>OV702284.1:377923420-387923420 GCA_916181665.1 Avena sativa
CCTGGATCAATGCTAGCATCCACAGTTTTAAGATGAAGTACACAGAAACAAAGGTCATTATTACAAGTCATTCCAGAGACAAACATAGTCTTTTACAACTCCATGGCCACAGGCCTAGTACAAGAGTTTAAATATGTAATAAGATAAATAAGTCTTCATCTTCATGTGCCACAGGAAATCATGTTGAGTGTAGACTCATGACTCCTAATCATCATTAGAATAACCTGCAACATCACAAGTTACAGCCACAGTGGGTCAATACATTGGAATAGTATTGGCAAGTGATACCTTAGTAGAATATTGGTGGACTAAATACTATATGCATTTTGGCTAAGTGTAGCTTAGGCTTGCTTTGCTCAAAATAGGTTTTGCGTATTAGTTGAAAACACTAAGTTTTTCTTTGTCAAAGTCTTTCCCAAGGAACCACCAATAGAAATTGGTGAACCTTCACCCTTGTTCAACCACAAGTTTTTACTTAGAAATTGGGATGAGGAGATTCTTGATAGCTTCCATCTCTTGATGCTCAAGTTGTCCAATACCAGGGGCATGGCTAAGTACTTAGATTCTTCCATCTACAGAGGTTGTGCACTTTCTCCACAAGACTTGATTTTCACCAAGATAGGACCTTTCAGAAGCCTTCCCTTAGACCAAATGGACGCGCTCCAATCTATCATCCCACTACCACCAACTGTCCAAATGGCTAAGTTATTGCAACCTATGTGATCCAGGCAGAGCCCATATTGCCAAGTGGTTGCACTAGAAGCTTCTTAACATTTGGCCTCTCAAATCCCTTTTTTCCTGGGTGGCTTGCCACAAGTGAGATACACAAGGTAGACCATAGAAATGGGCCTTCTGTAACCACTCAACATAACCCATTCTTTCCATTCCACCCAGGTGTTTCATTCACTTAGTTGTTTTATTAAGCCAAAAACATAGTCCAAAGACTTAGAAATATTTATTCATAGCATGAACATATAACCACCCTTGGTTGCTACTAGCTAGGCTAAGCATGGCATTGATAAGACTTAGAAATATTTCTAGCAATTCTACAACTACTAGGATTTCCCAAGCATAACATATAGATCAAAAATACCCATGCAAGACTAGCAAAATATTTCTAATGCAAAATTGAAAAACTTAGGATTAAAATCATGAATCACCACTTGCCTTGGTAGTTTGGCCAGTAGCTACAATCCTCACAATCACAATCACTATTTGCACCAAAATCTACACATAAAATAATAGCACCAAAATCACATACAAAATAAATACAAGCAAAAATATATGGATGCATGCATAATGCCATGTGATGATTCTATACACCAAACAAGACAAGTGCACAGTACTGAATCATAAACAAGTTCAAAACTTTCCAAATAAACTTTATTTGAACATTAAAACATTTTTCAAATAATTAATATACCCAAATTATGCCTAAAAGTGTTTCTGCAAAAACAACCATTTTAACAGAAGCAAAACTTTAAACACATTGCATTGATGGAAAGGATTTTCTCTCCTGATTCCATTGATATAAAATTTGTCAAATTTGGACGTGGGATTCAAAAGTTATGAATTAAACAAGTTTAAACATCTAATAGATCTAATTCAAACTTTTAAAACAAAACTCGTGCCACGCGGCGCTTCCTGGTTGGCTGGTACCGGTTCGGGCTGGATCGTGCTTGCGCACCGTCAGATCTTACTTAACATCTGCGGCTCAGATCTAATCGTACCTCTTTGGTGATGGATCTATCGCGTCCACTGGATCTAAATCGAACGGCCCTAAGCAGCTAACCCTAAACTGGCGGCGCTAGCGGCGGCGACAGGCGGCGGCACGCTCAGTCAGCGGCGGAGCTGGCGAACTAGGTCGCGCGGGGAGGTGGGAGGATGCTCACCAGAATCGCCGTGATGAGGAGATGCTCAACGTGTGCTCGGTTGGCGAAGGGGCGCTCGGGGTCGTCATGGATTGCTCGTCGGAGAAGTCCCTGGCGACGGATGCTTCTGTTCGTCGACGTTGGCGAGGGTGCAGATCATGCCAAGGCAAAAGAAGTGGTGGGTCAGATGCGCAAGACGATGCTAGTCACGGGGTGTCAACGAGAGGGAAAGGGACGGTCGGAAATTACCACTGGTGGTCGTCGGAGTTGAAGCCGAAGACGGTGGCGCTCAGTCGATTGTGTTACCGACGCTCTAGGGCATGCGCGGGCGAGCTAGTGATACTGGGAGGTGCGCAAGGTAAAGTGGAGCATTCTCGTGTGAACTAGGAGTAGAGGGGTGGTCGGGGTTGGCCGGAATCGATGCTGCGGTTCGTCGGAGCAGCGAGGTC
The DNA here is from genome assembly GCA_916181665.1 of Avena sativa. Classification (NCBI taxonomy): domain Eukaryota; kingdom Viridiplantae; phylum Streptophyta; class Magnoliopsida; order Poales; family Poaceae; genus Avena; species Avena sativa. The sequence goes on from OV702284.1 coordinate 377,925,741, forward strand.
GCGGCGAGGAATTCTCGCAGCCTGGGGGCGCTCTGTGCTTGGGGTTTGGGGGGAAATGGAGAGGTGGCAGAGGGGGTTTAAGTAACAAGGATGAGCGGGGAAATTACGCCGGGAATCAAGCGCAATCAATCGGATTTGATTCGGGAAGAAACGGCAGAGAGGAGCAGTTCCTCCGGCGCGGGATTGACGACGATGCTGATGTGGTGGTGGGTCCGAAGTGTCAGCGAGGGAGGGGTGTGCGGGTGGGTGAGAAACAGAGGGAAAAGGGGAAATGGCCCGGGTGGGCTTGTGGGCTGCGTTTGCCTTTTCTTATTTCCTTATTCTTTTTCTTTTTCTGTTTGAATTTCCAGGAACCTTTTTCAAATGATTTCAAAAGCCAATTGAATTCAAATCTTTTCTGGATTTTTGTAGAGTGTAATACTCATATTTCTAGGCATAAAATCATGTGATCTCTCTGTACTAGCTTGGTCGTTTTGATTAAACAAAAATAAATAGTGACATAGCACTTGATTTGAATAAGTTTTTGAAAATGGTTTTAAATCCATATTTGTTTTGTAAATTTTGGTTTAAGTACTAGCATTCAAGCAAAACAATCTGAGAGCAACAAGGCTTGGTTTTAAAACAAGTATACTCTCATTTAAGAGTGGCATTTGATTAGTGTTTGATCACATAAAATCATAGCTCTCAATTTCTGTTTCTTTCAAATGAGTTTGAATTTGATCCCTAAATGATATGCATGCATGCATGATATGAAATCTTTGAAAACATGATTTTAGGGATGTTACACTAGATTCCCAAGGACTCGATGTAATTTTGTGAATGGACTGGATGACCAAGTATGAAGGGGTACTAGATTGTGCCAATCGTACTGTCGCACTCACAACCCCGGAAAAGAAAAGGATAAAATTCAAGTCAAACTTTGAATCAAAAGGGAGTAAGCTAAATTCTCTTAAGGGGGTTAGCATAGACATCGTGCTAATTGTGAGAGAATATCTAGATGTGTTTCCGGAGGAATTACCAGGAATGCCACCAGATAGAGACGTGGATTTTCTGATTGACTTGCTGCCAGGATCTGGACCAATAGCAAAAAGACCTTACAAGATGTCGGTTGATGAGTTGAAAGAACTCAAGAAACAACTTGGAGAACAGTTGCAGAAAGGATTTATTCAACCAAGTTCTTCATCTTGGGGAGCACCAGTATTGTTTGTGGAAAAGAAAGATAGAAGTCAAAGGTTATGCATCAATTATCGTTCACTCAATGAGGTGACTATCAAGAACAAATATCATTTGCCCAGAATCAATGACTTGTTTGATCAGTTAGAAGGAGCCTATGTGTTCTCAGAGATTGATCTCCGGTCAGGCTATTTTCAAATTAAGATAAGGGAACAAGACATACCTAAGACAACTTTCACCACTAGGTATGGATTGTAGGAGTACACCGTGGTGCCATTTGGTTTGACCAATGCACCAGGTTACTTCATGAATATGATGAACAAGGTGTTCATGGAGTTCCTTGACAAGTTTGTTGTCATTTTCATCGATGACATTTTGATCTACTCCAAGAGCAAAGAAGAGCATGAAGGACATATGCGTTTGATACTTGAGAAACTTAGAGAGCATAAGTTGTATGCCAAATTTAGCAAGTGTGAATTCTGGTTGAATGAAGTTGGATTTTTTGGGCACATCGTGTCAGGAGATGGTGTAGCAGTTGATCCCGCAAAAGTGTCAGCTGTAATTGAATGTGAATCTCCTAAGTGAGTGAAAGAAGTTCGTAGTTTTCTTGGCTTGGCAGGATACTATAGAAGATTCATCGAGAATTTCTCCAAGGTAGCTAAGCCAATGACAGAGTTACTAAAGAAAGACAAGAAATTTGCTTGGACTGAAGGATGTGAACTCAGTTTCCAAGAATTAAAGAAGAGACTAGTGACAACACCAGTCCTATGTCTGCCAGATTTGGAGAAGGATTTCCAAGTTTATTGTGATGCATCTCATCATGGATTAGGTGCAGTTCTGATGCAAGAAGGGAAAGTTGTGGCTTATGCCTCGAGACAGCTCAAAACTCATGAGGTGAATTATCCTACTCATGATTTAGAGTTAGCCTCTGTTGTCCATGCACTCAAAACATGGAGACATTATCTTTTGGGAAAACGATGTGAAGTGTTCACAGATCACAAAAGTTTGAAGTATATCTTCACTCAGAAAGAAATCAACATGAGACAAAGAAGATGGCTAGAACTTATCAAGGACTATGACTTGAGTTTGCAATACCACCCTGGTAAAGCAAATGTTGTGGCAGATGCACTAAGCCATAAGGTATTTGTGAATGGCCTTACTAAGGGAGAGTTGCCAGATGTTTGTGTGCCCAATTTAGAGACCTTAGATTGGAGATTGTGCCTGAGGGACATCTCATGACATTGGATGTTCAACCCACCTTGTTGGACAAAATCAAGGAACCCCAAAACGTGGACAAGGAAATTGAAGAGATTAAGGAAAAGATTGGCAAAGGAAAAGCCAAAGGATTCCATGAAGACGAACAAGGTACTTTATGGTATGGAAAACGTATTTGCATTGCGCAAGATCCGGAGCTTTGGAAACTGATTTTACAGGAAGCACACAACTCACCGTATTCCATTCATCCAGGTAATACCAAAATGTACATGGATGTGGAGGAAATATTTTGGTGGAATAACCTCAAGAAGGACATCACCGAACATATTGCTTTGTGTGATGTATGTTGTAGAGTGAAAGCAGAACATCAAAAACCAGCAGGATTGTTACAACCACTACCTATTCCTGATTGGAAGTGGGACAAAATTGGCATGGATTTCATCACCGGATTGCCAAGGACCAGGTTAGGATATGATTCTATTTGGGTAGTAGTGGATCGCCTAACTAAAGTGGCTAATTTCATACCCGTGAAGACAACCTATACAAGTGCTAAGTTGGCCAAAATCTATATGAATAGGATTGTGTGTCTGCATGGAGTACCCAAGAGTATTGTGTCTGATAGGGGAACTCAATTCACTTCTCATTTTTGGAGGCAATTGCATGAGTCATTGGGAACGAGATTGGAATTCAGTACTGCTTTTCATCCCCATACTGATGGACAGACAGAAAGGACCAACCAGATTTTAGAGGATATGTTGAGGGCATGTGCCCTAGACTATGGAGCTAGCTGGGATGAAAGTCTGCCTTACACAGAATTCTCTTACAACAACAGCTATCAAGCCAATATTGAGATGGCACCGTTTGAGTTTCTGTATGGGAGAAAGTGTACTTCCCCATTGCTATGGAAAGGTGTGGGAGAAAGAAACTTGTTCGGGCCTGAACTAATCAAAGAGGCTGAATAGAAAGTCAAGTTAGTGAAGGACAGATTGAAGATAGCACAGTCCCGACAGAAGAGCTACGCCGATCCTAAGCGTAGAGAAGTCACCTATGAGGTGGGTGATAGAGCTTATCTTAGAGTGTCACCACTTCGTGGAGTGAAGAGATTTGGAGTCAAAGGAAAATTGGCCCCAAGATATGTCAGACCATTCAAGATTTGAGTCGTAAAGGAGAAGTAGCTTATGAGATTGAATTGCCGGAATCATTGTCTGCCATTCATAATGTATTTCATGTGAGTCAGCTAAAGAAATGCCATCCGGAGATGGAAGAGACTTCTTTGAAGGATACTATACCTTTGTAAGAGGTCCAATTGGAAAGTGATATCACCCATGAGGAAAAAACTATCAAGATTCTTGAGACTGTAGAAAGAGTTACTCAGACAAAGACTATCAAATTCTGCAAAGTTCAGTGGAACCATCATTCCGAAGAAGAAGCAACATGGGAAAGAGAAGATGACCTTCGGAAAGACCACCCTCACCTATTTGCTAGCCAATCCGAATCTTGAGGGCGAGATTCACCTTAAGGGGGTTAGATTTGTAACATCCCAAAAATCATGATTTCAAATCTTGCATATCATTCATGCATTCATAATCATTTTAGGATCATTCTCAAATGAGATTTCAAACAGAAGCATTTGAATGTCTATTATTCTATGAAAGCAAGGCAATGGCCCACTACTATTCTCTAGTATGAGATTAATTGTTTTAACCAGAAAGATTTGAACTTATGATTGATTGATATTTACCAAAGCTTGGACAAAGATTTTCAAAACAAAATATGAATTTAAAACCATTCACATGTCTATATTAAATAATGATAAAGACATTGTTTATTTTAAATTTCCAATGTGCCATTGTATTCCTAAGTGTACAACATTGTTATGTAGCCAAATGTGTACATGTTTCACCTTAAAAATCTAGGAGATGTTTGAATTCAAACCATTTTAAATTCATTTGAAAAGGATTCCTAGAAAATCAAACAGAAAAAGAAAAAAGATAAAAGAAATAGAAAAAGGCTGGCGCTAGCATTTGAGCCCAATAGCAGAAACAACCCACTAGCCAGCCCACCCGGATTCCTCTCTTTTCTCTCTCACCCACACCCGCTCTGCCCCGCTGATGCTGCCACTGGGCCCAAGCCAGGTCAGCATCTTCTTCCCCACCCCCGCGCGCGCAAACTCTGTCGCCACCGCCGTTTCCTCCAAAAACGCCGCGTTGATTTCTCGCTTAATTGGCATTGAACCACTGCGTAATTCTCTCGCCCCTCCTGGCTACTTAATCACCTCGCCGCCGCGGTCATTTCCCCCCACACAGCACACTCACCTCGCCACCAGGCTGCCAGTATTTTGAACTGCACCGTCTCCGACAAGCGATTATGGTGATGTCCGACCGCCCCTTTGCTTCTGGTTCAAACGAGTGTGACCCTCGTATCCTTGTGGATCTTCTGACACCTCTGGTTTGCCTTCTCGTGACCCAGGTCACCGTCCCTGTCTACCTCTGCAAACGACCGAGCCGCCGCTCAACTCCGTTGAGCAATCTAGGTAAAACCCGAGCGCCCCTTGCCTTCTGCCTGACCCTATCGTGTTCGCCTGACCTTTGTGCATGCACTGATGCTTATGGATTGTGCTAGGGCGATCCAGAACGTCGTCAACATCGCCAACTGCATGAACCCGATGCCGCCCGCAACTCCGACGAGCGCTAGCCTCTGCTACAGCCCACCCCTGTCCACGCCAGCATCACGTTGAGCTTCCTCGTGTTCTTGCGAGTCCGGTAAGCCACACCACAACCCCCAGCCCCTCCTGTATTCGCCGGACCTTCGCCGCCAGTAGCGCCGCCACCGCTGCAACCACGCGCGCCGCCAGTTCTTGGCCAAGCCGTCGTGGGCCGTTGGATCTAGATCTAGCGCGTTAGATTAGATCACTTATCGAAGGGGTTCGATTAGATCTGGACCGTGCGATTTCATTTAGATCGTGCGGCCCATGTTGATCGATCCGGCCGAACCGGTACGGGCCAATCAGACACGCTCACGTGTCTGGAGTTTTGATTTAAAATCTGAATTTAGATCTATTAGATGTTCAAACTTGGAAAATTCATAACTTTTGATCCACACGTTCAAATTTTGCAAATTTTATATCATTGGAATCAGGAGAAAGAATTCTATCCAACCATACACTTTGTTTAATAAATTGCATCTGTTAAAATTTTGGTTTTTGTAGAAACATTTGTAGGCTTATTTTGAATATAGAAATCATTTGAAAAATGTTTTAATGACTAAATAAAGTTTATTTAGTGTATATTTGTTTTGTTTGTAATTCAGTACTGTTACACTTGCCTTGTTTGATTTAGAAAAATAATCACATGGCATTTGCATGCATTCATATATTTTTGTTTGTTATTTTGATATGTGAATTTGGTGCTATCATTTTATGTGTAGATTTTGGTGCTAGTGGTGATTGTGATTGTGAGGATTGTTGCTACTCCCCAACTACCAAGAAAAGTGGTGCTTCATATTTTATCCCAATATTTTGACGATGCAATAGAAATAGTTTGTATAGGGCTTGCATGAATAATTTTGCTAAGTATATATATGCTATGCTTGGGAAATCCTAGTAGTTGTAGAATTGTTAGAATTTCCTCTAAGTTAAGATATTTGCTATTGCCATGCTTAGCCTAGCTAGTAGTAACCAAGGGTGGATTATATATACATGCTATGAAAAAGGCAGCAATGGCAGAGCTACCCCATTTAACAGGTGAAGCAAAGAAAAGGCAACAAGAGCGAGTCAATGAACTGGTAAGAGAAACAAGGATGCTGAATGAAGCATAATATAGGGCAAATCTGAGTATAGCAGGGATGTCATAGCTGGTTCACTCGGCAACTCCAATCCCGGCAAGATCAGCAGGTCACACAGCTTCCTCACCCGAAGTAGTGCCAAGACCTAGAAAGGAAAAGAGTGTGGATTTAGGGAGGAACAAGCAAATGGTTGCCTATGACCCGACAATGGCTCAGGGAAACCCAGCACATGCACAGGGAGCAAGAAGAAATAACATTCAGGGAAATGAGGACCTGGAAAATGCAGGCCGAGAAAGGCAAGCAGGACAAAGGAGGGAAAAATTTCGCGCCTCAGCCCAGGCGTGGAGCTCACTCGGCGGGAGGAGGAAACCCAGCTCCGAATAATGCTCCAGCTCAACCCGAAAGAAGATAGAAAAGCAGGGGAAAAGAAGTACAGCAACCTGCAGACCCAAACACAAACAGATACAATGATGGTTACTCAGCGATGGTAAATGACGGTTATGAATTGCCGGATCACGCGTACCAAGCAATGGGAGCTAGACTCGGAGGCAGAAACCTTCAGCCGGATGATGCAAGTCTAAAGCTTGATTGAATAAAAATGGCAGAACTGATCGAGTCTCAAGGTCCACCATGTTTTTGCCCAAGGATCATGAAGGAGCCACCTATACCAAATTTTCAGCTGGCCAGAGGAACAAAAACTTACGACGGAAGCACAAAGCCAGAAAACTGGCTGATAGATTATGGAACTGCCATGAAAATCACGTAGGGAAATTTGACATGGGCAATGCGATATGTGCCGCAAATGCTAGAGGGACCAGCGCGGGTGTGGCTGAATAACTTGCCACCCGAAAGCATCAACAGCTGGATCGATTTTCAAGATGCTTTTGTGAGCAATTTCACAAGAACCTACAAGAGGCCAAATCACCCACAACAGCTAGCAATGTGCAAGCAAAGGCCGAATGAGACAAACAGAGAATTCCTCACAAGATGGTGCACGATGCGTAACTCTTGCGAGGGGGTAATCGAGTCACAGGCTATCGCTTGGTTTGCACAAGGATGCAGACATGGAAGTGTGTTATGGCAAAGGTTACATAGAGATATGCCGGCAAGCTTGGCATAAACAATGAGGATTGCTGACTCGTATGTGTTAGGAGATCCGACTCAGCCTCTGCTCATGTCGGCAGACGGATTAACTGAGACTCAGATCTATGATGCTACTGGGTCGCAAAGGCGCCAGGAAAGAGCCGAGTATAGAAGCAAAAGAAGAGACGAAAGGCCAGACTACAGGTATGGTTCAACTCAGGTTGCGGCCATAAGTCAAGATCATCCAGATGCTGGAAGTGGCCAGCATCAAAGGACAAGTGGACAACAACAGTGGATGCCAAAGAATGATGGCAAAAAGCCATACGAACAAAGAAAGCCATATCAGGACAGGCAGAAGTATACTTACGAGATGATGTTGGACCAACCATGTAAGTTCCACACGCCAAGTCCAAGTAAGCCAGCCAATCACACAACAAGGCAATGCACTTGGTTTCAGAAAGGAGAAAGAGTGGATTTGCCGAGTAAGCAGCTACCACCACCTCCCCCCCCCACTCACAGGAGGAAATGCTCAGGTTGTTGGAGCTGAGCATAGATACGAGAATAGGCAGCTGAGGTATCATAATCAAGAAAGAAGAGAAGTTGTACACCAGGTGCATAACCCAAGGGGTGAGGACGCTCATGTCGGCCATGGAACCAGAAATGACTATAGAGAACATCACCAGAGTTATGTCGTATTTGTCATAGAGCGGAATGACAAAAAAAGTCAGCAGAGACGGATGATGGAGGTGAATGCCACAATGCCGGCAATCCCAAAGTACATGGATTGGTCTGAGCAAGCAATAACTTGGAGCATAAAGGATCACCCCAAGATCATGCCAACCCCAGGTGGTTATGCTCTAGTCTTGGATCCAACTTTCATGGGCCCTGATATCAACATGAAATTTTCCAAGGTACTGATCGATGATGGCAGTAGCTGTTGGAGATATGCCCAAGAGGCAATAATAAAGTGGTTATTATCATATCTTCATACTTATGATAAATGTTTACATACCATGCTATAATTGTATTAACAGGAAACATTAATACTTGTGTGATTTGTAAACATAAAAGAGTCCCTAGTAAAGCCTCTTGTTAAACTAGCTTGTTGGTTAATATATGATCATGGTTTCCTGATCATGAACATAGAGATGTTATTGACAACAGGGTCATATCATTAGGAGAATGATGTGATGGACATACTCCTATAGTTAAGCGTAGCATAAAGATCAAGTCATTTAATATAGTTCATTTGCTATAAGCTTTCTGATACATAGTAACCTAATTCCTTCGACCATGAGATCATGTTAATCACCATCACCGGAAGGATGCTTTGATGACATCAAACACCACACCGTAACTGGGTGTCTATAAAGGTGGCATTGAGTGTTCAGAAAGTATGTGTTGAGGCACATGGATCAAGAGTGGGATTTGTCCATCCATATGACGGATAGATATACTCTGGGCCCTCTCGGTGGAATGTCATCCAATTAGCTTGCAAGCATGTGACTGGCTCACAAGGGATCACATATCACGGGAACAAGAAAAGAGTACTTATCAGTAACGAGGTTGAACTAGGTATGCAGAGATACCGACGATCATAACCTCAGATAAGTAAATTATCGTGAGACAAAGGGAAATTGGTATCATATGTAAGTGGTTCATTCAATCGCAAAGTAATCGTAGAAATATGTGGGAGCCATATGAATTTCCAGATTCCTCTATTGGTTATTGATCGGATAAGTGTCTCGATCATGTCCGCATAATTCACGAACCGTAGGGAGACACACTTAAGGATTTGATGTTGTTGAGTAGTTATGGAATGATGAGTAAGAGACCGAATGTTGTTCGGAGTCTCGGATGGGATCTGGGATATCACGAGGAGATCCGGAATGGTCCGGAGAATAAGATTCATATAAGGAAAGTCCTATTTCGGGGCTGGAGAATGGTTCCGGTGTTTTCATCAGGAATGTTCTAGAAGGTTCCGGAATGTCCGGCACTCTGGAGGGGAAGGGTACATGAATGTGTCATTGCAAGTTGGAATGATTGCATCATGTACTAGGTGTCATCGCTGTACAAAATAAAGGGTTTAATCAAATCCTAGTTTGAAAAGTCAAACGCCAATTTGAAAAGTCAAACAGCTATTTTGGAAAGTGGAGAAGAAGTGGGAAACCGAGTTGGGGAGGAGTTCCTCCTCCACCGCCGGCCCACTAGGGATCCGAGTTGGGGAGGGACTCCCTCCCCTTGGCCGGCGCCTCCCTCCACCTATATAAGGAGGGGCAGGGCTCCCCTCCTAGACACACAAGTTGCCTCCCTCTAAACCTAAACCCTAGCCACAGCCTAGGGATTTCTCCCAAGCCGCCGAGTTAGAGCTTCTAATTGCCCTAGCCGCTGGTTTAGCCCCTTCTAATTGGTGTGTCTAAACCCTAGATCACCAAGGCTCTCTCATAGTCCACCATATTCGCTCCGGCTTAAGGCGAAGCCCTGCGAGATCTCCCCTCTACTTCCGGTACCACGCCGTCGTGCTGCCGGAATCGCGAGGAGAGTGCTACAACCTCCGCTGCCTGCTGGAACAAGGGAGAGGAAGGTCTTCATCGAGTACCGAACGTGTGACCGACTGCGGAAGCGCTGCCGGAATGCAGCGCCGGAAGGATCGTCTACGCGATCTTGAGATCGGCAAGAGTACGACTACATCACCCACGAGAATCTGCTCTCGTTAACCGCTTTGGAATCTTCGAGGGTGAGTTCCTCTATCGACTCGTTGCTACAATCTAGTAGATAGATCTTGGCTTGTTTGTTTGCATGCGGTAGAAATTTTTTGTTTTCCATGCTACGAACCCCTACAGTGGTATCAGAGCCGTGTCTATATGTAGATCTGTTGCACGAGTAGAACACAATGGTCATTGTGGGCGTTGATGCTTTTATTGTCGATTGCTTCTTGTGTACTTTGCATCTTGCGGGATGTTGGGATGAATCGGCCCGGGCTAACCTTACATGACATCGTTCATGAGACTTGCTCCACGCTTGACATGCAACTTGTATTGCATAAGTGGCTTTGCGGGTGCCTGTTTCTCCTAGCATAGTTAAGATCCAATTTACAACGGGTGATTAACAATACTAGTATCAATGTTGTGGTTCATGTTCGTAAGTTAGAACGACACTTATTGAAATCCCCAAACCACGTAAAACATGCAAAGAAAGTAGAGGCGTCTAACTTTGTTTTGCAGGGGTGTGCAGTGATGTGATATGGCCATGATTGTGATTATATATGATGTATGCAATGTTCCTTATTGTAAGTTGGCAACCGGCAGGAGCCATATGGTTGTCTTTAATTTATGTTAAGACCCGCGTGTCTATTCAAAGTAGTTGTAATAGTTGAAGCCGGTGGACGACAACCATGGAGAAGCGTCATTGACCTTGATGCAATGCCGGTGATGATGGAGATCATGTTCGTGCTTGAAGATGGAGATCGGAAGCACAAAGAAGAAAGGCCATATCATATCACATATTATGAATTGCATGTGATGTTAATCCTTTATGCATCTTGTATTGCTTAGTTAACGACGGTAGCGTTATAAGATGATCCCTCATGCACATAAATTTCAAATCATAAAGTGTTCATCCTTAGTAAGCACCGTTGCTAAAGCTCGTTGTTTCGAAGCACCACGTGATGATCGGGTGTGTTAGATTCTGCGAGTGTATACAACGTGAGCAAGCCAGATTTGCTCATGCGGAAGCTAAGGTTTGATCTTGACAAGCCTAGCATGTACAGACATGGTCTCGGAACACGGATCACCGAAAGGTAAAGCATGAGTCATATAGTAGATATGATGAACATGTTGATTGTTCGCCATTGAAGCTACATCAACTCTCGTGATGATCGGTTTTGATGTGGTGGATTTGGTTCGTGTGATCACTAAAACAATGTGAGGGATATTGTTTTGAGTGGGAGTTCAACGGCAATATGATTAAAAGTTGAACACTATTTATCATAAAAATTAAATCAAAGTGAATTTGCATAGTTGTTGTAGTCATTGGCATCCGTTTACCACCTTGCGCTTAGTTTTAATTGAGATGATAGAACTATAGAATTCTGGTTAGTTACTTTACGAACTGGTATCGTATTGTTTTGAAGTGTTAATCTAAAGTTTAAAAGTCCTATTGCAAACTTTCAGTAAGTGACGGTTACTCCGTGAAGTTTAATAATTGGTATTAACACAAGAGTGACAATTCGAGTGTTAGTGTATAAGTATCATGTTTGTCTCCATGATTCTTGATATTTGAAAGATAGTTTCAATATCAAGGTAATCTAGGAGTTGAAAGAGTTGTTTCAGAAACCATGATGTGTGGAAGATATTGTGATATCTGAAACGAAGTTTTGGTTGTAACATGATAGAGTATAATATGGCAAAAAGTCATGTTCTCATATTTGATGAGAATTTGCAAAAGGTTGGAGACGCTGGTCGTCTTAATTCTCCAAAAGGTTTTGGAGAGCAACATTATACTCGTGATTCACCGTTATAAGCTAAAGTTAGCTTGATCATGGATAATTCCATGATAAGGGTGAATATCTGATGTAGGTAAAATGTTTACTACACCAAGAGATCACTAAAGAAAGGAATTTGAAAGAACACCAAACATTTGATGATGATGATCTACTTCAAAGTGTAAGTCCAAAGACATTGGTATTTAACTATACATGCTTTGGACTATGTGTCATGTCTATGGCTCCACTATTGATGTTGACAGATTCTTTCAAACAGAAAAGGAAATACTGAAAGAGAATCTCATAAATATATGGCAGAAAAGAAAAGACTAGAATTGTTCAGTTTAAGTATATAGATGATATACATGTTATGGCTATATTCTTTGCTTATTAAACAATGTGGTTCTTAAGTATTTGATACTGAATTTGTTGGTGTGAATCGTCATACGAAACAACACAATTCATGAACTACAATGGCCTAAGTAACTAGCAAAAGAATATGTGATGATGTTCATCGAGAACAAATAAAGGGTTATTGTGTTGCTTGTTAAACATCAAAGCTTGCCTTCAAGATTTGTTTTATCAGGTATTATGAGAACAAAAGGGTTGTTCAAATAATTGCCGTAATCCATAAAGATGGATGATTCACAAATCTCGTTGGAGATATCACATCCATAAAACTAGTGCTAAAAATGTCGAAAGACAAATTGATTGAAAGATCACTTAGGAAGTGACATCGCCGTTTAAATTATATTGGAAAGAAAACATGAAGAAACTCCATGTGGATGGAATTTTGGAGTCTTTTGATTTTGATCACATGACGCTTGTGAAACTTTCCTAGAGATAATTAAAACTTCGTTCATAGGCCAAAAGGGAACGAATGACTAGCTTATTGGAACTTTTACATATTGTTGTACGAAGTCCATTATGTGTAGTCAAGAGCGATGGATTTCAACTTCATATGCTTTCTCCGAAAATTTGAGTGAATATTTACTTAATAAGGATGAAGTATGAAACATTTGAAAAGTTCAAAGACTTTCAAGATGAAGTACAAAATTATTGTAACAAGAATATAAATAGTTTATGATAAGATCATAAAGGAAGATATTTGAGTTACAAGTTTAGCGTAATCCTAAGTTTTAAGGAATCGTTCCGTGGATTTGCATTTCCCGAAACACCATAAGAGTATGGAGCGTTCGAGATATGTGATTAAACCTTGTTTGACATGGTAAGATCAAAGGTGTAATTCATAAAACTATCATTATATTTTAAAGATTAAAAGCTTTAGAGACTACCGGTTTTCCACTGAAAAGAGCTCCATCATAATCCGTTGAATTGACACCATATAAAGTTATGGTTTGGGATAAAACCCAAGTTGTCCTTTATTAAATATTGGTATGCTATGCATAAGAAAGATGTTTGCAACCAAAATCGGATGAACATGTCTTTGTATGTTATTTTCGAATAACTGTTCAGAATTCCTCCATAAACACCAAAGACAAAAATGTTTGTCGCTTAGAACGTCAAGTTTCTTTGAGAAGGAATTTTCTGTGAAAAGTTAAGTGGGAGGACAATAGAACTTTAACAAGGTTTAAAGAACCTTAGCTATATATGATCAAAGTTGCGCAGCGCCGAAAAGTGTTCCGGAGGCAGCAACAATGCTCATGGCTCACGTGCCTCAAAGGTTGTGGTCACGGAGGTCTAAGTTCCTATTGAAACAAGTAGGTCGGGTAAACAATCAAATACCAAGATTTGAGGGTTGAATCATTATTTGAGAATAATGAACCGACTACATGCAAGGAAGCGATGATGGGCCCTGACTCCGTCAAATGGCTTGAGGCCATAAAATCCGTGATAGTTCCATACACGAGAAATCAAGTTTTGAACTTGAAGGACCCTCGAGAAAGGTGTAAGACCTTACAGTTGTGTTTGGATCTATAAAGAAATAGACATGGATGTTTCGCATCTATGAAATGGTCGACATGTTGGGAAAGAGTTCACAACAATGTTCAAAGGTTGACTATGACAAGATTTGATCTTTCATAGCGATATTTAGTCTAGACAGATTAATGTAGCAACCACGACATATGATTTTGTTATGTGTTGGATAAACAAAGCAAATTCTTCTAATAGAAGGGTTACCTAGGACGTGTGCATGACACAGTCCAAAGGGTTTTGTTAATTCAAAGGATGCTAAATGCATATGCAAACTTCAATGGTTGAAGTAAGCATTGCGGAGTTGGAATCTTCACTATGATGAAACTGTTAAAGGAGTTTAAATTCGTCGGAGACAATGAAGATGCTTGCATTTGCAAGAAATTAAGTGGGAGCGCTAAGACATGTTTCTAATACATTATGTGGAAGACATATTGTTGATTGGAAATGATGTATCTTTTATTAACACATATTAAGTATTTCATCCCGATGAAAGGCTTAGGAAAAATCCAAATATTTGGCATCAATAGACGCTGATATGGTTGTGCCGAAAGTACATAGATGATGTATTGAATGAGTTCAATATAGAAACTACAAGAAAGGTTCTTGTCACACATAAAGGATTGAATGAGTTCAATATTGATGATATATTCAAGTGTATTGACACTTGGTAAGTGAAACAAATATTCAAGTATAGATTGATACTTGATGTATAAGATCACAAAGAGTATTTTATCAATCATGCTGTGATGTGTACAAATCCAGATATGTCATATGCTCTAAATGTTATGAGCGTATACCATAATGATTCATAAGATGATTATTGGACAATAGTAAAGATATTCTTATGATCTTGTAAAAGAAATAAGAATATATTATTTTGTAGAAGTGGCAAATAGATGGTTAGTTCATTGTAAAAGTATTACATTGATACTAGTTTTGTCACAAAGTACAAATTAAGTTTATCTCAATCTAAACTAAGGGTGGCACAATATAATGGAAAGTAAGTTCCATAATGGATTTGGATGAGTTCCAAAGTTAAGACATTGTGACAGATACTACAACAAAAGGCTAAGTATTTGACTGCTATTATAGCAGCAAAAGAGGGCATTTGTGTCAAGTAGTTTGTTATCAAACTAGGTGTAGTTCACAGTGGGATAGTACTATGAAGATATATTGTACGACAATATTATCAACATGTTTTAACCCCAAAGAACTAAAGGTCACACCAAAGGACCAAATTTATACAAAGCCATCTCATTAGAGAATGAGTGATGCGTAGAGACTCAAAGACATGCAATTACACACGGACCTGGAAGTGTCAGATCCGGAGATCAGTTGACCACTAGCAATCGTGTACATACAACACCGGAAAGCCATAGGTGTTAAATGCACAAATGTTTGAAACTAGATTATTGACTCTAGTGCAAGTGGGAGACTGTTGGAGATATGCCCAAGAGGCAATAATAAAGTGGTTATTATCATATCTTCATACTTATGATAAATGTTTACATAGCATGCTATAATTGTATTAACAAGAAACATTAATACTTGTGTGATTTGTAAACATAAAAGAGTCCCTAGTAAAGCCTCTTGTTAAACTAGCTTGTTGGTTAATATATGATCATGGTTTCCTGATCATGAACATAGAGATGTTATTGACAACAGGGTCATATCATTAGGAGAATGATGTGATGGACATACTCCTATAGTTAAGCGTAGCATAAAGATCAAGTCATTTAATATAGTTCATTTGCTATAAGCTTTCTGATACATAGTAACCTAATTCCTTCGACCATGAGATCATGTTAATCACCATCACCGGAAGGATGCTTTGATGACATCAAACACCACACCGTAACTGGGTGGCTATAAAGGTGGCATTGAGTGTTCGGAAAGTATGTGTTGAGGCACATGGATCAAGAGTGGGATTTGTCCATCCATATGATGGATAGATATACTCTGGGCCCTCTCGGTGGAATGTCATCCAATTAGCTTGCAAGCATGTGACTGGCTCACAAGGGATCACATATCACGGGAACGAGAAAAGAGTACTTATCAGTAACGAGGTTGAACTAGGTATGCAGAGATACCGACGATCATAACCTCGGATAAGTAAATTATCGTGAGACAAAGGGAAATTGGTATCGTATGTAAGTGGTTCATTCGATCGCAAAGTAATCGTAGAAATATGTGGGAGCCATATGAATTTCCAGATTCCTCTATTGGTTATTGATCAGAGAAGTGTCTCGATCATGTCCGCATAATTCACGAACCGTAGGGAGACACACTTAAGGATTCGATGTTGTTGAGTAGTTATGGAATGATGAGTAAGAGACCGAATGTTGTTAGGAGTCTCGGATGGGATCCGGGATATCACGAGGAGATCCGGAATGGTCCGGAGAATAAGATTCATATAACGAAAGTCCTGTTTCGGGGTTGGAGAATGGTTCCGGTGTTTTCATCAGGAATGTTCTAGAAGGTTACGGAATGTCCGGCACTCCGGAGGGGAAGGGTACATGAATGTGTCATTGCAAGTTGGAATGATTGCATCATGTACTAGGTGTCATCGCTGTACAAAATAAAGGGTTTAATCAAATCCTAGTTTGAAAAGTCAAACGCCAATTTGAAAAGTCAAATGGCTATTTTGGAAAGTGGAGAAGAAGTGGGAAACCGAGTTGGGGAGGAGTTCCTCCACCACCGTCGGCCCACTAGGGATCCGAGTTGGGGAGGGACTCCCTCCCCTTGGCCGGCGCCTCCCTCCACCTATATAAGGAGGGGCAGGGCTCCCCTCCTAGACACACAAGTTGCCTCCCTCTAAACCTAAACCCTAGCCACAGCCTAGGGATTTCTCCCAAGCCGCCGAGTTAGAGCTTCTAATTGCCCTAGCCGCTGGTTTAGCCCCTTCTAATTGGTGTGTCTAAACCCTAGATCACCAAGGCTCTATCATTGTCCACCATATTCGCTCCGGCTTAAGGCGAAGCCCTGCGAGATCTCCCCTCTACTTCCGGTACCACGCCGTCGTGCTGCCGGAATCGCGAGGAGAGTGCTACAACCTCCGCTGCCTGCTGGAACAAGGGAGAGGAAGGTCTTCATCGAGTACCGAACGTGTGACCGACTGCGGAAGCGCTGCCGGAACGCAACGCTGGAAGGATCGTCTACGCGATCTTGAGATCGGCAAGAGTATGACTACATCACCCACGTGAATCTGCTCTCGTTAACCGCTTTGGAATCTTCGAGGGTGAGTTCCTCTATCGACTCGTTGCTACAATCTAGTAGATAGATCTTGGCTTGTTTGTTTGCATGCGGTAGAAATTTTTTGTTTTCCATGCTACGAACCCCTACAGTAGCATCAACATTATGTACAAGGATACCATGCTCAAGTTAGGCATTACCATGAACATGCTGGAGCTGACTAAGACAACTTTCCATGCCATTGTGTCGGGATTGTACTGTGAGCCAATCGGCAAGATCTGGGTCGATGTCTTATTCGGAAACAGAGAGAACTGTCGCACTGAAGCCATAGAGTTCGAGGTGGTCGAACTGGTCAGCTCATACCATGCTTTGCTCGGCAGGCCGGCTATGGCAAAGTTTATGGCTACTCCTCACATTTCTTACTTGAAGATGAAACTGCCAGGTCCATGTGGAGTTATCACAGTCGAAGGAGATTAAAAAAGATCTATTGCTTGTGCCTCAGCCGGATCCTTGCTGGCCGAGTCACTGGTGATAGCACAAAAAAACACCAAATGATGTAAGTGACAGCATTGGCCAAAGCAGCACAAAATGTCCATGCCGACACTTACTAACCCGCATGGCAGTGTGTCATTCCAAGCTACCAAGGAAACCAAGAAGTGTACAAGTAGATGAGACTTTCCCAGAGCGCACAATTACCATTGGGGCCGGGCAGACTGACAAATAAGAAAGCGGGCTCACCAGCTTCCTCCGTGAGAATCGGGATATCTTTGCATGGTCCACGCAGGATCTGCAAGGAGTTCCTAGGGAGCTGGCTGAGCACTCTCTTCATGTAAGGCCAGATGCCAAGCCGGTGAAGCAACCCCTCCGACGCTTCGACAAATATAGGAGGAAAGTGATAGCTGCCGAGATAGCCAGGCTCTTAGCCGCTGGATTTATCATGGAAGTACTGCAGCCGGATTGGTTATCAAATCCAGTCTTGGTCGAGAAGAAAAAGGATGACCCGAACGTGGCAGTGGTGTGGCGCATGTGTATTGATTACACGAACCTTAATAAGGCGTGTCCAAAAGATCCATTTCCCCTGCCACGGATCGATCAAGTCATAGACTCTACTGCTGGGTGTGAAATGCTGTCATTTGTGGATGCGTATACTGGTTTCCACCAGATACCACTGAATCTGAATGATCAAATAAAGACAGCTTTTATCACCCCGTATGGGGCTTATTACTATCGTACCATGCCATTTGGATTGAGAAATGCAGGTACAACATATCAAAGATGCATGCAAAAATGCTTGCAAGATCAATTGGACAAAAATGTTCAAGTATACGTTGACGATGTGGTGATAAAAACCAAGCAAAGTCATACTCTAACTGAGGATTTGCGTCAAACATTCGCAAATTTAAGAAGATTCCAGATGAAAATTAACCCGAAAAAATGCACATTTGGTGTCCCGACTGGAAAGTTACTCGGATTCCTTGTGTCCAACCGAGGAATAGAGGCTAACCCGACAAAGATTAGGGCCATCGAATGAATGGAATTGCCAAAAACCCTCAATGATGTCTAGAAGTTCACAGGATGTCTGGCCTCGTTGAGCAGATTTATTAGTCGGCTAGGTGAAATAGCCCTACCACTATATCAACTGATGAAAAAATCAGACAAATTCACATGGACACAGCAAGCTGATGGCGCTTTCCATGAACTCAAAAAGATGTTGGCAACAACACCAATATTAGCATCACCACTATCCAAAGAGACAATGTTGCTCTATATCGCGACAACTAACAGAGTTGTAAGTGCAGTAATAGTGGTTGAACATGAAGAAGAGGGCAAATCAGTCCAAAGGCCAGTTTATTACTTGAGCGAAGTGCTCTCTATATCAAAAAAAAATTACCCCCACTACCAAAAAATGACGTATGGGGTGTATATGGCAGCAAAGAAGCGGAAACATTATTTCCAGGAACACCCAATTCGGGTAATATGTGAGGCACCTATATCGGATATATTGGGCAGAAAAGATGCCAGTGGCCGAGTCGCAAAATGGTCCATAGAGCTAGCACCATATACTCCACAATATGATAGGCGAGATGCAATCAAATCTCAAGCCGTAGCGGATTTCTTCGTGGATTGGATGGAAATGCAATACGAACCACCACTGCCAGATCCGAACTACTGGAAGATGCATTTTGACGGATCCAAGATGAAAATGGGTCTGGGCGCCGGGATAGTGCTCACATCGCCAAAAAGGGATAAGCTCAAGTATATTTTATAGATCCACTTCGCTGCTTCCAATAACGTTGCCGAGTATGAAGCACTTGTCCACGGCATTAAATTGGCCAAAGATATTCGCATCAAAAGGATCATGTGTTTTGGTGACTCGGATTTGGTGATCCAGAAAGTATCTGGGCATTGGGACGCGTTGGATGCAAATATGGCATTATATCGTTTTCATGTGCAAAAAATTTCGGGATACTTTAACGGGTGTGAATTCCATCACATACCAAGAGCAGATAATGAGGCAGCGGACGTACTATCCAAGTTAGGCTCATCTCGGCAAGCAATACCTCTAGGAATAGCATTGGAGCATCTCAGGAAACCATCAATCAAGCCATCACCAGAATCCGAGTCGATCAGGCTCACCCCAGCGAATCAGGAATCAAACGTTGTGCAAATGGATATTGACTCAGGGGCAGGTTCGAGTCACTCGAGGACTGATCCATCCACCTCAGGGGTTGCCTAATTGTAGCACCCCGGGGTAAAACCACTACTAGAAAATCGCGTGTTAAATAATACTTTGTGCATAATCATGACATCATCATGCATATTAATTGCCAAAAATGTTCGCCAAAAGCCTACTTTGTTTTCTTAATATCCTCTCCTTCTATTTCAAATTAAAAAGCCTAGTCTCACTAGATATTTTATGTAAAAAACTGTTACAAAAGTTGTTTGTATAAAAATAAATGAACACATCAAAATAAAATAGTTTTGTAAAATCGGGGAGGCAGTCTATCCGGTCAGGCCCAAAGGCCCAACTAGACAGACCATCTACTACCCCATATAAAACCGTAACCCTAATCCCCATCCAAACCCTAGCTACCCCTGATCCCTCCTCCCCCACCCCGCCGCCGCTGCACACACAACCTCCTGCCGCCGCCACTCCCTGGCTCCTACACGCAACACATCCAACCACCCAGGACACACACGCCACACGCGTGCGGTACAGCCCCACCCCTGCCCTGTCTTGCACACGAACACGCTCCCCGTCCCGCACCCACCGACCCTGCCTCTCTCTCTCGTACCGCAGGCGCCCACCACAGGGGTCCCACCCGACCCCGACCGAACCCACGCTTCCCACATCTCGCGTCCTCCCGCAGACCCTGCTCTCTCTGTTCTTCGCGAGAACGCTAGGAACCCCCGCCGCCATGATCGATTCCCCTCCTCAGACCGAGCTCGAAGCCAAGCGCCATCGCCTCCTCCCCCAGGGCGCCGCCGTCGCCTGGGGCTTCCTTCTTTGCCCTCTCCCGCAGCGGCGCGACCTCGCTTCAACGCCGTTCTCCGCCACGTTGTGCCGCCCCGTGGCCGCAGGGCTCCTCTCGCATGACCTCCTCCCCCGAGCCGCACGGGTCACCTCACCCCTTCGCCTCTCCCAGCCAGCTGCCACCCCTCCCGACAGTGCGTCCTCGTGACCGCCGCTGCTCCTCTCCTTTCCGAGCCACCGCCATCGCTGGCCGTGCCAGCGTGTTGCCGTCCTCCTCCCTTCGCGAGCAGCAAACGCAAACGCCGGCCTTGATCTCCCCATGACGCCGCCGCCCTAGCTGCACGCGCCAGGCCACCTCCGACCTTGCCTCTGCACCGACGCCGCTAGGGGCACCCTCGCCTCCTCTGCCCCGTACTGTGCCCGGCCTCTGTCAACTCGCTTGTCGCCCTGGCGCCAAGCTCTGCCTCGAGCCGGCCTCCTCTGCAAGCGCTTGTCGAAGCTGCGTCCTCTGTTGAGCCTCGCGCCGTACAGCGAGGACCCGAGCCTGTCCCCGATGCCTTCTACCGCGGATGGTGTTGCGACCGCATGATCCCTGCTTCCTGTTTGCAGCCTGAACCTGACGAGTTCGGTTTGTGTTTCCGGTGCTTAGTCCAGGTGCTTTGTTTTTGGTGCCATGTTGGTCTTGTCTGAGTCCACCAGATCCTCCTCGTCCTAGGGTGGCATCGTATCCGAGAAGATCTTCGCGTGGTTTCAAAGATACGAGCGTGCCTTCACCAAGATCCCCGAACAAAGATCACCGAGAACCTCGGGTGCGCCAACATGGAAAATCGAAGACCGATCCCGGTGTCCGAAGCCCGAAGACCGATCCCTCTTCGAACCCCCAAGATCGCCGAGCCCCCATGTGTGACCCATATCCGAGCCTTATTTTTATTAAATGATATATATACCTTATTGCATATTAAATTAATCATATTGCATGCATCATGTGTGGTTTGGGGGCATTATGCCGATTCACCTCATAATTAAATATGGGATCCATATGCAGACGAATCTAGTCTAATATTGGTCCCATTTAAATTTTTGCATTGAACCGGTGATATATTTTGCCATGTTAAGACAACATTTAAATTGCAGGGTATCTAAACAATATGAACCTTCTAAATAAATGTCAGAACCCCGGTTCCGTTTAATATTGCCTAATCGCAGCACATCTTTGCCATATCACGTATCATACATGCATCATGCCCGATCTTCTACCGTAGTATTAAATAGTGCATCCGGTGTTTGTGCTAGTGTTTTGCTTCTTCACGGATTAGGCCGATGAGTTGATGCGAGAGTCGACCCGATCTTCGGATGAACCTTCGGCAATGTTTTCAGGCAAGCAATTCTCCCCCTTTCTACCTATTTTACATTTCTAGTCTTTACTTCCTCGTGTTGATCTATTGCTATATGTGTTGCGATGCTCTAGTTTTCGTACCTGTGATATCCCTTGCAGCCATTAAATTGCCTTGGACACATCCTATTACCTGTTGTTTGGTAG
The DNA here is from genome assembly GCA_916181665.1 of Avena sativa. Taxonomy (NCBI): domain Eukaryota; kingdom Viridiplantae; phylum Streptophyta; class Magnoliopsida; order Poales; family Poaceae; genus Avena; species Avena sativa. The sequence goes on from OV702284.1 coordinate 377,947,623, forward strand.
ATAGTCAGCCTTGCGAGTCGTAGTTGCTCGCGCAGGTGTTGCATCGCGCCGTCGATGTTCCACAGTTGTTGGAGTAATGACTTATGTTTAATGATGGAGATGATTATAACTTTAATTACCGTTTAATAACTAAAATTGAAGTAGGTGAATAATGCAGAGGCACAGGTGGGCAATAGATGTTATTTGGTTTTTAACCGTCCACTTGTGTCCCGTAGGACCCCGAGTACTTGATACCTGTTCTTTGAATATTCGCACTATCCGCATGTGGGACCATGAATCCCCCTAGCCAGAGCTTGAGTCATATTTATTTCCTGGGGCCACAAAGTAGTTTGGGGCTTTATTACTATCCTGTACTTATGCCATGCTTTACTGCTTTATTTACGATTGCGCGTGGAGTGCCTGTACTGTTTAGGTAAGTGGAATGTTTCCATGGTATCGACAAGCCCAGTCACACTTTTGGGTTCCCAGTCATTTACAGCCATTGACACAAACCTCTGGGTCCGTTTCGGAGCCGGCCAACTTCGTCGCGGGTAGCTTGGTGGGGTGGCCCCCTGAAATTTATATGAATCTTGCAATTGCTCTGTCGTGATGCCTCGTTGGGTTTTTATTGGTTTTTCTCGAGGTTGATCATGCATGTGTTGCTATTTGTGCCCCCCTACAGGGTAAAACTTTCTGAAAGCTGTGTCCGCGGTTATGGACGACTTGGAGCACAATATCTCGATCATAGACAACTATAACTAAAGTAGTGCTATAAATTTGACTTTATAATGACTAGTAATCATCTTCACTATAATGGAATGGCTAAATAAAAGTGCCAACAACTGCTGGTTTGGGTTGTCACCTGTTACCATTGTATCTGACTAGTAAGTATTGCAACTACAACGGAATGGCTAAATAAAAGTACCAACAACTGCTGGGTTTTGGGATACCTCATGCTATATGTATCTGACTAGTAAGTACTACAACTACAACGGAATGGTTAACTAAAACTGCCCACTGCTTATTATATCAGGATGACTCATGCTATCTATATCTGACTAGTAATTGCCGTAACTATAACGGAATGAATAAAACTGCCGATTGTGTGAGTTCCTCGGTTGACTTCCTCGTTTGGTCTCGAGGGGGAGATACCAGGATGGGTATGCTTGGTGATAGTTTCAGGTTGTATCCGAATAGGTCTTTCTTATACCTATCTGATAGCCGCCAGTTGAATCGAGTCTCTATAGGTTGTTTAGTGCATGCTGTGCTGCCGCTTCAGCCCACCATACCTATGTAGGCGAGGACCGCCGAATTCTAGTCTCGCCGTGTACTGGCCTCAGTACTGACCGCTCTCTTTTTCCTTTGCCCTTTGTCGGCACCCCTTTTGTTTAAGCAGGTTTGAGATCGACGTTGTTAGCAGGGTTACCCTTCCGGATTGGCCTGGGTAGGGTTATGGACGCCATTGGTTATTCTCCAGGGCTCTTAGCCCCATTTACATCTTGTCCGCAGTCGGACGCTGTATCATTTTCAAGTTGATTTGGATCTTTGTATTGTATATCTGTATTCTTGACTCTTGGAGTCGTTGTTGTATATATATGTTCTGCGGGTTCCATCGAGGACTATTGTGTAATGATATTACTTCATTTTCCACCCGCACGAAAGTGTCTGGTGGGCACCTTTGAATCGTTTCTATGCGGGTTTGGCGGGAATCGCTGAAACTTGCATGGGGCCGATTCTGATGGTGTTACACTAATCACACTCGGGGACTCCTCAGGTCATGTCGACAGAACATATGTTGGATGAGCCAATGGAAGTTGATGAAGAAACAAATCCGGCACCGATGATACCAGCATGGGCGTAACCAATATTCAAATACTTTAAAGATGGAACTTTGCCAGACGATGAAATATTGGCAAGGAAAATTGAAAGAAGAGCAAAAGAATACACAATAATCAACAAGGAGTTGTACAAAAGAAGTGTGACGAGTGTACTGCAGCGTTGCATAAACCCAGAAAAAGCTCAAGATATAATGTTGGACATTCACCAAGGAGAATGTGGGCACCATGCATCGTCCAGAGCATTGGTGGCCAAGGCATTCCGACATGGGTTTTATTGGCCAAGTGCGCTAGGAGAAGCACATGAACTTGTGAGAAAATGCAATGGTTGCCAGCACTATGCGTCAAAATCACACTTACCAGCATCAGAGTTGAAAACCATACCGATCACTTGGCCATTTGCAGTATGGTGCCTAGATATGGTAGGACCATTCAAACCAGCAAGGGGCGGCATGACCCACATACTAGTAATGGTTGATAAGTTTACCAAATGGATAGAGGTGAAGCCCATCAATAAATTGGATGGCAACATAGCTGTCACATTCCTGAAAGATATAGTCTTGCGATATGGTTACCCGCACAGTGTAATCACAGATAATGGCACAAACTTTGCCGAAGGAGCCTTTGCTCGTTTTTGTGGGAAAAACCGAATAAGACTTGACGTAGCATCAGTTGCTCTCCATATCAAATGGACAAGTTGAACGAGCTAATGGCTTAGTGCTATCCGGGATAAAACCCTGTTTAATGGAGCCACTACAGAGATCACCTGGGTGTTGGATACAGGAACTACCCTCAGTGCTATGGAGTCTAAGGACAACTCCGAATCAATCAACATGCTATATGCCATTTTTCCTTGTGTATGGAACAGAAGCAATTTTGCCTGCCGACATAGAGTATGACTCGCCAAGAGTGAGGCAATACTCGGAAGCCGAGGTAAAAGAGGCCCGAGAAGATGGAGTTGATTTACTCGAAGAAGCAAGGGAATTGGCATTGTCCAGATCCGCCATATACCAACAAAATCTCTGATATCATAGCCAGAAAGTTCAGCCTCATTGTTTTCTGAAAAGGGGATATGATGCTCACACTAGTGCAGCGCAAAGCTGGAATGCATAAGCTATCACCCCCATGGGAAGGACCATTCATTGTAAGCAAAGAACTGCACAATGACTCATATTATCTAATAGATGCTCGTGAAGCACAAAAGAACAAGGCAGACAGATCAGGTGATGAGACCAAAATGCCATGGAATGTGGCACTACTTCTCCCCTTCTACACTTAGGTGAAGCAGTGTATGTATCACCCGAACTCTCAAATGTCGGACTCTTATGCCGGCTATGTGCTGAAAATAAAATGGTATGATTCGAAAAACTGACTCGGGGACTACCCCTTATGTTTATCCTTTAAACTATTCTATGTCGGCTGGCGTAACACCTAAAGATTATCTCGGAACAAGTAATGTTTACTCGGAAAAAATCAACTCTTTGACTATGCTGTTGTCTGAAAACACGGCTTCATGGCAAGCAAGAGGAAAGGATGAAGGATGAATAAACATGAACACCAGATAAGTAAAATGAGAAACGCGAGTCGACTCTATGTATGTTTTTTACTAACCCACTTCAGGTTATATCGCATCTTATGTTGAATGATCCTGGGTCAAGTGATCTAAGTTTCATACCCGCTAACTCAATCCTTAGTACTTTGAGACTCTAATGTCGAACGCCAAAAAAGGTAGACAAGAGCCAATGTCAAGGAAAGGTGAAATGGCAAAATGGGACTCGGGGACTTGTCCTTGGATGATTCACATTCAAAGTGTAATAAGAAGTTTAAGCCTTATCAAAAGGTGCACACCCAAAATAAGTGCACTATATCATACATCTGCACCCGGCATACCGGGGATCTCATGAAATTCAAGTGTTTTTGTAACCAGCCTAAGAAGAAGCTGGGCTTGGAGGTATATCTTTGGGGCTAGAGCTAGGAGCATCTTCAGGAGCGTCTGCCGAGTCAGGAGCATCTGCGACTGAGTCTGTAGCTTCATCTAACTCGGTGGCTTCACTATCCGCACCTTCATCGTCAGAAACTTCGGCAAGAGGTTCCCCAAAATCAAGGAAGCTGGGCCCATCACACCAAGCATGCACAAAGGCATATTCGATCATGGCGTAGGATCGCTCCTGGCGTTTCTTGATCAGCTCAGGCTCATGAAGCCTCTTGCCTTCAGCCCTAATGCGTTCAAGAACATCAAGGTTGATGTCCTCGTACCAGGAAAGCATGAAGGAAAGGGATTTGTTAGTTGCAGCTCGGCCGGCCAACTCACGCCATTGATCCAGCCTGTCTTCGGTAAGAAGCAGCCTATCAGCCAGAGGCTCGATGAGTGTGGGCGCGTCTTCATCCGGCCAGAGCATTCAGAACGCGTGGATGGCTGGTTTGAGGAAATCCACACCACATGACTTGAGGGTCCTGACTCGTTCTGACAATGCTTCCATATGCTCGTCAATAGTCACCTCGCTATCAGCTGGAGCGCCATATTCGACTCGCACTCTTTTCATGGCCCGTATGGCGAACATATCAGCCTCAGGAAAATTCTCTGCAAAAGAAAGAGAACATTAACAAAACAAGGAAAAAGCAAACAAAGGAATGAGCACAGCGAAAAGGGTAAGGACTCACTACGGAGGAAAGAATTGATGGAGCCGAGCTTGCTTTGCCAGCTCTTGGCCTTGGCTTGAAGAGCATCAAGATCTAAGTGAGCCAACTCAACCGCCGATTCGGCCTCCTTGAGCAGCTCCTTGGTTTGCTCGGCGCTAGCGGCATGTTGGCCATCTTTCTCGACAAGCTCCTCCCGCAACCCCTTCACCTTAGCCTGGTGCTTCTGCTTCATATCCGCCATTTCTTTCTTCAGCCGAGTCACCTCATCTCGCTCCTTCTGGATTTCGGTTTGGTGCTTCTCTGCTTATTCGGAGCAAATCACTCGCTAGCAAAAACAAGGCTATCTCGATCCTTCAGGATAAAAGTGGCAAAGGATAAGCATGAACATAAAGCAGCCAAAGAATTGCTAAGAGCTTACTTTCCATCTCGCTGATCTGCGAGTGCAGTGCGTCAATGGTGGACTAGGCAGAAGCTATGGGAAAACAACGAGAAAAGATCAAGGAAATGAAACAGAGAATGGTGCGCCGAATAAAGATATGGCGAGTAAGAAAATTACCTTGTCCTTGAGTCTCGGCTTGCAGCTTTTGATGAGCAAGTTCGAGCTTGCGATACTCCCGGAGGAGATCCTGATGCACCTTGGTGCGCTCGTTGTGCGTAAGCTACATAAGAAAAGGGATAGTCAACAGAGGCAAGATCAAGCTTATAGCCGGATAAAGGATTGACTCCTATGTTAGAGCTTACAGCGGAATAAGTTTCTCATTCGGCGGTAACCTCGGGGACTAGGGATCGAAAATCTAACATGCGAATTTGGCATGAGGAAATAAAGGCTAAGTTATTGCTTAGAGCTTACAGCCGAATAAGTTTCTCATTCGGTAGTAACCTCAGGGACTAGGGATAATGTATAACAAAAATACTCAATACACAAAATAGTAAGAAGATTATGTACCTCGTTCACTTCATCTGCACGAACCGTTAAGGCAATTGCCTGCTGGGTCATGTCAGAAATGTCCTTGGGGCCCAGCGTCATCTTCTTGCCAGCACTGGAGCTAACCTCATGCTCTCCTGCGGCATTCCATGCCACAACATAATGCTCCGTGGCACCAAGACCATTCCCGCTAAGCGTCCGAGTGAGAACTTGCCCCTTTTTAGGGAAGTTCCCACATTGGCGCGGGTCGCAGCGGCACTAGTGTGCAGGGTAACAGCCTTAGAACTGCCGCCTGACCTGGAGGTGGCGGATCCACCTGGCTTACCCGCTGAAGCAAGTATCATTCTTGATGTTGTGGGCCGGATCTGAGGTGAGGTTCCTGGGGCGTGCATCAAGGTCGTCTGTTTGGTAGACGTGGGCTTGCCGGATGAGGTGCGAGCCGGACCTGAAGAAGAAGGTCGGGTCTGGTTATTTGACAGAGGAGGAGAGTGAGCAGGTCTGGTTGGTGATAAGATAGGAACCGACTGAGCGGGCTCAGCAATGTTGCTGGCACCAAGATCAGGAAGTTGTTTAGGAGGACCAACTTGTGGGATAGTAGCAGAAGAACTGGTGGCGAAGGTCTTCTCGACGCCTGTACTTCCAGCACCAAGATCAGGAAGTTGTTCATGAGGTGCAGCAGAAGATCTAGGCCGAATCTCCTCCGACGGGTGTACCGCCGGGTCTGACTGACACTGAGAAGTGTGAGCCTCGGTAGTCGGAGCAGCGACTCGGACGGGGCTTTGCACCATGGAATCAACAGGAGGAGGAGGAGGAGGAGGAGCAGACCTTAGCAGCGAGGCCATGCTAGGAGAAGCTTGGCTAACCGACAAAGGCGCAACACTGAGAATAACAATAAATGCTTATAAGAAAAGAGTTACAAAACAAGAAAGGAAAAATGGAAACTAAGCAAACAGAAAAATCTTACCCGGAAACGGTCGGGTCACGCAGTGGGCGACGTGTGACTCGGTGCCCAGCTGCTTTGCGAGTCTCCGACAGCGTGGTAGCAGCAGGAGAAGTAGGAGTAACCTTACGCTTCTTGGCCGGCTGAGCACTGGAGGAAGCCCCACGCCGTTTACTCGGTTTGGCAACAGGGGTTTTGCAGACTCCGCCCACAGAGAGAGGGGGAGTGTCATGTACCTGGCCAGCTGCATAAGTAAATTAGAAGCTCACTCGAATAAGTTAGAGGGCTAAGGTCGAAAAGCAGGTACCTCCAGAATCTCACAATCATCATCGTCGTCAGACCAATCTCGTAAGGGATTTCGAGTGTGGCTCTTACCCGAAGTCGAAGCGGCAGCCGCATGCAGAATGGGCATGAAGCACTCTAGATCATACTCGACTTCGTCAGAGTCAGAGTGGTCCTTGTTGTAAGAACTAGGAGGGACAGTACTGTCATCAACCTGGTGAACAAGATTCTGCGAAAGATAAACAAAATAAAAATAGAGAATAAATGAGACGACAGATGAACATAGGAAAAGCTATGTTGGATAGAAAGTAATTAGGAAACTTACCCAGGGGACAGGCCTGACTCGGATAAATGGAGGGAAGCTCCAGGCCCAGTCCTCTGCCAAAGTCAGCTTGAAGGTAGATCTGACTTGGCGGGCCACAGAGTCATGGGTGAGCTCCTTCGTGGAATGCCGAGTGGGGTCCTGCGTGCCGCTCATGAAGCACATCTTGTGGCTCCTAGCTTGGAGGGGGCGAACCCGGCGTGCAATAAAGGCACACATGAGATCCGTGTCGACAAGATGGAAGTTCTCATCCGGTGACATCAACCTCTCCAGAATTATGTTGGCCTCGTTCACCATAGCGTTCTTGTTGCGTGGGTCAAGCTTCGAGTACTCTTTGTTGGGGACCTCGTCCGAGAAAGGGGGGGCCGGATGTAATCAGTGGCTCCGCTGTTTTTGACATAGAAGAAAGCCCTATGCCATTTCTTACAAGAATCTAAGCTAGTGACCAGAGGAAAGATGGATTCTCTCCTGGGTGTGATGCTAGCGGCAGCGCACCGGGTTTTCCTCTTCTCGGCACGAGGAGCGCCAGGCTGGGGAACTACTTGGATCCTAAAATTAAAATATTTGGCCCACAGAAGAACTGTAGGCCAAATGCCAAGGTAGGCCTCGCAAGCAGAAATAAAACAAGAGAGGGAGCCAATGGCATTGGCAGGCAAGTGATGGGTCTGAAGATGGAAAGTGGAAAGGAAGGAAACAAGGAAATTGCTCATGGGCAAGGCGAAACCACGCTCAAAGTGGGAGAGGAAAACCACCCTCTCATTGGCCTCTGGTTCGGGGGAAATCTCACCAGTAGGAAGGCGGCAATCCACCTCGAGGGGGATGCGCCTGGTGGAGCGCAGCCACTCGACCTCCTCCATGGAGACTTCGGAGCCCTCCCAGCCACCACGCTCGCCAGCAAGAACCTCCTGTTCTTCGGCTCCCTCGGCGGTGTCGCGAGCGTCCATGACCTCCTTGGATTCAGTCGCTTCCGCCATTGGAAGAGGTTTGGAAGAGCAAGGACCCATAGTGGAATGGAAAGAGGAAAAGAGCAATCGCAAATGAGCGACTGTGGAGAAGAAGAACCGCAAAGTGGGAGGTTAGATTTTGGAGGCGCAAGGAAGAAGAAAGAGGCTATGAGGAAACTTAACGGGCGAGGGAAGTTATGTTCCCCTCACCCCTACTTAAGGGGAGCAAAAACCCCAATCGTGGGATCCCCTGCGCCGTGCGGCCAGCTTGTGGCCGTGTATTCGGATGAGTGAGCCAGTCAGCGGGCGCCATGTGTATACAATACACAGAAAATCCACTGCCATGTCACGTAGTGCAGGACGAAGGGCATAGAGCGATGGGACTACCACAGTGCGGGGAATTAGTGCGCAGCTATCACTGTGCAGTCAGAGCTTGGAACAAAAATTGAAGCAAGTCACCATGATTACCAGCTGTCAGTGACTAAAGAACACCGAAAATGACTCAGAATTGGCCAAAATGACTCTGCACGAGGCAAAAATGGTCCAGAAAGTCAAAGATGAGACTCGGAAAGAGCAGAGAAGACTCAGCTAATATCAAGGATAATCCAAACAGTGCGTCTTAAGCAGTAAACGCAGGCAGAAAGAGAAGTTCCAATCACATTAAAGGCACCTGGAGACGCCTAACAACAAGAACCAGCTTCAGGGACTAATGTCGGGGGGATAACCCCCGGTAGGGTCATAAAGGGTAAAACATTGCCCAGCTTGGCTTTCGCCGAGCAAAGAAAGAACTAGGCCGAGTAAATACGGACGGGTAAGATGGTCATGTGTGGCCGACATAGAAACTATGTCGGCCCATATAAGACAAATATGTTAATCTTGCAGGAACCAACGAGCCGAGTGTCACGAGGAAGGGCCGAGTTAGATAGGACATGTGGCACATTTCCGAGTGAGGTTCAGGAGGGACCATAGTAAAGCACGGTCAAAAGAGAAGGGTGACGCCAGGTGACACGAAAGGAGCCGGGTGACTCCTAAAGCAAAGGTTGACGTACAAAGTTACTACATGACGCCAAAGGAATTGGAGGCGACGTACGTGAAGACCGTTAGCTGTCTAGGTTTATGGACTGGGCCACTGGGCTTAGTACAAGCCCATGACCCGGCCCGTACAGTAAAGACCAAGATCCAAACAGTAACCCTAGGACCCAAGGGGTGTAACCTAGCTAGCATCGCCTATATAAGGAGGGGCATAGCTATAGTTAGAGGAGGTTGGACCTAGTAGGGAACTGGTGCACTGAACCCTAGTTCATACAGCTCTAGGAGCACTTGTAAACCTCTAGAATCATTAAAATTCCTAAGTGTGGAGAGTTCATCTTGTTCTTCGTGCGCGGCTAGACCGTGCACTCCCTCCCCGGTGACCACAAGCATCCACTCGACCCCCAACTCAAGCCTACCCATGGCATCTGCCGTGACACCACCACGACACCCCCTATACTTGTGGGTCATCAATGGGAGGCAACCCATGTGAAATAAAGGTTTGAGTAAAGTTTTTAAGTTTTATTTTAAGTTTTATATATAATAAAGAGTGCTAGAAAACTCTAGTGAGAAGGAGAGATTCAGTGGTACTAAAAATTCCTGTTATATATATGCCAAAGTTGGTCGATAATTTAGTCTGTTATTTTTCTATCAAAACAAGGTGTTTCGCTAAGTTTCAGTCTAAAAAGTAATTCTTGAAGAAACAGAATTTTTTGATGTGTACAGATGCTTTAACGACCAACTATACGGTGGGATTAAAAATTCCTTCTGTATAGCTTCGACCATATAGTTATTTGACCCATCGACAATTTTTCATCCCAGGATACAGAAGGTTTGACGACCAACTATACATCGGGAATAAATGTTTCGGCTGTATAGTTATAGCCGCCAGGAAAGAAACCCTAGAAACCCTAAAATTTTGGCGTCAGACCAACTATACGGCGGGAACAAGTGCTCCGGCCGGATAGTTTTGACCGTATAGTTGCGTCCAACCACTTAAACACATGGGGAGTGTTAGACCCCTCCTTTGTAAAGGAAAAGGATCCCTGTGATTGCAATGCTAGTCCCTGGATCATTGCTAGCATCCACAGTTTAAGATGAAGTACACATATACAAAGGTCGTTTATTACATTCATTCCAGAGATAAAACATAGTCTTTTACAACTCAGGGCCAAAGGCCTAATACAAGAGTTTTGGAATAAGTAAATAAACATAAGTCTTCATCTTCATGTGCCACAGGCAAGCATGTTGAGTGTAGACTCATGACTCCTATTCATCATCGAAGTAACCTGCAACATCACAAGTTACAGCCACAGAGGGTCAATACTTTGGAATAGTATTGGCAAGTGATACCTTAGTATATTTTAAGTGGACTATATTACTATATGCATTTTGGCTAAGTGTAGCTTGGCTTGCTTTGCTTGAAAATAGGTTTTTCCTGTTAGTTTAAATCACTAAGTTTTTCTTTGTCAAAAACTTCCCAAGGAACCACCAATAGACATTGGGGTCCATCACCCTTGTTCACCCACAAGTTTTACGTAGAAGTTGGAGTGATGAGATTCTTATAGCTTCCATGTCTTGATGCTCAAATTGTCCATTGCCATGGACCTGGCTAAGTACTTAGATTTTCCATCTGCAGAGGTTGTGCACTTTCCCCACCAGACTTGGTTTCCCAAGACAGGACCTTTCAGAAGCCTTTCCTTAGTCAAATGGACGCGCTCCAACCTATCATTCCCACTACCACCAACTGTCCAAATGACTAAGTTCTAGCAACCTATATGATCAAGGCAGAGCCCATATTGCCAAGTGGTTGCACTGTAAGCTTTCTCAACACTTGGCCTCCAAATCCCTTTGTGCCTGGGTGGCATACCTCAAGTGAGACACACAAGCCAAGTCCATGGCCTTGTGTAACCACTCAACATAAACCAATCCATCCATTTCCACCCAGGGAATTCATTGACTTAGTGGTTTTATTAAGAAAACTTTTAGTCTCATGACTTAGAAATATAGCCATTATAGCATGAATAGATTATACCAACCCTTGTTTGCTAATAGCTAGGCTAAGCATGGCATGGCAACTTAACTTAGGAAAAATTCCCTAGCAATTCTACCATTCTAACTACATAGGATTTCCCAACATATCATTTGACAAAAGTAGCATGCATGACTTAGCAAAATATCTAATGCTAGTATAAAATATAGGAATGGAATGTTCATGAAATATCACTTGCCTTGGTAATGTGGATAGTAGCACTCCTCACAATCACAGTCACTAGCAAAATCTACACAAAATTTGTAGCACACAATTTACACACAAATATATACAATCAAAAATACTATGAATGCATGCATGCATGCAAGAATTTACTAAGTGGTGATTTTGAAAACTCTACCAAGCATGTGCATGTTTACAGAAACTTAACAAGTCACAAGTTTGCCAACTATACTTATTTATCCCTAAAACAAATTACTAAACTAAATCCATACTCAAAATAGCCTTAAACATGTTTCTACAAATAAAGTCATTCTAATGGTTACTATTTGTTAAACACTTTGCATAAACAGAAAGGCCTTGATTCACTGAATCCAACGGTATAAAGTTTGCAAAATTCTAACGTGGCATTCAAAAGTTATAGCAGTTTGAAGTTTGGATCTAAATCTGATTCGAATTTCTGTTTTTGAATTCACCTTAGACACGTGTCGCAGTCTCACTGGCGCGTACCGATTCGCGTGGATCGGCAGCCGCGGACCGTAGGATCTAACTTAGATCTGGCGGCTCAGACGCGTGCGTACCTCTTCGATTAAGATCTATCCTAGCCCTATGATGCAGATCCAACGGACTAAATCAACAGGCCACAAACTGGCGGCGCTAGCGGCGTTGACTGGCGGTGGCGCGTCTGACTACGGCGGCGCCGGTGCTCTAGGTCGTCCGGGGAAGCAAGAAGGCGCTTACCAGGATCGCGGTGGCGTGCTGAAGCTCGAGGTGGCTCTGGTTTGTCAAGGGGCGTGCTGACGCGGTGATGATTCCTCGTCGGAGTTGAGTCCGGCGACAGGTGGTTCTGTTCGAGGTCGAAGGCGACGTTGTCGATCACTAGGAGGCAAACGGAGAGTGTGGTCAGGTGCAGAAGATCATGGAGAACACGCGTGTGTGAAGAACAAGGCTTGGGGCGGTCTGGACTTACCACTAGAGATCGTCGGAGTTGAAGCCGAAGACGGTGGCGGCCAGTCGTCGACGTTGCCGGAGCTACAGGTCATGCGAAGGTAAGTGGGGTGTGTCAGTAGATGTGCCGAGACTTACTGAACAAGATAGCATGAATGAGAGGTAGAGGGGAACACGAGGCTCACTGGAATTTGCCGGTGCGGTCGTCGGAGCAGCGGCGGAGTCGTGCGAGTCGTGGACAACCTGGTGGCGTGAAGGCAAAATTGACTGGGGGGAAATGGTCGCGGGGAGGTGGGGATCTTATAGCCCGAGGCTCGACAGGTAACGCTCGCTGAATCAATGCCCATTAAGCTCGCGAGATCAGCGCTGCAACGGGCAGCGGCGAGGTCGTGCGCGGAATCAGGGGGAAGACGATGCTGACGTGGAGAAGTCCCGCTCGTCAGCGAAGGGCGCGAGGTGGAGGTGGGGTATGGCTGTCAGCGACTGAGTGCGTGCGCTCGCGCGTGAGAGAGAAAAAGAAAACCCCCGGGTGGCTAGTTGGGCTCGATTCGATGCTGGGCCAAAAACCTGGCGCGCGGCCTTTTTATTTTGTTTATTCCTTTTCCTTTTCTATTTTGGTTTTCAGGAATGATTTAGATATGAATTCAAATCCTTTTTGAATTCAAACAATTCTAGGGATTTTTATAGGGTACTGTGGTTTCAAAAATCAGTTATTTAACCATGTGGTTACCCTGCAAGTCTTGGTCAAGCTTGGACTTAAAACAATCAGAGACTTTGCCTCTGGTTTGCAAATGTTTTAAAAATAGGGTTTTGAATTTATTTCCAAGTTGAAAAACTTTGGTCAAACTTTTACACCTAAACTTTCCAACAATGGAGGCAAGCAAACAAGTTCCTAAGCATTCCAGTTTCAAAGGGTGATGGCCATTTGAATTAAATTTGCTCACATGAAATCATAGCACCAAGTTTCTGTCTTTCTGAAATGGTTTTGATTTTGAAACCCTAAATGATAATGGATGCATCGATGGTATGAATGAGTTTTGGAATATGAATTTAGGGGTGTTACAAATCTAACCCCTTTAAGATGAATCTCGCCCTCGAGATTCGGATTGGCTAGCAAATAGGTGAGGGTGGTCTTTCCGAAGATCATCTTCTCTTTCCCATGTTGCTTCCTCCTTGGAATGATGATTCCATTGCACTTTGCAAAACTTGATAGTTTTTTTCCTTGTGACTCTTTCTGCGGTCTCAAGAATCTTGACAGGCCTTTCTTCATAGGTGAGATCACTTTCTAGTTGAACTTCTTCCAAAGGTATGGTATCCTTCAAAGAAGACTCTTCCATTTCTGGGTGACATTTCTTAAGCTGACTCACATGAAACACATTATGGACAGCTGACAGAGATTCTGGCAATTCGACTTCATATGCCACTTATCCCTTGCGGCTTAAAATTTTGAATGGCCCAACGTATCTCGGTGCCAACTTTCCTTTGACTCCAAATATTTTTACTCCACGAAGTGGTGATACTCTAAGATAAGCTCTATCCCCAACTTCGTAGGTGACTTCTCTACGCTTAGAATCCGCATAGCTTTTCTGTCGGGACTATGCTATCTTCAACCGGTCCTTAACCAATTTTACCTTCTCTTCGGCTTCTTTGATAAGATCTGGTCCAAACAAACTTCTTTCTCCCACACCACTCCATAGCAATGGGGTGGTACACTTCCTTCCGTAGAGAAGCTCAAACGGTGCCATCCCCATACTAGATTGATAACTGTTATTGTAAGAGAACTCTGCGTAAGGCAGGCTTTCATCCCAACTTGCTCCATAGTCTAGGGCACATGATCTCAGCATATCTTCAAGGATTTGGTTAGTCCTTTCTGTTTGTCCATCAGTTTGAGGATGAAAAGCAGTACTGAATTCCAACCTCGTTCCCAATGACTCATGTAGCTGTCTCCAAAAATGGGAAGTGAACTGAGTTCCTCTATCTGACACAATACTCTTAGGCACACCGTGAAGGCATACAATTCTGCTCATGTAGATTTTAGCTAACTTGGAACTTGTATAAGTTGTCTTCACGGGTATAAAATGAGCCAGTTTAGTTAGGCGATCCACTACTACCCATATAGAATCATACCCTGACCTGGTCCTTGGTAATGCGGTAATGAAGTCCATACCGATATTTTCCCACTTCCATTCAGGAATAGGTAGTGGTTGAAGCAAACCCGCTTGTTTCTGATGCTCCGCTTTTACTCTACTACATACATCACACAAAGCAATATGTTCGGCGATGTCTCTCTTGAGATTGTTCCACCAAAATCTTTCTTTCATACCCATGTACATCTTGGTGTTTCCCGGGTGAATAGAATACGGAGAGTTGTGGGCTTCTTGTAGAATCAGTTTCCGCAACTCCGGGTCTTGTGGAACACAAATACGTTTCCCATGCCATAAAGTACCTTGTTCGTCTATATGGAAACTTTTAGCTTTCCCTTGGCTAATCCTTTCCTTAATCTCTTCGATTTCTTTATTCGTCTTTTGGGCTTCTTTAATCTTATCCAACAAAGTGGGTTGAACATCCAATGACATGAAATGTCCTTCTGGCACAATCTCTAATCTGAGTTCTTTGAATTGCTTACACAAGTCATCTGGCAATTCTCCTTTGGTAAGGCCATTCACAAATACCTTTCGACTTAGAGCATCCGCTACAACATTTGCTTTACCGGGGTGGTACTGCAAACTTAAGTCGTAATCCTTGATAAGCTCTAACCATCTTCTTTGTCTCATATTGATTTCCTTCTGGGTGAAGATATATTTCAAACTTTTGTGGTCTGTGAACACTTCACAACGCTTACCCAAAAGGTAATGTCTCCATGTTTTGAGCGCATGGACGACAGAGGCTAACTCCAAATCATGAGTAGGATAGTTTACTTCATGAGTTTTGAGTTGTCTCGAGGCATAGGCCACAACTCTACCGTCTTGCATAAGTACGGCACCCAAACCTTGATGAGACGCATCACAATATACTTGGAAATCGTTTTCCAAATCTGGCAGACATAGAACCGGTGCTGTTACAAGTCTCTTCTTCAATTCTTGGAAGCTGACTTCGCAACCTTCTGACCAAACAAATTTCTTGTCCTTCTTTAACAATTCAGTCATTGGCTTAGCAACCTTTGAGAAATTTTCAGTGAACCTTCTGTAGTAACCTGCTAAACCAAGGAAACTACGAACTTCTTTCACGTTCTTTGGGGATTTCCATTCTGTCACAGCTGAAACCTTAGCAGGATCAACTGCTACACCATCTTTTGTCATAACATGACCAAGAAAACCAACTTCCTCTAACCAAAACTCACACTTGCTGAATTTGGCATAAAGCTTATGCTCTCTTAACTTCTCAAGTATCAAGCGTAAGTGCCTTTCATGTTCTTCCTTGCTCTTGGAGTAGACCAAGATGTCATCGATGAAAACGACAACAAACTTGACGAGAAATTCCATGAACACCTTGTTCATCATATTCATGAAGTATGCTGGAGCATTGGTTAAACCAAAAGGCATCACAGTGTACTCATACAATCCATACCTTGTGGTGAATGCTGTCTTAGGTATGTCTTGCTCTCTTATCTTGAGTTGAAAATAACCTGACCGGAGATCAATCTTCGAGAACACACATGCTCCTTCTAGCTGATCAAACAAGTCGTTGATTCTTGGCAAAGGATATTTGTTCTTGATGGTTACCTCGTTGAGAGAACGGTAGTCAATGCATAATCTTTGTGTTCTATCCTTATTTTCCACGAATAAAACTGGAGCTCCCCAAGATGAAGAACTCGGTTGGATAAATCCTTTCTGCAACTGTTCTCCTAGTTGCTTCTTGAGCTCTTTCAGTTCATCAACTGACATTTTGTACGGTCTCTTAGCTATTGGTCCAGAACCTGGTACTAAATCTATCAGAAACTCCACATCTCTATCTGGTGGCATTCCTGGTAATTCTTCCGTAAATACATCCGGATACTCACACACAATTGGCACACTGTCCATGTTAACCCCCTTAAGAGAATTCAGCTTACTTCCTTTGGACTCAAAGTTTGACCTGAATTTTATTCTTTTTCCTTCTGGGGTTGTGAGTGCAACAGTACGATTAGCACAATCTAGTACTCCTTCATACTTACCCATCCAATCCATTCCCAATATTACGTCTAGTCCTTGGGAATCTAGGATTATCAGGCTCACTGGAAACTTATGCTTTCCAAACTCTATGACAAGATCCCGGCATCCAAGACTTACTATCATATCTCCACCCGGAGAACTAACTTTTATTGGACACCCAATGTTTTCAGATGCAAACCCATTTCTTTCAACAAATGCTTTTGATATGAATGAATGAGATGCACCAGTGTCAAAGAGTACAAATGCTGGAATGGAATTGAGTCTGAACTTACCAGCAACAGCATCAGGCTCCTCATAGACCTCCTCCACATTGATGTGGTTAACCTGTCCTTTCTGAAAAGGATTGGGCTTGTTAGGTCCTTCAACTTTCTTCTCAGGGCACTCATTAGCATAATGCCCCAGCTTCTTGCATTTGAAGCATTCAACCTGACTGATGTCCTTCTTAGGCTGGTTTCCACTTCCACTTCCACTATGGTGGCTCTTATGTCCACTCTTGTGGTTCTTGTACTTATCATTGTCATGACTGCGGTGATGCTTGTTGTCATGACGGTTGTGGTTGTGGTGCTTGTTGAACTTCCCATGCTTATGGGCTCCTGAGCTTCCACTGTCATCATAGTGAGATCGTTTGTGAGACGATCCCGAGCTGTGCTTGTCGGAGTGTTTCCTCTTCCTACTCTCGACTTGCTTCATTTTACTCTCCAAAATAGCAGCCTTGTCACACAGAGACTGATAAGTTGGAACATATGCCACAGACAACTGTAAGTTTAACTCATCATTCAAGCCCTCCAGAAACTTTTCCTTTCTTTTGGCATCCGTGTCAACCTCATCCGGTGCATAGCGCGCCAGATTGTTGAACTCTTCTATGTATTCAGCCACGCTGCGGTGGCGCTGCTTCAAGTTGTGAAACTCCTTCTTTTTCAGACTCATCATTCCTGATGAGATGTGAGCAGTGCGAAAGCCATCTTCAAAGATAGCCCAAGTCACTTCATCAACAGGAGTGGTGATCTGGAAGTTGTACCACCATGTGGCGGCTGGTCCTTCCAACAGATGCGCTGCGAACCTGACTTTTTCAGCATCCGTGCAGCCCACGGTCACTAAGTCCTTATTCACAGAACGTAGCCAATCATTGGCCACCATGGGATCAGTTGTCCCCGAAAACTTTGCTGGCCTCAATCGCAGAAATCTGGTGAGCATATCAAAACCCGGAGGGTTTTTGTTGTTGTTGTTGTTGGGGTTGGGGTTGTTGTTGTTGTTGTTGTTGTTGTTATTCTGGTTTTGGATGAACGTTGTCATCATCTGCATAAGCTGTGTTTGCGCATTCATCATTTGTTGCATTTCCGGGGTGATGTTGTTGGGGTTGGGGTTTGCGCGACGAGGAGGCATCTGTGATTTGTTCAAGTAGATAAGAATGAGATACCCATAGATGTTTTATGCACAATACATCACAAGCAAAACACATAGCATGCATCTCAAGAATAAAAGTTCAACAACCAGATAATAAGTTCATGAAGTAAAACACACAAGTGGCAAGCCATCCACATGTCGGATGGTCCAATAACAAGTTCACAAATAACAAGTATGATAATGAAAGATAAACGAGTAGTCAAGTCTACTCATCAGCATCAATCTCCTCCTCGACGAAGGTAAGACCTGTGTCCTCCATCGCGGTCTTGTTCTCCTCAATCGTAGTGGTCAAGGAATCGATCTTGGCCTTGAGAGCCCTCTTCTGGGAGCGAAGCCTCTCTATAACCATCTGCTGCTGCTCTAGCTCGAAATCCTTGGACTTCAGTTCCTCGGTCATGTCCCGGATCTTCTTGTTCCTATCCTGGACGCGTTTCTCCTGACTCTTGAACTTACGATCCTGGGCCTCGAACTTCGTCTCCATTTCCTTGACTAACTCATCCTGCTGTGCGAAAAGCTTGTCCTTCTTGCGAAGCTGCACCTGGAGCTCGTCATTGCTGAGCATGACGTTGGTCCTGTCCGTTTCCACGTGCCTGATAAGAGACTCTAAGTCCTGGAGATAGAGACGTATCGGCTCTGCTACGTCCCTCGAGTCGTCCTCAAAGTCGATGGACTCTCCATCAACATCACGTCTTCCGAAGACGTGGAAGTGGGTGCCCCTAACCTGTCGGAAGTGACGGCCTAACAGACGTCCTATAAGGTCCTGCATGACTACCTCCATGCCTCTCTCCCTGTCATCGTGCATCAGCTTGAAGAAGATGACCTCTGTAATAGGCTCTGTCTGGCGTCCGGGCTGGTTCACCTTGAAGCCCCAGAGGTCCTTCCTCTCGAACTTGGTGAGTGGGTGCACCGTGATGGTGGGAAGAGGGAGATCGAGCAAAGTGGTAAGCTCAACGATACGGGGACCGAAACGGGTAACCTGGAACTCCTCAACGGTGCTGATGGTAACAGGCATCTATTTATAAGATAGAAAAGTTAGAACAACATTATTTAAGATAAACAAAGACAAACATCACATACACATCCTTGGAACACAAAATCACACAAGTCATGCATAAATGAATCCATTACATCAATCAAGGTCCAAACTTATTTAAGGTATCATTTTGGAAAATAAGGTGATAGATGGTGGTCCAACTAACGAAGTGTGCTCATAATCCTATCTCACTAGATCTGGTGGCTATCACAATGTTCCTAGAGGCAATCCACCTATCTTGTTCACATGATTCCATCACTAAGTCTATAATATCTCCCCTTAATTCTTGGTTGGTGGCTTCCAACTCTTGGGTAAGTTCCTTCTCTTTCTCTAAGTCTTTTAGGAGGTTGAGCATTCTGCACTTGACTCTAGCACTAAGTTCTTTGATAGTCCTCCAAGCTGCTTCTCTGGCTGACTCAAAGAATGTGGTGTGCATCACAGTGTTGGTGTACATGCAGAATCCCCTTTCTTTGTGGTTGTCTTCCTTGTTTTTGTACAAGTGAAGTTGCACCCACCAATACTCCACTCCTTCATCCATCACCGGAAAGCCTTTGTAAACAGCTGCACCATGTGCTTCCATTGCCACCATGAGGTCCTTGAGGATCTTGGGAAACTCAGTTTCACACTCCAAGGTCATGGTCATGAGTGGCCCTTTCTTCAGGGCTTCGTTGATGGAGTTCATCTACAAATGGAGATGAGAATGAGAAGATTAGAAAAGTTTTACGAGAAGATTAGACAAGTGTAGAAGTAGTTAAAACTTTTTCCTTAGTGGTTTTCCAAATCTAGGGGTCATAATCCTACAGGCAACACAGTGCTCTGATACCATCTGTTAGACCCCTCCTTTGTAAAGGAAAAGTATCCCTGTGATTGCAATGCTAGTCCCTGGATCATTGCTAGCATCCACAGTTTAAGATGAAGTACACAGATACAAAGGTCGTTTATTACATTCATTCCAGAGATAAAACATAGTCTTTTACAACTCAGGGCCAAAGGCCTAATACAAGAGTTTTGGAATAAGTAAATAAACATAAGTCTTCATCTTCATGTGCCACAGGCAAGCATGTTGAGTGTAGACTCATGACTCCTATTCATCATCGGAGTAACCTGCAACATCACAAGTTACAGCCACAGAGGGTCAATACTTTGGAATAGTATTGGCAAGTGATACCTTAGTATATTTTAAGTGGACTATATTACTATATGCATTTTGGCTAAGTGTAGCTTGGCTTGCTTTGCTTGAAAATAGGTTTTTCCTATTAGTTGAAATCACTAAGTTTTTCTTTGTCAAAAACTTCCCAAGGAACCACCAATAGACATTGGGGTCCATCACCCTTGTTCACCCACAAGTTTTACGTAGAAGTTGGAGTGATGAGATTCTTATAGCTTCCATGTCTTGATGCTCAAATTGTCCATTGCCATGGACCTGGCTAAGTACTTAGATTTTCCATCTGCAGAGGTTGTGCACTTTCCCCACCAGACTTGGTTTCCCAAGACAGGACCTTTCAGAAGCCTTTCCTTAGTCAAATGGACGCGCTCCAACCTATCATTCCCACTACCACCAACTGTCCAAATGACTAAGTTCTAGCAACCTATATGATCAAGGCAGAGCCCATATTGCCAAGTGGTTGCACTGTAAGCTTTCTCCAAATCCCTTTGTGCCTGGGTGGCATACCTCAAGTGAGATACACAAGCCAAGTCCATGGCCTTGTGTAATGTAACTACCTCGGTGAATTACGCTCCTAGTTACAAGCCTGGATGAGCGAAAATGGTTAAAATAGTACGGTGGGGCCCAAATGCCACTCACAGGTAGACCTTTCGGCCGTCCTAACCATTTCCAAACATCGGGACAAGAACGGGCGGCGTAATCGGCAGGCGAAGGGATCAACTACATACACAAATGAGTATGTATGCAAGCCACCATACAACAGTCCTCAAAGCCATTCCATCTAAAAGAAATAGAAATATTGCAACGCCATACGGCAAGATCCAAATATCCTAGATATATATATAGTTTAGGATATCTCCTCATACATCAAACATCAGAGTATCAGGCGGAAGCGGAAAACAAGATCCGAGTACGGATAAGAAGCAAATCGGCATAAGATGCCCCATAAATAAACACATCCCGCCCACAGATCTCACGGATCCCCGTTCCCGGAATCTCTACACCGAATGATCGTTGCCCACATCGTCCGTCTCCTCCACCCAGTATCCATCTCGTGAGTGTACCTGTTCATCTGAATCAAATAATTTATCGTGTGAGACCCTAGTACTCAGCAAGTCTTTATGCCTCTAAAGGGGACACAACCTGGGGTGACGCAATTGCAGCAAAAGATAATACCTAGCAATTCTATAGATAATCGCTAACCATCCGCCTAACCAAAGATAGACGGATGTCCGTGAATTAATAACAACTGTTATGACGGTAATATTAACAGATCCATCCTCCTCCTCGCTTACCAACGAGGAAGCGGACGAACACCCCCCATCCGTTGGCAGTTTTATTATTCATTCCATGAGTGTTGCACTATTTACTAGTCAGTTACTTAGTCAAATTAAAACCGGTACTTTAGTTATACTTGTCTATGATCGAGAAACTGTGCTCCAAGTCGTCCATAACCGCGGACACGGCTTTCAGAAAGTTTTACCCTGCAGGGGTGCACAAATAGCAACACACACTCGATCAACCTCGGAAAAACCAAATCAAAACCCAACGAGGCTTTCACGACAAAGAAATCACAAGATTCAGAAATATTTCAGGGGGCCACCCCATTAAGTATACCCGCAACGAAGCTGGCCGGCTCCGAGACGGACTCAAGGTTTGTGGGGACGGCTGTAAACGACTGGGAACCCGAAAGTGTGACTGGGCTTGTCGATACAGCAAAAACGTGTCACGGCCCTAAACAGTACAGGTGCTCCTCGCACAATCGTAAATAAAGCAGTAAAGCATGGCATAAGTACAGGATAGTAAATAAAACCTCAAACTAGTTTGTGGCCCCAAGAAATAAGAATGAATCAAGCTCTGGCTCAGGGGGGTCCCATAATCCTCCCGGATGTGGATAGCGCGAATATTCAAGGAACAGGAATCAAGTACTCGGGGTCCTACGGGACACAAGTGAGCATGAAAAACCAAATAGCAGATATTGCTCACCGGTGCCACTTTCATTAGTTATCCCATACTACTCAGGTTAAGTTGTTTAGGTACCTCGTTATCCATCAGACTCTCACATACCCTACACATGCTGTTCTACGACTCGCATGGCTCAAACAACTCTTGTAGTAACGGCTCATGGGATGGAGGAACAAGCTTCGGTGGGGTTTAAAAGTAAAGGCTATGCATTACTTGGGATTCAGTTTAATACAATCGCGACTCAATGATGCAAGAATAAGATAGAGGCAATAGGTACTATATGTATGCAAGCATGTGGTAGTGCTTGCCTGGCAGCTCAAATGAAGCGAGAGAAGGATCTGGGTAGTGCTCCTGGGTTTCTTGATAAATCCCCTCCTCAGCGTCTATTCGAAGAAGAACCAAACAAACAAGGGCCAACATAAATAAAGTGCACAAGCATATGAATAATATGCGACAAGCAAACAATCATGCCATGATGAATGATGCACAATTTGCATGGCAATAACGTAGTATGGCATGGGTGAGGTGTGGAGTACAAGAATAAGGCATTTTATTGAGTTTTAATCATATTTTATACTCAAATAAGTTGCTGTATACTTTATATTTATATGATGCATGCTGCAATTCAGAACATGGAATGCATAAACAGAAAGGTCTCGTCGAGCTGATCATTTTAGACATATCATTTGTCAAATTTGGAGTTATAAAACAAAAGTTATTAATTAATTAAGGAAAAGGGCATTTTATTGTAATTTTAATCAACTTGAAATTTAAAGTGTTCAAACAGTATCTTGAAGGGCATATTTGAAATCCTCACATTTTTCTGATTTCAAAACATATATTATTTGTATTATTTGGAATTATAATTTAAAAGTTATTTGAAAACAGATTTAAAATTTGAATTTAAATTAAATTTGAAAAGATTTGAATTAAAACAGATATCAGAAAACCTTTTTGTACTCAGGCTGAGCCAGCCACAGACGCTGACGGGTGGGCCACGCGCTGACTCAGCAACAGCCGACACGCGGGGACTGGTCCGGACGTTTTGCACCGCGAGCACACCCAGCCGCAACGGATGGCAGGTGGGCCTCCAGGCGGCGGGGCCACAGCGCGCGCGCGACCAACGCGTGCTGGACACGTGGGCGATCCCAGGCGCGCGGGGGGACTGGTCCGTGCCGTCGGTTTCTCCTAGGGGTGTTTTTAGAAAAACCAAAGGCTGGCTGACTGGTGGGGCTTCCGGGCTGCGGGTTGAGGCGGGAAAAAGGGCAGGGGCCTTTCTGCGAAAATGACAACATCGCCGGACTGCTACTGCACGCCGCTCTGCAGAGCACAGAGTAACCGCCGGAGTTTTGGACGACGATGGCGACCAAACGACGGCGAATCTCGCCAGACCGCAAAAACGAAAAACGAAGAGTGAACTACGGCCTACAACTTTCGTTCAGAGAGCTAGCACGGGGGTGGTCTACAGCGCGCGGGGCAGAGTGCGGAACATGGCGGCGGATGCTGCGGATGCTGCTGCTGTCGGACAGAGTGCGGTGCACGGCGGTGCGCGGAGGCTGCTCGACGGAGCGCGGCGACGTTGCGGCGAGCTAGAGAGGAGAAGGGGATGTCTAGGGGATCGAGGTGCTCACCAGGAACTCGTCGGTGTGGTCGCTGGAGCTGGAGGTGGATCGGATCGGAGCAGAGGCAGAGGTCCCGAGAGCTTCGGATCCCGTGGCTGCGGCGCGTCCGGGGGGCTGCAGAGGGCTCCGGCGAGGCGTGGCCGGTGCAGGGTGAGGTAGAGGAGACAGAGGGAGGTCCTGGTGTGGCCGGGCGTGCTGCCACTCGCTGGATCGACGAAGGAGGTGGTAGACCGAGCTAGGTCTAGGGTTTGGGGCGTGGTATTGTCCAGGGTGGTTGGCAAAAAGAGGAGGAGGGAGAGGGAGCCTGGGAGAGGGGTCTCGATCTGGGTTGGTGGAAAAGATGAAGGTGGGAGGGAGGAGCACGTGGGAGGATGGTAGCTTGGCAAAAAGGTGAAGAGGAGGGTGATCGGGCTAGGGTTTGGTTTCTATCCTCTCTCCTTGTTCTTTAGCTAGAGAAGGAAAGAGAGGGGACCAGGGGAGGCTCGGGTGGGGCCTGGTTGGCAGGGCAGGTAGGGCTCGGCTAGGTAGAGAGGAAGAGAGAGAGGGTTAGATGAGGGTTAGGTTTAGGGTTTGATTAGGTGATCCACTAAGATAAAGCAAGGGTGGAGGATGTGATGATGGATAAGGACAGTGAGATGAGAGAAGAGGTGGTGGCAGAGAAAGGTGATGGAGTTGAATAAAAGATATGCCCCCAACTCAACTTGGGCATTTAAACAATATATCAAGAACCAAATACAATATCAAGAGGCAAATACAATTTACAATGCATATGAGAGAAGAACCAACACAAAAAGGGTTTTATATGATGCTCAAATGCAAGGTGGCATGATGACATGAGCATGATATAATGATGATGCAACAATTATATATATGAAGTAGCATTTATATAGACTAGGCTAGTAGCATTGCAATTGTTAGACAATTGGGATGCTACATGTAACCACTCAACATAAACCAATCCATCCATTTCCACCTAGGGAATTCATTGACTTAGTGGTTTTATTAAGAAAACTTTTAGTCTCATGACTTAGAAATATAGCCATTATAGCATGAATAGATTATACCAACCCTTGTTTGCTAATAGCTAGGCTAAGCATGGCATGGCAACTTAACTTAGGAAAAATTCCCTAGCAATTCTACCATTCTAACTACATAGGATTTCCCAACATATCATTTGACAAAAGTAGCATGCATGACTTAGCAAAATATCTAATGCTAGTATAAAATATAGGAATGGAATGTTCATGAAATATCACTTGCCTTGGTAATGTGGAGAGTAGCACTCCTCACAATCACAGTCACTAGCAAAATCTACACAAAATTTGTAGCACACAATTACACACAAATATATACAATCAAAAATACTATGAATGCATGCATGCAAGAATTTACTAAGTGGTGATTTTGAAAACTCTACCAAGCATGTGCATGTTTACAGAAACTTAACAAGTCACAAGTTTGCCAACTAAACTTATTTATCCCTAAAACAAATTACTAAACTAAATCCATACTCAAAATAGCCTTAAACATGTTTCTACAAATAAAGTCATTCTAATGGTTACTATTTGTTAAACACTTTGCATAAACAGAAAGGCCTTGATTCACTGAATCCAACGGTATAAAGTTTGCAAAATTCTAACGTGGCATTCAAAAGTTATAGCAGTTTGAAGTTTGGATCTAAATCTGATTCGAATTTCTGTTTTTGAATTCACCTTAGACACGTGTCGCAGTCTCACTGGCGCGTACCGATTCGCGCGGATCGGCAGCCGCAGACCGTAGGATCTAACTTAGATCTGGCGGCTCAGACGCGTGTGTACCTCTTCGATTAAGACTATCCTAGCCCTATGATGCAGATCCAACGGACTAAACCAACAGGCCACAAACTGGCGGCGCTAGCGGCGTTGACTGGCGGTGGCGCGTCTGACTACGGCGGCGCCGGCGCTCTAGATCATCCGGGGAAGCAAGAAGGCGCTTACCAGGACCGCGGTGGCGTGCTGAAGCTCGAGGTGTCTCTGGTTTGTCAAGGGGCGTGCTGACGCGGTGATGATTCCTCGTCGGAGTTGAGTCCGGCGATAGGTGGTTCTGTTCGAGGTCGAAGGCGACGTTGTCGATCACTAGGAGGCAAACGGAGAGTGTGGTCAGGTGCAGAAGATCACGGAGAACACGCGTGTGTGAAGAACAAGTCTTGGGGCGGTCTGGACTTACCACTGGAGGTCGTCGGAGTTGAAGCCGAAGACGGTGGCGGCCAGTCGTCAACGTTGCCGGAGCTACAGGTCATGCGAAGGTAAGTGGGGTGTGTCAGTAGATGCGCCGAGACTTATTGAACAAGATAGCATGAATGAGAGGTAGAGGGGAACACGAGGCTCACTGGAATTTGCCGGTGCGGTCGTCGGAGCAGCGGCGGAGTCGTGCGAGTCGTGGACAACCTGGTGGCGTGAAGGCAAAATTGACTGGGGGGAAATGGTCGCGGGGAGGTGGGGATCTTATAGCCCGAGGCTCGACAGGTAACGCTCGCTGAATCAATGCCCATTAAGCTCGCGAGATCAGCGCTTCAACGGGCAGCGGCGAGGTCGTGCGCGGAATCAGGGGGAAGACGATGCTGACGTGGAGAAGTCCCGCTCGTCAGCGAAGGGCGCGAGGTGGAGGTGGGGTATGGCTGTCAGCGACTGAGTGCGTGCGCTCGCGCGTGAGAGAGAAAAAGAAAACCCCGGGTGGCTAGTTGGGCTCGATTCGATGCTGGGCCAAAAACCTGGCGCGCGGCCTTTTTATTTTGTTTATTCCTTTTCCTTTTCTATTTTGGTTTTCAGGAATGATTTAGATATGAATTCAAATCCTTTTTGAATTCAAACAATTCAGGGGATTTTTACAGGGTACTGTGGTTTCAAAAATCAGTTATTTAACAATGTGGTTACCCTGCAAGGCTTGGTCAAGCTTGGACTTAAAACAATCAGAGACTTTGCCTCTGGTTTGCAAATGTTTTAAAAATAGGGTTTTGAATTTATTTCCAAGTTGAAAAACTTTGGTCAAACTTTTACACCTAAACTTTCCAACAATGGAGGCAAGCAAACAAGTTCCTAAGCATTCCAGTTTCATAGGGTGATGGCCATTTGAATTAAATTTGCTCACATGAAATCATAGCACCAAATTTCTGTCTTTCTGAAATGGTTTTGATTTTGAAACCCTAAATGATAATGGATGCATGGATGGTATGAATGAGTTTTGGAATATGAATTTAGGGGTGTTACAGGGAGGTACCCAAAACATCAATCCTTTTTCTCTCTTATACCTCCAAACTCTCTCTAAACCTCAAGGGATCTTCACCCCTACTCAATTTAGTTCGATTTCCTCACACACAAGTGACCTACGGTATGTTTCTCCTATGATCCTCCAATTACTTTTCACGAATTCATCTCTGATCTATTGTCATTATCAATCTAGGGTGAGACTTATTTTGAACTAGTTTCCATGATTATCTTGCCTAAATTATTATGTTGTGGATATTCTCTAGTGTGCTATGATGAGGGTTATGCTATGACTATTACTATTGGATCAAAAAGTTTTGTCTTTCTTATTTATTTTTATAATATGAACACGAGGATCCAGACACATGCTCTTGCTGCCGCTAGTTCTTCTCGGGCTGTAGCTGAGGAACGCATGGGGATTCGATTCAAGAACGAGTCTCACCGTGAATGTTTCGACATGATCAAAAACCGAGAAGTCAAGGCAACCAAGTGGGCTTGCCCCATCACATTGAACCAACTCGATATTTCTAATGACTTTAATTTAATTTTCAATAGAGTTGGTCTGCAAAACTTTGTATTTCATGAAGCACCAACCTATCACCGGTTAACCATTGAATTCCTTAGTTCTTTGAAAAGCACCTTTAAAGCATGGCATCGGGAGGATAGAATTTCTTTCCAACTCATGAACAATATTTATTAATTATCACTTGATGAATGGTGCAATTGTTTTGGTTTACCCAAAAATGATCCTAATGATCTGTGCATCTTTTAACAGCATAGAACCTTCCCCTGACCTCTGCTATAATAGAATGAGCTTTACTTCTAGAGTCAGCAAAGGGAAAAATATTCAATATCCTACTATTCGTTATTCGTGCTATTGTTTACACCTTGTAGGAGCGTAATGAGTTTACAAGACTCAATGAGGATTACATCTTAGTCCTTGCAAAAGCTTCTTTCAAGTATGACAACTTGTCACTTCACTTGGGTGCAATTCTTGTGCGCTACTTGGAGTACCAATCCAACCAAAGACAATGACCAATCACTTGTGGAGGCGTCATCACCGTGATCGGCAATGTCCTAGGTATCGACCTACGTGAGTTACAACCGGTAATAGGTCAGCGACGTGTTGGTTTCTCTACTTTGAGGTCTTGTGGAATGCTCACTAGGAGAGGTGGTGTTTATTATCTGCATATTGCTGGAGCTGGGCGTGTCTACCCCACTCCTTTGCCTAATGGTCTTTTCTCTACCGAGGAAGGACACGTTCTTTAGGACTTGAAGGTTGGGAAAAAGCAACCCGAGGAAGAGATTCCGGAAGAGGATGAGGACCAAGAGGAGGAGCAAGAAGTCCCTCATCAAGAGCAGTAGCAACCAAGCCAGTTCGCTACATATCAAGATTTCCAAGAACTTGGAGGAACTGTGGAGGGAATGCATAATCTCGCCTTGAACCTCCGAGAAACAACAAGTAACCTCTCAACTCAATTTGCGGACTAGAGTTACAACTCCCCCCCACCACAGTGATTTGAAGGGCTTGCAACAGCCTAAGCTTGGGGAGGTTTTCTATCTATTTCTATTTGGATTTCATTTGCTTTATTTTATTTTATTTTTGAGGTTATGTTTTTATTTGAGTTTATAAGCACTCGTGTTGGTTTTCCCAACACTTTATCTTAGTTATTTTATTTTATTTGAGATTTTCAAGCCGAGCTTTGTCGCTAATTTTCTATTCTTTAAATTCCCCTTCTCAAAAACCACAAAAAGATTTCTCCATTTATCCTTATTTTCCCTCTCTCCTTTTCTTTTCGCCTCGAAGTTCTCGTTAATTTGCAGGAGAGTGATTGACTTCGAGTTTCCAAGAAACAAATAAAAAGGGAAGAGAGAAGTGGAACCAAACATGAGACGAATGCCTTATGACTCCCCACTTTGAAGTTTGAGAAACCCATGCTAGTTTGTAGTAATGTTAAGATGTTATATCGGTGGAGTGAGTCTCTATATTGTAGTAAAATTTTGTTTGCATGGGTATTTAATTGGGTAAGTTTTTTTCTAGATCTTGTAGTTAACCAAAGTCTTGCCTAAAATTTGCTAAAAAAATTGAAATAAGAAAAATTATCACAAATTGAAGACTTGGGTGTTGTAGTGTTTAGTCTTGAAAGCTTATTCCTAGAGACACTCAACACCATAGAAAATAATGATTGCCTTGATAGCTCTCTTTGAAAAGATTTGTTCAATTGAATTAATGTTGAGCGGTTTTTGTGAGCATGCCAAAGTTTGACTTGTAAATCATAAGAATGATATAGCTTTATGCGTGTCAAACTTCATGGGATGCCAACAACTCCGCTAGCCTACAAACAATCTTCATGGAGGAAACTCCTAGATTTTGGCTATGAGTTGATTAAAATATATGTAGCAGCAATGCTATAATGGGTAAGATTCTTGGCACTCCCGGTAGCTGTAAACATGATGGAATTCCTCCTCTGGCTGATATGAGAAATCATTATGAAAAAGGAACAAAACCTTAGTGATGCCACGAGTGTCCATCACAGCCTGATAAACTAATGATTTTTTTGGCATGCTCTCAATTAGTTAAGAACTGAAATTCTTGAAGGACAATGAATAGAAAAGTAGTGCTTGAAAAGTCTTAATTTATTGATGTGGGAAAATTGAGATGCTTTAGTGTATATGCTTTTCATGACAAACTCTCATACTCTTAATTCTACATGATTACACTTTATTGTTCAAAGGGCAAGCTTATGAGTTGATTACATGACATGCAATAAAGTTTACTCTTTGAATCATCCATGCTTACAATAATTTTGCTGCACTATAAGGATTCATGAAACCCGTATGATATATTTTCCATTACTCTATCTATGCTGAAGTTTTTCAGATTAAAGTGGAGGAAACATGAGACTACCAATCATGAGTAAGATCATCATGTCGTTATTTCAGTTTAAATGCTGAATTCCCTTCTATTTTGGTTTTCTTGCTCGAGGACGATCAATTTTAATCTTGGGGAGGTTGATGGCTGTGAAATATAACCATCCACGTCCGCATTTAAACTAGATATTATTCATATATTTGATGAAATATCTCTCCAAAACCTACCACTAATCCTAATGATCAAAGGGGTATGCAACCCTTTCTTGCTATTTTTCCCTACACAGATAATGACGTATGATGATGGGGATCACTACATAAATGCCAAAGATACGATATTTCCAACACATCAAAGAAACCAGGAGCCGTGAAGTTAATATTGAAGCTTTAACGACCAACTATACGACGGGAATTTTATTCTGGCCGTATAGTTTGCATCGACTTCATTAAGTCAAACAGAACAACTTTCGTGAAGGGAACCCTATATAAAGATGCTTCAGGCGATGGGAAACATCTGCTTCTTTTTTACCTCAACTATGCCTGCCACCAAAAGCCGCCACATCGGAGGAATAGAACTAGATCTAAACCTCTAAACCCTTCTCCACCACCATAGCCATCTTCCACCACTTGTAATAGTAGATCTCTTCTCCAATTGGCTACATTGTAAGACTATTTGCTATCAACCTTATGATCTCTATTACAATGTTGATGATTGTCGATTTCATCTCTAACTGTGAGTAATTATCCTTGGGCTAAGGGCTTCGGCCTAGCCATGTAGCTTTTGTGCATGTTATTTATGATAGATGGGATCATGTATTAGTTTTTATGACATGATGATTGTAATACCCTCTCTTCCCTCAATATAAGTACTTGTCAGGTACCCAAGACCTCGAGGATTGATCCAGGTAAAGGGAGTATGAGTAATGACTGATCTGCAGGATAGTAACCCAAGTGATAGAAAGGGTAGTATGGATGTATGTGAGGAATTTACTTGGGATTAACGCTTACATCACAATGCATATCATTAGTTATCTTTCTTCTATGGATGAAACTAGTAGGTTATTGCTATAAGAGGTTGTGGAGGCGATAAAAATTATGGATGAACTGCCCACATATAATTATCTTGCTCTAACAATCACATGTATACTTTATTATTATCTATTATTCCCATCAGGCGTTTTGCACAGCTACTGGTGAAAACTGAAGACCCTAGGCCCCCTCTCTCTCCATCGTCAACAACAACAAAAGGATCACAAACTCTTGGTCCAGTGAAAATGCAATAGCAATTCTAAAACTCTTGAAGGTCCATTTAAGTAATCTCACCTTTCTTTCTCCTTCTCGAGGATTCGATAAAACTAGGTCTACTAGGGAAAAAGAGCTGTACTACATCTGTAATCCAGATCGAAGGTATTAGGGGGCTCCTCCTGGCTCGTGGTTTCCACAGATCCGCCTCCCACCATCAACTCATTACCGCTTTGTCACATCCCAAAATTTTCCAAATTTTTGAAATGTGAAAAATAAATAACCAAAATAAATAATTGTTGAAATTTAGGGTGAAAAGAAACATTTTGCTTATAAATGGAAACATCAAAACCCATCTTGAACAAAATTTGAATGAAAAGGGAATCCAACAAAATTTAAATCAAGTGAAATGCATTCATCAATGACTGTATCTTGGAATTTAAACACTTGGGAAAATAAACCAAAACCCAAAAACCCTAATGAAAGAAAATCATTTCCAAGATCTCCCTAAGACTATGGATTTGATCCATATAAAAATTTAGCAACAAACATTTATAAATGATAAACAAAAATATTATAAAAACATAGAGATTGGTTTCATTTAATTTGGAACCATTGATAAAAACTGATGAATTTTATAAGATAAAAGAAAATGAATTCCAAAGATAATAAAGCTCCTAGCTAAAACCCATACCCAATAGTGAGAAAATTAATCCAAAAGGGATTTAAAAGGACAAACAAATATTAAATAAAATTATACAAATTGGAATCACCAATTTTGGAACTATAAATAAAAGATATGGATTTTATAAGATAAAGATGGAAATAAATGAATAAGGAATATATAAAAGCCAAATTAAATCTTGGCCAAATCCATAAACAAATGAAAGTTATTGAATAATAAAAAGAAAGAAAAGATTATTAAATAAAACTTATATGGACTTGAACCATATTTGTTTTGAATAAATACAAAATCCCTAATGTAAATGATTAATGAAATCATGAGTAAATAATAATTGATAATAGTCAAAGTGAATTAAAATTTATCTAATTAACTTAAAAATAATTATTTGAATAAAATTTATATGGTTTAAAAATCATATTTGATTTTATTTGAATAAAGACAATTGCCAATTTAAATGAATATTAAATCAAATTAAAATAATTTAAATAGTTCAAAGTGAATTATTTAAATGAATAAATAAAACCTACTGAAAAAGGTTTGGTAAAAAAATTGGAATTCAAAAGAAGTTTGAAAACTTATTTAAACCTTATTTAAAAAAAGAAAAAATGTCTATTTTAAATATATAATAAACCATAAAAGGAGTATTGAAATATTCTAAAAATGGAATTTTAAAATACATTAATAAACAGTATTAAAACATACTGAA
The DNA here is from genome assembly GCA_916181665.1 of Avena sativa. Taxonomy (NCBI): domain Eukaryota; kingdom Viridiplantae; phylum Streptophyta; class Magnoliopsida; order Poales; family Poaceae; genus Avena; species Avena sativa. The sequence continues at coordinate 377,979,765 of OV702284.1, forward strand.
AGTTGGGAAAATTTTGAATTCAAATGAGGGTTTTAAATCATTTGAATAAAATCAAAATAGAAAAAGAAATCAGAAAAAGAAAAGGAAACAGAATAAAAAAATAAAGTAAATAATCCAGCCCAGAAAACCTAGCCCAACTTGGCCCAACGCAGCCCACCCCCTTCTTCCCGAACCGTTTTCTCTCACTCGCAATCAAACCCGCGCAGTCACTGACTCCACGACCCCACTGTACCCCCACTCACCCTGCTGACCAACCGGTCCCACCGCCAAGTCACCTTCTTCCTCGCACGCGACCAGTTCTTCCCTTTCCCCTCGCCCGTTTCTGCTTTGATTCCACGAGTTAAATTCGCAGCAATGCCGCGCATGAATCCCCCCAGCGACCATGCTCTCATAAGCACCCACGTTCCACCTTTCTTTCCCCTCACTTGCCGCTCCCCTCCGCCACTAGGCTGTGCGAATTTTCCGTCACACCGCACTATCTCCGGCGACCTTTCCCTGCCGATTCCGGTGACGCCAGACCTCCCCACTGCCCTTGGACTCTAGAAGCGTCCTCGCCAACACCTCACGCACCTACCCGTACCCTCTACTCGCCCGCGCGTGCCCCAAAGCATCGGCAACATCGATGCCAAAGCGCCACCGTCTCCTGCTCTGACTCCGATGACCTCCCCTGGTAAATTCTGACCACGCCTCCCCCTCTCTTTGACACTCGCGCCTTTGCCTCTTCCTTGCGCGTCTAACGCTGCCCTCCTCTGGCTTTCCCGTGATTTGTAGCCTCACCTTCGTCGATGAACAGAGCGCACCCGTCACAGAAGCTTCTCCGGCGAGCAATCGACGACGAACCCGTGCGCCCCTGCCTCCCCACGAGCACGTTGAGCATCAGCACTCCACGACGAACCCTGTGAGACCCTCCTCCCTCTCCCTCGCTTCCTGTTTTGGCCGGAACCACCACGAGCAGAGCGCACCGCCGCTCACCGTTGTGCCAGCGCCGCAAGTTCTTGGCTGTGTGCTCTCAGCCGTTGGATCTTGATCGGGTGGGTGCGATAGAATCTTAAACCAAAGCGATATGCTATAATCTGCACCATACGATATCATTTTAAATCCTGCGGCTAGTGTAACTCGATCCCAACGAACCGTTATCGCCCAATAAGATTAAGACACGTGGCACAGGTTTTGTTTTAAAAACAGAAACTTTCCTATTTGTTGTTTGAAATTGTAAATTCCATAACTTTTGGTCCACACGTCCAAAATTTGCAAATTTTATATCATTGGAATCAGGAAAAATAAACCTTTGCAACCATGCCCTTACTTTAATATTTTGCGTCTAAAAAATGGTTGTTTTTACAGAAACATTTCTAGGCCTATTTTGGTTATAAAATTTATTCTAAATATTATTTTAGGGTAAAATATTTTGCAAATGGTTTGTTTCGAACCTACTGACCATAAAACCCAACTTTTGGATTGAAAAGTATATTTTGTGACACTAAGGAATTATTCTTTGAATAAAAGCATTTCTAGTAAACAAAAATTGTTGATTATGTTTTAAAAATAATTTTTGAGTAAAAACTTTTGAAAATGGTTTGATTTAAACTATCTAACCTAAACACCAAGTTTTGGGATTTAAAAATATATTTTATGAACCCTAGTAAATTATTACTTTGTTTAAAAGCATTTCCAACAAAATAAAAATGTTACTTTGGTTTAAAAATGGTTTTTCGGTGAAACCTTTAGAAAAGGGAGTAATCTTAAATACTTTGACCTTTAAACACTAGCATTTGTGTTCAAAAATATATTGGCAAGCACTAGAAATTATTCCTTTGATTAAAATCATTTCTAGCAAAACAAAAATGATTTAAATGGGCCATTTCCATTAACTTGTTTTTAAACAATTTTGCCACTTTTATAAATGACCAAAAGGTGTTTTAAAATGTTTATAGCCTATTAGAAACCAATTTTCCAAATAAAACAATCTTTTGCATGCTTGCATGCATTGCTTTGTTTTTATTATTTTATGTGGTAAATTGTTTGAATGCTAGTTTAAATATGTGCTTGCTTGATTGAATTGTATTGAACTTTGAAGAGTGTGACCATTTCAAGATCAAGGAGTGAACTTATATTCTCTACTAAAAAGGCAAGTGGTGCTTCATACTTTTTTTCCTAATATTTTCACTATGCATTAGTGATATTTTGAGTAGGACTTGCATGGAAATTTTACTAAGTATGCTATGCCATGGGAAATCCCAGTAGATGATGCCATAGTAGATTTTCCCTAAGTTAAGATTCTTGCTACTATTATCATTAGCCTAGCTAGTATAAAACAAGGGTGGATTATGTTCATGCTATGAAATATTTCTAAGTCTATGACTTGTGTTTTGTTTAATAAAACAACTATGTGAATGAATCACCTGGGTGGAATGGTGTGAATGGTTTTTGTTGAGTGGTTACCTAGGGCACATATTCATGGCCTACCCTAGTGTATCTCACTTGTGGGAAGCCACCCAGGAACAAAGAGATTTGAGATGTCAAATGTTGAGAAGCTTCAAGTGCAGCCACATGGCATTGTGGGCTCTACCTGGATCATATAGGTTGCAATAACTTAGCCAGATGGACAGTTGGTGGTAGGGGATGATAGGTTGGAATGCGTCCATTTGGTCTAAGGGAAGGCTTCTGAAAGATCTTGTCTCGATGCATGTCGAGTCTTGTGGGGAAAGTGCACCACCTCTCGAGAGAGTAAAATCTAAGTACTTAGTCGTGTCCCTGGCAATGGACAATTTGAGCATCAAGACATGGAAGCTATCAAGGATCTCCTCATCCCAATTTCTAAGTTAAAAACTTGTGGTTGAACAAGGGTTAAAGGATCACCAATTTCTATTGGTAGATGCCTTGGGTGATTTTGACAAACAAAAACTTAGTTTTATCAAATGATAAGGAAAATCTATTTTGAGCAAAGCAAGCCTAAGATCCACTTAGCCAAATGCATATAGATGATAGTTACCACTATTCTACCATAGTATCACTCGCCAATTCAATTCAAATGTATTGACCCTTGTGGCTGTAACTTATTATGTTGCTGGTTTGTTTGATGTTAGTGAAGTGTGTTGAATAGGATTACAAGTCTACAACCAACATGATTGCCTGTGGCACTTTGAAGATGAAGGACTCCATGCTATATAGATATTCTCCTGCATTGTAATAAGATAGCCAAATGAACTATGTAAGATGTAATGATTTATTTTATTCCTGGTTATAAAGTTGTAATATGACCTTTGTTTCTTGATATTACATCTTAAAATGTGAATGCTAGCTATTGATCCAGGGACTAGAATTGTAAACACAGGGATCTCTACCTTATCAGGTTGGGACCTCTACACGCTTTCAGTGGCATCCTTAGTCGGAGCTTCAACCACTTTGGAGGAGATGCTTTCCTGCTTCGCCTGCTCGCCAGCACCGAGGATCAACGCGACATCATCAGGGACCTCCTGCGAAGGAGTTTTTTCCACTTCTATGACGAAAGGATCATATGCTACCTTATCCGGAGATTGACAGGCGCGGTAGATGGCTGGACGGTAGGGGTAGGAGGAGCGATGGCGGGAGAGGCCTGGACAAACATATCTCTAATTTTTTTAGAAGCCCCAGTTGTCTTGGAGGTCTTCTTCAAACTCAGACTAGACTTTTTCCTGAAATGTACAATGTATAAGTACAAGAATAAGAGAAGTAAAAAAACAATGTTGGAGGAAAAGAGGCTTACACAACATTCGGTGCCTTGGTCAAAGGGATGCTGTCTAATCTTCTTTTCTCCGTCTCCAGGGAGGCGGACTTCTTGGAGGCTCCGCCCTCCGTCTTATTCTTGCCTCCGTTGGCAGCATCATAGGTGGATCTCTTCCGCTTCCACGCCAGCGGGACTTCATCGTCGGACATGATAGTGACTTCCTTCTTATTGGGGTCATAGACTTGGGGAGCTATGCAGGTCTCCTCCAAGTCCCCCAGTTGTTAAATGAAACCAACGTGTTAGATGGAAGTACGTGTTCAAGTCGGAAGGACTGGAGTATATGTCAAAGAAATAAATGAAAGTTCCCTTTTGATGGCTGCAAGTGCACAGATAGTATGTAGCTAGTTTCAAAGTTAAGATGTCGATCCCATAGAGAACCCAAAGGTAACTGTTTATCGGTGAAGTCTCTATCGCACCCAAAGTTGTCACATGTCTTCGAGTGAATTGACTGCAAGTGTTGAAAATTATAATAGGATTTGGATATAAACGAAAATACTTAAATAAAAATAAAATATAAACTTCAGAAATAAAAGCATAAAAAGTAAAGAACGATTTGTTTGTTGTTTTCTACAGATGACAAAGTAGGCGCATGGAGTTTCAATTCATGTTGATAGTGAATGTTCCTTGTGAATGAGTGATAAGTGTAACAATTATAATCTTATAAGTATGTGTGTAGGTGATCAACCCATAATTAGCCGGAACTCCTCTTGGTAGATTTCATCCCAACTTCAATAATCCTACTAGCCTGTTTACCACAACCATGGTCAGTCACTAGACGATTAAGACCCTTCAGGTTGCTTAGCAATTAAGTTCCTTGGATCGGACTAATTCAATAAGATTGGTGGTTCCTTTTATCCTCGAGTCAAACTAGTTTCACATTGATATCCCCGTGTCACTCGAGGGGCGCCGGTCTGCTAGTAAACAAGATCCTATCTATGTAGAACAAAGCATCATCTTATCTAGGCCCTTAATTTTACAACAGGCATTAAGCATCCCACAGATAGTCAAGCACACATAACATAGTAATTAAAATCAACCACAAACTTAATGGAAATTATATAGGCACATCACATCTCACCAATCCCCTACATCTCCTACGCCCAAGGGAATTTACTCACACATGAGAGAAGAAAGCATCATCGATATAATTAAATAAAGGGAGTTCTTCTTGATATTACCGTGGAGATCCACAATAAGAAATAGAAATATATTCAACAGAATTCAATATAGGAAGAACAATCTCAAACCCTAATCTTGCAAGGTGGAGATCTCTCTCTCTCTCTCTCAAGTACAAGTAATGGCTATGGAGGTGTGGTGGCTAGGAGATCGAAGATCGTGGAGCGAGATGAAGAATGTCTTCTCCTTCTTCTTCGAATCTCTTATTTCTCCCTTTTGAATGGTGTGGCAGCTCGTCTGTTCTGTTTTCGATCTCTGCCTCTTCACGAAAGTTGTCCCTTTTAATAAGACAAATGAGATGGCAACTATACGGTGGGAACTATACGGCGGTGGCCCGTATAGTTTGTCGTTAAGCTTGCAGTAAATTCCCCTTGATTGCTTCCAAAAAGGGACTTGTCACATAAATATTGTGTTTTTACTATTAAATCCCTTTGGTGATGTTCAGAACCTAAAACACACATTAAAAACAAGTTTTCTTCGCTACTGAAGTATTAGCGTTAGGTAGATCTAGAAAACCATTAAATCCAAATGAAAACCATCGATAAAAACCATAAAAAATGTGTAGAATATCATAGATATCAACTCCCCAAGCTTAGATGTTGCTCGCCCTCGAGTGACAAGGAAATGAGAAAGGATAGCGGAGATTCGAAACTAAAATAAAAAAAACTTACAAATTCTTTTCTTCACATTTCCTGTAATCTTAAACATGATCATACAAATATTCACAAGATTGCACTGAGTTCACTTCCTAACCACGTATATCTTTCTAGAAAATAAATTATATGCACGAGCGAGTGTCGAAAGTTTAGCTAGGAAAGTGAAACAAATATTTTTGGCTTCTCTCTTATTGAGAGATGAAAACTCTCTTGTTTCTTTAGTCAATTAAGAGTACTCAAGTTTGCACCAAGAACATTTAATTTAAGAACAACTCATCTACTGCCATGCCAAAATTTCAAGACTCTAAAAGCACCTTTTTTCCTTTCCTTGTTTTTCAAAAACTTCAACTCTTTCATAGAGAAATCATGCCATTGTTTTTAACATGGTAATTGGGGATGTGTTGCGCACTCGTGACCATGCCAATAGATAGTTGTTGAGAAATAGTGGGTTAGAGGAGTACTAAAACTTCAATTGGAATGTTAAACCATGAGGAGACTAAATTTTTTACACGTCATAGCATTGTAGCTAGAGACGTTTACATAACTCAATAGCCGAAATCAAGTGGTTTCCCACATTTAGATGGTTCGTTGGACAACGGAGTTAATAGTTCCCCATGGAGTACGACAGTATTTGTAGTGACATCGTAAAGCAATATCCTACTATCATCATTAGAAAAAGCAGTGACATAATCTCTACTACTTCGAAGTATCCATTTTATCAGACAATTTCATTCAAGGGTGCTATCGAGTCTATTTACATTAAGCTCAATGGGGTTGAGTAGTTTCTAAAATCAAATCTTTTGGGCTAAACATGGACTCAAGTCATCTCTTGGATGCTTTTTTTGTTGTAAAAATTTCGGAAGTATTTTAACCAAGTTCATTCCTCATTATTTCAAAGCTAAGAGAGGGCACTAGCAAGGGAATATAATTTATAGGATAACAAGCTAGGTGGGGAGTGACTCAAGTGCAAGAGAGTAAATAATTGTAGGATCAATTTAACGTTGCATGAGAGGTGATGAAAGGAATGTGATACCTCCTCTTGCTTGCTTCGTTCTCGTACTTGATTCGAATCCTCTCTATATTTCCCTATTGCCAAGTCACATGAAATTGAGCAATCTCCGAGAAAGACAAAGAAACAAATTTGCAAATAAAGGTTATGGCTTTTTTTGTGCTTTTGGTTTTTAAGAATTCAATACTGAAAGTAAACATGCTTTTCGTGGAAAACAAATCAAAAGAAGAAATAAAAATATGAATGCAAGTTTGGTGGTTTTCAAAACCTCCCCCAACCTTAGGCTGTTGCCATGCTTAGTTTTTGCTGACATTCGGCGGCTGTTGGTGGTGCTGCTGGTAGTAGTCGGGGAAGTAGGTCATGAAGTTACCAAAGGTGTGAGTTAAGGCACTCGCATCTTCACTTACTCCATGCAGAGTCTGATCAATCTCCCCAACGCGCTGGTTGAGCTGCAGAAAATCCTGATAGGGGACATTGTTGAACCCCTGTTGCTGTTGTGGCTTACTGGTCCATTGGTCCCAAGGATTATCCTTCTGTTGTTGCTGCTGCTGTCCCTCCCAAGCAGGATTGTACTCCTGCTCCTTCTCATCCTGCTGCCCTCCTTCTTCCTCTGCATCGGAGTCAGGATAGAGCTCCGCCATGATTTCAGTCACTTGATCCTTGGTGAGGATCCAGTTGTCCCTTACCTAAAACTCAAAGGCTTGCGGGAAAGGCAGTGGCATCTGACCATCCTGCACATCATTAAGGTAACCAAATTTATAGGCTCGGAGCCTCCTGTTAGCTCGGTAAACACCGAGAAAGCCACAAGCAGTTATATATCTGACATCCATAAGTATGGAGCCGTCAATAGGTTGCGCAATAGGGATTGCAATTTCAAGGGCTTGGATTAGGTGGGTTACCATTCCACCGATGCGAATGTCACCTTTCTTTTTGTTGCTCTGGTGGTGGAGGTGCTGGAGAAATAGAGCTGCAGGAGTGGAACTCTGCGATGCATTAGGGAAGAGCGCCTTGGTGGTCATGGCCATGTCTGCATTGGCCATCGATCCGGTATATCCTCTTCCTAACAAAGTGTTAGCAAGAAACATAGCAAAGTAATAGATGGTTGGGTTCTGAATGGTGGACATCTTATTTTGGTAGAAGTCCCTACCACCATTAACAGAAACAACCTCCCAAGCATTTGCACTCAAGATGCTATACAAGTTTGTAACAGTTGGTTCCCCTTCTTGAGGGAATCCATAAGCATTGCAGAATTGTTGATAGGTAATTTGATATGGCCATTGGTTAATGGTGAAATTTATCATGAATGCATTACCTTTCTCCCTGTAGTCGTCATAGAAGGAGGCGAGGAACTCAAGGGTGAGCCCTTCATAGGTGTAGTGGTTGGCATTGGCGAGGCCGGCGAGCCCTGCATTTGCACATAGGTAGTTGAATTCCCCCTTCAACTCTGCTGAGTTGAGGAATCCGTTATCGGCCCATCATGTGGGAAGCACCTTCCTTGAAAAAACCATGGCATACTTGTTGTCGATCTTGGCCCGGAGCCCCGATCCCTCACCACATTGGCGCTTTCTCTTGAAAAAAATACTACCGAGCTTGTTCATCTTGATACACTGAGAAATTTCAACATAAAACCTTAGGCATATAGTTTCTACATGATATATGAACGATTGTACGTGGAGGAATTTAATCCTAACGTGAGAATTTAAAAGGGAAATCAATCAAGCTTGAGTTCATCCACTAATTCAATGAGAAGATTTCAACCATGGAATTCTAAAAATAAAGCATGGATAGGGAGAGAAACATACCGACCTATTGATTCCAACACTCAAACGAATGAAATCCGCGAAGAATTGAGAGTTCTTGAGAGGTTTTGAGAGTTTTGGAGAGAGAGGTTGATAGAAATAATGAGGGGAGGATGATCCCTGCCATGCCCCGACCCGTTTAAGTGGTCGGGACAAATTATACGGCGGGAACTATACGACCGGGCCGGGTAGCTCCCGCCATATAGTTGTGGCGGTGGCGAGGGTTATGTTTTCCCTTCGCCAGATTACAACTATACATCCACAACTATACGGCGAAATGGTCCCGCCGTATATTTGATCGTCAAACCTTCTATATCCGAACCCCAATTTTTGAGAATTTGGTTGATAACTATACAGCCACAACTATATAGATGGAATAAAAATTTCCGCTGTATAGTTGGTCGTTAGACCCTCTATAGCATGCTTTTCACATAAATTTTTAGAGATGCATTTTTTATTTTAACAATATTATTAAGATAGTTTCTATAGATAAAACTCAAACTTTATTTTCTACTCTAGATCTGTGCATATTCAATCAGTATTTCTTCTATTTTTTTACATCTGCATGTTTACGGTCGCGCTTCCGCAAAAATGTCTGTGAAAAATTTGTAGGAATGCGATGAAAAACTTTATTATCTAATTTTAATTTATTTTATTGATATGATGGGCTGACTCCCATTAAGAATTTTATGAGAATGATTGAATTTTTCAACCCTTCTCTGTTGTCGAATTCTTACCTTCGGTTGCCCTTTATAAAAGGAACTTACCACATGAACTCGTTTTTCCGGTGGAACATACTTTTTCTCCTGCTTCTAGTTTCTTTGGAAAATACCAGATTATTTCAGCATCATAAACATTGCAGATTATTTTCCCTGCAGCATAATCAACTGATGCTCCTGCAATGCTAAGAAAAGGTCTTCCAAGTATTATGGATAATCTTTCATCTTCTGACATTTCAAGAATAATAAAGTCAGTGGGAATAACATGCTCATCTATTCTAAGTAGAACATCCTCAATCATACCAACAGGTTGTTTAGTGTATTTGTCAGCCATCTAAAAGTCATAGAGGTGGGGGATTATTCCCCTAATACTAGCTTTTTATAGAGGGAGTATGGCATCACACTAACTCCTGCACCTAAATCACATAAAGAATTATGAATGTCAGTTTTGCCTATTGAACATGAAATAGTTGGTATACCGGGATATCTTGACTTGGACAATAGTCTCCCATTAGCAGGGTAACTAGTCACCATGGCAACGGTTTCAGTTATCTCTTTCTTTCTATTAAGAATATCACGAAGAAATTTAGAATAGGCAGGCACTTTTATTGCATCCGCAAATGGAATTTCTAGACGAATATCATTAAGTGCCTTTGCGAAAGAACCATAGTTTACTGGATCTGGTGCTTTCTTTTTGCGATATGGATATGGAAGTTTCTTACCTATGTCGTTTACCTTTTGTGAGGATGAGGCTCTTTAGTTGCTTTCTTTTGTTGTTGCTTATCATTTTTCTTCTTCTCTATTGCAACAACTTCATCTTCTTTGCTTGTGTCTTTTTCTTCTCCTGGATCAACAATTTCTCCATCAGAATTATAACTGTCATCTTATGCATCATTCTTCTCCTCCAAGGTTTGATCTTGTGTGTACTGAGCAGTCTCATCTTGAGGATCCACCAATGTATCATCTTCCTGGCTTGCTTTGAGCAAGGCTTTTTCCTTTCGATCATTTTCAGCTTTGTATTCTGGTGGTCCTAATGGTCCTTTAACAACTGCACCTCTTCTTGTTACAACATTAGTAGATTCAGGAATATCCATATCATCTTGAAGAAAAATGTGATAACCAGATGCTATTTGTTCATATTGGGTTTCAATCATAGTAAGGTACTTGTTAAATAATTTTATTTCTTCGCCAATTTCCTTATAATTTTTTCTGTGAGTTCGGCCAGAATCTTTTTGCGTCTTTGAAATTGCTTATGCAAGCTACTGTAAGATTTGGCTTGTCGATGTTTTAATTGTTGAAAAACTTTTCTAGTTTCATCCTCTTCAGTAAAAGCTTGTAACAAATGTACCTTGTTTTCCTTAAGAAGGTTAGAAGGTATACCTTTTTCTTTCATGGTTTTACATACTTCAGGCATAAGATCAGGATTAATACGAAGTATTCCATTTTTCAGCTTAGTGCCAAAATCAGGATTATATAAAGAATCATTCTTAGCCCTAGTAGCCATTAATTCCAAACATGATTTAATAGTTAAAGTAGTTATCGATCCTCCTGCTGATGAATCTAGCAACTCTTTGCATTGGGTATTAAGACCGTTGTAAAATAAATGAAAAATAGTTGACTCAGAATAGCCATGATTAGGAATACTGTTGATCATTCCAAAAAATCGTTCCTAGGCTTGTGGATAGTTTTCTCCCATGTTCTGACTAATATTGCATATAAATTTCTAAGTTCTGTTACCTTTGTAAAAGGATTAAACCTATTTATGAATTTAAAAATGCAGTTTTCCCAACATTTAGTATAATGGCGAGGGAGATAATATAACCAGTCTAGAGATTTACCTTTGAGAGACCAATGAAATAGTTTTAGACGAGATAATTCTCTTGGCAAAACTTTTGGTCCTAGTGATGTTATCACATCACTACTAGGAAACAGGCTGTTAGTGGCGCACCCGAAATGCCCATCCGTGGCGCACTAGCAGTGCGCCACGGGCCTTGCGCTACGGCTATCTCTCAGCCGTGGCGCACTGCCTAGTGCGCCACGGTTGTGTAGAGATAGGAGTAGCGCACCTCCAAGTGCGCCACAGAAGTTTGGGATGGTGCGCTACCCCTGGGATCTTCTGTGGCGCACTACCTAGTGCGCCACTAAACTTCCATAGTGCGCTTTAGGTGTAGTGCGCCACAGAAGGTAGACCATGTGCGCCACAGATGTATTTTTTGTTTTTTTTTAAATTTCCGAGCCAGATTATATGCAATACAGATTATATACAATATTACAGCAGATATACACACACAGATACAAGATATACAATTATATATATAAATACTCAATATGAAAAACAAGATTGAAACAAATACATATAGATAAGTCTCATACATGAATACATAGTCTAAGTTAATTACATTGTTTCGATCATGTTACAAAGTAGTAGTTGGTGACATGCGAATACATGTGTCGATCGAACAAGTTAGAGCTCGGAAGATCGCCTAGACATCTAAACTAGCTAGCTAGACACAAACGCGAGATAAATAACCAAAGAAGATAAGCATGATCACCGCCGCGACGAAGGTGTAGGTCTTCATCCGGTTCCTTGTCCTAACTCCCGCTAGATAGCGCGTGTATCTAGCTTCCGCCTCCGCCATAGTGTTGTACCCTTTATAGCTATTGCCGCTGAAACGGTGCACCTGTCTCCGGCAGTCTTCCCAATCATCGTAGACTCCGGGAACCCGTCCCTTGTACACGACGTACCACGTCATCTATAAGTTGAAAATAATAATTAACCGATTATTGAAAAAAAACATATATAATTAAAGTCGCATATGAAGATACACTTATAGAAAGTACTCCTAAATCAAAAAGACCAAACTCAAAAAGCATGCCTCATATATAACTAGGTTGTTCGACACAGGAATATGCTACGATGGAACTGTTCGCCAAGTAGGATGCACAACACCTGGACCTGTGCATAGCACAAGGCGAACAATCCCATCGCAGCACATTCACATATAGTGTGCCACGACATTTCAATCATCGGCATTATTCTCGAAAAAGACCAAAGTAACTCAAAAAGCATGCCTCATATATATACATAGGTCGTTGGACACAGGAATATGCTACGATGGAACCGTACGCCAAGTAGGATGCACAACACCTGGACTTGTGCATAGCACAAGGCGTACAATCCCATCATAGCACATTCACATATATAGTGTGCCACGACATTTCAATCATCGGCATTATTCTCGAAAAAAGAGTAAGGAAAAAAAGAAGGACCAAATTGAGCAAAGGACCAAAGAGTAAGCAAAAAAAACCAAGCATTGATTGATATATAAAAATAAGCAAAATAAGTTCACTTGTCGTCCACACACACACACACAAAGGTCATCTATAGTTTGTAACTACAACTAGGCCAACATCAAGCCTTCTGGCTCGGCTTAGGGAACGGGAGGACGCCCTGTCTCGTCATGAACTTCCTATAGTCACCCTGCATCTCTAGGCGATCTTCTATGTCACGGTTATTCGAGATATTTCCTCCGTAGAAGATCCCCCCCGAAGTCATGACATCACGAAAGATGATTGCCCCAAACTGCTGCTGGATGCGATACATCTCTTGTCTAATATCCGAATCATTGATCTTGGCCTTTGCTTCGGCCCACTGTTTGAGATGATCTGGCAGCGTAGAATTTTGCTGGTCAAGTAGGAACGCCCTCATGTGATGGAGTGCGTAGTAGGCTTCCTTCTTACTGTTTTCCGGCTGCTTCACGCAGGGGAACTCCGTTACGTGGTTGAAGACGTGCCTGCCGAACTTGACCTTCTTACGCACGAAGCTGGTGCCTCCCGTCGAGGAAAAGCCAGTGAGAGCATCATCCAGAACTTCCTTGATCTTGTCGTAGTTTTTCTTCTTTTCTAGACTCCCCGAGTCGAAATACGTGGCGTGGGAATGCTTCGGCGATAAGGAGATGAGCGTGCAGTGTTCATCTCTGCGCAAAAAATTCAAATGGAATGTGTTGGAAAAAGAATGATGATGATCTAATAAAGCCAATCGACGGTGGCAAGTGAATAACGACTTACTCGGGAAAGTAAGGCACGAGAATGTATTCCTTTGTCTTGTTCGCCACGAGGATTCTTTTTAGGTACGAGGCCACGATACGTCGTTCGGCGGGGGAACCCAAGAAGCCGTCACGCATGTAGTAGGGGTCCACTATAGCGATGCCCGGTGTGTTCTCTCTAATGATCTGCATGGCCAGGCTGAGAGAAAAGAGACGGACCATGGTATAGTGCAGCGGGTATAGGTGGAACATATTGAAGATGTCCTCGAACCGCAGGAAGAACAGATCCGCGGGGGCAGTGTCGACGAAGCCCAAGCCTGGTGGCACCTTAACCACGAATACCGGGTGCGAGGGATCTTTCTCCGATAGAAGGCGTCTCTCTATCGTCAGCACGCCGTCATGCACACTCTGCAGTTCCGAACTGGCGAGCTTCCGCAAATTCTTAGGTAGCATGGGCTCACCCACCACATGAATCCTCCACATAATACCCTCGGGTCTTGGTGGCCCGTCCCGAAACCTGATCGGATTCGCAGTTGTTGACGCCACCGGCTGGCTCGAGCTGCTAGATTTTCTTTTCCTGCCCTTTTTTCCTTTTGGAGAGCGGGCAGGCACCGCAATCGTCTGAGCACCGGCCGCCCTATGTAGTGTGTGAGGGCTTAGAATAAAGGGCCGGTTGGTTGTATCAGCTGGCTCTGTAAAGGCGCAAGTTGGAGGCGTCTCCTGAGAACCAAACAGACGCTTGGTGATAGTGGCTTTCTCTGTGGGGACACCAGCTAGGTCTTCTTCGTTGCCAAACTGAGTGCTGAAGAAGTGATCATTCCAGTCTTCGTCGTCCTTGGCCGGATCCTGCGCCATGTGCATATCATCAACATGATCATCCGACCCACCACGTGGAGGTGACGGCAAGGGCGGTAAGGGGGCCTTGCCACCGCTTTTCGCTGGCACGACAGGCGGTGCTGTTGTCTATGGCGTGATGGCCCCTGCCATCCCCAAACGGATCATGTTCTTTGGCCATAGCAAGAATAAGCCGAAGCAACTTCTGAGGACAGACGGCTCTTCTTCATCCGCTCCTGGGGGTTGAATGGGAGGTTCCAGGTCGTCGCAGCCCCTTAGCACCCGACTAATTTTAACCCTGTGCACGCTATCTGGCATCGGCTTTGAGTGGAACGTGCGCTACAAGGGTTGAACGATGGTACCCTTGGCAACATCCCTCAGCTCATTGTTCACGTAGCATAAGAGAGTGCAAGGAACATCCGTCTGCGGAAAACATGTACGACGTCGTCAGAGCGAGATGCCATAAGAGTAATATATAGATGGCATGAAATAAGGCAGTAATTAAAGCAACTTGTTTACAGTGATGGCGTCGAGATCGGCTAATGTCGACGCACCGCATACGGCGACGGGCGTGCAAGAGACGGAAGGGCTGCTTGATGGCGCGGTGCTGGCCGCCGGTGTATTCTCCCTACCGACGAGTGCTTGGAGCTCCGGTGCCGCCGCGACGATGGCAGGGGGGCACCAACATGTACTCCGGCGCCGCGGTGATGGCAGGGGGAGTCACCAACACTTGCGGCGCCGCGGTGCTAGCGGGCGGAGTCACGAACACGTAGTTCGCCTGATTCGTCGGCGCCGCGTTGTTCGAGTGGCTGCTGACCATGCTTGGAATCGGGCACGGCCCTACTCGACCACCCGCACTCCAGTTCGCTATTGACTCCACCAAGGTAGGCAGGAAGGACGTGAGGGTGATTGCCAGGTTGTCTTGGACGATCTGCGGGATCCGCGCCACTTGTTCCTTAAGTTCTTGAACCTCTCGGTTTTCCTCCTCGCTCCTTCCCGACGACGCCACATGCGTCCTCGGTGGTGGACCAAAATGATCCACCCAATTCTTACCCCCGAGGCTGGCCAGACGGCCAGCCGACGACGGCTTCTTCGTAACCGGCTCTATTTTCTTGGCCCGGTTCATCGCCCTGTTAAAAGGGTTATCCCACCGGGTGGCCGCCGTCGACCCCTGGGATGAGGAACCCTGGGATCCATGACTAGCAACAATTTCCTTCTCCTGCAGAAGAAGTAACAGTGAATCATTTAGATCACCGATTAGATTGCAATCGTGTTGATCCGCGGTAATTAGATTATACTTACCACAATTTCCTCGAATTCCTTCACCGCAGGATCCGCGGTGAGTTGTTTGGTTTTTGGGTCCACATGGTAACGGGCCCTGATGAAGTTTCGAACCTGCCCGGGTTCGAATTTGGCAAAGGGGTTTTCTATCCCCTTGGATCTATACTCTTCGTCCTCCTTATTCCATTTGGCCTCCGCGGTTCTGTATCCACCAGATCCGAGATGGTGATGACCTATATTCATCGCCTGCAGCACCTTTTCCCGATTACTATTGGCCAGGGCTCTTTCGGATTCACACCTCTCCTTGAACTCCCGGAACTGATCTTCGGTGATCTGCGGGTCAATCTTCTGGATCTCCTCGAGACTTTTGCCTTCTTTATAGATCTTATTCTTTATCCGGGTTCTCCAGCTGGCCAGGGCGGTGCTCATCTTTGTGAGGGCGGA
The DNA here is from genome assembly GCA_916181665.1 of Avena sativa. Taxonomy (NCBI): domain Eukaryota; kingdom Viridiplantae; phylum Streptophyta; class Magnoliopsida; order Poales; family Poaceae; genus Avena; species Avena sativa. The sequence goes on from OV702284.1 coordinate 377,995,495, forward strand.
TTTGTTTACTTCGTTCCCATGATAATTTGTGTTCTGATACTTAGCGGGGAACTTGTATCTTGCGTGCAGCTTCTCGAAGAGGAGTGTGCGCAAGTGGCCATTATATTTATGCCGGAGATTCTCGGTGTTGATCGAGATGGTTGTCCGGGTGATCGCCGCCACTTGCCCACCGTACCCTTTGACGACAAGGGCGGGCTCCAAAGGAACCCCTGATGGGCTCACTTCGGTAATTTCCTCCCTGACCGTGCCGACCGTGTTCGGGCGCCGGTCCTTCGGCTTCTTCTTCTTCTTCTTCTTCTTAGGAGGGTTGCTACCACTCCCTGTGCCCTCGCCGCCATCAGTGGTTTCATCGTCCGCCGTTCCTTCGGCTTCTTCCTCCGCGTCTTCCATCTCATCATCCTCGCTCTCCTGGGGATGGTATTCTTCATCGTCTTCTAGACGCTGGGCCGCCTCCCAGAATGTCAATTGTTTATTCGGAGGTCTGGGTTCTCCTTCAGCGCTGATGCTCTTAGAACATCCAGCCTCGTCGTTGTCACACATCTTTGCACTAATAAAAAACAAATAATTGGTTAAATGCACGGAAAAATCCGGCATGACCTTTGCTAATTTTCTTAAACTAGGAGTACCCGATTTCTGCCAAAACGGAAGTTAATCAACATTCCGGCAAAAATCGGGACTCATTTCATATAAGAACCTGCATATATATGGCCAGCATAGCTAGCACACAATAAATGGTACACACAGGTTTGCACAAATAATACACACAGGTTTCACAAATAGTACACACAGCAGCAAGCATAAAGGTTTCAGCAGTTTCAGGTTTCAGTATAGACAGCAGCACCACTACTCTAGACAGGTTTCAGGTTTCAGTATAGACAACAGCCCTACTAGCAGTCCTAGAACAAAGATAAAATACCAAGAAGTGCAGTAGCTTATCACAGTACTGTCTTGTTTCAGTTTCAGTTTCAGCAAATAAGTAAATAAGCATTTCACAGCTACTATCTTGTTTCAGTTTCAGCTAGCATTTCATCACCAGGAGCACTTCATCACTAAAGCAAATAAGCTAGCAAATAAGCAAGCAACACCTACTGCCTAAAGATGGTTCAACACTAAAACTACTAGCTAATCCAGAGCACATGCATGGGCCATTACTGCGAGAGTCAGCAGTTACTCTCGCAGCTGTAGTATGAGGCTCTGGGTATAATTTGCTTGGCCCAGACCACAGAATGATGATGAAAAAAACAATATACCGACACTTATTATGGATCGGAGGAGTACATTTTTGGTTCATGGATGACAACCAAACATTTTGGGCCGTGGATCACAACCTGGTGACAATGGCTCATGCTTTACACACAGGAAGTGCATACATATAAAGATCTACAAGAGCAAAGTTTTCCAAATTAGCATTTATTGATTTCAATAGCACTGCAAAAGCTTCACAAACACAGGTAACCACAAGAATGATCACTGAACAATCTATTAACAATCCAGATTTGTGAAGCCGAGAGCAGCACCTTAAACAAGCAAGTAATACTTGCAAGTACAGATTAAATTAGTGATCACTGAACAACCCGCTGCTATCCATGATACACTCACTAATGGCAATGAAACTGGCAGGCTACAGGAGCAACCAAGTACACTACTCTAGCTATCTAGTTGTAGCATAAAGCCTGAGACAGATATGGTCCACCAAATCCCAAGCTTACTTACTGAATGTGTAAACTGAAAAATGCTCTCAACAGTTATTTGTTTCTTTTCAGTACAAGGTCACACTCAACTCAGCTGGACTTGTGTTCTTCCTTCCCTGCAGCAACCCACATCCTCACTAACGCGACTCCACAGAACAGACCAAACTATCATTGCTACATCTACTACAGGCCAGCAAATCCAAGCTCAGTTACTGGTTAAACGAATGTGCTCATCCGCTACCGAACAAAGACCTCTGCTAGACTTAGATTCCTGCACCACTCGCATCCTCACCACTGCATGCGACTCCACACAAAACCCTAGTCTCTGTCAAAGACAAGGAGAAAAATAGCACTAATCGTCTCTGTCATGACCTCGCCTCTGTACTACAACAAAGCTACTGTGCAATTGACTGCATATATGTCTGCAGATTATATGTCACCGTCAGCAGCTTACTGTCGACAAACGAGACAAACTTCATGATGTTCTAACTTCACTGGAAGCACCCATCCAACACAAAACCACAAGGCTTAATATCCAAGCAAGGAATTCACAGCTACTGCTTTCACAAGTACCTTTGTTCATCTGACTTGTGCGTAGGACTAGTCTGATAAGAGGGCTACCACCCCCATTCTTATCACTAGCACTGCCTTATCACAATGGCTCCGCCCGCTGCTCTATTCTAAACCTGTGAGCATCTAGGTTCGAATCCTGGTTCCCACCTTTTTTATTTTTATTTTTAAAATATTTTTAAATGTCCCAAAAAATGCCCAAAAGTGGTGATATATGCCATAAAAATTTTGTTTTGTTTTTAAAATACTTTTAAATATTCCAAAAATGCCCAAAGGTGATAATATGTCATAAAAGTGGTACCAATATGATTCAAATATGTCATAATAATTTGTCCATTAATATTACAATCTTTTTCGACCACGCGTTTTACAATATTTTTTGAGCTAGCGTTTTACAATCTTTTTTCCCTTCTTTGTCGCGGTTGAATAATTTAGCCCCGACACTCTAATGTTTCTTCTTTCGAACGGGCTACCTTTTTTGGGTAGGGTTGTCCTTTTTCTTCTTGTGATGTATGTTGCTGCATCGTAGTCGTCGTCATCTTCAATCTTTGGATCGCCGTACTGGTCGAAGTCTTGCTCGTTGGCGACTCCATCCATTCCGATGATGTTTCTTTTTCCTCTCCTCACGATAACACGGCTAGGCTTTGTCGGGTCGGTAATGAAAAAACATTGGTCCACTTTGGTAGCCAGTACCCACGGTTCATTTTTCGCGGCCACGTTTGCACCAGCGGCCTTGGATTTGGCTGCTTCGGGTATAACCATGGTTGTGAAATACCGGTCTTCTCTTTCGACGCTCTTTGCCCATCTGACACGGAACATCGGCACCTTTTCTCCACAGTAGTCGAGCTCCCAGATCTCCTCGATTCTTCCGTAGAATCTTTCCTTCACGTTGTCATCGGTGTAGAATTCCGACGTTACGCCTGAGTTCTGATAATCACACTTGTTGTCCTTTTCCTCCGTGTAGAATGTGTAGCCGTTGATATCATACGCCTGATAGGTTACCAGGTTTTGCATCGGTCCCTGCGACAAGGTGAATATGATCTTTTCCGTGTCAGAAGAATGCGAGCGCGGGGGATTATTAAGGAGCGTCTGCCTAAACCAACGCGTGAAATCTGAGTTGTGCTCTTTGATTATTTCTCCCTGCGTCCTCTGTATGCCCCGGTCACTGTACTTCTTCTCGATTAACCTTTTGTGCTTCTGTACCCAAGGATCGACCAGTTCTAAATGTTGTAGCGCAACGAGGTTTGCTCGATCAAAGTCTGCGCGTCGAAAATCGAAGTCTGCATGCAGTATGCGACGACCCTCTCGGTGACCAGATCCGTCGAGCTTGCCAAGGTGTCTGTTGATGGGAAGACCGACAGGGTTCTCGATGTCTAGATAATTCGTGCAGAAAGAGATGCACTCTTCGGCCAGAAAGCCCTTGGCTATGCTTCCATCTAGACGGGACCTGTTGCGAACGTATCCTTTGATGTGTCCGTTCATCCTTTCGAACGCCATCATGCTGCGGAGGAACATCGGCCCGAGTTGTACAATGTCCTCCACGACATGGACCAGCAGATGCACCATAATGTCGAAGAATGCGGGTGGGAAGTAGACCTCAAGCTCACATAGTATCACCACGATCTCCTCCTGTAGCCTTCCGAGCTGATTCAAGCCAATCGACTTCCTAGAGATGACGTCGAAAAACTTGCATAGGCCAAATAACGTTTCACGGACGTGCTCGTCCATTATCCCTCTTAGTGCGACCGGAAGTACCTGCGTCATTAGCATGGCACAGTCGTGAGACTTCATGCCACTGAACCTCTGCTTCGCCTCGTCTAGGTATCTGCTTATTTTGCCCGCGTAGCCGTAAGGTAATTTGACTCCTAGAAGGCACTTGAAAAACTGTTTGATCTCATCCTGGCTTAGAGTGAAGCAAGAAGGAGGGCAGTAATATTCGTTCTTCTTGAACTTTTTACCCTTACGACGACCTTGTGTCGTCTCCGACTCATGATCATCGTCATCTTCCTGATCATCAGGAGTAGTGCATCCTCTGTGAAGCTCCTTCCGGATACCCAAGCATATCAGGTCGTGCCTTGCTTTCGGACCATCTTTCGTCCTATCTGGCATGTTGATTATGGTGGCGACCAGACTCTCGCACACGTTTTTCGTGATATGCATGATGTCGAGGCTATGAGGCGTGCGGAGAAACTTCCAGTATGGCAACTCCCAGAAAACAGACCTTGTTTTCCATACCTTCATTAGTGGCTTGTCTTGTTGCTGCCTCTTTCGCTTCTTTCCAGGCTTAGGACAATCTTTCCAGTTTTTCAGCAACTCTTCCACTTCTTCGCTGCTCCTACACTCTGGGATTCCTCGGGTCTCTGATTTGCCATCGAACAGGTCTCCACGTTTTCTCCATGGATCATTCTTGCCGAGCCACCTCCGGTGCGCCATGAACACGGTTTTCGATGACCCTGGATCTTTCTCTAGTTGGAGATAGCTTGTGTTATCCATGCACCTAACGCATGCGCAGAATCCTTGGATAACCTGCCCCGAGATATACCCGCAACCTGGATAGTCTTGCACCGTAGTGACCAACGTGGCTCTCATAGTGAAATAATCTTGTGCGACGGCGTCGTAAGTATTGGCTCCAGATTCCCATAACGTGGCTAGCTCCTCTTTCAACAGCCCGAGATACAGATTGATGTCGATACCAGGTTGTTTCGGCCCTTGAATTAGCATACTCATTTGTATGTACTTCTTCTTCATGCACAACCATGGAGGTAGGTTGTACATCCATACAAACACGGGCCAAGTGCTGTGCGTGCTGCTCTGGCTACCGAACGCATTGAGTCCATCGGTGCTCGCACCAAGCCTGATGTTCCTCGAATCTCCACTGAATTCTGGGAATTCGAGGTCCAATTCTTTCCACTGGCTAGCATCTGAAGGGTGCGTCAGAAGCTCATCCTTTTCGGGGTCATCATCATCTCCTGGCTTCTTCCTTTCCGCATGCCATCGCATGAGCTTCGCTTCCTTAGGGTCCACGAAATAGCGCTGCAGACGAGGAGTGATAGGAAAGTACCATACCACTTTTCGAGGTGCTTTCTTCCCTTTCTTGTATCGACTCACGCCGCACACCGGACATGTGGTTTTCTCCGCGTCCTCGCCCCGATAAATGATGCAATCGTTGATGCATACGTGATATCTAACGTGCGGTAGATCGAGAGGACAGACGATTTTCTTGGCATCCTCGATACTAGTTGGACATGTGTTCCCCTCCGGGAGACGATCGTGCCAGAATGCCATCATATCGTCGAATCTTGCGTCGCTCAATTTGTGCTTTGCCTTCATCTCCATAGCCTTGAGCGTTACATTCAACCGGGTATCATCGGGCCTGCATCCTTCATACAATGGAGTAACCGCGTCTTTCTCAAGTTGCGCAAGCTTGGCTTTCTCTCTAGCGGCAGCCCTGGCGTTACTCGTCTGCTTGAGAAGCAGCTCTTGCACATAAGGGTCCTGCACCCAGCCTGACGTTGTTCCATCGTCGTCTGCTCCTCCGGCATCTAGATCATCATCATCCCGGTCTGCTTCCGCACCTTCACCATCTCCAGGAGACTCTTCATCATCTCGCCCGTTCTCGCCGTGATGATGATCATCGTCATGTTGGCCACCTTCTTCACCGTCTCCATCATCTACGTCATCGCTTATCCAACGAGTGTATCCATCCATGAAACCATGGCGGAGCAGGTGCGCCTGCAGATTCCCGGAATCTGGGTCGATCACCCAGTTGAGTTTGCATCTTCTGCACGGACATCTTATATCTGTCTTGTTATTTCGTATCATGTCGGCCGTCGCACATTTCAAAAATCTAGCCACAATGCCTTCGCTCATTATGCGGACCATTTTTCCCTGCACGATGTACACGGTACAATTTTGAAGTCTATTAGAACCACATAATGAATGCATGCATGCAATGTTCGATAGAAAATTTCGGCATGACCTATCCTAAAATTAGGACCTTTGCGAAATGCCAAAGTCTTGCCAAAATGGAAATGAATCAACATTTTGGCAAAACAAATGGCAACTTGTTCACATACAAACACAAGAGAGAGAGAGACCGATCCATACACACATGAACATATCATTATCCTCTCCATACACACATGCATGAGCATCATCGATACTCTCCATATTCACACACATATGACCATCGATCCTCTCCACATACACACATCATGAGCATCAATCATCTACATACATATGAGCACATCATCCATATACACATGAACACATCCTGACATGGACAACTTACCGAGATGAGAGACCGATCGCGAGAAAGATGGAAAGGAGAGGTGCGCGCGTCAACCGGAGAAGGATAGATGAGAGACCGGAGACCTCCTCTATTACTTATGTAACATCCAAAGCAAGTTTTACATGCTAAAAATGGTGAATGTGTGGAGAAATTGAGGTGGGAAGGAGAAGATCCCGACTAGATCTAAGGAGGAAGAAGAAGGGGAAAGTGAAGTGTGGGGTGGTGGATGTGGTCACACATGTGCACATAAAGTGCTGCCCTAAAGAAATCGACACATCCGTGGCGCACACGGCCCTAGTGCGCCACAGGGAGTACAAACATCTGTGGCGCACTATGCCCTGTGCGCCACAGATGCTCCTACTCCCTGTGGCGCACTAGGCCGAGTGCGCCACAGAAGTTTGTGGCCGTTTCAGAGCAGAGGGGGGCATGCGCTTAGGCGTAGCGCACCAGCCCCATGTGCGCCACAGATGACCCTAACAACCATGGCGCACCTGACTATAGTGCGCTACAGATGTTTGGCGTGCGGCCAACAGGGCCCTGGCCCACACACATCTGTGGTGCACTATAGTCATGTGCGCCACAGTTGTTCTAGTTATTAGTAGGGCACTTCCCACAGGTGCATCATCGAACTCTCTAAGATGTCTTCCTGGGTCTTCATCTTCCCTTCCACTGAAAGCTTTTTCCTACAAAATTTTAATAATTTCACCATCAAATCGATATTCCCTAACTCCAGGATTAGGAAATTCTATTGGTTGTTTAAGAAATGCAGAGTTTGGAGCACTATATTCTCTGAGAGTCTTCTCAGGTTTCTTGAAGGTTTTCCTATGGATGGACATCATTTCCATGAATTCACTTAGGTTGTCAACTTCAACTTTATTTGACCTCAAAAGTTTTTCAATAATTTCCTCGCGCCTTTAAGTAGGCACGTGTTTAAGATAATCTGGTAGATAAGCCCTACCAGTGTGTGTAGACCCTTTGTCTCCTAGGGAGACCATCTTGTAATGGTAACACCTGAAATGTCAAGAGATAAAACACTTAGTGCTTAGCTCCCCGGCAACAGTGCTAGAAAATAGCTTGATGGCTGCAAGTGCACAGATCGTTTATAGCTAGTTTCGAAGTTAAGATGTCGATCCCATAGGGATATAAAAGGTAAGTGTTTATCGGTGAAGTCTCTATCGCACCCAAAGTTTTCACAGGTCTTCAATTGAATTTACTGCAAGTGTTGAAAATAAGAATATGATTTGGATTTCAATGAAAATACTTAAATAAAACTAAAATATAAACTTCAGAAATAAAAAACATAAAAAGTAAAGAACTATTTGTTTGTTATTTTCTGCAGATGACAAAGTAGGCACGAGGAGTTTCAGTTCGTGGTGATAATGAATGTGCCGGGTGAATGAGTGATAAGTGTAACAATTATAATCTTATAAGTATGTGTGTAGGCGAGCAACCCATAATTAGCTGGAAGTCCTCTTGGAAGATTTTATCCCAACTTCAATAATCCTACTAGCCTATTTACCACAACCATGGTCAGTCACTAAACGATTAAGCTCCTTGGATCAGACTAATGCAATAAGTTCGGTGGTTCCTTGTTATCCTCGAGTCAAACTAGTTTCCCATTGATATCCTCGTGTCACTCGATGGTCACCGGTCTGCTAGTAGACAAGATCATATCTATGTAGAACAAAGCATCATGTTGTATGGGAACTTAATTGGACAACATGCATTAAGCATCCCACAGATAGTCAAGCACACATAACATAGTAATTAAAATCAACCACAAACTTAATGGAAATTATATAGGCACATCACATCTCACCAATCCCCTACATCTCCCACGCCCAAGGGAACTTAGTCACACATGAGAGAAGAAAGCATCATCGATATAATTAAATAAAGGGAGTTCTTCTTAATATTACCGTGGAGATCCACAATAAGAAATAGAAATAGATCCAACACAATTCAAGATAGGAAGGACAATCTCAAACCCTAATCTTGGAAGGTGGAGATCTCTCTCTCAAGTACAAGTAATGGCTATGGAGGTGTTGTGTCTAGGAGATCGAAGATCGTGGAGCGAGATGAAGAACGTCTTCTCCTTCTCTAGATCTCTTCTTTATCCCTTCTGGATGGTGTGGCGGATCGTGTGTTCTTTTTTCGACCTCTGCCTCTTAATAAAGGTTGTCCCTTTCAATAAGACGAAGGAGATGGGAAATGTATGGCGGGAACTATACAGCGGCGGCCCGTATAGTTGGTCGTTAAGCTTGCAGTAAATTCCCCTCGATTGCTTCCAAAAAGGGACTTGCTTGTTTTCACCTGAATATTGTGTTTCTGTTGTTAAATCCCTCTGGTGATGTTCAGAATCTGAAACACACATTAAAAACCAAGTTTTCTTCTCTATAGAAGTATTAGTGTTAGGTAAAGCTAGAAAACCATTAAATCCAAATGAAAACCATCGATAAAAACCATCAAAAATGTGTAGAATCTCACAGCTATCACCTTTGGGCACTTGTCGTTCTCAAACATGTCATAGGTGATGCGGTGACCCAGAATACCACTTCATGATTTAGTACACTGTAGTCATTGACATAACACCAATGAAACACCATTCACTAGTATTACATCCCTCAGAGTGGCACAACAGAAAAACAGCAGGTCCAAGACATGACTATAGGTTACAACTCGACTCTTTACATATGATCCAGAGAACACTCTAGGTTAAAGAGAGAGAAAGAAACTTCTTACAAAGAAGAATCAGAAATAATCAAATCATAACCAACATACTAATAGACTAGCATCAGAACTATTGGGGCTTGCACTGCTGCTATTGCAATACTCTACAGAAGTAGGTTCTATGCCTAGATATTGTATTCCTATCTAATCAGCAACTTCATCTTCACTTGAGTAGATGTATATGTTGATTTTCTTGACTTCAATGAAGAGCTTGAGCTTTTGATGCTGATTCCTGGAGCATAACTTGATGTATACATCGTCTTAATGGCTTCAGAATCTAGCAAGGGTTAAGAAGATACATTGAATACGAGCGTACTCAGCAAGTTCACTAGAAAAGGAGTGCTTGATGCACTATATCTACAGCCACAGACAATAGGTCGTAGTCAATGCAAGTTTTTGTAAACATTTCTTCAAAGGTTGCTTTTATTATGAAAAGCTATGTCCGTCAGTGTCACATCCCAAAATTGTCCAAATTTTGAAATGTGAAAAATAAATAAATAAAATAAATAATTGTTGAAATTCAGGGTGAAAAGAAACTTTTTGTTTCTAAATGGAAACTTAAAAACCCATCTTGATCAAACCTTGAACAAAGTTTAAATCCAATTAAATTCAAATCAAGTGAAATGCATTCTTCATAAATGCATCTTGAAATTTAAACTCTTGGAAAATAAACCAAAACTCTAAAACCCTAATGGGAGAAAATCATTTCCAAGATTTCTCTAAAACTATGGATTGGATCTACATAAAATTGGTCAAACATACATTTTAAAATAATCAAGAATGTTGAATGATAAATATTATAAAACCACAGAAATTGATTTCATTCAATTTGGAACTTTGGATAAAATCTTATGAATTTAGTAAGATAAAGAAATTAAATTTCCAAAGCTATTAAAGCACCTATCTAAAAATCCATACAAAATGGTGATCAAGTAATCCTAAAATTATTTAAAAGGATAAACAAATATTAAATAAAATTATACAAATTAGAATCACCAAGATTGGATCTATAAATAAAAAGATATGGATTTTATAAGACAAAGGAAGTAATAAATAAATAAGGAGCATTTAAAAGCCAAATTAAAACTTGGCCAAGTCCATAAGAAAATGAAATGAAAGAAATCATCTAAATAAAATTTCAGTAATTAAAACCATATTTGATTTCATTGGAATAGAGACAATTTCCCAAATTAAATGATTAATAATCATATAAAAATACTATAAATAATTCAAGGAGAATTATTTAATACCCTATTAAATAAATAAACCTACTGAAAAGGTTTTGTGAAAAAAATTGGAATTTAAATAAGGGTTTGAAAATATAATGAAATCTTATTTAATAAAGGAAAGTGCCCATTTTCATTAAAATATAAACCATAGATAAACAAGAGAATTATTCCTAAAATGGTATTTAAAAATACATGTTTAGAAAGATTAAAAACTTACAGAAAGTTTGGCAAGGTTTTGAATTCAAATGGTTGTTTGAAAGGTTTAAACAAAATCAAAATAGGAAAAAGAAAATAGAAAAAGCAAAATGAATCTGAAAAAAAAATGGAAAGGACCCAGCCCAGAAAGCCAGGCCCATCTAGCCCAACTAAACCCCCCCCCCCCCCGAATCGTTTTTCTCTCACTCACTAACGAACCCACAAAGACACTGACCGCTGGCCCCCACCGTCCCTCTCTCCATCTCGCTGACAAAATGACCCCACTAGTCAGACTATTTTCCTCACGCGCACGACGACCACGCCCGACCGTTTCTTCCGTTGATTGCACGCTTCAATTCGCGGTAATGGCCCAGTGATTAACACCCGCGACCACTCTCGATTAATAGCCTGCTCCCCTCTCCATTTCCCCCAGAAGCCACCCACCCTCTGCCACCAGGTCGCCCGGATTTTGCTCGAGAACTCCCACTGCTCCGGCAAAGCTTTTCTCCAATTCCGGCTAGCCACCGTCGCCCCTTGCCCCCCCAGATCCCACTAGCGCATTCCCCATTGCCCCCTGAACCTCCCAGTACCCCCCACTTGCCCTCGCTTGACCCACAGTGTCAGTAACGACGACAACCGAGCAGCGCTGCCGTCTGCTCCAACTTCGGCGACCTCTACTGGTAACATCCGACCACGCCTTCCCCTCTCCTTGACCCTCACGACTTCGTGACTCTCTCGCGCATCTAACACCGACACTATTTGGTCTTTCCGTGACTTGTAGCCCCACCATCTATGACGATAGAGCATGCCCGCAGCCAGGGACATCTCCGGCGAGGAATTGCAGCCAAACCCGTGCGCCCCTCAGTCGACAACGACCACCTCGAGCATCAGCAAAGCACGGCGAATCTAGTAAGCTTCACCCCACCATCTCTCGCTTCCTGCATCGCCAGCACCACCCTCGTCTGAGTGCACCGCCACCGTTCACCACCGCCAGCGCCGCCTGTTCCTGGTCAGTCGATTTAGGCCGTAGGATTTTGATCGCGTGGCTACGATAGAACATAACCCGAAGGGGTACGAGTGATCCTGTGCTGATCGATCTGTTTAAAATCCAATGCCCCACGTTGCACGATCCACATGAACCAGTACTGTCCAATAAGAAAGTGACACATAGCCAGACTCTGGTTTTAAAACAGAAATTTGATCTATTATTGATTAGATTTTGTAAAACTCATAACTTTTGATCCATATGTCCAAATTTTGCAAATTTTATATCAATGGAATCAGCAGAAAAACTACATTACAACCATGTACTTTGTTTAGTGAATTGCTTCTGTAAAATTGGTGTATTTTCAGAAACTTGTGTAGGCATAATTTGAGTATAAAATTCATTCTAAAAATATTTTTAGGGAAAAATCTTTGGAAAATGGATTGTTTTGAACCTACTGACCATAGAAACAAACTTTTGGTTTTAAAAACATACTTTGAGATGCTAAGGAATAATTCTTTGAATAAAAGCATTTCTAGCCAAATAAAAATATTGATTATGGTTTAAAAATGATTTTTGAGAAAAACCTTTGGAAAATGATTTGATTTAAACTCTCTTACCCTAAACAACAAGTTTTAGGATTTAAAAATATATTTTATGGACTCTTACTTTGTTTAAATGCATTTCTAATGAAATAAAATGTTGTTTGAATTAAAAATGGTTTATAGATAAAACCTTTTGCAAATGGTTTTAATAATAAACACTTGACCGTAAAACACTAACATTTATGTTTAAAAAATGTATTTGTCAAACACTAGAAAATATTACTTTGGTTTGAACCATTTCTAGCAAAACAAAAATGACTTAAAATGGCCATTTTCACTAACTTAATATCAAATGGTTTTGCCACTTCTATAAATGACCAATATGTGTTTTAAAATGTTTATAACCTATTAGAAACCACTTTTCCAAATAAACCAATCTTTGGCATGCTTGCATGCATTGCTTTGTTTTTATTATTCTATGTGATGAATTGCTTGAATGGTAGATTGAATTTGTGCCTTGATTGAATTGTAGTGAAATTTGAAGAGTGTGTCTATTGCAAGATCAAGGAGTGAACTTATATTCTCTACCAAAGAGGCAAGTGATGCTTCATACTTTTGTCCTATTATTTCCACTGCATTAGTGATATTTTTAAGTAGGACTTGCATGGATTTTTTGCTAAGTATAAACTATGCCATGGGAATCCTAGTAGATGAAACCTTAGTAGAATTATCCTAAGTTAAGATTTCTACTACTATCATGCTTAGATTAGCTAGTAGAAAACAAGGGTGGATTATATTCATGCTATGGAATATTTCTAAGTCAAGGACTTGTGTTTTGTTTAATAAAACAACTAAGTGAATGAATCACCTGGCATTATGGGCTCTGCTTGGATCATATAGGTTGCAATAACTTAGCCAAATGGACAGTTGGTGGTAGGGGATGATAGGTTGGAACGCGTCCATTCTGGTCTAAGGGAAGGCTTCTGAAAGATCTTGTCTTGGTGAAACCAAGTCTTGTGGGGAAAGTGCACCACCTCTGCAGAGTGTAAAATCTAAGTACTTAGTCATGTCCCTGGTAATGGACAATTTGAGCATCAAGACATTGAAGCTATCAAGAATCTCCTCATCCCAATTTCTAAGTTAAAAACTTGTGGTTGAACAAGGGTTTATGGATCACAAATTTCTATTGGGAGATGCCTTGGGTGATTTTGCCAAACAAAAACTTAGTGTTTTCAACTGATAGGAAAAATCTATTTTGAGCAAAGCAAGCCTAAGCTCCACTTACCTAAATGCATATAGATGATAGTTACCACTATACTACCGTAGTATCACTTGCCAATACAATTCAAATGTATTGACCCTTGTGGCTGTAACTTATTATGTTGCAGGTTTGTTTGATGTTAGTAAAGTGTGTTCATTAGGATTACAAGTCTACAACCAACATGATTGCCTGTGGCACTTGGAAGATGAAGGACTCCATGCTATAGTTATTTCTGCTGCATTGTAATGAGATAGCCAAATGAGCTATGTAAGATGTAATGAATTATTTTATTCCTGGTTATAAAGTTGTATTATGACCTTTGTTTCTTGATATTACATCTTAACTATGGATGCTAGCTATTGATCCAGGGACTAGCATTGTAAAGACAAGGATCTCTACCTTATTAAAGGTTGGGATCTCTACAGATGGTATCAGAGCACTGTGTTGCCTGTAGGATTTGTAACCCTAGGATTGGACGAAAACCCCTTAGAAAATAGGAGATGTATTTGTTCCAAAACTTATTTACAAACAATCTTGTAAACTCTTTCCTCAACCATTTTGGTTTTGATTCTATATCTCTTCCTTTTCAAACTTGATGTACAAGGACCTCAACCATGAGCAAAGGACTTCACCAACTCAAATGACTTCAACTTCAACATCATCAAAGACTTCAACTTTAGTTTCATCAAGGATTTCAACTTCGATATCACTAAGGACTACAAGTGAGACAAGAAATATTACTCAAAGACTTGAAGACCAAGGAAACACAACTTAGAAGGAATCATCATCACCTTTGAAGATGTGTGACCAAGATAAAAGAATTTTCCCAAGGAAACCATTATCTCAAGAATCAACTAAGAAAGATGAAATGATCTCAAGTGAACCATATAGTTGGACCACCATATTTAGTTTAGATCAAACACACCAACTTATGTGGTGTAGCAAAAATATTTTGTTGCTTAAAAATGTGCTTGAAACTTTGTTGTTTTATTGGAATGTTTGTTTTTGATTGCTTGCACATTGCTTGTGTGAATTGTGATGTGTGTGATTTGAATTCTTCCTTAGAAATCTTTTCCCTATTCTAATCCCAATCCAACCCAAACAGATGACTACTCCAAGAACTCCAACATCAAGGATGGTGACAACAACAACCAAGAGATGCACATGAGAGAACTCATAGTAACCCAAACCCAGTTGAACCAAGTGACAACTCAGTTTTTAGCCAACAACAATGAGTTAGACCCAACCATGCAAATGTTTTTGGAAACCCAAACCCAATTGATGCAAAAGGTGACAAATCAAATGATCAACATGGGAGACAACCCTTCCCAAGGAGTTTGTGACAACATTGATGTCAAGGATGATATTATAGAAGGAATTCAAGCTTGAAATATTTGTGGAGACAAGGACCACACTTCCAAAGAGCATGAAGATCAATGCCCTAATTGTGAAGAGAAACATCCAACTAATCAATGCCCCACATCTCAAGCTACTTGTTTCCTATGTGAAGGAAATAATCATGTCCCTATCCAATGCCCCATCTGTTCCATAGTTCAACAAAGGAAACAAGGTGGAATACATCAAGAGTTTGGAAAACCCCATGAGGAAACAACTTATATCAAGAAGGATGAAGACAAAGGCCAATCTCAGCTTGCACCTCCATGCACTATGACTCACCTTGATGGACAAAAGAGGAAACATATGTATTATCCAAGGAAACGATTAAGGAGACAAGGAGACTTTCCCACCTTTGAGGTGAGATATGAAGAGCATGAACTAGAAGAACTCCTAGCTTTGGAGAAACCCAAGAAGAAGAAGGACAAAAGCCAAGTGCAATGTTGCCATTGCAAAGAGATGGGACACTATTCCAATGAATGTCCATAGAAGAATAAGAAGTATAAGGAAATTAGCCAAGTGTGGTTCAACAACTGCAAAGAGCTAGGCCATTATGTATCAACTTGTCCATAGAAGATACGTGAAGAACTCAACCTTGTCACATGTTACAATTGTGATAACCAAGGACATTATCCAAGCAATTGTCCAGAAAAGATAAGTACAAGACGAACAAGCCTATGAGGGATCTCAGCCTTGTCACATGTTTCAAGTGTGGAAACAAAGGACACTATGTAGATGTTTGCTCAGAGAAGTCTCATCAAGATCCTAAGCAAGCCAAGATGTAATCTAGTTGGAAATTTTTTAAGGGTGGAAGTACCCTAGTTGTTTTGAAGCAAACTTGTAACCTCTAGCCTTCCCAAATCTCGGGACGAGATTTATTTTAAGGATGGTAGCCTGTCACATCCCAAAATTTTCCAAATTTTGAAATGTGAAAAATAAATAAATAAATAAAATAATTGTTGAAATTCAGGGTGAAAAGAAACTTTTTGTTTCTAAATGGAAACTTAAAAACCCATCTTGATCAAACCTTGAACAAAGTTTAAATCCAATTAAATTCAAATCAAGTGAAATGCATTCTTCATAAATGCATCTTGAAATTTAAACTCTTGGAAAATAAACCAAAACTCTAAAACCCTAATGGGAGAAAATCATTTCCAAGATTTCTCTAAAACTATGGATTGGATCTACATAAAATTGGTCAAACATACATTTTAAAATAATCAAGAATGTTGAATGATAAATATTATAAAACCATAGAAATTGATTTCATTCAGTTTGGAACTTTGGATAAATCTTATGAATTTAGTAAGATAAAGAAATTAAATTTCCAAAGCTATTAAAGCACCTATCTAAAAAGCCATACCAAATGGTGAGCAAGTAATCCTAAAAGTATTTAAAAGGATAAACAAATATTAAATAAAATTATACAAATTAGAATCACCAAGATTAGATCTATAAATAAAAAGTTATGGATTTTATAAGACAAAGAAAGTAATAAATAAATAAGGAGCATTTAAAAGCCAAATTAAAACTTGGCCAAGTCCATAAGCAAATAAAATCAAAGAAATCATCTAAATAAAATTTAAGGAATTAAAACCATATTTGATTTAATTGGAATAAATACAATTGCCCAAATTAAATGATTAATAATCATATAAAAATACTTTAAATAATTCAAGGAGAATTATTTAATACCCTATTAAATAAATAAACCTACTGAAAAGGTTTTGTGAAAAAATTGGAATTTAAATAAGGGTTTGAAAATATAATGAAATCTTATTTAATAAAGGAAAGTGCCCATTTTAATTAAAATAGAAACCATAGATAAATAAGAGAATTATTCCTAAAATGGTATTTAAAAATACATGTTTAGACAGATTAAAAACTTACAGAAAGTTTGGCAAGGTTTTGAATTCAAATGGTTGTTTGAAAGGTTTAAACAAAATCAAAACAGGAAAAAGAAAATAGAAAAAGAAATATGAATCAGAACAAAAAAAATGGAAAGGACCCAGCCCAGAAAGCCAGGCCCATCTAGCCCAACTAACCCCCCCCCCCGAATCGTTTTTCTCTCACTCACTAACGAACCCACAGAGACACTGACCGTTGGCCCCCATCGTCCCTCTCTCCATCTCGCTGACGAAATGACCCCACCAGTCAGACCATCTTCCTCACGCGCGCGACGACCACGCCCGACCGTTTCTTCCGTTGATTGCACGCTTCAATTCGCGGTAATGGCCCAGTGATTAACGCCCGCGACCACGCTCGATTAATAGCCAGCTCCCCCTCTCCATTTCCCCTAGAAGCCACCCACCCTCTGCCACCAGGCCGCTCGGATTCCCACTGCTCCGGTGAAGCTTTTCTCCAATTCCGGCCAGCCACCGTCGCCCCTTGCCCCCCAGATCCCACTAGCGTGTTCCCCATCACCCCCTAAACCTCCCAGTACCCCCCGCTTGCCCGCGCTTGACCCACAGCGTCAGCAACGACGACAACCGAGCAGCGCTGCCGTCTGCTCCAACTTCGGCGACCTCTACTGGTAACATCCGACCACGCCTTCCCCTCTCCTTGACCCTCACGACTTCGTGACTCTCTCGTGCATCTAACGCCACCACTATTTGGTCTTTCCGTGACTTGTAGCCCCGTCATCGACGACGACAGAGCGTGCCCGCCGCCAGGGACATCTTCGGCGAGGAATTGCAGCCACACCCGTGCGCCCCTCCGTTGACAACGACCACCTCGAGCATCAGCAGAGCATGGCGAATCTGGTGAGCTTCACCCCACCGTCTCTTGCTTACTGCATCGCCAGAACCACCCTCGTCTGAGCACACCGCCACCGTTCACCACCGCCAGCACCGCCCGTTCCTGGTCAGTTGATTTAGGCCGTAGGATTTTGATCGGGTGGCTACGATAGAACATAACCCGAAGGGGTACGAGTGATCCTGTGCCACTCGATCTGTTTAAAATTCAACGCCCCACGTTGCACAATCCACATGAACCGGTACTGTCCAATAAGAACGTGACACGTAGCCAGACTCTGGTTTTAAAACAGAAATTTGATTTATTAGTGATTAGATTTTGTAAAATTCATAACTTTTGATCCACACGTCCAAATTTTGAAAATTTTATATCAATGGAATCAGAAGAAAAAGTACTTTCCAACCATGTACTTTGTTTAGTGAATTTCTTCTGTAAAATTGGTTGTATTTGCAGAAACTTGTGTACGCACAATTTGAGTATAAAATTCATTCTAAAAATAGTTTTAGGGTAAAATCTTTGGCAAATGGATTGTTTTGAACCTACTGATCACAAAAACAAACTTTTGGTTACATATTTTGAGATGCTAAGGTACAAATCTTTGAATAAAAGCATTTCTAGCCAAATAAAAATATTGATTATGGTTTAGAAATGATTTTTGAGAAAAAACTTTGTAAAATGATTTGATTTAAACTCTCTGACCCTAAACACCAAGTTTTAGGATTTAAAAATATATTTGATGGACTCTAGAAAATTATTACTTTGTTTAAAGGCATTTCTAATGAAGTAAAATGTTGTTTGAATTAAAAATGGTTTATAGATAAAACCTTTTGCAAATGGTTTTAATAATAAACACTTGACCATAAAACACTAACATTTGTGTTTAAAAAATGTATTTGTCAAACACTAGAAAATTTTACTTTGGTTTGAACCATTTCTAGCAAAACAAAAATGACTTAAAATGGCCATTTTCACTAACTTAATATCAAATGGTTTTGCCACTTCTATAAATGACCAATATGTGTTTTAAAATGTTTATAACCTATTAGAAACCACTTTTCCAAATAAACCAATCTTTGGCATGCTTGCATGCATTGCTTTGTTTTTATTATTCTATGTGATGAATTGCTTGAATGGTAGATTGAATTTGTGCCTTGATTGAATTGTAGTGAAATTTGAAGAGTGTGTCTATTGCAAGATCAAGGAGTGAACTTATATTCTCTACCAAAGAGGCAAGTGATGCTTCATACTTTTGTCCTATTATTTCCACTATGCATTAGTGATATTTTTAAGTAGGACTTGCATGGATTTTTTGCTAAGTATAAACTATGCCATGGGAAATCCTAGTAGATGAAACCTTAGTAGAATTATCCTAAGTTAAGATTTCTACTACTATCATGCTTAGATTAGCTAGTAGAAAACAAGGGTGGATTATATTCATGCTATGGAATATTTCTAAGTCAAGGACTTGTGTTTTGTTTAATAAAACAACTAAGTGAATGAATCACCTGGGTGGAATGGAAATAAAGGTTTGTGTTGAGTGGTTACACAAGTCCAGTATACTGGGGAAAACTTGGACATCACCAGGTCCAGTATACTGGGGAAGACTTGGTATCTCACTTGCGGAATGCCACCCAGGAACCAAGATATTTGAGATGTCAACTGTTGAGAAGCTTCAAGTGCAGCCACTTGGCATTATGGGCTCTTCCTAGATCATATATGTTGCAATAACTTATCCAAATGGACGCGTCCATTCTGGTCTAAGGGAAGGCTTTTGAAAGATCTTGTCTTGGTGAAACCAAGTCTTGTGGGGAAAGTGCACCACCTCTGCAGAGTGTAAAATCTAAGTACTTAGCCATGTCCCTGGTAATGGACAATTTGAGCATCAAGACATGGAATCTATCAAGAATCTCCTCATCCCAATTTCTAAGTTAAAAACTTGTGGTTGAACAAGGGTTTATGGATCACCAATTTCTATTGGGCGATGCCTTGGGTGATTTTGCCAAACAAAAACTTAGTGTTTTCAAATGATAGGGAAAATCTATTTTGAGCAAAGCAAGCCTAAGCTCCACTTAGCCAAATGCATATACATGATAGTTACCACTATACTAACATAGTATCACTTGCCAATACAATTCAAATGTATTGACCCTTGTGGCTGTAATTTATTATGTTGCAGGTTTGTTTGATGTTAGTAAAGTGTGTTGATTAGGATTACAAGTATACAACCAACATGATTGCCTGTGGCACTTTGAAGATGAAGGACTCCATGCTATAGTTATTTCTGCTGCATTGTAATGAGATAGCCAAATGAGTTATGTAAGATGTAATGATTATTTTATTCCTGGTTATAAAGTTGTATTATGACCTTTGTTTCTTGATATTACATCTTAACTGTGGATGCTAGCTATTGATCCAGGGACTAGCATTGTAAACACAGGGATCTCTACCTTATTAAAGGTTGGGACCTCTACAGTCAGCGTTCACGAGCTAGAACTTTCATGGAGTTCCTTTCCCGCAGCGTTCACAGCTCCTTCCCGGAATAGGGAGTAACAAGTTACAGTTCTTACACTCTGCAAAGGTGCGTTACTTTACCCATGAGATATCTTAGATTTTTTGCACATCCGGGCCGCGAACCCGTTCACACTTCCTTGGTATGAGGCCCACACTAAGATCCAAGCCAATAACTGCCTTCTCCGCGACCTTGCTTGTCTCCTTGGTGTACGCCATCCCACCTATTGAATTACAGCAATTGGTAGTACAGAATGTTCATATGCCAGAACTATCATGGGATGTTGAGGGTTCCTACAAATATGCTACATATTATCTACGAATTACCAATTCAATGCACGCTACGAGGATAACAACCACGACCCGCACATCCGGCTCCATGCGAGAGGGAAAAGATACAGCTGACTTCTCCGTCCCATTCAAATCTCATGGTCAACGCGTGATATTCGGCGCAAGAATCACTGGCGACATTGGTTGTTAAGTCCTAGATAATATTTTCCTTTACCACCGGAACTTTCATAGTAGGTTATTACCTCATGGTAAATAACCTATAATCATATTATTATGAAAATAGTGTTTTCTGACCTTTTTGAAATGCAGGTGATGACAACACTGGATTTGCAAAATACTTTACAGAAAATAATCAAAGTACATGAGCAAATGTGAACTTGCCTTTTGTGATTGCAAGATTATGCACTCACGGTCTTCAAGACAATATAAGATCCAATATCTGAAAACAGCATCATTGGTCCGGTAAGGACTCATGTTTAAAGAAGCAAGATGCTATTATGCATAAGTAATGTAATGCAAGTTGGTAAACTCGAATTCCCGGCATAAGCGTTGACCTAAGGTTTGGATACTGGAAATGGTTTCTTTAGAATGTGTTGTACTTTTAGATAAGCTTTGCACGTGTGCTTCTTATTAAGGCTTGTGAGTGTGTGTGAAACAACATGTAATTATAAGATCATAAAATAATGAGATTCACAAATGTGGAATGCTACTCAAAGACTGCTTATTGAAGAATTATTTTTTGAAGTGGGGAAAATAATAACATTTGAAGAAAAATCTTCCTTACTAAGGTTTAAACAATGCTGATAGCTTTTAGGGTATGATTGATAGAATGTGAGTGATGTTGTTTAGGATTGCTTGAATAGTCTAGACTTGAGATGCCTTAGATATTAATTAAAATAGACCAAAGTTAACTATAAAACATATAATAAAGTCTTTAGTATCATATTAAAGTCTTGTAGACTAAAGTTAACTTTAAGAACATATATGGATTTAAGATGTACTGCTTACAACAATTGTACTTTGTTCACTTCATAAGGTTTCTTTAAAGTTACTAGCAATGGTATTACTTTTATTTGAGTAGTGGTTTCCTAATTTTATAATGGAATAAAAACTTTTATATCCTCATAAAGGTGTGGTTAGGATTTGTAATCAAGGCAATAATATTACTTAACTACTTATGAATTTGCTATTGTGTTTTAGTAGGTTGATACACTTGTGGTTGAATAGTAATTCAATAAAATTGCATTTAAAATGTGCTGAACCATTTTGACATCATATTATCAATATTTAAGAGTAATACTATTTATTAGACTCAATTGGCTAATTTTAGAAATATTAGCAAATTTTATTTACCCTTATAGGAATTATTATTTAAGGAAATTAGGTTTAAAATCAAGTTATTAAGGTGTTAAGTTTTTGTTTACCTCAAAAGTGGAATGTTATATTTTTAATATGTAAATATTATTTTTGTGATTATTTTGGTATATTATATTTATTTTTGTGATTTATAAATATTAAGATATGATTTTTATAAGATTTATTACTATATAAGTACTTAATAAACAATAGATATTTCATTAAGTGAAATAATAATGCATGATTATAGTTCTTAGTTTTCTAAGAATTTTGATATATTATTTATATTTTCATCATTTACCATTATTAAAATATGAATTATCAAAGTTTTATTACTTATAAAATCTTTATTAAATAATAATTATTTAAATAACTAACATAATGATATTTGGTAATACAATTAAGTTATAGCTTTTATTTTTCTGAAAATTTTCATATATTAAACATATTTTTATAAATTATAAAACAATAGTTATTGTATTTATAAGGTTTATTCAATTTCTGAAATTATTAAAATAAAACAACTAAATTGTTTACTATGTCGTTGCTAACGTCAGTAGGTAGTGAAAGGTTTTTCTTACTGGGGCTATTCCCACCCCAATCACTAACTGGTGGGCTCGAGTACACCTCACATGCCACATGGGCATAGACCAAGTCAAATGTGTTGACTAGGCTGAAGGAGACATCGGCATGATGTCATGCTGACATCACACAAGATGATCCTCACTGGTTGATGATCAATTGATCGATTGAGTGTGTGCACGCGGTTATGAAAGGTGGTGTTAGAATCAGCGGGGCGAGGTGAAGCTAACTGTGGAGCGCCGCCCGAAAATGGTCACCGGAGCTATTCCGGCGACGACCTACTACGGCGGCCGACAACGAATCACGGCACAGTGATGATGTAAGGCAATAGGAAGGGCGTGGGAGGTGCTGGAAGAATCAGCAGCTCACCAGGAACACGATAGTAGGGTCGATGGGGATGAGGAAGGCCTGAGGACGGCGAATCGACGTTGGTCGGGCTTCGGGAAGACGAGCCCGTGGGCTCGATTAAGGGCATGCGCGGCCGATTCCTTCCATGAGATGAACCAGGGAAGCACGATGGTTTCAACGATGAGCTTGATAGGGAAAGGGAAACTTCAGAGCGACGGTGACAAATGTCTCCGGCGAGCTAGGTTTTCTGCCCGAGAGGAATTTTGGGAGAGAGGAAGGGATATGGCGTGTAGAGATTCTCCACTGCGGCAGGGATACATTTTATAGATTCTAGAGAGCGGCGGCGCGCATCTTGGCGCGGGCGATGACGGTGCGGCCGCCAGCGAGCTGCTTCGCCGCATCAGAGGTCATCGGAGAGGCGAGGAAGATGACGAACAGATGTGTCAAAAGGGTATGGGCCGACACTGGGTTGTGCATGGGCTTGGTGGGCTACTGCCAGGCAAGCGGAAAAGCTATTACTACTGCACGCGAGCGTTGATTAGAGGAAAGAGAGGATGGGCCACGGCCAGAAACAATTTCCTTTTGTTTTTTCCTTGTTCCTTTTCTTTTTCTATATTCTGTTTTGTATTTTACTTTCTGATTTGTATATTACTCATTTGTTTGAAATTTTCTTTATAGAATTTATTTGCTAGATAATTGCAGCAATACTAAAATGTACTTAGTATTATTTTGTGAACTTTTATTGTATAATGTTATCATTTATTTATTTTATTTATGTATATACTTTTCCTTTTAGTATTTGTAGGGGCTTTTCATATGAATTTAATTTATCTAATATCCATAAACTTATTAAAGAATGCATTATTATTAACTCATGAGATTTGATTTTTATTAACTTATAATATTAAAGAAAATTTTATGTATAGTGATCCTTCATTATTATTTGACACATAAAGTTCTAGGGAATTAATATGGTTAATATTATTCCCATGAATCCAGGAAATAGCAATGTATATATTTTATTATAACTAACATAGGAGTTAGGGTTTGATTTGTAAATGCTTACCCTATGTTTAGGGTACTTAATATACTTATATTCTTTTGCTGATGTGAATAAAGATTAATGGCTAGACATGTTGTCTTTATGTTTATGATATTTAATGATATCACCCTTTAAAATAGAAAGTTATTTTCTGGAATGTCTTATGGAAAGGAATTGATAAAGATAACTCCTAAGCACCTATGGTTATGATAATAGGAAATAACAAAGATGTGCTTAAGTGATTTTCTATAGGAAAATATTACTATAAGTCATTGTGGAAAAATGATGATAGATCAATCATATGAAATGGATTTTATGCTTGGTTATAGATTTAGGGTTTAGTGTTTTACCAAGAATTCCTATCTTCCATACTTCATAAATTCTGGACTTCTGATTCAGGAATTCCTTTCCTAGATATTCTACTTCTTTATATCCATCATCATGTGTCAACATGATGAGCTTTACTTCACAAGAATATTCTTATCAATATTTTCTTCTTCCAAAACCATTTGTAAATCCAATGAGCTTGATACTAAAGCTCTTCATAATCTTCTCATAGCTATACTTGGTTATATCATCTACTCCCCTAATGATAACCTCTAATCCATTAAGTAGTCACTTCTAACTCATTTCATATACTTCCTTTATCATCCTTCACTAATATTACTCCAGTAGATGTATATATCAACTTCTTGTCTCCTCAAGTGTTTAGTATTTCTTAAGAAGAATATTCTACTTCTCTAACTTAATGCTTCTTTAATATGAGCTTGGTTATACTATCTTGTCTCTACTTATCTCTAGTAACTTATAAATCAACTTCTGATCATATCATGGTGACTTGTCATGGCTCACCTAGGATAACAGATCTATTCTAAGGTTTAATCATATTATATCCACTAATGTCACTTATACATGATCGAATCATTCACTCTTAGTGACTTGAGCATGATCATTATAATCCTTTGATCATTTATGGCTTAGGTTTCCAGTTGGCTGTAACACCCCCGGTCACTCCAGACCGACGGATGTCACTTCTGGCAGCTCAATAGGATCTCTAGATTAACCCCACAGACCAACACTCGTCTTTTCTGCGCACTTTGTCCTAACTCGTGCGCACCCGGTACCCACTTCACGGACGGTCACCCATCCTAGAATAGCTCTAGGCCAAGCACGCTTAACCTCCGAGTTCTTTTCAAATGAGCTTCCGGAAAATAAGTTGCAACTTGCTGGTACGGGTTTCCTATCAATCCTATTGAGCCATGCGCCAGGGTCTCACATACACCCACCCTTAGAAGATCGACGTCCTTGTCGATCAACCACAAGCCAGGAATGTCCCCTCTTGGCACACGTCTGTGCGTCCAGTGCCAGCACATTGCCATGTTGTGTCCACTCTGGGCCACACGCGCCATGCTACACATGTCCGCCATTGACCCGCACACGCCCATGTAACCGCGAGGGTCGGCTCTGATACCACTTGTAACACCCCCGGTCACTCCAGACCGACGGCTGTCACTTCTGGCAGCTCAATAGGATCTTTAGACTAACCCCACAAACCAACACTAGTCTTTTCTGCGCACTTTGTCCTCACTCGTGGGCACCCAGTACCCACTTCCCGGTCGGTCACCCATCCTAGAATTTCTCTAGGCCAAACACGCTTAACCTTAGAGTTCTTTTCAGATGAGCTTCCAGAAAAGAAGTTGCAACTTGTTGGTATGGGTTTCCTATCAATCTTATTGAGCCATGCGCTAGGGTCTCACATTGGCTAATCAAGGATTTCATCAATAAAAAATTATAGTTGTATTATAATTATCTTCTTAGTGTATCTATCTGACTAAGAGATATTATTCATTGACTATGCCTACTTATTCCAATAAGATTACTCCTTGGTAACTATCTTCAATATTCCTCCTTGTAATCCTCTTTGTTACCACAAATATCTAAAGGACTTTAAGTGAATGCTATGATAAGGACAAGAGTTGCTAGGTCAAGAATTGATAGGTTAAGAATTGATGAATCAATAGTTGATGACTCAACATTGATGAACAACAGATATTAGAATAAGATTCAATAGAGATGATAAGTATTGATATGGAGGAAAGATATATGGTGAATGATCTTGACTTGGTTTGTTTCCTACTCAATCTCACTAAAAATTTAAGGTTAGGTATTACCATGATACTCATGGTATAAGTAGATGAGCTTAAGATAGATCAAGATTAAGTTGTTACATTCCTATTACTTAAATTATATTTATAACTTGGTATTCATGAGTGGTGTAATGAATACTATGATATTATTACTTAACGATCAAATATAAATCATTATGTAATGTATTAGGGCTTAACTTTTATTACATTTGATCTACCCTTAGATCAAATCTCCTTTACCCAAAATAAGGTTTTAACAAAGTTCATATTGAAACTTATCGCAGTCAACTTGATGATCTACTTCAATTCCATCAAGTTGAGAGAAGCTTCAATTACTTTAGCAAGTTTGATTCAAAAGCGCGAAAATTATTCGGATTTTTTTATGCATGAATGCAATGCACACATCTGGGTTCATCTTATTTCTAAGCTCTAATGTTGGGATGTTACCGACTCTACCCCTTAAAATAAACTTCGTCCTCGAAGTTCGTATACTCTTTCGTTTAGGAATAAGGAATTTTCCTATATTGGTTACGACATGTCTCAGCTCCATGGTAACCTTAATGGGAATAATTGTAGTATTCCACATCCAAATCCTTTTCTTGAATTCTTATCATACTTAACAATCTCCAAGATATTGTCTCCAATACTAACAAAGTTCCTTTTACTTTACTCCCTTATGGATATTTCCTTATTATGAATGTCACATCCCAAGATTTTCCAAATCTTGTAATGTGAAAATAAATGAATAAAATAAACCTTTGTTTGATTTTCAGGGCCAGAAGAAACTTTTTTAATTTAATTGGAACTTCAAACCAATTTGAATCAAATAAATCCTAAAGGGATTTATAAAGATAAACATTTATTAAAGGAAATTAAAATGTTTTGGAATTACTATTTTGGATCTTTTAATAAAAGATTTGGTTTTCAAAAGAAAAGGTGGATTTATAAATAAAGATTATTTTATAAAGCCAAATTAAACCTTGGCCAAGCTTTTGAATTAAAACATTTTGTTTTGAATAAAAATAGCAAAGGTTTATTTAAATAAAATAATAAGGATTTAGTATCCAAATTTTATTAAAGCAAAGGCTTTTCCCACTTTAAATAAAACACTAAAACTTATTTATTTATTTTAAATAAGTTTTCTAAGTATTTTATATTCTCAAATAAAACCTACTAAAGTGTTTTGGTTTTATTTTAGATTTCAAAATAAAGATTCTATTAAAACAAATCCTATTGGATTTAATAACTAAGGCCCATTTTATTTAATTGTTAATGGACCATAAAATAAAAATGTTATTTTGTTTTATACAAGTTTTCCAAGTATCTTATATTTTCAAATAAAACCTACTGATTTGGTTTTGAAAATATTTGGATTTCAAATGAAGATTTTATTAAATAAATCAAACCCTATTTGATTAAATAACTAAGGGTCCATTTTATTTAATGAATGAATGGATCCTAAAATGAATAAAAATATTATTTTATTTTGGGATTTGGTTTATGTTGTTAAACAGAACCAAAAACTCATTACAAGTATGGTGATTGTTTGAATTGTTTGAATGTTTGAATAGTTGATCGAAATTCAAAACAGAAAATAGTTTTGGAAAAAGAAAAAGGTTTCAGACAGAAAAAAATAGAGCAGCCCAACCATCTGGCCCAGCTCCAACCCAACAACCCACCTAGCCCACCTCACCCTCGCCCCCGAACCGTTTTTATTCCCCGCAGAAACAACCCGCAAGGTCACTGACTTGTGGACCCCAACTCCCTCTCTCAATCCACTGACGCAACGGCCCCACATACCCAGCCATCGTCTTCAAGCGAGACCCCGTCGCCCTGCCGTTGCAGTGAGTTACTCCGGTGGTGATTGCGAATTGATGGAGGCTTTGATTCCTCGCAGTGACCATGCCCCTTTAAACGCCAGTGACTCCTCTCCACTTTCCCTCTCTCGCCCCACCTCGACACGCCCTCAGGCTGTCAAATTTCAACCAACACTCCCTCTGTTCCGACGACACTCCGGTGCCGATTCCGGCGACTCAACACCGCCCTGTGCCTCCCTGAGCACACTAGGAGACTCCCCACTCCCAGACGCTTCTTCCCGTACCACCCATACGACCGCGGGCGCCCCAGAGCAACGTCTGCACCAAGCTCTGAACGACGCCACCTTCCGCTCCAACTCCGACGAGCCCCACAGGTAGTTTTCGGCCGCCCCTCTTCTTCTCGTTCACGCACACACCTACACCATGTCCTAGCGCGTCTAACCATACCCTCGGTTTTCTTCCTTGGGATCTGTAGCACCCACCCCGACCACGAGCAGGACCATCTGACGCCAGGAGCAACTCCGGCGAACGATTACCGCCACGACAGAGCGCCCCTCGACCCAAGGAGACCACGTCGAGCTTCCTCAGGCCTTTGCGAACGTGGTGAGCACCTTCCCCTCCTCCCTCGCTTCCTATTTCACCAGCGCCGCCGCTGTCTGACCTCGCCGCCGCCAGCGACCATCGCTGCGCCACCCGAGTTTGGTCAATGCGATGATAGCCGTAGGATCTAGATCGGGCGAGCAAGATTAGATCACTTAACCGCGAAGGGGTACGCGTCCTGTGCCGCACGATCTGATTAGATCCAATGGCTGCAACTACGCGATCCGGCCGAACCATTACCAGCGAATGACGACGCGACGCGTGGCCAGACTTTGGTTAAAACTGATTTTTGAAATCAGATTAGATTGTGATTTTCAAACCATTGTAACTTTTGATCCACACGTCCAAAAATTGCAAATTTGGTATCATTGGAATCAGTGGAACAAGCCCTAGCCAACCATGCCTTTTGTTTAGTAAAAAGCCTCTGGAAAAATGGTTGTTTTTGCAGAAACATTTGTATGCTTGTTAAGGATGTGAAAATTGTTTAAAAATGAATTTGGGGTTAAAATCTTTTGCAATTGGATTGCTTTGAACCTACTGACCATAGGAAACACTTTGTGGTTTCAAAATTGTATTTG
Source organism: Avena sativa (assembly GCA_916181665.1). NCBI lineage: Eukaryota > Viridiplantae > Streptophyta > Magnoliopsida > Poales > Poaceae > Avena > Avena sativa. The sequence goes on from OV702284.1 coordinate 378,024,410, forward strand.
GTGAAACAAAATAATGATTCTTTGATTTAAAACCATTTCTAGTCAAATAGAAATGTAGTTTATTTATTAAAAATGGTTTTGGAAGAAAACCTTTGGAAAATGTTTTGTTTCAAACTCTATCACTAGATCGCAGCATCCAAGACTTACTATCATATCTCCACCGGGAGAACTTACTTTTATTGGACACCCAATGTTTTCAGTTGGAAACCTATTTCTATCAACAAATTCTTTTGATATGAATGAATGTGATGCACCAGTATCAAAAAGAACAAGTGCTGGAATAGAATTGAGTTTGAACTTACCAGCCACAACATCGGACTCCTCATAGATTTATTCCACATTGATGTGGTTTACTTGTCCTTTCTGGAAAGGGTTGGGCTTGTTGGGTCCTTCAACTTTCTTTTCTGGGCATTCATTTGCATAATGCCCCATCTTCTTGCACTTGAAGCATTCAGCCTGACTTAGATCCTTCTTGACATACTGGCTTCCACTACCACTTCCACCTCCATTGTGGTGGCTCTTGTATCCACCCTTGTGGTTCTTGTACTTATCATTGTCATGACTACGGTGATGCTTGTTGTCATGATGACGGTTGTGGTTGTGGTGGCTGTTGTAATTTCCATGCTTGTGGGATCCAGAACTCCCACTATCATCAAAATGGGAACGCTTGTGAGACGATCCCGAATTGTGCTTGTCAGAGTTGTGCTTCCTCTTTCTGCTTTCAACCTGTTTCCTCTTGCTCTCCAAAATGGCAGCCTTGTCACAAAGAGATTGATAGGTGGGGACATAGGCCACAGATAACTGCAGATTAAGTTCATCGTTCAGTCCTTCGAGGAACTTCTCTTTCTTCTTGGCATCAGTATCAACTTCATCCGGTGCATAACGCGCCAGATTATTGAACTCCTCAATATATTCATCCACGCTGCGGTGGCGTTGTTTCAGATTGTGAAATTCATTCTTCTTCAAGCTCATCACTCCAGATGAGATGTGAGTTGTACGAAAACCATCTTCAAAGATATCCCATGTCACATCCTCAATGGGAGTGGTGATCTGGAAGTTATCCCACCAAGTAGCTGCTGGTCCTTCCAACAAGTGTGCTGCAAACTTGACTTTCTCCTCATCAGTATAGCCGACAGTTACCAAATCCTTGTTCACTGAACCTATTCAATCATTGGCCACCATGGGGTCAGTAGTTCCTAAGAATTTTGCAGGCCTCAGTCTTAGGAATCTGGTGAGCATGTAAAAACCTGGTGGGTTGTTCTGATTGTTGTTGTTGTTATTATTGTTGTTATTCTGATTCTGCATGAAGGTAGTCATCATCTGCATCAGCTGTGCCTGTGTTGTCATCAGCTGCTGCATCTCGGGGGTGACATTTTTGTTGTTCGGGTTGGGGTTGGCACGTCGAGGAGGCATCTGTGGTTTTCATAAGGATAAGAATGTGATACCCATAGATGCTTAACATGCACAATACATCACATAAACAATCACCAAAGAAGCACCAAAATAACAAAAGTTTGACGATTTAAACAACAAGTTGAAAAGTAAACACACCCATGGCAAGCCATCCACATGTTGGATGGTCATTGCGACTCAATAATGAAAAGCATGGTAAATAAAGATAAATGAGTAGTCATCACTACTCCTCTGCATCAACCTCCTCATCAACAAGTGTAAGACCTGCATTCTCCATTGCGGTCTTGTACTCCTCGACATTGGTAGTCAAGGCCTCTACCTTGGCTTTGAGAGCCCTCTTCTATGAACGAAGTCTCTCAATCACGCCTTGCTGATGCTCGAGCTCGAAGTCCTTGGCCTCTAGTTCTGTAGTCATCTCTCGAATCCTCTTGTTGCTATCTTGGACTCTTGTCTCTTGACTCTTGAACTTCCTATCCTGACTCTCAAACTTGGCCTCCATTTCCTTGACTATCTCGTCTTGCTCCGCGAAGAGCTTGTCCTTCTCACGAAGCTACACCTGGATCTCGTCATTGCTAAGCATGACGTTGGTCCTATCAGTATTTAGGTGCCTAAGAAGAACCTCTATGTCCTGAAGGTACAGACCAATCGGCTCTGCCGTCTCTCTAGCAGTATCCTCGAACTCAATAGCCTTACCATCCTCGTCGCGTCTTCCGAAAGCGTGGAAGTGAGTACCTCTAATCTCCCGAGAGTGTCTCCCTAACAAACGCCCAAGTAAATCCTGCATGACTACCTCTAGGCCTCTCTCCTTGTCGTCATGCATGAGCTTGAAGGTGATAGCCTCCGTGGCTAGCTCAGTCTGGCGTCCTGGCTGAGTAAGCTTGAAGCCCCAAAGGTCCTTCCTCTCAAACTTGGTGAGGGGAAGAATCATGATGCTAGGAAGCGGAAGATTGAGCACACTAGTGAGCTCAATAAGACGAGTGCCAAAACGAGTTCCCTTGAACTCTTCAGCCATGCTGATAGTAACATTAGGCATCTATTTTATAAGATAAAGAGAAGTTAGAACAACATCAATAGAATTACACAAGACAAAGTATCCCAAGCATATCATTGGCAAACAAAAACACAAGTCTTGGTGTACATAAATCCATTACAAGCATCCAAGGTTCAACATAACTTAGACAAAATTTTGGAAATAAAATGATAAGTGTGGTGGTCCAACTAACGAAGTACGTTACAACTCTCACTCACTAGACAAAAAGGCTATCAAAGCATCCTTAGTAGCCATCTGCCTATCTTGTTCACAAGATTCCCAAATCAAGTCTATGATGTCTTCCCTTAGTTGTTGGTTGGTAGTTTCCAACTCTTGGGTATGCTTCTTTTCTTCTCTAAGGTCATTTTGGGTGTTGAGCATTCTGCACTTGAGTCTATCAGCAAGCTCTTTGATGGCCTTCCAAGCTGCATCCCTTGCAGAATCAAAGAATGTGGTGTGCATCACTGAGTTGGTGACCATACAGAATCCTGATTCTTTGTGGTTGTCTTCCTTGTTTTTATACAAGTGAAGTTGCACCCACCAATATTCTTCTCCTTCATCCATCACAGGGAAACCTTTGTACACAGCTGCACCATGTATCCCCATGGTAACCATAAGGTTCTTGAGGGCCTTTGGAAATTCAGTCTCACACTCTAGGGTCATGGTCATGAGTGGTCCCTTCCTTACAGCTTCGTTGATGGAGTTCATCTACAAATAGAGATCAGAAAGAAGAATTAGATAAGTTCACGAGAAGAAAAAGACAAGTGTGGAAATTGTTGAAAATTTTCCTTAGTGGTTTCTAATCCAATCCTAGGGTCATAATCCTACAGGCAACACAGTGCTATGATACCATCTTTAATATCCCACCTTAGTAAAGGTAAAGATCCCTGTGATTGCAATGCTAGTCCCTGGATCAATGCTAGCATCCATAGTTTAAGATGAAGTACACTGATACAAAGGTCATTATTACAAGTCATTCTAGAGACAAACATAGTCTTTTACAACTCCATGGCCACAGGCCTAATACAAGAGTTAAAATATAGAATAATATAAATAAGTCTTCATCTTCATGTGCCACAGGCAAGCATATTGAGTGTAGACTCATAACCCCTAATCATCATCAGAGTAACCTGCAACATCACAAGTTACAGCCACAGTGAGTCAATACATTGGAATAGTATTGGCAAGTGATACCTTAGTAGAATATTAGCATCTAGATACTACATGAATTTGGCTAAGTGTAGCTTAGGCTTGCTTTGCTCAAAATAGGTTTTACCTATCAGTTGAAAATACTAAGTTTTTCTTTGACAAAACTTTCCCAAGGAACCACCAATAGAAATTGGTGAACCTTCACCCTTGTTCAACCACAAGTTTTAACTTAGAAAATTGGGATGAGGAGATTCTTGATAGCTTCCATGTCTTGATGCTCAAGTTGTCCAATACCATGGACTTGGCTAAGTACTTAGGTTCTTCCATCTGCTGAGGTTGTGCACTTCCCCCACAAGACTTGATTTTCACCAAGACAGGACCTTTCAGAAGCCTTCCCTTAGACCAAATGGACGCGCTCCAAACCTATCATCCCACTACCACCAACTGTCCAAATGGCTAAGTTATTGCAACCTATGTGATCCAGGCAGAGCCCATATTGCCATGTGGCTGCACTTAGAAGCTTCTTAACATTTGGCATCTCAATTCCCTTTGTTCCTGGGTGGCTTTCCACAAGTGAGATACACAAGGTAAACCATAGAAATGGGCCTTGTATAACCACTCAACACAAACCATTCTTTCCATTCCACCCATGTGTTCATTCACTTAGTTGTTTTATTAAGCAAAAACACAAGTCAATGACTTAGAAATATTTCACATAGCATGAATATATAATCCACCCTTGGTTTCTACTAGCTAGGCTAAGAATGGCAATAGTAAGAATCTTAACTTAGAGGAAATTCTAACAATTCTACAACTACTAGGATTTCCCAAGCCTAGCATATAGATACTTAGCAAAATATTCATGCAAGTCCTATTCAAAATATTTCTAATGCATAAGTGAAAATATAGGGATAAAACATGAAGTACCACTTGCCTTGGTAGTTTGGGGAGTAGCAACAATCTTCACAACCACAATCACTATTAGCACCAAAATCTACACATAAAATAATGGCACCAAAATCACATAACAAAATATACAAACAAAAATATATGAATGTATGCAAATGCCATGTGATGATTTTTCTACACCAAACAAGACAAGTATACAGTACTGAATCATAAACAAGACCAAGATACTCAAAATAAACTTTATTTGATCTTTAAAACATTTTTCAAATAATTTCTATACTCAAAATAAGCCTATAAATGTCTCTGCAAAAAATAAACAATTTTACAGAGGCAAAACATTAAACACATTGTATAAACAGATAGAATTCTTTCTCCTGATTCCAATGATATAAAAATTGTAAAATTTGAACGTGTGGATCAAAAGTTATGAATTTTGCAAGTTTGAATCACTAATAGATCAAATTTCTGTTTTAAATCTAAACTCAGGCCACACGGCGTGTTCTGATTGGCCCGTACCGGTTTGGCCGGATCGATCAACGTGGACCATTGGATTTAAAGACAATCGTGCGGCACAGATCTAGCGTACCCCTTCGCGTAAGTGATTCTATCGCGTGCGTTGGATCTAGATCTGACGACTACAGATCAAACGACCACAGATGGGCGGCGCCAGCGGCGGCGGTGCGGTGGCACGGCTCTGTCAGAGAGGTTGCCGGTGATTTAGATCGCGCGGGGAGGAGTGGAGATGCTTACCGTGCTCGTGGGACTGCAGTGAAGCTCAAGGTGGGGTCAGATACTCGGGGGCGCACGAACTTGGCTGCTATTGCTCGTCAGAGTGAGGCCTGACGTCGGGCACGGCTGTTCGTTGTCGTTGCCGGCGTTTTAGATCATGCCAGAGACAAGCAAGTGGTGCGTTAGATGCGGGGAGCGACACTGGTCATGTGAGTATCAGAGAGAGGGCAAGGTGCGCTCGGGACTAACCAGATTTACTCGCCGGAGTTGAGTGCCTCGTCGGGTTCGCTCAGTCGTCGACGTTGCCAACGCTCAGGGTTGTCCTAGCACACAGCAGCGGTGTCAATCGAAGCACAAAGATGCAGTGGTTGTTCTGGAGAAGCTAGGAGTCAAAGGGCGCAGAGAGCTCACCGGAATCAGACGTCGGAGTTCGTCGGGACAACGGCGAGGTTAGGTGAAATCCGAGCAGCCTGGTGGCAAGGAGAGGGTGCTGTGTGGGGGGAAAATGGCCGAGGCAGGGTGGGGTTTAAGTAGCCGGGAGCGGGGCGCGGTTTACTCCCTGAATCAATGGGATTTAAGCGGATTTAAACCACGGCGAGGTAACGGCGGAGCGGTTCGGGCGCGTGTTGATTTGGGGACGATGCTGACGGGGCAAGGTAGGGTCGGGCTATCAACGGGTGTGTGCGCGTTGCTGCGGTGAGAAACAGAGAGGAAAAGGGAACCCCGGGTGGGCTGTTTTGGTTGCTGGGCCAAAAGGGTAGCGCCTGGCCCAGTTCTATTTCCTTAACCTTTTTCTTTTTCTATTTCGATTTTCAGGAAAAAAAATTCAAATGAATTCAAATGTGTTTGATTTCCAAATCTTTCTGCATTTTTATAAAGTGAAGCCTACACATTTTTGAGTATAAAACCATGCTGTTTCACTAAACCTGCTTGATTCCTTTGGAATTTTACAAATAAACAGTGCCTATACACAAGTTTTAATAAAGATATGAAAATGATTTTAAAACCATATTTTGTTTTGGAAATTTTGTCCAAGCCTTGGAACACAACCAAACCAACTCATGAACAAACAATCTTGGTTTGAAACAAATAATCTCTCACTAGAGAGTAGCATTGGATCAATGCCTGTTTACATAAAATAATAAGCACCCAAATGCTTCTGTTTTTGTAATGAATTTGAAAATGATCCCTAAATGATTATGAATGCATGGATGATATGCAATCTTTGAAAACATGACTTTAGGGATGTTACAGGTTGGGAGGCCAAACTCATAGGAGAGGTGCCTATACTAGGGCGTGTAATGGAAAGGTTAGGATTGATTATCCGCATACTGACTACGGTGAATTTAGGATTGTTCCTGGCGGATGTATCAAATGTTGTGGTGATAGTGTACAATCACTGCAGAGTGTTAAACTATTCGAATAGCTGCGTCCGCGGTTATGGACAGTTGGAGTGGCCATACTGTTCTATCGTCAGATGTTTTCAAAATGACTTATGAAATGGTTTATGACTTGGACTTGACCACAACAGAGTTGTGACATAAAATTTAAGTTCCCACTTAGGTGTTATAAAACTTTCAACTAGATTTCTCTGCTACTGAACTTAGTAGAGGTAAATCTGTTTTTTTGCAAAACAACCCTAGAGCTTAGTATATCCTATTCAAAACAACATCACTTGTTAGTATTTGTTTGCGAGTACTTAAAGAGTACTCATGGCTTTGTCCCTGGATATTCCCATGGCCAGACTATGAAGAGGAGTATCAGGATCACGAACCGCAGGAAGGGTACGGCAACTAGGATCATCTCCCATCATCAGCATTGCCTGTGACCATGAAGATGGAGCTTCGCCTACGCTATCGTTATTATTATTTTATTCCGCTACTTGAATTGTATTAAGAACTGGATCATGAGATCCTTATTTGTGTAAGACCTTATGTATGGTTTGTAATGGATGATGTACTGTGATATCCAATCTGTTATGTCTCGCAAAAATGGTAATCCTAGGATTGTGATATATGGCATAATAGGCATCTGTGATTAAAAATTCGGGTGTTGACATGAATACTATGATAATATTACTTAAGGATCAAATATAAATCATTAAGTAATGTATTAGGGTTTAACTTTTATTACATTTGATCTACCCTTAGATCAAATCTCCTTTCCCCAAAATAAGGTTTTAACAAAGGTCATATTGAAATTTATCGCAGTCAACTTGATGATCTACTTCAATTCCATCAAGTTGAGAGAAGCTTCAATTACTTTAGCAAGTTTTATTCAAAAGCGCGAAAATTATTAGGATTTTTTATGCATGAATGCAGTGCACACATCTGGGTTTAGCTTATTTCTAAGCTCTAATGCTGGGATGTTACAGACTCTCCCCCTGAAAATAAACTTCGTCCTCGAAGTTTGTATACTCTTTTGTTTCGGAATAAGGAATTGTCATGTATTGGTTACGACATGTCTCAGTGTCAGGTTCCCAACCTTTAAATAAGGTAGAGTCCCCTGTGTTCACAATGCTAGTCCCTGGATCAATAGCTAGCATCCACAGTTAAGATGTAATATCAAGAAACAAAGGTCATAATACAACTTTATAACCAGGAATAACATAATTTTATTATATCTTACATAGCTCATTTGGCTATTACATTACATTGTAGCGGAATAACTATAAACATGGGGTCCTTCATCTTCAAAGTGCCACAGGCAGACATGTTGGTTGTACACTTTGTAATCCTAATCAACACACTTCACTAAATCAATCAAACCTAATACATACAAGTTACAGCCACAAGGGTCAATACATTTGAATTGTATTGGCAAGTGATACTATGGTAGTATAGTGGAGTCTATCATCTATATGCATTTAGCTAAGTGGAGTTGAGGCTTGCATTGCTCAAAATAGATTTTTCCTTAACATTTGAAAACACTAAGTTTTTGCTTGACAAAAACATTTCTCCCAATCAAAGATTGAAGATCCTTTAACCCTTGTTCAACCACAAGTTTTTAACTTAGAAATTTGAATGATGAGATTCTTGATTGCTTCCATGTCTTGATGCTCAAATTGTCCTTTACCAGGGACATGGCTAAGTACTTAGATTTTACACTCTGCAGAGGTGGTGCACTTTCCCTGTAGGGTTCGCAGCATAGAAAACAAAAAATTTCCTACGATGTGAACTATATACCAAGATCTATCTACTAGATACAAACAACGGGCGGATGTATATCCGTAGAGAACATACCCTTGAAGACCGACAAAGCTTAACGAGTTCAACTCGTGGTTGATGTAGACGATCTCTTGCCGATCTCAAGATCGAGAGGAAGTCCTAGCGCCGCAAATCAGCAGCGCATCCGTGCTCGCACACACGTTCGAGGCACCGAGCAACCTCCGCCTCCTCGCTCCAGCGATGCAGCGGAAGCACAACTCTTTCTTGCCGAATAGCCACCGGGAACATGTATCTCGCTAGTCCGAGACCATGGGGGATAAATTCTAGAGGGGGAGAGAGATCCTTCACGAGGAGGTGTGAGAGACAAGTGAGGAGGGGGGCTCCTTTTATAGGAGGAGGGGGGGACCCCAAGGGGGTGGCCGGCGCATGGGGCTGCCCCCTTGCCCTCCCCTCTTCATGTGGGTGGACACTCCACTCACAAATCTCCTTTAAATTCCCTCCACTCAAAAGTCCACTCAAATTCCCATTAAATTTCCACCAAATTTAATGCAAACTCTCATTAAATAAAACTCTTTTATTTTATTCAGAATTTTTTCAATTACTTTAATGACAAACATTCACAAATAACCCCTTGCTAGAATTCTATTTCACATGCATAACCACTTTATGCAATTTCACCCGAAAACCTGTTTCGGTATCTAGTGAAATAAATTCCTGCGCTTGTTCATTCTTTCGGCATGAAACATTTGCTCCAATTGGATGTCGGTGTCTCTTAAGTGTGTCACCCTACGGTTCGTGAATAATGCGGACATGATAGAGACCCCTCTCGGATCAATAATCAGAAGCGGGATCTGGAGACCCATACTGACTCCCACACATTCAACGATGACTTTCTTGTGATCGTCGGAACCTTTTACGCTAGTATCTTAATCCCTTTGTTTCACGATATATTACATGTCCGAGATTCGATCATCGGTATCTCCATACCTAGTTTGATCTCGTTACCGACATGCACTCTTTTCTCGTTCCTGTGATATAACATTCTAGTGATCAAATCACTTGCTTGCAAGCTAATCAATGTGATATCACCGAGATAGACCAGAGTATATCTATCCGTCATCGGGATGAACAAATTCCACTCTCGATCCATGAGCCTCAACATAACACTTTATTAGTTCTGAATCCATCTTTATAATCACCCTGTTACGGTGTGACGTTTGATGTTATCAAGAAACTCTTCCGGTGTTAGTGATTGACATGATCTCATGGTCTAAGGATTAGGATCACTTCGTAAGTTGTTATACAATATAAACTCAATGACTTTGATCGTAATGCTATACTTCGGATGAATGTTCATCACACCATTACACTAATGTTGTGATCCCGTTATTAACAACATCCAATGTCCATGATCAGGAAACCTTGATCATCTTGTTAATCAACGAGCTAGTTTATGAGAGAGGCATAACTAGGAACTTTCTGTTTGTTTATTAAACACACATGTATTAACGTTTCCGTATTAATACAATTATAGCATGCAAAATAAATATCTATCATATACTTGGAATACACATAATAAACACTTTATTATTGCCTCTCAGGGCATATTCCCTTCAGTCTCCCACTTGCACTAGAGACAATAATCTAGTTACATAGTGATAAATCTAACACCCATTGAGTTCTGGTGTTGATCATGTTTTGCTCTAGGGAGAGTTTTAGTCAACGGATCTGCTACATTGAGATCCGTATGTACTTTACAAATCTTTATATATCCATCCTTGACATGCTCGCGGATGGAGTGAAACCGGCGCTTAATATGCTTGGAATGCTTGTGAGACCTTGGCTCTTTGGCATTGGCAATGGCACCATTGTTGTCACAATAGATCACCATTGGGTCCAACGCGTTTGCCACCACTCCTAGTTCGGATATGAAATCCTTCATCCAAACTGCTTCCTGAGCTGCTTCTAAAGCAGCAACATATTCGGCCTCCGTTGTTGATCCCGCTACCACAGGTTGTTTGGAGCTCCTCCAACTAACCGCTCCGCCATTCATGAGAAATACGTATCCAGATTGAGACTTAGAGTCATCCGGATCGGTGTCAAAGCTAGCGTCGACATAACACTTAGCGACGAGCTCTTCTTCACCTCCGTATACAAGAAACATATCCTTAGTTCTTCGTAAGTACTTAAGGATATTCTTGACCGCTATCCAGTGTTCCGAACCTGGATCCGATTGGTACCTACTAGTCAAACTAATAGCATGTGCCACATCCGGTCTTGTACATAGCATGGCGTACATTATAGAGCCTATGGCTGAAGCATAGGGGACTTTGTCCATTATCTCTCTTTCTTCCGCCGAAGCCGGACTTTGAGTCTTACTCAATGTCTTGCCTTGCAACATAGGTAAGAACCCCTTCTTACTTCCGTCCATTTTAAACTTCTTTAAAATCTTATCAAGGTATGTACTTTGTGATAGCCCTATTAGGCGCCTAGATCTATCTCTATAGATCTTTATGCCTAATATGTATGACGCTTCACCTAGGTCCTTCATTGAAAATTTGCTGTTTAGATAACTTTTAACACTGTTTAAAAGATCTATATCATTTCTGATCAATAATATGTCATCCACATATAATATCAGAAATGCCACATTGCTCCCACTCACTTTCTTGTAAATACAAGCTTCTCCATAAGTTTGGACAAATCCAAACTCTTTGATCACCTCATCAAAGCGGAGGTTCCAACTTCGTGATGCTTGCTTCAATCCATAGATGGATCGCTGAAGCTTGCACACCTTGTTAGCATCCTTAGGATCGACAAAACCCTTTGGTTGTATCATATACAACTCTTCTTCAATATTACCATTGAGAAACGCGGTTTTGACATCCATCTGCCATATCTCATAATCGAAATATGCAGCAATTGCTAACATAATCCTAACTGACTTTAGCATCGCTACGGGAGAGAAAGTCTCATCGTAGTCAACTCCTTGAATTTGTCGAAACCCCTTTGCGACAAGTCGAGCTTTATAGACGGTCACATTACCATCAGCATCAGTTTTCCTTTTGAAAATCCATTTGTTCTCCACGGCCTTTCGGTCGTGAGGTATTTCCACCAAGTTCCAAACTTGATTTTCATACATGGATTCCATCTCGGATTTCATGGCTTCTAACCATTTGTTGGAATCCGGGCTCATCATCGCTTCTTCATACGTCGCAGGGTCATCATTTTCATCAACCATGAAATTCATGACAGGATTTCCGTACAGCTCGGGAGCTGCACGCGTCCTGTCTGACCTGCGAGGTTTGGTAGTACTCTCTTTCGAAGTTTCATGATCATTATCATTAGTTCCCTCTTCAACAGGTGGAGCCAACTCCGTTACAACTTCCGGCGCTGCGCTACTCGCCATACTTTGAAGAGAAGGTTCCACAACCTCTTCGAGTTCTACCTTCCGACTTCTCTCACCTTTCGCGAGAAACTCTTTCTCTAGAAAGGATCCATTCTTGGCAACAAAAACCTTTCCCTCGGATCTATGATAGAAGGAATACCCAATAGTTTCTTTAGGGTATCCTATGAAGACGCATTTTTCCGCTTTGGGTTCGAGTTTATCCGGTTGAAGTTTCTTCACATAAACATCGCATCCCCAAACTTTAAGAAATGACAGCTTAGGTTTGTTTCCAAACCACAATTCATACGGTGTCTTTTCAACGGATTTAGATGGTGCCCGATTTAAAGTGAATGCAGCAGTTTCTAGTGCATAACCCCAAAATGACAACGGCAAGTCCGTCAGAGACATCATAGATCGAACCATATCTAATAAAGTACGATTACGACGTTCCGACACACCATTTCGCTGTGGTGTTCCGGCAGGTGTGAGTTGTGAAACAATTCCACACTCTTTCATGTGAGTGCTAAACTCGTAACTTAGATACTCACCTCCACGGTCGGACCGTAGAAATTTGATCTTTCTATTACGATGATTTTCCACTTCATTCTGAAATTCCTTGAACTTTTCAAAGGTTTCAGACTTGTGTTTCATCAAGTAGATATAACCGTATATACTCAAATCATCCGTGAAAGTAACAAAATAACGATATCCACCTCGCGCCGACACACTCATTGGACCACATACATCAGAATGTATGATTTCCAATAAATCTGTCGCCCGTTCCATTAAACCGGAAAACGGCGTTCTAGTCATCTTGCCCATAAGGCATGGCTCACATGTATCAAATGATTCATAATCAAGTGATTCCAAAAGTCCATCCGAATGGAGCTTCTTCATGCGTTTAACGCCAATATGACCTAGACGGCAGTGCCACATATATGCGGATATATCATCATTAAGTTTAATCCTTTTAACATCAACATTATGAATATGTGTAACATTATCATCGAGATCTAATAGAAATAAACCATTCATCATCGGTGCATGACCATAAAAGATTTCATTCATATAAATGGAACAACCATTGTTCTCGGATTTAAATGAATAACCACTTCGCATCAAACACGATCCAGACACAATGTTCATGCTCAGTGCAGGCACCAGATAACATTTATTCAAGTTTATAACTAATCTCGACGGCAAGTGGAGAGGCAGCGTTCCAACGGCGATCACATCAACGCTTGATCCATTGCCGACAAGCATCTTGACCTCACCCCTTGCTAGCGGTCGCTTGTTCCGCAGCCCCTGATTCGAGTTACAAATATTAGCAACTGAACCGGTATCAAATACCCAGGTGCTACTGCGAGCACTAGTCAAGTACACATCAATAACATGTATATCATATATACCTTTGTTTGCCTTGCCGGCCTTCTTGTCTGCCAGATACTTGGGGCAGTTGCGCTTCCAGTGGCCAGTCCCCTTACAATAGTAGCACTCGGAATAGGACTTAGGTCCAACTCGGGGTTTCTTTTCAGGCGCGGCAACAGGCTTGCCGCCCTTACTTCCCTTCCGTTTTCCCTTCTTGTCTTTCTTGAAACCAGTGTTCCTATTGATCATAAACACTTGATGTTCCTTTTTGATCTCCACTTCTGCAGTTTTAAGCATTGACAGAAGCTCGGGGAGAGACTTCTTCATGCCTTGCATATTATAGTTCATCACGAAGCTCTTATAGCTAGGTGGCAGAGACTGCAGAACACGATGGATGCCTAGGTCAATGGGAATCGATATTCCCAAGGACACAAGCTTATCGGCGTAACCCGACATCTTGAGTACATGCTCACTAACGGAGTTGTGCTCTTCCATCATGCAGCTAAAGAACTTTTCTGAAGCGTTGTAGATCTCTACAGCAGGATGTGTGTCGAAAATCATTTTCAACTCACCCATTTTATCAAATGCATTGCCGTTTTCGAAACGCTTTCGAAGTTCCGGATCTAGCCCATACAATATGCCGCAATGAACTAAGTTGTGGTCCTCCTGACGAGTCTGATAGACATTCTTCTCCTCGTCAGGGGCATCATCTAAAGGTGGGGGGCCTAACGGCGCTTCTAGCACATATTGCTTTTGTGCAGCAGAGAGGAGAATCCTCAAATTCATGGCCCATTCGGTAAAGTTGCTACCGTTCGTTGCTAGTTTCTCTTTCTCCATGAACACATTGAAATTAAAAGCAGGTGGTGCCATCTACAACAGAATTTGTAAAGTTTAGACTAAGTGTATGATAGATTGAGTTCAACTAATCTATATTACGAATGAACTCCCACTCAAAAACGACATCCCTCGTGCCTTTTTGGTGATTACATGAACCAAATCCACTACACCAAGTCCGATCATCACGTGAGTCGGTATAGCTTCAAAGGAGAGCATCAAATGGGCATCATATCAACTATATGACTCATGCTTAACCTTTCGGTCCGTGTTCCGAGGCCATGTCTGTACATGCTAGGCTCGCCAAGTCAGAACCTTAGTATTCGCGTGTGTAACTGTTTTACACCCGAAATATGGTCGTGGATCCAAGAACACCCGATCATCACGTGATGTCTTGGAGCGACGAAAACATAATCGGTGCATACTAAAGGAAGAACACATTCTTATCTTGATATTTAAATGAGGGATCATCTTATTATGCTAACAAAGCGCTAAACAAGCAATATAAGATGCTATCAAACATCATATGTTTATTAGTGAAATTATATGGTTCCCGCAGATGATCTCTATCATGTGCATCGTGGTATGATCACTATCATACCTATATGTGTAAATCCAAGGTCTATGGATTTTACACGCTATGTGTGTTGTAAGAGTATCATCTCATACTTCTACTTACAACACTACCATATCATAACACTAGCCCAGCAACAATCTAAACTAGACGCCTCTAATTTATCCATTGCAAGTTTTACGTGGCTTAGGGCTTTCGAGATAGAACCGTTCTTACCTACGAACATGAACCACAACGAGGATAATCAAATTGTTGACAACTCGCTTGCAAAATAGATATTGACTATAGTAGGAGAGACAGACACCCGCTAGCCACTTATGCAAACTAGTTGCACGTCAAGCGTGGAATAGGTCTCATGTGCGAGGACATGTAAAGTTTGTCCGGGCCGCTTCATCCCACTATGCCACCAATATCCAAAATTACAACAAAGGAGCAACAACATGATCATCATCGCCCACATACTCATATGTGTACTACCCGTGTAAAGTATCTACGCATAGATCTGGCTCTGATACCACTGTAGGGTTCGCAGCATAGAAAACAAAATTTTTCCTACGATGTGAACTATATACCAAGATCTATCTACTAGATACAAACAACGGGCGGATGTATATCCGTAGAGAACATACCCTTGAAGACCGACAAAGCTTAATGAGTTCAACTCGTGGTTGATGTAGACGATCTCTTGCCGATCTCAAGATCGAGAGGAAGTCCTAGCGCCGCAAATCAGCAGCGCATCCGTGCTCGCACACACGTTCGAGGCACCGAGCAACCTCCGCCTCCTCGCTCCAGCGATGCAGCGGAAGCACAACTCTTTCTTGCCGAATAGCCACCGGGAACATGTATCTCGCTAGTCCGAGACCATGGGGGATAAATTCTAGAGGGGGAGAGAGATCCTTCACGAGGAGGTGTGAGAGACAAGTGAGGAGGGGGGGCTCCTTTTATAGGAGGAGGGGGGAACCCCAAGGGGGTGGCCGGCGCATGGGGCTGCCCCTTGCCCTCCCCTCTTCATGTGGGTGGACACTCCACTCACAAATCTCCTTTAAATTCCCTCCACTCAAAAGTCCACTCAAATTCCCATTAAATTTCCACCAAATTTAATGCAAACTCTCATTAAATAAAACTCTTTTATTTTATTCAGAATTTTGTCAATTACTTTAATGACAAACATTCACAAATAACCCCTTGCTAGAATTCTATTTCACATGCATAACCACTTTATGCAATTTCACCCGAAAACCTGTTTCGGTATCTAGTGAAATAAATTCCTACGCTTGTTCATTCTTTCGGCATGAAACATTTGCTCCAATTGGATGTCGGTGTCTCTTAAGTGTGTCACCCTACGGTTCGTGAATAATGCGGACATGATCGAGACCCCTCTCGGATCAATAATCAGAAGCGGGATCTGGGGACCCATACTGACTCCCACACATTCAACGATGACTTTCTTGTGATCGTCGGAACCTTTTATGCTAGTATCTTAATCCCTTTGTTTCACGATATATTACATGTCCGAGATTCGATCATCGGTATCTCCATACCTAGTTTGATCTCGTTACCGACATGCACTCTTTTCTCGTTCCTGTGATATAACATTCTAGTGATCAAATCACTTGCTTGCAAGCTAATCAATGTGATATCACCGAGAGGGCCCAGAGTATATCTATCCGTCATCGGGATGAACAAATTCCACTCTCGATCCATGAGCCTCAACATAACACTTTATTAGTTCTGAATCCATCTTTATAATCACCCTGTTACGGTGTGACGTTTGATGTTATCAAGAAACTCTTCCGGTGTTAGTGATTGACATGATCTCATGGTCTAAGGATTAGGATCACTTCGTAAGTTGTTATAGCAATATAAACTCAATGACTTTGATCGTAATGCTATACTTCGGATGAATGTTCACCACACCTTTACACTAATGTTGTGATCCCGTTATTAACAACATCCAATGTCCATGATCAGGAAACCTTGATCATCTTGTTAATCAACGAGCTAGTTTATGAGAGAGGCATAACTAGGAACTTTATGTTTGTTTATTAAACACACATGTATTAACGTTTCCGTATTAATACAATTATAGCATGCAAAATAAACATCTATCATATACTTGGAATACACATAATAAACACTTTATTATTGCCTCTCAGGGCATATTCCCTTCATTCCCCATAAGACTTGGTTTCCCAAGACAAGATCTTTCAGAAGCCTTCCCTTAGACCAAAATGGACGCGCTCCAACCTATCAAACTCTACCACCAACTGTCCATATGGCTAAGTTCTTGCAACCTATATGATCCAGGCAGAGCCCATAATGCCAAGTGGCTGCACTTGAAGCTTCTCAACATTTGACATCTCAAATCTCTTTGTTCCTGGGTGGCAATCCACAAGTGAGATACACAAGGTAAACCATAAACATGGGCCTTGTGAACCACTCAACCAAAAACCACCATTCAAGTCCCATTCCACCTAGGTGATTCATTAACTTAGTTGTTTTATTAAACAAAAACACAAGTCCTCAGACTTAGAAATTTTTCCATAGTGTGAATATATTTCCACCCTTGTTTTCTATTAGCTAAGCTAAGCATGATAATAGTAGGAGTGTTAACTTAGGAAATTTTACTAAGGTTTCATCTACTAGGTTTCCTATAGCAAGGTTTATACTTAGCAAAAGTTCCATGCATGTTTTACTTAGAAAAATCACTAATGCATAGTGAAAGTAATGGGACAAAAGTATGAAGCATCACTTGCCTTTTTGGTAGAGTATAAGTTCACTCCTTGTCCTTGCAACAATCACACTCTTCAAGTCACTACAAATCAATCAAGCAAGGCACCATCTCAATCTACCAATCAAGCAAAACATCACATAAAATCATAAAGTCAAAGTAATGCATGCAAGCATGCCAAGCTTTGTTTTGTTTGAAAAAGTGGTTCCTAATGGGTCATAAACATTTGAAAACACCTATTGGTCATTTTGTAAAGTGGCAAAGTAATTTGCAAAAGGTTTCACTTCCTAAACCATTTTCAAAACAAAGTATCATTTTATGTGGTGTAAAAATATTTTTACTAAGGCATTAATCTCTAAGGTTCACCAAATATGTTTTCAAACCATAAAACTTGGTGTTTGGGTCAGAGAGTTTAAAACAAAACATTTCGCAAAGGTTTTCCTTCAGAACCATTTTTAATAAATAAACCATATTTCTATTTGACTAGAAATGATTTTAAATCAAAGAATCATTATTTTGTTTCACCAAATACATTTTTGAATCCACAAAGTGTTTCCTATGGTCAGTAGGTTCAAATCACATCATTTTCCAAAGATTTTAACCCCAAAATCATTTTTGAACAATTTTTATAATCTAAACCAAGCATACAAATTTTTCTGCAAAAACAACCATTTTACCAGAGGATTTTTACTAAACAAATTGCATGGTTGGCTAGGGCTTGTTCCACTGATTCGATTGATATAAAGTTTTTAAATTTTGGACGTGTGGTTTAAAAGTTGTGCAATTTACAAAATCACAAGTCTAATTGATCAAATTCTGTTTTTAAAACCAACTCTGGGACACGTGTCTATTTCCTATTCGTCGAAAACGTTTCGCGTGGATCAAGCGATGCAGGCCGTTGGATTAAGTGATATCGCACGGCGCGCAGAGGCTACTTACCTCATCGCTTATTTCTAATCTTATCCGTCAGATCGAGATCCAATGGACCCTATTGTTTTGACCATTTGGCAGCGGCGCTGACGCGGCGGCGACTGGCGGCACGGTCAGACGTGGACAGTAACGGAGATTTAGGAAGCGAGGGAGGAGGTGAGGGTGCTTACAGTGATCGCGGTGATGCTCTGATGCTCAAGGTGCTCGTCGTTGGGCAGGGGGCGCACGGGAACGGCGACAATTGCTCGTCGGAGACGTCGTCGGCGTCGGGCTTGCTCAGGCGTCGTCGAGGACGAGGCTACAACGCGTACTAGGGCAAACGGAAGACAGTGTCAGATGCGCATAGTCCTGGCGAAGAAGCGTGCGTGAAGGAGAAGGCGCGGGGTGGTCTAGTTTACCAGGGGGAGGTCGTCGGAGAAGAACCAGACGCGGCGGCGCTCGGAGCTTGTCGAAGACGACGTTCTGGGGCGCCCGCAGTTGAACGAAAGGAACGGACAGATGCGCCAGGAGGTGGGGAGTATGTGTGCGTGGTTGATGAGGCAAGGGGCGGCGCGGGGTCGCCGGAATTTGCACCGGAGAGTCGTCGGAGCAGTGGTAGTGTAGGGCAAAATTCTGCGGCTTGGGGGCACGCTAAGTTGAGGTGACTGGGGGAAAATGGGGAGGGAACGCTGGCGTTTAAGCGAGTGTGGTCAGGGGGCGTTGATCACGCGGCATTGAAGCGAATTTACGCGTGCGATTATAGCCAGAAACGGCCGGAGAGGTGAGGGGAGGAACAGGTCCGCGGTTGAAGACGGTGAGCTGGCGGTGGGGTCTGCTCGTCAGCGAAAGAAAGGGAGTGGAGTTAGGGTCCACAAGTCAGTTGCTCCGCGGATTCTGTCTATGGTGAAAAACGTTTCGCCGTGGGAGAGAGTAGGTGGGCTGGACTGGGTCTTGTTGGATCAGTTTGTTGGGCTGGTCCTTTTCTTATTTTTTCCTGTTCTGAATCTTTTCTTTTTTCCAATTCTTTTTCTGTTTTGAAATTCAACAATCAATTCAACAAACAAATCAAACAACCAATTCAAAACAACTTCCACCAAACTTTATAATGGGTTTTGGTTCTGTTTAACAACAATAAACCAATTCCCAAAATAAAATAATATTTTTATTTTAGAGTCCATTTATAATTAAATAAAATGGACACTAGTTAATAAATCAAATGGGTTTTAATTTATTTAAAAACTCCATTTCAAATCTAAATATTTTCAAAACCAAATCAGTAGGTTTTATTTGAAAATAGAAGATACTTGGAAAACTTGTTTAGAATAAAATAACATTTTATTTTAGGGTCGAATAATAATTAAATAAAATGGACCTTAGTTATTAAATCAAATAGGATTTGTTTTATTAAAATCTTTATTTTGAAATCTAAAATTAAAACCAAAACACTTCAGTAGGTTTTATTTGAGAGTATAAAATACTTGGAAAACTTATTTAAAATAAATAAATAAGTTTTAGTGTTTATTTAAAATGGGAAAAGCCTTTACTTAAATAAAATTGGATATTAAATCCTTATTATTTTATTTAAATAAACCTTTACTATTTTTATCAAAACAAACATTTTATTTCAAAATATTGGCCAAGGTTTAATTTGGCTTTATAAACAATCCTTCTTTATAAATCTACCTTTTCTTTTGAAAACCAAATCTTTTTATTAAAAGATCCAAAATAGTAATTTTAAATATTTAATATTTTCTTTATTAATTGTTTTATCTTTTTAAATCCCTTTAGGATTTATTTGTTCAAAATAGGTTTGAAGGTTTCCAATTGGAATCAAAAAGTTTCTTCTGACCCTGAAAATCAACAAAGTTTTATTTTATTCATTTATTTTTCACATAACAAGATTTGGAAAATCTTGGGATGTGACACTCAGTTCCATGGTAACCTTAATGGGAATAATTGTAGTATTCCACATCCAAATCCTTTTCTTGAATTCTTATCATACTTAACAATCTCCAAGATATTGTCTCCAATACTCCAAAGTTCCTTTTACTTTACTCCCTTAGGAATATTTCCTTATTATGAACTCCTCAAATTGGGGTCTCTTCTTTAGTTCCTTATCTTGATTAAGTATCCTAATCCAACTCCTTTACTTGATCATCGAACTTCCTTACTGTATTATGCAAGATCTAGGAGGTCTCACTAAAACAAGGTTTTAAATTTTATTACACAATAATTATGGTCAAAAGACCAACTTTTGATTTGTTATTGTATGGTTCATACTGGTAGTCCTTCTGAATATTGGTTTTGAAAACATTTCTTCCAAACCTATCAAAATTTCTTGCTCCTCTACACATGTCCAATTGGATATGTTTTATTCCCCCTTAAAGATCACTTAAGAGTTGTTTCTTTTATAATTAGTCTGTTAGGACTATTCTATTTTATTACTTTAAGCTTTTACCTTATCAAGCTTTAGAAATGCTTTCGTTATTTCTTTAAGTACTTCTGTAACTTCCATGTATTAATTACTCTAAGGTTTGAGTCCTACTATCTTGAAGTATACTTCTATCTTTTATCTAGACATACTTCTAAGAGTACTTTTATAATGATGACTTCTCTTAACCTTATGAGAATATGGCTTAATATTGTTATAGGTTAGTACTTCTTCTCCAAACTTTACTTGGAATTCAGATATCAGTACTTCCGTTTACTGTTTTCTCTCCCCCTTAGGGTTTACTAATACTCTATAAACTACCTATATAGTAAACATCGGCTTGCAAGTTCCCCGTCCAATTCCCTTTCGGAGGTGAGGGTTTTGGCGATTTATGGGTGTTCTGTATGTCGTCACCCCGATCCAGTTGCACGTGGTGAAACTATTGGAGGAGGCGGTGTCGACGCCAACTATATGGTAGGAACTATACGGACAGAAAAGTTCCTCCCACCATATAGTTGGTTGTTAAAACTTCTGTGTCATCCAATCTCTTTTGGTTTTCTTCTATTGTTATTGATATTTCCCAATTTAGTGGTTTACGTTGTTTTTTAATCCTTTTTCTCTAGTACAACTGGTCCAAGAGTTGTGTCCATTGTATCCATCATCTATCCTGATCCTGGTGAAAATAAACATAAAAGGTGCACGAGAACGCCATAAAATACCAAAATCCTACCACTACAATGCAAAATAATAATATAAAACATGATGCAAATACGCACTCATCAACTTCCCCAAGCTTAAACTATTGCTCGTCCCGAGAAAGGATGGCTTAATGAATGTGATCCTCAAATTCATGAAGTTGAGTCGATAAAAGAAATGAGGCAGTTGCAACATGTGTTTATCATATAAGATACATAAGAATAATTTCATGAATAGTACCTTACTCAAACCATCTGAATAATATTAGCAGGCTTCCACGCCTTAGTGATCAACAGTTCACAAAATATGAATCTCAATATGATGTAAAGTTTTTCGGTTCGATCGAATGAGTTAGCAAGGTAGTCCCAAGTGTTTTAGGATTAACATATTCACTTGGGATTCAAAATCTCAAACGTTCCTTTGTCTTACCATAGTACAATGGTGCATGCCTATTTTCTCTTTGCACATTCGCTCTTTTTCTTCTTTCTTTTCTTTGTTTTTATATATATGCTCACACTTTTCTTTAAGTGTTGTGCAAAGTAGCTATCCATACATTCCACTTCATGTAGGCATTCAAAGATTAACGATCTCAATTACCAAATTCTAATTATATATGAAGCTTCTTTATGGCTTGAAGACTCTACCTTGAATTGTTCTCATTCTAATTTGGTAGCACTTTTAATTTTCCTTTGTTCAAGGTCTCTTTCTCAACTTGACTGATTAGATTATTTTTTATTTTCTTTTTAAATCAAACTATCAACTTACAACATATTGACTAAATTATATTTATATGTTCCATTAATACCAATGGTGTGGAAGACTCCTATTGCTATCATCAAGTGCAAGTAAAATTATACTCAAGCCATTCATATATCCAATAAGACAAGCACAAACTCAATAATGCTCCATATATAATAATGAACTTGGAATTTCATAAATGGATCGACTATTCCTGAAGGGAATTCAAATGGTGCAAACTTTATTATCTAATCTCAAAGTAATGCAAAACTAAAATAGTAATATAAAACTTATAAGATAGATTACAAGGTCTTAAATATATCCCCGATCTTGGAATCTAGCCAGGCGGGATCAAAATAATCTCCTCGTTGGTACCTATTCCTCCTCATGGGTAAGAAGAGTATTGCCTTCTTCCCCTGTGTTGCAAACTTTAGCTATTCTTGCAAGGCGGATGCTGAGCTCGGCCATGTCGTACTGAAGCTTCGAAATTTTCTTCTGGAGGAATTTATTCTCATTTGTCAACTCAAAAATAGTTTTAATCAAGAAACCAACTCTACCATCGATGTCATTGACCTTTTTCTCAAGGTCTTTGCTCATAATACAGTAGGATTCAATCCCCTCTCCAATTGTTTCAACACATGCCTTTGAAGCTTTTTCCAATTGATAGAACTTATCATGAATATCATATTGCCACACCTTGTTAGGTTCAAGAGGTGAC
Source organism: Avena sativa (assembly GCA_916181665.1). Taxonomy (NCBI): domain Eukaryota; kingdom Viridiplantae; phylum Streptophyta; class Magnoliopsida; order Poales; family Poaceae; genus Avena; species Avena sativa. The sequence goes on from OV702284.1 coordinate 378,047,194, forward strand.
AGACCGAGAGAAGGTTTATAATAAGATCCTATGTTGTGACAATAAGGATTAGGGAGATACTCATCCTTGGTCCTTCTCTACTCCGCTTGCCTCATCATCTCCATCCTTTGAGGGAACATGTCCTCCCAATTTGGCTTGATCTCCGAGATGGATGACGATGATGCTTGTTTAGGTTCTACTTCCTCGATCCTCTTCACGGGCTTCTCTTATGCCTTCCTCCAAATCTTGTTTACATGGAAATGCTGCATGGCTTCGCTGCACGGATATTGTTAGAAGGGGCTTGTATGGAGATGGCGGTGATTTTTCGAGGCTGGAGGCTATATCTCTGTGAAAACTTAATGAAAATGGTTAGATGCGACCAACCTTAAAAAGGGAGGTCAAAAACCCTAGCCGTCGTTCGTAACGAGCAACTATAAGGCCGCGGCTCGTATAGGTCCTGTCGTATAGTTATGAACCGACCTAGATTTATTTTTTACTTCTACGGTGGTACCAACTATACGGCCGGGATTTTTATTCCCGTCGTATATTTGGTCGTTAAACCTTCTGTATCCTGGAATAAAATTTCGGAGATGGGGTGGAAAACTATACGACCGCAACTATACAGCAGGAAATCTTATTCCCGCCGTATAGTTGGTCGTTAAAACTTCTGGAGCCACCAAAATTTACCTGCTTCTCTGAAAATTCTTTATTAACCTGTAACTTAATAACATACCAAGTTTTGATAGAAAAATGACAGCTTAAATTTTCGACCAACATTAACATCCGTTGAAAGGGATTTTAGCATAACTAGACTTCTTCTACTGTAAGATCCCACCTTTATAAAGGTAAATATCCCTGTGATTGCAATGCTAGTCCCTGGATCAATGCTAGCATCCACAGTTTAAGATGAAGTACACAGATGCAAAGGTCATTATTACATATCATTCCAGAGACAAAAATAGTCTTTTACAATCCCATGGCCACAGGCCTAATACAAGAGTTCAAATATAAAATAATATAAATAAGTATTCATCTTCATGTGCCACATGCAAGCATGTTGAGTGTAGACTCATAACCCCTAATCATCATCAGAGTAACCTACAACATCACAAGTTACAGCCACAGTGGGTCAATACATTGGAATAGTATTGGCAAGTGATACCTTAGTAGAATATTAGCATCTATATACTACATGCATTTGGCTAAGTGTAGCTTAGGCTTGCTTTGCTCAAAATAGGTTTTTCCTACCAGTGGAAATCACTAAGTTTTTATTTGACAAACTTTTCCCAAGGAATCACCAATAGACATTGGTGAACCTTCACCCTTGTTCAACCACAAGTTTTAACTTAGAAAATTGGGATGTGGAGATTCTTGATAGCTTCCATGTCTTGATGCTCAAGTTGTCCAATACCAGGGACATGGCTAAGTACTTAGATTCTTCCTTCTGCAAAGGTTGTGCACTTTCCCTAGAAGACTTGATTTTCACCAAGACAAGACCTTTCAGAAGCCTTCCCTTAGACCAAATGGACGCGTTCCAACCTATCATCCCACTACCACCAATTGTCCAAATGCCTAAATTATTGCAACCTATGTGATCTAGGCAGAGCCCATAATGCCATGTGGCTGCACTAGAAGCTTCTTAACATTTGGCATCTCAAATCCCTTTGTTACTGGGTGGATTTCCACAAGTGAGATACACAAGGTAAACCATAGAAATGGGCCTTGTGTAACCACTCAACACAAACCATTCTTTCCATTCCACCCAGGTGTTTCATTCACTTAGTTGTTTTATTAAGCAAAAACCAAGTCCATGACTTAGAAATATTTCACATAGCATGAATATATATAATCCACCCTTGGTTGCTACTAGCTAGACTAAGCATGGCAATGGTAAGCATCTTAACTTAGAGGAAATTCTAACAATTCTACAACTACTAGGATTTCCCAAGAATAACATATAGATACTTAGCAAAATATTCATGCAACCCTATACAAAAATTACTCTAATGCATAGGTAAAATATTGGGACAAAAATATATGAAGCACCACTTTCCTTGGTATTTTGGGGAGTAGCAACAATCTTCACAACCACAATCACTATTAGCACCAAAATCTACACATAAAATAATGGCACCAAAATCACATAACAAAATATACAAACAAATATATGAATGCATGCAAATGCCATGTGATGGTTTTTCTACACCAAAGAAGACAAGTGTACAGTACTGAAACATAAGCAAGACCAAGATACTCAAAATAAACTTTATTTGATTTTTAAAACATTTTTCAAATTAATTCTATACCCAAAATAGGCCTACAAATGTCTCTGCAAAAACAACCATTTTTACAGAGGCAAAACATTAAAAACATTGCATAAACGGATAGGATTTTATCTCCTGATTCCAATGATATAAAATTTACAAAATTTGAACGTGTGGATCAAAAGTTATGAATTTTACAAGTTTGAATCACTAATAGATCCAAATTCTAATTTTAAATCTAAACCCTGGCCACGCGGCAGCTTCTGATTGGCCCGTACCGGTTCGCACGGATCGATCGATGAGAGCCGTTGGATTAAAGTGACTGCGCACGGTCCAGATCTAATCATACCGCTTCGCTAAATGAATCTATCACACACGTTGGATCTAGATCTAACGGCTATAGATCAAATGACCAAAGTCTGGCGGCGCTGGCGACGGTGGCGCGGCGGGCGGCGCTCTGTCAGTGACTCTTTGGCGGCTATAGAGGGGGCTGAGGGTCAACGGAGGGGCTTACCGAACTCGCAAGGTCGCGCTGATGCTCAACCTCTTGCTGGCGTGGACGGGGGCGTGCTGTGGAGGTCACTGGGGCTCGTCGGAGTATCGGGCGGCGTCGGGTTCTTGTAGTTGACGATGTTGCCGACGATGTAGACCGCCCTAACACGAACCGAAGGCGTCAGGGTGTGCACAACAAACTAGCGAACAAGATAGGGTCAAGCAGAAAGCATGGGGCGGCCTGGTATTACCTAAATCGCTCACCGGAGTTAGGCGGCGGTTATGCCGTTTGTAGAGGTTGTCGGGGACGGCGACCTAGGTCATGCGCGGGAAAAACAAAAGCACCAGGAGAAGCACAGAGACACAGCGAACTTGATAGTGTCAAGCAGGAAACCACGGGCGCTCGGTACTCACCGGAATCAGACGTCGGAGTTCGTCGGGACAGCGGCGATGTTTGGCGAAATCCGAGCAGCCTGGTGGCGGAGCGAGCGATTAGGGTGAGGGGAAATGGTCGTGGTGTAGAGGAGATTAAATAGCCAGGAGCTCGGCGGCGATTACTCCCTGTATCAATGGGATTTAAGCGGGCAGTGACTGGGGCGAGGTAACGGCAGAGCGGCTCGGCCGCGCGTTGATTGAGTACGAAGCTGACAGGACACGGTGGGGTCAGGCTGTCAGTGGGTGGGTTCACGCGGCTGTGGTGAGAAACAGAGAGAAAGGGAAAATCCCGGGTGGGCTACTTTGTCTTTTGGGCCGAAAGAGTGGTGCTAGGACCAGTTCTGTTTTCTAATTCTTTTTCTTTTTCTAAATCGATTTTCAGGAAACCTTTTCGAATGATATCAAATGCTTTTGAATTCCAAATCTTTCTGGATTTTTATAAAGTGAAAACTTCATAATTTTGAGAATAAAACCATACTGTCTTGCTGGACTTGCTTGGTTCCTTTGAAAGTTTTAAGATAAACAGTGCCTTAGCACAAGATTTGAAAATGGTTTTAAAACCAAAATTTGTTTGGAAAATTTTGTCCAAACTTTGAACTCAACCACACCATCTCATGAACAAACAATCCTTGGTTTGAAACAATTATTCTCTCACTAGAGAGTAGCATTGGATCAAAGCTTGCTTACATAAAATAATAAGCACCCAAATGCTTATGTTTTTGTAATGAATTTGAAATTGATCCCTAAATGATTATGCATGCATGGATGATATGCAAAGCTTTGAAAAGAAGATTTTAGGGATGTTACATATACTCGCTAGAGTTTTAAATGTTCTTTATTCAACACAAACTTAACTAAAACTCAATTGAAAATTTAAAAATTAATCAAACCTTTATTTCACATGGGTTGCCTCCCATGAAGTGATCTTTTATGGTTAATAGCTTGACCATAGTATTGCTCATTTCGTCTCGATTTTATCCTTCTTGCAGTTTCCATTCCTTGTATATCTTTGCTCAATCACCTCTTCTGGGGTGATCACACGTATAGTGACTGCACTTATATCTTCTTTTGCTCGATAATGCTTCAGGCGTTGTCCATTCACCACCCATGAAACAGGGTGTTTTTCCCTGGAGCTTCACTACTCCCGATGAATAAGCTTCTTCAACTATATAGGGGCCTTCCCACTTTGATCTGAACTTTCCTAGAAACAACTTAAGACAAGAATTATAGAGCAACACCTTATCTCCACTTTTAAATACCTTATTCTCTATTTTTCTATCATGCCATATTTTTTACCTTTTCTTTAAACAATCTAGCATTTTCATAAGCCTCACTTCTAAACTCATCTAAAGCATGAATATCTAATAAATGTTTTTCACCCACTACTTTAAAATCATAATTTAAGTTCTTGATTGCCCAAAAGGCTGTAAGGTTCCCAACCGTTAATAAGGTAGAGATCCCTGTGTTTACAATGCTAGTCCCTGGATCAATAGCTAGCATCCACAGTTAAGATGTAATATCAAGAAACAAAGGTCATAATACAACTTTATAACAGGAATAAAATAATTCATTACATCTTACATAGCTCATTTGGCTATTACATTGCAGCAGAATATCTATAAAGCATGGGGTCCTTCATCTTCAAAGTGCCACGGGCAATCATGTTGGTTGTAGACTTGTAATCCTATTCAACACACTTCACTAACATCAAACAAACCTGCAACATAATAAGTTGCAGCCACAAGGGTCAATACATTTGAATTGTATTGGCAAGTTTCACTACTATGTAGAAATAAGTGGATCCTATCATTACATGCATATTTGGCTAAGTAGGGTTTAGGCTCATTTGCAGAAAGCAATATAGTTTTGTCCTATCTTTTCAAAATAGTTTTGATCTTTTGTCAAAATATTTCTGAACTTCTTGGAAAACTCCAAGTTCTTCAAATCCCTTGTTGACCATCAAGTTTTACTTTGAGAAATTTGAATGTCGATATCTTCCATAGCTTCAGGCCTTAGTTGCTTAGTATTGTCCATAACCGGGGACACGGCTAAGTACTTAGAATTTTGATCTTCTGCAGAAGTTGTACACTTTACCCACATGACACAATCTCATCTTGATGCCACCATTGGCCGCTGGATAAGTACTCACCAAGATGGAGTACTGGCATATTGAGAATGTGACAAAGTCTTTCCATAGAAGTCCTCCCAATACACAATGCTAGCTTGTCATCCAGGCACCAATGTAGGGTTTCAAGTTCCCTTACACAATCCTAGTTAACCTGAAGATGCCAATGCATGGGTCTTTCACTATGTAGTTGACCAAGACAGAGCCCATTTAGCATGTGGCTGTACACGGAAGCCACTGTACGAGAAACATGTTCAATCTCTAAGTCCCTGGGTGGTTTTCTTCCGGCACACATACAAAAAGAGATAGCCATATAAACATGGTTCCTTTTGTTGCCACCTTGTCCAAAGCTTGAGTATCCTTGTCCATCCAGGTGGTTCATTGAGTACTTGTTTTATTATATAAAACATATGTCTTTTCAATTCTTCATATAATCATATCATATATCCCATCCCAATATATAGCAGGGCTAAGCATACTACAACTACAATGTTTCCACTAAGGAAGATATAAGGGTATCCTATTAGTATTTAGCATAGCATAAAATATAGTAAACCTTATCATGCATGTTTCAAAAATCCACTAAGTGTAATGAAAATAGTAGGACTTGGATGATAGTGTCACTTGCCTTTTTAGTAGAGAATGTTGGTTCACTTCTTGATCTTGCTAATATCACACTCTTCTACTACAAATCAATCAAACAAACACAATTTCAACTAGCATTCAAACCAATTCTCACACATAAAATAACAAAAACAAGGTCATGCATGCAAGCATGCAAAAGATAGTTTTATTTGCAAAAGTTGTTTCTACTAGGCTTTAAACATTATAAAGTTCAAAAGTGGTCATTTACTAAAGTGGTAAAACCATTTGCAAACGGTTTTATCTATAAACCATTTTTAAATCAAATCATTATTTTATGTGGTTGAAAATGCTTTTATCAAAGCAATAATTTTATATTGTTCATCAAATAAGTTGTTAATTCACAAAACTTGGTTTTTAGGGTCAGAAGGTTTGAATCAAATCATTTCCCAAAGGATTTACTCAAAAATCATTTCTAAATCATTATAATATTTTTATTTGACTAGAAATGTGTTAATTGAAATATTTACTCCTTAACTTCACAAAATACATTTTTAAATCCATAAGTTGGTTCCTAGGGTCAGTAGGTTCACAACAATCCATTTTGCAAAGATTTCACATTAAAATTATACCTAGAACAATTTTTATATTCATAATAAGCCTACACAAGTTTCTGCAATTTCAACCAATTTTACAGAAGCAAAACATTAAACAAAGTGCATGGTTGCAAAGTACTTGTTCTACTGATTCCACTGATATAAAATTTTCAAAATTTGGACGTGTAGAACTAAAGTTATGGATTTTTCAAATTTGCAAATCTAATAGAACACATTTCTGTTTTTAATCCTGAGTCTGGCCATGTGGCGTGATTCTATTGGCCGGTACCGTTTCATTTGGATAAAGCAATACTGGCCGTAGGATTTCATTTAAAACGCATGGCTCAGATTGACGCATACCCCTTCGCCTAGATCTATTCTTAGCCGTAAGATTTACATCTAACGGTCGCAGATGTTGGGACAAAGATTGGCGGCGCTGCGCGGCGGCGACTGGCGGAGCTCGATCTGCTCGTGGCAGAGCTGGCGATACAGGAAGCGAGGGAGAGGTGGAAGTGGCTCACCGTGCTCGCAAGGGGTTGGCGAAGCTCGAGGTGGCATTGGCTTGACGAGGGGCGCTCGGAGCTGCTGGCAATTCCTCGCCATAGTTTGCAACGGCGTCTAGCGGCTCTGTTTGACGACGGGGCGACGCTGAAGTTCACCCCAAGGCAAAACAATGACATGGTTAGATGCGGGCGAACATGGGGTTCACGTGAGCGTCATTGAGAGGGCTCGGGGCGGTCTGGCTTACCAGGGGGAGGTCACCGGAGTTGCTTGCAGACGGTGGCGCTCAGGTTGTCGTTGTTGCCGACGCTATGGATCAAGCGCGGGCAAGCTGAAGGTGCAGATAGAAACGCCTGAGGATGGGGAGCAAGCTAGTGTGGTTGGGGAGGCGAGGGGCGGCGGTTGTTCGCCGGATTTGGCCAGAATCGTCGTCGGAGACAGGGATGCTTGAGCTCAAAATTCACCCAGCCTGGGGGCAGATAGGGAGAGGCAAGCGAGGGGAAAGAGAGAGGAGGAACGGGCGGTTAAGGGGGCGTGGTCACGACGAGGATTAAGTTAGGCATTAACGTGTATTCATCGCCAGAGTAAATGGCAGAAATGGCGTGGCGACGGGGCCGTGGTGTTGAAGACGACGGTGAGGTGGCGTGGGGCCTGTCTGTCAGCGAGGTGGAGTGAGTGGGAGATGGGGCCACTTGTCTGCGACTTAGCGGGTTCTTTTCCGAGTGAAAAACGTTTCGCTGAGAGGGGGGAGAGTTGGGCTGCGAGTTAGGCTTAGTGGGCCAGATGGGTTGGGTCTGTTCTTTCATTTTTTTATATAGAAGCTTTTTCCTTTTTCTATTTGAATTTTGTTTTGATTTTATTCAAACAATTCAAACACCCAAATGAATTCAAACCTTTGCCAAACTTTGTGTAGTTTTTAATTATGTTTAACAACATAATCCAAAGTCCAAATAAAATAATACTTTTATTCTTTTAGGCTCTATTTAATAATTAAATAAAATAGTCCTTAGTTATTAATTCAAATAGGATTTGATTTATTTTTAAAATTCTATTTGAAAGCTAAATTAATACCAAAATCAATTCAGTAGGTTTTATTTGAAAATATAAAACACTTGGAAATCTTATTTAAAATAAAATAACAAGTTTTAGTGTTTATTAAAATGGAAAAGCCTTTACTTTAATAAAATTGGATATTAATAAATCTTCATTATTTTATTTAAATAAACCTTTACCCTTTTAATCAAAACAAAATATTTTATTTCAAAAGCTTGGCCAATGTTTAATTTGGCCCTATAAAATAATCCTTATTTATAATTCTACCTTTTCTTTTGAAAACCAAATCTTTTTATTAAAGGATCCAAAAATAGTGATTCCAACTATTAAAAACATTATTTATGAATTCTTTATCTTTTTAAATCCCTTTAGGATTTATTTGATCAAAATAGGTTTGAAGGTTTCCAATTGGAATCAAAAAGTTTCTTCTCACCCTAAAAATCAACAATTGTTTATTTTGTTTATTTATTTTTCACATTTCAAAATTTGGAAAATTTTGGGATGTGACAGGCTACCACCCTTAAAATAAATCTCGTCCCGAGATTTGGGAAGGCTAGGGGTTACAAGTTGGCTTCAAGGCAACTAGGGTACTACCACCCTTAAAAATAAAGTCTCATAGGGTTACATTGATGGTTCACTTGACTATGGGTTCAACACTTGATATCCAGACAAGGAATCCTTATTTGACTCTTCTGAGTTAACTAGTTTTTGACATCCACTTCTTCTATCTCTTGAAAGTTCCCATCCATGTCAATGTGGTTCACATGTCCTTTCTGGGTCACATTGGAGTCATCTCCATTGGCTCTTCTAGAATCCTTTTTCTTTTCCTTCTCAGGACAGTCTGATGCATAGTGTCCAAGCTCCTTGCAATTATAGCATTGCAACTGGCTAATGTCTTTCTTCCTGAAAGTGTCTTGTTGATTCTGACTAAGGTCATCTCCATTGTCAGTATCATTTCCATTATTCTCACTTCCATTGCTGTTGTGTTGATACTGATGTGGTTCAGAATCTTCCTTGCTCTTTTTAAATGAATGCTTCTTTTTTGATGATCCTGAGTGATTCTTGAGTTTATGCTTCCTCTTTCTGTTCTCAACTTGATTCATCTTGTTTTCCAAAATGGTGGCTTTGTCACGGAGTGATTGATAAGTTGGGACATAGGCAACAGATAGCTGCAGGTCAACTCATCATTAAGTCCTTCAAGAAATTTTTCTTTTCTCTTAGCATCTGTATCAACTTCATCCGGTGCATATCGTGCCAGATTGTTGAATTCTTCAATATACTCAGCCACACTGAGGTGACGCTGTTTCAAATTGTAAAATTCCTTTTTCTTCAAGTACATCACTCCTGGTAGGATGTGAGTTGTTCTGAATCCATCCTCAAAAATAGCCCAAGTTACATCTTCAAGGGGAGTGCTGATCTGAAAATTGTCCCACCATGTTGCTGCTGGTCCTTCAAGTAGAAATGTTGCAAACCTAACTTTTTCTTCATCGGTGCAGCCAACAGTCATTAAGTCTTTGCTTACTGAACGTAACCAATCATTGGCTTTCATTGGATCAGTTGTTCCAGAGAACCTTGTAGGCCTAAGTTTTAGAAACTTGGTGAGCATGTCAAGTGCTGGAGGATTATTCTGATTGTTGTTGTTGTTGTTGTTCTGATTCTGTATATATGTGGTCATATCTTACATCAGTTGTGTCTGAGCTGCCAACATCTGCTGCATCTTAGGGGTGATGTTATTGTTTTGGTTGGGGTTGGCACGACGGGGAGGCATCTGTTGGTTTGATAGGGATAAGTATTGATGGAAAGGTTTTTAAGAAGTTTTAACACATAACTCAAAACCAACCAAGTTCAATCAAACAATCAACAAGCAACTATTCACTTATCAACTTATGAGTTTAACTCATGAGTTGAAGGAAACAACAAGTTTTCTTGAAAATAATCAACCTAGTATAGTCATACCACATAGGTCAATATGATCCATACTCTAACTTGATATCAATGTCTCTGGTAGGCAATCTAATGTCTCTTGGTTTTTCACTTGTAGTCCTTAGTGATGTCTAAATTGAAGTCCTTGGTGAAACTAAAGTTGATATCACTTGAAGATGTTGAAGTCATTAGAGTTGATGAAATCTTTTGCACATGGTGAAGTATTTGGCCATGGGGTAGGCTTTGTCCATCAAGTTTGAAATAGAAGAGATGTAGAGTCAAAACCAAAAAGGTTGAGGAAAGAGTTTACAAGATTGTTTGTAAATAAGTTTTGGAACAAATACAACTCCTATTTTTCTAAGGGGTTTTGTCCAATCCTAGGGTTACAATCCTACAGGCAACATAGTGCTCTGATACCATCTGTAAGGTTCCCAACCTTTAATAAGGTAGAGATCCCTGTGTTTACAATGCTAGTCCCTGGATCAATAGCTATCATCCACAGTTAAGATGTAATATCAAGAAACAAAGGTCATAATACAACTTTATAACCAGGAATAAAATAATTCATTACATCTTACATAGCTCATTTGGCTATTACATTGCAGCAGAATATCTATAAAGCATGGGGTCCTTCATCCTTCAAAGTGCCACAGGTAATCATGTTGGTTGTAGACTTGTAATCCTATTCAACACACTTCACTAACATCAAACAAACCTGCAACATAATAAGTTGCAGCCACAAGGGTCAATACATTTGAATTGTATTGGCAAGTTTCACTACTATGTAGAAATAAGTGGATCCTATCATTACATGCATATTTGGCTAAGTAGGGTTTAGGCTCATTTGCAGAAAGCAATATAGTTTTGTCCTATCTTTTCAAAATAGTTTTGATCTTTTGTCAAAATCTTTCTGAACTTCTTGGAAAACTCCAAGTTCTTCAAATCCCTTGTTGACCATCAAGTTTTACTTTGAGAAATTTGAATGTCGAGATCTTCCATAGCTTCAGGCCTTAGTTGCTCAGTATTGTCCATAACCGGGGACACGGCTAAGTACTTAGAATTTTGATCTTCTGCAGAAGTTGTACACTTTACCCACATGACACAATCTCATCTTGATGCCACTAGTGGCCACTGGATAAGTACTCACCAAGATGGAGTACTGGCAGATTGAGAATGTGACAAAGTCTTTCCATAGAATTCCTCCCAATACACGATGCTAGCTTGTCATCCAGGCACCAATGTAGGGTTTCAAGTTCCCTTACACAATCCTAGTTAACCTGAAGATGCCAATGCATGGGTCTTCCACTATGTAGTTGACCAATCCAGAGCCCATTTAGCATGTGGCTGTACAGGGAAGCCACTGTACGAGAAACATGTTCAATCTCTAAGTCCCTGGGTGGTTTTCTTCCGGTGCACATACAAAAAGAGATAGCCATATAAACATGGTTCCTTTTGTTGCCACCTTGTCCAAAGCTTGAGTATCCTTGTCCACCCAGGTGGTTCATTGAGTACTTGTTTTATTATATAAAACATATGTCTTTTCAATTCTTCATATAATCATATCATATATCCCATCCCAATATATAGCAGGGCTAAGCATACTACAACTACAATGTTTCCACTAAGGAAGATATAAGGGTATCCTATTAGGATTTAGCATAGCATAAAATATAGTAAACCTTATCATGCATGTTTCAAAAATCCACTAAGTGTAATGAAAATAGTAGGACTTGGATGATAGTGTCACTTGCCTTTTTAGTAGAGAATGTTGGTTCACTTCTTGATCTTGCTAATATCACACTCTTCTACTACAAATCAATCAAACAAACACAATTTCAACTAGCATTCAAACCAATTCTCACACCTAAAATAACAAAAACAAGGTCATGCATGCAAGCATGCAAAAGATAGTTTTATTTGCAAAAGTGGTTTCTACTAAGCTCTAAACATTATAAAGTTCAAAAGTGGTCATTTACTAAAGTGGTAAAACCATTTGCAAAAAAATTTATCTATAAACCATTTTTAAATCAAATCATTATTTTATGTGGTTGAAAATGCTTTTATCAAACAATAATTTTATATTGTTCATCAAATAAGTTGTTAATTCACAAAACTTGGTGTTTAGGGTCAGAAGGGTTGAATCAAATCATTTCCCAAAGGTTTTACTCAAAAATCATTTCTAAATCATTATAATATTTTTATTTGACTAGAAATGTGTTAATTCAAATATTTACTCCTTAACTTCACAAAATACATTTTTAAATCCATAAGTTGGTTCCTAGGGTCAGTAGGTTCACAACAATTTAAAATTATACCTAGAACAATTTTTATATTCATAATAAGCCTACACAAGTTTCTGAAATTTCAACCAATTTTACAGAAGCAAAACATTAAACAAAGTGCATGTTTGCAAAGTACTTGTTCTACTGATTCCATTGATATAAAATTTGCAAAATTTGGACGTGTAGAACTAAAGTTATGGATTTTTCAAATTTGCAAATCTAATAGAACACATTTCTGTTTTTTAATCCTGAGTCTGGCCACGTGGCGTGATTCTATTGGCCGGTACCGTTTGGTTTGATCAAGCAATACTGGCCGTAGGATTTCATTTAAAACGCATGGCTCAGATTGACGCATACCCCTTCGCCTAGATCTATTCTTAGCCGTAAGATTTACATCTAACGGTCGCAGATGATGGGTCAAAGATTGGCGGCGCTGCGCGGCGGCGACTGGCGGAGCTCGCTCTGCTCGTGGCGGAGCTGGCGATACAGGAAGCGCGGGAGAGGGGGGAAGTGGCTCACTGTGCTCGCAAGGGGTTGGCGAAGCTCAAGGTGGCGTTGGCTTGGCGAGGGGCGCTCGGAGCTGCTGGCAATTCCTCGCCGGAGTTTGCAACGGCGTCTGGTGGCTCTGTTTGACGACGGGGCGATGCTGCAGTTCACCCCAAGGAAAAACAACGACATGGTTAGATGCGGGCGAACATGGGGTTCACGTGAGCGTCATCGAGAGGGCTCGGGGCGGTTTGGCTTACCAGGGGGAGGTCACCGGAGTTGGTTGCAGACGGTGGCGCTCAGGTTGTCGTTGTTGCCGACGCTATGGATCAAGCGCGGGCAAGCTGAAGGTGAAGAGAGAAACGCCTGAGGATGGGGAGCAAGCTAGTGTGGTTGGGGAGGCGAGGGGCGGCGGTGGTTCGCCGGATTTGGCCAGAATCGTCGTCGGAGACAGGGATGCTTGAGCTCAAAATTCACCCAGCCTGGGGGCAGAGAGGGAGAGGCAAGCGAGGGGAAAGAGAGAGGAGGAACGGGCGGTTAAGGGGGGCGTGGTCACGGCGAGGATTAAGTCAGGCATTAACGTGTATTCATCGCCGGAGTAAATGGCAGAAATGGCGTGGCGATGGGGTCGTGGTGTTGAAGACGACGGTGAGGTGGCGTGGGGCATGTCTGTCAGCGAGGTGGAGTGAGTGGGAGATGGGGCCACTTGTCTACGACTTAGCGGGTTATTTTCCGAGTGAAAAACGTTTCGCTGAGAGGGGGAGAGTTGGGTTGCGAGTTGGGCTTAGTGGGCCAGATGGGTTGGGTCTGTTCTTTCATTTTTTTATACAGAAGCTTTTTCCTTTTTCTATTTGAATTCCATTTTGATTTTATTCAAACAATTCAAACACCCAAATGAATTCAAACCTTTTCCAAACTTTGTGTAGTTTTTAATTCTGTTTAACAACATAATCCAAAGTCAAAATAAAATAATACTTTTATTCTTTTAGGATCTATTTAATAATTAAATAAAATAGTCCTTAGTTATTAATTCAAATAGGATTTGATTTATTTTTAAAATTCTATTTGAAATCTAAATTAATACCAAAATCAATTCAGTAGGTTTTATTTGAAAATATAAAACACTTGGAAATCTTATTTAAAATAAAATAACAAGTTTTAGAGTTTATTAAAATGGAAAAGCCTTTACTTTAATAAAATTGGATATTAATAAATCCTCATTATTTTATTTAAATAAACCTTTATCCATTTAATCAAAACAAAATATTTTATTTGAAAATCTTGGCCAATGTTTAATTTGGCCCTATAAAATAATCCTTATTTATAATTCTACCTTTTCTTTCGAAAACCAAATCTTTTTATTAAAGGATCCAAAAATAGTGATTCCAACTATTAAAAACTTTCTTTATGAATTGTTTATCTTTTTAAATCCCTTCAGGATTTATTTGATCAAAATAGGTTTGAAGGTTTCCAATTGGAATCAAAAAGTTTCTTCTCACCCTAAAAATCAACAATTGTTTATTTTGTTTATTTATTTTTCACATTTCAAAATTTGGAAAATTTTGGGATGTGACAAAGGCTTTATGTTCCAATTCTAAAGGTAAATGGCACGCCTTACCGTAGACCATCTTATACGGTGTCATACCCATTGGGATTTTAAAAACAATATGGTATGCCCAAAGAGTGTCATTTAACTTGTATGACCAATCTTTTCTTGATTTGTTCGCTGTCTTCCCGAGTATGGTCTTTAATTCTCTATTGGAGAGTTCTACTTGACCACTCGTTTGAGGATGATATGGTTGAGCAACGCGGTGAGTTACTCCATATTTGTAGAGGATTTTCTTGAAAGTTCCTTTTATAAAATGAGAACCACCATCAGTAATTAAAAATCTAGGAACTCCAAACCTAGGGAATTTGACATCCTTGATCATCTTTACTGAAGTACCGCATCTACATAGCTTGTTGGGATAGCTTCAACCCATTTAGTGACATAATCGATAGCAACAAGAATGTGAGTGTAACCATTTGATTCTACAAAAGGTCCCATGGAATCCATTCCCCATACATCAAAGGGTTCAATTATAATACTATAATTCATTGTCATCTCTTGTCTTCTACCTATATTACCCCTTTTCTGGCAAGCATCACAATGTTCTACATATCTGTATGCATCCTTGAACAAGGTGGGACAATAGAATCCGAATTGAAGTACCTTTGCTGCAATTCGCTTGCCTGCATGATGTCCTCCATATGGGCTGTCATGACAAGCTTGCAAAATTGCACTCATTTCATTGTTAGGAACACACTTCCGAATCATTCTATTAGGTCCATGATGATATAAATACGGATCATCCCAAAAGTAATATTTAAGATCATTAAAAAAATTCATTCTTTTGTTTGTTGTCATGCCAGGAGGTATAAATTTTATTGCAAGATAGTTAGCATAATCTTCAAACCAGGGATCAGCGATTTCAAAACTTGCTAAATATTCTTCCAAAAATGACTCACTTATAGGTACGAGGTCAGTAATTATTCCCTCCATCCTAGAGAGATGATCTGCTACCGGACGATCCTTACCCCTCCTATCTGCTATCTGCAAGTCATATTCTTGTAGTAATAAAACCCGCCTTATCAACCTGGGCTTTGCATCCTTTTTCACAAGGAAGTGACGCAAAACTTGGTGATCTATATGAACTATTACCTTAGAATTAATGATTTAATATCTAAATTTTTCACAAGCAAAAATTACAGCTAGGAACTCCTTTTATGTAGTAGCATAATTTTTCTGAATCTTATTAAGAGTTCTACTAGCGTAATGAATAACATTTAAATTCTTTCTATTCCGTTGTCCTAACATAGCTCCTAAAGCATAATCACTAGCATCACACATGATTTTGAAAGGTTCATCCCATTTTGGAGATTGCATGATAGGTGTTGAAACTAATTTGTTTTTAAGGTTTTCAAAAGCTACAATGCAATCATGATCTAAGTAGAAAGGAGTTTCTTTCTCAAGAAGGTTAGTGAGAGGCATAACTATTTTAGCAAAATCTTTTATAAACTCTTGTAAAAACCCGCATGTCCCAGAAACATTTTTAAGTTTTTTATGTCCTGAGGTATTGGAAGATTTTCTATAGCATTTATATTAGTCTTATCTATTTCTATGCCCTTTTCTGAAACCTTATGTCCAAAAACTTTACCTTCTCATTCCATGAATCGACATTGCTCCCAATTCAAAACTAAATTTGATTGCCTGCATCTCTACAAAACTTTGGTTAAATTGTAGAGACAATTATCAAATGTTGTTCCACAAACAACAAAATCATTTGTTAGAACTTCCATAATCTTCTCAACAAGATCATCAAATATTTTTAAAACACATTCTTGAGAAGTTGTAGCTGCATTTCTGAAGCCAAACGGAATTAATCTATAAGAATATGTACCATAAGGACAAGCGAAAGTTGTTTTATCTTGATCTTCGGGTTGTATGGAATTTTGAGAATAACTGGAATAACCATCAAGAAAACAGAAATAAGAATTATTGCTAAGTCTTTCTAAAATTTTATCCATGAATGGTATAGGTTTATGATTTTTCTATGTCTCACGGTTTAGTTTTCTAAAATAAATGCACATGCGATATCCAATAATAGGTCTTACAGGAACTAGCTCACCATCCCCATTCATAGAAGCATCAAGTCCCCCTTGTCTTGGTATGCAATGAGCTGGGCTAAGGCATTTACTATCAGAAATAGGATATATTATGCCGACATCTAATAAGCATATAACTTCTTTTCTTACTACTTCCTTCATTTTCAGATTAAGCCTTCTCTGTGTGTCATCTACAGGTACATCATCTTCAAGCATAGTAATCTTATGTGTTACAATAGATGGATCTATTCCTATAATATCACTTAGAGTATATCCAAATGCTTCACGATGCTTGATCAAGACTAAAATGAGTTTATTTGTTTCATTTTATGATAAATTTGTACTAATAATAACAGGACATTTATTTTCATTATCTAAAAAACTCATACCTCATATCGTCTGGAAGTTGTTTAAATTCAATTGGTGGAGGTTCTTTGTCTCTTTTTCTTACCAGTTCTTCATAATCATGTGGATTTTGTGCTTCTGGAATGGAATAAAGGTAATCATCCATTGTCTTCTCTTTCCTCATCATCTGGTTCCTCTTCCCAATTAATTAAGCTCCTCTCTAATTCATCTTGCGGAGTGCTAAAATAAATTGCAGCTAGCTCGACAATCGATTTCCGTACATTGATATCTTCCACTTCATATGGCCTCTTCTTTAGTTTGGCGAAGTGGAATGTCATTTCCTCTTCTCCAAACATCATTGAAATAGTATCCTTCTTATTATCAATTCGATCTTTGGTTACAGAGACAAAACACCTTCCTAAAAGAATAGGACAAAAAGCATCTTGAGGCATATCAATAATATGAAAATCAAGGGGGTACAAGAGTGATCAAATAAAGACATCGATATTTATAATAACACCTTCCAGTTTTATATTAGTTCTATTAGACGATTTAATAGTAGTGTCTACCGGTTCCACATCTGGATTATTTAAATTGTAGAGAAGTTCCTCACAAAGTGATGAAGGCATAATATTTATAGTGGAAATCGGCTCACAAATTCCGTATAAGAAAGTTTCTCCACAATATATAGGATTCATAGGCTTAGAAGTTTCATTACCTCGTACCTTACCTATGATGAATTCTAAAGTTTCAATGTCTAGCATAACCACTTCATTATCCATGATTCGTGCTTCCATAATATCCTTCAATATAACAATATTTGCATTAGTAGCAACAGCGTTCTTTTTCTGGTTTATTTAATCTTCTCCTTATGTGTTCTTCCTTCCTGCACTTTTTCTTGATATTCTCTTGAATAGGTTCAAAGGAAAACTCTACCATGGATGAACTTTCTCTTGCACGCTTCTTTTCTTTGAGGAGTTTATAAGGTTCCCATTCTGTAGGTACTTGTAGATGCCCTGCATAATTCTCAATAATTTTCTTTGTTGAATAAGAATCAATACCGAGGGTTTTAATCATCACACAAGTCCTTTCATCTGCAAGAAAATTGTGAACCCAAGAATATTCAAAAGAACTATTCATAATGATCTCCTCATATTTAAGATTTTTTGTTGTCTCCCTTATTTTCATTATTAATTTCCAGGCTTCATCATAGGTATAAGATAGAAAACTACCATTAGAAGCGGTATCTAGGCTCGTTCTACTTTTATTATTAAGCCCTCCTTAGGAAGTATGAGTGATTAACCAATCAGAAAAACGGTGATGGGGGCAATTATCTAGATAGCTTTTATACCTTAGATAGCCTTCATATAAAATCTCATCAGGACTATTTTTTAAACTGATAATAATACCTCTCATCCTATGAGATTTGCTTTCTAAGTAATATTTTGATAGGAAATTGGTTGTCAATTTTGTCCAAGTCCTTGGTGCTTCTACACAAAAAGATCTATACCAGTTGCAAACATTATTAGAGAATTTTCTAAACAACTGGATTTTAATCTTATCAAGATCACAATCATCGAATATAAAGGAACCAAAAACATCTTCAAAGGATTGTAAGTGTCCATATGGAATCTCTTCGTCAGTTCCTGCAAATTTCATAGAGTTGAGTAATTCAAATAATAAGGGATGGATGTCAGTACCATCAGGGTTTATGCTTTTATTGACAGTTATAAAAGCGTCCATGGGTGTACCCATTTTCCTTACTGCCTCAACCTAGATTAAGTGCTAAGTATTGTCCATTGTTATGGTCTTGCAACTCAAATAAAAAATTAGTACAACGAAAGTAAATAACTAAAAGTAAAGTGAATTATAGCGCTAAGCTCCCCAGCAATGGCGCCAGAAAATAGCTTGATGACTACAAGTGCATAGATCGTTTGTATCTAGTTTCAAAATAAAGATATCGATCCCATAGGTAGCAGTAGGCGGAAGACTAAAATGCTTTTAACTAAAACTAAACGAAGTACTTAAGGAATAACTATAAGATGCAATAAAAGTAGAATTGTTTTTGGATTTTTGATTGAGCAAAACAATAAAGTAAAGTGAAGTAAACTTAATGCAGAAAATAAGAATCATGTTTGTAAGAAAGCTTGGAACTGCAATAGGGAAAAAGGCGTTCTCGGGGAGTGGTGGATACATCGCTAGAAATTTAGACTAAGTAATCAAGATTATCATAAAAAATATTCTCATCACATGTATGTATATGGGAGGAGATCCATATATGGATGAATAGGTAGCAACCACTGCACACATCATCCGTCATAACCACAGCTGACAGATAAACGACATCAGTCATATTATCTCGCTATTAAGGGATTTTTCCCGTGGCATGGACATGGATTAATGAGTTCTCCTTGCTTCCCCAAGTTAGTACGTAAGGAATGACAACAACTTTATAGTCACAATAAGTGCGATCATCCCTCTGTCTACCAACAATTAATCCCCTTCAACAAGTCCCCATAAGAGGCAAATATTAAAGAGGTGCACAACTCTCAACATCAAGATGAAGACAATTAACACATACACACAATGGTGTATAACATAATAATCTCTATCTCATCTCAATCACATACTAGGGTTTCTCCATCTCCCCAAGAACTAATGATCTACTCATACATGGAGGCAATTAGCATCATGGCAATGGTAATGGAAAAAATTATAAATGAATAGTTCTTGTATAAATCCACAACTAGTGGTAGAATTACAACAAGATCTAGATGGGATGGATGGAGATGATGGTGATGCAGCGGTTGATGAAGATGGAGATCAATGCATTGGCCTTCCAGATATGATTAGGGCGAAGATGGATCCCTAGCTAGGGCAAGTTCTCCCTCCATATTCCTTCCGGAGGTGAGGTTTTCGGCGATTTCTGGGTGTTCTATATGCCGTCTCCCCGATCTAGTTGCACGGGGTGAAACTATTTGAGGAGGTGGTGTCGACGCCAACTATACGACAGGAACTATACGACCAGAAATTTTTGTAACATCCCAAAAATATAAAACAATGATCATCAAACTCTAATCACTAAAATTAGGGTTAACAAAAACTTTGATTAATTAAAATCATATGAATGCATGTGTAAATGTGATGATTTGATAAATGCATGAATGAACTTGTGGGATTAACCTAAATAGCAAGAAATAGTTTAAAGGTGAAAACAACATCATATAAAACATTTCCAAACAGAAACAAATAAAGAGAAAATAAAAAACAAATCAATTAAGGCAAATGGTCATTTTTGCCAATCTTGCTCACTAGGTCACTTTGAGTGCTTCTAGTCCAAGATTTCAAACAGAAACTTTCCCAATTCTTTTCACCCCTTACTAGACCAAGTAAAAGTGAATCAAAGCCCACTTTTCAAACTTGCAGAAACAATTGGCAACCTCATTCAAATCACAATTCAAAATTGAATCTTTATCATATGTGAAGATCACACATTTTCAAAACCCAACCACACCAGTGCCCCTTGACTAATCCAACTAACCAGAGACTCCCTAGTATGTGCCTAGCAAACCCACCAAGTTTGAATCCAAAATTCAAATTTGAATTTCTTTTGGCCATTTCATCAAACACCTTGTTTGCAGCAAACAAACAAACACAAAACACTATAGTATGCAGTAATTTTGGCCAACCTTGTTCCCTCTCTAGCTCTCACTGCACTCTTAGTAGATGATCAAAGTAATCTAACTAGCTTTAGCACCACTGTGAGCTTGGCATAGCCATTAATGGTGACCATGCCGAGCCTAACTTGCCACCCACATGTCGACAATAGGATAGGAGGCACACCAAGCCTAGCAAGCATGTCTAGCAGGCACTCCACCATCCACCACCACCACATGTCCAAGCCTCGAGCACTGCCAGCCCCTAGACCAACCTGTCCGAGCTCGCCCAATCTCTCTGCGTGCGAGCCGAGAGCGCGCCAGTGTGCCACCCTCGACCAGCACCCATAGACCCCGCGCCTCCCTCGCTGCTTGTGTGCGTGATCACCAACACTCCAGCACCCCGCCAGACATGCTCGTTCGCCGTCATGCGACCAGGATCACCCGTGCGCCATTAAAATCGCCGCCGGACCTGCCTAGAGCATCGACGCGTTCTGACCGATCAGAACCGCCCCACGCCTCGCCACCACGTCGTTGAGCTTCTCCAGGGAGCACAGCACCGCCCCTACCGTTGCCCATGCCAGTAGCACTCTTGGCCGTCGACCACGACGAGCTCAGCCCACGCCTGTCGGTCCCCTTCAGCCACTATAAAAGGAGGCCACCCCCGCTCGTTTTCTTCACACCAGTTCACTCCCCACCTCTCACTGATCACACCCACTCACTCTCGGATCAAGGCGAGCAGCGCATCGCCGTAATTTCACCGGAGTTCGCCGTTGCGGAGGAGGAGAGGCGCCGTCGATTGGAGCCGCCCCAGGAGAAGCTGCCGGTACCAGGAGACTCGCTATCGTCGACTTTGTCGTTCGCCCCCGTCGCCGACCCTCGCCTGAGCCCCGGTGATCCTCCCACGACCCCCACCTGTCGTGCTAGGGTTCTGTCTCGCCGGCGCTGCCCTACGTGGACGATGAACCAGAGTCGTTCGATTAGAGTTAGATCGTGCGGCCTAGATCACCCAGTACCGCTTCGCCCCTCACTGTCTCACTGACGCGTGGGGACAGCCACTAAACCAGCCCGCGCGTGCGCTGTGCGTAGTGGGCCGGCCCAGTTAAACCTCCGGCGCGACCCAACAATTCGAATTTAGTTTTATTCATTTAATTTAAAATCCAGTTCTGTACCTAGATTCAAAAATCAACCTAGCTCAATGCACTGAACCAAAATGCATGAAACCAATTTTGTTAGAAAGGTACTAGAAGGCTTAATCCAATCATGTTGGATTCAAACCATTTGGATTTGTGGATCAACCATGGTAAAAATAACAAGGCAGAAGCTTTTTTGGATTCAAACATTTTTCAAAATTCAACCATAAGAGATTTTGAGTTGATTCCAACTCTCAAAAATCACATTTAACTATAACTTTCAGAATATATAAAAATATATAGGTTTACTTACAGAGATAATGATCAAGTACTAAACTAATGCCACATAGGCATTTCTAGTCACTTTAATTAATTAAAATAAAAAGGATAAACCTTATTAAATTGTGACACCACTTTAAATCATATTCCCATGTACTGAAATATGTGGTGATGACATGTGTCAACATGATCCCATGTTTGAGTGGAGAATATTAAATCTTAAGTAGTTTTTCAATGAGTAGAAATTACTTCTCTAAATAAAATAAATAAGACAAGTGCCTTAATCTTTGTAATGTTAGTGATGATACTATATCATCTAGTGTGAACCCTTGTGTGATGTTTATAAATAGTTAAGTATTGTTATGTACCTCGTATTTATTTATAGACGCTAATACCGACCAAGGATACGAGGAGGAAGGAGAATACTACGAGGAGGAAGCCGAGGAGAACTTCAACCACTGCTCTACATAAGGCAATCTAACACTTGCAACTTAGCAAGCTTATACTGATATCTTAGAAAGCTACAACTTGCTTGTTACTATGCCAATTATATGCATTAAGCATATGTGATTATACCCACTAGATACCCAATCCTAGTTTTACTTACAAGATTAATACTTTAATTTCTTTATCAAAGCTTTCTCTTATAGTTTACTTAGTGACTTGTAAGTTCTAGAAAGATAATTGAAGGTAGCATAAAGAGCATAAAATTTGGCCTAAGATAGATAATCTTGATGTCATCCTAAGGCATGAAATTGAATTTGGCTAATCCCCACTTGTTTACCACCCCTCATGAGTCTTTACCCCCACCTGCAGATGCTAGTGCTAAGCATAAAACTTGATCAACTTTAGATGGGAATACTTGGTGAAAATGTTTTGACATGTGTTTCCGAACACCAGATGATTTTGATGATGAAAATGTTAAGGCATGAGCCTTAGCCCTTTATAAAACCGATGGTTGTCTGGATGCGATACCATTCCAATTTTACCGTACAACCACAATACCCGAAATTTGGGTAGGGCTTGACTGGAAATTAATATACCTTAGTATGGGTTCCTCGCGGCCAAGGTCTGAGCTGAGGCTACCTTATGAAGATTGTCCACCTGTGCAGTACCCAAGATGACAGTTGGTCATGGTTGGGAGGCCAAACTCACAGGAGAGGTGCCTATACTAGGGCGTGTAACTGAAAGGTTAGGATTGATTATCCGCATTCTGAGTATGGTGAATTCAGGATTTGTTCCTGACGGATGTATCGAATGTTGTGGTGAAAGTGTACAATCTCTGCAGAGTGTCAAACTATTCGAATAATCGTGTCCGCGGTTATGGACAGTTGGAGTGGCCATACTGTTCTATCGTTAGATGTTTTCAAAATGACTTGTGAAATGATTCATGACTTTGACTTGACCACAACAGAGTTGTGATATGAAATTCAAGTTCCCACTTAGGTGTATAAAACTGTTAACTAGTTTTCTTTGCTTCTGAACTTAGTAGAGGTAAATCTGGCTTTTTGCAAAACAACCCTAGAGCTTAGTATATCCTATTCAAAACCACTTCACTTGTTAGTATTAGTTTGCGAGTACTTAAAGAGTACTCATGGCTTTGTCCCTGGACATTCCCGTGGCCAGACTATGAAGAGGAGTATTAGGATGATGGACCGCAGGAAGGTTATGACAACTAGGATCATCTCCCATAGTCAGCATTGCCTGTGACCCTGAAGATGGAGCTTTGCCTATGCTATCGTTATCTTTACGTTATTCCGCTGCTTGAATTGTATTAAGAACTGGATCATGAGATCCTTATTTGTGTGAGACCTTATGTATGGTTTGTAATGGATGATGTACTGTGATATCCAAATCTGTTATGTCTCGCAAAAATGGTAATCCTGAGATTGCGATGTATCGCATAACAGGCATCTGGGATTAAAAATACGGGTGTTAACAATTTTTCTCCCTCCGTATAGCTGGTCGTTAAACCTTCTGTGTCCTCTAATCTCTTCGGGTTTTTTCTGGTGTTATTGATATTTCACAATTTAGCGATTTACATTGTTTTTGAATCCTTTTCGTTCTAGTACAACTGGTCCAAGAGTTATGTCCATTGTATCCATCATCTGACTTGATCCTGGTGAAAATAAACATAAAAGGTGCGTGTGAACACCGTAAAATACCAAGATCCTACCACTACAATGCAAAATAATAATATAAAACAAGATGCAAATATGCACTCATCATTGCCTCCAACTCCATAACGTATCTCGTAGTCCACTGTAGAGGCCTGAACCCAATAAGGTACAAGTCCCTGTGTTTATGGTGCTAGTCCCTGGATCGAATAGCTAGCACCCATAGTTTAAGATGTAATATCAAGAAACAAAGGTCATATTACAACTCATAACCAGGAATAAAATAATTGATTACAACTTACATAGCTCATATGGCTATATTATTACAGAGCAGCAGATAACTACAAAGCATGGAGTCCTTCATCTTCAAGTGTCATAGGAAACATGTTGGTTGTAGACTTGTAATCCCTACTCAACAAACTTCACTAACATCAAACAAACCTACAAAATGATAAGTTATAGCCACAAGGGTCAATACATTTGAATTGTATTGGCAAGTGATATCATATTGATATGGAGAATCTATCATCTATATGAATATATGGCTAAGTGGAGTTTTGGCTGGCCTTAGCATAAAATAGGTTTTTCCTATCCTTTGTAAAATTGTTTTTCTCTTTTTCAAAACAGTTCAACAAACATGGCACACTGGATACACACCAGGTGCTACCCTTGTTCACCCAACAAGTTTTAACTTGGAGAAATTAGAATGGTGAGATCTTTGATTCTACTTCATTGTCTTGATGCTCAAAATTGTCCATAATCGGGGACACGTCTAAGTACTAGTTTTTTTACCCTCTCGAGAGGTGGTGCACTTTCCCCACAAGACTCGACATGCATCGACACGAGACTTTTCAGAAGCATTCCCCCAGACCACCATGGACGCGTTCCATCCTATCATCACTACCACCTTCTGTACATCTGGATGAGTTCTTGCAACTTAGTTGGTCAAGGAAGAGCCCATATGCCATGTGGCTGCACTAGAAGCTTTCGTGGCAAGAATGTCTCCAATATCTTTGTTCCTGGGTGGCCATCCACAAGTGAGATACACCAGGGTAAACCATAGAAATGGTCCCTGGGTAACCAGTCAACAAAAATACATCCATGCAATTACCATTTCCACCCAGGTTTTCATTAACATAAGTTGTTTTCATTAGTACAAAAAAAATATTTTTATTTTCATAAGACATCATATCATGAGTTCCGCCCACAATTATATATAGCTAGACTAAGAATTCTAAAAACTTACCATGTCTCCTATTCTTTAGGAAATACTACCAAAGTAGATACTATGGGATTAGCATAGCATAGAAGTATACAAAATAGTCCTGGCATGCATACTACAAAATATCACTAATGCAATATTGAAAAGATAGGACTTTTGATGACCAAAGTATCACTTGCCTTTTTAGTAGAAAATCTAGATACTCTCCTTGGTCTTGCAAATGTCACACTCCTCAAAGTTCACTACATCATAATCAAGCAAAGCACACTTTCAAAACTAGCACACCAAATAACAAAACAAAACAAGAAAACAAAGAAATGCATGCAAGCATGCAAAAGGTCATTTTATTGAAAAATTTGTTTCTAGCAAGTCTCTAAACACTTCAAAACACCTACTGGTCTTTTATAAAAGTGGAATTTCATTTGAAACCAAGTTAGCGAAATTTGGTTATTTAAATTATTTTTGTTTTACTAGAAATGCTTTTATTCAAAGGAATAATTTCTAGTTTCAACAAAATATATTTTTAATTTCAAATGTTAGTGTTTATGATCAGAGGGTTCAAAACAAAACCATTTGCAAAATGATTCATTCAAAAATAATTTTTAGAACAATTTTTTATAACCAAAATAGTCTACAAATGTCTTTGCATAAAATCCTAATTTTAAGAAGCAAATTACAAAAGTAAGGCCATAGCTGCAAAGTACACATTTTTATGAATCCATAGACACCTAATTTGTAATTTTTGGATTAACAAAACAAAAGTTATTGATTTTACAAGTTCAAACATCTATTAGATCATTTCTGGTTTTTAAACTGAAAACCTAGTCACGTGTCTTAACCCTATTCGATGATACCAGTTCGGACGGATCACGCGCATGCACCGTTAGATTTAACTCAGATCGTGCAGGTCAGATTGTTGGATACCTCTTCGTCGTCTAGTCTAATCCTAACTGTAGGATTCAGATCCAGTGGATCAGAGTGCGTTGGCCAGAAACTGGCGATGCAAATGACTACAGCGGTGGCGATGCTACTAACGGCAACACGCCGACAAGTCTAGGGGGAACTAGAGGGGTTGCTAGAGCTTACCGAGGTCGTGGAGACGAGGCGATGCTCAATATGGTCATGGTTGGAGCGGGGGTGCACGGACACGGGCTCAATCACTCGTCGGAGTCCGGCCGCGCTTCAGATGTTTGAAAACGATGACGGGGGGCGACGACCTGGGATGCGATTGGACAAACAGCAGGCATTAGAAGATGCGCAAGAATCAGGCAAAGAGGCTCGTTTGAATTAGAGGCAGAGGGGCGCACGGGGATTACCGCGATGGCTCGTCGGAGATATGCTCACCGTCGGGTGCTTGCAGTCATCGACGGAGGAGAGCCTACAGGACACAAGCAGATGAATGGCGGGTGACAGAAGAAGCGCAAGACTATGGCGAGCATGATATCATGAACTAGAGGGCAAGGCGCGCAAGGAACTCACCGAAATCGACCCCGGAGTCTGTCGGGGTCAGCGGTGGTGCAGGCTCGAATTGGAGCAGCCTGGGGGCTTTATGGCGACGGTGTTTGAGGGGAAATGGAGAGGGACCAGAGGGGGTTAAGAGGGCGTGGTCAGGGGAGAGAATTGCTCACACATTCAAATGAATTTACTCGGATTGATTTCGGGGTAACGGCAGAGGAGGAGGGGCGTGTTCAATGCGCGATGAGGACGATGATGCTAATGACGCGGTTGGGGCTCGATGGTCAGTGGTGTGCGGGTGGGTGCGCAGGTGAGAAAGAATCTGCGGGGGAGAGGGAGAGTGGCCTGGGTGGCTGCTGTTGGGCTAAGTGCTGGGCTGGGCTGGAATGCTGGCAGGTATGTTTCCTTTCTCTTTTTTTCTTCAATTCTTTTTTCTTTTCTTTTTCTGAGTTCTGTTTTTATTCAAAACAATTGATTTAAACTTCAATTTGATTTCAAAATTCCTCCAAAACTTTTCAGTAGGGTCTATATCAATTATTATTATATTATTTAGTCCAATTAAAAAATATTTTTATCAATTAATATTCATTTAAAATTAAGTGATGCTCTTTGGCATTTATTTAAATAAAAATTGAATATGGTTCATAAGCCCATATAATTTTATTTAAATAAAATTTTATCCTTTTATATTATTTAGGTATACTTTTATTCCTTTCACCTATGGATTTTAGCCATGGTTTAAATTGTCTTTGAATTAATTCTTATTTATTTCTTTCTTTCTTTATCTTATAAAAATCATAAGTTTTTATCCATGGCTCCAAATGGAGTGAAATCAATTCCCATGGTTTTGTAATATTTTTGTTTACCATTATTGATCATTTAGAAATTTTGTTGCTAAATTTTTATATGGAACAAGGCCATAGTCTTAGAGTGATCTTGATGATGATTTCTTTTATTAGGGTTTAGGTTTTTGGTTTAACTTTTACAAGTGCTCAAAATCAAGATACATTCCATGTATGAATGCATTTGATTTGTCTGTTTCTTTTTCATTCAAGTTTTGTTCAAGTAAGGTTTTGATGTTTGCATTTAAAAGCAAAAAGTTTCTTTTCCCCCTAAATTTCAACATTTGTTTCTTTTGTTTGTTTATTTTTCACATTTCAAAATTTGGAAAATTTTGGGATGTGACATCCACCCCTTCCACTCCTCCGGACAGGTCTGGTTCCTCGTAATAGACATCTTCTTGTCCTTAGGTAGCATGCATTGGAGTATCTTCTGGCTCTTCAGAGTCTAAGCAGGGGATCAAAGGAAAGAATGAGTAACAGCGTTACCCAACAAGTTCATTATATGCAAGGTGGGAAGTTTGATGCTCTAACTACCACCTCGGACTATTAGTCCTTGGAACTATGCAGTTTTCATAAATATTTTTTCAAAGTTTGCTTTTAATATAAAAAACTATGCCCATCATTCTTCACATGTTGACCAGAACTTCATGGAGTTCCTTTCCTGCCGTGTTCGTAGATCCTTCCTGGAACAGGGAGTAACATGTCGCAAAAATTTTACACTCTATAGAGGTTCGTTACTTTACGCATGAGAGATCAAATCCTTGTTGCACAACCAGACTTACTTTCCCGTCCACAATTCCGTGATGTGGGGCCCAGTAGATGATCCAAACCAATCACTGCCCTTCTTTGCAACCTCACATGGAACACGACTCCCCAAGCAGGGTATCGTTCTAAAAATTCTCGTCCACCGGTTTCGGTAAAAATCTTTCCAAACACACGATATAGGTGAGATTGTACTGTATTGTCCGCCCGTATGGAGAGTTACCACTAGTAGAAAAAAGGCTATCCGTTCGCGCCCCCTAACAGCATTAGTCCTGATTGCACCACGAACCGGGACTAATGCTGGCACGCGTCCCGGTTCGAGCGGGCACGGTGGCCGGAGACATGCGTCTCGGTTCGTCAGGGGTCATGTGTCCCGGTTTGTAACACAAACTGGGACTAAAGGTTGGGCACCAGACACGTGGCCTGGCACACACCTTTAGTCCCGGTTTGTGTTACAAACCGGGATGTATGATCTCGCCCTCTATAAATACGACGCCCTAGCCCTCTGCCTCCCCTCTGTTTTTTCTTGGTGGAAGGTGTGAGAGGTGTGCTAGTTTATTTTTTTCCTATGCATGCATTCAAGGTGTTTGATGAAATGTTTGATTGAATGATCCCGTTTAATTTCTCACAGAACAAAAATATAGAAGGTGTCCGAGACGCACTTGAGCTTTCTCCTCTTTATTTCCCTCGATCGAGGTTAGCAATCTTATCTTTTCTCTGTCATTGATACAATGCATGTGTCGATGTGAATTGGTCATTTCACTATTTATGATGTCCTGTTTTTTATAAACTTAATTATATGATGCAGATGAATGGTCTAGAATGGATGTACGGTGACCGGCGTGTACCCGGGTACATTAACGATGTCGCTACGACAAACAAAGAGAATGGTTTTATATGTTGTCCATGTGTTCAATGTCGGAACAACAAGGAGTACTCTTCCCCGAAAATCATTTGAGGCTACCTGGTTATGAAAGGTTTCATGCCCAACTATAATTGCTGGACCAAGCACGGGGAAAGAGGGGTTATGATGGAAGACAGTGAAGAAGAAGATGATGATAACAACTATCATGATATGTTTACTGAATATAGTGATACTGCAATGGAAGACAATGAAGAGGAAGGAGGTGAATAACGGGCATCAGATGAGCCCGCTGATGAACTTGGTAGGGTCATTTCTGATGCAAAGCGAGACTGTGAAACAGAAAATGAGAAGTTGAAGTTAGAGGGCATGTTAGAAGAGCACAAGAAATTGTTGTACCCAAATTGCAAAGATGGCAGCACAAAGCTCGGTACCACACTGGAATTGCTGCTATGGAAGGCAGAGTGTGGTCTAACTGACTCCTCATTTGAGAAGATGCTAAAAATAATGAAGCCGAAGTTTCCAAAACATAACGAACTTCCCGAGAGTATGTACGAATCAAAGAAGACTCTCTGTCCTCTAGGATTAGATGTGCAGGAGATACATGCATGCATTAATGACTGCATCCTCTACCGCGGTAAGGAGTATGAGAATTTAGATAAATCCCCGGTATGCAATGCATTGCGGTATAAGATCAGACGAGATGATCCTAGTGATGTTGAGGGAGAGCCCCTCAGGAAGAGGGTTCCTGCTAAGGTTATGTGGTATGCTCCTATAATACCAAGGTTGAAACGCATGTTCAGAAACAAATAGCATGCCAGGTTGTTGCGATGGCACAAAGAAGACCATAAGAAAGACGGGAAGTTGAGACACCCTGCTGATGGGTCACAGTGGAGAAAAATCGAGAGAGACTTCCCGGACTTTGCAGGTGACGCAAGGAACTTATGGTTTGGTGTAAGTACGGATGGCATGAATCCTTTTGGGGAGAAGAGCTGTAGTCATAGCACCTGGCCCATGACTCTATGTATCTACAACCTTCCTCGGTTATGCATGAAGTGTAAGTTCATTATGATGCCAGTGCTCATCCAAGGCCCGAAGCAACCGGGAAACAACATTGATGTGTACCTTAGGCCATTAGTTGAAGAACTCTTACAGCCGTGGGGTAAACCAGGTGTACATTCATGGGATGAGAACAAACAGGAGCGATTTGACCTACGAGGGTTGCTTTTCGTAACCATCAATGATTGGCCTGCTCTTAGTAACCTTTCAGGACAGACAAACAAGGGATATAAGGCATGCACGCACTGTTTAGATAAGACTGAAGGTACATATTTGCATAAATGCAAGAAGGCTGTGTACCTGGCGAATCGACGATTTCTTCCGACCAATCATCCCGTAAGAAAGAAAGGCAAGCATTTCAAAGGTGAGGCAGATCACCGGAAGAAGCCTGAACTCCCTGCTGGTGATGATGTATTTGGTATGGTCAAGGACATAGAAGTAATCTTTGGAAAGGTTCCCGGTGGTCAATCAGTTCCGAACGACGTTGCTACAGGACACGCACCCATGTGGAAGAAGAAATCTATATTTTGGGAGCTGCCATATTGGAAAGTACTACGTGTCCGCTCTTCAATCGACGTGATGCACGTGATGAAGAATCTTTGAGTGAACCTGCTAGGATTCCTAGGCGTGTATGGGAAGACAAAAGATACACCAGAAGCAAGGGAGGACCAACAAATTATGAAAGACCCAAAGAACATACATACACAGAACAAGACGGATAAAGGGCGTCACTTAAGTCATGCCAGCTATGCTCTTACCAAAGCAGAGAAGGAAATCTTTTTTGAAGTCCTTTACAGTATTAAGGTGTCGTTTGGCTTCTCATCTAATATAAAGGGGATAATAAATATGGCAGATAAAAAGTTCCAAAACCTAAAGTCTCATGACTGCCACGTGATTATGTCGCAGTTGCTTCCGATTGCATTGAGGGGGCTTCTACCGGAAAATGTTCGAGTACCCATTGTGAAGCTGTGTGCATTCCTCAATGCAATATCTCAGAAGGTAATCAATCCAGATATTTCTGCCAAGGTGACAGAAGGATGTGGTACAATGTCTTGTTAGTTTTGAGTTGGTGTTCCCACCATCCTTCTTCAATATTATGACGCATCTCCCGGTTCACCTACTGGAAGAGATTGCCATTCTCGGTCCTGTATTTCTGCATAATATGTTCCCCTTTGATAGGTTCATGGGAGTCTTAAAGAAATATGTTCATAACTGTGCTAGACCAGAAGGAAGCATCTCCAAGGGATATGGAATAGAGGAGGTCATTGAGTTTTGTGTTGACTTTATTCCTGACCTTAAGCCGATTGGTGTTTCTGACTCACAACATGAGGGAAGACTAAGTGGAAAAGGCACGCTAGGAAATAAAAAATGATATGTAGGGACGGGGATTCTTTCACTAAAGGACACTACATAGTTCTACATAATTCCACCTTGGCAGCTCCGTATATCGAGGAACACAAGAATATTGTATGCTCCAAAAACCCGGGGAAGCCTAACTCATGGATTACAGATGAACACATGAAGTATTTCGGTGGTTAGATGCGGACACATCTCTTGAATGACACCACTATTGGAGATTAGCTATACTTGTTGGCCGCGTCACCATCTTCTACTATATTGAATTTCCAAGGGTACGAAATAAATGGGAATACATTCTACATGATTGCCCAAGAAAAAAGAGCACCAACCAAAACAGTGGTGTCCGCTTTGATGCAACGGATGAGAATGGGCAAAAGGACACATACTATGGTTACATAGAGGAGATATGGGAACTAGACTATGGAGTCTCTTTTAAGGTCCCTTTGTTTCGCTGCAAATGGGTCAACTTGAATGGGGAAGGGGTAAAGATAGACCAGTTGTACGGAATGACAACAGTGGTTCTCAACAATCTTGGTTATAGAGATGAACCATTCGTCCTAGCCAATGATGTGTCTCAGGTTTTCTATGTGAAGGACATGTCCTCCAAACCGAAAAAATAAAAAATATGCAAACGAATACATCATATGATGAGCCAAAGCGTCACATAGTTCTTTCAGGGAAAAGAAACATCATGGGAATCGAGGACAAGACAGACATGTCAGAAGATTATAATAAGTTTGATGAAATTCCGCCCTTCACAGTGAAAACTGACCCAAGCATTCCGTTAAGTAAAGAAGATGCTCCATGGTTACGTCTGAAGCGATCAGAAGGAAGGATATACGCCAAGAAGTTCATGCTCATATTGTGTACCTCTAGTTCATGTCTGGCCGGTCGGCTGCATATTGTGAACCTAAATGCCATGAGACATGATAGCTCATTTGTGAAGGATATTTTATGATGTTTGCAATTTTCCAAGTTTAATAAATGTATTGAGTGTTAGTCCCGGTTTGTGGCTTGACCGAGACTATATATAGGGGGCCTTTAGTCCTGGTTTTGTAGTCTCGGTTTTTAATATTAATAAATGTCTTGACTGTTAGTCCCGTTTTGTGGCTGGACCGGGACTAAAGGGGGCCTTTAGTCCTGATTCGTAGAACGACTTTTCTGAACTATGAAGAAGTTGTCCCGATTCGTACTTACCATTAAGATCTGATCTCCAAACGCGCGTGGTCACATATTAGGGAGTGCCTCTATGACCAGTTTGTTGGAGATGCCGGAGGACTGGGCTCCGACGACATCTCCCTCAAACCGGCCGTAGTGGTGTCCCTGCTCTCGCACACCATCTTGCAGCTTGTAACTTCTCTAACTAGATCAATACACCTGGGAGCTAACTAATTTCACATATTAGGGAGTGCCTCTATGACTCGTTTCTTGGAGATGCCAGAGGACTGGGATCCGGCAGCTTCTCCCTGAAACTGGTCATAGTGGTGTCCCTGCTCTCGAAAACCATATTGGAGATGCCTCAATTTGGCTGGAGGACTGGACTCATAAGGATGCCTATTTATAGTACAAGCAGCTCGGCAGAGTGTCGACACTTACGACATACTGTCGACACTCACCCCTATTATTAGTGGTGACTCGTGTTTTGTCCCAGTGGTGACACCATCCGGGACAAGGTACAAGCCGCACAACGTAATGTCGACACTCACCCCTATCATTAGTACTGTCTGGCCCAGCCTACCGAAATCCCTACAACCGGGACTAAAGATCAACCTATCATGTTCGAGGTTTCATGGCTTTCGGTCCAAATGATCAAGCCATTTTCCATTTTCCGAGCGCAAAAAACGGGTCGTTTTATGAAGTAACCACCAAAATGCTGTTTCAGAATGCTACCGTGCCATTTTTCTAAAATACTAGACCACCTTACATGAACTATCTACCAACCGGGACATCTCAAACCTTTTCGTCCATCCCGGGTAAAAAGGACAAATGTCTGCCGAATCGGTAGGAAGTGGGTCCGGTTTGTACTACAGGTACATGATCTAATATCCGTGATTTTTTGGAAAAATCATTTTTAGACTCGCAATATGTGGTTTCTTCAGAGATCCAATGCAAGTTCTAACGATGCTCGTCCCCTATCTTCATGCACGTCAGTTCGACCATAGGTAGAAATTCAAAAAATTCAAAACGGGCATAAGAAATTCAAAAAAAGTCCGAACAATGTAAATCCTTCGCGTGGTGTCATATTATGTGACATAGTTGCAAGGAAAAATACTAGACTTGGTATATTGATCATGTCTCAAAAAACCTTCACAAAATGACGTATCATGTTCGAGGTTTCATGGCTTTCGGTCCAAATGACCGATGTTATGTGTTGAATCACGGCATAATTTGTGATGCTGTGCCCATATTATGCATGCATGTGGACATTGGTATGGACAACAAGGTTACAGGAGGAAGTTTTCCTTTTCGTCGCACGGAAAAGCCATTTTCCATTTTCCGAGCGCAAAAAACGGGTCGTTTTGTGAAGTAACCACCAAAATGTTGTTTCAGAATGCTACCGTACCATTTTTCTAAAATACTAGACCACCTTACATGGACTATCTCCCAACCGGGACATCTCAAACCTTTTCGTCCATCCCGGGTAAAAATGACAAATGTCTGCCAAATCAGTAGGAAGTGGGTCCGGTTTGTACTACAGGTACATGATCTAAAGCCCATGATTTTTTGAAAAAATTCATGTTTAGACTCGCAATATGTGGTTTCTTTAGAGATCCAATGCAAGTTCTAACGATGCTCGTCCCCTATCTTCATGCACGTCGGTTCGACCATAGTTAGAAATTCAAAAAATTCAAAACGGGCATAAGAAATTCAAAAACAGTCCGAACAATGTAAATCCTTCGCGTGGTGTCATATTATGTGACATAGTTGCAAGGAAAAATACCAGACTTGGTATATTGATCAGGTCTCGAAAAAACCTTCACAAAATGATGTATCATGTTCGAGGTTTCATGGCTTTCGGTCCAAATGACCGATGTTATGTGTTGAATCACGACATACTTTGTGATGTTGTGCCCATATTATGCATGCATGTGGACATTGGTATGGAGAACAATGTTGCAGGAGGAAGTTTTCCTTTTCGTCGCACGGAAAAGCCATTTTCCATTTTCCGAGCGCAAAAAACGGGTCGTTTTGTGAAGTAACCACCAAAATGCTGTTTCAGAATGCTACCGTCCCATTTTTCTAAAATACTAGACCACCTTACATGGACTATCTCCCAACCGGGACATCTCAAACCTTTTCTTCCATCCCAGGTAAAAGGACAAATGTCTGCCGAATCGGTAGGAAGTGGGTCCGGTTGGTACTACAGGTACATGATCTAACGCCCGTGATTTTTTGAAAAAAAATTATTTTTAGACTCGCAATATGTGGTTTCTTCAGAGATCCAATGCAAGTTCTAACGATGCTCGTCCCCTATCTTCATGCACGTCGGTTCGACCATAGTTAGAAATTCAAAAAATTCGAAACGGGCATAAGAAATTCAAAAAAAGTCCAAACAATGTAAATTCTTCACGTGGTGTCATATTATGTGACATAGTTGCAAGGAAAAATACCAGACTTGGTATATTGATCATGTCTCGAAAAAACCTTCACAAAATGACGTATCATGTTCGAGGTTTCATGGCTTTCAGTCCAAATGACCGATTTTATGTGCTGAATCACGACATACTTTGTGATGCTGTGCCCATATTATGCATGCATGTGGACATTGGTATGGAGAACAATGTTGCAGGAGGAAGTTTTCCTTTTCGTCGCACGGAAAAGCCATTTTCCATTTTCCGAACGCAAAAAACGGGTCTTTTTGTGAAGTAACCACCAAAATGCTGTTTTAGAATGCTACCGTCCCATTTTTATAAAATACTATACCACCTTACATGTACTATCTCCCAACCGGGACATCTGAAACCTTTTCGTCCATCACGGGTAAAAAGGACAAATGTCTACCGAATCGGTAGGAAGTGGGTCCGGTTTGTACTACAGGTACATGATCAAACGCCCGTGATTTTTTGGAAAAATCAGTTTTTAGACTCGCAATATGTCGTTTCTTCAGAGATCCAAAGCAAGTTCTAACGATGCTCATCCCCTATCTTCATGCACGCCGGTTCGACCATAGTTAGAAATTCAAAAAATTCAAAACAGGCATAAGAAATTCAAAAAAAGTCTGAACAATGTAGATCCTTCGCGTGGTGTCATATTATGTGACATAGTTGCAAGGAAAAATACTAGACTTGGTATATTGATCATGTCTCGAAAAAACCTTCACAAAATGACCTATCATGTTCGAGGTTTCATGGCTTTTGGTCCAAATGACCGATGTTATGTGCTGAATCACGGCATAGTTTGTGATGTTGTGCCCATATTATGCATGCATGTGGACATTGGTATGGATAACAATGTTGCAGGAGGAAGTTT
Organism: Avena sativa; assembly: GCA_916181665.1. Taxonomy (NCBI): domain Eukaryota; kingdom Viridiplantae; phylum Streptophyta; class Magnoliopsida; order Poales; family Poaceae; genus Avena; species Avena sativa. Next base: position 378,083,118 of record OV702284.1, read on the forward strand.
TCCTTTTCGTTGCACGGAAAAGCAATTTTCCATTTTCCGAGCGCAAAAAACGGGTCGTTTTGTGAAGTAACCACCAAAATGCTGTTTTAGAATGCTACCGTCCCATTTTTCTAAAATACTAGACCACCTTACATGGACTATCTCCCAACTGGGACATAGCAAACCTTTTCATCCATCCCGGGTAAAAAGGATAAATGTCTGCCGAATTGGTAGGAAGTGGGTCCAGTTTGTACTATAGGTACATGATCTAACGCCCATGATTTTTTGAAAAAATCATTTTTAGACTCGCAGTATGTGGTTTCTTCAGAGATCCGATCCAAGTTCTAACGATGCTCGTCCCTTATCTTCATGCACGCCGGTTCGACCGTATTTAGAAATTCAAAAAATTCAAAATGGGCATAAGAAATTCAGAAAAAGTCCAAACAATGTAAACCCTTCACGTGGTGTCATATTATGTGACATAGTTGCAAGGAAAAATACCAGACTTGGTATTTTGATAATGTATCGAAAAAACCTTCACAAAATGACCTATCATGTTCTAGGTTTCATGGCTTTCGGTCCAAATGACCGATGTTATGTGCTGAATCATGGCATAGTTTGTGATGTTGTTCCCATATTATGCATGCATGTGGACATTGGTATGGAGAACAATGTTGCAGGAGGAAGTTTTCCTTTTCGTCGCACGAAAAAGCCGTTTTCCATTTTCCGAGCGCAAAAACGGGTCGTTTTGTGAAGTAACCACCAAAATGTTGTTCAGAATGCTACCATCCCATTTTTCTAAAATACTAGACCACCTTACATGGACTATCTCCCAACCGGGACATCTCAAACCTTAAACGCTAAACCCAAGTTTCTTCCCGCCATTTCTTCCCGCCATTTTTCTTCCCGCCATTTCTCTTCCCGCCATTTCTTCCCACCATTTTTTCCTGCCATTTCTCACTACATATATGTAGGATTGGCCTCCATTGTCATTGCACATCTCTAGACTCATATCTGCAACCTCATCACTCTTTCCCATGGCTTCCACCATATGACTAACCCCCAGGGAAGCGGAGGCGCTTTGCGCCTCGAACTACCCCTGCCTGCCAGGCTACTGCGTCCCCGTCGGCTGGATGCTGAGCGCCGGAGGTGTGCCGGTTCCTCCTGTCCCTCTAGGTGTGGCGTGCCGGATGGCCATCACGAACCACTACTACTTCGAGATCACACCAGAGCAGCGTAGGAATCCCAACTGGCATCCCAACTATATCCCGACTTGGGAAGCCTTCTTCGAGGATCGGCGTGAGAGGGCGCTTGTAGGGGTTTGTAGCATGGAAAACAAAAAAATTCTACCACATGCACAATAACAAGTCAAGATCTATCTACTAGGTTGTAGCAACAAGTCGATAAAAGAACTCACCCTCGAAGATTCCAAAGCGGTTAATGAGAGCAAATTCTCGTGGGTGATGTAGTCGTACACTTGCCGATCTCAAGATCGCGTAGACGATCCTTCCGGCGCTGCGTTCCGGCAGCGCTTCTGCAGTCGATCACACATTCGGTACTCGATGAAGACCTTCCTCTCCCTTGTTCCAGCAGGCAGCGGAGGTTGTAGTTCTCCCCTCGTGATTCCGGCAGCACGACGGTGTGGCGTCGGGAGTAGAGGGAAGATCCCGCAGGGCTTCGCCTAAGTCGGTGCGAGTTATGGTGGATTAGGGTTTCCCGGAGATCTAGGGTTTAGATGACCGGGAGGAGGAGGTGTCGGCGGCGGCTAGGGTGGCGATGACGGACCGGCGGCGGCGGCTTGTGTGGAGAGGGGCTAGGGCTTGGTCCTTTTGGGGCAGCCCTCCCCCTCTATTTATGAGAGGGGGGCAGCCTTGGGAGGGGTGAGTTTGAATCCACTTCCAAACCCAAGTTGGAAGGACTCTTTCCTACTTCCACTAGGAAACTATTGTTCTAGTTTGACTTTTCAAACCTCCCATTTGACTTTCAATTTAGAGCTTTAATTCTCTCTCACAAATGACCACACCAAGTGACCTAGGATATGATCTAATCATTCGACTTACCCATGACACATTCGTGGATCATTCTCCTTCCGGACCGATGAACCTTCTAGAACCTCTTCCATGAAAACATCGGAATGTTTCCTGAACTCTGGAATCGGACTTTCCTTATATGAATATTATTCTCCGGACTATTCTGGATCTCCTCGTGATATCTCGGATCTCATGCGAGAGTCCGAACAACATTCGGTATCCCTAATTAACATTCCATATCTACTAAACAACATCGAATCCTTAAGTGTGTCTCACTATGGTTCGTGAATTATGCGGACATGATCGAGACACTTCTCCGATCAATAACCAATAGAGGAATCTGGAAATTCATATGGCTCCCACATATTTCAACGATCACTTTGTGATCGAATGAACCACTTACATACGATACCAATTTCCCTTTGTCTCACGATAGTTTACTTATCCGAGGTTTTGATCGTCGGTATCTCTTCATACCTAGTTCAACCTCGTTACCGATAAGTACTCTTTTCTCGTTCCCGTGATATGTGATCCCTTGTGAGACAGTCACATGCTTGCAAGCTAATTGGATGACATTCCACCAAGAGGGCCCAGAGTATATATATCCGTCATATGGATGGACAAATCCCACTCTTGATCCATGTGCCTCAACCCATACTTTCCGAACACTCAATGCCACTTTTATAGCCACCCAGTTATGGTGTAGTGTTTTATGTCATCAAAGTATCCTTCCGGTGATGGTGATTAGCATGATCTCATGGTCGAAGGAATTAGGTTACTATGTATCATAAATCTTATAGCAAACAAACTATTGAAATTACTTGATCTTTATGCTACGCTTATATATAGGAGTATATCCATCATACCATTCTCCTAATGATATGATCTCGTTGTTAACAACATCTCAATGTTCATGATCGAGAAACCATGAGCATCTATTAACCAACAAGCTAGTATTATTAAAGAGGCTTTACTAGGGACTCTAATTTAGTTTACAAATCACACAAGTATTAATGTTTCCGATTAATACTATTATAGCATGAATGTAAACATTTATCTTAAACACAAAGATATAACAATAACCACGTTTATTATTGCCTCTAGGGCATATCTCCAACAGTCTCACACTTGCACTACAGTCAACTAATCTAGATTACATGGTAATATACCGAACACCCATGGCGGTTTGGTGCTGGTCATGTTTTGCCCTCGGGAGAGGTTTTGTCAACGGATCCGCCACATTCAGATCTGTGTGTACTTTGCAAATCTTTATGTCACCATCTTGGACATGCTCTCGAATAGCATGAAAACATAGCTTGATATGCTTCAGCTTCTTGTGTGACCTTGGTTCTTGCGCATTGGCTATGGCGCCCATGTTATCACAATAGATAGACATTGGGTCCAACGCACTTGGAACCACACCGAGCTCTGTAATGAACTCCTTCATCCATATCGCCTCTTGTGAAGCCTCCGAAGCAGCTATGTATTCCGATTCAGTTGAAGATCTTGCCACAACGCTTTGCTTTGCACTCCTCCAGCTAATTGTTGCACCATTCAAAGTAAATACGTATCCAGATTGTGATTTAGAATCATCCGGATCGGTGTTCCAACTAGCATCGGTGTAACCATTAACAACGAGTTGTTCATCACCTCCATAAGAAAGGACCATATCCTTAGTTCTTCTCAAGTACTTAAGGATGTTTTTGACCGTTGTCCAATGATCCACTCCTGGATCACTTTGATATCTGCTAGTAAAACTAACAACATATGCAATTTCGGGTCTAGTACATAGCATGGCATACATAAGAGATCATATGGCTGAGGCATAGGGAGTCTTACTCATCCTTTCTCTATCTTCTGCCGTTGCAGGACTTTGAGTTTTACTCAAGGTCGTATTGGGCAACATGGGCAAGAACCCTTTCTTGATATCTTCCATTCCAAACCTCTTTAGAACTTTGTCCAAATATGTACTATGTGACAATGATATTAGGAGTCTTGATCTATCTCTATAAATCTTTATGCCTAATATGTAAGCTGCTTCGCCAAGATCTTTCATTGAAAAACTATTATTCAAATAATCTTTGACACTATTAAGAAGGTCTACATCATTCCCAATCAACAATATGTCATCTACATATAGTATTAAGAATGCTATAGAGCTCCCACTCACTTTCTTGTAAAAACAAGCTTCTCCATAAGTTTGTATAAAACCAAATCTTTTGATCACCTTATCAAAACGTTGATTCCAACTCCGGGATGCTTGCTTCAATCCATAAATGGACCGTTGAAGTTTGCATACCTTGTTAGCCTCTTTAGGATCGACAAAACCTTTGGGTTGTACCATATACAACTCTTCATCAATGTCTCCATTGAGGAACGTCGTTTTGACATCCATCTGCCATATCTCATAATCGTAATATCCAGCGATCGCTAACATAATCCTCACAGACTTTAGCTTCGCTACCGGTGAGAATGTATCATCGTAGTCAACTCCTTGAATTTGTCGAAACCCTTTTGCGACAAGTCGAGCTTTATAGACGGTAACATTACCATCAGCATATGTTTTCTTCTTGAAAATCCATTTGTTCTCGACATCCTTCCGGCCATCCGGTAAGTCCACCAAAGTCCATACTTGGTTTTCGTACATGGATCCAATCTCGGATTTCATGGCTTCATGCCATTTATTGGAATCTGGGCTCATCATCACTTCCTCATATGTCGCAGGGTCATCGATGTTGTCCACCAACATGACATTCATAACGCGATCATACCAATCAGGAGAAGTACAAGTTCTTGTTGACCTGCGAGGCTTTGTAGTTACTTCAACCGAAGTTTCATGATCGACATCATTATCTTCCTCTCTTATTGGTGTAGGCGCCATAGGAACTACTTCCGGTGCTGTGCTACTCGCAAGTTCGAGAGAAGGTTCAATAACCTCGTCGAGTTCTACTTTCCTTCCAGTCACTTCTTTCGAGAGAAACTCCTTCTTTAGAAAGGATCCATTCTTGGCAACGAAGATTTTGCCCTCGGATCTATGATAGAAGGTATACCCAATAGTTTCCTTCGGGTATCCTATGAAGACGCATTTTTGTACTTTGGGTTCAAGCTTGTCTGGCTGTAACTTCTTTACATAAGCTTCGCAACCCCAAACTTTTAGGTACGACAATTTAGGTTTCTTCCCAAACCATAATTCATATGGTGTCGTTTCAACGGATTTAGATGGTGCCAAATTTAAAGTGAATGCGGCTGTTTCTAATGCATAATCCCAAAATGATAGCGGTAAATCTGTAAGTGACATCATAGAACGAACCATATCTAAGAGAGTTTGATAACGACGTACGGACACGCCCTTACATTGTGGTGTTCCCGGCGGTGTCAATTGTGAAAGTATTCAGCATTTCTTCAAATGCTCGCACACTCATAACTTAGATATTCACCTCCACGATCAGATCGTAGAAATTTAATCTTCTTGTTACGTTGATTCTCGACCTCACTTTGAAATTCCTTAAACTTCTCGAAAGTTTCAGACTTATGTTTCATGAAATAGATATACCCATATCTACTCAAGTCATCCGTGAAGGTAAGAACATAGCGATAACCACCACGCGATGCTACACTCATTGGACCACACACATCAGTATGTATGATTTCCAACAAGTCCATAGCTCGCTCCATCATACCAGAAAATGGAGTCTTAGTCATTTTACCCATCAGACATATTTCGCATCTTTCAAGTGATTCAAGAAGTCCATCTGAATGGAGTTTCTTCATGCGCTTCACTCCAATATGACCAAGACGACAATGCCACATATAGATCGAGTTATCACTCAATTTCAAACGTTTAGCTTCAATGTTATTAATATGTGTATTACTACAATCGAGATTCAATAAGAATAGAGCATCTACCAAAGGTGCATGTGCATAAAACATATTACTCATATAAATCGAACAACCATTATTCTCGGACTTAAACAAGTAACCTTCTCGCAATAAACATGATCCGGATATAATGTTCATGCTCAACGCAGGCACCAAATAACAATTATTTAAGTATAAAACTAATCCTGATGGTAGATGAAGAGGTAGCGTGCCGACCGCGATCACATCAACCTTTGATCCATTTCCAACGCGCATCGTCACCTCGTTCTTTGCTAGCTTCCGTTTATTCTACAACACCTGTTTCGAGTTACAAATATGAGCAACCGAACCAGTATCAAATACCCAGGCACTACTACGAGTACTAGTGAGATACACATCAATAACATGTATATCGGATATACCTTTCTTCTTGATGTTGCCGTTCTTCAAATCCTCCAAGTACTTTGGGCAACTCCTCTTCCATTGACCCTCTCCCTTGCAGTAAAAGCACTCAGTATCAGCCTTAGGCCCAGCCTTGGTCTTCTTTGCCGGTGCGGTAACTTTCTTACCGCCCTTCTTGAAGTTTCCCTTTTTCTTAGACTTGCCTTGCTTCTTGAATTTGGTGGTCTTATTGACCAACAACACTTGGTGCTCTTTATTGATCTCCACTTCTACAGATTTCAACATGGATAAGAGTTCGGGCAACGACTTGTCCATGTTTTGCATATTGTAGTTCATCACAAATTTCTTGTAACTTGGTGGTAATGATTGGAGGACACGATGAATCCCCAAAACATTAGGAATCACTATACCTAAGCTTTGAAGCTTGCTTGCGTGCCCAGACATCTTAAGCACGTGCTCACTGACGGAGCTGCCCTCTTCCATCTTGCAGTTACAGAACTTTTTAGAAGCCTCATAACTCTCAACTGCCACATGAGCCTCAAATATCATTTTGAGTTCACGGACAATATCATGTGGGTCATGGTTCTCAAACCTTTTCTGAACCTCTGATTCCAAACCATACGAGATAGCACACTGAACTGTGGAGTACTGATTCTTCCGAGCGAGGAAAACATTCTTTACCTCATCGGTAGCATCAGCTGCAGGCGGGTCACCCAGCGGTGCATCCAGCACATAGGTCAAATTACCAGCATTGAGGACAATCCTAAAATTGCAGAACCAATCCGCGAAGATGCTTCCATTGTTTTTCAACTTTTCTTTCTCTAGGAACGCATTAAAATTGATGGTAGGGGCCGCCATTGATCTACAACATATTTGCAATAGTTTAGACTAAGTTTATGACAAATTGAGTTCTAATTAATAGTTAAATTAATCTAGGTGAACTCCCACTCAAAACAATATCCCTCACATTGTTTTAGTGATCACACGAACCAAATCCACCACATCAAAACCGATCATCACGAGAGTTGATGTAGCTTCAATGGCGAACAATCAACATGTTCATCACATCTACTAAATGACTCATGCTTTACCTTTCGGTGATCCGTGTTCCGAGACCATGTCTGTACATGCTAGGCTCGTCAATATCAAACCTTAGCTTTTGCATGAGAGAATCTGGCTTGCTCACATTGTATACACTCGCATAATCTAACACACCCGATCATCACGTGGTGCTTCGAAACAACGAGCTTTAGCAACGGTGCTTACTAAGGATGAACACTTTAAAACATTAAATTGTGTGCTTGAGGGATCATCTTATAATGCTACCGTCGTGAACTAAGCAATACAAGATGCATAAAAGGATTAAATCACATGCAATTCATAATATGTGATATGATATGGCCTTTCTTCTTGTGCTTCCGATCTCCATCTTCAAGCACGAACATGATCTCCATCATCACCGGTTTGGCGTCAATGTCAATGGCGCCGCTTCATGGTTGTCGTCCACCAGCATCAACTATTACAACTACTTTGAATAGACACGCAGGTCTTAACGGAATTTAAAAAACAACCATATGGCTCCTGCCGGTTGCCAACTTACAATAAGGAACATTGCATACATCATATATAATCACAATCATGGCCATATCACATCATAGAACACCCCTGCAAAACAAAGTTAGACGCCTCTAATTTTCTTTGCATATTTTACGTGTTTTGGGGCTTTCAATAAGTGTCGATCTAACTTACGAACAAGAACCACAACGTTGATGTTTGAACTATCAAGTGCCCGTCGTAAATTGAATCTATACTATGATGGGAGAGACAGACACCCGCAAAGCCACTTATGCAATACAAGTTGCATGTTAAGCGTGGAGCAAGTCTCATGAACGATGTCATGTAAGGTTAGCCCGGGCCGCTTCATCCCATCATACCGCAAGATGCAAAGTGCCGGAAAAGCAATTGATAATAAAAGCACCACTGCCCACAACGACCATTGTGTTCTACTCGTGCAACAGATCTACATATAGACACGGATCTTATACCACTGTAGGGGTTCGTAGCATGGAAAATAAAAAAATTCTACCGCATGCACACAAACAAGCCAAGATCTATCTACTAGATTGTAGCAACGAGTCGATAGAAGCACTCACCCTCGAAGATCCCAAAGCGGTTAATGAGAGCAGATTCTCGTGGGTGATGTAGTCGTACACTTGCTGATCTCAAGATCGCGTAGACGATCCTTCCGGCGCTGCGTTCCGGCAGCGCTTCCGCAGTCGTTCACACGTTCGGTACTCGATGAAGACCTTCCTCTCCCTTTTTCCAGCAGGCAGCGGAGGTTGTAGTTCTCCCCTCGTGATTCCGGCATCACGATGGTGTGGTGTCGGGAGTAGAGGGAAGATCCTGCAGGGCTTCGCCTAAGCTGGTGCGAGTTATGGTGGATTAGGGTTTCCCGGAGATCTAGTATTTAGATGACCAGGAGGAGGAGGAGGTGTCGGCGGTGGCTAGGGCGGCGACGACGGACCGACGGTGGTGCAAGGCGGCGGCGGCACGGCGGTGCAAGGTGGCGGCGGCTTGGGTGGAGAGGGGCTAGGGCTTGGTCCTTTTGGGGAAGCCCTCCCTCTTTATTTATGAGAGGGGGGCAGCCTTGGGAGGGGTGAGTTTGAATCCACTTCCAAACCCAAGTTGGAAGGACTCTTTCCTACTTCCACTAGGAAACTATTATTCCAGTTTGACTTTTCAAACCTCCCGTTTGACTTTCTATTTAGAGTATTAATTCTCTCTCACAAATGACCACACCAAGTGACCTAGGATATGATCTAATCATTCCACTTACCCATGACACATTCATGGATCATTCTCCTTCCGGACCGGTGAACCTTCTAGAACCTTATAAAACCTCTCCGATGAAAACATCGGAATGTTTCCCGAACTCCGGAATCGGACTTTCCTTATATGAATCTTATTCTCCGGACCATTCCGGATCTCCTCGTGATATCCCGGATCCCATCCGAGACTCCGAACAACATTCGGTATCCCTAATTAACATTCCATATCTAATAAACAACATCGAATCATTAAGTGTGTCTCCCTACGGTTCGTGAATTATGCGGACATGATCGAGACACTTCTCCGATCAATAACCAATAGAGGAATCTAGAAATTCATATGGCTCCCACATATTTCAACGATTACTTTGCGATCGAATGAACCACTTACATACAATACCAATTTCCCTTTGTCTCACGATAGTTTACTTATCCGAGGTTTTGATCGTCGGTATCTCTTCATACCTAGTTCAACCTCGTTACCGATAAGTACTCTTTTCTCGTTCCCGTGATATGTGATCCCATGTGAGCCAGTCACATGCTTGCAAGCTAATTGGATGACATTCCGCCGAGACGGCCCAGAGTATATCTATCTGTCATATGGATGGACAAATCCCACTCTTGATCCATGTGCCTCAACCCATACTTTCCGAACACTCAATGCCAGTTTTATAGCCACCCAGTTACGGTGTGGTGTTTGATGTCATCAAAGCATCCTTCCGGTGATGGTGATTAGCATGATCTCATGGTCGAAGGAATTAGGTTACTTTGTATCAGAAAGCTTATAGCAAACGAACTATTGAAATGACTTGATCTTTATGCTACGCTTATCTATAGGAGTATGTCCATCATACCATTCTCCTAATGATATGATCTCGGTGTTAACAACATCTCAATGTTCATGATCGAGAAACCACGATCATCTATTAACCAACAAGCTAGTATTATTAAAGAGGCTTTACTAGGGACTCTGATTTAGTTTACAAATCACACAAGTTTTAATGTTTCCGGTTAATACTGTTATAGCATGAATGTAAACATTTATCATAAACACAAAGATATAACAATAACCACTTTTATTATTGCCTCTAGGGCATATCTCCAACAGCGCTTGCCAGGCACGAGGAGGACGTCCCACCTCCTCCGAACTTAAACGAGGCCGGCCACCGGCTGTGCGCGGCTGGACTCTCCAGAGCATCATGGCCTACGACAGGGCCGTCGACTCTAACCTCCGCCTGCGCTACCCTCAAGTCCATCCCATTCATACTCAGCCTTCAAGGTTCAACTACGGCGACCCCGTCGACGACAGCGACGACGGCCGCGGCGAGTACGGCTACTACAGTGGCGAGTATTACAGGTGTAGGCAGGAGCATGACTGAATTACTCCAACATTGCAAAACAAGTTCGGTTGATTGTGACTTAATCTGGCCATGTATCTTAATTTTCAGTTCTTCTATGTATATTAATATTTAGTCGTGCTTTATGTAACTTAGTGTTAGTTGCGTTATGTACTTTTATTCCAGTTCGATCGTAATAAAATTTTCTTCCCGCCCATTATTTCTCGTCCTTTTCTTCCCGCCCATTAATATATAAAAATATAAGTTAATTCATTTTTAATTTTAATTAGTTCATAGTTTAAATGGTTACATTAATTATTTTTAAAAACAGAAAATGGTTTTGAATTAGTTATTCAAATCCAAACACTTTTTATGTTTAACGTTTTTCTAAATTCCAAATTAATATTCAAAAAATATAAGTTAATTCATTTTTAATTTTAAATGGTTCATAGTTTAAATGGTTACATTAATTATTTTTTAAAAACATAAAATGGTTTTGAATTAGTTATTCAAATCCAAACACTTTTTATGTTTAAAGTTTTTCGAAATTCCAAATTAATATTCAAAAAATATAAGTTAATTCATTTTTAATTTTTAATGGTTCATAGTTTAATTGGTTACATTAATTATTTTTAAAAACAAAAAATGGTTTTGAATTAGTTATTCAAATCCAAACACTTTTTATGTTTAAAGGTTTTCTAAATTCCAAATTAATATTCAAAAAATATAAGTTAATTCATTTTTAATTTTGAATGGTTCATAGTTTAAATTGTTACATTAATTATTTTTAAAAACAGAAAATGGTTATTTAAAACCAAACACTTTTTATGTTTAAAGTTTTTCTAAATTCCAAATTGATATTCAAAAAATATAGGTTAATTCATTTTTAATTTTAAATGGTTCATAGTTTAAATGGTTACATCAATTATTTTTAAAAACAGAAAATGGTTTTAAATTAGTTATTCAAATTCAAACACTTTTTATGTTTAAAGTTTTTCTAAATTCTAAAGTAATTATGATTTAAAAAACATTACAAATTTAAACCCCAAAATAAAAAATAAGGCGGGAACAGAGAGAAAATTCGTGAAAAAATTTGAAAACAGGGTCATACCTTCCGGTTGGAGCCACCAACCGGGACTAAAGGCCCCAAGCGCGCGCCGCTTGGGCTCAGCCCAAAATATGAAAAAAAAAGTGGAGCATACGTCCCGGTTGGTGGCTCCAACCAGGATGTATGACCCTTTAGTCCCGGTTGGAGCCACCAACCGGGACGTATCCTCCGTTCCTTTATAACCGTGACGCCCCTTCTCCTTCCCATTCTCTTCTCTCCACCCGCGACAAAGCATTGCGCCACGAACCGCCGCCGCCTGCGCCCGTGGAGCCGTGCGTCATGAACCACCGCCTCCTGTCCCCGCGCCAGAGAGGAGACGTGTCGCGCGCTCGTCCCCGCGCTGCGCCAGAGAGGAGCTAGCTGCAGCCACGCCGCCTATCCCTGGCCGTCCCCGCGTCACGCCGCCCACACCGTCCCCGCGAAGCGCCACCCACGTCGGCCCGTCTGCCACCTCCACGCCGCCCATCGGGAGCTCTGTTTTGTGAGCTCTCCACTTTTTTCTCTGTTTTTTTCTTCCCAGTTATTAGATTAGGTTATTATTATGATTAGATTAATTACTATTTTTGTGTAGTTAGTATATTTTAGTTGACATAGTTTTTTTTAGGTTTTTTTAGTTTAGCACATTTTTCAAAGCTAACACTAGCTAGTGTAGTTTAGCAAAAAAATTAGGTTGCTACAATATGTTGCTAAAAAATTGTGACACCAACCGGGACCTCGCCATGCCGCCGTCTCCAGTGACCAACTCCGGGTGGCGCGCTCCTATATGGTTCGCCTAGTCCCGCTTGCTCTAACGAGCCTAGCCGCGTGTGCTGCCATGGCCCGTGTCATCGCCGGCGACCACCGTCCGCCGACGTGGGCATGGTTAGTGACATCATCGTGACACACTGCTGGCGTGGCCGCTGACCCGGCTGACCATTGACCGCCTGCATGGCATGATGACCTGGCCTCAGGCCCAACCTTTAGTGCTTCCTCTGGGCCGAGGGGGTGATTGTAGATAGGAGGTTCTGATGAAGGTGGTAGTAACCCTCATAGGTGGTTCCGTAGTTTCCCCGAGTTAGGGTTTACACCCCTCGGAACCCCGATTAAACTGCCGAGCATGCCTTAAGTTTAATATATACCAAAATAGTATACCAAAGTGACCCCTCTCATATGCATCTGAGGTTTCTCCGAACTAGGTTTTACACCCCTCGGGACAAAAGGTCCATCCTTAATAACTTCTCGCTCCTCTTCTTCTTCTTCTTCTTCTTCCCCATCTCATTCATCGACGCGCGCACACAAGAACTCCCCCACGACGCCGGCAGGTTGCCCGCCGAGCTAGCCGCCGCTGTTCGATGCAAGGATAGGAACCGCCGCGTTCCCCTCTCTCTCCCAGTACCAATCTCATCCCCTGTCGTTCCTTCTTGCGTTCTTCCCCATTTGAGCAAAAACCCTAACTCATCGTCGTCGCCGTTCAGAGCCTCCCCGAGCCAAGCCAAGGTGCCGAGGAGCTCCGCCGTGTTGGACTGCGTGTCTACTCCAAAGGAATCGGCCCCGCTCGGCCTTAATCAAGCTCTGCATCCCATCTTCCCGAGCTCTATCCGTCGTCGATTCGCCTCCATCCGGCCACCCCTTGCTTCCCGAACCCCGGCATCGCGTTCGTGGTGAGCCACTGGTGCTCTAGCACCTCTTCACGCGCTCCCTCTCGCTCTCTAGCTCTTCTGCGACGACCATCCGTCGCCGCCGCCTCTGTCCGCCGCTGTGCTCGTCACTCCGGCGACCAATAATGGGAGGCGCCACCACCATATGGTTCGCCTCGACGAGCTCTTTCCAACGCGCCCCCTCTCGCTGCCGCACGGGCGCTCAATTGCTGGCGGCGCCACCACCATGGGTGATGTCATTGTGACATCATCATTTTTTTTGTTTTTTGTTAATGTTTTCTGAAATAATTTCTGTAATTATTGTGTAATTGATTATTACTGACAGGTGGGTCCACCCTGTAAGTGGTATAAACATATTCAGAATTGTAAATTATTTTATAATATTCTAAAAATGATTTAAAATGAATTAAAAATGGAGAAATTGCATAACTAATTCATTTTAAATCAGAAAAATAAAATGTACAACTTAAAACTATTACCATACATTATTATGTAAACTATTTAATAATTACTATTTTGATAAATATTTTATAAGTATTAATACTTTGAAAATTCAGATTTTAATATTCATAACTGAGAAAAATATAAATTATATACCAAAATTTTGGTATAAATAATATACCAAAATAGTATACCTAAGTGACCCCTCTCATATGCATTCGAGGTTTCTCCGAACTAGGTTTTACACCCCTCGAAACTCCGGAATAATGATTTTAGTTGATTTTTATTATTGTAAATATTGTAAATTCATTTTTATTATTGTGTATGTACATATTAGGGTTTCTCCGAATTAGGGTTTATATCTCTCAACACCCTACCTAACATTCTCCCTTAGCCGCTTTGACTTATCCGTTTTTCCACCTATGAAGAAAATATGGACCCACACGACAGAGACGAAGAAAAGGAAGAGTTGATCCAAGGTGTGATCCGCGAGGAAGAAAATTTAGATGTATCGACGTTTCTGAACAACTCCGGTGAGGGTGTAGGGTTCCCAATCTTTAATAAGATAGAGCCCCCTGTGTTTATAATGCTAGTCCCTGGATCAATAGCTAGCATCCACAGTTTAGATGTAATATCAAGAAATAAAGGTCATAATATAACTTTATAACCAGGAATAACATAATTTTATTACATCATTACATAGCTCATTTGGCTATTACATTACATTGCAGCGGAATAACTATAAGTATGGGTCCTTCATCTTCAAAGTGCCACAGGCAGATGTTGGTTGTAGACTTTGTAATCCTAATCAATCAATCTTCACTAAAAACAATCAAACCTGCAACATACAAGTTACAGCCACAAAGGGTCAATACATTTGAATTGTATTGGCAAGTGATACTATAATAGTATAGTGGAGTCTATCATCTATATGCATTTGGCTAAGTGGAGTTGAGGCTTGCATTGCTCAAAATAGATTTTTCCTTAACATTTGAAAATACTAAGTTTTTGCTTTGACAAAATCATTTTTCTCAATCAAAGATTGAAGATCCTTTACAAGGCATCTCTCAATCAAAGATTGAAGATTTCAAACAACCCTTGTTCAAACCACAAGATTTTTAACTTAGAAATTTGAATGATGAGATTCTTGATTGCTTCCATGTCTTGATGCTCAAATTGTCCTTTACCAGGGACATGGCTAAGTACTTAGATTCTACACTCTGCAGAGGTGGTGCACTTTCCCCACAAGACTTGGTTTCCCAAGACAAGATCTTTCAGAAGCCTTCCCTTAGACCAAAATGGACGTGTTCCAACCTATCAAACACTACCACCCACTGTCCATATGGCTAAGTTCTTGCAACCTATATGATCATGGCAGAGCCCATATTGCCAAGTGGTTGCACTTGAAGCTTCTCAACATTTGACATCTCAAATCTCTTTGTGCCTGGGTGGCATACCACAAGTGAGATACACAAGCCAAGTCCATGGCCTTGTGAACCACTCAACCAAAAACCTCCAAGCAAGCCCATTCCACCCAGGTGATTCATTATCTTAGTTGTTTTATTAGACAAAATCACAAGTCCTCAGACTTAGAATATTTTTCCATAGTGTGAATATATATTCCACCCATGTTTTCTATTGGCTAGGCTAAGCTTGATAGTAGTAGGAATCTTTAACTTAGGAAAATCCTACTAAGGATTCATCTACTAGGTTTTCTTATAGCAAGGTCTATACTTAGCAAAATCCATGCAAGTTTTACTTAGCAAAATCACTAATGCATAGAGAAAGTAATGGGACAAAAGTATGAAGCATCACTTGCCTTTTTGGTAGGGACTGGTGGTTCACTCCTTGATCTTGCTAGTCTCACACTTTCTAACTTCACTACAAGTCAATCAAGTAGACACAAAATCAACTAGCATTCCAAACCAATAAATCAATCAAACAATTTAACACACTCAAAACAATGGGATCTAAGTAATGCATGTAAGCATGCAAATGATGGTTCTATTTGTAAGAATGTTATCCACTAGGCTTCTAAACTTTGTAAGGTCCAAATTGGTCATTTACCAAAATGGAAAAGTCATTTGCAAAAGGTTTCACTTCAAAAACCATTTTCAAAACAAAGTATCATTTTATGTGGTGTAAAAATATTTTTCTCAATGCCACAACCTTAAGTGGTTTCACCTAATAAGTTGTTGTTTCTCAAAACTTGGGGTTTATGGTCAGTAGGTTTGGTCCAAAACATTTTCTCCAAAGTTCTTTACTCAAAATCATTTTCATAAACAAATCAATAGGTTTATTTAGCTAGAAATGGACTAAACCAATTAATCCATTCTAATCTTTTCAAAATTCATTTTCAAAACCATGGGTTGGTTCCTAGGGTCAGTAAGGTCACAACAATCCATTTTGCAAAGGTTTTAACCTTAAAATCATTTTTTAACAATTTTTATACTCTAAACAAGCACACAAAAGGATCTGCAAAAATAAGCAAACTAACATATACTATTTGCTAAACCAAGGGCATGGTTGGCTAGGTCTTGCTCTCCTGAATCCAACGACATAAAATTTGTAATTTTTGGACGTGTGGATCCAAAGTTATAAGGGTTTGAAAATTGAATCTCAATCAGATTTCAAATCTGTTTTAAACTGAACAGATGACACGCGGCACGTTCTAATTCGCTGAAAACGGTTCGCGCGGATCGACTGGCAGCAACCGTTAGATCTAAAGTGGATCGTGCGGCACAGGGGCAAGCGTACCTCTTCGCTCAGTCAATCTATCGTGGCCACGCGATTAAGATCCTACGGCTACCAGGCGCTTGCTAGGAACTGGCGGCGCTGTCGGCGGCTGCGCGGCGGTGCGGCTCTGGCAATGACCTTGCCGGCTATACAGGAAGCTAGGGAGAGAGGGGAAAGGCTCACCGAGTTCGCCGGAGCTTTCTGATGCTCAACGTGCTCTTTGTTGGTGGAGGGGCGCACGGGGACGGGCAGGATTCCTCGCCGGAGTTGGTTCTGGCGACGGACGCACGCGGTCGAGGTCGAGGACGACGCTACGGGTCGCGCGAAGGCAAACCAGAAACATGGTTAGACGCGGAATGACCTGGGGAAGATGGGTGCATCCTTGAGAGAGCTTAGGGCTGTCGGAGTTCACCTAGGATGCTTGGCGATGTAATGGCAGACGGCGGCGCACGCTTGGTGTCGTCGAAGCCGAGGTTGTAGGGTACCCGCGGATGAATGAATGGCACGGCAAGATGCGCCAGGATGTGGTGAGCGTGCTCGTGTGCTCGGGGAGGCAGGAGGTGGTGTGGCTCGGCCGGATTCGACGGTGGAAGCTCGTCGGAGACAGAGCTGCTCGGGGAGAAATTGGGGCGGCCTGGGGGCGTGCTTGGGGGAGGAAACAGAGGGGAACGAGAGAGGAGAGGAAGACGATTTATCGTGCGTGATCACTGCAGGTTTTACTCGCGTCATTAAGGTGAATTAAGCCTGAGGAATCAAAGCCTGCAACGGCGACGAGAGGAGGAAGAACCGGTCGCGGGGTGGGGAAGGAGAACAGTGGAAAGTGGGCCTACCGGTCAGTGGGAAAAGAAAGGCGGGTAGGGTCCACTGGTCATACTCTGTGTGGGTCAGAATCTGGGTGCGGAACGTTTTCTTTCGGGGTGAGGGAAAGCTGGCTGCTGGGCTTAGTTGGGCCGGCTGGGCTGGGTCCACTTGTTCTTATTTTTTCTGTCTGATTGATTTATCTTTTTCCATTTCTATTTACTGATTTGAATTTCAAACAAACAATCCAATCAACCAATTAAATTCAAACAAACCCCACACTTCACAACTTTTTGAACTTGGTTCTGTTTAGTAACATAATCCAAAATTCAAAATAAAATAATATTTTTATTCATTTTAGGATCCATTCTTTAATTAAATAAAATGGTCCTTTAGTTATTTAATCAAATAAGGTTTGATGTATTTAATAAAATCTCCATTTGAAAACAAATACTTTCAAAACCAAATCAGTAGGTTTTATTTGAAATAAAGAGTACTTGGAATACTTGTTTAAAATAAAATAACATTTTATTTTAGAGTCCATTAACAATTAAATGAATAGACCTTATTCATTTAATTCAAATATGATTTGTTTTGTTAAAAACTTTATTTTGAAATCTAAAATAGTACCAAAATCATTCAGTAGGTTTTATTTGGAAATAAAGAATATTTGGAAAACTTGTTTAAAATAAAATAACATTTTATTTTAGGGTCCATTAATAATTAAATACAATAGACCTTCGTTATTAAATCAACTAGGATTTATTTTATTTAAGATATTTATTTTGAAATCTAAAATAAAGCCAAAACACTTCAGTAGGTTTTAATTAAGAAAATAAAATACTTAGAAAACTTATTTAAAATAATTTAATAAGTTTTGATGTTTTAATTAAAATGGTAAAACCTTTTATTTAAATAAATTTTGGATATTATTTCCTTATTATTTTATTTAAATAAACCTTTACTATTTTTTACTCAAAACAAAACATTTTATTTTAAATACTTGGCCAAGGTTTAATTTGGCTCTGTAAAATAATCTTTATTTATAAATCCACTTTTTCTTTTGAAAGACAAAACCTTTTATTTAAAAGATCCAAAATAGTAATTCTAAAACATTTTAATTTCCTTTAATAAATGTTTATCTTTATAAATCCCTTTAGGGTTTATTTGATTCAAATTGGTTTGAAATTCCAATTGAATTCAAAAAGTTTTCTTCTGGCCCTGAAAATCAAACAAAGTTTTATTTTATTCATTTATTTTCACATTACAAGATTTGGAAAATCTTGGGATGTGACAGGCTACCACCCGTAAAATAAATCTCGTCCCGAGATTTGGGAAGGTTAGGGTTACAAGCATGTTCAAAACAACTAGGGTACTACCACCCTTAAAATATTTTCAAACAAAAATTACATTTTGGCCTTCTTGGGATCCTGGGAAAGCTTCTCTAAGCAAACTTTAGCATTGTGCCCTTGGTTTCCATTCTTGACTCATGGGCCAAGGTTGAGTTTCTCCATAGGCTTGTTCAACTTGTTCTTCATCTTCTCTGGACAGTTGCTTGCATAATGTCCTGGATTCTTGCAGTTGAAACAATGGATGTCCTTGAGTTCTTTACGTGGCTCTTGAGGACAAGTTGCTACATAGTGGCCTAACTCTTTGCAGTTGTTGCACCACACTTGGTCAATCTCTTTATTCTTCTTGTTCTCTGGGCACTCACTAGAGTAATGTCCCATTTCCTTACATTTACGACATTGCACAAGGTTCATGTCTGGTCTTGGTTTCTTGGGTTTCTTTGAGCCTTTGAATTGGGTTGTCTTGTTTGGAGGTATAAGTGGTCCTTTTCCTTTGCCATCAACATTCTTGGCATACTTGGATCCTTCTTGTTTCCTTTGTTCAACAACGGCATAGATGGGGCATTGAATTGGAACATGATCGTTTCCTTCACAAAGGTAACAAGTAGTGTGAGAGGTGGGACATTGTCCAGCAGGATGATTTTCTTCACAGTTAGGACATTGACCTTCATGCTCCTTGGAAGTATGATCCTTGTCTCCACAGATAATGCAAGCTGGTGCTCCATCTAGAACAATATTTCTGTCATCCTTGTTATCATAACCTCCTTTGGGATAGCTTTCTTCCATGTTGATCATTTGATTGGTCACCTTAAGCATCAGTTGGGATTGTTCTTCTAAAAACTTTTGCAGTGCTGGATCTTTATCACTATTGTTGGCTATGAACTGAGCTGTCAGTTGGTTCAACTGGTGTTGGGTTGCTATGAGCTCTTTCATGCGGTCAGCTTGTTTGGTGTTGGTGTCATCAACCTTGATGTTGGAGTCTCTTGGAGTAGTCATCTGTTTGGGTTGAAGGGAGATTAGAATAGGCAAGATATTTCTAAGGACTCAATTCTCATCACACACATCACAATTCACACAAGCAATGTGCATGCAATCACAAACCAAACATTTCACTCAAACAAGGTTCAAGCACATACTTAGTCAACAAAATATTTTTGTTACACCACATAAGTTGGTGTGTTTTGACTTAGCTAAAATATGGTGGTCCATCTATAGGGTTCACTTGTGATCTTTCCATCCTTCATGATTCTTTTTGTAAGAGATCATGGTTTCCTTGAGAAAAATTCTTGGTTGCAATACTTTAAAGTTTTTGATGGCTCCTTCTTATTTTGCATTCCCTCAGTCTCTAAATCTTGAGTAAGATTTCCTTGTCTCACTTGTAGTCCTTAGTGATATCCAAGTTGGAAGTCCTTGGTGAACATGCTGAAGATGTTGAAGTCATTAGAGTTGAAGAAGTTGAAGAAGTCCTTTGCACATGGTGTAGTCTTTGGCCATGGGTAGGTTTTTCCATCAAGTTGAAGTAGAAGAGATGTAGAGTTGAAACCAAATTGGTTGAGGAAAGAGTTTACAAGTGGTTTTGTAAGTAAGTTTTGGATCAAAATATAACTCCTATTCTTCTAAGGGTTTTTCTCCAATCCTAGGTTTACAAATCCTACAGGCAACACAATGCTCTGATACCATCTATAGGGTTCCCAATCTTTAATAAGATAGAGCCCCCTGTGTTTAAAATGCTAGTCCCTGGATCAATAGCTAGCATCCACAGTTTAGATGTAATATGAAGAAATAAAGGTCATAATATAACTTTATAACCAGGAATAACATAATTTTATTACATCATTACATAGCTCATTTGGCTATTACATTACATTGCAGCAGAATAACTATAAGTATGGGTCCTTCATCTTCAGAGTGCCACATGCAGATGTTGGTTGTAGACTATGTAATCCTAATCAATCAATCTTCACTAAAAACAATCAAACCTGCAACATACAAGTTACAGCCACAAAGGGTCAATACATTTGAATTGTATTGGCAAGTGATACTATAATAGTATAGTGGAGTCTATCATCTATATGCATTTGGCTAAGTGGAGTTGAGGCTTGCATTGCTCAAAATAGATTTTTCCTTAACATTTGAAAATACTAAGTTTTTGCTTTGACAAAATCATTTTTCTCAATCAAAGATTGAAGATCCTTTACAAGGCATCTCTCAATCAAAGATTGAAGATTTCAAACAAACCTTGTTCAAACCACAAGATTTTTAACTTAGAAATTTGAATGATGAGATTCTTGATTGCTTCCATGTCTTGATGCTCAAATTGTCCTTTACCAGGGACATGGCTAAGTACTTAGATTCTACACTCTGCAGAGGTGGTGCACTTTCCCCACAAGACTTGGTTTCCCAAGACAAGATCTTTCAGAAGCCTTCCCTTAGACCAAAATGGACGCGTTCCAACCTATCAAACACTACCACCCACTGTCCATATGGCTAAGTTCTTGCAACCTATATGATCATGGCAGAGCCCATATTGCCAAGTGGTTGCACTTGAAGCTTCTCAACATTTGACATCTCAAATCTCTTTGTGCCTGGGTGGCATACCACAAGTGAGATACACAAGCCAAGTCCATGGCCTTGTGAACCACTCAACCAAAAACCTCCAAGCAAGCCCATTCCACCCAGGTGATTCATTATCTTAGTTGTTTTATTAGACAAAATCACAAGTCCTCAGACTTAGAATATTTTTCCATAGTGTGAATATATATTCCACCCATGTTTTCTATTGGCTAGGCTAAGCTTGATAGTAGTAGGAATCTTTAACTTAGGAAAATCCTACTAAGGATTCATCTACTAGGTTTTCTTATAGCAAGGTCTATACTTAGAAAAATCCATGCAAGTTTTACTTAGCAAAATCACTAATGCATAGAGAAAGTAATGGGACAAAAGTATGAAGCATCACTTGCCTTTTTGGTAGGTACTGGTGGTTCACTCCTTGATCTTGCTAGTCTCACACTTTCTAACTTCACTACAAGTCAATCAAGTAGACACAAAATCAACTAGCATTCCAAACCAATAAATCAATCAAACAATTTAACACACTCAAAACAATGGGATCTAAGTAATGCATGTAAGCATGCAAAGGATGGTTCTATTTGTAATAATGTTATCCACTAGGCTTCTAAACTTTGTAAGTTCCAAATTGGTCATTTACCAAAATGGAAAAGTCATTTGCAAAAGGTTTCACTTCAAAAACCATTTTCAAAACAAAGTATCATTTTATGTGGTGTAAAAATATTTTTCTCAATGCCACAACCTTAAGTGGTTTCACCTAATAAGTTGTTGTTTCTCAAAACTTGGGGTTTATGGTCAGTAGGTTTGGTCCAAAACATTTTCTCCAAAGTTCTTTACTCAAAATCATTTTCATAAACAAATCAATAGTTTTATTTAGCTAGAAATGGACTAAACCAATTAATCCATTCTAATCTTTTCAAAATTCATTTTCAAAACCATGGGTTGGTTCCTAGGGTCAGTAAGGTCACAACAATCCATTTTGCAAAGGTTTTAACCTTAAAATCATTTTTTAACAATTTTTATACTCTAAAAAAGCACACAAAAGGATCTGCAAAAATAAGAAAACTAACATATACTATTTGCTAAACCAAGGGCATGGTTGGCTAGGTCTTGTTCTCCTGAATCCAACGACATAAAATTTGTAATTTTTGGACGTGTGGATCCAAAGTTATAAGGGTTTGAAAATTGAATCTCAATCAGATTTCAAATCTGTTTTAAACTGCACAGATGACACGCGGCACGTTCTAATTCGCTGAAAACGGTTCGCGCGGATCGACTGACAGCAACCGTTAGATCTAAAGTGGATCGTGCGGCACAGGGACAAGCGTACCTCTTCGCTCAGTCAATCTATCGTGGCCACGCGATTAAGATCCTACGGCTACCAGGCGCTTGCCAGGAACTGGCGGCGCTGACGGCGGCTGCGCGGCGGCGCGGCTCTGGCAATGACCTTGCCGGCTATACAGGAAGCTAGGGAGAGAGGGGAAAGGCTCACCGAGTTCGCCAGAGCTTTCTGATGCTCAACGTGCTCTTGATTGGTGGAGGGGCGCACGGGGACGGGCAGGATTCCTCGCCGGAGTTGGTTCTGGCGACGGACGCACGCGGTCGAGGTCGAGGACGACGCTACGGGTCGCGCGAAGGCAAACCAGAAACATGGTTAGACGCGGAATGACCTGGGGAAGATGGGTGCATCCTTGAGAGAGCTTAGGGCGGTCGGAGTTCACCTGGGATGCTTGGCGATGTAATGGCAGACGACGGCGCACGCTTGGTGTCGTCGAAGCCGAGGTTGTAGGGTACCCGCGGATGAATGAATGGCACGGCAAGATGCGCCAGGATGTGGTGAGCGTGCTCGTGTGCTCGGGGAGGCAGGAGGTGGTGTGGCTCGGCCGGATTCGACGGTGGAAGCTCGTCGGAGACAGAGCTGCTCGGGGAGAAATTGGGGCGGCCTGGGGCGTTCTTGGGGGAGGAAACAGAGGGGAACGAGAGAGGAGAGGAAGACGATTTATCGTGCGTGATCACTGCAGGTTTTACTCGCGTCATTAAGGTGAATTAAGCCTGAGGAATCAAAGCCTGCAATGGCGACGAGAGGAGGAAGAACCGGTCGCGGGGTGGGGAAGGAGAACAGTGGAAAGTGGGCCTACCGGTTAGTGGGAAAAGAAAGGAGGGTAGGGTCCACTGGTCATACTCTGTGTGGGTCAGAATCTGGGTGCGGAACGTTTTCTTTCGGGGTGAGGGAAAGCTGGCTGCTGGGCTTAGTTGGGCCGGCTGGGCTGGGTCGACTTGTTCTTATTTTTTTCTGTCTGATTGATTTATCTTTTTCCATTTCTATTTACTGATTTGAATTTCAAACAAACAATCCAATCAACCAATTAAATTCAAACAAACCCCACACTTCACAACTTTTTGAACTTGGTTCTGTTTAGTAACATAATCCAAAATTCAAAATAAAATAATATTTTTATTCATTTTAGGATCCATTCTTTAATTAAATAAAATGGTCCTTTAGTTATTTAATCAAATAAGGTTTGATGTATTTAATAAAATCTCCATTTGAAAACAAATACTTTCAAAACCAAATCAGTAGGTTTTATTTGAAATAAAGAGTACTTGGAATACTTGTTTAAAATAAAATAACATTTTATTTTAGAGTCCATTAACAATTAAATGAATAGACCTTATTCATTTAAATCAAATAGGATTTGTTTTGTTAAAAACTTTATTTTGAAATCTAAAATAGTACCAAAATCATTCAGTAGGTTTTATTTGGAAATAAATAATATTTGGAAAACTTGTTTAAAATAAAATAACATTTTATTTTAGGGTCCATTAATAATTAAATACAATAGACCTTCGTTATTAAATCAACTAGGATTTATTTTATTTAAGATATTTATTTTGAAATCTAAAATAAAGCCAAAACACTTCAGTAGGTTTTAATTAAGAAAATAAAATACTTAGAAAACTTATTTAAAATAATTTAATAAGTTTTGATGTTTTAATTAAAATGGTAAAACCTTTTATTTAAATAAAATTTGGATATTATTTCCTTATTATTTTATTTAAATAAACCTTTACTATTTTTTAATCAAAACAAAACATTTTATTTTAAATACTTGGCCAAGGTTTAATTTGGCTCTGTAAAATAATCTTTATTTATAAATCCACTTTTTCTTTTGAAAGCCAAAACCTTTTATTTAAAAGATCCAAAATAGTAATTCTAAAACATTTTAATTTCCTTTAATAAATGTTTATCTTTATAAATCCCTTTAGGGTTTATTTGATTCAAATTGGTTTGAGGTTCCAATTGAATTCAAAAAGTTTTCTTCTGGCCCTGAAAATCAAACAAAGTTTTATTTTATTCATTTATTTTCACATTACAAGATTTGGAAAATCTTGGGATGTGATAGAGGGTGATCCTCTTTTTGATGGAAGAGATGGCTTGTTTGAGGTTGAAGGTGATGCCTTCCACGAGGGAGAAGGCGATGCCTTGTATGATCGAGAAGACGACCGCTCTGGCGAGGTGCATGTAATATAATTAATTCATCAATTAATCATCTGATGTCTATATAGAAATAGTAACGACGATCTTTCTTCTTTTAGCCCTCCGGATCGAACAAATATACTGAAAAGAGCGGACAAGGCCAAACCAAAAAGTTGGAAGACCATGAGAGGTTCAGGATCGAAGATATTGGTGAAGACGGCAAACCGACGGCTCCCGTTGTTGTCGCGAAAAAATTTGTGGCACAATGCGGAGTAATCGTTAGGGACTTCGTCCCGATCACCATTCGAAATTGGAATAAGCCTGCTGATGCGGACAAAGAGGGAACATGTTTATATGTCCGTAACATGGCCAAAGATTTACTGTGGAAGAGGCTCATGCTTAATTTCAAACTACCGAAGATAGAGCTGGATCCAAATGCGGAGGATCGAGTTGAGGACGCCTTAGAACATGTGAAAGCCATGGAGATGAAGGTCAGGGAGTGGGATATGAAGAATATGTCCCGGTGTTTCACCAACTGGAAGAAAAGATTGCACCTTGACTATGTCGTGAAAGAGAAGACTCCGGATTTCGAGAAGATTCCGTATCAGAAGTTAAAACCATTCTGGGCTGAGTTTGTGAATTACAAGACATCAGAAAAATCTAAGAAAATGTCTGCAACGAATAAGCTAAGTGCTCCTAACAAGAAGTATCACCATACTATGGGGCAAGGTGGCTACAGGGATGGCATTCCTAAGTGGAAGAAACTTGAGGATGAACTACGTGCTAAAAAGATCACCCCAGAGACAGACGATTGGATCGAACGTGCAAAGAATTGGTTTTACGGGCATGGGGGCATGTTGGACTCGGAAGGGAAGTGTATATATAACATACGACATAAAGAAGACCCCTTGCCAATCGAGAAGATGAGAAACGCAGTAAAGGTTGTTAAAGATGGGAACTTCATTCCCGATAGAGAGAATGATGAGCTCACAGTCGCCCTTGGAAATAAGGAACATGATGGACGAACATGAGGCACAATAGGCTCCCAACCATGGAGGACTGGGTTTCTCGAAGAGAGGAAGAAATATCCTAATAGAAGTCGTAAGAGGAGAAAGGACAAGGCGGAATTTGAAGCAGATATTCAGAAAGAGAGAATGCATATAAATGAAGAACGAATAAAGAAACAACAAGATCAAATTAATGCACTTAGCCAGCAAGGTACTACCGGCCCATCTTAGTAGCACATGGTGGTAGAACCTGCATTCGATGCTACCGGCCTATCAAATAATCAAAAAAGCAGTGTGGCTTTCACCGAGGTCCCGGGTGATGACAATGATGATGACGATGGTGCACCGATGATGGCTCGTGTTGGCTACCCAGTGGATTATATCACACAAATGACACACTACGAGCTACATGTCAAAGTTATGAACATATCAATGAAGGTGGCGGTCGGCTATGCCTTACCAATTGGACCCACACCAACTTACCATTGTCGTCCGGTTCCACAGGGCTACGCTATTGTCGGGGTGGATGAAATCATGCCCACCTTTCAAGGTTTCAATCTAGACTACCCTGCAGGTGAAGGGGATATGATTGAATTGGGAGAAGCAACAAACGTCACCATTATATGGCCAAAGGAATGTATCGTGCTTCCAAATCACACGCCAAGGCCATCTTCGCCACCGTCTCACCCGTCTCCAGCACGGTCGTCGCCGCCGCGGCAGCCATCTTTGTCGCCTCACCCGGCTCCGTCGCCTCACTAGTCTCCAACGCAGCCATCGCCGCCGCGGCAGCCAGAGCCGGCGCCTCAGGAGAAAAAGCGTAAGCATACCACCGCTACTCTGCGGAGTGGTAAGCGATCGCCGACACATAAACAAGAGCCTCTTCCAAAAGTACCAAAGGTTCCTCCCAAGAGAGCTTATGACTGTACTGAAGAGGAGACTACGGCGATCGTTGTGGCGGAAACGACAGTGTTTTTCGCTAAGCTAAAGCGGCCGAAAGAGCCAGAGTTCCCCAGCACCAAAGAAGAAAAAGCCCGAGTGTTCAAAATGCTAAAGGACCTTCACTAACCCGAGCCAAAGCTGTCATCAGACTATGAGCGCTCTATTCTCAAGTCACATGTGGCACAGAAACTGTCGAAGAGCAGTACTGATGCAAGTGGGAAATATGTTGCCCAGCTCGGAGAACAAGCAAAAACAATCTTGCGCCCCTCTCAAGGTGATTTCCCATACCAATATGGGGTCGAGCAAATATGCGGCCGAAGAGCAGTATGATCCAGATATAGTTGCACAATACGGAGAAGCTGCCGCTGCTCAAGGTATGAGTATTGCCCACTACTTATCCCAGTTACAGTACTTCCCCGTGGGTGAAGTAGCATACAAATACCAGTACGACAAACCTCTCGTCAAACCTGAGGAGATAAATAATATTCCAACAAAAATGCGAAGATTTCATAACTGGTACATGCATGCCACAAAGGCCGGGGCTAACTGGATAATGTTGAGTGTTACAAAAAAGCATTATGGGAAAGAAATAGATGACATGATATCCATTGAATTTGTTATACTATTTCAATTATTCAATCAAGACGCCTTGGACAAATCGATCATCAGTTCCTATTGTCTGTAAGTACTAATTCTGTAATTAATTTAGTCTCTAGCTATCTCATCTCGTTTATTGCATATATATAATCATACTATAATATGCAGAATGAAGATTCTCGAATGCAGCAGAGGACAAATCTATGACATTGGGTTCATTGACCCATATTGGGTTCATCAAGCTAATATCAAAACAAACCCCCAGGATACGGAGGATAATATCATACACGCGTTAAGGTTTCAAGAAACCAGAAGGTAAATACTATTTCCTTACAACTTCGAGTGAGTGTTATTGTCTTGTATACACTTTCTATTTCCCTTACTCGATGTTAAGTATATAATTGATTAGTTGTGCATGCACAGCTTTCACTATATACTGTTAATCATTCAACCTGACAAAGGGCGTGTACTAGTCATGGACTCGAAACATAAACCCCTTGAGACGTGGAAGGACATGAAGATAATTCTACAGCGGTAATTCTAATCATTACGACACTATATCGGCAATGTTCATGAATTTTATGATATCAAGTAATTAATAACTTCTTTTATTCGTTTTCTTCGCCGGGCAGCGCTTGGAAACGGTTCATCAAGAAGGCTAGGGGTGTTTTTAAAGAGGAACTTACATTTCAACCACTAGATGTAAGCACCACTAGCTATATCCGCGTATCTCTTTGATTCTAGTTTTGATACCGTTATTATCATGCTTGATTATTATTTTGATTGAACTCTGTTTCTCGTAAAGTGCCTGACGCAGGGACCAGGGAACAATTTATGTGGATACTATGTTTGCGAGTTCATCCATCAGACGTGCTGTGAGAAGGACAGGAATTTAGAGAAACTCCACGTACGTAAACAATTTCTATAGTTTTTAATTACCATCAAATTGTGTTTAGTTTCATTCATATAGGTTGACTCCTTTTTTAAATCAGATCGAACGTCTACGGGACGGTCTTCTGCCAAAGGATCGCGTACGAGCAATTCAAGAGGAAGTGGCGAGATTCTTGGATGCAGAAGTCCTAGACCCAAAAGGAGAATACTATGTGAGTGTGTATAGGCAATAGAGATTGTACAAAGAGCTTATTTTGTATGTAGTGCATGAAATCCGTTTATCGAATGTAATATGTTCGACACTTGGATCTATATTGTCCTGATGATCTTGTGTAATATAATGGTTCCTTTATTGATGAGTGCAAAACACTAAATAAAAAATAAAACAAAATAAATTAATTCTCTGCCGTGGCACAAAAAGTGGCCAAAATGCTGTCACGGCAAAAAAAGTTGCCAAAATAAATTCTCTACCGTGACAGAGAAATGTGTCAAATCTCTGCCGTGACAGAGGGTTATTTGTCCCGGTTCGTGTTACGAACCGGGACGGTTGCTCTTCCCCCCTCGCACGAAGCAGCGGCCACGTGTACGCTATTTTGTTTCGGTTGGTGAGGCAACCGGGACTAAAGGTTGGGGCTTTAGTCCCAGTTGCCCCGTCCTGGTTGGGGAACCGGGACTAAAGACCCTTACCAACCGAGACATATGGGTCGTTCTGCACTAGTGTACCAACCTTTAGAGGCGGTAAAATGTTTATTATAGGAACGTAGGGAAACGATATTGAAGGTCCATACGAGATAATGACCACCAGCATGGGGGTGTGGCCCCGTATGGTCCGATCGTACCGTTTATCGAAAACAAAGAATCAAAACACAAAATGTATTGTATGTTTAACAACCACGGATACGGGCATGTGCAGTCATAGCGCCCAATCGTACCGGCGTCTAAAAACTGGCAGCTCACTCAGAAAAATTCAAGGGTTCCAAAAATGAAAATAAAAAGACCACAAACATGACTAAAAATAAAAAATGAGTAAAACTAAACTCTCCACACTTACGATAGGTTCTAGGAATTGATCTAGAAGACTTACTTCCCTTTAATTTTTCTATTAGTTTTCTTTTTCCTTTGTATATGGTTAGTTGCAAGAGATAGCCAAAACCATTACAAAGAGTTGGAGAAAATTTCTTTTCTAAGTGAAGTGTACCCGGAGGACCATAGATTAATGCCACCTTCTCTTGTCTTTTCACATGCTCAAATGGTTCATGTTCTCCAGGTGTCTCTTCCTTCCTTTGTAGAATCTACAACTCAAATTCTTGTAAAACAAAAGTCCAAGGAATCATTCTAGGCTTAACATTGGTTCTTTCAAGCATTTCACTTAAGCTATCATGATTAGTATGCACTCTAACTTTTTAGTCAATAATAAAGGATCTAAATTTATCACAGGAAAATACAACAACAAAAGTTATTTTGCATCCATGGGGTAGTTCTTTTGGGATTCATCAAGAGTGTGATTAGCATCATGATTGATATTCAATTCATCACTATCATGCTAGAAAAGAACAGCCCCAACGGCTTCATTACTATGCTCACAAAATAGATCAAAGTGTTTCCTCCAATTTGTTGCTTTAAGAATAGGAGCATTTATAAGTGCTTGCCTTAATGGTAAAAGCATGAGACAACTTTCATCAAATTTAAAGCGGGTATTATTTTGTAAGAGATTGGTTAATGGTCAAGCAACTTTAGAAAAGTTCTTAATGAATCTCCTATAAAACCCTACATGATCAAGAAAACTTCTTATATACTTAACAACACGTGGAGCTAGTAGCTTATGAATTGCTTGTATCTTTGCTTTATCAACCTCTGTACCACCTGAGATTTTGTGACCAACCAATATACCTTGTTGAACCATGAAGTGGCATTTATCCCAATTCAAGACTAGATTAGTCTCCTCACACCGCTGCAAGACTTTATGAAGATTATGAGGACAATGGTTAAATGAAGTTTCATAAACAGAAAATTCATCCATGAATACTTCCATTATATTTTCAACATAATCTGCAAAATAGTAGTCATGCATTTTTGAAAGGTAGAGGGTGCATTACATAAACCAAAAGGCATATGACGATAATCATATAAACCAAAGGGGCAAGTAGAAGTGTTTTTAATTGTTCTTCTAGATGAACATCTATTTGAGAAAAAACAGAATATCCATCTAGATAACAAAAGGGAGAATGCTTAGCAAGCCACTCTAATGTTTGATCTATGAATGGAAAAGGATAATGATCCTTTCTAGTTTCTTTATTTTGCTTTCTGAAGTCAATACAGATTCTTTGCCCAACAATAGTATGAGTAGGTACTAATTCATTGTTTTCATTTAGCATTAAATCCACCTTTATTCAGAACACAATGAACATGACTAACCATTCACTTTTCGCCACATGACAAATGATACCTACATATAAAAGGCGGATCATTTCTTTCCTTACCACTTCTTTCATTTGTCATTTGAGTCTTCTTTGAAAATCTGTAACCGGTTGGGCTCCTTCTTCCATAAATATTATATGAGTGGCTATTGAGGGACTAATCCATTTCAAGGCATCCATATAATAACCAAATGTCTTTCGGTGCATTTTCAATATGGTCATCAAATTTTATTTTTTCCTTTCTTCAATATTAGCACTCACAATAATAGAATATTTGTTTTTATTTTATAAAAACCTGTATTTTAATTCTTCTGGAAGAAGTTTAAGCTCTATGGGTGGAAGTTCCTCATCTCCTTTTCTCTATGGAAGTTCATAAACTTCATTCATGGGAGAATCAATTATATGATAAGATTCGAGATATTCATCTATTTCCTTTTTATCAATGTCTTCAGGGACGTTATCATTTTGAATTGAGCTTCTCTCTAAATCATCATTAGGAGTTTCACAAAACAAGGTGGAAATACTAGTGATATTTGAAGGGAATATGCCTTGAGAGGCAATAATAAAGTGTTTATTATGTGTATTCCAAGTATATGATAGATGTTTATTTTGCATGCTATAATTGTATTAATACGGAAACGTTAATACATGTGTGTTTAATAAACAAACAGAAAGTTCCTAGTTATGCCTCTCTCATAAACTAGCTCGTTGATTAACAAGATGATCAAGGTTTCCTGATCATGGACATTGGATGTTGTTAATAATGGGATCACAACATTAGTGTAATGGTGTGATGAACATTCATCCGAAGTATAGCATGCATTACGATCAAAGTCATTGAGTTTATATTGCTATAACAACTTATGAAGTGATCCTAATCCTTAGACCATGAGATCATGTCAATCACTAACACCGGAAGAGTTTCTTGATAACATCAAACGTCACACCGTAACAGGGTGATTATAAAGATGGATTCAGAACTAATAAAGTGTTATGTTGAGGCTCATGGATCGAGAGTGGAATTTGTTCATCCCGATGACGAATAGATATACTCTGGGCCCTCTCGGTGATATCACATTGATTAGCTTGCAAGCAAGTGATTTGATCACTAGAATGTTATATCACAGGAACGAGAAAAGAGTGCATGTCGGTAACGAGATCAAACTAGGTATGGAGATACCGATGATCGAATCTCGGACATGTAATATATCGTGAAACAAAGGGATTAAGATACTAGCGTAAAAGGTTCCGACGATCACAAGAAAGTCATCGTTGAATGTGTGGGAGTCAGTATGGGTCTCCAGATCCCGCTTCTGATTATTGATCCGAGAGGGGTCTCGATCATGTCCGCATTATTCACGAACCGTAGGGTGACACACTTAAGAGACACCGACATCCAATTGGAGCAAATGTTTCATGCCGAAAGAATGAACAAGCGCAGGAATTTATTTCACTAGATACCGAAACAGGTTTTCGGGTGAAATTGCATAAAGTGGTTATGCATGTGAAATAGAATTCTAGCAAGGGGTTATTTGTGAATGTTTGTCATTAAAGTAATTGACAAAATTCTGAATAAAATAAAAGAGTTTTATTTAATGAGAGTTTGCATTAAATTTGGTGTAAATTTAATGGGAATTTGAGTGGACTTTTGAGTGGAGGGAATTTAAAGGAGATTTGTGAGTGGAGTGTCCACCCACATGAAGAGGGGAGGGCAAGGGGGCAGCCCCATGCGCCGGCCACCCCCTTGGGGTTCCCCCCTCCTCCTATAAAAGGAGCCCCCCTCCTCACTTGTCTCTCACACCTCCTCGTGAAGGATCTCTCTCCCCCTCTAGAATTTATTCCCCATGGTCTCGGACTAGCGAGATACATGTTCCCGGTGGCTATTCGGCAAGAAAGAGTTGTTCTTCCGCTGCATCGCTGGAGCAAGGAGGCGGAGGTTGCTCGGTGCCTCGAACGTGTGTGCGAGCACGGATGCGCTGCTGATTTGCGACGCTAGGACTTCCTCTCGATCTTGAGATCGGCAAGAGATCGTCTACATCAACCACGAGTTGAACTCGTTAAGCTTTGTCGGTCTTCAAGGGTATGTTCTCTACGGATATACATCCGCCCGTTGTTTGTATCTAGTAGATAGATCTTGGTATATAGTTCACATCGTAGGAAATTTTTTGTTTTCTATGCTGCGAACCCTACAGTGGTATCAGAGCCGGATCTATGCGTAGATACTTTACACGGGTAGTACACATATGAGTATGTGGGCGATGATGATCATGTTGTTGCTCCTTTGTTGTAATTTTGGATATTGGTGGCATAGTGGGATGAAGCGGCCCGGACAAACTTTACATGTCCTCGCACATGAGACCTGTTCCACGCTTGACATGCAACTAGTTTGCATAAGTGGCTAGCGGGTGTCTGTCTCTCCTACTATAGTCAATATCTATTTTGCAAGCGAGTTGTCAACAATTTGATTATCCTCGTTGTGGTTCATGTTCGTAGGTAAGAACGGTTCTATCTCGAAAGCCCTAAGCCACATAAAACTTGCAATGGATAAATTAGAGGCGTCTAGTTTAGATTGTTGCTGGGCTAGTGTTATGATATGGTAGTGTTGTAAGTAGAAGTATGAGATGATACTCTTACAACACACATAGCATGTAAAATCCATAGACCTTGGATTTACACATATAGGTATGATAGTGATCATACCACGATGCACATGATAGAGATCATCTGCGGGAACCATATAATTTCACTAATAAACATATGATGTTTGATTGCATCTTATATTGCTTGTTTAGCACTTTGTTAGCATAATAAGATGATCCCTCATTTAAATATCAAGATAAGAATGTGTTCTTCCTTTAGTATGCACCGATTATGTTTTCGTCGCTCCAAGACATCACGTGATGATCGGGTGTTCTTGGATCCACGACCATATTTCGGGTGTAAAACAGTTACACACGCGAATACTAAGGTTCTAACTTGGCGAGCCTAGCATGTACAGACATGGCCTCGGAACACGGACCGAAAGGTTAAGCATGAGTCATATAGTTGATATGATGCCCATTTGATGCTCGCCTTTGAAGCTATACCGACTCACGTGATGATCGGACTTGGTGTAGTGGATTTGGTTCATGTAATCACCAAAAAGGCACGAGGGATGTCATTTTTGAGTGGGAGTTCATTCGTAATATAGATTAGTTGAACTCAATCTATCATACACTTAGTCTAAACTTTACAAATTCTGTTGTAGATGGCACCACCTGTTTTTAATTTCAATGTGTTCATGGAGAAAGAGAAACTAGCAACGAACGGTAGCAACTTTACCGAATGGGCCATGAATTTGAGGATTCTCCTCTCTGCTGCACAAAAGCAATATGTGCTAGAAGCGCCGTTAGGCCCCCCACCTTTAGATGATGCCCCTGACGAGGAAAAGAATGTCTATCAGACTCGTCAGGAGGACCACAACTTAGTTCATTGCGGCATATTGTATGGGCTAGAGACGGAACTTCGAAAGCATTTCGAAAACGGCAATGCATTTCATACAATGCGTGAGTTGAAAATGATTTTCGACACACATGCTGCTGTAGAGAGCTACAACGCTTCAGAAAAGTTCTTTAGCTGCATGATGGAAGAGCACAGCTCCGTTAGTGAGCATGTACTCAAGATGTCGGGTTACGCCGATAAGCTTGTGTCCTTGGGAATATAGATTCCCATTGACTTAGGCATCCATCGTGTTCTGCAGTCTCTGCCACCTAGCTATAAGAGCTTCGTGAAGAACTATAATATGCAAGGCATGAAGAAGTCTCTCCCCGAGCTTCTGTCAATGCTTAAAACTGCAGAAGTGGAGATCAAAAAGGAACATCAAGTGTTGATGATCAATAGGAACACTGGTTTCAAGAAAGACAAGAAGGGAAAACGGAAGGGAAGTAAGGGCGGCAAGCCTGTTGCCGCGCCTGAAAAGAAACCCCGAGTTGGACCTAAGTCTGATTCCGAGTGCTACTATTGTAAGGGGATTGGCCACTGGAAGCGCAACTGCCCCAAGTATCTGGCAGACAAGAAGGCCGGCAAGGCAAACAAAGGTATATATGATATACATGTTATTGATGTGTACTTGACTAGTGCTTGCAGTAGCACCTGGGTATTTGATACCGGTTCAGATGCTAATATTTGTAACTCGAATCAGGGGCTGCGGAACAAGCGACCGCTAGCAAGGGGTGAGGTCAAGATGCGTGTCGGCAATGGATCAAGCATTGATGTGATCGCCGTCGGAACGCTGCCTCTCCACTTGCCGTCGGGATTAGTTATAAACTTGAATAAATGTTATCTGGTGCCTGCACTGAGCATGAACATTGTATCTGGATCGTGTTTGATGCGAAGTGGTTATTCATTTAAATCCGAGAACAATGGTTGTTCCATTTATATGAATGAAATCTTTTATGGTCATGCACCGATGATGAATGGTTTATTTCTATTAGATCTCGATGATAATGTTACACATATTTATAATGTTGATGCTAAAAGGATTAAACTTAATGATGATATATCCGCATATATGTGGCACTGCCGTCTAGGTCATATTGGCGTTAAACGCATGAAGAAGCTCCATTCGGATGGACTTTTGGAATCACTTGATTATGAATCATTTGATACATGTGAGCCATGCCTTATGGGCAAGATGACTAGAACGCCGTTTTCCGGTTCAATGGAACGGGCGACAGATTTATTGGAAATCATACATTCTGATGTATGTGGTCCAATGAGTGTGTCGGCGCGAGGTGGATATCGTTATTTTGTTACTTTCACAGATGATTTGAGTAGATACGGTTATATATACTTGATGAAACACAAGTCTGAAACCTTTGAAAAGTTCAA
Organism: Avena sativa; assembly: GCA_916181665.1. Classification (NCBI taxonomy): domain Eukaryota; kingdom Viridiplantae; phylum Streptophyta; class Magnoliopsida; order Poales; family Poaceae; genus Avena; species Avena sativa. Next base: position 378,118,387 of record OV702284.1, read on the forward strand.
GGAATTTCAGAATGAAGTGGAAAATCATCGTAATAGAAAGATCAAATTTCTACGGTCCGACCGTGGAGGTGAGTATCTAAGTTACGAGTTTAGCACTCACATGAAAGAGTGTGGAATTGTTTCACAACTCACACCTGCCGGAACACCACAGCGAAATGGTGTGTCGGAACGTCGTAATCGTACTTTATTAGATATGGTTCGATCTATGATGTCTCTGACGGACTTGCCGTTGTCATTTTGGGGTTATGCACTAGAAACTGCTGCATTCACTTTAAATCGGGCACCATCTAAATCCGTTGAAAAGACACCGTATGAATTGTGGTTTGGAAACAAACCTAAGCTGTCATTTCTTAAAGTTTGGGGATGCGATGTTTATGTGAAGAAACTTCAACCGGATAAACTCGAACCCAAAGTGGAAAAATGCGTCTTCATAGGATACCCTAAAGAAACTATTGGGTATTCCTTCTATCACAGATCCGAGGGCAAGGTTTTTGTTGCCAAGAATGGATCCTTTCTAGAGAAAGAGTTTCTCGCGAAAGGTGTGAGTAGTCGGAAGGTAGAACTCGAAGAGGTTGTGGAACCTTCTCTTCAAAGTATGGCGAGTAGCGCAGCGCCGGAAGTTGTTCCGGAGTTGGCTCCACCTGTTGAAGAGGGAACTAATGATAATGATCATGAAACTCCGAAAGAGAGTACTACCGAACCTCGCAGGTCAAACAGGACGCGTGCAGCTCCCGAGCTGTACGGAAATCCTGTCATGAATTTCATGGTTGATGAAAATGATGACCCTGCGACGTATGAAGAAGCGATGATGAGCCCGGATTCCAACAAATGGTTAGAAGCCATGAAATCCGAGATGGAATCCATGTATGAAAATCAAGTTTGGAACTTGGTGGAAATACCTCACGACCGAAAGGCCGTGGAGAACAAATGGGTTTTCAAAAGGAAAACTGATGCTGATGGTAATGTGACCGTCTATAAAGCTCGACTTGTCGCAAAGGGGTTTTGACAAATTCAAGGAGTTGACTACGATGAGACATTCTCTCCCGTAGCGATGCTAAAGTCAGTTAGGATTATGTTAGCAATTGCTGCATATTTCGATTATGAGATATGGCAGATGGATGTCAAAAACGCGTTTCTCAATGGTAATATTGAAGAAGAGTTGTATATGATACAACCAAAGGGTTTTGTCGATCCTAAGGATGCTAACAAGGTGTGCAAGCTTCAGCGATCCATCTATGGATTGAAGCAAGCATCACAAAGTTGGAATCTCCGCTTTGATGAGGTGATCAAAGAGTTTGGATTTGTCCAAACTTATGGAGAAGCTTGTATTTACAAGAAAGTGAGTGGGAGCAATGTGTCATTTCTAATATTATATGTGGATGACATATTATTGATCGGAAATGATATAGATCTTTTAAACAGTGTTAAAAGTTATCTAAACAGCAAATTTTCAATGAAGGACCTAGGTGAAGCGTCATACATATTAGGCATAAAGATCTATAGAGATAGATCTAGGCGCCTAATAGGGCTATCGCAAAGTACATACCTTGATAAGATTTTAAAGAAGTTTAAAATGGACGGAAGTAAGAAGGGGTTCTTACCTATGTTGCAAGGCAAGACATTGAGTAAGACTCAAAGTCTGGCTTTGGCGGAAGAAAGAGAGATAATGGACAAAGTCCCCTATGCTTCAGCCATAGGCTCTATAATGTACGCCATGCTATGTACAAGACCGTATGTGGCACATGCTATTAGTTTGACTAGTAGGTACCAATCGGATCCAGGTTCGGAACACTGGATAGCGGTCAAGAATATCCTTAAGTACTTACGAAGAACTAATGATATGTTTCTTGTATACGGAGGTGAAGAAGAGCTCGTCGCTAAGTGTTATGTCGACGCTAGCTTTGACACCGATCCGGATGACTCTAAGTCTCAATCCGGATACGTATTTCTCATGAATGGCGGAGCGGTTAGTTGGAGGAGCTCCAAACAACCTGTGGTAGCGGGATCAACAACGGAGGCCGAATATGTTGCTGCTTCAGAAGCGGCTCAGGAAGCAGTTTGGATGAAGGAGTTCATATCCGAACTAGGAGTGGTGGCAAACGCGTTGGACCCAATGGTGATCTATTGTGACAACAATGGTGCCATTGCCAATGCCAAAGAGCCAAGGTCTCACAAGCATTCCAAGCATATTAAGCGCCGGTTTCACTCCATCCGCGAGCATGTCAAGGATGGAGATATAAAGATTTGTAAAGTACATACGGATCTCAATGTAGCAGATCCGTTGACTAAAACTCTCCCTAGAGCAAAACATGATCAACACCAGAACTCAATGGGTGTTAGATTTATCACTATGTAACTAGATTATTGTCTCTAGTGCAAGTGGGAGACTGAAGGGAATATGCCCTGAGAGGCAATAATAAAGTGTTTATTATGTGTATTCCAAGTATATGATAGATGTTTATTTTGCATGCTATAATTGTATTAATACGGAAACGTTAATACATGTGTGTTTAATAAACAAACAGAAAGTTCCTAGTTATGCCTCTCTCATAAACTAGCTCGTTGATTAACAAGATGATCAAGGTTTCCTGATCATGGACATTGGATGTTGTTAATAATGGGATCACAACATTAGTGTAATGGTGTGATGAACATTCATCCGAAGTATAGCATTACGATCAAAGTCATTGAGTTTATATTGCTATAACAACTTACGAAGTGATCCTAATCCTTAGACCATGAGATCATGTCAATCACTAACACCGGAAGAGTTTCTTGATAACATCAAACGTCACACCGTAACAGGGTGATTATAAAGATGGATTCAGAACTAATAAAGTGTTATGTTGAGGCTCATGGATCGAGAGTGGAATTTGTTCATCCCGATGACGGATAGATATACTCTGGGCCCTCTCGGTGATATCACATTGATTAGCTTGCAAGCAAGTGATTTGATCACTAGAATGTTATATCACAGGAACGAGAAAAGAGTGCATGTCGGTAACGAGATCAAACTAGGTATGGAGATATCGATGATCGAATCTCGGACATGTAATATATCGTGAAACAAAGGGATTAAGATACTAGCGTAAAAGGTTCTGACGATCACAAGAAAGTCATCGTTGAATGTGTGGGAGTCAGTATGGGTCTCCAGATCCCGCTTCTGATTATTGATCCGAGAGGGGTCTCGATCATGTCCGCATTATTCACGAACCATAGGGTGACACACTTAAGAGACACCGACATCCAATTGGAGCAAATGTTTCATGCCGAAAGAATGAACAAGCGCAGGAATTTATTTCACTAGATACCGAAACAGGTTTTCGGGTGAAATTGCATAAAGTGGTTATGCATGTGAAATAGAATTCTAGCAAGGGGTTATTTGTGAATGTTTGTCATTAAAGTAATTGACAAAATTATGAATAAAATAAAAGAGTTTTATTTAATGAGAGTTTGCATTAAATTTGGTGGAAATTTAATGGGAATTTGAGTGGACTTTTTAGTGGAGGGAATTTAAAGGATATTTGTGAGTGGAGTGTCCACCCACATGAAGAGGGGAGGGAAAGGGGGCAGCCCCATGCGCCGGCCACCCCCTTGGGGTTCCCCCCTCCTCCTATAAAAGGAGCCCCCCTCCTCACTTGTCTCTCACACCTCCTCGTGAAGGATCTCTCTCCCCCTCTAGGATTTATTCCCCATGGTCTCGGACTAGCGAGATACATGTTCCTGGTGGCTATTCGGCAAGAAAGAGTTGTGCTTCCGCTGCATCGCTGGAGCGAGGAGGCGGAGGTTGCTCGGTGCCTCGAACGTGTGTGCGAGCACGGATGCGCTGCTGATTTGCGGCGCTAGGACTTCCTCTCGATCTTGAGATCAGCAAGAGATCGTCTACATCAACCACGAGTTGAACTCGTTAAGCTTTGTCGGTCTTCAAGGGTATGTTCTCTACGGATATACATCCGCCCGTTGTTTGTATCTAGTAGATAGATCTTGGTATATAGTTCACATCGTAGGAAATTTTTTGTTTTCTATGCTGCGAACCCTACAATATTACCTTCCTCTTCTTGATCTTTTTCTTCAAACTCTTCATCAATGGGGTTGTATTGAAATTTCAAGAAGTGGAATATATTAGAGTATAGGTCAGTTAGGGTTAGGACCTTTGAGTTGTATCTATCTCTATTAGTCCTTTGAGGCTAAGTCTTGTAATATATATAAATAGCCATTCGAGGCCTCAATCAATACAGCTATTATTCTCTCAATATCCCAAACTATCATGGTATCATATGCCTAGATTTTCCGCACCTGGCATGGCACCGCTGCCAGCGCCGCCGCCCTGCCAACCTGGCCCCTCTTCTCCATGGCCGAGTTCCACGCCGCCGGTGCCCCTCCTTCTTCTCCTTCCTCCACAACTACCCAAACAAACCCTCGCCAAATCCCAATGATCTCCCTAGCTGACACCATTGACTATGTCTCCCCCTTCATCCCGATCTCGTTAGATCTCGGCGCCCACAACTACTACCATTGGAGCCACCTCTTCACCATCCACCTCGGCCGTTGCGGCCTCCACCACCACATAGATCCATCCTATCCTCTGTAGCCTGCCGATCCTCACTGGGTGGAAGATGATCTCGCCATCATCTAGTGGATTTACACACGCATCTTTATGGACCTCTTCAATCTGGTCTCCTCCGACGATGACACCGCCACCGAGCTCTGGTCCTCCCTTCAACAGTTGTTCTAGGACAACTCACATGTGCGCATCAACACGCTCAACACCGAGCTACGCACCAGAACTCAGGGTGATGCCCCGGTCACCATCTTCTACCAGTGGATCAAGGCGATTGGTGACGAACTCCACGAACTCGGCAATCACGTCGAGGACCGCACTCTCATCAACGCCCTCCTCGCCAGCCTCGGTGATCAGTTCGAGAAGCAGCAATCCTTCATCCCCATGCTCAAGCCCTACCCCACCTTCAAGGAGGTCCCCTCCCTCCTCCAGCAAGAAGAGAAGAACAAGCCTCTTAAGGCGCAACGGGCGTCGCGGGTATTTCATGTTGTTGCCCCCTCTGCCACGGTAGCGATTCACGCCCCTGGGATGCCATGGCAACCTGCCACAACCACTACGGCTCCCCAACCGCCCTCCGGCTGGCGTCCAAGCCCCAACTATAGGGGAAAAAACCCGATATATCGACCTCCTCAACCTCTCCCTGTCGGCCCTGCACCTGCTCCGCCATCAAGCGCTCCATCACTCCCAGCTCCAGCACCGTGGCCTCCTTAGCACGACCCCTAGACCGGCCTTGTGCAGGCTTGGTCGATGCCATGGTTGGCCCCCTCACCGTACGGCGCCCCTCCTGCTCACACGGGCACGTGGAGCCCCGATCTTCTTCCAACCACCGGCTGCCCCGGTGTCCTCGAATCCCGGCCACCGGCGCACATCTACACCGCCACCGCTACACCACCTCCAAGTGCACCAGGACTCCTGCCAAACTACTACAACATGTACGCTTCGTTACCCTCAAAAAAAAACATGTACGCTTCGTACGCGTAAAACTAGCTACAACCTCTCCCCTACGTTAACATGAAAGCTCCTGGCCCCTCTGCTCCTCCACAGCAGGTGGCCTGGGACCAAGCCGCCTTCATCAACCCATGAACAATTTTACCCTACATAACGAAGGTACGGATTGGATTTTCGATTCTGGTGCATCCTCGCATATGTCTTCAAATATGAATTTGTTGCCAGCTTGTTTTCCCTCTACCTTCTCCACAATAACTATTGGCGATGGCTCCACAATCCCTGTTTCTTGCACTGGCCACTCTTACATACCTTCCCCTTAGGCCAACTTTCTCCTTCGCAATATTCTTGTTCTCTCTACCTTAATCAAAAATCTGATTTCTGTTCGACAATTCTACATTGATAATAAAGTTATCCTGGCTTTTGACCCTTTTGGTTTGTCTGTGAAGGATCTGAAAATGGGGGAGATTCTAGCTCGGTACAATAGCACGGGCGATCTTTATCCTCTTCATGGCACGCCCACATCCACCCCCCGTGCCATGATTGCATCAGTTGACACTACTAGGAAAATGGTCGTCTGTGGCGCACCTAAAAGGCCCATCCGTGGCGCACTAATGGTGCGCCACGGGCCTTGCGCTACGGTTATCTCTCAGACGTGGCGCACTGCCTAGTGCGCCACGGTTGTGTAGAGATAGGCGTAGCGCACCTCCTAGTGCGCCACAGAAGTTTGGCATGGTGCGCTACCCCTGGGATCTTCTGTGGCGCACTACCTAGTGCGCCACCAAACTTCCATAGTGCGCTTTAGCTGTAGTGCGCCACAGAAGGTAGACCATGTGCGCCACAGATGTATTTTTTGTTTTTTTTTATTTCCGAGCCAGATTATATGCAATACAGATTATATACAATATTACAACAGATATACACACACAGATACAAGATATACAATTATATATATAAATACTCAATATGAAAAACAAGATTGAAACAAATACATATAGATAAGTCTCATACATGAATACATAGTCTAAGTTACATTGTTTCGATCATGTTACAAAGTAGTAGTTGGTACATGCTAATACTATACATGTGTCGATCGAACAAGTTAGAGCTCGGAAGCTCGCCTAGACATCTAAACTAGCTAGCTAGACACAAACGCGGGATAAATAACCAAAGAAGATAAGCATGATCACCGCCGCGACGAAGGTTTAGGTCTTCATCCGGTTGCTTGTCCTAACTCCCGCTAGATAGCGCGTGTATCTAGCTTCCGCCTCCGCCATAGTGTTGTACCCTTTGTATCTATTGCCGCTGAAACGGTGCACCTGTCTCCGGCAGTCTTCCCAATCATCGTAGACTCCGGGAACCCGTCCCTTGTACACGACGTACCACGTCATCTATAAGTTGACAATAATAATTAACCGACTATTGAAAAAAACATATATAATTAAAGTCGCATATGAAGATACACTTATAGAAAGTACTCCTAAATCAAAAAGACCAAACTCAGAAAGCATGCCTCATATATAACTAGGTTGTTCGACACAGGAATATGCTACGATGGAACTGTTCGCCAAGTAGGATGCACAACACCTGGACCTGTGCATAGCACAAGGCGAACAATCCCATCGCAGCACATTCACATATAGTGTGCCACAACATTTCAATCATCGGCATTATTCTCGAAAAAGACCAAAGTAACTCAAAAAGCATGCCTCATATATATACATAGGTCGTTGGACACAAGAATATGCTACGATGGAACTGTACGCCAAGTAGGATGCACAACACCTGGACTTGTGCATAGCACAAGGCATACAATCCCATCGTAGCACATTCACATATATAGTGTGCCACGACTTTCAATCATCGGCATTATTCTCGAAAAAAGAGTAAAGAAAAAAAGAAGGACCAAATTGAGCAAAGGACCAAAGAGTAAGCAAAAAAACCAAGCATTGATTGATATATAATAATAATAAGCAAAATAAGTTCACTTGTCGTCCACACACACACACAAAGGTCATCTATAGTTTGTAACTACAACTAGGCCAACATCAAGCCTTCTGGCTCGGCTTAGGGAACGGGAGGACGCCTTGTCTCGTCATGAACTTCCTATAGTCACCCTGCATCTCTAGGCGATCTTCTATATCACGGTTATTCGGGATATTTCCTCCGTAGAAGATCCCCCCCGAAGTCATGACATCACGAAAGATGATTGCCCCAAACTGCTGCTGGATGCGATACATCTCTTGTCTAATATCCGAATCATTGATCTTGGCTTTTGCTTCGGCCCACTGTTTGAGATGATCTGGCAGCGTAGAATTCTGCTGGTCAAGTAGGAACGCCCTCATGTGATGGAGTGCGTAGTAGGCTTCCTTCTTACTGTTTTCCGGCTGCTTCACGCAGGGGAACTCCGTTACGTGGTTGAAGACGTGCCTGCCGAACTTGACCTTCTTACGCACAAAGCTGGTGCCTTCCGTCGAGGCAAAGCCAGTGAGAGCATCATCCAGAACTTCCTTGATCTTGTCGTAGTTTTTCTTCTTTTCTAGACTCCCCGAGTCGAAATACGTGGCGTGGGAATGCTTCGGTGATAAGGAGATGAGCGTGCAGTGTTCATCTCTGCGCAAAAAATTCAAATGGAATGTGTTGGAAAAAGAATGATGATGATCTAATAAAGCCAATCGACGGTGGCGAGCGAATAACGACTTACTCGGGAAAGTAAGGCACGAGAATGTATTCCTTTGTCTTGTTCGCCACGAGGATTCTTTTTAGGTACAAGGCCACGATACGTCGTTCGGCGGGGGAACCCAAGCAGCCGTCACGCATGTAGTAGGGGTCCACTATAGCGATGCCCGGTGTGTTCTCTCTAATGATTTGCATGGCCAGGCTGAGAGAAAAGAGACGGACCATGGTATAGTGCAGCGGGTATAGGTGGAACATATTGAAGATGTCCTCGAACCGCAGGAAGAACAGATCCGCGGGGGCAGTGTCGACGAAGCCCAAGCCTAGTGGCACCTTAACCACGAATACCGGGTGCGAGGGATCTTTCTCCGATAGAAGGCGTCTCTCTATCGTCAGCACGCCGTCAAGCACACTCTGCAGTTCTGAACTGGCGAGCTTCCGCAAATTCTTAGGTAGCATGGGCTCACCCGCCACATGAATCCTCCACATAATACCCTCGGGTCTTGGTGGCCCGTCCCGAAACCTGATCGGATTCGCAGTTGTTGACGCCACCGGCTGGCTCGAGCTGCTAGATTTTCTTTTCCTGCCCTTTTTTCCTTTTGGAGAGCGGGCAGGCACCGCAATCTGAGCACCGGCCGCCCTATGTAGTGTGTCAGGGCTTAGAATAAAGGGCCGGTTGGTTGTATCAGCTGGCTCTGTAAAGGCGCAAGCTGGAGGCGTCTCCTGAGAACCAAACAGACGCTTGGTGATAGTGGCTTTCTCTGTGGGGCCACCAGCTAGGTCTTCTTTGTTGCCAAACTAAGTGCTGAAGAAGTGATCATTCTAGTCTTGGAACATATAAATCGGCCTACTTCTAACCTACTACTTACCTACAACATATAAATTGACAGCAACTTACCTACAACAACCTAGAACAGGGCACTCAGGGCACTCAAACTAACTTGACCCACTGCCACCTAGAACAGAAGCTAGCTAGAGCCTAAACTGGAACAACACTAAACTGGAACAACACTAAAACCACTGTATACAGTGGCTAACTTGACTAAAACAGCACTAAAACCACTAAAATAGCATTAAAACCACTAAAACACTAAAACCACTGACTAACCTGACTAGCACTAAAACAGAACTGAAACCTGACTAACTTGACTAACCTGACTAAAACAGCACTAAAACCTTTTTCGCGGCCACGTTTGCACCGCGGCCTTGGATTTGGCTGCTTCGGGTATAACCATGGTTGTGAAATACCGGTCTTCTCTTTCGACACTCTTTGCCCATCTGACACGGAACATCGGCACCTTTTCTCCACATTAGTCGAGCTCCAGATCTCCTCGATTCTTCCGTAGAATCTTTCCTTCACGTTGTCATCGGTGTAGAATTCCGACGTTACGCCTGAGTTCTGATAATCACACTTGTTGTCCTTTTCCTCCGTGTAGAATGTGTAGCCGTTGATATCATACGCCTGATAGGTCACCAGGTTTTGCATCGGTCCCTGCGACAAGGTGAATATGATCTTTTCCGTGTCAGAAGAATGCGAGCGCGGGGGATTATCAAGGAGCGTCTGCCTAAACCAACGCGTGAAATCTGAGTTGTGCTCTTTGATTATTTCTCCCTGCGTCCTCTGTATGCCCCGGTCACTGTACTTCTTCTCGATTAACCTTTTGTGCTTTTGTACCCAAGGATCGACCAGTTCTAAATGCTATAGCGCGACGAGGTTTGCTCGATCAAAGTCTGCGCGTCGAAAATCGAAGTCTGCATGCAGTATGCGACGACCCTCTCGGTGACCAGATTCGTCGAGCCTGCCAAGGTGTCTGTTGACGGGAAGACCGACAGGGTTCTCGATGTCTAGATAATTCGTGCAGAAAGAGATGCACTCTTCGGCCAGAAAGCCCTTGGCTATGCTTCCATCTGGACGGGACCTGTTGCGAACGTATCCTTTGATGTGTCCGTTCATCCTTTCGAACGCCATCATGCTGCGGAGGAACATCGGCCCGAGTTGTACGATGTCCTCCACGACATGGACCAGCAGATGCACCATAATGTCGAAGAATGCGGGTGGGAAGTAGACCTCAAGCTCACATAGTATCACCACGATCTCCTCCTGTAGCCTTCCGAGCTGATTCAAGCCAATCGACTTCCTAGAGATGACGTCGAAAAACTTGCATAGGCCAAATAACGTTTCACGGACGTGCTCGTCCATTATCCCTCTTAGTGCGACCGGAAGTACCTGCGTCATTAGCACGGCACAGTCGTGAGACTTCATGCCACTGAACCTCTGCTTCGCCTCGTCTAGGTATCTGCTTATCTTGCCCGCGTAGCCGTAAGGAAATTTGACTCCTAGAAGGCACTTGAAAAACTGTTTGATCTCATCCTGGCTTAGAGTGAAGCAAGAAGGAGGGCAGTAATATTCGTTCTTCTTGAACTTTTTACCCTTCCGACGACCTTGTGTCGTCTCTGACTCATGATCATCGTCATCTTCCTGATCATCAGGAGTAGTGCGTCCTCCGTGAAGCTCCTTCCGGATACCCAAGCATATCAGGTCGTGCCTTGCTTTCGGACCATCTTTCGTCCTATCTGGCATGTTGATTATGGTGGCGACCAAACTCTCGCACACGTTTTTCGTGATATGCATGATGTCGAGGCTATGAGGCGTGCGGAGAAACTTCCAGTATGGCAACTCCCAGAAAACAGACCTTGTTTTCCATACCTTCATCAGCGGCTTGTCTTGTTGCTGCCTCTTTCGCTTCTTTCCAGGCTTAGGACAATCTTTCCAGTTTTTCAGCAACTCTTCCACTTCTTCGCTGCTCCTACGCTCTGGGATTCCTCGGGTCTCTGATTTGCCATCGAACAGGTCTCCACGTTTTCTCCATGGATCATTCTTGCCGAGCCACCTCCGGTGCGCCATGAACATGGTTTTCGATGACCCTGGATCTTTCTCTAGTTGGAGATAGCTTGTGTTATCCATGCACCTAACGCATGCGCAGAATCCTTGGATAACCTGCCCCGAGATATACCCGCAACCTGGATAGTCTTGCACCGTAGTGATCAACACGGCTCTCATAGTGAAATAATCTTGTGCGACGGCGTCGTAAGTATTGGCTCCAGATTCCCATAACGTGGCTAGCTCCTCTTTCAACAGCCCGAGATACAGATTGATGTTGGTACCAGGTTGTTTCGGCCCTTGAATTAGCATACTCATTTGTATGTACTTCTTCTTCATGCACAACCATGGAGGGAGGTTGTACATCCATACAAACACGGGCCAAGTGCTGTGCGTGCTGCTCTGGCTACCGAACGGATTGAGTCCATCGGTGCTCACACCAAGCCTGATGTTCCTCGAATCTCCACCGAATTCTGGGAATTCGAGGTCCAATGCTTTCCACTGGCTAGCATCTGAAGGGTGCGTCAGCAGCTCATCCTTTTCGGGGTCATCATCATCATCTCCTGGCTTCTTCCTTTCTGCATGCCATCGCATGAGCTTCGCTTCCTTAGGGTCCGCGAAATAGCGCTGCAGACGAGGAGTGATAGGAAAGTACCATACCACTTTTCGAGGTGCTTTCTTCCCTTTCTTGTATCGACTCACGCCGCACACCGGACATGTGGTTTTCTCCGCGTCCTCGCCCCGATAAATGATGCAATCGTTGATGCATACGTGATATCTAACGTGCGGTAGATCGAGAGGACAGACGATTTTCTTGGCATCCTCGATACTAGTTGGACATGTGTTCCCCTCCGGGAGACGATCGTGCCAGAATGCCATCATATCGTCGAAGCTTGCGTCGCTCAATTTGTGCTTTGCCTTCATCTCCATAGCCTTGAGCGTTACATTCAACCGGGTATCATCGGGCCTGCATCCTTCATACAATGGAGTAACCGCGTCTTTCTCAAGTTGCGCAAGCTTGGCTTTCTCTCTAGCGGCAGCCCTGGCGTTACTCGTCTGCTTGAGAAGCATCTCTTGCACATAAGGGTCCCGCACCCAGCCTGACGTTGTTCCATCGTCGTCTGCTCCTCCGGCATCTAGATCATCATCATCCCGGTCTGCTTCCGCACCTTCACCATCTCCAGGAGACTCTTCATCATCTCGCCCGTTCTCGCCGTGATGATGATCATCGTCATGTTGGCCACCTTCTTCACCGTCTCCATCATCTACGTCATCGCTTATCCAACGAGTGTATCCATCCATGAAACCATGGCGGAGCAGGTGCGCCTGCAGATTCCCGGAATCTGGGTCGATCACCCAGTTGAGTTTGCATCTTCTGCACGGACATCTTATATCTGTCTTGTTATTTCGTATCATGTCGGTCGTCGCACATTTCAAAAATCTAGCCACAATGCCTTCGCTCATTATGCGGACCATTTTTGCCTGCACGATGTACACGGTACAATTTTGAAGTCTATTAGAACCACATAATGAATGCATGCATGCAATGGTCGATAGAAAATTTCGGCATGACCTATCCTAAAATTAGGACCTTTGCGAAATGCCAAAGTCTTGCCAAAATGGAAATGAATCAACATTTTGGCAAAACAAATGGCAACTTGTTCACATACAAACACAAGAGAGAGAGAGAGAGAGAGAGAGACCGATCCATACACACATGAACATATCATTATCCTCTCCATACACACATGCATGAGCATCATCGATACTCTCCATATACACACACATATGACCATCGATCCTCTCCATATACACACATCATGAGCATCGATCATCTACATACATATGAGCACATCATCCATATACACATGAACACATCCTTACATGGACAACTTACCGAGATGAGAGACCGATCGCGAGAAAGATGGAAAGGAGAGGTGCGCGCGTCGACCGAAGAAGGATAGATGAGAGACCGGAGACCTCCTCTATTACTTATGTAACATCCAAAGCAAGTTTTACATGCTAAAAATGGTGAATGTGTGGAGAAATTGAGGTGGGAAGGAGAAGATCCCGACTAGATCTAAAGAGGAAGAAGAAGGGGAAAGTGAAGTGTGGGGTGGTGGATGTGGTCACACATGTGCACATAAAGTGCTGCCCTAAAGAAATCGACACATCCGTGGCGCACACGGCCCTAGTGCGCCACAGGGAGTACAAACATCTGTGGCGCACTATGCCACGTGCGCCACAGATGCTCCTACTCCCTATGGCGCACTAGGCCAAGTGCGCCACAGAAGTTTGTGGCCGTTTCAGAGTAGAGGGGGGCATGCGCTTAGGCGTAGCGCACCAGACCCATGTGCGCCACAGATGACCCTAACAACCGTGGCGCACCTGACTATAGTGCGCTACAGATGTTTGGCGTGCGGCCAACAGGGCCCTGGCCCACACACATCTGTGGCGCACTATAGTCATGTGCGCCACAGTTGTTCTAGTTATTAGTAGGGCACTGCCCACAGGTGAGCCACGCCTGTTTTAGCCGTGGGACACTTCAACCATGTGAGCCACGGATGTGCTGATTACCTATAGCCGTTTTCCTAGTAGTGTGATCTGTGGAATCATCGTCTAGGCCATCCCAATAAAAACACTGTGTCATCTATGCTTCAAGATTTTTGTATCCCTAGTTCTACTGCTCTTCATGATGACCCCTCTCTGTAATGCCTATCAATGCGGGAAACATGTTAGATTACCCTTTGTAACCTCTACTACCATTAGCACTTTTCCTTTTGATCTAATTCATTGTGATCTATGGACCTCTCCAATACCTAGTCTTTCTGGTTATAAATATTATCTTGTGATCTTGGATGATTATTCTCATTATATTTTGACTTTTCCTATTCGTGTTAAATCTGATGGCATGCAATTTTTACCAATTTTTGGTAGTATATTCTTATTCACTTTAGCTTGCCAATTAGATTTCTTCAATGTGATAATGGCTGTCACACTCAAAACCGTAACTTATTTCTCTCTCAAGGCATTCTTCTCCGCTTTTCATGTCCTTATACTTCTTCCCAAAATGGTAAAGTTGAACGTTCTCTTCGTACCATTAGTGAAATTCTTCGCACATTGTTTTTACAAGCTTCTCTTCCTTCTCGTTTTTGGGCTGAAGATCTTCGCACAGCAATGCTACTTATAAACATTCAACCAACCAAAACCTTCCCTCTTTACTCGCCTTTTCAATCTCTTTTTATTTATCACCCCGACTACTCCTTTTTGCGTGTTTTTGGCTGCCTATGTTTTCCCAACACTGCCTCTACCGCCTCTAAAAAACTAGAACCACGCTCACTACCTTGCATTCACCTTGTTCTTTCTGATGATCACAAAGGATATCGTTGCTTTGATCCATCTTTTGGTCGTGTTCTTGTGTCTCACCATGTCACATTCGATGAAAATACTTTTCCTTATGCTGCCACCAAAACCACCCAACATTTCCAACCAACCCCACCAAAGAAACCTCTTCCTTAGTTCATTCTGCCGTCATCTCTGCCGCGGCAGATTATTTTCCCTGTTTCTCTGCCGTGGAAGCCCTCCGCCGCACCCCAGTCTCCTGCCGCGGCAGATTTTTCTGCCGATTCGCTTCCACTGCAGCCTGCCGCTACCCACACTTCTGCCGCAACAGATTTTAGCGCCACTTCTCTTCCACCGCAGACCCCCGGGCAAACCACTCCCTCCCACTCCGATTCAAGCACCAAAACACCCACTCCTACCACCAAGACCTCTTCCACACCACCTCTACCACCCAATGTTGTACCTATGCAACCATCCACAAATGATCATGTCATGTGCACCCGTGGCAAACGAGGGTTTCTTCTCCCTACTAGACGCCTCAACCTCATAGCGACCACCACAATATCCCCTATACCCACATCCTATAAACGTGCTCTTCTTCACCCTCTTTGGCTTTCCGCTATGCGTGATGAATTTTATGCGCTTCAGCAAAATAATACATGGACTCTTGTTCCAAAACCATCTGGTGTTAATGTTTTTTTAGGAAAATGGGTTTTTCGAAATAAGTTTCACGCTGACGGTACTCTTGCCCGTTGCAAAGCTCGATGGGTATGATGTGGTTTTTCTCAGCAACATGGCATTGATTTTGATGAGACTTTCTCTCCCGTTGTTAAACCAAGTATTATTCGTGTAGTTCTTAGTCTTTCTATTTCCTCCTCTTGGCCTATTAACCAACTTGATGTTAAATTTTTTTTCTTCATGGCACACTAAATGAAACAATATATTGTCAACAACCCTCTAGTTTTGAGCATCCCTCTTCACCCAACCTCGTTTGTTTACTCAAAAAATCTCTTTATGGTCTCAAACAGGCTCCTCGTGCCTGGTTTCAATGTTTTGCCACCTACATTCAAACCATTGATTTTATTTCCTCCAAATCTGATTCATCTCTCTTTATTTTTTGATCTTCTGAACACGGTGACTATCTTTTACTTTATGTTAATGATATAGTTCTCACTGCTAGTTCTGATTCTTTTCTCAACCATATAATTTATTCTCTTAATCGTGAATTTTCCATGAATAATCTTGGTCCTCTTCATCATTTTCTTGGAATTAATGTTTCTAGGACTAAGTCTACACTCTTTCTTTCTCAACGTCAATATATTTTATATTTGCTCTCTTGTTCTGGAATATCTAATTGTCAACCCTCTCGTACGCCGGTCGACATTGGTGCTAAATTGTCGGCTGATGGTGATCTTGTTTCTAAACCCACATTTTTTTATCGTAGCATCACTTGTGCTCTCCAATATGCCACCCTTACTCACCTCGACATCTCTTACTCGGTTTAGCAAGCCTATCTTTTTATGCATGATCCTCGTGCTCCTCATCTTGCTCATGTCAAACGCATTCTTAGCTATTTTAAAGGCACTCTTGATCATGGTCTTCTTTTTAATTCTTCATCTCCAACAAGCTTGACAGTTTATTCTGATGCAGACTTGGCAGGTTATCCAGATACTCGAAGGTCCATATCTGGATTTTGTGTTTATTTGGGTTATAATCTTGTTTCTTGGTGTTCTAAAAGGCATGTAACAGTTTCCAGGTCTTTTGCTGAGGCTGAGTATAGGTCGGTTGCTCATGTCATGGTCGAGGCGGTGTGGCTATGTCATCTTATCGTTGAGCTTCATCGACCACTTGAGCGTGCTACAATTGTTTATTGTGACAATATTTCTGCACTCTACATGGCCTCCAAACCAGTTCAGCATCGTCGCACAAAGCATATTGAGATTAACATCCACTTTGTTCATGAGAAGGTGGCTATTGGTGAAGTTTGTGTTCTTCATGTTCCTACAAGTGCTCAATTTGCTGATATTTTACCAAAGGGCTACCGAATTCATTATTCACCGACATACGCTACAGTCTCAACATCGTTACTCCTGACGTTGAGACTACGGGGGGATATTAGAGTATAGGTCGGTTAGGGTTAGGCCCTTTGAGTTGTAGTCTATCTATATTATTCCTTGGAGGATAAGTCTTGTAATATATATAAACAGCCCTTCGAGGCCTCAATCAATACATCTATTATTCTCTCAATATCCCAAACTATCAGAGTCGCATTACATCTTCTCCAAACTTGAGGGAAATTGTTTCCTTCTTGCAATCAATATTTTCCCATGTTGTATTTAAGAAAGTTCTTACAAAAATAATTGGAAAATAGGAGTCAATTGGCATATCAACTACCACAAAATCAATGGGATATTCATAAGGACCAATATAAATAGGCATGTTTTTTATTATTCCCATAGGGAATCTAAGTGATTTATCGACAAGCATAATTGTCATTTCAGTATTTTCTAGTTTTGCCGGTTAAAGCTCATCTCGAGTCTCTTGATAAAACCTATATGGAATAACATTAACTGTAGTCCCATTATCACAAAGGACGTAATAAGAGGTTTCACCAAAAGTATAAGGAAGTATAAGTTTACCAATGTTTTTTTAGCCTTTACCTTTCCTTCAACGAACTGAGAAGCTTCGGAATCAAGTTCAACTATGTTGCAATGTGAAAAATAGTTAATATACCTTCTTTATATGATTGAGTAGTCCTCACGGGCCGCAGGTTGGGGGGAAGCCTCATAGCGTCTATGTGCATCTAATTCTATGGGAATATCATGTATTGATTGAATATGAGCATTTTATATTATATCTTTGTCTCTACCTTGATCCAAGGACTTGTAGTTACCCAAGACGCCACAGACTGATCAAGGTATGAAGTGAGATGTGTGGAGAACGACGTCTAAAATGCGAGACCCAAGTGATAGCAAGAGGGAATACAGTATTCGCTTAGTGATCCACTTGGGATCAACATAACACCACTAATCTTAAGGCTTTCGTCTATTTTACTTAATAATATTTGTAACCCATGGTTTCGTGGTATGACGGTTGGATCAAGAGACTATTATTACCTATGGTTTTAGGGTCTCTAGTAGCCAAGGATGTACTGCCCATAATTCCTATCACTATTAGATCATTTTACACATGAATGTGCCTAATCATATTTTTATCCCATTTGTATGCATAGTTGCTGGTGAATATTCAACCCTGGCCTATCTCCATCATTGAAAACAACCAAAAGATACAAAGTAAACAGAAAATATCCGGTAAAAAAAAAATCAGCAAGTCTTGTAGAAGTTCCTCAATTACTTTTAGCAAGTGTTTCCAAAGGTTCGATAAACCTAGATCTTTTCTAGGGAAAGAGATACTATACTACATTCATGATCCAGATTGAAAGTATTAGCTATTTTTCTAGCGTCGTTGCCAGGGAAGCAATTTCACTATGATGGTGAGGTTATTAGAGACCTTGTTTATTTGTTTGGTTTTTGTTTTAATTATTGTTAATAGTTTACTATTTGTTATCTATTTGAAAACCCCAAAAAATTAGTTACTTGTTTAAATGTTTCTCTAAACCTAAAAATACCAAAAAGATAATTACTATGGCGGTAAAGTATCTCGGGGAGTATGCTACTCGCAATCATGATTTTAATCGTGCCCCTATTACTCAGCCCGCTGTTACATAACCAATTTGGAGGCTCAACTGCTGAAGATTTAGGTTTGCACATAAATACATTTACTGAAATATGCGACATGATGCGCATAAAAGATGTTGGCCCCGATGCTGTTAAATTACGCTTGTTTCCTTTTTCACTTATAGGAAAATAAAAAGATTGGTTGCTAGATTTGCGTAAAGGCACTATTGCTTCATGGGAGGAATGCATTAATATTTTCATGACTAAGTTTTTCCCTCTAGATAAGACTGTGCAACTTCGATCAAATACTACAGGTTTTAGACAAGAAGATCACGAGCCACTAGAGTTTGCTTGGGAACAATGAAGTAAGCCTTAATGAGCTATCCCAGCGATGTGATGGAAGAGTGGTAATTTTCCACCTATTTTATAACTCTCTTAACCCGATGTCTAAATCTATGCTTGACACTATAGCTGGAGGAACATTCCTGGGCAAGGAAGTAAATGTTGCCAAGAAGATTCTAAATGACATGTAAAGCAACCATTCCCAATGACATGTACTCAAGAACAATCACCGAGGAGACTAATGAAGAGCTTACTTCTGAGGTAGATGAGCTTCTAAGAATACTAAAGGGTAAGGAAACCCAGGTAAATGCCATCACCAACTCAAATATTGAGGAAGCGGATTTATAGCTCGTAATCCTTATAAACCTACATGGAAGAGTCAAGATTATGGCTCGAACTTTCAAAATCAATATGCTAACCCTACAGGTGCTCCAAACAACAATAATTATACCAATAGTAATGGAGAGTGTAATTATAATATCCCTCTTGAAAATTCTTTCAAAGATTTTATGCAAGCACAAACTAAACATAATAATCTTCTTATTAAGATTATGGAGAACCATGAAAATATTATTAATAAACTATCTAATAAAGAAATTACTCCTAAAATGATGTTCAAGCTTTACAGGAAAGACCAAAGACCGTGGAAGCATAATTGGGCAAGATAGCCGAGAGTCAAACTCTCATCCTAGCAATGTTTCTAGGAAATCCCTAGCCAAATCTGGTCAAAGACCTCAAGATGATGAGGGTGGAAAACAGATATGAGAAGCCTGAAGAGCTGGACTATAGCAACACACCGTTTCTGGATTATATCATGGAGGATCTTGTGAAGATGATCACCGTAAAGAATATAGGTATTGTAGGAGGCAATGATGCCATGTACCAACACTTTATTCAAAAAGTTTCAACCAAGGTACATGGACTAGAAATGCAATACAAGAAATGTAACATCCCTAAAATCATGTTTTCAAAGATTGCATATCATCCATACATGCATAATCATTTAGGGATCAATTTCAAAGTCATTTCAAAGAAAACAGAAGCATTGAGTGCTTATTATTTTATGTAAACAGGCATTGATCCAATGCTACTCTCTAGTAAGAGATTATTGTTTCAAACCAAGATTTTTTGTTCATGAGTTGGTTTGGTTGAATTCCAAAGCTTGGCCAAATATTTCAAAACCAAATATGGTTTTAAAACCATTTGCATATCTTTATTAAAACTTGTGTAAGGCACTGGTTTATTTTAAAACTCCAATGGAACCAAGCAAGTCTGGTGAGACAGCATCGTTTTGTACTCAAAAATTTGCAGGTTTCATTTTACAAAAATCCAGAGCAAGTTTGAAATCAAACACATTTGAAAACATTTGAATTTGTTTCCTGGAAAATCAAACAGAAATGGAAAAAGAGAAAAGAATTAGATGAGGTCCGGCGCTACTAGTCTAGCCCAGAACCAGATCCATCCCAAAAGCACACCCGGACCATTACCCCTCAGCTTCTTCTCTCACCCACACGGAACCAACCCACACCGTCGCTGACCAGTGGCCCCTCTCCACGTCACCTTCTTCTTCCCCAAAATCACGCGCGCAGTCACTGCTCGCCGTTACCTCGCCGCAGTTAAGCCCTCCCCTTAAATCCCATTTATGCAGGGAGTAATCCTCGCCCCCGCTCTGGCTATTTAATCCCCTTCTCTCTCTGCATCTTTCCCCTCACTCAACGCCTCTTCTCCGCCACCAGGCTGCCCACAATCCCACTTGCACCGCCGCGGTACCGAGCGTCTCCGGCGTGCGATTCCGGTAAGCATCGACCACCCCCTGTCTCTGATTCATACGAGCATGATCAGTGTGTCCTTGCGCATCTCATGCCCTTCTTTTGCTCTGTATCGCCCTAGAGCGTCGCCATCACCCACCTCTGGAAGCAACCGAAGCTCAGCGCAACTCTGAAGGGTTTCGCAGCATAGTAAATCAAAAACATTCTACGGATACGAATGGGAAAGCCAAGATCTAATCTAGGAGATGCAAACAACGAGGGGTATTAGATGAGATCTTCATACCCTTGAAGATTCGCACAGCGGAACGTTCGACTGAACGTGGGTGATGTAGTCGTACTCGCGATCCGATCCGATCTAGCACCGCAAGTGGCGATGCCTCCGAGAGATGCACACGTGCAGTACCTCGACGTCTCCTCCTTCCTCGGTCCAACACGTATGGTGGAGAGACGGATTCGATCTACAACGCGACGGCGCGGTGCAACTGGTGGAGAGTTTCTGCAGCAGGGCTTCGTCTACGTGCAGTCGGGAGGGAGAGAGAGAGGAGGGAAGCAGGGCGGCTAGGGATTGAGGAGGAGTTGTGGGAGGGGGTGCGCCCCCAGCCCTCTTTATATAGAGGGGTGGGCGGCCAGCCCTTGCCCCTCCCCCAAGCCCTAGGGCCGGCGGCCAAGGAGGGAGGAGTGGGGGGCAACTTCCCCCCCCCCTTCTAGAAGCTCCCCTAGGGTTTCCCCTAGGTTTGGCCGGCTGGGCCCTATGGGGCCTTCTTCCCCTGGCCCAATGCAGACAGGGCACTCCCTCATAGGCCCATGCCCCCTCCCGGCAGGTGGGGGCACGTTGGTCCCCTTCCGGAAGGTTCTAGAAGCTTCCGTACAATACCGATTAACCCGAAACAATTCCGAACTCCAAAAACTGCATTGCCTTATATGAATCTTATTCTCCGGACCATTCCGGAACCTCTCATGATGTCCCGGATCCCATCCGAGACTCCGAACAAAAACTCATAAACCAATTATCCAATCTATCCTAGCGTCGATACACGTTAAGTTTGTGACCCTTCGGGTTCGAGAATATGCAGACATGATCTTCTATCTATAATAAACAGCAGGGTCTGGAAACCCATATTGACTCCCACACATTCATCGATGATCATATCGGATGAACCACGATGCCAGGATTCAATCAATCCCATATATATATTCCCTTCGTCTCACGATATTTTACTTGCCCGAGACTTGATCGTCGGTACCGTCATACCTAGTTCAATCTCGTTCACAGCAAGTACTTTACTCGTTCCGTAATCCGATATCACTTTGTGATTAACTCCTTAACCACATGCTTGAAAGCGGTGTTGATATCGATTACCGAGTGGGCCCGAAGTATATCTCTCCGACTTGGGAGGGACAAATCCCATCTCGATACATACAACCCAACAGGTACTTTCCGATCACCTGAGAGACACCTTTATGATCACCCTCTCATAGGATGACGTTTGATGACCTCAAAGCTTTCTTCCGATACCAGGAAGTTGTAGTATCTCATGGTCTAAGGAATACAATATTTGACATAAGAAAAGCTTCGCAAAGATGAACACGATGACACGATCTAATTGCTCCGCTTAGTTTGGGTCTGTCCATCGTATCATTCTCCCAATGACATGATCTCATTATTAATCGACAACTCATGTCTATGGTTAGGAAACCTTAACCATCATTAATCAATGAGCTAGTCCATAGAGGCATACTAGGGACACGGTGTTGTTCACAAACCACACAAGTATTAAAGTTTCCGCTTAATACAATTCTAGCATGGAATATAAACTTTATCATGAACAAGAATTATAATAATAACATCTTTATTATTGCCTCTAGGGCATAATTCCAACAGTCTCCCACTTGCACTAGAGTCAATAATCTAGTTTACATTTGGCAACAATCTCACACCCATGGCACTAAGGTGCTGATCATGTTTTACACGTGGAAGAGGTTTAGTCAATGGATCTGCGACATTCAGATCTGTATGTACTTTGCTAATCTTCAGATCTCCATCTGCTATATAATCTCGGATAATATGAAACTTGCGGTTGATATGCTTGGTCTTTGGATGATATCTTGGTTCCTTAGCGAGTGCTATGGCGCCAGTGTTGTCACACAATATCTCCAGTGGGTCCAATGCACTTGGAACCACACCAAGCTCAGTGATGAAGTTCCTGATCCAAACTCCTTCACTTGACGCTTCTGCAGCAGCCATGTATTCCGCTTCTACAGTAGATCCCGCGATCATGATTTGCTTGCAGCTTCTCCAGCTCACAGCTCCTCCATTCAAAATATAAATGTATCATGTCTGAGATTTAGAATCATCATTGTCGGTGTCGAAACTAGCGTCGACGTAACCCTTTACGACGAGTTGTTCATCACCTCCATAGATTAAGAACATTTCTTTAGTCCTATTTAGGTACTTTAGGATGTTCTTCACGGCTGTCCAGTGTTCCACTCCTGGATCACTTTGGTATCTGCTCGTCAAATTAAGAGCATTGGACACATCCGGTCTAGTACACAGCATGGCATACATGATAGAACCTATGGCCGAGGCATAAGGCACTTTTCTCATAGCTTCTCTATCATTTACCATAGCTGGACACTGAGCCTTGCTCAATATCTTACCTGACAACATAGGCACTGAACCTTTCTTTTCCTTATCCATTCTGAACCTTTTCAGAACTTTGTCTAGGTATGTACTCTGGCTTAAAGCTATCAGGATTCTTTGTCTATCTCTGTAGATCTTGATGCCCAATATATAAGCAGCTTCACCTAGGTCTTTCATTGAAAAAAATTTGTTCAAATAACTCTTCACATCGTTAAGCATGTTAATATCATTTCCAATAATCAATATGTCATCCACATATAGTACTAGAAATGTCACTGAGCTTCCACTCACTTTCTTGTAGATACAAGCTTCGTAGCAATTTGCAACAAATCCAAAGCTCTTGATCACTTGATCAAAACGAAGGTTCCAACTCCGAGATGCTTGCTTCAGTCCATAAATGGAACGCTGAAGTTTGCACACTTTATCAGCATCCTTAGGATCCACAAAACCTTCGGGTTGCATCATATACAACTCTTCATCAATGTTGCCATTAAGGAACGCAGTATTGACATCCATCTGCCATATTTCATAATCATGAAACGCAGCAATTGCTAATAAAATCCGAATGGACTTAAACATCGCTACAGGAGAGAAAGTCTCATCGTAGTCAACACCTTGAACTTGTCGAAAACCTTTCGCGACAAGCCGTGCTTTATAGACGGTAACATTACCATCCGCGTCCGTTTTCTTCTTGAAAATCCATTTGCACTCGACGGCCTTTCGGTCGCTAGGAGGGTCCACCAAAGTCCATACTTGGTTTTCGCTCATGGATCCCAATTCGGATTTCATGGCCTCTAGCCATTTCTCAGAGTCTGGGCTCATCATCGCTTCCTCATAGTTCGTAGGTTCACTATCTTCTACCAACAAGACAGTCAAGACAGGGTTGCCGTACCACTTAGGAGGGGAACGCGACCTTGTCGACCTGCGACGTTCAGTAGCAGCATCATCCGAAGCTTCATGATCCTTGTCATTAGCTTCCTCTATTGTTGGTGCAGGCGGCACTGGAACAATTTCAGGTGCTGCGCTACTCTCCAACTCAAGAGAAGGTTCAATAACCTCGTCTAGCTCTACTTTCCTCCCACTCACTTCTTTCGAGAGAAACTCCTTCTCAAGAAAGGATCCGTTCTTTGCGACAAACACTTTGCCTTCGGTTCTGTGATAGAAGGTATACCCAATAGTTTCCTTAGGGTATCCTTTGAAGACGCATTTCTCCGCTTTGGGTTCGAGCTTGTCCGGCATCAATTTCTTGACGTAAGCTTCGCATCCCCAAACTTTAAGAAATGACAACTTAGGTTTAGCACCAAACCACAGTTCATACGGTGTCGTCTCGACGGATTTAGATGGTGCCCTATTTAAAGTGAATGCAGCGGTTTCTAATGCATAACCCCAAAATGATAATGGCAAATCAGTAAGAGGTCGTTTGGTATCCATCATTTGGGCCTAGAATCCTGAAATTCATTTTGCAATTCCATCCCTATGCTGTTTGGTTGGCACGGAATTGGGTCGTCATTTCATTTGGCAAATCCATCCAAATATCCCTATGTGTAAACCCAATTCCTATCTCTGACCTGTCATTTCCAAATTCTGGTGGCAGCCAAACATATGGGTGTTTTTGGAATCATAATATAAATGAAATGAATCCATGTATTCATTTCATTTCTACTAAATGAAATGAATACCTGGATGCCAAACGACCTCTAAGAGACATCATTGATCGGACCATATCTAATAGGCTTCGATTCCGGCGTTCAGACACACCATTGCGCTGTGGTGTTCCGGGTGGCGTGAGTTGCGAAACGATTCCGCTAGCTTTAAGATGCGTGAGAAAATCATAACTCAAATATTCACCTCCACGATCGGATCGTAGAAACTTAATCTTTCTGTTACGATGGTTCTCCACTTCATTCTGAAATTCCTTGAACTTTTCAAATGTTTCAGATTTATGTTTCATTAAATAGATATACCCATATCTACTTAAGTCATCGGTAAAAGTGAGAAAATAGCGATATCCACCGCGCGTCGAAACACTCATCGGCCCGCATACATCGGTATGTATGATTTCCAACAAGTCCGTTGCTCGCTCCATCATTCCGGAGAACGGGGTTTTGATCATCTTGCCCATGAAGCATGGTTCGCATGTGTCAAATGATTCAAAATCAAGAGACTCCAAAATTCCATCAGAATGGAGTTTCTTCATGTGCTTTACGCCAATATGACCTAGACGACAGTGCCACAAATAAGTAGTATTATCACTATCTACTTTGCATCTCTTAGCCTCAATGTTATGGATGTGTGATTCATCCCTTTCGAGATTCAGAAGAAATAAACCATTCACAATAGGTGCATGACCATAAAAGATGTTACTCATATAAATAGAACAACCATTATTCTCCGATTTAAATTAATAACCGACTTGCAATAAACACGATCCAGAAATAATGTTCATGCTCAACGCAAGCACATAATAACACTTATTAAGGTTTAAAACTAACCGAAGGTAAAACTAAGGAGAGCGTGCCGACGGCCATCACATCAACTCTTGATCCGTTGCCAACGCGCATAGTCACCTCATCCCTCGCAAGCCGCCGTCTATTCCGTAGCTCCTGTTTCGAGTTACAAATATGAGCAACTGAACCAGTATCAAATACCCAGGCACTACAACGAGGGCTAGTAAGGAAAACATCAATAACATGTATATCAAATATACCTTTGATGGTGCCAGCCTTCTTGTCCGCTAAGTACTTCGGACAGTTGCGCTTCCAGTGACCCTTGTCCTTGCAATAGAAGCACTCAGTGTCCGGCTTGGGTCCAGACTTGAGCTTCTTCTCAGCAGGGGCAACGCGCTTGCCGCCGCCTTTCTTGAAGGGCTTCTTTGCACCCTTACCTTTCTTGAAGGTGAGGGGCTTGTTGACCATCAACACATGATTATCCTTTTTGATGTCCACCTCCGCAGCATTCAGCTTTGCGAAGAGCTCGGTGATCGTATCAGTGGAACCAATCTGATTGTGAGTCACTACAAACCTTTTGTAGCTGGGAGGGAGTGATTGCAGAACCCTGTCAATCTTGAGCTCCTCTGGAATCTTGCAGTCCAGTTGCTCAAGGCGTTGAGTGTAGCCCGACATCTTTATGGCGTGCTCACTAACGGAACTCCCTTCCTCCATCTTGCAGTTAAAGAATTTCTCAGAGATCTCATATCTCTCAGAACGGGCCTAAGTCTAAAACATGGTCTTTAGTTCATCAAGAATCTCAAAGGGCCCGGGATAGTCTTCAAAACGATTTTGAAGGTCTGATTCCATAGCAAACAACATGGTGCTCTTAATCACACCATAATCATCTTTGCGCGACTGATAGACAGCTTTCTCATCAGTCGGCGCATCTACAGCAGGGGCATCACCTAGCGCATTCTCAAGGACATAGTCCTTTTGACCGCCAGAGAGAATGATTCTCAGATTCCGGAACCAGTTGGTGAAGTTAGACCCATTGTTTCTAAGCTTTTCTTTCTCAGCGAAAACGTTGAAGTTGAAGTTGGACTTAGCCATTTGATCTACAATATTTGCAAGTACAAATTAGACTATGTTCATGATAACTAGTTCAACTTAATCAAATTACTAGATGAACTCCCACTAAATTCAACATCCCTCAAGTTGTTTAGTGAACACGATCCAAATTCACCACACCTAATCCGATCTTCACGAGAAGAGATGTGGCTTCAATGGTGGACAACGAAGTGTCGATCATATCATTCATATGACTCATGCTTAACCTTTCGGTTCATGTGTTCCGAGGCCATGTATGTACATGCTAGGCTCGTCAAGTCAAACCCAAGTATTTCCGCGTGTGCAAAACTGGCTTGCACCCGTTGTATGTGAACGTAGAGTCTATAGCACCCGATCATCACGTGATGCTTGGACACGACGAACTTTCGCAATGGTGCATACATGGGGAGAACACAGTTTTATCTTGATCTTTAAGTGAGGAATCATCTTATAGTGCTACCGTCGCGATCTAAGCATAATAAGATACACAAAAGGATAAACATCACATGCATATAACTTTATGTGACATGGTATAGCCAATCTTCGCGCAATGATCTCCATCTTGTGCGTGCCGGCATGATCTCCATCACTCCACCATGATTGCCTCCACCACGAATAGCAACTACAACTATTGCTAACTACTTAACGATAAGTAAAGCTATTACATGGCGCATAAGAAGTTGACACACATGTCATACACAATTATAAATACAACCATATGGCTCCTGCCGGTTGTGTACTCATCGACATGCAAGTCGTGAAACATTACAAAACATGATCATACAACATACACATCACATCTTGGGCCATACCATATCACAGAAAACACTCCCTACAAAAACAAGTTAGACGCCTCTACTTTGTTGTTGCATGTTTTACGTGGCTTATGGGAGTAGCAAGCTAAGAACGATTCTTACCTACAGAAAGCCACAACGGTGATATTATGGTTGCCAAACTCCGGTGTAAATCCCATGACAACTATAATGAGAGAAACTGGCATCCAACAGCCGCATGTGTGGAACAAGCCACACGTCAAGTGCGGAGCCGGTCTCGCGAACGACGTCACGTAAGGTTGACCTGGACCGCTTCAATCTCACTATCCCGCGTCATAAGAAGAACACAAACAAGAGGCTTGCAACAGAAAACATCAACACCCGCAACAACCATGTTGCGTTCTACTTGTGAAACACATCTACGCATAGATCTAGCTCTGATACCACTGAAGGGTTTCGCGGCATAGTAAATCAAAAAAATTCTACGGATGCGAACGGGAAAGCCAAGATCTAATGTAGGAGATGCAAACAACGACAGGGATTAGATGAGATCTTCATACCCTTGAAGATTCGCACAGCGGAACATTCGACGGAACGTGGGTGATGTAGTCGTACTCGCTTCTCCTCCTCGCGATCCGATCCGATCTAGCACCGCAAGTGGCGATGCCTCCGAGAGATGCACACGTGCAGCACCTCGACATCTCCTCCTTCCTCGGTCCAGCAAGTATGGTGGAGAGACGGATTGGATCTACAACGCGACGGCGCGGTGCAAGTGGTGGAGAGTTTCTGCAGCAGGGCTTCGCCTACGTGCAGTCAGGAGGGAGAGAGAGAGGAGGGCAGCAGGGCGGCTAGGGCTTGAGGAGGAGGTGTGGGAAGGGGTGCGCCCCCAGCCCTATTTATATAGAGGGGTGGGCGGCCAGCCCTTGCCCCTCCCCCAAGCCCTAGGGCCGGCGGCCAAGGAGGGAGGAGTGGGGGGCAAGTTCCCCCCCCCCTTCTAGAAGCTCCCCTAGGGTTTCCCCTAGGTTTGGCCGGCTGGGCCCTATGGGGCCTTGTTCCCCTGGCCCAATGCGGCCAGGGCACTCCCTCATAGGCCCATGCCCCTTCCCGGCAGGTGGGGCCACGTTGGTCCCCCTCCGGAAGGTTCTAGAAGCTTCCGGTACAATACCGATTAACCCGAAACAATTCCGAACTCCAAAAACTGCATTGCCTTATATGAATCTTATTCTCCGGACCATTCCGGAACCTCTCGTGATGTCCCGGATCCCATCCGAGACTCCTAACAAAAACTCATAAACCAATTATCCAATCTATCCTAGCGTCGAGACACGTTAAGTGTGTGACCCTTCGGGTTCGAGAACATGCAGACATGATCTTCTATCAATAATCAATAGCGGGGTCTGGAAACCCATATTGACTCCCACACATTCATCGATGATCATATCGGATGAACCACGATGCCAGGATTCAATCAATCCCATATATATATTCCCTTCGTCTCGCAATATTTTACTTGCCCGAGATTTGATCGTCGGTACCGTCATACCTAGTTCAATCTCGTTCACAGCAAGTACTTTACTCGTTCCGTAATCCGATATCACTTTGTGATTAACTCCTTAACCACATGCTTGCAAGCGGTGTTGATATCGATTACTGAGTGGGCCCGAAGTATATCTCTCCAACTTGGGAGGGACAAATCCCATCTCGATACATAGAACCCAACAGGTACTTTTCGATCACCTGAGAGACACCTTTATGATCACCCTCTCATAGGATGATGTTTGATGACCTCAAAGCTTTCTTCCGATACCAGGAAGTTGTATTATCTCATGGTCTAAGGAATACAATATTTCACATAAGAAAATCTTCGCAAAGATGAACACGATGACACGATCTAATTGCTCCGCTTAGTTTGGGTCTGTCCATCATATCATTCTCCCAATGACATGATCTCATTATTAATCGACAACTCATGTCTATGGTTAGGAAACCTTAACCGTCATTAATCAATGAGCTAGTCAATAGAGGCATACTAGGGACACGGTGTTGTTCACAAACCACACAAGTATTAAAGTTTCCGCTTAATACAATTCTAGCATGGAATATAAACTTTATCATGAACAAGAATTATAATAATAACATCTTTATTATTGCCTCTAGGGCATAATTCCAACAAACTCCGGCGACACTCCCTGGTAGTTTTCGACCGCCCTTCCTCTCTATTGGATACTCGCATGTTCACCTAGCTCGTGCGCATCTAACGACACCCCTGGTTTGTCTTAGCGCGCACCACAACCTTGCCCCCGACGACGCCAGAGCTTGCCCGAAAATAGGCTTCACTCTGACGAGCAATAGCAGCCGAGTCCGAGCGCCCCTGTCTCTCCCTCGACCACCTCGAGCACCGCCGGCAACTTCTCTGACAGAGCGCACCGCCGCCACTTGCCGCCGCTGGCACCGCCCCACTATGGTCGCTTGATCAGCAGCCGTCAGATCTAGATCCAACGCACGCGATAGAATCATTTAGTGAAGGGGTATGTGTTCGATTTCATTTAGATCGTGCGGTCCACACTGGTTGATCCAGCCGAACCGGTACGGGCCAATCAGAACACGCCGCGTGGCCTGCGTTTAGATTTAAAAACAGAATTTAGATCTATTAGTGATTCAAACTTGTAAAATTCATAACTTTTGATCCACACGTTCAAATTTTACAAATTTCATATCATTGGAATTAGGAGAAAGAATCCTATCTGTTTATGCAACGTGTTTAAAGTTTTGCCTCTGTAAAATGGTTATTTTTGCAGAGACATTTGTAGGCTTAATTTGAGTTTGGAAATTATTTGAAAAATGTTTTAAAGATCAAATAAAGTTTATTTTGAGTATCTTGATCTTGTTTTGTTTCAGTACTGTACACTTGTCTTGTTTGGTATAGTAAAATCATCACATGAAATTTGCATGCATTCATATATTTTTATTTGTATATTTTGTTATGTGATTTTGGTGCCATTATTTTATGTGTTGATTTTGGTGAAAATAGTGATTGTGGTTGTGAAGATTGTTGCTACTACCCAAAGTAGCAAGGCAAGTGGTGCTTCATGTCTTTATCCCTATAGTTTCACCTATGCATTAGAAATATTTTGTATAGGACTTGCATGAATATTTTGCTAAGTATCTATAAGCTATGCTTGGGAAATCCTAGTAGTGTAGAAATGTTAGAATTTCCTCTAAGTAAGATACATGCTATTGACATGCTTAGCCTAGCTAGTGACAACCAAGGGTGGATATTATATTCATGCTATGAGAAATATTTCTAAGTCATTGACTTGTGTTTTGCTTAATAAAAACAACTAAGTGAATGAAACACCTGGGTGGAATGGAAAGAATGGTTTGTGTTGAGTGGTTACACAAGGCCCATTTCTATGGTTTACCTTATGTATCTCCCTTGTGGAAAGCCACCCAGGAATAAAGGGATTTGAGATGCCAAATGTTAAGAAGCTTCTAGTGCAGCCACATGGCATTATGGGCTCTGCCTGGATCATATAGGTTGCAATAACTTAGCCATGTCCCTGGTATTGGACAACTTGAGCATCAAGACATGGAAGCTATCAAGAATCTCCTCATCCCAATTTTCTAAGTTAAAACTTGTGGTTGAACAAGGGTGAAGGTTCACCAATTTCTATTGGTGGTTCCTTGGGAAATTTTTGACAAAGAAAAACTTAGTGTTTTCAACTGAGAGGTAAAAACCTTTTTGAGCAAAGCAAGCCTAAGCTACACTTAGCCAAATGCATGTAGTATCTAGATGCTAATATTCTACTAAGGTATCACTTGCCAATAAAATTCCAATGTATTGACCCACTGTGGCTATAACTTGTGATGTTGCAGGATACTCTGATGATGATTAGGGGTTATGAGTCTACACTCAACATGCTTGCCCGTGGCACATGAAGATGAAGACTTATTTATATTATTCTATATTTGAACTCTTGTATTAGGCCTATGTCCATGGAGTTGTAAAAGACTATGTTTGTCTCTGGAATGAAATGTAATGATGACCTTTGTATCTGTGTACTTCATCTTAAACTGTGGATGCTAGCATTGATCCAGGGACTAGCATTGCAATCATAGGGATCTTTACCTTTTAAAGGTGGGATCTTACAGATGGTATCGGAGCATTGTGTTGCCTGTAGGATTATGACCCTAGGATTTGATTAGAAACCACTAAGGAAAATTTTTCAACAATTTCCACACTTGTCTTTTCTTCTCGTAAACTTTTCTAATTCTTCTTTCTCATCTCTATTTGTAGATGAACTCCATCAATGAAGCTGTAAGGAATGTACCCCTCATGACCATGACCCTTGAGTGTGAGACTGAATTTCCAAAGGCCCTCAAGAACCTTATGGTTACCATGGGGATACATGGTGCAGCTGTGTACAAAGGTTTCCCTGTGATGGATGAAGGAGAAGAATATTGGTGGGTGCAACTTCACTTGTACAAAAACAAGGAAGACAAACACAAAGAATCAGGATTCTGTATGGTCACCAACTCAGTGATGCACACCACATTCTTTGAATCTGCCAGGGATGCAGCTTGGAAGGCCATCAAAGAGCTTGGTGATTGACTCATTGCAGAATGCTCAACACCCAAAATGACCTTAGAGAAGAAAAGAAGCATACCCAAGAGTTGGAAACTACCAACCAACAACTAAGGGAAGACATCACAGACTTGATTTGGGAATCTTGTGAGCAAGATAGGCAGATGGCTACTAAGGATGCTTTGATAGCCATTTTGTCTAGTGAGTGAGAGTTGTAACGTACTTCGTTAGTTGGACCACCACACTTATCATTTCATTTCCAAAAATTCTGTCTAAGTTATGTTGAACCTTAGATGCTTGTAATGGATTTTTGTATGCCATGACTTGTGTGTTTGGGTTGCAAATGATATGCTTGTGCTACCTTGTCTTGTTTATTTCAGTTGATGTTGCTTCTAAATTTTCTCTATCTTATAAATTAGATGCCTAATGTTACTATCAGCACGGCTAAAGAGTTCAAGGGAACTCGTTTTGGCACTCGTCTTATTGAGCTCACTAGTGTGCTCAATCTTCCGCTTCCTAGCATCATGATGCTTCCCCTCACCAAGTTTGAGAGGAAGGACCTTTGGGTCTTCAAGGTTACTCAGCCAGGACGCCATACTGAGCCAACCACGGAGGCTATCACCTTCAAGATAATGCATGACGACAAGGAGAGAGGCCTAGAGGTGGCAGAGCCAATTCGTCTGTACCTTCAGGACCTAGAGGTTCTACTTAGGCACCTAGATACTGATAGGACCAATGTCATGCTTAGCAATGATGAACTCCAGGTGCAGCTTCGTGAGAAGGACAAGCTCTTCGCGGAGCAAGACGAGATAGTAAAGAAAATTGAGACCAAGTTTGAGAGTCAGGATAGAAAGTTCAAGATTCAAGAGAAAAGAGTCCAAGATAGGAACAAGAGGATTCGAGAGATGACTGCAGAACTAGAGGCCAAGGACTTCGAGCTCGAGCATCAGCAGGGTGTGATTGAGATACTTCGTTCACAGAAGAGGGCTCTCAAAGCCAAGGTAGAGGCCTTGGCTACCAATGTCGAGGAATACAAGATAGCTATGGAGAATGAAGGTCTTACACTTGTTGATGAGGAGGTTGATGTAGAGGAGTAGTGATGACTACTCATTGATTTATCATTTACCATGTTTATGTTATTGAGTCGCAATGACCATCCAACATGTGGATGGCTTTCTATTGGTGTGTTTGCTTTTCAAAAACCTGTTGTCTATGTCGTTGAACTTTTGTTATTTTGATGCTTGTTTGGTGATTGTTTATGTGATGTATTGTGCATGTTAAGCATCTATGGGTATCTCATTATTATCCTTATGAAAACCACAGATGCCTCCTCGACGTGCCAACCCTAACCCGAACAACAACAATGTCACCCCCGAGATGCAGCAGCTGATGACAGCACAGGCACAGCTGATGCAGATGATGACTACCTTCATGCAGAACAACAACAACAACAACAACAACAACAACAACAACAACAAGCGGCGTGATAGGCAGCGGGGGAGAGGTATAGCGGAGCCGCTTTTTGCTACAAGCGGCGTGAAGCTTTGCTACAAAGGCACGACGGCCTTGCTACAAAGGTATGTCAGCCTTGCTATAGATGTATGGCATCGTCTTCTTGGACGATGGCGTCAGCCTTGCTATAGAGGAACAACATCACCTTCTCCAGTGACGGCTTTTTTTTGCTACAAATGGTGTGAAGCCCTGCTACAGGGGCATAACGTCCTTGCTATAGAGGCACGGCGGCGTCTTCTCCGGCAACATCTTTTCTTCTTCGTCGACAAAGCGTTTTTGCTACATGCAGCCGGCGGCAGTGCTACAAGGGTGCCTTGGATTTTCCGGCGAGATATCCGGCGAAATAGGAGTTTGCTACAATATAAGTTTTTTTTTGCTATAACCGTTTTGTGATTTTGCTACAATAGCACAACCTTTTTGCTACACGGTCGCCGACGAGGTCTCCGGCGAAATCTCCGGCGAGGTCCAATCTGTTTTTATTTTTCTAGACCGAACCGTTTTCTGCTACAATGTAGCAAAAGCGGGGCAAATGTAGCAAAAGCGGGATTTTGAATTCAAAAAAGGACACGTGGTTGGCTGGGGACCCAGGGGATGAAAACCACAAATCCCCCGGGGGACGCCTAGCACTGTCCTAAAGTTTATTGTCTTCTGTATTACTGTATGAGTATGCCAAATTCGGTACAACACCCAAAAACAGTTCACACAAAGTGATGCCTTTTAGGCTTTGTAGCAGTAGCTCAATAAATCTAGACCATTGCTACTCGAGATGACCTGTTATCATTTAGCAGTGCCTATAGTCTAAGAATATGTTGTGCCACCAGAATAATTTTGACCGTCAGAGTTGATCTATAGCTGGTGAGTCCGATAACGGCTTCTATCTGTAATGTTAATTTCTCGAGAAAGAGCAGCTGCCTTTTTCCTACATTGTTTCTGAAAAAATCCAATCCTTGATAGAAACAGTTCAAGAGAGATTAAAAAGCATATTTCAGACCTCATGTGATGCGAGGAGGCAGATTCCACACCAGGTGCTCTCCCCAGTGTTGCTCATATAGAATTCTAGGTCAAAAGCTGGACTTGATCCAGATGTTAATGCCAGGCAACAGGTAGTAGAAAAATAACAACTTCATAAGCCATCGATTTTGTGTTGTACAGCGAATTGCTTGCCTCAGTAGGATAGCCCACGTTAAATTCCTGAAACAAGCATGGAAAGAACAGAACAACATGGGTGCCTCTATACAACACAAAATCAATGTTGTGCCTGAACCATCCCAATGAAAATAAACCTAAGCAGGATTCATGGGTGCCAGAGAAAGCTTATACTGTGCGCAGAGATTAGAAGTTGCCTGGACACAATAATGTCGCAGCCGCGGGGGAGACGAACAACGGTGAACCAGGAGGAATTGTTCTTTTTTTTGTTTGCCAAGTGAGTGGACTGGACCGGTCATGTACAACACAAAATGGGCCTTTTCTCGGCCTGATTAATCACATGGCGTCTAGGTTAGTTTGCGGAGTAGCCCCTTCTACACTGAGTAGGCCTTGATGCACGCTAAAATCAGCACAGGTAGAATTAGAAGATCTGAACATCAAACAACTTGATCGGACAGCTAATAAAAGATGGTTGCACAACATATATTGCTGCAAGGCCTGTGTCACCTCTAGAATTCCAGACAGCTCTAGCAGCAAATAAGAAGCGTAATTTATCATTTGTTAAATATGAACACATACATAGAGAATCGGAATATGTTGAGGTTTTGCCTCCATCTATGTCAGATAGATTACGCTCTTTTCTGCATTTCACTATATTGTTCTAAGAAATTTGTCGCATACAGCAAAAAATACATGTCATGAATACCTATGAAACAACCCGATGGAGCACTATATAAGCCTTCAAAAATTTCTCGTACCAATTGACCACTATCTGTAGAAAATTGTGATTGGGAAAGACATTAACATAGTGAATTCATTGGTTGAAGAGGGGATTGTAGGGGAGGGGAATTTGCAGCAAAGATGAAGATAGAGGCAACCTAGCGATGAGCACAGGTGCTCCATGTTTTGCTGCCCGGAATATAAAGTGAGATGGGCCAGCATTAGATGACCAAATTACATAGACAAACGCAAGGATTCAAACGCCGGTGAAACAGAAACGTTACCTCCATTAATTCCGGCGGAGAGGCTTCAATCGACTGCTATGGTTTCAGTTTTGGCACTGTTATGACGACGCTGGAACCAGAAACCGAAGAAATTATGAGGTGGAACCAACAGCGGATGCAAGATTCGGCGGATGGACCGGTCCACATTCTGTGAACCTACCGAACCTCGTCGGCGCCGTTGCCGGAGAAGAGAGGAAAGAAGCTTGTTCCAGCAACAAATAGGCGAAATCAGTATAATTAGATCGATAGAGGACTGGCAAAACAGAGGAATCGAATACCGGATTTAATGGATGGGCTCGGGATCCTTTGGCGTCCTCGCGTGAGATTTCATTCGGAGGCGCCGGCGGAGGAGCACTGGCGGCGCGGGCGGAACTGATATGCGGTCTCGTAATAATTTGTTTTTTTCTAACCAACCGTGCGCGTGGAGAATCAACCTGCTAGGCTGCTACCACTCTGTTAGGCCCATTAGCAGCTGTATGCAGCCCGAGAGACGTCATGAGGACCGACTCGTTTTGCAGAGTAGCAGCCCAGCAATGGGAGGAACACTGCAGGCGGGTAGCGACGAAGGAAGCGATCGTTGTTAATGACGCTTCAGTAGGAACATGAATGCAGCTCCTTAGATTTTCTGATCGGACGGTGTAGACGTTAAAAACGCGGCGAAGGCTCCTAGATGGCTCAGTTTTACTGTTTCTTAATATTGTTTTTTTAGTGGCACAACAGGGGGCGAACTGTCCACCTAAATTATATTAATTGGATCGACGTATACAACGCCTTCGAGAAGTACAAATGGAGAGGAGGGTTAAGGGGGGGCGCTCGGGGGGTCACAGAAGCGAAGCACACCATTGTTCAACACACCCAAAGTCAACACGTCGGGGGAAGCGAACACGCCACAGTCGCAGGTGCTCGACGGCCAACTCAAGGATCGCCAGAGTCGAGAGTCGGACGGCGTCGAATACCATTCGGTTCCTGCTTTTCCACAGTCCGGAGAGGACAGTGCTGCAGACTCGCACGCCCCAAGAGGGGTAGCTGGTCTGGAGCGACATCCAGGACTCCTCGGCGGTCGTGGGGAGGGCGCACCTACGAGACCCCAGAGCGTGGCACCAAAAGAGGCGAAGGCGGGGGCAGGTGAAGAAGAGGTGCTCGATCGTCTCGGCGCGGCACGGGCAGAAAGGACACGCGCTGGTGCGCAAGCACCCAATGTGTTGTAGCAGGGCGCGGGTACGGGTCTTGCCATGTCGTAGGATCCAAACAAAGACCTTGACTTTCAGTGGCGCAAACCCGCCCCAATTCAGATCGTGGAGGGGCGTGATGCAACCGGGGCTCTTTAGCATCCGCTACACCGTGCCAGCACCGAATTTCCCATCTCCACCCCACGCCAAGGACCTCTCGTCGTCTGCGGTAGAACCAAGCGCAGCCAAGCGGTCGAGGGCGAGATGTAGTAGGCGTAGCTCAGCAGACGCAAGGTCGGAGACCCTAGGCAGGGCTCGTAGCACCACGGCCCGTCTAGAGAGGGCATCAGCAACTGTCCCATTGGGGCAGACCATGTGGGAGTGAGCCGCTGGCAACGCAGCAGAGAGGGCGCCGAGCGAGGTCCAGTTATCTGCCCATAGGTCAACTGACCTCCCATGTCCCACCCGGACAGAGGTGATGGAGCGATATAGGGGCAGCAACGACGCGAACACCTGCCATGTGGGAGTCGGCGCAGCGGGGGTAGCGCACAGGTAGTTGGAGCGAACCCAGTCGGCCCACGGTGTGCGGTGTCCGGAGAGGGCGGCTTGGAGCTTCTTGAGGAGGAGGCAGGTGTTGTGTAGGGTGAGGTCGATGACCCCCAGCCCGCCCTCAGAACGGAAGCGACACACGGCCTCCCACAAAACCTGGCACGCACAATATATATATTGTTGCAATATGAAAAACATAGCATACTTATGAGACTTCATATATTTTCTTGTGTCACCATTTTTTTGGTCGATGTCTTCTTGGCCCCTCTATGATCAAATCCTGGATCCGCCCCTGGCTCGCGCACTACAATCCGGTCCACCAGATCCTCCGAACGCAACGTTGATGCCTGGGGTGTCTTCGTTGTAGTCAAGTACGCTAAAGTTGTAGCAGTCGGGTGCGGTGTGGACGCCGAGACTGAGTTGGTCCACGACCTGGCTTCCGTCAACATTGATACCTATGTAGCCCTTAACGACTGCAGTTTTGTCATCGCCGGGGGGACGGCGTCCGTTGCCCATGACGGTGTCGGTGTGCTTGCCGCCGGGCCAGGTGTTGAGCACCGCGCCGCCCACCAGGTTGGCCACGGCCTCCGGGAACAAGCACGGGAAAATCTGCCGAGGGTAGTAGCCCAGGTCCGTGTCGTTCACCAGCACATGCCATGGCCCTGCGGCGTCCTGCACATTCATGGAACCATCGATCAGCAAAACCAGTGTGTGGCTATCTTTTTTTTCTGTTTTGTGCGGCTAGGAACACACATTTGTTTCCACCTCTGTTGTTTGTAGTAATAAAAATTAAGGACGCCGAGTACCGATAATCCACTATCTAAAATATATATGCAGACAGTTACTCCCTCCATCTCAGAATGTCACAGATAACACAGTATTATTATTACATGTAGAACTACATACCTTTTCTATAGTGACTAACACGTACGGTACATGATCGTCTACACCGGTTGCACCGTCGGCGATGCTAGCGCCGAGGGCGATGGCCTTGTTTGTCTGAATGAACCCTCCACACTGCAAATTGTAGCACTGGCTCTTTCCTCCATCGGGCTATACACATGAAACAATATAAGTGAGTTTAGATATAGCTGTACGGTTCAATAGTACGTATGGATGCATCGTATCAAACGGTATTCTCACCGTGTAGAATAGGTTTAGCCGAGGATTATTGTCTCCGCCGTTGAAAGAAGGATTAGCCTATGAAATACGTACAGACATATAATGTATCATGTAGGATCGTATGTATTTTTACATGCTTATATATGGTGCCCAGGTGCGTACATACGAAGAAGCCGACGCCTATCTGATTGGTGATGTCCGCCGGTAACTGGCCGGGACTAGGGAGAAAAGTGGTATCCACGGTGCCGCCGACGATGAGGAAGGTCGCCGTGAATTCCGAGGCGTGGACGCGCGCCGCCTTCCACACCGGCAGCAGTACGTATGCTCCGCGGTACGGCCCGTTCGCAGCAATCGCTACAGCGAACTGCACCCGAATCAAAATCCAAAGTGAGTTTCCAAACCACACTTTATATTCACAGCAAAGTTCTCTCTATATAAGGAAAGTGATCCACAAAATCATGTCGCGCCTAATAATACTGGACACATGCCAACAAAATTTTGCATCCATTCAGATTGCTTCTAAAAATTGGAATACCAATACAACTTGACAGATTTATGCGGAGTGTGGTTGGCAATGAATTAACCGTAACAAAACGACGGGAATTTGCACACAAAAATGCATGGGTTTCCACTCATTTTGGGGATTATTCTGAAACTAGCAACTAATTAAACTTGTAAACATGTTTTCGCCTTCATTTTTTTTGTACCAGCTCAGAACCAGATGGGAGAAATTCGCCCATTTAGGCAAATTATTATGGAAAACTGTCTGACAAAAAGCACGAACCAAATTTCGAATTTTGGAACAAGATTCAAACAAACAGGATATTTTAGAAGAAAATCAGCATTTTTATATGTTTGAACTATTTTGAAAAGATCATCACATTTAGTCCGAGATTTGTAAAATTTATGCGAAATCCAAAACCCTATTTGTTAACTTTTTAGTTAGTAACAGAATTTCATTCAACTCACATACATATAGAGAAAAATAGAACAATAATAGACAGAGAGAGACCTCGGTTCTGTTAGCAGCACCGGATGTGTCGGTCAGACTTGTATTAGCTACACCGAGCGGTGGGAAGAAACCGGTGAGATTAACAACGGTAGGGGTTGTCCTCGTGATAGGGATGCTCCCTGTAGGGCATTGCCTTCCGCTTTTGTGCCATTCCTGCTGCACAGGTACCGTCTTCATCTCCCAA
Organism: Avena sativa; assembly: GCA_916181665.1. Classification (NCBI taxonomy): domain Eukaryota; kingdom Viridiplantae; phylum Streptophyta; class Magnoliopsida; order Poales; family Poaceae; genus Avena; species Avena sativa. The sequence continues at coordinate 378,157,813 of OV702284.1, forward strand.
TCTTGTTGCTCATCTATGGCGCTGGCTATATCTCTCAGTATCTTCACACACATGAGGGCGCACAAACACATTGAGTTTCAGATCCATGCATAGATGGGTTCATAAAATAAGTTAAATTGCTACTCTTCAATTCAGTTTTAAATTTATACAAATAATATGTATGTGCAACTGGCTACAAAGAACAAAGGAAGACCATCTTTTGGTAGTACAAATATGAAGAAAATCCAATAGCTTATTTGCAAAATCTGAGGATAATTAACCTGGTCTTTGGAGTCCTTCAGCAAGGGGTTATTCAGGCTTGGTTGCTTGTAGATGTCAACGCAGTCAATTATTTCACCATTTTTGCTCTATAACATGCATATGGACAGAAAGGGGACAAAATAATAGAGGTTAATTATTCACGAAAGAGAACGATTCATAGCTACTATAAATAGAGGAGACGTACATACCTCTATCGTCATCTTAATATCTTTGGGGTCAAGTTGTACCGAAGCATCAAAAGCCGAGGCCAGTACCAGCTCGGCTGCCAAAACTAGTTGCAGAAGTAAGCAGCACCATGACAAGGTCATCGTCAAGGTCGCGAAATATGAAGTTGTTTGTGAGTTTTGACAGAACCCAGGGATTAAAAATGGATGGATGCATCTATGCGTCTGAGCTCCATATATATATATATGCCGGCCGCATTACTAACTTTCTTCTTCCGTTACAGCTGGTGATTTTCTGTAACTAATGCGCATTTAGTTAGGGAAAAGATATTGAAATGGTATACTGACCATAATGTCCGTGGTAAAAAGGATGTGTTGTGATCTACCCAGAGAACTTGGTGGGATAGCACATATCAAATACATTAAGGAGACGTAACTAGCATATATATTCATATCAGCTGCTAGCTGGCTGTTATCTATACAACGGGGAAGAATGATATCAATGGCTCCATAGATGGATATAGACTTAAAAGATGTGGACCCTATAATGAACGATATTTGACCAGGCAAATACGCTCTCCATTTAAAAATGAATCTACACACTAAAAGATGTCTAGATACATTTACTTCACAAACCTAAAACATCTTATATTTCTAAACAGAGGGAGTACAACCAAAGAAATGTGAAAATTAGATAAATATTACTCATGTGCACATATATAATCACAAAATTCCATTAGTCCAGATTTGCTACAGGCTTAATTTCTTCTCAGCAGATCAGATTCGAGACACGCAACATTAGTGGTTGTTGTGCTGTGGGTGGAGTGGGTGTGGGTGGGAGGAGGGGGGCTCACTAATAGTACGATAGGTTGTATATGAGTATACACCAGTACTCCCTCTGTTTAGAAATATAAGATGTTTTAGGTTGAAGTACACGATATGTTTTTGGGGCACTTTGGCTAGGGGCATTTTTTTTAAAATGCCCCTAAATGTGTCAATTAGGGGCATTTTGCCAAGTACACCTAGTGGGCGATGACTGAACTGTACTGGAACCACAAGAAAAGTTTATACGCGAAATATGTTGCGAAAAAGAAAAATCCAAACTTAATAATATGGTAAGTTGTATATGAGTATACACCAGTACTCCCTCTGTTTAGAAATATAAGATGTTTTAGGTTAGCACACTAAATGGTGTCTATATACATTAGCTTCACTAACCTAAAACATCTTATATTTCTAAACAGAGGGAGTACACGATATGTATTTAGGGGCTCTTTGGCTAGGGGCATTTTTTTAAAATGCCCCTAAATGTGTCAATTAGGGGCATTTTGCCAAGTACACCTAAAGATACTATATTTAGAGGTATTTTCATAAAAGTGCCCCTAAATATACTATATTTAGAGCTGTTTTGCCAAGTGCCCCTAAAGATACTACATTAGAGGCATTTCCATTAAAGTGCCCCTAAAGATAGTACCTTTAGAGGCATTTCCATCAAAGTGCCCCTAAATATACTACCTTTAGAGACATTTTGCCAAGTGCCCCTAAAATATAGCACCTTTGGAGGAATTTCGATCAAGTGAACTATCACAACTATACTTGATAACAGATTAAACTATGACAACTATACTTGAGAGCAAACATTGCAGGTAGTTTTCTGTCAACACCCGGATTTTTAATCTCAGATGCCTATTATGCCATACATCGCAAACTCAGGATTACCATTTTTGCGAGACATAACAGATTGGATATTATAGTACATCATCCATTACAAACCATACATAAGGTTTTACAACAAATAAAGGATCACATGATCCAGTCTTAGTACAATCAAAGCAGCGAAATAACATAATAACGATAGCGTGGGCGAAGCTCCATCTTCATGGTCACAGACAATGCTGACGATGGGATATGATCCTAGTTGTCGTAACCTTCCTACAGTCCATCCTCCTGATAGTCCTCTTCATAGTCTGGCCACGGGAATAGCCAGGGACAAAGCCATGAGTACTCTTTAAGTACTCGCAAACTAATACTAACAAGTGAAGTGGTTTTGAGGAGGAAATACTAGGCTCTAGGTTGTTTTGCAAAAGGCCAGATTTACCTTAACTGAGTTCAGAAGCAAAGAAAGCTAGTTTAAAGTTTTATAACACCTAAGTGGGAATTTAGTTTTCATTTTCACAACCCTGTTGTGGTCAAGTCAAGGTCATGATTCATTTCACAAGTCATTTTGAAAACATCTGATGACGGAACAGTATGGCCACTCCAACTGTCCATAAACGCGGACGTGTCTATTCGAATAGTTTAACACTCTGCAGAGGTGATATACTTTCACCACAATATTCGATACATCCATTAGGAACAATCCTGAATTCACCATACTCAGTATACGGATAATCAATCCTAACCTTTCAATTACACGCCCTAGTATAGGCACCTCTCCTATGAGTTTGGCCTCCCAGCCATGACCATCTGTCATCTTGGGAACTACATAGGTGGACAATATTCACGAGGTAGCCTCAGCTCAAACCTCGGCCGCAAGGGAACCCATACTAAGGTATATAAATTTCCAGTCAAGCCCTACCCAATTTTGGGTATTGTGGTTGTACGGTAAAATTGGAATGGTATCGCATCCAGACAACCATCAGTTTTATAAAGGGCTAAGGCTCATTCCTCAACATTTTCATCATCAAAATCATCTGGTGTTCAAGAACACATGTCAAAACATTTCATTAGAATGACTCATCATTCTAAGGTTTTCATAATAATTTTCACCAAGTATTCCCATCTAAAGTGATCAAGTATTATGCTTAGCACTAGAAACTACAAGTGGGGGGTAAACACTAATGAGGGGTGATAATCAAGTGTGACTTATCTAAGTTCAATCTCATGCCTCTGGATGACATCAAGATTTATCTAACTTAGGACAAGTTTTAGGCTCTTTATGCTACCTTTAATATCTTTCCAAAATCTACAAGTCACTAAGTAAACACTAATAGAAAGCTTTGTTAAAGTAAAATAACTAAGATTGCAAGTAAAACTGGGATTTTGTATCATCAAGTGGTATAACCAAGGCATGCCTAATGCATTGCATAGGTTATATTGTAGGTTTAAGCTTTCCAGTATGACTTGCATGGTTTAGCTTAGCTTGCCTTGTGCAGTGCAGTGGTTGAAGTTCTCCTCGGCTTCTTCCTCGTAGTAGTCTCCTTCCTCTTCGTATCCTTGCTCGGCAATAGTGTCTATAAATAAATACGAAGTATACAAGCACCAAACAATTCTTAACTACTCTATTTAGCACACAAGGGCTCACACTAGATGATCTAGCACATCACTATCATCACAAGTATTAAGGCAAAAGTTTTATTTCTTTTATTTTTAGAAAAGTAATTTCTACTCATTAAAAACTACTTAAGATTTAATATTCTCCAACTAAAACATGGGATCATGTTGACACATGTCATCACCACATTATTCAGTACTTGGGAATGTGATTTAAAGTGGTGTCACAATTTAATAAGGTTTAACCTTTTTATTTTAATTAATTAAAGTGACTAGAAATGCCTATGGGGCATTCTTTTATTACTTGTCTATTATTTCTGCAAGTAATCCTAGATATTTTTATATATTCATAAAGGTATTATAAAATGTGATTTTTGAGAGTTGGAATCAACTCAAAAGCATTTACGGTTGAATTTTGAAAAATGTTTGAATGTAGAAAAGTCTCTGCCTTGTTATTTTTACTATAGGTGATCTATAAATCCAAATGATTTAAATCCAGCGGTCTTGGATTAAGAATTTCAATACCTTTCTAGCAAAATTAGTTTCATGCAATTTGGTTCAGTGAAACTCTTTGGATTGAATTTTGAATCAAGAGGCAGTACTAGGTTTGATACTAAATTGAAAAACCTAAGTTTGAATTACTGGGTCATGCGGGAACGTTAACTGGGCTGGCCCACTATGCAAAGCGCGCGTGCGAGCGGTTTAAGTGGTTGTCTCCACTTGTCAGTGAGACAGAGAGTGGCGAAGGGGTATGTGGTGATTAGGGCCGTAGGATTAGAAGCTAGATCTACGGCTGAGGTTCATCGTCGACGCCTGAACAGGACGCGACGAACACGAACCCTAGCACGCCCAGTGGGGGATCACCGGGGCCCCAGCGATGGTCAGTGATGGGGGTGAACGACGAAGTCAACAACGGCGATCCTCCTGGCACTTGCGTCTCCTCCTCGGGTGGCTCCAATCAACGGTGCCCTTCTCCTCCAGCAATGGCAAGCCCCGGCGAAATTCCGGCGACCTAGTGCTCGCCTTGCTCCGAGGATGAAGTGGGGTGGTTCTGAGAGAGAGGGGAGTGGAATGGTGTGCTGAGTTAGAATGGGAAGGCCTCTATTTTAGTGCGACGAGGGAACCGAAGGGTGCGGGCTAAGCTCGTTGGGGTCGGCTGCACAGCGAGCTAACGGCATGGCCGAAGGTAGGGGACGATGTGCTGCCTCCTGGCGAAGCTCAACGGCATGGTGGCGAGGAGTGGGGCGGTGCGATGCGGTCGGAACACTTCGATGCTCTAGGCGGCTCCGACGGAAGTTTTAATGGCGCACAGCGGCTACGGTCCGCGCGGCGGTGAACGGGCATGTCCGGGCGGTTCCCTGGGCGGTGGTGATCACATACGCGAGCGACGAAGGCGGGGCGCGGTATGTGCGAGCGTGTCGAGCGCAGCGCTCTGGCGTGCTCTCGGCATGGTCACAGAGAGACTGTGCGTGCATGTTCCGTGTGGTCCAGTGGCTGGTAGGGTTTGCGCGTTGGACAGGGGGTGACGGTGGACGGTGGAGTGCCTGCTATACAAGGTTGGCGAGGCTAGTGAGGCTCCTATCTTGCTGTCGATAGTGGGGATGGAAAATGTGCTCGGCCATGGTCACCATTGATGGCATGGTCGATTTCACAGTGAGCTAGGGCTGGTTAAATTAGTTAGATGATCTACTGAGAGTGTAGTGAGATCTAGAGAGGGAACAAGTTTGGCACAAACACTGCTCACTATAGTGTTTGATGTTTTATTTGATTTGTGCTCAGAAGATGTTTGATGAAATGGCCGCAAGAGATTTGAATTTGAATTTTTGGATGAAACTTGGTGGGTGTACTAGTCACATACTAGGTAGTCTTTGGTTGCTTGGATTTGTCAAGGTGCACTGGTTTGGTTGGGTTTTGAGAAATGATGATCTTCCCATATGATATGGATTCAATTTTGAATTGTCATTTGAATCAAGTTGCCAAATGTTTCTGTGGGTTTGCAAAGTGGGATTGGGTTCACTTTAACTTGGTCTAACAGGGGGTGAAAAGAAATGGATTTGTTTCTGTTTGAAATCTTGGACTAGAAACACTCAAAGTGGCCTAGTGAGCAAGATTGGCAAAAAATGACCATTTTCTTGTTTTGTTTGTTTTTGAATTTCTTTTGATTTGTTTCTGCTTGGAATTGATTTATATGATGTTGTTTTCATTTTTAAACCATTCCTTGCTATTCACAACAATCAAACAAGTCCATTCATGCATTCATACATTCATCACATACACACATGCATTCATATTGATTTTAATTAACAAATGTTTTTGTTAACCCTAAATTTGGGTGATTGGAATTTGATAACCTTGATTAATATTTTTGGGATGTTACATTTTCAAATAACATAAACTTAATAACAATTTCTAATGAACACTCAGTATTTAGTGCATCCACATCCATAATACTTAGCAGTTCATAATAACACTTAGCAGTCTTACACTTACTTAGTGCATCCACATCCATAATACTTACATCCACAAACTCCAGTCTAAACAACATTCTTAGCATCCACATCCATGCATAATTACCAATCATATTTACCAAAAGATGTTGTCATCTAGAAGAACTAGCTTCATGCTAAGAAGAAACATTCTGATGGAAGCTCTGCCATGAGAAGATTCAACTTTCCTTCTTTATTGGTCTAGAAGCTAAAAAGGGTAATGTCTCCCTTCAGTATTTTGTACAGCTGCTAACAAGGGTTCGACTGGTCAATGCCCATTGTTATGGACTTGGGTTTTGGAGAAGGAGGGGAAGTTGGATATCACGGAACGGCTAACAGACTTGCAACACGGGGACACGAGGTTTACCCAGGTTCAATCCCCCGGAGGGAAAACCCTACCCCTACTTGTCTGTTCTTGATTGATGGTGATGCCAATGATTACAAGGGTGCGCAGATGCAATCTGGCATGAGGTGTGTTCTAGGGTATGAGGTGAGAGAGCCTCCTTGTCGTGCCCTCTTGGCCTTTATATGGGGAGGCCAGGTCTCGAGGTAGGTCGAGTCGGTTACAGATTAGGGTTATCCCCTTTGATTTTCTATATACATTAGCCATGCCCTCGAAGAAGTCGAGTTCTCTTCGGGCTTGGGCCGTCCGAAGTCTCCTTGGGCTTCATGATTGTAGCAGGTCCTTCCTGTGGGCCTTCGCTGGGCTGGACCAGGTAGGCTAACGCCAGGTACCCGTAGGGCATATCCATGTTAGTAGCCCCCGAGTGTTTAGTCGAATCATAGATTCAACTAGAGACTCTATAGTCTTTCAAGTGCTTCCCATCTGAACATGTTTCGGGTGGATATGTTGGTTCATAGGGATTGTTGATATGTGTGCCTGACTCACCCGACGGCTCAGGGTCAGTTAACTGTCTTTGGACAAATTTTACCAGGCCATGGAGGTCTTATAGGAGTCGAATTATAGTGTTTAAATTATATACACAATGCGTCCGTCGGGATTTTTCATCGTGCCTATTGACACGGTATGTTACTGGCAGAGCACAGTCAGGTGCAATACCAATCCATCAGATGATATTCTTATGATATTTGGAAGAACTAAGAATATGTTATTTATGTAGAGGTGACAAATAGATAGATAGTTCATTGTGAAGTGTTACATTGATACTAGGCTTGTCACAAGATACAAATTAAGTTTATGTCAATTTAAACTATGGGTGGCACAATGTAATGGAAAGAAAGTTCCATAACGTATTTGGATGAGTTCCAAAGTTAAGACATTGTGACAGATACTACAACAAAAGGATAAGTATATGACTGCTATTGTAGCAAAAAAAAAGAGGGCATTTGTGTCAAGTAGTTTGTTATCAAACTAGGTGTGGTTCACAGCAGGCTAGCACTATGAAGATATATTGTATGATAATTGTATCGACATGTTTTTACCCCAAGGAACTAAAGGTCTCACCAAAGGACCAAATTTATACAATATCTTATTGGAGAATGAATGATGCATAGAGACGCAAAGACATGCAAATACACACGGACCTGAAAGTATCAGATCCGAAGATTATGTTTGCCACTAGAAATCGTGTATATACAACAACAGAAAGCCATATGTGTTGGATGCACAAAGTTTTTCAAATTAGATTATTGAATCTAGTGCAAGTGCAAGACTATTAGAGATATGCCCAAGTGGTTATTATTATATCTTTGTGTTTATGATAAATGTTTACATCCCATGCTATAATTGTATTAATAGGAAACATTAATACTTGTGTGTTTTGTAAACATAAAAGGGTCCCTAGTAAGCCTCTTGTTAATATAGCTTGTTGATTAATAGATGATCATGGTTTCCTGATCATGGACATTGGATGTTATAAATAACAAGGTCATATCATTAGGAGAATGATGTGATGGACACACACCCATAGTAAGTATATCATAAGATCAAGTCATTAAAGTTTGTTTTGCTACAAGCTTTTAGATACATAGTAACCTAATCCTTTGACCATGAGATCGTGTTAATCACCGTCACCGTATGAGTACTTTGATGACATCAAATGCCACTTCCGTAACTGGGTGGTTATAAAGGTGGCATTGGGTATTCTGAAAGTATGTGTTAAAGCGCATGGATCAAGAGTGGGATTTGTCCATCCAAATGACAGATAGATATACTCTAGGACCTCTCGGTGGAATGTCATCCAATTGGATTGCAAGCATGTGACTAGGTCACAAGGTATGTCATATCATGGAATGAGTAAATAGTACTTATCGGTAATGAGGTTGAACTAGGTATGGAGATACCAATGATCGAACCTCGGATAAGTAAAGTATCGTGCGACAAAGGGAATCGGTATCGTATGTTAATGGTTCATTCGATCATGAAGTCATCGTTGAATATGTGGGATCCATTATGGATCTCCAGATACCGCCATTGGTTATTAAGCGGAGCGGTGTCTCGATCATGACTGCATAGTTCGCGAACCATAGGGTGACACACTTAAGGTTCGATGTTGTTTAAGTAGATATGGAATATGAGTTGGAGACGGAATGTTTTTCAGAGTCTCTGATTGGATCCAGGACATCACGAGGAGATCCAGAATGGTCCGAAGAATAAGATTCATATAACGAAAGTCATTTTCCAGGGTTCAGAAATATTTTTGGTGTTTTGACCGGAAGCTTCTAGAATGTTCTAGAGGGACCGCTGATACGTCGGAAACGTATCTATAATTTTTGATGCTCCATGTTTGTTTAGTATCTACTTTTCTTTGATTTGTCTACACTTTGAGGTATTTTTATATCTTTTCTGGAACTAACCTATTAACAAGTTGCCACAGTGCCAGTTGCCTGTTTTCTTCTGTTTTTTGGTTCCAGAAAGGTAGAAAATCAATATTCTCGAGATTGGACGGGACAAAAGCCAAAGTCAATATTTTACCGTGGGGGACATGAAGCCAGAAGACGAGACGGAGAGGCACCACAGGGCGGCCAAACCCCCCTAGGCACGGGTGGGCCCACCCTGCACCTAGGTAGAGTGAGGCCCCCCTGGTGGCCCTCCTGGCTCGCCCCTTCGCCTATAAGAAACCCCGATGCATAAACCCTAGTCACCCGATCCAAACTCCACGAAACCTTATGTAGCCGCCGCCACCATCGTCCCTAGATCGGTGGATCTGAAATTCTTCCCGGCACCCTGCCAGAGGGGAGATCATCCCGGAGGCCTTCTTCTCTGGTATGAAGCGTGGGCAGTTCCACCTTGGACTACAGGTCCATGTAGTAGCTAGATGGTTGTATCTCCTCCTTGTGCTTTCATGTATAGATCTTGTGAGCTCCGTTCATGATCAAGATCTAATCTATTTATAATCATGCATGTTGTGTTTGCGGGGATCTGATGGATATTGAGATTACTATGTCAGATTGATTAATGGTTTTGTCTATTTGATTCTATCATGTCTATTTTGTTTGTGATCTTGCATGATCTCCATTGTTAGTAGCTATCTTGGCCAAGTAGTTGCTAGTGACTCCAAGAGGGGGTATTTATGCTCGATAGTGGGTTCATGCCTCTAGTTTTCAAGGGAAGTGACAGAAATCTCTTCGGTTGTAGATTTGATGTTGCCACTAGGGAGAAAACGACGGTCTCTTGTTCATCGAATAAGTGGATCGTTTACCTTACACACTTTGCTTAAAGAATTTGTCTGTTTCTTGCAACTTAATACTGGAGGGGGTTCGGATGATAGCCTGAAGGTGGACTTCTAGTCATAGATGTAGTTGGATGGCGGTCTATGTATATTGTTGTATTTCCCAATCGAATCTCATAGGATCTTTTTGTCTAGTATTGCATTGTTATGCCTTGCTCAGTTCCTGTCAATTGCTCTGTTGTAATTTGTTTACCCTTCATGCCATGTTATTTATCTAAGGAGAGCACCTCTAGTGAACTATGGACCCCGGTCCAATATTTACCATTGATACATCTTACACTGTTACTTGTTTACTTGCTGCAAACCATCACCTTCCACACCAAACGTTTAATCCTTTGTTATAGCAAACCGGTGAATTTGACAACCTCACTGATTCGTTGGGGCAAAGTCTTGAGTTTGTGTTGTATAGGTTTCCATGTTGCTTGCAACACCTTTGAAACGTTTCCTTCCTCCTACTGGTTCGATAACCTCGGTTTCTTACTGAGGGAAAACTTGTTGTTGTGCTCTTCACACTTTTCTCTTGGGGTTTCCAGCGAAGCGTCCCATGATAGTACTAGGCGCCATCATCAACCACCAGTGGGTCCACCACCCCGGGAGGGGTCACTTGGGCTCTGGCATGCTGTGGGGGCCTAGGGCCAGCCGCACCAAGCCCAAGGGGGTCCAACCGGCCAGCAGAAAGAAAGTAGGGGCAAAACTCTAATTTGGTAAAGGGGGGAACTTGGGTGGCAAGTTACCACCTCTCCCTCTTGGCCGCTGAGTTGGGGAAGGACTCGGCCAGGGGTGATAACCCTGGCTGCAGCCCCCCTCTATATAAAGAGGGGTTGCGGGGCGCACCCCTCCTCTTTCACCTCAACCCTAGCCGACTGCCTCCTACCTCCTCCATCGTCTTGCTCCGGCTTAGGCGAAGCCCTGCAGGATCTTCTCCTTCACCACCACCACCACCACGTCGTCATGCTGCTGGGATTACGAAGTGATCTACTACCTCCGCTGCCTGCTGGAACAGGGAGAGGAAGGTCTTCATCGACTCCTTACATGTGACCGAGTGCGGAAGCGCTGCCGGAACGCGGTGCTAGAAGGATCGTCATCGCGATCTTGAGATCGGCAAGTGATTGACTACACCAACCACGAGATCCAATCTCGTTAAACGCTTTGGATATTCGAGGGTTAGTTCTCTCCAATCTTGTTGCACCTATCTCATGGATTAGATCTTGGCTTTGCCATAGATTGGATCTTGGTTTTATTCGTTGTTGCGATAGAATTTTTTTGTTTTCCATGCAACGAACCCTACATAGGATTGGTCGGGTATGTCGACAACTCCTTCGCAATCGCCGACCGAAATGGGTGCTCCGAGGGCAAGTCGCGATGCTCCGGCTCGGCGTCGCGCAGCTCCACCTGCGTCGCCTGGTAAGTCAGGAGGTCATTCATCACGAGTACCCGCTCCGCATATGGAGCAGCTTTTGACTGCAGGGCGAGAACATTGGCGGTCTCCATCGTCCCGGTCGTCAACGAGTACCCACTGGTGACATCATCGAGATCGAAGTTTTCTAGGAAGTGGGCAAGCCTGAGATTTAGCGCCGCAGTCGCCTCGCGGCAGAAAGCAGACTATGTCATCCACTCCATAACCGCAGGCGCCTCCTCCAAATACTGCCACACGTCCATGAACCTCGTGGATACCACTTTTGTTTGAGGTAATGTTTTGGAGAATGGTGCAAACGCATGACGATGACTCTGTTGCCACGTTCATCATCATGTTCATGCATTGCTCAGAGGTGAAGTCCCGCACGGTCGGGTCACCTTGTCCTTCAACATCTACAAAGTCAGATCACATCAAAATCAAGGTTGCGGTTACTCCGGCTTACTCGGGGACTGGACCGACTCGGGGACTTCTTCCATTACAAATAAACCAAAAAAGGGCACTCACCAAGGAGGTGGTGGCAGCTCGCCTTGACGAATTTATCCAAATTGGAGAGCTTCGTCTACAAATCCATAATGATGTAATTGGACGCTTTGCGGTCTGAATCTGCTACCGCGGTCATCGCCCTCACCTTCTCTTCCAATGTGGCAACGATTTTCACCGACTCAAGCTTCACGACCGACATGTAGCCTTCGCAAACCTTTGCCACTTCGACGATCTGGTTCTATGCACAATGAGTACAACCATTAGCACCTGGGTCGCAAGACGACTACAAATAACTCAATGCAAATACATACCCACTAAAGCCTTTAGTCGGCGCGCCTCCTCATGCGTCGCCTCTAACTCCTTCTCCATCCGCTATGTCATGGATTGTTGGTCGGCTGCCTCGGCCTGCAACAAATCAACGCAAGTGCTATTAGTAAAACTCTTCACAAACTCGACTCGCTAACTTCCAGCAACCCGACCCTCAGGGACTGGGGAATGCAAAAATCTAAGTGCCCAGTCGCTAAAATTGAGCGACCGAACCCTTGGGGAATGGGATTACCTGGAGGGCCTCGCTTAAAAGGCGACGAAGTTCGATAGCGCCTATGAAGGAGGCCGGAGCCGTCCCGCCACTCAGACGCTGCGACGCCGTGTTGACTAATGGCTTGGATCAGGAATTCTCTGTAAATACTTAGCAAACAGATTTTTAGGGTTTTTTGATAAAGCAAAGAAATAAAGTGCAAGTAAATAAAAGATAACAATAATGATTGCAGCAAGTGGCCCAATCCTTTCTTCAGCAAAGGACAAGCCGGATGTATTACTTATGAGGACCAAACTTTCTCAAGGACACATGGGAATAATGTCAAGTGCTTTCGCTTCATATAGTTGATTAATCTCCTTTGGTTGGATAAGTGTTGTGTGGGTGAACCTATGATAATGTACAGGCCTTACTTGGACTAATACATACTTGTGATTATACCCCTTTCAAGCATCCGCAACTACAAGAAAGTATTAAGATAAAAACCTAACCACAGCATTAAACTCTGAGATCCTACACTCCCTTGTGCAAAGGTTTCCTAACGGGGGTTCAGGTTTCTGCCACTCCGTCAACCCCACAATTAGAATCCAAGTACACAATGCATTACCCTAGGCCCATAAAGGTGAAGTATCATGTAGTCGACATTCACATGACAACACTAGAAGAATAACACCACAATTTAAATATCAAACCATTGAATATTTCTCAACACAATTCCACTACTAACAACATGACTTCTCCCATGTCCTCAAGAACTAAATGATCTACTCACGAGATATCATATGGATCAAGATCAGAGATGATATAATGATAAGTAACAATCTGAACATAAATAATAATCCAATGGTTCCACTCAATAGCATCAACTACAATAAGTAATCAATACCAGGAAAGTTTCCCCTAAGAACTATGCAAGATTCAACCAAATTGTTGCAGCGGGATGGAGTGGTGATGATGGTGCTGGTGGAGATGGTGGTGAGGATAATGATGATGATCCCGATGAAATCTAGCTTGATGATGGTGTTGATGACGACGATCTCCCCTCTCCAGGAAAGAATTTCCCCTACAGAATTCTGCCTGCCGGAGAGCTCTCTCTCTCTGTAGTTTCTGCCCCTCAGAGGCGATGGAATCTTTCTGTGGTCGCTCCCCGAGTCTTAGGGTGTCAGGGGGATGTTATAGGCGAAAGGGTGATGCCAGAGGTGGGCCAGGGTGGCCACACCACCTGGTGGCGCGACCTAGGGGGCCCGCGCTAGGGGGTGGTGTGGGCCCCCTATGGCCCATGTCTACTTCCCCTTCTGGCTTCCTTCATCTTCTAGAAAAATAGGGATTTCCATATATTTTCTGGAATTTTCTGATCTTCGCAAATATTGCATCTGGACACCGCTTTTTCCATCAGAATCCTGACTCCCGCAGTTCATCCTCCAAAATTCATCCAACATGCAAAATAGATGAAATAACACAAGTATCACCTCTTAATATGAAATATATCAATGAATAACAACAAATTATGATATAAAAAGTGATGCAAAATGGACGTATCAACTCCCCCTAAGCTTAGACCTCGCTTTTCCCCAAGAGACAACTGAGCTCAATAAACATGACCACAGGTTTATGGAGTGAAGTGTCGATAAAAAGAATACTAACAAGAAGCATCACACTTACCAATACACAGATCATAATAGAAAACAACTCACCATTATATAACTTAACTTGCAACGAGTATGTGAGTCACAATAGAGATGCATAAAGACGATCATAATTGGTAATGGCAAACTTTGTTCTTGGTCAGAGAACAGTTGACAAATCATACTTAGTTTTTAAGCAAAGATTTTGTAATGACGTTTATAAAGAAGGAATCTCTTGTTCAACCATAAAGGGCTTTTCACAACGCTAGCTTTCAAAGTAATATTCATTCAGATAAGAGCAATGTGCAAAACAAGGAACATAAGAAACATGATTGAATAAATCATCATATGAATTATTGAATCACAACAACTCAAATGCTTGCTGGAGATAGAAAGGAATAGGTTTACTGAGTCAACTTAAAAGTAAAAGATAGGCCCTTCACAGAGGGAAGCAGGGATTTCAAGTTTCAAAATGAGCTTCCAAAAGATTATGGTAATTACTAGCTTTGAGCTCTCATTGCCCCCACCATAAGAATCTTGAGGTGATTAAGGTTAAAGTGAACAAATATGAAGTATATGCCTGACAAATCATAAGTTGGAAATCTCATGTCCCTTGAGTATGAGGGTCATTCCTCATGCTACTCAACTTTAGTCACAAGCAAGTTCTTGTCATAGTAAGTATATGTGTATCATAGAGAACCGCCAACGGGGTGAAGGGAATATGAGCGAGAGACAATAATAAAGTGGTTATTATTGTATTCCTTATTTATGATAAATGTTTATTTTGCATGCTATAATTGTATTAATACGGAAACATTAATACATGTGTGTTTAATAAACAATGCTTCTCTTATAAACTAGCTCGTTGATTAACAAGATGATCAAAGGTTTCCTGATCATGGACATTAGATGTTTTTAATAACGAGGTCACAACATTATTGGAATGGTGTGATGAACATTCATCCGAAGTATATCATTATTATCAAGGTCATTGTGTTTATATTTCTATAACATCATACAAAGTAATCTTAGTCCTTAGACCATGATATCATGTCAATCACTAACACAGGAAGAGTATCTTGATAACATCAAACGTCACACCGTAACAGGGTGACGATATAGATGGGTTCAGTGCTACGAAGGTGTTATGTTGAGGCTCATGGATCAAGAGTGGAATTTGTCCATCCCGATGACGGATAGATATACTCTAGGACCTCTCGGTGATATCACATTAGTTAGCTTGTAAGCAAGTGATTTGATCACTAGAATGTTATATCACGGGAACGAGAAAAGAGTGCATGTCGGTAACGAGATCAAACTAGGTATGGAGATATCGATGATCGAATATCGTACATGTAACATATCGCGAGACAAAGGGATTGAGTTATATGCGTATAAGGTTCACACGATCACAGAAGTCATCGTTGAATGTGTGGGAGTCAGTACAGATCTCTAGGTCCCGCTGCTGATTATTGATCGGAGAGGAGTCTCGATCATGTCTACATTATTCGCGAACCGTAGAGTGACACAATTAAGGGATACTGACACCATTTGGAGAAAATAATATGCCAGAGAAAGAAAAAGGAAAGCGCAGGAATTTATTTTACTAGACACCGGAACTGTTTCGGTTGAAATTGCTGAAACTGGTTCTGCATATGAAATTGAAATGTTATAAGGGGTTTTATGTGAATGTTTGTTAATTATAGTAATTAACAAAATTCTGAATAAATAAATAAATAAAAGAGTTTTATTTAAATGAGAGCTTGCATTAAATTTGGTGGAAATTTAATGCATGTTAGTGAATTTTTTAGTGGAGGCATGTTTATGTGAGTGGAGGCTTTTCATTTTGAGTGGGAGCTCCACCCACATGAATGTGGAAGAGGTGGGGGCAGCCCCCATGGCTGGGCGCCATGCCCCTTGGGTGCCCCCTCTACCTATAAAAGGCCTCCCTCTCCTCCTCTCAAAGCACACCTCCTCGTGAAGGATCTCTCTCCCCTCCCCCTTTAGAATTTCCCCATGGTCTCGGATCGGCGAGATACATGTTCCCGGTGGCTTTTTCTGGAAGGATTTGTTGCTTGCGCTGCTTCGCTGGAGCGAGGGCGCGGAGGTTGTCGGGGTACCTAGACGTGTGTGCGATCACGGATGCACCACTACTTTGTGGTGCTGGACCGGCTGGACCAGATGGACTTCATCACGATCTTGAGATCGGCAAGCATTCGACTACATCATCCACGAGTACAACCTCGTTAACGCTATTCGGTCTTCGAGGGTATGTATTCTATGGATGTATATCCACCCATTGCTTGTATCTAGTAGATAGATCTTGTTGGCTGGTTGTTGACGTGGGAGCTTCTTTCTTTATTCCCCGGCAACGGCGCCAGAAAATTTTTGGTTCTTGACGTGGGAGCACTTTGTTGGAAACCCCAAAAGCAAGGTGTGATGAGCACAGCAGCAAGTCTTCCCTCAGTAGAGACCGAGGTTATCGAACTATAAGGAGGAAGGAAACGTCACACAGGTGTTGCAAGCAACGCGGAGACCTGCACAACACAAACTCAAGACTTTGCCCCAACGAATAGTGAGGTTGTCAAGCTCACCGGTTTGCTGTAACAAAGGATTAAACATATGGTGTGGAAGGTAATGGTTTGCAGCAAGTAAACAAGTAACAGTGAAAGATGTATCAATGGTAAAGATTGTACCGGGGTCCATAGTTCACTAGAGGTGCTCTCCTTAGATAAATAACATGGAATGAAGGGTAAACAAATTACATCGGGGCAATTGACAGGAATTGAGCAAGGCATAACAATGCAATTACTAGTCAGATAGATCCTATGAGGTTGATTGGGCAATACAACAAGATACATATACCGCCATCCAACTGCATCTATGACTAGAAGTCCACCTTCAGGTTATCATCCGAACCCCCTCTAGTATTAAGTTGCAAGCAACAGACAACTGCTTTAAGCAAAGTGTGTAAGGTAAATAGTCCACATGTTCCATGAACAAGAGACCGTTGTTTTCTCCCTAGTAGCAACAACACATCTACAACCGAAGAGATTTTTGTCACTTCCCTTGGAAACGAGAGGCATGAACCCACTATCGAGCATAAATACCCCCTCTTGGAGTCACTAGAAGCTACTTGGCCAAGATAGCTACTAACAACGGAGATCATGCAAGATCACAAACAACACAGACATGATAGAATCATAAAGACAAAACCATTAATCAAACCAACATAATAATCTCAATATCCATCGGATCCCCACAAACACAACATGCATGATTACAAATAGATTAGATATTGATCATGAATGGAGCTCACAAGATCTATACATGAAATCACAAGGAGGAGATACAACCATCTAGCTACTACATGGACCCATAGTCCAAGGTGGAACTATTCACGCATCATACGGGAGAGAAGGCCTTCGGGATGATCTCCCCTCCAGCAGGGTGCCGGGAAGAACTTCAGATCCCCCCGATCTAGGGACGACGGTAGCGGCGGCTACAAAAGGTTTCATGGAATATTGATCGGGTGCTTAGGGTTTCTGCATCGGGGGCTTCTTATAGGTGAAGGGGGAGGCCGAGGCGGTGGCCAGGGGCCCCACACCCTGCCTAGGCGCGGGCAGGGCCCACCCGTGCTTATGGCTTCCCTGGCATGCCTCGTCGTCTCCCCTCTGGACTTCTTGTTCCCCATGGAAAGTAATTGACTTTGACGTTTGTCCAGTCCAATTCCAAGAATATTTCTTTACTAGCTTTCTGGAACCAAAAACAGCAGAAAACAGGCAACTAGCACTGTGGCAACTTGTTAATAGGTTAGTACTAGAAAACATGTAAAAAAACACCTTAAAGTGTAGACAAATCAAAGCAAAGTAGATACTAAACAAGCATGGATCATCAAAAATTATAGATACGTTTCTGACGTATCAAGCATCCCCAAACTTAACTCCTGCTCGTCCTCGAGTAGGTAAGTGATAAAAAGAATATTTTTTTAGGTGACATGCACCCTCACAATGAAAATCTAACCATTTGCAAGCATTGAAAGCTGGGATCAAAGAACTCTAAACATGTGCATGAAAGATGGAGTTCTAACAATAGGACATAGTAACTATGCATGCAACATGAAAGGCTACAAACAAAGATCATGAATAACATGCATTGAAAAACTTTTTTTTGTTTCACATATATAAAACATGGCATAGTGGCAATCAGCTTGTCCCTCATAGAGTAGCAAATAGATGCATAGGACACATTCAAAGTTCACAAGGGTGACTAGAAACAAGTAGCACAAGATCAAGTAATATCACAATATGCATCAATCAATAAGCTTTGGAACACTTGGCCTGCTGGGCGGCCCAGTTTGATGGATCCAGAAGGGAGGCCCATGCCGGATAAAGGAAGGCTACGGTGGAGTCACCGACGTACCCAGAGCCTTGGAGTATAAGACATGCAAGACTAGTAATAGACGGTGTAGGACTTTGTAACCTGTCCGGCTAGGACTTTTCCCTATAACCCTAGATCCTGGCGACTATATAAGTCGAGCCTATGTGAGCCTTTAGGGCACAACTTCAGACAATCTCATACAACCTCGCACAGTGAACCTATCTTTGTAACTCGGCGTATTGCCATTATAGTGATTTATAGCAGGAGTAGGATTCCGCCACCGTTGTGGGATATGAACCTGGGTAAGCTGTGTTACCTCATACCTGTCAACCGTACGCCTTCCCCCACATCTCTAAACACGCACTGTAAGGACCCCTCTATGGCGTACTCGTCGGCAATACCACGGCAGTTGGCGCCCACCATGGGGCAAGAGGCGCTTCAGGATCTTCAGCGGGCAAGGACCAAGATCTTCGCGGGAATCGGTGAAACCATAGCCATCGGTCGGGTTATCTTCTCCGGCAACGTTCCGATCGTCCCTCCCGACGAGTTCTGGATCCCGACGAAGACAAACCCTACGCGGTGTTCGATCGTTCCTATCGGAGACATCCACCTCTTCATTGGTGAATCCGACTCGGGCACTAGTTCCTTGGGAGTCGGAGGAGCATCAAGACCCGCACGGACCACCTATGGGTAGGACACGTTCGTGGAAGGATCAATGTCAGATCTCTCTTTGGAGTTTGCCGGTAAAGATCGGAAAAATTCAAGGCCCACCCAAACCGCCCCTGTGCAGGATATAATGGTGGAAGATCACTGCAACTCCGCCGACTTCGCCCGTGTGTCTGGACAACAGAGGTCCAAGTTCGTCGGCATGGTTACCATCTTCGATCTGGCGCATTGCATTCAGAGAGAGGGCGAAAACCCCCGCGACTACCTCGCCAGGTGGCTCCGTATACGAGATGATCTGGCCCACTACCCCAATGATGATGCCATGTATCACTTTGTGAAAGGACTGGACCACGGCACGCTTCTCCGGCATTCTCTAAGATGGCAGAAGGCGTCGGGATGCCTTACCATCGAATGCATGGTGAGCACCGTCAACAACTACGCGGAGGCCAAAGCGGCAGCTCAGACAGCGCTTGCGCTCATTGACGGAGCCCCTCCGATTCAGCCACCGCCGCCACCGCCTCTGGCCGCCATCGCCGCAGCTGCGACGCCACCTCCAGTCGTCGTCGCTGTTGTTGCACCTCCACCCCCCGTCATCGAGGAAGTCCTGGCACCCTCCGACTCTGTGATTGATGCGCTATACGCCGACTTCAGTGCAGATTCAGAGGAGACAGATTTCAGTCTATAGGAACTAGACTCCGCCATGCAGGGGATGGAGGAGGAGTACACGCTTGACGAGCAAGCCAACAACGTTGTCACGTCTTGAGAGGTGTTCTTCACCATTGGGACGACGATGGATGAAGATCAACCCAGACGAGCTCCACCTACAGCTCTGGACAAAGGGAAGGGACCACCTATTGCTGACGACATTGATCACGCAAAGGTCATGCCCCCTCCGCCTAATCCAGTGCAACAGTCGCAGGAACTCGGCATCGGCCCGAGCAACAACAACACAGCAAACTTGCCGCCTCCAGCATCTACATCTGCTGCTGCCCAAGTTACTCTAGCTGATAGAGTGATGTACGGCAATCTCCTCGTCGAGCCACTGACCGTAGCTCATATCTGGAACGTGACCCAGCTTGACGGGAAGCGCCAGCAGCTACTGGAGGAAGCGCATGCCATCGCGGAGCAAGGCGCTAAGCTAGATCGAGATCTGGTCAACGCGCAGAAATCCATAGAGAAAGCTAGAGCAATGGAGGCCGAGTATAAGACTCTGCTGCAGCAGCAGAAGGCTAAGAAAGCTCCGGCTCGCGTCATCAACGATCCTGGTGTACGGCGAAACCTAGGATGGGCTCCCCCGAAGCCAGCACAAGCCAAGCCATACATTGACAGTGAAGGCAGACAGGTGATGCCCACTCCACTCCTCAACCTCGCCTTCGCCAAAACCCTTCTAGAGCAGGATAGATCGCCCGAGGCAGTGGACCAGGTCTATGACCTAGTGGCCAAGGCGGTGAAGCAGCAGGAAAAGGCCACCTCTCAGAGGCTTGAGTCTGACCCAGCGTTTTGCCAGTCTAGCCAGCATAAGCCGCTAAGGGACAGATCTCCTCTTGATGTCGGGTCACAGACGGGTTCATCAGAAGGAAGACGGAGGGATGCATGCAACAGGAAGGATGTTATCCCCATATCCTCCGACCACAGAGAAAAGGCCCGACCTCGTCGCCCATCACCACCGCCCCTCTCCCCCCGACATCGCGAAGACACCAAGGCTCACCATCATACGGATATGCCCCCTCCAAGGTAGAGCGACATCGTCATCCGCGAGAACGCGGAGCAGACCCATCATGATGGAGAGCGCAACCAAGGACACAAGAGCAGGTCGCTCCATGACCCTCCGCGTCCGGCAAGCAATCGCAACAAGCGTGAGGCGTCGCAGGAGGGTAATAGCAAGAAGTCTAACCCACCTCCACCTCCGTCCCCGTTTCCACCTAGCAGTCACCATAGCGGGGGAGGCATGCGTCATTCACGCAGCCCATCCCCTGTTGACAAGAAGAAGAAAAACCCGTAGTCGTACGATGCACGTTCGCGGATCGATAAGATCCACGAGGCCCGGGAAGGACCATACCTGGGACCACGTTGCTTTGGACCTGCGATACGGTCTGCAACTTACCCCAAAGGTTACCGGATTGACAAGACCATCAAGCCCTATGACGTATCCTTATATGGGTATCCTTATAGCATGTCTCTTATCCGGCTAACCCGGGTGGCCCATAATCGGTAGCATGGCCTATGGCCTGCTGGGCGACCCAGTTAGGTGGATCCAGAAGGGAGGCCCATGCCGGATAAAGGAAGGCTATGGTGGAGTCACCAATGTACCCGGAGCCTTGGAGTGCAAGATACACAAGACTAGTAATAGACGGTTTAGGACTCTATAACCTGTCCGGCTAGGACTTTTCCCTGTAACCCTAGGACCTGGCGACTATATAAGTCGGGCCTATGGGAGCCTTTAGGGCACAACGATCATAGACAACTTCACACAACCTCGCACAGCGAACCTACCTCTGTAACTCGGCGTATTGCCATTATAGTGATTTATAGCAGGAGTAGGATTCCGCCACCGTCGTGGGATCTGAACCTGGGTAAGCTGTGTTACCTCGTACCCGTCAACCGTCTGCCTTACCCCACGTGTCTAAACACACACTGTGAGGACCCCTCCATGGCGTACTCGTCGGCAATACCACGACAGTTGGCGCCCACCGTGGGGCAAGAGGCGCTTCAGGATCTTCAGGGGGCGAGGACCAAGATCTTCGCGGAAATCGGCGAAACCGTAGCCATTGGTCGCGTTCTCTTCTCCGGCAACGTTCCGATCGTCCCTCCTGACGAGTTCTGGATCCCGGCGAAGACGAACCCTACGCGGTGTTCGATCGTTCCTACCGGGGACATCCACCTCTTCATCGGCGAAACCGACTCGGGCACTAGTTCCCTGGGAGTCGGAGGAGCATCAAGGCCCACACGGACTGCCTGCAGGCAGGATACGTTCGCGGAAGGATCAATGTCGGATATCTCCTTGGAGTTTGCCGGCAAAGATCGGAAAAATTCAAGGCCCACCCAAACCGTCCCTGTGCAGGATATAAAGGTGGAAGATCACTGCAAACCCGCCGGCTTCGTTCGTGCGTCTAGACAACAGAGATCCAAGTTCGTCGGCGTGGTTACCATCTTCGATCTGGCGCGCTGCGTTCAGAGAGAGGGCGAAAACCCCCACGATTACCTAGCCAGGTGGCTCCGTATACGAGCCGATCTGGCCCACTACCCCAATGATGATGCTATCTATCACTTTGTGGAAGGACTGGACCATGGCACGCTTCTCCAACATTCTCTAAGACGGCAACAGGCGTCAGGACGCCTTACCTTCGAAGGCATGGTGAACACCGTCAACAACTATGCGGAGGCCGAAGCGGCAGCTCAGACAGCGCTTGCGCTCATTGACGGAGCCCCTCCGATTCAGCCACCACCACCACCTCCAACGGCCGCCATCGTCGCAGCAGCACCACCACCTCCAGTCATCGTCGAGGCCGTTGCACCTCCACCGCCCGTCATCGAGGAAGTCCTGGCACCCTCCGACTCTGTCATTGACGCGCTTTATGCTGATTTTAGTGCAGATTCAGAGGAGATAGACTTCAGTCCTGAAGAGCTAGACTCCGCTATGCAGGAGATGGAGGAGGAGTACTCACGCGACGAGCAAGCCAACAACACCGTCACATCTCGAGGGGTGTTCATCACCATTGGGACGGCGATGGATGAAGATCAACCTGGACAAGCTATGCCTACAGCGCTGGACAAGGGGAAGGGGCCGCTTATTGCTGCCTACAGCCCTGATCCGAGCAACAATAACACCGCAAACTTGCCGCCTCCAGCATCTACGTCGGCAGCAGCCCATGTTACTCTAGCTGATAGAGTGATGTACGGCAATCTCCTTGTCGAGCCACTAACCGTTGCTCATATCCGGAACGTGACCCAGCTTGACGAGAAGCGCCAGCAGCTGCTGGAGGAGGCTCAAGCCATCGCAGAGCAAGGCGCTAAACTAGATCGAGATCTGGTCAACACGCAGAAATCCATAGAGAAAGCTAGAGCAATGGAGGCCGAGTACAAGACTTTGCTACAGCAGCAGAAGGCTAAAAAAGCTCTGGCTCGCGTCATCAACGATCCTGGTGTACGGCGCAACCTAGGATGGGCTCCCTCGAATCCGGCACATGCCAAGCCATACATTGACAGTGAAGGCAAGCAGGTGATGCCCACCCCACTCCTTAACCTCGCCGTCGCCAAGACCCTTCTGGAGCAGGATAGATCACCTGAGGCAGTGGAACAGGTCTATGACCTAGTGGCCAAGGCGGTGAAGCAGTAGGAAAAGGCTACCTCTCAGAGGCTTGAGTCTAACCAAGGGCTCTGCCAGTCTAGCCAGCACAAGCCGCCAAGGGACCGATCACCTCTTGATGTCGGGTCCCAGACGGGTTCATCAGAATGAAGACGGAGGGATGCACGCACTAGGAAGGATGCCATCCCCATATCCTCTAAGGCCCGGCCTCGTCGCCCATCGCCACCACCCCGATCTCCCCGACATTGCGAAGATTACAAGACTTACCATCGTATGGATATGCCCCCACCAAAGCAGTGCGGCATCGTCATCCGCGACAACGCGGAGCAGACCCGTCATGACGGAGAGCGCAACCAAGGACACAAGAGCAGGTCACGCCATGACCCTCCGCGTCCGACAAGCAACCGTGACAGACGTGAGGCGTCGCAGGAGGGTAACAGCAAGAAGGCTAACCCACCGCCACCTTACACATCTGCTTGCCCAATAGGTGGCTGGCACCTGGAATGCGCGGAACCCTATGATGGCGGCATATCGAGACGAAGTGGACGAGACAGCCAAGAGCTTCTTAGGCTACGAAGTCAAGTATGTGCCTAGGGAACAAAACGAGGCGGCCGATCTGCTGTCTAAGCTTGGATCAGGGCGCAAGCGAATTCTACCAGGAGTTTTCCTAGAGCACCTGCACACACCTTCCGTGAAGGGAGCCGACATCGACAACCCGAATAGAGTTGAATCTTTTGTCCACATTGTGGCAAAGGTCCCTCCGGCTTGGACAAAACCGTTCATAGAATATCTCGAACACGGAACTTTGCCCGACGACAAAGTCGAAAGACGGCAAATAGTATGATGAGCAAAGGGCTATAACATAATCAATGAACAGCTCTACAAAAGGAGCACTACTGGTGTATACCTAAAGTGTGTTTCCCAGCTAGAAGGTATTGAAATCCTACGCGAAATCCATCTCAGAGATTGCGGGCATCACGCCGCTCCTCGATCGTTGGTTGCGAAAGCCTTTCGGCAAGGATTCTACTAGCTAACCGCGAAGGTGGACACCGACAAGCTGGTTGAGACGTGCATGGGATGCCAGTATTATGCCCGACAACCACATGTTCCTGCTGAAGAATTGCGAACAATACCAATAACTTGGCCGTTTGCAGTCTGGGGGCTAGACATGGTGGGACCGTTACAGACGGCACCATGTGGGTTTACGCATCTGCTAGTAGTAGTTGGTAAATTCACTAAACGGATAGAAGCTAAACCCATTAGAAAGCATGATGGGGCAACTGCCCTTAGGTTTGTTCGGGATCTAGTGGTGAGATTTGGTCTCCCACATAGCATTATCACCGACAACGGCAACAACTTGTCACTCGGAGAAGTGGAGGCTTACTGTTGGGAAAAGGGCATCCGACTTGACCTTGCATCTGTGGCACATCCACAATCCAATGGTCAGGTTGAGCGAGCCAATGGATTAATTCTGCATGGAATAAAGCCACGTCTTGAGGCACCGCTACATAGAGAAGCTGGAGCCTGGGCGGAAGAATTACCATCTGTGTTGTGGAGTTTACAAACTACACCCAACAGATCCACCGGCTACACCCCTTACTTCATGGTATATGGAGCAGAAGCCATCCTGCCTTCCGACATACTTCACGATGCACCAAGAGTTGCCGCCTACGACGAAGATGACGCTGAAGAATCCAGACGCCTAGATGTGGACCTTCTCGAGGAGGAGCGCGTTTTGGCATGCCAAAGATCCGACATCTACCAGCAGAAGCTACGCAGCTACCATAGTCACCGCATTCGGCATCGCTCGTTTAAAGAGGGGGATTTGGTGCTCCGACTTAAGCAGAAGAAGTCACACAAATTATCGCCGGCATGGGAAGGACCGTTCATCATAAGCAAGGCGCTACTCAATGGGTCTTACTACCTCGTTGACAATCGTGAACTGAAGGATAGACCCAACGAGGATCATAAGCTTAAGCGACGTGACCCGGATGATGACTACCCGGAGCTTGATCGTCCATGGAACATAGCACAACTACATCCTTTTTACACTTAGCATTTTTTATCTAATTGTATACCTCTTATATGATCAATGAAATAAAGCTCTCTGGTTCACTCATATTTCTGAGTCTTTTACCTCCTTCAGTGTTCATTTTTTGATCATATAAAACCTTTATGCACAAGCTTTGCGATTGCACTTGTGAAAATTCCGCCTACGAGCGTTAGCTTAAGTTTTCTGGTCTACACGTTCTTTGTCATTTTTATGTGGATTCTGGCGTAGTGACTTTGCCACTTATTGTCGGCGATTTTGTGCTTAGGTTATTGACGGTGCCATTGGGCATCATCACCTGAGCGCATGGTTCCGACAACGAGTCTTCCGACTCACGAAAATTCAAGCATAAGAACCAAAGTAATGGATAAGCCAACACTTGCTTAAAAAATATACATGCTGGAACTAGTTCTTAAGTAGCAGAACATACAACATTGTTTTCCTCCTTAAGTTAATACATAGTTTTTTCCGCATACACATCACAGAGGAAACAAATATTACAAATTGTTTTTTATTCCTCTGGCGCAGGCGACTTGGAAGCAACATCATCGGCAGCAGGAGAGTCACCCTCGAAGTCGACAGTGTTGAGGGACTCAGAGGAGCTTTGGTAGTCGCCATCGATGGTGTTCCTTGGCACAAAGACGTTGACGTCAACCAACTCGGCAACTCTGGTGTCATAACCCGCGAGTGATGACAAGATGTACTCATGGTTTATTTCATGGCCTTCGTCATGTACGTCGGGGATGCCAGAGGTTACTGTGTCAATGTCGGCATTATCGTAATGTGCCTTGACCATGGACAGCGCCATCCTTGCACCGGCCCATGCACATGAAGCTTTCCATCTTGTGATACGCTCGGGGGCTCGGCACAGGATCTCCGAGAACTTTGCCACAGAGTCCGATGCCTTGATGTTGATCTAGAGGGGCTTAGAAATCTCTTTAGCTTGCGCGATGGCGGTGTTGATGAAGTTGCCGGCAAGAACCATGCATTCCTTCGCCGGAGGAGGTGACCGGGTTAAACCCATAGGAGCTGCGAATTTCCGACAAAGGAGCACATGAGTTCAAAAATTCAAAGTATCCAGACTACAGAAATCCAAGACGGAGAATTACTTACTGAAGATGCTAGCCTCATCTTGCCAGAGGGTATCCGCCAAGGAGTCCCGTTCTTGTTGTAGGAGCTTGTACGCCTCATGATGGCGTTGATTATGCTCATCGGCAGCTTTCTTCTGATCTCTTAAGATCAAGATTTCCTCCTTCAAGCGGTTAATCTCCTCGGTGGCAGAGTCCTGCAGGGATTTCATTGATTCTTCATGCATCTTCAGCATGTCCTTCCTCTCCTGCTTAAGGATCTTGTTCTCGCTATCCAGCTCTTGAATGTGCTTGGATTGATCGACAATATCCTTAGCCTTGGCAATGGTTTCTGCAAGTCGAAGAAAGCAAAGTACACAGTACTCGGAGAATACACAAGATCAAGTCGGAATACGAAAAAGAAAGGAAAAACAGACGCTTGCTCTTGATGATCTGTTCCTTCAAGAAGGAAGTTTTACCCTTTTCGGCTTCCAAATCCACGCGCATCTTCTGGTACTTGTCGTTGTCCATGCCCCTCCGAGCATTCTTGTTCTGTGGAAAAAAGAAAGTTAAACGTTGTTTGGTCTACTTGGAGCATCTAGCCGGAATATTTCCACCTAGACGCTCAGGGGCTACAGCGGGAGTTTTTAACTTAGCAATATGCTTAGTCTTTCTTTAAGCACCTAGTCGAAACTAATTCAGTTTTCGATTATAAGCTTGGGGCTAAAGTATAAAGTTTTTAACTCGGATGTATGCTTAGTTTCTCTTTAAGTATCTAGTCGGAACAAATTCAGTTACAACTAGAAGCTTGGGGGCTACAATATCGAAATTTATAAACACTGTGTATGCTACTCTTAAAGCATCTAGTCGGAATAATTCATTACACCTATATGCTTGGGGGCTACAGTGAGAAGTTTTCTAGCTTAGTCACTCTTAGAGCATCTAGACGCAAAGACCTATGGTTTTCCGTCTAAATGCTTGGGGGATATAGCGGGATATTCACATGAAAGGCAAAAATAACTTACAAGTGCAATGATCTTGAGGTTGGTAGCACTCTCGGCCAGCAGCTTGCCGAAGGATACACTATTTCTTTGCAAGATCTCTGCTTGTCGGAGAAGCTCCTCTAGACCGCACGTCGGAGACGTCGGCGCCGCAGTAGGAATCAGAGCAGTGCTACCCGGTGTAAGTACCGGATAGACTATCTTCGGATACTCTATGGTTTTCTTGGGTGCGGGGGAGCCGCCTTCGGCAGAAGTACCAGCTTCCACTACCGCCTTACCGCTACCGATGGAATCCTTAGCCGGAGCTTCAGCCATTTGGTGTGCGGCACTCTCCTGCGTTGCCTGCTCGCCGACAACAGCAAGCTCGGTAGAGGTACCTGAGTCCACTTCCATGGTGGAAGGGCCAGCTGCTTCCTTGGTTTGAGAGCTTGTCGGAGCGGACGAGGACTTGACGGTGGGAGTGACAGGGGCGATGGAGGGAGATGCGTCGCGATGCATCATGTCCTTGATGGTTCTAGAAGCCCCCGATGTTTTGGAGGTCTTCTTCAAGCTGGCTTTCTTTCTGAAACGTGCAAAATGCATAAGTACAGGAACAAGACAGATAAACGGACAATGTTGGAGAGAAAGAAGCTTACACAAAAGGGGGTGCTTTGGCAAAGGGGATCCCAGTAGTCTTTCTTTTCTCCGCCTCTAGGGCGGCGGTAGTCTTTTTGGAGGCTCCACCCTCCGTCTTCTTCTTCTTGCCTCCATCGGCAGCGTCAAAGGTGGAGCTCTTCCGCTTTCGCGCCAACGGAGCATCGTTGTCGGACACGACGGTGACTTCCTTCATTTTTGGATCATAGATTTGAGGAACCATGTTGTCCTCGTCTATGTCGCTAAGTTGTTAAGGTGAAGAACCTCCGTGTTAGATGAGATGGTAATGGCTAGACGGAAGAACTGGAGTATATGTCATACACGGAAAATAAACAGTTACCTTTGGACACTTGCTCTCTACGAACATGTCGTAGGTGATGGTGAAGCCACGCTTCTTGTCCTTCACCTTGATGATGTCCTTGAGGCGGAGCTTGATGGAGTCACTCGAGAAATTGTCCACGGAGATGCGGAGGCTATCCCTTCTATCGTTGGTATACTCGTGCATCAGCTTCGAGCGGTGCTATAGAGGTTGATCCGCCTGATGAACCAGTACATGGCTAGGTCCAAGCCGGTCAAACCCGTCTCTATGAACCACTATATCCGCCTTATAGCGCGGGAAGCGTCGATGTCGGAGGGAAGGGAGGCATGGGATCTCCATGTCGAGGTTTCGGCAGCGGCTCCATCGACGAAGTCCGGGTACGTTACTTCTCGGCCGGACAGAGGGATATCTACGCCGTAGAAGTAAGTAAGCTTCCAGT
The DNA here is from genome assembly GCA_916181665.1 of Avena sativa. Classification (NCBI taxonomy): domain Eukaryota; kingdom Viridiplantae; phylum Streptophyta; class Magnoliopsida; order Poales; family Poaceae; genus Avena; species Avena sativa. Next base: position 378,186,610 of record OV702284.1, read on the forward strand.
TCTTGCAGGACTCATGGCCGACGATGTTGGGGAAGCGCCGGTCAGGTCGGATCTTGAAGCTAATAGTGCCACAATTTCTAAGTTCATCCTTGCTGGCGCCGGCTTCGCGCTTGATGGTGAAGAAAGAGATGAAGAGGTCTAGCCTAGGCTTAATCCCTAAGTAACCCTCGCAAAGCACCGTGTAATTGCTAAGCGCTAGGATACTATTGGGAGAGATACTTTGGGGCTGAACTCGATAGTGGTTCAAGACTGCAAGGAAGAAATTAGAGATGGGCAGGGAGACGCCGCGTACCATCTGTGCTTTGAGGTACACCTTTTCTCTGGATTGGGGAGAAGGTGTGACCTCGCCGGCCGGCGCCGGCCGCCAGGCAAGCCCCTCTGTTGCGGGAAGATAGCCTTCGATGATCAACTCTTTGATGTCGCGGTCCTTGATGTTCGAACCGCGCCAGTCACCTTTGTGGGAGTCGTTTTCCTCCTCCAGCAGCTCTAGCGCCGCTAGATTATGGTCGCCGCCGGTGGCCTCGACCACCGCGGAGACGGGGATGACCAGGCCCTCTAGGGTTACAATGACGGAGCTCGCCGGCTTCGCCGTGGCTTTGCCCGATGCCGCAATCGAAGGAGAAGAACTGCTGCTGGCCATTGCGAGTGTTTGGAAGTGACTGGCGAGATTGGGAGTTAGGGTTTTTCGTGCGAAGGCGCAGAGAGCTCAAGGAGACGCTTGCCTGAGGAAGAAGAAGATGCAAGGGAGAATGAGGTGAAAAAGTAAATTTTCCACCGCATTTACTATTTATGATACCCAGCGTCAAGATTCGTGCAGCTTGATCGAACGGTTGTCGCGTAGATGCCGTGTGCGGAGGCGTGCGCGGAAAAGGTGGACATGATTGCGTTCTCTACATGTGTGAGTTACGAGGCATTACTGACCTACGTCTACGTCGCCCTATCTAACATAGGTAGATGAACCATCACATCAGAAGATTCCGGCATGGATGGATCCAGTCCGGCTACGGAAGAGTACAATGGAAGATTCAGCAATTCTTCGACTTACAAATGGAAGATGGAGAAAACCTTGCAGGGTTCTTTGGGAGGACTACAAGAAATTGCTTGATGATTTGCCAACATCCATATAGACGGAGCATTCAACGTGAAGAGGCAAGACGGCGCAAGATCTCAGAGTTCTCCAGGGGCTACTGTTGGGGATATGCTATATGGGTATCCTCATAGCATGTCTCCTATCCGGATAACCCGGGTGGCCCACAGTTGGTAGCATGGCCCATGGCCTGCTGGGCGGCCCAGTTAGATGGATCCAGAAGGGAGGCCCATGCTGGATAAAGAAAGGCTACGGTGGAGTCACCGACGTACCCGAAGCCTTGGAGTACAAGACATGCAAGACTAGTAATAGACGGTGTAGAACTCTGTAACCTGTCCGGCTAGGACTTTCCCTGTAACCCTTGGACCTGGCGACTATATAAGTCGGGCCTATGGGAGACTTTAGGGCACAACTTCAGACAATCTCAGACAACCTCGCACAGCGAACCTATCTCTGTAACTCGGCGTATTGCCATTATAGTGATTTATAGCAGGAGTAGGATTCCGCCACCGTTGTGGGACCTGAACCTGGGTAAGCTGTGTTACCTCGTACCTATCAACCATCTGACTTCCCCCACGTCTCTAAACACACACTGTGAGGACCCCTCCATGGCGTACTCGTCGGCAATACCATGACAAATTGCTTCCTCCGTGAGGCATCTGAAGATTGAGATAAATCATGAGAAAAGAGGGAAATTTCTAAGGTTCAGGGGTTTTGGAAAGTTTTTAAAGTTTGACTCAGATTTTTCTAGCAAGTTGCTTTTCATTCATTCATTCATAGCATACGATACAAACACACACCACAACAGAGGAAAACAGATGGTTTTAAGAACCATTCTGGGAAACTACGATACAGTGGGACCGAATACAACTCACTAACGCTAGTGCTCAAGTGCTACTACTCCTCAGGGTCAGTGTCCTCATCATCATCATCGATGAAGGCGAAGTCATCCTCATCGGTGAAGAAGTCCATGGCCTGATCCTCCAGAAAGTCACCATCATCGCTGATATAGGAGTAGGGGTCTCCACGAAGGTCTTCCCCTGCATTCTCCCTCTCCTCCAACTGCATGTCCCTCTCGTGGATGGTCTCCTCCAAATCCGTGATCCGGTGGCGAAGATGGGCAATGATGCGGTCCATCTTGTCGAGCTGATGGCGACGAGACTTGCGATCCTTCACTAGCATAGCAAGGGTCTAATCCTTTTTCTTGGTGATGGTGTACTTGTGGTTGGCGTAGGAACGGGCATTGTCCAACTCCTTCTGACGGTCGTACATCATGAAGCTGAGATGGTCCAATTGACTCTTCAGCTCGTGGTGATATGGGGCCTCCAGTGGCTGTCCCATAACATCACGCCTTGGGTAGAACTCAAAACGGGTACCCTTGATCTGATTGATACTCTGCCCACATAGACGGGCAAGAGCTTCCTGTATTGCCCTGGCCAGTCCATCGAGCCAGTTGTTCTCTCTTAAGGTGAACTAAATTCCCTCTGCAGTGGGAGGTTCAATCTTTCCTCGGAGACTTGCAACAACTAGCCACTGCAGATCTTCTCCTTCCTGATCATTGAGCTGAGCTCCGAAGAACTCGGGGTGCAGACACTCCAGCATCTCCGATAGCTGGTCCAAGTCACGCTCAAAGATGAGGTCTCCTCGATTCCCTAACTGATAAAACTTGTTGTACTTCACGTCCATCTATAAGAATATAGGATGAGTAAGTTAGTAGAGTGATCAAGTGTGTCAAATTTTATGTACTTCGCAAGAATTTTTGACGAACATGAATTTTCATGAAAGAATCCAAGTGATAAGAATGAGAATAAGTTTTTGTAAATACTCACTTCCTTTGGTTTTGAAAGTAAGTTTTAAATTCAAACGTCCATTCTAACTAGGGTCTCCTATGGTCAGGATGGCTCTGATACCAACTTGTCAACACCCGGATTTTTAATCCCAGATGCTTGTTATGCCATACATCGCAATCCCAGGATTACCATTTTTGCGAGACATAACAGATTTGGATATCATAGTACATCATCCATTATAAACCATACATAAGGTATTACACAAATAAGGATCTCATGATCCAGTTCTTAATACAACACAAGCAGCGGAATAACGTAATAGTAATGATAGCATAAGCGAAGCTCCATCTTTATGGTCACAGGCAATGCTGACGATGGGAGATGATCCTAGTTGTCGTAACCTTCCTGCGGTCCGTCATCCTGATACTCCTCTTCATAGTCTGGCCACGGGAATATCCAGGGACAAAGCCATGAGTACTCTTTAAGTACTCGCAAACTAATACTAACAAGTTAAGGGGGTTTTTGTAGTAGGATACTAAGCTCTAGGGTTGTTTTGCAAAAAGCCAGATTTACTCTACTAATTTCAAAAGCAAAGATAACTAGTTGAAAGTTTTATATCACCTAAGTGGGAAACTTGAATTTCATATCACAACTCTGTTGTGGTCAAGTCAAAATCACAAATCATTTCATGATTCATTTTGAAAACATCTGACGATAGAACAGTATGGCCACTCCAACTGTCCATAACCGCGGACGTGGCTATTCGAATAGTTTGACACTCTACAGAGATTGTACACTTTCACCACAACATTCGATACATCTGTCAGGAACAATCCTGAATTCACCATACTCAGTATGCGGATAATCAATCCTAACCTTTCAATTACACGCCCTAGTATAGGCACCTCTCCTGTGAGTTTGGCCTCCCAACCATGACCAACTGTCATCTTGGGTACTGCACAGGTTGACAATCTTCACAAGGTAGCCTCAGCTCAGACCATGGCCGCAAGGGAACCCATACTAAGGTATATAAATTTCCAGTCAAGCCCTACCCAATTTTCGGGTATTGTGTGCGGTGACCCAGCATACCACTGCATGATGTAGTACACTATAGTCGTTGACATAACACCAATGAAACACCGTTCACTAGTATTACATCCCTCAGAGTGGTACAACAAAAACACAGCAGGTCCAAGACATGACTATAGGTTACAACTCAACTCTTTACACAAGATCCAGAGAACACTCTAGGTTAAAGAGAGAGAAAGAATCTTCTTACAAAGAAGAATTAGAAATAAATAACTCAAAAAACTATCATACTATTAAGACTAGTATCTTAACTAATAGTCTGGCATTGCAGCTATCGCAATACACTACAAAAATAGGTTCTATGGCTAGAGATTATATTCCTATCTAATCAGTAACTTCGTCTTCACTTGAATTGGTGTATATGTTGACCTTCTCGACTTTATTGAAAAGCTTTAGCTTTCGATGATGATTCCTGGAGCATAACTTGATGTAGACGTCGTCTTATTGGCTTCAGAATCTAGCAAGTGTTAAGAAGATACTTTGAGTACGAGCGTACTCAGCAAGTTCACTAGAAAAGGAGTGTTTGATGCACTATAACTACAGCCACAGACCGTAGGTCATAGGCAATGCAAGTTTTCGTAAACATTTCTTCAAAGGTTGCTTTTATTCTGAAAATCTATGTCCGTCAGCCTTCACGGGTTTACCAGAACTTTCATGGAGTTTCTTTCCCGCCGTGTTCGCAGCTCCTTCCTGGAACAGGGAGTAATAAGTTACAGTTCTTACACTCTGCAGAGGTGCGTCACTTTACCCATGAGAGATCTTAGCTTTGTTGCACATGCAGGTCGCGAACCCGTTCACACTTCCTTGGTGTGAGGCCCAGACTAAGACCCAAGCCAATCACAGCCTTCTCCGTGACCCCGCATGTCTCCTTGGTGTACGCCAGCCCACCTATTGAATTACGCCAATTGGCAGTACAGACCGTTCAGATGCCGGAACTATCGTGGGACGTTTAGGGCTCCCACCCATATGATGCATATCCTCTACGAATTACCATATATAATATGCACGCTACGAGTGGTAACAGCCACGACCCGCACATCCGGCTCCATGCGAGAGGGAAAAGATATAGTTGACTTCTTCGTCCCATTCCAAATCTCATGGTCAACGCGTAATATACGGCGCAATAATCACTGGCGACATTGGTTGTTAAGTCCTAGATAATATGTTCCTTTACCACCAGAACTCTTATAGTAGGTTATTACCTCATGGTAAATAACCTATAATCACATTATTATGAAAATAGTGTTTTCTGTCCTTTTTCAAATGCAGGTGATGACAACACTGGATTTGCAAAATACTTTACAGAAAATAATCAAAGGACATGAGCAAGTGTGAACTTGCCTTTTCTGATTGCAAGATTATGCACTCACGGTCTTCAAGACAATATAAGATCCAATATCTGAAATCAGCATCATTGGTACGGTAAGGACTAATGTTTAAAGAAGCAAGATGCTATTATGCATAAGTAATGTAATGCAAGCTGATAAAATCGAATCCCGAGGATAACGTTGATCTAGGGTTTGGATACTGGAAATGGTTTCTTTGGAATGTGTTGTTCTTTTAGATAAGTTTCATATTTGTGCTTCTTATTAAGGCTTTCGATTGTATGTGAATAACAAATATCTATACAACAATAAGATACACACATATGGAACGCTACTCAAGATTGTTTACACTATAATTGTTTATCTTCAATTTTTACTTTACAAGTAATGTTACTTATAAAGAACCTAAGTGTTACCATTCCAAAGTATATGAGTAAAGTATAAAGTAATGTGATTACTATTAATTGTCATATGTTGACTGAAGTGGCAAAATGAATAACTTTTGAAGAAAAGATTTCTTTATTTAACTAAGAAAAAGTATTTACCCTTAAGTTAACATTATTAGGTGTTTTTACCAGTTTTAGTCCTTGAGTAAGAAAGAATTACTACATTTGAATAATGACATCATTAGTATTTGAGATTTATCTACCTTGGTTTTTATCTTGGTTAGTTTGGTATTGAGATTTACTAGGTTTTAATTGAAACAGACCAAAGTAAACTATAAAACACATAATGAAGTTTTTATCATAATATTTAAAGTCTTATGGACTAAAGTTAACTTTAAAGACATAGATAGACTTATGGTGTATTACTTATGATACTTGTATCTTGTTCACTTTATGTTGTTTCCTTAGAGTTACTTAACAATGGCATTACTTCTATTTGAATAGTGGGTTCTTAATTGTATAATAGGATTTATCTCCTTATAAGGGTGTGGTTATGGTTTGTGAATAAGTAAAAAATATTATTTACCACTTATGAACTCACTATAGTGTTTAGATTTGTTTATAAACTTGTGGTTAAAGTAAAGGAATGGGTTTTATCTCATTACAAATTATTCTTGGAGATTTATATTGGATAAGAATCTTTTTAGAAAATAATCTACACTTATGGTTGAATGATAATTCAATAAAATTGCATTTTTAAAATGTGTTGAACCATTTGACTTCATAAGATTATTATTTAAGACTAATACTATTTATTAGACTCAATTGGCTAATTTTAGAAATACTAACAAATTTTATTTACCCTTATATGAATTATCAACTAAGGAAATAGGTTTAAATTCAAGTTATTAGGGTATTAAGTTTTTATGTACCTTAAAAGTGGAATGTTACATTTTTAATATGTAGATATTATTTTTGTGATCATTTTGGTATATTACATTTATTTTTGTGATTTATAAATAATAAGATATGATTTTTATAAGATTTATTACTTTATAAATACATAATAAATAACAAATATTTAATTAAGTGGAGTAATAATGCATGATTATATTTTTAAATTATAATTCTTATTTTTCTAAGATTTTTGGTATTTTATTTATATTTTTAACATTTACCATTATTAAAATATGAATTATCAAAGTTTTATTACTTACAAAACCTTTATTAAATAATATTTATTAAATAAACATCATAATAATATTTGATAATAGTTTTAAGTTGTAGATTTTATTTTTCTGAAAATTTTCATATATTAAACATATTTTTCTGAATTACAAAACATAAGTTATTGATTTAACAAGATTTAATTGTTTTATTCAATTTTTGGAATGTTTATAATTGAATTTATATTTTCTTATCTATTTTCTGAATGAGTAATTCTTTTTGTACTGAGTCTAACCTAGACCCATCCACTGACTGGTGTGTCTCCACCACGTCAGCACGCCACATCAGCGAAGCGGGGCCCGTCAAGGTTTGACTAGGCTTGACCACACGTGGTGACATCATCCTGGCATCGCGATGATGTCACCCGCCGGAATTCCCCCAGTCGAGCACGGACACGGCGAGCTGGCGCGCGCAAGGCTGCCTGGCTACACGCATAGGATGCAGGGGCGTGCACTGAAATATAAAGGGGCGGCGCCGCTGGTTGTTGGCTATCGGAAAAGCAACGACGGCGAGTTCATGCGGCGGCTACGGGCGGCGCACATCGGGAGTACCATTCCAGAATCAATCGAGGAAGGTAAGGGCACTGGGAGACCTCAGTGGCTTACCAGGAAGCTTGTGGAGGGGTTGGTGAGTCGAGATCCGACCGGAATCGGTGGCAGCGACGGTGGCCGGCGTCGGAGATGGAGGTCCCGATTCGGCTGCGCGAGTCCACCCCGACCTGAGCCAGCTAGGGTAAACTACCTAGACGACCATCAGGAGCACGAAGGTGGTCCTGGAAGAGCCCGGGGAGCTATGGTTCGTCGGTGACGGCGAGGCACCTATTGCTAGGGTTACCAGAGCATCTACGCGTGTGCGGTATAGAGCGAAAGAGAGGGAGAGATTTGGGGATGTAGAGATAGAGGGGGATAAGGGCGTCCTCATGGTGATCTTATCCTCGCACGGCGACCTCGATGGTGGCGGGAATCGTAACGGCGACGGTGGACGGCATCGATGCTCTCCACGCAGCTGCTTGGCTCGCTGGGGAAGACGACGACGAAGGGTTATTTGAGCCTGGGCCAGAGTGGGCTGCAGCGAAGTGAGCGGCTGGCAGCTGCTGCTACACACAAGTGACGCGTAATTCCGTGAGAAAGTGGGTCGTGGGCCAGATTTGATGTTTTCTCTGTTTTTTCCTGGTTCTATCCCTTTTATATTTTCTGTTTTGCTTTTAGCTTTGAATTTAAGCAATAAATTTGACTTATCTTTATGGAATTCCTTTGCTAATACTTGCAGCAATGATAAATGGTATTTAAAATCATTTTGTGAGTTTTTATTATATAGTGCTATAGTTTCTTTATTTTCTTTATAAATATTATTTTCCTATTATTATTTGTAAGGCTTTTGATATGAATTTAGTTGAGCTGAAATTCATAATTTTATTATAGAATGCATTACTATTAACTCATGGGATTTAATTCTCATTAACTCACAATATTTAGGATAATTTTATATGGTGATCCCTTATTTTTATTTGATAAATAGAGTTCTAGGGAATTAATATGATTAATATTATTCCCATGAATTTAGGAAATTACAATAGATATATTTTATTATAACTAATATAGAAGTTAGGGTTTGAATTGAAAATGCTTATCCTAGGGTTTAGGGTACTTAATATATTTATAATCTCTTGTTAATGTGAATAAATATTAATGACTAGACATATTGTCTTTATGTTTGTGATATTTTAATGATATCACCATTTGAAATAAAATAGTGGGATTGTTTTCTAGGCTAACTTATGAGAAAGAATTAATAAAGATAGTTCCTAAGTACCTATGAGAATGATGGCTGAAAATGACAGAGATGTGCTTAAGTGATTTGCTATAGAAAAATATTCCTATAAAATGATTTATCCAACAGATGGGATGGATGTTAAGCTTGATTATAGATTTAGGGTTTAATGTTTACCCAGAATTCCTATCTTCCATAATTCACAATCCTGGACTTCTAATTAAGGAATTCCTTTCCTAGATATACTACTTCTTCATATCTATCATCATGTGTTAACATGATGAGCTTTACTTCACAAAATATTTTTATCCACTTTTTATTCTTCTAAATCCATTTATAATTCTAATGAGCTTGACACTAAAGCTTTTCATAATCTTTTCATATCCATACTTGGTTATACCAAACTATTCTACTATTAATAATCTCCAGTCCATCAAGTGGTTACTTCTAACTCCATTCATACTCTTCCTTAATCATCCTCTTTAATATTACTCCAGTAGGTGTCTATATCAAACTACTTCACCTCAAGTGTGAGTATTTCCCAAGAGGAAACTACTACTTCTATAATCCAATGTTACTCTAGCATCATCTTGATCATACTATCTTGTCTTTACTTAACTCCAGTATCTCATACTCCAACCTCACATTATATTAATGTGACTTGTCATGGCTAACCTAGGATAATATATCTATACTAGGGTTTAATCATGTTTTATCCACCAATGTCACTTATACTTGATATAAGCATTCAATCTTGGTGAATAAGGCATGGTCATTATAATCCTTTGATCCTTTATGGTTTAGGTTTCCAGTTGGCTCATCAAGGCTTCCATCCATACAACATTACAGTTGTATTATAATTATATTTTGTTTACCTCTATTGGATTAAGAGATATAATTCATTGACTATACCTACTTGATCCAATAGGATTACTCCGGGTAACTATCTTCAGGACTCATCCTTGTAATCTTCTTGGTTACCATATTGATTTGATTTCCTTCAATCACTCCCATCCTATAGATGATATTTAAATCTAGCATTACTATTTACCTCTTCTTACTTCTTATCTAAAGGACTGAAGTGAATGCTATGATAAGGACAAGAGTTGATAGGTCAAGAATTGGTGAATCAATAGTTGATTACTCAACATTGATGAACAACAGATATTAGAATAAGATTCAGTAGAGATGATAAGGATTGATATGGAAACAAAGATATATGTTGAATGATCTTTGAATTGATTTCCCTCCTACTACATATAACTAAAGAGTTAGGGTTAGGTATTACCATGATACTCATGGTATAAGCAGATGAGATTAAGATATAGTTGTTACATTCTTATTACTTAAGTTATATTTATATCTTGGTATTCATGGGTTGTGTAATGAATACTACATATGATCACTTAAGGATCAAATATGAACCATTAAGTAATATAGTAGGGTTAACTTTTATCACATTTGATCTACCCTTAGATCAAATCTCCCTTACCCAAAATAAGGTTTTAGCAAAGGTCATATTGAAACTTATCGCAGTTAACTTGATGATCTACTTCAATTCCATCAACTTAAGAGAAGCTTCAATCACTTTGACAAGTTTTTATTTAAAAGCATGAAAATTATTCGGATTTTCTATGCATGAATGCAATGCACACATCTGTGTTCAGCTTATTTCTAGGCTCTAATGTTGGGATGTTACATTGTGGTTGTACGGTAAAATTGGAATGGTATCGCATCCAGACAACCATCAGTTTTATAAAAGGCTAAGGCTTATGCCTCAACATTTTCATCATCAAAATCATCTGGTGTTCAAGAACACATGTAAAAACATTTCAGTAGAATGACTCATTATTCTAAGGTTTTCATAACCATTTTCACCAATTATTCCCACATAAAGTTGATCAAGTTTTATGCTTAGCACTAGCATCTACAAGTGGGGATCAATACTAATGGTGGGTAATAAACAAGTGTATCTTATCTAAGTAAATCTCATGCCTCAGGATGACATTAAGATTATCTAACTTAGGCCAAGTTTTATGCTCTTTATGCTACCTTCAATTATCTTTCTAGAATCTACAAGTCACTAAGTAAACTTTTGATAGAAAGCTTTTAATAAAGAAAAATAAAATACTAAGCTTGCAAGTAAAACTAGGATGGTGTGTCAAGTGGGTATAATCACATATGCTTAAGGCATATAGTTAGCATAGTAACAAGCCAGTAGTAGCTTGCATAAGTAGGGTATCTTGCAAGTGTTAGCTTGCTCAGTTAATAGCTTGCTAATTCACTAGTAGTATTAGGCTTGCCTTGTGCAGAGCAGTGGTTGAAGTTCTCCTCAGCTTCTTCCTCGTAGTATCCTCCTTCCTCCTCGTATGCTTGGTCGGTACTAGCGTCTATAAATAAATATGAGGTACACAATCACCAAACAATACTTAACTATTTCTAATCATCACACAAAGGTTCACAATAGATGATCTATCATCATCACTAACATTACAAGGTTAAAGCACTTGTCCCATTTATTTTATTTTGAGAAAAGTATTTTCTACTCATTGAAAAAGTACTTAAGATTTAATATTCTCCAACTCAAACATGGGATCATGTTGACACATGTCATCACCACATATTTCAGTATATGGGAATATGATTTAAAGTGGTGTCACAATTTAATAAGGTTTAACCTTTTATTTTAATTAATTAAAATGACTAGAAATGCCTATGGGGCATTATTTTATTACTTGAACATTATTTCTATAAGTAAACCTATATATTTTTATATATTCTGAAAGGTATGGTCAAATGTGATTTTTGAGAGTTGGAATCAGCTCAAAAGCTTATATGGTTGAATTTTGAAAAATATTTGAATGCAGAAAAGCTTCTGCCTTGTTATTTTTACCATGGGTGATCTATAAATCTAATGGTTTTAATCCAATGGGCTTGGATTAAGCATTACCGTACCTTTCTAACAAAATTGGTTTCATGCATTTTGGTTCAGTGAATCAAGCTGGGTTGATTTTTGAATATAGGTACAGAACTGGGTTTGAAGTTAAATGAATAAAACTAAATTTGAATTGTTGGGTCGCGCGGGACGTTTAACTGGGTCGACCCACTACGCACAGCGCACGCGCGGGCTGGTTAAGTGGTTGTCCCCACGCGTCAGTGAGACAGTGAGGGACGAAGCGGTACAGGGTGATCTAGGTCGCACGATCTAGCTCTACTCGAACGGCTCTGGTTCATCGTCCACGTCGGGCAACGCCGGCAAGATAGAACCCTGACGCGGCAGGTGGGGGTCCTGGGAGGCTCACCGGGGCTCAGGGGATGATCAGCGACAGGGGCGAACGACGAAGTCGATGATGGCGGTTCTCCTGGTATCGGCAGCTTCTCCTGGGGCGGCTCCAATCGACGGCTCCTCTCCTCCTCTGCCGCGGTGAACTCTGGTGAAATTCCGGCCACCTGGTGCTCGCCTTGCTCCAGGAGTGAGTGGGCGTGATCAGTGAGAGGTGGGGAGTGAACTGGTGTGAAGAAAACGAGCGGGGGAGGTCTCCTTTTATAGTGGCTGAAGGGGACCGACGGGCGCGGGCTGAGCTTGTCGTGGTCGACGGCACAGAGGGATAATGGCATGGGTGACGGTAGGAGGCGGTGTTGTGCTCCCTGGCAAACTCAACGGCGTGGTGGCGAGGCGTGGGGCGATGCTGATCGGCCGTAACGCGTCGACGCTCTGGGCGGGTCCGACGGTGATTTTAATGGTGCACGGGTGCTCCTGGTCGCGCGGCGGTGAACGAGGTTGTCTGGCGGGGTGCTGGAGTGTTGGCGATCACACACGCAAGCGACGAGGGCGGCGCGCGGTCTGTGGGTGCTGGTCGAGTGTGGCACACTGGCGCGCTCTCGGCTCGCACGCAGAGAGACTGGGCGCGTGCTTGGCGGGTGGTCCAGTGGCAGGCTGCGCTCGGGGCTGGGATAGGGAGTGGCGGTGGACGGTGCTGCGTGTTCCAGACAAGGTTGGCGGGGATAGTTCTTCCTCTAGCTCGCTAGCGACATTGGGATTGGAAAATGGGCTCGGCATGGTCACCATTAATGGCTATGCCAAGCTCATAGTGGTTCTAAGGCTTGTTAATTTGGCTAGTTCATCTACTGGTAGTGTAGTGAGAGATAGAGAGGGAACAAGGTTGGCCAAATTCACTGCTCACTATAGTGTTTGTTGTTTGTTTGTTTGCTGCTGACAAGGTGTTTGATGAAATGGCCGAAAGAAATTCAAATTTGAATTTTGGATTCAAACTTGGTGGGTTTGCTAGGCACATGCTAGGGAGTATCTGGTTAGTTGGATTAGTCAAGGGGCACTGGTTTAGTTGGGTTTTGAAAATGTGTGATCTTCACATATGTTAAAGATTCAATTTTGAATTGTGACTTGAATGAGGTTTCCAAATGTTTCTGCAAGTTTGAAATGTGGGCCTTGCTTCACTTTTACTTGGTCTTGCAAGGGGTGAAAATAATTGGGAAAGTTTCTGTTTCAAATCTTGTACTAGAAACACTCAAAGTGACCTAGTGAGCAAGATTGGCAAAAATGACCATTTGCTTTATTTGATTTGTTTTTTATTTTCTCTTGATTTGTTTCTGCATGGAATTGTTTTATATGATATTATTTTCACCTTTAAACCATGTCTTGCTATTTAGGTTAATCACACAAGTTCATTCATGCATTTATCAAATCATCACATACACACATGCATCCATATGATTTAAATTAATCCAAGTTTTTGTTAACCCTAATTTTAGTGATTAGAGCTTGATGATATTTGTTTTATATTTTTGGGATGTTACATCATGCATGTTGTGTTTAAGGGGATCCGATGGATATTGAGATCACTATGTTAGATTGATTATTGATTCTATCATGTCTTATGATTATTGATTCTATCATGTATGTGTTGTTTGAGATCTTGCATGCTCACCGTTTCTAGTAGCTATCTTGGCTAAGTAGATGCTAGTGACTCCAAGAGGGAGTATTTATGCTTGATAGTGGGTTCATGCCTCTATTGAATCTGGGGAAGTGACAAAAATCTCTAAGGTTGTAGATGTGTTGTTGCTACTAGGGAGAAAACAACAATCTTTTGTTCATGAAACAATTGTATTGTTTAATTTACACACATCGCTTAAAGCAGTTATCCGTTGCTCGCAACTTAATACTGGAGGGGGTTCGGATGATAACCTGAAGGTGGATTACAAGTCATAGATGCAGTTGGATGGCGGTCTATGTATATTGTCGTAATGCCCAATCAAATCTCATAGGATCATGAATGTCTACTATTGCATTATTATGCCTTGCTCAGTTCCTGTCAATTGCCTCGCTGTAATTTGTTTACCCAGCATGTTCTGTTATTTATCTTAAGGAGAACACCTCTAGTGAACTGTGGACCCCGATCCAATCTTTATCATTGATACATCATCTACTGGCACTATTTACTTTCTACAAGCAATCATTACCTTCCACACCATACGTTTAATCCTTTGTTTTCAGCAAACCGGTGAGATTGGCAACATCACTGTATGTTGGGGCAAAGTATTGAGTTTGTGTTGTGCAGGTTCCAAGTTGTTAGAAACACCTTGGAGTTGTTTCCTTCCTCCTACTGGTTCGATAACCTTGGTTTCATAACTGAGGGAAGACTTACTGCTGTGCTCATCGCACCTTTCTATTGGGGTATCCCAACAAATCTCTACAGATATCTGAGCCGCATCATGGGAATCAAGACCATACTTAGTACTAATATTATGAAAGTCATCAGTTCCCATAAAAGATTTAATGCATTCATAATCATAATTTATACCTGACTTTCTTATTTTGTAATTCTCCCATGCTTCAGTATTTTCTTGAATACGGTCTAGAAGATCCCATTTATCTTCTTCTTTCATACGTGTAAATGATCCAGCATAAGAAGCATCTAGTAAATATTTATTATGAAGAGAAAGCCTTGCATAAAAGTTATTAATAATATTATTATTAGGGAGCTCATGAATAGGCTATTTGAGCATTAGTAACTTCAATCTCCCCCGAGCTTGGGATGTACTCTCTCCATCACGAGGCCAAAAGTTATATATTTGATTCCGGACTTTATGAATCTCACTAGGAGGATACAATTTAGAATAAAAGAGAGGTATAATTTCCTCTCATTCCATAGATTATCCATTCTTCAGCAGCTTATACCATTCTTCAGCTCTACCTTTCAATGATATAGAGAGTAGCTTTTTCTTAACTTGTTCTGTTGTGATACCTGCACACTTGAACAACCCGCATAATTTGTGTATAAAAAGAAAATGATCACCAGGATGGACGGTTCCATCTCCAAAATAGCAGTTATCCATAACACGATCAAAAAAAATTGTAGGTATTTTAAAAGGATCTACCTCAGCAGTGGTAGTAGTTTTCCCAAATAGGAAACTAAGTGAGTTGTCCATATTAGAAACAAAGTAGCAAACAGAAATAAACAATACTCACAGTAGAAATTTCCTTTACCAGTTCCACTCTTCAATAGTGCTTCACTCCCCGGCAACGGCGCTAGAAAATAGTCTTGATGACTCACAAGTATAGGGGGTACCGTAGTACTTTTAATAAATAGGAGTGTTGATCCCAATGAGGAGCAGAAGGTGTTGACTAGTGGTTTGGATGAGGAATTCTCTATAAATACTTAGCAAATGGATTTTTAGGGGTTTTTGATAAAGCAAAGAAATAAAGTGCAAGTAAATAAAAGACAACAATAATAATTGCAGAAAGTGGCCCAATCCTTTCTTCATCAAAGGACAAGCCGGTTGTATTACTTATGAGGACCAAATGTTCTCGAGGACACATGGGAATACTGTCAAGTGCTTTCGCTTCATATAGTTGATTAATCTTCTTTGGTTGGATAATTGTTGTGTGGGTGAACTTATGCTAATGTACCGACCTTACTTGAACTAATACATACTTATGATTATACCCCTTGCAAGAATCCGCAACTACAAGAAAGTAATTAAGATAAAAACCTAACCATAGCATTAAACTCTGAGATACAACACTCCCTTGTGCAAAGGTTTCCTAACGGGGGTTCGGGTTTCTATCACTCCGGCAACCCCACAATTAGTAGCCAAGTACACAATGCATTCCCCAGGCCCATAAAGGTGAAGTATCATGTAGTCGAAGTTTACATGACACCACTAGAAAAATAACACCACAACTTTGTAGGGGTTCGTAGCATGGAAAACAAAAATTTTCTATCGCATACAAACAAACAAGCCAAGATCTATCTACTAGATTGTAGCAACGAGTCGATGGAATAACTCACCCTCGAAGATTCCAAAGTGTTTAACGAGAGCAGATTCTCGTGGGTGATGTAGTCGTACTCTTTCCGATCTCAAGATCGCGTAGACGATCCTTCCGGCGCCGCGTTCCCGCAGCGCTCCCGCAGTCGGTCACACGTTCGGTACTCGACGAAGACCTTCCTCTCCCTTGTTCCAGCAGGCAGCGGAGGTTGTAGCACTCTCCTCGCGATTCCGGCAGCACAACGGCGTGGTACCGGTGGTAGAGGGGAGATCCCGCAGGGCTTCGCCTTAAGCCGGTGCGAGTATGGTGGAGCTTATGAGAGAGGCTATTAGTGGTCTAGTAATTAGACACACCAATTAGAGGGCTCTAAACCAATTAGAAGGCTCTAAACCGAAACAGCTCTAAACCGGGGTCTAGGTCTAGTTTCTAGTTTAGAGGATAGGAACTTGTGTGTGTTGGGAGGGGAGCCCTGCCCCTCCCTTTATAGGTGGGAGGGCTGGCGCGCTAGGGGAGGGAGGGAGTCCCTCCCCAACTCGGCCTAGGGCTGGCCGCCGGCTTGGGGACTCCTTCCCCAAGTCGGTCTCCTCTTCTCCTCCTCTTCCCACTTTCCAAAACTGGCAGTTTGACTTTCAAACTAGCCGTTTGACTTTTCCAATTTAGGAATTAAATAAACCCTTTATTTTGGACAGCGAGAACACTTAGTACATGATGCAATCATTCCATCTTGCAATGACACATTCATGTACCCCTTCCCCCCCCCGGAGTGCCGGACATTCCGGGACCTTCTAGAATGTTCCCGATGAAAACACCGGAACCATTCCCCAACTCCGAAATGGGACTTTCCTTATATGAATCTTATTCTCCGGACCATTCCGGATCACCTCGTGATATCCCGGATCCCATCCGAGACTCCGAACAACATTCGGTCTCTTTCTCATAATACCATAACTACTCAAACAACGTCGAATCCTTAAGTGTGTCTCCCTACGGTTCGTGAATTATGCGGACATGATCGAGACACTTCTCCGAACAATAACCAATAGAGGAATCTGGAAATTCATATGGCTCCCACATATTTCTACGATTACTTTGCGATCGAATGAACCACTTACATACGATACCAATTTCCCTTTGTCTCACGATATGTTACTTATCCGAGGTCATGATCGTCGGTATCTCTGCATACCTAGTTCAACCTCGTTACTGATAAGTACTTTTTTCTCGTTCCCGTGATATGTGATCCCTTGTGACCAAGTCACATGCTTGCAAGCTAATTGGATGACATTTCACCGAGAGGGCCCAGAGAATATCTATCCGTCATGTGGATGGACAAATCCCACTCTTGATCCATGTGTTTCAAACAATACTTTCCGAACACCCAATGCCACTTTTATAGCCACCCTGTTACGGTGTGGTGTTTGATGACATCAAAGCATCCATCCAGTAAAGGCAATATGCATGATCTCATGGTCGAAGGAATTAGGTTACTATGTATCAGAAAGCATATAGCAATTGAACTATTGAAATGACTTGATCTTTATGCTACGCTTGTCTATAGGAGTATGTCCACCATATCATTCTCCTAACGATATGATCTTGTTGTTGATAACATCTCAATGTTCATGACAAAGAAACCACATCATCAATCAACCAACAAGCTAGTGAAGTATAGAGGCCATACTAGGGACTTCAAATTAAGTTTACAAATCACACAAGTATTAATGGTTTCCTTGTTAATACTATTATAGCATGAATGTAAACATTTATCATAAACACAAAGATATATAATAATAACTACATTTATTATTACCTCTAGGGCATATCTCCAACAGTCTCCCACTTGCACTAGAGTCATCTAATCTAGATTACATGGTAATATACCGAACACCCATGGCAGTTTGGTGTTGGTCATGTTTTGCCCTCGGGAGAGGTTTAGTCAACGGATCCGCCACATTCAGATCTGTGTGTACTTTGCAAATCTTTATATCCCCATCCTGGATATGTTCTCGAATAGCGTGGAAACGCAGCTTGATATGCTTCAGCTTCTTGTGTGACCTTGGTTCTTGCGCATTGGCTATGGCGCCCATGTTATCACAGTAGATAGACATTGGGTCCAGCGCACTTGGAACCACACCCAGCTCTGTAATGAACTCTTTCATCCATATCGCTTCTTGTGAAGCCTCCGAAGCAGCCATGTATTCCGATTCAGTTGAAGATCTCGCCACAACGCTTTGCTTTGCACTCCTCCAGCTAACTGCTGCACCATTCAAAATAAATACGTATCCAGATTGTGATTTAGAATCATCCGGATCGGTGTTCCAACTAGCATCGGTGTAACCATTAACAACGAGCTGTTCATCACCTCCATAAGAAAGAACCATATCCTTAGTTCTTCTCAAGTACTTAAGGATGTTTTTGACCGCTGTCCAATGATCCACTCCTGGATCACTTTGATATCTGCTAGTTAGACTAACAGCATATGCGATGTCGGGTCTAGTACATAGCATGGCATACATTAGAGATCCTATGGCTGAGGCATAGGGAGTCTTACTCATCTTTTCTCTATCTTCTGCCGATGTCGGACTTTGAGTTTTACTCAAGGTCGTATTGGGCAACATGGGCAAGAACCCTTTCTTGCTATCTTCCATTCCAAACCTCTTTAGAACTTTGTCCAAATATGTACTTTGTGACAATGATATTTGGCGTTTCGATCTATCTCTATAAATCTTTATGCCTAATATGTAAGCTGCTTCGCCAAGATCCTTCATTGAAAAACTATTATTCAAATATTCCTTGACACTATTAAGAAGGTCTACATCATTCCCAATCAACAATATGTCATCCACATACAGTATTAAGAATGCTACAGAGCTCCCACTCACTTTCTTGTAAATACAAGCTTCTCCATAAGTTTGTATAAAACCAAAACTTTTGATTACCTTATCAAAACGTTGATTCCAACTTCGGGATGCTTGCTTCAATCCATAGATGGACCGTTGAAGCTTGCATACCTTGTTAGCATCTTTAGGATCGACAAAACCTTTGGGTTGTATCATATACAACTCTTCATCAATGTCTCCATTGAGGAATGCTGTTTTGACATCCATCTGCCATATCTCATAATCATAATATGCAGCGATTGCTAACATAATCCTCACAGACTTTAGCTTCGCTACCGGTGAGAAAGTCTCATCGTAGTCAACTCCTTGAATTTGTCGAAACCCTTTTGCGACAAGTCGAGCTTTATAGACAGTAACATTACCATCAGCATCTGTTTTCTTCTTGAAAATCCATTTGTTCTCGACAGCCTTCCGGCCATCCGGTAAGTCCACCAAAGTCCATACTTGGTTTTCGTACATGGATCCAATCTCGGATTTCATGGCTTCTTGCCATTTATTGGAATCTGGGCTCATCATCGCTTCCTCATATGTCTCGGGGTTATCGGTGTTGTCCACCAACATGACATTCATAACGGAATCATACCAATCTGGAGTGGTACGAGTTCTCGTTGACCTCCGAGGCTCTGTAGTAACTTCAACCGAAGTTTCATGATCACCATCATTAGCTTCCTCTCTTATTGGTGCAGGCACCACAGGAACTTCTTCCGGTGCTGCGCTACTCGCAATTTCGAGAGAAGGTTCGACAACCTCGTCGAGTTCTACTTTCCTTCCAGTCACTTCTTTCGAGAGAAATTCCTTCTCTAGAAAGGATCCATTCTTAGCAACGAAGATTTTGCCTTCGGATCTATGATAGAAGGTATACCCAACAGTTTCCTTCGGGTATCCTATGAAGACGCATTTTTCCGCTTTGGGTTCAAGCTTGTCCGGCTGTAACTTCTTTACATAGGCTTCGCATCCCCAAACTTTAAGGAACGACAATTTAGGTTTCTTCCCAAACCATAATTCATACGGTGTCGTTTCAACGGATTTAGACGGTGCCCTATTTAAAGTGAATGCGGCTGTTTCTAATGCATAACCCCAAAATGATAGTGGCAAATCTGTAAGTGACATCATAGAACGAACCATATCTAAGAGAGTTCGATTACGACGTTCAGACACACCATTACGCTGTGGTGTTCCCGGCGGTGTCAACTGCGAAAGTATTCCACATTTCTTCAAATGCTCGCCAAACTCGTAACTTAGATATTCACCTCCACGATCAGATCGTAGAAATTTAATCTTCTTGTTACGTTGATTCTCTACCTCACTTTGAAACTCCTTAAACTTCTCGAAAGTTTCGGACTTATGTTTCATAAAATAGATATACCCATATCTACTCAAGTCATCCGTGAAGGTAAGAACATAACGATAACCACTGCGCGATGCTACACTCATTGGACCACACACATCGGTATGTATGATTTCCAATAAGTCTGTAGCTCGCTCCATCATACCAGAAAATGGAGTCTTAGTCATTTTACCCATCAGACATGCTTCGCATCTTTCAAGTGATTCAAAATCAAGTGATTCAAGAAGTCCATCGGAATGGAGTTTCTTCATACGCTTCACTCCAATGTGACCAAGACGACAGTGCCACATATAGGTCAAATTATCGCTTGATTTCAAACGTTTAGCCTCAATGTTATTAATATGTGTATTTCTACTATCGAGATTCAATATGAATAGACCATCTATCAAAGGTGCATGTGCATAAAACATATTACTCATATAAATCGAACAACCATTATTCTCGGATTTAAACAAGTAACCGTCTCGCAATAAACAAGATCCCGATATAATGTTCATGCTCAACGTAGGCACCAAATAACAATTATTTAAGTATAAAACTAATCCCGATGGTAGATGAAGAGGTAGTGTGCCGACCGCGATCACATCAACCTTTGATCCGTTTCCCACGCGCATCGTCACCTCGTTCTTCACTAGCTTCCGTTTATTCTGCAGCTCCTGTTTCGAGTTACAAATATGAGCAACCGAACCAGTATCAAATACCCAGGCACTACTACGAGTACTAGTGAGATACACATCAATAACATGTATATCAGATATACCTTTCTTCTTGATGTTGCCGTTCTTCAAATCCGCCAAGTACCTTGGGCAATTCCGCTTCCAGTGACCTTCTCCCTTGCAGTAAAAGCACTCAGTATCAGGCTTGGGTCCAGCCTTGGTCCTCTTCGTCGGCGTGGTAACTTTCTTACCACCCTTCTTGAAGTGTCCCTTCTGCTTAGACTTGCCTTTCTTGAATTTGGTGGTCTTATTGACCATCAACACTTGGTGCTCTTTCTTGATCTCCACTTCTGCAGATTTTAACATAGCAAATAGTTCTGGCAACTCTTTGTTCATGTTCTGCATGTTGTAGTTCATCACAAAGTTCTTGTAACTTGG
Source organism: Avena sativa (assembly GCA_916181665.1). Lineage (NCBI taxonomy): Eukaryota > Viridiplantae > Streptophyta > Magnoliopsida > Poales > Poaceae > Avena > Avena sativa. Next base: position 378,207,914 of record OV702284.1, read on the forward strand.
TGGTAGTGATTGGAGGATGCGGTAAACTCCCAAAGTATTAGGAATCACTATACCCAAACTTTGAAGTTTATTTGCGTGCCCAGACATTTTAAGCACATGCTCACTGACGGAGCTACCCTCTTCCATCTTGCAGTTAAAGAACTTTTCAGAAGCTTCATAACTTTCAATTGCCGCATGAGTCTCAAAGATTAATTTGAGATCCTCGACAATATCATATGGATCTGACTCTTCAAACCTTTTCTGAAGCTCCGATTCTAAACCATACAAGATAGCACACTGAACTATGGAGTACTGATTCTTCCGAGCGAGGTAAACATTCTTTACTTCATCGGTAGCATCAGCTGCAGGTGGGTCACCTAGCGGTGCATCCAGCACATAGGTCAAATTACCAGCTGTGAGGACAATCCTCAAATTGCGGAACCAATCCGCGAAGTTGCTTCCATTGTTTTTCAACTTTTCTTTCTCTAGGAACGCATTAAAATTGATGGTAGGGGCTGCCATTGATCTACAACATATTTGCAATAGTTTAGACTAAGTTTATGACAAATTGAGTTCAAATTAATTAATGAAATTAAACTAGGTGAACTCCCACTCAAAACAACATCCCTCACATTGTTTTAGTGATCACACGAACCAAATCCACTACATCAACACCGATCATCACGAGAGCTGATATAGTTTTAATGGCGAACAATCATCATGTTCATCATATCTACTATATGATTCATGCTTTGCCTTTCGGCGATCCGTGTTCCTGAGGCCATGTCTGTACATGCTAGGCTCGTCAAGATCAAACCTTAGCTTCCGCATAAGCAAATCTGGCTTGCTTACGTTGTAGTCACCCGCGGAATCAAAGACACCCGATCATCACGTGGTGCTTCGAAGCAGCAAGCTTTGGCAACGGTGCATACTAAGGGTGAACACTTTTAGAACTTGAAATTTATGTGCATGAGGGATCATCTTATAATGCTACCGTCGTCTACTAAGCAATACAAGATGCATAAAGGATTAACATCACATGCAATTCATAATATGTGATATGATATGGCCTTTCTTCTTTGTGCTTCCGATCTCCATCTTCAAGCACGAACATGATCTCCATCATCACCGGCATAGCATCAAGGTCAATGACGCTTCTTCATGGTTGTCGTCCGCCAACTTCAACTATTACAACTATTTTGAATAGACACGCAGGCCTTAACAGAAATTAAAGACAACCATATGGCTCCTGCCGGTTGCCAACTTACAATAAGGATCATTGCATACATCAAATATAATCACAATCATGGCCATATCACATCACTGCACACCCCTGCAAAACAAAGTTAGACGCTTCTACTTTCTTTGCATATTTTACGTGGTTTGGGGCTTTCCATAAGTGTCGTTCTAACTTACGAACAAGAACCACAACATTGATACTAGCATTGTTGATCACCCGTTGTAAATTGGATCTTTACTATGCTAGGAGAAACAGGCACCCGCAAAGCCACTTATGCAAAACGAGTTGCATGTCAAGCGTGGAGCAAGTCTCATGAACGATGTCATGTAAGGTTAGCCCGGGCCGCTTCATCCCAACATACCGCAAGATGCAAAGTACACAAAAAGCAATCTACAATAAAAGCATCAACGCCCACAATGACCATTGTGTTCTACTCGTGCAACAGATCTACATATAGACACGGCTCTGATACCACTGTAGGGGTTCGTAGCATGGAAAACAAAAATTTTCTATCGCATACAAACAAACAAGCCAAGATCTATCTACTAGATTGTAGCAACGAGTCGATGGAATAACTCACCCTCGAAGATTCCAAAGTGTTTAACGAGAGCAGATTCTCGTGGGTGATGTAGTCGTACTCTTTCCGATCTCAAGATCGCGTAGACGATCCTTCCGGCGCCGCGTTCCCGCAGCGCTCCCGCAGTCGGTCACACGTTCGGTACTCGACGAAGACCTTCCTCTCCCTTGTTCCAGCAGGCAGCGGAGGTTGTAGCACTCTCCTCGCGATTCCGGCAGCACAACGGCGTGGTACCGGTGGTAGAGGGGAGATCCCGCAGGGCTTCGCCTTAAGCCGGTGCGAGTATGGTGGAGCTTATGAGAGAGGCTATTAGTGGTCTAGTAATTAGACACACCAATTAGAGGGCTCTAAACCAATTAGAAGGCTCTAAACCGAAACAGCTCTAAACCGGGGTCTAGGTCTAGTTTCTAGTTTAGAGGATAGGAACTTGTGTGTGTTGGGAGGGGAGCCCTGCCCCTCCCTTTATAGGTGGGAGGGCTGGCGCGCTAGGGGAGGGAGGGAGTCCCTCCCCAACTCGGCCTAGGGCTGGCCGCCGGCTTGGGGACTCCTTCCCCAAGTCGGTCTCCTCTTCTCCTCCTCTTCCCACTTTCCAAAACTGGCAGTTTGACTTTCAAACTAGCCGTTTGACTTTTCCAATTTAGGAATTAAATAAACCCTTTATTTTGGACAGCGAGAACACTTAGTACATGATGCAATCATTCCATCTTGCAATGACACATTCATGTACCCCTTCCCCCCCCGGAGTGCCGGACATTCCGGGACCTTCTAGAATGTTCCCGATGAAAACACCGGAACCATTCCCCAACTCCGAAATGGGACTTTCCTTATATGAATCTTATTCTCCGGACCATTCCGGATCACCTCGTGATATCCCGGATCCCATCCGAGACTCCGAACAACATTCGGTCTCTTTCTCATAATACCATAACTACTCAAACAACGTCGAATCCTTAAGTGTGTCTCCCTACGGTTCGTGAATTATGCGGACATGATCGAGACACTTCTCCGAACAATAACCAATAGAGGAATCTGGAAATTCATATGGCTCCCACATATTTCTACGATTACTTTGCGATCGAATGAACCACTTACATACGATACCAATTTCCCTTTGTCTCACGATATGTTACTTATCCGAGGTCATGATCGTCGGTATCTCTGCATACCTAGTTCAACCTCGTTACTGATAAGTACTTTTTTCTCGTTCCCGTGATATGTGATCCCTTGTGACCAAGTCACATGCTTGCAAGCTAATTGGATGACATTTCACCGAGAGGGCCCAGAGAATATCTATCCGTCATGTGGATGGACAAATCCCACTCTTGATCCATGTGTTTCAAACAATACTTTCCGAACACCCAATGCCACTTTTATAGCCACCCTGTTACGGTGTGGTGTTTGATGACATCAAAGCATCCATCCAGTAAAGGCAATATGCATGATCTCATGGTCGAAGGAATTAGGTTACTATGTATCAGAAAGCATATAGCAATTGAACTATTGAAATGACTTGATCTTTATGCTACGCTTGTCTATAGGAGTATGTCCACCATATCATTCTCCTAACGATATGATCTTGTTGTTGATAACATCTCAATGTTCATGACAAAGAAACCACATCATCAATCAACCAACAAGCTAGTGAAGTATAGAGGCCATACTAGGGACTTCAAATTAAGTTTACAAATCACACAAGTATTAATGGTTTCCTTGTTAATACTATTATAGCATGAATGTAAACATTTATCATAAACACAAAGATATATAATAATAACTACATTTATTATTACCTCTAGGGCATATCTCCAACAAACTTAAATATCAAACCATTGAATATTTCTCAACACAATTCCACTACTAACAACATGACTTCTCCCATGTCCTCAAGAACTAAACGAACTACTCACGAGACATCATATGGATCAAGATCAGAGATGATATAATGATAAGTAACAATCTGAACATAAACAATAATCCAATGGTTCCACTCAATAGCATCAACTACAATAAGTAATCAACACCGAGAAAGTTTCCCCTAAGAACTATGCAGGATTCAACAAAATTGTTACAGTAAGATGGAGTGGTGATGATGGTGATGGTGGAGATGGTGGTGTGGATGATGATGATCCCGATGAAGTCTATCTTGATGATGGTGTTGATGGCGATGATCTCCCCTCTCGGGAAAGGAATTTCCCCAGTAGAATTCTGCCTGACGGAGAGCTCTTTCTCTCTCTCTGTAGTTTCCGCCTCGCAGAGGCAGCGGAATCTTTCTGTGATTGCTCCCCGAGTCTTAGGGTTTTGGGGGGATGTTATAGGCGAAAGGGTGATGCCAGAGGTGGGCCAGGGTGGCCACACCACCTGGTGGTGTGGCCTAGGGGGCCCGTGCCAGAGGGTGGTGTGGGCCCCCTGTGGCCCATCTCCACTTTCCCTTCTGGCTTCCTTCGTCTTCTGGAAAAACAGGGATTTCCATATATTTTCTAGAATTTTCTGATCTTCGCAAATATTGCATCTCGACACCGCTTTTTCCATCAGAATCCTGACTCCCGCAGTTCATCCTCCAAAAGTCATCCAACATGCAAAATAGATGAAATAACATAAGTATCACCTCTTAATATGAAATATATCAATGAATAACAACATATTATGATATAAAATAGTGGTGCAAAATGGACGTATCACTCGGCAGGGTTGTCGATAACATCGGGCACAGCGGACGACTGGATGCCTGTGGCCTTCACGACGAATCACGGGAAGGTATCAGGCTTCGCCGCAGGCGATTTGGTCGCCACTGGACTTGCCTTGATGGGAGGATCTACCTTCGCGATGTCATCCTCCTCGCCGAGCGACCTCTCTTGCTGAGGCGATGTCACCTTGGTCGATGTTGTTGCACCCATTGTCGGAGGGTCGACCTTCTTCTTTTTGGCACACACCTCGGGCCCGTCGGGGGTGCCAGGAAGTGAAGAACCTAGGAGGTTTGAGGCCACATAACTCCAACTGGGGGCACAAGGGCAGGGGCGCGCCCTCCATGCACTTGCGCCCCTGTTCACTTTCTAACAGCCTCCTTTGGCAGGGTGGATCCTCTGTGCAGAAAAATAGCCTGGGAATTTTTTCATAATTTTTGAAAAATATTTTCTATGTAAAACTTTCCTAGACTCAATTTTTTTCAAAAACAGACACAAAATAATTAAATTGACTAATTTTAAATGAAGGAATTCAAATAAACTATAATATAATGTAGCAATATTTAAATGGCAATAATTATCTCATCATTACCATGTTAAAAATTAGGTTAATCAAGTCTCATTAATACCATGATAAAGACAGAAACAATGATTCACTTATTATTATAAAATAATAAAAATTAAGGTACCTCACAATAGATTGGAATAGTTCCAACCATTATTGTTTCATACTTAGGCTTGGGAGGAGGAATAGGAATTTCAAAACTTCCAATTATAAGAACTTTTGGTTCAATGGCATTAACACCTCTCTGGGTAACTCAATAGAATTTTTCTTTGGAAAATATATAGTGCTCCTTACTTTGCTTTCAATAGAATTTATCACAGCCCCTGCAGTATATATAAAAAGGTCTACCAAGAATAATAGATAAGTTATCATCTTCAGGCATTTCTAATGTCACAAAGTCTATGGGAATATGCACATTATCAATCATGAACATCCTCACATATACCAATGGGAATAGCAGTAGATTTATCAGCCATTTGAAGTAAAACTTTAGTAGGTACTAATTTATTTAAGTTAAGTTTCTTATAAAGAGAGAAAGGCATGACACTTACTCCAGCTCCAATATCACATAGGGCATATTTCACACGTGTATTTTTAATGGTGCAGGGAATAGTTGGAATATCTGGATCCCCTCTCTTTTCAGTTAGTTTTCCCTTAAAAGAATAGTCAGCAAGCATGGCAGTAATAGCTTCATTTGGTATCTTTCTTTTATGAGTAACAATATCTTTCATATATTTGAAATATGGAGGTACTTTAATAGCATCAACTTAGGTAATTTGCAAGTATAAACTTTTTATCAATTCAATAAACTTCTCAAACCTTGCATCATCCAAAGTTTTCATTACCTCTTCAGGATATGGTATGGGTCTTTATACCCATGGATCCCTTTCTTTACCTTTTGGTTGTGGTGGAGGCTTATTCTTCTTATGTTTATCCCTTGATGATTAAGGGTCCTCACTTACAATAGGCTCATATTCTTCATTATTCTCCTCTTCTTGTGATTATTCATTTGATTGGGACTTTTCCACATCATCTTCTTCATTATTATTATCCTCATTTTCAGCATCAGAGAGGTATACATCATTTCTTGATCTTCAAAATTCCCATTAGCTTCATTTTCATTGGGAGATTTTCCTAAAGTTAACTTCTTTTTAAGAGCCTCTTGCTCTCTCCTTTTTGGATGTCCATCAGGATAATTAGGATCCTGAGTGCTAGAGCCTCCCCTTGTATTAACTCCACAAATTTTCTTCTTCTCATTAAGAAGCTTTTCATACAACTTATTTTGAAGAGAAATCATTTGTTCAACTTGATTATTCATCATTTTCCCATGCTTAATAGTCATCTTAAGAGAGTCAACATTTATCTTATGAGAGTTCTCTACTATTTCCCTTTCAATATTGTGATAATATGTTTCTTGATGAGAAAAAAGTTGCTAGAATGAGCAACATAAGATATTTTAGTAGGAGGTGATATATTTCCATTACTTTCAGAAGGACATATAGCATGACCTTTAATAGGGAAGCATGGTTTATCAATAGGGAATTTAATACCCTTATCAAAAAGTTCCTTTAAATGAGAAGTTTTAATACCCCTTTCCTCCATATATTTATGAGCTTCTTCCATATCTTCATTATATAATATGATAACACATCTCTTGTAATGTGTCTTCTCACATTTATCTTGTTATTCAATATGACAACCATGATAATTCTGAGTAATAGTATTCAATAATTCCTTAGCTTCCTCAATAGTCCTGTCTCTGAAAATATTTCATGCAACACTGTCTAGATAGGTTCTAGAACTTCCAGTTAGTACATTATAAAATGCATCAAGTAATTCATTATCCTTAAAACCATGTGCATGACATCTCCTTCAAATGGCACAAAATCTCCCCCAAGCTTGGGGAATACTTTCTTCTTCATTTTGTGTAAAGCTACTAATTTCAACTCTCATAGCATGTATTTTACTATCAGAAATATACTTATGGAAAAACAAATACAAGCATGATTCCTTACTAGTAATGGACTTGTGAGCTAATGATTTGTACCAAGTTTTTGCATATCTCCCTAAATAGAAGGGGGACAGTTTTAAGAATTAATAGCGTTGTTATATCTTAGTTTTTCCAAATAGTCAAGCAGCATCTTCTAAATTCATTAAGTGCTCATAGGGAAATCATTCTTATTTGCCATAGAACTTAGATGCTTCAAATATTTCTATTATTTCCAGGTTAACTTCAAAATCATAGTCCTTATCTTTAATGAATATTACAGGTCTTTGCATTTACTAGCAATAGAAAATAGTTCTCATGATTTCTTCAAATTTATCCAAGTCATCTAGATCAAGACTCATAAAAGATTTAGCGAAAGAAATATCCTCTTCACTAGGTGTCTCTTTAGAACTAGTGGCACCATCTTTTTCATTAACATGTTCAGATTCCATACCATCATTGGATAAGGATTTAGATAAATTAGGTGTCCCCTCTTTATCTTGGCCATCATCCAACAAATCTTTTTTAATACTAGTAGACATCCTAGACAATGGTGAACTTTATAGGATAGTAGTTTTCTTTTAAATAGCAGGAGTAGTAACAGCATTAGGTGAAAAGTTTGGCCTAGAGGGCAAATCTGTACCTCTTCTTGTAGTAGAAGGCATAATATCCTTCTTAGCAGCATCCTTACTCTTTCCCATGATGACAGACAAGTAAGTACAACAAGTAAATGATAACAGATGGTCTTACCAATAAATCTAGGATCCCCGGCAACGGCGCCATAAAATGTCTTGATGCGCACAAGTATAGGGGATTGATGAAATCTTCTATGGGAAGTATTACCCAAATTTATAGTTTGACTCAAGGGGAACACAAGAATACCAATAAGATTTTAGAAATTGAGACGTCACCCTCAATCACACATGTATATCAATAAACTTGCAAAGAAAGTGGTGATTTATGGCCGTTGATTCAAAGTAGTAAAACAAAGTTGTAAATAAAGTAGAAGATTTCTAGTTTTCACCGGAAGTAATGTTGTGAAACTTTTAGTGGCTAAAACGCAAACATGAGGTGATAGCGGGGTGTCGCATGAATGATATCCATCATATAATGTATCATACTAACATGACATTTCTCTCTAATTCAGTTGTGTGTAGGTGTGTGCTCCAAACATAATCATGCATGTAAGTTTGTATAATATCTTTTGTCCTACCTGCCCATTTCACCGGGGCCAAGTTGGTACTACAGGCAATTAAGATCTACCTTTTCAAATAGACCGGAACAAAGCATTAACACTTCATGAACACACAATATCCTCAAACTATCATATATTCCCATTGTTCCCTAACTGTCACCTTAGGGTTCGCAGGTTCAACATAATAATAGGTAGTACACTTTGCAAATACATACCAAACTCAAATATATGATTGGGAAATAAAAGTTCAGTACTGAAATCATGTCACTCGGGCCCTAGCAACAAGCATTAAACATAGAAAAAGTGTACCAACACTCATACAAGAATGTCTACAAGATAAACACCTCAAATTTCAATACATATGGATTATTACATGATGGATCTCATCCAATCCACATCCACCACACATTCCCACAGGGAGTTACTCACACATGTTGATGGGGGGTGAACTCATCGTCGTTAGTGATGATGGTGGTGAAGAAGACCTCGAAATCCCACTCTCTAGGGTGGAGAGAAGGACTAATCTGACCCCTGAAACGAAGATCGTGGCTCTGGCGGCGCTCTGTTTCGCCAAAAATTCCGTGCTCCTGGGAAACTAGGTTTTGGGGGTATATAAGGGGGTACGCCAAAGGAGAGGCCGAGATGATGCTCCACGGCCAAAAGGGTCTAGGTGGCACGCCCACCCTTACTAGGCGCGCCACCTGGTCTCTTTTGAGCCTCGTGGCTCCGCTCGCTTGATTCCAAGGTCCCATGCTTCATTATTTGGTGAAAAACTGACGTGGTATTTTTTTTCTCGATTTTATTTCCTGTGAAAACTGGCATAAAGGAGACTTTTGCTAAAAAGCGCTAGATTCAGCAGATTTTTTCAAGTATGGGAAGATTCTGGATCAAACCATCGAGCAAAGTACTTGGAAAAGTAGATACATTTGAGATGTATCACACAAATGCCACAAAAAGGGTTTAGGGGCACTATGGAAAATGCCCCTAAATACATTTAGAGGCATTTCTCTTAGAGTCACTAAAGGGGTTTAGGGAACATTCCTCATAGTGCCACTAAAGAGTTTTAGAGGCATTTCTCTTAGTGCCACTAAAGGGGTTTAGGGGCATTTATCTTAGTGTCACTAAAAGGTTTTAGGGGCATTCCTCACATTGCCACTAATGGGCTTTCGGGGAATTTCTCTTAGTGTCACTAAAGGGTATTAGGGGCATTTCAATTAAAGTGCCCCTAAAACTTTTACCGACATGAGTATTAGTGTCACATTTTAAAGTGCCTCTAGAACCCTTTAGGGGCATTTTAATCACATATAGGGGCACTTCAGTGCCCCAAAATAACTACCGTGACGTAGTGATATGACTTACTAACTACTCCCTGTAGTTCATTTTTTGCGAACGAACTATATTGATTAAGCTACAGGGACAGCCTCTTGTAGGGAAACATCATAACATCCTCGGGGCCGGACCCGATCCAGGTTACAATTCTACCAGTTGATCTACCCAGGTTCACAAGAAGATGAGTCGCCTGGTTCACACGTCTATGGACTGCTACTGACTGAACACTAGGATTGCGTCGTAGCTTCAGCTTGATGAACGGTGCGACAAAAGTATGGGTGGAATGACGATCCCATTGTAATTACCATCCCATTTATTATATATGAAAAACGACGCAGTGGGGGCCTTTCCCACTGTCCTTTGCGTCAAAAAAAAGTATGGGTGGAACGACGATCCAAAACTAGTGCAATAAGCATATTGATGGATACTGGTGAGTTCATATCCACAATACAGGTTTTATCAGACCATTGTCTGGCCCAGTCGATGCCTTCCTCACAAGCAGCAAGCTCCACCTCTAGTGGGGAGAGGCGGCATGGTAGATGGCGACATACAGAGGCGGTGATCACGCCCGCGCTATCTCTCAAGACCAACCCTTGCTCCCCCATTGCTCTCAACTTTACTATAACATCCACATTAAGTTTCATCATGCCGTCCAGGGGCTTGCTCCAAGTACAAAGGCACGCTGCCCCCACTTTCTCCTTGCTTGACCAGGAGACTGCATCAACTTCGTCGAAGACCGGTGCCTTCCCCTTCAGATCATTCGCATGCATGCAGTATTTTATGGAGATCATGGAGTCATCATAGCTACACAAGAATCTCCAGGATACTTCCACACTTGGAGTTGTTTTGTCGTGAATGACTTCATTCCTTCCATACCAGATCCTCTAGAGCGTCATCCGAATAAGCATGTGCACCTCCGGCTTCCCATCTAGGATGCCAAGGATCCATTATGTGTTCGCGTGCTATCCATTCTTGTCACGTCTGAGAGCTTCCACTCGTCTGCCATCGCCTTCCACAACGCCTTCACCACTGGGCACCTGCATAGAGATGGTACGTGCTCACCATAGATTATGCATAGGTTAGACTACTCCATATTTCGACGGAATTTATTTTCCATAGTAGGTAGGGAATTTTAGCAACTTTCTAGCCGAAGGTGTGTACCTTTAGGGGGCAAGGCACTCCCAAAGTTGCTTCCAAATGGCACGACAGCCATCTGGTGCCCTTCTAGAGACGCCTTGAATAGGCCAACATTTTTTCCTCCAAACCGAGCCAATACGCTGACTTGACTTTGAAAACACTAGTACATGTCGGCCTCCAAGCTAGAATATCCTCGCATCCGTGTGCCACCGTCTTGATCGTCAAGATGGATTGCACTTATACCCGTGCGAAGTATCGGTGTAGCAGGCCAATATTCCACGAACTGTCCATTCGGGTAGGCTACAAGGATTATGTAACACCCTTGAATCGGTCATGTGCAAGTTTTAGCGATTCCCATCAAACCCGAATAGAATCGATTTAAAGATGCCCACCAGGAACTTGCGTGCGGGTGGAAAACGAAGTAATATCATTACATAATAGTCCACGATGAAACCCACAGAACATATATATACAACATCGACTCAACAAGTCAAGAATATAGATATACAATACAAAGACCCAAATCACCTTGGAAAATGATACAACATCCAAGTATGTATAAGATACAAATTTGGATAAGAGCTCTGAAGAATAATCAATGGCGTCCATAACCCTGCCTAGGACAAAACAGAAGGGTAACCCTGCTAACGACGTCGAACTTAAACCTATCAAAACAAAGTGGTGCCGACAAAGAGCAAAGGAAAAAGGGAGCGTCCACTACTGAGGTCAGTACACGACAAGGCTTATAATTCGGTGACTCTCGCCTACATAGGTATGGTGAACTGAAGCGGCAGAGCAGCATGCACTAAAAAATCAATAGAGACTCAATACAAATGTCGGCTATCAAAGAGAGGTAAGAAATACCTACGCGGGACCAACCTGATACTAACACCAATCATACCCATCCTGGTATTTCCCCCTCGAGACCAAACGAGGAAGTCAATTCGACGAACTCACGCACTTGGCAGTTTTATTAATTATCTCATTGGAGTTGTCGTAATTAGTCAGGTATAGATGGCATAAGTCATTCCAATATCATGGGCTGTTGGCACTTTTAATTAACCATTTTGTTGTAGTTGTCATACTTATTAGGCAGGTATAGATAGCATGCGACACCCAATTCCATCAGTGATTGTCCCTAGGTCGGCATCTACGTGCCGCCTCCGTCCTCAAGGAGCAGGAGCGCTTTCTTCCCCGACGAAACACGAGGTCCGGGTCACATGTTGGAATCCCCGGATGGTACGCTCTTGGTGGGGGGGGTGGGGGGGGTTCTAGGGATGGGCCAGGAACAAACTCGATAATACCCCAGGAGTAAACGGGCTCATTGGGAAAATTGGATATCAGCGGGTAGGCCGATAAAATACACGCTGAATCTGGGAAATACCGGAAAAATAAACCAGACCTAAAGAGCCTAACACGACCGGCCTAACAATATTTTAACGATTCCTGCCTTATTAATATGCTTTTAGTAAACCTGTACTATACATACAAGTTAAACATATATGCTAACAACATAAACCTTCAGAAGGGCAACGACAACCATACGTCATGGCTACGGTGGACACCTTTGTTGCAAGCGGTGATGGAAGAGGCGTTGCTACAATTGGTGGCCTGCATTGCTACTGACGTCTTCTCCGACGAAATCATCCTCTCCGGCAACAAGGCCTTTTTGCTACGAGCCGTGGGTGCTTCGCTACTAGCGGCGGGATGCGCTGCTACAATAGGTGGCCGGTGTTGCTACCGTGCAACGGCTCTTCTCCGATGACTATGGGTGGATCTACCATCCCTATAGTCCGGACCGCCGCCTAGGCTTGCCAGCCTACTACAGTTTGTATTATCTAACTTTTTATATAGCTATTTGACATCTTAAACATGTTCGTTCAGGCTTCTGAAAGTTTCTAGATTGGACCAAATACAACGACATGTCCGGATACTTCCAGAGACAGGGACACACCCAGATACTTCAGGATACATAACCCGTTCGTATCTTCTATTTTTCAAAAAAAGAAAATAAATCGAATACTACTGGGATACACCCACGAAACGTCAGGGATACGGGAATACGAATACCCTGCCCCTCGATCAAACGTGGCCATCAAGCCGGCCTGCAGCCCGCGAGAAAAGCACGGCACGGGCCCGGTTCGGCCCGTCGCGTGCCGGCCTGTGAAACGACAGGGCCATGCCGGGGCCACGATCTCAAACATGCAGACCAGTCCGGTACGTCCCGTTTAGCATGTGTCCGCGGGGATTTTAAGAATATAGACGCAAACCATAGTTGACATGTTACATATTGAACAAATATTAAAGAATATTTTCATAGACAGGCGGAAACAATAACGGGCCAGCATGCTTTACGTGCCATAGGCCGGCCCGCTAAGGCTCTATGTCGTGTCCGGGTTGTAGGATGAGGCACTCATGCTGGCATGGCCCAGCCCACGAGCTTGACGGGCTGCCGGGCAGGCCCATTGGCCAGGTTTGCCTTCGGTCTATACAGCGACCCAGGCAGCCCCCTTTGGTGAAAAGCAATACCTTTTCGCTCTAGCGATTAGGGTTAAGGGAGCGATGAGGCACTCATGACGGCGGCGGCGACTTTTTCGTCGGCAAGGTAGATCTCGTTTCCCTCCTCTCTAGCTGAGTTCCCCATAGCGCCTCTGGGACAGGGCTAACCTAGTTAGCTGCCCGGTCACGGAGGTTTGTGGGATCTCGCTGAAAGGAAACGAGGTTGGTTTGTGATGGCGGAATCATCTGCTAGAGTGGAAGAACGGTCTCATCAGGGATCGGAAGAGGGAGTAGATATTGAATCTTTGTTGAAGAGGCTGAATCTAAAAGGTGAATAACTAAAGGGGATGAAGATTGGGGGAGATCGGTTGAACGATCTGAAGGAGGAGGTCAAGTGGCTGGCGCTTGGCAAGGTCCACACGCGGAAGAATTTCAGCGTCAATTCGCTGTTTGAAACCATGTGTAACGCATGGAACCTGTCTCAGGAGATGAAGCCGAGGATTCTGGATAAGAACTTGTTTCTGTTTCAGGCATCGTGTCTCAGCGATTAGACTCGGATGATGGAGGAAGGCCCCTGGATTTTTCGTGATCATGGGGTCCTTCTCACTGAGTATGACGGCTTCACCCAGGCAAATTCTGTGCCGCTCAACCTGTTGCATGCTTGGGTGCGAATACCGAAGATTCCTGATCTTTTTCGAAAGGTTGATGTGGTGACTGACTTGGCGTCTCGAGTTGGAGAGGTTGTCAAGGTAGAGCTGAGGCCGGCGGTGATGCAGGATTGTGTACGGGTGAGGGTGCCGATCAATATGGAGAAGCCGCTTGTCTGTTTTGTGTCGCTGGACATTGAGGAGAAAGAGAAGAAGAGTCTGTTTTTCAGGTTCTATATGAGAAAATACCCAAGTTCTGTGACTATTGTGGATTGCTGGGGCACGTTGTTGTCTAAGTGTGGCAGCGGTGTTTACAAGCAAGAGGAGCTGTAATGGGGAAGATGGATGCTGGCAGATGTTCCCTGGAATAGGCCGAGGCAGGCTTGTGTGCAGCCAGGCGGGGCGAGCCAAAGGGCTGGAAGGAGTGGGGGCCGAGGCATGGGTCCTGGCCGCACGTTTGGGCGGGGGCGTGGCACAGAACACCAGGCCATGCACACGGAGCGGGAGAACCGCAAAAGGACTTCAGGGGAAGCGACGCTGGGAAAGCTGAGCCCGGTGAAGGCAAGTATAGCGGCAGAGGAGGGGTCACAGCTGCCGGCTCCCCGACAACTATTGCTTGAGAACGGCGGGGTCTCGGAGAAGCCAGTGGGGGTCCCACCTCCTAAACCGACTTATATTCCACCAAGGGATAAGAAGCAAAAGAAGATCGCTACAAAGAAGACTGGTGTTGGAGCAGAAGTTCTGGCGGCCTCCGAGACGGAGGACCGCCCAGCACAATGAGTGTGTTGAGTTTAAACTGTCGTGGCCTCGGTGGGGCGGAGACAGTCCGGGAGCTTCGTGACTTGGCGAAGCTTCACTCTCCGGCGATTCTGTGTGTGGTGGAGACCCAGTTGCACAAGAAGAGTGTGGAGTTTTTATCTCGTTCATTAGGTTTTGATAATAGTTTTGCTGTTAGTAGTTCTGGCCGCAGCGGCGGCTTAGGTCTTTTCTGGAATAATGAAATAAAGATGGAAGTGTTACCCTACTCTCAGTACCATCTTGATGTGGTTGTTAAGGAGCAGGGGAAGGATCCGTGGCGCTTGACTATTGTATACGGGGAAGCGCAGGTTCGTGAGCGCCACAAGACGTGGAACATGCTCAAGTTTGTACGTTCTGCTAATGATTTACCTTGGCTCTGTTTGGGTGATTTCAACGAGGTCCTTCATCGGGAAGAACATGATGGCATTAGCGAGCGGAGTGACAGCCAGATGGCTGGGCTTCGGGAAGCACTGGATGTGTGTGGACTGTGTGATCTTGGATACAGAGGTGTACCGTGGACGTTTGAAAAGAAATTCGTGGGTGGTACTTACAGCCGCACATGTCTGGACCGAGCGTTGGCGACACCATCGTGGTATGCGATGTTCCCAGCGGCGGAGGTCCGCCATCTCCCGACGGTGGTGACGTCAGACCATCTACCAATCCTCTTGACAAGGGAGGTTGGTAACTAGAGAAGGAAGGGACGACGTGTCTTCAGGTATGAGGTGGCCTGGGAGACCAATGAACACTTTAACTCTATGCTTAAGCAGCGATGGCAGGAGGAAGGGACAAGTACGACTGTTAGTGAGATGCAACATAAGTTGCAGTCGGTGGCGGGGAAGCTGGACTACTGGGGTGATCATACCTTCGGCAATGTTCAGAGGCAGATGAGGCAGCTCCAAAGTGAGATGAGAGACCTACGGAGTTCACCTGGTCGGCGAAGCCCGAGTATACGTGAATTGGAGGTGACGGAAAAAATTGTCCCTTCTGTTAGAGCAAGAAGAGATTATGTGGCGTCAACGATCGCGACTTCAGTGGCTCGCTGCAGGGGATAAAAACTCTCATTTTTTTCCACATGCGCGCCAACCAACGAAGGAAGAAAAACAGGGTGACCGAGCTTGTTCGCGATGATGGATCCCTGGAAACTAGAGAGGAAGAGCACGGCCCTATGGCTAGCAATTTCTACAAAAATCTGTACACATCTAAAGGTGTACAGGATATGGAGGAGGTTCTTAACAAGGTTCCTGTGAAAGTTGATGGACTTATGAATGAGATGTTAGACGCCCCCTATGAAAATATGGAGGTGAAGAATGCACTTTTTGAGATGTATCCCACCAAGGCACCGGGTCCAGATGGTTTTCCCGCACACTTTTTTCAGAGGAATTGGGAGCTATGCGGTGAGGAGGTGACAGGGGCAGTTATACGGGTTCTTGCTGGGGAGGAGAGCCCGGAGGTGATCAATAAAACCTTTATAATCATGATACCCAAGATAGCAAGTCCGAAGGAACTTGGGCAATTCCGGCCTATCAGTCTGTGTAATGTCATTTACAAGATTGCCTCCAAGGTAGTGGCGAACAGGATGAAGAAGGTGCTACCAGATGTCATCTCGCAGGAGCAATCTGCTTTTGTTCCTAGGAGACTGATTACAGACAATATAATTACGGCGTATGAGTGTTTACACTTTATAAAGAGGAACAAGGCCAAGAAACATCGGTCATGTGCCCTCAAGCTGGATATGAGGAAGGCTTACAATCGGGTAGAGTGGAGCTACTTACAGGCTATCATGTTGAAGCTGGGTTTCAGTTCAGCTTGGGTAGCTTTGGTAATGCGGCTTGTATCCACAGTATCATTCTCGGTGCTTTTTAATGGGGCACCGCAGGGAGAGTTTCGACCCTCGAGAGGGATTCGCAGGGTGACCCAATTTCACCATACTTGTTCTTGTTAGCAGCAGAGGGCCTTTCGTGCCTCCTCAAATATAGAGACCAATCGTCTTCACTTCATGGCATTAAGGTAGCGGCAACTGCTCTTGCAGTTAACCATCTACTGTTAGCTGATGATAGCTGCTTTTCTTTCAAGCAAGTATGGAGGGTGCTACGGAGATCAGAGAGGTTTTGGACATTTATTGTCGAGCATCTGGTCAGAGAATTAATATGGAAAAGGCATCGATCTTTTTCAGCGGAGGATGTCCAGACTCGTTCGTGAGGGGATTAAAAATGTCCTGGAGGTCCAAAGAGAGACTCTTAACGACAGGTATCTCGGGATGCCATCGGATATTGTAAAGTCCAAGAATGGATCCTTTCAATTTTTTAAGGAGAAAGTGTGGAAGAAGGTTTTAGGATGGATGGAACAATGGCTCTTAGTTGGGGGAAAAGAGGTTTTGATAAAAGCCGTAGCCCAGGCTGTTCCTACTTACTCCATGTCTTGCTTCAAACTGCCGAGAGGGCTATGTGAATATATTAACTCGATGCTTCGTAAATTTTGGTGGGGAAGTAGAGAAGGAAAGAGAAGAACATGTTGGGTGTCATGGGAAGAGATGACACGCCCAAAGTTTGACGGAGGGCTTGGTTTCCGAGATATAGAGATCTTCAACCTTGCTCTACTGGCAAGGCAAGTGTGGAGCATCTTGCAAGTACCGGGCTCGCTGTGTGCTCGGGTTCTCAAGGCAGTCTATTTTCCTAATGGTGATATTCTATCGGCTGAGCTCGGGTCACACCCTTCCCAAGTGTGGCGCGCACTGGTTGAGGCGAGGGGCGCTCTGAAGATTGTCCTCATTAGGCGCATTGGCGATGGGAGATCCACGTATGCGTGGACTGACAATTGGTTACCACGTGGTGAGAGGCTGCGTCCGTTTGCACCTCGGAAGGATGATGCACCTGAACGAGTGAGTGACTATATTACTCTACATGAGGCAAGGTGGGACGTCGAGAAGCTAAAATAATTCGTTCTCCCAATGGATAGTGAGGTGATACGGAATATCCCGCTGTGTACTCGAGAACAAGCGGATTTATGGGGATGGCATCATGAAACCTCAGGGATTTTCTCTGTACGGTCTTGCTATCATGCTTTGGTGGCGACAAAGAAAACGCGGGAAGACTAGCTCTATGAGAGGCCAGGTGCATCAAGCTCTGCGAAGGAAGGGAAGGCATGGACGAGGTTATGGAAAGTGTCAGTGCCTTCCAAAATTCGCGTTTTTCTTTGGAGATTCGCGAAACATTCGCTGCCAACGGGAGATGTTAGGATGAGAAGAAATATGGCTCCATCTGCGGCGTGCTCGATCTGTGGTGGGGAGGAGTCATGGCGGCACTCTCTCTTCGAGTGTAATTTGTCGAGGAGTGTCTGGGCACTGACCGAAGCAGAGAATACGGAGAAGATGGCGATAGCGGGGGAATCAGTGGCAAAACAGTGGCTATTTGCAATGTTTGATGCGCTGAAAGAACCGGAGCTTATCCGCATGTTGGTGACAATGTGGGCTATTTGGCATGCTCGACAGAAGGCGATACATGAAGATGTTTTTCAGATCCCGATGGCAACGATGTCTTTTGTGGATCGTTTCCTCGTCGATCTAGAAGCAAGTGTTGTGGTAATGACCAGGTTGCAGAAGAAAAACACCCCAACAGTTGGCAGGCGGGCGAGGTGGATTCCACCACCTCCAGGCTCGGCCAAAGTGAATGTGGATGTCGTCGTGTTGAAGCAGGATATGAAGGGTGCAGTGGGAGCGATTTGCCGAGATCGCAATGGGTGTTTCCAGGGAGCGTCAGTTGTGGTTTTGATGGACTGGTGCACCCGGCTAGCCTGGAAGCTTTGGCGTGTCGTGAAGCATTAGCCCTGGCCGATGATCTTCATATTGGATCGCTGGCTGTGGCGTCAGATTGTCTGGAAGTGATCAAGGGGCTACAAGGAGGAAACCTGAGAGTTTTTAGCAGTATCCTTGTAGAGATTAAAAAAAGGGCTCGTCTAAGAGATGGTCTACGCTTTGTTCATGAGCATCGTGAGTCTAATTGGGAAGCCCATAGATTAGCTAGGTTTGCGACTTCGTTGCAAGTCGTAGACATGTTTGGTTAGTAATGATTCCTACCTGTAATTCTTAATATTTGAATAAACGTGGGTGAGTTGTAAAAAAAAAAAAGCAGACCCCTTTGGTCTTCTCACCTCCAGACCCCGCGACCTGGGCGCCGCACTCCGCCACACTGCAGTAGGTCGCCGGCCACCTCTGGTGCTACGCCTCCGCATTGGAGAAAAGATCCAGCAGCCGAGAAGCCCCCTCCACCGCCCGGCGTCCGCTGCCCGCCCATGCGCAGGTCACTTTCCCTGCTCCCATCTCCGCTTCTCCAGTTCTTCTTGGTGCTGTCCAAGTTGATTTTGGTCTTCTCACCTCCCGACCCCGCGACCTGGGCGCCGCACTCCGCCACACTGCAGTAGGTCGCCGGCCACCTCTGGTGCTACGCCTCCGCATTGGATAAAAGATTCAGCAGCCGAGAAGCCCCCTCCACCGCCCGGCGTCCGCTGCCCGCCCATGCGCAGGTCACTTTCCCTGCTCCCATCTCCGCTTCTCCAGTTCTTCTTGGTGCTGTCCAAGTTGATTTTGCTCGTTTGCTGCGTTCCACCGGCTACGCCTGCCGCGGCACTATGCAGAACAACCGCCGGCTTGACTGTATTGTACTACGTATAAGACCACACTGCTAATCTAGTTTTTAAAGATAAATTTGGAATGTAGTTCACTGGATTGAATTCGATAGAAGTAAAAAACACCTCGATTGAATTGTATCTACTATGAAATTATTGTTGAGATGTAATTGGTTTTTGGCTTCCTGTTGTTTGGGACTTGGAGAAATAGAGGAAAGGAGTGAGAATGGGAACAGTTGCAAACTTGTAATGTAAGCATGATGTTTCTTTCCGGTTTGCTTTCATCCATTTTTACTATACTAATTTATTAAATTGTTATAGTACTTGACCGCATTTTTCAAGCTTTGCAACACCCTTGTCACGGTTCTCCTATAATCCTAGTCCCTCCGTTCCAAAATATAAGACGCCTAAAGATTAGTCAAAAGTCAAATCTTACTAATTTTGAGTATGTAGTAATTATCATTCTCATATAACAGCACTAATTTATATATAGAAATGTATCCCCGTATCCGTGTTTTTGAAAAATGGCTGTATCGTCGTATCGTGGCATTCGTATAGCCGTATCCGTGCATCCTAGCCCTACTGTTATGGTATCTAAGAGGAGGTTGGAGAATTGATTCGAACAGGCAGTTACTGTCAAACATGAAACTGCGGTATTGGAGATCTAAATTTAGCTTTGTCAAAACGGCCATGAAATTTAATAATAAATGTTTGTCCAGAAGACCATTACATTGGATGGACTAGATTTAATAATAAATGTTTGTTGGATCAGATTGTAGGAGATTTAGTTCCTCCCCATAGTTTGGATAAAAGACCCAAAGGATTAAAGCTAGGCAAAATGGTAGGCATGAAGACAACTCTTTGGATATTGCAGGCAACTGACATAAGAGATGCAGTCCCCAAAGCCCTCTCTTCCCATTTTGTTTCAGTAGCTTGTAGAACAAATTACCATTTCCCTTTCAGTAGAGTCGAACTTGGGAGTTTAAATAGGATTTGTGACATCTAAGGCTTTTAATCATCCGATGTAATGTACTCACTTTGATCTGCTACCACCGTCTAATGTTTTCTCATGACAAGCTATCAATTTTTCAAAGACCAGTTTTGAATAGTTAAGCATAGATTTGCTAAGGGGTATTTTTGACCTTGCTTATTATGTCGTTAATTAGCTCTAGATGGTTAATTATGCCCTATTTTCCATCCATGCCGCGAAACCCTCAGAAGGTTTTCAATTTTTTTATATTATTCTAGAAATGCCACATATATTTAGATGGTTGTGTATTTTTTGTTCGGTTCTTGAAAGTTATGTTAAACAAGATTTCAGCAATATTGTTAAAATGAATGGAAATGAGAGAGTTGTTGTGTGTGAAATGAGTGGAGAGAGGTGCTGGTAGCATTGCCGTATTTGGGCAACTAAAACTGAAAATTTGATACTAGTATTTTGGCAAGTTTGGTTTTTCAGGTGCTATTTTGGAACTTTTGGTTTTGATGGTATTGTGGCTATTTTCTCGTTGTTGAATTTCAGCTGAGTGATCAATCGTATTTAACTAACAATTTAGCGATGTATATCATTGATTTGTAGGTGTCAAATTTCCATCATGAGGCTCTACATGGTGGCGGCGGTGGTACTGCTGCTGCTCTGCGCGGTCGCCAGCGAGTCGGGGAGCAGCGGACGCCCGAGCCCCAGGACCAGCGCCGGGGCAGCAGGTCCAGGCGGGGGCATGACAGGAGGGGACGGAGGCGTGTTCGGCTGGCCGGCATCGCCCGGACGCAGCGGGGTTGAGCGATATGGAGGTGTGCTCTGGAGGGCGTCCCTTGCTGCAGCGGCGGTGCTCATGTTGATGTGGGCCTGAGAGAGGCCAGGAGAAATTGTTTGGGAAGAATCCTGCTAACCGTAGAGCCTGTTTGTATATGTTGCCACCCTAGGGACTTGCTGTAATCTCTTCCTTTCCCTTTCCCACCTCCAACTGTTTCCGCTCCCGTTCAAAAAAAAAAAAAACTGTTTCCACTAGAACCTGCAAATATATATGACGACGACAAATGCTTTGGGCTGGACCATCACATTTTCCCCAAGATACCCAGAGAAGGCACAAAATCAACTCACGAAACACCGCTAAGAAAATAAAATGATACTTATTCAGCATGGCAGAGTAGGATTCCACATTTCTGACCGGTAACCGGTAACGAAGTTTTGAACAATGCAACTGGCATCTGCCATACCATGCTACCCCTAATGAAGTTTTGAACAATGCAACTGGCATCTGCCATACCATGCTATCGAGGAAAACCATTACTACCACTAGAATATCTGTATTGCGACATCACATATGCTCTATCTGGATGAGATTGGTACATAAATTGCGACATGTTGAATGGTGGAAATACTGCTCCAGGTTGATTGGATGGTGGTGCCTGCCAGCCAGTCTGTGCTGCATTTGGATGTTCGAAAGCCATTGTAGGGTTTGCGCATGCTACTGATCTGCCGTCCATACCAGGCTGCCAGGCATTACCAACTTCACGTAATGGAGGCAGCCGTTGGGGCCTCTCAAAAAAAGGCTGATTTATTCCAACTGAATTTCCATGATGTGTCTGTGAATGAGAAGCTGAACTTACGCTCCTTCCTTCAAACTGAGCATGGCTGCTACCAGCATTGTTCTTTTGCTTAGACCCAGCTCTTCTTTTACCCGCCCTAACTACCGTGCTATTCAGAGCATTGTAGACTGTCGTAGAAGAAACCTGGTGCTCTTCTTTTCGAGATCTTTTGGTCGGAAGATCAGAATTGGAGGACTGTGCAATGCGTTTTTTGCCTTTAGTTCTCCTGGATCCACCATCAGGCCGTCCAGGTTGAGACAGATGTTTTCCCTTTTCCATCGATTTCTTGCCCTTAAGAACTGCCAGAAGGATAAATACAAATGGAAGAGGGACAAAGTTAGCCCGGCCATTGGTAAAACCAACATAGACCTTCAGAAAAATGGATACCCAACTGAATATAAAATTGTGGAGACTTGCCATCTCAATAGCTTAGCAAAACAAATGCCAAGAAATGCATGCAAGCATATCAGACAGCTAGAACTGTGAATACATTACTCATCTCGTGTTGTGTTGTTCTATGTAGAAAGAAATTTTAACTGATTCCTCTGAGAAATAGCTGGCTCTAGACAACGCAATTATCATTGATTAGGCTAACCCAAACCTTGGGAGTTTACAGTCAGCAAATATCCAAAGAAAATGCTCACAAACCTCTGTTACATCACTACATGTACTGTGTAACCATCATTCTGAAAGTGGTTACCAAATATGTAGTAGTAATGTTCAGACTTCAAATATCAAACAAGAAAATGTACTTCGTTCCATAAATGATGTTTTTTGCAAGCATGGAAAACATGATTTATTGAACAAATATAACAGCATTTAACACTATCCTGGTAATGCAGTAATGCTTAATAGAGAAACTAAAACCTCTGCCAAAGACAAGCAAAATATACACTGAGAATAGAAATTACCGTGACCTCCAGAATTAGGTCTATTCAAAGCACGGACACGTCTTGCAGCATCTCCCCTGCTGTGCGTTTCCTCTAGGGCCTTCGATCTATCTTGTTCATTCGCCCAAGGCTAGATAAAGAAAAAGAATTCTGATGTGAACTTGAAAATCATAGGAGGCCATCTTGTGACAAGGTTAATATATGAATGTATAAGTACAGCCCCTGAGAATGGTGCAGACATCCTCAGAATGTAAGTGTATAGATAAACTACACTTCTTCATTTATGCTGTTGCGGTTAGAAGCAACAATTTATGCATTCTCACACAACAGAGTATATATCGATAAGATTATCTGAAACCATCTCATACAATGTCAAAAAGGCAACATAAATAAAATACACAATCGAAATGCATAAATCCATCACATTCCAAGAGCAACAACACCTAGAAGGTAAGAGACTTAATACGCCAAATTGAGTACATTCATTTTGATAATACTGAATCCTAAACTCATTCTGGTAAAGAGTAGTTCCCACCTGGCGGAAAGTCATCATTCTGTATAAATTGCGTCCTTTGACAAGTAGCAGATATAAAGGGGGTAATTTACCTACTCCTTTGCTCCAGAAAACTTGAATCTATTAAATGGATCAACGAACATAATCAGAAAGGCCATAAGAAAACAAACATAATAGAGTTATATCATTGAATTAATCCTTACAGTAAAGGTGTGTTGTTGCTTCTCTTTACCATAACTTTCCTTAATAACTTTTCCAGCTACTATTCGCTTCCCAATACATTTTGAGTGTTTTTTGCCACTGTAATAGTCACCAAGGAGAGTCATGTTACCGTTCCAAAGAGA
This sequence comes from Avena sativa, assembly GCA_916181665.1. Lineage (NCBI taxonomy): Eukaryota > Viridiplantae > Streptophyta > Magnoliopsida > Poales > Poaceae > Avena > Avena sativa. The sequence continues at coordinate 378,231,505 of OV702284.1, forward strand.
GACTGGATAAACTAATACAGAAATGTAGATGATTACCTCTTCTCATGAACCTTCTGTTTGAATAAAACGGCATCGCCTCTACAGACATCACCTGAATTGAAAGACCATGGTCATTGCCCTAGATTTTCGATGCACATACAGGGGAAATCTTGTGTGACAAGAGATGTGTCACCTTTACAGTTAATACTAAAGGATGACCGAGGATATATTTTCTCTGGATCTTCTGTTTTGAACCTATTGGGAAAATGCCACATCACCATATATTAAGATTAAGGCTTTGGATGAAGGTATAATCAAGAAGAAACAATGATGCAGGACATCAATTAAGAGAATAATTCATGACTAGGAAATATCCAATAACTAACCTCCAATGCAGCATTATTCTTTCTATGCAAGTTGTCATGTCCCCGACTTGGCTAAGACCATTCTTCTTTAGATATGCTTTGCCCTCCACCAACTTAATCCTATCCAGATTTCTCCCTCCTATAAGAAAAAATCTCCTCATTAGGGTATGTACGAAATAGTACTATCAAATCTAAGGATCATGATGTTCAATAAATTAATGTTTTCTCAGGAAACAAACTGAGCAAAAGCGAAGTGTATCAATATCATATAGCACTGTCCTAACTTCTACCATCTTAAACATGACTACCCAGCTCCATTCAGTGACTAGTTTACTATGAAGCTGGTTCTGCCCAATTGCTTCTATGTTCTATCCAGTTGTATAACAATTCTGTCTATCTTTCGACACAAAGTGCACCACACAAAAATATCTACTAGATAATTTGGGAATCCTATTTCGTCCCTCTGAGGCTGTGATATGATATCCAATATCACTAGAAGGGGGATTACGTTCAGTGACTCAATTCAGTTGCACTAACCAGCAGGGGCTCAGATTGAGTCTCCCCTGGAGTACTACGAATGAAGCTGCTTGGCAACTGGATTCCAGCATGCATCATATATACGGTAAAAAAAATATCACTAGAAGAGGGACTGCGTTTCATGACCTGACTGTTGATTCAGCTGCACTAGATTTTAGAAATCTGCAGGTGCTCAGCTCGAGAATCCCCTGAATTCAACACTGTCTACAGACTACAGGTCTATGTGATCATTATGCAGCACTGTCTGCAGACTACAGGTCGTATTAGATTTTCCAGGGCCAAGCTCCTGCTCAATTTTCCATTGAATAATGAAACAACAGTAACACGTTAAGTTTCGAGTAAAGGAAAGGGATAGAAGTGATTACGGCGGAGGAGATCGGCGATTTTTGTGCAGGCGGCCTCGCCCCGATCCGCGCCAGGTTGGCCCGCCTCCGCTTCCCCCTCGTTCCCCTCGCAGCTCCCTTCCACATCGTCGTCGTCGCCGTCGCTGATGTCGACGTAGCTTTCGCCGCTGTCGCTGATGTCGATGTATTCTTCATCGCTGCTGGGATCCTCCTCCTCGTCTTCCTCCTCCTCCTCCTCCTCCTCCTCTGACCGTGAGTACTCTGCCGAGTCGGCATCGGAATCAGAGGAGATATCGATCGCCGCGTCGCTCTCTTCCTCCACCACCGCCGCCGCCATGGCCGCCGCGGCGCGCCTTCTTGTTACCGGCATCGCGGCGCCCTTGCCCGACCCCGATTCCGTTCCGCCGCGCCCAGGCTCGAGACGCTTGCGCGCCGCCGCCCTTGCCTCCTCTGTTTGCCTTCCGCCTTCGATTTTTCCCCTTCTCGGTTGCCTCGCAGAAAATGGAAAGCCGGGTTTAGATTGCCGTGTGACCGACCGAACGTCTACTTCCTTTCACAGGTAACGTCACCAGCTACTAACGGTAACAGGCTACCTATCACCGACCTTTTGGAAATTCAAAACTCAAAATTCTAAACAAGCGCCGTTAGGTTGGGACATTTGGTTTGGCATGTTCCGCGCAAGATCAACGGCTAAGAACTTCTCCAGATATCGATAAAAGTAGTGTTTTTAGAAGATTAGGTTAGGATTTGGTAAACATCTTCTTTTTGGCGTCTACGTTAGTGGAGATGGTATTGTCCGCAATAAATGATCTTCCTTTATTCGGTGATGAGATCTTCCCGGCGTCGATGGTTATGGTGTAAGATTAAAATTCTATAGGTATGTCTTTTAGATATCGCTTTGTCGAATTGATTTTTGATTTTCTATCATGGTTGCCGTGAGAAGGATTTGTTGTCGCTACTACGTCCTCGACAATGGAGATTTGTACTCTCGGCTCTCTTGCGACGTCGTTTGAGCTTTCTTGAAATACTGGTGCTGGTACTCTTGTGCATGCACTCTTTGGTGGGAGAGCTTTTGTTGCTATTATCAGATATGTTGTTTGACATCTATGTCATGTTTATTCAGCCATGAAAAAAAAATCTTAAAAACCTTGAAGATTTTCTCATTTTTTAGACTTTATTTTATTTGGAGACACTTTATGTATCTCTACCATGTTCTATTCGGTACGATAAATATATCATAATATTGATTGTAAAAAATGCTAAGAATTTCTCCACAAAAATGTACAGCTCTGAAGGAAGCCCCCACGGCACAGAGCATCGTAGTAGGCAAGAACAAAACAACATAGGCTGGAACTTCTCGCAACCTCACCTGTCTCAAACGTCAGACGTATAAAAACAAAATCAGCGTACATGTCTATCTATGCGACGGCAGTCAGGTACACCTTGGAACGAAATGAATATCTAATAAATGGACCTCTATAAGAATTGGGTCCATATAAATTTCAAAAATTGGAGAGAAGTCAAAGGGGTGGAGGTCGTGGGAGTTTAGTCCTACATTGCTAAGGGAGCAAGATTTTAACCTGTTTATAGGGGGCCTCTCATGGTAAGACTAGAGAGAGCTATGCTAAGTGTACACCACACGCGTAGCGTTTGCTCGCATTTCACATTTATTCACGTTTAATTATTTGTGACTTTGGCGAGGTGAGCTCGACCGTGGTCTGTTAAATTGCATCTCTTTTTAATCTTTTTGCCGAGCAGTTTACTTATCTTATCCATCTGCGTCTGTCTCACGCACGACTCGAAGATAGACTTCCAGTTGAGGGGAGTTAGGAGATCGCTCGTGATAGAATATACCAGGGGCGGATCCTGGAATATAGGCGGCGTGCTGCGTGAGGGTTATCCTCTCGAGTCTATAAGAGGAAGACGTCCCTTTCGACAGAAGACAGCAGATACACAAAACCCTACTCCGTTCTCTTCTGCAGCCGCTACCGATCTTCGGCGATCCTTTCTCTGCCGTGCCGCGGGGAGAGGAAAGCAGTATTCTCCGGACTTTTCCCGGCGTTTGGCGTCCCGCACGAGGGAGCCGGCCGATAAAGTTTCTGGACAGTGCTTCGCACGACTGCTTCTTCTTCATCGGCCGTCCGCTTCATCTTTCCCAACTATTCTTCATCAACGTTCATCTACATCACTGTAAGAAATCAATCTCGTGATCCTCTCTTTCGTGTTCTAGAAGGGGGTTTGAGATCCATGTCGATCTGCGGTGCCATGTTAGATTTCATGTTCATAATCACATGTGGAAGACTGTTAGATCTATCTTTGTTGTCACACAAATTCGGAATTATTTTAATTCTATTTCCAACATATTTGACACGAAACAATCAGCAACCGGGGAAGATTGCCATCCTTCAGACAGTAGCATATAAGCCACGGGGCAGAGTCAGAGATTATCAGGTAACAATGAGGAAGACCGAAGCACAAGATCCAGATGAACATCACAAAATTCAAGCATCTTCATTCAACTCAATCAATATAATGGCACACTGACGACAATGGAAGCGAGTGATATATGTCAGCAGGTGCTACAGGAACCAGAGCATTTTACAACGCTGTCCACAGCAACAGAACATGACTATCCTAAGACTGTTAGAGGCATCACATGTTGCAGAAATGCAGAGACATGGGTGAGATTTTTTTCCTTTTCCTAATCTACTAAACGATGATGGCGACGATCTTTGAAGAAGAAGATGGTGATGATCAGTAGGCAGGCGGCGGCAAACAGAACTCTATACTCACATTAGTGACAAACCAGGCAGGTACTACTAGCACAGGCAGTGTCGTCCTCGGTGCATCACTGTATGCAAGCTGAAGCAGAGAAACGGTTCCTTTGCGGTGCTAAAGCTGTCTGTGAACACTGAACCGAGCCGTCAGGTGCTGGGGCAGCATAAATTTGTTGCTGTCGTTAGAGATTATCAACAGTCATCTCATCTTTGACAGGGTCCTGCTGGACATGCCATGCAGCAACTTGACAAATCCAAGGAAGCTGAGTTTCCCGTCGGTGTGCCGGATCCAGTCCTGCAGAACCACGTGCAGTGGCACCGAAGGGCTGAGACCCAGTTCCTGACAGACCAAGTAACATAGAAAATATGTGAGGAGACTCCAAAATTTTCATCAATTAGAAAAACGAACATGGAAGGAAAAGGTGTCACGTACTGAAGCCAGTTCATCAATTACAATAGCTCGATTGCCATCCTTCTCGAAAGCTTCATAAGCCGATCTGGCATGTTGCTCCCATCTATCTAGAGCTTCGAGCTGGTGAACACTTAGAGCAGCTGCACAGAACTCATGGAAGTCCATTCTTCTGTACTGAAGGGCGCTCAACTGAAAACATAATTCAGTTTTACAGTGAGTATAATGTGTGCTGAATCTAATGCTGTCATAAGATCAACAACATATGTACCGAGACAAGGATCTCCTGGACTCGTGTTTCTTTCATCGCCTCTGTGGCTTCTCTTGTCAAGGCCTAAAGAGGATGGAACAGGAATAGTCAGCAGAGTAGCTTCAAAAATGGGTGGGGGGGCATATGAGAGCTATATAACGAACCAACCATTCTGATATTATCTAGAGTGATGCACCCATTTCTATCAGGTTCCAGTAAGGAAAACTGCCCTTTCAGATAAAAAAGCTCATCAACAGTCAAAGTCTTCGACAAAGCCTGTAATGGATCAAGAAAGATCATCAATCAGTGGCTGCAGATTGCAGATAAAGTAAAAGAGATTAGTCATGATCTCGTTGGTGTCAAAAGAAAGCCTGAGAGGGCCACTTTGAAGTTCAGTAAAGTGACTTGCCTCTTTATGTTATTTTCAAGAGGACATAATGCAAACCAACAGGCCTGCCTAAGCATTTTGCTTTGGTACTTCAAAGGTACAAAAGGTAGGCGCAATTTTTTTTTACGAAAATTGCACAAATATGTATAAATAGATCAAGTTCTATGACATGTAGAATTGGAACTTTGATGTCAGATAAAATAATAGCAAGTCCGAACTTGCTGAGGCAACAGCATACATCTATGTGGCACAACAGGACAAATATTAAAACAGGTTTTATCAATACATACCCTCAAAGCAGCTTTACGTAATGATGACGAACGAATATAAGCTTTGATAAGGCGGAATATAAGGATGTCTAATGGCATCTTAATGTCATTGTAGTTTCTGATCCATGGATGACCTGAAAAACACAATATAAGGGATACACAGATAGATGTAAGTTCAAATTGGATCCATACAGACAGATTAAAACGAACCTAAAGCTTGTGCTGCAGTCATCCTTCTACGTGGATCCTTGAACAACAAGCGTTTAACAAAGTCCATTGCTTCAGGGGTCAGAGCAGGCCAAGGTGCCTCGTTATAACTGGGGTCAGCTTTGAGAACAGAACGGAATATGCCAGATTCAGTGCGTGCCCAAAATGGGCGGCTGCCGCAAAGGAGGATATACGCAATGACACCTATACTCCAGACATCAGCTTCCGTGCTATAGCATCTATGCAAAACTTCAGGAGCAACATAGTAAGCACTTCCAACAATATCATTTAGCCTCTCATCTGCATAAAGGATTAGAACATCTTATTAGAAAAATGCCTTTGGACACTACCATCTTTGCTGCTGACAAGTACAAATCAACAAACTAACAAACATGAAGATTGACGAGTAATTGGTATCTTGCAATATTAATATATGCTCCTTTCCAAAAAAAAAATGAAGATTGACGAGTAAGAAACTAACCTGGTTTTACAAAATCTGATAAGCCAAAGTCAATGGTCTTAAGTTGAGAGTTCTCATCTTTCGAAGTAAAAAGAAAATTCTGAAGAAAAAAAAAATATTAGAAGTCATTACACTGTAAAGTACGAAAACAGTTAAAATCAGTACTTGTTCACCGGAGAAGTTGAAGGAAACACGATACATAGACTACGTAATGTAAGGAATGTCATAAGTAAATTATATTGCTATTGGAATAGTGTAATGCCCAAGATTCATGGAAGCATTATTATATATGGAATGTAGAAACAGTTAATTATTGCCATTTGCATTAAAGACAAGGCTAGTTTACCAGCACTATTAAAAATTATCACTTTCTAATATCTGATACATGGTATAATGAAAACTGATGAGAAGCCGGAAAATTTAAAAGCCACTTCACCTCTGGTTTGAGATCCCTATGAACCACTCCTTGAATGTGGCAAAAGGCAACAACATTTAATATTTGCGCCAGGACAACCTTTGCATCATCCTCAGAGTACTTCCCACCTCTGTTTAAAGTGAATGCAAAACATAAGTTGTATTAAATTTAAAAGACATAATTCCAAGTAAACGTAAACCATGATGTCGTATCAGATAATATAAGTTCATTTGTAGCTTACCTGGAAAGTATTCTATCCAGAAGCTCACCTCCCTCACACAACCTAAACAAACAGGACAGACATCAGAAGGTATAAAAGGTAAGTATAGATGCAAAAAAAGATATTGAATAGAAGATATCATTCAAAGACTTGTAGTCATGAAATCGTCTAGATTTGACCATCTACGAAAATCCCGTTGTATTGGTGAAATAATTGTGATCATGTTTGGGTGGGAATATCAAAACGTATCTAGATGTATTGCAAGCTTATTGACAACAGTGCGGCTGCCCAAAGTTTGTTGTTCCAGGAATTCTTTAATAGTTAATAAGTGTACTGATAAGTGAGGGCTAACGGCTACGAAAGTTGATATATTAAAGTCAAAAAACATTGAAACTATGAAGCTACTGGAAGCTTACTCCATCACTATGTAGACATTTTCATTGTCCTCGTATGCATCATAAAACTGGACCAAGTTCTTGTGTCCTGCCAAAACCTTCAAAATTTTCACTTCCCTCCGGACATCTTCTATAGCAATGGATGTTGTCATCTGAAAAAATACCAGAGCACCCTCAGATATTAAAATTTTGCACATATGAGAACGGATATTTATCGTAAGAAATGTGGTAACATAAGAAAGAAAGAACGCGACAATTCTGAGACCAAACAGGATCGCACAACGGTAATAAACCAATAGGCCAAGTAAAGTAATCATCGAATATAAAATAAAAATTAACGGGACTTACTAAGATCTCATCATTCAAGTGGGTACATTTTACAGCACATAATCTTATATGTTACCTAGTACATATGCAACAATGCTGGACATACAAAGTTAAATAATGTACACTATTCTTACGTGCATGCAGTAAAATTAGACATTCTTTTTACAATGCACAATGTGGATCAATATCATTGTAATACATGAATCCATGCTATCAGGGGAAGACAACATTGGCCTCAGAGCCACTATGACAAAGCACTTTTACTCCTGTATAGGTGACAAGAAGGGGCCACGTCTCTTAAGAAAACCACTGACATGCATCCAATTCTCCACAACTTTGATTATACTGTATTAGCGAGTGGTTGCTTTCAGAAAGACATGCTTTACCTTTCTCTATTCAATAAATACTATTAAGGTAACGGCACTCATGAAACATAAATCCACAGAATCGTACGGTTAAAAAATTCGTTCATACTGTAACAGTAGCATCCTCGTATCATGAGAAGGCCGCATTACTACTTTCCAAATAGCCATGAATGAACAAATCTAACTAAACTCGGGCAGCATGCACATGCATATTGGGATTCCTGAAATCTTACGAAAACCCCACTGAGACTGAAACAAGGATCGAAACGCAAGTAAGTAGGTAGTGTTTGCAGTAGGTTGCACATTGCCATCACCTTGGCCTTGGGTATGACCTTGACGGCGACGGGCTCCCCCTTGCGCGCGCCCTTCCTGATCCTGGCGGCGCAGGTGTAGCCGAAGTGTCCCCTGCCGACCTCGTCCCCCATGTCGTACTTGGCGGCGAAGCCCTTGTTGAAGCCGAAGCCCTTGTCGAGGCCCCTCCCGCCGTCCGCATCGCCTCCTTCCTCCGGGATCGCCGGGCGCGACGGGCCGTGCCTCCGCGCGAGCGCCTGGCGGATGTGCTTGGCCGGCGAGGGCGGCGGGAAGGGCAGCCGCAGGAGGCGCCTGGCGGGGGTGGTGGGCGCGGAGCCCGCGGGCGCGGGGGACTTGGACGGGGTCGCCCTGGAGGTCCTGGGCGACGCCGCGGAGAAGAGGTGGTGCGCCGGGCTCGGGCTCGGTGTGGAGAAGGGGAAGAAGGGGGAGGACGTCCAGTGCTTCTTCGACGACGGCGTGGCGGGCGCGGTGGAGGAGGACTGCGGCGGCGGCGGCGGCGTGGCGGGCGCGGCGTGCGGCGGCGAGTGGTCCGCGTCGTGGGTGAGCGGCTTCGCGTGGCAGCCCCCCATGGGTGTGAGCGACGTCCCCGAGGCGCGCGCGGGATCTGGATCGCGCTGGCGCGTGCTAGTAGGGGGCGGAGTACGACGCGGCCATGGCGGAGGGCGAGTGTGTGTGGGGGAAGAGAGAGAGAGAGAGAGAGAGAGAGAGAGAGAGAGAAGGGGGAGTGCTTTGGAGTGGGGACTGCGGGAGTGTGGTGAATTGAAGCGGGGAAGGTGGAGTGGGAGTAATGGCTGGCCCGAGGGTGGCGAGCTCGCAGTTCCAGTGACACTCTCTCTTTTTTTCTTTTTCCAAACAGTTGCAGTGAGACTGAGTAGGAGAGCGACCGGTGAGGCTTCGTCGTGGCTGGTGGCTGGTGCTGCTCTAATTTTTTTTGTTTTACAGAAAGAGTTGGACTGATGGCTGTGATTAAGCCATGGATCTCCCTCTTTTTCTTTTTGGATTTTGGTTTAGATTCTGGACGGGCTCGGAGGAGTTGCTTTCGGGGGTGATGTGAGATGGCCGGATTGGTCGCTGTCATTGTTGTTGGCTTGTGCTTTTTGGGTGGAGCACGAGATTGTTCCTAACAAAAAGGAAAATATATATAGGTGTACGGCGAAGTGATAGATAGGGGTGGTGGGAGAGAGAGAGAAAGGAGCGAGGCTTATTAGTAGATGCTGTTATCCTTACGTAAGCGACATTAGTAATCAATCCGTGACAATTAGCTTAGGTTTGTCTTGTGGTGCACTTATGCGGTTACGAGGCAGTTGCCGCCTCCGTTAGTTAGTTAAAGGGCCATCGCCTCGCCCTTGTTTAGTTGGGACAGCCAGCGGTACTGTGGTGGTACCCGGAAATTAGCTTTGCGTCCACTTTAAATTGAATGGAAATGGGGGGTCCGAATCTTTGCCCGGTTTTCATTGTTGGATTTCGTAATCATGTTTATTCCCCTCTCATCTTTGAAAGGGATTAATTAATTGTTGCCTTTCATCATGGATTGATTACTCGTGCTCTCGGCTACATATATATTATGCTCGCACAGAACTTACAAAATATAGTACAAGGCAATATCAAATTCATGCGAGACTATGCAGTCCAAAATCAAGATTAGAAGTGCCAGCTCCGTTTGACCGCGTAGCTGCACGACCAAGCTACTAGTATTACCATGCACACATGTGGAGTAGTAGTACTCGTTATCTTAACCACGGTCTTAAAAGAGCAACAGAAGAATACTCCGTTGTGTCAGCACTGTGCCACACTGCCCGATGCGATGCGCGCAACCCAGACCCAGCAGGACGTCAACCTCATCATCCAAAGCAACGGCTTTAAATCGAGTCTGCGGGTGGGGCCCCACGCGCAAAACAGATCAATATAATCCTTCCGAACAGCCAGAAAAGAAATAAAATTGGACGCACTCGCGCCGGCCGGAGAGCCAGAAGAAAAAGAAAAGCGAAGGAGTCGGAGGAGTAAAGATAAAGGGAGCGCCCGCGGCCATTTAGTTAAGCTCACGTGTCCTGCCATGGCCGCGCAGCCTGTCGGAGGACGCGGCATCGGCTGCTCAATGCTGATCCGTATGATGACGAAGACGACGAAGGTGGAGAAGAAGAAGAAGAAGAAGAAGTGGTGACGACGCGGTAGTACCGCAGTGGCTTCTACTCTGGCATACGCACGTCGGCATTGGTCGAGGGAACAAACAGGAGCTCTGGAAGTGTCAGAGAAATGGTTTCACTTGTCTGAAGAAACAGATCTTATCTGCGTCTGCCGTGTGCGAGGATTGCAATCGATTTTTGGGCCAAAGACGGTAATATGGTAGTACTACTAGTACGAATGTTCAATGTATGTACAAGGTACAGTACGATTCTACTATAAAAAAAAAGGACAGACGCGGTTCGTACATCAGGTCGTATGAAAGCTGGGGCACGGTACACGGGCAATTTCTTTGATGCAAATCTTACTATAAATGCATCATGATGTATGTATGTTTGCATGGGCGGCCATGGGCAAAATGGTTTCTGTCCGTGGTAGTACTCTTTTGTGGCTTTACGTGACCGTTGCATGTTTTATGCTCTATTCTGGGGTGCCTTGGTTTACTTCAACATCAACAAAAGAGAAAAAGGACACAAGATCGAGGGAGAAAACATCAATCGAAGTGGGCGGCTCAACATGTCAGCCTAGCACAGCTAGCCATCTCTCATCTCGGAGAAATATTTCGGTAACCAGAAAACCTATATAGGGTGTATTTGGTAGGCTCTATGAGGTCCAACTAGGCTCCAGTGTTGTGGATCCGGCACGATGATAAAAGCACACTCCTATAAGGAGCCATTCTCGCAGCGGTCAAATAGGGGAAGACGGCGTACCCGTAGATGCATCGAAGATGGCGGGCGACGAGCAAATTTTTCTAGCCACAAATCCGCTCACCGCCCACTCAAAATTGTCTCCTGGGTGCGGATCTGCTACCTCCCAAATCAAATCCACCATTCTCCCTTTCAAGCTACTCCCTCATCTGGTTTCCATGGAGATGGCGGGAGCTTGTACCTCGAGCTAGCGGCGAAGGCCGTCGACAACATGTTGGCTTCTCCCTACTCCCGGTTCAGTGTGCTGGATGATGTTCCGCTGGCTGTAAGAATCTCAAACCCTTCCTCTAGGTAAGATTTGTAAGAATGTGCTAGATGTGGTTAGATATATGGATCTGATGCTACTTATTGCTATTGATTAAATCGTTACCTAACGTTTGCTACCTATTTAGATTGTCTGCAACTGAAAGGATCGTATGGGCACCTAGAGGGGGGTGTGAATAGGTGCTACTTCAAATTTTCTTCTTTTTCAAATTAGGGTTTGACAAGAAAGTAAATTCTCTAGATTATGCAACTAAAGTGAATTTATCTATAAGTCAAACTAGCACCGACTAGCATAAACACTAAGTACGAACAAGTAAAGTAAAGTGTGGTAAAGGATAAAAGTAACCAAAATGGAGGACGCGGAGACACAAGGATTTGTTTCCCGTAGTTTCTTTCTTTTGAGGGGAAGTACGTCTAAGTTTGGAGAGGGGGTGGTTTCAAACCACCAACGCCACGAGAGGCCTCCCTTGTTCTCCGATGAACCTCACCCCAAAGGGTTCGATTCACCTTTTCCACTATATTGGCAACCTTCGAGGTGGAAGCCGGCACCTTTACAACCAGTTCAGGGCACACATCCACAACTTAATTGGAGGCTCCCAAATACAAGCAAGCTGTCAAACAATCAAAGACAAGCTTGTAAGAACCAAATCAAAAGCTAGGGTTTCCAAAAAAACACTAGAGCATGAGGGCCCTCAAGTGAATGAAGGGGAAATGAAGATCTCTCTTGGTGAAGCTGTAGATCAAGGTCTCCTCCTTCGATTCTCCAAATATCAATGACTTTGGATGGTTGGATGAAGAGATCTTGTTGATTTGGTGGCTCAAATGGGGGTAGTGTTCTTGAGTGGGTCGAGAAGCTGGAGGAAGGGGATAAGGTCCTCTATTTATAAGCAACCCCCTCCACTGAACCATTTTCTGATCGTTGGAGAAAGGTCAGACCGGAGACTCCGGTCTACACCAGAGATTCTGGTCCATCTCTGGACCAGCATACAGATTGACCCAGCCCTTCTATGAGCCAAGTGGACCGGAAACTCCTGTCCAGCCACACCGGAGACTCCGGTCTGAGGCTTAGACCGGAGACTCCGGACAGTCTCCGGACCTTGCTCCGGACCACCTATCAGACTGTCCCAGGCAGAAATCTGAGCCCCTGACGGGGATTCCTGGGGAGATTCCAAACCACACCGGAGACTCCGGTCTGGAATTCCCAGGAACATGTAAATCTTGCAAGGAATGTTCCGTAGAGAAGGGGTCCTTTTCACTTTGCATTATATCAACCTGTAGACAATAGCATACTATAAAATGATCTACTTGTTGTTAACAAACACCAAAAGTGATTATGACAGTAAATGTCCTTTCAATCTCCCCCTTTTTGGTGTTCGATGACAACAAGTGATTTTGCATGGAATAATTTGCATTAAGATAATAATGCTCCTCCTGACAATGTGCATTAAGATAAACAAGTAAAACATGCATGATAGGTAGTACATAGATAAATCACATAGTTCTCACATGAGTTACAATAAAGTAGGAACAACCACATAGTCACACACAAATAGCAAATAGTATCTCGCAAGCACATAAGGCAAACAAACACGAAGTTCGAGATGGCAAATAAAAGCAAATCCAAGCCCAAGCCCATGCAAATCAATGACAATGTCTTCCCTCCTTTGGCATCAAAACGCCGAAAAAGGGAAAAGACCTAAGCTAGCGCCCTAATGGATCAATAGTCCTTGTCGTCGTCATCCTCGTCCTCCTCATCCATATCCTGATCCTCGTTACCCTCATCATAGTCATCATCACCATCTGCAGGCCCTTTGCCGTGAGGGCGAGAAGAGGAGGTACCCTGGTACCCATATCCAGAGGTGACATCAGAAAATGTCTTCCAATCCACCAAACTGTCCTGTTGGGCATTCCATGCCCCAAAATAAAGAGTGTAGTCTGACTCAGTGGATTGTTGAGTGCCATGTTCATTAGTGTACTCATCCTCACCTTCCTCATCATCCTCTTCACTCTGAGCCTTAATCTCCTTGAGGAGTTTCTCTATGCGACGGTTGCTCTTGTAGGAGGCATGTTGTTGCTTGCGGATGTCCACATTCATGCAACATAGAGTCCTCTCCCAGAATGAGGCCTTCTTGACCTTCTCATGCACATAATCGGGTCATGGGAGGCATTGGTGCATTGGAGGCACTCTTCCTCCGGGCCCTAGTAGGAGAGGGGGCCCTCTCGGTCTCAGTGATCTCCTCCTCCTCATTGGCATAGGAGCGTCTAGGAGGAGGCCCCATGCGACCCTTCTGCTGCAGTATTACAAGAGTATGCTCTGTGAGGTTGGGAGGCATAGCAAGAGGGGAACCATGCCCCTGGGTGTTGATGAGCCTCATGACAAGTGGTGCATATGGGGGAGACTTCTTGTACAGAATGGCATGGTACATCTCCTCAAATATGAAATCCATAACATCAATAGGATTCGCATCTGCCTCAGGGCCATACATTGTAACACCCCGTCCACTGGGCCCGGGGGGTGTCACTCCTGATAGCTTAATAGGATATCTAGACTATCCCACAAACCAATACTAGTCTTTTCTGTGCACTTTGTCCTCACCCATGCGCACCCGGTTACCCACTTCCCGGTTGGTCACCCATCCTAGAATTTCTCTAGGCCAAGCACGCTTAACCTTAGAGTTCTTTTCGAATGAGCTTTCGAAAAAGAAGCTGCAACTTGTTGGTATGAGTATCCTATTAATCCTATTAAGTCATGTGCTTGGATCTCACAGCCATGTGTATCCGGTGGGTATGATGTAGCAAGTTGACCAAGCCACATCTAATGGCATTATCATTACCAGCACTAGGGGAAATGGTATGGCGGAAGATTCTCAACATCAGATTGTAGAGGGGCTTGAGTCCCTTGGACCCCCCTGTCGTGGTATTGCCAACGAGTACGCCATGGAGGGGTCCTCACACTGCGTGTTTAGAGACGTGGGGTAAGGCGGTCGGTTGACGGGTACGAGGTTGCATAGCTTACCCAGGTTCAGATCCCACGACGGTGGCGGAATCCTACTCCTGCTATAAATCACTATAAGGGCAATACGCCGAGTTACAGAGATAGGTTCGCTGCGAGGTTGTCTGAGATTGTCTAATCTGGTCGTGCCCTAAACGCTCCCATAGGCCCGACTTATATAGTCATCGGGTCCTAGGGTTACAGGGAAAAGTCCTAGCCGGACAGGTTACAGAGTCCTACACCGTCTATCACTAGTCTTGTGTATCTTGTACTCCAAGGCTCCGGGTACTCTAGTGACTCCACTGTAGCCTTCCTTTATCCGGCATGGGCCTCCCTTCTGGATCCACCTAACTGGGCCGCCCAGCAGGCCATAGGCCATGCTACCGACTATGGGCCACCCGGGTTAGTCGGATAAGAGACATGCTATGAGGATACCCATATAGCATATCCCCAACAGTAGCCCCCGGAGAACTCCGAGATCTTGCGTCGTCTTGCCTCTTCCCGTGGAATGCTCCGTCTAGATGGATGTCGGCAAATCGTCAAGCAATATCTTGTAGTGCTCCCAAAGAACCCTGCAAAGGTTTCTCCGTCTTCTATGAGTAAGTCGGAGAAATGCTGAATCTTCCATCGTACGCTTCCGTAGTCGGATTAAATCCGTCCACGCCGGAATCTTCGATGGGACGGCTCATCTACCATGTCAGTTATGACGATGTAGGCTGTAGGTCAGCGACGCCTCGTAACTCACACATGCAGAGATCGCAATCATATCCGATTTTCCCGCGCGAGCAATACGAACCGTTGGCGGCGACGGTTGGAGACGTGGCGAAATTACCGCGCACGTTCACGAACACGTCGTCTACGCGACAACTGTCCGATTAGCTGCACGAATCTTGACGCAGAGTAAGATAAATAGTAACCGTGGGACACTTGCCACTTTTTCACCCCATTCTCTCGCGTCATCATCTTCTTCCTCCAGCCGCACGCCTCCTCGAGCTCTCCGCGGAAAACCTCGAAGAAACCCTAGCCCCTCTCTACACCAGTCACATCCTCCCAGTCCTCCATGGCCGGCAGCAGCTCATCCCCGTCGATGGCAGTGTCGAGCGAAGCCACGGCGAAGCCGGCGAGCTCCGTCGTCGTGCCCCCAGAGGGCCTGGTCATCCCCGCATCAGCGGTGATTGGAACCACCGGCGGTGACCACAATCTGGCGGCGCTGGAGCCTCTGGAAGAGGAGCCAGACTCGCACAAGGGCGACTGGCGCGGCTCGGACATCACCGGCCGCGACATCCAAGAGATGGTCTCCGAAGGCTACCTCCCCGCGACGGAGGGGCTTGCCTGGCGGGCGGCGCCGGCCGGCGAGGTGACACCTTCTCCCCAAGCCAGAGAAAAGGTGTACCTCAAGGCTCAGCTGGTACGCGGCGTTTCTCTGCCCATCTCCCACTTATTTCTGTCCGTCTTGAGCCACTTCAAAGTCCAACCCCATAACCTCTCCCCCAATAGTATCTTAGTGCTTAGCAACTTCGCGACACTTTGTGAGGGTTACCTAGGGATTAAGCCTAGGTTAGACTTGTTCGTGTACTTCTTCACCGTCAAACGTGAAGCCGGACATAGTAGGGAGGATCTTAGGAACTGCGGCACCATAAGCTTCAAGATCCGACCTGGCCGGCGGTTCCCCAACATCGTCGGCCACGAGTCGTGCAAAAACTGGCAGCGGACGTACTTCTACGGCCCCGACATTCCTTTGGCGGGCCGAGAAGTGATGTACCCGGACTTCGTGGATGGAGCCGCCGCTGAAGTTTCCACATGGAGATCCCATGCCTCCCTTCCCTCCAACCTCAACGCTTCTCGCGCAATAAGGCGGATCGAGTGGTTCGTAGAGACGGGTTTGACCGGCTTGGACCTAGCCATGTGCTGGTTCATCAGGCGAATCCAACCCCTGCAGCACCGCGCGAAGTTTATGCACGAGTACACGGGTGATCGAAAGGATTCCCTTCGGATCTCCGTGGATAACTTCTCGAGCGACTCCGTCAAGCTCCGTCTAAAGGACATTGTCAAGGTGAAGGATAAGAAGCGCGGCTTCACCATCACCTGCGACATGTACGTAGACGGCAAGTGGCCAAAGGTAGGTATTTATTTTCCGTGTATGACATTGCTCTAGTTTCTCCGTCTTGCCAGTGCCATCTTATCTAACACGGTGATTTCTTACTTAACAGCTTAGCGATCTAGATGAGGACAACCTGGCTGCCCAAATCTACGATCCAAAGATGAAGGAAGTCACGATCGTGTCCGACGATGATGCCCCATTGGCGCGAAAGCGGAAGAGCTCCACCTCTGACGCTGCCGACGGAGGCAAGAAAAAGAAGACGGCGGGTGGAGCCTCCAAAAAGAGTACTGCCGCCCTGGAGGCGGAAAAGAAGAAAGCCACCGGGATATTTGCCAAAGCGCCCCCCTAGTGTAAGCCTCTCATTCTCCGACATTGTCTTATTTATCTGTCTTATTCCTGTACTTATGCTTTTGCACGTTTCAGGAAGAAAGCCACAACCAGTCCTCAAGAAGTCCTCCAAGACTCTTGGGGCTTCTAGAAATATCAAAGATATGCTGCATCGCGACTCCTCCCCCGCCATCGCCCTTGCTACTCCTGCCGTCAAGCCCTCCTCTGCTCCGACAAGCTCTCAAGTCCAGGAGGCACCAGGCCCTTCCGCCATGGAAGTGGATTCTGGCGCCTCTACCGAACTAGCTGTTGTCGGCGAGCAGGCGACGCAGGAGACCGCTGCTCTTCAAATGGCTGAAGCTCCGGCTAAGGATGCCATCGGTAGCGGCAAGGCGGTGGTGGGAGCTGGTACCTCTGCCGAAGGCGGCGCCTCTACTCCCCAGAAACCCTTCGAGTTCCCGAAGATAGTTTACCCGACGCTTATGCCGAGTAACACAACTATGGTTCCTGGAGGAGTGCCGTCATCTCCGACATGCGGTCTTGAGGAGCTACTCCGACAAGCAGACATCTTGCAAGGAAATAGCATTTCCTTTGGCAAGCTGCTAGCCGAGAGCGCTACAAACCTCAAGATCATTGCGCTTGTAAGTTTTACTTTACCTTTTGCATTTCGTATGAGCATCCCACTGTAGCCCTCGAGGATGTTGACGGAAAACCATAGATTTTGCATCTATATGCTCTAAGAGTGACTAAGTTAGAAAGAACTCTCACTGTAGCCCCCAAGCATTTAGATGGAAGAAATTATTCCGACTAGATGCTTTATGAGGAGCATACACAGTGTTCATAATTTTCAATGTTGTAGCCCCCCAAGCCTCTAGTTGTAATTGAATTAGTTCCGACTAGATGCTTAAAGAAAAGCTAAACATATTGATAAGTTAAAAACTCTCGCTGTAGCCCCCGAGCATCTAGATGGAAGAATTCCGACTAGGGGCTCCAAGCAGACCAAACAACGACTTAACTTTGTATTTGCTTCCACATAACGAGAATGCTCGGCGGGGCATGGCCAATGACAAGTACCAGAAGATGCGCGTAGATCTTGAAGCCGAAAAGGGTAAAACTGCCATCTTGAAGGAACAGATCATCAAAAACAAGAGTCTGTTTTCTTTTTGCGCATTTCCGTCTTACTTTTGTGCCCATAATCTCCAAGTACTCACTCTGTACTTTGTTTTCTCCGACTTGCAGAGAATGTTGCCAAGGCCAAGGATATTGTCGAGCAGTCCAAGCACATCCAGCAGCTGGACAGTGAGAACAAAATCCTTAAGAAGGAGAGGGAAGAAATGCTGAAGATGCACGAGGACTCCATGAAAGCCCTGCAGGACTCCGCCTCCGCGGAGATCAATCGCTTGAAGGAGGAGCTTGTGATCCTAAAGGATCAGAAGCAAGATGCTGATGAGCAAAACCTTCGCAATAGCGAGGCGTTTAAGTTCCTCCAACAAGAGAAGGAATCCTTGGCGGACACCATCTGGCAGGCTAAGGCCAGCATCTTCAGTAAGTGTCCTCCGCCTTGTAGTTCTGTAGTCTGGATACTTAGAGTTTATTGAACTCATGCGATCTTTGTCGGAATTTTCAGCGCCCATGGGTTTAACCCGCTCGCCTCCTTCGGACAAGGAATGCATGGTTCGTGCCGGCAAATTTATCAATACCGCCATCGCCCAAGCCAAGGAGATTGCAAAACCCTCCAGATTTATATCAAGGCCTCGGACTCCGTGACGAAGTACTCGGAGATTCTACGCCAAGCCCCCGAGCGTGTCGCGAGCTGGAAAGCTTCATGCGCACGGGCTGGTGCAAGGATGGCGTTGTCTATGGTGAAGGCACACTATGAAGATGCCGACATCGACACGGTGACCTCTGGTATCCCCGACGTGGATGATGACAGCAAGGAGATCGATCACGAAGCCATCCTGTCATCACTCGCGGGTTATGACACCAGGGTTGCCGAGTTGGTGGACGTTGATGTCTTCGTGCCCAGGAACTTCATCGACAACGTCAAGCAAGATTCCTCCGAGTCTCATCGTAGCGCCGACATCGAGGGTGATTCTCCGGCTGGCGATGATGCGGCCTCCAAGTCTCCTGCGCCCAAAGAATGAAAAACACTTTGTAATTTTTGTTTTACCTTTGGCGTGTGCACGGAAGAAACTTGGTGATGTAAATCTTAAGGCGGAAAACAATGATTGTCGTATCCTGCTACTTAAGAATTAAGTTTCAGCATGTATAAATTTTTTAAGCAAGTGCTGGCTTATCCGTTACTCTGGTTCTTATGCTTGACTTTTCGTGAGTCGGAAGACTCGTTTTCGGAACCATGCGCTTAGGTGATGATGCCCAATGGCACCGTCAATAACCTGAGCACAAAATCACCGACAATAAGTGCCAAAAAGTCACTACTCCGGAATCCACATAAAAACGACAAAGAATTTGTATAACCAGAAACTTAAGCTAACGCCCATAGGCGGAATTTTCACAAGTGCAATCGCAAGACTTGTGCATAAAGGTTTTATATGATCCAAAAATGAACACTAAAGGAGGTAAAAGACTCAGCAATATGAGTGAACCAAAGAGCTTTATTTCATTGATCATATAAGAGGTACACAATTAGATAAAAAATGCTAAGTGTGGAAAGGACGTAGTTGTGCTATGTTCCATGGCCGATCAAGCTCCGGGTAGTCATCATCCGGATTACGTCGCTTACGCTTATGATCCTCATTGGGTCTGTCCTTGAGTTCGCGATTGTCGACAAGGTAGTAAGACCCATTGAGCAGCGCCTTGCTTATGATGAATGGTCCTTCCCATGGTGGGGATAATTTGTGTGACTTCTTTTGCTTAAGTCGGAGCACCAAATCCCCCTCTTTAAACGAGCGATGCCGAACGCGGCGACTATGGTACCTGCATAGCCTCTGCTGGTAGATGGCGGATCTTTGGCATGCCAAAACGCGCTCCTCCTCGAGAAGGTCCACATCTAGGCGTCTGGATTCTCCAGCGTCATCTTCGTCGTAGGCGGCAACTCTTGGTGCATCGTGGAGGATGTCGGAAGGTAGGATGGCTTCTGCTCCATATACCATGAAGTAAGGGGTGTAGCCGGTAGATCTGTTGGGTGTAGTTCGTAAACTCCACAGCACAGATGGCAATTCTTCCGCCCAGGCTCCAGCTACTCTATGTAGCGGTGCCTCAATACGTGGCTTGATTCCCTGCAGAATTAATCCATTGGCTCGCTCAACCTGACCATTGGATTATGGGTGTGCCACAGATGCAAGGTCAAGTCGGATGCCTTTGTCCCAGCAATAGGCCTCCACTTCTCCGAGTGACAAGTTGCTTCCGTTGTCGGTGATGATGCTATGTGGGAGACCAAATCTCACCACTAGATCTCAGACAAACCTGAGGGCAGTTGCCCCATCAAGCTTTCTAATGGGTTTAGCTTCTATCCATTTGGTGAATTTGTCAACTGCTACTAGAAGATGCGTAAATCCACACGGTGCCGTCTGTAACGGTCCCACCATGTCTAGCCCCTAGACTGCAAACGGCCAAGTTATTGGTATTGTTCGCAATTCTTCAGCAGGAACATGTGGTTGTCGGGCATATTACTGGCATCCCGTGCATGTCTCAACCAGCTTGTCGGCGTCCGCCTTGGCGGTCAGCCAGTAGAATCCTTGCCGGAAGGCTTTCGTGACCAATGATCGAGGAGCAGCGTGATGCCCGCAATCTTCGAGATGGATCTCGCGCAGGATTTCCATACCTTCTAGCTGGGAAACGCACTTTAAGTATACACCAGTAGTGCTCCTTTTATAGAGTTGCCCATTGATTATGGTATAACCCTTTGCTCGTCGTACTATTTGCCGTCGTTCGACCTCGTCGTCGGGCAAAGTTTTGTGTTCAAGATACTCCATGAACGGTTTTGTCCAAGACGGAGGGATCTTTGTCACCATGTTGACAAAAGAGTTAGCTCTATCCGGGTTGTCGATGTCGGCGCCCTTCATGGATGGTGTGCGTAGATGCTCTAGGAAAACTCCTGGCGGAATTTGCTTGCGCCCTGATCCAAGCTTAGACAGTAGATCAGCCGCCTCGTTTTGCTCCCTAGGCACATACTTGACTTCGTAGCCCAAGAAGCTCTTGGCTATCTCGTCCACTTCGTCATGATATGCCGCCATCATAGGGTTCCGCGCATTCCAGGTACCAGCCACCTGCTGGGCAACCAAGTCGGAATCTCCACAGCAAACTAAGCGCTTGATGCCAATATCCTTGGCTACACGTAGTCCGTGAATGAGTGCTTCATACTCCGCCATGTTGTTTGTAGCCTCGAAGTGGATCTGCAGAACGTAGTGTAGCTTGTCTCCTTTTGGTGACTGTAGCAGTACACCAGTGAAAGTACAAAGGAAGTCGCCTAGAGGGGGGGTGAATAGGCTTTTAAAAATATTACGGTTTAGGCTCAAGTAAATGCGGAATAAAACTAACGTTTAATTTATTGAGCACAAAACCTAGCCACTAAGTTTACCTAAGTGCACCAACAACCTATGCTAAGCAATACAAGCAACAAGGTGATAGCAAGAAATAAATACTTCAAGCATGATGGCTATCACAATGTAAAGTGCATAAGTAAAGGACTCGGTTGAGAGATAACCGATGGACGCGTAGACGAAGATTTGTTTCCCGAAGTTCACTTCCAAAGAAGCTACGTCTCCGTTGGAGAGGTGTGATGGCGTAATGCTCTCCGAACGCCACAAATGGCTCACCTCGAGGTGTGGTGGCTCGATGCTCACCCAACGCCACACAAGGCCTGACCCCGGATGCGGAAGCACGCAACTCACCGACGCCACAAAAGGCTCACCCTATTCTCCCAAGTGCGTACCACAAAAGGCGAGCACTTGCTCCACTATGGGACGCTTGAGGGTGGTCACCGAACCCGTACAAGATTGGGGCTAACTCCACAACTCAATTGGAGGCTCCCAACAACAAAGCCACAAAAGGCTACAATTCCACAAAAGGCCAACAAAGCCACAAGAGGCTACAAGACCACAAAAGGTCAACAAGACCACAAAAGGTCAACAATCCAACCACACAACCGTCTAGGGTTCCAAGAACCCAAGAGTAACAAGCCCACAAGCTTGTACTCGCCGAATCTCCGAGGAGAACTCAAACCTATGCACCAAATGCAAGGGCAAGTCCTTCTCTCCCAAATTCCAACAAAGCTACAAAAGTTATTGGAGGAATAAGGGAGGAAGAACACAAGAGGAGAACTCAAACCTATGCACCAAATGAAAGGGCAAGTCCTTCTCTCCCAAATTCCAACAAAGCTACAAAAGCTATTGGGGGAATAAGGGAGGAAGAACACAAGAGAAGAACACAAAACTCTCCAAGATCTAGATCCCAATGATTCCTTCACAAAGAAGGGATTTGACTTGGTGGGATTGTAGATCTAGATCTCCTCTCACTTTTCCCTCAAAAAGATGTAAGAATCATGGGAGGGAGAGGGAGTAAGAGATCTCAAATAGGTCAACAATGGTGGGCAAAAACGAGCTCAAAAGATAGGGAACCATTGGGGAAGAAGCCCCCCTTAAATAGGACAAGGAAAAACTGACCGTTTGGACCAGATTCGCGCCCCCACCGGAACTTCCGGCCTCCCACCGGAACTTCTGGCAAATAGAAACACAAGTTACTGAACCTGACCGGAACTTGGGTCGGAACTTGGGCCGAAACTTCCGCTCAAGCAAAAACACAGGACAACATTGCACGAAAACTTTAATAACTTTTGACCCGGACTCCGTTTTTGATGATCTTGGGCTCGTATTGAAGAGAACGAAAAGTTTTACAAGATTATGCAAAGAAACATAATAGTCCAGCATGGAAGTATAAAAACAAATTGAGAAAGATATGACCTCTTGTGACACCCCGGTTCTGAAAAGACCGTGGCCTCTATGTGACATGCCAATCCCTGGATCGGTTCATTGGCCCACAATAGAGTAAGATAGATAACATAGCAAAATAACCGTGTATCATGATCTACAAAGATCCAGAGTACCATTATTACAATATAAAAGCTTAGCATAAAACTAGCTCAAATTGTTCAGGTAGCAGCATAAACATATAAATCCTCCAATCTTCAAATTGCCCACAAGTGAACAAGTGCCGAGTGGAGTACCGTGGCCTATAACGATCAATCAGAATCGGAATAACCTGCAACATGAAACGTAGCAGCCCCGAAGGGTCAATACATGGAATGTATGGCAAGTAGAGCTAGTAAAGGAGACAATAGTACTAACATCTACATGCATATTTGGCAAGTGGAGCTGTGTCTGGCTTGCATTTGCAAATACATTTGTCCTACTTTCATAAACAGTTTGATTTTATTTGAAAAGATCCCAATTAAGTTAACCCAACAATATTAAAGCAATTATGAAATTAGAATGAGCGAGAAACATGTCATGGAATCAATATCTAGCAACTCAGATGTCCATAACCGGGGACACGGTTAATCGATTAGATTATACACTCTGCAGAGGTTAGTACACTTTACCCATGTGACTTGGCCAGCCCAGCTCGTACCATCACTCTCATTTTGGGTGATGATAGGGAGAAGGCCAAGAAGAGACTGTTCGGGAAGTAGCTCCTCAATCCCGACGCGCACCGGTCCATCCTACCAAAATTCTACATCTCTGGATACGCGGGTTCGAGTTACCACAACCTACTAAGTCCAACCAACCGCCCATTTCATTATTGGCACATGGTTGTACACGTAAGCTACACAATAAAGAAGCCAATCATTCTCTCTTGATACCTGGGTGCCTTTCCGCAATGAAACCACCAAAATTTATCAATACCATCACACCTAGGGGGTTCATTGATTATGTTGTTTTAGTTTTCACAAACCAATACTTTGAGAAAACGAGTATCAATGATGTAACCCAACCCTCGTTCAACATAGCATGGCTAAGCACATCTACCAACGGTGTTTCAACTACAAGGAGGGTCCTACCACATAATAGGACATAGCATAGCGATAGTATCATCCTACATGTGCTTCTACAAAATACACGACAATGCAATGAAAATAGTAGGACAATATCATGAACAAAGTAGCATCTACTTGCCTTGGTTGTAGCGGTCTGGAGCACAATCCTCACACGAACAAGCGTTGCACTCAGCACAATCTACACGACACAATTGCATTCATAAACAAACAACCCACAACATATGCAACAAATATGATGCATGAATGCAAGAACGGCAAGTGAATTGGTGCTACAGCTGCACCACAACATCCTATAACATAACACTACCGATTTCATGCATGAAAAATAGTTTTAGCGCTAGGGAAACTAATAGACAAAAGTAATGCTCACCACTAGAGCTAGAACTTAAATAATTCACTACCGGTAGTATACTGTTCGTAAAATCTTGGGAAAATTCTACCGCATAGGCATCGCTGAAAAGAAACAGTACCAATTGGAATTACTCAAAAAGGAATTATAAAACTCCCCGAGTAATTAAAACACTGCAGAAAGCCATTAGACAAATACTGCAGAAGTTTTTACTGTAAGCCTATCCTTTTAATTCACTATGAGATTCCCTCGTTCACACGAGTTCAGGGACATATCACACGCGATTTTTGGAGCTACGGATCTTTTTCTACGAATTTATTACTCCGAAAAGGCCATTAACTAGTTTGATTAAACTGTACTAAACCTGATAGTAAAAGTCTGAACCAAAGCTACAGCGAGATTCTACACGACTCACTGAACTTGTACATATTTTATTTGCAATTTTTGGCCAAGCGGTTGAATTTCTATGCAATTTACAAGATTCTACCGAAATCTGTCAAATAAAGGGATTAACGAAATTGACCCAGTCAACTGTGTCTGTTGACTGGTCAAAGCGTCTGCTGACTGGGCGTCTGACTAGTCAACGCCTGAGTCTGACCGGTCAACTAACGATCTAGGCCGCTGATCTGAGATCTGACGGTGGCTACTGTCTTACCGGAAACGGATGGCGAAACGGACTCCGGAAGGTGCGGCGAGCTCCGGACGGCGGTGACGATCGGATCCGGGGTCGGGGTTCTTCCTGCACGGACGTACACGGTCAAAGGACGGGTCGAGAAAATCAATCGCGCGCGCACAAGACGGCGCGCACGTGCGTGTATGCGTGCATGCATGCGCGCATGCGATGACGCGCACGGGCGAGCGCACGCGGCAGCGCAGCGAGCAGCGCGCGCGGCAAGGCAGCGGCGGCGCGGCAGCAGCGCAGCAAGGCGGCGCTGCGGCGAGGCGGCGCAGAAGCGGCAAGGCGGCGACGGCTGCAGGAGCTTGGCGGCGGGGATGCGGGTGCTGGCCGCGGTGGCGGTAGTGCAGCGGCCGGCGGGCGGCGTCGCGGGGTGGCGGGGTCGCGGGGCTTGACGGCGGTGCTCCGGGCTCGCGGCGCGGTGGCGGGATGCGACGGCGGCGGCGGACGGAGTGGCGCGCGGGAACGGAGAGAGGAGGCGGCGACGTACCCGGCGGTGGCGGTGGCGATGGCCGGCGGCGGCGGGAGGTGGCCGGCGGCAGCGGCCAAGGAGGCGACGGCGGCGGGCGAACCTCGGGAGGCGCGCGAGGCAGGAGGCGGTCGAGGCGGCGGGTCGTGGGCACGGTTACCGAGGCAGGCGGTGGGGTCCTCTTAAAAGAATTCTGCGCAGAAACCTAAACTGAAACGACGCGGAACTGGACTCCGATTCGGAAATCGGTCCAGATTTTCGGACCGTTTTCCGGCGGTTTACTAAAACGTCCGAGTCTTTTGCATACGAACTTCGATTGGAGCGATTCTCGCGCCTACGGGTTCGTATCGTCGAGGGGAACAACCTTCAGTCGAAGTTTGCGCGAAAACTCGAGCCTACATGGGTGGTTGTTGCAAGTCTCTCTAAAGCCTCCCGCAGGAAACTCGTAGCGAAACAAAATAGGGTTTTGAAGGTGGCGTTCCGCCGAACCTTTCTATTCGACGGTTTTGCATGGAAAGATATGATGCAATGACATTAATGATATGCAAGACCAAATCTAAAATTTGGGATGTGACAAGACTAACCCCCTTAAGATGAATCTCGTCCTCGAGATTCGGCGCGGCTAGCAAATAGGTGTGGGTAGTCCTCTCGGATGTCATCCTCACGCTCCCAAGTGGCTTCCTCTTCGGTGTGGTGGCTCCACTGTACTTTGCAAAACTTGATTGTCTTGGTACGGGTAGTCCTTTCTGCTGTCTCCAGAATCTTGACCGGTTTCTCCTCATAGGTCAAATCATTCTCCAGCTGAACCTCCTCTAGCGGTACAGTGTCTCTCAACGGTGTATCCACCATCTCCGGATGGCACTTCTTCAGCTGGGATACGTGGAACACGTTGTGAACAGCAGACAGAGCCTCTGGCAACTCCAACTGATAAGCAACTTCTCCTTTGCGTGCTAAGACCCGATACGGCCCAATAAATCGAGGTGCCAGCTTACCCTTAATTCCAAATCTCTTGATTCCACGAAGCGGCGATACTCTAAGGTATGCTCTATCACCTATCTCATACACCACTTCCTTGCGCTTGGCGTCAGCGTAGCTCTTCTGCCTTGATTGTGCTACTTTTAGCCTATCTCTAATCAAGGCGACCTTCTCCTCAGCGTCCTTGATCAAATCAGGTCCAAACAGCTGACGTTCTCCTACTCCATCCCACAGCAATGGGGTACGTCATCGTTTTCCATACAGCACATCGAACGGTGACGTCTTGATGCTGGTTTGATAGCTGTCGTTGTAGGAAAACTCCGCATACGGCAAATTCTCATCCCAACTGGATCCATGAGCCAAGGCGCAAGCTCTTAGCATGTCTTCCAAAATCTGATTCACCCTCTCGGTCTGTCCATCAGTATGTGGGTGAAACGTTGTGCTAAACTCCAGTCTAGTACCAAGTGACTCGTGCAGCTGGCGCCAGAAGTGTGAGGTAAATTGGGTGCCTCTGTCAGATACGATACTCTTGGGAACTCCATGTAGGCACACAATCCTGTCCATGTAAATCTTGGCCAACTTTGCACTCGTATAAGTCGTCTTCACTGGTATAAAGTGGGCTACCTTGGTCAAATGGTCGACCACTACCCAAATAGAGTCATATCCTGACCTGGTCCTGGGCAGTCCTATGATAAAATCCATTCCCACTCTATCCCACTTCCAATCCGGCACGGGCAATGGTTGTAGCAATCCTGCTGGCTTCTGGTGTTCTGCCTTTACTCGGCTACATACATCACATAGGGCAATATGCTCCGCGATGTCTCCCTTCATGTTGTTCCACCAGAATCTGTCCTTTAGGTCCATATACATCTTCGTATTGCCCGGATGTATGGAATATGGCGAGTCATGAGCTTCCTGCAGAATCAACTTCCTCATCTCGGGATCGTTGGGGACGCACAAACGATCTCCGTACCACAAGGTTCCTTGCTCATCCTCGCGGAATTCCCTTGCTCGACCTTCCTTCATCTTTCCCTTAACTTCATCTATCTCTTTGTCTCCTATCTGAGCCTTTATGATCCTGTCCTGTAGCGTTGGTTGGACTTCCATTGTTGCTAAGTATCCTTCAGATACTACCTCCAGTCTAAGGTCCTTGAACTGCTTGCACAAGTCCTCAGGCAATTCACCAATTGTCAATCCATTGGCATAAACCTTCTGGCTCAGAGCATCAGCTACTACATTGGCCTTCCCTGGGTGGTACTGTAGATTCATATCATAGTCCTTGATAAGCTCCAACCATCTCCTTTGTCTCATGTTCAGTTCCTTCTGTGTAAATATGTACTTCAGGCTCTTGTGGTCGGTGTACACATCACAGTGTTTTCCCATTAAGTAATGCCTCCATACCTTGAGCGCATGAACCACTGACGCTAACTCCAAGTCGTGTGTGGGGTAATTCCGCTCATGGTGCTTGAGTTGTCGCGAGGCATATGACACTACTCTCCCATCTTGCATCAGCACACTCCCAAGTCCCTGTCGTGAAGCATCACAGTACACTTGGAAATCCTTCTGAAGATCTGGTAAACATAGAACAGGCGCGGTCACTAGTCGACGCTTCAGTTCCTGAAAGCTGGCTTCACATACGTCTGACCATTCGAACTTCCTCTCCTTCTTCAGAAGTTCAGTCATCGGCTTAGCAATCTTGGAGAAGTTTTCAATGAACCTCCTGTAATATCCAGCAAGTCCCAAAAAGCTTCGAATCTCTCCTGCATTCTTGGGCGCTTCCCACTCTGTTACTGCAGTCACTTTGTTTGGATCAACAACAATTCCTTCTCCTGACACTACGTGTCCAAGAAACCCAACAGTGTTAAGCCAGAAATTCACACTTGCTGAATTTGGCATACAGCTTGTGTTCTCTCAGCTTCTCCATAATCAGTCTCAGATGTTTCTCATGCTCAGCATCATCCTTGGAATATATCAGTATGTCATCAATAAACACCACCACTAACTTGTCCAAATACTCCATAAATACCTTGGTCATCATGGTCATGAAGTATGCCGGGGCATTCGTTAGTCCAAAAGACATAACTGTATACTCATATAAACCATACCTAGTGATGAAGGTGGTTTTCGGTACATCCTCCTCCCGGATCTTCAATTGAAAGTAGCCAGATCGCAGATCAATCTTGCTGAACACCTTTGCTCCTTCCAGTTGATCAAACAAATCATTTATGTTTGGCAGAGGGTACTTGTTCTTGATGGTTACTTCATTCAGCGAACGATAGTCCACCACCAATCTCTTGGTGCTGTCTTTCTTTTCCACAAACAGAACAGGTGCTCCCCATGACGACGCACTAGGCTGAATGAATCCCTTTTCCAGCTGCTCCTTCAACTGTTTCTTCAACTCCTTTAGCTCATCGACATCCATCTTATATGGTTTCTTTGCTATAGGTCCTGTTCCCGGCAGCAGGTCGATAAGAAACTCTACATCCCTGTCAGGTGGCATACCTGGCAGCTCTTCCGGAAACACGTCGAGGTAATCCCTAATCACTGGCACAGTATCCATGCTAACCCCCTTAAGAGAATTCAACTTACACCTTCTCGGTCGTGCAGCCGACTTGAATCTAATCCTCTTACCATCCGAGGTTTTGAGTGAAACAGCTCGCTGTGCACAATCTATGGGTCCCCCATGCATAGACATCCAATCCATACCCAGAATGACATCTAATCCCTGTGAATCCAACACTACTAGATGTGCAATAAAGTTGTGTGTTCCAATCCTCACAGTCAAGTCGCGGCATCCCGCACTAGCTATCATATCTCCTCCAGGTGAACTCACTCTAATAGACCTCTTCATAGACTCAGTAGGTAACTTATACTTATCCACAAATGCCCTTGATATGAATGAATGCGATGCACCAGTATCGAAAAGTATAAGTGTAGGGTAAGTGTTGATTGGGAACTTACCAATCACAAGGTCAGGCTCATCTGGAATCTCCTCCACATTCGTGTGGTTCACTGTGGCCTTCTCGCCGTTGGTTGGCTTCAGTCCTTTCCTCTCCGGACAGTTGTCAGCATAGTGTCACTTTTGCTTGCACTTGAAGCACGTCACCTCACTCAGATCCTTCTTCACGAAGTTGCGATCACGGTTGCGGTCATGTCCACCGTGTCCTCCAGAGTGGTGAGAGTGTCCTCCCTTGTGGTTGTGGTGGCTGCTCCTATGGTTGTCATGACGATGTCCATCGCGGCAGTCATGGCTCCCATGGTCACTCCCTCCATGCTTGGAGTATCCGTCATATGAAGTGCGAGTCTTGTGGTGTGAACCAGAGTGGTGATTGTTGTTATTTCTCTTGCGGTTCTCCACTTGATTGTGCTTCCCCTCCAAGATCCTGGCCTTGTCCATAAGCTCCTGGAAAGTGGGGCAGTAAACCACAAGTAGCTGCACTGAAAGCTCATCACTGAGGCCATCCAGGAATCTCTCCCTCCTTTTGGCATCAGTGTCAACATCCTCAGGTGCATAACGGGACAGGTTGTTGAAACTCATCAATGTACTCGGCCACGGAGCGATTGGTTTGGCGCAAGTTGCGGAACTCCTTCCTCTTCAGGCTCAGAACTCCTGAAGACATGTGGTTGGTTCTGAAACCTTCCTCGAACATAGCCCAAGTCACGGTATCCAACGGGTGGGTGATCTGGAATGTGTCCCACCAAGAAGCGGCTGGTCCCTCCAGTAGGTGAGCGGCAAACCTCACCTTCTCAGCATCAGTGCAACCGGCAGTTACTAGATCCTTGTTGACTGAACGCAACCAATCGAGATCAACCATTGGTTCCGTTGCAGTAGAGAACTTAGCTGGCCTTAACCTCAGAAATCTGGTGAGAGCATCTCCCTGAGGCTGATTGTTTCCATTGTTGTTGTTCTGGTTCGCCATGAACTGGGTCATCACTTGAGTCAGCTGTGCCTGAGCTGCCATCAGCTGCTCCATCTCAGTGGGTTGGCGGCGAGGAGGCATCTGCGGTTCAGCATAGGTAAGTTTAGAAAGAATCAACTACGATAATAGGATTCTACCCATGCATATGATCAATCAACAACAAACAATAGCAGACAATCACAAGCAAGCAACACATCAACAAACAAGCAGTCCAGCAACATCCCAGGTGTTATCCTAGCAGTATATACCTACTGAAATAGTTTTGCAAGAGTTGGCAATGGTTAACTAAACAATAGATTATCTAAACAGCAAAAACAGCAATCTGCCAGAACAGTCCAGCAGCTTCACGAATTTTTCCGCCTGACTTAAACTAGTCATAAACATTAGCCAATTTTTGTGCATATGGCACAGAGAGTTTCGCATCAGCCCAATTTTTTTCAGATTTTTCCGAGTTAGCAGAAAAATATGAAAAATCGCGCAGTACTGCTGTATCAGCAGAAAAACTGCAGCGAGAAACACACAGATAGTAACCAAATTGCCATAACTCTTTCATTAAAATTCGCACAAATAATTCCTGGGATATTGGAGTACACAAATAAGCAACTAAACACTTTTAAACTAACACGAACTAAGCTTCACAACGATCGAGACTAATCCTAACGAATTCGTCTAACGTGGACTAATTGGTGGACTTCTATCTACTTCTTGAAGAGATTGAGGTAGGTCCTTGCGGTCATGCGTTGGCGCTTCGGCTCGCGGTACAACCATGGCGGCGGAGTGTACACCTCTCCTGAACCATCACTTGAGACTTCAAACTCCACCTCTTCTGGATCCTCCTCTTCTTCTTCATCCTCAGCTGCTACAGCAACAGCTTCATCTCCTCCACCATCATCGTCTCCATCATCATCATCCTCGTCCTCATCATCATCTTCATCTCCACTGTCATCATCATCCTCATTGTTGCCATCATCTCCATTGTCATCATCAGAGGGTGGATTCAGCTGTGCTTGGAGAGCGGCAATATGGGCTGTCATAGCTTCAATGGTTTGGTCCCTTTCCTGGACGGTCCCTTGCAACTGTTGTATGTTCTGGGTGTTCTCTTGCACAGTACCATGAAGATGTGCTATGGTTTCATCCCTGGCTATCAGGGCATTCTCCAGAACTCCCACAACTTCATGCAAAGTGTCAATCTCCTGTCCTTGGACCACCATTCCATTGCTAGTAAAGTCTGCAATCTCCTTCAACATCCTCACCTTCTCTGCTAGAGCTCCATTCTCTCTTTCCATGTCCTCTATGTGCCTCCGGCGGGGCGGCATGTTGTTCCTGTCGCCCGGGGTAACCACAATGTTCCCATCCTCATCACGCCTTCCATAGTCACGGTAGGGTGAATCTGCGGGCAGTAGGTGTCGGACATAGTGGCACTGGCGAGACAGGGCTTCATGTACGGCCAAGTTGATTCCAAGTCCCCAGTTGCAGTATGTCTTGGTGTAGACCAAGTGCCCAGGGTTTGGCAAGGCGGCATCTCTGAATATGAAGGTAGTGATCTCCCATGCATCCTCTCCGTATCTATAGGTGTACAGCCTTCTTCCCTTGAACATAGGCAGTGGCAATCCCAATGACTGAGAGAGCTGAGCTAACTGCCTTGCAAAGGGCCTTGGTGACTCCATGGTGACATACTCAGTCCTGACGTCTCCCATCTATCAAGTAAAAGAGGTAAGTGTGAGAATAGCATATGGTAAGAATATACGAGGGTGAAAGGTATAAGAGGAAAGACAGAGTTAATATAGGCTTAATAATTCTATGGCTTCCTAATCCAATCCTAGGTCACGATCCTACAGTCGACACACGGGCTCTGATACCATCATGTGACACCCCGGTTCTGAAAAGACCGTGGCCTCTATGTGACATGCCAATCCCTGGATCGGTTCATTGGCCCACAATAGAGTAAGATAGATAACATAGCAAAATAACCGTGTATCATGATCTACAAAGATCCAGAGTACCATTATTACAATATAAAAGCTTAGCATAAAACTAGCTCAAATTGTTCAGGTAGCAGCATAAACATATAAATCCTCCAATCTTCAAATTGCCCACAAGTGAACAAGTGCCGAGTGGAGTACCGTGGCCTATAACGATCAATCAGAATCAGAATAACCTGCAACATGAAACGTAGCAGCCCCGAGGGGTCAATACATGGAATGTATGGCAAGTAGAGCTAGTAAAGGAGACAATAGTACTAACATCTACATGCATATTTGGCAAGTGGAGCTGTGTCTGGCTTGCATTTGCAAATACATTTGTTTTTATAAACAGTTTGATTTTATTTGAAAAGATCCCAATTAAGTTAACCCAACAATATTAAAGCAATTATGAAATTAGAATGAGTGAGAAACATGTCATGGAATCAATATCTAGCAACTCAGATGTCCATAACCGGGGACACGGTTAATCGATTAGATTATACACTCTGCAGAGGTTAGTACACTTTACCCATGTGACTTGGCCAGCCCAGCTCGTACCATCACTCTCATTTTGGGTGATGATAGGGAGAAGGCCAAGAAGAGACTGTTCGGGAAGTAGCTCCTCAATCCCGACGCGCACCGGTCCATCCTACCAAAATTCTACATCTCTGGATACGCGGGTTCGAGTTACCACAACCTACTAAGTCCAACCAACCGCCCATTTCATTATTGGCACATGGTTGTACACGTAAGCTACACAATAAAGAAGCCAATCATTCTCTCTTGATACCTGGGTGCCTTTCCGCAATGAAACCACCAAAATTTATCAATACCATCACACCCAGGGGGTTCATTGATTATGTTGTTTTAGTTTTCACAAACCAATACTTTTAGAAAACGAGTATCAATGATGTAACCCAGCCCTCGTTCAACATAGCATGGCTAAGCATATCTACCAACGGTGTTTCAACTACAAGGAGGGTCCTACCACATAATAGGACATAGCATAGATAGTATCATCCTACATGTGCTTCTACAAAATACACGACAATGCAATGAAAATAGTAGGACGATATCATGAACAAAGTAGCATCTACTTGCCTTGGTTGTAGCGGTCTGGAGCACAATCCTCACACGAACAAGCGTTGCACTCAGCACAATCTACACGACACAATTGCATTCATAAACAAACAACCCACAACATATGCAACAAATATGATGCATGAATGCAAGAACGGCAAGTGAATTGGTGCTACAGCTGCACCACAACATCCTATAACATAACACTACCGATTTCATGCATGAAAAATAGTTTTAGCGCTAGGGAAACTAATAGACAAAAGTAATGCTCACCACTAGAGCTAGAACTTAAATAATTCACTACCGGTAGTATACTGTTCGTAAAATATTGGGAAAATTCTATCGCATAGGCATCGCTGAAAAGAAACAGTACCAATTGGAATTACTCAAAAAAGAATTATAAAACTCCCCGAGTAATTAAAACACTGCAGAAAGCCATTAGACAAATACTGCAGAAGTTTTTGCTGTAAGCCTATCCTTTTAATTCACGATAAGATTCCCCTCGTTCACACGAGTTCAGCGACATATCACACGCGATTTTTGGAGCTAAGGATCTTTTTCTACGAATTTATTACTCCGAAAAGGCCATTAACTAGTTTGATTAAACTGTACTAAACCTGACAGTAAAAGTCTGAACCAAAGGTACAGCGAGATTCTACACGACTCATTGAACTCGTACATATTTTATTTGCAATTTTTGACCAAGCGGTTGAATTTCTACGCAATTTACAAGATTCTACCGAAATCTATCAAATAAAGGGATTAACGAAATTGACCCAGTCAACTGTGTCTGTTGACTGGTCAAAACGTCTGCTGACTGGGTGCTGACTGGGCGTCTGACTAGTCAACGCCTGAGTCTGCCCGGTCAACTAATGATCTAGGCCGCTGATCTGAGATCTGACGGTGGCTGCTGTCTTACCGGAAACGGATGGCGAAACGGACTCCGGAAGGTGCGGCGAGCTCCGGACGGCGGTGGCGATCGGATCCGGTGTCGGGGTTCTTCCTGCACGGACGTACACGGTCAAAGGACGGGTCGAGAAAATCAATCGCGCGCGCACAAGACGGCGCGCACGTGCGTGTATGCGTGCATGCATGCGCGCATGCGATGACGCGCACGGGCGAGCGCACGCGGCAGCGCAGCGAGCAGCGCGCAGCGCGCGCGGCAAGGCAGCGGCGGCGCGGCAGCAGCGCAGCAAGGCGGCGCTGCGGCGAGGCGGCGCGGAGGCGGCAAGGCGGCGACGGCTGCAGCAGCTTGGCGGCGGGGATGCGGGTGCTGGCCGCGGTGGCGGTAGTGCGGCGGCCGGCGGGCGGCATCGCGGGGTGGCGGGGTCGCGGGGCTTGGCGGCGGTGCTGCGGGCTCGCGGCGCGGTGGCGGGATGCGACGGCGGCGGACGGAGTGGCGCGCGGGAACGGAGAGAGGAGGCGGCGACGTACCCGGCGGTGGCGGTGGCGATGGCCGGCGGCGGCGGCCAAGGAGGCGACGGCGGCGGGCGAACCTCGGGAGGCGCGCGCGAGGCAGGAGGCGGTCGAGGCGGCGGGTCGTGGGCACGGTTACCGAGGCAGGCGGTGGGGTCCTCTTAAAAGAATTCTGCGCGGAAACCTAAACTGAAACGGCGCGGAACTGGACTCCGATTCGGAAATCGGTCCAGATTTTCGGACCGTTTTCCGGCGGTTTACTAAAACGTCCGAGTCTTTTGCATACGAACTCCGATTGGAGCGATTCTCGCGCCTATGGGTTCGTATCGTCGAGGGGAACAACCTTCAGTCGAAGTTTGCGCGAAAACTCGAACCTACAGGGGTGGTTGTTGCAAGTCTCTCTAAAGCCTCCCGCAGGAAACTCGTAGCGAAACAAAATAGGGTTTTGAAGGTGGCGTTCCGCCAAACCTTTCTATTCGACGGTTTTGCATGGAAAGATATGATGCAATGACATGAATGATATGCAAGACCAAATCTAAAATTTGGGATGTGACACCTCTCTAGAAGCGATGAACCGGTAAAACCTTCAAAACCCAAAACACAAGAAGTTGAGCTTGGAAACTCCGATTGGGATGAAGCCAATTTTGTTGGAAAGATAAAACCAAGTAGAACCCAACAAAATGTGAAATATTGGATACCACCAAGGGAGAAAATATCAAGTATATATATGTGATGTATCTCCCAAGGTGTGGAGCCGTAAAACTCGCAAGATCAAAAACCGCAATAAGATATGCATGTGAAATCCTTATTTGATGAACTAGAGCTTGTTATGATGAGGACCACAAGCTATAGATCCTCTCATGGACAAGAACCAAATAACAACCAAGAAAGATGATGCTATGAATGCAAAGGTTTGAGCTCTCTCTGAGCGATGCAATCGAGACACCCGCTTGAGAGCCCCTCTTGATAGAACAGCTATCTATCCTAAACCCGGTCTCCCAACTAACAACACGAGACTGACAAAAGGGAATCCCTATCAAGATCATACCTTTGCCTTGACCATCCCACTTGAACTTGATGTAGACCGTCTTGTTCTTCTATAGTGGGAACACCTTTCTTGTTTGCTCTTGCTCGCTCTTTCTTGATGAGGACTTTCAAAATGCTCCCCCATACTCCATGGGGAAACCTCTTCTTGAACTTTTTGTCTTCATCACTCCATGAACACGAGGATGTCAAGCTTCAAGCATGAGACCTTCTAGAGATGGTGCATCTTGAGCTCGCCCTTCTTCATCCCTTCTTGAGGTTGATCCATCTTGATGCAACTCGTTGCACATGCCTTGATCAACCTTCAAGCTCCTTCTTACTTCATGATTCCAAAGGGCACAAAGCCCTTGGACATTTCTTCATCTTCCAACCGATGGCCCAAGCGACTAATGGACAAACCTACAACTGAAACTCAATTTACACATTAGTCCATAGAGATTTTCATTAATTACCAAAACCACACATGGGGGCATACATGTCCTTTCAATCTCCCCCATTTTGGTAATTGATGACAATCCCTTAGCGAGGGTTTAAATATGACAATTAACGACCAAAGCGGTTGCCCCAACATCAAATACTACACAAGTATGTGATGTTGGTACAACCACAATATATAGATCAAACTCCCCCACAATCTATGCATGTGTGATGAACTTAAATTTCAATGCATAGATTGCCAACCATTACGGTCGGTTGAGTTTCCTCTATATATCCAACATGCAAAGCAAACACAAAGATGCAAGAGGATGAGAGGCAAATGCTTAATAACACACTCAAAGCAAAGGCCAACTTCCCTTAAACCCTCCAAAGCTTCTCCCCCATTGGCATCGGTTGCCAAAATGGGTGAAAGTTCTAGACGGCCAACATAGTGAGAATTACTCCAAAGGTGTGCATATGCACAAGTCAAATGATGAGAACTAGGGAGGAAGTAAAACTATATTGAGGACCCAAAGAAAGCAAAAAGAAAAGAAGGAAAAGAAAAGGAATTCAACAAATGAAGCGAGCAATCAAAAGATCCAAAAGAAACAATTGAAACACCATCAAATGATGTTAAAAGGAAACAACAACCAAAAGAGTGTTTAAACAAAAATAGAGAAGCTCCCCAAACTCTGTGCAAAGATTAGAATACTTGTATTGAATACAATATGCACAAATATGGAATCCTTGCTCCCCCATAAGCATTTAAACCACAAGAAACGAGAAAGAAGGAACAAGTGGATCATTAAATGAATTATAGAAGCTACCCAAAGATTGTGCACCAATTATAGTAATTGTATTTGGAAACAACTTACACAACCATGGAATCCTCACTCCTCAAAACCATTTAACAATGCACACAAAATACAATAATTTGGAAACCACTGAAGAATCAAAATGAAGTAAGAGGTGATTTCCAAGAAATGCAAAAACAACCAAATATTGATCTTCTCTTTAGGTGGAAAATATCACAAAGACATATAACCACAAATAAACATGCACACACAAAATAGATACTCAAGAAAGCACATGAAGACCCAAAAAGAAGTCATAGAATATACCAATAAGATGTTTTGCTTGAAAGCATGCCCAAGGGCTCAAATATATCTTATTGTACGTCAATGAGCTTCAAACACCAACATACCCCATACAACACAACTATTCTCAAGGGAAGAATAGGATAGAATGAATATATGGAGAAAGGCAACAAGTATCACAAGATAGAAATCAACTTGGCAAAAATACTCACTATTGCACATGAGAGATATTGAGGAAACGATATGCAACAAAATTGCTAGATTGACATATTTGGGATTAGTGAATCATGAGCATGATTTAGTATAGTCCCCATTATATGCACTCATCTCAACATACACACATTTGCAACAGAGAGAATTCTTCAAAGCCAAAGCAAGAAATCCTACATATGGAAGAACACAAATTCATGCCAACAAGCAACCTACACAAGGTTGGGAACAAGATATGTATGCATGAGAGAGAGATACTTGTTACCGAGATATAATTGGTAGGATGAAGAAGATATGAATTCGTTGATCATCCTAGCTTGCATCCAACTGACATGTAGACGCCACTTATTCCTTGTTCAAGATACAAGCACCCAATTTATATCTCCAATGTACCTAAAACACAATTAAGTACACAATGGTCCCCAAACAAATTGGGTCCAAAGTAGTTAGTGCAACTACAATACATAGGAGACCCTCCACACAAACATGTGCATATTGATATGAAATTGAATTTCATGCACATCTTAGCCCATTAGGATTTGGTGGAGTTTCCCTTGTATATTGTATCAATGAAAGCAAGCATGCCATAATATATACAAGAAGTAAATATGCATGCATAGGCTTTCAAGAACCAAAAGGAGATAAAATTTGAACAAAAACACCAAGTAAACCAATAAGACACACACAAAAGTGTGACTCGACAAAAGGTGTCCAAATTGTATCGAAGAGCCAAATCAACACATGAAAGAACACAAGTTCAACAAATGAACTCGAAAGAGCCAAATAAAAAGGATAATAAAAATACCACGGCTCAAGGATTTATCTCATCCTAAAAGAACAAAACAAGAGAAATGGAATGAGATAAAGCCAACTCCTAACGAGAGCAAGGAAATAATAACCAAAACAAACTCTTCACACTTTTCATGATGGCACACAAAGTATCAACACAAAAAGGATCGAGCTTCCAAGCAAAAACGGATCAAATCAAGAAGCATAAAACAAAGTTCTAGAAAATATAGGAGAGCTCCCCCATAAGTAGATCATTATATATAATTTTGCCTTTGAATGCAAAATGCCCACAAATGAGATAATCACTACTACCTACACTAAGTAAAACACAAGGGGAAATAAATAGAATAAGAAGATCCACAAGAGGCAAGGAAAGCTTGGGAGCAACTAGACAAACATTTTATTGGCCAAAGATAAGATAAATAAGAAAAGGCCAAAACGAATATGATCAATGAATCCTACCATATATTAAATACTAATTGTCCAAGGACAAGCAGTAATAGGGATAATTTTCCCGAGGTAGTTTGCAAGGATATCCAAGATCATATTCACACAAAGAAGCATATAACAAGATAGGAATTAAGCTTGATGCTTCGAAAGATATTCTTGATTGCTTCAAATAGTCACACAATCACTAGTGATTGGATTAAATAGAAGCAAGTGGTTCCCATGAGGATTTGAGGATCCAAATATGAGGAAACACATACCAAGAATCACTCTCACAAACAAGATCCAAAAGAGGAGCAATAAAAACATTTAAGTAAATTGGAACTTGTATGAGCAAATGTGCCACATAGGAACTAGATAATTCTCAATATCAAATCTAAGTGGCACTACCTCAAATGTCCACATTTTCTAGGTTTGTAATATGCACAAATAATATGACTCCCCCATAATGTGAAAAACCAAGAAATCTCAAGAGGCAAGAAAATCAAAATAGAGGTATTAATGGACATTATGGAATATTAGTTTCTCATGAGAGAGACATACCACATAGAGACTAGATAAACATGCAATAAAACTACCAAGTGGTTTTCCTCATGTACACTCATTTTAGGATTGTGGAATGCCCAAGCATGACACTCCCCCAAAACGTAATAGTCCATTAATCCCTCATAAGAGCCAAATAAGATACCTACTATAACCAATAAAGGCTCCAAACCAAAACGCAAATACATGGTGTGCCAACCAACATACACAAATATACATCATAGATCAATATAAGTAAGTGGGAAGCACAACATGTACAAACACATGCAATGTACAAAACCAACACATGCACAAGGGAGCAAGTAACTATAAATGTAAAGGAGTTTAGCAAAAGTTACCAAAAGGAGGAACATTGGATAAGGGATAGAAGCACGATAACCAATGACTTGACTTTGATAACAAGAAAATGATGAAGATCCCTCAACTTTTCATAATGTAGCCAAGTCACCAATGCCCTCCAAAAACACCTATTGATCAAGTTTTGGCTTGTTGGTCCCCAACCAAGTTGGGTCCTAAGAAGTTAGTCACAATAGGCTTGGCCACCCAGATGGTTATTTTCTTGACACCACTTTGGGCACCAACAAATTTGGCAAACACATTGCCACCCTCATCCTTACGAAGTAAATAAGCATCCTCAATCAAGATAGGATGGGATGAGGAGTTACCCATGGTGCATGAGGAAGAAAGGTGCCCCTTCTCACGGCATATGTAGCAAGTTCTTCTCTTGCCATCTTTCTTCTTGGGAGGAGCTGCACCATGAAGAAGAGCTTGAGGCTACTTGGGAAGTGGCCCATCTTGAGCTTGTGGAGGAGCTTGAGGCCGCTTCCCTCGTTGCTTCTCACTAAGAGGCTTCTTCTTCAATGGGCAATCCCTCACATGATGCCCTTCTTCCTTGCACTTGAAGCACACAATGTTGGCCGCATTCTTCACTTGTCCTTTGCCCTTCTTGTTGTTGCCCTTGTGCTTCAACGATTTAGTGGGCTTACTCTTGGTGTTGGAGTTGAATCCAAGCCCACTCTTGTCACTTGGGGGACATCGCACACCCAACATATTCTTGAGCGTGGTCTTCCCTTCATGACACCTTTTCATTTCATTCTTCAAAGAGGTGACTTGAGCCTTAAGCTCTTTGACTTCCTCTACATGGTTAGTATCAACAACAATACTAGAGGAAGTAGAAGCTTCATTATTAGAGCAACAAGGCAAATGATGCAATTCATCACAAGATTTAGCATGGTTGTGAGAGGATGAATTACAAGGACTAGCACATGGAAATATAGCATTAGGATTAGAAGTAGTGCTAATGTCCACATGAGGCCCACTAGATGTTACCTTTGACACAATGGCCTCATGAGCTAACTCTAGCCTACCATGGGAGAGTAGAAGATCCTCATGCGAGCTTGAGAGCTTGGCATGACTTTCTTCTAATCTCCCATAGTTGCTTGTTAGCAAAGCAAGTTGAGCCTTTAGCTCAACATTCTCCTTCAAGATAGATGCTTCACATGAAATAGAGTTAGTAGCACAAGCATCATCAATTAAAGCAAGAGGTGAGGGCAACTTGGAAAGCTCTTTAGAATATGAAGCTTTAAGTTGCTCATGTGACTCGGTGAGTTTGATGAGCTCACCCTTGATGACCCTAGAGCCATTGTTGAGGTGCTCAAAATCCTCAAGGAGTTTAGCATAGGCAACTTCAAGTTCATCATTTTTAATTTGAAGAGCACTTGCCACCTCAAACTCTCTATCATGAGATTTCCTTACTCTAGATAGCTCTAGATCAAAGGCCTCCTCAAGAGATTCCTTAGTGGTTTGTTCCTCTTCAAGAGCTTCATTTAGGTTGGCAATTTCATTAGCATACTCACGCTCAAGA
The DNA here is from genome assembly GCA_916181665.1 of Avena sativa. Taxonomy (NCBI): domain Eukaryota; kingdom Viridiplantae; phylum Streptophyta; class Magnoliopsida; order Poales; family Poaceae; genus Avena; species Avena sativa. Next base: position 378,272,371 of record OV702284.1, read on the forward strand.
CTACTTATTTTATCTATTTTGTTCTCATGCTCATATATTAGTTGCCTACTTTCAATAGCACAAGTCAAGATTTCAATGAAAGTAGAGCAAGCATTTTTATTAGGATGAAGAGCACGAAGGACTAGCCCCCCTTCTCTTTTAAGTAAGCAACATCATTATATACTTCTACATGATCAACATTCACATCATCATGAGATATATTGGAGTCCAAAGGAGAGGTTACCTTTGAACCCTTAGCCATGAGGCACAAGTGAACATTGGAAGAAGATGATGATGAGGGAACACATGAAGCTCTAATTACAACCTTGCCTTGGCCCACACATTCTTCACTTTCCTCTACATGGTTAGCAACACAAGAACTAGAGGAAATAGAAGCACATTTATCATGGCAGTAAGGCAAAGCAAGTATATCATCATGAGATATATTCGATCCATTTCTACATGATATGAAAGGGCAATCAACACTGGGATGTAAATCACATATGGTCCTACAAGTGTTCACGCCCAAAGATACAACATTGCAATGAGATAGAGACAAAGAATCATGAATGGAAATCTCACTATCTACATTGCAAGTTCTATCACCACTCACCATATCATTACCTTGTGACAACTCACATGTTGGTGTAGTGGAAGAAGATGAGAACTCATCGCGGCTGGAGGTGGATGGAACACAATCATCCTTATTAAGCTTGGAAACATCATATTTTTCTTGAAGCTTGGTCCATATATCATGAGCATTCCGGAAAGGCATGATTAAGTAAAGAACTACAAAGCTCACAACATTAACAAGCACATTAGATGCTTGGGCTTCGATATAAGAGTTTGTCCTCTCCTCCAAAGATAGATTTTGGGGATCCTTAGGAGGAGACAAGCCCATATCTAGAATTCGCTCAATGATTGGGTCAATGGCCCGAAAATGACTAAGCATGCGAGTACGCCAAACATCATAATGTGTGCCATCAAAAGCAAATGTGTGAGAGTGCACTAAACCCCTAGGAGACATCTTTACTCTCGAGGCGGTGAAGCCAAAAAGCGAGATACCTTGCTCTGATACCAATTGAAAGTACAAAGGAAGTCGCCTAGAGGGGGGGTGAATAGGCTTTTAAAAATATTACGGTTTAGGCTCAAGTAAATGCGGAATAAAACTAACGTTTAATTTATTGAGCACAAAACCTAGCCACTAAGTTTACCTAAGTGCACCAACAACCTATGCTAAGCAATACAAGCAACAAGGTGATAGCAAGAAATAAATACTTCAAACACGATGGCTATCACAATGTAAAGTGCATAAGTAAAGGGCTTGGTTGAGAGATAACTGATGGACGCGGAGTCGAAGATTTGTTTCCCGAAGTTCACTTCCAAAGAAGCTACGTCTCCGTTGGAGAGGTGTGATGGCGCAATGCTCTCCGAACGCCACAAATGGCTCACCTCGAGGTGTGGTGGCTTGATGCTCACCCAACGCCACACAAGGCCTGACCCCAGATGCGGAAGCACGCAACTCACCGACGCCACAAAAGGCTCACCCTATTCTCCCAAGTGCGCACCACAAAAGGAGGGCACTTGCTCCACTATGGGATGCTTGAGGGTGGTCACCGAACCCATACAAGATTAGGTCTAACTCCACAACTCAATTGGAGGCTCCCAACAACAAAGCCACAAAAGGCTACAATTCCACAAAAGGCCAACAAAGCCACAAGAGGCTATAAGACCACAAAAGGTCAACAAGACCACAAAAGGTCAACAAGACCACAAAAGGTCAACAATCCAACCACACAACCGTCTAGGGTTCCAAGAACCCAAGAGTAACAAGCCCACAAGCTTGTACTCGCCGAATCTCCGAGGAGAACTCAAACCTATGCACCAAATGCAAGGGCAAGTCCTTCTCTCCCAAATTCCAACAAAGCAACAAAAGCTATTGGAGGAATAAGGGAGGAAGAACACAAGAGGAGAACTCAAACCTATGCACCAAATGCAAGGGCAAGTCCTTCTCTCCCAAATTCCAACAAAGCTACAAAAGCTATTGGGGGAATAAGGGAGGAAGAACACAAGAGAAGAACACAAAACTCTCCAAGATCTAGATCCCAATGATTCCTTCACAAAGAAGGGATTTGACTTGGTGGGATTGTAGATCTAGATCTCCTCTCACTTTTCCCTCAAAAAGATGTAAGAATCATGGGAGGGAGAGGGAGTAATAGATCTCAAATAGGTCAACAATGGTGGGCAAAAACGAGCTCAAAAGATAGGGAACCATTGGGGAAGAAGCCCCCCTTAAATAGTACAAGGAAAAACTGACCGTTTGGACCAGATTCGCGCCCCACCGGAACTTCTGGCCTCCCACCGGAACTTCCGGCAAATAGAAACACAAGTTACTGAACCTGACCGGAACTTGGGCCGGAACTTGGGTCGGAACTTGGGTCAGAACTTCCGCTCAAGCAAAAACACAGGACAACATTGCACGAAAACTTTAATAACTTTTGATCCCGGACTCCGTTTTTGATGATCTTGGGCTCGTTTTGAAGAGAACGAAAAGTTTTAAAAGATTATGCAAAGAAACATAATAGTCCAGCATGGAAGTATAAAAACAAATTGAGAAATATATGACCTCTCTAGAAGCGATGAACCGGTAAAACCTCCAAAACCCAAAACACAAGAAGTTGAGCTTAGAAACTCCGATTGGGATGAAACCAATTTTGTTGGAAAGATAAAACCAAGTAGAACACAACAAAATGTGAAATATTTGATACCACCAAGGGAAAAAATAACCTGGTTCCTTCCGCTCTACCACGACGACGATGCTAATAACCTGGTTGGTTGTCGCCATGTAAATTAACAGGGGCTCTCCAGGCTCAGGTGCTGCAAGGATGGGAGCTGAGGAAAGAATCTCCTTGAGCTGCTTCAATGCTGCATCTGCTTCGTCCGTCCACGTGAATTTGTCCGCCTTCTTCAACAACTTGTACAGCGGCAGAGCCTTCTCTCCAAGTCGGCTGACGAACCGACTAACTGCTGCGACGCAACCTGTTAGTCATTGAATGTCCTTTAGGCATGTCGGACGGTTTATGTTTAAGATGGCCTTGATTTTCTCCGAGTTGACCTCGATTCCGCGCTGGGAAATGATGAAGCCCAACAATTTGCCGGCTGGAACCCCGAAAACGCATTTCTTAGGGTTGAGCATCATGTTGTATTTCCGGAGATTATCAAAGGTTTCTTTTAAGTCGGAGATTAAGTCATTTGACTTTTTAGACATCACCGCGATATCATCCACATAAGCTTGAACGTTCCTACCAATTTGGTCGTGAAGGAAAAGTTGCATTGTCCGCTGGTAGGTAGCACCTGCATTTTTCAGCCCAAAGGGCATCGTGACATAGCAAAACGTGCTATACGGGGTAGTGAACGAAGTGGCCAATTGGTCCGACTTCCTCATCTTGATCTGGTGGTATCCTGAGTATGCATCGAGAAAACACAAAAGTTCTGAGCCAGCCGTCGAGTCAATGACTTGGTCAATGCGAGGAAAATCAAACGGATCTTTGGGACATGCTTTGTTCAAGCCGGTGTAATCAACGCACATTCTTAATTCATTGGTTCCCTTTTTGGGGACAAGTACAGGATCGGCCATCCATCGGGTGTGAAGGACTTCTCGGATAAACCCAGCCTTAAGTAACCTAGCTATCTCTTTGCCAATGGCGCGTCTCTTCTCATCTCCGAAGCGTCATAGAGGTTGTTTCAATGGTTTACATTTTGGATCTATGTTTAAGCTGTGCTCGGCAAGTTCCCTAGGTACACCTTTCATGTCGGCAGGTTGCCAGGCAAAGATGTCCCTATTCTCACGGAGGAACTCAACGAGCGTGCTTTCCTATTTGGGATCCAGGTTCGTTCCAATGGCGACGGTCTTGGAGGCATCGCCCACCACAAATTCCACCGGCTTGGTCTTGATGGCGGACTTGAACGCAGGAGCGGAGTCGGAGATCTGCTTCTTCGACGCGGGCATCTCTGAGTCATTGACCTTGCTCTGGATCTCCTTGAATTCTTCGCTGTAGAGGACAGCTTCTGCAACGGCTGCTTCGTTGATCTCGCAGTCCCTTGCCTTGGTAAAGCTTCCGGATACGGTGATGACACCATTTGGTCCAGGTATCTTGAGTTTGTTGTAGACGAAGCATGGCTTGGCCATGAATGTGTGGAATATGTCGCGGCCGAATATGACGTGGTACACGCTCTTGAAGGGGACCACCTCGAAGGTCATGCGCTCTTGGCGGTAATTATTAACGTCGCCAAAGGCTACCTGAAGTGTGATGCACCCAAGGGACCGAGCCTCCCGACCAGGAACTACGCCATGGAACACGGTGTTGGTCCGTCTTAGGTTTGCCTCCGTCAAGTTCATCTTCTGCAGTGTATCCAGGTACATGATGTTGATGCTGCTTCCACTGTCCACCATGCACTTGGTGAACTCCACGCCGTCAATCAATGGGTTGATGACCATGGCGTACTGGTTCTCCGTGGGCACAAGGTCTGGGTGGTCCGTCCTGTCCCAAGTGATTGGAACCTTCGACCAGCGCAGGTATTGGGGAACTAGGGGGGAGAGTGGCCATCAGGATCCTTAGAGAGGTCTTCTGTTGTCGGACGGTGGGGGTGCCAAGGAAAGTGTGGTAGACTGGGACCTTCTTTGCGAAGGGGTTCTTGCCCTTGTCGTCGCTCTTGGCGGCGTGCTTGGGGTCAACGTCCTCGTCCATGTCACTTGAATCCTTGGACTCCCCCTTCTTCTTCCCCTTGCCCTTGCCTCGCGGTCTATTCTTCCGACTTTGCTTGTAGCCAGACTCCGGGTCTTCCTTGAGGTCGTTGACAAACTTGCAATGTCGATTGGTATGGGTGGCCTTGCCGTTGACATCGAGGTGTACGAGGCACGGCATATCGCGGTACTCCTCGTACGTTTGGGGAATGCGGAGCGGCGCGAGTTGGTTTCACTTCCTCGTTGCTGCCCGCGGCCTGCTCCCCTTCCTCGGCCACGTTGTCCGCCTTCTCCTCGTCCTGCAAAAGTCATAGCGACCATGTCGGTAGATTGCTTTTCTTCTGGAGCGGTTTTCCGCTTTTTACTGCTGTTCCTCCGAGCTTGGGTTGGAACGGCCGTTGCCGGCAAAGAGCCACGAGCATCGTCGTCGACAGCTGCGAACTCACTAGCTAACTGAATCATCTGATTCAAGTCAAGCTGATGATTGTCCTGCAAGCGTTTTAGCTTATGTCGGAGTAACGTGCCCCTTTCCAACCCATCAATGAAGGCGGCCATAGCGGTCTGAGCGTGCACTCCTGCGCAGGAATTCTTCATGTCCGGCCAGCGGGAGAGGTAGCGCGAGATGTCTCGTCTTTCTCTTCCACACACCGCTGTAGATCGCCCACAGTGCAGGGACGCTTGTATGTACCCTCAAAGTTCTTGGTGAATGCTTCTTTCATATCCAACCAGTTGTAGATAGATTTCTCCGGCAAGTCGTCGATCCATTGACGGGCCGTACCCGCCAACATTAACGGGAGGTACTTGACGGCGACGTTGGGGTTGCCTCCGGCAATCTCCACCACGTTGCCGTAGTCCTACAACCATGTGGCGGGCTTGGCGGTGCCGTCATAGGGCTTGATGGTCTTGTCAATCCGGAAACCTTTGGGGTAAGTTGCGGACCGTATTGCAGGTCCAAAGCAACGTGGTCCCAGGTATGGTCCTTCCCGGGCCTCGTGGATCTTATCGATCCGCGAACGTGCATCGTATGGCTCCGGGTTCTTCTTCTTGTTGTCAACAGGGGAGGGGCCGCGTGAACGACGCGGGCCTCTTACGCCATGGTGACTACTTGGTGGTGACGGAGGCGGAGGTGGCGGTGGGTTAGCCTTCTTGCTGTTACCCTCCTGCGACGCCTCACGCCTGTCATGGTTGCTTGTCGGACGCTGAGGTCGTGGTGTGACCTGCTCTTGTGTCCTTGGTGGAGCTCTTCATCATGACGGGTCTGCGCCGTGTTGTCGCGGATGACGATGCCGCACTGCTTTGGAGGGGGTATATCCGTACGATGGTGAGCCTTGTAATCTTCCTGACATCGGGGGGATCGGGGCGGTGGCGATGGGTGGTGAGGCCGGGCTTTTTCTCCGTGGTCGGAGGATATGGGGATAGCATCCTTCCTGTTGCGAGCATCCCTCCGTCTTTGTTATGATGAACCCGTCTATGATCCGACATCCTGAGGAGATCTGTTCCTTAGCGGTTTGTACTGGCTAGATCAGCAGAGCGTTGGGTCAGACTCAAGCCTATGGGAGGTGGCCTTTTCCTGCTGCTTTACCGCCTTGGCCACTAGGTCATAGGCCTGTTCTACTGCCTCAGGCGATCTATCCTGCTCCAGAAGGGTCTTGGCGACAGCGAGGTTAAGGAGTGGGGTGGGCATCACCTGCTTGCCTTCACTATCAATGTATGGCTTGGCCTGAGCCGGCTTCGAGGGAGCCCATCCTAGGTTGCGCCGTACACCAGGATCGTTGATGACGCGAGCTGAAGCCTTCTTAGCCTTCTGCTGCTGCAGCAGAGTCTTGTACTCGGCTTCCATTGCTCTAGCTTTCTCTATGGATTTCTGCGCGTTGACCATATCTCGATCTAGTTTAGCGCCTTGCTCCGCGATGGCTTGCGCCTCCTCCAACAGCTGCTGGCGCTTCTCGTCAAGCTGAGTCACGTTCCGGATATGATCAATGGTTAGTGGCTCAACGAGGAGATTGCCGTACATCACTCTATCAGCTGGAGTAACATGGGCTGCTGCCGACATGGATGCTGGAGGCGGCAAGTTTGCGGTGTTGTTGTTGCTCGGACCGGTGCCGAGTTCCTGCGGGTCTAGATGCACAAAGATAAATCAAAGAACCAATCATAGATCGGTATACCTTTTGATCCACATCTTTACCATTTGGATTTAGTTCAAGATGAGTCTTTGTTGCCATGGGGGTAGGAGCACCATTTAAATCTTTCATGTTGAATCTTTTAAGCATATCTTGAGTATACTTGGCTTGGTTGAAGAATGATCCTCCTCTTACTTGCTTGATCTCAAAACCAAGAAATACTCTCAACTCCCCCATCATAGACATCCGAAACCTATTAGTCATAAGCTTTGAGAATTCATCATTAAAAGCTTTGTTAGATGAGCCAAAGATAATATCATAAACATATATTTGGCATACAAAAAGCTCCCCATTGACCTTCCTAATAAAAGGAGTGGGATCGATTTTCCCAACCTCAAACCCACGGTCAAACAACAACTCTCTAAGGTGCTCATACCACATGCATGGGGCTTGTTTGATCCCATAGAATGCCTTATCAAGTTTGTAGACATGGTTTGGGAAGTTGGGATCCTCAAACCCAGGGGGTTGCTTTACATATACCAACTCATTCAATGGACTATTAAGAAATGCACTTTCTACATCCATTTGTTGCAAATTAAAGTTATGATGTGCCGCATAAGTAATAAGGATATAGATGGACTCAACGCGAGCCACGGGTGCATATGTCTATCCATAATCAATGCCTTCAATTTGAGAGAACCCTTGTGCAACCAATCTTGCCTTGTTCCTTACTACAATACCATGCTTATCTTGCTTGTTCTTGAATATCCACTTGGTGCCTATAACATTGCGACAATCCTTTGGCTTCTCAACTAAATTCCATACTTTATTTCTCTCAAAGTTACTGAGCTCTTTTTGCATTGATTCCAACCAATCCGAATCTTCAAGAGCTTCCCATACTTTCTTTGGTTCAATCATGGAGATGTGTCCTTGATGTTCGCTAAACCTCTTCAATTATGCTCTTGTGGACATTCCTCTCCTAACATCTCCAACCACATTCTCTAGAGAGTGGCCTCTTAATTACAAAATTCTATCCATTCTAGCTTTGCGACGAGTTTTGATCTCCTTATTGTTTCTTGGGGGGACTCTTAATCATTTTGGTCCTCGTCTTGACCATCAAATTGACCTTGATCAATATTGGCACCATTTTATTCATTAAGAGGCATAGATTGGCCTTGGTATTGATCATGCACACAACTAGATCGGAGTTGAGATGCTCTGCAGTGCTCCTCGAGTCGTCCTCAAAGTCGATAGAATCTCCATCAACATCACGCCTTCCAAAGGCGTGGAAGTGAGTGCCCCTAACCTGTCGGGAGTGACGGCCTAACAGTCGTCCTATCAGGTCCTGCATGACTACCTCCATGCCTCTCTCCCTGTCGTCGTGCATCAGCTTGAAGACGATGGCCTCCGTAGTAGGCTCAGTCTGGCGTCCGGGCTGGTTCACCTTGAAGCCCCAGAGGTCCTTCCTCTCGAACTTGGTGAGTGGGTACACCGTGATGGTAGGAAGAGGGAGATCGAGCAAAGTGGTAAGCTCAACGATACGAGGTCCGAAACGAGTAACCTGGAACTCCTCAATAGTGCTGACGGCAATAGGCATCTATTTATAAAATTGAAAAAGTTAGAACAACACTTATTTAAAATGATCACAAAACAACCATCTCACACATAACCATGGAACACAAATACCACACATGTCATGCATACACAATCCATTACATCAAACAAGGTCCAACTTATTTAAGGTATCATTTTGGAAAATAAGGTGATAAGTGGTGGTCCAACTAACGAAGTGTTCTTACAATCCAATCTCACGGGATCTGTTATTAAACACAATGTTCCTAGAGGCAATCCACCAGTCTTGCTCTCTTGACTCTATCACTAGGTCTATAACATCTCCCCTTATCTCTTGGTTGGTGTCTTCCAACTCTTGAGTAAGCTCCTTCTCTTTCTCTAAGTCCTTTTGGAGGTTGAGCATTCTGCACTTGACTCTAGCACTTAGTTCTTTGATAGTCCTCCAAGCTGCATCCCTGGCTGACTCAAAGAATGTGGTGTGCATTGTAGTGTTAGTGTACATGCAGAATCCCCTTTCTTTGTGGTTGTCTTCCTTGTTTTTGTACAAGTGAAGTTGCACCCACCAATACTCCACTCCTTTATCCATCACTGGAAAGCCCTTGTACACGGCTTCACCATGTGCATCCATTGCCTCCATGAGATCCTTGAGAATATTAGGAAACTCAGTTTCACACTCCAAGGTCATGGTCATGAGTGGTCCCTTCTTCACGGCTTCGTTGATGGAGTTCATCTACAAAGGAAGTTGGAAGAGATTAGAAAAGTTTTACGAGAAGAATAGACAAGTGTAGAAGTAGTTGAAAAACTTTTTCCTTAGTGGTTTTCCAATCCTAGGGTCATAATCCTACAGGCAACACAGTGCTCTGATACCATCTGTTAGATCCCTCCTTTATAAAGGATAGGATCCCTGTGATTGCAATGCTAGTCCCTGGATCAATGCTAGCATCCACAGTTTAAGATGAAGTACACAGATACAAAGGTCGTTTATTACATTCATTCCAGAGATAAAAACATAGTCTTTTACAACTCATGGCCATAGGCCTAATACAAGAGTTTTAAGGAACAAGTAAATAAACACAAGTCTTCATCTTCATGTGCCACAGGCAAGCATGTTGAGTGTAGACTCATGACTCCTATTCATCATCGGAGTAACCTGCAACATCACAAGTTACAGCCATAGTGGGTCAATACTTTGGAATAGTATTGGCAAGTGATACCTTATTATATTTAAGTGGTCTATATTACTATATGCATTTTGGCTAAGTGTAGCTTGGCTTGCTTTGCTTGAAAATAGGTTTTTCCTATTAGTTGAAATCACTAAGTTTTTCTTTGTCAAAAACATTCCCAAGGAACCACCAATAGACATTGGGGTCCTTCACCCTTGTTCACCCATCAAATTTTTTTTTAGAAGTTGGAGTGATGAGATTCTTGTAGCTTCCATGTCTTGATGCTCAAAAGTGTCCATTTCCTTGGACAAGGCTAAGTACTTAGGTTTTCCATCTGCAGAGGTTGTGCACTTTCCCCACCAGACTTGGTTTCCCAAGACAGGACCTTTCAGAAGCTTTTCCTTAGTCAAATGGACGCGTTCCATCCTATCATCCCATCTACCACCAACTGTCCAAGTGACTAAGTTCTAGCAACCTATATGATCATGGCAGAGCCCATATTGCCAAGTGGTTGCACTATAAGCTTTCTCAACACTTGGCCTCCAAATCCCTTTGTGCCTGGGTGGCATTCCACAAGTGAGATACACAACCCAAGTCCATGGCCTTGTGTAACCACTCAACATAACCCAATCTTTCCATTCCACCCAGGAGGTTCATTTGCCTTAGTTGTTTTATTAAGAAAATATAAGTCTCTTGACTTAGAATATTTTTATCATGAACTAAATAGATGTTTACCACCCTTGTTTACTATAAGCTAGGCTAAGCAAAGTATGGTATCTTATCCTAGGAAAATTTCCCTAGCAATTCTACTATTTCACTCTACTTAGGATTTCCCATCTTAGCACTAAGCAAAATATCATGCAAATACTTTAGCAAAATATCTAATGCAAGTACAAAACTTAGGATAGAAAATTCATGAAAATATCACTTGCCTTGGTAGTGTGGAGAGTAGCACTCTTCACAATCACAATCACTAGCAAAATCTACACAAGAAATAATAGCATACAATTACACACAAATATATACAACCAAAAATAATATGAATGCATGCATGCAAGAATATACTAGGTGGTGATTTTTGAAAATTATACCAAGTATGTTCATGAGTACAGAAACTTAACATGTCACAAGTTTGCCAACTAAACTTATTTGGCCCCAAAATAATATACAAGAATAAAACTATATCTAAAATAGCCCTAAACTTGTTCCACAAATAAAATCATTTTTAACTGTTACTATATGCTAAATAAAGTGGATATTCAGAAAGGCCTGGTTTCACTGAATCCAACGGTATAAAATTTGCAAAAATCCAACGTGGCATTCAAAAGTTATAAGCATTTGAAGTTTGAATCTAAATCTGGTTTTAAATTCTGTTTTTAGTTTAAACCTTGCCACGCGTCGCGTTATTACTGGCGCGTACCGGTTCGCACCGGATCACCCTTCTGTGTCGTTGGATCTAACTAACGCTGCACGGTTCAGATCTGTCCATACCCCTTCGTTTAAGTGAAGTGTTTCTACGCGTAGGATTCAGATCTAACGGCTAAAAATCTCCTAACCAAAATCGAGCGGCGCTACCGGCGGTGACAGGCGGCGGCGCGTCTGACTACGGCGGCGCCGGCGTTCTACATCGTCCGCGAGAGGGAGAGGAGCATTACCAGGTTCGCCGGAGGCTGCTGAAGCTCGTCGTGGTACTGGCTTGCGGAGGGGCGCTCGGGCACGGTTGCGATTGCTCGCCGGAGTGGTAGGGCGGCGTCGGTGCGTCAGGTGGTCGTCGTGGACGTCGCTGTGAATCACCCCAAGGCATGACGAGGACACGGTTAGATTCACGGGGTCAAGGCAGGGTCGTGTGTTTGAACTAGAAGTCACGGGGCGGTCGGGGCTTACCACAAGGACTCGCCGGAGTTCGTGCAGAAGACGGTGGCGGCCCAGTCGTCGACGTTGCCGACGCTGTGGTTCATGCAAAGGCAAACGGAGAGTGTCAAAAGAAGCACAGAGGCTCACTGATCTAGTTTGCAAGAACGAGAGGCAGAGGGAAGCGCAGAACTCACCGTAATTGGCCGGAGTAGTCGCCGGAGGCGGCGGGGTTGCAGAGAAAAATGCGTGCAGCCTGGGGGCGTTCTGTGCTTGGGGTTTGGGGGAAAAGAGAGAGGGGACAGAGGGGTTTCTTATAGCCTGGTCGCGAGCGAGAATCACTCTGCCAATAACTCGAATTGACGCCGCGAATTAAAACCAGAAACGCCCGCGTTGATTTGGGGATGAACGGGTCGTGCGGGTGGAGACGACGCCGACGTGGAGGTGGTCCGCTTGTCAGCGAGGTGCGCGAAGTGAGTGTGGGGTCCGTCTGTCAGTGGCTCGGTGTGTGTGCTTGCGCGTGAGGGGAGAAAAAGAGATGCCCGGGTGGGCTTGCTGGGCTCGGTTCGTTGCTGGGCCAGATTCTGGCCGCGCGGCCTTTTTCTTTTGTTTAAATCTTTTCTTTTTCTATTTCTATTTTCTGGAATGGTTTTTGATATGAATTCAAATCCTTTTGAATCCAAACTGTTCTGGGGCTTTTTGCAGGGTCTTGTGGATTCAAAAACAGTCATTTTAACCAAGTGATTACTTTGCAAGGCTTGGTCAAGCTTGGGTTTCAAAATAAACAGAGATTTGCTCTAGCTTGCAAATATTTGAAGAAAGGATTTTGAAACTATTTCTAAATTTGAAATTTTGGTAAAAAGCTTCATCTAATCTTTCCATCAATAGAGACAAGCAAACAAGTATTTAAACTTTCAAATTTCAAAGGGTGATGGTCATTTTGGGATAACTTGCCCACATGAAATCATAGTTCCAACTTATGTTTCTAAATGATTTTTGAGAAAACCCTAAATGCAAAGATGATATGAATGTGTTTTGAAACTATGATTTTTGGGATGTTACAATATTCTTCAAAAGTCACAATACAAGATTCTATGATAGCTCCGTGATGACTCCTTGATGGCGCCAGAGAACTTGGTGCTTGATGTGGAGTTTATTGGGAACCCCAAGAGCAAGGTGTGAAGCAGCACAGCAACAAGTCTTCCCTCAGTAAGAAACCGAGGTTATTGAACCAGGAGGAGGAAGGAAACGGCATACAGGTGTTGCTAGCAACGCGGAGACCTGCACAACACAAACTCAAGACTTTGCCCCAACGAATCAGTGAGGCTGTCAAGCTCACCGGTTTGCTGTAACAAAGGATTAAACGTATGGTGTGGAAGGTAATGGTTTGTAGCAAGTAAACAAGTAACAGTGGAAGATGTATCAATGGTAAAGATTGGACCGGGGTCCATAATTCACTAGAGGTGCTCTCCTTAGATAAACAACATGGCATGAAGGGTAAACAAATTACAGCATGGCAATTGACATGAACTGAGCAAGGCATAACAATGCAATTACTAGTCAGAAAGATCCTATGAGATTCGATTGGGCAATACAACAAGATACATAGACCGCCATCCAACTGCATCTATGACTAGAAGTCCACCTTCAGGTTATCATCCGAACCCCCTCCAGTATTAAGTTGCAAGCAACAAACAACTGCTTTAAGCAAAGTGTGTAAGGTAAACAGTCCACATGTTCCATGAACAAGAGACCGTTGTTTTCTCCCTGGTAGCAACATCACATCTATAACCGAAGAGATTATTGGCACTTCCCTTGGAAACTAGACGCATGAACCCACTATCGAGCATAAATACCCCCTCTTAGAGTCACTAGCAACTACTTGGCCAAGATAGTTACTAACAACAGAGAGCATGCAAGATCACAAACAAGACAGACATGATAGAATCATAAAGACAAAACCATTAATCAAACCAACATAATAATCTCAATATCCATCGGATCCCCGCAAACATAACATGCATGATTACAAATAGATTAGATATTGATCATGAACGCACCTAACAAGATCTATACATGAAAGCACAAAGGAGGAGATACAACCATCTAGCTACCACATGGACCCATAGTCCAAGGTGGAACTACTCACGCATCATACCGGAGAGAAGGCCACCCCTGGCCGCGCCTGGGGGGTGGGCGCCCTGGCACGCTTCCTCGTCTCCCCTCTAGACTTCTTGTTCCCCACGGAAAGTAATTAACTTTAGCGTTTGTCCCGTCCAATTCCGAGAATATTTTTTTACTAGCTCTTCTGAAACCAAAAACAGCAGAAAACAGGCAACTGGCACTGTGGCAACTTATTAATGTTAGTACCAGAAAACATGTAAAAAGCACCTCAAAGTATAGATAAAGCAAAGCAAAGTATATACTAACAAGCATGGAATATCAAAATAGATATGTTTCCGACGTATCAAGCATCCCCAAGCTTAACTCCTGCTCGTCCTCGAGTAGGTAAGTGATAAAAGAATAATTTTTGAGGTGACATGCACCCTCACAATAAAGATCCAACCATCTGCAAGCATTGAAAGCTGGGATCAAAGAACTCTAAACATGTGCAGGAAAGATGGAGTTCTAACAATAGGACATAGTAATTATGCATGCAACATCACAAGCTACAAACAAAGATCATGAATAACATGCATTGGAAAACGTTTGTTTTTTTCACATACAGAAAACATAGCATAGTGGCATTCAACTTGTACCTCATAGAGTAGCAATATAGATGCATAGGACACCTTCAAAGTTCACAAAGGTGACTAGAAACAAATAACACAAGAACAAGTAATATCACAATATGCATCAATCAATAAGCTTTAGAACACTGCACACAAAATGACAACTATGCTCTCTTAATGGTGCCTAAAGGTAGAAGGTGGAGACTCAATAGTGGTGGATGAAAGGCCTTTTTTGTAAAGGAAACAGGGATTACAAGTTTCAAAAAGAGCTTCCAAAAATTATGGTACTTGTTAGCTTTCAGCCCTCGTTGCCCCTATCATAAGCATCTGAAGTGATTAAGGTTAAAGTCACAAAGATGGAGTATATGCTTGACAAAGTATAAGTTGGCAATCTCAAGTCCCTTGAATACGAGGGCCACACATCATGCATACTCAACTTAGGTCACAGGTAAGTTCTTGTCATTGTAAGTATTTGCATATCATTGAGAACCGCCAATGGGGTACCCCTTGCACATGGTACAAGAGCTTTCCCATAACCAAAATGACAAGGCAAGCAGACAATGAGAATCTCAGCAATATTTTTATTTACTATATGCACAGCTTTTTATTGAGGATGCTTCATCGATAGCTCACTATGGTGATGCTGCAAGTTTCCACCATGATTAGGCATGGCTTAGGCTAGCGGCGCAGGCGTTTCTCTAACACAGTATACAAACTCCATGGACTTACAAGTTCCCTCTTTATTTCACATTGGTGACATCCATAGACAAAAGAGCATGATATCAACTCAGTACAAAGTACAAGTGCAATGTTGAAAACGTTCCCTGTGACAGCACGGTTCTGTTAATTCCAACGTATAAGTGCAAGCATATACAACAAAGATTTCACAATGGTTCAAGTTTATTAGGGGCAAAGAATATAAAGTGTGCCATCAAGTTCGTGAGGGCTTTAATCACTAAGTTTTCACATAAAAAAATAGTTTTTAATTGGAAGATAGTTGAAAACAAGAATATACTTGGAATGGTGTAACACACCATGCATAGGAGTTTATAGTGGACACTTTGGAATAACTTGGTTTCTTGCGAGTTGGAAGCATGAGTAGATCTTACTCATACAAGTGGAGGCTAGCAAAAGACTGGGAGCAACCAACTAAGAGAGCATAATGGCCATAATCATGTAGAGCAACAAAGCATTACTAATCAAAGCATAGAGTGGTACTACAAGTCAAGGACTAAATGATCATAGAGGCCAATGGTGATTTGTCATAGTCATAACATAATGTGATCATGTGCCAAGTCAACCCAAGCAAAGCATCAAAGGAGAATACCACAATACTATGATTTTGCACGTTAAAACACGCATAATTTCTTCAAGGCACACTAAGCAATCCCAATTGTTTGGAACAAGACATGCTACAACAATAATCACTAAGCATAAGGTCAAAACAACTCCTAGCATGTCATTCTTAAGTCTAAGTCACGTCAATGCAAGCTCCTCTTGCACTTACAAGCAAGAACTTACTACTCCTTTCCAAAACCAAACAACTTATTTGCAAAACAACATAGTGAGAACGGGGGTCCAAACTACTTTATTCAAGCAAACAAAACAACCTAAGCAAAGCAAACGAAAACTAAGACACTACAAGAACAACACAACTATGTATGAAACAATAAAAAACGAAGTGTCCAGACAGACCTGAGTTTTTTATTGATGAAGAAGGGGATGCCTTGGGCAGCCCCAAGCTTTGACACTTGTACCTCTTGGATATTTCTTGGGTTGACACCATGGTGGCATCCCCAAGCTTGAGCTTTTGTCCATTCTTCATCTCATTGCATCATCCTCTCTCTACACCTAAAATTTTTCCTTTATACAAAACTTCACACAATCTTCATTAGCAACATTAGTGTATTCAAAAGATATTAGACCCCTGGCAAAGCTTTGGAACGACAAGTATTTTCACTAAAAACACAAGCTACTGTAGCAACTCCTTCAAAAAGCTCAATTCACCTAAAGAGAACTCAAAAAGGAATCAATAAGAAGCAAATGCAAATAATGGCAGAATTCTGTCAAAACAGACCAATAGGTAGAAACCGATTTTTTCGAACATCTTATGTTGCTCAAATCAAAAAGTGTTGAACTAACGAAAGTTAGCTCACATACTGGGTGATTTATTCGTAAATTTTGAGCTCAATACGAGTTACAGAGACTCCTCACGATTTTTTTGGTGGAGGACAGAAATCTGTTTTGGGACAGCAACTCCCCAAATCTTACTTGCCTCTCATTGGAGGTCATTCTTGGCACAAAAAGGATAAGGAGAGGTCATTACTAAAGTAATAACTTCCAAGACTCAAGGAAACTCTTGGGTTATCTCCCAAAAATTACTTTTCTTTAACGCCTTTAAGTTAGGCACATGAAGCAAGAAGAATCAAGTATTTTCAAATGAAGAAACATTACCCCTCTTGTTCTTTCCTTTCTTACCTTTCTTCTTCTCTTTAGGGAAGATATGATTGCTTACCGGAGGAGCAAAATGCATAATGCCTTTTCCCACATCTATTACTGCCCCAAGGTATTTCAGTAGGGATCTTCCAAGTGTAATTTTTCCCTTGCCTACACATTCAATAACTAGATAATCAGTAGACACCATTTTCCCTGAGATTTTTGTAAACACACCTTCAGCTATTACAATGGGAAATATAGTGGCATTGTTGGTAAGAGAGATTTCCTATCCTCCTTCACTAAGCCCCCAAAGACTCAAGGAATCATAAATATGTTTAGGCATGAGGCAAAATTCAGACATGATATCACAGCGAGCATCAAAAAGTGTAGTGTTTATTGAGACTTTGATTGTGGGAAACCACTTTGAAGGCTCATAATTTATGGGAACATGATCATGGTAAGCCCTAAGCGTGTGATAGCAACTATTCATAGCAGCAATACTAGTCTCAAGAGTGTTCAACCTGGCAAAAATACTTGTGCAAGAGGAATCATACTTGCCAGGTGTATTATAAATTGCAATCAACTTTTTTATGGCATCAAAAGCTTCATCCCCAGTACATAGCAAAATATATTTCTCAGCCACAGCATCCAAAGCATATCTATAACGAAGAGCAATACCACGATAGAAACTATCAATAACCAAGCTAAGACTCATCTCAGGCTCAGTTTCCCTTTGTAAAGCGGAAATTCTAGACCAAGCTTCTTTAAAACTCTCTTCACTTTTTTGCTTAAAAGTGGAGATATCTTCCATAGGTGAAATAAATATTGGTCCAAAACTAGACATGGTGGCAACTAGAGCAGGAACTAATTTTTGTGTGTTTTTGAATAAAGCAAGCAAACCAAACTATACTAATTTTTTGGTTTTTTTTGGAAAGAGGCAAACAAAACCAAACAAAAGAAACACAGCAAACTAAAAACAAAGTAAATATAAAGGAAGTAAAGGACTCCCCTTGTGAAGAAGTCCTTAGCCTCCCCAGCAATGGCGCCAGAAAACTTGTTGATGACTCCTTGATGGCGCCAGAGAACTTGGTGTTTTATATGGAGTCTGTTGGGAACCCCAAAAGCAAGGTGTGAAGAAGCACAGCAGCAAGTCTTCCCTCAGTAAGAAACCGAGGTTATTGAACCAGTAGGAGGAAGGAAACCTAACATGGGTGTTGCTAGCAACGTGGAGACTTGCACAACACAAACTCAAGACTTTGCTCCAATGAATTAGTGAGGTTGTCAAGCTCACCGGTTTGCTGTAACAAAGGATTAAACGTATGGTGTGAAAGGTAATGGTTTGCAGCAAGTAAACAAGTAACAATGGAAGATGTATCAATGGTAAAGATTGGACCGGGGTCCATAGTTCACTAGAGGTGCTCTCCTTAGATAAACAACATGGCACGAAGTAGGGGCGAATCTATGGGCTAGGCTTTTATAGGATGAAGCCTACCCTTCAATTTAAAATTTGAGCCTACCCTTTATTTTTGTCCTGGATTCGCCACTGGCATGAAGGGTAAACAAATTATAGCAGGGCAATTGACAGGAACTGAGCAAGACATAACAATGCAATTACTAGTCAGAAAGATCCTATGAGATTCGATTGGGCAATACAACAAGATACATAGACCGCCATCCAACTACATCTATGACTAGAAGTCCACCTTCAGGTTATCATCCGAACCCCCTCCAGTATTAAGTTGCAAGCAACAGACAACCGCTTTAAGCAAAGTGTGTAAGGTAAACAGTCCACATGTTCCATGAACAAGAGACCGTTGTTTTCTCCCTAGTAGCAACATCACATCTACAACCGAAGATATTATTGGCACTTCCCTTGGAAACTAGAGGCATGAACCCACTATCGAGCATAAATACCCCCTCTTGGAGTCACTAGAAACTACTTGGCCTAGATAGCTACTAACAACGGAGAGCATGCAAGATCACAAACAACACAGACATGATAGAATCATAAAGACAAAACCATTAATCAAACCAACATAATAATCTCAATATACATCGGATCCCCGCAAACACAACATGCATGATTACAAATAGATTAGATATTGATCATGAACGGACCTCACAAGATCTATACATGAAAGCACAAAGGAGGAGATACAACCATCTAGCTACTACATGGACCCATAGTCCAAGGTGGAACTACTCATGCATCATACCGGAGAGAAGGCCACCCCTGGCCGCGCCTGGGGGGTGGCCGCGAGGGGGTGTGAGATGAGAGGAGGGAGTGGGGTGCCTTTTATAGGGAGAGGGGGGCAGACTCCTCCCATGGCGTGGCAGCCATGGAGGTGCCCCCACCTCTTCCACATTCATGTGGGTGGAGCTCCCACTCACATAAATAGCCACCCACTCAAAATTCCACCCACCTCCATTAAATTTCCACCAAATTTAATGTAATCTCTCATTAAATAAATTTATTTATTTATTTATTCAGAATTTTGTTAATTAACAAACATTCACAGAAAACCCCTTGCTAGTATTCAATTTCACATGTAGAACCAGTTTCAACAATTTCAACCGAAACAGTTTCGGTGTCTAGTGAAATAAATTGTTGCGATTTCCTTTTTCTTTCTCTGGCATATTATTTTCTCCAAATGGTGTCGGTATCCCTTAAGTGTGTCACCCAACGGTTCGCGAATAATGACATGATCTAGACCCCTCTCCGATTAATAATCAACAGCGGGACCTAGAGATCCGTACTGACTCCCACATATTCAACAATGACTTATGTGATCGTGTGAACCTTATATGCATGTAGCTCAATCCTTTTGTCTCACGATATATTACATGTACGAGATTCGATCGTCGGTATCTCCATACCTAGTTTGATCTCGTTACCGACATGTACTCTTTTCTTGTTCCCGTGATATAACATTCTAGTGATCAAATCACTTGCTTGCAAGCTAATTAATGTGACATCACCGAGAGGGCCCAGAGTATATATCTCCGTTATCGGGATGGACAAATTCCACTCTTGATCCATGAGCCTCAACATAACACCTTCTTAGCACTGAACCCATCTTTATAGTCACCCTGTTACGGTGTGACGTTTGATGTTATCAAGATACTCTTCAAGTGTTAGTGATTGACATGATCTCATGGTCTAAGGACTAAGATAACTTTGTATGATGTTATAGCAATATAAACACAATGACATTGATCATAATGCTATACTTCGGATGAATGTTCATCACACCATTCCAATAATGTTGTGACCTCGTTATTAACAACATCCAATATCCATGATCAAGAAACCTTTGATCATCTTGTTAATTAACGAGCTAGTTTATAAGAGAGGCATAACTAGGAACTTCCTTTTGTTTATTAAACACACATGTATTAACATTTCCGTATTAATACAATTATAGCATGTAAAATAAACATTTATCATAAACAAGGAATACGATAATAACCACTTCATTATTGCCTCTCAGGCATATTCCCTTCATAGATCTTGTGAGCTTCGTTCATGATCAAGATCTAATCTATTTGTAATCATGAATGTTGTGTTTGCAGGGATCCGATGGATATTGAGATTACTATTTCAGATTGATTAATGGTTTTGTCTTTATGATTCTATCATGTCTATGTTGTTTGTGATCTTGCATGCTCTCCGTTGTTAGTAGCTATCTTGTCCGAGTAGTTGCTAGTGACTCTAAGAGGGGGTATTTATGCTCGATAGTGGGTTCATGCCTCTAGTTTCCAAGGGAAGTGACAAAAATCTCTTCGGTTGTAGATGTGTTGTTGCTACTAGGGAGAAAACAGCGGTCTCTTGTTCATGGAACAAGTGGATTGTTTACCTTACACACTTTGCTTAAAGCAGTTGTCTGTTGCTTGCAACTTAATACTGGAGGGGGTTCGTATGATAACCTGAAGGTGGACTTCTAGTCATAGATGTAGTTGGATGGCGATCTATGTATATTGTTGTATTGCCCAATCGAATCTCATAGGATCTTTCTGTCTGGTATTGCATTGTTATGTCTTGCTCATTTCTGTCAATTGCCCTGCTGTAATTTGTTTATCCTTCATGTCATGTTGTTTATCTAAGGAGAGCACCTCTAGTAAACTATGGACCCCGGTCCAATCTTTATCATTGATACATCTTCCGCTGTTACTTGTTTATTTGCTGCAAACCATTACCTTCCACACCATATGTTTAATCCTTTCTTACATCAAACCAGTGAGCTTGACAACCTCACTGATTCGTTGGGGCAAAGTCTTGAGTTTGTGTTGTGCAGGTTTCCACGTTGCTTGCAACACCTTTGAGATGTTTCCTTCCTCCTACTAGTTCGATAGCCTCGGTTTCTTACTGAGGGAAAACTTGCTGCTGTGCTGCCTCACACCTTGCTCTTGGGGTTCCCAACAGGCTTCACGTTAGCCATCAAGCTTTTTTCTGGCGCCATTGCCGGGGATGCTAAGGACGTCTTCACAAGGGAAGTCCTTCACTTCCTTTCTCTTTACTTTGTTTTTAGTTTGCTTTGTTTCTTTTGCTTGGTTTTTTTGCTTCTTTTCAAAAAAACCAAGAAAAATTAGTCTAGTTTGGTTTGCTTGCTTTATTCAAAAACACAAAAAAATTAGTTCCTGCTCTAGCTGCTGCTATTTTTTTTGGCTCGCCCACCTTTGCCAAAATGAACTCCGCTGAGAACAACAAGTTGTGTGACTTCACTAGCACCAATAACAATAATTTCCTAAGCACTCCTATTGCTCCACCTTCTCTTGATGCTACCTTTTATGAAATTAAGCCTGCTTTGTTGAATCTTGTGATGAGAGAGCAATTTTTTGGTGCTAGTTCTGATGCTGCTGCTACCCATCTCAATAACTTTGTTGAAATTCGTGAGATGCAAAAGTATAAGGATGTAGATGGGGATATTATTAAGCTCAAGCTTTTTCCTTTCTCCTTGAGAGGAAAAGCTAAAGAATGGTTGCTATATTTGCCTAAAAATAGTATTGATTCTTGGACTAAGTGCAAAGATGCTTTTATTGGAAAGTACTACCCTCCTGCTAAGATTATATCTATGAGAAGTGACATTATGAAATTTAAACAACTTGATAATGAACATGTTGCTCAAGCTTGGGAAAGAATGAAATATTTGGTTAAGAATTGTCGCACTCATGGACTCACTGTTTGGGTGATTATCCAGACTTTTTATGCAGGTTTGAACTTCTCCTCAAGAAACCCGTTGGATTCAGCTGCTGGAGGTACCTTCATGAGCATCACTTTGGGTGCTGCAACTAGACTCCTTAATAATATGATGGTTAACTACTCTGAATGGCACACTGAGAGAGCTCCACATGGTAAGAAGGTAAATTCTGTTGAAGAAACCTCCTCTTTGAGTGATAAGATTGATGTTATTATGGCTATGCTTGTTAATGGGAAAGCTCCTTTAGATCCTAATAGTGTTCCCTTAGCCTCTTTGGTTGCTCAAAAAGGGCAAGTTGATGTGAACTTCATTAGAAACAACAATTTCAACAGCAATGCTTATAGGAGTAATTTTGGTGGTAACAACTATAGGTCTTATCCTCCTAATAATGGCAATTCCTATGGAAAGTCTTACAACAATGCTAGAAGTGCCCCCTCTGAACTTGAAGTCATGCTCAAAGACTTTATTAGTAAACAAACCACTTTTAATAAGGCTATAGAGGAAAAGCTTTTAAATGTTGAGAAAAATATATCCTCTTTGTCTGAAGCTCAGTCCCCCTTGATTAATAAAATGGCTGCCAAACCTGAAACCATGGGAAGTACCTTTGCTGCTACTCATGCTATACAAGTTACTATTGATGAAAATGTTAGGCTGTTATCTCAACTTCATGCTAGGTGGGAAAGGGAAGCTGAAATTGATAGAAACAATAGTGTGTTGACTACCACCACTAAACCACAAGTAGTCCCTGTTCCTCCTCCTACTATGCCTAAGCCTATTGAGCCTACTAATAGTGATGCTAAGTTTTATTTTGATATTGATGGTTGCAATATTTCTGAAGTGATTATGTTCCTACAAAAGCTTGTTGAAGTCCTGATGCTAGTGATATGCATGATGCTTTCACCAAACACATTACAAATGCTCTTGTTAAGATTAAGGAAGAGAAGCTAAAACATAAAGCTTCTATTCATAGGAAAGTAGAAGATAGTTGGGAACCCATTATTAATATGCAAGTGAATGACTTTGATCTCAAAGCTTCATGTGATCTTGATTCTAGTGTCTCTATTATGCGTAGGAAGATTTATGAAATGCTTGATTTTCCACCGTTGGAAGATTGTTATTTGGATGTCCCACTTAATGATAATGCTAAGAAGAAACTCATGGGTAGTATTAATGATGTTCTCATTATGTTTAACAATGATTATGTCCCTGTGGATTTCTATGTTTTGGATGTTGAATACAATGCTTCTTGTCCTATTACTTTGGGAAGACCTTTTCTTATAACAGTTGGTGCCATCATTGATATGAAAGAAGGCACCATTAAATATAATTTTCCATTCAAGAAAGGTATTTACACTTCCCTATGAGGAGAGAGAAGTTGCTTTTTGCTCCTCCTTTGAAAGCAAGGTTTGTGTGAATGCTTCTCATTTGAAAATACTTGATTCTTCTTGCTTTTTGTGCCTAACTTAAAGGCGTTAAAGAAAAGTACTTGTTGGGCGATAACCCAAGAGTTTCCTTGAGTCTTGGAAGTTATTACTTCAGTAATGACCTCTCCTTAACCTTTTTGTTTGCTTTTTGTGCCAAGAATGACCTCTAATGAGAGGGAAGTAAGATTTTGGGAGTTGCTGTCCTGAAACAGATTTCTGTCCTCCACCAAAAACATTTGTGAGGAGTATCTATAACCCGGATTGAGATAATAATTTACGAATAAATCCCCAAATATGTTATATAACTTTCGTTAGTTCAACACTTTTTGATTTGAGCAACATAAGATGTTCGAAAAAATTGGTTTCTAACTGTTGGTCTGTTTTGATAGATTTCTGCCATTATTTGCATTTGCTTCTTATTGATTCCTTTTTGAGTTTTCTTTTGGGGAATTGAGCTTTTTGATGGAGTTACTACAATATCTTTTGTTTTTAGTGAAAAGTCTTGCTGTTGCAAAGCTTTGCCAGAGGTCTAATATCTTTTGAATACACTAATGTTGCTAATGAAGATTGTGTGAAGTTTTGTATGCAGGAAATTTTTTACGTGTAGAGAGAGAATGATGCAATGAGATGAAGAATGGACAAAAGCTCAAGCTTGGGGATGCCACCATGGTGTCACCCCAAGAAATATCCAAGAGTGACAAGCGTCAAAGCTTGGGGATGCCCAAGGCATCCCCTTCTTCATCAATAAAAAGCTCAGGTCTGTCTAGACACTTCGTTGTTTCATGCATAGTTGTGTTATTCTTGGAGCGTCTTAGTTTTCGTTTGCTTTGCTTAGGTTGTTCAGTTTTCTTGAATAAAGTAGTTTCAACCCCTGTTCTCGCTGTGTTGTTTTGCAAATAAGTTGCTTGGTGTTGGAAAGGAGTAGGAAGTTCCTGCTTGAAAGTGCAAGAGGGGCTTGCATTGACTGTGACTTAGACTTCAGCATGACACACTAGGTGTTGTTTTGACCTTATGCTTAGTGATTATTGCTGTAGCATGTCTTGTTCCAAACAATTGGTATTGCTTAGCGTGCCTTGAAGAAATAATGCGTTGTTTTAGCATGGAAAAGCATAGTATTGTGGTATTCTCCTTTGATGCTTTGTTTGGGTTGCACCATGTTATGACTATGACAAGTCACCATAGCCTCTATGATCATTTAGTCCTTGACTTGTAGTACCACTCTATGCTTTGATTAGTAATGCTTTTTTGCTCTACATGATTATGGACATTATGCTCTCTTAGTTGGTTGCTCTTAGTCTTTTGCTAGCCTCCACTTGTATGAGTAAGTTCTACTCATGATTCCAACTCGCAAGAAACCAAGTTATTCTAAAGTGTCCACTATAAACTCCTATGCATGGTGTGTTACACCATTCCAAGTATATTCTTGTTTTCAGCTATCTTCCAATTAAAAACTATTTTGTTATGTGAAAACTTAGTGATTAAAGCCCTCACGAACTTGATGGCACACTTTATATTCTTTGCCCCTAATAAACTTGAACCATTGTGTCGTCTATGTTTTATATGCTTGCACTTATACATTGGAATTAGCAGAACCATGCTGTCATGGGGAACGTTTTTAACATTGCACTTGTACTTTGTACTTAGTTGATATCATGCTCTTTTGTCTATGGATGTCACCGGTGTGAAATAAAGAGGGAACTTGTAAGTCCATGAAGTTTGTATTTTGTGTTAGAGAAACGCCTGGGCCGCAAGCCTAAGCATGCCTAATCATGGTGGAAACTTGCAGCATCACCATAGTGAGCTATCTATGAAGCATCCTTAATAAAAAGCTATGCTTATAGTAAATAAAAAGATCGCTGAGATGCTCATTGTCTGCTTGCCTTGTCATTTTGGTTATGGGATAGCTCCTGTACCATGTGCAAGGGGTACCCCGTTGGCGGTTCTCTATGATACACATGTACTTACAATGACAAGAACTTACAGGTGACTGAAGTTGAGTAGCATGAGGTGTGACCCTCGTATTCAAGGGACTTGAGATTGCCAACTTATACTTTGTCAAGCATATACTCCATAGTTTGTTCACTTTAATCTTAATCACTTCAATATGCTTATGATAGGGGCAATGAGGGCTGAAAGCTAACAAGTACCATAATTTTTGGAAGCTCTTTTTGAAACTTGAAATCCCTGCTTCCCTTTATGAAGGGCCTTTCTTCCACTATTATGTTGAGTCTTCACCTTCTACCTTTAGGCACCATTAATAGAGCATAGTTGCCATTCTGTGTGCAGTGTCCCAAACCTTACTAATTGATGCATATTGTGTTATTACTTGTTCTTGTGCTATTTGTTTCTAGTCACCCTTGTGAACTTTGAAGGTGTCCTATGCATCTATTTGCTACTCTATGAGGGACAAGATGATTGCCACTATGCCATGTTTTCTGTATGTGAAACAAACAAACGTTTTTCAATGCATGTTATTCATGATCTTTGTTTGTAGCCTTTCATGTTGCATGCATAGTTACTATGTCTTACTGTTAGAACTCTATCTTTCATGCACATGTTTAGAGTTCTTTGATCCCAGCTTTCAATGCTTGCAAATGGTTTGATCTTTATTGTGAAGGTGCATGTCACCTCAAAAATTATTCTTTTTATCACTTACCTACTCGAGGACGAGCAGGAGTTAAGCTTGGGGATGCTTGATACGTCTGAAATGTATCTGTAATTTTTGATGTTCCATGATTTTTTTGTATCTACTTTGCTTTGCTTTGTCTACACTTTGAGGTGTTTTTATATCTTTTTTGGAACTAACCTATTAACAAGTTGCCACAGTGCCAGTTGCCTGTTTTCTTCTGTTTTTGGTTCCAGAAAGGTAGAAAATCAATATTCTCGGAATTGGAAGGGACAAAAGCCAAAGTCAATATCTTTCCGTGGGGAACACAAAGTCCAGAGGAGAGACGGAGGAGGGCCTCGAGGGGGCCACACACCCTGGCCGCTCGGGTGGGCCCACCCAGCGCCTGGGGGGTGCAGCCGCCTCGGGCACCCCCTCGACCTCCCTCTTTGCCTATAAGAATCTCCCGATGCAGAAACCCTAAGGACCCGATCAATATTCCACGAAACCTTCTATAGCCGCCACCGTTGTCCCTAGATCGGGGGGATCTAAAGTTCTTCCTGGCACCCTGCCGGAGGGGAGATCATCCCGGAGGCCTTCTCTCCAGTATGATGCGTGAGTAGTTCCACCTTGGACTATGGGTCCATGTAGTAGCTAGATGGTTGTATCTTCTCCTTGTGCTTTCATGTATAGATCTTGTGAGCTCTGTTCATGATCAAGATCTAATCTATTTGTAATCATGCATGTTGTGTTTGCGGGGATCCAATGGATATTGAGATTATTATGTCATATTGGTTAATGGTTTGTCTTTGATTCTATCATGTCTATGTTGTTTGTGATCTTGCATGCTCTCTGTTGTTAGTAGCTATATTGGCCAAGTAGTTGCTAGTGACTCCAAGACGGTGTATTTATGCTCGATAGTGGGTTCATGCCTCTAGTTTCCAAGGGAAGTGACAGAAATCTCTTCGGTTGTAGATGTGTTGTTGCTACTAGGGAGAAAACAACGGTCTCTTGTTCATGAAACAAGTGGATTGTTTACCTTACACACTTTGCTTAAAGCAGTTGTCTATTGCTTGCAACTTAATACTGGAGGGGTTTCGGATGATAAACTGAAGGTGGACTTCTAGTCATAGATGCAGTTGGATGGCGGTCTATGTATCTTGTTGTATTTCCCAATCGAATCTCATAGGATCTTTTTGACTAGTATTGCATTGTCATGCCTTGCTCAGTTCCTGTCAATTGCCCTGCTGTAATTTGTTTACCCTTCATGTCATGTTGTTTATCTAAGAAGAGAACCTCTAGTGAACTATGGACCCCGGTCCAAACTTTACCATTGATACATCTTCCACTGTTACTTGTTTACTTGCTGCAAACCATTACCTTCCACACCATATGTTTAATCCTTTGTTACAGCAACCGGTGAGATTGAGAACCTTATTGTTAGTTCGGGCAAAGTCTTGAGTTTGTGTTGTGCAGGTCTCTGCGTTGCTAGCAACACCTGTGTGACGTTTACTTCCTCCTACTGGTTCGATAACCTCGGTTTCTTACTGAGGGAAGACTTGCTATTGTGCTGCTTCACACCTTGCTCTTGGGGTTCCCAACAGGCTCCACATCAACTGAGCCATCAACAACTTCTCTTCTAGTTAAGTTGGTTGGATCCCCAATATAGTGTCCTTCAATGATGTTCCATAACTCAATACATGAGCTGCGCACATGAGATTTCATTAGAGATTGCCATTGAGCAAAAGTAGATGCAACTAGCTTTGGTGGGTCTCCTCTATTGTTTATATGAGGGTGAGGAATTTGAGGGTCGGGAGTGTACCATCCTTGAGAGTCATGGTGCTCTCCCTTCTCACCTTCCCTTTTTGTGGTGGAATTAGTGTTGTCTTGATTATCCCCCACCACCATACCTGCGAGTGATGCCAGGGCATTCACCTTAGGTAATGATGGAGGTAACTCTTGAGGAGAAGGGGATGATGAGTCACCTTTATATTTAACAAGTTGCTCAAGTAACTTGTGCAATTGTTTGATATTGTTGCCCAAGGTGGAGCTCAATCTTGTTTCCAAGTTATTGAGATCCTCCATGGTCATTGTGTTGGTAGTCTCACTATCACCTTCCCCTAAGTTGCTACCCATATACTCTTAGGCGGTAAAACCCGAATAAAGAGCCGAGGCTCTGATACCAATTGAAAGGATCGTATGGGCACCTAGAGGAGGGGGGATGAATAAGTGCTACTTCAAATTTTCTTCTTTTTCAAATTATGGTTTGACAAGAAAGTTAAATTATCTAGATTATGCAAATAAAGTGAATTTACCTATATGTCAAACTAGCACTAACTAGCACAAACACTAAGTATGAACAAGTAAAGTGCGGTAAAGGATAGAAGTAACCAAAGTGGAGGACGCGGAGACATAAGGATTTGTTTCACGTAGTTCCTTCCTTTTGAGGGGAAGTACGTCTATGTTTGGAGAGGGGGTGGTTTCAAACCACCAACGCCATGAGAGGCCTCAACCTCACCCCAAAGGGTTCGATTCACCTCTTCCACTATATCGGCAACCTTCGAGGTGGAAGCCGACACCTTCACAACAAGTTCGGGACACACATCCACAACTTAATTGGAGGCTCCCAAATACAAGCAAGCTGTCAAACAATCAAAAACAAGCTTATAAGAACCAAATCAAAAGCTAGGGTTTCCAAAGAAACACTAGAGCATGGGGGCCCTCAAGTGAATGAAGGGGAAATGAAGATCTCTCTTGGTGAAGCTGTAGATCAAGGTCTCCTCCTTCGATTCTCCAAAGATCAATGACTTTGGATGGTTGGATGAAGAGATCTTGTTGATTTGGTGGCTAAAATGGGGGTAGTGTTCTTGAGTGGGTCAAGCAGCTGGAGGAAGGGGATAAGGTCCTCTATTTATAAGAAGCCCCTGATACGTCGGAAACGTATCTATAATTTTTGATGCTCCATGCTTGTTTAGTATCTACTTTGCTTTGATTTGTCTACACTTTGAGGTGTTTTTATATCTTTTCTGGAACTAACCTATTAACAAGTTTCCATAGTGCTAGTTGCCTGTTTTCTTCTGTTTTTGGTTCCAGAAAGGCAGAAAATCAATATTCTCGGAATTGGACGGGACAAAAGCAAAAGTCAGTATTTTACCGTGTGGTACACAAATCCAGAAGACAAGACGGAGATGCGAACCAGGGTGGCCAAACCCCCCTAGGCGCGGCCAGGGGTGGGCCCGCGCCTAGGCAGGGTGTGACCCCCTGGTCGCCTCCCGTCCTCGCCTCTTTGCCTATAAGAAGCCCCCGATGCAGAAACCCTAAGTACCCGATCAATATTTCACGAAACCTTCTGTATCCGCCGCCACCGTCGTCCCTAGATCGGGGAGGGGGGGCGGATCTGAAGTTTTTCTCGGCACCCTGTTGGAGGGGAGATCATCCTGGAGGCCTTCTCTCCGGTATGATGCATGAGTAGGTCCGCCTTGGACTATGGGTCCATGTAGTAGTTAGATGGTTGTATCTCCTCCTTTGTGCTTTCATGTATAGATCTTGTGAGCACCATTCATGATCAAGATCTAATCTATTTATAATCATGCATGTTGTGTTTGCGGGGATCCGATGGATATTGAGATTACTATGTCAGATTGATTAATGTTTTTGTCTTTATGATTCTATCATGTCTGTGTTGTTTGTGATCTTGCATGCTCTCTGTTGTTAGTAGCTATCTTGGCCGAGTAGTTGCTAGTGACTCCAAGAGGGGGTTTTTATGCTTGATAGTGGGTTCATGCCTCTAGTTTCCAAGGGAAGTGATAGAAATCTCTTCGGTTGTATATGTGTTGTTGCTAGGCAGAAGGTGGAGAACCCCCTCCGGCTTAGACCGGAGACTTCGGACAGTCTCCGAACCACCTATCAGACTGTCCTAGGCAGAAATCTGGAGCCTCCTCCGGGGATTCCTGCTCCGGACCACACCGGAGACTCCGGTCCAGCCAGACCGGAGACTCCGGTCTGGAATTCCTAGGAACATGTAAATCTTGCAGGGAACGTTCCGTAGAGCATGGATCCTTTTCATTTTGCAATATATCAACATGTAGACAATAGCATACTATAAAATGATCTACTTGTTGTTAATGAACACCAAAAGTGATTATGACAGTAAATGTCCATTCAGCAACCATAGTTGATATTCGTGATGCTTGACTGTAGGTCATCGTGCCTTCTTCATCCTTGAGCATGGCGATGATCTTCATGTCCACTTCTCCCTCGAGCATGTCGATGGTGGTCCTACCAGCTTCCTTCTTCCCCCACCTCTGTGCTGAAGCCTGCTCCTGTGGCTATAAGAAACCGCCAACCCTTGATGTTGTAGCTTATATTTGTAAGCTTGTTACTACTGTTTCTTCGTTGGTCATATGAAACCAATTTTCATGCTTACCATTGTATCATGATTAGAATTATTCTTGCTAGCGCAGTAGGATTTTGGATGGATGCTTATCATTTTTCTTGTTTGTACCATGCTTAACCTATTGTAGAACATTGTTCCTACTAGCTCCACCGACTTGTTTGCTCCCTCCATGGGGAAAATTGGCATGAGTTGGATACAACCTACCAATATTTTCCATGATCAAGTTAAGTATGTCCCTAAATCTTTAATGGTATGGGAACCTTCTGTACCAAAGTTTATCCTGAATAGGATGGTTCAACTCGTGAATAGCGGGGTAAGCTATTCCAATGGGTTTAGAGAGAGGTATATGCAGAAGATTTCCAATGATGTTCTTGACTTCACTATGATCATAGTGATCACTCTTCAGCTGTACAACCACATCAGAAAGTGGAGAACAAAGTGGACCTGATATGCAAACTTAGAGTGAAAGAGGGCATGAGATGGTGCCCGGAGAGCATTGCCTTTATGATCGATGATGAGAAGCTGAAGAAACACCTAGTGGTAAGATAGCATGAAACTGTCTTATGTTTCACTTGTTCCTATCTTACACATTGATTTGCATTAACACACTATCTTATCAATCTTAGACCTTCTTGAAGCTCGCTGAGTTGGTGTAGAAGCCCATACTGAACTTTTCTCATATGAAGACGACCTTCACGTCTAAGTGTGTGAGTCGTAGCCAACTCTGATATTAAAATTTGATGTTGAATACCATATACTTCCTTGCGGACAACAAAGAAGAAGGTGTCGTCAATGCTAACATGACTACATGTGAAAGGAGGGCCTAACTTAGAACCTGGCTACGCAGTCACTTTGATAAGTGCTACTGCTTTGCTAATGTTGATGGTGGTCATGATTCATGATCCGTTGATGCAGTCATGTATATTTTGGGAGGTGGAGTGATATATCTCCTCAGTTAGGA
Source organism: Avena sativa (assembly GCA_916181665.1). Classification (NCBI taxonomy): domain Eukaryota; kingdom Viridiplantae; phylum Streptophyta; class Magnoliopsida; order Poales; family Poaceae; genus Avena; species Avena sativa. Next base: position 378,303,552 of record OV702284.1, read on the forward strand.
CTAGTTAGGACTTGATGAAAACTGATTCATGATATGTACTCCCTCTGTTTCAAAATATAAGATGTTTTAGGTTTGTGAAGAGAATGTATCTAGACTTGTTTTAGTGTGTAGATTCACTCTAAACATGAGTGAACCTATATACTAAAAGTAGTCCAGATACACGTGCTTCACAAAGCTAAAACATCTTATATTTTGAAACGAAGGGAGTAATATTATGGGGGTGGTATATATTAATCCCTCCAATGATGAACTTGCGATGCACCACAAGCTGTTTTTTATGTGTTTATATCGTGGTGCATCAGCTAGGATAACTGTTACTTTAGGCGGTGTTGCCCTAGTATCACTATATTTTGTTGAAGTGATTATATAGACTATTTTACTAGTTATTTGAGTATGGATTGATGAATGCAAGGTAACCTCGCCACTCTTGAAAGAGGTTACTGTAATAGCTATTATGGATACAACCAAACATCACCTATCTGTTTTTGCCCACTCCATAGTCTGCAAAGTATGCAACCAAACAATCGCCATGCATATATCCTCCGGGCCCAAAAAAAAGAAAAACACCGCAGACAACCAAATAAAGTGGAGAACATGGCGTAAAGGTTGTTTTCACGGGGACATGCCTTTCAGGACCTTGCCCTAGGGAGATCCAACATGGACGCACCCTATCAAACACACCCAAAAAGATCAACCCTGCGTCGCCTAGGTCGTGGCTAGGCACTGGCGCCTGTATCAACCCCTTGATATGTGAAAACCCACTCATCTCCATTGTACTCCCTCCTTCTCAAAATAGGATGCATATAGTTTTTTTGTCAAAGTCAAACATTCTAAATTTTGACCAACTACATCGGAATTTTTTTGAACATTTATAATCGCAAATCAATATCATTAGAACCACCATGAAAAATATTTTCATATTGTGTATGTGTGGTATTATAGATATTCAAATTCTTTTCAATATAGTCAATCAAATTTCAAAACATTTTGACTCTGTACAAAAACTATATGCATCCTATTTTGAAAGAAGGGGTAGTTAGGGTTGCAAGCGGACAACCTGCAAACCCACGTATAGGTATATCAGAAGTTAAATATGTACTAATCTTAAATAAAAGTTGTACTGCCAAAGTTAACTTTTAAAACATCTATATGCGGGCTACTGCTTGCAACTCTAATTGTAGTACTCGTCGAACGCAAATGCACAGCTAGTGGAGTACTTACTTGATTTCCTCTAGCAAGTTACTAAGTGTAAGTACAGGTACAACAAAGCAGACGAAGAAACAGTTGGCGTGTCCACGGAGACCACAGGCAAAGCAAGCCCACACATTGAGTGCCGTGTCATGGAGTTGGCGCTGCTAGCAGTATACCAACAGTGGGCTAGCTAGCGTGCTTTCATTGCATTGCAGCTGTGCGTATCCGGTGATCCATCCATGGATCAGCCAAGACTTTGATTGCAAACCGCCAAACGCTATACTCCTAGTTGGATTCTGCCCAGCAGACGTGCGCAGCAAACGCGTCGTCCACCGGTGGGACAAGCTCGGCATCCATGCATGCGCGCGTGCGGCCCGCCGTGGATGGACGGAGATGGACTGGGGTTCTGGGGTGGCGAAGGTGGTGGTGGTTGGCTGCGTGGAGAATTCAAGGCGTAGGGGTAGGGTGGCGCGAGGCGGAGGCGGGTGGCGCACGGGTACGGCCGCTGGACAGACACGCCTCGACCTGCTTTGCTCCCGCTAGCGCACGGATTGAATGCGCGCGCAGGTGTGAGGGGTTCGAGGTACGTACTCCAACCGGGAACGGGGAGTTAATGGCGGGGCGCGTAGGGGAGGGGTTTAAGTGCGGCATTTACGTCGCCATTGACGTTTTCTCCCGGCGAGATTGATTGTCGTGCCCAGGACAGTTCGTGCGGACGTGATCCGGCGCGGAAAAAGCCCTCGGATTCTGCCGAACCCGCCTCTCCCGTGCAGATCGTTGCTTTTCCACGGATCGCTGCTCTGCTCACTTATACTCCGTACTTATTTTTTCTTTAGAGTGGCCAGCAACGAAAAATGTAGAGCTAGCGGCCCGGAGCATGAAAGGCTGGCAAGACCGTGGGTCTCATTTTTCCCTGTTGGGCTGGACGCGCAAACAGTCGGGTAATAAGTGGAAGCGTCGACAGATAGGATCCTTGACATGGCCCAACAGTCCACTGATGGAACGACAAGAATTGTTTTTTAAGACTAGCCTGCTAATCTTCTTTGACTTACTGAATTATCTTTGTCCCCCAAAAAATATTTGCTCGATAAAGGCCAATTGATTACTTAACATTAAATACTCCCTCCATTCCTTTCTGTAGTGTCGACAGATAGGATCCTGACATGGCCCAACAGTCCACTGGTGGAAGGACTCGAACTGTTTTTCTAAGACTAGCCTGCTAATCTTCTTAGACTTAGTGAATTATCTTTGCTCCCCAAAAAATATTTGCTCGATAAAGGCCAATTGATTACTTAACATTAAACATAAATTAGAGACCATTTGCATCTCAAATAAGACCGCACCATTAAAGAAAATGTTCACCAATCACCTTAGCTGGTTGAGGCTAGGGGCGACGTCCATTGGCACGCTGGGTGTATTTGATCGTCTCGTTTCGAAGGGTCACGCAAGTGCGAAAAATTCTCCAACCATTCGTTCTCTACTCGGAAAAAAGTAACGTAGATAAAATTTATATTAAGAAATAGGACTATTTAGCAAATTATGGATTATCGTCCGCAAGATATTAAGCTCGGGCAGACCCGCTCCCACCGTAACCTTATATCAAATTGTTAAGGAAAATATGTTATAAACTAAGTGTTGTGGCAATAAATGTTTTCACAATAAAGTTCACAAAAAAAATGTTTTCACAATAGGATCCTTGACGTGGCCCAACAATCCACCGATAGAAGGACTCAAATTGTTTTTTATGACTAACTTGATAATATATTTTTTGCGGGTAAATGTGGACTTTATTGCTACATAGGGATTATAGAAAGGTCAAGAGCGATTGAATTATATTTGCTTCAAAAAAATATTTACTCAAGAAAATCCCATCGATTACTTAACATTAAACCATAAATTACAGCCCAACTAAGAACCTTTGCATGTGAAGCAAGAACACACTATTCAAAAGTATCCAACATATTTGATCACCTCATTGTAAGGAGTATTGCAACAAATGTGGAAATCTTGCAACCATACTTACACCTAACTTGAATGATTTACATTAAAAATAGGTCTAATTAGCGGATTGTGGAATTTATTCCGCAATATTTTAAGCTCGGTCGAACCCGATGAATCTTTCGATCCACATAACCTTGCAACTATTCGTTGGGGGGGAATTCATTTAAAATCAATACAATTATAATAAACATTTTTAATTATTTATAAATTACTATTTAATCATACTATAGTTTGATGAGTATATGTTTTCTATTATTTAGCAAGCATTGTTAACCATACAATATTGTTGAAATACATTAGTTATTGTGTGTCAAGCTATGTAGTTGCAACATACATATTATCAAATAAAATATAAGCGTTCTAGTAAATTTAAATTGTACTTTTTGTAGGGGTTCGTAGCATGGAAAACAAAAAATTCTACCGCGTGCACACAAACAAGCCAAGATTTATCTACTAGATTGTAGCAACGAGTCAATAGAAACACTCACCCTCGAAGATTCCAAAGCGGTTAAAGAGAGCAGATTCTCGTGGGTGATGTAGTCGTACACTTGCCGATCTCAAGATCGCGTAGACGATCCTTCCGGTGCTGCGTTCCGGCAGCGCTTCCTTAGTCGGTCACACGTTCGGTACTCGATGAAGACCTTCCTCTCCCTTGTTCCAGCAGGCAGCAGAGGTTGTAGTTCTCCCCTCGCAATTCCGGCAACACGACGGCGTGGTGTCGGAAGTAGAGGGAAGTGTAGGGTTCGCAGCATAGAAAACAAAAATTTTCCTACGATGTGAACTATATACCAAGATCTATCTACTAGATACAAACAACGGGCGGATGTATATCCGTAGAGAACATACCCTTGAAGACCGACAAAGCTTAACGAGTTCAACTCGTGGTTGATGTAGACGATCTCTTGCCGATCTCAAGATCGAGAGGAAGTCCTAGCGCCGCAAATCAGCAGCGCATCCGTGCTCGCACACACGTTCGAGGCACCGAGCAACCTCCGCCTCCTCGCTCCAGCGATGCAGCGGAAGCACAACTCTTTCTTGCCGAATAGCCACCGGGAACATGTATCTCGCTAGTCCGAGACCATGGGGAATAAATTCTAGAGGGGGAGAGAGATCCTTCACGAGGAGGTGTGTGAGACAAGTGAGGAGGGGGGCTCCTTTTATAGGAGGAGGGGGGGGGAACCCCAAGGGGGTGGCCGGCGCATGGGGGCTGCCCCCTTTCCCTCCCCTCTTCATGTGGGTGGACACTCCACTCACAAATCTCCTTTAAATTCCCTCCACTCAAAAGTCCACTCAAATTCCCATTAAATTTCCACCAAATTTAATGCAAACTCTCATTAAATAAAACTCTTTTATTTTATTCAGAATTTTGTCAATTACTTTAATGACAAACATTCACAAATAACCCCTTGCTAGAATTCTATTTCACATGCATAACCACTTTATGCAATTTCACCCGAAAACCTGTTTCGGTATCTAGTGAAATAAATTCCTGCGCTTGTTCATTCTTTCGGCATGAAACATTTGCTCCAATTGGATGTCGGTGTCTCTTAAGTGTGTCACCCTACGGTTCGTGAATAATGCGGACATGATCGAGACCCCTCTCGGATCAATAATCAGAAGCGGGATCTGGAGACCCATACTGACTCCCACACATTCAACGATGACTTTCTTGTGATCGTCGGAACCTTTTACGCTAGTATATCTTAATCCCTTTGTTTCACGATATATTACATGTCCGAGATTCGATCATCGGTATCTCCATACCTAGTTTGATCTCGTTACCGACATGCACTCTTTTCTCGTTCCTGTGATATAACATTCTAGTGATCAAATCACTTGCTTGCAAGCTAATCAATGTGATATCACCGAGAGGGCCCAGAGTATATCTATCCGTCATCGGGATGAACAAATTCCACTCTCGATCCATGAGCCTCAACATAACACTTTATTAGTTCTGAATCCATCTTTATAATCACCCTGTTACGGTGTGACGTTTGATGTTATCAAGAAACTCTTCCGGTGTTAGTGATTGACATGATCTCATGGTCTAATGATTAGGATCACTTCGTAAGTTGTTATAGCAATATAAACTCAATGACTTTGATCGTAATGCTATACTTCGGATGAATGTTCATCACACCATTACACTAATGTTGTGATCCCGTTATTAACAACATCCAATGTCCATGATCAGGAAACCTTGATCATCTTGTTAATCAACGAGCTAGTTTATGAGAGAGGCATAACTAGGAACTTTCTGTTTGTTTATTAAACACACATGTATTATCGTTTCCGTATTAATACAATTATAGCATGCAAAATAAACATCTATCATATACTTGGAATACACATAATAAACACTTTATTATTGCCTCTCAGGGCATATTCCCTTCAGGAAGATCCCGCAGGGCTTTCCTAAGCCGGTGCGAGTTATGGTGGATCTAGGGTTTCCCGGTGATCTAGGGTTTAGAAGACCGGGAGAAGGAGGTGTCGGTGGCGGCTAGGGCGGCGGCTGGCGGCGAGGCGCGGCGGCAACGGCTTGGTGCGGCGGCAGCGACGAGGCGCGGCGGCGGCTTGGGTGTGGGAGGGCTAGGGCTTGGTGTTTTGGGGAAGCCTTCCCCTCTATTTATGAGAGGGGGGCAGCCTTGGGAGGGGTGGGTTTGAATCCAAACCCAAACCCAAGTTGGATTGAGAGAAGGACTTGTTTCTTTTTCCACTAGGAAACCATTGTTCCAGTTTGACTTTTCAAACTTCCCGTTTGACTTCAATTTAGAGCTTTAATTCTCTCTTACAAATGCCCACACCAAGTGACCTAGGATATGATACAATCATTCCACTTATCCATGACACATTCATGGACCATTCCCCTTCCGGTTTGGTGACCCTTCTAGAACCTCTCCGATGAAAACATCGGAATCTTTCCCGAACTCCGGAATCGGACTTTCCTTATATGAATCTTATTCTCCGGACCATTCCGGATCACCTCGTGATATCCCGGATCCCATCTGAGACTCCGAACAACATTCGGTATCCCTACTAACATTCCATATCTACCAAACAACATCGAATCCTTAAGGGTGTCTCCCTATAGTTCGTGAATTATGCGGACATGACCGAGACACTTCTCCGATCAATAACCAATAGAGGAATCTGGAAATTCATATGGCTCCCACATATTTCTACGATTACTTTGCGATCGAATGAACCACTTACATACGATACCAATTTCTCTTTGTCTCGTGATAGTTTACTTATCCAAGGTTTTGATCGTCGGTATCTCTGCATACCTAGTTCAACCTCGTTACTGATAAGTACTCTTTTCTCGTTCCTGTGATATATGATCCCTTGTGAGACAGTCATATGCTTGCAAGCCAATTGGATGACATTTCACCGAGAGGGCCCAGAGTATATCTATTCGTCATATGGATGGACAAATCCCACTCTTGATCCATGTGCCTCAACACATACTTTCCGAACACTCGATGCCACCTCTATAGCCACCCAGTTACGGTGTGGTGTTTGATGTTATCAAAGCATCCTTCCGGTGATGGTGATTAGCATGATCTCACGGTCGAAGGAATTAGGTTACTATGTATCAGAAAGCTTATAGCAAATGAACTATTAAAATGACTTGATCTTTATGCTACGCTTATCTACATGAGTATATCCATCATACCATTCTCCTAATGATATGATCTTGTTGCTAACAACATCTCAATGTTCATGATCGGGAAACCACGATCATCTATTAACCAACAAGCTAGTATTACAAAGAGGCTTTACTAGGGACTCTAATTTAGTTTACAAATCACACAAGTATTAATATTCCCAGTTTAATACTGTTATAGCATGAATGTAAACATTTGTCATAAACATAAAGATATAATAATAACCACTTTTATTATTGCCTCTAGGGCATATCTCCAACAGTCTCCCACTTGCACTAGAGTCAACTAATCTAGATTACATGGTAATATACCGAACACCCATGGCGGTTTGGTGCTGGTCATGTTTTGCCCTCAGGAGAGGTTTAGTCAGCGGATCCGATACATTCAGATATGTGTGTACTTTGCAAATCTTTATGTCACCATCTTGGACATGCTTTCAAATAGCATGAAAACGTAGCTTGATACGCTTCAGCTTCTTGTGTGACCTTGGTTCTTGCGCATTGGCTATGGCGCCCATGTTATCACAGTAGATAGACATTGGGTCTAGCGCACTTGGAACCACACCGATCTCTGTAATGAACTCCTTCATCCATATCGCCTCTTGTGAAGCCTCCGAAGCAGCTATGTATTTCGATTCAGTTGAAGATCTCGCCACAACGCTTTGCTTTGCACTCCTCCAGCTAACTGCTGCACCATTCAAAGTAAATACGTATCGAGATTGAGATTTAGAATCATCCGGATCGGTGTTCCAACTAGCATCGGTGTAACCATTAACAACGAGTTGTTCATCACCTCCATAAGAAAGAACCATATCCTTAGTTCTTTTCAAGTACTTAAGGATGTTTTTGACCGTTGTCCAATGATCCACTCCCGGATCACTTTGATATCTGCTAGTCAAACTAACAGCACATGCAATGTCGGGTCTAGTACATAGCATGGCATACATATGAGATCCTATGGCTGAGGCATAGGGAGTCTTACTCATCATTTCTCTATCTTCTGCCATTGCAGGACTTTGAGTTTTACTCAAGGTCGTATTGGGCAACATGGGCAAGAACCCTTTCTTGCTATCTTTCATTCCAAACCTCTTTAGAACTTTGTCCAAATATGTACTCTGTGACAATGATATTAGGTGTCTCGATCTATCTCTATAAATCTTTATGCCTAATATGTAAGCTGCTTAGCCAAGATATTTCATTGAAAAACTATTATTCAAATAATCCTTGACACTATTTAAGAAGGTCTACATCATTCCCAATCAACAATATGTCATCTACATATAGTATTAAGAATGCTACAGAGCTCCCACTCACTTTCGTGTAAATACAAGCTTCTCCATAAGTTTATAAATCCAAAGCTTTTGATTACCTTATCAAAACGTTGATTCCAACTTCGGGATGCTTGCTTTAATCCATATATGGACCGTTGAAGTTTTCATACCTTGTTAGCATCTTTAGGATCGACAAAACCTTTGGGTTGCATCATATACAACTCTTCATCAATGTCTTCATTAAGGAACGCCGTTTTGACATCCATCTGCCATATCTCATAATCATAATATGCAGCAATTGCTAACATAATCCTCACAGACTTTGGCTTTGCTACCGGTGAGAAAGTCTCATCATAGTCAACTCCTTGAATTTGTCGAAACCCTTTTGCGACAAGTCGAGCTTTATAGACAGTAACATTACCATGAGCATTTGTTTTCTTCTTGAAAATCCATTTGTTCTCGACAGCGTTCCGGCCATCCGGTAAGTCCACCAAAGTCCATACTTGGTTTTCGTACATGGATCCAATCTCGGATTTCATGGCTTCTTGCCATTTATTGGAATCTGGGCTCATCATCGCTTCCTCATATGTCGCAGGATCATCGGTGTTGTCCACCAACATGACACTCATAACGGGAACATACCAATCAGGAGTGGTACGAGTTCTCGTTGACCTGCAAGGATTCGTAGTAACTTCAACCAAAGTTTCATGATCAACATCATTAGCTTCCTCTCTTATTGGTGTAGGCGCCACAGGAACTACTTCCGATGATGCGCTACTCGCAAGTTCGAGAGAAGGTTCAACAACCTCGTCGAGTTCTACTTTCCTTCCAGTCACTTCTTTCGAGAGAAACTCCTTCTCTAGAAATGATCCATTCTTAGCAACGAATATTTTGCCCTCGGATCTATGATAGAAGGTGAAAGAACATGTGAGGCCCCCATGTGTGGTTTTGGTAATTAATGACAATCTTTATGGACTAATGTGTGTACTAAGTTATATTTGTAGGATTTGTCCATTGGCATCGCTTGGAGCATGTGTTGGCTTCAAGGTCGATGAAATGCAAAGAAGATATGTTGTGCATGCTCAATATGCGGGGTCGATGATGAGGAATTAAGAAAGACGTTCCATCTCGAGAAGGGCAAGACCGTCTACATCGAGCTTATGTGGAATGCTCAAGGCAAAGGTATAATCTTGATAGGTTTTCCTTTTTCCGGTCTCTTGTTGTGTGTAGGAGACCGGGTTTAGGATAGATAACCGTACTATCAAGAGGGGCTCTCGTATGAGTAATTCGGTCACATCGTTCGGAGAGAGCTCAAAACTTTGCATACTTGCATCATCGTATTTGGTTGTTATTTGGTCTTGTTCATGTGAGGATATAGAGCTTGTGATAATCTCCATAACAAGCTCTTGTTCATCAAAATCGGATCTCCCATATATATCTTGTTGCGATTTTGATTTATACGAGTTTTCGGTTTCTCACCAAGTGAGATATCTCACATTATTCTACTTGATACTTTTCCCAGAAACGCCCAGATCCAGATCTAGATTTCCTGGCCCGTTGACCTCGTGCCTGGCGCCGCGCACGTCCTGCCCACCGCTCGCTGCGCGCGCTGGGGCCGCTGCCGCTGGGCCCGTCCCTCCGTGCCGCTTGCGCGCCTCGCGCAGCCGCCGCTCACCCGCCTGGCCCCGCGCGTGCCTAGCTGCTAATCTGCCCGCATGCATGCTGCTGGCCCCCGCGATGGCCCCCACGCTGCACGCGCTTGCTCTACTGCTGCGCCGCGCGAGCTGCCTGCCTAGCTGCTGCTCTGCTGCTGCTGTCTCCTGCTGGGCCCGCGCCGCTTGCTCCCTGCCCCACTGCTCACCCCCGCTGCTGCCTAGGTGCGCTGTTGCTGCTGTGGTATTTCTGGGTTGGGTCCGGTACTACCGGTTAAATCCGGTACTACCGGACCATCCAGAAAAATACCCCAACGACCATATTTTGGCTAGCCCTATATAAGTCTTTTGTCCATTTTCATTTAGGATTGCTTCTTTCTCCTCCTTTTGTCTAAGCTTTGCCTCTATTTTCCTTACTCCTTGAGCTTGATTTCTACTCACCCCTCCATTGATTCTTGCATATATTTGAGGGGTAGTTGGAGGAGATCTAGATCTACGTTTTGACCAAACCAAAACATCTCTTTGTGAGTGTATCTTTGGGGATCTAGATTTTGGGGGATTTTGTGTCTCTCTTTGATTCCTCCTCTCGTGTTCCCCCAATAGCTTTAGTATCTTTGTTGGAACTTGAGAGTGAGGGATTTGAGCATCTTTGTGGTGTTCTTGCCATTTGCATTTGGTGCATCGGTTTGAGTTCTCCTCAGAGGATTTGGTTTGAATTTCTCATTGGAGCTTGTCCCTCTTGGGTTCTTGGAACCCTAGACGGTTTTGTGGCCTTGGTGGCATTTGTTGTGGACTTTTGTGACATTTGTTGGGAGCCTCCAATTAAGTTGTGGAGAAGTGCCCCAACCTTGTGAGAGGTTCCGGTTGCCACCGACAAGTGCACCGATAGTGGAAGCGTGAATCGATCCCATTAGAGTGAGATTCACCGGAGAATAAGGGAGGCCTTTTGTGGAGTTGGTGGTTTGATACCACCCCCTCTCCAAACGAGACCTACTCCATGTTGGGAGGAACTCGGTAAAATATCGTCGTCCCCGCGTGCCTCAGTTATCTCTATACCCGAGCTTTTACTTATGCACTTTATATTGTGATAGCCTTCGTGCTTGAAGTAATATATATCTTGGTATCACTTTGTTGCTTGTATTACTTAGCATAAGTTGTTGGTGCACATAGGTGAACCTTAGTTGTTCTAGGTTGTGCTTAACAAAGTAAACACTAGTTTTATTCCGCCTTTGTTGAGCCACTCTAGGAAAAGTTTTAATCGCCTATTCACCCCCCCTCTAGGCGACATCCGTATCCTTTCAATTGGTATCAGAGCCCGGTCTCTCATTTTTGGCTTCACCGCCTTGAGAGTAAAGATGTCGGCTAGAGGATTAGTGCACAATGACATGCTCATATTCGATGGCACAAATTATGATAGTTGGAAAACTCGTATGCTTATTCATTTTCGGGACATGGACCCAAATTTGGAGCGTATTGTAGATATAGGTTTTTCTCCTCCTATGGATTTCAAAAATCTATCTTGTGAGGACGAGAAAAACTTATATCTCGATGCTCAAGCTTCTAATGTGCTTGTTGATGCTTTGAGCTATGTAGTTACCTCCTCAATCATTCCTTTTTGGAGCGCTCATGAGTTATGGACAAAACTTCAAGATAAATATGTTGTGTCCAACATTATTGAGGATGATTGTGTTGCTTCCACTTCCGGTCGAGAGGAGTTCTCATCCTCTACCACTTCACCAACATGTGACTTTTCACAAGGTAATGATAGGGTGAGTGGTGATAGAAATTGCAATATGGATAGTGTGTTCACTATTTGTAATCCCTCATATCTATCTAGTTGCAATGATCTATCTTTGGACCTTAACACTTCTAGCACTCAAAATTCCTCACATGCTTGTGTTAATAGTCCTTACATATCATGTATAAATGACTTGAATAAATCTCATGATGATATGCTCTTGTTGTCTTGTTGCCATGATAAAAATGCTTCTATTTCCTCTAGTGCTTGTGTTGCTAACCATGTAGAGGAAAATGAAGATTCTATGGGCCAAGACAAGGTTTTGAATAGAGCTACAAGTGCAATCTCATCATCACCTTCCTCCGGTTCTCACATGTGCCTTATGGCTAAGGGAACAAAGGTAACCTCTTTGGATCCCATTGTATCTCATGATGATGATGAGGTTGAGAATGATAATGATGATTATCGAGGTAAGTATGATATTACCTCTATTAAGAAAATGGGAGAGGTTGTCTATAGTGCTCTCTACAAAAATAAAATTGCTTCCTCCAACCTTCTTGAAATCTTGAATTATGCTATAGAAGGCAATGATCTTATTGAGGAGCAAGAAAACATAATTGATGAAAATTTTGCACTTGAGCGTGAATATGCTAATGAACTTGCTCAAGTAAAGGACTCCCTTGAAGAAGAACAAACCACCAAAGAATCTCTTGAGGAGACTTTTACTCTAAAATTATCTAGAGTAAAGGAATACCATGATAGAGAACTTGCGGTGGCTAAATCCTTCAAGATTAAAAATGATGAACTTGAAGTTGCTTATGCTAAACTTGTTGAGGATTTTAAGCACCTCAAAAATGGCTCTCGGGTCGTTAAGAGGGAGCTCATCAAACTCATCGAGTCACATGAGCAACTTAAAGCTTCATATTTAAACGAGCTTGACAAGTTGCCCTCACCTCTTGCTAATAATAATGATGCTTGTGCTACTAACTCTATTTCTTGTGAAGCATCTACTTTAAAGGAGAATGTTGAGCTAAAGGCTCAACTTGCGTTGCTAACTAGCAACTATGGGAAATTAGAAGAAAGTCATGTTAAGCTCTCAAGCTCGCATGAGGATCTTCTAGTCTCCCATGGTAGGCTAAAGTTAGCTCATGAGGCCATCGTGTCAAAGGTAACATCTAGTGGGCCTTATGTGGACATTAGCACTACATCTACTCCAAATGTTATATTGCCATGTGCTAGTCCTTATAGTTCATCCTCTTACAACCATAATATATCTCGTGATGAATTACATTCCATGCCTTGTTGCTCTAACAATGTAGCATCCACTTCCTCTAGTGTTTTTGTTGAAACTAACCATGTAGAGGAAATCAAAGAGCTCAAGGCCCAAGTCACTTCTTTGAAGAATGACTTGAAAAAGGGTCATCAAGGGAAGGTCACACTCAACAAAATCTTGAGTGTGCAAAAATCCCCTAATGACAAGAGTGGTCTTGGATTCAACTCCAGTGTCAAGAACAAGTCCACTATCAAGTTGAAGCACAAGGACAACAAGAAGAATGGCCAAGATCAAGTCAAGAATCCTGCCAACATTATTTGCTTCAAGTGCAAGGAAGAAGGGCACCATGTTAGATCTTGCCCATTGAAGAAAAAGCCTCTTAGTGTGAAGCAACAAGGGAAGCGGCCTCAAGCTCCACCTCAAGTCATTAATGGGCCACTTCCTAAGAGGACTACTCGAGCTCTTCCTCGAGTTGTGGCTTAACCTAAGAAGAAAGATGGCAAGAGTAGAACTTGCTACATATGCCGTGAGAAGGGGCATATTTCTTCCTCATGCACTATCGGTATCTCCTCATCCAACCCTATCATTATTGATGATGCTTATTCTCTTTGTAAGGATGAGGTTGGCAATGTGTTTGCCAAATTTGTTGGTGCTCAATGTGGGTTCAAGAAAAGAACCATTTGGGTTGCCAAGCCTATTGTGACTAACCTCTTAGGACCCAACTTGGTTGGGGACCAACAAGGCAAAACTTGATCAATAGGTGTGTTGGAGGGCATTGGAGTCTTGGCTACATTATGAAGAATTGAGGGATCTTCATCAATTATTATTGTCAAGACAAGCCATTTGGATTATCATGATTATATTATATTTCCAATGTTCCTCCCTGCGGTAACATATGCCAAACTCTTTACATTGAAAGTTACTCGCCCCCTTGTGCATGTGTTGGTTTTGTATCTTCCATGCTTTTGTACATGTTGTGTTTCCACTTAATTATCTTGAGGTATCAAGCATATTTGTGTATGATTAGGTGGCACACCATGTATGTGTGTTTCTTGTATTGGAGCCTTAACTAATTATATTTGATATCTTATTTGGCTCTTGCGAGAGATTAATGGATTATCCCATTTTGGGGGAGTGTTATGCTTGGGCATTCCACAATCCTAAAATTGTGTATACATGAGGAATACCACCTAGTATTTATATTGGATTATTGTCTAGTCTCTATGTGGTACAATTCTCATGAGAAATTTAAGTTTTATAATGTCCATTAATTATCTCTATTTGTATCCTTTTGCCTCGCGTTGGTTTTATGGTAGTATCACATTATGGGGGAGTCATATGCTTAGTGCATAGTACAATCCTAGAAAATGTGAATATTCGAGGTTGTGTCACTTAGAATTGATATTGATAATTATCTAGCGCCTATGTGACACATTTGCTCATACAAGTTCCAATTTGCTTGAATGTTGTTGTTGATCATATTTTGGATCTTGTATATGAGAGTGTTTCTTGGTATGTGTTTCCTCATATTTAGATATATATATCCTCATGGAAACCATTTGCTTCAAGTTACTCTAATCACTAGTGATTGTGTGACTATTGGAAGCTACCAAGAATCTTGTTCGAAGTATCATGCTTAATTCTTATCTTTTGTTATATGCTTCTTGTTGTATCTATGATCTTGGATATCCATGCTAGATACCTTGGGAAAATTATTCCCAATATTTCTTGTCCTTGGACAATGAGTACTCAATTTATGGTAGAATTTATCGATCATATTCACTTTGGCCCTTGCTTAATTTTATCCTATCTTTGGCCAAGAAAATGTTTTGTGTTGTCTCCCAAGCCTTCCTTGCTTCTTGTGGATCTTCTTATTTTATTGATATCCTCTTGTGTTCTACTTATTGTAGGGACTAGTGATGATCCCATTTGTTTGCATTTTGCATTTAAAAGGAAAATCCTACATAATGCACTATCTATGGGGGAGCTCACCTATATTATTTAGAACACTCATATTTATGCTTCTTTGTTTGGTCCATATCGGGTTTTATGTGCTTGGAACCTCAATCTTTTTGTTTTGGTATTTTGTGCCATCATGAGAAGTTTGGGGAGTTTGGTTTCTTGTTGGAACCTTGCTCCTTTTGGGAGTTGGTTTTGTCTCATTCCTTGCTTCTTGATTTGACCATTTTATAATGAGATAAATCCTTGAGCATTTTTATATCTATATATTTTTGCTCTTTTGGCCTTAGCCTAGTTCATTTGTTGAACTTGTGATCTTTCATGTGTTGAATTGGTTCTTTGATACAATTTGGACACCGCTTGTCTTGTCACACTCTTGTGTGTGCCATCTCGGTTTACTTGGTGTTTTTGTTCAAATTGTATCTCCTTCTTGGTTCTTGAAAGCTTTATGCATGCATATTTACTATATGATTATATTATGGCATGCTTGCTTTCTTTGATCCAATATATAGGGGAAACTCCACCAATTCCCATCGGCTAAGTTGTGCATGAAATTCAATTTCATATCAATGTGCACATAATTATGTGGAGTCTCTCCTATGTATTGTAGTTTCTCTAACTACTTTGGACCCAATAAGTTTGGGGACCATTTTGTACTTAATTGTGTTTTAGGTACATTGGAGATATATTGGATGCTTGTATTTCAATTTTGAAGAAGTGATACTTAGAAGAAAATTTGAGGCAAGCTATAGGATGATCAACGAATTCATATCCTCTACATCCTACCAATTATATCTCGGTAACAAGTATCTCTTTCTCATGCTCACATATCTTCATTCCAACCGTTTGTCGGTTGCCTTCTAGCATGATTTAATGTATTTGTAATTGTTGTAGTTCTAGCCATGGTTTTAAGAGGACTCTCTATTATATATGTGTTTAAGTTGAGATGAGTGCATATAATCGGGACTATACAAAATCATGCATATGATCCTCCAATCCCAAATATGTCAATCTAGCAATTTTATTGCCTATCATTTCATCAACTTCTCTCATGTGCAATAGTGAGATTTTTGCTAGTCTATTCTATCTTATGATACTTGTTGCTTTTCTCCATATATTCCAACTTTCCCCTTTTTCCCTTGGTGATTGTTGTAATATATGTAGTGTGTTGGTATTTGAAGCTCTTTAATGTACGATAAGATATATTTGAGCCTTTGGCCGTGCTTTGAAGCAAAAATCTTATTGGTATATGTTAAGACTTCATTTTTGCTTTCATGTGAGTTCTTGTATATCTTATTTATGGGTGCATATGTCTATGTTGGCACATGTCTTTGTGATGTTTTCCACTTAGAGACATATGCACATATGAGAAGATAATTTTAGTTGAATCTTATTCCTTGGATACCACCTTTTATTCCTTTTGATTTTTCGGTGGCTTCCAAATTTATTTGCCTATGAGTGCTTGTTCCTCTTGTTTGCTTCTTCGGGCACTCATACTTGTTCTCTCATGCCTTGTATTGTTAAATGAATTTGGATGAGTGAGGATTCCATGATTATGCACCTTGTTCCCAAATATAATTATCATAATTGGTGCATTATTTTTGGGGAGCTCATCTAATTCATTTAATAATGCTCTTTTGTCTTCTTTCTCATTTGTTGTTCTTTAAATGCTTATGGGGGGAGCAAGGATTCCATATTTGTGCATTATGTATTACAATGCATTTATTTTACAATTGTGCCCAAATCTTGGGGAGCTTCTCTATTTGTTATTTGAAGCACTCTTTTGCTCATATCATAACATCTTGTTGTTTCCATTTGGACTCATTTGTTGTTTTCAAATTGGTTTGTCGGATCTTGTGATTGCTTGCATCATTTGTGATGTGTCGTTTTATTTTATTCCTTTGGCAATCTTCGGATCCTCGATATAGTTCTACTCCCTCCCAAGTATTCATCATTGGATATGTGCGAAGGAACACCTTTGGAGGAATTATTACTATATTTGCCTTCTAGAACTTGTCACCCATTTCGGCAATCGATGCCAATGGGGGAGAAGTTTTAGAGGGTTTAAGGGAAGTTGGTTTATGCATTGAGTTTGTTCTTGTGCATTTGCCTCTCATGCTCTTGCATCTTTTTTGTTGCTTAGCATGTGGTATATATAGAGGAAACTCCACCAATGATAATGATTGGCAATATATGCAATGAAATTCAAGTTCATCACACATGCATAGATTGTGGGGGAGTTTGCTATATATATGGTGGTGGTACCAATATCACATACTTTTGTAGTATTTGATATTGATATTACCATTTTATTCATTAATATTCCTTATATAAACCCTCTTAAAGGGATTGCCATCAATTACCAAAATGGGGGAGATTGAAAGAACATGTGAGGCCCCCATGTGTGGTTTTGGTAATTAATGACAATCTTTATGGACTAATGTGTGTATTAAGTTATATTTGTAGGATTTGTCCATTGGCATCGCTTGGAGCATGTGTTGGCTTCAAGGTCGATGAAATGCAAAGAAGATATGTTGTGCATGCTCAATATGCGGGGTCGATGATGAGGAATTAAGAAAGGCGTTCCATCTCGAGAAGGGCAAGACCGTCTACATCGAGCTCAAGTGGAATGCTCAAGGCAAAGGTATAATCTTGATAGTTTTTCATTTTGCCGGTCTCTTGTTGTGTGTAGGAGACCGGGTTTAGGATAGATAACCGTACTATCAAGAGGGGCTCTCGTATGAGTAATTCGGTCACATCGTTCGAAGAGAGCTCAAAACTTTGCATACTTGCATCATCGTATTTGGTCTTGTTCATGTGAGGATATAGAGCTTGTGGTAATCTCCATAACAAGCTCTTGTTCATCAAAATCGGATCTCCCATATATATCTTGTTGCGATTTTGATTTATGCGGGTTTTCGGTTTCTCACCAAGTGAGATATCTCACATTATTCTACTTGATACTTTTCCCAGAAATGCCCAGATCCAGATCTAGATTTCCTGGCCCGTTGACCTCGTGCCTGGCGCCACGCGCGTCCTGCCCACCGCTCGCTGCGCGCGTTGGGGCCGATGCCGCTGGGCCCGTCCCTCCGCGCCGCTTGCGCGCCTCGCGCAACCGCCGCTCACCCGCCTGGCCCCGCGCGTGCCTAGCTGGTACTCTGCCCGCGCGCTGGCTGCCCGCACGCATGCTGCTGGCCCCCGCGGTGGCCCCCACGCTGCACGCGCTTGCTCTGCTGCTGCGCCACGCGAGCTGCCTGCCTAGCTGCTGCTCTGCTGCTGCTGTCTCCTGCTGGGCCTGCGCCGCTTGCTCCCTGCCCCACTGCTCACCCCCGCTCCTGCCTAGGTGCGCTGTTGCTGCTGTGGTATTTCTGGGTTGGGTCCGGTACTACCGGTTAAATCCGGTACTATCGGACCGTCCAGAAAAATACCCCAACGGCCATATTTTGGCTAGCCCTATATAAGTCTTTTGTCAATTTTCATTTAGGGTTGCTTCTTTCTCCTCCTTTTGTCTAAGCTTTGCCTCCATTTGCCTTACTCCTTGAGCTTGATTTCTACTCACCCCTCCATTGATTCTTGCATATATTTGAGGGGCAGTTGGAGGAGATCTAGATCTACGTTTTGACCAAACCAAAACATCTCTTTGTGAGTGTATCTTTGGGGATCTAGATTTTGTGGGATTTTGTGTCTCTCTTTGATTCCTCCTCTCTTGTTCCCCCAATAGCTTTAGTAGCTTTGTTTGAACTTGAGAGTGAGGGATTTGAGCATCTTTGTGGTGTTCTTGCCATTTGCATTTGGTGCATCGGTTTGAGTTCTCCTCGGAGGATTTGGTTTGAATTGCTCATTGGAGCTTGTCCCTCTTGGGTTCTTGGAACCCTAGACGGTTTTGTGGCCTTGGTGGCATTGTGGCCTTGGTGGCATTTGTTGTGGCCTTTTGTGGCATTTGTTGGGAGCCTCCAATTAAGTTGTGGAGAAGTGCCCCAACCTTGTGAGAGGTTCTGGTTGCCACCGACAAGTGCACCGATAGTGGAAGCGTGAATCGATCCCATTGGGGTGAGATTCATCGGAGAATAAGGGAGGCCTTTTGTGGAATTGGTGGTTTGATACCACCCCCTCTCCAAACGAGACGTACTCCATGTTGGGAGGAACTCGGTAAAATATCGTCGTCCCCGCGTGCCTCGGTTATCTCTATGCCCTAGCTTTTACTTATGCACTTTACATTGTGATAGCCTTCGTGCTTGAAGTAATATATATCTTGCTATCACTTTGTTGCTTGTATTGCTTAGCATAAGTTGTTGGTGCACATAGGTGAACCTTAGATGTTCTAGGTTGTGCTTAACAAAGTAAACACTAGTTTTATTCCGCCTTTGTTGAGCCACTCTAGGAAAAGTTTTAATCGCCTATTCACCCCCCTCTAGGCGACATCCGTATCCTTTCAGAAGGTATACCCAATAGTTTCCTTCGGGTATCCTATGAAGACGCATTTTTCCGCTTTGGGTTTATGCTTTTCGGGCTGTAACTTCTTTACATAAGCTTCGCAACCCCAAACTTTAAGGAATGACAATTTAGGTTTCTTGCCAAACCACAATTCATACGGTGTCGTTTCAACGGATTTAGATGGTGCCCTATTTAAAGTGAATGTAGCTGTTTCTAATTCATAACCCCAAAATAATAGCGGTAAATCTATAAGTGACATCATAGAACGAACCATATCTAAGAGAGTTCGATTACGACGTTCGGACACACCATTACGTTGTGGTGTTTCCGGCGGTGTCAACTGTGAAAGTATTTCGCATTTCTTCAAATGCTCGCCAAACTCGTAACTTAGATATTCACCTCCACGATCAGATCGTAGAAATTTAATCTTCTTGTTACGTTGGTTCTCTACCTCACTTTGAAATTCCTTAAACTTCTCGAAAGTTTCGGACTTATGTTTCATGAAATAGATATACCCATATCTACTCAAGTCATCCGTGAAGGTAAGAACAAAACGATAACCACCGCGCGATGCTACACTCATTGTACCACATACATCGGTATGTATGATTTCCAATAAGTCCGTAGCTCGCTCCATCATACCAGAAAATGGATTCTTAGTCATTTTACCCATCAAACATGCTTCGCATCTTTTAAGTGATTCAAAATCAAGTGATTCAAGAAGTCCATCGGAATGGAGTTTCTTCATACGCTTCACTCCAATATGACCAAGACGACAGTGCCACATATAGGTCGAGTTATCGCTCAATTTCAAACGTTTAGCTTCAATGTTATTAATGTGTATATTTCCACAATCAAGATTCAATAAGAATAGACCATCTATCAAAGGTGCATGTGAATAAAACATATTACTCATATAAATCGAACAACCATTATTCTCGGACTTAAACAAGTAACCGTCTCGCAATAAACATGATCCAGATATAATGTTCATGCTCAACGCAGGCACCAAATAACAATTATATAAGTATAAAACTAATCCCGATGGTTGATGAAGAGGTAGCGTGCCGACCGCGATCACATCAACCTTTGATCCATTTCCAACGCGCATCGTCACCTCGTTCTTCGCTAGCTTCCATCTATTCTACATCACCTGTTTCGAGTTACAAATATGAGCAACCGAACCAGTATCAAATACCCAGGCACTACTACGAGTACTAGTGAGATACACATCAATAACATGTATATCAAATATACCTTTCTTCTTGATGTTGTCGTTCTTCAAATCCGCCAAGTACTTAGGTCAATTCCGCTTCCAGTGACCTTCTCCCTTGCAGTAAAAGCACTCAGTATCAGGCTTAGGTCCAGTCTTGGTCTTCTTCGCCGGCGCGGTAACTTTCTTACTGCCCTTCTTGAAGTTTCCCTTTTTTCTTAGACTTGTCTTGCTTCTTGAATTTGGTGGTATTATTGACCATCAACACTTGGTGCTCTTTCTTGATCTCCACTTCTGCAGACTTTAACATGGAGAAGAGTTCGGGCAACGACTTGTCCATGTTTTGCATATTGTAGTTCATCACAAAGTTCTTGTAACTTGGTGGTAGTGATTGGAGGACACGGTGAATCCCCATAGCATTAGGAATCACTATACCTAAGCTTTGAAGTTTGCTTGCGTGCCTAGACATCTTAAGAACGTGCTCACTGACGGAGCTGCCCTCTTCCATCTTGCAGTTAAAGAACTTTTTAGAAGCCTCATAACTCTCAACTGCCGCGTGAGCCTCAAATATCATTTTGAGTTCCCGGACAATATCATGTGGGTCATGGTTATAAAACCCTTTCTGAAGCTCCGATTCCAAACCATACAATATAGAACACTAAACTGTGGAGTACTGATTCTTCCGAGCGAGAAAAACATTCTTTACCTCATCGGTAGCATCAGCTGCAGGCGGGTCACCCAGCGGTGCATCCAGCACATAGGTCAAATTACCAGCATTGAGAACAATCCTCAAATTGCGGAACCAATCCGCGAAGTTGCTTCCATTGTTTTTCAACTTTTCTTTCTCTAGGAACGCATTAAAATTGATGGCAGGGGCCGCCATTGATCTACAACATATTTGCAATAGTTTAGACTAAGTTTATGACAAATTGAGTTCTAATTAATAGTTAAATTAATCTAGGTGAACTTCCACTCAAAATAATACTCCTCACATTGTTTTAGTGATCACACGAACCAAATCCACCACATCAAAACCGATCATCACGAGAGTTGATATAGCTTCAATGGAGAACAATCAACATGTTCATCATATCTACTATATGACTCATGCTTTACCTTTCGGTGATCCATGTTCTGAGACCATGTCTGTACATGCTAGGCTCGTCAAGATCAAACCTTAGCTTCTGCATGAGAAAATCTGGCTTGCTCACGTTGTACACACTCGCAGAATCTAACACACCTGATCATCACGTGGTGCTTCGAAACAGCAAGCTTTAGCAACGGTGCTTACTAAGGATGAACACTATATAACTTGAAATTTTTGTGCTTGAGGGATCATCTTATAATGCTACCGTCGCGAACTAAGCAATACAAGATGCATAAAAGGATTAACATCACATGCAATTCATAATATGTGATATGATATGGCCTTTCTTCTTGTGCTTCCGATCTCCATCTTCAAGCACAAACATGATCTCCATCATCACCGGTATGGCGTCAAGGTCAATGGCGCCGCTTCATGGTTGTCGTCCACCAACATCAACTATTACAACTACTTTGAATAGACACACATGTCTTAACGGAATTAAAATACAACCATATGGCTCCTGCCGGTTGCCGACTTACAATAAGGAACATTGCATACATCATATATAATCACAATCATGGCCATATCACATCACACCCCTGCAAAACAAAGTTAGACGCCTCTAATTTTATTTGCATATTTTACGTGGTTTGGGGCTTTCAATAAGTGCCATTCTAACTTACGAACAAGAACCACAACGTTGATGTTTGAACTATCAAGTGCCCGTTGTAAATTGAATCTATACTATGATGGGAGAGACAGACACCCGCAAAGCCACTTATGCAATACAAGTTGCATGTTGAGCGTGGAGCAAGTCTCATGAACGATGTCATGTAAGGTTAGCCCGGGCCGCTTCATCCCATCATACCGCAAGATGCAAAGTACACAAGAAGCAATTGATAATAAAAACACCACCGCCCACAATGACCATTGTGTTCTACTCGTGCAACAGATCTACATATAGACACGACTCTGATACCACTGTAGGGGTTCGTAGCATGGAAAACAAAAAAATTCTACCGCACAAACAAGCCAAGATCTATCTACTAGATTGTAGCAACGAGTCGATAGAAGCACTCACCCTCGAAGATTCCAAAGCGGTTAACGAGAGCAGATTCTCGTGGGTGATGTAGTCGTACACTTGACGATCTCAAGATCGCGTAGACGATCCTTCCGGCGCTGCGTTCCAGCAGTGCTTCCGCAGTCGGTCACACGTTCGGTACTCGATGAAGACCTTCCTCTCCCTTGTTCCAGCAGGCAGCAGAGGTTGTAGTTCTCCCCTCGCAATTCCGGCAACACGACGGCGTGGTGTCGGAAGTAGAGGGAAGATCCCGCAGGGCTTCGCCTAAGCCGGTGCGAGTTATGGTGGATCTAGGGTTTCCCGGTGATCTAGGGTTTAGAAGACCGGGAGGAGGAGGTGTCGGTGGCGGCTAGGGCGGCGGCTGGCGGCGAGGCGCGACGGCGACGGCTTGGTGCGGCGGCGGCGACGAGGCGCGGCGGCGGCTTGGGTGTGGGAGGGCTAGGGCTTGGTGTTTTGGGGCAGCCTTCCCCTCTATTTATGAGAGGGGGCAGCCTTGGGAGGGGTGGGTTTGAATCCAAACCCAAACCCAAGTTGGATTGAGAGAAGGACTTGTTTCTTCTTCCACTAGGAAACCATTGTTCGAGTGTGACTTTTCAAACTTCCCGTTTGACTTCAATTTAGAGCTTTAATTCTCTCTTACAAATGCCCACACCAAGTGACCTAGGATATGATACAATCATTCCACTTATCCATGACACATTCATGGACTATTCCCCTTCCGGTCTGGTGAACCTTCTAGACCCTTCTAGAACCTCTCCGATGAAAACATCGGAATCTTTCCCGAACTCCGAAATCGGACTTTCCTTATATGAATCTTATTCTCCGGACCATTCCGGATCTCCTCGTGATATCCCGGATCCTATCTGAGACTCCGAACAACATTCGGTATCCCTACTAACATTCCATATCTACCAAACAACATCGAATCCTTAAGTGTGTCTCCCTACGGTTCGTGAATTATGCGGACATGACCGAGACACTTCTCCGATCAATAACCAATAGAGGAATCCGGAAATTCATATGGCTCCCACATATTTCTACGATTACTTTGCGATCGAATGAACCACTTACATACGATACCAATTTCCCTTTGTCTCGCGATAGTTTACTTACCCGAGGTTTTGATCGTCGGTATCTCTGCATACCTAGTTCAACCTCGTTACTGATAAGTACTCTTTTCTCGTTCCTGTGATATGTGATCCCTTGTGAGCCAGTCACATGCTTGCAAGCCAATTGGATGACATTTCATCGAGAGGGCCCAGAGTATATCTATCCGTCATATGGATGGACAAATCCCACTCTTGATCCATGTGCCTCAACACATACTTTCCGAACACTCAATGCCACCTTTATAGCCACCCAGTTACGGTGTGGTGTTTGATGTTATCAAAGCATCCTTCCGGTGATGGTGATTAGCATGATCTCATGGTCGAAGGAATTATGTTACTATGTATCAGAAAGCTTATAGCAAACGAACTATTGACATGATTTGATCTTTATGCTACGCTTATCTATTGGAGTATATCCATCATACCATTCTCCTAATGATATGATCTTGTTGCTAACAACATCTCAATGTTCATGATCGGGAAACCACGATCATCTATTAACCAACAAGCTAGTATTACAAAGAGGCTTTACTAGGGACTCTAATTTAGTTTACAAATCACACAAGTATTAATGTTCCCGGTTCAATACTGTTATAGCATGAATATAACCATTTGTCATAAACACAAAGATATAACCAATTTTATTATTGCCTCTAGGGCATATCTCCAACACTTTTCTAGTAAAAGTTTTTATTATTTTTTCTCATTTGAGACATTTCACTAACAAAATATTGAAATTGAATTGCCTTGAATAACGAAAAAAGAAATCGCACGCCTCTTTCAATTGATTTTGATAATTTGATGAATCTATAGTATATATTTATATTATTTTGTGTGTTTGTTCTTTTCTATTTTACCATTTCTAAAATATGACAGAATTTTGCAAGTCATGTGTCCTAACAAATATAATGATCACCTCATTGTAAGGAGTATTGCAACAAATGTGGTAATGTTGCAACCATACTTATACCTAACTTGAATGATTTACATTAAAAGTAGGTCTAATTAGCGGATTGTGGAATTTCTTCCACAATATTTTAAGCTCGGTCGAACTCGCTGAATCTTTCAATTATCATAACCTTGTAACTATTCGTTGGGGGAAACTCATTTAAAATCAATACAATTATACTAAACATTTTTAATTATTTATAAATTATATTTAATCATACTATAGTTTGATGAGTATATGTTTTGTATTACTTAGCAAGCATTGTTAACCATACAATATTGTTGCAATACATTAGTTATTGCGTGTCAAGCTATGTAGTTGCAACATATATATTATTGAATAATATATATGCATTCTAGTAAATTTAAATTGTACTTTTCTAGTAAAAGTTTTCATTAGTTTTTCTCATTTGAGACATTTCACTAACAAAATATTAAAACTGAATTGCCTTGAATAACGGAAAAAGAAATCGCATGCCTCTTTCAATTGATTTTGATAATTGGATGAATCTATAGTATATATTTATATTATTTCATGTGTTTGTTCTTTTCTATTTTACCATTTCTAAAATATGACAGAGTTTTCCAAGTCGTGTGTCCTAACAAATACATATCTATAGTAGTTTGTGGTGTATGATTAAGTAAATCTTTTATAGAAACTTCTTGAGGATACATTGAGTCATTGACATGATTTTGTTTGTGGACAAATGTATGAGTTGAATAATAATTTGACAACACGATGATTTGTATTTCTTATCGGAATAGAATCATTTATAGTAATGAGCTATGAATATACAAATATTGTGGATTCTACTCCTTGGAGGACGATGGCAACTCCACTAACTACGGTGGCACAGACACGGGACGCGTCGCATCTCGAGAGCTCTCCGCCTCCACTTCGACCCCGAGAAACTGCGTGAAAGGACGTGCCACACCGTATTCGGGCTACAGTAGCCTTTCAAAGGGCGTGCTTCTCTTGCGTGGTTCCGATATTGTCGGCTCGATTGGTCAGCCAAACAGAGCCGATGACGTCGTCGATGCCCGGATTTCCATACGGTTCTTCTGAGTTGCGGAGATTGTCGGTCTTCGTCTCTCGTTTGTTCGCCGACACATGGCCACGGCAGCGCCTTGCATCCCGGTGCGACAAGTAGCGGGCTGCAGCGGCAGCCTCTTGCTACGATGTCGGTCACAAACTTGTCTTCATGATGAAGCCATCCGCTAACGATTGATCCCCCGTCCCTTGGCCCTCGGGTCGGGTCGGCGTTGTAACCCTTGTCCATGTTTTGCTTGGTGGTGATCCGGTTCCTGACGTCTTCGGCTTGCCTGAACATGAGGTACATTGGAGCCGACTTTTGAGACCCGGCGATTTGTCCCTTATTCCTACAGACGGCGCCTTCTATCGACAATGGAAATTGTCATGCAGTAAGGGTGTGTCCCGAATTGGATTGCAATTCTCTTCGTGCGACACCTTTGATATAGGAATCAAGACGTGTTCCTTCCCGCATAGGCGTCCAGCCTCTCTCTTCCTCCGACTTGGCATCATGACGGCTACAAGCTTCGGTGGAGGCGAGACATACATGTCTTTTGATGCGTAAAGGAAGAGATCTCCCCGGTATGGTTTATCTCTTCAGATTAATATGTAAAACTTGATGCATACTATGTACATTAATTTGCAAAATAAAACCATAATTATTTTAGAAATGAGCTGGAGTACTACTGGCAATTCATTCTAAAACGCTTATGTATAGGTTACATGCCGTGTTTGAAGAAGACCAAATAGGCTCTGGAGGTTCCACCTCACATGATCATACCGGGTCGAGAGACGATGAAATTTCAGGGATTGATCGCAACGTGTCGAAAGAAGTATATATGTCAAACGATTGATGCTTTGCAGCAGTATTAATTCTCAACAAGTAGGGTGGGGGTACTGGTAGAACTTCGGCATTCTCGCAATGCTATTTGAGCTCTGCGTCTCAGTTTCCAGGATGAAAACCTAGGTCCGACCTTCTGTTGGTGTTGTCAAGCTTCATGCACTAGCCAACACAACCAAAAGTCCGAACTGATGGAAAGGGCTAGTGCAATCCACTTATACACTTCAACACCCCCTCTTACGTGTGACGGGAAGAAGTCAGCACGTGCAACCGGAAGAGAGCGACGGCGCGCGAAACTCACGTATGACTCAAGAGGCCTATACGTGGACACAGAGGGGTCTACAGCAATTTTAGAATAATTTGCGAAAGCCAGGACTCGAACTCGAGACCTTAGGCTCTGATACCATGTCAAGCTTCATGCACTAGCCAACGCAACCAAAAGTCCGAACTGATGAAAAAGGCTAGTGCAATCCACTTATACACTTCAACAGGTGTAACTAGCAATGGCGGCTCTCTAGACATTTCTTTGTTAAAGGCTTTGAGATTGGCCCTTCTACAGGGTAAAAAACCAAAGATCTGATCATGCTGGTTAGACCGGTCGACCACACATTTGTGTATTATTACCTTCTTTGAGGCATCGTTTTATATCTTCTCCGGAGTCACGGTGTCGCCAGCACTGGTGTCTCGTGCTGCTACGAGTCTCTAATTGCTTTAGAAGGTCTTTCTTTATTTTTCTTCTTTGTTTTGTTTTTTGGCTGCATGGATACTTGGTGTCTAGACTCTAGACATGTGTTGTTGTAGAGATTGAGTGTAATAGGTATTCCGTATTCTTGATATTAATACTTTTTTTTATATTAATACTTTTTTTTCCTCAAAAAAAAAAGATATTAATACTTTTTTTTATCGGATTTTTTGTAAGGGGATATCATGTCACACATGGTTACCAGAGCTGTTTGGGTTAACAAATTTATTCGTACAGTAAAGACAGACATGAAACTGAACACGATAAAGGAAAAACACTTATCTGTACATATCTTGTTTGTACCGGATTACAGAGCATTATGAATAGTACTCACTCAGATTCATCACAAGTGTTGTACTAAATCAGCAACACTTATTATAGATCGGAGGCAGTACAATTTTTGATATATATGAAGTTAATCAACCTGATCCCAACAGCCGAGGTTTGTAGGGTTGTTCCAGGTAAAGTGATCGTCATCGGCAGCCATGCTTGGGATCCAATACATACCATCACCTGCTGGAAGAATAGCTGCCGCAGAATCTAAGACGCTGCTCGTATTAGTCGCCATTACAGCATTGGAGGTAGCAGTTAGAGACTCCATGTTGTCAAGATATTCGGCAGTTTGAGACCCTGAGCTGATCATGCTTTCATTACTCAGGGGTGTGCATGACGAACTGGGTTTTTGCTGAGGAAATGGTGGCACCAGGCCTTCATATGCAGCAAGTGCCGTCTCATTTACCACTTCCTCCAATTGATCCCACTGCTGGTATGCCTTGATAGCTAGTTGCTTCACTTGGACCTGCAGTTGAGAACAGCCAGATCGAATTAAGAAAATCCTAAAGGAATAAGAGCAACTGGAAGAGATATATACCATTTGCTGCTGCTGCAACTGTTGCAAAGGGAAATCCTGGTCTCCAATTCTGGCTGCTAAAATCTCTCCTACAGGGTTTAATATAACATCACACACTTCAGATTTGATAACATAGCATCTCCCTCCCATATCGCACGTTCTCGCGTGAGTTAGTGTCGTCCTCCACTGCCGATCTGACATGCCAACGAGCTGAAATTATATTGTTCATTTCATTAGTTAGATACTCAAAACTGGTATACACCTTGCAAATTAAGTATATGTATAGTTTGCGTATGATGCTTACGTTTTTTAGCTTATCAGGATCCATGGTGTTAAGCTTCAAGAAGTCCTGCACGTTCTTGACCCCCTCGGACTCCAACCTCTTGTCAATTGGTCCATCTTTTCCGATGTTCTTCAGCCTCCATATATTGTCCGTCAAGGTTGGAGGGTAATGCTTCTTGTACACTAGTAAAGGAATGAAATGTATCACAATTTCCCTTTTTTCCCCCTTGTAGCTTCTATTATTCAAAGTATGCATTCTACGAAAATATTGATGAAAACTTGATATGAAGAATTAACAGAGAGGCTACATGCAGAATTGCAGATATCTATGCAACTCACATTCAACAGAAGGACAATGCTTCTGAAGATTGGCTAATACATAGAAAGAAGTAGGAGGGTCTAACTTACATTCTCCTCGATGATCTTTCACTGTGAAGCTTTCGCTCACTGCCTCCCGGATCCTGGGTCCATAATAGCTTGCTGCTGTGGCACGCACACCAATTCGGAACTTACGACTTCTTATCCAGCTTGAATTGTCAGTAAATGACAAATCATCTACTATGGCCACTCCATGACTTCCCATTGCCACATTATGTGTTGTACCCACAAGCAGCGGCCTCCTTCCCTCTCTGGCCTTAACAATCGCCAAATTGAACTGATCGGCGGTCCACCCGACACCGTCTTCGCATCTGAAGTCTCCATCTAGGACAAGTACTTCTAGTTTTATTGTGGAAAAGCCTAGGTGCGGGTTTGCTTGAGTGACAAGGTAGTTGGTTCTTGTATCCATGAGCCGGATTTCGACTGCGTTACTCGCAAAGTCAAGTAGTTTGTTGTTGGTGAAGATGGGTAGCATGAGCCTGTTGGTGAAGACGAGCTTCAGTGGAGGCGAGACATCCATGTCTTCAATGCGTAAAGGAAGAGATCTGCCAGGAATGGTTTATTTTTTTTCAGATTGATATGTAGAACTTGATGCACATATCATATATATTTGGGGAATAACCATTTATTATTTTGAAGACGAGCAGGACTACTACTGCCAATCCATTCTAAGACGTTTTTGTACAGGTTACAGGTCACCAGCACTACAAAAAACACCTACCGAGGGTATGCTAGACTTGTAACTCAACTTAAAGAAACATCAAGAGCTATCAGCCAAACTATATTAGTACATCAAGAGCAGCAATAAGCAAGAGAATTCTGTGAGCAACGCTAGCTAGATGTATCTATCCAAAGCAAACTTACTGATTATAGTGGGATCTAAATTCAATTGTACGTGCATCGGACCTTTTCATGTTTATGAGGGATATTAGATACTGTATAAGAAATAAATAGAACTATCATATATACCTTCTTGGTGTTGGCAAGTGACCTTGCTGAGAAAAGATACTCTGAATTTCTTCACGTACCTGACACAGAATAGGATCTATACATATTAATTGCACTTGGAAGGATTAGCGAATTCTCATGTGCTTGGAAAGTATTAAAAGTTTGATGCAATTATCTCTTGGACATATATAAAGTGGGTTTAACTCTTGAGTACAAGTGTGCAAAAACAACCGAAACCTAGAGAAATCTAATGTGTTTGGTAATCTTACCACCCTACGAATAACCGGTTCCAAGCCGAGAACGATTTGCTGAATAGTTTCTGCTGTCACAGCTCTTCTGACGACTCTGCAAAAGGAATATATCCAAATGGACGATCAAGGTTAACCAGCTAAACAATACAGTACTAGATACATATGTATGCACGTAGAACATCTGTCCACCGCGTATAACTTCTAGCTAGGCTGAAATATATTTGAGAAAATCACGGCGTGCATGCATGCAGTTGATCAGCCAAGCTGAAAACCCGATGATATAAGTAAAGAGAGGGTACTCCTACTTACGATCTAAAACAGAGCGGCGCCGGCCGTATCCGCCTTGGGCCATGCCTTTGTTGCTGATGATCGTCTCCTCCGCTCCCCAGCTCGTCGTCGTCGTCGTCGCCCCGTGGCCTTCGCACAGACATGTTTATAACTTTGGGAGTTGAGGATGAGCTAGCTCTCGGCTGAGGCTAATTGGGAGAGAGAAGTAAGTAGCTAGACGCGTGTGTACCAAAGGCAATGGGGTATATATAAACTTGTACCACCAAGCTAGCTAGCTAGGCCTAGGTATAGTACGTACGTAAGAAATTGGTGCAAGTTTCCTCGTCCTCACAAATAAAGAATTAATCGCACTGCCAGTGCCAGTGCCAGGCCAGGACAGGGTATTCCTGGCAGGCTCCAGGAAGGCGGCTGGAAGCTAGCGCCTCGATCGTTTCTGTGAGCAAGACAGCCCTAGCTAGTTACCATATCATGCGGCCTTCTCTCTGGATGGGGCAGCACATGACATACGGCCCCAGTTCTACATGCGGCACGATCGAGCGCAAAGTCTTACTTGGGTTGGTGCAGGGGGGCAGCTTCTTCTTGGCCATGACGAAGAAAGTTTACTTGCGAGTCGTCAGTCGGTCGTGTACCCATGCATGTCCATACACACATCGACGACTAGACCAGGACCACCAGCCTGACCATGACCGGATCAACTAACTTAATTTCGGAGTTAACGCGGTCGACCGGACTATATATGAGTCCACGAGTCGTATGACCGACCCCTACAAGTGAGTGATCGTGCAGGGACACGCACTCTAGTATTCTTCCATGAACATTCCCTCGGTGCTAGCTCCCAGCGAATTACCAAGCAGGAGTATAGTATTATTAGACATAGCCGTCAACCTTGTACACACGCACGTAGCCATCCAGATCCAGCCCAGGACGGAGGCCACCTCAAAAGGACCAAAAAGGACGACAGAGAGTAACAAAAAGGACACCATCGATCCAAAAGCCGTCGCCTACTCACCCATGCTTGATGAGGCCAGCCATGTTAGCATCGAAATTGCGGCTTGTTAATGTTAGATTACACTTTATTGTCAACTTCGCAGGTACTGTAAGTAGCTAGCTGGATCCACCGGAAGCAACTTAGTGTGTCTTTGTTAGCTGGCTTGGCCCAGGCACCCAGCTTAAATTTATCATGTTTTCTATACATGCACCTTGTCAACTCTAGGTGGGAGTAGCTGACGTGCAGCTGTAGGGCCGCCACTAGTAGAAAACAGGACACTAGTCCCGGTTTATAAGAGGCTTCGGGACTAAAGGTTAGGCCTTTAGTCCCGGTACTGTTACAAACCGGGACTAGATTGTCTTCACGTGGTCCTGCTGTGCACGCTGGGCTGGAGGATATTTAGTCCTGGTTTGAACCGGGACTAAAGTTTTTCTGCCGCGTCAGCGTTTTGCATCAAACTGCTGCCGCGGCAGGAGGTGGGGTTTTAGGGTTTTCTTTTTTTTGTGTTTGATTATTTTTCATTTTGTGTTTTCATATACATATTATTCTATGCTACTATATGCTGTATACGTTGATGCATATATAATATAATTTCACTCACGATAACATAAATACATATATATATATATATATATACACAACCGAGACTAGAGCTCGTCTAATTGATTTACACCAAGATCATTACAACGGATACTGTCCTTTTGTGTCTATACACGATTACACGAAGGTCTATCCACATTATACTCTCCTTTTGTGTTTATGACGTCCCTGAGCAAAAATCCCGACAACTCCTCTTGAATTGCTAGTAGGCGTTCATGTGGTAGGAGCTTATCCCGCATCGCATCCAACTATATATAAAGAAGTAGATCATTATGAATGAAACTTAACAAAAACTTGGTATAGAATAAATTGCAAATATATTGTTTACGTACTTGAAGAAAGTCTGTGCCCTGCTCCATACACCCACGAATGAACTCGCATACGTAATATCCACATAAATTAGTCCCCTGTGGCTGCATCGCACACTTTTCGATCGAGAATATAATTCAATCAGTTAATAATCAAGCATGATAATTGTATGAATGATAATTGTAATATCCACATAAATTAGTCCCCTAGCTCTCGTACTACTTACCGGGACCGTACGAAAAGTGAGCTCCTCACGCCATTCACCACGAACCTCCTTCGTGAACCTTTTCCAAACCCTGTCCGGCAAAAAAGAAATGAATGAGTTATTAATTAGTTTACATCTTAGAGAATGACCGAAAGAGACAGATATAGTGCGCTAATGATTGAAATTACTTTTGGAGGCAATCAATTATGCTGCGGTAGTCTTCCATCGGCTTCTTTAACGAGTCCGAGATTTCTACTTTTGCACGGTCAACGTCAATGTTTAGAAGAATCCAGTGGTAGCTGCACACATTTATATACACTTAACATCTAGTAAACAAAAATTGAATGTGTACAAGACATTAAGACTCTTACCCATAGTTGTAAGGAAATAGAATTTGTGTCTTGTAATGTTGCTCCATTAAAAACATTAGCAAGTTATCCTCCGTTTTCTCGAGGTTATTTATTACCATATGTCCATTAACTCTGTTTGGGTCAACAAACCCAATGCTGTAGATTGACTTTTTTCTACATTCTTGAATCTTCATTCTGCATATATAATAGCATACAGAAGGAGAGTGAGGATAACGACAGGAAATGAATTGAACGAGCTGAGTTAGTGACTTAATTACTTACAGACAATAGCAGCTGAGGAGGGACTTGTCGAGGGCGTCTAGGTTGAATAACTGAAATAGTTCACAAAGTTCAATGGAGATCTCGTCTGGACGGAACTACTCCTCTCCAACTTTACATACGAGAAATTGTCTCCCTTCCTTTGTGACTTTCAAGTACCGGATATGCAACAGTCGCATATGTGTTGGCAGATCATCGAATACCTCATCGTTGACCAGAGGCTCCCCATAGACAAATTTTCGTGCTATTGATCCCTTGGCGACATTATATCCGCCGGCTAGAAGTGCTTCGAGGGGCACGTTACACTCCTTGGATAATTTAATAGCTAATTCTATATCTATTCCATCTTGGGTGGGCTGGGGTAACACCTTGAGCGGGGCGATGGATTGTTTTGCCTGTTTGCCGAGCTGGGCAACTTCTTTTGATTTTCTCCCGCTTGCAGTACTGCTTGATGACTTTTCTTTTAGTGTCTTTGTAAGATAGCGTGTATAGTCATCTTTCCTATTTAACACATGTTGGGGTGGTTGCTCAAAGAATGCCTTGAAGTGCTTCTTGACTTTTGGATCAACTAGCACCTGTGGCTCGGGTTGTTTTGGTGCAAAATGGGCCTTCACTTCGGCCTGGGAGATCACCGCGCTTTCCTCATCAGTCCGGTGATAAGTTAGCTTGGGAGGAGACGACGGTACTCTTGGGAGAGGATCTTGTCGTTTTCGGCGTCGGGTCTCCCTCGATGTAGCGGTGTTATTCTTCCGCTTTCTTCCATTTGATTCAGTGGGCGGAGGCGCCGGAGATGGAGATGCAGTCGCGCTGTGATCCCTCTCAAGAAGGGGTGGACTATTGTTTCTTGGTGGAGACGATGGACTCGGAGGTGATGGTGGCCTTGGAGGTGATGGATTGCTTCTCGGAGGAGAAGATTGCCTTGGCGCCCAGCCTGGAAACACAATGTGTTGTTTTTTCCAAAGAATGATCCCACCCTCCACTTCTCCAAGTGTTTTATCCCCTTCGCCTGCAGGGATGTCAAGCTCAAGTGATCGACATGTCAGTTCAACTTCATCCACACCGGCACGAGCATAGCCAGCTGGAATCTGACTTCCATGGTAGGTCGCTTTCGGTGGACAAGGTAAAGCAAAGCCGAGCGCCACCTTCATAGAAATGTTCTTCACTGTGACATGTAGCTCACAAGCTGTCCTTGACTCGACTTCATCCACGGGGGTAGCGAACCATCGTTGCACCGGCCGTATCATCTATAACCGGTGCATTATTGTCCATCAGCATTGGATTATTAGCTTGTACCTCCGTGGAAGCCACGCTGCTTCTCCACTGAGATGGGCCCACCGGACTGTCTAACGCAGGATCTTGCTGTCGGGCCAATGCTCTAAGTTCATTAATCTGCTCCTGCTGCAGCTTGAACATGGCTTGAAATTCCTCGTTCCTTTTTTCAACCGCCTCCAACCGCGCTGCCTCCTCTGCCTTCTGCCGGTTCATTTTTGTGGATCGGCTTCTATAAGTGTTGATGTCAGCGGGAAACCCTGTCTTCCATGGAATAGATGGGCCAAAGCCTCGTGTTCGTCTGACTTTTTCAGGATTCCCGAGGGCATATGTCAGCTCATCGTTCTCTCTGTCGGGAATGAACTTTCCATCTTTTCTTAGTTGTATCACTTTAACAAGTTCATCTTTGGATTTAGTAATGGCCTTCTTTGTAACAATAATCTCCCCAGTTTCAGTGTCATACGACCCCCCATGCCCAAGGAGCCAATTTTTTGACCTCACGGGCCACTGATTTGTAGCTGGCATGACCCCTTTTTTACGCATTTCTTCCTCGGTTTTTTTCCCACTTCGGCGCGGCCGTCTTATAGCCACCTGTCCCCATAGTATGGCGATATTTCTTTTTGGCCGCATTTAACTTATTATTTTCTGACTTGGCCGTAGCTGCTTCTGATTCCTTGTATTTCACAAATGGGGTCCAGTTATCCCGCTGCTTCTCTAGCGGGCCAGTGAATGGCAGAGTCAGCCCCTTCTTGGCATAGTTTTTGTACAATCTTTTCTTCCAGTCCTTGAACTGTCCGCCCATCTTCTTAAGGGCCCACTTTCTGACTTGCAACCTCAATGCCTTAGTGAGTTCAGGAGTGTCCCCCGGATTTTTAATCCCAGATGCCTGTTATGCCATACATCGCAATCCCAGGATTACCATTTTTGCGAGACATAACAGAATTGGATACCACAGTACATCATCCATTACAAACCATACATAAGGTCTTACACAAATAAGAATCTCATGATCCAGTTCTTAATACAACTCAAGCAGCAGAATACGTAATAATAACGATAGAGTAGGCGAAGCTCCATCTTCGGGGTCACATGCAATGCTGACGATGGGAGATGATCCTAGTTGTCGTAACCTTCCTGGGGTCCATCCTCCAGGTACTCTTCTTCATAGTCTGGCCACGGGAATAGCCAGGGACAAAGCCATGAGTACTCTTTAAGTACTCGCAAACTAATACTAACAAGTAAAAGGGGTTTTTGATAATAGGACACTAGGCTCTAGGGTTGTTTTGCAAAATCCATATTTATCTCTACTAAGTTCAGAAGTAAGAGAAGCTAGTCACAATTTTATAACTCCTAAGTGGGATCTTGCATTTCATATCAACCCTGTTGTGGTCAAGTCAAAGTCTCAATTCATTTCACAAGTCATTTTGAAAACATCTGATGGGGGAACAGTATGGCCACTCCAACTGTCCATAACCGTGGACGCATCTATTCGAATAGTTTGACACTCTGCAGAGATTGTACACTTTCACCACAACATTCGATACATCCGCCAGGAACAAATCCCGAATTCACCATACTCAGTATGCGGATAATCAATCCCAATCTTTCAATTACACGCCTTAGTATAAGCACCTCTCCTGTGAGTTTGGCCTCCCAACCATGACCAACTGTCATCTTGGGTACTGCACAGGTGGACAATCTTCACAAGGTAGCCTCAGCTCAGACCTTGGCCGTGAGAGAACTAGTACTAAGGTATATAAGTTTCCAGTCAAGCCCTACCCAATCTTCGGGTATTGTGGTTGTACGGTAAAATTGGAATGGTATCGCATCCAGACAACCATTAGTTTTATACAGGGGCTAAGGCTCATGCCACAACATTTTCATCACCAAACTCATCTGGTGTTCGGAAACACATGGCAAAACATCTCAGTAGAATGATCCATCATTCTAAGGTTTTCATAACCATTTTTCCACAAGTATTCCCATCTAAAGTTGATCAAGTTTTATGCTTAGCACTAGCATCTACAAGTGGGGTTAAGCACTGATGAGGGGTGGTAAACAAGTGGAGTTTCACTAAGTTCAATCTCATGCCTTGGGATGACATTAAGATTATCTAGCTTAGGCCAAATTTTATGCTCTTTATGCAACCTTTAGGTATCTTCCTAGAATCTACAAGTTTTCAGTAAACTCTAAGAGAAAGCTTTGATAAAGAAAATAAAGTAGAAAGCTTGCAAGTAAAACTAGGATTGGTTTATCAAGTGGGTATAATCACCTATGCTTAAGGCATATGGTTGGCATGGTAACAAGCAAGTATTAGCTTGCACATTCAACTAGTAGTATTAGGCTTGCAAGTATAGGCTTGCTAAAGTAGATATCTTGCAAGTGTTAGCTTGCCTTGTGCAGAGCAATGGTTGAAGTTTTCCTCGGCTTCTTCTTCGTAGTATCCTCCTTCCTCCTCGTATCCTTGGTCGGTACTAGCGTCTATGAATAAATACGAGGTACACAATCACCAAATAATACTTAACTACTTGCAATCATCACAAAAAAGGGTCCTATAGATGATCTAGCATCATCACTAACATTACAAGATTAAAGCTTGGTTTAATTCCTTTTATTTTTAGAAAAGTAATTTCTACTCATTGAAAAACTACTTAAGATTTAATATTCTCCAAACCAAACATGGGATCATGTTGACACATGTCATCACCACATATTTTAGTCCATGGGAATGTGATTTAAAGTGGTGTCACAATTTAATAAGGTTTTACCCTTTTATTTTAATTAAATCAAGTGACTAGAAATGTCTATGTGGCATTCTTTTATTACTTGGTCAATATTTCTGTAAGTAGACCTATATATTTTTATATATTCTGAAAGGTATGGTTAAATGTGAGTTTTGAGAGTTGGAATCAACTCAAAAGCTATTATGGTTTAAATTTGAAAAATGTTTGAATGCAGAAAAGCTTCTGCCTTGTTATTTTTACCAAGGATGATCTACAGATCCAAATGACTTGAATCCAACGGGCTTGGATTCAGCATTTCCAGACCTTTCTAACAAAATTTGTTTCATTCAATTTGGTTCACTGAATCGAGCTGGGTGGATTTTTGAATCTAGGTGAAGAAGTGTGTTTGAATTAAAATGGAAAAGGTTAAATTCAAATGACTGGGCTGAGCGGGAAACGAAACTGGGCCGACCTGCTAAGCGCAGCACTTACGCGGGATGGTTAAGTTGCTGTACCCACGCGTCAGTGAGACGAGGGGGTGAGAAGCGGTACGGGGCAATGTGAGCCGTGGGATCT
Source organism: Avena sativa (assembly GCA_916181665.1). Classification (NCBI taxonomy): domain Eukaryota; kingdom Viridiplantae; phylum Streptophyta; class Magnoliopsida; order Poales; family Poaceae; genus Avena; species Avena sativa. The sequence goes on from OV702284.1 coordinate 378,341,085, forward strand.
TGTTCTAATCTAACGGCTGAGGGTCGTCGTCCACGTCGGGCAACGCCGGCGAGACTGAAACCTAAGGCGGCAGGTGGGGGTCGCTGGGGGCTCACCGGGGCTCAGGCGAGGGTCGGCGAGGCAGGAGAACGACGAAGTCGACGACGGCGAACCTCCTGGTACCAGCAGCTTCTCCTGGGGCGGCTCCAATCGCTGGCCCCCTTCTTCTCCAGCAGCGGCAGGCTCCGGTGAAATTCTGGCGAAGTGCTGCTCGCCTTGCTTCGGGACTGAGGCGGGGTGGTTCTGGGTGAGAGGGGAGTGAGATGGTGTGCTCAATTCGGCTGGGGGTGGCCTCTATTTATAGTGGCGAGAGGGAACCGACGGGCGCAAGCTGGGCTCGTCGTGGTCGATGGCACATAAGGCTATCGGCGTGGGCGACAGTAGGGGGCGGTGCGGTGCTCCCTGGCGATGCTTAACGACATGGTGGCGAGACGTGGGGCGGTGCATATTGTTCGGAACGCGGCGGTGCTCTGCGCGTGCCCGACAGAAGTTTTCATGGTGCACAGCGTGCGTGCTCCGCGCGGCGGCGAACAAGCATGTCTGCAGGGTTGCTGGGACGATGGTGATCACGTATGCACGCGGCGAGGGCAGCGCGTGGTCTGTGGGCGTCGGTCGAGCGTGGCGCACGGGGCGTGCTCTCGGCATGGTTGCTGGCGAGCTGGACACGGTCTGTGCATGTGGTCCAGGGGCTGGCAACGTTCGAGCGCTGGACATGGAGTGGCGGTGGGGTGTTGGCTTGCTCCTAGACATGTTGGCTAGGCTGGTTTCTTCTCCTAGCTCGCTGTCGACATGTGGGTGGCAAGGGTGCACTCGACCTGCTCACCATTGATGGCATTGCCAAGCTTACAATGATGCTAGATGTTTGCAATTGAGCTAGATGATCTACTAAAGCCTAGTTGCAACCAGAGAGGGAACAAGTTAGGCTCCAATCACTGCTCACAATAGTGTTTGGATTTTTGGAAGATTTGTATCTGCAAGGTGTTTGATGAAATGGCCGCAAGAATTCAAGTTTTGAATTTTGCAAAGATTTTTGGTGGGTGTTCTAGGTTGGTGCTGGTGAGTTTGCAGATGCTTGGGTTTTGAAAGTTGAGCTTGTTTGAGTGGTTTTTGAAAAAGTGGGATCTTCCCATATGATAAAGATTCAATTTTGAACTATCCTTTAAACTATGCATTTAAAAGTTTCTGGATGATCACAAGGTGGGCCTTGATACTTTGTTATGAGTACAATAAAGGGGTGTAAAGATCCAAACAAGTTTCTGTTAAGTTCTGAAAGTTTGGGACAGCCAAAGTAGGCATGGGAGTTAAATTGGTCAAAATGACCATTCACTCATTTTGTTTGTTTTGATTTATTTGTCTTTGGGAAAAGTGTGGGGATTGTTTAGATGATGTTTATTTCACCTAAGAATCCATTTACAAGCAAAGAAAAACACAAGCAAGGTGGTTCAAAATTATTCAAATTGGAATGCATACACACATGCATGCTTTCATATTTTTATTTAGAAAAGTTTTTGTTAACCCTAAATTTGATGATTAGAGTTTGATGATCCAAGTTTAGTATTTTTGGGATGTTACAAACCTTCCCCCCTTAAACAAAATCTCGTCCCGAGATTTGAAAAGGGACGAAAAAGATTACCTAGGATTTGAAGAGATCGGGAAACTCCGTCCTGATGTGATCTTCGCGCTCCCAGGTGGCTTCCTCTTCCGTGTGGTTGCTCCACTGAATATTGAGAAACTTGATGCTTCGGGTTCGGGTAGTTCTGAAAGCTTCTTCCAAAATACGGATGGGTACTTCGGGATAGGTTAGGTCATCGTTGATCTCTATGGTCCGGTGATCGATATTCTTGAACACTTCCGTCTTCTCTGGAACTTCGAGACACTTGCGAAGTAATGAGATATGGAACACATTGTGCACGGCTGACATATCTTCGGGCAGTTCCAATTGATACGACACTTCTCCTCGACGGTTCAGAATTTTCAAGGGTCCGATATATCTGGGGGCTAACTTTCCTTTGAGTTGGAAACGCTGCATTCCCTTCAATGGCGACACCTTCAGATAAACAAAATCTCCTATGTTTAAGGCGAGGTCTCTACGTATCTTGTCGGCGTAACTCTTCTGTCTGGACTGGGCGGTCTTGAGGTGCTCACGAATCTTGTGAACCTTTTCTTCTGCTTCTCGTAGGATGTCGGGTCCGAAAATCTGAATCTCTCCTACTTCCGACCAGTTCAAAGGGGTGCGACACTTCCTTCCGTACATGAATTCAAATGGGGCCATTTGCAAACTAGCTTGATAACTGTTGTTGTATGAAAATTCTGCAAACGGCAGACAGTCTTCCCACTTAGATCCATATTCTAACACACATTCTCTCAGCATATCTTCGAGTATTTGATTTACTCGCTCCGTTTGTCCATCGGTCTGAGGGTGATAAGCGGTGCTGAAATCTAGGCGGGTTCCTAAACCTTCTTGTACTTTCTTCCAGAATCTCGAGGTAAACTGAGTTCCTCGATCCGATACGATGTTCTTGGGGACTCCGTGCAAACTAACTATCCTAGCGATGTATAACTGCGCTATCTTCGAACTCTGATATGTGGTCTTGATGGGTAAGAAATTGGCGACTTTGGACAATCTGTCCACTATGACCCAGATAGAGTCATTCCCCCTACTAGAAGTAGGCAATCCGGTGATAAAGTCCATTCCAACGGAATCCCATTTCCATTCCGGAATCTGCAAGGGTTGCAACAATCCAGCGGGCCTTTGATGTCCTGCCTTGACTCGCTGACATATATCACACTTGGCGATATAGCTTCCGATTTCTCTCTTCATCTTATGCCACCAAAATTGCTCTTTCAAATCTTGATACATCTTAGTTCCTCCGGGGTGGATAGAATAAAGAGTATCATGAGCCTCCTTCAGAATAACTTCTTTCAACTCAGAATCTGCTGGTACACAAAGGCGTCCTTTGTACCACAGAACTCCTTCTTCGTCTTCAGTGAATCCGGGTACTTTGCCTGTACCGATACGACGCTTGATTCCGTCGATACTAACATTTCCCTTCTGCGCCTCTTTGATCTGACTGATCAAAGTGGGCTGGAGTTCTATGCTAGCCAAAAATCCTTCACTCACTAATTCTATTCGAAAATCTTCCATATCTTTGTGCAAGCTTGGTTGCTCCTTCAAGATCATGGAGTTCAAGCGGCACAACAATCTGCTAAGGGCATCTGCTACCACGTTGGCTTTACCAGGGTGATAGTGAATGTCCAGATCGTAATCCTTGATTAGCTCAATCCATCTTCTCTGTCTCATATTCAGCTCCTTCTGAGTGAATATATACTTCAGACTCTTGTGATCCGAATAAATCTCACAACAATTTCCCATGAGGTAATGCCTCCATGTCTTCAGGGCTAGAACTACGGCTGCGAGTTCGAGGTCATGGATTGGGTAATTTTGCTCATGTTGCTTCAGTTGTCGAGATAGATACGATATAACTTTGCCTTCTTTCATTAGCACACATCTGAGGCCGATCTTGGATGCGTCACAATACACGTCGAAGGGCTTCGTGATATCCGGCATGATCAAGATTGGGGCTGAAATCAATCTCCTCTTGAGTTCTTGAAAACTCGCTTCACATTTGTCTGTCCATTCAAACTTCTTGTCCTTCTTCAGCAATTGGGTCATGGGTCTGGCGATACTCAAGAATCCTTCTACGAACTTGCGGTAGTATCCCGCCAATCCGAGAAATGCACGAACTTGGGTTTGAGTGGTTGGGGCTTGCCAATATTCTACATCTTTCACTTTTGCAGGGTCAACGGCAATTCCTCCGGCTGATACAATGTGACCGAGGAATCCTACTTCTTGTAACCAGAATTCACATTTGCTAAACTTGGCATACAACTGATGCTCTCTAAGGGTTCCAAGAATGGTCCTTAGGTGTAGCTCATGTTCTTCTTCTGATTTGGAATAAATTAGTATGTCATCTATGAAAACAACGACAAACTTATCCAGGAAGTCCATAAAAATCTTATTCATGAGATTCATGAAATAAGCGGGGGCATTGGTTAATCCGAAGGACATGACCGTATACTCGTATAATCCATAAAGGGTGGTAAAGGCAGTCTTTGGAATATCCTCTGCGCGAATCTTGAGTTGATGATAGCCAGTCCTAAGATCAATCTTAGAAAACACTTTGGCACTGGTCAACTGATCAAACAAATCTTCTATCTTGGGCAAGGGGTATTTGTTCTTGATGGTGACATCATTCAATTTCCGATAATCCGTACACAAACGGTTACCTTCATCCTTCTTGTCCACAAACAAGACAGGTGATCTCCATGGTGACAAACTTGGTTGAATCAATCCAATTGCCAACATGGCATCCAGTTGCTTCTTCAGTTCTTCTAGTTCCGACGGGTTCATACTATATGGTCTCTGGGCTATGGGTCCTGTTCCGGGGATTAGTTCGATGATAAACTCGATATCCCGATCTGGGGGCATACCGGGCAAAACATCTGGAAATACATCGGGGTATTCACAGACTATCCGGACTTAGTCAATGGTAGGTTGGGCTATACTCTTGTTGCATTTGAATTGACGAGGTAAGGTTTCAGATATATGCTCGACTGATATTCCGGCTGTACTGGTCATGGTTATGGCTTTCTTGGCACAGTCAATCAATCCCTTATGTTTGGACATCCAATCCATTCCTAGTACTACTTCAAACCTTTAGTTCTGAGTACTATCAGATTAGCATAAAAATCTATGCCATGGATTCGGATAGGGACGGCTTTGCAAATTTGCCTAGCCTTGGTGGTTGATCCGGGAATTTGAACAATCATAACATGCTTCAGTTTGGTTGGTTGAACTTTACTAGTGCATGCAAATTCTTCGGTGACAAATGAGTGCGATGCACCAGAATCAAACAACACTCTAGCAAGTACCGAATTAACAGAAAACATACCCAACACGACGTCTGGCGCTTCCTGAGCTTCTTCAGCATGCATGAGAAAAAGACGGCTGACGAGGTTTAATCTCGTCAATGCCCATTGTTATGTACTTGGGTTTTGGAGAAGATGGGGATGCTGGAGATCGCGGAACGGTTAGCAAACAAGCAACACGGGACATGAGGTTTACCCAAGTTCAGGCCCCCGGAGGGAAAACCCTACTCCTGCTTGTCTGCTCTTGATTATGGCGGAACCGGTGATTACAGGGATGCGCAGATGCGATCTGGCGTGGAGGTGTGTATGCGAAAGTATGAGAGAGAGAGATCTAGGTCGTGCCCTCCTAGCCTTTATATAGACTTAGGCAGGTCCCAGGCACAGACCTAGTCGGTTATAGGTTTTAGGGTTTACCCCTTTGAATTTCCTATCTACTCTAGTCTTGCTCTCCAAGGATCCGAAGGCGTCATGGGCCTTGGCCACCCGAAAGTCTTCATGGGCCGGCGTATATTTGCCATGGGCCTTCCTTGGGCTGGACCAGGTATGCTGAGATCATGTACCCGCGGGGTATAACCATGTCAGTAGCCCCCGAGTGATCAGTCGAATCGTAGATTCGGGTGAGGACTATTCAATCCTTCGGGTGCGACTATGTATTTCAATAGTTCATGTGTAGGGATTGTTGATGCGTATGCCTGACTCACCCGACGGATCAGGGTCAGTTAACCGTCTTAGGATGAAACAACACAATCTTCTTTAGGTTCAAGTCCCTCAACTCGAACCTGGAACGTATGCTGGCGTAATTCGACTTAGGCCGCGGAGGACTTACATGAGTGGAATTCCAGTGAATTTAATTGATGTACCCAACGCGTCCGTCGGGATTTTTCATCGCGCCTGCTGGCACGGATTTTTACTAGCAGAGCGCAGTCATGTGCGTTGCCAGGCCATCAGATGATATCTGTAGGTCTTATCTTTGTGTCGTAGACACAACATCCGAATGTTTATCACCGCGGAGGTGTTTCGGGTGACCAAGGAGAATGTTGCTCACTTAGCGTTTAGTTGGGGCAGAGTTGCCGAAAAGTTTTTGCATGCTGATCCGAAGGATCGCAGTCAAAGAATTCATAGGGTGCGCGACCAGCGCTCCCTATGGGAGTAGCCCCCGAGTGTCTGTTCGAGTCGTAGACTCAAACGGAGACTTTAATTCAGACGTTGTTCAGTGTTAAGTCCGTAGGACACAATTTTTTTCGGATGCCTAAATCCATCCTCCCTATGGGAGTAGCCCCCGAGTCCGTAGTGGAGTCGTAGACTCGACGTAGGACTCGAAGAAAATAGTTCGATGTTGTTCATCTTTCGGGTGCGCGGCCAGCGCTCCTGATAGGAGTAGCCCCCGAGTAATTAGTCGAATCGTAGATTCAAGTGAGTACTCTTAGCTTTGAAGCCAAAGAAATTGTGACTGTTGCTAGTGTAGCTTTTGATGACGTCAGTGCTGACGATCGATGACCTCAAGCGTCTGCTGCGCCAGAGATGACTTGACTGAACGAACGTGGGTCCCACTTTCTGACCTTGAATTGACCTGTGACGCGCGGCGTGGAGATAATTACGGCGCCGCCTCGATTTCCGCGCGTAGTGGACGGCGTGTTAGCGACGGTTTGTTGCGATGCTGACACGTGTATGGCCAGATCCTGCCGTTGGCGTTAGGTCTTCTCGATGGACGGTTGTTGTGCATCGTCTTCGTCTTTATAATCATTGGGGGAAAACTTTAGTTTGTTTTCATCGCATCTATTCTCGTTTTCACTGCTTCCTTGTTCTCTGAGAGTTCTTGCTGCGCGCTGGAATATCCTTTCACATTTCCTTCTTCCATCCTGTGCTCTCGCCGCCGGCGCCGTGTACCGCGATGGGGAAGTCAAAGAAGTCTTCATCGGCGGTTGGTACCAGCGCTGCTGTAGGGAAGAAGAGTGCCGCCGCTACCCGTGTCACCGACGGTGGCTGGCGGCGATCGGAGACGCGGGAGAGTGATCTCCGCAAGCTTCGCGAGCGGGGCTTGATCCCGCAGGATAGGGAGGCCGTCAAACTCCCAGGCAATGAGGTAATCCCCCATCCCCCCGCTGGGTATCGGGTTATGTTCCTCGCCTTCATTATTCGCAGGTTTTCCTTCCTAGTCCACGACTTCCTTCGTGGACTGCTCTTTCTTTACGGTATCCAATTGCATCATCTTTCCCCCAATTCTCTTCTTCACATTGCTTGTTTTATCACTTTCTGCGAGTGCTGGCTCGGTATCGAGCCGCACTTTGGCCTCTTCTGGAAACTCTATTCCATGAAGAGGCAATCTGGTTCGGATGGTGTTTATCCCATTGGGGGTTGCATCATCTCCCTCAAAGCCAATCTGCTTTTCTTTTCTTTTTTCCATGTCCGAATCTGTCCAGTACTGGCGGAGGCGATGTTTTTATATTCGCGACTCCACAGTGGCTGGGCAGCATTTTGGTCTTGCTCCTTTCGACCCCTCCCAAATAATCGAGCCGAAGAGGTCCTGGAAAAACCAGATCTTGGATGGCGAGGTGGCGGAGATAGAGGCTCTCTATCGTCGAGTGGAGGATCTCCAGTTGATTCCGGAGAAGGAAGTGAACGGTGTGGATATTATCCGCACATTTCTTGAGCGTCGGGTGCAGCCACTTCAGGCTAGGGTGCACCCGATGTTTCTTTATGCTGGCCGCTGCGATACGACGAGGGTTTCGGCTGAGAAATTCTCCCACGGAGATATCAACAGGGCCCTTCGTTCGCTGCTGAAGTTCAAGGCTGGAGAAGATATCCCGGGGAAGTCGCTGACTCCTCCATTTTCTTCTTCGCTTCCTGTTCCACAGGTGTAGATCTGTGCACATAGCGCTATTTTTGATTGCATTGTGTTTGCGTTTTGTTTGCTAACAAATTTTATTCTCTTGTGCAGAGCTTCAAAGTGCCAGGCATGTCGCCTCCATTACCCAAAATATTTCCGGATGCTCCGGATAATGATGTGGTGGATTCCATGTCCGAGCTGCCGTCGGCGAGGTCTCCAGCTGAAGAGGCCAACGAGTCGAGCGAGGACCATACTCGCAAACGGTCACGGAGCTCCAGCGAGTCTTCGGATGCCTCGACTCCTCCGACTCCTAGGAACCCGCTGTGTCTTGAACGTCACAACGATGGGCATGGAGGCTCTTCTTCTCCGATTCCTGCCCTTCCCGTGCGGGCTGTAGCGCCGCACGCGCCGGCGAAGCGGAAGAAGAAAGAAAAGAAGGAAGAGAAGAAGGAAGAGAAGAAAGAGGAGAAGAGAGTCCAAAGGACCCCTCCTGTCTTCAACCTGAGCGAGCTTGACTCGTAAGTTTCCTCTGCACTGCTTTTTCTTGCCTGTTTACTTTGTACTTGTGCTAATTTGTCCTTGTGCAGGCACTCTTCCAACGACTCCTCCAGCGATGGTGCTCGGGAGATGATGGGGGAGTCGAAAGTTGCGTCTCCTCCTCCTCAGACGGTGGCTACCTCTGAAGGCGCTGCTCCGGGTCCTTCTCCGCAGGAGGTTCAGGTGGTTGCGCCTCAGAAGGCTGCAAGCGGGCCATCGGAGTCGCCATCGGATCATGTAAGTAGTTCTGTATCCTGCCACGGGGGAAGCCCCCGAGCATCTGTAAAGGATTTCTGTTGTTTGTTCTTTTTTCGAGTCTCGGGGGGAGCCCCCGAGCGCTTTCGTGTGTGTAGTTTGCTTCTGCTCTTTCTCTTGGGCGTAGCCCCCGAGTCCTTCTCTTGACTAGTAGGTCTTTTCCTTGCAGCCTTTTGTGCAGGATGCCAAACGAATGGTGCAGCAGCACCTGGCGCTAGAGGCCAACCTCAAACAGCTTCAAGGTACGTTTATGCCTTTGGTCTTTGCCTCTTCTTGTATTCTTGTTCTGTTATCTGACGTTTTGCATTATGTGAATGCAGAGGAGCACAACACCTCCCTCCGTGAGATTGATGCTCTTAAAAAGAGCCTCGGTCAAGCGGAGAAGAAGGCCAAGGTCGCCGCGAATGCTAAGGAGCGCCTCAAGCTGGAGCTGGCTACTGCGGCTGAGGCTAAGGAGCGCCTGCAGCGAGAGGCCACTGACCGCGAGGAGCAGCTTGCCACAGCTGCGACTGCGCGTGAAAGGGAGGTGGCTGGCAAGCTTATGGCGGCTGCCAAGGCTGTTTCGGGTGAGTATCTTCACCTTCGTCCTTTTTTGGTTTTCTTGTTTTTCTTCTGTGGTGCTTTCGATCATTCCTCGTCTTTTTTGTCTCAGATGCCGCGGGCATCGAGTTTGACCGCGGTGACCTGGAGCACGGGAGTGCTCTGGATGATGCTACTGCAGCGGTCGCAGATCGCTGTAGCACCGTCGACACTTCGCTCGCCAAGGACAAGGAGGTCCTTGGGCGCTTCTACAAGGAGCTTGTCCCCAAGGGCGCGGCCCTTGATGATGTTGACGCTCTGGCGGAGGCATTGTCAGCCGAAGCGCCTGTGGCGTACAAGCGCAAGCAGAAGGGCATCGGTGCATCCGTCGGGCTGGCGATGGCTTTGGCGGCTGGAGCGGAGCTGGACCTGCCCCAGATCACTTCCCGGATGCCGACGACTGCGGATGGATCCGAGGTAGCCTTCGCTACCTATTCTGCCCGCTGTAAGCGTTATGGGCCAAAGCTGATTGATCTGCTGGCCGAGTACGCGCTACGGCAGCAAGGGAAGGCCAAGGCGAGGCAATCCGGCTCCGAGGCTACTCAGGGTGCCGCGTCTTTGGCGCTGTAGCTGTAGGATAGTTGTAGTCTCTTTTGTTGTAATTATTTGATGAAAAAGTCCTTGTGCCACGTAGTGGCTTTTGATTCACTTAATGAATTTGTTGAGTTATGTGCTTCTTCGTCTGCGTGTTCATGTCTTTGTTTTTCTGCTGATCTAGGGTCCTTCGGGTGCTCATCCCGTTGACACCTCGCCTGAACCGCGGCTGCGGCCATCATTGGATGATTCGTCGCAGCTTGCTTTTCTTCAAGACCGTGTTCGTAGTCTCGAGAAAGATTTGCTTGGGGTGCGTGGCCATGCCGACATTTGGAAGTCCAAGGCGGATCGCGGTGCTGCCGGAGAGGAGTACTTGATGGCAGAATTACTTCGATTGTCCGAGCAGCTTCAGTGTAAGTTTTTCGAGCTGTTGCCCCTTTCTTCGGATGCGCCTGCTGTCATTGCATCTTACTTTTGTGCAAGTATTGCAGGTGCTAACCTTGCTCCAAGGAAGGAGAAGGAGCGTGTTGCTGTTCGGGTCAATTGTTTGACTCAACAGGACATGGAAGCCGGTGGGTTCTTCTGGATGGATCGTGACCGTGCTGTGGTCCTTGCGACGGTGCAAGATCGCATGCACCAAGTATCGCGGGTGCTTCGTCAGGTGCAGACTTCGCTCGCATTGGTTCTGAATGTGATGTTTCCGCTGGATGATGCGCCAACAACCTTTTCTGGTCTTTTGTCGAAGTTTCGAAGCGTGAATCATGTTAGGGAGTTGGTGAGGCAGCAGCTCGTCGCAGGGGTGAAGGATGCATTGTCCCTTGTGAGGCTGCATCGCCCTGATGTAGATCTGTCCGTTGTAGCGGCTGGGCCACCCCCTCGACCAGAAGGTGGTGTGTGGGATATGTGTCCGCATTACGCGGCTGTAAGGCAGTATGCCGAAGAAATTGTAGATCTGTTTGAGCAGCGCGCTCAGGTTTTTCTTCAGAATAGGTAGGACCTGTAAAAGAGATAGTTGTAAAATTTGTATATATTTGACTGGGCGTGTTTTGCCCTTTGTTATAAAGGTATGGTTGTTGTTTGAGCACGTAGTGCTTTGTTTGCATACATGTCCTTTTCGTTAGCCTGACGTGGTCAGCTACTCAAGTGTACACGTGTTATACTCAGTCCATGAAATCGTGAGGTGGGGGGGGGGGGAGCCCCCCCAGTGCGTTTGTAGCATGAAGTAAAGGTGCGAATAGCAAAACAAAATTTTTGGGCGAGACACTTAGCTTTATTTATATCGTAATGGAGGAAGTACATTGTTCGGCTGAGTAGCCTTGGCTGAATAGCCTTATTGAAAGTAAAGGGGTAGGTAGCTAGGGGTAGAATCGTTGCAAGTGTGCGATGTTCCATGGGTTGGAGTATGCGACTCCAGACTCCACGTGCTTGAGGCGATAGGCGCCACCTGGGATGACTTCAGTGATGATGTAGGGTCCTTCCCAGGGTGACTTGAATTTCTTCGGTCGCTCTTGCTTGAGTCGCAAGACGAGGTCTCCTTCGACGAAGGACCTTGGGCGCAGCCGTCGGCTGTGGTAGTTGCGGAGACTCTGCTGGTACACCGCTGATCGAGCTGCTGCTATGTCTCGTGCCTCGTCGAGTGTGTCGACGGTGTCTTCGAGTGTAGCCGTGGATTCGGCTTCGCTGTAAGCGACGACCCGGGGGGCCTGGTGGCGTACTTCGGCTGGTAGCACGGCTTTGGCTCCGTGCACCATGAAGAATGATGTGTAGCCGGTGGAGCTGTTTGGCGTGGTACACAGGCTCCATAGGACGGAGGGTAGCTCTTTCCTCCAGGCTCCGGCGAGTCGCTCGAGTGGGCTTATGAGGCGCTTCTTGATGCCAGCGCCGATTAGGCCGTTGGCCTTTTCCACTTGCCCGTTCGTTTGCGGGTGTGCCACCGAGGCGTATGTGATGTTGATTCCGAGGCCTTCGCAGAAGTCTTGGAATTCAATAAAGATGAAGTTCGATCCATTTTCGGTGATGATGCTCTGCGGTACGCCGAACCTGTAGACAATGGATTCAAAGAACTTGACGGCAGTCTTGCCCTTTTGGTTAGTGACCGGCATGGCCTCGATCCACTTGGTGAATTTGTCGACTGCGACCAGGAGGTAGACGTGCCCCCCTTTCGAGGACCTTGGCAGTTTGCCGATCATGTCGAGGCCCCATTGGGCGAAGGGCCAGGACAGAGGTATGGGCCTGAGCTCTAATACGGGTGCATGTGGTTTGTCAGCGAACCACCCTTTGCATCTTCGGACGATGTCCTTTGCGTTGTTCATGGCCGTTGGCCAATAGAATCCAGCTCGTAGAGCTTTGGCGACAAGGGAGCGGCTGCTCGCGTGATGGCCGCAGATGCCCTCGTGGATGTCTTGGAGGATGGTTTTCCCGACACTGATGGTGACGCACCTTTGTAGTACACCCGTTGTCGTGGTGGTGGCACGGCAGATGCCATGGGTAGGCTAAAGTATGGGGCCAATGGATGCTAGAGGGATCTGGGGAGGGAAGATGTAGTTGATTCTACACACAAAAGACTAACATAAAGATCTTTATTTCTCCTCTCTTGGGATACAAGTGCTCCTTGAGCTGTTACAAGAGGGGAAGAAGATCTTTACCAGCCTAACGGTATCAAATGAGCCGATGACCTTCTCAGAATCCAAGCCTCTCCTTATAAAGGGGCGCCTTGGCTCCTCTAGGGCTGACGTGGCAAGCATATTCGAAGAATATGCTTGTCCCAATATAGTAACTCGGCGGCCTCCTTTCCGTGTCGCCCTTCTAATGACGGCAAGGTTTCAGAGAACCCCACCTGCACGCCTCGGGCTCCAGGACTGTCACCTCCGTGACCTCCTTCTGCCCTTCTGCCCTTCTGCCGCTCTGCGCCTTGTACTTTGTGTTTGGCTTTGTTCAGATTCTTCCTAGCTTGTGACTAGGGTTTGACTATAGGCACCTCCTTCTCCTGCAAGCTTCATGTCACTCGGCCCTGTCTCGCTTAACTCGGCTTGTCCTTCACCTGCATTTAGATTATTCTGGATGGCCCGGCCGGCTTAAACAGTACGTCGGCCGGGTAATGCAATGCTCTTCTCATAAATGTCCTGCTCGCGCTTACCTCGGCCGACCTTTACATGATTCGGATGATTTAGACAGTAACTCAGAATTGGAAAGGGGAACTTCCTTCTGTCTTTCCCTGTCCTGACCCTATCCGGGGTCACCTCCCCAACATTAGTCCCCGAAGCTGGTATGGTCCTGCCTATAACCTCGGCCGGGCCATATCAGTTTCCCAATACTCGTTTCTCCTCGTTTCCGAGTTACTTTTCTCCCATCCGAGGTATCCGCGCAGCTTCTCACGTATGCCTCGTCCTACGTGTAACACTCATCATTGTTTCTCTAGTTTTTTGTTCCTCTACGGTGCCCACTGACAAGCTACAGTAAATACTGCGCCTGTCGCGTCGGCGCTGCAACGCCTCGCGCACCGTTTCTGTCAGGGTGCCTGATCGTGTCCTGCGTCGTGTGGTCATTGGTGCGGCTCCACTCATCCTCGAGCGGTTACGCCTCACACATGATCTACACGGTTGTCGCCCGCACCCACTATCCCACTACCGCGTCAAGCCCACGCGGTTATAAAGAGGGGCACGGGGCTAGAGGGTTTACTTTCCTCCTTCGCCCCCCATTGCCCTTCTTCCTCCTTTCGCCCTTGCACCTGTTCGTGCTCCTGCGGCCGTGTGCTCGTCGGAATCTTCGACGGTGAGGCCCCAATTCCTCTGCTCCGTCAACCTCGTCCCCGTGCGCTTGCTCCGGTGCCGTCGCCGGTGAGTTTCTCTGGTCTCATTGCCTAGATTTCCCTCTAGACGTGTCTGCCGATCTCTAGATTTCCCGCGACGGTTCCTTTTTCGCTCCGCCGCCATTTTCGCCTAGGACCACGACGGGGCCTTGCAGTTCTAGGCTTTGCTCCGCCGCTAGTTCCTCTTCGCTGGACTCCTCCGGCGATCCAATGTCAAGCTCAGTTAGCGGTGCGCTTATCGAGGATGATGATGCAGCGTCTGGTCCAGAGCGGGGTTCTGGCAAGGTTCCACCGTTACCCGCCGAGAGGTCGAGTCTTTAATCAGAACTCGCCAGATTCCTGCCGGGGTAGCCTGTCGCTTACCCGGCAGCGAATCCTCTCCCGTTCTTAATGAGGGCGAGTACGGCGTCTTTATGTCCCATTTTTCTCGCGGGTTCGGTCTTCCCCTTAGCGATTTTGCTAGGGAATTCCTCGATTACTTCGACCTGCAGCCGCATCATCTTCCGGCTAACGCCATTGCTTCTCTATCCGCTTTTATCTCGGCCTCGGAAGGATACTTCGGCCTTTGGCCGTCTGTGCATGTATGGTCAAAGTTCTTCCAGATTCGATCCAACGTCGTTCCAGACAAATCCCTCCAACCTTCCGAGAAATCGCTTACCCAGTGTGGAGCCGTGTCCATAACACCTCAGAGGAAATCCGAGTTTCCTCGCGTAGCTTGTCTCGAGTCATGCAAGAAATGGCATAGATCGTTTTTCTATGTCAAGAATTCTAGGAAGGAAGACAAGATTCGGCTCCCTGCTTTCTCCATCGGCCCACCATCCAAGAAGAACTGGACTTATAATCCCAGGAAAAGCCATGCTCTGGCCGAGGCCTTTGAGATTCGGCTAAAGGAGCTGATCCGCGCCGGGTTACGTGGCGAGGATCTGATGGCCACCTTCGTCAGTAGCCGGATCTGCCCTTTCCAGCATCGCACGCACAAGCTCTGCTATATGAGCGGTCCCCTTGATCCCAACCGAGTCTCAACGGTTGAGCTCGATAACTATCTCATTTTCAAGCGCGTCCGAGCTATCTTTAAGACGGAGATGCCGGAGGATTGGGCCTGGGGACTAAAGCCATTCACCCGCGAGCATCCCCCTCCCGAGGTAAATTCACGCAGTTATGTTTTGCTTTCTAATCACGTCAGTGATTTCTCTTGCTAATTTCTCTGTCTCTTTTGCTACAGAGGTTTGAGGAGCAGAAGATCGAGGATGCCGAGGTTTTGTCCCTCCCGTGGACCGAGATCGGAACACCCCGGATAGCGGGGAGCCTGACTCGGAGGAGTTCGTTCCCAAGTCGGACCTAGCTCCGGTTCGTTCCCGTGGCAAGACCCCGGCCCACGAGGAGGAAGGTGATTCGGACGAGGTCCAAGTTCTTGAGGTAGTCGCTGCAATGCCAATTTATTATGAATTTCTGGCCTCTACTTTCCCAGCTAACCAGGCCGGTCAGGTTCACGATGCCGAGCCTCTCGCCTCTCGACCTCCTGCTACCTTGAGGAAGCGCGCCGCTCCAGCAGGTGCCTCGGAGGCCGCTCCGAGGAAACGAACGAAGAAGTCAGGCCAGCACCTTCCGAAGCGTAAAACTATGCCCGGGGTTACTGGGTGAGTTATTTTTCATTTTGTATTTCTTGTTTCTCTTTTTCTGTCTTCTGACCTGACTTTCTGTGCCTTTGCAGTGCTCCTCTTTCTATTAAGCCCAGTGGTCCTAGCATGACGAGTCATACGACTCGACCGCCTTCTCCTCCGCCTCCTGAAGATACTAGGGTTCCTAGTCCTGCTCGCGCATACTCTCCTCCCGCTCTGAATCAGACGTCATCTCGCCAAGATGTGCCTGAGGTTTCCCCTGTTGATGCCGACATGACTCGGCCAGTAGATCTTTCTACTGAGCCTGCTGTTCCTCCATGAACCCCGGAGTTTTCCCCGAGATTCCTCCGACCCCCATAGTCTCTACTGCAACTCCGACTCCGGCCGAGGATATCGCTATCTCTGCGCCCTCAGAAACCGTAATCCCTCCGGACCCCAAAGATGCCACTCCAAGTGCCGAGGTTGCGGCTCCTGTGGACGCCTCTTCTAAAGCTAAGAAGGTCGTCGTCACTAGGCCTCCCTCATCTCAGAAGGGGTTTGCTTCTTCCCAACCCACTATCGCTGATGCGCTCCGCAAGGGGGTTTCTTCTGCCAAGGCCGTCGGTACCCCGACTGCTGGTACCCAACTTACTCTCCACAAGATTCCTGCGGCGACAGTGGCTACGCAGCGGGTCCGAGGTAAAGCGCTGACCCGTACTGAGAGTGGGAACAGCCTCGGTTCACTGGTGGAGTACGCCAATAACTGGAATGCTGCTGATCAGCTTGAGCGCAATCCTAGCAACCAGCCCTTTCAGCTCTCGGACATCAGCAGTCGTCTGCATATGGCTGCCAAGATCGTGCTTGATAGCAACAAAATGAACGAGGTAATTGCTTTTGTTGACATTTGGTTAATCATTCAAATGATAATATATACACTCTAGTCCCCGAAGCTTGCAACCGAGTAACTTGTTGCTCGTTTGGAAGCTTAGTTTAAGCTTTAAGCGCATTATTTTGCTAGCAAGTTTCCTGTATGATTTTGGCTCTTTGTCTTAGCTTTGAATATACAGCCGCCTAGATTCGAGGTAAACTTTACTTGATTCGGATCTGCCCTAGCTGTAAATATCCAGCCGCCTAGATCCGAGTTAATCTTTGCTTGACTTGGATTTGCCTTAGCTGTAAATATCCAGCCGCCTAGATCTGAGTTAAGCTTTGCTTGACTCGGATCTGCCCTAGCTCTAGATATCTAGCCGTCTAGATCCGAGTTAAACTTTGTTTGATTCGGATTTGTCTTAGCTGTAAATATCCAGCCACCTAGATCCGAGTTAGGCTTTGCTTGATTCGGATCTGCCTTAGCTTCAGGTATCTGATTTTGTAATTTTCTTTATCGTTTAGGTTGCCCATGATCGTCGGACAGCCGAATTCCAGAGGCTGCTATTTGCACACAAGAAGTTACAAGAAAAGTATGAAAAAGTACTTCCGGCGGTGAGGAAAGCTGGTAACAAATCGCCTCGTTGTCTCTTAAGCTATGAACATTTTCGATTTGAGGTGCTAACTCATTTTGCTTGCAATCAGGTAATATCAATAATCTAAATATTCGTCTTGAGAAAAAAGTCAAGGCCCTGGAAGGTTAGTTATCGTTTCTCTTTACAGATTTCTGTTCGAAATTTTTCCCGGGTTCCTTTTAACCTTCTGGCTTTGGTATAGCCGAGTTACAAACTCTTGCAGCGTCACATCAAGAATGCATACCCATGCATGATATGATGCTTCATTTTTTAGAGCAAGCCGCTACTCACTCGGCGCAGCTGAAAGAGAAAGATGACGCGATAACTCGCTTGCGCGCCGAGGTGGAGTCCCTCAAGCTCTCTCAGAAGTCTGAGTTAGAGAAAGTTGACCAGGAGTTCTCCGAAGAGAAGAATCGTCTAGCTCTGCAATTGCAGAAAAATAAATAACTCCTCGATGCTGCCGAACTTAAGACACAGGCGATGAGCGAGGAAATCACTCGCTTTGAGAAGACGAAGGTTGATTCGGCTCAAGACCTTCAGAAAATGCTAAGCTATATTCATCATAAGTCTCTGACCGTGGCCGAGTTATTTCCTTCTCTTTCTTACTTTTGAGTGATATATTTTTTGTTCTGCGCAAACCATTTTCCAGAAGCTAAGCCCGTGAGCTCTAGAGCGGTGATCAATGCTCGCGTGCGCCAAGGTGTTCCCAAAGATGCGAGCCTAGAATACTCGATGGAAGATTTCTTGGTTGCCGTTGGTCCGATGAAGATTATGGGCCGGGATTTGGTGCAAGCGGCCATTCGGGCCTATCATGTTCTCTGGCCAAATACTTCTGGAACCCCTGATATTGACGAGGTCAAGATAGTGGTGGAGAGATTAATGGCATCCCAGAACCAGTTAAATCTCTGGAGGGAATCCGCTGGACGAGCTGGTGCTGATATGGCGCTCACAGTCATCATGTCATGGTACGAGGATATTTCACTCGATACCTTGATAAATTTGCGCATTGGCTCCTGTTGGGTTGAGGATCCAGAATTCGTCGCTCGTCGACAAGCTCGTGCCTTCCAGCTTGTTGAGTATGCTGACGTACACAACTGGATTGAAGGGCCGAGTTTCCTTCCTAACCCGGCCGATGACGTCGAAGTCGAAGACGCCCCCGATGATAACTCGGCCGACCAGGAGGAGGGTGAGGGTGACTCGGACAGTTCTGGTGATTCGAGCGCAAGATCGGATGGGGATGGTGATGCGCGATCATCTTCTAAAGAGAATGGGCATTCTCAAGCTCAGACTATTGCCTCTCAATAGCCCCGGACATCCCCTGAGGCTACTACCACCCCCATTGAAGGTGAAGTAACCTCGGCTGAGGCACCGTCTACCTCGGCACGCCCATCTTCTGGAGATGTCCCTGCCCCGGAGACTGAGGTCGTACCGCCGTCATCTGAGACAACCATCCCTGATGCTCCGAGTCATGGTGCTGCCCCTTAGGCTCAAAAAACTTCCTAAATTATTTCCAGTCCCTGGTATGCCGGGCTTATGATGCGTATGAAACAATTATGCGACTTTCTGTGTGGTACGAACTTTTTTAGCCTTTTGCTGCTAAGACATGAGTGATGATAATCATGATGGTTTTTCTTAAGCGGATCTTACTGCTTTATATCTTTGTTTTGGCGACCTGTTATTTCGTAAATTCGGATTGTATTCCTTAGCTCGGCATATATCCTGTTTGTCCTTTGAAAACAGTGGGTTATGCCAATTAGTCCCCGAGTTATTATTTGGGTTGCTAAAATAGCTTGCATAGGTTATTATTGCCGGGTATTCCCCTAGTTGTTGTTCGAAATGCTGAAGTGTTCATGGAGAACATATAATCATGGGGCAGTCCCCGAGTCACCGCTCAAGGTGCCGAGGTTTAATACACAACTCATAATAATAAAGAATAATATAGGGCAATCCCCAAGTCACTGCTCGAGGTGCCGAGGTGTAATACACAACTCATAATAAGAAACAATATAGCGCAGTCCCCGAGTTACTGCTCGAAGTGCCGAGGTTCAATACACAACTTATAATAAGAAACAATATAGGGCAGTCCCCGAGCTACTGCTCAAGGTGCCGAGGTTTAATACATAGTCGATACTTCGACCTGAGCCATCACATTACAACGCGCCACAGGAGGCTTTTACGAGTAAAACGGACGAAGTAAAGCGTTGTTCCATGGTCTCCTGGATTCTTCGCCGGCTTTGTTTGCCTTGTTCTTTTCTGGTGACTGAGCATCGATTAGGTAATATGCATCGTTGTGCAATGCTTTGCTCACTATGAATGGTCCTTCCCATGGGGGTGATAGCTTGTGCATGCCGGCTGTGCGTTGCACTAGCCGAAGAACCAAATCTCCTTCTTTAAACACTCTTGGATTGACTTTTTTGCTGTGATACCGTTGTAAATCTTGCTGATAAACAGCTGATCTTGATAGTGCCAATTCCCTAGCCTCTTCTAGCAAATCGACATCATCCTGCCGAGCTATCTCATTTATCTCGGCGGTCGTATATTGGGTTACTCTTGGCGAATCGTGAATTATGTCGGCTGGAAGCACAGCTTCTGCTCCGTACACCAGAAAAAACGGGGTATATCCTGTTGACCTGTTCGGGGTAGTTCTGAGGCTCCATAGTACCGCTGGTAGTTCCTCAATCCAACACCATGCCGACCTTTGTAGAGGTTCTACGAGTCGGGGTTTTATCCCGGACAATACGAGTCCATTAGACCTTTCTACTTGCCCATTGGATGCTGGGTGCGCCACCGAGGCGACATCTAGTCGTATGTGTTTTTCTTGGCAGAATCTAGCAAAAGCCCCTTCAGCAAAATTTGTGCCGTTGTCCGTAATAACACTATGTGGATAACCATATCTCAAGATAATATCTTTGAGGAATTTTTCTGTTGTTGGTCCGTCACATCTTTTTATCGGTTTTACTTCGATCCATTTTGTGAATTTATCCACCATGACTAAAATGTGGGTCATCCCGCCCCGGGCTGGCTTGAATGGTCCCACCATGTCCAAGCACCATACCGAAAATGTCCAAGTGATTGGTATCGTTTTTAATTCGGGCGATGGCATATGTATCTTGCTAGCATATCTCTGGAAACCATTGCATTTTTCTACCAATTCTTTGGCTTCTTTCAGCGCCGTTGGCCAATAAAATCCATGCCTGAATGCTTTGGCTACTAAAGCTCTGGACGAGGCGTGATGCCCGCATTATCCCTGATGTATATCTAGGAGGATTTCCTGGCCTTCCGCCGAGTCAACACATCTTTGCAGCACGCTTGTGACGCTTATTTTATACAACTCATTGTTTATGATTGTATAAGCTTTTGCTCTTCTCACCGTCTGTCTAGCCAGTACCTCATTACTCGGCAAGGTTGCATCTTTAAGGAAGGAAAATATGGGTTGCTCCCATGTTGGCATGATTTTTTCTGGGATAATTCCACTATCTATTTCCATATCTTCTACCGACATAACGACCTTGGATTTCTCCATATCCGGGTTACATTCTTTGTCAATTTCCATCGGCATATTATCTTCTCTTGATTTTGCCGGGATATAGATGGATTCGGACTCTGGTGATGGAGCTATTGATGGTTTTCTTAGGTGTTCCAGGGCGATGCCTGGGGGAATTGATTGCCTGGTTGATCCGAGTTTCGACAGCGTATCTGCAGCGTCATTTTCTGCCCGTGGCACATGATGAAATTCACATCCATCGAAATATACACTGAGTTTTTGCACATGAAATCTGTATAAGGCCATATTCGCGTCTAGCGCGTCCCAATTGCCTGATACTTCCTGTACTACTAGATCTGAATCCCCGTAGCATAGGATCCGATGTATGCCAATCTCTTTTGCCACTTTTAACCCATGGACGAGTGCTTCGTACTTGGCTACATTGTTTGACGCGGCAAAATGTATTTGCAGCATATATTTCAGCTGATCTCTTTTTGGCGAGGTTAACACTATTCCTGCTCCCAAGCCATTCCTTAGCTTGGAGCCGTCAAAGTGCATTGTCCAATAATTCGGATCTGGTAAGGGTGGCTCGTATTGTACTTCAGCCCAATCCACAAAGAAGTCGGCTACTGCTTGAGATTTGATCGCATCTCGCCTATCGAATTGTGGAGCATAAGGTGATAGTTCAATTTCCCATTTTGCTATTCGGCCACTTGCATCTTTGTTGCTCAATATGTCGGCTATGGGCGCTTCATAGATAACTTTGATCGGGTGCTCTTCAAAGTAATGTTTAAGTTTCTTTGCCGACATGTATACTCCATATGCCATCTTCTGATAATGTGGGTAGTTTTGTTTCGAAGCTGATAGTACCTCTCTTAGGTAATATACCGGCCTTTGTACTGATTTATCATCTTCAACTTGTTCCACAACGATCACCGCACTTACCACTCTGTTTGTGGCGGCTATGTAAAGTAACATAGGCTCTTTTGACAATGGAGAAGCCAGGATTGGTGCTGTGACCAACATCTTTTTTAGTTCATGAAATGCGTTATCTGCTTGTGGTGTCCAAATGAATTTATCAGATTTTTTCATCAGTTGATATAGTGGTAATGCCTTTTCTCCTAGCCGACATACAAATCGACTAAGCGAGGCCAGGCAACCCGTGAACTTCTGTACGTCATTTAGACATCTCGGCCATTCCATTCTTTCTACGGCTCTTATCTTAGTTGGATTGGCCTCTATACCTCGGCTGGATACGAGAAAACCGAGTAGTTTCCCGGCTGGTACACCGAAGGTGCATTTATCTGGGTTAAGCTTCATTCAGAACCTTCTCAAGTTCGCGAACGTTTGCCGAATATCATCCAGTAGCGTTTTGCTCTCTTTGGTTTTGATAACCACATCGTCTACATATACTTGTACATTTTTCCCTATCTGGTCATGTAGACACTTTTGCATACATCTCTGGTATGTTGCCCCTGCATTACGCAGGCCGAATGGCATGGTGCGATAGCAATAAGCCCCGTACGGGGTAATAAATGCAGTCTTTATTTGATTAGCCGGATTTAACGGTATTTTGTGGAAACCAGAATACGCGTCTACAAACAATAACAACTCACAACCAGCGGTCGGATCAATGACTTGGTCTATCCTGGGTAAAGGAAAAGGATCTTTGGGACATGCCTTGTTCAGGTTCGTGTAATCAATGCACATTCGCCATACGATGGCCACATTTGGATCATCCTTTTTCTTTTCTACTAACACCGGGTTTGATAGCCAATCCGGATAGAGCACTTCCATGATGAACCCGGCTGCAAGGAGCCGAGCTATCTCATCCCCTATTATTTTTATCTTGTCTTTGGCGAAGCGGCGGAGAGGTTGCTTCACCGGCCTTGCTCCTGGCCTTACATTCAGAGAGTGCTCAGCCAACTCCCTCGGAACACCATGCAAGTCTTGAGTTGACCATGCAAAGATATCCCGATTCTCACGGAGGAAGTTGGTGAGCTCGCTTTCCTATTTGGCATCTAGGCCGACACCAATGGTGACAGTGCGCTCTGGGAACTGCTCATCTATCTGGACCTTTTTTGTTTCTTTAGTCGGTTGGAAAGAGACACTTCCATGTGGGTTGGCCAATGCCGGCATATTCAGTTGCGCCGACTGAGCGAGGGCCGCTACCTCCTGAATCCTTCTTTTTTCACTTGCTATTACCAATGACTCGACTAGGTTTGATCCGGCTGAAGCACATTCCATTGATTTCCTATAATCTCCTGCTACAGTTATCACCCCTTGTGGTCCGGGTAGTTTCATCTTTAAGTATGTGACATGGCAGCTACCCATGAATTTGGCCAACGCTGGCCGTCCGAGTAAAGCATGATAGCAACTTTCTAGATCCACCACCTCAAACTCCAAATTTTCCGCTCTGCAGTTTTCCCTTGTGCCGAATAACACATCTACTCGAACCTTCCCAATGGGTTCGCATGAAAGTCCTGACACTATCCCATGGAATGTGGTTCTTGTGGATTGTAGCATGTTCTGCAATATTCCGAGTTTATGCATTGTATCTTTGTACATGATATTGATACTGCTCTCAATGTCAATGAGTACTTTTGAGAATTTCACATTAATGCTGGGCCCGACAAATGTCGGATCTAGCACAAGTGCATATGAGCCCGGACTCGGCATTATTTTTGGGTGATCTTTTATACTCCAAGTTACTTCTTGATCTAACCAAGGCACGTATCTTGGTACGGCCGGCATAACTGCATTCACTTCCATATGCCGGCGCTGTACACTTTGCTTGTCTTGCTGTTCTGTTGTGAACATGCAATATGATTGATGATGCTCCCTGTAATCATTGCGTTCATGATTTCCAGGGTTGATCCTTCCATCCTGACCCTGATTTATTACTTGATGCACTACAGCCCTCCGATCCGAGTTATCATACCTCGGAGGAGGAGGGGGTAACATTAACTGCTGTGCATTTGCCCCAGTCAATTGAGGCTGCTGCTGCTGACGCGCCTGATGGGAAGATGCTTGCATTCCTGCCGGGTTCCCCATTGCGTTTTTCATCCAGGCGCATTGCCGGGTTGTATGATTAGCCAGCTTGGCTGGGTTTGGAGTGTGAAACTTACACGGTTGATCCAACATGGATTCAAACATGTACTTCGGCCTCTCCAGCCATTGCTTCTTCTGTTCTGGCGTCCACTGTCTATTCCCTTCATTCCTTGGTGTCCATTGCTGAGGACCATTCTTCTGCCGCTGACTGTTTCCGTGACTCGGCTGATCTTGGATTACTGCTGCCACCTGATTAGAGGCATATCTGTAATCTGTTCTTTCCTCTCTTCTTCTACCTCTGAACTCGTTGTGCCTCGACGATCCAGCCACATCTCTTGCATATGGATCTTGATGCTCTCGATAGTCTGCCGACATCAGCTCTGGTTGCGTCGGATCTCCCAATGCATACGAATCTGCTATTCTGATGGTTTCTGCCAAAGTGGTTGGCATATCTCTTTGTAGTCGCTGCCACAAGACACTGCCGTAACGGCACCCTTGAGCGAACCAGGCTATTGCTTGTGATTCTATAACTCCCTCGCATGAATTTCTGAGATTGCACCACCGAGTCAAGAACTCTCTGTCTGTCTCATTCGGCTTTTGCTTGCACATCGCTAGCTGCTGTGGCCTGTTTGGCATTTTGTAAGTACTGGTGAAATTGCTGACAAACATCTCTTCAAAATCTAACCAATAGTTGATACTGCCTGGTGGTAGATTATTCAGCCATACTCTAGCTGGTCCTTCCAGCATTTGCGGGACATCGTACAACCCATCGCAAGTTTCCGCCAGCTATTTTTACAACAGTGGCATAGTCAATCAACCAATCCTGTGGTTTGGTGCTTCCATTGTACGTCTTCGTGCCCCTTGTCAGCTGAAAGTTCGGCACTGGTGGTTCGCTCATGATCCGAGGTCCGAAACACGCCGGACCCGGAGGACCCTGCTCTTCTAATAACTCAGACCGGTACAGCCGGTCCAATTTTAGTCTTGCATCACTTGATGGCAAATCTCTATATACAATTCTTTCCTGTATTCCATAGTGGTTATTCCCACCATGACTCGCATATTCCATATTTTAGTAACCATCATTGTATCTCTCATTTGCCTGATTGTGGCGAGTTGGTCTCACTTCTCTTTCCTGCCGAGGTTCATACCTCGGCTGTGGGTTGGGCGGCGGATCTCTCCTCCCTTCTTCTGGGATATTGTTTTCATGATCTCCTCTTCCGAGGTCTCCATTACCTCGGCTTCCCTCGCCTCTGTTGGCACGGTGGGGGTTTCTCTCGCCATTGTTATCTCGGCTTCCCATGCCTCTATTCTCATTGACCTTTTCAGCCACTGCCGGATCATACGGTACAATCTGCTTCTTTCTTTTTCCTGAAGTTACCGCTCTATCTTTTTGCGCATTGTTTCTGGGTGAAGATGCAGCTGCCACTGAAAGGGCAGGTGCTGCTCCAGCCGAATGAACCATACGTGAAGCACCAGGTCTTGCCGGGTTTGCCTTAAGCATTTCCTCATTCCGCTGGTTCGCAATGTGCACTAGCTCATTCACTCTTTCTTGCTGTTTTTGCCGGGCTTCACCGGTCAGCCCTTCCAATTCTAGAGTCGCGGCATTCGCCGCCCTTAGGTTTTTCGCCGGGGTGTTATACCTCGACAAACCTAGATCGACTGAATCTGCTTTATGAGCTTCATGCTCTTTGTTGATATCATTCATGAGGTTCTTTCCTCTCAATCTTAACTCGTTGACCCGCTCAGGGGCAACATCTAGCTCATTTGCCTTAGCATATTCTTGCAGGGTCCTGTTTAGGGACTCCCGCAATGCCGACACCTTTTTTGCTTCTTCAAGAAATTTTTGCCTTGTCTCTTATAACTCAGCTTGAGCATTAGCCGAATCAAGTATCGGTGCTACAGGTGTAGTCAAGTTATCTATAGTTGCCTGAAGAATATTCTCCGGTCTCTCCAAAGGTGGCCATCTTACCCTTGGTGCCTTTGAGGTCGTCTCCTGCACCTCTGCTGGCTTTGCTGCCGAAGGACCTACCTCGGTGGGCTGTGGTGCTGTCTGCCTTGTGGTCATCTATCCTCCTATCGTCGGGTCCTTGCTTGATCCGGCACCCCCTGCTGCTACCTGCACTCCTGCTGTAACCATTACCTCGATGCTGCTGGCAGAGCGTTCCCCGCGCGGACCATTCGCAGCGCTGAGGGGAGGCTCTCCTGCAAAAATGACTCGGTGAGGGTAGACGCAGGAGGTGTCGACACCGACGTAGATCTGGTGCATGCCCAGGTTGATGAAGACGCCGTTGCGCGGAGGAGTTCTTCCCCTGAAGCTGCATGCGTTATCGCTGACGTAGTCACAGAGATCAAATCTCCGGACTAAGCCAGTGACAACACGCTCACCAGTGTGGATGAAGTTTCCCGTCCGGATCATGACTCCATCTAGCACCGCTGCTGGCCCCACGGTGGGCGCCAACTGTCGTGGTGGTGGCACGGCAGATGCCATGGGTATGCTAAAGTATGGGGCCAATGGATGCTAGAGGGATCTGGGGAGGGAAGATGTAGTTGATTCTACACACAAAAGACTAACATAAAGATCTTTATTTATCCTCTCTTGGGCTACAAGTGCTCCTTGAGCTGTTACAAGAGGGGAAGAAGAACTTTACCAGCCTAACGGTATCAAATGAGCCGATGCCCTTCTCAGAATCCAAGCCTCTCCTTATAAAGGGGCGCCTTGGCTCCTCTAGGGCTGATGTGGCAAGCATATTCGAAGAATATGCTTGTCCCAATATAGTAACTCGACGGCCTCCTTTCCGTGTCACCCTTCTAATGACGGCAAGGTTTCAGAGAACCCCACCTGCACGCCTCGGGCTCTAGGAATGTCACCTCCGTGACCTCCTTCTGCCCTTCTGCCGCTCTGCGCCTTGTCCTTTGTGTTTGGCTCTGTTCAGATTCTTCCTAGCTTGTGACTAGGGTTTGACTATAGGCATCTCCTTCTCCTGCAAGCTTCATGTCACTCGGCCCTGTCTCGCTTAACTCGGCTTGGCCTTCACCTGCATTTAGATTATTCGGGCTGACCCAGCCGACTTAAACAGTACGTCGGCCGGGTAACGCAATGCTCTTCTCATAAATGTCCTGCTCGCGCTTACCTCGGCCGACCTTTACATGATTCGGCCGATTTAGACAATAACTCGGAATTGGACGGTGAACTTCCTTCTGTCTTTCCTTGTCCTGACCCTATCCGTGGTCACCTCCCCAACACCCGTAATGCTGCGCTTGTACAGCTCGCCATTGATGATGGTGAAAGCTTTTGACCGGCGAGATATGCGCCGGGCATCCGTCGGGTTGTCAGGCAGTTCTCCGTCTATCAAGAACTGGAGGTACGGTCGCGTCCAGGTTTCTTCGACTGCCATGACCTGCATCAGTTTGACCATAGCGACCTCTGTGTCCAGTTTCTCGGGTCCTTCCTGACCTTCGGGTAGCGTAGCCCCCGAGTGTTCTGCTTCTTCGGGTGATCCCTTGGGGAATTTCCGCTTGATGGATGGTACGCAGATCTATTCGAGGAACACACCTGGTGGCACCTTCGCGCAGGTGGAGCCGATGTTGGCGAGTCTGTCGGCCTCCTCGTTGCTTTCTCTTCCAACGTGCCGAAGCTCGCAGCCGTCAAATTCTCCTTCGAGTGCGTTGTAGAGTGCGCGGTACGTGATCATGTTTTCGGCGTGTGCGTCGCACTCATTCATCGTCTGTTGGACGACGAGGTTGGACTCACCGTAGATGACCAGGCGCGTTGCGCCGCAGATCTTTGCCATCCTCATGCCGTGGACGAGGGCTTCGTATTCAGCCTCGTTGTTGGAGGCTCGAAACCTCATCCAGAGGACGTACTTCATTTTATCGCCCTGCGGGGAGGTCAGTATGACCCCGGCTCCTGCTCCAGCTTCACGCTTGGAGCCGTCGAAATGCATCGTCCATGACTGCGACATGTCTGGGGTGTCTGGCAGTTGCAGCTCCATCCAGTGTACAAGGAAATCCGGGAGGACCTGAGACTTGATTGCGAGTCGCTTCTCGTAGACGATGTCTAGGGGTGACAGCTCGATGCCCCACAGGGCCACGCGTCCTGTGGCCTCGGGGTTATTCAGGATGCTGTTCAGGGGTGCCTCATTGATGACCATCACCTGGTGCTCCTGGAAGTAATGGCTCAACCGACGAGCCGTCATGAACACGCCGTAGGCGAGTTTTTGGTAGTGAGGGTACCTCTGTTTTGTTGGTGTTAGTACCTCGCTGAGGTAGTAAATTGGGCGTTGGACCCCATGGGTCTTGCCTTCTTCGGGTCGCTCGACCACTAGCACGGTGCTGACCACCTGGTGTGTGGTTGCTATGTACAGCAGAAGGGGCTCGCGCTCCTTTGGCGTGACCAAAACGGGCGAGGTGGAGAGCAGTCGCTTTAGATCTTCGAATGCGTCGTTCGCTTCGGGCGTCCACTCGAATTTATCTGCCTTGCGTAGCAGCTGGTAGAATGGCAGGGCTTTCTCGCCCATGCGGCTAATGAACCTGCTCAATGCCGCTATTCGTCCAGCGAGCTGCTGAACACCCTTGAGATTCTTCGGCTTCTCCATGGTCATGATGGCCCGGATTTTCTTCGGGTTCGCCTCGATCCCTCGCTGAAAGATGAAGTAGCCAAGCAGCTGACCTGATGGGACGCCGAAGGCGCACTTTTCGGGATTGAGCTTGATCCTGTAGCGGTCGAGATTATCGAACGTCTCTCAGAGATTGTCGATGAGCGTTCTCGCCTCCCTGGTTTTGATGACTATGTCGTCGACATAGACTTGGACGTTGCGACCGATCTGGTCCTTCAGGCATGCCTGCATGCATCGCTGATATGTGGCACCTGTGTTCTTTAGCCCGAAGGGAATTGTGTTGTAGCAGAATACTCCGAATGGTGTGATGAACGCCGTTTTCTCTTGATCTTCGACCTTGAGTCAAATCTGGTTGTAGCCTGAGTAGGCGTCGAGGAAGGAGAGTTTCTCGCATCCTGCAGTCGAATCGATGATCTGATCGATCCGAGGAAGAGGGAAGTGGTCCTTTGGGCAGTTCTTGTTCAACGACGTAAAGTCCACGCACATCCGCAGGATGTCCATGTCCTTCTTGGGGACCATCGCTGTATTTGCGAGCCACTCGCTTTCTTTGATTTCCCTGATGAAGTCTGCAGCGAGTAGTCTGTTGATTTCCATCCCGATGGCTTCGGTCCGTGGCTCGGACAGTCTCCGGATGGACTGCTTGACGGGCTTGGTGTCTAGAAATATGTTGAGTGCGTGCTCGGCGAATTCCCTGGGAACTCCTGGCATGTCCGCAGGACGCCAGGCGAAGATTTCCCAGCGCTCACGGAGGAATTCGACGAGCGCGCTTTCCTATGAGGGGCTGAGGTCGTTGGCGATCAGCGCCGTCTTGGAGGCGTCCGTCGGGTGGACCTGCACCTTCTTTGTGTTGACGGTGGAGTCGAAGGACGTGTCAGGTGCGTTTTGTCGTGCGACTGGGGGTGCCCCATTGTCCGTCACCTCGCGGAGCCTTACGAGCTCATCCTGCATGCCGAATGACTGGGAGATTCTGTTGAAGTCCCTGTCGCATTGGTCCGATCGGGTGAAGCTCCCGTGGACTGTGATGACGCCCCTGGGTCCTGGCATCTTGAGTAGCAAGTATGCGTAATGTGGGACATCCAAGAACCTTGCGAATGCTACACGCCCGAGGATGGCGTGATATTGTGATGGCCAGTCCACCACTTAGAATTCGAGCCGCTCGAGTCGGAAGTTGTCCGGCTTGCCGAAGATGACATCGAGCCATATTTTGCCCAGAGGGAATATGCCCTTGTCTGGGACGATGCCGTGGAACGTTGTGTCTGACTGTTCCAAGCTGCACTGCGGTATCCGCATTGCTGCTAGAGTACTTGCGACCATCAGGTTGATGCCACTGCCGCCGTCCATGAAGACGCGGCTCATCTCGAAACCTCCGATCTGCGCCTCCAGCACCAGGGCAGCATGACCTGGCGAGGGATCTTGCAAGGGTGAACCGAACGACTGAACGTGATGCAGGACTCCGATCCGCTGAGGTACTCAGGGATGGCGGGTGGAGTTGTCACGACCAGGTTGATCTGGCGGGTGATTTTCTTCTGCACCCTATTTGTGGGGCGTCCCTTCTAGATCATCAGTGCTCCTTTCGGCAGGGGATACCCGTTTGCAGTGTTGTTCTGTGCTGGTGCGACTGGTTGGTTCGGTCCTCCTACAGGTGGCGGTGGAGGAGCTCCATGCGCTATCTCACCTGGTGCGGATGCGTTCCCGAATCCAGGAGGTGGAGCTTGCTGCCTCATTTGGACCATGTTTTCCCTGAGCTTCTGGAACTCGCGACAGTCCTTGAGCATGTGGCTTGCCTTCTTCTTGCCATCCTGCTTGTCGATGTAGAAGTGGATGGTGCATGGACCCGAAAGTTTTTCGTATGCTGAGGGTCCGTTATCCCGATCGCGGCGCTGCCACGACTGTGCTGGGCGTCCTCCATCGCGGAAGTTGCCTCCGCGGTATCCGCTACTGTTGCGGTTGGCATCGTTGCGGCGATCGGCGTAGCTGGCTGCGACCATGTCGGGTCCATCGCGATCGTCATAGACGCGTGATCTCCTCTTGCTACGGTGCTCTCGTCGTCGTCCGTAGCCGTATTCTTCCTCCGAGTTCGCCCGGTGGACGGATTCTTCGCCATCAGCCCACCTGTTGGCGATGTCCATGAGGTGGTCGAGTGTCTTGGGCTTGACACGCCCAAGTTCCTCCTTGAAGTCTTGGCGCTTGACGCCGTCCTTGAAGGCGTCGATGGCCCTCTCTTCGGAGATGTGCGCTGCGGAGTTCTTGGTGTTGGACCAGCGTAGTATGTACGAGCGAATGGATTTGCCCATTCGTTGAGTGCAGGCCCGCAACTCCTCGATCGAGGCGGGCCTCTTACTGGTGCCCTTGAAGTTTCGGATGAAGCTATAAGCTAGCTCCTCCCAGCTTCGGATGGACCCTGAAGATAGGCTGCTAAGCCAGATCCGGGGTGCGCCTGTCAGCTGCAGCTGAAGGCATTGCATGGCGGTTTCCTTGTTTCCGCCGTGCAGCTTGATAGATGACAGGTGGTTGCTGAGCCACACCTTTGGGTCTTGTGTGCCATCGAACTTCGGAGTATCCGAAGGAAGCTTGAAATTTCGCGGTTTCCTTGTTCGTTGAACAGATCTGCTGAAGCATCGGGCTCCGCAGAGTTCTCCTTCGTCTTCGTCCATCTCGGATTCAGACGAGCATGCGCGCTTGGCCCGCGCTTTGTCGATTTTGCGTTGTGTTAGCGCGTCTCTGGCGTTGTAATCGCAGTTGCGATGGCGCGAACTCTTGTGCCTTCGAGGAAGGTCATGGTCCTCTTCTTCGGAGGAAGGGGTGGGGCTACGGTCGAACCTGACCGGAGCTTTCTTCTTCGGCTCCGCAGGAGCGTCCTGATGCAGCGCGGCTCTGACGAGTCCGAGTCCGGTAAGTGCGGACTTGTGCATGGCTCTTTTTGGGTCCCCCTCCGGAGGTGGGTGGGACGCGAGGTATGCAGTGGCTGCCATGATCGCAGCCTGCGGCGTTTTCGGGATGACGTTGCCGTCGACATCCATCTCCATGAAGGATGCGTTGAGGGTTCAGGTCACCTCATGGCGCTCCTTGGGATCCATGTTCTCCATCCGAGAGCGGTGCTTGTTGCCTTGGTTGCCGTTCGAGCTGGAGCCGATGCCCATGGCGGAGAGCGCAGCTCATCGCGCGCTGGACTCTGAGGCTGCTTGCTTGCGTTTGTCAAGCACCTCTTGCATCTTGACCTGCTTCTTGTGCTCCTCGATGAGGAGTAAGTGGTATGCCATCAGCAGGTCCCGTGAGGCGTCTGCAGGCAGGACCGTGCTGCCCGCCACGGTGGCGCGTGCCTGGGCCCATCCTTCTTTGTTAAGGCGGATGACATGGCCGGTGTTATCCCCTTCGGGTGGGGGGGATTGGCTTCTTCTGTTCCCGCCGTTTCTGTCCTGCGGGTTAGGTGGCGGGTTGGGCGGCGGGTTGGGTGCTTGCTGATCCACGTCACCCTGGATGACTACGGCGCATTGGTAGCGCTCGTAGATTGGTCCGCTGCTGCCGCAGCTTTCGGATCCGGAACCGTAAGTCCCTTCATCTGACGGCGGATCGCACAGATTGGAGTTGCAGCAGCTGCTATCGTAGGACTCATCTGTTGATGATGATGTGCGTAGCACGGGGGTGTGGGGCCCACGATGCGGGCCTTATCGATGGCAGGGGCACCCGCTCAGGGAGGCGGAGGGTGCCAGTTTGCCCCACCTGGAAGCAGAAGGTCCCGAACAGGATCTCGAGTCCGTCGCCTACGGGCCCGAAGTCCTTCATGGTGGCCGGTGAGTGGGCGGTGAAGTCGAAAACGCCGAAGAGGAGGTGACTCTCCGTCGCTGCGGAGTTGTAGATCGTTCGGGTTGGGACCGTCACGATCGCACAATTAGCGTCCCCAGTTAGCAAACAAGCAACACGGGACACGAGGTTTACCTAGGTTCAGGCCCCCGGAGGGAAAACCCTACTCCTGCTTGTCTGCTCTTGATTACGGCGGAACCAGTGATTACAGGGATGCGCAGATGTGATCTGGCATGGAGGTGTGTATGCGAAAGTATGAGAGAGAGATCTAGGACGTGCCCTCCTAGACTTTATATAGACTTAGGCAGGTCCCAGGCATAGACCTAGTCGGTTACAGGTTTTAGGGTTTACCCCTTTGAATTTCCTATCTACTCTAGCCTTGATCTCCAAGGATCCGAAGGCGTCATGGGCCATTGCCACCCGAAAGTCTTCATGGGCTGGCGTATATTTGCCGTGGGACTTCCTTGGGCTGGACCAGGTATGCTGAGATCATGTACCCGCGGGGTATAACCATGTCAACGGCCATTGCGGTTGAGCGAATTGCCCGGGGAAAACCTTCTTCCGGGCTGAACATGACGCTGCTGCTGAGCTGGGGCATTGGCATTGGGTGCTGCGGCATTTTTCTTGCTAGGGCACTCGTTGGAGTAGTGACCCTTGTTTCCACAGTCATAACAAGTTACATGCGACTTGTCCTTTGCTACTACAGGAACAACATTGCTTCCAGTCCTCGGGGCAGTGTTGGTGGCAGCATTGTTGTTGTTGAACTTGGATGGGGCACGGTTGAAATTGCTAGAGTTGCCGGGGTTGTTGTGATTTCCTTCGGGGTCTAGGGTTTCCATGGTTGGGATAGGTCGGACGGTTCATCGGGGGTCTGTTGGTTCTAGGGGCAAATCCTGGAGATGGGTTTGGGCGATACTTTGGGGTCTGATGGGTTCCTGGCTGATGCATCATGCGACGCTTGTGGTTCTCATTGGCTTGATTGATCTTTCCTTCCATCTGGATAGCAGAGTTGACAAGAGCTTCAGTATCAGCAAAGGGGATATTGACTAACACCGTCTGCATCTGATCGTGCAGACCATTCAGGAATCTTTATTTCTTCTTGGCTTCGGTGTCAATCTCATCCGAGGCATACCTAGCTAATGACAAGAATTTGTCATGGTATTCCACTACAGTCATCCTTCCTTGCTTCAGTTCTCTGAACTCATCTCTCATTCTCTTGATCAAACCCGGTGGCACATGGGTTCTGCTAAATTTGACCTTGAATTCCTCCCAGGTCATCATCTGGCCTCTGGTTATTGCGCAAACACTGTTCCACCATGCCCTGGCATCTCCGGCTAGATAGTGGGTGGCGAACAGAACTTTCTCGTTCGCTTCTACTCCGGCGACTTCTAGGTTATTTTCCATGGTTTGCAGCCAATCATCGGCGTCTAGGGGTTCTTCTGACTTAGTGAAAACATGTGGGTTGGTATTCTGGAAATTCTTGAGCTTAGATCCATGGTTGTCCTGATTTCCTTGGCCTTGGTTGTTGTGGGCAAGCTGAGCTATCTGTTGCAGGGTGGCTAGGTTAGCATGGCGATGGTTTGATCCTTCGTCTTGATGATGGTAGACTTGTGGTTGGAGTAGTCACGACAGTTATCCAATTCCTGCTGACGATCGTACATCATGAAGCTAAGGTGGTCCAATTGAGTCTTCAGCTCGGGGTGGTATGGGGCTTCCAGTGGTTGTCGATTGGCATCACGCCTTGGGCAAAACTCAAAGCGGGTTCCCTTGATCTGATTGATACTCTGCCCACACAGACGGGCAAGACTTTCCTGCATGGCCCTGGCAAGTCCATCGAGCCAGTTGTTCTCTCTTAAGGTGAACTGAATTCCCTCAGTAGTGGGAGGTTCAATCTTTCCTCGGAGACTTGCAACAATTAGCCACTACAGATCTTCTCCTCCTTGATCATTGAGCTGAGATCCAAAGAACTCGAGGTGCGGACGCTCCAGAAGTTCCGAAAGCTGGTCCAAATCCCTCTCAAAGATAAGGTCTCCTCCATTCCCCAACTGATAAAACTTGCTGTACTTCACGTCCATATATAAGAATATAGGATGAGTAAGTTAGTAGAGTGATCAAGTGTGTCAAATTTTATGTATTTTGTAAGAGTTTTTGAGGAACATGAATTTTCATGAAAGAATCAAAGGGATAAGAATGGGAATAAGTTTTTGTAAATATTTGCCATCTTTGGTTTTGAAACTAAGTTTTTGATTCAAACGTCCAGTCTAACTAGGGTCTCCTATGGTCAGGATGGCTCTGATACCAACTTGTCAACACCCGGATTTTTAATCCCAGATGCCTGTTATGCCATACATCGTAATCCCAGGATTACCATTTTTGTGAGACATAACAGAATTGGATACCACAGTACATCATCCATTAAAAACCATACATAAGGTCTTACAAAAATAAGGATCTCATGATCCAGTTCTTAATACAACTCAAGCAGCGGAATACGTAATAATAACGGTAGCGTAGGCGAAGCTCCATCTTGGGGGCACAGGCAATGCTGACGATGGGAGATGATCCTATTTGTCGTAACCTTCCTAGGGTCCATCCTACAGGTACTCTTCTTCATAGTCTGGCCACGGAAATAGCCAGGGACAAAGCCATGAGTACTCTTTAAGTACTCGCAAACTAATACTAACAAGTAAAAGGGGTTTTTGATAATAGGACACTAGGCTCTAGGGTTGTTTTGCAAAAGCCAGATTTATCTCTACTAAGTTCAGAAGTAAGAGAAGCTAGTCACAATTTTATAACTCTTAAGTGGGATCTTGCATTTCATATCACAACCCTGTTGAGGTCAAGTCAAAGTCTCAATTCATTTCACAAGTCATTTTGAAAACATCTGACAGGGAAACAGTATGGCCACTCCAACTGTCCATAACCGCGGACACGGCTATTCGAATAGTTTGACACTCTGCAGAGATTCTACACTTTCACCACAACATTCGATACATCCGTCAGGAACAAATCCTGAATTCACCATACTCAGTATGCGGATAATCAATCCTAACCTTTCAATTATACGCCCTAGTGTAAGCACCTCTCCTGTGAGTTTGGCCTCCCAACCATGACCAACTGTCATCTTGGGTACTGCACAGGTGGACAATCTTCACAAGGTAGCCTCAGCTCAGACCTTGGCCATGAGGGAACTAGTACTAAGGTATATAAGTTTCCAGTCAAGCCCTACCCAATCTTCGGGTATTGTGGTTGTACGGTAAAATTGGAATGGTATCGCATCCAGACAACCATCAGTTTTATAAAGGGGCTAAGGCTCATGCCTCAACATTTTCATCACCAAACTCATCTGGTGTTCAGAAACACATGTCAAAACATCTCAGTAGAATGATCCATCATTCTAAGGTTTTCATAACCATTTTTCCACAAGTATTCCCATCTAAATTGATCAAGTTTTATGCTTAGCACTAGCATCTACAAGTGGGGGTAAGCACTGATGAGGGGTGGTAAACAAGTGGAGTTTCACTAAGTTCAATCTCATGCCTTGGGATGACATCAAGATTATCTAGCTTAGGCCAAATTTTATGCTCTTTATGCAACCTTTAGGTATCTTCCTAGAATCTATAAGTTTTCAGTAAACTCTAAGAGAAAGCTTTGATAAAGAAAATAAAGTAGAAAGCTTGCAAGTAAAACTAGGATTGGTTTATCAAGTGGGTATAATCACCTGTGCTTAAGGCATATGGTTGGCATGGTAACAAGCAAGTATTAGCTTGCACATTCAACTAGTAGTATTAGGCTTGCAAGTATAGGCTTGCTAAAGTAGAGTATCTTGCAAGTGTTAGCTTGCCTTGTGCAGAGCAGTGGTTGAAGTTTTCCTCGGCTTCTTCTTCATAGTATCCTCCTTCCTCCTCGTATCCTTGGTCGGTACTAGCGTCTATGAATAAATACGAGGTACACAATGACCAAACAATACTTAACTACTTGCAATCATCACAAAAAGGGTCCTATAGATGATCTAGCATCATCACTAACATTACAAGATTAAAGCTTGGTTTAATTCCTTTTATTTTTAGAAAAGTAATTTCTACTCATTGAAAAACTACTTAAGATTTTATGTTCTCCAAACCAAACATGGGATCATGTTGACACATGTCATCACCACATATTTTAGTCCATGGGAATGTGATTTAAAGTGGTGTCACAATTTAATAAGGTTTTACCCTTTTATTTTAATTAAATCAAGTGACTAGAAATGTCTATGTGGCATTCTTTTATTACTTGGTCAATATTTCTGTAAGTAGACCTATATATTTTTATATATTCTAAAAGGTATGGTTAAATGTGATTTTTGAGAGTTGGAATCAACTCAAAAGCTATTATGGTTTAAATTTGAAAAATGTTTGAATGCAGAAAAGCATCTACCTTGTTATTTTTACCAAGGATGATCTACAGATCCAAATGACTTGAATCCAACGGGCTTGGATCAGCATTTCCAGACCTTTCTAACAAAATTGGTTTCATTCAATTTGGTTCACTGAATCGAGCTAGGTGGATTTTTGAATCTAGGTGCAGAAGTGTGTTTGAATTAAAATGGAAAAGGTTAAATTCAAATGACTGGGCTGAGCGGGAAACGAAACTGGGCCGGCCTGCTAAGCGCAGCGCTTACGCAGGCTGGTTAAGTTGCTATCCCCACGCGTCAGTGAGACGAGGGGGTGCGAAGCGGTACGGGGCAATGTGAGCCGTGGGATCTTGTTCTAATCTAACGGCTGAGGGTCATCGTCCACGTCGGGCAACACCGGCGAGACTGAAACCTAACACGGCAAGTGGGGGTCGTTGAGGGCTCACCGGGGCTCAGGTGAGGGTCGGCGAGGCGGGCGAACGACGAAGTCGACGACGGTGAACCTCCTGGTACCGGCAGCTTCTCCTGGGGCGGCTCCAATCGCTGGCCCCCTTCTTCTCCAGCAGCGGCAGGCTCCGGTGAAATTCTGGCGAAGTGCTGCTCGCCTTGCTTCGGGACTGAGGCAGGGTGGTTCTGGGTGAGAGGGGAGTGAGATGGTGTGCTCAATTCGGCTGGGGGTGGCCTCTATTTATAGTGGAGAGAGGGAACCGACGGGCGCAAGCTGGGCTCGTCGTGGTCGACGGCACAGAAGGCTATCGGCGTGGGCGACGGTAGGGGATGGTGCGGTGCTCCCTGGCGATGCTTAACGACATGGTGGCGAGACATGGGGCGGTGCGGTTTGGTCGGAATGCGGCGGTGCTCTGCGCGTGCCCGACGGAAGTTTTCATGGTGCACAGCGTGCGTGGTCCGCGCGGCGGCGAAACGAGCGTGCCTACAGGGTTGATGGGACGGTGGTGATCACGTATGCACGCGGCGAGGGCGGCGCATGGTCTGTGGGCGTCGGTCGAGCGTGGCACACGGGGCGCACTCTCTGCATGGTTGCTGGCGAGCTGGGCACGGTCTGTGCGTGTGGTCCACGGGCTGGCAACGTTCGAGCGCTGGACAGGGAGTGGCGGTGGGGTGTTGGCTTGCTTCGAGACATGTTGGCTAGGCTTGTTTCTTCTCCTAGCTCGCTGTCGACATGTGGGTGGCAAGGGTGCACTCGGCCTGCTCACCATTGATGGCATTGCCAAGCTTACAGTGATGCTAGATGTTTGCAATTGAGCTAGATGATCTACTAAAGCCTAGTTGCAACCAGAGAGGGAACAAGTTAGGCTCCAATCACTGCTCACAATAGTGTTTGGATTTTTGGAAGATTTGTATCTGCAAGGTGTTTGATAAAATGGCCGCAAGAATTCAAGTTTTGAATTTTGCAAAGATTTTTGGTGGGTGTACTAGGTTGGTGCTGGTGAGTCTGCAGATGCTTGGGTTTTGAAAGTTGAGCTTGTTTGAGTGGTTTTTGAAAAAGTGGGATCTTCCCATATGATAAAGATTCAATTTTGAACTGTTCTTTAAACTATGCATTTGAAAGTTTCTGGATAATCACAAGGTGGGCCTTGATACTTTGTTATGAGTACAATCAAGGGGTGTAAAGATCCAAACAAGTTTCTGTTAAGTTCTGAAAGTTTGGGACAACCAAAGTAGGCATGGGAGTTAAATTGGTCAAAATGACCATTCACTCATTTTGTTTGTTTTGATTTATTTGTCTTTGGGAAAAGTGTGGGGATTGTTTAGATGATGTTTATTTCACCTAAGAATCCATTTACA
Source organism: Avena sativa (assembly GCA_916181665.1). Lineage (NCBI taxonomy): Eukaryota > Viridiplantae > Streptophyta > Magnoliopsida > Poales > Poaceae > Avena > Avena sativa. The sequence continues at coordinate 378,378,847 of OV702284.1, forward strand.
AGCAAAGAAACACACAAGCAAGGTGGTTCAAAATAATTCAAATTGGAATGCATACACAAATGCATGCTTTCATATTTTTATTTAGAAAAGTTTTTGTTAACCCTAAATTTGATGATTAGAGTTTGATGATCCAAGTTTAGTATTTTTGGGATGTTACAAATTCAGGCAGAGAGAAGTGTGCCATGAGTGAATTCCAAAGACCGTCTTTGGCTCTGTCATGGACAAAAGTTTCTCCAACTCTATCACTTTTCTTTCCTGGCTTATTTCACTTCTGAGTAGTAATCGGGATGGCGTCCCTGACTATCGCTCCACATTGGTATACAAATACACTTGCGGCCTCTTTCGGCTCCAAAGGTTCGCCGAACTCAGACACTAGATCAATAGTGAAACGCATACCATCGGCCAATTTTTTGGTCGGGCCTTGTTTCATTGCAGAAGATTCGCCCGATGCGGAGGTCTAAGAGAAGAAACAGTTGTTAGTACATATATATATATATATATATATATATATATGAATCAACTAATGCATCTACTAGCTCGTGATCAGCAGAGGCTTTATATACCTCGCCGGTCTTTGCTATGGTGTCTCCACCGTCAGTTCCACCATCATCTCCACCAAAGATTTCGTCATAGTCGTCTCTTCCGTCGGCTTCATCCAAGTTGAGGTATTAGGAGCCATCATCATCTCCATCATCGTCTGCTCCATCGTAATGGTAACCTCCTATACCCTCATCTATCATGTTGTACATGATGTGCTCTTCGTTGTCTCTACCATCCATAACTTAACTAATACAGAAGAAAGATAAAACCATTTTGCTTAATGCGATAAAATAAAGGAAGATAAAGTAATCCAGCTTAAACAATGTGATAAAGAAAGACAAAGTACCAATTAAACAACAATACATCTCGAATAATCTAACTAGTACAACAATAAAGTACCAATTAAACAACAATACATCTCGAATACAAGATGATGGTACCCTATTACACATCTAGCTAGCTCAGCGAAGACGTCGAGCCCCGGCTACTGAGCCGCGGGAGGTGTGCACCCAAAGTGTAGGAACCATCACTGGAGAATATCTCGGGTAAGGTGCCTAAAGAAGCTGTCAGGTATTGGCGTCCCGGACTCCTAGAATGTGCATGTAGCGCCGGACGTGCTCGTACTCCTCCCTAACACGACGCTGTACCACCTCGTCGGGGGCCGGCTCCCTCTGCATCGCACCTGGACCACTTGGCCGCCACCACAGAAGATCCGGGTCGACGACGACACCCGGATTCCTCACGAGACGACGTCCCCCGGCTGGTAGCACCTCCTAGTGCCAGCCCGACGGAGCCCAGCCCCGTGGATGCCCGGCGACACTATCTAGTAGCGCTCCATTGTTCACGCCGAGTGAACGAGGATGAGGAATCAGCATATTCCTAAACACTAAATTAAACCTATATACTTTAAACATGATGAAAATAAATAGTATCAACTAAAATAAACTATATTAAACACTAACTAAATTCACTAACTAAAATAAACTATATTAAACACTAACTAAAATCTCTAAGAAAAATTAAACTAAAATTAACCCTAAAATTACCCCTAACTAATTAACCCTAAAATAACCCTAACTAATTAACCCTAAAATAACCCTAACTAATTAATTAATCATAAAATACACTAAAATTACACTAACTAATTAACACTAACAAAATTAACACTAAAATACACTAAAATTAACAACTAACTCACCGAAGGGAGGGGCGCCTGCTCCGGTGATGGTGGACGGCGCGGGCACGGCGCAGGCTCAGGCAGCGCGGGGAGGGGCGGTGCGCGGGCTCGGGCGGAGCGGGGCGGGCGGCGCGGCGGACGTATGGCGCAGGCTCGGGCGGCCTGGGGACGGACGGCGCGGCGGCGCGGTGAGAGGAGGAAGACGTACGGCGCGGCGACGGGGGCTTTGTGTGCTCCGGTTCGGTGCACGAACCGGGGTGCACGGGGTGGGTATTTATACCCACCCCCCTTTAGCCCCGGTTGGTAGCACAAACCGGGACTAAAGGGGTACCTTTAGTCCCGGTTTGTATTACAAACCGGGGCTAAAGGGTTTTCGGCGCGCCGCGTTTCGCGCGCAGTCCCGCACCCCTTTAGCCCCAGTTTGTAATACAAACCGGGACTAAAGGTCCTTTTTTTAAACCTTTTTAAAAACAAAAAACCTTTTTTAAAACCTTTTTTAAAATTAATTATTATATATCAAAATTTACCTTTTTAAAAACAAAAAACCTTTTTTAAAACACCATGTTTATTTTTCCTGAAAGAACTATGTGGTGCTTTGGCTCATCGTATGATATTATATTCTTTTGCTTATCTTTCCTTTTTCTTGGTCTAGTAGACATGTCCTTCACATAGAAAACGTGAGCCACATCATTGGCAAGGACAAATGGTTCGTCTCTGTACGCAAGATTATTGGGATCCACTATTGTCATTCCGTACAGCTGGTCTACCGTTACCCCACCTCCTATCATCTTGACCCATTTTCATCGAAACAATGGGACCTTGAAATTAGGACCATAGTAAAGTTCCCATATGTCCTCTATGTAACCATAATATGTGTCCTTTTTCCCATTCTCGTTTGTTGCATCAAATCGGACACCACTGTTTTGGTTGGTGCTCTTTTTATCTTGCGCGTGCGTGTAAAATATATTCCCATTGATCTCGTACCCTTGGAAAGTCAATATAGTTGAAGATGGAGACCTGGCCAACAAGTACAACTGATCTCCAACAGTGGTGTCATTCATGAGATGTGTCTACAACCAACCGCCAAAAGTCTTCATGTGTTCATCTCTAATCAACCTGTCAGACTGCCCCGGGTAGTTCGAGCGTACAATATTCTTGAGTACCTCGATATACGGAGCCACCAAGGTTGCGATGACCCAGCATACCACTGCATGTGTAGTACACTATAGTCGTTGACATGACATCCACAGAACACCGTTCCGTAAATATCACATCCCTCAGAGTGGTACAATAGAAACATCGCGGGTCCATATTAAAAAGGTACACACATTATTATTCTTAAAATACCGGAAGTTCAAGACTTCCAAAAGATCCAACTTACAAACCAAAATATAAGATGTTCAGCGGAAATTTAAAAGTAACAACTCCGACTAGGAGTGGGGCTCAACAGCTTATTTTATAGAGTTCATGCTGCTCGGATCCGTTAGTTACTACTAATTAAACCCTTAAGTGGATTCGTTCTCATCGACACCATAGCGGATCTCGTAGTCCACGCCTTCAACTCCTCCGGATAGATCAGGTTCCTTGTAGAACACATCTTCTTAGCATTGGGCTGCATACATTGGCACGTCTTCGGAATCCTCAGAGTCTAAGCAAGGGATCAAAGGAAAGATTGAGTAACAGCGTTACCCAAGAAGTTCATTATATGCAAGGTGGGAAGTTTGATGCTCTAACTACCACCTCGGATTATAAATCCTTGGCACTATGCAGTTTTGTAAATATTTTTTCAAAGATTGATTTTATTCCGAAAGACTATGACAATCAGCCTTCACAGCTTGACTAGAACTTTCATGGAGTTCCTTTCCTGCTGCGTTCGTAGCTCCTTCCCGGAACAGGGAGTAACAAGTTACAGTTCTTACACTCTACAGAAGTGCGTTACTTTACCCATGAGAGATTAACTCCTTGTTGCACAACCGAGCGTACTTTCCCGTCCACAATTCCATGATGTGGGGCCCAGTAGTTGGTTCAAGCCAATCACTGCCCCCTTCGCGACCCCGCATGCCTCCTTGGTGTACACCATGCCCACATAATGAATTACGACAATGGTTTGTACAAACCGTTAGATGCCAGAACTATCGTGGGACGTTGAGGGTTCCCACCCATATGCTGCATATCCTCTACGAATTACCAATTAATATGCACGCTACGAGGATAACAGCCACGACCTGCACATCCGGCTTCATGCTAGAGGAAGAAGATACAGCTAACTTCTCTGTCCCAATCCAAATCTCATGGCTAACGCGTAATATACAGCGCTAGAATCACTGATGTTAGGGTTTATTAAGTCCCTACTTGATCATCATTGTTGCAATTAGAACTCTAAGTTCTATTGCTCCATCATATCACCACTTAGGATGATATCTATAATTTCTTTATTTGGGAAAATAATATTTTCTTTCTTTTATAGCATATATGATAACACACAATTTGCAAATACTTTGATAAAGACTCTTCAAAGGACATGAGCAAGTGATAAACTTGCCTTGTGATGGCAAGGTAGTGAAGTCTGATGCTTGCACTGGACCTTGAGCTTCTAGTTCTACAAAAACATCATTATTGCCCGGTAAGGACAATATTTAAAGAAGCAAAATGATTATGCAAGTAATGTAATGCATTGTTTAATTTTATATGCATTTACCCCAAAAAGTTCCTTTTTGGTAATAAAGGATTTATAAATATTACTTTTTAATATTTTATAACATATATTGAATTATTTTATTTTATTTCCCTTTTATTTCATTTTTATTGATTTAATAATCCTTTTAGGAATTATCAATTATACATTAAATTTATTACTAAATATTTATATAGTATTTTCAAAAATACTATATTATTAATGTATTTTGAAAGTGATTTTTATTTATTTTTATCACCTTTCAATAATTTTGTAAAATTCTCTAAAGAATATATAAATTACAAAATTCTTATAAAAATTTGAATGTCTAAGATTTTATATCTTATTTTATTTGGAAAAAGTGGATTATTGTGAATCCAAAAATATTTTATTTATAATTTTTGGACTTTTATTTTATTTTCTAGAATTTTATTGAGGCCAGGGGTATTTTGGTCTTTTCCAATTAATCAAAATCGTTTTATTAAACAACTTGGGTTGGTTATTCTTATTGGGCCCTGTTGGCCCACTAGTACTAGACAAAAGAGCCACCCCGAGGGTTTTGGCCCAGCTCGGCCCACTCCTCACTGCCTCTCTCTCTTGCGAGTTCATTTTCTCCTCCTCTGACCCCGACCCTGTGGCTGGCGATGCTGCCACCGGCGATTCCCGCCGCCGTCGGCCGTTCTGGTCGCTACCGTGGTGCATTAGGGGGTTGTCGATGACGCCCGTTCGTTCTATCCAATTGGATTCAAGCCTAGGGCTCTGCTGCGATGGATCGATGTCGTCCCGAACCCGAGGGTTTGGGGATTGGCATGCATTCAAGTGCTGCCGTGGTCGTCGTGCGTTGAGGTGATGCTCTGCATCTCCAGGCGTGATCAGGGTCGTTTCCGTGGCGCCGTGCGGGTTGCAGCGCCCCCTCTGGGGTGCTCCCCGTGCCGCCATGGTCATCGGCCCCTCTGCTTCCTCTTTTATCCTTCAGCGAGGACCTATGGTGAGTTTGATTCTTCTCTCCTGGTGCTCTTTGTGTTTGCTGGTTCAATGCTAGATGCTGGCCGTGTTCTCTCTGGCTACTGTCTGTTTCATCTTAAGATGATCATCCATTTAGCGTTCCTACTAAGTGCTTGTTCATGTACTGGATGAATTGATTCATGTTTGGATGGTCTGTACACATGCTAAGTGCTTATTGGCCTGAGGCTTGTTGCTTAAATTGATCTATGATGTTTCTGGTGGCTTATTAAATGATTTGATGCTTAGATTGCATCTGATTCAGATGATATTGTTGTTTGGGAAACATGCTTGGTTAAGCTAATGATCTGATAGGTTTTCACTGTTTATTTGATTCATGGTCATGATTATGATAAGATACAGCTACTGTCTTAGTGCTGTTATCTTGGAAATTAACATGTGGTTGGAGATCATCATGATCTCAAACAGTGAAGTGTATTATAGGAATATTCTAGTTATGATTCATGTTTTTAACAGGGAAATGATTAGTTAGTTGATTTTCTGAATATATGATGATTTACTGCTTTTCCAGATTCATATTGGATTGTTCTTGTGACACCATTATGTATGGCACACAAGTTTGATTCTAAACCATGGATTTGGTTAGTTTATACTTAATACCATCTTGGCTTTGAAAGGTAAATATAGATGCTCTTATTTGAATTCCCTAAGACCAATGATGTTGGTCTGAGGCTTAGGGATTCAAATCTTATCTAATTGTTTCATCTAGATAGTCCTGTGTAACACCCCCGAATCGGGTCTATGCAGATCTCAGCATTTCCCGCCAAAATCTGCATAGAAGCGATTCAAAGACGCCCACCAGACACTTTCGTGTGGGTGGGATTTGATTACAAGTAGTTACATCACAGTAGTTTACAATAGAGTCCACAAGAACTTATATATACAACAACGACTCAACGAGTCAAGAATACAAAAGGTACAATACGAAGATACAACTCAAGAAGAAAGCAAGATAGTATCCGAGTACGGACAATATCCAAATGGGACTAAGAGTCCTAAAGAATAACCAAGCGGTGTCCAACCCTGCCCAGGCCAACCCGGAAGGGTCACCTTGCTAACGTCGTCAATCACATAGCTGTCAAGCCAAAAGGGTGCCGACAAAGGGCAAAGGAAAACAGAAAGAGAGCGGTCAGTACTGAGGCCAGTACACGGCGAGACTAGAATTCGGCGGTTCTCGCCTACATAGGTATGGTGGCTCAGCGGTAGTAAAGCTTGCACTATCTAACTTATAGAGACACGCTACAACTTCGGCTATTAGAGCGAGATAAGAGAGCGCTATGCGGTAACAATAATATAACACCAGACATAACCCATCCGAAGCTTTCCCCCTCGAAGACCAGTCGAGGAAGTCCCCTTGCGAAACACACACGGTGGCAATTTTAGTTAAGTAGGTGTTTAGTTGATAAGGCTAATTACTATTCATATTATTAGAGGCAAAACACTAGTGGCGTTGTCTATGATCATGACACTGTACTCCTGAGGCGTCCATAACCGTGGACACACGACTTCTCGAAAAGATTTACCCTGCAGGGGTGCACTACTGTACCCAAACGCATGCTCAACCCATCAGGCAACATATCACGCGTGCCATCCGAATCTCACAACAAGAACTGTCCCATAACTCCGCGCATATCCAGAGGCATCACCTAGTGTGTTTTACCCACACAAGAGATACAACTGATTCTCCAGGTGGCACAACATTTGAGTCTACGGCCGGGCGATGATCGGAAGATAACTTGTAGAGCTCCATCCCACCTCCGACACGATATCCCGATTTTATGCAATGCAAGCCATGACAGTCCACCAAAACATCAAGTCCGAAGACATATCAACTCACCCATGTCCGAGGACATATTATGCGTATGCACCAAATGGAAAACCAATTTTGTAACCCTTTGGATATACGAATAACACCGGTAGTTGAGGGGGGATCCAAGAGGCCCCCACGTTTGGTTAGCGCGATCAACTCAGAACTGGTATCGTAGAACGAACGGGTCCTAGGTCGGCTCAAGCATTTCCCAAAGGTGGTCCCTGCCGGGGCCTTATCATTAGGTGAAACCATAACCACAACCATAAACAATAACATCAAATTAATTATCTTATCACCAACCATATCCGAGTATCATGTTCCACCTGTATGAGAGCGGTACTAAGCATGCCTACGACTCGCAAGGACAAGGCTAGCTAGTAAAACAAGGCAATAGGATAATGTTGCCTACCAAAACCCACCGGCGAGCAGCGACGGGCAACACGAAGAGCCGGGAGGCTCCCAGGACTGCTGGTGGGCCCTGGTCCCTCGGGCAACGGCCCGCAAAACTCCGGCACGCGCCCTGGCTGGTTCGAGGGCGTGCCACCTGACCTATACCTGGTCAGGAAGGTGAAGGATTGCTTCAGTTGGTTTCCTGCATGGTAAACAAGTATACGTAAAATTCGAGCCGTGACCGGCTCCCAGGTTTCCCTGTGAATCGGCTCTTAGAGCCGATTGACCCATGGTTCTGCATTAGATCTATGATAACATGGGGTTTTGCTTCATCGTTACAAGTTAAATCGATCTACGATAGTTTAATGTTTTCACTACCTAATTGGAACGTCCTACACGTAATTGAGCCTGGTAAATATAAAAGATAATAGAAAACCAACTCTAGAGAAGGCCTAAAAACCAACGTAACGTTAATTCCCGGAACAACTCCTCTTGGATTGGTAAACCGTATCTTCCATACTACTGGATCGTTCAACCCGTTTGCAAGGCCTGATCATGTAGATATCAAACTAAACCTTGGAGAGCAAGGCACAACTATAACAGATCAAATCGACTTAAATAACGATCAAGCAAAGTGCCACCCTTACACCCGGGAAAAGGTGCAAAGGCGGCGAGATAACTAGAGGCAGCATATCTAAACGATCATAGCAAAAAGTACCGATGCTAGCCTAAACAAATCTATGATAATAGTGTTACTCTCCATCAACAAGGCTTCAGTACGAGTAACACCAAACAATCGCATAAGTAGATACTGCCTAGATCGCAAGATGCGATCTAGGCAGCATGGCACTTACCCGAGAAAAACCCTAGAAACAAGGGGTGGCGATGCGCCGAGATTGTGTTTGTTGTGAACGTGATTGTCCTCCTTTTCTCAATAACCTTAGGTACATATTTATAGTCCGGAGACTTTCTACCTTTGGAATAACTCTACAATTCTATCTCCTACCTAAATCGAAACGGAACCTATTACAATATAAGATACACGGGCAATTTAGCCCAAATCAACGCACGAGGCCGATTTAACAACACGTTGCATATACGTATCTTCTAAGCCCATCTTGATTGCGGCCCAACTCCTCCTTTGGCCAAAATATGGCGATAACACATGCCCCCTGGTTTTGGCAATAATAATTCCAAAACCACTCCGTTTTTTCCCTGTATCGGGTTACGCGTCGTCAGAATGCGTTGCAGAACAGAATCGTCACGCCACCCCTTCATCATGATGCCCTGTCTTCTCAACTTCTCCGCAGTGCATGATTTGACAATTTCGGCAGCACATTCTGGGAAACCGCTATAGCATTGAACCACTTCATACTATTCCCCTTATTTATATTCATCTTAACAGTTTGCAGCCCCATTTTCCTCCAGCAGCCAAGAAACCCTTCTTCCTCCGCCGAAAAAACCCTCTTTCTCCGCCATGGCCTCCTCTGCTTCATATGGCCTGTCCTCCCAAGCCTCCAACTCAATGAGCGACCGGGAACCGACGCCAGAGCACCCGCCGACGGTGGCGTACAATGCCCTCGCCCCACAATGGTGGGACGAGAGGGATTGGGATTTCGCCACCTGGTCCGAGGACGACGAGTCCTTGACCGATGGCGAGGAGGGCCTGCAATTCCTTGCCGATGGGGAACTGGAGGCGAACAGCACCGACGACGCCATGTCCTGGGACGGCGTCGACTCCTCCGACGAGGAGGAGGAAGCGGAGGAGGACAACTCCTCCGACGAGTACCAGCCGGTGAAGTACTTCCGCGCCGGGTCCAGCGAGGACACCGAAGACGACGACGAGGACGAGGAGGCCCCCGCTGGCATCTGGATCAGCAGCAGCGAAGACGACGCCGGCAGCAGCGCTGATGACAGCGAACAAGTCGGCGGCGAAGACAGCGGCGACGACCTCGGCCTCTAGATTAGGAATCAGTAGTAGTAGTAGATTCCCTTTTGTAAGCAACCAGCTCCTTTTGTAAGCAATCAGCTTTTGAATGAACGAAGATTGCTTTTCCAACTCTAAGATTGCTTTTCCGACCCAATTTCGCCGATAGTCACATAGGTCGATGTTCCAAAAGCCGATAGCAACGCATCGGCTTTTACCCTGCTGCGCTCATGCAGTCAATCAAGTCACAGCCCAAAGAGCCGATGGTACAACATCGGCTTTCCCAAAAATGTTGACAAGGTCAAGTTCGGTCGCATACTTAGACAAATCTGAGCGGCCACTTTCCAGTTTCAAACGGTAACCTGCGACCCTCTTCAAAAAGGGCGACCCAGATCTCCAATCGCTCATAGACCAAATCGAGCAGCAGCAGCAATAAGAACCCTCGATCCCCAACTGCATAGATCCATCTCCGCTAGCAAACCAGATGGCGGAATCGTCCAACACCAACCCAGAGGTCTCCGGTCTGAAGGTATGTCTACTCCTCGCAGTCTGAACGCGATGCTAGAATTAATGGCGAACACCTGAGTTAATGCCTTATTCCACCATTAAATTTGTAGGTTTCAGACATCCTACTGCCGCATCCTTCTCTTCCAAATTCTCTCTGCCTTGGCCCTCGTACAACATCTAGTCCTGCCCATCTGATTTCTTGCGAAACAAACCGGATCCCCTTCGTAAGCCAAGATCTAGATTTAAACTCTTGGGCCGACTGCTTGCGAGCCTGGCCTAATCCCCCTGAACATTGGGTCACTTGGTTCAGCAGGGTAGCTAGAGCTTACCAATCCCAATGGGAAACCACGGGAATAGCCGATGCCTTGCATTTGTCATTGTCTCCTCTTGAGAAACATGAGAATCTTCTCAAAACCATCGGCTACTTCTGGTCTGACGCTCTGAATTGCTTCATGTTCGGTCATGGCCCTATGTCACCAACCTTGTTAGACGTGGTGATGATTACTGGTCTAGATGTTACATCACCCAGTCCTTCTGCTTTTAAACTGACCAAAGTCCCCTACAAACTGTCTTCCAAAACAGAATGCACGAACTGGGGCGCATATATTCAGAGCCACATGAAAACTAGGGGTCCTGTCACCGAGAAAGAACACACGGCTTTCCTCAACCTCTGGCTAGAACATTTCATATTATGTGGCCCTTCCCTTGTTCCAACCAAAAATTACCTCTCCCTGGCCTATGAACTCGCTAAAGGCACTCAACTTGGCATCGGAAAATTGTTCCTTGGAGAGGTCTACCGATATCTCCAGTTGATGTCTGTCAAGCTGTTCTCTGGCATAGCAGTCAAAACAGGTGGTCCTTGGTGGTTCATCCAGCTATGGGCTCAGCTGTATTTTCAAAACCACGTCCCAAACTTCCCCCTTTTGGCGAGCTACACCTTTCCAGATGTTAAAGGGAGGCAGATCCGATGCACTAGCTATGGCCAAGCTTTGTATAGACTGCCAGGTAGCAAACTATCCCCTCAGGAAGCTTCCAAGTGGTTCAGTATTTTCTTCCAAGGCCTGGATAATCCTTCCTTCTTCCCTTACATGGAAGAATCAGAACATTTTGAGAATCCCATCTCCTTCAGGCTAGACAGCTTTGCCGATGACACCAGCACCTGGCAACTCTTTTCCATTGTGATCCGTCCCTGTTTCCTTCCAGTTGGCATGAGTACATCCAATAGAATCATCAAGCCTGGGTATGAATTCTACCAGCCGGTCATAGTGGCTCGGCAATTTGGCCTTGGACAAGTACCTCCCCATCTCTTTCTTCATCACCTGACAGAGAGCAGAGCCGACCTGCCTGATCCTCTCACCAGTCAAAGGTGTTACTCCTTCTTTGATGCTCTGACCATCCCAATTCCCAATGACCTCACCTTCGCCTCATCCACCGATGGCTTCGAAGATTGGTGGTCGATGTGGAAGACTCACGCCTTCAGGATGGCTCTGGGACCATTGCTGAAACAGCTCGACGCTGACTATGACATCCCCGTGGGACAGGTACCACTACTTGTAAATTTTCTTGATGCAGCTTGCAAATAACTCTTTTACTAACCCACTCTTTCTCTTTGTAGCAACAAGATGGCCCTGAACCTACGCACAGTGATGGCTCCCCCTTTGAGTTCTTTCCACCAGCTCCTGTGGTCCTCTTCTGCAAAAACTCGCCACCTCTGAAAAAGGTCATGATGCAGAAACAGCCGATCACACCACAATCGGCTTCTAAGAAACTAGTAACTTCACAATCAGCTGCTCCTCGAGTTCCAACTAAGACAAGAACGATGGTGAGGAATGTAGCTGCCAGGAAGACCTTGAGACGCCGGAGCCCTTCTCCAGAAAGCTCGCATGTAGGCTGATCCATGTCTTGGTCGATCCTTCTCGTTCTTTCATCCTTGCAGACATGCTCGTGTTTAATAGCTTTCCTCCTCTTGCAGGCTTCTGTCGAAGACACCTCCCACGAGGACACACAACCTGATCAAGGAGAATCGAGCCCAACAGACTCTGAGAGGACTGCCACACCAACCCAGCCAGATGCGCCACCATCGGCTTCCAGGAAAAGGCCCGTTCCTGAACCTGCTACCCCCCGAGCATCAGTCGAGGCGGGGCCAACTGTGGGTCCCAAGAGAGCTCGCAAAGGACCGCACACTTCTTCGTCGAGCCAGGAGGTTTCGAAAATTATCACCCTTCATGCTCTTACCACTTAATTCCTTCTTATCTGCCGATTCATCATCACTTACATCGGCTAAACACCTTCAATGCAGACGACTGACGTCTCTAGTGGGAAGGCTGGGGCAGTGCCGATGCCCCTAACCGAGCCGGATTCAGCAATCCCCGAAGGTGCAGACGAAACGGCTACCCCTTTGGCCAAACCTCCAGCAGCTACACACAAGCCGATTGCCTCGTCATCCGTAATCCCCTCGATCTTAGGAGAGGTATGTTAGCTTCTTTCGGCTAATCCTTCCATGTTGGACACATACTGACGTACTTTCGGGGTTGTCAGAGTTGTGATATTTCAGGCTTGCTGACGTTCGACCCTGAATCCATCGAACCAGCTCCCTCTGTCGCCACCGATGAACCACAAGCCAGGGCTGGTCTACCTCAATTCCAGCGTCTTAGAGCCTTGCTGTCTTCCCCGATCGAAGAGCTTATCGAGGGTTCTGAGGAGGTGAAGGGCGTTCTTGCTGAAATAAAAGACCAACTCCCAGTAGCATTGCAGGTGAAGCTTTGGCCCGTTGTAACTCTGTCTTTCTACGGGTCAAGGGTGAAGCTAGCTCGTGAAAGGATCAACCTGCGTCGCGCCCAACTTCCGCTGAAGGCCAATATCGCAGACAGATGTCAGCAGCTTAACGAGAAGAAGGCGTCTCTGGATGCCAAAACTGACACCTCTGCCAGTACCGCCGAGCTCGCCTCCTTAAAAAAGGAGTTGGAAGATCTTGAAGAAAAGGTCCGGGCGACTAAACAGCTCATTCGTGACAAGGAAGCATCCATCGCCCGCTCCCACGACGAAGCAGAAGGCCTCAGAGATCAACTGAAGACTGATCTGGCAGAGATACGTGCCCTGAACAAGCAGCTAGTGACGGGCAAGGACGAAGATGACGAAGCCGAGATCTCCGAGGTGGACCGTGTCCGTGCTGACGCCCTTCACGCCTTCGAGGCATTTCTTCAGTAGCTCGTTTATGTAAACTGGCACCTGCTTGTAACAGCCTGAACCTCTAGAGTCGATGGCTGTGCATCGGCTGTATCTTTTTATTGGCCGATTTCATGTATCGGCCCCCATATCTCACTGTCCCTCATCCCACATGCTTTGGGAAACATAAATTTTTATATATATATATATATTTTTTTATTGGCCGATTTCATACATCGGCCCCCATATCTCACTGTCCATCATCCCACATGCTTGGGAAATATTTCTTGAGATGCTGACCGTTGACAACCACTGGGAATTTCACGCCATCCAGCTCCTCCAGCATGTACGCGTTCCCCCTCAAAACTTGATCGACCCTGTATGGCCCGTGCCAATTCGGAGACCATTTACCATATGCTGCATCCTTAGTTCCCAATGGCAATACAGCTTCCCATACCAAATCGCCAACGTGGAACTCCTTCGGTCTCACCTTCTTGTTATATGCACGAGCTACCTTGGCCTTGTTTTCTTTGATTTTCTCAAGCGACCATAGCCTAAGCTCAGTCAGATCCTCAACACTGTCACTCATCAGGGCCGCATATTCTTCAGTCGTTAGGTCATTCTGAAAAGTGACACGTCTCGATCCAGCCGTAATTTCCTAGGGCAATACGGATTCTTGTCCATAGACTAGATGGTATGGCGAGGTTTTTATCGTTCCATGACATGACATGCGGTAAGCCCATAAAGCCTCTGACAAAACCTCGTGCCAACGCCTAGGGTGCTCATCGATTTTCCTCTTGATCAGCTTGATAAGGCTCTGGTTGGACGCTTCGGCTTGCCCATTTGCTTGAGCATAGTACGGAGATGATCGGATCAGTTTAATTCCCGTGTCCTCACAGAACTCTCTAAACTCGTAAGAAGTGAAGACGGAACCTCCATCGGTCGTAATCGTTTGGGGGATCCCGAATCTATGAATTACGTGTTCCTTCACAAAATCGATAACATCCTTTGAGCTCACGGACTTCATAGGGACGGCTTCAACCCATTTAGTGAAATAATCCGTAATGGCCAAAATCCACATGTGGCCTTTGCTTGATGGAGGATTGATCTTGCCAATCATATCCATGCCCCAACCTCGGAATGGCCAAGGCTTGATGATGGGGTTCATTGCTGACGCGGGTACCATCTGAATTTTACCAAATCTCTGACATGCTTGACACCCTTTGTAGTACTTAAAACAGTCCTCCAGCATGGTAGGCCAATAAAACCCTGATCGCCTGATCAACCACTTCATCTTGTGAGCCGATTGGTGAGTTCCACAGGTGCCTTCGTGTACCTCGTGCAGGAGCCGATTGGCCTCGGCTGTCCCCAGACATTTGAGTAATAACCCTTCCAGAGTCCTGTAAAACATGTCGTCCCCAATGAGCACATACTTCATGGCCTTGTACCTTATCCGTTTAGGTGCCCCCCGAGCCGAATCCTTCAAGTAATTGAAGATATCGGCTCTCCAGTCGTCTGCGTCCAGGAACTGTACCTGAACATCGGCTCCCTCTGCTACGTCCTTGTAGCCTGAAGCCATTTGTGCAAGATCATTCGCCTCGGTATTCTGCGACCGCGGGATCCAGGTGAAGTTCATGTACCGGAACTGTGCCATCATCTCACGGCATTGCAGCCATAATGGGAAAAGCGACTCGCTCTCACACTTGTATTCCTCCGTGAGCTGAGAAATCACCAACTTGGAGTCTCCAAAAATTTCCACTGCTTCTGCTCCAGCTTCGATGAGCAACTCCATTCCCTTGCGTATCGCCTCATACTCAGCGACGTTGTTGGTGCGAGGGGCAGACAACCTGATGGAGAAGGAGAATGTTGCCCCCCGGGGCGACACGAGTAGCACGCCGATGCCGCACCCATCATCACAAACCGATCCATCGAAAAACATAGCCCACGCTCGTATAGATAGTGCTGCTATATTAGTGTTGATCCTTTCAGCGATAAGGTCGGCCAAAGCCTGTCCCTTAACTGCTTTCGCGGGTTGATACCGGATGTCAAACTCTGATAATGCAAACATCCACTTGCCCAGTCGGCCTTTCAACATAGGAGCCAACAGCATGTGCTTTATGACATCTGATTTACATATGATGACAATCTCTGCTGATAGCAAAATGTGGCGCAGCTTGGTGCAGGTGAAAAATAGGCAGAGGCACAACTTGTCGATCTCAGGATACCTTGTCTCTGCGTCCAGCATCCTTCTGCTGATGTAAAATACAACTCGCTCCAGCCCATCATAAACTTGCACCACCACTGAGGCGATGGACGTGTCAGCTACTGATAAGTAAATGTAGAATGGCCTATCCGGCTGGGGCGGAACCAATACTGGCGGCTTCGTCAGATATTCTTTGATCTCGTCGAAGGCTCGTTGTTGTTCTGCCCCCCAGCTGAACTCCTCATCAGATTTAACCTTTACAAGTCCCATGAACGGCTCTATCCTTCCTGACAGATTGGAGATGAATCTTCTGACGAAGTTGATCTTGCCGATGAGAGACTGCAGTTCTTTCTTCGTGGTAGGTGGCTTCATTGTTCGCACTGCCTCCTGACTTTTCAGGCCGATCTCAATTCCTCGTTCATGGACCAAGAAGCCCAAGAACTGACCGGCCGTCACACCGAAGGCACACTTCTTTGGATTCATCCGTAGCCCGAATCTTCTTGTTCGGTCCAGGACGTGTCGCAGGTCATCCAAGTGTCCTTGTACTGAAGCTGACTTGACCACCACGTCATCGATATAAATTTCCACCAGCTTGCCGATCAGATCATGGAAGATGTAATTCATGGCTCTTTGGTATGTGGCGCCGGCGTTCTTTAGTCCAAACGTCATGACTACATATTCAAACAACCCCACCGAACCTGGGACTCTGAATGCAGTCTTGTGTATATCTTCCGGAGCCATAAAAATTTGGTTGTAACCGGCATTGCCATCCATGAAGCTCAAGATTTTATGACCAGCAGCTGCGTTGATTAACGTCTCTGCTACTGGCATCGGATATTCATCCTTCGGAGTAGCTCTATTGAGATCCCGAAAATCTATGGCAACATGCCAGCGGCCATCCTTTTTCTCCACAGGCACGATGCTAGAAATCCACTCAGCATACCTGCATGGCCTGATTAAATCGGCTGCCAACATTTTCTCGATCTCCTTCTTGACTTCGTTCAAAATTTCGGCCTTCATCTGTCGTGCTCACTGCTGGAATGGCCGAAATCCTTTTTTAAGTGGGAGTCGATGCTCGATGATGCTCCTGTCTAGCCCAGACATCTCTGTATAATCCCAGGCAAAGCAATCTGGATATTCTTTCAACAAAGCTATCATCGGACCCCGCAGATTCGGATCCAACTTCTTGCTGATAAATGTTGGTCTTGGCTTATCCCCAGGACCGATGTCGATCTCCTCTAGCTCATCAGCGGATGTAAACCCATACCCTAGCTTTCCATCACCTGTTAAATCGATGCTAAACACGGGACAAACAGTTGGTGAGGATAACAAATATAGTTTGGGCCGATTGCCGGAATCGGCCCCCTTTTTCATTGCATTAGTCAAGGAAGGTTTACAACTTATCTGTTCTCCACAATGGCAGGGCACCTCCCTGCTACGACTGCATGACCTGTTTGTCGTAAGATTGCTGCTTTTTATTTTTTGTGGCCGATCGCAGGGATCGGCCTTACCACGTACGATCGTGGACTTTGCTACTCTGTCAGGCCAGTGGATAAGACCAGCCTCACCCTGTTTTTTGTAGCTTCAATGCGCTCACAGCCGTCTAGACTGATTCCAGAGATCGG
The DNA here is from genome assembly GCA_916181665.1 of Avena sativa. NCBI lineage: Eukaryota > Viridiplantae > Streptophyta > Magnoliopsida > Poales > Poaceae > Avena > Avena sativa. Next base: position 378,395,888 of record OV702284.1, read on the forward strand.
CTCTTGGTCTTCTGCTTCCCAGATGTTCATGCCAGCTATGGAGATCTCGATAGAATCATCTGCATGAATGACCTCCACTTCATCTCCATCCCACTGTATTAGGCACTGGTGCATCGTGGATGGAATGCAGCAGTTGGCATGAATCCAATCTCTCCCTAGCAAGACAGCGTAGGTGCTTTTGCTGTCCACGACGAAGAATGACGTAGGGATGGTTTTTCTGCCCACGGTCAGATCCACGTTCAGCACGCCCTGCGTTTCTGAAGTTTGGCCGTTGAAGTCGCTTAACGTGACGTTGGTTTTGATCAGATCTGCAGTGGAGCGTCCCAAACACCGTAGCATGGAGTATGGCATTATATTGACTGCCGCTCCGGTGTCAACCAGCATCTTGCGGACAGGCTGCCCATTGATATAACCTCGCAGGTACAGGGCTTTCAGATGTTTGTAGCCTTTCTCTTGTGGCTTTTCAAAGATAACCGGTCGTGGGCCGCAGTCCAACTGTGCCACTGGTAGTTCTTTGGCTCTTGGAGCGCAGAACTCTGACGGAAGTGTAAACACCATGTTTGTGCCAGCCGATGTCTTCGCATCGGCTTTTACCGGTTTAGGGCGCCACTCTTTCCTTTTCGGGCGATCTTCCGTCTCCCAGGTCTGCCGAATTTTAACGGCCAAATCGGGCCGTGCTTTCTTTAAAGCGTAGAGATACTGCGCTTCGGCTTCCTCCAAGTTACGCAGCCGCTGCACTCTACGCTTTTTGGGTGTGCCTGAGTCCGTCGGGACACCACCTTGGACGGTGATATCTGTCCTTTCCTTTGTCATCCATTGGCTCCTCGAGACCTTTTGCTCGAGCGGACTCCCTGTATCGGCTCTGAGGTGGGAGAGGCCCTAGACGCTTGAAGACTGACACTGGCCCCGTGTCCTCCTTCTGCTGGCCACATTCTGGGCAGTTGTCGATTGTAGGCAATCGGCTCATTCCTGCGTCCTAGCAATACTTGAAGAAAGGGCAGTCCCAATGTTTGTCCACGCCTTCCTTTTCTTTTGGCGGTCCCCTAGCGAGGTGCTCATATCCTTCATCGTCTCCATCGCGCCGGCGACGTCGGTCATACTGACACTCATACTTGTTAAGGAGATGCGTGGAATGTGGCTTCTGATATCGCACGCTCCTCACCTGTTCCTCGGTCAAATACCTCCTGGCATTGTAGCTGGGCCGGTCGCGTGGACCAGCCTCCTCTCTTTGTTTGCCCTTAGAGCGACCGTCTTCCTCCTCATATGCGCCACGGTGGTACACGGGTCCTGCCATATTAACGTCGAACGAGAAATCCAACTGACGCCTTGTGGACTGGCTGTGTTCTACCATGTTGACGCCGGGAAACGGGTTAGTGTCTACTTTCATGGCGAATTGCCCCAGGATCAGACGGCCTTGCTCTATCGCCGTTTGGATCTGGCGACGTAGCTCTTTGCAGTCATTGGTGGTGTGGGTGAACGAGTGATGCCACTTGCAGTATGGTCTTCCGTTCATCTCTTGAGCCGTAGGGATTTTGTGGCCTTCGGGCAACTTCAGCTGCTTTTCTTTTAGTAGTAAATCGAATATCTGCTCAGCTTTGCTCACATCGAAGTCAAACCCTTTTGCAGGCCCTTGCTGCTTTACCCATTTGCAGGATACAGGATCTGCCCCCCGAGCCCATTCAGCCACGGCCACCTCCTGGTCTTGCGTAGGATCTTCTTCTTATGTATCGACCAGGCCTATCGGACGTTTGAACTTGTCTTGGTACAACTCAGGGTGGAGCTGTTCATACATCGTCAGCTTCTGAGCCATGTGCGCCAACGAGTTGTACTCCACTTGGAAAGCCAGATCCTTGATAGGTGCTGAGAGACCCAACGCTGCCAGTTCGACTGCTTCCTTTTCAGTTAATCGAGCTGAGTAACATCGGTTCTTTACAGTCCTGAAGCGCTGGATGTACTCGGCTACCGTTTCTCCCCGCTTTTGCTGCACCTGTGCCAGGTCTGCAATGCCAGCCTCAGTAGCCTCTGAATGATACTGAATGTGGAACTGTTCTTCCAGTTGCTTCCAGGTCTGGATCGAATCAGGTGGCAGCGAGGTATACCACCCAAAAGCTGGTCCTGTCAGAGATTGCGCAAAGAACCTCACGCGCAACTGATCCGATGCCGAAATCATGCCTAACTGTGCTAGGTATCGGCTCACGTGCTCGATCGAGCTTGACCCTTCTGACCCGCTAAACCTTGAGAACTCAGGGAGCCGATACTTGGGTGGCAGCGGAATCAGGTCAAACTCGTTGGGGTACGGCTTTGAATAGCCGATTGTCCTCCTCTTCGGCACGAAGCCGAACTGGTCTCTCAAGATGGTACGGATTTGCTCCACCGTTTGGGCTGCAGGGGCTAGATTCTCATGGCTCGTTCCAGTGGCATACTTGGCTAGCCATGCCTGTTTATCAGCGTCCATCCCAGAGATTCCTGTCCCAGAAACACCTGCTCCCGAAGCCCCTGCTCCAGAAACTCCTGCCCCAGCGATCCCTGCGGTTGCAATCTGGTTCGTGCGCGTCAAGCTGTTGCAGTCTGGCACGTAGGTGCACACATATCCATGTGGGATTTCTTTAGGTGGTTCACACAGGAATTGGCAATCGCCAGGGTCACCTCCGATCTTGTAGACGACGTACGCCGGTGCCCCTGGTGGCTCCGGAGCTGCAAGCGTGAATGGCAGTTGTGGCCTGGTCTGGAGCGGTCTTTCTCCCTGGTGAGTCCCTAAAGTAGGCCCCGACGGAGAGTACTGATGTTTCATGATCTCCTGAACCACGCGAACTGCAATACGCTCGAAAGCGTTCACCAGGCTCTCAGAATGGCGGTGAAGAGAATGAGCCACCATGTAGTTGACTTCCTGTCGCAGAGCTCTGGTGCGCTCCTTTGAAGGAACAGAGAGATCCACCTCGTCAAGAGCACCTTCAGGTGAGAACCCTTTCCATCTGATGCCATGTTTACGGGTCCTCTCGAAAGAGCCGATGAGATCGGCTTTGAAGAGAGCTTTGATATCATCATACTTCGCCTTGTGCTCCTCAAGCAGATCGTCGTACGTGACCGGTCTGTTCTCCATCGCAGCGTCGGATGTTGATGTAGACGTTGTTGAAGGTCCCACCGGGCGTGCCAGAATGTGTTGCCTACCAAAACCCACCGGCGAGCAGCGACGGGCAACACGAAGAGCCGGGAGGCTCCCAGGACTGCTGGTGGGCCCTGGTCCCTCGGGCAACGGCCCGCAAAACTCCGGCACGCGCCCTAGCTGGTTCGAGGGCGTGCCACCTGACCTATACCTGGTCAGGAAGGTGAAGGATTGCTTCAGTTGGTTTCCTGCATGGTAAACAAGTATACGTAAAATTCGAGCCGTGACCGGCTCCCAGGTTTCCCTGTGAATCGGCTCTTAGAGCCGATTGACCCATGGTTCTGCATTAGATCTATGATAACATGGGGTTTTGCTTCATCGTTACAAGTTAAATCGATCTACGATAGTTTAATGTTTTCACTACCTAATTGGAACGTCCTACACGTAATTGAGCCTGGTAAATATAAAAGATAATAGAAAACCAACTCTAGAGAAGGCCTAAAAACCAACGTAACGTTAATTCCCGGAACAACTCCTCTTGGATTGGTAAACCGTATCTTCCATACTACTGGATCGTTCAACCCGTTTGCAAGGCATGATCATGTAGATATCAAACTAAACCTTGGAGAGCAAGGCACAACTATAACAGATCAAATCGACTTAAATAATGATCAAGCAAAGTGCCACCCTTACACCCGGGAAAAGGTGCAAAGGCGGCGAGATAACTAGAGGCAGCATATCTAAACGATCATAGCAAAAAGTACCGATGCTATCCTAAACAAATCTATGATAATAGTGTTACTCGCCATCAACAAGGCTTCAGTACGAGTAACACCAAACAATCGCATAAGTAGATACTGCCTAGATCACAAGATGCGATCTAGGCAGCATGGCACTTACCCGAGAAAAACCCTAGAAACAAGGGGTGGCGATGCGCCGAGATTGTGTTTGTTGTGAACGTGATTGTCCTCCTTTTCTCAATAACCTTAGGTACATATTTATAGTCCGGAGACTTTCTACCTTTGGAATAACTCTACAATTCTATCTCCTACCTAAATCGAAACGGAACCTATTACAATATAAGATACACGGGCAATTTAGCCCAAATCAACGCACGAGGCCGATTTAACAACACGTTACATATACGTATCTTCTAAGCCCATCTTGATTGCGGCCCAACTCCTCCTTTGGCCAAAATATGGCGATAACAGATAACCAAGACAATATAGTGGAGCAGGTAAATAGAGGAACGGTACTATAGCATCGACAATAAGGATAGAAATAGATCAAAGGAAGGAAGTAAAGACTATAAATGCAAAATAGGTAGAAGAGGGAGAATGCTCGCCTGAAAACATTGTTGAAGGCTCACCCGAAGATCGGGTCGACACTCGCATCAACTTATCAGCCTAATCCGTGAAGAAGCAAAGCACTAGAAGAAACACCGGATGCACTATTTAATACTACGGCAGAAGATCGGGCATGATGCATGCATGATGTATGACATGGCAAAGGTGCGATGCGTCTAGGCAATATTAAGCGGAACCAGGGTCCCGACAATTAATTAAGTGGTTTATGTTGTCTAGATACCGCACAATTTAATGTTGTATTAACAAGATAAAATTATATCATCGATTCGCTACACAAATTTAAATGGGGCCAATGTTAGACTAGATTCGCCCGCATATGGGCTCCATATTTAATTATGAGGTGAATCGACAAAATACCCCCAAACAAATAAATATGTATGCGAGCATGAATGATTTAATATGCACGAGTTATATTATATTTATCATAATAGGATATCGGGAAGGGGTCACACATTGGCGTTCAGAACCGAGGATCTTGGAGTCTAGAAGGTTCGGTCTTCAGACTCCGGGGTTGAGGTGTCGGTGTTCCGTGACGGAGAGCTCGAGGTTCCGTGTAGAAGATTTTGGAATTCCAGGCCAGTTTGCGAGCTTGGATCATCGTCGGTGTAGAAGTAGCCGATGCAACCGATGTTGCGCGTCCCCTGTCTTCACACGTCTTCATCTATGCAACACCACACCACCTGGTAGCACATCATCATCACTTCACCAGATTACACATCGAGGTCACACATCGATCACTAGAATCCAAAGAGAAAAAGGCCAGACAAAATCTCTTCACCACAGGGAGCAAGGAGGCAGGAGGGAGCTGTGAGGCCCCCAACACCCAAGCGGGCATGGGCTTCGGAAGGCGGCCACAACGGAGGCTGTCGGCGACGGAGAAGGTCATGGGCACAGGCGGCTCGGCCAGCGCTGCAGCGTGAGGAAGGCAGGGGACGGACGCTGGCGAGGACGCGGCCGGACGGCGAGGGTCGCGGGCAAGGAGGCCACGCGGCGGCGATAGGCAGAGGGCGGCGGGGTCGCGGGGTTGATGGCGACATCCATTGCAGGGAGCTCGAGGAAGGGTGGCGGTTTGACCGCGCAGCGCGGTCGACGGTGGCCATGGGCGTGTCGGCCGGAGACGGAGGGAACCCCAACAGAGCTTGCACGGGGTGAAGGCAGAGGGCTGGGTGGCGAGCGGATCTACGGGGCCGAGACCTGCAGGGAGAGGGCGCGAGAAGCGGGGAGGAAGAGGGCGGCCGCGGCGGCGGCGGAGAGGATCTCGGGTCACCGGTGGCAGGGACAAGGTGAGCAGAGGAGGACCCGGCGGCGGCGGCCAGAGGATCGAGGGGGAAGGGGTGACGCGGGGTTGGTGGCGTTGGGATTGGGGATTGGTTCCCCGCGTGTGTCCTGTGCGTGCGTGGTGTGTGTCCAGCGTGGGATTGGGTGTGTCGCGTGTGTGTGTGTGTGTGTGTGTGTGTGTGTTGTGTAGAGGTGTGGGTCGGTTCTGTTTCCTGGGTGTTTGTGGTGGCCAAAGAAAGCAAGAGGAGATGTGGCGATGCGATCTACCTGTGCAAGCGTATGGAGTTGATCAACGAACAAGGTGTCAAGGAATTGGACACAAACGGAATAAGGATTAGGAACAGATTGTTTTAGGAAAAAAAAATGAGAAGTTTGGTAGAAGAGGTGGGGAATTTTAGATTTAAATTTGGCTCAGATTCGGGGCTAGGTTTTGGGAGGCAAAAGAGGAGAATGGACTATTTATCTAGTCTAAAGTAGACTAGATGGGGCTAGTTTTAGACCAAAACTTTAGACGAGCCATTAGCCTAATTTTATTTATAAAACAAGAAAAGCTTTTGCTGCGGGAAATATTATTTGTTTTAATTTAAAAATAAGAACGAGAGACGGGTTTAATAAAACCACATGGATATTTAATAAAACAAAATATGGTTTGATAAAATAATTTTACGGATAAAATATGTTTAATGATGTCATGATGATGCGAAAAAGAAAATAACACGCAATTTTATTTCGGAATATTTTCTGGGGCATTACAACTCGACACCACTAACAAGGATCTCGTCCCGAGATCCAAGCAAGGACACCAGGGGGAGGAGTTTGATGACCAGATCTTCTTGCATCAGGTTGATGGTCGCGACACCACTAACAAGAGTTCTTGCTCCGTCTTGAAATCATCGACACCACCAACATGGGTTGTTGCCCACATTGTTCGAGGAATCACTAAGGAGAGGCAAAGGAGGAAGTTGAGGTATCAAAGATAAGGCCGCCTTTAACTTCCGTGGAAGGAGTAAACTTGCATGGTTCCACCAATCAATGTACAAGGGCGAATGATAAGAGTAGTGGTATGTTAGCTACTCCATCCCGCACTCAAAGCATTACTCTACACATAAATAGAAGGATCATGCAACCAACTCTCAGAATTAAGACTTAAGATCTTGACATTCGGTATTAACAAAAGATTCAGTAGATGATGTCATCGCAGAAATTGCAGGACACCGGGAAACATTTTAAAAGGGATCAAGTGGAATGAAATTCAGATGTAGATCCACCGTTACAAGAGGGGAAAGTTGAACCCTAAAGGTACGACGGAATACCCAACCACGAGAATCCTAAAATTGAAGAAGGTAAGAGACCAGATCAAAACACGCAAAGGTAAGAGGGAATAGAATGGAGGTAAGAAGTAAAATCAGAGCTAATCAGATATATCCAACGCATTTGTAGCAAAAATAGTTTTGACACTAGACGTCGTCCGTTGGCAAGGTTAACCTACAGGCTGGACCAGTGGGGTATCGTAAACCTTTGCTCTGATACCACTTGTAACGCCCCCGAATCGGGTCTATACAGATCTCAGCATTTCCCGCCAAAATCCGCATAGAAGCGATTCAAAGACGCCCACCAGACACTTTCGTGTGGGTGGGATTTGATTACAAGTAGTTACATCACAGTAGTTTACAATAGAGTCCACAAGAACTTATATATACAACAACGACTCAACGAGTCAAGAATACAAAAGGTACAATACGAAGATACAACTCAAGAAGAAAGCAAGATAGTATCCGAGTACGGACAATATCCAAATGGGACTAAGAGTCCTGAAGAATAACCAAGCGGTGTCCAACCCTGCCCAGGCCAACCCGGAAGGGTCACCTTGCTAACGTCGTCAATCACATAGCTGTCAAGCCAAAAGGGTGCCGACAAAGGGCAAAGGAAAACAGAAAGAGAGCGGTCAGTACTGAGGCCAGTACACGGCGAGACTAGAATTCGGCGGTTCTCGCCTACATAGGTATGGTGGCTCAGCGGCAGTAAAGCTTGCACTATCTAACTTATAGAGACACGCTACAACTTCAGCTATTAGAGCGAGATAAGAGAGCGCTATGCGGTAACAATAATATAACACCAGACATAACCCATCCGAAGCTTTCCCCCTCGAAGACCAGTCGAGGAAGTCCCCTTGTGAAACACACACGGTGGCAATTTTAGTTAAGCAGGTGTTTAGTTGATAAGGCTAATTACTATTCATATTATTAGAGGCAAAACACTAGTGGCGTTGTCTATGATCATGACACTGTACTCCTGAGGCGTCCATAACCGTGGACACACGACTTCTCGAAAAGATTTACCCTGCAGGGGTGCACTACTGTACCCAAACGCATGCTCAACCCATCAGGCAACATATCACGCGTGCCATCCGAATCTCACAACAAGAACTGTCCCATAACTACGCGCATATCCAGAGGCATCACCTAGTGTGTTTTACCCACACAAGAGATACAACTGATTCTCCAGGTAGCACAGCATTTGAGTCTACGGCTGGGCGATGATCGGAAGATAACTTGTAGAGCTCCATCCCACCTCCGACACGATATCCCGATTTTATGCAATGCAAGCCATGGCAGTCCACCAAAACATCAAGTCCGAAGACATATCAACCCACCCATGTCCGAGGACATATTATGCGTATGCACCAAATGGAAAACCAATTTTGTAACCCTCTGGATATATGAATAGCGCCAGTAGTTGAGGGGGGATCCGAGAGGCCCCCACGTTTGGTTAGAGCGATCAACTCAGAACTGGTATCGTAGAACGAACGGGTCCTAGGTCGGCTCAAGCATTTCCCAAAGGTGGTCCCTGCCGGGGCCTTATCATTAGGTGAAACCATAACCACAGCCATAAACAATAACATCAAATTAATTATCTTATCACCAACCATATCCGAGTATCATGTTCCACCTGTATGAGAGCGGTACTAAGCATGCCTACGACTCGCAAGGACAAGGCTAGCTAGTCAAACAAGGCAATAGGATAACCAAGGCAATATAGTGGAGCAGGTAAATAGAGGAACGGTACTATAGAATCGACAATAAGGATAGAAATAGATCAAAGGAAGGAAGTAAAGACTATAAATGCAAAATAGGTAGAAGAGGGAGAATGCTCGCCTGAAAACATTGTTGAAGGCTCACCCAAAGATCGGGTCGACACTCGCATCAACTTATCGGCCTAATCCGTGAAGAAGCAAAGCACTAGAAGAAACACCGGATGCACTATTTAATACTACGGCAGAAGATCGGGCATGATGCATGCATGATGTATGACATGGCAAAGGTGCGATGCGTCTAGGCAATATTAAGCGGAACCAGGGTCCCGACAATTAATTAAGTGGTTTATGTTGTCTAGATACCCCACAATTTAATGTTGTATTAACAAGACAAAATTATATCATCGATTCGCTACACAAATTTAAATGGGGCCAATGTTAGACTAGATTCGCCCGCGTATGGGCTCCATATTTAATTATGAGGTGAATCGACAAAATACCCCCAAACAAATAAATATGTATGCGAGCATGAATGATTTAATATGCACGAGTTATATTATATTTATCAAAATAGGATCTCGGGAAGGGGTCACACATTGGCGTTCGGAACCGAGGATCTTGGAGTCTAGAAGGTTCGGTCTTCGGACTCCGGGGTTGAGGTGTCGGTGTTTCGTGACGGAGAGCACGAGGTTCCGTGTAGAAGATCTTGGAATCCCAGGCCAGTTTGCGAGCTTGGATCATCGTCGGTGTAGAAGTAGCCGATGCAACCGATGTTGCGCGTCCCCTGTCTTCACACGTCTTCATCTATGCAACACCACACCACCTGGTAGCACATCATCATCACTTCACCCGATCACACATCGAGGTCACACATCGATCACTAGAATCCAAAGAGAAAACGTCCAGACAAAATCTCTTCACCACAGGGAGCAAGGAGGCAGGAGGGAGCTGTGTGGCCCCAAACACCCAAGCGGGCATGGGCTTCGGAAGGCGGCCACAACGGAGGCTGTCGGCGACGGAAAAGAGCATGGGCACAGGCGGCTCGACCACCGCTGCTGCGTGAGGAAGGCCGGGGACGGACGCTGGCGAGGACGCGGCCGGACGGCGAGGGTCGCGGGCAAGGAGGCCACGCGGCGGCAATAGGCAGAGGGCGGCGGGGTCGCGGGGTTGATGGCGACATCCGTTGCAGGGAGCTCGAGGAAGGGCGGCGGTTTGACCGGGCGGCGCGGTCGACGGTGGCCATGGGCGCGTCGGCCGGAGACAGAGGGAACCCCAACAGATCTTGCACGGGGTGAAGGCGGAGGGCTTGGTGGAGAGCGGCTCTACGGGGCCGATAACTGCAGGGAGAGGGCGCGAGGAGCGGGGAGGAATAGGGCGGCCGCGGCGGCGGCGGAGAGGAGCTTGGGTCACCAGTGGCGGGGACAAGGCGAGCAGAGGAGGACCCGACGGTGGCGGCCAGAGGATCGAGGGGGAAGGGGTGACGCGGGGTTGGTGGTGTTGGGATTGGGGATTGGTTCCCCGCGTGTGTCCTGTGTGCGTGGTGTGTCTCCAGCGTGGGGATTGGGTGTGTCGCGCGCGTGTGTGTGTGTGTTGTGTAGAGGTGTGGGTCGGTTCTGTTTCTTCAAGCAAGAGGAGATGGTGGCGATGCGATCTACCTGTGCAAGCGTATGGAGTTGATCAACGAACAAGGTGTCAAGGAATTGGACACAAACGGAATAAGGATTAGGAACAGATTGTTTTATGAAAGAAAAAAAATGAGAAGTTTGGTAGAAGAGGTGGGGAATTTTAGATATAAATTTGGCTCAGATTTGGGGCTAGGGTTTGGGAGGCAAAAGAGGAGAATGGACTATTTATCTAGTCTAAAGTAGACTAGATGGGGCTAGTTTTAGACCAAAACTTTAGACGAGCCATTAGCCTAATTTTATTTATAAAACAAGAAAAGCTTTTGCTGCGGGAAATATTATTTGTTTTAATTTAAAAATAAGAACGAGAAACGGGTTTAATAAAACCACATGGATATTTAATAAAACAAAATATGGTTTGATAAAATAATTTTACGGATAAAATATGTTTGATGATGTCATGATGATGCGAAAAAGAAAATAACACGCAATTTTATGTCGGAATATTTTCCGGGGCATTACATCCTGGTAGTGTTACCAGCTATTCTTATTGAATCAAAGCTTGGAAAAAATTATAGTGAGCTTGATCAATCTATGGATCCAAAGATTTGTTTCTAAGGTGCTACCCTTCTTTTAGGGATGTGCCTAGAAATAGATCATAGGTATATGTATGATTGAATTGTAGAATATAGTTTAACAACCAGAGCAAGGATGTTGCTCTGAGGACTGGTTGGATCTTGGTATTTTGTGGTTTGCCTTTAGAACTTAAAAGAAATCCCTATGATGGATTCACCCCACTTGGGTGCTTTCTGAGGGTTTGTTTTATAAAACAACACATGGTTTCTCTGAATAAGATGATTAGATCATGTGAAGGTTTTATGGAACTCACCACAAAAACTGATATTTGTGGAGTAAGTTGGTGATGATCTTGATCTGGTTTTACTGGGCTCCTGTGCTTGATCTGGAACTAGCCTGTTCCTCCTAGCTCCTGGGCTTGGCCTTGCTTTCCACCTGATTCATCCCCCTCCTTATGTCACCATCCTGATGATATTTGGGTTAATCTGGGTGGTTGGTTTGGCTGCTGTTCTTGGTTTACTTGTTGTTAACCCTGGCTGTGCTGTGGTGTGGTGTGGTGTAGTGGTGCACTGAGGTGCTTCCCCATGGCTGTGCTCTGGTTTTGTTTGATCTGGCTATGCTTGTGAAGTCGACAGCTCACCCTTTTGCATGCTGTGTGTGTAGCCTGTGTGCCTGCTATGCACATATGGATAGGTTCAAAAAATTTGAACTTACTATTACCAATCTACTTTTACCTTGGCTGGTGAATTGGTCCCTTTTTGGCTGTCATTTGCATTCTGGCTGTGAATTTATGAAATATGAAATCTTTCATATTTGGTGAAACTTGCCCCTCTTTAACATTTCTCAATGATGAGATTGTGAAGTGCACCTCACTGACATATCTGAGAGAAATAAATACTAATACTAATCTTGTTTTATTTCTGTTTAATCTTTGTTTTGCAGGTTCAAAGATAAAGATGAATATTTAGTATAGGTTTTAGATATAGGATAGTTAGTAGATGTAATTTTCTTAGTCCTTTGTAATTCTCTTTTATAATTCTTGTAATCTTTATTTTATTCAATTGTAATACAGATTATATTATTATTAATAAATAATATGCTTATTCTTTATTCTGTTGTAACTTGTTTATGTCTTTATAACATGAAAATGAATTTCATAATTTCTATGGTTTTGAGATTTAAGTTATACTACCTATATCTTAATTAATTTAAGATTCAAATCTTATATCTAAATTATTATTCAAACACTTAAGTTTTTAAATTCAAACCCATTTCAAAACACACATAATTCTTTTATGACCACATCAAAGTTTATAAAAATCCTCCTTTAAGTCTAAACCTAATCTTAAAGTAAGAAAGAAACATTGATCACATAAGATTTTATTTGGCGAAAATTTTACCCACCTTTTCACAAATAGATGCATGCAACAATACATAATCCTAAATCTACCCTTCGTTAGGTTCCTAAATGCTGGGATGTTACAGACTTCCCCCCTTAAATTAAACTTCATCCCGAAGTTTGTTGGAGATGTACCTGAATAGTTCTGGATAAGTTTTTCTTAAATCATCTTCTTTCTCCCATGTGGCTTCCCTTTCAGGGTGATGTTCCCATTGTACCTTGCAATATTTGATTGCCATATTCCTCAATCTTTTCCAATTCTCTTCCAGAATCTTGTAGGGCTTTTCAATGTAAGTCAGGTCTGCTTGTAGTTCTATCTCTTGATGTGTTATTGCATCCTTGGAAGTTTCAAACATTTGCGAAGTTGTGACACATGAAAAACATTATGCACTTGAGCCAGTCTTGATGGTAATTCTAAACCATAAGCTATAGTTTTGTTTTGGCTCAGTATCTTGAATGGTCCGATAAATCTTGGACTTAATTTCCCTTTAACTCCGAACCTTTTTACTCCTTTCATTGGACTTACTTTCAAATAGACCATATCTACCACTTCTGGATGCCATGATCTTCGGACTTACTTTCAAAGAGATATTTTCAGTCTATCCCTGATCTTATCAATGATGTCTTGTCTCTCCTTGATATAACCTGTCGCAAATTCTTTGCTGCTTCCAGGTTTGTACCAACATAGTGGTGACCTACACTTCCTTCCATATAGAACCTCATATGGAGCTGCCTTCAGACTACTCTGATAGCTATTGTTATAAGAAAATTCTGCCAATGGTAGGTGATCCTCCCATGTTCCTCCAAAATCTAGTGCACAAGCCCTCAACATGTCTTCTAGTATTTGATTTGTTCTTTCAGTTTGACCTCCTATCTCAGGATGATATGCCATGCTGAAATCTAACTTTGAACCAAGTGCCTCATGCAATTGCTTCCAAAATGCTGAAGTAAACACTGATCCCATATCAGTTACTATCTTCTTGGGTACTCCATGCTTACTTACTATCTCTTTGAAATATACTTCAACTAACTTATCGGCATTATCTTTTTGATTCACTAGAATAAAATGTGCACTCTTAGTGAGTCTGTCCACTATTACCCATATCATGTCCTTCTTTTTTGGTGTCATAGGTAATCCTGTGATAAAATCCATGCCTATTTCCTCCCATTTCCATTCAGGAATTTCTAAGGGTTGTAATGGTCCTGCTGGATTTTGATGTTCAGCTTTCACCCTTTGACAAGTATGGCATTCATATACATATTTAGCAATATCTCTTTTCATGTTATTCCACCAGAATAGTTCCTTCAAAACCATATACATCTTAGTACTCCCTGGATGTATAGAATATGGGGTAGTATGTGCTTCTTTGAGTATGACATTTATGATCTCAGTCACATATGGAACACATAAACGATCTTGGAACCATAAAGATCCATAATCTCCAAGGCGAAAAACTGATTTTTGCCCTTGAGATATCCTCCGAATTTCCTCCGCAATAAAAGGGTCTTCTTCTTGACGTCTAAAAATTTCTTGCTTAAGATCACTGTCATGTTCTGCAACTACCTGCATAGTCGCCAATCCTCCAAGAACCTCTGTCCTGATGAATTGAAGTTCTAATCTTTCCAAGTCCATTTGTAACTCTTTTGGTAACTCTCTGTTGCTAGGCTGAATGTCTGCACTATTTCTGCCTAAAGCATCTGCTACAACATTTGCTTTTCCTCGGGTGTAATTGATTGTTAGATCATAATCCTTGATTAATTCCAACCAACACTTCTGTCTCATGTTCAATTCCTTTTGAGTGAAGAAATATTTGAGACTTTTATGGTCAGTGTATATCTCACATCTGGATCCATAAAGAAAATGCCTCCATCCTTTCAGTGCAAAAACTACTGCTGCTAACTCTAAATCATGAGTTGGATAGTTGACTTCATGTGGTTTCAATTGTCTTGAACCATAAGCAATTACTTTCCGATATTGCATTAATACACAACCCAAACCTTCTTTAGATGCATTATAGTATACGGTGAAATCTTTCCCTGTTTCAGGAACTGCTAAGATTGGAGTTGTGGTTAGTCTTGTTTTCAACTCTTGGAAACTTGCTTCACACTTCTCATCCCACTTAAATGGTGTATTCTTCCTTAATAATTTGGTCATTGGTCCGGCTATTTTGGAGAAACCTTCAATGAATCTTCGATAATAACCAGCCATTCCTAGGAAACCTCGAATTTGCTTCACATTGGTCGGTGCAGTCCACTCTAGTACCGACTGAACTTTGGATGGATTCACAGCAATCCCATCTTTACTGATCACATGACCGAGGAATTCTACCTCATCTAACCAAAACTCACACTTACTGAACTTAGCGTAAAGCTTATGTTCTCTTAAAGTCTACAATGCTATTCTCAAATGGTCAGCATGCTCTTCCTTTGAATATATCAGAATATCATCAATAAAGATGATGACAAACTTATCCAAATATGGCATGAAGATCTTGTTCATCAGATTCATGAATATTGCCGGTGCATTGGTCAAACCAAATGGTACCACCAGATACTCATGGTGTCCATATCTTGAGACAAATGCTGTTTTTGGAACATCTTCCGGCTTGATTTTTATTTGATGGTATCCAGATCTTAAATCGATCTTTGAAAATACTCCAGCTCCTTTCACTTGATCAAACAAATCTTGAATTCTTGGTAAAGGATACTTGTTCTTGATCGCCACGTTGTTCAGATTTCTATAATCACCACACATCCGTCTTCCACCATCTCTCTTATCCACAAAAATTACTGGTGTTCCCCATGGAGATACACTTTCCTGTATAAATCCTTTTCTTGCTACCTCATCAATTTGCTCCTTGAGTTCTTTCAACTCCTTGGGTCCCATTTTATATGGTGCCTGAGCTATTGGTGATGTACCAGGTATTAGGTCAATGGTGGACTCTATCTCCCGGTCTGGTGGCATTCCTGGTAATTTCGTTGGGAAAACATCTTGGAATTCATTAACTACAGGAATTTCTTCTAATTTAACTTACTTCATTGAATTCAATTGCAGATCCACCATGATATGACTGTGTTTATCTTCCTGGTAAACTATCCTTGCTCCACTTGGAGTTTTGATTGAGACAGTTTTCTCCTCACAATTAATCCGATCTCCGTGTTCCATCATCCAATCCATCCCCAGCACTACTACAACTCCCTTCAAAGGAATCACATAAAGGTCTGCGAATATGTACAACCACAGATCGAGATAACCTGATCTTGTTTTATGTGGCGTACAATCACATTCCCTCCTGTCGTAACTACGGTCATAGGACTTTCTAACGTTGCCCTTCTAATCCCGAACTTATCACAAAATTCTTCAGAAATGAATGAAGTAGTTGCACCAGTATCAAATAGAACTTTGCCGGGATTGGTAAGGATATTAAGCGTACCTATCACTGCATGCTCCGAATTATCCACCTCCTCAAGGGTTGCACAGTTCAGTTTTCCGGTAGGTCGGTTTCTCTTGCCATTATTGTTCTTTCCATTCTTTCCTCCTTTATTGGGATGTCCATTTCCTCCTCTGGCTTGTCCTCCTCCCTTGGTAGGCCATCCTCCCGGTGGTTTGCTCGGACAATCCGGCTTGATATGCCCCTTCTGACCACAACCGTAACAGATCACTATAGGCTTTTTGCATTCCCTCTGGAAATGCCCTGGAATTCCAGAGTTGTTAAAGATAACATTCCTTATCGGATTAGATTGATTTCCACCACTGCCCTTGTTATTGTTATTGTTGTTGTTGCTGCGATAATTCCTATTCCAGGGTTTGAACTCTAGGTTAGGTTTAGGTTTGCTTGCCTGAATTCTCTTGGTTTCCTTCTTGGCTCTCTTCCTCCGGTCCTCTTGGACATTCTTGTAATCATCTTCAAAAGTAATGGCTGCATCCAACAACTGCTGATAAGTTTTCTTATTGTCTAACCTTAGCTGCATCCTTACAAACGGATTTAATCTACGCAAGAAACGTTTCTTCCTCTTCTCTTCAGTGTTAACATCCTCCTCAGCATAACGAGATAGTTGGCTAAACTCCCGGATGTACTTCATGACACTAGTATATCCTTGCTGAAGCTCCTCAAATTCTCTCCGCTTCAACTCCATAACACTTTCCGGAACATGATATTCACGGAATCTCTGCTTGAACTCCTCCCAGGTAAACTCCCTTCCTGGTTGTTGCATGGATAACTGATTTTCCCACCAAGATGCTGCATGTCCAGTCAGCAGATGAGTTGCATACCTCAATTTTACCTCATCATTGCAACCTACAGTTTTCAGCTTCCTTTCAGTATCTGCTAGCCAGTCTTCTGCATCCATTGGTTCAGGAGGTGATGCAAAAGGTAACGGTCTTGCATTCTGGAAATCAGATAAACTCACTCCTCCACCTTCAGGTGCCCTCTGATTTGCTCTCCCCAGCAACTCCTCCATAAACTTGTTCTGGTTCTCTTGCATCATTTGCATGCATTGCATAAAGTTCTGCTCCATTAACGGTCTCATTGGTGGTGGTGGTAATGCTCCTTGATTTGCTGTATCCGCATCGGCCTTTTCCTTGGCCTTACGCTCCATTCGCTGCTGCTCAGTTTCCATTTCTACACCCGTATCCATGGCCCCCTAGTCCTACAACATAAAGCGAATACTCATATTTACATCATGCACATGTGTTCTGAGCTCGACTTTACGCACAGAACTAGTCACACAATGAAGATCCAAAGAAAATCCAAATATGCATTTATATATTTACATAATATCATAATGATACAAAGTCATTACAACATATACCATATTGGTATTTTACAAAACTACCTTATTTCTAGAGTACAATACACAGTACTTGATACTACTATCTAGTTGTCTCTTTCTAATAGTAACTACGCTCATCGTACATGCCTGATGTCCAACCGTGATGACGTGTTGTTCGTCGCACAATTTGTGGAACAGATGGCCTTCCAGAAGGAACATACTCTGTATCTGAAGTGTCAGGACTTGAGTCATTACTCAATCTGAGCGCATTGACTCCCTCCAGCTCAGCTGAAAAGTCTTCAGAAACATATTCAACATTATCTCCAGCCTGCATCTCCTGAGCTTCATCTCTAGAGTTGTCACCAGGATACGCAGATCCTGCTGC
This sequence comes from Avena sativa, assembly GCA_916181665.1. NCBI lineage: Eukaryota > Viridiplantae > Streptophyta > Magnoliopsida > Poales > Poaceae > Avena > Avena sativa. Next base: position 378,413,425 of record OV702284.1, read on the forward strand.
TCCCCAGGTGCTCTCATGGACAAGATAATTGAATACTGGGTAATGTATATTCCTTGGGCTTTGAGAAGATGTTGATGATTCAAACACTCTTTCCTCATGATCTTCTTCTTCATCCTGATCATCTATTGACATGGTATTTCTACTTCTGTTATTAGGATTCATTCTTGCACCCATCCAACTAGATTGTCCAACATTTCTGTCAGAACCATCTGTGGACATCTGGTGTTCATGAGGTCCATTATATGATCCCATTCTCCATCCATCCGAGTTCTCAATAGGAAGTTCTGAATCAGAACCATCCTCTGAGCCCTGTGGTACTGCATACCGCATATCTATAGTAGGATCATGTGTAGGTTCAGGTCTTGGTGAGTAAGGATATGGTGTAAAGGATTCCAGATCTATAGGTATATCCTTAAAGATAGGTGTTGCACTACTACTTGCTTCTTTCTCTAACTGGGATGCTAACTGCTTCTTCCTTTCCGGATCAGTTAGATCCTCTAACATGTCATTTTTGTCTTAGACAATCACTTGATGAGTATTATAAAAAGACGCAACGAGTGTCCGATATCTGTCCATACACTTGGAAGCTAAATTAGGATGCTTCTTAACCAAATTAAGATGATCCGGTATAGGCTCCGAGTCTATAGAATCATGAGGTATCACAGAAAATGTGCTACCTTCTAGCTCCTTGGTTTTCTGCTCCCGGATATTAGCTATTGCCTCCACAACAGCAACATGATAGGCTGCTAAATGACTCCTACCTTCTCCTATGGGTAGATCGTGGTATAGTCCAAGCTTCTATGGAATTTGGATACTCACACGATACTTGGATAACATCCGGCCATCAAGATAAGTGATAGTGTTCACTAGGATTCTAGTTGGCCAATTAAAAATCATTAAAAGTTGACGAAGTTGGTCTGTAAATGATCCTTGATAATCATCAAGAGTCTCCTCTTTCCTTACCAAACTCTGTTTTGGAAACTTTGGTGCCATATCTCTGTATATCGGAAAAATAATTTTAATTACTATCTAATAATATATTGCATCATAACAAAGAATTATCACACTAAAATATATAACGGAATATTCTCATTTGAATACCCATTATATTACTTTTAGAGAATTCTTTATCGTTGCCAAATCTCCTATAGGTAATACCCTTAACTAGGTTTCCAACCTAAGGTCAAAGCAATTTGCTCTGATACCAACTGCGGTGACCCAGCATACTACTGCATGTGTAGTACACTATAGTCGTTGACATGACATCCACAGAACACCGTTCCTTAAATATCACATCCCTCAGAGTGGTACAACAGAAACATTGCGGGTCCATATTACAAAGGTACACACATTATTATTACAATACCGGAAGTTCAAGACTTCCAAAAGATCCAACTTACAAACCAAAATATAAGATGTTCAGCGGAAATTTAAAAGTAACAACTCCGACTAGGAGTGGGGCTCAACAGCTTATTTTATAGAGTTCATGCTGCTCGGTTTCGTTAGTTACTATGTAAGATCCCTCCTTTATAAAGGAAAAAGGATCCCTGTGATTGCAATGCTAGTCCCTGGATCATTGCTAGCATCCACAGTTTAAGATGAAGTACACAGATACAAAGGTCATTTATTACATCCATTCCAGAGATAAACATAGTCTTTACAACTCAAGGCCACAGGCCTAATACAAGTGTTTGGATAAGTAATTAAATATAAGTCTTCATCTTCATGTGTCACAGGCAAACATGTTGAGTGTAGACTCATGACACCTAATCCTCATCAGAGTAACCTGCAACATCACAAGTTACAGCCACAGTGGGTCAATACTTTGGAATAGTATTGGCAAGTGATACCTTAGTATATTTTAAGTGGACTAGATACTATATGCAAATTTGGCTAAGTGTATCTTGGCTTTCTTTGCTCAAAATAGATTTTTCCTATTAGTTGAAATCACTAAGTTTTTCTTTGTCAAAACTTTTCCCAAGGAACCACCAATAGACATTGAGGTCCTTCACCCTTGTTCACCCACAAATTTTTACTTAGAAATTGGGATGAGGAGATTCTTGATAGCTTCCATGCCTTGATGCTCAAGTTGTCCATTGCCATGGACTTGGCTAAGTACTTAGATTTTTCCATCTGCAGAGGTTGTGCACTTTCCCCACCAGACTTGGTTTCACCAAGACAGGACCTTTCAGAAGCCTTCCCTTAGACCAAATGGACGCGTTCCAACCTATCATTCCCACTACCACCAACTGTCCAAATGGCTAAGTTCTAGCAACTTATGTGATCCAGGCAGAGCCCATATTGCCAAGTGGCTGCACTAGAAGCTTCTCAACACTTGGCCTCTAAAATCTCTTTGTTCCTGGGTGGCTTACCACAAGTGAGATACACAAGGTAAACCATAGCCATGGGCCTTGTGTAACCACTCAACCAAAACCACCAATCAAGTCCCTTTCCACCCAGGTGATTCATTGACTTAGTTGTTTTATTAAGTAAAACAAGTCCAAAGACTTAGAAATATTTTCATCATAGCATGTATATTTCACCAACCCTTGTTTGCTACTAGCTAGGCTAAGCATGGCATAGATAGTAACTTTACTTAGAAATTTCCTAGCAATTCTACAACTACTTAGGATTTCCCATCATGGCATATAGGCAAAATAATAACATGCAAGACTTAGCAAAAAAAAATCTAATGCTTAGTATAAAATATAGGGATAGAATTATTCATGAAGTACCACTTGCCTTGGTAGTTGAGAGAGTAGCACTCTTCACAGTCACAATCACTAGCACCAAAGTCTACACAAAGAATGGTAGCAACAAATGGCACACATAACATATACAAACAAACAAAAATATATGCATGCATGCAAAATGCTAAGTGATGATTTTTAAAACTCAACCAAGCAAGTGCATAGTACTGAATCCTAAACAAGTCAAAAACTTGCCACACAACAATAATTTAAACCCTAAATTAATTCCTAAACAATTCATATAATCAAATAAGCCCGACACATGTTTTTGCAAAAGAAACCATTTTAACAGATGCAAAACATTAAACACATTGCATATTCTGAAAGAGCTTGTTCTCCTGATTCCAACGGTATAAAATTTGTCAAAATCTAACGTGGGAATCAAAAGTTACAAACAAAACAAAATTGAACTATAATCTGATTCAAAATCTGTTTTAAATCTAGCTCACTGCCACGCGTCTTATTCCTACTAGCGCGTACCGGTTCGCGTTGGATCACGCTTACGAGCCGCAGGATCTAAGTGACGATGCACGGTTCAGATCGAAACGTAACGCTTCGCCCGCTAATCTAATTCTAGCCTCTGGATCTAGATCCAACGGCTCTTGATGAAACGACCAAGGTCTGGCGGCGCGCGGTGACGGCGAGCGGCGGGGCGCTCGGTCTACGGCGTCGCGGTGGATACAGAGAGGGCTAGGGTCAGTGGAAATGCTTACCAGGCTCGCAGCGACGCACTGAAGCTCAACGTGGTGGTAGCTTGGCAAGGGGCGCGCTGTAGTGGCCGTGGGATCTCGTCGGAGTGGATGACAGGGTCGGGCTCGGGTGGACGGCGACGTTGGCGACGTTCTGCTTCGCCCTAACGCAAACGGAGGGCATCAGTGTGTGCGCATAGGTCAGGCGAACAAGTCAGCGTCAAAGGGAAGGCACGGGGCGGTCGGATTTTACCTTAATCCTTCGCCGGAGTTGGAGACGGTGTCGGTTGCTCACGGTGCTCGTCGAAGTCAAAGCCCTGGGTCACAAACAGACGGACAAAGGGGATCAGGAGATGCGCAAGGAGGTCGCGAAGCTGTTCACATGCACCAGAGAGGAAGGGGTGCTCGGGGTTTACCAGAATCGCACGCTGGAGGTCGTCGGAGCTGCGGCGGTGTCTGGCAAGTTGCGAGCAGCCTGGTGGCGTGGAGAGAAAATTGAGTGAGGGGAATGGAGCGGAGTCGGGAGGGGTTTAAGTAGACAGAGGCTCGACAAGAAACGCCTGGTGAATCAATGGCAATTATGCCGCGGAATCAACACAGCAACGGCCAGCGGCGACGGCGTCTGCGCGCGAGATTTGGGGAAGGAGTCGTCGTGGAGAGGGCCCAGTTGTCTGCGAGAGGAACAGCAGGGGTGTGGGGTCCTGGCGTCAGCGACTCGCTGGGTGCGTCCGCGCGTGAGAGAGAGAGAGGGAAAACCCGGGTGGGCTAGCTGGGCCGGTTTCGCAGTTGGGCCCAAAGTCTGGCGCCGGCCCTTTTCTTTTTCTTTATTCCCTTTCTATTTCTAATTTGATTTTTCTGGAATGTTTTTCAAATGAATTCAAAAGCTGTTTGAATTCAAATCTATTCAGGATTTTTGCAGTGTGCAATAGTCACAATTCTTGGCATAAAACCAAGTGGTCACTTTGAATTGGCTTGGTCATTTGGAAAAAATAAAATAAACAGTGACATAGCACTTTGTTTTATATTGACTTTGAAATGGGTTTTCAAATTGTATTTGCTTTAAACTGTTGGTTTGAACCTTAGCAAACTAGCAACACATTCTGAAAACAACAAGGCCCAAAGTTTGGTTTCATGAACAACAACCTCTCATAGAAAGAGTAGCATTTGTTTCAAATGATGATCACATAAAATAATGAGTTCATATGCTCCTGTTTTGAATTGTTTTGTTTGAAATGAAATCTATATGATCATGGATGCATGGATGATATGCATGAGTTTGAAACATGATTTTTAGGGATGTTACATACTACTAATTAAACCCTTAAGTGGATTCGTTCTCATCGACACCGTAGCAGATCTCGTAGTCCACGCCTTCAACTCCTCCGGATAGATCTGGTTCCTTGTAGAACACGTCTTCTTGGCATTCGGCTGCATACATTGGCACGTCTTCGGAATCCTCAGAGTCTAAGCAAGGGATCAAAGGAAAGAATGAGTAACAACGTTACCCAACAAGTTCATTATATGCAAGGTGGGAAGTTTGATGCTCTAACTACCACATCGGATTATAAATCCTTGGCACTATGCAGTTTTTGTAAATCTTTCTTCAAAGATTGATTTTATTCTGAAAGACTATGACAATCAGCCTTCACAGGTTGACTAGAACTTTCATGGAGTTCCTTTCCTGCTGCGTTCGTAGCTCCTTCCCGGAACAGGGAGTAACAAGTTACAGTTCTTACACTCTGCAAAGGTAAGTTACTTTACCCATGAGAGATCAACTCCTTGTTGCACAACCGAGCGTACTTTCCCGTCCACATTTCCATGATGTGGGGACCAGTAGTTAGTCCAGGCCAATCACTGCCCCCTTCGCGACCCCGCATGCCTCCTTGGTGTACACCATGCCCACATAATGAATTACGCCAATGGTTTGTACAAACCGTTAGATGCCAGAACTATCGTGGGACGTTGATGTAGGGGTTCGTAGCATGGAAAACAAAAAATTTCTACCGCATGCAGACAAACAAGCCAAGATCTATCTACTAGATTGTAGCAACGAGTCGATAGAGGAACTCACCCTCGAAGATGCCAAAACGGTTAACGAGAGGAGATTCTCGTGGGTGATGTAGTCGTACTCTTGCCGATCTCAAGATCGCATAGACGATCCTTCCGGCGCTGCGTTCCGGCAGCGCTTCCGCAGTCGATCACACGTTCGGTACTCGATGAAGACCTTCTATCCCTTGTTCCAGCAGGCAGCGGAGGTTGTAGCACTCTCCTCGCGATTCCGGCAGCACGACGGCGTGGTACCGGAAGTAGAGGGGAGATCTCGTAGGGCTTTGCCTTAAGCCGGAGCGAGTATGGTGGACTATGAGAGAGGCCTTGGTGATCTAGAGTTTAGAGGCACCAAGGGGGGAGCTTGGCCGACGGCTAGGGCTTGGGGAAGCCCCAAGTCGGCGGCTTGGAGAAACCCTAGGAGGCGGCGTCGACTTGGAGGAGGCCGGCGGCTAGGGCTAGGGTTTTGGGTGTGTTGGGTGTAAGGGAGAGGGGCAGCCATGCCCCCCCTTATATAGGTTGGAGGGCGCGGCTTGGAAGGAGGGAGTCCTCCCCCAAGTCGGCCTCCTTGGTCGGCGGGTGGAGGGAGAGGAACTCCTCCCCAAGTAGGTTTCCTACACTCCCTCCACCAAGCAAACTTGCCGTTTGACTTTTTCAAATTGGCGTTTGACTTTCAAACTAGGCTTTGATTTCTCCCTTTATTTTTCCCATCCAAGTGACCTAGTACATGATGCAACCATTCCACATTGTCATGACACATTCATTCACCCTTCCCCTCCGAAGTGCCGGACCTTCCGGACCCTTCTAGAACATTCCCGGTGAAAACACCGGAATCATTACACAACTCCGAAACATGACTTTCCTTATATGAATCTTATTCTCCGGACCATTCCGGATCTCCTCGTGATATCCCGGATCCCATCCGAGACTCCTAACAACATTCGGTCTCTTACTCATCATTCCATAACTACTCAAAAACATCGAATTCTTAAGTGTGTCTCCCTACGGTTCGTGAATTATGCGGACATGATCGAGACACTTCTCCGATCAATAACCAATAGAGGAATCTGGAAATTCATATGGCTCCCACATATTTCTACGATTACTTTGCGATCGAATGAACCACTTACATACGATACCAATTTCCCTTTGTCTCCCGATAGTTTACTTATCCGAGGTTTTGATCGTCGGTATCTCTGCATACCTAGTTCAACCTCGTTATCGATAAGTACTCTTTTCTTGTTCCCGTGGTATGTGATCCCTTGTGAGCCAGACACATGCTTGCAAGATAATTGGATGACATTCCACCGAGAGGGCCCAGAGTATATCTATCCTTCATATGGATGGACAAATCCCACTCTTGATCCATGTGTCTCAACCCATACTTTCCGAACACTCAATGCCACTTTTATAGCCACCCAGTTACAGTGTGGTGTTTGATGTCATCAACGCATCCTTCCGGTGATGGTGATAATCATGATCTCATGGTCGAAGGAATTAGGTTACTATGTATCAGAAAGCTTATAGCAATTGAACTATTAAAATGACTTGATCTTTATGCTACGCTTATCTATAGGAGTATGTCCATCATACCATTCTCCTAATGATATGATCTTGTTGTTAATAACATCTCAATGTTCATGATAGGGAAACCACAATCATCTATTAACCAACAAGCTAGTATTATGAAGAGGCTTTACTAGGGACTCTAATTTAGTTTACAAATCACACAAGTATTAATGTTTCCTGGTTAATACTATTATAGCATGAATGTAAACTTTTATCATAAACACAAAGATATAATAATAACTACATTTATTATTGCCTCTAGGGCATATCTCCAACAGTTGAGTGTTCCCACCCATATGCTGCATATACTCTATGAATTACCAATTAATATGCACGCTACGAGGATAACAGCCACGACCTGCACATCCGGCTTCATGCGAGAGGAAGAAGATTCAGCTGACTTCTCTGTCCCATTCCAAATCTCATGGCTAACGCGTAATATACGACGCTAGAATCACTGATGTCAGGGGTTATTAAGTCCCTACTTGATCATCATTGTTGCAATTAGAACTCTAAGTTCTATTGCTCCATCATATCACAACTTAGGATGATATCTATAATTTCTTTATTTGGGAAAATAATATTTTCTTTCTTTTATAGCATATATGATAACACACAATTTGCAAATACTTTGATAAAGACTCTTCAAAGGACATGAGCAAGTGATGAACTTGCCTTGTGATGGCAAGGTAGTGAAGTCTGATGCTTGCACTGGACCTTGAGCTTCTAGTTCTACAAAAACATCATTATTGCCCGGTAAGGACAATATTTAAAGAAGCAAAATGATTATGCAAGTAATGTAATGCATTGTTTAATTTTATATGCATTTACCCAAAAAAGTTCCTTTTTGGTAATAAAGGATTTACAAATATTACTTTCTAATATTTTATAACATATATTGAATTATTTTATTTATTTCCCTTTTATTTGATTTTTATTGATTTAATAATCCTTTTAGGAATTATCAATTATGCATTAAATTTATTACTAAATATTTATTTAGTATTTTTCAAAAATACTATATTATTATTGTATAATGAAAGTGATTTTTATTTATTTTTGTCACCTTTCAATAATTTTGTAAAATTCTCTAAAGAATATATAAATTACAAAATTATTATAAAAATTTAAATGTCTAAGATTTTATATCTTATTTTATTTGGACAAAGTGGATTATTGTGAATCCAAAAATATTTTATTTATCATTTTTGGACTTTTATTTTATTTTCTAGAATTTTATTGAGGCCATGGGTATTTTGGTCTTTTCCAATTGATCAAAATCGTTTTATTAAACAACTTGGGCTGGTTATTCTTATTGGGCCCTATTGGCCCACTAGTACTAGACAAAAGAGCCACCCCGAGGGTTCTGGCCCAGCTCGGCCCACTCCTCACTCTCTCTCTCTCGCGAGTTCATCTTCTCCTCCTCTAACCCTGACCCTGTGGCTGGCGATGCCGCCACCGGCGATTCCCGCCGCCGTCGGCCGTTCTGGTCGCCGCCGTGGTGCATTAGGGGGTTGTCGACGATGCCCGTTCATTCTATCCAATTGGATTCAAGCCTAGGGCTCTCCTGCGATGGATCGATGCCGTCCCGAACCCTAGGGTTTGGGGATTGGCATGGATTGAAGTGCGGCCGTGGTCGTCGTGCGTTGAGGTGATGCTCTGCATCTCCAGGCGTGATCAGGGTCATTGTCGTGGCGTCGTGCGGGTTGCAGCGCCACCTCTGGGGTGCTCCCCGTGCCGCCATGGTCGTCGGCCCCTCTGCTTCCTCTTCTATCCTTTAGCGAGGACCTATGGTGAGTTTAATTCTTCTCTCCTGGTGCTCTCTGTGTTTGCTGGTTCAATGCTAGACGTTGGCCATGTTCTCTCTGGCTACTATCTGTTTCATCTTAAGATGATCATCCATTTAGGGTTCCTGCTAAGTGCTTGTTCATGTACTGGATGAATTGATTCATGTTTGGATGGTCTGTACACATGCTAAATGCTTATTGGCCTGAGGCTTGTTGCTTAAATTGATCTGTGATGTTTCTGGTGGCTTACTAAATGATTTGATGCTTAGATTGCATCTGATTCAGATGATATTGTTGTTTGGGAAACATGCTTGGTTAAGCTAATGATCTGATAGCTTTTCACTGTTTATTTGATTCATGGTCATGATTATGATAAGATACAACTACTGTCTTAGTGCTGTTAGCTTGGAAATTAACATGTGGTTTGAGATCATCATGATCTCAAACAGTGAAGTGTATTATAGGAATATTCTAGTTATGATTCCTGTTTTTAACAGGGAAATGATTAGTTAGTTGATTTTCTGAATCTATGATGATTTACTGCTTTTCCTGATTCATATTGGATTGTTCTTGTGACACCATTATGTATGGCACACACGTTTGATTCTAAACCATGGATTTGGTTAGTTTATACTTAATACCATCTTGGATTTGAAAGATAAATATAGATGCTCTTATTTGAATTCCCTAAGACCAATGATGTTGGTCTGAGGCTTAGGGATTCAAATATTATCTAATTGTTTCATCGAGATAGTCCTAGTAGTGTTAACAGGTATTCTTATTGAAACAAAGCTTGGGAAAAATTATAGTGATCTTGATCAATCTATGGATCCAAAGATTTGTTTCTAAGGTGCTACCCTTCTTTTAGGGATGTGCCTAGAAATAGATCATAGGTATATGTATGATTGAATTGTAGAATATAGTTTGACAACCAGAGCAAGGATGTTGCTCTGAGCTCTGGTTGGATCTTGGTATTTTGTGGTTTGCCTTTAGAACTTAAAAGAAATCCCTATGATGGATTCACCCCACTTGGGTGCTTTCTGAGGGTTTGTTTTATAAAACAACACATGCTTTCTCTGAATAAGATGATTAGATCATGTGAAGGTTTTATGGAACTCACCACAAAAACTGATATTTGTGGAGTAAGTTGGTGATGATCTTGATCTAGTTTTACTGGGATCCTGTGCTTGATCTGGAGCTAGCCTGTTCCTCCTAGCTCCTGGGCTTGGCCTTGCTGTCCACCTGATTCATCCCCCTCCTTATGTCACCATCCTGGTGATGTTTGGGTGAATCTGGGTGGTTGGTTTGGCTGTTGTTCTTGGTTTACTTGCTGTTCACCCTGGCTGTGTTGTGGTGTGGTGTGGTGTAGTGATGCACTGAGGTGATTCCCCACGGTTGTGCTCTGGTTTTGTTTGATCTGGCTATGCTTGTGAAGTCGCCAGCTCACCCTTTTGCATGTTGTGTGTGTGCATCCTGTGTGCCTGCTATGCACATATGGATAGGTTCAAAAATTTGAACTTACTATTACCAATCTACTTTTACCTTGGCTGGTGAATTGGTCCCTTTTTGGCTGTCATTTGCATTCTGGCTGTGAATTTATGAAAGATGAAATCTTTCATATTTGTTGAAACTTGCCCCTCTTTAACATTTCTCAATGATGAGATTCTCAAGTGCACCTCATTGACATATCTGAGAGAAATAAATACTAATACTAATCTTGTTTTATTTCTGTTTAATCTTTGTTTTGCAGGTTCAAAGATAAAGATGAATATTTAGTATAGGTTTTAGATATAGGATAGTTAGTAGATGTAATTTTCTTAGTCCTTTGTAATTCTCTTTTATAATTCTTGTAATCTTTATTTATTCAATTGTAATACAAATTATATTATTATTAATAAAGAATATTCTTATTCTTTATTCTGTTGTAACTTGTTTATGTCTTTATAACATGAAAATGAATTTCATAATATCTATGGTTTTGAGATTTAAGTTATACTACCTATATCTTAATTAATTTAAGATTCAAATCTTATATCTAAATTATTTAAATTATTATTCAAACACTTAAGTTTTTAAATTCAAACCCATTTCAAAACACACATAATTCTTTTAAGATCACATCAAAGTTTATAACAATCCTCCTTTAAGTCTAAACCTAATCTTAAAGTAAGAAAGAAACATTGATCACTTAAGATTTTATTTGGCGAAAATTTTACCCACCTTTTCACAAATAGATGCATGCAACAATACATAATCCTAAATCTACCCTTCGTTAGGTTCCTAAATGCTGGGATGTTACAAAGGTGGAACTTTGCAGAATTGTATAGTGTGCTTTAGTGAAAGAATGTCCATCCATACATATCTTTGCTTTCTTTCCTAGCGTGCCTTTTCCACTAAGTCTCCCTTCATGCCGTGATTTAGGTACACCGATCGGCTTAAGGCCAGGAATAAAGTCAACACAAAACTCAATGACCTCCTATGTTCCATAGCCCTTGGAGATGCTTCCTTTTGTCCTCGCACCGTTATGAACATATTTCTTTAAGACTCCCATGAATCTCTCAAAGGGGAACATATTGTGTAGAAATACAGGACCGAGAATGGTAATCTCTTTGACTAGGTGAACTAGAAGGTGCGTCATTATGTTGAAGAAGGATGGTGGGAACACCAACTCAAAACTGACAAGACATTAGACCACATCTTTCTGTAACCCTGGTAGACTTTCTGGATCAATTACCTTCTGAGAAATTGCATTGAGGAACGAACATAGCTTCACAATGGGTACTCTAACATTTTTCGGCAGAAGCCCCCTCAAAGCAACCGGAAGCAACTACGTCATAAGCACGTGGCAGTCATGAGACTTCACGTTCTGGAATTTTTTCTCTGCCATATTTATTATTCCCTTTATATTGGACGAGAAGCCAGAAGGAACCTTGATACTACTCAGGCATTCAAAAAAGATTTCCTTCTCTTCCTTGGTAAGAGCGTAGCTGGCAGTACCTTGAAACAACTCTGGATGCCTGCCTTCTCGGTCTTTCATACGTTGTTGGTCCTGTCGTGCTTCTGGTGTATCTTTATTCTTTCCATACACGCCCAAGAAGCCTAGCAGTATCACGCAAACATTCTTCGTCAGGCGCATCACGTCGATTGCAGAGCGGACCTCTAAGACTTTCCAATAGGGTAGCTCCCAAAATATAGATTTCTTCTTCCACATGGGTGTGTGTCCGCCAGCGTCCTTCAGAACGGACTGTCCGCCAGGACCCTTTCCAAAGATTACTTTTAAATCCTTCACCATATCAAATACAGCATCACCATTACGACGAACAGGCTTACTCCGGTGATCTGCTTCACCATTGAAATGCTTTCCTTTCCTTCTTAGAGAATGCGTGGGCGGAAGAAAACGATGATTCCCTAGGTACACATTCTTCTTGCACTTATCCAAATAAATACTTTCATTGTCATCTAAACAGTGTGTGCATGCATTGTATCCCTTGTTTGTCTGTCCTGAAATGTTACTAAGAGTAGGCCAATCATTGATGGTTACGAACAACAATGCTCATAGGTTAAATTCCTCACGTTTGTGCTCATCCCACACACGTCCACCTTGTCCGTGCATAGCTGTAAAAGTTCTTCAACTAATGGCCTTAGGTATACATCAATGTCGTTGCCGGGTTGCTTCGGGCCTTGGATGAGAACTGGCATCATAATGAACTTCCACTTCATGCACAACCAAGGAGGAAGGTTATACATACACAAAGTCACATGCCATGTGCTATGACTGCAGCTCTGCTCCCCAAAGGGATTCATGCCATCCGTACTTAGACCAAACCATAAGTTTCTCGCGTCACCTGCAAAGTCCGGGTACTTTCTCTCAATTTTTCTCCACTGCGACTGATCAGCAGGGTGTCTCAACATCCCGTCTTTCTTACGGTCTTCTTTGTGCCATCGCAACAATTTGGCATGCTCTTCGTTTCTGAACAAACGTTTCAGCCGTGGTATTATAGGAGCATACCACATCACCTTGGCGGGAACCCTCTTCCTCGTGCGCTCCCCCTCAACATCACCAGGGTCATCTCGTCATATCTTATACCGCAATGTAGTGCATACCAGGCATGCATCCAAATTCTCGTACTGCTCACCGTGATAGAGGATGCAGTCATTAATGTATGCATGTATCTTCTGCACCTCTAATCCTAGAGGACAGACAACCTTCTTTGCTTCGTAAGTACAGGCGGGCAGTTTGTTATCCTTTGGAAGAAGCTTCTTCATTATCTTCAACAACTTTTCAAATCCCTTGTCAGGCACACCGACCTCTGCCTTCCATTGCAACAATTCCAGTGTGCCACCTAGATTTTTGTGGCCATCTTCGCAATTCGGGTACAACAATTTGTTGTGATCATCTAACATCTGCTCAAATTTTAACCTCTCCCTTTTGCTATCACATTCTCCCTTTGCATCAGCAATGGCCCGACCAAGATCATCATCTGGCTCATATGATGCACGTTCTTTTGCTTCTTCTTCATCATTGTCTTCCATTGTAGTACCACCGTATTCAGGGGACATAGGATAGCTGTCATCATTCTCTTCATCTTTGTTGTCTTCCATCATAACCCCTCTTTCTTCGTGCTTGGTCCAACAATTTGTAGAGGTCCCAACCTTTAATAAGGTAGAGATCCCTGTGTTTACAATGCTAGTCCCTAAATCAATAGCTAGCATCCACAGTTAAGATGTAATATCAAGAAACAAAGGTCATATTACAACTTTATTACCAGGAATAATATAATTTTATTACATCTTACATAGCTCATTTGGCTATTACATTACATTGCAGCAGAATATCTATATGCATGGAGTCCTTCATCTTTGAAATGCCATAGGCAAACATGTTGGTTGTAGACTTTGTAATCCTATTCAATCAACTTCACTAATATCAATCAAACCTGCAACATTACAAGTTACAGCCACAAGGGTCAATGCATTTGAATTGTATTGGCAAGTTTCACTATTATGTAGAAATAGGTGGATCCTATCTTTACATGCATATTTGGCTAAGTAGGGTTTTAGGCTCATTTGCAGAAAGCAATAATTTATCCTATCTTTTCAAAATAGTTTTAATCTTTTGTCAAATATTTCTGAACTCATTGGTAAATCCCCAAGTGTTTCAAGTCTTTGTCAAAATCCCTTGAGCTCCTTGGTACACCCCAAGTGCTTCAAGTTTTTATCAAAATCTCTTGAGCTCCTTGGTAAATCCCCAAGTGCTTCAAGTTTTTATCAAAATCTCTTGAGCTCCTTGGTAAATCCCCAAGATCTTCAAGCCTTTTGTTGTCACTTAAAAGTTTTCTTTTAGAAATTGGAATGTCGAGATTTCCCATAGCTTCAGGCCTTTAGTTGCTCAGTATTGTCCATAACCGGGGACACGGCTAAGTACTTAGATTTTATTATCTTCTGCAGAAGTTGTACACTTTACCCACATGACACACTCTCATCTTGTTACCACCAGTGGCCGCTGGATAAGTACTCACCAAGATGGAGTACTGGCAGATTGAGAATGTGACGAAGTCTTTCCATAGGGTCCTCCCATACACCATTGCTAGCTTGTCTTCAGGCACCCATGTAGGGTTCCGAGTTCCCTCATTTTCAGTTAACCTGAAGACCAATGCATGGGTCTTCCCAATGTAGTTGACTAAGCCAGAGCCATAATAGCATGTGGATATACACGGAAGCCACTGTTGGAGAAACATGTTCAATCTCTAAGTCCCTGGGTGGTTTTCATCTGGTGCGCAACAAAAAGAGACTGCCATATAAACATGGTTCCTCTTGTTGCCACCTTGTCCAAAACTTGAGTAACCTTGTCCACCCAGGTGGTTCATTGAGTACTTGTTTTATTATATAAAAACACAAGTCTTTTCTCAACTTCATAAAATCTCAACATGTATCTCTTCTCAAAATATTTAGCAAGGCTAAGCATTTTACAACTACATTGTTTTCACTAAGGAATGTATAAGGGTATCCTATTAGGATTTAGCATAGCATAAAGTATAGAAATCCTTTTCATGCATGTTTTCAAAATCCACTAAGTATAATGAAAATAGTAGGACTTTTAGATGATAGTGTCACTTGCCTTTTTGGAATGTTGGTTCACTTCTTGATCTTGCTAATATCACACTCTTCTAGCTTCACTACAAATCAATCAAGAAAACACAAATTCAACTAGCATTCCAAACCATAAACAAACAAATTATTCACACATAACACAATAGAAACCAAGTCATGCATGCAAGCATGCAAAAGATAGTTTTATTTTGCAAAGGTGGTTTCTACTAGGCTCTAAACTTTGTAAGGACCAAAGTGGTCATTTTCTAAAGTGGTAAAGTCATTTGCAAAAAGGGTTTTATCTATAGATCATTTTTAAATCAAATCATTATTTCATGTGGTTGAAATTGTTTTTAGCAAAGCAACAATTTTTATGTTGTTCACCAAATAAGTTGTTAGTTCACAAAACTTGGTGTTTAGGGTCAGTAGCTTTGAATCAAAACATTTTACAAAGGTTTTTGTTCAAAAACATTTCCATAACAAAACCAATATTTTTATTTGACTAGAAATGGGCTAATTCAATTAATCAATCCTAATTTTCACAAAATACATTTTTAAATCCATAAGTTGGTTCCTAGGGTCAGTAGGTTCACAACAAACCAATTTGCAAAGATTTCATCCTTAAAATCATTTTGGAATAATTTTTCTAACCTAAACAAGCATACAAATGTTTCTGCAAAAACAAACAATTTACCATAAGCTTTTTACTAAACAAATTGCATGGTTGGCTAGGGCTTGTTCCACTGATTCCATTGATATAAAGTTTGCAAATTTTGGACGTGTGGATCAAAAGTTACAAGGTTTACAAATTTGCAAATCAATTTGATTTCAAAATCTGTTTTAAATCAAAATCTGGCCACGCGGCGCTTTCCTATTCGTCGGTACCGGTTCCGGTGGATCGACTGATGCGGTGCGTTAGATCTAAATGAAATCCTACGGCTCTGAATCAAACTTAACCTTTTGCTTAAGTTCTATTTTCAGCCACAAGATCAAGATCTAACGGTGTAAACCTATTTGACCATACTCGAGCGGCGCTGACGGCGGTGAGCGGCGGCGCACGGTCGTACGAGGTGCTAGCGGCGGTTACAGGAAGCAAGGAAGAGGGGGAAGCAGCTCATCGTGCTCAGGGGATCGTGGCGATGGTCAACGTGGTTGTGAGGAGGCGAGGGGCGCTCAGGATCCGTCGGAATTCCTCGCCGGAGTCAAGGACGGCGTCGGTCTCGCTTGGGCGTCGTCGGGGACGAGGCTACAGATCGTGCTGGGGCAAAACAAGGGTGTGGTTAGACGCGTACAAGTATGGGGAATGTGAGAGCATCACTGAGAGAGCTCGGGGCGGTTGGTGCTTACCAGGAAACTTCGCCGGAGTAAGAAGCAGACGCGGCGGCGCTCAGTCGAAGTGGTTGCCGACGCTCTGGGTCACCAGAGGAAGTGTGGCTGGGGTCAGTGGATGCGCAAAGTGATGGAGATCCAGTGAGCGTGAACTAGAGAGGAGGGGGCGGCGTGTACTCACCGGAATTGTTCGCGGAACTCGCCGGAGACAGCGGTAGTGCAATGAAAAATGGGAGCAGCCTGGTGGCTCCGGTGGTGCAGGGTCTGGGGGGAAAGAGGGGTAAGACGCGGGCGGTTAAATGGGCGTGGTCGCGGGGTGGAGTAATGCGGTCTTTAACGCGAATTGATCGCCGACGTTACTGACTGCAACGGCAGGGCGACGTCTGCGCGAGGAAGAAGAGAGTGAGCTGGCGGTGGGGTCGTCTCGTCAGCGACAGAGGAAAAGGTGCGGTGGGGTCCAACTGTCTGCGACGCTGCGGGTGAGTGTTTGAGTGAGAAAATGTTTCGCGAGAGAGAGTGGGGTGGGCTTGCTATTGGGCTTGTTGGGCTGGCCGGCTGGGCTGTGTCCTTTGCATATTTTTTTTGTTCTGAATCTTTTCTCTTTTTCTGTTTGAATTTCCTGATTGAATTTCAAACAAACAAATCAAACATTCAAAACAAAGCAAACTTCCACCACACTTTGCAATTGAATTTGGTTCTGTTTAACAACATAAACCAAAGTCTTAAAATAAAATAATATTTTTATTTTAGGGTCCATTAATAATTAAATAAAATGGATCTTAGTTATTTAATTCAAATAGAATTTGCTTTAATAAAATCTTTATCTTTTTGAAATCTCAATATAAAACCAAAAACACTTCAGTAGGTTTTATTTGAGAATATAAAATACTTGGAAAACTTGTTTAAAATAAATTAACAAGTTTTGATATTTTAATTAAAATAGTAAAACCTTTGATTTAATAAAATTGGATATTTATAAATCCTTATTATTTTATTTAAATAAACCTTTACTATTTTTATCAAAATAGAAATATAAAAGGCTTGGCCAAGTTTTAGTTTGGCTTTATAAAATAATCCTTATTTATATTTCTACCTTTTTATTTGAAAGTCAAATCTTTTTATAAAAGATCCAAAATAGTATTTCCAAATATTTTGAACTTTAATAATTGTTTTATCTTTTTAAATCCCTTTAGGATTTTATTTGATCCAAATAGGTTTTGAAAGTATCCAATTGGATCCAAAAAGTTTCTTCTCACCTTGAAAATCAACAAAGTTTTATTTTATTCATTTATTTTTCACATTACAAGATTTGGAAATCTTGGGACGTGACACAATTATAGCCAGACATGAAACCAAACCGAAACAAATGGCGATGAAGGACTCTTGAGGAAGATTATTCCTTCTGATTCCGACACTCACCACATGGACAACACATAAAACCATTCCGCTTGTTTGCCTCTGCCACAACGAGCAAAGAACGCACGCCTTTAATGAACTCGTCAGCGATTCGGTCAGCGTACATCCATTGCTGTCTCATCTGCATTTTAGAAGTTCATCAAACAAAATCATGATGCTAAGAGTAGTACTAGTCTAAAAATAAAAGAACACATCGTATACATCAAACAAGCACTGATTTAAAAACTTTCTACTACATCTTTAGTCCCGGTTGGACACACCAACCAAGACTAAAGGGGTTACAGCAGGCTGGGGCCAACATGAGCCCGTTTAGTCCCGAATGGTGTCTCCAACCGGGAGTAAAGGACACTCTAATCGGGACTAAAAGTGGGTGACGACACTATATTTCGTGAGTGGACACTATGCCAGTGAGTGGCGACACTGTTTTAGTGGGTGGCGACACTATAACAGGGGTGAGTGTCGACATTATGTCGTGAGTGTCAACACTATGTTGTGCTGCTTAATCTATAAATAGGCTTCCTTGTGAACTATCAACTGCAAGGAAGATCGTGTGCGAGACCAGAGACACCACTACGGCGGAGCTTCTGGAAGATGTCTTAGGACCTCGTCCTCAAACATCTTCGAGGAGCTCGCCGTAGAGGCACTCCCTAATATGTGAAATTAGTTAGCTCCACCAGCATAATAATTTAGCTAGAAAAGATATGAACTGAAAGATGGTGTGCGAGAGCAGGGACACCACCATGGCAGAGCTTCTCGAAGATGTCTTAGGATGCCTCGTCCTCAGACATCTTCGAGGAGCTCGCCATAGAGGCACTCCCTAATTTAATTTGGTAGCTCCTTGGCGTGTTCATGTTTTTGTTCTTAATTTCTTGCTTAACTGGCCGATGATTAACTAAAATGCTAGGGCGCTACTATATATATGTGTGCCTTCATAGTTTTGGTACTTATTTTTGTTTCAATGGGTTTTGTGACGACAGGTAGAAGAAAGAAGAATATTTTGTTGCTCGACGGTGACATGATATGCACTGTGAACCATCCGGATTTCAAGACAACGTGTCAAACCAAGATATGTATATAGGATGAACTCATGTATCTATGTGCTTCGATGAATCAAATGAATTTCGAGAACTATATGTGCCAAATTAACCAGATATACAGAGATAGAATCAACACAAAATCTATCCATTTCTAGAGCATGAAATGAGCTAAAACAAGCAATGAGAGCTGAAATGATGAAGTTGATAACCTCTTAGGACCCTTGGTAGATGTGGAGCCAAAAAATCTTCACAGATCTTGAGAAAAATGGGGAAGAACTCGAGCTTGAGGGGAGAAATTTGAGAGGGATGATTGTGTGAGATTGAAATGGCTCGGGCTGGGAAGAGAAGAAGATATAGTCGGGGACTTTAGTCCCGGTTTGAGAAACAAACCGGGGCTAAAGGTCCACGCATCTGCTCTTTTCCAGCGCCAGACCCTTTAGCCCCAGTTTGTTAAACGAACCGGGTCTAAAGTTTCCATACGAACCGGGGCTAATGTCTTCTGGTCCCTGCGGCCGTTTCTAGCCATTGGGACCAGGGCATTAGTCCCGGTTTGTACCAGAACCGGGACTAATGCTCTAGACCAAAGGTCCGTTTTCTACTAGTGCGCCCAATTCAGGATGGGAATGGGCCAGGTCGCCCAGCGGGTCGCTGACCCGGCCCTAAAACTTGAGGTCAATGGGTCAAGTGGGTCGGCCCTAAGGAAGATTTGGGCCAGTAGAGCCGGCTTCGACCAACTCATTGGGTCAGGCGGGTCGACCCACTCGTACCCCAGTTGGTGCCATATCAGGCTTGTGCGTGTATATATGGATACGGTAGATCATGTTTGTAACCGCCTGTAACAAATGCTCGTTAAACTAAAGTGTTTACGACTGTTGTCCATCGAGCTAATTCACGTGCGGCGAACGAACACAAAAATGTTATGAATGAGTCCGTTGACGAACTTACCTTTTCCTATTCACTATAGGAATGGGTGTATATGTCGACGGCCGGTCGCTACGCCGACGGCCAAACGTCGGAGCCGTTGGCGTAGATCGTGACCAGGCCAGCCCCGCCAAGCAGCCGTCGGCGTAAAATTACCCTCGACGTATTCTATGCTACACCGACGGCTGCCCTCGACGTAGCTATTTTTTTCTTTTACCTTATTAAACTTTGAAAAATCATAACTAAATCATTCTAATTCGGAAAAATACAAATAATATATCAAAATTTGCAGAAAAATAAGATCTATCTATCTACACTCAAATATTACACATTTGTAAATAAAAATTAAGTGAAACATAAAACATTATATATAGTTTAAAACAAGCATAAAAAATTCAAAAACGATCGAAACAATGCGAAACCTTGTGTCATATTATGTGATATAGTTAGAAGGAAAAATATCATACTTGGTATATTGAGTATGTCTAAAAAAAACCTTTACAAAATGACTTATCTCATTCGAGGTTTCTTGGCTTTCGGGTCAAATGACCAATGTTATAGCTAGAATCAAGGCATAGTTTGTGATAATGTGCCCATATTATGCATACTTGTGCATCATGGGATGGTGAACAATGTTGCAGGAGGAAGTTTTCATTTTCGTCTCACCAAAAAGCCATTTTCCATTTCCTGAGCATAAAAAACGGATGGTTTTGTGAAGCAACCACCAAATGGCTAATTTAAAATGCTACCACCACATTTTACAAAAATACTAGACCCCTTATATGGACAATGTCCCAATAGGGGAATCTGAAACCTTTCCGTCTAACCCTGGTGAAAAAGACAAATTTCTGCCGAATCGGTAGGAAGTGGGTCAGATATGAACTCCATGTAGATGATACGATGCTCATGTTTTTTTACAAAAATCATTTTTAGATTCACAATATGCTATTTTATCAAATATCAAATGCAAGTTTAGCGAGTCTCGACCCCGATATAAGAATCTTCATGCCCGCCATTCGACAAAGTTTGGCGATAGTTTAAAACATGCATAGAAATTTCAAAAACGATAGAAATAATGTGAAACCTTCGCGTGGTGTCATATTATGTGACATAGTTAGAAGGAAAAATATCAAACTTGGTATATTGATTATGTCTTAAAAAAAACCTTCACAAAATGACCTATCTCATTCGAGGTTTCTTGGCTTTCGGGTCAAATGAACAATGTTATGGCTAGAATCGAGGCATAGTTTGTGATAATGTGCTCATATTGTGCATACATGTGCATCATGGGATGGCGAACAATGTTGTAGGAGGAATTTTTCCTTTTCGTCACCCCAAAAAGCCATCTTCCATTTTCCGAGCATAAAAAACAGACGGGTTTGTGAAGCAACCACCAAATGGCTAATTCAAAATGCTAGCACCATATTTTATAAAATTTCTAGACCACCTTATGTGGAAAATGTCCTAACGGGGGATCTGAAACCTTTCCGTCCACCCCTGGTGAAAAATACAAATTCCTGCCAAATCAGCAGGAAGTGGGTCAGATATGAACTACAGGTACATGATCCGATGCTCATGTTTTTTTACAAAAATCATTTTTAGTTCACAATATGCTATTTTATCAAAGATCCAATGAAAGTTTAGCGAGGCTCGGCCCCGATCTAAGAATCTTCATGCCCGCCATTCGACAAAGTTTGACGATAGTTTAAAACGGACATAAAAAATTCAAAAATGATCTAAACAATGCGAAACCTTCGCGTGGTGTCATATTATGTGACATAGTTATGACCCACAAGTATAGGGGGTGTATCGTAGTACTTTCTATAAATAGGAGTGTCGATCCCAACGAGGAGCAGAAGGTGTTGACTAGTGGTATGGAGAAAGAAATCTCTGTAAATAATTAGCAAACAAATTTTTAGGGGTTTTCTGATAAAGCAACAAAACAAAGTGCAAGAAATAAAGACAACGAACAACTGCAGCAAGTGGCCCAATCCTTTCTTAGCAAAGGACAAGCCGGTGGAAATACTTATAAAGACCAAACGTTCTCGAGGACACATGGGAATTCTATCAAGTGCTTTCGCTTCAAATAGTCAAGTAATCTTCTTTAGTGTTGTAAGTGTTGTGTGGGTGAACATGTGCTAATATACCGACCTTACTTGGACTAATACATACTTGTGATTAAACCCCCTACAAGCATCCGCAACTACAGAAAAGTAATTAAGATATAAACCTAACCACAGCCTTAAACTCTGAGATCCTACACTCCCTTATGCAAAGGTGTCCTAACGGGGGTTCTGATTTCTATCACTCCGGCAACCCCACAATTAGTAGCCAAATACACAATGCATTCCCCTAGTCACATAAATGATGAATTATCATGTAGTCGACATTCACATGACACCACTAGAAGAATAGCACCACAACTTAAATACTAAACCATTGAATAATAACTCAACACAAATCCACTACTAACAACATGACTTCTCCCATGTCCTCAAGAACTAAACGAACTACTCACGAGACATCATATGGATCAAGATCAAAGATGATATGGTGATGGATAACAATCTGAACATAAACAATAATCCAATGGTTCCACTCACAAGCATCAACTACAATAGTAATTAACACCGAGAAAGTTTCCCCTAAGAACTAATGCAAGATCCAACACAATTGTTACAGCGAGAAGGAGTGGTGATGATGGTGCTGGTGGAGATGATGGTGTGGATGATGATGATGATGATCCCAATGAAGCCTAGCTTGATGACGGTGTTGATGGCGACGATCTCCCCTCTCCGGAAAGGAATTTCCCTGGCAGAAATTTGTCTGCCAGAGAGCTCTTTCTCTCTCGGTGTTTTCCACTCCGTAGAGGTGGCGGAAATCTTTTTGTGGTCCCTCCCTTGGTATTAGGGTTCCGTGTTGAAAATATAGGCGAGATGGCAGAGTCGGGAGCCGGCCAGGTGGGCCACACCTGCCCTAGGCACGGGGCAAGGTGGGCCCGCGCCTAGGGGAGTGTGGGCCCCCTGTGGCCCGGCTACGCCTCCCCTTTTGGCTTCCTCCGTCTTCTGGGAAAATATAATTTTCCAATATTTTTCTGGTATTTTTCTGATCTTCACGAAATTGCATCAAAACACCTCTTTTCCATCAGAAACCTGACTCAGCAATCCATCCTCCAAGAATCATCCAACATGCAAAAACAGAGAAAAAGACATAAGTAACACCTCATAATAAGACATATATCAATGAATAGAGGAAAATTATGATATAGAATGGTGATGCTAATTGGACGTATTAACTCCCCCATGCTTAGACCTTCGCTTGTCCCCAAGCAAAAACTGAGCTCAATAAACATGTCCACGGGTTTATGGAGTGAAATGTCGATAAAAGAATACGGACAAGAAGCATCACACTTATCATTACACAACTCATTGAAGAAAGCAACTCACCATTATATAACTTAGCTTGAAACATGTACAGGAGTCACAATAGAGATGCATAAAGATAAATCATAATTGGAATTGGCAAACTTTGTTCCTGGTCAGAGAACAGCTGGCAAACTGTAGGGGTTCGTAGCATGGAAAACAAAAAATTTCTATCGCATACAAACAAACAAGCCAAGATCTATCTACTAGATTGTACCAACGAATCGATGGAATAACTCACCCTCGAAGATTCTCGCAGGGCTTCGCCTTAAGCCGGAGCGAGTATGGTGGACTATGAGAGAGCCTCGATGATCTAAGGTTTAGACACACCAATTAGAGGGATCTAGGCCGGCGGCTAGGGCAAGGGGATTGCCCCAAATCAGCGGCTTGGGCAAGCCCTAGGGCGGCGGCTATGGTGGCCGGCGGCGGCTAGGGTTAGGGCTTAGAGGGGTGTGGTGTTGTCTCTTGGAGGGGCATCCCTGCCCCTCCTTATATAGGTGGAGGGGCGCGCCAAGGGGAGGGGAGTCCCTCCCCAACTCGGTCTCCAAGTGGGCCGGCGGTGGAGGGAGAGGAACTCCTCCCCAAGTAGGTTTCCTACTCTCCCTCCACCAAACAAAATAGTCGAGTTTGACTTTTCAAATTGGCGTTTGACTTTTCAAACTAGGATTTGATTTATCCCTTTATTTTGTTCAGCAACGAAACCTAGTACATGATGCAATCATTCCAACTTGTTATGACACATTCATGTACCCTTCCCCTCCGGAGTGCCGGACATTCCGGGATCTTCTAGAACATTCCCGATGAAAACACCGGAACCATTCTCCAACCCCGAAACAGGACTTTCCTTATATGAATCTTATTCTCCGGACCATTCCGGATCTCCTTGTGATATCCCGGATCTCATCCGAGACTCCGAACAACATTCGGTCTCTTACCCATCATTCCATAACTACTCAACAACGTCGAATCCATAAGTGTGTCTCCCTACGGTTCGTGAATTATGCGGACATGATCGAGACACTTCTCCAAACAATAACCAATAGAGGAATCTAGAAATTCATATGGCTCCCACATATTTCTACGATTACTTTGCGATCGAATGAACCACTTACATACGATACCAATTTCCATTTGTCTCACGATAGTTTACTTATCCGAGGTTTTGATCGTCGATATCTCTGTATACCTAGTTCAACCTCGTTACTGATAAGTACTCTTTTCTCGTTCCCGTGATATGTGATCCCTTGTGAGCCAGTCACATGCTTGCAAGCTAATTGGATGACATTCCACCGAGAGGGCCCAGAGTATATCTATCCGTCATATGGATGGACAAATCCCACTCTTGATCCATGTGTCTCAACCAATACTTTCCGAACACTCAATGCCACCTTTATAGCCACCCAGTTACGGTGTGGTGTTTGATGTCATCAAAGCATCCTTCCGGTGATGGTGATAAGCATGATCTCATGGTCGAAGGAATTAGGTTACTATGTATCAGAAAGCATATATCAATTGAACTATTAAAATGACTTGATCTTTATGCTACGCTTATCTATAGGAGTATGTCCATCATACCATTCTCCTAACGATATGATCTTGTTGTTAATAACATCTCAATGTTCATGATAGGGAAACCACAATCATTTATTAACCAACAAGCTAGTATTATGAAGGGGCTTTACTAGGGACTCTAATTTAGTTTACAAATCACACAAGTATTAATGTTTCCTTGTTAATACTATTATAGCATGAATGTAAACATTTATCATAAACACAAAGATATAATAATAACTACATTTATTATTGCCTCTAGGGCATATCTCCAACAGTCTCCCACTTGCACTAGAGTCAACTAATCTAGATTACATGGTAATATACCGAACACCCATGGAAGTTTGGTGTTGTTCATGTTTTGCCCTTGGGAGAGGTTTAGTCAACGGATCCGCCACATTCAGATCTGTGTGTACTTTGCAAATCTTTATGTCACCATCTTGGACATGTTCTCGAATAGCGTGAAAACGTAGCTTATTATGCTTCAGATTCTTGTGTGACCTTGGTTCTTGCGCATTGGCTATGGCACCCATGTTATCACAGTAGATAAACATTGGGTCCAGCACACTAGGAACCACACCGAGCTCTGTAATGAACTCTTTCATCCATATCGCTTCTTGTGAAGCCTCCAAAGCAGCCATGTATTCCGATTCAGTTGAAGATCTCGCCACAACGCTTTGCTTTGCACTCCTCTAGCTAACTGCTGCACCATTCAAAGTAAATACGTATCCAGATTGTGATTTAGAATCATCCGGATCGGTGTTCCAACTAGTATCGGTGTAACCATTAACAACGAGCTGTTCATCACCTCCATAAGAAAGAACCATATCCTTAGTTCTTCTCAAGTACTTAAGGATATTTTTGACCGCTGTCCAATGATCCACTCCTGGATCACTTTGATATCTGCTAGTTAAACTAACAGCATATGCAATGTCGGGTCTAGTACATAGCATGGCATACATTAGAGATCCTATGGCTGAGGCATAGGGAGTTTTACTCATCATTTCTCTATCTTCTGCCGTTGTCGGACTTTGAGTTTTACTCAAGGTCGTATTGGGCAACATGGGCAAGAACCCTTTCTTGCTATCTTCCATTCCAAACCTCTTTAGAACTTTGTCCAAATATGTACTTTGTGACAATGATATTAGACGTCTCGATCTATCTCTATAAATCTTTATGCCCAATATGTAAGCTGCTTCGCCAAGATCTTTCATTGAAAAACTATTATTCAAATATTCCTTGACACTATTAAGAAGGTGTACATCATTCCCAATCAACAATATGTCATCTACATATAGTATTAAGAATGCTACAGAGCTCCCACTCACTTTCTTGTAAATACAAGCTTCTCCATAAGTTTGTATAAAACCAAAACTTTTGATCACCTTATCAAAACGTTGATTCCAACTTCGGGATGCTTGCTTCAATCCATAAATGGACCGTTGAAGTTTGCATACCTTGTTAGCATCTTTAGGATCGACAAAACCTTTGGGTTGCATCATATACAACTCTTCATCAATGCCTCCATTGAGGAACGCTGTTTTGGCATCCATCTGCCATACCTCATAATCATAATATGCAGCGATTGCTAACATAATCCTCATAGACTTTAGATTTTCTACTGGTGAGAAGGTCTCATCGTAGTCAACTCCTTGAATTTGTCGAAACCCTTTTGCGACAAGTCGAGCTTTATAGACAGTAACATTACCATCATCATCTGTTTTCTTCTTGAAAATCCATTTGTTCTCGACAGCCTTCCGGCCATCCGGTAAGTCCACCAAAGTCCATACTTCGTTTTCGTACATGGATCCAATCTCGGATTTCATGACTTCTTGCCATTTATTGGAATCTGGGCTCATCATCGCTTCCTCATATGTCGCAGGGTCATCGGTGTTGTCCACCAACATGACACTCATAACGGGATCATACCAATCAGGAGTGGTACGAGTTCTCGTTGACCTGCGAGGCTCTATAGCAACTACAACCGAAGTTTCATGATCATCATCATTAGCTTCCTCTCTTATTGGTGCAGGCACCACAGGAACTTCTTCCGGTACTGCGCTACTCGCAAGTTCGAGAGAAGGTTCGACAACCTCGTCGAGTTCTACTTTCCTTCCAGTCACTTCTTTCGAGAGAAATTCTTTCTCTAGAAAGGATCCATTCTTGGCAACGAAGATTTTGCCTTCGGATCTATGATAGAAGGTATACCAAATAGTTTCCTTTGGGTATCCTATGAAGACGAATTTTTCCGCTTTGGGTTCAAGCTTGTCCGGCTGTAACTTCTTTACATAGGCTTCGCAACCCCAAACTTTAAGGAACGACAATTTAGGTTTCTTCCCAAACCATAATTCATACGGTGTCGTTTCAACGGATTTAGAAGGTGCCCTATTTAAAGTGAATGCGGCTGTTTCTAATGCATAACCCCAAAATGATAGCGGTAAATCTGTAAGTGACATCATAGAACGAACCATATCTAAGAGAGTTCGATTACGACGTTCGGACACACCATTACGCTGTGGTGTTCCCGGCGGTGTCAATTGTGAAAGTATTCCGCATTTCTTCAAATGCTCGCCAAACTCGTAACTTAGATATTCACCTCCACGATCAGAACACAGAAATTTAATCTTCTTGTTACGTTGATTCTCAACCTCACTTTGAAATTCCTTAAACTTCTCGAAAGTTTCGGACTTATGTTTCATGAAATAAATATACCCATATCTACTCAAGTCATCCGTGAAGGTAAGAACATAACGATAACCACCGCGCGATGCTACACTCATTGGACCACACACATCGGTATGTATGATTTCCAATAAGTCCATAGCTCGCTCCATCATACCAGAAAATGGAGTCTTAGTCATTTTACCCATCAGACATGCTTCGCATCTTTCAAGTGATTCGAAATCAAGTGATTCAAGAAGTCCATCGGAATGGAATTTCTTCATACGCTTCACTCCAATGTGACCAAGACGACAGTGCCATATATAGGTCGAGTTATCGCTCGATTTCAAACGTTTAGCTTCAATGTTATTAATATGTGTATTTCCACTATCGAGATTCAATAAGAATAGACCATCTATCAAAGGTGCATGTGCATAAAACATATTACTCATATAAATCGAACAACCATTATTCTCGGACTTAAACAAGTAACCGTCTCGCAATAAACAAGATCCCGATATAATGTTCATGCTCAACGCAGGCACCAAATAACAATTATTTAAGTATAAAACTAATCCCGATGGTAGATGAAGAGGTAGCGTGCCGACCGCGATCACATCAACCTTTGATCCGTTTCCCACGCGCATCGTCACCTCGTTCTTCGCTAGCTTCCGTTTATTCTGCAGCACCTATTTCGAGTTACAAATATGAGCAACCGAACCAGTATCAAATACTCAGGCACTACTACTAGTACTAGTGAGATACACATCAATAACATGTATATCGGATATACCTTTCTTCTTGATTTTGCCGTTCTTCAAATCCGCCAAGTACTTTGGGAAATTCCGCTTTCAGTGACCTTCTCCCTTGCAGTAAAAGCACTCAGTATCAGGCTTGGGTCCAGCCTTGGTCTTCTTCGTCGGTGCGGTAGCTTTCTTACCACCCTTCTTGAAGTGTCCCTTTTGCTTAGACTTGCCTTTCTTGAATTTGGTGGTCTTATTGACCATCAACACTTGGTGCTCTTTCTTGATCTCCACTTCTGCAGATTTTAACATGGAGAAGAGTTCTGGCAACTGCTTGTTCATTCTTTGCATATTGTAGTTCATCACAAAGTTCTTGTAACTTGATGCTAGTGATTGGAGGACACGGTAAATCCCCAAAGCATTAGGAATCACTATACCCAAGCTTTGAAGCTAGACATCTTAAGCACATGCTCACTGACGGAGCTGCCCTCTTCCATCTTGCAGTTAAAGAACTTTTCAGAAGCCTCATAGCTCTCAACTGCTGCGTGAGTCTCAAAGATCAATTTGAGTTCACGGACAATATCATGTGGGTCTGAATTCTCAAACCTTTTCTGAAGCTCCGATTCTAAACCATACAAGATAGCACACTGAACTGTGGAGTACTGAGTCTTCCGAGCGAGGTAAACATTCTTTACTTCATCGGTAGCATCAGCTGCAGGCGGGTCACCCAGCGGTGCATCCAGCACATAGGTCAAATTACCAGCATTGAGGACAATCCTCAAATTGCGGAACCAATCCGCGAAGTTGCTTCCATTGTTTTTCAACTTTTCTTTCTCTAGGAACGCATTAAAATTGATGGTAGGGGCCGCCATTGATCTACAACATATTTGCAATAGTTTAGACTAAGTTTATGACAAATTGAGTTCTTATTAATAGTTAAAATAATCTAGGTGAACTCCCACTCAAAACAATATCCCTCACATTGTTTTAGTGATCACACGAACCAAATCCACCACATCAAAACCGATCATCACAAGAGTTGATGTAGCTTCAATGGCGAACAATCGACATGTTCATCATATCTACTATATGATTCATGCTTTACCTTTCGGTGATCCATGTTCCGAGACCATGTCTGTACATGCTAGGCTCGTCAATATCAAACCTTAGCTTCCGCATGAGCAAATCTGGCTTGCCCATGTTGTATACACTTGCGGAATCTAACACACCCGATCATCACGTGGTGCTTCGAAACAACAAGCTTTAGCAACGGTGCTTACTAAGGATGAACACTTTAGAACTTGAAATTCATGTGCATGAGGGATCATCTTATAATGCTACCGTCGTTAACTAAGAAATACAAGATGCATAAAGGATTAACATCACATGCAATTCATAATATGTGATATGATATGGCCTTTCTTCTTTGTGCTTCCGATCTCCATCTTCAAGCACGAACATGATCTCCATCATCACCGGCATTGCATCAAGGTCGATGACGCTGCTCCATGGTTGTCGTCCACCAGCTTCAACTATTACAACTACTTTGAATAGACAAGCGGGTCTTAACAGAAATTAAAGACAACCATATGGCTCCTGCCGGTTCCCAACTTACAATAAGGAACATTGCATACATCAAATATAATCACAATCATGGTCATATCACATCACATCACACCCCTGCAAAACAAAGTTAGACGCCTCTAATTTCTTTGCATGTTTTACGTGGTTTGGGGCTTTCAATAAGTGTCGATCTAACTTACGAACAAGAACCACAACGTTGATGTTTGAACTATCAAGTGCCCGTTGTATATACTATAATGGGAGAGACAGACACCCGCAAAGCCACTTATGCAATACAAGTTGCATGTTGAGCGTGAAGCAAGTCTCATGAACGATGTCATGTAAGGTTAGCCCGGGCCGCTTCATCCCATCATACCGCAACATGCAAAGTACACAAGAAGCAATTGATAATAAAAGCACCACCGCCCATAATGACCATTGTGTTCTACTCGTGCAACAGATCTACATATAGACACGGCACTGATACCACTGTAGGGGTTCGTAGCATGGAAAACAAAAATTTTCTATCGCATACAAACAAACAAGCCAAGATCTATCTACTAGATTGTAGCAACGAATCGATGGAATAACTCACCCTCGAAGATTCCAAAGTGTTTAACGAGAGCGGATTCTTGTGGGTGATGTAGTCGTACTCTTTCCGATCTCAAGATCGCGTAGACGATCCTTCGGGCGCTGCGTTCCGGTAGCGCTTCCGCAGTCGGTCACACGTTCGGTACTCGACGAAGACCTTCCTCTCCCTTGTTCTAGCAGGCAGCGGAGGTTGTAGCACTCTACTCGCGATTCCGGCAGCACGACGGCGTGGTACCAGAAGTAGAGGGGAGATCTCGCAGGGCTTCGCCTTAAGCCGGAGCGAGTATGGTGGACTATGAGAGAGCCTCGGTGATCTAGGGTTTAGACACACCAATTAGAGGGAGCTAGGCCGGCGGCTAGGGCAAGGGGATGGCCCCAAATCGGCGGCTTGGGCAAGCCCTAGGGCAGCGGCGGCTATGGTGGCCGGCGGCGGCTAGGGTTAGGGTTTAGAGGGGTGTGGTGTTGTCTCTTGGAGGGGCAGCCCTGCCCCTCCTTATATAGGTGGAGGGGCGCGCCAAGGGGAGGGGAGTCCCTCCCCAACTCGGTATCCAAGTGGGCCGGCGGTGGAGGGAGAGGAACTCCTCCCCAAGTAGGTTTCCTACTCTCCCTCCACCAAACAAAATAGCCGTTTGACTTTTCAAATTGGCGTTTGACTTTTCAAACTAGGATTTGATTTATCCCTTTATTTTGTTCAGCGATGACACCTAGTACATGATGCCACCAATCCAACTTGTTATGACACATTCATGTACCCATCCCCTCCGGAGTGCCGGACATTCCGGAACCTTCTAGAACATTCCCGATGAAAACACCGGAACCATTCTCCAACCCCGAAACAGGACTTTCCTTATATGAATCTTATTCTCCGGACCATTCCGGATCTCCTTGTGATATCCCGGATCCCATCCGAGACTCCGAACAACATTCGGTCTCTTACTCATCATTCCATAACTACTCAACAACGTCGAATCCTTAAGTGTGTCTCCCTACGGTTCGTGAATTATGCGGACATGATCGAGACACTTCTCCGAACAATAACCACTAGAGGAATCTGGAAATTCATATGGCTCCCACATATTTCTATGATTACTTTGCGATCGAATGAACCACTTACATACGATACCAATTTCCCTTTATCTCACGATAGTTTACTTATCCGAGGTTTTGATCGTCGATATCTCTGTATACCTAGTTCAACCTCTGATAAGTACTCTTTTCTCGTTCCCGTGATATGTGATCCCTTGTGAGCCAGTCACATGCTTGCAAGCTAATTGGATGACATTCCACCGAGAGGGCCCATAGTATATCTATCCGTCATATGGATGGACAAATCCCACTCTTGATCCATGTGTCTTAACCAATACTTTCCGAACACTTAATGCCACCTTTATAGCCACCCAGTTACGGTGTGGTGTTTGATGTCATCAAAGCATCCTTCCGGTGATGGTGATAAGCATGATCTCATGGTCGAAGGAATTAGGTTACTATGTATCAGAAAGCATATAGCAATTGAACTATTAAAATGACTTGATCTTTATGCTACGCTTATCTATAGGAGTATGTCCATCATACCATTCTCCTAACGATATGATCTTGTTGTTAATAACATCTCAATGTTCATGATAGGGAAACCACAATCATTTATTAACCAACAAGCTAGTATTATGAAGAGGCTTTACTAGGGACTCTAATTTAGTTTACAAATCACACAAGTATTAATGTTTCCTTGTTAATACTATTATAGCATGAATGTAAACATTTATCATAAACACAAAGATATAATAATAACTACATTTATTATTGCCTCTAGGGCATATCTCCAACACAAACAGTTTCACAAAAAGCTTTTTGTAAAAGTTTTCACAATAAGAGCACTCTTTTCTCAAAAAGGTTTTCACAATGATGATTTCAAAGTAATACTCAATAGATAAGAGTCTTGTGCAAACAAGGAAGATAAAGAACATGATTGAATAAATCACCATATGAATGCTTGGAACACAACAACTCAAATGCTTGCTGTAGATAGAGAGGAAGTGGATTTACTGACTAAATTTAGAAATAGAAGAAAGGTCCCTTCATAGAGGGTAGCAGGGATTTCAAGTCATAAAGAGCTTCCAAAAGATTATGGTACTTACTAGCTTTGAGCCCTTATTGCCCCTATCATAGGCATATTGAGATGATTAAGGTTAAAGTGCACAAAGATGGATTATATGCTTGACGAAATATAAGTTGGAAATCTCATGTCCCTTGAGTACGAGGGCCGCAATTCATGCTACTAAACTTTATTCACTGGTAAGTTCTTGTCATTGTAAGTACATGTGTATCATAAAGAACTGCCAACGGGGTACCCCTTGCACATGGTACAGGAGCTATCCCATAACCACGATAACAAGGCAAGCAGACAATGAGCATCTCAACGATCTTTTTATTTACTATGTGCGTATCTTTTTATTGAGGATGCTTAACAGAATGCTCATTATGGTGATGCTGCAAGTTTCCACCATGATTAGGCATGGCTTAGGATAGCGGCCCAGGCATTTCTCTAACACACATGCATCACTTCATGGACTTACAAGTTCCCTCTTTATTTCATACCGTCGACATCCGCAAACAAAAGAGCATGATATCAACTGTGTACTACATACAGGTGCAATGTTGAAAGCGTTCTCCGTGATAGCACGGTTCTGCTAATTCCAACATATAGATGCAAGCATATACAACTTCAATGACACAATGGTTTAAGTCTATTAGGGGCAAGAAAATATGGTGTGCCATCAAGTTCGTGAGAGCTTTGCTGACTAGTTTTCACATAACAAAATAGTTTTTAATTCGAAAGATAGATGAAGCTTGAGAATTTTCTTGGAATAGCAATAATGCTAATAGGTAGATATGGTGGACACAAATGGCACAGGTTTTGGTTCAAAGAGGTTGGAAACATGAGAAGTATGCCTTCTCAAAACAGGTTTTTGGCTAGCAAGGCTAAGTAGCAAGCAAAAGAGTTGAAAGGATCAAGCAAACCTACAAGTGATAAAGCCAAACATGCAACATTCCTTGAAGACACAAAAGATCTTAAATAAAGAATACTAAGGTTATGAGCTGTAACATCCCAAAATTTTCCAAATTTTAGAATGTTAAATAAAATAAATAATTGAATGCATTGTTTGTCTTGCTTGGAAATTCTCAAGGAAAAGAAACTTTTAATGATGTATTTTGAATTTTCTCAACCTTAATTTAAAATTTTTCCATATGAGTGGATTAACATGACTGTCCAAAACTAGAATCTTCATTGAGGAAACTTCGTACAAATCCAACTCGTTTGCATTTTATTTATTTCCAATCATTTGACTTGAGTGACATTTAAAATATTTTGTCCAAAACAACTAGAGAGGTAAATAATATGACATTTCCAAAATATATAGAAAGTTTGGAAAATATTTCATTTGGATGTTATATGACTATTGCAATTTAAATTTTTGATATATCTTATTTCAGTTCCAAACAAAAACAAAATAAAATGAGAAGAGGATAACATGACATCCTCAAATGTTGTGTTGAAAATGATTTAAATATATCACCTACATGTTTGTTTTATAGACAATGAAATTGAATTGGGTGGAAGTTATATCTCCCATGGATTATATAAGTGTTTTGTTTTATTATAATTTTAGAGAAGACATGGCAGTACACTATAATACCTTTCTTAGTAGTGGATATAAAAGGAGAAGCCATTTACAAATTCATAAAATTGTAATAGGCCAAATGCCTCTCACGTTCATGCACCCATGGTCATTTTTCTTTCTACATTTTTTTTTTCTTTCACTCCTTTTATTTATTGGGCTGAATTTTTGGGCCCAACTGAACTACACTACCGAGTAAGAAATTTGGTTGTTCATCTTCTTAAGCACCTACAAACTGCAACAGTATCCATGGCACTCACCTTTTCCCCTCTAAATTTAGAACATTAGGGAACTCAAAACTGATTACTATAAAAACGAAATTGATTCCTCAATCAACCACGGTTCCATTCTGGGTATTAGAGCACCACTTCGATGCGCCTTAAATCGCCATCATACCGAAGACGAAACTGCCATGGACTCCCCTTCATCCCCGTCGCCTAGACCCCTCCCCTCTCTATAGAAGGTCTACAGAGCACCCCATAAGCCCCTCACTCCATCTCTCCACCGAGTCTCTATCAAGCCCCCTTAAGGCTGCGGGGAATTCCTCGCCGAAGCTCCGCTAGACGTCACGACGCCAACGTCGATCTTTGGCTTGCCCTTTTTATTTTGTCGGTACAGAGCACCTGTTCTCCTCCAGTTCTATTTTATTTTGATCATGAACATCTCCCTACCCTTTTTGATCGTTCTATTTCACAGCCACGACAAGCACCCAACATCACCACTGTACCACCCGTCCACCATCTGGAGCAACTCCATACACCTCAAGCATCATATCGTCTTCACCGTGAATAGAAGAGCAAAGTCTGATAAATTTTATTGGTCGAAGAGCTTTGCATCGTCTATACCATCCCCGGCAGAGCCACTCCACGGTCCTCTCCATCACCGGCAAGAATACGCCACCATCGGTACGACCAAAACATCCATGGTCAATTTTTTTAATCTTCTTTTACAAATCCATGTTTAGATTTATGGCACAATTTTGAGATTGTGGTTGCAATTACGATTAACTATAAACCGCCGACCGCCGTATCCTATCCACAAAACATTTAAGCTTGCATCGGTTCTTTTTCCATGTCCACCATGCTGAACAGAAACACCTCGATTTCTCATATCCATGGCTGATATTCCCTGTTCGTTCCACCTCCTCAATCAATTATTTATTGGGTGAGCACCGAACGTGCAATTTCCCATTCTTCCGAAGAATCTTCCTTGTGACTTTATGA
Organism: Avena sativa; assembly: GCA_916181665.1. Lineage (NCBI taxonomy): Eukaryota > Viridiplantae > Streptophyta > Magnoliopsida > Poales > Poaceae > Avena > Avena sativa. The sequence goes on from OV702284.1 coordinate 378,448,490, forward strand.
TTCAAGCGTGGAAAACCAATCCCATTCATGCTTCCATGGAATTCCTCTTCCTACTTACTCCCACCAATCTTAATGTCTTTCTATTTTCCTTTCAAGATTCACTTTTCCTATTTTATTAGATTTAGCCTTTGACCGATCTGAATATATGATATGCATGGCTAGAGATTGCAACTGGTGTGTATAGAGTTCCATGTTTCCGGCACAATCTTTTCTATATATTTCCTCTCTATTCCATTCAACTACATACCTTCTTCATTTTTGTATTTGTTTATGATTAGCTATTCTGTTACTTGCGTGCTGCGGCTAGAGGCTTTGGAAGTCTTGCACTATAGAAGATAGAACACGTGCAATCTGATACGGATTATTATGAGATGTTGAAGTTTTATCAGACTTGATCAGGGATTTCCGGATTGGCCAATTATTTGTAACGAAAGGGTACCGACTAGAATAAATCATCCCCGTGTCCTATTAGTTCTCGGCTCCTTATTTCGAATTTAACAAATTTGGTAACATTGGAATCCTTGTATAATTTTGAATACAATAGTACACTTAGTTTCACATTTCATTATATTTAAATTTGGTCAAATCTATAGTACGAAATAAATTATATTGGATGTAATTTAATTTCTGTAAATCGTATAAAAATTGACCTTTCTATAAATTGGAACTAATGGACTTGTCTATCTATTAGTGCGGTTAAAACTTTACATACAGTAATATTAATATTTTAATTTGTTTAACTTATTAGAAATCCTAGTTTTAAAATGGTTGAATTAGGATTTGACTCATTATAGGTATATTTTTTTCTTCAATATTTATGCTTGACAGTATATAAAAGGTTTTCTCTTAAATTAGATTTTAGTGCATCTTTCCTATGAATATTATTATGTTTTATTTCTTGTATGTATGAATGTATGTTTCATTGCAATTTTGTATTTATTTTTATTACTATACATTTGCGATAGATTGCTCGAAGAGTTGCGGAAAATATTATCAAGATCTAGACCCTTTGCTAAGGCAAGTGACACTATCATCCATGTCCTACTATTTTCATTACACTTAGTGAATTTTGAGACATGCATGGAAAGGTTACTATATTTTATGCTATGCTAAATCCTAATACGATACCCTTATATATTCCTTAGTGGAAACATTGTAGTTGTAGTATGCTTAGCCCAGCTATATATTCGGATGGGATACATGTTATGAATCATATAAAGAGTTGAAAAGTTATAAGTTTTATATAATAAAACAAGTGCTCAATGAACCACCTGGGTGGACAAGGATACTCAAGCTTTTTGGACAAGGTGGCAACAAAAGGAACCATGTTTATATGGCAATCTCTTTTTGTTGTGCACTAGAAGAAAACCACCCAGGGACTTATAGATTGAACATGTTTCTCGTACAGTGGCTTCCGTGTACAGCCACATGCTAAATGGGCTCTGGCTTAGTCAACTACATAGTGGAAGACCCATGCATTGGCATCTTCAGGTTAACTAGATTTGTGCTAGGGAACTTGAAACCCTACATTGGTGCCTGGATGACAAGCTAGCATTGTGTATTGGGAGGACTCCTATGGAAAGACTTTGTCACATTCTCAATCTTCTAGTACTCCATCTTGGTGAGTACTTATCCAGCGGCCACTGGTGGCATCAAGATGAGATTGTGTCATGTGGGTAAAGTGTACAACTTCTGCAGAAGATCAAAATTCTAAGTACTTAGCCGTGTCCCCGGTTATGGACAACTCTGAGCAACTAAGGCTTGAAGCTATGGAAGATCTCGACATTCCAATTTCTCAAAGTAAAACTTGATGGTGACAACAAGGGGTTTGAAGCACTTGGAGTTTTCCAAGGAGTTAAGAAAGATTTTCAAAAGATCAAAACTATTTTGAAAAGATAGGACAAAACTATATTGCTTTCTGCAAATGAGCCTAAACCCTACTTAGCCAAATATGCATGTAATGATAGGATCCACTTATATCTACATAGTAGTGAAACTTGCCAATACAATTCAAATGTATTGACCCTTGTGGCTGTAACTTATAATGTTGCAGGTTTGTTTGATGCTAGTGAAGTGTGTTGATTAGGATTACAAGTCTACAACCAACATGATTGCCTGTGGCACTTTGAAGATGAAGGACTCCATGCTATAGTTATTTATGCTGCATTGTAATGAGATAGCCAAATGAGCTATGTAAGATGTAATGAGTTATTTTATTCCTGGTTATAAAGTTGTATTATGACCTTTGTTTCTTGATATTACATCTTAACTGTGGATGCTAGCTATTGATCCAGGGACTAGCATTGTAAACACAGGGATCTCTACCTTATTAAAGGTTGGGACCTCTACATGAGCCAACAAGAAAGAAAATAAATGATACAAAATACCTGTAAGCCTTTTCTTTTTTTTTCAAGCCTCAAAAAGTGTTGCTACTAACCAGAGCTCGGTTTGACAAAACCAATTTAGATTTACTTGATGCTGCCAATACTGATCAACAAGATCCATCATATAATAGAGGTTGCAAACTAAAATAAGAAGTGAAAAAAGTAAAAGATGAAACTTCTCATTAATATTCCATAAAGGCACTCACACCAAGGGATACATAGATAACCAACTAAAGGAGAGATACTTCCACATGCAAACCAACCTATAAGATAACTTCTCTACCAAAGATATGAATCCACTAAAAAGGTAAAAGATAAAAGATAATGATGGTGATACCGCGACACTCCCCCAAGCTTGAAACAAGCCAAGGGGATGCCAAACCTGATGATGAATTACTCCTTTGGTGGTGGTGGTGTTCTCTTGATAAGCTCCTCAATCAGCTTCCTCAAATCCTCAATCTCAAACGTCAGTGTACGAATAAACTCCAAATTTTGCTCAATACGGTTCATGCTCATATCGGACCGAGAACCCCCAGTCCTTACTATTCTTTCTCCACTCTTCCTTCTTAGAGTGCTCCTTCCCTGCATGGTTAGAATGAGTGGTACGAGGAGGAAGTGATCGTGGAGCGAGGATATGACGTGGAGTTCTCCCTCCTGTAGACATCCGTGCTGTCCTCCTAAGCTTGGTAGGTTTTTCCACCACTCCAATGCTTGCGATGGCAGCGTGGGCGTCTGGTTGCTTGTCCTCCTCCATGTATTCTTCATCCCCTACCAAAATCTCCTCCTCCTTGGGATCTTGAGGATCATCTTCCTCGGGCTTCTTGCCTTTGTCGTTGGCGGAGACCATGGTGCTCTAAACTTGAGAAGATTTCCTGACAGAAACATATCAAAATGAAAACACGACGAGAACACGATGCACGAACCTCGGGGGATCCGCGGGTTTGTATATTACGAAGTTTCAATGCATAAGGAAGGTGCTGATACGAAAACAAGGTGGAGTCGGAGCTCGGGGGGTCACACCCCCTCTAGGCGAGGCCAGCTGGGGCCCGCGCCTGGGGTGGGTTTGGCCACCCCAGCCTCCGGTTCCTCCTCTGTTCCGTTTCGTAACTTTCCTTATGTAATAAAAACATCAAAAATATAAAAATATTAGGCTTTCACGAACCTTCTGTTTTCACCACTTTTACCTATTCAAAGATGAACTCTGCAGACTCCTTTTCTCCTTCTCCTGGAAATTCCTTTTCTCACAAGGCAATACACAAACTTCAATGGCAACAGTAGTGTAAGAAAAAAAATAAACCTTTAGGTACACACTTCAACTGAAATCCATCAAAACAAAGGCTTCTTGTAAGAGGCAAATGCAAATGATAACATAAATCTGTCAAAACGGACCAGCATGTAAAGATTGATTTTTTCGAAAACCTTCAGTTGCTCAATTCAGAAAGTGCAAAACTAATAAAAGTTGGGTAACAACCTGGCGAACAAGCTCATAAAAATACAGCTCCATCCGACGTACTGATCTCCCTCACGAATTTTTACAAAACAACACAAAAAATCTGTCCTAGGACAGCCACTTTTCATAACTCCTCCACTTCTCAGAAGTAGTTGAACTTGACACAAAAAACAAAACAAAAAGGATAAGGAGCGGTTATTACTGAGGTAATAACTTCCAAGACTCAACCAAACTCTTGGGTTATATCCCAACAAGTACTTTTTCTTTAATGCCTTTAAGTTAGGCTTGAAACTTTCAAACATGCTCACAAAGGAGATATATATTTGGAATGAAAGAGAGCATCAAGAAGCAAATAACCAACACATTTGAGTCTAACCCACTTCCTGTGCATGGGAGTGTCATGAGGAAACAAATTGTTGAAACAAAAAGTCACTAGCATAGGAAGACAAAACGAATGCAACTTCAAAGCTTTCAACATAAAATGAGGAAACTTAACATTATTGAGATGCATAAAACCATGTTTCCCTCTCTCATAATAACTTTTAGTAGCACTTTGAATAAAGTTGACAATATAACTATCAAAGGAAACAACTTTATCATAAGAATGAGCATACTTACTATCACCAAAAAGAGGTCCAAGGTCATAAACTGGGTCAATAGAAGCAAGTTGTTCCATCCTGAGATCTTTATTAGGCAAGCTGTTTTCATAAGGAGCTTTAGTAAACTTGGAAAAGTTAAACTCATAAGAATCTCCATCAAACTTAGTTAAAACTTTCTCCTTTTTACAATCTATAATAGCTCCACAAGTGTTCAAGAAAGGTCTACCAAAAATGATAGGACAAGTTTTGCTAGCTGCTGAATTAAGCACTAGAAAATCAGCAGGATACTTAATCTTACCACAGAGAACCTCCACATATCTTACAATACCAATAGGGAAAATGGTTTAATTATTAGTAAGGTGAATAACCACATCAATGTCCTCAAGATCACAAGGACCAATTTCATGCATAATTTCTCTGTAAAGCTCATAAGGAATAGTACTAGAACTAGCACCAATATCACATAAACCATAATAGCAATGATCACCAATTTTAATAGAAAGAACATGAACACTAGCTTTTCTAACTTTACTAGGATGAGAGATAATATTAGAAGCGTCTTCATAGAAGACAATGTGCTCATCCTCTATATTTCTAGTGACAAGGTCTTTCACAATAGCTACCACAGGTTCAATATTCAATTGCTCATCAGGCTCAACAGTTTTCTTAGTACCTTTATTATTTGCACTAATCATCATAGAATACTCCTTTACCTTAGCTGGGAAAGGTATTTTCTCAATATAAGGTTTAGGCATGATATGATTAGTAGTACAAACTTCAGCACTTCTAACAGGAACATGCTTAACAACATCTTTATAAGGTGCATGGTACTTGTTCCACTTCTTTTTGGGAATTTCTATGTAAGAGGCAAAGGCATTAAAACAATTGACAATACTTTGGGAATCAAGACCAAACTCATTGCTAATATCACAGAAGTCATTAGTTCCCATAAAACATTTTATGCATTCATAATCATAGTTTATACCTGACTTTCTTCCTTTGTCATTCTCTCAAGCTTCAGTGTTCTCTTGAATATGGTCTAGTAGATCCCATTTAGCTTCTTCCTTCATACGTCTGAATGATCCAGCATAAGAAGCATCTAGTAAATCTTTACCATGAAGAGAAAGCCATGCATAAAAGTTATTGATAATGATATTGTTAGGGAGTTCATGAATAGGACATTTAAGCATTACTATAGTCAATCTCCCCCAAGCTTGAGCTGTACTCTCTCCATCACGAGGCCAAAAGTTATATATCAGATTTCTATCCTTATGGATATCACTGGGAGGATAGAATTTAGAATAAAAGAGAGCTGTCATTTCCTCCCATTCCATGGATTGTCCATTCTTCAGCAGCTTATACCATTCTTCAGTTCTCCCTTTCAAGGATATAGAGAGTAACTTCTTCTTCACTTGTTCAGTTGTGATACCTGCACACTTAAACAACCCGCATAATTCACGGATAAAGAGAAAGTGATCACCTAAATGAACAGCTCCATCCCCAAAATAATAATTATCCATAACACGATCAACAATACTTGTAGGTATCTTAAAAGGATCTATCTCAACATGTGGTGGTTCATCTACTATCCTAACAGTGGTAGTAGTTTTCCCAAATAGGAAACCAAGTGGGTTATCCATATTGGAAACAAAGTAACAAACAAAAACAAAAAGCAATACTCAGAGTAGAAGTTTCCTTTACCAGTTCCACTCTTCAATAGCGCTTCACTCCCCGACAACGACGCCGGAAAATAGTCTTGATGACCCACAAGTATAGGGGGTGTATCATAGTACTTTCTATAAATAGGAGTGTCGATCCCAATGAGGATCAGAAGGTTTTGACTAGTGGTATGGAGAAAGAAATCTCTGTAAATAATTAGCAAACAAATTTTTAGGGGTTTTCTGATAAAGCAACAAAACAAAGTGCAAGTAATAAAGACAACGAACAATTGCAGCAAGTGGCCCAATCCTTTATTAGCAAAGGACAAGCCGGTGGAAATACTTATAAAGACCAAACGTTCTCGAGGACACATGGGAATTCTGTCAAGTGCTTTCGCTTCAAATAACCAAGAACTCTTCTTTGGTGTTGTAAGTGTTGTTTGGGTGAACCTGTGCTAATGTATTGACCTTACTTGGACTAATACATACTTGTGATTAAACCCCCTGCAAGCATCCGCAACTACAGGAAAGTAATTAAGATATAAACCTAACCACAACCTTAAACTCTGAGATCCTACACTCCCTTATGCAAAGGTTTCCTAACGGGGGTTCAGGTTTCTGTCACTCCGGCAACCCCACAATTAGTAGACAAATACACAATGCATTCCCCTAGCCCCATACATGGTGAAGTATCATGTAGTCGATGTTCACATGACACCACTAGAAGAATAGCACCACAACTTAAATACTAAACCATTGAATAATAACTCAACACAAATCCACTACTAACAACATGACTTCTCCCATGTCCTCAAGAACTAAACGAACTACTCACGATACATCATATGGATCAAGATCAAATATGATATGGTGATGGATAACAATCTGAGCATAAACAATAATCCAATGGTTCCACTCACAAGCATCAACTACAATAGTAATTAACACCGGGAAAGTTCCCCCTAAGAACTAATGCAAGATCCAACACGATTGTTACAGCGGGACAGAGTGGTGATGATGGTGCTGGTGGAGATGATGGTGTGGATGATGATGATGATCCCAATGAAGCCTAGCTTGATGACGGTGTTGATGGCAACGATGTCCCCTCTCCGGGAAGGAATTTCCTCGGCAGAAATTTGCCTGCCAGAGAGCTCTTTCTCTGTTGATGTTTTCCGCCCCGAAGAGGCGGCGGAAATCTTTCGATGGTCCCTCCCTTGGTATTAGGGTTTCGTGGGGAATATATAGGCGAGAGGGCAGAGTCGGGAGCCGGCTAGGTGGGCCACACCCGCCCTAGGCACGGGGCAAGGTGGGCCCGCGCCTAGGGGAGGTGTGGCCCCCCTGTGGCCCGGCTACACCTCCCCTTCTGGCTTCCTGCGTATTCTGAGAAAATATAATTTTCCAATATTTTTTTGGTATTTTTCTGATCTTCGCAAAATTTCATCAAAACACCTCTTTTTCCATCAGAAACCTAACTCCGGCAGTCCAGCCTCCAAGAATCATCCAACATGCAAAAACAGAGGAAAAGACATAAGTAACACCTCATAATAAGACATATATCAATGAATATAGTAAAATTATGATATAGAATGGTGATGCAAATTGGACGTATCACATAGTTACAAGGAAAAATATCAAACTTGGTATATTGATTATGTCTGAAAAAAACCTTCACAAAATGACATATCTCATTCGAGGTTTCTTGGCTTTCGGGTCAAATGACCAATGTTATGGCTAGAATCGAGACATAGTTTGTGATCATGTGCCCATATTGTGCATACATATGTATCATGGGATGGCGAACAATGTTGCAGGAGGAAGTTTTCCTTTTTGTTGCACCAAAAAGCCATTTTCCATTTTCCGAGCACAAAAAACGGACGATTTTGTGAAGCAATCACCAAATGGATAATTCAAAATGCTACCACCATATTTTACAAAAATACTAGACTACCTTATATGTACAATGTCCGAACAGGGGGATCCGAAACATTTCCATCCACCCCTGGTGAAAAAGATAAATTCCTGCTGAATCGGGTCATGTATGAACTACAGGTACATGATCCGATGCTCATATTTTTTTACAAAAATCATTTTTAGGTTCACAATATGCTATTTTATCAAAGATCCAATGCAAGTTTTCCTCTTCGTCGCACCAAAAAGCCATTTTTATTTTCCAAGCGCAAAAAAGGGGATTTTCTGAAGCAACCACCAAATATCTAATTCAAAAATGAGGGGTTTGCGATTAGTTGATATGGATATCATATTTAGATTTCTTTCATTTTTCTGATCAATTTAGACATATTATTTATCAAATTCCGATTTACGGATTTAAAGATATTAATTATTCCATATTAAATAGAAAAATACAAAAAAGTAAAATTATTATATTTTTATTTGAATTCAATAGTATTTTTATTTGAATCAGTAATATTTTTACTTATTTATTGTTGTTTACTTAAATAAGTGTTTGTAGTTTTAAAAAATAAAAACATGTGACATAATGCTATAACAGTTAATAGGATTGATATCATAGTATTGATAACTTGGTATAAATTGCTTCGCGAAAACTGGTGGGTGACCGAGCGGTAAGTTTGTTAAGGACTGCAATTTGATCAAATATTAAATGTAATTACTGTTAAAAATGTTCCAAGTGAGATATTAACGATTCAAACAATTCAAAGATTTAAAAAATTTGAAAAAAAATTCAAAAAAAAATAAAAAAAATTGTATTTTTTTATTTTTACAACTTATCGTTATTATGCCGAGGGAAAGGCCATCGGCGTAGCGACTAGAACTACGTTGACAGGCAAAATTGCCTCCACCGAGGGAGACACTACAGCACGCGACGGCTACGCCGACGGCTAAAATGCCTCGGCGTAGCCAGCATTGCCATCGGCATACGCTACGCCGAGGGCTGCCGTCGGCGTAGCCCCCTCGGCGAAGGTCTCTCTCGGCGGAGCAAAAACGGCCGTCGGCGTAGCAGAAAACCGTCGGCGTAGCTCTACGCCGACGGCCGAGGCGGGCCCGTCGGCGTAACGGCCGTCGGCGAACGGCGGCGCTGCCGTTAGACGGCCGCTAACGGCGCACCGTATACGCCGACGGCCGTACCCTCGGCGTATGGTGGCCATGTGGCACGCGCTGGGCCTCCCCAGGAGGGGGCTACGCCGACGGCCTCGCCCTCGGCGTATGTGGACGCGTGTCCACCGCCTGAGCCTCTCAGGCTGGCACTAGGCCGACGGCCTGCCCTCCTACGCCTGCTCCTACGCCGACGGTTGTGCCCTCGGCGTAGCCCTGGCCATATGGCACATGGCAGAGGGCTACGCCGAGGGCATTGCCGTCGGCGTATCACATACACAGTTTTTTTTTTGAATTTTTCTCAGCACTCACAGCAGCCATACATCATCCATGCATACATCCATACATCATCCATGCATACAGCCATACATCATCCATACATCCATGCGATATATATTCCACACATTAGTCATACATCATCCATACAGCCACACATGTATCAACATCAGTCATACAAGATCATCCATACATTAGTCATACAAGATCATCGACATCATCACACATCCCTACAACTCTGGAGGAGACGGGGTGTACCCGAGATCTCCCCTGGTGAAAAGTGGCGACCTCTGCCGAGGGTTGCGTCCAGTAGAAGCAGCAGAAGAGCCACCTGGCGAGGGAGTAGGAGAAGTGTGAAGCTCGGGAGAACCACCTGCAGAATGGCCAGGAGATGGACCATGGTCATGAAGCGGTGTGATCTGACGCCCATCCGACGAGGCGTGGCCAAAGTGCCGGTTCCCAGAAGCTCCCGTTCCCTACATGTTGCCTACATGTTAGCAACTTGCGAGGCAAAGTAAAGCGATAACCAGTGGGTTAGCAAAGAACTTACCGGTGTCGATGCGTAGTAGGTCCTAGCGAAGCTTTCCTTCGATTGCGAAAATGGCGCCGGACCTGGCATGGGAGGCACGGGCCCCAAATCTCTATTCTGCCCAGTTTGAATATTCACCATCATGTCCTGCAAGATAGTTTAGAAGTCAGGCCGTAGTACAACAAACGGGGGGAAGTGGGACTTGCATCTTTTGCAAAAATAAAGGTTCGGACTTACATTTACGTATTGCATGTAGATCGCAAGCGCCTCTTGATGCTGCCGAAAGGCCACCTGATATTCCTCATAAACGGTATCGTAGGCCGCGTCTAACTCAGGCTACAATTTCAAATACAAGGAATCTCGTCAGTGGTTAGCCATGCAGGAACAAAAGTCATAAAGATGATGAGAACGAGAAAAACTTACATCCTCGGCGGAGCGACGAGGCTGGCCACGAGGCGGGATAGGGGGGCCGTCGGCAGGGTAGGTAGCCTTGAGACGGCTGAAGCTCGTGCTAAGGGTAGGCTTGACCTTCTTATTCAGAATCTTGAGGCGTCCATGCTGCAATCCGTGCCCCGACAGGACCAACGAATCCTCGTCGATCTCCGTGTGAATGGGGTCATCCACATGGGGGTGACGAGCCTTCACCATCGTGTTGTAGTTCCCCAAGTCGTTCTGGGCAGTGCCGAAGTACACGGGCAACGAGGGTTGAGGCTCCGAGTAATTGGGCTTCTTTCGCCGCATCATCTCATAGACGGCGACGTCATGAATCACCTCCCCGGGTTGTGCCTCGGCCACCTGTATCGCGAAAAGAAAATATTATGCATATGAAGTACAAACATAAGCAGAAATGCACGCAGGTCGTTCCATGTATATACGTACCACCTTCCCCTTGAAGCGGTCAAAGTTGCGGTTTCCCGCGCAGTGCGTTCCACCATCGCCTCGGTTATCCGCGTTTCGCCTCGACAAGGCTGCAAACTCCTCATCTTCTCTGAGCCACCTCGTCCTAACTAGCTCCTCCCATGCGAGTCGATGCGGCTCGGCCCAATCGGGGATAACCTGAAAATGCAATACTCAACTCCAGACAATGCAATGGCAACTTAGAAGCAATGTAGAATCTCATTGACATTTTACTCACCGACATGTACTCTTCTGGCGTTATCGAGTACTCAGTATTAGGGTTCCTACCGACAATGTCTTCCTTCCTGACCCTCACGCCCCTGTCAGCCCAGAAGTGGCTAGCGGCCGTGACCTTCTGGTTGTACCACACCTGGAGGGTCAACTTCACACAAGCCCCAAGCAAAGTCCTCTGCGCCTTCCCCTGGTCCTCCTCGGCCACACGGTAAAAGCACTTCAATCATGCATAAGAGTCATGAGTTAGCACGGTGGGGTCATCAAGTATGAACATAACTCGAGAAATATGCCTTACCCAAAACTTGGTGATGACAGCATCAGCAGCTGTCGGAAAGCCCGGGACACGGGTAGTCTGGTAGTCCGCCCAAGTAGTAGCTAGCTTCCTGTCACCCTCGGGGGTAATGTGATAGCCCGGCCAGAACTTCCTAATCAGAGCTCCAACGAGGCTGTTAGGAAGGCGAGCCTTGGTCCCCGGAGGAAATGTCCAATTGCTGCACAAAAATAAACATTAGTACACAATAATTATTTATGACAACATGAAATAAAATGTTTTAAATTGCCAAATTAGTACACTTACTCAAGGCCATCTGGAATAATAAGGGCTTTCGCCTCCTGAGTCCTAGGCTCAAACTTCTCGTCAGGGACTCCCGATTCCCCACGATTCCGCAATTTCTTCGGCCCCACCAACTCGCGGCTAGTGTCCGCCTCCGTATCGGTCCCCGCCTCCCTCTCGGTCCTCGCCTCCCTCTCAGACTCTGCCTCCCTCTCGGACTCTGCCTCCCTCTCGGCCCTGAAAGGCTGCTCTGTCAGGAACAACTCAGGAGCCACGTCGCCAGAAGCAGAGGGTGGTGGGTCAAAGTCCACGCCTCCTCCCGTGGCACCTCGTCCTCGTCCTCCTCGACCTCGGCCTCGACCCCGTCCTCCGCCAGCAGGAGCAAGATCGGGGTAACGCGGATTGGGATTTGGCTGTCTCCCACTCCGTGTAGCTCTTTTCTTGCGCTGCTTCAGCGTATTAAGCAAGGACGAACTGGTTGCCTTGCCGCTGCTCATATTGTTCAATCACCTGCATTAAGTAAGAGAAAACAGTTAAGCACAAAGACATAATAAAATGTATACACAAAGAATAAAGGCATAATGCAATTAAGAAAACAGTTAAGCACAAAGACAAAATAAAATGCATTAAAAAATAATACACGAGATTCTTATGGGGAAGTTCGAGGTCCTTGTAATACACGAGATTTGTTAAGGCTGCCACGTGAGTCCAATTATGCGTTACACCATATCCCGCAAATTGATGGCCAGTTCCCGGCGCCGCGGGCACGAGAGCACGTATCTCGGCATCAACAACTGCACCCTCGAACTTTGGTACCTCTTTTACTTCATGCACAACTTTTCCCTTCTTGAAGTTCTTTCTATCTTCTCTGAACGAATGATTTCTTTTGAGGTACTGTCGATTCGTGTCAAACGCAACATATTTGCGACCCGACTTTAGCCAAAGGAACTCAAGTCGGTTCCTGCACACTGGGCATGGCCACTTACCAGCTGTACACCATCCGCACGTTAGGGCGTACCCGGGCATGTCATGCATAGTATATTGTAACCAAACTTTCATCAAAAAGTTTCTCTTTGATGCTCGGTCATATGTCAACGTCCCGTGTATCCAAGAGTGGTTCAAATCATCCACAATCGGCTGCATGTAGACACTTAAGTTCTTCCCCGGATACTCAGGTCCTGGAATTATCAGCGACAAAAACATGGTCTTCCGATGCATTAATACTCCGGGAGGGAGATTGAGCGGAATAACATACACCGGCCAGCAGCTGTACGAGGCCGTCGACATACCATATGGGTTGAAGCCATCTGTTGCTATCGCAATTCTAACATTCCGAGCCTCTTCTGCCCACCGGGGGTATTTGTCATCGAAGTTCTTCCATGCCTTACCATCAGATGGATGTCCCATCTTCTTCCGTCCGTGCCCGTCCTCGTATCGTTTCCCCTTCTTGTGCCACGTCATCTGTTTGGCAGTCTCCTCGCTCAAGTAAAGCCGCTGGATTCATTTTATGAATGGGAGATACCGAAGTATCTTCTTAGCGACCTTCGACTGCCTCACCTGACCATCCTTCCCCTTTATCTCTTCATATCTAGAGGCCTTACAAATGGAGCAGTACTTGTCACCCTCAAACTGTTTCCAAAACAAAAGGCAGCCTTTTGGACAACAATCTATCTTTTCATAATCCATGTTGAGCTCCTTCATGAGTTTCTTCGTTTTGTGAAAGGTTTTAGGCAGACAATGCCCTTCGGGAAACATGTTACCACATGTTCTCAGATTAGCTTCAAAGTGAGAACGGGTGGCGGAGTACTGGCACTTGTCGGCTAGACACTGAGAGATGGCATCGAGCTGAGAAATCTTTGCACCCTCGTACAGAGGCCTCTTAGCCGCGGCCATCATATCAAGGAAGGCCTTCGCGGTTGGCTCCGGTTCCTCCGGTTCTAGCGGTTCCTCCGGTTCTGGTGATTCCTCCCGTGGAGGTGGCGAATTCGGCTGGTCGGCATCGATAAGATCATCTAGCATGTTTCTAATCCCATCGTGCTCATTGCCATTGAGCCGCTGACGCATCACCTCACCTCTGTCATGTTCGTACCGAGCAAAGTCGACTTGCGTGACATAGTTAGACATGTACCCATATTGCAGAAGGTGTTTGTACATGTCATCCTTTCCCTGACGATGACGCTTAGTGCAATGAGCGCAGGGACAAAGTGCCCGAACCATTGCCTTCGAACCACGCGCTAACTCATTCACTAACAAATGAGTGTTCCGTACCCAATCGTCTATTTATTAGTCGCACTAATACGGCCACTGTACATCCACCCATTATCAGCCATCCTCTTCTGCTTTGTTGGGAGACAAACAACAAATATAACATTTTACATCAAACAGGAGATTAAATGCTTCGTATTTTTACGCATTCATCAACCTACATGTCCAATAGGAAAAGAGGGTCCTAACCAGCCGCCGGATCCGTAGATTGGGTAAGTTCTCCCTGGTTCTACCCCGATCCAAGAAGAATTTCGGCAGCACCTCCCCGCTGCTCTCCCGATACATGTCTCGACAAAAAGCCAAGAGGATGTGCATCCGGAGAACAACGAGGAGGCGCCACCGAAATCCTGTCTCGAATCGAGGTAGAGCTAGGGAGAACCAAACCCAACTACGAATCCGCCGACTGCCTGATAAAAGCCATAAGCGTTACGGTCCAAAATATGCGAGACCACTAATGCATATTAAGTCGTGTAACGCTTACGGTAGGGATGACGCCTAGGTGACACGACATACTTGGTGATCTAGACACGAAAATAAACCTAGGTACAAGAGAGGCGAACGGATTCTCACCCTCGGCGGTAGAGGAAGTAGTCGATCAACCGAGTGTCGAGGTCGGTGACGGAACTCGGAGACGGGATCGAGGTGTCACCTACACCATCTCCCGCAACGACAGTCAGTCCGCCAAGGATGGTCACTCCCGAAACACTACAAAGTCTGTACATTGACATAAAGAGAACACCTTAGTAAACATGCAACGCACTCACGACCCTAGTGTGGCTTCTCTCTTCAACGGCCATATGACCAAGCTAGCTTGCCACTAACCAACGGCCTAATCCTAGCAACTCGTGCATGCATATCACTTAACAAATGATATAAACTACTAATATATGCAACTAATAAATTCTAACAAGATTAAAAACAAGATTTAATCTAACAAAATTAACTCTAACAACAATATTTGCTTCTACAGGGGAGTGGAGGAGGTACCTGCAGAGGGGGCCGAGCTCGGGGAGGAGGGGGAGATCTTGGGGAGGAGGGGGCCGAGCTCGGGGAGGAGGGGGCAAGGTCGGGGAGGAGGGGGCCGAGCTCGGGAAGGAGGAAGGGAGGAGGGAGGGAGGCAGGGAGGCTCGGGGAGGAGGAAGGGAGGAGGGAGGGAGGCAGGAAGGAGGGAGGGAGGAGGGAGGGAGGGTCGGGGAGGAGGAAGGGAGGAGGGAGGGAGGCAGGGAGGCTCGGGGAGGGAGGAGGGAGGGAGGAGGCGGTTGGCGGCAGGGAGGAGGGAGGGAGGGTCGGGGAGGAGGAAGGGAGGAGGGAGGGAGGCAGGGAGGAGGCAGGGAGGCTCGGGGAGGGAGGAGGGAGGGAGGGAGGAGGCGGTTGGCGGCAGGGAGGAGGGAGGGAGGAGGGAGGGAGGGTCGGGGAGGGAGGCGGTACTATCCTACCCGGTTTCACCTACCCGGTTTCACCTCGACGGGGAGATTCCCCCCTCATACGGGTCCGGAACCTTCACCTCTAGGTTAGAGCGCATGCATGCAAGGGGGGACACATGCAAGCACCTATACCAACCTCTCACCACACTCACACACATATGCTAGGGTCACATGCAAGTTTTCATCTCATTCCAATGTTCTCGTGGTCTTCCTCCGGCGAAACCCTGATCTCTGTGCGCACTCGGATCGTCTACCCCCCTAGACGTTCCTCTGACAGGGGTAGCCCGGCGTAGCTCTCTCTTGTTTTGTGTTTGTTTAGGTCATAGGGTGATGTAAAACCATGTTGGTTCACAAGTTGGGGCACTATCCTACCCGGTTTCACCTCGACGGGGAGATTCCCCCCTCATACGGGTCCGGAACCTTCGCCTCTAGGTTAGAGCGCATGCATGCGAGGGGGGACACATGCAAGCACCTATACCAACCTCTCACCACACTCACACACATATGCTAGGGTCACATGCAAGTTTTCATCTCATTCCAATGTTCTCGTGGTCTTCCTCCGGCGAAACCCTGATCTCTGTGCGCACTCGGATCGTCTACCCCCCTAGACGTTCCTCTGACAGGGGTAGCCCGGCGTAGATCTCTCTTGTTTTGTGTTTGTTTAGGTCATATGGTGATGTAAAACCATGTTGGTTCACAAGTTGGGGCACTATCCTACCCGGTTTCACCTCGACAGGGAGATTCCTCCCTTATACGGGTACGGAACCTTCGCCTCTAGGTTAGAGCGCATGCATGCGAGGGGGACACATGCAAGCACCTATACCAACCTCTCACCACACTCACACACATATGTTTTGTGTTTGTTTAGGTCATAGGGTGATGTAAAACCATATTAGCTTCGCATCAACGGGGAGATTCCCCCTTATACGGGTCCGGAACCTACGCTTCCGCATGCATGCGAGGGGGGACACGCACATGTGATTGAATCTTTGAACAACTTCACAAAAATTTGTGAAATATAAATTTCATGCACATGTGATAATAACACACAAACATGCAAATTTCTCAACTTGTAAGAAGATTCGACATTTTATGTGGGCGTGAAAACTATTATTCGGAGGCTACGAATCCATCCAATTGATAAAATAGAACCTAAATAATTGATACTAATAAATAAATACAAATAATTTGGTAAGGAAAAAAAAGGTGCATAGGTACGCCGAGGGTCACCGTCGGCGTAGGCAGGACGTACGCCGAGGGTGACCGTCGGCGTATCCTATGCCGACAGCGGCTCTCGGCGTAATGCTGACGCCGTTAGGGCCTTTCCTGGCCTGGACTGTCTAGTGCCACGCGGCCACCCCGTACGCCGAGGGCAATGTTTACGCCGACGGTCACCCTCGGCGTACCTGCCGCCACGCCGACGGTTGCGGTACGCCGAGAGCTCGGAAGCTGGGCTGGCCTGGCCCTGTGCTACGCCGACGGCCCCGACCTTTGGCCGTCGACGTAGCATCCGGCCGTCGGCACACAACGCCATTCTTGTAGTGAGACCTTTGCCGAGGAGGCAGCCGTCGGCGTAGCATACGCCGAGGGCATTTTGGCCTACGCCGACATCTTTTTTCCCTCGATGCAGCGTGCCGTTTCTGTAGTGATTATACAAGGATGCTTGCACAAGTACACGTATGTGCCACATACCGAAACATTTACAAGATATGCGGTGGTTCCCGAACCGAACACAACCTAAAATAGGTACGCTGGCTGAGCCGGTTGCCCAGTTACAATTCCTTATATGTCCTCAGGCCCATATCACAAAGGCAGTCAACTTAACACACTTAAGCTGATGGAGGGACGAAAGTGAGAGAATAACTACACTACTGAAAAGCATCATGCATGATGCGTACAGGGAAACCAAGGAACAAAACAAAATGTTAGCAATGCCATGGATACATGTTAACCGGAAAGGATTTGAGAAATGTAAACCGGGATTAGGGAATTGCCCGACAAAGAACAACCTTGTAGTCTGTGTACGCGGTCCCAACACCCTTCTAGACAAGTAGTGGCCGGCTGTGAAGATAATTAATTGAATGGCGCCATGCATGCCTCCGTTGGCGTCGGCAACCTCTTTGTGGCATAGATGAGATATTATTGTTTAATTACAACCATGGAGAAGGGGTGTGTGTGGTGGTGGTGGTGTGGGTGTCGACTATTCAAGGATTTCAATAATCGGATAACATGAAGTAAAAAATGATCCTTTTAATCATTGTACTATTTACAAACACAAGTTAATATCAATATTTAAATAGAAGTAAAATAGTTGTAGTTCTCTGCTGCTGCGTGCGACAGTGCGTGGCGAGCTGCCTGCTAGCGCCGGAACACCCCTTCTTCACGCCACCCGACACCGAGGCCCAACAGTCGCCGGACCACGAGGATGCTCCTACTGCCAGCGGCGACGGGTGGGTGAAGTATTTCCTGATCGCGGTGAGCATCTGCGATGCGGGAGCCAGCCTACCCAATGGGGCATACGGGGTGGCCGACTGCCTAGGCCGCGGATGTGCTACATGTGTGTGTTCGACTGTCTGTGTCTATGTGTGCTTCCTATTTTCAGTTGCATCGAATTGTCATGCTAGTGATTGTGGCTTTACACATCGCGACATTGTAAATTATTTATCTTCTAGAAATTCATATTGACCACAAACTTCAAACTGATAAGTTATACAAATCACCCGGTGTATTTATTAAATCTCGTTTGGCGACCCAAAAATATAAGCCGTATCCATCGGAATGGAGAGAGTATTTACCATGAGTGTATCGAGGAAGCACTATAAGGCCTCACATTAACTAGTTGTCGAACTTATCCAGCAATATCTGTCAAAAGATAAAGGGTTAATTAGATAGACACCACTACAATTTCCATTAATTTAAGAAATGCCACTGCAACTTTCAACTTTGAAAAAACTCCGCTACACTTATGTGTAGATCTTTTGTATGCCATTGCACCCACTTAGACACGTATAGGGCAATATACACTTTGTATTCTGTGTTAGATACGTATGTATAGTACATAGTGGAACCCACCCAAATCACCAAGGACTGCCTGACAAGCTAGCTTGACTAGTCGAGTGGAAGCTGAGAATGCTACCTGCTCGACCAAAGAACACATTGCGATTCCCCTTTTGCTCCTCCAATCGTGACCAAAAAACCATAGGATGGTGGATGCCGGCGAGCATGGGAATGACGACGGCGAGTACCTGGTTCCCGCACTCCCTCCCCACCTTATGCTGGCAGGACAGAAGTCCCGGGGAATTCTAACTCCCTCCCCTTGGCGGCCAAAGGTGGCGAACATGGCGGCGATGGTGCTGGTGGGACGACGGCGAGCACCTGCTTCTCACATTGGCGGCCGATTCTTCCCTCGGCGGCTTAAGGAAGTCGTGGCGGACGGTTGCGAGTATGTCGGCGGATAGGACCCAACGGCAATGACGACTGCAGTCCCGTATGCCCTCTTAGCTTAAGTATTCCATCTGTCTAATAGACGTCTCAAGTTTGTTAAAATTTAGATAAATCTATATACTAAATAGAGTCTAGATTATCTAAATTTTGATAAATTTGAGACATCTATTTCAATACAGAGGGAGTATAAGTTTAAGCCTCGAATCCTTTTTCTCTCCTGATTTTATTCCGCTTTCTAGTAAAGCATTACATGTGGAATTCGATTATGTGGCCCTCCCGTTCTTGATTGTTGTTTCTACCGATGTTTATCTGAACTGGAACACTTCGATTCCATTACTCAGTAGGCTCAACTATCATCTTGGCCACCCAAAGGCTTAGAGCAGCTCTAGCAAAGCCCGTAAACACCCATAATAAACTGTAAAATAACCGCTTCTTACCGTCTACGCAAAAAATGAACGCTCTAGTCAAACCCATAAAAGGTGTCGGCCCTTGTTTATTTTTAAGGGGGACAGTGAATTTCCCCCGTCGACCAGTAGATACACGGAGCGAGGGGACCACCTGGGCGAAAACCCTACCCCCGCGAGTATTGGCGCACTAAACTTTCCCCTCTTCTCCTTTCGCCCGCCGCCGCCGTTCCCCCGTGGCGACCGTCCTTTTCGGCTAGATTTCCCGACGCGCTGCCCTAGGGCCGATCCGGTCTTCCGCTTCGTCAGTCAACCGCTGTTGCCAAGTTTTGCAGTCGTTCGTTCTCCCTCGCAACTTGAGTCCATGGAATTTTACGGTCGTATTTGATTGATTCAGATAAGTTTGTCGATGACAGAGAGCAATCTATACTCCTCCTTCGACGACAACGATGATTCATCGATGAGCTTCTACATGACGATGACGCCAAGCATTTGGCCGTCATCCTCGCCGTCAAGGAGATTGAGGATAGGCCAAAGTTGTTGGACAGGCGCCGCGGATCGGTGCCCGGACATATTTATCTCCCGCGCAATCACTGGCAAGGCCACCACTCGCTGGTGCAAGATTACTTCGTCGAGGTACCAACCTACCCCGCTCATCTCTTCCATAGAAGGTTTTGAATGCGGCGATATTTGTTCTTCAAAATCGTAGAGGCTTGCGAAGCCAACTTTTAGTACCATAGAGATGACGACGGGGTCCTTGGGTTTAGCGTGTACCAAAAAATCTCTGTAGATTATTGTGATGAGTACCTTCGCACTGGTGAAGATACAACCATTGAATCTATTCGGTGGTTTGCAAACCTTGTGATCCGACTGTTCGGTGAGGAGTATCTTCGACCTCCCAACGAGGAAGATACCAAAATATTGATGGAGAAGAACCTTGAGAGGGGTTGGCTTGGCATGCTTGGCAGTGTGGATTGTATGCACTGGAAGTAGAAGAATTGCCAAAAAGCTTGGCAAGGGCAACATTGCGATAAAAGCCGTGATCCAACGACTGTGCTTGAGTCATAGCATCTGAAGACCTATGGATTTGACATTGTTTCTTTGGCTTGCTGGGATCACTCAATGACATCAATATCTTACATCGCTCCCATCTCTTTGAAAGGCTTGCGAGTGGAGAAGCACCAGCGTGAAATTACAAAGTCATGAAAAATGACTACACAATGGGGTACCATCTAGCTGATAGCATATATTCAGATTGGACAACTTTAGTGAAACCATTCATGGTCCTCAATCAAACAAAGAAGCTTTCTTAGCCAAGGCACAAGAGGCATCCCAAAAGGATATCGAGGGAGTTTTTGGTGTTTTGCAAGCTCGGTTTGTAATTGTGCGAGGTCCCGCTCATTACTGGGACATTAAAACCCTCAGAAACATCATGACATGTTGTGTTATTCTTCACAACATGATTACTGAGGACGAGAGAGGGTTTGCCTTGGAGTGCTTCTATGACAATGTTGGCAGCGAGTGAAGCCACAAAGAAACCCCGACCATCTTCAAGCTTTTATTGACTCGTACAGGACTGAACACGAGGGCACCCACTCGCAGCTCCAAAAAGATCGGACTGAACATGAGGGCACCCACTCGCAGCTCCAAAAAGATCCGATCGACCACCACTGGGTGAGGCATGGCCAGCAATGATCAACATATCTTATTTCATTTGTGTATGTTTAACAAAAACATTCATTTGGCTATGTTCAAACTATTTGTTTGGAACTATTTATTGTAATTTGATTTGTATAATAATGTACCGCGGATGATTAGTTGGTTATTTTATCTTATGATTTCGTATGAAAAATACTGAAATGTCTAAAATTCTGGGTTTACCCTTTTGAAACTATATCGGCGCAAAACAAAGCCTGCAAACCGCATAGCCAAACGACACAGGTCGAGTTTACGGGCTTGGTTCTGCGCCGCCTCATTTCGAACGGTAAAAAACGTTTTCCGTGGTCTCTATCCGTGTTTTAATGTTCGCGAGTTTACATGGTTCGCTATAGATGCTCTTATATCGTCGTGTGGCAGTGATTCAGGCCACACACACGCCTTCGTTCACGCCTACTTGCACCATAGGCCGCTAGGGCATGAGCTAATTTATTATAGTTCCTTGGTGCATAGCCATACGGATGTCGCTGTACTGCCCACCTTCAGGTGCTCTATCAAAGCTGGGTCCTTGTAGCGCCTTCACCATGTTCTGTGAATCAGTTTCCACATGGATCGCCACCATTCCCCAGTCTGCTGCCGCTTGCAGCACATGCATGGATGCCTCGGCCTCCGCCTGTGACGCACTTGCCAGATGTGGCAACCATCCAGCTCCCGATCCTCTCACTTCGCAAAGCCCCTTCCTCCTTGGCCTGTAGATTCTTGAAACGCCGCGTCAGTATTTATTTTAAGAACATCGCCTTCTGGTTTCTTCCATTTAGCGGGAACAGCAGCTGTCTCTTTTCTCTCCTGCCACGTTCGACAGAACTGCAGAGATTCAGACTGTAGGTGCTTGATCTGATAGATCATATTACCATGCGAGGCTACCTTCTCCTTTGAATTGACTTTATTCCTCCAACACCACCAGCGTCACAGCGTGTGTGACACTCCATTCCCCTTCTCTGTATGTTGGTTTTCAAAGGCAAACTGTTATGGCCTAATCTCCAAATGAATTGCTCACTTTCGGCTGGCATGAAAACTTCCAGATTTGCTTCCACTGAAACGTCTCCGCATTACCATTTGATGATGATGCTGGCGGGTCCATCTCTGCATGTTACATATAAACCAGTAGGCAGACTCCACTGAAAACTCCCCCTTACTATCATAATCATAGTGCCATGAGATAAAATCCTCAAACTCCTCCCTGATAGGCATTGCTAGTATTATTTTTGCATCGTCTTCACAGAAGGTGTTTCTCACCAGCTCTTCCTTCGATGTACCCGTAGGTTGATCTATTAGCTCATTTACATTCTCAAGTTGACACTCCCCTTGAGGAATCATGGGCCTTTCGTGTACCATCTCTAGCCATCCAAGGATCAGACCAGATGTTAATACCGCTACCATCCACTACGCGCCAGATTATTCCTTCTTTCAAGAGGCCAATCCCTTTCAGGATGCTTCTCCAACAATGCAGGATGGATGTGTCGGGGAAATATCTGGCTTTGAGAACTTGACCACATAGTGAGTCTAGGTTTGTCAGCATTCGCCACGCTTGCCTTGCCAACATAGCGAGATTGAAACCATATAGATATCTGAATCCAAGTCCTCTCCTTCGGTTTTGTTAGGATTTCCCAACTCAACCAGTGGACATTGTTCTCCTTCTCCTGTTGAGCCCACCAATATCTGCAAATCATCATGCTCATTTGGTCGCACATGATTTTGTCAAGTCAAAACAAGACATCGCAAAGGTGGGGATGGCCTGCGTACATGATTTGATCAGTATATCCTTCCCCGCCTTTGTCAACATCTCCTCCTTCCACCCTTGAATCCGCTTCCACATTCTATCTTTTAGGTATTCAAACGTTTTTTTATCTCGATCTTCCAACATACACCGGCAGTCCCAAATACTTCTCCGTTTTGTCCTCCCCTGTGATGTGCAAATCAGTCACACCTCCCTCTTACACTTTCGGCTGGTGTTTCTACTAAACATTTCCGATGACGGAGGCCACCTCAGAAGGACCAAAAAGGACGACAGAGAGTACCAAAAAGGACAACATCGATCCAAAAGCTGTCGCCTACTCACCCACATGCTTGAGGCCAGCCATGTTAGCATCGAAATTACGGCTTGTTAATGTTAGATTACATTTTATTGTCAACTTCGCAGCTACTGTAAGTAGCTAGCTGGATCCACCGGAAGTGTCTTTGTTAGCTGGCTTGGCCCAGGCACCCAGCTTAAATTTATGATGTTTTCTATACATGCATCTTGTCAACTGATGGTGGGAGTATAGCTGGCGAGAAGCTGTGGGGCTGCCCAATTCAGGATGGAAATGGGCCGTGTCGTCCCGACGGGTCACGCTGACCCGACCCAAAAACTCGAGGCCACACAATCTTCTAAGCGATACCCACAAAAACAAAATCTAGGTGCTAACGAGCATCCAAAAGTTAGTTTGATTATTGTGGAAACAAGGTGTATACACTTTTTTTTAGATAAAAGGCTTAGTCTGACTTTATAAATTAATAAAGGTCTGATGAGTTCGTAGGGAGTTAAAACAGGCACGCTAGCTGAGCCAGTTACAATTCCTTACATGGCCTCAGGCCCAAATGACAAAGGCAGTCAAAACTACACTACTGAAGAGCATCATGCATGATGCGTACAGGGAAACCAAGGAACAAAACAAAATGAGTGCAATGCCATGCATACATAATGTTAACCTGAAATTCCTTCAAAATAATAATGTTAACCTGAAAGGATTAGAAAAATAAATCGGGATTACCAGGGCCGGCTCTGACCCATGGCCAACATGGGCGGCGCCCTAGGGCCTATGCCTGTTGGGGGCCCATGATTTGCATGCTCCTTCATTAGTCAGTTGTTTGGTTTTGGGTTAAAAAAATCAGTTATTAGGCCTAGCATGGAGTCAAGAATCGATCTCCCGTTTAATCTAATTCGTGTTCGCCTGTTTGTATTCCCAATTTCCTACTATCGTCTATTCAACTACGGACTGTCCTAGCCGCCTTGCTCTAGATTGGAGATCGCCAATTCATCATTGCCTATTGGAAACTAGAATTGATCATTTGAACTTGTGAATCCATCTGCGTCACTTCCCGCTCCTCATGGCCTTTTCTCTGCTGTCATGGCCCCTGGTACGTTCAATCGCCACAGAATCCAATTACAATGTGATATTAGGGACTTGGAGTTTTAGTTTTAAGTACTATTTAATTCCTTCATAATTATAGGTGTCCAAATGTTGCCTGAAGAACATAAGTCCTGCATTGAGAAAATAAATTAAAAACCAAGAGTCGGTTTATTGAATCACAAAGAGGTGCTTTAAAATAAGTATTTTCCGGTCAACTACTAGTTTTGATATCAATGCCGATAATCAATTGCAAGAATCTGATTCGGAAGAAGATGATTTTGCAGCAACAAGTTATTTAACTACTTTTTTATTTTCTCTATCACTATATGACATGGTTTAAGTGCTTAACCATCGTGTTTATACATCTTGAACTAATAATGTGTTGTCGGATGTTAACTTTTAATACTTTGCAGGTAAAAATAGCCATTCATGCTCCTTTATATATTAATATATACGTGTGCATATATATAGCCTTATAAGGACCTATGTTGTCGATCTCGCCCTAGGGCCCTCCAAAAGGTAGAGCCGGCCCTGGGGATTACTGCCCCCGACAAAGAACAACCTTGTAGACCCTGCGTTGTCCGCCACCGTCGGCTGATACTCTCCACTATGATCAACTTTATTCGGCTAATTATAGTGAAGAGTATCATGCGTATGATACTAGTGTATGATACTACATATATAGTGCATATTATCTTCTAGTTGTATCATAGAGGCTTGTATTCTATTATTTATAGAATCTCGATACAAATTAGTGTTCAAGTTCTGTTTGATATTAAATAATCTAGTTTCACGTGTTATGATACGATATCATAATATGATACTACACTCAATCTCTTATTAATTATTGTATAATATCAACTTTTTGCGAACTTGGTATGCATGATAGAACTTATGAAATTGAATAACATCATGCATGACGCCGTTGGCGTTGGTAACTTGCTTGTGCCATAGATGAGAAAATAGGATTTTCTGCCACTGATGTCCAATTCTCAATCCCACGAACGCATCTTATTGCTCATCTTATTTTTTTGTCGCGAACAATGATGATCGATGGAATCGTTATTTAACTTTATTGCCTTCAACCTCTTTGTTTAACATGTGGCACTATCGCCGTCTTTCATGGCTACAACGAGCTGTTGCTCGTGATGAAAGATCCCCTTTAGCATCACGTAATCTGAAATGGTGATAAGCTAGCATTGGAGCATGGTCGCAAAGTTGGTCGATCCTTTCATTACTATCCGAGCGGATTAAAACACTAGATAGGTAAACTGGCCTTTATTCTCTCCCTCTCACTCTCCCATATCTTAGTGGCGAATGCCCCTCCATATATAGGTAAACCCATAGACATATATTATTTTTTAACTAGAACCATGGGGGCCGGGGCAAATGCCCCTCCATATATTTGTATCGCATAAAAATTATTTTTGTTAGCTATTCAACGATTCCAATAATTGAATAAAAAAAGTAAAAGCTGGCTCAAAATAATCGAATAACACATAGCTTATCACCATTTACAAACACAAGGTAATATCAACATTTAAATAGAAGCAAAACCTATGAATCGTTAGACAATAAAGCTTTAATGTTGCTGATGCTGCTCAGATCACTGTAGAGCTTCGTTGGGAGACCCCAACAGGAAGGTATGATGAGTACATCAGCAAGTTTTTCCCTCAGTAAGAAACCAAGGTTATCGAACCAGTAGGAGGAAGGAAAAGACTCAAAGGTGTTGCTAGCAACCGGAAACCTACACAACACAAACTCAAGACTTTGCCCCAACGAAGAGTGAGGTTGTCAATAAATGTATGGTGTGGAAGGTAATGATGGCTTGTAGAAATTAAACAGTAAGAGTGGAAGATGTATCAATGGTAAATATTGGACCAAGATCCATAGTTCACTAGAGGTGTTCTCTTTAAGATAAACAAACATGACATGCTAGGTAAACAAATTACAGCAGGGCAATTGACAGGACAGAGGAAGGCATAATAATGCAATACTAGATATTCATGATCATATGAGATTTGATTGGGCAATACAAAAAGATACATAGACCGCCATCCAACTGCATCTAGGACTAGTAATCCACCTTCAGGTTATCATCTGAACCCCCTCTAGTATTAAGTTGCAAGGAACAGATTACTGCTTTAAGCAAAGTGTGTAAGGTAAAAAATCCACTTGTTCCATGAAAAGGTGACCGTTGTTTTCTCCCTAGTAGCAACAACACATCTACAACCTTAGATATTTCTGTCACTTCCCCAGATTAAATAGATGCATGAACCCACTATCGAGCATAAATACTCCCTCTTGGAGTCACTAGCATCTACTTGGCCAAGATAGCTACTAGAAATAGAGAGAATGCAAGATCACAAACAACACAGACATGATAGAATCAATAAGATAGAACCATTAATCAATCTGACATAGTAATCTCAATATCCATCGGATCCCCGCAAACACAACATGCATGATTACAAATAGATGATCTTGATCATGAACGGAGCTCACAAGATCTAAACATGGTAGCAAAAAGGAGGAGAAACAACCATCTAGCTACTACATGGACCTGTAGTCCAAGGTGGAACTACTCATGCTTCATACCGAAGGCTGACATGGTGATGAAGAAGGCCTCCGGGATGATCTCCCATCCGGCAGGGTGCCGGAAAGAACTTCAGACCCCCCGATCTAGGGATGATGGTGGTGGCGGCTACAGACTGTTTCGTGGAAGATTGATCGGGTACTTAGGGTTTAGGTATCGGGGGCTTCTTATAGGCGAAGAGACGAGGTAGGGGGCACCCAGGGTGGCCGCACCCTGATGGTGCTATGTTGATGTGGAGCACTTCGTTGGGAAACCCCAAGATCAAGGTATGATGCAGCACAACAACAAGTTTTCCCTTGGTAAGAAACCGAGGTTATCGAACCAGTAGGAGGAAGGAAACGTCTCAAATGTGTTGCAAGCAACGTGGAAACCTGCACAACACAAACTCAAGACTTTGCCCCAACTAAAAGTGAGGTTGTCAATCTCACCGATTGCTGTAACAAAGGATTAACTGTATGGTGTGGAAGGTGATGATGGTTCGCATCAAGTAAACAGTAACAGTGGAAGATGTATCAATGGTAAAGATTGGACCGGGGTCCATAGTTCACTAGAGGTGTTCTCCTTAGATAAACAAACATGGCATGCTAGGTAAACAAATTACAGCAGTGCAATTGGCAGGACTGAGCAAGGCATAACAATGCAATACTAGACACAGAGATCATATGAGATTCGATTGTGCGATACAACAATATAGATAGACCGCCATCCAACTGCATCTATGACTAGAACACTACTAGGAAAACAGCTATAGGTAATCAGCACATCCGTGGCGCACATGACTATAGTGCGCCACAGATGTGTGTGGTCCAGGGCCCTGTTGGACGCTCGCCAAACATCTGTAGCGCACTATAGTCATGTGCGCCATGGTTGTTAGTGTCATCTGTGGTGCACATGGGGGGGGGTGCGCTACGCCTAAGCGCACGCCCCCTCTGCTGTGAAACGGCCACAAACATCTGTGGCGCACATGGCATAGTGCGCCACAGATGTATAAACTTAGCCGTAGGGCACTCTGCCCTAGTGCCCTACGCCTAAGTGGCATGCACCAACTCCACCACCCCCCCACCCCCCCTCCCCCCCGTGGATCGCCTTTTTAGGGTTTGCAAAAAATAAACGAAAATGATAAACACTTCAAAAAATTAAATCCTTTCATATTTAGGTAGGTAATGTGGTATAGCTTCTAGTAAAATTAACAAAAATGAGTTTCGACTTTATTTGCAAAAAAAAGTCATGCCACGGTAAAAAGGCCGTAACTTTTGCATACGATGTCGAAAAAAAACGTATAATATACCAAAATGACCAGAACGAGATTCCAGATCCGCTTGCAACGCCTGTAGGTCGTTTAGCGATTTTTTAGAATCTCAAAATTCGAAAAGAGTAAAAAGTTATGGAAAAAACAAGATTTTTTGCTGCAGAAAAAAAAATTGAGGCAACTTACCCGTAGCGCACCACCACCTAGTGCGCCACGGATAATCTTGGGCGGGATTCAAATTTGAATCACCACCCCGCCCACCTACCCCTATTCCCTCCCTCTTCTCTTTTTCATTCTCCTCCCTCCTCCTTTTCCTTCTCTCTTCTCCTCCTCCTTTTCCTTCTCTCTTCTTCTCCTCCTCCTCCTCCTCCTTTACTTCTCCTCCTTCCCTTGCCGTGGCAGTGACGATGGCGATGGCGGTGGCGACCTTCTCCTCCTCCTTGCAGTCATGACGGCGACGGCCTCCTTCCTTGCGGCCTCCTCCTCGCCTCCTCCTTCCTTGCGGCCTCCTCCTCGCCTCCTCCTCCTTGCAGTCATGAAGAGCAACGACGAGCTCCGACGACCGCCGAAGACCTCCTTCAACTTGCGGCAACCTCCTCCCTTCTCCAGCCACACCTCACTACCTCTCTTCCTCGATGCCGGCGAGGAGTAGCAAGTCCACGGCCTCCCGCACCTCCCTGCGGTGGTAGGTCATGGCCACGACCACCTCCCTGCCGGCGAGGCGACACGACGGCGGCGATGCGGACCCGATTGCTTTTGCAATTCAAAACGAGGGTGTTTTTTGCATTTTTTTTTGATTTTTGAAAAAAACATCCGTGGCGCACATGTACCCCTACCCGTGGCGCACCTGGTAGTGCGCCACGCCTATCTCGATATAACCGTGGCGCACCATGCAGTGCGCCACGGCTACGAGATAGCCGTAGCGCGAGGCCCGTGGCGCACTGCTAGTGCGCCACAGAAGGCCTTTTCATGTGCGCCACGAATAGGCGTTTTTCTAGTAGTGGAAGTCCACCTTCAGGTTATCATTTGAACCCCCTCCAGTATTATGTTGCAAGCAACAGACAACTGCTTTAAGCATAGTGTGTAAGGTAAATAATCCACTTGTTCCATGAACAAGAGACCGTTATTTTCTCCCTAGTGGCAACAGCACATCTACAACCGTAGAGATTTCTATCACTTCCCTTGGAAAATAGAGGCATGAACCCACTATCGAGCATAAATACCCCCTCTTGGAGTCACTAGCAACTACTTGGCCAAGATAGCTACTAAGAACGGAGAGCATGCAAGATCACAAACAACACATACATGATAGAATCAAATAGACAAAACCATTAATCAATCTGACATAGTAATCTCAATATCCATCGGATCCCGCAAACACAACATGCATGATTACAAATAGATTAGATCTTGATCATGAATGGAGCTCACAAGATCTATACATGAAATCACAAGGAGGAGATACAACCATCTAACTACTACATGGACTCGTAGTCCAAGGTGGAACTACTCACGCTTCATACCGGAAGCTGGCATGATGAAGAAGAAGGCCTCCGGGATGATCTCCCCTTCGGCAGGGTGCCGGGAAGAGCTTTAGATCCCCCCGATCTAGGGACGATGGTGGCAGCGGCTACAGACGGTTTCGTGGAATATTGATCGGGTCTCTAGGGTTTTGGCATTGGGGGGGACTTTATAGGCGAAGAGGCGAAGCAGTGGGGTCGCCAGGGCGACTGCACCCCCAGGCGCAGGGTGGGCCCACCTGCGCGGATAGGGGGTATGGCCCCCTGGTGAGCCTCCTCCGTCTCATATTATGGCTTCGTATTGCCCACGGTAAAATATTGACTTTGGCTTTTGTCCCGTCCAATTCCGAGAATATTGATTTTCTGCCTTTCTGGAACCAAAAACAGAAGAAAACATGCAACTGGCATTATGGCAACTTGTTAATAGGTTAGTACCAGAAAACATATAAAAACACCTCAAAGTGTGGACAAAGCAAAGCAAAGCAAAGTAGATAGTAAACAAGTATGGAGCATCAAAAATTATAGATACGTTTCCGACGTATCAAGCATCCCCAAGCTTAACTCTTGCTCGTCCTCGAGGAGGTAAGTGATAAAAGAATAATTTTTGAGGTGACATGCACCATCAAAACCAAGATCAAACCATTTGCAAGCATTGAAAGCTGGAATCAAAGGACTCTAAACATGTGCATGAAAGATGGAGTTCTAACAATAGGACAAAGTAACTATGCATGCAACATGAAAGGCTACAAAGAAAGATCATGAATAACAATGCATTGAAAAACGTTTGTTTGTTTCACATACAGAAAACATGGCATAGTGGCAATCAGCTTGTCCCTTATGGAGTAGCAAATAGATGCATATGATACCTTCAAAGTTCATAAGAGTGACTAGATACAAATAGTTCAAGAATAAGAAATATCAACAATATGCATCGATCAATAAGTTTTGGTACAATGCACGTAGAACTAAGAATAGAAACTATGCTCTCTTAATTGGTGCCTAAGGATAGAAGGTGGAGACTCAATATAATGGTGGAAGAAAGGCCCTTCATAAAGGGAAGCAGGGATTCCAAGTCTCATAAAGAGCTTCCAAAAATTATGGTACTTGTTAGCTTTCAGCTCTCATTGCCCTATCATGAGCATCTTGAAGTGATTAAGGTTAAAGTAAACAAAGATGGAGTATATGCTTGGCAAATTATAAGTTGGCAATCTCATATCCCTTAAATACAAGGGCCGCTCCTCATGCTACTCAACTTTAGTCACCTGTAAGTTCTTGTCATAGTAAGTACATGTGCATCATAGAGAACCACCAACAGGGTACCCCTTGCACATGATACAGGAGCTATCCTATAATCAAAATGACAAGGCAAGCAGACAATGAGCATGTCATCAATCTTCTTATTTACCATGGGAAAAATGGTGTTTTTTCTCTCTTTCCTCTTTTCAGCATGTCTTTTTTATAAGAAGAAGGCTTCATAGATTGCTCACTATGGTGATGCTACAAGTTTCCACCATGATTAGGCATGGCTTAGGCTAGCGGCCCAGGCGTTTATCTAACACACATACATAACTCCATGGACTTACAAGCTCCCCTTTTATTTCACACCGACGACATCCATAAACCAAAGAGCATGATATCAACTATGTACAATGTACAAGTGCAATGTTGAAAGCGTTCCCCGTGACAACACGATTCTGCTAATTCCAACGTATAAGTGCAATCATATACCACATAGATGACACAATGGTTCAAGTTTATTTAGGGGCAAGAAAAATAAAGTGTGCCATCAAGTTTGTGAGAGCTTTAATCACTAACTTTCACATAACAAAATAAATTTTTAATTGGAAGATAGATAAAACAAGAATATACTTGGAATGGTGTAACACA
This sequence comes from Avena sativa, assembly GCA_916181665.1. Taxonomy (NCBI): domain Eukaryota; kingdom Viridiplantae; phylum Streptophyta; class Magnoliopsida; order Poales; family Poaceae; genus Avena; species Avena sativa. The sequence goes on from OV702284.1 coordinate 378,479,757, forward strand.
CCATGCATAGGAATTTATAGTGGAAACTTTGGAATAACTTGGTTTATTAGGATTTGGATGCATGAGTAGAGCTTACTCATACAAGTGGAGGCTAGCAAAAGACATGGAGCGACCAACTAAGAGAGCAATAATGACCATAATCATGCAGAGCGGCAAAACATTACTAATTAAAGCATAAAGTGGCACCACAAGTCAAAAACTAAATGATCATAGAGGCTATGGTGACTGGTTCATAGTCATAACATGGTGTGAGCATGTGCCAAGTCAACCCAAACAAAGCATCAAAGGAGAATACCACAATACTATGCTTTTGTATGCTAAAACAACGCATGATTCCTTCAAGGCACATTAAACAATCCTAATTGTTTGGAACAAGTCATGCTACAGCAATAATCACTAATCATAAGGTCAAAACAACATCTAGCATGACATAATAAAGTCTAAGTCACAGTCAAGGCAAGCTCCTCTTGTACTACTCAAGCAAGAACTTTCTACTCCTCTCCAACACCAATCAACTTATTTGCAACAACACAGCGAGAACAGGGGTCCAAACTAGTTTATTCAAGCAAAATAAAACCAAAAATGAAAACTAAGACGCTCCAAGAATAACACAACTATGCATGAAACAATAAAAACGAATTGTCTAGAAAATACCTTAGATTTTTTATTGATGAAGAAGGGGATGCCTTGGGCATCCCTAAGCTTTGACGCTTGTACCTCTTGAATATTTCTTGGGGTGAAACGGGGTTGCATCCCCAAGCTTGAGTTTTTGTCCATTCTTCATCTCATTACATCATTCTTTCTCTACACCTAAATTTTTTTCCTTCATACAAAACTTCACACAATCTTCATTAGCAACATTAGTGTATTCAAAAGATAATAGACCTTTGGGTTTTAGTTTTAAAATAACAAAACTTTCACTAAAAACATAATCTACGGTAATAATTCCCTCAAAAAGCTCAATTTCCTAAAAAGAACCCAAAAAAGAATCAATAAGAAGCAAATGTAAATAATGACAGAAATCTGTCAAAACAGACTAGCAGGTAGAAACTGATTTTTTCGAAGACCTTCTGTTGCTCAAATAAAAAAGTGTTGAACTAAGGAAAGTTAGCTAACGACCTGGGGTATTTAATTAGAAAATTACAGCTCAATCCGACTTACAGAGATTTTACACGAATATTTACAGTAGAGCACAAAAATCTGTTTCGGGACAGCAACTCCCCAAATCTTACCTCCCTCTCATTAGAGGTTATTCTTGGCACAAAAGGCAAATAAAAATGATAAGGAGAGGTCATTAAAGAGGTAATAACTTCCAAGACTCAAGAAAACTATTGGGTTATCTCCCAAGAAGTACTTTTCTTTAACGCCTTTAAGTTAGGCTTGATAGTTTGAGAAGATGCTCACATAAGAAAAATGAATTGAAGTAAAAGAGAGCATCAAGAAGCAAATTAAAAACACATTTAAGTCTAACCCACTTCCTATGCATAGACATCTTGTATGCAAATAAACTCACAAAGAACAAAGTGACATGCATAGGAAGATAAAATAAGAGTAACTTCATAGCACATAGAGAAATGTTTTGGTACCATGAAAACTTCTACAACCATATTTTCCTCTCTCATAATAATTTCCAGTAGCCTCATGAATACTCAATAATATAAATATCACATAAAGCATGCTTTTCATGATCTACAAACATATAATTTCTATCAAGCTCAAAAATAGTGGGATTAAAACCTTCAAACCCACTTTTAACAATTTTATAATAGGGTGACTAATCATTCAATATAGGACCATCATCTAGATCTTTATCGTAAACATTTTCTAAGCAAAACTCTTTAGTACCATGCATTTCAAAGTTAGGCACAAATATAGGATTATCATAGATAACAGGAGCATAACTATTATCACAAGTTTTACCCATAGATGAGATTTCAAAATAATCCACGGGAACATAACATTCATCTTCCTTTAAGCATGGGGGACAATCAAATAATGTAAGGGATAAAGATTTACTCTCATTAGAAGGTAGGCATGGGTAGATCCATTCTTCCTCCTCTTGACCATCACTCTCCTCCTCTTTTTCATATAATGAGCTTTCAGGTTCAACAATTTCGTCTTCCATAGGCTCCTGCAAGGCATTAATCTCTTCTGTTTGTGGAAAGCACCTATTAAAATATTCAAGAATATAGCCATTTTCTTCCTTGTAATTACCAAAGCAAAATTTAAGTATCTCATAAACCTCATATTCATAAGGTGCATCATCTGTATTTGCAAGCAAAATGGCAAGTTCAAATGCACCCTTGAAGGCAATAAATTCTTCAATTTGTTCCACATCATAAAAGTCATAATTTCCTTTAACATAAGAAGATATGGTAACATTATCATTATACGCATATTGAAAAGGTAGGTGTTTATACGTCCTACAGCAACAAGATTTATCAAAGCAATAAGTAACATTATAAGTATAGAACACCTCTCTAGCAATAGTATTCAATTTATCAATTTGTTCCCATAAGTGTTTCCCTTTTTATGACAAACGGTGTTCTTTATAATAATTCTTTTGTTCTTCTGTGAACACACCTTACCAATAAGAACTAGTTTCAAAGAAACCATCCATTGATAGAAAGCATGACAAAGCAAGGCAATGACAGACCAGCAACTAGAGCAGGAACTATTTTTTTGTGTTTTTGATAAAGGAAAGCAAAGCAAACCAAACTATTTTTTTTGGAGTTTTTGATAAAAAGAGGCAAAAGAAACAAGGCAAAAGAAACTAAGCAAAACAAAAACAAAAACAAAGTAAAGAGAAAGGTTGTGAAGGACTCCCCTTGTGAAGCCATCCTTAGCCTCTCCGGTGATGGCGCTTTGTTGACGAGGGAGCTTCTTCTTCTTTATTCCCCGACAACGACGCTAGAAAAGAGCTTGATGTCTACGCACTTCTATTCTTGTAGACAGTTGTTGGGCCTCCAAGTGCAGAGGTTTGTAGAACAGCAGCAAGTTTCCCTTAAGTGGATCACCCAAGGTTTATCGAACTCAGGGAGGAAGTGGTCAAAGGTATCCCTCTCAAGCAAACCTGCAATCAAGATACAAGAAGTCTCTTGTGTCCCCAACACACATACAATACACTTGCCAGGTGTATAGGTGCACTAGTTCGGCGAAGAGATAGTGAAATACAAGTGGTAACGGTGCCAGAAAATAGCTTCTGACTTGTTGTTGACGTGGGGTAACGGTGCCAGAAAAGAGCTGATGGCGTGGGGGAAAGGTAAAAGCCCAAAATCTCCCTGACAAATAGAACAAAGATGGAAGCAAGCAAACATGCAACAGATCTAGATGCAAATGGTGTTTCAATGTTTAGAAACAAGGCCTACAGATCATACTTTCACTAGTGAACACTCTCTCATATAAATATTCTCTCGTCATGATACTACTCTTAACTACTCTCCGGTTGGACACTCTAATCATCGGTAGGGTTATAACAGCACTCCTCAAAGTCCGCTTTCCCCAATCTAGATAACTCCACACTTTCACCTTGAGCACTAGATGGTTCCAACAAACACAAGAATTTCATAGAGACATCCAACTCCAAATATAACTCATAGCAAATATTCAATCTAGCCAAAGTGCCACACACGATATGCACGCTGTCACTTTCACACACGTGGGGAAAACATAGATCTATCAAAGCACAAAGAGTATTTATGTAGACTCAAGCCTAAGTGCCACCATGTCGTGCACGCTGTCACTTTCACACACATGGGGAGAGCAGAGGTCTAATGAAGCACTTGAGTAGCAAGGTAGATCTACTTGATTACAAAGCTCATGACCACAAGATCATGCATAGAGAGAGATGAACACATAGCTACCGGTAGAGCCCTTAGACTCGAGGAAGAACTACTCCCTCCTCATCATGGGAATCAACAACGGTGATGAAGATGGCGATGGAGATGGCTCCGGGGGCACTTCCCCGTCCCGGCAGGGTGCCGGAACAGAGAATTTCTATCCCCCGAATCCCCCTTTCGGTGGCGGCGGCGCTACAGAGGTTTTCATGGATTTCTTCTAGATCCTCTAGGGTTTTCTCATCGGGGGATCTTATAGGCGCCGGAATCAAGGTCGGTGGGGTCCAGGGGGCCCACACCCCCTCCTGGCGTCCCCAGGGCTTGCCCGCGCCTAGGAGGGGTGCGCCCACCCTGTGGCCCCCCTCCGGCTCTGCTTTGTGGTTCCGTGTTGCTCCGGGAAAAATAATAACTTTGGCTTTTGTCCCGTCCAATTCAAAGAATATTGATTTTCTGCCTTTCTGGAACCAAAAACAGAAGAAAACAGGCAACTGGCACTATGGCAACTTGTTAATAGGTTAGTTCCAGAAAAGATATAAAAACACCTCAAAGTGTAGACAAAGCAAAGTAGATACTAAACAAGCATGGAGCATAAAAAATTATAGATACGTTTCAGACGTATCAAGCATCCCCAAGCTTAACTCCTGCTCGTCCTCAAGTAGGTAAGTGATAAAAAGAATAATTTTTTAGGTGACATGCACCATCAAAACCAAGATCAAACCATTTGCAAGCATTGAAAGCTGAGATCAAAGAACTCTAAACATTTGCATGAAAGATGGAGTTCTAACAATAGGACATAGTAACTATGAATGCAACATGAAAGGCTACAAAAAAAGATCATGAATAACATGCATTGAAAAACGTTTTTTTGTTTCACATACAGAAAACATAGCATAGTGGCAATCAACTTGTCCCTCATAGAGTAGCAAATAGATGCATAGGACACCTGCAAAGTTCACAAGGGTGACTAGAAACAAATAGCACAAGAACAAGTAATATCATAATATGCATCAATTAATAAGTTTTGGGACACTGCACACAGAATGGCAACTATGCTCTCTTAATGGTGCCTAAAGGTAGAAGGTGGAGACTAAATAATAGTGGAATAAGGGCCCTTCATAAGGGAAGCAGGGATTTCAAGTTTCAAAAAGAGCTTCCAAAAATTATGGTACTTGTTAGATTTCAGCCCTCATTGCCCCTATCATACGCATCTTGAAGTGGTTAAGGTTAAAGTGGCAAAGATGGAGTATATGCTTGACAAAGTATAAGTTGGCAATCTCAAGTCCCTTGAATAGGAGGGCCACACCTCATGCATACTCAACTTTGGGTCCAGGTAAGTTCTTGTCACTCTAAGTATTTGCATATCATTGAGAACCGCCAATGGGGTACGCCTTGCACATGGTATAGGAGCTTTCCCATAACCAAAATGACAAGGCAAGCAGACAATGAGCATCTCAGCAATCTTCTTATGTACCATGGGAATATGGTGCCTTTTCTCTCTTTCCTCTTTTCTCAATGTGTCTCTCTTTTTTTATAAGAAGAATGCTTCATAGATGTCACTATGGTGATGCTACAAGTTTGCACCATAATTAGGCATGGCTTAGGCTAGCGGCCCAGGCGTTTCTCTAACACAAAATACAAACTCCATGGACTTACAATTTTCCTCTTTATTTCACACCGGTGACATCCATAGACAAAAGAGCATGATATCAACTGAGTACAAAGTACAAGTGCAATGTTGAAAACGTTCCCCGTGACAGCACGGTTCTGCTAATTCCAACTTATAAGTGCAAGCATATACAACAAAGTTGTCACAATGGTTCAAGTTTATTAGGGGCAAAGAATATAAAGTGTGCCATCAAGTTCGTGAGGGCTTTAATCACTAAGTTTTCACATAACAAAATAGTTTTTAATTGGAAAATAGATGAAAACAAGAATATACTTGGAATGGTGTAACACACCATGCATAGGAGTTTATAGTGGACACTTTGTAAAAACTTGGTTTCTTGGGATTTGGAAGCATGAGTAGAGCTTACTCATACAAGTGGAGGCTATCAAAAGACTGGGAGCAACCAACTAAGAGAGCAATAATGGCCATAATCATGCAGTGCAATAAAGCATACTAATCAAAGCAAAAAGTGGTACTACAAGTCAAGGACTAAATGATCATAGAGGCTAATGGTGTCTTGTCATAGTCATAACATGTTGTGAGCATGTGCCAAGTCAACCCAAACAAAGCATCAAAGGAGAATACCACAATACTATGCTTTTGCATGCTAAAACAACACATGATTCCTTCAAGGCACACTAAGCAATCCTAATTGTTTGGAACAAGTCATGCTACAACAATAATCACTAAGAATAAGGTCAAAACAACATCTAGCATTACATGATAAAGTCTAAGTCACAGTCAAAGCAAGCTCCCTTTTGTACCACTATAAGCATGAAATTTTCTACTCTTTTCCAACACCAATCGACTTATTTGAAACAACTCACAAAGATAATAATCAATAAAGACCAGTGATCTTGTCTCAGAAATGCACACAGAAGAACTAAAAATTTATAAGCTGAAAGCACAAGAAAACTAAGGCTAAACACAGTGCTAGCAAAAGTGAACACTCACAAAACAATAAGAGCGAAAACTAGAGTGTTCTAGCCAATGGAAACAGAGTGTGTCTCTCTCCAAAAGAAGTGTGGTGTAACCGACCAACTTACTCAAGAAAACTAAGCAAATGAAAACCAAAAACGAAAACTAAGACGTTCCAAGAACAACAAAACAATGCATGAAACAATAAAAACGAAGTGTCTAGAAAGACCTGAGATTTTTATTGATGAAGAAGGGGATGCCTTGGGCATCCCCAAGCTTTGACGCTTGTACCTCTTGAATATTTATTGGGGTGACACGGGGTGGAATCCCCAAGCTTGAGATTTTTTCCATTCTTCATCTCATTACATCATTCTTTCTCTACACCTGCAAATTTTCCTTCATACAAAACTTCACACAATTTTCATTAGCAACATTAGTGTATTCAAAAGATAATAGACCTTTAGGCAAAGCTTTGGAACAGCAAGAATTTTCACTAAAACACAAGCTATTGTAGTAACTCCTTCAAAAATCTCAATTCCCCAAAAGAGAACTCAAAAAGGAATCAATAAGAAGCAAATGCAAATAATGGCAGAAATCTGTCAAAACAGACCAGCAGGTAGAAACCAATTTTTCAGAAGAGCTTCTATTGCTCAAATCAAAAAGTGTTGAACTAACGAAAGTTAGCTAACATACTGGGGGATTTATTCATAAACTTTCAGCTCAATCCGACTTACAGAGACTCCTCACGAATTTTTATGGTGGAGGACAGAAATCTATTTTGGGACAGCAACTCCCCAAATCTTACTTCCCTCTCATTAGAGATAATTCTTGGCACAAAAAAGCAAACAAAAAGGATAAGGAGAGGTCATTATAGAAGTAATAACTTCCAAGACTCAATAAAACTCTTGGGTTATCTCCCAACAAGTACTTTTCTTTAATGCCTTTAAGTTAGGCATGATAGTTTCAAAGATGCTCACATAGGAAATATGAATTGATTTAAAAGAGAGCATTAAGAAGCAAATTCAAAGAACATTTAAGTCTAACCCACTTCCTATGCATAGGAATCTTGTAAAGAAACAAGTCATGAAAGCACAAAGCAACAAGCATAGGAAAGCAAAACAAATGCAACTTCAAAATTTTAAACATAAAGAGGGGAAACTTAATATTTTTGAGATGCATAAAACCATGTTTCCCTCTCTCATAATAACTTTCAGTAGAAACATGAATAAAATTAACAATATATCTATCACATAATACATTCTTATCATGAGCCACATGCATAAAATTATTACTCTCCACATAAGCATAGTCATTCTTATTAATTGTAGTGGGAGCAAATTCAACAAAATAGCTATCACTATTATTCTCATCACCATAATCATCAAATTTAGGAGGCAGATTGTAATCACAATTAACTATCTCCTCAATAGTAGGTGTACTTAAAATATTAGAATCATCATTGTAATCATCATAAATTGGAGGTTTGGTATCATCATAAGCAATACAATAGCTATCTTCTAAAGCTGGAGGACAAAAAAGATCATTTTCATAAAAACTAGCTTCCCCAAGCTTAGATGTTTCCATAGCATTAGCAACAATGGTGTCCAAAGAGTTCATACTAATAACATTGCTATTAGCATGCAAATAAAGTTCCATAGGTTTTTTAATTTTCTCTTCAAACACTTCATGTCCTAACTCAAGATAAACACTATAGAGCTCTCTAATTTTGTTGTTGTTTTCCATTAAGCCTAACTAGTGAAAACAAGAAACAAAAAGACAAAATTGCAGAATCTAAAGTAAATAACTTGGAGCACTCACACCGGAGGATGTGAGTACCTTTTACCTTACCTCCCCAGCAACGGCGCCAGAAAAGACTTTTGATGGCGCTTTGTTGACGAGGGAGCTTCTTCTTCTTTATTCCCCGACAACGGTGCCAGAAAAGAGCTTGATGTCTACGCACTTCTATTCTTGTAGACAATTGTTGGGCCTCCAAGTGCAGAGGTTTGTAGAACAGCAGCAAGTTTCCCTTAAGTGGATCACCCAAGGTTTATCGAACTCAGGGAGGAAGTGGTTAAAGGTATCCCTCTCAAGCAACCCTGCAATCAAGATACAAGAAGTCTCTTGTGTCCCCAACACACACACAATACACTTGTCAGGTGTATAGGTGCACTAGTTCGGCGAAGAGATAGTGAAATACAAGTGGTAACGGTGCCAGAAAATAGCTTCTGACTTGTTGTTGACGTGGGGTAGCGGTGCTAGAAAAGAGCTGATGGCGTGGAGGAAAGGTAAAAGCCCAAAACCTCCTCGGCAAATGGAACAAAGATGGAAGCAAGAAAACATGCAACAGATCTAGATGCAAATGGTGTTTCAATGTTCAGAAACAAGGCCTAGAGATCATACTTTCACTAGTGAACACTCTCTCATATAAATATCCTCTCTTCATGATACTACTCTTAAATACTCTCTGGTTGGACACTCTAATCATCGGTAGGGCTATAACAACACTCCTCAAAGTCCGCTTTCCCCAATCTAGATAACCCCACACTGTCACCTTAAGCACTAGATGGTTCCAACAAACACCACAATTTCATAGAGACATCCAACTCCAAATATAACTCATAACAAATATTCAATCTAGCCAAAGTGCCACACACGGTATGCACGATGTCAGTTTCACACACGTGGGGAAAATCATAGATCTATTAAAGCACAAAGGGTATTTATGTAGACTCAAGCCTAAGTGCCACCATGGCGTGCACGCTGTCACTTTCACACACATGGGGAGAGCAGAGATCTAATGAAGCACTTGAGTAGCAAGGTAGATCTACTTGATTACAAAGCTCATGACCACAAGATCATGCATAGAGAGAGAGATGAACACATAGCTACCGGTAGAGCCCTTAGACTCGAGGAAGAACTACTCCCTCCTCATCATGGGAATTAGCAACGGTGATGAAGATGGCAATGGAGATCAATGGAGATGGCTCCGGGGGCACTTCCCCGTCCCGACAGGGTGCTGGAACAGAGATTTTCTGTCCCCCGAATCTTCCTTTCGGTGGCGGCGGCGCTACAGAGATTTTCGTGGATTTCTTCTGGATCCTCTAGGGTTTTCTCATCGAGGGGCTCTTATAGGCGCAGGAATCAAGGTCGGTGGGGGTCTAGGGGGCCCACACCCCCTCCAGGCGCCCCCAGGGCTTGCCTGTGCCTAGGAGGGGTGCGGCCACCCGGTGGACTCTCTTCGGCTCTGCTTCGTGGTTCCGTGTTGCTCCGGGAAAAATAATAACTTTGGCTTTTGTCCCGTCCAATTCCGAGAATATTGATTTTCTGCCTTTCTGGAACCAAAAACAGGCAACTGGCACTATGGCAACTTGTTAATAGGTTAGTTCCAGAAAAGATATAAAAACACCTCAAAGTGTAGACAAAGCAAAGAAGCAAAGCAAAGTAGATACTAAACAAGCATGGAGCATAAAAAAATATAGATACGTTTCCGACGTATCACCCGACAACGACGCCAGAAAAAGGCTTGATGCGGCTCAGATCACTATGGAGCTTCGTTGGGAGACCCCAAGAGGAAGGTATGATGAGTACAACATCAAGTTTTTTCCTCAGTAAGAAACCAAGGTTATCAAACCAGTAGGAGGAAGGAACCGACTCAAAGGTGTTGCTAGCAACTGGAAACCTGCACAACACAAACTCAAGACTTTGCCCCAACAAACAGTGAGGTTGTCAATCTCACCGGTTTGTTCAAAACAAAGGATTAACTGTATGGTGTGGAAGGTAATGGTGGCTTGCAGAAAGTAAATAGTAACATTGGAAGATGTATCAATTGTAAAGATTGGACCGGGGTCCATAGTTCACTAGAGGTGCTCTCCTTAAGATAAACGAAAATGGCATGCTGTGTAAACAAATTATAGCAGGGGAATTAACAGGACAGAGCAAGGCATAATAATGCAATACTACACATTCATGATCCTATGAGATTTGATTGGGCAATACAACAAGATACATAGACCACCGTACAACTGCATCTATGACTAGTAATCCACCTTCAAGTTATCATCCGAACCCCCTCCAGTATTAAGTTGCAAGCAACAGATTACTGCTTTAAGCAAAGTGTGTAAGGTAAACAATCCACTTATTCCATGAACAAGAGACCGTTGTTTTCTCCCTAGTAGCAACAACACATATACAACCTTAGAGATTTCTTTCACTTCCCTAGATTAAACAGAGGCATGAACCCACTATCGAGCATAAATACCCCCTCTTGGAGTCACTAGCATCTACTTGGCCAAGATATCTAGTAGAAACAGAGAGCATGCAAGATCACAAACAACACATACATGATAGAATCAAGAAGATAGAACCATTAATCAATCTGATATAGTAATCTCAGTATCCATCGGATCCCCGCAAACACTACAAATAGATGATTTTGATCATGAACGGAGCTCACAAGATCTAAACATGATAGCACAAAGGAGGAGAAACAACCATCTAGCTACTACATGGACATGTAGTCCAAGGTGGAACTACTCATGCTTCATACCGAATGCTGGCATGGTGATGAAGAAGGCCTCCGGGATGATCTCCCCTCCGGCAGGGTGCCGGGAAGAACTTCAGATCTCCCCGATCTAGGGACGATGGCGGCGGCGGCTACGGGCTGTTTCGTGGAAGATTGATCGGGTACTTAGGGTTTAGGTATTTGGGTCTTCTTATAGGTGAAGAGGCGAGGCAGGGGGCACCCAGGGCGGCCGAACCCCCCAGGCGCGGGCCAGGCTTGGCCGCACGGCCAGGGGTGTGGCCCCCTGGTGCCTCTCCTCCGTCTCGTATTCTAGCTCCGTGTTCCCCACGGTAAAATATTGACTTTGGCTTTTGTCCCGTCCAATTCCGAGAATATTGATTTTATGTGTTTTTTGGAACAAAAAATAGAAGAAAACAGACAACTGACACCGTTGCATATTGTTAATATGTAGTACCAGAAAACATATAAAAATACCTCAAAGTGTATACAAAGCAAAACAAAGTAGATACTAAACAAGCATGAAACATAAAAAATTATAGATACGTTTACGATGTATCAGTCGCCCATAAATCCTAATCAATGGCAAAGCTCTAGGTTCTTTTTGAAAATATTTCTTAATCTACTAGATAAAGAATTTTGAATATCCATCGCTCGGTGTAGAACAATTATAATAAACATATCTATGTATTTTCAAATATGTTAAGTTATTATTTATGATATTTTACAAGTTATATTATATTTATTGGAACTAACATATTATTAGTTGTAAGGGTGCACACGCAATGTGTGTGAATTGCACGGATATTATATGAATCACAAAGTAGCCTGCGGTAAAATTCGTAGTTTGAAAATTTGTTGCTCCGGGACCGTTTCTTAAAAATCACCAAAAGGGCTTCAGGAAGTTGATGTAATGGAAAAAATAAAGCATGAAAGTTGTGGGTTTTTTCCAAAAACATTTATTTTCCTATTTCCAAAACTTTTATTTTCCTATTTAAATGTCCAAATTTGAGTTCATATGCCACCATAAAGTTTGTTTTACTGAGCGAAAAATAGCGAATATTGTACACACAACCTATATATATAAGTAGACTTTTATCAAAAATTAAGGTAGGGCATCCCTAAAGGGAGCTCCGCCCCCGCCGTATCTCATTCCATGGCTTTCCAGCCACTACAAATGCACTCTCGAGGCAAGAAACCCCAAACCCAAGTACTCTAGGCAAGAAACCCCAACCCAAGTTAATTACTACCAAGCAAGAAGAGAGCATGGCCAACGCTAGCTCCACAGGCACCTTGACGTTTGTAGGTTTGGTCGTGAGCATGATGCTCTTGGGGGCCGCCAGCGGAAGGCCTGTCCCTGACGGAAGGTCGCCTCCCGAGGACGGCGTTCTCACCTGGTTCCGGCGCCTAGAGGCTCCTTTATAGGTACTCCTTTGGCGTTGTCGTCGTGTTGTACGCCGTCACAGTTCTCTGTTGCTGCATGCGTAGTGCTTTGTTGGGTGGCGTGATGGCCTCTAGCGCCAGAACGCCCCTCATCCACCGCTACCTAGCATCAAGGCCCAGCATTCGCCAGACCACGAGGATGCCCCTGCTGCCGCCGGCGGCGAGTGGGTGAAATACTGCCAGATCGCGGCGAGCATCTGCGATGGGGGACAAAATACATAAAAAATTCTAATCTAAGCCCTCCCAGGATTTTTTCTTCATGCATGTGTCCAATCTTGGGGGGGGTCCCCCCAAACTACACTAAGCTCTGCCACTTCCGCGCAATGCGGCAATCGGGGTGGCCGCCTACTTGGGCTGCTGATGTGCTCCCTGTGTGTGTCTGACTGTCTGTGTCTATTGTGCTTCTTGTTTTTAGTCCCATCAGATTGTCGTGCTGGAGTCAGTTTGAGTACTAGCTTGTTTGTGCCAAAACCAATCCTGGTCATCATGGCGAGGCATGATGTTATTTCAAAGGGCATGTGTGCAAGATCGACCTCACATGCGACACGCTTGCTGGTTTTTGAAAAAAACGAACATCATATTATTTTGTGGTATCAGGTGTACCAAATCAAAAGTTGAATGACCGATTAGTTCAGTTTGTGGGATGTGCTTGTGCATGCCGTGTTAGTTTAGTTTGTGGGATATGTGTGTGTGCATGTGGACATTGTAAATCATTTGTCTTCTAGCAATTCATATTTGACCTCAATCTTCAAACTGTGCTACATCATGCAAATCACTTAGTGTATTTATTAAATTTCGTTTGGCGCATAGTGGGAATATCATAGATGGTATTATGCAATCTATGTCATAAAAAAGATAATATAGCAGTGTAATTAATAAAGAGAGAGATGATAGTGGTATCATGTTATATTACGGTATCCTAGCATGTAGACTTATATAAAACTTAATAGCAATAAATCTTGTACAAAAAATTTGTTGATTTTTACGAAATAATAAAATAGTATGATACTACGTCAAAATGAAATATTTACTACAAGTCAGAATGAAATATTTACTACAAGTGTATCGAGGAAGCACTATAAAGCCTCACAATAACTAGTTGTCAAACTTATCTAGTAATATATGTCAAACGATAAAAGAAAATAGGAAAAATCTACTTATCCGCGCCACACCGATGTCGCCCCGTGCGGCACTCTGAGATTCGGAAAATACAATCGCTCGGCTCTATCGCGAGGCGCGCTTGGGACGTGGGATGGGACAGTACTATTTTGCCGGATCATGGTATGATGCTAAAGGAGACCACACATGCAAACAGCAGTGGAGCAGCTAAAGTATTTAGTCCTTTCTCTATTGTTTTCAACGGTACTTTTGCTATAGTGAATTGTGGCTGACTTTTCCCTACATTACCGCTAGCTACGAAATAGTACTAGTACAGCGTAACTACACAGGATGCTACATAGACCTGCTAGGCTGCTACAGTGTGCTAGAGGATGAATTTCACACTTACTACCCTGCAATATACACTAGCACACTCTCTCCAGCTCATGTATAGTTCTAAAACAACGCACTTTGATACTTCATAAAACTTGATAGTTAGGAAAAGTACTTTATAATTTCTGGCTATCCGTACACTACAAAATGGATAGCAAATATTACAATAATCAAGTAGTCGATGATTCATATCAACTTTATGTGCTTTGTCAGCGTAAGTGCACATATAAACAAAATCGGAGAATAGTAAACAACCAAGTAGTTGTTAGTAAAAACATGATAGCATCTCCTAAATAAGATGCTTGTTGTTTCAAAAACCTGGTAGCTTTTTGCTAAATAAAATGGTAGGTGTAACACCAACAAACATGTTTTGAATTTGGAAATTTTGATATAACAACATAATGTTTTTAAATCCGAGAATTAATAATAAAATACCCGGTAGTTGTTTAAAATAATCTACAAATATTATAAAAAACTCATAGTTACTCCCTCTGTTTGGGATTATAGGTCCCACACGCATATCTAGGTTGTTAATTTGACCAACAAAATATAACTTATATATCACAAAAATTATATCATTAGAAAATATAACTTCTAAAGTTTCTAATAGTATAATTTTTATGCTATATTATTTATATTTTGTTAGTTAAATTAGCAACCTAGTTATCCGCGCGGGACTTATAATCCCAAACGGAGGGAGTATTTAATAAACAAACTTGGTATGTGTTTATACATAATCTGGTAGTCGTTTGTAAATAATCTGGTAGTCATTTGTAAGTAGTCGTGTGTAAATAATCTGATAGTTATTCATACATAACCTGGTAGCCGTTTGTAAATAACCTGATAGTCGTTTGTAAACCACCTGGTAGTTGCCTGGTAGTTGTTCGTACATAACCTCGTAGCCGTGTGTAAATAATCTGATAGTTATTCATACATAACCTGGTAGCCGTTTGTAAATAACCTAGTAGTTGTTTGTAAACCAATTGGTAGTTGTTCGTACATAACCCTCGTAGTCGTGTGTAAATAAATCTAATAGTTATTCATACATAACCCGTAGTCTTTTGTAAATAACCTGGTAATCGTTTGTAAATAACATGACAGTGCTGAAGTGTATAAGTGGATTGCACTGGCCCTTTTCATCAGTTCGGGCTTTTGGTTGCGTTGTCTAGTGCATAAAGCTTGACATGGTATCAGAGCTTAAGGTCTCGAGTTCGAGTCCTGGCTTTCGCAATTTATTCTAAAATTTTTGTTGACCCCTCTGTGTCCATGTATAGGCCTCTTGAGTTATACGTGAGTTTCGCGCGCCGTCGCTCTCTTCCGATTGCACGTGCTGACTTCTCCCCGTCACACGTGAGAGGGGGTGTTGAAGTGTATAAATGGATTGCACTGGCCCTTTCCATCAGTTCGGACTTTTGGTTGCGTTGGCTCGTGCATGAAGCTTGACAGATAGTTGTTAGTAGATAACTAGTAGTTGTTCATACATAACCCGGTAATGTAGGTCACTGTGAGAGCATAGGCAAACATGAAACTAGGAACATACTAGTTCCTTTTTTATATCATGGAGACATGCATACGCTGAGCCACATACGATTAGCTGCTAGTTGCTTTTCGAATCGTCCACTCCTACGTTTGCATGCGAGACAAGTTGTCAGAAGGATGGTACACAGCAGGTAAGAAACGCCGCACGGATCGACAAATATGCGACGCCGCGCGTTAGTCGGGTCCAAGAAAATAATACTATGACAAATCCAACTGCAACAACGACGGTTGTGCATGGCCATGTATACATCCACGAGTAGACCACGACCGGATCACCTTAATTTGGAAGTTGACGAAATCGACCGGACTATGAGTCGTACGTATGACGACCGACCCCTAGCTGCAACTACGAGTGATCATGCAGGGACACGTTGTCAGTGGCCCAGGCCCATCAGTAGCGCCGGACAGGGAACGACCCAAGAGGACAACGCAACCTCCATGCTGGCTGGCGGACCACGTGCTGGACTAGGATATAAGGCATAGGATCGGGAGAGAACGACTTGGCTAGGAACTGGCAATTGGACGGCAGAGCCGTATGTATTTGTACTTGCTCGGTGGGTGGTTGGACGGAACGAGCATGAACCACAAGAATCATTAGTTGAATTAAGCGAATTCGATTAGAATTGAGCCGCATCTTACATGTGGTATCAGAGCCACTAGATCCCCAATCTGGATTTACCTAGCCACCACTTCCGCACAAGATTCGCCGTCCGCCGCCGCGCTGTTGCCATGGAGGGCATGTCGGCTGAATCAAGGGCCCTCTACGAGATCATCAGGGCCGAATCTCGCGAGGCGTACGAGATTCGCTTAATCGAGCACAAGAAGGAAGTCATGCACGTCGTCCGTGCTTCTGTGGAGGACGCTGGGAGGCGGTTCGCCGAGCTCAACGATAACATTGACGCCGTCCATGCTGACGTGGGGGCGGAGATCGTGGAGGCCAAATCGAGCATCAACGCAGATCTGGAGGCGGTCAAGCGACAGATCAGTACGGAGATAGCAGGCCTGTCCGCGACTTTGGATCACGTGATTCTAGCCATGCCGCGCCGCGACACGGCGGCCACGGCTGCTGGGCAGCAAGGAATCGACGCTGCCGGCCCAGTTGGGCACCGCTCTGCAACGACATACCCGGGGCGGGGCTGTGGTCTCCACACGCCTCCTCCGGGATGAGGTAAGGAATCCGCATTCAAAACCAATTCCATGTCGGCCACTATTCGATCCTACCTGAATTCTGATGCATCTGTTTCGGCTTCGCGCGTGGAATTGCCTGCGTTTGAGGGTTCCAACCCTCGACTCTGGCAACGCCGCTGTGAGGAGTACTTCCAGCGCTGGGAGACACCGGAGGAACTTTGGGTCTCGTATGGATCGAACCAGTTCACTGGAGCAGCCGCTACATGGTTAGAAGCTTACATGAACAAGTACCCAGAGTCAACATGGACAGAGTTCGTGAGTGCTGTTCAAGCTCGTTTCATGAGGAATCAACACCAGTTTCTGTTGAGAAGATTGTACCACATCCAGCAAACAGGTTCAGTGGACGACTACGTGCATCAATTCTCGGATTTGATTGACAGGATTTCAGCGTATGACTCTCACCCAGATTGTTGGGGAGGTGACCCCGGATAGGGTCAAGACAGGGGAATATAAAAGGAGCCTCCCTTGTCATATGCCGAGTTACTATTGATATCGGCCGAGTCATGTAAAGGTCGGCCGAGATAAGCACGGCCATGACACCTATGGAAGGAGCAATGCCTTACCCGGCTGACATACGAGTTAAGTCGGCCGAGTGAGCCCGAATAACTTGAATGCAGGTGAAGGCCGAGCCGAGTTATGCGAGACAGGGCCGAATAACGTGAAGCTTGCAGGAGAAGGAGGTGCCTATAGTCAAACCAAAGTCACGGGCTAGGAAGAATCTGAACAGAGCCAAGCACAAAGGACAAGGAGCAGAGCAGCAGAAGGGCAGAAGGAGGTCACGGAGGTGACAGTCATGGAGCCCGAGGCGTGCAGGTGGGGTTCTCTGGAACCTTGTCGTCATTAGAAGGGGGACACGGAAAGGAGGTCGCCGAGTTACTATATTGGGACAAGCATATTTTTCGAATATGCTTGCCACGTCAGCCCTAGAGGAGCCAAGGCACCCCTTTATAAGGGGAGGCGCGGGATCCAGAGGGGGGATCGATTCATTCTACGCCGTAAGGCTCGTGTAGTTCTTCTCTTCTCCCTGAAAACAGCTCGAGGATCACTTGAAGCATAAGGGAGGAGAAATAAAGATCTGCTTGTTAGTCATTTGAGTGTAGAAGTAACTACATCTTTCCTTCCCGGATCCCTCTAGCATCCATTGGCCCCATACTTTAGCCTACCCATGGCATCTGCCGTGCCACCACCACGACAGTTGGCGCCCACCGTGGGGACAACAGTGGTGCTAGCTGGAGTCAAGATCTGGACCGGAAACTTCATCCACACCGGCGAGCGCGTTGTCTCTGGCTTAGTCCAAAAATTTGATCTCTATGACTATGTCAGCAATAACACAAGCAGCTTCAGGAGAAAAGCTCCACCGCGCAACGACGTGTTCATCAACTTGGGCACGCACCAGATCTACGTCGGCGTCGACACCTCCTGTGTTTATCCTCACCTAGTTATTGATGCAGAAGAGCCTCCCCTCAGCGTTGCGAACGGTCCGCGTGGAGCACGCCACGTCGGCAGTGACGAGGTGATGGTCACAGCCGGGGCACAGACAACAGCAGTAGGCACCGGATCAAGCAAGGAAACGGCGGCGGAAGGACAGGTGATCACAAAGCAAACAACTCCACAACCTACCGCGGTAGATCCATCAGCAGCCAAGCCAGTCGAGCTGCAGGAGACAATCCCAAAGGCAGCAAGGGTAAGATGGCCACCTCTGGAAAGACCAGAAAATATTCTTCAGGCAATTATAGATAATATGACCACGCCGGTAGCGCCGATACTTGATCCGGCTAATGCTCAGGCTGAGTTAGAAGAGGCTAGGCAGAAAGTACTGGTAGAGGCAAAAAAGGTGTCGCCCTTGCGGGAGTCCTTAAACAGGACTTTGCGAGAGTATGCCAAGGCAAATAAACTAGATGTTGCCCCCGAGCGGGTAGATGAATTACGATTGAGAGGAAAAAACCTCATGAATGATATCAACAAAGAGCATGAGACTCATAAGGCAGATTCTGTTGATCTAGGCTTGCCGAGGTATAGCACCCCGGCAAAGAACCTAAGGGCGGCAAATGCCGCAGCATTGGAGTTAGAAGGATTAACCGGCGAAGCCCGGTAGAAACAACAAGAAAGAGTGAATGAGCTGGTACGCATTGCGAACCAGCAGAATGAAGAAATGCTTAGGGCTGACCTGGCAAGACCGGGAGCCTCACATATGGTTCATTTGTCTGGAGCAGCGCCCGCCCTATTGGTGGCAGCCGCATCCTCACCCAGAAACAACGCAGGAACAATAGAGCAGTAACTTCAGGAAAAAGAAATAAGCAAATTCTTCTGTATGATCCGGCAGTAGCCGGAAAAGTCAATGAGAACAGAGGCAATGGGAGCCGAGGTAACAGTGCTGAGAGAAACCCCGGTCGTGCCAACAAAGGCAACGGAAGCCGAGGTAATGGAGACCTCGAAAGGGGGAATCGTGAGAACGATATCCCGGCGGAAGGAAGGAGGGACCCGCCGCCCAATCCTCAGCCAAGGTATGAACCACGGCAAGAACGATAAGTAAGACCAGCTCACCAAAATCAGGCAAATGAGAGGTACAATGATGGTTACTCCTGGATATACATCAGGGAGAATGTGGGCATCACTATGATTTATTTGCATATTTCATATTAAAAGTTATTTGTTTTTATTTTATTTTTGCATCACTATGATTTACTTCCCGTCTTTTATTTTAAATTTAACCTTTATTTTTCATGCTTGAATATTTGTCTAAAAACTATTTTGTAAAATATTTTAAAACAAAGCAGAAAATAAATAAAAGTAAATACTTTTTAGGGGAAGGCAGTCGGCCCAGGGCAAAGGCCAACCCGGCCAGCCTACCACCCCTAGACATAGTCGGACCCCGCTACTGAACTGGAGGCCCAAATCCAGCCCAGCCGAAGCCACTCCTCAAACCCTAACCTCCACCTACCTCTCGTGGCATCTTTTCACTTACCCCCCTCCCCCCCACACACACCCTCTGCCCGCCAGTATCTTCCTCTCGCCTAGGTCCTTCCCGATGCCGTCGCCTCTGCTCGCTTCCTCGTGGAGAGACGCAACCCCGAACCCGACGAGCCCATTCAATCCCCGCGCGAGCACCCCGCTCGATCTCCTCCTCGTGGCCGCCGTCGACCGGTGGCCCGGCCCTACCTCGAACACACTGGCACCAGCGCCCCCAAAGCCGCTACATCGCCACCCAAGGTCGTTCTTGTCTCCAGCATTCGGTCTCCGTGTCCTCGAGCTTGGCTCTGTCCCCGCTACCAAGTTGTACACCCAGCAGAGCATGTGTGTTATTGGGGACACTATTGGAGGGAGCTGCCTAACTGGAATCGTCAACCAGCAGAGGTTAATGTATCTCAATAGTCAACATATAGCGGGCACGCACAGGTTTCCATGAACACATGGGTGCGACCACGCGCATGGTCACCTGGGGCGGGTGATAGAGGCAGGCGAGCAGAGGGCATCTGTGGCGGCACATTAGGGCGGAGACGCACGAGACAAGTAGCCTGGAAGTCAGGGTGAGCGGTGGTGGCTCCGGTACAAGGTCGGAGCAGACGAGGGAGGCGGAGGATATGGCAGCGACCGGCGGCGCGAGGTCATGTTGGAGCATGGCAGGAGGATCAGGCATGCTCTAGAGCGGGTCGCAGAGCTTCTGGTGAGGGCGGTTGCGCGACAGATAACAAAGGACGGTGGCGGAGGTCGCCTGGTCGAATGGCCAAGTGATTGGTATAGTTCTCAATTCAGATGCTGGTAAGTGTGACCTTGATGCATATCGCTAGCAACCGTTGAATTTTTCTACTAGCTCTTGAGCTTCTGCTAGTGCGCTTGGCCAATAAAATCCATGTCGGAATGCCTTGGCCACCAATGACCTCGATGATGCATGGTGCCCACACTCTCCTTGGTGAATATCCAACCAAATTTCTTGGCCTTTCTATGGACTTATGCAACGCTGCAGTATACTTGTCACACTTCTTTTGTACAGCTCCTTGTTGATTATAGTGTAGGCTTTTGCTCTTCTTTCTGCCTGTCTTTCCACTACCTCATTGTCTGGCAAAGTTCCGTCTTTCAAGTAGTTGAATATTGGTTGAGCCCAGGCTGGTAGCAATGGTGTCGGATCTGCTTCTTCATTAATTTCCATTGGCTCAGCCGACATAACCTAGGGATTCCCCGAGTGTGACTCGGCAACCCCTAGGTTGAGCGGGTCAGTCCCGGAGTTACTCGAACCTGCCCCTGAGTCAATGTCCATGGGTTCCATGCCTGATTGTTCGCTCGCCGGGATGAATATTGATTCGGACTCTGGTGACGGCTTGATGGATGGTTTTCTAAGATGTTCCAACGCTACTCCTGATGGAATTGCTTGCCGAGATGAGCCTAACTTGGATAGTACATCAGCTGCCTCGTTTTCCGCTTTGGGTATGTGATGAAATTCACACCCATCAAAGTATCCTGATATTTGCCGTACATGAAAACGATATAATGCCATGTTTGCATCCACCGCGTACCAATGCCTAGATACTTGCTGAATGACCAAATTCGAATCACCAAAATACATGATCGTTTTAATGCCAATTTCCTTAGCCACCTTTATGCCATGGACAAGTGCTTCATACTCGGCCACATTATTGGATGCAGCAAAGTGGATCTGCAACACATACTTGAGATGGTCCTTCTTTGGAGATGTGAGCACTATCCCGGCACCCAGGCCCATCTTTGTCTCGGACCCATCAAAATGCATTTTCCAATAATTCGGATCTGGCAATGGTGGCTCCTATTGCATTTCCATCCAATCCACGAAGAAATCAGCTACGGCTTGAGATTTAATTGTATCTCTCCTATCATACTGTGGAGTATATGGTTCTAGCTCTATGGCCCATTTTGCGACTCGGCCACTGGCATCTTTTCTGCCCAATATATCCGAGATGGGTGCTTCGCATATTACCCGGATTGGGTGTTCTTGAAAATAGTGCTTCAGCTTCTTTGCTGCCATATACACCCCATACGTCATTTTTTGGTAATGAGGGTAATTTTGTTTTGATATAGAGAGCACTTCGCTCAGGTAATAAACTGGTCTTTGGACTGATTTTTCCTCTTCCTCGCGTTCTACCACTATCACTGCACTTACAACTCTATTGGTTGCGGCGACATAGAGTAGCATTGGCTCTTTGGATAGTGGTGAAGCTAATATTGGTGTTGTTGCCAAAATCTTTTTGAGTTCATGGAAAGCGCTATCAGCTTGCTGTGTTCATGTGAATTTTTCTGATTTTTTCATCGGTTGATATAATGGTAAGGCTTTTTCTCCTAGCCGACTGATAAATCTACTCAGCGAGGCCAAGCATCCTCTGAACTTCTGGACATCATTGAGGTTTTTTGGTAATTCCATTCTTTCGATGGACCTGATCTTTGTTGGGTTAGCCTCAATTCCTCGGCTGGATACAAGGAATCCGAGTAACTTTCCAGCCGGGACACCAAATGTGCATTTTTCCGGGTTAAGTTTCATCTGGAATCTTCTTAAGTTTGCGAATGTTTGACACAATACCTCAATTAGAGTATGACTTTGTTTGGTTTTTATTACCACGTCATCGACGTATACTTGAACATTTTTGTCCAATTGATCTTGCAAGCATTTTTGCATGCATCTTTGATATGTTGCACCTGCATTTCTTAAGCCAAAAGGCATAGTGCGTTAGCAATAAGCCCCATACGGGGTGATAAAAGCTGTCTTTATTTGATCATTCAGATTAAGTGGTATCTGGTGGAAACCAGAATACGCGTTCACAAATGACAACAACTCACACCCGACAGTAGAGCCTATGACTTGATCGATCCGTGGAAGGGGAAATGGATCTTTGGACACGCCTTATTGAGGTTCGTGTAATCGATACACATGCGCCACACCACTTCCACGTTCGGGTCATCCTTTTTCTTCTCAACCAAGACTAGATTTGACAACCAATCTGGGTGCAGTACTTCCATGATAAATCTGGTAGCCAAGAGCCTGGCTATCTCGACATCTATCACTTTCTTCCTATCCTCGATGAAGCGGCGGAGGGGTTGCTTCACTGGCTTGGCATCTGGCCTTACATGAAGAGAGTGCTCAGCCAGCTCCCTTGGAACTCCTTGCAAGTCCTGTGTGGACCAAGCAAAAATATCCTGATTCTCACGGAGGAAGCTGGTGAGATCGCTTTCCTATTTGCCAGTTAGCCCAGCACCAATGGTAACTGTGCGTTCTGGGAAGGTCTCATCCACATGTACCTTCTTAGTTTCCTTGGTAGCTTGGAATGATACACTGCCATGCGGATTAGTAAGTGCCAGCATGGACATTTGTGTTGCCTTGGCCAATGCTGCTACTTCCATCATTTGATGCTTTTCCTATGCTATGAACAGTGACTCGGCCAACGAAGATCCGACTAAGGCACAAGCGATTGATCTCTTGTAATCTCCTTCGACTGTAATATCTCCACATGGACCTGCCAGTTTCATCTTGAAGTAAGCAATGTGAGGAGTAGCCATAAACTTTGCCATAGCCGGCCTGCCGAGTAAGGCATGGTATGAGCTGATTAGGTCAACCACCTCGAATTTTCTCTGTTGCCGAATAAGACATCAACCTAGATTTTGCCAATTGGCTCACACGACAATACCGACATGATGCCATGGAAAGTTTTCTTAGTTGGCTCCAGCATGTTCATAGTAATGCCTAACTTGAGCATAGTATCCTTGTACATGATGTTGATGCTGCTGCCGTCATCAATCAGTACCTTGGAAAATTTCACATTGATAACAGGGCCCATGAAAGTTGGATCCAAGACAAGAGCATATCCTCCTGGTGTCGGCATGATCTTGGGGTGATCCTTTATGCTCCAAGTTATCTCCTGTTCAGACCAGTGCATGTACTTTGGGATTGCCAGCATTGTGGCATTCACGTCCATCATCCGCCTCTGCTGACTCTTTTTGTTATTCAGCTCTGTGACAAATACGACATAGCTCTGGTGATGTTCTCTGTACTCATTTCTGGTTCCATGGACGACATGGGCGTCATCATCTCTTGGGTTATGCACCTGATGCACATCCTCCCTTCTTTCTTGGTTATGGTATCTGGGCTGCCTGTTCTCGTATCTATGCTCATCTCCAACAGCTTGAGCATTTCCTCCTTTGAGTGGTGGAGGGGGAGGTGGTGGTAACTGCTTACTCGGTGAATCTATCCTGTCTCCCTTCTGAAACCAAGTGCATTGTCTTGTTGTGTGATTTGCTGGCTTACTCGGACTAGGTGTGTGGAATTTACACGGATGATCCAACATCATCTCATAGGTATATTTCTGCCTGTCTTGATATGGTTTTGTTTGTTCATATGGCTTTTTGCCATCACTCTTTGGTATCCACTACTGTTGCCCGTTCGTTCTTTGATGTTGGCTACTTCTAGCATCTGGATGATCTTGAGTCACCGCTGCGACCTGAGTCGGTCCATATCTGTAATCTGGTCTCTCGTCTCTTCTTTTGCTTCTATACTCGTCTCTTTCCAGGTGTCGTGTCTGTACGACCCGGCAGCGTCATAGATCTGAGTCTCAGTCATCCCGTCTGCCGACATAAGCAGAGGTTGAGTCGGATCTCCTAACGCATACGAGTCAGCGATTCTTATCGTTTCTGCCAAACTCGCCAGCATATCTCTCTGTAATCTTTGCCATAGTACACTTCCTATCGTGGTATTGCACGGCAGATGCTACTGGGGATAGCTTACGTAGAGGGAGCAAGGCGACGTAGGAGAATCCGGGAGCGAGATTGGCACACGATGTACCTAGGTTCACGTCCCCTCGGTGGAGGATCGCTACGTCCTGCTATCAATCCAGTATATGATCATAGATTGGTTTACATGGGAGCCGCCGTAGACGGTGGGAGAGACTAGATCTAATGAGAGATGTGGAAAAAGATGTCATATGATCTCAGGGAGGATGCCCCGTGGGGGTGCCCCTGGTGGCTTTATATATGCAGCCAGTTAGGGTTTACAAGTATTTGGTGGGCTTTGTATTGAAGTCGCCGTCTTGGGCCTCCAGTCGGCGCCACTCGCCTGGGTCCAGTATGCGCCAGTCGTCGTATTGGGCGAGTCGACCCGCGCTGGGCTTGGCTTCAGTCGGCTCGATCCAGCTGGCAAATCCGCTTCGTGGGTATACCCCGATTGGTATTCCCCCATCAGTAGTCCCCGAGCGCGTTGTTGATTCGACACGGGCTTGAGGCAGGGCGCGGAGAGTCTTGACGATGGGTCGTGGCGAATCCGCGACGAGCTCCTGAACAGAGAAAAGAACCGTGAAGCGGGAGGCGGTCGGCGTGAGCCAGTCGGTGATGGCCAGTTGGCGAAAGACGCAGGGTGTTGGTGAAGCCGTCAGTTGCGGCGAGTCCCTGAACATGGAGCGTGCCGAGTCACCGAGCGTGGCGAGTGGCAAGGTCGAGCGACCAGCGAGTGCCGAGTCCCCGAGCATGCCGAGTGGCGAGGTCGAGCAACCGGCGAGTGGCGCTGTCTGTAGCGCGTCGAGTCCCCAAGCGTGTTGAGTACGCGAGGGCGAGTCCGCGGTGGCGAGTCCCCGAGCGTGTTGAGTACGCGAGGGCGAGTCCGCGGTGGCGAGTCCCCGAGCGTGTGGAGTACACGAGGGCGAGTCCGCGGTGGCGAATCCCCGAGCGTGTCGAGTACGCGAGGGCGAGTCCGCGGTGGCGAGTCCCCGAGCGTGTCGAGTACACGAGGGCGAGTCCGGGTGGCGAGTCCCCGAGCGTGTGGAGTACTCGAGGGCGAGTCCGCGGTGGCGAGTCCCCGAGCGTGTCGAGTACGCGAGGGCGAGTCCACGGTGGCGAGTCCCCGAGCGTGTCGAGTACGCGAGGGCGAGTCTGCGGTGGCGAGTCCCCGAGCGTGTCGAGTACGCGAGGGCGAGTCCGCGGTGGCGAGTTCCCGAGCGTGTCGAGTACGCGAGGGAGAGTCCGCGGTGGCGAGTCCCTGAGCGTGTCGAGTACGTGAGGGAGAGTCCGCGGCGGCGAGTCCCCGAGCGTGGAGAGTACGCGAGGGCGTGTCCGCCATGACGAGTCCCCGAGCGTGTCGAGTACGCGAGGGCGAGTCCGCGGTGGCGAGTTCCCGAGCGTGTCGAGTACGCGAGGGAGAGTCCGCGGTGGCGAGTCCCCGAGCGTGTCGAGTACGTGAGGGCGAGTCCGTGGCGGCGAGTCCCCGAGCATGGAGAGTAAGCGAGGGTGAGTCCGCCATGACGAGTCGACGAGGGCGAGTGTCCGCGACAGCGAGTCCCCGAGCGTGTTGAGTGCGTGAGGGCGAGTCCGCGGCGGCGAGTCCTCGAGCATGGAGAGTCCGCAGTGGCAAGTCGACGAGGGCGAGCCACGGTCGCGGAACCACGCGTACATGCAGCATTCCTAGGAGTAGTCCCCGAGGCTCGAGTTGGCTCGTAGAGGCGACTTGAGGCTCATATTTTGAAAATAGTAGTGGTTGTTGCCGAGCGTGGCGAGTGGCGAGGTCGAGCGACCGGCGGGCGCCGAGTCCCCGAGCGCGGCAAGTTCGCGATGATTGCGAGTCCGCGAGGGGAGAGTCCCCGAGCGCGGCGAGTCCGCGATGATTGCGAGTCCGCGAGGGGAGAGTCCCCCGAGTGCGGCGATTCCGCGAGGGGAGAGTCCCCAAGCGCGGAGAGTCCGTGATGATTGCGAGTCCGTGAGGGGAGAGTCCCCAAGCGTGGCGAGTCCGCGATGATTGCGAGTCCACGAGGGGAGAGTCCCCGAGCGTGGCGAGTCCGCGATGATTGCGAGTCCGCGAGGGGAGAGTCCCCGAGCGTGGCGAGTCCGCGATGATGTTGATTGCGCTGTTTCTGTTAGGGAGTCTCTCGTCTTGGCCCGGGGGGCCAGTTGCATGGCGACTCCAAAGATGGCTCTCGGCTTGGCGTTCTTCCTAGATGATCCGAGGCTCGGTTTGCGAGTCCTCGTCCGCAGTACTTAGCCGTGCGAGTCGCACTGTCTAAGGTTAAGGAGGACATGGTGCTGTTTGTGTAGCACTACCATTTGTCTTGGCCCGGAAGGTCAGTCGAGCAAGGCGACTCCAATCATGGCTCTCGGTTAGCGTTTTTCGTGGACGATCCGAGGCTCGGTTTGCGAGTCCTCGTCCGCACTACTAGGCCATTGCGAGTCGCTCTTTCAAAGGTTGACAAAGGCGAATTGATTTTTCCCGAGGGGAAGAGAAGCCCAGTGGTGAGTCCATGCAGCGTGGCATGTGACCCTCTCTGGTGACTCGGACGATGAAGGTCCCTTAGTAGGCATGGCGTATGCATTCGACGTAGCCGGAAAGGGTCGACGCGGCGGACACAGGGTCGACGCGGCGGCCGGAGGTCGCGCTATGGCGAAGTCGACGCGGCGGACACGGGGTCGACACGCCGGACAGAGGTCGCGCTATGGCGAAGTCGACACGGCGGACACGGAGTCAACGCGGCAGACGGAGGTCGCGCTATGGCGAAGTTGACGCGGCGGACGGAGATCGCGCTATGGCGATGTCGACGCGGCAGGCGAGTCTGCAACGGACAAGTCCCCGAGCCTAGAGAGTCCGCGTTTAAGCGTGTCCGCGTTTAGGCGAGGTCCGGAGCATGTCGAGTCCGCGATGGACGAGTCGCCGGACGTGGCGAGTACGCGGCGGGTAGGCGTGCCGCATGCATCCGGGCCGCGAGAGTGCAATTTGTTTCTTCTCCGCACATATGCATCAACACACATTTATTAAAAAGATTATTAGTATACAAATAAAATATTTAAAATAAGATCAACTGGGAGAAAATTATTCGGCCATAGCCAAGTCGTCGATGGAGGAATTGTAGGCAGCTACGACGGTGAAGCAGCTTGCGGTAGCTGAGCACGGCGAATATAAGCAGGCGAATCACCGACGTGGCAAGCCGTTGATGACGAGTTCGTGGCGGACGAGTCTCCGAGCATGGCGAATATGCGGCGGGTGAGTCGCCGAGCCTAGAGAGTCCGTGTTTAAACGTGTCCGCATTTAGGCGAGTTCTGGAGCATGGCGAGTCGGCGAGCCCATGTACGGCGTTTATTACCGGGTTGCACAGCGGCGGCAGCCAATTTTTTATCGGAGTCGACGCGTCGAAGTTGCTGTACTTGATCCGTCTGAAAGTCGCCCCATATTTTTCTTGGCTCCAAGATTAAACGCTACAAGTGATTGGTCTCGCGTTCATAGATTGGTCTGACAGCCACGTGAATCGATCTTGCATGTTCGATGTAAGGTTTCCAAGTCGATGTGTCTGTAGCTGCATGTGCCATGTTCGCGATGGCAGCCAGGCAAGCCAGATGGATCAGCTTCCAACCTCTTTGGGTAGCAGTACTCGGTGTTTTCCGCGATCTTGCGGTGCCCCAATTTGTCCTTCCAGTGCCCCAAACAATGGGTTGATCATGCATAAGTTTCAGCTAGGCGTTAGTGTTGACGATTAATTAAACAGTCTGATAAAAATAAGTGAAAACAGACGTGCAGCAGAGGCTTACGCACTCGCGATCAATTTCATGCTACAGGACTAGATTAAATAATGGGGAAAAGCATGCACATACTTAAGATCGATCTGGTACTACACGATTAGATTAAATAATGAGGGGAAGCACGCACTTTACTGAGCGATCTGGTGCTATGCGATTGAATCAAATATTGGTGTTAGCTTACGTACTCAGCTTCTCGCCGTGCCTGCTGCCCACGGCGCGTTTGACCGGCTGCGATCTGGCCATGGTCGATGGTGAGGGATCCCGCCCGGATTATCACCCTCCAAGCACCGCTAGCCCCACGGTGGGCACCAACTGTCGTGGTATTGCACGGCAGATGCTACTGGGGGTAGCTTACGTAGAGGGAGCAAGGCGACGTAGGAGAATCCGGGAGCGAGATTGGCACACGATCTACCCAGGTTCACGTCCCCTTGGTGGAGGATCGCTACGTCCTGCTATCAATCCAGTATATGATCATAGATTGGTTTACATGGGAGCCGCCGTAGGCGGTGGGAGAGACTAGATCTAATGAGAGATGTGGAAAAAGATGTCATATGATCTCAGGGAGGATGCCCCGTGGGGGTGCCCCTGGTGGCTTTATATATGCAGCCAGTTAGGGTTTACAAGTATTTGGTGGGCTTTGTATTGAAGTCGCCGTCTTGGGCCACCAGTCGGCGCCACTCGCCTGGGTCCAGTATGCGCCAGTCGCCGTATTGGGCGAGTCGACCCGCGCTGGGCTTGGCTTCAGTCGGCTCGATCCTGCTGGCAAATCCGCTTCATGGGTATACCCCGATTGGTATTCCCCCATCACTTCCATGTCTACATCCTTGCGCAAACCATGCAATGACTTGAGACTCGATTACCCCTTCGCAAGAGTTGCGCATTGTGCATCATCTTGTGAGGAATTCTCTATCTGCTTCATCCGCCCTTTGTTTGCACATAGCTAGCTGTTGTGGGCGATTCGGCCTCTTGTAGGTGCTTGTGAAATTGCTCACAAAGGCATCCTGGAAATCGATCCAGTTGTTGATGCTTCCAGGTGGCAAGTTATTTATCCACACTCTTGCTGGTCCCTCTAGCATCTGCAGCACATATCGCACTGCCCATCTCAGATTTCCCTGCGTTATTTTTACTGCAGTTCCGTAATCTATGAGCCAGTCTTTTGGCTTTGTGCTTCCATCACAGGTCTTTGTCCCTCTGGCCAGCTGAAAATTTGGTACAGGTGGCTCCTTCATGATCCTTGAGCCAAAACATGGTGGACCCTGTGGACCTTGCGACTCGATCAGTTTTGCCATCTTTATTCGATCTAGCTTTAGCCTTGCATCATCCGGCTGAAGATTTCTGCCTCCGAGTCTGGCTCACATAGCTTGGTACACGTGATCCAGCAATTCATATCCATCATTTACCATTGCCGAGTAACCATCGTTGTATCTGTTTGCGTTTGGGTGTGCAGGTTGCTGCATTGCTTTTCCTGCGCTTTGCTGCTTCCTTTCGGGTTGAGATGGCGCAGTATTCTGAGCTGGATTTCCTCCTTCTGCCGAGTGAGTTCCACGCCTAGGTTGAGGCGCAAAGTTTTTCCCTCCATTGTCGTTTCTTTGTCCCGCTTGCCTTTCTTGGCCTGCATTTTCCTGGTTCTCATTTCCCTGAACATTATTCCTTCTTGTTCCTTGTGCACGTGTCGGGTTCCTTGAGCCATTGTCGGGTCATAGGTAATCATTTGCTTGTTCCTCCCTGAATCTACGCTCTTTTATTTTCTCTGCCTTGGCGCCACTCTAGGTGAGGAGGCTGTGTGGCCTGCTAACCTCGCCGGGATGGGGGTTGCCAAGTGAACCAGCTATGACCTTCCAGCTATACCCGGATTCGCCCTGTAGTAAGCTTCATTCAGCATCCCTGCTGCTTTTACAAATTCATTGACTCGTTCTTGTTGCTTTCTCTTCGCTTCACCCATCAAATGGGGGAGCTCAGCCATTGCTGCCTCTGCGGCTCTCAGATTTGCTGCTGCAGCGTTGTATGTTGGCCGCATGGCTGTTTTATTACTGTTTTCTGGTGTTATCTTTGACGTTGCATCCGTCAACTCCTCATTGAGGTTTCTCCCTCTTAACCTTGTGGCATCAAGCCGGGTCTTTGCGCCCTTGACTCGATTTGCCGAGTTGAGCTCTCGAATAGTGATATCTACATCTTGATGCAATTGTGCTAACTCCTTTGCTTTTTCCAGGACTTTTATCCTAGCCTCCTCCAATTCGGCCTGCACGCGCACCGGGTCAGCCGCTTGCGCTACTGGCTCTGCCAATTTGTCTATTGCCTCTTGCAGCTCTTTAGCTCTCTTGCTCCTAGCTATATTCTCTGCATTTTCTAACGGTGCCTTTGCTATTCTTGCCGCCCTTCGTGTTTCCTCTTGATTCCCTCCCTCGGCATCCTCGTTTACTATAGGAGCTACTGGGGGTACTATTGGGTTAGGAGCTGTCATCATTACCTCGACGAAGACGAGTTGATGAAGTTTTCCTGTGGCTGGAACCGCAGACGGATCTGGCAACAAGATAATGCGCTTCGGGTACGCGCGCTCCACGCGCACTGCGACGTAGACCTGGTGCTCGCCGAACTTATGAAGCGACCTCCCCTAGGGAATGGCTTGGTCCCGAAGCAGCCTGCGTTGTCGCTGACAAAGTTGAGCGCTCCAAACCTCTGGATGAGGCCGGAGTAGACGCGCTCGACGGTCTTGGCGATGATGTTGCCCATCCGGACGAAAAATCCATCAAGCACCTGCTTCTGCCCCACGGTGGGCGCCAACTGTCGTGGTGGTGTCATGGCAGATGCCATGGGTAGGCTTAAGTTGGGGGCCAAATGGATGCTTGTGGTCACCGGGGAGGGTGTGCAATGTCTAGCCGCGCACGAAGAACAAGATGAACTCTCCACACTTAGGATTTCTATTGATCCAAGAAGTTTACAAGTGCTCCTTGAGCTGTTTTTGGCATAGCCTATGGCACTAGTTTCTCCCTTAAGTCCAACCTCCTCTAACCCTAGCTATGTCCCTCCTTATATAGGCGTTGGCTATCTAGGTTACTCCCCTTGGGGTCCTAGGGTTACTGTTTGGATCTTGGTCCTTACTGTGCGGGCTGGGTCATGGGCTAGCCCTGAGCCCCTTTACCCAGTCCACAAAGCTAGACAGCTAACGGTCCTCCCGTATGTAGCCTCCAGCTCTTTTGGCATCATACGATAACTTTGTACGTCAGTCATTGCTTTAGGCGTCACCCGGCTCCTTTCGTGTCACCCGGCGTCGTCCTTATCTTTTGACTGTGATTTACCATGGTCCCTCCTGAACCTCACTCGGAAATTTGCCATGGGTCCTATCTGACTCGGCCTTCCCTTGTGAGACTCGGCTCGTTGCTTCCTGCAAGGCAAACAAACTTGTCCTATATGGGCCGACATAGCCGACATGATTCTTATGTCGGCCGCACATGACCTTCTTACCCATTTGTTATTTCTTGGCCAGGTTTATCCTTTACTCGGTGTACGCCAGGCTGGGCAATGTTTTACCCTTTACGACCCTACCAGGGGTTATTCCCCCGACATTCGTGCAAGAGGTGTTTCTTTGTTAAGATACAACCCAATTTTTTTCCTCATTAAGTATATTGTCACATAAGCAAAGTGCATAGGATACAACGCTAAGAAACCTCCATTTTGAAAGGTCTTAACTAAACAACATCAATCTCTTTCCTCATTAACTATAGTGCCACATAATCAAAGTGCTTAGAATACAACGGTAAGAAACCCCCATTGTGAAAGGCATGATCCATCGTATCACATATCACTTCCGTTAGCTTGTAAACCTTTCTCCCATGTATAAATTCACCTCCCCCTCGGCCTCGCTGCCTCACGGTCTCACGCCCTCCTCAGTGCACTAATTCAATATATCACGTGAATCAATGAATACATTATGAATCCAAGGACAACTTAAGTGCATTCTCCAAGATAGGACATGGTGGATTCTTCCATAAACACGGAGGTGAAGCCAAGAAAATGAAGAACCAAAGGTATTGCGTAAATGTTCCTACACTCAAGTATATCTTCTTCATGCGAACTATTTTTTTGCGAAAATTACACCCATGTATTAAAAATCATCAACAACAGTACAAAAGGCTATTAAAGTAATAAAAATTACAAATAGGTCCACATACAACCTAGCGACAACTACAAACACTAG
Organism: Avena sativa; assembly: GCA_916181665.1. Lineage (NCBI taxonomy): Eukaryota > Viridiplantae > Streptophyta > Magnoliopsida > Poales > Poaceae > Avena > Avena sativa. The sequence continues at coordinate 378,512,057 of OV702284.1, forward strand.
CCCGAGCCGTAGACGCTCTCCCGTCCTCTCTCCTCCATCACTAGAGCCGAAAAACTTGTAGTAGAGCTTCTTGCAGTAGACAGACGAGAAGTCGTTATGCTAAAACTCCAAAGGACCAGTGCACAAGAGTAGCAACATCTCCAATGATGAAAATTGTAGATCGGTAAAGACTAACATGAAACCACACAAACGGACACAAAGACAGATCGGATCCTAGGAAATCCACTGGACACATGACTCCATGCGCCCTCCGCTGGCTCTAGACGCACCACTGGAATGAGGATTAGATAAGGAGGAATTATTCTGACTTCAGGATATAGTCGCCGCCTCACCATCCCGAAAAAGACATGGAGAAACACTCTAAAAAGGAACATGAAATCCTCCCGCCGGACAGGGATCATGGTCCGCCACACCTCCAAGGTCCCAATGTCACAGGAGGCAGAGCGTACCGACATCGTCACCGGTGAGGGGAACAAAATCTTAGATGGGTATTTTTTTTGCTGCCGCCGCAATTGTCTTGTCTTCGCTCAGTACCGGTTCAAGTCCATGGTGTATCCTTGTTCATGTGAAGCTAGCAGCGGAGCATGGTGCAAAGGATCTCTTCATCTTGCCAGTACAAGTATTACACCCTAGGCATCACTGTTATGATTGGAGCGGGTTCAAACACAAGATAAGTAAAATGACCTTTCTTCTCTCTCACTCTCCCTCTGCCTCTCCCGTATCTTAGTGGAGAAGGACGGTTTAAAACATTGGTAGGGAAAACATATAGACACATATTATTGTTTAACTAGAACCATGGGGGCGGGGGGGGGGGGGGGGCAAATGCCCCCTCCTATATATTTGTATTGCATAAATATTGTTTTGTCGGCTATACAAGGATTCCAATAACCGAATAACACAAAGTAAAAGCTGGTTCTTTAAATCGTTGTACTATTTACAAACACAAGGTAATATCACTTTTAGATGGAAGTAAAACCTATTAATCATTTCGATAATAAAGCTTTAATGTCGCTCAAGGCTTGTCCCTAACGGAAGGTCGCCTCCCGAGGAAGGCGTTCTTGCCTGGTTCCTGCGCCTAGAGACTCCGCTACAGGTACTCCTCTATGTCATTGTCATCTTGGCCGGCCTGACAGTATTCTACTGCTTCATGCGATAGTGCGTGGCGGGTGGCGCGCTTCCCGCTAGTGCCAGAACGCCCCTCCTCCATCGCCACCTGGCACCGAGGCCCAGCATTCGCTGAACCACGAGGATGCCCCTGCTGCCAGCGACGACGAGTTGGTGAAGTACTGCCTGATCGAGGCGAGCAACTGCGATGTGGGAGCCGGCCTACGCAATACGGCAGTCGGGTGGCCACCTGCCTGGGTTGCTGATGTGCTCCCTCTGTGTCTGACTGTCTGTGTCTATGCGCTTCCCGTTTTCGTTTTCATCGAATTGTCATGCTGGAGTGAGTTTAGTGAGTTTGAGCACTAGCTTGTTTGTGGCAAAAAAACGTTTCTGCTCATCATGGCGAGGCATGATATTGTTTCAAAGGGCGTCTGTGCGAGATTGACCTCGTGTGCGACGCGCTTACCGTTTTTCCACAAAAACAGATAGTAGATCATTTTGTGGTGTCAAGTGTACCAAATGACAAGTTGAGTGACTAATTAGTTGAGTTTGTGGGATGTGTGTGTGCATGTGGGGACAAGTACTAGTGATTGTGACTTTACACATCGTGACATTGTAAATCACTTGTCTTCTAGCAATTCATATTGACATCAAACTTCAAACTGCTAAATTATGTAAATCACTTATCAGTGTATTTATTAAATCTCGTTTAGCGATCCAAAATATAAATCTTCTCCATCGGAATGGAGGAAATATTTACTGGAAGTGTATCTAGGCCTCACATTAACTAGTTATTATCGAACTTATCCAGCAATATCTATCAAAGGATAAAAGAAAAATAATACTATGACAAATCCGTCTGCAACAACAACAATTGTGCGTGGCCATACATACATCCATAAATAGACCATGACCAGGCCTGACCGCGACCGGATCGCTTTAATTTGGAAGTTGACGCAATCTACCGGACTATGAGTCGTATGATCGACCCCTAGCTGCACCTAAGGGAGTGATCGTGCACGGACACGTACTCTAGTATTTTTCCGTGAACAATCCCTCGTAACTCCAGCGAATTACTACCAAATAGGAGTATAGTATTAGCTATAACCGTCCACTTTTGCTTCGATGTTCCTCCTTTTTTAAAACTTCATAATAAAAACTCGATACTGATTCGTTTCGTAGACAGTACAAACCCACACGTACCACAAGAAACCAGACAGGCGTCGACTGCCAGCGCCCGTCGGCGTAGCCCCTGATCACCGTCAACGTAGGCTACGTCGACGGATGCTGTCAACGGATGCTGTCGGCGTATGCTCGTCGTTATACTGCCCGGTCGGCGTAGACTCCTAGACCGACGGCTGTACGGAGCCATCGGTGTATGCGCCGTCGGTGTATGGTCTCTGGCCCCACTTAGTGCAACTGACGACCGTTAACTCCAGGCTGCCATGTGTCGTATTTTCATGCGCCTGCCACTAGTAGAAAAAGAGCCATACGTTCACCCTAGTTTAGAGCATTAGTCCCGGTTATGGTTGGACCCGGGACTAATGTGAACATTAGTCTCGGTTCCAACGGCTAGAACGCCATACATCTTTAGTCCCGGGTCAAACGGGACCTTTAGTCCCGATTCGTATCACCAACCGGGACTAAAAGGGGTGCCCCAGTGCCAATACCTTTAGTCCCGGTTCGTATCACCAACCGGGACTAAAGGTGTGACCTTTAGTCCCGGTTCGTATTACCAACCCGGACTAAAGGGATTGGCACCGGGGCACCCCTTTTAGTCCCGGTTGGTGATACGAACCGGGACTAAAAGTATTGATCGGGCTAAGCTTAGTGGAGCGTGTCAATAGGTAGTGCTTTCTTTTTCTAATTCAAGCTGGATGTCCATCGTGCTAAGCTGATTATAGCACGTTAATAGGCAATTCTTTTTTTTCTGATTTGAGTCGCTGCACCGATGGAACCTAATGGCGCAGACCAATAAAAGGAAAGAAAACTATATGTCATGCGAGAACGTGACTTGGACGTAATTAGATGGACCTAGTTAAATCCTAGCCCTAAATTAAAAATCTAATAGTTAATAGTATAATTTTGAAGATGTGTATCAACCTAATGCCTTCGAAACAATCTTTTATATTGATTTTTCTTTATTTCTTTGTCTCTACTCGACGTGTTACAACTTGATGGCTGGACGTTATCTCGACTTGGCAAAAAGGCTCCTAGCCTAACACGGACACGCCTAAGCCTGTGCATCTACGGGTTTAATTTGAGCGGGTTTTGCTGGTTTATCAACCCGGTGAATTTTTTCTGGTTTATCAACGAGCGCCAGATTGAAGCTTGAACCTCCGTTAGCTCCATCCGCAGGAAAAAATCGAAAAGAAAAAAATTATTTTAGTATTTTTTATGTTATATTTGAATTCCTCGCATTTTTCTGATAATAATAGATATATTATTTATTAAATTTCGATTTACAGATTTGAAGATATTGTTTATGTCATATTAAATGAATAAATGGCAAAAATGAATAAAATATTAATTTAATTAGTTTTTACTTTCATTAGAATAAAATGTTATTATTAATTATTTATTGTTGTTTACTAAAATTAGTTGTTCTTAATTTCAAAAAAACGTGTCACATATCGATATGAGTTAATAAGATTGATATACTAGTCTTGACAACAAGATATATTGGTCCTTCGCGCAGGTGGGAGAGATGGAATGAAGAAGTTAAGCGTGCTGGGGGTGGAGTAGTGCTAGGATGGGTGACTGGATGGGAAGTTTGACTGTAAGTACGATTTGAACTAAGATTAAGTATAATTAGTGTTAAAAATAAGAGATATGGGAGATCAACGAGCAAAATAATTCAAAGGTTTAAAAAAAATTGAAAAAAAAAATCAATTTTTTTTTAAAAAATAAAATAAAAAAAAACTTTTAGTCCGGTTTGTATTACAAACCGGGACTAAAGGTCCTCCCCACATTGCACGGAGTAGCGGCCACGTGTGCCCCCATTTGTCCCGGTTGGTGGGGCAACCGGGACTAAAGGTTAGAGCTTTAGTCCCGATTGCCCCGTCCCGGTTGGGCAACCGGGACTAATGGCCCTTACCAACCGGGACGCATGGGGCGTTTTCTACCAGTGTGCGAGGCCCTTACGCCGATGACCTTGTCGTCGGCCTAGGGTCCCTGCTACGCCGACGGCCTTGCCGTCGGCCCAGGTTGGCCGTTATGCGGACGACCATCTCGTCGGCCTAGAAACAAACCGTGCCATATGGTAAAGCCTACGCCGACGTCAATGCCGTCGGCATAGACGCTGTCAGGTTTTTTTATATATTTCCATTTTTGGTTCATTCCCTGTATATTTAAAATTCCTGCAGCCCCGTAATGCCTATCCCCAGATTCCAAGCACATTATTCAACACATGCACATCGACACAAACATAGTTTAGATCATCAACATAGGTACATCATCATCCAAATAACATGCATATCATAGCTAGATAATCAACATAGGTACTGCATCATCCAAATAACATAGCTGGTATCAATACAAATGAAACAAGTTCCCTACACACAAAATTCCACCGGTTTCCCTCTGGTTGACCCATAGCGGGAGTTTCCTCCTACATGCCCAACACATGTCTAAGTGTTATCGCATGCAAACTGTATATGGTCACACACGAGACTTAGGTTCAGCATATATGAAGCTTCCATCACGCTTGTGCATGTATGCTAGGTCCACATGCAGGTTTTCGTGGCATTCCGACGCTCAGGTGGTCCTTTTCCAATGAAACCCTAATCCAAGGGCCCCGCGGGTCTAGCCCGTAGCATTCTCCGTACGAGGGTTGAACAATGTACTTTTTTTGGTTTAAGATTGTTTAGGTCATACCTACATGGAAAACCTAGGTTGGGCCCAAGATTCAACCGGTTTCCCTCCGTTTCACCCATAGTAGTAGTTTCCTTCTACATCTCCAGCACTTCTCTAAGTATTATCGTATGCAACCGTAGACGGTCACAACCGAGATCTAGGTACTGCATATATAAAGCTTCCACCACACTTGTTCATATATTATAGGGTTACATGTAGGTTTTCTTGGCATTCCGGCGCTCGGGTGGTCCTTTTCTAGCGAAACCCTAATTTGAGGGTCCCGCGGGTCTAGCCCCATAGCATTCTCCATACGAGGGTTGAACAATGTACTTTTTTGTTGGTTTATGATTGTTTAGGTCATATCTACATGGAAAACCAAGGCTCAGCCCAAGATTCCACCGGTTTCCCTCCTTACCTAGCTCATTTCGCTTAAAAGCCATATAATTTCATTCGTGAAAGCTCGGTTTTGCGAAGGATTTTTTGGAAAAAGTCTTGTAGTCCATGTCTGTCAACGTTCCTCGCAACTAAGTCACATAAAATGACGTTGTGCGCGAGTTTTCCATTTTTTAGATTTTTTTGAATTAACTGTAGCCAAAGTTTGGTCTCACATGCAATGATAGAGCATGAAACTTCCAGGTCTAGACCAGGAATCTTATTGAAGCTTGGGTCCAGCCTTCTTTTGGCATGTTACAATGACCTAACCAAACACAAATCAAGACAAGGCTCCACTTTGCTACCCACTTTCGATGCCTTTCTAGGGGGAGGATAGACGATGCAGGACGCATGGTCCAAGGTTTCCCCAAAAGGGGGGCTTCGTTGCCTCGGGGTCCCTAGAAAACTTGCATATGGCCCTAGAATATGTAGGTAGGTGTTGTGGGAGGATGGGAGAGAAGGTATCCACCTCAATTGCATGCATAGTCTTCACACGAGAGTGCATGTATAGGTATGTGTTGTGGGAGGATGGGAGAGACTATAACCACCTCACTTGCATGCATAGAATTCACAAACGTGCATACGATAACCTTCACACGGTCCGGGGTTTCTCCAAAAGAGGGGCTTCGAAGCCTCAGGTCGCCAAAAGAGGGTTTTGTAGGGTTTCCTCAAAAGAGGGGCTTCGGTTCTTCGGGGTCCGTAAAAAATGAGATTATATTTAATATTTATGTTGTAGTTGTATATTATATGTGTATTTTGTTGTTTTTATTTTACATTTATGTTTTAGTATCGGGTTCCGGAAGATTCACGCCATTATTCTATGCGGGTGGCGGGATACCAAAATTCGGAGGTACAATTCCAAGTTATTTATAAATTATATACATTAAAATTATAGTGGAAAATAAATAAATCAACTATATAAATTTGATTCTTGGGACAAAAAAAACAAGGCCTCTCGGCTGGCACCATGCCCTACCTAGCTCCATGCCCTAATGCCGTCAACGCTCATCATACGGTGAGGGCAGCCTAGGCCATGTGGCTTGTTATGCCGACGGCCGTACCTACGCCGATGGTAAACATTGGGCCGGTATGGGCCTACGCCGACGGCTGCCGTCAGCGCTTGTGGCCCTACGTCGACGGAAACTCTGGGCCGACGGCCCCGATCTTTTGTCGTCAGGCTATCGAGCCCTTCCACCTACGCCGAGAGCCCCGATCTTTTGTTGCGGCGCGTAGAAATAGGCCGTCGGCGCCTTTCCCTTTTCTTATAGCCATGAAGACCGTGTGATCCTCTTAGACGTATACTCACCATACATGTATAAACATATACCCACGGGAGGCGGAAATTGAAAGATATATAACAGCGTTAACAAAATTTCAAAACGTGGCATGCAAAGACATAGATCGCCGATAACGGAAGATGGGATCAGCCGATGAGAACGTGAAGTATATCCAGCCTGACCAAATACACCTATACAAAGATATACATAAACTAGATATAGGTTTCGATGGGTAAAAGAACTTACTCGCATGCGAACTTAAGTTTAAGGAAGAAACACAGAAGCACACCTCGTAGCCGTCGACCTTGTGCACACGCACGTACCCATCCAGCCCAGGAGGCCACCTCAAGAAAGTACAAGAAATGACATCTGCATCCAAGCCGTCACCTACTCTACTCACCCTTGAGGCCATGTTAGCATCGAAATTACGGCCGGTAGAATACATTTTATTGTAAACTTTGCAGGTAAGTAGCTAGCTAGATCGACCGGAAGTCCAGAAGCAACTTAGGCTGCGTTTTGCCATTATACTCCCACCTTCAGCTGACAAGGTGCATGTATAAAAAACGTCATAAATTTAAGCTGGGTGCCTCAGCCAAGCCAGCTTACCAAAAAATTAGTGTGCTGTGCTATGTGATCATCCATGTAAGCGCTCGGTGCCCACGAGAAATGTAAAACCTACTCATTTTTGGCAAGGAAATTACACAAACTACCACTACTAGCTGAATGCCCGTGCGTTGCTATGATTTTTTTTATCATCACTCCCGAGCCATCAAAATACAATCAGATTTATAGATACTATATATCCTTTGGTGTGTATATATATATATATATATATATATATATATATATATATATATATATATATATTTGTATATTTCATATTAAAAGTTATTTGTTTTTATTTTATTTTTGCATCACTATGATTTACTTGCCGTCTTTTATTTTAAATTTAACCTTTATTTTTCATGCTTGAATATTTTTCTAAAAACTATTTTGTAAAATATTTTAAAACAAAGCAGAAAATAAATAAAAGTAAATACTTTTTAGGGGAAGGCAGCCGGCCAGGGCAAAGGCCAACCCGGCCAGCCTACCACCCCCAGACATAGCCGGACCCCGCTACTGAACTGGAGGCCCAAAGCCAGCCCAGCCGAAGCCACTCCTCAAACCCTAACCTCCACCTACCTCTCGTGGCATCTTTTCACTTACCCCCCTCCTCCCCACACACACACCCTCCGCCCGCCAGTATCTTCCTCTCGCCCAGGTCCTTCCCGACGCCGTCGCCTCTGCTCGCTTCCTCGTGGAGAGACGCAACCCCGAGCCCGGCGAGCCCATTCGATCCCCACACGAGCACCCCGCTCGATCTCCTTCTCGTGGCCGCCGTCGACCAGTGGCCCGGCTCTACCTCGACCACACTGGCACCAGCGCCCCCAAAGCCGCTACATCGCCACCCAAGGTCGTTCTTGTCTCTAGCGTTCGGTCTCCCGTGTCCTCGAGCTTGGCTCTGTCCCCGCTACCAAGTTGTACATGCCATCAGCGCTAGAGCATGTGTGTGATTGGGGACACTATTGGAGGGAGCTGCCTAACTGGAATCGTCAACCAGCAGAGGTTGATGTATCTCAATAGTCAACATATAGCGGGCACACACAGGTTGCCATGAACACATGGGTGCGGCCACGCACATGGTCGCCTGGGGCGGGTGACAGAGGCAGGCGAGCAGAGGGGCATCTGTGGCGGCGCATCAGGGCGGAGACGCACGAGACAAGTAGCCTGGAAGTCAGGGTGAGCGGTGGTGGCTCCGGTACAAGGTCAGAGCAGACGAGGGAGGCGGAGGATATGGCAACGACTGGCGGCGCGAGGTCACGCTGGAGCATGGAAGGAGGATCAGGCATGCTCCAGAGCGGGTCGCAAAGCTTCTGGTGAGGGCGGTTGCGCGATAGAGAACAAAGGACATGAAGGGTTTCGCAGCATAGTAAATCAAAAAATTTCTACGGATGCGAACGAAAAAGCCAAGATCTAATCTAGGAGATGCAAACAACGAGGGGGATTAGATGAGACCTTCATTGAAGGGAATATGCCCTGAGAGGCAATAATAAAGTGTTTATTATGTGTATTCCAAGTATATGATAGATGTTTATTTTGCATGCTATAATTGTATTAATACGGAAACGATAATACATGTGTGTTTAATAAACAAACAGAAAGTTCCTAGTTACGCCTCTCTCATAAACTAGCTCGTTGATTAACAAGATGATCAAGATTTCCTGATCATGGACATTGGATGTTGTTAATAACGGGATCACAACATTAGTGTAATGGTGTGATGAACATTCATCCGAAGTATAGCATTACGATCAAAGTCATTGAGTTTATATTGCTATAACAACTTACGAAGTGATCCTAATCCTTAGACCATGAGATCATGTCAATCACTAACACCGGAAGAGTTTCTTGATAACATCAAACGTCACACCGTAACAGGGTGATTATAAAGATGGATTCAGAACTAATAAAGTGTTATGTTGAGGCTCATGGATCGAGAGTGGAATTTGTTCATCCCGATGACGGATAGATATACTCTGGGCCCTCTCGGTGATATCACATTGATTAGCTTGCAAGCAAGTGATTTGATCACTAGAATGTTATATCATAGGAACGAGAAAAGAGTGCATGTCGGTAACGAGATCAAACTAGGTATGGAGATACCGATGATCGAATCTCGGACATGTAATATATCGTGAAACAAAGGGATTAAGATATACTAGCGTAAAAGGTTCCGACGATCACAAGAAAGTCATCGTTGAATGTGTGGGAGTCAGTATGGGTCTCCAAATCCCGCTTCTGATTATTGATCCGAGAGGGGTCTCGATCATGTCCGCATTATTCACGAACCGTAGGGTGACACACTTAAGAGACACCGACATCCAATTGGAGCAAATGTTTCATGCCGAAAGAATGAACAAGCGCAGGAATTTATTTCACTAGATACCGAAACAGGTTTTCGGGTGAAATTGCATAAAGTGGTTATGCATGTGAAATAGAATTCTAGCAAGGGGTTATTTGTGAATGTTTGTCATTAAAGTAATTGACAAAATTCTGAATAAAATAAAAGAGTTTTATTTAATGAGAGTTTGCATTAAATTTGGTGGAAATTTAATGGGAATTTGAGTGGACTTTTGAGTGGAGGGAATTTAAAGGAGATTTGTGAGTGGAGTGTCCACCCACATGAAGAGGGGAGGGCAAGGGGGCAGCCCCATGCGCCGGCCACCCCCTTGGGGTCCCCCCCCTCCTCCTATAAAAGGAGCCCCCCTCCTCACTTGTCTCACACACCTCCTCGTGAAGGATCTCTCTCCCCCTCTAGAATTTATCCCCCATGGTCTCGGACTAGCGAGATACATGTTCCCGGTGGCTATTCGGCAAGAAAGAGTTGTGCTTCCGCTGCATCGCTGGAGCGAGGAGGCGGAGGTTGCTCGGTGCCTCGAACGTGTGTGCGAGCACGGATGCGCTGCTGATTTGCGGCGCTAGGACTTCCTCTCGATCTTGAGATCGGCAAGAGATCGTCTACATCAACCACGAGTTGAACTCGTTAAGCTTTGTCGGTCTTCAAGGGTATGTTCTCTACGGATATACATCCGCCCGTTGTTTGTATCTAGTAGATAGATCTTGGTATATAGTTCACATCGTAGGAAAATTTTTGTTTTCTATGCTGCGAACCCTTCAGTGGTATCAGAGCCGGATCTATGCGTAGATACTTTACACGGGTAGTACACATATGAGTATGTGGGCGATGATGATCATGTTGTTGCTCCTTTGTTGTAATTTTGGATATTGGTGGCATAGTGGGATGAAGCGGCCCGGACAAACTTTACATGTCCTCGCACATGAGACCTGTTCCACGCTTGACATGCAACTAGTTTGCATAAGTGGCTAGCGGGTGTCTGTCTCTCCTACTATAGTCAATATCTATTTTTCAAGCGAGTTGTCAACAATTTGATTATCCTCGTTGTGGTTCATGTTCGTAGGTAAGAACGGTTCTATCTCGAAAGCCCTAAGCCACGTAAAACTTGCAATGGATAAATTAGAGGCGTCTAGTTTAGATTGTTGCTGGGCTAGTGTTATGATATGGTAGTGTTGTAAGTAGAAGTATGAGATGATACTCTTACAACACACATAGCGTGTAAAATCCATAGACCTTGGATTTACACATATAGGTATGATAATGATCATACCACGATGCACATGATAGAGATCATCTGCGGGAACCATATAATTTCACTAATAAACATATGATGTTTGATAGCATCTTATATTGCTTGTTTAGTGCTTTGTTAGCATAATAAGATGATCCCTCATTTAAATATCAAGATAAGAATGTGTTCTTCCTTTAGTATGCACCGATTATGTTTTCGTCGCTCCAAGACATCACGTGATGATCGGGTGTTCTTGGATCCACGACCATATTTCGGGTGTAAAACAGTTACACATGCGAATACTAAGGTTCTAACTTGGCGAGCCTAGCATGTACAGACATGGCCTCGGAACACGGACCGAAAGGTTAAGCATGAGTCATATAGTTGATATGATGCCCATTTGATGCTTGCCTTTGAAGCTATACCGACTCACGTGATGATCGGACTTGGTGTAGTGGATTTGGTTCATGTAATCACCAAAAAGGCACGAGGGATGTCGTTTTTGAGTGGGAGTTCATTCGTAATAAAGATTAGTTGAACTCAATCTATCATACACTTAGTCTAAACTTTACAAATTCTGTTGTAGATGGCACCACCTGCTTTTAATTTCAATGTGTTCATGGAGAAAGAGAAACTAGCAACGAACGGTAGAAACTTTACCGAATGGGCCATGAATTTGAGGATTCTCCTCTCTGCTGCACAAAAGCAATATGTGCTAGAAGCGCCGTTAGGCCCCCCACCTTTTGATGATGCCCCTGACGAGGAGAAGAATGTCTATCAGACTCGTCAGGAGGACCACAACTTAGTTCATTGCGGCATATTGTATGGGCTAGAGCCGGAACTTCGAAAGCGTTTCGAAAACGGCAATGCATTTGATACAATGGGTGAGTTGAAAATGATTTTCGACACACATGCTGCTGTAGAGAGCTACAACGCTTCAGAAAATTTCTTTAGCTGCATGATGGAAGAGCACAGCTCCGTTAGTGAGCATGTACTCAAGATGTCGGGTTACGCTGATAAGCTTGTGTCCTTGGGAATATCGATTCCCATTGACTTAGGCATCCATCGTGTTCTGCAGTCTCTGCCACCTAGCTATAAGAGCTTCGTGATGAACTATAATATGCAAGGCATGAAGAAGTCTCTCCCCGAGCTTCTGTCAATGCTTAAAACTGCAGAAGTGGAGATCAAAAAGGAACATCAAGTGTTGATGATCAATAGGAACACTGGTTTCAAGAAAGACAAGAAGGGAAAACGGAAGGGAAGTAAGGGCGGCAAGCCGGTTGCCGCGCCTGAAAAGAAACCCCGAGTTGGACCTAAGTCTGATTCCGAGTGCTACTATTGTAAGGGGACTGGCCACTGGAAGCGCAACTTCCCCAAGTATCTGGCAGACAAGAAGGCCGGCAAGGCAAACAAAGGTATATATGATATACATGTTATTGATGTGTACTTGACTAGTGCTCGCAGTAGCACCTGGGTATTTGATACCGGTTCAGTTGCTAATATTTGTAACTCGAATCAGGGGCTGCGGAACAAGCGACCGCTAGCAAGGGGTGAGGTCAAGATGCGTGTCGGCAATGGATCAAGTGTTGATGTGATCGCCGTCGGAACGCTGCCTCTCCACTTGCCGTCGGGATTAGTTATAAACTTAAATAAATGTTATCTGGTGCCTGCACTGAGCATGAACATTGTATCTGGATCGTGTTTGATGCGAAGTGGTTATTCATTTAAATCCGAGAACAATGGTTGTTCCATTTATATGAATAAAATCTTTTATGGTCATGCACCGATGATGAATGGTTTATTTCTATTAGATCTCGATGATAATGTTACACATATTCATAATGTTGATGCTAAAAGGATTAAACTTAATGATGATATATCCGCATATATGTGGCACTGCCGTCTAGGTCATATTGGCGTTAAACGCATGAAGAAGCTCCATTCGGATGGACTTTTGGAATCACTTGATTATGAATCATTTGATACATGTGAGCCATGCCTTATGGGCAAGATGACTAGAACGCCGTTTTCCGGTTCAATGGAACGGGCGACAGATTTATTGGAAATCATACATTCTGATGTATGTGGTCCAATGAGTGTGTCGGCGCGAGGTGGATATCGTTATTTTGTTACTTTCACGGATGATTTGAGTAGATACAGTTATATCTACTTGATGAAACACAAGTCTGAAACCTTTGAAAAGTTCAAGGAATTTCAGAATGAAGTGGAAAATCATCGTAATAGAAAGATCAAATTTCTACGGTCCGACCGTGGAGGTGAGTATCTAAGTTACGAGTTTAGCACTCACATGAAAGAGTGTGGAATTGTTTCACAACTCACACCTGCCGGAACACCACAGCGAAATGGTGTGTCGGAACGTCGTAATCGTACTTTATTAGATATGGTTCGATCTATGATGTCTCTGACGGACTTGCCGTTGTCATTTTGGGGTTATGCACTAGAAACTGCTGCATTCACTTTAAATCGGGCACCATCTAAATCCGTTGAAAAGACACCGTATGAATTGTGGTTTGGAAACAAACCTAAGCTGTCATTTCTTAAAGTTTGGGGATGCGATGTTTATGTGAAGAAACTTCAACCGGATAAACTCGAACCCAAAGCGGAAAAATGCGTCTTCATAGGATACCCTAAAGAAACTATTGGGTATTCCTTCTATCACAGATCCGAGGGCAAGGTTTTTGTTGCCAAGAATGGATCCTTTCTAGAGAAAGAGTTTCTCGCGAAAGGTGTGAGTAGTCGGAAGGTAGAACTCGAAGAGGTTGTGGAACCTTCTCTTCAAAGTATCAGAGTAGCGCAGCACCGGAAGTTGTTCCGGAGTTGGCTCCACCTGTTGAAGAGGGAACTAATGATAATGATCATGAAACTCCGAAAGAGAGTACTACCGAACCTCGCAGGTCAAACAGGACGCGTGCAGCTCCCGAGCTGTACGGAAATCCTGTCATGAATTTCATGGTTGATGAAAATGATGACCCTGTGACGTATGAAGAAGCGATGATGAGCCCGGATTCCAACAAATGGTTAGAAGCCATGAAATCCGAGATGGAATCCATGTATGAAAATCAAGTTTGGAACTTGGTGGAACTACCTCACGACCGAAAGGCCGTGGAGAACAAATGGATTTTCAAAAGGAAAACTGATGCTGATGGTAATGTGACCGTCTATAAAGCTCGACTTGTCGCAAAGGGGTTTCGACAAATTCAAGGAGTTGACTACGATGAGACTTTCTCTCCCGTAGCGATGCTAAAGTCAGTTAGGATTATGTTAGCAATTGCTGCATATTTCGATTATGAGATATGGCAGATGGATGTCAAAACCGCGTTTCTCAATGGGAATATTGAAGAAGAGTTGTATATGATACAACCAAAGGGTTTTGTCGATCCTAAGGATGCTAACAAGGTGTGCAAGCTTCAGCGATCCATCTATGGATTGAAGCAAGCATCACGAAGTTGGAATCTCCGCTTTGATGAGGTGATCAAAGATTTTGGATTTGTCCAAACTTATGGAGAAGCTTGTATTTACAAGAAAGTGAGTGGGAGCAATGTGGCATTTCTGATATTATATGTGGATGACATATTATTGATCGGAAATGATATAGATCTTTTAAACAGTGTTAAAAGTTATCTAAACAGCAAATTTTCAATGAAGGACCTAGGTGAAGCGTCATACATATTAGGCATAAATATCTATAGAGATAGATCTAGGCGCCTAATAGGGCTATCGCAAAGTACATACCTTGATAAGATTTTAAAGAAGTTTAAAATGGACGGAAGTAAGAAGGGGTTCTTACCTATGTTGCAAGGCAAGACATTGAGTAAGACTCAAAGTCCGGCTTTGGCGGAAGAAAGAGAGATAATGGACAAAGTCCCCTATGCTTCAGCCATAGGCTCTATAATGTACGCCATGCTATGTACAAGACCGGATGTGGCACATGCTATTAGTTTGACTAGTAGGTACCAATCGGATCCAGGTTCGGAACACTGGATAGCGGTCAAGAATATCCTTAAGTACTTACGAAGAACTAAGGATATGTTTCTTGTATACGGAGGTGAAGAAGAGCTCGTCGCTAAGTGTTATGTCGACGCTAGCTTTGACACCGATCCGGATGACTCTAAGTCTCAATCCGGATATGTATTTCTCATGAATGGCGGAGCGGTTAGTTGGAGGAGCTCCAAACAACCTATGGTAGCGGGATCAACAACGGAGGCCGAATATGTTGCTGCTTCAGAAGCGGCTCAGGAAGCAGTTTGGATGAAGGAGTTCATATCCGAACTAGGAGTGGTGGCAAATGCGTTGGACCCAATGGTGATCTATTGTGACAACAATGGTGCCGTTGCCAATTCCAAAGAGCCAAGGTCTCACAAGCATTCCAAACATATTAAGCGCCGGTTTCACTCCATCCGCGAGCATGTCAAGGATGGAGATATAAAGATTTGTAAAGTACATACGGATCTCAATGTAGTAGATCCGTTGACTAAAACTCTCCCTAGAGCAAAACATGATCAACACCAGAACTCAATGGGTGTTAGATTTATCACTATGTAACTAGATTATTGTCTCTAGTGCAAGTGGGAGACTGAAGGGAATATGCCCTGAGAGGCAATAATAAAGTGTTTATTATGTGTATTCCAAGTATATGATAGATGTTTATTTTGCATGCTATAATTGTATTAATACGGAAACGATAATACATGTGTGTTTAATAAACAAACAGAAAGTTCCTAGTTATGCCTCTCTCATAAACTAGCTCGTTGATTAACAAGATGATCAAGGTTTCCTGATCATGGACATTGGATGTTGTTAATAACGGGATCACAACATTAGTGTAATGGTGTGATGAACATTCATCCGAAGTATAGCATTACGATCAAAGTCATTGAGTTTATATTGCTATAACAACTTACGAAGTGATCCTAATCCTTAGACCATGAGATCATGTCAATCACTAACACCGGAAGAGTTTCTTGATAACATCAAACGTCACACCGTAACAGGGTGATTATAAAGATGGATTCAGAACTAATAAAGTGTTATGTTGAGGCTCATGGATCGAGAGTGGAATTTGTTCATCCCGATGATGGATAGATATACTCTGGGCCCTCTCGGTGATATCACATTGATTAGCTTGCAAGCAAGTGATTTGATCACTAGAATGTTATATCACAGGAACGAGAAAAGAGTGCATGTCGGTAACGAGATCAAACTAGGTATGGAGATACCGATGATCGAATCTCGGACATGTAATATATCGTGAAACAAAGGGATTAAGATATACTAGCGTAAAAGGTTCCGACGATCACAAGAAAGTCATCGTTGAATGTGTGGGAGTCAGTATGGGTCTCCAGATCCCGCTTCTGATTATTGATCCGAGAGGGGTCTCGATCATGTCCGCATTATTCACGAACCGTAGGGTGACACACTTAAGAGACACCGACATCCAATTGGAGCAAATGTTTCATGCCGAAAGAATGAACAAGCGCAGGAATTTATTTCACTAGATACCGAAACAGGTTTTCGGGTGAAATTGCATAAAGTGGTTATGCATGTGAAATAGAATTCTAGCAAGGGGTTATTTGTGAATGTTTGTCATTAAAGTAATTGACAAAATTCTGAATAAAATAAAAGAGTTTTATTTAATGAGAGTTTGCATTAAATTTGGTGGAAATTTAATGGGAATTTGAGTGGACTTTTGAGTGGAGGGAATTTAAAGGAGATTTGTGAGTGGAGTGTCCACCCACATGAAGAGGGGAGGGCAAGGGGGCTGCCCCATGCGCCGGCCACCCCCTTGGGGTTCCCCCCCCCCTCCTCCTATAAAAGGAGCCCCCCTCCTCACTTGTCTCACACACCTCCTCGTGAAGGATCTCTCTCCCCCTCTAGAATTTATCCCCCATGGTCTCGGACTAGCGAGATACATGTTCCCGGTGGCTATTCGGCAAGAAAGAGTTGTGCTTCCGCTGCATCGCTGGAGCGAGGAGGCGGAGGTTGCTCGGTGCCTCGAACGTGTGTGCGAGCACGGATGCGCTGCTGATTTGCGGCGCTAGGACTTCCTCTCGATCTTGAGATTGGCAAGAGATCGTCTACATCAACCACGAGTTGAACTCGTTAAGCTTTGTCGGTCTTCAAGGGTATGTTCTCTACGGATATACATCCGCCCGTTGTTTGTATCTAGTAGATAGATCTTGGTATATAGTTCACATCGTAGGAAAATTTTTGTTTTCTATGCTGCGAACCCTTCATTCATACCCTTGAAGATTCGCACAGCGGAACGTTCGTCGGAACGTGGGTGATGTAGTCGTACTCGCTTATCCTCCTCGCGATCCGATCCGATCTAACACCGCAAGTGGCGATGCCTCCGAGAGATGCACACGTGCAGCACCTCGACGTCTCCTCCTTCCTCGGTCCAGCAAGTATGGTGGAGAGACGGATTGTATCTACAACGCGACGGCGCGGTGCAAGTGGTGGAGAGTTTCTGCAGCAGGGCTTTGCCTACGTGCAGTCGGGAGGGAGAGAGAGAGAGGAGGGAAGCAGGGCGGCTAGGGCTTGAGGAGGAGGTGTAGGGGGGTGGTGCACCCCCAGCCCTCTTTATATAGAGGGGTGGGCGCCAACCCTAGCCCCTCCGCCAAGCCTAGGCCGGCGGCCAAGGAGGGAAGAGTGGGGGGCAAGTTTCCCCCCTCCTTCTAGAAGCTCCCCTAGGGTTTCCCCTAGGTTTGGCCGGCTGGGCCCTTTGAGCCTTGTGCCCCTGGCCCAATGCGGCCAGGGCACTCCCTCATAGGCTCATGCCCCCTCCCGACAGGTGGGGCTACGTTGGTCCCCCTCTGCAAGTTTCTAAAAGATTCCGGTACAATACCGATTAACCCGAAACAATTCCTAACTCCGAAAACTGCATTGCATTATATGAATCTTATTCTCCGGAGGGAAGTGGAAAGACAAAGAGGGATAGGGAGCTCGCCTCCTTCTTTTTTGTAATCGCCGAAATTGTACGACGACCCTTCTTGTTCCAGGCATACGACCCTGAGACGTGACGGTGTCACTTTTCCGGCCCGGTAAAGTGAAAGCACCATTCCGGAACCTCTCGTGATGTCCCGGATCCCATCCGAGACTCCAAACAAAAACTCATAAACCAATTATCCAATCTATCCTAGCGTCGAGACATGTTAAGTGTGTGACCCTTCGGGTTCGAGAACATGCAGACATGATCTTATATCAATAATCAACAGCGGGGTCTGGAAACCCATATTGACTCCCACACATTCATCGATGATCATATCGGATGAACCACGATGCCAGGATTCAATCAATCCCATATATATATATTCCCTTCGTCTCGCGATATTTTACTTGCCCGAGATTTGATCGTCGGTACCGTCATACCTAGTTCAATCTCGTTCACAGCAAGTACTTTACTCGTTCCGTAATCCGATATCACTTTGTGATTAACTCCTTAACCACATGCTTGCAAGCGGTGTTGATATCGATTACCGAGTGGACCCGAAGTATATCTCTCCGACTTGGGAGGGACAAATCCCATCTCGATACATACAACCCAACAGGTACTTTCCGATCACCTGAGAGACACCTTTATGATCACCCTCTCATAGGATGACGTTTGATGACCTCAAAGCTTTCTTCCGATACCAGGGAGTTGTATTATCTCATGGTCTAAGGAATACAATATTTGACATAAGAAAAGCTTTGCAAAGATGAACACGATGACATGATCTAATTGCTTCGCTTAGTTTGGGTCTGTCCATCATATCATTCTCCCAATGATATGATCTCATTATTAATCGACAACTCATGTCTATGGTTAGGAAACCTTAACCATCATTAATCAATGAGCTAGCCCATAGAGGCATACTAGGGACACGGTGTTGTTCACAAACCACACAAGTATTAAAGTTTCCGCTTAATACAATTCTAGCATGGAATATAAACTTTATCATGAACAAGAATTATAATAATAACATCTTTATTATTGCCTCTAGGGCATAATTCCAACAGTCTCCCACTTGCACTAGAGTCAATAATCTAGTTTACATCTGGCAACAATCTAACACCCATGGCACTAAGGTGCTGATCATGTTTTGCACGTGGAAGAGGTTTAGTCAATGGATCTGCGACATTCAGATCTGTATGTACTTTGCTAATCTTCAGATCTCCATCTGCTATATAATCTCGGATTATATGAAACTTGCAGTTGATATGCTTGGTCTTTGGATGATATCTTGGTTCCTTAGCGAGTGCTATGGCGCCAGTGTTGTCACACAATATCTCCAGTGGGTCCAATGCACTTGGAACCACGCCAAGCTCAGTGATGAAGTTCCTGATCCAAACTCCTTCACTTGACGCTTCTGCAGCAAGCCATGTATTCCGCTTCTACTGTAGATCCCGCGATCACGCTTTGCTTGCAGCTTCTTCAGCTCACAACTCCTCCATTCAAAATATAAACGTATCCTGTCTGAGATTTAGAATCATCCTTGTCGGTGTCGAAACTAGCGTCGACGTAACCTTTTACGACGAGCTGTTCATCACCCCCATAGACTAAGAACATTTCTTTAGTCCTATTTAGGTACTTTAGTATGTTCTTCACGGCTGTCCAGTGTTCCACTCCTGGATCACTTTGATATCTTCTCGTCAAACTAAGAGCATTGGACACATCCGGTCTAGTACATAGCATGGCATACATGATAGAACCTATGGCCGAGGCATAAGGCACTTTGCTCATAGCTTCTCTATCATTTACCGTAGCTGGACACTGAGCCTTGCTCAATATCTTACCTGACAACATAGGCACTGAACCTTTCTTCGCCTTATCCATTCTGAACCTTTTCAGAACTTTGTCTAGTTATGTACTCTGGCTTAAAGCTATCAGGCGTCTTTGTCTATCTCTATAGATTTTGATGCCCAATATATAAGCAGCTTCACCTAGGTCTTTCATTGAAAAACACTTGTTCAAATAACTCTTCACATCGTTAAGCATGTTAATGTCATTTCCAATAATCAATATGTCGTCCACATATAGTACCAGAAATGTCACCGAGCTCCCACTCACTTCCTTGTAGATACAAGCTTCGTAGCAATTTGGAACAAATCCAAAGCTCTTGATCACTTGATCAAAACGAAGGTTCCAACTCCGAGATGCTTGCTTCAGTCCATAAATGGAACGCTGAAAATTGCACACTTTATCAGCATCCTTAGGATCGACAAAACCTTCGGGTTGCATCATATACAACTCTTCATCAATGTTGTCATTGAGGAACGCGGTCTTGACATCCATCTGCCATATTTCATAATCATGAAACGCAGCAATTGCTAATAAAATCCGAATGGACTTAAACATTGCTACGGGAGAGAAAGTCTCATCGTAGTCAACACCTTGAACTTGTCGAAAACCTTTTGCGACAAGTCGTGCTTTATAGACGGTAACATTACCATCCGCGTCCGTTTTCTTCTTGAAGATCCATTTGCAGTCAACGGCCTTTCGGTCGCTAGGAGGGTCCACCAAAGTCCATACTTGGTTTTCGCTCATGGATCCCAATTCAGATTTCATGGCCTCTAGCCATTTCTCAGAGTCTGGGCTCATCATCGCTTCCTCATAGTTCGTAGGTTCACTGTCTTCTACCAACAAGATAGTCAAGACAGGGTTGCCGTACCACTCAGGAGGGGCACGCGACCTTGTCGACCTGCGACGTTCACTAGCAGCATCGTCCGAAGCTTCATGATCCTTGTCATTAGCTTCCTCTATTGTTGGTGCAGGCGGCACTGGAACAATTTCAGGTGCTGCGCTACTCTCCAATTCAAGAGAAGGTTCAACAACCTCGTCTAGCTCTACTTTCCTCCGACTCACTTCTTTCGAGAGAAACTCCTTCTCAAGAAAGGAACCGTTCTTT
Source organism: Avena sativa (assembly GCA_916181665.1). Classification (NCBI taxonomy): domain Eukaryota; kingdom Viridiplantae; phylum Streptophyta; class Magnoliopsida; order Poales; family Poaceae; genus Avena; species Avena sativa. Next base: position 378,532,820 of record OV702284.1, read on the forward strand.
GCAACAAACACTTTGCCTTCGGTTCTGTGATAGAAGGTATACCCAATAGTTTCCTTAGGGTATCCTATGAAGACGCATTTCTCCACTTTGGGTTCGAGCTTGTCCGGCATCAACTTCTTGACGTAGGCTTCGCATCCCCAAACTTTAAGAAACGACAACTTAGGTTTAGCACCAAACCACAGTTCATACGGTGTCATCTCAACAGATTTAGATGGTGCCCTATTTAAAGTGAATGCAGCGGTTTCTAATGCATAACCCCAAAATGATAACGGCAAATCAGTAAGAGACATCATTGATCGGACCATATCTAATAGGGTTCGATTCCGGCGTTCAGACACACCATTGCGCTGTGGTGTTCCGGGTGGCATGAGTTGCGAAATGATTCCGCTTGCTTTAAGATGCGTGAGAAAATCATAACTCAAATATTCACCTCCATGATCGGATCGTAGAAACTTAATCTTTCTGTTACGATGGTTCTCCACTTCATTCTGAAATTCTTTGAACTTTTTAAATGTTTCAGATTTATGTTTCATTAAATAGATATACCCATATCTACTTAAGTCATCGGTAAAAGTGAGAAAATAGCGATATCCACCGCGCGTCGAAACACTCATCGGTCCGCACACATCGGTATGTATGATTTCCAACAAGTCTGTTGCTCGCTCCATCATACCGGAGAACGGAGTTTTGATCATCTTGCCCATGAGGCATGGTTCGCATGTGTCAAATGATTCAAAATCAAGAGACTCCAAAAGTCCATCAGAATGGAGTTTCTTCATGCGCTTTACACCAATATGACCTAGACGACAGTGCCACAAATAAGTAGTATTATCACTATCTACTTTGCATCTCTTAGCCTCAATGTTATGGATGTGTGTTTCATCCCTTTCGAGATTCAGAAGAAATAAACCATTCATAGCAGGTGCTTGACCATAAAAGATGTTACTCATATAAATAGAACAACCATTATTCTCCGATTTAAATGATTAACCGTTGCAATAAACACGATCCAGAAATAATGTTCATGCTCAACGCAGGCACATAATAACACTTATTAAGGTTTAAAACTAATCCCGAAGGTAAAACTAAGGAGAGCGTGCCGACGGCCATCACATCAAATCTTGATCCGTTGCCAACGCGCATCGTCACCTCATCCCTCGCAAGCCGCCGTCTATTCCGTAGCTCCTGTTTCGAGTTACAAATATTAGCAACTGGACCAGTATCAAATACCCAGGCACTACAACGAGGGCTAGTAAGGAAAACATCAATAACATGTATATCAAATGTACCTTTGATGGTGCCAGCCTTCTTGTCCGCTAAGTACTTCGGACAGTTGCGCTTCCAGTGACCCTTGTCCTTGCAATAGAAGCACTTAGTGTCCGGCTTGGGTCCAGACTTGAGCTTCTTCTCAGCAGGGGCAACGCGCTTGCCGCCGCCTTTCTGGAAGGGCTTCTTTGCACCCTTACCTTTCTTGAAGGTGGGGGGCTTGTTGACCATCAACACATGATTATCCTTTTTGATGTCCACCTCCGCAGCCTTCAGCTTTGCGAAGAGCTCGGTGATCGTATCAGTGGACCAATCTGATTATGAGTCACTACAAAACTTTTGTAGCTGGGAGGGAGTGATTACAGAACCCTGTCGATCTTGAGCTCCTCTGGAATCTTGCAGTCCAGTTGCTCAAGGCGTTGAGTGTAGCCCGACATCTTTATGACGTGATCACTAAGGGAACTCCCTTCCTCCATCTTGCAGTTAAAGAATTTCTCAGAGATCTCATATCTCTCAGAACGGGCCTGAGTCTGAAACATGGTTTTCAGCTCCTCAAGAATCTCAAAGGGCCCGGGATAGTCTTCAAAACGATTTTGAAGGTCCGATTCCATAGCAAACAACATGGTGCTCTTAATCACACCATAATCATCTTTGCGCGACTGATAGACAGCTTTCTCATCAGCCGACGCATCTACAGCAGGGGCGTCACCTAGCGCATTTTCAAGGACATAGTCCTTTTGTCCGCTAGAGAGAATGATTCTCAGATTGCGGAACCAGTTGGTGAAGTTAGACCCATTGTTTCTAAGCTTTTCCTTCTCAGCAAAAACGTTGAAGTTGAAGTTGGACTTAGCCATTTGATCTACAATATTTGCAAGTACAAATTAGACTATGTTCATGATAACTAGTTCAACTTTTAATCAAATTACTAGATGAACTCCCACTAAATTCAACATCCCTCAAGTTGTTTAGTGAACACGATCCAAATTCACCACACCTAATCCGATCTTCACGAGAAGAGATGTGGCTTCAATGGTGGACAACGAAGTGTCGATCATATCATTCTTATGACTCATGCTTAACCTTTCGGTTCTTGTGTTCCGAGGCCATGTCTTTACATGCTAGGCTCGTCAAGTCAAACCCAAGTATTTCCGCGTGTGCAAAACTGGCTTGCACCCGTTGTATGTGAACGTAGAGTCTATAGCACCCGATCATCACGTGATGCTTGGACACGGCGAACTTTCGCAACGGTGCATACATGGGGAGAACACAGTTTTATCTTGATCTTTAAGTGAGGAATCATCTTATAATGCTACTGTCGCGATCTAAGCATAATAAGATACATAAAAGGATAAACATCACATGCATATAACTTTATGTGACATGGTATAGCCAATCTTCGCGCAATGATCTCCATCTTGTGTGTGCCGGCATGATCTCCATCACTCCACCATGATTGCCTCCACCACGAATAGCAACTACAACTATTGCTAACTACTTAGCGATAAAGTGAAACTATTACATGGCGTATAAGAAGTTGACACACAGGTCATACAAAATTATAAAGACAACCATATGGCTCCTGCCGGTTGTGTACTCATCGACATGCAAGTCGTGAAACATTAAAAAACATGATCATTGCATACAATATACACATCACATCTTGGGCCATACCATATCACAGAAAACACTCCCTGCAAAAACAAGTTAGACGCCTCTACTTTGTTGTTGCATGTTTTACGTGGCTTATGGGAGTAGCAAGCTAAGAACGGTTCTTACCTACGGAAAGCCACAACGGTGATATTATGGTTGCCAAACTCTGGTGTAAATCCCATGACAACTATAGTGAGAGAAACTGGCATCCACCAGCCGCATGTGTGGAACAAGCCGCACGTCAAGTGCGGAGCCGGTCTCGCGAACGACGTCGCGTAAGGTTGGCCTGGACCGCTTCAATCTCACTATCCCGCGTCATAAGAAGAACACAAACAAGAGGCTTGCAACAGAAAACATCAACGCCCGCAACAACCATGTTGCGTTCTACTCGTGAAACACATCTACGCATAGATCTAGCTCTGATACCACTGAAGGGTTTCGCAGCATAGTAAATCAAAAAAATTCTACGAATGCGAACGGGAAAGCCAAGATCTAATCTAGGATATGCAAACAACGAGGGGGATTATATGAGATCTTCATACCCTTGAAGATTCGCACAGCGGAATGTTCGTCGGAACGTGGGTGATGTAGTTGTACTCGCTTCTCCTCCTCGCGATCCGATCCGATCTAACACCGCAAGTGGCGATGCCTCCGAGAGATGCACACGTGCAGCACCTCGACGTCTCATTTTTCCTCGGTCCAGCAAGTATGGTGGAGAGACGTATTGGATCTACAACGCGACGGCGCGGTGCAAGTGGTGGAGAGTTTCTGCAGCAGGGCTTCGCCTACGTGCAGTCGGGAGGGAGAGAGAGAGGAGGGCAGCAGGGCGGCTAGGGCTTGAGGAGGAGGTGTAGGGGGTGGTGCACCCCCAGCCCTCTTTATATAGAGGGGTGGGCGCCAACCCTAGCCCCTCCCCCATGCCTAGGTCGGCGGCCAAGGAGGGAGGAGTGGGGGGCAAGTTTCCCCCCTCCTTCTAGAAGCTCCCCTAGGGTTTTCCCTAGGTTTGGCCGGCTGGGCCCTTTGGGGCCTTGTGCCCCTGGCCCAATGCGGCCAGGGCACTCCCTCATAGGCCCATGCCCCCTCCCGACAGGTGGGGCCACGTTGGTCCCCCTCCGGAAGGTTCTAGAAGCTTCCGGTACAATACCGATTAACCCGAAACAATTCCGAACTCCAAAAACTGCATTGCCTTATATGAATCTTATTCTTCGGACCATTACGGAACCTCTCATGATGTCCCGGATCCCATCCGAGACTCCGAATAAAAACTCATAAACCAATTATCCAATCTATCCTACCGTCGAGACACGTTAAGTGTGTGACCCTTCGGGTTCGAGAACATGCAGACATGATCTTATATCAATAATCAACAGCGGGGTCTGGAAACCCATATTGACTCCCACACATTCATCGATGATCATATCGGATGAACCACGATGCCAGGATTCAATCAATCCCATATATATATTCCCTTCGTCTCGCGATATTTTACTTGCCCGAGATTTGATCGTCGGTACCGTCATACCTAGTTCAATCTCGCACAGCAAGTACTTTACTCGTTCCGTAATCCGATATTACTTTGTGATTAACTCCTTAACCACATGCTTGCAAGCGGTGTTGATATCGATTACCGAGTGGGCCCGAAGTATATCTCTCCGACTTGGGAGGGACAAATCCCATCTCGATACATACAACCCAACAGGTATTTTCCGATCACCTGAGAGACACCTTTATGATCACCCTCTCATAGGATGACGTTTGATGACCTCAAAGTTTTCTTCCGATACCAGGGAGTTGTATTATCTCATGGTCTAAGGAATACAATATTTGACATAAGAAAAGCTTCGCAAAGATGAACACGATGACACGATCTAATTGCTTCGCTTAGTTTGGGTCTGTCCATCATATCATTCTCCCAATGATATGATCTCATTATTAATCGACAACTCATGTCTATGGTTAGGAAACCTTAACCATCATTAATCAATGAGCTAGCCCATAGAGGCATACTAGGGACACGGTGTTGTTCACAAACCACACAAGTATTAAAGTTTCCGCTTAATACAATTCTAGCATGGAATATAAACTTCATCATGAACAAGAATTATAATAATAACATCTTTATTATTGCCTCTAGGGCATAATTCCAACAGGACGGTGGCGGAGGTCGCCTGGCCAGGGATCCGACGGAGTGGTAGCTGCGTGGGTGGCTGACGAGGAAGAACCTGTATGGACGTCCTGTCTAAAACAACCAGTTATTTAACTCAGGAGTGGCAGCGGCGGGTAAATACCTCAAAAATGTAGGGGCAAAATCGTTCAATAAAAAATCGGAACCAAAATCCTTATAGACGAACCTACCTCAGTGTAAATTAGTAGATAGATTTTGTAAGACTTTTGTGCAGCAAAGAAATGTAAAACCCTCCTTATTGTTTGCAAGGAAAATGAGCAATGTTTCGTGATACTTTTTTTATAGAACACCAAGTATAGGAATTTTCTACAGAAACCACCAAATTTCGGTGGTAATCTGTTGCGGATAGATCCAAAAAGATTCCGAATTAGCTCGATTACAGTGAATCTTATGGTTAAAGCCCGCAAGTAAATGCTTGTGTGTTAATTAACTATCCACTATGGTGCACACGCTATGTATTTAAGCCTTTGGCTAAAAAATCATTTTTAAATTCTTGAATTATTTGGCTGATGTGAGCGATAGTTCCCTCGGATTTGAAGATCAAAATGGAACCCTTGTCATAATTCTGTGATGCACCGTATGCTTATTGTCCAGGATCATGCAAGAATTTATGTTGCCAATCTTTAATTATTTGATGTCAAATATGGTTGCCACTCTTCTCAATAAATTAGGTCAATCTTTAAAAAAAAAATTGACTTAGGACAAGCGTTAGAGAAGGAGTGAGTACAAAACGGTACAAGAGTTAGATTGTGACACACACTCACACCATGACCGAGTACTCTTTTTTTTGTTACACCACATGTCTCATGTGTGTATATATATGTTCGTGGCCTGGCTGTTGTTATCATATCATATGTGCATGCAGGGATGCATGCGATCGATGTCGTTTTTTTCTTTTTGAGATCTTGATCGCTGATATATATCTTGTTGCCCCGTACGTCGTCATTTCCTCTATTGGATACATGACTAGGAAATGGCTAATAGCATGTAGATTATTGCTTAGAATTGTTAGATTAATTATTATTACCATTAGTGCATAAGGTTTAAGTTACTGGGATTAGCTCATAGTACTGATAATATGTATAGATCCCTCGTGGGTGGAGAAGTTTGCTGCTTGTGAATGAGACCCAGTTGGATCTAGTTCCAAATCAATACAGTAAAATTCAGAACAACAATAGAAGTAGATCATTGGTACTAACATCACATGAAATATATACGGTACAACATTTATGGCGGAACAACAACACTTTGCCAATCTCCATGACCCAACATTTCACAAACAAAGCCTGCTAGGCTTCTGCCCACTAAGAGAATATACGGCAAATGCGCTCTTAATTTTTTAGCAGCTCCACTCCTTGAAGCAGCAAGGAGGATCCGAGGTTTACTGTATTTGAGCATCAGGCTTTCCTGTATTGTTCTGATATAGCCACCAGATGTGCTTGGACCGCTCAAGCACATTTGAGATGCAATAATTCAGGGAATGTGTGATGGTATAGGGGAATACAATACAGTCACTAGTACAAAGAGCTCCATGCATCCCGGTACGTATGGGCCTTTAGTCCCGGTTGCCTAACCGGGACGGGGCAATCGGGACTAAAGCCCTAACCTTTAGTCTCGGTTGCCCCACCAACCGGGACAAAAGGGTGCACACGTGGCCTGCCAGGGGGGAAGGACCTTTAGTCCCGGTTTGTAATACGAACCGGGACTAAAAGTTTTTTCTAATTTTTTTTTTAAATTTTTTTTTTTCAATTTTTTGATTTTTTGAAAAAAGTTTTTTTTTTGATTTTTTGAATTATTTGGCTCGTTAATCTCCCACATCTCTCATTTTTAACACTAATTATACTTAATCTTAGTTCAAATTGTACTTATAGTCAAACTTCCCATCCGGTCACCCATCCTAGCACTACTCCACCCCCAGCACGCTTAACTTCTTCATTCCATCTCTCCCACCTGCGCGAAGGACCAATATATCTTGTTGTCAAGACTAGTATATCAATCTTATTAACTCATATCGATATGTGACACGTTTTTATTTTTTAAAATTAAGAACAACTATTTTTAGTAAACAACAATAAATAATTAATAATAACATTTTATTCTAATGAAAGTAAAAACTAATTAAATTAATATTTTATTCATTTTTTCCATTTATTCATTTAATATGACATAAACAATATCTTCAAATCTGTAAATCGAAATTTAACAAATAATATATCCATTATTATCAGAAAAATGCGAGGAATTCAAATATGACATAAAAAATACTAAAATAATTTTTTCTGAAATAATTTTTTTTCTTTTCGAATTTTAAGAATCCAAAACGGCCTAAGTATGTTGAAATCAAAGAGATAATTTTTTCTGCACGTTTTGATAGGTTGAGCGCTTCGTCTAATTTTTCCTGCGACGGACTGTACGGACGCGAAAAACAAACTCTATTTAGCGCCCGGGTTTAACGCCACGCGATGAGGAACAAGGGCGCTTGCCTAATTTTCTTTTTTGTACGTATTGTTTTTAATCAGTTAAACGTCTATCTAAACGTCTGGCAGTGTACATGGCCTAACTACAGAGTTCCTAAAATCACAAACACGTGGATATTTGTATCAAAATCCTAGTTTCTTTAATTCCTCCAAGATTGATCATGCTGTTGCGATGATTTTCTAAGAGATTTTATTTTTAGAATTTTTTACTTTTAGAGAAAAGGGCACCCACAATCAGCACAGGGATTTTACTTTTAGAATTTTTTATAACATTTAGTCCCGGTTCGTATCACCAACCGGGACTAAAAGGGGTGCCCCGGTGCCAATCCCTTTAGTCCGGGTTGGTAATACGAACCGGGACTAAAGGTCACACCTTTAGTCCCGGTTGGTGATACGAACCGGGACTAAAGGGATTGGCACCGGGGCACCCCTTTTAGTCCCGGTTGGTGATACGAACCGAGACTAAAGGTCCCATTTGACCCGGGACTAAAGACGTATGGCGTTCTAGCCGTTGGAACCGGGACTAATATTCACATTAGTCCCGGGTCCAACCATAACCGGGATTAATGCTCCAAGCTAGGGTGGACGTATGGCTCTTTTTCTACTAGTGAGTGTACACTCTAAAATAAATTAGAGAGAACAAAAATGAAAACTGAGTTGAAAAGGCACAAATTATTCCAGATTGTCCCGCAAGTCTGTTAGGTAATCATGTGCATATCCGATACGTATTTGAGTTAGTATCTGACTAGAGTTAGCTCTTCATATTTTAGTCGGATAGCATCAGGTGATAGCCTAGCAATATATATAAACGGGTACACCCTTGTAAGCAACACCGTGAGTTGAGCAATAAAAGAAAGAAAGCAAGGCTCGACAAGAGTCTTTGGCGATCAAAGTTATTTTGCTTGTGCGTGCGTGAGTATACTAGTTAGATCAAAAGAATCGATCGGCTAGCAGTACGTGTATCTCGGCGGAAGTTATCGGATACGTGCGTGTCGTCTCGTCGGAATTTTCTCGTCGGTGTCGTCGGAAAGTACTCGGCGGCAGGGGTTGTGCTAACAATTGGTATCAGAGCCTCGCGGAGGATCTCCTAGTAACGGGAGGTCATGACGGGCAAGGAGCTAGGCGAGTATTCCGGTGCGTCTGCGGGTACGCCGGTGTCGATACAGTATCCACGGTACAGCCGCGACAACTACACGGTCTGGGCGGTCCAGATGGAGTGGGCGTTAGAAGGCGCCAGACTCTGGGAGGCTGTCGATCCAGGCGGCGACAAGTTTAAGAAAGGCGCGTCGAAGTACCACCTAGACCGACTAGCACTCACGGCCATATGCTCGGTGGTGCCAACGGATCTGATGCAACACCTGATCTCGAAGAAATCTGCAAAGGAGGTGTGGGATACGCTCAAGACGCTAAATCTTGGGCACGAGCGCGTCCGTGAGGCGACCCTGCAAACCTTGCAGAAGAAGTACGAGAATCTGGAGATGGGAGAAGATGAGACGCTAGACGCTTTTGCTTCAAGGGTCGCTACACTGGTCAATGGGATTCGCGGACTTGGCGAGAAGCTGGATGAGATCTCTATTGTGAGGCGTTTCCTCCGCGTGGCGCCGCCGCGTTACTCACCCGTTGTCTCGGCGATCGAGCAATGCGTTGATCTCAAGACTCTCACGATGGATGATCTAGTTGGACGGTTCAAGGCGCACGACGAGCGGATGAAGATCACCTATGGCGATGCGAAAGTGGATGAGCATCTCATGCTTATGGCTCGAGCGTTGTTCGCCAAGGAGAAGAAGGGCGATAAAGCATCCGGCAGTAGGAGTGATAGAGAAGATTCTCGCCCAGCGAAAAAGCATATCGCAGGGGAGGACGAGGACGAGGCTCCGCCACGGAGGAAGTTTGACATCAAGAAAGTAAGATGTCATAAGTGCGGCGAGCTCGGTCACTTCAAGAAGGATTGCAAGAAATCGTCGAAGGAGAGGGCTCTCATCGCCCAGGAAGGAGATGATGATGGACCGATGATGCTGATGCTCGAAGTAACTGAGCTGAAGGATGAGGAGGATCCTCCATCACCGGGTACGGAGATTGTGGCGCAAGTGGATCACGATCTACCGTGTGTGGATCACGAGCAACGGAGTTCCCCGTTTCCGCGTGAAGCCACGTTTGAGGCAAGTGAAGCTTCAGAATCTGATCATGGCGATCTATGCGTTGGAATTTCACCTGCAACTCCGTCCGGCAATAAGTTCTTCATGCTTGCGGTGGATGATCATAGTAAATACATGTGGATTGTGTTGCTGAAAAGTAAGTATCAAGCACAACAAGCATTCGAGAAGATCAAGGAAGACGAAGAGTTTAAGGTGGAGGCGAAGATAAGAGCTCTACGCATTGATCAGGAAGGCGAGCTGCATCAAACCGTGTTGACCATGGCACGGAGTATGATGAAGAGTAAAGGTTTGCCAGGAAACTTCTGGGGTGAGGCAGTCAATACGACTGTGTATTTGCTGAACATGGAGCCAACTGAGAGTGGAGTTGGTATGACTCCGTATGAAGGATGGTACGGACGAAAGCCCTCGATTGATCATCTTCGTACTTTTGGATGTGTGGCGCATAAGGTGAATCAGAGTACTCCAATGATCATGACAGGCTATGAAGGCTCGAAGGGATACCGTTTGTGCAACCCCTATACCAATAAGGTGGTTTTCACGGACGACGTAGTCTTTGAGGAAGAGAAATCATGGAATTGGGGATCCAAGGAACCGGAATATTCATCTTTTCACATCACGTGGGATCTTGAGTATGAAGAAAATATGGATCAACCAAGCTTATCTTTGTCAGCAAATTCATACCCAGAAGAGATTGAAGGCCTAGGGGATGCTCCAGGCGTGGACACCAGGCCAGAAGCACTAGGGATACTCCCTGAAGGAAAAGTGTCCGGAGAAAAGGCTAGTCCATGGTCAGAAAAAACAGAGCTAGAAGGTGTTGTGTTTAGCTCATCATCCGCTAATACATGAGGTGATGATCCACATGAAGAGCTTGGGGAAAAGGAGTGTCCAGAAGTGCAAGGGCCATGTGATGTGGTGGCGAGTCAAGAAATTGTCTCAGAAATAGGCATGCAGGATACACTGCATGTAGAGCCGTTGGCTCCAGGAGCTCTACGTGGAGGCACACAAGGTTTAAAAACTGAAGAAACAAGCGCGTTGTCGGACGCAGAAGAGTATGTCGCAGAACCTCCGACTTCTTGGAGATGAGACGACTACGACCGATGCAAGCACGCATGCGAGACGTGCTGGACTACTATCCGAAGAAAGAATTTTGGATGGTAAATTATCTGGTGAAGATGGAGTACGAAAATCAATGTTTGTTCATCAAGGAACTGGTGAAGACTGAAGACACAGTCATGGACAATATCGACAAGGAGGACGCGGAAAAGAAGGACGCAGACGAGAAGGGTCGATGTGAAGCCATGGAGAAGCCGGCGAAAGCAATGTCGGTGACATGGGTGCCAAGGAAGGGGACGGCGAAAGAAATTCCGAGGAAGACGTCGGCGAGGAGCAACCGGCGCATTTGGGATCCAGGTCGAAGCAAGAGTAATACAACGTGATTAGGGGTGATTGTTAGGTAATCACGTGCATATCCGATACGTATTTGAGTTAGTATCTGAGTAGAGTTAGCTCTTCATATTCTAGTCGGATAGCATCAGGTGATAGCCTAGCAATATATATAAACGGGTACACCCCTTGTAAGCAACACCGTGAGTTGAGCAATACAAGAAAGAAAGCAAGGCTCGACAAGAGCCTTTGGCGATCAAAGTTGTTTTGCGTGTGCGTGCGTGAGTATACTAGTTAGATCAAAAGAATCAATCGGCTAGCAGTACGTGCATCTCGGCGGAAGTTATCGGATACGTGCGTGTCGTCTCGTCGGAATTTCCTTGTCGGTGTCGTCGGAAAGTACTCGGCGGCAGGGGCTGTGCTAACAAAGTCAAGAAGGCCTGAAAAAATCTAGTATCGCTCAGAGAATAATATATTTCCATCATGAACTATATTATGGATTTAGGCATTCTTTATGCCCATTTCTCATGTATCCTCCATGCAATTGTATTTCTGCAAAACATCCACTACACTAAGTGACAAAAGAAAAACTGATGTACCTGCAGCTGTGTTGTTTGAATTACTACTGGACAACAATAGTCATAACTCCGATCATCACTTCTAAAATTAGTTTATCAGCAGTTACACGAAAGTTATACTCCAACAGAGTAGGTTTTTCATGTTCACCCACCAAACACCTTCTTCAGAAAGTCAATCGAAAACCTAAGAAAAAGGCTTCCAAGAGTGCCTATAACGCTTTATTACCATTTGTAATAGATGCATAGAGTATGTTAATTGTAAAATAACCACTCGGTTTGTTTTGTGAGTAGAGCATAGCTAAATCTTCTTAATATCTTGAACTGCAAGCTTCAAGTTTCCCATGGAGGGATATTGGGGATGTTGACTAATTTATCCATGTGATCTGAGTCGATCTTTAGTCCTTCAAGAAGGTATCCAATAAATTTCGGTATTCGACCTGGTTGAAGTATCTGCTGATACTTTTAGTACATATAATTACTTTTCGATTGGCTATTAGTTAACTAGTGTGCTGCTCAATCATGCATAGGATTCACAAACCGCTAGATAAAAAATAATTGGTATTAATCCATGCAAGGGTCAAACTATGCAAAGAAAAGCTCAGGTATTGAAGCACAAGTTCGAGAACAATACAATGTGATATATTTGTAAAACAATATTGGTTCTTACACTTGATTAAGGTCATGTTGTTGTCAAATTGTACGCTAGAACTGAAAATTAGCATTCCTGAGAAGAATATTGAACTGTAATTATCATCCACGAGACCATTTGCTCATTTGCTATTGATTGTCCCATTCGCAGTATTTTTTTAAAAACAGTACGAAAGGGTAATATTATTGGAATCTATAACTCATTTCTTAACAAATGTTTACTTCTTTATAGACAACCAGAATAACAAAAGAAAGGGTATGTAAAAACAAAGTACCTGACATGCCACCTGAAGAAGAGCACCCTGAAAATGAAGGATAAACAGAGCACCAAGTACAGTTCAAGTACGTTCAGAAGAGTCACGTGCATGAGAGTCACATACAGAAAACCACAAAGACGCCCATTGAGATCAGGATTATATGGAAGAACCAAAAAATTCTAGAAAAAAAAGACAGTTGTAGACAGAACCTGGGCCGAAATTGAACCATTTTTTTATTTTCTAGTTGGTTCATTCTTTTATAGTTCTTATTTGTAGATCGCTATAGTGTATTGTTCAGTAAAGCCTGCTGTATTGTTGTAAAAAACTGTACTTATGCACACTTCTATCTTCTGTACTTCAAATGTAGCAACTATTGCCTATGACTGAAAAAAAAATCATATAACCTTTGAAAAGAGCTAATCATAGGTGGGGCAAGACAACATGCAAGGCATACATAGACCATATCTTTGCTTATGTAGTATAAATGCAGAAATTTCTTGCACAAGTTGCCTCTTTCAGTTCTATATGATTTAGAGAACACAAAACATTATAACAATCCAATAATGCATGAGTTCTTGGTGCTTCTGATAGGGGACATCTAAAGCAAGAAAATACTAAATTAACATGAATGAGACTCACAAACCTGTGATGTTATTTTTTAGTAAGGGTGATGGCCAGTCTCTCATGATATTTTGCAGAAATAGAACTGTAAGAAAAATCAGTAATAACTCAATAAACTTCAGATCATCCATTACTATCACAAACTAAGAAGCTCGAGCAATATCTCGGGGAATTGAGAAAATAAAACATGACTTCATCAAAAGTGATACAGAACCTGACACTTCGGCCGAGTATAGTATTGTGAGAAGAGCAACACATTAATGGTGTAAGAAAAAGGTTAGACCTTGAACAATAAATCTATGGTATATCTAAGTGACAACTTATTTATTTATACATATGACTAAATAATGCAAGTCTTGAATTCTGAACAAAACCTTTAGCTCCCATGATTATCTCATCAATTAGTATGAAGATATGGTAAAAAATAAGAATAAAAACACATAATGATCTACTCCCTCCGTTTCAGGGCTTAAGGCGTCCTCGTTTTACGTGTTTTTTCTTTGACCAAGAATTACTCTAAATATGTAAAGAGTTTTGGTATAAAACTAGTATCACTAGAAAGTATTTTTCAATACGAATCCAACGATACTAATTATATACAATATAATCAAGATTTTGTTGCTCAATTCTTTCGGTCAAACTTTGCTTTGGAAAACGTGTGCGCCTTAAGCCTTGAAACGGAGGTAATATGAGTTAGGGAAAACCGAATTAGCTAAAACAAATTATGTGCCATGCACTCTGAAATAAGAAATGATAATGAACATGTGAATGGTCAAGTTGCTCTCTTCATTATATAATACCAATTTTGAGATAGTTACTGAATATTTTCCATGGTGCATATGATGCATAGAATGTATCTTACAAAATATTAGGTACATAGTAATGCAGCATATGAGACGATTTCATCAGGAGTAAACTAATGCCTGAAGCCATTATAGACAGATATGAAGGGCAGTTTAAGCATTATTGTTATATCACAAACTCTTATTGTCCTTCGGCGTTGTGTATAGCTCTTTTCCTATGCTAACCTTGAACTCACGGAAGGCCTTGGATGCCATTTAAATATTTGCCACTAAACTGATGCGTCAAAGAAGTATTGGGAGATGAAATGAAGTCTCGTTCAAGCACACACACACACACAAACACTGCAACCTTTCAAATCTGAATTACCAACGCTGCAAAAAAAAAATAGAAACTGTAAAAGTAGGTATGGAAGTGTACCATAGTTTGAGTGAATCCACTCCTGAGAATCTGAAAGAATTACAAACATATGAAATCTTAGCATAAAGAAGAGGGAAAATAATGGAACAACCAATCGGTGGGCAAAAAAAAAAAACATCAGCAGAATCATACCAAGGGAATACAAAGAGAAGGGGCTAGCCCAACTGGTGGTCCGTGTAAGAACTCTACTGCGGATACAACAGTGGCAACTTGCAGACCATCGAGTTGCTGGCCTGCACAACAATTAACCAAGCAGAAACATCACCAACAAGACGACCAGTTTCGTCCAATCCACCATGACTTACAGAAAAAAAAACAGAATCAGAAGAAGATAAAGCTCCCACATTCCACATATATATAGCCTGCAGCAAAATGTCAACACATAAACACATAGGAACATAATGCAAAAAAACCAGAAAAATAACAAAAGAATCACCAGCTGTACCATCGGACATACGGTCTGTTTTCCAACCGAATATCGGGCTCGTAGCATCTGCCTCGGACAAAACAGCTGAAGCCAATAGAGAACCGGGAGGCATAACCTGCCTTGCACGCACACCAGACCACGGTGCCGACACGGAATTGGAGGAAGCTAGGAAGAAGGAGCCCGGCCGGCCTCGCTGACGCCGGCAGCACACACTCAGGAGTACCTACAAAAAGAAGTAGACATATAAGGCAAGGAAGAATCTAAACATCCGTTCGACCAAGACTGACGGAGAGCACAATCAAATCAATCGAAAGGTCTGCTGTGAACGTCTGCTATAAAAGGTGAAGCTCAACACAGTCGTGATCCACTCCATGGGTGAAAATGAACAAAGAGAGAGAGAGAGTACAGCGTTATGCTGCTAGAACCAACCGAGAACACAATAAATTAATCACAACCAGATCAAAAAGTAACCAGATCAGGTGAGAACCTCAGCTAGAAAATCTGTAGAGAATAGAAAGAAACACAAGATCTTTCCAGAAAGCAACCTCAATCAACACCCCCTAGGTATTGCTGGCAGCCTGCACCGCCGTGCTTCCATGTCCAAGGTGGAGAAGGAGCCTCCCGTGTGCCGATATGCTGCTCCAGCACACTCTGAACATCTTCAGAGGGGCCGGGTAGTGGACAGGGCCGGCTCTATGTTCCGGAGGGCCTTAGGCGAAGTCTAAGACATGGGCCCTTAAGACTCTATATATACGCGTATATAAATATGTGGACATATATATAGAAATTTACTTTGGTTCCTAGGTGTTGATGCACCCAGTGTCAAAAAGACATACTTTAAAATGTTGAAAAAAAATATTCGGTACGTGTTGACATTATATGTTCATACACCAAATTTCAGGAAAAACTCATTTTATATTGATTGTGTAAAAAAGACAACGT
Organism: Avena sativa; assembly: GCA_916181665.1. Taxonomy (NCBI): domain Eukaryota; kingdom Viridiplantae; phylum Streptophyta; class Magnoliopsida; order Poales; family Poaceae; genus Avena; species Avena sativa. The sequence goes on from OV702284.1 coordinate 378,548,631, forward strand.
TTTGTGTTGCAAAATAGTTTTTCACAAGATATTTTTTGTCTTTTTTGTATAGACCACAAAAAACGTCTTCTGACTGTAAAACTTTGTGTGAGAACATAGCATGTTCGGATGCACACCCGGGTTTTTGTTCCAGAATTTTTCAATATTTTGAAATTCATATAAAATGCATTTTTCATAATAGGTGCATTTAGACCTGGTAGCCAAATCGCCATGTCCCACATATATATGTCTACAATTAGTTGCAAAGTATTAATAATTAAAATCCAACATTTTTTTTGAGAACTAAGATGTACAAAAATGATTGTTAAGCACTTAAACAATGTCACATAACAACATAAAAACTAAAAGAGTAACAAAGCCCTGCTATTCTGATTACCTCAAAATTAGAATCATATTCCAATGACTTGATCGAAAATAACGTCGTACTTTACGCAAAAAAAGCTGTTCTCGCATTTCTAGATGCAAAATCATTAAGAAGAATATCAAGAATAATATAATGTTGTCCAAGATATTATACATATAAATATATAGATTTATATTATGCATATTTTTACTTGCAAAGTATTAAGAGTAAACATCAAGTGTCATGAACTCTAGGAAAAATAACTCCACTCTCGACTATTACTTGACATATTGACACAAAGAACAATTTTCTCGTTTTCTTTTATTCCTTTTCCTAGACTCATGTTTTTCGGGCAACATTGGAAGAGCTATGGCTGAAGCAATTAAATACATAGATTAGAACACTAAATTCCCAATCTAATATTGAAACTAGATTTAGTGAAAATCAAACATACCAGGGGCCAGTGACAGCAGTGAGCAGGGCAAGGCGCAGATCGACAGACAGATTCCCCAGTTCAAATGATCGATTCAAAATTCCCAATAGGTGATAGCGCCGATGGCGATCCCAGTCCACATACACTCGAGGCAGGGACGGGCGTAGTCGAACAGAGGATAAACCGATTAGAACAGCCAAACAATTAGGTACGATTGATCCTCGATCGCTGGGTTGCTATTGTTTCATTCGTTTCCTCTTCCAATCCCGTGGACCTGTTTTTCGCTGATAATGGGCCTTTAACTGCAATGTTTTTTACGTACTACACAAAGGAGCATGTGAGAATGGGCCTCTCCTGCCATGGGCCCTAGGCCATTGCCATGGTGGCCATGGGTCAGAGCCGGCCCTGGTCATGGAGGCGGACAGCGAAACATACCAGGGACTGGCGACCCATGGCGTTGTGCCACTCGCCAATCGACAACGGCCTCCGCACGCTCCTCCTTGGCGATGAATGGGGAGGAAGGGAGGATAGGGTTGGACCTTGGGCGACCGCCGTGGTAAGGAAGAGGGGAAAGAGAGAGACGTGGTTGGTCTGGTTTCTGTCCATCGCTCAGGAATTAACCAGACTCTTCCAGAAAGAAACCCATCGCGTAGGAACTGTAGATGTCCGATTACTGTAGATGTGCGGTTCCATCTACAGTACAGAAGCTGATTTGGCACCCCTAACTAATTGTTAGAACGGTTGTCTTTCATATATAATAATATAATACTAGCACAACACTCGTAGCTTGCTATGATAGAAAATATAAACATAATACTTGCAATCATGGTACCTAGCAATCAACAATAGAGCAGAAGCATGCAAAGATAGTAGCCGTTAATCATCAGAAACAAAATGCACAATAAGGAGCAGCTATAATGCGCACAAAATAGTGTTGATAGAACAAATTAACTTTCGTCTTTTCAATTGCTCTTCACCAGCCCCTCACCCACTCTTTTGTCCTCAAATACAATACAGGTTTAAACAAAAAAGAAGGACAACCTCCCTAGACTGGCCGGCCAAACTTGGCTCCCTGAAACCGGTGCCTATCAATGGCTTGGCACTTTACAGTCCGCCACCCGCCGCTTCTACCTAACGCATCATCAAGGAGTCTCCTCGCTAGCTAACTCTGTTCCTGAGCATTCCCTCACGTGCTGGGTGAGGCCGAGACAGAAAATCAAGAAGCTCAACCGAGTTGGAGTGGGAGTGAGTACCACAAGCAATCAGGCACGGTACTAGGCCTCTGTCGGACGAGTATAGGAATTGATTCGGGTGGTTCTTTCGGTCGGTTTTTTCTGACTTACCGGTGATGTTGGTTGTAATATATGGGAGGATAAATCTGTCCAGAAAAGTGTTGGACCGGAAGAAACACTTCGTGCTTTGTTAAAATTCTGAATATGTGTATTTAACTCTGAATTTGCTGGTCTTCTTTTCTGAATTTTGCCACGAATGCAATTACCGCAAGTGTTTGAAATTTTAAGTTTCAGATACGGGTTCTATTATATGCGGCGGAGGGGGGTGCTGAACTAAAAATAGCGAGTGCAATGTCTCTTATATGCATTTTTTCACTTTGCCCTTTACGGGTATGGCTAGAGATGTTCTAAGATCATAATATATGGCAAAATCTACATGCAATGCAAGCTAGCATGTTAGATAAATCAAGCAAGCTAGGTAATACTCTATATCAGCAGCACATACATAGCTAGATGACACCGAGTGTATTCCGGCGTGAGCGACAACTTCCGACCAGACACGCACCTAGACGGCTAGCACGGTAGCACCATAAGCTCACCAATTTTTCCACCGTACAAAACAGCACGCACGACCATAGCCGGTCGATCGGCGAGACGCGCAGATACATGAGCCTGGCCGTGGACTGCACCGGTACAAATCAGCCAAATCAATTGTGGGCTAAACAAGCAGAAGGAGTTGGAGGAGGTGAGTGCAGAGGTTGGTCATGTTGTTTTCCAGATCTGGATGAAGAACGGTTGGGTGGAGTTGGTAAAGCCATAGATGACAGTTGGATTTTGTGCTCAGTCATGCAAATCGAGTCGGGGCATCCTAGCATTGGACCAATTCTTTAATCAGCTGGTATCAGATCAAGAACACATCGATGGTCGAATCCGCGCAGGAGCAGGCACAAGCCTAGTGCATGAGTCCCCGAATTTCGGTAGCTGCCGCCCAGGTACGGGTATCTGCTGCGAGGACGTCCCCGATGAAGCTTCGCTACGCTCCTCCTGGTCCAGGACGACGGCTGCCGCCGACGGCCTCTTCCGTCGACATCGCTCGCGCCAGCTCAGCGTCCATGGAACCATAGATCACAGCGGCCGTCGTCCCCCTGTCGTGAGCGTCGGCCCCTTCCTCAACCGAGCAGAAGAAATGAAGAAAGTTACTACCTAAGCGATCCCAGACCCTCTCATCCTCACCTCCGACCACCATGCCCGCCGGTGATGGAACCGGAGTGAGAGTAAGGGGGCGACGTTGGAGGACGAAGCAGAGGAGCGTGGAGCAGGAAGGGCAGTAGCAGAGGTCGTTGCGTACTCGCCATGCGCCGATGGCATCTGGGCTGCTCCTCTGCCACCTCTCTCCGGGAATTCCCGCACGAGCTCGCGGGCATCTCCACCTCGCCAGGACCTCGTCCCCGACCTGGCGGACCTCGCGAAGACCTCGTCCGCGACCAGGCGGCCACCGTCTCGCCCTGCGTCCTCGATCTCGCTTCGACGGAAAGAGGATATGTCTTCTCCTCCGCTACCCCTCCTCCTCTGCCACGACGGCTCGTTGTCGCCGGCATCTAGGCACCGCGCGCCGCCGGGGGTCACCGCAGCGTCGTCCTCGCCTCGTTCAGCGCACGGCCGACGGACGATTTGAACCGCTATTTTTTCTTTGGTCATGGTACTTTCTTTTAACAGCGACAATCAGCTACCTTTAAGAACGGGAGTTCTTTTGGGGCACGAATCAGTTTTCTCTACGTATAGGACAGCAAACAGCAACACAGGGCCTCTAGTTCTTGTCCGTAAGGGCCTTTAGTTCCGGTTTTGGAAACGAGACTAGTCAATCAGGACTAGAGGCCCACCACTGTCCTATCCCGGCCCACTTACTAGCCGAGACTAGTGGATGTCCACGTGGCTGCCCGGCGCGCTCATGGTGCACCTCCACTAATTTCGGTTGGTGTTAAGGACCAGCACTAATAGGTCTTTGCCGTGACAGCATTTTGCGTCTTTTCTCTGCCGCGGCAGAGCATTATCTTTAGTGGTTCTCTGCCACGACAGTATTTTGTGCCCTTTTTCTGCCGCGGCAGAGATTTCATTTTTTATTGTTTTATTTACTTATTTTTCATTTTAAAATAGTTTTTGAATATTTCTAGGCCACCACATATCATACACATTCGTGCATATATAAAATAACGTGTATTATGATATCGAGCATACAAATATATATAATTTACATAGTTGCATGGAGATCACAAAATACCGGGACTAGAGCCCATCTGTTCGATTACACGGAGATCAGTAGCGCCTATTAACACTAAATTCTTCGGCATCGTCTATGATATCTTTGAAAATAAATCCCGACAGCTCCTCCGCAATTGCTAGTACACGTTGCTCTGGTAGTAGTTGATCCCGCATTCTCTCGAACTATATATAAGAAAAAGGAGATCAATATGAATATCAATCATGATAACAAAAGGTGACGACAATAAAATGATGGTGTGAATGCATTGCTTACGTCGACTCTATAATCATTGTACTCGGTGGTAAACGTGCGAATGAACTCGCAAACGTAGAATCCACATAGATTCGACCCCTGTGGTTGCCTCGCGTACTTTACGAGAATAGAATTTAATCAAAATAATAATCTAGCATCATTATTGTATTGAAATTAGAAGTAAAGAGATGCGCAGACATATCAGGTGCTACTTACCGAGACCGCCTTAAACGTCACCTTCTCACTAAATACACACGTAAACTTGCGCTTGAACCGGATCCAAACCCTGCCCGATGAAGAAAATGAATGAATGGGTTATTCATTACCTGATATATCAAGAAATCAATGAAAGAGACAGATATAGCGCGAAACTTACTTCTGGAGCATGTCCTGCATGCTGCGGAAATATTCCAGGTTTCTATTTGATGGGTCCATGACATCAACTCTTCCCTTATCAAGTTGAATGTCTAGAAGAACCCAGCGGAAACTGCAAACATTTATATATACATCAGAAACTCATCAGTTACACTTAGCATCGACTAATCAAAAGTGAATGTGTACAACAGAGTAAGACCCTCACCTGAAATTGTAAGAAAACCGTATGTGGTCAGAGAAATTTTGCACCATTAGAAACCTTAAAATGTTTTCCTCCGTCTCCTCGGGGGTTTCCGTTAGCGTGGTGATACGTCCAAGAAGTATCTAATTTCCCAAACACTTTTGCCATTATTTCTCCTCTAAACCTGTGTGATTTAGATACAACTAACACGGACTGATGCTGTTTTCAGCAGAATTTCCTTGGTGTCTATTTTTGTGCAGAAAATCAACTATCAGGAAAAATCCGGGAAAATATGCCAAAAATCCTATTTCACCAGAAGATCCACGGAGCCAGAGTACGAGACGGAGTGGAGGCCTAGGGAGCCCACACCCCTGACAGGCGCGGGCCAGGCTTGGCCGCGCCTAGGGGGGTGCGGCCACCCCAGGCACCCCCTCGGCCTCCCTCTTCGCCTATAAAAAGCCACTTGACCTAAAAACCGAGGGGGGTTCGATGTTTTTCCAGAAAGAGTTCCGATGCGCCGCCACCACCAGAAACCAAGATTCGGAACTAGAAACTCCGTTCTGGCACTCTACCGGGGCGGGGAATTTGGGGAGGATCGTCGCCATCTTCGTCACCAACGCCTCTCCATCAACCATCCATGTTTCCCTCATCCATGAGTGAGTAATCACCCATAGTAGGCTATGGGGATAGTAGGGATTGGATGAGTTCTATCATGTAATCGAATAAGATTGTTAGGGCATAGTGCCTAGTATCTCTATTAGTGCTATTTGACTTTGTTGCAACTTATTGTGCTTAATGCTTGTCATTAGGGCCCGAGAGCCATGATCTCAGATCTGAACTTATTATTGAATCATTATGATAATATTGTTTGAAATCTTATCTGCAAGTTGTGTACACATATCATTGTCCGGATCCAAAGGCCCTGAAGTGACAGAAATTGGGACAACTGGAGGGGATGGCTGTGATGTGAGGATCACATGTGTTTACGGTGTGTTAATGCTTTGCTCCGGTGCTCTATTAAAAGGAGCACCTTAATTGCCATTAGTTCCCTTGAGACCCCACTGCAACGGGCTGGCTGGACAAAAGATGTGCAAGTTCTCATTGCGAGCACGCATGACTATATATGGAGCACATGCCTATGATTGCTTAGTACTTGGATGCTTGTTCTTATTTATCTACAATGCCCTAGATCTTGAAGTTACATGTTTAGACTCGTCCATGCAACGCCCGACCATCCATCCCTATGCCTATCGCACTCGAATCCTACTGTTTACTGTTACTGTTACTATTGCACTTGTTCTACTGTTGTTGTTGCTTTGCTATTGCTACTACCAAACTGTTGCTACTGATAAACTTCTGTGAGCAAGAACTATTTCCAGGTGCAGCTGAATTGGCAACTTAGTTGTTAAGGCTTGCAAGTATTCTTTGGCTCCCCTTGTGTCGAATCAATAAATTGGGTAATACTACCCTCGAAGACTGTTGCGATCCCCTATACTTGTGGGTCATCAAGAATATTTTCTGGAACCGTTGCCAGGGAGCATAGCTTTATTTGTAAGTTCACTTGGATCTATTATTGTTCACTGCTACTCCTTTCATCATGGGGAAGTCTCGTGATGGAAAGTTTCCTATTTTACCATCCACTATAAGAAGAGGTACAGTTCTAAACACATCTGCTGCTCTTGATTCACCGTCTATTATAAGTAAGCTTGTTACACCACCACCACATACTCATGCTACACACACTGCTACTAATGCTGAATCTGAAACTGCTTTTGATACTCACGATGTTACTTCTACTGTGCTTGATACGAGTGGTTCATTAGGTCCTTTCCTAGATGCTACTATGGCTAGTCTAGGAAATACTGAAACTCCTAGTGAAGACACTGTTACACATGTTAGCTCACCTGAGTCTAGAGAGAGATACGATATTAATGATGGTTACATTGAGTTTACTGATGAATTTATTGAAGAGTGCCAAAACACACATGGTACTAGTGCTATTAAGAGTCTCATTGCGAGACATACCATTATTCCTAAGTTGTCCTCTGATCCTAAGTTTGCCACCTCTCCCAAAGATATTAAAGATAAAGATTATGATTTCTCTCTTGATTTATCCTATTTGAACATTGTTGAGAAAGAACCTTTTTGTGGGACCGAAAATGAGAGTGGTGTGGCTCATATGAATGAGCTTTCTACTATGAGTTCTTTATTCTCTGATGATTTTAAGATGCGCAAGTATTTTCTTACTAAGATCTTCCCTTTTTCACTAAAAGGAGAAGCTACGGCTTGGTTTAATAGATTACCTCTTGGTTCCATTGATAGCCCTGATTGTTTGATTGCTTCTTTCTTCCAGAAATATTTTCCTCCCAGTGCTAGACATGCTTCTTTGTAGAGACTTTTTGATTTTAAACAGGGAGAAGAAGAGAAATTGCCTGAGTCATGGACAAGGTTATGTGCCTTGATTCATGCACATCTCGGATGTCCATTACCTAAAAATGAGCTTCTTGATATTTATTATAATGGACTAACTGATGATTCTAGGACATACCTAGATAACTTTGCTGATTGTGTTTTCAGGAAAAGAACTCCTACAGATGCTGAAGAATTAATGGATAAAATAAGCAAACTTCAACTGAGCTAAATACACCTGAGCCTATTAGGGGGTGTTTGTTTGGGCTTTTGACCACTTCTCCACTGGAAAAAGCTAGAAAAACGAAACAAACGGGAAGCTGTGTGTTGGGATTTTGCTAAAGTACTTCTATAAAACAGACCTATCAGGCAAAGCACGTCTGGGGGTGCTTCCCGCAGCTGCGGGTGAACCATTTTTTTACTTGGACATGTTATTCACCTAATTTACAACATAATGCCACCCAACGACCCGTTTCCCAGAAGAAAAAAAACGCCGACCCAGCGCCAAGAACCATACGCGAGGCCTCCCTCACGATAGGTTTTTCTCGCCAGCGCCGCCACCCCCCACGTTCCCTGTCTCCTCCCCGCCGCCCGTCTCCCGTCGCCCGCCGCCCTGCCGCCGGTGGCCTCCCTCCTCCCCGCCGCCCTCCTCCCTGCATCCTTCCCTCCATTCTCCGACCGCCTCCTCCCCTCCGACCTCCTCCTCGCCGACCATCCAGCGACCATACCCTGCCTCCAGCGGCCGCCCACCTCCATGCCTCCTCCCCAGCGCCATCTTCCCTGCCTCCTCCTTGCCACCAGTAGAGTCCCTCCTCCCTGCCGTTCCCCACTGCCCGACGGTCCTTCTCCCTTCTGCCAAGAAGGCCTCCCTCATCCGATTGAATAGGTGAGGCTACTGTTGTTAGGAAATTTGTACTTCTATGAAATTTAGATGTTGTACTGGTATGAAATTTCTTGATGTGGGATGTTGTTAGATGTTGTACTGCTATAAAATTTGTTGATGTTGTGCTGTTTGAAAACTTGATGTCACTTGAAACCGAATGACCAATTTGATGATGTTTGCTGCTAATAATGTGTTGGTCTTGCTGAAATTATGTTGCTTGTTGTAGTATTGCTACGTGTTGGTCTTGCTGAAATGTCGAAGATGGTTTCGGATCCATACCACACTAGACTTTTCTGTGACATTTGTATGGAGGAAGTGAACGGCAACAATAGGGATGGGGGTTGCTTGAGTAGAAATGGGTACAAGAATCTTGGAGATAAATTTGCCGAAAAAACAGGGGAAAGATTAACGCAAAAACAATTCTAGAACAAATGGGATGCTTTAAAGAAGGATTACACTGGGTGGATGGAACTGCAAAATGCGACCGGACTTGGTTGGGATCCTATAACAAAAACTATGGATGCAGATGATGATTGGTGGAAGAATCACATAGCGGTAAGTTACCATTTTCTATACTTGCCCTTTCTTTGTATTTGTTATTTTGATCATCGGACTGATTTCTCTATTATGTTCTTATTTGCAGATTCGCCCTGACCATGCAAAATTTAGGAATGGGCCACCTCCCAACTTGGAACAACAAGATGTTATGTTTAGGAAGGAACATGTCACTGGACAATCAGATGCCATTGCAGGTCAGGAAGAAGGAAATGGCAATGAGGCTCCAATAATGCTTGATGATGATACCTCGGCTTACAACAATGCAATAGAGAAATGCAAGCATGTAGAGAATGAAATGGGAACAGGGAAACGCAAGCATGGGGAGAAGGATTTTTTTCTCAGCTTACAACAATGCACTGAACACAATTGTATCAAGGCACACTGAAGGAAGTTCTAGCAGCAAGGATGACCAGGTCCCAACTATGAAGGAGTTTTTAGGAATGGTTCGAGATTGTGGAGTGAGTGAAGGAACTGCTATCATGTACACTGCTAGCAAGCTAGCTATGAGCAGGGATCATAGAGAGGTGTTCGCAGCATTTGCAACAACTGCGGGCAGGCTCGATTGGCTCCAGAGGACACATGATGAGATGAACAAGTAGATGTGTAATTGCTTTGTTGTCATTTCAAAACTTGTGTGTACTATGTATCCGTTGGATACTATTTGTTATTATTCTTTCTTTCTTTATTTTGTCGAGACTATTTGTGATCATTGTAAAACTTGCCAACCATTATGATTTTTTGTGTGAAACATTTGATGATTGTTGCATGTCTAGTCATTATTGTGTGAAGCATTTGATGATTATTGCATTATAGTAATTATTTTGTGAAGCATTTGTTGATTTTGACATGTTCTAATTATTTTGTAGATGGATGGTGGTTGTAATGATCGTGACTATGAACTAGAAAAGACACTGCAGTTGCTCGGAATGGTGCATGACCTTGCCGTGCTGGGATATTATGGTAATATCTGTAGTCAGAAGTACTTGAATAAAGAACCTAGGAGGGTTCCAGAACAAACTGGTCTTGAATGGGTGAATGAACAACTTGGAAATAGGAAAAGATGCTACAAAATGTTTAGAATGTACTCTGATGTGTTTCATGCATTGCACGACCTTCTAGTTTCTAGCTATGGGTTAAAGTCAACTAGAGACATGTCATCCGTTGAATGCCTAGCTATGTTTCTATGGATGGTTGGAGGACCATAGTAATTTAGCCAAGTTGAGAACCATTTTTGTCGTTCAACTGAAACAATTCATAGGAAGTTTCACATGGTTTTGGATTGCTTGTACAAGTTGGGTAAGGATAACATAAAGCCAGTAGATCGAGAGTTCAAGGATGTGCATCCAAGACTTCAAGATGCACACTTTTGGCCTCATTTCAAAGATGCCATTGGCGCCATAGATGGCTCACACATTCCAGTTGAAGTGCCTGCAGAAGAGGTGGTTAACCATACAGGAAGGCATGGTTACACATCACAGAATATTCTAGCGATATGTGACTTCGATTTGAGATTCACCTTTGTTTTTGATGGATGGCCTGGTTCAGCGCATGATACACGCATTCTACAACGCTCCATTGAGAAGTATCCAATAGAGTTTCCGACCCCTCCTGGTGGTAATATTCTATATCTTTGTCAACATGGTACACACATATTTACAAATGCATTGTCATTGATGTTTGATTTTTTTCGTTCATGTGCAGATACATATTACCTTGTTGATTCTGGTTATCAAAATAGAAAAGGGTTCTTAGCTCCTTACAAGCAGAACACATACCACATACCAGATTTTCGTCGAGAAGGGAGACCAACAAATAGGGAAGAGATTTTAAACTATCTACACTCATCGCTCCAGAATGCTATCGAGCGTGTCTTCGGTATATTGAAAAACAAGTGGCGCATATTGAAGTATATTCCTTCTTGCGGTCTAGTTACTCAGAAAAGAATTATTCTTGCTTGCATAGCGCTTCACAATTTCATTAGAGACTCCAACTTACGCGACAAGAAGTTTGATCGGTGTGATGTAGATGAGGACTATCTTCCTAAGATCCAAAGGCAATCATCAACATCATTCGGTGATACTGCTCCTAGTGTACTACACACAGTAGACATGAACTCAACACGTGATTGCGTCGCTACTGCATTATATAATGCTAGAAGAAGATGATCAGTGTGGATGTATCTATGTTCATTACGCGACTATCTTTATTTGTTTAATGGTTGGATATGTATTTTGGACAAACCAATATGTGACATATGGTATGTAATAATAACATATGCGTTTATGCACTTCAATAGTGAAATTTACGTGTTATATTAATTTCAGGGATATTACAGACAATTACTTAGCACACAGCCAGACAGCCAGTCAAGTTGCCAAACAGTCAAACTCAGAGAATTAGCTTTTCCTGCACAACAGCTTTCCCTGCACAGTTGCACAGCCAGCCACAGCCCAAACAAACAGGCCCTTACTCCTGAACCAGATGTGCCCGAACCAGTTCCAATACCAACACCAAAAAAGAGAGGAGTTATTGCATTAAATGATGAAGTGATGAAGGAAGCTAAGAGGTGTCTAAAGGAGAAAGATAATAGAGCTGAAGATGTGATGAATCTACCTCCTATAGAAGAATTATGTAAGCCAATTCCCCACTCATCTACTATTGAGGTACACTCTCTCCAACACTTTGATGAAGGTGATATTCCTTATGGTAAGCATCCTGATCAATGTTTAGAGGAACTTGACATTTTTATTGTTAAACAAGGTAATTTTAATAAACAATTTCAGAATCATTTATTGGAAAACTCTAGAGCTATTAAAGAGTTGAAAGATATTGTGGAAATAACTTCTAATGATATTAAAATGCTTTGTAAACACTTTCATATGGTTCAAACTCAAATTTATCAACTTGCTAAGGTACAAAAGGATATGCTAGTTAATGCCTCAGGAGATAAACATGCTTATGGAATTAGAACTAGGAGTGGTATAGCTACTCAAGATCCTTTATATCCTGAAGGACACCCTAAAAGAATTGAGCAGGACTCTCAGCAAGGTGAAAGTAGTGGTAGTCCTCGTAAGAGAAAGAAAAAGAAACACAAGATAGTTGAGGAACCCCTTGAACCTGCTATAGATCCTAATAGTATATCTGTCTATGATGCTGAAACCGAGAGTGGTAATGATAAAAATGATGCTCCTGATAAGGAGGAAGTTGAGGAAGAACCTGAGAAGCACACTAAGAACACTAGGTACACTAAGGAAGATTTTATTGCTAATAAACATGGTAAAGAGAGAACCTTGGATGCAGAAACCTATGCCTTTTCCAGGTAAAAAATACAAGTCAAAGGAGGAAGAACACTACAACAAGTTTTGTGATTGGATGAAACCTTTATTTTTTACAAATTTCTTTGACTGATGCTATTAAGTTGCCTCCTTATTCTAAGTATATGAAGGATATTGTCTCTAATAAAAGGAAGATTCCTAATGAGGAGATTTCTACTTTGCTTGCTAATTATTCCTTCAATGGTAAGGTTCCAAGGAAACTTGGTGATCCAGGTATACCAACTATTCCTTGCTCTATTAAGAATAATTATGTTAGGACTGCTTTATGTGATTTGGGAGATGGAGTTAGTGTTATGCCTTTTTCTCTCTACAAGAGACTCCAGCTAGAGAAGTTGATACCAACTGATATATCTTTGCAAATGGCTGATAAGTCAACTACTATTCCTGTTGGTATATGTGAGGATGTTCCTGTTCAAGTGGCTCATAATTGCTTGGTTTTAACTGTTTTTGTTGTGCTTGAAATGCCTGAAGATGATAATATGTCTATTATTCTTGGGAGACCCTTTCTTAATACTGCAGGTGCTGTCATCAATTGTAATCAAGGAAAAGTAAATTTTAATATTAATGACAAAGAGTATACTGTCTACTTCCCCAAGAAGGTTGCTAAGAGCTATTGCCTGAATTCCATTGAAAATGTTGAGAGCATAAAGGTTGGATAAATATATTGTCCCATTCCACAAGAAAGTTTTGAAACTATTATGATTGGGACCATTGCTATCAAGCTTGAGGTAACATAATCACTTTATGGAATACAAAGTTTTGTCTCATATAAGATTGTTTTGGTAACAAGACTTGATCAACCTTGTTAACAAAAGGATTTTAATGAACAAAATAATGTTTTCACTATGGTTATTCTTGTTTTCTTTTATTTTTCTCCTTCCTAGTCTTTGCTTTTTCTCTAGTTAGCTTTAGTGTTACTAGTTGTTTGCTTGTTAGAGTGTCTTAGAACTTATGTAGTTTGGTTTTTATTTGACTTTTGATTCTTCTTAAAAAATCTTTTCTGCGAGAAAATCAATTTCCATACCCTGAAAATTGGCCAAAAATAAAGTTTCCCGAAAAATCCCAGAAAATTCAAAATATTTTTTCCCTCGAAAAAAGGGGCAGAGAGACACCTGGAGTGACCCAGCGGGTGATCCTAGGACAGCACACCCCTGGTGGGTGCGACCAGCCCCTAGGGCGTGCCTGGCTGGGGTGTGACCCACCCGGGTCCCTCCAAGGTGCCTCCTCCCAGCCATCTTCTTTCTCTCTCTCCCGAAAAACACCGGAAAAATTTCTCAAGCTCGATTTCTTGCTGTTGTTGCTCCCGATTTTCGATCTCCTTGCTCAGCCAATATTTGTTGCTGATTTTTGGAGGGATTGCTCCTTGGTATGTGCCTCCTCCACTTGTCCAATTAGATTTGTGATTGGTAAACTGTATCTTGAGTATTTTGCTGCTATAGGTGTCAGGTTGTGTGAGCTTGCATGCTTGTTCTATGCTTAGAAATTTCATTTTGATGCATGTGTATCCCTATAGCAAGTTCCTATAGTAGTTTCTCATCATTTATCAACATGGAAATCACTTGGTTTGATGTTTGTCTAAAAATTTCAGAAAAAAGAGGTCATGGACAACCACACGTATGGTGAAATATTTGAGAGTGATGCACCTAGGAGGGCAAGGCCTTCAAGATCATCCTCCCGAGCTAGGCCTTCATACAATGAGGATCTCATTACACCGCAATTTGGTGATGAGGGAGATGAGGGGGATGCGCACCCTTCCACCTTTCCTTGCCAACCTTCTTGCGGGCTGCTGGGATTCTTGAGGATTTTCTAACCTTGGTTAGGAGGGTTGGACTAACAAGTTATATCGAGGATGAGAGCGTGCAATATGCTACGCTCACTAAAACATTTGTGGAGAGCTTTCTTTTTCTAACAGCATGTTCATACAGATGTGTCTTTCAAAATTTATGGCAGGCCTTACACCATGACATTGAAGAAATTTTGTGAGGCTCTGGACCTTGGTACAGCTAGGTCAGTGAAGCAGCGGAAGCAACAAATCCTTCCAGAAAAAGCCACCAGGAATATGTATCTCGCTGATCCGAGACCATGGGGAAATTCTAAAGGGGGGAGAGAGATCCTTCGTGAGGAGGTGTGAGTGTCAAGTGAGAGGAGGGACTCCTTATATAGGGGAGGGGGCAGCCCAAGGGGGCATGACCGCCGGCCATAGAGGGTGCCCCCACCTCTCCCACATTCATGTGGTGGAAGCTCCACTCACATAAATAAGTCCCTCCATTTTCTCCACTCAAATCCCATTAAATTTTCACTAAATTTAATGCAATCTCTCATTAAATAAAACCCTTTTATTTATTTATTCAGAATTTTTTAATTAATTTAATTAACAAATATTCACATAAAACCCCTTACAACATTTCAATTTCACATGCAGAACCAGTCTCAGCAATTTCAACCTAAACAGTTCTGGTGTCTAGTGAAATAAATTCATGCGCTTTACTTTTCTTTCTCTAGCATATCATTTGCTCCGAATGGTGTCGGTATCCCTTAAGTGTGTCACCCTACGGTTCGTGAATAATGTAGACATGATCGAGACCCCTCTCCGATCAATAATTAGCAGCGGAACCTGGATATCCGTACTGGCTCCCACACATTCAACGATGACTTCTGTGATCGTGTGAACCTTATACGCATGTAACTCAATCCCTTTGTCTCGCAATATATTACATGTCTGAGATTTGATCATCGGTATCCCCATACCTAGTTTGATCTCGTTACCGACATGTACTCTTTTCTCGTTCCCTGATATAACACTCTAGTGATCAAATCACTTGCTTGCAAGCTAACTAATGTCATATCACCGAGAGGGCCCAGAGTATATCTATCCATCATCAGGTTAGACAAATTCCACGCTTGATCCATGAGCCTCAACATAACACCTTCGTAGCACTGAAACCATCTTTATAATCACCCTATTACGGTGTGACGTTTGATATTATCAAGATACTCTTCCAGTGTTAGTGATTGACATGATCCCATGGTCTAAGGAATAAGATTACTTCGTATGATGTTATAGCAATATAAACACAATGACCTTGATTGTAATGTTATACTTCGGATGAATGTTCATCACATCATTCCAACAATGTTGTGACCTCGTTATTAACAGCATCCAATGTCCATGATCAGGAAACCTTTGATCATCTTGTTAATCAACGAGCTAGTTTATAAGAGAGGCATAACTAGGAACTTCCTTTTGTTTATTAAACACACATGTATTAACGTTTCCGTATTAATACAATTATAGCATGTAAAATAAACATTTATCATAAATAAGGAATACGATAATAACCACTTTATTATTGCCTCTCGGGCATATTCCGTTCAGTCTCCCACTTGCACTAGAGACAATAATCTAGCTTAGAAACTTTGCATATTGAACACCTATGGCTTTATGGTGTTCCATATACGCGATTGCAAATGGTTAACATAATCTATGGATCTGATGCTTTCAGGTCCGTGTGTATTTGCATGTCTTTGCGTCTTCACGCATCACTCATTCTCCAATGAGATGGCATTGTATAAACTTGGTCTTTTGGTGAGACCTTTAGTTCCTTGGGGTTAAATCATGTCGATACTATTGTCGTACAATATATCTTTTAGTGTTAGCCCGTTCCGAACCACACCTTAGTTTGATAACAAACTACTTGACACAAATGCCCTCCTTTTCTGCTACTATAGCAGTCATATACTTAGCCTTTTGTTGTAGTATCTGTCACAATGTCTTAACTTTGGAATTCATCCAAATCCATCATGGAATATCCTTTCCATTACATTGTGCCACTCATAGTTTAAATTGAGATAAACTTAATTTTGTATCTTGTGACAAAACTAGTATCAATGTAACGCTTTACAATGAACTATTTGTAATTGTTTGTCACCTCTACACAAATATATTCTTAGTTCTTCCAAAAGATCATAAGAATATCCTTACTATCGTCCAATGATCATTTTATGATTCATTCTGGTATATGCTCATAACACTTAGAGCATAGGACATATCCGGATTTGTACATATCATGGTATGATTGATCAAAACATTCTTGTAATTTCACTCATCAAGTGTCAAAGCACTTGAATCTTGTTTCACTTATCAAGTGTCAATACACTTGAATCTTGATTCAATTCTTTTCCATGTGACAAAAATCTTTTCTCATCGTTTCTATATTTAAATCCTTCAATATCTCATATATGTACGTTTGGCACAACCATATTAGCGTCACAGTCTATCCATATAGACATTCATGCTAAATATTCGGGTTTTGCCTAAGTCTTTCATCGAAATGAAATTCTTAACCTTTGTCAATAAAAGATACAACATTTACAATCAACAAGATATCCCCCATATAATGTATTAGAAATATGTCTCAGCGCTCCCACTTAATCTCTTGCAAATGCAAGCATCTTCATCGTCTCCAGATGAAAACTCCTTTTTCATCACGGTGAAGATTCCAACTCCGCGATGCTTACTTCAACCATTGAAGTTTGCATGCCCTTTTAGCATCCTTTGAGTTTAACAAAATCCTTTGGACCGTGTCTTGTACACATCCTAGGTAACCATTCTATTAGAATTTTTGTTTTGTTTCATCTACCATATACCAAATTATATGTAGTGGTTGATACTTTAATCCGTCCAGACTAAATATCGCTTTGAAAGATCAAGTCTTTTCAAAGTCAACTCCTTGAACATAGTCGTAAAATACTTTACCAACATGTCGATTATTTCGTAGATGTGAAACATCCATGTATGTTTCTTTATAGATCCAAAAAATGACCGGTAGGTTTTTACACCTTTCCAGAGGGTCTTCCAAGTTAAAAACTTGATTTCTCGTATATGGAACTATCACGGATTTCATGGCTTCAAGCCATTTGACGGAGTCAGGGCCCATCGTCGCTTCTTTGCATGTAATCGGCTCATCATTGTCAAACAATAATGATTTACTCTCAATCTCAGCATTTGATTGTTTATCCGACCTACTTGGTTCAATAGGAACTTAGATCTCCGTGACCACAACCTTTGAGGAACATAAGCTATGAGCATTATGGCTGCCTACGAAACAATTTCTGGCACTGCGCAACTTAGCACATTTAGCTAAGGTTCGTTAACCTTATCAAAGTTCTATTGTCATCCCACTTAACTTTTATGAAAATTCCTTTTTCAAGAAACTTCACGTTTCAAGCGAAAAACCCTTTTGTCCTCGGTGTTATGGAGGAATAACCAATTGTTATTCGAAATAACCTACAAAGACATGCTCATCTGACTTTGGTTGTAAACATCTTACTTATGCTTAGCATACCAAAATTTAAGAAAGGAAAATTTAGGTTTTACCCCAAACCATAAATCATATGGTGTCATTTCAACGGATCAAGATGGAGCTCTTTTCAGTGTAAAAGTGGTAGTCTCTAAAGCTTTAATCTTTTAAAACATAATGGCAGTTTTATAAATAACACCTTTGATCAAACCATGTCACACAAGGTTTCATTACAAATCTCAAACACTCCATATTCCTGTGGTGTTTCGGGAGATGCAAATCTAGGTGTTTTTGCTAAACTTGTAACCTTAATAAATCCCTTAATGATAAAATCATAAATTATTTATTTTCTTGTTACACTTGCAACTCAATTAAATCCCTTTATGATAAAATCATAAATTATTTATTTTCTTGTTACAATGATTTTCCATTTCATATTGAAAGTCTTTGAACGTTTTCCAATATTTCATACTTCTTTCTCATTAAGTGAATATTCACTCAAATTTCCAGAGAAAGCATATGAAGTTAAATCCATCGCTTACGACTACACATAATGGACTACATACATCGATATGTATAAATTCCAATATTTTAGTCGATTGTTCTTCTTTGGCCTTTGAACGATGTTTTAATTATTTTGAGGAAAGTCTCACAAGCGTCACTTGATCAAATTAAAGACTCCAAAAATCCATGAATATGGAGATTCTTCATGTTTTCTTTCCAATATAATTTAAACGGCGATGTCACTTTGTAAGTGATCTTTCAATCATTTGTCTTGCGACATTTTAGCATTAGTTTTTATGTATGTGATTTCTCCAACTAGATTTGTAAATCATCCAACTTATATGGAATACGGTAATTATTTGAAAAAACTTTGTTCTCATAATACCTGATTTAAATCACTATTATTAAAACAAATCTTGAAGGCAAGCTTTGATGTCAATGAGAAATACAAACAATGCTTTGTTTGTTTTCTATGAACATCATCACATATTATATTGCTAGTTACTTAGGCCATTGTGGTTCATGAATTGCGTCGTTCTATATGAAATTTCATACCAACCAATTCAGTATTCAATACCCAAGAACCACATTGTTTAACAAGCAAAGAATACAACCATAACATGTATATCATCCATATACCTAAATTGGATATTTCCAATCTTTTATTTTCTGCCAAATATATTTTATAGATACTCTTTGAGCATTTCCTTTTCCTTTTTAAAAGAATCTATCAACATCAACAGTGGCGCCATATACATGACACATAGTCCAAAGCGTGTATATTCAAATACAAATACCTTTGGACTTGCACTTTGAAGTAGATCACCATCATCAAATGATCGGTGTTCTTTCAAAATCCATTCTTTAGTAATCTTTTAGTGTAGTAAACACTTTACATATATCTTGTATTCATCCTTATCATGACGACTTTCATGATCAAGATAATGTAGCTTATAAAGGCGAATCATGAGTATAACGTCACTTTCCAAAACCCTTTTGGATGATTAGGATGTCTAGCATCTCCAACCTTCATAAATTCTCATCCAATATGAGAACATACATTATACTCTATCATATTGCAACCAAAACATTGTTTCAGATATCGTTATATCTGCCACACATGATGGTTTCTAAAATAATTCTTTCAGCTCCTAGATAGCCTTGATATTTAAAAACAATCAAGAATCATGGAGGCAAACATGATACTTAAGATACTAACACTGGAATTGTTACTCTCGATTTAATACTAACTATTAAATTTCATGGAGTAAACAGAGTTTGCTGAAAGTTTGCAGTAGGACTTTAAACTTTGATTGACACTCAACACAATACGATACCAGCTCGTAAAGTAAATATCCAGAATTATATAGTTCTATTATCTCAATTACAACTATGCATAAGGTGGTGAACGAATGCCAATGAGTACAACAAATTATGAAAATTCACTTCGATTTAATTTATGATAAATTTATTTCTACTAATCCAAATTAGAAATGAACTCCCAATCAAAAACGACATCCCTCATGCCTTTTTGGTGATTACATGAACCAAATCCACTACACCAAGTCTGATCATCACGTGAGTCGGTGTAGCTTCAAAGGCGAGCATCAAATGGGCATCATATCTTCCATATGACTCATGCTTAACCTTTCGGTCCGTATTCCGAGGCCATGTCTGTACATGCTAGGCTCTCCAAGTAAGAACCTTAGTATTCGCGTGTGTAACTGTCTTACACCCAAAATATGATCATGGATCCAAGAACACCTGATCATCACGTGATGTCTTGGAGCGACGAAACATAATCGGTGCATACTTAAGGAAGAACACATTTTTTATCTTGATATCTAAATGAGGGATCATCTTATTATGCTAATAAAACGCCAAACAAGCAATATAAGATGCAACAAACATCACATGTTAATAATGAAGGAAATATGCCCTAGAGGCAATCATAGAGATGATTATATTCCTTATGTATCCATGAGTTATTGTAATGTTCCCTGAATATCCATATCAGGCATCTTGTATTGATTGGCAATTATGTGAATTGTTTGTGAAACTCTTTAATTGTATGGTTATTTAATAGTTGTCCCTGGTCGGAGTTCATGTGAGGACACATGTGAATATTAGAATAGCACATCGATTGGTTGATGACTATGTTTCGCAAGTCATAGACATGGAGATGTCAAACCAATGATGTGGACACATGTTATGAACATGGGGTTGGACTGACCCAACTTGAGACTGGCAATTAGTTGCAGCTCACTCTCTACACATCGTGTACGCTTTATCCTTAGACCTGAGATTGCCGCATGTACTTGAAATGTGGATCGACCTACTTTGGGGCTATCAAACGCTGCTCCGTAACAGATTAGTTATAAATGTAGCTTTCGGGTTTGTCCTGAAGCATGTTGCAAGGCATGGTCAATCAAGAAGGTATTTGACCCTCTCTACTTGAGAGATATCTCTGGGCCCCTCGAGTAATCGGATCCATAAATGCATGGTCGTGCTACATATGGTTAAGAGTTAACCTAGTGAAGGGATTCCGAATCATAGTATCGAGAAAAGGAGGTCAGCTTGGAGCTAGACCAAATATCATGAGGCAAAGGGAAAGAAATATACTAAACCTTGTGATGCTTTGTCCGATATGATCTTTATATGCGTTTAGGAGTTGGCACGTCTTGCTAGAGGCCTCTACCAACTATTGACAGAATAAGTGTATTCGTGTCATGTCTATACGTATATGAACCTATATGGTCACACACTTAAGGGGCTGGAAGCCAAATGAGGATTAGATCCGAATTAGACCAGGCTTAGGCTACTAATGGGCTGCTAATGTAGAAGCCCACTAGGGACGCCTATATAAGAGAGGGTGGAGCGAGCTGACCAGGGTTAGACAATTATCCCCAGCTGCCACTCCTCACACCTGTGTTGCACGCATGGACCTAGCAGTCCAGCGTCTGACGCTTCCACCCCCCACGTGTGGATACCTCGGAGGCGCTGCTTCTGTGGCGCTGGGACGAGCCACGCAAGGGAAGCTGCTCGTGGAACGAGGACGAGGAGGATACGTAGAACATCTACACTGTCTAGTGGTAATCCTGTGATCTATGACAACAGTAATCCTGGTTTACGCGGTAGAAATTTTTGATTTGCGCTAGTGTATCCTACGCGTATACCTTCAAATAAGTGAAATGATATGGTTCTTGCACTTTATATTCATCATGTGCATCATGGTATGATCTCCATCATACCTCTATGTGTAAGGCCAAGGTCTATGAAACTTACACGTTATTTGTGTTGTAAGAGTATCGACTTATACTTCTACTTAGAACATCACCATATCATGAAACTAGCCCAGCAACAATCTAAACTGGACGCCTCTAATTTATCCATTGCAAGTTTTACGTGGCTTAGGGATTTCGAAGATAGAACCGTTCTTACCTACGAACATGAACCACAACGAGGATAACCAAATTGTTGACAACTCGTTGCAAATTAGATATTGACTATAGTAGGAGACACAGACACCCGCTAGCCACTTATGCAAAACTAGTTGCATGTCAAGCGTGGAACATGTCTCATGTGCGAGGACATGTAAAGTTTGTCCGGGCCGCTTCATCCCACTATGCCACCAATATCCAAAGTACAACAAAGAAGCAATAAAATGATCATCATCGCCCACATACTCATATGTGTACTACCTATGCAAAGCATCTACGCATAGATCTGGCTCTGATACCACTGTAGGGTTCACAGCATAGAAAACAAGAAATTTCCTATGATGGGAACTAAGTAACAAGATCTATCTACTAGATACAAGCAACGGTTGGATATACATCCATAGAATACATACCCTCGAAGACCGAATAGCGTTAACGAGGTTGTACTCGTGGATGTTGTATTCGAACGCTTGCCGATCTCAAGATCGTGATGGAGTCCATCTGGTCCAGCTAGTCCAGCACCAGCAAGTCCAGCCCCGCAAAGCAGTGGTGCATCCGTGATCGCACACACGTCCAGATACCCCGAAAACCTCCGCGCCCTCGCTCTAGCGAAGCAGCGGAAGCAACAAATCCTTCTAGAAAAAGACACCAGGAACATGTATCTCGCTAATCCGAGACCATAGGGAAATTCTAAAGGGGAGAGAGATCCTTCGCGAGGAGGTGTGAGTGTCAAGTAAGAGGAGGGGCTCGTTATATAGGGGAGGAGGGGCATCCCAAGGGGGCATGGTCGTCGGCCATAGAGGGTGCCCCCACCTCTCCCTCATTCATGTGGTGGAAGATCCACTCACATAAATAAGACCCTCCATTTTCTCCACTCAAATTCCCACTCAAATCCCATTAAATTTCCACCAAATTTAATGCAATATCTCATTAAATAAAACCCTTTTATTTATTTATTCAGAATTTTGTTAATTAATTTAATTAACAAACATTCACATAAAATCCCTTACAACATTTCAATTTCACATGCAGAACCAGTTTCAGCAATTTCAACCGAAACAGTTCCGGTGTCTAGTGAAATAAATTCCTATGCTTTCCTTTTCTTTCTCTAGCATATCATTTTCTCCGAATGGTGTCGGTATCCCTTAAGTGTGTCACCCTACGGTTCAAGAATAATGTAGACATGATCGATACCCCTCTCCGATCAATAATCAGCAGCGGGACCTGGAGATCCGTACTAACTCCCACACATTCAACGATGAATTCTATGATCGTGTGAACCTTATACGCATGTAACTCAATCCCTTTGTCTCGTGATATATTACATGTCCGAGATTCGATCATCGGTATCCCCATACCTAGTTTGATCTCGTTACCGACATGTACTCTTTTCTTGTTCCCGTGATATAACATTCTAGTGATCAAATCACTTGCTTGCAAGCTAACTAATGTCATATCACCGAGAGGGCCTAGAGTATATCTATCCGTCATCGGGGTGGACAACTTCCACTCTTGATCCATGAGCCTCAACATAACACCTTCATAGCACTGAAGCCATCTTTATAATCACCCTGTTACGGTGTGACATTTGATGTTATCAAGATACTCTTCCGGTGTTAGTGATTGACATGATCTCATGGTATAAGGACTAAGATTACTTCATATGATGTTATAGAAATATAAACACAATGACCTTGATCGTAATGCTATACTTCGGATGAATGTTCATGACACTATTCCAACAATGTTGTGACCGCGTTATTAACAACATCCAATATCCATGATCAGGAAACCTTTGATCATCTTGTTAATCAACGAGCTAGTTTATAAGAGAGGCATAACTAGGAACTTCCTTTTGTTTTTTAAACACACATGTATTAACGTTTTCATATTAATACAATTATATCATGTAAAATAAACATTTATCATAAATAAGGAATATGATAATAACCACTTTATTATTACCTCTCGGGCATATTCCCTTCACCTTTGTCACGCTCCAAGGAGGAGATGGATGACATGCTGCGCATTCTTGGCTTCCATGGACACTATCAGGGGGGCGCGCCCTCATACGACCCCTCTGTGCACTACACAGGGGAGTCCTCGAGCTCGTACCAGGACGAAGGGGCATCCTCGACGTACTACGGAGGTGTACCCACTTGGTCACCATGCACATAGGCCAAAAGCCTAAGCTTGGGTGGAGGTATACCGACATCACACTCATATATATATCATGTTCGGTCGGTTCTTTGTATATCCATTGTTTTGCTTTCTTTTTGGTTCTTGTTGCTGCTTTCTCAAAACACAAAAATACCAAAAATATTTTCGTTGTTTCTCTTGGTTTGTTTCTTTGCTTTTTAGCTTTGGATTTTCTTTGTTTGTTTTTGTTTTGTTTGGTTTTGCTTTGTTTGTTTGTTTTAAAAAAAATCGAAAACACCAAAAATATTTGTTGTTCTTCTTTGGTTTTGTGAGTTCTTTGTAGGGTTCAGCCGTCATTAGTGGATTTTCGTTTCATGATTTTATTCAAGTCACACAAGTGAAGGGAAATAATGAAGATTAAGACAACCTGAGGTATAGTAAGAGGCTAGTAACGAACTCTATTTGTTTTAATTTTTGTACATATACTCATCATTATGAGCATGCTTAGTTTGTTCATGTGAAGTGTATGTTATTATGGATGCTTAGTAGTTCTTGCTTGCTTGTGATTAGCTCTAGCTTGCTAATAGTTTGTAGCGTGTCATATGAATGTTTGCTTGCATTGTTATATATATTCACATTTTGGTATGATATTGTGGTATCCTCCTCTGAATGTTTCATGTGAATCGACTTGGGACATGCTCACGCATGCATATGAGTAAACAATAGTCAGTAAGCCTCGATGATTTATTTTGCCTCAGAGTTCTTGTATCACTTTAATGCCATAATTAGTCATTTTTTGTTGCAAGCATGATTATGACAGTTCTTGCTCTCTCGTTTGTCGCTCCCTCTCTATTGCTAGCCTTCACTTGCACTGAGTATAAGCTCTACTTGTGCATCCAACTCCCCAAAACCAATATTGCCAACAGTGTCCACCATACCTACCTATTAGCATCATTTGCTATTTTAGTGCATATTCAATATGCCTTATTTTATTCCAAATAAAATGTTCAAATATTTTGAGAAAGTTAGTTAGTAAAGCTCTCACGAACTTGATGGCATACTTTATTTCTTGCACTTAATAATCCTGAACCATTGTGACCTGTGCATGAAAGTTATATGCTTGCAAATTATAGGCTGGGAGTTAGCAGAACCGTGCTGTCACGGGGAACGCTTTCAACACTTTTTGGATATTTATTCCGTTGATACCATGCTCTTTTGTTTGCGGATGTCGTCGGTGTGAAATAAAAGGGGAGCTTGTAAGTCCATGGAGTTATATACATTGTGTTAGAGAAACGCCTGGGTTGCTAGCCTAAGCCATGCCTAATCATGGTGGAAACTTGCAGCATCACCATAATGAGCATTCTATGAAGCATCCTCAATAAAAATCTATGCAAATAGTAAATAAAAAGATCGCTGAGATGCTCATTGTCTGCTTGCCTTGTCATTTTGGTTATGGGATAGCTCCTGTACCATGTGCAAGGGGTACCCCGTTGGCGGTTCTCTATGATATGCATGTATTTACAATGATAAGAACTTACAGGTAACCAAAGTTGAGTAGCATGCGGAGCGGCCCTCGTACTCAAGGGACATGGGATTTCCATGGTCTGTTAAGCATATAACTCAGATTGGACCTCACTTTCACCTTAACCATATAAAGATCCCTATGATAGGGGCAATGAGAGCTCAAAGCTAATGAGTACCTTAGTTTCAGCATTCGGAAGCCTTTCAAACCTTTCAAAACCTTTTCACTTCCTTGTTGAGTCACCACTTATCGTATGAGCACCTTCTTGAGAGCATAGTTGTCATTCTTGTGTTTGTCTCAAAACTTGGTTAATTATGTCATGAATTTGATGCTTGTATCTCTGATATCTCTACTTCTAGTATTCACTTGAACTTCAGAGGTTTCTTGGCATTTATATTATGATCTACAAACAAAGTCAAGCGAGATACAACTCTATCATACCTTATTATGAGCATTGCAATGTTGCTTATGTTTATGTTTCATGCTACTTATTATTGAGTTGGTTTCTCTTCATAGCTTGTAATGACTATTGAGTAGACTTAGTTGCATACTTCTTATTATGAATGGTTTAAGTATCTACTCCTGTGCTGAGAATATATATATCATATGAAGCAAATGTGTTCGTGAAAGTTCTTTTATCGCACTCAGTTTTCAACTGAATTGCTTGAGGACAAGCAATAAGCTAAGTTTGGGGGGAGTTGATACGTCCAAAACGTATCTACTTTCCCGAACACTTTCTCCATTGTTTCTCCTCTAAACTTGTGTGATTTGGATACAACTAACACGGACTGACGCTGTTTTCAGTAGAATTGCCTTGGTGTCTAGTTTTTGTGCAGAAAATCATCTATCAGGAAAAATCTAGGAAAATATGCCAAAAAATCCTATTTAACCAGAAGATCCACAGAGCCAGAGTACGAGACGGAGTGGAGGCCTGGGGGGCCCACACCCCTACTAGGAACGGGCCAGGCCTGGCCACGCCTAGGGGGGTGCGGCCACCCCAGGCACACCCTCGGCCTCCCTCTTCGCCTATAAGAAGCCTCTTGATCTAAAAACCGAGGGGGGTCGACGTTTTTCCAAAAAGAGTTCCGCTGCGCCGCCACCACCAGAAACCAAGATTTGGAATCAGAAACTCTGTTCTAGCACTCTTCCGGGACGGGGAATTTGGGGAGGATCATCGCCATCGTCGCCACCAACACCTCTCCACCAACCATCCTGAAGGGAATATGCCCAAGAGGCAATAATAAAGTGGTTAATATCGTATTCCTTATTTTATGATAAATGTTTATTTTACATGCTATAATTGTATCAATATGGAAACGCTAATACATGTGTGTTTAATAAACAAACAGAAAGTTCCTAGTTATGCCTCTCTCATAAACTTGCTCCTTGATTAACAAGATGATCAAGGTTTCCTGCTCATGGATATTGGATGTTGTTAATAACAAGGCCACAACATTAGTGTAATGGTGTGATGAACATTCATCCGAAGTATAGCATTACGACCAAAGTCATTGAGATTTTAGATTGCTATAACAACTTACGAAGTGATCCTAATCCTTAGACCATGAGATCATGTCAATCACTAACACCGAAAGAGTTTCTTGATAACATCAAACGTCACACTGTAACTGGGTGATTACAAAGATGGGTTCAGAACTACTAAAGTGTTATGTTGAGGCCCATGGATCGAGAGTAGAATTTGTTCATCCCAATGACGGATAGATATGCTCTGGGCCCTCTCGGTGATGGTTAGCTTGCAAGCAAGTGATTTGATCACTAGAATGTTATATCACGGGAACAAGAAAAGAGTGCATGTCAATAAAGAGATCAAACTAGGTATGGAGATACCGATGATCGAATCTCGGACATGTAATATATCTCGAAACAAAAGGATTAATATACTAGCGTAAAAGGTTCTGACGATCACAAGAAAGTCATCGTTGAATGTGTGGGAGTCAGTATGGGTCTCCAGATCCCGCATCTGATTATTGATCGGAGAAGGGTCTCGATCATGTCCGCATTATTCGTGAACCGTAGGGTAGCACACTTAAGAGACACCGACATCCAATTGGAGCAAAAGTTTCATGCCGGAAAGAATAACAAGCGCAGGAATTTATTTCACTAGATACCGAAACGGGTTTTCGGGTGAAATTGCAGAAAGTGTTTTTGCATGTGAAATTAAATACTAGCAAGGGGTTATATGAGAATGTTTGTCATTAAAGTAATTGACAAAATTCTGAATAAATAAAAGAAGTTTTATTTAATGAGAGTTCGCATTAATTTGGTGGAAATTTAATGGGAATTTGAGTGGGTTTTTTAGTGGAGAAAATTGAAAGACTTTTGTGTGAGTGGAGTGTCCACCCACATGAATGAAAGGAGGGGAGGGGGCAGCCCCATGGCTGGGCGCATGGCCCCTTGGGTTCCCCCTCTCTCCGTATAAAAGGAGCCCCCTCCCTCTCACTCTCTCACACCTCATTGTGAAGGATCTCTCTCCCCCTCTAGTATTTTTCCCCATGGTCTCGGACTAGCGAGATACATGTTCCTGGTGGCTATTCGGCAAGAAAGAGTTGTGCTTCCGCTGCATCTGTGGAGCGAGGAGGCAGAGGTTGCTCGGTGCCTTGTATGTGTGTGCGAGCACGGATGTGCCGCTGTTTTACGGCGCTAGGACTTCCTCTTGATCTTGAGATCGGCAAGAGATCGTCTACATCAACCACGAGTTTGAACTCATTAAGCTTTTTCGGCCTTCAAGGGTATGTTCTCTACGGATATACATCCGCTCGTTGCTTGTATCTAGTAGATAGATCTTGGTACATAGTTGTTCCCATCATAGGAATTTTTTTGTTTTCTATGCCACGAACCCTACACATCCATGTTTTCCTCATCCATGAGTGAGTAATCCCCCGTAGTAAGCTATGGGGATGGTATGGATTGGATGAGTTCTATCATATAATCGAATAAGATTGTTAGGGCATAGTGCCTAGTATCTCTATTAGTGCTATTTTACTTTGTTGCAACTTGTTGTGCTTAATGCTTGTCACTAGGGCCCGAGTGCCATGATCTCAGATCTAAACTTATTATTGAATTATTATGATAGTATTGTTTGTGATCTTATCTGCAAGTTGTGTACACATATCATTGTCTAGATCCAAAGGCCCCGAAGTGATAGAAATTGGGACAACCAGAGGGGATGACTGTGATGTGAGGATCACATCTGTTCACGGAGTGTTAATGCTTTTCTCCGATGCTCTATTAAAAGGATCACCTTAATTGCTAGTGGTTCCCTTGAGGCCCCGCTGCAACGGGCTGGCTGGACAAAAGATGTTGTGCAAGTTCTCATTGTGATCACGCATGACTATATATGGAGCACATGCCTATGATTTCTTAGTACTTGAATGCTTGTTCTTATTTATCTGCAATGCCCTAGATCTTGAAGTTACATGTTTATACTCGTCCATGGAACGCCCGTCCATCCATCCCTATGCCTACCGCACTCGAATCCTACTGTTTACTGTTACTATTACTATTGCTCTTGTTTTACTGTTGTTGTTGCTTTGCTGTAGCTACTACCAAACTGTTGCTACCGATAAACTGCTATGATCAAGAACTATTTCTAGGTGCGGCTGAATTGACAACTCAGTTGTTAAGGCTGTCAAATTTTCTTTGGCTCCCCTTGTGTCGAATCAATAAATTGGGTAATACTACCCTCGAAGACAGTTGCGATCCCCTATACTTGTGGGTCATCACATGGTTATATGCACTTTATCTGGGTCAATGAACCCAACATTATAGATTGTTCTTCTTTTACATTCCAGGATATTCATTCTGCATAATAAGGATAATTCCATGTTCTGAACTGAACAACTGAAAAACTGAACATGTAAACAATGAATTCAATAACTTACAGACAATAGAAGCCGAGGATCGATTTTTCCAGGGCGTTGAGATGGTATAACTGGAATAGTTCTGGAAACTCAATATGGACCTCTTCGGGTCTAAAGTAGTACTCACGTGGACTTTGGCTAGGATCATTATTCTCCCCTGCTTTATGACCGTCGAGTACCATTGGTGGAGATTCCGCATTTGTGTTGGCATTTCTTTCGACCTCTCTTTGCTGACCAAATCCTCACCTTCGACAAATATATGGACTATACCAGCCTTGGGTAGAAGGTCGAGTTGGGGGCCTAACAGTTCATCAATACAAATTTCCATGCTGGCCGCCAACTCCATAGCTACTGACATATCTAGTGGCTATTGTGCGAGAAGGGGAACGTTTTATAAAAACACCTTGAGGGGTGAGATCGTTTGTTTGTCCTGTTGTCCGTGAAGGGGAACGTCAAATTTTTTACCGATTGTTGTTTTTGTCCTGCTTGCACCCGTACTTGCTGATTTTTTACCGCTTGCACCCGTACTTGCTGATTTTTTACTTGATTTGCTCTTCGTCACTTCTTTCTGAAGTGTGTGTAGATAGTCATCTGGCTTATGGTGAAACTCATATTGCAATTTTGTGTTCAGAAAATCAATTGCATATGCCTTTTGCTTCTCGGTGTATACCGGAGCGGGCTCGGGTTTCTTCTTCTCAAAATGCGCCGCCACTTCAGCCTTTGCTATCGCTGCAGTTTCCGCATTAGTACGATCGTAAGGTCTGATGTGAATATTCTTATGAGTCACTGTTGGGAGGGGCGACATTTTCCGTTTTGGGCTACCGCGTCCTTTAGTACGCACTGACGGAGCACGCTTCCGCTTATTGTCCTTAGCGGGCGGCGAAGACTGCTAAACCTGCGGCAGAGATCGAGATGGACTCAGGATGTGGTGGTCGTAGTCATCATGGGGTGGGATTCTTGGAGGTGATGGAGGTGAAGGAGACCTGCGATGACTCGGAGGCGGTAGTGTTTCCCTTGGGGCCGATCCTGGAAACCGTATGTTGTTCTTGTCCCATAGAATGATACCACCAAGTACTTCTCCGAGTGTGATATCACCTTCACGTCCAGGTATGTCAAGATCCATTGACTCCCACTCCTTTATGATTTGATCCACCCCGACTTTAACATAGCCAGGTGGAATCTCACGGCCATGCCAACGTGCGTCAGGCGGACAAGGCAAAGCAGATCCGACCACCACCTTCACAGATACGTTCTTCAATTTATGGTGGAGCTCAGAAGATATCTACTCCTTAATTCCATCCATGGGGTAGCCGGGACCGCCATCTGTATAGAGTGCATCGTCCAACGGGACATCTGATTCAGCCATGCTGCTTCTCCGCTGAGATGGGTTGGCGGTAATATCGAGTGGAGGATCTTGCAAGCGCGCTATTCCTCTAAGTTCATTGATCTGCTGCTGCTGCTTGTCAAGTCTTGCTAGCAGCTGGTTAAACTTATCTGCCTCCTCCTCCTCCCGTCGCTGCTTTGCTCTTGATCGGCTTCTACAGGTAACTTGGTCCTTAGGAAACCCAGTCTCCCACGTGAAACTCCCGTCAAGGCCTCAGACTGTTTTATTCCATCTTTAATATCATGCACCACTTTTAGCCATGCACTCCTGGTTACCTTTATCCCGTCACTGCAAAAAGGTCCCCTTTAAGTTCGTCATACGTACTCCCATGCCCAAGGAACCAATTTCTTGCCCTAAAGTCCCATTCTTCGCGAAATAGTTCTGGAATGATCCCTTTAGCACGAAGCTCTTTCTCTTTTGCATGGCATGCCAGCCGCGTAGCCCCCTGGCCCCATGTTATGGTGATATTTCTTCTTCGCAGCATTTATCTTGTTTTTTTCAGACTTTTCCTCTACAACTCCTGACTTCCTATACTCCAAAAATGCATCCCAGTAAGGCTACTCCTTCGCTAGATAGCCTTCGAATAATGGAGTTTTCTTGTCCTTCTGATAATTTAGCCATAATGATTTCTTCCAGTTCTTGAATAGTTCAGCCATCTTCTTAAGAGCAAACTGCTTGACTTTCTTTCTCATTTTAGCCGTCTCATCATCAGTCTCACATTCTGGCAGCTTGAAATGTTCCATGAGGTCAGCAAATAGTTGCTCTTTGAACCTATTGTCCATATACACATCACTCCATTCCGCCTCTTTGGGCTTATTCCACTCTTGAACAGTGATCGGGGTGCGATCTCTAGCAACAACTCGGCATTGTTATACAAATGCTTGTTTTGTTTTTTTGGTTCCAATGGTTCGCCCTCTCGTGAGACCTTTGTAATTTCAAAAATATTACTCTGAGGCAACTTTTTGGCTGGGCCGTGCTTGGTTTTTTGCTCGATGTAGAGGCCTAAGAGAAAAAACATTTGTCAACATAATATATATACAACTAGGTACATCTAGTGACGATCATCAGACATCATATATATATACCTCCTCGGTCTGTGTTACACGTCCATGGGCTTCTACCTCTTGTCTGTTGATCTCCTCTCCCTCACCGGATGAGTTCAGATTACTCGAGGGAGATCCCTCATCGGCATCGTGAATCATATCCTCGAGAAATTGTTCTGAATCAAGGTCTCTGCGGATTGTTCGCATCGTAGATGAGATCATAAATGTTAAAAGGTTGAAACCAAATGATCTGAATATGACTTACTTTTGGCACTGTCGGCTTGGTCATATAAGTTGGAAACGCATGAAAAGGCTCCATGATGATGGACTCCTAACTTTGTTCGACTTGGAGTCGTTCGAGACATGCGAATCTTGCCTACTCGGCAAAATGACCAAGACACCTTTTGCAAAGAGTTGCGAAAGGGCGTCCGACTTGTTGGGACTAGTACATAGTGATGTATGTGGACCAATGAGCACGATAGCAAGGGGTGGTTATGAGTACTTCATTACCTTCACTGATGATTTGAGTAGGTATGGATATATCTACTTGATGAAACATAAGTCGGAAACCTTTGAAAAGTTCAAAGAATTCTAGAATGAAGCATAGAATCAACTCGGCAAGAAAATAAAGTTTCTTCGGTCAGACCGAGGAGGTGAGTACATGAACCATGAGTTTGATGACCATCTGAAAAGTTGTGGAATAGTTCCTCAACTTACTCCGCCAGGAACGCCGCAAAGGAACGGTGTTTCGGAAAGGCGGAATCAGACCTTGTTGGACATGGTACGATCAATGATGAGTCGGACAGATCTGACTTTATCATTTTGGGGTTATTGTCTAGAAACAGCGGCGTTCACACTAAACAGAGTACCATGAAAATCCGTAGAGAAGACACCGCATGAGATGTGGACAGGCAAAAAGCCGAGTTTGTCTTTTCTTAAGATTTGGGGTTGTGAAGCATTTGTCAAGCGACTTCAGTCGGACAAGCTTACGGCCAAGTCGGATAAATGTACTTCATGGGGTATCCGAGGGAAACCTTGGGTTACTACTTCTACAACCGAGAAGAGGGCAAAGTGTTTGTCGCTCGGAACGGTGTCTTCCTTGAGAAAGAGTTTCTCGGTCGGGGAGTAAGTGGGAGCATGGTGCAGCTCGAAGAAATTCGAGAGGAACCGGCTAGTAGCGAGTCGGCAAAAACCTTGGAGGTTGAGCCGGTCGTGGCAGCTGAGCCGGCAACAACACCTGTACTACGAAGATCGGCAAGATTACGAAGTGTTCGTGATGTGTTACTGTTAGACAGTGATGAGCCGGCAAATTATTCGGAAGCGATGGTGGGATCTGATTCCGTGTCATGGCTTGGAGCCATGAGATCCGAGATAAAGTCCATGGATGAAAATCAATTTTGGAACTTGGTTGATCTGCCAGACGGTGCAAGACCCGTCGAGTGCAAATGGGTCTTTAAGAATAAAACTGATATGGATGGGAATGTTTCCGTCTATAAAGCACGCCTTGTCGCGAAGGGGTTCCGACAAGTTCAAGGAGTTGATTACGACAAGACTTTATCGCCCGTAGCGATGCTTAAATCAGTTCGGATCATGTTAGCTATAGCGGCCTATTTCGACTATGAGATATGGCAGATGGATGTCAAAACGGCTTTCCTTAACGGAAATTTAACCGAGGACGTGTATATGATATAGCCCGAGGGTTTTGTCGATCTGGATAATGCTGAAAAGGTGTGCAAACTTCAGAAATCCATTTATGGGTTGAAGCAAGCATCTCGGAGTTGGAATATTCGCTTTGATGAGGTAGTCAAATCGTTTGGCTTCATCAAAAGTGATCATGATTCTTTTTTGTACAAGAAGTTTAGTGGGAACAAAGTAAATTTTCTAATCTTATATGTGGATGATATATTACTGATTGGAAATGATGTCCAGATGTTGCAAGAAACCAAGGAATCATTAGAAAGGAGTTTCTCAATGAAAGACTTGGGTGAGGCAACATACATCCTCGGAATCCGTATCTATAGAGATAGATCAAGGAGGCTCATTGGATTGAGTCAGAGTACTTATTTGGACAAAGTGTTGAAGAAGTTCAACATGGAATCGTCTAAGAAGGGGTTCTTACCGATGTCCCATGGTGTAAAACTTAGCAAGACTCAGTGTCCTTCGACAACTGATGAGCGAAGTAGAATGAGTGCGATTCCATATGCTTCTGCAGTCGGATCCATCATGTATGCCATGATTTGTACTAGGCCGGATGTTTCCTATCCTCTAAGTGTTGTGAGCAGATACCAGGCTGATCCTGGAGAGATCCACTGGACAGCGGCTAAAAATATCCTGAAGTACTTGAGAAGGACTAAGGATATGTTCTTGGTTTATGGTGGTGAAGATGAACTAAGTGTAAAGGGTTACACGGATGCGAGTTATCTTACCGACTCTGATGATTCTCGTTCGCAATCCGGATACGTGTTTATTATAAACGGAGGTGCTGTGAGCTGGAAGAGTTCCAAGCAAGAGACTATGTCTGCATCTACAACAGAGGCTGAGTATATTGCCGCCTCGGAGGCAGCGAAGGAAGCTGTTTGGATGAGGAATTTCCTCATGGATCTTGGTGTGGTTCAGGGCTCGTCCAATCCGTGGGACGTGTATTGTGACAACAATGGTGCTACTGCACAAGCCAAGGAACCTAGACAGCACCAGAAGAACAAACACATACTCATGCGGTACCACCTGATTCGCCAGTTCGTGGATCAGGGTGATATCAAGTTATGCAAGGTACACACGGATGCAAATATTGCGGATCCATTGACAAAGCCGTTACCCCAGCCGAAGCATGAGGCGCACCTGAGAGCCATGGGCATTAGATTCTTATACATGTGATGTCGAAATATTGACTCTAGTGCAAGTGGGAGACTGTTGGGAATATGCCCTAGAGGCAATCATGTATGATGAGATTTCCCATTGTATTCATAAAGATATTAAGTAGTCCTTGTATAAACATCTGATGTGTATCATTGAATATGTGATTCGGTTGTGGAACTATGCATTCATGTTGTTTGTACTAAATATCCTTGGTCATTGAGGTTGTGTT
This sequence comes from Avena sativa, assembly GCA_916181665.1. Classification (NCBI taxonomy): domain Eukaryota; kingdom Viridiplantae; phylum Streptophyta; class Magnoliopsida; order Poales; family Poaceae; genus Avena; species Avena sativa. Next base: position 378,583,190 of record OV702284.1, read on the forward strand.
GGACACACAACTTAGACCAATGTGAAAGTTGGCTTGATGACTCGGTTCCACTTGTCATGGGCATGGAGATGCTATTCCAACTTACACATACTAGGCTAAAGAGTTTAGCGAGTCGGATTGACCCATATTGAGGTACAACGAACAAGTTGTCATTTGTATATCTCAATCAATGTAATCCTTAGACCTGAGGTTGTTGCATAGTCCGAGTTGAGGATCACCGACTTAGGTTCTATCAAACGCTGATCCGTAACTGGGCAGTTATAAAGGCAGGGTTCGGGTCGACTGAGAATCAAGCTGCATGATGTGAATAACCAAGATGGGATTTTGCCCCTCCACTCGGAGAGATATTCTCTGGGCCCTCTTGTGAGATATGATTCGAAAAGCATGGCCATGCACGACTCGGTTAAGTGTTAACCGAGGCGATCGACTAAGAGTTAGTCGGGTGAATCAGTTATCTCGGATCGAGAAGAGAGTCGGACTATTTAAGAGATGACAAATATTCACCTATAGTCTGACAAGGTATATCGTGAGGCAAAAGGGACTCGGACGTAAGTCGCATTGGAAAGGCAAGTCGTCATGACTCTTTGGTACTTGGGAGTCGGCACGTTCTGCTAGGAGCCGCTACCGACTGATCGATTGAGAGTCGGACTCCAATCATGTCCAAGTAGCCATGAGCCTGCGGGGTCACACACTTAAGAGCGGGAGCAAGTTCGGATTGGATCTGAACCTGTAATCTGGTTTGGTTGGACCTAAACCAGATTAGCGCTGAGTTAGTGAGTTGGACTCACGGTGACTAGTGTTATATGGGCTTTAGTGAATGGGTCGCGCGAGCAGATCCCACGTTCACTCCCTATATATAGTGGAGCACCTTAACCCAGAAGGGTTAATCGTTGTTCGGTTAGGTCATTCCATGTGTTGGAAACCCTAACTCCACAGCAGTCCTGCCGCCGTAACGAACCTAGCAGTTCGCCGCCGGTGCTCCTCCTTGTACGTGTGGATACCAGCAGAGGTGTTGTGCGATCAGCACCAGGACGATCGGATCGTGAGGACTGCACTGCATCAACTGACGCGCTTCATCAGTAATCCGCAACCGCGCGTCTAGTGGTAAACCTTGTGGCCTTCTACCTCAGCTAGATCTTGGGATCACCACGTTAGAGGAAAAGTTTTGTTTTATCTCCGCGTGTCCCAACACGCGCACGGGTCGGCGGTGGCGCAGCAGGCCGGCATGGAAGGAGGTGCGGGCGCGGTGGCGTGCTGCTCGTCGTCGGAGTTTGGCAGCCTGGTGGCGTGCTGCTCGTCTGCTGGCCTCCAAATCTCCTGGTGCGTGGAACGCACCGGGGAAGAAGGCCCCTTTTTATATCCCCCCCCTCTAGTCCTGGTGTGTGGCACCAGCCGGGACTAAAGGGGGGTCTCTAGTCCCGGTTGGTGCCACGCACCGGGACTAAAGGGGGGGCGTTTGACTTTCGCGTGTTGGGCCAGATCCTTTAGTCCCGGCTGGTTATATGGCCGGGATTAAAGGCCCAAATTTGCGCGCTTTTGGCCAAAACCAGCGCGCGCTGTGCTTTTTTTTCAAATTTTTGAATATATCATTTAAAACATTTAAATTATACTTTTTTGTATACTTATGAATTTGAGAAAACTTTCAACATGAAAAGTGCTTGAATTTGAATAATTAATCCAAATCCTTTTTCTTTTTTATAAAATAATTATTTTAAATAGTCAAATTATTAACCATTTTGCCATTATCAATTTAAAAATGCATTAACTATTATTTTTTGCATAATTTTGAATCTCACTAAACTTTCAACATGAAAAGTGCTTGAATTTGAATAATTAATCCAAATCCATTTTCTATTTTATAAAATAATTATTTTAAATAGTCAAATTATTAACCATTTTGCCATTATATTTTTAGCTAATTTTTTTTAAATAATACATTTTTTTATTGAATTGCACAAATAATACACAAAACGGACAAATTGCAAATCTGTTGGTCGGACAGACTCGTTTCGTCCGTTGAACAGACAACACACTGACTTCGTCCGTTCAACGGACGACACACTGCCTTCGTCCGTTCAACGAACGACACACCTTACACCTTGCAAACCCCTAGCGTTGAACGGACGAAGGCAGTGTGTCGTCCGTTGAACGGACGAAGGCAGTGTGTCGTCCGTTGAACGGACGAAGGCAGTGTGTCGTCTGTTGAACGGCCGACCGACCAACAGATTTGCAATTTGCCCGTTTTGTGTATTATTTGTGAAATTTAATAAAAAATGTATTATTTAAAAAAATTTAGCATATTTTTAAGAATGCATTAACTATTATTTTTTGCATAATTTTGAATCTCACTAAAATTCCAAAATGGAAAGTGCTTAAATTTGAATAAGCAATCCAAATCCATTTTCTGAATAAGCTTTAGTCCTGGTTTGTATCGACTAACAGGGACTAAAGGTATTTCCCGCCATTTCCCACCGCTTCCCGCCATGTTTTCCAGCCCTTTCCTCTGAACCGAGCTTTTAGTCCCGGTTGTAGCCACTAACCGGGACTAAAGATATTTCCCGCCATTTCCCACTGCTTCCCGCCCTTTTCATCTATATATAGGTCGACCGCGCCATGGTTATGCACATATCCACACCTTCCTCTCTCACAAAAATGGACAGTGCCTATTAGGCCATTCTGACCCTCGAGGAGACCGAGGCGCTGTGCGCCTCTAGCTACCCTTGCCTACCAGGCTACCGACCACCCGCCGACTAGATGGTGAGCGCTGGAGGGGTTCCTGTCTCTCCTGTGCCTCAAGGCTCCGCCCAACAGGCGGCCATCACGAACCACTTCTACCACAAGCTCACGCCGGAGCAGCGGATGGATCCCTAGTGGGATCCCGACTGAAAGAACATGTGGTCCCCCATGTGTGGTTTTGGTAATTAATGACAATCTCTATGGACTAATGCTTGTATCAAGTTGTATTTGTAGGCAGTGGCGGATCCGGTCATGGTGCTACCGGTGCCGTAGCACCGGCCGGGCGGCTGCACTACAAAGATCATTACTAATTTTCAAGGCTAAAAATATGAAAAATATAGATAATTAGAATCATTAAGGTTGTTTAGCACCAGTCTTAGGCTCCATCTAGCTCCGCCCCTGTTTGTAGGAATTGTCCATAGGAAATGCTTGAACCATATGTTGGCTTCAAGGTTTGGAGAAGAAGAAAGTGAAGAGGATCAAGTGTTGATCAAGGAATGATCCGGATATTGGTCATGGGAGAGTTGAGCCTATGTCAAGTGTGTCTTGAAGAATAAGATGGAGTGATATCTCTGGTGTACCTTCAAGGTACCAACATAATGAAGAAAAGAAGAAATGAAGTGCAAGTTCAAGATGAGCCATCTCGAAGAGATCATATTCTTGGGGCTTTCCATCATTATGGTGATCATGGATATGTGAAGATATGCCTAAAATAGAGGCTCTCCCATAGTGAGTATGGGGGAGAAAACTGGAAGACTTCACCAAGCTAGCGCAATCAAGAAAGGTGTTCCATATTGAGGTGGACAAGATTGTTATCATCAAGTTCAAGTGGAATATTCTCAAGGCAAAGGTATGTTCTTGATAGGGTTTCTTTCTTACCGGTCTAATGATGTTAGTTGGAGAGACCGGTTTATAGGATAGGTAACCGTATTATCAAGAGGGGCTCTCGAGTGAGTAACTTGATCGTATCCCTCGGTGAGAGATCAAACCTTTGCATACTTGGCATCATATTTCTTGTTTCTTATTTTGTTCTTATCCATGAGAGGATTTAGATTTTGTGTTAATCTCCATGACAAGCTCAAGTTCATCGAAAACGGATTTCATATGCATTCTTTATTGCGTTTTCGATATTGGAGGTTTTAGCGGTTTGTCTTTTTTAGATAGGTTAAACCTCTCACCATTTTGTTCTAACCTACCTTGATGTAATATGCTAGTTCTCTACATGATCTTTTGGAGCTCGTTACTATCTTCAAAACGAGCCCAAGATCATCAAAATCGGAGTCCGGATGCATAAGTTATGGTCGTTTCAGTTTTGCTATTTCTGTCAGTTGTCTTGGGCGGAATGTCCGGGGTGAACACGCCGGACACTCCGGTGTCGCGCGAAAATCTCAGATTTCAGTCGTATGGTTGCCATTCAGATGTCCATATCAGATACCACCCGGAAACTGGCCGGAATGTCCGGCCCGTGCGCTCTAGAGCTGCAACGGTTGGAATTTGGAGGACCTATATAAGGGACCCTTCTTCCCCAATGGTTACCTAACTATTCTTGCAAGTTTTCCCCTCCATTCACTACTGGAAAACAGGCCTTCAGTTCGATCAGAGCAATGTCACCAGTCCCGGCCTGTCACGAACCGCGACTAGTGCTAGCACTAGTCCCGGTCCGTGAGGCCTCCAATGGCTAGAAATGGCCATAAGCACTAGTCCCGGGCCGGACCAGAGCATTAGTCCCGGTTCGTAATACGGCCCGGGATTAATAAGCTGGAGCGGGCCAACAGCTCTTTTCGGGGACTATTAGTCCCGGGTCGTATCACGGCCTGGGACTAATTGTCCATCACTATATATACAGCTCCCTGGCCAGCTGCCCTAAAGCATATGGTGGCCATTTTTCTCAAAGAAGCAAGAGAGTTCATGCCATTTTTTTTCTCAAGATTTGTCAAGATTTAGTTTGCAACACCTAAATCCAAAGCTTTAAAAGGTTAGAACTTCATTCTTTCATCTTTTATTGCTACTTTAGCTCTATAATGCTCTATAAGTATAGAGATATGGATCAAATGGATGCATGCTCTAGAAGTAGCTAGAAGGATTTTGATATATATGTGTAACAAATTTTGATTAGGCACATAGTTACTGAAAATTGAAATGTGTAATTTTAGAGTTTCAGATCTTAGAATGGAATGAGGTTTTCACTGATAGAACAATAATAAAAAACTCCACATTTATCATGTTGATTGTTTTCTCCAATTCACAAATTGGTGCATGTAAATTTTTCAAAATTCAAAATTAATGCTCTAGAAGCTCTCAATATAACTTGTAATAATTTTATCATGTTGTGTAATAGTTTTTGATATACTTTTACTATAATGCAGATGGTCCGGGAATGGATGTATGGTACTGACCGACGCTCTGGCGAGTTCATTAATGGCGTGCATGAATTCATCTGTGTTGCTGATGCAAATAAGCACAATGGTTTTGTATTCTGTCCATGTAATGGATGTAGGAATCAGAAGGATTACTCTGACTCAAAAACCCTTCACAGCCACCTGTTGAAGTCTGGCTTCATGCCCAGTTATAATTGTTGGACCAAGCACGGAGAGATAGGGGTTATAATGGAAGACAATGAAGAAGAGGAGGAGGATGACAACTATCATGGTTTCCCTGAGTACGGAGATACTTCCATGGGCGATGCTGAAGGGGAGGATGAAGAAGAGACACATGATGAACCCGCTGATGATCTTGGTCGGACCATTGCCGATGTACGAAGAGATTGTCAAACTGAAAAGGATAGGGAGAAGTTCAATCACATGCTAGAGGATCACAAAAAGATGTTGCACCCAAATTGCGAAAATGGTCTGAAAAAGCTGGGCAGCACACTGGAATTGCTGCGATGGAAGGCTGAGTGTGCTATACCTGACTCCTCATTTGAAAAGTTGCTGAAAATGATGAAGAATATGCTTCCAAAAGATAACGTATTGCCCGCCAGTACGTACGAAGCAAAGAAGGTTGTCTGCCCTCTAGGTTTAGAGGTTCAGAAGATACATGCATGCCCTAATGACTGCATCCTCTACCGCGGTGAGGAGTATGAGAATTTAGATGCATGCCCGGTATGCACTTCACTTCGGTATAAGATTAGATGAGATGAACCTAGTGACGTTGAGGGCGAGCCCCCCTCCGGAAGAGGGTTCCTGCGAAGGTGATGTGGTATGCTCCTATAATACCACGGTTGAAACACTTATTCAGAAACAAAGAGCACGCCAAGTTGTTGCGATGGAATAAAGAGGAACGTAAGTCAGACGGGATGTTGAGACACCCCGCTGATGGGTCGCAATGGAGAAAAATCGATAGAAAGTACCCGAACTTTGCAGATGACGCAAGGAGTTTAAGGTTTGGTCTAAGTACAGATGGCATGAATCCCTTTGGGGAGGAGAGCTCCAGTCACAGCACCTGGCCTGTGACTCTATGCATCTATAACCTTCCTTCTTGGTTGTGCATGAAGCGGAAGTTCATTATGATGCCGGTGTTGATCCAAGGTCCGAAGCAACCCGGCAACGACATTGATGTGTACCTAAGTCCATTAGTGGAAGAACTTTTACAGTTGTGGCACGAACCCGGGATACGCGTGTGGGATGAGCACAAGCAGGAAGAATTTAACCTCCGAGCATTGCTTTTCGTAACAATCAATGATTGGCCTGCTCTTAGTAACCTTTCAGGACAGTCAAACAAGGGATACAATGCATGCACACACTATTTAGATGAGACTGGAAGTATATATTTGGAACATTGTAAGAAGAATGTATACAATGAGCATCGTCGATTTCTTTTGGTCAAGCATCCCTTAAGAAAGAAAGGCAAGCATTTCAACGGTCTGGCATCTCACCAGACGAAGCCTAAGGAGCGTACTGGTGCTGATATATTTGATATGGTCAAAGATTTGGATCAACTGGTAACCTTTGGAAAGGGTCCTGGAGGAAAATCTGTTCCGAAAGACGCTGAAGGACACGCACCCATGTGGAAGAAGAAATCTATATTTTGGGAGCTACCATATTGGAAATTCTTAGAGGTCCGCTCTGCAATCGATGTGATGCATGTGACGAAGAACCTTTGCGTGAACCTGCTAGGCTTCTTGGGCGTGTATGGGAAGACAAAAGATACACCGGAAGCACGAAAGGACCATCAACGTATGAAAGACCCAGATGGCCTGCATCCAGAATGGTTTCAAGGTCATGCCAGCTACGCTCTTACCAAACAAGAGAAAGAAATATTTTTTGAATGCCTAAGCAGTATTAAGGTCCCTTCTGGATTCTCGTCGAATATAAAGGGGATAATAAATATGGCAGAAAAAAAGTTCGAAAACCTAAAGTCTCATGACTGCCACGTGATTATGACGCAAATGCTTCCGATTGCATTGAGGGGGCTTCTACCAGATAATGTTCGAGTACCCATTGTGAAGCTATGTGCATTTCTCAATGCAATCTCTCAGAAGATAATCAATCCTGAAGATCTACCATGGTTACAGAATGATGTGGTCCAACATCTTGTCAGTTTTGAGTTGGTGTTCCCACCATCCTTCTTCAATATTATGACGCACCTGCTGGTTCACCTAGTCGAAGAGATTTCCATTCTCGGTCCTGTATTTCTACACAATATGTTTCCCTTTGAGAGGTTCATGGGAATCTTAAAGAAATATGTTCGTAACCGTGCTAGGCCAGAAGGAAGCATCTCCAAGGGCTATGGAACAGAGGAGGTCATTGAATTTTGTGTTGACTTTGTTCCTGACCTTAAGCCGATTGGTCTTCCTCAATCGCGGTATGAGGGGAGCCTGAGTGGAAAGGGTACTCTAGGAAGGAAATCAATAATATGTAGAGACGGACATTCTTACACCAAAGCACATTACACCATTCTACAGAGTTCTATCTTGGCAGCCCCATATATCGAGGAACACAAGAAAATCTTACGCTCCAACAACCCTGGAAAGCATGACTCTTGGATTAGAGATGAACACATGAAGAGTTTCGGCAGTTGGTTGCAACATCTCATCAAAAACAACACTCTTGGAGATCAGCTATACTTGTTGTCTAGGTCACCATCTTCGACTATATCGACTTTCCAAGGGTACGAGATAAATGGGTATACATTTTACACGATAGCCCAAGATAAAAAGAGCACCAACCAAAACAGTGGTGTCCGCTTTGATGCAACAGACAACAATGGGTCAAAGACCACATATTATGGTTACATAGAGGAGATATGGGAACTTGACTATGGACCTACTTTTAAGGTCCCCTTGTTTCGGTGCAAATAGGTCAAGCTGACAGGAGGAGGGGTTGAGGTAGACAAGAAATACGGAATGACATCTTTGGATCTCAACAATCTTGGGTACTTAGACGAACCATTCGTCCTAGCCAATGATGTGGCTCAGGTTTTCTATGTGAAGGACATGTCTACCAAACCTAGAAAAAGAAAAATAAGAAAAAGAATAATCAGACGATGAGCCAAAGCGTCACATAGTTCTTTTAGGAAAAAGAAACATCGTGGGAGTGGAGGACAAGACAGACATGTCAGAAGATTGTGATAAGTTTCATGAAATTCCGCCCTTCGCGGTGAAGGATGACCCAAGTATCATGTTAATGAATGAAGATGCTCCATGGATACGACGGGATCAGAAAGGAACACACGCGAAGAAATGATATGTAATAATTGTAACATTTTATGAGTGAAGATGCTCCATGCATGTGTCCATTTTTATAGTGTTGTCTGCAAACAATCTTGAGTGTGTTAGTCCCGTTTTGTGGCTGGACCAGGACTAAAGGAGGGCCTTTAGTACCGATTCATACTTACCATTAAGATCTGATCTCCAAACGCGTGATGTCACATATTAGGGAGTGCCTCTATGACCAGTTTCTCGGAGATGCCGGAGGACTGGGCTCCGTCGGCATCTCCCTGAAATTGTCCGTAGTGGTGTCCCTGCTCTCGAAAACCATTTTGCAGCTTGTAACTTCTCTAACTAGATCAATACTCCTGGGAGCTAACTAATTTCAAATATTAGGGAGTGCCTCTATGACCAGTTTATCGGAGATGCCAGAGGACTGGGCTCCGTCGGCATCTCCCTGAAACTGGTCGTAGTGGTGTCCCTGCTCTCGAAATCCATCTTGGATATGCCTCAAACTGGCTGGAGGACTGGACTCACAAGGATGCCTATTTATAGTACAAGCAACTCGGCATAATGTCGACACTCACCCCTATTATTAGTGCTGACTCATGTTTAGTCCCGGTTGGTGTCTCCAACCGGGACTAAAGGTTCATCTTTAGTCTCGGTTGGTGACACCAACCAGGACAAGGTACAAGCCGCACGACATAATGTCGACACTCACCCCTATTATTAGTGTTGCCTGGCCCAGTCTGCCGCAATCCCTTCAGTCGCGGTTGGTTTCTCCAACCGGGACTAAAGGTTCATCTTTAGTCCCGGTTGGTGACACCAACCGGGACAAGGTACAAGACGCACGACATAATGTCGACACTCACCCCTATTATTAGTGTTGCCTGGACAAACCGGGACTAGCTAACACTCAGGACTAAAGCCGCCTCCTTTAGTCATAATCATGCCTAGTCCTATAGTACGCAGCTTCAGGGTCTTCTTCGTCATTGTCATCATCATCGTCATCGTCACCTGCCACTCCGGGGATCCTCAGCCCATCCATGGCATATACCAGGGGCCATTCCAGCCTCGGATTCACGGTGGGCGGGGGAGGGGTCTCCTGGAAGACGATGCCGCTACCACCGGGCCGGTGTGGGGCCTTTTTATGGCTCTATGGCGGGTGGACTCGTGGGCACCGCAGGCGAGGATGGTCTCCCCCGGCGATGTAGCGCATCAATCCGATGATTGTACGGTTCGCCCACCACAGACGACGGTCGGCTTCGTTGTGGTTCACCGGTGGCGGGCCATCACCCTCGTACCTGGAGAGCTCCCTTTCCCGCCAATTAGCGAAGAAGGCATTCCAGGTATCGTAGTTGTCGGGATCCCACTGGGATCCATCCGCTGCTCCGGCGTGAGCTCGTGGTAGAAGTGGTTTGTGATGGCCGCCTGGCGTGCGGAACCTTGAGGGACAGGAGGGACAGGAACCCCTCCAGCGCTCAGCATCCAGCCGGCGGGCGGCCGGTAGCCCGGCGGACAAGGGTAGTTGGAGGCGCACAGCGCCTCGGTCTCCTTGAGGGTCAGAATGGCCCAGTAGGCGTTGTCCATTGTTCTAAGAGAGGAAGGTGTGGATGTGTGGATAGCCATGGCGCGATCGCCCTAAATATAGAGGGAAAGGGCGGGAAAACTTGGCGTGAAGCTTTGGGAAATGGCGGGAAATATCTTTAGTCCCGGTTAGTGACTACATCCGGGATTAAAAGCTCTCGTAGAAAGGAAAGGGCGGGAAAACTTGGCGGGAAGCGGTGGGAAATGGCGGGAAATATCTTTAGTCCCGGTTTTTGACTACAATCGGGACTAAATGGATATTATATTAAGATTCTTTATATTTTTCTGATGATAATAGACATATTATTTGTGTTATTTGGATTATTACAATAAAAGATATGATTTTCCAAAGTTTTTATATTTGATTTGAATTAAAAAAGAAAATTTACAAATGAAATAATTTATAAATGATGCAAACAGATAAATGGATATTATATTAAGATTCTTTATATTTTTCTAATAATAATAGACATATTATTTGTGTTATTTGGATTATTACAATAAAAGATATGATTTTCCAAAGTTATTATATTTGATTTGAATTAAAAAAGAAAAATTTACAAATGAAATAATTTATAAATGATGCAAACAGATAAATGGATATTATATTAAGATTCTTTATATTTTTCTGATAATAATAGACATATTATTTGTTTTATTTGGATTATTACAATAAAAGATATGATTTTCCAAAGTTTTATATTTGATTTCAATTAAAAAAGAAAATTTACAAGAAAACAATTAGTCGCGGGTCGTGGCTGGACCCGGGACTAAAGGGTGCCTGCGCGCGCAAAAAAGAAACGGCCGAAAAAAACCCTTTAGTCCCAGGCCGTGGCTTAACCCGCGACTAAAGGAGGGGGGTCTTTAGTTGCGGGTTAAGCCACGGCCCGGGACTAAAGACCCTTTGGTCGCGGGCGGTGGCTTAGCCCGGGACTAAAGGTCCGTCTGTATATATTCCGCGCGCCAGGGGGCTGCCCAACACTTAGCATTTCTCGACGAACGAAGCAGACGAAGACGAAGACGAAGCATCGAAGACACAGGGGAGGTGCTGCCCAGACGCCGGCCGATTCCACCGTGCAGCCGCCCTCAGCTCCGGCCGTGCGTGCTCTGCCACTCCGCCGTGCCGTGATCCGCCATGCTGCCACGCCGCCGCGCGCTGTCCCGCCGCCCCGCAACACGCGCCGCCGCGCGCTGTCCCGCCGCCCCGCAACGCGCGCCGCCGCGCCGCCGTGCCGCCACGCGCCGTCCCGCCGCCCGCAACGCCGCCGCCTCGACGTGCGTTTTTTAGCTAGGAATTTTTAGTTTATTTTTTTATATCTTAGTAGAATTTTTAGTAGCATTTTTAGTTTCTTTTTTTAGGAATATATAATTGCTTTTAGTTTCTTTTTTTTAGAATATATTTTTGTTTATATAATTTTTTTTAGGAATATATAATTGTTTTTAGTTTCTTTTTTAGGAATATATAATTGTTTTTAGTTTCTTGTTTTAGGAATATATAATTGTTTTTAGGAATATATAATTCTTTTTAGTTTCTTTTTTTAGGAATATATAATTGTTTATATAATTGTTTTTAGTTTCTTTTTTTAGGAATATATAATTGTTTATAGTTGTTTTTAGGAATATATAATTGTTTTTAGTTTCTTTTTTTAGGAACATATAATTGTTTATATAATTGTTTTTAGTTTCTTTTTTTAGGAATATATAATTGTTTTTAGTTGTTTTTAGGAATATATAATTGTTTTTAGTTTCTTTTTTTAGGAATATATAATTGTTTTAATTGTTTTTAGTTTCTTTTTTTAGGAATATATAATTGTTTTTAGTTGTTTTTAGGATTATATAATTGTTTATAGTTATTTTTAGGAATATATAATTGTTTATATAATTTTTTAGGATTAGGATTATTGTTTTAGTGATTTTTTTTGTTTTATTTATTAAGATTACAATTAGGATTAGGATTCGGGTTATTTTTTGTTTAAGTTATTATAATTAGGATTATATTGTTTTAGTTATTAGGATTATTGATTTTTCTAACCTGTTTAACTCTCTTTTTGTTAAAAGATAATTAAGTCATGGATCCATCCGAAGATCCTGGTCGCATCGGTGAAGGTTTTCTTCAGGGCATGATAAGAGGTGAAATTCCTCTTATTACTACCGGAGCCGAAGATATTTTGCTCGAGGAAGAGATATCCTCATATCTGAATCCATCTGGTGATGGACTAGAGGAAAACCTAATGTACCAAGGGGAAGACCAGATGAACGAAGGGCAAACAAATAACAACAATAATGATGGCCCCTCGACAGGATCCGGCGAGGTACATATATATATATATATATATATGTATAAAGTCTCGTGTTACCTCTATTCATTAACTGATCTAGATATATATTAATCACTCTCTCTTCTTCTTTTAGCCCACCGGATCGAAGCAATCGACAGCTCGAACGAAACGAGGACCGAACAAAAAGTTGGATGGTAATCAGAGGTTCACCATCGAAGAAATAGATGATGATGGTGAACCGATTGCTCCAGAGAAGCACCAGAGGATGTTTATAAATCAATGCGGGGTGCTTGTTAGGGACAACCTGCCGATCACCATCCAAGAATGGAATAAGTCAAAGAAAGCCGGTGAAGAATCCAACAACTGTGTCATCGATGATGCCAAAGATGACCTTTGGCAGAATCTCATAGCGCATTTCATACTACCTCCAGAGTATGAGTAATTTGAGGTAGATGGTATTACCCCAAGGCCGGGTGGGCTTGAAAATAGAGCGAAAGTCAAGGAGTGGGCACTAAGCAAGATGGATGAACTGTACCGGAACCACAAGAAAAGTTTATACACGAAATCTGATACTACCTCCAGACTTCAAAGGAGTAAACGAGAAGTTGAGAGAACAGTGGCCCGATTTTGTACAGTACAAGCAATCTGATAAAGCAAAGGCAAAGTCGGCAAAGAACGCGTTAAATGCTGCCAACAAGAAATACCATCATAAAATGGGGACAGGTGGCTACAAGAGTGCCATCCCTAAGTGGGAAACTATGGAGAAGGATATGAGGGCTAGAGGCGTCACTCCTGGTATAGATGGATGGCCCAAGAGGTCAAAGCACTGGTGGTACGGGCACGGGGGATCCTTGGACCCAGAAACAGGGAAGACATTATTTCATGATGAAATTCTAAAACCCTCCCAAGACCTTATTCAAGCAGTGAACGATGCTCAATTGGGATTGTTCCGTCCCAAGAGAGAGAACGAAGAGCTGACACGTGCCCTAGGGAATCCTGAAAAGGGAGGACGAACACAAGGCAAAGGCGCCGGTGTCTCGTGGAAGAAAGGGTTTCCTCAGTACGATGCCAGTTACAGAAGCCGTCAGAGAAAGAAGGACCGGGAGGCAGACCGGATCTCCAGGGTAGAGCAGGACCTAGCTGATCTGAAGAACCTCATGCATGAAATTAGCCAAAGGCCGCCGTCGTCAACTCACCCGCGGTCTGATGATCCAGCGTTGGATCTTAGCCAACGGAGAAGCGGCGTGGCTTCCACGGAGGTCCGTGCTGATGATCAAGAACTGCTGGATGATGCACCGGCTCCTCACTACCCCGTGGATGATTTCAGAGAGATGGCATAATGTGAGCTACATCAGCCAATGAACAATCTGTCCTTCAAGGTGGCGATCGGCACTGCTTTACCTTGTCTACCTGGAGCACTCCACCATTCACTTCCGATTCCACCAGGCTATGCTCGTGTCACGGTGGATGACATAGTGGAGGATTTTGCAGACCTAGAGATTGAAATCTCTACGCCTGAAGGCCTTACGAAACTAGGAGATGTCAAGCGCAACATCATTCTATGGAATAAGAAGTACATCAAGTTTCCAGGCTCGGCGCCAAGGCCACCGACTCCAAGGAATCCAAATCCACCCCGCATCGAATATCGTCAACCCCCAAGTCCACCCCAACCCGATTATCGCCAACCTCCAAGTCCACCCCATCCCGATTATCGCCAACCTCCAAGTCCACCCCGCCCCGCTGACGATCGCCGCAGCAGGAGTACATCAACTCGATCTCCGCCTCCGCCTCCGTGCAATACTACTACCTCATCGAAGAAACGGAAGTTCGACGGTCCCCCGCACCCCACATCGAAGAAAGGTCAAACGCCGAAGATAGTCGATATCCCGCCGGCTCTTCCAAAGAGACCTTATGACAAGACCGACGAGGAAACTAACGCGGATGTGGCTGCCCAAGTTAAGGCGCATTTTGCACCCAAAAAGCCTGAGCCAAAGCCGGTATATAACAAAAAAACAAAAAAGTGGGCTAAGTCCTTTCTTGAGCAACCATCCCAGATATCGATGAATCTGGAATCAGACTATGACCGGGAGATTATTAAGCAAGCACAGAAGAAAAAAATCACAAGTGCAAAAAGCGGGAAGCAAGTTGCCCAGCTCGGAGCACAAAAGAATCAATCGGTCGCCCCGCTCAAAGTCATTTTAGACCTCGACAAGGCCTTCAGAGCTGAAATGGATATGGACATGCGAATAATGGACCGTAGAGCCCGTAATAATGCTGCACTTATGGGAATCACTGTATCGAAGGCCAAAGCACTTTCTAACGAAGCAAATATGTCTCTTGGTCAATATTTAGGCTATGAAGATACGCCAGTGGGTCAGATAATATGGCAGTATGTCCAAGGGCAGCCTCTAGTCAGTAATGAGGAGCTCGCGCGTCTATCCACACATATGTGAAATATGCATGAATGGTACATGTCGCAAGCACAAAAAAAGCATCAGAAAGATTGGTTTCCGGTGGACGTTAGAAAGGAGCATCACTTCAAACCATACTCGATACAGGTTCAAATGACCGAACTGTTTCAGTTATACAACCAGCGCGCCCTCGAAAAATCTATCATTGGTTGCTACTGTCTGTAAGTTATTTATTTCTATAATTAAGTTTGTAGCTTTAGCTCGTTCATTGCATTTAATATATTATCCTAACTATATATCCTTTTGTATGATGATATTATATTCTGCAGAATGAAGATGCTTGAATGCAAAAGAGCTAGAAGATACGACGTTGGGTTCATTGACCCATATATCATTAATGAATATACGCTAAAGAATCACCCCAAAGACATGGAGGAAGACCTGTCCAGGTTCTTAACCGAGCATAATTTTGTTAAGGAAATACTATTTCCTTACAACTTCAAGTGAGTGTTTATATCTTGTACACATTTTATTTTTGCTTACTGGATGAGCTATGCATGTATGCTTATGTAAATGTGCGCAGATTCCACTGGATCTTGCTAAACATTCAAGTTGACAACTCCCTAGTTGAAGTCCACGACTCATTAAGTTGGGACCAAGAGAAGTGGAGCGACATGAAAGCAATGCTCCATAAGTAATTTCAATCATTATCGCATTATATCGTCCTATTTCATTCATTTCCTGATATCAAGTAACTAATAACTCCTTTGTTCATTTTATTTGCCGAGAAGGTGTTGGACACGGTTCAAACAGAAAATACCAGGTCCATTCAAAGAGGAGCTAATAAAATGGCGAAGAGTTTACAGCAGCCACCGGGAACTCATTTATGTGGATACTACATCTGCGAGTACATCCGCGAGTTGACCAGTGAGCGGAAAGTTGACTCACATTATATTTATGATTTGAGAGAGAAACTAGAGCCAGACCAACGCATAAGAGCAATTCAAGAGGAGCTGGCGGGATTTATGATGAAGGAAGTGCTTGATGTACATGGAGAGCATTATGCGGATGACGTGGAACTCGATTTGCCTTAGTCATCTCCATGTAGCTCATATGATATATATATTCATCAATGACCATGTAATTTCAAAACATTTCTTCCTTTTGATATGATTGATTATATGTATATGCTTGCAAGGGATCGATTAATTATATAAATGCATCGACGTGTAGTGTGTATGTAGTAGCATATAATATGTATACTGAAATATATGTTTGTTATAGTGAAACACAAAACGAAAAAGGAACAAAATGGCAAAAAAAAAGGAAATACACAATCTCTGTCGCGGCAGAGAAATGTGGTGTTTCTCTGCCGCGACAGGAAACCTTTTAGTCCCGGGTGGTGTTACAGCCCGGGACTAGAGGGTTTCCGCCCCCCGCGGCGCTGAAACAGCCACGTGGCTGTTATCAGTCGCGGGCCGTTGCGAGCCGGGACTAGAGGGGGGGCCTCTAGTCCCGTTTTTGCAGTCCCGGGCCCAAAACCGGGACTAGAGCCCGTTGCGGCCCGGGACTAGAGGCCTGTTTTCCACCAGTGATTGTTAACCTTCTTGAGCTTGCTTCCCCTCAATCCCTCCTATGATTCTTGCATATTCTTGAGGGATTTGAAAGAGGAGATCTAGATCTATAACCCCACCAATCAATCTCTCCTCTAAGTGAGAGGAACATATTGGGATCTAGATCTTGGAGTCTTTTGTGAATTTTCTCCATTGTTCTTCCTCTCTTATTCCCCCACAAGCTTTTGTAGCTTTGGTGGAATTAGGGAGAGAAGAACTTGAGCACTTCTTATGTTCTTGCCATTGCATTTGGTGCATCGGTTTGAGTTCTCGGTGAGGATTCGATTGAGTGAAAGGTGAGAAGATTTTTACTCTTGGGTTCTTGGAATCCTAGACGGTTTGGTGGTTTTGCAGGTCTTTGGATTACTTGGGGCCTTCCATTAAGTTGTGGAGCTTTCCCCAAGCTTGTTTGTTGGGAGCCTCCAATTAAGTTGTGGAGAAGTTCCCTAACCTTGTGAGAGGTTCCGGATTGCCACCAACAAGTGCACCAATAGTGGAAGTGTGGATCGATCCCGTTGGGGTGAGATTCACCGGAGAATAAGGGAGGCCTTTTGTGGCGTGGGTGGTTAGATACCACCCCCTCTCCAAACGAGTCGTACTCCATGTTGGGAGGAACTCGGTAAAATATCGTCGTCCTCGCGTGCCTCGGTTATCTCTATACTCGAGCTCTTACTTATGCACTTTACTTTGTGATAGCCTTCGTGCTTGAAGTATATATCTTTCTATCACATAGTTGTTTGTCTTGCTTAGCATAAGTTGTTGGTGCACATAGGTAAACCCTAGATTGTTCTAGGTTTTGTGCTTAACAAAGTAAACGCTAGTTTAATTCCACCTTTGTTGAGCCACTCTCGGAAAAGTTTTAATCGCCTATTCACCCCCTCTCTAGGCGACATATGTATCCTTTCACCGACAACTACGACACCTGGAATGCCTTCTTCGCTAACCGACAGGAAAGAGAGCTCGCCAGGTATGAGGGTGATGGCCCGCCCCCGGTGAACCATAACGAAGCCGGCCGTCATATCTGATAGGCAAACCGTACTATCATCGGCGTGATGCGCTACATCACCGGGGGAGACCATCATCGATCTTGGAGATGCCTCAAACTGGCTGGAGGACTGGACTCACAAGGATGCCTATTTATAGTACAAGTATCTCAGCATAGTGTCGACACTCACAACATAATGTCGACACTCACCCCTATTATTAGTGATGACTCATGTTTTGTCCCGGTTGGTGTCTCCAACCGGGACTAAAGGTTCAGCTTTAGTCCCGGTTGGCGACACCATCCGGGACAAGGTACAAGCCGCACGACATAATGTCCACACTCACCCCTATCATTAGTGCTTCCTGGCCTAGCCTGCCGCAATCCCTTCAGTCGCGGTTGGTTTCTCCAACCGGGACTAAAGATGAACCCTCTATTTATAGGCCATTCCCTCTATTTATAGGCATTTCCTTCTATTTATAGGCTGCCCGATCCAGCCTGCCCGCCCTTTCCCTCTATTTATAGGGCGACTGTCATGGCCACCCACACATACACACATTCCTCGCCGCATACTTTAGGATGCCCATCCCGCATCCTCGTACTCGACTCGGCGGCAACGATGGAGTACTAGGCTCCGTCGGGCATGTCCGAGACTGGGATCCGCCAGGTTGGCACTGGATGGTGCTACCTTCCGGGACGCATAGCTTGGTGAGGAATCCGGGTGTCATCGTCGACCCGGAGCTTCTTTGGTGGAGGTCGCCTGGTCCAGGAAGGGTGCAGAGGGAGCCGACCACCGAGGAGGTGGTACGTCATCGTGTCAGGGAGGAGGACGAGCATGTCCGTCGCTGTATGGCTGCGACACCAGGGTCGACGATATCTAGCAGATTCTTCAGGGATCTCACCCGAGCTATGCTCGTGTGATGGTTCTGTCTCTTTTGCTTTTCACCTCCCGCGGCTTAGGCACTAGGAGTCGCCGTCTAGTTTGATTGAGCAAGATGACCAATGCTGCATGCATGTGGATCTGGGTAAAATGTTTGACTCACAATATGATTCACAATATGATTACATAAAAGGTTTAATATATTACATAGATCACCAACATCCCTATCTAGTGTTGTTGTTTTATTCTACGCCGTAGCCATGAAGAATCTTCATCATTTAACAGGAGGCTTGGGTCAGTTTTCACTTTGAAGGGCGGGATTTCATGAAACTTATTATAATCTTCTGACATATCTGTCTTGTCATCCACTCTCACGATGTTTCTTTTCCCTGAAAGAACTATGTGGCGCTTTGGCTCATCGGACGATGTATTCTTTTGCTGATTTCTTTTTCTCAGTTTCGTAGACATGTCCTTCTCATAGAAAACCTGAGTCACATCGTTGGCTAGGACGAATGGTTCGTCCATGTACGCAAGATTGTTGAGATCCATTGTTGTCATGCCATACTTTTCGTCTACATGTACCCCGCCTCCTGTCATCTTGACCCATTTGCATCGAAACAAATGGACCTTAAAAGTAGGCCCATACTCAAGTTCCCATATCTCCTCTATGTACCCATAATATGTGTCCTTCTGTCCATTGTCATCTGTTGCATCAAAGAGGACACCAATGTGTTGGTTGGTGCTCTTTTTATCTTGGGCGATCGTGTAAAATGTATTACCATTTATCTCGTACCCTTGGAAAGTACATATAGTCGAAGATGGTAACCGTGCCAACAAGTACAGCTGATCTTCAATAGTGTTGTTATTCATGAGATGTTTCTGCAACCAACTGCCGAAAGTGTCCTCGTGTTCCACTTTAATCGAGGAGTCAGGCTTCCCCGGGTTTTCGGAGCATACAATAATCTTGTGTTTCTCGATATACGAAGCCACCAAGGTGGAATTGTGTAGAACTGTGTAGTGTGCTTTATTGAAAGAATCTCTGTCCATACATACCATTGTTTTCCTTCCTAGTGTGCCTTTTCCAGTCAGCCTCCCCTCATACCGAGATTCAGGAACACCAATCGTCTTAAGGTCAGGAAGAAAGTCAACACAAAACTCAATGACCTCCTCTGTTCCATAGCCCTTGGAGATGCTTCCTTCTGGCCTAGCACGGTTATGAACATATTTCTTTAAGACTCCCATGAACCTTTCGAAGGGGAACATATTGTGTAGAAACACAGGACCGATAATTCTATTCTCTTCGACTAGGTGAACTAGGAGGTGCGTCATAATATTGAAGATGGAGGGTACAACAACTCTAAGCTGACCAGACATTGGACCACATCAATCTGTAACCCTGATAGATTACCGTCTGAGAAATTGCATTGAGGAATACACATACCTTCACAATGGCCAGTCAAACATTTTCCGGTAGAATCCCCCTCAATGCAACCGTAAGCAATTGCGTCATAAGCACGTGGCAGTCATGGGAATTTAGGTTTTGGATTTTTTTTCATATTTACTATTCTCTTTATGTTAGACGAGAAGCCAGATGGGACCTTGATACTGAAAAGGACTTCAAAAAAGATTTCCTTCTATTCCTTGGTAAGAGCATAGCTGGCAGGACCTTGAAACTGCCCTGGATGCTTGTCGTCTTATCCTTTATGACGTTGCTAGTCCTCCCGTGCTTCCGGTGTATCTTTTGACTTCTCATACAAGCCCAACAAGCCTAGAATATTCACGCAAAGATTCTTCATCGGGTGCATCACGTCGATTGCAGAGCGGACCTCATGGACTTCCCAATAGGGTAGCTCCCAAAATATAGATTTCTTCTTCCACATGGGTGCGTGTTCGTCGGCGTCTTTCGGAACAGCTTGTCCTCCGGGACCCTTTTCAAATATTATATTTAAATCCTTGACCATACCAAATACATCAGCACCAGTACGGGGGCAGGCTTCTTCCGGTGATCTTCCTCGCCATCGAAATGCTTGCCTTTTTTCCGTAAGGGATGTCTGGGCAGAAAAAAACGACGATTGTACGGGTACACATTCTCCCTAGATTTATCTAGATATATACTTTCAGTCTCATCTAAACAGTGTGTGCATGCATTATATCCCTTGTTCGTCTGTCCTAACATGTTACTAAGAGCAGGCCAATCATTGATGGTTATGAACAGCAACACTCGTAGGTCGAATGGCTCTTGTTTGTGCTTATCCCACACACGTAAACCTGGTTTGGCCCACAACTGTAAAAGTTCAACAACTAACGACCTTAGGTACGCATCAATGTCGTTGCCGGGTTGCTTCGGGCCTTGGATGAGCACTGTCATCATAATGAACTTCCGCTTCATACACAACCAAGGAGGAAGGTTGTAGAGACATAGAGTCACGGGCCAGGTGCTGTGACTACATCTCTGCTTCCCAAAAGGATTCATGTCATCTGTACTTAGACCAAACCATAAGTTCCTTGCATCACCAGAAAAGTCCGGGAAGTCTCTCTCGATTTTTCTCCACTGCCGACCATCAGCGGGGTGCCTCAACATCCCGTCTTTCTTATGTTCTTCCATGTGCTATCACAACAACTTGGCATGCTCTTTGTTTCTAAACAGATGTTTCAATCATGGTATTATAGGAGCATACCACATCACCTTGGCAGGAACCCTCTTCCTGGGTGGCTCGCCATCAACATCACCAGGATTATCTTTTCTGATCTTATACCGCAATGCAGTACATACCGGTCATTTATTCAAATTCTCGTACTTCTCACCGCGGTAGAGGATGCAGTCATTAGGGCATGCATGTATCTTCTGCACATCTAATCCTAGAGGGCAGACGAGCTTCTTTGCTTCGTATGTACTAGCGGGCAATTCGTTATTTCTTGGAAGCAACTTCTTCATGAGTACCAGCAACTTCTCAAATCCCGAGTCAGTCACACCGGTCTCTGCCTTCTACTTCAGCAATTCCAGTGTGCTATACAACTTCTTCTGGCCATCTTCACAAGTTGGGTATAGCAATTTGTTGTGGTCCTATAATATGTGCTCAAACTGCAACCTCTCCTTTTTTGTGTCGCGGTCTCGCTTTGCATCAGAAATTACCCGACCAAGATCATCAGCGGGCCGGTCTGGTTCTCATTCTTCACCTCCTTCTTCTTCATTGTCTTCCATTGCGGTATCAGCGTATTCAGGGAACATAGATCGGTAGTTGTCATCATCGTTCTCTTCTTCATCGCCGTCTTCCATCACGACCCCTCTTTCTCCATGTTTGGTCCAAACATTATAGCCGGACATAAAACCAGACCAAAGCAGGTGGCTCTGAATGACTCTTGTGGAAGTGTGAGCCTTCTCATTCCTACAGTCAACACATGGACAACACATAAAACCACCCCGCCGCTTGTTCTCCTCGGCCACAAGTCGAAAAGAATGCATGCCTTCTCTGAAAGCGGCAGAGCGTCGGTCACCGTACATCCATGGATGGCTCATCTGTATCATACAAATATATATCAAACGCAATCACGATGCTAAAATTAGTACCGCGCGGTCTAAACAAGAAAATAGTTGCTAACCTTTTATTACACTTGGAAACAAAGATGAGAAAACTTAAGTGTGGCTCGGGCACCTCATATCATGTCTGTCTTGTGTGACCTAAAGTCGCATCGCTCTAATGGACATTTTACCGAACACCTCTAGTGCATATGAACAAGAAAAAAAATAGCACAACACCACCTCTCCCACCAGGAAAAAACAGTTGAGAGAGGAAGGAAGTTGTGCCATATATATAGGATCAGACCACTAATCCCGGTTTGAGATACAAACCGGGACTAAAGGGGGTGCCCGCTGCGAGCGGCAGGCCCCAGACCCTTTAGTTCCCGGTTTGTGTCTCACACTGGGGCTAATGAGGTCTACGGGCCGGGACCTATGGTTTGGGGTGGCTTGGGCCGTTCGGCGCGGGCCATTAGTCCCGGTCCCAACCGCAGCCGACACTAATGGCCTAGACGAATGGCTTGTTTTCTACTAGTGTGCTAGAAATAAGGCGTAGACATAGGCGTCTGAATTTTTGTTAGATATCAGTCATTTCTCTCACTATTAATGTCCCTTGCGATTCATGCGATATATAAGTTGTAACTAGGAATTTGTATAAATTTTATAAATTATAACTAGATTGCAACTGAAAATTAGTAAAAAATAATATAACATCAATAATTTAGATATAACTAAAAATCAGGCGCCCCGAAATCTAGGCGCTCCCATAATTATACGAGTGATCTTAGAAACCATGGGCCGCTTTAGTTCAGCTAGTAAGACACTGTAAGTTGGTTCAGCACGCGCTAGTTGAAAGAAGTGTCATCGCCATGGTAGCTAGTAGTATTACTCCTGCACAACACGCGCTTGCTCGGTGCGGCCGACACGTATCTTTCTGTCTAGCCTTTATTCCTTTCTTCCCCACTCTCTCATTCCAGAGCAGTCAAACCTAGGTCGTCTCCTCTTGTCACACCTAGCCTCCATCCATGGAGCTCCCACCGTCCTAGCTAGTACGTCGATCGACAGTTGCTTACCCGATATCCTACACTGCACTGCGGCTAGCCAGTAGCCAGTAGACACTAAGCAACTCGATCGATACAGCCACGGTCAATTCTACCGTCTCCTCTCGTGCCGCCCGCGCGCGATAATATGGCGGCGTTGTTTATGCTGGTTCTTGTGCTCGCCGTGTCCGGAAGCGCCGCCGGCGACGACGATCCCAGGCTGCCCCGGCTCAAGTTCCGCGACGCGACGTCCATGAATGGCTGCGGGAGTTCCGTGGGCCTCCACAACGTGACGTCCGACGCGAGCGACGCCTTCCAGGATGGCCTCCTCGTCGGCGGTGGCGGCGGCAGAGGGCTCACGTTCTTCTGCCCGGACGCGGCGTGGCGGGGGCTCGTGGACCACATGTCCAAGAACGGCTGCGGAAGCTTCGCTGGCCTCCTCTCCGCGACGCCGACAGCGGGCGAGGTCTTCCAGAGGCGCCTCGTCAGCGGCGGTGGCGGGCTCACGGTCTTCTGCCCCGACGACAAGGCCGTCGCCGCGTTCGGCCCCGCGTTCCGAGGCCTCGCCGCCGCCGACCGGGTATCCGTGCTGCTGTACCACGGCGTGGCGGGGCGCTACGGCAGGGACCGGTTCAGGGGGTTCGAGTGGGTGGCCGTGAGCACGCTGGCGGAGGACGCGGCGACCAACACCCTAGTCGTCCGCGACGACGGGGCCACGCTGGAGCTCTGGCCGTCCCCTCCGTCGTACCCGAACGGCCGGGTCCTGGTGACGAGGACGGTGTCGGAGGAGGAGCACCTCGCCCTGCACGTCGTCGACGGCGTGTTGCAGCCGAGCACGGTAGCGTGCGCCGGGTATCTAGGCTGGCTGCGTTGCTCCCTCTCGCTAAATGTCCCGGTGTGGGCGATCCCGGTCTCGGTCGTAGTGGGTGCAGTCGCCATGACCGGAGTTCTTCTCGCCGAATTTCAACTTCAAGCCCCCAACGTCGTCGACGGCAACTGAGGCAGCATGGATCCGATATGCACCGATCGAAGACAGCACGTTCTGTGGATCGGGGAAGAGGTTTTGATCTTGTTAACTTCTAGGAGTACTGCTAGCGAATAGTACACCAGTGATTTGCATGGTGTTTACTGTTTAGTCAAGTCCGCCTGTGCATGTTATGCTACCTGCTAGGCACTGTACTGCTAGACTGCTAGCTAGCTGGAGTTCCGTTCGGCTCCTCTGCTATGCCGCACCTTTGCAAGTACCAAGTTGTCGTGTCGAGTCCAAGTCTCATGGTGTGACCATTCGATCAGTTCCCCGCCTGCCGCGGCACATGAAATGCCTGCACCAGTTGCATTGCCTTCCCTCGTACTGGTCGTGGTGGTGGCAGAATATCTTCTCCGGCTGGTCCGTGACATTGCATTCAACGAGCGCTTTGCTTGTGCTGTGAGGCATTTCCATTTTCGGACCCTGACCATGTGTGCTCAGTGGCTCACACTTCAGGACAATCAGTCAATGACAACTTGACAAAAGGACTTTGCATGATTAGAGACGGGAAACAAAAGGAGACGAACTTTACATATGCGGGTGTTTGCAATTGCGTCGTGGCGCATGTGGCATGCTGGCTATAATCGAGCTGCAAGGAACCGTGTTTACTAGTACGTCTCTGTTATGTTATCTGTACTTCATACTCTCTGTCACTCCTCACAAATAGCTTGCGTCTAGACTCGTCTAGCTGGCTTCCGAGAGTAGCACATTATTTTGAGGTCCATGTCACGAACACTCTCATCTTCTCGAAAAATATAAGGCTAGATGAAGCGATGTACTAAACCCTAAAGTTTATTAGAAACCAGCAAAGAGCTAGTAGTTGTTCCCTCGGGAAAAAAAATTAGAGTACGTACGACGGTCTCCAAGCTTTATTTATATGCCCGAAAAAGCTCCATATATACATTTCAAATCCGAGGACAAAGGCCATGCTCCAAGATAAGTTGCACAGCGGAGTCTCACATAAACATGGAGGTGAAGCCAAGAAAGGAAGAATGCTGGAAGGTGTTGTACACACGTGGCACAAAATAGACACGGGCCTCGCTTGTATTCCCTGCATGTTCGACTGTTTCTTTCTTCTATGTGAAGTTAGCCATTCAAGATGCTCGGTTGTCAGCATTTAGACGGAGTGATTACTCATGGAGTACTCTACTCGACGAGATGCGATTCCAGATGCTCGATGGTCAGCATTTGGGTAGAGTGATTAGTCATGGAGTACTCTGCTTGATGAGATGCGATTCAAGATGCTCGGTGGTCAGCATTTGGGCGTAGAGGTCATAGGCCGACTTGGTGGTGGCATGTGATGTGATGAACTTTTACATGGTGTCATAGTCGTTGTCGAGGCCCGAGAGTAAGTAGTAGATGAACTCCTCATCGCAGAGAGGCTTCCCAATGGATATCACCATGTCCTAGAGTGCTTTCATCCGATTGAAGTAGACGGCGATGGAGAGTTCATGGTTCTTGAGATCATGCATCCGAGAATATATCCTGGTGGAGTTGCATCTATGTCCTGTCGTGGCAGAAAATTACGCATGTTTTACTGCCGCAACAGAGTCTGCCGATGGGGCTGCCGAGGCAGCGATTTCGCCGGATGCTGTTGCCGAGGCAGAGTCTGCCGAGGGGGGTGCCAACGTAGCTGTTTCGCAGGCTGCTGCACAACTTCCGATGCTCTCGGCTGTCATCCATGAGGAGGACCAGGTTACTGCTGCTATGAATCTGCAGAAAACTCGCATGGTTGACAAGGAGCAGTCGGCACTACATATTGCTTCTTCCGGTTCTTTATTGATGATTTCACAGCAGCCTATAAGTGGCCTGTACACAGCTGATCGGAAGAAGGCGGTTGTGTCTCGGGAGGAGATTATTGCTTATGGAGGCATTCAGGAGGTGGAACGGGAGGGGTTCAGATCAAGTGAACGCATTCGATCTCAGCCGAACGCTGGTGCTACGCAGCTAAATCGTGCGATATAGCTTGCTCAGCGTCGGGATTCTCCTTCCTTTCCAGGTATAATTTCAAAGCCAAAGCATTCAATTTTGTCTTTATCGGATGATGTTATTGCTGCTACAGCAAGTTCTTTAGGGGTTTCTTTAGGTAGCTCTCCAACTAAAATCTCTGAATCGGTTAGTTTAATCAAAGCGGTTGAGCAAGATAGATATGTGACTATGCTTCACAAAAATTTGAATTCTGTGGAAGAAGATCCACAGGTTCTTTTTGTGTCTAAAGTTTCGGGGCTTTGTGATGATTTAACGGAGGAGGAAAGGTTGATGTCTAACTCTGGCTTGGAGGATCATACGGATCTTGTAATTCAAGGTGTGAAAGACACACGAACCCATCAAAGAAAGAAATATGATTTGACCAACGTTAGGCATAGTACGAGATTAAGAATAAGGAAAAGATATATTTAAAATGAGAGCGATGATTTGGAATAGCGAGGGACTTTGTGACCCTTGCAAGATTTGGTTTATTCAAGAAACAATCAGAGAACAAAAACTAGATTTTATTGTGCTGCTAGAAACAGGTAGATCGAATTTTACAACACCTTTTTTAAAGCACCTATCAGGAGGGGTAGATTATATTTGGTTTGTTCTTCCTCCACACGGGAGATCTAGAGACATTTTAATCGGTGTGTATACCACGGCTTTGCTAGTGAAGAAGGTAGACACTGGTGATTTTCTAGTTAAAGTTCACCTGCGGTCTAAAGCAGACGACTTTGAATGGGTGTTTGTGGCAGTATATGGTGCTGCTCAAGATGAGAAGAAACCGGATTTTCTAGCGGAGTTGGTGAGGTCATGTAAAAATGAATCACTTCTCATGCTAGTGGGAGGTGATTTCAATATTTTACGAAGGCCTGAGGATAAGAGTAATGATAAGTTTAATTCGAGATGGCCATTTATGTTTAATGCGATAATTGAAAGCCTTAATCTAAGAGAAATCGTTCTCTCGGGTAGGCAGTACACGTGGGAAAGTCGTAGAAGTATGCCTACCTACGAAAAGCTGGATAGGGTTCTTTCTAGTGTGGAATGGGAACAAAAATTCCCATTAGTTACCGTGTGTGCTCTGACTAGATCGGGTCCGGACCATACTCCACTACTAATTGATTCAGGAGATCAAGCTCATATAGGTAATAAAGCTAAGTTTTCGTTTGAATTATCTTGGTTAAGACTAGATGGTTTTTACGATATCATTAAGAGGGAATGGAACTCAATCACGAAAGGTGCGACTGGTATTGATCGTTGGCAAAATAAAATTAGGCATCTTAGAAACTTTATACGTGGTTGGGCTAGACAGCTAGACAACGTAGTGGTGTGTATAGAAAAGAAAAGGAGAGACTAAGTATGATAATTGATGATCTTGACATAGAGGCTGAAACTATTCCCTTATGCGATACCGAAAGACAAGTCTTGAGGAATGCAAATGATGAGCTTACTAAACTAAGATGTGATGAGGAAATTAAATGGGACCAACGTGCTAAAGTTAAGCATGTTCAAGAAGGGGGAAACAACATAAAATATTTCCACTTAATAGCAAATGGCAAGCACCAGAAAAAGAAAATCTTTTAGTTAGAACAAGACGAGGGGACTGTTGTAGGGGATGAGAATTTAAAAGTTTATATAACTGACTATTACAAGAGATTGTCTGGAGAACCTTTTCCAAACAACTTCTCTTTGGATGAGACTAGGATTAATGATATACCTCAATTATCACCGGAGGAGAATGATATCCTCACGGCTGAGTAGGTTCATGACACTATTTTCCAGATGAAACTTAATAAAGCTCCAGGACCAGACGGGTTTCCTGCTGAGTTTTATCAAAAAAATTGGGATATTATTAAGGTGGATCTTATGGTTTTGTTTGTACAATTTAGAAGGGGAGAGCTCCCTTTGTACAAACTGAATTTTGGTGTCATAACTTTGCTACCAAAAAAGTAAAATGCAGTGCAAATACAACAATACAGACCTATATGTTTACTTAACGTGAGCTTCAAAATATTCACTAAAGTTAGAACCATCAGGGTCACATCAATTGCTGAAAAAGTTATTAGACCCACACAAACGGCCTTTATGCCCGGGCGAAATATTTTAGAAGTTGTAGTTATCTTACATGAGACTATCCATGAACTTCATAGGAAGAAATTGGATGGAGTTCTTTTCAAGATCGAAAAGGCCTATGACAAGGTTAAATGGCCCTTTTTACAGCAAGCGATGCAAATGAAAGGTTTTGGACAAGATTGGTGTAATATGATTGCACGTTTTGTCCAAGGGGGTAGTGTTGGAATTAGGGTTAATGATGACATTGGCCACTATTTCTAAACTAGAAAAGGACTGCGACAAGGAGATCCTCTGTCTCCGGTCCTGTTTAATATTGTGGCAGACATGTTAGCTATTTTTATTGCTAGGGCAAAAGAAGTTGGTCAGATTGATGGACTTGTTCCTCATCTAGTCGAGGGAGGTATATCCATTTTGCAATATGCAGACGACACAATTCTTTTCTTGGAACATGATTTTGACAAAGCAGTCAATATGAAATTGATCTTATGTTTATTTGAACAACTGTCTGGTCTAAAAATTAACTTCCACAAAAGTGAGATCTTTTGTTTTGGAAAGGCAAAGGAGGAAGAAAACTACTATAAACATATTTTTGGCTGTGAAAGTGGTTCGCTACCTTTTAGATACCTTGGTATACCAATCCATTACAGAAGACTTCTTAATAGTGAGTGAAGGCCAGTAGAAAACCGCTTTGAACGAAAGTTTGGGTGCTGGCAAGGAAAGTTTTTCTCATACGGAGACAAGCTTATTCTTATCAATTATGTACTCACTAGTTTACCGTTGTTCATGTTATCCTTCCTTGAGATACCTAAAGGGGTTAGAAAGAGATTGGATTTTTATCGCTCTCGCTTTTTTTGGCAGAATGATGAAAACAAAAAGAAGTATCGGTTAACAAAGTGGAATATTATTTGTCGCCCCAAGGACCAGGGAGGTCTTAGGGTAGAGATGTTGGAACTTAAAAATAAATGTTAAGCAAATGGCTTTTCAAACTTTTAAATGAAGAGGGCATGTGGAAATAACTGCTACGCAATAAATACCATAGGAATAAAACGCTTTTCCAAGTAAAGGTAAAACCCACAGATTCTCCTTTTTGAAAAGGGCTTATGAGAATCAAGGATGAATTCTTTCAAAAAGGATCTTTTGTTGTTGGGAACGGGTTGAAAACCCGGTTCTGGGAGGATAGTTGGCTAGGTGATACGCCACTGGCACAACAATATCCCTCTCTCTATAACTTTGAGCGGTGGAAAAACGTTTCAGTTGCACAAGTTTTAGCCAACACACCTCTAAATATCGAGTTCCGAAGATCGTTAATAGAAAATATATGGGATAGATGGTTACATTTAGTTCAGCGTTTGATGGGAGTTAGCCTCTCGAACGAACATGACTATTTTAAATGGAAAATGACTGCATCTGGTTCTTTTACGGTCAAATCAATGTATGTAAATTTGTTGAATGTGACTGCTCCTTTCCCGCGATGATACTTATGGAAACTAAAGGTACCACTAAAAATTAAGATTTTTATGTGGTTTCTTTACAGAAAGGTTTTACTAACAAAATATAATTTAGCTAAGCGAAAATGGAATGGTTGTATGAAATGTGTTTTCTGTGATTCGCCAGAATCCATACATCACTTGTTTATCGCTTGTCCCTTTACTCGTCTTGTTTGGAGAATTGTTGAGTTCACTTTTAACCTGCCACCTCCGGCCAACATAACAAACATGTTCGGAAATTGGCTTAATGGGATGGGAAAGAATGATAAATCTAAAATCCCTATTGGCATTTGTGCGTTGCTATGGTCTTTATGGAATGCGAGGAACGACCTCGTTTTTAACAGATTTGGAACTATCAATTTCTTGCAGGTTATTCGAAGAGCTACACACTTGATTCATTTATATGGTCCTATCTTCTACCAGAGGACCAGCGCCGCCTATGGATATTGGATGCATTCAGTTGGAGACAGTCGCTTTGGCTTTCTACAATCAGGCTGGGTGGCGGCATGCTAAAAGGATAGATATTGCTTAAGCGTGGACTCTTTTCTGGTTTAGGCGGCTAATTTTTTAGGCACTTTAAGTGATCCATGAGTTTGTAATTCCAGATTTTGTACTCTTATGGTTTGAGACTTTTTAAATGATGCAATAAAAGGCTGTGTGCATCAATTGATGCAGAGGCCGGGGTATACCCCATTTTGAAAAAAAGGTGCCAACCAACGTTTCCCAAGATGCTTGAGAAGTTTGGGAAAAGAGAACCATGCTGACCATCCCGTCATCCATTGATGACATGAACGCATAGAGGATGACTTGATATTGTCGGAGCCAATGTTGATGCACCGGGTTGAATTACTTCACCACCATGTTGTCGACGTGAAAGGTAGTCCCGACCGTAGGGCATGGCGTTGATCCATTTACGTACCCTATGAGGAGATGGATCTGTAGAATAGGAATGATCTACGTACCCTACTTCGGACACGAGATGTTTCCGACTCGGTCCGCGGACACAAAACGAGACCTTTTTTTATCCCGGTCCATTTGGGATGCTGAGTGCTCTCAGTGGGCCAACCCATTTGACCGGCCCCACCCAGACCATCATCATCATTAGCGGTGGTTTGAGGTCATCGGTATTGGGTAGGACCAGATCATCAAAAGGGGCCCACCCGAAACCGTCGTGGTCGAGCATGACTCGGGCCTTAGGCGAAGGTCCGAATGATGATGCCTTGGCGGCCAAGCCAAGGCGTATCGCCGAACGGATTCTTCATGATTAGATCTGAAATTCTTCTTAGGATCTCATGTAGGCCGTCACTTGTAAATCATCTCAGCAATCATGTAACCCTAGCCCCGACCATGTATATAAGGGGGTAGGAACAATGAATGATGGAGAAAAAACAACGACCTAGAACCTAGAACACCCGTCTGATTCCTTTGATCAGACGACATCTTTTCTGAGAATCCCTCAGTCGTCTTCTACCACCAACCATCATAGGTGATATCAATCAATATCTCGATTTCACCCGAGCACACTACGATAATTCCATCGAGCACAAATAGGAAGTAGGGTTTTTTCCGGACACTGTTCATCCAGGGCCTGAACCTATATAAATTGCCGTCTCAGTGTGCTACCATCCCAATCTCCGAGCGTGACCCCTCCGAACATAAATCTACCATCATAAAATACCTTAACCGTTGGCACGTGAGGTAGGGGTTGCGCGTTTTGGATTCCAGATAGAGATGGTCAAGGTTGTATTTAACCACAGCATGGAGGCTACCCAAGACTCTGGACAATATATTTGATTCGGATCCCTGGAGTTCATCGCTAACAGGGAAAGGAGGTTGTCTCTCAACCAGCCCGATCCCACTCCCGTGGCCGCCGCCCCTCGGATTCCCCAACGGAGATCTAGAAGGTGGAGGAGTTCCATGAAAAGCACAAGCGATTTTGCTAGGACTTCGGGAACCAGACTTTCCCTTGGCACGGTCCGGAATCTCACCATCTCGCAGAGGAGTTCAAGATCTTCCCCGACCACCAGAGGCACATGGATTGGCCCAGACAACCAACTTAAATTTATGACATTTTTTATACATGCACCTTGTTAACTCAAGTTAGGAGTGTAGAAGTCGAGCAGCTGTGGGTCGACCCTAAAGAAGATTTGGGCCAAAAGAGCCGGCTTTGACCGACACATTGGGTCAGCCGAGTCGACCCACTCGTACCCCAGCTGGTACCATATCAAGCTTGTGCATGTATATATGAACGCAGTAGATCATGTTCCCATCTACTCCAAATCTGTAACCGTCTGTAACAAATGCTCGTTAAACTGAAGCGTTTACGATCGTTGTGGAGTTGTCCATCGAGCTATTTCACATGCAGTGAACGAACACAGAAATATTATGAATGGCTCCGTTGATGAATTCTCCTTTTCCTGTTATACAAGGATGCTTGCACAACTACACGTACATGGCACACAACTGAAACATTTACAAGAGATGCGGTGGTTAGTGGTTGCAAACATACCGGCGTACGTTCTATACGCCTAACATATATAGCTGAAATGGCCACTATGTGTATATGACGTTCACATGTGCTTTCATTTTTTTCCATCAATCAATAGCCTTTTGTTGTTTATCGCAGATCTGATTGAATTAGTAGTTTGTCGTAATGTATTTTAGAATGTTCACAGTGCAAACACAACTGAAAAATGTATCAGAGTTAACTTTTCGGTCTGCCCCGGGTACGCATTGGGGAAATGAGGCCACTAGCTTCTTTTAAAATGGGTCGGCCCATGGCCTCTCAAATTGGCCTCGAGGCGATGGGGTCAGGGCTAGGTCTAAATCGACCAATTTCCATCATGATGCCCAATTCTCCGACCACCTCCCCTTCTCGTTTCAGGTAGGAAGGAAGGGGACTCTCGCCACCTGAGCCATCTCTCTCGACGAGGAGGTGAAGGAGAGAAGCACTACCACTGGCAAGCTCCACGTTACGGCATGGTGGTGAACCCTAGTTTTTTCGCTAGGGAAAAGAGCAGCCACAACCCTGGAAAAAGCAGTCAGAACTGCTCCTTAATCCTAGCGCCAGAAAATACACGAGGGAGTACTATTATTTTACTTGTCGTTAACCATTTTTGGTGACGTTTCACACGTGATTTTTTCAATTTGTTCTGATGGTTAACTAAGAAGCTTTGTAATACATAGACGTCGTTTTATAATTGAATTCTCCGTTGGTTGATTCATGTATCGATCTTATAGGATTGTTGATTGAAATATTCCAAATGATGAACTTCATAATAAAAATAGTTGTGTCAATTAATTGATGAAGTAAATATATGACTCGTGACATTCCACACAATCTTCTAAGTGATACCCACAAAAACAAAATCTATGTGCTAACGAGCATCCAAAATATAGTTTGATTATTGTGGAAACAAGGTGTATATACATTTTTTTTAGCTAAAAGACTTGATAGCCTGGCTTTAAATTAATAAAGTTGAGGTCGTAGAGACTCAAAACTGGTAAGCTGGCTGAGCCAGTTACAATTCCTTACATGGCCTCATGTCCAAATTGTAAAGTAGTATAAATTGGTATCGACAATAATCAATATATAGGTTACAAGGAGTTTATATAGGGGGGCGGCTAGCGGCTAACCCTAACTTGACACCCAAGTATCTAACAACCGACATAATCTAACATCCCCCGCATTTACAACGGGAGGCTCGATGACGTTGAGACTGAATTGTATGTCTGTAAATGGAGTAATAGGAAGGCCTTTGGTGAATATATCAGCAAATTGAGCAGTCATTGGAATATGGAGCACACGAACTTGTCCAAGAGCCACCTTCTCTCGAAAAAAATGTATATCTATCTCAATGTGTTTGGTGCGCCTGTGCTGGACTGGATTCCCGGACATGTAAACCATCAAGATATTGTCGCAGTAGACAATGGTGGCCTGCTGAAGAGGTTGATGAAGCTCCGAAAGCAATTGACTCAACCAAATGGTGTCAGCAACCGCATGGGCCACAACGCGATATTCAGCTTCAGCAGACGAGTGATAGACCATAACCTATCTTTTGGAGGACCAAGAAATTAAATTGTTACCAAGAAAAACATAGAAAACGGATGTGGATCGTCGACTATCTGGGAAACTAGCCCAGTCTGCATCAGAGTATGCTGTCAAGGAAATTGGAGGTGAGTTGCTAATGTGGATACCATGGTCAAGGGTGCCCTTAAGGTAATAAAGAATCCGCTTAATGTGGTTATAGTGGGGAAGACGAGGATCAAGCATATAAAGACATGCTTGCTGAACAGTGATGACCCACAAGTGTAGGGGATCGCAACATTCTTCGCGGGTAGTATTACCCAATTTATTGATTCGACAAAAGGGGAGCCAAAGAATACTTGCAAGCCTTAACAACTGAGTTGTCAGTTCAGCTGCACCTAGAAATAGTTCTTGCTCACAGAAGTTTATCAGTAGCAACAGTTTGGTAGTAGCAACAACAAAGCAACAACAACAACAACAACAGAATAGGAGCAATAGTAACAGTAACGGTAACAATGGGATTCAAGTGCGGTAGGCATAGGGATGGATGGACGGGCGTTGCATGGACGAGTCTAAACATGTAACTTCAAGATCTAGGGCATTGCAGATAAATAATAACAAGCATACAAGTACTAAACAATCCTAGGCATGTGCTTCATGTATAGTCATACGTGCTCGTAATGAGAACTTGCACAACATCTTCTGTCTAGCTAGCCCGTGGCAGCGGGGCCTCTAGGGAACTATTGGCAATTAAGGTGCTCCTTTTAATAGAGCACCGAAGCAAAGCTTTAACACTCTGTGAACACATGTGATCCTCACACCACAACCATCCCCTCCGGTTGTCCCAATTATTGTCACTTTGGATCCGGACAATGATATGTGTACACAACTTGCAGATAAGATCACAAACAATACTATCATAATGATTCAATAATAAGTTCAGATCTGAGATCATGGCACTCGGGCCCTAGTGATAAGCATTAAGCACAACAAGTTGCAACAAAGTCAAATAGCACTAATAGAGATACTAGGCACTATGCCCTAACAGATCTTATTCGATTACATGATAGAACTCATCCAATCCCTACCATCCCCAAGCCTACAGCGGGGGATTACTCAATCATGGATGAGGGAAACATCGGTGGTTGATGGAGAGGCGTTGGTGATGACGATGGCGATGATCCTCTCCAAATTCCCCGTCCCGGCAGGGTGCCAGAACGGAATTTCTAGATCCGAATCTTGGTTTCTAGTGGCGACGGCGGAGCGGAACTCTTTCTGGAAAACTATCGAACCCCCTCGGTTTTTAGGTTGAAAGGCAACTTATAGGTGCAGAGGGAGGCCGAGGGGGTGCCTCAGGTGGCTGCACCCCCCAAGGCGCGGCCAGAGGTGGGCCCGCGCCTGGCAGGGGTGCGCCCCCCCTCCCAGGCCCCTTCTCCGTCTCGTCTTCTGGATCCGTGGGTCTTCTGGTGAAATATAATTTTTGGCATATTTTCAGAGATTTTTCCTGATAGTTGATTTTCTACACAAAAACAAGACACCAAGCTAATTCTGCTGAAAACAGCGTCAGTCCGTGTTAGTTTTATCCAAATCACACAAGTTTAGAGGAGAAACAATAGCAAAAGTGTTCGAGAAAGTAGATACCTTTTGGACGTATCAACTTCCCCCAAGCTTAGCTTATTGCTTGTCCTCAAGCAATTCAGTTGAAAACTGAGTGCGATAAAAGAACTTTCACGAACACATTTGCTTCATATGATGTATATATTCTTAGCACGGGAGTAGATGCTTAAACCATTCATAATAATAAGTATGCAACCAAGTCTACTCAATAATCATTGCAAGATATGAAGAGAAACCAACTCAATAATAATAAGTAGCATGGAACATAAACATAAGCAACATTGCAATGCTCATAGTAAGGTATGATAGGGTGGTATCTCGCTTGCCTTTGTTTATAGAGCACAATATAAATGCCAAGGCACCTCTGAAGTTCAAGTGAAGACTAGAGGTAAAAATATCAGAGATACAAGCATCAACGTCATGACATAATTAACCAAGTTTTGGAACAAACACAAGAATGACAACTATGCTCTCAATAAGGTGCTCAAGAAGGTGTTCATAAAAATCCGTTTGTTAACAAGGTTGATCAGGTCTTGTTACCAAAACAATATTATATGAAACAAAACTTTGCATTCCACAAGGTGATTATGTTACCTCATACTTGATAGCAATGGTCCCAATCATAATAGTTTCAAAATTTTCTTGTGGAATGGGACAATATATTTCTCCAACCTTGATGCTCTCAACATTCTCAATGGAATTCAGGCAATAGCTTCTAACAACCTTCTTGGGGAAATAAACAGTATGCCCTTTGTCATCAATATTGAATGTTACTTTTCCTTGATTACAATTAATGACAGCACCTGCAATATTAAGAAAAGGTCTCCCAAGAATAATAGACATATTATCATCTTCAGGCATTTCAAGCACAACGAAATCAGTCAAAACCAAGCAATTATGAGCCACTTGAACAGGAACATCCTCACATATACCAACAGGAATAGTAGTTGACTTATCAGCCATTTGCAAAGATATATCTGTTGGTATCAACGTTTCTAGCTGGAGTCTCTTGTAGAGAGAAAAAAGCATAACACTAACTCCAGCTCCCAAATCACATAAAGCGGTTCTAACATAATTATTCTTAATAGAGCAAGGAATAGTTGGTATACCTGGATCACCAAGTTTCTTTGGAACCTTACCATTGAACGAGTAATTGGCAAGCAAAGTAGAAATCTCCTCATTAGGAATCTTCCTTTTATTAGAGACAATATCCTTCATATACTTTGAATAAGGAGGCAACTTAATAGCATCAGTCAAAGGAATTTGCAAAAATAAAGGTTTCATCCACTCACAAAACTTGTTGTAGTGTTCTTACTCCTTTGACTTGTGTTTCTTACCTGGAAAAGGCATATGTTTCTGCAATAAAATCTTCCTTAGTGTACCTAGTGTACCTGGAAAAGTCATAAAATCTTCCTTAGTGTACCTAGTGTTTTTAGTGTGCTTCTCAGGTTCTTCCTCAACTTCCTCCTTATCAGGAGCATCATTATTATTACCACTCTCAGTTTCAGCATCAGAGACAGATATACTATTAGGATTTACACCAGGTTCAAGTGGTTCCTCAACTACCTTATGTTTATTTTTCTTTCTATTACGAGGACTACCACTACTCTCACCTTGTTGAAAGTCCTTCTCAGTTCTTTTAGGGTGTCCTTTAGGATATAAAGGATCTTGAGTATCTATACCACTCCTAGTTCTAATTCCATAAGCTGGTTTATTTCCTGAGGCATTAACTAGCATATCTTTTTGTACCTTAGCAAGTTGATCAAGTTGGGTTTGAACCATTTGAAAGTGTTTACAAAGCATTTTAATATCATTAGAAGTTCTTTCCACAATATCTTTCAACTCATGGATAGCTCTAGAGTTTTCCAATAAATGATTCTGAACTTGTTTATTAAAATTACCTTGTTTAATAATAAATGTGTCAAGTTCCTCTAAGCATTGATCAGGAGGCTTACCATAAGGAATATCACCTTCATTAAAGTGGAGAGAGTGTACCTCAATAGTAGATGAGTGGGGAATTGGCTTATATAATTCTTCTATAGGAGGTAGATTCTTCACATCTTCAGCTCTAATACCTTTCTCCTTTAGACATTTCTTAGCTTCCTTCATCACTTCCTCATTTAATGCAATAACTCCCCTCTTCTTTGGTGTTGGTGTTGGAACTGGTTCGGACACAATTGGTTCAGGAGTAATAGGCTCAGGTGTATTTAGCTTAGTTGAAGTCCAATCATCATAATTCTTGCTTATCTTAGCCATTAATTCTTCAGCATCTGTTGGAGTTCTTTTACTGAAAACACAATCAGCAAAGCTATCTAGGTATGTCCTAGAATCATTAGTTAGTCCATTATAATAAATATCAAGAAGCTCATTCTTAGGTAATGGACATCCAGGATGTGCATGAATCAAGGCATAGAACATTGTCCATGACTCAGGCAATTTCTCTTCTTCTCCCTGTTTAAAATCAAAAGGCTCTGCAAAGAAGCATGTCTAGCACTAGGAGGAAAATATTTCTAGAAGAAAGAAGCAATCAAGCAATCAGGGCTATCAATGGAACCAGGAGGTAATCTATTAAACCAAGCTCTAGATTCTCCTTTTAGTGAAAAAGGGAAGATCTTAGTAAAAAATTACTTGCGCATCTTAAAATCATCAGATAATAAAGCACTCATAGTAGAAAGCTCATTCATATGATCCACAACACTCTCATTTTAAGTCCCACAAAAAGTTTCTTTCTCAACAATGCCCAAATAGGATAAATCAAGAGAGAAATCATAATCTTTATCTTTAATATCTATGGGAGAGGTGGCAAACTTAGGATCAGAGTACAGTTTAGGCATAATGGTGCGTCTAGCAAGGAGACTCTTAATAGCACTAGTACCATGTGTGTTTCGGCACTCTTCAACAAATTCATCAGTGAACTCAATATAACCATCATTAATATCATAACTCTCACTAGACTCAG
The DNA here is from genome assembly GCA_916181665.1 of Avena sativa. Lineage (NCBI taxonomy): Eukaryota > Viridiplantae > Streptophyta > Magnoliopsida > Poales > Poaceae > Avena > Avena sativa. Next base: position 378,621,043 of record OV702284.1, read on the forward strand.
GTAAGCTAACAGGTGTAACAGTGTCTTCACTAGGAGTTTCGGTATTTCCTAGACTAGCCATAGTAGCATCTAGAAAATGACCTAATGAACCACTCGCATCAAGCACAGTAGAAGTAACATCATGAGCATCAAAAGCAGTTTCGGATTCAGCAGTAGTAGCAGTGTGTGTAGCATGAGTATGTGGTGGTGGTGTGACAAGCTTACTTATAACAGACGGTGAATCAAGAGCAACAGAGGTGCTTAGGACTGTACCTCTTCTTATAGTGGTTGGTAAAATAGGAAACTTTCCATCACGAGACTTACCCATGATGAACGGAGTAGCAGTGAACAATAATAGATCCAAGTGAACTTACAAATAAAGCTATGCTACCCAGCAATGACGCTAGAAAATAGTCTTGATGACCCACAAGTGTAGGGGATCGCAACAGTCTTTGCGGGTAGTATTACCCAATTTATTGATTCGACACAAGGAGAGCCAAAGAATACTTGCAAGCCTTAACAACTGAGTTTTTAGTTCAACTGCACCTGGAAATAGTTCTTGCTCACAGAAGTTTATCAGTAGCAATAGTTTGGTAGTAGCAACAGCAACAACAGAACAGGAGCAATAGTAACAGTAACAGGAACAGTGGGATTCGAGTGCGGTAGGCATAGGGATGGATGGACGGGCGTTGCATGGACGAGTCTAAACATGTAACTTCAAGATCTAGGGCATTGCAGATAAATAATAACAAGCATACAAGTACTAAACAATCCTAGGCATGTGCTCCATATATATAGTCATACGTGCTCGTAATGAGAACTTGCACAACATTTTCTATCCAGCCAGCCCGTGGCAGCGGGGCCTCTAGGGAACTACTGGCAATTAAGGTGCTCCTTTTAATAGAGCACCGGAGCAAAGCATTAACACTCCATGAACACATGTGATCCTCACACCATAGCCATCCCCTCCGGTTGTCCCAATTGTTGTCACTTTGGGGCCTTTGGATCCGGATAATGATATGTGTACACAACTTGTAGATAAGATCACAAACAATACTATCATAATTATTCAATAATAAGTTCAGCTCTAAGATCATGTCACTCGGGCCCTAGTGACAAGCATTAAGCACAACAAGTTGCAACAAAGTCAAATAGCACTAATAGAGATACTAGGCACTATGCCCTAACAGATCTTATTCGATTACATGATAGAACTCATCCAATCCCTACCATACCCAAGCCTATTGCGGGGGATTACTCACTCATGGATGAGGGAAACATCGGTGGTTGATGGAGAGGCGTTGGTGATGACGATGGCGATGATCCTCTCCAAATTCCCCGTCCCGGCAGGGTGCCAGAACGGAGTTTCTAGATCCGAATCTTGGTTTTTGGTGGCGGCGAAGCAGAACTCTTTCTGGAAAACTATCGAACCCCCCTCGGTTTTTAGGTCAAAAGGCAACTTATAGGCGCAGAGGGAGGCCGAGGGGGTGCCTGGGGTGGCTGCACCCCCTCGACGCGGCTAGAGATGGGACTGCGCCTGGCAGGGGTGTGGACCCCCCCAGGCCCCTTCTCCGTCTTGTCTTCTGGTGAAATATAATTTTGGCATATTTTCCGGGATTTTTCCTGATAGTAGATTTTCTGCACAAAAACAAGACACCAAGGTAATCTGCTGAAAACAGCGTTAGTCCGTGTTAGTTGTATCCAAATCACACAAGTTTAGAGGATAAACAATAGCAAAAGTGTTCGAGAAAGTAGATACGTTTTGGACGTAACAAACAACAAAGAAAATTTTGGGTCTAGTGAGAGTTAGGTATATCCACTGTGATAACATGGGCGCCATAGCCAATGCGCAAGAACCAAGGTCACACAAGAAGCTGAAGCACATCAAGCTACGTTTTCACGCTATTCGAGAACATATCCAAGATGGGGATATAAAGATTTGCAAAGTACACACAGATCTGAATGTGGCGGATCCGTTGACTAAACCTCTCCCGAGGGCAAAACATGACCAGCACCAAACTGCCATGGGTGTTCAGTATATTACCATGTAATCTAGATTAGATGACTCTAGTGTAAGTGGGAGACTGTTGGAGATATGCCCTAGAGGCAATAATAAATATAGTTATTATTATGTCTTTGTGTTTATGATAAATGTTTACATTCATGCTATAATAGTATTAACAAGGAAACATTAATACTTGTGTGATTTGTAGACTAAAATAAGAGTCCCTAGTAAAGCCTCTATATAATACTAGCTTGTTGGTTAATAGATGATTGTGGTTTCCCTGTCATGAACATTGAGATGTTATTAACAACAAGATCATATCGTTAGGAGAATGATATGGTGGACATACTCCTATAGATAAGCGTAGCATAAAGATCAAGTCATTTTAATAGTTCAATTGCTATATGCTTTCTGATACATAGTAACCTAATTCCTTCGACCATGAGATCATGCATATCACCTTTACCGGATGGATGCTTTGATGACATCAAACACCACACCGTAACTGGGTGGCTATAAAGGTGACATTGAGTGTTCGGAAAGTATTGGTTGAAACACATGGATCAAGACTGAGATTTGTCCATCCATATGACGGATAGATATACTCTGGGCCCTCTCGGTGAAATGTCATCCAATTAGCTTGCAAGCATGTGACTGGCTCACAAGGTATCACATATCACGGGAACGAGAAAAGAGTACTTATCGGTAACAAGGTTGAACTAGGTATGCAGAGATACCGACGATCATAACCTCGGATAAGTAAACTATCGTGAGACAAAGGGAAATTGGTATCGTATGTAAGTGGTTCATTCGATCGCAAAGTAATCGTAGAAATATGTGGGAGCCATATGAATTTCTAGATTCCTCTATTGGTTATTGATCGGAGAAGTGTCTCGATCATGTCCGCATAATTCACGAACCGTAGGGAGACACACTTAAGGATTCGACGTTGTTTGAGTAGTTATGGAATGATGAGAAAGAGTCCGAATGTTGTTCGGATTCTCGAATGGGATTCGGGATATCACGAGGAGATCCGGAATGGTCCGGAGAATAAGATTCATATAAGGAAAGTCCCGTTTCGGAGTTGGAGAATGATTCCGGTGTTTTCATCGGGAATGTTCTAGAAGGTTGAATGTCCGGCACTCCGGAGGGGAAGGGTACATGAATGTGTTGTATCAAGTTGGTATGATTGCATCATGTACTAAGTGTCATCGCTGAACAAAATAGAGGATTAAATCAAATCCTTGTTTGAAAAGTCAAACGGCTAGTTTGAAAGTCAAACGGCTATTTTTGGGAAGTGGGGAAGGAGGAGGAAACCGAGTTGGGGAGGAGTCCCTCCTCCACCGCCGTCCCACCTCCAAGCCGAGTTGGGGAGGGACTCCCCTCCCCTTGGCCGGCCGGCCCCTCCACCTATATAAGGAGGGGCAGGGCTCCCCTCCTAGACACACAAGTTCCTACCTCTAAACCCTAGTACCAAGCCGCCGCCGGCCCTAGGGCAAACCGCCGCCGCCTAGCTAAACCCTAGCCGCCGGCTTGCCCCCTCCTCGGCGTGTCTAAACCCTAGATCGTCGAGGGACTCTCTCATACTCCACCATACTCGCTCCGGCTTAAGGCGAAGCCCTGCGAGATCTCCCCTCTACTTCCGGTACCACGCCGTTGTGCTGCCGGAATCACGAGGAGAGTGCTACAACCTCCGCTGCCTGCTAGAACAAGGGAGAGGAAGGTCTTCGTCGAGTACCGAACGTGTGACCGACTGCGGGAGCGCTGCCGGAACGCAGCGCCGGAAGGATCGTCTACGCGATCTTGAGATCGGAAAGAGTACGACTACATCACCCACGAGAATCCGCTCTCGTTAAACACTTTGGAATCTTCGAGGGTGAGTTATTCCATCGACTCGTTGCTTCAATCTAGTAGATAGATCTTGGCTTGTTTGTTTGTATGCGATAGAAATTTTTTGTTTTCCATGCTACGAATCCCTACAGTGGTATCAGAGCCGTGTCTATATGTAGATCTGTTGCACGAGTAGAACACAATGGTCATTGTGGGCGTTGATGCTTTTATTGTCGATTGCTTTTTGTGTACTTTGCATCTTGTGGGATGTTGGGATGAAGCGGCACGGGCTAACCTTACATGACATCGTTCATGAGACTTGCTCCACGCTTGACATGCAACTTGTATTGCATAAGTGGCTTTGCGGGTGCCTGTTTCTCCTAGCATAGTTAAGATCCAATTTACAACGGGTGATTAACAATACTAGTATCAATGTTGTGGTTCATGTTCGTAAGTTAGAACGACACTTATTGAAAGCCCCAAACCACGTAAAACATGCAAAGAAAGTAGAGGCGTCTAACTTTGTTTTGCAGGGGTGTGCTGTGATGTGATATGGCCATGATTGTGATTATATTTGATGTATGCAATGTTCCTTATTGTAAGTTGGCAACCGGCAGGAGCCATATGGTTGTCTTTAATTTATGTTAAGACCCGCGTGTCTATTCAAAGTAGTTGTAATAATTGAAGCCGGTGGACGACAACCATGGAGAAGCGTCATTGACCTTGATGCAATGCCGGTGACGATGGAGATCATGTTCGTGCTAGAAGATGGAGATCGGAAGCACAAATAAGAAAGGCCATATCATATCACATATTATGAATTGCATGTGATGTTAATCCTTTATGCATCTTGTATTGCTTAGTAGATGACGGTAGCATTATAAGATGATCCCTCATGCACATGAATTTCAAGTCATAAAGTGTTCACCCTTAGTTAGCACCGTTGCTAAAGCTTGTTATTTCGAAGCACCACGTGATGATCGGGTGTGTTAGATTCCGCAAGTGTATACAACGTGAGCAAGCCAGATTTGCTCATGCGGAAACTAAGGTTTGATCTTGACGAGCCTAGCATGTACAGACATGGTCTCGGAACACGGATCACCGAAAGGTAAAGCATGAATCATATAGTAGATATGATGAACATGACGATTGTTCGCCATTGAAACTATATCAGCTCTCGTGATGATCGGTGTTGATGTGGTGGATTTGGTTCGTGTGATCACTAAAACAATGTGAGGGATATTGTTTTGAGTGGGAGTTCACCTAGATTAATTTTATTATTAATTTGAACTCAATTTGTCATAAACTTAGTCTAAACTATTGCAAATATGTTGTAGATCAATGGCAGCCCCTACCATCAATTTTAATGCGTTCCTAGAGAAAGAAAAGTTGAAAAACAATGGAAGCAACTTCGCGGATTGGTTCCGCAATTTGAGGATTGTTCTCACAGCTGGTAATTTGACCTATGTGCTGGATGCACCGCTAGGTGACCCACCTGCAGCTGATGCTCCCGATGAAGTAAAGGATGTTTACCTCACTCGGAAGACTCAGTACTCCACAGTTCAGTGTGCTATCTTGTATGGTTTAGAATCGGAGCTTCAGAAAAGGTTTGAGAATTCAGACCCATATGATATTGTCGAGGATCTCAAATGGATCTTTGAGACTCATGCGGCAATTGAAAGCTATGAGGCTTCTGAAAAGTTCTTTAACTGCAAGATGGAAGAGGGCAGCTCCGTCAGTGAGCATGTGCTTAAGATGTCTGGGCACGCAAACAAACTTCAAAGCTTGGGTATAGTGATTCCTAATGCTTTGGGGATTTACCGCGTCCTCCAATCACTACCACCAAGTTACAAGAACTTTGTGATGAACTACAACATGCAGAACATGAACAAAACGTTGCCAGAACTCTTTGCCATGTTGAAATCTGCAGAAGTGGAGATCAAGAACGAGCACCAAGTGTTGTTGGTCAATAAGACCACCAAATCCAAGAAAGGCAAGTCTAAGCAGAAGGGACACTTCAAGAAGGGTGGTAAGAAAGTTACCACGCCAACGAAGAAGACCAAGGCTGCACCTAAGCCTGATACTGAGTGCTTTTACTGCAAGGGAGAAGGTCACTGGAAGCGGAATTGCCCAAAGTACTTGGCGGATTTGAAGAACGGCAACATCAAGAAGAAAGGTATATCTGATATACATGGTATTGATGTGTATCTCACTAGTACTCGTAGTAGTGCCTGGGTATTTGATACTGGTTCGGTTGCTCATATTTGTAACTCGAAACAGGTGCTGCAGAATAAACGGAAGCTAGCAAAGAACGAGGTCACGATGCGCGTGGGAAACGGATCAAAGGTTGATGTGATCGCGGTCGGCACGCTACCCCTTCATCTACCATCGGGATTAGTTTTATACTTAAATAATTGTTATTTGGTGCCTGTGTTAAGCATGAAAATTATATCGGGATCTTGTTTATTGCGAGACGGTTACTTGTTTAAGTCCGAGAATAATGGTTGTTCGATTTATATGAGTAATATGTTTTATGCACATGCACCTTTGATAGATGGTCTATTCTTGTTGAATCTCGATAGTGGAAATACACATATTAATAACATTGAGGCTAAACGTTTGAAATCGAGCGATAACTCGACCTATATGTGGCACTGTCGTCTTGGTCACATTGGAGTGAAGCGTATGAAGAGACTCCATTCCGATGGACTTCTTGAATCTCTTGATTTCGAATCACTTGAAAGATGCGAAGCATGTCTGATGGGTAAAATGACTAAGACTCCATTTTCTGGTATGATTGAGCGAGCTACGGACTTATTGGAAATCATACATACCGATGTGTGTGGTCCAATGAGTGTAGCATCGCGCGGTGTTTATCGTTATGTTCTTACCTTCACGGATGACTTGAGTAGATATGGGTATATCTATTTCATGAAACATAAGTCCAAAACTTTCGAGAAGTTTAAGGAATTTCAAAGTGAGGTTGAGAATCAATGTAACAAGAAGATTAAATTTCTACGTTCTGATCGTGGAGGTGAATATCTAAGTTACGAGTTTGGCGAGCATTTGAAAAAATGCGGAATACTTTCACCATTGACACCGCCGGGAACACCACAACGTAATGGTGTGTCCGAACGTTTTAATCGAACTCTCTTAGATATGGTTCGTTCTATGATGTCACTTACAGATTTACCGCTATCATTTTGGGGTTATGCATTAGAAACAGCCGCATTCACTTTAAATAGGGCATCATCTAAATCCGTTGAAACGACACCGTATGAATTATGGTTTGGGAAGAAACCTAGATTGTCGTTCCTTAAAGTTTGGGGTTGCGAAGCCTATGTAAAGAAGTTACAGCCGGACAAGCTTGAACCCAAAGCGGAAAAATGCGTCTTCATAGGATACCCGAAGGAAACTATTGGGTATACCTTCTATCATAGATCCGAAGGCAAAATCTTCATTGCCAAGTATGGATCCTTTCTAGAGAAGGAATTACTCTCGAAAGAAGTGACTGGAAGGAAAGTAGAACTCGACGAGGTTGTCGAACCTTCTCTCGAAATTGAGAGTAGTGCGGCACCGGAAGAAGTTCCTGTGGTGCCTGCACCAGTTAGAGAGGAAGCTAATGATGATGATCATGAAACTTCGGTTGAAGTTGCTACAGAGCCTCGCAGGTCAACGAGAACTCGTACCACTCCAGATTGGTATGATCCCGTTATGAGTGTCATGTTGGTGGACAACACCGATGACCCTGAGACATATGAGGAAGCGATCGTGAGCCCAGATTCCAATAAATGGCAAGAAGCCATGAAATCCGAGATTGGATCCATGTACAAAAACCAAGTATGGACTTTGGTGGACTTACCGGATGGACGGAAGGCTGTCGAGAACTTGTCGCAAAAGGGTTTCGACAAATTCAAGGAGTTGACTACGATGAGACTTTCTCACCAGTAGCGAAGCTAAAGTCTGTGAGGATTATGTTAGCAATCGCTGCATATTATGATTATGAGATATGGCAGATGGATGTCAAAACAGCATTCCTCAATGGAGACATTGATGAAGAGTTGTATATGATGCAACCCAAAGGTTTTGTTGATCCTAAAGATGCTAACAAGGTATGCAAACTTCACGGTCCATCTATGGATTGAAGCAAGCATCCCGAAGTTGGAATCAACGTTTTGATAAGGTGATCAAAAGTTTTGGTTTTATATAAACTTATGGAGAAGCTTGTATTTACAAGAAAGTGAGTGGGAGCTCTGTAGCATTCTTAATACTATATGTAGATGACATATTGTTGATTGGGAATGATGTAGACCTTCTTAATAGTGTCAAGGAATATTTGAATAATAGTTTTTCAATGAAGGATCTTGGCGAAGCAGCTTACATATTAGGCATAAAGATTTATAGAGATAGATCAAGACGCCAAATATCATTATCACAAAGTACATATTTGGACAAAGTTCTAAAGAGGTTTGGAATGGAAGATAGCAAGAAAGGGTTCTTGCCCATGTTGCCCAATATGACCTTGAGTAAAACTCAAAGTCCGACATCGGCAGAAGATAGAGAAAGGATGAGTAAGACTCCCTATGTCTCAGCCATAGGATCTCTAATGTATGCCATGCTATGTACTAGACTCGACATTGCATATGCTGTTAGTTTAACTAGCAGATATCAAAGTGATCCAGGAGTGGATCATTGGACAGCAGTCAAAAACATCCTTAAGTACTTGAGAAGAACTAAGGATATGGTTCTTTCTTATGGAGGTGATGAACAGCTCGTTGTTAATGGTTACACCGATGCTAGTTGGAACACCAATCCGGATGATTCTAAATCACAGTCTGGATACGTATTTATTTTGAATGGTGCAGCAGTTAGCTGGAGGAGTGCAAAGCAAAGCGTTGTGGCGAGATCTTCAACTGAATCGGAATACATGGCTACTTCGGAGGCTTCACAAGAAGCGATGTGGATGAAAGAGTTCATTACAGAGCTGGGTGTGGTTCCTAGTGCGCTGGACCCAATGTCTATCTACTGTGATAACATGGGCGCCATAGCCAATGCGCAAGAACCAAGGTCACACAAGAAGCTGAAGCACATCAAGCTACGTTTTCACGCTATTCAAGAACATATCCAAGATGGGGATATAAAGATTTGCAAAGTACACACAGATCTGAATGTGGCGGATCCGTTGACTAAACCTCTCCCGAGGGCAAAACATGACCAGCACCAAAATGCCATGGGTGTTCGGTATATTACCATGTAATCTAGATTAGATGACTCTAGTGCAAGTGGGAGACTGTTGGAGATATGCCCTAGAGGCAATAATAAATATAGTTATTATTATGTCTTTGTTTTTATGATAAATGTTTACATTCATGCTATAATAGTATTAACAAGGAAACATTAATACTTGTGTGATTTGTAGACTAAAATAAGAGTCCCTAGTAAAGCCTCTATATAATACTAGCTTGTTGGTTAATAGATGATTGTGGTTTCCCTATCATGAACATTGAGATGGTATTAACAACAAGATCATATCGTTAGGAGAATGATATGGTGGACATACTCCTATAGATAAGCGTAGCATAAAGATCAAGTCATTTTAATAGTTCAATTGCTATATGCTTTCTTATACATAGTAACCTAATTCCTTCGACCATGAGATCATGCATATCACCTTTACCGGATGGATGCTTTGATGACATCAAACACCACACCGTAACTGGGTGGCTATAAAGGTGACATTGAGTGTTCGGAAAGTATTGGTTGAAACACATGGATCAAGACTGGGATTTGTCCATCCATATGACGGATAGATATACTCTGGGCCCTCTCGGTGAAATGTCATCCAATTAGCTTGCAAGCATGTGACTGGCTCACAAGGGATCACATATCACGGGAACGAGAAAAGAGTACTTATCGGTAACAAGGTTGAACTAGGTATGCAGAGATACCGACGATCATAACCTCGGATGAGTAAACTATCGTGAGACAAAGGGAAATTAGTATCATATGTAAGTGGTTCATTCGATCGCAAAGTAATCGTAGAAATATGTGGGAGCCATATGAATTTCTAGATTCCTCTATTGGTTATTGATCGGAGAAGTGTCTCGATCATGTCCGCATAATTCACGAACCGTAGGGAGACACACTTAAGGATTCGACGTTGTTTGAGTAGTTATGGAATGATGAGAAAGAGTCCGAATGTTGTTCGGATTCTCGAATGGGATTCGGGATATCACGAGGAGATCCGGAATGGTCCGGAGAATAAGATTCATATAAGGAAAGTCCCGTTTCGGAGTTGGAGAATGATTCCGGTGTTTTCATCGGGAATGTTCTAGAAGGTTCCGGAATGTCCGGCACTCCGGAGGGGAAGAGTACATGAATGTGTTGTATCAAGTTGGTATTATTGCATCATGTACTAAGTGTCATCGCTGAACAAAATAGAGGATTAAATCAAATCCTTGTTTGAAAAGTCAAACGGCTAGTTTGAAAGTCAAACGGCTATTTTTGGGAAGTGGGGAAGGAGGAGGAAACCGAGTTGGGGAGGAGTCCCTCCTCCACCGCCGGCCCACCTCCAAGCCGAGTTGGGGAGGGACTCCCCTCCCCTTGGCCGGCCGGCCCCTCCACCTATATAAGGAGGGGCAGGGCTCCCCTCCTAGACACACAAGTTCCTACCTCTAAACCCTAGTACCAAGCCGCCGCCGGCCCTAGGGCAAACCGCCGCCGCCGCCTAGCTAAACCCTAGCCGCCGGCTTGCCCCCTCCTCGGCGTGTCTAAACCCTAGATCGTCGAGGGACTCTCTCATACTCCACCATACTCGCTCCGGCTTAAGGCGAAGCCCTGCGAGATCTCCCCTCTACTTCCGGTACCACGCCGTTGTGCTGCCGGAATCGCGAGGAGAGTGCTACAACCTCCGCTGCCTGCTGGAACAAGGGAGAGGAAGGTCTTCGTCGAGTACCGAACGTGTGACCGACTGCGGGAGCGCTGCCGGAACGCAGCGCCGGAAGGATCGTCTACGCGATCTTGAGATCGGAAAGAGTACGACTACATCACCCACGAGAATCCGCTCTTGTTAAACACTTTGGAATCTTCGAGGGTGAGTTATTCCATCGACTCGTTGCTTCAATCTAGTAGATAGATCTTGGCTTGTTTGTTTGTATGCGATAGAAAATTTTTGTTTTCCATGCTACGAATCCCTACAGTTTTTAGGTCAAAAGGCAACTTATAGGCGCAGAGGGAGGCCGAGGGGGTGCCTGGGGTGGCTGCACCACCCTCGGTGCGGCCAGAGATGGGACCGCGCCTGGCAGGGGTGTGGGCCCCCCAGGCCCCTTCTCCGTCTCGTCTTCTGGCTCCGTGGGTCTTCTGGTGAAATATAATTTTGGCATATTTTCCGGAATTTTTCCTGATAGTAGATTTTCTGCATAAAAACAAGACACCAAGGTAATTCTGCTGAAAACAGCGTCAGTCCGTGTTAGTTGTATCCAAATCACACAAGTTTAGAGGATAAACAATAGAAAAAGTGTTCGAGAAAGTAGATACGTTTTGGACGTAACAAACAACAAAGAAAATTTTGGGTCTAGTGAGAGTTAGGTACTGGAGAGCATCGTTTAGGCTTCGATAGTGATACGTCCAATTTGCATCACCATTCTATATCATAATTTGCCTCTATTCATTGATATATGTCTTATTATGAGGTATTACTTATGTATTTTCCATTATTTTTGCATGTTGGATGATTCTTGGAGGATGGACTGCCGGAGTCTGGATTTTGATGGAAAAAGAGGTGTTTTGATGCAATTTCGCGAATATCCGAAAAATAATAGAAAAATATGGGAAAATTATATTTTCCCGGAAGATGAAGGAAGCCATAAGAGGAGGCGTAGAAGGGCCACAGGGGGCCCACACCCCACCAAGGCGCGGTCCCACCTTGCCCTGTACCTAGGGCAGGTGTGGCCCACCTGGCCGGCTCCCAACTTCGCCCTCTCGCCTATATCTTCTTCACGGAACCCTAACACCGGGGGAGCGACCACAGATAGATTTCCGCCGCCTCTGTGGGGCGGAAAACACCGAGAAAGAAAGATCTCTCCGGCAGACAGATTTCTACTGGGGAAATTCCTTCCCGGAGAGGGGAGATCGTCGCCATCAACACTGTCATCAAGCTAGGTTTCATCGGGATCATCATCATCATCTACACCATCATCTCCACTAGCACCATCATCACCACTCCGTCCCGCTGTAACAATTGTGTTGGATATTGCTTTAGTTCTTAAGGGAAACATTCTTGGTGTTAATTACTATTATAGTTGATGCTTGTGAGTGGAACCATTGGATTGTTGTTTATATTCAGATTGTTATCCATCATCATATCATCTTTGATCTTGATCCATATGATGTCTTGTGAGTAGTTCGTTTAGTTCTTGAGGACATGGGAGAAGTCATGTTGTTAGTAGTGGATTTGTGTTAAGTTATTATTCAATGGTTTAGTATTTAAGTTGTGGTGCTATTATTCTAGTGGTGTCATGTGAACGTCGACTACATGATACTTCACCATTTATGGGCCTAGGAGAATGCATTGTGTATTTGGCTACGAATTGTGGAGTTGCCGGAGTGACAGAAACCTGAACCCCTGTTAGGACACCATTGCATAAGGGAGCGTAGGATCTCAGAGTTTACGGTTGTGGTTAAGTTTCTATCTTAATTACTTTCCTGTAGTTGCGGATGCTTGCAGGGAGTTTAATCACAAATATGTATTAGTCCAAGTAAGGCCGGTACATTAGCACAGGTTCACCCACACAACACTTACAACACCAAAGAAGAGTACTTAGCTATTTGAAGCAAAAGTACTTGACAGAATTCCCATGTGTCCTCGAAAATGTTTGGTCCTTATAAGTATTTCCACCGGCTTGTCCTTTGCTAAGAAAGGATTGGGCCACTTGCTGTGTTTGTTCTTTGTCTTTATTAATTGCACTTTGTTTTGTTACTTTATCAGAAAACCCCTAAAAATCCGTTTGCTAAGTATTTACAGAGATTTCCTGCTCCTTACCACTAGTCAACACCTTCCGCTCCTCGTTGGGATCGACACTCCTATTTATCGAAAGTACTGCGATACACCCCCTATACTTGGGGCTCATCACACTTATTGCCGTCTTTCATGGGTACGACGAGCAACAACTCGTGATAAATGTTCCCCTTCACGTAATCCGAAACTGTGATTATCTAGCAACAGAGCATGGTAGAAATTTGATCGATATCTTCATATTGACAATATGGGTGACACTGTTACAATCGGAGTCGGTTCAAACACCAGATAGTTAAAATGACATTTGTTCTCTCTCACTCTCACTCTCCCTCTCCAGTATCTTAGTGGTGAAGGATGATTTAAAATTTTGGTAGGGAAAACATATAGACATATATTATTGTGATCTAACTAGAACCATGGTGGGTGGGGGCAAATGCCCCCTCTCATATATTTGTATTGCATAAAAATTATTTTAGGAAGTTGATGTCAAATGGAAAAATTAAAGCAGGAATGTTGTGCGCCTTTTCCAAAACTATTATTTTCCTATTTAAATATCCAAATCCGAGTTTGTATGCACCTAGAAAGTATGTTTTACTGAGCTGAAAATAGCGAATATCGTACAAATGCACTCTCGAGGCAAGAAACCCCAAACCCAAGAATTTCAGGAAAGAAACCCCAACCCAAGTTAATTAGTAACCAGCAAGAAGAGAGCATGTCCAATGACTAGCTCCAGAGGCACCTTAATTCTTGCAGTTCTGATCGTTGTGAGCACGACGCTCTCGGGGCCGCCTGAGGAAGGCATGTCCCTGACGGAAGGTCGCCTCTAGAGGACGGCGTTCTCGCCTAGTTTTTGCGCCTAGAGACTCCACTACAGCTACTCCCCTATGCCACCATCATTTAGGCCGTCGTGGCAGTTATTAGTTGCTGCATGCGACAGTGCATGGAGGGCTGGCGCGCTGCCCGCTAGCGCCAGAACTCCCGTCTCCACCGCCACCCGCAGTGGAGGAGCTACGTTGGAGCTGATCTGGGCTATGGCCCGCCCAGGATTTGGCCACACCTTAGATTTTTCTAGCCGGACCGGCCCAAGAAAGGTCAAAATCCCTAAGAAAACATGCTTTCCCGCCCAGATATTCTTCCATGGCTCCGCCATGGCCACCCGGCACCAAGGCCCAGTAGTCGCCGGACCACGAGGATAACCTTGCCGCAAATGTGTAAAGTAGAGTGGTAATTTGGTAGTCATGTAATATTTTCTTCATGTAAGACTATTTAATCTTCCTAACTAGCTGTATTGCTACTTCTGCTAACTTCTAACATATTAGCAGCCTATAATATTGTAAGACTTGATTTTGTTAGTTAAATTTTTTTATAAGATTTTGTATCATATGTGATGCCATTTTTTTGAGAGAGGCATACCCCGGAAAATTTCCTAGTTCCTCCACTGTGAGGAAAGCACTATAAGGTCTCACACCAACTATACATGACGCAGGAATATATACCTCTCCAGTCGAACAAGTCGCACTCAGCACGCTGATGGCGTTGCGTCAACATGGGAGCGCTTTATCGGGAAACCCCAAGAGCAAGGTGTGATGCAGCACAACAGCAAGTCTTCCCTCACTAAGAAACCAAGGTTATCGAAGCAGCAGGAGGAAGTACACGTCTCAAAGGTGTTGGAAGCAACTTGGAAACCTGCACAACACAAACTCAAGACTTCGCCCTAACAAATAGTGAGGTTGTCAATCTCACCGGTTGCTATAACAAAGGATTAACTGTATGGTGTGGAAGGTAATGGTGTTTTGCAACAAGTAAACAGTAACAGTGGAAGATGTATCAATGGTAAAGATTGGACCGAGGTCCATAGTTTACTAGAGGTGTTCTCCTTAGATAAACAAACATGGCATGCTGGGTAAACAAATTACAGCAGGGCAATTGACAGGACTGAGCAAGGCATAATAATACAATACTAGACATAAAGATCCTATTAGATTCGATTGGGCAATACAACAAGATACATAGACCGCCATCCAACTGTATCTATGACTAGAAGTCCACCTTTGGGTTATCATCCGAACCCCCTCCAGTATTAAGTTGCAAGCAACAGACAACTACTTTAAGCAAAGTGTGTAAGGTAAACAATCCACTTGTTCCATGAACAAGAGACCATTGTTTTATCTCTAGTGGCAACAACACATCTACAACCTTAGAGATTTCTGTTACTTCCCTTTATTAAATAGAGGCATGAACCCACTATTGAGCATAAATACCCCCTCTTGGAGTCACTAGCAACTACTTGGCCAAGATAGCTACTAACAACGGAGAGCATGCAAGATCACAAACAACACAGACATGATAGAATCAATAAGACAAAACCATTAATCAATATGACATAGTAATCTCAATATCCATCGGATCCCCGCAAATACAACATGCATGATTACAAATAGATGAGATCTTAATCATGAACGGATCTCACAAGATCTAGACATGAAAGCACAAAGGAGGAGATACAACCATCTAGATACTACATGGACCCGTAGTCCAAGGTGGAACTACTCACGCTTCATACTAGAGGCTGGCATGATAAAGAAGAAGGCCTCTGGGATGATCTCCCCTACGACATGGTGCTGGGAAGAGCTTCAGACCCCCCCCCAGATCTAGGGACGATGGTGGCGGCGGCTACAGACGGTTTCGTGGAATATTGATCGGGTACTTAGGGTTTAGGTATCGGGGAATTCTTATAGGCGAAGAGGCGATGCTGGGAGGTGGCCAGGGGGCCCACACCCTGCCCAGGAGTGGCCTAGGGTGGGCACGCGCCTGGGGGGTGCGGCCGCCCTGTGGCCCCCCTCCATCTCTCCTATGGACTCCGTATTCTCCTCGATAAAATATTGACTTTGTCTTTTGTCCCGTCCAATTTCGAGAATATTTCCTTACTAGCTTTTGTGGAACCAAAAACAGCAGAAAACAGGCAACTGGCACTCTGGCAACTTACTATAGGTTAGTACCAGAAAACATATAAAAAACACCTCAAAGTGTGGAGAAATCAAAGCAAAGTAGATACTGAACAAGCATGGAACATCAAAAATTATAGATACGTTTCCGACGTATCACACGCATCGATGTTCATATACTCGTACTCCCTCCGTTTTTAAGATGTTTTTGTTTTGGAAAGCTAATGAATCTAGGCTCCTTTTAATATGTAGGTTCACTCCGAACCTTTCTAAATCTACATATTAAAAAGAGTCTAAATTCATTAGATTCACAGAGCTAAAACATTTTATATTTTGAAACGGAGGGAGTACATATCTTATTTTGGATCAATGTTCAATGTATATGACAAACGTACACCACCAATATTCGAATCGACACATCAAAATGTACTGAATGACCTTCCATAATTTGCTCGGTGCGACCAACACTTATATGTCTTTCCAGCCTCTATCTATTGCTTTCTTCCCCACTCTCCTTTCAGACCAGTCAAACCGAGGTCGTCTCCTCTTGTCACACCTCACCTCCATCAGCTCCCATCGTCCTAGTACGTCCACAGCTGCTTACCTGATATCCTACACTGCAGTACTGAACCGGACTGCAAGCCAGTAGCTGTAGACACTAAGTGTAGCGGACCGAACCCGATAAGGTACAGGTCCCTATGTTTATAGTGCTAGTCCATGGATCGAATAGCTAGCAATCATAATTAAGATGTAATATCAAGAAACAATGGTCATATTACATCGCATATCTAGGAATAAAAAATAGTTCATTACAACTCACATAGCTTATATGGCTATTTTATTACAAAACAACAGATATAACTATAAAGCATGGAGTCCTTCATTTTCATGTGCCACAGGCAAACATGTTGGTTGTAGATTCGTAATCCCTACTCATCAAACTTCACTATCATCAAGTAATCCTGCAACATGATAAGTTACAGCCACAAGGGTCAATACATTTGAATTGTATTGGCAAGTGGTACCATATTGATATAGAAAACCTAACATCTACATGAATATATGGCTGAGTGGAATTTTGGCTGGCCTTTGCATAAAGTAAGTTTTCTGTATCCTTTGTAAAATAGTTTTTCTCTTTTTCATCAACACATTATCAAACTTGGCACTCTGTATACCCTTCAGGTGCTTCCCTTGTTCAACCAACAAGTTTTAACTTAGAGAAATTAGAATTGTGAGATTCTTGATTCTGCTTCATTGTCTTGATGCTCAAAAGTTGTCCATAACCGGGGACACAGCTAAGTACTTAGTTTTTACCCTCTCGATAGGTGGTGCACTTTCCCCACAAGACTCGACATGTATCGAGACGAGACTTTTCAGAAGCAATTCCTTAGACCATCACGGACGCGTTCCATCCTATCATCACTACCACCCTCTGTCCGTCTGACTGAGTTCTCGCAACTTAATCGGTCAAAACAGAGCCCATATGCCATGTGGCTGCACTGAAAGCTTCGTGACAAGAACGTCTCCAATCTCTTTGTTCCTAGGTGGCCATCCACAAGTGGATACACCAGGGTAAACCATAGACATGGGCCCTGAGTAACCACTCAACATAATCCATACAAGTCTCATTTCCACCCAGGTGTTTCATTAACATCAGTTGTTTTTATTAGTCCAAAAATACTTATATTTCCATAAGACATCATATCATGATTTCCACCCACTAATCTATATAGCAAGACTAAGCATTCTAATCTTACGATATATCCTATCTTTAGTAAATACTACCAAGATAGATACTATATCATAGCATAGTAATATACATAATAGTCCTATCATGCACACTACAAAAACATCACTAATGCAATATAGAAAAGATATGACTTTTGATGACCAAAGTATCACTTGCCTTTATAGTAGAATATTTAGGTACTCTCCTTGCCCTTCCAATATCACACTCCTCAAAGTCTACAATAATACAATCAAGCAAAAAGCACACACTCAAAACTAGCATCACAAAACAATCACAAGAATACAATGAAATGCATGCAAGCATGCAACAAGATGATTTTATTTGAGAAATTTTTATAGCAAGGTTCTGAACACTAAAAATATTCTATTGACCGTTTTATATAGGTTTGATGCCTAATCCAACATTTTGTGCAAACGATTATTTAGTAGCGTTTTCTATTACTAGAAAAAGGCTATACTCATAGGATTAATGCTACTACGGTAAAATTATATGTTTAATTTCTTATGTTGATGTTTCTGGTCAGAGGGTTCAGTATACAACTATTTGTAAAAGGATTCACTTAAAAATAATTTACACAACAATTTTTATACTCAAAATACTCCACAAATGGTTTATATAAAACGTGATTGTAACCGAGTCAAAAATACTAAATTATGGCTCCACTGTGTTCTCTCGTTTTTGTGAATCCATAGACATATTATTTGCTAAATTTAGATATACAGAACTAAACATATGATTTTTGCAAGTTTCTATGTTCTTATGTCTAAAAATCCGAAAATAGAACTCTATAAGACAAGTGACAGATTTCTATTGACATGTACCCCTTCGTTTAAGTGATCTGATTTCGATCGTTAGATGAAGATCGGATGGACTAGGATAGCTCACCGGAATAGCTCGCCGAAAAGCTCGCTGGAATAGCGGGCACCGGCTTGGCGTTGACTTTCCCGTTGCTAGGAAAGTCACCGGAGCCGATGAAGACATGGACGACGTAGAGAATGACGAGGCGAATACGTTGGACACCATGACATCATCGGTAGCATCCAAGAGAGGCAGAAATTCTTCGCTGGAGCAACACTTGATGTCGGCGACGCGGCCAACTACAACAAAAAGATGTACCATCATGTCCTGGAGGTAGGAAACATCAAGATTAGTCTTCTGGTAGAAGGAATCGACGAGGGACTCACCATGGACGACAAGATCTGGCGATGAACTCAAATTTGGGGCTAAAGTTGGCATCGATCTTGTGTGTTCTACAGAGCTCCTTTCGAGAAAGTTTGAGAACGAAAATGATGGAGGGGGACTAGAGGTACGCGCTGCTTCTCTCGGTTCGTCTTGATATGCACTAGGGAGGGAGATAGGGAGACGTATGCCGACGGGTGACATTCGGAGCACCGTTTTGGCTTGGGCAATTAACACAATAAAACGGGGAATTAATACCCTGAACGGTATACCCCACTAAATTTGTAATAAGTTTCGTGTTTAAGTCTAGCCGTTTCGTCGTCTTGAATGGTCTAGAGAGAGAGAGGGGGAGAGTTAAGGTAGTCATGGGTGTGACGCCCAGGTTAGGTCGGCCCATGTCGGTCGGTTTCTTTTTTTTCAATTTGTTTGTTTTTTCTTTTTGTTTTCCTGATTTTTTTTGTAGTTTTTATTTTGTCTATCCAAATTAATTCAAATTTATATCAAATATTTTTAGACAAATTTATATAAAATATAAGCTGGTTATTTAGTCTAATTAGAGTATTTATAAAAAAAATTAGAAAGTATAATTCATTTAGAAATTGAGCATGTCACAAAGGCCTATACTCCCTCCATCCCAGGGCTTTAGGCGTAAAAAAAAAATTGATTTTTCCCAGGGCTTAAGGCGCAGGATCCATGTTAGCGATTGTCTTCCGTTTTTGCCCCTATTTTCCGTCCTCCCTTCCTCCTAGACTCCTTGGAGGAGTAAACACGCAGACCACGCATGAACTGGGCTAGCTTCCAACCCACCTGCTGCAAGGCGTCCGTCTTGTCCAGCTGGGCAACGCCGGTGAGGCGGAACGATGGAGGGCCGCCGGGACGGAGCGCGAGGGCTTGGAGAAAGGCGGGCAGAAACAGAAGACCGCGTCCTTTCACATGGTCTCATCCCTATAGCCATCTTGAGCTGCTCCAGCTTCTGCGCGACGTGAAGCCGCCGTCCGAGGCGGCGCCGGCGCCCTCGCCGCCCATCCCCATAGCCATCTCGAGCTACTCCAGCTTCTGCGCGACGTGAAGCCGCCGTCCGGGGCGGCGCCGACGCCCTCGCCACCCATCCCCATAGCCATCTCGAGCTGCTCCAGCTTCTGCGCACGTGAAGCCACCGTCCGGGGCAACGCCGGCTGGTGGAGGAGATGGCGAGCGATGACTGGTGGGAGAAACGAGGAGACGAGCGTGCCAGAGAGAAAATTAAGGGATTCGTGAGTTAATGCAGGGGTAAGGAAGGAAAGTTTCAGATTTTTTCTCGCCTCACGTTGCTGCCTAAATAACCGCGCTCAATATTTTACGCCGTAAGCGCTGGGACGGAGGGAGTACAATATATTTTCTTAATTCTTGTTTATTTCATATCTTTTAATTTAGAGCTTCAAAACTTGTATAAATAATTATTTATTATGATATCTCCATCTCCGCTACTTATAAAAGAGAAAACAGAAACTTTGCTAGACGTACCCCGCAAAACATACGGGAGCAAACTAAACCACATGATTATGTCCACTAATTAGATTTCGTGTGCATATAGCAATTTACATTGACGCACGGAACACTTATCCCACGTCCCCGCAGATAGCAAAACAAGAACCGCGCCCCGCGTCATCGCTACAAAGGGGGAAAAAGGGCAACTGATCAGGAAGAGCAATCTCGCCATCACCGCGACCCTGGACGGCTCCATCACCGCTACCCTCTACGACGGCACGACGCCCTCTCCGAGATACTGGACGGCGCCCTCGCTGTGAAACTGGACGACGGAGTCCTCGCGGCCCTGGACGACGCCCCCTGCGCGGTGGTCCTGGACGTGGCCGTCGCCGGTGTCGCATGTCGGGACGGCGTCCTAACCGTGAACCTGGACAACGGCGCCCTTGTGGCGATCCAGTATGATGGCGCCCTTGCCAGTTCCCGGTACGACCCACCATCGTCCTCATAGTCGGAACATCGTTGCCTTCCTGTAACAAACGGATATCAGTCAGTGCTGCAACTATTCTTCCAAACTGTCTGAACTTTCAGGTACAAGTATCAGTCTACCCAGCAAATTGCTCAGGTAGCAAGATATTTTCCCTTATGTAAACTATGCAGTTTGCTTACAACGACACCTCCAGTTCCTAATCAGGATAAGTTGATTCATGAGTGCGGGTGTGTAGTAATAGATCAGATTAAAAGAGATAAGGTAATGATAAGACAGCTTCATACTTCAAAACAACAATGATGCATCGCTCAAGGAAGATAATAGAAATAAGTCCACATAACCCCTATCTATTGTGTTTCGGTTGCTAACCCCCCTTAAGTATGTAGTGGGTCATTTAACCCCCACAAGTATCTAAAACCGGACAAATTACCCCCTCCAGTCGCTAATGGCTGTTTTGAAAGCGGTTTTTGTCATGGTGGACAGTGGTTTTGGCCACATAGGCCATTGACTTCTACCAAAATCTGCCCTCGTGGCTTCCTCCACCGAAATCAGTTCCCTTTTCCCTGCACGTACGTGTTAATTGTTTCTCGGCTAGCTGAAGCAAATCGGCGCGCAATAGTTACCGCAGGCGATCGATCCATGAAGATGGACCGGCTTGGCAACGTCTGGAATCCTTGTCTAAGGGGAAACTGGCACCCATGCTCGTCCACCCTCACAACTCCCTTGAACACTTGAAACTACGCACACGAAATAGCACTTACGATCATTATTAATTAGCTCATGGAGTTCATTTGACATGAAGTTATAATATCATAATGGCCTTTTCATGCTTGTGTTGTCCGAAAAAGACGGCTTGTGCTAAAGCTGAGCAGCCTCCTGCAGCTGGATCAAAGCCTATGCGTTGTTCAGGTTGGCACAGCCTCCTCCAGCTGGATAAGAGAAGTATAGTGTTCAGTTTGGCCATCAGCTGCCCGTGCGTATCGGTCTCGACGATCCTACCGCCGTCCACTACAGCGAAGGTGTGTCCGGAGAGCTGTATCCTGCGCTTGCCGACATGCGTCTCGTACCGCTGGGAAAGTTGTTGATGAAGGTGATCACTTCTGATAGCTTTGGCACGTGGTTGATCTCGTCCGCCGTGGCGCCTAGAAGTTCATCCACCACGCCGAAATCTATAGCTGCAAGCCCAATGACCTGTCCTAGCTACCACTATGCCCCCACGCCAAGGCCGCAAGTAGCAGCGAACAATTCTTTTTCACCATCTGCAGGAGCAAGAACAGGAGCCGCACCCGGAGCGCGCGCTTCGCCGGAGCCGGCACATGGACCATGAACAAGACAAAGAACACCTACCACGCGCACAAGTCAATGTTGGCTACGTCAAGAACATTTCGCTGGAGAAAGGTGAGCGTGCGCCGGCTGCATGTACGAGAGCGTGTAGAGAAGCGGCCAGCGCCGGTGCTGCCGCCGCCGACCTGTTGAGCTCCAGGAAGATATATGGATGGCCGGCCCCTCCTCCTCCCACACCACCATGTGGCCAAAACCGCTTCCAAAACCGCCACTTAGCACCTAGGGGGTCATTTGCCTGGTTTTAGATACTTAGGGGGGTTAAATGACCCACTTCATACTTAGGGGGGGTTAGCGACCCAAACTCGATACATAGGGGGTATATGGACTTATTGCCAATACGCAGCAGTAAGGCCACAGCATAAGAAAACCTGGTGTTATATCATCAGTCCTAAAACATTAAAACTATTAGTGGAGTGGTCAGGAGTACAGAGTGGACCGACCTTCAAATCTACCTTTAGCAATATGAGACTCGGCATCACGCGACCTAAATTGACCAGTTTGCGTTCTATGCCTAGACACATAACTGCAATGGTTACAACTGAGCACTCATGGAAGCACTAACTTACCCCTTACTGGAGTGCTAAGTGCATATCTGTATCATCTCCATGCAACATAAATTAGGCAAACATATGTATATCAGTAACATCTGTATCCTTTCAGATTTGTTGTTGGGCTATGTTTCTTCATGTTGGACTTGAACTCACCTTCTCTACCTTAACCTTGTTTGCAATTCTGAACAAACACTCACACAACACAATGGGAGACAAAAACTATTCATCATCCTGATCAAGACAGACAAAGAGCTAATCGTACAGACCAAACCTTGTTGACAGTCGGTTACATTTGTAGTGTTAAAAAGTTGAACCCGATAAAAGTTGTGTAAATTCATATCCTGTGCACTTTTTCTTCTACTTCTTTCAGTTTGATAGTCATTATTTTTACCTGATAAATGTACTCCCTCCGTCCAGAAATAAGTGACTTGGATTTGTCTAGATTCGCATGTATCTAGACATGTTTGTGTGTAGATACATGTGAATCTAGACAAAGCCAATTCACTTATTTTTGGCCGGAGGGAGTATTCTATTGACCGGGCAAGTAGTCTTGGTACAGTCTATATGTCACACTATCCAAGTGTTTGTTGATTTAATGACATGCAAATTCATATGACAGGAACAAATCACTTTAATTGCTACATGTATGTTTATCTCTTCCTTCTTTGAGTCCAGGAGCTCAATTATTGGGCATTACAGATCAGCATGAGCAGCAAGTATGAATGCACAAACATCATTGTATAAACTTGAATTTCAGGTATTTAAACAACGACAAAACCGGTAGCTTTGAAGAAGTTCAGAAAATACTCACACGGGTTCTTCGTGATCTGAAAAATAAACAGAGAAGTTCCTTTCCTATCCTCTCCAACCTGGATGTAGTAACCATAAGGACCTTGTTTCAAGAATACCTATAGAATAGAACAAGCAAAATGTTATACACACTTAGTACATGAGATATAAATAAAGCCACATACATTACAGATTGAGAAAAACCTATTGGCTTGTATCAGGCATGAGACCAAGTCACTACAGGAAACGCCTGGTATGCCGAGGACTTATTGCCGTCGGCGTAGCTAGGAAAACCTCGGTGTAAGCTACGCCGACAGCTGCCGTCGGCGTACCGTCCTCGGCGGACCTCTCCCTCGGCGGAGCAGGCGCGGCCGTCGGCGTAGAACAAGACCGTCGGCGTAGGTCAACGCCGATGGCCTGATAGCGCCCGTCGGCGTAGAGGCCGTCGGCGAACGTCGGCAGCGCCGTCACACGGCCAGTTAACGGCGCGTCGGCTACGCCGACGGCCTCCCCCTCGGCGTACTCTCGCCACGTGGAGGCAGGCGGGCGGCCTGGCGCAGCCGCTACGCCGACGGCCTCCCCCTCGGCGTACGCTCGCCACGTGGAGGCAGCGGAGCGACCTGGCGCAATGCCTACGCCGACGGCCTCCCCCTCGGCGTACATATGCCACGTGGAGGCAGCGGAGCGGCCTGGCAGCAGCTGGCTAGACCTACGCCGACGGCCTTGCCGTCGGCGTAGTACGCCGACGGCAAGGCCGTCGGCGTAGGACCAGCCCTAGTTTTTTTTTTCTGCAATGCAATGCTCACCTTTATTTGAGCACATGCTCATATCAAACCCTCACAGCTCACAGCAATGCTCACCTTCATTTCACACATGCTCATATCAAACATTGCTCATATCAAACATTGCTCATATCACACATTGTTCATATCACACATGCTCATATTAAACATTGTTCATATCACACATGCTCATATTAAACATTGTTTATACATCATCCATACATCGTTCATACATCATCACACATGCCTACAACTCTGGAGGAGAGGGGGTGTACCCGAGATCTCCCCTGGTGAAAAGTGGCGACCTCTGCCGAGGGTTGCGTCCAGTAGAAGCAGCAGAAGAGCCACCTGGCGAGGGAGTAGAAGTGTGAAGCTCGGGAGAACCACCTGCAGAATGGCCAGGAGATGGACCATCGTCATGAAGCGGTGTGATCTGACGCCCATCCGACGAGGCGTGGCCAAAGTGCCGGTTCCCAGAAGCTCCCGTTCCCTACATGTTGCCTACATGTTAGCAACTTGCGAGGCAAAGTAAAGCGATAACCAGTGGGTTAGCAAAGAACTTACCGGTGTCGATGGGTAGTAGGTCCTAGCGAAGCTTTCCTTCGATTGCAAAAATGGCGCCGGACCTGGCATGGGAGGCACGGGCCCCAAATCTCTATTCTGGCCAGTTTGAATATTCACCATCATGTCCTGCAAGATAGTTTAGAAGTCAGGCCGTGGTACAACAAACGGGGGGAAGTGGGACTTGTATCTTTTGCAAAAATAAAGGTTCGGACTTACATTTACGTATTGCATGTAGATCACAAGCGCCTTCTGATGCTGCCGAAAGGCCACCTAATATTCCTCATAAACGGTATCGTAGGCCGCGTCTAACTCAGGCTACAATTTCAAATACAAGGAATCTCGTCAGTGGTTAGCCATGCAGGAACAAAAGTCATAAAGATGATGAGAACGAGAAAAACTTACATCCTCGGCGGAGCGACGAGGCTGGCCACGAGGCGGGATAGGGGGCCGTCGGCGGGGTAGGTAGCCTTGAGACGGCTGAAGCTCGTGCTGAGGGTAGGCTTGACCTTCTTATTCAGAATCTTGAGGCGTCCATGCTGCAATCCGTGCCCCGACAGGATCAACGACTCCTCGTCGATCTCCGCGTGAATGGGGTCATCCACATGGGGGTGACGAGCCTTCACCATCGTGCTGTAGTTCCCCAAGTCGTTCTGGGCAGTGCCGAAGTACATGGGCAACGAGGGTTGAGGCTCCGAGTAATTGGGCTTCTTTCGCCGCATCATCTCATAGATGGCGACGTCATGAATCACCTCCCCGGGTTGTGCCTCGGCCACCTGTATCGCGAAAAGAAATATTATGCATATGAAGTACAAACATGACGAGAAATACACGCAGGTCGTTCCATGTATATACGTACCACCTTCCCCTTGAAGCGGTCAAAGTTGCGGTTTCCCGCGCAGTGCGTTCCACCATCGCCTCGGTTATCCGCGTTCCGCCTCGACAAGGCTGCAAACTCCTCGTATTCTCTGATCCACCTCGTCCTAACCAGCTCCTCCCATGCGAGTCGATGCGGCTCGGCCCAATCGGGGATAACCTGAAAATGCAATACTCAACTCCAGACAATGCAATGGCAACTTAGAAGCAATGTAGAATCTCATTGACATTTTACTCACCGACATGTAATCTTCTGGCGTCATCGAGTACTCAGGATTAGGGTTCCTACCGACAATGTCTTCCTTCCTGACCCTCACGCCCCTGTCAGCCCAGAAGTGGCTAGCGGTCGTGACCTTCTGGTTGTACCACACCTGGGGGGTCAACTTCACACAAGCCCCAAGCAAAGTCCTCTGCGCCTTCTCCTGGTCCTCCTCGGCCACACGGTAAAAGCACTTCAATCATGCATAAGAGTCATGAGTTAGCACGGTGGGGTCATCAAGTATGAACATAACTCGAGAAATATACCTTACCCAAAACTTGGTGATGACAACATCAGCAGCTGTCGGAAAGCCCGGGACACGGGTAGTCTGGTAGTCCGCCCAAGTAGTAGCTAGCTTCCTGTCACCCTCGGGGGTAATGTGATAGCCCGGCCAGAACTTCCTAATCAGAGCTCCAACGAGGCTGTTAGGAAGGCGAGCCTTAGTCCCCGGAGGAAATGTCCAATTGCTGCACAATAATAAACATTAGTACACAATAATTATTTATGACCAACATGAAATAAATTGTTTTAAATTGCCAAATTAGTACACTTACTCAAGGCCATCTGGAATAATAAGGGCTTTCGCCTCCTGAGTCCTAGGCTCAAACTTCTCGTCAGGGACTCCCGATTCCCCACGATTCCGCAATTTCTTCGGCCCCACCAACTCGCGGCTAGTGTCCGCCTCCGTATCGGTCCCCGCCTCCCTCTCGTTCCTCGCCTCCCTCTCAGACTCTGCCTCCCTCTCGGACTCTGCCTCCCTCTCGGCCTTGAAAGGCTGCTCTGTCAGGAACAACTCAGGAGCCATGTCGCCAGAAGCAGAGGGTGGTGGGTCAAAGTCCACGCCTCCTCCTGTGGCACCTCGTCCTCCTCGACCTCGGCCTCGACCCCGTCCTCCGCCAGCAGGAGCAAGATCGGGGTAACGCGGATTGGGATTTGGCTGTCTCCCACTCCGTGTAGCTCTTTTCTTGCGCTGCTTCAGCGCATTAAGCAAGGAAGAACTGGTTTCCTTGCCGCTGCTCATATTGTTCAATCACCTGCATTAAGTAAGAGAAAACAGTTAAGCACAAAGACATAATAAAATGTATACACAAAGAATAAAGGCATAATGCAATTAAGAAAACAGTTAAGCACAAAGACAAAATAAAATGCATTAAAAATAAATACTCACTATCATTTTCATTCTCATTCTCATTCTCAGTATCACTATCTTTTGAGTAGAAATCTGGATTCTCATCGAAGGGTGTAGGCTCATCATCATTGCCATTCTTGGTATGGAGCTTCTCGAGCATACTTATGTCATGTAGATTCACCACTGACTCACCCCGAGTTTCTACATCATTCCCAAGGTCCTCAAGATCAACCGGTTCTAAATCAAAGTGTCCGAAGTCCTCTTGCTCTTGATAGAAAATTCCCTCATACGTTACAGGGTTAATGTTGTTGTAATCGTCCTCGGAGGGAATCGGTACGTTACCATGTGGCGATACCTGGAACACGACTTCCCAGCCCTGGAGTTCCGCTTTCTGGCATGGGTAGGGCAAATAATAAACTTGGTTGGCTTGGTGAGCAACAACAAAGACGTCGGCTCCGCTATAGGTGGTTGAAGGCCTAAATTCAACTAACCCAATGGAAAGGGGTACTTCTCAGTCCACCCCTTGGGTCAAACCTGTGGCACTTGAACACAACAAGATTGAGTTCGACATTCGTACGATTGAAGGTCAGCTCGTATACATTCTCTAACCTTCCGTAGTAATCAAGGGAATCGGCTCCTTTGGTGAACACCCCAGTATTTACCGTTTTTGCATTCGGTCGCCCTTTCTGGTGCGTCTCTGTATGGAAGCAAAACCCATTCACATCATACTTCTCATACTTCATGACGACACTGTTACAACCTTGGGAAACACATTTTAGCTCATCTGACATCTCAACGTTGGGATCAGCTCCCTACAGGTACAAGAGGAATTTGTTGCGTTCAGTAGTTACGTGGAATAAGAGCGACAAGTCACATATTGCAAGGTAAGAGGGACAGGTTAGAAATTACTTTTTCCATAAACCAGGACACAAAGTTTTTTTTATTTCCGGGAGCACCCTCTTTCAGTAGAGTGTCCAACTCCATGGGAGAGGGATCCGTCGGTCCCGGCCACTGTTCATCCGTGAAATCGCTAAGAAGGAGAAAATAAGCATTAGACGGAGACCGAGTTACTAGCTGCATAGAGAAATAGGGTGTTCACCATTTTACCTAATGAAATCGACCACTTCCTTCATGTTCATAAGCACATAGAGCATTATGCAATCCTTCTCTTCCTTCGGCAACCTATATTTTAGTCCTTTACCGGCCTTGCCACCGGGAAATTGGAATAGTTCGAGATTGGGGTCATTCTTGGGCAGGTCGACATTGTAACGAGAGACCGGGTTATGCATAGTGGGAACATCATCGGGCCAGTAGGTTGTCGCGGCGTCTGCCATCTCCCGAAGGCATGTTGCTTCAGCTATGCATGCTTCAATCTTGGCTTTGTTTCCAGTTATCTTTCGAATATACTTAAACTCTCTCTTAATACAAAATTGCCAACGAAATTGCACCGGCCCCCCAAGAGTGCCTTGTTCGCGAGGTGCACAATGAGATGTGCCATCAGAGTAAAGAAGCCTGGCGGAAAAATCATCTCCAGATTGCATAGCAACTCCGGCACCTGAACTTGCAGCTTCTCAATCACCAGAGGACATATCTGCTTAGCACAGAGGGTGCGGAAGAAATGGCTCAACTCCGCAAGCACTCGCCATACTTTTTCGGGGAGATACCCTCGAACCATCACCGGCATCAGCCGCTCAATCCATATATGATAGTCGTGACTCTTGAGCCCGTTGACTTGTCCCGTCAAAAGATTGACTCCCTTACTTATATTCGAACAATAACCGTCAGGGAACATCACGACGTATTTGAGCCACCTAAATGACTCCTTCTTTTGGACATTATCAAGGCAGTAGTAGGCATGCGGCTTGAACCAATTCTTTCGACGGACAGTAGGAGGCTGCATGTGTAATCTCCTCCTATCACAAAGCTTCTCAACATCGACTCTAGCCTTGACATTATCCTTTGACTTCCCAGGAATGTTCAGGACTGTGTGAAAAAGGGACTCCCCGACATTCTTTTCGGTGTGCATCACATCGATGTTATGGGGAAGTTCGAGGTCCTTGTAATACACGAGATTCGTTAAGGCTTCCACGTGAGTCCAATTATGTGTTACACCATATCCCGCAAATTGATGGCCAGTTCCCGGCGCCGCGGGCACGAGAGCACGTATCTCGGCATCAACAGCTGCACCCTCGAACTTTGGTACCTCTTTTACTTCATGCACAACTTTGCCCTTCTTGAAGTTCTTTCTATCTTCTTTGAACGAATGATTTCTTTTGAGGTACTGTCGATTCGTGTCAAACGCAACATATTTGCGACCCGACTTTAGCCAAAGGAACTCAAGTCGGTGCCTGCACACTGGGCATGGCCACTTACCAGCTGTACACCATCCGCACGTTAGGGCGTACCCGGGCATGTCATGCATAGTATATTGTAACCAAACTTTCATCAAAAAGTTTCTCTTTGATGCTCGGTCGTATGTCAACGTCCCGTGTATCCAAGAGTGGTTCAAATCATCCATAATCGGCTGCATGTAGACACTCAAGTTCTTCCCCGGATACTCAGGTCCTGGAATTATCAGCGACAAAAACATGGTCTTCCGTTGCATTAATACTCCGGGAGGGAGATTGAGAGGAATAACATACACCGGCCAGCAGCTGTACGAGGCCGTCGACATACCATATGGGTTGAAGCCATCTGTTGCTATCGCAATTCTAACATTCCGAGCCTCTTCTGCCCACCGGGGGTATTTGTCATCGAAGTTCTTCCATGCCTTACCATCAGATGGATGTCCCATCTTCTTCCGTCCGTGCCCGTCCTCGTATCTTTTCTCCTTCTTGTGCCACGTCATCTGTTTGGCAGTCTCCTCGCTCAAGTAAAGCCGCTGGATTCTTTTTATGAATGGGAGATACCGAAGTATCTTCTTAGCGACCTTCGACTGCCTCACCTGACCATCCTTCCCCTTTATCTCTTCATATCTAGAGGCAGGCCTTACAAATGGAGCAGTACTTGTCACCCTCAAACTGTTTCCAAAACAAAAGGCAGCCTTTTGGACAACAATCTATCTTTTCATAATCCATGTTGAGCTCCTTCATGAGTTTCTTCGTTTCGTGAAAGGTTTTAGGCAGACAATGCCCTTCGGGCAACATGTTACCACATGTTCTTAGATTAGCTTCAAAGTGAGAACGGGTGGCAGAGTACTGGCACTTGTCGGCTAGACACTGAGAGATGGCATCGAGCTGAGAAATCTTTGCACCCTCGTATAGAGGCCTCTTAGCCGCGGCCATCATATCAAGGAAGGCCTTCGCGGTTGGCTCCGGTTCTGGTGATACCTCCCGTGGAGGTGGCGAATTCGGCTGGTCGGCATCGATAAGATCATCTAGCATGTTTCTAATCCCATCGTGTTCATTGCCATTGAGCCGCTGACGCATCACCTCACCTCTGTCACGTTCATACCGAGCAAAGTCGACTTGCGTGACATAGTTAGACATGTACCCATATTGCAGAAGGTGTTTGTACATGTCATCCTTCCCTGACGATGACGCTTAGTGCAATGAGCGCAGGGACAAAGTGCCCGAACCATTGCCTTCGAACCACGCGCTAACTCATTCACTAACAAATGAGTGTTCCGTACCCAATCGTCTGTTTTATTAGTCGTACTAATACGGCCACTGTACATCCACCCATTATCAGCCATCCTATTCTGCTTTGTTGGGAGACAAACAACAAATATAACATTTTATATCAAACAGGAGATTAAATGCTTCATATTTTTACGCATTCATCAACCTACATGTCCAATAGGAAAAGAGGGTCCTAACCAGCCGCCGGGTCCGTAGATTGGGTAAGTTCTCCCTGGTTCTACCCCGATCCAAGCAGAATTTCGGCAGCACCTCCCCGCTGCTCTCCCGATACACGTCTCGACAAAAAGCCAAGAGGATGTGCATCCGGAGAACAACGAGGAAGCGCCACCGAAATCCTGTCTCGAATCGAGGTAGAGCCAGGGAGACCAACTACGAATCCTCCGACTGCCCGATAAAAGCCATAAGCGTTACGGTCCAAAATATGCGAGACCACTAATGCATATTAAGTCGCGTAACGCTTACGGTCGGGATGACGCCTAGGTGACGCGACAGACTTGGTGATCTAGACACAAAAATAAAACCTAGGTACAAGAGAGGCAAACAGATTCTCACCCTCGGCGGTAGAGGAAGTAGTCGATTAACCGAGTGTCGAGGTCGGCGACGGAACTCGGAGACGGGATCGAGGTGTCACCTACACCATCTCCCGCAACGACAGTCAGTCTGCCAAGGATGGTCACTCCTGAAACACTACAAAGTCTGCACATTGACATAAAGAGAACACCTTAGTAAACATGCAACACACTCACGGCCCTAGTGTGGCTTCTCTCTTCAACGGCCATATGACCAAGCTAGCTTGCCACTAACCAACAGCCTAATCCTAGCAACTCGTGCATGCATATCACTTAACAAATGATATAAACTACTAATAGATGCAACTAATAAATTCTAACAAGATTAACAACAAGATTTAATCTAACAAAATTAACTCTAACAACAATATTTGCTTCTAGAGGGGAGTGGAGGAGGTACCTGCAGAGGGGGCCGATCTCAAGGAGGAGGGGGAGAGCTTGGGAGGAGGGGGACGATCTCGGGGAGGAGGGGGCGAGGTCGGGGAGGAGGGGGAGAGCTTGGGGAGGAGGAAGCCGAGCTCGGGGAGGAGGGGGCCGAGCTCGGGGAGGAGGAAGGGAGGAGGAAGGAAGGTCAGGGAGGAGGGGGAGAGCTTGGGGATGAGGGGGCAAGGTCAGGGAGGAGGGGGAGAGCTCGGGGAGGAGGGGCGAGCTCGGGGAGGAGGAAGGAAGGAGGGAGGAAGGTCAGGGAGGAGGGGCCGAGCTCGGGGAGGAGGAAGGGAGGAGGGAGGAAGGCGGCTGGCGGCGGGGAGGAGGGAGGGAGGCGGCGGTGGGGGAGGGCCAGGGTGGGGGAGGGCCGGGGTGGGGCTAGCGGCGACGGCCCCGAGCTCGGGGACCGGCTCGGGAGAGGGAGGCAGCGGTGGAGGCTCGGGGGAGGGAGGGCTGGCGGCGGCGGGAATGGGGGAGGAGCTGGCGGCGGGAATGGCGCGCGGCTGCTGGCGGCGGGGTCGGGGTCGGGAGCGGGCGCGGGCAGAGCAGTTGGTGAGAGGAGGAGGGGTCGGGAGCGGGCGCGTGGGCAGCCCTAGTAGGATAGGGCTACACCGACGGCCAGGCATACGCCGAGGGCAGCCGTCGGCGTAGCTAGGTTTTTTTTTCAGGGTAGAACGTTTTTTTTGAAAGAAGGGTTTTTTGTTTAATATCAAATTTTACAAGATACTTTATTTAGTGTCTACTATTATAGAAGAAACTATATATTATTAATATATAATTTTTTATTTCGTCTTGTGCTCGTTTTCCACGCAAACCCTAGATGTGGGCTAAACGGGGAGATTCCCCCCTTATACGGGTACGGAACCTTCGCCTCTAGGTTAGAGCGCATGCATGCGAGGGGGGACACATGCAAGCACCTATACCAACCTCTCACCACACTCACACACATATGATAGGGACACATGCAAGTACTCGTCTGATTCCGATGTTCTCGTGGTCTTCCTCCGGCGAAACCCTGATCTCTGTGCACACTCGGATCGTCTACCCCCCTAGACGTTCCTCTGACAGGGGTAGCCCGGTGTAGCTCTCTCTTTTTTTGTGTTTGTTTAGGTCATAGGGTGATGTAAAACCATGTTGGTTCACGAGTTGGGGCACTATCCTACCCGGTTTCACCTAAACGGGGAGATTCCCCCCTTATACGGGTACGGAACCTTCGCCTCTAGGTTAGAACGCATGCATGCGAGGGGGGACACATGCAAGCACCTATACCAACCTCTCACCACACTCACACACATATGCTAGGGACACATGCAAGTTCTCGTCTGATTCCGATGTTCTCGTGGTCTTCCTCCGGCGAAACCCTGATCTCTGTGCACACTCGGATCGTCTACCCCCCTAGACGTTCCTCTGACAGGGGTAGCCCGACGTAGCTCTCTCTTGTTTTGTGTTTGTTTAGGTCATAGGGTGATGTAAAACCATGTTGGTTCACAAGTTGGGGCACTATCCTACCCGGTTTCACCTAAATGGGGAGATTCCCCCCTTATACGGGTACGGAACCTTCGTCTCTAGGTTAGAGCGCATGCATTCAAGGGGGGACACATGCAAGCACCTATACCAACCTCTCACCACACTCACACACATATGCTAGGGACACATGCAAGTTCTCGTCTGATTCTGATGTTCTCGTGGTCTTCCTCCGGCGAAACCCTGATCTCTGTGCACACTCGGATCGTCTACCCCCCTAGACGTTCCTCTGACAGGGGTAGCCCGGCGTATCTCTCTCTTGTTTTGTGTCTGTTTAGGTCATAGGGTGATGTAAAACCATGTTGGTTCACAAGTTGGGGCACTATCCTACCCGGTTTCACCTAAACGGGGAGATTCCCCCCTTATACGGGTACGGAACCTTCGCCTCTAGGTTAGAGCGCATGCATGCGAGGGGGGGACACATGCAAGCACCTATACCAACCTCTCACCACACTCACACACATATGCTAGGGACACATGCAAGTTCTCGTCTGATTCCGATGTTCTCGTGGTCTTCCTCCGGCGAAACCCTGATCTCTGTGCACACTCGGATCGTCTACACCCCTAGACGTTCCTCTGATAGGGGTAGCCCGGCGTAGCTCTCTCTTGTTTTGTGTTTGTTTAGGTCATAGGGTGATGTAAAACCATGTTGGTTCACAAGTTGGGGCACTATCCTACCCGGTTTCACCTAAACGGGGAGATTCCCCCCTTATACGGGTACGGAACCTTCGCCTCTAGGTTAGAGCGCATGCATGCGAGGGGGACACATGCAAGCACCTATACCAACCTCTCACCACACTCACACACATATGCTAGGGACACATGCAAGTTCTCGTCTGATTCCGTTGTTCTCGTGGTCTTCCTCCGGCGAAACCCTGATCTCTGTGCACACTCGGATCGTCTACCCCCCTAGACGTTCCTCTGACAGGGGTAGCCCGGCGTAGCTCTCTCTTGTTTTGTGTTTGTTTAGGTCATAGGGTGATGTAAAACCATGTTGGTTCACAAGTTGGGGCACTATCCTACCCGGTTTCACCTAAACGGGGAGATTCCCCCCTTATACGGGTACGGAACCTTCGCCTCTAGGTTAGAGCGCATGCATGCGAGGGGGGACACATGCAAGCACTTCATGTGGTCGTGGTGAGTGCTATTGAGAACCACATGCGATAATAACACTTACACACATATAGAAATTTCTCGGGGTGTGAGAAGATTCGCAACGACATTTCATGTGGACGTGTAGAATGATATTCAGAGGGTACGAAATTATCCAATTAGTAAAAAAAAATATAAATAATTGATACAAATACAAAATAAATGAAAAATACATAAGGCTACGCCGAGGGTGACCGTCGGCGTACTTTGCTGGTACGCCGAGGGTGTCCGTCGGCGTATGCTATGCCGAGGGTCGTCGTCGGCCTAACCGACGACACCGTTAGCGCGTCGTCCGTGCTGTCCGGCATGTGCATACTACGCCGAGGGCCTCCGCTACGCCAAGGGTGACCGTCGGTGTAGTGCATACTACGCCGACGGCTGGGCTACGCCGAGGGCTGGCCTGGTGCGGTGCTACGCCGACGGCCCCGACGTTTGGCCGTCGGCGCATCTGACCATTCCTGTAGTGAGTAGCCTAGGCTCATGTTCATCATCTTCATCTGATAATGTGCGAGCGATATTTCTATCACAATTAGTTCAGTCATCCCTGTCTCTATCTCTACTACTTATAAAGGCACGAACAAGAACTTCGCTAAGTGTACCCCCACAGACCATACATAGATGGATTATAACCACACGATCAGGCCCATCAAAGATAATCTAACGCTGGGGCTTAGCCTCATCAGATTTTCGTGTATGTCTATCAATTTACAACGATGGACGGAATACTCATCCCGCATAGCAAAGTAGAGAACCATGCCCCACGTCATCAATCCCTGATCGCTGGTTTTCTAGAAGAAAAAAAAAATGATCCCTCAACAAAGGAAAAGAAAAACAAGGAAACTGATTATAAGGAGCAATCTCACCATCATCGGTCGCCATCACCGCGACCCTGGACGGCACAAGTTAATGGCTAGACAACTGAACATGAATATTCATGCATGGAAACTTAATTACCAAAAGATGATTGTAATCGATAAATCAGTCTAAGTAGTGTGCCAGTCAGAAATCCATGGCCCACTTCCATATTAAATTATTAATTATATATTATTTTTATCGAAATCAATCAGGAAGAAACAATCCCTAAGGAGCTATGGTTCTAGGCAATATAAGCATATAAGAACATACTATTAGTATTGAAACTAATTAAGACGGAACACTCTGTATGTAGCTCCCATTCTATGTAGATAAGCACACAGGAAAAGAAAGTACCATCATTTCCCATCAGTTGTCAATAAGAATCGTTGTTCAACCAAGGCCATGACATGTCAGTATC
The DNA here is from genome assembly GCA_916181665.1 of Avena sativa. Lineage (NCBI taxonomy): Eukaryota > Viridiplantae > Streptophyta > Magnoliopsida > Poales > Poaceae > Avena > Avena sativa. The sequence goes on from OV702284.1 coordinate 378,656,577, forward strand.
ATGGACAATACCTAATTCCTTGAACCACCACTCTTCATAGAAGGTTTATAACTCTTAGTAAGACAGCAAAGTAAATTCTGAATTCAAATTATAGTAGAGTGAAAAAAACCACGCCTTTGCGGGCGTCATTGTCTAAGATCGAGAACATATGAGGTCCTCTCCATATAAACCAGAAGGGCTTATGCCACCCTGCATTGCAGGAAACAACATGAAAGAAAATTTTGATTATTTTCTATTTGACTTGTCTGAAAAACGAGGCACCTACTAATATAAAGAAGGAAAGAAAAGTGCAAAGTACCCGGATGACTACCATGGTTGCAACAATCACTACCTACATATATGGACACATCTTGGTGAAGACCGTCCACCAAGTGTAGAAAGACTAACAGCATTGAGTTTTGTATTATCAGAACAAATAAGAATAGCCGCTAGAAATGAACTACCGCCAGACAAATAACATTTTACAATGTTGACATTCTGAGCCATTAGAATCTAGACAATAGTTGTCTACCTGTATTGGCTTCAGATTATACTGCTTACACTTGTTTTGTATGTAAAGCAATGACCACAGTGCCTCATCCCACATACCGAGCCATTAGAATCTAGACAGACTAACGAAAAAGGAAAACGGAAAATTGGCTATTTCTCAAAAGTTCACCAGCCTTGGATCTTCTACCCACGACATCATCACTTGAATTGACTAATTCATTTCAGCGGCAGCACACCTGCACATGATTCTGATGCCGCCTCACGGCCAGCCCGCCAGATAAGGGCGTCCCTCGGTGATTGCTCTAATTCATCAGCTTGTACTACGAGAGGAGGCCGACACCGCGGAGCCCAACTCGCGGTGGCCGCGGCTGCCGATCTGTTGGACACGAGTCCCGCGTCTCCGCCTCTGGCTCCGTCGAGGCCTAGCTCTGGTTACCCACAAGCACGCTGAGATACAACCTCCACCGGCTATTCGGCGACCAGATTTGACAAAGAGGGATGGACAAGAGCAAGGGTGAGAATCCTAACACCGGCGGTGGGAATGAAGTGAAGCCTGAGGCAATCAGCAGAGGGAGATGGGAAGGCAACTGAGCTGGGGAATAGGGGAGCTCAGCTGGGGCTTGACCAGAGACCGAGAGGGAGCTAACACAGTGGTCATTGCTTTACATACAAATCAGCAGACAATCAGCTATAATAAATAGTGTAGCAAAGGTGAACCCTGAGACAATCAGCGGGGGGAGATGGAGCTAAGGGCATCTTCACCACGGTCCATTTCTGTTCGTTTGGGTTGGACCGCGGTTAATTTAGAAACGTGGTCCGGCCTGTCCAGCCAGCCGTGCACAACAACGCAACCCAAACGGACAAAAACGGACAGGCCAGTCCAAGAGACCTATTTGGAACTGCATCTGAGCCGGTCTGTGTCCGCGTCTGTCCGGGCAGACGCATACGTGATCCAGATTTGATAACCGGTTGGGTCGGTCCGGAGTGCGTCAGTCCGGATGAGTGATACCGCTGGGACGCCGCGCACGTCTCGCGCTTCCACATGGAAATGTTCGAACGCACTCGGAAGGTTTGGATAAACCCGGTGGAGATGATCTAACTGAGCTGGAAAATAGGGGAGCTAGCACGGCGGTGAGAGTGTCTTTTCTTCTTCACTTTTGCTACACTTCTCCATCCCGATATTTCCTGCGAGCCGGTGGCCGCTGGCAAACTTTTTCTTCGCCAAAAGGACGAGTTCTTTTTCCCACTTCCTTGGTTGATACTCCTATTTGTTTGGGTCGCCCTTGGAGGTGGGTCACGGGCTTTATTTTTGCCTTGAGCTGTTGGACCAAAGAACATGTAATCCTTAGGCTAGTCATAGTGCGAGTATCATAATACTGGTATGGGACTTTCCCTTCCTCCCTCTTCTGTGCTCTACAGTAACTTTTCCCTTGAGAGTCGTCCCTTCCGCGTCGGGCCAAGCCGACGCCATCCTTGTCGACGCCGTCGCTCAGGGATGGTCAAGGTGCGGCGTCGGCAATTGTAGATTAGGATCTAGTAGTACTAGTGAAAGAACATGTAGGCCCCCATGTGTGGTTTTGGTAATTAATGACAATCTCTATGGACTAATGCTTGTATCAAGTTGTACTTATAGGAATTGTCCATAGGCAATGCTTGAACCATATGTTGGCTTCAAGGTTTGGAGAAGAAGAAAGTGAAGAGGATCAAGTGGTGACCAAGGTGTTCAAAGAGTGATCCACAGATTGGTCAGGTGAGAGTTAAACCTATGGCAAGTATGTCTTGAAGAATAAGATGGAGTAATATCTCTGGTGCACCTTCAAGGCATCAACATAATGAAGAAACGAAGAAATGATGTTCAAGCTAAAGATGTGCAATATCTAGAAGATCTCATGGTTGAAGCTTTCCATCCTCGGTGATCATGGATCGATGAAGACAAGGTCAAAGTAAAGGTTTCCCCATGGTGTATGGGGGAGTAACTTGCAAGTCTTCATCAAGAAAGTGCGTACAAGAGCAATCAAGAAAGGTGTTCCATCTTGAGAAGGACAAGACCGTCTACATCATAATCAAGTGGAATATGTGCAAGGCAAAGGTATGATCTTGATAGGGTTTCTTTCTTACCGGTCTAGGGATGTTAGTTGGGGAGACTGGTTTATAGGATAGACAACCGTGCTATCAAGAGGGGCTCTCAAGTGAGTAACTCGATCATATCTTTCAGAGTGAGCTCAAACCTTTGCATACTTTGCATCATCCTCTCTTGGTTGCTATTTGGATCTTATCCATGTGAGGTTCTAGAGCTTGTGTCAATATTCATAACAAGCCCTAGTTCATCAAAAACGGATTTCCCCATTATATCTTATTACATTTTTGATCTTTGAGGTTTTCCGGTTTCTCACCAAGAGAGGTATCTCACTTTATAATACATGAAATGTTCTCTCTTGGTGGTATCCAATATTTTCACTTTTTGTTGGGTACCTCTTGTTGTCCTCTTTCCAATAAAATTGGTTTCGGGTCAATCGGAGTTTCCAAACTCTAGATATCGCCATTTGAAGTTTGCCTCTTATTTGGTTCAGACCGGAGTCTTCAGTCTGCATGGACCGGAGTCTCCGGTGTGGTCCGGAGTTTCCGGAACTGTCTCCGGTGGTGACTTTAGAATCAGGGTTGGGACATACTGTATGGGGGTCCGGAGCCAGGTCCGGAGGTTACCCCGGAGTCTCCGGTGTTGGCTCAGTCCGGAGTCTCCGGTGTTGGAAGACTGGAGTCTCCGGTCTTGTTGGGTCAGGGATGGCCCAGGTCATTCAGATGGGTGGTCCGGAGGCTAGCCCGAAGGTTGGGCCGGAATCTCCGGTGTAGACCGGAGTCTCCGGTCTAACTTTTCCCCAACGGGCAGAAAACGGTCAGAAATCTGTGGGCCTATAAAAAGGGGCCCTTCTTCCCCAATGGAACTGCTCGAGTTTTACAGGCTTTCTCCTCCATTCTTGACCCTCTTGAGCTCCCCCCCTTCAATCCCTCCCTTGATTCTTGCATATACTTTAGGGATTTGAAAGAGAAGATCTAGATCTACAATACTACCAATCCATCTCTCCTCTAAGTGAAGGGAACATCTTGGGATCTAGATCTTGGAGTCTTTTGTGGATTTCCTCCTTTGTTCTTCCTCTCTTATTCTCCCACAAGCTTTTGTAGCTTTGGTGGAATTTGGGAGAGAAGGATTTGAGCACTACTCGTGTTCTTGCCATTGCATTTGGTGCATCGGTTTGAGTTCTCCCCGGAGGATTTGGTGAGTGAAAGTTGAGAAGCTTTTTACTCTTGGGTTCTTGGAACCCTAGACAGTTTGTTGGTGTTGCAGGTTGTGGCCTTGGTGGCATTGTGGCCTTTTGTGGCATTTGTTGGGAGCCTCCAATTAAGTTGTGGAGAAGTGCCCCAACCTTGTGAGAGGTTCCGGTTGCCACCGACAAGTGCACCGATAGTGGAAGCGTGGATCGATCCCGTCGGAGTGAGATTCACCGGAGAATAAGGGAGGCCTTTTGTGGCGTTGGTGGTTTGATACCATCCCCTCTCCAAACGAGACGTATTCCATGTTGGGAGGAACTCGGTAAAATATCGGTGTCCCCGCGTGCCTCGGTTATCTCTATACCCGAGCTCTTTACTTATGCACTTTACATTGTGATAGCCTTCGTGCTTAAAGTAATATATATCTTGCTATCACTTTGTTGCTTGTATTGCTTAGCATAAGTTGTTGGTGCACATAGGTGAACCTTAGTTGTTCTAGGTTGTGCTTAACAAAGTAAACACTAGTTTTATTCCGTCTTTGTTGAGCCACTCTAGGAAAAGTTTTAATCGCCTATTCACCCCCCTCTAGGCGACATCCGTATCCTTTCAACTAGGAGTCTAAGTTGTGTGTCCCCCGTGGCGTCTGGGAGTAGGCAGCCAGATTTCTTCCATCGGATCTGGCTCGTCCTGCCTGCTCTTCTTCTTGAGGCCTTGCTTTGGTGGCAGGGGCGATGGCTGGAGGGAAGGGGAGATGTAGGGATCTCCGACAATAAGGCTGGATTGAGCTCAGTTGTGCTGGGGATCGGGCGCATCTCTGGCCGGCTGTTCCTTGACCTCTCCGATGGACTTCCATGGTGGAAGCAAGGTGAGGTTTTTTTTGGTGCAGGCTCGTTCAATAAGCGCCTTCGTCCTCTTCTGCTCTGGCTCTTGGTGGTGGGGATGCTTGCTCTGGCCGGCTGTGGTGGCGTGGTGACGAAGCAGTTCTTCGTGTTGAGGAAAAGATCAGAAGAGGGTTGGGGTTCGTGTGCTGCTGGTTTCTTCTTCGGAGCATCTAAGCGTCGGCAATCTGGTGCCGCTGCTACCTGTGGCTTAGGGGGCCACTCCGAACCCAGGATTTGCTGCATGTGGTCTTGCTCAACCTCTTTGTGGGAGGCCCTTTCTGGAGTTTCCGGCCGGAGATCCGCATCTTGTCTTCACCAAGTGGTTTGTCCCCGGTGGAGGCTTGGTGGCCGGTGTCGGGATCTCGTCGACAGTGGAGAAGAGGCTCAAGGACTTGATCGCGTTTTGGTTTTTCCTTTTGGGGTCCTCTTTTGTAATTTTCCAGGACGATTCTCTTTTTAAGTTTCTTTGAGGTCCTGATTGTATAGTGCACCCACCGATCCTTAATTAATGTAGCACTTCGGGGTCCTTCGGGATCCCTCCCCTTGTTTCAAAAAAAATATCATAATACTGGTATCATGCATATGATATTAGAGTATGATACTATATCTCTAGTGCATTGTATCATATAGTAGTACTCCCTCCGTCTTGGTTTAAAGGACACAATTTGCAAACCATGCAATCCCAAAATACTTAGACACAAAAGCATTTAATGTCTGTAATTACTCTGTGTAAAAAGCATAAAATGCTTGCATGCACATGTGTGAACAAATGTGAACACTTTGTATGTGATGTGAATGTTCTTCTTCACCTCACGCATGTTCTTCTCCACAGTATAAAATGGACCAATTAAAGGATATCTAGGGCCAAGAGAATTGCAAATTATGTCCTTCAAGAGCAAGGACAATAGTAAAGTCAAGTGCTGGCTATCCATGTCATCTAGAGTCAATCTAATAGCCAACATGTATAATAACTAGAGATAAAATTATCCTACTTTATTAATGTATGGCCCACTTTACACTCTCATATAGTGCCTAGGAGCACGTGCTGCAGCTGGCTCTTAACTAAGAACCCACTCATCTTCTCTCATCCTCTCTCTCATCCAACTAAGCATAAATATACTAGTTTAATTCCTATAGCCTGCTGACTGGACCTTATTGTACTTTCTCTAAACCGGGAAGAAGGGAGTATCATAGGAGTGGTATATTTATTGATTTATAGATTCTCTATGTAAAATGTGTGTGCAAAATTTACTTGCCATTATGATTTCTAGTTTTACGTGTTATGATACGGTATCTATCTATGATACTCTAACCACCTTTCTCTTTATTAATTATGATGCCACATCAGATTTTTGCCAAGTTGACATACATGATACATCTTATAATACTAGCACTAGGGCCAGCCTGACATAAGTACATTGGACGGGGAGTGCTAAAAAATTTACATTGGACTGGGTAACATCTAATGATTTCAATTTTACTTTCCACCTAGCTATAATAAAAATAATATCGTTACTTATTAGTTGTACTGACTAATTAACTAATATACTTCAGGTAGAAAAGTAAATTATAAGTTCTTTTTCACGAAAACACAAAAGCCTTACATTTCGACTTATTAATAGAAAAGAGAGTTTTGTACAATACATACACCAACTCAGATGAGCCGACACCCATATAACTCAACCTACTAGATCTATGGAGCCGCCGGGATCAAAGCACTAAGGCCATGTGTCCAGCCGCAGCCCAAGAGCGATCTTCGGTATGTGTCGCTGCTTCTAAATCCATCGGGCCGTCAACATGACGAGCGAGGTTGTCCCCTTACACAAGGCGTAGGGTGGATGACGAAGCCTATAGCCACCAGTCCACGAAGTCTCCTTCCCCCATCCGGTGGTGTGACCGTGGATCAAATCCAAGAGAGCACATCATGCCATATTGCTTTGGAGAAGGGGCAACCCACCATGAGGTGAGTCATGGTTTCAGCCTCTTGTCGTAGAGCGGGCAGCACGGGGTTGGCCAAACCCTTTGGCACAAGTCGCTCAGCCGTCCAACGACGGCCGGTCCAATAAATTACAAGTTTTTTCTTATATACTAGCCTAATAATAGTATATACAAAGGCACCAAAATATAAGTTGCTAGCCATATAATATGTACATACAGGATAGCAAAATTTATTCCACTAGCTAATTAACATGTACATACGGAGGTTTCGTCATGTAAATTACATGACCATCAACATGTATGTACAGGACGTCCTACAAGTAAATTATTAGCAAGTTTAACATGTATATACATTTTACTTATGCCGAATTAGAAATCAGCCGAGTGCTAAATAGACTATCCTGGCATTTTTATTTTGTTCACGCATGTCTAATTTGAGCCGGCTGTATCCCAATTGTTTTGTAAGTTTTGTTGAACACACTGTTTTTAATTAATGCACTCATGCGATATTTTGCAATATCTAGCTGATGATGTTGAACCGAGAGATGATTTTTGGTACATATTTTCAAGTACAAAAGAAATGAAGCGCCAAATAATATCCTAGCCATAGAACGAAACATCATAGATCATATAAATAGATGGACCTCCAAGAGAAAAACAACATCAAAGAATGAATTATAGAAAATGTTTGCTTAGTTGTTGTCTTTAAATATTTTTAACCAAATATAATATATTTATGTGATCATCAATTTTATGTGAAGACATGTGGGTGGGCCGTGTGTTACATGCTCGCCCACATCATTAATCTTTGAGACACATTTATGTGGTTTGAGATAATGTAATATTTTTGGCTACAGGACTAGCAGGCATCCAGACCCCCGACCCCTGACCCCCGTGCGTCGGCGCACGCATCGCACTGGGGTGTAGCCGTCACACCGCTCTAGGGCACTCCACCCCGCCCCTCCCCCTGCCCGCCGCCGCCAGCTCCGTCGCCAGGCAAAGTCCCGACGACGTGGTGGTCCTCGCGTCCGAGATCTGGACGGCGGCGGCAGCGCCCCCCGCCCTCGTCAAGGATGGTGACGGCGGACGACGGCGGCCAGCGTCCAAGGCGGTCGGCGGTGGGAGGTTGTAGGCAGCGACGGCGCTGTCCTCCCGGCCTTAGCCTCCGGATGGTGATAGCAGGAGCGTGTCGAGCCCGATCTCGACCGTTTCTTGTCGGATCTGTTGCAGCCGGCAGCAGGATGGCTTCTGGGTTCGTCCGGCTTCACGAGGTCACCTAGGGCTGCGAGCCCGGGCATGGTGGTGGTGGCCTTTCTCCCCCGTCGGAGTTGGTCGGCCGGTCGAATAAAGATGGATCGGCCTAGGGTCCCTCTTGTGTGGAGATGATCACCTTCCTGAGGATGGTTCTTGATCTGGCCGGAGTGGGGAGTTCCGGAAGGCTTCATCGGCGAATGTACCGGCGCTTCTATGCCTGCAGTTCGCTGGATCGGGTGGTATTCGGTCGTGTGCACCCATGTTTGATTCCGACCGTTTGGTTCAGGAGGGAGCGCCGCGAAGCTCTGTCCTTTGTTGCCACCAGGCGACTTTCGATCCATGGTGAAGTCAGAGGTGGAAAATTCATGAAGGCCAGGTTTGGAGATCTATCTATGGAGGTTTGAGTCGTCGTACAGTTGAGGGACTTGCTTGGTGTTCTGGGCTAAACAGCAGCCGTATGTAAGTGGGGGCGGCAACATAGGTGAATTTTAGAATCTTACCTTTTAGGGTAAAAACCCAAGGTCTGGCCTTAGCTGGTTGTGCCTGGCAATGGCCTTGTTGAATACATTGTTTTGAGAGTGAGGATTATCTTCAGGGTGAAAATCTAGACCTTTGATCGGGCGATGACGGCACACTTGTGCACTGTTTCCTTCTTGGAGGCGTCGCTTTTGAAGAGCCTGGAGTTCAGGTGTTGTATTGGTGGTGGTTATACTGTTGCTGCTAGGACCGGAACACTGTAGCGGGTCTTTTATTTTCTTAGTTTTCTTTATCTTTTGTTGGCTATGTGCATCCATAATGCCAATAGGATATTGCATTGTTGCAGAGGCCGGATGTAATTGATATCTCTTGATATTAATATATGCTCCTTTCAAAAAAAATATGGTTTGATAAATAAAATCACTAAAAAAATAGGACTCAAAATAGATATTTTATTATATATTATATGAGACGTGTATTGCACGTGTATGGCTACTAGTACCGTTTAAGTATACTTTTATTTCGTTCAATTATGGATTTCGTCTATGGCTTAAATTGACTTTGCAATATGTCTTGCTTCTTTTTCTTCTTGTCTTATATAAATCATATCTATTGATCTAGATTCAAACAAATTCATATGATTGCATTTAATTGTTCATTACTATTATGTAACATTTTAGAATATTCTGGTTCTATTTAAACACGGATTTTTCTATGAGCGTAAATTGATTTTGGGGATATTTTATTATTCCTTTTTATCTTATATGGTTAACTTTTCGTATCTAGGGAGCCAAATAAGGTGAAATCAATTCCTATTGTTCTTTTAATATTGTTACTTACCATTATATCACTTAGGAATGACTTTTCTCAAAAATAATTATATGGAACATAGCCATAGATATGAATTGAAATTGATGTGATGATTTTTTTATTAGGCTTTAGGTTTTGGGTATGTTCCTTTTTCATTGGTTTAAAATGCAAGTTCTTAATGATGATGATGCATGACATGCATTTGATTTTTTTTTGAAAACTTGTTTGTCACTTTCTCATTCAATTTTTTTTGTTTAAATAAGGTTTTGATGTTTCCATTTAGAAGCCAAAAAATTTCTTTTCCCCCTAAATTTCATCCTTTATTTCTTTTATTTTTTTATTTTCACATTTTAAAATTTAGAAAATTTTGGAACGTGAGACTAAGCAACTCGATCGACACAGCAGTCACGGTCAATTCTACCGTCTCCTCTCGTGCCGCCAGCGTGCCATGGCCGCATTGTTTGTGCTGGTTCTTGTACTCGCCGTGTCTGGAGGCGCTGCCGGCGACAACGAGCCCAGGATGCCCGGCTCAAGTTCCACAACGCGACGTCCATGAACGGCTGCGGGAGTTTCGTGGGCCTCCACAACGTGACGTTCGACGCGAGCGACGCCTTCTAGGAGGGCCTCCTTGTGGGCGGTGGCGGCGGAGGCAGAGGGCTCACGTTCTTCTGCCCAGACACGGCGTGGCGGGGGCTCATGGACCACATGTCCATGAACGGCTGCGGAAGCTTCGCCGTGAAGGCGCTGCGACATGCAGCTCCTTCTTCTTCCTCCTCTCAGCTCTCACAAGAACACACACACGCACACTAACCAAGGAAGAAGAGAATGCTTTGTCTAGAATACTCCCTTGGTGACCACCGTGCCTTACAACTATTTTTTCTTTCACTCGATGCAGACTATATATACACGTACAAGTACCTGGCCGCAGAACTAATTGTTGGAATATTAGGCATAATTTCCACGATTAATTTTAGAATATAAATCATGACAAAACAAGCTACTAGCTCATGTAACTCGAACATACTAGATGTACTAAACAACAGGATGATCAGAAACAAACAGCAGCTTAACATGTACTCGCAGAACATGATGAATAACCAAACAGGAGCACGTAGCACGTACCATTCAGATGTCGTAGTAGAAACTTTGGGGAAGAGTGATCGCATCAGATGGCGACGAAGATGGTGGTAGGCAGCACCGCCTGACTTGGATAAAAGACGACCCGTGATGGAGAACTTGAGCAGTCGCGCGAAGCGCTTTCCAAAAACCTTATTCGCCCTCTCCCGTACAGGATCACAAGGGCGAGTGGTTGCTCTCCCGTCCGCCGGTGCACGCCGGCAAGCGGGATGGAGTAGACTACGATGACGACGCAAGTAGAGAGGATGGCAAAACCCTAGATTGATTTTCGGTGGTATTGTGGCGGTAGTCGCGCAAGACTTTATATAGAGAAACTCGGGAAACCCTAACGGAGGCGACGATCGGTTCTCGCAACCCGCAGCGGGCGGGCGGGCGGGCGAGCGTCGTCGGAGGAGGAGTGCGCATGTATCTCTCTTATTGCTATTCACTTACAAAGTGGTGCAACACTCCACCTTATAAGGTGATGCAACTCTCCTCCAACTTTTCATATGGGACTAAACTTGAGTTGCCACTCCACTTCCATGTGAGCTGCCACAAACATGGGCCCAAACACATATGGACTGCCACAAATTTAGGCTTTAAAATTTAGAAAAAATCTGAAATACACATAGGCCTAAATGAATTAGTCTCATTATTTCTAACACTAACACCACTCACGCACACGCGAAGACAACTACCTGATCCTATTTCTTCTGCCACTAACTCTACCTATATGAACGCACACCACATGCATATCCTAGCTAACGACTAACACCATGATCCGAGTCTCTTGCTGCCCATTCTTCGGCCACGCCCGCACGCAGCTCCTCAAGACTTGGTCAGCACACTGATCAGACGCACAAACGTGCACACTGCTAGCTACGGACACGGACTCATACAAAAAATACTCTAAAACATTTGCTAAGTCAAGATTAGTGCTAACACGCTGCAGGCCTCCTCTCCGCGACGCCGACCACGGGCGAGGTCTTCTAGAGGTGCCTTGTCAGCGGCGGCGGGCTCACAATGTTCTGCCCCGACGACAAGGCCGTCGCCGTGTTCGGCCCTGCGTTCCAACTCCTCGCTGCCGCCGACCGGGTATCCGTGCCACTGTACCTCCTCCTCGAAATAGGCTTTCGCCCCGTTTTATAAATAAAGCCACATCGGCCGAACTGATATAAGGTGACGGAGAGACCCCTTACAAAGCAGATCAAAATAAACAAGAGAAAAACACGGAAGCCCACGACCCGCCACCGAAGACAATGCCCAGGGACCAAGAAGAGCCGGGGGCTCCATGATGACGCCCCCAAGAGGATAACGACGCATCACGCCGCCGCCATCGAGACCGATAGTCAAAGGTTTTCACCCGAAGCCTTATCATGGAGAAGGTGGCCGCATCGGCGCCCCCAAGAGGGTAACGATACCCGCAGGCACCGTCGCCGATGGTGCCAAAGCACTGAGCTTTCGCCCGGAAAAACCTCCAAGCCGCTCCCGTCACCCGTCCATGCCCACCGTCCCCGAGTCTGGCTTCCGACACGCGATCTGGGAGCTGCCGAAGCCGAAACGACGCCAACACCAAAGTCTCCCAACGTCCGCTCCTCGCCATCCACATGGCCGAAGAAGGGAACCATCACCACTGCCACGGGGCTCGCCGAAGAACCGACCGCGCAGTCCACCTTCCGGAGCCGCCGCCCCGGCGTCCACGAACTTGAGCCCGGCCTCCGGACAACGCCACAACGCATCGACGAGGAGGATGAAGAAGGTCAAGCGCCGACCTGCCGAAAGGTAGCCACCTGACAGCTTAGGGGAGGGGGACATCCCTCCATCACACATGGTGATTGCCGCCCGGGCGCAGTAGCCGTACCGACTAGGCCTAAATCAGGCCCGGCCAGGCACAGATCAGGCCATGTCGGTACCGCTGTCGTGTTGCTGCAGCTAGGCCATCAGAGCCGCCGTCCTTATACGCAGAGTCGCCCCTACCCGCTTTGCCTCGCTCGTCATGGCGCCATCCCTCGCCATCAGAGGCCTAGCTGCGCTGCTGCGGTATCTCCCGTCCCCGGCCGGGCGACAGCCAGACCAGAAGCACCGACGCCGGGAGAGGGTATCGCCACCGCACCGCACCGAGGGCCGCCAGCCAAAAGCTCCGCCGTCGGTCGAATTCCACGCCACCTGATCTGCACCGCCGCCAAGAGTCGCCGCCCGCGAGGGAGCCCCAAGCGTCGGGTGAGGGAGATCCCGCCGCCGCCGGCACCAAGCGGACTTTGCCGCGCGGCACTCGCCGACGGCGGCGGGGGAGGGAGGGGAGGAGGTGGGGAGAGGAGGCGGCGGGCTAGGGTTGCGCCTCGGCCGCCCTCGCGGCGAATCTGTTGTTCGACGGTCTGGAAAGACTCAGTTCTAAGCTCAGGCGTTCGTGCTGCTGTACCTCGGCGTGGCGGGGCGCTACGGCAGGAAGCAGTTCAGGTGGTTCGAGTGGGTGGCCGTGAGCATGCTGGCGGAGGACGCGACGACCAACACCCTAGTCATCGGGACGACGGGCCGCGCTAGCGCTCTAGCCGTCACGGCCGTCGTACTCGAACGGCCGGGCCCTGGTGACGATTGTAGCCAACATACCAGATGGTGTTTACTGTTTAGTCAAGTCCGCCTGTGCATGTTATGCTACCTGTTAGCTACTACTACCTCTGTCTTAAGGCTTAAGGCCTAGAACTTTTTCCAAAAGTCAAACTACCTGATGTTTAACCAAGTTTTTAGAAAAAAATTAATATTTATAATACGTAATTCATAACTTTTCATATATCATAAAATATATTTTCACATGATATCTATATAATATAATAGTTTTTATAGTTTTTTCTAAAAATTTGATCAAAATTTACATGGCTTGACTTTTAAAAAAAGTTATAGACAAACCTAGGAATAGAGGGAGTAGTAGCGTGGTAGATCGTTGCATGGCACTATACTGCTAGACTGCTAGCTAGCTGGAGTTCCGTTCGGCTCCTCTGCTATGCCGCACCTTTCCTAAGTTGTCGTGTCGAGTCCAAGTCTCATGCATGGTGTGGCCATTCGATCGGTTACCCTGCCGCGGCACATGAAATGTCTGCACCAGTTGCCTTCCCTCGTGTCGTGGTGGTACTGGTGGCAGAATATCTTCTCCGGCTGGCCCGTGACATTGCATTCAACGAGGGCTTTGCTTGCGATGTGAGCCATTTCCATTTTCGTGTGGCTCTGCTTGCGATGTGGCATGCTGGCTACAATCGTACTCCTAGACTGCTAGCTATAGCTGGTGTGCTTGTCCGGCTCCTCTGCTATGCCGCGCCTTTGCAAGTCCCAAGTTGTCGTGTCGAGTCCAAGTCTCTGCTGGCCATTGGACCAGGTGGCAGAATATCTTCTCCGGTCCATGGCCCGTGACATTGCACTCAACGTGCGCTTTGCTTGCGCCGTGAGCCATTTCAATTTTCGGACTCCGACCATGTGTGCTCAGTGGCTCACACTTCAGGACAATGAGTCAATGACAACTTGACATTGACGAGGACTTTGCATGATTAAAGACGGGAAACAAAAGGAGACAAACTTTATACTACTATACATCCGGGTGTTTACAATTGTGTCGCGGCTAGGGATGCAGAGGAGTAGGATATTTGGGACAAGTGGAATATTATTTTTAGACTATTAGACTAACTCTAATTTAGGTGGGATAAGCGGGATATGTCAAATCTAGATTATTCCACTTGTCTTACTTAGTTTTGAGTTAGTCTAGTAGTCTAAAAGTGATATCCCACTTGTCACAATTGTTCCACTTCTGCATCCCTAGTCGCGGCGCATGTGGCATGCTGGCTACAATCGAACTGCAAGCAAACCGTGTTTACTACTCCATTTCTCTCGTATGTCATGTGTACTTCAAACTCTCTGTCACTCCTCACGACCGCATATAGCTTGCGTCGTTGCTAATTAAGTAGACTCGTCTAGCTAGCTGGCTTCCGAGAGTAGCACATTATTTTGAGGTCCATGTCACGAACACTCTCATCTTCTCGGAAAATATAAGGCTAGATGAAGCGATGTACTAAACCTTAAAGTTTATTAGAGGGGATTTGCTAATTCTCAGCTAGCTGAGATTTAAGTTACAACGCAGTCAAGTCAAACACCGTAAGATTGATTGAGCGCGCCAAGATCCGTGCGCGGTGGTTTGTTAGTTGTTTAGGCCGTGTAGGTTCTGGTTCCTGCGTTGTTTGGCCCGTGTTGGTCTTTTTTTTCGTTGCCGTGTCGCATTGGTTGCTGTGTATCCGGTCCGTGTTGGCTGCTTTTGTCTTTTGTTATGGAGCGTAGGCTGTTGACTGAGCGTGGACAGTTGCCTTTTTTGGGCAGTTGCTTTTTTGTTTTTGTTTTAAGGCTAGATGAAGCGATGTACTAAACCCTAAAGTTTATTAGAAACCAGCAAAGAGTAGTTGTTCCCTCGGAAAAAAAAATTAGAGTACGATCTCCAAGCTTTATTTACATTATGCCCTAAAAAGCTCCATGTATACATTTCAAATCCGAGGACAAAGGCCATGCTCCAAGATAAGTTGCACAGCGGAGTCTTCCATAAACATGGAGGTGAAGCCAGGAAAGGAAGAATGGAAGGTGTTGTACACACGTGGCGCAAAATAGACACGGGCCTCGCTTGTATTCCCTGCATGTTCGACTATTTCTTTCTTCTATATGAAGTTAGCCATTCAAGATGCTCGGTTGTCAGCATTTAGGCGGAGTGATTACTCATGGAGTACTCTGCTCGACGAGATGCGATTCCAGATGCTCGCTAGTCAGCATTTGGGCAGAGTGATTAGGCCCAGTTCTTTTTAGCTAGCTTCGGCTTCTGCATAAACCACTCCGGCTAGAGCTGTCTAGAGAAACAGTGGTGAGAATAAGCTTGCAAGAAACTGCAATCAGTTCTTCGTGGCTTCCACTGTTTTAGCGTATTGTTTGGGCTATATGATGAAAAGTCAGTAATGTCTCTAGAATGATTCTATGTTTTAACTCAACTTTGTCTAGATACGGATAAATCTAGACTAGATACTACTAGATGCGTATGAATCTAGACAAAATTGAGTCAACTAATATGGATCGGAGGGAGTACGTAATATTGAGTTTTTTTTGCTGTAAATTGTAGAATGGAAATAATTTCAAGAGCACCTATCACACATAATTTAATGATACGTGTTAATTTCTCTGAACCAATAAAATTACAGCTTGTGTATGTGTGAACTCATAGCTTGTGTATATCTGAACTAGCTCTATCTGAATGTTGTCGTTCGTGCATTAAGGAACAACACAGGAACTTGGAGAAATATACAGAGGAGGCACACATCGTTCTAGCTGTATGTCGGCCGGCCGGAAATTATAGAGATAAAACAGGAAAAGAAGAGATGAAGCAGTGCCCCTAGTCGTCGATGTAGTGCGGGCAGTTGTAGCAGTAGGTCGGCCGACCGGATCTTGAGAAGGGGAGACTCTGGCTTGAGGATTCCGGCGGCCGGAGGTAGCAGAAGTTCCCCCGGAAGCGCAGCGCCGGTCGAAGGCCACTGAGGATGGATCCCCGGCAGCAAGCTCGAGCTCGATCCAGGCGGACTTGGGGCGGCTGCGGGATATCTGGCGCCATGGAATGGAACCAAGGCGGCGCCGTGTGGCGGGGATTGGCGTCCGACGGCGTAGGGTAGAGGGGGTTGGTGCCCGACGGCGCATGGTGGCGGGGGCGCCGTAGGGAGAGAAAATTTCCCCATCTGGCTGTTCCGTTCCAGGGAGAGAGAGGATGAAAAACTGTTTGTTCGGTCGTGGGCACAGGTGGTGTAGCGTAGTGGCATTTGAACGTAAATAGCATGTAAAATAGGGGCAGGGTTATATACCGTTCTGCTCCATCCCGGGAAGCTGGGGTATGCGGGCTTCCGTTCACTGTGAAGAAATCGTGAGAAACGGCTGTGGCTAAAACAGCTTAAAATCGAGTTTTTTTTGGCTTGGACTTTTTTTCACCTCTAAGCTGTGTAGAAGCTTCAAAAAAACTGGGCCTTAGTCATGGAGTACTCTGCTTGATGAGATGCGATTCAAGATGCTCGGTGGTCAGCATTTGGGCGTAGAGGTCATAGGCCGACTTGGTGGTGGCATGTGATGTGATGGACTTCTACATGGTGTCATAGTCGTTGTCAAGGCTCGGGAGTAAGTAGTAGATGAACTCCTCATCGCAGAGAGGCTTTCCAATGGATATCACCATGTCCTAGAGTGCTTTCATCCGATTGAAGTAGATGGCAATGGAGAGTTCATGGTTCTTGAGATCATGCATCCGAGAGTATATCCTGGTGGAGTGAACACTGGACATGGAGGAAAAGGTGCCAATCAACGTTTCCCAAGATCCTTGAGAAGTTTGGGAAAAGAGAACCATGCTGACCATCCCGTCAGCCATTGATGACATGAACGCATAGAGGATGACTTGATATTGCTGGAGCCAATGTTGATGCACCGGGCTGAATTGCTTCACCACCATGCTGTCGACCTCAAAGGTAATCTTAGCCGTAGGGCATGGCGTTGATCCATTTACGTACCCTATGAGGAGATGGATCTGGAGAATGGGAATGATCTACGTACCCTACTTTAGAAACGAGATGTTTCTGACTTGGTCCGCGGACACAAAATGAGACCTTTTTTTTATCCCGGTACATTTGGGATGCTGAGTGCCCTTAGTGGGCCGACCCATTTGACCGGCCCCACCCAGACCATCATCGTCATTAGCGGTGGTATCAAGGTCATCGGTATCAGGTAGGCCCAGATCATCAAAAGGGGCCCACCCGAAACCGTCGTGGCCGAGCATGAAGACTCAGGCCTTAGGCGAAGGTCCGAATGATGATGCCTTGGCGGCCAAGCCAAGGCGTATCGCCAAACGGATTCTTCATGATTAGATCCGAAATTCTTCTTAGGATCTCATGTAGGCGCCGTCACTTGTAAATCATCTCAGCAACCATGTAACCCTAGCCCCGACCATGTATATAAGGGGGAAGGGACAATGAATGATGGAGAAAAACCCATGACCTAGAACCTAGAACCTAGAACCCTCGTACGATTCCTTTGATCGGACGACATCTTTCTGAGAATCCCTCAGTCGTCTTCTATCACCAACCATCATAGGTGATATCGAGCAATATCTCGATATCACCCGAGCACACTACGATAATTCCATCCGGCACAAATAGGAAGTAGGGTTTTTTCCGGACACTGTTTGTCCGGGGCCTGAACCTATATAAATTTCCGTCTTAGTGTGCTACCATCTCAATCTCCGAGTGTGACCCCTCCGAACATAAATCTACCATCATAAAATACCTTGACCGTTGGCACGCGAGGTAGGGGTTGCACGTTTTGGATTCCACATAGAGATGGTCCAGGTTGTATTTAACCACAGCATGGAGGCTACCCAAGACTCTGGACAATATATTTGATTCGGATCCCTAGAGTTCATCGCTAACGGGGAAAGGAGGTTGTCTATCAACCAGCCCGATCCCACTCCTGTGGCCTCCGCCCCTCAGATTCCCCAACGGAGATCTAGAGAGAGGTGGAGGAGTTCCATGAAAAGCACAAGCGATTTTGCTAGGACTTCGGGAACCAGACCTTCCCTTGGCACGGTCGGGAATCTCACCATCTCGCAGAGGAGTTCAAGATCTTCCCCGACCACTAGAGGCGCATGAATTGGCCCAGACAACCAACTTAAATTTATGACATTATTTATACATGCACCTTGTTAACTCAAGTTAGGAGTGTAGAAGTCGAGCAGCTGTGGGTCGACCCTAAAGAAGATTTGGGCCAGAAGATCCGGCTTTGACCGACACAGTGGGTCAGCCGAGTCGACCCACTCGTACCCCAACCTGTGCATGTATATATGGACGCAGTAGATCATGTTCCCATCTACTCCAAATCCGTAACCGTCTGTAACAAATGCTCGTTAAACTGAAGCACGATCGTTGTGGCATTGTCCATCGAGCTATTTCACATGCAGCGAACGAACACAGAAATACTATGAATGGGTCCGTTGACGAATACTACTTTTCCTGTTATACAAGGATGCTTGCACAACTACACGTACATGGCACACAACTGAAACATTTACAAGAGATGCAGTGGTTAGTGGTTACACAAACATACCGGCGTACATTCTATACACTTAACATATAGCTGAAATGGCCACTATCTGTATATGACGTTCACATGTGCTCTCATTTTTTTCCATCAATCAATAGCCTTTTGTTGTTTATTGTAGATCTGGTTGAATTAGTAGTTTGTCGTAATGTATTTTAGAATGTTCACGGTGCAAACACAACTGAAAAATGTATCAGAGTTAACTTTTCGGTCTGCCCTGGGTACGCATTGGGGGCAATGAGGCCACTAGCTTCTTTTAAAATGGGTCGGCCCATGGCCTCTTAAATTAGCCTCGAGGCGATGGGGTCAGGGCTAGGTCTAAGTCGACCAATTTATCCATCAAAGCCCAATTCTCCGACCACCTCCCCTTCTCGTTTCAGGTAGGAAGGAAGGAGACTCTCGCCACCTGAGCCATCTCCCTCGAGGGGGAGGGGAAGGAGAGAAGCACTGCCACTGGTAGGCTCCATGTTATGGCATGGTGGGGAACCCTAGTTTTTCCGCTAGGGAAAAGAGCAGCCACGACCCTGGAAAAAGCAGTCACAACTGCTCCTTAATCCTAGCTCCAGAAAATACACGAGGGAGTACTATTATTTTACTTGTCGTTAACCATTTTTGGTGACGTTTCGCATGTGATTTTTTTCAATTTGGTCTGATGGTTAACTAAGAAGCTTTGTAGTACATAGACGTAGTTTTATAATTGAATTCTCCGTTGGTTGATTCATGTATCGATCTTATAGGATTGTTGATTGAAATATTCCAAATGATGAACTTCATAATAAAAATAGATGTGTCAATTAATTGATGAAGGAAAAATATAACTCGGTGCCATTCCACACAATCTTCTAAGTGATACCCACAAAAACAAAATCTAGGTGCTAACGAGCATCCAAAATATAGTTTGATTATTGTGGAAACAAGGTGTATATAAACTTTTTTAGCTAAAAGACTTCATAGCCTGGCTTTAAATTAATAAAGTTGAGGTCATAGAGACTCAAAACTGGTAAGCTGGCTGAGCCAGTTACAATTCCTTACATGGCCTCGGGTCCAAATTGTAAAGTAAGATAAATTGATATTCGACAATAATCAAGATATAGGTTACAAGGAGTTTATATAGGGGGGGAGGGCGGCTGGCGGCTAACCCTAACTTGACACCTAAGTATCTAACAACCGACATAATCTAACATCCCCTGCAGTCACAACGGGAGGCTCAATGACGTTGAGACTGAACCGTATGTCTGTAAATGGCGTAGTAGGAAAGCCTTTGGTGAATATATCAGCAAATTGAGCAGTCGTTGGAATATGGAGCACACGAACTTGTCCAAGAGCCACCGTATCTTGAACAAAATATATATCTATCTCAATGTGTTTGGTGCGCCTGTGCTGGACTGGATTCCCGGACATGTAAACCATCAAGATATTGTCGTAGTAGACAATGGTGGCCTGCTGAAGAGGTTGATGAAGTTCCGAAAGCAATTGACGCAACCAAATGGTGTCAGCAACCGCATGCGCCACAACGCGATACTCATCTTCAGCAGATGATGGCTCAGTTGATGTGGAGCCTGTTGGGAACTCCAAGAGCAAGGTGTGAAGCAGCACAGCAGCAAGTCTTCCCTCAGTAAGAAATCGAGGTTATCGAACCAGTAGGAGGAAGGAAACGTCACACAGGTCTTGCAAGCAACGTGGAAACCTGCACAATACAAACTCAAGACTTTGCCCCAACTAACAGTGAGGTTGTCAATCTCACCGGTTGCTGTAACAAAGGATTAAACGTATGGTATGGAAGGTAATGGTTTGCAGCAAGTAAACAGGTAACAGTGGAAGATGTATCAATGGCAAAGATTGGACCGAGGTCCATAATTCACTAGAGGTGCTCTTCTTATATAAACAACATGGCATGAAGGATAAAAAAATTACAGCAGGGCAATTGACAGGAACTGAGCAAGGCATAACAATGCAATACTAGACAAAAAGATCCTATGAGATTCGATTGGGCAATACAACAATATACATAGACCGCCATCCAACTGCATCTATGACTAGAAGTCCACCTTCAGGTTATCATCCGAACCCCTTCCAATATTAAGTTGCAAGCAACAGACAACTTCTTTAAGCAAAGTGTGTAAGGTAAACAATCCACTTGTTCCATGAACAAGAGACCGTTGTTTTGTCCCTAGTGGAAACATCACATCTACAACCGAAGAGATTTCTGTCACTTCCCTTGGAAACTAGAGGCATGAACCCACTATCGAGCATAAATACCCCCTCTTGGAGTCACTAGCAACTACTTGGCCAAGATAGCTACTAACAACGGAGAGCATGCAAGATCACAAACAACACAGACATGATAGTATCAAATAGACAAAACCATTAATCAATCTGACATAGTAATCTCAATATCCATCGGATCCCTGCAAACACAACATGCATGATTACAAATAGATTAGATCGTGATCATGAACGGAGCTCACAAGATCTATATATGAAAGCACAAGGAGGAGATACAACCATCTAGCTACTACATGGACCCGTAGTCCAAGGTGGAAATAGTCATGCTTCATACCGGGGAAGAAGGCCTCCATGATGATCTCCCCTCCGGCAGGGTGCCGGGAAGAGCTTCAGACCCCCCGATCTAGGGACGATGGTGGCGGCGGCTACAGATGGTTTTGTGGAGTTTTGATCGGGTGCCTAGGATTTCTGCATCGGGGGCTTCTTTGATAGGGAAAAGGTGTCCGATGAGATGGTGATATTCGATTTGGTGGAGTTCGGGCTTGACGATCCGACTACACGTGCGAGCACGAGCGCCAATGCAATCGCTAGGCCTGACCAGCGAGGGTCTTAATTCCTACCTGAAATCGAGAACAAGTAATAACCAATATTGCAATCAAGATATTGCGGATTAAGAGGAAAGCTTTATTGAAAAGGTGGGATCCTGAATAGGTGCGAAGTACAAGAGGCCTCTGCGACGCTCGAGCCTTGGCGAAGTTGCTATGATGGCTAACTTAATGTCTAAACAAAATCCGAGTCTAGGGTAACAGTATGGGGAGTATTTAAGGAGGAAAATGTGGGGTTTCGGCCAGCCATGGAAGTGGTGGCCGAATCCAACCCTAGAAGTCCTTTTCCCCTCAAATACGGACTCTAAAAAGTGGCTATTTAAAATCCTGCGAAAATTACATGGGCCTGGCCCAAAATAAAGGTGTCGCAGCACCATATTAATCTATGGACGAATTCGTGAAGTATTAATCTTGAATATTTCGTCCAAGCCTTCTTTTTTCATTATGGTGGCCTCAAAGTTCTGAAATCTTCATCCGTGGCCTTCTCTTGGATCATCACATGCTTGCTGCCATCTCCATGCATGGCCATGCTCCAATGCTTGTCCCTCTCATCCATGCTTGGTTCATCATTCCTAAGAGTAAGAAATACATCTGATTTAGGCAGCATCATATTCTCATGTATGTGAGGAATAGTTCCAAGAAACA
This sequence comes from Avena sativa, assembly GCA_916181665.1. Lineage (NCBI taxonomy): Eukaryota > Viridiplantae > Streptophyta > Magnoliopsida > Poales > Poaceae > Avena > Avena sativa. The sequence goes on from OV702284.1 coordinate 378,678,424, forward strand.
AAAGTACCTGATAGTTAAGTTGTTTGGCACGAAATCTTGTGATGGGTCCTTGTATGTGTGTAGCTGTAGGTACAACGGTTGTATCAATAGAAGGGATGTCCACATCATGCTCCCCTTCTTGAATTGAAGTCATTCTCGACGCAATCTCATCTTCCTCACCAAAGTAAGGCTTCAAATCTGCAATGTTAAACGTTGGACTAACCGTACCAAAGTCTGCAGGCAACTCAAGTTTATATGCATTATCATTTATTTTCTCTAACACCTTAAAGGGACCAGCAGCACGCGGCATTAACTTAGACTTGCGTAAATCAGGAAAACGATCTTTACGCAAATGTAACCAAACAAGATCTCCAACATCAAACACAACATGCTTTCTCCCTTTATCCCCAGCAAGTTTATACTTAGCTTCATGTATTCAATGTTATCTTTAGTAGTCTTATGCAAGTCTAATATCATTTCAGCACGTTGTGTAGCATCCAAATTATTTTGCACCGAAGAAGGTAAAGGCAATAAATCAATAGGTGCACGAGGAATAAAACCATACACGATCTCAAATGGGCACATCTTTGTGGTAGAATGCAGCGAACGATTATAAGCAAATTCTATATGAGGTAAACACTCTTCCCACAATTTTAAGTTCTTCTTTAAAACAGCCCGCAACATAGTAGACAAAGTTCTATTTACTACTTCAGTTTGTCCATCAGTTTGGGGATGACATGTAGTACTAAACAGCAATTTAGTCCCCAACTTATCCCATAAACATCTCCAAAAGTGGCTAAGAAATTTAGTATCACGATCAGAGACAATAGTATTTGGCACACCATGCAAACGAACAATTTCACGAAAGAACAAATCAGCAATATGCGCAGCATCATCCGTTTTATGACAGGGAATAAAGTGTGCCATCTTAGAAAACCGATCCACAATAACAAAAATACTATCCCTTCCCTTCTGTGTTCGTGGCAATCCCAAAACAAAGTCCATAAAAATATCCTTCCAAGGAACACTAGGAACAGGAAGAGGCATATATAAACCATGTGGATTAAGGCGAGACTTAGCTTTTTGACAAGTAGTGCAGCGTGCCACAAATCTCTCAACATCTCGACACATACGTGGCCAAAAGAAGTGTGCAGCAAGAACATCCTCCGTTTTCTTGACACCAAAGTGTCCCATCAATCCTCCTCCATGCGCCTCCTGTAATAACAAAAGACGAACAGAACTATCTGAAATGCATAGTTTGTTAGCACGGAACACAAATCCATCATTGAAGACGAACTTGTTCCATGTTCTACCATCTCTACAATTCTGCAACACATCTTTAAATTCAGCATCATGCACATATTGTTCCTTAATAGTTTCTAATCCAAATATTTTGAAGTCAAGTTGAGATAACAAAGTATAATGGCGCGACAAAGCATCAGCAATAATATTATCTTTACCCTTTTTGTGTTTGATAACATAAGGAAAAGACTCAATAAATTCAACCCACTTTGCATGACGACGATTCAACTTAGCTGGACTACGAATATGCTTCAAAGATTCATGATCAGAATGTATAACAAATTCTTTAGGCCATAGATAATGTTGCCAAGTTTCTAATGTCCGAACCAACGCATATAATTCTTTATCATAAGTAGAATAGTACAGACTAGCCCCACTCAATTTTTCACTAAAATATGCAACAGGTTTTCCCTCTTGTAATAACACCCCTCCCAAACCAATTCCACTAGCATCACATTCAAGCTCAAAAGTCTTAGTAAAATCAGGAAGTTGGAGTAAGGGAGCATGTGTTAGCTTACCTTTCAATATGACGAAGGCATGTTGTTGTGCATCGCCCCAAACAAAGGGCACATCCTTCTTGGTAAGTTCATTCAGCGGCGCGGCAATTGATCCAAAGTCTTTGACAAAGCGCCTATAAAAAACAGTGAGGCCAAGAAAACTCCTCACTTGAGTGACCATCGTGGGCTGCGGCCAATTCTCAATAGCTTCAATCTTGGCTGGATCCACTTCAATACCCTGTGATGTAACAACATAGCCAAGAAACGCAACTCGATTGGTGCAAAAGGTGCACTTCTCAAGGTTACCAAACAAACGTGCATCACGTAAAGCATTGAAAACAGCACGTAAATGGTCCAAATGATCCTCTAAAGATTTGCTATAAATCAGAATATCATCAAAGTAGACTACCACAAAATGTCCAATGAAAGCACGTAAAACTTCGTTCATTAATCTCATGAAAGTGCTAGGTGCATTAGTTAAACCAAACGGCATTACTAACCACTCATATAAACCGAACTTAGTTTTAAATACTGTTTTCCATTCATCTCCTAATTTCATACGAATCTAGTGGTAACCACTACGCAAATCAACTTTAGAAAACATGGTAGAGCCACTCAGTTCATCAAGCATGTCATCTAAACGTGGAATAGGATGACGATATCGGATAGTAATATTATTGATAGCTCTACAATCAGTACACATGCGCGAAGAACCATCTTTCTTAGGTACCAAAATAATAGGAACATCACAGGGGCTAAGGGACTCACGAATATGATCTCTGTCGAGTAGTTCCTGAATTTGACGTTGTATCTCCTTTGTCTCCTCTGGATTGGTTCTATATGGCGCGCGATTGGGCAACGTAGCACCAGGAATTAGATCAATTTGGTGCTCAATTCCTCTAATAGGAGGTAGTCCTGGTGGCAGCTCAGCGGGAAAGACGTCCTCATATTCCTGCAAAAGGTTAGCAATAGCGGGTGGCAAAGAAGGAGGCATATCCTCAAATGAAAACAAAACCTCTTTGCAGACAATTGCATAACATCGAGTATTGTTTACATCTAGTTCAGCAATATCAATTTTATTTGCAACCATACATGGACTCTTCAAACGAATTTCAGTAGCATGTGTAGAATCAGATTTAGTGTTCTTTGGGGGTACAAAATCTGCAGCAACAATCTGATTCTCACTTTTATTTTTCTCCTCAGTTTTAGCTCTACTAGCTCTAGCAAGATCATCTTTTAAAATCTGTTCAGGAGTCATAGGTTTTAGACCAATTTTGTTTCCATCATGCATAAGAGAATAGTGATTAGTTTTGCCATTATGAACAGATTCTCTATCAAATTGCCATGGTCTACCAAGTAACAAAGAACAAGCTTGCATAGGTACAACATCACAATCAACAAAATCATAATATGTACCAATAGTAAAATGCACGCGTACTGTTTTTGTTACCTTGATCTTGCGAGAACTCTCAAACCATTGGATGTAATATGAATGTGTGCGTTGTCTTGTTGGAAGTGCAAGCTTCTCTACCATGTCAACACTAGCCAGATTATTACAACTTCCTCCATCGATGATGATCCGTATAGCTCTTTCCTTGACAACACTACGTGTTTGGAACAGGTTGTGGCGTTGATCTTGCTCAGATTTGCTCAATTGCACACTCAACACATGTTGTGTAATTAAGTTCTTGTATTGATTAGCAGCTTCAGCTCCCATTACCTCTGTCTCTTCATCAGTATCAGAATTGTCTCCATCTCGAGCAGAAATAAGGGCTAATGTATCTTCATCAAAGTCACTCGCTGAATTGTATTGACCATCATCACGCACCATCATCACACGTTGTGTTGTGCACTGTCTCTCAATATGACCAAAACCCCAGCACTTGCGGCATTGTATATCCTTTGTTTTACACGTGGAAGCCATAGAAGATGCACTACGAGCAGGAGCATTGGATGACGGTGGAGGAGCAGCTGGAAATCTTGTGGTGGCCTTGGATGTGGTAGTAGCTGGTGGCGAATCACGAGAAGGAGGCGCTGATTGTCGGGATGTCCAAGTGGATGTGCGACCTGCAGAATTATTAGTCCTCCTCCATGGTGTTTGGCGATCCTGCACTTCACGTTTAGCTTTGCAAGCAAGATGAAACAAACGAGTGATAGAATTATATTCCTTATAATCTAATATGTGCTGAATGTCCTTGTTTAATCCACCAAAGAAACGTGCAAGCATGTGTTCAGTAGATTCAACAAGACCACATCGAACCATCCCCGTTTGCAATTCCTGATAATACTCTTCTACATAATTTTTCCCTTGTTCTAAGCGTGTCAGATTCTTTAGTAAATTACGTTGATAAGTGGGAGGTACAAAACGAACACGCATAGCAGTTTTTAAAGCAGTCCAAGTACTAGGAATAGTAGTAGGATTTAAACGACAATACTCAGACCACCAAAGGGAAGCAAATTTAGTAAATTCACATGTAGCAGCACTAACACGCATATTCTCAGGATATTTTAGACATGCAAAACGTTGTTCTACTTCCATCTCCCATGTAAGATATGCATCACGATTATATTTACCCTCAAAAGATGGAATATTTAATTTAAGCTTTGCAACATGATCATCATCACGTACCGGTGGTCGAGCGTTGCGGTAGTAATGTCGGGGACGGCCAGCAGGTACATGTGGAGGTTGTTCAACCTCCTCGTCAAACAGATCGTCGTCGTCGGGATCGTAGTAGTACCCGTCGTCTGTTCCCAATGTCGCAGCAGCAGCCGCGGCGGAAGTCTGAGGTGCGTTAGCTGCAGCGGTAGCCGCCTGAGATGCGGTGGTAGCCGAACCAGCAGTCCGACCCGTGATCGGAATACGCCGTGCGCCATGCCAAGGTGCCAATGGGACGGGTGCGGGTGCGGGTGCCGGCAATCTGGCCAAAACCTCCTTGAACCGAGCGTCAAGCTTGTCGTTGAAGGATTTCTCGAGCCCATCGATCTTGTCCATGGCGTTGGTGAGCTTGGTGTCAAACTCCCCTAGGCGTGCATCCACATCTTCAGCGCGACCGACCAAGAGCTCGGAGAAGTGGGCATGTAGTTCTTGGTTCGTCATTGTGGCAGGGTTCCGCGAAGTATCTGTCATGGTTAGTCCTTTAAAAAGCACAAGTATATACTACAGAAATATGGTGGAAGGCACGCGTAATCCGTCAAGCAATATACGAAGCTCTTACAAGTTCTTACCAAACAGCAGGAAAAAGGCGATGTGCAACCGTGAGGATCAGTGGGTCCAGAGATTGAACCGAGAGATTACCGGGAGTCGAGACACCGCACGTGGAGAGTTTCTGTGGAGCTCTGGGAAGGCTTAGCAAAGGGGTTAGCAATTATCAAAACAGCAATGCAAAAGTTGAAAGAATGCTCAACGACGGTATTGTGCTGGTCCTAGGCTAGACCGTATTAAAGACGCAAGCCTAGATCACCAACGATGTCACGACACAACACAACAAGCAATGTATGATGATATGGCATCCTGAAAAGCGAACCGAGATACGGAAAATCACTATGATGGCGAGTGTCTAAAACTGATCTACGGGGTCTAAAAATAGGTTAGCCCCAAAAATTTTTTTTCGAAACTTTTGTATTATGCTCCGGAAAGCGCGTAGGCGCCAAAAAATGTCGCTATAACGGCCGATGGAGAAAAATGAAATCCCGGGGTCGAAAAACAGTATAGCCAGAAAAAAAATTCGGAGGCTGTTCCAGACTTTTTTTGCTCTCCTTCTGGACTTACAACCGAACTCTGAGCTCGACACGGACTTTAGCTTAACACGGAAACAACAAAGAAGGAAAGTAAAAAGAAATAACTAGGAAACAATAACCCAACTTGGACTCATGCCGCGGCAGGATAGGTGATCGGATCCGTGTCGCGGTAGGAAGGCGGTGGCGGAGTTTTAGGGTTTATGGCGGCAGAATATGGTGGCGGAATATGGTGGCGGAATATGGTGATCTGCGAGGGTGGCGGTGACTACTATGATCAGAACTCGAAACTCTACGGGACGAGACGCTAAGACCAGCAACTTGACGCGACGATGCAGACACAAATTCAACAATGCAAAACTGAAAAAATAATGCAAGGTGTAGATTGGTGATGGGATGGGTCTAAACTCTAACTGTGTTTTTGGCTTTTTCGTGGGTTATAGGTAAAAACAGATCTAATCTACGAAAACAGTAAAATCTCACTGAGCAACCTGAAATCTGATACCACTTGATAGGGCAAAGGTGTCCGATCTTTCGATGAGATGGTGATAGTCGATTTGGTGGAGTTCGGGCTTAACGATCCGACTACACGTGCGAGCACGAGCGCCAATGCAATCGCTAGGCCAATCTCCTGGAGGTTACCGATCCTGCGGGAACACGATCAGCCTGACCAGCGAGGGTCTTAATTCCTACCTGAAATCGAGAACAAGCAAGAACCAATATTGCAATCAAGATATTGCGGATTAAGAGAAAAGCTTTATTGAAAAGGTGGGATCCTGAATAGGTGCGAAGTACAAGTGACCTCTGCGACGCTCGAGCCTTGGCGAAGTTACTATGGTGGCTAACTTAATGTCTAAACAAAATCTGAGTCTAGGGTGACGGCTATGGGGAGTATTTAAGGAGGAAAAGGTGGGGTTTCGGCCAGCCATGGAAGTGGTGGCCGAATCCAACCCTAGAAGTCCTTTTCCCCTCAAATACAGACTCTAAAAAGTGGCTATTTAAAATCCTGCGAAAATTACATGGGCCTGGCCCAAAATAAAGGTGTCGCAGCACCATATTAAGCTATGGACGAATTCGTGAAGTATTAATCTTGAATATTTAGTCCAAGCCTTCTTTTTTCATTATGGTCGCCTCAAAGTTCTGAAATCTTCATCCATGGCCTTCTCTTGGATCATCACATGCTTGCTGCCATCTTCATGCATGGCCATGCTCCAATGCTTGTCCCTCTCATCCATGCTTGGTCCATCATTCCTAAGAGTAAGAAATACATCTGATTAGGCAGCATCATATTCTCATGTATGTGAGGAATAGTTCCAAGAAACGAAAGTACCTGATAGTTAAATTGTTTGGCACGAAATCTTGTGATGGGTCCTTATATGTGTGTAGATGTAGGTACAACGGTTGTATCAATAGAAGGGATGTCCACATCATTCTTATAGGTGAAGAGGCGAGGCTAGGAGGCGGCCGGAGGGCCCACACCCTACCCAGGCGCGGGGTGGTCCCACCCGCGCCTAGGAGGGGTGTGGTGGCCCTGCCTCGCCTCTCCGTCTCTCCTCTAGACTTTGTGACGCCCACGGTAAAATATTGACTTTGGCTTTTGTCCCATCCGATTCCGAGAATATTGATTTTCTGCCTTTTCTGGAACCAAAAACAGAAGAAAATAGGCAACTAGAACTGTGGCAACTTGTTAATAGGTTAGTTCCAGAAAATATATAAAAACACCTCAAAGTGTAGACAAAGCAAAGCAAAGTAGATACTAAACAAGCATGGAGCATAAAAAATTATAGATACATTTTCGACATATCAGTAGACGAGTGAGAGACCGTAACCTGTCTTTTGGAGGACCAAGAAATTAATTTTTTACCAAGAAAACATAGAAACCGGATGTGGATCGTCGAGTATCCAGACAACTAGCCTAGTATGCATCAGAGTATGCTGTCAAGGAAATTGGAGGTGAGTTATTAATGTGGATACCATGGTCAAGGGTTCCCTTAAGGTAACAAAGAATCCGCTTAATGTGATTATAGTGGGGAAGACGAGGATCATGCATATAAAGACATGCTTGCTAAACAACAAAGGACTTCACTACCACGTCGTCGATGTAGACGTGGATATTGCGGCCAATTTGGCTCGCAAGGCATTCCTGCATGCACCGCTGGTAGGTCGCCCCGGCGTTTTTGAGGCCAAAGGTCATGGCGGTGTAGCAGAAGGATCCGAATGGCGTGAAGAACGCCGTCTTCTCCTCGTCCTCAACGGACATCTTGATCTGGTTGTACCCAGAGTAGGCGTCGAGAAAACACAGCGACTCCGAGCCCGCGGTGGAATCGATTATTTGGTCGATCCGCGGGAGGACGAATTGCTCCTTTGGGCAGGCGCTGTTTAAGTTTGTGTAGTCGATACACATCCTCCAGGTCCCATTTTTCTTCTCGACCAGGACTGGGTTTGCCAGCCACTTGGAGCATTTGATTGGCCGGATGAAGCCTGCATCGAGTAGACGCTGCACTTCCTCGGCGATGGCTCGGCGGCGCTCTTCATTGAAGGGCCGCAACGACTGCTTGACGGGTCGCACTTTGGGGTCGCCGTTTAGTTTGTGCTCAGCGAGTTCCCTAGGGACACCAGGCATGTCAGAGGGCTTCCATGCGAAGATGTCCCTGTTCTCACAGAGGAACTCGATGAGCGCGCCTTCCTAGGCTGGGCTCATGCCCGTCCCGATCGTCACCGTCTGGCTGGAGTCGCCTGGGACCAGCTCGACGGTGCGGGTGTGCGTCGTTGCCTCCAAGGCTGAGGTGTTGGCACCCTCCGAATTGGGCTTCTTGAGTATGGTGGGGTCGTCGTTGTTGACCCCGCTCGCGTATTTGGCGAGCTCGTCGGCGTGGTTGGTCTCTGCCGCGATGACGGCGTCGGCGAGTTCGGCTCCTTTGGCCTCGCACTCGGCAGCCATGTGGGGTCGCCGTTGACGGTGATGACGCCGCGCGGCCCGGGGAGCTTCATCGCGTTGTACGCCTAGTAGGGCACTGCCATGAACTTGGCGAACGCCTGTCGCCCCAGGACGCAGTGGTAGGGGCTGTCGAAGGGTACCAGCTCAAAGACGATCCGCTCGGTGCGGAAGTTTGCTGGTGTGCCGAAGGTGACTGGCAGCGTGACCTTGCCGATCGGGTACGCCTTCCGACCGGGGACGATGCCGTGGAATGTGGTGTAGGTCGTTTCGACCATCGACTGTGGGAGCCGCAGTCGCCTGAAGGTGTCCAGGTCAAGGATGTTGATGGAGCTGCCGCCGTCCATCAATGTTTTGGGGAGCCAGTAGTCTCCCACCTTAGGCTTGACCACCAGGGCGACTCGGCCTGGGTACTCGATGCGTGGCGAGTGGTCCTGGCGGCTCCAGGGGATGGGCTGCTCCGAACAGTTAAGGAACTGGGGAACGTCCACCTGGGCCACCACGTTGACGGCGACGGCGCGGGCGATGACCTTCTTCTCGCGCTTCGTGTTGAAGCCTGTGAAGGTGTGGAGTGAGCCGGCCACACTGCCGAATTTTCCGCCGTTTGGCGGGTTGTTGTCGGGGTCCTCCTGCGCTCGCTGTGCCTTCTCGATCTCCCTGAGAGTGTGGCAGTCGGCGGTCGTGTGCGTGGTGGGCTTCCCTTCCCTGCTGTGAAACGCACAAGGTTGGTTAAGGAGGGCCGCGGGGTCGAACCTTGGTTTCACCTTGTAGTTGCCGCCGTCGCGGCGTTGCCCTCCGTCGCGGCAGAAGCTCTTGGGCTTGCGCTGCGCGTGCCCGGCGTTGGCGACGAAGTCGACTCTCCCGTCACTGCGGCGCTTGCCGGTGAGGCGAGTGTTGCTGTAGCGTAGGTCGGACCGTCGTCCGTTGTCGTTGCCGCTCGTGCGGCGTGGCCTCCCGACTCGTCGTCGGTTTCCTGGTTTGGATCTTCCTCCGTGTATTTTTTGGCGATCTCGAGGAGGTCCGGTATGTTGTCGAGTGTGCGAGAGTGTCGCTTGAGCTTGGCGACCAAGGGATCGTAGCAGCACGAGGTCTTGAAGCAGTGGATCGCGGTGTCCGGGTGGATGCCGACCGCGTTGTACCATAGCTCTTGCCACCGCTGGACCCAGTTGTGGGTCGACTCGCGGGGTCCCTGGACGCATCGTTCCAGGTCCTCGATGGTGGTGGCGCGCGTGTAGGAGCACTCGAAGTGCCTGACGAAGGCATCTCGCATCTCGTCCCAGGAGTCGATGCTATCCTGGGGAAGGGTGTTGATCCACTGCCTGCACGTTCCCTCCATCATCAGGGGGAGGTAACGGGCGGCTAGCAGGTCGGTGTGGCCAGCGATCCCCATTGCCATGAGGTACGTGTCTAGCCACACGGAGGGGTCGTACGAGGGGTCGTACTTCTCTATTTCCTTCGGCGCTTTGAAGTTCGCCGGATATTTTTCTCCTCGGATCATCGGTCCGAAGCACCGGGGCCCGATTCGGCTTAGCGACCCCATTGGCTCGCCGTCGCGGCGATTGGTTAGGGTGTGTCGCAGGTCGTCGGGCTGGCGTGCGCGCCAGCTTTGGTTGTTGATGATGTGGGTGCGGGCGTCGACGGGCTGACCGTTGGCGGCGATGAAGTTGGTCGCTGGCCTAGGGTCGTTGGTGGAGAGTGCCGCGTTCGTGGGTCGGTGTTGGAGCCGAAGCGGTTCGGGTGGCGGGCAATTGAGGGTGTTTGCTGCCAATGGGCGGCCGCTTGAGGCCGCTCTGCTGCCCGAAGTACACCCGACCCTGCGAGTCGGCGCCTGCGTTTTGCTGCTCGACCGCTTTTGCGAGCAGGGCCCTGACGTACTGGATCTGTAGGGTGCCGTCGCCGGTGGCCGTGATGTTGTCAGCCGCTGCTCGACTTGCCACGAGGTTGTCCATCGGGGTGGAGAACAGTGGTAGGACATTCGCGTCTCGCTCCCGTGAGGAGACCACTATCCGCGGTTGATCCCTGGGAGGTGTGCGGTTGGGTGGAGGTGGGGCGTCGTTCGTCGTCGACCCTGGTAGGGGCCGGGCGCTTCCTCCTGGCGGCGCGTTCTCACAGATCGCGCGCTCGGCCAGGCGGGCCGGGTCGTTCTCGTCGTCGAAGTTCAGGGCGGGCCCCTGGACGGTGGGGTTCAGGCGCGACCTGATTCGCTGCTGGTGGTAGCGCGACAGCTCCTGCGCCGTCACCTGCTCGAGGCGAAATTTTTCGCGCTCGACTTGCTCCTTGCGGACTGCCTTCGCCAGCTTTAGGCGGAGTTCCTCTACCTCCGTTGCCGTGGCGTTAGGAGGGATCGGGGTGGAGAAGGGATCCTCCGACGGATCGGTGCCAGTCGCCATGTAGGACGCGGCGTGGCGACTGGTCCCGTCGCGGAGATCGGCGGAGTTTTCCGATCCGGAGTCAAAGTCGAAGATCCCAAGGATGGAGGGATCCTCGATTCTCCCACGTTGGAGACCTGGGTGATGGAGCCCGCGGGCGAAGCCGCGGTGATGGATCCGGCGAGTGATGCCGGGGCCGCCGAGTCGGCGGCGTCGTTGAGGGCCGCGTCTTCCGCGGCCGCGGAGTTTTCGGCCACGTTGATGTGGGCCGAGTTGTACTCGGAGGCGAGGCGATGGATCGTGCGGACCTGGCTCTCGGAGAGCTGGTCGCGTGGCGGCGACTCGCAGATGCGAGCCGAGTCCTCCGAGACGATGACGTTGGTGAGGCCGATGAAGAGGCTGATCGTGCCGACCGGCAAGATCATGCTATGCGTGACGGGTCGCGCCGCCGGGACGTAGCTGCTCGGCAAGATCTGGAGCATCTCGCCGATCACTATCATGCGGCCGGTGGCGACTGTATCGTTGATGGGAAGATTGGATCTCGTCGCAGAACACCGGCCAGACTGGCCAGGCCCCAAGGTAGGCGCCACTGTCGTGGGAATGGTCACGGCAGATGCTGCAATCGGCAGCGAGTAGTAGAACGAAGGGCAAGGGCGGCCAGCCATCTGCGGTGCGAGATGAGGGCGGAGACACGGGGTTTTACCCAGGTTCGGCCCCCCGGAGGGTAAAGACCTACTCCTGCTAGATTGTATTATGGTGGAGGTACAATGGGGCGAGCTCGACAGCTAGGCGGCGAGTCGCTTGGGTGTATGATGGAACGTACGTCTACACGCCCTGTAGGGAGGTTTATATAGACTCACCTTCCCTAGGGTTTACAAATCTCAACCGAATCTATTAAGGTTTCGGTACTCGTTTAACCTAATCCGACTGGGCCTATCTACTCTCCTGGGCCTTCAGCTTCCAGTCGCTTGGATCCACGCCAGGTCTTGATCCAGTCGCCGTCTTGCAGGCCCACTCGCCAGGTCGTGGGCCAGTCGGAAACGTCCTACTGGGTATACCCCGGTAGGCATATCCCCATCATTCTTTATATTTTTCTGATAATAATAGACATATTATTTGTTTTATTTGGATTATTGCAATAAAAGATATGATTTTCCAAACTTTTTATATTAGTTTTGAATTAAAAAAAGAAAATTTACAAATGAAATAATTTATAAATGATTCAAACAGATAAATGGATATTATATTAAGATTCTTTATATTTTTCTGATAATTATAGACATATTATTTGTTTTATTTGGATTATTACAATAAAAGATATGATTTCCAAAGTTTTTATATTAGTTTTCAATTAAAAAAGAAAATTTACAAATGAAATAATTTATAAATTATGCAAACAGATAAATGTATATTATATTAAGGTTCTTTATATTTTTCTAATAATAATTGACATATTATTTGTTTTATTTGGATTATTACAATAAAAGATATGATTTTCCAAAGTTTTGAATTAAAAAAAGAAAATTTACAAATGAAATAATTTATAAATGATGCAAACAGATAAATGGATATTATATTAAGATTATTTATATTTTTCTGATAATAATAGACATATTATTAATTTTATTTGGATTATTACAATAAAAGATATGCTTTTCCAAAGTTTTTATATTAGTTTGAATTAAAAAAAGAAAATTTACAAATGAAATAATTTATAAATAATGCAAACAGATAAATGGATATTATATTAAGATTATTTATATTTTTCTGATAATAATAGACATATTATTTGTTTTATTTGGATTATTACAATAAAAGATATGATTTTCCAAAGTTTTTATATTAGTTTTGAATTAAAAAAAGAAGATTTACAAAAAAACAATTAGTCGCGGGTCGTGGCTGGACCCGGAACTAAAGGGTGCCTGCGCGCGCGAAAACGAAGCGGCCGAAAAAACCCTTTAGTCCCGGGCCGTGGATTAACCCGCGACTAAAGGGGGTAGTCGCGGGTTAAGCCACGGCCCGGGACTAAAGACCCTTTAGTCCCGTCTCGTGGCTTGACCCGCGACTAAAGGGGGGGTCTTTAGTCGCGGGTTAAGCCACGGTCCGGGACTAAAGACCCTTTAGTCTCGTGGCTTGACCCGCGACTAAAGGGGGGTTCCCTATATATTCTGGCGCCAGGGGAGTTGCTGCCCCAACACTTCGCATTTCTCAACGAAGACGAAGCACACAGACGAAGACGAAGCACATGGAGGTTCTGTCCGATTCCGTCGCCGCTTCGCCGTGCGTACGTGCTCCGTCGTGCCGCCACTCCGCCGTGCTACCGCGCTCCGCCTCGCTACCTAGCCGCTCCGGCGCCGTGCTCGATCTCCGCCTTGTCTCGTGCCGCCTCGCGCCGCGCGCCTCGCTGTGCCGCCGCACGCCGCCCCGCTGCGTGCCGCCCCGCTGCGTGCCGCCCCGCCGTGCGCCGCCCCGCCGTGCCTCGATCGGTGAGGGCTCGAAGGGAGTACGGGCGGGTGTGGGTTTTTTGTAATTATTAGTTAGCTAGGTTATTAATTATTGTAATTGTAATTAGCTAGGATTAGGATTAGGATTATTAGTTAGCTAGGGTTATTAATTATTGTAATTGTAATTATCTAGGTTTTTTTTTGTAATTATTAGTTAGCTAGGGTTATTAATTATTGTAATTAGCTAGGTTTATTTTTTTGTTTTAGTTATTAGCTAGGATTATATTGTTTTACCACAATTAATATTAGGATTATTGGTTTACCACAAATAATATTAGGTTTTACCACAATTAATATTAGGAAATGTTAGGAAATGTTATAGTTTTTTTCTATAGTTTTTTCTATAGTTTTTTTTTATATTAGGGTTTTTTGTTTTAGTATTAGGATTATTGTTTTAATTAAAATATTAGAATTAGGATTAGGATTATTGTTTTAGTGATTTTTTTTGTTTTATTTATTAAGATTAGAATTAGGATTATGATTAGGGTTATTTTTTTGTTTTAGTTATTATGATTATTGTTTTAGCACAAATAATATTAGGATTATTATAATTAGGATTATATTTTTTTAGTAATTAGGATTATTGTTTTTTATAACCTGTTTAACTCTCTTTTTGTTATAGATAATTAGTTCATGGATCCATCTGAAGATCCTGGTCGCCTCGGTGAAGGTTTTCTTCAGGGCATGATAAGAGGTGAAATTCCTCTTAATATTACTACCGGCGCCGAAGATATTTTGCTCGAGGAAGAGATATCCTCATATCTGAATCCATCCGGTGATGGACTAGAGGAAAACCTAATGTACCAAGGGGAAGACCAGATGGACGAAGGGCAAACAAATAACAACAATAATGATGGCCCCTCGATAGGATCCGGCGAGGTACATATATATATATATATAAAGTCTCGTGATACCTCTATTCATTAACTGATCTAGATATATAGTAATCACTCTCTCTTCTTCTTTTAGTCCACCGGATCGAAGCAATCGACAGCTCGAACGAGACGAGGGCCGAACAAAAAGTTGGATGGTAATCAGAGGTTCACCATCGAAGAAATAGATGATGATGGTGAACCGATTGCTCCAGAGAAGCACCGGAGGATGTTTATAAATCAATGCGGGGTGCTTGTTAGGGACAACCTGCCGATCACCATCCAAGAATGGAATAAGTCAAAGAAAGCCGGTGAAGAATCCAACAGCTATGTCACCGATGATGCCAAAGATGACCTTTGGCAGAAGCTCATGGCGCATTTCATACTACCTCCAGAGTATGAGGAATTTGAGGTAGATGGTATTACCCCAAGGCCAGGTGGGCTTGAAAATAGAGTGAAAGTCAAGGAGTGGGCACTGAGCAAGATGGCTGAACTGTACCGGAACCACAAAAAAAGTTTATACGCGAAATATGTCGTGAAAAAGAAAACTCCAGACTTCAAAGGAGTAAACGAGAAGTTGAGAGAACAGTGACCCGATTTTGTACAGTATAAGCAATCTGATAAAGCAAAGGCAAAGTCGGCAAAGAACGCGTTAAATGCTGCCAACAAGAAATACCATCATAAAATGGGGACAAGTGGCTACAAGAGTGCCGTCCCTAAGTGGGAAACTATGGAGAAGGAAATGAGGGCTAGAGGCGTCACTCCTGGTACAGATGGATGGCCCGAGAGGTCAAAGCACTGGTGGTACGGGCACGGGGGATCCTTGGACCCAGAAATAGGGAAGACATTATTTCATGAGAAAATTCTAAAACCCTCCCAAGACCTTATTCAAGCAATGAATGATGCTCAATTGGGATTGTTCCGTCCCGAGAGAGAGAACGACGAGCTGACATGTGCCCTAGGGAATCCTGAAAAGGGAGGAAGAACACGAGGCAAAGGCGCCGGTGTCTCGTGGAAGAAAGGGTTTCCTCAGTACGATGCCAGTTACAGAAGACGTCAGAGAAAGAAGGACCGGGAGGCAGACCGGATATCCAGGGTAGAGCAGGACCTAGCTGATCTGAAGAACCTCATGCATGAAATTAGCCAAAGGCCGCCGTCGTCAACTCACCCGCGGTCTGATGATCCTACATTGGATCTTAGCCAACATAGAAGCAGCGTGGCTTCCACGGAGGTCCGTGCTGATGATCAAGCACTGCTGGATGATGCACCGGCTCCTCACTACCCTGTGGATGATGTCAGAGAGATGGCACAATGTGAGCTATATCAGCCAAGGAACAACCTGTCCTTCAAGGTGGCGATCGACACTGCTTTACCTTGTCTACCTGGAGCGCTCCACCATTCACTTCCGATTCCACCAGGATATGCTCGTGTCATGGTGGATGACATAGTGGAGGATTTTGCGGACCTAGAGATTGAAATCGCTACACCTGAAGGCCTTACGAAACTAGGAGATGTCAAGCGCAACATCATTCTATGGAATAAGAAGTACATCAAGTTTCCAGGCTCGGCACCAAGGCCACCGACTCCAAGGAATCCAAGTCCATCCCGCATCGAATATCGTCAACCTCCAAGTCCACCCCAACCCGATTATCGCCAACCTCCAAGTCGACCCCAACCCGATTATCGCCAACCTCCAAGTCCACCCCGCCCCACTGACGATCGCCGCAGCAGGAGTACATCAACTCGATCTCCGCCTCCGCCTCCGTGCAATACTACTACCTCGTCGAAGAAACGGAAGTTCGACGGTCCCCCGCGCCCCACATCGAAGAAAGGTCAAACGCCAAAGATAGTCGATATCCCGCCGGCTCTTCCAAAGAGACCTTATGACAAGACCGATGAGGAAACTAACGCCGATGTGGCTGCCCAAGTTAAGGCGCATTTTGCACCCAAAAAGCCTGAGCCAAAGATGGTATATAATGAAAAAACCAAAAAGTGGGCTAAGTCCTTTCTTGAGCAACCATCCCAGATATCGATGAATCTGGAATCAGACTATGACCGGGAGATTATTAAGCAAGCACAAAAGAAAAAAATCACAAGTGCAAAAAGTGGGAAGCAAGTTGCCCAGCTCGGAGCCCAGAAGATTCAATCGGTCGCCCCGCTCAAAGTCATTTCAAACCTCGACAAGGCCTTCAGAACTGAAATGGATATGGACATGCAAATAATGGACCCCAGAGCCCGTAATAATGCTGCACTAATGGGAATCACTGTATCGCAGGCCAAAGCACTTGCTATCGAAGCAAAAATGTCTCTTGGTCAATATTTAGGCTATAAAGATACGCCAGTGGGTCAGATAGTACGGCAGTATGTCCAAGGGGAGCCTCTAGTCAGTAATGAGGAGCTCGCGCGTCTATCCACACATATGCGAAATCTGCATGAATGGTACATGTCACAAGCAGAAAAAAAACATCAGAAAGATTGGTTTCCGGTGGACGTTAGAAAGGAGCATCACTTCAAACCATACTCGATACAGGTTCAAATGACCGAACTGTTTTAGTTATACAACCAGCACGCCCTCGACAAATCTATCATTGGTTGCTACTGTTTGTAAGTTATTTATTTCTATAATTAAGTTTGTAGCTCATCTCGTTCATTGCATTTAATATATTATCCTAACTATATATCCTTTTGTATGATGATATTATATTCCGCAGAATGAAGATGCTTGAATGCAAAAGAGCTAGAAGATACGACGTTGGGTTCATTAACCCATATATCATTAATGAATATACGTTAAAGAATCACTTCAAAGACGTGGAGGAAGGCCTGTGCAGGTTCTTAACCGAGCATAATTTTGTTAAGAAAATACTATTTCCTTATAACTTCAAGTGAATATTTATATCTTGTACACATTTTATTTTTGCTTACTAGATGAGCTATGCATGTATGCTTATGTAAATGTCCGCAGATTCCACTGGATCTTGCTAAACATTCAAGTTGACAACTCCCTAGTTTAAGTCCACGACTCATTAAGTTGGGACCAAGAGCAGTGGAGCGACATGAAAGCAATGCTCCATAAGTAATTTCAATCATTATCGCATTATATCGTCCTCTTTCATTCATTTCCTGATATCAAGTAACTAATAACTCCTTTGTTCATTTTCTTTGCCGAGCAGGTGATGGACACGGTTCAGACATAAAATACCAGATCCATTCAAAGAGGAGTTAACTTATAAAATGGTGAAGAGTTTACAGCAGCCACCGGGAACTCATTTATGTGGATACTACGTCTGCGAGTACATCCGCGAGTTGACCAGTGAGCGGAAAGTTGACTCACATTATATTTATGATTTGCGGAAGAAACTAGAGTCAGACCAGCGCCTAAGAGCAATTCAAGAGGAGCTGGCGGGATTTATGATGAAGGAAGTCCTTGATGTACATGGAGAGCATTATATGGATGACGTGGAACTCGATTTGCCTTAGTCATATTCATGTAGCTGATATGATATATATATTCATCAATGATCATGTAATTTCAAAACATTTCTTCCTTTTGATATGATTGATTATATGTATGCTTGCAAGGGATCAATTAATTATATAAATGCATCGACGTGTAGTGTGTATGTAGTAGCGTATAATATGTATACTGAAATATATGTTTGAATTATAGTGAAACACAAAACAAAAAAGGAACGAAATGGCAAAAAAAAAGTAAATATACAATCTCTGCCGCGGCAGAGAAATGTGGTGTTTCTCTGCCACGACAGGAAACCTTTTAGTCCCGGGTGGTGTTACAGCCCGGGACTAGAGGGTTTCCGCCCCCGCGACGCTGAAACAGCCACGTGGCCGTTATGAGTCGCGAGCCGTTGCGAGCCGGGACTAGAGGGGGTTGCCTCTAGTCCCGTTTTCGCAGTCCTGAACCCAAAACCGGGACTAGAGCCCGTTGCGGCCCGGAACTACAGTCCTGTTTTCCACTAGTGCTTCCTGTATTACTTGTCTCGTCCGCTCATCAAGATAAGCTCTGTCCATGACTTGGGTGGTGATCAGATGCTTGAAGCCATGCGGCGATTGAGGGTATGCATACATGATGTTGTACACCTCTAGGATGGTGCGAGGGGAGGGGGGTTGTCCGTCCACAGCTTCATTTCGCGGCAAAACACCTTCACATAATGGTATTCACTACAGGACGCGCGCGCTACGCCGAGGGCAAAAAGCCGTCGGCGTAGGCTAAAATGCCCTCGGCGTATGCTACGCCGACGGCTGCCCTCGGCGTAGCCTCCTCGGCAAAAGGCTCCCTCGGCGGAGCACATAGAGGCCGTCGGCGTATCAAAATGCCGTCGGCGTATGCTACGCCGAGGGCAATGCCGTCGGCGTACCGGCCGTCGGCATAGCTTGTCGACATGTTGCAAAAATATTTTTTAAAATAAAAATTAAATTTTTTATTTTCTTTTTTTTCTCAATTTTTGAATCTTTGAATTATTTGACTCGTTAATCTCTCACTTTGAATATTTTTAACACTAATTACACTTAATATTTAGTTAAATTGCAGTCTTGGTCAAACTTCCCGCACGCTTAACTTCCTCGTTCCTTCAGAACCTGTTTCCGCAAAGTAATTCATACATTGTTGTCAATACTATGATATCAATCCTATTAACCCTTATATCAACATGTCACATGTTTGTATTTTTTGAAATTACAAACAATTATTTAAATAAACATTAATGAATAAGTAAAAATATTATTGAATTCAAATAAAAATATAATAATTTTACTTTTTTGTATTTTTCTATTTAATATGGAATAATTAATATCTTTAAATCTATAAATCGGAATTTAACAAATAATATGTCTAAATTGATCAGAAAAATGAGAGAAATCCAAATATGATATCCATATCAACTAATCACAAACCCTCCGTTTTTGAATTATCAATTTGGTGGTTGCTTTCGAAAATTCCCTTTTTGCGCTCGGATAATAAAAAATGGCTTTTTGGTGCGATGAAAAGGAAAACTTGCATTGAATCTTTGATAAATAGCATATTGTGAACCTAAAAATGATTTTTGTAAAAAAACATGAGCATCGTATCATGTACATGTAGTTCATATCTGACCCACTTCCTGCCGATTCGGCAGAAATTTGTCTTTTTCACCAAAGGTGGATGGAAAGGTTTCGGAACCCCCTGTTGGGACATTGTCCATATAAGGTGGTATAGTATTTTAGTAAAATGTGGTGGTAGCATTTTTGTTAGCCATTTGGTGGTTGCTTCACAAAATCGTCTGTTTTTTATGCTCGGAAAATGGAAAATGGCTTTTTGGTACGACGAAAAGGAAAACTTCCTCCTGCAACATTGTTCGCCATCCCATGATGCATGTGTATGCACAATATGGGCACATTATCACAAACTATGCCTTGATTCTAGCCATAACATTGGTCATTTGACCCGAAAGCCAAGAAACCTCGAATGAGATAGGTCATTTTGTAAAGGTTTTTTTGACACATAATCAATATATCAAGTTTAATATTTTTACTTATAACCATGTCACATAATATGACACCATGCGAAGGTTTCGCATTGTTTCGATCTTTTTTGAATTTTTTATGCCCGTTTTAAACTATCGTCAAACTTTGTCGAACGGCGGGCATGAAGATTCTTAGCTCGGGGCTGAGCCTCGCTAAACTTGCATTGGATCTTTGATAAAATAGCATATTGTGAACCTAAAAATGATTTTTGTAAAAAAACATGAGCATCAGATCATGTACCTGTAGTTCATATCTGACCCACTTCCTACCGATTCGGCAGGAATTTGTCTTTTTCATCAGAGGTGGACGGAAAGGTTTCGGATTCCCCTGTTGGGACATTGTCTATATAGGTTGGTATAGTATATTTGTAAAATATGGTGGTACCATTTTGAATTAGCCATTTGGTGGTTGCTTCACAAAATCGTCCGTTTTTTGTGCTTGGAAAATGGGAAATTGCTTTTTGGTGCGACGAAAAGGAAAACTTCCTCCTGCAACATTGTTCGCCATCCCATGATGCATGTGTATGCGCAATATGGGCACATTATCACAAACTATGCCTTGATTCTAGCCATAACATTGGTCATTTGACCCGAAAGCCAAGAAACCTCGAATGAGATAGGTCATTTTGTGAAGGTTTCTTTGAGACATAATCAATATACCAAGTTTGATATTTTTCCTTCTAACTATGACACATAATATAACACCACGCGAAGGTTTCGCATTGTTTCGATCATTTTTGAATTTTTTATGCCCGTTTTAAACTATCGTCAAACTTTGTCGAACAACGGGCATGAAGATTCTTAGCTTGGGGCCGAGCCTTGCTAAACTTGCATTGGATATTTGATAAAATAGCATATTGTGAACCTAAAAATGATTTTTATAAAAAAACATGAGCATCGGATCATGTACCTGTAGTTCATATCTGACCCACTTCCTGCCGATTCGGCAGGAATTTGTCTTTTTCACCAGAGGTGGACGGAAAGGTTTCGGATTCCCCTATTGGGACATTGTCTATATAAGGTGGTATAGTATTTTTGTAAAATGTGGTGGTACCATTTTGAATTATCCATTTGGTGGTTGCTTTACAAAATCGTCCGTTTTTTGTGCTCGGAAAATGGGAAATGGCTTTTTGGTGCGACGAAAAGGAAAACTTCCTCCTGCAACATTGTTCGCCATCCCATGATGCATGTGTATGCACAATATGGGCACATTATCACAAACTATGCCTTGATTCTAGCCATAACATTGGTCATTTGACCCGAAAGCCAAGAAACCTAGAATGAGATAGGTCATTTTGTGAAGGTTTCTTTGAGACATAATCAATATACCAAGTTTGATATTTTTCCTTCTAACTATGTCACATAATATAACACCACGCGAAGGTTTCGCATTGTTTCGATCATTTTTGAATTTTTTATGCCCGTTTTAAACTATATATAATGTCTTATGTTTTAATTAATTTTTATTTACAAATGTGTAATATTTGAGTGTAGATAGATAGGTCTTATTTTTCTGCAAATTTTGATATATTATTTGTATTTTTCCGAATTAGAATGATTTAGTTATGATTTTTCAAAGTTTAATGAGATAAAATAAAAAATAGCTACGCCGAGGGCAGCCGTCGGCGTATGCTACGCCGAGGGCAGCCGTCGGCGTAGCATAGGATATGCCGAGGGCAATTCTACGCCGACGGCTGCTTGGCGGAGCTGGCCTAGACGATGGCTACGCCGACGGCCCCGATATTTGGCCGTCGGCGTAGCGACCGGCCGTCGGCGTAGCTTCCCATTCCTGTTGTGATTCGATGTTGTCGACGATCTTGGCCACCACCATATCCCTGCCCATCGAAGGGAGGCCTTCCAAAGTGAGCATCCAATACTGCATATTGCTTATGTTGTGGCGGGGCATGGCAATGCAAAGATTGCTATTGAGAATGGACAAGGCTTATTTGAGGAAAAATTGGAGAAGACTGGGTGTGAATGGCACATGTTTGGGTTTGAATTGGAGAGAAATTTATAGCAAGGGTGGCAACGCAACCGAGGGGCCTTGCGTCGGCGCAACGGCTAGCCCAACGGCTATTATACTTGCAGTACTTCCTACCTTGAATAAACCCGGATGTCCTGAATTTGCATAGTACTATATATATTGAAAAAAATTGAATTTTTGCTCAACATTCGACAACGCAATAGGAAATCTGAAATTTTCACAAAATCGAGTACATAATTGGAAATCTGAAATTTGCACAAACTCTAATTGTGCGAAACATCTACTTTCCAGCTAGTGTCGATGACGATATCGAATCCATAAGCTTTGTCCACGTCCTCATGTTGTGGGGGTCGTCCACCCCTTCAATAAAAGTGGTGCTGGGGTCGTCCAATTCGTCCTTGGTTTTCTGTAAAAAATATTCGATATTGCTCACCGGCATAACCTCTGGAGATGACTTCAATCTCGTCCACCACTGTATCCCTACCGAGGCCAGCCATGGCGTGGATTGATGCGAAGATTGCGACTGAGTGGAGAAGGATTTTTCAGAAAAGAATGGGGAATGTTGGGTGTGAATGGCAGAAGATTGAGTTCGAATTGGGGAGAAATTTATCGCAATGGAGGCAGCGCAACGGCTAGCCCAACGGCTAGACTTTTGTATTCCTTCATATCTCGGGACGTTCGGACTTTTTCGGGTTGTCTAGAAATTTTGTTTGGCGGAAAAACTTGGCTCCTTCTCCTATTCTCCTCTACCCCATTCAAATCGCTACCTTTCCACTCACTCATCCCCTTCGCCGCCGCCGCGTGCCCTCCGCTTTCCCTTGCCACGCCATCTCCCACCGGCGTCGCTGCTTTCCCGAGTTGCGCCATCTCCCACGGACGCACCATCCACTCCCCCATGTTGTGCCCTGTCTCATCAGCCACACCCTTTCACTAGCGTCGCCCTCAACATAGCCCGCTCCCACGTGTATTTTCCTCTTCCACCATCATCGGCCCCTCCACTCCTGCAAGTTGCGCACTCTACCACCGGCGCCACCCTCGACTACCCCGTACTATGCCGCAACCCTCTCCTTTAAAATGGTTCCAGTTGAGTTCTTCGTTTATTTTCCACTTATTAATTAGTTAATGTACTTGGTATTTAGTTCTTTTATTTATTAGTTTGCACTTTCGTTCTTCCTGTGTGTTATGTGTTTGTCACTTGCAGCAGCAACCTTGGTAAGAGGGGGTGATAGTACAGATGGATTTCATTTTTGATGATGCTCCTTGAGCGCCGAGTTGCGATTTTCAGGGCAAAAACCTAATGTCTGGTCTTTATTGGTTGTATCTGGCAATAGCCTTGCTGAAGATATTGTTTTAGAAACTCAAACGTTCTTCAGAATGAAAACCCAAGATCTTTGATGGCATAATGACAACATTTATGGATTGTTTTCTTCTTAAAGGAATTGCTTTTCAAGAATCTCTTGTGTCGTCCGAGTGTTGTATTCGATAGTGGTTTGAGTGTTGTTGTTGCGGGTGTTTTATCACCGCGGCAGGGGCTTTGTTTTTCTATTTCTCTCCTTTTTATTTTCTTTCTAGGTTGTGCATCCTGGGTGTCGTTAGATATCTTGTTGGTGTAGAAACTGGGTGAAATTGTTATCTTAATGATATTAATATATTCCTTTTATCAAAAAAAAATACTAAAACTTTTCAGCAAAATTTATTGGATATGCATTCTATACCCATGAATTATTCTAGCTCTGCCCTAGTTGATCATGTCATCCTTTTATGTTTTTACTTCTCTTAATGTAATGGAAATATAGATTTTGTTTCTGTAAAGAAAAATAGATTTTCATTATGAATTATACTCTAATAATGCTCAACTATATTTAGGAGAATCACATTATTATGTAATGATCAAAAGTATATCACCAAAAATTAAGAGAAGTAAAAAGCAACAAAATGATCAAAACACCACATCATATATATGCATGCATGGCAGGGTGTCAAGCTGTCCAAAAACAAAGACTGGCACGAAGTTAACCAACTACTTTGGTGACTTTCCTTCTACTGGATAGTAGTTTGGAAACAATCAACCACCAAACGACGATAGTGGTGTTTAAATTCTTCTGTCGATCCAATATCGGTAATGACGCCTTGGTGTGGGCATAACCAAAATGTGCAAAATGAAAACATGTGTAGGGCGACTAGACACACCGACCCTTGCTATATTTCTTTTTCCATTGCCGTATCCACATAGGGCGTAGGGCGTCCGATAGGCCATCGAGACGTATAACACCCTCCATGATCAGTCACAGCCTCACAGGGCACTCCTTCCGTCGCCGTCGCCTGCTCAATAATTTACGGGACTAAACCTTCGTCTCGTGTATAAATACGCCCCCCTCATCCTCACGGCCGGCCCAGAACCCGCATTGCAATTCACTCTCTAACGGTGATCGATCTCTTTCTTTTAGCTAGGCACGAGCCATGGCCGTACCTCTGTTTGTCTTGCTGCTGCTCGTCGCGTCCGGCGCCGGCTTCGGGCACGCGTCAGACGCGCCGCCGCAGGGGCAGGGCCTGATGGAGTGTCTCAAGGATACGTAGGGCTGCGGGAGGTTCGCGGCCCTCCTCGCTGCGACGGCCAACGCAAGCGACTTCTTCAACCAGCGCATCGTCGCCGGCAGTGGCCTCACGGTCTTCTGCCCCAACGACCACGCGGTGGCTGACTTCGAGCCCGCGTTCAAGAACCTGAGCGCCGACGACCAGCTCGCCGTCGTTCTGCTCCACGGGGCGGCGGTGCGCTACGGGAGGGAGCAAATGGCGGCGTTCGAGCTGGTCGAGGTGCGTACCCTCGCCGCCGACGCGGCCGCCGGCAAAAGCAACGTCCTCACCGTCCACGACGACGGGGAAACGGTGTGGCTGTGGCCGTCGCCGCCGACATCACGCGGGAGCGGCGGCGCGGCCAGGGTGACAATGGAGGTTCCTTCGTGCGATTCCCCTGACGCCGTCGCCGTGTACGTCATCGACGCGGTGCTCCTGCCGGACCGTCTGCGGCAGCTTCGGGACGAGGCGGCGTCGTGCAGGCTGTACACCGTCCTGTTCTGGGTAGGTCTGTGCATGGTCGTGGTGGGCATTCTGGGTCAAGGCATTCTGTCCTTGTACCTCTACCTTTACGGCCTCAGGTGGCAGGATGCCATGAATCAGTGTAATGCATCTGTCTTGGCAAACATGGCGGTGCTTAGTTACGCCGCGCTGTGGTTACTGGGGGTCTGGGACGATTGATTCACTAGTCGAATACGCGTTGAGTATTCTGCACAGCTGTAGTCTGGAGGTGCCGTGTCGAGACTCGAGAGTCTCTCTATGTGTGTGTTGATCGTTTCAATCACTTCATTCTATAAATAAATCTGCCATGTTTCACCGTCTTCAACCGTGTATACATTTTTTTTCGGATGGCCCATGACTACGAAGGAGGATACGACTACTATCTATAGATAGAAAAATAAAAGTTAAATTCTAATTTATAACCGACTCGACCTAATCTCGTGATTTAACCTTTTCATATAAAGACCAGGAGGAAACGACGAGGAGGACAATCTGAACCCTATCATATTCATCCATCACCCGTCAGATCTAATCTGCGCACCCCTATAACTTTTCGGTTTCGCCGGTAATTAATAACATATAAGAAGGAGTAAGGTTTTCAGAGACAGGGGAAGTGAGCCTAACTCAACTGCACTAGAGGAGAACCGGAGTCTAGTCCCGGCCCGTAAGAGGCTTTTGTCCCGGTTGGCAAACCGGGACTAGCCAAGCGGGACTAAAGATCCATGCATTAGTCCCGGCTGGGCACGTGACCGCCGCGGCGGGCGGGGTGCACCCCCATTAGTCCCGGTTGGCGTTATGGACCGCAACAAATGGTTCTCTGTCACAACGACATTTTGGGCATTTTCTTTGCCGCGGTAGAGAATTCATTTTATATTTTATATTTATTTCTTTTTCATTTCAAAATAGTTTTTGAATATTTCTACGCTACCACATACCGTACACGTTCATGCATATATAAGATAACTTGTCTTAGGATCGAGCATACAAATACATATATACAATTTTGATAGTTACATGAAGATCACAATTACCGGGACTAGGGCGCGTCTATTCGATTACACGGCCGGAGATCAACAGTAGCGCATATTCACACTAAATTCTCCGGCGTCGTCTACCATCTCTTTCAACAAAAATCCCGCCATTTCACTGCAATTCCTAGTACACGTTGCTCTAGTAGGAGCTGATCCCTCATGTTCTCGAACTATATAAAAAAAGAGATCAATATGAATATCAATCATGATAACAAAAAGTGACGGTAATAAAATAATTATGTAAATGTATTGCTTAAGTCGACTCTATAATCTTTGTGCTCAATGGTAAACGTGCGAATGAACTCGCAAACGTAGTATCCAAATAAATTCGTCTCTGGTGGCTGACTTGTGCACTTTACGAGAATAGAATTCAATCAAAATAATAGCTAGCATCATAATTATATTAAAACTAGAAGTAAAGAGATACACGTATATATCACGTACTACTTACCGAGACCGGAGTAAACATCAGCTTCTCACTAAAGAACCCATAACCACACTCTTGAACAGGTTCCAAACCCTTCCCGTCAAAGAAAATGAATGAATGGGTTATTCATTACCTGATATCTCAGAAAATTAACGAAAGATACCGATATAGCGCGAATATTACCTCTGCATGCTGCGGAACTCTTCGAGGTGTCTCATTAATGGGTCCATGATTTCAACTATTCACTTATCAAGTTGAATGTCTAGCAGAATCCAGTAGAACCTGCACACGTTTATCTATACATCAATAACTCATCAATTACACTTAACATCGAATAAGAAAAAGTGAATGTGTACAACAGAGTAAGACCCCCACTTGAAATTGTAAGAAAACGGTATGTGATCACAAATTTTTTGCTCTGTTAGAAACCTTAAAAGGTTTTCCTACGTCTCCTTGGGTTTAGCCATTAACATCTCTATATGTACTTTATCTGGGTCAATAAACCCAGCACCATAGACTTGGATATTCATTCTGCATAATAGTAGAGTACAAAAGGATATAATGAGGATAATTATATGGAATGAATTGAACAACTGAAAAACTGAACAACTTATATGTAGACAATGAATTCAACAACTTACAGACAATAGCAACTCATGAGAGATTTGTCGAGGATGTCGAAATTATATAACTGGAAGAGTTCTAGAAACTCAACATGGACCTCTTCAGCTCGGAAGTAGTACTTGTAACATCCTAATTTTAGCAACCATGATATTTTGTCAAAAAGGCAAAACTCAGGGGGACCAAAAACTTTTTCTTATCAAGTGATTGCAATGTTTTCCTTCTTGCTTGCTTGTGTTTTTGCAACTGATTGTGTATTAGGTGATATACTTCCTATCTCAACACTAGTTGACAAAAGCTATTTTACAAAAGAGATGTCTTGGCTCATTGATGACCCACAAGTATAGGGGGTTAGGAGTGTCGATACCAACGAGGAGCAGAAGGTGTTGACTAGTTGTATGGAGTAGGAAATCTCTGTAAATACTTAGCAAACGGATTTTTAGGTGTTTTCTGATAAAGCAAGGAAATAAAGTACAAGTAAATAAAGGCAGCAAATAATTGCAGCAAGTGGCCCAATCTTTTCTTAGCAAAGGACAAGCCGATGGAAATACTAATGAGGACCAAACGTTCTCGAGGACACATGGGAATACTATCAAGTGCTTTCGTTTCATATAGCTGATTAATCTTATTTGGTTTATAAGTGTTTTGTGGGTGATCCTGTGCTAATGTACCGACCTTACTTGGACTAATACATACTTGTGATTAAAACCCTTGCAAGCATCCGCAACTACAAGAAAGCAATTAAGATATAAACCTAACAACAGCTTTAAACTCTGAGATCCTACACTCCCTTGTGCAATGGTGTCCTAACGGGGGTTCAGGTTTCTGTCACTCTGGCAACCCCACAATTATTATCCAAATACACAATGCATTCCCCTAGGACCATAAATGGTGAAGTATCATGTAGTCGACGTTCACATGACACCACTAGAAGAATAGAACTACAACTTAAATATTAAACCATTGAATAATACCTCAACATAATTCCACTACTAACAACATGACTTCTCCCATGTCCTCAAGAACTAAACGAACTACTCACGAGACATCATATGGATCAATATCAGAGATGATATGATAATGGATAACAATCTAAACATAAAAAATAATTCAATGGTTCCACTCACAAGCATCAACTACAATAGTAATCAACACCGGGAAAGTTTCCCCTAAGAACTATGCAAGATTCAACACAATTGTTACAGCGGGATGGAGTGGTGATGATGGTGCTGGTGGAGATGATGGTGTGGATTATGATCCCGATGAAGTCTAGCTTGATGACGGTGTTGATGGCGACGATCTCCCCTCTCCGGGAAGGAATTTCCCCGGCAGAAATATGTCTGTCGAAGAGCTCTTTCTCTCTCGGTGTTTTCCGCCCCGTAGAGGCGGCGGAATCTTTCTGTGGTCGCTCCCCGTGTATTAGTGTAACATCCCAAAATTCTTCCTATTTTGGAATGTTATAAATTAAATCAATAGCTTGATTGATTGTTTGACTTTGTTGAAAATTCTCAAAGAGAAGAAACTTTTTGAATAGAAGATCCTCTCAACCTTGAATTCAAAATCTTATATTCTTTTGTTATGCCCTAAGTAGCCATATAGGCAAAAAGGCATGGATTGATTATGGATTGTAGAATTGGTGTGCAAGATTTCAAAATGAAAATCATGAAGCATTCATAAGCATTTCATTACATCCATGCAAAGTTCTCACAAACTGAATCCAAATCCTGGTATCCAAATCCTATAGTTGATTCACCCAAATGTTCCTAAAGGTAATTGAATTGAATTTATAAAACCCACTGTTGCTGAGGCATAAATTATGGATAATTATAGCCTAAATAGATCCAATTAATATTGCAAAATTTTAGAAACAAAATTGAGCTCATTTGGAGCTATTATGAAAAAGTTATGGAATAAATACAAACAAATAAAGATATAAATAAAGTGGAATATATAAGGATTTATAAACCCACTACTTGGAAACTAGTAAAAAGATTACAAATATGATCCTACAATGATCTATTCGATTTTAGAAAAATTTAGAAACCAGAATAATGTCATTTGGAGTTCGTATGCAAAAGATATAAGAGAAACAAGTAAATAAAAAAAGGAAAAAAAAAGATAAAGAAAACCCAA
Organism: Avena sativa; assembly: GCA_916181665.1. Lineage (NCBI taxonomy): Eukaryota > Viridiplantae > Streptophyta > Magnoliopsida > Poales > Poaceae > Avena > Avena sativa. The sequence goes on from OV702284.1 coordinate 378,707,407, forward strand.
TGGGCCGGCCGAGCCAGCCGGCGGCCCAGCAAGGCCGAACCGGACCAGCCAGCAGCCAGACCCGCCTTGATCGATGGCTTACATGCTTTAAAAACCGTGCAAAACCTGTTTTCTCAAACCTATCTCTATTCAAACTACCATAACTTTTTATCTACAACTCCGAATCGACTTCCGTTTGTTTCTACTTGTTCCCTACTCCAAGGCCTATCTCTACACCATCCTAAATCTACATATAAACTCGTGGAGCCACGGCTGTACGAGTTTCTATTCTCGAAATCCCGAATCTACATATTTCCGAATCTTATTTCGCTTTTTGACCCATCTAGACTTCGTTTTTTGCCTTCAGCCAAAAAACGAAAGTTGAAGATCGCATTGAAATCTTTCAATCCCGACAAACCTCACCTCTTTTCATCCACCACAGACGGAGAATTTCGCATCGCAATATTTCAGATCTTACGGTGTAAATCCAAGATCTACTCGCGCTCGTTTCTTCAAATCCAAATTCCTTTGGTGAGAAGGTAGGAATAATGATTCCCCACAACTTTCATGTTCTGAGTTTTTCGATTTGACCTACGGATTTGTCTCTCTAACTCAGATCTGTTTCTTGTCTATTCTGAGCCAAAATCAGGTCAATCTCTTCTTCTAGCTACCGGATCCTATCCAGACGGTCGAGATCCAATCAAACCGGTGCGTGCCATGTCGTCATCCCAGCCATCTTCCTCATCAACGCCACGTTAACGTCAGGTCAACATTTAGTCCCAGTCAGCATGCAAAGTCAACCTGTCCAGTCAGCGGAATATTCCCTGAAATATTCCGTTCGAATTTAAAATTGCATATTATAGATCTAACTTGTAAAATTTATTAGAAATTCATACCACATCCAAAAATTGCGTATAATATATCAAATTGAAGATAATTTTACGTACAATCATCTTATCAGAATAGATCCAACTTTTACTGTACGTGGTTACTGCAGTAATTTAATTAGTTTTATTGGTCTTTTAGGTTAATAAATTCATAGGAAATTATCTGTAACTCCGAAAAATATGAACAATATATCAAATTGAAGCTACTGTAATATAGATTAATAATATCTGGTTGGATTTAGCATTTGCCGACTATTTAACCCGTAGCAACTTAATTAGTTTTAATGGCTTTATAAATCATTAAATTCATAGTAAATTAATTGCTTGTCACAAAAATATAAATGATATACCGATGGAAAGTTGGTTCCATGTAGATCATCAATATGCAATTATTTCAGCCTTTGACTGTAAGGTTTTAACGTGAAGATTAAATGGTTTAATGGATTATTTAGAATAATAAATTCATAAGAAAATAAATACTATTCAGAAAATTACAAATAATATGTCCCTGAAATCAAAATTCTGTGGAGATAACAGATATAATTTTAGTTTGATTTTTAGGCAACAGAAACTGTATGAATCATTTAAAACCCATTAAACACTATTTAAATCATACAAAAAGATCTATAACTCCGATTAGGGTGAATCCAACGCCTACTGGTTCGTATTAACGTCCTCTATCCAGTAAATCCAAGAAACAAATTTAATTCTACAGTTAGAACAGGCGTTACAGTAGAACTATCAAAACCCTTATATTGGCAAGTAATTATTAATAACAAGTACCCTATTGCATTAAATGAACTCATACATGCATCATATGATATATTAACATTCATAAAACTAATTATACCCATTGTGTAATGTTAAATCATCATGCATGTTTTCGATCATCCTTGTTGTGTTTGCTATGTTTGCAATTGTTTTGATTGGAACTACCTTGTCCTCGTATTAGATTGTTCGGAGAGTGCGATTGCTGCGGAGAAATACAATCAACACCCATATTATCAACATAAGGCAAGTTACACCACTTGTTCATAATTTTGTCCCAGTTTTAATTCTATGCATGTGATCTTCAAAATTCTGTAGTATGCATGTGTAGGATGTTCTAGTAGAATTTTTCCTTAGTATTATTTTGCAAGTGCGATGATTTTGTAGTATGCCATGAGTAGCTCTATACTTAGGATTTTTCCACTCCTAATAGGTTACCCCTGTTTTTGCTAAGTACTGCTTGCTATGCTATATATACAAAGTACCGTTGGGGGGTTCGAAAGACAATGAATTTTTCTAAGTATAAAGGCTCTCTAGAGCAAAATTTTCTTCTCAAATTCACTTCAAAATAAAACTAAGTTTTATTCTGGGCGGAATGGTTGTCGGGACAACGAGTGAGATTTTGGTGGAGGACGGCCGCCCAGGAATCAAAGAAGTCTGCCATGTTTCAGAATTCAGAAGCTTCCAGTGCAACCACAATACATTATGGGCTCTGTCTTGGCCTAGTACTTAGTGGGAAACCTCACCTGGGTACCAACATTTGGAAGTTCTTGGCACAGTTGGATCCAGAAGGTAGAGGGGCTTCTAAGGGAAAGCCTCGCCATGGTCTGGTATGTAAAAGGACTTGATCGTGGATTGTGGGTAAAGTGCACAAACTCTCGAGAGTATTGCAATCTGATCGATCAGCCGTGTTCACGGTAACAGAACAACAATGAGCGTCTGAAGGATGGAGCCTCTGAAGGATCTTCCTCTCCCTTTTCTAAACAAAGTTTTTAAAACCCCATGGCGTGAGTACTATCGCCAATGGGTGGGATTTTGGGAGCTTGGTGTGTAATATCCAAGTGTCACTTGGTGCGTAATATCCAAGTGTTTGGTTGTTTGGACACTTGGTGCGTAATATCCTCGTGTGCCACTCGACCTTATTTTATCTAAGCAAATGTTTACAAAGTAGGGTAAGACTCTCTCTCTCTTTTCTCCATACTTAGAGAAAATTAGCTTTATGCAAAAGAACTCCAAAGCCTAAACTAGCCTTGCATGTAGAGTTAGTCTTTCCTTCCTTGGTGTAATTTGCCAATACATTCAAAGTATTGACCCAACTTGTTGGCTGCACGTTTCATGTGCAGAATTTTGGAGATCGTTGAAAGGTGCGCTAGGATCGCGGGTCTTCACTCAACCTGCCTGTGGCATTGATGGTGACATGGTTATACCCTACGGGTACATGACTTCAGCATACCTGGTTCAGCCCAAGGAAGGCCCACGGCAGATATACGCTGGCCCATGAAGATTTTCGGGTGGCCGAGGCCCATGACGCCTTCGGATCCTTGGAGAACAAGACTAGCATAGATAGGAAATTCAAAGGGGTAAAACCCTAGAACCTGTAACCGACTAGGACTATGCCCGGGACCTGCCTAAGTCTATATAAAGGCCAGGAGGGCACGCCCTAGATATCTCGACTCGTACTTTCGCACACACCTCCACGCCAGATCGAATCTGCGCACCCTGTAACCTTCGGTTCCGCCGTAATCAAGAACAGACAAGCAGGAGTAGGGTTTTCCCTCCGGGGGCCTGAACCTGGGTAAATCTCGTATCCCCTGGTTGCTTGTCTGTTAACCATGCCACGATCTCCAGCATCCCCGTCTTCTCCAAAACCCAAGTCCATAACAATGGGCATTGACGAGATTAAACCTCGTCAATTGGCGCCGTCTGTGGGAATTGGGGCTGCTGATTGTGCGATCGTGACGGTCCCGACCCGATCGATCTACAACTCCGCGGCGACGGAGAATCACCTCCTCTTAGGCACTCTCGATTTCACCGCCCACTCGCCGGCCACCATGAAGGATTTCGAGCCCGTAGGCGACGGACTCGAAATTTTGTTCGGGAGCTTCTGCTTCCAGGTGGGACAAACTGGCACACTCCGCCTTCCTAAGCGGATGCCCGTGCCATCGATCAGGCCCGCCTCGTGGGCTCCACACCCCGTGCTACGCACATCACCATCGACAGATGAGTTCTACAACAGCAGCAGCTGCAACTCCGATCTGTGCGATCCGCCTTCGGATGAAGGGACCTACGGTTCCGGATCTGAAAGCTGCGGCAGCAGCGAACCGATCTACGAGCGCTACCAATGCGCCGCAGTCATCCAGGAGCAACAAACGCCTAACCCGCCGCCCAACACGAACCCGAACCCGCAGGATAGAAACGGCGGAAATGGCGGGAACAGAAGAAGCCAGTCCCCCCCACCCGAAGGGGAAAACAATGGCCACGTGATCCAACTTAGCAAAGAAGGATGGGTCCAGGCATGCCGTGCCGTTGCAGGCGACATAGTCCTACCCGTGGACTCCCCACGTGACCTACTGATGGCGTACCACTACCTCCTCATCGAGGAGCACAAGAAGCAAGTCAAGATGCAGGAGACGCTCGACAAACGCAAGCAAGCAGCCTCCGAGTCCAGCGCGCGACGAGCTGCGCTCTCCGCCATGGCACCCGGCTCTAGCACGAACGGAAACCAGGGAAACAAGCACCGCTCGCGGGTGGAGAACATGGATCCCAAGGAACGCCGTGATGTGACCCGAACTCTCCACACATCGTTCATGGATATGGATGCCGACGGCAACATCATCCCGAAGACACCGCAAGCTGCGATCATGGCAGCCACTGCGTATCTCGCGGCCCACCAACCTCCGGAAGGGGACCCGAAAAGAGCCATGCATAAGTCCGCACTCACCGGACTCGGACTCGTCGGAGCTGCGCTCCACGAAGTCGCTCCTGTGGAGCCGAAGAAGAAAGCTCCGGTCAGGCGCGACCGAAGCCCTACCCCTTCATCCGAAGAGGAGGAGGAGCACGACCTTCCTCGAAGGAAGAAGAGCTCGCATCGCCATAAACGCAACTACGACGCCAGAGACGCGCTTACATAGCGCAAAATCGACAAAGGACGAGCCAAACGCGCATGCTCGTCCGAGTCTGAGATGGATGAAGATGAAGGAGAACTCTGTGGAGCTCGATGCTTCAGCAGATCTGTTCGGCGAACACAGATGCCACGCAATTTCAAGCTTCCTTCGGATACTCCGAAGTTCAACGGCATGCAATATCCAAAATCTTGGCTCAGCGATCATCTGTCATCCGTCAAGCTGCATGGCGGTAACAAAGAAACCGCCATGCAATGCCTCCAGCTGCAGCTGACAGGCGCGGCGCGGGTCTGGCTCAGCAGCCTATCATCAGGATCCATCCGAAGTTGGGAGGAGCTAGCTTACAGCTTCATCCGAAATTTCAAGGGCACCAGCAAGAGGCCCGCCTCAATCGAAGAGTTGCGAGCCTGCACTCAGAGAACGGGGGAATCTATTCGCTCATACATATTACGCTGGTCTACCACCAAGAACTCCGCAGCACATATCTCTGAGGAGAGGGCCATCGACGCCTTCAGAGACGGCGTCAAACGCCAAGATTTCAAGGAGGAACTTGGGCGTGTCAAGCCCAAGACACTCGACCACCTCATGGAAATTGCCAACAGTTGGGCAGACGGCGAAGATTGCATCCAACGAGCGCAATCAGATGAAGAGGAAGACTACGGCCGAAGGCGAGAACGCCGCAGTAAGAGGAGATCGCGTGTCTACGAAGACCGCGACGGACCCGACATGGTCGCGGCTGGCTACGCCGACCGCCACAACGACAACAGCCGCAACAGCGGAGGATATCGCGGAGGAAATTTCCGCGACAGCGGACGACCAGCACAGTCGTGGCAACGCCGCGACCGCGATAACGGACCCTCAGCATTCGACAAACTTTCGGGTCCATGCACCATCCACTTCTACATCGACAAACAAGATGGCAAAAAGAAAGCCAGTCACATGCTCAAGGACTGCCGCGAGTTCCAGAAACTCAGCGAAAGCATGGTGCAGATGAGGCAACAAGCCCCAACCCCTGCGTTCGGAAACGCACCTGCGCCAGGAGAAATAGCACACGGAGCTCCTCCACCGCCACCTATTGGAGGCCCAAACCAACCAGTCGCACCAGCGCAAAACAACGCCGGGGTCGGATACCCCCCACCAAAGGGAGCACTAAATATGATCTAGAAGGGACGCCCCACAAACAGGGTGCAGAAGAAAATCACCCGACAAATAAACTTGGCCATGGCAACTCCGCCTGCACTCCCTGAGTACCTCAGCGGATCGGAGTCCTGCATCACATTCACTCGCGCGGATCACCCTTGCCAGATCCCTCGCCCAGGCCATGCTGCCCTGGTGCTGGAGGCGCAGATCGGAGGCTTCGAGATGAGACGCGTCTTCATGGACGGCGGCAGCGGCATAAATCTAATGTTCGCAAGCACTCTAGCAGCTATGCGGATCCCGCAATGCAGCCTGGAACAATCAGACACAACGTTCCACGGCATTGTCCCAGGAAAGGGCATATTCCGCCTGGGCAAAATAGGGCTCGACGTTATCTTCGGGAAGCCGGACAACTTCTGGCAGGAGCGCCTAGAATTCGAAGTGGTGGACTGGCCGTCGCAATACCACGCCATCCTGGGGCGTGTAGCATTCACAAGGTTCCTGGCCGTCCCGCACTACGCATACCTACTACTCAAGATGCCAGGACCAAGGGGGGTCATCACAGTCCACAGGAGCTTCACCCGATCGGACCAATGTGACAGGGATTTCAACAAAATCTCCCAGTCTTTCGGCATGCAAGACAAGCTTGTAAGGCTCCGTGAAGTAACGGACAATGGGGTACCCCCAGTCACAAGGCAGAACGCACCTGACATGTCCTTTGACTCCACCGTCAACACCAAGAAAGTACAGGTCCATCCGACGGATGCCTCCAAGACGGCCTTGATCGCCAATGACCTCAGCACCGCATAGGAAGGCGCGCTCGTCGAATTCCTCCGTGAGCACTGGGAAATCTTCGCCTGGTGTCCTGCGGACATGCCAGGAGTTCCCAGGGAATTCGCCGAGCACGCACTCAATGTCTTTCCAGACACCAAGCTAGTCAACCAGTCCATCCGAAGACTGTCGGAGCCACGAGCCGAAGCTATCGGCAAGGAAATCAATAGAATACTCGCTGCAGACTTCATCAGGGAAATCAAAGAAAGCGAGTGGCTTGCAAACACGGTGATGGTCCCGAAGAAGGACACGGACATCCTGCGGATGTGCGTGGACTTCACGTCACTACATAAGCATTGCCCAAAGGACCACTTCCCTCTTCCACGGATCGACCAGATCATCGATTCGACTACAGGTTGCGAGAAACTCTCCTTCCTCGACGCCTACTCAGGCTATAACCAGATTCGGCTCAAGGTCAAAGATCAGGAGAAAACGGCGTTTATCACACCGTTCGGAGTATTTTGTTACAACACAATGCCCTTCGGGCTAAAGAACGCGGGTGCCACGTACCAGCGATGCATGCAGGCCTGCCTCAAGGACCAGATCGGTCGCAATGTCCAAGTCTATGACGACGACATAGTAATAAAAACTAAGGAGGCAAGGACACTTATCGACGATCTCCGCGAGACGTTCGAAAACCTTGATCGCTACAGGATCAAGCTCAATCCCGAAAAGTGTGCCTTCGGCGTCCCATCAGGTCAGCTGCTCGGGTACTTCATCTCTCAACGAGGGATCGAGGCGAACCCGAAGAAAATCAGAGCCATCATGACGATGGAGAAGCCGAAAAACCTCAAGGGCGTCCAGCAGCTCGCAGGACGAGTAGCGGCACTAAGCAGGTTCATCAGCCGCATGGGTGAGAAGGCCCTACCATTCTACCAGCTGCTGCGCAAGGCAGACAAGTTCGAGTGGACACCAGAAGCCAACGACGCATTCGAAAGCCTCAAGTGGCTCCTCTCCACCTCGCCCGTTTTGGTCACGCCAAAGGAGCGCGAGCCCCTGCTACTGTACATAGCAGCCACACACCAGGTGGTTAGCACCGTACTCGTGGTCGAACGACCCGAAGAAGGCAAGACCCACGGGGTCCAGCGCCCAATTTACTACCTCAGCGAGGTACTAACACCAACAAAGCAGAGGTACCCTCACTACCAAAATCTAGCCTACGGCATGTTCATGACGGCTCGACGGCTGAGCCATTACTTCCAGGAGCACCAAGTGATGGTGGTCAACGAGGCACCCCTAAACAGCATCCTGAATAATCCAGAGGCCACAGGACGGGTGGCCCTGTGGGGCATCGAACTGTCACCCTTGGACATCGTCTACGAGAAGCGACACGCAATTAAATCTCAAGTCCTTCCGGACTTCCTGGTACATTGGATGGAGCTGCAGCTGCCAGACACCCCAGACATGTCTTAGTCATGGACAATGCACTTCGACGGCTCCAAGCGCGAAGCCGGAGCAGGGGCAGGGGTCATACTGACCTCCCCGCAAGGCGACAAGATGATGTACGTTCTTCGGATGAAATTCAGAGCCTCCAACAACGAGGCCGAATACGAAGCCCTCATCCATGGCATGAGGATGGCAAAGATATGCGGTGCAACGCGCCTGGTCATCTACGGTGACTCCAACCTCGTCGTCCAGCAGACGATGAATGAGTGCGACGCACACGCCGAAAACATGATCGCATACCGCGCGCTCTACAACACACTCGAAGGTGAATTCGACGGCTGCGAACTTCGGCACGTTGGAAGGGAGAGCAACGAGGAAGCCGATAGACTCGCCAACATCGGCTCCACTTGCGCAAAAGTGCCACCAGGAGTGTTCCTCGAACAGATCTGCATACCATCCATCAAGCGGAAGTTCCCCAAGGGATCACCCGAAGAAGCAGAACACTCGGGAGCTATGCTACCCGAAGGACACGAAGGACCCGAAAAGATGGACACAGAGGTAGCCATGGTCAACCTAATGCAGGTCATGGCAGTCGAAGAAGCTTGGACGCGACCATACCTCCAGTTCTTGATAACCGGAGAATTGCCTGACAGCCCAACAGACGCCCGACGCATATCTCGCCGGTCAAAAGCCTTCACCATCATCAACGGCGAGCTGTACAAGCGCAGCATCACGGGTGTACTTCAACGGTGCGTCACCATCGACGACGGCAAGGCCATACTCCAAGACATCCATGAAGGCATCTGCGGCCACCACGCAGGCAGCCGCTCCCTTGTCGCTAAAGCTCTACGAGCAGGATTCTACTGGCCAACGGCCATGAGCGATGCAAAGGACATCGTCCGAAGATGCAACGGATGCCAACGGTTCGCCGACAAACCGCACGCACCTGGGTCCGAGCTCAGACCCATACCTATAGCTTGGCCTTTCGTTCAATGGGGCCTCGACATGATCGACAAACTGCCAAAATCCTCGAAAGGGGGACACGTCTTCCTCCTGGTTGCAGTCGACAAATTCACCAAGTGGATGGAGGCCATGCCGGTCACCAACCAGAAAGGCAAAACTGCCGTCAAGTTCTTCGAGTCCATTGTCTACAGGTTCGGCGTACCACACAGCATCATCACTGACAACAGATCGAACTTCATCTCCGAAGAATTCCAGGACTTCTGCGAAGGCCTTGGGATCAACATCACGTATGCCTCAGTGGCACACCCGCAAACGAACGGGCAAGTGGAAAAGGCCAACGGCCTAATCGGCGCCGGCATCAAGAAGCGCCTCATGAGCTCACTCGAACAAAAAGCTGGAAACTGGACGAAAGAGCTACCATCCGTCCTGTGGAGCTTACGGACTACGCCAAACAGCTCCACCGGCTACACACCGTTCTTCATGGTACACGGAGCCGAGGCCGTGCTACCAGCCGAAGTACGCCACCAGGCCCCGCGGGTCATCGCTTACAGCGAAGCCGAATCCACGATTGCACTTGAAGACGCTGTCGACACACTCGACGAAGCACGCGATATAGCAGCAGCTCGATCAGCGGTGTACCAGCAGATTCTCCGCAACTACCACAGACGCCGGCTGCGCCCAAGATCCTTCGTCGAAGGAGACCTCGTCTTGCGACTCAAGCAAAAGCGACCGAATAAATTCGAGTCACCATGGGAAGGACCCTACGTCATCACCGAAGTCATCCCAGGTGGCGCCTATCGCCTCAAGCACGTGGAGTCTGGAGTCGCATACTCCAACCCATGGAATATCTCGCACCTGCGACGATTCTATCCGTAACAACCTACCCCCTTTTACTTTCAATAAGGCTTCCAGCCAAAGCTATTCAGCCGAACAATGTACCTCCTCCATTACGATATAAATAAAGCTAAGTGTCTCGCCCCAAAACTTCGGTCCACTATTTTTTGCAACTGTACTACATGCTACAAACGCACTCGGGGGCTCCCCCACCTCACGATTTCATCGACTGAGGACCAAACGTGTACACCTGAGTAGCTGACAACGTCAGGCAAACGAAAAGGACACGTACTCAATCAAAGCACTGTGTGCTCACAAACAAACAAACCTTTACAACAAAGGGCACAACACGCCCAGCCGAAATATACAAATTTTACATCTTTCTCTTTTTACAGGTACTACCTATGTTGAAGAATAATCTGGGCACGCTGCTCAAACAAATCTACAATTTGTTCGGCATACTGCCTTATAGCGGCATGATCAGGGCGAAGAGGTGGCCCAGCGGACACAACAGCCAAATCCACGTCAGGCCGGTGCAGCCTCACAAGAGACAAAGCAGCCTTCACTCCTGCGACAAGCTGCTGCCGCACCAACTCCTTGACATTGCTTACGCTCTGAAACTTCTACAGAAGACCCGCAAGGCTTGTCGGTACGGCATCCAAAGGGAACATGACGTGCAGCACCGAGGCAAGCGATGTCTGCACTTGGCGGAGCGCCCGCGAAACTTGATGAACACGATCCTGCACCGTCGCCATAGCTATGGCGCGATCACGATCCATCCAGAAGAAGCCGCCGGCCTCCATGTCCTATGGAGTCAAGCAATTGACCCGAACAGCGACACGCTCCTTTTCCTCCCTCGGAGCAAGATTCGCACCTGCAACAATCGCACAAAATAAGAGTAAAGCCAGCAGGCTCATCCGAAGAACCGAGCTACAGCTCGAACCAAAGAACAACTTACATTGCAGCTGCTCGGATAGCCGAACCAGCTCCGCCATCAAGTACTCCTCTCTGGCTGCACCACGATCCGCTTTGGACTTCCAAACATCGGCATGACCGCGTAACCCGAGCAACTCCTTCTCCAGACTACGCACACGATCCCGAAGGAAAGTGAGCTGCGAGGAATCATCCAAGGATGGTCGCAACGGCATTGTGGATGGGGCGTCAACAGGATCAGCACCCGAAGGAACCTAGAGCAGCAGCAAAAGAAAGGAACACAGACATTCAGCCAATGATAAGCCACAACTCAGAGGAATTCATTAAATATATAAGGCCACTACGTGGCACAAGGATGCTGTTCTTTAAGATATTTACAACAAAAGTAGACTACAAACTACCCTATGTCTACTACGCCTAAGATGCAGGACCTGAGTCGCCTCGGAGCCAGACTGCCTAGCTTTAGCCCCGCCCAGCTGCCGCAGTGCATACTCAGACAGCAAATCAATGAGCTTGGGCCCATATCGCTTGCAGCAAGCAGAATAGGCAGCAAAGGCTACCTCGGATCCATCCGCAGCCGTAGGCATCCGAGAGGTGATCTGGGGCAGATCCAGCTCCGCTCCAGCCGCCAAGGCCATCGCCAGCCCGACGGACGCGCCGATGCCCTTCTGCTTGCGCTTGTACGCCGCAGGCGCTTCGGCTGACAGAGCCTCCGCCAGAGCATCCACATCATCAAGGGCTGCGCCCTTCGGGACAAGCTCCTTGTAGAAGCGACCAAGGACCTCTTTCGCCTTGGCAAGGGAGTTGACGACGGTGCTGCAGCGGTCTTCGACCGCCACACTGGCATCATCTAGAGCACTACCATGCTCCAGAGCACCGTGGTCGAACTCGATGCCTGCGGCATCTGAGACACAAAGTAAGAAGAAAAACATGAAGAAAAGCAGCATAGAAGAAGACCCGAAGAAAAAGAAACAAGTACAAAACTAGCACTCACCCTAAATAGCCTTGGCAGCAGCCATGAGCTTCGTCGCCACCTCCCTTTCCCGAGCAGCCGCAACGGTGGCCAGCTGCTCCTCACGATCTGCGGCCTCCTGCTGCAGACGCTCATTCGCTTCGGCTACCTTAGTCAGCTCTAGCTCGAGGCGTTCTTTCGTGCCAATGGCGGCTTCGGCCTTCTGCTCCGATTGACCAAGGCTCTTTTTGAGAGCGTCGACCTCACGGAGGTAATCGTTATGCTCCTCTGCATTTAAGACAAGCAAGTGTCAAAGAACAGGACCAGGATAAATAATAGAGGCATTCAAAGACAGATGGATACCTTGAAGCTGCCGAAGGTTCGCCTCCAGCACCAGGCGCTCTTGCACCAGCCGCTTGGCCTCCTGCACAAAAGGCTGCAGAAAAAGAAATAGCAGTAAGAAAAGGGCTTGGGAGCTACGCCCAACACAAAGAAGCAAAAAAAAAAATTGCACACGAAGACACTCGGGGGATCCCCCCGTGACACGAAGCAGAAAACTTACATGCTCTGATGGTGACTCCGAAGAACCGCCTGCGAAATTCCGATGCGCAACCACCTGCACCTCCTGCAACGGAGGATCCAGAGCCGCACCACCCGAAGTCGCCACCGTCTGAGGAGGAGGAGACGCAATTTTCGACTCCCCCATCATCTCCCGCGCACCACCACTGGAGGAATCATGGGAGGAATGCCTACACACGAACCAATCAACACAAGCACAACAATCATGAAGGAAAAAGGACAATAGTACAGCAAGAAACTTACGAGCCCAGTGAGCTCAGGTCAAAGACAGGAGGAGTCCTTCGGGCTCTCTTCTCCTCCTTCTTTTCTTCCTTCTTCTCCTCCTTTTTCTCTTCCTTCTTCCGCTTCGCTGGCGGGTGCGGTGCTACAGCCCGCACAGGAATGGCAGGAATTGGAGAAGTAGAACCTCCATGACCGCCACTATGACGCTCAAGGCCCAGAGGGTTTCTGGGAGTCGGAGGAGTCGAGGCATCCGAAGACTCGCTGGAGCTCCGTGACCGTTTTCACGTATGGTCCTCACTCGACTCGTCGGCATCCTCTGCCGGAGATCGCGCCGACGGCAGCTCGGACACGGAATCAACCACTTCATTATCCGGGGCATTCGGATACCTTTCGGGCAACGGCGGTACCATGCCCGGCACTTTGAAGCTCTGCAAGATCAGAAGGAACTTTGTTAGCAAACAAAGGAAACAAAAACACAGCCGACCAAGAGCACTACGTGCACAAATCTACACCTGCGGTACGACCAACGTCGAAGAAAATGGAGGAGTTAGTGACTTCCCCGGGATTTCTTCTCCAGCTTTGAACTTCAGCAGCGCGCGAAGGGCCCTGTCAAGATCCCCCTCGGACATTTTCTCAGCCGAAACCCTCGTCGGATCATGGCGCCCAGAATAAAGAAACATCGGGTGCGCCCTCGCTTGGAGAGGCTGCACCCGACGCTCAAGAAAAGTCCGGATGATGTCCACGCCGTTCACCTCCTTCTCCGGAATCAGCTGGAGATCCTCCACCCGACGGTAAAGGGCCTCTATCTCCGCCACCTCACCGTCCAAGATTTGGTTTTTCCAAGACCTTTTTCGCTCAATCATTTGGGAGGGGTCAAACGGAACAAGACCAAAATCTTGCCCAGGCACTACGGAGTCGCGGATATAAAACCATCGCCTCCGCCAGTACTGGACATATTCGGACATGGAAAAGGAAAAGAAGAGAAGATTGGGACTAAGGGAGATGATGAAACCCCCAATGGGATACACACCATCCGAACCATATTGCCTCTTCACGGAATAGAGCTTCCGGAAGAGGCCAAAGTGCGGCTCAATGCCAAGCCAGCACTCGCAAAAAGTGATGAAACACGCAATGTGGAGAAGAGAATTGGGAGACAGATGATGAAGTTGAATCCCATAGAAGAAGAGTAGTCCACGGAGGAAGTCATGGACCGGAAAAGAAAACCCACGCAAAACGAAGGCGAGAAACATAACCCGATACCCAGATGGGGGACAGGGGATTACCTCATTGCCGGGGAGTTTGACGGCCTCCCTATCTTGCGGGATCAGGCCCCGCTCGCGAAGCTTGCGGAGATCGCTCTCCCGCGTCTCTAATCGCCGCCGGCCACCATCGGTGACGTGAGTAGCGGCGGTGCCCCTTTTTCCTCCGGCGGCGCTAGTCCCAACCGCAGATGAAGATTTCTTTGGTTTCCCCATTGCGCTACAGCGGCGCCGGCGGTGAAAACGCAGAAAGAACGTCGGAAATGTGGAAGGAAATCCCAGCGCGAAGCAAGAATCGCTTGAGCACAAGGAGGCAGTGAACACAAGAACTGGTGCGGTGAAACCAAACCACGGTTTCCCCCAATGATTATAACAGCAAAGACGACGAACGACAGCCGTCCATCCAGAAGACCTAACGCCAACGGCAGATCTGACCGTACACGTGTCAGCATCACAACGAACCGTCGTTACCACGCCGTCCACCATGCGCGGAAATTGAGGAGACTCCGTAATTATCTCCACGCCGCGCGTGACCGGTCAATTCAAAGTCAGCAAGTGGGACCACGTTCGTCCAGTCAAGTCATCTCTAGCGTAGCAGACGCTTGAGGTCATCGATCGTCAGCACTGATGTCATCAAAAGCTATACTAGCACCAACTACAATTCTTCGGCTCCACAGCTAAGAGTACTCACTCGAATCTTCGATTCGACTAAATACTCGGGGGATACTCCTATCAGGAGCGCTGGCCGCGCACCTGGGGGATGAATAAAGACAAAGTATTTTCTTCGAGTCCTACGTCGAGTCTACGACTCCACTACGGACTCGGGGGCTACTCCCATAGGGAGGGTGGATTTAAGCATCCTAATTTTTTTGAGTCTTATGGACTTAACAACTGAACAATGATTGAACTAAAGTCTCTGCTCGAGTCTACGACTCGCACAGACACTCGGGGGATACTCCCATAGGGAGCGCTGGTCGCGCACCCTATGAATTCTTCGACTACGATCTTTCGGATCAGCACGCAAAAAACTTTTTGGCATCTCTGCCCCAACAAGCGCTGAGTGAGCGACAATCTCCTTGGCCACCCGAAACACCTCCATGGTGACAAATGTTCGGATGCTGCGTCCGCGACGCAAAGATAAGACCTGCAGATATCATCTGACGGCCTGGCAACGTACATGACGACGCTCTGCTAGTACAAATCCATGTCAATAGGCGTGATGAAAAATCCCGACGGACGCGTTGGGTACATTAATTAAAATCACTGGAATTCCACTCCTGTAAGTCCTCCGCGGCCTGAGTAGAATTACACCAGCATATGTTCCAGGCCCGAGTTGAGGGACTCGAACTTGAAGAACATCGTGTTGTTTCGTCCTAAGACAGTTAACTGACCCTGATCCATCGGGTGAGTTAGGCACACGCGTCGACAATCCCTACACACATATACTATTAATACATAGTTGCACCCGAAAGATGGAAGAGTCCTCAGCCGAATCTATGATTCGACTGATCACTCGGGGGCTACTGACATGGTTATACCCTACGGGTACATGACTTCAGCATACCTGGTTCAGCCCAAGGAAGGCCCACGGCAGATATATGCTGGCCCATGAAGATTTTCGGGTGGCCGAGGCCCATGACGCCTTTGGATCCTTGGAGAACAAGACTAGCATAGATAGGAAATTAAAAGGGGTAAAACCCTAGAACCTGTAACCGACTAGGACTATGCCCGGGACCTGCCTAAGTCTATATAAAGGCCAGGAGGGCACGCCCTAGATATCTCGACTCGTACTTTCGCACACACCTCCACCCCAGATCGAATCTGCGCACCCTGTAACCTTCGGTTCCGCCGTAATCAAGAACAGACAAGCATGAGTAGGGTTTTCCCTCCGGGGGCCTGAACCTGGGTAAATCTCGTGTCCCCTGGTTGCTTGTCTGTTAACCGTGCCACGATCTCCAGCATCCCCGTCTTCTCCAAAACCCAAGTCCATAACAATGGGCATTGACGAGATTAAACCTCGTCAGATGGGACTCCAAGTTGTATTTATATCGCTTCTGTTGTAATAATGTAAACTCTGGATTATTCGATTCATGTAATAAAGACTTGTGTTTTACATGATATTTCATCGACTGTGAGTGCTAGCTATTGATCCAGGGACTAGCATGTTAATCACAGGGACTTAGGATCTTACTTGATCCGAGGTCACTACAATTAGGGTTTCGAGGAGAAGATAAAGGCGAGAGGGCGGAGCCAGAGGTGGGACAGGGCGGCCACACCCCCTATAGGCGTGGCCTGGGGTAGCCCGTGCCTAGGTGGTGTGGGTCCCTTGTGGCCCAACTCCGCCTCCCCTTCTGGCTTCCTTCGTCTTCTGGGAAAATATAATTTTCCGTAGTTTTTCTGGAATTTTTCTGATCTTCGCGAAATTGCATTAAAACACCGCTTTTTCCATCAGAATCCTGACTCCGGTAGTTCATCCTCCAAGAATCATCCAACATGCAAAAATAGATGAAAAGACATAAGTAACACCTCTTAATATGAAATATATCAATGAATAGAGGAAAAATATGATATAGAATGGTGATACAAATTGGACGTATCAACTCCCCCAAGCTTAGACCTCGCTTGTCCCCAAGAGAAAACTAAGCTCAGTAAACATGTCCACCGGTTTATGGAGTGAAGTGCCGATAAAAAGAATATGGACAAGAAGCATAAGAGTATGGGAGTCACAACTCATAGAAGAAAGCAACTCACCATTATATAACTTATCTTGCAACAAGTATGGGAGTCACAATAAAGATGCATAAAGATAAAACATAATTGGGATTGTCAAACTTTGTTCTTGGTTAGAGAACAGTTGGCAAACAGTTTTCAAGCAAAGCTTTTGTAAATAAGTTTATAACAGGAGTACTCTTTTTTCTCAAACATAAAAGGCTCTTCACAATGATTGATTTCAAAGTAATACTCATTTAGATAAGAGTCTTGTTGGGGATATTCTATATGGGTATCCTCATAGCATGTCTCTTATCCGGATAACCCGGGTGGCCCACAGTTGGTAGCATGGCCCATGGCCTGCTGGGCGGCCCAGTTAGATGGATCCAGAAGGGAAGCCCATGCCGGATAAAGGAAGGCTACGGTGGAGTCACCAGCGTACCCGGAGCCTTGGAGTACGAGACAAGCTAGACTAGTTATAGTCAGTGTAGGACTCTGTAACCTGTCCGGCTAGGACTTTTCCGTGTAACCCTAGGACCTGGCGACTATATAAGTCGGGCCTATGAGAGCCTTAAGGGCACAACTTCAGACAATCTTAGACAACCTCGCACAGCGAACCAATCCCTGTAACTCGGCGTATTGCCGTTATAGTGATTTATAGCAGGAGTAGGATTCCGCCACCGTTGTGGGATCTGAACCTGGGTAAGCTATGTTACCTTGTACCCGTCAACCGTCAGCCTTCCCCCATGTCTCTAAACACGCACTGTGAGGACCCGTCCATGGAGTACTTGTCGGCAATACCACGACAAGTCTTGTGCAAACAAGGAACATAAAGAAACATGATTGAATAAATCATCATATGAATGCTTGAAACACAACAACTCAAATGCTTGCTGGAGATAGAGAGTAGTAGGTTTACTGACTCAACTTAGAAGTAGAAGAAAGTCCCTTCATAGAGGGCAGCAGGGATTTCAAATTCATAAAGAGCTTTCAAAAGATTATGGTACTTACTAGCTTTGAGCTCTCATTGCCCCTATCATACGCATCTTGAGGTGATTAAGGTTAAAGTGAACAAATATGGAGTATATGCTTGACGAAATATAGTTGGCAATCTCATGTCCCTTGAGTACGAGGGCTGTGATACGCCCAATTGCATCACCTTTCTATATCATAATTTACCTCTATTCATTGATGTTTGTCTTATTATGAGGTATTACTTATGGATTTTTCATCTGTTTACACATGTTGGATGATTCCTGGAGGATGGACTGCTAGAGTCTGGATTCTGATGGAAAAGAAGGCGTTTGGTGCAATTTCACGAAGATCAGAAAAATACTAGAAAAATATGGAAACATATTATTTTACCAGAATACGAAGGAAGCCAGAAGGAGGAGCGAAGAGGGGCCTCAGGGGGCCCACACCCCCTAGGCGCGGGCCCACCTGACCCCGCGCCTAGGGCAGGTGTGGCCCACTGCCCGGCCGCTGACTCTTCCCCTTCGCCTATATCTTCCCTACGAAACCCTAAGGCTAGGGGAGCGACCACAGATAGATTTCCACCGCCTCTAGGGGCGGAAAACACCGAGAGAGAAAGATCTCTCCGGCATACAGATTTCTGCCAGGGGAATTCCTTCCCGGAGAGGGGAGATCGTTGCTATCAACACCATCATCAAGCTAGGCTTCATCGGGATCATCATCATCCACACCATCATATCCACCAGCACCATCATCACCACTCCGTCCCGCTGTAATAATTGTGTTGGATATTGCTTTAGTTCTTAGGGGAAACTTTCCCGGTGTTAATTACTATTGTAGTTGATGCTTGTGAGTGGAACCATTGGATTATTGTTTATGTTTAGATTGTTATCCATTATCATATCATCTTTGATCTTGATCTATATGATGTATTGTGAGTAGTTCGTCTAGTTCTTGAGAACATGGGAGAAGTCATGTTGTTAGTAGTGAATATGTGATGAGTTATTATTCAATGGTTTAGTATTTAAGTTGTGGTGCTATTCTTCTAGTGGTGTCATGTGAACGTCGACTACATGAAACTTCACCATTTATGGGCCTGGGGGATGCATTGTGTATTTGGCTACTAATTGTGGGGTTGCCGGAGTGACAAAAACCTGAACCCCCGTTAGGACACCTTTGCACAAGGGAGTGTAGGATCTCAGAGTTTAAGGCTGTGGTTAGATTTATATCTTAATTACTTTCCTGTAGTTACGGATGTTTGCAGGGGGTTTAATCACAAGTATGTATTAGTCCTAGGAAGGGTGGTATGTTAGCACAGGTTCACCCACACAACACTTACAAACACCAAAGAAGAGTACTCAGCTATTTGAAGCAAAAGCACTTGACAGAATTACCATGTGTCTTCGAGAACGTTTGGTCCTTAAGAGTATTTCCACCGGCTTTTCCTTTGATAAGTAAGGATTGGGTCACTTGCTCCGTTTTTTTGTTACTTTTGTTACTTGCTCTTTGTTTTGTTGCCTTGTCAGAAAACCACTAAAAATCTGTTTGCTAAGTATTCACAGGAATTTCCTGCTCCATACCACTATTCAGCACCTTCTGCTCCTCGTTGGGATCGACACTCCTATTGATCGAAAGTACTACGATACACCCCCTATACTTGTGGGTCATCAAGACTATTTTCTGGCGCCGTTGTCGGGAGTGAAGCGCTATTGAAGAGTGGAACTGGTAAAGGAAACTTTTACTGTGAGTATTGCTTTTGTTACTACTTGTTACTTTGTTTCCAATATGGAAAACCCACTTGGTTTTCTGTTTCGAAAAACTACTACCACTGCTAGGATAGTAGATGAACCACCTCCTATTGAGATAGATCCTTTTAATATACCTACAAGTATTGTTAATCGTGTTATGGACAGTTATTATTTTGGGGATGGAACTGTCCACGCTGGTGATCACTTGCTTTTTATCCATGAATTATACGGGTTGTTTAAGTGTGCAGGTATCACAACTAAATAGGTAAAGAAGAAGTTACTCTCCATATCCTTGAAAGGGAGAGCTGAAGAATGGTATAAGCTGCTGAAGAATGGGCAATCCATGGAATGGGAGGAGATGGCATCTCTCTTTTACTCTAAATTTTATCCTCCCAGTGAGATACATAAGGATAGAAATCTTATATATAACTTTTGGCCTCTTGATGGAGAGAGTACAGCTCAAGCTTGGGGGGGATTGAAGTTACTCATGCTTAAATGTCCTATTCATGAACTCCCTAACAATATTATTCTCAATAACTTTTATGCTAGGCTTTCTCTTCATGATAAAGATTTACTAGATGCTGCTTGTGCTGGATCATTCACACGTATGAAGGAAGAAGCTAAATGGGATCTCTTAGACCGTATTCAAGATAACTCTAAAGCTTGGGAGAATGACAAAGGAAGAAAGTCGGGTATAAACTATGATTATGAATGCATTAAATCTTTTATGGGAACTGATAACTTCCGTGATATTAGCAATGAGTTTGGTCTTGATCCTCAAGTTCTTATAAAATGTTTTAATGCCCTTGCCTCTTATATTGAAATTCCCAAGAAAGATTGGGACAAGTACCACACTCCTTATAAAGACACTGTCACCCATGTTCCTGCTAGTACAGAGGTTTGTACTTTTGATCCTATTTTGCCTGAACCTTATATTGAGAAAACCCTTTTCCTTCCAAGGTAAGTGAGCATTCTATTATGGCTAATGTGGTTAGCAAAAGTGCAAAAAAACTGTAGGGTCTGATGAGCTTATTGATATTGAGCCTGTGGTAGCTATTGTGAAAGATCTTGTCACTAGAAATATAGAGGATGAGCATATTGCCTTCTTTGAAGACGCTACTAATATTGTTTCTTATCCTAAGAAAGTTAGAAAAGCTAGTGTCCCTATGCTTTCTGTTAAAATTGGTAGTCATAGCTACTATGGTGTATGTGATATTGGTGCTAGTTCTAGTGCTATTCCTTATGAGATTTACAGGGAAATTATGCATGAGATTGGTCCTTGTGAGCTTGAAGACATTGATGTGGTTATTCACCTTGCTAATAGAGAGCAAGTTTGCCCCATTGGTATTGTAAGAGATGTGGAGGTCCTTTGTGGTAAGATTAAATATCCTGCTGATTTTCTAGTACTTGGTAAAGAAGCTAGTAAAAATTATCCTATTATCTTTGGTAGACCCTTACTTAATACTTGTGGGGCTATCATAGATTGTAGGAAGGAAAAAGTTTTGACTAAGTTTGCTAGAGAATCTTATGAGTTTAATTTTTCCAAATTTGCCAAAACTCCTTATGAAAATGAACTACCCGATGAGGATTTTAGGGTTAAACAACTGTCTGCTATTTCTCTTGCTCCTAACAATGCTTTGAAGCAGTTCATGGAAGACCATGAAAGTGATGTCTTCATGAAGGAAAAAAATGAGATTGACAAAGTTTTCCTTCGTCAGCCGGAATAGCTTAAGCATAATCAACCTGTGGAAGATTTGGGTACCACATTACCACCTAAAGGGGATCCTGTTTTCGAAGTAAAACCTTTACCTAATGATCTTAAATATGCTTATCTTGATGACAAGCTAGACTAGTTATAGTCAGTGTAGGACTCTGTAACCTATCCGGCTAGGACTTTTCCCTGTAACCCAAGGACCTGGCGACTATATAAGTCGGGTCTTTTGGAGCCTTTAGGGAACAACTTCAGACAATCTTAGACAACCTCGCACAGCGAACCAATCCCTGTAACTCGGTGTATTGCCATTATAGTGATTTATAGGAGGAGTAGGCTTCTGCCACCGTTGTGGGATCTGAACCTGGGTAAGCTATGTTACCTCGTACCCGTCAACCGTCCTCCTTCCCCCACGTCTCTAAACACGCACTGTGAGGACCCCTCCATGGCGTACTCGTCGGCAATACCACGGCAGTTGACACCCACCGTGGGGCAAGAGGCGCTTCAGGCTCTTCAGCGGGCGAGGACCAAGATCTTCACGGGAATCGGTGAAACCGTAGCCATCGGTCGCGTTCTCTTCTCCGGCAACGCTCCGATCGTCCCTCCCGACGAGTTCTGGATCCCGGCGAAACGAACCCTACGCGGTGTTCGATCGTTCCTATCGGAGACATCCACCTCTTCATCGGCGAAACTGACTCGGGCACTAGTTCCCTGGGAGTCGGAGGAGCATCAAGGCCTGCACGGACCGCCTACGGGCAGGACACGTTCGTGGAAGGATCTATGTTGGATCTCTCTTAGGATTTTGCCGACAAAGATCGGAAAAATTCAAGGCCCACCCAAACCGCCCCTGTGCAGGATATAAAGGTGGAAGATCACTGCAAGTCCGTCGGCTTCACCCGTGCGTCTGGACAACAGAGATCCAATTTCGTCGGCGTGGTTACCATCTTCGACCTGGCGCGTTGCGTTTAGAGAGAGGGCAAAAACCCCCGCGATACCTGGCCAGGTGGCTCCGTATACGAGCCGATCTGGCCCACTACCCCAATGATGATGCTATGTATCACTTTGTGGAAGGACTGGACCATGGCACGCTTCTCCGCCATTCTCTAAGACGGCAGCAAGCGTCGGGACGCCTTACCTTCGAAGGCATGGTGAACACCGTCAACAACTACGCAGAGGCTGAAGCGACAGCTCAGACAGCACTTGCGCTCAATAACGGAGCCCCTCCGATTTAGCCACCGCCACCACCGCCTCCGGCCGCCGTCGCCGCAGCTGCACCACCACCTCCAGTCATCATCGCTGCTGTTGCACCTCCACCACCCGTCATAGAGGTAGTCCTGGCACCCTCCGACTCTGTGATTGATGCACTTTATCTGGACTTCAGTGCAGATTCAGAGGACATAGATTTCAGTCCAGAAGAACTAGACTCCGCCATGCAGGAGATGGAGGAGGAGTACACGCGCGACGAGCAAGCCAACAACACCGTCGCGTCTCGAGAAGTGTTCGTCACCATTGGGACGACGATGGACGAAGACCAACCCGGACGAGCTCCGCCTACAGCACTGGACAAGGGGAAGGGGCCACTTATTGCTGCTGACGATGATCACGCAAAGGTCATGCCTCGTCCGCCTAACCTAATGCAGTAGCCACAGGAACTCGGCACCGGACCGAGCAACAACAACACCGCAAACTTTCCACCTCCGGCATTTACGTCTGCTGCCGCCCAAGTTACTCCGGCTTATAGAGTGATGTACGACAACCTCGTCGTCGAGCCACTGACCGTCGCTCATATCCGGAACGTGACCCAGCTTGACGAGAAGCCCAACAGTTGCTAGAGGAAGCGCAAGCCATCAAGGAGTAGGGCGCTCAGCTAGATCGAGATCTGGTCAATGCGCAGAAGTCCATAGAGAAATCTAGAGCAATGGAGGCCGAATACAAGACTCTGCTCCAACAACAAAAGGCCAAGAAAGCTCCGGCTCGCGTCATCAACGATCCTGGTGTGCGGCGAAACCTAGGATGGGCTCCCTCGAAGCCGGCACAGGCCAAGCCATACATTGATAGTGAAGGCAGGCAGGTGATGCCCACTCCCCTCCTTAACCTCGCCATCGCCAAGACCCTTCTGGAGCAGGATCGATCGCCTGAGGCAGTGGCACAGGTCTATGACCTAGTGGCCAAGACGGTGAAACAGCAGGAAAAGGCCACCTCTCAGAGGCTGGATTCTAACCCAGCGTTTTGCCGGTCTAGCCAGCACAAGACGCCAAGGGACATATCTCCTCTTGATGTCGGGTCTGAGACGGGTTCATCAGAACAAAGACGGAGGGATGCACGCAACAGGAAGGATGTTATTCCCATATCCTCTGACCACGAAGAAAAGGCCTGACCTCGTCGCCCATCGCCATCGCCCCGCTCTCCCCGACATCACGAAGACCCAAAGGCTCACCATCGTACGGATATGCCCCCGCCAAGGCAGGGCGGCATCGTCATCCGCGATAAAGCGGAGCAGACCCGTCATGACAGGGAGCGCAACCAAGGACACAAGAGCAGGTCACGCCATGACCCTCCGCGTCCGACAAGCAACTGTGATAGGTAGGGCATCGCAGGAGGGTAATAGCAAGAAGGCTAACCCACCGCCACCTCCCCCTCCGTTGCCACCTAGCAGTCACCATGGCGGAGGAGGCTCGCGTCGTTCACGCAGCCCATCCCCTGTTGACAAGAACAAGAAGAACCCGGAGCCATACGACGCACGTTCACGGATCGACAAGATCCACGAGGCTCGGGAAGGATCATACCTGGGACCACGTTGCTTTGGACCCGCAATACGGTCCGCAACTTACCCCAAAGGTTTCCGAATTGACAAGACCATCAAGCCTTATGACGGCACCGCCAAACCAGCCACATGGTTGCAGGACTACGGCAATGCGATGGAGATTGCCGGAGGCAACCCCAACATCGCCGTCAAGTACCTCCCGTTAATGTTGGCGGGCACGGCCCGTCAATGGATTGATGACTTGCCGGAGAAATCCATCTGCAATTGGTTGGACATGCAAGAAGCATTCACCAAGAACTTCGAGGGTACGTACAAACGTCCCTGCACTGTTGGCGATCTACAGCGGTGCGTGTAAGAGAAAGACGAGACATCTCATGCCTACCTCTCCCGCTGGCTGGACATGAAAAATTCCTGCGCAGGAGTGCACGCTCAGACCGCCATGGCCGCCTTGATGGGTTGGAAAGGGGCACGTTGCTCCGACATAGGCTGAAGCGCTTGCAGGACAATCACTAGCTTGACTTAAATCAGATGATTCAGTTGGCCAGTGAGTTCGCAGCTGCCGACGACGTTGCTTGTGGCTCCTTGCCGGCAACGGTCATTCCAAATCAAGCTCGTAGGAACAGCAGCACAAAGCGGAAAACCGCTCCAGAAGAAAAGCAAGCTCCCGACATGGTCGCCATGACCTTTGCAGGACGAGGCGATGGCGGACAACGTGGCCGAGGACGGGGAGCTGGTCGTGGGCAGCAGCGAGGAAGTGAAACTACCTCGGCAGTGCCCCGCGTTCCCCAAACGTACGAGGAGTACCGCGATATGCCGTGCCTCGTACACCTGAATGCCAACGGTAAATCCACTCACACCAATCGACACTACAAGTTTGTCAACGACCTGAAGGAAGACCTAGAGTCCGGCTACAAGAAAAGTCGGAAGAACAGACCGCGAGGCAAGGGCAAAGGGAAGAAGAAGGAGGAGGATTCCAAGGATTCAAGTGACATGGACGAGGACATTGACCCCAATCACGCCGCCAAGAGCGACGACAAAGGTAAGAACCCCTTCATGAAGATGGCGCCAGTTTACCACACTTTCCTTGGCACCCCCTCCGCCCGACAACAAAAGACCTCTATGAGGATCCTGATGGCTACTCTACCCCCAGTTCCCCAGTACCTGTGCTGGTCAGAGGTTCCAATTACTTGGGACATGACGGACCACCCAGACCTTATTCCTACGGAGAACCAATACGCCATGGTCATCAACCTTTTGATTGACGGCAATGACTTCACCAAGTGTATGGTGGATAGTGGAAGCAGCATCAACATCATGTACCTGGATGCACTGCAGAAGATGAACTTGACGGAGGCAAACCTAAGGCGGACCAACACCATCTTCCACGGCGTAGTTCCTGGTCAGGAGGCTCGGTCCCTTGGGTGCATCACACTTCAGGTTTCCTTTGGTGATGTTAATAATTTCCGCCAAGAGCGCATGACCTTTGAGGTGGTCCCCTTCAAGAGTGTGTACCACGTCATATTTGGTCGCGACATATTTCACACGTTCATGGCCAAGCCATGCTTCGTCTACAACAAACTCAAGATACCCGGACCAAACGGTGTCATCACCGTATCTGGAAGCTTTACCAAGGCAAGGGACTACGAGATTAACGAAGCAGCCTTCGTGGAAGCTGTCCTCTACAGTAAAGAATTCAAAGAGATCCAGAGCAAGGTCGATGACTCAGAGATGCCCGCGTCGAAGAAGCAGATCTCTGACACCGCTCCTGCATTCAAGGCCGCCATCGATACCAAGGTGGTGGAACTTGTGGTAGGCGATGCCTCCAAGACCACCGCCATTGGGACGAACCTGGATCCCAAATAGGAAAGCACGCTCGTTGAGTTCCTCCGTGAGAATAGGGACATCTTTGCCTGGCAACCTGCCGACATGAAAGGTGTACCTAGGGAACTTGCCGAGCACAGCTTAAACATTGATCCAAAATGCAAACCAGTGAAGCAACCTCTACGACGCTTTGGCAATGAGAAGAGACGCGCCATTGGCAAAGAGATAGCTAGGTTACTTAAGGCTAGTTTTATCCGGGAAGTCCTTCACACCCAATGGGTGGCCAATCCTGTACTTGTCCCCAAAAAGGGAACCAATGAATTAAGAATGTGCGTTGATTACACCAGCTTGAACAAAGCGTGTCCCAAAGATCAGTTTGCTTTGCCTCACATTGACCAAGTCATTGACTCAATGGCTAGCTCGGAACTTTTGTGTTTTGTCGATGCATACTCAGGATACCACCAGATCAAGATGAGGAAGTCGGACCAATTGGCTACTTCGTTCACTACTCCATACGGCATGTTTTGCTATGTCACGATGTCCTTTGGGCTAAAAAACGCAGGTGCTACGTACCAGCAGACAATGCAATGTTGCCTACACGATCAAATTGGTAGGAATGTCCACGCCTATGTGGAAGACATAGCGGTGATTTCTAAAAAGTCAAACGACTTAATCTCCGACTTAAAAGAAACCTTTGATAATCTCCGGAAATACAACATGATGCTTAACCCGAAGAAGTGCGTCTTCGGGGTCCCAGCCGGCAAATTGTTGGGTTTCATCGTTTCCCAGCATGGAATTGAGGTCAACCCGGAGAAAATCAAAACCATTTTAAACATAAATCGTCCGACATGCCTAAAGGACATTCAATGACTAACAGGTTGTGTTGCAGCAGTTAGTCGGTTCGTCAGCCGACTTGGAGAGAAGGCTCTGCCGCTATACAAGTTGCTGAAGAAGGTAGACAAATTTACATGGATGGACGAAGCAGATGCAACATTGAAGCAGCTCAAGGAGATTCTTTCCTCAGCGCCCATCCTTGCAAAACCCGAGCCTGGAGAGCTCATGTTACTTTACATGGCGGCAACCAACCGGGTAATCAGCATCGTCGTCGTGGTAGAGCGGAAGGAACCAGGCTATGAGCACAGAGTTCAATGACCAGTTTACTATGTAAGCGAGGTCTTGACGGAGTCCAAGCAGCGTTACCCACACTACCAGAAGATAGCTTATGGAGTATTCCTTGCTTCTCGGAAGCTGAGGCATTACTTTCAGGAGCACCCAATCACAGTGGTGAGCAAGACTCCACTGTCCGACATTATCAACAACAGCGACACCACAGGAAGGGTCGCGAAGTGGGGCATTGAACTTGCCGCCTTCGAGATCACCTACAAGAGACGTGACGCTATCAAGTCACAAGCCTTGGCGGATTTTATTTCAGATTGGACGGAGATGCCAGATGTTACTCCGTTGCTGGAACTAGAGTATTGGGTGATGCACTTTGATGGATCGAAGCTACTCAATGGCTCGGGGGCTGGTGTATTGCTACAGTCACCAACTGGCGACAAGCTACACTATGTTCTGCAAATCCACTTCGAGGCTACGAACAACATGGTGGAGTATGAAGCACTCATTCACGGATTACGCGTAGCCAAGGATATTGGCATCAAGCGCATAGTTTGCTGTGGAGATTCCGACTTGGTTGCCCAGCAGGTGGCTGGCAACTGGAATGCGCGAAACCCTATGATGGCGGCATATCACGACTAAGTGGACGAGATAGCCAAGAGATTCTTGGGCGACGAAGTCAAGTATGTACCTAGGGAGCAAAACGAGGCGGCTGATCTGCTGTCTAAGCTTGGATCAGGGCGCAAACAAATTCCGCCAGGAGTTTTCCTAGAGCATCTGCGCACACCATATGTGAAGGGAGCCGACATCGACAACCCGGATAGAGTTGACTCTTTCGTCCACATGGTGGCAAAGGTGCCCCCCGGCTTGGACAAAACCGTTCATGGAATATCTCGAACACGGAACTTTGCCCGACGACGAAGTCGAAAGATGGAAAATAGTACGATGAGCAAAGGGCTATACCATAATTAATGGACAGCTCTACAAAAGGATCACTACTGGTGTATAGCTAAAGTGTGTATCCCAGCTAGAAGGTATTGAAATCCTACGCGAAATCCATCTCGGAGATTGCGGGCATAACACCGCTCCTCAATCGTTGGTCACGAAAGCTTTCCGGCAAGGATTCTACTGGCTGATCGCGAAGGCGGACGCCGACAAGCTGGTCGAGACATGCATGAGATGCCAATATTATGCCCGACAACCACATGTTCCTGCTGAAGAATTGCAAACAATACCAATAACTTGGCCGTTTGCAGTCTGGGGGCTAGACACGGTGGGACCATTACAAACGGCACCATGTGGGTTTACGCATCTGCTAGTAGCAGTTGATAAATTCACTAAATGGATAGAAGCTAAACCCATTAGAAAGCTTGATGGGGCAACTGAACTTAGGTTTGTCCGAGATTTAGTGGTGAGATTTGGTCTCCCACATAGCATTATCACCGTCAACGGCAGAAACTTATCACTCGGAGAAGTGGAGGCTTATTGTTGGGAGAAAGGCATCCGACTTGATCTTGCATCTGTGGCACATCCACAATCCAATGGTCAGGTTGAGCGAGCCAATGGATTAATTCTGCAGGGAATAAAGCCACGTTTTCAGGAACCACTACATAGAGTAGTTGGAGCCTGGGCGGAAGAATTTCCATCTGTGCTGTGGAGTTTACGAACTACACCCAACAGATCCACCGGCTACACCCCTTATTTCATGGTATATGGAGCAGAAGCCATCCTACCTTCCGACATACTTCACGATGCACCAAGGGTTGCCGCCTACGACGAAGATGACGCTGAAGAATCCAGACGCCTAGATGTGGACCTTCTCGAGGAGGAGCGTGTTTTGGCATGCCAAAGATCCGCCATCTACCAACAGAAGCTACGCGGCTACCATAGTCGCCGCGTTTGGCATCGCTCGTTTAAAGATGGGGATTTGGTGCTCCGACTTAAGCAGAAGAAGTCGCACAAATTATCCCCGCCATGGGAAGGACCGTTCATCATAAGCAAGGCGCTACTCAATGGGTCTTGCTACCTCGTTGACAATCGTGAACTGAAGGATAGACCCAACGAGGATCATAAGCATAAGCGACGTGACCCGGATGATGACTAACCGGAGCTTGATCGTCCATGGAACATAGCACATCTACGTCCTTTTTACACTTAGCATTTTTTTATCTAATTGTGTACCTCTTATATGATCAATGAAATAAAGCTCTCTGGTTCACTCATATTTCTGAGTCTTTTACCTCCTTTAGTGCTCATTTTTGGATCATATAAAACATTTATGCACAAGTTTTGCGATTGCACATGTGAAAATTCCGCCTACGGGCGTTAGCTTAAGTTTTCTGGTCTACACGTTCTCTGTCGTTTTTATGTGGATTCTGGAGTAGTGACTTTTGGCACTTATTGTCGGCGATTTTGTGTTTAGGTTATTGACGGTGCCATTGGGCATCATCACCTAAGCGCATGGTTCCGACAACGAGTCTTCCGACTCACGAAAATTCAAGCATAAGAACCAATGTAATGGATAAGCCAACACTTGCTTAGAAAATATATACATGCTGGACCTAGTTCTTAAGTAGCCGGACATACATCATTGTTTCCCGACTTAAGTTAATACATAGTTTTTTCCGCATACGCGTCACAAAGGAAACAAATATTACAGACTATTTTTCATTCCTTTGGCGTAGGCGACTTGGAAGCAGCGTCATCAGCAGCTGGAGAATCACCCTCAAAGTCGGCAGTGTGAAGAGACTCAGAGGAGATTTGTTTGCCGCCATCGATGGTATTCATAGGCACGAAGACATTGATGTCGACTAAATCGGCAACTCTGGTGTCATAACCCGCGAGTGATGACAAGATGGATTGGTGGTTAATCGCTTTGCCATCGTCATCCACGTCGGGAATGCCAGAGGTTACCGTGTCGATGTCGGCATCTTTGTAGTGTGCCTTTACCATGGACAGCGCCATCCTTGCACCGGCCCGTGCACATGAAGCTTTCCAGCTTGTGATACGCTCGGGGGCTTGGTGCAGAATCTCCGAGAACTTCATCATAGAGTCCGATGCCTTGATATTAATCTGGAGGGGCTTGGCGATCTCTTTGGCTTGCGCGATGGCGGTGTTGATGAATTTGCCGGCAAGGACCATGCATTATTTTGCAGGAGGAGGCGACCGGGTTAAACCCATAGGAGCTGCAAATTCCGACAAAGGAGCACATGAGTTCAAGAGTTCAAAGTATCCAGACTACAAGAATCCAAGGCGGAGAAAGCTTACTGAAGATGCTGGCCTCAGCTTGTCAGAGGGTATCCGCCAAGGAATCATGTTCTTGTTGGAGGAGGTTATATGCCTCATGATGGCGTTCATTCTGCTCATCGGCAGCTTTCTTCTGATCTCTGAAGATTGAGATCTCCTCCTTCAAGCGGTTGATCTCCTCGGTGGCGGAATCCTGCAGGACCTTCATTGACTCCTCATGCATTTTTAGCATGTCCTTCCTCTCCTCCTTGAGGATTTTGTTCTCGCTATCTAGCTGTTGAATATGCTTGGATTGCTCGACAATATCCTTGGCCTTGGCAAGATATTCTACAAGTCGGATAAAAAAAGTACACAGTGAGTACTCGGAGAATGTGGGCACAAAACCAAGTCGGAATGCGAAAAAGAAAACAGACGCTTGCTCTTGGTGATCTGTTCCTTCAAAAAGTCTGCGCGCATCTTCTGGTACTTGTCGTTGGCCATGTCCCTCCGAGCATCCTTGTTCTGTGGAAAAATAAAAGTTAAACATTGTTTGGTCCACTTGGAGCATCTAGCCGGAAAAATTACACCTAGACGCTCGGGGGCTACAACGAGAGTTTTTTAACTTAGCAATATGCTTAGTCTTTCTTTAAGCATCTAGTCGGAACTAATTCAGTTTTCGATTAGAAGCTTGGGGGCTATAGTATAAAGTTTTTTAACTCGGATAAAAGCTTAGCTTCTCTTTAAGCATCTAGTCGGAACTAATTCAGTTACAACTAGAGGCTTGGGGGCTACAGTATTAAATTTATGAACACTGCCTATGCTACTCTTAAAGCATCTAGTCAGAATAATTCATTCCACCTATAGGATTGGTGGATACATTGAGGAGTTCTCTACTTTAGTTACTCTTAGAGCATTCAGATGCAAAGACCTATGGTTTTCCGTCTAAATCCTCGGAGGCTACAGTGGGATACTCAAATGAAATGAAAAAGGCAAAGAAAACTTACGAGTGCAATGATCTTGAGATTGGTAGCGCTCTCGGCCAGCAGCTTGCCAAAGGATATGCTTTTTCCTCACAAGATATCTGCTTGTCGGAGGAGCTCCTCAAGACCGCACATCGGAGATGTCGGCGCCGCACCAGGAACCAGAGCAGTGCTACTCGGCGTAAGTGCCAGATAGACTATCTTCGGGAACTCTATGGGTTTATGGGGGGCGAGGCCGCCGCCTTCGGCAGAAGTACCAGCTTCCACCACTGCCTTATCGCTACCGATGGCATCCTTAGCCGGAGCTTCAGCCATTTGGTGGGCGGCACTTTCCTGCGTCGCCTTCTCGCCGACAACAGCGAGCTCGATAGAGGCACCTGAATCCACTTCCATGGCGGAAGGGGTAGATGCTTCCTTAGCTTGTGAGCTTGTCGGAGCGGAGGTAGGCTTGACGATAGGGGTAACAGGGGCGATGGCGGGAGATGCGTCGCAATGCAGCATGTCCTTGATGGTTTTAGAAGCCCCGATTGTTTTGGAGGTCTTCTTCAAGCTGGTCGTGGCTTTCTTCCTGAAACGTGCAAACTAGCATAAGTACGGGAATAATACATACAAATGGACAATGTCGGAGAGAAAGAAGCTTACACAAGTGGGGGTGCTTTGGCAAAGGGGATCCCGATAATCTTTATTTTCTCCGCCTCCAGGGCGGCGGTAGTCTTTTTGGAGGCTCCACCCTCCGTCTTCTTTTTCTTGTCTCCGTCGACAACGTCAGAGGTGGAGCTCTTCCGCTTTCGTGCCGCTGGAGCATCGTCGTCGGACACGACGGTGACTTCCTTCATCTTTGGTCCAGAGAATTTGGGAGCCATGCTGTCCTCATCTATGTCGCAAAGCTGTTAAGTAAAAAACCATCGTGTTAGATGAGATGTTAATGGTTAGACGGAAAAACTGGAGTATATTTCACACATGGAAAATAAATACCTTTGGGCACTTGCTCTCTATGAACATGTCGTAGGTTATGGCGAAGCCACGCTGCTTGTCCTTCACCTTGATGATGTCCTTGAGGCGAAGCTTGACGGAGTCGCTCAAGAAGTTGTCCACGGAGATGCGGAGGCTATCCCTTCTATCGTTGGTATACTCGTGCATCAGCTTCAAGCGGTGCTGCAGAGGTTGGATTTGCCTGATGAACCAGCACATGGCTAGGTCCAAGCCGATCAAACCCGTATCTACGAGCCACTCTATCCGCCTTATGGCGCGGGAAGCATCGATGTCGGAGGAAAGGGAGTCTTGGGATCTCCATGTTGAAGCTTCAGCGGCGTCTCCATCGACGAAGTCTGGGTACGTTACTTCGCGGTTAGCTAGAGGGATATCTGGACCGTAGAAGTAAGTACGCTGCCAGTTCTTGTAGGACTCGTGGCCGACGATGTCGTGGAACGCCGGCCAGGACGGATCTTAAAGCTAATGGTGCCACAATTTCTAAGTTCATCTTTGCTAGCTCCAGCTTCACGCTTGACGGTGAAGAAATACACAAAGAGATCTAGCCTAGGCCTAATCCCTAAGTAACCCTCACAAAGTGCTGCGTAATTGCTAAGCACTAGAATACTATTGGGAGAGAGTTTTTGGGGCTGTACTCGGTAGTGGTTCAAGACGGCAAGGAAGAAGTTAGAGATGGGCAGGGAGACGTCGCGTACCAATTGTGCTTTGAGGTACACCTTTTCACCGGCTTGGGGAGAAGGTGTAACATCGCCGGCCGGCGCCGCCCGCCAGGCGAGCCCCTCCGTCGCGGGGAGGTAAACTTCGATTATCAGCTCCTGGATGTCACGGTCCGTGATATCCGAACCGTGCCAATCGCCTTTGTGGGAGTCGTTGTCCTCCTCCAGCAGTTCCAGCGCCGCTGATTTGTGGTCGCCGCCGGTGGACTCAACCACCGCGGAGACAGGGATAACCAGGCCCTCTGGGGGCATGACGACGGAGCTCGCCGGCTTCACCGCGGCTTCGCCCGATGCCGCCATCGAGGGAGTAGAGCTGCTGCTGGACATTGCGCATGTTTGAAAGTGACTGGCGTGATTGGAGCTAGGGTTTTTTGCAAGATTGCGCGGAGAGCTCGAAGGGGAGCTCGCTGGAGGAAGAAGATGATGCGAGGGGAGAATGAGGTGAAAAGTAAAAATTTCCACCCTAGTTACTATTTATGATCTCCAGCATCAAGATTCGTGCAGCTTAATCGGACGGTTGCCGCGTAGACGACGTGTGTGCGAACGTGCGCGGAAATTTCTCCACGTCCCAACCGTCGCCGCCAACGGCTCATATTGCTCGCGTGGGGAAATCAGACATGATTGCGTTCTCTGCATATGTGAGTTATGAGGCGTCGCTGACCTAATTCTGCATCACCCTAGCTGTCATAGGTAGATGAACCATCACATTAGAATATTCCGGCATGGACGGATCCAGTTCGGCTACGGAAGAGTACGATGGAAGATTCAGCATTTCTCCGAATTACAAGTTGATGACGGAGAATACCTTGCAGGGTTATTTGGGAGGATTACAAGATATTGCTTGACGATTTGCTGACATCCATCTAGACGGAGCATTCAACGTGAAGAGGCAAGACGGCACAAGATCTCGGAGTTCTCCGGGGGCAACTCTTGGGGATATGCTATATGGGTATCCTCATAGCATGTCTCTTATCCGGATAACCCGGGTGGCCCACAGTTGGTAGCATGGCCCATGGCCTGCTGGGAGGCCCAGTTAGATGGATCCAGAAGGGAGGCCCATGCAGGATATAGGAAGGCTACGGTTGAGTCACCAGCGTACCCGGAGCCTTGGAGTACGAGACAAGCTAGACTAGTTATAGTCAGTGTAGGACTCTGTAACCTATCCAGCTAGGACTTTTCCGTGTAACCCTAGGACCCGGCGACTATATAAGTCGGGCCTATGAGAGCCTTTAGGGCACAACTTCAGACAATCTTAGACAACCTCGCACAGCGAACCAATCCCTGTAACTCGGCGTATTTCCATTATAGTGATTTATAGCAGGAGTAGGATTCCGCCATCGTTGTGGGATCTGAACCTGGGTAAGCTGTGTTACCTTGTACCCGTCAACCGTCAGCCTTCCCCTACGTCTCTAAACACGCACTGTGAGGACCCCTCCATGGCGTACTTGTCAGCAATACCACGACAAGTCTTGTGCAAACAAGGAACATAAAGAAACATGATTGAATAAATCATCATATCAATGCTTGAAACACAACAACTCAAATGCTTGCTGGAGATAGAGAGGAGTAGGTTTACTGACTCAACTTAGAAGTAGAAGAAAGGCCCTTCATAGAGGGAAGCAGGGATTTCAAGTTCATAAAGAGCTTTCAAAAGATTATGGTACTTACTAGCTTTGAGCTCTCATTTCCCCTATCATAAGCATCTTGAGGTGATTAAGGTTAAAGTGAACAAATATGGAGTATATGCTTGACGAAATATAGTTGGCAATCTCATGTCCCTTGAGTACGAGGGCTGTGATACGCCCAATTTGCACCACCTTTCTATATCATAATTTACCTCCATTCATTGATGTTTGTCTTATTATGAGGTATTACTTATGGATTTTTCATCTGTTTACACATGTTGGATGATTCCTGGAGGATGGACTGCTAGAGTCTGGATTCTGATGGAAAAGAAGGCATTTGGTGCAATTTCACGAAAATCAGAAAAATACCAGAAAAATATGGAAACATATTATTTTACCAGAATACGAAGGAAGCCAGAAGGAGGAGCGAAGAGGGGCCTCAGGGGGCCCACACCCCCTAGGCGCGGGCCCACCTGACCCCGCGCCTAGGGCAGGTGTGGCCCACTGCCCGGCCGCTGACTCTGCCCCTTCGCCTATATCTTCCCTACGAAACCCTAAGGCTAGGGGAGCGACCACAGATAGATTTCCACCGCCTCTAGGGGCGGAAAACACCGAGAGAGAAAGTTCTCTCCGGCATACAGATTTCTGCCAGGGGAATTCCTTCCCGGAGAGGGGAGATCGTCGCTATCAACACCATCATCAAGCTAGGCTTCATCAGGATCGTCATCATCATCCACACCATCATATCTACCAGCACCATCATCACCACTCCGTCCCGCTGTAATAATTGTGTTGGATATTGCTTTAGTTCTTAGGGGAAACTTTCCCGGTGTTAATTACTATTGTAGTTGATGCTTGTGAGTGGAACCATTGGATTATTGTTTATGTTTAGTTTGTTATCCATTATCATATCATCTTTGATCTTGATCTATATGATGTATTGTGAGTAGTTCGTCTAGTTCTTGAGAACATGGGAGAAGTCATGTTGTTAGTAGTGAATATGTGATGAGTTATTATTCAATGGTTTAGTATTTAAGTTGTGGTGTTATTCTTCTAGTGGTGTCATGTGAACGTCGACTACATGAAACTTCACCATTTATGGGCCTGGGGGATGCATTGTGTATTTGGATACTAATTGTGGGGTTGCCGGAGTGACAAAAACCTGAACCCCCGTTAGGACACCTTTGCACAAGGGAGTGTAGGATCTCAGAGTTTAAGGCTGTGGTTAGATTTATATCTTAATTACTTTCCTGTAGTTACGGATGTTTGAAGGGGGTTTAATCACAAGTATGTATTAGTCCTAGGAAGGGTGGTATGTTAGCACAGGTTCACCCACACAACACTTACAAACACCAAAGAAGAGTACTCAGCTATTTGAAGCAAAATCACTTGACAGAATTCCCATGTGTCTTCGAGAACGTTTGGTCCTTAAGAGTATTTCCACCGGCTTTTCCTTTGATAAGTAAGGATTGGGTCACTTGCTCCGTTTGTTTGTTACTTTTGTTACTTGCTCTTTGTTTTGTTTCCTTGTCAGAAAACCACTAAAAACCCGTTTGCTAAGTATTCACAGGAATTTCCTGCTCCATACCACTATTCAGCACCTTATGCTCCTCGTTGGGATCGACACTCCTATTGATCGAAAGTACTACGATACACCCCCTATACTTGTGGGTCATCAAGACTATTTTCTGGCGCCGTTGTCGGGGAGTGAAGCGCTATTGAAGAGTGGAACTGGTAAAGGAAACTTTTACTGTGAGTATTACTTTTGTTAATGGTTGTTAATTTGTTTCCAATATGGAAAACCCACTTGGTTTTCTGTTTCGGAAAACTACTACCACTACTAGGATAGTAGATGAACCACCTCCTATTGATATAGATCCTTTTAAGATACCTACAAGTATTGTTAATCGTGTTATGGACAGTTCTTGTTTTGGGGATGGTACTGTCCATGCTGGTGATCACTTGCTTTTTATCCATGAATTATGCGGGTTGTTTAAGTGTGCAGGTATCACAACTAAATAGGTAAAGAAGAAGTTACTCTCCATATCCTTGAAAGGGAGAGCTAAAGAATGGTATAAGCTGCTGAAGAATGGGCAATCCATGGAATGGGAGGAGATGGCATCTCTCTTTTAATCTAAATTTTATCCTCCCAGTGAGATACATAAGGATAGAAATCTTATATATAACTTTTGGCCTCTTGATGCAGAGAGTAAAGATCAAGCTTGGGGGGGATTGAAGTTACTCATGCTTAAATGTCCTATTCATGAACTCCCTAACAATATTATTCTCAATAACTTTTATGCTAGGCTTTCTCTTCATGATAAAGATTTACTAGATGCTTCTTGTGCTGGATCATTCACACGTATGAAGGAAGAAGCTAAATGGGATCTCTTAGACCATATTCAAGATAACTCTAAAGCTTGGGAGAATGACAAAGGAAGAAAGTTAGGTATAAACTATGATTATGAATGCATTAAATCTTTTATGGGAACTGATAACTTCTGTGATATTAGCAATTAGTTTGGTCTTGATCCTCAAGTTCTTATAAAATGTTTTAATGCCCTTGCCTCTTATATTGAAATTCCCAAGAAAGATTGGGACAAGTACCACACTCCTTATAAAGACACTGTCACCCATGTTCCTGCTAGTACAGAGGTTTGTACTTTTGATCCTATTTTGCCTGAACCTTATATTGAGAAAACCCCTTTTCCTTCCAAGGTAAGTGAGCATTCTATTATGGCTAATGTGGTTAGCAAAAGTGCAAAAAAACTTTAGGGTCCGATGAGCTTATTGATATTGAGCCTGTGGTAGCTATTGTGAAAGATCTTGTCACTAGAAATATAGAGGATGAGCATATTGCCTTATTTGAAGACGCTACTAATATTGTTTCTTATCGTAAGAAAGTTAGAAAAGCTAGTGTCCCTATGCTTTCTATTAAAATTGGTAGTCATAGCTACTATGGTGTATGTGATATTGGTGCTAGTTCTAGTGCTATTCCTTATGAGATTTACAGGGAAATTATGCATGAGATTGGTCCTTGTGAGCTTGAAGACATTGATGTGGTTATTCACCTTGATAATAGAGAGCAAGTTTGCCCCGTTGGTATTGTAAGAGATGTGGACGTCCTTTGTGGTAAGATTAAATATCCTGCTGATTTTCTAGTACTTGGTAAAGAAGCTAGTAAAACTTATCCTATTATCTTTGGTAGACCCTTCCTTAATACTTGTGGGGCTATCATAGATTGTAGGAAGGAAAAAGTTTTGACTAAGTTTGCTAGAGAATCTTATGAGTTTAATTTTTCCAAATTTGCCAAAACTCCTTATGAAAATGAACTACCCGATGAGGATTTCAGGGTTGAACAACTGTCTGCTATTTCTCTTGCTCCTAACAATGCTTTGCAGCAGTTCATGGAAGACCATGAAAGTGATGTCTTCATCAAGGAAAGAAATGAGATTGACGAAGTTTTCCTTCGTCTGCCGGAATAGCTTAAGCATAATCTACATGTGGAAGATTTGGGTACCACATTACCACCTAAAGGGGATCCTGTTTTCGAATTAAAACCTTTACCTAATGATCTTAAATATGCTTATCTTGATGATAAGAAAATATATCATGTTATTATTAGTTCTAAACTTTTAGGGAAGGAAGAAGAAAGGTTGTTGGAAGTATTGAAGAAGCACCGAGGAGCTATGGGTTATACTATTGATGATTTAAAAGGAATTTCTCCTACTATATGTCAGCATGCTATTAATATTGAGCCTGATGCAAAACCATTTGTTGAGCACCAACGCCGTATAAATCCTAAGATGAAGGATGTGGTAAGAAATGAGGTATTAAAACTGCTTGATGCTGGTATTATTATCCTATTGCTGATAGTCAATGGGTTAGCCCTGTTCATTGTGTTCCCAAGAAAGGGGGAATAACTGTTGTGCCTAATGAGGATAATGAGCTTATACCCCAAAGAGTAGTGGTTGGGTATAGAATGTGCATTTATTTTAGAAAGATTAATAAAGTTAGTAAGAAAGATCATTATCCTTTGCCCTTTATTGATCAAATGCTTGAGAGGTTGTCCAAAAAGACTCACTTTTGCTTTCTTGATGGTTATTCTGGGTTTTCTCAAATTGCTGTGAAAGCACAGGACCAAGAGAAAACCACTTTGACTTGTCCTGATGGTACTTATGATTATAGGCGTATGCCTTTTGGTTTATGTAATGCTCCTGCTACCTTTCAGAGATGTATGTCTGCTATCTTTCATGGTTCTTGTGAAGAAATTGTGGAGGTTTTCATGGACGATTTTTATGTCTATGGAACTTCTTTTGATAACTTTTTGCACAACCTTGATAAAGTTTTATAGAGATGTGAAGAAACCAACCTTCTTCTTAACTGGGAGAAATGCCATTTCATGGTTAATGAATGGATTATTCTTGGACACAAGATCTCTGAAAGAGGCATTGAAGTTGAAAGAGCCAAAATTTAAGCAATTGAGAAGATGCCTTGTCCTAGAGATATCAAAGGTATTCGTAGTATTCTTGGTCATGATGGTTTCTATAGGAGGTTTATTAAAGATTTATCCAAAATTTCAAAGCCCCTTACTAATCTTCTTCAAAAAGATGTACCTTTTGTTTTTGATGATGATTGTAAGGAAGCTTTTGAAACTTTGAAGAAGGCTTTGACAACTGCTCCTATTGTCCAACCACCTGATTGGAGTTTACCTTTTGAAATCATGTGTGATGCTAGTGACTTTGCTGTGGGTGATGTCCTTGGACAACATGTTGACAAGAAGCTGAATGTTATTCATTATGCTAGCAAGACTCTGGATGTTGCTCAAAATAATTATGCTACTACTGAAAAAGAGTTCTTAGCTATAATATTTGCTTGTGATAAGTTTAGACCTTATATTGTTGACTCTAAGATTACTATTCATACTGATCATGCAGCTATTAAGTAGCTTATGACAAAGAAGGACGCTAAGCCTAGGCTTATAAGGTGGGTGTTGCTTTTGCAAGAGTTTGATCTACATATTGTGGCTAGGAAAGGTGCTGATAATCCTGTTGCTGATAATTTATCTCGTTTGGAAAACATTTCTTTTGACCCTTTGCCTGTTAATGATAGTTTTCCAAATGAGCATTTAGCTGCAATAAGGGTAAGTCCACATGAGAGTCCTTGGTATGCTGATTATGCTAACTTTATTGTTTCCAAGTATTTGCCTCCAACCTTTACAGCTCGCCAAAGAAGGAAATTCTTTTATGATCTAAGGCATTACTTTTGGGATGACCCACACTTATATAAATAAGGAGTAGGTGGCATTACACAAAGATGTGTTCCAGAATTTGAACAACAAGAGATATTGAGAAAATGTCATGGCAGTGCTTATGGAGGACATCATGCCGGGGATAGGACTGGACAAAAGGTTTTACAATTTGGATTTTACTGGCCTACCCTTTTTAAAGATGCAAGAAAGTTTTTCTTATCATGTGATGAATGACAACGAGTAGGTAACATCTCTAGACGCAATGAAATGCCTATGAATTATTCTCTTGTTATTGAACCTTTTGATTGTTGGGGATTTGACTTTATGGGGCCTTTTCCTTCTTTAAAAGGGTATACTCATATTCTTGTTGCTATTGACTATGTTACAAAATGGGTGGAAGCCATACCTACAAACAGTGATGATGGTAAGACCTCTTTGAAAATGCTTCAAGATGTCATTTTTCCTAGGTTTGGTGTGCCTAGATATCTCATGACTGATGGAGGCTCTCATTTTATTCGTGGGGGTTTTAGAAAAACTCTCGCTAAGTATGATGTAAACCATAGAATTGCTTCAGCTTATCACCCCCAAACTAGTGGGCAAGTAGAACTTTCCAATAGGGAAATTAAATCTATCTTGCAGAAAACTGTCAATAGATCTAGGAAAAATTGGGCTAAAAAGTTGAATGACGCTTTGTGGGCTTATAGAACTGCTTATAAAAATCCTATGGGGATGTCTCCTTACAAAATGGTCGATGGGAAAGCTTGTCACTTACCTTTAGAATTAGAACACAAAGCTTATTGGGCAGTGAAAGAGTTGAATAGAGATTTTAGACTTGCTAGTGAGAAAAGACTGCTCGATTTAAGTAATCTAGATGAGTGGAGAGGTGAAGCTTATGAAAATGCTAGGCTCTTTAAGGAAAAAGTAAAAAGATGGCATGATAGGAGAATTCTCAAAAGGGAGTTCCATGTTGGT
This sequence comes from Avena sativa, assembly GCA_916181665.1. NCBI lineage: Eukaryota > Viridiplantae > Streptophyta > Magnoliopsida > Poales > Poaceae > Avena > Avena sativa. Next base: position 378,747,859 of record OV702284.1, read on the forward strand.
GAGGAAGTTCTTTTGTATATGTCTCGTCTCAGATTTTTTGCAGGGAAACTACTCTCCAAATGGGAAGGACCTTTTGTTATCAAGGAAGTGTACCGTTCAAGTGCCATCAAAATTTCTTCTTTGAAGGATGACACAACACAGGTGGTTAATGGTCAAAGACTAAAACATTATATTTCTGGAGATTCTTATAATAAAGATGTAGATGTTATTCAAATGGTGACTCCAGAAGAATTTATTAGAAGCCAAACACTAGAAACTGCAGAGTTCATCCTTGAATTGGTAAAAGTGGTGAAAACAGAAGGTTCGTGAAACTCCAATATTTTTATTTTTTTATGTTTTTAATACATAAGGGAAGTTACGAGACAAAACTGAAGAGGAAACAGAGCCCGGGGTGAACACACCCACCCCAGGCGCGGGCCTAGCCTGGTCGCGCCTGAGGGGGCTGTTCCCCCCTCGAACTCCGTCTCCGCCTAGTTTTCGTGTCAAAACCTTCCTTATGCCTTGAAACTTCGTAATATATAACCCCTGGGTTCCCCGAGGTTCTTGCACCGTGTTCTCGTCGTGTTTTCGTTTCGATCTGTTGTTGTCAGGAAAATTCTCAGATTTGGAGCCTCAATGTCTTCCTCTGGATCACCCATGGAGGGTTCCTCCACGGACATCCTCAACCCTTACATGTATGAGTTGAGGATTCATCCCAAAGAGTTGATCCTCAAGGAGGGGAAGGTACAGATGAAAGAAGTTCAAGGCCCTAAAGGAGAGGGCAGTCTGGAAGACAGGATGGAAGCATTGGAACAGGAAGTTTTCAGGTACAAGAAGATGGCAGAACGCGAAGTGGATGTTATTCACAAGATAAGTTCAGAACTCATCACCAAGCACGAGGGAGAAGTAGATGAGCTCCGAGAAGAGATCTTTTCACTCCGTCAGACCACCAACCAATTGCAAACACAACTCTATGACATACAGAACAAAAACTGTGAGTATGAGGCTAGATTTGATCGCATAAGCTCTGCTGCTAGTTTTAGGATAGCGGAGACAAGGACATCCTTTTTGGATGGGGAACCATTGCATTGTAAGTTTGATGATGACAAGAGAACACCACCACCACCAAGGGAGTAATTCATCATCAGGTTTGGCATCCCCTTGGCTTATTCCAAGCTTGGGGGAGGGTCGCGGTATCACCACCATTATCTTTTACCTCTTCAATGGATTCATATCTGTGGTAGAGGGGTTATCTTATAGTTTGGTTTGCTTGTGGAAGTATCTCTCCTTTAGTTGATTATCTATGTATCCCTTGGTGTGAGTGCCTTTATTGGAATATTAATGAGAAGTCTCATCTTTTACTTTTTGCACTTCTTATTTTAGTTTGCAATCTCTATTATATGATGGATCTTGTTGATCAGTATTGGCACCACTTTGGGATCATCAAGTGGATCTAAAATGGTTTTGGCAAACCGTGTTCTGGTCAGTAGCATCACTATGAAAGAGAAAAAGAAAGAAAAGGCTTATAGGTATTTTGTATCATTTGTTTTCTTTCTTGTTGGCTCATAAGCTTAATATTCTTTATTTAAGATTCTTTTGTATCTTCAAGGAAGATTGCATGTTTGGCTTTATGTCACATCCCAAAATTTTCCAAATTTTGAAATGTGAAAAATAAATAAACAAAATAAAAAAAAATTATTTTCAGGGTGAGAAGAAACTTTTTGATTCCAATTGGAAACCTTCAAACCTATTTTGATCAAATAAATCCTAAAGGGATTTAAAAAGATAAACAATTCATAAAGAAAGTTTTAATAGTTGGAATCACTATTTTTGGATCCTTTAATAAAAAGATTTGGTTTTCAAAAGAAAAGGTAGAATTATAAATAAGGATTATTTTATAGGGCCAAATTAAACATTGGCCAAGATTTTGAAATAAAATATTTTATTTTTATTAAAAGGGTAAAGGTTTATTTAAATAAAATAATGAGGATTTATTAATATCCAATTTTATTAAAGTAAAGGCTTTTCCATTTTAATAAACACTATAACTTGTTATTTTATTTTAAATAATATTTCCAAGAGTTTTATATTTTCAAATAAAACCTACTGAATTGATTTTGGTATTAATTTTGATTTCAAATATAATTTAAAAATAAATCAAGTCCTATTTGAATTAATAACTAAGGACTATTTTATTTAATTATTAAATAGATCCTAAAAGAATAAAAGTATTGTTTTATTTTGACTTTGGATTATGTTGTTAAACAGAATTAAAAACTACACAAATTTTGCAAAGGTTTGAATTCATTTGGGTGTTTGAATTGTTTGAATAAAAACAAAACAGAAAATCAAATAGAAAAAGAAAAAGCAATCAGAATAAAAAAAAGTGAATCAAACCCAGCCCAGCAAACAGGCCCAGCAAGCCCAACTAAACTCCCCACGCGTGAAACGTTTTCTACCCAGATTATAACCCGCGGATTCACAGACAGACATGCCCCACTCCCATTTTGTCACATCCCAAGATTTTCCAAATCTTGTAATGTGAAAAATAAATGAATAAAATAAAACTTTGTTGATTTTCAGGGTGAGAAGAAACTTTTTGAATCCAATTGGAAACTTTCAAAACCTATTTGGATAAAATAAAATCCTAAAGGGATTTAAAAGGATAAATAAACAATAAACTTCAAAATATTTAAAATTACTATTTTTGGAATCTTTTAATAAAAGATTTGGTTTCCAAAGGAAAAGGTAGATTTATAAATAAGGATTATTTTATATAGCCAAATTAAACCTTGGCCAAGCTTTTGAAATAAAATGTTTTTCTTTGATTAAAAGAGTAAAAGTTTATTTAAATAAAATAATGAGGATTTATAATATCCAATTTATTAAAGCAAAGGCTTTGTCATTTTAATTAAACATCAAAACTTGTTAAATTATTTTAAACAAGTTTTCCAAGTATTTTATGTTCTCAAATAAAACCTACTGAAGTGTTTTTGGTTTTATTTTAGATTTCAAAATAAAGATTTTAATAATCAAATCCTATTTTGAATAAATAACTAAGGTCTATTTTAATTAATTATTAAATAGATCCTAAAATAAAAATATTATTTTATTTTGGGACTTTGGTTTATGTTGTTAAACAGAACCAAAACTCAATACAAGTTTGGAGGAGGTTTGAATTGTTTTGGATGTTTGATTTGTTGTTTGAAATTCAAAACAGGAAATTCAAACAGAAAAAGGAAAAAAGCAATCAGAAAGAAAAAAATATGAATTGGACTCGACCCAACCCAGCAAGCCCACTAGGCCCAGTTAGCCCACTACCTCTCACCCCGCAGAGAAATGTTTCGCACTCCCAACTCACCCACTCAGCGACTGACCAGTGGACCCCCGTTCCCACTCTTTCTCTCACGCTACCAAGCGGCCCCACCTGCCTCGTCAGCGTCTTCAACCGCGGACTCGTTCTTCCTCCTCACTGCCGTTCTCTGTCAATCAAATCCCCGAGTAAATTGACATAATTGCAGCGTTGATTCCGCATGGTAACCTCGCTCACTTAAGCGCCCCCTCCCCCTCTCCATTTCCCCTCTGTCGCCAGAACCTATACGCCCCCAGGCCGCTCCAATTAGCGCCTAGACCCCGCCCTGCTCCGACGAGCTCGCAACCGAATTCCGGCAGCCTCACGCCACCCCTTGCCTCCCCGAGCACACAGACAAGTTCCCCAGGCCCTGGCGCATCTTTCTGCATCCGCAGCTCGCTCGCGCGCGCCCCTGAGCCTCGGCAACGATGACTCCAAGCGCCGCCACCGTCTGTTTCAACTCCGGCGAGTGCCCCAGGTAGTTTCTATCCGCCCCTTTCCCTCTCGTTGACACACGCAGGTTCCACTCTCCCTCGCGCGTCTAACGGACCCCTTACCTCGCTCACATGTGCCTTGTAGCCTTGCCCCCAACGTCGACCAGAGCGTGCCCGACGCTGTGCAGACTCCGGTGAGCGATTGACAGCAGCTCCGTGCGCCCCTCCAGCAACGACAACCGCCTTGAGCTTCCCCACGACGTTGCGAACACGGTGAGCCTTCTCCTCCTCTCCCTTGCGTCCTGTATCACCGGCGATGACCTCGTCTGAGCACTGCCGCCAGAGCGCCGCCACTAGTTGGCAAGCGTGCTGCGCGCCGTCGGATTTGGATCCAAAGGACGGGATAGAATCTTAGTCGAAGGGGTATCGATCGATCTGCGCCGTGCGATGTTAGTTTAATCCTACGGTCTGAATTTCTGATCCAAACGAATCGGTACGGGCAAATAGAAACACGCCACGTGTCTCTGATGAGTTGAATTAGAACAGAATTGATCTATTAGATATGTGATTTTGTAAATTGCACAACTTTTAAACCACACGTCCAATTTTTGCAAACTTTATATCAATGGAATCAGCAAGACAAGCCCTATCCAACCCTGCAATTTGTTTAGTAAAAAGCTTCTGGTAAAATGTTTGTTTTTACATAAACATATGTATGCTTGTTTAGATTGTAAAAATTGTTCAAAAATAACTTTGGGGATAAAATCTTTTGCAAATGGAGTGATTTGAACCTACTGACCATAGGAAACACTTTGTGGGTTCAAAAATGTATTTGGTGAAACAAAAGAATGATTCTTTGATTTAAAACCATTTCTAGACAAATAAAAATATAGTTTATTTATTAAAAATGGTTTTGGAAGAAAACTTTTGGGAAATGTTTTTTTTTAAACTCTCTGACCCTAAACACAAAGTTTTGTGGTTTGAAAACATATTTTGTGAGCCCTATAGATTAATGCCTTAGTAAAAACATTTCTACACCACATAAAATGATACTTTGTTTTGAAAATGGTTTAGGAAGTGAAATCCCTTGCAAATGACTTTTGCCACTTTATAAAATGACCAATAGGTGTTTTCAAATGTTTATGACCCATTAGAAACCACTTTTTCAAATAAAACAAAGCTTGGCATGCTTGCATGCATTATCTTGTTTATATGATTTTATGTGATGAATTGCTTGAATGGTAGATTGAACTTGTGCCTTGCTTGATTGAATTGTAGTGACTTGAAGAGTGTGATTGTAGCAAGGACAAGGAGTGAACTTATACTCTACCAAAAAGGCAAGTGATGCTTCATAATTTTGTCCCATTACTTTCACTATGCATTAGTGATTTTTTTCTAAGTAAAACTTGCATGGAATTTTTGCTAAGTATAAACCTTTCTATGGGAAATCCTAGCAGATGAAACCTTAGTAGAAAATTTCCTAAGTTAAGATTCCTACTACTATCAAGCTTAGCTTAGCTAATAGAAAATAAGGGTGGAATATACATTCATACTATGGACAATTTTCTAAGTCTGAGGACTTGTGTTTTTGTTTAATAAAACAACTAAGTTAATGAATCACCTGGGTGGAATAGTAATTGCTTGGTGGTTTTTGGTTGAGTGGTTACACAAGGCCCATGTTTATGGTTTACCTTGTGTATCTCACTTGTGAATGGCCACCCAGGAACAAAGAGATTTGAGATGTCAAATGTTGAGAAGCTTCAAGTGCAACCACTTGGCATTATGGGCTCTGCCTGGATCATATAGGTTGCTAGAACTTAGCCATTTGGACAGTTGGTGGTAGTGGGATGATAGGTTGGAACGCGTCCATTTGGTCTAAGGAAAGGCTTCTGAAAGATCTTGTCTTGGTGAAACCAAGTCTTGTGGGGAAAGTGCACCACCTCTGCAGAGTGTAAAATCTAAGTACTTAGCCATGTCCCTGGTAAAGGACAATTTGAGCATCAAGACATGGAAGCTATCAATAATCTCATCATCCAAATTTCTAAGTTAAAAACTTGTGGTTGAACAAGGGTTGAAAGGATCGCCAATTTTTATTGGGAGATTCCATGGGAAAAGATTTTGTCAAAGCAAAAACTTAGTATTTTCAAATGATAAGGAAAATCTATTTTGAGCAAAGCAAGCCTAAGCTCCACTTAGCCAAACGCATATAGATGATAGACTCCCCTATACTACCATAGTATCACTTGCCAATAGAATTCAAATGTATTGACCCGTGTGGCTGTAACTTGTATGTTGCAGGTTTGATTGATATTAGTGAAGTTGATTGATTAGGATTACAAAGTCTACAGCCAACATGTCTGCCTGTGGCACTTTGAAGATGAATGACCCCATGCTTATAGATATTCTGCTGCAATGTAATGTAATAGCCAAATGAGCTATGTAAGATGTAATAATTATGTTATTCCTGGTTACAAAGTTGTATTATGACCTTTGTTTCTTGATATTACATCTTAACTGTGGATGCTAGCTATTGATCCAGGGACTAGCATTGTAAACACAGGGATCTCTACCTTATTAAAGGTTGGGAACCTTATAGATGGTATCAGAGCATTGTGTTGCCTGTAGGATTGTAACCCTAGGATTGGACAAAAACCCTTAGAAAAATAGGAGTTGTATTTGTTCCAAAACTTATCTACAAACCATCTCATAAACTCTTTCCTCAAACCTTTTGGTTTTTGACTCTACATCTCTTCTATTCAACTTGATGGAAAAACCTACCCCATGGCCAAGGACTTCACCATGTGCAAAGGACATCTTCAACTCTAATGACTTCAACTTCTTCAACTCTAATGACTTCAACTTCTTCAACTCTAATGACTTCAACATCTTCAGCATTATCACCAAGGACTTCAACCTTGGATATCACTAAGGACAAGTGAGACAAGAAATCTTGCTCAAGATTTGGAGACTAAGGAAATACAACTTAGAAGGAGCCATCCTCACCTTTGAAGTTTGTGACCATGAATTTTTCCTATGGAAACCATGATCTCATACAAGAAGAATCAACCAAGAAGGATGGAAAGATCACAAGTGAACCATATAGATGGACCACCATATTTAGTTTAAGACAAACCCACCAACTTATGTGGTGTAACAAAAATATTTTTGGTTGCCTAAGAATATGCTTGGAAACTTGTGTTTGAAAGAAGTGTTTGTTGTGATTGTTTGCACATTGTTTGTGTGAATTGTGAAAGTGTGTGATTAGAATTATTTCCTTAGAAATATCTTGCCTATTCTAATCTCACTTCAACCCAAACAGATGACCTCACCAAGAGACTCCAACAACCAAGAGGTCAACATGAGAGACCAACTACTAGCAAACCAAACCCAGTTGAACCAAGTGATAACTCAGCTTTTAGCCAACAACAATGGATTAGACCCAGCTATACAAAGGATTTTGAAACTTCAATCCCAATTGTTACAAGGGATGGCCACTCAAATGATCAACATTGGAGACAACTCTTCCAAAGGAGTTTATGACAACAAGGATGACAAAGATCTTATTTTAGAAGGAACCAAAGCTTGCAATATTTGTGGAGACAAGGATCACACTTCCAAGGAACATAGGGATCAATGCCCCAATTGTGAAGAGGAACATCCAGTTGGCCAATGCCCCACATGTCAAGTTACTTGCTTCCTATGTGAAGGAAATAACCATGTTCCTATCCAATGCCCCATCTATTCCCTAGTTCAACAAAGGAAACAAGGTGGAGTGCATCAACAGTTTGTAAACCCTCATGAAGGAAAAACTTCTACCAAGAAGGATGAGGACAAAGGAAAATCTCCACTTGTACCTCCATGCAATATGACCCAATTTAAAGGACCAAAGAAGAGGCATATGAATTATCCAAGTAGCAATAGAAGGTCAAAGAAACCAGTAGACATTCCTACCTATGAGATAACATATGAAGAACAAGAACTAGAAGCACTCCTAGCTTTGGAGAAACCCAAGAAAAAGAAGAAATGCCCCAACCCTAGCAAGAAGGATATTACTCAAGAACAATGTTACACTTGCAAAGAGATGGGACACTATGCCAATGAATGCCCAGAAAAGAAGAAGAACCAAAGAAACAAACAAGAGGCAATGATACCAAAGGAAAAGAAAGATGTCAGCCAAGTGATGTGTTTCAAATGCAAGGAGCTAGGCCACTAAGCAAACTTCTGTCCAGAAAAGATGAAGCACAAGATAAACCAGCCTATGAAGGATCTCAGCCTTGTCACATGTTTCAAGTGTGAAAACAAAGGACACTATGCAGATGTTTGCCCAAAGAAGTTTCCCCAGGATCCCAAGAAGGCCAATATGTAATTTAGTTGGAAAAATTTTAAGGGTGGTAGTACCCTAGATGCTTTGAGCCAATTTGTAACCCTAACCTTCCCAAATCTCGGGACGAGATTTATTTTAAGGGTGGTAGCCTGTCACATCCCAAGATTTTCCAAATCTTGTAATGTGAAAAATAAATGAATAAAATAAAACTTTGTTGATTTTCAGGGTGAGAAGAAACTTTTTGAATGCAATTGGAAACTTTCAAAACCTATTTGGATCAAATAAAATCCTAAAGGGATTTAAAAGGATAAATAAACAATAAACTTCAAAATATTTAAAATTACTATTTTTGGAATCTTTTAATAAAAGATTTGGTTTTCAAAGGAAAAGGTAGATTTATAAATAAGGATTATTTTATATAGCCAAATTAAACCTTGGCCAAGCTTTTGAAATAAAATGTTTTGCTTTGATTAAAAGAGTAAAAGTTTATTTAAATAAAATAATGAGGATTTATAATATCCAATTTATTAAAGCAAAGGCTTTGTCATTTTAATTAAACATCAAAACTTGTTAAATTATTTTAAACAAGTTTTCCAAGTATTTTATGTTCTCAAATAAAACCTACTGAAGTGTTTTTGGTTTTATTTTAGATTTCAAAATAAAGATTTTAATAATCAAATCCTATTTTGAATAAATAACTAAGGTCTATTTTAATTAATTATTAAATAGATCCTAAAATAAAAATATTATTTTATTTTGGGACTTTGGTTTATGTTGTTAAACATAACCAAAACTCAATACAAGTTTGGAGGAGGTTTGAATTGTTTTGGATGTTTGATTTGTTGTTTGAAATTCAAAACAGGAAATTCAAACAGAAAAAGGAAAAAAGAAATCAGAAAGAAAAAAAAATGAATTGGACTCGACCCAACCCAGCAAGCCCACTAGGCCCAGTTAGCCCACTCCCTCTCACCCCGCAGAAAAACGTTTCGCACTCCGCAACTCACCCACTCAGCGACTGACTAGTGGACCCCCGTTCCCACTCTTTCTCTCACGCTGCCAAGCGGCCCCACCTGCCTTGTCAGCGTCTTCAACTGCGGACTCGTTCTTCCTCCTTGCTGTCGTTCTCTGTCAATCAAATCCCCGAGTAAATTCACATAATTGCAGCATTGATTCCGCACGGTAACCTCGCTCACTTATGCGCCCCCTACCCCTCTCCATTTCCCCTCTGTTGCTAGAACCTATACGCCCCCAGGCCGCTCCAATTAGCGCCTAGGCCCCGCCCTGCTCCGACGAGCTCGCAACCGAATTCCGGCAGCCTCGCGCCACCCCTTGCCTCCCCGAGCACACAGGCAAGTTCCCCAGGCCCTGGCTCATCTTTCTGCATCCGCAGCTCGCTCGTGCGCGCCCTTGAGCCTCGACAACGACGACTCCAAGCGCTGCTACCGTCTGTTTCAACTCCGGCGAGTGCCCCAGGTAGTTTCCGTCCGCCCCTTTCCCTCTCGTTGACACACGCAGGTTCCACTCTCCCTCGCGCGTCTAACGGACCCCTTACCTCGCTCACCTGTGCCTTGTAGCCTTGCCCCCAACGTCGACCAGAGCATGCCCGACGCTGTGCAGACTCCGGTGAGCGATTGACAGCAGCTCCGTGCGCCCCTCCAGCAACGACAACCGCCTTGAGCTTCCCCACGACGTTGCAAACACGGTGAGCCTTCTCCTCCTCTCCCTTGCGTCATGTATCACCGGCGACGACCTCGTCTGAGCGCTGCCGCCAGAGCGTCGCCGCCAGCGCCACCACTAGTTGGCAAGCGTGCTGCACGCCGTCGGATTTGGATCCAAAGGACGCGATAGAATCTTAGCCGAAGGGGTATCGATCGATCTGCGTCGTGCGATGTTAGTTTAATCCTATGGTCTGAATTGCTGATCCAACCGAATCGGTACGGGCAAATAGAAACACGCCACGTGTCTCTGATGAGTTGAATTAGAACAGAATTGATCTATTAGATATGTGATTTTGTAAATTCCAACACTTTTAAACCACACGTCCAATTTTTGCAAACTTTATATCAATGGAATCAGCAAGACAAGCCCTAGCCAAACCTGCAATTTGTTTAGTAAAAAGCTTCTGGTAAAATGTTTGTTTTTACAGAAACATATGTATGCTTGTTTAGATTGTAAAAATTGTTCAAAAATGATTTTGGGGATAAAATCTTTTGCAAATGGAGTGATTTGAACCTACTGACCATAGGAAACACTTTGTGGGTTCAAAAATGTATTTGGTGAATCAAAAGAATGATTCTTTGATTTAAAAGCATTTCTAGACAAATAAAAATATAATTTATTTATTAAAAATGGTTTTGGAAGAAAACTTTTGGGAAATGTTTTGTTTTAAACTCTCTGACCCTAAACACAAAGTTTTGTGGTTTGAAAACATATTTTGTGAGCCCTATAGATTAATGCCTTAGTAAAAACATTTCTACACCACATAAAATGATACTTTGTTTTGAAAATGGTTTAGGAAGTGAAATCCCTTGCAAATGACTTTTGCCACTTTATAAAATGACCAATAGGTGTTTTCAAATGTTTATGACCCATTAGAAACCACTTTTTCAAATAAAACAAAGCTTGGCATTCTTGCATGCATTATCTTGTTTATATGATTTTATGTGATGAATTGCTTGAATGGTAGATTGAACTTGTGCCTTGCTTGATTGAATTGTAGTGACTTGAAGAGTGTGATTGTAGCAAGGACAAGGAGTGAAATTATACTCTACCAAAAAGGCAAGTAATGCTTCATACTTTTGTCCCATTACTTTCACTATGCATTAGTGATTTTTCTATGTAAAACTTGCATGGAATTTTTGCTAAGTATAAACCTTGCTATGGGAAATCCTGGTAGATGAAACCTTAGTAGAAAATTTCCTAAGTTAAGATTCCTACTACTATCAAGCTTTGCTTAGCAAATAGAAAACAAGGGTGGAATATACATTCATACTATGGAAAAATTTCTAAGTCTGAGGACTTATGTTTTTGTTTAATAAAACAACTAAGTTAATGAATCACCTGGGTGGATTGGTAATTGCTTGGTGGTTTTTGGTTGAGTGGTTACACAAGGCCCATGTTTATGGTTTACCTTGTGTATCTCACTTGTGGATGGCCACCCAGGAACAAAGAGATTTGAGATGTCAAATGTTGAGAAGCTTCAAGTGCAACCACTTGGAATTATGGGCTCTGCCTGGATCATATAGGTTGCTAGAACTTAGCCATTTGGACAGTTGGTGGTAGTGGGATGATAGGTTGGAACGCGTCCATTTGTTCTAAGGAAAGGCTTCTGAAAGATCTTGTCTTGGTGAAACCAAGTCTTGTGGGGAAAGTGCACCACCTCTGCAGAGTGTAAAATCTAAGTACTTAGCCATGTCCCTGGTAAAGGACAATTTGAGCATCAAGACATGGAAGCTATCAAGAATCTCATCATCCAAATTTCTAAGTTAAAAACTTGTGGTTGAACAAGGGTTGAAAGGATCACCAATTTTTATTGGGAGATTCCATGGGAAAAGATTTTGGCAAAGCAAAAACTTAGTATTTTCAAATGATAAGGAAAATCTATTTTGAGCAAAGCAAGCCTAAGCTCCACTTAGCCAAATGCATATAGATGATAGAATCCCCTATACTACCATAGTATCACTTGCCAATACAATTCAAATGTATTGACCCTTGTGGTTGTAACTTGTATGTTGCAGGTTTGATTGATATTAGTGAAGTTGATTGATTAGGATTACAAAGTCTACAACCAACATGTCTGCCTATGGCACTTTGAAGATGAAGGACCCCATGCTTATAGATATTCTGTTGCAATGTAATGTAATAGCCAAATGAGCTATGTAAGATGTAATAATTATGTTATTCCTAGTTATAAAGTTGTATTATGACCTTTGTTTCTTGATATTACATCTTAACTATGGATGCTAGCTATTGATCCAGGGACTAGCATTGTAAACACAGGGATCTCTACCTTATTAAAGGTTGGGAACCTTATACATTTCCTCCACCTCGCTGACAGACGGACCCCACCACGCCAGCACATCGTCTTCAACCCGCGACCACGTCCCCTGTCGTTGCTGCCATTTACTCCGGCGATCAATTCGCGTTACAGCAGCCATCACTCCCCCTGCAATCACGCGTAGATAACCGCCCGTTCCTCCTCTACCTTTCCCCTCACTCGCCTCTCCCTCTCTGCCCCCAGGCTGAGCGAATTGAGAGCTCCAACCCCTCTGTCTCCGACGGCGTCTCCGAACAATTCCAGCAAACCATGGCCGCCCCTCGCCTCCCACTACTCACGAGCCTGTTCCCCATCGCCTGGCGCACCTTCTAGTGTCAGCTGCTTGCCAGCGCAAGCACCGTAGCGTCCACAACCTCGACACCGAGCACCACCGTCCTCTGCCGTTTCTCTGGCGAGCTTCCCCTGGTAAGCTTAGACCGCCCCAGCACCTCTTGATGATGCTCATGTGAACCCCGTGTTCGCCCGCGTCTAACCGTGCCTCTACCTTGCCTCGGCGCGACCTGCAGCTCCGTCCCCGACGATAACCCGAGAGCACCGCCGCCCGCAGCAACTCCGGTGAGCGATTCCAATCGTTCCAGTGCGCCCCCTTCATCCTCGTGAGAAGGTTGAGCATCAGCACGTCAAAGCGAACACGGTGAGCCCTCTCCCATTCTTTCTCGCGTCATGCATCGTCGGCGACGACCACGCCAGAGCGCTGCCGCCAGAGCGCCACCGTCAGCGCCGCTCGATTTAGGTCAAATCATTTTACACCGTTAGATCTCCATCTGGCGGCTTAGATAGAATCATTAAACGAAGAGGTACGGGTGCCTCTGCGCCGCACGATCTCACTTAGATCCAATGATCCAGAGAGGCCGATCCGCACGAAGCGGTACCGTCCAGTAGAAACGCGCCACGTGGACATGGTTTAGTTTAAAACAGAAATTTGAATCTGATTGATATGCAAACTTGTAAAATTCATAACTTTAGTTCTACACGTCCAAATTTTGCAAATTTTATATCAATGGAATCAGTAGAACAAGTACTTTGCAACCATGCACTTTTTTTAATGTTTTGCTTCTGTAAAATTGGTTGAATTTGCAGAAACATGTGTAGGATTATTATGAATATAAAAATTATTCTAGATATGATTTTCATGTGAAATCTTTGCAAAATGGTTTGTTGTGAACCTACTGACCCTAGGAACCAACTTATGGATTTAAAAATGTATTTTGTGAAGTTTAGGAATAAATATTTGAATTAGCACATTTCTAGTCAAATAAAAATATTGTTTTTGGTTTAGAAATGATTTTTGAGTGAAACCTTTGGGAAATGGTTTGATTCAAACCTTCTGACCCTAAACACCAAGTTTTGTGAATTAACAACTTATTTGATGAACAATATAAAATTATTGCTTTGCTAAAAGCATTTTCAACCACATAAAATATTGATTTGATTTAGAAATGGTTTATAGATAAAACCTTTTGCAAATGGTTTTACCACTTTAGTAAATGACCACTTATGAACTTTATAATGTTTAGAGCTTATTAGAAACCACTTTTGCAAATAAAACTATATTTTGCATGCTTGCATGCATGACCTTGTTTTTGTTATTTTATGTGTGAGAAGTTGTTTGGAATGCTAGTTGAAGTATATGTTTGCTTGATTGAATTGTAGTGGAATTAGAAGAGTGTGATATTTTCAAGATCAAGAAGTGAACCAACATTCTCTAATAAAAAGGCAAGTGACACTATCATCCAAGTCCTACTATTTTCATTACACTTAGTGGATTTTTGAAACATGCATGGAAAAGACTACTATATTTTTATGCTATGCTAAATCCTAATAGGATACCATTATATCTCCATTAGTTGAAACATTGTAGTTGTAGTATGCTTAGCCCTGCTATATATTGGGATGGGATACATGTTATGAATTATATGAAGAGTTGAAAAGATATATGTTTTATATAATAAAAGAAGTACTCAATGAACCACCTGGGTGGACAAGGATACTCAAGGTTGGACAAGGTGGCAACAAAAGGAACCATGTTTATATGGCTATCTCTTTTTGTATGTGCACTAGAAGAAAACCACCCAGGGACTTAGAGATTGAACATGTTTCTCGTACAGTAGCTTCCGTGTACAGCCACATGCTAAATGGGCTCTGGCTTAGTCAACTACATAGTGGAAGACCCATGAATTGGCATCTTCAGGTTAACTAGAATTGTGTAAGGGAACTTGAAACCCTACATTGGTGCCTGGATGCCAAGCTAGCATTGTGTATTGGGAGGACTTCTATGGAAAGAGTTTGTCACATTCTCAATCTGCCAGTACTCCATCTCGGTGAGTACTTATCCAGCGGCCACTGGTGGCATCAAGATGAGATTGTGTCATGTGGGTAAAGTGTACAACTTCTGCTGAAGATCAAAATTCCAAGTACTTAGCCGTGTCCCCGGTTATGGACAATACTAAGAAACTAAGGCCTGAAGCTATGGAAGATCTCGACATTCCAATTTCTCAAAGTAAAACTTGATGGTGACAACAAGGGATTTGAAGCACTTGGAGTTTTCCAAGAATTTCAGAAAGATTTGACAAAGATCAAAAACTATTTTGAAAGGATAGGATAAAACTATATTGCTTTCTGCAAAATAGCCTAAACCCTACTTAGCCAAATATGCATGTAAATGATAGGATCCACCTATTTCTACATAGTAGTGAAACTTGCCAATACAATTCAAATGTATTGACCCTTGTGGCTGCAACTTATTATGTTGCAGGTTTGTTTGATGTTAGTGAAGTTTATTGAATAGGATTACAAGTCTACAACCAACATGGCTGCCTGTGGCACTTTGAAGATGAAGGACCCCATGCTTATAGATATTCTGCTGCAATGTAATGTGATAGCCAAATGAGCTATGTAAGATGTAATAAATTATTTTATTACTGGTTATAAAGTTGTATTATGACCTTTGTTTCTTGATATTACATCTTAACTATGGATGCTAGCTATTGATCCAGGGACTAGCATTGTAAACACAGGGATCTCTACCTTATTAAAGGTTGGGAACCTTACATTTTATTACTTGTATGTTTGCTTGTTTCTTTCAACTCTCTTGCTTGCTACCCAGCCTTGCTAGCCAAAACCCTATTTTGAGAAGGCATACTTCTCATGTTTCCAAAATCCTTTGAACCAAAAACCTTTGCCACTTGTGTCCACCATATCTACCTTGTAGCAATTGCTATTCCTAGCAAATTCTCAAGGTTCATCTACCTTTCGAATTAAAAAGTATTTTGTTATGTGAAAACTAGTTAGTAAATCTCTCACGAACTTGATGGCACACTTTATTTATTTGCCCCTAATATACTTGAACCATTGTGAACATTGAAGTTGTATATGCTTGCATCTATACGTTGGAATTAGCAGAATCGTGCTATCACGGGGAACGTTTTCAACATTGCACTTCTACTCTGTACACAGTTGATATCGTGCTCTTTTGTCTATGGATGTCACCGCTGTGAAATAAAGAGGGAACTTGTAAGTCCAAGGAGTTTGTATCCTGTGTTAGAGAAACGCCTGGGCCGCTAGCCTAAGCCATGCTTAATCATGGTGGAAACTTGCATAATCACCATAGTGAGTCATCTATGAAGCATCCTCAATAAAAATCTATGCATATGGTAAATAAAAAGATTGCTGAGATGCTCACTGTCTGCTTGCCTTGTCATTTTGGTTATGGGAAAGCTCCTGTACCATGTGCAAGGGGTATCCCGTTGGCGGTTCTCAATGATATGCAAATACTTACAATGACAAGAACTTACCTGGGCCCAAAGTTGAGTATGCATGAGGAGTGGCCCTCATATTCAAGGGACATGAGATTGCCAACTTATATTTCGTCAAGCATATACTCCATCTTTGTTCACTTTAACCTTAATCATCTCAAGATGCTTATGATAGGGGCAATGAGGGCTCAAAGCTAGTAAGTACCATAATATTTTGGAAGCTCTTTATGACTTGTAATCCCTGCTACCCACTAAGAAGGTACCTCTCTCCTCATTACCAGTTGAGTCAGTAAACCTACTTCCTCTCTATCTCCAACAAGCATTTGAGTTGTTGTGTTTCAAGCATTCATATGGTGATTTATTCAATCATGTTATTCATCTACCTTGTTTGCACAAAACTATTATCTATTGAGTATTACTTTGAAATCCTTAGCTTGTGAAAAAACCTTTTTGAGCAAAGAGTGCTCCCGTTTTGAAACTTCTACAAAATGATTTTGTAAAACGGGTTGCCAGGTGTTCTCTGACCAAGAACAAGTTTGCCAATTCCAATTATGATTTATCTTTATGCATGTCTATTGTTACTGTTGTACATGGTTGCAAGATAAGTTATATAATGGTGAGTTGCTTTCTTCTATGAGTTGTGCAATGATAAGTGTGATGCTTCTTGTTCGTATTATTTTATTGACACTTCACTCCATAAACCTGTGGACATGTTTACTGAGCTCAGTATTCTCTTGGGGACAAGCGAAGTCTAAGATTGGGAGAGTTGATACGCCCAATTTGCATCACCTTTCTATATCATAATTGTAACATCCCAGCATTAGAGCCTAGAAATAAGCTGAACCCAGATGTGTGCATTGCATTCATGCATAGAAAATCTGAATAATTTTTGCGCTTTTGAACAAAACTTGTCAAAGTGATTGAAGCTTCTCTTAACTTGATGGAATTGAAGTAGCTCATCAAGTTGACTGTGATTAGTTTCAATATGACCTTAGCTAAAACCTTATTTTTGGGTAAGGGAGATTTGATCTAAGGGTAGATCAAATGTAATAGAAGTTAAACCCTAATACATTATGATTTATATTTGATCCTTAGGTGATCATATCATAGTATTTATTATAATCACTCATGAGTGCCAAGTTAAGATTACAACTCAAGTAGTAAAAATTTAATGACTAATCCTGACATATCTTATTCTTATCTATTCTTCCTATGATTATCATAGTAATACCTAACTTTAACTCTTTAATGAGTTTGATTTGGAAAGAAACTAAGTCAAGATCATTCACCATATATCTTTCTTTCCATATCAATCTTTATGGAACCTATCTTAATATCTGTTGTTCATCAATGATTGAGTAATCAACCATTGATTCACAAATTCTTTAACTATCAATACTTGATCTACTACTTCTTGATCTTATCATAGCATCTACTTAAATATTTTAGAGAGGGAGGTAAGGGAAGGTATATGGTAATGCTAGATTCAAATATCAAATATAGGATGGGAGTGTCCAAAGTAAATTAGATCAACATGATTATTGGTGGAGTTAAATCACTCCTGAATAAATAGAAGAGTAATTTATAACATATAATTATATGGTAGTAAAGAAGATTACTAGGATGAACCCTGAGGATAGCTACCAGTAGTAATTTTATTAGACCAAGTGGGCATAATCCATGAATAACAGCCTTAATCCAATTAGAGATATTGAGAAGGTAATTTCAATACAAATGTAAGGTTGTATTAGTGAAGTCTTGATTAGCCAATTGGAAACCTAAGCTATAAATGATTAAGGAAGATTATGAGTGGAGTTTGAAGGAACTACTTATTGGATTGAAGATTATCAGAAGAAGAGTAGTTGACATAGCCAAGTCTGGATAGGTGAAGATCATGAAATACTTTAGTGTCAAACTCATTGGATTCATCAATGAGTTTAGAAGAATAATAGGTGAATAAGAATATGTTTGTGAAGTAAAGCTTATCATGTTAACCATGATGATGGATAGGAAGAAGTAGTATATCTAGGAAAGGAATTCCTTAATCAAAAGTCCATACTTATGAATTAAGGAGGATAAGAATTCTTAGTAAAACCCTAAATCCTAAATCTATGATCAAGCTTAACATCCAGCTCATCTGTTGGATAAATTATTTTATCTCCACAATATTTGATAATAATAGTTATTTAGCAAATCAAATAAGCACATCTCTGTCAATTCTAATTATCATAATTATATGTGCTTAGGAGTATCTTTACCAATTTCTTTCTATAAAACATTATAGATATAACTTTATATTTAAAAGCTGATGTCATCAAATATCACAAACAGAAGACAATATGTTTAAATTATTAAATCTTTACTCATAGCAACAAAAGAAATATAACTAAATTAAGAACACTAAATTTCTTTGTTTACCATAATAAATTTATATAATACCATTTTCTAAATTAATGAAAGTAGTATTAACCATATGTTGTCTGCCAAAACCCACCGGCGAGCAGCGACGGGCAACACGGAGAGCCGGGAGGCTCCCAGGACTGCTGGTGGGCCCTGGTCCCTCGGGCAACGGCCCGCAAAGCTCCGGCACACGTCCTGGCTGGTTCGAGGGCGTGCCACCTGACCTATACCTGATCAGGAAGGTGAAAGATTGCTTCGATTGTTTTCCTGCATGGCAAACAAACATACGTAAAATTCAAGCCGTGACCGGCCTTCAGGTTTCCCTGTGAATCGGCTCTTGGAGCCGATTATCCCATGGTTCTGCATTAGATCTATGATAACATGGGGTTTTTGCTTCATCAATACAAGTCAAATCGATCTACGACAGTTTAACGTTTTCACCATATAATTGGAACGTCCTACACGTATTTGAGCCTGGTAGATACAAAAGATGATAGAAAACTAACCCTAGAGAAGGCCTAAAAACCAACGTAAAGTCAATTCCCGGAACAACTCCTCTCGGATTGGCAAACCATATCTTACATATTAATAGATCGTTCAACCCGTTTGTAAGGCCTGATCATATGGATATCAAACTAAACCTTGGAGAACAAGGCACAACTATAACAGATCACATCGACTTAAATAAAGATCAAGCAAGATGCCACCCTTACACCCGGAAAAGGTGCAAAGGCGGCGAGATAAGCAAAGGCAGCATAGCTAAGCAATCATAGTAAAAAGTACCGATGCTAGCCTAAACAAATCTATGATAAAAGTATTACTCGCCATCAACAAGGCTTCAGTACGAGTAACACCAAGTAACGCATAAGTAGATACTGCCTAGATCGCAACAGCATGACACTTACCCGAAAGAAACCCTAGAAACAAGGGGTGGCGATGCGCCGAGATTGTGTTTGTTGTGAACGTGATCGTCCTCCTTTTCTCAATAACCTTAGGTACATATTTATAGTCCGGAGACTTCCTATCTTTGGAATAAACCTAGCAATCCTATCTCTTTACTTAAACTGAAACGTAACCTACTACAACATAAGATACACGGGCAATTTAGCCCAATTCCACGTACAAGGCCGATTCAACAACACGTTGCATATATATATCTTCCAAGCCCATCTTGATTACGGCCCATCTCCTCCTTTGGCCAAAATATGGCGATAACACATGCCCCCTGGTTTTGGCAATAATAATTCCAAAACCACTCTGTTGATGTTTTTCTTCTTCCCTTCTTCCCTTTTTTTTGGTATCGGGTTACGCGTTGCAGAGCAGAATCGTCACGCCACCCCTTCATCATGATGCCCTGTCTTCTCAACTTCTCCGCAGTGCATGATTTGACCGTTTTTGGCACCACATTATGGAAACTGCTATAGCATTGAACCGTCTTCCACTATTCCCCTTATTTAAATTCATCTAAGCAGATTGCAGCCCCCATCTTCCTCCCTTAGCCAGAAAACCTCCTTCCTCCGCCGAAAAAACCCTCTTTCTCCGCCATGGCCTCCTCTTCTTCATCTGGCCTGTCCTCCCAAGCCTCCAACACAATGAGCGACCGGGAGCCGACGCCAGAGCACCCGCCGACGGCGGCGTACAACGCTCTCGCCCCACAATGGTGGGACGAGAGGGATTGGGATTTCGCCACCTGGTCCGAGGATGACGAGTCCTTGACCGATGGCGAGGAGGGCCTGCAGTTCCTTGTCGATGGGGAACTGGAGGCGGACAGCACCGACGACGCCATGTCCTGGGACGGCGTCGAATCCTCCGACGAGGAGGAGGAGTCGGAGGAGGACACCTCCTCCGATGAGTATCCACCGGTGAAGCGCTTCCGCGCCGGGTCCAGCGAGGACACCGAAGACGACGACGAGGACGAGGAGGCCCCCGCTGGCATCTTCAGCAGCAGCAGCGAAGACGACGCCGGCAGCAGCGCTGATGATAGCGAACAAGACGACGGCGAAGACAGCGGCGACGACCTCGGCCTCTAGATTAGGAATTAGCAGTAGTAGATTTCCTTTTGTAAGCAATCAGCTCCACTGTAAATAATCGTCTTTTGAATGAATGAAGATTGCTTTTCCAACTCGAATATTTGCTTTTCTCGACCCAATTTTGCCGATAGTCAAAATAGGTCGATGCTCCAGAAGCCGATAGCAACGTATCGGCTTTCACCATACTACGCTCATTAGCCAACCAAGTCAAAGCTCAACGAGCCGATGGTAACACATCGACTTTCCCCCACAAACATTGACAAGGTCAAAACTTGGTCGCATACTTAGGCAAATCTGAGCGGCCACTTCCCAGTTTCCAACGGTAAACTGCGACCTTCTTCAAAAAAGGGCGACCCAGATCTCCAACTTCCCACCGACCAGATCGAGCTCACAGCGACAAGAACCCTCGATCCCCAACTGCATAGATCCATCTCCGCCGGCAAACCAGATGGCGGAATCGTCCAACACCAACCCAGAGGTCTCCGGTCTGAAGGTACGCCTACTCCTCGCAGTCTGAACGCGATGCTAGAATTAATGGCGAACACCTGAATTAATGCCTTATTCCACCATTAAATTTTCTAGGTTTCAGATATCCTGCTGCCGCATCCTTCTCTCCCAAATTCTCTCTGTCTTGGCCCTCGCACAGCATCTAGTCCTGCCCATCTGATCTCTTGCGAAGCCAACAAAATCCCCTTCGTAAGCCAAGACCTAGTTTTAAACTCTTGGGCCGACTGCTTGCGAGCCTGGCCTAACCCCCCTGAACATTGGGTCTCTTGGTTCAGTAGAGTAGCTAGAGCTTACCAATCCCAATGGGAAACCACGGGAATAGCCGATGCCTTGCATTTGTCATTGTCTCCCCTTGAGAAACATGAGAATCTTCTAAAGACCATCGGCTACTTTTGGTCTGACGCTCTGAACTGCTTCATGTTCGGTCATGGCCCCATGTCACCAACCCTGTTAGATGTGGTGATGATTACTGGTCTAGATGTTACATCACCCAGCCCCTCTGCTTTTAAACTGACCAAAGTCCCCTACAAACTGTCTTCTAAAACAGACTGCACGAACTGGGGTGCCTACCTCCAACGCCATATGAAAACAAAGGGCCCTGTCACAGAGAAAGAACACACAGCCTTTCTCAACTTCTGGCTGGAACATTTCATATTCTGTGGCCCTTCCCTAGCTCCAACCAAGAATTATCTCTCCTTAGCCCACGAACTGGCCAAAGGCACTCAACTTGGCATCGGCAAACTGTTCCTTGGAGAGGTTTATCGATATCTCCAGTTGATGTCTGTCAAGCTGTTCTCTGGCATAGCAGTCAAAACAGGTGGTCCTTGGTGGTTCATTCAGCTATGGGCTCAGCTGTATTTTCAAAACCACGTCCCAAACTTCCCCCTTTTGGCGAGTTGCACCTTTCCAGATGTCAAAGGGAGGCAGATCCAATGCACCAGCTATGGCCAAGCTTTGTATAGACTGCCAGGTAGTAAACTGACCCCTCAGGAAGCATCTAAATGGTTCAGCATTTTCTTTCAAGGCCTGGACAATCCTATCTTTTTTCCCTACATGGAAGAATCGGAACACTTCGAAAATCCAATCTCCTTCAGGATAGACAATTTTGCCGATGACGCCAGCACTCGGCAGCTCTTTTCCACTGTGATCCGTCCCTGTTTCCTTCCAGTTGGCATGAGTACATCCAATAGAATAATCAAGCCTTGATATGAATTCTACCAGCCAGTCGTAGTGGCTCGGCAATTTGGCCTTGGGCAAGTACCTCCCCATTTCTTTCTCCACCACCTGACAGAGAGCAGAGCCGACCTGCCTGATCTTCTCACCAGCCAAAGGTGTTATTCCTTCTTTGATGCTCTGACCATCCCTATCCCAAATGACCTCACCTTCGCCTCATCAACTGATGGCTTTGAAGACTGGTGGTCGATGTGGAAGACTCATGCCTTCAGGAGAGCTCTGGGACCGTTGCTGAAGCAGCTCGACGCTGACTATGACATCCCCGTGGAACAGGTACCACTACTTGTAAATTTCCTTGATGCAGCTCACAAATTATTCTTCTACTAACCCACTCTTTCTCTTTGCAGCAACAAGATGGCCCTGAACCTACGCACAGTGATGGCTCCCCCTTCGAGTTCTTTCCGCCAGCTCCTGTGGTTCTTTTCTGCAAAAACTCGCCACCTTTCAAAAAGGTCATGATGCAGAACCAGCCGATCACACCACAATCGGCTTCCAAGAACCAAGCAACTCCTAAGCCAGCTGCCCCTCGAGTTCCAACTAAGACAAGAACGATGGTGAGGAAGGTAGCTGCCAGGAAGACCTTGAGGCACCGGAGCCCCTCTCCAGAAAGCTCGCATGTAGGCTGATCCATGTCTTGGTCGATCCTTCTCATTCTTCCATTCTTGCAGACATGCTCGTGCTTACTGGTTCTCCTTTTTTACAGGCTTCCGTCGAAGACACCTCTAGCGAGGACACTCAGACCAATCGAGGAGAACTAGGCCCCACAGATTCTGAGAGGACCATCACACCGAGCCAGCCAGATTCACCACCATCGGCTTCCAGGAAAAGGTCGGTTCCTGAACCTACTGCCCCCCGAGCACCAGTCGAGGCGGGGCCAGCTGTGGGTCCCAAGAGAGCTCGCAAAGGACTGCAAGCTTCTTCGTCGAGCCAGGAGGTTTCGAAAATCATCACCCTTCATGCTCTTACCACTTACTTCTTTTTATCTGCCGATTCATCATCATTTATATCGGCAAGCACCTTCCATGCAGGCGACTGACATTTCTAGTGGGAAAACTGGGGCAGTGCCGACGCCTTTAGCCAAGCCAAATCCAGCAATCCCCGAAGGTGCAGATGAAACGGCTACCACTTCGGCCAAGCCCCCAGCAACCACACACCAACCGATCGTCTCCTCATCTGCTATCCCCTCGATCTTAGGAGAGGTATGTTAGCTTTTTTCGGCTCATCCTTACACGTTGGACGCGCACTGACGCTTTTTTTTCGGGCTGCCAGAGTTGTGATATTTCAGGCTTGCTGACGTTCGACCCTGAATCCATCGAACCAGCTCCCTCTGTCACCGATGATGAACCACGAGCCAGGGCTGTTCCACTTCAATTCCATCGTCTTAAAACCCTGCTGTCCTCCTCGATCGAAGAGTTGATCGAGGGTTCTGAGGAGGTGAAGAGCGTTCTTACTGAAATAAAAGACCAACTCCTAGTAGCATTGCAGGTGAAGCTTTGGCCAGTCGTAACCCTGTCTTTCTTCGGGTCAAGGGTGAAGTTAGCTCGTGAGAGGATCAGTCTGCGCCGCGCCCAACTTCCACTGAAGGCCAATATCGCAGACAGATGTCAGCAGCTCAACGAGAAAAAGGCGTCTCTAGATGCCAAAACTGACACCTCTGTCAGTACCGCCGAGCTCGCATCCTTGAAAAGGGAGTTGGAAGATCTTGAGGAGAAGGTCCGGGTGACTAAACAGCTCATCCGTGACAAGGAAGAATCCATCGCCAGCTCCCAAGACGAAGCAGAAAGCCTCAAAGCTCAACTGAAGACCGATCTGGCAGAAATACGTGCCCTGAACAAGCAGCTAGTGACGGGCAAGGACGAAGACGACGAAGCCGAGATCGCCGAGGTGGATCGTGTCCGTGCTGACGCCCTCCACGCCTTCGAGGCATTTCTTCAGTAGCTCGTTTATGTAAACTGGCATCTGCTTGTAACAGTTTGAACCTCTAGAGTCGATGGCTATGCATCGGCTGTATATTTTTTTTTATTTGGCCGATTTCATGTATCGGCCCCCATATTTCAGTGTCCGTCATCCCACATGCTTGGGAAATATTTCTTGAGGTGTTGCCCGTTGACAGCCACTGGGAATTTTACTCCATCCAGTTCCTCAAGCATGTACGCGTTTCCCCTTAAAACTTGATCGACCCTGTATGGCCCGTGCCAATTTGGAGACCATTTACCATATGCTGCATCCTTAGTTCCCAATGGCAATACAGCTTCCCATACCAGATCGCCAACGTGGAACTCCTTCGGTCTCACCTTCTTATTATATGCACGAGCTACCTTGGCCTTGTTCTCTTTGATTTTCTCAAGCGACCACAGCCTAAGCTCAGTTAAATCCTCAACACTGTCACTCATCAGGGCCGTATATTCTTCAGTCGTTAGATCGTTCTGAAAGGTGACACGCCTCGATCCAGCCGTAATTTCCCAGGGCAATACAGCTTCTTGTCCATAGACTAGATGGTATGGCGAGGTTTTTATCGCTCCATGACATGACATGCGATAAGCCCATAAAGCCTCTGACAAAACCTCGTGCCAACGCCTAGGGTGCTCATCGATCTTCCTCTTGATCAGCTTGATAAGGCTCTGGTTGGACGCTTCAGCTTGCCCATTTGCTTGAGCATAGTACGGAGATGATCAGATCAGCTTAATTCCCGTGTCCTCACAGAACTCTCTAAACTCGTAAGAAGTGAAGACCGAACCTCCATCGGTCGTGATCGTTTGGGGGATCCCGAATCTATGAATAACATGTTCCTTCACAAAATCGATAACATCCTTTGAGCTCACTGACTTCATAGGGACGGCTTCAACCCATTTAGTGAAATAATCCGTAATGGCCAAAATCCACATGTGGCCTTTGCTTGATGGAGGATTGATCTTGCCAATCATATCCATGCCCCAACCTCGGAATGGCCAAGGTTTGATGATGGGGTTCATTGCTGACGCGGGCACCATCTGAATTTTTCCAAATTTCTGACATGCTTGACACCCTTTGTAGTACTTAAAACAGTCCTCAAGCATGGTGGGCCAGTAAAACCCTGATCGCCTGATCAACCATTTCATCTTGTGAGCCGATTGGTGAGTTCCGCAGGCGCCTTCGTGTACCTCGTGCAGGAGCCGATTGGCCTCGGTTGGCCCTAGACATTTGAGCAACAACCCTTCCAGGGTCCTGTAGAACATGTCGTCCCCGATAAGCACGTACTTCATGGCCTTGTACCTTATCCGTTTAGGTGCCCCCCGAGCCGAATCCTTCAAGTAATTGAAGATATCGGCTCTCCAGTCGTCTGCTTCCAGGAACTGTACCTGAACATCGGCTCCCTCTGCTATGTCCTTGTAGCCTGAAGCCATTTGTGCAAGATCATTCGCCTCGGTATTCTGCGATCGCGGGATCCAGGTGAAGTTTATGTACCGGAACTGTGCCATGAGCTCACGGCATTGCAACCATAATGGGAAGAGCGACTCGCTCTCACACTTGTATTCCTCCGTGAGCTGGGAAATCACCAATTTGGAGTCTCCAAAAATTTCCACTGCCTCTGCCCCAGCTTCTATGAGCAACTCCATTCCCTTGCGTATCGCCTCATACTCGGCGACGTTGTTGGTGCACGGGGTAGCAAGCCTGATGGAGAAGGAATATGTTGCCCCCCGGGGCGACACGAGTAGAATGCCAATGCCGCAACCATCATCACAAACCGACCCATCGAAAAACACAGCCCACGCTCGTATAGACAGTGCTGCTATATCAGTGTTGATCCTTTCAGCAATAAGGTCGGCTAATGCCTGACCCTTAACCGCTTTCGCAGGTTGATACCGGATGTCAAATTCTGATAATGCAAACATCCATTTGCCGAGTCGGCCTTTCAACATAGGGGCCGACAGCATGTGCTTTATGACATCTGATTTGCATATAATGATAATCTCTGCCGAGAGCAAGATGTGGCGCAGCTTGGTGCAGGTGAAAAACAGGCAGAGGCACAACTTATCGATCTCAGGGTACCTTGTCTCTGCGTCGAGCATCCTTCTGCTGATGTAAAACACAACTCGCTCCAGACCATCATAAACCTGCACCACCACCGAGGCGATGGACGTGTCAGCTACTGATAAGTAAATGTAGAACGGCCTATCCGGCTGGGGCGGAACCAATACTGGCGGCTTCGTTAGATATTCTTTGATTTCGTCGAAGGCTTGTTGTTGCTCTGTCCCCCAGCGGAATTCTTCATCAGATTTAATTTTCACCAGTCCCATGAACGGCTCTATTCTTCCTGACAGATTGGAGATGAATCTTCTGACGAAGTTGATTTTGCCGATGAGAGACTGCAGTTCTTTCTTCGTGGTAGGTGGCTTCATTGTTCGCACTGCCTCCTGACTTTTCAGGCCGATCTCAATTCCTCGTTCATGGACCAAGAAACCCAAGAACTGACCGGTCGTCACACCGAAGGCACACTTCTTTGGATTCATCCGTAGCCCGAATTTTCTTGTTCGGTCCAGGACGTGTCGCAGATCGTCCAAGTGTCCTTGTACTGAAGCTGACTTGACCACCACGTCATCGATATAAATTTCCACCAGCTTGCCGATCAGATCATGGAAGATGTAATTCATGGCTCTTTGGTATGTGGCGCCGGCGTTCTTCAGTCCAAACGTCATGACTACATATTCAAACAACCCCACCGAACCTGGGACTCTGAATGCAGTCTTGTGTATATCTTCCGGAGCCATAAAAATTTGGTTGTAACCGGCATTGCCATCCATGAAGCTCAAGATTTTATGACCAGCAGCTGCGTTGATTAACGTTTCTGCTACCGGCATCGGATATTCATCCTTCGGAGTAGCTCTATTGAGATCCCGAAAATCTATGGCAACACGCCAGCGGCCATCCTTTTTCTCTACAGGTACGATACTAGAAATCCACTCCGCATACCTGCATGGCCTGATTAAATCGGCTGTCAACATTTTCTCGATCTCCTTCTTGACTTCTTTCAAAATTTCGGCCTTCATCTGTCGTGCTCGCTGCTGGAATGGCCGAAATCCTTTTTTAAGCGGGAGTCGATGCTCAATGATGCTCCTGTCTAGCCCGGGCATCTCTGTATAATCCCAGGCAAAGCAATCTGGGTATTCTTTCAACAAAGCTATCATCGGACCCCGCAGATTCGGATCTAACTTCTTGCTGATAAATGTTGGTCTTGGCTTATCCCCAGGACCGATGTCAATCTCCTCTAGTTCATCAGCGGATGTAAATCCATACCCTAGCTTTCCGTCACCTGCTAAATCGATGCTAAACACGGGGCAAACAGTTGGTGAGGATAACAAAGATAGTTTGGGCCGATTGCCGGAATCGGCCCCCTTTTTCATTGCATTAGTCAAGGAAGGTTTACAACTTATCTGTGCTCTACAATGGCAGGGAACCTCCCTGCTAAGACTGCATGACCTGTTTGTCGTAAGATTGCTGCTTTTTATTTTTTGTGGCCGATCGCAGGGATCGGCCTTACCACGTACGATCGTGGACTTTGCTACTCTGTCAGGCCAGTGGATAAGACCAGCCTCACCCCGTTTTTTGTAGCTTCAATGCGCTCACAGCCGTCTAGACTGACTCCAGAGATCGGCTCTTGGTCTCCTGCCTCCCAGATGTTCGTACCAGCTACGGAGATCTCAATCGAGTCATCTGCATGAATGACCTCCACTTCATCTCCATCCCACTGTATCAGGCACTGGTGCATCGTGGATGGAATGCAGCAGTTGGCGTGAATCCAATCCCTCCCCAGTAAGACATCGTAGGTGCTTTTGCTGTCAACGATGAAGAATGACGTAGGGATGGTTTTTCTGCCCACGGTTAAGTCCACATTCAGAACGCCTTGCGTCTCTGAAGTTTGGCCGTTGAAGTCGCTTAACGTTACGTTGGTTTTGATCAGATCTGCAGTGGAGCGTCCCAAACGCCGTAGCATGGAGTATGGCATTATATTCACTGCTGCTCCGGTGTCAACCAACATCTTGCGGACAGGCTGCCCATTGATATAACCTCGCAGGTACAGAGCTTTCAGATGTTTGTAGCCCTTCTCTTGTGGCTTTTCAAAGATAACCGGTCGTGGGCCGCAGTCAAACTGTGCCACTGGGAGTTCTTTGGCTCTTGGGGCGCAGAACTCTGACGGAAGTGTGAACACCATGTTTGTGCCAGCCGATGTCTTCGCATCGGCTTTTACTGGTTTGGGGCGCCATTCTTTTCTTTTCGGACGAGCCTCCGTCTCCAAGGTTTGCTGCACTTTCACGGCCAGATCGGGCCGTGCCTTCCTTAAAGCGTGGAGGTACTGCGCTTCGGCTTCCTCCAAGTTACGCAGCCGCTGAACTCGACGCTTTTGGGTGTGCCTGAGTCCATCGGGGCACCACCTTGGCCGGTGATATCTGTCTTCCTCTTTTCCACCCATTGGCTCCTCGAAGCCTTTCGCTCGAGAAGGGAGAGGCCCTAGGCGCTTGAACACTGAGACTGGACCTGTGTCATCCTTCTGCTATCCACATTCTGGGCAGTTGTCGATTGTAGGCAATCGGCTCATTCCCGCGTCCCAGCAATACTTGAAGAAAGGACAATCCCAATGTTTGTCCACGCCTTCTTTTTCCTTCGGCTTTTTACTAGCGAGGTGCTCATATCCTTCATCATCCCTATCGTGCCGGCGACGTCGGTCATACTGATGCTCATACTTGTTAAGGAGATGCGTGGAGTGTGGCTTATGATATCGCACGCTTCTCACTTGCTCCTCGGTCAAATACCGCCTGTCATCATAACGGGGCCGGTCACGTGGACCGGCCTCCTCTCTTTCTCTGCCCTGAGAGCGACCGTCTTCCTCCTTATATGCGCCACGGTGGTACACAGGTCCTGCCATATTAACATCGAACGAGAAATCCAACTGACGCCTCGTGGACTGGCTATGTTCTACCATGTTGACGCCGGGAAATGGGTTTGTGTCTACTTTCATGGCGAACTGCCCAAGGATCAGACGGCCCTGTTCTATCGCCGTTTGGATCTGGCGACGTAGCTCTTTGCAGTCATTTGTGGTGTGGGTGAACGAGTGATGCCACTTGCAGTAAGGTCTCCCGTTCATCTCTTGAGCTGTAGGGATTTTATGGCCTTCGGGTAACTTCAGCTTCTTTTCTTTCAGTAGTAAATCAAATATCTGCTCAGCTTTGCTCACGTCGAAGTCGAACCCTTTTGCAGGACCTTGCTGTTTTACCCATTTGCAGGACACAGGATCTGCCCCCCGAGCCCATTCAGCCACGGCTACCTCCTGGTCTTGTGTAGGATCCTCTTCTTCTGTATCGACCAGGCTTATCGGACGTTTGAACTTGTCTTGGTACAACTCAGGGTGGCGCTGTTCATACATTGTCAGCTTCTGGGCCATGTGCGCCAATGAATTGTACTCTACTTGGAAAGCCAGATCCTTGATAGGTGCTGAGAGACCCAACACTGCCAGCTCGACTGCTTCTTTCTCAGTCAAACGAGCCGAATAACATCGGTTCTTGACAGTCCTGAAACGTTGAATGTACTCAGCTACCGTTTCTCCCTGCTTTTGCCGCACCTGCGCCAGATCTGCAATGCCAGCCTCGGTAGCTTCTGAATGATACTGGATGTGGAACTCCTCTTCCAGTTGCTTCCAGGTCTGGATAGAATCCGGTGGCAACGAGGTGTACCACCCAAAAGCTGGTCCTGTCAGAGATTGCGCAAAGAACCTTACGCGTAACTGATCTGATGCTGAAATCATGCCTAACTGTGCCAGGTATCGGCTCACATGCTCGATCGAGCTCGACCCTTCTGATCCGCTAAACCTTGAGAACTCAGGGAGCCGATACTTGGGTGGCAGCGGAATCAAATCAAACTCGTTGGGGTACGGCTTGGAGTAGCCGATTGTCCTTCTCTTCGGCACGAAGCCGAATTGGTCTCTCAGTATGGTACGGATTTGCTCCACCGTTTGAGCTGCAGGGGCTAAATTCTCAGAACTCGCTCCGGTGGCGTACTTGGCTAGCCATGCCTGTTTATCAGCGTCCATCCCAGACATCCCTGCTCCGGAAATACCTGCTCCCGAAGCCCCTGCTCTAGAAACTCCTGTTCCAGAAATCCCTGCAGTTGCCACCTGGTTCGTGCGCGTCAGGTTATTGCAGTCCGGTATGTAAGTGCACACATATCCATGTGGGATCTCTTTAGGTGGTTCAAACAGGAATTGGTAATCGCCAGGGTCACCTCCAATCTTGTAGACGACGTACGCCGGTGCCCCTGGTGGCTCCGGAGCTGCAAGCGTGAATGGCAGCTGCGGCCTAGTCTGGAGCGGTCTTTCTCCCTGGTGAGTCCCTAGAGTAGGCCCTGACGGAGAGTACTGATGTTTCATGATCTCCTGAACTACGCGAACCGCGACACGCTCGAAAGCGTTCACTAGGCTCTCAGAATGGCGATGAAGAGAATGAGCCACCATGTAATTGACTTCCTGTCGCAGAGCTCTGGTGCGCTCCTCTGAAGTAACAGATAGATCCACCTCATCAAGAGCACCTTCAGGTGAAAATCCTTTCCACCTGATACCATGTTTACGAGTCCTCTCAAAAGAGCCGATGAGATCGGCTTCGAAGAGAGCTTTGATATCATCATACTTCGCCTTGTGCTCCTCAGGCAGATCGTCGTACGTGACCGGTCTGTTCTCCATCGCAGCGTCGGATGTTGATGTAGACGTTGTTGAATGTCCCACCGGGCGTGCCAGAATGTGTTGCCTGCCAAAACCCACCGGCGAGCAGTGACGGGCAACACGGAGAGCCGGGAGGCTCCCAGGACTGCTGGTGGGCCCTGGTCCCTCGGGCAACGGCCCGCAAAGCTACGGCACACGTCCTGGCTGGTTCGAGGGCGTTCCACCTGACCTATACCTGATCAGGAAGGTGAAAGATTGCTTCGATTGGTTTCCTGCATGGCAAACAAACATACGTAAAATTCAAGCCGTGACCGGCCTTCAGGTTTCCCTGTGAATCGGCTCTTGGAGCCGATTATCCCATGGTTCTGCATTAGATCTATGATAACATGGGGTTTTTGCTTCATCAATACAAGTCAAATCGATCTACGACAGTTTAACGTTTTCACCATATAATTGGAACGTCCTACACGTAGTTGAGCCTGGTAGATACAAAAGATGATAGAAAACTAACCCTAGAGAAGGCCTAAAAACCAACGTAAAGTCAATTCCCGGAACAACTCCTCTCGGATTGGCAAACCATATCTTACATATTACTGGATCGTTCAACCCGTTTGTAAGGCCTGATCATATGGATATCAAACTAAACCTTGGAGAACAAGGCACAACTATAACAGATCACATCGACTTAAATAAAGATCAAGCAAGATGCCACCCTTACACCCGGAAAAGGTGCAAAGGCGGCGAGATAAGCAAAGGCAGCATAGCTAAGCAATCATAGTAAAAAGTACCGATGCTAGCCTAAACAAATCTATGATAAAAGTATTACTCGCCATCAACAAGGCTTCAGTACGAGTAACACCAAGTAACGCATAAG
Source organism: Avena sativa (assembly GCA_916181665.1). Lineage (NCBI taxonomy): Eukaryota > Viridiplantae > Streptophyta > Magnoliopsida > Poales > Poaceae > Avena > Avena sativa. The sequence goes on from OV702284.1 coordinate 378,779,490, forward strand.
TAGATACTGCCTAGATCGCAAGATGCGATCTAGGCAGCATGACACTTACCCGAAAGAAACCCTAGAAACAAGGGGTGGCGATGCGCCGAGATTGTGTTTGTTGTGAACGTGATCGTCCTCCTTTTCTCAATAACCTTAGGTACATATTTATAGTCCGGAGACTTCCTATCTTTGGAATAAACCTAGCAATCCTATCTCTTTACTTAAACTGAAACGTAACCTACTACAACATAAGATACACGGGCAATTTAGCCCAATTCCACGTACAAGGCCGATTCAACAACACGTTGCATATATATATCTTCCAAGCCCATCTTGATTACGGCCCATCTCCTCCTTTGGCCAAAATATGGCGATAACACCATATTAATTTCTTTTGTATTTCTTGCATCGAATAATGATTTAGGATCATTATACATATAAAAAAATTCTATTCAAACTATGAGCCAACTAGAGTTAAGTTTTATAAACAAATAAGAAAATATCATTTAATAAAGCCATGGTTTAATGTAGAAAGAAAAAAATGAATAATAGGGGCTTCTACATAATATATAAAAAGGGTTTTTGATAGAAAATATATAAAGAAATAATACCACTATATGACAAACTTATAAAAGAACCTTAATATACTTTATTAATGCTGCAATCACTCAGCAAATCAATTATATAAAGATAATTAAAATCAAATAAGGATAATTCAAATCTAAAAGTAAAAAAGAAAATAGAAAAAAGTAAAACAAATAAAAACAAATCTTGGCCATGGCCCAACTCTTATCTGCTTACCCGTTGCCCCTGTGCAGCTCATAAAGGCCCAATAACCATCCCAGCTCGTTTTCGTGTCTGGCTGACAGGTGGGACCGAAGAGGGACTGCGGGTTGAGAGGAGAGAAGAGCTAGGGGGTTTTCTGCAAAATCGACTTCGTCGTCTACCTTGCCTACTGGAAGAAGCTCGCTGGCCGGAGCTCCGCCACCGATCGATCACTACGCTACGATGTGTGCCGCCACCACTGGGAGGAGTAGATAAGATCGTCGCATCCTCCTCTATCCTATCATACCAATCTCATCTTTAATCTCGCTCTCTAGAACCACCTTCCTTCCTCACCCGAAACCCTAGTTCGTCGGAGTTCGTCGTTTCGGTCAAGTCCGACCACCCCTCGCCTCGTGGTAGCCACCATTGGACGCGCTGTCGTGGTCTTACTCACCTAGGACCAAGCACGGAAGCCCGCACGCCTGGAATCATGTGAATTCGAGCATTCCTTTCATTGGCCGCCGTGGCCATTATCGTCGATTCGCCGCCGCCACGCCTTCCCAAGTCTCCTCGACCTCTCTATCGTCATCAGGGTAAGCTTACGCAACTATGGACCCTAATTTCGCTTGCTAATTCTCACCGTAGACCTCGTTTCGTTGAGCACCGCTATTGGCCACCGCAGAAGCTCTTTGCTGGTGTACTTCGGTGACCACCAGGTAGCGGCGTTACCACCAATAGGTTTGCCTTGATCTCCTCTGTCCAACCGCATCGACCTTGTTCACCGGAGCACAGTGGTTCTCCGCCGGCGACCATTCTCTGGTGGTGGAGGCTGAGCTGATGTCAGCATGACATCATGCTTGCATGGCAATATTACATGGCCTTGGGCCCATATGTCATTGTCTAGGAGTAGAACTAGGGTCGGTAACAAACGCATTTATTAAATCTGAGAGATGAGGTGGTCACTGGCCCACTGGTCAGTGACTAGATCTAGGTGTTGGTGCGGTGTAAAAAGTATTACTTGTTTAAGAAATAAATAAAATGGTATAAGCTCAATTATTAATATTCCAGAAATCAAATAAATGATTAAATCTTGTTTAATTAATAACTTTTGATTTATAATTCAGAAAAATGTGTATAATATATGAAACTTTTGTAGCAAAATAAAATCTACAACTTAAAGTTATTATCAAATATTATTATGATGATTATTTAAATAATTATGGTTTAATAAAGATTTTAAAAGTAATAAAACTTTGATAATTCATATCTAATAATGGTAAATGATAAAAAAATGAATAAAATACTAAAATCTTAGAAAAATAAGAATTATAATGTAAAACTATAATCATGCATTATTATTTCACTTAATTAAATATTTATTATTTATTAAGTAATTATAAAATAATAAGAATTTTCAAAATCATATCTTATTATTTATAAATCACAAAAATAAATGTAATATACCAAAATGATCACAAAAATAATATCTACATGTTAAAAATATAATATTCCACTTTTGAGTTAAATAAAATTCAAATACTTTATTAACTCAAATTTAAACTTATTTATTTAATTGATAATTCATATAAAGGTAAATAAAAATTGCTTATATGTCTAAATTAACCAATTGAGACTAATAAATAGTATTAGTCTTCAACATTAATAATATGAAGTCCATATAGTTTAACACATTTTAATTACAAATTTATTAAATTCTCCTCAACCATAGGTGTGTAATATTTTTTAAAGAGAATCCTTATCAAATATAAAATCATCAAGAATAATTTGTAGTAAAATAAAAACTTATTTCCTTTACTATAATCACAAGCTTATCAACATACTAAAACACTATAGTGAACTCATAAGCAATTAATTAACATTACTCCTTGATTTACAAACTATAACCACTCATCCATAAAGGGGTAAGTGATACTAATCCATTATAAAGTCAAGAAAACCACCACATGAAAGAAAAATATAACTATTCTTAAGTAACCTTAAGGCAACATTCCCAAATATAAGTGATACTAATCTTGCAATCACAAAAGGCAAGTTCACACTTGCTCATGTCCTTTGCTTATTTTCTGTAAAGTATTTTACAAATCCAGTGTTGTCATCACCTGCATTTGAAAAATGTCAGAAAACACTATTTTCGATAATAATGTGAACTATTGGTTACTGATCCAGGGTGATCAGCTAATATATTAAATCTGACAGTTGGAATACCACTGTTCAGAACTATATCACCTAGGACTTAACAACATATCTCGCTAGTGATTCTTGCGCCGTATATTATGCGTTGACCATGAGATTTGGAATGGGATGGAGAAGTCAGATGTATCTTCTTCCTCTCGCATGAAGCTAGATGTGTAGGTTGTGGCTGTTATCCTCGTAGCGTGCATATTAATTGGTATTTCATAGAGGATATGCAGCATATGGGTGGGAACCCTCAATGTCCCACGATAGTTCTGGCATCTAACGGTTTGTACAAACCATTGCCATAATCCAATATGTGGGCATGGTGTACACCAAGGAGGCATGCGAGGTCATGAAGGGGGCAGTGATTGGCTTGGATCATCTTCTGGGCCCCACATCATCGAATTGTGGACGAGAATATGCTGCCGGGTTGTGCAACAAAGAGTTGATCTCTCATGGGTAAAGTGACGCACCTCTGCAGAGTGTAAGAACTGTTCAGAATAAAAGTTCTGGTAAACCCGTGAAGGCTGGCGGACATAGCTTTTCAGAATAAAAGAAACCTTTGAAGAAATTTTTACGAAAACCTGCATTGCCTATGACCTATGGTCTGTGGCTGTAGATATAGTGCATCAAACACTCCTTTTCCAGTGAACTTGCTGAGTACGCTCGTACTCTTCTGAAGCCAGTACCGACAACCTCTACACCAAGATACGCTCCAGGAATCATCATCTCAAGCTAAAGATCTTCGATGAAGACAAGGAAGTCAACATATACATCAACTCAAGTGAAGACGAAATTACTGATTAGATAGGAATATACTCTCTAGCCAAAGAACCTATTTCTGTAGTGTATTGCAATAGCAGCAATGCCAACCCCTTAGTTAAATATCAGTCTTAATAGTATGATAGTTTTTGTATTGTTTACCTTTGATTCTTCTTTCTAAGAAGTTTTTTTCTCTTTTTAACCTAGAGTGTTCTCTCGATCTTGTGTAAAGAGTGAGTTGTAATCTTTAGCCATGTATTGGACTTGCTGTGTTTCTATAGTGCCACTCTGAGGGATGTAATACTAGTGAACGGTGTTTCGTTGGTGTTATGTCAACGACTATAGTATACTACAACATGCAGTGGTATGCTGGGTCACCACAATAATTTACCTTTATTCATTGATGTTTGTCTTATTATGAGGTATTACTTATGGTTTTTTCATCTGTTTATGCATGTTGGATGATTCCTGGAGGATGGACTGCCGGAGTCTGGATTCTGATGGAAAGGAAGGCGTTTCGGTGCAATTTCACGAAGATCATAAAAATACTAGAAAAATATGGAAACATATTATTTTACCAGAAGACGAAGGAAGCCAGAAGGAGGAGCGAAGAGGGGCCTCAGGGGGCCCACACCCCCCTAGGCGCGGGCCCACCTGACCCCGCGCCTAGGGCAGGTGTACCCCACCTGCCCGGCCTCCGACTCTGCCCCTTCGCCTATATCTTCCCTACGAAACCCTAAGGCCGAGGGAGCGACCACAGATAGATTTCCGCCGCCTCTAGGGGCGGAAAACACCGAGAGAGAAATATCTCTCCGACAGACAGATTTTTGTGGGGGGAATTCCTTCCCGGAAAGGGGAGATCATCGCCATCAACACCATCATCAAGCTAGGCTTCATCGGGATCATCATCATCATCCACACCATCATCTCCACCAGCACCATCATCACCACTCCGTCCCGCTATAACAATTGTGTTGGATATTGCTTTACTTCTTAGGGGAAACTTTCCCGGTGTTAATTACTATTGTAGTTGATGCTTGTGAGTGAACCATTGGATTATTGTTTATGTTCAGATTGTTATCCATTATCATATCATCTTTGATCTTGATCCATATGATGTCTTGTGAGTAGTTCGTCTAGTTCTTGAGGACATGGGAGAAGTCATGTTGTTAGTAGTGAATCTGTGATGAGTTATTATTCAATGGTTTAGTATTTAAGTTGTGGTGTTATTCTTCTAGTGGTGTCATGTGAACGTCGACTACATGACATTTCACCATTTATGGGCCTAGGGGAATGCATTGTGTATTTGGCTACTAATTGTGGGGTTGCCAGAGTGACAAAAACCTGAACCCCCGTTAGGACACCTTTGCACAAGGGAGTGTAGGATCTCAGAGTTTAAGGCTGTGGTTAGATTTATATCTTAATTACTTTTCTGTAGTTACAGATGTTTAGAGGGGGTTTAATCACAAGTATGTATTAGCCCTAGGAAGGGAGGTATGTTAGCACAGGTTCACCCACACAACACTTACAAACACCAAAGAAGAGTACTCAGCTATTTGAATCGAAAGCACTTGACAGAATTCCCATGTGTCCTCGAGAACGTTTGGTCCTTATAAGTATTTCCACCGGCTTGTCCTTTGCTAAGAAAGGATTGGGCCACTTGCTCCGTTTGTTCGTTACTTTTGTTACTTTCTCTTTGTTTTGTTTCCTTGTTAGAAAACCACTAAAAATCCGTTTTGCTAAGTATTCACAGGAATTTCCTGCTCCATACCACTGTTCAACACCTTCTGCTCCTCGTTGGGATCGACACTCCTATTTATTGAAAGTACTACGATACAACACCTATACTTTTGGGTCATCAGGCCACTCCTCATGCTACTCAACTTTAGTTACCGGTAAGTTCTTGTCATAGTAAGTACATGCGTATCATAGAGAACCGCCAACGGGGTACCCCTTGCACATGATACAGGAGCTATCCCATAATCAAAATGACAAGGCAAGCAGACAATGAGCATCTCAGCAATCTCTTATTTACCAAGGGAAATGGTGCTTTTTTCTATCTTTCCTCTTTTCAATATGTATCTTTTTTATATAAGAAGAAAGCTTCATAGATTGCTCATTATGGTGATGCTGCAAGTTTCCACCATGATTAAGCATGGCTTAGGCTAGCGGCCCAGGCGTTTCTCTAACACACATACATAACTCCATGGACTTACAAGATCCCCTTTTATTTCACACCGACGACATCCGCAAACAAAAGAGCATGATATCAACTGGGTATGTATTTACAGGTGTTCAAAGGTTCCTCGTGACAGCACGGTTCTGCTAATCCCAACGTATAGATGCAAGAATATACAACTTTGATGACACAATGGTTCAAGTTTATTAGGGGCAAGAAAATAAGTTGTGCCATCAAGTTCGTGAGAGCTTTACTAACTAGTGTTCACATAACAAAATAATTTTTAATTCAAAAGATAGATGAAGCTTGAGAATTTGCTAAGAATAGCAATAATGCTAATAGGTAGATATGGTGGACACAAATGGCACGGGTTTTGGTTTAAAGGGTTGGATGCAAGAGAAGTGTTCCCTCTCAGCACATGTTTTTGGCTAGCAAGGCTGCGTAGCAAGCAAAAGAGTTGAAGGAAACAAGCAAACATACAAGTGATAAAGCCAAACATGCAATCTTCCTTGAAGACACAAACAATCTTAAATAAAGAATACTAAGCTTATGAGCCAATAAGGAAAGAAAATAGATGATACAAAATACCTATAAGTGATTTTATCTTTTCCTTTCAAACCTCAAAAGTGTTGCTACTGACCATAGCTCGGTTTGCAAAAACCAATTCAGATCTACTTGATGCTCCCAAAGTGATACCAATACTGATCAGCAGATCAATCATATAATAGAGATTGCAAACTAAAATAAGAAGTGCAAAAAAAGTAAAATATGAGACTTCTCATTAATATTCCATAAAGGCACTCACACCAAGGGATAAATAGAGAACCAACTAAAGGAGAGATACTTCCACAATGCAAACCAACCTATAAGATAACTTCTCTACCCAAGATATGAATCTACTAAAAAGATAAAAAGATAAAATATAATGATGTGATACCGCGGCACTCCTCCAAGCTTGGAACAAGCCAAGGGGATGCCAAAACTGATGACGAATTACTCCTTCGGTGGTGGTGGTGTTCTCTTGCTAAGGGCGATAAAACCCTCCAGCATCTTACGAAGCATGTTATTCTCCTCTTGAAGTATATCCACCTTCATCCTTAGAGCATGGTACTTATCACAAAACTCATTAGTGGTTCGAAGAGCTTCCACTACCTCAGGGCATGATCTTAAGTCTGGAACGGAGGTCATGATCCCCTGCATATTATGAGAAAAAGCACGTCTAGTGTTAATTTCCCCTACGAAAGTAGGTTTTCTTGCACTTGATCCTATGGCAGCTTGTCCCTTCATGCCTGCCGACATGTCCTTTACTTTCTCCTAGATGCTCCAATCCATGTCTTCTTGCCTAGAAGCGATCCTTTCTTCTTCCACGGGCTCCTTTCCCTTGTCGTTGGCGGAGACCATGGTGCCTTTAAACTTGAGAAAATTTCCTAACAGAAACAGATCGAAACAAAAACACGACGAGAACACGATATACGAACCTCGGGGGATCCAGGGGATTATATATTACGAATTTTCACGACATAAGGAAGGTACTGTGCGAAAACGAGGCAAAGACGGACTCCCAGGGGCTCACACCCCCTGGTGGCGTGGGTAGCTGGGCCCCGCGACACTGGTGGATGTGGACCACCTGAGCTCTGTTTCCTCCTCTGTTCTGTCTCGTAACCTTCCGTATATGATAAAAACATCAAAAAGATAAAGAAAAAGGTTTTTCGCGGACCTTCTGTCTTCACCACTTTTACCTATTCAAAGATGGACTCTGCAGATTCCTTCTCTCCATCTCCTGAAAATTCCTTTTGATACAAAACCTCACACAATCTTTATTAGCAACATTAGTGTATGCAAAAACAATAAACCTTTAGGTACACATTTCAACTGAAATCCAACAAAAAAAGCTACTGAAGCAACTCCTTCCAAAAACCCAAAATAATCCGAAAGGAAATCGATTTAAGATGCAAATGCAAATGATGGCAGAAATCTGTCAAAACAGAACAGCAAGTAAAGATTGATTTTTTCGAAAAACTTCGGTTGCCCAAATCAAAAAGTACAAAACTAATGAAAGTTGGATAGAAACTTGGGGAACAAGCACAGCAAATTACAGCTCCATCCGAAGTACTGAGCTCCTTCACCAATTTTTACAATGCAACACAAAAATTTGTCCCAGGACATCCACTTTTCACAACTCCTCTACTTCTCAAAAGTAGTTGATCTTGACACAAAAACCAAAATAAAAGAATAAGGAGAGGTTATTACTGAGGTAATAACTTCCAAGAATCAACAAAACAAAAACCAAAAGCAAACTAGAATGGGTTGTCTCCCAAAAGCTCTTTCTTTATAGCCTTTAAGATGGGCATGATAATTTCAAAGATGCTCACATAGGAGATATGGATTTGAAGTGAAAAAAAGCATCAAGAAGCAAATATCTAACACAATGAAGTCTAACCCACTTCCTATGCAAGGGATTCTCATGAGAAAACAATTGGTTGAAACAAAAGGCCACTATCATAGGAAGACAAAACAAATGCAACTTCAAAGCTTTCAACATAAAACCGGGAAACTTAATATTATTGAGATGCATAAAACCATGTTTCCCTCTATCATAATAACTTTCAGTATCACTTTAAATAAAGTTGAAAATATAAATATCGCAAGAAACAACTTTATCATTAGAATGATCACACTTAAAATCATCAAAAAGAGGCCCAAGGTCATAAACTGGATCAATAGACGCAAGTTGTTCAACCCTGAAATCTTTATTAGGCAAACTATTTACATGAGGAGCTTTAGAAAATTTGGAAAATTTAAACTCATAAGAATCTCCATCAAAACCTAGTTAAAACTTTCTCCTTCTTACAATATATAATAGCTCCACAAGTGTTCAAGAAAGGTCTACCAAAAATGATAGGACAAGTTTTACTAGCTGCTGAACCAAGCACTAGAAAATTAGCATGATATTTAATCTTACCACAAAGAACCTACACATCTCTTACAATACCAAAAGGGCAAATGGTTTCCTTATTAGCAAGGTGAATAACCACATCAATGTCCTCGAGCTCACAAGGACCAATTTCATGCAAAATTTCTTTGTAAAGCTCATAAGGAATAACACTAGAACTAGCACCAATATCACATAAACCATAATAGCAATGATCACCAATTCTCACAGAAAGCACAGGGACACTAGTTTTCCAAGCTTTACTAGGAGATGAGACAATAATAGAAGTGTCTTCACAGAATGCAATGTGCCCAACTTCTATGTTTTTAGTGACAAGATATTTCTCAATGGCTACTACAGGTTCAATGTTGATTTGCTCATCAGGTTCCATAGTTTTCTTTGTACCTTTGTTAACTGCACTAATTAACATAGAATACTCCTTTACCTTAGCTAGGAAAGGTGTTTTCTCAACATAAGGTTCAAGAAAAATATGATCAATAGTACAAACTTCAGTATTTCTAGCAGGAACATGATTAACAACATCTTTATAAGGTGCATGGTACTTATTCCACTTCTTTTTAGGAATTTCTATATAAGAGGCAAAAGCCTTAAAATAATTGGTAATACTTTGAGAATCAAGACCATACTCAGTACTAATATCACGTAAGTCATCAGTTCCTATAAACGTTTTAATGCATTCAGAAACATAATTTATACCTGACTTTCTTCCTTTGTCATTCTCCCAAGCTTCGGTGTTCTCTTGAATACGGTCTAGGATATCCCATTTAGCTTCTACCTTCATACGAGTGAATGATCTAGCACAAGAAGCATCTAATAAATATTTATCATGAAGAGAAAGCCTTGCATAAAAGTTATTGATAATAATATTATTAGGGAGTTCATGAATAGGACATTTAAGCATTAGTAACTTCAGTCTCCCCCCAGCTTGAGCTGTACTCTCTCCATCACGAGGCCAAAAGTTATATATTTGATTCCTATCCTTATGAATCTCACTGGGAGGATAGAATTTAGAATAAAAGAGAGGTACTATTTCCTCCCATTCTATGGATTGTCCATTCTTCAGCAGCTTATACCATTCTTCAGCTCTTCTGTTCAATGATATAGAGAGTAACTTCTTCTTCACCTGTTCAGTTGTGATACCTGCACACTTAAACAACCCGCATAATTCATGGATAAAAGCAAGTGATCACCAGGATGGACAGTTCCATCCCCTAAATAATAATTATCCATAACACGATCAACAATACTTGTAGGTATCTTAAAAGGATCTATCTCAATAGGTGGTAGTTCGTCTACTACCCTAATAGTGGTAGTAGTTTTCCCAAACAGAAAACCAAGTGGGTTATCCATATTGGAAACAAAGTAACAAACAGAAATAACAACGATACTCACAGTAGAAGTTTCCTTTACCAGTTCCACTCTTCAATAGCGCTTCACTCCCCGGCAACGGCGCCAGAAAATAGCCTTGATGACCCACAAGTATAGGGGTTGTATCATAGTACTTTTGATAAATAGGAGTGTCCATCCCAACAAGTAGAAGAAGGTGTTGACTAGTGGTATGGAGCAGGAAATCTCTGTAAATACTTAGCAAACGGATTTTTAGGGGTTTTCTGATAAAGCAAGGAAATAAAGTTCAAGTAAATAAAGGCATCAAATAATTTAACCAAGTGGACAAATCCTTTCTTAGCAAAGTACAAGCCGATGGAAATACTAATGATGACCAAACGTTCTCGAGGACACATGGGAATACTGTCAAGTGCTTTCGTTTGATATAGCTGATTAATCTCATTTGATTTTATAAGTGTTGTGTGGGTGAACCTGTGCTAATGTTCCGACATTACTTGGACTAATACATACTTGTGATTAAACCCTTGCAAGTATCCGCAACTACAATAAAGCAATTAAGATATAAACCTAACCACAACCTTAAACTCTGGGATCCTACACTCCCTTGTGCAATGGTTTCCTAACAGGGGTTCAGGTTTCTATCACTCCGGCAACCCCACAATTAGTAGCCAAATACACAATGCATTCTCCTAGGCCCATAAATGGTGAAGTATCATGTAGTTGACGTTCACATGACACCACTAGAAGAATACCACCACAACTTAAATATTAAACCATTGAATAATACCTCAACTCAATTCCACTACTAACAACATGACTTCTCCCATGTCCTCATGAGACATCATATGGATCAAGATCAGAGATGATATGATAATGCATAACAATCTGAACATAAACAATAATTCAATGGTTCCACTCACAAGCATCAACTAGAATAGTAATCAACACCGGGAAAGTTTCCCCTAAGAACTATGCACGTATTCATAACAATTGTTATAGCGGGATGGAGTGGTGATGATGGTGCTAGTGGAGATGATGGTGTGGATGACGATGATGATCCCAATGAAGTCTAGCTTGATGATGGTGTTGATGGCGATGATCTCCACTCTTCGAGAAGGAATTTCCCCAGCAGAAATCTGTCTGCCGGAGAGCTCTTTCTCTCTTAGTGTTTTCCGCCCCGCAGAGGCGGTGGAATCTTTCTATGGTCACTCCCCGTGTATTAGAGTTTCAAGGAGAAGATATGTGCGAGAGGGCGGAGCCAGAGGTGAAGGCCACACCCCCTGTAGGCACGACCTGGTGTAGCCCGCGCCTAGGGGGTGTGGGCCCCCTCTAGCCCAGCTACGCCTCCCCTTCTGGCTTCCTTCGTCTTCTAGGAAAATATAACTTTCCGTAGTTTTATGGTATTTTTCTAATCTTCGCGAAATTGCATCAAAACACCACTTTTTCCATCAGAAACCTGACTCTGGCAGTTCATCCTCCAAGAATCATCCAACATGCAAAAATAGATGAAATACATAAGTAACACCTCTTAATATGAAATATATTAATGAATAGAGGCAAATTATGATATAGAATGGTGACGCAAATTGGACGTATCACTCATATTTCATTTTCTCAAAAGTTCTGGCATTTCAAACTGGATCCAAGATGATTTTTACACAACAAATTCTTTTACTAGTTCTGTTAACAAAACTATGGAGACCTATATATAATCTCCCTATTTTTTCAAGACAGAGCATTCAACTACTCTTATCTCTAGGTTTTCCAGAAACCTATTATAAATCTTTGAAATTCTACTCTTGGTATAGATACCAAGGGATCTCACCTTATTCAAACTCCAACTCTTAAAAATACGCAACCTTACCCAAGCTAGGCTTGATGGTAACCCTATTAGTAGTTGATAAGTTTTTGACTAGATGAATTGCTTGGATCTGTTGATTGTCTTGTGTGCTTAGGAGATAGAGATAACTAATCTAGTAGCTCATCACTTAGGATAATCCCTAAGGTTAAAATCCTCAAATCTTAAACCAAGTATCAGAAGCTGGATCTATCCTAAGTGACCCTCTCATCTCTAAAACAGATCAATCTAGATATAATCCCTTCTGATAGTTTTCAACTCCATGAATACCAATTCTAGGCTTGGATCCTCTATACTAAATCAATCAATCAACATAATCTACTTGATCATTAGTTGGAGCCTATCATCACCCCCAAAATATTCTACCCTTGTAATCTAGTCTAAACCCTAAATCTGCCAAAATGGCTGTCTGGAATTCTTATCTAGATTCAATATGTGGAGCTCCACCTATTCCAACCTATGTGCATTATTGAGAATGTACTTGAACCATCTTGTAGTACATCAGTAGTAATACTAAATACCACTTTGTCTCTTGGCTAAACCCTTCTTGAACCTACTCATCCATGATGGTTTTATAGACATCATGATAATCTTTTTCTACAAATCTAGTCAACATGCCTACTCTGGTAGAAGCTCACATCCATATGCTACCTCCCCTTGACCAAATTCTTGCATGGTTAGGATCTTATAACCATGTTCTATCACCCCATACTTCCCTTGTTTCCATTGGATCATTGTGCTTCATAAACCCACATGGTTTATGAGGCATCATGACAATTCTGCTATGGCAATCTTGTTTTCAACAAACTTTGTCATCCCTTATACATCACCTCAAATACAAACAAGCCAAACCTTTGCTGCAATTATCATCTATACAACTTGGTCTATCTATCCATATACCCCTTGTACCAAGGTGATCTCTGAGCTCACTAATCCAACCTTGTTTAGAGGGTATAAAAATATCAAAACCCTAGATCCTCCAATCCATGTGTTCTTCCAAAAATCCATATTGTTTCTTAATACCCAAGGTGATATTGATATATAACTTGAGTATAAATCTTCTACCTTGAATATTACCATCCCCAAATCATTCCCATAATAATTGGACTATTAAAACTATTTAAATTCCTTTATTTACAAAATCCTCAAACCCTTCTCTATAAAGACAACCTTGATTTTTATCCAAACCACCTTTCCAACTCAAGGCACATTTGATGTCTATATTTCATACCCTATCTTCCCATATCAAAAATAAATATTTTTGAGATGTTATATTATTTTTTTTGCCCTTTTTCTTAAAAGGCAGAAACAGGAAATAATTACTTATAAACACTTTTCCATCTCAATAAATCCCAATAAAATTCCCCAACATGTGATATGGTATTTAGAACCATCTCACATTACCAAATGTAAAAAATATCATCTTAGCTTCTATAAATTACTTCTGCACTTTTTGAATAAATGGGATTAAGTTGACTTTTAATATTTGGAAATTTCCCAAATAAATCCTATGGAATTATCATGACCCCCTCCATCTACCAGTACCTTTTTCCTATCTTGCTTAGGTAAAGTTTCTAGACATACCACACAATGATTTTGATGGTCAATATTTGAAACCATTCAAATTCATATCCCCAAAACCCCACCAAACCATCACAAAGCTTGCCAATCAAACTTCCCCAGCATACTACCTCACCTCTGGTCGAGTAGCCCTGTAGCTACAGTAACACGCCCCTCCCTTTTGTCCCTAGTGCTTGGAAGGAGGAGGAGGCACACACATAAATATCTAGTTTTGCCCCCTTTATAAAATCTTTCCATCACTCCCTCTCCCTGTCCTAAAACCAGGCCAGAGACCACCACCATACCCCTCCCCACGCCCACAGAAACCACCCTTGGTTTCTACCTCCCCCTTTTGCCTCCCTAGGCATGATTCACCATGAACCTTGCCCTCTCTCTAAATAAAAAGGAGAAGGGCCAGCACCCTCTGTCCCTTCCCTCATTTCTCCCCCTTGACACCAGAACACCCTCCCCCACGAGACCTGCTCCCTCCCCTGCATTGGCTTGCCCGAGAGAGGAGGAAATGGCCTCTTGGCCATTACCCAAGATATGAGCATAGCTCACTCCCTCCTGCTCCTTCTCTACTGCATGTGGCCTTACTGTGATACTTTTCCCCTGATCTACCTCCCCTAGACTCCACCCACTCTCCTCTGCCCTGTCTTGCCCGAGAGAGAGAGAGGGAGAGAAGAAGCTCGGCCATCGACAAGATCTAAGGGTAGCCCACACCTCCCTTCCTCTCTCTCTGTGTTTTCTTCTCAGGAAAGATCCCGTGGATGGTACCTTACGAACCCTACCCTCCCTCTCGACATGCATGTACCCGTGGCTTCGCTTCAGTGAGCTCCCGAGATCCTCCGCCAGGCGTCATCGCAGGAAAAGGCTTCGGTCGTCAAATTGGCCACTGTCGCCCATCGCCGGAACTGTTGTCAACCGCCGCGTCGCCTCATAGCCTCACCAGCGCCCCTCGACGCCCCTAGTGAGCGCTCTGTCCTTCCCAGAGCTCCCTAGGGTTTCCGCCCTATACCCCTAGTCACGAGGAAGACGAAGCACTGGCGCCGTTGATCCTCACTTGATCGATCGGCCTCGTCGCTCCTTACCGATTCGGCGCCCGGCGCTGCTGACGGGCAGGCCCCTGCCCGGCCCCTTTGAATCGCACAGCCGCGCGCTAGGACACGCCCGGGCGGGATGATACCCCTCTTGTGGCCCACTCCCTCTCAGATCTTGGCCCAATTAACCCAGTTCCTTTTGTCTTTTAATATTTCAATTACAGATCTCTTTCTAGCCAGTTTGGTTTTAATCATTTTTAAAATGCAAAATAAATCCAAATGACTAGATCTAAAATTCCTAAGGTTCCTGAGTATCTTCTTCAACATGTAGCAGCTTTGTTGGGCCCAATGGATGTCTAAATTAAATATAGTAAATCCATTTCCTAGATATGTCTATGTCACCAAATAATTGTTTCTAGGAGCTTGGTAAATCCAAAAGAGGTAAGGCCAAGTGCCTCTGGTTGGTATTTCCTATACCTATTTAATAACCTTGATCTCATACTCAATTCCTTCCTAGATTACCTGTAGCAAAAATAACAAAAGTAGGGCCTATCTGTCTTTATGAAATTCCTCTAGGTTAAACCAACAATAGTTCTGCTTATCCAAAAAGAGTGATTCCAATTTCTACAGAAATATAATATAAATACCTAACATGTACCATTGTATTCGTATCAAAATTTCCTACAAAATAAATCTGGTCAAAAACACAAATATCAGCCACTACTGCCTTTGGGAATTTCCTGAGGGCAATATGCTAAATATTTTGGGGTGATTCCAACTACCCTTGATTCAGTCAACCAAATACTATTTAACCATTCAAGGAAATAATTTCTGGAACTCCAGAACAATTCTGGTGAATTATTTCCCAAAACTAGAGTTTTTTTATTATAAAAATCACTATAAATCAATGGTAATTGATAAAATAGTGAAACCACTTTTGTTGGTTTCATTTTATCAATAACAATCTGATGCTATCATTTTTACCAAATGATATCATACTGAATAAAACTTGGATATAAAAACCCCTTTCTAACTAGTTTCTAAACTATGACTCCTATTGGATTTACTTCCACTATCCAAGCCAATCCCCATCTTTCTAAATACCATATTCCTAAACCCTACTGATGTATAAAGTTCAACCTTGTTTATTTTTTGTATGATATGATGTTGTATGCTTGGTGTTGATTATTCCCATGTTTACTTGCATGTGTAATCCGCGACGACGATAGTTGCGATTGTCTGACGACAAGAAGAGGGGATATTATTTTTATTGGGTATATTGGTATTCTATTGAAGAAGTCCAGGGACATTATTGACACATTACTAATAATCAGGCAAGCCACCTTTTTGCTCATAATCCCTTGTCCTATTTTTATACATGTGCATATTTTACTAACTGGTTTATGTAAATTGAATGGTTTTACTTAAATGTGTTATATATGTGGAAATGTTTTGATCCTCCAAGCTATTACCACCTTAGTACCACTAGGTACAACCCTTTTTGGTGATACCTAATTTCCCTTAGTATTGTAGATGGTGTTTAACACCATAACCCCTTGGAGACCCTGTTTTAGCCTAAGAAAAAAGCATAGGATGGGAAGACCCCGGGAAAATGTTTATAAAAAGTTTTATGAGAAAACCTTGGTGAGGTTTGACCCACCAAGAGAGGTTTGAAAAATGAGAAAGGTTTTGGTTTTAAAAAAGTGATGGAGGAAAAATGTTTGCAAAAACGCACCCGGTTCTTTGCAGCAAGCTATAACAACTTAACCCGTGCAACCACATTACTCCGGAATGGGACGGGGCTGGGCTAGAAGTTTGTCTATTCTGATATAGGTGCATCACACTACTACAAGGGAAATCATTCCCTAGAGGGTGGGCCTTGCTCCATTTCAACGGTCCATGTAAGACATAGACCAGGATGAGGAACTAAGGGTCTACGGACCTCCACGTGATACTATGAGCCCATCATTGAAAGCGCACACCCGTCGAGGTGCAAAACATGCTCCGGTTGTCTTGGGAACTATATAGGGCGTCCTGGTTTTGAGGGGATTGACACTCATAGGGTAGGCATTTATACTAGAGTGGGCATCCGGAAGGTCTTGACCGGCTATTCGACCCACGATCGGTGTAGATTAGGGACGGGTAATCGGATGGTGTGGGTAAAGTGTACAACCTCTGCAGAGTGTAAATCAATTCGAATAGCTGTGTTCGCTATTAAGGACGGGTTGGACAAACTACTGTAGAACGGTGCTGGTTTTGTTTTTCAAAAAGGACCTCTGAGAAGAAAGTGTTTTTCTAAAACCTAATGGTCCGACGGATATCAGAGATGGAGGAGGATAAACCGGTCAGTTGAGAAGCGTGGAGTTGAAATAAGGTGACCCAGTCCTATGGTTTTACAAAACTCTTCCAAAAGGTTTCCAAAAATATTTTACAAAGGATTTCAATAAAACCTTGTAGGTGATATATCTATAAAAGAAACTACTTTAGAAAAGAACCTCTCATGGAGCCATCCTACCACTATAGCCATATTGCATATCCTCTTGTTGTTATTTCCAAAGGTGGTTTGCGAGTACATTCAAAGTAATCACCGACATTGTCTCTGGCTATTAACTTGGTCAGATTACCAGAAGCGCGAGGATCAAGGAAGAAGCTGACGTCTATGTGAGCTAGGGTGTAACTCTGAGTCGGGCACCCTGTTGGGTTATGGATTGACTCGGTCCTTTGTGATTAGAAGATCCGCTTCTTTTATGTATTTGAGCCCTTAGTGGCACTATGTAAGTCTATTTGTGTAAACATTCGTGTATCTGATATTGAAATGGATGAGCTCTTTGATATCTGTCGGTTATGCACCATGATGCACTGATCATGGGATCGTGGTGGTATGCATAAACGGTATTCCCGGACCGTAAATCCGGGGTGCCACCGTACTCATGTGGGACTTTCGCCACGATCATTTTTCTGTCCCCCTTTACGACTCTCAAGTACCATTCATGGAAATTCCGCATTTGCGTTGGCAGTTGTTGCAACTTCTCTTTTCTGACAAAAGGCATCCCTGGGACATATCTAGGGACTACATCAGCCTTGGGTAACTTGTTGTCTTGGGAATCTAGCAATTCAACAACAATCGCATTCATAGCGGCCGCCCACTTCGCAGCTGATGACCCACAAGTATAGGGGGTGTATCACAGTACTTTCGATAAATATGAGTGTCGATCCCAACGAGGAGCAGAAGGTGTTGACTAGTGGTATGGAGCAGAAAATCTCTGTAAATACTTAGAAAAGGGATTTTTATGGGTTTTCTAATAAAGCAACAAAACAAAGTGCAAGTAATAAAGACAATGAACAACTGCAGCAAGTGTCCCAATCCTTTCTTAGCAAAGGACAAGCCGGTTGAAATACTTATAAGGACCAAACGTTCTTGAGCACACATGGGAATTCTGTCAAGTGCTTTCGCTTCATATAGCTAAGTAATCTTCTTTGGTATTGTAAGTGTTGTGTGGGTGAACCTATGCTAATGTACCGACCTTACTTGGACTAATACATACTTGTGATTAAACCCCCTGCAAGCATCCGCAACTACAGGAAAGCAATTAAGATATAAACCTAACCACAACCTTAAACTCTGAGATCCTACACTCCCTTGTGCAAAGGTGTCTTAACAGGGGTTCAGGTTTTTGTCACTCTGGCAACCCCACAATTAGTAGCCAAATACACAATGCATTCCCCTAGGCCCATAAATGGTGAAGTATCATGTAGTCGACGTTCACATGACACAACTAGAAGAATAGCACCACAACTTAAATACTAAACCATTGAATAATAACTCAACACAAATCCACTACTAACAACATGACTTCTCCCATGTCCTCAAGAACTAGACGAACTACTCACAAGACATCATATGCATCAAGATCAAAGATGATATGGTAATGGATAACAATCTGAACATAAACAATAATCCAATGGTTCCACTCACAAGCATCAACTACAATAGTAATCAAAACTGGGAAAGTTTCCCCTACGAACTAATGCAAGATCCAACACAATTGTTACAGCGGGACGGAGTGGTGATGATGGTGCTGTTGGAGATGATGGTGTGGATGATGATGATGATGATCATGATGAAGCCTAGCTTGATGACGGTGTTGATGGCGATGATCTCCCCTCTCCGGGAAGGAATTTCCCCGGCACAAATCTGTCTGTCGAAGAGCTCTTTCTCTCTCGGTGTTTTCCACCCCGCAGAGGCAGTGAAAATCTTTCTGTGGTCGCTCCACTGGTATTAGGGTTCTGAGAGGAAGATATTGGCGACAGGGCGGAGTAGGAGGCCGACCAGGTGGGCCACACTGCCCTAGGAGCGGGTCAGGGTGGGCCCGTGCCTAGGGGTGTGGGCCCCCTGTGGCCCAGCTACGCCTCCCCTTCTGGCTTGCTTCGTCTTCTGGGAAATATAATTTTCCATGATTTTTCTAGTATTTTTCTGATCTTCGCGAAATTGCATCCAAACATCTCTTTTTCCATCAAAAACCTGACTCCGGCAGTTCATCCTCCAAGAATCATCCAACATGCAAAAGATTATGATATTTACTAGCTTTTAGCCCTCATTGCCCCTATCATAATCATCTTGAGATGATTAAGGTTAAAGTGCACAAGGATGGAGTATATGCTTGACAAAATATAAGTTGGCAATCTCAAGTCCCTTGAGTACGAGGGCCGCTCCTCATGCTACTCAACTTTAGTTACCGGTAAGTTCTTGTCATTGTACATACATGTGTATCATAAATAACCGCCAAGGGGTACCCCTTGCACATGGTACAGGAGCTATCCCATAACAAAAATTACAAGGCAAGCAGACAATGAGCATCTCAACGATATTTTTAGTTACTATATGCATAGCTTTTTATTTAGGATGCTTCATAGAATGCTCACTATAGTGATGCTGCAAGTTTCCACCATGATTAGGCATGGCTTAGGCTAGCAGCCTAGGCGTTTCTCTAACACACATAGATCACTCCATGGACTTACAAGCTCCCTCTTTATTTCACACCGACGACATCCGCAAACAAAAGAGCATGATATCAACTGGATGAGTATCCATAAGTGTTGAAAGTGTTCCCCGTGACAGCATGGTTCTGCTAATCCCAACGTATAGATGCAAGCATTTACAACTTTGATGACACAATGGTTCAAGTTTATAGGGGCAAGAAAATAAGGTGTGCCATCAAGTTTGTGAGAGATTTACTAACTGGTTTTCTCATAACAAAATAGTTTTCAATTCGAAAGATAGATGAAACTTGAGAATTTGCTTGGAATAGCAATAATGCTAATAGGTATATATGGTGGACACAAATGGCACAGGTTTTGGTTCAAAGGAGTTGCAAACATGAGAATTATGCCTTCTCAAAACAGGTTTTTGGCTAGCAAGGCTGGGTAGAAAGCAAAAGAGTTGAAGGAAACAAGCAAACCTACAAGTGATAAAGCCAAATCATGCAATCTTCCTTGAAGACACAAAAGATCTTAAATAAATAATAGTAAGCTTATGAGCCAAACAAGAAAGAAAAATAAATGATACAAAATACCTATGAGCTTTTTCTCTTTTTCTTTTAAACCTCAAAAAGTGTTGCTACTGATCAGAGATAGATTTGCCAAAACCAATTTAGATTTACTTGATGCTGCGAAAGTGATGCCAATACTGATCAACAAGATCAATCATATAATAGAGATTGCAAACTAAAATAAGAAGTGCAAAAAGTAAAAGGTGAAACTTCTCATTAATATTCCATAAAGGCACTCACACCAAGGTATAGATAGATAATAAACTAAAGGAGAGATACTTCCACGTGCAAACCAACCTATAAGATAACTTCTCTATGAAAGATATGAATCCACTAAAAAGGTAAAAGATAAAAGACAATGATGTGATACCGTGGAACTCCCCCATGCTTGGAACAAGCCAAGGGTATGCCAAACCTGATGACGAATTACTCCTTCGGTAAAGGTGTTCTCTTGATAAGCTCCTCAATCAGTTTCCTCAAACCCTCAATCTCGAAGGTCAGAGTACGAATCAACTCCGAATTTTGCTCAATGCGGTTCATGATCATGTCGGACCGAGAGTCCCAGTCCTTGCTATTCTTTCCCCACTCTTCCTTCTTAGTGTGCTACTTCCCTGCATGGTTAGAGCGAGGCAGATCCCAAACCGATGGCAAGTTCCCTTTGGGCACATGTTGGTATGGTTTCTCATGTTTAAGAGTATGGAAGGAATTCTTGGTACATGGAGGAGATGACCGTGGAGAGAGGATATGATGCGGGGTTTTCCCTCCTGTAGACATTTGTGCTGTCCTCTTAAGCTTGATAGGTTTCACCACTCCAATAGTTGCGACGGTAACGCGGGTGTCCGGATGCTTGTCCTGCTCCATGTCTTCTTCATCCCCTACCAAAATCTCCCCCCTTGAGATTCTGAGGATCATCTTCCTCGGGCTTCTTGCCTTTGTCATTGGCGGAGACCATGGCGCTCTAAACTTGAGAAGATTTTCCTAACAGAAACAAATCAAAATGAAAACACGATGAGAATACGATACACGAACCTCGGGGGATCCGTGGGTTTATATATTATGAAGTTTCAATGCATAAGGAAGGTACTGGTACAAAAAAAGGCGCAGACGGAGCTCGGGGGCTCACACCCCTACCAGGCGCGTCCAGCTGGGGCCCGCGCCTGGGGTGGGTGTGGCCACCCCGGCCTCCGTTTCCTCCTCTGTTTCATTTATTAATCTTCCATATGTATTAAAAACATCAAAAATATAAAATATTGGGCTTTCACGAACCTTCAGTTTTCACCACTTTTTCCTATTCAAAGACGAACTCTGCAGACTCCTTTTCTCCTTCTCCTAGAAATTCTTTTTCTCACAAGGCAATACACAAACTTCAATGGCAACATTAGTGTAAGAAAAAACAATAAACCTTAAGGTTCACACTTCAACTGAAATACATCAAAACAAAAGCTACTGTAGCAACTCATTTCCAAAAAACCAAAAGAATCTGGAAGGGAAACAATAAAAGAGGCAAATGCAAATGATGGCAGAAATCTATCAAAACAGACCAGTAGGTAAAGATTGATTTTTTCGAAAACCTTCTGTTGCTCAAATCAAAAAGTGCAAAAATAATGAAAGTTGGGTAACAACTTGGAGAACAAGCACAGAAAAATACAGCTCCATCCGAAGAACTGAGCTTCCTCATGAATTTTTACAATGCAGCACAAAAATCTGTCCCAGGACAGCCACTTTTCACAACTCCTCCACTTCTCAAAAGTAGTTGAAATTCACACAAAAACCAAAACAAAAAGGATAAGGAGCGGTTATTACTGAGGTAATAACTTCCAAGACTCGACAAAACTCTTGGTTATCTCCCAACAAGTACTTTTCTTTAATGCCTTTAAGTTAGGCTTGATAGTTTCAAAGATGCTCACAAAGGAGTTATATATTTGAAGTGAAAGAGAGCATCAAGAAGCAAATAACCAACACATTTGAGTCGAACCCACTTCCTATGCATGGAGGTATCAAGATAAAACAAGTTGTTGAAACAAAAAGCCACCAACATAGGAAGATAAAACAGGTGCAACTTCAAAGCTTTCAACAGAAAACGGGGAAACTTAACATTATTCTGATGCATAAAACCTTGTTTCCCTCTCTCATAATAACTTTCAGTAGCACTTTGAATAAAGTTGACAATATAAATGTCATAGGAAACAACTCTATCATCAAGATGAGCATACTTACATTCATCAAAAATAGGTCCAAGGTCATAAACTGGATCAATAGAAGCAAGTTGTTCCATCCTGAAATCTTTATTAGGCAAGCTGTTTTCACAAGGAGCTTTAGCAAATTTGGAAAAGTTAAACTCATAAGAATCTCCATCAAACTTAGTTAAAACTTTCTCCTTCTTACAATCTATAATAGCTCCACAAGTGTTCAAGAAAGGTCTACCAAAAATGATAGGACAAGTTTTACTAGTTGCTGAATTAAGCACTAGAAAATCAACAGGATACTTAATTTTACCACAAAGAACCCCCACATCTCTTACAATACCAATGGGGCAAATGGTTTCCTTATTGGCAAGGTGAATAACCACATCAATGTCCTCAAGCTCACAAGGACCAATCTCATGCATAATTTCCCTGTAAAGCTCATAAGGAATAGCACTAGAACTAGCACCAATATCACATAAACCATAATAACAATGATCACCAATTCTAATAGAAAGCACAGGGACACTAGTTTTTCTAGCTTTTCTAGGATGAGAGACAATATTAGAAGCGTCTTCACAGAAGACATGTAACATCCCAACATTTAGGAACTAACGAAGGGTAGAATTAGGAATTTAGGATATTGCATGCATTCATCTATTAAAATGTGGGTAAATTTTTCGCCAAATAAAAACCTTAAGTGATCAAAGTTTCTTTCATGCTTTGAGATTAGGTATAGTCTTGGAGGATGATTGTTATAGACTTTGATATGATCTTTGTGGATTAGAGTGTTTTGGGAACTGGAAATTGAATTTAAAACTTGAATGTTTGAATTTATAGTTCAAAAGGATTTATATTTATGTTTGAATATTATGTTTTACTCAAGGGTTAATAATTAAGTAGTTCAAGCTTTATGTCAAGAAAAACAAAAAAAATAAGAATGTTCATTTCAAAATCTTATTCAATAAATGAGTTACAAAATGTAACTTATGGAAATGAACAACAGTCTTTACAATGATAATAAATAGAAATATAATATTTCTTTATTGAATAATAGTACAATTTTTATTACAAATGGATAAAAATAAAATTACAAAAGAATAAAGAAATATTACATATGACTATTCTACAAATAAAGAAGAAAACCTAAACTAAAATATTGAATTCCCAAGTCTGGTACCTGCAAAACAAACACAAACAAAAAGAAAGAAAGTTAAAGTTAAAATTATATTACTCTCAGAATTGACAGTGAAGTGCACTGTTCAAGATTTCATCATTGAGTAATCTTTTAAAGGGGAAAGTTTCACCAATATGAAAGAATATATCTTTCATAATTTAAAGCCATAAGTCAAATAAACAGCAAGGAGGGGCAAGTTTCACCAGCCAAGTAAAAGGTAACTTGATAAAAGTAACTCTCAAATTCAGAACATATCCACAAGGTACGACAGGAACACAAGCAGCACACACACGAAACTGCATGGTGTATGCTGTTAGCACCACAGCAGCATCACAAGCACACAAAACTTCTCAGCACAGCCATGGGAAGCTAATCCACACCATTCTATTGTTCTTACACACCAAGCACAGCAGCCACCAGCTAAACCAAGCAAAAGCCAAGCTAGATCACACCAATCCAAAACCCCTGGATCACATCACCAAAATGGTGACATAAGGAGGGGGTGGATCAGGTGGATAGCAAGACCAAGATCAAGCCATCAGGACCAGGAGGTGAAGGGCTAGATCAAGGACAAGATAGTAGCTGGAAATACCAGGAGAGCACCAGATCAAGCTACCACAAGATCAACCACTGGCAACCCAACATCAAGTGAGTGTGGTGAGTAAAATAGACCATCACATGATCCATCTGTCTAAGATTAGACAAGTATTCATGATTTGTCTCTTACTCAAATTCTCAGAAAACACCCAAGTGGGGTGAATCCATCACTGAACTTTTAAACACTAAAAGCAATCAGAAAAGTATAAAGACCCAACTAAGATCTCAGGACAACATCATTGATCTAAGCTATCAAGCTATATTTCAATTCAAGAATTAATATAGACAAGATCTACAATTCTAGGCACATATCTTAAATAGGAGTAGCACCTTAGAATTTAATCTCATGGATCTATATAAGATATGAAGCCCACAATTAATTTTTCCCAACATTGATTCAAGAAACAGTAGCTGGTACCACTACCAGAACTAATCCTTGAGAAACAATAAGACAAAGATCTAATCCCTAACCTCAGACCAACATCATTGGTTCTAGGGATGCAAGGAAAGATAATTGCACTTATTTATAATGTCAAGCTAATTCTTAAGCTTGAACAAAACCAAACCAAGTTATAGAATCTAATCGTGTGTGCCATACAAGGATGGTGTCACAAGAACAGTTCTAAACTAAGCAGGTTAAGCATATAATCTTCATAGATTCAACCAACCAACTATAAATCATTTTCCTCACATCACAGGAATCATACTCAAGAAAATCCATATACATATGTTCACTATAAGAGACCATTTAATCTCAAGTTATATATGAATTTCTAAACCAATAGTAATAATATAGTGACTTCATCACACAACACTCACTGTCATTAACCAAGTATGACAGTGGTGAGTTAGTAAAACCACTAGATTCCCAAGTATTGCTTCTAGAGCAACTTTATCATCTGAATCATATCAAAAATTTATCCATAGAATAATCTGATAAACAACTAGCATCACCACAGCTAACCATCAACAGTAAGCCACAGCAAGTCATCACTCAAAAGGTTCAGGGATCATCAATACATGATTCAATTCATCCAATATTTAATCAACAGAGGGATTTGAACCCTAAGCAGAACTTATCATCTTAATTAGAACAGAACACTAACCAGAAATGGCCACTACCAACATCTGGCATGGGATGGCCTAGCACAGCGAGCACGAGAGGGAGAGGAACAACTTACTAAGGGTCCTCGCTGAAGAATAGAAGAGGAAGCAGAGGAGGCCGATGAACTGGCGGCATGGGGAGCACCCCCAAGGGGGCACTGCAACCCATATAACGCCACGACGGCGACCATAGCCACGCCTGGGGGCGAGGAGCATCACCACGGCACACGATAGCAGCAGCGGCGTCAGCACCAACGCCAACCCCAAACCCTAGGGTTTGGAACGACATCGATCTGTCCGCAGGAGAGATCCTGGTCCAAATCGAATTGGACAGGAGGGTAGAGCAGGGTCGATAACCTCATCCTACACCACGGCGGCGGCCATGGAGGCCCACGACGGCGTGAATCACCGACGGTGACACCGCTGACCACGGGGTCGGAGGAGGAGAGGAAGAGAGGTGAGCTCGAGAGAAAGGCAGAGAGTGATGGGCTAGGTTGGGCCAAAACCCTTTGGGGTGTTGTTTTTACTTTGCCCTACTGGGCCACAAGGGCCCAATAAACCCCAAATAGCCAGCCCAAATTATTTAGAGCCTGTTTTAATAAATGGAAAAAGACCAAAATGCCCCTGAACTTAAATAAATTCTAGAAAATAAAAAAAATCCAAAAATTTTAAGTAAAATATTTTTGGATTCACTATAGTCCAAACTATTCAAATAAAGTGAGAAATACAATTTTAGATATATAATTCCTTATGGAATTTTACAAAATTATTGAAAGGTGATAAAAATAAATAAAAATCACTTTCATTATATAGTAATATTGTAGTATTTTAGAAAAATACTAGAAAAATATTTAATAACAACTTTTGGTATTTAAATAATAATTCTTAAAGGAATTATTAAATCAATAAAAGGGAAATAAAATAAAAGAATACAATATTCTATTATAAATAATAAAAATTAATATTTATAAATCCTTTATTATTAAAAAGAATTTCTATAATTTAAATAATGGGGGAGAATACATAAAGTTAAATAATGCATTACATTACTTCTACATAATCATTTTGCTTCTTTAAATATTGTCCTTACCAGGCAATAATGATGTTTTGTAGACATAGAAGCTCAAACTCCAGTGCAAGCATCAGACTTCACTACCTTGCCATCACAAGGCAAGTTCATCACTTGCTTATGTCCTTTGAAGAGTCTTTATCAAAGTATTTGCAAATTGTGTGTTATCATCTATATTATAGAAAAAGGAAACATTATATTCTCAAGATACTAAATCTTAGATATCATCCTAAGTGATGATATGATGGAGCAATAGAACTTAGGGTTCTAATTGCAATAATGATGAATAATTAGGGATTAATAACCCATGACATCAGTGATTCTAGCTCCGTATATTACGCGTTAACCATGAGATTTGGAATGGGACGGAGAAGTCAGTTGTATCATTTTCCTCTTGCATGGAGGCAAGACGACCTTAACGTGACGTTGTGATTCCTTGTGCGGATCCAACATATGGGTGGGCACCCTTACGCCCCACACTTTTGGTGTCTGGATTATCTATGAATGGTGTTTAGGGATATAGTCCATGTAAATGGTACTATTCCGGGCATCACTAGGTTATAGAGTCTTCGGGAACTCATCAGGGTTTTAGCCTGCCCGAAAGGGGTCTTAACGAAGGTGAGCTGCCCTGAAGGATCGTGCAGACATATGAGGTCATGGAGAGGGTAGTGATTGGATTGGACCAACTACTAGGCCCCACATCATGGAATTGTGGACGGGATAGTACGCCCGGTTGTGCAACAAGGAGTTGATCTCTCATGGGAAACGTAACACACCTCTACAAAGTGTAAGAATTGTAACTTGTTACTCCCTGTTCCAGGAAGGAGCTATGAACACGGCAGGAAAGGAACTCCATGAAAGTTCTGGTCAACCTGTGAGGGCTGATGGTCATAGATTTTTATAATAAAATAAATCTTTGAAGAAAGATTTACGAAAATTGCATAGTGCCAAAGACTGATCGTCCGAGGTGGTAGATAGAGCATCAAACTTCCTACCTTGCATATAATGAATTTGCTGGGTAACGCTGTTACTCATCCTTTCCTTTGAATCCTTGCTTAGACTCTGAGAATCCCGAAGATACTCCAATGTATGCATCTGAGAGTCAAGAGGAGGTCTTCTATGAAAAACCCAACTTGTATGGAGCCATAGAAGGGGAGGACTATGACATCGTCTATGGAGGAGAGTTCCAAGAGTCTGAATAATTACAATAGATCTAGTATCCACTTGAGCCGAGCAACATGAACAATATATAGCAATAAGTTGTTGAGCTCAATTTGGAGTTTAAGTTTTAAATTTGAAACTTCCGCTGAAACACTTATATTTTGGTTTGTAAGTTGAATCTTTTGGAAGTCTTGAACTTCCGGTATTGTAATAATAATAATGTGTGTATGTTTGTAATATGGACCCGCAATGTTTCTGTTGTACGACTCTGAGGGATGTGATATTTACGGAACGATGTTCTGTGGGTGTCATGTCAACGACTATAGTGTACTACACATGCAGTGGTATGCTGGGTCACCGCAGTTGGTATCAGAGCAAATTGCTTTGACCTTGGGTTGGAAACCTAGTAAGGGTATTACCTGTAGGAGAGTGTAGCAACGATAAAGAATTCTCTAGAAGTAATATAATGGGTATTCAAATGTGAATATTCCGTTATATGTTTTAGTGCGATAATTCTTTGTTATGATGCAATATATTATTGGTTACTAATAAAAATATTTTTTGATATACAAAGCTATGGCACCAAAGTTTCCAAAACAGAATTTGGTAAGGAAAGAAGAGACTCTTAATGATTATCAAGGATCATTCACAGACCAACTTCGTCAACTTTTAAAGATTTTTAGTTGTCCAACTAGAATTCCAGTGAACACTATAACTTACCATGATGGCCGGATGTTATCCAAGTATCGTGTGAGTATCCAACTTCTAGAGGAGCTGGGATTATATCACGATCTACCTATAGGTGAAGGTAGGAGTCACTTAACCGCATATCATGTTGCTGTTGTGGAGGCGATAGCTAATATCCGGGAGCATAAAGCCAAGGAGTTAGAAGGTAGCACATTTTCTGTGATACCTCATGATTCTATAGACTCGGAGCCTGTACCGGATCATCTTACTTTGGTTAAGAAGCATCCTAAGTTAGCTTCCAAGTTTATGGATAGATACCGAACACTTGTTGCGTCTTTTTATAAGACACATCAAGTGATTGTTGGAGATAAAAATGACATGTTAGAGGATCTAACTGATCCGGAAAGGAGGAAGCAGTTAGCATTCCAGTTAGAGAAGGAAGCAAGTATTAGTGCAACACCTATCTTTAAGGATATACCTATAGATCCTGAATCTTTTATACCATATCCTTACTCACAAAGTCCCGAACCTATATATGACCCTAATATGGATATGAGGTATGCAGTACCACAGGGTTCAGAGGATGGTTCTGATTCAGAACTTCCTATTGAGAATTCTGATGGTTGGAGAAGGGTATCATATGAAGGATCTCATGAACACCAGATGTCCACAGATGGTTCCGACAGAAATGTTGGACAATCTAGCTAGATGAGTGCAAGAATTAATCCTAGTAACAGAAGTAGAAATGCCATGTCGATAGATAATCAGGATGAAGAAGAAGATCCTGAGGAGAGAGTCCTTGAATCATCAACATCTTCTCAAAACCCAGGGAATATACATTATCCGGTGTTTAACTATCTCGCCCAAAGGAGCACCTGGAGATCAGCAGGATCTGTGTTTTCTGTTGACAATTCAAGGAATGAAGCTCAGGAGATGCAGGCAGGAGATAATGTCGAATATGTTTCTAAAGACTTTTCAGCTAAGCTGGAGGGAGTCAATGCGCTCAGGTTGAGTAATGACTCAAGTCCTAACACTTTAGATACTGAGTATGTTCCTTCTGGATTTGTTCCACAAACTATGTGACGAACGACACATCATCATGGTTGGACATCAGGCATGTATGATGAGTGTAGTTACAACTAGAAGTAGGCAACTATTTAGAGGTGTCAAGTACCGTGTATAGTACTCCAAGAAATAAGATAGTTTGATAAATAAAGTAGTATTGTGATTATACCTATATGGTATATGTTGTAATGA
Source organism: Avena sativa (assembly GCA_916181665.1). NCBI lineage: Eukaryota > Viridiplantae > Streptophyta > Magnoliopsida > Poales > Poaceae > Avena > Avena sativa. Next base: position 378,808,916 of record OV702284.1, read on the forward strand.
TTTTGTATTTTTATGATATTATGTATAATATGTGAAATGCATATTTGGATTTTATTTGGATCTTCATTGTGTGACTAGTTCTGTGCGTAAAGTCGAGCTCAGAACACATGTGCATGATGTAATTATGAGTATTCGCTTTATGTTATAGGACTAGAGGGTCATGGATATGGGTGTAGAAACTGAATCTGAGCAGGAGAGGATGGAACGTGAGGCCAAAGAGAAGGCCGATGCAGATGCAGCAAATCAGGGAGCATTACCACCACCACCACCATTGAGGTCGTTAATGGAGCAGAACTTTATGTAGTGTATGCAAATGATGCAAGAGACCCAGAACAAGTTCATGTAGGAGTTGCTGGGACGAGAAAATCAGAGGGCACCTGAAGGTGGAGGAGTGAGTTTATCTGATTTCCAGAATGCAAGGCCATTACCTTTTGCATCAGCTCCTGAACCAATGGATGCAGAAGATTGGCTAGTAGATACCGAAAGAAAGCTGAAGACTGTAGGTTGCAATGAGGAGGAGAAATTGAGGTATGCAACTCATCTTCTGACTAGACCTGCAGCATCTTGGTGGGAGAATCAGTTAGCCATGCAACAACCAGGAAGGGAGTACACTTGGAAAGAGTTTAAATAGAGATTCCGTGAATATCATGTTCTGGAGAGTGTTATGGAGTTGAAGCAAAGAGAATTTGAGGAGCTGCAACAGGGATATACTAGTGTTATGAAGTATATCCGGGAGTTTAGTCAACTGTCTCGATATGCTGAGGAAGAAGTTAATACGGAGGAAAAGAGGAAGAAGCGTTTCGTGCGAGGATTAAATCCATTTGTGAGGATGCAGTTGAGGTTGGCTAATAAGCAAACTTATCAGCAGTTGCTAGATGCAGCTATTACCTTCGAAGATGACTACAAGAATGTCCAAGAGGATACAAGGAAGAGATCTAAGAAGGAAACAAAAAGGATAAAGGCAAGTAAGCCCAACCCCAATATGTAATTCAAACCAAGTAATAGTCCCTATAACAACAACAATTCCAATCAGAATGCAAATCCAAACATAAAGAATATTATATGCCACAATTGCAAACTCCCAGGGCATATGAGCAGGGATTGCCCGAAACCAGTAATTGTATGCCATGCTTGTGGTCAGAGAGGTCACATCAAGCCCAATTGTACAAGTAAACCACAAGGAGGTTGGCCGGTACGAGATGGAAGGAAAGTCAATGGAGGAAATGGACAGCCCAATAAAGGAGGAAATAATGGCAAGAACAACAATGGAAAGAGGAATAGACCTACCGGGAAGCTGAACTGTGCAACCCTAGAGGAGGTGGATAATTCGGAGAATGCAGTGATAGGTACGCTCAATATCCTTACCAATCCCGGCAAAGTTCTATTTGATACTGGTGCAACTACTTCATTCATTTTTGAATAATTCTGTGGTAAGTTCAGGATTATAAGGGCAACGTTAGAAAACCCCATGACCGTAGTTACGGCAGGGCATAATGTGATTGTATGCCACATTAAACAAGATCAGGTTATATAGATCTGTGGTTGTACATATTTTGCAGACCTTTATGTGATTCCTTTGAAGGGAATTGCAGTAGTGCTGGGGATGGACTAGATGATGGATCATGGAGCTCAGATAAATTGTAAGGAGAAAACTGTCTCAATCAAAACTCCAAGTGGAGAAAGGATAGTTTACCAAGCAGCTAAGCACAGTCATATCATGGTGGATCTGCAGTTGAACTCAATGAAAGAGGTCAAATTGGAAAATATTCCTATAGTAAATGAATTTTAAGATGTTTCTCCACCAGAGCTACCGGGAATGCCACCAGATCGAGAAATAGAGTTCACTATTGACCTAATTCCAGGTACAACACCAATAGCTCAAGCACCCTATAAGATGGGACCAAAAGAATTAAAATAACTCAAAGATAAAATTAATGAGTTAGACAGAAAAGGGTTTATCCAGGAAAGTGTATCCCCATGGGGAACACCAGTAATCTTTGTGGATAGGAGGGATGGTGGAAGAAGGATGTGTGGAGATTATAGAAATATGAACAACGTTACTATCGAGAATAAGTATCCTTTACCAAGAATTCAAGATTTGTTTGATCAAGTGAAAGGAGCCGGAGTATTTTTAAAGATCGACCTAAGATCTGGATACCATCAAATAAAAATCAAGCCTGAGGATATTCTCAAGAAAGCATTTGTCTCAAGATATGGACACCATGAGTATCTGGTAGTACCATTTGGTTTGACCAGTGCACACTAGTAGAAAAAAGGCTATCCGTTTGTGCCTCCTAACAACATTAGTCCCGGTTCCGCCACGACCCGTGACTAATGCTGGCACGCGTCCCGGTAGAGAGAGCACGGGGCCCGGAGGCATGCGTCCCGGTTGGTAGGGGGCATACGTCCCGGTTTGTAACACAAAGCGGGACTAGAGGTTGGGCGTCAGCCACGTGGTGTGGCACACACCTTTAGTCCCGGTTTGTGTTACAAACCGGGACGTATGCTCCTGCCCTCTATAAATGCAACACCCCAACCCTCTGCCTCCACTCTGTTTTTTCTTGGTGGAAGGTGTGAGGGGTGTGCTAGTTTTTTTCCCCTATGCATGCATTCAAGGTGTTTGATGAAATGTTTGAGTGAATGATCCCGTTCAATTTCTCATAGAACAAAAATATAGAAGGTGTCCGAGACGCACTTGAGGTTTCTTCTCCTCTTTATTTCCCTCGATCGAGGTTAGCAATCTTAACTTTTATCTGTCATTGATACAATGCATGTGTCGATATGAATTGGTCATTTCACTATTTATGATGTCCTATTTTTGATAAAGTTACTTATATGATGCAGATGAACGGTCAGGAATGGATGTACGGTGACCGGCGTGTACCCGAGTATATGAAAGGCGTGGATAAATTTATCGATGTGGCTACGGCAAACAAAGAGAATGGTTTTATATGTTGTCTATGTGTTCAATGTCGGAACAACAAGGAGTACTCTTCGTTGAAAATCATTCGCGGCCACCTGATTATGAAAGGTTTCATGCCCAAATATAGGTGTTGTACCAAGAACGGGGAAAGAGGGGTTATGATGGAATATGGTGAAGAATAAGATGATGATAACAACTATCATCATATGTTTCCTGAATACAGTTATACTGCAATGGAATACAATGGAGAGGAAGGAGGTGAAGAACGGGCATCATATGAGCCGGCTGATGAACTTGGTAGGGTCATTTCTGATGCAAAGCGAGACTGTGAAACAGAAATGAGAAGTTGAAGTTAGAGGGCATGTTAGAAGATCACAAGAAATTGTTGTATCCAAATTGTGAAGATGGCAGCACAAAGCTCGGTACCACACTGGAATTGTTGCGATGGAAGGCAGAGTGTGGTCTAACTGACTCCTCATTAAAAGATGCAGAAAATAATGAAGCCGAAGATTCCAAAACATAACGAACTTCCCGAGAGTACCTATGAAGCAAAGAAGACTCTCTGTCCTCTAGGATTAGATGTGCAAAAGATACATGCATGCATTAATGACTGCATCCTCTACCGCGGTAAGGAGTATGAGAATTTAGATAAATGCCCGGTATGCAATGCATTGCGGTATAAGATTAGACAAGATGACCTTGGTGATGTTGAGGGAGAGCCCCTCCAAAAGAGGGTTCCTGCTAAGGTTATGTGGTATGCTCCTATAATACCAAGGTTGAAATGCATGTTCAGAAACAAAGAGCATGCTAGGTTGTTGCGATGGCACAAAGAAGACCGTAAGAAAGACGGGAAGTTGAGACACCCTGCTGATGGGTCACAGTGGAGAAAAATCGAGAGAGACTTCCCAGACTTTGCAGGTGACGCAAGGAACTTATGGTTTGGTCTAAGTATGGATGGCATGAATCCTGTTGGGGAGCATAGCTGCAGCCACAGCACCTGGCCCGTGACTCTATGTATCTACAACCTGCCTCCTTGGTTGTGCATGAAGCGTAAGTTCATTATGATGCCAGTGCTCATCTAAGGCCCGAAGCAACCGGGCAACGACATTGATGTGTACCTTAGGCCATTAGTTGAAGAACTCTTACAGCTGTGGGGCAAACCAGGTGTACGTGCGTGGGATGAGAACAAACAAGGGCCATTTGATCTACGAGGGTTGCTTTTCGTAACCATCAATGATTGGCCTGCTCTTAGTAACCCTTCAGGACAGACAAACAAGGGATATAAGGCATGCACACTGTTTAGATAAGACTGAAGGTACATATTTGCATAAATGCAAGAAGTTTGTGTACCTGGCGAATCGACGATTTCTTCCGACCAATCATCCCGTAAGAAAGAAAGGCAAGCATTTCAAAGGTGAGGCAGATTACCGGAAGAAGCCTGAACTCCCTACTGGTGATGATGTATTTGGTATGGTCAAGGACATAGAAGTAATCTTTGGAAAGGGTCCCGGCGGTCAATCAGTTCCGAACGACGTCTCGAAAACCATCTTGCAGCTTGTAACTTCTCTAACTAGATCAATAGACCTGGGAGCTAACTAATTTCACATATTAGGGAGTGCCTCTATGACCAGTTTCTTGGAGATACCGGAGGACTGGGATCCGGCGGTATCTCCCTGAAACTGGTCGTAGTGGTGTCCCTGCTCTCGAAAACAATATTGGAGATGCCTCAATCTGGCTAGACGACTGGACTCACAAGGATGCCTATTTATAGTACAAGCAGCTCATCATAGTGTCGACACTTACGACATAATGTCGACACTCACCCCTATTATTAGTGCTGAATCGTGTTTTGTCCTGGTTGGTATCTCCAACCGGGACTAAAGGTTCATCTTTAGTCCCGGTTGGTGCCACCATCCGGGACAAGGTACACGCCGCACGACATAATATCGACACTCACCCCTATCATTAGTGCTGCCTGGACCAGCCTGCCAAAATCCCTCCAACCGGGACTAAAGATGAACCTTTAGTATATTGAAAATACGAACAATGAAAATCCTTCGCGTGGTGTCATATTATGTGACATAGTTGAAAGGAAAAATACCAGACTTGGTATATTGATCATGTCTCGAAAAAATCTTCACAAAATGACCTATCGCCCATGATTTTTTGAAAAAATCATTTTTAAACTCGCAATATGTGGTTTCTTTAGAGATCCAATGCAAGTTCTAACAATGCTCATCCCGTATCTTCATGCACGCCGGTTCGACCATAGTTAGAAATTCAAAAAATTCAAAACGGGCATAAGAAATTCAAAAAAAATCCGAACAATGAAAATCCTTCGCGTGGTGTCATATTATGTGACATAGTTGAAAGGAAAAATACCAGACTTGGTATATTGATCATGTCTCGAAAAAACCTTCACAAAATGACCAATCATGTTCGAGGTTTCATGGCTTTCAGTCCAAATGACCGATGTGATGTGCTGAATCATGGCATAGTTTGTGATGTTGTGCCCATATTATGCATGCATTTGTACATTGGTATGGAGAACAATATTGGAGGAGGAAGTTTTCCATTTCGTCGCACGGAAAAGCCCTTTTCCATTTTCCGAGCGCAAAAAACGGGTCGTTTTGTGAAGTAACCACCAAAATGTTGTTTCAGAATGCTAACGTCCCATTTTCCTAAAATACTAGAACACCTTACATGGACTAACTCACAATCGGGACATCTCAAACCTTTTCGTCCATCCCAGGTAAAAAGGACAAATGTGTGCTGAATCGGTAGGAGGGTCCGGTTTGTACTACAGGTACATGATCTGACGCCTGTGATTTTTTGTAAAAATCATTTTTAGACTCACCATATGTGGTTTCTTCAGAGATCCAATGCAAGTTCTAACGATGCTCGTCTCCTATCTTCATGCACGCCGGTTCGACCATAGTTAGAAATTGAAAAAATTGAAAACGGGCATAAGAAATTCAAAAAATCCAAACAATGAAAATCCTTCGCGTGGTGTCATATTTTGTGACATAGTTGAAAGTAAAAATACCAGACTTGGTATATTGATCATGTCTCGAAAAAACCTTCACAAAATGACCTATCATGTTCGAGGTTTCATGGCTTTCAGTCCAAATGACCGATGTTATGTGCTGAATCATGGCATAGTTTGTGATGCTGTACCCATATTATGCATGCATTTGTACATTGGTATGGAGAACAATATTGGAGGAGGAAGTTTTCCTTTTCGTCGCATGGAAAATCCCTTTTCCATTTTCCGAGCGCAAAAAACGGGTCGTTTTGTGAAGTAACCACCAAAATGCTGTTTCAGAATGCTACCGTCCCATTTTCCTAAAATACTAGACCACCTTACATGGACTATCTCCAAACCGGGACATCTCAAACCTTTTCTTCCATCACGGGTACAAAGGACAAATGTCTGCCGAATCGGCAGGAAGTGGGTCAAGTTTGTACTACAGGTACATGATCTATCGTCGCCCCGTGATTTTTTGAAAAAAATCATTTTTAGACTCGCAATATGTGGTTTCTTCAGAGATCCAATGCAAGTTCTAACGATGCTCATCCCCTCTCTTCATACACGCTGGTTCGACCATAGTTAGAAATTCAAAAAATTCAAAACGAGCATAAGAAATTCAAAAAAAATCTGAACAATGAAAATCCTTCGCGTGGTGTCATATTATGTGATATAGTTGAAAGGAAAAGTATCAGACTTGTTATATTGATCATGTCTCGAAAAAACCTTCACAAAATGACCTATCATGTTCGTGGTTTCATGGCTTTCGGTCCAAATGACCGATGTTATGTGCTGAATCACGGCATAGTTTGTGATGTTGTGCCCATATTATGCATTCATGTGGACATTGGTATGGAGAACAATGTTTTGTAGGAGGAAGTTTTCCTTTTTGTCACACGGAAAATCCCTTTTCCATTTTCCGAGCGCAAAATCGGATCGTTTTGTGAAGTAACCACCAAAATGCTGTTTCAAAATGGTACCGTCCCATTTTCCTAAAATACTAGAACACCTTACATGGACTAACTCCCAACCGGGACATCTCAAACCTTTTCGTCCATCCTAGGTAAAAAAGACAAATGTCTGCCGAATCGGTAGGAAGTGGGTCCAGTTTGTACTACAGGTACATGATCTAACGCCCGTGATTTTTTGAAAAAAATCATTTTTTGACTCGCAATATGTGGTTTCTTCAGAGATCCAATGCAAGTTCTAACGATGCTCGTCCCCTATCTTCTTGCACGCCGGTTCGACCATAGTTAGAAATTCAAAAAATTCAAAACAGGCATAAGAAATTCAAAAAAAATCCAAACAATGAAAATCCTTCGTGTGGTGTCATATTTTGTGACATAGTTGAAAGTAAAAATAGCAGACTTGGTATATTGATCATGTCTCAAAAAAACCTTCACAAAATGACCTATCATGTTCGAGGTTTCATGGCTTTCAGTCCAAATGACCGATGTTATGTGCTGAATCATGGCATAGTTTGTGATGTTGTGCCCATATTATGCATGCATTTGTACATTCGTATGGAGAACAATGTTGCAGGAGGAAGTTTTCCTTTTCGTCGCACGGAAAAGCCCTTTTCCATTTTCCGAACGCAAAAAACGGGTCGTTTTGTGAAGTAACCACCAAAATGCTGTTTCAGAATACTACCGTCCTATTTTCCTAAAATACTAGACCACCTTACATGGACTATCTCCCAACCGGGACATCTCAAACCTTTTCGTCCATCCCGGGTAAAAAGGACAAATGTCTGCTGAATCGGTAGGAAGTGGGTCCAGTTTGTACTACAGGTACATGATCTAACGCCCGTGATTTTTTGAAAAAAAATCATTTTTTGACTCGCAATATGTGGTTTCTTTAGAGATCCAATGAAAGTTCTAACGATGCTCGTCCCCTATCTTCTTGCACGCCGGTTCGACCATAGTTAGAAATTCAAAAAATTCAAAACAGGCATAACAAATTCAAAAAAAATCCAAACAATGAAAATCCTTCGTGTGGTGTCATATTTTGTGACATAGTTGAAAGTAAAAATACCAGACTTCGTATATTGTTCATGTCTCGAAAAAACCTTCACAAAATGACCTATCATGTTCGAGGTTTCATGGCTTTCAGTCCAAATGACCGATGTTATGTGCTGAATCATGGCATAGTTTGTGATGCTGTGCCCATATTATGCATGCATTTGTACATTCGTATGGAGAACAATGTTGCAGGAGGAAGTTTTCCTTTTCGTCGCACGGAAAAGCCCTTTTCCATTTTCCGAACGCAAAAAACGGGTCGTTTTGTGAAGTAACCACCAAAATGCTGTTTCAGAATACTACCGTCCTATTTTCCTAAAATACTAGACCACCTTACATGGACTATCTCCCAACCGGGACATCTCAAACCTTTTCGTCCATCCCGGGTAAAAAGGACAAATGTCTGCTGAATCGGTAGGAAGTGGGTCCAGTTTGCACTACAGGTACATGATCTATCGCCCGTGATGTTTTGTAAAAATCATTTTTAGACTCGCAATATGTGGTTTCTTCAGAGATCCAATGCAAGTTCTAACGATGCTCGTCCCCTATCTTCATGCACGCCGGTTCGACCATAGTTAGAAATTCAAAAAATTCAAAACGGGCATAAGAAATTCAAAAAAAAATCCGAACAATGAAAATCCTTCGCGTGGTGTCATATTATGTGATATAGTTGAAAGGAAAAGTATCAGACTTGTTATATTGATCATGTCTCGAAAAAACCTTCACAAAATGACCTATCATGTTCGTGGTTTCATGGCTTTCGGTCCAAATGACCGATGTTATGTGCTGAATCACGGCATAGTTTGTGATGTTGTGCCCATATTATGCATTCATGTGGACATTGGTATGGAGAACAATGTTTTGTAGGAGGAAGTTTTCCTTTTTGTCACACGGAAAATCCCTTTTCCATTTTCCGAGCGCAAAATCGGATCGTTTTGTGAAGTAACCACCAAAATGCTGTTTCAAAATGGTACCGTCCCATTTTCCTAAAATACTAGAACACCTTACATGGACTAACTCCCAACCGGGACATCTCAAACCTTTTCGTCCATCCTAGGTAAAAAAGACAAATGTCTGCCGAATCGGTAGGAAGTGGGTCCAGTTTGTACTACAGGTACATGATCTAACGCCCGTGATTTTTTGAAAAAAATCATTTTTTGACTCGCAATATGTGGTTTCTTCAGAGATCCAATGCAAGTTCTAACGATGCTCGTCCCCTATCTTCTTGCACGCCGGTTCGACCATAGTTAGAAATTCAAAAAATTCAAAACAGGCATAAGAAATTCAAAAAAAATCCAAACAATGAAAATCCTTCGTGTGGTGTCATATTTTGTGACATAGTTGAAAGTAAAAATAGCAGACTTGGTATATTGATCATGTCTCGAAAAAACCTTCACAAAATGACCTATCATGTTCGAGGTTTCATGGCTTTCAGTCCAAATGACCGATGTTATGTGCTGAATCATGGCATAGTTTGTGATGCTGTGCCCATATTATGCATGCATTTGTACATTCGTATGGAGAACAATGTTGCAGGAGGAAGTTTTCCTTTTCGTCGCACGGAAAAGCCCTTTTCCATTTTCCGAACGCAAAAAACGGGTCGTTTTGTGAAGTAACCACCAAAATTCTGTTTCAGAATACTACCGTCCTATTTTCCTAAAATACTAGACCACCTTACATGGACTATCTCCCAACCGGGACATCTCAAACCTTTTCGTCCATCCCGGGTAAAAAGGACAAATGTCTGCTGAATCGGTAGGAAGTGGGTCCAGTTTGTACTACAGGTACATGATCTAACGCCCGTGATTTTTTGAAAAAAAATCATTTTTTGACTCGCAATATGTGGTTTCTTTAGAGATCCAATGCAAGTTCTAACGATGCTCGTCCCCTATCTTCTTGCACGCCGGTTCGACCATAGTTAGAAATTCAAAAAATTCAAAACAGGCATAACAAATTCAAAAAAAATCCAAACAATGAAAATCCTTCGTGTGGTGTCATATTTTGTGACATAGTTGAAAGTAAAAATACCAGACTTCGTATATTGTTCATGTCTCGAAAAAACCTTCACAAAATGACCTATCATGTTCGAGGTTTCATGGCTTTCAGTCCAAATGACCGATGTTATGTGCTGAATCATGGCATAGTTTGTGATGCTGTGCCCATATTATGCATGCATTTGTACATTCGTATGGAGAACAATGTTGCAGGAGGAAGTTTTCCTTTTCGTCGCACGGAAAAGCCCTTTTCCATTTTCCGAACGCAAAAAACGGGTCGTTTTGTGAAGTAACCACCAAAATGCTGTTTCAGAATACTACCGTCCTATTTTCCTAAAATACTAGACCACCTTACATGGACTATCTCCCAACCGGGACATCTCAAACCTTTTCGTCCATCCCGGGTAAAAAGGACAAATGTCTGCTGAATCGGTAGGAAGTGGGTCCAGTTTGCACTACAGGTACATGATCTATCGCCCGTGATGTTTTGTAAAAATCATTTTTAGACTCGCAATATGTGGTTTCTTCAGAGATCCAATGCAAGTTCTAACGATGCTCGTCCCCTATCTTCATGCACGCTAGTTCGACCATAGTTAGAAATTCAAAAAATTCAAAACGGGCATAAGAAATTCAAAAAAAAATCCGAACAATGAAAATCCTTCGCGTGGTGTCATATTATGTGATATAGTTGAAAGGAAAAGTATCAGACTTGTTATATTGATCATGTCTCGAAAAAACCTTCACAAAATGACCTATCATGTTCGTGGTTTCATGGCTTTCGGTCCAAATGACCGATGTTATGTGCTGAATCACGGCATAGTTTGTGATGTTGTGCCCATATTATGCATTCATGTGGACATTGGTATGGAGAACAATGTTTTGTAGGAGGAAGTTTTCCTTTTTGTCACACGGAAAATCCCTTTTCCATTTTCCGAGCGCAAAATCGGATCGTTTTGTGAAGTAACCACCAAAATGCTGTTTCAAAATGGTACCGTCCCATTTTCCTAAAATACTAGAACACCTTACATGGACTAACTCCCAACCGGGACATCTCAAACCTTTTCGTCCATCCTAGGTAAAAAAGACAAATGTCTGCCGAATCGGTAGGAAGTGGGTCCAGTTTGTACTACAGGTACATGATCTAACGCCCGTGATTTTTTGAAAAAAATCATTTTTTGACTCGCAATATGTGGTTTCTTCAGAGATCCAATGCAAGTTCTAACGATGCTCGTCCCCTATCTTCTTGCACGCCGGTTCGACCATAGTTAGAAATTCAAAAAATTCAAAACAGGCATAAGAAATTCAAAAAAAATCCAAACAATGAAAATCCTTCGTGTGGTGTCATATTTTGTGACATAGTTGAAAGTAAAAATAGCAGACTTGGTATATTGATCATGTCTCGAAAAAACCTTCACAAAATGACCTATCATGTTCGAGGTTTCATGGCTTTCAGTCCAAATGACCGATGTTATGTGCTGAATCATGGCATAGTTTGTGATGCTGTGCCCATATTATGCATGCATTTGTACATTCGTATGGAGAACAATGTTGCAGGAGGAAGTTTTCCTTTTCGTCGCACGGAAAAGCCCTTTTCCATTTTCCGAACGCAAAAAACGGGTCGTTTTGTGAAGTAACCACCAAAATTCTGTTTCAGAATACTACCGTCCTATTTTCCTAAAATACTAGACCACCTTACATGGACTATCTCCCAACCGGGACATCTCAAACCTTTTCGTCCATCCCGGGTAAAAAGGACAAATGTCTGCTGAATCGGTAGGAAGTGGGTCCAGTTTGTACTACAGGTACATGATCTAACGCCCGTGATTTTTTGAAAAAAAATCATTTTTTGACTCGCAATATGTGGTTTCTTTAGAGATCCAATGCAAGTTCTAACGATGCTCGTCCCCTATCTTCTTGCACGCCGGTTCGACCATAGTTAGAAATTCAAAAAATTCAAAACAGGCATAACAAATTCAAAAAAAATCCAAACAATGAAAATCCTTCGTGTGGTGTCATATTTTGTGATATAGTTGAAAGTAAAAATACCAGACTTCGTATATTGTTCATGTCTCGAAAAAACCTTCACAAAATGACCTATCATGTTCGAGGTTTCATGGCTTTCAGTCCAAATGACCGATGTTATGTGCTGAATCATGGCATAGTTTGTGATGCTGTGCCCATATTATGCATGCATTTGTACATTCGTATGGAGAACAATGTTGCAGGAGGAAGTTTTCCTTTTCGTCGCACGGAAAAGCCCTTTTCCATTTTCCGAACGCAAAAAACGGGTCGTTTTGTGAAGTAACCACCAAAATGCTGTTTCAGAATACTACCGTCCTATTTTCCTAAAATACTAGACCACCTTACATGGACTATCTCCCAACCGGGACATCTCAAACCTTTTCGTCCATCCCGGGTAAAAAGGACAAATGTCTGCTGAATCGGTAGGAAGTGGGTCCAGTTTGTACTACAGGTACATGATCTATCGCCCGTGATGTTTTGTAAAAATCATTTTTAGACTCGCAATATGTGGTTTATTCAGAGATCCAATGCAAGTTCTAACGATGCTCGTCCCCTATCTTCATGCACGCTGGTTCGACCATAGTTAGAAATTCAAAAAATTCAAAACGGGCATAAGAAATTCAAAAAAAAATCCGAACAATGAAAATCCTTCGCGTGGTGTCATATTATGTGATATAGTTGAAAGGAAAAGTATCAGACTTGTTATATTGATCATGTCTCGAAAAAACCTTCACAAAATGACCTATCATGTTCGTGGTTTCATGGCTTTCGGTCCAAATGACCGATGTTATGTGCTGAATCACGGCATAGTTTGTGATGTTGTGCCCATATTATGCATTCATGTGGACATTGGTATGGATAACAATGTTTTGTAGGAGGAAGTTTTCCTTTTTGTCACACGGAAAATCCCTTTTCCATTTTCCGAGCGCAAAATCGGATCGTTTTGTGAAGTAACCACCAAAATGCTGTTTCAAAATGGTACCGTCCCATTTTCCTAAAATACTAGAACACCTTACATGGACTAACTCCCAACCGGGACATCTCAAACCTTTTCGTCCATCCTAGGTAAAAAAGACAAATGTCTGCCGAATCGGTAGGAAGTGGGTCCAGTTTGTACTACAGGTACATGATCTAACGCCCGTGATTTTTTGAAAAAAATCATTTTTTGACTCGCAATATGTGGTTTCTTCAGAGATCCAATGCAAGTTCTAACGATGCTCGTCCCCTATCTTCTTGCACACCGGTTCGACCATAGTTAGAAATTCAAAAAATTCAAAACAGGCATAATAAATTCAAAAAAAATCCAAACAATGAAAATCCTTCGTGTGGTGTCATATTTTGTGACATAGTTGAAAGTAAAAATAGCAGACTTGGTATATTGATCATGTCTCGAAAAAACCTTCACAAAATGACCTATCATGTTCGAGGTTTCATGGCTTTCAGTCCAAATGACCGATGTTATGTGCTGAATCATGGCATAGTTTGTGATGCTGTGCCCATATTATGCATGCATTTGTACATTCGTATGGAGAACAATGTTGCAGGAGGAAGTTTTCCTTTTCGTCGCACGGAAAAGCCCTTTTCCATTTTCCGAACGCAAAAAACGGGTCGTTTTGTGAAGTAACCACCAAAATGCTGTTTCAGAATACTACCGTCCTATTTTCCTAAAATACTAGACCACCTTACATGGACTATCTCCCAACCGGGACATCTCAAACCTTTTCGTCCATCCCGGGTAAAAAGGACAAATGTCTGCTGAATCGGTAGGAAGTGGGTCCAGTTTGTACTACAGGTACATGATCTAACGCCCGTGATTTTTTGAAAAAAAATCATTTTTTGACTCGCAATATGTGGTTTCTTTAGAGATCCAATGCAAGTTCTAACGATGCTCGTCCCCTATCTTCTTGCACGCCGGTTCGACCATAGTTAGAAATTCAAAAAATTCAAAACAGGCATAACAAATTCAAAAAAAATCCAAACAATGAAAATCCTTCGTGTGGTGTCATATTTTGTGACATAGTTGAAAGTAAAAATACCAGACTTCGTATATTGTTCATGTCTCAAAAAACCTTCACAAAATGACCTATCATGTTCGAGGTTTCATGGCTTTCAGTCCAAATGACCGATGTTATGTGCTGAATCATGGCATAGTTTGTGATGCTGTGCCCATATTATGCATGCATTTGTACATTCGTATGGAGAACAATGTTGCAGGAGGAAGTTTTCCTTTTCGTCGCACGGAAAAGCCCTTTTCCATTTTCCGAACGCAAAAAACGGGTCGTTTTGTGAAGTAACCACCAAAATGCTGTTTCAGAATACTACCGTCCTATTTTCCTAAAATACTAGACCACCTTACATGGACTATCTCCCAACCGGGACATCTCAAACCTTTTCGTCCATCCCGGGTAAAAAGGACAAATGTCTGCTGAATCGGTAGGAAGTGGGTCCAGTTTGTACTACAGGTACATGATCTATCGCCCGTGATGTTTTGTAAAAATCATTTTTAGACTCGCAATATGTGGTTTCTTCAGAGATCCAATGCAAGTTCTAACGATGCTCGTCCCCTATCTTCATGCACGCTGGTTCGACCATAGTTAGAAATTCAAAAAATTCAAAACGAGCATAAGAAATTCAAAAAAAAATCCGAACAATGAAAATCCTTCGCGTGGTGTCATATTATGTGACATAGTTGAAAGGAAAAATACCAGACTTGGTATATTGATCATGTCTCGAAAAATCCTTCACAAAATGACCTATCATGTTCGTGGTTTCATGGCTTTTGGTCCAAATGACCAATGTTATATGCTGAATCACGGCATAGTTTGTGATGCTGTTCCATAATTATGCATGCATGTGAACATTGGTATGGAGAACAATGTTACAGGAGGAAGTTTCCTTTTTGTCGCACAAAAAATCCCTTTTCCATTTTCCGAGCGCAAAAAACGGGTCGTTTTGTGAAGTAACCACCAAAATGCTGTTTCAGAATGCTACCGTCCCATTTTCCTAAAATACTAGAACACCTTACATGGACTAACTCACAACCGGGACATCTCAAATCTTTTCCTCCATCCCAGGTAAAAAGGACAAATGTGTGCTGAATCGGTAGGAGGGTCCGGTTTATACTACAGGTACATGATCTAACGCCTGTGATTTTTTGTAAAAATCATTTTTAGACTCGCAATATGTGGTTTCTTCAGAGATCCAATGCAAGTTCTAACGATGCTCGTCTCCTATCTTCATGCACGCTGGTTCGACCATAGTTAGAAATTCAAAAAATTCAAAACGGGCATAAGAAATTCAAAAAATCCAAACAATGAAAATCCTTCGTGTGGTGTCATATTTTGTGACATAGTTGAAAGTAAAAATACCAGACTTGGTATATTGATCATGTCTCGAAAAAACCTTCACAAAATGACCTATCATGTTCGAGGTTTCATGGCTTTCAGTCCAAATGACCGATGTTATGTGCTGAATCATGGCATAGTTTGTGATGCTGTACCCATATTATGCATGCATTTGTACATTGGTATGGAGAACAATATTGGAGGAGGAAGTTTTCCTTTTCGTCGCATGGAAAATCCCTTTTCCATTTTCCGAGCGCAAAAAACGGGTCGTTTTGTGAAGTAACCACCAAAATGCTGTTTCAGAATGCTACCGTCCCATTTTCCTAAAATACTAGACCACCTTACATGGACTATCTCCCAACCGGGACATCTCAAACCTTTTCTTCCATCCGGGTTACAAAGGACAAATGTCTGCCGAATCGACAGGAAGTGGGTCAAGTTTGTACTACAGGTACATGATCTATCGTCGCCCGTGATTTTTTGAAAAAAATCATTTTTAGACTCGCAATATGTGGTTTCTTCAGAGATCCAATGCAAGTTCTAACGATGCTCATCCCCTATCTTCATACACGCCGGTTCGACCATAGTTAGAAATTCAAAAAATTCAAAATGGGCATAAGAAATTCAAAAAAAATCCGAACAATGAAAATCCTTCGCGTGGTGTCATATTATGTGACATAGTTGAAAGGAAAAATATCATACTTGGTATATTGATCATGTCTCGAAAAAACCTTCACAAAATGACCTATCATGTTCGTGGTTTCATGGCTTTCGGTCCAAATGACCAATGTTATGTGCTGAATCACGGCATAGTTTGTGATGCTGTGCCCATATTATGCATTCATGTGGACATTGGTATGGAGAACAATGTTTTGCAGGAGGAAATTTTCCTTTTTGTCGCACGGAAAATCCCTTTTCCATTTTCCGAGCGCAAAATCGGATCGTTTTGTGAAGTAACCACCAAAATGCTGTTTCAGAATGGTACCGTCCCATTTTCCTAAAATACTAGAACACCTTACATGGACTAACTCCCAACCGGGACATCTCAAACCTTTTCGTCCATCCTAGGTAAAAAAGACAAATGTCTGCCGAATCGGTAGGAAGTGGGTCCAGTTTGTACTACAGGTACATGATCTAACGCCCGTGATTTTTTGAAAAAAAACATTTTTTGACTCGCAATATGTGGTTTCTTCAGAGATCCAATGCAGGTTCTAACGATGCTCGTCCCCTATCTTCTTGCACGCCGGTTCGACCATAGTTAGAAATTCAAAAAATTCAAAACGGGCATAAGAAATTCAAAAAAAATCCAAACAATGAAAATCCTTCGTATGGTGTCATATTTTGTGACATAGTTGAAAGTAAAAATACCAGACTTGGTATATTGATCATGTCTCGAAAAAACCTTCACAAAATGACCTATCATGTTCGAGGTTTCATGGCTTTCAGTCCAAATGACCGATGTTATGTGCCGAATCATGGCATAGTTTGTGATGCTGTGCCCATATTATGCATGCCTTTGTACATTCGTATGGAGAACAATGTTGTAGGAGGAAGTTTTCCTTTTCGTCGCACGGAAAAGCCCTTTTCCATTTTCCGAACGCAAAAAACGGGTCGTTTTGTGAAGTAACCACCAAAATGCTGTTTAAGAATACTACCGTCCTATTTTCCTAAAATACTAGACCACCTTACATTGACTATCTCCCAACCGGGACATCTCAAACCTTTTCGTCCATCCCGGGTAAAAAGGACAAATGTCTGCCGAATCGGTAGGAAGTGGGTCCAGTTTGTACTACAGGTACATGATCTATCACCCATGATTTTTTGAAAAAATCATTTTTAGACTCACAATATGTGGTTTCTTCAGAGATCCAATGCAAGTTCTAACGATGTTCGTCCCCTATCTTCATGCACGCCGGTTCGACCATAGTTAGAAATTCAAAAAATTCAAAACGGGCATATAATATTCAAACAAAAAATCCGAACAATGAAAATCCTTTGCGTGGTGTCATATTATGTGACATAGTTGAAAGGAAAAATACAAGACTTGGTATATTGATCATGTCTCGAAAAAACCTTCACAAAATGACCTATCATGTTTGAGGTTTCATGGCTTTCGGTCCAAATGACCGATGTTATGTGCTGAATCACGGCATAGTTTGTGATGCTGTGCCCATATTATGCATGCATGTGAACATTGGTATGGAGAACAATGTTGCAGGAGGAAGTTTTCCTTTTTGTCGCACGGAAAAGCCCTTTTCCATTTTCCGAGCGCAAAAAACGGGTTGTTTTGTGAAGTAACCACCAAAATGCTTTTTCAGAATGCTACCGTCCCATTTTCCTAAAATACTAGACCACCTACATGGACTATCTCCCAACCGGGACATCTCAAACCTTTTCTTCCATCCCGGGTAAAAAGGACAAATGTGTGCCAAATCGGTAGGAAGTGGGTCCAGTTTGTACTATAGGTACATGATCTAACGCCCGTGATTTTTTGAAAAAATCATTTTTAGACTCGCAATATGTGGTTTCTTCAGAGATCCAATGCAAGTTCTAATGATGCTCGTCCCCTATCTTCATGCACGCCGGTTCGACCATAGTTAGAAATTCAAAAAATTCAAAACAGGCATAAGAAATTCAAAAAAAATCCGAACAATGAAAATCCTTCACGTGGTATCATATTATGTGACATAGTTGAAAGGAAAAATACCAGACTTGGTATATTGATCATGTCTAGAAAAAAACCTTCAAAAAATGACCTATCATGTTCGAGGTTTCATGGCTTTCGGTCCAAATGACCGATGTTATGTGCTGAATCGCGACATAGTTTGTGATGCTGTGCCCATAATATGCATGCATGTGGACATTGGTATGGAGTACAATGTTGCAGGAGAAAGTTTTCCTTTTTGTCGCACGGAAAAGCCCTTTTCTATTTTTCGAGCGTAAAAAACGGGTCGTTTTGTGAAGTAACCACCAAAATGCTGTTTCAGAATGCTACCGTCCCATTTTCCTAAAATACTAGACCACCTTACATGGACTATCTCCCAACCGGGACATCTCAAACCTTTACGTCCATCCTAGGTAAAAAGGACAAATGCCTGCCGAATTGGCAGGAAGTGGGTCCGGTTTGTACTACAGGTACATGATCTAACGCCCGTGATTTTTTGAAAAAAATCATTTTTAGACTCGCAATATGTGGTTTCTTCAGAGATCCAATGCAATTTCTAAATGAGACATTTTTCTTCCCGCCATTTTTCTTCCCGCCATTTCTTCCTGCCATTTCATCCCGCCATTTTTCTTCCCGCCATTTTTTCCCGCCAGTTATTCCCGCCAATTCTTCCCGCCATTTCTGCCCGCCAGTTTTTCCCGCCAGTTCTTCCCTCCAGTTATCTTCCTTCCATTTCTCACTATATATATATATATATATGTAGGGTTGGCCTTCATTGTCATTGCACATCTCTAGACTCATATCTGCAACCTCATCACTCTTTCCCATGACTTCCACCGTAGCACTAACCCCCAGGAAGGCGGAGGGCCTTTGCGCCTCGAACTACCCCTGCCCGCCGGGCTACTGTGTCCCCGTCGGCTGGATGCTGAGCGCCGGAGGCGTGCCGGTTCCTCCTGTCCCTCTAGGTGTGGCGCGCCAGATGGCCATCACGAACCACTACTACTTCGAGCTCACGCCGGAGCAGCGAAGGAATCCCAGATGGCATCCCGACTATTTCCCTACTTGGGAAGCCTTCTTCGTGGATCGACGTGAGAGGGCGCTCGCCAGGCACGAGGAGGACGGCCCACCTCCTCCGAACTTCAACGAGGCCGACCGTCGGCTGTGGTGGCGCGGCCGGACTCTCCAGAGCGTTATGGCCTACGACACGGCCGCCGACTCTAGCCCCCGCCTGCGCTACCCTCAAGTCCAGCCCACTCGTACTTAGCCTTCAAGGTTCAACTACGGCGACCCCGACGACGACAGCGACGACGGCCGCGGCGAGTACGATGACTACAGTGGCGAGTATTACAGGTGTAGGCAGGAGCATGACTGAATCACTCCAACATTGCAAAACAAGTTCGGCCGATTATGGCTTAATCTGGCCATGTATCTTAATTTTCAGTTCTTCTATGTAACTTTGTGTTAGTTGCGTTATGTACTTTAATTCCAGTTCTATCCTAATAAAATTTTCTTTCCGCCCATTATTTCCCGTCCTTTTTTCCCGCCATTAATATATAAAAAATATAAGTTAATTCAAATCCAAATTAAAACAGAAAATGGTTTTGAATTATTTATTCAAATACAAACACTTTTTATGTTTAAAGTTTTTCTAAATTCCAAATTAATATTCAAAAAATATAAGTTAATTCATTTTAATTTTAAATGGTTCACATTTTAAATGGTTACATTAATTATTTTTTAAAACAGAAAATGGTTGAATTATTTATTCAAATTCAAACACTTTTTATGTTTAAAGTTTTTCTAAATTCCAAATTAATATTCAAAAAATATAAGTTAATTCATTTTTAATTTTAAATGGTTCATATTTTAAATGGTTACATTAATTATTTTTTAAAAATAGAAAATTGTTTTGAATTAATTATTCAAATCCAAACACTTTTTATGTCTAAAGTTTTTCTAAATTCCAAATTAATATTCAAAAAATATAAGTTAACTCATTTTTAATTTTAAATGGTTACATTAATTATTTTTTAAAAACAGAAAATGGTTTTGAATTATTTATTCAAATCCAAACACTTTTTATGTTTAAAGTTTTTCTAAATTCCAAATTAATATTCAAAAAATATAAGTTAATTCATTTTTAATTTTAAATGGTTCATAGTTTAAATGGTTACATTAATTATTTTTAAAAACAGAAAATGGTTTTGAATTAGTTATTCAAATTCAAACACTTTTTATGTTTAAAGTTTTTCTAAATTCCAAAGTAATTATCATTTAAAAAACATTACAAATTTATACCCTAAAATAAAAAATAAGGCGGGAAGAGAGAGAGAAAATTTCTGAATTTTTTTGAAAACAGGGTCATATGTCCCGGTTGGAGCCACCAACCGGGACTAAAGACCCCTGCGTGCGCCAACCCTTGGTCTGCTGAAAAAAGTGGAGTATACGTCCCGGTTGGTGGCTCCAACCGGGACGTATGACCCTTTAGTCCCAATTGGAGCCAACAACCGGGACAAAAGGTCCTTTGGTTAATAACTGGGTAACCCTCCTCTTCTTCTTCCCCATCTCACAATCTCTTCTCGTGTACGACGCCGTCAGGCTGACCCGCCGCCCTGCATGCCCTACCGGCCGCCCCTCGCCCAGCCAAGCTTGCAGGAAGCTTCGCCTCGTCGCCCCGAGGATTCTCCCCGAAGGAATCGGCCCCGCTCGTTCCCAATCTTTGCCAACGACTCTGTCTCCCTCGAGCCCGACGACCGGCGCCGCTGTCGATTCGCAGGCTCCCGACCTCGCCTCGCCTCCCCGACACCACCACAACACACTTGGTGAGCTGTTGGTCCTCGTGGACCCTCTCTCTCTCGCCCCCTCTCGCTCTGGTTCCTCCTTCCCGTCGACCATCTGCCACCACCGCCGCTCACCGTCGTCGTGCTCCCCTCTCCGGTGACCTTTTCGAGGCGGCGCCGCTACTCTCTAGCTCGCCTCAACCTCCTCTCTCTAACGCGCGCACGCATGCACCCTAGATCGCCCCCTAACGCCATTCCCCGTCACCTTCCTGCAAGCCACCACCGGCGTGATGTCATCCTGACGTCACCCGTGCGTCAGCGCGCTCGTAGACTCGGGCTGGGGCTAGCCAGAGAGGCTGACCTGTGGGCCAGAGGCCACAGGTCAAACACCTCGCCCAGCCAAGCGTGGCTTGCCTTCTTGGCTTGCCTATGTGGCCTCTGGCCCACAGGTCAGCCTCTCTGTCTAGCCCTAGCCCGAGTGAAAAAAGTTTAACCAGCTTTTAATAATTTCAGAAATAATTATAATCTTATAAATTCAATAACTTTTAATCTATAAGTCAGAAAAATATGAATAATATATCAAAATGTTCGGAAAAATGAAACCTAGCTATCTAAGCTATAATCATTAATTGTTCAACAACTTAAATGACAAGTTTAATTAGAAGAACAAATCCACCCCTCTCACGTGTTCCGGAGTTTCTCCGAGTTAGGGTTTTCACCCCTCGGAACCCCGATTAATTGTAGAGCATGCTTTAGGGTTACATTTCAATGCAATTAAAGTTGTCATATCATCATACTTGCTTGAGCATTGCATCGATTCCATGTGTTGATTGTTTCCATTTCTTTCCGGTGTTTGGTTCTTCCCGGTAGAATACGATATCGAGATCGAGATCGAAGCCAGAGATCAACACCGTCGAAACTCGAAGACAAATACTTGACCAACTGTAATCAAGTCAAGTACAAGGATCCTGAAGCTCTGCTTTCGGCTAACAACAGGCAAAGGCAAGCATAGCCCCACCATGATATAATCCTATGATTTCGAAATCATTTCCATTCTTGCCATGATGCATACAATTCTACTTTGGTCTTTTATCGATAGATAGAGTGTCCTATCTGTTGCATTACTCCCTTTGAGCTTATATTACCAGATCCACTGCTCCTAGCATATTAGGTTTATTAGGTTTATTAGTTTGGATTATTAGGTTTATTATTAGTTAGGTATTATTAGGTTTATTAATTAGTTAGGTATTATAGTCTTCGGCCCCACTGGTCAGTCACTGTGGGTAGCCCTAGACCCGATGAAAAACTACCCCCCTGTGTTGATGTAAAGTGACACAGTAACTGTTTTAAAATGGTTTAATATTTTCAGAAATTGATGTAAAGTGGGTTCGTCGGTGTGTACTTGATAGGGCATCCCGAACCCTTTTAAATCGATGTTGCACCAAGGGTTAGTGTAGGATCTCTAAATCTAACATGTCATACATATTGATTGCGCATTGTATTATGCCATGTATTGATTGCCGCCTTTCTTTCTGGTATTGGTTCTTCGCGATAGGATCTGAGCCCGAGGGTTTCTCCGAATTAGGGTTTCTGATATTGTAAATTCATTTTTATTATTGTTTATGTATATATTAGGGTTTCTCTGAATTAGGGTTTATATCTCTCAACACCATACCTAACATTCTCCCTTAGCCGCTTTGACTTATCCGTTTTTCCACCTATGCAAAAAATATGGACCCACACGACAGAGACGAAGAAAAGGAAGAGTTGATCCAAGGTGTGATCCGCGGCGAAGAAAATTTAGATGTATCGACATTTCTGAACAACTCCGGTGAGGGTGATCCTCTTTTTGCCAGAAGAGATGACTTGTTTGAGGTTGAAGGTGATGCCTTCCGCGAGCGAGAAGGCGATGCCTTGTGTGATCGAGAAGACGACCGCTCCGGTGAGGTGCATGTAATATAATTAATTCATTAATTAATCATCTGCTATCTATATAGAAATAGTAACGACGATCTTTGTTCTTTTAGCCCTCCAGATCGAACAAATCTACTGAAAAGAGCAGCCGAGGCCCAACCAAAAAGTTGGGAGACCATGAGAGGTTCAGGATCGAAGATGTCGGTGAAGACGGCAAACCGACGGCTCCTGAAGTTGTCGCAAACAAATTTGTGGCACAATGCGGAGTAATCGTTAGGGACTTAATCCCGATCACCATTCGAAATTGGAATTGGCCATCTTCGCCGCCGCCTCACCCATCTCCAGCGAGGTCATCGCCGCCGCTGCAGCCGTCTTCGTCTCCTCACCCGGCTCCATCGCCTCACCAATCTCCGGCGCAGCCATCGCCGACGCTTCAGGATAAAAAGCGTAAGCGTACCGCTACTCTGCGTCGTGGTAAGAGATCGCCGAAACATAAACAAGAGCCTCTTCCAAAAGTACCAAAGGTTCCTCCCAAGAGAGCTTATGACTGTACTGAAGAGGAGACTATGGCTATCGTTGATGCGGAAACGACAGCGTTTTTCGCTAAGCTGAGGCGGCCGAAAGAGCCAGAGTTCCCCAGCACCAAAGAAGAAAAAGCCAGAGTGTTCAAAATGCTAAAGACTCTTCATCAACCCGAGCCAAAGCTGTCATCAGACTATGAGCGTTCTATTATCAAGTCACATGCGGCACAAAAAGCCTCGAAGAGCAGTACTGATGCAAGAGAGAAATCTGTTGCCCAGCTCGAAGAACAAGCAAAACAGTCTTGCGCCCCTCTCAAGGTGATTTCCCATACCAATGTGGGGTCGAGCAAATATGGGGCCGAAGAGCAGTATGATCCAGAGGTAGTTGCACAATACGGAGAAGCTATCGCTGCTCAAGGTATGAGTATTGCCCAGTACTTATCCTAGTTAGAGTACTTCCCTGTGAGTGAAGTAGCATACAAATACCAGTACGGCAACCCTCTCGTCAAACCTGAGGAGGTAAATAATCTTCCAACAAAAATGCGAAGATTGCATAACTGGTACATGCATGCCACAAAGGCTGGGGCTAACTGGATAGTGCTGAGGGTTACAAAAAAGCATTATGGGAAAGAAATAGATGACATGATATCCATTGAATTTGATGAACTATTTCAATTATTCAATCAAGACGCCTTGGACAAATCGATCATCAGTGCCTATTGTCTGTAAGTACTAATTCTGTAATTAATTTAGTCTCTAGCTATCTCACCTTGTTTATTGCATGTATATAATCATACTGTAATATGCAGAATGAAGATTCTCGAATGCAGTAGAGGACAAATCTATGACATTGGCTTCATTGACCCATATTGGGTTCATCAAGCTAATCTCAAAACAAGCCCCCAGGATACGGAGGATAATATCATACACGCGTTAAGGTTTCAAGAAACCAGAAGGGAAATACTATTTCCTTACAACTTCGAGTGAGTGCTATTGTCTTGTATACACTTTCTATTTCGCTTACTCGATGTTAAGTATATAATTGATTAGTTATGCATGCGCAGCTTCCACTATATTCTATTAATTATTCAACTTGACAAAGGGCGTGTACTAGTCATGGACTCGAAACATAAACCCCTTGAGCAGTGGAAGGACATGCAGATGCTTCTCCAGCGGCAATTCTAATCATTACGACACTATATCGGAAACGTTCGTGAATTTTATGATATCAAGTAATTAATAACTTCTTTTATTCGTTTTCTTCGCCGGGCAGCGCTTAGAAACAGTTCACCAACAAGGCTAGGGGTGTTTCGAAAGAGGAGCTTACATTTGAAGCACTAGATGTATGCACCACTAGCTATATCCGGGCATTTCTTTGATTCTAGTTTTGATACCATTATTATCATGCTTGATTATTATTTTGATTGAACTATGTTCTCGTAAAGTGCCTGATGCAGGGACCAGGGAACAATTTATGTGGATACTATGCTTGCGAGTTCATCTGGCAGATGTGCTGTGAGAAGGGCAGAAATTTAGAGCAACTCCACGTACACAAACAATACTCTATAGTTTTTAATTACCATCAAATTGTGTTTAGTTTCATTCATATAGGCTGACTCCTTTTTTAAATCAGATCGGATGTCTACAGGACGGTCTTCTACCAAAGGATCGCCTGCGAGCAATTCAGGAGGAATTGGCGGGATTCTTGGATGCAGAAGTCCTAAACCCAATAGGGGAATACTATAGGGATTGTACAAAGTGTTTATTTTGTATGTAGTGCATGAACTCGATCCGTGTATCGAATATAATATGTTCGACACTTGGATCTATATTGTCATGATGATCTTGTGTAATATAATGGTTCCTTCATTGATGAGTGCAAAACACTAAATAAACAATAAAACAACATAAATGAATTCTCTGCCGGGCACAAAAAGTGGCCAAAATGCTGCCGCGGCAACAAAAGTTGCCAAAATGAATTCTCTGCCGCGGCAGAGAAACTAGATGATACCCCGCGCATTGCGGCGGGAGTTTCTAGCAACCATTCATAGAGCTTTGCGAAAACTTTCATGGGAAACATGTGATTTCATGAATTGATGAGTGCACCATAACTATTAAATGTCTTTGTAGATCTTTTAGTGATCAGAAAGGATAGCCGTGAAATGTTGTTTTCCATTTTTATTTATTCAGTTGTGGATGATCAGATCTAAGTATGATTTTGATGTTCGCGTAAAGGCTTGTCTTGGCTCCCCTCTTGTGAATTTAGACGCAGTGGCCGTTCACTGTCCCTAAGTTTTTGTATTGCACCGGTATATGTCTTGCTAGCTTTTGTTTGCCGATGAGTTGAAGGGTATCATCAATATCTGCATTTCCATTTAGGAAAATCTGCATTGCCAAACAAATAGAGGCTTTTAAGTTCAAAATGAAATAAAGGTTTTACTGTATATACTATAGGAACTTCAGGAGCTCGCATTCACGTTGATGAACGATGTTGCCAAATTTGGGTCATTTGGTAGTTGACCTCACATCGGAAGCCAATTCCTGCTATTAGCTTGAACTATTTGGTGAGACACTCATCTCTTTGACGGGCCTGGTTCATGAATTCAAAACTGGTACAGTAGAAATAGAAGTTACACTTGCAAGCACTTGGAAATACATTGCTCATCATCATGTCGTGTTTCTTCATGCCTAATTAGACCCAGGCCAAGAAATATAAATAAAATCCTTCTACCTGGAAGTATTCTTTTTGGGACTATTGAGAAGATTGAACATCCTATTGTAATTGAAAAGGCTAAGAATATACACAGCACACATGACCTCGGAAATCAGAAATACGTTCAGTATCAACTAAACTCCAACAAAAGGAGGGAGAGAGAGAGATAGAGACATGACCGGAAGAACATAGAGAAGAAACAGGCAAAAAAAAATCTTTGGTCCCTGCGGGCCATGGACGTTCACAAACCGTGCGTACCAGCGTGCATCCAAGAAGTTTCAGGGTTGTGGTAAAGGAAGCATGTAGTGTTGTTCTGGTCTCTGGCCAATCTGTTTTACCAGATTCATCTTATGGAAGATTCAAGGGCAACAAATAGATGCGACCACCAACAGTAAGAAAATTAGAATATATATGTGATCATCCAATGTAAATTAAAAATTAAGGGTAACATATGAGAGCTTATTGTATACCTATGGAAGCAGCTGTTGTTGTCCAACGTCTGCAGGCCGTACGCACGAAGATCTTGTTCCTTGCTTGAGTGACCAGGGAAGCAGAATCGAACAGAAATCCAATTGAATCGGGGCTCGCTTGAGAGAGAAGTACACATAATCCAATGAAAATCCAATCAAAGTTGGAGGCAAACATCGGTCAGCTTCTGAGCTGGAAGACAACCTGATAGATCAGAAAACATGAGTGGGGCGTAGAAAAAAAGAAAAGTAGAAGGAAAACTGAGGGCATACAGCTACCTGATTGGAGGGTAGTGCCAGAGATAGTGAAGCGAGCAGGACACGCTGGATGTCCATGGCAACATGGCTAAGTTTTTATACACGGAGGCAAGGACGTCAAACTTGATCTGATCAGTTTCTTGGACATTATCAGGGCAATGATGACCATAAATAGTGAGAGGAGTACTTAGGTCACAGTAGGAGCATTCATGTCCGGGAGGCCGTAGGTCGAGGCGGCGAAGGAAATAATTGCATATAGGAAGACGAACAGCAGCAGATACCACGTAGGAACAACATGCCTTGTCCAGCCCGCGTAGGGACGTCTTGTCCAGCCTAGGAAGGGACGTTGAGAAATTTCCAGAACGTGACATGGAGGTAGCGACCAGAGACCTGAGAGACGCGATGGTCGACCGCCTAGACTGTGGGGGAAAAGAGGACGACGTGGCCTCACAGGAAGTCAGGAAAATCATCTAGTGGGGGTTCCTGTTTAGATATAGAAGATGTGTTAAATCTCTATCGTGGCAGGGGGTTATTTGTCCCGGTTCGTGTTATGAACCGGGACGGTTGCTCCACCCCCCCCCCTCGCCCTCTGCTGCGGCCACGTGTACCCCCTTTTGTCCCGGTTGGTGGGGCAACCGGGACTAAAGGTTGGGGCTTTAGTCCCGATTGCCCCGTCCCGGTTGGGTAACCGGGACTAAATCCCTTACCAACCGGGACCAATGGGGCTGTTCCCACTAGTGGCACCAGCAATATTCATGATTCTGATGAACAAAATCTTCATGCCATTTTTGGATAAGTTCGTCATAGTCTTTATTGATGATATTCTGATATATTCCAAGGATAAGGAAGAGCATGCTGATCATTTGAGAATAGCATTGCAGACTCTAAGGGAACATAAACTTTATGCTAAGTTCAGTAAGTGTGAATTTTGGCTAGATGAGGTAGAATTCCTCGGCCATGTGATCAGTAAATATGGAATTGCTGTAAATCCATCTAAGGTTCAGTCAGTACTAGAGTGGACTGCACCAACCAATGTTAAGAAAATTCGAGGTTTCTTAGGAATGGCTGGTTATTATCGGAGATTCGTTGAAGGTTTCTCCAAAATAGCTGGACCAATGACCAAATTGTTAAGAAAGAATACACCATTCAATTGGGATGATAAGTGTGAAGCAAGCTTTCAGGAGTTGAAGACTAGGTTAACCACA
Source organism: Avena sativa (assembly GCA_916181665.1). Taxonomy (NCBI): domain Eukaryota; kingdom Viridiplantae; phylum Streptophyta; class Magnoliopsida; order Poales; family Poaceae; genus Avena; species Avena sativa. Next base: position 378,836,768 of record OV702284.1, read on the forward strand.
GCTCCAATCTTAGCAGTTCCTGAAACAGGGAAGGACTTCATAGTATACTGTGATGCATCTAAAGAAGGTTTGGGTTGTGTGTTAATGTAAGATTGGAAAGTGATTGCTTATGGTTCAAGACAACTAAAACCACATGAAGTCAATTATCCAACTCATGATTTAGAGTTAGCAACAGTGGTTTTTGCGCTAAAAGGATGGAGGAATTTCCTTTATGGAGCCAGATGTGAGTTATACACTGACCATAAAAGTATAAAATATTTCTTCACTCAAAAGGAGTTGAATATGAGGTAGAAGTGTTGGTTGGAACTAATCAAAGATTATGATTTAACAATCAACTATACTCCAGGGAAAGCAAATGTTGTAGCAGATGCTTTAAGCAAAAAGAGTGCAGACATTCAGCCTAGCAATCGGGAGCTACCAAAAGAGTTACAAATGCACTTGGAAAGATTAGAGCTTCAATTCATTAGAACAGAGGTTCTTGGAGGATTATCTACTATGCAGGTAGTTGCAGAGCAGGACAGTGGTCTTAAGCACGAAATTTTTAGACACCAAGCAGAAGATCCTTTCATTGCGGAGGAAATTCGGAGGATATCTCAAGGGCAAAAATCCATTTTTCGCCTTGGAGATTATGAGTATTTATGGTTTCAAGACCGTTTTTGTGTTCCAGATGTGACTGAGATTCGTGATGTCATACTCAGAGAAGCACATGAAACACCATATTCTATACATCCAGGAAGTACTAAGATGTATATGGACTTTAAAGAACTATTCTGGTGGAATAACATGAAAAGGGACATTGCTAAATATGTATCAGAATGCCATACTTGCCAAAGGGTGAAGGCGGAACATCAAAGTCCAGCAGGACCATTACAGCCTTTGGAAATTCCCGAATAGAAGTGGGAGGAAATAGGTATGGACTTCATCACAGGATTGCCCATGACACCTAAATGGAAGGATATGATATGGGTAATTGTGGACAGACTCACTAAAAGTGCACATTTTATTCTGGTAAATCAGAAATATAATGCCGATAAGTTAGTAGAAGTCTACATCAAAGAGATAGTAAGTAAGCATGGAGTGCCCAAAAAGATCGTAACTGATAGGGGATCAGTGTTTACTTCAGCATTTTGGAAGCAACTACATGAAGCAGTTGGTTCTAAATTAGATTTCAGCACAGCTTATCATCCTGAGACAGGAGGTCAAACAGAAAGAACAAATCAAATATTAGAAGACATATTAAGAGCTTGTGCATTATATTTTGGAGGTACATGGGAAGATCATCTACCATTGGCAGGATTTTCCTACAATAATAGCTATCAGAGTAGTCTGAAGGCAGCTCCATATCAGGTTCTGTATGGAAGGAAGTGTAGATCACCAATATGTTGGTATGAGCCTGGAAGCAGCAAGTAATTTGCGCCAGACTATTCAGAAAAAACAAGATATCATTGATAAAATCAAGGATAGACTGAAAATAGCTCAGAGTAGACATAAAAGTTATGCTGATCAAAGTCGAAGACCATGGCATCCAGAAGTGGGAGACATAGTATATTTGAAAGTAAGTCCAATGAAAGGGGTTAAAAGATTCAGAGTTAAAGGAAAGTTGAGTCCAAGATATATTGGACCATTCAAGATATTGAGTCGGAACAGGACTATAGCTTATGCTTTGGAGTTACCATCAAGATTGGCTCAAGTGCATAATGTTTTCCATGTGGCACAACTTCGTAAATGTTTGAAAGTTCCAGATGATGCAATCACACATCAGGAGATAGAGCTACAAGCAGACTTGACCTATGTTGAAAATCCCTGTAAATTTTTGGAAGAAAACTGGAAAAGGTTGAGGAATAGGGCAATCAAATATTGCAAGGTACAGTGGGAACATCACCCTGAAAGGGAAGCCACTTGGGAGAAAGAAGAGGATTTAAGAAAAGTCTATCCAGAACTATTCAGGTACATCTCAACAAACTTCGGGATGAAGTTTAATTTAAGGGGGGGGGGAGTCTGTAACATCCCAGCATTTAGGAACTAACGAAGGGTAGAATTAGGAATTTAGGATATTGCATGCATTCATCTGTAACAATATGGGTAAATTTTTCGCCAAATAAGAACCTTAAGTGATCAAAGTTTCTTTCATGCTTTGAGATTAGGTAAAGTCTTGGAGGATGATTGTTATAGACTTTGATATGATCTTTGTGGATTAGAGTGTTTTGGGAAATGGAAATTGAATTTAAAACTTGAATATTTGAATTTATAGTTCAAAAGGATTTAAATTTATGTTTGAATATTATGTTTTAGTCAAGGGTTAATAATTAAGTAGTTCAAGCTTTATGTAAAGAAAAACAAAAAAATAAGAATGTTCATTTCAAAATCTTATTCAATAAATTAGTTACAAAATGTAACTTATGGAAATAAACAACAATCTTTACAATGAAAATAAATAGAAATATAATATTTCTTTATTGAATAATAGTACAATCTTTATTACAAATGGATAAAAATAAAATTGCAAAAGAATAAAGAAATATTACATATGACTATTCTACAAATAAAGAAGAAAACGTAAACTAAAATCTTGAATTCCCAAGTCTGGTACCTGCAAAACAAAGACAAACAAAAATAAAGAAAATTTATATTACTCTCAGAATTGACACCAAGCACAGCAGCCACCAGCTAAACCAAGCCAGAGCCAAGCTAGATCACACCAATCCAAAAACCCTGGATCACATCACCAAAATGGTGACATAAGGAGGGGGTGGATCAGGTGGATAGCAATACCAAGATCAAGCCATCAGGACCAGGAGGTGAAGGGCTAGATCAAGGACAAGCTAGGAGCTGGAAATACCAGGAGAGCACCAGATCAAGCTACCACAAGATCAACCACTGGCAACCCAACATCAAGTGAGTGTGGTGAGTAAAATAGACCATCACATGATCCATATGTCTAAGATTAGACAAGTATTCATGATTTGTCTCTTACTCAAATTCTCAGAAAACACCCAAGTGGGGTGAATCCATGACTGAACTTTTACACACTAAAAGCAATCAGAAAAGTATAAAGATCCAACTAAGATCTCAGGACAACATCATTGATCTAAGCAATCAAGCTATATTTCAATTCAAGAATGAATATAGCCAAGATCTACAATTCTAGGCACATCTCTTAAATAGGAGTAGCACCTTAGAATTTAATCTCATGGATCTATATAAGATATCAAACCCACAATTATTTTTTTCCAACTTTGATTCTAGAAACAGTAGCTGGTACCACTACCAGAACTAATCCTTGAGAAACAACAAGACAAAGATCTAATCCCTAACCTCAGACCAACATCATTGGTTCTAGGGATGCAAGGAAAGAGAATTCCACTTATTTATAATGCCAAGCTAATTCTTAAGCTTGAACAAAACCAGACCAAGTTATAGAATCTAATCTTATGTGCCATACAAGGATGGTGTCACAAAAACAATTCTAAACTAAGCAGGTTAAGCATCTAATCTTCACAGATTCAACCAACAAACTATAAATCATTTTCTTGACATCACAGGAATCATACTCAAGAAAATCCATATACATATCTTCACTATAAGAGACCATTTAATCTCAAGTTATATATGAATTTCTAAGCCAACAGTAATAATACAGTAACTTCGTCACACAACAGTCACTGTCATTATCCAAGTAATGACAGTGGTGAGTTAGTAAAACCACTAGATTCCCAAGTATTGCTTCTAGAGCAACTTTATCATCTGAATCATATCAAAAATTAATCCATAGAATAATCTGATAAACCACTAGCATCACCACAACTAACCATCAGCAGTAAGCCACAGCAAGTCATCACTCAGCAGGTCCAGGGATCATCAATACATGATTCAATTCATCCAATCTTTAATCAACAGAGGGATTTGAACCCTAAGCAGAACATATCATCTTAATCAGAACAGAACACCAACCAGGAATGGCCACTACCAACATCTGGCATGGGATGGCCTAGCACAGGGAGCACGAGAGGGAGAGGAACAACTTACTAAGGGTCCTCGCTGAAGAATAGAAGAGGAAGCAGAGCAGGCCGACGAACTGGTGGCACGGGGAGCAACCCCAAGGGGGCGCTGCAACCCATACAACAACACGACATCGACCATAGCCATGCCTGGGGGCGAGGAGCATCACCACGACACAGTACAGCAGCGGCGGCGTCAGCACCAACGCCAACCCCAAACCCTAGGGTTCGAAACGGCATCGATCTGTCCGCAGGAGAGCTCCTGGTCCAAATCAGATTGGATAGGAGAGTAAAGCGGGGCCAATAACCTCATCCTTCACCACGGCGGCGTCCAGGGAGGCCCACGGCAGCGTGAATCGCCAGCGGTGACACCGCTGACCATGGGGTCGGGGGAGGAGAGGAAGAGAGGTGAGCTCGAGAGAGAGGCAGAGAGTGATGGGCTGGGTTGGGCCAAAACCCTTCGGGGTGTTGTTTTGACTTTGCCCTACTGGGCCACAAGGGCCCAATGAACCCCAAATAGCCAGCCCAAATTATTTAGAGCCTGTTTTAATAAATGGAAAAAGACCAAAATGCCCCTAAACTTAAATAAATTCAAGAAAATAAAAAAATCCAAAAATTGTAAATAAAATATTTTTGGATTCATAATAGTCCAAACTATTCAAATAAATTGAGAAATAAAATTTTAGATATATAAATTCTATTAATAATTTTGTAATATATAATTACTTATGGAATTTTACAAAATTATTGAAAGGTGATAAAAATAAATAAAAATCACTTTCATTATATATTAATATTGTAGTATTTTAGAAAAATACTAAACAAATATTTAATAACAACATTTGGTATTTAAATAATAATTCTTAAAGGAATTATAATAAAATTCAAATAAAAGGGAAATAAAATAAAAGAATACAATATTCTATTATAAATATTAAAAATTAATATTTATAAATCCTTTATTATTAAAAAGAATTTCTATAATTTAAATAATGGGGGAGAATACATAAAGTTAAATAATGCATTACATTACTTCTACATAATCATTTTGCTTCTTTAAATATTGTCCTTACCGGGCAATAATGATGTTTTGTAGACATAGAAGCTCAAAGTCTAGTGCAAGCATCAGACTTCACTACCTTTCCATTGCAAGGAAAGTTCATCACTTGCTCATGTCCTTTGAAGAGTCTTTATCAAAGTATTTGCAAATTGTGTGTTATTATCTATATTATAGAAAAAAGAAAACATTATATTCTCAAGATACTAAATCTTAGATATCATCCTAAGTGATGATATGATGGAGCAATAGAACTTAGGGTTCTAATTGCAATAATGATGAATAATTAGGGATTAATAACCCATGACATCAGTGATTCTAGCGTTGTATATTACGCGTTAACCATGAGATTTGGAATTGGACGGAGAAGTCAGCTGTATCTTTTTCCTCTTGTATGGAGGCAAGACGACCTTAACGTGACGTTGTTATTCCTTGTGCGGATCCAACATATGGGTGGGCACCCTTACGCCCCACACTTTTGGTGTCTAGATTATCTATGAATGGTGTTTAGGGATATACTCCATGTAAATGGTTGTATTCCGGGCATCACTAGGTCATAGAGTCTTCGGGAACTCATCTGGGTTTTAGCATGCCCGAAAGGGGGCTTAACGAAGGTGAGCCAGCCCCGAAGGATCGTGCAGACATATGAGGTCGTGTAGAGGGCAGTGATTGGCTTGGACCAACTACCGGGCCCCACATCATGGAATTGTGGACGGGAAAGTACGCCCAGTTGTGCAACAAGGAGTTGATCTCTCATGGGAAAAGTAACACACCTCTACAGAGTGTAAGAATTGTAACTTGTTACTCCCTGTTCTGGGAAGGAGCTACGAACGTGGCAGGAAAGGAACTCCATGAAAGTTCTGGTCAACCTGTGAAGGCTGATGGTCATAGATTTTTATAATAAAATAAATCTTTGAAGAAAGATTTACGAAAATTGCATAGTGCCAAAGACTGATAGTCCGAGGTGGTAGATAGAGCATCAAACTTCCTACCTTGCATATAATGAATTTGCTGGGTAACGCTGTTACTCATCCTTTCCTTTGAATCCTTGCTTAGACTCTGAGAATCCCGAAGATACTCCAATGTATGCATCTGAGAGTCAAGAGGAGGTCTTCTATGAAGAACCCAACTTGTATGGAGCCGTAGAAGGGGAGGACTACAACATCGTCTACGGAGGAGAGTTCCAAGAGTCCGAATAATTACTATAGATCTAGTAGCCACTTGAGCCGAGCAACATGAACAATATATAGCAATAAGTTGTTGAACTCAATTTGGAGTTTAAGTTTTAAATTTGAAACTTCCGCTGAAACACTTATATTTTGGTTTGTAAATTGAATCTTTTGGAAGTCTTGAAATTTTGGTATTGTAATAATAATAATGTGTGTATGTTTGTAATATGGACCCGCAATGTTTCTGTTGTACCACTCTGAGGGATGTGATATTTACGGAACGATGTTTTGTGGGTGTCATGTCAACGACTATAGTGTACTACACATGCAGTGGTATGCTGGGTCACCGCAAGACAATATGCTCATCCTCTATATTTCTAGTGGCAGGGTCTTTTACCATAGCTACCACATGCTCAATACTAATTTGCTCAGCAGGTTCCACAATTTTATTTGTACCTTTGTTATTCGCACTAATCATCATAGAATAGTTCCTTACCTTAGCTGGGAAAGGTATTTTCTCAACATAAGGTTCAGACACAATATGATTAGTAGTACAAACTTCAGTTCTTCTATCAGGAACATGACTAACAACATCTTCATAAGGTGCATGCTACTTATTCCACTTCTTTTTGGGAATTTCTATGTAAGAAGCAAAGACTTTAAAACAATTGGCAATACTTTGGGAGTCAAGACCAAACTCATTACTAATATCATGGAAGTCATTAGTTCCCATAAAAGATTTTATGCATTCATAATCATAATTTATACCTGACTTTCTTCCTTTGTCATTCTCCCAAGCTTCAGTGTTCTCTTGAATATGGTCTAGGAGATCCCATTTAGGTTCTTCCTTCATGCGTGTGAATGATCCAGCACAAGAAGCATTTAGTAAATCTTTATCATGAAGAGAAAGCATAGCATAAAAATTATTGATAATAATATTATTAGGGAGTTCATGAATAAGACATTTAAGCATTTGTCACTTCAATCTCCCCCAAGCTTGAGCTGTACTCTCTCCATCACGAGGCCAAAATTTATATATCAGATTCCTATCCTTATGAACCTCACTGGGATGATAAAATTTAGAATAAAAGAGAGATGTCATTTCCTCCCATTCCATGGATTGTCCATTCTTCAGCAGCTTATACCATTCTTCAGCTCTCCCTTTCAAGGATATAGAGAGTAAATTCTTCTTCACCTGTTCAATTTTGATACCTGCACACTTAAACAACCCGCATAATTTATGGATAAAAAGCAAATGATCACCAAGATGGACAGTTCCACCCCCAAAATAATAATTACCGTAACACGATCAACAATACTTGTAGGTATCTTAAAAGGATCTATCTCAACAGGTGGTGGTTCATCTACTACCCTAATAGTGGTAGTAGTTTTCCCAAAAAGAAAACCAAGTGGGTGATCCGTATTGGAAACAAAGTAACAAACAGAAACAAAAAGCAATACTCATTGTAGAAGTTTCCTTTACCAGTTCCACTCTTCAAAAACACTTCACTCCCCGGCAACGGCGCCAGAAAATAGTCTTGATGACCCACAAGTATAGGGGGTGTATCGCAGTACTTTCGATAAATAGGAGTGTCGATCCCAACAAGGAGAAAAAGGTGTTGACTAGTGGTATGGAGCAGGAAATCTCTGTAAATACTTAGCAAACAGATTTTTAGGGGTTTTCTGATAAAGCAAAAAAACAAAGTGCAAGTAATAAAGACAACGAACAACTGCAGCAAGTGGCCCAATCCTTTCTTATCAAAGGAGAAGACGGTGGAAATACTTATAAGGACCAAACGTTCTTGAGGACACATGGGAATTCTGTCAAGTGCTTTCGCTTCATATAGCTAAGTACTCTTCTTTGGTATTGTAAGTGTTATGTGGGTGAACCTATGCTAATGTACTGACCTTACTTGGACTAATACATACTTGTGATTAAAGCCCCTGCAAGCATCCGCAACTACAGGAAAGCAATTAAGATATAAACCTAACCACAACCTTAAACTCTGAGATCCTACACTCCCTTGTGCAAAGGTGTCTTAACAGGGGTTCAGGTTTTTGTCACTCTGGCAACCCCACAATTAGTAGCCAAATACACAATGCATTCCCCTAGGCCCATAAATGGTGAAGTATCATGTAGTCGACGTTCGCATGACACAACTAGAAGAATAGCACCACAACTTAAATACTAAACCATTGAATAATAACTCAACACAAATCCACTACTAACAACATGACTTCTCCCATGTCCTCAAGAACTAGACGAACTACTCACAAGACATCATATGCATCAAGATCAAAGATGATATGGTAATGGATAACAATCTGAACATAAACAATAATCCAATGGTTCCACTCACAAGCATCAACTACAATAGTAATCAAAACTGGGAAAGTTTCCCCTACGAACTAATGCAAGATCCAACACAATTGTTGCAGCGGGACGGAGTGGTGATGATGGTGCTGGTGGAGATGATGGTGTGGATGATGATGATGATCATGATGAAGCGTAGCTTGATGACGGTGTTGAAATCTGTCTGCTGGAGAGCTCTTTCTCTCAGTGTTTTTGCCCCGCAGAGGCGGAGGAAATCTTTCTATGGTTGATCCCCTCGTATTAGGGTTCTGAGAGGAAGATATAGGAGAGAGGGCGGAGCGGAGGCCGTCCAGGTGGGCCACACCTACCCTATCGGCTTCTCCATCATTAGAGCTGTCGGCTCCTCCATCATCGGAGCCACAGCTTCTCCCTCTCTTTGGTCGACATCCTCTCCCTCACCGGATGTGTTCAGATACCTTAGGAGATTCGGATAGATCAACGTCGTGGATTATATCCTCGAGAATTTCTTCTTGTGCTAGGTCTCTGCGGATTGGACTAGTTGGATCCATAGTTTCTGCAAAATGCGAGATGCACACAATATTATTTTAAAATGCACACAATATTTGAACATAGCAAAAAAGTCCTATTTGCAAATATATTTGCACACAGTATTTCTATTTGCAAAAGAAATCCTATATTTGCACACAATATTTCTATTGCAACACAAATATTCCTACACATATATTTGCACACAAATATTGGTACACATATATTTGCAAATAAAATGCAACTAAAAAAATGCACAACTTAAAATGTTCTACACTAAAATACACATCTATAAAAATATTGCTACACATATATTTTTCTATTTCCTATTTTCTACACTAAAATACACAACTAAAATATATTTGAAACTAAAAATGCAATAATCCTATGCAATAATAAAATGTTATTTCTATTTCTATTTCTATTTATTACAAATATTGCTACACATATACTTGCAACTAAAATGGCAACTAAAAAAATTTCTATTTCCTATTTTTCTATTTCTTATTTCCTATTTTTCTATTTCCTATTTCCTATCTACAGGTGTATAAATATCCTTAGGGCTTGGTCGACACTACATCGTGGGAAGTATCGTGACCTTTTTTTGGAGGTGTGTACGCGGCTGGAGGATACGGCACGAGATTTGATTACCAGAACTGGATGGCAGCCTAATCTTCGGATCGGCCCGCCTTCAGATCCCTAATTGTTATTGCATTTATTTATCTTGATATGTAATCCGGATATGTTGATTACTTTCTGTTGGATTTTGTTGAACTGGTGTCAGCTGTGTGCCTCCTAGTTATACAGAGGCCATGTGTAATACTTGCTCTAAGTAATTAAAGCGCCCTTCATCGAAAAAAAAGTAGTAAGGTTTTCTCCATGGGCCCGAACCTAGGTAATCCTTTGTCCCCGTGTTGCTTGTTTGTTAGCCATTCCCGATCTCCAGCGCATCCCTCTTCTCTAAAACCCAAGTCCATAGCAATGGTAATTGATGAGTCGATCCAGAGTAATTCAGTTCAGAACTATAATATGATGTATTAAGAAAAAAATAACACCGATCCACAAAAGCTAAGAATTTAGTGACCAGATTTAGTGGCATACTAATAACAACTCAACATAAACTATTTGCAAGATGGATCAATACAGGTACAGATCCAAGTCACATTGAATTGTGCTATCGCCAACCATCTTCAAAACAAGAGAACATAGAGAACCTTCTATGGAGGCAACTTCACATGTGACATCGTGAAGGAGATGGAAGTGGTGAGGAGGCTACATGGACGGATAGAGCATGAACGAACGACCGTAGTGGCCAGCGGGCAGGGGCGGAGGTGGTTACCAGCCACACATTTGACCATCTTGTAGATGCATCAATGGGTACCATAAAATATCTGAATGGTCCCGATAACGGTTGAATTAGATCACATATATCTTCTTGAATGTGTTTAAGAAAATTTAGTGATTCACTCTTGACCTCCAGGTATGAGGGTCTAGTGATTAATTTTCCAGTTGCACATGCAGTGCATACAAAATCCGAGAATTTAGAGAAATTAGCAATCATTACACTAGTGCAAACTGCCCCATGTGTCCCGGTTGGTAAGGGACTTTAGTCCTGGTTCCCCAACCGGGACGGGGCAATCGGGACTAAAGCCCCAACCTTTAGTCCCGGTTTCCCCACAAACCGGGACTAAAACGAACCGGGACAAATAACCCTCTGCCGCGGCAGAGATTTGGCACATTTCTCTGCCGCGGCAGAGAATTCATTTTGGCACCTTTTTTTTGTCGCGGCAGCATTTTGGCCACTTTTTGTGCCGCGGCAGAGAATTCTTTATGTTGTTTTATATTTTATTTTGTGTTTTGCACTCATCAATGAAGGAACCATTATATTACACAAGATCATCATGACAATATAGATCCAAGTATCGAACATATTACATTCGATACACGGATTTCATGCACTACATACAAAATAAGCTCTTTGTACAACCCCTATTGCCTATACACACCCGCATAGTATTCTCCTTTTGGGTCTAGGACTTCTGCATCCAAGAATCCCGCCAATTCCTCCTGAATTGCTCGTATGCGATCCTTTGGCAGAAGACCGTCCCGTAGACGTTTGATCTGATTTAAAAAAGGAGTCAATCTATATGAATGAAACTAAACACAATTTGATGGTAATAAAAAACTATAAAAATTGTTTACGTATGTGGAGTTGCTCTAAATTTCTACCCTTCTCACAGCACGTCTGACGGATGAACTCGCAAACATAGTATCCACATAAATTGTTCCCTGGTCCCTGCATTAGGCACTTTACGAGAACAGAGTTCAATCAAAATAATAATCAAGCATGATAATAACGATATCAAAACTAGAATCAAAGAGATGCGCGGATATAGCTAGTGGTGCTTACATCTAGTGGTTTAAATGTAAGCTCCTCTTTCCAAATACCCCTAGCCTTGTTGGTGAACCGTTTCCAAGCGCTGTCTAGTGAAGAAAACGAATAAAAGAAGTTATTAATTACTTGATATCATAAAATTCATGAACGTTGCTGATATAGTGTCGTAATTATTAGAATTACCGCTAGAGAATTATCTGCATGTCCTTCCACGTCTCAAGGGGTTTATGTTTCGAGTCCATGACTAGTACCCTCCCTTTGTTAGGTTGAATGATTAACGGAATATAGTGGATGTGGCATCCCGCAAAACCACTACTAGAAAATCGCGTTAAATTTGTGCATTGCATCGTCATCATCATGCATTGTTTGTCAAAAACTAATTTCGAAAAACCTATTTTTGTTTTCAAACGCCCCGTCTTTGTTCAACACGCAAACCCGGGTCTCCGGATTATTTTGTTTTGTCTGCTATCGGTTTGCAAACGGTCCGGTTAAAACAAATAAAATATTTAAATATTTTAGTGGGGGCAGTCGAACGGGCCGGACCGACCCAGTCGACCACCCCCGTACAAAACCAATCGGTCCAACCTAAACCCTTTGCTACCCAACCTAGTCTACCCACCCCTCAGCCACATCACCTCGACCACTCCCCTCGTGCCACCTCATTCCACCCCTCTCCCTCACCCAACCAGACGCCGCCACCTCACCCCACTCCATCCCTCTTTCCTGCCCACTCACACAACTCCCCCACACCAACCCCACCCCGGTCCCGCGCCCTAGGCCCACCAGCTGTCCCCAGCCCGCCACCTGGTCCCACCCGTCGGCCGCTCTCCCCACTCACCGCCCAGCGGGCCCCACCCCGTCACCCCTCCGGCCCACTCCCTCTCTTCCCTCCCCCACGCGCCCCTCTCCCCACCGCGTTCCCCCCCCGCCCCCTTTTCTTCCACAGCTCCGGTCGCCGGCCTCCCTCTCCGCTCCGCTCCGCCACCTCCCTCTCCTCCCCATCCTCCCTCTCGCCTCCGCGCCTCCATCGGCCGCGCGTCCTCGTCCCGCCTCGCCGGCCGGCGCCGATGCAGCCGCCTCCTCCCGCCGCGGCCCGCGCACTGCCGTCGGACTCTCCTCCGTTCGCCGCCCTCGCGCTGGCCGCCCTCATCCCGCCGGCCCCGCCTCTGCTCCTCCCCGGCGCGCCCGAGCTCCGCCACCAACCGCCTCCGCCTCCGCCCAGAGTCCCGCCGCCGGAGCGCCGCGCCTGCAAGCTCGAGTTGCCGGAGCCTGGCCAGCCCGTGCGGCGCAACCGCCTCCTCCGCCCTCTGCAGCACACAGACGCGCCGCCGCCGCGCCACAGCGACCCGGCCCCGCCTCCAACCTCGAGCCCCGCCGATGCCCCTCGCCTCCGACCCCGCGCCGCCGTCGCTCGCGCCTCCCCGTGGCCGCCACCGTCCGTCGAGCCCGCCTGCGTCGCTTCCCTCGGCAACCGGGCGCCACCGTGGACCCCACCCGGTGGGCCTGCTCTGACCTCGCCTCGTCCGCACCGCTGCCCCATTTTGGCAGCTTCGGATCGCCCTTAGGGTGTTTGTGGTGCTGTCCAGATGGGACATGCCCCGTGCAGCGTTCCGGTGATGGTCCCTTTGCAGATGGCCACCCGCGAGCGCTGCGTGGAGGTGTCGATGCAACTCAAGCCCCACACTCAAGATCGACCCGACCAAACCCGATGAACGTCGCCGTTGAACCTGACTCCGACGACCGTGGCCTCGAAGGCATGTCCTTCACAAAAACCGCAAGATCTTCACGGTACGCCAAGTTCGCCAACATGGCAAGTCCGAACCCGGAGAACTCCATCACGGGATATCAAGTACTCCGTCATGGACCCGATTGAAGCAAACCCGAAGACGGTAGATGCGACAAGTACTTCTACCCAGATCCGATGCCCGAGGACCCGCACGCCAAGGTCGCCGATGCGGATACGACAAGTACACCCTCGAGGACGCCGAGTACTTCACCCCGGACACCGAGACCCTGAACGACAAGCTCTTCTTCCCGGACGCCGAGCTCGCCGGGAACCCGTATGCGACAAGATCTACCCGTTGCTCGAGAATGTTCTGCCGAGACCGATCCCGTCGAACCCTGAGACCGAACCCCGAACCCCGGAACCCCAAGCTCGTCGAACCCTGATGTGTGACCCTGATCCGAGCCTCTATTTTATAAATGCCATCTATATAAATTGTTGCATATTAAATTGCCATACTTGCATGCATATTTGTGTGGTTTGGGGGCCTTAGGCCGATTCACCATATAATTAAATATGGGGCCCATATGCGGGCAAATCTAGCCTTATATTGGCCTCATTTAAATTTGTGCATCGAACCGTTGTCATATCTTGCCTTGTTAATACAACATTTAATTTGCGGGGAAGCTAAATAACTTGAACCGTTTAATTAATTGTCGGGACCCCGGTTCCGCTTAATATGCTCTAATTGCATCGCATCTTGCCATGTCACTCATCATACATGCATCATGCCCGATCTTCTGCCGTAATCTTAAATAGTGCATCCGGTGTTTATTCTAGTGTTTTGGTTCTTCGCGGATAAGGCCGTTGAGTTGATGCGAGTGTCGACCCGATCTTCGGTTGAACCTCCGACAATGTTTTCAGGCGAGCATCTCCCCCTTTCTACCTATCTTACTTTTATAGTATTTATTCCCTCCTGTTGATCTATTGCTATCTGTGTTGCGATGCTCTAGTTTCCGTACCCGTGATATCCCCTTGCAGCCCTATATTGCCTTGGACACATCCTATTACCTGTTGTTTGGTAGATAGTTGGACTTGCGCGTCGTAGTCGCTTGCTCAAGTGTTGTTGCGTGTCGTCAAGTACCACAGTTGTTGGGGTATCTCCGCATGTTCAACGTTGGAGATGATCATGGTTTTACTTATTGTTTACTTTAATTACTGTTTAACAACTAAAATTGAAGTAGGTAAGCAGAGGCACCGGTGGGTGATAGATAATATCTGGTTTCCGACCGCCCACTGGTGTCCCGTAGGACCCCGAGTTCTTGACACCTGTTCTGAGATCGAGCGCGCTAACCACATGTGGGGAGATATGGGCCCCCCATCGATTTAGTACCTGATTTCAAAGTATTGTACTGGGGGCCACAAGTAGTTTGGGGATTTATTTACTATCCTGTACTTATGCCATGTTTTACTGCTTAATTTACGATTGTGTGAGGAGCACGCTGTACTGTTTTGGAAGCGGAGTGTTTTCGCGGTATCGACAGTCCCAGTTTTGGGATTTGCTGTCGTTTACAGCCACTGTCGCAAACCCTGAGTCCGTCTCGGAGACCGGCTGACTTTGTTGCGGGTGTACTTAGTGGGGTGGCCCCCCGTGCTTGCTTTGGGTCTGGGAAACGTCATGACTTAGGCCCCGCCGACATACCGATGGGTGTATGTTAATTGATCTGGCAAAAAGGGTCGAAGTGCGTGTGGATACTTTGGTGCACCCCTGCAGGGTTAAATCTTTTCGAGAAGCCGTGTCCGCGGTTATGGACGACTTGGAGCACAGTGCTTGATCATAGACAACTATAACTAAAGTTTACTGTTATAATTTGACTTGTATCCGATATGACTAGTAATCAGCTTCACCACAACGGAATGGCTAAATAAAAGTACCAACAACTGCTGGGTTTTGGGATGTCTCATGCTACCGTATATTTGACTAGTAAGTGTCGCAACTACAACGGAATGGTTAAATAAAACTGGCCACTGTTTAATTTATCAGGACGATTATCTATACCTGACTAGTAATTGCCGCAACGACAACCGAATAAATAAAACTGCCAACTGTGTGAGTTCCTCGGTTGACTTCCTCGTTTGGTCTCGAGGGGGAAACACCAGGATGGGTTTGTTTGGTGTAAGCTCAGGTTGGATCCGAATAGCTCTTCGTTACCCCTCTCTGTTAGCCGCCTGTTGCATCGAGTCTCTATAGGTTGTTTAGTGCATGCTGCCGCTTCAGTCCACCATACTTATGTAGGCGAGGACCGCCGAATTCTAGTCTCACCGTGTACTGGCCTCAGTACTGACGCTCCTTCTTTTTCCTTTGCCCTTTGTCGGCACCCCTTTTGTTTAAGCAGGTTTTGAGATCGACGTCGTTAGCAGGGTTACCCTTCCGGCTTGGCCTGGGCAGGGTTATGGACGCCATTGGTTATTCTTCAGGGCTCTTAGCCCCATTTGCATCTTGTCTGTAGTCGGACGCTCTATCATTTTCAAGGTGATTTGGATCTTGGTTCTGTATATCTGTATTCTTGACTCATTGAGTCGCTGTTGTATATATATATGTTCTGTGGGTCCCATCGAGGACTGTTGTGTAATGTTATTACTTCGTTTTCCACCCGCACGAAAGTGCCTGGTGGGCACCTTCGAATCGTTTCTATGCGGGTTTGGCGGGTTTCGCTAAAACTTGCATAGGGCCGATTCTGAGGGTGTTACAGTGGAAGCTGCGCATGCATAACTCATCAATTATATACTTAACGTCGAGTAAGCGAAATAGAAAGTGTATACAAGACAATAACACTCACTCGAAGTTGTAAGGAAATAGTATTTCCCTTCTAGTTTCTTGAAACCTTAACGTATGTATGATATTATCCTCTGTATCCTTGGGTTTTGTTTTGAGATTAGCTTCATGAACCCAATATGGGTCAACGAACCCAATGTCATCGATTTGTCCTCTGCTGCATTCGAGAATCTTCATTCTGCATATTATAGTAAGATTATATATATGCAATCAACGAGGTGAGATAGCTAGAGACTAAATTAATTACAGAATTAGTACTTACAGACAATAGGCACTGGTGATCAATTTATCCAAGGCGTCTTGATTAAATAATTGAAATAGTTCAACAAATTCAATGACTATCATGTCATCTACTTCTTTCCCATAATGCTTTTTTGTAACCCTCGGCATTATCCAGTTAGCCCCGGCCTTTGTGGCATGCATGTACCAGTTATGCAATCTTCGCATTTTTGTTGGAAGATTATTTACCTCCTCAGGTTTGACGAGAGGTTTTCCGTACTAGTATTTGGATGCTACTTCACCCACGGGGAAGTACTGTAACTAAGATAAGTAGTGGGCAATACTCATACCTTGACCAGCGGCAGCTTCTCCATATAGTGCAACTACATCTGGATCATACTGCTCTTCGACCGCATATTTGCTCGACCCCACATTGGTATGGGAAATCACCTTGAGAGGGGCGCAAGATTGTTTTGTTTGTTCTCCAAGATGGGCAACAGATTTCCCGCTTGCACCAATACTGCTCTTCAACAGTTGTTGTTCCGCATGTGACTTGAGAACAGAGCGCTCATAGTCTGATGACAGCTTTGGCTCGGGTTGGTGAAGGCCCTTTAGCATTTTGAACACTCGGGCTTTTCCTTCTTTGGTGCTGGGGAACTCTGGCTCTTTCGGCCGCCTCAGGTTAGCGAAAAACTCTGTCGTTTGTGCCTCAACGATCGCCGTAGTATCCTCTTCAGTACAGTCATAATCTCTCTTGGGAGGAACCTTTGCTACTTTTGGAAGAGGCTCCTGTTTATGTGTCAGCGATCGCTTACCACTCCGCAGAGTAGCGGTGGTACGCTTACGCTTTTTCTCAGAGGCGCCGGCGATGGCTGCCGTGACGGTGATGGCTGAGCTAGAGACTGGTGAGGCGACGAAGAAGGGTGACGTGACGGAACCGGGTGAAACAACGGATATGGGTGAGGCGACGAAGACGGCTGCCGCCGTGGCGATGACCGCGCTGGAGACGGGTGAGGCAGCGGCGAAGATGGCCTTGGCGTGTCATTTGGAAGCACGATACATTCCTTTGGCCATAGAATGGTGACGTTTGTTGCTTCTCCCAGTTCATTCACATCCCCTTCACCTGCAGGGTAGTCAAGCTTCAAACCTTCAAAGGTGGGCATGATTTCATCCACCCCGACAACAGCGTAGCCCTGTGGAACTGAAGGGAATATGCCCTGAGAGGCAATAATAAAGTGTTTATTATGTGTATTCCAAGTATATGATAGATGTTTATTTTGCATGCTATAATTGTATTAATACGGAAACATTAATACATGTGTGTTTAATAAACAAACAGAAAATTCCTAGTTATGCCTCTCTCATAAACTAGCTCGTTGATTAACAAGATGATCAAAGTTTCCTGATCATAGACATTGGATGTTGTTAATAACGAGGTACAACGTTAGTGTAATGATGTGATGAACATTCATCCGAAGTATAGCATTACGATCAAAGTCATTGAGTTTATATTGCTATAACAACTTCTGAAGTGATCCTAATCCTTAGACCATGAGATCATGTCAATCACTAACACCGGAAGAGTTTCTTGATAATATCAAACATCACACCATAACAGGGTGATTATAAAGATGGGTTCAGAACTAATAAAGTGTTATGTTGAGGCCCATGGATCTAGAGTGGACTTTGTTCATCCCGATGACGGATAGATATACTCTGGGCCCTCTCGGTGATATCACATTGGTTAGCTTGTAAGCAAGTGATTTGGTCACTAGAATATTATATCACGTGAACGAGAAAAGAGTGCATGTCAGTAACGAGATCAAACTAGGTATGGAGATACCGATGATCCAATCTCGGAACTGTAATATATCGCGAAACAAAGGGATTAAGATACTAGCATAAAAGGTTCCGACGATCACAAGAAAGTCATCGTTGAATGTGTCGGAGTCAGTATGGGTCTCCAAATCCCGCTTCTGATTATTGATCGAAGAAGGTTCTCGATCATGTCCGCATTATTCACGAACCGTAGAGTGACACACTAAAGAGACACCGACATCCAAATGGAGCAAAGGTTTCATGCCAGAAAGAATAACAAGCGCAGGAATTTATTTCACTAGATACCGAAACAGGTTTTCAGGTGAAATTGCAGAAAGTGTTTTTGCATGTGAAATGAAATACTAGCAAGGGGTTATATGTGCATGTTTGTCATTAAAGTAATTGAAAAAATTCTGAATAAATAAAAGGAGTTTTATTTAATGAGATTTTTGAAGGGAATATGCCCGAGAGGCAATAATAAAGTGGTTATTATCGTATTCCTTTTTTGTGATAAATGTTTATTTTGCATGCTCTAATTGTATTAATACAGAAACATTAACACATGTGTCTTTAATAAACAAACAGAAAGTTCCTAGTTATGCCTCTCTCATAAAACTAGCTCGTTGATTAACAAGATGATCAAGGTTTCCTGATCATGGACATTGGATGTTGTTAATAATGAGGTCACAACATTAGTGTAATGATGTGATGAACATTCATCTGAAGTATAGCATTACGATCAAAGTCATTGAGTTTATATTGCTATAACAACTTACGACGTGATCCTAATCCTTAGACCATGAGATCATGTCAATCACTAACACCGGAAGAGTTTCTTGATAACATCAAACGTCACACCGTAAGAGGGTGATTATAAAGATGGGTTCAGAATTACTAAAGTGTTATGTTGAGTCCCATGGATTGAGAGTGGAATTTGTTCATCCCGATGACGAATAGATATGCTCTGGGCCCTCTCGGTGATATCACATTGATTAGCTTGCAAGCAAGTGATTTGATCACTAGAATGTTATATCATGGGAACGAGAAAAGAGTGCATGTTAGTAACGAGATCAAACTAGCTATGGAGATACCGATGATCGAATCTCGGACATGTAATATATCGCGAAACAAAGGGATTAAGATACTACCATAAAATGTTCCGACGATCACAAGAAAGTCATCGTTGAATGTGTGGGAGTCAGTATGGGTCTCCAGATCCCGCTTCTGATTATTGATCCGAGAGGGGTCTCGATCATGTACGCATTATTCGCGAACTGTAGGGTGACACACTTAAGAGACACCAACATCCATTTGGAGAAAAAGTTTCATGCCGGAAAGAATAACAAGCGCAGGAATTTATTTCACCAGATACCGAAACTGTTTCGGTTGAAATTGCTAAAACTGGTTCTGCATGTGAAATTGAATACTAGCAAGGGTTTTTATGTGAATGTTTGTTAATTAAATTAATTAACAAAATTCTGAATAAATAAATAAAAGAGTTTTGTTTAAATGAGAGCTTGCATTAAATTTGGTGGAAATTTAATGCATGTCAGTGGATTTTTGAGTGGAGGCTCTTTTATGGGAGTGGAGGCTTTTCATTTTGAGTGGGAGCTCCACCCACATGAATGTGAAAGAGGTCGGGGCAGCCACCATGGCTGGCACCATGCCCCTTGGGGTGCCCCCCTCTCCCTATAAAAGGCTCCCCTCGCCTCCTCTCAATGCACACCTCCTCGTGAAGGATCTCTCTCCCCCTCTAGAATTTATCCCCATGGTCTCGGACTAGCGAGATACATGTTCCCGGTGGCTATTCGGCAAGAAAGGGTTGTGCTTCCGCTGCATCGCTGGAGCGAGGAGGCGGAGGTTGATCGGTGCCTCGGACGTGTGTGCGAGCACGGATGGGCCGCTAGTTTGCGGTGCTAGGACTTCCTCTCGATCTTGATATCGGCAAGAGATTGTCTACATCAACCACGAGTTTGGACTCATTAAGATTTGTCGGTCTTCAAGGGTATGTTCTCTATGTATATACATCCGCCCGTTGTTTGTATTTAGTAGATAGATCTTGGTACATAGTTGTTCCCATCGTAGGAAAAAAATTGTTTTCTATGCTGCGAACCCTACAGTGGTATCAGAGCCGGATCTATGCGTATATGCATTGCACGGGTAGTACACATATGAGTATGTGGGTGATGATGATCATTTTATTGCTTCTTAGTTATACTTTGGATATTGGTGGCATAGTGGGATGAAGCGGCCCGCACAAACTTTACATGTCCTCACACATGAGACCTGTTCCACGCTTGACATGCAACTAGTTTGCATAAGTGTCTAGCGGGTGTCTGTCTCTCCTACTATATTCAATATCTATTTTGCAACGAGTTGTCAACAATTTTGGTTATCCTCGTTGTGGTTCATGTTCGTAGGTAAGAACGGTTCTATCTTCGAAAGCCCTAAGCCACGTAAAACTTGCAATGGATAAATTAGAGGCGTCTAGTTTAGATTGTTGTTGGGCTAGTGTTATGATATGGTGATGTTGTAAGTAAAATTATGAGATGATACTCTTACAACATACATAACGTGTAAGTTCCATAGACCTTGGCCTTACACATAAAGGTATAATAGTGATCATACCACGGTGCACATGATAGAGATCATATGCGGGAACCATATCATTTCACTAATAAACATGTGATGTTGATAGCATCTTATATTGCTTGTTTGGCATTTTATTAGCATAATAAGATGATCCCTCATATAGATATCAAGATAAAAATGTGTTCTTCCTTAAGTATGCACCGACAATGTTTCGTCGCTTCAAAGACATCACGTGATGATCGGGTGTACTTGAATCCATGAGCATATCTCTGGTGTAAGACAGTTACACACACGAATACTAAGGTTCTTACTTGGCGAGCCTAGCATGTATAGACATGGCCTCGGAACACGGACCGAAAGGTTAAGCATGAGTCATATGTTTTGATATGATGACCATATGGATACTCGCCTTTGAAGCTACACCGACTGACGTGATGATCGGACATGGTGTAGTGGATTTGGTTCATGTAATCACCAAAAAGGCACGAAGGATGTCGTTTTTGAGTGGGAGTTCATTTCTAATTTGGATTAGTAGAACTCAATTTATCATAAATTAAATCAAAGTGAATTTGCATAATTTGTTGTAATCATTGGCATTCGTTCACCACCTTATGCTTAGTTGTAATTGAGATAATAGAACTATAGAATTCTGGATATTTACTTTACGAACTGGTATCGTATTGTGTTGAGTGTCAATCTAAAGTTTAAAGTCCTATTGCAAACTTTCAGCAAACTCTGTTTACTCCGTGAAATTTTATAATTAGTATTAAATCGAGAGTAACAATTCCAGTGTTAGTATCTTAAATATCATGTTTGCCTCCATGATTCTTGATTGTTTTAATATCAAGATTATCTAGGAGCTGAAAGAATTGTTTCAGAGACCATCATGTGTGACAGATATAACAATATCTGAAACAATGTTTTGGTTGCAATATGATAGAGTATAATATATGTTCTCATATTGGATGATAATTTGCGAAGATTGGAGATGCTAGACATCCTAATCATCCAAAAATGTTTTGGAAAGTAATGTTATACTCACGATTCTCCTTTATGAGCTACATTAGCTTGAATCATGAAAGTCGTCATGATAAGGTTGAATAGAAGATGTATGTAAAGTGTCTACTACACTAAAAGATTAGTAAAGAATGGATTTTGAAAGAATACCGATCATTTGATGATGGCAATCTACTTCAAAGTGCAAGTCAAAAGGTATTATTATTTGAATATACACACTTTGGACAATGTGTCATGTATATGGCGCCACTATTGATGTTGATAGATTCTTTTAAAAAGGAAAAGGAAATGCTGAAAGAGAATCTATAAAATATATTTGGCAGAAAAGAAAAGATTGGAAATATCCAATTTAGGTATATGGATGATATACATATTATGGTTGTATTCTTTGCTTGTTAAACAATGTGGTTCTTGGGTATTGGATACCGAATTGGCTGGCATGAAATTTCATACGGAACGACGCAATTCATGAACCACAATGGCCTAATAATTAACTAGCAAGAGAATATGTGATGATAATCATCGGAAAAAAAAACAAGCAGTTGTTTGTATTTCTCGTTGACATCAAAGCTTGCCTTCAAGATTTGTTTTAATAATTGTTATTTAAATCAGGTACTATGAGAACAAAGGTTGTTCAAATAATTACCGTATTCCATATAATATGGATGATTTACAAATCTAGTTGGAGAAATCACATCCATAAAGCTAATGCTAAAATGTCGCAAGACAAATGATTGGAAGATCACTTACGAAGTGACATCACCGTTTAAATTATATTGGAAAGAAAACATGAAGAAACTCCATTTTCATGGATTTTTGGACTCTTTGATTTGATCAAGTGACGCTTGTGAGACTTTCCTCGGGGTAATTAAAACTTCGTTCAAAGGCCAAAGAAGAACGATCGACTAAATTATTAGAATTTATACATATCGATGTATGTAGTCCATTATGTGTAGTCGTAAGTGATGGACTTCAACTTCATATGATTTCTCCGGAAATTTGAGTGAATATTCACTTAATGAGAAAGAAGTATGAAATATTTGAAAATGTTCAAAGACTTTCAAGATGAAGTGGAAAATCATTGTAACAAGAAAATAAATGGTTTATGATTTTATCATAAGGGATTTATTTGAGTTGCAAGTGTACAAGAAAATAAATGATTTATGATTTTATCATAAAGGGATTTATTTGAGTTACAAGTTTAGCAAAAACACCTAGATTTGCATCTCCCAAAACACCATAGGAATATGGAGTGTTTGAGATTTGTAATGAAACCTTGTGTGACATGGTTGGATCAAAGGTGTTATTTATAAAACTACCATTATGTTTTAAAAGATTAAACCTTTATAGACTACCGCTTTTACACTAAGAAGAGCTCCATCTTGATCCGTTGAAATGACACCATATGAGTTATGGTTTGGGGTAAAACCCAAGTTGTCCTTTCTTAAATTTTGGTATGCTAAGCATAAGTAAGATGTTTACAACCAAAGTTAGATGAGCGTGTCACTTTGTAGGTTATTTCGAATAAAAATTGGTTATTCCTCCATAACACCAAGGACAAAAGGGTTTGTCACTTGAAACGTGAAGTTTCTTGAAGAAGGAATTTTTCATAAAAAGTTAAGTGGGAGGACAATAGGACTTTGATAAGGTTAATGAACCTTAGATAAATGTGCTGAGTTGCGCAGCGCCGGAAAATGTTCTGGAGGCAGCCAGAATGCTCATAGGTTATGTGCCTCAAACGTTGTGATCACGGAGATCTAAGTTCTTATTGAACCAAGTCGGTCGGATAAACAATCAAATGCTGAGATTTGAGAGTAACTCATTATTGTTTGACAATGATGAACCGACTACATGCAAAGAAGCGATGATGGGCCCTGACTCCGTCAAATGGCTTGAAGCCATAAAATCCGTGATAGTTCCATACTCGAGAAATCAAGTTTTGAACTTGGAAGACCCTCTGAAAAGGTGTAAAAACCTATCGGTCGTATTTGGATCTATAAAGAAACATACATGGATGTTTCACAACTATGAAATAGTCAACATGTCAGTAAATCTTTTACAACAATGTTCAAGTAGTTGACTATAACAAGATTTGATCTTTCATAGAGATATTTAGTCTGGACGGATTAAAGTAGCAACCACTCAAAATAATTTGGTATATGATAGATGAATAAACAAAACAAAGTTCTTCTAATAGAATGATTACCTAGGACGTGTACATGACACGGTCCAAAGGGTTTTTGTTAAATTCAAAGGATGCTAAAAGGGCATGCAAACTTCAATGGTTGAAGTAAGCATCGCGGAGTTGGAATCTTCACCATGATGGAAAAGGAGTTTTTATCTGGAGACGATGAAGATGCTTGCATTTGCACAAAATTAAGTGGGAGCGCTAAGACATATTTATAATACATTATGTGGAGGACATCTTGTTGATTAGAAATATGAATCTTTTATTGACAAAGGTTAAGAATTTCATTTCGATGAAAGACTTAGGCAAAACCCGAATATTTAGCATCAATGTCTATAGTGGATAGACTATGACGCTAATATGGTTATGCCAAACGTACATATATGAGATATTGAAGGAGTTCAATATAGAAACGACAAGAAACGGTTCTTGTCGCATGGAAAGAAATTGAATCAAGATTCAAGTGTATCGACACTTGATAAGTGAAACAAGATTCAAGTGCTTTGACACTTGATGAGTGAAATCACAAGAATGTCTTGATCAATCATACCATGATATGTACACATCCAGATATGTCCTATGCTCTAAGTGTTATGAGCATATACCAGAATGAATCATGAAATGATCATTGGACGATAGTAAGGATATCCTTATGATCTTTTGGAAGAACTAAGAATATATTTGTGTAGAGGTGACAAACAATTACAAATAGTTCATTGTAAAGCGTTACATTGATACTAGTTTTGTCACAAGATAAAAATTAAGTTTATCTCAATTTAAACTATGGGTGGCACAATGTAATGGAAAGAAAGTTTCCATGATGGATTTGGATGAATTCCAAAGTTAAGACATTGTGACGGATACTACAACAAAAGGGCTAAGTATATGACTGCTATAGTAGCAGCAAAGGAGGGCATTTGTGTCAAGAAGTTTGTTATCAAACTAAGGTGTGGTTCGCAACGGATTAACACTAAAAATATATTGTACGACAATAGTATCGACATGATTTAACCCCAAGGAACTAAAGGTCTCAGCAAAAGACCAAATTTATACAATGCCATCTCATTGGAGAATGAGTGATGCGTGAAGATGCAAAGACATGCAAATACACACGGACCTGAAAGTGTCAGATCCGTAGATTATGTTAACCACTTGCAATTGCGTATATGGAACACCAAAAATCCATAGGTATTCAATACGCAAAGTTTTCAAACTAGATTATTGTCTCTAGTGCAAGTGGGAGACTGAAGGGAATATGCCCGAGAGGCAATAATAAACTGGTTATTATTGTATTCCTTGTTTATGATAAATGTTTATTTTGCATGCTATAATTGTATTAATACGAAAACATTAATACATATGTGTTTAATAAACAAACAGAAAGTTCCTAGTTATGCCTCTCTCATAAAACTAGCTCGTTGATTAACAAGATGATCAAGGTTTCCTGATCATGGACATTGGATGTTGTTAATAACGAGATCACAACATTAGTGTAATGATGTGATGAACATTCATCCGAAGCATAGCATTACCATCAAAGTCATTGAGTTTATATTGCTGTAACAACTTACGAAGTGATCCTAATCCTTAGACCATGAGATCATGTCAATCACTAACACCGGAAGAGTTTCTTGATAACATCAAACATCACATCGTAACAGGGTGATTATAAAGATGGGTTCAGAACTACTAAATTGTTATGTTGAGGCCCATGGATCAAGAGTGAAATTTGTTCATCCCGATGATGGATAGATATGCTCTGGGCCCTCACGGTGATATCACATTGATTAGCTTGCAAGCAAGTGATTTGATCACTAGAATGTTATATCACGGGAACGAGAAAAGAGTGCATGTCAGTAATGAGATCAAACTAGGTATGGAGATACCGATGATCGAATCTCGGACATGTAATATATCGCGAAACAAAGGGATTAAGATACTAGCGTAAAAGGTTCCGACGATCGCAAGAAAGTCATCATTGAATGTGTGGGAGTCAGTATGGGTCTCCAGATCCCGCTTCTGATTATTGATCTGAGAGGGGTCTCGATCATGTCCGCATTATTTGCGAACCGTAGGGTGACACACTTAAGAGACACCGACATCCATTTGGAGGAAAAGTTTCATGCCGGAAAGAATAATAAGCGCAGGAATTTATTTCACTAGACACCGAAATTGTTTCGGTTGAAATTGCTAAAACTAGTTCTACATGTGAAATTGAATACTAGTAAGGGGTTTTATGTGAATGTTTGTTAATTAAAGTAATTAACAAAATTCTGAATAAATAAATAAAAGAGTTTTGTTTAAATGAGAGCTTGCATTAAATTTGGTGGAAATTTAGTGCATGTGAGTGGATTTTTGAGTGGAGGCTCTTTTATGGGAGTGGAGGCTTTTCATTTTGAGTGGGAGCTCCACCCACATGAATGTGGAAGAGGTGGGGGTAGCCACCATGGCTGGCACCATGCCCCTGGGGGTGCCCCCCTCTCCCTATAAAAGGCCCCCTCTCCTCCTCTCAATGCACACCTCCTCGTGAAGGATCTCTCCCCCTCTAGAATTTATCCCCCATGGTCTCGGACTAGCGAGATACATGTTCCCGGTTTCCGCTGCATCGCTGGAGCGAGGAGGCGGAGGTTGCTCGGTGCCTCGGACGTGTGTGCGATCACGGATGCGCCGCTGGTTTGCGGCTCTAGGACTTCCTCTTGATCTTGAGATCGGCAAGAGATTGTCTACACCAACCACGAGTTTGGACTCGTTAATCTTTGTCGGTCTTCAAGGGTATGTTCTCTATGGATATACATCCGCCCGTTGTTTTTATCTAGTAGATAGAACTTGGTACATAGTTGTTCCCATCGTAGGAAATTTTTTGTTTTCTATGCTGCGAACCCTACAAGTTTGCATTAAATTTGGTTGAAATTTAATGGGAATTTGAGTGGGATTTTGAGTGGAGGGAATTGAAAGGATTTTTGTGAGTGGAGTATACACCCACATGAATGAAGGGAGGGAAAGGGGGCAGCCCCCATGCGCCGGCCACCCCCTTGGGGTCCCCCTCCCTCTCCTATAAAAGGCACCCCCTCATCACTTCTCACTCACACCTCCTCGTGAATGATCTCTCTCCCCCTCTAGTATTTATCCCCCATGGTCTCGGACTAGTGAGATACATGTTCCCGGTGGCTATTCGGCAAGAAAGAGTTGTGCTTCCTCTGCATCACTGGAGCGAGGAGGCGGAGGTTGCTCGGTGCCTAGGACGTGTGTGCGAGCACGGATGCGATGCTAAGTTGCGGTGCTAAGTACTTCCTCTCGATCTTGAGATCGGCAAGAGATCATCTACATCAACCACGAGTTTAACTCGTTAAGCTTTGTCGGTATTCAATGGTATGTTCTCTACGGATATACATCCGCCTGTTGTTTGTATCTAGTAGATAGATCTTGGTACATAGTTGTTCCCATCGTAGGAAATTATTTGTTTTCTATGTTGCGAACCCTACAGTGGTATCAGAGCCGGATCTATGCGTAGATGCTTTACACGGGTAGTACACATATGAGTATGTGGGTAATGATGATCATGTTATTGCTTATTAGATGTATTTTGGATATTGGTGGCATAGTGGGATGAAGCGGCCCGGACAAACCTTACATGTCCTCGCACATGAGACCATTTCCACGCTTGACATGCAACTAGTTTGCATAAGTGGCTAGCGGGTGTCTATCTCTCCTACTATAGTAAATATCTAATTTACAACGAGTTGTCAACAATTTGGTTATCCTCGTTGTGGTTCATGTTCGTAGGTATGAACGGTTCTATCTTCGAAATCCCTAAGCCACGTAAAACTTGCAATGGATAAATTAGAGGCGTCTAGTTTATATTGTTGCTGGGCTAGTGTTATGATATGGTGATGTTGTAAGTATAAGTATGAGATGATACTCTTACAACACACATAACGTGTAAGTTCCATAGACCTTGGCCTTACACATAAAGGTATGATAGTGATCATACCACGGTGCACATGATAGAGATCATGGGTGTGTTTGGATTGTGGCCAAAGTGTACCTTACCAATATTTTGGTCATGACCAAAAGGTTGGCTCTTGTTTGGATTGTTGCCAACTTTTTGGCATGCCAATGCTCCACTACCAACTCTAGTTCAATTTTTTAGCCAATGTTGGCCAACTTGTGGGCAAGCAAAGGCTCAACCAAAATTTTGGCTAGCCAAATATTTGGTGGGGCAATCTTGGGCACAAACCAAACACACCCCATATGCGGGAACCATATCATTTCACTTATAAACATGTGATGTTCGATAGCATCTTATATTGCTTGTTTGGCGTTTTATTAGCATAATAAGATGATCCCTCATTTAAATATCAAGATAAGAATGTGTTCTTCCTTTAGTATGCACCGATTATGTTTTCGTCGCTCCAAGACATCACGTGATGATCGGGTGTTCTTGGATCCATGACCATATTTCGGGTGTAAGACAATTACACACGCGAATACTAAGGTTCTTACTTGGCGAGCCTAGCATGTACAGACATGGCCTCGGAACATGGACAGAAAGGTTAAGCATGAGTCATATAGTAGATATGATGCCCATTTGATGCTCGCCTTTGAAGCTACACCGACTCACGTGATGATCAGACTTGGTGTAGTGTATTTGGTTCATGTAATCACCAAAAAGGCACGAGGGATGTCGTTTTTGAGTGGGAGTTCATTCGTAATGTGGATTAGTTGAACTCAATCTATCATAAACTTAGTCTAAACTTTACAAATTTTGTTGTAGATGGCACCACCTGCTTTTAATTTCAATGTGTTCATGGAGAAAGAGAAATTTGCAATGAACGGTAGCAACTTTACCGAATGGGCCATGAATTTGAGGATTCTCCTCTCTGCTTCACAAAACAATATGTGCTAGAAGCGCCGCTAGGCCCCCCACCTTTCGATGATGCCCCTGACGAGGAAAAGAATGTCTATCAGACTCATCAGGAGGACCACAACTTAGTTCATTGCGGCATATTGTATGGGCTAGAGCCAGAACTTCGAAAGTGTTTCGAAAACGGCAATGCATTTGATACAATGGGTGAGTTGAAAATGATTTTCGACACACATGCCGCTGTAGAGAGCTACAATGCTTTAGAAAAGTTGTTTAGCTGCATGATGGAAGAGCACAGCTCCGTAAGTGAGCATGTACTCAAGATGTCGGGTTACGCCGATAAGCTTGTGTCCTTGGGAATATCGATTCCCATTGACTTAGGCATCCATCATGTTCTGCAGTCTCTGCCACCTAGCTATAAGAGCTTCGTGATGAACTATAATATGCAAGGAATGAAGAAGTCTCTCCCCGAGCTTCTGTCAATGCTTAAAACTACAGAAGTGGAGATCAAGAAGGAACATGAAGTGTTGATGATCAATAATAACACTGGTCTCAAGAAAGACAAGAAGGGAAAACAGAAGCGAAGTAAGGGCGACAAGTCGGTTGCCGTGCCTGAAAAGAAACCCCGAGTTGGCCCTAAGTCTGATACCGAATGCTATTATTGTAAGGGGACTGGCCACTGGAAACGCAACTGCCCCAAGTATTTGGCAGGCAAGAAGGCTGGCAAGGCAAACAAAGGTATATATGATATACATGTTATTGATGTGTACTTGATTAGTGATTGCAGTAGCACCTGGGTATTTGATACCGGTTCAGTTGCTAATATTTGTAACTCGAATCAGGGGCTGCGGAACAAGCGACCGCTAGCAAGGGGTGAGGTCAAGATGCGTGTCGGCAATGGATCAAGTGTTGATGTGATAGCCGTCGGAACGCTACCTCTCCACTTACCGTCGGGATTAGTAATAAACTTGAATAATTTTTATCTGGTGCCTGCACTAAGCATGAACATTGTATCTGGATCGTGTTTGATGCGAAGTGGTTATTCATTTAAATCCGAGAACAATGGTTGTTCTATTTATATGAATGAAATATTTTATGGTCATGCACCGATGATGAATGGTTTATTTCTATTGGATCTCGATAATAGTGTTACACATATTTATAATGTTGATGCTAAAAGGATTAAACTTAATGATGATATATCTGCATATATGTGGCACTGCCGTCTAGGTCATATTGGTGTTAAACGCATGAAGAAGATCCATTCGGATGGACTTTTGGAATAACTTGATTTTGAATCACTTGATACATGTGAGCCATGCCTTATGGGCAAGATGACTAGAACGCCGTTTTCGGGTTCAATGGAACGGGTGACAGATTTATTGGAAATCATACATTCTGATGTATGTGGTCCAATGCGTGTGTCGGTGCGAGGTGGATATTGTTATTTTGTTACTTTCATGGATGATTTGAGTAGATACGGTTATATCTACTTGATGAAACACAAGTCTGAAACCATTGAAAAGTTCAAGGAATTTTAGAGTGAAGTGGAAAATCATCATAATAGAAAGATCAAATTTCTGCGGTCCGACCGTGGAGGAGAGTATCTAAGTTACGAGTTTAGCAATCATATGAAAGAGTGTGGAATTGTTTCACAACTCACACCTGCCGGAACACCACAGCGTAATGGTGTGTCAGAACATCGAAATCGTACTTTATTGGATATGGTTCGATCTATGATGTCTCTAAAGGACTTGCCGTTGTCCTTTTGGGGTTATGCACTAGAAACTACTGCATTCACTTTAAATCGGGCACCATCTAAATCCGTTCAGAAGACACCGTATGAATTGTGGTTTGGAAACAAACCTAAGCTGTCATTTCTTAAAGTTTGGGGATGTGATGTTTATGTGAAGAAACTTCAACCAGATAAACTCGAACCCAAAGCAGAAAAATGCGTCTTCATAGGATACCCTAAGGAAACTATTTTGTATTCCTTCTATCACCGATCTGAGGGCAAGGTTTTTGTGCCAAGAATGGATCATTTCTAGAGAAAGAGTTTCTCGCGAAAGGCGTGAGTAGTCGAAAGGTAGAACTCAAAGAGGTTATTGAACCTTCTCTTCAAAGTATGGCGAGTAGCGCAGCGCCGGAAGTTGTTCTGGAGTTGGCTTCACCCATTGAAGAAGGAACTAATGATAATGATCATGAAACTCCGAAAGAGAGTACTACCGAACCTCGCAGGTCTGGCAGGACGCGCGCAGCTCCCGAGCTGTACGGAAACCCTGTTATGAATTTCATGGTTGATGAAATTGAAGACCCTACGACGTATGAAGAAGCAATGATGAGCCTGAATTCCAACAAATGGTTAGAATCCATGAAATCCGAGATGGAATCCATGTATGAAAATCAAGTTTGGAACTTGGTGGACTTACCTCACGACCGAAAGGCCGTGGAGAATAAATGTATTTTAAAAAGAAAAAATGATGCTGATGGTAATGTGACCGTCTATAAAGCTAGACTCGTCACAAAGGGGTTTCGACAAATTCAAGGAGTTGACTACGATGAGACATTCTCTCCCGTAGCGATGCTAAAGTCAATTAGGATTATGTTAGCAATTGCTGCATATTTTGATTATGAGATATGGCAGATGGATGTCAAAACCGTGTTTCTCAATGGTAATATTGAAGACGAGTTGTATATGATACAACCAAAGGGTTTTGTCGATCCTAAGGATGCTAACAAGGTGTGCAAGCTTCAGCGATCCATCTATGGACTGAAGCAAGCATCACGAAGTTGGAATCTCCGCTCTGATGAGGTGATCAAAGAGTTTGGATTTGTCCAAACTTATGGAGAGGCTTGTATTTACAAGAAAGTGAGTGGGAGCAATGTGGCATTTTTTATATTATATGTGGATGACATATTATTGATCGGAAATGATATAGATCTTTTAAACAGTGTTAAAAGTTATCTAAACAGCAAATTTACAATGAAGGACCTAGGTGAAGCGTCATACATATTAGGCATAAAGATCTATAGAGATAGATCTAGGCGCCTAATAGGGCTATCGCAAAGTACATACCTTGATAAGATTTTGAAGAAGTTTAAAATGGACGGAAGTAAGAAGGGGTTCTTACCTATGTTGCAAGGCAAGACATTGAGTAAGACTCAAATTCCGGCTACGGCGGAAGAAAGAGAGATAATGGAAAAAGTACCCTATGCTTCAGCCATAGGCTCTATAATGTACGCCATGCTATGTACAAGACCGGATGTGGAACATGCTATTAGTTTGACTAGTAGGTACCAATCGGATCCAGGTTCGGAACACTGGATAGCGATCAAGAATATCCTTAGGTACT
Organism: Avena sativa; assembly: GCA_916181665.1. NCBI lineage: Eukaryota > Viridiplantae > Streptophyta > Magnoliopsida > Poales > Poaceae > Avena > Avena sativa. The sequence continues at coordinate 378,868,857 of OV702284.1, forward strand.
TGCGAAGAACTAAGGATATGTTTCTTGTGTACGGAGGTGAAGAAGAGCTCGTCGCTAAGTGTTATGTTGACGCAAGCTTTGACACCGATCCGGATGACTCTAAGTCTCAATCCGGATACGTATTCCTCATGAATGGCGGAGCGGTTAGTTGGAGGAGCTCCAAACAACCTGTGGTGGCGGGATCGACAACGGAGGCCGAATATGTTGCTGCTTCGGAAGCGGCTCAGGAAGCAGTTTGGATGAAGGAGTTCATATCCGAACTAGGTGTGGTTGCAAGCACGTTAGACCCAATGGTGATCTATTATGACAACAATGGTGCCATTGCCAATGCGAAAGAACCAAGGTCTCATAAGAATTCCAAGCATATTAAGCGCCGGTTTCACTCCATCCGCGAGCATGTCAAGGATGGAGATATAAATATTTGTAAAGTACACACGGATCTCAATGTAGCAGATGCATTGACTAAAACTCTCCCTAGAGCAAAACATGATCAACACCAGAACTCCATGGGTGTTAGATTCATCACTATGTAAGTAGATTATTGTCTCTAGTGTAAGTGGGAGACTGAAGGGAATATGCCCTGAGAGGCAATAATAAAGTGTTTATTATGTGTATTCCAAGTATATGATAGATATTTATTTTGCATGCTATAATTGTATTAATACGGAAACATTAATACATGCGTGTTTAATAAACAAACATAAAGTTCCTAGTTATGCCTCTCTCATAAACTAGCTCGTTGATTAACAAGATGATCAAAGTTTCCTGATCATAGACATTGGATGTTGTTAATAACGAGGTCACAACATTAGTGTAATGATGTGATGAACATTCATCCGAAATATAGCATTACGATCAAAGTCATTGAATTTATATTGCTATATCAACTTACGAAGTGATCCTAATCCTTAGACCATGAGATCATGTCAATCACTAACACCGGAAGAGTTTCTTGATAACATCAAATGTCACAACGTAACAGGGTGATTATAAAGATGGACTCAGAACTAATAAAGTGTTATGTTGAGGCCCATGATTGAGAGTGGAATTTATTCATCCCGATGACGGATAGATATACTCTGGGCCCTCTCGGTGATATCACATTGGTTAGCTTGCAAGCAAGTGATTTGATCACTAGAATGTTATATCACGGGAATGAGAAAAGAGTGCATGTCAGTAACCAGATCAAACTAGGTATGGAGATACCGATGATCGAATCTCGGACATGTAATATATCGCGAAACAAAGGGATTAAGATACTAGTGTAAAAGGTTCCGACGGTCACAAGAAAGTAATCGTTGAATGTGTGGGAGTCAGTATGGGTCTCCAGATCCTGCTTCTGATTATTGATCGGAGAAGGGTCTCGATCATGTCCGCATTATTCACGAACCATAGGGTGACACACTTAAGAGACACTGACATCCAAATGGAGCAAAGATTTCATGCCGGAAAGAATAACAAGCGGAAGAATTTATTTCACTAGATACCAAAACAGGTTTTCGCGTGAAATTGCATAAAGTGTTTTTGCATGTGAAATGAAATACTAGCAAGGGGTTATATGTGAATGTTTGTCATTAAAGTAATTGACAAAAACTTGAATAAATAAAAGGAGTTTTATTTAATGAGAGTTTGCATTAAATTTTGTGGAAATTTAATGGGAATTTGAGTGGGATTTTGAGTGGAGGGAATTGAAAGGATGTTTGTGAGCGGAGTGTCCACCCACATGAATGAGGGGAGGGCAAGGGGCAGCCCCATGCGCCATCCACCCCCTTGGGGTCCCCCCCCTCTCATATAAAAGGCACCCCCTCCTCACTTCTCATTCACACCTCCTCGTGAAGGATCTCTCTCCCCCTCTAGAATTATCCCCCATGGTCTCGGACTAGCAAGATACATGTTCCCGGTGGCTATTCGGCAACAAAAAGTTGTGCTTCCACTGCATCGCTGGAGCGAGGAGGCGGAGGTTGCTCGGTGCCTCGGACGTGTGTGCGAGCATGGATGCGCCGCTAAGTTCGGTGCTAAGGACTTCCTCTCGATCTTGAGATCGGCAAGAGATCGTCTACATCAACCACGAGTTTAACTCGTTAAGCTTTGTCGGTCTTCAAGGGTATTTTCTCTACGGATATACATCCGCCTGTTATTTGTATCTAGTAGATAGATCTTGGTACACAGTTGTTCCCATCGTAGAAATTTTTTTGTTTTCTATGCTGCGAACCCTACAGGAACTGGACGACAATGGTAAGTTGGTGTGGGTCCAATTAGTAAGGCATAGCCGATCGCCACCTTCATTGATATGTTCACAACTTTTACATGTAGCTCGCAGTGTGTCATCTGTGTGATATCATCCACTGGGTAGCCAACACGAGCATCGTCGCTGCACCATCGTCATCGTCATTGTCATCACCCGAGGCCTTGGTGGAAGCCAAACTGCTTTTTCGATTATTCGATAGGCCGGTAACATCGAATGCAGGTTCTACCACCATGTGTTGCTGAGATGGGCCGGTAGTACCTTGTTGGCTAAGTGCGTTAATTTGATCTTGTTGTTCCTTTATTCGTTCTTCAATTATACGCATTCGATCTTTCTGAATATCTGCTTCAACTTCCGCCTTGTCCTTTCTCCTCTTACGACTTCTATCACGATATTTCTTCCTGTCTTTGGGAAACCCAGTGCTCCATGGTTGGGAGCCTATTGTGCCTCGTGTTCGTCCATCATGTTCCTTATTCCCAAGGGCGAGTGTGAGCTCATCATTCTCTCTATCGGGAATGAAGTCCCCATCTTTAACAGCCTTTACTGCTTTTCTAATCTTCTCGATTGGCAAGGGGTCTTCTTTATGTCGTATGTTATATATACACTTCCCTTCCGAGTCCAACGTGCCCCCATGCCCATAAATCCAATTCTTTGCATGTTCAATACAATCGTCTGTCTCTAGGATGATATTTTTAGCACGCAGTTCATCCTCAAGTTTCTTCCACTTAGGAATGCCAGCCCTGTAGCCACCTTACCCCATAGTATGGTGATACTTCTTGTTAGCAGCATTTAGCTTATTCGTTTCAGACATTTTCTTAGCTTTTCCTGATATCTTGTAATTCACAAACTCATCCCATAATGGTTTTAACTTCTGATACTGAATCTTCTCGAAATCCGGAGTCTTCTCGAAATCCGGGATGGACGGAAAGGTTTGAGATATCCCGGTTGGGAGAACGTCCATTTAAGGTGGTCAAGTATTTTAGAAAAATGGGACAGTAGCATTCTGAAACAACATTTTGGTGGTTGCTTCACAAAACGACCCCTTTTTTGCGCTCGGAAAATGGAAAATGGCTTTTCCGTGCGACGAAAAGGAAAACTTCCTCCAGCAACATTGTTGTCCATCCCAATGTCCACATGCATGCATAATATGGGCACAGCATCACAAACTATGCCGCGATTCAACACATAACATCGGTCATTTGGACCGAAAGCCATGAAACCTCGAACATGATAGGTCATTTTGTGAAGGTTTTTTCTAGACATGATCAATATACCAAGTCTGGTATTTTTCCTTGCAACTATGTCACATAATATGACACCACGCGAAGGATTTACATTATTTGGACTTTTTTGAATTTCTTATGCCCGTTTTGAATTTTTCCCTTTTCGAACTAAGGTCGAACCTGCGTGCATGAAGATAGGGCACGAGCGTCGTTAGAACTTGCATTGGATCTCTGAAGAAACCACATATGCGATTCTAAACATGATTTTTTCAAAAAATCATGGGCGTTAGATCATGTACCTATAGTACAAACCAGACCCACTTCCTACCGATTCGGTAGACATTTGTCCATTTTATCCTAGATGGACGGAAAGGTTTGAGATATCCCGGTTGGGAGATAGTCCATGTAAGGTGGTCTAGTATTTTATAAAAATGGGATGGTAGCATTCTGAAACAGCATTTTGGTGGTTGCTTCACAAAACGACCCGTTTTTTGTGCTCGGAAAATGGAAAATGGCTTTTCCGTGCGACGAAAAGGAAAACTTCCTCCTGCAACATTGTTGTCGATCCCAATGTCCACATGCATGCATAATATGGGCACAGCATCACAAAATATGCCGCGATTCAGTACATAACATCGGTCATTTGGACCGAAAGCCATGAAACCTCGAACATGATAGGTCATTTTGTGAAGGTTTTTCCGAGACATGATCAATATACCAAGTATGGTATTTTTACTTGCAACTATGTCATATAATATGACACCACGCGAAGGATTTACATTTATTGGACTTTTTTTGAATTTCTTATGCCCGTTTTGAATTTTCCCTTTTCGAACTAAGGTCGAACCTGCGTGCATGAAGATAGGGGACGAGCATCGTTAGAACTTGCATTGGATCTCTGAATAAACCACATATTGCGAGTCAAAAAATGATTTTAACAAAAATCACGGACATTAGATCATGTACGTGTAGTACAAACCGGACCCACTTCCTACCGATTCTGCAGACATTTGTCCTTTTTACCCGGGATGGAAGGAAATGTTTGAGATATCTCGGTTGGGAGATAGTACTTTAAGGTGGTCTAGTATTTTAGAAAAATGGGACGGCAGCATTCTGAAACAACATTTTGGTGGTTGCTTCACAAAACGACCCGTTTTTTGTGCTCGTAAAATGGATTTTCCGTGCGACGAAAAGGAAAACTTGCTCCTGCAACATTGTTCTCCATCCCAATGTCCACATGCATGCATAATATATGCACAACATCACAAACTATGTCGCGATTCAGCACATAACATCGGTCATTTGGACCGAAAGCCATAAAACCTCAAACATGATAGGTCAGGCTGAGGTGGCCAACCTATAAATAGAGGTAAAGACCTATAAATAGATGAAAATGGTTCATATTTAGTCCCGGTTGGAGGGATTTCGGCAGGCTGGGCCAGGCAGCAATAATGATAGGGTGAGTGTTGACATTATGTCGTGCGGCTTGTACCTTGTCCCAGATGGTGTCACCAACCGGGACTAAAGATGAACCTTTAGTCCCGGTTGGAGACACCAAACGGGACAAAACATGAGTCAACACTAATAATAGGGGTGAGTGTCGATATTATGTCGTGAGTGTCGACACTATGCCGAGCTGCTTATACTATAAATAGGCATCCTTGTGAGTCCAGTACTCCAGCCAGATTGAGGCATCTCCAAGATTGTTTTTGAGAACAGGGACACCAGTACGGCCAGTTTCAGGGAGATGCTGCCGGAGCCCAGTCCTCCGACATCTCCAAGAAACTGGTCATAGAGGCACTCCCTAATATGTGAATTAGTTATCTCCCAGGCATATTGATCTAGTTAGAGAAGTTACAAGCTGCAAGATGGTGTGCGAGAGCAGGGACACCACTACGGCCAGTTTCAGGGAGATGCCACCGGAGCCCAGTCCTCCGGCTTCTCCAAGAAACTAGTCATAGAGGCACTTCCTAATATGTGACCACGCGCGTTTGGAGATCAAATCTTAATGGTAAGTACGAATCGGGACAACTTCTTCATAGTTCGGGAAAGTCGTTCTACGAATCGGGATTAAAGGCCCCCTTTAGTCCTGATCCAGCCACAAAACGGGACTAACACTCAAGTCATTTATTAATATTAAAAACCGAGACTACAAAATCGGGACTAAAGGCCCCCTATATGTAGTCCTGGTCAAGCCACAAACCGGGACTAACACTCAATACATTTATTAAACTTGGAAAATTGCAAACATCATAAAATATCCTTCACAAAATGAGCTATCATGTCACATGGCATTTAGGTTCAAAAGATGCAGCCAATGGGCCAGACATGAACTAGAGGTACATAGTATGAGCATGCACTTCTTGGCGTATGTCCTTCCTTATGATCGCTTCAGACTTAACCATGGAGCATCTTCTTTACTTAACGAAATGCTTGGTTCAGTTTTCACTGTGAAGGGCGGAATTTCATCAAACTTATTATAATCTTTTGACATGTCTGTCTTGTCCTCGATTCCCACGATGTTTATTTTCCCTAAAAGAACTATGTGACGCTTTGGTTCATCATATGATGTATTCGTTTGCATATTTTTTTTCTTTTTTTCGGTCTGGAGGACATGTCCTTCACATAGAAAACCCGAGACACATCATTGGCTAGGACGAATGGTTCATCTCTATAACCAAGATTGTTGAGATCCACTGTTGTCATTCCATACAATTGGTCTATCTTTACACATTCCCCATTCAGGTTGACCGATTTGCAGCAAAACAAAGGGACCTTAAAAGAGACTCCATAGTCAAGTTCCCATATCTCCTCTATGTAACCATAGTATGTGTCCTTTTGCCCATTCTCGTCCATTGCATCAAAGCGGACACCACTGTTTTGGTTGGTCCTCTTTTTATCTTGGGCGATCGTGTAGAATGTATTCCCATTTATTTCGTACCCTTGGAAATTCAATATAGTAGAAGATGGTGACGCGGCCAACAAGTATAGCTGATCTCCAACGGTGGTGTCATTCAAGAGATGTGTCTGCATCCAACCGCCGAAAGACTTCATGTGTTCATCTGTAATCCATGAGTCAGGCTTCCCCGGGTTTTTGTAGCGTACAATATTCTTTTGTTCCTCGATATACGAAGCTGCCAAGGTGGAATTATGTAGAACTGTGTAGTGTGCTTTAGTGAAAGAATCCCCGTCCCTACATATCATTGCTTTCTTTCCCAGCGTGCCTTTTCCACTTAGTCTTCCCTCATGCCGCGAGTCAGTAACACCAATCGGCTTAAGGTCAGGAATAAAGTCAACACAAAACTCAATGACCTCCTCTGTTCCATATCCCTTGGAGATGCTTCCTTCTGGTCTAGCACGGTTATGAACATATTTCTTTAATACTCCCATGAACCTCTCAAAGGGGAACATATTATGCAGAAATACAAGACCGAGAATGGCAATCTCTTCCCCTAGGTGAACCAGGAGATGCGTCATAATATTGAAGAAGGATGGTGGGAACACCAACTCAAAACTAACAAGACATTGTACCACATCCTTCTGTAACCTTGGCAGAATATCTGGATTGAATACCTTCTGAGATATTGCATTAAGGAATGCACATAGCTTCACAATGGTTACTTGAACATTTTCCGATAGAAGCCCCCTCAATGCAATGAGAAGCAACTGCGTCATAATCACGTGACAGTCATGAGACTTCAGGTTTTGGAACTTTTTCTCTGCCATATTTATTATCCCCTTTATATTAGATGAGAAGCCAGACGGCACCTTGATACTGTAAAGGACTTCAAAAAAGATTTCCTTCTCTGCTTTGGTAAAAGCATAGCTGGCACGACTTAAGTGACGCCCTTTATCCGTCTTGTTTTGTGTATGTATGTTCTTTGGGTCTTTCATAATTTGTTGGTCCTCCCGTTCTTCTGGTGTATCTTTTGTCCTCCCATACACGCCTAGTAATCCTAGCAGGTTCACGCAAAGATTCTTCGTCACGTGCATCATATCGATTGAAAAGAGGACACGTAGGACTTTCCAATATGGCAGCTCCCGAAATATAGATTTTTTCTTCCACATGGGTGTGTGTTCGGTAGTGACGTCGTTCGGAACTGATTGACCGCCGGGACCCTTTCCAAAGATTACTTCTATGTCCTTGACTATACCAAATACATCATCACTAGCAGGGAGTTCAGGCTTCTTCCGGTGATCTGCCTCACCATTGAAATGCTTGCCTTTCTTTTTTACGGGATGATTGGTCAGAAGAAATCGTCGATTCGCCAGGTACACAACCTTCTTGCATTTATGCAAATATGTATCTTCAGTCTTATCTAAACAGTGCGTGCATGCCGTATATCCCTTGTTTGTCTATCCTGAAAGGTTACTAAGATCAGGTCAATCATTGATGGTTACGAAAAGCAACCCTCGTAGGTCAAATGGCTCTTGTTTGTTTTCATCCCACGCATATACACCTGGTTTGCCCTACAGCTGTAAGAGTTCTTCAACTAATGGCTTTAGGTACACATCAATGTCGTTGCTCGGTTGCTTCGGACCTTGGATGAGCACTGGCATCATAATGAACTTACGCTTCATGCACAACCAAGGAGGAAGGTTGTAGATACATAGAGTCACGGGCCAGGTGTTGTGACTGCATCTCTGCTCCCCAAAAGGATTCATGTCATCCGTACTTAGACCAAACCATAAGTTCCTTGCGTCACCTGCAAAGTCCCGAAAATCTCTCTCGATTTTTCTCCACTGTGACCCATCAGCAGGGTGTCTCAAATTCGCGTCTTTCTTACGGTCTTCTTTGTGCCATCCCAACAACCTGATATGCTCTTTGTTTTTGAACATGCGTTTCAACCTTCGTATTATAGGAGCATACCACATAACCTTAGCAGGAACCCTCTTCCGGAGGGGCTCTCCCTCAACATCACCAGGGTCATCTCGTCTGATTTTATACCGCAATGCATTGCATACTGAGCATTTATCTAAATGCTCATACTCCTTACCGCGGTAGAGTATGTAGTCATTAATGCATGCATGTATCTTCTGCACGTCTAATCCTAGAGGGCAGAGAGTCTTCTTTGCTTCGTACGTACTCTCGAGAAGTTCGTTATGTTTTAGAAACTTTGGCTTCATTATTTTCAACATCTTTTCAAATGAGGAGTCAGTTAGACCCCACTCTGCCTTCCATCGCAGCAATTCCAGTGTGGTACCGAGCTTTGTGCTGCCATCTTTGCAATTTGGGTACAACAATTTCTTGTGATCTTCTAACATGCCCTCCAACTTCAACTTCTCCTTTTCTGTTTCACAGTCTCTCTTTGCATCAGAAATGACCCTACCAAGTTCATCAGCGGGCTCATCTGATGCCCGTTCTTCACCTCCTTCCTCTTTATTGTCTTCCATTGCAGTATCACTGTATTCAGGAAACATATGATGATAGTTGTTATCATCATCTTCTTCTTCATTGTCTTCCATCATAACCCTGCTTTCCCCGTGCTTGGTCCAGCAATTATAGTTGGGCATGAAACCTTTCATAACCAGGTGGTCGCGAATGATTTTTGAGGAAGAGTACTCCTTGTTGTTCCGACATTGAACACATAAACAACCTATAAAACCATTCTCTTTGTTTGACGTAGCCACATCGATAAATTTATCCACGCCTTTAATGTACCCGGGTACACGCCGGTCACTGTACATCCATTCTCGACCGTTCATCTACATCATATAATTAAGTTTATCAAAAAACGGAACATCATAAATAGTTAAATGACCAATTCACATCGACACATGCATTGTATCAATGACAGAGAAAATATAAGATTGCTAACCTCGATCGAGGGAAATAAAGAGGAGAAAGCTCAGGTGGGTCTCGGGCACCTCCTATATTTTTGTTCTGTGAGAAATTGAACGGGATCATTCACTCAAACATTTCATCAAACACCTTGAATGCATGCATAGGAAAAAAATAAACTAGCATACCTCTCACACCTTCCACCAAGAAAAAACAGAGGGGAGACCCATGAACTCAGCAGCATACTGAGGCAGAACACTGGAAGTGAGAACAGCAGCAGCACGAGCATCCTCATCTATCTACTGAGTGTAGTCAATCAGATCTTGAGGAGCATCAGGGGCAAGGGCAACAGGCAACGTAGGAGCAGCGGGGCGCGGCGGACATGAGACCTCGCTAGAAAGCACACCCCAAAGACGAAGACCGCGCATGTGGACGCGCATAAAGGCAGCGAAATCAGGATAATTCGCGCCATCAAAACTCACCGTGCAGCTAGGAATCGCAAGATAGCCCGACGAGGAAGACAGTTTTTTTGCTCTTTTTTTTTTGCTTTTTTTTTGACGAAAATCAGATCTGATCTGATCTGATCCGCAACACGCAGCAACAGCCGCGGCGGACGGGTCGACAGGCCTGGCGGCGGTGGAGGCCGAGCGATGGCCGGGAGGCGGCGGCGGCCGGGCGGCGGACGGCGACAGGCCGGCGGGCGGGCAGGGCGGTCGGGCGGCAGCCGGGGCGATAGCGACCGGGGAGGACGGGGCAAGCTCGCAGGAGGCGAGGGAGAGGCAGCGGCGGCGGCCGGGCATGGCGGCAGGAAACCGGGGCGGGCGGCGGCGGCTGCGAGGAGAGGAGCTACCTTACAGCTTCATGCACTAGCCAACGCAACCAAAAGTCCGAACTGATGGAAAGGGCTAGTGCAATCCCTTATACACTTCAACACCCCCTCTCACGTGTGACGGGAGAAGTCAGCACGTGCAACCGGAAGAGAGCGACGGCGCGCGAAACTCACGTATGACTCAAGAGGCCTATACGTGGACATAGAGGGGTCAACAACAATTTTAGGATAAATTGCGAAAGCCAGGATTCAAACTCAAGACCTTAGGCTCTGATACCATGTTAGAGTAATAGACTTCTTGTATTAGCAGAGGCCAAAGGCCACAATATATAGTACATGTACATACGCAAATATACAGAAAACCCCCTAACACACGAAAAAACTACAATATACAAATATATACTCTAACAACAATCAACCACTAACGAATAGCTGTGTTTAAATTCTTCTGTCGATCCAATATCGGCAATGACTGTGCTGGTTCCTGGTGGCCTTCGTGTGGCCATAACCAAAATTGTGCAACATGAAAACAGGTGTCAGAGGCGTCACACGCGCAAGACACACCAATCCTTGATACTGTATTTTTTTTCTTCCATTGGCGTATATCCAGCATTCCAGCTACGTGCACATGCCGGACCAGTATATGGCCTCCGATAGGCTACGTGCACATTCCAGCTACGTGCACATGCCGGACCAGTATACGACACGTATATATAGCACCCTCCATGATCAGTCAGGGCGCTCCTTCATTCGTGGCCGTCGTCGTCGCCTGCCCAATAATTTATGGGACTAAACCTTGGTCTCGTGTATAATTACTCTCCCCCTCAGCCTCACGGCCCAGAACCCAGATTGCACTTCACTCTCTCAAGGTGATCGATCTCTTTCTTTTAGCTAGGCACAACTCACAAGCCATGGCCGCATCTCTGTTTGTCTTGCTGCTGCTCGTCGCGTCCGGCGCCGGCCCCGGGTACGCGTCAGACGACGCGCCGCCGCAGGGGCAGGGACAGGACCTGATGGAGTATCTCAAGGATACGCAGGGCTGCGGGAGGTTCGCGGCGCTCCTCGCTGCGGCGGCCAACGCAAGCGACATCTTCAGCCAGCGCACCATCGCCGGCGCCGGCAGCAGGCTCACGGTCTTCTGCCCCAACGACCACGCGGTGGCTGACTTCGAGCCCGCGTTCAAGAACCTGAGCGCCGACGACCAGCTCGCAGTCGTGCTGCTCCACGGCGCGGCGGCGCGCTACGGGAGGGAGCAGATCGCGGCGTTCGAGCTGGTCCAGGTGCGCACGCTCGCTGCCGACGCGGCCACCAACAGGAACCACGTCCTCACCGTCCGCGACGACGGGGAAACGGTGTGGCTGTGGCTGTCGCCGCCGACGTCACGCGGGCGCAGCGGCGCGGCCAGGGTGACAAAGGAGGTTCCTTCCGGCGATATCAATTCCCCCAACGGCATCCCCGTGTACATCGTCGACTCGGTGCTCCTGCCGGGCCGTCTGCGGAAGCTTCTGGACGGCGGGGACGAGGCGGCGGTGTCGTGCAGGCTGTGCACCGTCCTGTTCTGGGTAGGTTTGTGCATGGTCGTGGTGGGCATTCTGTCCCTGTACCTCTTTGCTTTGTACTCTTTGCGTTGTCGTGAACAAATGGGAGCTAGGGTTTACATATATGTTAGGTAAGATTAGCGTCGTGACGAGTTGGACCTCTTCCCCTTTCCCGTCTATAGTGAATAGGGCGATTTTTTGGTGATCTCGTGCTCCCAGACTCAGCCGCCGGCGTCCCATGGATTCTTCATCCTCCGGGACGGGGGATCTACGGATCCCGGTGGGTATATAGCTTAGGTGTGTGTGGGGTGTGGCCAGCCGGCGGCGTTGGGGAAGCAGCGACGGTGCTGGAGTGGCTTTTGCTGGCGGTGATCTCTTCCTCCGATGGTGCGGTTCCAGTGGAACTCCGCCGCGGATTCGCCGTCCTTTCCTTGATCGCGGCTCGTCGGAGTTCTCGAGCAGGCGTTCCCCTTGCCGGTGGCCGTGAGACAGCGGTCCCGGTTCTAGAAGATCGAGTGTTGAAGTTGCTGTTGACCAAGATGGCGCTGTCCTCCGTCGCGCAGGGTGGAGGTCACTAGTGGGAACAACCCCATTGGTCCCGGTTGGTAAGGGGCTTTAGTCCCGGTTACCCAACCGGGACGGGGCAATCGGGACTAAAGCCCCAACCTTTAGTCCCGGTTGCCCCACCAACCGGGACAAAAGGGGTACACGTGGCCGCGGCAGAGGGGGGGGGGTGGAGCAACCGTCCCGGTTCGTAACATGAACCAGGACAAATAATCCTCTGCTGCGGCAGAGATTTTACACATTTCTCTGTCGCGGCAGAGAATTCATTTTGGCAACTTTTGTTGCCGCGGCAGCATTTTGGCCACTTTTTATGCCGCGGCAGAGAATTCATTTATGTTGTTTTATTGTTTATTTAGTGTTTTACACTCATCAATGAAGGAACCATTATATTATACAAGATCATCATGAGAATATAGATCCAAGTGTCGAACATATTACATTCGATACACGGATCGAGTTCATGCACTACATACAAAATAAGCTCTTTGTACAATCCCTATTGTTTATACACATCCGAATAGTATTCCCCTTTTTGCTTTAGGACTTCTGCATCCAAGAATCCCGCCAATTCCTCCTGAATTGCTCGTAGGCGATCCTTTGGCAGAAGACCGTCCCGTAGACGTTCGATCTGATTTAAAAAAGGAGTCAGCCTATATGAATGAAACTAAACACAATTTGATGGTAATTAAAAACTATAGAGTATTGTTTGCGTACGTGGAGTTGCTCTAAATTTCTGCCCTTCTCACAGCACGTCTGCCGGATGAACTCGCAAACATAGTATCCACATAAATTGTTCCCTGGTCCCTGCGTCAGGCACTTTACGAGTACATAGTTCAATCAAAATAATAATCAAGCATGATAATAGAGGTATCAAAACTAGAATCAAAGAGATTCGCGGATATAGCTAGTGGTGCTTACATCTAGTGCTTGAAATGTAAGCTCCTCTTTCCAAACACCCCTAGCCTTGTTGGTGAACTGTTTCCAAGCGCTGCCCGGCGAAGAAAACAAATAAAAGAAGTTATTAATTACTTGATATCATAAAATTCACGAACGTTGCCAATATAGTGTCGTAATGATTAGAATTACCGCTGGAGAAGCATCTGCATGTCCTTCCACTGCTCAAGGGGTTTATGTTTCGATTCCATGACTAGTACACGCCCGTTGTCAAGTTGAATGATTAACAGAATATAGTGGAAGCTACGCATGCATAACTAATAAATTATATACTTAACATCGAGTAAGCAAAATAGAAAGTGTATACAAGACAATAACACTCACTCAAAGTTGTAAGGAAATAGTATTTCCCTTCTGGTTTCTTGAAACCTTAACGCGTGTACGATATTATCCTCCGTATCCTGGGGGCTTGTTTTGAGATTAGCTTGATGAACCCAATATGGGTCAATGAAGCCAATGTCATAGATTTGTCCTCTGCTGCATTCGAGAATCTTCATTCTGCATATTACAGTATGATTATATACATGCAATAAACAAGGTGAGATAGCTAGAGACTAAATTAATTACAGAATTAGTACTTACAGACAATAGGCACTGATGATCGATTTGTCCAAGGCGTCTTGATTGAATAATTGAAATAGTTCATCAAATTCAATGGATATCATGTCATCTATTTCTTTCCCATAATGCTTTTTTGTAACCCTTAGCACTATCCAGTTAGCCCCGGCCTTTGTGGCATGCATGTACCAGTTATGCAATCTTCGCATTTTTGTTGGAAGATTATTTACCTCCTCAGGTTTGACGAGAGGTTTGCCGTACTGGTATTTGTATGCTACTTCACTCACGGGGAAGTACTCTAACTGGGATAAGTACTGGGCAATACTCACACCTTGAGCAGTGGCAGCTTCTCCGTATTGTGCAACTACCTCTGGATCATACTGCTCTTCGGCCCCATATTTGCTCGACCCCACATTGGTATGGGAAATCACCTTGAGAGGGGCGCAAGACTGTTTTGCTTGTTCTCCGAGCTGGGCAACAGATTTCTCGCTTGCATCAGTACTGCTCTTCGAGCCTTTTTGTGCCGCATGTGACTTGAGAATAGAACGCTCATAGTCTGATGACAGCTTTGGCTCGGGTTGATGAAGAGTCTTTAGCATTTTGAACACTCTGGCCTTTTCTTCTTTGGTGTTGGGAACTCTGGCTCTTTCGGCCGCCTCAGCTTAGCAAAAAACGCTGTCGTTTCCGCATCAACGATAGCCGTAGTCTCCTCTTCAGTACAGTCATAAGCTCTCTTGGGAGGAACCTTTCGTACTTTTGGAAGAGGCTCTTGTTTACGTTTCGGCGATCGCTTAGCACGATGCAGAGTAGCGGTACGCTTACGCTTTTTATCCAGAGGCGCCGGCGATGGCTGCCACGGCGATGGATGCGCCGGAGATTGGTGAGGCGACGGAGACGGGTGTGGCGATGGAGCTGGGTGAGGCGACGAAGACGGCTGCCGTGGCGGCGACGACCTCGCTGGAGACAGGTGAGGCGGCGGCGAAGATGGCCTTGGCGTGTGATTTCGAAGCACGATACATTTCTTTGGCCATAGAATGGTGACGTTTGTTACGTCTCCCAGTTCAGTCACATCCCCTTCACCTGCAGGGTAGTCAAGCTTCAAAACTTCAAAGGTGGGCATGATTTCATCCACCCCGACAACAGCGTAGCCCTGTGGAACCGGACGACAGTGGTAAGTTGGTGTGGGTCCAATTGGTAAGGCATAGCCGACCGCCACCTTCATTGATATGTTCACAACTTTTACATGTAGCTCGCAGTGTGTCATCTGTGTGATATCATCCACTGGGTAGCCAACAGGAGCCATCATCGGTGTACCATCGTCATCGTCATTGTCATCACCCGGGACCTCGGTGGAAGCCACACTGCTTTTTCGATTATTCGATAGGCCGGTAGCATCGAATGCAGTGTGCTGCTGAGATGGGCCGTTAGTACTTTGATCTTTAAGTGCGTTAATTTCATCTTGTTGTTGCTTTATTCGTTCTTCAAGTATACGCATTCTCTCTTTCTGAATATCTGCTTCAACTTCTGCCTTTTCCTTTCTCCTCTGACGGCTTCTATCAGGATATTTCTTCCTCTCTTCGGGAAACCCAGTCCTCCATGGTTTGGAGCCTATTGTGCCTCGTGTTCGTCCATCATGTTCCTTATTTCCAAGGGCGAGTGTGAGCTCATCATTCTCTCTATCGGGAATGAAGTCCCCATCTTTAACAGCTTTTACTGCTTTTCTCATCTTCTCGATTGGCAAGGGGTCTTCTTTATGTCGTAGGTTATATATACACTTCCCTTCCGAGTCCAACTTGCCCCCATGCCTATAAAACCAATTCCTTGCACGTTCGATCCAATCGTCTGTCTCTGGGATGATCTTTTTAGCACGCAGTTCCTGCTCAAGTTTCTCCCACTTAGGAATGCCAGCCCTGTAGCCACCTTGCCCCATAGTATGGTGATACTTCTTGTTAGCATCATTCAGCTTATTCGTTGTAGACATTTTCTTAGCTTTTTCTGATGTCTTGTAATTCACAAACTCAACCCAGAATGGTTTTATCTTCTCAAACTGAATCTTCTTGAAATCCGGAGTCTTCTCTTTCACGACATATTCAAGGTGCAATCTTTTCTTCCAGTTGGTGAGACACTGGCCCATCTTCTTCAAAGCCCACTCCCTGACCTTAGCCTCCATGGCTCTCCCATGTTCTAAGGCGTCCTCAACTGGATCCTCCACATTTGGATCCAGCTCTATCTTCGGTAGTTTGAAATTAATCATGAGCCTATTCCACAGTAAATCTTTGGCCTTGTTAGGGACAAATAAACATGTTCCCTCTTCTTCCGCATCAGCAGGCCTATTCCAATTTCGAATGGTGATCGGGATTAAGTCCCTAATGATTACTCCGCATTGTGCCACAAATTTGTTTGCGACAACTTCGAGAGCCGTCGGTTTGCCGTCTTCGCCGATATCTTCGATCCTGAACCTCTCATGGTATCCCAACTTTTTGGGTGGGCCTCGCCTGCTCTTTTCAGTAGATTTATTCGATCCGGAGGGCTAAAAGAAGAAAGATCGTCATTACTATTTCTATATAGATAGCAGATGATTAATTAATGAATTAATTATATTACATGCACCTCGCCGGAGCGGTCGTCTTCTCGATCAAACAAGGCATCGCCTTCTCCCTCACGGAAGGCGTCACCTTCAACCTCAAACAAGTCGTCTCTTCTGGCAAAAAGAGGATCACCCTCACCGGAGTTGTTCAGAAATGTCGATACATCTAAATTTTCTTCCCCGCGGATCACACCTTGGATCAACTCTTCCTTTTCTTCGTCTCTGTCATGTGGGTTCATATTTTCTGCATAGGTGGAAAAATGGATAATTTAAAGCGGCTAAGGGATAATGTTAGTTACGGTGTTGAGAGATATAAACCCTAATTCAGAGAAACCCTAATATATACATACACAATAATAAAAATGAATTTACAATATCAGAAACCCTAATTCGGTGAAACCCTCGGGCTCGGATCCTATCGCGAAGAACCAATACCAGAAAGAAAGGCGGAAATCAATACATGGCATAATACAATGCGCAATCAATATGTACATCAGCACAGGGGTAGTTTTTCATTGGTTCTGGGGCTACCCACAGTGACTGACCAGTGGGGCCGAAGACTAATAATACCTAACTAATTAATAAACCTAATAATACCTAACTAATAATAAACCTAATAATCCAAACTAATAAACCTAATATGCTAGGAGCAGTGGATCAGGTAATATAAGCTGAAAGGGAGTAATGCAACATATAGGACACTCTATCTATCGATAAAAGACCATAGTAAAATTGTATGCATCATGGTAAGAATTGAAATGATTTTGAAATCATAGGATTATATCATGGTAGGGCTATGATTGCCTTTGCCTGTTGATAGCCGAAAGCAGAGCTTCAGGATCCTTGTACTTGACTTGATTACAGTTGGTCAAGTATTTGTCTTCGAGCTTCGACGGTGTTGATCTCTGGCTTCGATCTCGATCTCGATATCGTATTCTACCGGGAATAACCAAACACCGGAAATAAAGGGAAACAATCAACACATGGCATCGATGCAATGCTCAAGCAAGTATGATGATATGACAAGTTAATTTGCATTGGAATGTAACCCTAAGACATGCTCGACGATTTAATCGGGGTTCCGAGGGGTGAAAACCCTAACTCGGGGAAACTCCAGAACATATGAGAGGGGTGCATTTGTTCTTCTAATTATACTTGTCATTTAAGTTGTTGAACAATGCATGATTATAGGTTAAATAGATAGGTTTCATTTTTCTGAACAATTTGATATATTATTTGTATTTTTGTGACTTAAACAATAAGTTATTGATTTTACAATATTAAATCATTTTCTGGAATTAAAAACAAAAAGGCAAATAGTTTTTACACCGGAGCGACCCCTAGCCAGTGAGACTGACAGAAGGGCCCAAGTGCCAACTCAGCCTCCACGCAAGCAGGACCCACCGCATGTTTGACCGCGCTGACCCCGCCCGCTGATGTCACCAGGACGTCAGCGTGACGTCATGCACCGGGGATCAGCCACAGATCGTCGACGGGGAGGGCGCTGGAGCGTGGTGCGATGGATGCAGGATAGCGTACCGAGCCGTTTAGTGGCGGCACCGCTCCGGATTGGTCGCCGGAACAGGAAGCACGACGGCGGCCGACGGTGGTGGCTTCAGGTACTCGGCGCAGCAGCGATACAGAGAGGAAGAGGAAGAACGGAGAGGACTGTGAGGTGGAGGGGCTCACCACGGAGGCAGTGGTGTAGGGTTCGCAGCATAGAAAACAAAAATTTTCCTACGATGGGAACATCTATGTACCAAGATCTATCTACTAGATACAAGCAACGGGTGGATATACATCCATAGAATACATACCCTCGAAGACCGAATAGCGTTAACGAGGTTGTACTCGTGGATGATGTAGATGAACGCTTGCCGATCTCAAGATCGTGATGAAGTCCATTTGGTCTAGCCGGTCCAGCACGATCAAGTCCAGCACCTCAAAGCAGTGGTGCATCCGTGATCGCACACACGTACGGGTACCCCGACAACCTCCGCGCCCTCGCTCTAGCGAAGCAGCGGAAGCAACAAATCCTTCCAGAAAAAGCCACCGGGAACATGTATCTCGCTGATCCGAGACCATGGGGAAATTCTAAAAGGGGGAGAGAGATCCTTCGCGAGGAGGTGTGCTTTGAGAGGAGGAGAGGGGGGGCCTTTTATAGGGGAGAGGGGGGCACCCAAGGGGCATGGCGCCCAGCCATGGGGGCTGCCCCCACCTCTTCCACATTCATGTGGGTGGATCTCCCACTCAAAATGAAAAGCCTCCACTCCCATTAAAAAGCCTCCACTCAAAAATCCACTCACATGCATTAAATTTCCACCAAATTTAATGCAAGCTCTCATTTAAATAAAACTCTTTTATTTATTTATTCAGAATTTTGTTAATTACTTTAATTAACAAACATTCACATAAAACCCCTTACAACATTTCAATTTCACATGCAGAACCAGTTTCAGCAATTTCAACCGAAACAGTTCCGGTGTCTAGTGAAATAAATTCATGCGCTTTCCTTTTCTTTTTCTGGCATATCATTTGCTCCGAATGGTGTCGGCATCCCTTAAGTGTGTCACCCTACGGTTCGTGAATAATGCGGACATGATCGAGACCCTTCTCCGATTAATAATCAGTAGCGGGACCGGGAGATCCATACTGACTCCTACACATTCAACGATGACTTCTGTGATCGTGTGAACCTTTTACACTAGTATCTTAATCCCTTTGTTTCACGATATATTACATGTCCGAGATTCGATCATCGGTATCTCCATACCTAGTTTGATCTCGTTACCGACATGCACTCTTTTCTCGTTCCCGTGATATAACATTCTAGTGATCAAATCACTTGCTTGCAAGCTAATCAATGTGATATCACCGAGAGGGCCCAGAGCATATCTATCCGTCATCGGGATGAACAAATTCCACTCTCGATCCATGGGTCTCAAAATAACACTTTAGTAGTTCTGAAGCCATCTTTATAATCACCCAGTTACGGTGTGACGTTTGATGTCATCGAGAAACTCTTCCGGTGTTAGTGATTGACATGATCTCATGGTCTAAGGATTAGGATCACTTCGTAAGTTGTTATAGCAATATAAACTCAATGAATTTGATCGTAATGCTATACTTCGGATGAATGTTCATCACATCATTACACTAATGTTGTGACCTCGTTATTAACAACATCCAATGTCCATGATCAGGAACTTTGATCATCATATTAATCAACGAGCTAGTTTATAAGAGAGGAATAACTAGGAACTTCCTTTTTGTTTATTAAACACACATGTATTAACGTTTCCATATTAATACAATTATAGCATGTAAAATAAACATTTATCATAAATAAGGAATACGATAATAACCACTTTATTATTGCCTCTCGGGCATATTCCCTTCAGTCTCCCACTTGCACTAGAGACAATAATCTAGTTTGAAAACTTTGCGTACTGAACACCTATGGCTTTCTGGTGTTCCATATACGTAACTGCAAGTGGTTAACATAATCTACGGATCTGATGCTTTCAGGTCCATGTGTATTTGCATGTCTTTGCGTCTCCACGCATCACTCATTCTCCAATAGATGACATTGTATAAATTTGGTCTTTTGGTGAGACCTTTAGTTCCTTGGGGTTAAACCATGTCGATACTATTGTCGTACAATATATCTTTAGTGTTAGCCCGTTGCGAACAACACCTTAGTTTGATAACAAACTATTTGACACAAATTCCCTCCTTTGCTGCTACTATAGCAGTCATATACTTAGCCTTTTGTTGTAGTATTCGTCATAATGTCTTAACTTTGGAATATATCCAAATCCATCATTAAAACTCCTTTCCATTTCATTGTGCCACTCATATTTAAATTGAGATAAACTTAATTTGTATCTTGCGACAAAACTAGTATCAATGTAATGCTTTACAATGAACTATTTGTAATTGTTTGTCACCTCTACACAAATATATTCTTAGTTCTTCAAAAAGATCATAAGAATATCCTTACTATAGTCCAATGATCATTTTATGATTCATTCTGGTATATGCTCATAACACTTAGAGCATAGGACATATCTGGATGTGTACATATCATGGTATGATTGATCAAAACATTCTCGTGATTTCACTCATCAAGTGTCAAAGCACTTGAATCTTGTTTCACTTATCAAGTGTCGATACACTTGAATCTTGATTCAATTCCTTTCCATGCAACAAGAATTGTTTCTTGTCGTTTCTACATTGAACTCCTTCAATATCTCATATATGTACGTTTGGCACAACCATATTGGCGTCACAGTCTATCCACTATAGACATTCACGCTAAATATTCGGGTTTTGCCTAAGTATTTAATCGAAATGAAATTCTTAACCTTTGTCAATAAAAGATACATCATTTCTAACTAACAATATGTCATCCACAAAATGTATTAGAAATATGTCTCAGCGCTCCCACTTAATTTCTTGCAAATGCAAGCATCTTCATCGTCTCCTGATGAAAACTCCTTTTCATTAAGGTGAAGATTCCAACTCCGCGATGCTTACTTCAACCATTGAAGTTTGCATGCCCTTTTAACATCCTTTGAATTTTAACAAAATCCTTTGGATCGTGTCATGTACATGTCCTAGGTAACCATTCTATTAGAAGAATTTTGTTTTGTTTATTCATCTAACATATACCAAATTATATGTAGTGGTTACTACTTTAATCCGTCCAGACTAAATATCGCTATGAAAGATCAAATCTTGTCATATTCAACTCCTTGAACATTGTCATAAAATACTTTACGACATGTCGACTATTTCATAGATGTGAAACATCCATGTCTGTTTCTTTATAGATCCAAATACGACCGATAGGTTTTTACACCTTTCCGGAGGGTCTTCCAAGTTCAAAACTTGATTTCTCGTGTATGGAACTATCACGGATTTTATGGCGGCAAGCCATTTGACGGAGTTAGGGCCCATCATCGCTTCTTTGCATGTAGTCGGTTCATCATTGTCAAACAATAATGATTTACTCTCAAATCTCAGTATTTGATTGTTTATCCAACTGACTTGGTTCAATAAGAACTTAGACCTCCGTGACCACAACCTTTGAGGCACATAAGCTATGAGCATTATGGCAGCCTCCAGAACGATTTTCGGCGCTGCGCAACTCAGCACATTTAGCTAAGGTTCGTTAACCTTATCAAAGTTCTATTGTCCTCCCACTTAACATTTATGAAAATTTCCTTCTTCAAGAAACTTCATTTCAAGCGACAAACCCTTTTGTCCTCGGTGTTATGGAGGAATAACCAATTGTTATTCGAAATAACCTACAAAGACATGCTCATCCGACTTTGGTTGTAAACATCTTACTTATGTTTAGCATACCAAAATTTAAGAAATGACAACTTGGGTTTTACCCCAAACCATAACTCATATGGTGTCATTTCAACGGATCAAGATGGAGCTCTTTTTAGTGTAAAAAGCGGAAGTCTCTAAAGCTTTAATCTTTTTAAAACATAATGGCAGTTTTAGAAATAACACCTTTGATCCAACCAGGTCAAACAAGGTTTCATTACAAATCTCAAACACTCCATACTCCTATGGTGTTTCGGGAAATGTAGATCTAGGTGTTTTGCTAAACTTGCAACTCAAATAAGTCCCTTTATGATAAAATCATAATTCATTTATTTTCTTATTACACTTGTAACTCAAACAAATCCCTTATGATAAAATCATAAATCATTTATTTTCTTGTTACAATGATTTTCCACTTCATCTTGAAAGTCTTTGAAACATTTTCAAATATTTCATACTTCATTCTCATTAAGTGAAAATTCACTCAAATTTCCAGAGAAAGTATATGAAGTTGAAACCCATCGCTTACGACTATAAATAATGGACTACATACATCGATATGTATAAATTCCAATATTTTAGTCGTTCGTTCTTCTTTGGACTTTGAACGACGTTTTTAATTATCCCGAGGAAAGTCTCACAAGCGTCACTTGATCAAATCAAAGACTCCAAAAATCCATGAAAATGGAGATTCTTCATGTTTTCTTTCCAATATAATTTAAACAGCGATGTCACTTCATAAGTGATCTTTCAATCATTTGTCTTGCGACATTTTAGCATTAGGTTTTATGGATGTGATTTCTCCAACTAGATTTGTAAATCATCCATCTTATATGGAATACGATAATTATTTGAACAACCTTTGTTCTCATAATACCTGATTCAAATAACAATTATTAAAACAAATCTTGAAGTCAAGCCTTGATGTCAACGAGAAATACAAACAACGGTTTGTTTGTTTTCGATGAACATCATCACATATTCTCTTGCTAGTTACTTAGGCCATTGTGGTTTATGAATTGCGTCGTTTCGTATGAAATTTCATACCAACCAATTCGGTATCCAATACCCAAGAACCACATTGTTTAACAAGCAAAGAATACAACCATAACATGTATATCATCCATATACCTAAATTGGATATTTCCAATCTTTTCTTTTCTGCCAAATATATTTTATAGATTCTCTTTCAGCATTTCCTTTTCCTTTTTAAAAGAATCTATCAACATCAAAAGTGGCACCATATACATGACACATAGTCCAAAGCGTGTATATTCAAATAATAATACCTTTGGACTTGCACTTTGAAGTAGATCACCATCATCAAAATGATCGGTATTCTTTCAAAATCCATTCTTTAGTAATCTTTTAGTGTAGTAAACACTTTACATACATCTTCTATTCACCCTTATCATGACGGATTTCATGATCAAGCTACTGTAGCTTATAAAGGCGAATCGTGAGTATAACATTACTTTCCAAAACCCTTTTTGGATGATTAGGATGTCTAGCATCTCCAACCTTTGTAAATTCTCATCCAATATGAGAACATATATTATACTCTATCATATTGCAACCAAAACATTGTTTCAGATATCGTTATATCTGCCACACATGATGGTTTCTGAAACAATTCTTTTAGCTCCTATATAAACTTGATATTAAAATAATCAAGAATCATGGAGGAAAACATGATACTTAAGATACTAACACTAGAATTGTTACTCTTGATTTAATACCAGTTATTAAATTTCATAGAGTAAATAGAGTTTGCTGAAAAAGTTTGCAATAGGACTTTAAACTTTAGATTGACACTCAACACAATACGATACCAGTTCGTAAAGTATATATCCAGAATTCTATAGTTCTATTATCTCAAATACAACTATGCATGAGGTGGTGAACGAATGCCAATGACTACAGCAAATTATGCAAATTCACTTTGATTTAATTTATGATAAATTGAGTTCTACTAATCCAAATTAGAATGAACTCCCACTCAAAAACGACATCCCTCGTGTCTTTTTGGTGATTACATGAACCAAATCCTCTACACCAAGTCCGATCATCACGTGAGTCGGTGTAGCTTCAAAGGCGAGCATCCATATGGTCATCATATCAAAACATATGACTCATGCTTAACCTTTCGGTCCGTGTTCCGAGGCCATGTCTGTACATGCTAGGCTCGCCAAGTAAGAACCTTAGTATTCGCATGTGTAACTGTCTTACACCCGAGATATGCTCGTGGATTCAAGTACACCCGATCATTACGTGATGCCTTGAAGCGACAAAACATTGTCGGTGCATACTTAAGGAAGAACACATTTTTATCTTGATATCTAAATGAGGGATCATCTTATTATGCTAATAAAACGCCAAACAAGCAATATAAGATGCTATCAAACATCACATGTTTATTAGTGGAATGATATGGTTCCCGCAGATGATCTCTATCATGTGCACCGTGGTATGATCACTATCATACCTATATGTGTAAGTCCAAGGTCTATGGAGATTACACGTTATGTGTGTTGTAAGAGTATCATCTCATACTTCTACTTACAATATCACCATATCATAACACTAGCCCAACAACAATCTAAACTAGACGCCTCTAATTTATCCATTGCAAATTTTACGTGGCTTAGGGCTTTTGAAGATAGAACTGTTCTTACCTACGAACATGAACCACAACAAGGATAACCAAATTGTTGACAACTCGTTGCAAATTAGATATTGACTATAGTAGGAGAGACAGACACCCGCTAGCCACTTATGCAAAACTAGTTGCATGTCAAGCGTGGAACAGGTCTCATGTGCGAGGACATGTAAAGTTTGTCCGGGCCGCTTCATCCCACTATGCCACCAATATCCAAAGTACAACTAAGAAGCAATAAAATGATCATCATCGCCCACATACTCATATGTGTACTACCCGTGCAAAGTATCTACGCATAGATCTGGCTCTGATACCACTGTAGGGTTCGCAGCATAGAAAACAAAAAATTTCCTACGATGGGAACATCTATGTACCAAGATCTATCTACTAGATACAAGCAACGGGTGGAAGACCGAATAGCGTTAATGAGGTTGTACTCGTGGATGATGTAGACGAACACTTGCCGATCTCAAGATCGTGATGAAGTCCATCTGGTCCAGCCGGTCCAGCACGATCAAGTCCAGCACCTCAAAGCAGTGGTGCATCCGTGATCGCACACACGTACGGGTACCCCGACAACCTCCGAGCCCTCGCTCCAGCGAAGCAGCGGAAGCAACAAATCCTTCCAGAAAAAGCAACCGGGAACATGTATCTCCCTGATCCGAGACCATGGGGAAATTCTAAAAGGGGGAGAGAGATCCTTCGTGAGGAGGTGTGCTTTGAGAGGAGGAGAGGGGGCCTTTTATAGGGGAGAGGGGGGGCACCCAAGGGGCATGGCGCCCAGCCATGGGGGCTGCCCCCACCTCTTCCACATTCATGTGGGTGGAGCTCCCACTCAAAATAAAAAGCCTCCACTCCCATTAAAAAGCCTCCACTAAAAAATCCACTCACATGCATTAAATTTCCACCAAATTTAATGCAAGCTCTCATTTAAATAAAAATCTTTTATTTATTTATTCAGAATTTTGTTAATTACTTTAATTAACAAAAATTCACATAAAACCCCTTACAACATTTCAATTTCACATGCAGAACCAGTTTCAGCAATTTCAACCGAAACAGTTCCAGTGTCTAGTGAAATAAATTCCTGCGCTTTCCTTTTCTTTTTCTGGCATATCATTTGCTCCGACTGGTGTAGGCATCGCTTAAGTGTGTCACCCTACGGTTTGCGAATAATGCGGACATGATCGAGACCCTTCTCCGATCAATAATCAGTAGCGGGACCTGGAGATCCATACTGACTCCCACACATTCAACGATGACTTCTGTGATCGTGTGAACCTTTTACGCTAGTATCTTAATCCCTTTGTTTCATGATATATTACATGTCCAAGATTCGATCATCGGTATCTCCATACCTAGTTTGATCTCGTTACCGACATGCACTCTTTTCTCGTTCCCGTGATATAACATTCTAGTGATCAAATCACTTGCTTGCAAGCTAATCAATGTGATATCACCGAGAGGGCCCAGAGCATATCTATCCGTCATCGGGATGAACAAATTCCACTCTCGATCCATGGGTCTCAACATAACACTTTAGTAGTGCTGAAGCCATCTTTATAATCACCCAGTTACGGTGTGACGTTTGATGTCATCGAGAAACTCTTCCGGTGTTAGTGATTGACATGATCTCATGGTCTAAGGATTAGGATCACTTCGTAAGTTGTTATAGAAATATAAACTCAATGACTTTGATCGTAATGCTATACTTCGGATGAATGTTCATCACATCATTACACTAATGTTGTGACCTCGTTAATAACAACATCCAATGTCCATGATCAGGAAACTTTGATCATCATGTTAATCAACGAGCTAGTTTATAAGAGAGGCATAACTAGGAACTTCCTTTTTGTTTATTAAACACACATGTATTAACGTTTCCGTATTAATACAATTATAGCATGTAAAATAAACATTTATCATAAATAAGGAATACGATAATAACCACTTTATTATTGCCTCTCGGGCATATTCCCTTCAGGTGGAGGGGTCAGCTCGACCTAGCGAGCTTGGACGTGGCCGAAATCGTCGAGAACAGCGGTGGCCAGACTTCGGGGAGGAGCTCCCGATTGCGGTGGTTACGTGCGCCCTTCGTCGATTCCGTTGGAGGGGAATACCGACACGGGGAGGCGAAGCTCGACGCGTCCTCGGATGAAAGAGGGGAGGCCGGAGACGGTGGGGCTTCGGCGAGCTTGATTCCGGCCGGCGTCGGTGACGGAGAGGACGAGCTTGATTCAAGACTGCAAGCGAGCTTCGGTGAGGAGGTTCCTAGTGAGGAGGCGAAGCAGCGGCGGCGGCCGGTAGGGCGTGCAGGGCGGCGGGCAGCCTGACGGCGTCGCTTTAGTCCCTGTGCGTGAGAAGAGATTGTGAGATGGGGAAGAAGAAGAGGAGGGGTAAAAGTTATTAACCAAAGGACCTTTTGTCCTGGTTGTTGGCTCCAACTGGGACTAAAGTGTCATACGTCCCGGTTGGAGCCACCAACCGGGACGTATACTCCACTTTTTTCAGCAGACCAAGGGTTAGCGCGCGCAGGGGTCTTTAGTCTCGGTTGGTGGCTCCAACCGGGACATATGACCCTGTTTTCAAAATTTTTCAGGAATTTTCTCTCTATTCCCGCCTTATTTTTTATGTTGGGGTTTAAATTTGTAATGTTTTTTAAATGATAATTACTTTGGAATTTAGAAAAACTTTAAACATAAAAAGTGTTTGAATTTGAATAACTAATTCAAAACCATTTTTCTGTTTTTAAAAAATAATTAATGTAACCATTTAAAATATGAACCATTTAAAATTAAAAATGAATTAACTTATATTTTTTGAATATTAATTTGGAATTTAGAAAAACTTTAAACATAAAAAGTGTTTGGATTTGAATAGCTAATTCAAAACCATTTTCTGTTTTTAAAAAATCATTAATGTAACCATTTAAAATTAAAAATGAATTAACTTATATTTTTTGAATATTAATTTGGAATTTAGAAAAACTTTAAACATAAAAAGTGTTTGAATTTGAATAAATAATTCAAAACCATTTTCTGTTTTAAAAAATAATTAATGTAACCATTTAAAATACGAACCATTTAAAATTAAAAATGAATTTACTTATATTTTTTGAATATTAATTTGGAATTTAGAAAAACTTTAAAAATAAAAAGTGTTTGGATTTGAATAACTAATTCAAAACCATTTTCTGTTTTTAATTTGGATTTGAATTAACTTATATTTTTTATATATTAATGGGCGGGAAAAAAGGACGGGAAATAATGGGCGGAAAGAAAATTTTATTAGGATAGAACTGGAATTAAAGTACATAACGCAACTAACACAAAGTTACATAGAAGAACTGAAAATTAAGATACATGGCCAGATTAAGCCATAATCGGCCGAACTTGTTTTGCAATTTTGGAGTGATTCAGTCATGCTCCTGCCTACACCTGTAATACTTGCCACTGTAGTCATCGTACTCGCCGCGGCCGTCGTCGCTGTCGTCGTCGGGGTCGCTGTAGTTGAACCTTGAAGGCGGAGTACGAGTGGGCTGGACTTGAGGGTAGCGCAGGCGGGGGCTAGAGTCGGCAGCCGTGTCGTAGGACATGACGCTCTGGAGAGTCCGGCTGCGCCACCATAGCCGACGGCCGGCCTCGTTGAAGTTCAGAGGAGGTGGGCCGTTCTCCTCGTGCCTGGCGAGCGCCCTCTCACGCCGATCCACGAAGAAGGCTTCTCAAGTCGGGAAATAGCCGGGATGCCATCTGGGATTCCTCCGCTGCTCCGGCATGAGCTCGAAGTAGTAGTGGTTCGTGATGGCCATCCGGCGCGCCACACCTAGAGGGACAGGAGGAACCGGCACGCCTCCGGTGCTCAGCATCCAGCCGACGGGGACACAGTAGCCCGGCGGGCAGGGGTAGTTCGAGGCGCAAAGGGCCTCCGCCTCCCTGGGAGTTAGTGCTACGGTGGAAGTCATGAGAAAGAGTGATGAGGTTGCAGATATGAGTCTAGAGATGTGCAATGACAATGGAGGCCAACCCTACATATATATATAGTGAGAAATGGCAGGAAGATAACTAGAGGGAAGAACTGGCGGGAAAAAATAGCGGGAAGAAAAATGGCGGGAAGAAATGGCGGGAAGAAATGGCGGGAAGAAAAATGGCGGGAAGAAAAATGGCTCATTTAGAACTTGCATTGGATCTCTAAAGAAACCACATATTGCGAGTCTAAAAATATTTTTTCAAAAAATCACGGGCGATAGATCATGTACCTGTAGTACAAACCGGACCCACTTCCTACCGATTCGGCACACATTTGTCCTTTTTACCCGGGATGGACGAAAAGGTTTGAGATGTCCCGGTTGGGAGATAGTCCATGTAAGGTGGTCTAGTATTTTAGGAAAATGGGACGGTAGCATTCTGAAACAGCATTTTGGTGGTTACTTCACAAAACGACCTGTTTTTTGCGCTCGGAAATTGGAAAAGGGCGTTTCCGTGCGACAAAAAGGAAAACTTCCTCCTGCAACATTGTTCTCCATACCAATGTCCACATGCATGCATAATATGGGCACAACATCACAAACTATGCCGTGATTCAGCACATAACATCGGTCATTTGGACCGAAAGCCATGAAACCTCGAACATGATAGGTCATTTTGTGAAGGTTTTTTCGAGACATGATCAATATACCAAGTCTGGTATTTTTCGATTCAACTATGTCACATAATATGACACCACACGAAGGATTTTCATTGTTCGGATTTTTTTTGAATTTCTTATTCCCGTTTTGAATTTTTTGAATTTCTAACTATGGTCGAACCGGCGTGCATGAAGATAGGGGACGAGCATCGTTAGAACTTGCATTGGATCTCTGAAGAAACCACATATTGCGAGTCTATATTTTTTTTCAAAAAATCACGGGTGATAGATCATGTACCTGTAGTATAAATCGGACCCACTTCCTACCGATTCGGCAGACATTTGTCCTTTTTACCCGGGATGGACGAAAAGGTTTGAGATGTCCCGGTTGGGAGATAGTCCATGTAAGGTGGTATAGTATTTTAGGAAAATGGGACGGTAGCATTCTGAAACAGCATTTTGGTTGTTACTTCACAAAACGACCCGTTTTTTGCGCTCGGAAAATGGAAAAAGGGCTTTTCTGTGCGACAAAAAGGAAAACTTCCTCCTTTAACATTGTTCTCCATACCAATGTCCACATGCATGCATAATATGGGCACAGGATCACAAACTATGCCATGATTCAGCACATAACATCAGTCATTTGGACCGAAAGCCATGAAATCTCGAACATGATAGGTCATTTTGTGAAGGTTTTTTTGAGACATGATCAATATACCAAGTCTGGTATTTTTCTTTCAACTATGTCACATAATATGACACCACGCGAAGGATTTTCATTGTTTGGATTTTTTTGAATTTCTTATGCCCGTTTTGAATTTTTTGAATTTCTAACTATGGTCGAACCGGCGTGCATGAAGATAGGGGACGAGCATTGTTAGAACTTGCATTGGATCTCTAAAGAAACCACATATTGCGAGTCTAAAAATGATTTTTTCAAAAAATCACGGGCGATAAATCATGTACCTGTAGTACAAACCGGACCCACTTCCTTGCGATTCGGCCGACATTTGTCCTTTTTACCCGGGATGGACGAAAAGGTTTGAGATGTCCCGGTTGGGAGATAGTCCATGTAAGGTGGTCTAGTATTTTAGGAAAATGGGACGGTAGCATTCTGAAACAGCATTTTGGTGGTTACTTCACAAAACGACCAGTTTTTTGCGCTCGGAAAATGGAAAAGGGCTTTTCCGTGCGACAAAAAGGAAAACTTCCTCCTGCAACATTGTTATCCATACCAATGTCCAGATGCATGAATAATATGGGTACAACATCACAAAATATGTCGTGATTCAGCACATAACATCGGTCATTTGGACCGAAAGCCATGAAACCTCGAACATGATAGGTCATTTTGTGAAGATTTTTTCGAGACATGATCAATATACCAAGTCTGGTATTTTTCCTTTCAACTATGTCACATAATATGACACCATGCGAAAGGATTTTCATTGTTCGGATTTTCAATATACTAAAGGTTCATCTTTAGTCCCGGTTAGAGGGTTTTCTGCAGGCTGGGCCAGGCAGCACTAATGATAGGGGTGAGTGTCGTCGTGCGGCGTGTACCTTGTCCCGGATGGTGTAACCAACCGGGACTAAAGATGAACCTTTAGTCCCGGTTGGAGACACCAACCGGTACAAAACACGAGTCAGCACTAATAATAGGGGTGAGTGTCGACATTATGTCGTAAGTGTCGACACTATGCCGAGCTGCTTGTACTATAAATAGGCATCCTTGTGAGTCCAGTCCTCCAGCCAGATTGAGGCATCTCCAATATTGTTTTCGAGAGCAGGGACACCACTACGACCAGTTTCAAGGAGATGTCGCCGGATCCCGGTCCTCCGGCATCTCCAAGAAACTGGTCATAGAGGCACTCCCTAATATGTGAAATTAGTTAGCTCCCAGGTGTATTGATCTAGTTAGAAAAGTTGCAAGCTGCAAGATGGTTTTCGAGAGCAGGGACACCACTACGACTAGTTTCAGGGAGATGCCGCCAGATCCCAGTCCTCCGGCATCTCCAAGAAACTGGTCATAGAGGCACTCCCTAATATGTGAAATTAGTTAGCTCCCAGGTGTAGTGATCTAGTTAGAGAAGTTACAAGTTGCAAGATGGTTTTCGAGAGCAGGGACACCACTACGACCAGTTTCAGGGAGATGCTGCCGGATCCCAGTCCTCCGGCATCTCCAAGAAACTGGTCATAGAGGCACTCCCTAATATGTGACCACGCGCGTTTGGAGATCAGATCTTAAGGGTAAGTACGAATCGGGACAACTTCTTCATAGTCCCGGTCCAGCCACAAAACGGGACTAACACTCAAGACATTTATTAATATTAAAAACTGAGACTACAAAACCGGGACTAAAGGCCCCCCTATATATAGTCCCGGTCAAGCCACAAACCGCGAAAGATATCCTTCGGTCAAGCCACAAACCGCGAAAGACATGAACTAGAGTTACATAATATGAGCATGAACTTCTTGGCATATGTCCTTCCTTATGAGCGCTTCAGACGTAACCATGGAGCATCTTCTTTACTTAACGGAATGCTTGGGTCAGTTTTCACTGTGAAGGGCGGAATTTCATCAAACTTATTATAATCTTCTGACATGTCTGTCTTGTCCTCGATTCCCACGATGTTTCTTTTCCCTGAAAGAACTATGTGACGCTTTGGCTCATCATATGATGTATTCGTTTGCATACTTTTTCTTTTTTTCTGTCTGGAGGACATGTCCTTCACATAGAAAACCTGAGACACATCATTGTCTAGGACGAATGGTTCATCTCTATAACCAAGATTGTTGAGATCCACTATTGTCATTCCGTACAACTGGTCTATCTTTACCCCTGCCCCATTCAGGTTGACCCATTTGCAGCGAAATAAAGGGACCTTAAAAGAGACTCCATAGTCTAGTTCCCATATATCCTCTATGTAACCATAGTATGTGTCCTTTTGTCCATTATCTTATATTGCATCAAAACGGACACCAATATTTTGGTTGCTGCTCTTTTTATCTTGGGCGATCGTGTAGAATGTATTACCATTTATTTTGTACCCTTGGAAATTCAATACAGTAGAAGATGGTGACGCGGCCAACAAGTGTAACATCCCAAAAATATTAAACTTGGATCATTAAACTCTAATCATCAAAATTAGGGTTAACAAAAACTTTTCCAATTAAAAATATGAAGGCATGCATATGTGTGTGTATTAAAATTTGGATTCTTTTGAATTGCCTTGGTTCTGTGTTTCTTTGCTTGTAAAATGATTCTTAGGTGAAATAAACATCATCTAAACAATCCCCACACTTTTCCCAAAGAAAAACAAATCAAAACAAACAAATTAAGTAAATGGTCACTTTGGCCAAATTAACTCCCATGCCTACTTTGGCTATCCCTAACTTTCAGAACTTAACAGAAACATGTATGGATCTTTGCACCCCTTGATATTACTCATAACAAGGTACCAAGGACCACTTTGTGATGATCCAAAAACATTCCAATGCATAGTTTAAATGACAGTTTAAAATTGAATCTATTTCATATGGGAAGATCCCACTATTTCAAAAACCACACAAACAAGCTCAATTTTCAAAACCCAAGCATCCACGGGATCCTCAACACATGCCTAGCACACCCACCAAAATTATTTTCAAAATTAAAAACTTAATTTCTTGCGGCCATTTCATCAAACACTTGGAGACAACAAATCAAACTGGCCAAACTTCACTGTTTTGGGCAATAATTTGGCTAAGCATTGTTCACCATTGATCACCCTTGTCTCCCCCAGTGCCAACCAGTGCCTTGAACACCCCTAGCCCCTACCCTTGGCACCATGTCATGCCAACCCGAAGGAACCCTTGACAGCCGACCATGGCTAGCTAGCCAGAGCAAGCACCAAGCCTAAACACCATGTCTAGGACACAGGCCACCGTCCATCGCCACCCCTGTCTAGCGCTCGAACCCTGCCAACCACTGGACCACACGCCCAAGCCATGCCAAGCTTCTCTGAGCGCATGCCGAGAGCGCGCTAGAGCGCCACCCTCGACACACGCCCATAGACCGCGCGCCGCCCTCGCCGCATGCACGCGTGATCACCACCACCACAACAACCCCGCAGACATACCCGTTCGCCGCCCCATACCTCACAGCCACCGCTCGCCGTCGAATACGCCGCCTCTGCCGCCCAGAGCACCGCACATTCCCGACCGTTTGCCACCGCCCCTACACGCGCATTAAAGCTCTAGAGCATCACCAGGAGACCACCCGTCGAACGCCAACCTCGGCCATGCCTCTAGCTGCCCGTAGCCGTGTCGCCACCGTCGCCTGCCCATCCCGTTTGGTCTCGCCGTCGAGCCTATAAAAGGAGGCCACCCCAAGCCATTTGAAGCACGCCATCTCACTCCCCTCACCTCACTGATCGTTCCACCCCTTAGCCGAAGCAAGGCGAGAAGCGTGTCGCCAAAATTGCGCCGGAGCTCGCCGCTGCAGAGGAGAAGAGGAGCCGTTGATTTCGTCCACCCCCGGAGCTACCGCGACCACCCCTGACTTCGCTGTCGTCGACTTCGTCGTTTGCCCGCCTCGCTGTCGTCACTGGAGCCCCGGTATGCCCCTTATGCACCCCCACCGAGCCGCTAGGGTTTCAGCTCGCTGGTGATCTGTTCATCGTCGACGACGACCCTCAGCTGTCAATCTTCATTCTAATCCAACGCACCACATCGCCCCGTACCACTTCGCGTTTAAAGAGCCACTGACCCGTAGACCCCCCTGTCAGTTGCGCCCCGCGCCGCGGAGTGACACTGGGCCGGCCCATTAAACCTTCCCGCGCAGCCCACTCGTTTGAATTTAGCTTTTTCTATTTTAATTCAAACTCAGTTCTGTACCCAGTTTCAAAAATCAACCCAGCTCGATTCAGTGAACCAAATTGCATGAAACCAATTTTGTTAGAAAGGTTTTGAAATTCTTAATCCAAGCCCGTTGGATTCAAATCATTTGGATCTGTAGATCAAACTTGGTAAAAATAACAAGGCAAAAGATTTTCTGCATTCAAACATTTTTCAAATTTAAACCATAATAGATTTTGAGTTGATTCCAACTCTCAAAAATCACATTTGATCATACCTTTCATAATATATAAAAACATATGGGTTTACTTACAGAAATAATGTCCAAGTAATAAAAGAATGACACATAGGCATTTCTAGTCACTTTATTTATTTAAAATAAAAGGGTTAAACCTTATTAAATTGTGACACCACTTTAAATCACATTCCCATGTACTGAAATATGTGGTGATGACATGTGTCAACATGATCCCATGTTTGGTTTGGGAATATTAAATATTAAGTAGTTTTTCAATGAGTAGAAATTACTTTTCTAAAAATAAATAAATAAGACAAAGGCTTTAATCTTGTAGTGTTAGTGATGATGCTGGAACATCTATAGAACCCTCTTGTGTGATGATTGAAAGTAGTTAAGTATTGTTTGGTGATTGTGTACCTCGTATTTATTCATAGACGCTAGTACCGACCAAGGATACGAGGAGGAAGGAGGATACTACGAAGAAGCTGAGGAGAACTTCAACCACTGCTCTGCACAAGGCAAACCTTACCAATCAAGTTGACCTAGGCAAGCTAATACTTGCTTGTTACCATGCCAACTATATGCCTTAAGCATATGTGATCATACCTACTTGATAATCCAATCCTAGTTTTACTTGCAAGCTTTTTCCTTTATTTCTTTATCAAAGCCATTTCTTAGAGTTTACTTAAGTGACTTGTAGATTCTAGGAGGATAATTGAAGGTTGCATAAAGAGCATTAAATTTGGCCTAAGCTAGATAATCTTGATGACATTCTAAGGCATGATGTTGAACTTAGTTAAACTCCACTTGTTTACCATCCCTCATTAGTACTTACCCCCACTTGTAGATGCTAGTGCTAAGCATAAAACTTGATGAACTTTAGATGGGAATACTTGGTTGAAAATGGTTATGAAAACCTTAGAATGATGAGTCATTCTACTGAGATGTTTTGACATGTGTTTCCGAACACCAGATGATTTTGAGGATGAAAATGTTGAGGCATGAGCCTTATCCCTTTATAAAACTGATGGTTGTCTGGATGCCATACCATTCCAATTTTACCGTACAACCACAATACCCGAAATTTGGGTAGGGCTTGACTGGAAACTTATATACCTTAGTATGGGTTCCCTCACGGCCAAGGTCTGAGCTGAGGCTACCTTGTGAAGATTGTCCACCTGTGCAGTACCCAAGATGACATTTGGTCATGGTTGGGAGGCCAAACTCATAGGAGAGGTGCTTATACTAGGGCGTGTGATTAAAAGGTTATGTTTGATTATCTGCATACTGAGTATGGTGAATTCAGGATTTGTTCCTGATGGATGTATCGAATGTTGTGGCGAAAGTGTACAATCTCTGCAGAGTGTCAAACTATTCGAATAGCCGCGTCCGCGGTTATGGACAGTTGGAGTGGCCATACTGTTCCCCTGTCAGATGTTTTCAAAATGACTTGTGAAATGAATTGAGAATTTGACTTGACCACAACAGAGTTGTGATATGAGATACAAGTTCCCACTTAGGTGTTATAAACTTTCAACTATCTTTTCTTGCTTCTGAACTTAGTAGAGGTAAATCTAGCTTTTTGCAAAACAACCCTAGAGCTTAGTGTCCTACTACAAAAACCACCTTCACTTGCTAGTATTAGTTTGCGAGTACTTAAAGAGTACTCATGGCTTTGTCCCTGGCTATTCCCGTGGCCAGACTATGAAGAGGACAACTAGGATCATGGACCCCAGGATGATGGACCCCAGGAAGGTTATGACAACTAGGATCATCTCCCATCGTCAGCATTGCCTGTGACCCCAAAGATGGAGCTTCGTCTACGCTACCTTTATTATTACGTATTTCCGCTGCTTGAGTTGTATTAAGAACTAGATCATGAGATCCTTATTTGTGTAAGACCTTATGTATGGTTTGTAATGGATGATGTACTGTGGTATCCAAATTTGTTATGTCTCACAAAAATGGTAATCCTGGGATTGCGATGTATGGCATAACAGGCATCTGGGATTAAAAATCCGGGTTTTGACAAGTTGGTATCAGAGCCATCCTGACCATAGGAGACCCTAGTTAGACTGGACGTTTGAATCAAAAACTTAGTTTCAAAACCAAAGGAAGCAAATATTTACAAAAACTTATTACCATTCTTATCACTTTGATTCTTTCATGAAAATTCATGTTCCTCCAAAAACTCTTGCAAAATACATAAAAATTGACACACTTGATCACTCTACTAACTTACTCATCCTATATTATTAATAGATGGACGTGAAGTACAGCAAATTTTATCAGTTGGGGAATGGAGGAGACCTTATATTTGAGCGGGATTTGGACCAGCTTTCGGAACTTCTGGAGCGTTCGCACCCCGAGTTCTTCGGAGCTCAGCTCAATGATCAAGGAGGAGAAGATCTACAGTGGCTAATTTTTGGAAGTCTCCGAGGAAAGATTGAACCTCCCAGTGCTGAGGGAATTCAATTCACCTTAAGAGAGAACAACTGGCTCGATGGACTTGCCAGGGCCATGCAGGAAGCTCTTGCCCGTCTGTGTGGGCAGAGTATCAACGTTATCAAGGGAACCCGCTTTGAGTTTTGTCCAAGGCGTGATGCTAATGGACAGCCACTGGAAGCCCCATACCACCACGAGCTGAAGACCCAATTGGACCACCTTAGCTTCATGATGTATGATCGTCAGCAAGAATTGGACAATTGTCGTGACTACTCCAACCACAAGTCCGCCATCATCAAGACGAAGGATCAGACCATCGCCATGCTAGCGAAGGATCGCAAGTCTCGCCGCTGTCAGCTCGACAAGAAGGAGCGCATCATTGCCCGTCTTCGCCACCGTATCTCGGATTTGGAGGACACCATCCATGAGAGAGACATGCAGTTGGAAGAAAGGGAGAATGCCGGAGAAGATCTTCGTGGAGACCCCTACTCTTATCTCAGCGATGATGATGATTTTCTAGAGGATCAGGCTATGGACTTCTTCACCGATGAGGATGAATTCGCCTTCATCAATGACGACGATGATGATGAGTATGACGACTACACCGACTCCAAGGAGTAGTAGCACTTGATCACTAGCATAGTGAGTTGTATTCGGTCCCACTGTATCATAGTTTCTAGAATGGTTCTTAAAACCATCTGTTTACCTTTGTTATGGTGTGTGTTTGTATTTGTGTTATGAAGGAATGAATGAAAAGCAAGTTGCTAGAAAAGCTGAGTCAAACTTAAAAACTTTTCAAAGTCCCGAAACCTTAGAAATTTCCCTCTTTTCTCATGATCTATCTCAATCTTCAGATGCCACGCGGAGGAAGTGGTTCATCCCCGGACCAGATGTTGCAGATCCTGCAAATGTTGGTTTCTGACCACGAAGCCGAAAGAGTTGAACGTCAATCCAACCTAGCCACACTTCAGCAGATATCCTAGCTGGCCCACAAAAATCAAGGCCAAGGAAATCAGGATAACCATGGATCCAAGCTCAAGAATTTCCAGAATACCAACCCACCTGTTTTCACTAACTCGGAAGAGCCCCTAGATGCAGACGTTTGGCTGCAAACCATGGAAAACAACCTGGAAGTCGCCGGAGTGGAAGCTAATGAGAAAGTTCTGTTCGCCACCCACTATCTAGCCGGAGATGAAAGAGCATGGTGGAACAGCGTTCGTGCAATGACCGGAGGACAAATGATGACCTGGGAGGAATTCAAGGTCAAGTTCAGCAGAACCCATGTGCCACCGGGTTTGATCAAGAGAATGAGAGATGAGTTCAGAGAACTGAAGCAAGGAAGTATGACCGTAGGGGAATACCGTGACAATTTTTTTTCATTAGCTAGGTATGCCCTGGATGAGGTCGACACTGAAGCCAAGAAGAAAGAGAGATTCTTGAATGGTCTGCATGATGAGATGTAGACTGTGTGAGTCAATATCCCCTTTGCAGATATTGAAGCCCTTGTCGACTCTGCCATTCAGATGGAAGGAAAGATCAACCAAGCCAATGAGAACCGCAAGCATCGCATGATGCATCAGCCAGGAACCCATGCATCATACCCCAAAGTATCGCCCTAACCCATCTCCAGAATTTTCTCCAAAAACCAACAGACCCCCGATGAACCGTCCGACCTATCCCAACCGTGGAAACCCAAGGCCCGGAGGAAATCACAACAACCCCGGCAACTCTAGCAATTTCAACCGTGCACCACCCAAGTTCAACAAAAACAATGCCACCACCAACACCAACACTGCCCTGAGGACTGGAAGCAATGTTGTGCCTGTTGCAGCAAAGGACAAGTCATAAGTGACTTGTTATGATTGTGGAAATAAGGGTCACTACTCCAATGAGTGCCACAAGAAGAATGCCTTAGCCCCCAATGCCAATGCCCCAGCTCAGCAGCAACGTCGTGTTCAGCCTGGAAGAAGGTTTGCTCCAGGGAATTCGCTCAACCGCAACGGCCGTCTTTTTCTCATGCATGCTGAAGAAGCCCTGGAAGCGCTAGACGTCGTGCTGGGTATGTTTTCTGTTAATTCAGTACTTGCTAGAGTGTTGTTTGATTCCGGTGCATCGCACTCATTTGTCACCAAAGTATTTGCATGCACTAGTAAGATTCAACCAACCAAACTGAAGCATGTTATGATTGTTCAAATCCCCGGTTCCACCACCAAATATAGGCAAATTTGCAAAGTCGTCCCCATCCGAATCCATGGCATAGATTTTTATGCTAATCTGATAGTACTCGGAACTAAAGGTTTGGAAGTAGTACTAGGAATGGATTGGATGTCCAAACATAACGGATTAATTGACTGTGCCAAGAAAGCCATAACCATGACCAGTACCGCTGGAATATCAGTCGAGCATATATCTAAAACCTTACCTCGCCAATTCAAGTGCAACAAGAGTATAGCCCAACCTACCATTGACCAAGTACGGATAGTCTATGAATACCCTGATGTATTTCCAGATGTTTTGCCCGGTATGCCCCCAGATCGGGATATCGAGTTTATCATTGAACTACTCCCCGGAACAGGACCCATAGCCCAGAGACCATATAGTATGAACCCATCTGAACTAGCAGAACTGAAGAAGCAACTGGATGCCATGCTGGAAATTGGATTGATTGAACCAAGTGCGTCACCATGGAGATCACCTGTCTTGTTCATGGACAAGAAGGATGGAGGTAACCGTTTGTGTACGGATTACCGAAAGTTGAATGATGTCACTATCAAGAACAAATACCCGTTACCCAAGATAGAAGATTTGTTTGATCAGATGACCGATGCCAAAGTGTTTTCTAAGATTGATCTTAGAACTGGCTATCATCAACTCAAGATTCGTGCAGAGGATATTCCCAAGACTGCCTTTACTACCAGATATGGATTATA
The DNA here is from genome assembly GCA_916181665.1 of Avena sativa. NCBI lineage: Eukaryota > Viridiplantae > Streptophyta > Magnoliopsida > Poales > Poaceae > Avena > Avena sativa. The sequence goes on from OV702284.1 coordinate 378,908,214, forward strand.
CGAGTATACTGTCATGTCTTTTGGATTAACCAATGCCCCCGCTTATTTCATGAATCTCATGAATAAGATTTTTATGGACTTCCTAGATAAGTTTGTCGTTGTTTTCATCGATGACATTCTAATTTATTACAAATCAGAAGAAGAACATGAGCTACACCTAAGTACCATTCTTGGAACCCTTAGAGAGCATAAGTTGTATGCCAAGTTTAGCAAATGTGAATTCTGGCAGGAAGTAGGATTCCTAGGCCACATTGTATCAGCCGGAGGAATTGCCGTTGACCCTGCAAAAGTGAAAGACGTCGAAGATTGGCAAGCCCCAACCACTCTAACCCAAGTTCGTGCATTTCTCGGATTGGCAGGATACTACCGCAAGTTCGTAGAAGGATTCTCGAGTATCGCCAGACCCATGACCCAATTGCTGAAGAAAGACAAGAAGTTTGAGTGGACGGACAAATGTGAAGCGAGTTTTCAAGAACTCAAGAGGAGATTGATTTCAGCCCCAATCTTAATCATGCCGGATATCACGAAGCCCTTCGACGTGTATTGTGATGCATCCAAGATCGGTGTAGGATGTGTCCTAATGCAAGAAGGAAAAGTCATATCTTATCTATCCTGACAACTAAAACAATATGAGCAAAATTACCCAACCCATGACCTCGAACTCACAGCCGTAGTTCTAGCCCTGAAGACATGGAGGAATTACCTGATGGGAAACCATTGTGAGATTTGTTTGGATCACAAGAGCCTGAAGTATATATTCACTCAGAAGGAGCTGAATATGAGACAGAGAAGATGGATTGAGCTAATCAAGGATTACGACCTAGACATTCACTATCACCCCGGTAAAGCCAACGTGGTAGTAGATGCCCTTAGCAGATTGCCGTGCCGCTTGAACTCCATGATTTTGAAGGAGAAACCAAGCTTGCACAAAGAGATGGAAGATTTCCGAATGGAATTAGTAAGTGAAGGATTTCTGGCTAGCATAGAACTTCAACCCACTTTGATAAGACAAATCAAAGAGGCGCAGAAAGGAAATGCTAGTATCGATGGAATCAAGCGTCGTATCGGTACAGGCAAAGTACCCGGATTCACCGAAGACGAAGAAGGAGTTATGTGGTACAAAGGACGCCTTTGTGTACCAGCAGATTCTGAGTTGAAAGAAGTGATTCTGAAGGAAGCTCATGATACTCTTTATTCTATCCACCTCGGAGGAACGAAGATGTATCAAGACTTGAAAGAACAATTTTGGTGGCATAAGATGAAGAGAGAAATCGGAAGCTATATCGCCAAGTGTGACATATGTCAGCGAGTCAAAGCAGGACATCAAAGACCCGCTGGATTGTTGCAACCATTGCAGATTCCGGAATGGAAATGGGATTCCGTTGGAATGGACTTTATCACCGGATTGCCTACCTCTAGTAGGGGAAATGACTCTATCTGGGTCCTAGTGGACAGATTGTCCAAAGTCGCCCATTTCTTACCAGTCAAGACCACATATCAGAGTTTGAAGCTAGCGGAGTTATACATCGCTAGAATCGTCAGTTTGCATGGAGTCCCCAAGAAAATCGTATCAGATCGAGGAACTCAGTTTACCTCGAGATTCTGGAAGAAAGTCCAAGAAGGTTTAGGAACCCGACTAGATTTCAGCACAGCTTATCACCCTTAGACCGAAGGACAAACGGAGCGAGTAAATCAAATACTCGAAGACATGTTAAGAGCATGTGTGTTAGAATATGGATCTAAGTGGGAAGACTGTCTTCCGTTTGTAGAATTTTCATACAACAACAGTTATCAAGCTAGTTTGAAAATGGCCCCATTTGAATTCATGTATGGAAGGAAGTGTCGCACCCCTTTGAACTGGTCGGAGGTAGGAGAGAGTCAGATTTTTGGACCCGACATCCTACGAGAAGCAGAAGAGAAGGTTCACAAGATTCGTGAGCACCTCAAGACAGCTCAGTCCAAACAGAAGAGTTACGCCGACAAGAGACGTCGAGACCTCGCCTTCAACATAGGAGATTTTGTGTATCTGAAAGTGTCGCCATTGAAGGGAATGCAGCGTTTCCAACTGAAGGGAAAGTTAGCCCCTAGGTATATCGAACCCTTCAAGATTCTGAACCGTCGAGGAGAAGTGTCGTATCAATTGGAGCTACCCGAAGAGATGTCAGCCGTGCACAGTGTGTTCCATATCTCATTACTTCGCAAATGCCTCGAAGTTCCAGAGAAGACTGAAGTGTTCAAGAATATCGATCATCGGACCGTAGAAATCAATGATGACCTAACCTATCCCGAAGTACCCATCCGTATTTTGGAGGAAGATTTCAGAACTACCAGAACCCGGAGCATCAAGTTTCTCAAGATTCAGTGGAGCAACCACACAGAAGAGGAAGCTACCTGGGAACGTGAAGATCACATCAGGACGGAGTTTCCCGATCTCTTCAAATCCTAGGTAATCTTTTTCGTCCTTTTTTAAATCTCGGGACGAGATTTTATTTAAGGGGGGAAGGTTTGTAACATCCCAAAAATATTAAACTTGGATCATAAAACTCTAATCATCAAAATTAGGGTTAACAAAAACTTTTCCAATTAAAAATATGAAGGCATGCATATGTGTGTGTATTAAAATTTGGATTCTTTTGAATTGCCTTGGTTCTGTGTTTCTTTGCTTGTAAAATGATTCTTAGGTGAAATAAACATCATCTAAACAATCCCCACACTTTTCCCAAAGAAAACCAAATCAAAACAAACAAATTAAGTGAATGGTCACTTTGGCCAAATTAACTCCCATGCCTACTTTGGCTATCCCTAACTTTCAGAACTTAACAGAAACATGTATGGATCTTTGCACCCCTTGATAGTACTCATAACAAGGTACCAAGGCCCACTTTGTGATCATCCAAAAACATTCCAATGCATAGTTTAAATGACAGTTTAAAATTGAATCTATTTCATATGGGAAGATCCCACTATTTCAAAAACCACTCAAACAAGCTCAATTTTCAAAACCCAAGCATGCACAGGATCCTCAACACATGCCTAGCACACCCACCAAAAATATTTTCAAAATTCAAAACTTAAGTTCTTGCGGCCATTTCATCAAACACTTGGAGACAACAAATCAAACTGGCCAAACTTAATTGTTTTGAGCAATAATTTGTCTAAGCATTGTTCACCATTGATCACCCTTGTCTCCCCTAGTGCCAACCAGTGCCTTGACCACCTCTAGCCCCTACCCTTGGCACCATGCCATGCCAACCCGAAGGAACCCTTGCCAGCCGACCATGGCTAGCTAGCCAGAGCAAGCACCAAGCCTAACACCATGTCTAGGACACATGCCACCGTCCACCGCCACCCCCTGTCCAGCGCTCGAACCCTGCCAGCCACTGGACCACACGCCAAAGCCATTCCAAGCTTCTCTGAGCGCATGCCAAGAGCGCGCCAGAGGGCCACCCTCGGCACACGCCCACAGACTGTGCGCCGCCCTCGCCGCGTGCAAGTGTGATCACCACCGCCCCAGCAACCCCGCAGACATCCCCGTTCGTCGCCCCATGCCTCACAGCCACCGCTCGCCGTCGAAGATGCCGCCTCTACCGCCCAGAGCACTGCACGTTCCCGACCATTTGCCACCGCCCCTACACGCGCATTAAAGCTCTAGAGCATCGCCAGGAGACCACCCGTCAAACGCCAACCTCGGCCATGCCTCTAGCTGCCCGTAGCCGTGTCGCCACCGTTGCCTAGCCATCCCGTTCGGTCTCGTCGTCGAGCCTATAAAAGGAGGCCACCCCAAGCCATTTGAAGCACACCATCTCACTCCCCTCACCTCACTGATCATTCCACCCCTTAACCGGAGCAAGGCGAGCAGCGCATCGCCGGACTTGCGCCGGAGCTCGCCCCTACAGAGGAGCCGTTGATTTCATCCACCCCCGGAGCTGCCGCGACCACCCCTGAGTTCGCCGTTGTCGACTTCGTCGTTTGCCCGCCTCGCCGTCGTCACTGGAGCCCCGGTATGCCCCCTATGCACCCCCACCGAGCCGCTAGGGTTCGAGCTCGCTAGTGATCTGTTCATCGTCGACGACGACCCTCAGCCGTCGATCTTCATTCTAATCCAACGCACCACATCGCCCCGTACCGCTTCGCGTTTAAAGAGCCACTGACCCATAGACCCCCCCTGTCAGTTGCGCCCCACGCCGCGGAGTGACACTGGGCCGGCCCATTAAACCTTCTCGCGCAGCCCACTCGTTTGAATTTAGCTTTTTCTATTTTAATTCAAACTCAGTTTTGTACCCAGTTTCAAAAATCAACCCAGCTCGATTCAGTGAACCAAATTGCATGAAACCAATTTTGTTAGAAAAGTTTTGAAATTCTTAATCCAAGCCCGTTGGAATCAAATCATTTGGATCTGTAGATCAAACTTGGTAAAAATACCAAGGCAGAAGCTTTTCTGCATTCGAACATTTTTCAAATTTAAACCATAATAGCTTTTGAGTTGATTCCAACTCTCAAAAATCACATTTGATCATACCTTTCAGAATATATAAAAACATATGGGTTTACTTACAGAAATAATGTCCAAGTAATAAAAGAATGCCACATAGGCATTTCTAGTCACTTTATTTATTTAAAATAAAAGGGTTAAACCTTATTAAATTGTGACACCACTTTAAATCACATTCCCATGTACTGAAATATGTGGTGATGACACGTGTCAACATGATCCCATGTTTGGTTTGGGAATATTAAATCTTAAGTAGTTTTTCAATGAGTAGAAATTACTTTTCTAAAAATAAATAAATAAGACAAAGGCTTTAATCTTGTAATGTTAGTGATGATGCTAGATCATCTATAGAACCCTCTTGTGTGATGATTGAAAGTAGTTAAGTATTGTTTGGTGATTGTGTACCTCGTATTTATTCATAGACGCTAGTACCGACCAAGGATACGAGGAGGAAGGAGGATACTACGAAGAAGAAGCCGAGGAGAACTTCAACCACTGCTCTGCACAAGGCAAGCCTTACTAATCAAGTTTACCTATGAAAGCTAATACTTGCTTGTTACCATGCCAACTATATGCCTTAAGCATATGTGATCATACCTACTTGATAACCCAATCCTAGTTTTACTTGCAAGCTTTTTCCTTTATTTCTTTATCAAAGCCATTTCTTAGAGTTTACTTAAGTGACTTGTAGATTCTAGGAGGATAATTGAAGGTTGCATAAAGAGCATTAAATTTGGCCTAAGCTAGATAATCTTAATGTCATCCTAAGGCATGAGGTTGAACTTAGTTAAACTCCACTTGTTTACCATCCCTCATCATTACTACCCCCACTTGTAGATGCTAGTGCTAAGCATAAAACTTGATCAACTTTAGATGGGAATACTTGGTGGAAAATGGTTATGAAAACCTTAGAATGACGAGTCATTCTACTGAGATGTTTTGACATGTGTTTCCGAACACCAGATGATTTTGAGGATGAAAATGTTGAGGCATGAGCCTTAGCCCTTTATAAAACAGATGGTTGTCTGGATGCGATACCATACCCGAAATTTGGGTAGGGCTTGACTGGAAACTTATATACCTTAGTATGGGTTTCCTCACGGCCAAGGTCTAAGCTGAGGCTACCTTGTGAAGATTGTCCACCTGTGCAGTACCCAAGATGACAGTTGGTCATGGTTGGGAGGCCAAACTCACAGGAGAGGTGCTTATACTAGGGCGTGTAATTGAAAGGTTAGGATTGATTATCCGCATACTAAGTATGGTGAATTCAGGATTTGTTCCTGACGGATGTATCAAATGTTGTGGTGAAAGTGTACAATCTCTGCAGAGTGTCAAACTATTCGAATAGCCTCGTCCGTGGTTATGGACAGTTGCAGTGTCCATACTGTTCCCCCGTCAGATGTTTTCAAAATGACCTGTGAGATGAATTGAGACTTTGACTTGACCACAACAGAGTTGTGATATGAGATACAAGTTCCCATGTCGGGGATATGCTATATGGGTATCCTTATAGCATGTCTCTTATCCGACTAACCCGGGTAGCCCATAATCGGTAGCATGGCCTATGGCCTGCTGGGCGGCCCAGTTAGGTGGATCCAGAAGGGAGGCCCATGCCGGATAAAGGAAGGCTACGGTGGAGTCACCAGCGTAGCCGGAGCCTTGGAGTGCAAGATACACAAGACTAGTGATAGACGGTGTAGGACTCTGTAACCTGTCCGGCTAGGACTTTTCCCTGTAACCCTAGGACCTGGCGACTATATAAGTCGGGCCTATGGGATCCTTTAGGGCATAATCTCATACAACCTCGCACAGCGAACCTATCTCTGTAACTCGGCGTATTGACCTTATAGTGATTTATAGCAGGAGTAGGATTCCGCCACTGTTGTGGGATCTGAACCTGGGTAAGTTCTGTTACCTCGTACCCGTCAACTGTCTTCCTGACCCATCTTCTCTAAACACGCACTGTGAGGATCCCTCCATGGTGTACTCGTCGGAAATACCACGACAGTTGGTGCCCACCGTGGGGAAAGAGGCGCTTCAGGCTCTTCAGCGGGCGAGGACTAAGATCTTCGCGGGAATCAGCGAAACCATGGCCATTGGACGCGTTCTTTTCTCCGGCAACGTTCCGATCGTCCCTCCTAACGAATTCTGGATCCCGGTGAAGATGAACCCTACGCGGTGTTCAATCGTTCCTATCGGAGACATCCACCTCTTCATCAGCGAAACTGACTCGGGCACTAGTTCCCTGGGAGTCGGAGGAGCATCAAGACCCGCACGGACCGCCTACGGGCAGGATACGTTCGCGGAAGGATCAATGTCGGATCTCTCTTCGGAGTTTGCCGTCAAAGATCGGAAAAATTCAAGGCCCACCCAAACCGCCCATGTGTAGGATATAAAGTTGGAAGATCACTGCAAATCCGCCGGCTTCGTCTGTGCGTCTAGACAACAGAGATCCAAGTTCGTCGGCGTGGTTACCATCTTCGATCTGGCGCGCTGCATTCAGAGAGAGGGCGAAGACCCCCGCGACTACCTCGCCAGGTGGCTCCATATACGAGCCGATCTGGACCACTACCCCAATGATGATGCTATCTATCACTTCGTGGAAAGACTGGACCATGGCACGCTTCTCCGACATTCTCTAAGATGGCAGCAGGCGTCAGGATGCCTTACCTTCGAAGGCATGGTGAACACCGTCAACAAATACGCGGAGGCCGAAGCGGCAGCTCAGACAGCGCTTGCACTCATTGACGGAGCCCCTCCGATTCAGCCACCGCCACCACCGCCTCTGGCCGCCATCGTCGTAGCAGCACCACCACCTCCAGTCATTGTCGAGGCTGCTGCACCTCCACCGCCCGTCATCGAGGAAGTTCTGGCACCCTCTGACTCTGTCATTGATGCGCTTTATGCTGACTTTAGTGCAGATTCAGAGGAGATAGACTTTAGTCCAGAAGAGCTAGACTCCGCTATGCAGGAGATGGAGGAGGAGTACTCACGCGACGAGCAAGCTAACAACACCGTCACGTCTCGAGGGGTGTTCGTCACCATTGGGATGGCGATGGATGAAGATCAACCCGGGCAAGCTCCGCCTACGGCGCTGGAAAAGGGGAAGGGGCCACTTATTGCTGCTGACGATGATCGCGCAAAGGTCATGCCTCCTCCGCCTAACCCAGTGCAGCAGCCGCAGGAACTCGGCACTGGCCCGAGCAACAACAACACCGCAAACTTGCCGCCTCCAGCATCCACGTCGGCAGCAGCCCATGTTACTCCAGCTGATAGAGTGATGTACGGCAACCTCCTCATCGAGCCACTAACCGTTGCTCACATACGGAACGTGACTCAGCTTGACGAGAAGCGCCAGCAGCTGCTGGCAGAGGCGCAAGCCATCACGGAGCAAGGCGCTAAACTAGATCGAGATTTGGTCAACGCGCAGAAGTCCATAGAGAAAGCTAGAGCAATGGAGGCCGAGTACAAGACTTTGCTATAGCAGCAGAAGGCTAAGAAAGCTCCAGCTCGCGTCATCAACGATCCTGGTGTACGGCACAACCTAGGATGGGCTCCCTCGAAGCCGGCACAAGCCAAGCCATACATTGACAGTGAAGGCAAGCAGGTGATGCCCACCCCACTCCTTAACCTCGCCGTCGCCAAGACCCTTCTGGAGCAGGATAGATCGCCTGAGGCAGTAGAACAGGTCTATGACCTAGTGTCCAAGGCGGTGAAGCAGTAGGAAAAGGCCACCTCTCAAAGGCTTGAGTCTGACCCAGCGCTCTGCCGATCTAGCCAGTACAAACCGCCAAGGGACATATCTCCTCAAGATGTCGGGTCACGGACGGGTTCATCATAATGAAGACGGAGGGATGCGTGCAATAGGAAGGATGCTATCCCCATATCCTCCGACCACGGAGAAAAATCCCGACCTCGTCGCCCATCTCCACCGCCCTGATCCCCCCGACGTCAGGAAGACCAGAAGGCTCACCATCGTACGGATATGCCCCCACCAAAGCAGTGTGGCATTGTCATCCGCGACAATGCGGCACAGACCCGTCACGATGAAGAGAGCCACCAAGGACACAAGAGCAGGTCACACCATGACCCTCCACGTCCGACAAGCAACCGTGATAGGCGTGAGACGTCGCGGGAGGGTAACAGCAAGAAGGCTAACCCACCGCCACCTCCGCCTCTATCGCCGCCAAGCAGCCACCATGGCGGAAGAGGCCCACATCGTTCACGCAGCCCATCCCCTGTTGACAGCAACAAGAAGAACCCGGAGCCATACGACGCACGTTCGCGGATGGATAAGATCCACGAGGCCCGGGAAGGACCATACCTGGGACCACGTTGCTTTGGACCTGCAATACGGTCCGCAACTTACCCCAAAGGTTTCCGGATTGACAAGACCATCAAGCCCTATGACGGCACCACCAAGCCAGCCACATGGTTGCAGGACTAAGGCAACGCGGTGGAGATTGCCGGAGGCAACGCGGTGGATATTGCCGGAGGCAACCCCAACATCGCCGTCAAGTACGTCCCGTTAATGTTGGCGGGCATGTCCCGTCAACTGATCTTCGACTTGCTAGAGAAATCTATCTACAACTGGCTGGACATGCAAGAAGCGTTCACCAAGAACTTTGAGGGTACATACAAGCATCCCTGCACTGTGGGTGATCTACAGCGGAGCGTCCAAGAAAAAGACGAGACATATCGCGCCTACCTCTCCTGCTGGCTGGATATGAAGAATTCCTGCGCAGGAGTGCACGCACAGACCTCCATGGCCGCCTTCATCGATGGGTTGGAAAGGGGTACGCTGCTCCGACATAAGCTGAAGCGCTTGTGGGACAATCACCAGCTTGACTTGAATCAGATGATTCAGTTAGCTAGTGAGTTTGCAGCTGCCGACGACGATGCTCGTGGCTCTTTGCCGGCAACGGCCATTCCAACCCAAGCTCGGAGGAACAGCAGTACAAAGCGGAAAACCGCTCCAGAAGAAAAGCAATCTGCCGACATGGTCGCAATGACTTTTGCAGGACGAGGAGAAGGCGGACAACGTGGCCGAATAAGGGGAGCTGGCCACGGGAAGCAACGAGGAAATGAAACCACCTCGGCGCCGCTCCGCGTTCCCCAAACCTACAAGGAGTACCGCGATATGCCGTGTCTCGTACACCTCGACGCCAATGGCAAGGCCACCCATACCAATCGATACTGCAAGTTCGTCAACGACCTCAAGGAAGACCCGGAGTCCGGCTACAAACGAAGTCGGAAGAACAGACCGCGAGGCAAGGGAAAAGGGAAGAAGAAGGAGGAGGAGTCCATGGATTCAAGTGACATGGATGAAGACGTTGACCCCAAGCACGCCGACAAGGGCGACGACAAGGGAAAGAACCCCTTCGCAAAGAAGGCCCCAGTCTACCACACTTTCCTTGGCACCCCCACCGTCCGACAATAGAAGACCTCTCTGAGGATCCTGATGGCCACTATCCCTCCAGTCCCTCAGTACCTGCGTTGGTCGGAAGTTCCAATATCTTGGTACAGGACGGACCACCCAGACCTTGTGCCCACGGAGAACCAATACGCCATGGTCATCAACCCTTTGATTGACAGCGCGGAGTTCACCAAGTGCATGGTGGATAGTGGAAGCACCATCAACATCATGTACCTGGATACGCTGCATAAGATGAACTTGACGGAGGCAAACCTAAGGCGGACCAACACCATCTTCCATGGCGTAGTTCCTGGTCGAGATGCTCGGTCACTTGGGTGCATTACACTTCAGGTTGCCTTCGGCGATGTTAATAATTACTGCCAAGAGCGCATGACCTTCGAGGTAGTCCCCTTCAAGAGCGTGTACCACGTCATATTCCACACGTTCATGGCCAAGCGATGCTTCGTCTACAACAAACTCAAGATACCCGGACCAAACGGTATCATCATCGTATCCGGAAGCTTTACCAAGGCAAGGGACTGCGAGATCAATGAAGCATCTGTTGCAGAAGTTGTCCTCTACAGCGAAGAATTCAAGGAGATCCAGAGCAAGGTCAATGACTTAGAGATGCCCGCGTCGAAGAAGCAGATCTCCTACTCCGCTCCTGTGTTCAAGGCCGCCATCGAAACCAAGCCGGTGGAACTTGTGGTAGGCGATGCCTCCAAGACTGTCGCCATTGGGACGAACCTGGATCCCAAATAGGAAAGCGCGCTCGTCGAGTTCCTCCGTGAGAATAGGGACATATTTGCCTGGCAACCTGCCGACATGAAAGGTGTACCTAGGGAACTTGCCGAGCACAGCTTAAACATAGATCCAAAATGTAAACCAGTGAAACAACCTCTACGACGCTTCGGAGATGAGAAGATATTTGCCATGGGCAAAGAGATAGCTAGGTTACTTAAGGCTGGGTTTATCCGAGAAGTCCTTCACACCCGATGGGTGGCCAATCCTATGCTTGTCCCCAAAAAGGGAACCAATGAATTAAGAATGTGCGTTGATTACACCGGCTTGAACAAAGCATGTCCCAAAGATCCATTTGCTTTGCCTTGCATTGACCAAGTCATTGACTCGATGGCTGGCTTGGAACTTTTGTGTTTTATCGATGCATACTCAGGATACCACCAGATCAAGATGAGGAAGTCGGACCAATTGTCCACTTCGTTCACTACCCCATACGGTACGTTTTGCTATGTCACGATGCCCTTTGGGCTGAAAAATGCAGGTGCTACCTACCAGCGGACAATGCAACATTGCCTTCACGACCAAATTGGTCGGAACGTTCACGCCTATGTGGACGATATCGCGGTGATCTCTAAAAAATCAAACGACTTAATCTCCGACTTAAAAGAAACCTTTGATAATCGCCGGAAATACAACATGATGCTCAACCCTAAGAAGTGTGTCTTCGGGGTTCTAGCCGACAAATTGTTGGGCTTCATCGTTTCCCAACGAGGAATCGAGGTCAACCCGGAGAAAATCAAGGCCATCTTAAACATAAACCGTCTGACATGCCTAAAGGACATTCAACGACTAACAGGTTGTGTTGCAGCAGTTAGTCGGTTCATCAGCCGACTTGGAGAGAAGGCTTTGCCACTATACAAGTTGCTGAAGAAGGCGGACAAATTCACGTGGACGGACGAAGCAGATGCAGCATTGAAGCAGCTCAAGGAGATTCTCTCCTCAGCGCCCATCCTTGCAGCACCCGAGCCTGGAGAGCCCCTATTAATTTAGATAGCGGCAACCAACCGGGTTATCAGCGTCGTCGTCGTGGTAGAGCGGAAGGAACCAGGCTCTGAGCACGGAGTTCAACGACCAGTTTACTACGTAAGCGAGGTCTTGACGGAGTCCAAGCAGCGTTACCCGCACTACCAAAAGATAGCTTATGGAGTATTCCTCGCTTCTCGGAAGTTGAGGCATTACTTTCAGGAGCACCCAATCATAGTGGTGAGCAAGACTCCACTGTCAGACATTATCAATAACAACGACGCTACAGGAAGGGTCGCGAAGTGGGGCATTGAACTTGCCGCCTTCGAGATCACCTACAAGAGACGCGACGCCATCAAATCACAAGCCTTGGCGGATTTTGTTGCAGATTGGACGGAGATGCCAGATGCTACTCCGTTGCTAGACCAGAGTACTGGGTGATGCACTTTGACGGATCAAAGTTGCTCAACGGCTCGGGGGCTGGTGTATTGCTACAGTCACCAACAGAAGACAAGCTACACTATGTTCTGCAGATCCACTTCGAGGCTACAAACAACATGGCGGAGTATGAAGCACTCATTCACGGACTACGTGTAGCCAAGGATATTGGCATCAAGCGCATAGTTTGCTGTGGAGGTTCCGACTTGGTTGCCCAGCAGGTGGCTGGCACCTGGATTGCACGAAAACCTATGATGGCGGCATATCGAGACAAAGTGGACGAGATAGCCAAGAGCTTCTTGGGCTATAAAGTCAAGTATGTGTCTAGGGAACAAAACGAGGCAGCTGATCTGCTGTCTAAGCTTGGATCAGGGCGCAAGCGAATTCCACCAGGAGTTTTCCTAGAGAACCTACGCACACCATCCATGAAGGGAGCCAACATCGACAACCCGGATAGAGCTGACTCTTTCGTCAACATGGTGACTAAGGTCCCTCCGGCTTGGACAAAAACGTTCATGGAATATCTCGAACACAGAACTTTGCCCGACGATGAGGTCGAAAGACGACAAATAGTACGAAGAGCAAAGGGTTACACCATAATCAATGGACAACTCTATAAAAGGAGCACTACTAGTGTATACCTAAAGTGTGTTTCCCAGCTAGAAGGTATGGAAATCCTGCGCGAAATCCATCTTGGAGATTGCGGGCATCACGCCGCTCCCCGATCATTGGTCGTGAAAGCCTTCCGGCAAGGATTCTACTGCCTGACCGCAAAGGCGGACGCCGACAAGCTGGTCGAGACATGCACAGGATGCCAGTATTATGCTCGACAACCACATGTTCCTGCTGAAGAATTACGAACAATACCAATAACTTGGCCGTTTGTAGTCTGGGGGCTAGACATGGTGGGACTGTTACAGATGGCACCGTGTGGGTTTACGCATCTGCTTATAGCAGTTGACAAATTCACCAAATGGATAGAAGCTAAACCCATTAGAAAGCTTGATGGGGCAACTGCCCTCAGGTTTGTCCGGGATCTAGTGGTGAGATTTGGTCTCCCACATAGCATCATCACCGACAACGTAAGCAACTTGTCACTCGGAGAAGTGGAGGCTTATTGCTGGGACAAAGGAATCCGACTTGACCTTGCATCTGTGGCACACCCACAATCCAATGGTCAGGTTGAGCGAGACAATGGATTAATTCTGCAGGGAATCAAGCCACGTCTTGAGGCACCGCTACATAGAGCAGCTGGAGCCTGGGCGGAAGAATTGCCATCTGTGATGTGGAGTTTACGAACTACACCCAACAGATCCACCGGCTACACCCCTTACTTCATGGTATATGGAGCAGAAGCCATCTCGCCTTCCGACATCCTCCACGATGCACCAAGAGTTGCCGCCTACGACGAGGATGATGCTGAAGAATCCAGGCGCCTAGATGTGGACCTTCTCGAGGAGGAGCGCGTTTTGGCATGCCAAAGATCCGCCATCTACCAGCAGAAGCTACGCAGCTACCATAGTCGCCGCGTTCGGCATCGCTGGTTTAAAGAGGGGGATTTGGTGCTCCGACTTAAGCAGAAAAAGTCACACAAATTATCCCCGCCATGTGAAGGACCGTTCATCATAAGCAAGGCGCTGCTCAATGGGTCTTACTACCTTGTTGACAATCGTAAACTAAAGGATAGACCCAACGAGGATCATAAGCATAAGCGACGTGACCCGGATGATGACTACCCGGAGCTTGATCGGCCATGGAACATAGCACAGCTACGTCCTTTTTACACTTAGCATTTTTATCTAATTGTGTACCTCTTATATGATCAATGAAATAAAGCTCTTTGGTTCACTCATATTTCTGAGTCTTTTACCTCCTTTAGTGTTCATTTTTGGATCATGTACAACCTTTATGCACAAGTTTTGCGTTTGCACTTGTGAAAATTCCGCCTACGGGCGTTAGCTTAAGTTTTCTGGTCTACACGTTCTTTGTCGTTTTTATGTGGACTCTGGAGTAGTGACTTTCGGCACTTATTGTCGGCGATTTTGTGCTCGGGTTATAGACGGTGCCATTGGACATCATCGCCTAAGCGCATGGTTCCGACAACGAGTCTTCCGACTCACGAAAAGTCAAGCATAAGAACCAAAGTAATGGATAAGCCAGCACTTGCTTAAAAAATATATACATGCTGGAAATTAGTTCTTAAGTAGCAGGACATAACAACCATTGTTTCTGCCTTAAGTTACATCGCCAAGTTTTTCCTGTGCACACACCAAAAGTGAAACAGAAATTACAAAGTGTTTTCATTCTTTGGGCGCAGGAGACTTGGAGGCAGCATCGTCACCAGCCGGAGAATCACCCTCAACGTCAGCGCTGTGATGAGACTCGGGGGAATCTTGGTTAACACTATCGATGGTGTTCCTGGGCACGAAGACGTCAACGTCCACCAACTCGGCAACTCTGGTGTCATAGCCCGCGAGTGATGACAAGATGGCTTCATGATCAATATCCTTGCTGTCATCGTCAACGTCGGGGATGCCAGAGGACACCGTGTCGATGTCGGAATCTTCGTAGTGTGCCTTCACCATTGACAGCGCCATCCTTGCGCCAGCCCGTGCACATGAAGCTTTCCAGCTTGTGACACGCTCAGGGGCTCGGCGCAGAATCTCCGAGTACTTCGTCACGGAGTCTGATGCCTTGATGTATATCTGGAGGGGCTTGGCAATCTCTTTGGCCTGGGTGATGGCGTTGTTGATGAAGTTGCCGACAAGAACCATGCATTCCTTGTCCGAAGGAGGCGAGCGAGTTAAACCCATAGGAGCTGCAAATTCTGACAAGGAGCGCATGAGTTCAATAAACTCTAAGTATCCAGACTACAGAAATATAAGGCGGAGGAAACTTACTGAAGATGTTGGCCTTGGCTTGCCAGAGGGTGTCCGCCAGGGATTCCTTATCCTGTTGGAGGAGCATAAACGCCTTGATGTGGCGTTGGTTTTGCTCATCAGCAGCTTGCTTCTGATCTTTTAAGATCGCAAGCTCCTCCTTCAAGCGATTGATTTCCGCGGAGGCGGAATCCTGCAGGGCCTTCATGGAATCCTCGTGCATTTTCAGCATCTCCTTCCTCTTCTCCTTAAGGATCTTGTTCTCGCTGTCCAGCTGTTGGATGTGCTTGGACTGCTCGACAATGTCCTTGGCCTTGGCGACATGTTCTGCAAGTCGGAGAAAACAAAGTACACAGTGAGTACTAGGAGATTGTGGGCACAAAAACAAGACGGAAATGCGCAAAAAGAAAACAGACTCTTGTTTTTGATGATTTGTTCCTTCAAGATGGCAGTTTTACCCTTTTCGGCTTCAAGATATGCGCGCATCTTCTAGTACTTGTAGTTGGCCATGCCCCTCCGAGCATTCTCGTTCTGTGGAAACAAGTATAAATTTAAATCGTTGTTTGGCCTGCTTGGAGCATCTAGTCGGAGACTTTCCACCTAGACGCTCGGGGGCTACAGCGAGAGTTTTTAACTTAGCAATATGCTTAGCTTTTCTATAAGCATCTAGTCGAAGCTAATTTAGTTCTCGATTAGAAGCTTGGGGGCTACAGTATAAAGTTTTTAACTCGGAATCTTCTTAGCTTTTCTTTAAGCATCTAGTCGGAACTAATTCAGTTACAACTAGAGGCTTGGGGGCTACAGTATTGAAATTTATAAACACTGCTTATGCTACTCTTAAAGCATCTAGTCGGAGTAATTCATTCCATCTAAATGCTTGGGGGCTACAGTGAGAGTTTTTCTAACTTAGTCACTCTTAGAGCATATAGATGCAAAACCTATGGCTTTCCTTCTACATCCTCGGGCGCTACAGTGGGATACTCGTATGAAATGCAAAAGGCAAAGTAAAAACTTACAAGTGCAATAATCTTGAGGTTTGTAGCACTCTCGGCTAGCAGCTTGCCGAAGGAAATGCTATTTCCTTGCAAGATATCCTCTTGTCAGAGTAGCTCCTCAAGACCGCACGTCGGAGATGACGGTACTCCTCCAGGAACCAGAATTGTGTTACTCGGCGTGAGAGCCGGGTAAACTATCTTCGGAAACTCAAAGGGTTTCTGGGGAGTAGGGGCACCGCCTTCGGCAGAGGTACCAGCCTCTACCACCGCCTTGCCGCTACCGATGGCATCCTTAGCCGGAGCTTCAGCCATTTGTATAGCAGTGCTCTCCTGCGTCGCCTGCTCGCCGACAACAGCGAGTTCGGTAGAAGCGCCAGAATCCACTTCCATGGCGGAAGGGCCTGGTGCCTCCTTGGCTTGAGAGCTTGTCGGGGCAGAGGAGAGCTTGACGGCAGGAGTAGCAGGGGCGATGGCGGGGGAGGAGTCGCGATGCAGCATGTCCTTGATATTTCTAGAAGCCCCCAAAGTTTTGGAGGACTTCTTAAGGCTGGTCGTGACTTTCTTCCTGAAATGTGCAAAGTGCATAAGTACAGGAACAAGACAGATAAATAGACAATGTCGAAGAATGAGAATCTTACACTAGGGGGGGTGCTTTGGCAAAAATCCCGGTGGCTTTTCTCTTTTCCGCCTCCAGGGTGGCGGTAGTATTCTTGGAGGCTCCACCCTCCGACTTCTTCTTGCCTCCGTCGGTAGCGTCAGAGGTGGAGCTCTTCCGCTTTCGCGCCAACGGAACATCCTTCATCTTTGGATCATAGATTTAGGCAGCCAGGTTGCCCTCATCTAGATCGCTAAGCTGTTAAGTGAGAAATCACCGTGTTAGATAGGATGGTATTGGCAAGACGGAAAAACTGGAGCAATATCGTACACGGAAAATAAAACATCTACCTTTGGGCACTTGCCGTCTACGAACATGTCGTAGGTGATGGTGAAGCCACGCTTCTTATCCTTCACCTTGACGATGTCCTTCAGGCGGAGCTTGACGGAGTCGCTCGAGAAGTTATCCATGGAGATCCGGAGGGTATCCCTTCGATCACTGGTATAGTCGTGCATGAACTTCGCGCAGTGCTGCAGAGGTTGGATTCGCGTGATGAACCAGCACATGGCTAGGTCCAAGCCGGTCAAACCCGTCTCTACGAACCATTCGATCCGCCTTATTGTGCGAGAAGCGTCGAGGTCGGAGTGACATGGTTATACCCCGCGGGTGCATGATTTCAGCATACCTAGTCTAGCCCAAGGAAGGCCCACGGCAAATGTACGCCGGCCCGTGAAGACTTTCGGGTGGCCCAGGCCCATGATGCCTTCGGATCCTTGGAGAGCAAGACTAGAGTAGATAGGAAATTGAAAGGGGTAAAACCCTAGAACCTGTAACCGACTAGGTCTATGCCCGGAACCTGCCTAAGTCTCTATAAAGGCCAGGAGGGCACGACCTAGATCTCTCGACTCATACTTTCGCATACACACCTCCACGCCAGATTGCATCTGCGCACCCCTGTAATCTTCGGTTCCGCCGTAATCAAGAGCAGACAAGCAGGAGTAGGGTTTTCCCTCCGGGGGCCTGAACCTGGGTAAACCTTGTGTCCCCGTGTTGCTTGTTTGCTAACCGTGCCACGATCTCCAGCATCCCCATCTTCTCCAAAACCAAGTCCATAACAATGGGCATTGATGAGATCAAACCTCGTCAATTGGCGCCGTCTGTGGGAATTGGGGGCGCTGATTGTGCGATCGTGACGGTTCCAACCCGATCGATCTACAACTCTGTAGCAACGGAGAGTCATCTCCTCTTCGGCGCTTTCGACTTCACCGCCCACTCGCCGGCCACCATGAAGGACTTCGAGCCCGTAGGCGACGGACTCGAAATCCTGTTCGGGAGCTTCTGCTTCCAGGTGGGGTAAACTGGCACCCTCCGCCTCCCTGAGCGGGTGCCCCTACCATCAATCAGGCCCGCTTCATGGGCCCCACACCCCGTGCTACGCACAACATCATCAACAGATGATTCCTACGACAGCAGCAACTACAACTCTGATCTGTGCGATCCGCCATCGGATGCAGGGACCTACGGTTCCGGATCTGAAATCTGCGGCAGCAGCGGACCAATCTGCGAGCGCTACCAATGCGCCGCAGTCATCCAAAGCGACGTGGATCAGCAAACACCCAACCCGCCGCCTAACCCGCCAGAACGAAATGGTGGAAACAGAAGAAGCCAGTCCCCCCCCCCCACCCAAAGGGGAAAACAACGGCGGCCACATCATCCGCCTTAGCAAAGAAGGATGGACCCAGGTCCGCGAAGCCGTGGCAGGCAACATAGTACTGCCCGCAGACGCCTCGCGGGATATGCCGATGGCCTACCACCTGCTCCTGATCTAGGAGCACAAGAAGCAGGTCAAGATGCAGGAGGTGCTTGACAAATGCAAGCAAGCAGCCTCAGAGTCCAGCGCACGACGAGCCGCGCTCTCCGCCATGGGCATCGGCTCTAGCTCGAACGCCAACCCAGGCAACAAGCACCGCTCTCGGATGGAGAACATGGATCCCAAGGAGCACCGCGAGTTGACGCGAACTCTCCACACATCCTTCATGGAGATGGACGCCGACGACAACGTCATCCCGAAAACGCCGCAGTCTGCGATCATGGCAGCCACTGCATACCTCGCGGCCCACCCACCTCCCGAGGGGGACCCGAAGAGGGCCATGCACAAGTCCGCACTTACCGGACTCGGACTCGTCGGAGCCGCGCTCCACCAGGAAGCTCCCAAGGAGCCAAAGAAGAAATCTCCGGTCAGGTTCGACCGCAGCCCCACCCCTTCATCCGAAGAGGAGGAACATGACCTTCCCCGAAGGAAGAAGAGTTCGCGACGCTGCGACCGCGACTACGACGCCAGAGATGCGCTCACACAGCGCAAAATCGACAAAGCACGAGCTAAGCACGCATGCTCGTCTGAATCCGAGATGGACGAAGGCGAAGGAGAACTCTGTGGAGCCCGATGCTTCAGCAGATCCGTCCGGCGGACACGGATGCCGCGAAATTTCAAGCTTCCTTCGGATACTCCGAAGTTCGACGGCACTCAAGACCCAAAGGCTTGGCTCAGCGATCACTTATCATCCGTCAAACTGCACGGTGGAAACAAGGAGACCGCCATGCAATGCCTTCAGCTGCAGCTGACAGGCGTAGCCCGGATCTGGCTCAGCAGCCTATCCTCAGGGTCCATCCGAAGCTGGGATGAGCTAGCTTACAGCTTCATCCGAAACTTCAAGGGTACAAGCAAAAGGCCCGCCTCGATCGAAGAATTGCGAGCCTGCACTCAGCGAACGGGCGAATCCATTCGCTCGTACATACTAC
The DNA here is from genome assembly GCA_916181665.1 of Avena sativa. Taxonomy (NCBI): domain Eukaryota; kingdom Viridiplantae; phylum Streptophyta; class Magnoliopsida; order Poales; family Poaceae; genus Avena; species Avena sativa. Next base: position 378,927,592 of record OV702284.1, read on the forward strand.
GCTGGTCCAACACAAAGAACTCCGCAGCACACATCTCCGAAGAGAGGGCCATCGACGCCTTCAGGGACGGCGTCAAACGCCAAGACTTCAAGGAGGAACTTGGGCGCGTCAAGCCCAAAACACTCGACCACCTCATGGACATCGCCAACAGGTGGGATGATGGCGAAGACTCCATTCACCAAGCACAATCGGAAGAAGAAGATGACTACGGTCGACGGCGAGAGCGCTGTAGCAAAAGAAGATCGCGCGTCTACGACGATCGCGACGGACCCGATATGGTCGCAGCTGACTACGCCGATCGCCGCAATGACACAAACCGCAATAGCGGAGGATACCGTGGAGGAAACTTCCGCGACGGGGGGCGCCCAGCACAGTCGTGGCAACTCCGCGACCGCGATAACGGACCCTCAGCATACGAATAGCTTTCGGGTCCACGCACCATCCACTTCTACATCGACAACAGGATGGCAAAAATAAGGCCAGCCACATGCTCAAGGACTGCCGCGAGTTCCAGATACTCAGAGAAAGCATGGTGCAGATAAGGCAGCAAGCCCCAATCCCTGCGTTCGGAAACGCACCCGCGCCAGGTGAAATAGTGCATGGAGCTCCTCCACCGCCACCCGTTGGAGGCCCGAACCAACCAGTCGCACCAGCACAGAACAACGCTGGGAACGGGTACCCCCCGCCGAAAGGCGCACTGATGATCCAGAAGGGGCGCCCCACGAATAGGGTGCAGAAGAAAATCACCCGACAAATCAACCTGGTCGTGGCAACTCCACCCGCCATCCCTGAGTACCTCAGTGGATCGGAGTCCTGCATCACGTTCAGTCGTTCGGATCACCCTTATCAGATCCCTCGCCCAGGTCATGCTGCCTTGGTGCTGGAGGCGCAGATCGGAGGTTTCGAGATGAGTCGCGTCTTCATGGACGGCGGCAGCGGCATCAACCTGATGTTCGCAAGCACTCTAGCAGCAATGCGGATCCCGCAGTGCAGCCTGGAATAGTCAGACACAACGTTCCACGGCATCGTTCTAGGTAAGGGCATATTCCCCCTGGGAAAAATATGGCTCGACGTCATCCTCGGCAAGCCGGACAACTTCCAGCTGGAACAACTCGAATTCGAAGTGGTGGACTGGCCATCACAGTACCACGCCATCCTCGGGCGTGTAGCGTTCGCAAGGTTCCTGGCTGTCCCACACTATGCATACCTGCTACTCAAGATGTCAGGGTCGAAGGGCGTCATCACAGTCCACGGGAGCTTCACCCGATCGGACCAATGCGACAGGGATTTCAACAGAATCTCCCAGTCATTCGGCATGCAGGAGGAGCTCCTAAGGCTCCGCAAGGTGACGGATAATGGGGCACCCCCAGTCGCACGACAAAACGCACCTGACATGTCTTTCGACTCCACCGTCAACACAAAGAAGGTGCAAGTCCATCCGACGGATGCCTCCAAGATTGCGCTGATCGCCAACGACCTAAGCCCCGCATAGGAAGGCGCGCTCGTCGAATTCCTCCGTGAGCGCTGGGAAATCTTCTCCTGGTGTCCTGCGGACATGCCAGGAGTTCCCAGGGAATTCGCCGAGCATGCACTCAACGTCTTTCCAGACACCAAGCCCGTCAAACAGTCCATCCGAAGACTCTCCGAGCCACGAGCCGAAGCTATCGGCAAAGAAATCAACAGACTACTCGCTGTAGACTTCATCAGGGAAATCAAAGAAAGTAAGTGGCTTGCAAATACAGTGATGGTCCCAAAGAAGGACACGGACATCCTGCGGATGTGCGTGGATTTCACGTCGCTAAACAAGCATTGCCCAAAGGACCACTTCCCTCTTCCTCGGATCGATCAGATCATAGATTCAACTGCAGGATGCAAAGAACTCTCCTTCCTCGACGCCTACTCAGGCTACAACCAGATTCGACTCAAGGTCGAAGATCAGGAGAAAACGGCGTTCATCACGCCGTTTGGAGTGTTCTGCTACAACACAATGCCCTTCGGGCTAAAGAACGCAGGTGCCACATACCAGCGATGCATGCAGGCATGCCTCAAGGACCAGATCGGTCGCAACGTTCAAGTCTATGTCGACGACATAGTAATAAAAACCAGGGAGGCGAGGACACTTATCGACGATCTCCATGAGACGTTCGACAACCTCGATCGCTACAAGATCAAACTCAACCCCGAAAAGTGCGCCTTCGGCGTCCCATCGGGTCAGCTGCTTGGGTACTTCATCTCTCAGCAAGGGATCGAGGCAAACCCAAAGAAAATCAGAGCCATCATGGCAATGGAGAAGCCGAAAAACCTCAAGGGCGTCCAGCAGCTCGCAGGACGAATAGCGGCATTGAGCAGATTCATCAGCCGCATGGGTGAGAAGGCCCTGCCATTCTACCAGCTACTACGCAAGGCAGATAAATTCGAGTGGACGCCCGAAGTCGATGACGCGTTCGAAAGCCTCAAACGGCTACTCTCCACCTCACCCGTCCTGGTCACGCCAAAGGAGCGCGAGCCTCTGCTGCTGTACATAGCAGCCACAAACCAGGTGGTCAGCACCGTGCTAGTGGTCGAACGACCTGAAGAAGGCAAGACCCACGGGGTCCAACGCCCAATCTACTACCTCAGCGAGGTACTGACGCCAACAAAACAGAGGTACCCTCACTACCAGAAACTCGCCTACGGCGTGTTCATGACGGCTCGACGGCTGAGCCATTGCTTCCAGGAGCACCAGGTGATGGTCGTCAACGAGGCACCCCTAAACAACATCCTGAATAACCCAGAAGCCACAGGACGCGTGGCCCTATGGGGCATCGAGCTGTCACCCCTGGACATCATCTACAAGAAGCGACTCGCAATCAAGTCTCAAGTCCTCCCGGACTTCCTCGTACATTGGATGGAGCTGCAGCTGCCAGACACCCCAGACATGTCGCAGTCATGGACCATGCACTTCGACGGCTCCAAGCACGAAGCTGGAGCAGGAGCCGGGGTCATACTGACCTCCACGTAAGGCGACCAGATGAAGTGCGTCCTCCGGATGAAATTCCGAGCCTCCAACAACGAGGCCAAATACGAAGCCCTCATCCACCGCATGAGGATGGCAAAGATCTGCGGCGCAACGCGCCTGGTCATCTACGGTGACTCCAACCTCGTCGTCCAGCATACGATGAACGAGTGCGACGCACACGCCAAAAACATGATCGCGTACCGCGCGCTCTACAATTCACTCGAAGGAGAATTCGACGGCTGCGAGCTTCGGCACATCGGAAGAGAAAGCAACGAGGAAGCCGATAGACTCGCCAACATCGGCTCCACTTGCGCCAAGGTGCCACCGGGTGTGTTCCTCGAACAGATCTGCGTGCCATCCATCAAGCGAAAATTCCCCAAGGGATCACCCGAAGAAGCAGAACACTCGGGGGCTACGCTGCCCGAAGGACACGAAGGACCCAAGAAACTGGACACAGAGGTCGCTATGGTCAACCTGATGCAGGTCATGGCAGTCGAAGAAAATTGGACGCGACCGTACCTCCAGTTCCTGATACACGGAGAACTGCCTGACAGCCCGACAGATGCCCGACGCATATCTCGTCGGTCAAAAGCCTTCACCATCATCAATGGCGAGCTGTACAAGCGCAGTATTACGGGTGTACTACAAAGGTGCGTCACCATCGGCGATGGGAAAGCCATCCTCCAAGACATCCACGAGGGCATCTGCGGCCATCACGCAGGCAGCCGCTCCCTTGTCGCCAAAGCTCTACGAGCCGGATTCTACTGGCCAACGGCCATGAGCGACGCAAAGGACATCGTCCGAAGATGCAACGGGTGCCAACGGTTCGCCGACAAACCGCACGCACCCGGGTCAGAGCTCAGACCCATACCTATAGCCTGGCCCTTTGCTCAATGGGGCCTCGATATGATCGGCAAACTGCCGAAGTCCTCGAAAGGGGGCACGTTTACCTCCTGGTCGCAGTCGACAAATTCACCAAGTGGGTCGAGGCCATGCCGGTCACCAACCAAAAGGGCAAGACTGCCGTCAAGTTCTTCGAATCCATTGTCTACAGGTTCGGCGTACCGCACAGCATCATCACCGACAATGGATCGAACTTTATCTCCAAGGAATTCCAGGACTTCTGCGAAGGCCTCGGGATCAACATCACGTACGCCTCAGTGGCACACCCGCAAACGAACGGGCAAGTGGAAAAGGCCAACGGCCTAATCGGCGCTGGCATCAAGAAGCGCCTCATGAGTCCACTCGAACGAAAAGCTGGAGCCTGGACGAAAGAGCTACCATCCGTTCTATGGAGCTTACGGACTACACCAAACAGCTCCACCGGCTACACGCCGTTCTTCATGGTGCACGGAGCCGAAGCCGTGCTACGAGCCGAAGTACGCCACCAGGCCCCCCGGGTCGTCGCTTATAGCGAAGCCGAATCCACGACTGCACTCGAAGATGTCGTCGACACACTCGACGAAGCAAGAGACGTAGCAGCAGCTCGATCAGCGGTGTACCAGCAGAGTCTCTGGAACTACCACAGCCGACGGCTACGCCCAAGGTCCTTCGTCGAAGGAGACCTCGTCTTGCGACTCAAGCAAGAGCGACCGAAGAAATTCGAGTCGCCATGGGAAGGACCCTACGTCATCACTGAAGTCATCCCAGGTGGCGCCTATCGCCTCAAGCACGTGGAGTCTGGAGTCGCATACTCCAACCCATGGAACATCACACACTTGCGACGATTCTACCCATAGCTACCTACCCCTTTTACTTTCAATAAGGCTTTTCAGCCAAGGCTATTCTGCCGAACAATGTACTTCCTCCATTACGATATATATAAAGCTAAGTGTTCCGCCCCAAAATCTTGTTCGCTACTTGCAACTTTACTTTCTGCTACAAACGCACTTGGGGGCTCCCCCCACCTCACGATTCAATCGAAGAGGATCACACGTATACACCTGAGTAGCTGACAACGTCAGGCAAACGAAAAGGACACGTACTCAAACAAAAGCACTACGTGCTCACAATAAACAAACCTTTATAACAAAGGGCACAACACGCCCAGTCGAAATATACAAATTTTACATCTATTTCTTTTACAGGTACTACCTATTCTGAAGAATAACTTGAGCACGCTGCTCAAACAAATCTACTACCTGTTCGGCATACTGCCTTACAGCCGCATAATGCGGACGCATATCCCACTCACCACCATCCGACCGAAGAGGTGGCCCAGCTGCTACAACAGACAAATCTACATCAGGCCGGTGTAGCCTCACAAGGGACAAAGCAGCCTTCACTCCTGCGACGAGCTGTTTCCGCACCAACTCCTTGACATTGCTCACGCCCCGAAACTTCGACAAAAGACCCGCAAGGCTCGTTGGCACGGCATCCAAAGGAAACATGACATGCAACACCGATGCAAGCGACGTCTGTACCTGACGAAGCACCCGCGAAACCTGGTGCACACGATCTTGCACCGTCGCAAGAGCAATGGCACGGTCACGATCCATCCAGAAGAAGCCGCCAGCCTCCATGTCTTGTTGAGTCAAGCAATTGACCCGAACAGCGACACGCTCTTTCTCTTCCCTCGGAGCAAGGTTAGCACCTGCGACACTCGCAGAACATAAGACGAAAGGCCAGCAGGCGCATCCGAAAATCTGAGCGGCAGCCCGAAACAAAGAATAACTTACATTGAAGCTGCTTAGTCAGCCGAAGAAGTTCCGCCATCAAGTACTCCTCCCTGGCCGCACCGCGATCCGCCTTGGACTTCCAAACATCGGCGTGACCGTGCAACCCAAGCAACTCCCTCTCAAGACTGCGTACACGGTCCCGAAGAAAAGCGAGTTGCGAGGAATCATCCAAAGATGGCCGCAGCTGCGCTGCAGGCGAGGTGTCAACAGGGTCAACACCCGAAGGAACCTAGAAGAAGATGAAAAGCAAATGACACAAACATTCAGACAGTGGTAGAGCACAACTCAGAAGAATTCATTAAGCATATAAAGGCCACTACGTGGCACAATGATTGCGTTCCTCAAAATATTTACAGCAAAAGCAGACTACAAACTATCCTACATCTACAACGCCTAAGACACGGCACCCTGAGTCGCCTCGGAGCCAGATTGCCTAGCCTTGGCCTCCCCCTGCTGCCGCAGCGCATACTCAGACAGCAGATCAATGAGCTTCGGCCCATATCGCTTGCAGCGAGTAGAATAGGAAGCAAAGGCTACCTCGGATCCATCCGCGGTCCTCGGCATCCCGGAGGTGATCTGGGGAAGGTCCAGCTACGCCCCAGCCGCCAAGGCCATCGCCAGCCCGATGGACGCGCTGATGCCCTTCTGCTTGCGCTTGTACGCCGCAGGCGCTTTGGCTGACAAAGCCTCCGCCAGGGCGTCAACATCATCAAGGGCCGCGCCCTTGGGGACAAGCTCCTTGTAGAAGTGGCCAAGAACCTCCTTCGCCTTGGCAAGGGAGTTGACGACGGTGCTACAGCGATCTTCGACCGCCGCAGTAGCATCATCTAGAGCACTCCCATGCTCCAGAGTGCCGCGGTCAAACTCGATGCCTGCGGCATCGGAGACAAAAAGAAAAGGAATGAAGAAAGTGACATAGAAGAAGATAAGAAAATGAAAAGAAAGGAGCAAAACTAAGGTACTCACCTGAAACAGCCTTGGCAGCAGCCATGAGTTTTCCCGCCACCTCTTTTTCACGCGCAGTCGCAGCCAAGGCAAGCTGCTCCTCGCGGTCTGTAGCCTCCTGCTGCAGACGCTCCTTCGCTTCGGCTGCCTTGGCTAGCTCTAGCTCAAGGAGCTCCTTCGCAATAGCGGCATCCTCAGCCTTCTTCTCTGATTGACCAAGGCTCTTCTTGAGAGCGTCGATCTCACGGAGAGAAGTATTATGCTCCTCTGCATTCAAAACAATCAAACGTCAGAAAGCAGGACAGGAATAAAGGAAAGAAGCACCCAAAGCATACGGGTACTTTGAAGCTGTTTGAGATTGGCCTCCAGCACCAGACGCTCCTGCACCAGCCGCTTGGCTTCCTGCACAAAAGGCTGCAGGAAGAAGAAGAACCATTCGGAAAAAGGACTCGGGGGCTACGCCCAACAGGAGAGAGCAGAAGAAAAAGAATCACACGAAAACACTCGGGTGCTTCCCCCGAGACTCGAAGAACAAACTCAGAGAACTCTTTTTACACACGCTCGGGGGCTTCCCCCGTGATAGACGATTTACATGATCCAACGGTGATACCGAAGGCCCGCTGGCGAAATTCTGAGGCGCAACCACATGCACCTCCTACAGAGGAGGGTTCGGAGCAGCGCCCCCCGAAGTTGCCACAGTCTGAGGAGGAGGAGACGAAACCTTCGACTCTCCCATCATCTCCCGAGCACCATCGCTGGAGGAATCGTGGGAGGAGTGCCTGCACACGAAATATTTAGCACAAGAACAAAAAGTCAACAGCAGAAAGACAGCAGTATAAAGGAAACTTACGAGTCCAGCGAGCTCAGGTCGAAGACAGGAGGAGTCCTTCGGGCTCTCTTCTCCCCTTTATTCTCTTCCTTCTTTTCTTCCTTCTTCCGCTTCGCTGGCGGGTGCGGAGCTACATCCCGCACAGGAATGGCAGGAATGGGAGAGGAAGAGCCTCCATGCCCGTCACCGTGACGCTCAAGGCACAGAGGATTTCTGGGAGTCGGAGGAGTCGAGGCATCCGAAGACTCGCTGGAGCTCCGTGATCGTTTGCGCGTATGATCCTCGCTCGACTCGTTGGCATCTTCCGCCGGAGATCGTGCCGAAGGCAGTTCGGACACGGAATCCACCACGTCATTATCCGGCGCATCCGGAAATAATTCGGGCAATGGAGGCACCATGCCCGGCACCTTGAAGCTCTGCAAACAAGAAGGGACTTTGTCAGCAAACAAGGGAAAATATATACGCAGTCGACAAAAAGCGCTACGCGCACGAATCTACACCTGTGGAACAGCCAACGTCGAAGAAAACGGCGGAGTCAGCGACTTCCCCGGGATTTTCTCTCCGGCCTTGAACTTCAGCAGCGAGCGAAGGGTCCTGTCAAGATCCCCCTCGGAGATTTTCTCAGCCGAAACCCTCGTCGGATCACGGCGCCCAGAATAAAGAAACATCGGGTGCGCCCTAGCCTGGAGAGGCTGCACCCGACGCTCGAGAAACGTGCAGATGATATCCACGCCGTTCACTTCCTTCTCCGGAATCAACTGGAGATCCTCCACCCGACGATAAAGGGCCTCTATCTCCGCCTCCTCGCCATCCAAGATCTTGTTTTTCCAAGACCTTTTCGGCTCAATCTTTTGGGAGGGGTCAAAAGGAACAAGACCAAAATCTTGCCCAGGCACTACGGAGTCGCGGATATAAAACCATCGCCTCCGCCAGTACTGGACAGATTCGGACATGGAAAAGGAAAAGAAAAGCAGATTGGGACTGAGGGAGATGATGCAACCCTCAACGGGATAAACACCATCCGAACCAGACTGCCTCTTCACGGAATAAAGTTTCCGGAAGAGGCCAAAGTGCAGCTCAATGCCGAGCCAGCACTCGCAGAAAGTGATGAAACAAGCAGTGTGAAGAAGAGAATTGGGCGAAAGATGATGCAGCTGGATGCCATAGAGAAAGAGCAGTCCACGGAGGAAGTTGTGGACTGGAAAGGAAAACCCACGCATAACAAAGGCGAGAAACATAACCCGATACCCAGCGGGGGGACGGGGGATTACCTCGTTGCCGGGGAGTCTAACGACCTCCCTATCCTGCGGGATCAAGCCTCGCTCGTGAAGTTTGCGGAGATCACTCTCCTGCGTCTCTGATCTCCGCCAACCACCGTTGGTGACACGGGTAGCGGTGGCGCTTTTCTTTCCTCTGGCGGCGCTGGTACCAACCGCAGATGATGACTTCTTTGATTTCCCCATCGCGCTACGGCGACGCTGGCGGTGAGAGCGCAGAAGGGAAGATGGAAATGTGGAAGGAAATTCCAGTGCGCAGCAAGAATCGATGGAGCACAAGGAGGCAGTGAAAACAAGAACTTATGCGGTGAAAACAAACTGCAACTTTCCCCAATGATTATAACGACGAGGAAGATGCACGGCAGCCGTCCATCCAAAAGACCTAACGCCAACGGCAGATCTGGCCATACACGTGTCAGCATCACAACGAACCGTCGTTACCACTCCGTCCACTATGCACGGAAATCGAGGAGACGCCGTAATTATCCCCACGCCGCGCGTGACCGGTCAATTCAAGGTCAGCAAGTGGGACCCATGTTCATCCAGTCAAGTCATCTCTGGCGCAGCAGACGCTTGAGGTCATTGATCGTCAGCACTGATGTCATAAAAAGCTATACTAGAAAAAACTACAAGTTCTTCGGCTTCAAAGCTAAGAGTACTCACTCGAATCTACGATTCGACTAAATACTCGGGGGCTACTCCTATTAGGAGCGCTGGTCGCGCACCCGAAGGATGAATACGAACTGTTTCTTCGAGTCCTACGTCGAGTCTGCGACTCCACTACGGACTCGGGGGCTACTCCCATAGGGAGGACGGATTTAAGCATCCGAAAAAATTTGTGTCCTACGGACTTAACAACTGAAAGATGTTTGAACTAAAGTCTCCGCTCAAGTCTACGACTCGAACAGACACTCGGGGGCTACTCCCATGGGGAGCGCTGGTCGCACACCCTATGAATTCTTCGACTGCGATCTTTCGGATCCGCATGCAAAAACTTTTCGGCCATTCTGCCCCAACAAAACACTGAGTGAGCAACGATCTCCTTGGCCACCCGAAATACCTCCGCGGTGATAAACATTCGGATGTTGTGTCTGCGACGCAAAGATAAGAACTACAGATACCATCTGATGGCCTAGCAACGCACACGACTGCGCTCTGCTAGTAATAATCATTGCCAATAGGCGCGATGAAAATCCCGACGGACGCGTTGGGTACATCAATTAAATTCACTGGAATTCCACTCCTGTAAGTCCTCCGCGGCCTGAGTCGAATTACGCCAGCATATGTTCCAGTTTCGAGTTGAGGGACTCGAACCTGAGGAAGATCGTGTTTTCTTGTCCTAAGACAGTTAACTGACCCTGATTCGTTGGGTGAGTCAGGCACACGCATCAACAATCCCTACACATGAACTATTGAAATACATATTGCACCCGAAAGATTGAAGAGTCCTCAGCCGAACCTACGATTCGACTGATCACTCGGGGGCTACTGACATGGTTATACCCCGCGGGTGCATGATTTCAGCATACCTAGTCCAGCCCAAGGAAGGCCCACGGCAAATGTACGCCGACCCATGAAGACTTTCGGGAGGCCCAGGCCCATGACACCTTCGGATCCTTCGAGAGCAAGACTAGAGTAGATAGGAAATTCAAAGGGGTAAAACCCTAGAACCTGTAACCGACTAGGTCTATGCCCGGAACCTGCCTAAGTCTATATAAAGGCTAGGAGGGCATGACCTAGATCTCTCGACTCATACTTTCGCATACACACCTCCACGCCAGATTGCATCTGCGCACCCCTGTAATCTTCGGTTCCGCCGTAATCAAGAGCAGACAAGCAGGAGTAGGGTTTTCCCTCCGGGGGCCTGAACCTGGGTAAACCTTGTGTCCCCGTGTTGCTTGTTTGCTAACCGTGCCATGATCTCCAGCATCCCCATCTTCTCCAAAACCCAAGTCCATAACAATGGGCAATGATGAGATCAAACCTCGTCACGGAGGGAAGGGAGGCATGGGATCTCCATGTAGAAACTTCAGCGGCGGCTCCATCCACAAAGTCCGGGTACGTCACTTCTCGGCCCGCCAAAGGAATGCCGGGGCCGTAGAAGTACGTCCGCTGCCAGTTCTTGCAGGACTCGTGGCCGACGATGTCGGGGAATCGCCGGCCAGGTCGAATCTTGAAGCTTATGGTGCCGCAGTTCCTAAGCTCCTCCCTACTATATCCGGCTTCACGCTTGACGGTGAAGAAGTACATGAACAAGTCTAACCTAGGCCTTATCCCTAGGTAACCCTCGCAAAGTGCCGTGAAGTTGCTAAGCACTAAGATGCTATTGGGGGAGACGTTGTGGGGCTGGACCTTGTAGTGGTTTAAGACGGAGAGAAAGAAGTGGGAGATGGGCAAGGAAACGCCCCGTACCAGCTGAGCCTTGAGGTACACATTTTCTCCGACTTGGGGAGAAGGTGTCACCTCACCGGCCGGCGCCGCCCGCCAGGCGAGCCCCTCCGTCGCGGGGAGGTAGCCTTCGGCGACCATCTCCTAGATGTCGCGGTCAGTGATGTCCGAGCCACGCCAGTCACCCTTATGCGAGTCTGGCTCTTCTTCCAGTGGTTCCAGCGCCGCCAGATTTTGGTCGCCGCCGGTGGTCTCGATCACCGCCGATGCAGGGATGACCAGGCCCTCTGGGGGCACGACGACGGAGCTCGCCGGCTTCGCCGTGGCTTCGCTCGACGCTGCCATCGATGGGGAAGAGTTGCTGCTGGCCATGGAGTGGTGGAAGAATGCGACTGACGCAGATGGAGGCTAGGGTTTTCGAGGTTTCTCGCGGAGAACTCGAGGAGGCGGGCGGCTGGAGGAAGAATACGATGACGCGAGAGGAATGAGGTAAAAAGTGGAAAATGTCCCATGGTTACTATTTATCATCCTCTGCGTCAAGATTCGTGCAGCAAATCGGACGGTTGTCGCGTAGACGACGTGTTCGTGAACGTGCGCGGTAATTTCGCCACGTCTCCAACCGCCGCCACCAACGGTTCATATCGCACGCGCGGGAAAATCGGATATGATTGCGTTCTCTGCATGTGTGAGTTATGAGGCGTTGCTGACCTAAGACTACGACGTCATAGATGACACGGGTAGATGAGCCGTCGCATCGAAGATTCCGGCATGGACGGATTTAATCCGACTATGGAAGAGTACGATGGAAGATTCAGCATTTCTCCGACTTACAAATCGAAGACGGAGAAAACCCTGCAGGGTTCTTTGGGAGGACTACAAGATGTTACTTTTACGATTTGCCGACATCCATCTAGACGGAGCATTCCATGTGAAGAGGCAAGACGGCGCAAGATCTTGGAGTCCTCCGGGGGCTACTGTTGGGGATATGCTATATGGGTATCCTTATAGCATGTCTCTTATCCGACTAACCCGGGTGGCCCATAGTCGGTAGCATGGTGTCAACACCTGGATTTTTCAATCCTAGATGCCTGTTATGCCATACATCGCAATCCCAGGATTACCATTTTTGCGAGACATAACAGAATTGGATACCATAGTACATCATCCATTACAAACGATACATAAGTTCTTACACAAATAGGGATCTCATGATCCAGTTCTTAATACAACCTCAAGCAGCGGAATACGTAATAATAACGGTAGCGTAGGCGAAGCTCCATCTTCGGGGTCACAGGCACTGCTGACGATGGGAGATGATCCTAGTTGTTGTAACCTTCCTGGGGTCCATCTTCCAGGTACTCCTCTTCATAGTCTGGCCATGGGAATAGCCAGGGACAAAGCCATGAGTACTCTTTAAGTACTCGCAAACTAATACTAATAGGTAAAAGGGGGTTTTTGGATAATAGGACACTAGGCTCTAGGGTTGTTTTGCAAAAGCCAGATTTATCTCTACTAAGCTCCAAAGCTAGTCACAATTGTATAAATCCTAAGCGGGAACTTGTATTTTATATCACAACTCTCTTGTGGTCAAGTCAAAGTCTCAATTCATCTCACAGGTCATTTTGAAAAGTCTGACGGGGGAACAGTATGGCCACTCCAACTGTCCATAACCGCGGACGCGGCTATTCGAATAGTTTGACACTCTGCAGAGATTGTACACTTTCACCACAACATTCGATACATCCGTCAGGAACAAATCCTGAATTCACCATACTCAGTATGCGGATAATCAATCCTAACCTTTCGATTACACGCCCTAGTATAAGCACCTCTCCTGTGAGTTTTGCCTCCCAACCATGACCAACTGTCATCTTGGGTATTGCACAGGTGGACAATCTTCACAAGGTAGCCTCAGCTCAGACCTTGGCCGTGAGGGAACTAATACTAAGGAATATAAGTTTCCAGTCAAGCCCTACCCAATATTCGGGTATTGTGGTTGTACGATAAAATTGGAATGGCATCGCATCCAGACAACCATCAGTTTTAAAAAGGGCTAAGGCTCATGCCTCAACATTTTCATCACCAAAATCATCAGGTGTTCGGAAACACATGTCCAAAACATTTCAATAGAATGATCCATCATTCCAAGGTTTTCATAACCATTTTTCCACCAAGTATTCCCATCTAAAGTTGATCAAGTTTTATGCTTAGCACTAGCATCTATAGGTGGGGGTAGTAATGATGAGGGGTGGTAACTAGTGGAGTTTCAACTAAGTACAACCTCATGTCTTAGGTTGATGTCAAGGTTTCTAACTTAGGCCAAATTTTATGCTCTTTATGCAACCTTCAGCATCTTTCCAAAATCTACTAGTCACTTAAGTAAACTCTAAGTAAGCTTTGATAAAGAAATAAAGTAAGAAGCTTGCAAGTAAAACTAGGATTGGTTTATCAAGTGGGTATGATCACATATGCTTAAGGCATATAGTAGTCATAGAACAAGTATGGGTTTATTGCATAAGTAGGGTATCTCGCAAGGGTTAGCTTGCATAGGTCAACTTGATTAGTAAGTCTTGCATAGGTATAGTATCAGCTTGCATAAATATCAGTATAAGCTTGCTAAGGTAGAGTGTCTTGCATGTTTTAGCTTGCAGGGTTACTAGCTTGCCTTGTGCAGAGCAGTGGTTGAAGTTCTCCTTGGCTTCTTATTCGTAGTATCCTCCTTCCTCCTCGTATCCTTGATCGGTACTAGCGTCTATGAATAAATACGAGGTACACAATCACCAAACAATACTTAACTACTTGCAATCATCACACACAAGGGTCCTATGGATGATCTAGCATCATCCCTAACATTACAAGGTGAAGGCTTGATTTAATTCCTTTTATTTTTAGAAAAGTAATTTCTACTCATTGAAAAACTACTTAAGATTTAATATTCTCCAAACCCAACACGGGATCATGTTGACACATGTCATCACATATTGTAGTCCATGGGAATGTGATTTAAAGTGGTGTCACGATTTAATAAGGTTTTACCCTTTTATTTTAATTAATTAAAGTGGCTAGAAATGCTTATGTAGCATTCTTTTATTCCTTGAACATTATTTCTGCAAGTAAACCTATATATTTTTATATATTCCGAAAGGTATGGTTAAATGTGATTTTTGAAAGTTGAGCTTGTTTGAGTAGTTTTTGAAAAAGTGGGATCTGAAAGTTTCTGGATGATCATAAAGTGGGCCTTGATACCTTGTTATGAGTACATTCAAGGGGTGCAAAGATCCAGAAAATTTTCTGTTAGGTTCTGAAAGTTTGAGACGGCCAAACTAGGCATGGGAGTTAAATTGGCCAAAATGACCATTCATTTCATATATGTGTTTTGATTTACTTGTCTTTAGGAAAAGTGTGGGAAATGTTTTAGATGATGTTTATTTCACCTAAGAAACATTTTACAAGCAATGGAACAAACAAACAAGGTGGTTTTAAAGGATTTCAAAATCCATGCATACACATATGCATGCATTCATGATTTCATTTAGAAAAGTTTTTGTTAACCCTAATTTTGATGATTAGAATTTGATGATCCAAGCTTAGTATTTTTGGGATGTTACACATGGCCTATGGCCTGCTGGGCGGACCAGTTAGGTGGATCCAGAAGGGAGGCCCATGCCGGATAAAGGAAGGCTACGGTGGAATCACCAGCGTACCCGGAGCCTTGGAGTGCAAGATACACAAGACTAGTGATAGACGGTGTAGGACTCTGTAACCTGTCTGTCTAGGACTTTTCCCTATAACCCTAGGACCTGGCGACTATATAAGTTGGGCCTATGGGAGCCTTTAGGGCATAACCTCATACAACCTCGCACAGAGAACCTATCTCTGTAAATCGGCGTATTGCCCTTATAGTGATTTATAGCAGGAGTAGGATTCCGCCACCGTTGTGGGATCTAAACCTGGGTAAGCTGTGTTACCTCGTACCCGTCAACCGTCCGCCTTACCCCACGTCTCTAAACACGCACTGTGAGGACCCCTCCATGGCGTACTCGTCGGCAATACCACGACATCCCACTTAGGTGTTATAAACTTTCAACTATCTTTTCTTGCTTCTGAACTTCGTAGAAGTAAATCTGGATTTTTGCAAAACAACCCTAGTGCTTAGTGTCCTACTACAAAAACCACCTTCACTTGCTAGTATTAGTTGCGAGTACTTAAAGAGTACTCATGGCTTTGTCCCTGGCTATTCCCGTGGCCAGACTATGAAGAGGAGTAACAGGATGATGGACCCCAGGAAGGTTATGACAACTAGGATCATCTCCCATCGTCAGCATTGCCTGTGACCCCGAAGATGGAGCTTCGCCTACGCTACCTTTATTATTACGTATTTCCGCTGCTTGAGTTGTATTAAGAACTGGATCATGAGATCCTTATTTGTGTAAGACCTTATGTATGGTTTGTAATGGATGATGTACTGTGGTATCCAAATCTGTTATGTCTCACAAAAATGGTAATCCTGGGATTGCGATGTATGACATAACAGGCATCTGGGATTAAAAATCAACACAAAACTCAATGACCTCCTCTGCTCCATATCCGTTGGAGATGCTTCCTTCTGTTCTAGCACGGTTATGAACATATTTCTTTAAGACTCCCATGAACCTCTCAAAGGGTAACATATTATGCAGAAATACCGGACCGAGAATGGCAATCTCTTCCACTAGGTGAACCAGGAGATGCGTCATAATATTGAAGAAGGATGGTGGGAACACCAACTCAAAACTAACAAGACATTGTACCACATCCTTCTGTAACCTTGGCAGAATATCTGGATTGATTACCTTCTGAGATATTGCATTGAGGAATGCACATAGCTTCACAATGGGTACTCGAACATTTTCCGGTAGAAACCCCCTCAATGCAATCGGAAGCAACTGCGTCATAATCACCTGACAGTCATGAGACTTCAGGTTTTGGAACTTTTTCTCTGCCATATTTATTATCCCCTTTATATTAGATGAGAAGCCAGACGTCACCTTGATACTTTAAAGGACTTCAAAAAAGATTTCCTTCTCTGCTTTGGTAAGAGCATAGCTGGCACAACTTAAGTGACGCCCTTTATCCGTCTTGTTCTGTGTATGCATGTTCTTTGGGTCTTTCATAATTTGATGGTCCTCCTGTGCTTCTGGTGTATCTTTTGTCTTCCCATACACGCCTAGGAATCCTAGCAGGTTCACGCAAAGATTCTTCGTCACGTGCATCACGTCGATTGAAGAGAGGACACGCAGGACTTTCCAATATGGCAGCTCCCAAAATATAGATTTCTTCTTCCACATGGGTGCGTGTCCTGTAGCGACGTCGTTCGGAACTGATTGACCGCCGGGACCCTTTCCAAAGATTACTTCTATGTCCTTGACCATACCAAATACATCATCACTAGAAGGGAGTTCAGGCTTCTTCCGGTGATGTGCCTCACCTTTGAAATGCTTGCCTTTCTTTCTTACGGGATGATTGGTCGGAAGAAATCGTCGATTCGCCAGGTACACAACCTTCTTGCATTTATGCAAATATGTACCTTCAGTCTTATCTAAACAGTGTGCGCATGCCTTATATCCCTTGTTTGTCTGTCCTAAAAGGTTACTAAGAGCAGGCCAATCATTGATGGTTACAAAAATCAACCCTTGTAGATCAAATGTCTCATGTTTGTTCTCATCCCATGCTCGTACACCTGGTTTGCCCCACAGCTGTAAGATTTGTTCAACTAATGGCCTAAGTTACACATCAATGTCGTTGCCCGGTTGCTTCGGGCCTCGGATGAGCACTGGCATC
This sequence comes from Avena sativa, assembly GCA_916181665.1. NCBI lineage: Eukaryota > Viridiplantae > Streptophyta > Magnoliopsida > Poales > Poaceae > Avena > Avena sativa. The sequence goes on from OV702284.1 coordinate 378,944,527, forward strand.
ATAATGAACTTACGCTTCATGCACAACCAAGGAGGCAGGTTGTAGATACATAGAGTCACGGGCCAGGTGATGTGACTGCAGCTCTGCTCCCTAAAAGGATTCATGCCATCCGTACTTAGACCAAACCATAAGTTCCTTGCGTCACCTGCAAAGTCTGGAAAGTCTCTCTCGATTTTTCTCCACTATGACCCATCAGCAGGGTGTCTCAACTTCCTGTCTTTATTACGGTCTTCTTTGTGCCATCGCAACAACCTGGCATGCTCTTTGTTTCTGAACATGCGTTTCAACCTTGGTATTATAGGAGCATACCACATAACCTTAGCAGGAACCCTCTTCCGAAGGGGCTCTCCCTCAACATCACCAGGGTCATCTTGTCTGATCTTATACCGCAATGCATTGCATACCAGGAATTTATCTAAATTCTCATACTCCTTACCTTGGTAGAGGATGCAGTCATTAATGCATGCATGTATCTTTTGCACATCTAATCCTAGAGGACAGAGAGTCTTCTTTGCTTCGTAGGTACTCTCGGGAAGTTCGTTATGTTTTGGAGACTTCGGCTTCATTATTTTCAGCATCTTTTCAAATGAGGAGTCAGTTATACCACACTCTGCCTTCCATCACAACAATTCCATTGTAGTACCGAGCTTTGTGCTGCCATCTTCACAATTTGGGTACAACAATTTCTTGTGATCTTCTAACATGCCCTCTAACTTCAACTTCTCATTTTCTGTTTCATGGCCTCGCTTTGCATCAGAAATGACCCTACCAAGTTCATCAGCCGGCTCATCTGATGCCCGTTCTTCACCTCCTTCCTCTCCATTGTCTTCCATTGCAGTATCACTGTATTCAGGAAACATATGATGATAGTTGTTATCATCTTCTTCTTCACCATCTTCCATCATAACCCCTCTTTCCCCGTGCTTGGTCCAGCAATTATAGTTGGGTATGAAACCTTCCATAATCAGGTGGCCGCGAATGATTTTCGAGGAAGAGTACTCCTTGTTGTTCTGACATTGAACACATGGACAACGTATAAAACCATTCTTTTTGTTTGTCGTAGCCACATCGATAAATTTATCCACGCCTTTCATATACCCGGGTACACGCCGGTCACCGTACATCCATTCCCGACTGTTCATCTGCATCATATAAGTAAGTTTATCAAAAACATGACATCATAAATAGTGAAATGACCAATTCACATCGACACATGCATTGTATCAATGACAGAGAAAAGATAAGATTGCTAACCTCGATCGAGGGAAATAAAGAGGAGAAAGCTCAAGTGCGTCTCGGACACCTTCTATATTTTTGTTCTATGAGAAATTGAACGGGATCATTCACTCAAACATTTTATCAAACACCTTGAATGCATGCATAGGGGAAAAAAACTAGCACACCCCGCACACCTTCCATCAAGAAAAAACAGAGTGGAGGCAGAGGGCTGGGGCATTGCATTTATAGAGGGCGGGAGCATATGTCCCGATTTGTAACACAAATCAGGACTAAAGGTGTGTGCCACGCCACGTGGCTGACGCCCAACCTTTAGTCCCGGTTTGGGTTACAAACCGGGACGTATGCTCCCCTACCAACCGGGACGCATGCCTCCGGGCCCCGTGCCCGCTCTAACCGGGACGCGTGCCAGCATCAGTCCCGGCTCGTGGCGGAACCGGAACTAATGCTGTTAGGAGGCACGAACGGATAGCCTTTTTCTACTAGTGGGTGCTTCGGCACCGAGGAGCGTTCGATTTCCTGGTCGCGATGGGAAGCCTCCCAGTCCAAGAGTTTGGAGGAGAAGCGACAGGATTCGCCGGCGTGGCGGCTTGCTCGACGAAGACGACGCCAAGGCTTGGAAGGGTCTCTTTGTAATTTTCTTTTGTTCTGGGTTCATCTGTAAGGTTCTTGGTTAATGCAATTTCACCCCTCTTCGCAAAAAAAAAGGTAAGATTAGCGTTATGTATCCAGTAATTTTTCCTATATTACTCCTATATGTAATTAGAGTAAATGAAGGTAACGAGTGCATGAAGGGAGTACTTGATTTTTATTTTTTTTATTTTTTAGTTGATCATCTGATGCATGCCAGCATGAGCTGAGCTTTCACATGCCGGTCACACAGCAGTACGTAGGACCTGCTGGCCATGTCCCGCCCAGTTCTCGCTTGCCGCGGAGTCATTACTGGGTATCCAATTTCTTTCACTGCGGAGTCATTATTAACCAGAACTAATTCGAGCTGATTAGGCTGGTGACCGGAGATTGTTGGGCGGTAGATAGAAACCCTAGCGAGGAGGTGGAGCTCGGGATGGTTTTTGTTTTTTCAGAATCACTCAGGAGGAAGATGATCCGGAAGAGAAAGAGAGAGAATTTAGGAGGGTGGGAGCCACACGTGAAATAAACCTCAGGCCCACCACCAAATGACCAACACGACCTCAGGTCCACCTGCCAGCGACGGAACTATCTCATAAACACGGCACGAGGGCTGAGAATGCTCACAACTCTTCACGCTTATAAGCTATATATTAATTAATAAGTAATATATATGTGTTGGTGCAAAAAAAAAGTAACATATAGTGTGTGGGTGTGTGGGTGTGTGTGTGTGTGTGTGTGTGTGTGTGTGTGATCAAGGTAGGCATTCGTCTGCCCAAAAAAAAAGGAGGTAGCATTCGGGTTAATGCCGGCCGTCCAATCTAGCACAGTGGCATGTTCATAGAAAACAAATAAAATGATCACGGGCTCACGGCTGGTAGATGCATGCCATGATGCCAAGCTATCTAAAAACAAGGCCGGCATAAATAAGCTGATGTGAGGACTTTCCATCTAATATACTAGAATGCTAGATTAATTATTGGACATTTGAATGTAAGGTAGCTAGACTAGTCCAAATCAGCTGCCTGGGCCATATTCCCTGAAGTAGTCTTAGGTCGCTTTTTTCGTTGTACTGCACGTAAGCCAGATTTGCAAAAACATAAGAAAGTGGTTGTCACACGCGCTTGCCGTATCCCCCATTGTCATGTACTAATTCCACATGTTGCCGGTGCCATACTTGTGACATAAATGTCATGGCTGAATACATTTACATGGATTATATGCAGTGGCAGATCCAAGATTTTGATTCATATTAAGATCTTTCTCTAAATCGCGTTCCATAAAAATTATGATGTCGTCTACATATTAAATAATCGACACTCCCCCCTCAATCAGATGAGAAATGAGGCCCTGCACCTGACTATCTTCTTTTGGACGAGCAATTATCGCAATCCTTTTTTTTGAAAATAATAGCCTATATCATTTACTTTAATACCCACACTACCTTTCTCTACAATTTTTTTAATCCAGTCACACTAAATAGGATCAAAACCTTTCATCCTAAGAACTTGCTGTAAGAAAGACCATTTAACCTTATCGTAATCCTTTTCAAAATCTATCTTAAAGAGAACACCATTCTTTTTTTTCTATCAAGTTCGTGGATAGTTTTGTGTAAGATTACCACTCGGTTGCTAATTAAGTAGTCGGTGGCTTCAGAGTACCATAATATTTGAGATCGTTTTCTTGAAAAAGATAATAGCTACTGCCTTTGTTCCATAATATGCCTTTCTAGCAGTTCAATGCTTACATTTTGGAACGTATGTAGTTGTTGTCAATGTTTGTTGAGCATGCTTCAGCCCTAAGTTTATGCATAGTCTACATGCAGTAATACAAAACAAACAAATTAAGCGGTCGAGGGTTTGATGCGCTCTGGCTAGGCCAGGGCCATTGTATTTATCCAAAAACCATGGAAAACATTAAGAGGAGAGTCTAGGATGATAGAGTGTAAATGTGGTGTTCGCTCTATCTTTGTGGCTCATATGTTGTCATGTTCCTGCTAGCTTTAGATTTTCTTTTGTTTTGGTGCGATGGGCGCTCATCCTTTTATGTATTTATTAGTTCTCTTAATGCAACGGAAATATTGATATTGTTTCTATAAAGAAAATAGATTAATTATGAATTATACTCTAATAGTGCTCAATTATATTTAGGACCGGCACATTATTATATAATGATCAAAAGTAATATCTCAAAATTTGAATATCCAAGGTTTCAAGATATGTTTTGAATCTAAGAAGAAAAATTCTCACATATAAGGGAGATGAAACCATAAAAAGGAAGAACAGAAGTGAGATGCACATGCACCGAGAAACAAACGCTCCTTGCCTCGGCTATGTACGTCCACATTCGAGTCTTTCATGTTATGGAACGAAAGAAGTATGTGTGGACGCCATGTTACCGATAATTTCTCCCTCCTTGTATATGTTGCAAACTCGGTCGGTGTTATCTTCCTGTCTACGTCCCTAGAATCACGGGAGGAAAAAGGGCCATCCGTTCGCGACCCCTCGGAGCATTAGTCCCGGTTGCGCCACCAACCGGGACTAATGCTGGCACGCGTCCCGGTTGGAGCGGGCACGGGGCCAGGGGGCATGGGTCCCGGTTGGTAAGGGGGCATGCGTCCCGGTTGGAGCCACCAATCGGGACTAAAGGTTTGGCCACAGCCACGTGGCGTGGCACGCACCTTTAGTCCCGGTTGCTGGCTCCAACCGGGACTAAAGACCCCTTGCCCTCTATAAATGCAACGCCCCAGCCCCCTCTGCCACCACTCTGTTTTTTCGAATGGTGTAAGGTGTGAGGGTGTGTGCTAGTTTTTTCTCATGCATGCATTGAAGGTGTTTGTTGAAATGTTTGAGTGAAAAATCCAGTTGAATTTCTCATAGAACAAAAATATAGAAGGTGTCCGAGACGCACTTGAGCTTTCTCCTCTTTATTTCCCTCGATCGAGGTTAGCAATCTTATCTTTTCTAGGTCATTGATACAATTCATGTGTCGGTGTGAATTGGTTATTTCACTATTTATGATGTCCTGTTTTTTGATAAACTTACTTATATGATGCAGATGAACGGTCGGGAATGGATGTAAGGTGACCGGCGGGTAGCCGGGTATATCAAAGGCGTGGATAAATTTATCGATGTGGCTACGGCAAACAAAGAGAATTGATTTATACGTTGTCCATGTGTTCAATGTCGGAACAACAAGGAGTACTCTTCCTCGAAAATCATTCGCGGCCACCTGATTATGAAAGGTTTCATGCCCAACTATAATTGCTGGACCAAGCACGGGGAAAGAGGGGTTATGATAGAAGATGGTGAAGAAGAAGATGATGATAACAACTATCATCATATGTTTCCTGAATACAGTGATACTGCAATGTAAGACAATGGAGAGGAAAAAGGTGAAGAACGGGCATCAGATGAGCCGGCTGATGAACTTGGTAGGGTCATTTCTGATGCAAAGCGAGACTGTGAAACAGAAAATGAGAAGTTGAAGTTAGAGGGCATGTTAGAAGATCACAAGAAATTGTTGTACCCAAATTGTGAAGATGGCAGCACAAAGCTCGGTACCACACTGGAATTGTTGCGATGGAAGGCAGAGTGTGGTCTAACTGACTCCTCATTTGAAAAGATGCTGAAAATAATGAAGCCGAAGTTTCCAAAACATAACGAACTTCCCGAGAGTACCTACGAAGCAAAGAAGACTCTCTGTCCTCTGGGATTAGATGTGCAAAAGATACATGCATGCATTAATGACTGCATCCTCTACCGCGGTAAGGAGTATGAGAATTTAGATAAATGCCCGGTATGCAACGCGTTGCGGTATAAGATCAGACGAGATGACCCTGGTGATGTTGAGGGAGAGCCCCTCCGAAAGAGGGTTCCTGCTAAGGTTATGTGGTATGCTCCTATAATACCAAGGTTGAAACGCATGTTCAGAAACAAAGAGCATGCCAGGTTGTTGCGATGGCACAAACAAGACCGTAAGAAAGACGGGGAGTTGAGACACCCTTCTGATGGGTCACAGTGGAGAAAAATCGAGAGAGACTTCCCAGACTTTGCAGGTGACGCAAGGAACTTATGGTTTGGTCTAAGTACGGATGGCATGAATCCTTTTGGGGAGCAGAGCTGCAGTCACAGCACCTGGCCCGTGACTCTATGTATCTACAACCTGCCTCCTTGGTTGTGCATGAAGCGTAAGTTCATTATGATGCCAGTGCTCATCCAAGGCCCGAAGCAACCGGGCAACGACATTGATGTGTACCTTAGGCCATTAGTTGAAGAACTCTTACAGTTGTGGGGCAAACCAGGTGTACGTGCGTGGGATGAGAACAAACAGGAGCCATTTAATCTACGAGGGTTGTTATTCGTAACCATCAATGATTGGCCTGCTCTTAGTAACCTTTCAGGACAGACAAACAAAGGATATAAGGCATGCACCCACTGTTTAGATAAGACCGAAGGTACATGTTTGCATAAATGCAAGAAGGTTGTGTACCTAGCGAATCGACGATTTCTTCCGACCAATCATCCCGTAAGAAAGAAAGGCAAGCATTTTAAAGGTGAGGCAGATCACCGGAAGAAGCCTGAACTCCCTGCTGGTGATGATGTATTTGGTATGGTCAAGGACATAGAAGTAATCTTTGGAAAGGGTCCCGGCGGTCAATCAGTTCCGAACGACGTCGCTACAGGACACGCACCCATGTGGAAGAAGAAATCTATATTTTGGGAGCTGCCATATTGGAAAGTCCTGCGTGTCCGCTCTTCAATCGACGTGATGCACGTGACGAAGAATCTCTGCGTCAACCTGCTAGGATTCCTAGGAGTGTATGGTAAGACAAAAGATACACCTGAAGCACGGGAGGACCAACAAATTATGAAAGACCCAAAGAACATGCATACAGATAACAAGACGGATAAAGGGCGTCACTTAAGTCGTGCCAGCTATGCTCTTACCAAAGCAGAGAAGGAAATCTTTTTTGAAGTCCTTTACAGTATCAAGGTGCCGTCGGGCTTCTCATCTAATATAAAGGGGATAATAAATATGGCAGAGAAAAAGTTCCAAAACCTGAAGTCTCATGACTGTCACGTGATTATGACGCAGTTGCTTCCGATTGCATTGAGGGGGCTTCTACCGGAAAATGTTCGAGTACCCATTGTGAAGCTGTGTGCATTCCTCAATGCAATATCTCAGAAGGTAATCAATCCAGATATTCTGCCAAGGTTACAGAAGGATGTGGTACAATGTCTTGTTAGTTTTGAATTGGTGTTCCCACCATCCTTCTTCAATATTATGACGCATCTCCTGGTTCATCTAGTGGAAGAGATTGCCATTCTCGGTCCGGTATTTCTGCACAATATGTTCCCCTTTGAGAGGTTCATGGGAGTCTTAAAGAAATATGTTCATAACCGTGCTAGACCAGAAGGAAGCATCTCCAAGGGATATGGAACAGAGGAGGTCATTGAGTTTTGTGTTGACTTTATTCCTGACCTTAAGCCGATTGGTGTTTCTGACTCGCGGCATGAGGGAAGACTAAGTGGAAAAGGCACGCTGGGAAAGAAAGCAATGATATGTAGGGACGGGGATTCTTTCACTAAAGCACACTACACAGTTCTACATAATTCCACCTTGGCAGCTCCGTATATCGAGGAACACAAGAATATTGTACGCTCCAAAAACCCGGGGAAGCCTGAATCATGGATTACAGATGAACACATGAAGTCTTTCGGTGGTTGGATGCGGACACATCTCTTGAATGACACCACTGTTGGAGATCAGCTATACTTGTTGGCCGCGTCACCATCTTCTACTGTATTGAATTTCCAAGGGTACGAAATAAATGGGAATACATTCTACACGATCGCCCAAGATAAAAAGAGCACCAACCAAAATAGTGGTGTCCGCTTTGATGCAATAGACGAGAATGGACAAAAGGACACATATTATGGTTACATAGAGGAGATATGGGAACTAGACTATGGAGTCTCTTTTAAGGTCCCTTTGTTTCGCTGCAAATGGGTCAACCTGAATGGGGAAGGGGTAAAGATAGACCAGTTGTACGGAATGACAACAGTGGATCTCAACAATCTTGGTTATAGAGATGAACCATTCATCCTAGCCAATGATGTGTCTCAGGTTTTCTATGTGAAGGACATGTCCTCCAGACCGAAAAAAAGAAAAAATATGCAAACGAATACATCATATGATGAGCCAAAGCGTCACATAGTTCTTTCAGGGAAAAGAAACATCGTGGGAATCGAGGACAAGACAGACATGTCAGAAGATTATAATAAGTTTGATGAAATTCCGCCCTTCACAGTGAAAACTGACCCAAGCATTCCGTTAAGTAAAGAAGATGCTCCATGGTTACGTCTGAAGCGGTCATAAGGAATGACATATGCCAAGAAGTTCATGCTCATATTATGTAACTCTAGTTCATGTCTTTCGCGGTTTGTGGCTTGACCGAAGGATATCTTTCGCGGTTTGTGGCCTTTAGTCCCGGTTTTGTAGTCTCAGTTTTTAATATTAATAAATGTCTTGAGTGTTAGTCCCATTTTGTGGCTGGACCGGGAGTGCCTCTATGACCAGATTCTTGGAGATGCCGGAGGACTGGGCTCCGTCGCCATCTCCCTGAAACTGGTCGTAGTGGTGGCCCTGCTCTCGAAAACCATCTTGCAGCTTGTAACTTCACTAACTAGATCAATACGCCTCGGAGCTAACTAATTTCACATATTAGGGAGTGCCTCTATGACCAGTTTCTCGGAGATGCCGGAGGACTGGGCTCCGTCGGCATCTCCCTGAAACTGGCCACAGTGGTGTCCCTGCTCTCGAAAACCATCTTGCAGCTTGTAACTTCACTAACTAGATCAATACGCCTCGGAGCTAACTAATTTCACATATTAGGGAGTGCCTCTATGACCAGTTTCTCGGAGATGCCGGAGGACTGGGCTCCGTCGGCATCTCCCTGAAACTGGCCGCAGTGGTGTCCCTGCTCTCGAAAACCATCTTGCAGCTTGTAACTTCACTAACTAGATCAATACGCCTCGGAGCTAACTAATTTCACATATTAGGGAGTGCCTCTATGACCAGTTTCTCGGAGATGCCGGAGGACTGGGCTCCGTCGGCATCTCCCTGAAACTGGCCGTAGTGGTGTCCCTGCTCTCTAAAACCATCTTGGAGATGCCTCAAACTGGCTGGAGGACTGGACTCACAAGGATGCATATTTATAGTACAAGCAGCTCGGCATAATGTCGACACTCACGACATAATGTCGACACTCACCCCTATTATTAGTGCTGACTCATCTTTAGTCCCGGTTGGTGTCTCCAACCGGGACTAAAGGTTCATCTTTAGTCCCGGTTGGTGACACCATCCGGGACAAGGTACAAGCCGCACGACATAATGTCGACACTCACCCCTATTATTAGTGTTGTCTGGCCCACTCTGCCGCAATCCCTTTAGTCCCAGTTTGTGACTACATCCGGGACTAAATGTGTGCCGAACAATGATCATGTTTCGAAAAAACCTTCACAAAATGACCTATCATGTTCGAGGTTTCATGGCTTTCGGTCCAAATGACCGATGTTATGTGCTGAATCACGGCATAGTTTGTGATGTTGTGCCCATATTATGCATGTGTGTGGACATTGGTATGGAGAACAATGTTGCAGGAGGAAGTTTTCCTTTTTGTCGCACGGAAAAAGCCTTTTCCATTTTCCGAGCGCAAAAAACGGGTTGTTTTGTGAAGTAACCACCAAAATGCCGTTTCAGAATGCTACCGTCCTATTTTCCTAAAATACTAGACCACCTTACATGGACTATATCCCAACCGGTACATCTCAAACCTTTTCGTCCATCCCGGGTAAAAAGGACAAATGTCTGCCGAATCGGCAGGAAGTGGGTCCGGTTTGTACTACAGGTACATGATCTATCGCCCGTGATTTTTTGAAAAAATCATTTTTAGACTCGCAATATGTGGTTTCTTCAGAGATCCAATGCAAGTTCTAACGATGCTCGTCCCCTATCTTCATGCACACCGGTTCGACCATAGTTAGAAATTCAGATAATTCAAAACGGGCATAATAAATTCAAAAAATATCCGAACAATGAAAATCCTTCGCGTGGTGTCATATTATGTTACATAGTTGAAAGGAAAAATACCAGACTTGGTATATTGATCATGTTTCGAAAAAACCTTCACAAAATGACCTATCATGTTCGAGGTTTCATGGCTTTCGGTCCAAATGACCGATGTTATGTGATGAATCACGGCATAGTTTGTGATGTTGTGCCCATATTATGCATGTGTGTGGACATTGGTATGGAGAACAATGTTGCAGGAGGAAGTTTTCCTTTTTGTCGCACGGAAAATCCCTTTTCCATTTTCCGAGCGCAAAAAACGGGTCGTTTTGTGAAGTAACCACCAAAATGCCGTTTCAGAATGCTACCGTCCTATTTTCCTAAAATACTAGACCACCTTACATGGACTATATCCCAACCGGTACATCTGAAACCTTTTCGTCCATCCCGGGTAAAAAGGACAAATGTCTGCCGAATCGGTAGGAAGTGGGTCCGGTTTGTACTACAGGTACATGATCTATCGCCCGTGATTTTTTGAAAAAATCATTTTTAGACTCGCAATATGTGGTTTCTTCAGAGATCCAATGCAAGTTCTAACGATGCCCGTCCCCTATCTTCATGCACACCGGTTCGACCATAGTTAGAAATTCAGATAATTCAAAATGGGCATAATAAATTCAAAAAAAATCCGAACAATGAAAATCCTTCGCGTGGTGTCATATTATGTTACATAGTTGAAAGGAAAAATACTAGACTTGGTATATTGATCATGTTTCGAAAAAACCTTCACAAAATGACCTATCATGTTCGAGGTTTCATGGCTTTCGGTCCAAATGACCGATGTTATGTGATGAATCACGGCATAGTTTGTGATGTTGTGCCCATATTATGCATGTGTGTGTACATTGGTATGGAGAACAATGTTGCAGGAGGAAGTTTTCCTTTTTGTCGCACTGAAAATCCCTTTTCCATTTTCCGAGCGCAAAAAACGGGTCGTTTTGTGAAGTAACCACCAAAATGCCGTTTCAGAATGCTACCGTCCTATTTTCCTAAAATACTAGACCACCTTACATGGACTATATCCCAACCGGTACATCTCAAACCTTTTCGTCCATCCCGGGTAAAAAGGACAAATGTCTGCCGAATCGGCAGGAAGTGGGTCCGGTTTGTACTACAGGTACATGATCTATCGCCCGTGATTTTTTTAAAAAATCATTTTTAGACTCGCAATATGTGGTTTCTTCAGAGATCCAATGCAAGTTCTAACGATGCCCGTCCCCTATCTTTATGCACACCGGTTCGACCATAGTTAGAAATTCAGATAATTCAAAACGGGCATAATAAATTCAAAAAATATCCGAACAATGAAAATCCTTCGCGTGGTGTCATATTATGTTACATAGTTGAAAGGAAAAATACCAGACTTGGTATATTGATCATGTTTCGAAAAAACCTTCACAAAATGACCTATCATGTTCGAGGTTTCATGGCTTTCGGTCCAAATGACCGATGTTATGTGATGAATCACGGCATAGTTTGTGATGTTGTGCCCATATTATGCATGTGTGTGGACATTGGTATGGAGAACAATGTTGCAGGAGGAAGTTTTCCTTTTTGTCGCACGGAAAATCCCTTTTCCATTTTCCGAGCGCAAAAAACGGGTCGTTTTGTGAAGTAACCACCAAAATGCCGTTTCAGAATGCTACCGTCCTATTTTCCTAAAATACTAGACCACCTTACATGGACTATATCCCAACCGGTACATCTGAAACCTTTTCGTCCATCCCGGGTAAAAAGGACAAATGTCTGCCGAATCGGTAGGAAGTGGGTCCGGTTTGTACTACAGGTACATGATCTATCGCCCGTGATTTTTTGAAAAAATCATTTTTAGACTCGCAATATGTGGTTTCTTCAGAGATCCAATGCAAGTTCTAACGATGCCCGTCCCCTATCTTCATGCACACCGGTTCGACCATAGTTAGAAATTCAGATAATTCAAAATGGGCATAATAAATTCAAAAAAAATCCGAACAATGAAAATCCTTCGCGTGGTGTCATATTATGTTACATAGTTGAAAGGAAAAATACTAGACTTGGTATATTGATCATGTTTCGAAAAAACCTTCACAAAATGACCCATCATGTTCGAGGTTTCATGGCTTTCGGTCCAAATGACCGATGTTATGTGATGAATCACGGCATAGTTTGTGATGTTGTGCCCATATTATGCATGTGTGTGTACATTGGTATGGAGAACAATGTTGCAGGAGGAAGTTTTCCTTTTTGTCGCACTGAAAATCCCTTTTCCATTTTCCGAGCGCAAAAAACGGGTCGTTTTGTGAAGTAACCACCAAAATGCCGTTTCAGAATGCTACCGTCCTATTTTCCTAAAATACTAGACCACCTTACATGGACTATATCCCAACCGGTACATCTCAAACCTTTTCGTCCATCCCGGGTAAAAAGGACAAATGTCTGCCGAATCGGTAGGAAGTGGGTCCGGTTTGTACTACAGGTACATGATCTATCGCCCGTGATTTTTTTAAAAAATCATTTTTAGACTCGCAATATGTGGTTTCTTCAGAGATCCAATGCAAGTTCTAACGATGCCCGTCCCCTATCTTTATGCACACCGGTTCGACCATAGTTAGAAATTCAGATAATTCAAAACGGGCATAATAAATTCAAAAAATATCCGAACAATGAAAATCCTTCGCGTGGTGTCATATTATGTTACATAGTTGAAAGGAAAAATACCAGACTTGGTATATTGATCATGTTTCGAAAAAACCTTCACAAAATGACCTATCATGTTCGAGGTTTCATGGCTTTCGGTCCAAATGACCGATGTTATGTGATGAATCACGGCATAGTTTGTGATGTTGTGCCCATATTATGCATGTGTGTGGACATTGGTATGGAGAACAATGTTGCAGGAGGAAGTTTTCCTTTTTGTCGCACGGAAAATCCCTTTTCCATTTTCCGAGCGCAAAAAACGGGTCGTTTTGTGAAGTAACCACCAAAATGCCGTTTCAGAATGCTACCGTCCTATTTTCCTAAAATACTAGACCACCTTACATGGACTATATCCCAACCGGTACATCTGAAACCTTTTCGTCCATCCCGGGTAAAAAGGACAAATGTCTGCCGAATCGGTAGGAAGTGGGTCCGGTTTGTACTACAGGTACATGATCTATCGCCCGTGATTTTTTGAAAAAATCATTTTTAGACTCGCAATATGTGGTTTCTTCAGAGATCCAATGCAAGTTCTAACGATGCCCGTCCCCTATCTTCATGCACACCGGTTCGACCATAGTTAGAAATTCAGATAATTCAAAACGGGCATAATAAATTCAAAAAAAATCCGAACAATAAAAATCCTTCGCGTGGTGTCATATTATGTTACATAGTTGAAAGGAAAAATACCAGACTTGGTATATTGATCATGTTTCGAAAAAACCTTCACAAAATGACCTATCATGTTCGAGGTTTCATAGCTTTCGGTCCAAATGACCGATGTTATGTGATGAATCACGGCATAGTTTGTGATGTTGTGCCCATATTATGCATGTGTGTGGACATTGGTATGGAGAACAATGTTGCAGGAGGAAGTTTTCCTTTTTGTCGCACGGAAAATCCCTTTTCCATTTTCCGAGCGCAAAAAACGGGTCGTTTTGTGAAGTAACCACCAAAATGCCGTTTCAGAATGCTACCGTCCTATTTTCCTAAAATACTAGACCACCTTACATGGACTATATCCCAACCGGTACATCTCAAACCTTTTCGTCCATCCCGGGTAAAAAGGACAAATGTCTGCCGAATCGGCAGGAAGTGGGTCCGGTTTGTACTACAGGTACATGATCTATCGCCCGTGATTTTTTTAAAAAATCATTTTTAGACTCGCAATATGTGGTTTCTTCAGAAATCCAATGCAAGTTCTAACGATGCCCGTCCCCTATCTTTATGCACACCGGTTCGACCATAGTTAGAAATTCAGATAATTCAAAACGGGCATAATAAATTCAAAAAAAATCCGAACAATGAAAATCCTTCGCGTGGTGTCATATTATGTTACATAGTTGAAAGGAAAAATACCAGACTTGGTATATTGATCATGTTTCGAAAAAACCTTCACAAAATGACCTATCATGTTCGAGGTTTCATGGCTTTCGGTCCAAATGACCGATGTTATGTGATGTTGTGCCCATATTATGCATAGTTTGTGATGTTGTGCCCATATTATGCATAGTTTTTCTAAATTCCAAATTGATATTAAAAAAATATAAGTTAATTCATTTTTAATTGTAAATGGTTCATATTTTAAATGGTTACATTAATTATTTTTTAAAACAGAAAATGTTTTTGAATTATTTATTTAAATCCAAACACTTTTATGTTTAAAATTTTTCTAAATTCCAAATTAATATTCAAAATATAAGTTAATTCATTTTAAAAGGTTACATTAATTATTTTTTAAAAATAGAATATGTTTTTGAATTATTTATTCAAATCCATACACTTCTTATGTTTAAAGTTTTTCTAAATTCCAAATTGATATTAAAAAAATATAAGTTAATTCATTTTTAATTGTAAATGGTTCATATTTTAAATGGTTACATTAATTATTTTTTAAAACAGAAAATGTTTTTGAATTATTTATTTAAATCCAAACAATTTTTATGTTTAAAATTTTTCTAAATTCCAAATTAATATTCAAAAATATAAGTTAATTCATTTTAAAAGGTTACATTAATTATTTTTTAAAAATAGAAAATGTTTTTGAATTATTTATTCAAATCCATACACTTCTTATGTTTAAAGTTTTTCTAAATTCCAAATTGATATTAAAAAAATATAAGTTAATTCATTTTTAATTGTAAATGGTTCATATTTTAAATGGTTACATTAATTATTTTTTAAAACAGAAAATGGTTTTGAATTATTTATTCAAATCCAAACACTTTTTATGTTTAAAGTTTTTCTAAATTCCAAATTAATTATCATTTAAAAAACAATACAAATTTAAACCCCAAAATAAAAAATAAGGCGGGAACAGAGAAAAAATACCTGAAATTTTTTGAAAACAGGGGAATATGTCCCGGTTGGAGCCACCAACCGGGACTAAAGAGCCCCTGCGCGCCAGCCCTTGGTCTGCTGAAAATATTGGAGTATAGGTCCCGGTTGCTGGCTCCAACCGGGACGTATAACCCTTTAGTCCCGAATGAAGCCACCAACCGGGACTAAAGGTCCTTTGGTTATAACTGGGTGCCCCTCCTCTTCTTCTTCCCCATCTCCCCTCCTCTTGTCTTCTCGCGCACGACGCCGTCAGGCTGCCCTGCCGCTGTGCACGCCCTACCGGCCGCCCCTCGCCCAGCCAAGCGTGCAGGAAGCTTCGCCTCGTCGCCCCGAGGCTTCTCCCTGAAGGAATCGGCCCCGCTCGCTCCCAATCGTCGCCAACGACCCTCGAGCCCGACGATCGCCGCCGTCGATTCGTCGGCTCCCGACCTCGCCTCGCCTCCCCGACACCACCACCGCACACCTGGTATGCTTCTGGTCCTCGTGGACCCTCTCTCTCGCCCCCTCTCGCTCTGGTTCATCCTCCCCGTCGACCACCTGCCACCACCGCCGCTCACCGTCGTCGTGCTCTCTCTACGGTGACCTTTTGGAGGCGGCGCCGTTACTCTTTGGCTCGCCTCAACCTCCTCTCTCTAACGCGTGCAAGCACGCGCCCTAGATCGCCCCGTAACGCCGTTCCCGATCACCGTCCTGCAAGCCACCGCCGGCGTGACGTCACCCGTGCATCAGCGCGACCCAGCCAGGGAGCCACTTTACCTGCATGGCTTTCCTATGTGGCCTCTGGCCCACATGTCAGCGTCTCTGGCTAGCCCCAGCCCGAGTGAAAAATGCCCCCCTGAACCACTTTTGCTTGTGTGGCTGCTGAGGTGGCTCTGGGCCCCTCTGTCAGTCACTGTGGGTAGGTTTGCCTGCGGTGTAAAAAGTTTAACCAGCTTTTAATAATTTCAGAAATAATTATAATCTTATAAATTCAATAACTTTTAATCTATAAGTCATAAAAATATGAATAATATATCAAAATGTTCAGAAAAATGAAACCTAGCTATCTAAGCTATAATCATGCATTGTTCAACAACTTAAATTACAAGTTTAATTAGAAGAACAAATCCACCCCTCTCATGTGTTTCGGAGTTTCTCCGAGTTAGGGTTTTCACCCCTCGGAACCCCGATTAAATCGTCGAGCATTTCTTAGGGTTACATTCCAATGCAAATTAACTTGTCATATCATCATACTTGCTTGAGCATTGCATCGATGCCATGTGTTGATTGTTTCCCTTTCTTTTTGGTGTTTGGATTATTAGGTTTATTATTAGTTAGGTATTATTAGGTTTATTAATTAGTTTGATATTATTGGTCTTCGGCCCCA
Organism: Avena sativa; assembly: GCA_916181665.1. Taxonomy (NCBI): domain Eukaryota; kingdom Viridiplantae; phylum Streptophyta; class Magnoliopsida; order Poales; family Poaceae; genus Avena; species Avena sativa. The sequence continues at coordinate 378,960,908 of OV702284.1, forward strand.
CTGGTCAGTCACTGTGGGTAGCCCCAGACCCGATTCACATTTTCAAGCAACTTAGGTGCATGTGGGTTCGACGATGTGCCTATCTACTACACGGTTTCCCTTTCTCTTCATTTTTATTATTGTGTATGTATATATTAGGGTTTCTCTGAATTAAGGTTTATATCTCTCAACACCGTACTTAACTTTCTCCTTTAGCCGCTTTGACTTATTCGTTTTTCCACCTATGTAGAAAATATGGACCCACACGTCAGAGACGAAGAAAAGGAAGAGTTGATCCAAGGTGTGATCCGTGGGGAAGATAATTTAGACGTATCAACGTTTCTGAACAACTCCGATGAGGGTGATCCTCTTTTTACCGGAGTAGACAACTTGTTTGAGGTTGAAGGTGTTGCCTTCCGCGAGGGAGAAGGCGATGCCTTGTGTAATCGAGAAGACGACCGCTCCGGCGAGGTGCATGTAATATAAATCAATTCATTAATTAATCATCTGCTATCTATATAGAAATAGTAATGACGATCTTTCTTCTTTTAGCCCTCCGGATCGAAGGAATCTACTGAAAAGAGCAGACGAGGCCCAACCAAAAAGTTGCAAGACCATGAGAGGTTTAGGATCGAAGATGTCGCTGAAGAAGGCAGACCGACAGCTCCCGAAGTTGTCGCAACCAAATTTGTGGCACAATGCGGAGTAATCGTTAGGGACTTAATCCCGATCACCATTAGAAATTGGAATAGGCCTGCTAAAGCGGATGAAGAGGGAACATGTTTATTTGTCCCTAACCACGCCAAAGATTTACTGTGGAAGAGGCTCATGGTTAATTTCAAACTACCGAAGATAGAGCTGGATCCAAATGCGGAGGATCCAGTTGAGGACGCCTTACAACATGGGAGAGCCATGGAGGCTAAGGTCAGGGAGTGGGCTTTGAAGAAGATGGCCCAGTGTTTCACCAACTGGAAGAAAAGATTGCACCTTGACTATGTCGTGAAAAAGAAGACTCCCGATTTCAAGAATATTCAGTTTGAGAAGATAAAACCATTCTGGGATGAGTTTGTGGAATACAAGAAATCAGAAAAAGCTAAGAAAATGTCTGAAACGAATAAGCTGAATGCCGCTAAGAAGAAGTATCACCATACTATGGGGCAAGGTGGCTACAAGGTTGGCATTCCTAAGTGGGAGAAACTTGAGCAGGAACTGCGTGATAGAAATATCACCCCAGAGACAGACGATTGGGTAGAACGTGCAAGGAATTGGTTTTACGGGCATGGGGGAACGTTGGACTCGGAAGGGAGGTGTATATATAACATACGACATAAAGAAGACCCCTTGCCAATCGAGAGGATGAGAAAAGCAGTAAAGGCTGTTAAAGATGGGGACTTCATTCCCGATAGAGAGAATGATGAGCTCACACTCGCCCTTGGAAATAAGGAACATGATGGACGAACACGAGGCACAATAGGCTCCCAATCATGGAGGACTGGGTTTCCTGAAGAGAGGAAGAAATATCCTGATAGAAGCCGTCAGAGGAGTAAGGACAGGGCGGCAGTTGAAGCAGAAAGTCAGAAAGAGCGAATGCGTTTAATTGAAGAACGATTAAAGCAACAACAAGATGAAATTAACTCACTTAAAGAGCAAAGTACTACCGGCCCATCTCAGCAGCACACTGCATTCGATGCTACCGGCCTATCGAATAATCGAAAAAGCAGTGTGGCTTCCACCGAGGTCCCGGGTGATGACAATGGCGATGCCGATGATGCACCGACGATGGCTCCTGTTGGCTACCCAGTGGATGATATCACAGAGATGACACACTGCGAGCTACATGTCAAAGTTGTGAACATATCAATGAAGGTGGCGGTCGGCTATGCCTTACCAATTGGACCCACACCAACTTACCACAGTCGTCCGGTTCCAGAGGGCTACGCTGTTGTCGGCGTGGATGAAATCATGCCCACCTTTGAGGTTTTGGATCTTCACTACCCTGCTGGTGAAGGGGATGTGACTGTGCTGGGTGACGCAAAAAACGTCACCATTCTATGGCCGAAGGATTGTATCGTGCTTCGAAATCACACGCCAAGGCCATCTTCGCCGCCGCCTCATCCGTCTCCAGCGAGGTCGTCGCCGCCGCGGCAGCCGTCTTCGTCGCCTCACCCGGTTCCGTCGCCTCACCAATCTCCGGTGCAGCCATCGCCGCGGGAGCCATAGCCGGCGCCTCAGGATAAAAAGCGTAAGCGTACCGCTACTGTGCGTCGTAAGCGATCGCCAAAACGTAAACAAGAGCCTCTTCCAAAAGTACCAACGGTTCCTCCCAAGAGAGCTTATGACTGTACTGAAGAGGAGACTGCGGCGATCGTTGATGCGGAAACGACAGCGTTTTTCGCTAAGCTGAGGCGGCCGAAAGAGCCAGAGTTCCCCAGCACCAAAGAAGAAAAAGCCAAAGTGTTGAAAATGCTAAAGACTCTTCATCAACCCGAGCCAAAGCTGTCATCAGACTATGAGCGTTCTATTCTCAAGTCACATGCAGCACAAAAAGCCTCGAAGAGCAGTACTGATGCAAGCGGGAAATCTGTTGCCCAGCTCGGAGAACAAGCAAAACAGACTTGCGCCCCTCTCAAGGTGATTTCTCAAACCAATGTGGGGTCGAGCAAATATGGGGCCGAAGAGCAGTATGATCCAGAGGTAGTTGCACAATACGGAGAAGCTGCCGCTGCTCAAGGTATGAGTATTGCCCAGTACTTATCCCAGTTAGAGTTCTTCCCCGTGAGTGAAGTAGCATACCAATACCAGTACGGAAAACCTCTCGTCAAACCTGAGGAGGTAAACAATCTTCCAACAAAAATGCGAAGATTGCATAACTGGTACATGCATGCCACAAGGGCCGGGGCTAACTGGATAGTGCTGAGGGTTACAAAAAAGCATCATGGGAAAGATAAGGATGACATGATATCCATTGAATTTGATGAACTATTTCAATTATTCAATCAAGACGCCTTGGACAAATCGATCATGAGTGCCTATTGTCTGTAAGTACTAATTCTGTAATTAATTTAGTCTCCATCTATATTATTTTGTTTATTGCATGTATATAATCATACTTTAATATGCAGAATGAATATTCTCGAATGCAGCAGAGGACAAATCTATGACATTGGCTTCATTGACCCATATTGGGTTCATGAAGCTAATCTCAAAATAAGCCCCCAGGATACGGAGGATAATATAGTACACGCGTTAAGGTTTCAAGAAACCAAAAGGGAAATACTATTTCTTTACAACTTCCAGTGAGTGTTATTGTCTTGTATACACTTTCTATTTCGCTTACTCGATGTTAAGTATATAATTGATTAGTTCTGCATTCGCAGGTACCACTATATTCTGTTAATCATTCAACTTGACAAAGGGCGTGTACTAGTCATGGACTCGAAACATAAACCCCTTGAGACGTGGAAGGACATGCAGATACTTCTCCAGCGGTAATTCTAATCATTACGACACTATATCGGCAACGTTCGTGAATTTTATGATATCAAGTACTTAATAACTTATTTTATTCGTTTTCTACGCCGGGCAGCGCTTGGAAACGGTTCACCAAGAAGGCTAGGGGTGTTTGGAAAGAGGAGCTTACATTTCAACCACTAGATGTAAGCACCACTAGCTATATCCGCGCATCTCTTTGATTCTAGTTTTGATACAGTTATTATCATGCTTGATTATTATTTTGATTGAACTCTGTTGTCGTAAAGTGCCTGACGCAGGGACTAGGTAACAATCTATGTGGATACTATGTATGCGAGTTCATCCGGCAGACGTGCGATGAGAAGGGCAGAAATTTAGAGCAACTCCACGTACGTAAACAATTTCTATAGTTTTTAATTACAATCAAATTGTGTTTAGTTTCATATTCATATAGGCCGACTCCTTTTTTAAATCAGATCGAACGTCTACGGGACGGTCTTCTGCCAAAGGATCGCATACGAGCAATACAGGAGGAATTGGCGGGATTCTTGGATGCAGAAGTCCTAAACACACAAGGGGAATACTACTCGGCTGTGTATAGACAATAGGAATTGTAAAAATAGCAACTTTCAAGAAATTGGCCGGTAGCATCGAATAGCAACTTTTGTATGTAGTGCATGAACTCGATCCGTGTATTGAATGTAAAATGTTGTCATGATGATCTTGTGTAATATAAGATTCCTTCATTGATAAGTGCAAAACACTAAATAAACAATAAAACAACCTAAATGAATTCTCTGCCGCGGCACAAAAAGTGGCGAAAATGCTGCCGCGGCAACAAAATGTGCCAAAATGAATTCTCTGCCGCGGCAGAGAAATGGGCCAAATCTCTGCCGCGGCAGCAGGATATTAGTCCCGGTTCGTGTTACGAACCGGGACTAATGCTCCACCCCCCCTCGCGCTCTGATGCCGCCACGTGTGCCACATTTGTCCCGGTTGGTGGGGCAACCGGGACTAATGGTTAGAGCTTTGGTCCCGATTGCCCCGTCCCGGTTGGGCCCTTTTCTACCAGTGAATCAGTAGAGATTTGGTGCACATAGACACCAGTGATCTTGTTTTTTTAAAGCATAACTTTGAGTTCTAAAAACAAATCAGGATATAGCCAGTGATGCATACCACAAAAGTTCAAATTCTCAAGTAAAAATAATGTGTATTTTAAGCTCCACAAAAATGACAAAATTGTAGATCTATAGTGTAGTGATTTCAAATCACAACAAGTCACACTTTCTCATTTTTGTGTAGCTCATATTACAAAACATTTCGAGTTGACATTTTGCATGTCTTTGAGATACATCATTAGCAACTTTTAGGATTTTGTTTTAAGATTTTTTTAGAACCTATAAACATAGTTTTAATTTTTCGTGATACGCAGGAGCACTAGAGCTCGGAGTCAAAACGACTTTCCGCCAGAATCGTTAATACGAAAGCAACAAAATGATTAAAACGCCACATCGTATCGATGTATGCATGGCAGGGTGTCAAGCTGTCCAAAAACAAAGACGGCACCAATCCACGAAGTTAACTAGCTACTTTGTTGACTTTTCTTCTACTATTGGATGCTAAATACTCTCTTCGTTCAGAAATATAAGACCTTTTTAGCATTGTGAATCGAATATATCTATACGCCTTTTAGTATATAGATTCGTAGAGGTTTAGAGTGAATCTTCTATACACTAAAAAGTGTCTAAATACATTTATTTGTCAAAGCTAAAATGTCTTATATTCCTGAACGAAGGAAGTAAATTACTACTGGATAGTAGTCTGGAAACGATCGTCTACGAACGAACAGCTGTGTTTAAATTTTCCCGGTAGTCTTGGTGTGGACATAACCAAAAATGTGCAAAATGAAAACATGTACCACATCGAGGTGCCAACGCGAAAGACACACCGTTGCTGTGTCTTTTTCCATTGCCGTATCCAGCTAGGTGCACATGGCGGACCAGTATACGGTCTTCGATGGGCAATCGACACCTATAGCACCCGTCAACCCAGGTCAGGCTCTATTATCCTCTCTTATGAATCTCCTTGCCCCTCCATGACCAGTCATGGCGCTCCCCTCCATGCTGTGTTTATAAAAAGCGGGACTCAGGTCTGTTTCGAGGAGATCTTGGGCATCAAGACGGATGAGACGACGCAGAGGCTACTTATCGATCAACAGAGGCGCACCAGTTAAGCCTCTACTTTTCCTTCTATACTCAGCGTCCCGTACGTATCTGCGTTGATCGATCAAAGGGTCGCTGACCGACTCATCTAAAGCTGTTATTGATGTCCCCCATGGGGTTCTTATGCTGGTTGCTTGATCGGCCTGTGAAATAAGATCTGGGCCGTTCGACGCTGCAAAGATATTTTTGTCCACATGTACAGTAAAAACCGAAAACGTTGGCGTTAATTTAGCTTTGTGACAAACTAGTATAGATCTATTCAGTAGCACTTTACCTTGCGTATCTAGACTCGAAACTGAGAGAGGGCTCTGAGAGGAGAGGGACTACCTGCTCCCTGGCTCGACAAACAAGAGCCAGAGGGGATGCCGGAGCTAGTGCCAGAGCTAGTGCCGACATCAGTAGCCATGGGAGAATGGCGACGGCGTGGGTGTGCGGTGGTGGCGGCGCTTCCCATTGGCTCACGCTAACCCTAGATCGGTAGGGATGTAGGTGGGGTGATTGGCACAGCGGCGATCCTCGTGACGCGTGCTACCGGTACCCCACCTCTTTATATAGCGCGGCGACAAGGGCCCACCCACCAGATGAGGTTGGGTCGCCCCCGATCAGGGCGCGGATAAGGGACTCGTTCAGGTTGTTAGGCTCGAACGGGAGAGATCTATCTAACATTATCCCCCTTGATCTCGATTTTACTTTTAACTTTGTACATTACTCGTTTCATCACGGATCGGTACATAGAGCATGTTTCATTGTCTCAGCTCAATTGCCGATAGAATCAGACAACCACTACATACTTTTCTATTTTGAAACAATCCTGTTACTTTTGGGCCTCTGTAGTACAGGAATCATAGGCTTTCCATTAAACCCATGCCGGCTATGTGTTCTTTGAACACATTGGGTGGTAAGCCTTTCATTAGCGGATCCGCAAGCATATCATTTGTCCTTATATGCTCGAGTCTTATAGTTTGATCCTAGACTTTGTCCTTCACAACATAGTACTTTATATCTATAGACTTTGTAGCATTACTCGACTTGTTGTTGTGAACATAGAATACTGCGGGATCATTCTCACAGTACATCTTTAGTGGCCTGCTGATGCAGTCAACCACTTTCAAGTCCGGTAGAAATTTCTTTAACCATAACGTCTGTCCCATGGCCTCATAACATGCTATACATTCTGCATGCATCATAGATGATGCAACTATCGACTGTTTAGCGCTTCTCCACGAAATAGCAGCTCCTGCGAGAGTAAAGACATATCCTGTCGTGGACTTTCTTTTTGTCTTTATCTCTCGCAAAATCCGCATCGGAGTACCCTTTTATTTCTAGGGAATCAGATCTTTTATATGTTAGCATGAGGCCTTCTGTGCCTTGCACATAACGCAAAGCTTTCTACCATCTTCTAGTGCTCTATGCCTGGATTCTCTTGATATCTACCGAGTACCTCGGTGATAAAAGCTAAGTCAGGGCGAGTGCACACTTATGCATACTGTAAGCTTCCAACGGCCGAAGCATATGGTACTGAATTCATTTGATCGATCTCATATTGGTCCTTTGGACATAGGGATTTTCCAAAACTATCGCCCTTAACTATGGGAGCAGGTGTTGCATTACTCGCATGAATATTGTATTTCTTTAGAATCTTTTCACAATATGCTTTCTGCGATAGTCCTAACACTCCATTCTTTCTATCTCGGTGAATTTATATGCCCAAAACATAAGAAGCTTCACCAAGGTCTTTCATGTCAAAATTTGAAGACAAGAACTTCTTTGTTTCTAGTAGTAGACTGACATCACTGCTAGCAAGTAAGATGTCATCCATATACAGAATTAGTAAAATATATTTCCCACTTTTAAACTTTGCATAAATGTAGTTGTCCTTAACATTCTCTTTGAATCCAAATCTTTTAATTGTATCATTAAACTTTAAATACCACTGCCTAGAGGCTTTCTTTAACCCGTAAATGGATTTCTTTAGGCGGCATCCCATATGTTCCTTCCCTTCCATGAAAAAACCCTTGGGTTGTTTCATGTAAACATTTTATTCTAAATCTCTATTTATAAATGTCGTCTTAACATCCATTTGATGTAACTCTAAATCAAAATGTGCAACTAGTGCCATGATGATTCTGAAGGAGTCCTTACATGAGACCGGAGAAAAAGTCTCATTGTAATCTACCCCTTCTCTTTGCATAAAGCCTTTTGCCACAAGTCTAGCTTTGTACTTTTCTACATTCCCATTGGAGTCATACTTTGTTTTGTAGACCCATTTGCATCCTACTGTTTTTGTTTAGGAATTTCCTCTAAGTCCCAAACATGGTTGGAACTCTTCGATTTCATTTCATCTTCCATTTCCTCCACCCACTTGGCTGAGTGAGGGCTTCTCATGGCTTCTTCATATGAGGTAGGATCGCCCTCCATATGAACTGTTTCTGTGTTGTAGACTTTGTAAATTTCTTTGGAAATGGCTGGTCTTCGTTCTCTTTTAGACCTTCTGAGTTCATCAGACTCTTGCTCATTTCGTGCCTCAGGTTCTAGCACATTCTCAGTATGTGGCTGTTCTGGCTCCCTTTCATGCTCAACAGTGGGTTCAGGTGGCTCCTGATGGACAGGTTCCGAACCTTCTCCCATCACTGTCACGTGTGGAGTCACAACAGGTGCCGGCACCACAACCTCAGGGGTTGTAGATGGTGGCACAACAGGTAGCGAGAAAAATGTCTCCTGAGTCATCAGATTAGATGCATGCACCCTCTTCTCCTCAAGATCAATTTCCCGAGCTACCGTGATCCCCCTCATCAATTCGTCCTTCAAGAAGACTGCATGTCTCGTTTCTACAAACTTTGTGTATCTGTCAGGACAGTAGAAACGATAGCCTTTTGATTTATCTGGATAGCCAATGAAGTGGCAAGATACTGTTTTACGGTCTAACTTTGCAATGTTTGGATTGAAAATTTTTGCCTCACCTAGGCTCCCCCAGACCCTCAAGTGGTGCAGAGAGGGGACTCTTCCTGTCCACAAATCGTACGGTGTTTTGGGAACCGACTTACTTGGTACTCTGTTGAGAATGTGAATGGCGGTTTTAAGCGCCTCCATCCACAATCCCAATGGGAGGGTGGCATAGCTCATCATGCTGCGCACCATATCCATAAGGGTACGGTTACGCCTTTCAGCTACTCCATTTTGCTGAGGTACGCCCGACATAGAATACTGGGCGACTATTCCATTTTCCTGTAGAAACCTTGCAAAAGGTCCTGGTACTTGACCATATGGAGTATGCCGACCTTAGTACTCCCCCCACGGTCAGACCGGACTATTTTAATTCTTTTATCATGCTGATTTTCTACTTCAGCTTTGAAATTTTTAAATTTATCCAATGCTTCAGATCTTTCTTTAATTGGATAAATGTAACCATACCGGGAGTGATCATCCATGAATGTTATGAATGAATCATAACCATCCACACTTTTCACAGGAAACGGTCCACAAATATCAGTGTGTATGATTTCTAGTGATGCTATACTTCGGTTTGCACCATTTTTAATTTGCTTTACATTCTTTCCTTTAATGAAATCTATGCATTGCTCGATGTCTGAGAACTCTAACGAAGGAAGAATGTCATTTTTAACGAGGCTTTCTATTCTTCCCCTCGAAATATGGCCTAATCTACAGTGCCATAACTTCGATGAGTCAAAGGTTCGCTTTCTTTTCTTTTGTTATTTGTTCGACAAGGGAACTTGTTCATTCACATCACACAAAGAAAACACTTTCTCATGCAAGGATAATAAATAAAGCTTGTCATGGAGTGAAGCAACACCCACACAAGTATCTTTCAACCAAATGGCACATTTTCCATGTCCAAAATAACACTCATACATGTCTTCATCCAGGCACGACACACTTCTTAAGTTTCTATGGATGGAAGGAACAAATAAAACATCCTTAAGCAAAAGAGTAAAGCCATCAGCTAGCTCCAGAGGAATGTCGCCAACAGCCTCCACTTCTACTTGAATCCCATTCGCCACTTCAATGAGTATTTCTCTTCTTGGAAAAATCCTTGTCGAATGGAATCCCTGTAAAGAGTTGGCAACGTGAACAGTTGCACCAGAGTCAATCCACCAAGTAGATTTAGAAAACTTTTCATACAAGGATTCATTTATAAAAGAGACTATGTCTTTACCGTCCTTTGCCATTATGGACTTTAGCCATATTGGGCAATCCTTTTTGAAGTGGCCAGGCTTTTTGGAATGGTGGCACTGGTCTTTGTCCCTAGGGAGATACTGTTGATACTGATGCTGGTGCTGTAGGGGGGGGCCTTGCCATGTGGCTTGGAAGGGGAGCCACCATGGTTGCTGTTGGTGAAGTTCCTCTTCCTGTTGTCCTTCACGTAGTTCAAAGAACCACCGTGAATGGACTTAAGCCTTTCTTCCTCTTGATAACACATCCCTATGGTCTTTTAAATGTCCCACTTTTCAGGGGACATGTTATAGTTGATGACGAAATTCTTGAACTATTGGGGAAGAGAGGCCATGACAAGATTGTTGGAGATATGCCCAAGAGGCAATAATAAAGTGGTTATTATTATATCTTCATACTTATGATAAATGTTTACATACCATGCTATAATTGTATTAACCGGAAACATTAATACTTGTGTGATTTGTAAACATAAAAGAGTCCCTAGTAAAGCCTCTTGTTAAACTAGCTTGTTGGTTAATATATGATCATGGTTTTCTGATCATGAACATAGAGATGTTATTAACAACAGGATCATATCATTAGGAGAATGATGTGATGGACATACTCCTATAGTTAAGCATAGCATAAAGATCAAGTCATTTAATATAGTTCATTTGTTATAAGCTTTCTGATACATAGTAACCTAATTCCTTCGACCATGAGATCATGTTAATCACCATCACCGGAAGGATGCTTTGATGACATCAAACACCACACCGTAACTGTGTGTCTATAAAGGTGGCATTGAGTGTTCGGAAAGTATGGGTTGAGGCACATGGATCAAGAGTGGGATTTGTCCATCCATATGACGGATAGATATACTCTGGGCCCTCTCGGTGGAATGTCATCCAATTATCTTGCAAGCATGTGACTGGCTCACAAGGGATCACATATCACGGGAACGATAAAATAGTACTTATCAGTAACGAGGTTGAACTAGGTATGCAGCGATACCGACGATCAAAACCTCGGATAAGTAAACTATCATGAGACAAAGGGAAATTGGTATCGTATGTAAGTGGTTCATTCGATCGCAAAGTAATCGTAGAAATATGTGGGAGCCATATGAATTTCCAGATTCCTCTATTGGTTATTGATTGGGGAAGAGTCTCGATCATGTCTACATAATTCACGAACCGTAGGGAGACACACTTAAGGATTCGATGTTGTTATGTAGTTATGGAATGATGAGTAAGATACCGAATGTTGTTCGGAGTCTCGAATGGGATCCTGGATATCACGAGGAGATCCGGAATGGTCCGGAGAATAAGATTCATATAAGGAAAGTCCGGTTTCGGAGTTCGGGAATGATTCCGGTGTTTTCACCAGGAATATTCTATAAGGGTCTGGAAGTAAACCTATATATTTTTATATATTCTGAAAGGTATGGTTAAATGTGATTTTTGAGAGTTGGAATCAACTCAAAAGCTATTATGGTTTAAATTTGAAAAATGTTTGAATGCAGAAAAGCTTCTGCCTTGTTATTTTTACCATGGGTGATCTATAGATCGAAATGACTTGAATCCAACGGGCTTGGATTCAGCATTCACAGACCTTTCCAACAAAATTGGTTTCATTCAATTTGGTGCACTGAATCGATCTGGGTTGATTTTTGAAGTTGGGTACAGAAGTGTGTTTGAATTAAAATAGAATAGGGTTTAATTTGAATAACTGGGCTGCGCGGGAAAAGTTACTGGGCCGGCCTGCTAAGCGCAGTGCTCCCGCGGGCTGCTTAAGTGGGTGTCTCCACTCGTCAGTGACACGGGGCTGGGCGAAGCGGTATGGGGCGACGTGGATCGTTCGATCTAGTTCTAATCTAACGGCTGGGAGTCATCGTCGACGCGAGACAACTCCAGCGAGAACGAAACCTAGCGCGGCCAGTGAGGGTCGCTGGGGGCTCACCAGGGTGCTGGCGAGGGTCGGCGACGCGGGCGAACGACGAAGTCGACGACGGCGAACCCAGGGGTGGTCGCGGCAGCTCCTGGGGCGGCTCCAATCGTCGGCTCCCTTCTTCTCTGGCAGCGGCAGGCTCCAGTGAAATTCCGGCGAGGTGGTGCTCGCCTTGCTCTGAGAATGGTGTGGCACGATCAGTGAGGAGAGGGGGGTGAGATGGTGTGAAGAAATCGTGCGGGGGTGGCCTCTATTTATAGTCGAGCGAGGGGACCGTCGGGGCGCACGGTGAGCTCGTCGGGGGCGAGGTTACAGGCGGCTAAAGGCATGGGCAAGGGTAGGGGACGGTGCGGTGTCTCCTGGCAATGCTCAACGACATGGTCTCGAGGCATGGGCGGTGTGGTTTGGTCTGGAACGGGCGGTGCTCTGCGCGGCAGAGGCGGCGTCTTCGACGGCGGGCGGTGGCTGTACGTCACGGGGCGGCAAACGGGGTTGTCTGGCGGTCTCCTGGGTCGATGGGGATTGTCACGCGGCGAGGGCGGCCCGCGGTCTGTGGGTGATGGTCGAGGGTGGCGCTCTGGCGCACGCTCAGCATGGTCTGGGCGCGGCTTGTGCGCATGGTCCAGGGCTTGGCAACGCTCGCGGCTGGGACAGTGAGTGGCGGTGGACGGTGGGCTGCCTCCCAGACATGCTGGCTAGGCTTGCTGCTGCTCCTAGCTTGCTGTCGACTATGGGGTGGCAAGAGGGTGCTCGGCTATTCACCATTGATGACAATGGCAAGCTCACAGTGGTGCTAGTGCCTGGCTAATCTTCCTAGATGATCTACTGAGTTGTGTGTGAGCTAAATGGGGAACCAGTTAGGTAAGAATCACTGCTCACAATAGTGTTTGATGTTTGTTTGATTTGTGTCTGCAACCTGTTTGATGAAATGGCCGCATGAAATCAAGTTTTGAATTTTGAAATGATTTTTGGTGGGTTTGCTAGATTGGTGCTGGTGAGTCTGCAGATGCTTGGGTTTTGAAAGTTGAGCTTGTTTGAGTAGTTTTTGAAAAAGTGGGATCTGAAAGTTTCTGGATGATCATAAAGTGGGACTTGATACCTTGTTATGAGTACATTCAAGGGGTGCAAAGATCCAGAAAAGTTTCTGTTAGGTTCTGAAAGTTTGAGACAGCCAAACTAGGCATGGGAGTTAAATTGGCCAAAATGACCATTCATTTCATATATGTGTTTTGATTTACTTGTCTTTAGGAAAAGTGTGGGAAATGTTTTAGATGATGTTTATTTCACCTAAGAAACATTTTACAAGCAATGGAACAAACAAACAAGGTGGTTTTAAAGGATTTCAAAATCCATGCATACACATATGCATGCATTCATGATTTCATTTAGAAAAGTTTTTGTTAACCCTAATTTTGATGATTAGAATTTGATGATCCAAGCTTAGTATTTTTGGGATGTTACACATGGCCTATGGCCTGCTGGGCGGACCAGTTAGGTGGATCCAGAAGGGAGGCCCATGCCGGATAAAGGAAGGCTACGGTGGAATCACCAGCGTACCCGGAGCCTTGGAGTGCAAGATACACAAGACTAGTGATAGACGGTGTAGGACTCTGTAACCTGTCTGGCTAGGACTTTTCCCTATAACCCTAGGACCTGGCGACTATGTAAGTTGGGCCTATGGGAGCCTTTAGGGCATAACCTCATACAACCTCGCACAGCGAACCTATCTCTGTAACTCGGCGTATTGCCCTTATAGTGATTTATAGTAGGAGTAGGATTCCGCCACCGTTATGGGATCTGAACCTGGGTAAGCTGTGTTACCTCGTACCCGTCAACCGTCCGCCTTACCCCACGTCTCTAAACACGCACTGTGAGGACCCCTCCATGGCGTACTCGTCGGCAATACCACGACATCCCACTTAGGTGTTATAAACTTTCAACTATATTTTCTTGCTTCTGAATTTCGTAGAGGTAAATCTGGATTTTTGCAAAACAACCCTAGTGCTTAGTGTCCTACTACAAAAACCACCTTCACTTGCTAGTATTAGTTGCGAGTACTTAAAGAGTACTCATGGCTTTGTCCCTGGCTATTCCCGTGGCCAGACTATAAAGAGGAGTAACAGGATGATGGACCCCAGGAAGGTTACGACAACTAGGATCATCTCCCATCGTCAGCATTGCCTGTGACCCCGAAGATGGGGCTTCGCCTACGCTACCTTTATTATTACGTATTTCCGCTGCTTGAGTTGTATTAAGAACTGGATCATGAGATCCTTATTTGTGTAAGACCTTATGTATGGTTTGTAATGGATGATGTACTGTGGTATCCAAATCTGTTATGTCTCACAAAAATGGTAATCCTGGGACTGCGATGTATGACATAACAGGCATCTGGGACTAAAAAGACCTCCTCTGCTCCATATCCGTTGGAGATGCTTCCTTCTGTTCTAGCACGGTTATGAACATATTTCTTTAAGACTCCCATGAACCTCTCAAAGGGTAACATATTGTGCATAAATACCGGACCGAGAATGGCAATCTCTTCCACTAGGTGAACCAGGAGATGCGTCATAATATTGAAGAAGGATGGTGGGAACACCAACTCAAAACTAACAAGACATTGTACCACATCCTTCTGTAACCTTGGCAGAATATCTGGATTGATTACCTTCTGAGATATTGCATTGAGGAATGCACACAGCTTCACAATGGGTACTCGAACATTTTCCGGTAGAAACCCCCTCAATGCAATCGGAAGCAACTGCGTCATAATCACCTGACAGTCATGAGACTTCAGGTTTTGGAACTTTTTCTCTGCCATATTTATTATCCCCTTTATATTAGATGAGAAGCCAGACGTCACCTTGATACTTTAAAGGACTTCAAAAAAGATTTCCTTCTCTGCTTTGGTAAGAGCATAGCTGGCACAACTTAAGTGACGCCCTTTATCCGTCTTGTTCTGTGTATGCATGTTCTTTGGGTCTTTCATAATTTGATGGTCCTCCCGTGCTTCTGGTGTATCTTTTGTCTTCCCATACACGCCTAGGAATCCTAGCAGGTTCACGCAAAGATTCTTCGTCACGTGCATCACGTCGATTGAAGAGAGGACACGCCGGACTTTCCAATATGGCAGCTCCCAAAATATAGATTTCTTCTTCCACATGGGTGCGTGTCCTGTAGCGACGTCGTTCGGAACTGATTGACCGCCGGGACCCTTTCCAAAGATTACTTCTATGTCCTTGACCATACCAAATACATCATCACTAGAAGGGAGTCCAGGCTTCTTCCGGTGATGTGCCTCACCTTTGAAATGCTTGCCTTTCTTTCTTACGGGATGATTGGTCAGAAGAAATCGTCGATTCGCCAGGTACACAACCTTCTTGCATTTATGCAAATATGTACCTTCAGTCTTATCTAAACAGTGTGTGCATGCCTTATATCCCTTGTTTGTCTGTCCTAAAAGGTTACTAAGAGCAGGCCAATCATTGATGGTTACGAAAATCAACCCTTGTAGATCAAATGGCTCATGTTTTTTCTCATCCCACGCTCGTACACCTGGTTTGCCCCACAGCTGTAAGATTTGTTCAACTAATGGCCTAAGGTACACATCAATGTCGTTGCCCGGTTGCTTCGGGCCTCGGATGAGCACTGGCATCATAATGAACTTACGCTTCATGCACAACCAAGGAGGCAGGTTGTAGATACATAGAGTCACGGGACAGGTGCTGTGACTGCAGCCCTGCTCCCCAAAAGGATTCATGCCATCCGTACTTAGACCAAACCATAAGTTCCTTGCGTCACCTGCAAAGTCTGGAAAGTCTCTCTCGATTTTTCTCCACTATGACCCATCAGCAGGGTGTCTCAACTTCCCGTCTTTCTTACGGTCTTCTTTGTGCCATCGCAACAACCTGGCATGCTCTTTGTTTCTGAACATGCGTTTCAACCTTGGTATTATAGGAGCATACCACATAACCTTAGCAGGAACCCTCTTCCGGAGGGGCTCTCCCTCAACATCACCAGGGTCATCTTGTCTGATCTTATACCGCAATGCATTGCATACCGGGCATTTATCTAAATTCTCATACTCCTTACCGTGATAGAGGATGCAGTCATTAATGCATGCATGTATCTTTTGCACATCTAATCCTAGAGGACAAAGAGTCTTCTTTGCTTCGTAGGTACTCTCGGGAAGTTCGTTATGTTTTGGAGACTTCGGCTTCATTATGTTCAGCATCTTTTCAAATGAGGAGTCAGTTATACCACACTCTGCCTTCCATCACAACAATTCCAGTGTAGTACCGAGCTTTGTGCTGCCATCTTCACAATTTGGGTACAACAATTTCTTGTGATCTTCTAACATGCCCTCTAACTTCAACTTCTCATTTTCTGTTTCATGGCCTCGCTTTGCATCAGAAATGACCCTACCAAGTTCATCAGCCGGCTCATCTGATGCCCGTTCTTCACCTACTTCCTCTCCATTGTCTTCCATTGCAGTATCACTGTATTTAGGAAACATATGATGATAGTTGTTATCATCTTCTTCTTCTTCACCATCTTCCATCATAACCCCTCTTTCCCCGTGCTTGGTCCAGCAATTATAGTTGGGTATGAAACCTTTCATAATCAGGTGGCCGCGAATGATTTTCGAGGAAGAGTACTCCTTGTTGTTCTGACATTGAACACATGGACAACGTATAAAACCATTCTTTTTGTTTGTCGTAGCCACATCGATAAATTTATCCACGCCTTTCATATACCCGGGTACACGCCGGTCACCGTACATCCATTCCCGACTGTTCATCTGCATCATATAAGTAAGTTTATCAAAAACATGACATCATAAATAGTGAAATGACCAATTCACATCGACACATGCATTGTATCAATGACAGAGAAAAGATAAGATTGCTAACCTCGATCGAGGGAAATAAAGAGGAGAAAGCTCAAGTGCGTCTCGGACACCTTCTATATTTTTGTTCTATGAGAAATTGAACGGGATCATTCACTCAAACATTTTATCAAACACCTTGAATGCATGCATAGGGGGAAAAAACTAGCACACCCCTCACACCTTCCATCAAGAAAAAACAGAGTGGAGGCAGAGGGCTGGGGCATTGCATTTATAGAGGGCGGGAGCATACTCCCGATTTGTAACACAAACCGGGACTAAAGGTGTGTGCCACGCCACGTGGCTGACGCCCAACCTTTAGTCCCGGTTTGGGTTACAAACCGGGACGTATGCTCCCCTACCAACCGGGACGCATGCCTCCGGGCTCCGTGCCCGCTCGAACCGGGACGCGTGCCAGCATGAGTTCCGGCTCGTGGCGGAACCGGAACTAATGCTGTTAGGAGGCACGAACGGATAGCCTTTTTTCTACTAGTGGGTGCTTCGGCACCGAGGAGCGTTCGACTTCCTGGTCGCGATGGGAAGCCTCCCAGTCCAAGAGTTTGGAGGAGAAGCGACAGGATTCGCCGGCGTGGCGGCTTGCTCGACGAAGACGACGCCAAGGCTTGGAAGGGTCTCTTTGTAATTTTCTTTTGTTCTGGGTTCATCTGTAAGGTTCTTGGTTAATGCAATTTCACCCCTCTTCGCAAAAAAAAAGGTAAGATTAGCGTTATGTATCCAGTAATTTTTCCTATATTACTCCTATATGTAATTAGAGTAAATGAAGGTAACGAGTGCATGAAGGGAGTACTTGATTTTTATTTTTTTTATTTTTTAGTTGATCATCTGATGCATGCCAGCATGAGCTGAGCTTTCACATGCCGGTCACACAGCAGTACGTAGGACCTGCTGGCCATGTCCCGCCCAGTTCTCGCTTGCCGCGGAGTCATTACTGGGTATCCAATTTCTTTCACTGCGGAGTCATTATTAACCAGAACTAATTCGAGCTGATTAGGCTGGTGACCGGAGATTGTTGGGCGGTAGATAGAAACCCTAGCGAGGAGGTGGAGCTCGGGATGGTTTTTGTTTTTTCAGAATCACTCAGGAGGAAGATGATCCGGAAGAGAAAGAGAGAGAATTTAGGAGGGTGGGAGCCACACGTGAAATAAACCTCAGGCCCACCACCAAATGACCAACACGACCTCAGGTCCACCTGCCAGCGACGGAACTATCTCATAAACACGGCACGAGGGCTGAGAATGCTCACAACTCTTCACGCTTATAAGCTATATATTAATTAATAAGTAATATATATGTGTTGGTGCAAAAAAAAAGTAACATATAGTGTGTGGGTGTGTGGGTGTGTGTGTGTGTGTGTGTGTGTGTGTGTGTGTGTGTGTGTGTGATCAAGGTAGGCATTCGTCTGCCCAAAAAAAAAGGAGGTAGCATTCGGGTTAATGCCGGCCGTCCAATCTAGCACAGTGGCATGTTCATAGAAAACAAATAAAATGATCACGGGCTCACGGCTGGTAGATGCATGCCATGATGCCAAGCTATCTAAAAACAAGGCCGGCATAAATAAGCTGATGTGAGGACTTTCCATCTAATATACTAGAATGCTAGATTAATTATTGGACATTTGAATGTAAGGTAGCTAGACTAGTCCAAATCAGCTGCCTGGGCCATATTCCCTGAAGTAGTCTTAGGTCGCTTTTTTCGTTGTACTGCACGTAAGCCAGATTTGCAAAAACATAAGAAAGTGGTTGTCACACGCGCTTGCCGTATCCCCCATTGTCATGTACTAATTCCACATGTTGCCGGTGCCATACTTGTGACATAAATGTCATGGCTGAATACATTTACATGGATTATATGCAGTGGCAGATCCAAGATTTTGATTCATATTAAGATCTTTCTCTAAATCGCGTTCCATAAAAATTACGGTGTCGTCTACATATTAAATAATCGACACTCCCCCCCCTCAATCAGATGAGAAATGAGGCCCTGCACCTGACTATCTTCTTTTGGACGAGCAATTATCGCAATCCTTTTTTTGAAAATAATAGCCTATATCATTTACTTTAATACCCACACTACCTTTCTCTACAATTTTTTTAATCCAGTCACACTAAATAGGATCAAAACCTTTCATCCTAAGAACTTGCTGTAAGAAAGACCATTTAACCTTATCGTAATCCTTTTTAAAATCTATCTTAAAGAGAACACCATTCTTTTTTTCTATCAAGTTCGTGGATAGTTTTGTGTAAGATTACCACTCGGTTGCTAATTAAGTAGTCGGTGGCTTCAGAGTACCATAATATTTGAGATCGTTTTTCTTGAAAAAGATAATAGCTACTGCCTTTGTTCCATAATATGCCTTTCTAGCAGTTCAATGCTTACATTTTGGAACGTATGTAGTTGTTGTCAATGTTTGTTGAGCATGCTTCAGCCCTAAGTTTATGCATAGTCTACGTGCAGTAATACAAAACAAAAAAATTAAGAGGTCGAGGGTTTGATGCGCTCTGGCTAGGCCAGGGCCATTGTATTTATCCAAAAACCATGGAAAACATTAAGAGGAGAGTCTAGGATGATAGAGTGTAAATGTGGTGTTCTCTCTATCTTTGTGGCTCATATGTTGTCATGTTCCTGCTAGCTTTAGATTTTCTTTTGTTTTGGTGCGATGGGCGCTCATCCTTTTATGTATTTATTAGTTCTCTTAATGCAACGGAAATATTGATATTGTTTCTATAAAGAAAATAGATTAATTATGAATTATACTCTAATAGTGCTCAATAATATTTAGGACCGGCACATTATTATATAATGATCAAAAGTAATATCTCAAAATTTGAATATCCAAGGTTTCAAGATATGTTTTGAATCTAAGAAGAAAAATCCTCACATATAAGGGAGATGAAACCATAAAAAGGAAGAACAGAAGTGAGATGCACATGCACCGAGAAACAAACGCTCCTTGCCTCGGCTATGTACGTCCACATTCGAGTCTTTCATGTTATGGAACGAAAGAAGTATGTGTGGACGCCATGTTACCGATAATTTCTCCCTCCTTGTATATGTTGCAAACTCGGTCGGTGTTATCTTCCTGTCTACGTCCCTAGAATCACGGTAGAGATTTGGTGCACATAGACACCAGTGATCTTGTTTTTTTAAAGCATAACTTTGAGTTCTAAAAACAAATCAGGATATAGCCAGTGATTCATACCACAAAAGTTCAAATTCTCAAGTAAAAATAATGTGTATTTTAAGCTCCACAAAAATGACAAAATTGTAGATCTATAGTGTAGTGATTTCAAATCACAACAAGTCACACTTTCTAATTTTTGTGTAGCACATATTACAAAACATTTCGAGTTGACATTTTGCATGTCTTTGAGATACATCATTAGCAACTTTTAGGATTTTGTTTTAAGATTTTTTTAGAACCTATAAACATAGTTTTAATTTTTGGTGATACGCAGGAGCACTAGAGCTCGGAGTCAAAACGACTTTCCGCCAGAATCGTTAATACGAAAGCAACAAAATGATTAAAACGCCACATCGTATCGATGTATGCATGGCAGGGTGTCAAGCTGTCCAAAAACAAAGACGGCACCAATCCACGAAGTTAACTAGCTACTTTGTTGACTTTTCTTCTACTATTGGATGCTAAATACTCTCTTCGTTCAGAAATATAAGACATTTTTAGCATTGTGAATCGAATATATCTATACGCCTTTTAGTATATAGATTCATAGAGGTTTAGAGTGAATCTTCTATACACTAAAAAGTGTCTAAATACATTTATTTGTCAAAGCTAAAATGTCTTATATTCCTGAACGAAGGAAGTAAATTACTACTGGATAGTAGTCTGGAAACGATCGTCTACGAACGAACAGCTGTGTTTAAATTTTCCCGGTAGTCTTGGTGTGGACATAACCAAAAATGTGCAAAATGAAAACATGTACCACATCGAGGTGCCAACGCGCAAGACACACCGTTGCTGTGTCTTTTTCCATTGCCGTATCCAGCTAGGTGCACATGGCGGACCATTATACGGTCTTTGATGGGCAATCGACACCTATAGCACCCGTCAACCCAGGTCAGGCTCTACTATCCTCTCTTATGAATCTCCTTGCCCCTCCATGACCAGTCATGGCGCTCCCCTCCATGCTGTGTTTATAAAAAGCGGGACTCAGGTCTGTTTCGAGGAGATCTTGGGCATCAAGACGGATGAGACGACGCCAGAGGCTACTTATCGATCAACAGAGGCGCACCAGTTAAGCCTCTACTTTTCCTTCTATACTCAGCGTCCCGTACGTATCTGCGTTGATCGATCAAAGGGTCGCTGACCGACTCATCTAAAGCTGTTATTGATGTCCCCCATGGGGTTCTTATGCTGGTTGCTTGATCGGCCTGTGAAATAAGATCTGGGCCGTTCGACGCTGCAAAGATATTTTTGTCCACATGTACAGTAAAAACCGAAAACGTTGGCGTTAATTTAGCTTTGTGACAAACTAGTATAGATCTATTCAGTAGCACTTTACCTTGCGTATCTAGACTCGAAACTGAGAGAGGGCTCTGAGAGGAGAGGGACTACCTGCTCCCTGGCTCGACAAACAAGAGCCAGAGGGGATGCCGGAGCTAGTGCCAGAGCTAGTGCCGACATCAGTAGCCATGGGAGAAGGGCGACGGCGTGGGTGTGCGGTGGTGGCGGCGCTTCCCATTGGCTCACGCTAACCATAGATCGGTAGGGATGTAGGTGGGGTGATTGGCACAGCGGCGATCCTCGTGACGCGTGCTACCGGTACCCCACCTCTTTATATAGCGCGGCGACAGGGGCCCACCCACCAGATGAGGTTGGGTCGCCCCCGATCAGGGCGCGGATAAGGGACTCGTTCAGGCTGTTAGGCTCGAACGGGAGAGATCTATCTAACATTCTCCCCCTTGATCTCGATTTTACTTTTAACTTTGTACATTACTCGTTTCATCACGGATCGGTACATAGAGCATGTTTCATCGTCTCAGCTCAATTGCCGATAGAATCAGACAACCACTACATACTTTTCTATTTTGAAACAAATCCTGTTACTTTTGGGCCTCTATAGTCCAGGAATCATAGGCTTTCCATTAAACCCATGCCGGCTATGTGTTCTTTGAACACATTGGGTGGTAAGCCTTTCATTAGCGGATCCGCAAGCATATCATTTGTCCTTATATGCTCGAGTCTTATAGTTTGATCCTAGACTTTGTCCTTCACAACATAGTACTTTATATCTATAGACTTTGTAGCATTACTCGACTTGTTGTTGTGAGCATAGAATACTGCGGGATCATTGTCACAGTACATCTTTAGTGGCCTGCTGATGCAGTCAACCACTTTCAAGTCCGGTAGAAATTTCTTTAACCATAACGTCTGTCCCATGGCCTCATAACATGCTATAAATTCTGCATACATCATAGATGATGCAACTATCGACTGTTTGGCGCTTCTCCACGAAATAGCAGCTCCTGCGAGAGTAAAGACATATCCTGTCGTGGACTTTCTTTTTGTCTTTATCTCTCGCAAAATCCGCATCTGAGTACCCTTTTATTTCTAGGGAATCAGATCTTTTATATGTTAGCATGAGGCCTTTTGTGCCTTGCACATAACGCAAAGCTTTCTACCATCTTCCAGTGCTCTATGCCTGGATTCTCTTGATATCTACTGAGTACCTCGGTGATAAAAGCTAAGTCAGGGCGAGTGCACACTTATGCATACTGTAAGCTTCCAACGGCCGAAGCATATGGTACTAAATTCATTTGATCGATCTCATATTGGTCCTTTGGACATAGGGATTTTCCAAAACTATCGCCCTTAACTATGGGAGCAGGTGTTGCATTACTCGCATGAATATTGTATTTCTTTAGAATCTTTTCACAATATGCTTTCTGCGACAGTCCTAACACTCCATTCTTTCTATCTCGGTGAATTTATATGCCCAAAACATAAGAAGCTTCACCAAGGTCTTTCATGTCAAAATTTGAAGACAAGAACTTCTTTGCTTCTAGTAGTAGACTGACATCACTGCTAGCAAGTAAGATGTCATCCACATACAGAATTAGGAAAATATATTTCCCACTTTTAAACTTTGCATAAATGTAGTTGTCCTTAACATTCTCTTTGAATCCAAATCTTTTAATTGTATCATTAAACTTTAAATACCACTGCCTAGAGGCTTGCTTTAACCCATAAATGGATTTCTTTAGGCGGCATCCCATATGTTCCTTCCCTTCCATGAAAAAACCCTTGGGTTGTTTCATGTAAACATTTTATTCTAAATCTCTATTTATAAATGTCGTCTTAACATCCATTTGATGTAACTCTGAATCAAAATGTGCAACTAGTGCCATGATGATTCTGAAGGAGTCCTTACATGAGACCGGAGAAAAAGTCTCATTGTAATCTACCCCTTCTCTTTGCATAAAGCCTTTTGCCACAAGTCTAGCTTTGTACTTTTCTACATTCCCATTGGAGTCATACTTTGTTTTGTAGACCCATTTGCATCCTACTGTTTTTGTTTAGGAATTTCCTCTAAGTCCCAAACATGGTTGGAACTCTTCGATTTCATTTCATCTTCCATTTCCTCCACCCACTTGGCTGAGTGAGGGCTTCTCATGGCTTCTTCATATGAGGTAGGATCGCCCTCCATATGAACTGTTTCTGTGTTGTAGACTTTGTAAATTTCTTTGGAAATGGCTGGTCTTCGTTCTCTTTTAGACCTTCTGAGTTCATCAGACTCTTGCTCATTTCGTGCCTCAGGTTCTAGCACATTCTCAGTATGTGGCTGTTCTGGCTCCCTTTCATGCTCAACAGTGGGTTCAGGTGGCTCCTGATGGACAGGTTCCGAACCTTCTCCCATCACTGTCACGTGTGGAGTCACAACAGGTGCCGGCACCACAACCTCAGGGGTTGTAGATGGTGGCACAACAGGTAGCGAGAAAAATGTCTCCTGAGTCATCAGATTAGATGCATGCACCCTCTTCTCCTCAAGATCAATTTCCCGAGCTACCGTGATCCCCCTCATCAATTCGTCCTTCAAGAAGACTGCATGTCTCGTTTCTACAAACTTTGTGTATCTGTCAGGACAGTAGAAACGATAGCCTTTTGATTTATCTGGATAGCCAATGAAGTGGCAAGATACTGTTTTACGGTCTAACTTTGCAATGTTTGGATTGAAAAATTTTGCCTCACCTGGGCTCCCCCAGACCCTCAAGTGGTGCAGAGAGGGGACTCTTCCTGTCCACAAATCGTACGGTGTTTTGGGAACCGACTTACTTGGTACTCTGTTGAGAATGTGAATGGCGGTTTTAAGCGCCTCCATCCACAATCCCAATGGGAGGGTGGCATAGCTCATCATGCTGCGCACCATATCCATAAGGGTACGGTTACGCCTTTCAGCTACTCCATTTTGCTGAGGTACGCCCGACATAGAATACTGGGCGACTATTCCATTTTCCTGTAGAAACCTTGCAAAAGGTCCTGGTACTTGACCATATGGAGTATGCCGACCTTAGTACTCCCCCCACGGTCAGACCGGACTATTTTAATTCTTTTATCATGCTGATTTTCTACTTCAGCTTTGAAATTTTTAAATTTATCCAATGCTTCAGATCTTTCTTTAATTGGATAAATGTAACCATACCGGGAGTGATCATCCATGAATGTTATGAATGAATCATAACCATCCACACTTTTCACAGGAAACGGTCCACAAATATCAGTGTGTATGATTTCTAGTGATGCTATACTTCGGTTTGCACCATTTTTAATTTGCTTTACATTCTTTCCTTTAATGAAATCTATGCATTGCTCGATGTCTGAGAACTCTAACGAAGGAAGAATGTCATTTTTAACGAGGCTTTCTATTCTTCCCCTCGAAATATGGCCTAATCTACAGTGCCATAACTTCGATGAGTCAAAGGTTCGCTTTCTTTTCTTTTGTTATTTGTTCGACAAGGGAACTTGTTCATTCACATCACACAAAGAAAACACTTTCTCATGCAAGGATAATAAATAAAGCTTGTCATGGAGTGAAGCAACACCCACACAAGTATCTTTCAACCAAATGGCACATTTTCCATGTCCAAAATAACACTCATACATGTCTTCATCCAGGCACGACACACTTCTTAAGTTTCTATGGATGGAAGGAACAAATAAAACATCCTTAAGCAAAAGAGTAAAGCCATCAGCTAGCTCCAGAGGAATGTCGCCAACAGCCTCCACTTCTACTTGAATCCCATTCGCCACTTCAATGAGTCTTTCTCTTCTTGGAAAAATCCTTGTCGAATGGAATCCCTGTAAAGAGTTGGCAACGTGAACAGTTGCACCAGAGTCAATCCACCAAGTAGATTTAGAAAACTTTTCATACAAGGATTCATTTATAAAAGAGACTATGTCTTTACCGTCCTTTGCCATTATGGACTTTAGCCATATTGGGCAATCCTTTTTGAAGTGGCCAGGCTTTTTGGAATGGTGGCACTGGTCTTTGTCCCCAGGGAGATACTGTTGATACTGATGCTGGTGCTGTAGGGGGGGGGGCTTGCCATGTGGCTTGGAAGGGGAGCCACCATGGTTGCTGTTGGTGAAGTTCCTCTTCCTGTTGTCCTTCACGTAGTTCAAAGAACCACCATGAATGGACTTAAGCCTTTCTTCCTCTTGATAACACGTCCCTATGGTCTTTTAAATGTCCCACTTTTCAGGGGACATGTTATAGTTGATGACGAAGTTCTTGAACTATTGGGGAAGAGAGGCCATGACAAGATTGTTGGAGATATGCCCAAGAGGCAATAATAAAGTGGTTATTATTATATCTTCATACTTATGATAAATGTTTACATACCATGCTATAATTGTATTAACCGGAAACATTAATACTTGTGTGATTTGTAAACATAAAAGAGTCCCTAGTAAAGCCTCTTGTTAAACTAGCTTGTTGGTTAATATATGATCATGGTTTCCTGATCATGAACATAGAGATGTTATTAACAACAGGATCATATCATTAGGAGAATGATGTGATGGACATACTCCTATAGTTAAGCATAGCATAATGATCAAGTCATTTAATATAGTTCATTTGTTATAAGCTTTCTGATACATAGTAACCTAATTCCTTCGACCATGAGATCATGTTAATCACCATCACCGGAAGGATGCTTTGATGACATCAAACACCACACCGTAACTGTGTGTCTATAAAGGTGGCATTGAGTGTTCGGAAAGTATGGGTTGAGGCACATGGATCAAGAGTGGGATTTGTCCATCCATATGACGGATAGATATACTCTGGGCCCTCTCGGTGGAATGTCATCCAATTAGCTTGCAAGCATGTGACTGGCTCACAAGGGATCACATATCACGGGAACGAGAAAATAGTACTTATCAGTAAGGAGGTTGAACTAGGTATGCAGCGATACCGACGATCAAAGCCTCGGATAAGTAAACTATCATGAGACAAAGGGAAATTGGTATCGTATGTAAGTGATTCATTCGATCGCAAAGTAATCGTAGAAATATGTGGGAGCCATATGAATTTCCAGATTCCTCTATTGGTTATTGATTGGGGAAGAGTCTCGATCATGTCTACATAATTCACGAACCGTAGGGAGACACACTTAAGGATTCGATATTGTTATGTAGTTATGGAATGATGAGTAAGATACCGAATGTTGTTCGGAGTCTCGAATGGGATCCTGGATATCACGAGGAGATCCGGAATGGTCCGGAGAATAAGATTCATATAAGGAAAGTCCAGTTTCGGAGTTCGGGAATGATTCCGGTGTTTTCACCAGGAATGTTCTAGAAGGGTCTGGAAGGTCCGGCACTCCGGAGGGGGAAGGGTACATGAATGTGTCATGACAATGTGGAATCGTTGCATCATGTACTAGGTCACTTGGCTGGGCAATATAAAGAGAGAAATCAAATCTAAGTTTGGAAGTCAAACGCCAATTTGAAAAGTCAAATCTGAAGTTTGCTTGGTGGAGGGAGAGTAGGAAACCTACCTAGGGTGGAAGTCCTACTCCCTCCACCCGCCGGACATGAGGAGGATTTGGAGGAGGACTCCCTCCTCCCAAACCGCCTCCGTCCCACCTATATAAGGAGGGGTAGGGAGCCCCCTACCCCTCACACACCAAAACCCTAGCCCCAAGTCGCCGGCCACCTCCAAGTGATGTCGCCGCCTAGGGCCTCCTCCCAAGTCGCCGACTAGGGTTTCTCCAAACCCTAGCCGCCGGCCAAGCCACCCCCTTGGTGCCTCTAAACCCTAGATTTCCAAGGCCCCTCTCTTGCTTCACCATACTCGCTCCGGCTTAAGGCGAAGCCCTGCGAGATCTCCCCTCTACTTCCGACACCACGCCGTCGTGCTGCCGGAATCGCGAGGAGAGTGCTACAACCTCCGATGCCTGCTGGAACAAGGGAGAGGAAGGTCTTCATCGAGTACCGAAAACGTGTGACCGACTGCGGAAGCGCTGTCGGAACGCATCGCCGGAAGGATCGTCTACGCGATCTTGATATCGGCAAGTGTACGACTACATCACCCACAAGAATATGCTCTCGTTAACCTCTTTGGAATCTTCGAGGGTGAGTTCTTCTATCGACTCGTTGCTACAATCTAGTAGATACATCTTGGCTTGTCTGTGTGCATGCGGTAGAAAATTTTTGTTTTCCATGCTACGAACCCCTACAGTGGTATCAGAGCCGTGTCTATATGTAGATCTGTTGCACGAGTAGAACACAATGGTCATTGTGGTCGTTGATGCTATTGTTGTTGATTGCTTCTTGTGTACTTTGCATCTTGCGGGATGGTGGGATGAAGTGGCACGGGCTAACCTTACATGACATCGTTCATGAGACTTGCTCTACGCTTGACATGCAACTTGTATTGCATAAGTGGCTTTGCGGGTGCATGTTTCTCCCAACATAGTTAAGATTCAATTTACAATGGGTGATTGACAATACTAGTATCAACGTTGTGGTTCTTGTTCGTAAGTTAGAGCGACACTTATTGAAATCCCCAAACCACGTAAAATATGCAAAGAAAATTAGAGGCGTCTAACTTTGTTTTGCAGGGGTGTGCTGTGATGTGATATGGCCATGATTGTGATTATATATGATGTATGCAATGTTCCTTATTGTAAGTTGGCAACCGGTAGGAGCCATATGATTGTCTTTTAAATTCCGTTAAAGACCCGCGTGTTTATTATTCAAATTAGTTGTAATAGTTGATGCTGGTGGATGACAACCATGAAGCGGCGCCATTGACCTTGACGCCATGCTGGTGATGATGGAGATCATGTTCGTGCTTAAAGATGGAGATCGGAAGCACAAGAAGAAAGGCCATATCATATCACATATTATGAATTGCATGTGATGTTAATCCTTTTATGCATCTTGTATTGCTTATTAACAACGGTAGCATTATAAGATGATCCCTCAAGCACACAATTTCAAGTTTAAAGTGTTCGTCCTTAGTAAGCACCATTGCTAAAGCTCGTGTTTTCAAACACCACGTGATGATCGGGTGTGCTAGATTCTGCGAGTGTATACAATGTGAGCAAGCCAAATTTGCTCATGCGGAAGCTAAGGTTTGATCTTGACGAGCCTAGCATGTACAGACATGGTCTCGGAACACGTAATATCGAAAGGTAAAGCATGAGTCATATAGATGATATGATGAACATGATGATTGTTCGCCTTTGAAACTATATCATGTCACGTGATGATCGGACTTGGTGTAGTGAATTTGGTTCGTGTGATCACTAAAACAATGTGAGGGATATTGTTTTGAGTGGGAGTTCAACAGCAATATGATTAAAAGTTGAACATTGTTTATCATAAATTAAATCAAAGTGAATTTGCATAGTTGTTGTAGTCATTGGCATCCGTTTACCACCTTGCTCTTAGTTATAATTGAGATGATAGAACTATAGAATTCTGGTTAGTTACTTTACGAACTGGTATCGTATTGTTTTGAAGTGTTAATCTAAAGTTTAAAAGTCCTATTGCAAACTTTCAGTAAATTCCGGTTACTCATGAAGTTTAATAATTGGTATTAAATCAAGAGTGACAATTCCAGTGTTAGTATATAAGTATCATATTTGTCTCCATGATTCTTTATATTTAAAAGATTGTTTTAATATCAAGGTTATCTAGGATCTGAAAGAGTTGTTTCAGAAACCATGATGTGTGGAAGATATTGCGATATCTGAAATAATGTTTTGGTTGCAACATGAGAGAGTATAATATGGAAAAGTTTATGTTCTCATATTTGATGAGAATTTGAAAAAGGACGGAAATGCTTGTCGTCCTAATCCTCCAAAAGGTGTTGGAGAGCAACATTATACTCGTAATTCACCGTGATAAGCTAAAGTAGCTTGATCATGAATAGTTCCATGATAAGGATGAATATTTAATGTAAGTAAAATGTTTACTACACTAAAAGATTACTAAAGAATGGAATTTGAAAGAACACCAAGTATTTGATGATGGTGATCTACTTCAAAGTGCAAGTCCAAATACATTGGTATTTAACTATACATGATTTGGACTATGTGTCATGTGTATGGCTCCACTATTGATGTTGATAGATTCTTTCAAATAGAAAAGGAAATACTGAAAGAGAATTTCAGAAATATATGGCAGAAAAGAAAAGACTAGAATTGTTCAGCTTAGGTATATAGAGGATATACATGTTATGGCTATATTCTTTGCTTATTAAACAATGTGGTTCTTAAGTATTTTGATACTGAATTTTTTGGTGTGAATCGTCATAGGAAACAACACAATTCATGAACTACAATGGCCTAAGTAACTAGCAAAAGAATATGTGATGATGTTCATCGAGAACAAATAAAGGGTTGTTGTGTTGCTCGTTAACATCAAAGCTTACCTTCAAGATCTGTTTTATCGGGTATTATGAGAACAAAAGGGTTGTTCAAATAATTACCGTAATCCATAAAAGATGGATGATTTACAAATGTCGTTGGAGAAATCACATCCATAAAACCAGTGCTAAAAATGTCGAAAGACAAATTGATTAAAAGATCACTTAGGAAGTGACAACGCCGTTTAAATTATATTGGAAAGAAAACATGAAGAAACTCCATGTGGATGGATTTTTGGAGTCTTTTGATTTTTGATCAAATGATGCTTGTGAAACTTTCCTAGAGATAATTAAAACTTTTGTTCATAGGCCAAAAGGGAACGAATGACTAGCTTATTGGAACTTGTACATATTGTTGTATGAAGTCCATTATGTGTAGTCAAGAGCGATGGATTTCAACTTCATATGCTTTCTCCGAAAATTTGAGTGAATATATGAATATTTACTTAATAAGGATGAAGTATGAAAAATTTCAAAAAGTTCAAAGACTTTCAAGATGAAGTGAAAAATCATTGTAACAAGAATATAAATAGTTTATGATAAGATCATAAAGGAAGATATTTGAGTTACAAGTTTAGCATAATACCTAAGATTTAATGAATCATTTCGTGGATTTGCATTTCTCGAAACACCATAAGAGTATGGAGCGTTCGAGATATGTAAGATCAAAGGTGTAATTCATAAAACTGCCATTATATTTTAAAGATTAAAAGCTTTAGAGACTATTGTTTTTCCACTGAAAAGAGCTCCATCATAATTCGTTGAAATGACACCATATAAACCCTAGCAAGTTGGGTTTGGGATAAAACCCAAGTTGTCCTTTCTTAAAAAATTGGTATGCTATGCATAAGAAAGATGTTTGCAACCAAAGTCGGATGAACCTGTCTTTGTATGTTATTTCAAATAACTGTTCCTCCATAACATCGGAGACAAAAGTGTTTGTCGCTTAGAACGTCAAGTTTCTTTGAGAAGGAATTTTCCGTGAAAAGTTAAGTGGGAGGACAATAGAACTTTGATAAGGTTAATAGAACCTTAGCTATATGTGCAAAGTTGCGCAGCGCCGAAAAGTGTTCCGGAGGAAGCAACAATGCTCATGGCTCACGTGCCTCAAAGGTTGTGGTCACGGAGGTCTAAGTTCCTATTGAACCAAGTAGGTCGGGTAAACAATCAAATACCAAGATTTGAGGGTTGAATCATTATTTGACAATAATGAACAGACTACATGCAAAGAAGCGATGATGGGCCCTGACTCCGTCAAATGGCTTGAAGCCATAAAATCCGTGATAGTTCCATATACGAGAGATCAAGCTTTGAACTTGAAAGACCCTTTGAAAAGGTGCAAGTCCCTACAGTCGTATTTGGATCTATAAAGAAATAGACATGGATGTTTCACATCTATGAAATTATCGACATGTCGGGAAAGAGTTCACGACAGTATTCAAATAGTTGACTATGACAAGATCCGATCTTTCATTAAGCGATATTTAGTCTAGACGGATTAATGTAGCATCCACTACATATAATTTTGTTATGTGATAGTTGAATAAACAAAAGAAGTTCTTCTAATAGAATTGTTACCTAAGACGTGTGCATGACACGATCCAAAGGGTTTTGTTAATTCAAAGGATGCTAAAAGCATATGCAAACTTCAATGGTTGAAGTAAGCATCGCGGAGTTGGAATCTTCACCATGATGAAATTGTTAAAAGAGTTTAAATTCATCAGAGACGATGAAGATGCTTGCATTTGCAAGAAATTAAGTGGAAGTGCTAAGGCATATTTCTAATACATTATGTGGAAGACATATTCTTGATTGGAAATGATGTATCTTTTATTAACACATATTAAGAATTTCATCCTGATGAAAGACTTAGGCAAAAACCCAAATATTTGGCATCAATAGACGCTAATATGGTTGTGCCTAAAGTACATAGATGATGTATTGAATGAGTTCAATATAGAAACTACAAGAAAGGTTCTTGTCACACAGAAAGGACTGAATGAGTTCAATATTAATGATATATTCAAGTGTATTGACACTTGGTAAGTGAAACAAAGATTCAAGTATAGATTGATACTTGATGTATGAAATCACAAAGAGTATTTATACCAATCATACTGTGATATGTACAAATCCAGATATGTCCTATGCTCTAAATGTTATGAGCATATACCAGAATGATTCATAAGATGATCATTGGACGATAGTAAGGATATTCTTATGAATCTTTTAGAAGAACTAAGAATATATTGTTTTGTAGAGATGACAAATAGATGGTTAGTTCATTGTAAAAGTGCTACATTGATACTAGTTTTGTCACAAAGTACAAATTAAGTTTATCTCAATATAAACTAAGGGTGGCACAATATGATGGAAAGTAAGTTACATAATGAATTTGGATGAGTTCCAAAGTTAAGACATTGCGACAGATACTATAACAAAAGGCTAAGTATATGACTGTTGTTATAGCAGCAAAAGAGGGCATTTGTGTCAAGTAGTTTGTTCTCAAACTAGGTGTAGTTCATAGCGGGATAGTACTATGAAGATATATTGTACGACAATATTATCAACATGTTTTGACCCCAAAGAACTAAAGGTCTCACCAAAGGACCAAATTTATACAAAGCCATATCATTAGAGAATGAGTGATGCGTAGAGACGCAAAGACATGCAATTACACACGGACCTGGAAGTGTCAGATTCGGAGATCAGTTGACCACTAGCAATCGTGTATATAACACCGGAAAGCCATAGGTGTTGAATACACAAAGGTTTGAAACTAGATTATTGACTCTAGTGCAAGTGAGAGACTGTTGGAGATATGCCCAAGAGGCAATAATAAAGTGGTTATTATCATATATACATACTTATGATAAATGTTTACATACCATGCTATAATTGTATTAACCGGAAACATTAATACTTGTGTGATTTGTAAACATAAAAGAGTCCCTAGTAAAGCCACTTGTTAAACTAGCTTGTTGGTTAATATATGATCATGGTTTCCTGATCATGAACATAGGGATGTTATTAACAACAGGATCATATCATCAGGAGAATGATGTGATGGACATACTCCTATAGTTAAGCATAGCATAAATATCAAGTCATTTAATATAGTTCATTTGCTATAAGCTTTCTGATACATAGTAACCTAATTCCTTCGACCATGAGATCATGTTAATCACCATCACCGGAAGGATGCTTTGATGACATCAAACACCACACCGTAACTGTGTGTCTATAAAGGTGGCATTGAGTGTTCGGAAAGTATGGGTTGAGGCACATGGATCAAGAGTGGGATTTGTCCATCCATATGACGGATAGATATACTCTGGGCCCTCTCGGTGGAATTTCATCCAATTAGCTTGCAAGCATGTGACTGGCTCACAAGGGATCACATATCACGTGAAGAGAAAATAGTACTTATCAGTAACGAGGTTGAACTAGGTATGCAGAGATACCGACGATCAAAACCTCGGATAAGTAAACTATCATGAGACAAAGGGAAATTGGTATCGTATGTAAGTGGTTCATTCGATCGCAAAGTAATCGTAGAAATATGTGGGAGCCATATGAATTTCCAGATTCCTCTATTGGTTATTGATCGGAGAAGAGTCTCGATCATGTCTGCATAATTCACGAACCGTAGGGAGACACACTTAAGGATTCAATGTTGTTGTGTAGTTATGGAATGATGAGTAAGAGACCGAATGTTGTTCGGAGTCTCGGATGGGATCTGAGATATCACGAGGAGAACCGGAATGGTCCGGAGAATAAGATTCATATAAGTAAAGTCCTGTTTCGGAGTTCGGGAATGATTCCGGTGTTTTCACCAGGAATGTTCTAGAAGGGTCTAGAAGGTCCGGCACTCCAGAGGGGGAAGGGTACATGAATGTGTCATGACAATGTGGAATGGTTGCATCATGTACTAGGTCACTTGGCTGGGCAATATAAAGAGAGAAATCAAATCGAAGTTTGAAAGTCAAACGCCAATTTGAAAAGTCAAATTTGAAGTTTGCTTGGTGGAGGGAGAGTAGGAAACCTACCTAGGGTCGAAGTCCTACTCCCTCCACCCGCCGGCCATGAGGAGGAGTTGTAGGAGGACTCCCTCCTCCCAAACTGCCTCCCTCCCACCTATATAAGGAGGGGTAGGGCGCCCCCTACCCCTCACACACCAAAACCCTATCCCCAAGTCGCCGGCCACCTCCAAGTGCTGCCGCCGCCTAGGGCCTCCTCCCAAGTCGCCGACTAGGGTTTCCCCAAACTCTAGCCGCCGGCCAAGCAACCCCCTTGGTGCCTCTAAACCCTAGATCGCCAAGGCCCCTCTCTTGTTTCACCATACTCGCTCCGGCTTAAGGCGAAGCCCTGCGAGATCTCCTCTCTACTTCTCACACCACGCCGCCGTGCTGCTGGAATCGCGAGGAGAGTGCTACAACCTCCGCTGCCTGCTGGAACAAGGGAGAGGAAGGTCTTCATCGAGTACCGAACGTGTGACCAACTGCGGAAGCGCTGCCGGAACGCAGCGCCGGAAGGATCGTCTACGCGATCTTGAGATCGGCAAGTGTACGACTACATCACCCACGAGAATCAGCTCTCGTTAACCGCTTTGGAATCTTCGAGGGTGAGTTCTTCTATCGACTCGTTGCTACAATCTAGTAGATAGATCTTGGCTTGTTTGTGTGCATGCGGTAGAATTTTTTGTTTTCCATGCTACGAACCCCTACAAAGATGCACCAGTAGAGAAGGCTTGAGCTCGAGCTCCGCATCCATGGGCTGTAACTTAGCCGCCATGTTGGACATCCTCAAGATGTGCTCTCTAATACCATGTGGCCCTCCCGTATACTTTTCTGTCACCAGCTGTTTTAGCAGCTGGGTTGCATACATCTTTGAAGAGCCAGTAAACTGGCTCTTTATCTTTGCAAGGTACTCACCAATAGAGGCACACTCTTTGATTGAGCCTAATATTGCATTCTCAATCCTATTCTTGACAAAGGACAAGCACTTTTTTTTGCATTGACCCAATTTTGGTTATCTATTGATTAGGCCAGCTCCAATGGAGCATGGTCTCTCTTTCTCTTTTCCCATGCAGCACTTTCCTCAGTATCACCCCTCACTGGGTCCCCAGGCTTGACTAGATGTTTAGTTTCAACAACCCAGTACACCTCGGCGCAGATGAAGGCCAGGTCAACCTTTTTCCTCCATTCAGAATAGTTATCCCCTCTGAGCAGTGGGATATCCTTCAGGCAGCTCATGAGGTTGAGGCCTCCTGAAAACCACAAAAGATGTGAGACAACCAAAAACCACAAAGGCCATTTAAAGTTATATCACCGTTGGATAAAGATAAAATTAAATGCACCTTTAATACTTAATAAAAGGGATCATGATCATGTTTATTAATAACATTGGTCAATTAATAACATGAAGAATAATCAACTTTAAAACATTTAATCACATCTTTTAAAACAAAATTTAATACACTTTATTGCTTTCTAGCAATTTAAATCAACTATTTGCAGCGGAAACATCATTACAATTAATCAACTTTTTAGAAATTTACAGAAAAAAATCTATCACTTTCATATTCTCTAATAAAAATATTCACTGAAATAAAATAAATAGAGAAATATGTATGAAAATTGCTTAAAGAACTAAGCAAAACAATAAAAAACAGCTTCTGAAAAAAGAACAGAAAAACTGCACTGTTATGCTCTTTGGGCCTTCACTGAGGGTGGCCCACGACTATCTGTCGCGCGCGCTGTGGATAGCGCCCAGCCGCTCACCCAGCAGCGGCCCAGCGCGACGGCCCACGCGGCCTCCCCGGCCCAGCCAGCAGCCCGCCAAGCGCTGCTCGCTGGCTGCCGCCCGCGCGGTGCACGCTCACGCCGCCAGCGGCCCACTAGAGCCCAACGGCCTGGCCACTTGGCCCGCTACCGTCGGCGGCCGCCCGCCCCGCTCGATCCTTATCGCACGATCGTCCTACCCCCACCCCCCACCCTCACCCCCAGCGCAGCCCCCACTAACCCTACCCCCATTTCCCCCTCTGTCCACCCCGTCCCCCCACCCGCTCCTCTCTGGCGGCGCTGGCGAGGCGAGGTGGCCGCCCGCCCGATGACGGTGCCGGCGGCTTGCCCCTCCCTCTCCTACTCCGCCACCCCCTGCCTCTTCCCCTCCTTTCCCTCTATCCCTTCCACCTCCCCACCACCATGAGTGCAGCAGAGAGGTGAAACGACTAGCGGCGGAGCCGCGGCCCCCCTCTGCCCCCCTTGGCAGCGGTGCGTCCACCCGAGGGTGGGCGCCTGACCGTCAAGAGGCGCAGCGGAGGGGCCCCCCTTGCCGGCGACGGCCGGAAATCTTTTCTTGCTTGGATCTAAGGTTTGGGGATCTGGGGGGTTTTGACTTTCTTTTCTGGATTTGGGTAAATATGGGGTGCTCTAAGGTGGGGATTTGGGGTTTTGCTCTCTGTTTTAATTCGGGATTGGGATCTGGGGAGGAACTAGGGGTTTTCCTTTTGGGGTTTTAGATCTAGGATTTCTTTGCCCTGAAGGGCTTTGTTTTCGTCTAGATGCCTTAGTTGACGCTCATCTAGATCGAGAGGAACGGCGCAGCCATAGGGCAGGCGCACTTTTAGATCTAGGTTTGTTCTCTCTCTCTTTTGCACCGAAAGATCTAGCAACTAGTGGCTCTGATACCAATGTTAATTTAGCTTTGTGACAAACTAGTCTAGATCTATTCAGTAGCACTTTACCTTGCGTATCTAGACTCGAAACTGAGAGAGGGGGAGAGGGATCTGAGAGGAGAGGGACTACCTGCTCCCTAGCTCGACAAACAAGAGCTAGAGGGGATGCCGGAGCTAGTGCCAGAGCTAGTGCCAGCATCAGTAGCCATGGGAGAAGGGCGACAGCGTGGGTGTGCGGTGGTGGCGGCGCTTCCCGTTGGCTCACGCTAACCCTAGATCGGTAGGGATGTAGGTGGGGTGATTGTCACAACGGCGATCCTCGTGACGCGTGCTGCCGGTACACCACCTCTTTATATAGCGCGGCGACAGGGGCCCACCCACTAGATGAGGTTGGGGCACCCCCATCAGGGCGCGGATAAGGGACTCGTTCAGGCCGTTGGGCTCGAGCGGGAGAGATTTATCTAACAGTTGGTTGTACACCCTTTCCTGCACAGGGCATGTGCTCCTCTCTGGCTACCCCCGTTTAATTCCCGTCGGGCCCGCCTGTCAGCCTCCTGCGAAAGATTTCCGTTGCCGTTTTTCGGGTGTTTTAATTCTGGAAGGGGCAGATGCCCACCCACCCCGCCGACCCATCCCGCGCCCATCTAGGGATGCAAAGGTGGGACAATTGGGATAAGCGGGTTACCATATTTAGACTATTAAACTAACTCTAATTTAGATGAGATAAGTGGGACAAGCGGAATATGTCAAATATAGTTTATCTCATTTCTCCCACTTAGTTTTGAATTAGTCTAGTAGTCTAAAAGTCGTATTTCACTTATCCCAATTATCCCACTTCTGCATACCTACGCCCGTCCCCGCCCGTTTCGCGTCCGTCACACGCCCATACTGCGTCGTGAGTTACGTTGCAAGCCCACCGATGGACTGGCTCTTCTTACCCGCTTGATGTCTACTCCCTTCACTGGGACGTGGCCCCCTTTTCTTTGGGCGCCTACTTGTCAGTGGGCCTGGCACGGGGGTAGGCGACGCCGCCCGTGGTGGTCACGATGGTCGAAATAGCTCATCGCTCTGGGGCATGGCCGGCTTTTCCTCCCGCTGGGCATGTCTATTCCTACTTTTCGTCTGCCTCTGCCTCCGCCCCTCGCACTTCCCCTCCCTCGCTCCTCCCGCGCCCCTCCCCGGCTCTTCTGCTTCTTCATCTTTCTGCTGGACGGAGGGGTCGCCGGCTGTCTTCCCCAGCCTCACTAACGTTGGTCGTGTTCCCCGGCATTCGCTCCATCGACGGCGTCTGGTTTGTCGCCATGGATGTCTTCTGCGCTGGATTCGGTGGAGGTGAGCCAAGTTTGGCCGGTGGGGTTTGGCTACCTTAGTCCTTGATTTGTTTTATTTTAGGATTTCCCGTCCTTTCTTCCTTTCTTTGATTTTTCTTCTTCTTCTTATTCGGTCTGTTCTTCCTCCGCTGCCAGGGAGATTGGTCAATTCCCTTTCTTCTGATTTGATTTTCTTTAGGCTTTCTGATTCTCTGTTTCTCTCCTTGATTTTATTTCCTCTTTTTTGGTTTGTTCTTCCTCTATTTTGTTTGTCCAGATTTTCCATCGCCGGTCTACTATTTCTTCTTGCTCCTGACATTTTTCTA
Source organism: Avena sativa (assembly GCA_916181665.1). Taxonomy (NCBI): domain Eukaryota; kingdom Viridiplantae; phylum Streptophyta; class Magnoliopsida; order Poales; family Poaceae; genus Avena; species Avena sativa. Next base: position 378,998,826 of record OV702284.1, read on the forward strand.
CTGTTCAGATTTTACCTAGTTGTGGCCATCGTCTCTCTTCGTGCTAGCTGGTTGTAACTTGGCCGGGTTGTGAACGTGTTTGAGGTTTCGTGCCTCGCGAGGGTGCAGATGCAGCAATTTATAGCGTGCGTCTCCAAAGTTCAAAGTGATAGCACAAGATTCGGAGTGACAGGGAAGGAACTCCTTTTACATCTCTCAGCCTGGGGTGTATCATCGATTGAGCTTACTTGAGGGTGAAGGGCGGCGTGGTTCTTTGTCGGGCCATGCCCTAATAGCTGAACAACTGATTTCTACGTGTCGTTGTATTGATTGCGATCGTGCATCACATCGGTCAGATCCACTAACGATGGCTAGCTCTCCCTGTAGACTAGTACTTTGAATTAATATTTGACATTTTCGTCGTCCGATCCATATATATAATTAAGGTGCATGCTACGTCCAATAATTAGCTGCTCTACTATTCTGTTCGGGCCTCTGCATATATACATCTGATGATCATGCATGTACGCCGTGTCCCTGCGTCACGTCGGACGAGACGCTATCAAGGTGCTCGTCGCGCACGCCTGCCGGTAGCCCAGTGTTGGCTCCCTGCCGCCCCCACGTGTTGCAGTGCCCACGCCACGCACGCCAGCTGTCGCGCCTGGCCCCAAACCGCGCGCGAAGAGCTGTGGCCGTGCCGCATAGTACCTCCTCAACCTCAACTTGCCCCGCCGGCGGCCGGCTCGTCTCCCGGCCTGGTGTGTGTCCGCGCCGCGTGCCATCCGTGACGTCGTATGTGGCCGCAAGCGTGCGAGCACGCCGCGCCGTCGCGTTGGAGGACGACCACACGCACGGCAACTTGGGCTTGGTGGTGCCGACTCTTCTAAGAACCCGTTACACGCGAGGGCATGTTATAAATTAAAACCAAACACAGAGAATCAAATTTGACCAAAACTAGCAAGGTACTAGTTTTTATTTAGCTTTGGGCATTATTGTGCCCTGGCTCAGCCGACTTGCACCTTTTTTTTTATTTCTCCTTTGGCTTCGGCTGGTGATCGTGGATTGGTGTCTATACGAACCTGTTATTTTATTTATAAGCGGGACGAAAGCCTCTTTCAAGAGCAAGATACTAGTTGATCTGCCGATTGATTAGGTAGCATGTACCTTTGGGAGAATGGCGATTGCGTGCATGCTATATACTGCTACATTTGTGCACGAAAATCTACTTTCATCCGGTGGATTACCGTACAGACTATTAGATTTGGAAATTACTCAATTCAGGTATTATTTCTGAAATTTGAGGGGAAAATAGTACTATATAAAAAAATCAAGATACTACCTCCCACGGCTTTGCGTGTTTTGTAGGGAAACTGCAGAGTGATTACTGGATGTACAACTGTTTTCAATTACTGCATAATATCATCAAGGTAGGCATTCGTTTGCACACAAAAAAGCGATTTTTTTTTAAATAATACGAATTAATTATTTAATTTTAGTTGTATTATGCGTTTTTTCAAAATTGCAGATCTAGTGCTTTGTCGGCCAGGGGCAAGCCGACTGGTCCAATCGGCCAGACCCTGGCCGACTGCATTGCAATCGTCCAGCAGCCAGCTGACAGCAGGTCGGCCAGTGGGGCCGCGGGACCCACAACGGTCGACAGGACCAGTCGGCCAGGCGCAGGCCGACTGCCCAATCGGCCAGGCCTAGGCCGACTGGGGCCAGATAAGGGCGACGCCGCCGCGCCCGGCCTTCTTCTCCACGCGACGCGCCTGCCTTCTTCTCCAGCTGCTGCCTCTCTCTCTCCCCTTCGTGTTCTTCATTTTTACCCACCTTTTTTCTCAGATTTTGCTCGATTTGACCACAAAAAATTCAATCCAAATCCATTAGAGAGGGAGTTGAAGCCCGATCTACGGATTGGTTAGCTCATGGCTTGATTTGGTGTTGGTTTGTTGGAGGAACGGTGGTGGAGCTGTGGTGAAGCAATGGCAATGGTGGTGGAGCTGTGGTGGAGGAGCTGAGGCTGTGGTGGTGGAGCAGTGTTCGAGCTGTGTTGGTGGCAGCTTCTCTCGCTTCAAGGGTAAACTCTAATCCCTCGATAATCAATGGATATTGTATATGGTTACGTACGTTCGTCGTATGGTTAGTCTATTAGAATATTTGGCTAGTTGATTAGTAAAAATTTGGCCGGTGGATTAGTAGCAATATTTGACCGATGGGTTAGGCACAAAAATTTGGCCGGTGGATTAGTAGCAATATTTGACCGGTAGCAATAATATCATATTTTTTAGAATATTTGCAAGCATTGGCCAAAGTTATACGCGTTGTCGATAAATAATTGATTAGGTTGTTTATTTTATGTCAGCAGAGATGACCAATTTAGTGAAGTTCGTGTTTTATTACGGTCATGGGAATGTTCGAACAAATGACTTTGGAGCAGATCTTGGAGAATTTATGTGTACACAGTTAGATTTGACTGCCCCTCAAACGTGGAGTGTTAGTCAGTTGAAGGAATGGTTGACAGGATGTTTAGGCTATAACATCGAGACGTACACCGTCAGCGTGCAAGCATTATGGACAAAGTCAAGAAAAAATATTTTCTGGACTTTAAGGCATGTAGATACAGACAGAGACTGGTTTAAGTGGTTAAAAGGCTGCGAAGATAGGCATGTAAACCCTCGCGCATTAGTGCTTCCTGTCTTGAAGGAGATCGATGGTGGACATGTTTCGCGCCATAGTGTTGATTCAAGTTACGGGATGTACTCTATGTCCAGTGCTGGAGGCGGTGGTTATGAATCGGGGCAGAGCAGTGAGATAGGAGGAGGAGGAGGCGGTGGTTATGAATCGGGGCAGAGCAGTCAGGCCGGAGGTGGAGAAGACTATAGTGGAGAGGCAGATGCAGACGAGGAAGATGGAGGCATGCAGAACATGATGGAAGAGGAGGATTACATGGATGGCGAGAGTGGTGATTCTGATGACCCTGATGATTCTGATGGAGAAGGCAATGGTGGAGAGGACATGCCGATTCCTGCTTCATGGAATCAAAACATGTCAACCGGAATGACCGTTGATGATGGTCATGATTCTGCGTGGGAATATCACAGCAACAGAATTGCCCAGGGTGCCAGATATCAAGACAAGCAACATTTGCAAGATGCAGTCGTTGCTTGGGCAATGTCAACACACAGGGTTTTGAAAACAACCGTGTCCTCTAAGAAATACTTGACAATGGAATGCGTGGATATAAATTGTCCAGGCAGGGTGCATGCCTATGTCCCTGCGTATGACACAACTTGGTTGGTGAGCGACTATGTGCAGCACACATGTAAGCTACACAATGTTCCTAAAGATCATCTTAACCTCTCCTCCACACTTCTAGCTCGGCTGCTTTACACGGACTTAGTAGAGTGCAAAGCCTTGACAGTACCTAGTATACAGAAGAAAGTAAAGACCCGGTTTAAGTACTCCATTTCGTATGGCAAGGCTTGGAGGGCAAAGCAAAGGGCTCTTGAGGAGAGGTTTGGTTCGTTTAGAGACGCGTATGACTCCGTGGTCCGACAACTTCAGACACTGCAGGATAGAAACCCAGGCACCTATGTCGACATACAATATTATGTGATACCCGAGGATCCATCCGTGAAGGTGCTTCATCGAGTGTTCTTCTCTTTTGCTGTATGCATCCAAGCTTTCAATTATTGTCGTCCAGTGATATGTGTAAACGGTACTTTTCTAACTGGCAAGTACAAGGGTCAGATCCTTACCGCCATTGGTCAAGACGGCAACAATCAGATTGTCCCACTCGCATTTGCTTTCGTGGAGGGCGAAAACACTGAAAGTTGGACATGGTTCTTCAGGCAGCTCAAAATAGCAGTTGTGAAAGACAAGCCGAATGTGTGCATCATTCATGATAGGCATGCAGGTATACTCAATGCCGTAAAACGGCTGACACAGCCAGGGCCAGAAGAGCAAACACCTTGGCTTGACATGCAAAGCCGATGGTGCATGCGCCATTTGGGTGCTAATTTCTTCTCACAGTTCAGAAACAAGAACCTCATGAATCTATTCAAAAAATTGTGCAAGCAGAACCAAGAATGGAAGCACGATTTCATACGTGCAAAGCTCGATGAATTTACTCAGAAACATGTGAGGGCAAGGAAATCTGCGCAAAACGCAGCCGTAGCTGCACATCAAGCAGCAGTAGCTGCACATCAAGCTACTGGAGCTGCCCCTGTGGAGGAAGATCCTGTAGGGCTTTGTGACTTGCCTGGATTTGATCCACCTGGTACAAGGAGAAGGCTTGGCAGATCGATCAAGAACTTCCAACAGTGGATAGAGCACGAGCCTTTGGAGAGGTGGTCTTTGCTACACGATACACATGGAGCTAGGTATGGTGTCATGACTACAAACCTAGTTGAGTCATATAACTTTGTCCTCAGAGGTAACAGGGCACTTCCACTGACAGCCATAGTCGAAGGTATTTTGTATGGCACGATTTCATATTTTAGAACCAGACGACAGGGTGCTCAGATGCATATCATGAACAATCCGAACACCCGCTTCTGTGAAAAGGTTATGAGGTACATGGATAAGAAGATGGCGAAGTGTATGTCACACACCGTCGTGTGTATAGGTAATGAGGACAGAAGGTTTGAGGTGCGGCTAGCCACCGATAAGTTTGGGTGTGGTAATGAACTGAGAACGCATGAGGTGAAGATAGGTAATGACCAATGGCCAACCTGCGAGTGCACCTGCAACAAACCAAAGTTGCTTCACCTGCCTTGCTCTCATGTGCTTGCTGCTTGTCGGCAGCTAGGGTTGGACGCCATATCGTTCGTGTCTCCCTACTACCTGAAAGAATCTGTGGTCAATACTTGGACGGGTGAGATGTCAGGATTTCGAGTAATGGGTAATTTCAACACCGTGAACCCTGGTGAAAGGCAGTACATCCCACACCCTGCTCTAATGCGAACAAGCAGAGGCAGACGCCAGTGTAGACGCATCCGGAATGACATGGACGAATCAGAAGCTGGCGGCCCAACTCGGCAGTGTTTTCTATGCAATGAATTTGGTCACAGGGATACTCATTGTCCCACTTTCGGTACAGGCGGCACACATACGCGAGGACGGGGTGCGCGAGGTCGAAGAGGTAGAGGACGCGGGTGAAACTATGTGGCGAACTATGTTTTATGTTGTAATATGTGGCGAACTATGCTTTATGTTGTAATATGTGGCGAACTATGTTTTATGTTGTAATATGTGGCGAACTATGTTTTATGTTGTAATATGCAACTGCTTATGTTAATTTTTAAATTGTTCAGAAATGGCGAGAAGATACAGGTTGCTCGATCCAGACATTGAAAAGAAGCATCGGGCTAGAATTTTGGAGGATAACCCCCACTCACTTGAGCCTTTGGTCACTCGCACACCGAATGTTAACTGGAGGATACACCCCGCTTGGGTTCCTAGGTACGATTTAATCATGAATTATATGAGTATTTTTGGGTTGCGATACATGATTGATCACGTTTTTGGTCATGCAGGTTGAAGTGGGCTGGGCTTTTACCTTTTGTTCGCTTGGTTGAGGGCACTGCAGACTCTACACGCCTACTATATGACCACTCGTTGCTCACATGCTTGGTCGACCATTGGAGGCCCGAGACCCACACTTTTCACTTTCGCTGGGGAGAGATGGCTCCTACTCTCCAGGACGTGTCATGCCTGTTGGGACTTCCTTTGGCTGGACAGCCCATTGGACCGCTACAGGCACCGGCGGGTTGGCAACAGGATTGGCACAGCGATTCCAGGGTATTACTAGACCATTGGAGTATGAAGAACACGGGCCCAAGTTCGACTGGTTACTAGGATGTCAGGTGTGTTTGCTAACTTCTTTTTCATCTGTTTGCTACACATTACTGGCTACTGGTTACTTATCGAACCATATTTCATTAATGCAGATCCAACAGTTAGGCTATCCAGAGACTCAGTTGACAGAGGCACAAATCACTCGGTCCTTGGAGGCATACATACTTTGGCTTCTCGGTAAGGTGATGTTCACCGAGAACCATGTCACCACTACCACCGCTCGCTACATCCCTATCGCATTGGAGATCGCCAATGCAACTAGCGCTGACATGATTATACAGAGGAGTTGGGGTTCTGCGGTCTTAGCGGCCACGTACCGAGGTCTGTGCAGTGGTTGCCAACAGAGGGCGCCGAAGTCAGGCCTGCTTGGATGCCCACTACTGTTGCAGCTTTGGTCCTGGGAGCGGTTTCCTATCGGCCGGCCGGACGTTATGGTTGAGACGCCTTACCCTACAGCTACTTTGGGCGACCCTCTGACTGGACTGTTGGATCCAGATCCAGACCACATTGACTTGCCTACTTTCAGTTCAGTTTGGACACATCGCCAGGTATGTGCATAGTTACTTGTTACATTCATTATTTAGTTGACATAACCTATGCATGGAGCTAACAAATTATTATTCGCAGAGACGCTTTTCTCACAATCAGGTGAGGGGTTGCTACCCCGCACTGTCCGAGCAGTTTGACGTACTGCTAGCGAGTTCGGTGATGTGGGAGCCCTACGGTAATGAAGCTGTCACTGCTAGATTCCAGAGGGATGGGGACGCCGCACAAATGTCTTTACTATGCGCCAGGGACGAGCCGTATTGGCTCACAAAATCGAAGATCATCTTCGACATGCAGGCAGAGGAGATGAGCCTACATAGAGTAATGAGGCAGTTTGGTCTTCGCCAGCTGGCTGATCCTCGTCCTACGGAGAGCGCCATTCCTTCAGTCGTACACACGTATGTTTCATTTACACATTACTTCCATATTAACATGATTTATTGACATGACACTAACCATGTTAAATGTTAGGTTGTCGAGGAAGGGAAGTAGCAAGACCGCCACGGGTTGGCTACACAGGGTTGTGGTGTACGTTCAAGAGTGGGACACCGCTACAACCCGAGTCTGGGACTCGAACGAGGCATTTGACATGGAAGAGTTCAACAGGTACTTGGATAGCTACATGAGCGCCACACGACTACGCATCACGCAGCAATCTCACCCAGAGGAGATGCCGGGCGCTGCTACTTGGGATAGTTATCCGAGCCAGTCGACTGTGGGAAGCAGACAACACGCGGTATGTTTTTCATCTAATGCACCTATTTATTACATAGTTTTCCATCTATATATGCCGAACCTTGTGGTGTCTCTTGCAGGCACAGCTCTTAGTCGATCTTGAGACGGAGAGTGCTGAGTACAGACGCTCTCTTTCGTCCGGACCCCTACTTATTCACCGGCAGGACCAGGAGACCTGGCTGAGTCGCCTGGAGGAGAAGATACGACGTATCTACGGGGTTATCACGTGCACCCGCCCTTCGGACATTGCTCACCACCCGGCACCACTGCGTCCTCCGCGGCACTCGACGCACCACCAGCAGCAGCAGCCACCCTCGCCCCTACGACAGGCTCCCCGTCCACGGCTTACACCACAGACGGCTCCGAGACCTCCTCCCCCAGACCAGGCTGGAGGTTCGACGTGGCATCAGCAGTCTTCTTTCGACTGTTGGCAGCAGCAGCAGCCACCTTTGCACGATGGAGGTTCGTCGTGGCAGCACCAGCAGCAGGAGCCTTGGGGTCACCCTCCCATGCCAAACTACGGGTTTCACCCACAGCCACAGCCACAGGGTATGTGTCTTACAAGATAAGCGTCGAGGCTCATTTCATGTCAAGTTCTTACATACTTTGTTTTTATGTGCAGGAGCATTCAGAATGCAGGGGTCTATGCCTGGCTATCAGTCGTCTGTGTCCGGATCCGCCTGGACTGATCAGGACGTTGATCATAGCACTCAGGATTTCATGACGCAGAGCAGTTGGCTGAACATTTTCCAGACTCCTGCACCTGACCCCACACAGGAGACTCAGTACGATGAGCACGGGTCGGTGATTCCTCCCCGACAGGTTCGGCCGCCCCACAGGTTCGGTTGGACGACGCCTCCTAACCCACCACCCGAGCGTCGCGGCAGACGACGTCGCTGAGACATATATTTATCTATGTATGAGACATATATTTATCTATGTATGAGACATGTCTATCTATGCATGAGACATCTACCTATATATGAGACATCATTCTATCATTTCACGATTTTTATTGCAACACAGTTCAACATAACTTGCAACACAGTTCAACATAACTTGCGGTACATAAATAAGAGTCCTATCAATCCCTAGCATGATGCCTTTCCCTTTCCCTTCGATGATGCCTCGCCCTTTCCCTTGGACGATCCCTCGCACTTGCTCTTCTTGGCCTGCTCTTTCTTCTTCTCCTGCCTCTTGTCCCACTCAGCTCTCGCCTTGCTTCCAACGGGTGGCGGCATGAAGATATCATCCTCATCTTCGCTCTCTTCTATGCAGGCCCTACGTGCCACAGCCTGCTTCGTCATGTCAGCTTGACTCTTCTTGGCCTGCTCTTTCTTCTTCTCCTGCCTCTTGTCCCACTCAGCTCTTGCCTTGCTTCCAACCGGTGGCGGCATGAAGATATCATCCTCATCTTCGCTATCTTCTATCCAGAACCAAGGTGTATTAGCCACCTCCATCATGCGAGCTTCACTCTTGAAGGTGAGCTTGTCCCACCTTGCCTTGATCCTGAGAAGCTCTGCTCGTACCTGATTTGGGGTCTTCAGTTTCCACCCTCTTTGATGAAGTGATTTACCAAGTATAACGAGAGCATCATGGTTCGATACCAACGTATCCCAGTCGGCTGGTTTATCGCCTATCTCAACAGTTCTGGCTATGAAGAAAAGCCCAATGGACATATCTACAGGCCAGGGAGAAGCGTCGGTCATAGTGGAGAGGAGGGGAGGAAAATGCGAGAGCCAGAGGAGAGGAGGGAAATGAGAGAGTAAGAGGAGGAAGAGAAGAACTGGTAAAGGATACATCTCGTTGCCCGGATTTATAGAGGCACCAAAGCGAATAGGCGGGAAAAAAAGGCGGGAAGTAGTGGCGGGAAAAAAGGGCGGGAAAAAAAGGGCGGGAAAAAAAGGGCGGGAAGTAGTGGCGGGAACAAAGGGAGGGAAGTAGTGGCGGGAACAAAGAGAGGGAAGTACTGGCGGGAAAATCGGCGCGATGGCGGCAAAAATCGGCGCGAAGGATTGGCGATAAAATCGGCGCGGCGGAAGATTAGGGCTGCATTGATCATGCAGGATTTTGCTAGGGGCAGGACGATTAGACAATCGGTCTAGGTCTGGCCGATTGCACTAACCGGCCTGGGCTAGACCGACTGGGCCAATCGGCCAGGCCCTGGCCGACTGCATGTGTGGGGCAGGGCCGACTGCATGGTGCCACATGCAGTCGGCCAGGGCCAGTCGGCCCTGCCCCACACATGCAGTCGGCCAGGGCCTGGCCGATTGGCCCAGTCGGTCTGGCCCAGGCCGACAAAGCACTAGATCTGGAATTTCGAAAAAACGCATAATAGAACTCAAATTAAATAATTAATTCGTATTATTTAAAAAAAATGGTAGCATATTCGGATTAATGCCGTCCGTCCAATCTAGCACAGTGGCATGGTCATAGAAAAGAAACAAAATGATCACAGGTTCACGGATGGTACATGCTGCATGGCATGATGCAAAGCTATCTAAAAACAAGGCCGGCGTGAACAAGCTGATGTGTGAAATTTCCATCTAATATAGAATGATAGATTAATTATTGGAAATTTGAATGCAATGTAGGTAGACGAGTCCAAATCAGCTGCATGGACCATATTCCCTGAAGTAGTCTTAGGTCGCTTTTTTCGTTGTACCGCACGCAAGCCAGATTTGCAAAAAACATAAGAACGTGGTGTCAGACGTGCTTGCTGTTTCCCCCATTGTCATGTACTAATTCACATGTTGCCGGTGCCATACTTCTGACATAAATGTCATGGCTGAATACATTTACATGGATTATATGCAGTGTCAGATCCAAGATTTTGATTCATATTGAGATCTTTCTCTAAATCGCGTTCCATAAAAATTATGGTGTCGTCTGCATATTAAAGAATCGACACTCCCCCCTCAATTAGATGAGAAATGAGGCCATGCACCTGACTATCTTCTTTTGCACGAGCAATTATCGCAATCCTTTTTTTTTAAATAATAGCCTATGTCATTTACTTTAATACCCACACTACCTTTCTCTACAAAACTTTTAATCCAGTCACAATAAATAGGATCAAAACCTTTCATCCTAAGAACTTGCTGCAAGAAAGACCATTTAACCTTATTGTAATCCTTCTCAAAATCTATTTTAAAGAGAACACCATCCTTTTTTTCCTATCAAGTTCATGGATAATTTCGTGTAAGATTACCACTCGGTTGCTAATTAAGTAGTCGGTGGCTTCAGAGTACCATATTATTTGAGATCGTTTTCTTGAAAAAGATAATAGCTACTACCTTTGTTCCATAATATGCCTTTCTAGCAGTTCAATGCTTACATTTTGGAACGTATGTAGTTGTTGTCAATGTTTGTTGAGCATGCTTCAGCCCTAAGTTTATGCATAGTCTACGTGCAGTAATACAAAACAAACAAATTAAGCGGTCAAGGGTTTGATGCGTTCTGGCTAGGCCAGGGCCATTGTATTTATCCAAAAACCGTGGAAAACATTAAGAGGAGAGTCTAGGATGATAGAGTGTAAATGTGGTCTTCTCTCTATCTTTGTGGCTCATATGTTGTCATGTTCCTGCTAGCTTTAGATTTTCTTTTGCTTTGGTGCGATGGGTGCTCATCCTTTTATGTATTTATTAGTTCTCTTAATGCAACGGAAATATTGATATTGTTTCTATAAAGAAAATAGATTAATTATGAATTATACTCTAATAGTGCTCAATTATATTTAGGACCGGCACATTATTATATAATGATCAAAAGTAATATCTCAAAATTTGAATATCCAAGGTTTCAAGATATGTTTTGAATCTAAGAAGAAAAATCCTCACATATAAGGGAGATGAAACCATAAAAAGGAAGAACAGAAGTGAGATGCACATGCACCAAGAAACAAACGCTCCTTGCCTCGGCTATGTACGTCCACATTCGAGTCTTTTATGTTATGGAACGAAAGAAGTATGTGTGGAAGCCACGTTACCGATAATTTCTCCCTCCTTGTATATGTTGCAAACTCGGTCGGTGTTATCTTTCTATCTACGTCCCTAGAATCACGGTAGAGATTTGGTGCACATAGACACCAGTGATCTTGTTTTTTTTAAAGCATAACTTTGAGTTCTAAAAACAAATCAGGATATAGCCAGTGATGCATACCAGAAAAGTTCAAATTCTCAAGTAAAAGTAATGTGTATTTTAAGCTCCACAAAAATAACAAAATTGTAGATCTATAGTGTAGTGATTTCAAATCACAACAAGTCACACTTTGTCATTTTTGTGTAGCTCGGATTACAAAACAATTCGAGTTGACATTTTGCATGTCTTTGAGATACATCATTAGCAACTTTTAGGATTTTGTTTTAAGATTTTTTTAGAACCTATAAACATAGTTTTAATTTTTGGTGATACGCAGGAGCACTAGAGCTCGGAGTCAAAACGACTTTCCGCCAGAATCGTTAATACGAAAGCAACAAAATGATTAAAACGCCACATCGTATCGATGTATGCATGGAAGGGTGTCAAGCTGTCCAAAAACAAAGACGACACCAAGCCACGAAGTTAACTAGCTACTTTGTCGACTTTTCTTCTACTACTGGATGCTAAATACTCTCTTCGTTCAGAAATATAAGACTGTGAATCGAATATATCTATACGCCTTTTAGTATATAGATTCGTAGAGGTTTGGAGTGAATCTTCTATACACTAAAAAGTGTCTAAATACATTTATTTGGCAAAGCTAAAATGTCTTATATTCCTGAACGAAGGAAGTAAATTAATACTGGATAGTAGTCTGGAAACGATCGTCTACGAACGAACAGCTGTATTTAAATTCTCTCGGTAGTCTTGGTGTGGACATAACTAAAATGTGCAAAATGAAAACATGTACCAGATCGAGGTGCCAACGCGCAAGACACACCGTTGCTGTGTCTTTTTCCATTGTAGTATCCAGCTAGGTGCACATGGCGGACCAGTATACGGCCTCCGATGGGCAATCGACACCTATAGCACCCGTCAACCCAGGTCAGGCTCTACTATCCTCTCTTATGAATCTCCTTGCCCCTCCATGACCAGTCATGGCGCTCCCCTCCATGCTGTGTTTATAAAAAGCGGGACTCAGGTCTGTTTCGAGGAGATCTTGGGCATCAAGACGGATGAGACGATGCCAGAGGCTACTGATCGATCAACAGAGGCGCACCAGTTAAGCCTCTACTTTTCCTTCTATACTCAGCGTCCCATACATATCTGCGCTGATCGACAAATGGTCGCTGACCGACTCATCTAAAGCTGTTATTGATGTCCTCCATGGGGTTCTTATGATGGTTGCATGATCGGCCTATGAAATAAGATCTGGGCCGTTCGATGCTGCAAAGATATTTTTGTCCACATGTACAGTAAAACCCGAAAACGTTGGTGTTAATTTAGCTTTGTGACAAACTAGTCTAGATCTATTCAGTAGCACTTTACCTTGCGTATCTAGACTCGAAACTGAGAGGGGGAGAGAGGGATCTGAGAGAAGAGGGACTACCTGCTCCCTGGCTCGACAAACAAGAGCCAGAGGGGATGCCGGAGCTAGTGCCAGAGTTAGTGCCACTACTTGGGAAATGGCCATTCGTGGCGCACCTGAAAAGAGCATCTGTGGCGCACTAGGGGTGCGCCACGGGCCTTGCGCTACGGCTATCTCCTAGCCGTGGCGCACTGGCTAGTGCGTCACGGTTGTGTCGAGATAGGCGTAGCGCACCTGCTAGTGCGCCGCGGCTATGTGGGCAGGTGCGCTATGCGTAGGATCTTCTATGGCGCACTTCCCAATGCGCCACTAAGCTTCTGAGGTGCGCTTTAGGCGTAGTGCGCCACAAAAGGTAGGTCATGTGCGCCACAGGTGTTTTTTTTTAATTTCCGAGCCAGATTATATACAATATTACAGGCATATATACACACACAGATACAAGGTATACAATTATATATATAAATACACAATTTAAAAAACAAGATTGAAACAAATACATATAGATAAGTCTCGTACATGAATACATAGTATAAGTTACATTGTTTCGATCAAGTTACAAAGTAGTTGGTGACATGCGAATACATTTGTCGATCGAACAAGTTAGAACTCGGAAGCTCGCCTAGACATATAAACTAGCTAGACACAAACGCGGGATAAACAACCAAAGAAGATAAGCATGATCACCGCCGCGACGAAGGTGTAGGTCTTCATCCGGTTCCTTGTCCTAACTCCCGCTAGATAGCGCGTGTATCTAGCTTCCGCATCTGCCATAGTGTTGTACCCTTTGTAGCTATTGCCGCTGAAACGGTGCACCTGTCTCCGGCAGTCTTCCCAATCATCGTAGACTCCGGGAACCCGTCCCTTATACACGACGTACCACGTCATCTATAAGTTGACAATAATAATTAACCGGTGATTGAAAAAAACATATATAATTAAAGTCGCATATGAAGATACACTTATAGAAAGTACTCCTAAATCAAAAAGACCAAACTCAAAAAGCATGCCTCATATATAACTAGGTTGTTCGACACTGGAATATGCTACGATGGAACTGTTAGCCAAGTAGGATGCACAACACCTGGACCTGTGCATAGCACAAGGCGAACAATCTCATCGCAGCACATTCACATATAGTGTGCCACGACATTTCAATCATCGGCATCATTCTCGAAAAAGACCAAAGTAACTCGAAAAGAATGCCTCATATATATATACATAGGTCGTTGGACACAGGAATATGCTACGACAGAACGATTAGCCAAGTAGGATGCACAATTCCTGGACTTGTGCATATCACAAGGCTAACTATCCCGTCGTAGCACATTCACATATATATTGTGCCACGACATTTCAATCATCGGCATTATTCTCGAAAAAGACAAAAATAACTCGAAAAGAATGCCTCATATATATACATAGGTCGTTGGACACAGGAATATGCTACGATGGAACCGTGAGCCAAGTAGGATGCACAAGACCTGGACTTGTGCATATCACAAGGCTCACAATCCCATCGTAGCACATCTATAATATCTATAAAGTTCATCCCCACTAGTGTGCATTTAATGTTTGCAAGCTAAAAGCTCAATTAGCCACGTCACCCCACTTTCTCTTATCCGTTGGATTACAAAGATGCGGTCCATAGTGTATTGCTCGACCGTCTTCCCTCTGCCCCGTTCTCTCGAAGCAAACCTGTCCGTTAGCTCGATCGGCCCAGTCACGTTCTTTCTAGCCAGCCCACCTCCTCTTCTTCTATAGAACGAAGCAAAAAAAAAGTTCACTCGACCTACCCAGCCCACATCAGGATCCTTGCCTTCTCTCTAACCAGTTCACCTACACTTCTCAAACTGAAGCTCCGTTCGGTCGGTCGGCTTCCGAGCTCCCACTGGAAACTGCCGGATGACGCGGTCGCATCATATTCCGCCCACCATTTTCGCCTCGCATCCCCCACCAACCACCAAGCCGTCCGTCGTTTCATGTACACCGATGATGCTAGCTGATTTAATTTTCCGGAAGACGGCGTCATCTCCGGGACTCACCATGCAGCCACCGGTTCCACGGGAGCCGTTGCCACAGGGATGTAGGTACCCCATGGCGGCGGCAGACAAGCAAGGCAGGAGGATATCCCCTCACCTTTCTTCTCTCCACCTGCTTCTTGCCTTTTCCTCAGTCACACAGGTACTATACGATCTGAATCTTTTGCTCTCTTCAATGGTTTCTATTCACAGGTTCAGATATCTCTGTGTTCTCTAGGTTTCCGGCCAATCTCCATACTTCCCGTTGCCATTTTTTGTCCAATGGAGAATTGAAATTCCCATGCGATAGTGTAACTAAACAATTTCGTCTGATTTCTGCAGATAACTTGGATAATGTTGGCTAATTCACCCGATCTAAGTTTCTTCTTGAATCAATCAGCTGCTACATTGTACTGATTTCTGCAGCTTACGTTGGCCATTTCTTTCATGGAGTTTCTCGATTGCCTTTTTTAGTATCACTACATGTTTTTTTCTCGGTGGCATCCACATGGTTACATGCTAATTGGAGCTACTGCAACATCTGAGGACAAATTCTGCAGGGACAGTTATTTGATTGCTATATATCTACAGAACAAACTGAAGTATCCAATTCAGATCTCAACATATATTATTCTCATTTGTTTATGAAAATATATCATGCCATCTGAAGTTCTGGTGTCCTTCAAGGCATTGGCTCCATCAATTAACCTTATATGCCTATGGATCTCCTCTATAAAGAGTTGGGTATGTCTTTCCTCAAGTTCTTCTATATGCGTACAAATTAACTCGGCCATGCTGCACATACACTCAGCTCTTCATTTTCTTGGTTGTTTCACAATAAAATAGACGTTGTTCATCGTGAAGCTGAAAACACAGCTTATATATATTGTGACGGGTCAGAATACTAGATTGTGGATATATATAGGTAACCCATAATGATCTTCATTCTTCTTTTGAATCATGTTGTTTTGCCATGCCTATTTTGGTGATACCTATCTCTCTATCTCTGTTCGATCTCTTACCCATTCTGTTTCTACTAGCTTATAGATTCGGGCAAGCAAACTAAAGGATGTCTGTTGCAGTGTTGAGGAGATAAGCTGTTGAAGAGGCACTGGTCTGCATCCAGTCCCCACTATAGACTGCAGGTCCTTTCCCTTCTCATTCTCCCTTGGGGTGCTTAATGCTTGCTAATATAGTTGTTGGTTTATTTGTTACTCTTCGTGTCACTACTGGTCTGAGAGGTTTCTAGGTCGCTTTTAGAACCATTTCATAATGTCCGAGTAAATCCCTTAGTGTGTTTCATGCTTGCTAACATAGTTGTTGAATTATTTGTTACTCTCTGTGTCGCTACTGATCTGAGAGGTTTCCAGGTCATTAGAACCATTTTGTAATGTCTAGGTAAAAAAACGGGAAGCGCTTTTTTTTGCGAGGAAAAGGCTGATAATATTATCCAACGGTTCTTACAGAAAGGTCCAAAACAACAAGAAAATTACAGATAAGTCCACACTGGATCTCGTCTTCGTCAACCGCGAGCGAGACGCGTCGCCGGCGCTCCGCCGCAACACCTCCCAGACGCCTTGGATCAGAGGTGCCCCTCTGCGAACGGGAAGTCCTCGAACCCCGAAGAGCCTCCACTGCGCTCCGCCGACTCGGACGCCGTCGATAACATCAGCAACCTTCTCGAGCACACCAAAATCGGAGTCGCCGCTACTCGACCTCCGGACAGGGGAGAGCTCGCCCAGCACCTCCAAAGAGAAGAGGACGAGGGAGAGACGGTTGACCTGCTGCGGAACTCCGCCGGAGCACCACCTGCAAGGGGGAAGAACACCATCTCCAAAACACCGCACCAGCCGCGCCGCCTCCACCTCAGCGCCGCCGGCAGGCCAACTACCCAGCCCTACCTTATATACACCACTAGATCCGGGGTTCCCCCACCCTCCCGCCGCCGGAGCGGCCGGCAGAGGGGGAGGGAACCGGCGAATCACCGGGGGAGAGGGTGGTTTGGGCAGAGGTTCCAAGAAAATCGCCCACCTTTACTGTAGCAGAGGGAGGGGAGAGGTCCAGGGTCCTCTTCGATTTGCTTAGCGCAAACGGGAAGAGCTTAATAGGTGTTACTCTCACAACTTTATAACTAAATATTCCCTATTAAATATTTTCTGACAGCTCTTTCTGTACAGAATTCACACTCTTGTTGCAGCTTCGTCCCCTATCACATTGCACTTTGATCCACTCCATCATCAGTTTTCTTTATTTCGTTGGGGGATACTTGGGTTTCTCCGCAAGAAAAAAACTGGTATGTGGTCTTTTCTTTCAAATCATACGACACTGCTTGAATTTTCAGCTCGAGGACTTTTGCTCATAACTTTTTTTCCTCCAGGATGTAACCGAGTTCATCAAAGAATGTCCTCTCTCCTTTGATTGATCTAGCAAGGGAAGCTCACAAGAAATATATGGATGTAATAAAAAGGTTGAAGGGAAAATACAGCACAAACAACGTATCTAACTTCCAAAAACAAGTCTTCTCATGCTGAAATCACAAACGAAGTACCCTGTGGTCGATGTCATCATCCATGTGTCACTGTTGATTAAACAAAAAATGAAACACCGCATCTCCAATTTATTCTTATGAAAGAAGCAACCCGAAGGAACAAAACAAATAGTTTGTCCTACGTGTTTAATTTTCAGTCATACAATAAATTACCAGAACAAAAAGTTTCTATACTACAAACATATTTGTATTCGCTATTCCATCTGTAATATTAGGTGTCATATAGTCCTCTTCCTCCCTTCGCAGCGTTATGTTGAAATATCATCTGCTGTAGCACAATGCTAATGTTATTTCATTGCAAACCAATTAATTTCCTATAGGCAGATGTTTTCCTCTCGAGTCCCGTAGAAACGTGTGAATCTACCCTACATTTTTTCATATATGAAAATCATCTTTCATTCCCACAGCAATGCGCGGGGTATCAACTAGTTCACATATATAGTGTGCCACGACATTTCAATCATCGGCATTATTCTCGAAAAAAGAGTAAGGAAGAAAAAAAGACCAAAGTGAGCAAAGGACCAAAGAGTAAGCAAAAAACCAAGCAATGATTGATATATAATAATAATAAGCAAAAGAAGTAAGCGATGATTCATAAACCTAATAAGATAAGTATAGTAGCATGTACACTTGTCCACACACACACAAAGGTCATCTATGGTTTGTAACTACAACTAGGCCAACATCAAGCCTTCTAGCTCGGCTTAGGGAACGGAAGGACGCCTTGTCTCGTCATGAACTTCCTATAGTCACCCTGCATCTCTAGGCGATCTTCTATGTCACGGTTATTCGGGATATTTCCTCCGTAGAAGATCCTCCCCCCCCCCCCCCTCGAAGTCATGACATCACGAAAGATGATTGCCCCAAACTGCTGCTGGATGCGATACATCTCTTGTCTAATATCTGAATCAGTGATCTTGGCCTTTGCTTCGGCTCACTGTTTGAGATGATCTGGCAGCGTAGAATTCTGCTGATCAAGTAGGAACGCCCTCATGTGATGGAGTGCGTAGTAGGCTTCCTTCTTACTGTTTTTCGGCTGCTTCACGCAGGGGAACTCCGTTACGTGGTTGAAGACGTGCCTGCCGAACTTGACCTTCGTACGCACGAAGGTGGTGCCTTCCGTCGAGGCAAAGCCAGTGAGAGCATCATCCAGAACTTCCTTGATCTTGTCGTAGTTTTTCTTCTTTTCTAGACTCCCCGAGTCGAAATACGTGGCGTGGGAATGCTTTGGCGATAAGGAGATGAGCGTGCAGTGTTCATCTCTGCGCAAAAAATTCAAATGGAATGTGTTGGAAAAAGAATGATGATGATCTAATAAAGCCAATCGACGGTGGCGAGTGAATAACGACTTACTCGGAAAAGTAAGGCACGAGAATGTATTCCTTTGTCATGTTCTCCACGAGGATTTTTTTAGGTACGAGGCCACGATACATCGTTCGGCGGGGGAACCCAAGCAGCCGTCACGCATGTAGCAGGGGTCCACTATAGCGATGCCCGGTGTGTTCTCTCTAATGTTCTGCATGGCCAGGCTAAGAGAAAACAGACGGACCATGGTATAGTGCAGCGGGTATAGGTGGAACATATTGAAGATGTCGTCGAACCGCAGGAAGAACAGATCCGCAGGGGCATTGTCGACGAAGCCCAAGCCTGGTGGCACCTTGACCACGAATACCGGGTGCGAGGGATCTTTCTCCGATAGAAGGCGTCTCTCTATCGTCAGCATGCCGTCATGCACACTCTGCAGTTCCGAACTGGCGAGCTTCCGCAAATTCTTAGGTAGAATGGGCTCACCCGCCACATGAATCCTCCACATAATACCCTCGGGTCTTGGTGGCCCGTCCCGAAACCTGATCGGATTCGCAGTTGTTGACGCCATCGGCTGGCTCGAGCTGCTAGATTTTCTTTTCCTGCCCTTTTTTCCTTTTGGAGAGCGGGCAGGCACCGCAATCTGAGCACCGGCCTCCCTATGTAGTGTGTCAGGGATTAGAATAAAGGGCCAATTGGTTGTATCAGCTGGCTCTGTAAAGGCGCAAGCTGGAGGCGTCTCCTGAGAACCAAACAAACGCTTGGTGATAGTGGCTTTCTCTATGGGGCCACCAGCTAGGTCTTCGTTGTTAAACTGAGTGTTGAAGAAGTGATCATTCCAGTCTTCGTCGTCCTCGGCCGGATCCTACGCCATGTGCATATCATCAACATGATCATCCGACCCACTGCGTGGAGGTGACAGCGAGGGTGGTAAGGGGGCCTTGCCACCGCTTGTCGCTGGCACGATAGGCGGTGCTGTTGTCTGTGGCGTGATGGCCCCCGCCGTCCCCAAACGGATCATGCTCTTTGGCCATAGCAAGAATAAGCCGAAGCAAGTTCTGAGGACAGACGGCTCTTCTTCATCCGCTCCTAGGGGTTGAATGGGAGGTTCCAGGTCGTCGCAGCCCCTTAGCACCCGACTAATTTTAACCCTGTGCACGCTATCTGGCATCGGCCTTGAGTGGAACGTGCGCTGCAAGGGTTGAACGATGGTACCCTTGGCAACATCCCTCAGCTCGTTGTTCACGTAGCATAAGAGAGTGCAAGGAACATCCGTCTGCGGAAAACATGTACGGCATCGTCAAAGATGCCATAAGAGTAATAGATGGCGTGAAAGGCGGTAAAGCAATTTGTTTACCGTGATGGCGTCGAGATCGGCTAATGTCGACGCACCGCATACGGTGACGGGCGTGCAAGATACGGAGGGCTGCTTGATGGCGTGGTGCTGGCCGCCGGTGTATTCTCCCTACCGACGGGTGCTTGGAGCTCCGGTGCCGCCGCGACGATGGCAGGGGGGCACCAACATGTACTCCGGCGCCGCGGTGATGGCAGGGGGAGTCACCAACACTTGTGGCGCCGCGGTGCTAACAGGCGGAGTCACGAACACGTAGTTTGCCTGATTCGTCGGCTCCGCGTTGTTCGAGTGGCTGCTGACCATGCTTGGAATCGGGCACGGCCCTACTCGACCACCCGCACTCCAGTTCTCTATTGACTCCACCAAGGTAGGCAGGAAGGACGTGAGGGTGATTGCCAGGTTGTCTTGGACGATCTGCGGGATCCGCGCCACTTGTGCCTTAAGTTCTTGAACCTCGCGGTTTTCCTCCTCGCTCCTTCCTGACGGCGCCACATGCATCCTCGGCGGTGGACCAAAATGATCCACCCAATTCTTACCCCCGAGGCCGGCCAGATGGCTAGCCGACGACGGCTTCTTCGTAACCGGCTCTATTTTCTTGTCCTGGTTCATCGCCCTGTTAAAAGGGTTATCCCACCGGGTGGCCGCCGTCGACCCCTGGGATGAGGAACCCTGGGATCCATGACTAGCAACAATTTCCTCCTCCTGCAGAAGAAGTAACAGTGAATCGTTTAGATCATCGATTAGATTGCAATCGAGTTGATCCACGGTAATTAGATTATACTTACCACAATTTCCTCGAATTTCTTCACCGCAGGATTCACGGTGAGTTGTTTTGTTTTTGGGTCCACATGGTAACGGGCCCTGATGAAGTTTCAAACCTGCCCGGGTTCGAATTTCACAAAGGGGTTTTCTATCCCCTTGGATCTATACTCTTCGTCCTCCTTATTCCATTTGGCCCCCGCGGTTCTGTATCCACCAGATCCAAGATGGTGATGACCTATATTCATCGCCTGCAGCACCTTTCCCCGATTACTATTGGCCAGGGCTCTTTCGGATTCACACCTCTCCTTGAACTCCCACAACTAATCTTTGGTGATCTGCGGGTCAATCTTCTGGATCTCCTCGAGACTTTTGCCTTCTTTATAGATCTTCTTTATCCGGGTTCTCCAGCTGGCCAGGGCGGTGCTCATCTTTGTGAAGGCGGATTTGTTTACTTCGTTCCCATGATAATTTGTGTTCTGATACTTAGCGGGGAACTTGTATCTTGCGTGCAGCTTCTGGAAGAGGAGTGTGCGCAAGTGGCCATTATCTTTATGCCAGAGATTCTCGGTGTTGATCGAGATGGTTGTCCGGATGATCGCCGCCACTTGCCCACCGTACCCTTTGACGACAAGGGCGGGCTCCAAAGGAACCCCTGATGGTCTCACTTCGGTAATTTCCTCCCTGGTCGTGCCGACCGTGTTCGGGCGCCGGTCCTTCGGCTTCTTCTTCTTAGGAGGATTGCTACCACTCCCTGTGCCCTCGCCGCCATCAGTGGTTTCATCGTCCGTCGTTCCTTCGTCTTCTTCCTCCGCGTCTTCTATCTCATCATCCTCGCTCTCCGAAGGATGGTATTCTTCATCGTCTTCTAGCCGCTGGGCCGCCTCCCAGAATGTCAATTGTTTATTCGGAGGTCTGAGTTCTCCTTCAGCGCTGATGCGCTTAGAACATCCAGCCTCGTCATTGTCACACATCTTTGCACTAATAAAAAACAAATAATTGGTTAAATGCACGGAAAAATCCAGCATGACCTTCGCTAATTTTCTTAAACTAGGAGTGCCCGATTTCTGCCGAAACGGAAGTTAATCAGCATTCCGGCAAAAATCGTGACTCGTTTCTTACAAGAACCTGCATACACGACATAATAAAGTGCTTCATACAAGCACAAGCACAATTTCAAGGTGCTGTTGTCCCAGCACAGATAGTAGTAGAAGCACAGTAGCACCACAGATAGTAGTAGCTAGAGCAACACTAGGATGGATATAAGGAACAGATAGTAGTAGCAGCACAGATAATAGAAGTAGTAGCAGCTCAAGTAGCATAGAAGTAGTAGTAGCACAAGTAGGGTGGACATATAATATGTGGATGTTCCAGACTAAGAAGAAGAGCAAGAACAACAAGGACAACAGCAAGCAGAGCAAGCACAACACAGCAAGCATATTGCTGTCATTTGTACTATTTCAGTTCTGTGAACAAATGACAACAAATGACCAAGTGACAGCAAGCAAATGAGAATACAACAATCCTTGTTGTCATTTTTACTACTTCAGACTAAGGACCAAGGATTTCTATACTAGAAGATCATTACAGCAAGTGACAGCAAGCGAATGACCAAGTGACAGCAAGCAAATCAACACATATAGACTATTCAAAAAGAACAAGTTCTATTCCTGGTTTTCCATAAGGACCAAACCACAGAAGAAAGTGACAGCAAGCAGATTGAGCTATAACACTAGTAGGATCATAAGGAAACAAATTGTTAAAGCAAGCTGCATTCCTGGTTTTCCATAAGGACCAAACCACAGAAGCAACACCTAATGCTACCAAACTTCACAGAATAAAATGTCTGAGACTTGGGCATCAGATGTCCAGAAACTGTTTTTTGGGCAAAACAGTGGGAGAGTTTGCATGGGCAAAACAGTGGGAGAAAACAGTGGATTCACCAGGCTATTATAATTTTTGCACACAGTGGCCACTATTTATGGAGCTAAAACACAATCAAAGATGACACTATTTTACTTTACAAGCTGAAAGAAGCTAACCCTTGTCTAATATTGCTTACATTGGTTGCACAAAAAAGCATTTAAGTGCAAATGTTAAACAGTTGATTACATATGGAAACAAGGTAGGAACTTTATAAACAGGGATAAATTCAGACCAAGAGAAGTTAATTTGTGTGACAGTTTCAACTTCCATCTGTATACTAGTCGTCTAGTCTACACATAGGACACTATTTATGGAGCTAAAACAATCTCTTCTGTCAGAATTTCACTGTGCCAGCTAAAACAGTGGGAGAACGTATTCAAGCAGCATGTTATATTCCCCAAATAAATACAGCATGCTTGAAGAAAGTTATATATTCTACAATATAATGTAATCAGCCACAGTTTGAATATATAATCAGAACAATATATAAGACATCATCATATTCTCGTGGCTATGTGTAACTTGACACAATTGAACCACAATTTGAAGATCAAACTAGTTCAAACTAGATCATCTGGGCATTGTTGACGGCAGCAAGACATGCTACTAGGTTAACACCAGCGGTGAGGTTCTCCATCAAGAGGCCAAGGGGCATTGCATCGTTTTGAAGAAAGAAACCAGATTCAAGAGTTGTAGATATCAGGAATCATTCAAATAGAAGCAGCGGTTGTTACAGGAACCCTAACCATGGCCTGCAGAGAGAGGGGAGAGAGGGAGAGAGAGTGAGAGAGGGAGAGAGAGGGAGAGAGGGGAGGGCCAACGCTCGCCTCTGAGATGAGGACAACGATGGCGGGCCGGCGGGCGGACGACGATGGCTGGCGCGCGGGCCTCCTCCTCGAGCGGCGGCGGGCCTCCTCCTGCTCCTGCTCCACGGCCTCCTCCTCGAGCGTCGGCGGCTGGCGAGGCGGCGGATCGAGAGAGCGGTGACGGATCGAGAGCGTGGCGAGAGAGCGAGGCTTGATTGAGATCGATGGCGTCTGAGATGGAGGAGGACGTGGCGCCGTTGACCAAGCCGTGCCTAGATAGGCGTAGCGCACTTGGGCCTAGTGCGCAACGGATAGGCGTAGCCATGGGAGAAGGGCGACGGCGTGGGTGTGCGGTGGTGGCGGCGCTTCCCGTCGGCTCACGCTAACCCTAGATCGGTAGGGATGTAGGTGGGGTGATTGGCACAGCGGCAATCCTCGTGACGCGTGCTGCCGGTACCCCACCTATTTATATAGCGCGGCGACAGGGGCCCACCCACCATATGAGGTTGGAGTGCCCCCGATCAGGGCGCGGATAAGGGACTCGTTCGGGCCGTTGGGCTCGAACGGGAGGGATCTATCTAAAATTCTCCCCCTTGATCTCAATTTTACTTTTAACTTTGTACTTTACTCGTATCATCACAGATCGGTACATAGAGCATGTTTCTCGTCTCAGCTCAATTGCTGATAGAATCAGACAACCACTACATACTTTTCTATTTTGAAACAAATCCTGTTACTTTTGGGCCTCTGTAGTCCAGGAATCATAGGCTTTCCATTAAACCCATGCCGGTTATGTGTTCTTTGAACACATTGGGTGGTAAGCCTTTCCTTAGCAGATCCGCAAGCATATCCTTTGTCCTTATATGCTCGAGTCTTATAGTTTGATCCTGGACTTTGTCCTTCACAACATAGTACTTTATATCTATAGACTTTGTAGCATTACTCGACTTGTTGTTGTGAGCATAGAATACTGCGGGCTCGTTGTCACAGTACATCTTTAGTGGCCTACTGATGCAGTAAACCACTTTCACAGTACATCTTTAGTACCCTTTTATTTGTAGGGAATCGGATCTTTTATATGTTAGCATGAGGCCTTTTGTGCCTTGCACATAACGCAAAGCTTCCTTTACCATCTTCCAGTTCTCTATGCCTGGATTCTCTTGATATCTACCGAGTACCTCGGTGATAAAAGCTAAGTCGGGGCGAGTGCACACTTATGTATACTGTAAGCTTCCAACGGCCAAAGCATATGGTACTGACTTCATTTGATCGATCTCATATTGGTTCTTTGGACATTGGGATTTTTCAAAACTATCGTCCTTGACTATGGGAGCAGGTGTTGCATTACTTGCATGAATATTGTATTTTTTTATAATGTTTTCACAATATACTTCCTGCGACAGTCCTAACACTCCATTCTTTCTATCTTGGTGAATTTATATGCCCAAAACATAAGAAGCTTCACCAAGGCCTTTCATGTCAAAATTTGAAGACAAGAACTTTTTGTTTCTAGTAGTAGATTGACATCACTGCTAGCAAGTAAGATGTCATCCACATACAGAATTAGGAAAATATATTTCCCACTTTTAAACTTTGCATAAATACAGTTGTCCTTAACATTCTCTTTGAATCCAAATCTTTTAATTATATCATTAAACTTTAAATACCACTGCCTAGAGGCTTGCTTTAACCCGTAAATAGATTTATTTAGGCGGCATCCCATATGTTCCTTCCCCTCCATGAAAAAACCCTTGGGTTGTTTCATGTAAACATTTTCTTCTAAATCTCCATTTAGAAATGTCGTCTATAATCAATTTGATGTAACTCTAAATCAAAATGTGCAACTAGTTCCATGATGATTCTGAAGGAGTCCTTACATGAGACCGGAGAAAAAGTCTCATTGTAATCTACCCCTTCTCTTTGCGTAAAGCCTTTTGCCACAAGTCTAGCTTTGTACTTTTCTACATTCCCATTGGAGTTATACTTTGTTTTGTAGACCTATTTGCATCCTACTGTTTAGGCTCCTTTAGGAATTTCCTCTAAGTCCGAAACATTGTTGGAACTCATCGATTTCATTTCATCTTCCATTGCCTCCACC
Source organism: Avena sativa (assembly GCA_916181665.1). Classification (NCBI taxonomy): domain Eukaryota; kingdom Viridiplantae; phylum Streptophyta; class Magnoliopsida; order Poales; family Poaceae; genus Avena; species Avena sativa. The sequence goes on from OV702284.1 coordinate 379,024,268, forward strand.
CACTTGGCTGAGTGAGGGATTCTCATGGCTTCTTCATATGAGGTAGGTTCGCCCTCCATATGAACTGTTTCTGTGTTGTAGACTTTGTAAATTTCTTTGGAAATGGCTGGTCTTCGTTCTCTTTTAGACCTTCTGAGTTCATCAGACTCTTGCTCATTTCGTGCCTCAGGTTCTAGCACATTCTCAGTATGTGGCTGTTCTGGCTCCCTTTCGTGCTCAACAGTGGGTTCAGGTGGCTCCTGACGGACAGGTCCCGAACCTTCTCCCATCGCTGTCACGTGTGGAGTCACAACAGGTGCCGGCACCACAACCTCAGGGGTTGTAGATGGTGGCACAACAGGTAGCGAGAAAAATGGCTCCTGAGTCATCGGATTAGGTGCATGCACCCTCTTCTCCTCAAGATCAATTTCCCGAGCTACCATGATCCCCCTCATCAATTCGTCCTCCAAGAAGACTGCATGTCTCGTTTCTACAAACTTTGTGTATCCGTCAGGACAGTACAAACGATAGCCTTTTGATTTATCTGGATAGCCAATGAAGTGGCAATATACTATTTTAGGGTCTAACTTTGCAATGTTTGGATTGAAAACTTTTGCCTCAGCTAGGCTCCCCCAGACCCTCAAGTGGTGCAGAGAGGAGACTCTGCCTGTCCACAATTCATACGGTGTTTTGGGCACCGACTTACTTGGTACTCTGTTGAGAATGTGAATGGCGGTTTTAAGTGACTCCATCCACAATCCCAATGGGAGGGTGGAATAGCTCATCATGGTGCGCACCATATCCATAAGGGTTTGGTTACGCCTTTCAGCTACTCCATTTTGCTGAGGTTCGCCCGACATAGAATACTGGGAAACTATTCCATTTTCCTGTAGAAACCTTGCAAAAGGTCCTGGTACTTGACCATATGGAGTATGTCGACCGTATTACTCCCCCACGGTCAGACCGGACTATTTTAATTCTTTTATCGTACTGATTTTCTACTTCATCTTTGAAATTTTTAAATTTATCCAATGCTTCAGATCTTTCTTTAATTGGATAAATGTAACCATACCGGAAGTGATCATCCGTGAATGTTATGAATGAATCATAACCATCCACACTTTTCACAGGAAACGGTCCACAAATATCAGTGTGGATGATTTCTAGTGTTGCTATACTTCGGTTTGCACCATTTTTAATTTGCTTTACATACTTTAATTTAATGCAATCTATACATTGCTCGATGTCTGAGAACTCTAACGAAGGAAGAATGTCATTTTTAACAAGGCTCTCTATTCTTCCCCTCGAAATATGGCCTAATCTACAGTTCCATAACTTTGATGAGTCAAAGGTTCGCTTTCTTTTCTTTTGTTATTTGTTCGACAAGGGAACTTGTTCATTCACATCACACACAGAAAACACTTTCTCATGCAAGGATAATAAATAAATCTTGTCATGGAGTAAAGCAACACCCACATAAGTATCTTTCAACCAAATGGCACATTTGCCATGTCTAAAATAACACTCATACATGTCTTTATCCAGGCACGACACACTTATTAAGTTTCTATGGATGGAAGGAACAAATAAAACATCCTTAAGCAAAAGAGTAAAGCCACCAACTAGCTCCAGAGGAATGTCGCCAACAGCCTCCACTTTGTCTTGAATCCCATTCGCCACTTCAATGAGTCTTTCTCTTCTTGGAAAAATCCTTGTCGAATGGAATCCCTGTAAAGAGTTGGCAACGTGAAAAGTTGCACCAGAGTCAATCCACCAAGTAGATTTAGAAAACTTTTCATACAAGGATTCATTTACAAAAGAGACTATGTCTTTACCGTCCTTTGCCATTATGGACTTTAGCCATATTGGGCAATCCTTTTTGAAGTGGCCAGGCTTTTTGCAATGGTGGCACTGGTCTTTGACCCAGGGAGAGACTGCTGATAATGATGCTGGTGTTGTATGGGGCCCTTGCCATGTGGCTTGGAAGTGGAGCCACCATGGTTGCTATTGGTGAAGTTCCTCTTCCTGTTGTCCTTCACGTAGTTCAAAGAACCACCATGAATGGACTTAAGCCTTTCTTCCTCTTGAGAAAACATCCATATGGTCTTTTCAATGTCCCACTTTTCAGGGGACATGTTATAGTTGATGACGAAGTTCTCGAACTATTGGGGAAGAGAGGCCACATGACAAGATGCACCAGTAGAGCAGGCTTGAGCTCGAGGTCCACATCCATGGGCTTTAACTTAGCGGCCATGTTGGACATCCTCAAGATGTGCTCTCTAATGCCATGTGACCCTCCCGTATACTTTTCTGTCACCAGCTGTTTTAGCAGCTGGGTTGCATACATCTTTGAAGAGCCAGTAAACTGGCTCTTTATCTTTGCAAGGTACTCACCAACAGAGGCACACTCTTCGATTGAGCCCACTATTGCGTTCTCAGTCGTATTCTTGACAAAGGCCAAGCACTTTTTGTTTGCATTGACCCACTTTTGGTTATCTATTGGGTAGGCCAGCTCCAATGGAGCATGGTCTCTCTTTATCTTTTCCCATGCAGCATTTTCCTCAGTATCACCCCTCACTGGGTCCTCAGGCTTGACTGGCTGTTTAGTTTCAACAACCCAGTCCACCTCGGCGCAGACGAAGGCCAGGTCAACTTTTTTCCTCCATTCCAAATAGTTATCCCCTTTGAGCAGTGGGATATCCTTCAGGCAGCTCATGAGGTTGAGACCTCCTGAAAACCACAAAAGATGTGAGACAACCAAAAACAACTGTATGCATTAATCCAACATTGGTATAAATTAAGCATGCAATTGTTAGTGCCATTTAAAGTTATATCACCGTTGGATAAAGATAAAATTAAATGCACCTTTAATACTTAATAAAAGGGATCATGATCATGTTTATTAATAACGTTGGTCAATTAATAACATGAAGCATAATCAACTTTAAAACATTTAATCACATCTTTTAAAACAAAATTTAATACACTTTATTGCTTTCTAGCAATTTAAATCAACTATTTGCAGCGGAAACATCATTTCAATTAATCAACTTTTTAGAACTTTACAGACAAAATTCTATCACTTTCATATTCTCTAACCAAAATATTCATGAAATAAAATGAATAGAGAAATATGTATGAAAATTGCTTAAAAAACTAAGCAAAACAATAAAAAACAGCTTCTAAAAAAAGAACAGAAAAACTGCATTGTTATGCTCTTTGGGCCTTCACTGAGGGTGGCCCACGACTATCTGCCGCGCGCGCTGTGGATAGCGCCCAGCCGCTCACCCAGCAGCGGCCTAGCGCGATGGCCCATGCGGCCTCCCCGGCCCAGCCAGCAGCCTGCCATGCGCTGCTTGCTGGCTGCCGCCCGCGCGGTGCACGCTCACGCCGCCAGCGGCCCGCTAGAGCCCAACGGCCTGACCACTTGCCCGCCCCGCACGATCGGCCTACCCCCTCCCCCCCCCCCCCCCCCGCGCGCAGCCCCCACTAACCCTAGCCCCATTTCTCCCTCTGTCCACCCTGCGCGCCCCCACCCGCTCCTCTCTGGCGGCGCTGGCGAGGCGAGGTGGCCACCCGCCCGGCGACGGCGCCGGCGGCGAGCCCCTCCCTCTCCTACACTGCCATCCCCTGCCTCTTCCCCTCCTTTCCCTCTGTCCCTTCCAGCTCCCCACCACCATGAGTGCATTAGAGAGGTGAAACGACGAGCGACGGAGCCGCGGCCCCCCTCTGCCCCCCTTGGCGGCGGTGCATCCACCCGAGGGTGGGCGCCTGACCGTCAAGAGGTGCAGCGAAGGGCCCCCCCTTGCCGGCGACGGCCAGAAATCTTTTCTTGCTTGGATCTAGGGTTTGGGGATCTGGGGTTTTGACTTTCTTTTCTAGATTTGGGTAAATCTGGGGTGCTCTAGGGTGGGGATTTGGGGTTTTGCTCTCTGTTTTGTTTCATGGTTGGGATCTGGGGAGGAACTAGGGGTTTTCCTTTTGGGGTTTTAGATCTGGGATTTCTTTTCCCTGAAGGTCTTTGTTCTTCGTCTAGATGCCTCAGTTGATGCTCATCTAGATCGAGAGGAACGGCGCGGCCGTAGGGCAGGCGCACTTTTAGATCTAGGTTTATTCTCTCTCTTTTGCACCGAAAGATCTAGCAACTAGTGGCTCTCATACCAATGTTAATTTAGCTTTGTGACAAACTAATCTAGATCTATTCAGTAGCACTTTACCTTGCGTATCTAGACTCGAAACTGAGAGAGGGAGAGAGGGATCTGAGAGGAGAGGGACTACCTGCTCCCTGGCTCGACAAACAAGAGCCAGAGGGGATGCCGGAGCTAGTGCCAGAGCTAGTGTCGGCATTAGTAGCCATGGGAGAAGGGCGACGGCGTGGGTGTGCGGTGGTGGCCGCGCTTCCTGTCGGCTCACGCTAACCCTAGATCGGTAGGGATGTAGGTGGGGTGATTGGCACAGCGGCGATCCTCGTGACGCGTGCTGCCGGTACCCCACCTCTTTATATAGCGTGGCGATAGGGGCCCACCCACCAGATGAGGTTGGGGCGCCCCCGATCAGGACGCGGATAAGGGACTCGTTCGGGCCGTTGAGCTCGAACGGGAGAGATCTATCTAACAGTTGGTTGTACACCCTTTCCTACACAGGGCATGTGCTCCTCTCTGGCTACCCCCGTTTAATTCCCGTCGGGCCCACCTGTCAGCCTCCTGCGAAAGATTTTCGTTGCTGTTTTTCGGGTGTTTTAAGTCTGGCAGGGGCAGATGCCTACCCACCCCGCCGACCCATCCCGCGCCCATCTAGGGATGCAGAGGTGGGACAATTGGGATAAGCGGGATACCATATTTAGACTACTAGACTAACTCTAATTTAGATGGGATAAGTGGGATAAGCGGAATATGTCAAATCTAGTTTATCTCATTTCTCCTACTTAGTTTTGAATTAGTCTAGTAGTCTAAAAGTGGTATTCCACTTATCCCAATTGTCCCACTTCTGCATCCCTACGCCCATCCCCGCCCGTTTCGCGTCTGTCACGCACCCATACTGCGTCGTGAGTTACGTTGCAAGCCCACCGATGGACTGGCTCTTCTTACCCGCTTGATGTCTACTCCCTTCGTTGGGACGTGGCCCCCTTTTTTTTGGGCGCCTGCTTGTCCGCGGGCCTGGCACGGGGGTGGGCGACGCCGCCCGTGGTGGTCACGATGGTCGAAATAGCTCATCACGCTGGGGCATGGCCGGCTTTTCCTCCCGCTGGGCGTGTCTATTCCTACTTTTCGTCCGCCTCCGCCTCCGCCCCTCGCACTTCCCCTCCCTCGCTCCTCCCGCGTACCTCCCCGGCTCTTCCCCTTCTTCATCTTTCTGCCGGACGGAGGGGTCGTCGGCTGTCTTCCCCAGCCTCACTGACGCCGGTCGTGTTCCCCGGCGTTCGCTCCATCGACGGCGTCTGGTTTGTCGCCATGGATGTCTTCTGCGCTAGATTCGGTTGAGGTGAGCCAAGTTTGGCCGGTGGGGTTTGGCTCCCTTATTCCTTGATTTTTTTTATTTTAGGATTTCCCGTCCTTTCTTCCTTTCCATGATTTTTCTTCTTCTTCTTCGGTCTGTTCTTCCTTCGCTGCTAGGGAGATTGATCAATTCCCTTTCTTCTGATTTGATTTTCTTTAGGATTTCTGATTCTCTATTTCTTTCCTTGATTTTATTTCCTCTTTTTTGGTTTGTTCTTCCTCTATTTTGTTTGTCCAGATTTTCCATCGTCGGTCTACTGTTTCTTCTTGCTCCTGACATTTTTCTACTGTTCAGATTTTACCTAGTTGTGGACATCGTCTCTCTTCGTGCTAGCTGTTTGTAACTTGGGCGGGTTGGGAACGTGTTTGAGATTTCATGCCTCGCGAGGGTGCAGCTGCAGCAATTTATAGCGTGCGTCTCCAAAGTTCAAAGTGACAGCACAGGATTCGGAGTGACAGGGACGGAACTCCTTTTACCTCTCTCAGCCTAGGGTGTATCATCGATTGAGCTTACTTGAGGGTGAAGGGCAGCGTGGTTCTTTGTCGGGCCATGCCCTAATAGCTGAACAACTGAACAGGGTCGGCCCATAGGGCGGGGCAAAGGGGCACTCGCCCAGGGCCCCCATGATGTAGGGGCCCCGACCCAAGACTTTTTGTGTTTCTATATTAGTCTACTTTTGAGTTCTAATAGTGTAAAATTATCTTTAAAAATATAGTTGATCCAAATTCTAGCCTGCCATGGCTCTATTTTGACTCATATTTACGGGAAAATACTTCAACATTTTTTTATATTTTTCTTGATACCACGATTTCTCTGGCCTCTCCAAGTGTACAGAACAAAACCGACAGTCACATAGCTTTATAGGGTTGTGAATATATTCATTTTTAGATACCAAAGATGCAATAACATAATTGTACTATTCTGCAAGCATAAATATTATAGATATATATATATCTTTAAGGTGTTTTCTAGAGTAGGGGCAAATTTTTTAGCACAAATATTAAAGATATATCTTTAAGGTGTTTTTTAGAGTATGGGACAAGTTGTTTAGCATATTAAATATTAAAGATATATAGCCCTAATGTGATTTCTAGAGTAGGGGGCCTTTGTCCCCCCCCCCCCACCCCCCTCCCCCCACCCCCCCACACACACACACACTCCATGAAAGCTCCGACACTTTAAATAAGGGTCGTACGAACCTGTTGCTTTATTTATAAGCGAGACGAAAGCCTCTTTCGAGAGCAAGGTACTAGTTGATCTGCCGATTGATTAGGTAGCATGTACTTTTGGGAGAATGGCGATTGATTGCACGCTATATACTGCTATATTTGTGCACGAAAATCTACTTTCATCCGGTGGATTACCGTACGGAGTATTAGATTTGGAAATTACTCAATTCAGGTATTATTTCTGAAATTTGAGGGGAAAATAGTACTATATAAAAAAATCAAGATACTACCTCCCACGGCTTTGCGTGTTTTGTAGGGAAACTGCAGAGTGATTACTGGATGTACAACTGTTTTCAATTACTGCATAATGTCATCAAGGTAGGCATTCGTTTGCACACAAAAAAAGAGGTAGCATATTCGGATTAATGCCGTCCATCTAATGGGAGATGCTCTCTCTGTAACGACGCTGCGCACATCTTTTTCTCCTGCTCTTTAGCAAAACTATCTTGGAGTGTGGTCAGGCAATTGCTAGGGTGCGATTGGAACCTAGAAAAATTTTGCACAGTTTCGCTCGATTCTTTTTGGTCTTGCGGGTTAGGGTAAAAGGCTCGCTTGGTTCCTGTTTCTAGCACAATCGTGGGCGCTGTGGCTAGTTAGGAACAAAATCACCATTGAATCTAAATTCATCAATCAACCTGCTGATGTGATTTATAAAACTCTAATTAATTATTCTACAGCCGTGAACGGTAGGCGCAAAGCATGAGGACAAGGAAGGACTTAGATGGATGGTGGACTAGCTCCGAAGGCTATACGCGACTGCAGTCATCCCCTCCTAGCGTTCTGGCCCAGCTTGTTGTGGGGAGGCCGACCCCTTTAGTTCTCCTGTTTCATTTTCATTTGGCTAAGCTGTACGCCGTAGCATGTATCGATATCGTCTATGTTGAACTTTTGGGGCCTTGTTAATTTATGGCCGGGCATTTCTATGCCTGTTATCTAAAAAAAAATCCATTGTTATCTGTTGCTAGTTTGCCTGTGAAGCTTTCATCTGAAACCGTATGCAGTGCTGAATTTGTTGTACTAGTAGTAACATTAATCTGTCCCATCCATTTGTACATTTTACACGGCCATCAGCCGGCATATGCAGATGTTGTCACTCTAGTACTATCTAGTATCTAGCAGTCCTCCTGCATGGCTGCAGGAAAAAAAAAAAAAGGAGCCGTAATTTACACAATATAGTCATGCACAGTCGCCTGAAAATTTCCTTCGGCTGCACTCTGAATATCGGGTCCACGACGACCTCTGTTTCTGTCCTGAAATCTCGACGTTGCAAGTTGGCTCTGTAGCTCGATCCAGTGCATCAAACCAATCGAAGAAGAAAAATTAATGCAACAAAAGAGGACAAAGAACCACTTAGCTATTGCCCCCAACCAAAGCATACACCGATGAGAACAACGCCAAATTAATGCTGGTCTAACCTACGAAATAACCAAGCGACGATCCTCTCATTCTCAGACCACCCGCCACTCTCTTCATGGAAGGGGCGCGAGGTGAGGAGCCGGAGCTGGGGTGTGTGCCTCGTCGTGAAGAAGAAGCTGGGCAGCATCTTCTGCAACGTACCTAAAGCTTGACGCGGGCGGAAATTCTTGAGACGTACGCAGGCACGTGCTAGCGTACTGCAACAATGTGGAGGTTTTGCATCTACCACCCACAAATTGTTCTGTTAACCCCTTTTTGTTCTGGCCTTGGTCGGCAGCACACTCGAATCATGCAAAGTTGTCAGATTTTCTCTCGTTCCTTTACGTCATGTGTAAGTCACGTACGGCATTGAACTTGGCCGTATTTCATCTTGTATATTTGTTCGAACTTGTTTTTCAAACATAATTTCATCTTGCCATGGAGTATAAATAGACAATATTGCACTGGGTTACACTTACACAAACTTGTCTTGCGGGTTCACTTTGGTCCACAAAGTTACAAACTCGTGCGGTGAGATAGATTTGGTTCAAATCGTGTTTTTGAGGGTTGGTCATGCTTACATGAAACACCAGTGTGGCAAAAGACATGAGAGATCTATAGAAAGCCACATGTAGCGTGTCAAAAGCAGTAGCAGAGCTAGGGGGACTAGCAGGGGCCTTTGCCCCCCCCCCCCCCTAATACATGATATAGCAGGATTAAAACTAGTGTTTAGAACTGATTTAAGTAGAATTTTAGACAAAATTTGCTTAGTTGCCCCCCCCCCCCCCCCTCCCTAAGTGAGGATTAGCTTGTCTGGCCCCCCTTAAACTGTGATCCTGCCTCCGCCACTGGTCAAAAGCACTAAAATAGGTCACCGTAACCATAATGTTGTTTCTTGCGCGTCCTCGAAAGCCCCCAAGGGATCAAACCCTAGCGAGAAGGAGATGGCATCAAACACATTCAGGCTCAATTGTCGCGACGACCTTCCGGCCAACTACTTCCCACCGCAACCAGGTGCGGCGTTGAGGAACATGTGTGGTCGGTGTCGCTTCTTTTCTTATCTCCGACCGCAACCGAAACCAGGTTTGCATGGGAGCATCTGCAACGTGTCAAAAGGGAGAGAGAGAGGCGAATCCACGGTGGATTGGAGCAGTTTGAGGTGCAAGGGGACCATGAACAACCTACGGTAAGCTTCTAGCGATGGCAGTAAACGAAACCAGGTTTGCACGGGAGCATGTGCGACGTCGCCAACCCAGGACGCACATGCACAGTCCAAAGCTTTTTTTTAGTTCGTCTTTCACATTGGCCTTTCTATCACAGAACCAAGGGCAAAGTCCCATGAAATCAAACGATCGCAGCCTGTGGGCCGGCCCTAGGTGAGCGACGCTCTACTACAGACCGTTATGAGCTCTAGTTAGGAGGGGTATCCGCGCTTCTTCTTTTTTTCCTTTTTTTAGAGCAGGTATACTTTCAAAAAAGTTTGTACGAGTCGAACGGGCTCGTCACTCACTCCCTTCCTCTTCTATCGCCAAATCGGATGTGAGAAAATTACAGCTGTCGAGCCGACGACCAGCCATGGGATTTACTAAGTGCTTGATTCGTGGAGCCACGGAGCCGCTGGATGCCGCAGGCGGAGCACTCACACCCTTTCGCGATGCAGCCATGGGGAAACGGTGGCGACATTTGATACCAGAGACGGGATTAAGTGCCGCATCAGTTTGGGGGAGTTAATTGGATAAAACTATCATAATTAGGGCTACCGGGACAAGTCAGTATCACTTTTGGTAATTTTTGCGAGTCAATACCAGTTTTAAGTCATAGTGTTACAAACTTCACTAAATTTTGTCTAACAGGATTTTAACACGCTTTCAGACAGATGGGACCCATCTGCAGAGCTGACTAGTCAACAAAACAGTCAAATGATAGACATATGCTAAAGAGTTATAAAATCTGGACTTTTTTTGAAAATTTCCCGTGTTTACCGTTATCAAGCTCTACTTAATTTAATCTGCTTAATTGACTGGGCTTCGATTAGCAATACGATAGCAGTTAGCTGGAAGCATCGTTTCAGAGACATATAACTGGAAAAACTTTTTTTTTTTACACGATAACTGGAAAAACTTAGTAGTACTACGAGTAGAAATTATCTCTACAGCTAACTAATTTCACGGTTCATCTCGGCAAACATAGCAGAGGGGGCCGTTTATCTAACCAATAAGAAAGCATGAGAAATGATAGAAAGAGTTTGCTTATCCCAAACACACGTTTCGCGCATTGCATCCACGATTAAGCAACTGATCGATCGAGAGCATCTATATAAACGGTCGCCTGAGACATTGTTATACGTACAAGGTTGGCCAGCTACTGATCTCTCCATCGATCCATTGCATAGGTGAATCACCGATTCGGAATTAGGAGAGTAGGAAAGGAGAAGCAAGATCAAACGGACATGGAGGGGGAGACGGTGACGGTGACGATGACGAGCAAGAAGAAGATGATGGCCACGCTGGTGGGCTGCAACTAAGCCGGCACGCGCCACGAGCTCCGCGGCTGCATCAACGACGTCCTGGCCGTGCGGGACACGGCGCCGCGGTGCTAACGACGGGGGCCAACATCAAGCGCGCGCTGGCGGACATGATCGCCCGCGCCGCGCCGGGCGACGTGCTCTTCTTCCACTACAGCGGCCACGGCACGCTCGTCCCGCCGAGCCACGGCCAGTCGGCCATGGCAAGGAGGAGGAGGCGATCGTGCCATGCGACTTCAACCTCGTCACGGACGATGGATTTCCGGCAGCTGGTGGACCGGGTGCCTCCTGGCGCGAGCTTCACCATAGTGTCGGACTCGTGCCACAGCGGCGGCCTCATCGACCAGGAGAAGGAGCAGATCGGACCCTCCGTTCTCCCCGACTCCGCCAGCACGCCGTCGCTGGCCGCGCCCGCGCGCGCCGCCCGGTTCCTTGTCTACGGCGCGCTAATCGACCACCTCTCCGGCGTCTCGGGCATGCCGTCATCCCACCACGCCGCCGACCACCTGCTCGCGCTCTTCGGCGCAAACGCCAGCGCCAAGTTCAACGGCCACGGCGGTACCCTGTCGGCCGCCGCGCCGGCGCCACGCCCGGATGAGGGCATCCTGCTGAGCGGGTGCCAGACGGACGAGACTTCCGCGGACGTCGCAGCGAAGGACGAGGAGGAGGGCGGAGGCAAGGCGTGCGGGGCGTTCAGCAGCGCGGTGCAGAGCGGACGAGTAGAGCTTGATACGGTAGACACTGGAAATTTACAAAAGAGTTAAACACCTGAGTGATCTATCAAGTTGCCATCTATAAGAGTATTAGTCACTAATTGGGAAAATGCAAACTATCGGTCACGAAGTTGTGTGGTTGTGCCACGTTAGTCACTCTGTCACATCCACCATTAAATGCAAACTATCTGTTTTTTTGCAAATATTTCTTTAAAATTTAGTTTCTTCTAATTGCTCGGTTCTTTTTCCATTAAACTGCATAGACCAATCTTCATTGGCCCTCATGCCATGCTCGTGCTAGTCCCGTCGATTTTATGGGATAGTTGTGTCACTAGATAGTAGTACCAAAGCTGGAATTGCCCCACAAGCTAAACTTTGTGCGACAGCTGAATTCTCCCGAGCCTACATGCTGCATTGATGCACCTCTTTTGCACATGTACGATTCGGCTCAAGAGGTAGTTAATCCTGCTCCGTTCTCTCCATAGATAGTAAAAGCTCCACGTTGATCTAAAGATTCCGGGATGATCATTTCTGAAGAAGCTCAATAACTTTACCAAGCTCACAAGCGGTATATGTTGCTGGTGTATCATGAGTAGATATGTGCACGCATAGAGCTCCTGGCCGCCCTTGATCTCGTCGATCTTGACCACGTCATGGCGGCAAACAAGCGCTCCGAATCAGAACTGTACTGGCGGGGAGGGTGGCCCTGCTGCTGCTTGGCTGGCTCGCAACCGACTTACGCAATCCTGGACATGACGATTGATGGGTGGCTTCCATGTTACGTGCACATGAGGTAATTGATAGAATGTCTCTACAAGAGAGTTGGGGGTGAAGAGGCTGACATGTAGGCCCTACATATATTTTTACGGCCTAACCATAGGATAGTGGAAAAAAAGACCTAGTAATTAGATAAAATAACACTATAAGGAGGTATTTGAAAAAACATGTAGCCACATCAACATCAAACGTGACGGAATGACTAACGTGACACATTCACACAATTTCGTGATGGATAGTTTGTATTTTTCCAGTTGACCAATATGCGCATGCACGGCAACTTGATAGACCACACATGTGATTAACTCTTTACAAAAAGTCTAGATTTTATTACTCTCTAGCATATGTCTATCATTTGACTGTTTTATTGACTAGTCGGCTCTGGCAGATGGATCCCATCTGTCCAAAAGTGTGTTAAAATGCTGTTAGACAAAATTTAGTACAGTTTACAACGCTATGACTCAGAACTGGTAGTGACTCGCAAAAATTACCAAAAATGGTATTGACTCGTCCCGACAGCCCTAATTATGATAGTTTTATCCAATTAACTCACTTTGGGAAAAAGGCGACTCCTTTGTGATGTAAATCAGCTCCGACAATGCCAACCTAGATAATTACGGTACCTGATCTGAACCAATATTTGTTCCTCATGCGGTTGTCGCATCCCACAAATTGATTTATCTCTGTTTTCTAAGAAAATTATAGAAAACCACCACAATTATGGCTCCATCTAAAACCACCACAATTTAGTTTTGTGACAAAAAAAACCACCACTATTGGGTAACAGTTTTTCAAAAAATACTGATTGACTCCTTCAGCCACGCTAACCAGGATTATGACTAGTGGGGCCTGCTGTTAATGCTGACATGGCAGCAAATAGTCACACCGTTTATTTGGGCCGTCAAAATAGCCATAGGTCCCACCTGTCAGCACCTTCACCCCTCTCTCGCTATCGAGCACCTGGCTTGCACCTACGCATGCATCACCTCAGTCGCCATGGCCAACAGGGCCGCGCCGGCCGGCGACGAGCATGGTGGACATCTTTGAGATTCCTGTCGGCGACAGCCACGGGAACCAATGCCGATCACGTTCTCGCGGCATAGGGCAGGCCGCCGCCAAAATGTTGGAGACCAATTTAAAGTTCAGTGGTTATACGGAAGAATTTCTTAATTGTTCTGGTTGATAAGAGTATTTAGTTGTCACGGAGGTAGGTCGCTGAGTAATCTGATTTTTTTTTGTTTGGATAATCTCTGTTCAGTTGGTAACGGCAGAAACGATACAAAACTAGTTTCGTCGATCCAATTGACGCATCGCACGTCAGCTTGCAACATCGCATCCTAAACCCTTTTTTATCTTTTCTGTATTGTTGTGTCCGTGGGCGCGAGTGTTGTAACATACCAAATTTTGCTCTCCTAAACCATCTTTGAATACCTTGGAGTTCTTGAAGCGTTTGAATTTGAGCCCTTCTTCCAAATTTCCCTTTTGCCTTTTCAATGTTTCATCCCTTCTCAAAGCTTGGAAAGCTTGAGAAGTTCGGTTTTGCGTCCCCACTTGCAAGTCTATGATATGAGGTGACCAAGTAAACCTTCTTAACCCCATACATTTCAGAAGGATTCCCCTCTTCCATATGACAGATAAACCCTATTAAACCCCATTACAAACAAACCCCATCTTCTATACCTCCAAAAATTAGGGAGAGATCCCTATACCCTATCTATCCCAAATATGCAAAAATATATCCATACCACCTTGGACAATGATCCTCCAAAATACTAATCTTGATTCTGCCTAATTCCTTAACTTTTTGGAAAACATTTTCAAAAAGATTTTTCTTGCATGATCCAATGCGCCCACTAGGTGCCCCACATGTCCACCTACAACATACCAAGAGCCCATCCCCTTATCACACCTCTAATCCCACTAAAACTTCATGAAACCACTTCTTGCATTTTTGAATTTTCAAAATTCTAGATGCACCAAGTTTGTAATCATGCAGAACCTATAAAATATAAAAGTTGAGTAATGAAAATATACACCCAATCGTGAAAACCTCATGCCATTTGGATCCCCACAACTCTCACAATCCCCTTCTGAATTCTCTGTCCAATCTATCAAAAGCAAGTTTTCAAATTCAGTCAACTGGATTTTGAAAGTTTGAATTTCTCTGCGTTTTTTTTGTTTGGTGCTCATTATGGAAGGAACCGTAAAATTGTTGTAGTCAGTTTAAAATTCGGTGGTTAATCCTTATTTGTTTGTTACGGAAGAATTTCTCACTAGTAGTTTTGGTTGATAAAAGTATTTAGTTGTCATGGAGGAGGTCGCTGAGTAATCTGATTTTTTGTGTGTGGGTAATCTCTGTTCAGTTCTTACTGACGAAATTGTAGATATATTTATCCTACGCAAGTATCCTCTGTTTGGTTACGGAAGAAATCATGCACAAGGTTTGTTGATCCAATTGACGGGAGCTCAGCGCGATCCAATTGACGAATCGCACGTCAGCTTGCAACATCGCATTGTAAACGCGTGCTTATGAGACCGCGTTTCCTCTTGCTTATTAGAATCTAAGCTTAGCTGTACTCCGAGTCCGAGGCTGTTAAGGTGACCGTGTACAACTCGAATTCAGAATCGTCATGTCTGTTCTGAATATATATATCCACTAGCAAGCAAAGGCTGCCGTAACATCATCGCCTGTGTCTTTTTCTTTGGTCTGCATGTACGCCATGAAGACTTCTTCCAAGAAGCAGAAGAAGAAGGCGCAGACTACGAGTGAGCTGCCGGAGGAGCTTGTGTTGGAGATCCTGGTTCGACTGCCGGTCAAGTCTCTCCGGCGCTTCAAGTGCGTCAGCAAGGCGTGGCGCACGACGATATCTGACCCCTCCTTCATCAGCTCGCACCTCCAGCGCTCTGCCTCCAGATGGGAGCAGAACCCCTCGCTGCTCATCACCCCGCACACGCTGGATCGCGCTGTCCAAGGTCAGAACTGGCCGACGACTTTCTCCAGCAACATCCGCTTCTACCAGTGGCAGCAAGGTGCCCCCAAGGCGAGGCTCGTGCATGGCATGGACTTCGCCGGCGAGTTCAGCTCGGTCTGCGTCTTTGCCCACTGCGACGGCTTGGTTCTTCTCCCCACGGATACCAATGTGTACCTCTTCAACCCGGCGACTAGGGATGTTCTCACTCTGCCGGAGAGTAGCCGCAACAAGAGACCTGGTAACATCGTCCTCCCGGTGGGGTTCGGCCGTGATCCTCGCACCGGCCTGTACAAAGTAGCCCGGTCCTTCTTCCGCTCAAGAGATCCCGAGACAGGCATGTACAACATGGGGATGGAGGTGTGCACCGTGGGAGGTGGTGGCGCCGCTCCTTGCTGGAGGGAAACCGCTTCAGATCAACCATACCCTGTGGAGGCGTGGGTAACTACCCAAACAACTGTCAAGGGAGGCATGTATTGGATCATCGACAAAAGGCATCTCAAGCCACGTCCACATGCCATTCTCCGCTTCGGCCTGGAAGACGAGACGTTCGGCGTTACCCGTTTGCCCGATGAATTGGACCCTGGAGACGACGATTTCTTCCACTTGGATGTGATGGGCGGCGAGTTATGCTTGACTGGCAATCATGTTGGGGAGCCTGACGAGCATCCTCTTATTATTTGGGCGCTCGTCGAAGACCACGACGACGCACAGAGGTCCCTATGGGAACAGCGTTACAGGATAAATGTCACTGACCTGTTCCATCCGCTCGCCCTTCTTCCCAACAGCGGCAGCGGCGGCGCGATGATGATATGGCTATCCCACAAACTCTACCGCTACGACCTGCGGTCTAATGAACTGACGGTCGTGTGCGAGCTGGAAAGACTCAGATACGAGCGCCACAGGACAGGCTCCTTTAGGTCTGCTCACAGGGATGTCTACTTCTTCAACGTGATACCTTACACCGAAAGCCTTGTTTCAATTACTGATTAGCCGAGCTAGCTTATAGTTTGGGCTAGCCGCCAAGCATTGAGATCAAATGGAGGAGGATCAATATACCGTTGTGTCACTGAAATCTCCTGGAAGTAGGCTGGCGATGAGCTCTTCTGGAAGTAGGCTAGCAACGACGGTGAGGTCCTCCTGGAAAGCCCTGTGCTGGCCCTCCCTTGTGTTCCCTAAGCGGTTCCATGGCTTCCCCTGTCGGCAGTTCCGACCACACGCCGGCTATTGCTGTCATTCGTGATTACCCTCCGCTGCACCAACTCTACCACCCAATCCCCGAGAGGATGGAATGGAAATGATAAAAACTGGGTGTAAATTGGAGAAAGGGGTATAGGTTTTCTTTTTTTCGCAGCCAAGGGTTCTGGTGAGGCCATTTTGATGTGGCGTCGGTTGCCGGCACTCCCAAGCTGGTCCTTGCGGGTCGAGGCCGGTGTGGGAGTGCCGAGCAGCCATGCTGCCGGCAACCTACGTGTTAGCGTGTACACGTTCTAGCTAGGACTCGGTCTTGTACAGTTGAGTCAACCCACTACGCGCACTCACCCCACCTCGTGCACGTCCTCGCACGCATGTACTCTGTGTCTATATATACTCGATGAATACAATGAGCAGCACCTAAGGTGCATAGCCAAACTCCCTCTCCTCGCTCACATGGTATCAGATGCCATCTCCACCTAGTGCCTGAAAACCACTTGCTTCCGCTGCCCAACTCCGGCCATTGCCGGGATGAACACACCACCTCCCCCACCTCCTCCGCCATCGGCCGGCCACGGCCTGGCCGATGCTCTCTCGCCCCCAGCTTTAAGCCCGCTGCTGACCCCCTCTGCAATAGCTGCTGCTGCCTCGAGCAGCGCAGTGGTTGTCCCTGCCGCCGTCGAGTCCGCACCTGCCGCGGTGGCTCCGCTCTCCTCACCTCTTGCGGGCGTCTACATCAACCAACACGTCCCGATCGTGCTGCAGCTCAACCCTCCCAACTACACCCAGTGGCGCACGCTGTTCGAGGTCACCTTCACCAAGACCGGCGTCGACGACCACATCACCAACCCACCGAGCGCGGCGGCGCCGTACTGGCTTCAGGACGATGCCTACATCGTCTCATGGTTGTACAACCGTGTGAGCCTCGAGATCTTCGGCCTCATCCACCAGCGCCGCGCCACCGCCGCGCAACTTTGGAGCTCCATCGCCACCCTGTTCATGGAGAACCGTGAGCACCAAGCTGTCTTCCTCGCCACCGAGTTCCGTCGCATCGAACAAGGCGGCAGGTCCATCATCAACTACTTTGCTCGTCTCAAGGACTGTGCCGACCGCCTCGCTGATCTCGGTGAACCTGTATCTGACAGGGACCAGGTACTGAACATGTTCAGAGGGCTGCACCCTCGTTTGAACTATGCCTTGCCGATCCTTACCATGCAGAGCCCATTCCCCACCTTCCTGCGCTGCCGTGCGTTCCTGCTCCTAGAGGAGAGCAGGATGAACAGCTTCACGGACACTGAGACCGCTCTCTACGCGGCTCGCTCACCCCAGCCATCCGGCGGGGGCGCGACAGGCAACGGTGGCTCTGGTGGCGGCTCCGGCGGCGGCTCTAGCGGTGGCAACCGCCACAACCGCAACCACCGCAACAAGGGCAAGGCGCCCGCCACCGGCGCCTCTAGCTCCGGCGGGGTCTCTACGCTGCCGCCGCGCCCACCTGCTCCGTCTGCCGCACCATGGACTGGCATGGTGCACGCGTGGCCCATGCCCTGGCGCCCGCATGTTCCCGGCTCCGGCATACTTGGCGCTCGCCCCGGCGCTCCCGCTCCGTTCGCCGGCACTGCCTCCCACTACGGTGCGCCGCCGGCCCACTACTACCCTGCGGCCACACCAGCGGCGTCATCCAGCTCCGCCACGCCGTCCTGGGATCAGGCTGGCCTCATCCAGGCGCTGAACAACCTCTCCATCCAGCAGCCGCAGCCGGTGTCTGCTCCCGGTCCCTGGTACCTCGACACGGGTGCCTCGGCGCACATGGCTTCATCGTCAGGTAATCTCGACGCTCTCAAACCTTGTTCTTCTTCTCGTATAGTGGTTGGCGACGGATCATCGCTTGCTGTCACGCACACCGGCCACCACACTCTTCCTACCGCCACCCAACCCATCCATCTACATGACGTTCTAGTCTCTCCACCTCTCCTCAAAAACCTCATCTCTGTCAAAACTCTCTGCCGCCATAACTCTGTTAATATTGAATTTGATCACCGTGGTTTCTCTGTCAAGGATCGGGCGACAAAGAAGGAGATCCTGCGCTGTGATTCTGACGGCGACCTGTACCCAGTGACGGCTCCATCCACGCACCATAGCCTCGTCACTGTCACCAAGAACTTATGGCACCACCGTCTCGGGCACCTTGGACGTGACGCTCTGGACCTCGTCCTGCGCCACACCGACGCTTCCCCTGACGGCTCCCTCGACACACCTTGCCACGCCTGTCAATTAGGAAAACAAAGTCGTTTACCTTTTTTAGATTCTAGACATGTGTCTTATTTTCCCTTCCAATTAGTTCACTGCGACCTCTGGACGTCGCCTGTATCCAGTGTGTCAGGATGTAAATACTATCTAATCCTACTTGATGATTATAGTCACTTTGTCTGGACCTTCCCTCTCCGTCAAAAATCCGATGCGATTTACCACATTCAGGCCTTCCAAACATTCATCTCGCGTCACTTTAACCTCGCAATCCTAACCCTGCAAGCTGATAATGGCCGAGAGTTTGATAATCACGCAAATCGTGCCTACTTTTCCTCTCAAGGAATCAACTTGCGTATGTCCTGCCCATACACCTCCTCCCAAAACGGCCGAGCCGAGCGCATTATCCGCACCCTCAACGACATCGTTCGATCCCTTCTGACCCATGCCACAATGCCCCCTGAGTTCTGGGCTGAGGCGCTCAACACCGCTACGTTTGTCCTCAATCGCCGACCCTGCCGTCCACGACACAATCAGACCCCATTCTTCTTGCTCTACGGAGTCCAGCCAGATTATGCCTGCCTACGCGTGTTCGGATGCCTCGCTTACCCTAACACAGCCGCCACCGCGCCCCACAAGCTAGCGCCGCGATCTACCCCATGTGTGTTCGTCGGCTACTCACCAGATCACAAAGGATATCGCTGCCTCAACGTAGCTACCGGCCGTGTCCTCACCTCCCGCCATGTCATCTTCAACGAGCACCACTTCCCTTATCGCGCTCTTGCCGCCCCACCAAGTGTCCTTGACCACCTCGACGAGCTACTCCCTCCGCCCACTCGAGTTCGTCCCCTCTCTACCGTGGCTGCAAAACAGCCTCTCCGCGTGTCGCGGCAGCCCACCCGGCAGTCTGCCGTCACTCGTACACCTACCATGACACCCGATCCTACCACACCGTCCACACCACCCAGATCGCCGCCCGCTCCCAGTCCGGCGGGGCTCGCCTCTCCCCAGTGCGCGCCATCCACGCCACCCAACGACTGTCCCGGCCTGTCCCCACGCCAACACACACCTAGGCCAGCGCGCCCAGCTCGGTACATTCCGCCCCAACCCGAAATATGCCAATCTCTCCACCACCACCACCATATCCCCTGTCCCAAAATCCGTGCGTGCTGCGTGCAATGACCCGTGTTGGCTAACTGCTATGCAAGATGAATACAGGGCTTTGATGGCGAACAGGACCTGGACACTCGTGCCGCGCCCACCGGGGGCCAACGTCGTCACTGGCAAGTGGCTGTTTCGGCACAAACTGAAGAGCGACGGATCTCTGGAGCGGTACAAGGCACGCTGGGTGGTGCGCGGGTTCTCCCAGCGCCCCGGCGTCGACTTCGATGAAACATTCAGCCCCGTCGTCAAATCTGCCACGATTCGTGCCGTGCTCACTGTCGCCAGCTCGCGTGACTGGCCCGTTCATCAGATGGACGTCAACAACGCGTTCCTCCACGAGCATCTCACGGAACGAGTCTATTGCCAGCAACCAGCTGGCTTCGTCGACGCACAACGACCTGATCACGTGTGCCTCCTCGACAAATCACTGTATGGATTGAAACAGGCGCCCAGGGCCTGGTTCGATCGGTTCGCGGCCTTCCTGCGCTCCATCGGCTTCGTCACCGCCCGCTCTGATCCCTCGTTGTTCGTGCTGCACCAGGATGCCGGCACCGCCTACCTCCTCCTCTACGTGGACGACATTGTGCTCACGGCCTCGACATCGGCCCTTCTCCAACGCATCCAGCATCGGTTGTTCGCCGAGTTCTCCATGAAAGACCTGGGGCCCCTCCACTACTTCCTCGGCATCTCCGTGGTGCGCTCGCCGTCGGGATTCTTCCTCTCCCAAAAGAAGTATGCTGACGAGCTCCTCGACCGTGCCAACATGGCCGACTGCAAGACGGTGTCCACCCCTATTGACACCCACTCCAAGCTGTCCGCTGATGGGGGTGCCCCTGTCGCCGATCCCTCGGAGTATCGGAGCATCGTCGGTGCACTCCAGTACCTCACCATGACCCGCCCCGACATGGCGTATGCTGTCCAGCAGGCGTGCCTCTACATGCACGACCCGCGGGCACAACATCTCGCGCTCGTCAAGCGCACGCTCAGGTACTTGCACGGCACGACGGAGTACGGGCTGCATCTCCACCGCTCGCCTACGCTGGACTTGGTCGCCTACTCCGATGCAGACTGGGCCGGCTGCCCCGATACACGGCGATCGACCTCCGGCTACGCCGTCTTCCTCGGCGACGCCCTGATATCGTGGTCGTCCAAAAGGCAACCCACGGTGTCCCGCTCCAGCGCCGAGGCTGAATACCGCGCCGTCGCCAACGTCGTCGCCGAGTGCTGCTGGCTTCGACAACTCCTCGGCGAGCTCCGTGTACCTGTTACCAAGGCCACGGTCGTCTACTGCGACAACATCTCGTCAGTGTACATGGCAGCAAATCCCGTCCACCACCGCCGCACAAAGCACATCGAGCTCGACCTCCATTTTGTTCGCGAGAAGGTCGCGCTCGGTCAGTTGCGTGTGCTTCATGTGCCTACGACTCAACAGTTCGCTGACGTGCTGACCAAGGGGCTCCCCACGCCGGCGTTCCAGGAATTCCGGTCCAGCTTGTGCATCCGGCCGCCGGATGCTGCAGCTGCGGCGGGGTGTTAGCGTGTACACGTTCTAGCTAGGACTCGGTCTTGTACAGTTGAGTCAACCCACTACGCGCACTCACCCCACCTCGTGCACGTCCTCGCACGCATGTACTCTGTGTCTATATATACTCGATGAATACAATGAGCAGCACCTAAGGTGCATAGCCAAACTCCCTCTCCTCGCTCACACTACGGGCCAACCTACGGAGGATCCCTATGCGGAGATGGGTAGTAGTCCATGGCAACCTAAGACTTGTGATAAACATGAAGAAAAAACTTCCGTTCTCGATTTCTGTGCAATATTGGTCGAAAATATAAGGAGAGGCGCCGCACCAGCAGCTCTCCCGTGCGGCGCGCTAGGATTCGTGAAAAAGCTGATCGTGTCCCGCGTGGCTTGACAAACCGCTCAACCAGTTTTATCCTTATCCCCTCTAGAACTCCTCCTGGCCATACAATATCGTTATCCTCTCCCTCTCTCTAAGACAACCACAGAAAATGATGTGGATTTAGGAGAGCTCGTCGGAGAGAGGGGAGAGGAGGCCACCGACCTTGCAGCGGGGAGGGTGTCGCCGAGCATGCAACGGGAGGCTGTCGCTGACGACCACGAAAGAGGAGGCGTCCATGAGCTAGCCCTGGAGGCCACCACCGAACGCGAAGCAGGGAGGCCGTCGCCGAGGAGAGTAGCACGGGGGCCTAGGAGGCCGCCGCCGGCGAGCATCTGAGAAAGCACCACAGAGCACGCAACCGAGAGTTCATCGTCGTCGACTGAGAAAATTACAAAAACCATCACAATTGGGGTTAGGGTTTCAAAAGACCACCAATTTTTTTAATTTTTTTTCAAAAAACACCGGATTTGGGGCAAGAGGTTGCAGATAGCACTGATCTAGCTTTGACGTTGTTCTAGTGGCGAATCTGACGGGTGGGACCCGATGGTCAGGCCGACGTGGCAAAGGTAACAACCGATAGGTACTTACATATAAAAATTTCTAAACTTTAGGTCTTTTTTGTAAATTTCCATCTTCAATCTATCCCCCTCTCTCCCCGTACGAACACGCTGAGGACGCCGCCAAGGACGCCGGTCTTTCCCAGCTCCGGTGGAGCTCTGTTGTTCTCCGGTCAAGCCACACCCCTCAGTTCCAACCAAGGACGTCACCGGCCAAGGGGCGGTGTCGGCAAGCGCCGGCGAGCTCCAGCCAACAGGGGTCTCGGGGGCATGGGTGAGCGCCGGCTAGGAGGAGGCGCCGGCGAGCTCCGGCCAGGGTCAATGTAGCTCCGCCGCGGACGTGCTTCTCGTCCTCCGGCCGCCTGCGACCTCGGCGGCCGCTCCACTGTCGAGCTGCCGCCCCATCCTCCTCTCCTCCAGCCAACAGGGGCGCGGGCGAGCGCCGAACAGGTGGACTCGTCGGCGAGCTCCGGCCAGGGTCAACGCGGCTCCCTCGTCTCCCACCTCGCGACGGCCACCTACTTGCCCTCTTCCTCGAGCCACGCACCCCGCTGCACACCCCGTTGTTGCTCGCCTTCAAGCTGCTACCGTCGTGCGCTGCCCGTCTCAGCGCTACTGGTTGCTTCCGCGCGCGCCACATAGCTTGCATGTACCTACGACGGAGCTCGCCAGTGCCCCACGTCCCTTTCCGCTCCGGCCTACCCCGCGCGCCGCCGACTTCCGCCCTGCCTGGAGCCCGCTAGCCGTCACCGTGCCGTGCCGCTCCGCTCCGCTCCGGGCTACACGCCCTGCCATTGCGTGCCTGGCCGTGCGCCGCTCCGCTCGCCCGGCCGCTCCGGCCTCCGGCCGACCTCAGATATAGTGAATAAATTGAAAAAAGAAAAGAGAAATAAAAAATAATTTTATGAGAAGGAATTGAAAAAAAATAGAAAAATGACGTATGATTAGAATTTATAATTTATAAGGTGTGGAGGTGTTTCTGGTAAAAAACGATGCCACGTCAGCCTGATAACCGGGTCCCACCAGTCAGTTTCGTCATTAGACCCGAGTCAGAGCCGGATCAGTGCTTTCTAAAACCTCTCGCCCCAAAAACGGTGCTATCTGAAATTTTTTAAATTTTTGATGGTCTTTTAAAAACTTAGCCCTAATTGTGGTGGTTTTTTTTAATTTTCTCTCGCCGAATGGACGAAGAGCCTGCCACCGTCCAGCACAAGCAGGCCACGGCGTGGTGTGCAAGCAGGCCGCCGCTGTGACATGCGCGTCGGACACTGGAGTTTTTCCTCTTTCCAATATCTGGATTCTGTTGTGTCCTTGATTTTTTTGACAGACATATTCGTTGATTTCTACTTGCATGTGCCTGTTTTTTTTGGAGGTGGATTCATCGAAGTAGATCTTTGGATTTTTAAGTAATCTGCTGATTGAACCTGGCAATTAAGCTCAACTAATCTGAAAATTCAACTTAGTTAATCTGCCAGCTATTACCTTATAAATATGGCAATTATTATTAATCTGGCAATTAGGACTAATTATTAATATTTGTAGTAGACAGAACGAGTGGAATGAGCGGAGAGGCCGTTAAGACGACCGGATGGACGATTCTGGGTGATCTCGCCGGAGTCCGACGATGAAGACGTTCTCTCGTCGGAATTGCACATTGGATCGCTGGAATCATTTCCTCGGAGTTGGAATTACCTCTGTGCGTCGTCAGATTCGGAGCTTTGTGATCTGGAGCTGGTTTCGTCCAAGATCGTGAAGAAAAGGGAGAAGAAGAGAAGAAGGCAACGTGAGGCTGCGATCATGTTAGCGGTATCTCCTGATCAGGTATGTGAGGTTCCATTTTCTTCCTCTCGACCCTCTTCTCGCTCTGCAGGTAAACATGGGATCAGGATGGATGTGCCCTTGTCGCCATCTACCTTTACACCGGATTCATTTGATGCTGCAGAGTGGACCACGGTATGTCGTAGACGGGGTAGGGGAGCATCTTTGAAACCTCACCGTTTTGCAACTCGCCAAAGACAAAGAACTACTTCTTCTCCATCGACGGTAAGGGCAGTCCGAAATTTACGAAATACGAAATCCATAGAGCTGACTCGCCGCGATGAGGGGAACTTTGTGGGCCCCGAGTCCGACAGCAAGTTGTCTCAGCTGGTCCGCTCGAAAAGCCAATTGGGCTATGATTCTAAGGCCCAATCTGATCACCAAAAGAGGCAAACGACAGCTAGATATCGTCGTAGCCTAGGTTTCCCTGGAACCGTAACCAGAGAGCAGCACCTATTGTTGATACCGCCGATCTAGTTGGCGCAACCTCTGTCTCCACGTTGATCATGAACCGTGGTGGCAGAGGGAATTTTCCCAATCGTGGAAGGGGATACCATGGTGGTGCTAGCGGTGGGGGTCACCATAACCAGAGAGCAGCACCTATTGTTGATACCGCCGATCTAGTTGGCGCAACCTCTGTCTCCACGTTGATCATGAACCGTGGTGGCAGAGGGAATTTTCCCAATCGTGGAAGGGGATACCATGGTGGTGCTAGCGGTGGGGGTCACCGTAACCAGAGAGCAGCACCTATTGTTGATACCGCCGATCTAGTTGGCGCAACCTCTGTCTCCACGTTGATCATGAACCGTGGTGGCAGAGGGAATTTTCCCAATCGTGGAAGGGGATACCATGGTGGTGCTAGCGGTGGGGGTCGAGGTTTTGGTCGCTTTGGCAATGGCCGAGGCAACAACTATTTTGAAGGTGGCCCTAGTGGGACGGCCAGAGACAATGGTGGCTATGGAGGAGTCACCGACTTCCAAGGAAATAATCAGGGTAATGGTGGGCGTGCACCACAAGGGTTCAATGGAGGATACGCTGGTTATAATTCTGGCCCTGGATTTATTAATTCCAACGGGAGGCGTCCTCGTCCTGCTGGTGATTGGAATAACAACCGTGAGGGTCAAGGTTTCTATCGCAATGTCAGAGGGCCTGGCGGTCGTGCAAACTGTGATGATAGGGAGCCAAAGCTAACAACTTTGCAAGCAAAATTAGTGCAAGAAACTGCGGCTGCTTTTGCTAAACAGATCGCCGGGCTGCGTATAGGGAAGGAGGATGCTATCTCCCAGGAGAATGTGGCTACTGATGTACCTACACCCCTGCACCGGCCCCTGTTCTTCAGCGGCAGCCTTCTGTGTCGCGGAAGCCCGCCGCTGCGTCTGGGTAGCCTGCTGTGCAACCAAGGCAGCCTGCCACGACCCCTCCTGCCGTGGAAGATCCATTGGAGCAGGTCTCGGCCACTGGTGGTCAGGTTGGTGAGGTTGCTAAGGCACAGAAGAAGAAAAGCCCCATTTGTTATAGATGCCGCAAACCAGGACATCATTTGGACGACTATACAACTGTTCTTTGTGATATTTGTTTGTCGGCTGTTCATGTTACACATGAGTGTACTGTTAGAAATGCTCCTAAACCGGCTATGATATGCTATGGAGTGGCTCATGAGGACCTGATGTTCTGGGAGATGCCTCTTACAGGTACTGTAAGACCTAGAGTGGAGAATATTAGGCTAAGTAGAATCACAGTCCAAGGCGAAACTTTGACCATGAAAGAAATTGTTGCTCGACTCAAGTGGGTCGTGTCTGATGATTTTTACCAGTGGGAGGTACGACAAGTTGATACTAATATCTTCAAGGCTAAATTTCCTAGCAAATTGGACTTGGTAAGAGCACAACACATTGGCTCTTATAAGGTACCGAACAAAAAAACTTCTCTGAACTTTGATTTTTTAAGAGCTAATGTTGAGCCTGCATGGTACATAGAGAACTTTTGGGTTAGGATGCATGATCTTCCTATGGAGGCTTTGGATGATTACTTAGCTCTATGGGGTCTTGGCACTCTCTTCGGGAAAACTCTGGATTTGGATATGGCGTTTACTAGGAGAACTGATGTCCTCTGCATTCAAATTGCTTGTTTGGATCACACACTAATTTCAGAACGGATGGATGTTTTTATTAATGGTAATTTTTACAAGCTACGGTTTGAGGTGGATGGGAGGGAGAATAACCCAATTATTGTTGACACTACAATGGATGATGCTAACAATGGACATGACGATATGGGGGATGGAGCTGGTGGTTTCAAGGAGAAAGAGGATGATATGTCCAAGGGGAGAATATAAAGGAGACACAAACGAATGTGCAAAGGGAAGATCAAACCATGCAAGTTGACGGTAATACCAACAATGCAAATCTGAATTTGAGTCCTATTAAGTTTGGCTCTTTTGAACCCGACATGGGTCCTGCTAGTGCTCCAACTAGGAAGTTGTGGGCTGATATGATGGAGGAAGAAGTTGTCTCTCCAAAACCTGCTCCATGTCTTGTTGATTGTGTGGGTCAAGCAGGTACCGTCGCACACACGGACAAATTTCTGACGCCGACCAAGAGGCAGTTGTCAACGTCTGTTCTGGGCAAGGCTGCTAATACCCAGGTGTCATTGTCGTCTCTTAAAGCGCTAAGTGACGGGGCTGGACTGATGACAATGGGGCACCAAAGTTCTGCTGCCAACGGGGCGATTGTATCACCAAGAACCCCAGGTGGGGGTGCTGGTCTGAGTAGAATCCCTCTAGGGGTTCGTAGCATGGAAAACAAAAAATTTCTACCACATGCACACAAACAAGCCAAGATCTATCTACTAGATTGTAGCAACGTGTCGATAGAAGCACTCATCCTCGAAGATTCCAAAGCGGTTAACGAGAGCAGATTCTCGTGGGTGATCTAGTCGTACACTTGTCGATCTCAAGATCGCGTAGACGATCCTTCCGGCGCTGCGTTTCGGCAGCGCTTCCGCAGTCGGTCACACGTTTGGTACTCGATGAAGACCTTCCACTCCCTTGTTCCAGCAGGCAACGGAGGTTGTAGTTCTCCCCTCGCGATTCCGGCAGCACGGCAGTGTGGTGTCGGAAGTAGAGGGAAGATCCCGCAGGGCTTCGCTTAAGCCAGTGCGAGTTATGGTGGATCTAGGGTTTCCCGGTGATCTAGGGTTTAAAAGACCGGGAGGAGGAGCAGGTGTCGGCGGTGGCTAGGGCGGCGACGACGAGGCGGCGACGGCAGCGGCGCACGGGGTAGAGGGCTAGGGCTTGGTGTTTTAGGGCAGCCCTCCCCCTCTATTTATGAGAGGGGGGCAGCCTTGGGAGGGGTGGGTTTGAATCCAAACCCAAACCCAAGTTGGATTGAGAGAAGGACTTGTTTCTTCTTCCACTAGGAAACCATTGTTCCAGTTTGACTTTTCAAACTTCCCGTTTGACTTTCAATTTAGAGCTTTAATTCTCTCTTTCAAATGCTCACACCAAGTGACCTAGGACATGATCCAATCATTCCACTTACCCATGACACATTCATGGACCATTCCCCTTCCGGACCGGTGAACCTTCTAGACCCTTCTAGAACCTCTCCAATGCAAAACATCGGAATTTTTCCCGAACTCCGGAATTGGACTTTCCTTATATGAATCTTATTCTCCGGATCTCCTCGTGATATCCCGGATCCCATCCGAGACTCTGAACAACATTTGGTATCCCTACTAACATTCCATGTCTACTAAACAACATCGAATCCTTAAGTGTGTCTCCCTGCGGTTCGTGAATTATGCGGACATGACCGAGACACTTCTCCGATCAATAACCAATAGAGGAATATGAAAATTCATATGGCTCCCACATATTTCTACGATTACTTTGCGATCGAATGAACCATTTACATACGATACCAATTTCCCTTTGTCTCATGATAGTTTACTTATCCGAGGTTTTAATCGTCGGTATCTCTGCATACCTAGTTCAACCTCGTTACCGGTAAGTACTCTTTTCTCATTCCCGTGATGTGATCCCTTGTGAGCCAGTCACATGCTTGCAAGCTAATTGGATGACATTCCACCCAGAGGGCCCAGAGTATATCTATCTGTCATAT
Organism: Avena sativa; assembly: GCA_916181665.1. Taxonomy (NCBI): domain Eukaryota; kingdom Viridiplantae; phylum Streptophyta; class Magnoliopsida; order Poales; family Poaceae; genus Avena; species Avena sativa. The sequence goes on from OV702284.1 coordinate 379,052,355, forward strand.
GGATGGACAAATCCCACTCTTGATCCATGTGCCTCAACCCATACTTTTCGAACACTCAATGCCACCTTTATAGCCACCCAGTTACGGTGTGGTGTTTGATGTCATCAAAGCATCCTTCCGGTGATGGTGATTAGCATGATTTCATGGTCAAAGGAATTAGGTTACTATGTATCAGAAAGCTTATAGCAAATGAACTATTGAAATGACTTGATCTTAATGCTACACTTATATATAGGAGTATGTCCATCATACCATTCTCCTAATGATATGATCTCGTTGTTAACAACATCTCAATGTTCATGATCAGTAAACCACGATTATCTATTAACCAACAAGCTAGTATTACAAAGAGGCTTTACTAGGGACTCTAATTTAGTTTACAAATCACACAAGTATTAATGTTTCCGGTTAATACTATTATAGCATGAATGCAAACATTTATCATAAACACAAAGATATAACAATAACCACTTCTATTATTGCCTCTAGGGCATATCTCCAACAGTCTCCCACTTGCACTAGAGTCAGCTAATCTAGATTACATGGTAATATACCGAACACCCATGGAGGTTTGGTGTTGGTCATGTTTTGCCCTCGGAAGAGGTTTAGTCAACGAATCCGCCACATTCAGATCTGTGTGTACTTTGCAAATCTTTATGTCACCATCTTGCACATGCTCTTGAATAGCGTGAAAATGTAACTTGATGTGCTTCAGCTTCTTGTGTGACCTTGGTTCTTGCGCATTGGCTATGGCGTCCATGTTATCACAGTAGATAGACATTGGGTCCAGCACACTTGGAACCACACCGAGCTCTGTAATGAACTCCTTCATCCATATCGCCTCTTGTGAAGCCTCCGAAGCAGCTATCTATTCCGATTCAGTTGAAGATCTCGCCACAATGCTTTGCCTTGCACTCCTCCAGCTAACTGCTGCACCATTCAAAGTAAATATGTATCCAGATTGAGATTTAGAATCATCTGGATCGGTGTTCCAACTAGCATCGGTGTAACCATTAACAACAAGTTGTTCATCACCTCCATAAGAAAGAACCATATCTTTAGTTCTTATCAAGTACTTAAGGATGTTTTTGACCGTTGTCCAATGATCCACTCCTGGATCACTTTGATATCTTCTAGTCAAACTAAGAACATATGCAATGTCGGGTCTAGTACATAGCATGGCATACATAAGAGATCCTATGGCTGAGGCATAGGGCGTCTTACTCATCCTTTCTCTATCTTCTGCCGTTGCAGGACTTTGAGTTTTACTCAAGGTCGTATTGGGCAACATGGGCAAGAACCCTTTCTTGCTATCTTCCATTCCAAACCTCTTTAGAAATTTGTCCAAATATGTACTTTGTGACAATGATATTAGGCGTCTCGATCTATCTCTATAAATCTTTATGCCTAATATGTAAGCTGCTTTGCCAAGATCTTTCATTGAAATCTATTATTCAAATAATCCTTGACACTATTAAGAAGGTCTACATCATTCCCAATCAACAATATGTCATCTACATACAGTATTAAGAATGCTACAGAGCTCCCACTCACTTTCTTGTAAATACAAGCTTCTCCATAAGTTTGTATAAAACCAAAGCTTTTGATTACCTTATCAAAACGTTGATTCCAACTCCGGGATGCTTGCTTCAATCCATAAATGTACCGTTGAAGTTTGCATACCTTGTTAGCATCTTTAGGATCGACAAAACCTTTGGGTTGTACCATATACAACTCTTCATCAATGTCTCCATTGAGGAACGCCGTTTTGACATCCATCTGTCATATCTCATAATCATAATATGCAGCGATCGCTAACATAATCCTCACAGACTTTAGCTTCCCTACCGGTGAGAAAGTCTCATCATAGTCAACTCATTGAATTTGTCAAAACCCTTTTGCGACAAGTCGAGCTTTATATACAGTAACATTACCATCAACATCTGTTTTCTTCTTGAAAATCCATTTGTTCTCGACAGCCTTTCCGGCCATCCGGTAAGTCCACCAAAGTCCATACTTGGTTTTCGTACATGGATCCAATCTCGGATTTCATGGCTTCTTGCCATTTATTGGAATCTTGGCTCATCATCGCTTCCTCATATGTCGCAGGGTCATCGGTGTTGTCCACCAACATGACACTCATAACGGGATCATACCAATCAGGAGTGGTATGAGTTCTCATTGACCTGCGAGGTTCTGTAGTAAATTCAACCGAAGTTTCATGATCAACATCATTAGCTTCCTCTCTTATTGGTCTAGGCGCCACAGGAACTACTTCTGGTGCTGCGCTACTCGCAAGTTCGAGAGAAGGTTCAACAACCTTGTCGAGTTCTACTTTCCTTCCGATCACTTCTTTCGAGAGAAACTCCTTCTCTAGAAAGGATCCATTCTTGGCAACGAAGATTTTGCCCTCGGATCTATGATAGAAGGTATACCTAATAGTTTCCTTTGGGTATCCTATGAAGACATATTTTTCCGCTTTGGGTTCAAGCTTGTCGGGCTATAACTTCTTTACATAAGCTTCGCAACCCCAAACTTTAAGGAACGACAATTTAGGTTTCTTCCCAAACCATAATTCATACGGTGTTGTTTCAACGGATTTAGATCGTGCCCTATTTAAAGTGAATGCGACTGTTTCTAATGCATAACCCCCAAAACGATAGCGGTAAATCTGTAAGTGACATCATAGAACGAACCATATCTAAGAGAGTTCGATTATGATGTTCGGACACACCATTACGTTATGGTGTTCCCGGCGGTGTCAATTGTGAAAGTATTCCGCATTTCTTTAAATGCTCGCCAAAATCGTAACTTAGATATTCACCTCCACGATCAGATCGTAGAAATTTAATCTTCTTGTTACGTTGATTCTCTACCTCACTTTAAAATTCCTTAAACTTCTCGAAAGTTTTGGACTTATGTTTCATGAAATAGATATACCCATATCTACTCAAGTCATCCGTGAAGGTAAGAACATAGCGATAACCACCGCGCGATGCTACACTCATTGGACCACACACATCAGTATGTATAATTTCTAATAAGTCCGTAGCTCGCTCCATCATACCAGAAAATGGAGTCTTAGTCATTTTACCCATCAGACATGCTTCGCATCTTTCAAGTGATTCAAAATCAAGTGATTCAAGAAGTCCATCGGAATGGAGTTTCTTCATACGCTTCACTCCAATATGACCAAGACGACAGTACCACATATAGGTCGAGTTATCACTCAATTTCAAACGTTTAGCTTCAATGTTATTAATGTGTGTATTACCACAATCGAGATTCAATAAGAATATACCATCTATCAAAGGTGCATGTGCATAAAACATATTACTCATATAAATCGCAAAACCATTATTCTCAGGCTTAAACAAGTAACCGTCTCGCAATAAACATGATCCGGATATAATGTTCATGCTCAACGCAGGCACCAAATAACAATTATGTAAGTATAAAACTAATCCCGATGGTAGATGAAGAGGCAGCGTGCCGACCGCGATCACATCAACCTTTGATCCATTTCCAACGCGCATCGTCACCTCGTTCTTCGCTAGCTTCCGTCTATTCTGCAGCACGTGTTTCGAGTTACAAATATGAGCAACCGAACCAGTATCAAATACCCAGGCACTAATACGAGTACTAGTGAGATACACATCAATAACATGTATATCGGATATACCTTTCTTCTTGATGTTTCCGTTCTTCAAATCCGCCAAGTACTTAGGGAAATTCCGCTTCCAGTGATCTTCTCCCTTGCAGTAAAAGCACTCAGTATCAGGCTTAGGCCCAACCTTGGTCTTCTTCGCCGGCGCGGTAACATTCTTACCGCCCTTCTTGAAGTTTCCCTTTGTCTTAGACTTGCCTTGCTTCTTGAATTTGGTGGTCTTATTGACCAACAACACTTGGTGCTCTTTCTTGATCTCCACTTCTGCAGACTTTAACATCGAGAAGTGTTCGGGCAATGACTTGTCCATGTTTTGCATATTGTAGTTCATCACAAAGTTCTTGTAACTTGGTGGTAGTGATTGGAGGACACGGTGAATCCCCAAAGCATTAGGAATCACTATACCTAAGCTTTGAAGCTTGCTTGTGTGCCCAGACATCTTAACCACGTGCTCACTGACGGAGCTGCCATCTTCCATCTTGTAGTTAAAGAACTTTTCAGAAGCCTCATAACTCTCAACTGCCGCGTGAGCCTCAAATATCATTTTGAGTTCACGGACAATATCATGTGGGTCATGGTTCTCAAACCTGTTCTGAAGCTTCGATTCCAAACCATACAAGATAGCACACTGAACTGTGGAGTACTGATTTTTCCGAGCGAGGAAAACATTCTTTACCTCATCGGTAGCATCAGCTGCAGGCGGGTCACCCAGCGGTGCATCCAGCACATAGGTCAAATTACCAGCATTGAGGACAATCCTCAAGTTGCGAAACCAATCCGCGAAGTTGCTTCCATTGTTTTTCAACTTTTCTTTCTCTAGGAACGCATTAAAATTGATGGTAGGGGCCGCCATTGATCTACAACATATTTGCAATAATTTAGACTAAGTTTATGACAAATTGAGTTCTAATTAATAGTTAAATTAATCTAGGTGAACTCCCACTCAAAACAATATCCCTCACATTGCTTTAGTGATCACACGAACCAAATCCATCACATCAAAACCGATCATCACGAGAGTTGATGTAGCTTCAATGGCGAACAATCAACATGTTCATCATATCTACTATATGACTCATGCTTTACCTTTGTGATCGTGTTCCGAGACCATGTCTGTACATGCTAGGCTCGTCAAGATCAAACCTTAGCTTCCGCATGAGCAAATCTGGCTTGCTCACGTTGTATACACTCGCAGAATCTAACACACCCGATTATCACGTGGTGCTTCGAAACAACGAGCTTTAGCAACGGTGCTTACTAAGGATGAACACTTTATAACTTGAAATTTTGTGCTTGAGGGATCATCTTATAATGCTACCATCGCAAACTAAGCAATACAAGATGCATAAAAGGATTAACATCACATGCAATTCATAATATGTGATATGATATGGCCTTTCTTCTTGTGCTTCCTATCTCCATCTTCAAGCATGAACATGATCTCCATCATCACCGGTATGGCGTAAAGGTCAATGGCGCCACTTCATGGTTGTCGTCCACCAGCATCAACTATTACAACTACTTTGAATAGACACGCAGGTCTTAACGGAATTAAAAGACAACCATACGGCTCCTACTTCCATGCCATTGCTAATGGGCATAGGAGGAAGTGCTCGATCCCTTGCCTCTGGGAGGGGGGACCTGTTGGACTCTCCACAGACGCTCTCCTCCCATATTATAGCTTCTACAAAGCCATCTTCTCGGCGGCAGACCCCTCGGGCATCTCGCTTGCGCCGGACTTCTGGACAGAAGGGGCGCTGGTCACCCCGGCTGAGAACGCGGACCTTACACGTCCGTTTCTCGCTGAGGAGGTGTCGGCGGCCCTAAAATCTATGAAGACGGGGTCGACGCTAGGCCCCGATGGCTTGCCGGTGAGTTTTTTTTGCAGACGTTCTAGGACCAGGTCCAGCTGGTGATCATGCGGATGTTCCAGGAGTTCTACACAGGGACCCTGGTGATGTCGCGTTTGAACTTTGGTGTGATTACTCTCATCCCCAAGGTAGTTGGGGCCACAGATATCTGCCAATTCCGCCCCATCACAGTGATCAATGTAATCCAGCGACTCTTTGCGAAGGTTTGTGCTCTTCGACTAGCCCCTGTTCTAGAGAGGCTCACGCACCCCCTCCAGTTTGCTTTCTTGAAGGGACGCCTCATCCATGATGATGTCCTTGCCCTACATGAGATTATACATGAGGTCAAGGCACGCCATCAGAGAGGGGTGTTCCTCAAGTTGGACTTCCAGAAAGACTATGATCGGTTGGACTGGGCTTTGTCCTGGAGAGGAGGGGGTTTGATGATCGCATGATTTGCTGGATTATGCAGTTTGTGATGAGTGGTAGGACGGCGATCAACATCAATGGGGAGATTGTGTAGGGGTTCGTAGCATGGAAAACAAAAAAGTTCTACCGCATGCACACAAACAAGCCAAGATCTATCTACTAGATTGTAGCAACTAGTCGATAGAAGCACTCACCCTCGAAGATTCCAAAGCGGTTAACGAGAGCAGATTCTCGTGGGTGATGTAGTCATACACTTGCCGATCTCAAGATCGCGTAGACGATCCTTCCGGCGCTGCGTTCCGGCAGTGCTTCCGTAGTCGGTCACACGTTCGGTACTCGATGAAGACCTTCCTCTCCCTTGTTCCAGCAGGCAGTGGAGGTTGTAGTTCTCCCTCGCGATTCCGGCAGCACGACGGCGTGGTGTCGGAAGTAGAGGGAAGATCCCGCAGGGCTTCGCCTAAGCTGAATGCGAGTTATGGTGGATTTAGGGTTTTCTGGAAATCTAGGGTTTAGAGATCCGGGAGGAGGAGGAGGTGTCGGCGGAGGCTAGGGCGGCGGTGACGGACCGGCGGTGGCGCTAGGCGGCGGCAGCGCGGCGGCGGCGCGGCGGCTCGTGGAGAGGGGAAAGGGCTTGTGTTGTTTGGGGCAGCCCTCCCCCTCTATTTATGAGAGGGAGGGGTAGCCTTGGAGGGGTGGGTTTGAATCCAAACCCAAACCCAAGTTGGATTGAGAGAAGGACTTGTTTCTTCTCCCACTAGGAAACCATTGTTCTAGTTTGACTTTTCAAACTTCCCGTTTAACTTTCAATTTAGAGTTTTATTTCTCTCTTGCATATGCCAACACCAAGTGACCTTGGATATGATCCAATCATTCCACATACCCATGACACATTCATGGACCATTCTCCTTCCGGACCGGTGAACCTTCTAGACCCTTCTAGAACCTCTCCGATGAAATCATCGGAAACTTTCCTGAACTCCGAAATAGGACTTTCCTTATATGAATCTTATTCTCCGGACCATTCCGGATCTCCTCGTAATATCCCGGATCCCATCCGAGACTCCGAACAACATTCGGTATACCTACTAACATTCCATATCTACTAAACAACATTGAATCCTTAAGTGTGTCTCCCTACGGTTCGTGAATTATGCAGACATGACCGAGACACTTCTCCGATCAATAACCAATAGAGAAATCTGGAAATTCATATGGCTCCCACATATTTCAACGATTACTTTGTGATCGAATGAACCACTTACATACGATACCAATTTCCCTTTGTCTCACGATAGTTTACTTATCCGAGGTTTTGATCGCCGGTATCTCTGCATACCTAGTTCAACCTCGTTACTGATAAGTACTCTTTTCTCGTTCCCGTGATATGTGATCCCTTGTGAGACAGTCACATGCTTGCAAGCCAATTGGATGACATTCCACCGAGAGGGCCCAGAGTATATCTATCCGTCATATGGATGGACAAATCCCACTCTTGATCCATGTGCCTCAACCCATACTTTCCGAACACTCAATGCCACCTTTATAGCCACCCAGCTATGGTGTGGTGTTTGATGTCATCAAAGCATCCTTCCGGTGATGGTGATTAGCATGATCTCATGGTCGAAGGAATTAGGTTACTATGGATCAGAAAGCTTATAGCAAACGAACTATTAAAATGATTTGATCTTTGTGCTACGCTTATCTATAGGAGTATGTTCATCATACCATTCTCCTAATGATATGATCTTGTTATTAACAACATCTCAATGTTCATGATCGAGAAACCACGATCATCTATTAATCAACAAGCTAATATTACAAAGAGGCTTTACCAGGGACTCTAATTTAGTTTACAAATCACACAAGTATTAATGTTTCCGGTTAATACTATTATAGCATGAATGTAAACATTTATCATAAACACAAAGATATAATAATAACCACTTTTATTATTGGCTCTAGGGCATATCTCCAACAGATTGGCCCCTACTTTACCCCATCATGTGGGGTGAGGCAAGGGGACCCGATCTCCCCCCTCCTCTTTAACTCCGCGGTGGATGACCTTGCAGAGATTTTGGATAGAGCCAAACTCGTTGGCCACATCACAGGTGTGGTAGGGCATCTGATCCCGGGAGGTGGTATTTCTCATCTGCAGTACGCGGATGATACTATGATCATGGTGTAGGGCTCGGACCTAGACATTAGGAATTTGAAATTCCTGCTGCTCTGCTTCGAGGCCATGTCAGGGCTCAAGATCAACTTCGACAAGAGCGAAGTCATGGTCCTAGGCTTCGACGACGTCGACCGGCAGCGTATAGCCGACAACCTCAACTGCAACTTGGCGGAGTTTCCCATTACCTACCTGGGGTTCCCCATGCGAGAGTACATGGTGTTGATCAAGGACCTTGCCCCCTGGTCACACGAGTGCGCTCTAGAGCGAAGCCTTGGCGAGCGCGACTCACGTCGAAGGGGAGAAAAACGGTTCTGATCAACTCTTGTCTCTCGAGTCTTCCCATGTATCAGATGGGGCTCTACCTGCTTCCCGAGGGAGTCCATGCCGACTTTGCCAAGGAGCTGTCGAGATTCTTTTGGGCAGATAGGGACGGTCACCAAAGATACCATATGGTGAAGTAGGCGGACGTTTGCGCCCCCAAATGTTTTGGGGGCATAGGTATCCTGGACTCCCAGCGCTTCAATGTGGCCCTGATGTTGAAGTGGGCGTGGCGCATCCTGAGGGATGACGGGGGGCGTTGGCTGCAACTTATCAAGGCCAAATACCTCTGCGGCCGGCCTCTCTTGGCTTGCGAGCGGCGGGAGTGGTCGTGGTTCTGGAGATCTATCCAGGACATTAAGCACTACATTGGCCGAGGCATCTCCTTCGTGGCTAGGGATGGCCAGGGGGTCCGCTTTTGGCTCGACCCCTGGCTACTCCCGGTGCCGCTGGGGATCCGTTTCCCTGCCCTCTTTGCCATCTCGGCCTCCCCATCTTCGCTTGTCGCGGATAATTTCCGGGATGGTAACTGGAACCCCTTGTTTCGCTGTATCTTCAACGAGGTGGAGACTGGAGAGTTCCAGAGCCTCATGGGGTCCTTGCCCGCCTCTCTCTCCGAGGTGAAGGATGCGGCCTCCTGGCTGCTCCTCCCCTCTGGTGAGTTCTCGGTGAGCTCGGCCTATAAGGCCCTCTTTAAGACCCTGAAAGGTCGTGGACGGGCCCCCTTTGGAAAGCTCCCCTGCCCCTTAGCATCCGCATCTTTCTTTGGCAACTGCTCCGGGACCGCTTGCCCTCGGGGGTGGAAGTCTCCAAGCGTAACGGCCCCGGTGACGGCCGGTGCCCCCTATGTGGGACACCGGAGTCGTGCGCCCATATTATGTTCTCTTGCTCGGCGGCGCGGTTCTTATGGAATTTTGTTCGCGAGGCACTGGGTCCGGCTTGGCAGGCGCAGGAACTGGGGGAGTTCCTGCAGGCTCAGGCAAACCGGACCGGAGGAGGACGCCGCCTTTTCTAGCTCCTCTTCGCAGCCTTATCCTGGATGCTGTGAAATGTGCGCAACAAGTTGGTGATCGAATGGATTTTCCCCACCCGGGCGTCAGACTCTGTTTTTACTTTGCTTGCCTTTTTACAGCAGTGGTCCCCCTTGGTGCGTCCGTGTGACCGGCCCGCGTTCGAGTCTTCGCTCCAGGCGCTGCACGCTGCGGCGCTCCCCTTCGCGGCGCCGTCGTCTGCGTCCCACGCCCCCTCCCCCTCCCCGACCCCCGACGCCCCGATGGACGCCGGCTCCCTTGGCTCCCCACCTTTTTTGTTTTTTCTCCTTGGGCGCTGATGTGTTGTGGCCCCAGCGTTTGTGCGACCTTTTCCTTTTCTCTTTGGCCTCGGCCATGTTGGTTGTATGTCCGGCTATGTACTTGGATTGTGCTTTATTTATAAAGCGGGACGCGAGTCTGATTCGAGAGATGTGCACTCAATCAAAGCGTGACTCAAGTCTTCTGCAGCGGATTTGCATATCCCACATGTACTATCATCTCAGATATGGCGTCGGGAGAGAGTTGTATAGTCAAGCATAAGACCTTTAAATCCCTCCACCAAAAAGTCCCTACCCTCGGAACCATCTTCCTCGCCTAAAGACGAGGCTGTCGCATTCGTGCCTCAAGCACCTAATTAATCATCGCTCAGAACTAGTGCTCGATAAGCCGAGCGAACCGAATACGCTCCTGATTTAAGGGCATTCTCCACGAGTGATCCCCACACGGTGTTCCGCAAGCCCAACATATGGGAGTGCGTCGATGTGGAGGACAGGCTCCATGGAGCCCTTTTTTGATTATCTTTTGGAATAAAAAAATTAAAGTTTCAGAAAAATCTGAAAAGGTATCTTAGATGTAACTTGCGATGCCTATTACCTTTGTGCAAAAATCAACGTGAAATAGTAGTAGTTTGTATTTTAGACTGTAAAAATGATAGATTTTTAGATCTGATGCAGTAAAAAGTGCAATACTAAAAAAAATCCGATTTGTTATTTTTTGTAGGCTGGAATACAAACTATTTTACGTCGGGATTTTGTAGGGCCATAGAGTACAATATTATCAATGCTTGTTTTTTAAACTAAAACTTGAAAATGTTGGATTTTTAGGCAATATTTTCATGATTAATTCTAGAATATTATTCATGACTACAACAGCTATGATCACGTTAAACTTTTAACATATTAGATGTATTAATCAATATGAACAGTAGCAATGTATACGCAATAACAACAAGAGTATAATAACATATCTGATCACAGTATACAAACTGATCGGATGCAGATGAAACAACCGTGGTAGCAGCGGTGACGTTGTTGAGGACAATGTTAATGACCGAAGGAGATGGAGACGATGGTACGCAGCACCACCCGATTTGAACAGTAGAAGACCCGTGATGAAGACACGAGTAGTCGCGCGAGGCGCTTTCCAAAAAAACTCATTCCCCCTCCTCCCGTACAGGATCACAAGAGCGAATGGTTTCGAAGATCTACTCTGTCATTCTCTCATGCACGCCAGCGCTAGGGATGGAGTAGACTACAATGACAACATAAGATAAGAGATGGCAAAATCTTAGATTGGTTTGAGTGTGTCCTCGATAGAAGCCGCGCATGCACTTACATGGCAAAATCTAACAGACGCAGCGTCTATCAAAACTCAACAGTTTTCATGAGCAATAAAAGATAAGCTCGGTTTGACGCCCATTCCGTAAACCGCGCTCACGCATCATGGCGAAACGTACAAGCGAGGAGGTTAAAAAGTATCTAAATGACTTGAGTGTTGTTTAATTGTCTTAATAATCTAGACTTGAAGATACTCAACTCTATAGATATAATGATAAACTTGATGGTACTCGTGAAAGGATTTTGTTAGAAAAAATGAATATTTATGCATTGATTGAGATGCATAGCAAAACTTTACATGTTGATCAAAGTAAGATATAGCTTTACGCGTGTCTATAACACTATCACACTCATGATATGCTAACAACTCTGCTGGCCTATAAATGATCCTTATGAAGGAAATCTCTAGATTTCGGCTACGAGTTGATCAAATATTTATAGCAGCAATGCTATAATGGAGAAGATTCTTGGCATACTCATGGAACCGCATTGCAGGCAAAAGTTGGAATACTCCTTTGACTCGCTACGAGAAATCGTTATTAAAAGCCAAAGATATATAATTGGTAGTAGTTACGAGTGTCTATCTTAGAATACACAGTCTGATTAAACTCACTAAGTTTTGGTATGATCCTATTACTACTGAACTGAAATTCTAGAAAGACAAAAAATAAAAAAAAGTATTTGATAGTCTTGATTTATTAGCGTGGGTGTTTTATATTGAGCTACTCCAATGTTATGCTTCTTTGACATGATGTCTCACTCTTAATTGTTAATATAAATCTTCTAATATCCCTTGGCAAACTAAGATATAACTAGAGGAATTAGAATATATTTTTTACTCATATAGTTGTTCTTTCTTATGAGTTCTTTATTGTGACTGTCTTGCCTCAGCACCACTTGTATGCTATTCTTGCCATTACACTTTTTATGCTAACCTTTCAGATTAAAAAATGATGGGTGCATGAGACTACCAATTGAAAGTGAATTTACTTTTTTTCTTAGACAAGGATGGTCAAGGTTTAAGCTTGGGAAGATGGTTGTAAAAATATTGCCATTTATCTCTGTGTTTAAACCTCATATTTATCAAATAATTGATAAAATATCTCTTTAGCATTGCCACTAATGACTAACTATTACATAGATGTGCAAATACTTTGTTTGATCTTTCTCCTTATACAGATAGACACTTTTATGGCGAAATATGGAGGAATTAATGAAAAATTACGAGTTGCCAACAATCCAAAGTCAAAGAGGCCACGAAGAGGTCGTCTAGACGCTTTAACGAGCATCGGTACATGATGTCCCTCCCATACTACGTGCCCGTACGAGGTGACGCTACCTCCGCCTAGTCAACATAAACAACTTTTGTGAAGGCACCTATATTAGAATTGTATCAGAGCCATCAGAAATCCTAACGCAAGTCTTCATAGCACATCTGAAGCCATTTTCCATCGTAGAGAGGAGATCCACCGCCGCCATCACCATGTCCATAGCCATTCCTCTTCTTCCTCTCCATTTCCACACCATAGCCATAGTCCTCTACTTGTAATCTTGAACTCATCACTATTTGCGGCATTCTAAGACTATTTGCTATTTGTCTTAAGAATTTCTACACAATGTAATCATGTGTGAGTAGTTCTCGTGTGCTATGGACTGAGGTATAGCTTCGCGGCGTTATGTGCATCTCCTAACTCCATGGAATGTTATGTTATGATTGATTGTTAGATTTATCCTTTGTATTTTTGTTTATTATCTCAATCCAATAACTTGTCATATACCAAACACCCCAAGGATCGATACAGGTAATGAGGGGAGATGAGTTGAAAGGGCAAATAGCCCTTATCTAGTATTTTGGTTAACTATGACATCGGAGCTAGAGGATGGACTAATGTTTCTATTAGCTTCTCTACTGGTGAGAATCCGCAGGTTGTTGGTGATAGGTAATGGGTGACCCCCCATTCGTTTCTTTATGGAGAGCCGGTGGCGTTGTTTATTATTTTCTCTTATTTACTCTTGAGTCAAATAGGAAACACCGCACTATTAAGAGGGGTGATCTCCATGTGCTCTTTGGGGATGTTCTACACCATATATGCCTCTCATCATCCACCCACACACACTCGTTCAAAGAAAGAGAGAAAACAACCTTGGAAAATGGGTCAAAAGAGGTTTCTGCAAAATCGGCAAAAGCGCCGGCGGCGCCGGTGCTGTCGCCAGAATTTTCGGTCGCCGTCGGAAATTCTCGGTGTTCGCCGATATGGCTTACTGCATAGCCTTTTGGTTGTTCGCCGAGAATTTTGGTCGGCGTGGGGTCCGGTCGACCGGAGCTGTCACCGAAAATTCCGGCGAGCAACTCAGTCCGACCAGACTTATTGCCGGTTCTATCGCAAAAACCCCCAAACGGCTCTTTTTCCCCCTCACACTATATATATCCCTTTCTTCTCCACTGTGAGGTCAGGCATTTGAGCTAACATTTCATTTCTTGAAGCTCTCTCTCTCTCACCATTCTTGAAACACAAAAGCTTGAGGATCTCCCATTCTACCCAACCAAATCCAAATCCCTTTGGTAGAAAGGAAGAGGAGGTCCCGATCTATGTTTCCACCAAGACAAAGTTCATTCCACCTTGAGTTCATCGAGTTAGCTTGTTACTCTTGGGTTTGTGGGAAACCCTAGGCGGCTAGGGTCGCCCGGAGGCATTCGGCTTGTGATTTGCTCCGTGGAAAGTTTGTGAGGGTTTGGAGACTACCTTAAAGTCTACCAAGAGTAAGTGAGCTATTCCTTCGTGGGATAGGCTCGGAGAAGAAGGTGAGCATTTGTGGCGCGTGAGGAATCCTTCGTGGAACCTCACACCTCTCCAACGTGACGTAGCCCCCTTCCCAAAGGTGGTGAACACGGGAATACATCTTCGTCTCCGCGTGCTTCGGTTATTCCTTAATCGATCTCTTACTTGTGTTGTTTACCTTGTGATAGCCTTCGAGCTTGAAGTATATTGTACATCATCTAGGTTGCCTCACCTAGTTTGCATTTAGGCTCACTTATATTCCGCAAAGCCTAAAACTTGCAAAAGATTATAAAGAACTTTGTAGAAACCTATTCACCCCCCTCTAGGTTAACCATCTTACACTTTCAATTGGTATCAGAGCAAAGGGCTCTTTTGTTGGAGATATGCCCTAGAGGCAATAATAAATGTAGTTATTATTATATCTTTGTGTTTATGATAAATGTTTACATTCATGCTATAACAGTATTAACAAGGAAACATTAATACTTGTGTGATTTGTAAACTAAATTAGAGTCCCTAGTAAAGCCTCTTCATAATACTAGCTTGTTGGTTAATAAATGATTATGGTTTCCCTATCATGAACATTGAGATGTTATTAACAACAAGATCATATCGTTAGGAGAATGGTATGATGGACATACTCCTATAGATAAGCGTAGCATAAAGATCAAGTCATTTTAATAGTTCAATTGCTATATGCTTTCTGATACATAGTAACCTAATTCCTTCGACCATGAGATCATGCATATTACCATCACCGGAAGGATGCTTTGATGACATCAAACACCACACCGTAACTGAGTGGTTATAAAGGTGGCATTGAGTGTTCAGAGAGTATGGGTTGAGACACATGGATCAAGAGTGGGATTTGTCCATCCATATGACGGATAGATATACTCTGCGCCCTCTCGGTGGAATGTCATCCAATTGTCTTGCAAGCATGTGACTGGCTCACAAGGGATCACATATCACGGAAACGAGAAAAGAGTACTTATTAGTAACGAGGTTGAACTAGTTATGCAGAGATACCGACGATCAAAACCTCGGATAAGTAAACTATCGTGAGACAAAGGGAAATTGGTATCGTATGTAAGTGGTTCATTCGATCACAAAGTAATCGTAGAAATATGTGGGAACCATATGAATTTCCAGATTCCTCTATTGGTTATTGTTCGGAGAAGTGTCTCGATCATGTCCGCATAATTCACGAACCGTAGGGAGACACACTTAAGGATTCGATGTTGTTGAGTAGTTATGGAATGATGAGTAAGAGACCGAATGTTGTTCGGAGTCTCGGATAGGATCCGGGATATCACGAGGAGATCCGGAATGGTCCGGAGAATAAGATTCATATAAGGAAAGTCCTGTTTCGGGGTTGGAGAATGATTCCGGTGTTTTCATCGGGAATGTTCTAGTCCGGAAGGTCCGGCACTCCGGAGGGGAAGGGTACATGAATGTGTCATAACAAGTTGGAATGGTTGCATCATGTACTAGGTGTCATAGCTGAGCAAAATAAAGGGATAAATCAAATCCTAGTTTGAAAAGTCAAACGCCAATTTGAAAAGTCAAACGGCAAGTTTGCTTGGTGGAGGGAGAGTAGGAAACCTACTTGGGGAGGAATTCCTCTCCCTCCACCGCCGGCCAAGGAGGCCGAGTTGGGGGAGGACTCCCTCCCCCTTG
Source organism: Avena sativa (assembly GCA_916181665.1). Taxonomy (NCBI): domain Eukaryota; kingdom Viridiplantae; phylum Streptophyta; class Magnoliopsida; order Poales; family Poaceae; genus Avena; species Avena sativa. The sequence continues at coordinate 379,067,899 of OV702284.1, forward strand.
GCCACGCCCTCCCACCTATAAAAGGAGGGGCAGGGCTGCCCTCTAGACCTACACCTTGCCCCACTAAAACCCTAGCCCTAGCCGCCGGCCCTCTTGCAACCGCCGCTGCCCTAGGGCAAACCCTAGCCGCCGACTTGGGGTTCTCCCCTTGCCCTAGCCGCCGGCCTCGCCCTCTCTCCTTGGTGCCTCTAAACCCTAGATCGCCAAGGCCTCTCTTATAGTCCACCATACTCGCTCCGGCTTAAGGCGAAGCCCTACGAGATCTCCCTCCTACTTCCGGTACCACGCCGTCGTGCTGCCGGAATCGCGAGGAGAGTGCTACAACCTCCGCTGCCTGCTGGAACAAGGGAGAGGAAGGTCTTCATCGAGTACTGAACGTGTGACCGACTGCGCAAGCACTGCCGGAACGCAGCGCCGGAAGGATCGTCTACACGATCTTGAGATTGGCAAGAGTACGACTACATCACCCACGAGAATCCGCTCTCGTTAAACACTTTGGAATCTTCGAGGGTGATTTATTCTATCGACTCGTTGCTACAATCTAGTAGATAGATCTTGGCTTGTTTGTTTGTATGCGGTAGAAATTTTTTGTTTTCCATGCTACGAACCCCTACAGTGGTATCAGAGCCGTGTCTATATGTAGATTCTGTTGCACGAGTAGAACACAATGGTCATTGTGGGCGGTGGTGCTTTTATTATCAATTGCTTCTTGTGTACTTTGCATCTTGCGGTATGATGGGATGAAGCGGCCCGGGCTAACCTTACATGACATCGTTCATGAGACTTGCTCCACGCTCAACATGCAACTTGTATTGCATAAGTGGCTTTGCGGGTGTCTGTCTCTCCCATTATAGTATAGATCCAATTTACAACAGGCACTTGATAGTTCAAACATCAACGTTGTGGTTCTTGTTCGTAAGTTAGATCGACACTTATTGAAAGCCCCAAACCACGTAAAATATGCAAAGAAATTAGAGGCGTCTAACTTTGTTTTGCAGGGGTGTGCTGTGATGTGATATGGCCATGATTGTGATTATATTTGATGTATGCAATGTTCCTTATTGTAAGTTGGCAACCGGTAGGAGCCATATGGTTGTCTTTAATTTCTGTTAAGACCCGCGTGTCTATTCAAAGTAGTTGTAATAGTTGAAGCTGGTGGACGACAATCATGAAGCAACGTCATTGACCTTGATGCAATGTCGGTGATGATGGAGATCATGTTCGTGATTGAAGATAGAGATCGGAAGCACAAATAAGAAAGGCCATATCATATCACATATTATGAATTGCATGTGATGTTAATCCTTTATGCATCTTGTATTGCTTAGTTAACGACGGTAGCATTATAAGATGATCCCTCATGCACATAAATTTCAAGTTCTAAAGTGTTCATCCTTAGTAAGCACCGTTGCTAAAGCTTGTTGTTTCGAAGCACCACGTGATGATCGGGTGTGTTAGATTCTACAAGTGTATACAATGTGAGCAAGCTAGATTTGCTCATGCGGAAGCTAAGGTTTGATCTTGACGAGCCTAGCATGTACAGACATGGTCTCGGAACACGGATCACCGAAAGGTAAAGCATGAATCATTTAGTAGATATGATGAACATGTCGATTGTTCGCCATTGAAGCTACATCAACTCTCGTGACGATCGGTTTTGATGTGGTGGATTTGGTTCGTGTGATCACTAAAACAATGTGAGGGATATTGTTTTGAGTGGGAGTTCACCTAGATTAATTTAACCATTAATTAGAACTCAATTTGTCATAAACTTAGTCTAAACTATTGCAAATATGTTGTAGTTCAATGGCGGCCCCTACCATCAATTTTAATGCGTTTCTAGAGAAAGAAAAGTTGAAAAACAATGGAAGCAACTTCGCGGATTGGTTCCGCAATTTGAGGATTGTCCTCAATGCTGGTAATTTGACCTATGTGCTGGATGCACCACTGGGTGACCCGCCTGCAGCTACTGCTACCGATGAAGTAAAGAATGTTTACCTCACTCGGAAGAATCAGTACTCCACAGTTCAGTGTGCTATCTTGTATGGTTTGGAATCGGAGCTTTAGAAAAGGTTTGAGAATTCAGACCCACTTGATATTGTCCGTGAACTCAAATTGATATTTGAGACTCACGCGGCAGTTGAGAGCTACGAGGCTTCTGAAAAGTTCTTTAACTGCAAGATGGAAGAGGGCAGCTCCGTCAGTGAGCATGTGCTTAAGATGTCTGGGCACGCAAACAAACTCCAAAGCTTGGGTATAGTGATTTCTAATGCTTTGGGGATTTACCGTGTCCTCCAATCACTACCACCAAGTTACAAGAACTTTGTGATGAACTACAATATGCAAAGCATGAACAAGCAGTTGCCAGAACTCTTCTCCATGTTAAAATCTGCAGAAGTGGAGATCAAGAAAGAGCACCAAGTGTTGATGGTCAATAAGACCACCAAATTCAAGAAAGGCAAGTCTAAGCAAAAGGGACACTTCAAGAAGGGTGGTAAGAAAGTTACCGCACAGACGAAGAAGACCAAGGCTGGACCTAAGCCTGATACTGAGTGCTTTTACTGCAAGGGAGAAGGTCACTGGAAGCGGAATTGCCCAAAGTACTTGGCAGATTTGAAGAACGGCAACATCAAGAAGAAAGGTATATCCGATATACATGTTATTGATGTGTATCTCACTAGTACTCGTAGTAGTGCCTGGGTATTTGATACTGGGTCGGTTGCTCATATTTGTAACTCGAAACAGGTGCTGCAGAATAAACGGAAGCTAGCGAAGAACGAGGTGACGATGCGCATAGGAAATGGATCAAAGGTTGATGTGATCGCGGTCGGCACGCTACCTCTTCATCTACCATCGGGATTAGTTTTATACTTAAATAATTGTTATTTGGTGCCTGCGTTAAGCATGAACATTATATCGGGATCTTGTTTATTGCGAGACGGTTACTTGTTTAAGTCCGAGAATAATGGTTGTTCGATTTATATGAGTAATATGTTTTATGCACATGCACCTTTGATAGATGGTCTATTCTTATTGAATCTCGATAGTGGAAATACACATATTAATAACATTGAAGCTAAACGTTTGAAATTGAGCGATAACTCGACCTATATGTGGCACTGTCGTGTTGGTCACATTGGAGTGAAGCGTATGAAGAAAATCCATTCCGATGGACTTCTTGAATCACTTGATTTCGAATCACTTGAAAGATGCGAAGCATGTCTGATGGGTAAAATGACTAAGACTCCATTTTCTGGTATGATGGAGCGAGCTACGGACTTATTGGAAATCATACATACTGATGTGTATGGTCCAATGAGTGTAGCATCGCGCGGTGGTTATCGTTATGTTCTTACCTTCATGGATGACTTGAGTAGATATGGGTATATCTATTTCATGAAACATAAGTCTGAAACTTTCGAGAAGTTTAAGGAATTTCAAAGTGAGGTGGAGAATCAACGTAACAAGAAGATTAAATTTCTACGTTCTGATCGTGGAGGTGAATATCTAAGTTATGAGTTTGGCGAGCATTTGAAGAAATGCGGAATACTTTCACAATTGACACCACCGGGAACACCACAGCGTAATGGTGTGTCCGAACGTCGTAATCGAACTCTCTTAGATATGGTTCGTTCTATGATGTCACTTACAGATTTACCGCTATCATTATGGGGTTATGCATTAGAAACAGCCGCATTCACTTTAAATAGGGCACCATCTAAATCCGTTGAAACGACACCATATGAATTATGGTTTGGGAAGAAACCTAAATTGTCGTTCCTTAAAGTCTGGGGTTGCGAAGCCTATGTAAAGAAGTTACAACCGGACAAGCTTGAACCCAAAGCGTAAAAATGCGTCTTCATAGGATATCGAAAAGAAACTATTGGGTATTCCTTCTATCATAGATCCGAAGGCAAAAATCTTTGTTGCCAAGAATAGATCCTTTCTAGAGAAGGAATTTCTCTCGAAAGAAGTGACTGGAAGGAAAGTAGAACTCAATGAGGTTGTCGAACCTTCTCTCGAACTTGCGAGTAGCGCAGCACCGGAATAAGTTCCTGTGGTGCCTGCACCAATAAGAGAGGAAGCTAATGATGATGATCATGAAACTTCGGTTGTAGTTGCTACAAAACCTCGCAGGTCAACGAGAACTCGTACCACTCCTGATTGGTATGATCCCGTTATGAGTGTCATGTTAGTGGACAACACCGATGACCCTGCGACATATGAGGAAGCGATGATGAGCCCAGATTCCAATAAATGGCAAGAAGCCATGAAATCCGAGATTGGATCCATTTACGAAAACCAAGTATGGACTTTGGTGGACTTACCGGATGGCCGGAAGGCTGTAGAGAACAAATGGATTTTCAAGAAGAAAACAGATGCTGATGGTAATGTTACTGTCTATAAAGCTCGACTTGACGCAAAAGGGTTTCGACAAATTCAAGGAGTTGACTACGATGAGACTTTCTCACCAGTAGCGAAGCTAAAGTCTGTGAGGATTTTGTTAGCAATCGCTGCATATTATGATTATGAGATATGGCATATGGATGTCAAAACAACATTCCTCAATGGAGACATTGATGAAGAGTTGTATATGATGCAACCCAAAGGTTTTGTCGATCCTAAAGATGCTAACAAGGTATGCAGACTTCAACGGTCCGTATATGGATTGAAGCAAGAATCCCGAAGTTGGAATCAACGTTTTGATAAGGTAATCAAAAGTTTTGGTTTTATAAAAACTTATGGAGAAGCTTGTATTTACAAGAAAGTGAGTGGGAGCTCTATAGCATTCTTAATACTATATGTAGATGACATATTATTGATTGGGAATGATGTAGACCTTCTTAATAGTGTCAAGGAATATTTGAATAATAGTTTTTCAATGAAAGATCTTGGCGAAGCAGCTTACATATTAGGCATAAAGATTTATAGAGATAGATTGAGACGCCTAATATCATTGTCACAAAGTACATATTTGGACAAAGTTCTAAAGAGGTTTGGAATGGAAGATAGCAAGAAAGGGTTCTTGCCCATGTTGCCCAATACGACCTTGAGTAAAACTCAAAGTCCAGCAACGACAGAAGATAGAGAAAGGATGAGTAAGACTCCCTATGCCTCAGCCATAGGATCTCTAATGTATGTCATGCTATGTACTAGACCCGACATTGCATATGATATTAGTTTGACTAGCAGATATCAAAGTGATCCAGGAGTGGATCATTGGACAACGGTCAAAAACATCCTTAAGTACTTGAGAAGAACTAAGGACATGGTTCTTTCTTATGGAGGTGATGAACAACTCGTTGTTAATGGTTACACCGATGCTAGTTGGAACACCGATCCGGATGATTCTAAATCTCAATCTGGATACGTATTTACTTTGAATGGTGCAGCAGTTAGCTGGAGGAGTGCAAAGCAAAGCGTTGTGGCGAGATCTTCAACTGAACCGGAATACATAGCTGCTTCGGAGGCTTCACGAGAAGTGATATGGATGAAGGAGTTCATTACAGAGCTCGGTGTGGTTCCAAGTGCGCTGGACCCAATGTCTATCTACTGTGATAACATGGGCGCCATAGCCAATGCGCAAGAACCAAGGTCACACAAGAAGCTGAAGCACATCAAGCTACGTTTTCACGCTATTCGAGAACATGTCCAAGATGGTGACATAAAGATTTTCAAAGTACACATAGATCTGAATGTGGCGGATCCGTTGACTAAACCTCTCTCGAGGGCAAAACATGACCAACACCAAACTGCCATGGGTGTTCGGTATATTACCATGTAATCTTGATTAGTTGACTCTAGTGCAAGTGGGAGACTGTTGGAGATATGCCCTAGAGGCAATAATAAATTTAGTTATTATTATATCTTTGTGTTTATGATAAATGTTTACATTCATGCTGTAACAGTATTAACAAGGAAACATTAATACTTGTGTGATTTGTAAACTAAATTAGAGTCCCTAGTAAAGCCTCTTCATAAAACTAGCTTGTTGGTTAATAAATGATTGTGGTTTCCCTATCATGAACATTGAGATGTTATTAACAACAAGATCATATCGTTAGGAGAATGGTATGATGGACATACTCCTATAGATAAGCGTAGCATAAAGATCAAGTCATTTTAATAGTTCAATTGCTATATGCTTTCTGATACATAGTAACCTAATTCCTTCGACCATGAGATCATGCATATTACCATCACCGGAAGGATTCTTTGATGACATCAAACACCACACCATAACTGGGTGGTTATAAAGGTGGCATTGAGTGTTCGGAAAGTATGGGTTGAGACACATGGATCAAGAGTGGGATTTGTCCATCCATATGACTGATAGATATACTCTGGGATCTCTCGGTGGAATGTCATCCAATTGGCTTGCAAGCATGTGACTGGCTCACAAGGGATCACATATCACGGAAACGAGAAAAGAGTACTTATCAGTAACGAGGTTGAACTAGGTATGCACAGATACCGACGATCAAAACCTCGGATAAGTAAACTATCGTGAGACAAAGGGAAACTGGTATCATATGTAAGTGGTTCATTCGATCGCAAAGTAATCATAGAAATATGTGGGAACCATATGAATTTCCAAATTCCTCTATTGGTTATTGTTCGGAGAAGTGTCTCGATCATGTCCGCATAATTCACGAACCGTAGGGAGACACACTTAAGGATTCGATGTTGTTGAGTAGTTATGGAATGATGAGTAAGAGACCGAATGTTGTTCAGAGTCTCGGATGGGATCCGGGATATCACGAGGAGATCCAGAATGGTCCGGAGAATAAGATTCATATAAGGAAAGTCCTGTTTCGGGGTTGGAGAATGATTCCGGTGTTTTCATCGGGAATGTTCTAGAAGGGTCCGGAAGGTCCGACACTCCGGAGGGGAAGGGTACAATGTGTCATAACAAGTTGGAATGGTTGCATCATGTACTAGGTGTCATCGCTGAGCAAAATAAAGGGATAAATCAAATCCTAGTTTGAAAAGTCAAACGCCAATTTGAAAAGTCAAACGGCAAGTTTGCTTGGTGGAGGGAGAGAAGGAAACCTACTTGGGGAGGAGTTCCTCTCCCTCCACCGCCGGCCAAGGAGGCCGAGTTGGGGGAGGACTCCCTCCCCTTGGCCGCGCCCTCCCACCTATAAAAGGAGGGGCAGGGCTGCCCCTCTAGACCTACACCTTGCCCCACTAAAACCCTAGCCCTAGCCGCCGGCCCTCTTGTAGCCGCCGCCGCCCTAGGGCAAACCCTAGCCGCCGACTTGGGGCTCTCCCCTTTCCCTAGACGCCGGCCTAGCCCTCTCTCCTTGGTGACTCTAAACCCTAGATCGCCAAGGCCTCTCTTATAGTCCACCATACTCGCTCCGGATTAAGGCGAAGCCCTGCGAGATCTCCCCTCTACTTCCGGTACCACGCCGTCGTGCTGTCGGAATCGCGAGGAGAGTGCTACAACCTCCGCTGCCTGCTGGAACAAGGGAGAGGAAGGTCTTCATCGAGTACCGAACGTGTGACCGACTGCGCGAGCGCTGCCGGAACGCAGCGCCGGAAGGATCGTCTACACGATCTTGAGATCGGCAAGAGTACGACTACATCACCCACGAGAATCCGATCTCGTTAAACACTTTGGAATCTTCGAGGGTGAGTTATTCTATCGACTCGTTGCTACAATCTAGTAGATAGATCTTGGCTTGTTTGTTTGTATGCGGTAGAAATTTTTTGTTTTCCATGCTACGAACCCCTACATCTTTTAAGGGCTTTACCGCCTAAGAGAAAAGATGGTTTTCTTCGATGATGAGGAGGAAAAGACTTATTCGGTCAAGGAGCTTCGTGAAATCTTAGCCAAGGGTGCCCTTGAAAAGGCCAAGGCGGATTCCGATCTCCTTGTTCGAATGAGTTACCTAGAAGGAAAACTTAAGGCCATTGGCGATGGGGCTTTTCTTGGTAATCCATTGGTAGTACCTCAAGGGAGACCAATGAACACCGAAAAGTATAAGGATGTCGAGTCCACTCATGAGGGAGGCTCGTCAAAAACTTCCACGCCCCCTAATCAATTCCCTTATGTTTATCCTAAGCAAAAGAACATCATGCCTCATATTAATGGTTCGGGTCCTGCACCTCATTATGATGGAACTCATTTTTCTCATTGGCAAGCTTCTATGGAATCTCATCTTTGCAGCTGTAGCATTGAGCTTTGGGAGATTGTATGCATCGGTTTTCACCCTCATGATCCCAACAACCTCACCGTGGGAGAGTACTACAACCGTCAACTAAATGCAACGGCTTGTGACAAGATAAGGAGTACCATTCACCGCACTCTCCATGATCAAGTCAGCGACATCCCCACCGCAAAGGATCTTTGGGATAGGATTGTCATTCTCCAAGAGGAAACCTCTCTTATCCAAAAATCCAAGTATGAAGCTGCCAAGTCAGAGATGAACATGTTCATGAACCATGATGGTGAGACTGTCGCTGAAGCATACAAGAGACTTGTTGCCCTCCGCGTGAAGATTGGTGGCCTAGGGTGTGAGAAGTATGATGATGGATTCAATTTGAATGATGAACTTATCAAGTCCAAGATTCTCTCCATGATCGCGGTCACCGACAAGAAGCTTGCCTTGAACTTGCAACTCCTTGATAGAGTTAATCAATTCACTCCTGATGATCTAGTCTCTTATCTAGTTGCCACGGATAACTTGGCGGATGAAGGGCAAAAGATCAAGGAGATCAACCGTGCTATTGGGTCTTCCCACTCTCTAGCATTAAAGGCCAAGCAAGTGCAAGAAGATGTTGCTAGTGATAAAGATAGCGATGTTGATGGAGTTGATGATATGCTCTCTCAACTTGCTCTCTTCACCAAGAACATGAAGTTCCGAAGAAGGAGAAGTTCAATGGGATCAAGTGAGAAGAAGAGGACGTGCTACAGTTGTGATGAGCCGACCCATTTTGCTGACAAGTGTCCATATGAGAAGAGGCTTGACAAGCCTAAGTATGAAGAAGGTGCCAAACCAAGATTGAAGCCCAACCCCATCAATGAAAGATACAAGAGGAACAATAGGCGTGATGGTAAGGGCTTCCTTGGCCAAGAATACATATCCGACAATGAGGAAGAGGATGAAGAGAAGGTGGTTGGAGTGGCCGGTTTGGCCTTTGCCAAACCCGGGTCTCTCTTCACCTATGACTACACCCAGGACTACACCGACGACTCTCCTACTCCCAATGTCACCGCCACTTGCCTCATGGCAAGGAGCTCCAAGGACGAGTCCGACGTGGAGTGTGGGGATAAGGAGAAAGTGGTGGGTGTGACCGGTTTGGCATATGTCGAACCCGGTTCACCTCTCACCTACGATTACTCCAAGGACTACATCGAGAGTTCTCCTATTCCCAAGATCACCGGTTCTTGTCTTATGGCAAGAAGATCCAAGGTAATTGTCTCTCCTCCATCCCTATCTAGTGTCTTGGATGATCTTGAGAGTGATCATGATAGTGATAGTGATAGTGATGAATTTGGTAAACAATATATAAAAGAAATGTATGCTATCATGAAGTCTCTTCCTCCCATTGCTCGTGCTAGAGTCAAGCAATTAATGGAACTTGTTATCTCACGTGATGAGGCCATTGATAGCTTGGAATCTCATATTGATGATGAGAAACGAAGATTCAATCTTCTTGAGCAAGAGCTTTGTGAGGAAAAGAATACCAATTCTTTTCTTAAACTACAAATTTAAATTTTTGAAATTGATAAAGCAAAAGACATGGACACTATTTATTGGGCTAACTCATTGTCCCAAGAGCTTGATGCCTCAAAGAAAGAGCTTGAAGTTGCTCATGCTTCTCTTACCAAGGACCTTGAGCACCTTGAGAAGACTAGTTTGCTTGTCAAGCGTGAGCTCATAAAACTTGGAGAGAACCATGATCAACTTCGGGTGTCCTATGAGAAGGCTCTTGGTACATTGAAGGATCCAATTATTGTTGAAAATGATTCTTGTACCTCTAAATCTACCTTTGATCAATCTCACCTCATTGAGGAAAATAATAAGTTGAAAGAGCAACTTGAGAAAGAGCGCCGTGCACCTACCTACAAGGGAAAGATCCTAGATGATATTTTATCTCGTCAAAAGACGAGAATTTCCAAGGAAGGTGTCGATTTTGATCCAAAGAACAACACGAGCAATGCCATTCCACCAAAGAATATAACCTTTGTGAAAGAAGGTGACAAGGTGGTTGACCAAGTCAAAAGGAATGTAGTGAACGGGGGAGCCATGAGGGGCAATCCCAATCACAAGTATGCGGGAAAGTCTAATCCTTCCTATGTGCTATGTAAGGGCACTCAAGGAGATGTATATGCCAAATATGTTGGCCCTCGAAATGGTTATGCTTATAGGTGTACTCAATTTGGGTACCTAAGGATCTTGTTGCTAATTCTAGGGGACCCATTACTCAATGGGTTCCTAAATAAAAGAATTGATTTTGTAGGGTTATGCCTCCGGTGGATCAAAATGGGTGTTTGATAGTGGATGCACCAATCACATGACCGGAGGTAGGAGTGGGATTGACCAATTCATTCACCATGTCAACTCAATGTCAAGCTTAACTTTTGGAGATAACTCTAAAGGAAAGGTACTAGGTTATGGTAAGTTGGTAATTTCCAAGGTTTTGACTCTTGAGACCGTCTTACATGTTGAAAACCTTGGTTACAACTTGCTTTCTATTAAACATCTCGTGGATGCCGGCTATGACTCCTATTTCTCTAGAACTTTTGTGAAGGTCTTTAGGGGTGATGATCTTAGCTTGGTTCTCATTGGACACGTGGAAGACGACCTTTATGTGGTCGACCTCTCGAAAGAGAGCCAATCTATTCCTACATGTCTAATGGCCAAGGCTGACAAGGGATGGCTTTGGCATCGTCGCCTAGGCCATGTCAACATGAGAAATCTCAATCTACTCCTAAAGGGTGAGCATATTATTGGACTAACCGGTATCTCCTTTGAGAAAGATCGTGTGTGTAGTGCTTGCATTTCAGGAAAGCAAATTGGGAAGCATCATCCTTCCGTTACCAAGGTGGCCACGTCAAGACCCTTGGAGCTGCTCCATTTGGATCTCTTCGGGCCTTCGACATATGACTCTCTTGGTGGAAGAAGATATGGTCTTGTCATTGTTGATGATTACTCAAGGTATACTTGAGTCTTTCTTCTCAATACGAAGGATGAGACCTTCAAGGAATTCATGATCTTCACCAAGCAATCTCAACGCACTCATGGAGTGGAGATCAAGACTATTAGAACCGACAATGGCACCGAGTTCAAGAACTACACCATGCAAGAATTTGTTGAAGATGAGGGGATCAAGCATGAATTCTCAGCTCCTTATACCCCTCAACAAAATGGTGTTGTTGAAAGGAAGAACCGGACAATCATTGAGATGGCAAGAACAATGTTGAGTGAATTCAAGTCCCCTCACAATTTTTGGGGAGAAGCTATTGCTACCACGGTCCACTACACGAATCGACTCTTCCTCCGTGCTCCCTTTGACATGACTCCATATGATATTCTCACAAGTAAGAAGCCCAATGTCAACTACTTCCGTGTCTTTGGGTGCAAGTGCTTCGTCAAGAATAAAAAGGAAAAGCTCGGTAAATTCGAATCTAGAACTATAGAGGGTATTTTTGTTGGTTATGCGGAAAACTCTCATGCCTATAGATACTACAACAAGACCAATGGTAGTGTTGAAGTATCTTGTGACATGGAGTTTTTGGAGAATAATGGCCTCCATGAGGTGCAAGTTTCTTCTCGTGATGTAGGAGATGGTGATTCTTCTCAAGTCATCAAGTTAATGGGTATTGGGCACATCTTGCCCACCGAGTCTCACATTCATGTTCAACAAGATGATGGGGGAGAATCAAGTTCAACTCAAGAAGATCCAAGATCTACCCAAGTTGAGCCATCAAATGCATCACAAGATCAACATCTCACTCAAGATGCCATGCAAACCGAAGAACAAGAACCAAGCCCTCAAACCTTTGAGCAAGACCAAGTAGAAGATCAACCTCCATCTCAAGGCCAAGCTCAAGATGGTGTCAATGATCAAGGCCCCTCAAAAGATGAATTTGTTGATCATGAAGGCACAATTCGGAAGATTAAGGCCGCCTCCATTGCAAGTGGACTTCAAGTCAACAATATCCTTGGAAGCATATCAAGAGGGATCGAGACCCGTGCCAGGAAGAAGAACCTCACAACCTTTTGTGGACATCATGCTTTTGTGTCCAACTTTGAGCCCCTTAAGGTTCATGAGGCTTTGGAGGATCCGGATTGGGTCATTGCCATGCAAGAAGAACTCGAGTGTTTCACCCGCAATGAAGTATGGTCTCTAGTGGAGAGGCCTAAAGATCATCGCATCAATGTCATTGGGACCAAGTGGGTGTTCAAGAACAAGCAAGATGAGAACAGGGTCGTCACAAGAAACAAAGCAAGGTTAGTGGCGCAAGGGTATGCCCAAATAGAAGGTATTGACTATGAGGACACCTTTGCGCCCGTTGCTCGTCTTGAAGCTATTCGTCTCTTGCTTTCTTATGCATCTTTCCATAACTTCAAGCTTTATCAAATGGATGTGAAAAGTGCATTTCTTAATGGTCCCTTGAAAGAGGTTACATATGTAGCTCAACCCCCGGGTTTCGAAAACACACGCTATCCCAACCATGTGTATATACTCCATAAGGCTCTCTACGGACTAAAGCAAGATCCTCGTGCCTGGTATGAGCACCTTAGGTTTTTTTTACTTATGGATGAGTTTAGCGTGGGTAAGGTCGATTCCACCCTTTTCACCAAACGGGTTAAAGGGGGTGGATTATTTATTGTTCAAATCTATGTTGATGATATTATCTTTGGTGGAACTAACGAATCTCATAGCAAAGCTTTTGCCGAGTTGATGACTATGAAATTTAGGATGTCCATGATGGGGGAGTTGAAGCTCTTTCTAGGCTTCATCATAAAGCAACTTCCTCATGGCACTTTCATCTCTCAAGAGAAGTACATTAAGGATATGCTCAATAAGTTCGAGATGGCCAAGACTAATCCCATGAAGACACCCATGCCACTAAATGGACCACTTGGCCTTGGAGTAGGTGATAAGGACGTGGATCAAAAGGTATATCGTTCTATGATTGGTTCCTTGCTCTAACTTTGTGCTTCTAGGCCGGATATCATGTTAAGTGTTGGAATGTGTGCTCATTTTCAATCCGCTCCCAAGGAGTGCCACTTGATGGCGGTCAGACGGATTTTTAGGTACCTTGTTCTCACTCCTACTCTCGGGCTTTGGTATCCAAAGGGGTCAACCTTTGAGCTTGTTGGCTATTTGGATGCCGATTGGGCAGGTGATAAGGTTGACCGGAAATCAACCTCCAGGGCTTGCCAATTTATTGGCCGGTCGTTGGTGAGTTGGTCTTCCAAGAAACAAACTCCACATCCCTATCCACCACCGAATCCGAATACATATCTGCGGCATCTTGTTGTGCTCAATTCTTATGGATGAGGCAAACCTTGAAATACTATGGTGTGTCTCTTTGTACGGTGCCTCTTCCATGTGACAATGAAAGCGCAATAAAGATCGCCAACAACCCCGTCCAACATTGCCGCACCAAACATATTGACATTCGACACCACTTCCTACGTGACCATGTCGCAAATGGTGATATCAATCTCACTCATGTGGGTACGATGTTCCAATTGGCCGATATCTTCACGAAGCCTTTGGATGAAGCCCGGTTTGTCATGTTGAGGCGAGAACTCGGTATCCTAGATCCCCAAAACTTGGATTGATTTGCTTCTTGCACTATATTCTTGCTCTTAACATGCTATGTAGCTTAGTTGCGCAACACGTGTAGGGATGATCATCTTACCATATCTTGGTTTGATGCTTACCTATGTGTGCAACATAAATTGATCTCGTGTCATGATATGGGTCCAAGCATCTATCTTTGAGGCGCCATGACATGTGTGCTTAAACATAGGGGGAGAAATCCTCCGCCAAATGGTCGGTTTTGTGTATTGGGTGCATTGTTGCTTCAAGCTAAATCCTTTGTCCATGGTCGCTCTTCGCTTTTGATTTTTCATGACCTTGCCTTATGGACAGTGCTCTCTCCGGTATTCATTTGAATCTTGTGTATATGCTCATATGACCCCTCTCAATATTTCATCTCCAAAACATCAAACAAACTTTTTCGCTGTCTTCAGAATTTTTTCGGCAAAATTTCCGGTTCGTCGGCCTAACGACCGAAAATTCCGGCGGCCGCCGAAATTTCCGGCAGCAGACCGAAAACCCTTACAGAACATGTTTTCGGTTCTCTGCCGAAAATTTCGGTCGTCACCAGAATTTCCGGTCACCAGGTCGGTTCGCCGATGCTCTTGCCGGAATTTCCGGCGTGGGCACCGGTCCGATCGGACTTATCGCCGATTTTTTTTTGAAGAGGGTATTTATAGCCCGCGCGTGGGGCAGTTCCTTCCTCTTCCTTTCTTTCTTCCCCACGCCATCCCCTCCTCCATGGACGCCGCCCCAAGCTTCCCCACCCCCATAGGCCCTTCCCTCCACCCAAAACCCTCCCCACTCCACCAAGTTGTAGATCGGGCCTCTACAAGTCTTTTCACCGAAGGTTTTGCTCTCTCCTTGCACACATTGGGAGATCGGGGAGTGCTTCCCCACTTTCTCGTGTGGTGATTTCTTCGTGCTTATCCTTGGCAAGGGAGGGGGCATGGCTTCGTCTTCGCCATCCGAGGGTATTTTTGCTCTTTCCTCTCTTCATTCCCTTGTTTTTTGTTTGTGGTGAAACCCTAGCCTTCATGTATTGTGCTCCCTTAGTTCTCTCTATTCCCCTAGTAGAGTAACTAGGCTAGCATCACCCTAGTTTCACCCACTATTATCCCTCGTGATGTTGTTTGTGCAAGTACTAAGTCATGGATAGTTTCACGGTCGATTGCCGAAATTTTTCGGTCCCAGGCCCGATCGCGCCGAACCCGCCGCCAGAATTTCCAGTCACAGTTCTGGTCGACCGACTTGCTCGCCGGAATTTCTGGTCGAGCTTTCGGTTCACCGGACCCGTCGCCGATCATTCCGGCGACAGGGTCGGTTCTGCCGGACCTGGCGCCGAAATTTTTCTTTCGCCTATTTTTCTGTCCATGCGCTTGCCCAACCTTCATTATGTGTTCTTGTGAGCTCCTCTATGGCATATACACTCATTTTCTCTTCTTTGCCTTGCGTTCTTGTGTGCTTCTTATGCAGAGTCTGAACACAACGACTTTGATCTCGACACAAGAAAAAAGAGGAAGCTCACTATTCAATGGCCTCCTCCTCCTCGCCTCACTCAGCGTTAGCTAGAGAAAGCTGCTCTCACAGGGGGTTCTGGATCTGCAAGTGGCCAGAAGAAGAAAGCCTCTACTGGAAGATCCGCTATGAAATGCCAGTCCAATCTTGGTCCTACCAAAGAAGAAGTTCCTCCCAACTACAATACTGTTTCAGATATTACTGTGAATCAGTGGCGGGACTTGAGGAGGCAGAATCCGTACCACTTTCCCAACCGCACTTATCAAGGGGCTGACAAGATGTTCTGGACTGACACCCAGAAGTGCTTTTGGGATGACTTTTACAATGAGACAACTCGTATGCGGCGGGGTTTCTTTGTTCCTCCCAGGTATCTCAATGAGGAACACTATGCTCATTACCTCTCCTCCAATTTCGAGCATGTGGATGTGGCCCTGAAGCAGATGGATGTTTTTGCTATTGCTACTATCAAGGTCAAGCTAATGCCCGATATCATTCGCCAGTTCTTCTGCACAGCTTACTTTCACACTGATGATGCTCGCACTGTCACTTGGATGACCGGCACCAAGCCGTACTCGGCTTCTTTTGAAGCTTTCTGCCATGCCCTAGGTTACCCTCCTGACAGTGTCTTTGGCTTCTGCATTCATTCTGAGAAGGCCTTCAGTGACAACCAACTCCTTTTCTGCTATCCCAGTGATCCCAGCCATCAGTCTCCCAGCTTGTCAGGGATGTACTGCTACTACATGGTGCTTGCTCGGTTCTTCCGCTACAATCTTGTGAGCAAGGCTGGTGATGATGTTGATGTCCTTGGTCACCACAAGAATCTGCTGTACTACTATGAGCCTCGCTGTCTCCGGAAGATCAATGTCTGTGACTTCATCTACTGTGAGATTCAGCAGTCCATTGAGAAGCGCATGACTCCCAATTTTTGCCAGTATGTTCAGCGCCTTATTGAAGCCACCGTTCCTGCAGCTGCTCTCCCCAGAGGTCCGCGTGAAGACATGGAGGATTTCACCTTACCTCGTAGGGGCTCTCATGTGGAGCTCCCTTAGATGGTGCCATCTGAACGCCGGACCAAGCATGGTCATGATCCTCTGCCTGCTAGTGGATCGCGCTCTCGTAGGGACCTTCCCCGTGCTCTTCTTCTCAAGAAAGGCCTTGCCCTGTTCTTCAACGGCTTGTGGGATATGTGTCGCTCCTCCTATGATGTTGCCCACCGCAGTTTGGAGCTCAGTCAGGAGAACAGGAGGCAGACAATGCTTTCTTGGCAGAGGATGGTCGACCAGTGCCAGATTTGGGCAATGTTCTAGCTCATGTACCTTATGTCAACTTTGAGAAGCCCCCGCTGGATGAGGACATGTTTAGGGGTTTTGATCCATCTATGTTCCCCGGGTTTGCCACTTCCATCCCCTCTCAGCTCCGTGCTACAACTATAGGGGATGACAATGATGATGAGGGCTAGGACGAAGAGGAGGGTGACGATGAAGAAGAAGAGGAGGAAGAATCCTATGATGATGACGATGAGGATAACTTCGGTGGCTAGATCGGTCTCTCCGCTCGTTTCTTACTTTTTGGTCTCAATGCCAAAGGGAGAGAAAGAGTAGAGTCGCTTCTTTCATGATTTGCCTCTTGTACAAGCCCTACTTTGCTCGTTTGTCTCTCATGGGCTTGTGCTTTTATTTGCTCTATCGAACCATTTGTGTGTGTGTTTGGACAACTTTGCAATTCTCTTATTGTACTTGAATTTGCTATCACTATGTACTTGCTATTATGTGCTAGATCTAATCATATCATAATATCATTTTTTGAATCTAGCTCGGTTTGTCATCGTTAACCAAAAAGGGGGAGATTGAAAGGGCAAATAGCCCTTATCTAGTATTTTGGTTAACTATGACATCGGAGCTAGAGGATGGACTAATGTTTCTATTAGCTTCTCTACAGGTGAGAATTCGCAGGTTGTTGGTGATAGGTGATGGGTGACCCCCCATTCGTTTCTTTATGGAGAGCCGGTGGCGTTGTTTATTATTTTCTCTTATTTACTCTTGAGTCAAATAGGAAACACCGCACTATTAAGAGGGGTGATCTCGATGTGCTCTTTGGGGATGTTCTACACCATATATGCCTCTCATCATCCACCCACACATACCCGTTCGAAGAAAGAGAGAAAACAGCCTTGGAAAATGAGTCAAAAGAGGTTTCTGCAAAATCGGCAAAAGCGCCGGTGATGTCGCCGGAATTTCCAGTCGCCGCCGAAAATTCTCGGTGTTCACCGATATGGCTTACTGCATAGCCTTTCAGTTGTTCACCGAGAATTTCGGTTGCCGCCGAAAATTCCGGCGTGGGGTCCGGTCGACCGGAGCTGTCGCCGGAAATTCCGGCGAGCAACTCGGTTCGACCGGACTTATTGCCGGTTCTGTCGCAGGAACCCCCAAACGGCTCTTTTCCCCTCATACTATATATACCCCTTTCTTCTTCACTGTGAGGTCAGGCACTTGAGCTAACATTTCATTTCTTGAAGCTCTCTCTCTCCCCCATTATTGAAACACAAAAGCTTGAGGATCTCCCATTCTACCCAACCAAATCCAAATCCCTTTGGTAGAAAGGAAGAGGAGGTCCTGATCTATGTTTCTACCAAGCCAAAGTTCATTCCCCCTTGAGTTCATCGAGTTAGCTTGTTACTCTTGGGTTTGTGGGAAACCCTAGGCGGCTAGGGTCGCGAGGCATTCGGCTTGTGATTTGCTCCGCGGAAAGTTTGTGAGGGTTCGAAGACTACCTTAAAGTCTACCACGAGTAAGTGAGCTATTCCTTCGTGGGATAGGCTCGGAGAAGAAGGTGAGCCTTTGTGGCGCGTGAGGAATCCTTCATGGAACCTCACACCTCTCCAACGTGACGTAGCCCCCTTCCCAAAGGTGGTGAACACGGGAATACATCTTCGTCTTTGCGTGCTTCGGTTATTCCTTAACCGATCTCTTACTTGTGTTGTTCACCTTGTGATAGCCTTCGAGGTTGAATTATCTTGTACATCATCTAGGTTGCCTCACCCAGTTTGCATTTAGGCTCACTTATATTTCGCAAAGCCTAAAACTTGCAAAAGATTATAAAGAACTTTGTAAAAACCTATTCACCCCCTCTAGGTTAACCATCTTACACTTTCATGAGTAATGATCGACTTTTCTAGTCCGGATCAAAGGTAACACTCTACTATGACAAGTTTTGCATGGCTCCTATGATAGAGGGGCGATGACGGCGATGCGGCTTCGGCTCGTGCTAGTGTGTAGTCGTAGCTAGGTTTTCCAACGTCCTACTTGTAATTTTTATTATGCTTGGGATTCTTTGTACTATTGTTGGCGATTATTGTTAATAAATTGGTGGAATTTAACTGAATATATCACTTTAGTTTTATTGTTGTGGACAAAAAAGATCCTAGGCGGCTAGGGTTTGTACCCTCCGCCGGCGCTATCGCCGGTCCGACCCGCCTCCAATGGCCTCTTAAGCTTTGGAGGTGCGGAGGTCGTCGGCCTCTCGCGGCGGGAGGGTTCCTGTTTTTCTTTTAGTTTTTTCCATGTCTTCTCTAGGACGATGAGGCGATGACGACATCTTGGAGTCATAATAAGATCCTCCCTATCCTATCCTCACTGTGGTGGTGTGTCTAGCGTTGGCGGAGGACGCGTGGAGTTGTGTGTTCGGTGGATCTCATGGGATTCGCTAAATTTTTGTTTTAGTCGATGTGGTTACATGTTTGTATTTTCTAAGAGAAACTCTAGCAGCTACCGTATAATGGGCTGAAACCGTAAAATTCCGGTGACATACGGGGCGGCTATAGATTCTCGCGCATATTAGAGCCCGTAACGTGGCCCGTGTGAGAAGTATATCTACGGCCTGCACGATCGGAACCGCATCCCCTTCATCGCGAACCCTAACCCCTTCCACCTTTTCCCTTGCCAAATCCGTCGCTGCCGGCCACCCCTCCAGCCACCAAATCTGATCGCCCTCCCGCCTAATCTTTCCCTACGCCACCGCCATTTTCTCCACCGTGACGTGATGTAGCCCGACAACCCCCCTCGCCCCCGCGCTACGGCTCCTGAGGACAGCGCCTCCTCTCTAGCGCCGAGCTATGTCAGAGTCGCTTGGAGGGGCTAAGAAGTGCGCAGCGAGGAAGTACGTCAAGTGGGACAAGCCCGCGTCGCCATGTACTACACCGTCGGTTCTTCCTCCTCTGGTGTGGGGAGCAGCCGTCGCCGCCCTCCCTCCCTGCCTCCGAAGAGCGATTCCTCGGACTACCGCGACTATGTGTCCGAGGAATCGGATAGCTCCGACGCAAGCTCCGGCGACTGCGTCGTCGAGAGGGAATTTGTCACCTCCGTTGTGGCCAAGGATCACGCGTTGGCGCGACTATGACGCTGCTCTGAGCATGCCCGTTTCAACGAGCAGGCGCGAGAGGAACAAGAGCTCGTCGATGCGCTCCGTTTGATAGAGCGCTAGGAGGAGGAGGCGACAGTGGAGCGGCTCAAGCGCCAGAAGGAGGAGGCTGAGGCGGAGCGGCTGAAGTGCCAGGACGCCGTCGGCGTCTCGAGCAACGATGAGAACTGAGCGATGCCGCGGCGGCCAGGAGGGGTGATCGCCGCCGCTTTTGTTGTAAAAATTATGTAAATTATGCATGTAATCGTTAACTGAATTTTGCCGTGAAGGCAAACGTTAACCGAATTGTATGTTCTTCTCTCTAAATTTTGCCACGAAAGCATTTTCAGCGAGATTTCGAAATTGCGATTTCTGTTATTTGCGGTGAGATTTGGAACTGCAAAGCGAGAGTTCGATTGTTTATACTCGCACGTTTACGATTTGGGATATACTATAGCTGGTAGAGTTGCTCTAATACGATTCTTATTATTCATTATTCACGATGATGAGCTGGTTGGACACTTACTATGATAACTTTTCATCTGTCTAGTACAACAAGCTCTAATATGACAAATTTTGCCTCACTTCAACATGGATGAGAGATGACGTCACCTCGTTCTAGTGCTTCGATCACATTTATATTTTTTATTACTTTTAAAATTCTTCATACATACTGCAGTTGATGATTATGGATAGATGAACGCATATTTTTCTAAGAGTAAAATACATGGTTAGTCCATGAACTTGTCGCATTGGCTCAGATCGGTTACTGTACTTCTGGAATACAAAGTTACGGTCATCGAAGACGTTGCAGTAGTTTTGTACGGTCACCGCGCCCAGATGCCGCGATGTATCAGCCGACGTGGCTATCTGGAGGGACCCACTTGCCAATATGGATGTGTCTTGCATCGACCGCTCCGTCGTTATTTTCTGAGGAGGCCCCTGGTTACGAGCGATTTCGTTTTTAGTCCTCCCACCAAGACAGCCTCTGTCATAAGCGACGCCATCACTGCTCGATCAGTTGGAGGAAAAGCAGAGGAGGGAAGAGGGAAGGGCGTGCCGTGGCCGCCATCGCTGGTCGATCAGCCGCCGCCGCCGCCATCAACACGCTCTTTCGATCCCCACGACCTCCGCGAACGCCGCGAGCACATTGCCGGAAGAGGAGGCTATGCCGACTCCTCGTTGGCGTCCAGAAGGGGATGCGGCTCCCGTGTATGGCAAGCCCCTAAATCAACTCGGGGTGTTCATAAAGGCAGTTTATTTACTTGCGTCTAGGTTTCTGAGGATCGAAACTAGTTCTTGCATTTGATTGTGGAGTAAAATACATGGTTAGTCCATTGTGGGGGGCTTTATCTGAATCGACTGCGAACATGCTCTGTTTTGGTTTGGAGCAGAGTTTTGGGTAGGGTTTTAGGTGATTTTGCTGTTCTATGTATGCTGCTGGAGTGGTCGTCAAAACCATTGTTTTAGCTGCAGATATTGTTATTCACGGTCAAATATAGATCTTGATGTTAGGGTTTGACAGCACATGGTGTTGTTTGGTTGGGATCAGAGATTTCGGTGTAGGGTTTTAGGTGATATTTGTGTTCTGAATTTTGTTCTGGGACTGAAGTTGCCTTCTTTACATATGCAATGTTTCTGCAGGTAGAGCATCCAGCTATTTCTCAATTGAAATCAATCATGGGGGGTATTTTCTTGGAGAGGGAAAGAACATGAGCTATGTGAGTGGGAGTGTCATTTGGTACGATTATGTTGACTCTGTCACTTGGTCACCTCTTATGCTGGAGAATATTATAGACGAGATAGGATATGAGATGTGTGGCAGGATCAAGGTGCATTACCGCATTCCATTTGTTGCAATCACAAACAATGGCCTGAGACAGATCACCGATGAGGAATCATGCTTGAGGATCACTAAATGGGTGGACTGTGGGCATCATTTCATTTCTATCTACTTGGATCATGATGAGAGTCTGAGAGCAAGAGATTGGGACGATGTGGTTGATTTCCCAGTTGCAGAGCTGCCACTAGTGATTAGCCCTGTGAAACCTGGGCCTGCAGCAAGCATAGAGCCATCTAGGTCTGAACCCGTTCCTTTGCAAGTTTTGCTACCAGAGGTTGTTGTCATAGATGAAGATTGTGTAGGTGCAAGGACAAGGCAGAGAAAGAAGAGTACAAGCCAAAGTGTGCCTGATGTTGTGCAAGATTTGTATGCTGAGGAAGAAGGAGTTCATGAGATGCATGAAATAGAACAAGAAGAGGATCCTGACTTTGAGATAAAAGATTCAGACTATGATATCAGTGATGGTGATGATGATCTTTTTGAGGATAATGTTGATGATGCTGAGGATGGGAAGGTGAAGCATGATGAGTCAACTGCACAGAAGCCAATTGGTAAGTGCAGAGAAGAAAAGGGAAGGGAAAGCAGGTTGTCAAAGAAGAAAATTCAGAAGAAGAAGATCTATGGGAGGCCAGACTCAGATGATGAAACATCTAAACTGAGATTCAAAACTTTTAGAGAAGTTGATTTACAAGATCCACAGTTTCATGTTGGGCAGATATTTGAGACAAGTGAGCTACTGAAAAGGGGCATTCAAGCTTACAGTTGCAAGTACAGGAAAGATATCAAGTTGCCTATGAATGATAAGCAGAGGCTGAATGCAAGGTGTAAAGGTGACTGTACATGGTACCTGTGGGCATCATACTCCACCATCTCAAAGAGTTTCATGATCAAGAAGTATAATCGAGAGAATACTTGTGGCACCACATACAAAGTTCACTCTTTTACATCCAATTTCCTAGAAGAGAGATACTTAGAGAGCTTCAGAGCAGACCGGGACATGAATATGAAGAATTTCTCTAGGATTGTGCAGAAAGAGTGGGGTATGACTCCATGAAGATCAAAGCTACAGAGAGCTAGAAGATTGGCCATGAAAATCATTTATGGAGATGAGGAAGGACAATACAAACTTCTTTGGGACTATGGTAATGAAATTAGAAGAAGCAATCCTGGGAGTTCATTCTTCCTGTCACTTGATGAGAATGGAAGGTTTAAGAGGTGCTACATGTGTTTGGAGGCAAGCAAGAAGGGGTTCTTAGAAGGGTGCAGGCATGTGATATTTGTAGATGGTTGTTTCATCAAGACTAGGTACAGAGGACAATTGCTTGCTGCAGTTGGTATGGACCCAAATGATTGTATATTTCCCATTGCTATAGCTGCAGTTGAAGTGGAAGACACAGAAAATTGGACTTGGTTTCTTGAGACCCTCAAGAGTGATCTAGGCATTCAAAACACTACACCATGGACTCTTATGTCTGATAAACAAAAGGTAAACAAAATATGATCTTGATGCTTGTGTATGCTCAGGTTCATGGACTGTTCTTGATGCTTGTGTATGCTCATGCTCATGTTTTTTGACAGGGACTCATAAATGCTGTCAAACATGTGTTCCCTGATGCAGAACATAGGTTCTATGTGTTGGAGATATGCCCAAGTGGCAATAATAAAGTGGTTATTATCATATCTTCACACTTATGATAAATGTTTACATACCATGCTATAATTGTATTAACCGGAAACATTAATACTTGTGTGATTTGTAAACTAAAATAAGAGTCCCTAGTAAAGCCTCTTGTTAAACTAGCTTGTTGATTAATATATGATCATGGTTTCCTGATCATGAACATAGAGATGTTATTAACAACAGGATCATATCGTTAGGAGAATGATATGGTGGACATACTCCTGTAGATAAGCGTAGCATAAAGATCAAGTCATTTCAATAGTTCAATTGCTATATGCTTTCTGATACATAGTAACCTAATTCCTTCGACCATGAGATCATGCATATCACCTTTACCGGATGGATGCTTTGATGACATCAAACACCACACCGTAACTGGGTGGCTATAAAGGTGGCATTGAGTGTTTGGAAAGTATTGGTTGAAACACATGGATCAAGAGTGGGATTTGTCCATCCATATGACGGATAGATATACTTTGGGCCCTCTTGGTGGAATGTCATCCAATTAGCTTGCAAGCATGTGACTGGCTCACAAGGGATCACATATCACGGGAACGAGAAAAGAGTACTTATCAGTAACGAGGTTGAACTAGGTATGCAGAGATACCGACGATCATAACCTCGGATAAGTAAACTATCGTGAGACAAAGGGAAATTGGTATCGTATGTAAGTGGTTCATTCGATCGCAAAGTAATCATAGAAATATGTGGGAGCCATATGAATTTCCAGATTCCTCTATTGGTTATTGTTCGGAGAAGTGTCTCGATCATGTCCGCATAATTCACGAACCGTAGGGAGACACACTTAAGGATTCGACGTTGTTTGAGTAGTTATGGTATTATGAGAAAGAGACCGAATGTTGTTCGGAGTCTCGGATGGGATCCGGGATATCACGAGGTGATCCGGAATGGTCCGGAGAATAAGATTCATATAAGGAAAGTCCCGTTTCGGAGTTCGGGAATGATTCCGGTGTTTTCATCGGGAATGTTCTAGAAGGTTCCGGATTGTCCGGCACTCCGGGGGGGGAGGGTACATGAGTGTGTCATTGAATGATTGCATCATGTACTAAGTGTTCTTGCTGTTCCAAAAACATGAAAGTCAAATTGCCAGTTTGAAAGTCAAACGGCTAAAATAGGAAACTGTGGGAAACAGGAAACTGTGGGAAACAAGCAAGAGGAGTTGGAACCAACTTGGAGGAGGAGTCCAACTCCTCCAGGCCGGCGCCCAGCCCTAGGCCGAGTTGGGGAGGGACTCCCTCCCTCCCCTGGCGCGCCAAGGCCCCTCCACCCATAAAAGGAGGGGCAGGGCTCCTCCTTGAGACACACAAGTTTCCACCTCTAATCTCAGGTTTAGAGCCGTTTGGTTTAGAGCTTCTAATTGCTCTAGCCTGCGGTTTAGAGCCTTCTAATTGGTGTGTCTAAACTCTAGACCACTAATAGCCCTCTCTCATAATCCACCATACTGGCTCCGGCTTAAGGCGAAGCCCTGCGGGATCTCCCCTCTACTTCCGGTACCATGTCGTTGTGCTGCCGGAATCGCGAGGAGAGTGCTACAACCTACGCTGCCTGCTGGAACAAGGGAGAGGAAGGTCTTCGTCGAGTACCGAACGTGTGACCGACTGCGGGAGCGCTGCCGGAACGCAGCGCCGGAAGGATCGTCTACGCGATCTTGAGATCGGAAAGAGTACGACTACATCACCCACGAGAATCTGCTCTCGTTAACCGCTTTGGAATCTTCGAGGGTAAGTTATTCCATCAACTCATTGCTACAATCTAGTAGATAGATCTTGGCTTGTTTGTTTGTATGCGATAGAAAATTTTTGTTTTCCATGCTACGAACCCCTACAGTGGTATCAGAGTCGTGTCTATATGTAGATCTGTTGCACGAGTAGAACACAATGGTCATTGTGGGCGTTGATGCTTTTATTGTCGATTGCTTTTTTTGTACTTTGCATCTTGCGGTATGTTGGGATGAAGCGGCCCGGGCTAACCTTACATGACATCGTTCATGAGATTTGCTCCACGCTTGACATGCAACTTGTATTGCATAAGTGGCTTTGCGGGTGCCTGTTTCTCCTAGCATAGTTAAGATCCAATTTACAACGGGTAATCAACAATGCTAGTATCAATGTTGTGGTTCTTGTTCGTAAGTTAGAACGACACTTATTGAAAGTCCCAAACCACGTAAAACATGCAAAGAAAGTAGAGGCGTCTAACTTTGTTTTGCAGGGGTGTGCAGTGATGTGATATGGCCATGATTGTGATTATATATGATGTATGCAATGTTCCTTATTGTAAGTTGGCAACCGGCAGGAGCCATATGGTTGTCTTTAATTTCTGTTAAGACCCGCGTGTCTATTCAAAGTAGTTGTAATAGTTGAAGCCGGCGGACGACAACCATGGAGAGGCGTCATTGACCTTGATGCAATGTCGGTGATGATGGAGATCATGTTCGTGCTGGAAGATGGAGATCGGAAGCACAAAGAAGAAAGGCCATATCATATCACAAATTATGAATTGCATGTGATGTTAATCCTTTATGCATCTTGTATTGCTTAGTAGACGACGGTAGCATTATAAGATGATCCCTCATGCACATGAATTTCAAGTCACAAAGTGTTCACCCTTAGTTAGCACCGTTGCTAAAGCTTGTTGTTTCGAAGCATCACGTGATGATCGGGTGTGTTAGATTCTGCAAGTGTATACAACGTGAGCAAGCCAGATTTGCTCATGCGGAAACTAAGGTTTGATCTTGACGATCCTAGCATGTACAGACATGGCCTCAGGAACACGGATTACCGAAAGGTAGAGCATGAGTCATATAGTAGATATGATGAACATGTTGATTGTTCGCCATTGAAGCTATATCAACTCTCATGATGATCGGTTTTGATGTGGTGGATTTGGTTCGTGTGATCACTAAAACAATGTGAGGGATATTGTTTTGAGTGGGAGTTCACCTAGATTAATTTAATTATTAATTAGAACTCAATTTATCATAAACTAAATCAAAGTGAATTTGCATAGTTGTTGTAGTCATTGGCATCCGTTTACCACCTTATGCTTAGTTATAATTGAGATGATAGAACTATATAATTCTGGTTATTTACTTTACGAACTGGTATCGTATTGTTTTGAAGTGTTAATCTAAAGTTAAAAGTCCTATTGCAAACTTTCAGTAAGTTCAAGTTACTCCATGAAGTTTAATAATTAGTATTAAATCAAGAGTAACAATTCCAAGTGTTAGTATATAAGTATCATGTTTGTTTCCATGATTCTTGATGTTCAAAGGATTGTCTTAATATCAAGGTTATCTAGGATCTGAAAGAGTTGTTTCAGAAACCATGATGTGTGGAAGATATTGTGATATCTGAAACGAAGTTTTGGTTGCAACATGATAGAGTATAATATGGCTAAAGTCATGTTCTCATATTTGATGAGAATTTGCAAAAGGTTGGAGACACTTGTTGTCCTAATCCTCCAAATGGTTTTGGATAGCAACATTATACTCATAATTCATCGTTATAAGTTAAAAGTAGCTTGATCATGGACGATTCCATGATAAGGGTGAATATTTGATGTAGGTAAAATGTTTACTACACCAAGAGATTACTAAAGAAAGGAATTTGAAAGAACACCAAACATTTGATGATGGTGATCTACTTCAAAGTGCAAGTCCAAAGACATTGGTATTTAACTATACACGCTTTTGGACTATATGTCATATGTATGACTCCACTATTGATATTGATAGATTCTTTCAAATAGAAAAGGAAATACTGAAAGAGAATCTCATAAATATATGGCAGAAAAGAAAAGACTAGAATTGTTCAATTTAAGTATATGGATGATATACATGTTATGGATATATTCTTTGCTTATTAAACAATGTGGTTCTTAAGTATTTAATACTGAATTTGTTGGTATGAATCGTCATACGAAACAACAGAATTCATGAACTACAATGGCCTAAGTAACTAGCAAAAGAATATGTGATGATGTTCATCGAGAAAAAATAAAGGGTTATTGTGTTGCTCGTTAAACATCAAAGCTTGCCTTCAAAGATTTGTTTTATCAGGTATTATGAGAACAAAAGGGTTGTTCAAATAATTGCCGTAATCCATAAAAGATGGATGATTCACAAATCTTGTTGGAGAAATCACATCCATAAAACTAGTGCTAAAAATGTCGAAAGACAAATTGATTGAAAGATCACTTCGGAAGTGACATCGCCGTTTAAATTATATTGGAAAGAAAACATGAAGAAACTCCATGTGGATGGAATTTTGGATTTTTTGATTTTTGATCAAATGACGCTTGTGAAACTTTCCTAGAGATAATTGAAACTTCGTTCATAGGCCAAAAGGGAACGAATGACTAGCTTATTTGAACTTGTACATATTGTTGTACGAAGTCCA
Organism: Avena sativa; assembly: GCA_916181665.1. Lineage (NCBI taxonomy): Eukaryota > Viridiplantae > Streptophyta > Magnoliopsida > Poales > Poaceae > Avena > Avena sativa. Next base: position 379,095,545 of record OV702284.1, read on the forward strand.
TTATGTGTAGTCAAGAGCGATGAATTTCAACTTCATATGCTTTCTCCGAAAATTTGAGTGAATATATGAATATTTACTTAATAAGGATAAAGTATGAAACACTTGAAAAGTTCAAAGACTTTCAAGATAAAGTGCAAAATCATTGTAACAAGAATATAAACAGTTTATGATAAAGATCATAAAGGAAGATATTTGAGTTACAGAGTTTAGCATAATACCTAAGATTTAAGGAATCGTTCCGTGGATTTGCATTTCCTGAAACCACATAAGGGTATGGGGCGTTCGAGGTATGTAATTAAACCTTGTTTGACATGGTAAGATCAAAGGTATAATTCATAAAACTGCCATTATATTTTAAAGATTAGAAGCTTTAGAGATTACCGTTTTTCACTGAAAAGAGCTCCATCATAATCCGTTGAAATGACACCATATGTTATGGTTTGGGATAAAACCCAAGTTGTCCTTTCTTAAACATTGGTATGCTATGCATAAGAAAGATGTTTGCAACCAAAGTCGGATGAACCTGTCTTTGTTAAGTATTCCTCCATAACACCGGAGACAAAAGTGTTTGTCACTTAGAACGTCAAGTTTCTTTTAGAAGGAATTTTTCGTGAAAAGTTAAGTGGGAGGACAATAGAACTTTGATAAGGTTAAAAGAACCTTAGCTATATGTGCAGAGTTGCGCAGCGCCGAAAAGTGTTCCGGAGGCAGCAACAAAGCTCATGGCTCACGTACCTCAAAGGTTGTGGTCACGGGGATCCAAGTTCCTATTGAAACAAGAAGGTCGGGTAAACAATCAAATACCAAGATTTAAGAGTTAAATCATTATTTGACAATAATGATCCGACTACATGCAAAGAAGCAATGATGAGCCCTGACTCCGTCAAATGGCTTGAAGCCATAAAATCCGTGATAGTTCCATACACGAGAAATCAAGTTTTGAACTTGAAGGACCCTCGAGAAAGGTGTAAGACCTTATAGTTGTGTTTGGATCTATAAAAGAAATAGACATGGATGTTTTACATCTATGAAATAGTCGACATGTTGGGAAAGAGTTCACAAAATGTTCAAAGGTTGAATGACAAGATTTGATCTTTCATAGTGATATTTAGTCTAGACGGATTAATGTAGCAACCACTACATATAATTTGTTATATGGTAGTTGAATAAACAAAACAAGTTCTTCTAATAGAATCGTTACCTAGGACATGTGCATAACAAGGTCCAAAGGGTTTTGTTAAAATTCAAGGGATGCTAAAAACATATGCAAACTTCAATGGTTGAAGTAAGCATAGCGGAGTTGGAACCTTCACTATGATGAAACTGTTAAAAGAGTTTAAATTCATCAGAGATAATGAAGATGCTTGCATTTGCAAGAAATTAAGTGGGAGCGCTAAGACATGTTTCTAATACATTATGTGGAAGACATATTGTTGATTGGAAATAATGTATCTTTTATTAACACATATTAAGAATTTCATCCCGATGAAAGACTTAGGCAAAACCCAAATATTTGGCATCAATAGACGCTAATATGGTTGTGCCAGAAGTACATAGACAAGATATTGAATGAGTTCAATATAGAAACTACAAGAGAGGTTCTTGTCGCACAAAAAGGATTGAATGAGTTCAATATTGATGATATATTCAAGTGTATTGACATTTGGTAAAGTGAAACAAATAATCAAGTATAGATTGATACTTGATGTATGAAATCACAAAGAGTATTTATATCAATCATACTGTGATATGTACAAATCCAGATATGTCCTATGCTCTAAAAGTTGTGAGCATATACCAGAATGATTCGTAAGATGATCATTGGACAATAGTAAGGATATTCTTATGATCTTTTGGAAGAACTAAGAGTATAATATTTGTAGAAGTGACAAATAGATGGTTAGTTCATTGTAAAAGTACTACATTGATACTAGTTTTGTCACAAAGTACAAATTAAGTTTATCTCAATCTAAACTAAGGGTGGCACAATATAATGGAAAGAGAGTTCCATAATGGATTTGGATGAGTTCCAAAGTTAAGACATTGTGACAGATACTACAACAAAAGGCTAAGTATATGACTGCTATTATAGCAGCAAAAGAGGGCATTTGTGTCAAGTAGGTTGTTATCAAACTAGGTGTAGTTCACAGAGGGATAATACTATGAAGATATATTGTGCGACAATATTATCAACATGTTTTAACCCCAAAGAACTAAAGGTCACACCGAAAGACCAAATTTATACAAAGCCATCTCATTAGAGAATGAGTGATGCGTAGAGACGCAAAGACATGCAATTACACACGGACCTGGAAGTGTCAGATCCGGAGATCAGTTGACCATTAGCAATCGTGTACATACAACACCGGAAAGCCATAGGTGTTGAATACACAAAGGTTTGAAACTAGATTATTGACTCTAGTGCAAGTGGGAGACTGTTGGAGATATGCCCAAGAGGCAATAATAAAGTGGTTATTATCATATCTTCACACTTATGATAAATGTTTACATACCATGCTATAATTGTATTAACCGGAAACATTAATACTTGTGTGATTTGTAAACTAAAATAAGAGTCCCTAGTAAAGCCTCTTGTTAAACTAGCTTGTTGGTTAATATATGATCATGGTTTCCTGATCATGAACATAGAGATGTTATTAACAACAGGATCATATCGTTAGGAGAATGATATGGTGGACATACTCCTGTAGATAAGCGTAGCATAAAGATCAAGTCATTTCAATAGTTCAATTGCTATATGCTTTCTGATACATAGTAACCTAATTCCTTCGACCATGAGATCATGCATATCACCTTTACCGGATGGATGCTTTGATGACATCAAACACCACACCGTAACTGGGTGGCTATAAAGGTGGCATTGAGTGTTTGGAAAGTATTGGTTGAAACACATGGATCAAGAGTGGGATTTGTCCATCCATATGACGGATAGATATACTCTGGGCCCTCTCGGTGGAATGTCATCCAATTAGCTTGCAAGCATGTGACTGGCTCACAAGGGATCACATATCACGGGAACGAGAAAAGAGTACTTATCAGTAACGAGGTTGAACTAGGTATGCAGAGATACCGACGATCATAACCTCGGATAAGTAAACTATCGTGAGACAAAGGGAAATTGGTATCGTATGTAAGTGGTTCATTCGATCGCAAAGTAATCATAGAAATATGTGGGAGCCATATGAATTTCCAGATTCCTCTATTGGTTATTGTTCGGAGAAGTGTCTCGATCATGTCCGCATAATTCACGAACCGTAGGGAGACACACTTAAGGATTCGACGTTGTTTGAGTAGTTATGGTATTATGAGAAAGAGACCGAATGTTGTTCGGAGTCTCGGATGGGATCCGGGATATCACGAGGTGATCCGGAATGGTCCGGAGAATAAGATTCATATAAGGAAAGTCCCGTTTCGGAGTTCGGGAATGATTCCGGTGTTTTCATCGGGAATGTTCTAGAAGGTTCCGGATTGTCCGGCACTCCGGGGGGGGGGAGGGTACATGAGTGTGTCATTAAATGATTGCATCATGTACTAAGTGTTCTTGCTGTTCCAAAAACATGAAAGTCAAATTGCCAGTTTGAAAGTCAAACGGCTAAAATAGGAAACTGTGGGAAACAGGAAACTGTGGGAAACAAGCAAGAGGAGTTGGAACCAACTTGGAGGAGGAGTCCAACTCCTCCAGGCCGGCGCCCAGCCCTAGGCCGAGTTGGGGAGGGACTCCCTCCCTCCCCTGGCGCGCCAAGGCCCCTCCACCCATAAAAGGAGGGGCAGGGCTCCTCCTTGAGACACACAAGTTTCCACCTCTAATCTCAGGTTTAGAGCCGTTTGGTTTAGAGCTTCTAATTGCTCTAGCCTGCGGTTTAGAGCCTTCTAATTGGTGTGTCTAAACTCTAGACCACTAATAGCCCTCTCTCATAATCCACCATACTGGCTCCGGCTTAAGGCGAAGCCCTGCGGGATCTCCCCTCTACTTCCGGTACCACGCCGTTGTGCTGCCGGAATCGCGAGGAGAGTGCTACAACCTCCGCTGCCTGCTGGAACAAGGGAGAGGAAGGTCTTCGTCGAGTACCGAACGTGTGACCGACTGCGGGAGCGCTGCCGGAACGCAGCGCCGGAAGGATCGTCTACGCGATCTTGAGATCGGAAAGAGTACGACTACATCACCCACGAGAATCTGCTCTCGTTAACCGCTTTGGAATCTTCGAGGGTAAGTTATTCCATCAACTCATTGCTACAATCTAGTAGATAGATCTTGGCTTGTTTGTTTGTATGCGATAGAAATTTTTTGTTTTCCATGCTACGAACCCCTACACTATGTCAGGCACATGTGGCAGAATTTTCAGCAACAATTTAAGGGTGATGTTCTAAAGGACCAGCTGTGGAGAATAGCCAGGAGCAGTACTGTTACCAGATATGAAGCTAACATGGATGCAATGAAGGCACTCCATCCTCAAGCTTGGGAATGGTTAAATGAGTTGGATCCTAAAACCTGGGTTAGGGCTTTTCAGAGTGTCCTACCTAAGTGTGATATCTTTCTTAACAACAATTCAGAGGTTTTCAACAAGTAAGTTACTTGTAAATATATGTCATGCTCTTCCTACATTGCTTACAACACCTATTCATGATAATGATGGATATTTGCTGACAGGTACATCCTAGAGGCCAGGGAGTTACCAGTTTTATCTATGTTTGAGAGAGTGAAGTCACAAGTAATGACAAGAACTTACAACAAACAAATAGAAGAAGATAAGTGGCCTGGTGACATCTGCCCTAAGATAAAGAAGAAAGTATTGAAGAATATTGAGCTTTCCAATAATTGCTTTATTGATGGAGCTGGTGATGGATTATTTGCAGTGGCTGAGATGTATAGCTCCACTCCAATGGACTACATCGTTGACTTGAAGGCCAGGACATGTTCCTGCAATAGGTGGCAAAAATCTGGTATCCCCTGCACCCACGTATGCTCAGTGGCCAGAAAGGATGAGACTGACCCTCTTGACTTGGTTGACAAGTGTTACTCAATTGCCATGCACAAGAGAGCATATCAGAACATTATGTATCCATGCAAGGACAGGTCAGAGTGGGAGAAAATGAATGGACCAGTTATTATACCACCTTCTTACAAGAAGCATGTAGGAAGGCCAACTAAGAACAGGAGGAAGGCACCTGGAGAAGTTGATTGCAGAGGAGGAGGAAAAAGAGTGACCAGGCATGGAGTCATTATGCACTGCAGTCATTGTGGAAGTCCAAAACACAACATAGCTGGGTGTTATTGGTTCAAAAATGGTCTTGCAGCACCTGATCCCTCTGAAATCAACATGCCAATGCCCACTGCTCCTCTTATACCACAAACCAGCTACCCTCAACCTGAACCTGGCAGTGGGAGCCAGCCAGTACCTGAAGAAACACTTGTACACAATTTGAGCCAGCATGTATGTTATTCATAACCATTACCTTGAATTCCATCTGCTTGTGCCTTCCTAACTTGTATTGATTTCCATGTGGTTTATTTCCATCTTGTAGAGTCAATTTGTGAGGAACATGCAGCCTATGCCTACTCCTCCATCAACTTTCATCAGTGATGTTCAAGCACAGCAAACCCACATGCCAGTCACCACCAACACCATTAGACAAGGAGAACTAGCTCAAAAGTTACAAGCCTTGTAACATGAGAAGGAGAAGGCTGCTGAAGACAGGAAGATTGCCATTCTAGAAGCTAAATACCAAGCACAAGTCAAGAAGGCAGAAGAGGCAGCTAAGAGGAGACTAGAAGTTGAGAAAAAGAAAGCAGAGCTGGCAGTTGCAAAGGCAGCAGAGCAAGCTGCTAGAAAGGAGAAGAGGGCTTATTATGCTGAGATCAACAGGCTAGCCAAGGAAAGGACTAAACAAATCATACAAGAGGTGAGAAAAGAAAGTGCAGGAAAGAAGAAGAAGAAGGATGCTGCAGAGAGGAAGAAGTTGTAAGCACAGCAAAAGCTAGAAGAGAAGAAGAAGATGCTTGAGCAAAAGAAGAAGGACATGGCAGCACAACAGAAGGTGCAAGAGAAGAGGAAGAGGATGCCATCATCATCTGCAAATGTTGCTCCCCAATCAAGCTTGCATGATGATCATGAGGTTCTGGACCTCAATGTTCAACCTCCCAAGAAGAAGGTCAACATGTTTGATGAGCTGAGGCCACCTTCCAGGAAATGATGTGTCCTTTCTCTAAAACATTGGCTAGGTTGGCAGCATCAATGTAGTCTATTTTGAGTACTTACTGGACTAATGTGGCAAAAACTTGTTATGTCCCAGTCCATTACTACCTTCCTGTGTTTGGATATGGGAAAAACCTCAGAATTGTGCCAGTTTGAATATGCTATTTACATTATGTTTGAATGATGTGTCCTTATTTGAGTTTGAATATGCTACTTTCATGATCATGATGAAAGTTTCTGTTTTAATTATCACCAACACAACCACAACCACAAACACAGTTAATGATCATGAGCACCAGCACAAAGACAAGCACTAACACACTTCATTCTTTGTTCAACAACACAAGCTCAAACACACTTCATTACTTGTTTAGCAACACAAAGACATGATCATGTCAACTCACCAACACACACAGCTTACTACAACATGATCATCACACCCTAATCAACATAAAGCTTACTACAACATTCATTTCTTGACAGTGAGCATCACGCAACACTACTTCTCTCACACTACATAAACCTGCCAACCATCTCCACTACAACCTTCATTTCTTGACAGTGAGCATCACACAAAGCAAGAACAGCAGCCCAACCACAATCTTCAGCAGCACTGTCATCACCCTCAGTTCAGCAACCATAGCCACCATTGCATTGATCATCTTCTCCTGCTTAGCACCAGGTCCAACATCCCCTACAACTTCTCTTTCAGCCTGCCTAAGCTTCAGCTCCTCCCTCATTTCCTCAGCCCATCCAAGATCTCTGACAGCCATATCCCCACAAAGATAATCAGTGTCAACCAGATAAACTACATATTCAAGCTCCCAATGCCAAAAATCACAGCCGGCCTGTCATTTCACAAAAGGGGAAGCAAATCAGTTCTTGCCTGAAACCAAATCCTCAAAATCTGCCAAATCGAACTGCACATTTGAGCAAACATACGTACCCTATGACGATGACATTTGTAGTACGTCCAACCCTTGTGCTCCGGTGTCCCCGACACCCATGATTTCACCATCTTGCCGTAGTTGGGGCAGAGGATGATTGGGATGTGTGGATGGCGGCGGCGAAGCGCAGAGCTGCAGGAGCTGCCGCTAGCCATGCCTACTGCGACGAGGGAGATGAGTTGGGCTCTGGCGAGGAGAGGAGAGGAGAGGTGCGGACCGACGGCGAGTAGAGGGAGACAGCGACAGCGGCGACGATGCGAGGATCTAGGGATTTGGTGAACAACGGCATCGGCGGCGCAGCGCACCGTTAAGTGGAGAGGAAGACACGCGTCGATGACAGTTTTGCACATTGCACCCTGCTGCGCGTGGGCTTGAAAAAAAAGCTATCCATACTTGCAAGTGGGTCCCTCCAGGTGGCCACGTCGGCTGATACATCGCGGCACCTGGGCGCGGTGACCGTACAAAACTGCCGCAACGTCTTCGATAATCGTAACTTTGTATTCCAGAAATACAATGACCGATCTAAGCCGACGCGACAAGTTCATGGACTAACCATGTATTTTACTCTTTTTCTAAAAAAAAAGGAAAAAGAACTCATAAGCGGTCTCAACCGGATTCACTATCCCGGTGGAGATTTTGCTCTGACGAGACTCAGTCTCACCGGAACGGAAGGTTTAAAGCCGAGATCTGACAGCTGTGCCCCAGCAAGCACTAGCTGACTTCCCCCTCCTCGTCTACCCACACCCACACTCACACCACATGGATTTCTCCGCTGGTGGCGGCCGCGGCGAACCGGCCCGCTGGCTGGAGATCGCCGGCAAGCTCCTCGCGGCGCGCGACCTGGTCGGCTGCAAGCGCCTCGCGGAGCGCGCGGTGGACGCCGACCCGCTCCTCCCCGGAGCCGACGAGCTCCTCGCCGTCGCAGACGTCCACCTCGCATCCCAGCGCCTCCTCCCCTCCGGCCGCCCCGATCCCCTCGCCGTCCTCCAGCTCCAGCCCGACCCCGACACCGCCGACGTCAAGCGCTCCTTCCGCCGCCTCGCCAACCTCCTCGCCTCTCCGCGCAATCCCCACCCCGGCGCCGACACCGCCCTCCGCACCGTTGAAGAGGCCTACGCCCACCTCTCCGAGAGCACCTCCACCGGCACCCCTTCCGCTCCTGCTGCTCCCGGGGGTACCTCTGCCGCGGCAGATACGTTCTGGACGGCCTGCCCCCACTGCTGCCATGTGCACCAGTATGAGCGCACGCTGGCGGGGCGCTCGCTCAGGTGCCCGAGCGCCGGGTGCCGGCAAGTATTCATGGCTACCGAGATCCCGTCTGCGCCGCCTATTGTGCCGGGCACCAACATGTACTACTGCGCCTGGGGTTTCGTCCCAATGGGCTTTCCTAAGCCCGCTGATGTGACCACCAACTGGAAGCCATTCTACCCGATGCCGCCACGGGAGTCTTCTGTTCCTCAGCCAGCATCTGCGGGCACAGACATTGTTACTAGTAAGCAGAATGTCAAGAGTAATGGTGGAGATACTAATGCCAAAGCACCACCATCAAATGCACATCCAGCAACTATGGGTGCTGGTGGTGGCATTGTGGCAGGTCCACCTAGAGGTAAAATCAAGAAGACAACAGCCCGCAAGAAGGTTGGTCATGTCCTGAAGAAGCACGCTCCCAGTGGTGTGGAGAGCGGCATCGGGCCATCTTTGCTTGGGTCGGATTGGAACGGGAGTGTGGAGAGTGGAATCGCGGTGAACTCGAGAGGAATTAACATAAATGAGGTGGCAAAGCCAACTGATGGCAGCACAATGTTGCATTTTGGCAGGGATGTTGACATTGGGTTTGATTTGGATGTTGATGCAGCCGATGATATAATGGGGAATTTGCACAATCTGCCCTTCTTGAGGGAGGATGATAATCCCAGAACGATGTTTTAGTTGCTGTGGTTGGTGAGGTATACCGTAGAAGTAGTGTAGCATAGGATGGTTGGAGGAGTATCCTTTGATGTCACTTCTGCTTTTAGTGTCATGTCTGTTATATTGGTCTTATGTTTCGTAGTAGTCTGCCCTGTGTCTGTAGATAGCTGGTGGTCCGGTGTAGCATTTGGATGAGTACTCTAGACTATAGAGTATCCCTAGAATAGTTTTGGGGATTTGTAGTATCTGTCATCCCCAGATCAACTTAAGGAGCTTACTGGTGAAGCAAATAATGCTCCCTTTCATGGATGACCGATGAGGCTATTACAAGAGTTTATCATGCAACTGAAGTCTCATGGAGCAGCCCCCAAAAGAAGTAAGTTCAAGTTCTCCTCGGTGTACATAAGGCTCTCCTTAATTAGAAGGTCAATATTTGTCATTTAACTCCTGACTGCATGATTCAGTTTGTACTGTTTAATAAATATTACACAAAGTTGATAGTGTAATGCTTTTGAATTTGCTGATGCATGCCTGTGGATGCAAATACATGGATTACAAGTCGATGAATCTAGTCGAGTCTCTAGGGTACTGACACATGGACTACTCGTGCGATTAGTCATGACTACTTGAGTTTTTTGGTTGGAACGCTAGTACCGACGCATAGACTAGCCGATCGACTAGTCACACGACTCTTACTCCTAGGGTAAATGTTCACCTCAATTCAGTAACTCACCTGCCAGTGGCCCAGTTTACATGATCATCTTGTCGTTGTTAGCACCATTCATCTTATTGATATTCCATTTTATTACCCGTTTATTGAAAGGAATATCATGTAGATTTTATTTTGATCAGAAATCACATCAGACAAGAACTTTATTATGCTTGTGCTTGATTTTTTTATCACCCTTTGAAGCATATGCAAATAATACGGTGGTCACGTGGAACAGTCATGAATTGGACTTGTGTCAATAAAGCTCATAGCTGACTAGCAAAAAATAATGGTAACTAAATGCCATATGTTTGAGCCTGGTTCTACGGCTAATGCCATATCACACAGTCAATGAGCTGAACTAAATCATGTTCCAGTTAACTGCAAGCTGTGTTCTTGTTTGCTACTAACAGGAAGTTCATTAGAGCACTTCATAAAACATATAGGTACAACCGCCTAAAAAATATATAGAGAACTTAATTGAAATTGCAGCAGAACACAGCCATGTCAATGTGCATAGATGTATTAGTAGCTCGATAGAGTATATTGTCTTGAAACCGTGATATAACCCTTGTACCACATTGTTCTTGATCCATCAATTGTCTTCTACATGTATGCTTTCCATCAGCTATGACGAGTCTATTATGCAAGTATCTCTTGCCTTAAACAAGGGGGTGTCAAACATCCTCGTGTAAAATTATGAACCATCCCAGCCCATGCCATGAAGATCATAAGTTAATGGGGTCCTGGGGACTTTCATGTTAGTTGTATTTTATCGAAACTATCCATCTTGGAGTTTCCCTTTCTGCGTGTGGTTCGTCATGTCCTGGAATTGCATTTACTATCTACTGACCTTTGGTCAGCTAAATTGAACTGATTTGTGCGCCCTTTTGTTTCAGATATCTGGTACTACAAAAGCTCCTTATATTTGGTGACATCAGTTATTGCCTTGACCAGTCATCAAAGAAGTTGAATAAGAGAAGCGCATGGCTTGGTTTAGTAGCTTGCAAGCTGAACTTCTCCTTTTGTTGTTCCTAAGCTGGTCATGTCCTAGCCTGAATTAGCAGAAAAATGCTAGCAGTGTCTGTTTTTGCTACTTGTTCGCCGTGTCAACTATCAGGCTCCAGTGTCTATGCTGACTGATCTTCGTAATAATCTTTATCGTGGAGCTGATGTCCAAATATTTTGCTGCTGCAATTGTCAGTGTTTCTGCGAGCAGCAGCTCTCTCGGAGTTCCTCTCCTGCATCTGCATTTGTGAATTATGCCTTAATCCTGATAGTGCAAATGACTTCACTCCTGCAACATCTTGTGCTGGAGATTAGGAACTGTGAGCTATGGTTCATATTTACGCACGATTATTTCAATGTAAGTTACATATGGAAACGACATGGGCCAAACCCATCTGCAATCTCGTAATCCACTGCTATGTTCAGCTGGGATTGCAATGTTTAGGAAATCCATTTTCTAAATGATTTCTCAACCCAGTAAGAAGAACTGTTTTGCTCCCCAAAAAAAATGTTTTTTTAAAGTCAGTTAAAAGAATTGATTACTGAATCCAGTTCGCTTCAGCAAATATTCCAGTCTGTTCTGTCTTCGGTTCCACACAAGACAATAAAATCCTCTGGGCTGGGCAGGAAACCGTCCGATTAGAAATCAACGGCCACGATCGCTTCATCCAGCAACCCGTGTCGCTGTGCGCCCGCCTCGTCGGCGTCTTCTTCCCCTCGTTCTCCACTTCCCCGTGTCTGCTCTTCAGATCGCCGCGGCGTTACGTCATAGCCACGAGCGCGCGCGGTCTGAGGAGACGCAGTAGCCGGCGAGGTAGAAGGCGGGCGAGAGAGCGATGATCTCGCAGTTCTTCGTGCTGTCGCAGCGCGGCGACCACATCGTCTTCCGCGACTGTAAGATCTGGATCCTGCCTCCTCGTCTTTCTTTCGCGCGATTCTTCGTGATATGGTGCTGATCTGGAGTGGGGATATTGGGTGTGGGAGGGATCCAGATCGCGGCGAGGTGCCCAAGGGCAGCGCGGAGATCTTCTTCCGGAAGGTCAAGTTCTGGAACGAGGACGAGGCCGAGGAGGCGCCTCCAGTGTTCGTAAGCATCTGTTCCCTTCTGCCGGCCTCGTATTCGCACTAAGCATTCTGACAAACCATCCATCCTGATTTTGAAGCGTTTGTGTTCTAAGATGTTGTGTTAGATATAAGTGATAGGCTGATAGCTGTGTCTATGGGTTATTGAAATATGCGTTGAGAAGCTTAGAAGCACCACCCCCTTCCCAGTGAGAGAATGAGCTTGCAAATTTGGGTGGAGTGCTGCTTCTGTTTAAAAGGATTCACCGCGTCTAACATGTTAATTTACTTTCGTGATAGTGTTGCGTCTCACCATTCGAACTCCAATGGGTAGTTTTACTATCATTGAGCATTTTGGTTAATGCATAAAAGGAACATTTGCATTTGTGTAAGTGGCTACTAGGGCAGAGGCTCTAGATGGACAGAAAATAATAATCAACTTAGTACCTGCTCCCCTCCAGCAACTCTTTAACTGTCTAGGAGGAGTGGCAAAGAGGGAACTAAACTCGATAAGGAAGGAAATATTTTGTGCTCATTCTGCATTATGGTTCTTTGGGTAGTGAGTGGTTATAGCGTGACGTCTAGTGAGCTGTCTCCATATTGGATGCACATGAAGCCTGCCTTGGATGATCTGTTTATGGAAAATGTTAAGTAGATGACAGTCAGTTACTATCTTTTGGCATATTCACTTCTTGATAAATTGAGAAAATCAGTGTCATATATGTGTGTGTCCAAGAAACCACAGTGATTAAATTTCTCGTTCTGTTGATTCACCCATTGCTTTCCCACTCGACCTGACATGTGACCTTTGTACATCTTGTGAATGACAGAATATCGATGGGGTTAATTATATCCATGTCAAAGTCGCAGGACTATTTTTTGTGGTGACCACAATGGTCAATATCTCTCCATCGCTTCTCTTGGAACTACTGCAAAGGATCGCCCGTGTTACAAAAGATTATCTCGGTGTTCTAAATGAAGATTCTCTCAGGAAGAATTTCATTTTAGTGTATGAGTTGCTCGATGAAGTCATTGTAAGTACCCCATGCTACCTTCATAAAATATGCAACGATACAACCTTTCCTGAGTATATTTTGGGCCACTAGCAAAGTCTAATGTGCGTTTATCATGGAATTAGTGTGATTCGTCAGTTTAGGACACAAAAATGCTACTCCCTCCGATCCGATTTAATTGTCACAGGTTTAGGTTGCCTAAACCTGCGACAATTAAATCGGAGGTTGTATCATATTTTGGTAGAAGTAAATTGCCATTATTTATGTATTGAATTGTGTAATTAGGACTTCGGATACCCGCAAACAACCTCTACTGAGGCTCTGAAGTCATACATATTTAATGAACCAATCATGGTTGATGCTGGACGACTGCCACCACTTGGTCCTGCTGCTATGTTCATGGTAAGACTTCTCCTATTATCACAAGAAAAACGTGACTTTAGGGTCTCACTTACCAAGCAATGTGCGTTTCTCCATTCTACTTTGTCAATGTTATAGTTTCATTTGATACATTGTCTTCCGCAGCAAGGCACGAAGCGGATGCCTGGTACAGCTGTTACAAAATCTGTTGTTGCTAATGAGCCTGGTGGGAAAAAGAGGGAGGAAATTTTTGTTGACATCATCGAGAAAATAAGTGTGACATTCAGCTCGAGTGTAAGTTCTGATAAGTGTCTTGCCTTATCACTACACTTTCTCATCAGAGAAAGTTTTAAGCTGTTTTTTCCGTTCTTCCTGATCTGAAATCTCAAACGTGTTTATTCTGGAGTATTAATAGTGAACTCTAGATACTCCAACTTGGTTTCCACAGTTCAGCTGATTGTCTTTACTGTCAAAATGTATCTCCTTATCATTCAGTTCCTTGTTCCACTTCCATGAGCAACTTCTGTTCCCAACTTAAAACTGGACATGAAGATGATGCCAACTTGTTGCATCTTACTGTAAAATTCAAAATTCATGGGATATGCACTCTAGTATATATGGTCATTTAGTTCTGAATCGTTCGGATTTCCTTGCACTTTGTGACACGCCACATATGATGATCCCACCCCTCACTAGTTGAGCGGCACTCATTTGTTATCTTATACTCCCTCCGTTTCAAAATATAAGATGTTTTAGGTTTGTGAAGAAAATGAATCTAGACTTATTTTAATATGTAGATCCATCCCAATGTTGAGTGAACTTACATACTAAAACAAGTCTAGATTCATTTTCTTCACAAACCTAAAACATCTTATATTTTGAAACGGAGGGAGTATATTGTGATATAACTATGATGATTGATGAATGAATGCTTTATTTTAGAGAAGCACTAGTGCTTTCATGTTCTCACTATGTTCTATTTGAAATTTTATTTTAACAGGGTTATATACTTACCTCAGAGATTGATGGAACCATCCAAATGAAAAGTTACCTTAGTGGAAATCCAGAAATTCGACTAGCTCTGAATGAGGATTTGGGCATTGGAAGAAGTGGCTCGTCTACACATGGTACGCTCCTTAGATTTTTTTTCCTTTATCCCCCGATTTAGGAAAATGGTGTAGTACTATTTCCATGGACTTATGGATGTCCACACATGGTATGCTCCTTAGATTTTTTTTCCTTTATCGCCCGATTTAGGAAAATGGTGTAGTACTATTTCCATGGACTTATGGATGTCTAGAAATAGCATGAAATTTATGCCTCTTATTTATTCTTGATCAACTTAGAATGTTATAGATTATTCAATTGATATAATCCACCATTACAGACTTTCCATTTGCATGTTTACTCTTAGTATTCACTATAATTTTACTCCACAGTGAGTTCTCATATATTGTGATGTTCCTATCGTGCAAATTTGATCTGGTTACTGTTGTTTTTTATTATCTTGTGGATAAAGTATACTCAATTTTTGTATACCAGATTACAGAAGTTCTTCTGGGGGAGGATCAGTCATCCTTGATGATTGCAATTTCCATGAGTCAGTGCAGCTAGACAGTTTTGACATTGACAGAACACTGCATCTAGTACGTACTACAACTGATATGATTTTTCTTGTTTCCTTACGATATTTTTGCTGCATAACTGCATCTCAGTAAGTTTGACAATTATATTTACCATTGAGTAGATACCACATGATGGAGAATTTTCTGTGATGAACTACCGGATGACTCAAGAATTTAAGCCACCCTTCCGCGTTACTGCACTAATTGAAGAAGCTGGACCATCTAGGGTATGGTATTTATGTTTTTCTTAGGCGCTGATCAAACTGATATAATATTGGTGAAACTCGATTCAAGATCTTCATTTATATTGCGCAGGCTGAAGTTATACTGAAAATACGGGCAGACTTTTCTGCTAATGTCACCGCTAACACAATCACAGTACAAATGCCAGTGCCCTCTTACACAATGAGGTCAATTGCAGCCTTATTTTGTCCTTTTGAGTTCAGAAATAGTGAAACTGTAACTTCTGCTTCTGACAATTTGCTTAAGAGTTGTATTCTGGACTATTTTGCAGGGCAAGTTTTGAACTGGAAGCTGGAGCAATGGGACAGACAACGGATTTTAAAGAAGGAACTAGGAGACTGGAGTGGAATCTCAAGAAGGCAAGTTTCAATAATAAGGATTTAATCTTTCATTGCTCTTGTTTCCCTCCATTGGGTGTGCATTATATATATGCACACCCTATTGGAAGATGATACGCAATCATGTAAACCTGAACTTAGTATAACTAGTTTGTCGTACTTTGCTGAATAAGTTACTTTTGGCAGATTGTTGGTGGTTCTGAGCATACCCTTCGTGCAAAGCTCACGTTTTCCCAGGAGTCACATGGTATGCATTTGACTTTTACCGTGGCCTGTCTATGATCTGAGTGACTTCCTTGTTATACTATTTTTGTGACACGTCTTTCTGGGGTACAGGAAATCTAACAAAGGAAGCCGGACCAGTAAACATGAATTTCACTATCCCTATGTACAATGCTTCAAAGTTGCAGGTAAGACCATCTGCTGCCAAGTATGCTATCTTTGTGTGAACACTAATATGATTTGAGACATTTTGCTTAGCTGTTCTGTTATTTGGAGTATGTTTGAACAGCTAGTAACTCCACTAGGCTTTGATGCTTATTGACACCTTCAGTTTCAAATACTTCCACAGAATACTGCAACCCACACGACTGATGTTCCCTTTTCCCCCCTGCAGGTCAGATATCTTCAGATAGCGAAGAAATCCAAAACATACAATCCGTACAGGTGGGTGAGATATGTGACGCAGGCCAACTCGTATGTAGCTCGGCTATGATGATGTTTGTACAATTCTTTCAAAGGCCCTTCCCCTGTTCTTGTGCAATTGTCTCGGAAAGACTTCAAAGCTTGGACGGAGTGGCATGTATTGTAACTCTATAGTGGGATCCCAACATCACTCTGCTCCTGTAGCTGAAATTTTTCTTAGTGTTATATTTTCCTTCTGCAATATGCAGAAAATACATACTGGTGTTTGTATTATGAGAGATGAATAAAAAAGTTGTTCATGCGGTAATCACAAACTGAAACTGTATCCCTAAAGAAATACTCCCTCATCCCACAATATAAGACGTTTTGGCAAGCTAAAATAACTTGCCAAATCTTTTTATATTGTGGGACTGAGATAGTAGCACGGAAACTTGAAGCATACATGGCAACACATCACAGGCTATTCATATTGCTACAGCATTGTCTTGCATCTAAATCTGGATCTGGCACTCTTGATGCCAAATGAGATGATGAAATGAGGAATTTCGGAAGATCACTCTTGATTGAAGGTTTCACTGGATGAACAATACAGATGTACAGAGCTGCTACGTGCTCCACATCGTCACTCGGCATGTAATCAAACTTTAGGAAACAGGAAGATCATATGAACATGAATCCTAAGTTCCTAACAAGTAACAACTGTAGATCCTTGGATATATTTATATATGTGATATCCGGATCAATAAACTTCTGTTATCTCTACAACACAATTCCCACTACAAGTACAGCTGCAAACATCTAAGGCGTTTTGTTTGGGGCTATTTGGAGCACCATGAGGGAGGATGGTTTAACTGATCATCAAGATTGTGCAAATCGTCCTCACATGCTTTCTGTGCCGAATCGTCCTCAAATGCTCTCTGCTTCTGAAACTAGAGAGTTCTCAGAGTATGTGTCATGGTGCTAAATCTTTGCATACGTGTCGGTGCGCGCCCTCAGAGCCTCGGTGCGTCTACTCTTTCCCATTTCTTCTACCAACCAGTCGATACCAAGTTTGATCCCCGTCCTGTCATAAAAGAAGTCATTAAAGAACGCAAGAAGTCTGCACAACGTTCTTCCTATTAGTACTCGTCAAGAAGTAAAGACTTCCAAGTGGCTAGCACAGTGGTATTGGTATCCTTGACTGACTTTACAATTGAAGATTATTCTGCAATAGTGCAAATTTAAATAAGACAAGCGATGTAGTCGCTAGCCGAAACCGAATTATTCATTCTCCAACTAGGAGAAAAAATTGATGGAAGTATGCACCACAGTAAGCATAACGATGAATCATCCTTCCAGTGTGACACAAATAAGTTTGGGAACTAAAGGGGTTGCTCTACTTACCCATCATAGGCAGATCCAGCCACAAACATATATGGCCTCTCATCAAACTCTTTAAGGTGAAGATGTCTGTCCAATTCTTCTTCTGTGACTGCTGCTGGTAAATCCTGTTGAGAGATACAGATAAGTCTCTGAGCATGGAAATATATGAGGCATAGCGAAAATGGCTAAATTAACATATCAAGAAGTGAGCTTGCAAAGGACTCCAAGGAATAATATGGACATGTTTTCCTTGGTATGTCTTTCTCATCTTAAAAAATGTTGTGATTTCCAACATACACAAATGCATATTTTTACTCTTCTCTGAGTTGTTCACCTTATGATCTGTATTAAAACCTAGTGTGCATGGAAACTGATACTCCCTCCATTCACTAATGTAAGACCTTCTAGATATTTCAAAATAGACTAGAACCTAAACAATAAAACACGTCTAGATACATGCATTTCCAAACAAGCTAGAAGGTCTTACATTAGTGAACGGAGGGAGCACTTCTGACACTTAACAGCATGGGTTGGATTCAAAGTAACAACTACTGTGCATTGTGTGCACATAATAAGGAATTTTCCAGAACTGCCAATTTTCATCCAAGAAATTGTCCTTTTTAAATGAGAGCGAATGCAATGAGTTTTGTAAGGTAATTTCGCATAAGTACATATGACATTTCAGATAATTGAAAGTAAACCTCAACCTGTTTGTTTGCGAATATAAGTAGTGGTGCATCTTGCAGATCCTCATGACGAAGCACTTTCTCTGCAACAACAATGTTCAAGTCATATTCACTCCAGTAATGATCCTAATTTTTCCAATTCTTATGACAGACTTTACTAGAAAATACAGTACAGGTTACATTAATGTTCTGTGAAGAAAGAAATGGAAGCAACTTACCAAGAGCAGATTTGGCATCTTCAAATGTTGATGCGGAGGCAGAGTCAATGACATATACTATAGCATGTGCCTCGTCATAATATTTCTCCCATATTGTTCTTAGGCCAGGCTGTCAAAAACATGTAATTAGCATTAGAGTTTGCAATAACAAGAAAAAGAATGTTATCTAACTCGTATTGTTGTGGAATAAAGTTGGTTTCTGCCTGTTAGCTGTCATGAAGAAGGTCGTATCTACAGTTTAATATGCTTCCTTAAGCAAAACTGAAATCACATAATGGGAAAGGTGTAACTTAAACGCTGAAAATAGAGTAGGCCATAGTAAATGAGAACCTTTCCCACAGCTATTAAGTACATAACGGATGCAGACCAAGATCTCTGTGGTATCAAGCATAAGGTCTTATATGGGATAAACAGTTGCTGCAGATTTGCCAAGAACGTGGAAAACCTTAGAAAAGGTTAAAAACAAGGTGGTTACATGCTTTCAGTATAAACATTAACTCTAATGTTCTAATAATTTGCATAACCAGAAAACAATTTCATGATTGAGGCTTCTGAACAAAGGTAAGAAAACTGGCCTACACTTGCCAGCTACCTAATCCAGGTACTCATTTGCAAAATGAGAAGTATTCTATCTGCAGGTATTTGAGTGACAGCATCGACAAATACAAATGCATGATTTTAACGTCAATGATTCTTTATGTTTGCAAGGGAATGGGATCTTTGTTGCTCAGGAAAAAGTTTACAACCAACTACTCCCTCTGTCTCAAAATACATGACTTGTATTTGTCTAAATTCGCATGTATCTATATACTAAAACACGTCTAGATACATGCAAATTTAGACAAACCCATGTCATTTATTTTGGGACGGAGGGAGTACAATAAGTTGTGAAACACAATCTGGTGACCAATGCAGCCAAACATCAATCAATGTATTGTCCGGTTCTAGCAAAACTAGATAAAACATGTGCAGCTCTACTGTGGCTATAATTAATCTTCTTGAGCAAGATCTCCCCCATATTCCATAATTTTGATCTAGATGAGAACTGTCAAGCTATGTTCGATAAAAATGAAAAATCCTGACTGATGAATGAAGAGGTTTCATTGAAGAGGCTGTCAGCCAGAAATTTTGGTCTATAGCACAAGAAACCATACCTGACCTCCCAAATCCCAGAAAACAAGTTTTACATCTGCATCTTCAATACGTCCAATATTAAGCCCCACAGTTGGAACAACACGATCATGTGGAAGCCCTTCTCCTTTCAAATAGATTGACTTCAACTTTTCTAGCAAGGTCTACATAGTGATCATTAGAAGCATGTCAAGTTCTAGTATAAATCTTATTATGCACAGATAAACTCAATCATCACCACGAGGACACTGACACGAAAAGGAGACATGGTTGGGTCAATACTTCACACATATAAACATAAGTTCAGATGAATTTACCGTCTTCCCAGCCTTATGGACTCCAAGTATGAGTACGCGGAACTCCGTCTTGCTAAATACATGGTTCCACAGGCCATAGAACAAGGAGAACATTGCTGGTATTCCCCTCTTCTCAATCAGCTACGACCTTAGTGCACTGGTGATCCCACAACCTGAAAAATCAATCTCATGTTACACATATTTTCCATGAGCTAATCTGAGATATGAATCTGAAACAAATAAACATTCAATGATGGGCAGGTTCCCACTTTCAAAATTGCAAATGACTACCCCGGTGCGGGATCATCAGCACATTTCCATGCCCCACTTACATTGCGTATTTACATGATACCACAAAGTACCGATTTACAAACCCTGAATTGATCCAAACCATCCACCACCACAACCATTTGGGATACCCAGACTGGATAAACGGCACCAAATTCGGCGCAAGCACAACCAATTCGGTTCACCTCTACCCAGCTACCCCTGCCAGATCCCCATTAAAATTTTCCATACATCCGAACCACACCGAGAAATCGCGCACCCATTTCTAGTCCCCCGAGGGAATTACCGTCGAAATAAACCAATGCGCACCGAATCCGGGGCCGCGAGAATAGATTATAGGAGAAGAGGGTAAACAAGTTCTAAATCATGGTGCGGAAACGAAGATCCGGAGCGCTCACCGGAGGAGGAGGCTGCGCAAGGCGATCGGGTCGCTTCGGGCCCTCGCCGACGTCGCCGTCGCGGTCGGTCGGTCGTTCGGCTCCTCGGCGTCCCCGGGCACGGCACGACACGACACGCCTGACGCCACTGTACCTACGCGATCCTAGAATCCTTCGTAGACCGAGCCCCCTGGAAGGAAACGAAATTTCCCACTACCCCTCCATGGACGAAGAGTTGGTGAGGCGCGCGTGCGGATGACAGGTGGGGTCCAGCTAACTATCGTGTCAGGAGAGTGACGGATGGGTCCCGTATATCAGCGAGACGTCGTGGTGTCCTTCCGTCTCATTTCGATGGTGCGACGACTTGACCGCCCCAGGAATGTGATTTTTTCTCGAAGACCTCGGGAGTCGCGACGTTGACAACACTACCACAGTTGGCCCATCTAACGAGCAGCACTATCCAGCCCAACAGAACCCCAGTAAATTGGGTCCAAATACATGCGGCCCAATCATCCTTTGCCTATGTAAAACACAATAAAACACTGCGGCCCACGTCTTCTTCTTCTCCGCGACTTGCTAGTTTCAGAAAACAGTGCACTAGGCAGAGGCAGGACCAAGGCGGCGACGGCGAGCGTGACCGCGAGCGTGCCCCCAGGAGATCCGCGCGGCAGCCTACAAGGTGCGATCCTCTATCTTCGCCTTTCTCGGACCGCGTGTGAAAAATTTGCTCGCGGGAGGAAACCATGTATACGGTTTCTTCCGCCTTGGTCGTCATGATTTTCTGTAGATCCGTTCAATTTTATGGCGGGATCCTTGGATACGCGCAGTGGCTAGGGTCTGACGGAGTGACGCGCTGGTTTTAGTGCGATCTCGTGTTGGGATCAGCTTTTGGTCTCTTGAGATCTCGTTCGATTTGATTCCGGAATTCGGGCAGAAAATGGTTCAGGCGAGTTCATCCGGCTCTACTTTGTTGGATTTGTTTGTAGATGCACTGCGGGTTTAGGGGGGAAATCGGTAGTAGTATATTCGTTGGATCTTGGAAGTCTTCCGGTGGGTGCGGCATGCCATAGGGGATGAACTATATCCGCTTGGTCAGGTTCAGACGCCAGATTCAGTAGTCTGATATCCATTTAGGACGAATTCAAAGTAATTATCTAGTTTTAACTTTAAGGAGAATATGCAACCCACAGAGTAGACTAAACTATACTGAATGAATCAGCTCAGGAGCAGGATTTGTGCATGGTTATAGAAGATAGGACTTGTTCCCTACTCCACCTCGTACCTTGAACATAAGGTATAAACGAGCCCTGAACCTGAGTCGGTGGGTTTGCGAAGTGTCCAGAAGTTGCATGGAAATAGATATTTGGGAAGGGCAAAGAAGTTTCGAAGACCCATGAATTTGATGCAACGAAAAAACTATGTTATGTGTATACCTTATGCATGTATCAATTAGTGTACGTTTTCTGTGCGATCTATTGCATTGCGGAGAGAGTGCTCTTGTACAACAATGATCTAAAATTCATGTCCACTCATGTGTAGAACAGGTTTTCCTTGTCGAAAATTTGTGTACTGTTGTCTCCTGACTTTCTGACTTGCTTTTTATTTGAAACTTCTTCTGGATACTAGTAGCCCTGAATTATTAGATTTTGTAGCATGCCGACAGTAGTGCAGGTTGATTCACACTGTCTTATGCTATCCACCTCTATACATCAGTGGCAGTGTGCTCTTCGCTATGGTCATTTTTAATCGCTACACCACTAAATGTTTATCTAGCTAGTCTACCAGCCCCCCACAACTCCGTTCCTGAACGACAGTAATTCTCCATCATGATATGTTACTCATACTTATCTTTTTGGCGAAAGTGGAGTTAGAATGATGCTGCTTGGTGACATCCCAATATGTCACAAGTTAGGTTTGCTGGAATATAGCTCAGAGCTAAGAAATCTTTCTGTTGGAATTATCAGGATCATATAATGATTAAGAAGGGGCTTCTCCCTTGTTTTGACTTGCTGCATTTTGTGATGACAACCTGTGAGCCATAATCCGATAGTAACTTGTAGTGTTCCATGCTCTCCTTTTTAATATTATATACAGGCATCCCGTGTATAACTTCTTCTTTTTTCTGTATAACTATAACTTCTGTTTGTATGTTGTACTTTAGCTTTTCCTTCCATGTCATATACTTCTGACAAGTGGCAACCACTACATCTGGTTATTATCATGCTTTGACTAACCTTTGTTTGCAACCTTTGCTGCAGATGTTTGACGACCAAGACTTGGGTTTCTTCACCAACTTCCTGGGCATCTTCATATTTGTCTTGGTCATCGCGTACCACTTTGTGATGGCGGACCCGAAGTATGAGAACTGATCTCCATTTCGCTGAGCGATGAGACCATATTATACTCAGACCAAAATAGGGAAATCTGTCTGTTCATGCTATAGTGCTTCTAGTGAAAGCTGGACATGCAATTTACTGTCATTGTGACCTGGATCATGTTTAATCAGTCGAACTAGTGAACTGTGGAGATTTTAAAAGACGAGGTTACCTGTGTTTTATGTTGCTGATTTGGTATTTACTGCTTGATGATGTGAATTTTGTGCCAGTCTGTCTTCGTGGCTTGCCTCGAGCTAGTGATATTTTGTGGACAAATTTCTAAAATCAGAAATTTACTTACGCCCAACGGTTATCATCATCGGATGAATGAGTTGTCCAAAACTAGTGAGGAATTCCTCAATATAGACTTGCGAGGAATACCTCAGAATAGCTATGGTCTCACTATATTAATATAACAATCACACAATAGAACTAATGATAGTCTCGAAACAAAACAAATGCTGGCGCAGCAGCGAACAAAAGCACAAAAGAAGAAAGAAACCAAAGACCGAGGCGGATCAACCAGGTGAAGTTGGCCGCAACCGTTGTACCAAGAAGTACCACCATGGTCCTAGCACCGGATCGTCAAGTACAAACCAACACCATCAAGAAGGAAAACGGCGATGTTGCTACTTGGACCAACGCACTGGTCTTAGCGTTTTCCCCGATACACAAAAGGAAGTGGATGAAGGGTAGCCACGACGACCTCCATGAAGGAATGGTGCCACCCGAAGGCGGCTCCGTGTTGGGCGAGCCGACAAGATTTCTCCTAAAAAAACCTATGTACAACCTCGGGCGATCTTGCACAAGAGCCCTGCAAGGTCAAGGCCTCGACACCACCAAACTCGCTGCCCGCCAACATGTGCCACTACGGTCATGAAGTCACCATCGTCGTCTCATCTAAGCTATCATCACGAGGTATGCAAAACAGAGGGGAATATGAGCTTGAATAGAGGCCAGTTGTACCATAGCCGCGAGGGAGGAAACTACCTCCACCGCCTTCGACGGCAGTCGACCGAACGCGGCCGCAGTGCACATCAATCCCAGTTATGCAGAACTCGTTGCGCACAGGACATGTCTGCCTGCCACAATCCAGATTGGGCCTGAGGGATGCAAATCTGGGCCAAAGGGGCTCAGCCGGCGCTGATCCGCCACCACCCAGCCTGAGCCAAGCCGCTGCCGCTCTAGGTACACTGTCGCTAGAACTAGAAGGGAGAGAGCCCTGACCTAGTCTCCATGAGCCGGGGAGAAGTAGTCCGACGCCGCCAGTGTCACCCGGGCTTCGCCTAGCGGCCCCCGCCAGCGACGACGACGGGGAAAAGAAGGAGGGGAGGGTCAAGACGGAGAAGTGCAAGGTCAGCTAAATATGGCGTCGATAAATCTCTCTTGGTTGTGTCGTGTCGCTTGCGCGTTGCGGTCGTCATGCTAAACACCGTGTCACATATATAAGCGATCCCGCAGCACGCACTCCTCCGATATTCCACGACGGATCGTGCCGCGGGTGGTGACATAAACTGTACGCGATCCGCACCTGGCCCCCCTTCCGGCTAATTTTTTTTAAATAATACATTTTTTTTATTTATTTTCACAAATAATACGCAAAACAGAAAATTTTCAAATCTGTCTGTCCGTCGTCCGTTGGGCGGACGAAACAGCCCCGTCGTCTGTTCACGAGACGACCAACATGTCTTCTTTTCTTGCAAAGACGACCAGGTTGTCTTCTTTTGTTCAAAAGACGACCAGTTTGTCGGCTGCCAGGGGTCGGCCCGGTCGTTGGTTGAACGGACGATGGGCGCTGTCGGCTGACAGGGGTCAGCCGCGTCGTCTGTTGAACAGACGACAGCCGCTTCGTCCCTTGAACGGACGACGAGCTCCGGCTATATTAGCTCGCGTGGCCGTGCCCATCGTCCCTCGCTCTCATTTCCAGCTCGCCCGTCTGCTAGCTCTTCTTTCTCTCTCGCTTGCTCTCATTTTCTCAGCCGTTGCACCGATTTCTAGCCTAGATTTCTATCTAAACTCGCTGCTCTAACACATTAGCAAGCTAGTAGAGTCCCGATCTACTAATGGGATAGCCTGGTGTGGTGATTTGAAGCGTTTTGGTGGAGAGATCTGGTGGTGTTCTTAGCTTCTTGTTAAGCAATGGCCATGGTGGAGGCTGGTGCTGGGACTTGAGAAAGGTGCATGGTGGAGGTGCTGATCCGTTGACCTGAGGCAGCTGCACGGCAGGACTTCGCACGCTTCAAGGGTAAACCCTAATTTCTTGCTTATTGCAGTCATGTGTGTATGTTCATAGGTAGCGTTTGATGGGGTCTGTTAGATGCAAGATATTTGTAGAGTATTATGTGTCAATGTACCTGTTTTTGACTATTTTTGGTATTTTTTAGGTCGAAAATCATGTCAAATAATGTAGTGTTTAGGTTCTTGTATGGTCCTGGTTCCGTCAGAATGAACCAGCACGGAGTTGATTTGAGCGAGTTTAGATTTATGGATGAAGTGCTTCAGAATCCTGAAACAGTGCCCGTTACTCAGTTGAAGGATTGGTTATGTGTTCGTTTAGGGCTCCCTCCTACCCATACTGTCGGTGTGCATGCTTTATGGACTAAGTCAAGGCAAACCCCTAATTTTTATTTAAGGCCAATAGAAGCGCAACAGAAATGGGTCAAATTTGTGCAAGCTTGCCAGAAAAGAGAAGTTAACCCCAGTCTCTTAGTGTTACCTGTGGTGAAAGAGGCTGGGTATGATCATGACCATAGTAGTCAGACCGGTCATGCTGGAGGTAGTTATGATCATGGCCAGAGTAGTCGGACCGGTCATGCTGGAGGTAGTTATGATCATAGCCAGAGTAGTCAGGGCCAAGAGGGTGGCGGCGGATATGAATCAGGTCACAGTAGCTATGCACACACCTGGGGTGATGGTTATGTATCAGAGGACGGTGGTGAAGGATTAGGGGAAAACATATTCAGTGGCGAAGCTGATGAGGACGAGATATATGATGGTTTGTTGCAACATCAAATGGAAGCCGAAGACTCAGAAGGCAACAGTGATACGGCTGATGATTCTGGCGAGTCTGATCAAGAAGAGATCGGCCAACCTATTCCGGCATCATGGAATAATGACAACACATCAGCAATGACTGTGAACGATGGGCATGATTCGGCGTGGCATTATCACGCGAACAACATCTCTCTGGGTGCATTATATCCTAGCAAGAGACATCTGCAGGAAGCAATTGTTGAGTGGTCAATGTCCATGCAACGGGTCATGAAAACGAAGGTGTCATCACAACAATATTTGACATTGGTTTGCGAGGAAGCTGGATGTCCTGCAAGGGTGCATGCCCATGTCCCTAGGTATGACACAAACTGGAAGGTCACCGATGTTGTGATGCACACATGCACACTTGAAAGTGTCCTTTAGGACCATCGTAACCTCACGTCAACCCTCCTGGCTAGACTGTTGTACACAGAGATAGTGGAGGGCAAAGCCATGGGGGTGAATGCTATCATTCACAAAGTTTCTGTCAGATTCCGCTACAATATTTCATACGGGAAGGCTTGGAGGACTAAGCAAAGGGCACTGGAGGCAAGGTTTGGTTCGTTTCGAGACGGGTATGACTGTGTTGTTAGGATGCTCCAGACACTGCAGGCTAGGAATCCAGGCACCTACGTGGACATCCAACACTTTACATTGCCACACGAACCTAATTTGAGGGTACTTCATCGAGTGTTCTTCTCATTTGCTATATGCATAGAAGCTTTCACTCACTGTCGACCAGTCATCTGTGTGGATGGTACATTTCTCACTGGCAAGTATAGGGGTCAGATATTGACTGCCATAGGCCAAGATGGAAACAATCAAGTGGTTCCACTTGCTTTTGCTTTCGTGGAGAGCGAGAACACAGAGAGTTGGGTATGGTTTTTCAGGCAGCTGAAGATAGCAATTGTGAGAGATACACCGAATGTATGTGTGCTTCATGATAGGCATCCAGGTATACTAAGCGCGATAAAGAAGCTCACACAGCCCACTCCTGATGAAGTAACTCCATGGCTGGACATGCAGAGTCGTTGGTGCATGCGGCATCTAGGGGCCAATTTTTTCTCACAGTTCAGGAACAAGGCTCTTATGAACCTATTCAAGAAGCTTTGCAAGCAGAACCAAGAGTAGAAGTATATCAAGTGTCGTGGCTATCTTGATGACTTCACTAAAAAACATGTGACTCAGAGGAGAGCAGCTAGAGCAGCAGCGGTCGCGGCTCATGCAGCGGCGTTAGCTGCACAGGCAACAACAGGAGCAGCACCACAGGAGGAAGAACCCATTGCCCTTTGTGACTTGCCAGGATTTGACCAACCCGGTACTAGGAGAAGGCCTGGCAGAAGGATTAAAAATTTTCAGGAATGGATACAACACGAGCCTGTAGAGAGGTGGTCTCTGCTGCATGACAGTCATGGTGCTAGGTTTGGCGTCATGACTACAAATCTGGCTGAAACTTACAACTTTGTCTTGAGAGGAAGTAGGGCTCTACCATTAACAGCAATTGTGGAGTGTATTTTCACGGGAACTCTGAAGTATTTCAGAGACAGACTCCAGATGGCTCAGATGCATATCATGAACAACCCAAACACGAGGTATTGTTTAAAGATCATGCATTACATGGATGCCAAGATGGAGAAGGCTCGGTCCATGCATGTCATCGCCATCGGTAATCAGGAAAGAAGGTTCGAGGTACGCCTCCCTTCCAACCGGATTGGAACAGGAGATGAGGTAAAGACACAGGAGGTGAGGATAGGCAACGAAGCCTGGCCAACGTGTGAGTGCACGTGCAATAAACCCAAGCTGTTGCATCTGCCTTGCTCTCATGTACTAGCTGCATGCGGGCTGATGGGTATGGATGCGATCTCGTTTGTGTCTCCTTATTTCCTTAAGGACGCGGTGGTCAATACGTGGACAGGCGAGATGATGGGATATAGGGCATGGGGAAATTTCAATAAAGTAAATCCAGGTGAAAGGGTTTACATCCCAGATCCTGTACTGATGAGGACAGGAAGAGGAAGGCGACAATGTGTCCGCATCCGTAATGATATGGATGAATCTGAAGCCGGAGGCCCTACTAGGCAATGTTTTCTGTGTAATCAATTTGGTCATATAGACACCAGTTGCCACATCTTCGGGACTGGTGGAGCTGCTCCTCGTGGACGTGGCAGCCGAGGAAGAAGAGGCAGAGGAAGAAGAGGCAGAGGAAGAAACTAGACGTGTGAAACTATGTCTTAAATTTGTAATATATGTGGAACTATGTCTTAAATTTGTAATATGTGTGGAACTATGTCTTAAATTTGTAATATGTGTGAAACTATGTCTTAAATTTGTAATATGTGTGGAACTATCTCTTAAATTTGTAATATGTGTGGAACTATGTTTTAAATTTGTAATATGTGTGGAACTATGTCTTAAATTTGTAATATGTGTGGAACTAATGTGCAGATGGCGGGATCTTTGCTGAATGCTGACATAGATAGAAAGCACCGATCAACGGTACTGGATGCTAACCCGGGGTCCTTGAAGCACCTAGTGACTCGCACTCCCATTTCGAACTGGTGCATACATCCTGATTGGCTTCAGAGGCATGTGACATTTATTTCTCTTGTTGTTGGGATATTTATGGGCCAATGTGACTAAACTGTTCTGCTTTCTTCTTATGTAGATTGAAGTGGGCTGGGCTCTTACCATTCGTTCGTTTGGTTGAGGCCACTCATATGGAGGAGATAGAAGGGCGACAACTTGGGTTCCAGACTAGTCGCTTACAGTACGACTCGTCTTTACTCACGTGCTTGGTGGATCGATGGAGGCCCGAGACTCACACTTTCCATTTTCGATGGGGAGAGATGGCTCCTACCCTTCAGGACGTCTCGTACTTGCTGGGACTTCCGTTGGCTGGCGTGCCCATAGGCCCAGTGGATCCACCGGCAAATTGGGCCCAAGAGATGGCCCTGCGATTCTTTGGCATCCGCGATGGAGCTCTGGCCTTTGGCCATGACAATCATGGGCCAAAATTTGGATGGTTGGAGCAGTGTCTTAATAAATTGCACTTCTGGTACTACAATATGAAAGTTACTAACAACTATTTTGTCATGCAGTGTCGTTTCGCGGGAGAGCAAGTCGTTAGATGCTATCCATCGTTCAGCGAGCAGTTCGACACACTGAAAGAGGATGTCGTGATTTGGGAGCCGTACACCCTGCAGACACGACACGCACGATATCCTGGAGGAATATCTATTATGTGCACTAGAGATCGAGAGTACTGGCTGACTACATCCAAGATCATCTTTGATTGCCAAGTTGAGGAGATGTCTCAACAGAGGGTCATGCGACAGTTTGGTCTTTGCCAGATGGTAGATCCCCCGCGTCCGGA
The DNA here is from genome assembly GCA_916181665.1 of Avena sativa. NCBI lineage: Eukaryota > Viridiplantae > Streptophyta > Magnoliopsida > Poales > Poaceae > Avena > Avena sativa. The sequence goes on from OV702284.1 coordinate 379,124,757, forward strand.
TGTTCCCCTTCCAGATGTCGTGCACGCGTAAGTAAATATATATACATAAGGAATGCATCTTATACTTCATCTATGTTCTTTAATGATGGTCTAACAAATTCTAATGACAGGTACTCTCGGAGAAGTAGCAAGACTGCCACTCAATGGCTCCAACGGGTGGGGATTTACGTCAACGAGTGGCAGAATGCACCAACACAAGTGTGGCACGCTGGCCCGTTTGATATGGAGCTATTCCACGGATACCTACAGAGGTACATGTCGATGACACGGCTACGTCCCATTCCACACGCACATGACGATGAGATATACCCTAGCCAGTCAACACTGGAGTCCAGACAGTCAGCGGTAAGTACTTTATTTAGAGCATAATAAACATGAGTGCCTATGTAGTGCATACCTAACTATGAGAAAAATGCAGGCCGACATGACGTGGGAGCTACAGACTGAGGTGGCTCAGTACGGACGATCGCTTTCGTCCGTTCCTCTTGTGCCCCGTCAGCAGGTTCAGTCCTTTGCCCGGCGGGTCGAGGAGAAGCTGCGGCGTATCTACGCGGCCATCACGTGCACCAGCGTCTTAGACGTCGTTCAACACCGAGAAGCACAATGCCCACCGCGTCACTCGGTGGAGGAGCGCGCCCCACGTCGATCCACACAGCAGCGCCCACCGCGTCACTCGGTGGAGGAGCGCGCCCCACGTCGATCCATGGAGCAGCCACCTTCTCCAGACCATGCTGGAGGATCGGGACGGCACGAGGAGCATATTTCTCCACCACTCCGCCACGAGCCTCGTCCACGACTCTCACAGCAGGCGCCGCCGAGAGCACCACCTCCAGACCAGGCTGGAGGCTCGGGGTGGCAGCAATCACAGTTTACTTTCGACCAGTTGCAGCAGAACCAGATTACTTTCGAACAATGGCAGTATCAGCAGCCGATCCCCTACATGGACTTTGATTATCGACCACAATCTCATCCTCAGGGTAAGCGTGTCCCTTCCTACTATTATTAGATGCAGTATGTCATTGTTCAGTACTTAATTTCTTGTACACTAGCAGGAGACTCCGTTACATGGGACAGTACTGACGACCGTCATCAGCAGACACAGCACGAGCAGGTAGACTGGTTTAGTCAGTATCAGCAAGGTACTCCACCACCTATCCCCACACAGAATACACAGGATCAAGGTGAAGGGTCAACTGCACCTCGCCGTGATGTGATTCCACCCCACAGATATGGATGGAGTACACCGAGGCCTCCGCCACCTCGTCGTCGACACTAGTGATATCTACTTATGTATCAGTCATTTACCTATCTATGTATGAGACATCGTTCTATTATTTCATGATTTTATTCGACAAACTACTCAACATAACTTGCAACATAGTTCAACATAACTTGCGGTACATAAATAAGAGTCCTATCTATCCCTAGCATGATGCCTTTCCCTTTCCCTTCGATGATGCCTCGCCCTTTCCCTTGGACGATCCCTCACACTTGCTCTTCTTGGCCTGCGATTTCTTCTTCTCCTGCCTCTTGTCCCACTCAGCTCTTGCCTTGCTTCCAACGGGTGGCGGCATGAAGATATCATCCTCATCTTCGCTCTCTTCTATCCAGGCCCTACGTGCCACAACCTGCTCCGTCATGTCAGTTTGACTCTTCCTGGCCTGCTCTTTCTTCTTCTCCTGTCTCTTGTCCCACTCAGCTCTTGCCTTGCTTCCAACCGGTGGCGGCATGAAGATATCATCCTCATCTTCGCTTTCTTCTATCCAGGACCAAGGTGTATTAGCCACCTCCATCATGCGAGCTTCACTCTTGAAGGTGAGCTTGTCCCACCTTGCCTTGATCCTGAGAAGCTCTGCTCGTATCTGATTTGGGGTCTTCAGTTTCCACCCTCTTAGATAAAGTGACTTACCAAGTGTAACGAGAGCATCATGGTTCGATACCAACATATCCCAGTCGGCTGGTTTATGGCCTATCTCAACAGTTCTGGCTATGAAGAAAAGCCCAATGGACATATCTACAGGCCAGGGAGACGCGTCGGTCATAGTGGAGAGGAGTGGAGGAAAATGCGAGAGCAAAAGGAGAGAGGGAAATGAGAGAGTAAGAGGAGGAAGAGATGAACTGGGTTAAAGGATACATCCCGTTGCCCTGATTTATAGAGGCACCGAACCGAATAGGCGGGAAAAAAGGGCGGGAAGTCATGGCGGGAAAAAGAGGGCGGGAAGTCGTGGCGGGAACAAAGGGCGGGGATTACTGGCGTGAAAAATTTGCCGGGAGTAACGGCGGGAAAAAATGGCGGGGAGTACCGGCGGAAAAAATCGGCGCGAAGGATTGCCGAGCGGACGATTATTTAGCGAAGATTATGTAGCGGCGGGAGCACTGGGTAGTCGTCTTGTCAAAGGACGACACGCCCTGTCGTCTGTTCAAGGGACGACCCACTCTGTCGTCCGTTCAAGCAACGACTCACTCTGTCGTCCGTTCAACGGACGACGGACATACAGATTTAAAAATTTCCAGTTTTGCGTATTATTTGTGAAAATGAATAAAAAAAATGTATTATTTAAAAAAAATTAGCCCCCTTCCGGCCTCCAGATCGAAGCAATTTCTTTTTTTTCTTTTCTGACAGAGCGGTGTGCATTTCATGATTTGGCGCGCACTTGGGGGCGGCATCAAAGATCCACGAGGTAGCTTCGCGCGCTCCGTGGTGGCGGGTAGGCTTAACCCTTTTTGTTTGGTGGCTACTTAAAAATCGTGCGTGCACTTCTCTCTAGGCGCTTTAAGAATTGGTAAAACCCCCCAGCTGGGTGTGATCAAGACGTTTGCCATCCCGACTGACTTGGATCGGCAATTCCTTCCCGTGTGTCCACGGCTTACAGTTGCACTCCGTGCTCTCATCTAAGGCTAATAATCCAAATGGAAAAGGCAGTGGAAGGACTGCTGCTGGAGGTGCTTCATAGCTGAGGTGGTTTTTGTTTGGCAGCCAGTCTTTTCTCCATCCACACGCAGAATTACTAGCAAATTGAGTCACTTGCTTGGTGCTTCTAGATCATGCCTACGTGTCCTTAGGCTCGATCGATCCGCTCCTGAAAATCCACCATCCAATTGCACATTTGATGGTGTCACTTAGTGGAAATTTGAGTGTATGTGCATCTGAGTGAGTGGCGCGAGGGACATCTTTAGATGGTACTCCCTCTGTTTAGAAATATAAGATGAGATATTCATCTTATTCATAAATCTAAAACATCTTATATTTTCAAACGGAGGGAGTATATATTAACCGGTCCTAGGCGTTCATGGTTAGCCCCATGTAGAGGCAGCATTGGTTTTCCATAGTTTTAGTCCGAGCATTTGGAAACTATGAACATGCCTCCAAACGTGAAAATATTCTTTTGGTACCTACATACATGTTCTTTTTTTTTGCGAAAGACAATTTAGCCGTACACAATTTGAAGTGTAGTATGCTCTCGCTGTTCTGCAATTCGAGGGGGGGGGGGGATATTGAATATCTATTTCTTTATTGCCACTTGCGGCGTATGGCATGGGTAATGATTCGTAGTGAACTTACTTCGACCACTCCTCAATCAATCGCACATGTGTTTTGGCAATCCCTGTGCATTACGCTCACATATTTTGTTGCGATTAGCACACTATGTTGGTCAAAATGGTTAAGTTGTTTTGGTGTTTTTAGAACAAAGGAATCACCAATCGTTTGCAGGTTATGTTCTTGTGTATTAGTAGTTGGTTGTGATCTTGATCCATATTGTTGTGGCATCGGGAGCACCATGAGTATATGTTGGCGGGCAGTGCGTGGTAGGAGAAAGTTAGAAGGTGTTCTATATCCCATAATTGGTGGGTGTTTAGCAATATGATATTATGATATCTGAGTTATCACTGTCAACCCCTTGTTATTTTTGTTTTGTTTCTTCAAATTAACTTTTGTGAGATTTGTTCAACCATAAAATAGTGCTACATATACTTGCCTCGACATAATTAATTCTATGTGGTGAATATAACACTAATCACAATGAAAATTGAGAACCAACTGTTGGTTTGGTAGCCAGCCTGATGGTTGTATATTTAGTCCACTCTGGGTGCCAATCGTAGGTTCAAAACAATGTGTGTCTCATGCTATAGTATCCTTTATGCCAAGTGATTTTCCCACTAATATTGAGATAGCCATGGTGATTTTGCCAATATTGCCCTCCGCGACTACAATCTTTAGTAAGCTCAATGAGTCAAATGTACAACAATAAACAATTTTATCTTCCATTCAAAACACTTGTCCTTTTAGAATTTGTTTCGAAAAACTTTCTTATCTTGATATATCAATTATCAAAGATTTATCAATATTGACAACATTAAATACATGGTACCCAAATTTATCGCGAGATATACTTTCGTAATGTATACTTATTTTTGTCCAAAGCAACATATTTTCAAAAAATTGATGACCAGAGTTTATCATTTGGAGATCATGTCAATATCCAAAAGGACAAATGTTTATACATAGAGGAAGTAGTATACAACTCTCAAAGGAAAATTAAATGTATGCATTCATTTGTTCCATTTAACCGTCGAGTTGCTCATAAAAATCACTTTATTCACACAAGTGTAAAATTACATCCGTTTTATATTCCGCTTGCCGACTTAGTGGTAGAAATCCATTTTTGTTGATTTTCTCACATCTTCGACCTCATATCAACATTGATCTCCTCGAGAAGGAAGGGAGAAAATTAATAAATAACTAAAAATGAATATTGACAACATTATCAGGCAGCTATCAATTATCAAAGATCTATCAATATTGACAACATTAAATACATGGTACCCAAATCTATCACGAGGTATATTTTCATAATACATACTTATTTTCGTCCAAGGAAACATTCAACAAAGTGATGAACAAAGTTTATCATCTTGGGACCATGTTAATATCCAAAAGGGCAAATGTTTATAAATAGAGGAAGTTGTATACAACTCTCAAAGAAAAATTAAATGTATGCAGTCATTTGTTCCATTTAACTACCGAGTTGCCGATAAAAATCACTTTATTCAAACAAGTGTAAAATTACATCATTTTTCTCTTCCGCTTGCTGACTTAGTGGTAGAAATCCATTTTGTTGATTTTCTCGCATCTTTGACCGCATATCCACATTGATCTTCTCAAGGGAAAAGGGAAAAGTAATAAATAACTAAAAATGAATATTGACAACATTATAAAGCAACTATCAATTATCAAAGATTTATCAATATTGACAACATTAAATACATGGTGCCCAAATCTATCACGAGATATTTTTTCATAATACATACTTATTTTTGGCCAAAGAAACATATTTTCAACAAAGTGATGACCAAAGTTTATCATTTGGGGACCATGTCAATTTCCAAAAAAAAACAAATGTTTATAAACAAAGAAAGCAATATACAACTCTCAATGGAAAATTAAATGTATACATTCATTTGTTCCATTTCGCCACCGATAAAAATCACTTTATTCACAGGAGTGCAAAAATGCTTCGGTTTTCCTTTCTACTCGTCAACTATAGCGGTAGAAATCACTCCATTCACGCGAGTCCTATAGCATCGGTCAAGTTCCATTTGTTTGTGTCAAGTAGCCGCTAAAAATCATCTCATTCACACGAGTACAATACACCGGTCTACTCTCATTTGTCGGCATTCCAGCTGGCGACTAGCCGGAAAATCATTTCAGTCACATGAGTACAATAACCCTAGTCGGCTTGCGGTTATACACAGCGTGCGGATTTACTACTAGGGAGGATGAGGGGGTGGATGGAGCAAAATGCCCCCAAATCTGCCGCTAAACCTATTGCGGAGATTATTGCTCTATCATTCCTCCCTTAAAACCACACACCCTATAAAACTCCCAAAGCCCTTCTCCCTTTCTCTTCCCCAGGAGACCCTCTCCTCTCTCTCTCCCCCACATCTTGTCTTTCCCTTTGCCACTTCCCAAGACACACGCCGATACAGAGGAGGGAGAGGCCCTCTTCTTCTCCATTGGGGCATCTTTATCTAGGCCAGAGCCGGAGGAAAAGAGCACCAACCTTTAGGCCCCGAGAACGCCGATCCTTGCGAGAGAACCAAATATTCCCCAACCCCAAGCGAGAGCGGCAGCAGGAGCAGACGGGGAAGACGGCCGCCGTTTCTTGGCGATCTTGAGATGGGTATCCTCTGCTTCGGTGCTTCCTCCACCCTGCTCTGCGGGGAGGACAGGAACAGCGTCCTTGGCCTGGGCGGCTGCGGCGGCGGCGGCGACGGCGAGGTGGTGGAGGCGGGGAGCGGCCTCGATTTCTTGGACGCCGGTGCTGTGTTCCCGGCGGTGGACTGTGACGAGGTCGTGGGGGTGCTGGTGGAGAAGGAGATCGATCATCGGCCCAAGGGCGGCTATGTGGAGAGGCTGGAGCAAGGAGGATTCGAGTCTTCCTGGAGGAAAGATGCCATGGATTGGATTTGCAAGGTGAGATCAATAAAAAAGAAGAGAAAAATCTCTAGAATTTATTGGTTCTTGCAATCGGTTTCCTTTTCCAGCGTGATTGATTGATTGATTCTAGTTAGGTTGTTGCATGCTTGTACTGTTCGTTTGACTCCTGACTCCGTGAATCCAGTTGTGGCGCTTGTGTGTCCTCGCATCATGTTCGTACTCTGTGGCTTGTTGCCAATTTGACAACTATTACCAGTTAACAATGAACCTGCTGCTTCACCCACTACCTTCATCTGGACAAACTGATTTTAAGAAGAACATGTCGAGTGCTCACCTTGTCTTCTCTCATGTGGGCTGCAGGTCCATTCCTACTACAATTTTGGACCACTGAGCCTTTGTCTCTCGGTGAACTACCTGGATAGGTTCCTCTCCACGTTTAATCTCCCAGTAAGAATCTGAACTTCTACATTGCTAACAACTGTGCAACTTAATCTGCTACTGATCATTGCGTTCCTTGTTTTTGTTTGTATGTTGGTGTTGTAGCTTGACAAGTCTTGGATGCAACAGTTAATGTCAGTTGCTTGCCTATCTCTTGCTGTCAAGATGGAGGAGACCGTGGTCCCTCTTCCTGTGGACCTTCAGGTGAAGGAGAAGTTACAGCATTGTAAAATCGATGATTGTTCCATGATCCTTCGACGATTATGCTAAAATGGGATACATGCACGGCAGGTTTTCGAGGCGGATTATATGTTTGAAGCAAGGAACATTAAGAGGATGGAGCTCATTGTGATGGAGACCCTGAATTGGAGAATGAATGCCGTCACCCCATTCTCTTTCATGTGCTACTTCTTGGGCAAGTTCAACGAAGGGAAAACACCGAGTTACATGCTGGCCTCGCGTTGCGCCGAGCTCATTGTTGCCACCGTGAAAGGTTCGATCACTGTGCTTGACGATTCAACCAAAAGGTTTACCTACATTGCCAATGGAAATATCTGGTGATGATTTTACTAACTAGATCATTAATTTCCCATGGATTTTACAGACTACAGATTCTTGTCATTCAGACCTTCTGAGATTGCTGCCGCAGTGGCTCTATCAGTTCTTGCTGAGACTCAGGCCATTGGCTTCAGCAGTGCCCTTGCAGCATCTGAAATCCCTGTAAATAAGGTGATCATCCTCTTTAGTTATAATATGAAACGAAAATTGATGCACATTGCAATTGCAACTGTTTCTGAAATGTGATCACATATACAGGAGATGATTGTGAGATGCTATGAGCTGTTGGTGAAGAAGAGAGGGAACCTAGGTGCAAGCCTTCCAGCGCCACAGAGCCCGATCGCTGTCCTGGATGCGGCGTGCTTCAGCTTTAGGAGCGATGACATAACACCAGGATCATCACCATTAAGCAACAACGGTAGCAACAACGATCAGGCATCTACTCCGGCTTCGAAGAGGAGGAGGCTAAGCACATCACCGATCTGATACACCGTACATATATAATAACTTGGCACTGCTCTCGGCTTGTTCATTCGCTCATCATCTTATCCCCCAAAGCCCATCAGTCAGTCATCAGGGTAACTGGTAACAGGTTGTGGTGCGATAGTAATTATAGTGAGCATTGTCCGATTAGAGGAATGGTGGGCAGCAATAAGCTTATTGGTACCAGCTTCTTGAACTCTGAAAGAGGAGAGGAGGGTGTGTGTTGATGGGAGGAGGGAGTCTTCTTCCTCTTACCATTTTTTTCTCCCCTTCTTCATTTTTAGTTTATTTATTTATTTTCCCCTTTTCCCTTCTCCAAGGGCTTTTCGGATATCAATGTGGATATGAGGTCGAAGATACGAGAAAATCAACAAAAATGGATTTTCGTTTTGTTCACTTATTCTTTCACCATATGAAATACTGTGTTGTTGCTGTGAAGAAATATACTGTTGTTCCAGTTTCTTTTTTGCTGCATTCCAGTGCTGAAAAAGGGATTCCTCTTACCGAGTTGACTGCCTGTCTGTGACTATTCCATTCCCAATATTTGCATGATGAAGAGAACCAATCATAAGTACAAATCTTGGTATGGTTTCGCACATAGAAAACAAATGCTGTTTTGTTTTTTTGGCGAGATGGGAGGAGAGTAGAGGACAGACAAAATGGGGCCCCCAATCTGTACTCCCATTTTCCATTAGTGGTATGGTAAGTAGTGTATAATAATCTAATGGTGTTTAGCTCCTAAACTAATGGTGGAATCATGCCGTTCCCATTGCCCTGTCTCTGTTTTGTATTCTCGTGGAGTTATTTTATTCCCTTTTCTCCAATCAAACGGTGGTAATAGATAGCAGCCTGCCTCTTTCAGGGAGTAGGAGATCAAGACCTTTCAGGACCATCTCCCTCTTTAAAGCTCCCTCAGAGAAAGCCATTTCAAAATAAAACAGGTACTCCCACCCTTAGATGTCTCAGATTAACCTACATTCGTGCCTTGTAGTGTATAGATACATGTATCTATTTCAGCCTTGGTATTTAGACTTGGCACTTTGCAGCTCTGATGTTCAGTGACAGGTGTCCATGATTTTGTGAGTGATTAATCTCATTTTCACTGACATTTTTTCCTCTGATGAATCGAGGTGTCAGGACTGGCTTGATTGAATGAGCGTTCATTAAATCCACCTAAAAGGGCCGGTAAAAAGCCTGCGATGAAAACTTATTGGCGCCTGCAGCTTCTTTTTTCATATAAGTAGGTAGGACAGTGCCCCTGCGTGCGGAGCTGTTCAAGGAAAATGGGTCAAGTTATACTGGCTGACATGCCAGTTGCCAACTGCTTTTTACTACAAGCAAAGGGCTGTGGTGGCCTCACCTGCTAGGGTCTCTGCGTTGTGGGCCCGTGATAAACATGGCTGCAAGTTTCTCATGAACATCCTGGCACTGGCAGACCCCAGCCGAGCCAACAACAACGGAATCGAGTTTTATGATTCAAAGCACAGCAAGCAAAAGGATTGCTACAGGTCCTAGACATTGTGTGCATTGGATACCGATTATTTAGAAACTTTTTGTTACTATCAGATGCTGATGAGGAAGAATGGGTCGCCCGCCCATAAATGTTGGCACTGGCGATGCATAACGCAGGGTCCAACTTATAATTAACATATTACATATACTAGCCTTTTTCAGGTCAATTTGGTCAGACATTGCAATCAATTTTGGGTTGATTTGCAGGCAAAATCACGAGAGTATGGTTTCGAAATTATAAAATTGGTAGACAATTTCAGGGAGCATAACGGATAGGAGGAGGACAGAACCCACGTGCGGAGCAGGAGAGACGTGCAAAGTGGCGATATGGCAAAGCAGAAAAATAGTACACGGACTGAAGTTACTAGCTTGCTAGTCTACGTGCACATCGGAATATTACAGCAGGAAGAAGTAGTACTGGTAATGTACTTAATAATAAATTAGTGTTGGTAATCTCGTGATCGGTGTTAGTTCCCCTCTTCTTCTTTTTCAGAAGAGAGAGAGCCTCCCTTTGCGTAAGAAGAAGAATGGCATTTTGACACCAGATTTGATGCGATCCCAGTGGCAATTTTCACACGACGATTCAGATGCCGTTCCGTTCCGTTCCGTACGTACGCGCGGGGTAAAGAAAAATCAGAGGCAACGGCCAACGGGCCAGCACATCACGGGATCAAGATATTGTCGCGAAATTTAAATCGCTCAAAATATATACAGTACTTATATGCACATGCGAGCCTGGTTGGATACACCGGCACATGATCGCACGGGACTCATGGATGGCCGTTTTGTACGTTTCCGTTTCCGTGGGCGTAATCTTCCTCCTCCGCATTATCTTATCATCGTCATCATCATGTGAATGGATGGATCGATCGGGATCGCTGCTGCATGCATCCAGAAGCTACGTATGCATACACTATCGACGTGACACGATCGGCAGTGTATATACTAGTGCGCAGCTTTATAAGTAGTACTTTATTACGTTGCGAGGCGGCAGTTTGTTTGGACATATTATTATTTGAAATTGGAAATCGAGCACATACATAGATAGTCCATCAGATCTGGCGCCAAACGAATCCGGCCATCTAATGTGTGTGTTAGCGTGCGCGTTTTGATTAATCCGTTGCGCGCGGCGCCATAGGATTCTTCTCTTAATGCTAGCTACTAGTAGGAGGAAAAAAATGAATTGTTATCGACGATCGCTCTCTTCGGCCATCCCATAGGATTCTCGATGGATCGGAGTACATCGTTTTCGTCTCTGCAGATACTAGAGTACAAGGGAGGGAAACCAACAACTGAGCCGAGGAGGAGGGCCGGTTGATTGCAGCACCCATCCATCTCTGACCTTTCTTCGCGCACGGGTGCCTGCCACTGCTAGTCAATCCAAAGTTCCAGCCAGATATGATTCACAATTCGTTCCTCACTTACTTACCTGCGTGAATGATGATGATGCTGTCACAATTCACGAAATAGGGCGCAGCAACGGGTAGTAGTACATGGTAGGAGTAGAAGAAATACCGTGACGCCAGGGACGACACGGTTGTCGTTTGCAGTGGCGATCGATCCGGCAAAGACGACGTTTGGTTCCATCCCGTTGTACGCACCCGTGTGTACTGTATCTATCATCCAGTCCTTCGCCGTCGTCAGAGACGGCGACGTGTCTAGCGAGCCAGCACAACTGCACAAGCCAACGCACGGGCGCGTCCAAGCACCAAAAACTCGCTTCTGTCGCTGCTCAGCAGCCGAGCACCGAGTATATATAATTCCATTTCCTACTGTAATGTAATAATATACCTCTCTGTCAGTCGTCGCAGACTCACAGTGTGTCATTCGTCGATCGATCCTCCCAGCAACCGACAAAGGCCATCCATCGATCCATCGCAGCCGTTGTGTACTAAGCACACTAGCACCCGCTGATTCGATCCTCCTCTCCCACCCCAGGGGCTGTGAGACATACCATTTTTTTTTCTTCTTTCAATATGGAAATGAGAGCCTGGCCTATGCATCGAAAAGATGTACACGGTTTTCTTTATTAATTTATTTTAAAAAGATAGAAAAATAATACTCTATCCGTTTCAAAATATAAGTCGTCTAAGAACTGGTCAAAAGTCAAATCTTACTAACTTTGACTAAATATTTAAGAAAAATATGTACATCTACATTACCGGATGAACGCGTTAAGAAAATAGAAAAACACTTTATGATAATCTATTGATATTCATTTGGTATTGTAAATATTTATGTTTTTGTGCATAATTTTGGTCAAACTTAGAAAATGTTGACTTTTAACTAAAACGTAGGCACCTTATATTTTGGTATGGAGGGAGTATATATCAGAAAATCTCAATCCACCATACAACATCCTATAGACCCGACAATGGGCGAAGATAGTGTCAACAGGCCTTATGGGCGGAAAATAACGAAATCCCGTCACCAAGTTAGAAACTAACCGGGAAATACCGCATTCCCCTAGACGTCCGCTAGGTGAAACGGGAGCACACATCCCATTTAGCAGACTCTCAGCGAGCACCTCGTGTACACATCACATGAGTAGTCGAACCACGGAGTAATCTTCATTGTTAAGATCCGCATAAACTTCGCTGATCGTGCCGACAACTTTAGACAACGTTGCATGCCTTGTGTATCTAGGGTTCCCCCTGGAACCTTAGGCATGAGGCGGGAGTCGTAGCAACGACGCTTTCACCAAGGTAACATGCCATCATCGTCTGCTCCGACCGCATCGGAGCCCGACTCTCGTCGGCCAACTGCTTTGCCACACCTCCAACCCGCACGCCGCAACCATGGGCGAGGACGGACGAGGAAGTGGGAGTGGGCCTGGACGGTGGCGATCTAGGGTTTCCCCTTGGTCGCTAGGCGGAGGCGATGCGAGGGTACTTCAATGGATTGGGGCGAAACGGTGAGGAAGCTATTAGAGATAGTGATGATGTATGTACTGTACTAAGCTAGTGACATGGCAGCAATAAGACAGGCGTTGCTTTGCACGCTAGTCCCTCGCTCTGTTCCAAATCAATTAAAACTGAGTCGATTAAATTGGAACGGATGGTGTGCTGATTTACGTTAGAGAATTTTTTTTAGGGTAAATTACATTAGAATTGAAGGATAGAAATATTTGAACTCCCGTTCCTCTTGATTTGTTTTTCTAGGGAGAGCGGAGACGATCCAAAATACTAGCACTAGGCGTACTGTCTGTGTGTGCAGCGACGGGTAGTTTTCCGTGCCTTCTTTTCAGTTGGCTCTGCCTGCCGCCTTGTGGTGCAGAGCAACAGTCAACAGAGCTAGCTGGCGGATCAGCAGCAGCAGCTGTGGTCTGTGGACAGCGGCACAGTGCGTGCGACAAGAGGGAAGAGGACGCGCGTTGTGTGGAACTCGGGCCTAGAAACCCAACCCATGTTCGTCCTTTCGCGGGCTGTGGTGGTGGTCGATCGACCGGGGATTATTATTACTCGTGACGGGGTTGTTGCGATGCAACCACCTGCGACCGAGCGTGTGCCCGTACGTACGTGCCGATCCGATGGCGTTTGGGTTGGGCCACGTTTGCTTTGAACGGAATTTGGGGGGAGGCGATCGGGCCATAGGCACTCTCGTGAGGAGCGTAATGCCACGCAACAACCCAGCTGCTCTGCCTGGCTAGTAGAAGAAGAAAGAAAATGTGGATCGTGTTGGCCTACCTAGAGGGTCTGGGTCACAACACCACTGGCTGGCTGGCTGCTGCTTGGGAGGTAGTAGTAGACGAGATGGATGTTTTTGTTGTCGATCGGAGGGTTCGATCGAGGGCCAGTCAGATGGATTCATTGCTCCTCGTGACTCGTCACCTGTGTGAGGTCCATCCATGCATATACTACTCGGGGGCAGATGAAGCGAGAGGGCTACTACTAGATCGATCGCATTGGACTTGGTTTGAGGTGTGGCGCGGCGGTGCCATGCACGTGCCTGCTGGCTGCTGCTTGTTGCCGTTGCGGAGACTTGAGAGTTGATATATATGATTGCCAGGAGGAGTTATGGCTCGCTCGTGAGGAGCGTAATATGCTGCAGCTACCCAAACAACGTAGTCGTATTGTCGATCGGGTTTGACCGAGTATCGTACGTACGTACGCACGGCTTTAGATGGATCATTTGGCCTAACTATACTGATAAACATGCTGATCGATCGATCGATCGATCTTCTCCTCTCTCTGTAGTCTAGCTAGATAGTACAGATCAACACACCACCTGGAGGAGCTCTGACAAGCACGCACAACGGGCGGGATTTTGAATGAACCGGCTGGCCAGCGCAGAGTTTTCTCTTGTTTCCCGTTGCCGTGTAAACACAGTGGCTAGGCTAGCAAATCGTATCCTGCGGCCAGTAGAGATCGCCGTCTCTCTGCTACTTCCGCAGGCAGACAGGCTGACAGGCAGGGACGATTCAGAGTTCAGAGATCAGCCGTGCTTGCGTGCATCTAATTTCAGATAGCCAGACACACGCATGTACTACCTACTGTACTGTACTAACCTCTACGACAACCCGTGACGGTGATAACGCGACGCAGCTTGGCCTTTGTGGGGGCTCGCTCCCGATTCTTTCCGCATTCATTCACCCTTCTTCTACGCCTCTCCCGTTCGTACGTACGTACATCAAAATCATCAGGCTGTATGAGAATTCTTCCAAGAACATTTCCGACATAGACGTTGCAGCGCTATAAATCTTGTCCTCGTGAACTTGCTTACAGTGGCGGCACAAGGCACACGGCACACGCGGAACATGCTATGCAAATAGGGAGGGTGGAGGAGGCGCATCGACTGCTCGTGACGGCCGTAATGCGGCGCAGCGACCGATCAATCTAGGTCGACGTGGTTGGTTGGGTTCTGGAGGCATACTACTACGCCACGTGGGCCTGTGCCTGTAGGGGCTATGTGCAGCTGATCGAGGCGCCTGGGGCAGGCAGGCAGGAGCACGCTGGCCTGCGTGACGATCTCTGCGTGCCGTGCCGGCCCCGGGTGCATCCACGTACATGTCCTGCCCTGCTCGGTCCCCCGGCTTGCCCTGGAACCATGTAAAACCTGCCTGCCTGCCTTGGGCGGTTGTGAGCCCCCTCGATCGGCACGTGACCACGCAGCGGTGCAAGCTGGTGGAGGAGGATCGATTCATTGCGTCGATCGTACCCAATCTGCAAGTCATGACAGCATCGGATACAAAAAATGCTCCGTGCAAACCAAAATTTCGGTTCGTTCCAGACTTGTAATATCTAAACAGGGTTTCGTCCCCGTTTTAGAAATAAAGCCAGACCCGACCAAATCGATACAAAGTAGTAGTCAGAAATTTTGGTATAAGAAGAGCCAAAGAATTGACACCGAATCCACCGAAACGAGACCGACGGGATCGGAACTCCATGACAACGCCCGTGACGCCGCCATCGAGACCACAAGGTTAAGGGGTTTCACCTGGAGCCCTATGTAGTGCGGCGAAGGTAACCACCAATGCCTCGAAGTGGGGTACAACACCCGCAAACATCGCCATCGTTGGCGTCGAAATGGTGAGTTTTCTCCCAAAAAACCTTCGCACACACCCGATATCTGAGACCACCGACCGTCCCCGAGTCTGGCCCCCGAAACGTGATCTAGGAGCTGCATTTGCCGAAGTGACGCAAACTCCATGATCCCCCGCCACCCGCTACTTGCCACCCCATGACCAAAGATCAAGGTCATGACCATCGCCATGCCGCTCGTCGTAGAGACGTCTGTGTACTCCACCTTCCAGGGTCGTTGCCCCGACATCCAAGATTTTGCACCTGCAACGTAGCAGACACCACCATGACATGACCACCCAAACTGACAAGGGAAGTCAGGAACAACGAGCAAGGCACACTCCCACATGGTGAATCTGAAGCACCTGAAGCAATGCTTCCATGTGATAACCAAATATAGGTCCGCTTGGCCCAAATCTAGCGCCTTAGCCACTCCATGGCCTAGGTGTGGGCTCCCAGTCATGTCGGGAGCCCGTAAAACCATGCGGACATCAAACAAGCATAGATCTGGGTCGAGGGAAGGAGCCCGCCGTCCATGGCCAACTCCCTCTTGCCATCCAGGGGCGAGTGCCTTGCTGCCCTGCATAGGGGAGGAGCTAGGTACAATTAGTGGGGTCAATTGACACTAATGATCAAATGAAAATCCTTACTAAATCAATGATAAATATTATTCATTATTAGAAAATGACCCCAACGAAATGGAGATGACCCCAATATCATTGCAGGCTGGCCTCGCCCTGGCCCTACACCACTGCCAGCTCCGGTGGGACAAGACGCCATCGCGCCAGGCCAGCGCCACTAGTTGATATCTTTAGCAGGGACGGGCTCAGGCCACCACCATTGCTACAGGCGATAGCGGCCACAAGGGCCTCCACCACCGCTGCTTCCACTCGTGCGAGATCACCCCCTGGTGCAGCACGCTGGCCACCCCCGCCTCCACTTGCACGAGATCACCCCCTGGTACAACATGCTGGCCACCGCCGCACCAGGCCGCGTCGACCTCTGCTGATATGCGCCACTGCCAAGCATGTTGTCGCCCCACACGGATCTCCTTGCACCGGGGAAAAGAAAGCTCGTTGTCGCCGACACCGCAGGGGCTTTGCCCGGTCAAGCACGCCGACGACGACCGGTGAGGTAGGGGAGATGGAGTACAAAGGGCGCGTTTTAGGATTTTCCCTAATCGCATGGGGGCAACCCAGGGATGGGTTTCTATATCTAGGCCAACTATTCTTCCAAATATGACCCCAAGACTCTTGTAACACGCAACCAACACATCGCCACTATTGCACTTACGTTCGGTCGAGAACTCGAGACATGTCTGTACATTGTCAAATGTAACACTAGTTTGAACCTTTTCAAACTCGGTGTACTCTAAGATAAAAATCATCATTAATTGGTTGGATGGTTAGTAAGGGTGACTGTAACTCCAATAAAATATGATTTTAATCCTAGATCACGTCATACAGGTTCAATGCACAGAGTAACAAATGAAACAAGGATCTTGTTGTATTTTTTTAGGTATATATATTTCATTCACGAAGGCCGGGAAACACCGGAAGCCTTATGGGTACAACAAAGTTACAGGTTTAGAACAGAATGTACAGCCCGAATCAGTCCGGGGGGTTTTGGAGGGGAAAAAAAGAAAAGAAAGATTAGGCCGGTAGAAACTTTTGTTTCCACTTCAGTTTCGGTGCTAGCTTGACAGATCTCGTAGCCCATAGGTCTAGTGTCTAATTGATGTTGTTGAATATACCTTGCCTAGTGGTGTTTCTGTTGTTAAAAATCCTGTTATTTCTGGTATACCAAAGTTGAAGAAAACAGACAGCCACTAGGATAGGCCAGGTTTTGCTATCCCTATTTGTAATACTTAATACCATGAAGACCTCGAGGTCATTTGTTCGAGCAGCCAGGCGAGCAAGGTTTAGCTTTTCCCAAACCCAAGTGGCTTGGGGGAAGTGCAAGGCTATATATTTTCAAAACTTTCTAGCGTGAGGCATTGATCAGAGCAACCGTTGTTACACCATTTCTTATTGGCCATATTGTATTTCGTGTTTAGTCTATGCCTGAACGCCAGCCACAGGAATACCTTATGCATGTGCTGTATTATTGGCCTCCAAATCCACTTGGCCGGAGTTCAACGCATTTCACGATCACTGAATAATCGATAGTAGTCTTTAGTTGTTACTGGTTTGTCAGTCATTATCTTGTTGTAGTTTCGACAAGTATAAAACTATGTGTTGTAGATTCTTTCTCTAACTCTGTGTTATAACTTATTTTTTTAAGTATGTGTTATAGGTTCAAATATATGTGTAAATATGTGCATGTCGACATGCATGTACATCACCCGTGTGGTCATGGTGTGGTGACCGGTGAGTGCTGTGCGACCAGGGTGCATATGCATATATCACACCCACTAACTCGGTGTTTCCGAGGAAAAAACAGTGCACTTTGAGAGCTCAAGTGATTCTATCCACACCTATAAGAGCTAACTTTGAAGATTATCCATCATGGCACTTTGATAGCAAAGGCATCTTTTCTGTCAAGTCTGCATATAAGGTGTACGTGAGAAAGCGTGACGCTGATCAAAACACTTCGTCAGGTGAAACGGGAGATGGTTTATTCTGGAAAAATCTTTGGGATCTGCCATGTCTTCCCAAAGTGAAACAATTCATGTGGAGATTGGTGCACAATAGCTTGCCATTGAGGGCAAATATCAAACGTAGGGGAATTGAATGTGATACCCTATGTGCTTGTTGCAAGCGATTAGATGAAGATGACGCTCACCTCTTTTTAAAATGCAAAGAGGCAAAAGAAGTGTGGAATATGTTGGGGCTGAAGGAAATACGTGATCAAATGTGTACTCTTGAGTCTGCTGGGGATGTGGTGCAACAAATACTCAAGCTGAATGATGAGCAGAAGGCTCTGTGCTGTTGTCTACTATGGCGCAGTTGGCCGAGGAGGAATAAAGCAAATGCAGAAGGAAAGAAGATGTCGTTACCAGAACTGGTCGGGCAAATAAAGTACTGGACGAGTGAGTCGATGCAGTTTGCTAAGCAGGTGCCGGTAGCTGAACCAATTACTGAAGGAATTGCTAAGTGGTCGAAGCCTGAAGGAGATTGGCTGAAAATCAACTTTGATGGGGCGTTTCAGAAGGCAGCACACGTAGGGGGATGGGGTTTCATCACTCGAGATTCCGAAGGAGATGCTAGAGGGGCAGGAGTTGGCCCTATTGCACATGTAGCTAGCGTGATTCAGGCTGAGGCCACGACCTGTGCAGAGGCGGTGAGGGCAGCTGCGGATTGGGGTATGAGCAATATTATCCTGGAGTCTGACTCGCAAAACCTCGTCAAAGCTCTAACCAGTACAGAATTTGATCTTGCGCTAGAAGGAATCATGTTCCAAGATCTACGGTTGTTTCTGTCATTAAATTTCTCCTCTTTTAAGGTGGCTTTTGCCCCTCGTGCTTGTAATAAAATAGCCCATGAACTGGCTGCCTGGGGTACTTCCAGTAACGAGGAAGTCCCAAATGCCCTGGCCAGCGAGTCTGCTGTGCCATGCAAATGGAATATAGATGTTCCAAGTAAAAAAAAAGGGGGCCATTCCGGAAAATGAATGGCATAATGGGCTGATCCGTGTCACTGCTGGTCCAGGGGCCATTAGCACTCAACTGGCTGGAACGAGGCTTCCGGCCCATACGTGTAGTCACTGGATGAGGCCATAGGTTCATCTGTAAGCGAAGCTCACCCAGCAAATTTCTCGTAACCCGCAGCTCGAAACACCGCCACGGCCTTGACAAACTTGTCAGTTGCCAAGGCGCGATCTCGCAACCCATAAAAAAAAGCTCTCTACCGGGTCGCGCCGCCGCGCCGCTTCTTCTGCGCCAGCCGCTATGACGAGGAAGCACGCGGGCCCCGGCGTCCTACGCGCCCTTGTCGCGGTCGCAGCTTCCGTTGCGTCCGCCGCACCGCCCCGGAGTACCCCGAGGCGCGCCGCTCCCTTCCTCGCCGTCGTCCTCCGCTGCGGCCGCGCCGAGGCCGCGGTGCGCCTCAACCATCTTCTCCGCCTGCTCCCCCTCCCGGAGTCCCCCGCGCTCCTCTCGGCGCTCCCCTCGGTCCGCGACGCCGTCTCCTACAACACCGTACTTGCCGCCCTCTGCCGGCAGGGCTGCCTCGACGCCGCGCTCTTCCTCCTCCGCGTCATGTCGCACGAGCCACGCCTCGCCTCCCGCCCCAACGCCGTCTCCTACACCACCCTCATGCGCGCTCTCTGCGCCGACCGCCGCGCGGGTAAGGCCGTCGGGCTGCTCCGTTCCATGCAGGCCTGCGGCGTCAGCGCCGACGTGGTCACCTACGGCACGCTCATCCGTGGGCTCTGCGACGCCGCGGACGTCGACAAGGCCGTGGAGCTGCTGAACGAGATGTGTGAGAGTGGAATCGAGCCTAACGTGGTTGTGTATAGTTGTTTGCTCCAAGGCTACTGCAAGGCTGGGAGGTGGGAAAGTGTAGGCAAGGTGTTCGAGGAAATGTCAGACAGGGGTATTGAACCAGATGTTGTGATGTGTACTGGTTTGATCGATAGCCTGTGTAGAAACGGGAAGGTGAATAAGGCAGCACGTGTGATGGACAAGATGATGGAGCGGGGCGTGGAGCCAAACGTGGTGACTTACAATGTGCTGATCAATTCCATGTGCAAGGAAGGGTCCGTGAGGGAGGCGCTCGATTTGCGGAAGAATATGTTGGAGAAGGGGGTGCAACCAGATACCGTGACATATAACACACTTATCACAGGGCTATCTGGTGTGCTTGAGATGGATAAGGCGATGGGGTTGCTAGAGGAGATGATTCTGGGCGAAACTGTGGTTAGGCCTGACGTAATGACATTCAACTCTGTTATACATGGACTTTGTAAGACTGGTAGGATGCGGGAAGCAGTCCGAGTTTGTTCCATGATGGCTGAGAATGGATGCCCATGTAACTTGGTGACATTTAATATGCTGATTGGTGGATTCCTTAGAGTCCACAAGGTAAAGAAGGCTATGGAGCTGATGAATGAGATGGCTAGTTCTGGATTGAAGCCTGATTCATTCACCTATAGCATATTGATTAATGGGTTCTGCAAATTATGGCAAGTTGACCGTGTGGAAAGTCTCTTGTCTGAAATGAGATCTCGCGGGATAGAGCCTGAGCTGGTTCACTATATTCCTTTTCTTAAAGCTATGTGTGACCAAGGCATGATGGCGCGGGCTAGGATTTTGTTTGATGAAATTGATATGAAATTCAAACTAGATCTTGTTGCATATAGCACTATGATCCATGGCGCTTGCAAATTAGGGGACAAGAAAACTGCAGAAGAGTTTCTTAAATATATGCTTGATGAGGGGATCTCTCCTGATGCTGTGACATATACCATCCTAATCAACATGTTTGCAAAATCTGGAGACCTAGGGGCAGCGGAAGGGGTGCTTAACCAGATGACTGCAAGTGGCTTTGTGCCTGACGTTGCTGTATTTGATTCACTGATTCAAGGTTATGGAGCTAAAGGCGACACAGAGAAGGTCCTCGAGTTAATTCGTGAAATGAAAGCCAAGGATGTAGCACTTGATTCAAAAATTGTTTCAACTATTGTCACTACTCTGGAAGCAAGCAACGAAGGCCAATCGTTATTGCAGAGTTTGCCTGGTTTTGATACTGAAATAGCCAAAGGCGACATCATCCCACGTCCTGATGCAATGAATATGCTGCATAAACTTTGCAGTAAACTTGAACCTCCTGAAGCTTGCTGATCTCTGACCCCAATTCAGGTGCTTGTGTGTATGTTGCCTTCATATTTGAAATCTATTTATTTGATATTTTTGTCCATTCCAAGAGCATAGCTGTGTCATATGCTTATATTACTTTCAGCTGATCTATATCCTAAAATGTGCATCATCACGTTCATGATTACTGCATGTCATGTACCTGTTGCCCTCATGATTATTGCAGTGACTGCTTAATTCACTCTTTGCTTCTCAATGTTCCAGTGCAGACTATACCATCAAAGCAGAGCTGACAGAAGTGACGTGTGAGCACAAAAGCACCTACCAAATTTTTAAATCTGGCGCACAAATATTTGTCAGACTGCTGGTTAAGTGGTGTCTCCAAATTTCATGTGATATGGCAATCAGTATCCTCAAAAGGCTGTGGATATTTCAACTTGTAGTTCACAAGGCTGGCCATGGCTAAATCTGAGAATGGTTTTCGTTTAACCGGGTGCACTGGATCAGTTTTCCCGTGTGGGCTTGTTCGGTTCGGTTGTTGTTGGGCTGCATGTGAAAACGATTTGGTGCGGTTTGGTTTTGCGTAAGAAATGGTTGGGTCTGGACAGGTATGGGCTCTAACAGTTCGGTCCAAACAGTTCTAAACTATGGTTCACAAGCGGTTGTTGAAACTGGTTCCTAGTCATGGCTCGACCTGCTCCAGTTCCCAACCCTCTCACCTCTCTAGCCACGACTGCCGTCGTCGTCTCCCCCGCGACTGCCGCCGCGTCTCCTATGCCACTTCCGCCGCCGCCTTCTCCTCATCCCGCTATCCCCGCCTCTAGGACTGCAGTTTTTGCCCTCTCCTTTGCCCTTTGGCCTCTCTTCTTTGCCTGCAACTTCGGCACTATAGCGAGGCGGATGGCGGCGGTGAAGGGATCTTGCAACGACTGAGGTAGAAGTGCGGTGAGGCCAGCGGCGTTGGCTCTCCCTTCGAGTTCCACTGTTCATTAATTTTGGTCTGTGCTTTGGGGGTGTGCAAGACGTGAATCTGTGGAAGCTCATGGAGGCCTTCGACCTGCACAGCCTCACCTCGCCAGGTACAGTTCCTCGTTGTATATTATAAGACCATTCCGATTTCGGAATTGGAAGATATATGTGGTGCACCGGGTAGCTAGACATATAGTTGTATTTAGCTCACCGGGGACTTCCACTTATCCATGAGCTTCCACCTGGTTTAACTATTTTTACCTTGAATCTGATCCCCAATGCACTAGTAATGTGCTTGTGCCGCAGTTGTGAGGAACAAGTCAAGTACTACTCGTGTCCTTACACACTGTTTAGTACTACTACCTCGGTGAAGTGTCCTATAAGCTGCTAGACAGAAAGGGAGGTTAATGAAGGGTTACAGTCTGTCAGTTCTGTGAGCAATATAGTTTTCATATAACAGTTCCATTTTAGTCTGTTAGTTCTTGATTAACCTTTTCTGATTACTTCCATGATCCATGGTACAGTTATTTCAACTGTTTCAACCTTGACGGTGGGCTTACAATGTCTGTTATGTCCGGTGGCTGCGCTAGAGGAGGAGATTCATCAAGCGGGAGCTCGTCCAGGTCTGTTCCTTTCCTGCCCTAGTGCTTTCTTGATCTGATCTATTGTCGTCTATGTCCGAAGTACATTTGAATCTCAGATTTTTAATTTTGGATGATCCTTGTGATCATGGTCAGATCGGTCGTCTATGCACGTGAATCTTTGTAGGCAAACATTGCATTTAAAGTTTTTGGTGTAGCATCTGCAAGTATATGTATAGAAAAATTTAGACAGCAGCAGTAGGTGGGTCTCAGAAAATATGAGATGTATTAGATGTATTGTCCTGGTGTATTTCAAGCTTCAAATTTGACAAAGCTTAATTTCCTGCATTTATACGCAAACATCATGCAGATTCTCACTATTGAGAAATTTACAATCCATTTCATTTAAGTAGAAGAACCATTAACATGTTAACCTGAGTGATACTATTGTATCAGATCCTAGTTTTTGCAATTTTGTTCGCATCTTCAGACTGACATCTTGGTTGCGTTTCTTTAGCCCGGCAGCCTTGTCTCTGAAACTTCAGTCATTGCATTGCTCATCCTGAATTTCCAAATTTTATCCAGGCCATCTATCAAGTATCTCGAGCGGCCAGAGGAGATTGCGAAGCTAGGCGACCCGCTGGACTTGCATCGTGGCAAGCCGATGCATCGAGTCGCAGGAGCGCTGGATACTGTGTTGACCTGTCCGCGGAGCTCTCTTTGTAGGGGTGGACAAACACCTGCCTCCTTACTGATTTGCAGTAGAGCCAAGCGTTTGGAGGTGAAACGTTTGGTGAAATCTTTGTGAAGCCGTCTTCCCTTTTATGAAGACTTTGAAGGAATATTTGTTTGTATGAAAGGGCTAGTGCCTAGTGGCGATGTTGGCGCTGCCTGCTTCAATGTGTATATTATTCAGAGTGTTGCACGTTTGGTTCATGTACACTACGCTTCAGTGTGCAAGAGCTAGGATTATATCAAGATTTATACTCCGTGGTAGACGTGCTATGCTGGGCAAAACTCAAGTTCCGTGTACTTGCTCTACCCGGTCTCCATGAGCCAGCTAGCTTCGCCACTTCCATGTGCAATGTGCCAGGCTAGAAACTTTTGTGGACCCATAGATAAAAACTACCGGGGAACCATGGTTCTGGTCTGGCAACCGGTATAGTTCAGTTCCGGTGGAGACAGGATCTGGTTCAGTTTGATTTGGGTTTAAACAAAGGGAGTGCCTAGATCTCAGGCGCTTGAGAACTTCTTATGTCTAAGTCGCTGACATCATTCTACTATTTGTGCTAGTTGCAACCTAGTTGCAATTTATATAATTTGTACTAATTCTCAGTTACAACCTAGTTGCAACTCATTAAAATCTCAGTTACAACCTAGTTGCAACTCATGTGAAAGTCTCATGTTGCACGAACCGCGAGGTAAATCTAATGGCGACAGAGGTGACTAAGAACTAAGAAGTTCTCAGGCGCCTGAGAACTAAAAATTCCAGCGGGTTAGTTAGGTTCAGTTTTCCTAGTTTGATCATGTGGGTACAGTTAAGGTTTAGTTTAGTTCCCCAACCAATCTCAGGTTTAGCCATGGCTCATAAGGCTAACCTCCAAGCCTTGTAGGGCTATTCACAGGTTTCATAACCCACTAAGACCCAAAGTGCAAAGCTGCTCCATTTGTTAGGTTTGGTATGGGATTTGAATAAAACCCATCTACATTACTATCCTACCATGTGGTATATCTGCAACCCACCAGATCCTTTTAGCCTGAGTTGCTGTGGAGTCATGGAGGGCCCCATCTCACATCAAGGCTCACAACTCACTGACTGTGTTTGCTTGACATGCCGCTTCCTCCAGGCAAGAGTTTTTCTACCGGCAACTTATACTCTCTCCGGCCCATATTAATTGATTCAAATTTGTCTAGGTTTGAATGAATCTAGACACTATTTAGTATATAGGTTTATCCAAATTTTGACAAATCAAAATCAATTAATATGGATCGGAGGGAGTAACAAATCAAGAACCAGCCCTGCTTACATGCGACTGTCTGTGTGGCCAATTTTCCCAAGGCCTCAGACCAGAGTTGGACTTGCTGGTGGAGGTGGGCATCTAGAAGTGTAATTGGTGCCCTCCCATGGGCTCCTCACAGCGAACCACGTTGCTCAGCCGTTGGATCGAGCCCTGGAACGAATCACAACCATTGGTTCATTTTTTACCGCATCTTATAAAAGACCAGACCCACAGTGAAACCCTAGCCGCCTCCCAGCCCCCACGCTCGCGTCTCTCCCCTTTCCCCTCTTTCTCTCGTGCTGAGACGGCTGCCCCACGCGAGCTCCCTTCTCCTTCCCTGGCCGCTGCCCCATCCCCACGCACTCCCTCCCTGGCTGCCGCCCCACCCCCACGCGCTCCCTCTCCCCCACCTATCGCTCCCTCTCCTAGCCGCCTCCCCAGCCCCAAGCTTTCGCTCATGGTCTTCTAGGCCGAATCGGGGGAGGATGCGGAGGAGGAATCCCTCCACGAGGCTTCTACTGCTGGAGACGGTGGTCAAGTGGGCAAGGAGTGCAAGTGGTGCAGCACCTCCGCGCCTCTCTTGACCGTCGTGGGTGCAGTCGTCTGCGATCTTCTAGACATGGAGTCTGAAGCCAGCGAGAAGATGAGTATCCGAGCAGAATGGTTGGCGGCCAGCATACGCTACATGGCCTCAACTCAAGGGATTTTGGTTTGCCCCTCTCTCTCTCTCTCTCTCTCTCTCTCCCTTTGATGCTCATTGTCCTTGATTTTTTTCTGCGTGCCAAAGTTCATTGACAACTCAAGGCTAGGATAAATTGTGGAGGTTGCTTGGAAGTAAATTAGGTGAACAACACAAGGCTAGGCTAAATTTCGGAGGTTGCTTGGAAGTAAATTAGGTGAATAAGTTCAAAATAATTCAAGAATGGCTATATCTTAAGGAAATTATTTATTTTTCTCATATCTGTGCTCCAATCTTTCTATTGTTAATTAAGCACGATTTTTTCGCATATCTGTGCCATTGACACCATGGTGTTTGAGATAATATTGACAAAGTATGGTACAACATGTACTTCTTGCCCAATTTCTTCTACCGAGGACACCTGCTAGGCAATACCGCTGCATGATCGCTGTCAAGAAGTTCACCGAGATGGCTTGGCCCTCTCCCTATAAGTTCAAGGTATGCCCGGATCCCCGGAAGACTGAGTTTTTCTTTTTGCTGCATTATAATTATAAATTCGCTCGGCGGCGGTGAAGTGTTCACTCTGGTTTCTTTGTTTGTTTGGTTCGCAGGAGGAGGCAAAGGGGTGTCGGGAGCTACGGCGCCGGAGTTTGGACCCTGATTGGCTACGGTTCCTCGTCGTTGAGTTCATGCCCAACGAAACCCTCCCCAAAACCTCTTCCACTGTAAGTTTGCCGTGCAATGACAAATTTAGTTGGTAGCGGCGATAACAGGCTAACTATTCAGCTTTAGTGCACTTCCCTACTATTGTGTTGCTTTTAGTTGATGTACTCCCCTGGTTCCCTTTCTAGACTTAAATTTTAATTTTAATTTTCATTCAGCTATGGCTTTATAATATAAGTATAGAACAAATTATTATAGAGCTAAAAGTATATTGGTTTGCTGCATATAGTACAATTATTTGAACAGAGTGCAAGAAGGTGGATGGTCTGAAGTAGGGTATTTTAGAAATAATCAAAAGTAATTCTCCAATGTGAGTCTTATATGCTACGGAAATTCCTATATTACTACATTTAAGGGTTACTACCTTCTGATTCTCTAGGGTTTAAAATATTGGCAATGATACTTTACCTTTTTCTCAAATTCATTCATTTCCAATTGATGTGGACATGTGGTTGTTGTGGATGCATGATTAAAGAAAAAATATCATGCATCCCAAAAAACAGATGGAAGGTTCTCCATGTTTGAGAGGTAAATAATGGATCTTCATTAATTTGTTGGTATCATTATTCTGATTTGTTGCTGTCAAGATCAGTTAGTTCAGTAAGGGAATCTCTTTGAAATGCTTTATGATATGATTGTTAAGTTGGATTCTTGCCTATTCTAATAATTTTATCATATACATTGTTCAGTGCAGAATTGTATGCTTTTCTGACACTGAGGTAAAGGCCACTCGAATCATATAACTGATATCTCTTAATGTAAAATATGTGCTTGAGAAAAAGATCATATAGTTGATAAGTGCCAGTGAAATTATCTTAAATTGCTCTGTATTGTGTTATGCACTTGTGGATGCACATGTTAATGCTTACACATATTTCATTTTGTTTTTATCAGTGTATTCATGACATTACATAACCCTTGATTCTATTAGGTTTGCTAATCTGAAGTTGATCGCTACGTTTTTGCTCCTAATGGTAACATTTATTAAATGATTCTTTTGTGGTTACTTTTGTTATTGGTGCTAATATACTTACTAAAACAGATAGAAATTACAATGGTCAAAGTGGTTCAGTTTCAGAAGGTCGGTTGATTTTGTTCAAAAGAGCTTTATTTACGCATGCATATGTACAATTTTCATACAGAATCAGGCTACGTCATTTTGTTTTCTATGTTCTAACCTTGTATATTTGTAGAGGATACTCAATATCCTGCTCACGAGAAAGCAATAACAGCCCAAGTAAGAGAATGGATATGCTCAATAGACATCAGTGATAATAGCTCAAGTAAGAGGATACTAAGATCCTACAATAATTAGTTTGCCATGTCTGCAGTTTAGTCAGTATAATACATATAGAACTCTTTTAGGTAATTATTCTTGACATTCATATAATATAGAGGGTTTTTTTCTATGAATTACCGTGCTCTGGTATGTGTTGATTCCAGTAACAGTGACTAGCTAGCCGACCATGCCAGCAAGGCCAAAGCGACAAAGTTAGTAAGAAGATTTCAGGGTGGTGAACAAATTTGCTGCTTGTGCTGATCTCCACCATTTGGGTATGTTTCTTGATGGGATGCAAGCAAATGTACATCAAGAAGCTCTTTAGGTGCTTGAATCTCCAGTTTAGTTGTTTAAAATGTATTGGTCAAATTTAGCCTCTACAAGGCAGGATTAACAGTTGTTTCAACATTCTCTATACTCAAACATTAGAAGAAAGAAGTTTCTTGTTGGGAGGCAACCAGATGTACATCAAGAAGCTCTTTAGTTGCTTGAATCTCCAGTTTAGTTGTTTAAAATGTCTTCATCAAATTTAGCCTCTACAAGGCAGGATTAGCAGTTGTTTCAGCATTCTCTGTACTCAAACATTAGAAGAAAGAAGCTTAGGCAGAATATTTTGCAGGTTCTAGACTCCACCCCTCCAACGGTGGTCAGTGCTGAAGATGAGGTTTGGCATCATGGAGACATGGACTGAAACTACATTGGCTGCTACACTTCACCCCCTCGAATATAAGCCTCCAAAAGTAAGCAGCCCATATGCTCTTTCATTTGTGCTGGCATGCATTTTATATAGCAGAAGACAGCTCAACAAATTGTTTGAGCATAGTGAATAACAGTAAAAATAGTAGTATATAAATTAATCGACCTCCTCTCTATGTGCCCTCCTTTGTGAATGACATGTGTTTAATGAATTTCATGAAATGGGTGTAGTTCGTGGTCTTTATTTCAGGTTATAAGAGCAGGGATGGGAGTCGCTAGCGGCAGTCATGGGACAATGGTCTTAAAACCGACTAGAGTAGTTCTTCTTCATGGTATATAGTACCTTATTATTTAGCCTAAAATCTTGAGCAAATTTAAGAAATATGTACTATGATTTTCCTAATGAGACAAAGCCATTCATGTTCTGGTTTCTGAATGTATAGGTTGTCAAAAATGTTGGTATCCTCTTTGAGCGCATTTTAATGAAATATTGGTTCCTCTTATGGGTGGAAATGTAAGAATTTCCTCCTCCTTTATTTTTATCTCATCGGGTAATTTGTTATGACGTATTTTAACTACAGGATGTTCAGTTCATTATCAAAACATGACAAGCCAAGAGTGGTTTGGACACAACTATCTGTAACTAGCATAAAGATGCTTCTCAAGGTATTTACTTTTCTTTGTACTCATTGGCATTTCTTCGTTTAGTTGACAGTTCTAAGCTTACCTCATGAGTATGGAACAAGTATTCTGCTTGTTTATGGATGTGAAACTATTTTTTTCTTCTGCTATTTGATAAAATTATTCTCTTAATCTTGCAGGAGGTATTCTACTTGTTTTATTACTATTTTGTAGTTGGTGCTCATTCTGATCCAATGAAACGGCAGGAGGTATTCCATGTGCAGGCCTATCGTGTCAGTTTGCTTACGAGAGCTTGGGCTGAATTTGAGGCGAGAGATCCAGTACGAATGTGGGCATGTGTGACTTTCGTTAACTTACACTGACACTCGACACTTGAATTGTATCTCTTCAGGGCATGGATCATCCGGTGTGAGGACGTACAAACCAAGAATTTAGATATTGAGATTTGAGAATCTCCTAGCTAACTACAAATAAGGATTCCAGAATAAAGGGCTTGACCTGAATGTCTAGCTAGATCAGCCCGCATATGGGCAGCTTTGTTACTCTCTTTTCCAATTTTCACTACTTCAAATGATGACAACTTTCTTGGATTTTTAATCTCATATTAATGCTTTCACATAAATGAGAGGCCCTATTTCTTCTGCTTGATTGCTTCAACGATACAAGAATTGTTGGACTCCAAGATTATTGAGGCAGTTTCAACAGCATGGACGCTCTGAAGACCAAGAAGGCACATCCTGGCTTTACATCCTGGCACTTAATCCCGACAGTACTGTGAGCCAATAGAACCTTTCCAGATTGGTTACGGGTGGCACAGGCGATAGAGCACATACCCAGGTTCACCTCAACATAAGCGTCAACGTTTATCTTGATTCATCCATCAGCTGGAGTATGTCCGATTCTTTGTCTGGATAGGTTTCGGAGCACTAGCAGTTGAGTCCAACTTAGAATCAGTAGGGCTCCAGTTACACATGATGGTCTCCCTAACTTTGCTGCTTGTCTTTCACCTAAAAATATTGATGATGTGATAACCAATTCTTATACTTAGAATGGCACAAGATCTCGGACATATGATTTTAAAGTGGTAATTTTTTATTTTATTTAGAATCACATGTGATTTTTCACTTTTGACTATGCGACCTGATATATTTTATATTTTTGTATGCACAGACTATTTATATGCTTAAACTATAATTTTAGATGTCTGATTACTTAGTCCATGAGGTAAGAAATTTGTCTCGTGTGTTCCTGTAGATAACGATTAAGAAATCAAGTGATCCAATTATGCTCCAATCATCTTTTTCATGCACGGCATCTTTTCTCAGGTACCAATATAATATAGTGACAAAACATCATCAGTTTCTGGTCATTTTTCTTAATTCCTTGCTTTGCCTGTATGTACTTCATTTCTTACCCGTTTTTGCTCAAGACAATTCTCTATAGTTGTTGAGAGAAGGGGCAGTGCTCATAAAATGATATATTACAGGGTTTCATGATGGAGTAAGCATTCAGTTATTTGTTGAAGTGACATTTTAGTGTAAGCTCAATGGTCGTTTCTCATAGAAGCACAATATCATTCCATGGAATATGGATACAGATTCAACTATAATTGAAAGATAAGGCTAAGGTATCACTTCATTAGTCTTTTTCTTCCTTTCCAACGATATATTGAACTGCCTAGCAGAAACTATCTTGAATATGAGATGCACCAGTAATTGGGACGTATGTTCTGAACTTTTGTGTGAGATTCTAACATTCTTCTAATATCTGTAATGCTTCTGAAAATCTAGGAGAAAAAAAAATTCAGATGATCTTGCTATGTTTTTTGGCAGTAGATGATTAGTCTTAACATGCGAAAGTGACTTTTCAGCACGTAAAGTCTTGCTATTATTTCTAATCTGTTTCAAAACATATGCATATTCAGTTGTAGTTTTTACTTTGTCTTACAAAAGGCGATGTAAGTCAAATTATTTCTATTGAGTTTCTTTGATGCCGACTGGACAACAGAAATGAAGAGGCTATCAGAAAGTCCACCGCTGATAGAAACCACGCTGGCCCTTGATATCCATATTCAAGATGTATCTAACTATGCACGTCGCATCAAAAAACAGTCTTGGACAACTTAGCTCCAAATCTTGCTGCTCTGCATGGAAACCAACAAGCTGGACTCCTTGACATTTAGGCCATTTCTATTCGTCTCTGTACTGCTAAAACACTTGTCTTGCTCAAGGCTGCTTCTGATGATGGCCAGCCTTCTGGATCCTATGACTCGAGTGAAGTTTACAGAACAAGCAATGTGTACGACTTCAATTCAGATGGTTCTACCAATGACGACTGATTACAGCTTCTCCTACTTCATTATGGGCACTGAACTTTCTATTTCGTATTTCTTCTTAGGCTATATGTAAAAATGGTAACGAACTCTGCTATTATTCCTAACAGGTTTTGCTACCTGCTGAACTACTGTTATTTCGAAACAGCCTATTTGAAAATAATGTAATATATTTCCCTGCTTTTACTCCTTTTATTTCCAGTTCAAGCACTCTGTCACTACATAGTGTACTATAGTCTCGTAAAATAAAACAATTCTTCAAATTTATGTTATTTTGTCTTATTGCAGATTAAATAAAACTTAAAGTTAGAACTGTTCTACTTTAGATTCTTTGAAAACTTAATGTTAGAACTTATGTTATTTCTTCTTATTGCAGATATATACTCTCATTTTTGTGCCTGATAATTAACGCACTATACAAAATAAAAATTAGTTTGAACTCAACGGGGTCGTACGCCAAGGCGCACCCTAAATCTAGTCTGTATGACCAAGTCCTCGTATGTGTAATGATTGTCTCCTCTTAGCCCTAGTTGTCTTTATTAAGTGATGTTGTATTTTCATGGATGTACGTAGCTCCCTGGCTGGATGAGAAATCGTGTTTTCTTATCTTGTTTCTGTAGTCAATTTGTTTTGTTGTACTTACACTACAGACTGCAGTACAGTTCGTACTGTTCACATTTTGTTCAGAAGATATAACACCTATGTAAATCGTCTCCTCGTAATGATGTCAAAGCATGGGCTAGTTGCAACTGAAGCTGTGTTGGGATGCCATGTTGGATCGTGAGAAACTGCCTGGATCATTGTGCCGCTTATTTGGCAATTCCGTTGAGGGATGATGATTTCCTCCCTGTAACGGTTTGGTTAATGATTTTTGTACGAGGTATTAGCACTGGAGTACAAAACGTTGTTATGTGGGAGTAAACTCATACAAAACGTTTTAAAATTTAAACACATCATACAAAACGTTGTCTACCAGGAACTATTTGGTACAAATAACCACAGGATGCGACACGAGCTAGGATTTCTGTATTAGGTATGCGAAATTACAATATGATACAAAAAGTACACAATAATCAATAAAATTAGAAATTTCATTGAATGTAGTACTCGTAACAATTATCAAATTATTTAGTTACAATGCAAGAAGGGTAAAAATAGAATTTATATATTCTTTTTTACACCTATAAATCAACAATATACATAAAAAGGTTTTTGTTTAAATTCCCATCGAATACTATGCTAGAATTAATCTACAGATACAATCAATTGATCATCTATTCCCAACTGGGAGAATCAGAAATTGCATAGTTTTTTTAGCAAAATAAAAATTTACAAAGTTGACGAAGAGGCAGAGCTCATTCTGTGCACTTGGGCCCACCTTTTTAAGAAAAAGATCAGCATGTCCAACTAGGATAGCAGCCGAAAGTGCAGATAGACCTAAATTTAGAGCACAAAATATGGGACAAAAGAGGTATGTCCGTCTCAATTTGTGTTGTGTTCTACGCGCCAAAAAGCTACCGATACGTATATACCTTTGTATATGAGTTTATATACTGATTTATTTTCACACAAAATATTGGGTATTCATTGTATACCCTTGAATAAGTCTAGCTACGCCCATGCGACACGCTGGCAGCCAGGGTGGCAAAAAGCCACACGCCTGGATTCCCCTCAAACCCCGTGTAAAATTTCTTATTTGCGAACAAGTCCTCATTACTACATGCCTTATCCACTCGTACACCGAAGCTTAGAGCTCAGACCCGTCCGGCTTTATCGACCGTCGTTCCCCTCCAAGACGCCACCACCCCCCTCCACGACGTTGCCATCCCCATCCCCGCAATCCCCACCCCCATCGACTCCGCCACCACTTTGTCCCCATCCCCACTGCACTGAATCAGGTGGCTCAAGTTAATGTCCCCCCCCGCCCTCGCGTCCATAGAAATCGTGGCCGCCCCTCCTTCCTGTCGTGTCCTCCTCTGATTCTGTCATCCATGTCCTCGCGTGCCTCATCTCCTCGCCTCCCCGTCCCCTCTCCGCTCCTCCCCAGCTCGAAAGAGGTTGAGAATATTTGGTACCTACAGCTAGCGCCGGCAAATGTACGGCATACGGAGGAGGCGGCGACGGATTTGCTGGATATGGTTGGGGCGTCAAAGGAGGACTTGAAGTATCCTGGTAGTCTAGAAGAGCTCCTCTTGATGGAGACGGAGTTGAGGCGCCGGGACGGTGAGTTCGTCATTCAGATGGATTCTGAGTTCAAGTGCAGGGTGATGTTAGAGGTCAAATCGTGTACATTGTAGTATATGAAGCGTCGCGTGGCAGCGGCTGTATCCTCTTCGGAGCAGATGTCGGAGCTGATAAGGATCAACAAGTTTGTTGGAGAGAAGAAACTATGTTTTGAGTTTATTTTGAAGCAAGAGTTTGAGCTTCTGTTGGAGCCATATGGAGGAAAGCCACCTCCTAAATTTTGTGTGCGTAAGTCATGGATCCCAGGAGTGAATCCTATTCACATTCTTGGGTACTGCTGCACCCAAGTAGGAGAAGCACAAGGTGGAGTTGTGGATCTAGAAGAATGAATCAGATGGTGCCTTTTGGAGATGGGTAGATTGCTGCAACAAGTAGAAGAATCATAAGATGGAGTAGAAGAAGAAGAATGGAGCATATGGTTACCTTTTGGAGATGTAGGTTAGTTCACTGAACAAGTAGTATGTACATTCTAGCTTGTAGTTACTAAACTGAATGTAGATTGCAGCAGTCGTAGAATGTAGTAGTAGTATGTAGGAGTTGGTAGTATGTAGGATTGGAGATGGTGTATTTGTATTTTGGAGACTATGAAATCTTGCAACCTTTTGGTAAATATGAAGGAAAAAATGGTGCCTATAATGATAGGAACAACTGTTTGTCATGTAAACTGAATTTTGTCAAAGTTTGACGGCCATGTAAACTGAATTTTATTAGCACTTCTGACAGGTTATGACAGTAATAACTAATATACAATGAAAGCAACACAAGAATAATGACAACAACTAAAATTTGTTGATATCCATGAAGGTTTTAATTGTGATAGCAACAAATGAGTTCAGCCATGAATATGGGTGGCAATTACATTATTTGAATTTATTTGCTAAATTGTTCAGCACACAACTTTCTCACTAGGGAGCACTCTGACTCACAGGAACTTCTTCTTGTTCATTAGTAGCTTTATTTAGGTATGGCAGCACTGATCTTTCCGAGTCATCACCAAAACACATATGGTAGAGTGAGCCTGGACCAGTGTTGTACCCTTTTCTTCCTCTTCCACCTCTACTTGTAGCATCACTACTTTCTCCTTGACCTCTTCCTATAGCAGCACTACTTTCTGCGGCAATCTTGGCTTTCTTTCTTGTTGGTGCAGAACAGTTTCCTCTGCCTCTGCTAGTTTCTCCAGGAACCTTAGTGATCTTGGCCTTCTTTCTTGTTGGTGCAGAAATGTTCCCTCTACCTCTTCCCCTCAAATTTCCTCTGGTTTGTGCTATAGTAACTCTTGGAGCAAGCATGGAATCCCTTGCATCAACAACAAAATAACTAATCTCAAGCAATGGATCATTGGATCTAGGGAGTGGCACGTTTGCAGCTTCATGCATGCAATAGACAGTATGAGTTAAATATAGTTCAAGCAAAAGCATATAAACAATATGTTGTACATTTTATTGCATAATTCAGCAAAGTAAACCTATTGGCCCATCCTATAAACCATCATATGAGCTTGATGTCCTGGATCCATGGTAGGATTTGGAGGAACTTGATAAATATGCTGCAAGACACATTGAATTTTTAGCTAATTTAATGATGAAAAACAGAATATGATTTCAAAAGAATTGTTATCTACCTTCTTAGTGTCAGGATATTAATATCTCCATTCTCATCCAAAATTTGGTCATCTTGGAGAGGCAACATATTTTCTTGTTGTTCCATCTTATAGCATGGACTCTTTTATTGTGGCTGTCATGCCCACATATTGAACAATGCATTTTCATGCCTACCTTGGTAATCTTTGTAGCACCATTTTTTTAGACCTCCTCTGATGTTTTCCTCCTATTTTTCTTTGGCCTCCCCATAACTTTTGTGAATAGTGGTGGATGAATAACCGGGGTATCTTGCTTCTCCCAATGGCACCTAGCTCTCAGTGGATACAAGTTGTAGACATATACCTTATTATGTGTCCCAATGGAGTAGCAAGAATGGACAAGACTCTCTGGATCAATTCTATCTTCTCTACAACATGCAATGGCATGATGGCAAGGTATACCATTACCAGATAATTGACATCTCCTGCAGTCACATGTCCTTGCTTTTAGATCCACACAATATCCTCCTTCAAATTCTGTAGATGTGACTTTGAATATTCCTCCACCAGCATTCATGACAGGTATGTTAGCACTCCATTCAGTGAACTTATCCAGTTTCTTCATTATTTTTGGAAAGATCCTACCAGGCCATTTCTCCGCCTCCTTATTCTTGCCAACAATTCTAGGTAATTTTGTAGAATATGTTCTCTAGCATAGATAACATAGGCATTTCCCTTTCATCTAGAATGTAGCTGCAAATGATTGAATGATAATGAAATAAATCATTCAGAGTGATGTGTTTTCATTTACATGGAATCAAAGAAGCAAGTTAATTGTTTTACCTATTGAACACTTCAGAATGATTATTGAGAAGCATGTCACATTTTTGAAAATCACTGAAGAATACCTTTATCCATGTGTTTGGTTGCAGCTCCTCAACCCACTTTTATGCCTTTTCACTGTCATCTTCCAACTTCTTCATGTTTCTCTGCCAAGAAGGTATGCATGTTGATCTAGCTATTGCCCATAGATCATTCTTGAGTGTTTCCCTTTATGTTTCTTATGGAAATTTGGATACAAGTGTCTAACACAAAATCTATGCTCAGCATCAGGAAACACAGTCTGGACTACCTTAATAAGTCCCTAATTAATGGAATAATTATAGAGTTAAGATTAGGAATAACAAAAACTTGAGGAAAAAATAACAGAGAGGAAGGAATAGAAATTACTTTCTGCTTGTCACTCATAACTGTAAAATGAGATGTGTTTGTAATGTTAAGATCATCTCTTAATGTGGTCAAAAACCACTTCCATGAACTTGTGCACTCCACCTCTACAATCCATATTGCTATAGGGAAAATGCAGTCAGTTGGATCAATTCCAACTGTAGTGAGTAATACTCTTTTGTACCTTGTTTTGATATGACACCCATCAATGCAAATTAATGGCCTGCACCCTTCTAGAAAACTTCTCTTGCAAGCATCAAATGACCAGTACAATGTAGCTAAGTGCTCCTTTACTACTCCATCAATAGTAGTTTGATTAGTGGTTAAGAAGAACTTAGAACCAGGATTCCCTGTCCTCAACTATTGTCCATAGTCACATAGCAAACTGAATTGTAGTGCCTCATCACCATGAATCCTGGTCAATGCTTCCTTTCTTGCTCTTCTTAATTTCCACCTGTTAGGACACATGTTGAACTTTCTCTGTATTTTTGTTGAAAATGTTTGAATATCCGTTTTCTGGTTGTCTCTAAACTCATCCATGAAGTAGTTTATCAGAAATGAAGTTGTCAAAGTCCTCAGCTCCCAAACTCTCTCACACTTATGTTTCTCATGATATTCCTGGACAACAATAGCTTTTGTCCCGTTATCTTCAGCAGCTTTCAAGCACCAAGTGTAGACACCAATGGGGCATTTTCCTTTGCACACTGCATGAATTCTTTTGGACTCATTCCTTATTTTTTTAACCTTCGCCCTTTCCTTTATGTTGTAGGCTTTGATGGCATTTCTAATCTCTTTCATAGAGTCAAACACCATGCCTGCTTTGAATTAAGGATGTTCCATATCAACTTCTGAATTGAACACACTGAATTTGAACTTCAACTCTCGCTCTTGCTCTCTTGTCAACCTCAAATCTTCATGATCAAGTCCATCATCATCTTCTTCTTCATGTACCACATTTGGCTCATTGTGATCATTAACATCCTTGTCAACATGTGCTTCATACATTTCATCATCACCATCCAAAGCATCATAATCACTATCATAGAACTCTGAATCAGTCTCATCTTCTTCATACTATTCTTCCTCTTCTTCACTTGTCCCACCTTCTTCCCTTGTAGGGCTATTTGGCACTTCCATATCTTCATCTGATTTTTCTTCCACATCATTCACAACATGTGGCTGCACTGGCCTTGGATTTAAAATAGCATCTGGCCTCAACCCCTTGACAAAATTACCATGACCAATAATAAGATTCAGTGTCTTGGTTTTCTTCGATGCAACTATCATTGAAACAATATCAGCTTCACTCTCCATGCAAACAAGACCATGTTTAATTCCTTTGTCAGGCAAAACCCAATACACACTCAACCTTTCACCAACCACAATTCTCATATGATTAAGGGAATCCTCAATCCACAGTAAGTACCATGTGTCACACTTGCAATTGTCAAAAAATTGAAGGGTTTTGCAGCATAGTAAATAAAAAAATTTCTACGGATGCGAACGGGAAAGCCAAGATCTAATATAGGAGATGCAAACAACGAGGGGGGATAGATGAGATTTTCATACCCTTGAAGATTCACACAGCGGAACGTTCAACGGAACGTGGTTGATGTAGTCGTACTAGCTTCTCCTCCTCGAGATCCGATCCGATCCAACACCGCAAGTGGTGATGCCTCCGAGAGATGAACACGTACGGCACCTCGACGTCTCCTCCTTCCTCGGTCCAGCAAGTGGGGTGGAAAGATAGATTGGATCTACAACACGATGGTGTGGTGCAAACGGTGGAGAGTTTCTGCGGCAGGGCTTCGCCTACGCGCAGTCGGGAGGAAGAGAGAGAGGAGGGTAGCAGGGCGGCTAGGGCTTGAGGAGGTGTGGGGGAGGGTGCGCCCCCAGCCCTCTTTATATAGAGGGGTGGGCGGCTACCCCTTGCCCCTCCTCCAAGCCTAGGGTCGACGGCCAAGGGGGAGGAGTGGGGGGCAAGTTCCCCCCTTCTAGAAGCTCTCCCTAGGGTTTCCCCTAGGGCTTGGCCGGCTGGGCCTATGGGGCCTTGTGCCCCTGGCCCAATGCGGCCAGGTTACTCCCTCGTAGGCCCACGCCCCCTCCTGACAAGTGGGGCCACGTTGGTCCCACTCCGGAAGGTTCTAGATGCTTCCGGTACAATACCGAACAATCTGAAACACTTCCGAACTCCAAAAACTGCTTTGCCTTATTTGAATCTTATTCTCCGGACCATTCCGGAACCTCTCGTTATGTCCCGGATCCCATCCGAGACTCCGAACAAAAACTCATAAACCAATTATCCATTCTATCCTAGCGTCAAGACACGTTAAGTGTGTGACCCTGCGGGTTAGAGAATATGCAGACATGATCTTCTATCAATAATTAACAGCGGGGTCTGGAAACCCATATTGACTCCCACATACTCATCGATGATCATATCGGATGAACCATGATGCCAGGATTCAATTAATCCCATATATATATATTCCCTTCGTCACGCGATATTTTACTTGTCCGAGATTCGATCGTCGGTATCGGCATACCTAGTTCAATCTCGTTCACAGCAAGTACTTTACTCGTTCCGTAATCCGATATCACTTTGTGATTAACTCCTTAACCACTTGCTTGCAAGCGGTGTTGATATCGATTATCGAGTGGGACCGAAGTATATCTCTTCGACTTGGGAGGGACAAATCCCATCTCGATACATACAACCCAACAAGTACTTTCCGATCACCTGAGAGACACCTTTATGATCTTCCTCTCATAGGATGACGTTTGATGACCTGAAAGCTTTCTTCCGATACCAGGGAGTTGCATTATCTCATGGTTTAAGGAATACAATATTTGACATAAGAAAAAGCTTAGCAAAGATGAACACGATGACACGATCTAATTGATCTACTTGATTTGGGTCTGTCCATCATATCATTCTCCCAATGATATGATCTCATTATTAATTGACAACTCATGTCTATGGTTAGGAAACCTTAACCATCATTAATCAATGAGCTAGTCCATAGAGGCGTACTAGGGACACGATGTTGTTCATAAACCACACAAGTATCAAAGGTTCCGCTTAATACAATTCTAGCATGGAATATAAACTTTATCATGAACAAGAATTATAATAATAACATCTTTATTATTGCCTCTAGGGCATAATTCCAACAGTCTCCCACTTGCACTAGAGTCAATAATCTAGTTTACATCTGGCAACAATCTAACACCCATGGCAGTAAGGTGCTGATCATGTTTTGCTCATGGAAGAGGTTTAGTCAACAGATCTGCGACATTCAGATCCGTATGTACTTTGTTAATCTTCAGATCTCCATCTGTTATATAATCTCGAATTATATGAAACTTGCGGTTGATATGCTTGGTCTTTGGATGATATCTTGGTTCCTTAGCTAGTGCTATGGCGCCAATGTTGTCACACAATATCTCCAGTGGGTCCAAGGCACTTGGAACCACACCAAGCTCAGTGATGAAGTTCCTGATCCAAACTCCTTCACTTGACGCTTCTGCAGCAGCCATGTATTCCGCTTCTACTGTAGATCCCGCGATCACGCTTTGCTTGCAGCTTCTCCAGCTCATAGCTCCTCCATTCAAAATATAAATGTATCCTGTCTGAGATTTAGCATGGCATACATGATAGAACCTATGGCCGAGGCATAAGGCACTTTGCTCATAGCTTCTCTATCATTTACCGTAGCTGGACACTGAGCCTTGCTCAATATCTTACCTAACAACATAGGCACTGAACCTTTCTTTGCCTTATCCATTCTGAACCTTTTCAGAACCTTGTCTAGGTATGTACTTTGGCTTAAAGCTATCAGGCGTCTTTGTCTATCTCTATAGATTTTGATGCCCAATATATAAGCAGCTTCCCCTAGGTCTTTCATTGAAAAACATTTATTCAAATAACTCTTCACATCGTTAAGCATGTCAATGTCATTTCCAATAATCAATATGTCATCCACATATAGTACTAGGAATGTCACTGAGCTCCCACTCACTTTCTTGTAGATACAAGCTTCGTAGCAATTTGGAACAAATCCAAAGCTCTTGATCACTTGATCAAAACGAAGGTTCCAACTCCGAGATGCTTGCTTCAGTCCATAAATGGAACGCTGAAGTTTGCACACTTTATCAGCATCCTTAGGATTGACAAAACCTTCGGGTTGCATCATATACAACTCTTCATCAATGTTGCCATTGAGGAATGCAGTCTTGACATCCATCTGCCATATTTCATAATCATGAAACGCAGCAATTGCTAACAAAATCCGAATGGACTTAAACATCGCTACGGGAGAGAAAGTCTCATCGTAGTCAACACCTTGAACTTGTCGAAAACCTTTCGTGACAAGCCGTACTTTATAGACAGTAACATTACCATCCGTGTCCGTTTTCTTCTTGAAAATCCATTTGCACTCAACGGCCTTTCGGTCGCTAGGAGGGTCCACCAAAGTCCATACTTGGTTTTCGCTCATGGATCCCAATTCGGATTTCATGGCTTCTAGCCATTTCTCAGAGTCTAGGCTCATCATTGCTTCCTCATAGTTTGCAGGTTCACTGTCGTCTACTAACAAGACAGTTAAGATAGGGTTGCCGTACCACTCAGGAGGGGCACGCGACCTTTTCAACCTGCGACGTTCAGTAGTAGCATCGTCCGAAGCTTCATGATCCTTGTCATTAGCTTCCTCTATTGTTGGTGCAGACGGCACTGGAAAAATTTCAGATGCTGCGCTACTCTCCAACTCAAGAGAAGGTTCAA
Source organism: Avena sativa (assembly GCA_916181665.1). NCBI lineage: Eukaryota > Viridiplantae > Streptophyta > Magnoliopsida > Poales > Poaceae > Avena > Avena sativa. Next base: position 379,165,195 of record OV702284.1, read on the forward strand.
CAACCTCGTCTAGCTCTACTTTCCTCCCACTCACTTCTTTCGAGAGAAACTCCTTCTCAAGAAAGGATCCGTTCTTTGCGACAAACACTTTGCCTTTGGATGTATGATAGAAGGTATACCCAATCGTTTCCTTAGGGTATCCTATGAAGACGCATTTCTCCGCTTTGGGTTCGAGCTTGTCCGGCATCAACTTCTTGACGTAAGCTTCGCATCCCCAAACTTTAAGAAACGACAACTTAGGTTTAGCACCAAACCACAGTTCATACGGTGTCGTCTCAACGGATTTAGATGCTGTCCTATTTAAAGTGAATGCAGCGGTTTCTAATGCATAACCCCAAAATGATAACGGCAAATCTATAAGAGACATCATTGATCGCACCATATCTAATAGAGTTCGATTCCGGTGTTCAGACACACCATTGCGCTGTGGTGTTCCGGGTGGCGTGAGTTGCGAAACTATTCCGCTTGCTTTAAGATGCGTGAGAAAATCATAACTCATATTCACCTCCACGGTCGGATCGCAGAAATTTAATTTTTCTGTTACGATGGTTTTCCACTTCATTCTGAAATTCTTTGAACTTTTCAAACATTTCAGATTTATGTTTCATTAAATAGATATACCCATATCTACTTAAGTCATCAGTAAAAGTGACAAAATAGCGATAACCACCGCGCGTCGAAACACTCATTGGTCCGCATACATCGGTATGTATGATTTCCAACAAGACCGTTGCTCGCTCCATCATTCCGGATAACGGGGTTTTGATCATCTTGCCCATGAGGCATGGTTCGCATGTGTCAAATGATTCAAAATCAAGTGACTCCAAAAGTCCATCAGAATGGAGTTTCTTCATGCGTTTTACACCAATATGACCTAGACGACAGTGCCACAAATAAGTAGAATTATCAATATCTACTTTGCATCTCTTAGCCTCAATGTTATGGATGTGTGTTTCATTGCTTTCGAGATTCAGAAGAAATAAACCATTCTTAGCAGGTGCATGACCATAAAAGATGTTACTCATATAAATAGAACAACCATTATTCTCTGATTTAAATGAATAACCGTCTTGCAATAAACACGATCCAGATATGATGTTCATGCTCAACGCAGGCATATAATAACATTTATTGAGGTTTAAAACTAATCCCGAAGGTAAAACTAAGGAGAGCGTGCCGACGGCCATCACATCAACTCTTGATCCGTTGCCAACGCGCATCGTCACCTCATCCCTCGCTAGCCGCCGTCTATTCCGTAGCTCCTGTTTCAAGTTACAAATATTAGCAACTGAACCAATATCAAATACCCAGGCACTACAACGAGGGCTAGTAAGGAAAACATCAATAACATGTATATCAAATATACCTTTGATGGTGCCAGCCTTCTTGTCCGCTAAGTACTTCGGACGGTTGCGCTTCCAGTGACTCTTGTCCTTGCAATAGAAGCACTCAGTGTCCGGTTTAGGTCCAGACTTGAGCTTCTTCTCTGCAGGGGCAACGCGCTTGCCGCTGCCCTTCTTGAAGGGCTTCTTTGCACCCTTACCTTTCTTAAAGCTGGGGGGCTTGTTGACCATCAACACATGATTATCTTTCTTGATGTCCACCTCCGCAGCTTTCAGCTTAGCGAAGAGCTCAGTGATCGTATCAGTGGAACCAATCTGATTATGAGTAACTACAAAACCTTTGTAGCTAGGAGGGAGTGATTGCAGAACTCTGTCAATCTTGAGCTCCTCTGGAATCTTGGAGTCCAGTTGCTCAAGGCGTTGAGTGTAGCCCGACATCTTAATGGCGTGCTCACTAACGGAACTCCCTTCCTCCATCTTGCAGTTAAAGAATTTCTCATAGATCTCATATCTCTCAGAACGGGTCTGAGTCTGAAACATAGTTTTCAGTTCCTCAAGAATCTCAAAGGGCCCGGGGAACTCCTCAAAATGATTTTGAAGGTCCGATTCCATAGCAAACAACATGGTGCTCTTAATCACACCATAATCATCCTTGCGCGACTGATAAATAGCTTTCTCATCAGCCGGCGCATCTACAGCAGGGGCGTCACCTAGCGCTTTCTCAAGGACATAGTCCTTTTGTCCGCCAGAGAGAATGATTCTCAAAATGCGGAACCAGTTGGTGAAGTTAGACCCATTGTTCTTAAGCTTTTCTTTCTCATCAAAAACGTTGAAGTTAAAGTTGGACTTAGCCATTTGATCTACAAAATTTGCAAGTACAATTTAGACTATGTTCATGATAACTAGTTCAACTTAATCATATTACTAGATGAACTCCCACTAAATTCAACATCCCTCAAGTTGTTTAGTGAACACGATCCAAATTCACCACACCTAATCCGATCTTCACGAGAAGAGATGTGGTTTCAATGGTGTACAACAAAGTGTCGATCATATCATTCATATGACTCATGCTTAACCTTTCGGTTCGTGTGTTCCGAGGCCATGTCTGTACATGCTAGGCTCGTCAAGTCAAACCCAAGTATTTCCGCGTGTGCAAAACTGGCTTGCACCTGTTGTATGTGAACGTAGAGTTTATAGCACCCGATCATCACGTGATGCTTGAACACGACGAACTTTCGCAACGGTGCATACATGGGGAGAACACAGTTTTATCTTGATCTTTAAGTGAGGAATCATCTTATAATGCTACCGTCGCGATCTAAGCATAATAAGATACATAAAAGGATAAACATCACATGCATATAATTTTATGTGACATGGTATAGCCAATCTCCACGCAATGATCTCCATCTTGTGTGTGCCAGCATGATCTCCATCACTCCACCATGATTGCCTCCACCACGAATAGCAACTACAACTATTGCTAACTACTTAGCGATAAAGTAAAGCTATTACATGGCGTATAAGAAGTTGACACACAGGTCATACACAATTATAAAGACAACCATATGGCTCCTGCCGGTCGTGTAATCATCGACATGCAAGTCGTGAAACATTACAAAACATGATCATCGCATACAACATACACATCACATCTTGGGCCATACCATATCACAGAAACACTCCCTGCAAAAACAAGTTAGACGCCTCTACTTTGTTGTTGCATGTTTTACGTGGCTTATGAGAGTAACAAGCTAAGAACGATTCTTACCTACGGAAAGCCACAACAGTGATATTATGGTTGCCAACATTCGGTGTAAATCCCATGACAACTATAGTGAGAGAAACTGGCATCCACCAGCCGCATGTGTGGAACAAGCCACACGTCAAGTGCGGAGCCGGTCTCGCGAACGAGGTCGCGTAAAGTTGGCCTGGACCGCTTCAATCTCACTATCCCGCGTCATAAGAAGTACACAAACAAGAGGCTTGCAACAGAAAACATCAACGCCCGCAACAAGCATGTTGCGTTCTACTCGTGAAACACATCTACGCATAGATCTAGCTCTGATACCACTGAAGGGTTTCACAACATAGTAAATCAAAAAAATTCTACAGATGCAAACAACGAGGGGGGATAGATTAGATCTTCATACCCTTGAAGATTCGCATAGCAGAATGTTCAACGGAACGTGGTTGATGTAGTCGTACTAGCTTCTCCTCCTCGAGATCCGATCCGATCCAACACCGCAAGTAGCGATGCCTCCGAGAGATGCACACGTACGGCACCTCGACGTCTCCTCCTTCCTCGGTCCAGCAAGTGGGGTGGAGAGATATATTGGATCTACAACACGCCGGTGTGGTGCAAACGGTGGAGAGTTTCTGCGGCAGGGCTTCACCTACGTGCAGTCGGGAGGAAGAGAGAGAGGAGGGCAGTAGGGAGGCTAGGGATTGAGGAGGTGTGGGGGGAGGGTGCGCCCCCAGCCCTCTTTATATAGAGGGGTGGGAGGCTGCCCCTTGCCCCTCCTCCAAGCCTAGGGCCGGCGGCCAAGGGGGAGGAGTGGGGGGCAAGTTTCCCTCCTTCTAGAAGCTCTCCCTAGGGTTTCCCCTAGGGCTTGGACGGCTGGTGTAACACCCTCAGAATTGGCCCTATGCAAGTCTCAGCGGTTCCCGCCAAACCCGCATAGAAACGATTCAAAGGTGCCCACCAGGCACTTTCGTGCGGGTGGAAAACGAAGTAATATCATTACACAATAGTCCACGATGGAACCCACAAAACAGATATATACAACAACGACTCCATGAGTCAAGAATACAGATATACAACACAAGATCCAAATCAACTTGAAAATGATACAGCGTCCGACTACAGACAAGATGCAAATGGGGCTAAGAGCCCTAAAGAATAACCAGTGGCGTCCATAACCCTGCCCAGGCCAAGCCGGAAGGGTAACCCTGCTAACGACGTCGATCTCAAAACCTGCTTAAACAAAAGGGGTGCCGACAAAGGGCAAAGGAAAAAAGAGAGCGGTCAGTACTGAGGCCAGTACAAGGCGAGACTAGAATTCGGCGGTCCTCGCCTACATAGGTATGGTGGACTGAAGCGGCCGCGCAGCATGCACTAAACAACCTATAGAGACTTAATACAGCTGACGGCTATCAGATAGGGATAAGAAATACCTATTTGGATCCAACCTGAAACTAGCACCAAGCATACCCATCCTGGTATTTCCCCCTCGAGCCCAAAAGAGGAAGTCAACCGAGGAACTCACACCGTTGGCAGTTTTATTCATTCCGTTATAGTTGCGCCAATTACTAGTCAGATATAGATAGCATGAGTCATCCTGATATAATAAGCAGTGGGCAGTTTTAGTTAACCATTCCATTGTAGTTGTAGTACTTACTAGTCAGATACATATAGCATGAGGCATCCCAAAACCCAGCAGTTGTTGGTACTTTTATTTAGCCATTCCGTTGTAGTTGCAATACTTACTAGTCAGATACAATGGTAACAGGTGACAACACAAACCAGCAATTGTTGGCACTTTTATTTAGACATTCCATTATAGTGAAGCTGATTACTAGTCATTATAAAGTCAAATTTATAGCACTACTTTAGTTATAGTTGTCTATGATCGAGATACTGTGCTCAAAGTCGTCCATAACCGCGGACACGGCTTTCAGAAAGTTTTACCCTACAGGGGGGCACAAATAGCAACACACGCACGATCAACCTCGAGAAAAACCAATAAAAACCCAACGAGGCATCACGACAGAGCAATTGCAAGATTCATATAAATTTCAGGGGGCCACCCCACCAAGCTACCCGCGACGAAGTTGGCCGGCTCCGGAACGGACCCAGAGGTTTGCGTCAATGGTTGTAAACGACTAGGAACCCGAAAGTGTGACTGGGCTTGTCGATACCGTGAAAACACTCCGCTTACCTAAATAGTACAGGCGCTCCACGCGCAATCATAAATAAAGCAGTAAAGCATGACATAAGTACAGAACAGTAATAAATCTCCAAACTAGTTTGTGGCCCCAAGAAATAATATATGACTCAAGCTCTGGCTAGGTGGATTCATGGTCCCACATGCGGATAGCGCGAATATTCAAAGAACATGTATCAAGTACTCGGGGTCTTACGGGACACAAGTGGACGGTTAAAAACCAAATAACATCTATTGCCCACCTGTGCCTCTGCATTATTTACCTACTTCAATTTTAGTTGTTAAACGGTAATTAAAACCATGATCATCTCCAACATAAAGCATATGACAGTCTTCCAACAACTGTGGTACTTGACGAGACGCAACAGCACTTGAGCAAGCAACTACGACACGCAAGTCCAACTATCTACCAAACAACAGGTAATAGGATGTGTCCAAGGCAATATAAGGCTGCAAGGGATATCACGGGTACAAAAACTAGAGCATCGCAACACAGATAGCAATAGATCAACAGGAGGAAATAAAGACTATAAAAGTAAAATAGGTAGAAAGGGGGATAATGCTCGCCTGAAAAACATTGCCGAAGGTCGATGCGGGGACATGGTCGGCAGGGCGCACAGGCGACACGGGGGAGGCGACCAGCGCGGCTCTGGCAGAAGGAGGTCGATGCGTCCGGGAGTAACAGGGGGGCGAGGTCGACGCGAGGCGCCAGGAAGGCGACGAGGTTCGCGCGGGTGCGGAGGTGCCGGACGAGCTCGGGGACGACGCGGTGGGGAAGGCCGGAGCCGCGAGGTAGGGCGGCGGTGACGCGGAGGAGAGGTGCCAGTCGGGGCGGCACCGGGAAGCGGGGAGGGAGCTCTGGCGGCGGCAGTTGGTTCGGGGTCGTGGGGGGAGGCGGCGCGAGGTGGGGAGCATCGGGGAAGAGGCGAGCGAGAAGCAGGGCTGCCGTGCAGCGGGGTGTTCGGGGTGGGGCCCAAGGGCGCGCTGTGCGGTTGGTGGGATCTGGGGATCGGGTGTGTGCGTGTGTGGTGTGCGACCAGCGCGGGCGTGGAGTGGAGTTGGAGTCGGGGTCCAGGGGAGTGGCGGCGGTGGAGTGGTTGGATTAGGGTAGATAGGGATAGGGTTTGGGGTGGAGGGGATCTAGGGTTAGCTAGGGTTTCAACCGGCTGGGCCACTAGGGTAGTAGGTGGGCTGGCCTAAACGGTCGGCCTGCCCCTCCCGATTTATAAAATATTTTTATTATATTAGATTAAACTTTTATTTTTATTAAGCCTTTATAAATAGTTTGTGGAGAATACAAAATATCTAGAAGACTAGGGTTTTATATTTGAAATAAAGGGGAGCGATAAATAGAAAACAAAATAGGCTTTTGGTAAAATAGTTTTATGAAAAACATGCATGATGATTATGCACACATATAAAAACAGCAAGCGATTTCTAGTTGTGAAATTTACCGGGGTGCTACAGCTGGGCCGATGGGGCCTTGTGCCCCTGTCCCACGCCCCCTCCCGACAAGTGGGGCCACGTTGGTCCCACTCCGGAAGGTTCTAGAAGCTTCCGGTACAATACCGAACAATCCGAAACACTTCCGAACTCCAAAAACTGCTTTGCCTTATATGAATCTTATTCTCCGGACCATTCCGGAACCTCTCGTGATGTTCCGGATCCCATCCGAGACTCCGAACAAAAACTCATAAACCAATTATCCATTCTATCCTAGCGTCGAGACACGTTAAGTGTGTGACCCTGCGGGTTCGAGAATATGCAGACATGATCTTCTATCAATAATCAACAGCGGGGTCTGGAAACCCATATTGACTCCCACATACTCATCGATGATCATATCGGATGAACCATGATGCCAGGATTCAATTAATCCCATATATATATTCCCTTCGTCACGCGATATTTTACTTGTCCGAGATTCGATCGTCGGTATCGGCATACCTAGTTCAATCTCGTTCACAGCAAGTACTTTACTCGTTCCGTAATCCGATATCACTTTGTGATTAACTCCTTAACCACGTGCTTGCAAGCGGTGTTGATATCGATTACCGAGTGGGCCTGAAGTATATCTCTCCGACTTGGGAGGGACAAATCCCATCTCGATACATACAACCCAATAAGTACTTTCTGATCACCTGAGAGACACCTTTATGATCACCCTCTCATATGATGACGTTTGATGACCTGAAAGATTTCTTCCGATACCAGGGAGTTGCATTATCTCATGGTCTAAGGAATACAATATTTGACATAAGAAAAAGCTTCGCAAAGATGAACACGATGACACGATCTAATTGCTCTGCTTGATTTGGGTCTGTCCATCATATCATTCTTCCAATTATATGATCTCATTATTAATCGACAACTCATGTCTATGGTTAGGAAACCTTAACCATCATTAATCAATGAGCTAGTCCATAGAGGCGTACTAGGGACACAACGTTGTTCATAAACCACACAAGTATCAAAGTGTCCGCTTAATACAATTCTAGCATGAAATATAAACTTTATCATGAACAAGAATTATAATAATAACATCTTTATTATTGCATATAGGGAATAATTCCAACAAAAATTAATAGTACCATAAGAGTAGTCTAGAGGCTCATCATGCAAACCAGTAAAAAAAATCCATTGTGCTCTATTGCTACAGTAAACTTGTCTTCACAATTGGCTGCATCAAATTCACATAATTCAATTAGCAAAATCAAATACTCAGTCAAATTCCAAACTAACAAAATGCAGGAAAAAGAACACATTCTCTGAATCTACAATGCTAAAAATTCAGTTATCTATTGTACCAATGATTAGTACTCCTACATCAAACAACATATCTACCTGATCAACCGAGGAGGCCTACCTGATGGAGCAGTCCTACGTGATGGAGCACTACCTACAAACAGATCTTCTCCGCCATTAGCACTACCTCATCGAGCACTCCTTACAGATTCATCTAGTCCACCATTAGCCCTACCTGATCGAGCACTACCTGATCGAGCACTAACTACAGACAGATCTAAAAATTAAGATATTTATGTGGTTTCTGCAGAAAAAGGTTTTATTAACAAAAGATAATTTATCAAGAAGAAATTGGAATGGTTGCAAGAAATGTTGTTTTTACGATGGAGATGAGACAATTGAACACTTGTTTATTTCGTGCCCCTTTGTAAAATTATCTGGCGTATTGTTTTCTTTACTTATAATCTTCCACCTCCGACCAATATTACTAATATGTTTGGGAATTGGTTAAATGGAATGGATAAGGCTAATAAAGCTAGTATACGTATAGGGGTATCGGCTTTATGTTGGGCTATATGGAAATGTCGCAATGATGTTATTTTTAACAAGGTTCGAGTTCCATCTTTTTTGCAGGTTATTATCTCGGCATCATGATGGATCCAGCTCTGGGATTTTTTGCTCCCGGAGCAGTTACGCCCCATGATGGTTTCTAGATGCAGCTGTCTGGTGATGGTCGCTCAGGATATTTACTACCAGGCTATGTGGCGTCATGCTAGTAGATTGACAGATGTTTAGCCTTTGCTATGCTGTCCTTTTTTTTAGCGTTCCTTGATTGTTCTGAGGTTTGGTTGTTCCAATCTTCATGATTGTCCAATTGTAACTTCAAAATTTTAGACTCTAAAGTAATAAAAATGGTTGTGTGCATCCTTTGGATGCAGAGGCCGGGGCACACCCCCATTTCGAAAAAAAACTACAGACAGATCTTGCCCACCATGTTCTAACTGATTACGAGATTGTAGCCCTAATCCATTTGATCAGCGATGATAGAGGAGATAAGCAGGGAGAACAAGCCTAGATCAGATCATCCTCCATGGCCGCCGTAAGCAGGGAGAATAATCATGGATAAGCAGGGACATGCCTACCGTAATCTATCTGCTCCATGTTGTGCTAACGGAAGATCGGATCATCCGCCATGGCCGCCGCCGAGGGCGATCAGGAGCGTGTCGACGAGGTGCAACGTCGAGAAGGAAGGTGGCGCCTTTTCTGCCAGGATCAACGCAACCGTTAACATATATTGACCTGGACGCCGCCTGGGTGGCAACTCTGTAAATATTTGCAAGTACTAAGCCTAGATCAGTATTTCGTGCTTTCTAGACCAAAAATAGAGTTGTATTCTTTCTGAGGGGTTTTTATCAAACTCAAAAATCATACGCGTGGCTGCCAACTCACCGGTTTTAAACAACTTTGGACCAAATAATTCCTAGTAGACAACGTTTTGTATTGTGGGTTCAAGTTTTGAAACGTTTTGTATAAGTTTGCTCCCATGTGACAACGTTATGTACCTCCAGTGAAAATACCTCTTTTTGTACCTCCGAAACATGTGGTCAAAGCTTTTCGCAGCTTTGAGATGTGCTGTTTGCCTTGTCTACCTCCGAGAAATCTTGTGCCTGCTAGAGATCTCTAGCATTCCCCTTATCTCGTTGCCCTTACAACGTGGATAAAGGCCGACAAAACCATGATATAAGGGCTAGACTGGGCCGCAGCCCAAGCCCTTTAACGAAACCCGTAAAACTCGAACATCACAAAATCCGACAGTAGACAAACAAAATCTGACAATACGGTACATAGTTCTTGCCAAAAGGATGACTAACATGCCTAGGGAGCACCATCAAACAACACCGTCACCTCTACCGCCATTAACTACAACTCCACCATCACCTCCATCGCCACTAGCCACAACTCCACCAAAAAGAGCTTGCCTCTTCGTCCCAAGATTTCTAACCTTGCCAAATGACACCACTGCTTTGTGATAGATTACATAGTATTCGGATCCATTGTCATGGACTTATTCTCCTCGACAATGATCTTGGTCATTACCTTCTCCTCGACATGGGCTCGTATCTCATCCAAGGCTGCTCTCCTTAGTTAATCTTCCTGGAGTAGTTGCCACCTTGCTAGCTTCTCTTGATTCTTTTTCTTCACACTGAGAATCTTTGTTTATAATTCCTTGGCTGTCAAAATCTCCTTCGATTTCATCATGACATCGATCTTGTCCCTCAAGCTAGATGCCTTGGCTTTTTTTCCTAATTCTCTCCTTTGCCTTCTTATTTCCTTTTGGCTTGTTCTTTTTTCTCCCTCCTTCGTCACTCTCATCATCATCCAATTGGACCATTGTCCTCTTTTTCGGTGCAACTTCATGCTCCCTCAGTTTCCATTTCTTGCTACGCTCAAGTAGCATCGAACAATGTTTAAGCATGAATGGATTATTTTTCTAGCCCTTCATATCCTTATACCTCTCTTAAGCAAGACGATCCTACAATAAAAGGCATTGCATTTGCTCACATAATTTCCAAACAATGCATTAGCTCACTTGCAATATCGTCAATGTTTGAATCACTCAGAGAGAAATTCCTCACTTGCTCCATAGTTCCACTCCAACAGCTACAAGCCATTTTGATCATCCAACGTCCTTGTAGTGATATATATGGCTGTGTGGTGTGGAGGTAGCAAGGCAAGGCATAAATTGGTAAAATTTGTCATCTATCATTTTCCAATGTCTCTTCTCGGTTTGATAGTTGCCAGCCACGACATCGAGCGACACTTCCTCCCATGCCTTTAGAAACATAGCATCTTCTACCTCGTTATAGTTGGCGGTTCTCTTCCGTTGGCTAGGTTGCGAGGAATTGAACACTTCTTCCTCTATCTCCTCCACATCCTCGCCTTCATATCCCTCCTCACAACCACCACCATCACCCTTATCCACACCGGAAGGATGAAAACGATCGAACTCTCCGAGCGGCATATCCTCAAGACCAACGGAATTTTCATTCAACAAATCCATATATGAAGAGCTACAACACGAAAACTAATTACCTATGTGCAAACGATGAACACTTCAAACCCACCGGAGAGGGGAATCAGAATCATACCTTTGGGGCACAGCGTCGAACACCTGGCGGGTGTCCGCAACGTTGGGGAGTGTAGAAGGCATCGATGTTGTAGCACCAACAACAAGGATCTCCCTTGGCGCCTCCCCCTTTGGCACCGCCGACTTCTTCGAGGGCTTCTTCCTCACCTTTAGCACGAGTGGTGGTGCCATGGTCATCGCGGGCACAACCGCAACTGCAGGGGAAGCGTTGCTACCATGCTCGTGGACGACATGTCTGCCTTGGTGCTTGTGTTTCACGCCGACATATGACGCCGCCGCTGATTGAGCGAACAATGACATGATTGGACATACGGAGGGTATGTCCACGCCCGCTGCTGGTGGGGACGGGGTCGATTTGGACCCAATGAAGGTGCTATTGATGGGCAGCGTCAAGGAGCCCAATTGGCAGTGGAAGGGAGGCGGGAATCAAGAGCTACAGTTTCGCTCCTGCCAACCCAATCTAGTTAATATGGGGCATCCTTGATCCGGCCGAGTGCTACCCTTGAATCTACAGGTTGGGGTGGTGTTTTTCCCGCCCTCCTTAAAAGCTTTTAAGGGTCGAGCGTTTTAACGGTCGCTATCGAGACCAGTTTCCCCGTCCAAAACAGCAAATAGAAAGTTATTATAGGAGGCGGCGATTCGGCTCATAGGTGCAAATACACCCATTATCATAAAACATATTTTGAAGTATTAAAAAGTTCAAAAAAAAACTCTGCATATATATTCAAACATTTTATGTTGGTTCACAAGTTTCCGGGACGAAAGAACATTTTATGTGTTGTGTATAAAAAGATAAAAAATATCATGTAAATAGTCGTATTTCTGTGACACATTTATTTTTTTCATGCACGACACATAAAATGTTTTTTCATCGTGAAAACTTGTGAACCAATAAAAAATATTCTAATATATATACGGATTTTTTTTTGAATTTTTTGATATTTTAAAATATGTTTTCTCACAATAAATGCATTTGCACCTGCGAGCCAATATGAATATCCCGTTATTATAGAGGTTCCCGTGATATAAGGAGACTGCTAGAGATGCTTTTTAGTCGCGAAAAAGGTTCCACAACAGTCAGCTCTTTCGCTGGTACAGAAAACTAGCATTGCATTTAACTACTATTCCATCAGTTTCAAATATAAGATTTTTTAGCCTTTTTTGAAAGATATGTATTTGAACATGTTTTAGTGTGTATCTTTGGAGCAAAATGAGTAAACATATACACTAAAATGTGTTAGATACATGTGTTTCTAAAAAGAAACATCTTATATTTTCGAATAGAGGGAGTATATAGTTTCGGTGCAATTGTGAGACAAAACAAACCCAAAATCTATGAGGAAAACGTGTCTCTTGAAGCCCATACAAACATAGGTTGCCATAGTATTTTTTTTATTTTTTCCATGGCATTTTTATTTTTTCTAGGTTTCTTGGTGTTTTTTCCTACGCCACCGAATCATAATCGTGCGGCCATGGGGGCGTCGCGCACGCGCACCACCGCGCACAGTTGGCACGCTAGCACATCTTGTTGTATGCAGACTGAGGCTGTTGAGCAGTTGAGGCGTTGATGGCGCGGCGCAGCCGACGGCAACGACACGGACGGTGTCGCTCACGCTGTGTCGACGCGGCAACGATGCCTGGGCGTCCGGGCCTCAGCGTGTAGCTTGCTTCTGCCAGCTGGAAGCTCCCACAATTATATATCCTCACGCGCTTGATTTCGTCGACGTGTCGCGCCCCCACCCCACGTCCCTCTCGGAGCCGTCAACTCTGCACGCTGCTGCTGGTGCTGCTCCATTTTCTCCCGATCTCCGCTTCCTCTTCCCTCCCGCCGATCGCCCATGGATCCTAAGTCCGACCCCGCCCACGCGCCGCCGTCGGCGGATTCGTCCTACCCGCGCATGTCTCCGGAGGACCTCGCGACGCCGCCGCCGCCGGTCGTGGCGCCCGCCGGCTCCAACCCCTACGTGATGCCGTCCCCGTCCGCCGGACCGCCCCCCAAGAGTCAGTCACCTACCACACCACCTACATATCTCCTGGCGTCCTGCTCTTTTGCTGCCTCTGCTCTTGTTCTGGGACTGAATTTGATGGTTAGTGTTTGTGCTGATCGTTGTGGTATGTGGGGGGATCGATTGCTGCAGGCACCAAGGAGAATCTGATGGAGATGTTCGGCCAGGCGGGGAAGAGGTTCAGCGAGGCCGCGCGCAAGACCGAGGGCATCGCCGGCGACGTCTGGCAGCACCGTGAGTCTCCCGATTCTCAATCACAACGCCATACTACTACATAGCAGCACACTGCATCCTGAACCACCGTCCTCCAATTGACTACTAGAATTTTTTGTTCAGTACATATCCGTTCATAGTTCCAAACATTTTTATCTAAAAATAGCAGCTGCGCATACATATTGACTCCTGAATTCTTGTGGACATCTGTAGTGAAAACCGGACCTAGCATCACGGATGCTGCAATGGGGAGGATTGCACAGGTTTCCAAGGTCATATCGGAAGGTGGATACGACAAGATATTTCAGCAGACGTTCGAGTGCTTGCCTGATGAGAAGCTCAAGAAGGCCTACGCGTGCTACCTCTCAACGTCTCATGGTCCAATAATGGGCGTCTTGTATGTCTCAACAGCCAAGCTTGCATTCTGCAGTGACAGCCCAGTGGCATATGTCGGCGAGGACAATAAGACCGCCTCCGCCATCTACAAGGTATGGTGCCTTTTTTTTCCTTGTCAGAATGTGTGCCGACAATGCATGTAAACTTGAGTTTATACTAATAAATGAGATATTATTCATCTCTTTACCAATCTAGACTTGTCCTTAGAGGAAAAACATATCATTTTATCAGTCTTGTGTATTGTGAAGTCAAATTCTGTGTGATTTGCTAACCCGCAAGTTTCCATTTACAGCTATAATAGAAGAAGGCATGAAAACGTTATCAAACTCTGTCTGCTTTGGTAGAGATATATTGGTAGCCCGCAAATTCCATACTACTCTGTACTAGTATTGAAGAAGGCATGAAACATTGTCAAACTCTGTCTGATTTGACAGTGCATACCATCTTAAATGGTTTGCTAACATGCAAATTCCATACTCCTCCTCCTTACGTTCCATATTAATTGTTAATAACTTAATCAGTGACACTTAATATGGAAGGGAGGGAGCAGTATGTCACGTACCTGGTGGGCCGACATACTAGGTTGCTTGGGCTGTTGCGAGAAGGAGAATAAAGGCCCAAGACGTGGCAGCGAACAGGGGGCAACTAGTAGCTGTACTTAAAGGGGAATCGAGGACGAGCGAAGGACATCAAAGAACTAGAACCTGAACGGAGGACCCTGGCAAGGGTGGCTGACTCTTTCTTCCTCCCCGACCTCTATCTCCCTTGTATCCCCTACCTTTTCTACTAGCTCCTTGTACCGAGAACTATCTCAGATCTTCCCTCTGGCAGTGAAAATATCAAGTGGGAACGTAACAATCTGGTATCAGAGCCAATCCCGCCAAAAAAAATCCTCTGGTTCGTCTCAAATCATCCCTCGATTCGATCCAGTCCACCAAATTTAGCCATAATTGTTTTCCAATCTCCACCACCTTGTCCCCGATACATCCCCAAATCGATTCGATCTTATTTCGTTCCACCTCAAATCCAGCTAGAAAATTTTCTCTCGCCATCCACCAAAATCTTTGCCTGCAACCTGCTCGACGAAATGCCGACCCACAAGCTGTTGTGCCCAGAAGGCGTTCTTCATGCTAGGGTGAGCCACGTGCACCACCAGTTAACCATGGAGTCGCTGCGCCAAGTGTTCCAACGGTATCATGCTTGGTATGTGTTGTGTGCATACGAGATGGTGGCTGAAGGGAGTTATGGGGTGGAGGTCTATGTTCAGTTCCGCACTCGGTGGGAGGCGGCCCGGACCCGTGATGATCTGGATGGTCAGGCCTTGTACGAGGGGTGCTGCTTCCTTGCCGTCGAACTTGTTCCGCCGGTCTACACCACCATTGTGACGCCCGACGAGTTGGCCCCGGCCTACTTCTACGACGACACACCGTACGCTGCTTGGTCTGCAGCAGTCACCATGGTCGAGTGCCACGACACCAAGCCCGCCCCTAACAACACGCTCTCATTTGTCCCCAAGCCTGAGCTCACCCAGACAGCGAGCCATGAGGTGGTGCCTGTCATGCTTGCCCCTGACAGAACATTCGAGGGTACTGTGTTGGTCGACTCCCCTACTTCGACAACTACCAAAAAGGAGAAGACGGTCAGTGAGATACTGGCTGATATCAAGGCGACTCTTGACAACATGATCAAAAAAACTGAGGTGCCTCCACCACCTCCGACCTCGGCGGTGATTCAGTCTGAAGTGGGAGTTTTTGCTTCGCATGATGCGCCCCTGGTCTGTAGCGAAATTAACCATGACATGGTTGTGGCCACACCTTCGAAGGACGTGCTCCGATCTGTTCCAGCTCGGGAAGAGACCGCTCCTATCCCTATGCTACCACCGGTTGCTGTCCTTGGGTATGGCAAGATAATTCCGGCCATGTGTTTAATGGAGTGCTCTGATCTTGTCAAAAAAGGGTCAATGCCTTCATGCACCTCGGACACTACTTCGCCAACGGTTGAGCCACTCGGTGATACCCTATGGAGCCGAACAAGGGCATTTGAAGAAGCTCTGTTGTGCAATGACACTGATGACATCTCTGACTATGTGTTGTCTGTCAAGGTCTGGCGACACAATGAACTCCAGTGGCAACCATGGCATCCACCTTTGCAAGTCTGTATCGGGCACAATGGGCACATGTTCAGGCCAAGACCATGGCCTTCTTTCAAGGGCGTTTGGATAAATAGCAATTTGTGTTGCTCAAGGTACCTCGACAAAGAATATACTTGGCGTTGCTGATCAGGATCTGGGCTAAGATGAATCATTCCTATGCTAAGTGCACGCACTCGTTGGAGTCTGTCTCCTTGGAATTGGGTGGTTCTATATGGCGTGGTACGAGCAAACTAGTACAAAGTGCATTTGTTCAGTTGGGGTTTGCTGACGACCAATACTCAGAAGTTTTGCAGTGTGCAGCTACACATCCATGTTGTAGGGAAGGGGAACAGTCGATGGCAGCTGCTACTGAAGAATTTTGTGTGTGTTTCCATGAGCCACGACTGACTAGAAGTGGCATGGAATGGGCTGCTTCTGGCAGAGTATTTGTTATATTGAATCCTTGCCGGTTACGGTGCCCCGCGACAATTTTTGCATATCCAGTTTGTATAGCCCCATACACTTCAAGCTTCAAAAATGCAAATGAAAGCAGATTTTGGGAGAGTGAAGACCTAGAGCTTGACAACTGGGTTCCTTACATGATCCGGTCGTACACGGATAGGAGTTCACATGGGATACAAGCTGGACATATCTGGGTGGTGGAACAAGCGAGAGAGGGAATGCTGTCGTTGGCTTTCAGATCTAAGGAGGAAAGTTTTGCTATCATGGATACCTCACGTGGTGTTTCAGAACTGAGCTTGGGCTGGGATGATAGCAGTATGGAGTGGAGTACAAAGATGCAGGCGAGGGCGGCCATGAGGTCATTGGTGGTAATCAGCAGGTTAAACATAGTGAGCTGCACCTTTCTCTCCGCCCCATGGGATCCCGGTGATGTCTCGGTTCACTGTGTCATATGTGCAAGCCGGCCATGCCTAGCGAGTGGAACCCTGGGTAAGATTGCTTCATCATATAAGATTATTTTTAGAAACAAAATATATGCTCCGTGGGATCCTGGTGGCCACACGCCGAGTGGTCGATGATACCGGCTTGAGGGCAAGCCGGATGTTAAGGAGGGGAGAATGTCACGTACCTGGTGGGCCGACATACTAGGTTGCTTGGGCTGTTGCGAGAAGGAGAATAAAGGCCCAAGACGTGGCAGCGAACAGGGGCAACTAGCTGTACTTAAAGGGGAATCGAGGACGAGCGAAGGACATCAAAGAACTAGAACCTGAACGGAGGACCCTGGCAAGGGTGGCTGACTCTTTCTTCCTCCCCGACCTCTATCTCCCTTGTATCGCCTACCTTTTCTACTAGCTCCTTGTACCGAGAACTATCTCAGATCTTCCCTCTGGCAGTGAAAATATCAAGTGGGAACGTAACACAGTACTGAAGAAGGCACAAAAACATTGTCAAACTCTCTGATTTGACGGAGCATACCATCTGAAATAGTTTGCTAACCTGCAAATTCCCGACAACTAGTATTGAAGAAGGCATGGAAACATTGTCAAATTCTGTCTGATTTGACAGAGGATATGATCTGAAATGGTTTGCTAATTTGCAAAATTCCGTACAATTTGTATTGAAGATGGCATGGAAATATTGTTTATCTTTTGTTGCTCGTCTAGATCATGCACACTAGAAAAAAACCACGTTCTTGTTATCTTACTGGAACTGATAATATTGATATCTGCAATGTGTTTACAGGTAGTTGTACCTGTACCTCACCTGAGATCAGTCACTCCAACCGCAAGTCAACAAAACCCTGCAGAGAGGTACATCCAGGTGGTTTCTGTTGATAACCATGAGTTCTGGTTCATGGGCTTCGTGAACTACGACAGTGCCGTGAAGTATCTCCAGGAGGCTGCCCGTGGCAGTGCCTAGTCACCGCTTCCCTGCCACATGTATCTGGTTGTGTCTATAGACCATTCTTGCGTATTCTGGCTTAAATAAGCAGTTCATTCATGTATCAGTAGTGTCGATATATACTTTCCGGTTCAGGTGTGTTGTAAATATCAGAGGGATTGTTTGATGTCAACATTCTTCCACATTGAATTAATCATATGTATTATGACTTTGTGACCCCATGATGCTCCTGTTGCTGTCTGTTGCATGAGCTGGGTGTCTGAGCTGAGTTCATATTCAGTTTAGGTTGAAATTTGCGGCAGAATCTGCATGGCTGGCATGTAATGTAAACTGGCCAATTTGCCACCATGTATTATTTTCTTCTGGAACACACACCAAAGTGTGTGTGTCCTTGTATACATTTACAAGAAGACGCCAAGATGACGGCTAGAGTACATCGAACCAGAAGACGAACAAGAAAACTAAGGAACACGAGAAGAAAACGAAAGCTTTACAATGGCCGGAACTAGCCGGTCAAGTTTCCTCAAGAGTCTCTGGCACCGGCATGGAGGGGTAGCCGAAGAAGTTCTTTAGCTCCCACCAGCGATCATGACCTTGCTTCTTTGAAGATTGAGTGAACCAGATCGACATTGATTTTGCTCCTTTCTGAACTAGTTTAGTTACATTTGAACTAAACAGTGTACCGGTGTCAGTTTTCTTCCTTGCTTGGATGATCTTGGCCGGCAACCCTTCCTGGCGGGCAACGCCGCCTCCAGCTTCTTCCTGAGCAGTGTCAACGCGCCTATCTTCGCAGCAGCGGCTGGACGAGGAGGAGCAGGCGCCTGGAACCATGGCAGCTTGAGAGCCGCGGCCGCCGTCAGCCGCTTGCCGGGGTTACACGTCAGAAGTCCTGCCATGACCTGGAACCCGTCCTCGGACAGCATCTCCGCCGGGAACAGCTCCCGCAGCCTGCTGCGCTGTCGCTCCCGCTTCGGCAATACCAGCAGAGGTCGCGCCACCATGTGGGCGAGCGGCCGGGACGTGAACCACCTGCCGTCCGGCAGCCCGAGCACGGTGAAGATGGTGCGGACCTGGCGCACGATGTCGCTCCTGAGCTCGAACAGTGTCCTGCCGCCTGTGAGCATCTCGGCCATGACGCACCCGAGCGACCACGCGTCCACCCGCGCGTCGTAGTCCGGCTTTCCCAGGAGCATCTCGGGCGCCATGTACAACGTCGTGCCGGCCTTGCCGTACGGCGGCCGCTCCGTGGCCAGGGACATGGCCACCCCGAGGTCGCAGATCTTGACCGTCTTCTCGTCTTCTCCGTCGACGAGGACGTTGGCCGGCTTGATGTCGCGGTGGACGATCCGGCGCTCGTGCATCGTCTTGGTCCCGGTGAGGAGCTGCCACATGAAGGCGCGCACGGTGTTCTCTTCGAGAGGCGGCCTGCCCGACAGGAAGTCGCCGAGGTTCGGCCCGTCCACGTACTCCATTGCGAGGCAGGGGTTGCCGGTGGTCGGGTCGAGCAAGAGCCCGTGGGAGCCGACGACGTACGGGTTTCCGCCGGAGGCTTCGGCCAGGAGGTGGGCTTCATGCAGGAGCAGGAGCTGGTCGACGTCGGTGGCGGCAGCGGCGTCGGTACAGCAAAGGGACTTGATGGCGACGGTCTTGCCCGTGGTACGGTGACGCGCCTTGACGACGACACCGAAGCTGCCCTTGCCGACGCTGCACGCGTCGTCGTAGTCCTCCGTGCTCCCGGCGCTGCTGCTACTGGTTGCTGATGAGGATCGTCGTGTCGCGTCAATGTCTTCGAGGACGACGGTGGCGGCTCGTTTGCCGCCGCGGAAGACCATGGCGCTCGCCGGCCGCTGAACTCGATTGCTGGAGAGAGGGGAGCGATCGAATCGATCGAGCGAGCTAGCTTGTGGATGCATCATGCATGGAGGAGGACATATATAAGGAGTAGATCAACCAGAGGTACAGTACGTTTTGGGGTCGGAGACGGATTGAAGGCGTGCTCATCATGCTGCCGTGACTAGCTAGGACTAGGACGCGATCGCTATTCGTGGCTGCTAAACAACTGCACTCCGACTTGCTACCTGGTTCCCTGGATTGTTTGTTACGCTGGGTGGAGGAAATTGCAGCTAGTTTTTTTTTCTTTGAGATTAAGTGCAGCTACTTGGCCTCTTTTACGGACTCTACTTCGGTTTAATAAGGATGTAATGGGTACCCTTTACCCTAGTTAGTAAAAAAAATGAACTAAATTTTGACAAAACACTATTTTTTAAGAAAACTATTTCATTTGTTTAAACTAGGCTAAACTAGAGGGTACCCTAAAGGTTTTAAAGTTTCATCTCTACAGTTTAATCGAGTTATTATTTGGTATATACTCAAGGGTTGAAACCAAAATCCCAAAACTTAATTAGGCTTTTTCATATTTGATGACCGAATTAGGCACCGATTTCACGTACCTGAGGGGCAGCCGCTAGGCGGTTGGGAAGACTAGCTAAACCCATCTAGGGTTCTGTCCCCTTGCCAGCGATGCCACCTGTCCGCTACACCTCGGGTGGCCTTAGTGTCGTGGTATTGCCGACGAGTACGCATGGAGGGGTCCTCACAGTGCGTGTTTAGAGACGTGGGGTAAGGCGGACGGTTGACGGGTACGAGGTAACACAGCTTACCCAGGTTCAGATCCCATAACGGTGGCGGAATCCTACTCCTGCTATAAATCACTATAATGGCAATACGCCGAGTTACAGAGATAGGTTCGCTGTGCGAGGTGACTAGAAAGTCTAAGTTATTGTGCCCTAAAGGCTCCCATAGGCCCGGCTTATATAGTCGTCAGGTACTAGGGTTACAGGGAAAAGTCCTAGCCGGACAGGTTACAGAGTTCTACACCGTCTATTACTAGTCTTGTGTATCTTGCACTCCAAGGCTCCGGGTACGCTGGTGACTCCACCGTAGCCTTCCTTTATCCGGCATGGGCCTCCCTTCTGGATCCACCTAACTGGGCCGCCCAGCAGGCCATAGGCCATGCTACCGACTATGGGCCATCCGGGTTAGTCAGATAAGAGACATGCTATGAGGATACCCATATAACATATCCCCAACAGTAGCCCCCGGAGAACTCCGAGATCTTGCGCCGTCTTGCCTCTTCCCGTGGAATGCTCCGTCTATATGGATGTCGGCAAATCGTCAAGCAATATCTTGTAGTCCTCCCAAAGAACCCTGCAAGGTTTTCTCCGTCTTCTATGAGTAAGTCGAAGAAATGCTGAATCTTCCATCGTACGCTCCCGTTGTCGGATTAAATCCGTCCATGCCGGAATCTTCGATGGGACGGCTCATCTACCATGTCAGTTATGATGACGTAGGCTGTAGGTCAGCGACGCCTCGTAACTCACACATGCAGAGAACGTAATCATATCCGATTTTCCTGCGCGAGCGATATGAACCGTTGGCGGCGACGGTTGGAGACGTGGCAAAATTACCGCGCACGTTCACGAACACGTCGTCTACGCGGCAACCGTCCAATTTGCTGCACGAATCTTGACGCAGAGTAAGATAAATAGTGACCGTGGGACACTTGCCACTTTTTCACCCCATTCTCTCGCGTCATCGTCTTCTTCCTCCAGCCGCGCGCCTCCTCAAGCTCTCCGCAAAAACCTCGAGAAACCCTAGCTTCTCCCTCTGCACCAGTTGCGTCCTCTCCCTCCTCCATGGCTAGCAGCAGTTCATCCCCATCAATGGCGGCGTCGAGCGAAGCCGCGGCAAAGCCGGCGAGCTCCGTCGTCGTGCCCCTAGAGGGTCTGCTCACCCCCGCATCGGCGGTGATAGAAACCACCGACGGCGACCATCACCTAGCGGCGCTGGAGCCCCTGGAAGAGGAGCCAAACTCGCACAAAGGCGACTGGCGCGGCTCGGACATCACCGGCCGCGACATCCAAGAGATGGTCGCTGAGGGTTACCTCCCTGCGACGGAGGGGCTCGCCTGGTGGCGGCGCCGACCGGCGAGGTGACCCCCTCTCCCCAAGCCGGAGAGAAAGTATACCTCAAGGCGCAATTGGTACGCGACGTTTCTCTGCCCATCTCCCACTTCTTCCTATCCGTCTTGAATCACTTCAAGGTCCAACCCCACAACCTTTCCCCCAATAGCATCCTAGTGCTTAGCAACTTCGCGGTACTTTGTGAGGGTTACCTAGGGATTAGTCCTAGGTTAGATTTGTTTGTGTACTTCTTCACCGTCAAACGTGAAGCCGGACACAGCAAGGAGGAGCTTAGAAACTGCGGCACCATAAGCTTCAAGATCCGACCTGGTCGGCGGTTCCCCGACATCGTCGGCCACGAGTCGTGCAAGAATTGGCAGCGGACGTACTTCTACGACCCCGACATTCGTTTGTCGGGCCGAGAAGTAACGTACCCGGACTTCGTGGATGGAGCCGCCGCCGAAGTTCCCACATGGCGATCCCATGCCTCCCTTCCCTCCGACCTCGACGCTTCTCGTGCAATAAGGCGGATCGAATGGTTTGTAGAGACGGGTCTGACCGGCTTGGACCTAGCCATGTGCTGGTTCATCAGGCGGATTCAACCTCTGCAGCACCGTACGAAGCTTATGCACGAGTACACCGGCGACCGAAGGGATACCCTCCGGATCTCCGAGGACAACTTCTCGAGCGACTCCGTCAAGTTCCGCCTTAAGGACATCGTCAAGGTGAAGGACAAGAAGCGTGGCTTCACCCTCACCTACGACATGTTCGTAAACGGAAAGTGCCCAAAGGTAGGTATTTATTTTCCGTGTATGACATTACTCTAGTTTTTCCGTCTTGCCAATATCATCTTTGTCTAACACAATGATTTCTTACTTAACAGCTTAGCGATCTAGAGGAGGGCAACCTGGCCGCCCAAATCTATGATCCCAAGAGGAAAGAAGTCACGGTCGTGTCCGACGATGATGCCCCGTTGGAGCGAAAGCAGAAGAGCTCCACCTCTGACGCTGTCGACGGAGGCAAGAAGAAGAAGACGGAGGGTGGAGCCTCCAAAAAGAGTACTGCCGCCCTGGAGGCGGAAAAGAAGAAAGCCACCGGGATGTTTGCCAAAGCTCCCCCCCTAGTGTAAGCTTCTTATTCTCCGACATTGCCTTGTTTATCTGTCTTATTCCTGTACTTATGCATTTTGCACGTTTCAGGAAGAAAGCCACAACCAGCCTCAAGAAGTCCTCCAAGACTCTTAGGGCTTCTAGAAATATCAAAGATATGCTGCATCGCGACTCTTCCCCCGCCATCTCCCCTGCTACTCCTGCCGTCAAGCCCTCCTCCGCTCCGACAAGCTCCCAAGCCCAGGAGGCACCAAGCCCTTCCGCCATGGAAGTGGATTCTGGCGCCTCTACGAAACTCGCAGTTGTCGGCGAGCAGGCGACGCAGGAGAGCGCTGCTCTTCAAATGGCTGAAGCTCCGGCTAAGGATGCCATCGGTAGCGGCAAGGCGGTGGTGGTTGCTGGTACCTCTGCCGAAGGCGGCGCCTCTGCTCCCCAGAAACCCTTGGAGCTTCCGAAGATTATCTTCCCGGTGCTTACGTCGGGTAGCACAACTACGGTTCCTGGAGGAGTGCCGTCATCTCCGACGTGCGGTCTTTAGGAGCTACTCCGACAAGCAGACATCTTGCAAAGTAACAACGTTTCCTTTGGCAAGCTGCTGGCCGAGAGTGCTACAAACCTCAAGATCATCGCTCTTGTAAGTTTTACTTTACCTTATGCATTTCATATGAGTATCCCACTGTAGCCCCCGAGGATGTAGACGGAAAACCATTGGCTTTGCATCTATATGCTCTAAGAGTGACTAAGTTTAGAAAAAACTCTCACCGTATCCCCCAAGCATTTAGATGGAATGAATTATTCCGACTAGATGCTTTAGGAGTAGCATACACAGTGTTCATAATTTTAAGTGCTGTAGCCCCCAAGCCTCTAGTTGTAACTGAATTAGTTCCGACTAGATACTCAAAGAAAGGATAAGCATTTTCCGAGTTAAAACTTTATACTGTAGCCCCCCAAGCTTCTAGTTGAGAACTGAATTAGCTCCGACTAGATGCTTAAAGAAAAGCTAAGCATATTCCGAGTTAAAACTTTATACTGTAGCCCCCAAGCTTCTAGTTGAGAACTGAATTAGCTCCGACTAGATGCTTAAAGAAAAGCTAAGCATATTGCTAAGTTAAAAACTCTCGCTGTAGCCCCCGAGCACCTAGATGGAAAATCTCCGACTAGGGGCTCCAAGTAGACTGAACAACGACTTGACTTTGTATTTGTTTCCACATAACGAGAATGCTCGGAGGGGCATGGCCAATGATAAGTACCAGAAGATGCGCGCGGACCTTGAAGCTGAAAAGGGTAAAACCGCCATCTTGAAGGAACAGATCATCAAAAACAAAAGTCTGTTTTCTTTTTTGCGCATTTCCGTCTTACTTTTGTGCCTTCCTTCTTCGAGTACTCACTGTGTACTTTATTTTCTCCGACTTGCAGAGCATGTAGCCAAGGCCAAGGATATTGTCGAGCAGTCCAAGCACATCCAGCAGCTGGACAGAGAGAACAAGATCCTTAAGAAGGAGAGGGAACAAATGTTGAAGATGCACGAGGATTCCATGAAAGCCCTGCAAGACTCCGCTTCCGCCGAGATCAATCGCTTGAAGGAGGAGCTTGCGATCCTAAAGGATCAAAAGCAAGCTGCCGATGAGCAAAACCTTCGCCATAGCGAGGCGTTTAAGCTCCTCCAACAAGAGAAGGAACCCTTGGCGGACGTCGTCTGGCAGGCCAAGGCCAGCATCTTCAGTAAGTATCCTCCGGCTTGTAGTTCTGTAGTTTGGATACTTATAATTTTTGAACTCATGCAATCGTTGTCGGAATTTTCAGCGCCCCTGGGCTTAACCCGCTCACCTCCTTCGGACAAGGAATGCATGATTCTTGACGGCAACTTCATCAACACCGCCATCACCCAAGCCAAGGAGATCGCCCAGCCCCTCCAAATTTATATCAAGGCCTCGGACTCCGTGGTGAAGTACTCGGAGATTCTGCGTCGAGCCCCCGAACGTGTCGCAAGCTGGAAAGCTTCATGTGCACGGGCTGGTGCTAGGATGGCGTTGTCCATGGTGAAGGCGCACTATGAAGGTGCCGTCATCGACAAGGTGACATATGGTATCCCCGACGTGGATGACGACGACAAGGAGATCGATCACGAAGCCATCCTGTCATCACTCGTGGGCTATGACACCAGGGTTGTCGAGTTGGTGGACGTCGACGTCTTCGTGCCCAGGAACTTTCTTGACAACGCCGACCCTGAATCCTCCGAGTCTCCTCACAGTGGTGACGCTGAGGGTGAATCTCCGGCTGGTGATGATGCGACCTCCAAGTCCTCTACACCCAAGGAGTGAAAAACACTTTGTAATTCTTGTTTCACCTTTGGAGTGTGCATTGAAAAAACTTGGTGATGTAATCTTAAGGCGGAAAACAGTGGTTGTCGTATCCTGCTACTTAAGAATTAATGCCCAGTATGTATATATTTTTTAAGCAAGTGCTAGCTTATCCGTTACTCTGGTTCTTATGCTTGAATTTTCGTGAGTCGGAAGAATCGTTGTCGGAACCATGCGCTTAGGTGATGATACCCAATGGCACCGTCAATAACCTTAGCACAAAATCACCGACAATAAGTGCCAAAAGTCACTACTCCAGAATCCACATAAAAACAACAAAGAACGTGTAGACCAGAAAACTTAAGCTAACGCCCGTAGGCGGAATTTTCACAAGTGCAATCGCAAAGCTTGTGCATAAAGGTTTATATGATCCAAAAATGAACACTAAAGGAGGTAAAAGACTCAGCAATATGAGTGAACCAAAGAGCTTTATTTCATTGATCATATAAGAGGTACACAATTAGATAAAAAATGCTAAGTGTAGAAAGAACGTAGTTGTGCTATGTTCCATGGCCGATCAAGCTCCGAGTAGTCATCATCCGGGTCACGTCGCTTACGCTTATGATCCTCGTTGGGTCTATCCTTGAGCTCATGATTGTCGACAAGGTAGTAAGACCCATTGAGCAGCGCCTTGCTTATGATGAACGGTCCTTCCCATGGCGGGGATAATTTGTGTGACTTCTTCTGCTTAAGTCGGAGTACCAAATCCTCCTCTTTAAACGAGCGATGCTGGACGCGGTGACTATGGTAGCTGCGTAGCATCTGCTGGTAGATGGCGGATCTTTGGCATGCCAAAACACGCTCCTCCTCAAGAAGGTCCACATCTAGGCGTCTGGAGTCTTCAGCATCATCTTCGTCATAGGCGGCAACTCTTGGTGCATCGTGGAGGATGTCGGAAGGTAGGATGGCTCTCCTCCATATACCATGAAATAAGGGGTGTAGCCGGTGGATCTGTTAGGTGTAGTGCGTAAACTCCACAGCATAGATGGCAATTCTTCCGCCCAGGCTCCAGCTGCTCTATGTAGCGGTGCCTCAAGACGTGGCTTGATTCCCTGCAGAATTAATCCATTGGCTCGCTCAACTTGACCATTGGATTGTGGGTGTGCCACAGACGCAAGGTCAAGTCGGGATCCTTTGTCCCAGCAGTAGGCCTCCACTTCTTCGAGTGACAAGTTGCTTCCATTGTCGGTGATGATGCTATGTGAGAGACCAAATCTCACCACTAGATCCCGGACAAACCTGAGGGCAGTTGCCCCATCAAGCTTTCTAATGGGTTTAGCTTCTATACATTTGGTGAATTTGTCAACTGCTACAAGCAGATGCGTATATCCACACGGTGCCGTTTGTAACGGCCCCACCATGTCTATCCCCCAGACTGCGAACGGCCAAGTTATTGGTATTGTTCGCAATTCTTCAGCAGGAACATGTGGTTGTCGGGCATAATACTAGCATCCTGTGCACGTCTCAACCAGCTTGTCGGCGTCCGCCTTCGCGGTCAGCCAGTAGAATCCTTGCCGGAAGGCTTTCGCGACCAACGATCGAGGAGCGGCGTGATGCCCGCAATCTCCGAGATGGATTTCGCGTAGGATTTCCATACCTTCTAGCTGTGAAACACACTTTAGGTATACACCAGTAGTGCTCCTTTTGTAGAGTTGCCCATTGATTATGGTATAACCCTTTGCTCGTCGTACTATCTGCCGTCTTTCGACCTCGTCGTCGGGCAAAGTTCCATGTTCGAGATATTTCATGAACGGTTTTGTCCAAGCCGGAGGGGTCTTTGTCACCATGTTGACGAAAGAATCAGCTCTGTCCGGGTTGTCGATGTCGGCGCCCTTCACGGATGGTGTGCGTAGATGCTCTAGGAAAACTCCTGGCGGAATTTGCTTGCGCCCTGATCCAAGTTTAGACAGTAAATCAGCCGCCTCGTTTTACTCCCTAGGCACATACTTGACTTCGTAGACCAAGAAGCTCTTGGCTATCTCGTCCACTTCGTATTGATATGCTGCCATCATAGGGTTCCGTGCATTCCAGGTGCCAGCCACCTGCTGGGCAACCAAGTCAGAATCTCCACAGCAAACTATGCGCTTGATGCCAATATCCTTGGCTACACGTAGTCCGTGAATGAGTGCTTCATACTCTGCCATGTTGTTTGTAGCCTCGAAGTGGATCTGCAGAACGTAGTGTAGCTTGTCTCCTTTTGGTGACTGTAGCAATACACCAGCCCCCGAGCCGTTGAGCAGCTTTGATCCGTCAAAGTGCATCACCCAGTACTCTGGTTCCGGCAACGGAGTGGCATCTGGCATCTCCGTCCAATCTGCAATGAAATCCGCCAAGGCTTGTGACTTGATAGCGTCGCGTCTTTTGTAAGTGATCTCGAAGGCGGCAAGTTCAATGCCCCACTTCGCGACCCTTCCTGTAGCGTCGCTGTTGTTGATAATGTCGGACAGTGGAGTCTTGCTCACTACTGTGATTGGGTGCTCCTGAAAGTAATGCCTCAGCTTCCATGAAGCAAGGAATACTCCATAAGCTATCTTTTGGTAGTGCGGATAACACTGCTTGTACTCCGTCAAGACCTCGCTTACGTAGTAAACTGGTCGTTGAACTCTGTGCTCATAGCCTGGTTCATTCCGTTCTACCATGACGACGATGATGATAACCCGGTTGGTTGCCGCCATGTAAATTAACAGGGGCTCACCAGGCTCGGGTGCTGCAAGGATGGGCGCTGAGGAAAGAATCTCCTTGAGCTGCTTCAATGCTGCATCTGCCTCGTCCGTCCACGTGAATTTGTCCGCCTCCTTTAGCAACTTGTACAGCGGCAGAGCCTTCTCTCCAAGTCGGCTGATGAACCGGCTAACTGCTGCAACACAACCTGTTAGTCGTTGGATGTCCTTTAGGCATGTCGGACGGTTTATGTTTAAGATGGCCTTGATTTTCTCCGGGTTGACCTCGATTCCGCGCTGGGAAACGATGAAGCCCAACAATTTGCCGGCTGGAACCCCGAAGACGCACTTCTTAGGGTTGAGCATCATGTTGTATTTCCGGAGATTATCAAAGGTTTCTTTTAAATCGGAGATTAAGTCATTTGACTTTTTAGACATCACCGCGATATCGTCCACATAGGCGTGAACATTCCGACCAATTTGGTCATGAAGGCAACGTTGCATTGTTCGCTGGTAGGTAGCACCTGCGTTTTTCAACCCAAAGGGCATCGTGACATAGCAAAACGTGCCGTACGGGGTAGTGAACGAAGTGGCCAATTGGTCCGACTTCCTCATCTTGATCTGGTGGTATCCTGAGTATGCATCGAGAAAACACAAAAGTTCCGAGCCAGCCGTCGAGTCAATGACTTGGTCGATGCGAGGCAAAGCGAACAGATCTTTGGGACATGCTTTGTTAAAGCCGGTGTAATCAACGCACATTCTTAATTCATTGGTTCCCTTTTTGGGGACAAGTACAGGATTGGCCACCCATCGGGTGTGAAGGACTTCTCAGATAAACTCAGCCTTAAGTAACCTAGCTATCCCTTTGCCAATGGCGCGTCTCTTCTCATCTCCGAAGCGTCGTAGAGGTTGTTTCACTGGTTTACATTTTGGATCTATGTTTAAGCTGTGCTCGGCAAGTTCCCTAGGTACACCTTTCATGTCGGCAGGTTGCCAGGCAAAGATGTCCCTATTCTCACGGAGGAACTCGATGAGCGCGCTTTCCTATTTGGGATCCAGGTTCGTCCCAATGGCGACGGTCTTGGAGGCATCGCCTACCACAAGTTCCACCGGCTTGGTCTCGATGGCGGCCTTGAACGCAGGAGCGGAGTCGGAGATCTGCTTCTTCGACGCGGGCATCTCTGAGTCATTGACCTTGCTCTGGATCTCCTTGAATTCTTCGCTGTAGAGGACAACTTCTACAACGGCTGCTTCATTGATCTCGCAGTCCCTTGCCTTGGTAAAGCTTCCGGATACGGTGATGACACCGTTTGGTCCGGGTATCTTGAGTTTGTTGTAGATGAAGCATGGCTTGGCCATGAACGTGTGGAATATGTCGCGGCCGAATATGACGTGGTACACGCTCTTGAAGGGGACCACCTCAAAGGTCATGCGCTCTTGGCGGTAATTATTAACGTTGCCAAAGGATACTTGAAGTGTAATGCACCCAAGGGACCGAGCCTCCCATCCAGGAACTATGCCGTGGAACACGGTGTTGGTCCGCCTTAGGTTTGCCTCCGTCAAGTTCATTTTCTGCAGTGTATCCAGGTACATGATGTTGATGCTGTAGGGTTTCGTAGCATGGAAAAAAAATTCTATCGCATAAAAACAAACAAGCCAAGATCTATCTACTAGATTGAAGCAACGAGTCGATGGAATAACTCACCCTCGAAGATTCCAAAGTGTTTAACGAGAGCGGATTCTCGTGGGTGATGTAGTCGTACTCTTCCCGATCTCAAGATCGCGTAGACGATCCTTCCGGCGCTGCGTTCCGGCAACGCTCCTGCAGTCGGTCACACGTTCGGTACTCGAAGAAGACCTTCCTCTCCCTTGTTCCAGCAGGCAGCGGAGGTTGTAGCACTCTCCTCGCGATTCCGGCAGCACAACGGCGTGGTACCGGAAGTAGAGGGGAGATCTCGCAGGGCTTCGCCTTAAGCCGGAGCGAGTATGGTGGAGTATGAGAGAGTCCCTCGACGATCTAGGGTTTAGACACGCCAAGGAGGGGCAAGCCGGCGGCTAGGGTTTAGCTAGGCGGCGGCGGCGGTTTGCCCTAGGGCCGGCGGTGGCTATGGAGGCGGCGGCGGCTTGGTACTAGGGTTTAGAGGTAGGAACTTGTGTGTCTAGGAGGGGAGCCCTGCCCCTCCTTATATAGGTGGAGGGGGCCGGCCAAGGGGAGGGGAGTCCCTCCCCAACTCGGCTTGGTGGTGCGCCGGCGGTGGGAGGAGGAACTCCTCCCCCAAGTCGGTTTCCACCTCCCTCTCCACTTCCCAAATCTAGCCGTTTGACTTTCAAACTTGGCGTTTGACTTTTCAAACTAGGATTTGAATAAACCCTCTATTTTGTTCAGCGATGACACCGAGTACATGATGCAATCATACCAACTTGATATAACACATTCATGTACCCTTCCCCTCCGGAGTGCCGTACATTCCGGAACCTTCTAGAACATTCCCGATGAAAACACCGGAACCATTTCCCAACTCCGAAACGGGACTTTCCTTATATGAATCTTATTCTCCGGACCATTCCGGATCTCCTCGTGATATCTCGAATCCCATTCGAGACTCCGAACAACATTCGGTCTCTTTCTCATCATTCCAGAACTACTCAAACAACGTCGAATCCTTAAGTGTGTCTCCCTACGGTTCGTGAATTATGCGGACATGATCGAGACACTTCTCCGAACAATAACCAATAGAGGAATCTGGAAATTCATATGGCTCCCACATATTTCTACGATTACTTTGCGATCGAATGAACCACTTACATACGATATCAATTTCCCTTTGTCTCACGATAGTTTACTTATCCGAGGTTATGATCGTCGGTATCTCTGCATACCTAGTTCAACCTCGTTACCGATAAGTACTCTTTTCTCGTTCCTGTGATATGTGATCCCTTGTGAGCCAGTCACATGCTTGCAAGCTAATTGGATGACATTTCACCGAGAGGGCCCAGAGTATATCTATCCGTCATATGGACGGACAAATCCCACTCTTGATCCATGTGTCTCAACCAATACTTTCCGAACACTCAATGCCACCTTTATAGCCACCCAGTTATGGTGTGGTGTTTGATGTCATCAAAGCATCCATCCGGTAAAGGTGATATGCATGATCTCATGGTCAAAGGAATTAGATTACTATGTATCAGAAAGCATATAGCAATTGAACTATTAAAATGACTTGATCTTTATGCTACGCTTTTTCTATAGGAGTATGTCCACCATATCATTCTCCTAACGATATGATCTTGTTGTTAATAACATCTCAATGTTCATGATAGGGAAACCACAATCATCTATTAACCAACAAGCTAGTATTATATAGAGGCTTTACTAGGGACTCTTATTTTAGTATACAAATCACACAAGTATTAATGTTTCCTTGTTAATACTATTATAGCATGAATGTAAACATTTACCATAAACACAAAGATATAATAATAACTATATTTATTATTGCCTCTAGGGCATATCTCCAACAGTCTCCCACTTGCACTAGAGTCATCTAATCTAGATTACATGGTAATATACCGAAGACCCATGGCAGTTTGGTGCTGGTCATGTTTTGCCCTCGGGAGAGGTTTAGTCAACGGATCCGCCACATTCAGATCTGTGTGTACTTTGCAAATCTTTATATCCCCATCTTGGATATGTTCTCGAATAATGTGAAAACGTAGCTTGATGTGCTTCAGCTTCTTGTGTGACCTTGGTTCTTGCGCATTGGCTATGGCGCCCATGTTATCACAGTAGATAGACATTGGGTCCAGCGCACTAGGAACCACACCCAGCTCTGTAATGAACTCTTTCATCCATATCGCTTCTTGTGAAGCCTCTGAAGCAGCCATGTATTCCGATTTAGTTGAAGATCTCGCCACAACGCTTTGCTTTGCACTCCTCCAGCTAACTGTTGCACCATTCAAAATAAATACGTATCCAGATTGTGATTTAGAATCATCCGGATCGGTGTTCCAACTAGCATCGGTGTAACCATTAACAACGAGCTGTTCATCACCTCCATAAGAAAGAACCATATCCTTAGTTCTTCTTAAGTACTTAAGGATGTTTTTGACCGCTGTCCAATGATCCACTCCTGGGTCACTTTGATATCTGCTAGTTAAACTAACAGCATATGCAATGTCGGGTCTAGTACATAGCATGGCATACATTAGAGATCCTATGGCTGAGGCATAGGGAGTCTTACTCATCCTTCTCTATCTTCTGCCGATGCCGGACTTTGAGTTTTACTCAAGGTCGTATTGGGCAACATGGGAAAGAACCCTTTCTTGCTATATTCCATTCCAAACCTCTTTAGAACTTTGTCCAAATATGTACTTTGTGACAATGATATTTGGCGTCTCGATCTATCTCTATAAATCTTTATGCCTAATATGTAAGCTGCTTCGCCAAGATCCTTCATTGAAAAACTATTATTCAAATATTCCTTGACACTATTAAGAAGGTCTACATCATTCCCAATCAACAATATGTCATCTACATATAGTATTAAGAATGCTAAAGAGCTCCCACTCACTTTCTTGTAAATACAAGCTTCTCCATAAGTTTGTATAAAACCAAAACTTTTGATCACCTTATCAAAACGTTGATTCGAGCTTCGGGATGCTTGATTCAATCCATAGATGGACCGTTGAAGTTTGCATACCTTGTTAGCATCTTTAGGATCGACAAAACCTTTGGGTTGCATCATATACAACTCTTCATCAATGTCTCCATTGAGGAATGCTGTTTTGACATCCATCTGCCATATCTCATAATCATAATATGCAGCGATTGCTAACATAATCCTCACAGACTTTAGCTTCGCTACTGGTGAGAAAGTCTCATCGTAGTCAACTCCTTGAATTTGTCGAAACCCCTTTGCGATAAGTCGAGCTTTATAGACAGTACCATTACCATCAGCATCTGTTTTCTTCTTGAAAATCCATTTGTTCTCGACAGCCTTCCGGCCATCCGGTAAGTCCACCAAAGTCCATACTTGGTTTTCGTACATGGATCCAATTTCGGATTTCATGGCTTCTTGCCATTTATTGGAATCTGGGCTCATCATCGCTTCCTCATATGTCTCAGGGTCATCGGTGTTATTCACCAACATGACACTCATAATGGGATCATACCAATCTGGAGTGGTACGAGTTCTCGTTGACCTGCGAGGCTCTGTAGCAACTATGACCGAAGTTTCATGATCATCATCATTAGCTTCCTCTCTTATTGGTGCAGGCACCACATGAACTTCTTCCGGTTCTGCGCTACTCGCAATTTCGAGAGAAGGTTCGACAACCTTGTCGAGTTCTACTTTCCTTCCAGCCACTTCTTTCGAGAGAAATTCCTTCTCTAGAAAGGATCCATTCTTGGCAACAAAGATTTTACCTTCGGATCTATGATAGAAGGTATACCCAATAGTTTCCTTCGGGTATCCAATGAAGACACATTTTTCCTCTTTGGGTTCAAGCTTGTCTGGCTGTAACTTCTTTACATAGGCTTCGCAACCCCAAACTTTAAGGAACGACAATCTAGGTTTCTTCCCAAACCATAATTCATACGGTGTCGTTTCAACGGATTTAGATGGTTCCCTATTTAAAGTGAATGCGGCTGTTTCTAATGCATAACCCCAAAATGATAGCGGTAAATCTGTAAGTGACATCATAGAACTGTTGGAGATATGCCCTAGAGGCAATAATAAATATAGTTATTATTATATCTTTGTGTTTATGATGAATGTTTACATTCATGCTATAGTAGTATTAACAAGGAAACATTAATGCTTGTGTGATTTGTAAACTTAAATTGAAGTCCCTAGTATAAGCCTCTATACATCACTAGCTTGTTGGTTGATAAATGATTGTGGTTTCCCTATCATGGACATTGAGATGTTATCGACAACAAGATCATATCGTTAGGAGAATGATATGGTGGACATACTCCTATAGATAAGCATAGCATAAAGATCAAGTCATTTTAATAGTTCAATTGCTATATGCTTTCTGATACATAGTAATCTAATTCCTTCGACCATGAGATCATGCATATCACCTTTACCGGATGGATGCTTTGATGACATCAAACACCACACCTTAACTGGGTGGCTATAAAGGTGGTATTGAGTATTCGGAAAGTATTGGTTGAAACACATGGATCAAGAGTGGGATTTGTCCATCCATATGACGGATAGATATACTCTGGGCCCTCTCGGTGAAATGTCATACAATTAGCTTGCAAGCATGTGACTGGCTCACAAGGGATCACATATCACGGGAACGAGAAAAGAGTACTTATCGGTAACGAGGTTGAACTAGGTATGCAGAGATACCGACGATCATAACCTCGGATAAGTAAACTATCGTGAGACAAAGGGAAATTGATATCGTATGTAAGTGGTTCATTCGATCACAAAGTAATCGTAGAAATATGTGGGAGCCATATGAATTTCCAGATTCCTCTATTGGTTATTGTTCGGAGAAGTGTCTCGATCATGTCCGCATAATTCACGAACCGTAGGGAGACACACTTAAGGATTCGACGTTGTTTGAGTAGTTATGGAATGATGAGAAAGAGACCGAATCATGTTCGGAGTCTCGAATGGGATTCGGGATATCACGAGGAGATCCGGAATGGTCCGGAGAATAAGATTCATATAAGGAAAGTCCTGTTTCGGAGATGGAGAATGGTTCCGGTGTTTTCATCGGGAATGTTCTAGAAGGTTCCGGAATGTCCGGCACTCCGGAGGGGGAAGGGTACATGAATGTGTTATATCAAGTTGATATGATTGCATCATGTACTCGGTGTCATCGCTGTTCAAAATAGAGGGTTTATTCAAATCCTAGTTTGAAAAGTCAAACGACTAGTTTGAAAGTCAAACGACAAGTTTTGGAAACAGGAGGAGGAGTGGGAAACCGAGTTGGGGAGGGTTTCCCTCCTCCAACCGGCGGCGCACCACCCAAGCCGAGTTGGGGAGGGACTCCCCTCCCCCCCTTGGCCGGCCGGCCCCTCCACCTATATAAGGAGGGGCAGGGCTCCCTCCTAGAGACACACAAGTCCCTTGCCCCGAAAACCCTAACCCTAGCCGCCGCCGCCCTCCAAGCCGCCGCCGCCTAGGGATCTCCTTGCCGCTGACTTGGGCACCACCAAGCCCTAGTCGCCGGCTCTAGCACCGCTTCCTCGGCGTGTCTAAACCCTAGATCGTCGAGGGATTTCTCATAGCCCACCATACTCGCTCTGACTTACGGCGAAGCCCTGCGAGATCTCCCCTCTACTTCCGGTACCACGCCGTTGTGCTGCCGGAATTGCGAGGAGAGTGCTACAACCTCCGCTGCCTGCTGGAACAAGGGAGAGGAAGGTCTTTGTCGAGTACCGAACGTGTGACCGACTGCGGGAGCGCTGCCGGAACGCAGCGCCGGAAGGATCGTCTACGCGATCTTGAGATCGGGAAGAGTATGACTACATCACCCACGAGAATCCGCTCTTGTTAAACACTTTGGAATCTTCGAGGGTGAGTTATTCCATCGACTCGTTGCTACAATCTAGTAGATAGATCTTGGCTTGTCTGTTTGTATGCGGTAGAAAATTTTTGTTTTACATGCTACGAAACCCTACAGTGGTATCAGAGTCGTGTCTATATGTAGATCTGTTGCACGAGTAGAACACAATGGTCATTATGGGCGTTGATGCTTTTGTTGTCGAATTCTTCTTGTGTACTTTGCATCTTGCGGTATGTTGGGATGAAGCGGCCCGGGCTAACCTTACATGACATCGTTCATGAGACTTGCTCCACGCTTGACATGCAACTTGTATTGCATAAGTGGCTTTGCGGGTGCCTGTTTCTCCTAGCATAGTTAAGATCCAATTTACAACGGGTGATTAACAATACTAGTATCAATGTTGTGGTTCATGTTCGTAAGTTAGAACGACACTTATTGAAAGCCCCAAACCACGTAAAACATGCAAAGAAAGTAGAGGCGTCTAACTTTGTTTTGCAGGGGTGTGCTGTGATGTGATATGGCCATGATTGTGATTATATTTGATGTATGCAATGTTCCTTATTGTAAGTTGGCAACCGGCAGGAGCCATATGGTTGTCTTTAATTTATGTTAAGACCCGCGTGTCTATTCAAAGTAGTTGTAATAGTTGAAGCCGGTGGACGACAACCATGGAGAAGCGTCATTGACCTTGATGCAATGCTGGTGATGATGGAGATCATGTTCGTGCTAGAAGATGGAGATCGGAAGCACAGTGATGAAAGGCCATATCATATCACATATTATGAATTGCATGTGATGTTAATCCTTTATGCATCTTGTATTGGTTAGTAGACGACGGTAGCATTATAAGATGATCCCTCATGCACATGAATTTCAAGTCATAAAGTGTTCACCCTCAGTTAGCACCGTTGCTAAAGCTTGTTGTTTCAAAGCACCACGTGATGATCGGGTGTGTTAGATTCCGCAAGTGTATACAACGTGAGCAAGCCAGATTTGCTCATGCGGAAACTAAGGTTTGATCTTGACGAGCCTAGCATGTACAGACATGGTCTCGGAACACGGATCACCGAAAGGTAAAGCATGAATCATATATTAGATATGATGAACATGTCGATTGTTCGCCATTGAAACTATATCAACTCTCGTGATGATCGGTGTTGATGTAGTGGATTTGGTTCGTGTGATCACTAAAACAATGTGAGGGATATTGTTTTGAGTGGGAGTTCACCTAGATTAATTTTATTATTAATATGAACTCAATTTGTCATAAACTTAGTCTAAACTATTGCAAATATGTTGTAGATCAATGGCAGCCCCTACCATCAATTTTAATGCGTTCCTAGAGAAAGAAAAGTTGAAAAACAATGGAAGCAACTTCGCGGATTGTTTCCGCAATTTGAGGATTGTCCTCACAGCTGGTAATTTGACCTATGTGCTGGATGCACCGCTGGGTGACCCACCTGCAGCTGATGCTTCCGATGAAGTAAAGAATGTTTACCTTACTCGGAAGACTCAGTACTCCACAGTTCAGTGTGCTATCTTGTATGGTTTAGAATCGGAGCTTCAGAAAAGGTTTGAGAATTCAGACCCATATGATATTGTCGAGGATCTCAAATTGATCTTTGAGACTCATGCGGCAATTGAAAGCTATGGGGCTTCTGAAAAGTTCTTTAACTGCAAGATGGAAGAGGGCAGCTCCGTCAGTGAGCATGTGCTTAAGATGTCTGGGCACGCAAACAAACTTCAAAGCTTGGGTATAGTGATTCCTAATGCTTTGGGGATTTACCGCGTCCTCCAATCACTACCACCAAGTTACAAGAACTTTGTGATGAACTACAACATGCAAAACATGAACAAGACGTTGCCAGAACTCTTTGCCATGTTGAAATCTATAGAAGTGGAGATCAAGAAAGAGCACCAAGTGTTTTTGGTCAATAAGACCACCAAATTCAAGAAAGGCAAGTCTAAGCAGAAGGGACACTTCAAGAAGGGTGGTAAGAAAGTTACCACGCCGACGAAGAAGACCAAGGCTGGACCTAAGCCTGATACTGAGTGCTTTTACTGCAAGGGAGAAGGTCACTGGAAGCGGAATTGCCCAAAGTACTTGGCGGATTTGAAGAACGGCAACATCAAGAAGAAAGGTATATCTGATATACATGTTATTGATGTGTATCTCACTAGTACTCGTAGTAGTTCCTGGGTATTTGATACTGGTTTGGTTGCTCATATTTGTAACTCGAAACAGGTGCTGCAGAATAAACGGAAGCTAGCGAAGAACAAGGTGACGATGCGCGTGGGAAACGGATCAAATGTTGATGTGATCGCGGTCGGCACGCTACCCCTTCATCTACCATCGGGATTAGTTTTATACTTAAATAATTGTTATTTGGTGCCTGCGTTGAGCATGAACATTATATCGGGATCTTGTTTATTGCGAGA
Source organism: Avena sativa (assembly GCA_916181665.1). Taxonomy (NCBI): domain Eukaryota; kingdom Viridiplantae; phylum Streptophyta; class Magnoliopsida; order Poales; family Poaceae; genus Avena; species Avena sativa. The sequence continues at coordinate 379,203,056 of OV702284.1, forward strand.
CGGTTACTTGTTTAAGTCCGAGAATAATGGTTGTTCGATTTATATGAGTAATATGTTTTATGCACATGCACCTTTGATAGATGGTCTATTCTTATTGAATCTCGATAGTGGAAATACACATATTAATAACATTGAGGCTAAACGTTTGAAATCGAGCGATAACTCGACCTATATGTGGCACTGTCGTCTTGGTCACATTGGAGTGAAGCGTATGAAGAAACTCCATTCCGATGGACTTCTTGAATCACTTGATTTCGAATCACTTGATAGATGCGAAGCATGTCTGATGGGTAAAATGACTAAGACTCCATTTTCTGGTATGATGGAGCGAGCTACGGACTTATTGGAAATCATACATACCGATGTGTGTGGTCCAATGAGTGTATTATCGCGCGGTGGTTATCGTTATGTTCTTACCTTCACGGATGACTTGAGTAGATATGGGTATATCTATTTCATGAAACATAAGTCTGAAACTTTCGAGAAGTTTAAGGAATTTCAAAGTGAGGTAGAGAATCAACGTAACAAGAAGATTAAATTTCTACGTTCTGATCGTGGAGGTGAATATCTAAGTTACGAGTTTGGCGAGCATTTGAAGAAATGCGGAATACTTTCACAGTTGACACCGCCGGGAACACCACAGCGTAATGGTGTGTCCGAACATCGTAATCGAACTCTCTTAGATATGGTTCGTTCTATGATGTCACTTACAGATTTACCGCTATCATTTTGGGGTTATGCATTAGAAACAGCCGCATTCACTTTAAATAGGGCACCGTCTAAATCCGTTGAAACGACACCGTATGAATTATGGTTTGGGAAGAAACCCAAATTGTCGTTCCTTAAAGTTTGGGGATGCGAAGCCTATGTAAAGAAGTTACAGCCGGACAAGCTTGAACCCAAAGCGGAAAAATGCGTCTTCGTAGGATACCCGAAGGAAACTATTGGGTATACCTTCTATCATAGATCCGAAGGCAAAATCTTCGTTGCCAAGAATGGATCCTTTCTAGAGAAGGAATTTCTCTCGAAAGAAGTGACTGGAAGGAAAGTAGAACTCGACGAGGTTGTCGAACCTTCTCTCGAAATTGCGAGTAGCGCAACACCGGAAGAAGTTCCTGTGGTGCCTGCACCAATAAGAGAGGAAGATAATGATGATGATCATGAAACTTCGGTTGAAGTTGCTACAAAGGCTCGCAGGTCAAAGAGAACTCGTACCACTCCAGATTGGTATGATCCCGTTATGAGTGTCATGTTGGTAGACAACACCGATGACCCTGAGACATATGAGGAAGCGATGATGAGCCCAGATTCCAATAAATGGCAAGAAGCCATGAAATCCGAGATTGGATCCATGTACGAAAACCAAGTGTGGACTTTGGTGGACTTACCGGATGGCCGGAAGGCTGTCGAGAACAAATGGATTTTCAAGAAGAAAACAGATGCTGATGGTAATGTTACTGTCTATAAAGCTCGACTTGTCGCAAAAGGGTTTCGACAAATTCAAGGAGTTGACTACGATGAGACTTTCTCACCAGTAGCGAAGCTAAAGTCTGTGAGGATTATGTTAGCAATCGCTGCATATTATGATTATGAGATATGGCAGATGGATGTCAAAACAGCATTCCTCAATGGAGACATTGATGAAGAGTTGTATATGATGCAACCCAAAGGTTTTGTCGATCCTAAAGATGCTAACAAGGTATGCAAACTTCAAAGGTCCATCTATGGATTGAAGCAAGCATCCCAAAGTTGGAATCAACGTTTTGATAAGGTGATCAAAAGTTTTGGTTTTATACAAACGTATGGAGAAGCTTGTATTTACAAGAAAGTGAGTGGGAGCTCTGTAGCATTCTTAATACTATATGTAGATGACATATTGTTGATTGGGAATGATGTAGACCTTCTTAATAGTGTCAAGGAATATTTGAATAATAGTTTTTCAATGAAGGATCTTGGCGAAGCAGCTTATATATTAGGCATAAAGATTTATAGAGATAGATCGAAACGCCAAATATCATTGTCACAAAGTACATATTTGGACAAAGTTCTAAAGAGGTTTGGAATGGAAGATAGCAAGAAAGGGTTCTTGCCCATGTTGCCCAATACAACCTTGAGTAAAACTCAAAGTCCGACATCGGCAGAAGATAGAGAAAGGATGAGTAAAACTCCCTATGCCTCAGCCATAGGATATCTAATGTATGCCATGCTATGTACTAGACCCGACATTGCATATGCTGTTAGTTTAACTAGCAGATATCAAAGTGATCCAGGAGTGGATCATTGGACAGCGGTCAAAAACATCCTTAAGTACTTGAGAAGAACTAAGTATATGGTTCTTTCTTATGGAGGTGATGAACAACTCATTGTTAATGGTTACACCGATGCTAGTTGGAACACCGATCCGGATGATTCTAAATCACAATCTGGATACGTATTTATTTTGAATGGTGCAGTAGTTAGCTGGAGGAGTGCAAAGCAAAGCGTTGTGGCAATATCTTCAACTGAATCGGAATACATGGCTGCTTCGGAGGCTTCACAAGAAGCGATATGGATGAAAGAGTTCATTACAGAGCTAGGTGTGGTTCCTAGTGCGCTGGACCCAATGTCTATCTACTGTGATAACATGGGCGCCATAGCCAATGCGCAAGAACCAAGGTCACACAAGAAGCTGAAGCATATCAAGCTACGTTTTCACGCTATTCGAGAACATATCCAAGATGGGGATATAAAGATTTGCAAAGTACACACAGATCTGAATGTGGCGGATCCGTTGACTAAACCTCTCCCGAGGGAAAAACATGACCAGCACCAAACTGCCATGGGTGTTCGGTATATTACCATGTAATCTAGATTAGATGACTCTAGTGCAAGTGGGAGACTGTTGGAGATATGCCCTAGAGGCAATAATAAATATAGTTATTATTATATCTTTGTGTTTATGATGAATGTTTACATTCATGCTATAATCGATTTAACAAGGAAACATTAATGCTTGTGTGATTTGTAAACTTAAATTGAAGTCCCTAGTATAAGCCTCTATACATCACTAGCTTGTTGGTTGATAAATGATTGTGGTTTCCCTATCATGGGCATTGAGATGTTATCGACAACAAGATCATATCGTTAGGAGAATGATATGGTGGACATACTCCTATAGATAAGCATAGCATAAAGATCAAGTCATTTTAATAGTTCAATTGCTATATGCTTTCTGATACATAGTAATCTAATTCCTTCGACCATGAGATCATGCATATCACCTTTACCGGATGGATGCTTGGATGACATCAAACATCACACCATAACTGGGTGGCTATAAAGGTGGTATTGAGTATTCGGAAAGTATTGGTTGAAACACATGGATCAAGAGTGGGATTTGTCCATCCATATGACAGATAGATATACTCTGGGCCCTCTCGGTGAAATGTCATCCAATTAGCTTGCAAGCATGTGACTGGCTCACAAGGGATCACATATCACGGGAACGAGAAAAGAGTACTTATCGGTAACGAGGTTGAACTAGGTATGCAGAGATACCGACGATCATAACCTCGGATAAGTAAACTATCGTGAGACAAAGGGAAATTGATATCGTATGTAAGTGGTTCATTCGATCGCAAAGTAATCGTAGAAATATGTGGGAGCCATATGAATTTCCAGATTCCTCTATTGGTTATTGTTCGGAGAAGTGTCTCGATCATGTCCGCATAATTCACGAACCGTAGGGAGACACACTTAAGGATTCGACGTTGTTTGAGTAGTTATGGAATGATGAGAAAGAGACCGAATGTTGTTCGGAGTCTCGAATGGGATTCGGGATATCACGAGGAGATCCGGAATGGTCCGGAGAATAAGATTCATATAAGGAAAGTCCTGTTTCAGAGATGGAGAATGGTTCCGGTGTTTTCATCGGGAATGTTCTAGAAGGTTCCGGAATGTCCGGCACTCCGGAGGGGGAAGGGTACATGAATGTGTTATATCAAGTTGATATGATTGCATCATGTACTCGGTGTCATCGCTGTTCAAAATAGAGGGTTTATTCAAATCCTAGTTTGAAAAGTCAAACGGCTAGTTTGAAAGTCAAACGGTAAGTTTTGGAAAGAGGAGGAGGAGTGGGAAACCGAGTTGGGGAGGGTTTCCCTCCTCCAACCGGTTGCGCACCACCCAAGCCGAGTTGGGGAGGGACTCCCCTCCCTCCCCTTGGCCGGCCGGCCCCCTCCACCTATATAAGGAGGGGCAGGGCTCCCTCCTAGAGACACACAAGTCCCTTGCCCCGAAAACCCTAACCCTAGCCGCCGCCGCCCTCCAAGCCGCCGCCGCCTAGGGATCTCCTTGCCGCCGACTTGGGCACCACCAAGCCCTAGTCGCCGGATCTAGCACCTCTTCCTCGGCGTGTCTAAACCCTAGATCGTCGAGGGATTTCTCATAGCCCACCATACTCGCTCCGGCTTAAGGCGAAGCCCTGCGAGATCTCCCCTCTACTTCCGGTACCACGCCGTTGTGCTGCCGGAATTGCGAGGAGAGTGCTACAACCTCCACTGCCTGCTGGAACAAGGGAGAGGAAGGTCTTCGTCGAGTACCGAACGTGTGACCGACTGCGGGAGCGCTGCCGGAACGCAGCGCCGGAAGGATCGTCTACGTGATCTTGAGATCGGGAAGAGTACGACTACATCACCCACGAGAATCCGCTCTCGTTAAACACTTTGGAATCTTCGAGGGTGAGTTATTCCGTCGACTCGTTGCTACAATCTAGTAGATAGATCTTGGCTTGTCTGTTTGTATGCGGTAGAAATTTTTTGTTTTCCATGCTACGAAACCCTACAAGAACGAACCATATCTAAGAGACTTCGATTACGACGTTCGGACACACCATTACGCTGTGGTGTTCCCGGTGGTGTCATTTGTGAAAGTATTCCGCATTTCTTCAAATGCTCGCCAAACTCGTAACTTAGATATTCACCTCCACGATCAGAACGTAGAAATTTAATCTTCTTGTTACGTTGATTCTCTACCTCACTTTGAAATTCCTTAAACTTCTCAAAAGTTTTGGACTTGTGTTTCATGAAATAGATATACCCATATCTACTCAAGTCATCCGTGAAGGTAAGAACATAACGATAACCATCGCGCGACGCTACACTCATTGGACCACATACATCGGTATGTATGATTTCCAATAAGTCCGTAGCTCGCTCCATCATACCCGAAAATGGAGTCTTAGTCATTTTACCCATCAGACATGCTTCGCATCTTTCAAGTGATTCGAAATCAAGTGATTCAAGAAGTCCATCGGAATGGAGTTTCTTCATACGCTTCACTCCAATGTGACCAAGACGACAGTGCCACATATAGGTCGAGTTATCGCTCGATTTCAAACGTTTAGCCTCAATGTTATTAATATGTGTATTTCCACTATCGAGATTCAATAAAAATAGACCATCTATCAAAGGTGCATGTGCATAAAACATATTACTCATATAAATCGAACAACCATTATTCTCGGATTTAAACAAGTAACCGTCTCGCAATAAACAAGATCCCGATATAATGTTCATGCTTAACGCAGGCACCAAATAACAATTATTTAAGTATAAAACTAATCCCAATGGTAGATGAAGGGGTAGCATGCCGACCGCGATCACATCAACCTTTGATCCGTTTCCCACGCGCATCGTCACCTCGTTCTTCGCTAGCTTCCGTTTATTCTGCAACACCTGTTTCGAGTTACAAATATGAGCAACCGAACCAGTATCAAATACCCAGGCACTACTACGAGTACTAGTGAGATACACATCAATAACATGTATATCAGATATACCTTTCTTCTTGATGTTGCCGTTCTTCAAATCCGCCAAGTACTTTGGGCAATTCTGCTTCCAGTGACCTTCTCCCTTGCAGTAAAAGCACTCAATATCAGGCTTAGGTCCAGCCTTGGTCTTCTTCATTGGTGTGGTAACTTTCTTACCACCCTTCTTGAAGTGTCCCTTCTGCTTAGACTTGCCTTTCTTGAATTTGGTGGTCTTATTGACCAAAAACACTTGGTGCTCTTTCTTGATCTCCACTTCTATAGATTTCAACATGGCAAAGAGTTCTGGCAACGTCTTGTTCATGTTTTGCATGTTGTAGTTCATCACAAAGTTCTTGTAACTTGGTGGTAGTGATTGGAGGACGCGGTAAATCCCCAAAGCATTAGGAATCACTATACCCAAGCTTTGAAGTTTGTTTGCGTGCCCAGACATCTTAAGCACATGCTCACTGACGGAGCTGCCCTCTTCCATCTTGCAGTTAAAGAACTTTTCAGAAGCCTCATAGCTTTCAATTGCCGCATGAGTATCAAAGATCAATTTGAGATCCTCGACAATATCATATGGGTCTGAATTCTCAAACCTTTTCTGAAGCTCCGATTCTAAACCATACAAGATAGCACACTAAACTGTGGAGTACTGAGTCTTTCGAGTAAGGTAAACATTCTTTACTTCATCGGAAGCATCAGCTGCAGGTGGGTCACCCAGCGGTGCATCCAGCACATAGGTCAAATTACCAGCTGTGAGGACAATCCTCAAATTGAGGAAACAATTCGCGAAGTTGCTTCCATTGTTTTTCAACTTTTCTTTCTCTAGGAACGCATTAATATTGATGGTAGGGGCTGCCATTGATCTACAACATATTTGCAATAGTTTAGACTAAGTTTATGACAAATTGAGTTCAAATTAATAATAAAATTAATCTAGGTGAACTCCCACTCAAAACAATATCCCTCACATTGTTTTAGTGATCACACGAACCAAATCCACCACATCAACACCGATCATCACGAGAGTTGATATAGTTTCAATGGCGAAAAATCGACATGTTCATCATATCTACTATATGATTCATGCTTTACCTTTTGGTGATCCGTGTTCCGAGACCATGTCTGTACATGCTAGGCTCGTCAAGATCAAACCTTAGTTTCCGCATGAGCAAATCTGGCTTGCTCACGTTGTATACACTTGCGGAATCTAACACACCCGATCATCACGTGGTGCTTCGAAACAACAAGCTTTAGCAACGGTGCTAACTAAGGTTGAACACTTTATGACTTGAAATTCATGTGCATGAGGGATCATCTTATAATGCTACCGTCGTCTACTAAGCAATACAAGATGCATAAAGGATTAACATCACATGCAATTCATAATATGTGATATGATATGGCCTTTCTTCTTTGTGCTTCCGATCTCCATCTTCTAGCACAAACATGATCTCCATCATCACCGGCATTGCATCAAGGTCAATGACGCTTCTCCATGGTTGTCGTCCACCGGCTTCAACTATTACAACTACTTTGAATAGACACGCGGGTCGTAACATAAATTAAAGACAACCATCTAGCTCCTGCCGGTTGCCAACTTACAATAAGGATCATTGCATACATCAAATATAATCACGATCATGGCCATATCACATCACTGCACACCCCTGCAAAACAAAGTTAGACGCCTCTACTTTCTTTGCATGTTTTACGTGGTTTGGGGCTTTCAATAAGTGTCGTTCTAACTTACGAACATGAACCACAACATTGATACTAGTATTGTTAATCACCCGTTGTAAATTGGATCTTAACTATGCTAGGAGAAACAGGCACCCGCAAAGCCACTTATGCAATACAAGTTGCATGTCAAGCGTGGAGCAAGTCTCATGAACGATGTCATGTAAGGTTAGCCCGGGCCGCTTCATCCCAACATACCGCAAGATGCAAAGTACACAAGAAGCAATCGACAATAAAAGCATCAACGCCCACAATGACCATTGTGTTCTACTCGTGCAACAGATCTACATATAGACACGGCTCTGATACCACTGTAGGGTTTCGTAGCATGGAAAACAAAAATTTTCTATCGCATACAAACAAACAAGCCAAGATCTATCTACTAGATTGAAGCAACGAGTCAATGGAATAACTCACCCTCGAAGATTCCAAAGTGTTTAACGAGAGCGGATTCTCGTGGGTTATGTAGTCGTACTCTTCCCGATCTCAAGATCACGTAGACGATCCTTCCGGCGCTGCGTTCCGGCAGCGCTCCTGCAGTCGGTCACACGTTCGGTACTCGACGAAGACCTTCCTTTCCCTTGTTCCAGCAGGCAGCGGTGGTTGTAGCACTCTCCTCGCGATTCCGGCAGCACAATGGCGTGGTACCGAAAGTAGAGGGGAGATCTCGCAGGGCTTCGCCTTAAGCCAGAGCGAGTATGGTGGAGTATGAGAGAGTCCCTCAACGATCTAGGGTTTAGACACGCCAAGGAGGGGCAAGCCGGCGGCTAGGGTTTAGCTAGGCGGCGGCGGTTTGCCCTTGGGCCGGCGGCGGCTATGGAGGCGGCGGCGGCTTGGTACTAGGGTTTAGAGGTAGGAACTTGTGTGTCTAGGAGGGGAGCCCTGCCCCTCCTTATATAGGTGGAGGGGGCCGGCCAAGGGGAGGGGAGTCCCTCCCCAACTCGGCTTGGTGGTGCGCCGGCGGTGGGAGGAGGAACTCCTCCCCCAAGTCGGTTTCCACCTCCCTCTCCACTTCCCAAAACTAGCCGTTTGACTTTCAAACTTGGCGTTTGACTTTTCAAACTAGGATTTGAATAAACCCTCTATTTTGTTCAGCGATGACACCGAGTACATGATGCAATCATACCAACTTGATATAACACATTCATGTACCCTTCCCCTCCGGAGTGCCGGACATTCCGGAACCTTCTAGAACATTCCCGATGAAAACACCGGAACCATTTCCCAACTCCGAAACGGGACTTTCCTTATATGAATCTTATTCTCCGGACCATTCCGGATCTCCTCGTGATATCCCGAATCCCATTCGAGACTCCGAACAACATTCGGTCTATTTCTCATCATTCCATAACTACTCAAACAACGTCGAATCCTTAAGTGTGTCTCCCTACGGTTCGTGAATTATGCGGACATGATCGAGACACTTCTCCGAACAATAACCAATAGAGGAATCTGGAAATTCATATGGCTCCCACATATTTCTACGATTACTTTGCGATCGAATGAACCACTTACATACGATATCAATTTCCCTTTGTCTCACGATAGTTTACTTATCCGAGGTTATGATCGTCGGTATCTCTGCATACCTAGTTCAACCTCGTTACCGATAAGTACTCTTTTCTCGTTCCCGTGATATGTGATCCCTTGTGAGCCAGTCACATGCTTTCAAGCTAATTGGATGACATTTCACCGAGAGGGCCCAGAGTATATCTATCCGTCATATGGATGGACAAATCCCACTCTTGATCCATGTGTCTCAACCAATACTTTCCGAACACTCAATGCCACCTTTATAGCCACCCAGTTACGGTGTGGTGTTTGATGTCATCAAAGCATCCATCCGGTAAAGGTGATATGCATGATCTCATGGTCGAAGGAATTAGATTACTATGTATCAGAAAGCATATAGCAATTGAACTATTAAAATGACTTGATCTTTATGCTACGCTTATCTATAGGAGTGTGTCCACCATATAATTCTCCTAACGATATGATCTTGTTGTTAATAACATCTCAATGTTCATGATAGGGAAACCACAATCATCTATTAACCAACAAGCTAGTATTATATAGAGGCTTTACTAGGGACTCTTATTTTAGTCTACAAATCACACAAGTATTAATGTTTCCTTGTTAATACTATTATAGCATGAATGTAAACATTTATCATAAACACAAAGATATAATAATAACTATATTTATTATTCCCTCTAGGGCATATCTGTAGGGGTTCGCAGCATGGAAAACAAAAATTTTCTATCGCATACAAACAAACAAGCCAAGATCTATCTACTAGATTGTAGCAACGAGTCGATGGAATAACTCACCCTCGAAGATTCCAAAGTGTTTAACGAGAGCAGATTCTCGTGGGTGATGTAGTCGTACTCTTTCTGATCTCAAGATCGCGTAGACGATCCTTCCAGCGCCACGTTCCAGCAGCGCTCCCGCAGTCGGTCACACGTTCGGTACTCGACGAAGACCTTCCTCTCCCTTGTTCCAGCAGGCAGCGGAGGTTGTAGCACTCTCCTCGCGATTCCGGCAGCACAACGGCGTGGTACCGGAGGTAGAGGGGAGATCCCGCAGGGCTTCGCCTTAAGCCGGTGCGAGTATGGTGGAGCTTATGAGAGAGGCTATTAGTGGTCTAGTAATTAGACACACCAATTAGAGGGCTCTAAACCAATTAGAAGGCTCTAAACCGAATAGCTCTAAACCGGGGTCTAGATCTAGGGTTTAGTTTAGAGGATAGGAAACTTGTGTTGTGTCTAGAGGAGGAGGCCCTGCCCCTCCTTTTATAGGTGGGAGGGCCGGCGCCATGGGGAGGAGTTCCTCCCCAACTCGGCCTAGGGAGGTGCGCCGGCCTAGGGGAGGAACCCTCCTCCAACTCGGCCTCCACCTCTCCTCCTCTTTCTCCACTTTCCGAAACTGGCAGTTTGACCGAAAACTGGCAGTTTGACTTTTCCAATTAGGATTTGAATTAACCCTTTATTTCGGACAGCGAGAACACTTAGTACATGATGCAATCATTCCAACATGCAATGACACATTCATGTACCCCTTCCCCCCCGGAGTGCCGGACATTCCGGGACCTTCTAGAATGTTCCCGATGAAAACACCGGAACCATTCCCCAACTCCGAAACGGGACTTTCCTTATATGAATCTTATTCTCCGGACCATTCCGGATCACCTCGTGATATCCTGGATCCCATCCGAGACTCCGAACAACATTCGGTCTCTTTCTCATAATACCATAACTACTCAAACAACGTCGAATCCTTAAGTGTGTCTCCCTACGGTTCGTGAATTATGCGGACATGATCGAGACACTTCTCCGAACAATAACCAATAGAGGAATCTGGAAATTCATATGGCTCCCACATATTTCTACGATTACTTTGCGATCGAATGAACCACTTACATACGATACCAATTTCCCTTTGTCTCACGATATGTTACTTATCCGAGGTTATGATCTTCGGTATCTCTGCATACCTAGTTCAACCTCGTTACTGATAAGTACTCTTTTCTCGTTCCCGTGATATGTGATCCCTTGTGACCCAGTCACATGCTTGCAAGCTAATTGGATGACATTTCACCGAGAGGGCCCAGAGAATATCTATCCGTCATATGGATGGACAAATCCCACTCTTGATCCATGTGTTTCAACCAATACTTTCCGAACACTCAATACCACCTTTATAGCCACCCTGTTACGGTGTGGTGTTTGATGACATCAAAGCATCCATCCAGTAAAGGTGATATGCATGATCTCATGGTCAAAGGAATTAGGTTACTATGTATCAGAAAGCATATAGCAATTGAACTATTGAAATGACTTGATCTTTATGCTACGCTTATCTATAGGAGTATGTCCACCATATCATTCTCCTAACGATATGATCTTGTTGTTAATAACATCTCAATGTTCATGATAGGAAAACCACAATCATCTATTAACCAACAAGCTAGTGAAGTATAGAGGCTATACTAGGGACTTCAATTTAAGTTTACAATTCACACAAGTATTAATGTTTCCTTGTTAATACTATTATAGCATGAATATAAACATTTATCATAAACACAAAGATATAACAATAACTATATTTATTATTGCCTCTAGGGCATATCTCCAACAGTCTCCCACTTGCACTAGAGTCATCTAATCTAGATTACATGGTAATATACCGAACACCCATGGCAGTTTGGTGTTGGTCATGTTTTGCCCTCGGGAGAGGTTTAGTCAACGGATCCGCCACATTCAGATCTGTGTGTACTTTGCAAATCTTTATATCCCCATCCTGGATATGTTCTCGAATAGCGTGAAAACGTAGCTTGATATGCTTCAGCTTCTTGTGTGACCTTGGTTCTTGCGCATTGGCTATGGCGCCCATGTTATCACAATAGATAGACATTGGGTCCAGCGCACTAGGAACCACACCCAGCTCTGTAATGAACTCTTTCATCCATATCGCTTCTTGTGAAGCCTCCGAAACAGCCATGTATTCCGATTCAGTTGAAGATCTCGCCACAACGCTTTGCTTTGCACTCCTCCAGCTAACTGCTGCACCATTCAAAATAAATACGTATCCAGATTGTGATTTAGAATCATCCGGATCAGTGTTCCAACTAGCATCGGTGTAACCATTAACAACGAGCTGTTCATCACCTCCATAAGAAAGAACCATATCCTTAGTTCTTCTCAAGTACTTAAGGATGTTTTTGACCGCTGTCCAATGATCCACTCCTGGATCACTTTGATATCTGCTAGTTAAACTAACAGCATATGCAATGTTGGGTCTAGTACATAGCATGGCATACATTAGAGATCCTATGGCTGAGGCATAGGGAGTCTTACTCATCCTTTCTCTATCTTCTGCCGATGTCGGACTTTGAGTTTTACTCAAGGTCGTATTGGGCAACATGGGCAAGAACCCTTTCTTGCTATCTTCCATTCCAAACCTCTTTAGAACTTTGTCCAAATATGTACTTTGTGACAATGATATTTGGCGTTTCGATCTATCTCTATAAATCTTTATGCCTAATATGTAAGCTGCTTCGCCAAGATCCTTCATTGAAAAACTATTATTCAAATACTCTTTGACACTATTAAGAAGGTCTACATCATTCCCAATCAACAATATGTCATCCACATATAGTATTAAGAATGCTACAGAGCTCCCACTCACTTTCTTGTAAATACAAGCTTCTCCATAAGTTTGTATAAAACCAAAACTTTTGATTACCTTATCAAAACGTTGATTCCAACTTCGGGATGCCTGCTTCAATCCATAGATGGACCGTTGAAGCTTGCATACCTTGTTAGCGTCTTTAGGATCGACAAAACCTTTGGGTTGTATCATATACAACTCTTCATCAATGTCTCCATTGAGGAATGCTGTTTTGACATCCATCTGCCATATCTCATAATCATAATATGCAGCGATTGCTAACATAATCCTCACAGACTTTAGCTTCGCTACCGGTGAGAAAGTCTCATCGTAGTCAACTCCTTGAATTTGTCGAAACCCTTTTGCGACAAGTCGAGCTTTATAGACAGTAACATTACCATCAGCATCTGTTTTCTTCTTGAAAATCCATTTGTTCTCGACAGCCTTCCGGCCATCCGGTAAGTCCACCAAAGTCCATACTTGGTTTTCGTACATGGATCCAATCTCGGATTTCATGGCTTCTTGCCATTTATTGGAATCTGGGCTCATCATCGCTTCCTCATATGTCTCGGGGTCATCGGTGTTGTCCACCAACATGACATTCATAACGGAATCATACCAATCTGGAGTGGTACGAGTTCTCGTTGACCTCCGAGGCTCTGTAGCAACTTCAACCGAAGTTTCATGATCACCATCATTAGCTTCCTCTCTTATTGGTGCAGGCACCACAGGAACTTCTTCCGGTGCTGCGCTACTCGCAATTTCGAGAGAAGGTTCGACAACCTCGTCGAGTTCTACTTTCCTTCCAGTCACTTCTTTCGAGAGAAATTCCTTCTCTAGAAAGGATCCATTCTTGGCAACAAAGATTTTGCCTTCGGATCTATGATAGAAGGTATACCCAATAGTTTCCTTCGGGTATCCTATGAAGACGCATTTTTCCGCTTTGGGTTCAAGCTTGTCCGGCTGTAACTTCTTTACATAGGCTTCGCATCCCCAAACTTTAAGGAACGACAATTTAGGTTTCTTCCCAAACCATAATTCATACGGTGTCGTTTCAACGGATTTAGATGGTGCCCTATTTAAAGTGAATGCGGCTGTTTCTAATGCATAACCCCAAAATGTTAGCGGTAAATCTGTAAGTGACATCATAGAACGAACCATATCTAAGAGAGTTCGATTACGACGTTCGGACACACCATTACGCTGTGGTGTTCCCGGCGGTGTCAATTGTGAAAGTATTCCGCACTTCTTTAAATGCTCGCCAAACTCGTAACTTAGATATTCACCTCCACGATCAGAACGTAGAAATTTAACCTTCTTGTTACGTTGATTCTCTTCCTCACTTTGAAACTCCTTAAACTTCTCGAAAGTTTCGGACTTATGTTTCATGAAATAGATATACCCATATCTACTCAAGTCATCCGTGAAGGTAAGAACATAACGATAACCACTGCGCGATGCTACACTCATTGGACCACACACATCGGTATGTATGATTTCCAATAAGTCTGTAGCTCACTCCATTATACCAGAAAATGGAGTCTTAGTCATTTTACCCATCAGACATGCCTCGCATCTTTCAAGTGATTCAAAATCAAGTGATTCAAGAAGTCCATCGGAATGGAGTTTCTTCATACGTTTCACTCCAATGTGACCAAGACGACAGTGCCATATATAGGTCAAATTATCGCTTGATTTCAAACGTTTAGCCTCAATGTTATTAATATGTGTATTTCTACTATCGAGATTCAATATGAATAGACCATCTATCAAAGGTGCATGTGCATAAAACACATTACTCATATAAATCGAACAACCATTATTCTCGGATTTAAACAAGTAATTGTCTCGCAATAAACAAGATCCTGATATAATGTTCATGCTTAATGCAGGCACCAAATAACAATTATTTAAGTATAAAACTAATCCCGATGGTAGATGAAGAGGTAGCGTGCCGACCGCGATCACATCAACCTTTGATCCGTTTCCTACGCGCATCGTCACCTCGTTCTTCACTAGCTTCCGTTTATTCTGCAGCTCCTGTTTCGAGTTACAAATATGAGCAACCGAACCAGTATCAAATACCCAGGCACTACTACGAGTACTAGTGAGATACACATCAATAACATGTATATCAGATATACCTTTCTTCTTGATGTTGCCGTTCTTCAAATCCGCCAAGTACTTTGGGCAATTCCGCTTCCAGTGACCTTCTCCCTTGCAGTAAAAGCACTCAGTTTCAGGCTTAGGTCCAGCCTTGGTCTTCTTCGTTGGCATGGTAACTTTCTTACCACCCTTCTTGAAGTGTCCCTTTTGCTTAGACTTGCCTTTCTTGAATTTGGTGGTCTTATTGACCATCAACACTTGGTGCTCTTTCTTGATCTCCACTTCTGCAGATTTTAACATAGCAAATAGTTCTGGCAACTCTTTGTTCATGTTCTGCATGTTGTAGTTCATCACAAAGTTCTTGTAACTTGGTGGTAGTGATTGGAGGATGCGGTAAACTCCCAAAGTATTAGGAATCACTATACCCAAGCTTTGAAGTTTATTCGCGTGCCCAGACATTTTAAGCACATGCTCACTGACGGAGCTACCCTCTTCCATCTTGCAGTTAAAGAACTTTTCAGAAGCTTCATAACTTTCAATTGCCGCATGAGTCTCAAAAATTAATTTGAGATCCTCGACAATATCATATGGATCTGACTCTTCAAACCTTTTCTGAAGCTCCGATTCTAAACCATACAAGATAGCACACTGAACTATGGAGTACTGATTCTTCCGAGCGAGGTAAACATTCTTTACTTCATCGGTAGCATCAGCTGCAGGTGGGTCACCTAGCGGTGCATCCAGCACATAGGTCAAATTACCAGCTGTGAGGACAATCCTCAAATTGCGGAACCAATCCGCGAAGTTGCTTCCATTGTTTTTCAACTTTTCTTTCTCTAGGAACGCATTAAAATTGATGGTAGGGGCTGCCATTGATCTACAACATATTTGCAATAGTTTAGACTAAGTTTATGACAAATTGAGTTCAAATTAATTAATGAAATTAAACTAGGTGAACTCCCACTCAAAACAACATCCCTCACATTGTTTTAGTGATCACACGAACCAAATCTACTATATCAACACCGATCATCACGAGAGCCGATATAGTTTTAATGGCGAACAATCATCATGTTCATCATATCTACTATATGATTCATGCTTTGCCTTTCGGCGATCCGTGTTCCTGAGGCCATGTCTGTACATGCTAGGCTCGTCAAGATCAAACCTTAGCTACCGCATAAGCAAATCTGGCTTGCTTACGTTGTATTCACCCGCGGAA
Source organism: Avena sativa (assembly GCA_916181665.1). Classification (NCBI taxonomy): domain Eukaryota; kingdom Viridiplantae; phylum Streptophyta; class Magnoliopsida; order Poales; family Poaceae; genus Avena; species Avena sativa. The sequence continues at coordinate 379,219,084 of OV702284.1, forward strand.
TCAAAGACACCCGATCATCACGTGGTGCTTCGAAGCAACAAGCTTTGGCAACGGTGCATACTAAGGGTGAACACTTTAGAACTTGAAATTTATGTGCATGAGGGATCATCTTATAATGCTACCGTCGTCTACTAAGCAATACAAGATGCATAAAGGATTAACATCACATGTAATTCATAATATGTGATATGATATGGCCTTTCTTCTTTGTGCTTCCGATCTCCATCTTCAAGCACGAATATGATCTCCATCATCACCGGCATAGCATCAAGGTCAATGACGCTTCTTCATGGTTGTCGTCCACCAGCTTCAACTATTACAACTATTTTGAATAGACACGCAGGTCTTAACAGAAATTAAAGACAACCATATGGCTCCTGCCGGTTGCCAACTTACAATAAGGAACATTGCATACATCAAATATAATCACAATCATGGCCATATCACATCACTGCACACCCCTGCAAAACAAAGTTAGACGCTTCTACTTTCTTTGCATATTTTACGTGGTTTGGGGCTTTCCATAAGTGTCGTTCTAACCTACGAACAAGAACCACAACATTGATACTAGCATTGTTGATTACCCGTTGTAAATTGGATCTTTACTATGCTAGGAGAAACAGGCACCCGCAAAGCCACTTATGCAATACAAGTTGCATGTTAAGCGTGGAGCAAGTCTCATGAACGATGTCATGTTAGGTTAGCCCGGGCCGCTTCATCCCAACATACCGCAAGATGCAAAGTACACAAAAAGCAATCTACAATAAAAGCATCAACGCCCACAATGACCATTGTGTTCTACTCGTGCAACAGATCTACATATAGACACGGCTCTGATACCACTGTAGGGGTTCGCAGCATGGAAAACAAAAATTTTCTATCGCATACAAACAAACAAGCCAAGATCTATCTACTAGATTGTAGCAACGAGTCGATGGAATAACTCACCCTCGAAGATTCCAAAGTGTTTAACGAGAGCAGATTCTCGTGGGTGATGTAGTCGTACTCTTTCCGATCTCAAGATCGCGTAGACGATCCTTCCAGCGCCACGTTCCAGCAGCGCTCCCGCAGTCGGTCACACGTTCGGTACTCGACGAAGACCTTCCTCTCCCTTGTTCCAGCAGGCAGCGGAGGTTGTAGCACTCTCCTCGCGATTCCGGCAGCACAACGGCGTGGTACCGGAGGTAGAGGGGAGATCCCGCAGGGCTTCGCCTTAAGCCGGTGCGAGTATGGTGGAGCTTATGAGAGAGGCTATTAGTGGTCTAGTAATTAGACACACCAATTAGAGGGCTCTAAACCAATTAGAAGGCTCTAAACCGAATAGCTCTAAACCGGGGTCTAGATCTAGGGTTTAGTTTAGAGGATAGGAAACTTGTGTTGTGTCTAGAGGAGGAGGCCCTGCCCCTCCTTTTATAGGTGGGAGGGCCGGCGCCATGGGGAGGAGTTCCTCCCCAACTCGGCCTAGGGAGGTGCGCCGGCCTAGGGGAGGAACCCTCCTCCAACTCGGCCTCCACCTCTCCTCCTCTTTCTCCACTTTCCGAAACTGGCAGTTTGACCGAAAACTGGCAGTTTGACTTTTCCAATTAGGATTTGAATTAACCCTTTATTTCGGACAGCGAGAACACTTAGTACATGATGCAATCATTCCAACATGCAATGACACATTCATGTACCCCTTCCCCCCCGGAGTGCCGGACATTCCGGGACCTTCTAGAATGTTCCCGATGAAAACACCGGAACCATTCCCCAACTCCGAAACGGGACTTTCCTTATATGAATCTTATTCTCCGGACCATTCCGGATCACCTCGTGATATCCCGGATCCCATCCGAGACTCCGAACAACATTCGGTCTCTTTCTCATAATACCATAACTACTCAAACAACGTCGAATCCTTAAGTGTGTCTCCCTACGGTTCGTGAATTATGCGGACATGATCGAGACACTTCTCCGAACAATAACCAATAGAGGAATCTGGAAATTCATATGGCTCCCACATATTTCTACGATTACTTTGCGATCGAATGAACCACTTACATACGATACCAATTTCCCTTTGTCTCACGATATGTTACTTATCCGAGGTTATGATCTTCGGTATCTCTGCATACCTAGTTCAACCTCGTTACTGATAAGTACTCTTTTCTCGTTCCCGTGATATGTGATCCCTTGTGACCCAGTCACATGCTTGCAAGCTAATTGGATGACATTTCACCGAGAGGGCCCAGAGAATATCTATCCGTCATATGGATGGACAAATCCCACTCTTGATCCATGTGTTTCAACCAATACTTTCCGAACACTCAATACCACCTTTATAGCCACCCTGTTACGGTGTGGTGTTTGATGACATCAAAGCATCCATCCAGTAAAGGTGATATGCATGATCTCATGGTCAAAGGAATTAGGTTACTATGTATCAGAAAGCATATAGCAATTGAACTATTGAAATGACTTGATCTTTATGCTACGCTTATCTATAGGAGTATGTCCACCATATCATTCTCCTAACGATATGATCTTGTTGTTAATAACATCTCAATGTTCATGATAGGAAAACCACAATCATCTATTAACCAACAAGCTAGTGAAGTATAGAGGCTATACTAGGGACTTCAATTTAAGTTTACAATTCACACAAGTATTAATGTTTCCTTGTTAATACTATTATAGCATGAATATAAACATTTATCATAAACACAAAGATATAACAATAACTATATTTATTATTGCCTCTAGGGCATATCTCCAACAATATCTCCAACAGATGCTGCTTCCACTATCCACCATGCACTTGGTGAACTCCACGCCGTCAATCAATGGGTTGATGACCATGGCGTACTGGTTCTCCGTGGGCACAAGGTCTGGGTGGTCCGTCCTGTCCCAAGTTATTGGAACCTCCGACCAGCGCAGGTATTGGGGAACTGGGGGGAGAGTGGCCATCAGGATCCTTAGAGAGGTCTTCTGTTGTCGGACGGTGGGGGTGCCAAGGAAAGTGTGGTAGACTGGGGACTTCTTTGCGAAGGGGTTCTTGCCCTTGTCGTCGCTCTTGGCGGCGTGCTTGGGTTCAACGTCCTCGTCCATGTCACTTGAATCCTTGGACTCCTCATCCTTCTTCTTCCCCTTGCCCTTGCCTCACGGTCTGTTCTTCCGACTTCGCTTGGAGCCGGACTCCGGGTCTTCCTTGAGGTCGTTGACGAACTTGCAGTGTCGATTGGTATGGGTGTCCTTGCCATTAACATCGAGGTGTACGAGGCACGGCATATCGCGGTACTCTTCGTAGGTTTGGGGAACGCGGAGCGGCGCCGAGTTTGTTTCACTTCCTCGCTGCTGCCCATGGCCTGCTCCTCTTCCTCGGCCACGTTGTCCGCCTTCTCCTCGTCCTGCAAAAGTCATGGCAACCATGTCGGTAGATTGCTTTTCTTCTGGAGAGGTTTTCCGCTTTGTACTGCTGTTCCTCCGAGCTTGAGTTGGGACAGACGTTGCTGGCAAAGAGCCACGAGCATTGTTGTCGGCAGCTGCGAACTCACTAGCTAACTGAATCATCTGATTCAAGTCAAGCTGATGATTGTCCTGCAAGCGCTTTAGCTTCTTGCGGAGTAATGTGCCTCTTTCCAACCCATCGATGAAGGCGGCCATGGCGGTCTGGGCGTGCACTCCTGCGCAGGAATTCTTCATATCCAGCCAGCGGGAGAGGTAGGCGCGAGATGTCTCGTCTTTCTCTTGCACGCACCGCTGTAGATCGCCCATCGTGCAGGGACGCTTGTATGTACCCTCAAAGTTCTTGGTGAACGCTTCTTGCATGTCCAGCCAGTTATAGATAGATTTCTCCGGCAAGTCGTCGATCCATTGACGGGCCATGCCCGCCAACATTAACGGGAGGTACTTGACGGCGACGTTGGGGTTGCCTCCGGCAATCTCCACCGTGTTGCCGTAGTCCTGCAACCATGTGGCAGGCTTGGCGGTGCCGTCATAGGGCTTGATGGTCTTGTCAATCCGGAATCCTTTGGGGTAAGTTGCGGACCGTATTGCAGGTCCAAAGAAACGTGGTCCCAGGTATGGTCCTTCCCGGGCCTCGTGGATCTTGTCGATCCGCGAACGTGCATCGTACGGCTCCGGGTTCTTCTTCTTTTTGTCAACAGGGGATGGGCTGCGCGAACGACGTGGGCCTCCTCCGCCATGGTGACTGCTTGGCGGCGACGGAGGCGGAGGTGGCGGTGGGTTAGCTTTCTTGCTGTTACCCTCCTGCAACGCTTCACGCCTGTCGCGGTTGCTTGTCGGACGCGGAGGGTCATGGCGCGACCTGCTCTTATGTCCTTCGTTGTACTTTCCGTCATGATGGGTCTGCTCCGTGTTGTCGCGGATGACGATGCCGCACTGCTTTGTTGGGGGCATATCCGTACGATGGTGAGCCTTGTAGTCTTCCTGACGTCGGGGGGATCGGGGCGGTGGCGATGGGCGGCGAGGTTGGACTCTTTCTCCGTTGTTGGAGGATATGGGGATAGCATCCTTCCTGTTGCGCGTATCCCTCCGTCTTTGTTCTGATGAACCCGTCCGCGATCCGACATCCTGAGGAGATCTGTCCCTTGGCGGTTTGTACTGGCTAGATCGGCAGAGCGCTGGGTCAGACTCAAGCCTCTGAGAGGTGGCCTTTTCCTGCTGCTTTACCGCCTTGTCCACTAGGTCATAGACCCGGTCCACTGCCTTAGGCGATCTATCCTGCTCCAGAAGGGTTTTGGCGACGGCGAGGTTAAGGAGTGGGGTGGGCATCACCTGCTTGCCTTCACTGTCAATGTATGGCTTGGCCTGTGCCGGCTTCGAGGGAGCCCATCCTAGGTTGCGCCGTACACCAGGATCGTTGATGACGCGAGCCAGAGCTTTCTTAGCCTTCTGCTATTGCAGCAGAGTCTTGTACTCGGCCTCCATTGCTCTTGCTTTCTCTATGGACTTCTGCGCGTTGACCAGATCTCGATCTAGTTTAGCGCCTTGCTCCGCGATGGCTTGCGCCTCCTCCAGCAGCTGCTGGCGCTTCTCGTCAAGCTGAGTCACGTTCCGGATATGATCAACAATTAGTGGCTCAACGAGGAGATTGCCGTACATCACTCTATCAGCTGGAGTAACATGGGCTGCTGCCGACGTGGATGCTGGAGGCGGCAAGTTCGCGGTGTTGTTGTTGCTCGGACCGGTGCCGAGTTCCTGCGGCTGTTGCACTGGGTTAGGCGGAGGCGGCATGACCTTTGCGCGATCAATGTCGTCTGCAATTAGTGGCCCCTTCCCTTTATCCAGTACCGTAGGCGGAGCTTGCCCAGGCTGGTCTTCATCCATCGCTGTCCCAATGGTGACGAACACCCCTCGAGACATGACGGTGTTATTAGCTTGCTTGTCGCGCGAGTACTCCTCCTCCATCTCCTGCATGGCGGAGTCTAGCTCCTCTGGACTGAAGTTTATCTCCTCTGAATCTGCACTGAAATCAGCATAAAGCGCGTCAATGACAGAGTCGGAGGGTGCCAGGACTTCCTCGATGACGGCGGTGCAGGTGCAACGGCCTCGACGATGACTGGAGGTGGTGGCGCTGCTACGACGATGGCGGCCGGAGACGGTGGTGGTGGCTGAATCGGAGGTGCTCCGTCAGTGAGCGCAAACGCTGTCTGAGCTGCCGCTTCAGCCTCCGCGTAGTTGTTCACGGTGTTCACCATGCCTTCGAAGGTGAGGCGCCCTGACGCCTGTTGCTGTCTTAGAGAGTGTCGGAGAAGCGTGCCGTGGTCCAGTCCTTCCACAAAGTGATAGATGGCATCATCATTGGGGTAGTTGGCTAGATCGGCTCGTATATGGATCCACCTGGCCAGGTAATCGCGGGGGTTTTTGCCCTCTCTCTGAACGCAACGTGCCAGATCGAAGATGGTAACCACGCCGACGAACTTGGATCTCTGCTGTCCAGACGCACGGGCGAAGCCGGCGGATTTGCAGTGATCTTCCACCTTTATATCCTGCAGAGGGGCGGTTTGGGTGGGTCTTGAATTTTTCCGATCTTTGCCGGCAAACTCCGAGGAGAGATCCGACATCGATCCTTCCGCGAACGTATCCTGCCCGTCGGCGGTCCGTGCGGGTCTTGATGCTCCTCCGACTCCCAGGGAACTAGTGCCCGAGTCGGTTTCACCAATGAAGAGGTGGATGTCTCCGATAGGAACGATCGAACACCGCGTAGGGTTCGTATTCGCCGGGATCCAGAACTCGTCGGGAGGGACGATCGGAATGTTGCCGGAGAAGAGAACGCGACCGATGGCTACGGTTTCGCCAATTCCCACGAAGATCTTGGTCCTCGCCCGCCGAAGAGCCTGAAGCGCCTCTTGCCCCACGGTGGGCGCCAACTGTCGTGGTATTGCCGACGAGTACGCCATGGAGGGGTCCTCACAGTGCGTGTTTAGAGACGTGGGGTAAGGCGGACGGTTGATGGGTACGAGGTAACACAGCTTACCCCGGTTCAGATCCCACAACGGTGGCGGAATCCTACTCCTGCTATAAATCACTATAATGGCAATACACCGAGTTATAGAGATAGGTTCGCTGTGCGAGGTGACTAGAAAGTCTAAGTTATTGTGCCCTAAAGGCTCCCATAGGCCCGGCTTATATAGTCGTCAGGTCCTAGGGTTACAGGGAAAAGTCCTAGCCGGACAGGTTACAGAGTTATACACCGTCTATTACTAGTCTTGTGTATCTTGCACTCCAAGGCTCCGGGTACGCTGGTGACTCCACCGTAGCCTTCCTTTATCCGGCATGGGCCTCCCTTCTAGATCCACCTAACTGGGCCGCCCAGCAGGCCATAGGCCATGCTACCGACTATGGGCCACCCGGGTTAGTCGGATAAGAGACATGCTATGAGGATACCTATATAGCATATCCCCAACACTTAGGGCCTTGGAGGTGTGGCGGACCACGACCTCTCGCTGGCGGTAGGGTTTTTGTTTGTGTTTAGATATTTTTCTGTGTCTTCTTCGGAATGTTGAGACGGCGGCCGAGTCCTGAAGGCATAATAAGGTTATATCCGCCTTATCCTTGCTCTGGTGGTGCATTGCGTCGGCGGAGGGCACATGAAGTCTTGTGTCTGACGGATCTCTTGGGATCTGATCGTTTTCCGTATTCGTCGGTGTGGTTTGAGGTCAGTCTCTTCCGATCTATGTTTGTCATCTTTGGCGATGGTTGTTTCTCTCGTGTGCTGGTTCTATGGGGTCTTAGCACGACGACTTTTTGTCTGTCTACTACAACAAACTCAACTATGACAAACTTTGTCCGGCTCCGGTGATGGAAGGGCGAGGACGGCGGCGCGACTTTGGCTCGTGCTAGTGTCTGTTGTCTCGCTAGGTGGTCCAATGACCTATTTATAAATTTTATTACTTTTATGATCTTTGTACTGTTGTTAATGATTATTAATATATCGTAGAATTTTGCAAAAAAAAGAAAGAATTAGGCACCGATTTCAGTCTCGGTTTTTATCCCTACATTGGCATCCAACGTGGCACGGAGAAGGATTTGTAGCTTATTGTTGCACAAAACACCGTTGTTTGCTGTAGTTCTTGCACATAACACCCAACGGTGTGCAAATTTATTATTTTAGTTATAGTACAATTTCTGAAAAGATGGTCAGCATAATCTTTGAAAATGCAAATATTCGAGAAACAAAATTATATCGCAATATATAAATAATAGAGGACGCATACCCAAATGATAATTAAAAAATGTATTTCTTGTGTAAACACTACATGTTAACACGCTTAGCTCTTATATTTGGGCAGGAGGAAATATTTAGACAAACGATCCATTACAAAAGGGGTTATATTTCTATGTTAGGTCCACAAATTCCATAAAGCATGGTGTTTGCTGCAACTTTTCTGCTGGGCGCAAATCAGGCATCAAGTTTTGTTTTTCTTGCCCTACGAGCAAGCGTACCAATACTGGCTACACTATGTTTTATAGTTTCAAGATGGTAATAGGTTTTTTTTAAATATATTTAGTGTTCTAGTCTTGTCTTAAGTTAAACTACTTAATATTTGAAAAAAACTATATCTATATCTATACCTAATCTATATCTATATCTATACCTCTATACCTAATAATAAAGGACGAAGTGTTTCTTCCGGTCCAACACTTTTTTAGACCATTTTGCCCTCCCACAAAACAGCATATATTAGTTACTTTGCCATTATACCGGTTCGTTCTTTTTTTTCGTAAATCATCCCTCCTGTGGCGATTGATCCAGCCAGCCGAGCCGAGTCTCCTTCACGGCAGTCGTGCCCCTAGCTGGCCGTACACAACGGCTGCAGGCCACCACCACAGCAATTGCGCCGTGGGCCAGGCCACGGTACGGTGTGGTGCACTAACTATAAAACTGGGACGCTTCGATCGAAATTAAAACCGGGTACATATCACGTTTAGTCCCACACTGCTTCTTTGTATTGGGATCTACCGGTTTATATACGTTCCGACGTTGACTGAGTATCAGCAAGCTGACCCGTGAATCAACAAGCAGATTGTGGGCTAACTAATCTATGTGCGATGAGTGCTAAAATAATCGGTTGTGGGGTCGTCGTCTGTGCGCGGTGCAAGATTAATTGGGGTGAGCGCGCATGGTGCAAGGAATAAAGGGGTGTGCGTTGTGAGCTAAATAGTAAATACCCTTGAGATTAAAGGGCCTATCTCTCTGCGCATGGTGGAATAAAAGAGGTGTGCGCTGTTGAGCTAAATAATCAATCGGGAATGTATAATACTGAAAAAATAGTTCCTGAGTTGAGATTATAAAGGGCCTATCTGCGCGCATGGTGCAATAAAAGAGGTGTGTGCACTGTTGAGCTTGGAGTCTCTCGTACTCCCTCCGTCCCAAAATAGACGATGAATCAAGTAGAATTTATTTCCATTATTAATACAATCCCTTTTTTAATACTCCCATAAGGGACCAAAAGAATCAAATTACACTACAATAATGATTAAGTCAATTCACATACCGACTATTCCCCAACGGTATATCTTCTAGAGGTGATGGAACATGGCTCTCCCGACGTCAAGACATGTGCAATTGGTCGTCTACCCAAAAGAGGACGGTGAGATGGCGTTCACCATCGATGCGCCGAAGGCAAACCGATAAAATTAATTTTCTTTCCCGTCGCAACGCACAGGCATTTTTCCTAGTCTATACCTAATAATAAAGCACGAAGTGTTTCTCCCGGTCCAACACTTTTTTAGACTGTTTTGCCCTCCCATCGAAGTCTAAATTACCCACAATACCATTCGCAAGTTAAAAAACCGTCCGCATGCAATACAAGGAAAATAAAACATGGCCGTCCCGACACGATTAGCCGATTAGGACTCCAATTCCTGAATGGTTTCCACCACCTTGAGGACACTGCTAATAGATTTTATGACACAAATTTTGTACATAATGCTCTATATTTCTTCTATTAAGTTAGGTATGGTAAACTTAGATATGCATTCTATGAGAAATTCAGATCCAGGCTTAGTTCAGTGCTAATGAGAACAAATTCGAATTTGGATTTAACCTATGTTGCTGAACTACAAGTTTGAATATTTGTCTAAAAATATGCATTCCAATATTTTGACTTAACGTGGTTTAATTGTTCTCTCATGGGTAGCCCACCTTTGTTCGCCTTCGTCCGATCTTGCTGTCAGAGATGAGGCCACATTGCCGACAACGTAAGACTCGATGTTGCCCCCAAGGCGGCCCTCCCCAACCCCTGCCGGATCCGTTTTCTTTAGACGGGCCATGCCCCACGATGGATCCTACGAACGGAAAGAAAATAAAACCCGTAGCAACGCACGGGCATTTGTGCTAGTAATAATAAAACATGAAGTGTTTCTCCCGGTCCAACATTTTTTTGGACGACTTTGCCCGCCCACAAAAATACATTATACCCACCCGTGCCATCATTAAGTAAAATAACCGTTTAGTCTTTTTTTTCTTCCTTCCCGTCCGAGGCCCGAGCCGCCCGGCGCCCGCTGCCCGCCATCGTTGCAGAAGGAAAGGAAGAGAGGCGCCAGCGAGCTCCTCATCGGACGAGATGGGGCACCACCGGTGGGCGACGCAAAATCCGCGGCTCCCGCGCATGTCCCTGCCTTGGTCGAGCCTCGCCTCCACTAGCGTGGCCTGGCAAGAACCGGAGACGACTCGGAAGATTAATGGATTGGATATAACGGGGAACAGCCACATTGTGGTTGCCACCATGTTCTCGAGGAGCCGCCCTTCGTGCACAACTCTGACTACAGCCACTATACCACCTCTAGCTCCATCGACGCATACACTGCGGTCTACGACGATAACGTGCCAAGCGTCTGGATTTCCACCCCCAGCCAAGGCACGTACTACTACACCCACCACACGGTGGATGACGTGTGTGGCGGCCGCGACTATATTGGCCGTACTCATGCTTCTCACGCCTGACCAGGAAGGATTTGGGCGCTGTTCTCGTTCCGGCTGTGCGCAGACTCCAATTTTGTGCCGCATCCCCTCTGACCAGGAAGGATTTGGGCCCTGATATTGAAGGAAGAATATCATGGGCAGTGGATTTGGGGAAGAAATGTCGAGAGAGAGAAACGAATCAAGATTAATCTATAGGAAGAGAAGGTGGACCCAACGATGTGGTGGCCTCACGTGTTGATTGCGTGGAGGGACGTGTCGTGCATGAGCCCATCTGGTAGTTTTGTGAGTGCATGCGGTAGAAGGTTTGACCGATCCATTATCTCGGCGGAAAAAGTTGGGTACTCGCTCCATTCTGAATTATAGGCTAATGCGTATTTTAAGAAAATAGTTTAACCATAAATTTAATCAACAATATGTTAATCATATGTCATAAGAATTATTTCATTGAAATCGTATTTTAAATATGAATCTAATGGTATAATTTTTGTAAAATATAGTTTGTATTTTATTGACCAAATTTATGGTCAAACTATTTTTTTAAAGTACGTATTTCCCTTATAAACCGGAATGGGGGTAGTAGAAGGTTTACTCTGATTCTTTTAGAAACTGTAGGCGAACTTATTTCAGAAATTAATTTTGTCCCATTAATAAAAATAATTTTGAGTAGTGAAATTCTTTCAGGATCCAAAATCTATTTAACAAACATACGTGATTTTTGCCACATAGCTTTTTTTTTCCTTGATGCAACGCACATATATTTTTCATGTAATATACAAGGTTAATAAGATGTTCTTCCGCAGCAACGTGCGGGCATTGTGCTAGTAACATCTAAAACACGTTTTCTTAGATATGTTTTGGAAAAAATTATATGGGGCTGGGCTGCACGGCGTCCCTCCTAGGGCCCATCCTGAAATTTCTACACATCACCATATAGCACTAATCTTAAAGCTCACTCGTTCGTTCAATTCCTTCATACGGTGTATTAGGATACAACATGTATCTGTATTGTTTGAAAAACAAAACATACAAGATGGCTCAAAAAATCCTCCATGTCTCACCCGTAGTGCTATGGATGGCACCCGCGGCTTATGGATACGGGTGAAGCTTAACCAAATCCGTACCCGCAATTTTAAATCTTTCCCGCAACCCGCATCCGTATCCGCTCATGGGTACAAATTTTGTCCCATACCCGCACCCGTCGAGGGTAAAAAAACCCGCGGGTAATACCCACCCATCATTCAATAAACTTAACAAGTTATTGTAATAACACAACATATAAAAAATGATAGCATATATTCCATTCATTCACGGTTTCAGCAAGCAAGCAAATATATATTAAATAATGAAAATATATTGCCAAACGCATGATATTGTGAAGAAAAAAGTTACGTCCAAACATAAGTTGCATATGAAGTATATAGTTCAAACTTTATAAAATCTCAAAAGAATTACAAAACAGTCGCACGACATACCACAATTAGCCACATAGCAACACTCGTCAACTTCAGAAGTTCACAATTTTTTAGAAAAATGCTATAATACTAATGCCCACGTGTCATCTACTAAGTTGTCGGGTAGGTGGGTATGCGGGTGCAGGTTTTCTATTACCATATCCGCACTCGCAATACCCAACGGGTAGTGATTTTTTCCAAATTACTTACCCGTGGGTATAACTTTACTACCATACCTTTACCCTAATGGGTAAAAACCCGCAGGGTAAGCAGGTAGCGGGTACCCATTGCCATCCGTACGTACTGCCCGTGGCGAGTTCGTGATCGGAGTACAACCTCCTCCCCATAGCCTTGTTAGTACTGCACCTCTTCGCACTGAGGCTTGTTTCAGTGTCCTCCCCCACGAAAAGTTGAAGTGTCATAATTATGCCCGGTTTTATTGATAGGTTTTGGCCCGCTCGAACACTCTCCTATACCGTATGCTATACGGTTGAGTTTGACTCGACTAGTACAAGAGGACCCCTATGCCGCTCCCGCATTTGATAATCGCCCCGTACAAGTTGCAAAACGAGTATGCAAACTCCGTGCATTTAGAAATTCGTATTGCCGCTAAAAGTGCCTATCGTGGGCTCCGTTGTTGGTCTCTATTCTGACCCACTAATGACCGTCGGAAAAAAAATTGGTAGGACTGGCCGAGCGACGTAGAAGGTCGATCTAATCACCGCTGTCAGACCCGTCAAGATGATTTGTTCTCCGTAGGAGGTGGTCTGGCTAGGGTTTGAGAGATCGGTTGCCTCCACAACCTACCTCCTCCATTGTCAATTTGCGTACTTGTCTGTAGTGTCATAAGGTAATACGTATGGAAAATAATGATCACTAATATTTTGACCCTCATGGGATATATATAGAAGTACATGTGGCAAGAGACTTCGAGTATAAGTAGTATCATAATCTATCTCTAATTCCGCGTCTTATTCTCACATTCCCTCTCAGTCTTAGCGGGAGTAAATTGGACGACCGTCTTATCCTCCTTGTCATCATGAAGTGCGTCTATGATTGACATGATCATGACCAGCACCTAGGGGCGGTGAGTGCGTCCCCTTATGGTGCCTCACTTCCCTCCTGTAGTCACATCGGGAGTGCCATAGACGCCGGTGATGACGTGGGCGTTATTGGGTAGAATTGTTGTCGATATGTAGCTATATACATTGTTGTCAATGTCGACGTCGAGGTAGCCGATCGTGATGTTAAAGGACATGGTGAAGCTGATGGACCAGTAATGCGGCTTCAACATCACCTTCGACATGTTCAACAAGGGTGGATGTACATGGGTAATGATTGCTTTTACTGTTTACTAGTTGAATGTTCGTGCGTTGCCACGGTTAAACAAAAAAATTAGAATTGTGAATCAAACAATTGTTTCAATGGTTACACGATGTTAAGAATTTTTCATGTGACACAAAGGGTATATCCTATCATGGCAGGCTCATGACTGCACTAAAGTCGTCTAGACAACAGAATCTGTTATAAATTGACACTTAGTGTTAGAAAAATGGTAAAACTGAGAAAAAGGCAATCTGTTAAAAAATTGACAACAAGTGTTCGAAAAATGGTAACGCTGAGATTTTTTTTTGAAGTACACTAAACTTAAAAAAATCATTTAATGGACCCGAGACATAGTTGGACATGTAATTGAATAGATCAAATGATGCCAAACTTGCACTACTTGAGTGTGAAATATGAAAACTCAGGTAGCAACATTTAACACATATAACTGACATGCAATGAACCATAATAACTAACAAACAAATCATCTGATTTGAGAATAGATTTAAGCGTATATGAAGGCTTGAAACTAGTTATTTAATATCAACTGAAAGTTCAAACACTGAGTAATCTTTGTGTACATGACCATGGAGAACACAACCATGGCAAATAATTTATATCAGTTTAAAGCCATCCCTTAATCAAACAACGTCGAACAAGAAGGGTGCACAATTCTAAAAGATATATATATATATATATATATATATATATATATATATATATATATATATATCGATATCCTAAGGTTTACATCATAAATTTTCATTTCTTATATTTCTTAGAACTCTGCAAAATGCTTCAAGGGCAATGCTCTAGCAAATAGCAATGTAAAGAGCTACCGGATTCTGATCAGATATAGAACACATGCGTAGTGCATCACCTTGATCCATAGTAGTGGAGCGCTCACCAAACTTTCAAAAAGAATGAATCGATAAGTCTAACATATTCAACTATCAACATATCTTAGTGTACAATATGTAAATACAAATTTTGATTTAGAACAATTAAGCATTTGTTAGTTCAACTTATGTTTAGATGTACTTGGGCTAGGAATTATGCCAGTCTTGATGTGTCTATATCATCTCTTCAAGAATCATTCAGCATACAACGGTGCAAAGAAGAAAAAATAGGAAACCATCCTCTTCTCCCCAAATACTGAGCTTACACAACTGAAGAGAGGTCCTAATTTACTAACAGTTGTATATACCTAACAATGTTTTCTTTGCTTCTCATGGTCAATGGATACACATAACCCTCAAAGTAAGAAACACAAGTTATACCACAACCCATTGATAGGAGAGGTCCTAATTTACTAACAGTTGTATGGACCTAACAATTTTTTCTTTGTTTCTCAAGGTCAATGGCTACAAATAACCCTCAGATTTAGAAACACAAATTATACCAGGACCCACTGATAGCAAGTTACAATTAAATTTTAGTATATTTTTCTTTCATTGGAACAAAAAGATCAAATCAAAAGGTATATTCCGTTTAATGGAAACACCACACTTACATTGAGATTAATAACTGTAGGGTTCGCAGCATAGAAAACAAAAAAAATTTCCTATGATGGGAACTACGTACCAAGATCTATCTACTAGATACAAACAACGGGCGGATGTATATCCGTAGAGAACATACCCTTGAAGACCGACAAAGCTTAACGAGTTCAACTCGTGGTTGATGTAGACGATCTCTTGCCGATCTCAAGATCGAGAGAAAGTCCTAGCGCCGCAAATCAGCAGCGCATCCGTGCTCGCACACACGTTCGAGGAACCGAGCAACCTCCGCCTCCTCGCTCCAGCGATGCAGCGGAAGCACAACTCTTTCTTGCCGAATAGCCATAGCCACCGGAACATGTATCTCGCTAGTCCGAGACCATGGGGGATAAATTCTAGAGGGGGAGAGAGATCCTTCACGAGGAGGTGTGAGAGACAAGTGAGGAGGGGGCTCCTTTTATAGGAGGAGGGGGAGAACCCAAGGGGTGGCCGCTGGCCATGGGGGGCAGCCCCCCCTCCTTCATTCATGTGGGTGGACACTCCACTCACAAAATCCCCTTTAAATTTCCTCCACTCAAAAGTCCACTCAAATTCCCATTAAATTTCCACCAAATTTAATGCAAACTCTCATTAAATAAAACTCTTTTATTTTATTCAGAATTTTGTCAATTACTTTAATGACAAACATTCACAAATAACCCCTTGCTAGAATTCCATTTCACATGCATAACCACTTTATGCAATTTCACCCGAAAACCCGTTTCGGTATCTAGTGAAATAAATTCCTGCGCTTGTTCATTCTTTCGGCATGAAACTTTTGCTCTAGTTGGATGTCGGTGTCTCTTAAGTGTGTCACCCTACGGTTCGTGAATAATGCGGACATGATCGAGACCCTTCTCGGATCAATAATCAGAAGCGGGATCTGGAGACCCATACTGACTCCCACACATTCAATGATGACTTTCTTGTGATCGTCGGAACCTTTTACGCTAGTATCTTAATCCCTTTGTTTCACGATATATTACATGTCCGAGATTCGATCATAGGTATCTCCATACCTAGTTTGATCTCGTTACTGACATGCACTCTTTTCTCGTTCCGTGATATAACATTCTAGTGATCAAATCACTTGCTTGCAAGCTAATCAA
The DNA here is from genome assembly GCA_916181665.1 of Avena sativa. Classification (NCBI taxonomy): domain Eukaryota; kingdom Viridiplantae; phylum Streptophyta; class Magnoliopsida; order Poales; family Poaceae; genus Avena; species Avena sativa. The sequence goes on from OV702284.1 coordinate 379,234,934, forward strand.
TGTGATATCACCGAGAGGGCCCAGAGTATATCTATCCGTCATCGGGATGAACAAATTCCACTCTCGATCCATGAGCCTCAACATAACACTTTATTAGTTCTGAATCCATCTTTATAATCACCCTGTTACGGTGTGACGTTTGATGTTATCAAGAAACTCTTCTGGTGTTAGTGATTGACATGATCTCATGGTCTAAGGATTAGGATCACTTCGTAAGTTGTTATAGAAATATAAACTCAATGACTTTGATCGTAATGCTATACTTCGGATGAATGTTCATCACACCATTACACTAATGTTGTGATCCCGTTATTAACAACATCCAATGTCCATGATCAGGAAACCTTGATCATCTTGTTAATCAACGAGCTAGTTTATGAGAGAGGCATAACTAGGAACTTTCTGTTTGTTTATTAAACACACATGTATTAACGTTTCCGTATTAATACAATTATAGCATGCAAAATAAACATCTATCATATACTTGGAATACACATAATAAACACTTTATTATTGCCTCTCAGGGCATATTCCCTTCAGTCTCCCACTTGCACTAGAGACAATAATCTAGTTACGTAGTGATAAATCTAACACCCATTGAGTTCTGGTGTTGATCATGTTTTGCTCTAGGGAGAGTTTTAGTCAACGGATCTGCTACATTGAGATCCGTATGTACTTTACAAATCTTTATATCTCCATCCTTGACATGCTCGCGGATGGAGTGAAACCGGCGCTTAATATGCTTGGAATGCTTGTGAGACCTTGGCTCTTTGGCATTGGAAATGGCACCATTGTTGTCACAATAGATCACCATTGGGTCCAACGCGTTTGCCACCACTCCTAGTTCGGATATGAACTCCTTCATCCAAACTGCTTCCTGAGCCGCTTCTGAAGCAGCAACATATTCGGCCTCCGTTGTTAATCCCGCTACCACAGGTTGTTTGGAGCTCCTCCAACTAACCGCTCCGCCATTCATGAGAAATACGTATCCGGATTGAGACTTAGAGTCATCCGGATCGGTGTCAAAGCTAGCGTCAACATAACACTTAGAGACGAGCTCTTCTTCACCTCCGTATACAAGAAACATATCCTTAGTTCTTCGTAAGTACTTAAGGATATTCTTGACCGCTATCCAGTGTTCCGAACCTGGATCCGATTGGTACCTACTAGTCAAACTAATAGCATGTTCCACATCCGGTCTTGTACATAGCATGGCGTACATTATAGAGCCTATGGCTGAAGCATAGGGGACTTTGTCCATTATCTCTCTTTCTTCCACCGAAGCCGGACTTTGAGTCTTACTCAATGTCTTGCCTTGCAACATAGGTAAGAACCCCTTCTTACTTCCGTCCATTTTAAACTTCTTTAAAATCTTATCAAGGTATGTACTTTGCGATAGCCCTATTAGGCGCCTAGATCTATCTCTATAGATCTTTATGCCTAATATGTATGACGCTTCACCTAGGTCCTTCATTGAAAATTTGCTGTTTAGATAACTTTTAACACTGTTTAAAAGATCTATATCATTTCCGATCAATAATATGTCATCCACATATAATATCAGAAATGCCACATTGCTCCCACTCACTTTCTTGTAAATACAAGCTTCTCCATAAGTTTGGACAAATCCAAACTCTTTGATCACCTCATCAAAGCGGAGATTCCAACTTCGTGATGCTTGCTTCAATCCATAGATGGATCACTAAAGCTTGCACACCTTGTTAGCATCCTTAGGATCGACAAAACCCTTTGGTTGTATCATATACAACTCTTCCTCAATATTACCATTGAGAAACGCAGTTTTTACATCCATCTTCCATATCTCATAATCGAAATATGCAGCAATTGCTAACATAATCCTAACTGACTTTAGCATCGCTACGGGAGAGAATGTCTCATCGTAGTCAACTCCTTGAATTTGTCGAAACCCCTTTGCGACAAGTCGAGCTTTATAGACGGTCACATTACCATCAGCATCAGTTTTTCTTTTGAAAATCCATTTGTTCTCCACGGCCTTTCGGTCGTGAGGTAATTCCACCAAGTTCCAAACTTGATTTTCATACATGGATTCCATATCGGATTTCATGGCTTCTAACCATTTGTTGGAATCCGGGCTCATCATCGCTTCTTCATACGTCGCAGGGTCATCATTTTCATCAACCATGAAATTCATGACAGGATTTCCGTACAGCTCGGGAGCTGCACGTGTCCTGCTTGACCTGCGAGGTTCGGTAGTACTCTCTTTCGGAGTTTCATGATCATTATCATTAGTTCCCTCTTCAACAGGTGGATCCAACTCCGGAACAACTTCTGGCGCTGCGCTACTCGCCATACTTTGAAGAGAAGGTTCAATAACCTCTTCGAGTTCTACCTTCCGACTACTCACACCTTTCGCGAGAAACTCTTTCTCTAGAAAGGATACATTCTTGGCAACAAAAACCTTGCCCTCGGATCTGTGATAGAAGGAATACCCAATAGTTTCCTTAGGGTATCCTATGAAGACACATTTTTCCGCTTTGGGTTCGAGTTTATCCGGTTGAAGTTTCTTCACATAAACATCGCATCCCCAAACTTTAAGAAATGACAGCTTAGGTTTGTTTCCAAACCACAATTCATACGGTGTCTTTTCAACGGATTTAGATGGTGCCCGATTTAAAGTGAATGCAGCAGTTTCTAGTGCATAACCCCAAAATGACAACGGCAAGTCCGTCAGAGACATCATAGATCGAACCATATCTAATAAAGTACGATTACGACGTTCCGACACACCATTTCTCTGTGGTGTTCCGGCAGGTGTGAGTTGTGAAACAATTCCACACTCTTTCATGTGAGTGCTAAACTCGTAACTTAGATACTCACCTCCACGGTCGGACCGTAGAAATTTGATCTTTCTATTACGATGATTTTCCACTTCATTCTAAAATTCCTTGAACTTTTCAAAGGTTTCAGACTTGTGTTTCATCAAGTAGATATAACCGTATCTACTCAAATCATCCGTGAAAGTAACAAAATAACGATATCCACCTCGCGCCGACACACTCATTGGACCACATACATCAGAATGTATGATTTCCAATAAATTTGTCGCCCGTTCCATTGAACCGGAAAACGGCGTTCTAGTCATCTTGCCCATAAGGCATGGCTCACATGTATCAAATGATTCATAATCAAGTGATTCCAAAAGTCCATCCGAATGGAGCTTCTTCATGTGTTTAACGCCAATATGACCTAGACGGCAGTGCCACATATATGCGGATATATCATCATTTAGTTTAATCCTTTTAGAATCATCATTATGAATATGTGTAACATTATCATCGAGATCTAATAGAAATAAACCATTCATCATCGGTGCATGACCATAAAAGATTTCATTCATATAAATGGAACAACCATTGTTCTCGGATTTAAATGAATAACCACTTCGCATCAAACACGATCCATATACAATGTTCATGCTCAGTGCAGGCACCAAATAACATTTATTCAAGTTTATAACTAATCCCGACGGCAAGTGGAGAGGCAGCGTTCCGACGGCGATCACATCAACACTTGATCCATTGCCGACACGCATCTTGACCTCACCCCTTGCTAGCGGTCGCTTGTTCCGCAGCCCCTGATCCGAGTTACAAATATTAGCAACTGAACCGGTATCAAATACCCAGGTGCTACTGCGAGCACTAGTCAAGTACACATCAATAACATGTATATCATATATACCTTTGTTTGCCTTGCCGGCCTTCTTGTCTGCCAGATACTTGGGGCAGTTGCGCTTCCAGTGGCCAGTCCCCTTACAATAGTAGCACTCGGAATCAGACTTAGGTCCAACTCGGTGTTTCTTTTCAGGCACGGCAACAGGCTTGCCGCCCTTACTTCCCTTCCGTTTTCCCTTCTTGTCTTTCTTGAAACCAGTGTTACTATTGATCATCAACACTTGATGTTCCTTTTTGATCTCCACTTCTACAGTTTTAAGCATTGATAGAAGCTCGGGGAGAGACTTCTTCATGCCTTGCATGTTATAGTTCATCACGAAGCTCTTATAGCTAGGTGGCAGAGACTGCAGAACATGATGGATGCCTAAGTCAATGGGAATCGATATTCCCAAGGACACAAGCTTATCGGCGTAACCCGACATCTTGAGTACATGCTCACTAACGGAGCTGTGCTCTTCCATCATGCAGCTAAAGAACTTTTCTGAAGCGTTGTAGCTCTCTACAGCAGCATGTGTGTCGAAAATCATTTTAAACTCACCCATTGTATCAAATGCATTGCCGTTTTCGAAACGCTTTCGAAGTTCCGGCTCTAGCCCATACAATATGCCGCAATGAACTAAGTTATGGTCCTCCTGACGAGTCTGATAGACATTCTTCTCCTCGTCAGGGGCATCATCAAAAGGTGGGGGGACTAACGGCGCTTCTAGCACGTATTGCTTTTGTGCAGCAGAGAGAAGAATCCTCAAATTCATGGCCCATTCGGTAAAGTTGCTACCGTTCGTTGCTAGTTTCTCTTTCTCCATGAACACATTGAAATTAAAAGCAGGTGGTGCCATCTACAACAGAATTTGTAAAGTTTAGACTAAGTGTATGATAGATTGAGTTCAACTAATCCATATTACGAATGAAATCCCACTCAAAAACGACATCCCTCGTGCCTTTTTGGTGATTACATGAACCAAATCCACTATACCAAGTCCGATCATCACGTGAGTCGGTATAGCTTCAAAGGCGAGCATCAAATGGGCATCATATCAACTATATGACTCATGCTTAACCTTTTGGTCCGTGTTCAGAGGCCATGTCTGTACATGCTAGGCTCGCCAAGTTAGAACCTTAGTATTCGCGTGTGTAACTGTTTTACACCCGAAATATGGTCGTGGATCCAAGAACACCCGATCATCACGTGATGTCTTGGAGCGACGAAAACATAATCGGTGCATACTAAAGGAAGAACACATTCTTATCTTGATATTTAAATGAGGGATCATCTTATTATGCTAACAAAACGCTAAACAAGCAATATAAGATGCTATCAAACATCATATGTTTATTAGTGAAATGATATGGTTCCCGCAGATGATCTCTATCATGTGCATCGTGGTATGATCACTATCATACCTATATGTGTATATCCAAGGTCTATGGAGTTTACACGCTATGTGTGTTGTAAGAGTATCATATCATACTTCTACTTACAACACTACCATATCATAACACTAGCCCAGCAACAATCTAAACTAGACGCCTCTAATTTATCCATTGCAAGTTTTACGTGGCTTGGGGCTTTCGAGATAGAACCGTTCTTACCTACAAACATGAACCACAACGAGGATAATCAAATTGTTGACAACTTGCTTGCAAAATAGATATTGACTATAGTAGGAGAGACAGACACCCGCTAGCCACTTATGCAAACTAGTTGCATGTCAAGCGTGGAACAGGTCTCATGTGCGAGGACATGTAAAGTTTGTCCGGGCCGCTTCATCCCACTATGCCACCAATATCCAAAATTACAACAAAGGAGCAACAACATGATCATCATCGCCCACATACTCATATGTGTACTACCCGTGCAAAGTATCTACGCATAGATCCGGCTCTAATACCACTGTAGGGTTCGCAACATAGAAAACAAAAAAAAATTCCTACGATGGGAACTACGTACCAAGATCTATCTACTAGATACAAACAACGGGCGGATGTATATCCGTAGAGAACATACCCTTGAAGACCGACAAAGGTTAACGAGTTCAACTCGTGGTTGATGTAGACGATCTCTTGCCGATCTCAAGATCGAGAGGAAGTCCTAGCGCCGCAAATCAGCAACACATCCGTGCTCGCACACACGTTCGAGGCACCGAGCAACCTCCGCATCCTCGCTCCAGCGATGCAGCAGAAGCACAACTCTTTCTTGGCGAATAGCCACCGGGAACATGTATCTCGCTAGTCCGAGACCATGGGGGATAAATTCTAGAGGGGGAGAGAGATCCTTCACGAGGAGGTGTGAGAGACAAGTGAGGAGGGGGGCTCCTTTTATAGGAGGAGGGGGGGCACCCAAGGGGTGGCCGCCGGCCATGGGGGCAGCCCCCTCCCCTCCTTCATTCATGTGGGTGGACACTCCACTCACAAAATGCCCTTTAAATTTCCTCCACTCAAAAGTCCACTCAAATTCCCATTAAATTTCCACCAAATTTAATGCAAACTCTCATTAAATAAAACTCTTTTATTTTATTCAGAATTTTGTCAATTACTTTAATGACAAACATTCACAAATAACCCCTTGCTAGAATTCCATTTCACATGCATAACCACTTTATGCAATTTCACCCGAAAACCCGTTTCGGTATCTAGTGAAATAAATTCCTGCGCTTGTTCATTCTTTCGGCATGAAACTTTTGCTCCAGTTGGATGTCGGTGTCTCTTAAGTGTGTCACCCTACGGTTCGTGAATAATGCGGACATGATCGAGACCCTTCTCGGATCAATAATCAGAAGCGGGATCTGGAGACCCATACTGACTCCCACACATTCAACGATGACTTTCTTGTGATCGTCGGAACCTTTTACGCTAGTATCTTAATCCCTTTGTTTCACGATATATTACATGTCCGAGATTCGATCATCGGTATCTCCATACCTAGTTTGATCTCGTTACCGACATGCACTCTTTTCTCGTTCCGTGATATAACATTCTAGTGATCAAATCACTTGCTTGCAAGCTAATCAATGTGATATCACCGAGAGGGCCCAGAGTATATCTATCCGTCATCGGGATGAACAAATTCCACTCTCGATCCATGAGCCTCAACATAACACTTTATTAGTTCTGAATCCATCTTTATAATCACCCTGTTACGGTGTTACATTTGATGTTATCAAGAAACTCTTCTGGTGTTAATGATTGACATGATCTCATGGTCTAAGGATTAGGATCACTTCGTAAGTTGTTATAGCAATATAAACTCAATGACTTTGATCGTAATGCTATACTTCGGATGAATGTTCATCACACCATTACACTAATGTTGTGATCCCGTTATTAACAACATCCAATGTCCATGATCAGGAAACCTTGATCATCTTGTTAATCAACGAGCTAGTTTATGAGAGAGGCATAACTAGGAACTTTCTGTTTGTTTATTAAACACACATGTATTAACGTTTCCGTATTAATACAATTATAGCATGCAAAATAAACATCTATCATATACTTGGAATACACATAATAAACACTTTATTATTGCCTCTCAGGGCATATTCCCTTCAATAACAATTAATCAGCTCAAGATCTCTCAAGAAGCCAAACTTGCTGGAAGTGCCGCTGGCTGCTGACTCAAATCAAGAAAGGACATGTAATGTCGACGAGTCTAGTCTCTCAAGGAACCAACAAAGCTCGCACCACTTGAATATGGTCCTTGGGGCCTCTTTATCTAGCTATGGCAATTGCATGTGGTCCTTACAAAAGGAAAAAGTCCTCGTATCCTGCGAGTGGAAATTTTGAAACATATGATGTTCATTAAAAAATTGGCTTGACTTGTACATCATATTTTATATGCATCTGTGGCAAGAGGAAACACCTATCAACTTATATTTGTGATAAAAAATATTTTAGGACAGTCTAGCATAACTTTTGGTTACTCTTGCTATTCAAAAAAATAAAATAGTGTTGTAATTTGAGAGAATAATTAATATTCTATAAGACTACCTAATTACTGGTATGGTATGACTAATTTCCATTTTCCATGCCCTATTCTCACCACCTAGTGTGATAAAAAACTACCTTAGAGATGAAATACATTAAGATTTGACATGATTTCCTCTGATTTTCGCTAACATACTATGACTTTCAATTTCATTGTACTCAATAATGTGTTTCCCTTGCTAATGCCCAAGCAGAGCATGATGAACCTGTTTCTGTCTGTAATCCTAGATGGAAATAATAAAACTCTATTGTCCCATGTAGTTGTATCTATATTCACTAAAAATAGTTAAGGTACTCGAGTGTCAGGGGTCCTAATGGTTATAGAACTTTTATGTAGGAAATAAGAATAATCACTAATATCTCTAATACATAGATCAAGCCAACAAATGCTAATACAAATGGACTAATAAGCCATTAGTTCGTTAGTTGATACCTTGAAATTCTAGATGTCGTCTCATCTGGTAGAAGGTATACACTACATGCATGTACCTATGAATACAATACCCATAGTTACGATCTGCTATCCCCCCTTAGATTTTTTTTGTTGTACTTAGAAAAGTAATTGAGACTTTAAAGCACTAATTTTTTGATGCACTTAGATAAGTAATTGAGACTTTTAAGTAGTAACAATAAACACATTTTATGCCTAAAAATGAAAAGGAGCAGCAACCAAAAATGCATCCGTCTCAAGCAAGAGCATATTGTATGAACATAATCAAGTTAAACATATGTACCAATTTGTGGTGTCAGTAACTGCATCGACCTAGAATCCATGTCGCAAGCAAGCAAGCACAACAGACTTGACTATGTTTTCATATATATGCTTTATCAGTAATTACAAGCCACCATAGTATAATAAGAGTTGTCTCTTACCATTAAACAAATCAGTATGAGAAAAAAATTCGAGCTAATAACCCAATCATGTTGTTTGGCTGCTACATAAAAAACTCAAACCCTTTCAGTGTCCCAACAGTCGGACATCAAGTGAACAAAACATCAGACTACTATGGCACCCACGACTAATAGCATGGATCAAGCATGACAAGATATTCAAGTGGCAATGCTCCGGGAAAGCAGAGGTAAAATTAGCAATTGATCCTTCTTTCAATTAATTTGCAGGCAAACTAGTCTCCCACTTATAAAACAAATCCTACCCATGCCATATACTAACACAAGATTAACCACCACTAAATCTTACACAAAAGGAAGCTAAATGTTTTGAGTGAGAACAGAATTTAGAGTTGCAGAAGTAGCCTCATAAATAAATAAGCTTATAAGCCATAGAGAATACCCACCTGGTGCTCGCGAGTGGAGAACTTCATGCAACCAACAAAAGAAACAAGTAGATATCCATCAATAAAAAAACACTACAGCAGCAAAAGCAATCAAACTGGAAGTGTGTAATGGTGGAACAGTGAGTATTCTAGGGTACTATCGAAAGTTTTCGGCAGGCTTGGGAACAATGCTAGCGAGTAGCTCCAACTTGACGCGGATGGCTGGGATGGACCCGGTGGTGACGTCAAAGAACACCACAAGGTTCTTCAGGTGGGGCGGCTGCTTGTGCCACTCCACCAATGACGGCGTCACTGACGATGGCGTGCACCTCGCGAAGATGGCCGAAGCCATGTGAAAGAGCATGTGGGCCCCCATATGTGTGGTTTTGGTAATTAATTACAATCTCTATGGACTGATGTTTGCATTAAGTTTCTCTTGTAGGAATTGTCCATTGGCACCACTTGGAGCATGTGTTGTCTTCAAGGTAGAAGAAATGAAGAAGAAGAAGCAATGTCCAAGGGCTTTGGACCTATTGGAATCTTATAGAAGAAGAATAATAAATAAAAGAAGATCAAGTGTGTATTGAAGAAGAAGATGGAGTTCCTCATGTGTATCTTCAAGACATCATCCAAATAAAGTTAGAAGAAATGAAGTGCAAGCTCAAGATGCGTCATATCTAGAATATCTCATGCTTAAAGCTTGCCATCCTCGGTGATCATGGATCTATGAAGAAAAGTTCAAAGAAGAGGTTTCCCCATGGTGTTTGGGGGAGAAGGTTGCAAGTCTTCATCAAGCGAGCGCGAGCAAGAGCAATCAAGAAAGGAGTTCCATCTTGAGGAGGACAAGATCGTCTACATAAGGCTCAAGTGGATTACTGATGACCCACAAGCATAGGGGATCGCAACAGTCTTAAAGGGTAGTATTACCCAATTTATTGATTCGACACAAGGGGAGCCAAAGAATACTTGCAAGCCTTAACAACCGAGTTGTCAATTCAGCTGCACCTGGAAATAGTTCTTACTCACAGAAGTTTATTAGTACCAACAGTTTGTAGTAGCAACAACAACAGTAAAACAAGAGCAATAGTAACAGTAGTAGCAAACAGTAGGATATGAGTGCGGTTGTCGTGGGAATGGTCACGGCAGATGCTGCAATCGGCAGCGAGTAGTAGAACAAGGGGCAAGGGCGGCCAGCCATCTGCGGTGCGAGATGAGGGTGGAGACACAGGGTTTTACCCAGGTTCGGCCCCCGGAGGGTAAAGACCTACTCCTGCTAGATTGTATTATGAAGGTGGTACAATGGGCGAGCTCGGCGGCTAGGCGGCGAGTCGCTTGGGTGTATGATGAAACGTATCCCTACACGCCCCGCAGGGAGGTTTATATAGGCTCACCTCCCCTAGGGTTTACATATCTCAACTGAATCAGTTAAGGCTTCGGTACTTGTTTAACCTAATCCGACTGGGCCTATATACTCGCCCGGGCCTTCAACTTCCAGTCGCTTGGATCCACGCCGGGCCTTGATCCAGTCGCCGTCTCGCATGCCCACTCGCCAGTTCCTGGGCCAGTCGGAAACGTCCTGCTGGGTATACCCCGATAGGTACATCCCCATCAGTAGTCCCCGAGGCCGTCGTTGATTGGGCGCAGGTGGCTGCTGGCAGTCGGAGTAAACGGCTTCAGAGTAGACATCCAGTCGAATCGTCGGCGGGCTCCTGTATAAAGGAAAAACTAGTCATCCTGATCGCAGCTTTGGCGAGTCGAGTCGGCGAAACACTGTCATAGTGATCGGGTCGGCGAGCCGAGTGGCTGAAGTTGGACCGTTAAACGTGGTCAAACTAGCCGTTGGGGTAACCCAACGGTAACTTTTGGCGTAATCACCGCGTAGTAACGGCTCCCTGATTTGGCGGGTAACAACCGCTATATAAGGGGAATGGCAGGTGATCAGAGAACCACCTTCTCGCCATTTCCTCTGATTGCACGCACTTTCGCCTCCCTTCGCATCGCGATCCAGCCGACCCGAAATCCTCCGACCCCCCACAAATCCTTCTACCATGGCCCTCTCCACCGAACCTTGGGGTAGATCTAAGTGTACGAGGGCGCAACTGGCTTCCTTTGAGGAGGCCGGGATCCTGCGCGCCGGCTGCTGGCGCATCCCCGCGGCCGGAGAGGTGACCCCGAACCCGCGCGAGGGGGAATTCATCTGCTTCACCAGCCATCTAGAACGGGGGCTAGGATTCCCCACGTCCCTGTTCTTCCGGCGCTTCTGCGCCTATTACGGGATCCAACCGTCGGACCTAGGTCCACATAGCATCGAGCAGCTCGCCATCTTCGTGGCGTTCTGCGAGTGCTACTTGGGCTGCCGGCCCTACTTCCCTCTATGGCAAGATCTGTTCCACAGCCGGATCAGCCGCGAGGAAGCGGGCGGCCCAATGCTTGCCGCGGGCGGCCTAACATTCCAGCTGAAGTCGAAAGCTTCGTTCTTTGACTTGATGCTGCCCGCCAAGGCGGCGAGCGACTGGAAGAAGTCTTGGTTCTATGTTGCCGAGGCGACCCCGGAGGGCGAGACGGCGATCCCATGGTACTCCGCCAACCGGTCCGAACCGCGCCGGCTTCAAGTCGGCAAGCTCCCCAGCGACCAGCGGATGGTCGTGGACGAAATGCTTCAAACCATCCACGGTCTGAAGAAGAAGGGCCTCCAGACGATCAACTTATACAACTGCTGGCTCGGACGGCGGCTCGTCCCTCTGGCTCGGCGCGACCACTACATTTACCAGTACACGGGCCAGGAGGACTCGACGAAGTCCTGCCTCGCCGAGTGGAAGCTTGAGGACTACACCCCAACACTGAAGAAGATCACCCAGGCGGTGTACCTGGACGCAAAGGCTGGGGTCGCCCCCTACACCGCAAAGCATCCATCCCCAACGGTAAGTCACCTCGCATCATTCGCAGTCGCAGTTTTTGCAATCGCGGTCGGTCTAATTTCATTTTGTGTTCATCGCAGCTATTCCAAGTGGTGGAAGGATGGCTCCCGCCTTCTGACGACGAGAATTCGAGCTCGTCCGTCCAGGACATGGGCGAGTCGCCTCCCGCCAAGGGCGATACCGGGAGCAACGAGAGCAACGGCGACGACGAGTCCGAGGAGGAGGTCGCCCCGCTGGTCCGCAAGACCCGCGGGCAGCGTCAGCGTGAGCTTGAGGCGAGTAAAAGCCTCGAGCGTCATGATGACGATGAAGAACTTCCGGAGACCACTTCGCGCCGCCAGGCTACTCCGTCGAAGAAGAAGAAGAAGGAGAAGAGGCAAAGGCCCCTCCGAAGAAGAAGACGAAGCCGGTGAGGCCGGCCTCGCCACCGCACTCGGCGAGCAGCTCCGACGCCCCCAGCCCGGCCAAGGACGAGGCGCCGCCGGCGGCAGCCGCGTTGGACACGGCCATTGTCGAGGTGCCACTGGCCTCGATGCCTCCGCCATTCGCCCCAGTTTCTGGGCTAGGGGCCGCTCCGGCCGCGGCGGCTTCACCTCGCAGGGAAGCCCCTGCTGAAGATGTCCCAGAGGCTCCCGTTGCAGCCTCGACCACGAAGAAGCCGACCGTGTCTTGGGCACGCGACGTCCTGGAGATGGGCCTCAGCCGCCGACTGGGCCCCGAACTGGAGAAGCCGGCCAGCATCCGCACGGGGCTATGCTTTATTCCGGTCGCCAAGTGAGTTCGCTCACCTACTTTTGTCTTTCATAGCAGCTTGAATTATTTTGCTCACACGATCGATTTACAGGACTGGAGCGAAGAAGATAGGCCACCCGACCGTGTCTAAGGTGCCACCCATCGTCAGCGAGGAGGATCCTTCCCGCAAGAGGAAGGCGGACAAAGTCGTCGTTCCTGCGGATGGCGCCAAGAAGGCCAAGGGCGACGATGTCGTCACGATCTCCGACGACACGGCGGTCGCGCCGAATGAACCCGCACTGGAGGCGGCCGTACCCACAAAGGAGGGTGCTCCCTCGCCTGGGGTGACCGAGCCGGTCTCCTTTGGTGCCGGTGCCTCCATTGCCACGTTCCCGCGCTTCATGACCAAGGCGGCTGCAGCGAGTGGGACCTCGCCCTCGAGCCGTGCACCTGGGGTCACCGACGTAGAGGTCGAGCAGCGTCGTGGGCACACGCCAGCTCTCCTCGCATCCGTGGACGCGATACAACTTCACGGCATGCTTGGCGCAGCTATCCAGGTATGTCCAGTCCCCGAGGATCAGGTCGGTGTGCAGCAGCGGTCTGATTCTTTTGGTGTCTTGTTGTTATTTTCGCGTCCAGTCCCCGAGTGCGCACTCGCTGAATTTCAGCGGGTGGGCACTTATGATTTTTTTGATTGCCAGTCCCCGAGTGCGCACTCGCTGAATTTCAGCGGGTGGGCACTTAGGATTTTTTGATTGCCAGTCCCCGAGTGCACACTCGCTGAATTTCAGCGGGTGGGCACTTAGGATTTTTTGATTGCCAGTCCCCGAGTGTACACTCGCTGAATTTCAGCGGGTGGGCACTTAGGATTTTACTTTGGTTAACTGTTTGAATTATGTGCAGGGGCTGCAACATGAGTCAGCTGACCGATTGGCAGCGAAACACCGTGTGGATAAGGAACTGGCCACCGTCCAAGAGGTGAATAAGGGGCTTCAGGCAGTTGCCGTGAAGGCAGAAGAGGCTCGCCAGGGACTTGTCCCCGCGGGTGAGTTGGCAACAGCTCAATCGGCGTTGAGCTCGGCTGAGAAGCGGATCGCCGAGCTCGAGCGCGAGCTGAGGGAGGCGAAAGAGGAGGCGAGTTCGGCGGATGGTCGAGCCAAGGCCGCCGTTACGGCCGCCGCGGAAGAGCGTAAAGTTTCTGATGCCCTTGTTGCTGGGCTTCAGGACGACTATACTTCTCTTCAAAGCTTCATCACGGATCTCTCCCGTCCCTTGATTGGTGAGTTTGTCTGCCCTTGCCTATTGCATGTGTCTTTTCGTAATATCCGATGTACTCACTATTATCTTCTATCCGCAGGTCGCATCCTTGATAGCACGGAAGAGGCGAGCTCGTTCGACGCGCGGCAATGTGTGGCCACGCTCGTCGACTCGGCGATGTTGTCGGCAACATGCATCCGAGCCTACCTCCAGGAGATATCGCCCACGGAAGGAATTCCCAGCGACCTCGTCGAGGTGTGGAAGTACTTGGAGAAGGCGCCGTCGGTCGTTGAGTTCATGACGCGATTGTTGGGAATATGCCCTAGAGGCAATCATGTATGATGATATTTCCCATTGTATTCATAAAGTTATTAAGTAGTCCTTGTATGAACATCTGATGTGTATCATTGAATATGTGATTCGGTTGTGGAACTATGCATTCATGTTGTTTATACTAAATATCCTTGGTCATTGAGGTTGTGCTGGACACACAACTTAGACCAATGTGAAAGTTGGCTTGATGACTCGGTTCCACTTGTCATGGGCATGGAGATGCTATTCCAACTTACACAGATTCGGCTAAAGAGTTTAGCGAGTCGGATTGACCCATATTGAGGTACAACGAACTAGTTGTCATTTGTATATCTCAATCAATGTAATCCTTAGACCTGAGGTTGTTGCATAGTCCGAGTTGAGGATCACCGACTTAGGTTCTGTCAAACGCTGATCCGTGACTGGGCAGTTATAAAGGCAGGGTTCGGGTCGACTGAGAGTCAAGCTGCGTGATGTGAATAACCAAGATGGGATTTTGCCCCTCCATTCGGAGAGATATTCTCTGGGCCCTCTCGTGAGATATGATTTGGAAAGCATGGCCATGCACGACTGGGTTAAGTGTTAACCGAGGCGATCGGCTAAGAGTTAGTCGGGTGAATCACTTATCTCGGATCGAGAAGAGAGTCGGACTATTTAAGGGATGACATATATTCGCCTATAGTCTGACAAGGTATATCGTGAGGCAAAAGGGACTCAGACGTAAGTCGCATTGGAAAGGCAAGTCGTCATGACTCTTTGGTACTTGGGAATCGGCAAGTTCTGCTAGGAGCCGATGCCGATTGATCGATTATGAGTCGGACTCTAATCGTGTCCAAGTAACCATGAGCCTGCGGGGTCACACACTTAAGAGCGGGAGCAAGTTCGGATTGGATCCGAATCTGTAATCTGGTTGGGTTGGACCTAAACCAGATTAGGACTGAGTTAGTGAGTTGGACTCACGGTGACTAGTGTTATATGGGCTTTAGTGAACGGGTCGCGTGAGCAGAGCCCACGTTCACTCCCTATATATAGTGGAGCACAGTAACCCAGAAAGGTTAATCGTTGTTCGGTTAGGTCATTCCATGTGTTGGAAACCCTAGCTCCACAGCAGTCCAGCCGCCGTAACGAACCTAGCAGTTTGTCGCCGGTGCTCCTCCTTGTACGTGTGGATACCAGTAGAGGTGCTGTGCGATCAGCACCAGGACGATCGGATCGTGAGGACTGCACTGCATCAACTGACGCGCTTCATCAGTAATCCGCAACCGCGCGTCTAGTGGTAAACCTCGTGGCCTTCTACCTCAGCTAGGTCTTGGGATCACCACGTTAGAGGAAAAAGTTTTGTTTTATCTCTGCGTGGCCCAACAGTGGTATCAGAGCGATAGCTTCTGGTTTTAGGCTCGAGATCACGCATATGTGATATGCGGTAGGATGTAGATGAGATCTATGTGCTGTTTGGTGGTCGATCTATGAGATAGATCGGTTTTGTACGAGGTTGATTGGATCAACTGTACTCGGGGAATGGTAGATCTGATTTCCGTGATCATACTGCTGAGGTCGTGGAACGACATACCCCTACCGGTCGGCTTCCGCCATCGGGGTAGACTGTGACACGTAAATCCAGAAGCGGTGATCGAAGATCAAGGAGTTTGATCGAATCGGAACGATGGTCGGAATCCATGTTCGGCTTCGCCGGCTTCGCCCTGTCGTAGCGCCTTAGATGTCGTTGCGAGTTTCACAACGCCGGTAGATATTGTATCTATGCATAACTTGTTTTTGCAGGAAGTTGTGAATGGTATGGTTCATGTGCATGTGATGTATGTGTGTAATCCATACGTGATCTGCGAATCACGGTTTATGTCAGCCGGCTGGAGCCTAGGTGTTGTCATTTTATTGTATAACGACCTGCGTGTCGGATTCTCTATGTAATTCACTTTACTAAGCTAGTGTAGCTGTTTGAGAACCCGAAAGGCATGCAAGGCGTTGTACATGTCGGCGACATGGAGTAAGACGACAAGTGACAAGAGTTGGCACGAGTCGGATTACAGGCTTTGTGGAGATGGAGATCGCCATGAAGAGAGCCATACCATTTCACATTATAATTTCTTTATTTTGTGTTATTGTCATGTCTCAGTTTTACCTCTATTAGATAGTCGGTAAAATTTAATCCCTCAAAGAAGGTCTAGTCGGTTTTTCCCGCCAGTGTTTGCACCATCACATGTCGGACATTTTTGGTAGTGGTCTCATAAAATTGAGGTGCTGCCAATTCTTTCCGACTAGGTGTGTTCGAGTCGGACTCTTACTGCAGAAACACTCGGTAAGCTAGACGGGTCTATCACAACGGTTGTGGGACTCGGGGAAAAGTCGGATGGGAGCCGGGGCATGTGATGCCACCCGTCCAACAGGAGTCGCATAAGATGCGATTGACAAGGAGTTGTCTACCTAGATCACTTGGCGGCTAGCGGTGATGCTAAAGCTCACTAGCCGACTTGCTTATTTAGGATCCTGAATCACTAGGTAACCATCGGAGGGGTGTTGGTTCTAGTGGGAGCATAAAATATTAAAATGTTTAATATGCTTGCTCTTTTATGAATACATGTCATAAGTGTTTTTGCATATTTTCTGTTGTAGATCATGGCACCTAGTAGCAGTCACTCTCAGATATCCGGTTTTGCGTTGAGAACCATTCTTGAAAAAGATAAACTGAACGACACTAATTTTACCAACTGGTATCGAAATCTGAGAATTGTTCTCAAACAAGAAAAGAAGGACCATGTCCTAGACAACCCACTTCCAGATGAGCCGAATGAGAATGCGACTGTCGCAGCCACCAATGCCTACCGTCGGGCTAAGGATGAGTCCACGGATATTAGCTGTCTTATGCTTGCTCACATGGAACCGGACTTGCAAAAGCAGTTCGAGCATGTTGAGGCCTACGATATGATCGAAAGCCTCAAAAGTATGTTCCAGGCTCAGGCGAAGACTGAGAGGTATCAAGTCTCTCAGGCTTTGCTGAGTTGCAAGCTTAAGGATGGTGATCCACTGAGTCCGCATGTGATCAAAATGGTTGGTTACGTGCAGTCTCTGGAGAGGCTTGGCTACCCCATAAGCGAAGAGTTCGCTACGGATATAATTCTGAACTCTCTTCCTAGTGCATATGGGCAGTTCATTTCGAACTACCACATGCATGGTATGGATAAGAAGCTCACTGAATTGCATGGGATGCTCAAGTAGGCAGAGGCGGATCTCAAGAAGGGCACCAGTCAAGTGTTGATGGTGCAGAATAAGGCTAAGTTCAAGAAAAGTTCTTGGACTAAGAAGAAGGCTAAGTCAGGAGGAAAGCAGGCTCAGGACCCGGTCCCAAGCGCTTCCTCAGGGACTAAACCATCTCCTTCAGCCGGATCCACTTGCTTCTACTGCAAGGCGGATGGCCACTGGAAGAGGAACTGCAGCAAGTACTTGGCCGACAAAGCCAAGAGTGGAGGTATGACTTCCGACTCAGGTACACTTGTTTGCAATGTTATAGACATATATCTTGCTGATGCACCTAATAGTTCTTGGGTATATGATACCGGATCAGTTATTCACATCTGCAACTCGTTGCAGGGACTGGTAAGAACTAGGAGCGTAGCAAGAGGCGAGGTTGATATTCGAGTCGGCAACAAAGCAAGAGTTGCTGCGTTGGAAGTCGGCACGATGCAACTTCTTTTACCTTCCGGATTCATTATGGAACTAAATAATTGTTATTATGTTCCAGTGCTCAGTCGAAACATTATTTCTGCTTCATGTTTGATGAGGCAAGGCTATGAGTCGAATATCAAGAATAATGGTTGTTCTTTGTATTTGAATGATATGTTTCACGGCTTTGCACCCGTCCAGGACGGGTTATTTATTTTGAATCTTGATGGTGAGTCGGTTTATAACATAAATGTTAAAAGGTTGAAACCAAATGATCTGAATATGACGTACTTTTGGCACTGTCGGCTTGGTCATATAAGTTGGAAACGCATGAAGAAGCTCCATGATGATGGACTCCTAACTTCGTTCGACTTGGAGTCGTTCGAGACATGCGAATCTTGCCTACTCGGCAAAATGACCAAGACACCTTTTGCAAAGAGTTGCGAAAGGGCGTCCGACTTGTTGGGACTAGTACATAGTGATGTATGTGGACCAATGAGCACGACAGCCAGGGGTGGTTATGAGTACTTCATTACCTTCACTGATGATTTGAGTAGGTATGGATATATCTACTTGATGAAACATAAGTCGGAAGCCTTTGAAAAGTTCAAAGAATTCCAGAATGAAGCACAGAATCAACTCGGCAAGAAAATAAAGTTTCTTCGGTCGGACCGAGGAGGCGAGTACATGAGCCATGAGTTTGATGACCATCTGAAAAGTTGTGGAATAGTTCCTCAACTTACTCCGCCAGGAACGCCACAAAGGAATGGTGTTTCGGAAAGGCGGAATCGGACCTTGTTAGACATGGTACGATCAATGATGAGTCGGACAGATCTGCCTTTATCATTTTGGGGTTATTGTCTAGAAACAACGGCGTTCACACTAAACAAAGTACCATCAAAGTCGGTAGAGAAGACACCGCATGAGATGTGGACAGGCAAAAAGCCGAGTTTGTCTTTTCTTAAGATTTGGGGTTGTGAAGCTTTTGTCAAGCGACTTCAGTCGGACAAGCTTACGGCCAAGTCGGATAAATGTATTTTCGTGGGGTATCCGAGGGAAACCTTGGGTTACTACTTCTACAACCGAGAAGAGGGCAAAGTGTTTGTCGCTCGAAACGGTGTCTTCCTTGAGAAAGAGTTTCTCAGTCGGAGAGTAAGTGGGAGCACGGTGCAACTCGAAGAAATTCGAGAGGAATCGGCAAGTAGCGAGTCGGCAAAAACCTTGGAGGATGAGCCGATCGTGGCAGCTGAGCCGACAGCCGCACCTGTACTACGAAGATCGGCAAGATTACGAAGTGTTCGTGATGTGTTACTGTTAGACAGTGATGAGCCGACAAATTATTCGGAAGCGATGGTGGGATCTGATTCCGAGTCATGGCTTGGAGCCATGAGATCCGAGTTAAAGTCCATGAATGAGAATCAAGTTTGGAACTTGGTTGATCTGCCAGACGGTGCAAGACCCATCGAGTGCAAATGGTTCTTTAAGAAGAAAACTGATATGGATGGAAATGTTTCCGTCTATAAAGCACGCCTTGTCGCGAAGGGGTTCCGACAAGTTCAAGGAGTTGATTACGACGAGACTTTCTCGCCCGTAGCGATGCTTAAATCAGTTCGGATCATGTTAGCTATAGCAGCCTATTTCGACTATGAGATATGGCAGATGGATGTCAAAACGGCTTTCCTTAATGGAAATTTAACCGAGGACGTGTATATGATACAGCCCGAGGGTTTTGTCGATCCGGCTAATACTGACAAGGTGTGCAAACTTCAGAAATCCATTTATGGGTTGAAGCAAGCATCTCGGAGTTGGAATATTCGCTTTGATGAGGTAGTCAAATCGTTTGGCTTCATCAAGAGTGATCATGATTCTTGTTTATACAAGAAGTTTAGTGGGAACAAAGTAAATTTTCTAATCTTATATGTGGATGACATATTACTGATTGGAAATGATGTCCAGATGTTGCAAGAAACCAAGGAATCATTAGAAAGGAGTTTCTCAATGAAAGACTTGGGTGAGGCAACATACATCCTCGGAATCCGGATCTATAGAGATAGATCAAGGAGGCTCATTGGATTGAGTCAGAGTACTTATTTGGACAAAGTGTTGAAGAAGTTCAACATGGAATCGTCTAAGAAAGGGTTCTTACCGATGTCCCATGGTGTAAAACTTAGCAAGACTCAGTGTCCTTCGACAACTGATGAGCGAAGTCGGATGAGTGTGATTCCATATGCTTCTGTAGTCGGATCCATCATGTACGCCATGATTTGTACTAGGCCGGATGTTTCCTATGCTCTAAGTGTTGTGAGCAGATACCAGGCTGATCCTGGAGAGATCCACTGGACAGCGGCTAAAAATATCCTAAAGTACTTGAGAAGGACTAAGGATATGTTCTTGGTTTATGGTGGTGAAGATGAACTCAGTGTAAAGGGTTACACGGATGCAAGTTATCTCACCGACTCTGATGATTCTCGCTCGCAATCCGGATACGTGTTTATTATAAACGGAGGTGCTGTGAGCTGGAAAAGTTCCAAGCAAGAGACTGTGTCTGCATCTACAACAGAGGATGAGTATATTGCCGCCTCAGAGGCAGCAAAGGAAGCTGTTTGGATGAGGAATTTCCTCATGGATCTTGGTGTGGTTCAGGGCTCGTCCAATCCGTTGGACGTGTATTGTGACAACAATGGTGCTATTGCACAAGCCAAGGAACCTAGACAACACCAGAAGAACAAGCACATACTCATGCGGTACCACCTAATTCGCCAGTTCGTGGATCAGGGTGTTATCAAGTTATGCAAGGTACACACGGATGCAAATATTGCGGATCCGTTGACAAAGCCGTTACCCCAGCCGAAGCATGAGGCGCACCTGAGAGCCATGGGCATTAGATGCTTAGACATGTGATGTCGAAAGATTGACTCTAGTGCAAGTGGGAGACTGTTGGGAATATGCCCTAGAGGAAATCATGTATGATGATATTTCCCATTGTATTCATAAAGTTATTAAGTAGTCCTTGTATGAACATCTGATGTGTATCATTGAATATGTGATTCGGTTGTGGAACTATGCATTCATGTTGTTTATACTAAATATCCTTGGTCATTGAGGTTGTGCTGGACACACAACTTAGACCAATGTGAAAGTTGGCTTGATGACTCGGTTCCACTTGTCATGGGCATGGAGATGCTATTCCAACTTACACAGATTCGGCTAAAGAGTTTAGCGAGTCGGATTGACCCATATTGAGGTACAACGAACTAGTTGTCATTTGTATATCTCAATCAATGTAATCCTTAGACCTGAGGTTGTTGCATAGTCCGAGTTGAGGATCACCGACTTAGGTTCTGTCAAACGCTGATCCGTGACTGGGCAGTTATAAAGGCAGGGTTCGGGTCGACTGAGAGTCAAGCTGCGTGATGTGAATAACCAAGATGGGATTTTGCCCCTCCATTCGGAGAGATATTCTCTGGGCCCTCTCGTGAGATATGATTCGGAAAGCATGGCCATGCACGACTCGGTTAAGTGTTAACCGAGGCGATCGGCTAAGAGTTAGTCGGGTGAATCACTTATCTCGGATCGAGAAGAGAGTCGGACTATTTAAGGGATGACATATATTCGCCTATAGTCTGACAAGGTATATCGTGAGGCAAAAGGGACTCAGACGTAAGTCGCATTGGAAAGGCAAGTCGTCATGACTCTTTGGTACTTGGGAATCGGCAAGTTCTGCTAGGAGCCGATGCCGATTGATCGATTGTGAGTCGGACTCTAATCGTGTCCAAGTAACCATGAGCCTGCGGGGTCACACACTTAAGAGCGGGAGCAAGTTCGGATTGGATCCGAATCTGTAATCTGGTTGGGTTGGACCTAAACCAGATTAGGACTGAGTTAGTGAGTTGGACTCACGGTGACTAGTGTTATATGGGCTTTAGTGAACGGGTCGCGTGAGCAGAGCCCACGTTCACTCCCTATATATAGTGGAGCACAGTAACCCAGAAAGGTTAATCGTTGTTCGGTTAGGTCATTCCATGTGTTGGAAACCCTAGCTCCACAGCAGTCCAGCCGCCGTAACGAACCTAGCAGTTCGCCGCCGGTGCTCCTCCTTGTACGTGTGGATACCAGCAGAGGTGCTGTGCGATCAGCACCAGGACGATCGGATCGTGAGGACTGCACAGCATCAACTGACGCGCTTCATCAGTAATCCGCAACCGCGCGTCTAGTGGTAAACCTCGTGGCCTTCTACCTCAGCTAGGTCTTGGGATCACCACGTTAGAGGAAAAAGTTTTGTTTTATCTCTGCGTGGCCCAACAGCGATCGGCGTTCCGGCGTGGAGCGGCGACGGCGCTTAGCCTTGGGCTTGCTCATTTTCCAGAAGATTTCGATCTGGACGATGTGACGAGTGGCTACCCGTCGTCGACTGGCGAGGTGGAGATCTCCGAGGTGCTCAAGTTGACTGACCGTGCCGCGGTGTACTCCGAGCGCGTCTGGGCGATGGGCGAGCTCCTTCCTTACCAGGAGACGGTCGTCGCGCCCAACGACCCCGAGCCGCAGCACCGGGACTTCAAGGTCGAGCAGCCTTTTCGTGCGGCGATGGCGGTTGAACTGACGACGTATCCGTCGAACCCGTACATTCCCTTCATCTGCAATCGCAAGGGTGCTGGCGAGTTGTCGTCGAAGCCTGCGGAATAAGCTAGGTTGCCCTGGCGCGTTAGTAGCAGTTCTGCCATTCGGCATACTATGTAATTTGAGACAATGCGACATGCTATTGAATGAGATATCGTGTCTGTTTTGTGATTTGTCATGTGTTTTGTGGTTGAATGAGTCCCCGAGCGCGTCCGCCCTTTTGTGGGGTTTACCTCGTGTGTGATGTGTTTGTGGTTTTTGAATGTTTTG
Organism: Avena sativa; assembly: GCA_916181665.1. Taxonomy (NCBI): domain Eukaryota; kingdom Viridiplantae; phylum Streptophyta; class Magnoliopsida; order Poales; family Poaceae; genus Avena; species Avena sativa. Next base: position 379,257,686 of record OV702284.1, read on the forward strand.
TTATTGTGGTCGACTCGCCCGGACTCGAAGAGCCAGTCGCTAGGCGACTCCCTTGAGCGCTCTGTACTTCGCCGTTTTCCCTTGCGCTAACGAGGTTGGGTGGCCGAGTCCCCGAGCGTGGTATTTGGTTGTTCTAGGCGCGACTCGAGGGTGGGTGAGGACTTGGCGCGTTAGTTTGAGCGCATCACTCCTGCCTGGCCCGTTGGGTCAGTCGTGTGGCGAGTCCTGGGCATGCTCTCATACTTGGCGTTTTCCCGAGCCGCTCGCGCTGAACTGGTCGTCAGTCCCCGAGCGTGGTACGTGGCCGTTCGAGTCGCTATGTCGAGGATGCGGAGGATCATGGTCGCTGTGAGAAGCGAAGGCAGTTGTCTTGGCTCGTGGAGCCAGTCGGGCTAGGCGACTCCAATGGGGCTCCGGGTAGGCGTTTTTCGTGGACGATGCAAAACTTGAGGTGACCCAGTGCTCTTGCATCGCACTACTTAGCCGTGCCGATCGCTTTACCAAAGGTTGACTTCTGCGGTTAGCTTGACGCTTTTATTACGAGTAGGAGTGGCACAAGACACGGAGAGTAGGCACAATTTGCGGTAACCGATTCTTTTTATTTCATAGCGACTGGAGAGTACATATGTGGAGTTCTAGGAATAGAACTTCCGTAGGAGGTTTACATTCCATGGTCGCTTGACGTCGAGTTCGCCGTCCCCGCGGACGTCGATGAGGTAGTAGGCGTCGTTGCCGAGTACGCGCCCGATGGCGAATGGTCCCTCCCATGGGGGGGAAAGCTTGTGCATGCCCTTCTTGTCCTAGATGAGGCGCAGCACCAGGTCACCTTCTTGGAAGGTGCGAGTTTTCACCCGCCGGCTGTGGTAGCGGCGGAGTCCTTGTTGGTAGATGGCGGTGCGCGAGCGAGCTAGGTCGCGTGCCTCGTCGAGTTGATCGACTCCATCCTGTCGTGCGAGTTCGTTCGCAGCCTCCGTGTAGTGGACGACCCGCGGCGAGTCATGCTCGAGGTCGGTGGGCATGACTGCCTCGGCGCCGTATACCATGAAGAAGGGGGTGAATCCTGTCGACCTGTTGAACGAGGTGCGGATGCCCCAGATGACGGAGGGTAGCTCCTTGACCCAGCACCCGGCGGTGCGCTCGAGTGGTACTTGGAGTCGCGGTTTCAGGCCGTGGAGGATGCTTTGATTGGCCCGTTCCGCCTGGTCGTTGGATTCCGGGTGGGCGACTGACGCGAGGTCGAGCCGGATGTGGTGTTCTTCACAGAATTCGGCCATGGCTCCTTTGGCGAAGTTGGTGCCGTTGTCCGTGATGATGCTATTTGGGAACCCGTAGCGATATATGAGCTCGCGTAGGAACTTAGTGGCGGTCTTCCCGTCGCATTTCCGGACTGTCTTGGTCTCCACCCACTTTGTGAATTTGTCGACTACGACCAGGAGGTGGGTGTAGCCGGAAGGGGACTTTTTGAAGGGGCCTACCATATCCATGCCCCACACGGCGAATGGCCAGGTGATGGGGATTGTCTTCAGCACCGAGCTCGGCATGTGCGTCTGGTTGGCGTATTTATGGCACCCGGCGCACCGCTGGAATGTCGACGGCGTCGGCGTGTGCGGTGGGCCAGTAGAATCCATGCCGCATAGCCTTGGCGACTAGAGAGCGGGCGCCAGCGTGGTGGCCGCAGTCACCGGAGTGGATGTCGTGGAGGATCTTGCGTCCTTCGGCGGGTTGGACGCAACGTTGGAACACGCCGGTGACGCTGCGCTTGTGGAGCTCGCCGTCGATGATGGTGTAGGACTTGCATCGGCGTGCGATCATCCTCGCGTCCGTCTCATTTGTCGGCAAGGTGCCGGCCTCTAGGTAGGCGACGTAGGGCTTGGTCCAGTCGTTTTGCTCGGTGACGAGTGTGACCAGGGCTGCGTCCGGCTGTAGCGGGACTCCAATGTCGATCTCCCTTGGGGGGGGGAGACTGATGGCTTGGTGATCGTGTCGAGGAAGACGCCGGCGGGTGGTGCGAGTCGAGCCGACCCGATGCGAGAGAGTGCGTCGGCCTCCTCGTTCTTCCGCCTATCAATCCACTCATCGGAGTAGCCTACGAAGTGTCCGCCCAGCTTGTCCACTGCTTGGCGGTATGCCGCCATGGTGGGGGAGACGTCGTCGCAGATGCCGGCGACTTGCCCCGCGACAAGGTCGAAGTCTCCGTAGCAGCGTAGGCGGTTGACGTTCATCTCCCTGGAAGCTCGCATGCCGTGGAGTAAGGCCTCATACTCGGCCATGTTGTTGGTGCAGGGTGTGAAGTCGAGGCAGAGGACGTAGCGGAGCTTGTCGCCCTTCGGTGAAGTTAGCACGATCCCTGCGCCTGCGCCGTCCGCGTCCTTGGAGCGGTCGAAGTGCAGGCTCCAGTAGTGGAGGTATGGCAGCTTCTCTGGCTGCTGGGCCTCTTCCCAGTCGGTGATGAAGTCCGCTAGGGCCTGCGACTTGATCGATTTTCGTGGCTCGTATTTGATGTTGTGGACGCAGATCTCGACGGCCCACTTGGCGACCCGCCCGGTCGCCTCGCGGTTGCGGATGATGTCCTGCAACGGTGCTGAGGAAACGACCGTTATCGGGTGCTCCTGGAAGTAGTGCGGCAGGCGCCGCTGTGCTCTGAAGACCGCGTATACCAGCTTCTGGTACTGCGGGTATCGCTGGCGCGACTCGGTGAGGACCTCGCTGATGTAGTACACCGGTCGCTGTACTGGGCGCTCCTTTCCTTCCTCCGGTCGCTCGACGACCATGACGGCGCTGATGACGTGCTCAGAAGCCGCGACATAAACCAGCATGGGTTCTTTGTCGGCGGGGGCGGCGAGTAGCGGTGCGGCGAGTAGCACCTTCTTGAGGTCGCGGAGCGCGTCATCCGCCTCCTTGTCCCACTGGAAGGTGGGGTTCTTGCGCATCAGGCGGTATAGGGGCATCGCCTTTTCACCCAGGCGGGGGATGAAGCGACTGAGAGCCGCTACTCGCCCGGCCAGCTTCTGGACGTCGCGCAGGCACTCGGGTTTGCCGAGTCGGGCGATCGTGTCGATCTTGGTGGGGTTCGCCTCGATCCCTCGCTTGGAGACGACGTACCCCAGTAGTTGTCCTGCTGGTACACCGAAGGTGCATTTGCCTGGGTTAAGCTTTATCTTATATTTTCTCAAGTTGGCGAACGTTTCTGCCAGGTCGGCGAGTAGGTCACCCTGGCGAGCGGACTTCACGACCACGTCATCGATGTAGACGTGGATGTTGCGGCCAATTTGGCTCGTGAGGCACTCTTGCATGCACCGCTGGTAGGTCGCCCCGGCGTTCTTGAGGCCGAAGGTCATGGCGGTGTAGCAGAAGGCTCCGAATGGCGTGATGAACGCCGTCTTCTCCTCGTCCTCGACAGCCATTTTGATCTGGTTGTACCCAGAGTAGGCGTCGAGGAAACATAGCGACTCCGAGCCCGCGGTGGAATCGATTATTTGGTCGATCCGCGGGAGGACGAACTGCTCCTTTGGGCAGGCGCTGTTTAAGTTTGTGTAGTCGATACACATCCTCCAGGTCCCATTCTTCTTCTCGACCAGGACTGGGTTTGCCAGCCACTTGGAGTACTTGATTGGCCGGATGAAGCCTGTAGCGAGTAGACGCTGCACCTCCTCGGCGATGGCTCGGCGGCGCTCTTCATTGAAGGGCCGCAGCGACTGTTTGACAGGTCGCACTTTTGGTTCGGCGTTTAGCTTGTGCTCAGCGAGCTCCCTAGGGACACCAGGCATGTCAGAGGGCTTCCATGCGAAGATGTACCTGTTCTCATGGAGGAACTCGATGAGCGCGCCTTCCTAGGCTAGGCTCATGCCCGTCCCGATCATCACCGTCTGGCTGGAGTCGCCTAGGACCAGCTCGACAGTGCGGGTGTGCGTCGTTGCCTCGAAGGTTGAGGTGTTTGCGCCCTCCGATTTGGGCTTCTTGAGTATGGTGGGGTCGTCGTTGTTGACCCCGCTCACGTACTTGGCGAGCTCATCGGCGTGGTTGGTTTCTGCCGCGATGACGGCATCGGCGAGTTCGGCTCCTTTGGCCTCGCACCCGGTGGCCATGTCAGGGTCGCCGTTGATGGTGATGACGCCGAACGGCCCGGGGAGCTTCATCGCGTTGTACGCGTAGTGTGGCGCTGCCATGAACTTGGCGAATGCCTGGCGCCCCAGGACGTAGTGGTAGGGGCTGTCGAAAGGCACCAGCTCGAAGACGATCCGCTCGGTGCAGAAGTTTGCTGGTGTGCCGAAGGTGACTGGAAGCGTGACCTCGCCGATCGGGTACGCCTTCCGACCGGGGACGATGCCATGGAACGTGGTGTGGGTTGTCTCGATCATCGACTACGGGAGCCGCAGCCGCCTGAAGGTGTCCAGGTACAGGATGTTGATGGAGCTACCGCCGTCCATCAATATCTTGGGGAGCCAGTAGTCGCCGACCTTAGGCTGACCACCAGGGCGACTCGGCCTGGGTACTCGATGCGTGGCGAGTGGTCCTAGCGGCTCCAGGTGATGGGCTGCTCCGACCAGTTGAGGAACTGGGGAACGTCCACCTGAGCCACCGCGTTGACGGCGACGGCGCGGGTGATGACCTTCTTCTCGCGCTTCGTATTGAAGCCTGTGAAGGTATGGAGCGAGCCGGCCACTTTGCCGAATTTTCCGCCGTTTGGCGGGTCGTTGTCGGGGTCCTCCCGTGCTCGCCGTGCCTTCTCGATCTCCCTAAGGGTGTGGCAGTCGGCAGTTGTGTGCGTTGCGGGCTTCCCTTCCCTGCTATGAAATGCACAAGGTTGGTTAAGGAGGGCCGCGGGGTCGAACCTTGGCTTGGCCTTGTAGTTGCCGCCGTCGCGGCGTTGTCCTCCGTCGCGGCGGAAGCTCTTGGGCTCGCGTTGTGCGTGCCCGGCGTTGGCGACGAAGTCGACTCGCCCGTCACTGCGGCGCTTGCCGGTGAGGCGAGTGTTGCTGTAGCGTAGGTCGGACCTTCGTCCGCTGTCGTGGCCGCTCGTGCGGCGTTGACCTCCCGACTCATCGTCAGTTTCCTGGTTTGGATCTTCCTCCGCGTACCGTTTGGCGATCTCGAGGAGGTCCGGTATGTTGTCGAGTATGCGAGAGTGTCGCTTGAGCTTGGCGACCAAGGGCTCGTAGCGGCACGAGGTTTTGAAGCAATGGATCGCGGTGTCCGGGTGGATGCCGACCGCGTTGTACCAGAGTTCTTGCCACCGTTGGACCCAGTTGCGGGTCGACTCGCGGGGTCCCTGGACGCATCGCTCCAGGTCCTCGAAGGTGGTGGCGCGGGTGTATGAACACTCGAAGTGCCTGACGAAGGCGTCGCGCATCTCCTCCCAGGAGTCGATACTATCCTGGGGGAGGGTGTTGATCCACTGCCTGCACGTCCCCTCCATCATCAGGGGGAGGTAACGGGCGGCTAGCAGGTCGGTGTGGCCTGCGATCCCCATCGCCAAGAGATATGTATCGAGCCAGACGGCGGGGTCGTACGAGGGGTCGTACTTTTCTATCTCCTTCGGCGCCTTGAAGTTTGGCGGGTACTTCTCGCCTCGGATCATTGGCCCGAAGCACTTGGGGCCGAGTCGACTGAGCAACCCCATGGGCTCGCTGTCGCGACGATTGGTGAGGGTGTGTCGCAGGTCGTCGGGCTGGCATGCGCGCCAGCTTTGGTTGTTGATGATGTGGGTGCGGGCGTCGATGGGTTGACCGTTGGCGGAGACGAAGTTGGTCGCTGGCCTGGGGTCGTTGGTGGAGAGTGCCGCGTTCGCGGGTCGGTGCTGGAGCTGCAGTGGCTCTGGTGGCGGACAGTTGAGGGTGTTTGCCGCCATTCGGCGGCCGCTCGAGGCCGCTCTGCTTCCCGAAGAACGCGAGTACACTCGACCCTGCGAGTCGGCGCCTGCGTTTTGCTGCTCGACGACCTTTGCGAGTAGGGCCCTGACGTACTGGATCTTTAGGTCACCGTCGCCGGTGGCCGTGATGTTGTCGGCTGCTGCTCGGCCCGCCACGAGGTTGTCCATCGGGGTGGAGAACAGTGGGAGGATGTTGGCGTCTCGCTCCCGTGAGGAGACTACTATCCGCGGCTGGTCCCTGGGGGGTGTGCGGTTGGGTGGAGGTTGGGCGCCCATCACCGTCGACCCTGGCGGGGCCGGGCGCTTCCTCCTGGTGGCGCATTCTCACAGATCGCGCGCTCAGCCATGCGGGCCGGGTCGTTTTCGTCGTCGAAGTTCAGGGCGCGCCCCTGGACGGTGGGGTTCAGGCGCGACCTGATCCGCTGCTGGTGGTAGCACGATAGCTCCTGCGCCGTCACCTGCTCGAGGCGAAATTTTTCGCGCTCGGCTTGCTCCTTGCTCACTGCCTCCGCCAGCTTCAGGCGGAGTTCCTCGACCTCCGTTGCCGTGGCATTAGGAGGGATCGAGGTGGAGAAGGGATCCTCCGGCGGTTCGGTGCCGGTCGCCATGTAGGTCGCAGCATGGCGACCGGTTCCCTCGCGGGGGTCGGCGGAATTTTCCGACCCGGAGTCAAAGTCGAAGATCCCGAGGATGGAGGGGTCCTCGAAGTCTCCCACGTTGGAGACCTGGGTGATGGAGCCCGCGGGTGAAGCCACGGTGATGGATCCGGCGAGTGACGCCGGGGTCGCCGAGTCGGCGTCGTCGTTGAGGGCCGCGTCTTCTGTGGCCGCTGAGTTTTCGGCCACGCTGCTGTGGGCCGAGTTCTACTCGGAGGTGAGGCGATGGATCGTGCGGATCTGGCCCTCGGAGAGCCGATCGCGTGGCGGCGACTCGCGGATGCGAGCCGAGTCCTCCGAGACGATGACGTCGGTGAGGCCGACGAAGAGGCTGATCGTGCCGACCGGCAGGATCACGCTGTGTGTGACGGGTCGCGCCGCCGGGACGTAGCTGCTCGGCAAGATTTGGAGCATCTCGCCGATCGCTATCATGCGGCCGGTGGCGACCGTCTCGTTGATGGGCAGATTGGATCTCGTTGCAGAACGCCGGCCAGACCGGCCAGGCCCCACGGTGGGCGCCACTGTCGTGGGAATAGTCACGGCAGATGCTGCAATCGGCAGTGTTGCCTGTCAAAACCCACCGGCGAGCAGCGACGAGCAACACGAAGAGCCGGGAGGCTCCCAGAACGGCTGGTGGGCCCTGGTCCCTCGGGCAACGGCCCGCAAAACTCCGGCACACGTCTTGGCTTGGTTCAAGGGCGTGCCACCTGACCTATACCTGGTCAGGAATGTGATGGATTGCTTCGATCAGTTTCCTGCATGGTAAACAAGTATACGTAAAATTCGAGCCGTAACCGGCTCCCAGGTTTCCCTGTGAATCGGCTCCTAGAGCCGACTATACCATGGTTCTGCATTAGATCTACAATAACATGGGGTTTTGCTTCATCATTACAAGTTAAATCGATCTACGATAGTTTAACGTTTTCACCACGTAATTGGAACGTCCTACACGTGATTGAGCCTGGTAGATACAAAAGATGATAGAAAACTAACCCTAGAGGAGGCCTAACAACCGACGTAAAATCAATTACCGGAACAACTCCTCTCGAACTAGCAAACCATATCCTTACGTACTACTGGATCCTTCAACCCGTTTGCAAGGCCTGACTACGTGGATATCAAACTAAACCTTGGAAAACAAGGCATAACTATAACAGATCGAATCAACTGAATAAAGATCAAGCAAGATGCTACCCTTACACCCGGGAAAAGGTGCAAAGGTAGCGAGGCAACTAGAGGCAGCATAACCAAACAAACATAAGCGAAAAGTACCGATGCTAGCCTCAACAAATCTATGATAATAGTATTACTCGCCATCAACAAGGCTTCAGTACGAGTAACACCGAATAACGCATAAGCAGATACTGCCTAGATCGCAAGATGCGATCTAGGCAGCATGACACTTACCCGAAAGAAACCCTAGAAACAAGGGGTGGCGATGCGCCGAGATTATGTTTGTTGTGAACGTGATTGTCCTCCTTTCTCAATAACCTTAGGTACATATTTATAGTCCGGAGACTTTCTATCTTTGGAATAAACCTAGCAATCCTATCTCTTTACTTAAACCGAAACGTAACCTACTACAACATAAGATACACGGGCAATTTAGCCCAATTCCACGCACAAGGCCGATTCAACAACACGTTGCATATATGTATCTTCCAAGCCCATCTTGATTACGGCCCATCTCCTCCTTTGGCCAAAATATGGCGATAACACATGCCCCCCTGGTTTTGGCAATAATAATTCCAAAACCACTCTGCTGATGTTTTTTCTCCTCTTTTTTTTTTGTATCGGGTTACGCGTTGCAGAGCAGAATCGTCACGCCACCCCCTCATCATGATGCCCTGTCTTCTCAACTCCTCCACAGTGTATGATTTGACCGTTTTGGCACCACATTATGGAAACTGCTATGGCATTGAACCGTCTTCCACTATTCCCCTTATTTAAATTCATCTAAGCAGTTTGCAGCCCCCATCTTCCTCCAGTAGCCAAAAACCCTCTTCCTCCGTCGAAAAAACCCTCTTTCTCCAGCATGGCCTCCTCGTCTTCCTCCGAATCATCCGCCCTTTCCTCCCAATCTTCCAACACGATGAGCGACCGAGAGCCGACGCCGGAACACCCACCAATGGCGGCGTACAAGGCTCTCGCCCCACATTGGTGGGACGAGAGGGGCTGGGACTTCGCCGCCTGGTCGGAGGACGACGAGTCCCTGACCGACGGCGAGGAGGGCCTCCAGTTCCTGGTTGACGGGGAACTGGAGGTGGAGAGCTCCGACGACGCCTGGTCATGGGATGGCGTCGAATCCTCCGACGAGGAGGAGGAAGCGGAGGAGGACACCTCCTCCGAGGAATACCCGCCGGTGAAGCGCTTCCGCACCGGGTCCAGCGAGGACACCGAAGACGACGCCGAGGACAAGGAGGCCCCCGCTGACATCCTCAGCAGCAGCGACGAAGACGACGCTGGCAGCAGCGCTGATGACAGCGAGGACGACGACGGCGAGGACAGGGGCGACGACACCGGCCTCTAGATTAGGAACTAGTAGTAGTAGTTCTTAGCAGTAAATTCCCTTTTGTAAGCAATCGGCTCCATTGTAAATAATCGTCTTTTGAATCAACAAAGATTGCTTTTCCAATTCGCCTTTTGCCGATAGTCAAAATAAGTCAACGCTCCAGAAGCCGATAGCAACGTATCGGCTTTCACCATACTACGCTCATTTGATCAACCAAGTCAGAGCCCAACGAGCCGATGGTAACACATCGACTTTCCCCACAAACATTGTCAAGGTCAAATTTGGTCGCATATTTAGATAAATCTGAACGGCCACTCTCCAACTTCAAACGGTAACCTGCGACCTTCTTCAAAAGGCTAGACAAGATCTCCAATTTCCTCACCGCATAGATCGAGCTTACCGCGACAAGCACCCTCGCTCCCCAATCGCCTAGATCCATCTCCGCCGGCAAACAAGATGGCGGAATCGTCCAATATCAACACAGCGGTCTCTGGTCTGAAGGTATGCCCGCTCCTCGTAATCTGAACACGGCGCTAGAATTAATAGCAAACACCTGAATTAATGCTTTATTCCACCATTAAATTTTTTAGGTTTCAGACATCCTGCTGCCGCATCCTTCTCTCCCAAATTCCCTCTGTCTTGGCCCCCGGACAGAATCTAGTCCTGCTCATCTGATCTCTTGCGAGGCAAATAGAATTCCCTTCGCAAGCCAAAACCTAGATTTGAATTCTTGGGCCGACTGCTTGCGAGCCTGGCCTAATCCTCCTGAACATTGGGTTTCTTGGTTCATCAGGGTAGCCAAAACTTACCAATCTCAATGGGAAACCACGGGAATAGCTGATGCCTTGCATTTGTCATTGTCTCCCCTGGAGAAACACGAAAATCTTCTAAAAACCATCGGCTATTTCTGGTCCGATGCTCTGAACTGCTTCATGTTTGGTCATGGTCCCATGACACCAACTCTGTTAGACGTGGTGATGATTACCGGTCTGGACGTTACATCACCCAGCCCCTCTGCTTTTAAGCTGACAAAGGTCCCCTACAAGCTTTCTTCCAAAACAGAGTGCACGAACTGGGGTGCCTATCTTCAAAAACACATGAAAACTAAAGGCTCTGTCACAGAGAAAGAACACAGAGCTTTCCTTAACTTCTGGCTGGAACATTTCATATTCTGTGGTCCTTCCCTGGCTCCGACCAAAAATTACCTCTCCTTGGCCTACGAACTTGCCAAAGGCACTCAACTCAGCATCGGCAAACTGTTCCTTGGAGAAGTCTATCGATATCTCCAGTTGATGTCTGTCAAATTATTCTCTGGACTAGCAGTCAAAACAGGAGGTCCTTGGTGGTTCATTCAACTATGGGCCCAGCTGTATTTCCAAAATCATGTCCCAAACTTCCCCCTTTTGGCGAGTTGCACCTTTCCAAATGTCAAAGGGAAGCAGATCCGATGCACCAGCTATGGCCAAGCTCTATACAGACTGCCAGGTAGCAAACTGATCCCTCAGGAAGCATCCAAATGGTTCAGCATTTTCTTCCAAGGCCTGGATAATCCTATCTTCTTTCCTTACACGGAAGAATCGGAACATTTTGAAAATCCACTCTCCTTCAGGCTAGACAACTTTGCCGATGACACCAGCACTCGGCAGCTGTTTTCTACTGTGATCCGTCCCTGCTTCCTTCCAGTTGGCATGAGCACATCCAATAGAATAATCAAGCCTGGATATGAATTCTACCAGCCAGTCGTAGTGGCTCGGCAATTTGGCCTTGGGCAAGTACCTCATTCTTTCTCCACCATCTTACAGAGAGCAGAGCTGACCTGCCCGATCCTCTCACCAGTCAAAGGTGTTACTCCTTCTTCGATGCTCTAACCATCCCAATTCCCAACAACCTCATCAACCGATGGTTTTGAGAACTGGTGGGCGATGTGGAAGACTCATGCCTTCAGGAGAGCTCTGGGACCGTTGCTGGCACAGCTCGATGCTGACCACGATATCCCCGTAGAACAGGTACTATTACTTGTAAATTTTCTTGATGCTGCTCCCAAATGATCCTTCTAATAACCCGCTCTGTCTCCTTGTAGCAACAAGATGGTCCTGAACCTACACACGATGATGGTTCCCCCTTCGAATTCTTCCCACCAGCTCCTGTGGTCCTTTTCTGCAAAAATTCGCCACCGTTTAAAAAGGTCGTGATGCCGAACCAGCCGATACCACCACAATCAGATTCCAAGATCCAAGCCACTCGAGTTCCCACTAAAATAAGAACAGTGGTGAGGAAGGTAGCTGCCAGGAAGACTTTGAAGCGCCGGAGCCCTTCTCTAGAAAGTTCGCATGTATGCTGATCCATGCCTTGGTCGATCTCCTTCATCCTTGCAAACATGTTTGTGCTTACTAGCTCTCCTTTCTTACAGGCTTCCGTCGAGGACACCTCCAGCGAGGACACACAATCCAATCGAGGAGAATTGGGTCCAACAGACTCCGATAGGACCATCACCCCGAGCCAGCCAGATTTGCCACAATCGGCTCCCAGGAAAAGGCCAGTTCCTGAACCTGCTGCCCCCCGAGCGTCAGTCGAGGCGGGGCCAGTCGTGAGCCCCAAAAGGGCTCGCAAGGAACTGCAAACTCCTTCGTCGATCCAGGAGGTTTCGAAACATCACTCTCCATGCTCTTACCAATTGTTTTTTTTATCTGCCGATTCATCACTATTTATATCGGCAAGTACCTTCCATGCAGGCGACTGACACTCCTAGTGGGAAAGCCGGGGAAGTGCTGATGCCTACCGCAGGGCCGGATCTAGGAATCCCTGAAGGTGCAACTGAAACGGTTACCATTTCGATGGTTTCGTCATCTGCTATCCCCTTGACCTTAGGAGAGGTACATTCGCTTCGTTCGGCTCTTCCTTCCGTGTTGGACGCATACTGACGCCATTTCGGCCTGCCAGGGTTGTGATATCTCAGGTCTGCTAACGTTCGACCCTGAAACCATCGAACCAGCTCTCCCTGCTGCTGACGATGAACCACGAGCAAAGGCTGTTCTACCTCAATTCCAGCGTCTCAAAGCCTTGCTGTCCTCCCCGATCGAGAAGTTGATCGAGGGCTCTGAAGAGGTGCAGTGTGTTCTTGCTGAAATCAAGGACCAACTTCCAGTAGCACTGCAGGTGAAGCTTTGGCCAGTTGTAACTCTGTCTTTCTACGGGTCAAGGGTGAAGCTGGCTCGCGAGAGGATTAATCTGCGCCGCGCCCAACTCCCACTGAAGGCCAACATTGCAGACAAATGTCAGCAGCTCAACGAGAAAAAGGCGACTCTGGATGCCAAAACTGACACCTCTGTCAGCACCGCCGAGCTTGCATCCTTGAAAAAGGAACTGGGAGATCTTGAAGAGAAGGTCCGGGCGACTAAACAGCTCATCCGTGACAAAGAAGCATCCATCGCCCGCTCCCAAGACGAAGCAGAAGGCCTCAAAGCTCAACTGAAGACTGATCTGGCGGAAATACGTGCCCTGAACAAGCAGCTCGTGACGGGTAAGGACGAAGACGACGAAGCCGAGATCGCCGAGGTGGATCGTGTCCGTGCTGACGCCCTCCACGCTTTCGAGGCATTCCTTCAGTAGCTTCTTCGCGTATACTGACACCTGCTCGCAGCAGTTTGAACCTCTAGAGTCGATGGCTGTGCATCGGCTGTATTTTTTTTTATTGGCCGATTTCATGTATCGGCCCCCATATTTCACTGTCCATCATCCCACATGCTTGGGAAATATTTCTTGAGGTGTTGACCGTTGACAGCCACTGGGAATTTTATGCCATCCAGCTCCTCAAGCATGTACGCGTTTCCCCTTAAAACTTGATCGACCCTGTATGGCCCGTGCCAATTTGGAGACCATTTACCATATGCTGCATCCTTAGTCCCCAGTGGCAACACAGCTTCCCATACCAGATCGCCAACGTGGAACTCTTTCGGTCTCACCTTTTTATTATATGCACGAGCTACCTTGGCCTTATTTTCTTTGATTTTCTCAAGCTCCCACAGCCTGAGCTCAGTTAAATCCTCAACACTGTCACTCATCAGGGCCGTATAGTCTTCAGTTGTTAGATCGTTCTGAAAGGTGACACGTCTCGATCCAGCCGTAATTTCCCAGGGCAATACGGCTTCTTGTCCATAGACTAGATGGTATGGCGAGGTTTTTATTGCTCCATGACATGACATGCGATAAGCCCATAAAGCCTCTGACAAAACCTCATGCCAACGCCTAGGGTGCTCATCGATCTTCCTCTTGATCAGCTTGATAAGGCTCTGGTTGGACGCTTCAGCTTGCCCATTTGCTAGAGCATAGTACGGAGATGATCGGATCAGCTTGATTCCCGTGTCCTCACAGAACTCTCTAAACTCGTAAGAAGTGAAAACCGAACCTCCATCGGTCGTGATCGTTTGGGGAATCCCGAATCTATGAATGACATGTTCCTTCACAAAATCGACAACATCCTTCGAGCTCACTGACTTCATAGGGACGGCTTCCACCCATTTAGTGAAATAATCCGTAATGGCCAAAATCCACATGTGGCCTTTGCTTGATGGAGGATTGATCTTGCCAATCATATCCATGCCCCAACCTCGGAATGGCCAAGGCTTGATGATGGGGTTCATTGCTGACGCGGGTACCGTCTGAATTTTTCCAAATTTCTGACATGCTTGACACCCTTTGTAGTACTTAAAGCAGTCCTCAAGCATGGTGGGCCAATAAAACCCTGATCGCCTGATCAACCATTTCATCTTGTGAGCCGATTGGTGAGTTCCACAGGCGCCTTCGTGTACCTCGTGTAGGAGCCGATTGGCCTCGGTTGGTCCTAGACATTTGAGCAGTAATCCTTCCAGAGTCCTGTAGAACATGTCGTCCCCGATAAGCACATACTTCATGGCCTTGTACCTTATCCGTTTAGGTGCCCCCCGAGCCGAATCTTTCAAGTAATTGAAGATATCGGCTCTCCAATCGTCCGCCTCCAGGAACTGTACTTGAACATCAGTTCCTTCTGCTACGTCCTTGTAGCCTGAAGCCATTTGTGCGAGATCATTCGCCTCTGCATTCTGCGATCGCGGGATCCAGTTAAAGTTTATGTACCGGAACTGTGCCATGAGCTCACGGCATTGCAACCATAATGGGAAGAGCGACTCGCTCTCACACTTGTATTCCTCCGTGAGTTGGGAAATCACCAATTTGGAGTCTCCAAAAATTTCCACTGCCTCTGCTCCAGCTTCGATGAGCAACTTCATTCCCTTGCGTATCGCCTCGTACTCGGCGACGTTGTTGGTGCACGGGGTAGCAAGCCTGATGGAGAAGGAATATGTTGCCCCCCGGGGCGACACGAGTAGAATGCCAATGCCGCAACCATCATCGCAAACCGATCCATCGAAAAACATAGCCCACGCTCGTATAGACAGCGCTGCTATATCAGTGTTGATCCTTTCAGCAATAAGGTCGGCTAATGCCTGACCCTTAACTGCTTTCGCAGGTTGGTACCGGATGTCAAATTCCGATAATGCAAACATCCATTTGCCGAGTCGGCCTTTCAACATAGGAGCCGACAACATGTGCTTTATGACATCTGATTTGCATATAATGATAATCTCTGCCGAGAGCAAGAGGTGGCGCAGCTTGGTGCAGGTGAAAAACAGGCAGAGGCACAACTTATCGATCTCAGGATACCTTGTCTCTGCATCCAGCATCCTTCTGCTGATATAAAACACAACTCGCTCCAGACCATCAAAAACCTGCACCACCACCGAGGCGATGGACGTGTCAGCTACTGACAAGTAAATGTAGAACGGCCTATCCGGCTGGGGCGGAACCAATACTGGCGGCCTTGTCAGATATTCTTTGATTTCGTCGAAGGCTCGTTGTTGTTCTGTCCCCCAGCGGAACTCCTCATCAGTTTTAATTTTCACAAGTCCCATGAACGGCTCTATTCTTCCTGACAGATTGGAGATGAATCTCCTGACGAAGTTGATCTTGCCGATGAGAGACTGCAGTTCCTTCTTCGTGGTAGGTGGCTTCATTGTTCGCACTGCCTCCTGACTTTTTAGGCCGATCTCAATTCCTCGTTCATGGACCAAGAAACCCAAGAACTGACCGGCCGTCACACCGAAGGCACACTTCTTTGGATTCATCCGTAGGCCGAATTTCCTTGTTCGGTCTAGGACGCGTCGCAGATCGTCCAAGTGTCCTTGTACTGAAGCTGACTTGACCACCACGTCATCGATATAAATTTCCACCAGCTTGCCGATCCGATCATGGAAGATGTAATTCATGGCTCTTTGGTATGTGGCGCCGGCGTTCTTCAGTCCAAACGTCATGACTACATATTCAAACAACCCCACCGAACCTGGGACTCTGAATGCAGTCTTGTGTATATCTTATGACCAGCGGCTGCGTTGATTAATGTCTCTGCTACCGGCATCGGATACTCATCCTTCGGAGTAGCTCTATTGAGATCCCGAAAGTCTATGGCAACACGCCAGCGGCCATCCTTTTTCTCTACGGGTACGATACTAGAAATCCACTCAGCATACCTGCATGGCCTGATTAACTTGGCTGTCAACATTTTCTCGATCTCCTTCTTGACTTCTTTCAAAATTCCGGCCTTCATCTGTCGTGCTCGCTGCTGGAATGGCCGAAATCCTTTTTTAAGCGGGAGTCGATGCTCAATGATGCTCCTGTCTAGTCCGGGCATCTCTGTATAATCCCAGGCAAAGCAATCTGGATATTCTTTCAACAAAGCTATCATCGGACCCCGCAGACTCGGATCTAACTTCTTGCTGATAAATGTTGGTCTTGGCTTATCCCCAGGACCGATGTCAATCTCCTCTAGCTCATCAGCGGATGTAAACCCATACCCTAGCTTTCCGTCACCTGCTAAATCGATGCTAAACACGGGGCCAGCAGCTGGTGAGGATAACAAAGATAACTTGGGACGATTGCCGGAATCGGCCCCCTTTTCGATTGCATTAGTCAAGGAAGGTTTACAACTTATCTGTGCTCTACAATGGCGGGGAACCTCCCTGCTACGACTGCATGACCTGTTTGTCGTAAGATTGCTGCTTTTTATCTTTTGTGGCCGATCGCAGGGATCGGCCTTACCACGTACGATCGTGGACTTTGCTACTCTGTCAGGCCAGTGGATAAGACCAGCCTCACCCCGTTTTTTGTAGCTTCAATGCGCTCACAGCCGTCTAGACTGACTCCAGAGATCGGCTCTTGGTCTCCTGCCTCCCAGATGTTCATGCCAGCTATGGAGATCTCGATCGAATCATCTGCATGAATGACCTCCACTTCATCTCCATCCCACTGTATCAGGCACTGGTGCATCGTGGATGGAATGCAGCAGTTGGCGTGAATCCAATCCCTCCCCGGCAAGACAGCATAGGTGCTTTTGCTGTCAACGATGAAGAATGACGTAGGGATGGTTTTTCTGCCCACGGTCAGGTCCACATTCAGAACGCCTTGCGTCTCTGAAGTTTGGCCGTTGAAGTCGCTTAACGTTACGTTGGTTTTGATCAGATCTGCAGTGGAGCGTCCCAAACGCCGTAGCATGGAGTATGGCATTATATTCACTGCTGCTCCGGTGTCAACCAACATCTTGCGGACAGGCTGCCCATTGATATAACCTCGCAGGTACAGAGCTTTCAGATGTTTGTAGCTCTTCTCTTGTGGCTTTTCAAAGATAACCGGCCGTGGGCCGCAGTCGAGCTGTGCTACTGGTAGTTCTTTGGCTGTTGGAGCACAGAACTCTGACGGAAGCGTGAACACCATGTTTGTGCCAGCCGATGTCTTCGCACCGGCTTTTACTGGTTTGGGGCGCCATTCTTTTCTTTTCGGACGAGCCTCCGTCTCCAAGGTTTGCTGCACTTTCGCGGCCAGATCGGGCCGTGCCTTCCTTAAAGCGTGGAGGTACTGCGCTTCGGCTTCCTCCAAGTTACGCAGCCGCTGAACTCGACGCTTTTGGGTGTGCCTGAGTCCATCGGGGCACCACCTTGGCCGGTGATATCTGTCTTCTTCTTTTCCACCTATTGGCTCCTCGAGGTCTTTTGCTCGAGGAGGGAGAGGCCCTAGGCGCTTGAACACTGAGACTGGACCTGTGTCCTCCTTCTGCCGCCCACATTCTGGGCAGTTGTCGATTGTAGGCAATCGGCTCATTCCCGCGTCCCAGCAATACTTGAAGAAAGGACAATCCCAATGTTTATCCACGCCTTCTTTTTCCTTTGGCTTTTTACTAGCGAGGTGCTCATATCCTTCATCATCTCTATCGTGCCGGCGACGTCGGTCATACTAATGCTCATACTTGTTAAGGAGGTGCGTGGAGTGTGGCTTCTGATATCGCACGCTTCTCACTTGCTCCTCGGTCACATACCGCCTGTCATCATAACGGGGCCGGTCACGTGGACCGGCCTCCTCTCTTTCTCTGCCCCGAGAGCGACCGCCCTCCTCCTTATATGTGCCATGGTTGTACACAGGCCCTGCCATGTTGACATTGTTGGAGATATGCCCTAGAGGCAATAATAAATATAGTTATTATTATATCTTTGTGTTTATGATAAATGTTTATATTCATGCTATAATAGTATTAACAAGGAAACATTAATACTTGTGTGAATTGTAAACTTAAATTGAAGTCCCTAGTATAGCCTCTATACTTCACTAGCTTGTTGGTTAATAGATGATTGTGGTTTCCCTATCATGAACATTGAGATGTTATTAACAACAAGATCATATCGTTAGGAGAATGATATGGTGGACATACTCCTATAGATAAGCGTAGCATAAAGATCAAGTCATTTCAATAGTTCAATTGCTATATGCTTTCTGATACATAGTAACCTAATTCCTTCGACCATGAGATCATGCATATCACCTTTACTGGATGGATGCTTTGATGTCATCAAACACCACACCGTAACAGGGTGGCTATAAAGGTGGTATTGAGTGTTCGGAAAGTATTGGTTGAAACACATGGATCAAGAGTGGGATTTGTCCATCCATATGACGGATAGATATTCTCTGGGCCCTCTCGGTGAAATGTCATCCAATTAGCTTGCAAGCATGTGACTGGGTCACAAGGGATCACATATCACGGGAACGAGAAAAGAGTACTTATCAGTAACGAGGTTGAACTAGGTATGCAGAGATACCGAAGATCATAACCTCGGATAAGTAACATATCGTGAGACAAAGGGAAATTGGTATCGTATGTAAGTGGTTCATTCGATCGCAAAGTAATCGTAGAAATATGTGGGAGCCATATGAATTTCCAGATTCCTCTATTGGTTATTGTTCGGAGAAGTGTCTCGATCATGTCCGCATAATTCACGAACCGTAGGGAGACACACTTAAGGATTCGACGTTGTTTGAGTAGTTATGGTATTATGAGAAAGAGACCGAATGTTGTTCGGAGTCTCGGATGGGATCCGGGATATCACGAGGTGATCCGGAATGGTCCGGAGAATAAGATTCATATAAGGAAAGTCCCGTTTCGGAGTTGGGGAATGGTTCCGGTGTTTTCATCGGGAACATTCTAGAAGGTCCCGGAATGTCCGGCACTCCGGGGGGGAAGGGGTACATGAATGTGTCATTGCATGTTGGAATGATTGCATCATGTACTAAGTGTTCTCGCTGTCCGAAATAAAGGGTTAATTCAAATCCTAATTGGAAAAGTCAAACTGCCAGTTTTCGGTCAAACTGCCAGTTTCGGAAAGTGGAGAAAGAGGAGGAGAGGTGGAGGCCGAGTTGGAGGAGGGTTCCTCCCCTAGGCCGGCGCACCTCCCTAGGCCGAGTTGGGGAGGAACTCCTCCCCATGGCGCCGGCCCTCCCACCTATAAAAGGAGGGGCAGGGCCTCCTCCTCTAGACACAACACAAGTTTCCTATCCTCTAAACTAAACCCTAGATCTAGACCCCGGTTTAGAGCTATTCGGTTTAGAGCCTTCTAATTGGTTTAGAGCCCTCTAATTGGTGTGTCTAATTACTAGACCACTAATAGCCTCTCTCATAAGCTCCACCATACTCGCACCGGCTTAAGGCGAAGCCCTGCGGGATCTCCCCTCTACCTCCGGTACCACGCCGTTGTGCTGCCGGAATCGCGAGGAGAGTGCTACAACCTCCGCTGCCTGCTGGAACAAGGGAGAGGAAGGTCTTCGTCGAGTACCGAACGTGTGACCGACTGCGGGAGCGCTGCTGGAACGTGGCGCTGGAAGGATCGTCTACGCGATCTTGAGATCGGAAAGAGTACGACTACATCACCCACGAGAATCTGCTCTCGTTAAACACTTTGGAATCTTCGAGGGTGAGTTATTCCATCGACTCGTTGCTACAATCTAGTAGATAGATCTTGGCTTGTTTGTTTGTATGCGATAGAAAATTTTTGTTTTCCATGCTGCGAACCCCTACAGTGGTATCAGAGCCGTGTCTATATGTAGATCTGTTGCACGAGTAGAACACAATGGTCATTGTGGGCGTTGATGCTTTTATTGTAGAATGCTTTTTGTGTACTTTGCATCTTGCGGTATGTTGGGATGAAGCGGCCCGGGCTAACCTTACATGACATCGTTCATGAGACTTGCTCCACGCTTAACATGCAACTTGTATTGCATAAGTGGCTTTGCGGGTGCCTGTTTCTCCTAGCATAGTAAAGATCCAATTTACAACGGGTAATCAACAATGCTAGTATCAATGTTGTGGTTCTTGTTCGTAGGTTAGAACGACACTTATGGAAAGCCCCAAAACCACGTAAAATATGCAAAGAAAGTAGAAGCGTCTAACTTTGTTTTGCAGGGGTGTGCAGTGATGTGATATGGCCATGATTGTGATTATATTTGATGTATGCAATGTTCCTTATTGTAAGTTGGCAACCGGCAGGAGCCATATGGTTGTCTTTAATTTCTGTTAAGACCTGCGTGTCTATTCAAAATAGTTGTAATAGTTGAAGCTGGTGGACGACAACCATGAAGAAGCGTCATTGACCTTGATGCTATGCCGGTGATGATGGAGATCATATTCGTGCTTGAAGATGGAGATCGGAAGCACAAAGAAGAAAGGCCATATCATATCACATATTATGAATTGCATGTGATGTTAATCCTTTATGCATCTTGTATTGCTTAGTAGACGACGGTAGCATTATAAGATGATCCCTCATGCACATAAATTTCAAGTTCTAAAGTGTTCACCCTTAGTATGCACCGTTGCCAAAGCTTGTTGCTTCGAAGCACCACGTGATGATCGGGTGTCTTTGATTCCGCGGGTGAATACAACGTAAGCAAGCCAGATTTGCTTATGCGGTAGCTAAGGTTTGATCTTGACGAGCCTAGCATGTACAGACATGGCCTCAGGAACACGGATCGCCGAAAGGCAAAGCATGAATCATATAGTAGATATGATGAACATGATGATTGTTCGCCATTAAAACTATATCGGCTCTCGTGATGATCGGTGTTGATATAGTAGATTTGGTTCGTGTGATCACTAAAACAATGTGAGGGATGTTGTTTTGAGTGGGAGTTCACCTAGTTTAATTTCATTAATTAATTTGAACTCAATTTGTCATAAACTTAGTCTAAACTATTGCAAATATGTTGTAGATCAATGGCAGCCCCTACCATCAATTTTAATGCGTTCCTAGAGAAAGAAAAGTTGAAAAAACAATGGAAGCAACTTCGCGGATTGGTTCCGCAATTTGAGGATTGTCCTCACAGCTGGTAATTTGACCTATGTGCTGGATGCACCGCTAGGTGACCCACCTGCAGCTGATGCTACCGATGAAGTAAAGAATGTTTACCTCGCTCGGAAGAATCAGTACTCCATAGTTCAGTGTGCTATCTTGTATGGTTTAGAATCGGAGCTTCAGAAAAGGTTTGAAGAGTCAGATCCATATGATATTGTCGAGGATCTCAAATTAAT
Source organism: Avena sativa (assembly GCA_916181665.1). Classification (NCBI taxonomy): domain Eukaryota; kingdom Viridiplantae; phylum Streptophyta; class Magnoliopsida; order Poales; family Poaceae; genus Avena; species Avena sativa. The sequence goes on from OV702284.1 coordinate 379,278,661, forward strand.
TTTTGAGACTCATGCGGCAATTGAAAGTTATGAAGCTTCTGAAAAGTTCTTTAACTGCAAGATGGAAGAGGGTAGCTCCGTCAGTGAGCATGTGCTTAAAATGTCTGGGCACGCGAATAAACTTCAAAGCTTGGGTATAGTGATTCCTAATACTTTGGGAGTTTACCGCATCCTCCAATCACTACCACCAAGTTACAAGAACTTTGTGATGAACTACAACATGCAGAACATGAACAAAGAGTTGCCAGAACTATTTGCTATGTTAAAATCTGCAGAAGTGGAGATCAAGAAAGAGCACCAAGTGTTGATGGTCAATAAGACCACCAAATTCAAGAAAGGCAAGTCTAAGCAAAAGGGACACTTCAAGAAGGGTGGTAAGAAAGTTACCATGCCAACGAAGAAGACCAAGGCTGGACCTAAGCCTGAAACTGAGTGCTTTTACTGCAAGGGAGAAGGTCACTGGAAGCGGAATTGCCCAAAGTACTTGGCGGATTTGAAGAACGGCAACATCAAGAAGAAAGGTATATTTGATATACATGTTATTGATGTGTATCTCACTAGTATTCGTAGTAGTGCCTGGGTATTTGATACTGGTTCGGTTGCTCATATTTGTAACTCGAAACAGGAGCTGCAGAATAAACGGAAGCTAGCGAAGAACGAGGTGTCGATGCGTGTGGGAAACGGATCAAAGGTTGATGTGATCGCGGTCGGCACGCTACCTCTTCATCTACCATCGGGATTAGTTTTATACTTAAATAATTGTTATTTGGTGCCTGCGTTGAGCATGAACATTATATCAGGATCTTGTTTATTGCGAGACGGTTACTTGTTTAAATCAGAGAATAATGGTTGTTCGATTTATATGAGTAATATGTTTTACGCACATGCACCTTTGATAGATGGTCTATTCTTATTGAATCTCGATAGTAGAAATACACATCTTAATAACATTGAAGCTAAACGTTTGAAATCAAGCGATAATTCGACCTATATGTGGCACTGTCGTCTTGGTCACATTGGAGTGAAGCGTATGAAGAAACTCCATTCCGATGGACTTCTTGAATCACTTGATTTTGAATCACTTGAAAGATGCGAGGCATGTCTGATGGGTAAAATGACTAAGACTCCATTTTCTGGTATAATGGAGCGAGCTACAGACTTATTGGAAATCATACATACCGATGTATGTGGTCCAATGAGTGTAGCATCGCGCAGTGGTTATCGTTATGTTCTTACCTTCACGGATGACTTGAGTAGATATGGGTATATCTATTTCATGAAACATAAGTCCGAAACTTTCGAGAAGTTTAAGGAGTTTCAAAGTGAGGTAGAGAATCAACGTAACAAGAAGATTAAATTTCTACGTTCTGATCGTGGAGGTGAATATCTAAGTTACGAGTTTGGCGAGCATTTAAAGAAGTGCGGAATACTTTCACAATTGACACCGCCGGGAACACCACAGCGTAATGGTGTGTCCGAACGTCGTAATCGAACTCTCTTAGATATGGTTCGTTCTATGATGTCACTTACAGATTTACCGCTAACATTTTGGGGTTATGCATTAGAAACAGCCGCATTCACTTTAAATAGGGCACCATCTAAATCCGTTGAAACGACACCGTATGAATTATGGTTTGGGAAGAAACCTAAATTGTCGTTCCTTAAAGTTTGGGGATGCGAAGCCTATGTAAAGAAGTTACAGCCGGACAAGCTTGAACCCAAAGCGGAAAAATGCGTCTTCATAGGATACCCGAAGGAAACTATTGGGTATACCTTCTATCATAGATCCGAAGGCAAAATCTTCGTTGCCAAGAATGGATCCTTTCTAGAGAAGGAATTTCTCTCGAAAGAAGTGACTGGAAGGAAAGTAGAACTCGACGAGGTTGTCGAACCTTCTCTCGAAATTGCGAGTAGCGCAGCACCGGAAGAAGTTCCTGTGGTGCCTGCACCAATAAGAGAGGAAGCTAATGATAGTGATCATGAAACCTCGGTTGAAGTTGCTACAGAGCCTCGGAGGTCAACGAGAACTCGTACCACTCCAGATTGGTATGATTCCGTTATGAATGTCATGTTGGTGGACAACACCGATGACCCCGAGACATATGAGGAAGCGATGATGAGCCCAGATTCCAAATAAATGGCAAGAAGCCATGAAATCCGAGATTGGATCCATGTACGAAAACCAAGTATGGACTTTGGTGGACTTACCGGATGGCCGGAAGGCTGTCGAGAACAAATGGATTTTCAAGAAGAAAACAGATGCTGATGGTAATGTTACTGTCTATAAAGCTCGACTTGTCGCAAAAGGGTTTCGACAAATTCAAGGAGTTGACTACGATGAGACTTTCTCACCGGTAGCGAAGCTAAAGTCTGTGAGGATTATGTTAGCAATCGCTGCATATTATGATTATGAGATATGGCAGATGGATGTCAAAACAGCATTCCTCAATGGAGACATTGATGAAGAGTTGTATATGATACAACCCAAAGGTTTTGTCGATCCTAAAGACGCTAACAAGGTATGCAAGCTTCAACGGTCCATCTATGGATTGAAGCAGGCATCCCGAAGTTGGAATCAACGTTTTGATAAGGTAATCAAAAGTTTTGGTTTTATACAAACTTATGGAGAAGCTTGTATTTACAAGAAAGTGAGTGGGAGCTCTGTAGCATTCTTAATACTATATGTGGATGACATATTGTTGATTGGGAATGATGTAGACCTTCTTAATAGTGTCAAAGAGTATTTGAATAATAGTTTTTCAATGAAGGATCTTGGCGAAGCAGCTTACATATTAGGCATAAAGATTTATAGAGATAGATCGAAACGCCAAATATCATTGTCGCAAAGTACATATTTGGACAAAGTTCTAAAGAGGTTTTGAATGGAAGATAGCAAGAAAGGGTTCTTGCCCATGTTGCCCAATACGACCTTGAGTAAAACTCAAAGTCCGACATCGGCAGAACATAGAGAAAGGATGAGTAAGACTCCCTATGCCTCAGCCATAGGATCTCTAATGTATGCCATGCTATGTACTAGACCCGACATTGCATATGCTGTTAGTTTAACTAGCAGATATCAAAGTGATCCAGGAGTGGATCATTGGACAGCGGTCAAAAACATCCTTAAGTACTTGAGAAGAACTAAGGATATGGTTCTTTCTTATGGAGGTGATGAACAGCTCGTTGTTAATGGTTACACCGATGCTAGTTGGAACACTGATCCGGATGATTCTAAATCACAATCTGGATACGTATTTATTTTGAATGGTGCAGCAGTTAGCTGGAGGAGTGCAAAGCAAAGCGTTGTGGCGAGATCTTCAACTGAATCGGAATACATGGCTGCTTCGGAGGCTTCACAAGAAGCGATATGGATGAAAGAGTTCATTACAGAGCTGGGTGTGGTTCCTAGTGCGCTGGACCCAATGTCTATCTACTGTGATAACATGGGCGCCATAGCCAATGCGCAAGAACCAAGGTCACACAAGAAGCTGAAGCATATCAAGCTACGTTTTCACGCTATTCGAGAACATATCCAGGATGGGGATATAAAGATTTGCAAAGTACACACAGATCTGAATGTGGCGGATCCGTTGACTAAACCTCTCCCGAGGGCAAAACATGACCAACACCAAACTGCCATGGGTGTTCGGTATATTACCATGTAATCTAGATTAGATGACTCTAGTGCAAGTGGGAGACTGTTGGAGATATGCCCTAGAGGCAATAATAAATATAGTTATTATTATATCTTTGTGTTTATGATAAATGTTTATATTCATGCTATAATAGTATTAACAAGGAAACATTAATACTTGTGTGAATTGTAAACTTAAATTGAAGTCCCTAGTATAGCCTCTATACTTCACTAGCTTGTTGGTTAATAGATGATTGTGGTTTCCCTATCATGAACATTGAGATGTTATTAACAACAAGATCATATCGTTAGGAGAATGATATGGTGGACATACTCCTATAGATAAGCGTAGCATAAAGATCAAGTCATTTCAATAGTTCAATTGCTATATGCTTTCTGATACATAGTAACCTAATTCCTTCGACCATGAGATCATGCATATCACCTTTACTGGATGGATGCTTTGATGTCATCAAACACCACACCGTAACAGGGTGGCTATAAAGGTGGTATTGAGTGTTCGGAAAGTATTGGTTGAAACACATGGATCAAGAGTGGGATTTGTCCATCCATATGACGGATAGATATTCTCTGGGCCCTCTCGGTGAAATGTCATCCAATTAGCTTGCAAGCATGTGACTGGGTCACAAGGGATCACATATCACGGGAACGAGAAAAGAGTACTTATCAGTAACGAGGTTGAACTAGGTATGCAGAGATACCGAAGATCATAACCTCGGATAAGTAACATATCGTGAGACAAAGGGAAATTGGTATCGTATGTAAGTGGTTCATTCGATCGCAAAGTAATCGTAGAAATATGTGGGAGCCATATGAATTTCCAGATTCCTCTATTGGTTATTGTTCGGAGAAGTGTCTCGATCATGTCCGCATAATTCACGAACCGTAGGGAGACACACTTAAGGATTCGACGTTGTTTGAGTAGTTATGGTATTATGAGAAAGAGACCGAATGTTGTTCGGAGTCTCGGATGGGATCCGGGATATCACGAGGTGATCCGGAATGGTCCGGAGAATAAGATTCATATAAGGAAAGTCCCGTTTCGGAGTTGGGGAATGGTTCCGGTGTTTTCATCGGGAACATTCTAGAAGGTCCCGGAATGTCCGGCACTCCGGGGGGGAAGGGGTACATGAATGTGTCATTGCATGTTGGAATGATTGCATCATGTACTAAGTGTTCTCGCTGTCCGAAATAAAGGGTTAATTCAAATCCTAATTGGAAAAGTCAAACTGCCAGTTTTCGGTCAAACTGCCAGTTTCGGAAAGTGGAGAAAGAGGAGGAGAGGTGGAGGCCGAGTTGGAGGAGGGTTCCTCCCCTAGGCCGGCGCACCTCCCTAGGCCGAGTTGGGGAGGAACTCCTCCCCATGGCGCCGGCCCTCCCACCTATAAAAGGAGGGGCAGGGCCTCCTCCTCTAGACACAACACAAGTTTCCTATCCTCTAAACTAAACCCTAGATCTAGACCCCGGTTTAGAGCTATTCGGTTTAGAGCCTTCTAATTGGTTTAGAGCCCTCTAATTGGTGTGTCTAATTACTAGACCACTAATAGCCTCTCTCATAAGCTCCACCATACTCGCACCGGCTTAAGGCGAAGCCCTGCGGGATCTCCCCTCTACCTCCGGTACCACGCCGTTGTGCTGCCGGAATCGCGAGGAGAGTGCTACAACCTCCGCTGCCTGCTGGAACAAGGGAGAGGAAGGTCTTCGTCGAGTACCGAACGTGTGACCGACTGCGGGAGCGCTGCTGGAACGTGGCGCTGGAAGGATCGTCTACGCGATCTTGAGATCGGAAAGAGTACGACTACATCACCCACGAGAATCTGCTCTCGTTAAACACTTTGGAATCTTCGAGGGTGAGTTATTCCATCGACTCGTTGCTACAATCTAGTAGATAGATCTTGGCTTGTTTGTTTGTATGCGATAGAAAATTTTTGTTTTCCATGCTGCGAACCCCTACAGACATCGCATGAGAAATCCAACTGGCGCCTCGTGGAGTGGCTGTGTTCTACCATGTTGACGCCGGGAAACGGGTTGGTGTCTACTTTCATGGCGAATTGCCCCAGGATCAGACGGCCCTGCTCTATCGCCGTTTGGATCTGGCGACGTAGCTCTTTGCAGTCATTGGTGGTGTGGGTGAACGAGTGATGCCACTTGCAGTATGGTCTTCCGTTCATCTCTTGAGACGTAGGGATTTTGTGGCCTTCGGGCAACTTCAGCTGCTTCTCCTTCAGCAGTAAATCGAATATCTGCTCAGCTTTGCTCACGTCGAAGTCGAACCCTTTTGCAGGCCCCTGCTGCTTTACCCATTTGCAGGACACAGGATCTGCCCCCCGAGCCCATTCAGCCACGGCCACCTCCTGGTCTTGTGTAGGATCCTCTTCTTCTGTATCGACCAGGCTTATCGGACGTTTGAACTTGTCTTGGTACAACTCAGGGTGGCGCTGTTCATACATTGTCAGCTTCTGGGCCATGTGCGCCAATGAATTGTACTCTACTTGGAAAGCCAGATCCTTGATAGGTGCTGAGAGACCCAACACTGCCAGCTCGACCGCTTCTTTCTCAGTTAAACGAGCCGAATAACATCGATTCTTGATAGTCCTGAAACGTTGAATGTACTCAGCTACAGTTTCTCCCCGCCTTTGCCGCACCTGCGCCAGATCTGCAATGCCAGCCTCGGTAGCTTATGAATGATACTGAATGTGGAACTGTTCTTCCAGTTGCTTCCAGGTCTGGATCGAATCCGGTGGCAACGAGGTGTACCACCCAAAAGCTGGTCCTGTCAGAGATTGCGCAAAGAACCTTACGCGCAACTGATCCGATGCTGAAATCATGCCTAACTGTGCCAGGTATCGGCTCACGTGCTCGATCGAGCTCGACCCTTCTGATCCGTTAAACCTTGAGAACTCAGGGAGCCGATACTTGGGTGGCAGCAGAATCAGGTCAAACTCGTTGGGGTACGGCTTTGAATAGCCAATTGTCCTTCTCTTCGGCACGAAGCCGAACTGGTCTCTCAAGATGGTACGGATTTGCTCCACTGTTTGAGCTGCAGGGGCTAGCTTCTCATGACTCGTTCCAGTGGCATACTTGGCTAGCCACGCCTGTTTGTCGGCGTCCATCCCAGACATCGCTGCTCCAGAAACGCCTGCTCCTGAAGCCCCTGCTCCAGGAACTCCTGCCGCAGAAATCCCTGCGGTCGCAATCTGGTTGGTGCGTGTCAGGTTATTGCAGTCCGGCACGTAGGTGCACACATATCCATGTGGGATTTCTTTAGGTGGATCAAATAGGAACTGGCAATCGCCTGGGTCGCCTCCGATCTTGTAGACGACGTACGCCGCTGCCCCTGGTGGCTCCGGAGCTGCAAGTGTGAATGGCAGCGGTGGCCTGGCTTGGAGCGGTCTTTCTCCCTGGTGAGTCCCCAGAGTAGGCCCCGACGGGGAGTACTGATGTTTCATGATCTCCTGAACTACGCGAACTGCGATCCGCTCGAAAGAGTTCACCAGGCTCTCAGAATGGCGGTGAAGAGAATGAGCCACCATGTAGTTGACTTCCTGTCGCAGAGCTCTGGTGCGCTCCTCTGAAGGAACAGATAGATCCACCTCATCAAGAGCACCCTCGGGTGAGAACCCTTTCCACCTGATGCCATGCTTACGGGTCCTCTCAAAAGAGCCGATGAGATCGGCTTCGAAGAGAGCTTTGATGTCATCATACTTCGCCTTGTGCTCCTCAGGCAGCTCGTCGTACGTGACTGGTCTGTCCCCCATCTCAGCGTCGGATGTTGATGCAGATGCTGTTGAAGGTCCCACCGGCCGTGCCAGAATGTGTTGCCTGTCAAAACCCACCGGCGAGCAGCGACGAGCAACACGAAGAGCCGGGAGGCTCCCAGAACTGCTGGTGGGCCCTGGTCCCTCGGCCAACGGCCCGCAAAACTCCGGCACACGTCCTGGCTTGGTTCAAGGGCGTGCCACCTGACCTATACCTGGTCAGGAAGGTGATGGATTGCTTCGATCAGTTTCCTGCATGGTAAACAAGTATACGTAAAATTCGAGCCGTAACCGGCTCCCAGGTTTCCCTGTGAATCGGCTCCTAGAGCCGATTATCCCATGGTTCTGCATTAGATCTACAATAACATGGGGTTTTGCTTCATCATTACAAGTTAAATCGATCTACGACAGTTTAACGTTTTCACCACGTAATTGGAACGTCCTACACGTGATTGAGCCTGGTAGATACAAAAGATGATAGAAAACTAACCCTAGAGGAGGCCTAACAACCGACGTAAAATCAATTACCGGAACAACTCCTCTCGAACTAGCAAACCATATCCTTACGTACTACTGGATCCTTCAACCCGTTTGCAAGGCCTGACTACGTGGATATCAAACTAAACCTTGGAAAACAAGGCATAACTATAACAGATTGAATCAACTGAATAAAGATCAAGCAAGATGCTACCCTTACACCCGGGAAAAGGTGCAAAGGTAGCGAGGCAACTAGAGGCAGCATAACCAAACAAACATAAGCGAAAAGTACCGATGCTAGCCTCAACAAATCTATGATAATAGTATTACTCGCCATCAACAAGGCTTCAGTACGAGTAACACCGAATAACGCATAAGCAGATACTGCCTAGATCGCAAGATGCGATCTAGGCAGCATGACACTTACCCGAAAGAAACCCTAGAAACAAGGGGTGGCGATGCGCCGAGATTGTGTTTGTTGTGAACGTGATTGTCCTCCTTTCTCAATAACCTTAGGTACATATTTATAGTCCGGAGACTTTCTATCTTTGGAATAAACCTAGCAATCCTATCTCTTTACTTAAACCAAAACGTAACCTACTACAACATAAGATACACGGGCAATTTAGCCCAATTCCACGCACAAGGCCGATTCAACAACACGTTGCATATATGTATCTTCCAAGCCCATCTTGATTACGGCCCATCTCCTCCTTTGGCCAAAATATGGCGATAACAGGCAGCGAGTAGTAGAACGAGGGGCAAGGGCGGCCAGCCATCTGCAGTGCGAGATGAGGGCGGAGACACAGGGTTTTACCCAGGTTCGCCCCCCCGGAGGGTAAAGACCTACTCCTGCTAGATTGTATTATGAAGGTGGTACAATGGGCGAGCTCGGCGGCTAGGCGGCGAGTCGCTTGGGTGTATGATGGAACGTATCCCTACACGCCCCGCAGGGAGGTTTATATAGGCTCACCTCCCCTAGGGTTTACATATCTCAACTGAATCAGTTAAGGCTTCGATACTTGTTTAACCTAATCCGACTGGGCCTATCTACTCGCCCGGGCCTTCAGCTTCCAGTCGCTTGGATCCACGCCGGGCCTTGATCCAGTCGCCGTCTCGCAGGCCCACTCGACAGTTCCTGGGCCAGTCGGAAGCGTCCTGCTGGGTATACCCCAATAGGTACATCCCCATCAGCGGTAGGCATAGCGATGGATGGATGCGCATTGCATGGACGAGTCTAAACATGTAACTTCAAGATCTAGGGAAATTGCAGATAAATAAGAATAAGCATCCAAGTACTAAACAATCATAGGCATGTGCTCCATATATAGTCATGCATGCTCGCAATGAGAACTTGCACAACATCTTTTGTCCTGCCAGCCCGTGGTAGCGGGGCCTCAAGGGAACTACGGGCAATTAAGGTCATCCTTTTAATAGAGCACCGGAGCAAAGCATTAACACTCCATGAACACATGTGATCCTCACATCACATCCATCCCCTCCGGTTGTCCCAATTTCTGTCACTTCGGGGCCTTTGGATCCGAACAATGATATGTGTACACAACTTGTAGATAAGATCACAAACAATACTATCATAATGATTCAATAATAAGTTCAGATCTGAGATCATGGCACTCGGGCCCTAGTGATAAGCATTAAATACAACGAGTTGCAACGAAGTCAAATAGCACTAATAGAGATACTAGGAACCATGCCCTAACAATCTTATTCGATTACATGATAGCACTCATCCAATCCCTACCATCCCCATAGCCTACAACGGGGGATTACTCACTCATGGATGAGGGAAACATTGATGGTTGATGGAGAGGCCTTGGTGGTGACGATGGCGATAATCCTCCCAAAATTCCCCGTCCCGGCAGGGTGCCAGAACAGAGTTTCTGGTTCCGAATCGCGGTTTCTGGTGGTGGCGGCACGGCGGAACTCTTTCTAGAAAAACGTCGAACCCCCCCTCGGTTTTTAGGTCAAGAGACGTCTTATAGGCGAAGAGGGAGCCCGAGGGGGTGCCTGGGCTGGCCACACCCCTCCCAGGCGTGGGCTAGGCCCACCTTCATGACAGGGGGTGTGGGTGTAACATCCCAAAAATATAAAACAAGGATCATCAAACTCTAATCACTAAAAATTAGGGTTAACAAAAACTTTGATTAATTGAAAATCATATGAATGCATGTGTGAATGAAATGAATTGACAATTTCATGAATGATCTTGTGTGATTAACCTAAATAGCAAGAAATAGTTTAAAGGTGAAAATAACATCCTATAAAACATTTCGATACAGAAACAAATCAAAATAAAATAAAAAACAAAGCAAATAAAGCAAATGGTCATTTTTGCCAATCTTGCTCACTAGGTCACTTTTAGTGTTTCTAGTCCAAGATTTCAAACAGAAACTTTCCCAATTCTTTTCACCCCTTGATAGAACTAGTAAAAGTGAATCAAGACCCACCTTCCAAACTTGCAAAAACATTTGGCAACCCCATTTAAATCACAATTCAAAATTGAATGTTATTCATATGTGAAGATCATCCATTTTCAAAACCCAACCAAACCAATGCCCCTTGACAAATACAACTTACCAGACACTCCCTAGCATGTGCCTAGCAAACCCACAAAGTTTGAATTGAAATTTCAAATTTAAATTTCTTGTGGCCATTTCATCAAACACCTTGCAGATTCAAATCAAACAAACAACAAACACTATAGTGTGCAGTAAAATTGGCCTAACTTGTTCCATCTCTGGTTGCAACTAGCCCTTAGTAGATCATCTAGCCCCTTTAACTATCTTTAGCACCACTGTAAGCAAGCCTAGCCATCAATGGTAAGCATGCCGAGAGAAAACTTGCCACCCCATTGTCGCCAGCGAGCTAGCAACCGCATTAGCCTCGCCAACCTTGTCTGGGACATGCAGCACCGTCCACCGCCACTCTCTGTCCCAGCCCCGAGCAATGCCAGCCCCTGGACCACACACCACGCCCATGCAAAACCTCTCTGCGACCATGCCGAGAGCACGCCCGTGCGCCACGCTCGACCAGCACCCACAGACCACGCGTCGCCCTCGCCGCTTGCAAAGATGATCACCAGCACCCCAGCACCCCGCCAGACATGCCTGTTGGCCACCGCGCAGACCACGCGCGCTGTGCGCCATCAAAACCTTCGTCGGACCCGCCCAGAGCGTCGAAGCATTCCGACCGATCAGCACTGCCCCACGCCTCGCACCGCACCGTTGATCTTCGCCAGGGAGCATAGCACCGCCCTCTACCGTCGCCCATGTCGATAGCTGGCTGTGCCGTCGACCATGACGAGCTCAGCCCGCGCCCGTCGTGATGGGTTTCGCGGCATAGTAAATCAAAATTTTCTACGGATGCGAACAGAGTGAAAGCCAAGATCTAATCTAGGAGATGCAAACAACGAGAGAGATTGGATTAGATCTTCATACCCTTGAAGATTCGCACAGCGGAACGTTCGTCGGAACGTGGGTGATGTAGTCGTACTCGCTTCTCCTCCTCGTGATCCGATCCGATCTAGCACCACAAGTGGCGGTGCCTCCGTGAGATGCACATGTGTAGAACCTCGACGTCTCCTCCTTCCTCGGTCCAGAGAGTATGGTGGAGAGATGGGTTGGATCTACAACGCGACGGCGCGGTGTATATGGTGGAGAGTTTCTGCAGCAGGGCTTCGCCTACACGCAGTCGGGAGGGAGAGAGAAGAGGGCAGCAGGGCGGCTAGCTTTGGAGGGGAAGGTGTGGGGGGTGGTGCGCCCGCAGCCCTATTTATATAGAGGGGTGGGCGGCTGCCCTTGCCCCTCCCCCAAGTCCAAACCGGCGGCCCCAAAGGAGGAGGAGTGGGGGGCAAGGAAACCCCCCTTCTAGAAGGTCTAGATTAGGGTTTTATCCCTCTTGGCCGGCTGGGCCCTATGGGGCCTTGTGCCCCTGGCCCAATGCGGCCAGGGCACTCCCTCATAGGCCCATGCCCCCTCCCGGAAGGTGGGGCCACGTTGGTCCCCTTCCGGAAGGTTCTAGAAGCTTCCGGTACAATACCGATTAACCCGGAACAATTCCGAACTCCAAAAACTGCACTGCCTTATATGAATCTTATTCTCCGGACCACTCCGGAACCTCTCGTGATGTCCTGGATCCCATCCGAGACTCCAAACAAAAACTCATAAACCAATTATCCAATCTATCCTAGCGTCGAGACACGTTAAGTGTGTGACCCTGCGGGTTCGAGAATATGCAGACATGATCTTCTATCAATAATCAATAGCGGGGTCTATACACCCATATTGACTCCCACACATTCATCGATGATCATATCGGATGAACCACGATGCCAGGATTCAATCAATCCCATATATATATTCCCTTCGTCTCGCGATAGTTTACTTGCCCGAGATTCGATCGTCGGTACCGTCATACCTAGTTCAATCTCGTTCACGCAAGTACTTTACTCGTTCCGTAATCCGATATCACTTTGTGATTAACTCCTTAAACACATGCTTGCAAGCGGTGTTGATATCGATTACCGAGTCGGCTCGAAGTATATCTCTCCGACTTGGGAGGGACAAATCCCATCTCGATACATACAACCCAACAGATACTTTCCGATCACCTGAGAGACACCTTTATGATCACCCTCTCATAGGATGACGTTTGATGACCTCAAAGCTTTCTTCCGATACCAGGGAGTTGTATTATCTCATGGTCTAAGGAATACAATATTTGACATAAGAAAAAGCTTCGAAAAGACGAACACGATGACACGATCTAATTGCTTCGCTTAGTTTGGGTCTGTCCATCATATCATTCTCCCAATGATATGATCTCATTATTAATTGACAACTCATGTCCATGGTTAGGAAACCTTAACCATCATTAATCAACGAGCTAGTCCATAGAGGCATACTAGGGACACGGTGTTGTTCACAAACCACACAAGTATTAAAGTTTCCGCTTAATACAATTCTAGCATGGAATATAAACATTATCATGAACAAGAATTATAATAATAACATCTTTATTATTGCCTCTAGGGCATAATTACAACAGTCTCCCACTTGCACTACAGTCAATAATCTAGTTTACATCTGGCAACAATCTCACACCCATGGCACTGAGGTGCTGATCATGTTTTACACGTGGAAGAGGTTTAGTCAATGGATCTGCGACATTCAGATCTGTATGTACTTTGCTAATCTTCAGATCTCCATCTGCTATATAATCTCGGATTATATGAAACTTACGGTTGATATGCTTGGTCTTTGGATGATATCTTGCTTCCTTAGCGAGTGCTATGGCGCCAGTATTGACACACAATATCTCTAGTGGGTCCAATGCACTTGGAACCACTCCAAGCTCAGTGATGAAGTTTCTGGTCCAAACTCCTTCACTTGACGCTTCTGCAGCAGCCATGTATTCCGCTTCTACTGTAGATCCCGCGATCACGCTTTGCTTGCAGCTTCTCCAGCTCACAGCTCCTCCATTCAAAATATAAACGTATCCTGTCTGAGATTTAGAATCATCCTTGTCGGTGTCGAAACTAGCATCGACGTAACCTTTTACGACGAGCTGTTCATCACCCCCATAGACTAAGAACATTTCTTTAGTCCTATTTAGGTACTTTAGGATGTTCTTCACGGCTGTCCAGTGTTCCACTCCTGGATCACTTTGATATCTGCTCGTCAAACTAAGAGCATTGGACACATCCGGTCTAGTACACAACATGGCATACATGATAGAACCTATGGCCGAGGCATAAGGCACTTTGCTCATAGCTTCCCTATCATTTACCGTAGCTGGACACTGAGCCTTGCTCAATATCTTACCTGACAACATAGGCACTGAACCTTTCTTTGCCTTATCCATTCTGAACCTTTTCAGAACTTTGTCTAGGTATGTACTCTGGCTTAAAGCTATCAGGCGTCTTTGTCTATCTCTATAGATTTTGATGCCCAATATATAAGCAGCTTCACCTAGGTATTTCATTGAAAAACACTTGTTCAAATAACTCTTCACATCGTTAAGCATGTTGATGTCATTTCCAATAATCAATATGTCATCCACATATAGTACTAGAAACGTCACCGAGCTCCCACTCACTTTCTTGTAAATGCAAGCTTCATAGCAATTTGGAACAAATCCAAGGATCTTGATCACTTGATCAAAACGAAGGTTCCAACTCCGAGATGCTTGCTTCAGTCCATAAATGGAACGCTGAAGTTTGCATACTTTATCAGCATCCTTAGGATCGACAAAACCTTCGGGTTGCATCATATACAACTCTTCATCAATGTTGCCATTGAGGGACGCAGTCTTGACATCCATCTGCCATATTTCATAATCATGAAACGCAGCAATTGCTAATAAAATCCGAATGGACTTAAACATCGCTACAGGAGAGAAAGTCTCATCGTAGTCAACACCTTGAACTTGTCGAAAACCTTTCGCAACAAGCCGTGCTTTATAGACGGTAACATTACCATCCGCGTCCGTTTTCTTCTTGAAGATCCATTTGCACTCAACGGCCTTTCGGTCGCTAGGAGGGTCCACCAAAGTCCATACTTGGTTTTCGCTCATGGATCCCAATTCGGATTTCATGGCTTCTAGCCATTTCTCAGAGTCTGGGCTCATCATCGCTTCCTCATAGTTCGTAGGTTCACTGTCTTCTACTAACAAGACAGTCAAGACATGGTTGGCGTACCACTCAGGAGGGGCACGCGACCTTGTCGACCTGCGACGTTTAGTAGCAGCATCGTCCGAAGCTTCATGATCCTTGTCATTAGCTTCCTCTATTGTTGGTGCAGGCGGCACTGGAAGAATTTCAGGTGCTGCGCCACTCTCCAATTCAAGACAAGGTTCAATAACCTCGTCTAGCTCTACTTTCCTCCCACTCACTTCTTTCGAGAGAAACTCCTTCTCAAGAAAGGAACCGTTCTTTGCGACAAACACTTTGCCTTCGGTTCTATGATAGAAGGTATACCCAATAGTTTCCTTAGGGTATCCTATGAAGACGCATTTCTCCGCTTTGGGTTCGAGCTTGTCCGGCATCAACTTCTTGACGTAAGCTTCGCATCCCCAAACTTTAAGAAATGACAACTTAGGTTTAGCACCAAACCACAGTTCATACGGTGTCGTCTCAACGGATTTAGATGGAGCCCTATTTAAAGTGAATGCAGCGGTTTCTAATGCACAACTCCAAAATGATAACGGCAAATCAGTAAGAGACATCATTGATCGGACCATATCTAATAAGGTTCGTTTCCGGCGTTCAGACACACCATTGCGCTGTGGTGTTCCGGGTGGCGTGAGTTGTGAAACGATTCCACTTGCTTTAAGATGCGTGAGAAAATCATAACTCAAATATTCACCTCCACGATCGGATCGTAGAAACTTAATCTTTCTGTTACGATGGTTCTCCACTTCATTCTGAAATTCTTTGAACTTTTCAAATGTTTCAGATTTATGTTTCATTAAATAGATATACCCATATCTACTTAAGTCATCGGTAAAAGTGAGAAAATAGCGATATCCACCGTGCGTCGAAACACTCATCGGTCCGCATACATCGGTATGTATGATTTCCAACAAGTCCGTTGCTCGCTCCATCATACCGGAGAACGGGGTTTTGATTATCTTGCCCATGAGGCATGGTTCGCATGTGTCAAATGATTCAAAATCAAGAGACTCCAAAAGTCCATCGGAATGGAGTTTATTCATGCGCTTTACACCAATATGACCTAGACGACAGTGCCACAAATAAGTAGTATTATCACTATCTACTTTGCATCTCTTAGCCTCAATGTTATGGATGTGTGTTTCATCCCTTTCGAGATTTAGAAGAAATAAACCATTCACAATAGGTGCATGACCATAAAAGATGTTACTCATATAAATAGAACAACCATTATTCTCTGATTTAAATGAATAACCGTCTTGCAATAAACAAGATCCAGAAATAATGTTCATGCTCAACGTAGACACATAATAACATTTATTGAGGTTTAAAACTAATCCCGAAGGTAAAACTAAGGAGAGCGTGCCGACGGCCATCACATCAACTCTTGATCCGTTGCCAACGCGCATCGTCACCTCATCCCTTGCAAGCCGCCGTCTATTCCGTAGCTCCTGTTTCGAGTTACAAATATTAGCAACTGAACCAGTATCAAATACCCAGGCACTACAACGAGGGCTAGTAAGGAAAACATCAATAACATGTATATCAAATATACCTTTGATGGTGCCATCCTTCTTGTCCGCTAAGTACTTCGGACAGTTGCGCTTCCAGTGACCCTTGTCCTTGCAATAGAAGCACTCAGTGTCCGGCTTAGGACCAGACTTGAGCTTCTTCTCAGCAGGGGCAGTGCGCTTGCCGCCGCCCTTCTTGAAGGGCTTCTTTGCACCCTTACCTTTCTTGAAGGTGGGTTTGTTGACCATCAACACATGATTATCCTTTTTGATGTCCACTTCCGCGGCCTTCAGCTTTGCGAAGAGCTCGGTGATCGTATCAGTGGAACCAATCTAATTATGAGTCACTACAAAACTTTTGTAGCTGGGAGGGAGTGATTGCAGAACCCTGTCAATCTTGAGCTCCTCTGGAATCGTGCATTCCAGTTGCTCAAGGCGTTGAGTGTAGCCCGTCATCTTAATGGCGTGCTCACTAACGGAACTCCCTTCCTCCATCTTGCAGTTAAAGAACTTCTCAGAGATCTCATATCTCTCAGAACGGGCCTGAGTCTGAAACATGGTTTTTAGCTCTTCGAGAATCTCAAAGGGCCCGGGATAGTCTTCAAAACGATTTTGAAGTTCCGGTTCCATAGAAAACAACATGGTGCTCTTAATCACACCATAATCATCTTTGCGCGACTGATAGACAGTTTTCTCATCAGCCGGCGCAGTTGCAGCAGGGGGGCACCTAACGCTTTCCCAAGGACATAGTCCTTTTGACCGCCAGAGAGAATGATTCTTAGATTGCGGAACCAATTGGTGAAGTTAGACCCATTGTTTCTAAGCTTTTCCTTCTCAGCGAAAACGTTGAAGTTGAAGTTGGACTTAGCCATGTGATCTACAATATTTGCAAGTACAAATTAGACTATGTTCATGATAACTAGTTCAACTTAATCAAATTACTAGATGAACTCCCACTAAATTCAACGTCCCTCAAGTTGTTTAGTGAACACGATCCAAATTCACCACACCTAATCCGATCATCACGAGAAGAGATGTGGCTTCAATGGTGGACAACGAAGTGTCGATCATATCATTCATATGACTCATGCTTAACCTTTCGGTTCATGTGTTCCGAGGCCATGTCTGTACATGCTAGGCTCGTCAAGTTAGACCCAAGTATTTCCGCGTGTGCAAAACTGGCTTGCACCCGTTGTATGTGAGCGTAGAGTCTATAGCACCCGATCATCATGTGATGCTTGGACACGACGAACTTTCGCAACGGTGCATACTCGGGGAGAACACAGTTTTTATCTTGATCTTTAAGTGGGGAATCATCTTATAATGCTACCGTCACGATCTAAGCATGATAAGATACATAAAAGGATAAACATCACATGCATATAACTTTAATGTGACATGGTATAGCCAATCTTCGCGCAATGATCTCCATCTTGTGCGTTCCGGCATGATCTCCATCACTCCACCATAATTGCCTCCACCACGAATAGCAACTACAACTATTGCTAACTACTTAGCGATAAAGTGAAACTATTACATGGCGCATAAGAAGTTGACACACAGGTCATACACTATTATAAAGACAACCATATGGCTCCTGCCGGTTGTGTACTCACCGACATGCAAGTCGTGAAACATTACAAAACATGATCATCGCATACATTATACACATCACGTCTTGGGCCATACCATATCACAGAAAACACTCCCTGCAAAAACAAGTTAGATGCCTCTACTTTGTTGTTGCATGTTTTACGTGGCTTATGGGAGTAGATGATAAGAACGATTCTTACCTACGGAAAGCCACAACGGTGATATTATGGTTACCAAACTCCGGTGTTAATCCCATGACAACTATAGTGAGAGAAACTGACATCCACCAGCCGCATGTGTGGAACAAGCCACACGTCAAGTGCGGAGCCGGTCTCGCGAACGACGTCGCGTAAGGTTGGCCTGGACCGCTTCAATCTCACTATCCCGCGTCATAAGAAGAACACAAACAAGAGGCTTGCAACAGAAAACATCAACGCCCGCAACAAGCATGTTGCGTTCTACTCGTGAAACACATCTACGCATAGATCTAGCTCTGATACCACTGATGGGTTTCGCGGCATAGTAAATCAAAATTTTCTACGGATGCGAACAGAGTGAAAGCCAAGATCTAATCTAGGAGATGCAAACAACGAGAGAGATTGGATTAGATCTTCATACCCTTGAAGATTCGCACAGCGGAACGTTCGTCGGAACGTGGGTGATGTAGTCGTACTCGCTTCTCCTCCTCGCGATCCGATCCGATCTAGCACCACAAGTGGCGGTGCCTCCGTGAGATGCACATGTGTAGCGCCTCGACGTCTCCTCCTTCCTCGGTCCAGAGAGTATGGTGGAGAGATGGGTTGGATCTACAACGCGACGGCGCGGTGTATATGGTGGAGAGTTTCTGCAGCAGGGCTTCGCCTACACACAGTCGGGAGGGAGAGAGAGAAGAGGGCAGCAGGGCGGCTAGCTTTGGAGGGTAAGGTGTGGGGGGTGGTGCGCCCCCAGCCCTATTTATATAGAGGGGTGGGCGGCTGCCCTTGCCCCTCCCCCAAGTCCAAATCGGTGGCCCCAAAGGAGGAGGAGTGGGGGGCAAGGAAACCCCCCCTTCTAGAAGGTCTAGATTAGGGTTTTATCCCTCTTGGTCGGCTGGGCCCTATGGGGCCTTGTGCCCCTGGCCCAATGCGGCCAGGGCACTCCCTCATAGGCCCATGCCCCCTCCCGGAAGGTGGGGCCACGTTGGTCCCCTTTCGGAACGTTCTAGAAGCTTCCGGTACAATACCGATTAACCCGGAACAATTCCGAACTCCAAAAACTGCACTGCCTTATATGAATCTTATTCTCCGTACCACTCCGGAACCTCTCGTGATGTCCCGGATCCCATCCGAGACTCCGAACAAAAACTCATAAACCAATTATCCAATCTATCCTAGCGTCGAGACACGTTAAGTGTGTGACCCTGCGGGTTCGAGAATATGCAGACATGATCTTCTATCAATAATCAACAGCGGGGTCTGGACACCCATATTGACTCCCACACATTCATCGATGATCATATCGGATGAACCACGATGCCAGGATTCAATCAATCCCATATATATATTCCCTTCGTCTCGCGATATTTTACTTGCCCGAGATTCGATCGTCGGTACCGTCATACCTAGTTCAATCTCGTTCACAGCAAGTACTTTACTCGTTCCGTAATCCGATATCACTTTGTGATTAAATCCTTAAACACATGATTGCAAGCGGTGTTGATATCGATTACCGAGTGGGCCCGAAGTATATCTCTCCGACTTGGGAGGGATAAATCCCATCTCGATACATACAACCCAACAGATACTTTCCGATCACCTGAGAGACACCTTTATGATCACCCTCTCATAGGATGATGGTTGATGACCTCAAAGCTTTCTTCCGATACCAAGGAGTTGTATTATCTCATGGTCTAAGGAATACAATATTTGACATAAGAAAAAGCTTCGCAAAGACGAACACGATGACACGATCTAATTGCTTCGCTTAGTTTGGGTATGTCCATCATATCATTCTCCCAATGATATGATCTCATTATTAATTGACAACTCATGTCCATGGTTAGGAAACCTTAACCATCATTAATCAACGAGCTAGTCCATAGAGGCATACTAGGGACACGGTGTTGTTCACAAACCACACAAGTATTAAAGTTTCCGTTAATACAATTCTATCATGGAATATAAACATTATCATGAACAAGAATTATAATAATAACATCTTTATTATTGCCTCTAGGGCATAATTCCAACACGTCGGTCCCCTCTCGCCACTATAAATAGAGGCCTCCACCACTCGTTTTCGCCACACCAGTTCACTCCCCTCTACCTCAGAACCACCCCACCTCACCCCCGGAGCAAGGCGAGCAGCACATTTCCGGAATTTGGTCGGAGCCCGCCGCAGAAGATCTGCAGTGGCTGGTCGTTGCAAGTCTCCGAGGAAATATTGAACCTCCCACTGCCGAGGGGATTCTGTTCACCTTAAGAGAAAACAACTGGCTAGATGGACTGGCCAGCGCAATGCAGGAAGCTCTTGCCCGTCTGTGTGGGCAGAGTATCAATCAGATCAAGGGTACCCGCTTTGAGTTCTACCCAAGGCGTGATGTTATGGGACAACCACTAGAGGCCCCACATCATCCCGAGCTGAAGAGTCAAGTGGACCACCTCAGCTTCATGATGTACGATCGCCAGAAGGAGTTGGACAATGCCCGTGCCTACGCCACCACAAGTACGCCATCACCAAGAAGAAGGATCAGACCCACGCCATGCTAGTGAAGGATCGCAAGTCTCGTCGCCGTCAGCTCGACAAGAAAGAGCGCATCATTTCCCGTCTTCGCCACCGGATCACGGATTTGGAGGAGACCATCCACAAGAGAGACATGCAGTTGGAGGAAAGGAAGAATGCCGGAGAAGACCTTCGTGGAGATCCCTACTCCTATCTCAGCGATGGCAATGACTTTCTGGAGGATCAGGCCATGGACTTCTTCACCGATGATGATGATTTCGCCTTCATCGATGACGATGATGATGATGAGGATGATGAGTACACTGACTCCGAGGAGTAGTAGCACTTGAGCACTAGCGTTAGTGAGTTGTATTCGGTCCCACTGTATCGTAGTTTCCAGAATGGTTCTTAAAACCATCTGTTTTCCTTTGTTGTGGTGTGTGTTTGTATCGTGTGCTATGAATGAATGAATGAAAAGCAAGTTGCTAGAAAAATCTGAGTCAAACCTTAAAAACTGTTCAACAACCGCGGAACATTAGCAATTTCCCTCTTTTCTCATGATCTATCTCAATCTTCAGATGCCTCGCGGAGGAAGCGGATCATCCCCGGACCCGATGTTGCAGATCCTGCAAATGTTGGTTTCTGACCGCGAAGCTGAAAGAGCCAAACGCCAAGCCAACCTATCCACCCTTCAACACATAGCTCAGATGGCCAACAACAATCAAGGCCAAGGAAATCAGGACAACCATGGATCTAAGCTCAAGAATTCCATAACACCAATCCACCTGTTTTCACTAAGTCAGAGGAACCCCTAGATGCAGATGATTGGCTACAAATAATGGAGAACAATCTGGAAGTCACCGGAGTGGAAGCTAACGAGAAAGTTCTGTTCGCCACCCACTACCTAGCCGGAGATGCAAGAGCATGGTGGAACAGCGTTCGTGCAATGACCGGAGGTCAGATGATGACTTGGGAGGAATTCAAGGTCAAGTTCAGCAGAACCCATGTGCCACCAGGTTTGATCAAGAGGATGAGAGATGAATTCAGAGAACTGAAGCAAGGAAGGATGACCGTAGTGGAATACCGTGACAAATTCTTGTCATTAGCTAGGTATGCCCCGGATGAGATCGACACTGAAGCCAAGAAGAAAGAGATATTCTTGAATGGTGTGCACGATGAGATGCAGACGGTGTTGGTCAATATCCCCTTTGCTGATATTGAAGCCCTAGTCGACTCCGCCATTCAGATGGAAGGAAAGATCAACCAAGCCAATGAGAACCGCAAGAATCGCATGATGCATCAGCCAGGAACCCACCAGACCTCAAAGTATTGCCCCAACCCATCTCTAGGATTTGCCCCGAGAACCAACAGACCCCCGATGAACCGTCTGACCTATCCCAACCGTGGAAACCCAAGGCCCGGAGGAAACCACAATAACCCCAACAACTCTAGCAATTTCAACCGTGCACTACCCAAGTTCCACAACAACAATGCCAACACCAACACCAACACTGCCCCAAGGACTGGAAGAAATGTTGTGCCTGTTGCAGCAAAGGACAAGTCGCAAGTGACTTGTTATGAATGCGGAACCAAGGGTCACTACTCCAATGAGTGCCCCAAGAAGAATTCCGCAGCCCCCAATGCAAATGCCCCAGCCTAGCAATAGCGTCGTGTTCAGCCCGGAAGGAGGTTTGCCCCAGGGAATTCGCTCAACCGCAACGTCCATCTTTTTCTCATGCATGCTGAAGAAGCCCAGGAAGCGCCAGACGTCATGCTGGGTATGTTTTCCGTTAACTCAGTACTTGCAAGAGTGTTGTTTGATTCTGGAGCATCGCACTCATTTGTCACGGAAGAATTTGCATGCACTAGTAAGATTCAACCAACCAAACTGAAGCATGTTATGATTGTTCAAATCCCCGGTTCAACCACCAAAGCTAGGCAAATTTCCAAAGCAGTCCCAATCCGAATCCATGGCATAGATTTTTATGCTAATATAATAGTACTCGGAACTAAAGGTTTGGAAGTAGTACTAAGAATGGATTGGATGTCCAAACACAAAGGACTAATTGACTGTGCCAAGAAAGCCATAACCATGACCAGTACAGCCGGAGTATCCGTCGAGCATGTATCTGAAACCTTACCTCGTCAATTCAAGTGCAATAAGAGTATAGCCCAACCTACCATTGACCAAGTTCGGCTAGTCTGTGAATACCCCGATGTAAATACCCCGATGTATTTCCAGATGTTTTGCCCGGTATGCCCCCAGATCGGGATATCCAGTTTATCATTGAACTAATGCATGGAACATGACCCATAGCCCAGAGACCATATAGTATGAACCCGTCTGAACTAGCAGAACTGAAGAAGCAACTGGATGCCATGCTGGAAATTGGATTGATTCAACCAAGTGCGTCACCATGGAGATCACCTGTTTTGTTCGTGGAAAAGAAATATGGAGGTAACCGTTTGTGTACGGATTATCGGAAGTTGAATGATGTCACTATCAAGAACAAGTACCCGTTGCCAAAGATATAAGATCTGTTGGACCAGTTGATTGGTGCCAAGGTGTTTTCTAAGATTGATCTTAGAACTGGCTATCATCAACTCAAGATTCACGTAGAGGATATTCCAAAGACTGCCTTTACCACCAGATATGGATTATACGAGTATACTGTCATGTCTTTTGGATTAACCAATGCCCCCACTTATTTCATGAATCTCATGAATAAGATTTTTATGGACTTCCTGGATAATTTTGTCGTTGTTTTCATTGACGACATTCTGATTTATTCCAAATCAGAAGAAGAACATGAGCTACACCTAAGGACCATTCTTGGAACCCTTAGAGAGCATCAGTTGTATGCCAAGTTTAGCAAATGCGAATTCTGGTTACAGGAGGTAGGATTACTCGGCCACATTGTATCCGCCGGAGGAATTGCCATTGACCCTGCAAAGGTGAAAGATGTTGAAGATTGGCAAGCCCCAACCACTCAAACCCAAGTTCGTGCATTTCTCGGATTAGCGGGATACTACCGCAAGTTCGTTGAAGGATTCTCGAGTATCGCCAGACCCATGACCCAATTTCTAAAGAAGGACAAGAAGTTTGAATGGACGGACGAATGTGAAGCGAGTTATCAAGAACTCAAGAGAAGACTGATTTCAGCCCCAATCTTGATCATGCTGGATATCACGAAGCCCTTTGATGTGTATTGTGACGCATCCAAGATCGGTCTCGGATGTGTGCTAATGCAAGAAGGAAAAGTTATATCCTATCTATCTCGACAACTGAAACAGCATGAGAAAAATACCCAACCCATGACCTCGTACTCGCAGCCGTAGTTCTAGCCCTGAAGACATGGATGCATTACTTGATGGGAAACCGTTGTGAGATTTACTCGGATCACAAGAGCTTGAAGTATATATTCACTCAGAAGGAGCTGAATATGAGACAAAGAAGATGGATTGAGCTAATCAAGGATTATGATCTAGACATTCACTATCACCCCGGTAAAGCCAATGTGGTAGCAGATTGCCATGCCCCTTGAACTCCATGATCTTGAAGGAGCAACCAAGTTTGCACAAGGAGATGGAAGATTTCCAAATGGAATTAGTGAGCGAAGGATTTTTTGGCTAGGATAGAACTTCAACCCACTTTGTTCAGCCAGATCAAAGAGGCGCAGAAAGGAAATGCTAGTATCGACGGAATCAAGCGTCGTATCGGTACAGCCAAAGTACCCGGATTCACCGAAGACAAAGGAGTTCTGTGGTACAAAGGACGTCTTTGTGTACCAGCAGATTCAGAGTTGAAAGAAGTGATTTTGAAAGAGGCCCATGATACCCTTTATTCTATCCACCCCGGAGGAACGAAGATGTATCAGGATTTGAAGGAACAATTCTGGTGGCATAAGATGAAGAGAGTAATCAGAAGCTATATCGCCAAGTGTGATATATGTCAGAGAGTCAAGGTGGGACATCAAAGACCCGAAGGACTATTGCAACCCTTACAAATACCAGAATGGAAGTGGGATTCAATAGCAATGGACTTTATCACCAGATTTTCTACTTCTAGTAGGGGAAATGACTCTATCTGGGTCATAGTTGACAGATTGTCCAAAATAGCCCATTTCTTACCAGTTAAGACCACATATCAGAGTTCAAAGTTAGCGGAGTTATTGTAAGATCCCTCCTTTGTAAAGGAAAGGGATCCCTGTGATTGCAATGCTAGTCCCTGGATCAATAGCTAGCATCCACAGTTAAGATGTAATATCAAGAAATAAAGGTCATAATACAACTTTATAACCAGGAATAAAATAAGTTATTACATCTTACATAGCTCATTTGGCTATTACATTACATTGCAGCAGAATATCTATAAACATGGGGTCCTTCATCTTCAAAGTGCCACAGGCAGACATGTTGGTTGTAGACTTGTAATCCTAATCATTAAACTTCACTAATATCAAACAAACCTGCAACATAACAAGTTACAGCCACAAGGGTCAATACATTTGAATTGTATTGGCAAGTGATACTATGGTAGTATAGTGGAGTCTATCATCTATATGCATTTGGCTAAGTGGATCTTAGGCTTGCTTTGCTCAAAATAGATTTTCCATGTCATTTGAAATCACTAAGTTTTTGCTTGACAAAATAATCTTTCCCAAGGCATCTCCCAATCAAAGATTGAAGATCCTTTAACCCTTGTTCAACCACAAGTTTTTAACTTAGAAATTTGGATGATGAGATTCTTGATAGCTTCCATGTCTTGATGCTCAAATTGTCCTTTGCCAGGGACATGGCTAAGTACTTAGATTTTACACTCTGCAGAGGTGGTGCACTTTCCCCACAAGACTTGGTTTCACCAAGACAAGATCTTTCAGAAGCCTTCCCTTAGACCAAAATGGACGCGCTCCAACCTATCAAACCCTACCACCAACTATCCATATGGCTAAGTTCTTGCAACCTATATGATCCAGGCAGAGCCCATAATGCCAAGTGGTTGCACTTGAAGCTTCTCAACATTTGACATCTCAAATCTCTTTGTTCCTGGGTGGCCATCCACAAGTGAGATACACAAGGTAAACCATAAACATGGGCCTTGTGAACCACTCAACACAAACCATTCCTTCCATTCCACCCAGGTGATTCATTCACTTAGTTGTTTTATTAAACAAACACAAGTCCTTAGACTTAGAAATTTTTCCATAGTGTGAATATATATTCCACCCTTGTTTTCTACTAGCTAATTTAAGCATGATATTAGTAGGTATCTTGACTTAGGAAATTTCCACTAAGGTTTCATCTACTAGGATTTCCCATAGCATGGTTTATACTTAGCAAAAATTCCATGCAAGTTTTACTTAGAGAAATCACTAATGCATAGTGAAAGTAATGGGACAAAAGTATGAAGCATCACTTGCCTTTTTGGTAGAGTATAAGTTCACTCCTTGTCCTTGCTACAATCACACTCTTCAAGTCACTACAATTCAATCAAGCAAGGCACACGTTCAATCTACCATTCAAGCAATTCATCACATAAAATCATATAAACAAGATAATTCATGCAAGCATGCCAAGGATTGTTTTATTTGGAAAAGTGGTTCATAATGGGTAATAAACATTTGAAAACACCTAATGGTCATTTCATAAAGTGGCAAAGTCATTTGCAAAAGATTTCACTTTATAAACCATTTTCAAAACAAGGTATCATTTTATGTGGTGTAAAAATGTTTTAGTAAGGCATTAATTTATAGGATTCACAAAATATGTTTTCAATCCATAAAACTTTGTGTTTAGGGTCAGAGAGTTTTAAAACAAAACATTTCCCAAAGGTTTTCTTCCAAAACCATTTTTAATAAATAAGCCATATTTTTATTTGACTAGAATTGGTTTTAAATCCATGTTTCATTCTTTTGCATCTCCAAATACATTTTTGAATCCACAAAGTGATTCCTATGGTCAGTAGGTTCAAAACACACCATTTGCCAAATATTTTATCCTCAAAATCATTTTAGAATAATTTTTATAACCTAAACAAGCATACATATGTTTCTGCAAAAACAAACATTTTACCAGAAGCTTTTTACTAAACAAATGGCATGGTTGGCTAGGGCTTGTTCCACTGATTCCACTGATATAAAATTTGCAAATTTTGGACGTGTAGAACTAAAGTTATGGATTTTTCAAAATCACATTCTAATCAGATTCAAAATTCTGTTTAAACCAAACTAGTGCCACGCGGCGCTTTCCTATTCGTCGGTACCGCTTCGGCCGGATCACGCTCTCTGGTGCGTTGGATCAAGTCAGATCGAGCGGCACAGGTTGCGTACCTCTTCGGCGTTTAAGTGAATCTATCTAGGCCCTACGATCCAAATCTGACGATGCGCAGCAGCTGGTCAAGAATGGGCGGCGCAAGCGACGGTGGCTGGCGGCGGCGCGATCAGACGACGGCGAAGCTGGCGATGCAGGAAGCGAGGAAGGAAGGGAATATGCCCACTGTGTTCGGCGTGGCGTGGGGAAGCTCAACGTGTTGTTGGTTCGACGAGGGGCGCACAGGGATGGTGGCAATTCCTCGCCGGAGTCGCTGGCGGCGTCAGGCGGCTCTGGAGGTCGTCGAGGGCGACGCTGCAGATCACCCGAGGAGGAATAAGGGCATGGTTAGACGCGGTTTGATCTGCTGATGAAGTGAGTATCAATAGGAGGTGCCGGGGCGGTCGAGACTCACCAGTAGTGCTCGCCGGAGTTGCGGGGTTCTTCGGTGGCACTCAGACAAAGACGGAGGCGAGGTTGCAGGTCACTCGCGGGCGAGCTGATGCCACAGAGCGGTGCGCCAGGGTCTGGTGAACTTGCCTGCGTGCTCGGGGAGGCAAGGGGTGGCGTGGGGTCGCCGTAATTGGCTGGGGAAGGTTGTCGGAGCAGTGGTCGTGCAAACCAAATCAGGGGCAGCCTAGGAGCAGAGGGAGGATGGCGAGCTAGGGGAAATGGAGAGGGAACGTGGGCGATTAAGAGGGCGTAGTTGCAGAGTGGAACCACTGCGGCGTTACGGCGAATTTACGCGAGCATTCAACGGCAGGAACGGCCGGGCGTGGTCAGCGGCGGGTGAGGAAGAAGGTGAGCTGGCGGTGGGGTCCTTTGTCAGTGTGAGAGAGAAGAGGGGAGTTGGGTCCACCGGTCGGCGTCTCTGCGGGTCTGTAAGCAGGTACGAAACGTTTTTCTTCGGGAGAGAGAGGAGCTGGGCTAACTGGGCCAGGTGGGCTTAGCTGGGCTGGGTCATCTCTTTCATATTTTTTTTGTTCAGATACTTTTTCCTTTTTCCAATTCTTTTTCTGTTTTGAAATTCAATCAAACAATTCAAACATTCAAATCAATCAAATTTCTACCACACTTTGTATTGAGTTTTAGTTATGTTTAACAACACAAAACTAAAGTCCCAAAATAAAATATTAATTTTATTCTTTTTAGGATCTATTTAAAAATAGACCTTAATTATTAATTCAAATAGGTTTTGATTTATTTAATAAAATCTCCATTTGAAATCTAAATATTATCAAAACCAAATCAGTAGGTTTTATTTGAAAATATAAAATACTTGGAAAACTTGTTTAAAATAATTTAACAAGTTTTGATGTTTAATTAAAATGGTAAAACCTTTATTTTTAATAAAATTGGATATTAATAAATCCTTATTATTTTATTTAAATAACCCTTTACTCCTTTAATCAAAATAAAGTATTTTATTTCAAAAACTTGGCCAAGGTTTAATTTGGCTCTATAAAAATAGTCCTTATTTATATTTCTACCTTTTCTTTTGAAAACCAAATCTTTTATTAAAAGATCCAAAAATAGCAATTTTAAATATTTTTAACTTTATTGTTTATTTATCTTTTTAAATCCCTTTAGGATTTTATTTGATCAAATAGGTTTGAAGGTTTCCAATTGGAATCAAAAAGTTTCTTCTCACCCTGAAAATCAACAAAGTTTTATTTTACTCATTTATTTTTCACATTATAAGAGTTTGAAAATCTTGGGATGTGACAGGCTACCACCCTTAAAATAAATCTCGTCCCGAGATTTGGGGAGGCTAGGGTTACAAATTGACTCAAAGCATCTAGGGTACTACCACCCTTAAAAAAATTTCCAACTAAATTACATATTGGCCTTCTTGGGATCCTGGGGAAACTTCTCTGGGCAAACATCTGCATAGTGTCCTTTGTTTTCACACTTGAAACATGTGACAAGGCTGAGATCCTTCATAGGCTGGTTTATCTTGTGCTTCATCTTTTCTGGACAGTGGTTTGCATAGTGGCCTAGCTCCTTGCATTTGAAACACATCACTTGGCTGATATCTTTCTTTTCCTTTGGTATCATTGCCTCTTGTTTGTTTCTTTGGTTCTTATTCTTTTCTGGGCATTCATTGGCATAGTGTCCCATCTCTTTGCAAGTGTAACATTGTTCTTGAGTATATCCTTCTTGCTAGGGTTGGGGCATTTCTTCTTTTTATTGGGTTTCTCCAAAGCTAGGAGTGCTTCTAGTTCATGTTCTTCATATGTTATCTCATAGGTAGGAATGTCTACTGGTTTCTTGGACCTTCTATTGCTCCTTGGATAATTCATATGCCTCTTCTTTGATCCTTTAAATTGGGTCATATTGCATGGAGGTACAAGTGGAGATTTTCCTTTGTCCTCATTCTTCTTGGTAGAAGTTGTTCCTTCATGAGGGTTTACAAACTGTTGATGCACTCCACCTTGTTTCCTTTGTTGAACTAGGGAATAGATGGGGCATTGGATAGGAACATGATTATTTCCTTCACATAGGAAACAAGTAACTTGAGATGTGGGGCATTGACCAACTGGATGTTCCTCTTCACAATTGGGGCATTGATCTCTATGTTCCTTGGAAGTGTGATCCTTGTCTCCACAAATATTGCAAGCTTGAGTTCCTTCTAAAATAACATCTTTGTCATCCTTGCTGTCATTAGCTCCTTGGGAAGAGTTGTCTCCAATGTTGATCATTTGAGTGGCCATCCCTTGCAACAATTGGGATTGAATTTTCAAAATCCTTTGTATGGCTGGGTCTAGTCCATTGTTGTTGGCCAAAAGCTGAGTCTTCACTTGGCTCAACTGGGTTTGGTTTGCTAGTAGTTGTTCTCTCATGTGCATCTCTTGGTTGTTGTTGTTGTCATCAACCTTGAGGTTGGAGTCTCTTGGAGTAGTCATCTGTTTGGGTTGGATTGGGATTAGAATAGGCAAAGTATTTCTAAGGAAAATAATTCTAATCACACACATCACAATTCACACAAAAAATGTGCAAGCAATCACAAATAAACACTCCTTCCAAACACAAGTTTCCAAGCATATTCTTAGACAACAAAACATTTTTGTTACACCACACTAAGTTGGTGGGTTTGACTTAAACTAAATATGGTGGTCCATCTATATGGTTCACTTGGGATCTTTCCATGAGATCATGGTTTCCTTGAGAAAAATTCTTGGTCACAAAACTTCAAAGGTGATCATGGTTCCTTCCTAGTTGTGTTTCCTTAGTCGTCAATTCTTGAGTAACATTTCTTGTCTCACTTGTAGTCCTTAGTGATATCCAAGTTGAAGTCCTTGTGGAGACTAAGGTTGAAATCACTTGAGTTGGTGAAGTCCTTGGTGAAAATAAAGTTGAAGTCTTTGGCCATGGGGAAGGCTTTATCCATCAAGTTTTGAAAAGGAAGAGATGTAGAATCAAAACCAAAAGGTTGAGGAAAGAGTTTACAAGATTGTTTGTAAATATGTTTTGGAACAAATACAACTCCTATTTCTCTAAGGGGTTTTGTCCAATCCTAGGGTTACAAATCCTACAGGCAACACAATGCTCTGATTCCATCTGTAAGATCCCTCCTTTGTAAAGGAAAAGGATCCCTGTGATTGCAATGCTAGTCCC
The DNA here is from genome assembly GCA_916181665.1 of Avena sativa. Classification (NCBI taxonomy): domain Eukaryota; kingdom Viridiplantae; phylum Streptophyta; class Magnoliopsida; order Poales; family Poaceae; genus Avena; species Avena sativa. The sequence continues at coordinate 379,308,973 of OV702284.1, forward strand.
TGGATCAATAGCTAGCATCCACAGTTAAGATGTAATATCAAGAAACAAAGGTCATAATACAACTTTATAACCAGGAATAAAATAAGTTATTACATCTTACATAGCTCATTTGGCTATTACATTACATTGCAGCAGAATATCTATAAACATGGGGTCCTTCATCTTCAAAGTGCCACAGGCAGACATGTTGGTTGTAGACTTGTAATCCTAATCATTAAACTTCACTAATATCAAAAAAACCTGCAACATAACAAGTTACAGCCACAAGGGTCAATACATTTGAATTGTATTGGCAAGTGATACTATGGTAGTATAGTGGAATCTATCATCTATATGCATTTGGCTAAGTGGATCTTAGGCTTGCTTTGCTCAAAATAGATTTTCCATGTCATTTGAAATCACTAAGTTTTTGCTTGACAAAATAATCTTTCCCAAGGCATCTCCCAATCAAAGATTGAAGATCCTTTAACCCTTGTTCAACCACAAGTTTTTAACTTAGAAATTTGGATGATGAGATTCTTGATAGCTTCCATGTCTTGATGCTCAAATTGTCCTTTGCCAGGGACATGGCTAAGTACTTAGATTTTACACTCTGCAGAGGTGGTGCACTTTCCCCACAAGACTTGGTTTCACCAAGACAAGATCTTTCAGAAGCCTTCCCTTAGACCAAAATGGACGCGCTCCAACCTATCAAACCCTACCACCAACTATCCATATGGCTAAGTTCTTGCAACCTATATGATCCAGGCAGAGCCCATAATGCCAAGTGGTTGCACTTGAAGCTTCTCAACATTTGACATCTCAAATCTCTTTGTTCCTGGGTGGCCATCCACAAGTGAGATACACAAGGTAAACCATAAACATGGGCCTTGTGAACCACTCAACAAAAACCATTCCTTCCATTCCACCCAGGTGATTCATTCACTTAGTTGTTTTATTAAACAAACACAAGTCTTCAGACTTAGAAATTTTTCCATAGTGTGAATATATATTCCACCCTTGTTTTCTACTAGATAATTTAAGCATGATAGTAGTAGGTATCTTGACTTAGGAAATTTATACTAAGGTTTCATCTACTAGGATTTCCCATAGCATGGTTTATACTTAGCAAAAATTCCATGCAAGTTTTACTTAGAGAAATCACTAATGCATAGTGAAAGTAATGGGACAAAAGTATGAAGCATCACTTGCCTTTTTGGTAGAGTATAAGTTCACTCCTTGTCCTTGCTACAATCACACTCTTCAAGTCACTACAATTCAATCAAGCAAGGCACAAGTTCAATCTACCATTCAAGCAATTCATCACATAAAATCATATAAACAAGATAATTCATGCAAGCATGCCAAGGATTGTTTTATTTGTAAAAGTGGTTCCTAATGGGTCATAAACATTTGAAAACACCTAATGGTCATTTCATAAAGTGGCAAAGTCATTTGCAAAAGATTTCACTTTATAAACCATTTTCAAAACAAGGTATCATTTTATGTGGTGTAAAAATGTTTTAGTAAGGCATTAATTTATAGGATTCACAAAATATGTTTTCAATCCATAAAACTTTGTGTTTAGGGTCAGAGAGTTTTAAAACAAAACATTTCCCAAAGGTTTTCTTCCAAAACCATTTTTAATAAATAAGCCATATTTTTATTTGACTAGAATTGGTTTTAAATCCATGTTTCATTCTTTTGCATCTCCAAATACATTTTTGAATCCACAAAGTGATTCCTATGGTCAGTAGGTTCAAAACACACCATTTGCCAAATATTTTATCCTCAAAATCATTTTAGAATAATTTTTATAACCTAAACAAGCATACATATGTTTCTGCAAAAACAAACATTTTACCAGAAGCTTTTTACTAAACAAATGGCATGGTTGGCTAGGGCTTGTTCCACTGATTCCATTGATATAAAATTTGCAAATTTTGGACGTGTAGAACTAAAGTTATGGATTTTTCAAAATCACATTCTAATCAGATTCAAAATTCTGTTTAAACCAAACTAGTGCCACGCGGCGCTCTCCTATTCGTCGGTACCGCTTCGGCCGGATCACGCTCTCTGGTGCGTTGGATCAAGTCAGATCGAGCGGCACAGGTTGCGTACCTCTTCGGCGTTTAAGTGAATCTATCTAGGCCCTACGATCCAAATCTGACGATGCGCAGCAGCTGGTCAAGAATGGGCGGCGCAAGCGACGGTGGCTGGCGGCGGCGCGATCAGACGACGGCGAAGCTGGCGATGCAGGAAGCGAGGAAGGAAGGGAATATGCCCACTGTGTTCGGCGTGGCGTGGGGAAGCTCAACGTGTTGTTGGTTCGACGAGGGGCGCACAGGGATGGTGGCAATTCCTCGCCGGAGTCGCTGGCGGCGTCAGGCGGCTCTGGAGGTCGTCGAGGGCGACGCTGCAGATCACCCGAGGAGGAATAAGGGCATGGTTAGACGCGGTTTGATCTGCTGATGAAGTGAGTATCAATAGGAGGTGCCGGGGCGGTCGAGACTCACCAGTAGTGCTCGCCGGAGTTGCGGGGTTCTTCGGTGGCACTCAGACGAAGACGGAGGCGAGGTTGCAGGTCACTCGCGGGCGAGCTGATGCCACAGAGCGGTGCGCCAGGGTCTGGTGAACTTGCCTGCGTGCTCGGGGAGGCAAGGGGTGGCGTGGGGTCTCTGTAATTGGCTGGGGAAGGTTGTCGGAGCAGTGGTCGTGCAAACCAAATCAGGGGCAGCCTAGGAGCAGAGGGAGGATGGCGAGCCAGGGGAAATGGAGAGGGAACGTGGGCGATTAAGAGGGCGTAGTTGCAGAGTGGAACCACTGCGGCGTTACGGCGAATTTACGCGAGCATTCAACGGCAGGAACGGCCGGGCGTGGTCAGCGGCGGGTGAGGAAGAAGGTGAGCTGGCGGTGGGGTCCTTTGTCAGTGTGAGAGAGAAGAGGGGAGTTGGGTCCACCGGTCGGCGTCTCTGCGGGTCTGTAAGCAGGTACGAAACGTTTTTCTTCGGGAGAGAGAGGAGCTGGGCTAACTGGGCCAGGTGGGCTTAGCTGGGCTGGGTCGTCTCTTTCATATTTTTTTTGTTCAGATACTTTTTCCTTTTTCCAATTCTTTTTCTGTTTTGAAATTCAATCAAACAATTCAAACATTCAAATCAATCAAATTTCTACCACACTTTGTATTGAGTTTTAGTTATGTTTAACAACACAAAACTAAAGTCCCAAAATAAAATATTAATTTTATTCTTTTTAGGATCTATTTAAAAATAGACCTTAATTATTAATTCAAATAGGTTTTGATTTATTTAATAAAATCTCCATTTGAAATCTAAATATTATCAAAACCAAATCAGTAGGTTTTATTTGAAAATATAAAATACTTGGAAAACTTGTTTAAAATAATTTAACAAGTTTTGATGTTTAATTAAAATGGTAAAACCTTTATTTTTAATAAAATTGGATATTAATAAATCCTTATTATTTTATTTAAATAACCCTTTACTCCTTTAATCAAAACAAAGTATTTTATTTCAAAAACTTGGCCAAGGTTTAATTTGGCTCTATAAAAATAGTCCTTATTTATATTTCTACCTTTTCTTTTGAAAACCAAATCTTTTATTAAAAGATCCAAAAATAGTAATTTTAAATATCTTTAACTTTATTGTTTATTTATCTTTTTAAATCCCTTTAGGATTTTATTTGATCAAATAGGTTTGAAGGTTTCTAATTGGAATCAAAAAGTTTCTTCTCACCCTGAAAATCAACAAAGTTTTATTTTACTCATTTATTTTTCACATTACAAGAGTTGGAAAATCTTGGGATGTGACAGTTATACATCGCTAGAATCATTAGTTTGCACGGAGTCCCCAAGAACATCGTATCGGATCGAGGAACTCAGTTTACCTCGAGATTCTAGAAAAAAGTCCAAGAAGGTTTAGGAACCCGACTAGATTTTAGCACAGCTTATCACCCTCAGACCGATGGACAAACGGAGCGAGTAAATCAAATACTCGAAGATATGTTGAGAGCATGTGTGTTAGAGATGGATCTAAATGGGAATACTGTCTACCGTTCGCAGAATTTTCATACAACAACAGTTATCAAGCTTGTTTGCAAATGGCCCCATTTGAATTCATGTATGGAAGGAAGTGTCGCACCCCTTTGAATCGGTCGGAAGTAGGAGAGAGTCAGATTTTTGGACCCGATATCCTACGAGAAGCAGAAGATAAAGTTCACAAGATTCGTGATCACCTCAAGGCCGCCCAGTCAAGACAGAAGAGATACACCGACAAGAGACGTCGAGACCTCGCTTTCAATATCGAAGATTTCGTGTATCTTAAAGTGTCGCCCTTGAAAGGAATGCAGCGTTTTCAGCTGAAGGGAAAGTTAGCCCCCAGATATATCGGACCCTTTAAGATTCTGAATCGTCGAGGAGAAGTATCATATCAATTGGAACTACCAGAAGAAATGCCAGCCGTGCACAATGTGTTCCATATCTCGTTACTTCGTAAATGCCTCGAAGTTCCGGAGAAGACCGAAGTTTTCAAGAATATTGATCACCGGACCATAGAAATCAATGATGACCTGACCTATCCTGAAGTATCCATCCATATTTTGGAAGAAGCTTTCAGAACTACCAGAACCCGAAGCATCAAGTTTCTCAAGATTCAGTGGAGCAACCACACTGAAGAAGAAGCTACCTGGGAGTGCGAAGATCACATCAGGACAGAGTTTCCCGATCTCTTTAAATCCTAGGTAATATTTTTCATCCTTTTTCAAATCTCGGGATGAGATTTTGTTTAAGGGGGGAAGGTTTGTAACATCCCAAAACTATAAAACAAGGATCATCAAACTCTAATCACTAAAAATTAGGGTTAACAAAAACTTTTTTTTGAAAAGCGGAGTGCCCTAGAAGGGGCTAGAACCTTATATTAAAATATCAGTGGAGGTACAAATTGATTACAAAGGACCTCATGAAATAAGAGAATAACACATAGGTCCCTAGCATATGTAGGAAATACCTTGCTAAGAGATTTGCAATTACAATCTAGCCCATCCTCTTCCCCACTGTGGAGCAGAGAGTTCAGCGCGTTGCAGCCATGGACAGAGTCGGGGACATAACCACTTGCCTCTGTCCCGGCAAAGCCCTCAATGCCTGAGCTCAAACAGGGCCTCCCAACGGAGGTTGAATGCTTGCTGGAGCTCACCGGCATGAAGAAAGCCATCTTGGGCATAGATTTCAGCATCTTAACAACAGACGCTGAGGAGATGCTCCGTGTATAGTAGGTTCTTGAACTCCAACGCCACCCCAGCTGAGCAGCTCTGACTATTTCTTTCCCCCTCACCACCTTGGATCCCGAGGAAAAGAAGAAAGACAGAGCAGAACAACAAACTGGAGAAGCAGAGGCGCGCCAACACCACAATAGGAAAAACGACTCACCATCAAACCCAGAGTTCCTGCCACGTACTTGGGGAGGCAAGCACAAAGGATAGCGGTGGTGAAGAACCAGAGAAACATCCCAGCTTATTGCAGAGCAGAAGTTGGATCGACGATTGTCCGGCTTCCACCATGGATCCGAGACGAATCACGAGCACCCTCTCTCTAGTACGTCGCTAGGAACCATACCATTGAAGCTGCTCGGGAGAACAACCTTATTTGGGGAGATGCCAGACTCCTTCATCCTCCCTAGCATTAGATCTTGCCACCAGAGCCAGGCCGTGAGGACGTCAAAGCCATGGGCGCACCAAATCTAGCCGACAGGATCTAGTAACCGACTCCCAGACTCCACATCAGGAAAATCTACACAGAAGCTAATCCAACAAAAACTTTGATTAATTGAAAATCATATGAATGCATGTGTGAATGAAATGAATTAACAATTGCATGAATGATCTTTTGTGATTAACCTAAATAGCAAGAAATAGTTTAAAGGTGAAAATAACATCCTATAAAACATTTCCATGCAGAAACAAATCAAAATAAAATAAAAAACAAAGCAAATAAAGCAAATGGTCATTTTTGCCAATCTTTCTCACTAGGTCATTTTGAGTGTTTCTAGTCCAAGATTTCAAACAGAAACTTTCCCAATTCTTTTCACCCCTTGATAGAACTAGTAAAAGTGAATCAAGACCCACCTTCACAACTTGCAGAAACATTTGGCAACCCCATTCAAATCACAATTCAAAATTGAATGTTATTCATATGTGAAGATCATCCATTTTCAAAACCCAACCAAACCAATGCCCCTTGACTAATCCAACTAACCAGACACTCCCTAGCATGTGCCTAGCAAACCCACAAAGTTTGAATTCAAAATTCAAATTTAAAGTTCTTGTGGCCATTTCATTAAACACCTTGCAGATTCAAATGAAACAAACAACAAACACTATAGTGTGCAGTAAAATTGTCCTAACTTGTTCCCTCTCTGGTTGCAACTAGCCCTTAGTAGATCATCTAGCCCATTTAACTATCTTTAGCACCACTGTAAGCAAGCCTAGCCATCAATGATGAGCATGCCGAGAGCAAACTTGCCACCCCATTGTCGCCAACGAGCTAGTAGCCGCATTAGCCTCGCCAACCTTGTCTGGGACATGCAGCACCGTCCACCGCCACTCTCTGTCCCAGCCCCGAGCAATGCCATCCCCTGGACCACACACCACGCCCATGCCAAACCTCTTTGCGACCATGCCGAGAGCGTGCCCGTGTGCCACGCTCGACCAGCACCCACAGACTGCGCGCCGCCCTCGCCGCTTGCAGAGATGATCACCAGCACCCCAGCACCCCGTAGACCACGCGCGTTGTGCGCCATCAAAACCTCCGTCGGACCCGCCCAGAGCATCGAAGCGTTCCGACCGATCAGCACTGCCCCACGCCTCGCCAGCGCACCATTGAGCTTCGCCAGGGAGCATAGCACCGCCCCCTACCATCGCCCGTGCCGATAGCTGCTTGTGCCGTCGACCACGACAAGCTCAGCCCGCGCCCATCGGTCCCCTCTCGCCACTATAATTAGAGGCCTCCACCGCTCGTTTTCGCCACACCAGTTCACTCCCCTCTACCTAAGAACCACCCCACCTAACCCCCAGAGCAAGGCGAGCACCACATCGCCGGAATTTGGCCGGAGCCCGCCGCTGCTGGAGAAGAAGGGAGCCATCGATTGGAGCCGCCCAGGAGGAGCTGCCGATACCAGGAGAACCGCCGTCGTCGACTTCGTCGTTCGCCCCCGTCGCTAACCCTCGCCTGAGCCCTGGTGATCCTCCCACGACCCCCACCTACCGAGTTAGGGTTCTGTCTCGCCGGATCTGCCCGACGTAGACGATGAGCCGTAGCCGTTCGATTAGATTTAGATCGTGCGGCCTAGATCACCCCATACCGCTTCGCCCCTCCCCGTCTCACTGATGCATGGGGACATCCACTTAACCAGCCCGCGTACATGCTGTGTGTAATGGGACGGCCTAGTAAAACATCCCGCGCGACCCAACAATTCAAATTAAGCTTTATTCATTTAATTTCAAACACAGTTCTGTACCTATATTCAAAAATCAACCCAGCTAGATTCACTAAACCAAGATGCATGAAACCAATTTTGTTAGAAAGGTACTGAAATGCTTAATACAAGCCCGTTGAATTCAAATCATTTGGATTTGTGGATCAACCATGGTAAAAATAACAAGGCAGAGGCTTTTCTGCATTCAAACATTTTTCAAAATTCAACCATGCAAGCTTTTGAGTTGATTCCAACTCTCAAAAATCACATTTGATCATACCTTTCAGAATATGTAAAAACATATGGGTTTACTTACATAAATAATATTCAAGTAATAAAAGGATGCCACATAGGCATTTCTAGTCACTCTATTTAATTAAAATAAAAAGGTTAAACCTTATTAAATTGTGACACCACTTTAAATCACATTCTAAGGTACTGAAATATGTGGTGATGACATGTGTCAACATGATCCCATGTTTGAGTTGGAGAATATTAAATCTTAAGTAGTTTTTCAATGAGTAGAAATTACCTTTCTAAAATTAAAATAAATAAGACAAGTGCTTTAATCTTGTAATACTAGTAATGATGCTAGATCATCTAGTGTAAACCATTGTGTGATGATTGGAAATAGTTAAGTATTGTTTGGTGATTGTGTACCTCGTATTTATTTATAGACGCTAGTACCGACCAAGGATACGAGGAGGAAGCCGAGGAGAACTTCAACCACTACTCTGCACAAGGCAAGCTATTAACTGATCAAGCTAAAACTTGCAAGATACTTTACCTATGCAAGCCTTACTACCCAAGTTGACCTGTGCAAGCAAATACTTGCTTGTTACCATGCCAACTATATGCCTTAGGCATATGTGATCATACCCACTTGAGAACCCAATCCTAGTTTTACTTGCAAGCTTTATACTGTATTTCTTTATCAAAGCCTTCTCTTAGAGTTTACATAGTGAATTGTAGATTCTAGAAAGATCACTAGAGGTAGCATAAAGAGCATAAAATTTGGCCTAAGCTGGATAATCTTGATGTAATCCTAAGGCATGAGATTGAACTTAACAAATTTCCACTTGTGTACCACCCCTCATTAGTAGCTACCACCACTTGTAGATGCTAGTGCTAAGCATAAAACTTGATCAACTTTAGATGGGAATACTTGGTGAAAATGGTTATGAAAACCTTAGATTGATGAGTCATTCTACTGAAATATTTTTGACATGTGTTTCCGAACATCAGATGATTTTTATGATGAAAATGTTGAGGCATGAGCCTTAACCCTTTATAAAATTGATGGTTGTCTGGATGTGATACCATTCCAATTTTAGCGTACAACCATAATACCCGAAAATTGGGTAGGGCTTGACCGGAAGTTTATATACCTTAGTATGGGTTCCCTCGCGGCCAAGGTCTGAGCTGAGGCTACCTTGTGAAGATTTTCCACCTGTGCAGTACCCAAGATGACAGTTGGTCATGGTTGGGAGGCCAAACTCATAGGAGAGGTGTCTATACTAGGGCATGTAATTGAAAGGTTAGGATTGATTATCCGCATACTGAGTATGGTGAATTCGGGATTGTTCCTGACGGATGTATCGAATGTTGTGGTGAAAGTGTACAATCTCTCTAGAGTGTCAAACTATTCGAATAGCCGCGTCCATGGTTATGGACAGTTGGAGTGGCCATATTGTTCCCCCGTCAGATGTTTTCAAAATTACTTATGAAATGAATTGTGACTTTGACTTGACCACAATAGAGTTGTGTTATGAAATTAAAGTTCCCACTTAGGTGTTATACAACTTTCAACTAAATTTCTTGCTTCTAAACTTAGTTGAATTAAATCTGGCTTTTTGCAAAACAACCCTAGAGCTTAGCCTCCTAATACCAAAAACCCCGTTAACTTGTTAGTATTAGTTTGCGAGTACTTGAAGAGTACTCATGGCTTTGTCCCTGGCTATTCCCGTGGCCATACTATGAAGAGGAGTACCAGGATGATGGACCGCAGGAAGGTTATGGCAACTAGGATCATCTCCCATCGTCAGCATTGCCTCTGACCCTGAAGATGGAGCTTTGCCTACGCTATCATTACTATTACGTTATTCCGCTATTTGAGTTGTATTAAGAACTGGATCATGAGATCCTTATTTGTGTAAGACCTTATGTATGGTTTGTAATGGGTGATGTACTGTGATATCCAAATCTGTTATGTCTCGCAAAAATGGTAATCCTGGGATTGCGATGTATGGCATAATAGGCATCTGGGATTAAAAATCCGGGTGTTGACAGTGGGCCACCCAGGGCTCCCCTCCATCTCGTACTTTGGCTCCGTGGATCTTCAGGTGAAATAGTATTTTTGGCATATTTTCTGAGATTTTTCCTAATAGTTGATTTTCTGCACAAAAACTAGACACCAAGGTAATTCTGGTGAAAACAACGTCAGTCCGTGTTAGTTGTATCCAAATCACACAAGTTTAGAGGAGAAACAATAGCAAAAGTGTTCAGGAAAGTAGATACGTTTTGGACTTATCAAATCCCCACAAGCTTAGCTTATTGCTTGTCCTCAAGCAATTCAGTTGAAAACTGAGTGCGATAAAAGAACTTTCACGAACATATTTGCTTCAAATGATGTATATATTCTCATCACATGAGTAGATACTTAAACCATTCATAATAAGAAGTATGCAACTAAGTCTACTCAGTAGTAATTGCAAGCTATGAAGAGAAACCAACTCAATAATAATAAGTAGCATGAAACATAAACATAAGCAACATTGCAATGCTCATAATAAGGTATGATAGAGTGGTATCTCGCTTGCCTTTGTTGTAGAGCACAATATAAATGTTAAGGCACCTCTGAAGTTTAAGTGAAGACTAGAAGTAAAGATATCAAAGGTACAAGCATCAAAGTCATGACATAAGTAACCAAGTTTTGAGACAAACACAAGAATGACAACTATGCTCTCAAGAAGGTGCTCATAGAATAAGTGGTGACTCAACAAGGAAGTGAAAAGGTTTTGAAAAGTTTGAAAGGCTTTCAAATGCTGAAAGTATGGTACTCATTAGCTTTGAGCTCTCATTGCCCCTATCATAAGCATCTTTATGCGGTTAATGGTGAAAGTGAGGTCCAATATGAGTTATATGCTTGACAGACCATAAACTGGAAATCCCATGTCCCTTGAGTACGAGGGCTACTCCTCATGCTAATAAACTTTAGTTACATGTAAGTTCTTGTCATTGTAAATACATGCATATCATAGAGAACCGCCAACAGGGTACCCCTTGCACATGATACAGGAGATATCCCATGATCAAAATAACAAGGCAAGCAGACAATGAGCATCTCAGCGATCTTTTTATTTGCTATTTGCATAGGTTTTTATTGAGGATGCTTCACAGATTGCTCATTATGGTAATGCTGCAAGTTTCCACCATGATTAGGCATGGCTTAGGCTAGCGGCCCAGGAGTTTCTCTAACACACATATATATATATAACTCCATGAACTCACAATCTCCCCTTTTATTTCACACCAACGACATCCGCAAACAAAAGAGCATGGTATCAACTGGATATGTATCCGTAAGTGTTGAAAGCATTCCCCGTGTGTAACACCCTCAGAATCGGCCCTATGCAAGTTTTAGCGCAACTCGCCAAACCCGCATAGAAACGATTCAAAGGTGCCCACCAGGCACTTTCGTGCGGGTGGAAAACAAAGTAATAACATTACACAACAGTCCTCGATGGGACCCACAGAACAGATATATACAGCAGCGACTCAAAGAGTCAAGATTACAGATATACAATACAAAGATCCAAATCACCTGTAAAACGATACAGCGTACGACTACGGACAAGATGCAAATGGGGCTAAGAGCCCTGAAGAATAACCAATGGCGTCCATAACCCTGCCTAGGCCAAGCCGGAAGGGTAACCCTGCTAACGACGTTGATCTCAAAACCTGCTCAAAACAAAAGGGGTGCCGACAAAGGGCAAAGGAAAAAAGAGGAGCGTCAGTACTGAGGCCAGTACACGGCGAGGCTAGAATTCGGCGGTCCTCGCCTACATAGGTGTGGTGGACTGAAGCGGCAGCGGCAGCAAGCACTAAACAACCTATAGAGACTCGATACTACTGGCGGCTATCAGAGAGGGGTGAGGAAGACCTATTCGGATCCAACCTGATACTATCATCAAACAAACCCATCCTGGCGTTTCCCCCTCGAGACCAAACGAGGAAGTCAACCGAGGAACTCACACAGTTGGCAGTTTTACTTATTCAGTTATAGTTGCGGCACTTTACTAGTCAGGTTTAGATAATCATCCTGATAAAGTAAGCAGTGGGTACTTTTAGTTAACCATTCCGTTATAGTGGCAACACTTACTAGTCAGATACAATTAGCATGAGATAACCCCAAAACCCAGCAGTTGTTGGTACTTTTACTTAGCCATTCCGTTCTAGTGAAGCTGATTACTAGTCATATCGGATACAAGTCAATTTATAACAATAAACTTTAGTTATAGTTGTCTATGATCAAGCACTGTGCTCCAAGTCGTCCATAACCGCGGACACGGCTTCTCGAAAAGATTTAACCCTGCAGGGGTGCACCAAAGTATCCACAGGCACTTCGACCCTTTTTGCCAGATCAGTTAACATACACCCATCGGTATGTCGGCGGGGCCTAAGTCACGACGTTCCCAGATCCAAAGCAAGTACATGGGGGCCACCCCACCAAGTCGACACCCGCAACGAAGTCGGCCGGTCTCCGAGACGGACTTAGGGTTTGGGTATACGGCTGTGAACGACAGCAAATCCCCAAACGGGGACTGTCGACACCGCGAAATCGTGTCCCGATCCTAAACAGTACAGGTGCTATCTGTCGCACAATTTAAATAAAGCAGTAAAGCATGGCATAAGTACAGGATAGTAAATAAAACCTCAAACTAGTTTGTGGCCCCCAGTACAATACTTTGAAATCAGGTAATAATCAATGGGGGGGCCATATCTCCCCACCTGTGGTTAGCGCGCTCGATCTCAGAACAGGTGTCAAGAACTCGGGGTCCTACGGGACACAAGTGGGCGGTCGGAAACCAAATATTATCTATCCCCCCACCGATGCCTCTGCTTACCTTCAATTTTAGTTGTTAAGCAGTAATTAAAGTGAACGATAAGTAAAACCATGATCATCTCCAACATTGGACATGCGGCACTTCTCCAACAACCGTGGTACTTGACGACACGCAACAACACTTGAACAAGCGACTACGACGCGCGGGTCCAACTATCTACCAAACAACAGGTAATAGGATGTGTCCAAGGCTATATATGGCTGCAAGGGATATCACGGGTACGAAAACTAGAGCATCGCAACACAGATAGCAAAGATCAACAGGAGGGAAATAAATACTATAAAAGTGAGATAGGTAGAAAGGGGGAGATGCTCGCTTGAAAACATTGTCGAAGGTTCAACCGAAGATTGGGGCGAAGCTCACATCAACTCAACGGCCTTATCCGCGAAGAACCAAAACACTAGAATAAACACCGGATGCAATATTTAATACAACGGCAGAAGATCGGCATGATGCATGAATGATGTATGACATGGCAAAGATGCGATGCAATTGGGTCATATTAAGCGGAACCGGGGTCCCGACAATTAATTAAACGGTTCAAGTGAATTAGCTACCCTGCCATTTAAATGTTGTTTGAACATGGCAAAATAAGTTACCGGTTCGCTACACAAATTTAAATGAGGCCAATATGAGACTAGATTTGCCCGCATATGGGCCCCATATTTAATTATAAGGTGAATCGGTATAAGGCCCCCAAACCACATGACAACATGCATGCATGAACAATTAATATGCGACAAGTTGTATTTTATTATAAAATAGGGTTCGAGAAAAGGGGTCACACATTGAGGTTCGACGAACTTGGGGTTCCGGGGTTCGGGGTCGGTCTCAGGGTTCAGGGTTCGACGGGTCGGTCTCGGTGGGAACGTTCTCGAACAACGGGGCAGATCTTGTCGTGCTTCAGGTTCGGGTGCGGTTCTCGGCGAACTGGTCGGTTCCCTTGTCGGAGGTCGTGGCGCTTCGGATCGGTCTCGGCGTCCGGGGTGAAGGACTTGCGTGCGACGGTAGATCTTGTCGATTCCCCTCCAACGGCCTTGTTGTTCCGCAGCGTAGATCTTGGGGAGGTTTCAGGGTTCCACGGGTTCGACTCGACAATCGGAATCCGGAAACGGGTCTTGGCGAACTTGGCGGTTATCGGGTTCGGTCGTCGAATCCGTGAGGGAGATCTTGTCGTGGCGTCGGGTCCAGGAAGGAGAGCTTGGTGCTCCGCGGTGGAATCCTTGGCGTCCTCGAGGAAGTACTTGGCGTGCCTAGGGTTCGGAGACGTCGAATCCATGAGGGGGTACTTGTTGCTCTGCCTTTTGTCGCTGTCGAACTTCATCCGTCAGGCCGATTCTTTTGGTAGCAGCCCACCAGGGGCATGCACTGCAGGAAACGTGTGGTCTTGGCGTTGAATCAACAAGGCGGCTACCATCAAAGGCACTGCTCGAGGTCATTGTGCTCACAGGGGCTCCACGGCAGCGTCGGCTTGACACGGAAGGCGGCCAACGGTGGACCCGGACGATGAGGGCGGCGCTGCTTGCAGATGACGGGGAGGCCGGACACAGGACCGAAGGCGGCGGGGAGGCTCGAGGTCGACGGCGGGTGAGGCGCAGACATGGTCGAGAGGGTGGGTCCACAGGAGGGAGAGGCCGGCGACGAGCTCGAGGGCCTGGGGGCGCGGGGTGCAGAGGGGAGCGGGGCGAGCTAGGCGGCGCCGGAGGAGAGCGGGTCGCCGGCAGCGAGGACGGAGGACGGTGGCCGGTTGTCGGGGTCGAGCTCGGGCGGGGCAGCGGCGGTAGGAGGGCGCGGTGAGGCCGAGGGCGGGGGAGGCGGCTGCGAGCACCGCGGTGGGCGGCAGCGCGCGCGCGGCGGCGCCAGGGAGGAAGGAGGGCGGTGAGGGGCGAGCGAGCGGAGAGGGGCCGAGGGAGGAGGAGGGGGACGCGCCGGCGCGGCGGCGGGGCGAGCTCGAGGGGGCCACGGAGAACGGGGCGGCGAGAGGAGGAGGGGCGGCTCGAGCGGGGCGCGGGAGGCGCGGCTCGAGCGGGCGGCTCCGGGGAGGCGGGGTGGTGGAGAGGCGCGCGGGAGGGTTGCCGGCGCGGGGCGAGCAGAGGCAGGCGGAGGGACGAGGGAGCGGCGGCGGCCGGCGAGGGGGCGGGCTCGTCGGGGCGAGAGAGAGGAAGAAGAAGCACGGGAGGAGGTGGGGTGCGAGCGAGGGACGGGGGGGCGTGCGCTGGCGTGCGGTTGGTGGGAAGCGACAGGGGTGGGGCCAGGCGGGAGGACGGGCCCAGGGGAGGTGGACCTGGGGCGGTGGTGCGGGTGCGTGCGTCTGTGTGTGTGTGCAGGGTGGGTTGAGTGGGTGAGGTGGAGGGGAGTGGGGGTGAGGGGGTTGGACAGGTGTTGGCCCGGGATTGGGTAAGGGAGAGGGGTGGGGTGAGGTGTCACGAGGGGAGTGGTCGGGGTGAGGTGGAGAGGGGTTGGGTAGGTTAGGACTGGGTAGCTTAGGGATTATGGGTGGGCCGTTTGTATTTTCTGGGGTGGTCGTTCGGGTCGTTCGGCCCGTTCGACTGCCCCACTAAAATAATATAATTTTTATTTAACTTTTGCAATAAGCTTGTATAAATAGATTTTAGACAAACAAAAATATCCGGAAGCGTCCGGGAGTTTAATTTGAAATAGAAGGAGGACTAGTTTCAGAAATCCATAGACTTTCGCAAACAGTTTTTAGGCAAGATAATATGCATGATGATGACGATGCTCAAATGCAATGTGGCATGATGACATGAGCATGCGGCCATGATGATGCAATGCACAAAAACAACGCGATTTTCTAGTAGCGGTTTTGCGGGATGCCACACCGTGATAGCACGGTTCTGCTAACTCCCAGCCTATAATTTGCAAGCATATAACTGACAGGTCACAATGGTTCAGGATTATTAAGTGCAAGGAATAAAGTGTGCCATCAAGTTCGTGAGAGCTTTATACTAACTAAATTTCTCAAAACAGACAAACATTTTATTTGGAAGAAAACAAAGCATATAGAATATGCACTGAAATAGCAAATGATTCTAATAGGTAGGTATTATGGACACTGTTGGCAATATTGGTTTTGGGGAGTTGGATGCACAAGTAGATCTCCTACTCAGTGCAAGTGAAGGATAGCAATAGATAGGGAGCGACAAACGAGAGAGCAATAACTGTCATAATCATGCTTGCAACAAAACATGACTAATTATGGCATGAAAATGATACAAGAACTCTGGGGCAAAATAAATCACCGAGGCTTACTGACTATTGTTTAGTCATATGCATGCGTGAGCATGTGCCAAGTCGATTCACATGAAACATTCAGAGGAGGATACCACAATTTCATACCAAGTTTTGAATAAAACAATGGAAGCAAACATTCATATGACCTGCTACAAACTATTAGCAAGCTGGGGCTAATCACAAGAAAGCAATAACTACTAAGCATCCATAAATAACATACACCTTACATGAATAGACTAAGCATGCTCACAATGATGAGTATTACAAAAATGAAAACAAATAGAGTTCGTTACCAGCCTCTTACCACACCTCAAGTTGTGTTGTCTTAATCTTCATTATTGCCCTTCACTTGTGTGGATTGAATAATAACATGAAACCAAACTCCACTAAGGACTGCTGAACCCTGCAAAGAACGCACAAAACCAAAGAAGAAGAACAAATATTTTTTGGTGTTTTCAATTTTTAAAACAAACAAACAAAGCAAAAAAACAAACAAAGCAAAATCTTTTTGGATTTTTTATTTAAGGCAAACCAAAGCTAAAATGCAAAGAAACAAACCAAAAGAAACAACGAAAATATTTTTGGTATTTTTGTGTTTTGAGAAAGAAGAAACAAAAACCAAAAAGAAAGCGAAACAATGGATATACAAAGAACCGATGAAACATGATATATAGATGAGTGTGATGTCGGTATATCTCCCCCCAAGCTTAGGATTTTGGCCTAAGTGGGGATCAATAGCGCGGGTAGTAACCCCAAGCTGGTGGGTCATCATAGGAATGATCATAGTCAGGCGCTTGCGATGAAGAAGAAGACGCGCCCAATCATAGGAGGGCTGCTGGTATGAAGATTCTCCCAAGTTGGAGGGCTGAACCGAATCATCTTTGGCATCCTCTCCAACATTCTCCTCTTGTTGGGAGAGATTCGTCACGTATGTGTCAAACTCTTCCTCCGTGAGCGACCATCCTTGCCTGTTATCAAAATTAAACAAAGCAGGCGCATGCAAATAAACTACTTTCTCAGTCCTACCCCCTCTCCAACCACGCTTGAAAAAAGATAATTCATACAGTAAACTTCTTACAGTAGCCCCTGAAGAAACAAAATTATGCTGAACCATGGAATCAAGATCAAGCCTCTCTATGGGGAACCGATAATCTGAATGGTGAGGCTCTAAACCATGGGAAGCTAGCAACCTAGAGTAAATGAGACCTCCACAAATTCCACCCTTATCGCGGTTAGTGGCAAGACGGTAAGCTATCAAAGCACCCAGGTTATAAGATCTATCCCTATTCAAAGACGCTGAGATAAAAGCTAGATCAAAAGAAGATAACTTTCTAGCAATCTTTCTAGCAAGAACACACTTGGTAATGAAATAGGAAAAATATCTAATGGATGGGAACTGAATGTTCCGAATTTTACCACTTTCCTTCGAGAATTCAAAACCTTGGCAAATTTCAGCATATAAATCCATAAGTGACTTAGGCCTCTCCTTGATCTTCTCACAAGATCTCTAATGAGGTACTCTAATTGCTGCACAGAAATCAGCAAAAGGCAGGTCGGCAACTATATTATATATTTTATAATGGACCATGGGATTAGATGAGGACCAAGTAAACTGGAAGTCCTGCACCACAGCCATGGTTACATTAACATACTGATATGGTTCATCTTCCACAAAGTGTTCCAACCTTGCATTAGCAATCATAGTATGGAAATCCTGGAATATTCCCGTGGCTATTATAAATCCAGGGCATGGATAAATGGAAGGGAAGACCACTTCCTCACGATGAACTTTCATTGGCTCAGGTACCATCAAATCGTATTGATTCAGTGGGTATGCACTCATCTTCCTTTCTGAATTTTTTAGACAAAAATCAAACCAAGTGATTTCCAAGTTGATAATTGATGAGAAACTACTATAGGAACTTGCTAGAGGGCTACACATGCATCAAAATGTAATATCTAAGCATAGAACAAGCATGCAAGCTCACACAACCTGAGACATATAGCAGAAAAATAATCAACATACTATCTACCAATCACAAATCTAATTGGTCAAGTGGAGGAGACACATACCAAGGAGCAATCCCTCAAAAATCAGCAGCAAAGATGGGTTGAGCAAGGAGATCAAAAATCGGGAGCAAGAACAGCAGGAACTCGAGCTTGAGAAAGTTTTCCGGTGTTTTTCGGGAGAATGAAAGAAGATGGTTGGGAGGAGGCATCTTGGAGGGCCACAGGTGGGCCACACCCTGGCTAGGCGCCACCTGGGGCTGGCCGCGCCACCAGGGGGTGTGCTGGCCTGGGGGGCCTAGGCCACTCCAGGTGTCCATCTGCCCCTTTTTTGAGGAAAAAATAATATGAATTTTTTGGGATTTTTTTGGAAACTTTATTTTTGGCCAATTTTCAGGGTATGAAAATTGATTTTCTCACAGAAAAGATTTTTTCAAAAGAAGCAAAAGCAAACCAAAACCAAAACTATAGAAGTTCTAAGACACTCTAACAAGCAAACAGCTAACAAAACCAAAGCTAGCAAGAGAAAAAGCAAAGACTAGGAAGAAGAAGAGTAAAAGTGAGCAAGTATAACCACAATTAAAACATTGTTTTGTTCATTAAAATCCTTTTGTTAACAAGGTTGATCAAGTCTTGTTACCAAAACAATCTTATATGAAAAAAACTTTGCATTCCACAAAGTGATTATGTTACCTCAATCTTGATAGCAATGGTCCCAATCATAATAGTTTCAAAACTTTCTTGTGGAATGGGACAATATATTTCTCCAACTTTGATGCTCTCAACATTTTCAATGGAATTCATGCAATATCTCTTAGCAACCTTCTTGGGGAATAAACAGTATGCTCTTTGTCATTAATATTAAATGTTACTTTTCCTTGATTAAATTGATGACATCACCTACAGTATTAAGAAAAGGTCTCCCAAGAATAATGGAGATATTATCATCTTCAGGCATTTCAAGCACAACAAAATCAGTCAAAACCAAGCAATTATGAGCCACTTGGACAGGAACATCCTCACATATACCATCAGGAATAGTAGTTGACTTATCATCCATTTGCAAAGATATATCAGTTGGTATCAACTTTTCTAGTTGGAGTCTCTTGTAGAGATAAAAAGGCATAACACTAACTCTAGCTCCCAAATCACATAAAGCAGTTCTAACATAATTATTCTTAATAGAGCAAGGAATAGTTGGTATACCTGGATCACCAAGTTTCTTTGGAACCTTACCATTGAAGGAATAATTGGCAAGCAAAGTAGAAATTTCCTCATTAGGAATATTCCTTTTATTAGAGACAATATCCTTCATATACTTTGAATAAGGAGGCAACTTAATATCATTAGTCAAAGGAATTTGCAAAAATAAAGGTTTCATCCACTCACAAAACTTGTTGTAGTGTTCTTCCTCCTTTGACTTGTGTTTCTTATTTGGAAAAGGCATAGGTTTCTGCACCCAAGGTTCTCTCTCACTACCATGTTTTTTAGCAATAAAATCTTCCTTAGTGTACCTAGTGTTCTTAGTGTGCTTCTTAGGTTCTTCCTCAACTTCCTCCTTATCAGGAGCATCATTTTAATCATTACCACTCTCAGTTTCAGCGTCAGAGACAGATATACTATTAGGATCTATAACAGGTTCAAGTGGTTCCTCAACTATTTTATGTTTCTTTTTCTTTCTCTTACAAGGACTACCACTACTTTCACCTTGTTGAGAATCCTGCTCAATTCTTTTAGGGTATCCTTCAGGATATAAAGGATCTTGAGTGGCTGCACCACCCCTAGTTCTAATTCCATAAGCATGTTTATCTCCCGAGGCATTAACTAGCATATCCTTCCGCACCTTAGCAAGTTGATTAATTTGAGTTTGAACCATTTGAAAGTGTTTACAAAGCATTTTAATATCATTATAAGTTCTTTCTACAATATCTTTCAACTCATTAATAGCTCTAGAGTTTTCCAATAAATGATTCTGAACTTGTTTATTAAAATTACATTGTTTAACAATAAATGTGTCAAGTTCCTCTAAGCATTGATCAGGAGGCTTACCATAGGGAATATCACCTTCATCAAAGTGGAGAGAGTGTACCTCAATAGTAGATGAGTGGGGAATTGGCTTACATAATTTGTAGAGGTCCCAACCCAATAAGGTAGGGTCCTTCTGTGTTTTACAATGCTAGTCCCTGGATCAATAGCTAGCATCCACAGTTAAGATGTAATATCAAGATACAAAGGTCATAATATAAATTTATAACCAGGAATAACATAAGTTTATTACATCAAACATAGCTCATTTGGCTATTACATTACATTTGCAGCGGAATAACTATAAGTATGGGTCCATCATCTTAAAAGTGCCACAGGCAGATGTTGGTTGTAGATTTTGTAGTCCTAGTCAATCAAACAATCTTCATTTTTAAAACAATCAACCTGCAACATTACAAGTTACAGCCACAAGGGTCAATACATTTTGAATTGTATTGGCAAGCTTCACTTTTATGTATAATAAGAGTGGATCCTATCATTATATGCATATTTGGCTAAGTAGAGTTTAAGGCTTATTTGCATAAAGCAATATTTTGTCCTATCTTTTCAAAAGGGTTTTAAAGTCTTTTGTCAAATTTCTTTTCCAAGTTCCTTGAACTCCTTGGTAGAAACTCAAGCGTTCAAATCCTTGTCAAAAATCTCTTGAGCACCTTGGTAACCCCAAGTGCAGCAAGTTTTATCAAAACTCATGAGTTCCTTGGTAAAGCCCCAAGTACATCATGCTCTTGAGCACCTTGGTAACCCCAAGTGCAACAAGCTTTACAAAATCTCTTTGAATTCCTTGGTAGACACACAAGGGCATCAAGTTTTTATATTAGAAGTTGGAATGTCGAGATCTCCCATAGTTCAAACTTTAGTTGCTCAGTATTGTCCATAACCGGGGACACGGCTAAGTACTTAGATTTTGTTAACTTCTGCAGAAGGAGTACACTTTACCCACATGACACAATCCCATCTTGTTGCCACCAGTGGCCTACTGGATTAGTGCTCACCAAGATGGAGTACTGGCAGATTGAGAATGTGACGAAGTCTTTCCAAAAGGTCCTCCCATACATCATTGCTAGCTTTGTCTTCAGCCCCCATGAAGCATTCCAGATCCCCATGTCCAGTAACTAAAGACAATGCATGGGTCTTCCTAATGTAATTGACTAAGCCAGAGCCATAATAGCATGTGGTTGTACACGAAAGCCACATTTGGAGAAGCATGTTTGATCTCTAAGTTTCCTAGGTGGTTTTCTTTTGGAGCACAACACCAAGTGATTGCCATAGACATGGTTCCCTTTTGTTGTCACCTTCTCCAAAACTTTTAGTAGCCTCCACCTAGGTGGTTCATTGAGTCCTTGTTTTATTATGTAAAAACACAAGTCCTTTTCTCAATCTTTGTAAAATCTCAGCATGTATCTTTTTACCAAAATATAGCATATAGCATGGCTAAGCATGTACAACTTCAATATTTTCACTAAGGAGTGTATAGGGAATCCTATTAGGATTTAGCATAGCATAGGTACAGAAAAATCTTTTCATGCATATTTTCAAAATCCACTAAGTATAATGAAAGTAGTAGGATTTTGTATGATAGTGTAACTTGCCTTTTTGGTAGGGAATGAGAGTTTTACTTCTTGATCTTGATAGACTCACTCTTTTGCTAATCTCACTACAAGTCAATCAAACAAATCACCAATCAACTAACATTCCAAACCAAGGTTAAACAAACAATTTCACACACATAGAAATGGAGTCTAAGTCATGCAAAGGGGGTTCTTGTGCAAGGTTGGTCTCTACTAGGTTTATAAACCTTGTATGATCCAAATTGGTCATTTACCAAAATGGCAAAGTCATTAGTTAGGGGCTTTTGCTCAATGTATATTTTAGAATCCATTCAACATTTTATGTGGTGAAAATTATCCTTTTCAAAGCAAAACTTTAGGTTTTGCCCCAAGTAAGTTGCCCTTGGCAAGGCTTGGTGTTTTGGGTCAGTAGGTTTGGTCCATAACATTTTTCCAAAGTATTCCTTGCAAAACATTTTCCATAACAAAATCAATGAGTTTATTAGGCTACAAAATGACTAAGTTAACTAATTTAACTTTAAATTTCACAAAAATCATTTTTAACACTATGGGTTTGTTCCTAGGGTTAGTAAGGTCACACAAATCCATTTTGCAAAAGATTTAATCCTAAAATCAATTTTAAACAATTTTTATACTCTAAACAAGTACACAAATGTTTCTGCAATTTCAATCAATCTAACAGATACTATTTTCAAAACTAAGGCCATGGTTAGCTAGGGCTTGTTCTCCTGATTTCATTGATATAAAATTTGTAATTTTTGGACGTGTGGTTTGAAAGTTATAGGGGTTTGAAGTTTGCAAATAATTCTGATTTCCAAACTGTTTTTAGATCTATTACAGGCCACGCGTCGCGTCGTGATTGGTCGATACCGATTCGTCTGGATCGCGTGCTGCGGAGCGTTGGATCAAGTCAGATCGTGCGGCACAGGATCATCACTTACCCCTTCGTTAACGTTCTATCGTATCCGTCAGATCCAGATCCTACGGTTACTAACACGCTTGCCAAAGTCTGGCGGCGCTCGTCGGCTGCGCGCGGCGGCGATGGTCGGTCAGTGGCGGCACGGGTGAAATAGGAGGCGAGAGAGGGAGGGAGTAGGCTCACCGAGGTCGTAGTTGGTTGGGGAAGCTCAACGTGTGGTCGACGAGGCAGGGGGCGCACGGGAACGGTGGCGATTGCTCGTCGGAGACTTCGTCGGCGTCGGGTGGTTCTGTCCGCGGTCGAGGGCGACGCTGTGGATCATCCCGAAGCAAAACAATGATGCGGTTAGATGCAGAAAGGTGTGGCGAGTGCGGGAGTGTGAACGAGGAGGCGCGGGGTGGTCAGATACTACCTGTGGGCTTCGCCGGAGATGAAGCAGACGGTGGTGGCGGTAGGAGTCGTCGCTGCAGATCGCCCTAAGGCAAAACAGGAGCACATTCAGATGCGCAAGAGCAAGGCGATGCTGTGTGCGTGAACAAGAGGGGTCGGGGCGGTCTGGTTCACCTGAAAGTCGTCGCCGGAGTAGAAACGGACGGTGACGCTGTCGGAGCTTGTCGAAGCCGACGCTCCGGGGCGCCCGCGGTTGAAGGAAGGGCACGGGGAGAAGCGTCTGGGAGTGGGGAAGATGTGTGCTAAGTCGAGGAGGATCGGGCGTTGCGGTGTTGGCCGGAATCGGAGATAGTAGCTCGTCGGAGCAGAGGGTGCTCGGGGAGGAATTGAGGGCGGTCTAAGGCGTGCCATTGCGGGGTGTCAGAGGGGAATTATAGAGGATGCCTTGGCGTTTCCATCTGCGTGATCAAGGTTGGTAACGTCGGTCGCGTTAAGGCGAATTTAAGCTGGAGGAATCAACGGCAGAACGAGGGAGAAGAACTGGTCGCTGAGGGGTGGAGAGGAAGAACAGGAGGAGTGGGTCTACCTGTCAGTGGGGAAAGAAAAGAGGGGAGGGTCCACCAGTCATTCTCTCAGTGGGTTTGATAACGCGTGCGAATCGTTTTCTTTCGGGGTGAGGGAGCTGGGCTGTTTCTGGGCTTGTTGGGCTGCCTGGGCTGGGTTTGTCCTTTTCCATTTTTTTTTATTCTGTAACTTTTTCCTTTTCTTTTTCTGATTTCTGTTTTGAATTTCCAATCAAACAAACATCAACCAAATCAATTCAACAACACTCAACTTTGTAATATTGAAATTAGTTCTGTTTAGTAATATGGTCAAAATCCCAAAATAAAATAATAATAACTTTATTAATCCATTCTTTAATTAAATAAAATGGAACTTTATTTATTTAACATGGTTTGATTTATTTAATAAAAATTCTCATTTGAAAACACTTTTCAAATCTAAATCAGTAGGTTTATTTGGAAATAAAGAATATTTGGAAGATTTGTTTTAAACAAAATAACCTCTTATTTCAGGGTCCATTAGTAATTAAATAAAATGGGCCTTAGTTATTAAATCAAATAGAGTTTGATTCTATTAATAAAATCTTTATTTGAACTTAAATATTTTCAAAATCAATTTAGTAGGTTTAATTTGGGAAATATATAATATTGAGAAATTTGTTTTAGAACAAAATAACCTTTTATTTTAGTGTCCATTATTAATTAAATAAAATAGACTTTCATTATTAATTCAACTAGGGTTTGTTTTATTGAGAATGTTTATTTTAAAATCTAAAATAAAGACAAAACACTTTAGTAGGTTTTATTAGAGAAAATAAAATACTTGGAAAACCTATTTTAAAACAAATTAACAAGTTTTGGTGTTTATTTAAAATGGGAAAAGCCTTTACTTAAATAAAAATTGGATATTAAATCCTCATTATTTTATTCAAATAAACCTTTATTAAATTTATCAAAACAAATTGTTTTAATCAAAGACTTGGCCAAGGTTTAATTTGGCTCTATAAAGTAATCTTTATCTATAAAACTTTTATTTCAATTGAAAACCAAATCCTTTTATTTTAATGATCAAAAATAGTATTTCCAAAATATTTTGTTTTCCTTTACTTAAAATGTTTATCTTTTTAAATCCCTTTAGGACTTTATTTGATTCAATGGGTTTGAGGTTCCATTTAAATTCAAAAAGTTTCTTCTGGCCTTGAAAATCAAACAAAGTTTTATTTTATTCATTTATTTTCACATTACAAGATTTGGAAAATCTTGGGATGTGACATAATTCTTCTATAGGAGGTAGATTCTTCACATCTTTAGCTCTAATACATTTCTTCTTAAGACATTTCTTAGCTTCCTTCATCACTTCATCATTTAATGCAATCACTCCCCTCTTCCTTGGTGTTGGTGTTGGAACTGGTTCAGGCACAACTGGTTCAGGAGTAATAAGCTCAGGTGTATTTAACTCAGTTGAAGTCCAATCATCATAATTCTTGCTTATTTTAGCCATTAATTCTTCAGCATCTGTAGGAGTTCTTTTCCTGAAAACACAATCAGCAAAGCTATCTAGGTATGTCCTAGAACCATCAGTTAGTCCTTTATAATAAATATCAAGGAGCTCATTTTTAGGTAATGGACATCCAGGATGAGCATGAATCAAGGAATAAAACCTTGTCCATGAATCATGCAATTTCTCTTCTTCTCCATGTTTAAAATCAAAAAGTCTCTACAAAGCAGCATGTCTAGCACTAGGAGGAAAATATTTTTAGAAGAAAGAAGCAATCAAACAATCAGGGCTATCAATGGAACCAGGAGATAATCTATTAAACCAAGCCTTAGCTTATCCTTTTAGTGAAAAAGGGAAGATCTTTGTAACAAAGTACTTGCGCATCTTAAAATCATCAGAGAATAAAGCACTCATAGTGGAAAGCTCATTCATATGAACCACAACACTCTTATTTTCAGTCCCACAAAAAGGTTCTTTCTCAACAATGTCTAAATAGGATAAATCAAGAGAGAAATCATAATCTTTATCTTTAATATCTATGGGAGAGGTGGCAAACTTAGGATCAGAGGACAGTTTGGGAATAATGGTACGTCTCTCAAGGAGACTCTTAATAGCACTATCACCATGTGTGTTTCGACACTCTTCAAAAAATTCATCAGTAAACTCAATGTAACCATCATTAATATCGTATCTCTCTCTATACTCAGGTGAGCTAACAGGTGTAACAGTGTCTTCACTAGGAGTTTCAGTATTTCCTAGACTAGCCATAGTAGCATATAGGAAAGGACCTAATGAACCACTCGCATCAAGCACAGTAGAAGTAACATCATGAGTATCAGAAGCAGTTTCAGATTTAGCAGTAGTAGCAGCGTGTGTAGCATGATTATGTGGTGGTGGTGTAACAAACTTACTTATAACAAATGGTGAATCAAGAGCATCTGAGGTGTTTAGGACTGTACCTCTTCTTGTAGTGGATGGTAAAATAGGAAACTTTCCATCATGAGACTTCCCCATGATGGAAGGAGTAGCAGTGAATAATATTAGATCCAAGTGAACTTACAAATAAAGTTGTGGTCCCCGGCAACGGCGCCCGAAAATAGTCTTGATGACCCACAAGTATAGGGGATAGCAACAGTCTTCGAGGGTAGTATTACCCAATTTATTGATTCGACACAAGGGGAGCCAAAGAATACTTGCAAGCCTTAACAACTGAGTTGTCAATTCAGCTGCACCTGGAAATAGTTCTTGCTCACGGAAGTTTATCAGTAGCAACAGTTTGTAGTAGCAACAACAAAGCTACAACAGCAGTAAAACAAGAGCAATAGTAACAGTAGTAGCAAACAATAGGATATGAGTGTGGTAGGCATAGGGATGGATGGACGGGCGTTGCATGGATGAGTCTAAACATGTAACTTCAAGATCTAGGGAAATTGGAGATAAATAAGAATAAGCATCCAAGTACTAAACAATCATAGGCATGTGCTCCATATATAGTCATGCATGCTCGCAGTGAGAACTTGCACCACATATTTTGTCCTGCCAGCCCGTGGCAGCGGGGCCTCAAGGGACCTACTGGCAATTAAGGTCATCCTTTTAATAGAGCACCGGAGTAAAACATTAACACTCTGTGAACACATTGATCCTCACATCACATCCATCCCCTCCGGTTGTCCCAATTTCTGTCACTTCGGGGCCTTTGGATCCGAACAATGATATGTGTACACAACTTGTAGATAAGATCACAAACAATACTATCATAATGATTCGATAATAAGTTCAGATCTGAGATCATGGCACTCGGGCCCTAGTGACAAGCATTAAGCACAACGAGTTGCAACAAAGTCAAATATCACTAATAGAGATACTAGGCACCATGCCCTAACAATCTTATTCGATTACATGATAGAACTCATCCAATCCCTATCATCCCCATAGACTATAGCGGGGGATTACTCACTCATGGATGAGGGAAACATTGATGGTTGATGGAGAGGCCTTGGTGTTGACGATGGCGATAATCGTCCCAAAATTCCCCGTCCGGGCAAGGTGCCAGAACGGAGTTTCTGGTTCCGAATCGCGGTTTCTGGTGGTGGCAGCACAGCGGAACTCTTTCTAGAAAAACGTCGAACCCCCCTCGGTTTTGTAGGGTTTCGCGGCATAGTAAATCAAAATTTTCTACGGATGCGAACAGAAGGAAAGCCAAGATCTAATCTAGGAGATGCAAACAACGAGAGAGATTGGATTAGATCTTCATACCCTTGAAGATTCGCACAGAGGAACGTTCTTCGGAATGTGGGTGATGTAGTCGTACTCGCTTCTCCTCCTCGCGATCCGATCCGATCTAGCACCACAAGTGGCGGTGCCTCCGTGAGATGCACAGGTGTGGCACCTCGACGTCTCCACCTTCCTCGGACCAGCAAGTATGGTGGAGAGACGGATTGGATCTACAACACGACGGCGTGGTGTATATGGTGGAGAATTTCTGCAGCAGGGCTTCGCCTACAAACAGTCGTTAGGGAGAGAGGAAGGGCAGCAGGGCGGCTAGGGTTGAAGGGGAAGGTGTGGGGGGTTTGTGCGCCCCCACCCCTCTTTATATAGAGGGGGGGCGCAGCCCTAGCCCCTCCCCCAAGCCCAAACCGGCGGCCCCAAAGGATAAGGAGTGGGGGCAAGGAAACCCCCCCTTCTAGAAGGTCTATCTCGAGTTTAAACCTCTCTTGGCCGGCTGGGCCCTATGGGGCCTTGTGCCCCTGGCCCAATGCGGCCAGGGCACTCCCTCATAGGCCCATGCCCCCTCCCGGAAGGTGGGGCCACGTTGGTCCCCTTCCGGAAGGTTCTAGAAGCTTCCGGTACAATACCGATTAACCCGGAACAATTCCGAACTCCAAAAACTGCACTGCCTTATATGAATCTTATTCTCCGGACCACTCCGGAACCTCTCGTGATGTCTCGGATCCCATCCGAGACTCCGAACAAAAACTCATAAACCAATTATACAATCTATCCTAGCGTCGAGACACGTTAAGTGTGTGACCCTGCGGGTTCGAGAATATGCAGACATGATCTTCTATCAATAATCAACAGCGGGGTCTGGAAACCCATATTGACTCCCACACATTCATCAATGATCATATCGGATGAACCACGATGCCAGGATTCAATCAATCCCATATATATATTCCCTTCGTCTCGCGATATTTTACTTGCCCGAGATTTGATCGTCGGTACTGTCATACCTAGTTCAATCTCGTTCACAGCAAGTACTTTACTCGTTCCGTAATCCGATATCACCTTGTGATTAACTCCTTAACCACATGCTTGCAAGCGGTGTTGATATCGATTACCGAGTGGGCCCGAAGTATATCTCTCCGACTTGGGAGGGACAAATCCCATCTCGATACATACAACCCAACAGATACTTTCCGGTCACCTGAGAGACACCTTTATGATCACCCTCTCATAGGATGACGTTTGATGACCTCAAAGCTTTCTTCCGATACCAGGGAGTTGTATTATCTCATGGTCTAAGGAATACAATATTTGACATAAGAAAAGCTTCGCAAAGACGAACACGATGACACGATCTAATTGCTTCGCTTAGTTTGGGTCTGTCCATCATATCATTCTCCCAATGATATGATCTCATTATTAATTGACAACTCATGTCCATGGTTAGGAAACCTTAACCATCATTAATCAATGATCTAGTCCATAGAGGCGTACTAGGGACACGGTGTTGTTCACAAACCACACAAGTATTAAAGTTTCCGCTTAATACAATTCTAACATGGAATATAAACATTATCATGAACAAGAATTATAATAATAACATCTTTATTATTGCCTCTAGGGCATAATTCCAACAGTCTCCCACTTGCACTAGAGTCAATAATCTAGTTTACATTTGGCAACAATCTCACATCCATGGCACTGAGGTGCTGATCATGTTTTATCCGTGGAAGAGGTTTAGTCAATGGATCTGCGACATTCAGATCTGTATGTACTTTGCTGATCTTCAGATCTCCATCTGCTATATAATCTCGGATTATATGAAACTTGCGGTTGATATGCTTGGTCTTTGGATGATATCTTGGTTCCTTAGCAGGTGCTATGGCGCCAGTTTTGTCACACAATATCTCCAGTGGGTCCAATGCACTTGGAACCACGCCAAGCTCAGTGATGAAGTTCCTAATCCAAACTCCTTCACTTGACACTTCTGCAGCAGCCATGTATTCCGCTTCTACTGTAGATCCCGCGATCACGCTTTGCTTGCAGCTTCTCCAGCTCACAGCTCCTCCATTCAAAATATAAATGTATCCTATCTGAGATTTAGAATCATCCTTGTCGGTGTCGAAACTAGCGTCGACGTAACCTTTTACGACAAGCTGTTCATCACCCCCATAGACTAAGAACATTTCTTTAGTCCTATTTAGGTACTTTAGGATGTTCTTCACGGATGTCCAGTGTTCCACTCCTGGATCACTTTGATATCTGCTCGTCAAACTAAGAGCATTGGACACATCCGGTCTAGTACACAGCATGGCATACATGATAGAACCTATGGACGAGGCATAAGGCACTTTGCTCATAGCTTCCCTATCATTTACCGTAGCTGTACACTGAGCCTTGCTCAATATCTTACCTGACAACATAGGCACTGAACCTTTCTTTGCCTTATCCATTCTGAACCTTTTCAGAACTTTGTCTAGGTATGTACTCTGGCTTAAATCTATCAGGCGTCTTTGTCTATCTCTATAGATCTTGATGCCCAATATATAAGCAGCTTCACCTAGGTCTTTCATTGAAAAACACTTGTTCAAATAACTCTTCACATCGTTAAGCATGTTGATGTCATTTCCAATAATCAATATGTCATCCACATATAGTACCAGAAATGTCACCGAGCTCCCACTCACTTTCTTGTAAATACAAGCTTCGTAGCAATTTGGAACAAATCCAAAGCTCTTGATCACTTGATCAAAACGAAGGTTCCAACTCCGAGATGCTTGCTTCAGTCCATAAATGGAACGCTGAAGTTTGCATACTTTATCAGCATCCTTAGGATCGACAAAACCTTCGGGTTGCATCATATACAACTCTTCATCAATGTTGCCATTGAGGAACGCAGTCTTGACATCCATCTGCCATATTTCATAATCATGAAACGCATCAATTGCTAATAAAATTCGAATGGACTTAAATATCGCTACGGGAGAGAAAGTCTCATCGTAGTCAACACCTTGAACTTGTCGAAAACCTTTCGCAACTGTAGAGGTCTCAACCTAATATAAGATAGAGCCTCCTGTGTTTACAATGCTAGTCCCTGGATCAATAGCTAGCATCCATAGTTAAGATGTAATATCAAGAAACAAAGGTCATAATATAACTTTATAACCAGGAATAACATAATTTTATTACACCTTTCATAGCTCATATGGCTATTACATTACATTGCAGCGGAATAACTATAAGCATGGGTTCCTTCATCTTCAAAGTGTCACAGGCAGATGTTGGTTATAGACTTTGTAATCCTAATCAATCAATCTTCACTAAAATCAATCAAACCTGCAACATTACAAGTTACAGCCACAAACGGTCAATACATTTGAATTGTATTGGCAAGTGATACTATAATAGTATAGTGGAGTCTATCATCTATATGCATTTGGCTAAGTGGAGTTGAGGCTTGCATTGCTCAAAATAGTTTTTTCCTTAACATTTGAAAATACTAAGTTTTTGCTTTGATAAAATCATTTTTCTCAATCAGAGATTGAAGATCCTTTACAAGGCATCTCTCAATCAAAGATTGAAGATTTCAAACAACCCTTGTTCAAACCACAAATTTTAACTTAGAAATTTGAATGATGAGATTCTTGATTGCTTCCATGTCTTGATGCTCAAATTGTCCTTTACCAGGGACATGGCTAAGTACTTAGATTTTACACTCTGCAGAGGTGGTGCACTTTCCCCACAAGACTTGGTTTCCCAAGACAAGATCTTTCAGAAGCCTTCCCTTAGACCAAAATGGACGCGCTCCAACCTATCAAACACTACCACCCACTGTCCATATGGCTAAGTTCTTGCAACCTATATGATCATGGCAGAGCCCATATTGCCAAGTGGTTGCACTTGAAGCTTCTCAACATTTGACATCTCAAATCTCTTTGTGCCTGGGTGGCATACCACAAGTGAGATACACAAGCCAAGTCCATGGCCTTGTGAACCACTCAACCAAAAACCACCAAGCAAGCCCATTCCACCCAGGTGATTCATTAACTTAGTTGTTTTATTAGACAAAATCACAAGTCCTCAGACTTAGAATATTTTTCCATAGTGTGAATATATATTCCACCCATGTTTTCTATTAGCTAGGCTAAGCTCGATTGTAATAGGAATCTTAACTTAGGAAGATTTCCACTAAGGTTTCATCTACTAGTTTTCCTATAGCAAGGTTTATACTTAGCAAAATTCATGCAAGTTTTACTTAGAGAAAATCACTAATGCATAGTGAAAGTAATGGGACAAAAGTATGAAGTATCACTTGCCTTTTTGGTAGAGGGTATAGGTTCACTCCTTGTCCTTGCAACAATCACACTCTTCAAGTCACTACATTCCAATCAAGCAAGGCACAAACTTAATCTACCAATCAAGCAAAACATCACATAAAATAACAAAGTCAAAGTAATGCATGCAAGCATGCAAAAGATGGTTCTAATTGCAAAGGTGGTCTCCACTAGGATTCTAAACTTTGTAAAGTCAAAAGTGGTCATTTACCAAAATGGCAAAGTCATTTGCAAATAGGGTTTTGTCCATACATCATTTTTAAATCCATTCAACATTTTATGTGGTGGGAAAACATTTTTATCAAGGCAAAACTTTATGTTTTTCACCAAATAAGTTGCTATTGCAAAACTTGGTGTTTTTGGGTCAGTAGGTTTGGTCTAAACCATTTTCCCAAAGTTTTTACTAAAATCATTTTCATAACAAAAATCATTATTTTCTTTTGGCTAGAAATGACTAAATCAAGTTTTCCATCCTAAACTTTACCAAATCCATTTTCCAAACTATGGGTTGGTTCCTAGGGTCAGTGAGTTTACAACAAACCATTTCCCAAAGGTTTTCCTTCAAAATTATTTTCAATAAATAAATCACATTTCTATTTGACTAGAAATGGTTTTAAATCAAAGAATCCTTATTTTGTTTTACCAAATACATTTTTGAGTCCACAAATTGTTTCCTAATGTTAGTAGGTTCATATCAATCCAATTGCCAAAGATTTTAACCTCAAATTCATTTTTAAACAATTTTTACATCCTTAACAAGCATACAAATGTTTCTACAATTTCAAACTAGCTAACAGATACTATTTGCTAAACTAAGGGCATGGTTGGCTAGGTCTTTCTCTCCTGAATCCAACGACATAAAATTTGCAATTTTTGGACGTGTGGATCCAAAGATACAAGGGTTTGAAGTTTGCAAATAATTCTGTTTTCAAATCTGTTTCTAAACCAAAACTGGCCACGTGGCGCAAAACGACTGGCTGGTACCGCTTCGGTGTGGATCACGCTGCAAACCGTAGGATCTAATCAAATCGTGCGATCCAGAACGCATACCCCTTCGCGGTTAAGTGGTCTAATCCTGCTCGCCCAATCTAGATCGAACGGCTCTAACTGCTTTGCCAAAAGCTGGCGGCGCGACGACGGTGGCTAGCGGCGGAGCGGCCAGTCGATGACAGCGCCGGCGGTACAGGAAGCAAAGGAGGGTGGGGAGATGCTCACCGGAGTCGTTGACGCTTGCTGATGCTCAACGTGGTACTGGTTGGTGAAGGGGCGCACGGGGCTGTCCTTGATTGCTCGCCGGAGACGAGCTGGGCTTCGGGCGGTTCAGGAGGTCGTCGAGGGCGAGGATAGGTGGCGTCCTAGGACAAACGGAAGATGCTGTTAGGTTCGCATGAGCTTGGAGATCATCATCGTGTCCACGGGGAAAGGAGGGGAGGTCAGGTTTTACCGGGGAACGTCGCCGCAGTTGGAGCAGACGGCGGCGCTGGTTCGGGAAAGTCGTTGCCGACGCTGGGAGGCACGCGCGAGTAAGCTGCGGCTGCAGAAAGGTTCTATGGGGAATGTTGAGCACAGCTGCGTGCTCGAGGAGGCAGGAGGGGGCGTGTGTTGGCCGGAATCGGCGAGGAGGGTCGTCGGAGACAGAGGGAGTGTAGGGCAAAATTCCTCGGCCTAGGGGCGTGCTTGAGGGAGGGGTCAGAGTGGAACGAGAGAGGACGTGCTGGCGTTTAAAGGTGCTTGATCACCGCGAGGAATAAATGTGGCGTTATGTCGAATTAAGCCGGAGAATCAACGGCAGAACGAGGAGGAACGGGTCGCTGCGGTGAGGACGATGAACAGGAGAGGGTGGGGTCCGCTTGGGAGTGAAAGAAAGGAAAGGGAGTTGGGTCCACCGATCAGCTTCTGTGTGGGTGCGGTTCTGAGTGGAAAGAAACGCTTCGGGGAGGGGAGCTGGGCTTGAATGGGCTGTGTTGGGCTAGGGCAGCTGGGCCAGTCTGTTTCCATATTTTTTTCCTTCTGAATTCTTTTTCCTTTTCTAATTCTATTTTTCTGTTTTGAATTTCATTCAACTATTCAAGCATTCAAATAATTCAAACAATTGTAATGAGTTTTTGGTTCTGTTTATCAACATAAACCAAATCTCAAAATAAAATCATATTTTTATTCATTTTTAGGATCTATTTAATAATTAAATAAAATAGCCCTTTAGTTATTTAATCAAATAGGGTTTGATTTATTTAATAAAATCCTCATTTGAAATCCAAACACTTTCAAAACCAAATCAGTAGGTTTTATTTTAAAATAAAGAATTCTTGGAAAACTTGTTTAAAAATAAAATAACCTTTTATTTTAGGGTCCATTAATAATTAAATAAAATGGGCCTTAGTTATTAAATCAAATAGGATTTGTTTTATTTTGAAATTCTAAAATAAAACCAAAACACTTCAGTAGGTTTTATTTGAGAATATAAAATGTTTGGAAAACTTATTTAAAACAAATAAATAAGTTTTAGTGTTTATTTAAAATGGGGAAAAGCCTTTACTTTAATAAAATTTGGATAATAAATCCTTATTATTTTATTTAAATAAACCTTTGCTATTTTATTCAAAACAAAATGTTTTAATTCAAAAGCTTGGCCAAGGTTTAATTTGGCTTTATAAAATAATCTTTATTCATAAATCTATCTTTTCCTTTGAAAACCAAATCCTTTTATTTAAAGATCCAAAATAGTAATTTTAAATATTTTATTTTCCTTTAATAAAAGTTTATCTTTTTAAATCTCTTTAGGATTTATTTGATTCAAATTGGTTTGAGGTTCCATTTGGATTCAAAAGTTTCTTCTGGCCCTGAAAATCAAACAAAGTTTTATTTTATTCATTTATTTTTCACATTACAAGATTTGGAAAATATTGGGATGTGATAGCAACAAGCCGTGCTTTATAGACGGTAACATTACCATCCGCGTCCGTTTTCTTCTTGAAGATCCATTTGCACTCAACGGCCTTTCGGTCGCTAGGAGGGTCCACCAAAGTCCATACTTGGTTTTCGCTCATGGATCCCAATTCGGATTTCATGGCCTCTAGCCATTTCTCAGAGTCTGGGCTCATCATCGCTTCCTCATAGTTCGAAGGCTCACTGTCATATACTAACAAGACAGTTAAGATAGGGTTGCCGTACCACTCAGGAGGGGCACGCGACCTTATCGACCTGCGACGTTCAGTAGCAGCATCGTTTGAAGCTTCATGATCCTTATCATTAGCTTCCTCTATTGTTGGTGCAGGCGGCACTGGAACAATTTCAGGTGCTGCGCTAATCTCCAACTCAAGAGAAGGTTCAACAACCTCGTCTAGCTCTACTTTCCTCCCACTCACTTCTTTCGAGAGAAACTCCTTCTCAAGAAAGGAACCGTTCTTTGCGACAAACACTTTGCCTTCGGTTCTGTGATAGAAGGTATACCCAATAGTTTCCTTAGGGTATCCTATGAAGACGCATTTCTCCGCTTTGGGTTCGAGCTTGTCCGGCATCAACTTCTTGACGTAAGCTTCGCATCCCCAAACTTTAAGAAACGACAACTTAGGTTTAGCACCAAACCACAGTTCATATGGTGTCGTCTCAACGGATTTAGATGGAGCCCTATTTAAAGTGAATGCAGCGGTTTCTAATGCATAACCCCAAAATGATAACGGCAAATCAGTAAGAGACATCATCGATCGGACCATATCTAATAAGGTTCGATTCCGGCGTTCAGACACACCATTGCTCTATGGTGTTCCGGGTGGCGTGAGTTGCGAAACAATTCCGCTTGCTTTAAGATGCGTGAGAAAATCATAACTCAAATATTCACCTCCACGATCGGATCGTAGAAACTTAATCTTTCTGTTACGATGGTTCTCCACTTCATTCTGAAATTCTTTGAACTTTTCAAACGTTTCAGATTTATGTTTCATTAAATAGATATACCCATATCTACTTAACTCATCGGTAAAAGTGAGAAAATAGCGATATCCACCGCGCGTCGAAACACTCATCGGTCCGCATACATCGGTATGTATGATTTCCAACAAGTCCGTTGATCGCTCCATCATACCGGAGAACGGGGTTTTGATCATCTTGCCCATGAGGCATGGTTCGCATGTGTCAAATGATTCAAAATCAATAGACTCTAAAAGTCCATCAGAATGGAGTTTCTTCATGCGCTTTACACCAATATGACCTAGACGACAGTGCCACAAATAAGTAGTATTATCACTATCTACTTTGCATCTCTTAGCCTCAATGTTATGGATGTGTGTTTCATCCCTTTCGATATTTAGAAGAAATAAACCATTCACAATAGGTGCATGACCATAAAAGATGTTACTCATATAAATAGAACAACCATTATTCTCCGATTTAAATGAATAACCGTCTTGGAATAAACAAGATCCAGAAATAATGTTTATGCTCAACGCAGGCACATAATAACACTTATTAAGGTTTAAAACTAATCCCAAAGGGAAAACTAAGGAGAGCGTGTCGACGGCCACCACATCAACTCTTGATCCGTTGCCAACGCGCATCGTCACCTCATCCCTCGCAAGCCGCCGTCTATTCCGTAGCTCCTGTTTCGAGTTACAAATATTAGCAACTGAACCGGTATCAAATACCCAGGCACTACAACGAGGGCTAGTAAGGAAAACATCAATAACATGTATATCAAATATACCTTTGATGGTGACAGCCTTCTTGTCCGCTAAGTACTTCGGACAGTTGCGCTTCCAGTGACCCTTGTCCTTGCAATAGAAGCACTCAGTGTCCGGTTTAGGACCAGACTTGAGCTTCTTCTCAGCAGGGGCAACACGCTTGCCGCCGCCTTTCTTGAAGGGCTTCCTTGCACCCTTACCTTTCTTGAAGGTGGGGGGCTTGTTGACCATCAACACATGATTATTCTTTTTGATGTTCACCTCCGCTACTTTCATCTTATCAAAGAGCTCAGTGATCATATCAGTGGAACCAATCTGATTGTGATCAACTACAAAACTTTTGTAGCTAGGAGTGTCAATCTTGAGCGTTGAGTGTAGCCCAGTTTCTCTAGGCGTTGAGTGTAGCCCGTCATCTCAATGGCGTGCTCACTAATGGAACTCCCTTCCTCCATCTTGTAGTTAAAGAATTTCTTAGAGATCTCATATCTCTCAGAACGGGCTTGAGTCTGAAACATGTTTTTCAGCTCCTCGAGAATCTCAAAGGGCCCGGCGAACTCCTCAAAACGATTTTGAAGATCCGATTCCATAGCATACAACATGGCGATCTTAATCAAATCATAATCATCCTTGCGCGACTGATAAACAACTTTTTCATCAGCCGGCGCATCTATAGCAGGGGCGTCACCTAGCGCTTTCTCAAGGACATAGTCCTTTTGTCCGCCAGCGAGAATGATTCTCAGAACGCGGAACCATTTGGTGAAGTTAGACCCATTGTTTCTAAGCTTTTCTATCTCAGCAAAAACGTTGAAGTTGAAGTTGGACTTGGCCATGTGATCTACAGTATTTTCAAGTACAATTTAGACTATGTTCATGATAAATAGTTCAACTTAATCAAATTACTAGATGAACTCCCACTAAATTCAACATCCCTCAAGTTGTTTAGTGAACACGATCCAAATTCACCACACCTAATCCGATCATCACGAGAAGAGATGTGGTTTCAATGGTGGACAACGAAGTGTCGATCATATCATTCATATGACTCATGCTTAACCTTTCGGTTCTTGTGTTCCGAGGCCATGTCTGTACATGCTAGGCTCGTCAAGTTAGACCCAAGTATTTCCGTGTGTGCAAAGCTGGCTTGCACCCGTTGTATGTGAGCGTAGAGTCTATAGCACCCGATCATCACGTGATGCTTGGACACGACGAACTTTCGCAATGGTGCATACTTGGGGAGAACACAATTTTTATCTTGATCTTTAAGTGAGGAATCATCTTATAATGCTACCATCGCGATCTAAGCATAATAAGATACATAAAAGGATAAACATCACATGCATATAACTTTATGTGACATGGTATAGCCAATCTTCGTGCAATGATCTCCATCTTGTGCGTTCCGGCATGATCTCCCTCACTCCACCATGATTGCCTCCACCACGAATAGCAACTACAACTATTGCTAACTACTTAGCGATAAAGTAAAGCTATTACATGGCGTATAAGAAGTTGACTCGCAGGTCATACACAATTATAAAGACAACCATATGGATCCTGCCGGTTGTGTACTCATCGACATGCAAGTCGTGAAACATTACAAAACATGATCATCGCATACAATATACACATCACATCTTGGGCCATACCATATCACAGAAAACACTCCCTACAAAAACAAGTTAGACGCCTCTACGTTGTTGTTGCATGTTTTACGTGGCTTATGGGAGTAGATGCTAAGAACGATTCTTACCTACGGAAAGCCACAACGGTGATATTATGGTTGCCAAACTCCGGTGTTAATCCCATGAAAACTATAGTGAGAGAAACTGACATCCACCAGCCGCATGTGTGGAACAAGCCACACGTCAAGTGCGGAGCCGGTCTCGCGAACGACGTCGCGTAAGGTTGGCCTGGACCGCTTCAATCTCACTATCCCGCGTCATAAGAAGAACACAAACAAGAGGCTTGCAACAGAAAACATCAACGCCCGCAACAACCATGTTGTGTTCTACTCGTGAAACACATCTACGCATAGATCTAGCTCTGATACCACTGTAAGGGTTTCGCGGCATAGTAAATCAAAATTTTCTACGGATGCGAACAGAAGGAAAGCCAAGATCTAATCTAGGAGAAGCAAACAACGAGAGAGATTGGATTAGATCTTCATACCCTTGAAGATTCGCACAGCGGAACGTTCGTCGGAACGTGGGTGATGTAGTCGTACTCGCTTCTCCTCCTCGCGATCCGATCCGATCTAGCACCACAAGTGGCGGTGCCTCCGTGAGATGCACACATGCAGCACCTCGACGTCTCCTCCTTCCTCGGACCAGCAAGTATGGTGGAGAAACGGATTGGATCTACAACACGACGGCGTGGTGTATATGGTGGAGAATTTCTGCAGCAGGGCTTCGCCTACAAACAGTCGGGAGGGAGAGAGGAAGGGCAGCAGGGCGGCTAGGGTTGGAGGGGAAGGTGTGGGGGGTTTGTGCGCCCCAACCCCTCTTTATATAGAGGGGGCGCAGCCCTAGCCCCTCCCCCAAGCCCAAACCGGCGGCCCCAAAGGATAAGGAGTGGGGGGCAAGGAAACCCCCCTTCTAGAAGGTCTATCTCGAGTTTAAACCTCTCTTGGCCGGCTGGGCCCTATGGGGCCTTGTGCCCCTGGCCCAATGCGGCCAGGGCACTCCCTCATAGGCCCATGCCCCCTCCCGGAAGGTGGGGCAACGTTGGTCCCCTTCCGGAAGGTTCTAGAAGCTTCCAGTACAATACCGATTAACCCGGAACAATTCCGAACTCCAAAAACTGCACTGCCTTATATGAATCTTATTCTCCGGACCACTCCGGAACCTCTCGTGATGTCCCGGATCCCATCCGAGACTCCGAACAAAAACTCATAAACCAATTATCCAATCTATCCTAGCGTCGAGACACGTTAAGTGTGTGACCCTGCGGGTTCGAGAATATGCAGACATGATCTTCTATCAATAATCAACAGCGGGGTCTAGAAACCCATATTAACTCCCACACATTCATCGATGATCATATCGGATGAACCACGATGCCAGGATTCAATCAATCCCATATATATATTCCCTTCGTCTCGTGATATTTTACTTGCCCGAGATTTGATCATCGGTATTGTCATACCTAGTTCAATCTCGTTCACAGCAAGTACTTTACTCGTTCCGTAATCCGATATCACCTTGTGATTAACTCCTTAACCACATGCTTGCAAGCGGTGTTGATATCGATTACCGAGTGGGCCCGAAGTATATCTCTCCGACTTGGGAGGGACAAATCCCATCTCGATACATAGAACCCAACAGATACTTTTCGATCACCTGAGAGACACCTTTATGATCACCCTCTCATAGGATGACGTTTGATGACCTCAAAGCTTTCTTCCGATACCAGGGAGTTGTATTATCTCATGGTCTAAGGAATACAATATTTGACATAAGAAAAGCTTCACAAAGATGAACACGATGACACGATCTAATTGCTTCGCTTAGTTTGGGTCTGTCCATCATATCATTATCCCAATGATATGATCTCATTATTAATTGACAACTCATGTCCATGGTTAGGAAACCTTAACCATCATTAATCAATGAGCTAGTCCATAGAGGCGTACTAGGGACACGGTGTTGTTCACAAACCAGACAAGTATTAAAGTTTCCGCTTAATACAATTCTAGCATGGAATATAAACATTATCATGAACAAGAATTATAATAATAACATCTTTATTATTGCCTCTAGGGCATAATTCCAATAGGTTTTTAGGTCAAGAGGCGTCTTATAGGCGAAGAGGGAGCCCGAGGGGGTGCCTGGGCTGGCCACACCCCTCCCAGGCACGGGCTAGGCTGACCCGCATGGCAGGGGGTGTGGGCCACCTAGGGCTCCCCTCCGTCTCGTACTCTGGCTCCGTGGATCTTCTGGTGAAATAATTTTTTTGGCATATTTTCCGGGATTTTTCCTGATAGTTGATTTTCTGCACAAAAACTAGACACCAAGGTAATTCTGCTGAAAATAGCGCCAGTCTATGTTAGTTGTATCCAAATCGCACAAGTTTAAAGGAGAAACAATAGCAAAAGTGTTCAGGAAAGTAGATACGTTTCGGACGTATCAACTACTCAATGAAAAGGTATAATTGTTGATAGTTTTCCCTTTTGTCGGTCTCATGTTGTTAGTTGGGAGACTAGGTTTAGGATAGACAGCCGTACTATCAAGAGGATCTCTTGATTGAATAAATAGCCCATATCTTCCGGAGAGAGCTCAAACTTTGCATACTTAGCATCATCTTTCTTGGTTGTTATTTGGATCTTACCTAAGTGAGGTTCTAGAGTTTGTTGTAATATTCATAACAAGCTCTAGTTCCTCAAAACGGATTTTCCTTATATATCTTATTGCATTTTTGATCTTGCGCGTTTTCCGGCTCCACACCTTGGGAGATATCTCACACATATATATATATGCTTCATTTTTTCTCCCTTGGTGGTATCCAATAGTTCCATTTTTGGATGCTACTGATGGCAACAATCGTGGCCACTTTTTGTTGGGACTCCAAGTGCAGAGTATTGTAGCAAGCTTATTTTCCCCACAAGGGTGACTCGAGGGTTTATATCGAACTCTCGGGGAATTGGTTGTGGAAGTTTTATTCGTCTTATCCTCTTCCAGCAACATGTAAAGCAAAATAATTTATCTTCTGTCCTCAACTCCACAAAGTGGTTGTCAAGCACAAGGTTTCATATTAGTAATATGAAATATAATATAAAGTGAATTGAAATAAATAAAGTAAAGTAATGCAAACTAGATGATATGTAAGATAATATAGTTGTTTATGGGGTTTTGAGTGATTCCAAGTAGGGAAAGTATTTTTGTATTTTCTAAATAATAAATTTTAGAAAATATAAAAGGTAGTAATTTCAATGGAAAGGTGTTTCTTATGATTAAAATTATACTAGGATTCATGGGTTCACTTGTCTACTCTCTTTTTAAGTTGTACTGACCATAAAACAATTCATCAATGATAAATATTCATGGAACTTATATATGTGTATTATAAGCATTCATATGGGCATCACATTCTAACATATAAATGAAACACGTCTCTCTTATACTCCTCAAGAAAGGGAAACTCCATGCAGTCTTGAATTAATAAAAAATCATACTATAGCTTTATGTAATATAACATGATGTTTGAAATACAAATATGCTACCTTGATAACATGATTATCTCACTGTCACATAGTAATTATAGCACATGATTTCACTTTATCCCTAGTGAGGCAGCAAAGGATAGGTAAAAACCAAAGTAGATCTTGAATATTGTTGTCACAATTCAATCACTACCACCATTCTACTCCATCTAACACACACTTCTCCCCATACAAGTTCTTGCATAAAAGTTGGATCAAAATAAGCAATTAAGAACGGGGTACATGATATGTATCTACCAATACATTTTATACAAAATAGGTTCCAATATCATATATCAAATCATAGAATAAAGATCCACCATATAGGAATTATATATATGCCCATAATCATGTCAGGCAGCTCATACGGTACTAGATCTATGAAGAACAAGAGAGAAATAGATCAAGCTACTTCCACAAACCCATAGTCCAGAGGTGGACTACTCCCTCTTCATAATGGTGATGATGCTAGAGATGTTGGAGAGGGTGGAGATCTCCCCGGAGGCGGCTTCGATGGAGTTTCCCCCTCCAATATTTGCTGGATCTGACTCTGTTTGGTGGTGTTTTCGTCTATGGTGTGCTCCATGTCGAGGACTCCCCGGGGGATCCTTATATAGGGGTTTTAAGGTCAAGATAACTCCATGGACAAAAGAATCAAGGCGATCAGATGACCGAGGAGGAAAAGAGGGTTGGTGGCGCGCCAACCTGGGCTAGGCGCGCCACCCAGTATCTTTTCATCCTCCTGGCTCTCCAAGTGAGGTTCTTGCACTCCAAATGCTTCTTGTGGATAAATATTGACATCCCCAAAAGTTCAGGTTCATTTGAGTTCGTATAGGTCCTGAAACATCAAAACTATTGAAATAGGATTTTTCTGCCTTGCTGGGTTATAGCCAAAGTAAAGGGGATAATTGGGAAATCCCTAAAAATCAATTTAAAATATGGATATACCATTATATATGATGCAAATATGTGGATAAGCATGTTTTAAAACTACAAAGTTCATGTATGCATTTTTACATGCATCGGCTACTTGTTTATATCTTTTCAACAAAATTGGTTTCAACCTAATTAGAGTTTTCAAGGTCAAGTGATTTTTTTTGCATTTTGGAAGTTTTACTAGTTCGTCTATTTTAGAGAGGTCAAACCTTTCATCTTGTGGTTTTCTCTCCGTGGTTGTACAATGATGTTTCTCTACATGATCTTATAGAGCTTGTTGTCCTCTTGGAAATGAGCCCAAGATCATCGAAATTGGAGTCTGGATGCAAAAGTTATTGTCATTTTTGTTTAGAAATGGCCGGTAGTGCCAAAACAGAATCCGGTAGTACCGCCCCTTGGTACCGGCTTTTACTGAAGAGGGTGCGTTTGTGCAACCAGGGGACCCCGAGGAATGTTCGGTAGTACCAGGAAAGTCCGGTAGTACTGGGATTCACGTGTTTGGGTTGCAACGGTTGGATTTTGGGGGGACCTATTTAAGGGGCCTTCTTTCCCAATGTTTCCCCAACTCTTCTTGCAAGTTTCCCCCTGCGTTTTTGACCTTCCCAAGCTTTCTATCTCTCAATCCCTCCAATGATTCTTGCATTTTCTTGAGGGAAAAGAGAGAGGAGATCTAGATCTACATTTCCATCAATCAATATCTCCTCTAAGTGAGAGGAACCCATTGTATCTAGATCTTGGAGTCCTTTGTGGATTTCCTATTGTGTTCTTCCTCTCTTATTCCCTCAATAGCTTTTCTATATTTGGTGGAATTTTGGGAGTGAAGGACTTTCCATTGCATTGGGTGCATCGGTTTGAGTTCTCCTCGAAGGATTTGGTTGGTGAAATCAAAAAGCTTATTAATATTGGGTTCTTGGAACCCTAGACGGTGTAGTGGCCTTTGTGATGAGTTCTCAGGGCCTCTAATTAAGTTGTGAAGCTCTCCCCAAGTTAGTGGCCTTGGTGGTGATTATTGGAAGCCTCCAATTAAGTTGTGGAGATCGCTCCAATCTTATACGGGTTTGGTGACCTCTCTCACCCATAGTAGATCTGGTGCTTGTCGTGCGACGGATGCTCGGAAGAATACAGTGAGGCCTCTTGTGGCGTTTGTGGTCTTAGTACCTCCCACTTCTTCAACGATACATACTCCCTTGTAGGGAGGAACTCGGTAAAATATCGTCGTATCCGCGTGCCTTGATTATCTCTATATCCGAGCCCTTTACATTGTGATAGACTTCGTGCTTGAAGTAATATTGCTATCACCTTGTTACTTGTCTTGCTTAGCATAAGTTGTTGGTGCACATAGGTGAACCATAGTATATATAGGTTTTGTGCTTTACACAGCAAACACTAGTTTTATTCCGCCTTTGTTAAGCCCATCTATTAAATTTTTTTAATCGCCTATTCACCCCCTCTAAGTGGAATTTGTGTACTCTCACCATGCCGATCTAGCACCCCGAAAACCTTGCAGAACGAGAGATATTGTAGGGGTTCGTAGCATGGAAAACAAAAATTTCTATCGCATGCACACACACAAGCCAATATCTATCTACTAGATTGTAGCAACAAGTCGATAGAAGCACTCACCCTCGGAGATTCCAAAGCGGTTAACGAGAGCAGATTCTCGGGGGTGATGTAGTCGTACACTTGCCGATCTCAAGATCGC
Source organism: Avena sativa (assembly GCA_916181665.1). Classification (NCBI taxonomy): domain Eukaryota; kingdom Viridiplantae; phylum Streptophyta; class Magnoliopsida; order Poales; family Poaceae; genus Avena; species Avena sativa. The sequence continues at coordinate 379,352,876 of OV702284.1, forward strand.
GTAGACGATCCTTCCGGCGCTGCGTTCCGGCAACGCTTCTGCAGTCGGTCACACGTTCGGTACTCGATGAAGACCTTCCTCTCCCTTGTTCCAGCAGGCAGCGGAGGTTGTAGTTCTCCCTTCGTGATTCTGGCAGCATGACGTCGTGGTGTCGGAAGTAGAGGGTAGATCCCGTAGGGCTTCGCCTAAGCCGGTGCGAGTTATGGTGGATTAGGGTTTCCCGGAGATCTAGGGTTTAGATGACCGGGAGGAGGAGGAGGTGTCGTCGGCGGCTAGGGTGGCTAGGGCTTGTGTGCTTTGGGCAGCCCTCCCCATCTATTTATGAGAGGGGGGCAGCCTTGGGAGGGGTGGGTTTGAATCCAAACCCAAACCAAGTTGGATTGAGAGAAGGACTTGTTTCTTCTCCCACTAGGAAACCATTGTTCCAGTTTAACTTTCAATTTAGAGCTTTAATTCTCTCTTGCAAATGCCCACACCAAGTGACCTAGGATATGATCCAATCATTCCACTTACCCATGACACATTCATGGAACATTCTCCTTCCGAATCGGTGAACCTTCTAGAACCTCTCTGATGAAAACATCGGAATCTTTCCTGAACTCCGGAATTGGACTTTCCTTATATGAATCTTATTCTCCGTACCATTCCGGATCTCCTCGTGATATCCCGAATCCCATCCGAGACTCCGAACAACATTAGGTATCCCTACTAACATTTCATATCCACTAAACAACATCGAATCCTTAAGTGTGTCTCCCTACGGTTCGTGAATTATGCAGACATGACCGAGACACTTCTCCGATCAATAACCAATAGAGGAATATGTAAATTCATATGGCTCCCACATATTTCTACGATTACTTTGCGATCGAATGAACCACTTACATACGATACCAATTTCCCTTTGTCTTATGATAATTTACTTATCCGAGGTTTTGATCGTCGGTATCTCTGCATACCTAGTTCAACCTCGTTACCAATAAGTACTCTTTTCTCGTTCCTGTGATATGTGATCCCTTGTGAGCCAGTCACATGCTTGCAAGCTAATTGGATGACATTCCACCGAGAGGGCCCAGAGTATATCTATCCGTCATATGGATGGACAAATCCCACTCTTGATCCATGTGCCTCAACATATACTTTCCGAACACTCAATGCCACCTTTATAGACACCCAGTTACGGTGTGGTGTTTGATGTCATCAAAGCATCCTTCCAGTGATGGTGATTAGCATGATCTCATGGTCGAAGGAATTAGGTTACTATGTATCAGAAAGCTTATAGCAAACGAACTATTGAAATGACTTGATCTTTATGCTACTCTTATCTATATGAGTATTCCATCATACCATTCTCCTAATGACATGATCTTGTTATTAATAACATCTCAATGTTCATGATCGAGAAACCACGATCATCTATTAATCAACAAGCTAGTATTATAAAGAGGCTTTACCAGGGACTCTAATCTAGTTTACAAATCACACAAGTATTAATGTTTCCGGTTAATACTATTATAGCATGAATGTAAACATTTATCATAAACATAAAGATATAATAATAACTAATTTTATTATTGCCTCTAGGGCATATGTCCAACAGTCTCCCACTTGCACTAGAGTCAACTAATCTAGATTACATGGTAATATACCGAACACCCATGGCGGTTTGGTGCTGGTCATGTTTTGCCCTCGGGAGAGGTTTAGTCAACGGATCCGCCACATTTAGATCTGTGTGTACTTTGCAAATATTTATGTCACCACCTTGGACATGCTCTCGAATAGCATGAAAACGTAGCTTGATATGCTTCAGCTTCTTGTGTGACCTTTGGTTCTTGCGCATTGGCTATGGCGCCCATGTTATCACAATAGACAGACATTGGGTCCAGCGCACTTGGAACCACACCAAGCTCTGTAATGAACTCCTTCATCCATATCGCCTCTTGTGAAGCCTCCGAAGCAGCTATGTATTCCGATTCAGTTGAAGATCTCGCCACAACGCTTTGCTTTGCACTCCTCCAACTAACTGCGACACCATTCAAAGTAAATACGTATCCAGATTGAGATTTAGAATCATCTGGATCGGTGTTCCAACTAGCATCGGTGTAACCATTAACAACGAGCTGTTCATCACCTCCATAAGAAAGAACCATATCCTTAGTTCTTCTCAAGTACTTAAGGATGTTTTTGACCGCTGTCCAATGATCTACTCCTGGATCACTTTGATATCTGCTAGTCAAACTAATAGCATATGCAATGTTGGGTCTAGTACATAGCATGGCATACATAAGAGATCATATGGCTGAGTCATAGGGAGTCTTACTCATCCTTTCTCTATCTTCAGCCGTTGCAGGACTTTGAGTTTTACTCAAGGTCGTATTGGGCAACATGGGCAAGAACCCTTTCTTGCTATCTTCCATTCCAAACCTCTTTAGAACTTTATCCAAATATGTACTCTGTGACAATGATATTAGGCGTCTCGATCTATATCTATAAATCTTTATTCCTAATATGTAAGCTGCTTCGCCTAGATCTTTCATTGAAAAACTATTATTCAAATAATCCTTGACACTATTATGAAGGTCTACATCATTCCCAATCAACAATATGTCATATACATATAGTATTAAGAATGCTACAGAGCTCCCACTCACTTTCTTATAAATACAAGCTTCTCCATAAGTTTGTATAAAACCAAAGCTTTTGATTACCTTATCAAAACGTTGATTCCAACTCCGGGATGCTTGCTTCAATCCATACATGGATTGTTGAAGTTTGCATACCTTGTTAGCATCTTTAGGATCGACAAAACCTTTGGGTTGCATCATATACAACTCTTCATCAATGTCTCCATTGAGAAATGCTGTTTTGACATCCATCTGCCATATCTCATAATCATAATATGCAGCGATTGCTAACATAATCCTCACAGACTTTAGCTTTGCTACTGGTGAGAAAGTCTCATCGTAGTCAACTCCTTGAATTTGTTGAAACCCTTTTGCGACAAGTCGAGCTTTATAGACAGTAACATTACCATCAGCATCTGTTTTCTTCTTGAAAATCCATTTATTCTCGACAGCCTTCCGGCCATCCGGTAAGTCCACCAAAGTCCATACTTGGTTTTCGTACATGGATCCAATCTCGGATTTCATGGCTTCTTGCCATTTATTGGAATCTGGGCTCACCATCGCTTCCTCATATGTCGCAGGGTCATCGGTTTTGTCCACCAACATGACACTCATAACGGGATCATACCAATCAGGAGTGGTATGAGTTCTCGACGACCTGCGAGGTTTCGAAGTAACTTCAACCGAAGTTTCATGATCAACATCCTTAGCTTCCTCTCTTATTGGTGCAGGCGCCACAGGAACTACTTCCGGTGCTGCGCTACTCGCAAGTTCGAGAGAAGGTTCAACAACCTCGTCGAGTTCTACTTTCCTTCCAGTCACTTCTTTCGAGAGAAACTCCTTCTCTAGAAAGGATCCATTCTTGGCAACGAAGATTTTGCCCTCGGATCTATGATAGAAGGTATACCCAATAGTTTCCTTCGGGTATCCTATGAAGACGCATTTTTCCGCTTTGGGTTCAAGCTTGTCGGGCTGTAACTTCTTTACATAAGCTTCGCAACCCCAAACTTTAAGGAACGACAATTTAGGTTTCTTCCCAAACCATAATTCATACGGTGTCGTTTCAACGGATTTAGATGGTGCCCTATTTAAAGTGAATGTGGCTGTTTCTAATGCATAACCCCAAAATGATGGTGGTAAATCTATAAGTGACATCATAGAACGAACCATATCTAAGAGAGTTTGATTACGACGTTCGGACACACCATTACGCTGTGGTGTTCCCGGCGGTGTCAATTGTGAAAGTATTCCGCATTTCTTCAAATGATCGCCAAACTCGTAACTAAGATATTCACCTCCACGATTAGATCGTAGAAATTTAATATTCTTGTTACGTTGATTCTCTACCTCACTTTGAAATTCCTTAAACTTCTCGAAAGTTTCGGACTTATGGTTCATGAAATAGATATACCCATATCTACTCAAGTCATCCGTGAAGGTAAGAACATAACGATAACCACCGCGTGATGCTACACTCATTGGGCCACACACATCGGTATGTATGATTTCCAATAAGTCTGTAGCTCGCTCAATCATACCGGAAAATGGAGTCTTAGTCATTTTACCCATCAGACATGCTTCGCATCTTTCAAGTGATTCGAAATCAAGTGATTCAACCAGTCCATCGGAATGGATTTTCTTCATACGCTTCACTCCAATATGACCAAGACGACAGTGCCACATATAGGTCGAGTTATCGCTCATTTTCAAATGTTTAGCTTCAATATTATTAATGTGTGTATTTCCACAATCGAGATTTAATATGAATAGACCATCTATCAAAGGTGCATGTGCATAAAACATATTACTCATATAAATCCGCCAAGTACTTTGGGAAATTCCGCTTCCAGTGACCCTCTCCCTTGCAGTAAAAGCACTCAGTATCAGGCTTAGGCCCAGCCTTGGTCTTCTTCGCCGGCACGGTAACTTTCATACCGCCCTTCTTGAAGTTTCCCTTTTTCTTAGACTTGCCTTGCTTCTTGAATTTGGTGGTCTTATTGACCAACAACACTTGGTGCTCTTTCTTGATCTCCACTTCTGCAGATTTTAACATGGTGAAGAGTTCTGGCAACGACTTGTCCATGTTTTGCATATTGTAGTTCAGCACAAAGTTCTTGTAACTTGGTGGTAGTGATTGGAGGACACGGTGAATCCCCAAAGCATTAGGAATCACTATACCCAAGCTTTGGAGTTTACTTGCGTGCCTAGACATCTTAAGCATGTGCTCACTGATGGAGCTGCCCTCTTCCATCTTGCAGTTAAAGAACTTTTCAGAAGCCTCATAACTCTCAACTGCCGCGTGAGCCTCAAATATCATTTTGAGTTCACGGACAATATCATGTGGGTCATGGTTCTCAAATCTTTTCTGAAGCTCCGATTCCAAATCATACAAGATAGCACACTGAACTGTGGAGTACTGATTTTTCCGAGCGAGGAAAACATTCTTTACCTCATCAGTAGCATCAGCTGCAGGCGGGTTACCTAGCGGTGCATCCAACACATAGGTCAAATTACCAGCATTGAGGACAATCCTCAAATTGCGGAACCAATCCGCGAAGTTTCTTCCATTGTTTTTCAACTTTTCTTTCTCTAGGAACGCATTAAAATTGATGGTAGGGGCGTCATTAATCTACAACATATTTGCAATAGTTTAGACTAAGTTTATGACAAATTGAGTTCTAATTAATAGTTAAATTAATCTAGGTGGACTCCCACTCAAAACAATATCCCTCAAATTGTTTTAGTGATCACACGAACCAAATCCACCACATCAAAACCGATCATCACGAGAGTTGATGTAGCTTCAATGGCGAACAATCAACATGTTCATCATATCTTCTATATGACTCATGCTTTACCTTTCGGTGATCCGTGTTCTGATACCATGTCTGTACATGCTAGGCTTGTCAAGATCAAACCTTAGCTTCCGCATGAGCAAATCTGGCTTGCTCATGTTGTATACACTCGCAGAATCTAACACACTCGATCATCACGTGGTGCTTCGAAACAACGAGCTTTAGCAACGGTGCTTACTAAGGATGAACACTTTAAAACTTGAAATTGTGTGCTTGAGGGATCATCTTGTAATGCTACCATCGTGAACTAAGCAATACAAGATGCATAAAAGGATTAACATCACATGCAATTCATAATATGTGATATGATATGGACTTTCTTCTTGTGCTTCCGATCTCCATGTTCAAGCACGAACATGATCTCCATCATTACTGGTATGGCGTCAAGGTCAATGGCGCCGCTTCATAGTTTTCTTCCACCAGCTTCAACTATTACAACTACTTTTAATAGACACGCAGGTCTTAACAGAATTTAAAGGACAACCATATGGCTCCTGCCGGTTGCCAACTTACAATAAGGAACATTGCATACATCATATATAATCACAATCATGGCCATATCACATCACATCACACCCCCTGCAAAACAAAGTTAGACGCCTCTAATTTTCTTTGCATAGTTTACGTGGTTTGGGGCTTTCAATAAGTGTCGTTCTAACTTACGAACAAGAACCACAACGTTTATGCTTGAACTATCAAGTGCCCATTGTAAATTGAATCTATACTATGATGGGAGAGACAGACACCCGCAAAGTCACTTATGCAATACAAGTTGCATGTTGAGCGTGGAGCAAGTCTCATGAACGATGTCATGTAAGGTTAGCCCGGGCCGCTTCATCCCATCATACCGCAAGATGCAAAGTACACAAAAAGCAATTGATAATAAAAGCACCACCGCCCACAATGACCATTGTGTTCTACTCGTGCAACAGATTTACATATAGACACGGCTCTGATACCACTATAGGGGTTCGTAGCATGGAAAACAAAAAAATTCTACCGCATGCACACAAACAATCCAAGATCTATCTACTAGATTGTAGCAACGAGTCGATAGAAGCACTCACCCTCGAAGATTCCAAAGCGGTTAACGAGAGCAAATTCTCGTGGGTGATGTAGTCGTACATTTGCCGATCTCAAGATCGCGTAGACGATCGTTCCGGCGCTGCGTTCCGGTAGTGCTTCCGCAGTCGCTCACACGTTCGATACTCGATGAAGACCTTCCTCTCCCTTGTTCCAGCAGGCAGCGGAGGTTGTAGTTCTCCCTTCGTGATTCCGGCAGCACGACGGCATGGTGTCGGAAGTAGAGGGTAGATCCCGCAAGTTATGGTGGATTAGGGTTTCCTGGAAATCTAGGGTTTAGATGATCGGGAGGAGGAGGTGTCGTCGGCGGCTAGGGCGGCGGTGACGAACCGGCGGCAGCGCGAGGTGACGGCCCGCGGGCGGCGACGGCGCAGCGGCGGGGCTGCGGCGGAGGCTCGTCTGCTGGGAGAGGGGCTAGGGCTTGTGTGCTTTGGGAAGCCCTCCCCCTCTATTTATGAGAGGGGGCGGCCTTGGGAGAGGTGGGTTTGAATCCAAACCCAAACCCAAGTTGGATTGAGAGAAGGACTTGTTTCTTCTCCCACTAGGAAACCATTGTTCCAGTTTGACTTTCAATTTAGAGCTTCAATTCTCTCTTGCAAATGCCCACACCAAGTGACCTAGGATATGATCCAATCATTCCACTTACCCATGACACATTCGTGGACCATTCTCCTTCCGGATCGGTGAACCTTCTAGAACCTCTCCGATGAAAACATCAGAATCTTTCCCGAACTCCGGAATCGGACTTTCCTTATATGAATCTTATTCTCCGGACCATTCCGGATCTCCTTGTCCTATCCCGGATCCCATCCGAGACTCCGAACAACATTCGGTATCCCTACTAACATTCCATATCTACTAAACAACATTGAATCCTTAAGTGTGTCTCCCTACGGTTCGTGAATTATGCGGACATGACCGAGACACTTCTCTGATCAATAACCAATAGAGGAATCTAGAAATTCATATGGCTCCCACATATTTCTACGATTACTTTGCAATCGAATGAACCACTTACATACGATACCAATTTCCCTTTGTCTTACGATAGTTTACTTATCCGAGGTTTTGATCGTCGGTATCTCTGCATACCTAGTTCAACCTCGTTACCGATAAGTACTCTTTTCTCGTTCTCGTGATATGTGATCCCTTGTGAGCCAGTCACATGCTTGCAAGCTAATTGCATGACATTCCACCGAGAGGGACCAGAGTATATCTATCCGTCATATGGATGGACAAATCCCACTCTTGATCCATGTGCCTCAACATATACTTTCCGAACACTCAATGCCACCTTTATAGCCACCTAGTTACGGTGTGGTGTTTGATGTCATGAAAGCATCCTTCCAGTGATGGTGATTAGCATGATCTCATGGTCGAAGGAATTAGGTTACTATGTATCAGAAAGCTTATAGCAAACTAACTATTGAAATGATTTGATCTTTATGCTACGCTTATCTATAGGAGTATGTCCATCATACCATTCTCCTAATGATATGATCTTGTTATTAATAACATCTCAATGTTCATGATCGAGAAACCACGATCATCTATTAATCAACAAGCTAGTATTATAAAGAGGCTTTACCAGGGACTCTAATCTAGTTTACAAATCACACAAGTATTAATGTTTCCGGTTAATACTATTATAGCATGAATGTAAACATTTATCATAAACATAAAGATATAATAATAACTCTTTTTATTATTGCCTCTAGGGCATATCTCCAACAGATATCTATATGTTCAATATGTTCTACACATGTACAGGTACTCTGGTTACCATCCTCTATCTAGATAGTCTCTCCAATCTCTGGGAATTTCATATAGGGAAGGCGGTAATATAAAGGCATACAAAGGTATCTATATATGCATTATTTGTTTTCTGTAAAATTATTTTGGAGGCCAACAGTAACTAAATAAGAAAATGAGATACAATATATGGCATATATAGCTCTGTTCTAGCACGGTCTAACTAAGAAAAATTATGATTTAAATATATATATGGCCAAGGTTTTTGTGCCGCTAAGTCTAACCAAATTGCTAACCTGTAGCACCCCGGGTAAAACCACTACTAGAAAATCGCTGTTGGTTTTATTATGTGCATCATCATAACATCATCATGCATGTGTTTGACTAAACCTATTCCCCTAAAGCATATATTGTTTTCTAATTATACCCTTCGCTATTTCAAATTGAAATCTCGGTCTTTTTCGAATATTTTGTTTTGTCTAAAATTATTGATAAAAGACCTCATAAATAAAACAGGAAAAAAATATTAACGTAAATATTTTGTTAGTGGGGGAGGCAGCCCAGCCGGCCAGGCCCAAAGGCCCGGCTAGCCCGGCCACCTACAACCCCGCTGGCCCAGCCCAGTCTAGAATCCCCAAACCCTAATTCCCCTAGCCTACCTACTCCCTCCCTCCACTCAGCCGCCATCCCCGTTTCCCTCCTTCCAGAGACCGCCCGACCCAGGTCCCTCTCTCGCGCATGCCACCCACCCCGCTCCCTTGACCGCTTCCACATCCTCCCTCGCGAATCCCCCTCTCTCTCGTTCCTGGTCCCACCCGCGGCCCAGTCCTCCCCTACACGACCCCCATGAGCCCCGCTTCTCTCCCGAGCCCGTAATCACCGCCGCTCACATCGCCTCTCCCCCTCGCACCCTCACCTCCCTGCAATCCCCGGCCTCACCGCCGCCCACAGAGCTCTGCCTGGTCGCGTCCCCGTCGATCGCCGCCCACCTCTTCCCCGGCCGCGCGCTGCACCCTGGGTGCCCTGCCTGCTCTCCTCCTCCTCTCGGTTTCCCTCGCGACGAAATAACCGCCGCCGTCGCCAAGCTCTCCCTCCCTGCAGAGCTCCTTCTGCCGCCGGCCTCCTTCTCCCGCGGTCGTGCCCTGGGAGCACCGCCGCAACCAGCGCGTCCTCCGGCCCTGCATCGGCCTCGCCCTCCCCTCGTCGACGTGAGGTCCAGCGAGGTTGTCACCGAGATGCATCCACCCCATCCACCAGCCGTGCCAGTGCTCCCCTCTGCCCCGCTGCTAAGGACATCCCCCCTGAGCAGAGCCCCGAAGCCCTCCGCCCCAGCTCTACATCACCGCAGCGCCGCCGTGGCCTCCCAAGCGCTGGTTTTGTTGCGTGAAGGAGGGCGTCGCTCGCTTGGCCCCAAGTGGTGTGTGTCTGCTGCTTTAGGATGCGCGCTTGGCCCTTTGTTTGGTTGCTCCTGTTGTTCTTGGACAGTGTGTAGGTTGTTGGCTAGCTGCTAACGGCATGTGCGCCTCCATCTGCCTACCGAAGCCATCCTACCTGTCGACAAGGCCAACAAAGAGGAGTCCATCCCCACCTCGACAAGATTGTCGCGAAGCCGCCATCCTTTTGGCCGAGATGTTTAACCAAGATCGACGTCGTGTCAAGTACGTCCTCGGCATTGGAGTCGGAACGCCAAGATCACCCACACGGATCCGATGGTCGAGACCATGAAGACCGATTCCCCGAACCCTCGGAACCCCAAGATCGTCATTCGATGTGTGACCCTCTTTTCCCGAGACCCCTATATTTTTGTAATATATAATATACTTGTTGCATATTAAATTTTCATGGATGCATACATATTCGTGTGGGTTGGGGGCCTTATGCCGATTCATCTAAATTAAATATGGAGTCTATATGCGGGATATCTTTGTCTTATTCCGGACTCCATTTAAATTTGTGTAGCGAACCGATACTATGTTTTGCCTTGTTAAGACAACATTTAAAATTGCGGGGTATCTAAACAACATGAACCTAATAATTAATTGCCGGGACCCCGGTTCCGCTTAATATTGCCTAATTGCATCGCATCTTTGCCATGTCATGCATCATACATGCATCATGCCCGATCTTCTGCCGTTGTATTAAATAGTGCATCCGGTGTTTCTTCTAGTGCTTTGCTTCTTCACGGATTAGGCCGATAAGTTGATGCGAGTGTCGACCCGATCTTCGGTTGAACCTTCGACAATATTTTTAGGCGAGCACCTCCCCCTTTCTACCTATCTTACTTTTATAGTATTTATTCCCTCATGTTGATCTATTGCTATCTGTGTTGCGTTGCTCTAGTTTTCGTACCCGTGATATCACTTGCAGCCTTATATTGCCTTGGACACATCCTATTACCTATTGTTTGGTAGATAGTTGGTCTTGCGCGTCGTAGTCGCTTGCTCAAGTGTTGTTGCGTGTCGACCAGTACCACAGTTGTTGGAGTATTGCCGCATGTTTAATGTTGGAGTCGATCAAGACTTTAATTACTGTTTAACAACTAAAATTGAAGTAGGTAAACGCAGAGGCACAGGTGGGAAATAGATGTTATTTGGTTTTTAACCGTCCACTTGTGTCCCGTAGGACCCCGAGTACTTGATACCTGTTCCTTGAATATTCGCGCTATCCACATCCGGGAGGATTATGGGACCCCCCTGAGCCAGAGCTTGATTCATTCTTATTTCTTGGGGCCACAAACTAGTTTGAGGTTTTATTTACTATCCTGTACTTATGCCATGCTTTACTGCTTTATTTAAATTGTGCGAGGTACTGCACACTGTACTGTTTAGGATCGGGACACGTTTTCGCGGTATCAACAAGCCCAGTCACACTTTCGGGTTCCCAGTCGTTTACAGCCGTCCACCCAAACCTTGAGTCCGTTTCGGAGTCAGCTAACTTCGTTGCGGGTAGCTTAATGGGGTGGCCCCCTGAAATATTTCTGAATCTTGTGATTGCTTTGTCGTGAATGCCTCGTTGGGTTTTGATTTGGTTTTTCCGAGGTTGATCGAGTGTGTGTTGCTATTTGTGCACCCCTGCAGGGTAAAACTTTCTGAAAGCCGTGTCCGCGGTTATGGATGACTTGGAGCACAGTATCTCGATCATAGACAACTATAACTAAAGTAGTGCTACAAATTTGACTTTATAATGACTAGTAATCAGCTTCACTATAATGGAATGGCTAAATAAAACTGCCAACAATTGCTAGATTGGGTTGTCGCTTGCTACTATTGTATCTGACTAGTAGGTATTGCAACTATAACGGAATGGCTAAATAAAAGTACCAACAACTGCTGGGTTTTGGGTTATCTCATGCTAATTGTACCTGACTAGTAAGTGTTGCAACTACAACGGAATGGTTAACTAAAAGTGCCCACTGCTTATTCTATCAGGACGACTATCTATACCTGACTAGTAATTGCTGCAACGATAACGGAATGAATAAAACTGCCAACTGTGTGAGTTCCTCGGTTGACTTCCTCGTTTGGTCTCGAGGGGGAAATACCAGGATGGGTATGTTGGGTGGTAGAATCAGATTGGTTCCGAATAGGTCTTTCTTATCCCTCTCTGATAGCCGACAGTTATATCGAGTCTCTATAGGTTGTTCTAGTGCATGCTGCGCTGCCGCTTCAGTCCACCATACCTATGTAGGCGAGGACCGCCGAATTCTAGCCTCGCCGTGTACTGGCCTCAGTACTGACCGCTCTCTCTTTTTCCTTTGCCCTTTGTCGGCACCCCTTTTGTTTAAGCAGGTTTTGAGATCGACGTCGTAAGCAGGGTTACCCTTCCGGCTTGGCCTGGGCAGGGTTATGGACGCCATTGGTTATTCTTCAAGGCTCTTAGCCCCATTTGCATCTTGTCCGTAGTCGGACGCTCTATCATTTTCAAAGTGATTTGGATCTTTGTATATTATGTCTGTATTCTTGACTCTTTGAGTCGCTGTTGTATATATATGTTCTGTGGGTCCCATCGAGGACTGTTGTGTAATGTTATTACTTCGTTTTCCACCCGCACGAAAGTGCCTGGTGGGCACCTTTGAATCGTTTCTATGCGGGTTTGGCAGGTTTCGCTAAAACTTGCATAGGGCCGATTCTGAGGGTGTTACAGAGTGGTATCAGAGCTCAGCAGTTGCGATACCCCACAAGTCTAGCCTGTAGGATAACCTAGCTAACGGCCGAAGTAGAGTGTCAAATCTATTTTTGAAAAATCGGTTGGATAGTTCTGATTAGGTCTGATTTTACTCCTTACCCCTCTGCTGCTCTCCTCTCACCTCTGCGTGTTTTGAATCCGCTCTCTTCTCTCTCTTCGAGTCCAGGATTTCTCGTGGTTGGGTTCCATCGTACCTTCAGGGTTTCGCTTCCTCCTTCGGTAACGGTGTTGCTACATCTGGTCTTCATGCTATCCGAGGAATCCTTCGTCTGGTGGACTTCTCTTTGTTCCTTCTCGTGCCTTCCGGTGTTTTCCGACGCGACGACATCATCTACGCCAGATCCGATGCAGAGTCTGCATCACTCCTTTGTTTCCGAACCTCGATTGTCAAGATCTTCAGTCTGATTCCGAGAATGGTTGCACGCTTTTCTACTGATTGTGCAGAGTAATAGTTTGGGTGCGTGATGGATTGGCCCCCATGCCGACTACTCACTCTATTCGCTTGTGTACATTGAAGTGGATGAGAATGCATCGGTTCTCTCTTTCTATCGAAGTTAGAGGTGGCTTTATTTGTTGATACCTCTACCTTCGACCTTTTGTTCCCGGAGTGTGCTCTCGACGATCACGGACAACGACCTCTTGTTAGTGGTGTCGCGAGGATCTACACGATGCGAGAAGATTCAGATCGCCGCCCTTCTTCCTGGTACCATGAGGCGGATCTCGAGGGCGAGATCCATTGTTAGTGGTGTCGAATTGTAGCACCCCGGGTAAAACCACTACTAGAAAATCGCTGTTGGTTTTATTATGTGCATCATCATAACATCATCATGCATGTGTTTGACTAAACCTATTCCCCTAAAGCATATATTGTTTTCTAATTATACCCTTCGCTATTTCAAATTGAAATCTCGGTCTTTTCCGAATATTTTGTTTTGTCTAAAATTATTGATAAAAGACCTCATAAATAAAACAGGAAAAAAATATTAACGTAAATATTTTGTTAGTGGGGGAGGCAGCCCAGCCGGCCAGGCCCAAAGGCCCGGCTAGCCCGGCCACCTACAACCCCGCTGGCCCAGCCCAGTCTAGAATCCCCAAACCCTAATTCCCCTAGCCTACCTACTCCCTCCCTCCACTTAGCCGCCATCCCCGTTTCCCTCCTTCCAGAGACCGCCCGACCCAGGTCCCTCTCTCGCGCATGCCACCCACCCCGCTCTCTTGACCGCTTCCACATCCTCCCTCGCGAATCCCCCTCTCTCTCGTTCCTGGTCCCACCCGCGGCCCAGTCCTCCCCTACATGACCCCCATGAGCCCCGCTTCTCTCCCGAGCCCGTAATCACCGCCGCTCACATCGCCTCTCCCCCTCGCACCCTCACCTCCCTGCAATCCCCGGCCTCACCGCCGCCCACAAAGCTCTGCCTGGTCGCATCCCCGTCGATCGCCGCCTACCTCTTCCCCGGCCGCGCGCTGCACCCTGGGTGCCCTGCCTTCTCTCCTCCTCCTCTCGGTTTCCCTCGCGACGAAATAACCGCCGCCGTCGCCAAGCTCTCCCTCCCTGCAGAGCTCCTTCTGCCGCCGGCCTCCTTCTCCCGCGGTCGTGCCCTGGGAGCACTGCCGCCACCAGCGCGTCCTCCGGCCCTGCATCGGCCTCGCCCTCCCCTCGTCGACGTGAGGTCCAGCAAGGTTGTCACCGAGATGCATCCACCCCATCCACCAGCCGTGCCAGTGCTCCCCTCTGCCCCGCTGCTAAGGACATCCCCCCCTGAGCAGAGCCCCGAAGCCCTCCGCCCCAGCTCTACATCACCGCAGCGCCGCCGTGGCCTCCCAAGCGCTGGTTTTGTTGCGTGAAGGAGGGCGTCGCTCGCTTGGCCCCAAGTGGTGTGTGTCTGCTGCTTTAGGATGCGCGCTTGGCCCTTTGTTTGGTTGCTCCTGTTGTTCTTGGACAGTGTGTAGGTTGTTGGCTAGCTGCTAACGGCATGTGCGCCTCCATCTGCCTACCGAAGCCATCCTACCTGTCGACAAGGCCAACAAAGAGGAGTCCATCCTCACCTCGACAAGATTGTCGCGAAGCCGCCATCCTTTTGGCCGAGATGTTTAACCAAGATCGACGTCGTGTCAAGTACGTCCTCGGCATTGGAGTCGGAACGCCAAGATCACCCACACGGATCCGATGGTCGAGACCCTGAAGACCGATTCCCCGAACCCTCGGAACCCCAAGATCGTCATTCGATGTGTGACCCTCTTTTCCCGAGACCCCTATATTTTTGTAATATATAATATACTTGTTGCATATTAAATTGTCATGGATGCATACATATTCGTGTGGGTTGGGGGCCTTATGCCGATTCATCTAAATTAAATATGGAGTCTATATGCGGGATATCTTTGTCTTATTCCGGACTCCATTTAAATTTGTGTAGCGAACCGATACTATGTTTTGCCTTGTTAAGACAACATTTAAAATTGCGGGGTATCTAAACAACATGAACCTAATAATTAATTGTCGGGACCCCGGTTCCGCTTAATATTGCCTAATTGCATCGCATCTTTGCCATGTCATGCATCATACATGCATCATGCCCGATCTTCTGCCGTTGTATTAAATAGTGCATCCGATGTTTCTTCTAGTGCTTTGCTTCTTCACGGATTAGGCCGATAAGTTGATGCGAGTGTCGACCCGATCTTCGGTTGAACCTTCGACAATATTTTTAGGCGAGCACCTCCCCCTTTCTACCTATCTTACTTTTATAGTATTTATTCCCTCCTGTTGATCTATTGCTATCTGTGTTGCGTTGCTCTAGTTTTCGTACCCGTGATATCCCTTGCAGCCTTATATTGCCTTGGACACATCCTATTACCTGTTGTTTGGTAGATAGTTGGTCTTGCGCGTCGTAGTCGCTTGCTCAAGTGCTGTTGCGTGTCGACCAGTACCACAGTTGTTGGAGTATTGCCGCATGTTTAATGTTGGAGTCGATCAAGACTTTAATTACTGTTTAACAACTAAAATTGAAGTAGGTAAACGCAGAGGCACAGGTGGGCAATAGATGTTATTTGGTTTTTAACCGTCCACTTGTGTCCCGTAGGACCCCGAGTACTTGATACCTGTTCCTTGAATATTCGCGCTATCCACATCCGGGAGGATTATGGGACCCCCCTGAGCCAGAGCTTGATTCATTCTTATATCTTGGGGCCACAAACTAGTTTGAGGTTTTATTTACTATCCTGTACTTATGCCATGCTTTACTGCTTTATTTAAATTGTGCGAGGTACTGCACACTGTACTGTTTAGGATCGGGACACGTTTTCGCGGTATCGACAAGCCCAGTCACACTTTCGGGTTCCCAGTCGTTTACAGCCGTCCACCCAAACCTTGAGTCCGTTTCGGAGTCATCTAACTTCGTTGCGGGTAGCTTAATGGGGTGGCCCCCTGAAATATTTCTGAATCTTGTGATTGCTTTGTCGTGAATGCCTCGTTGGGTTTTGATTTGGTTTTTCCGAGGTTGATCGAGTGTGTGTTGCTATTTGTGCACCCCTGCAGGGTAAAACTTTCTAAAAGCCGTGTCCGCGGTTATGGATGACTTGGAGCACAGTATCTCGATCATAGACAACTATAACTAAAGTAGTGCTACAAATTTGACTTTATAATGACTAGTAATCAGCTTCACTATAATGGAATGGCTAAATAAAACTGCCAACAATTGCTAGATTGGGTTGTCGCTTGCTACTATTGTATCTGACTAGTAGGTATTGCAACTATAACGGAATGGCTAAATAAAAGTACCAACAACTGCTGGGTTTTGGGTTATCTCATGCTAATTGTACCTGACTAGTAAGTGTTGCAACTACAACGGAATGGTTAACTAAAAGTGCCCACTGCTTATTCTATCAGGACGACTATCTATACCTGACTAGTAATTGCTGCAACGATAACGGAATGAATAAAACTGCCAACTGTGTGAGTTCCTCGGTTGACTTCCTCGTTTGGTCTCGAGGGGGAAATACCAGGATGGGTATGTTGGGTGGTAGAATCAGATTGGTTCCGAATAGGTCTTTCTTATCCCTCTCTGATAGCCGACAGTTATATCGAGTCTCTATAGGTTGTTCTAGTGCATGCTGCGCTGCCGCTTCAGTCCACCATACCTATGTAGGCGAGGACCGCCGAATTCTAGCCTCGCCGTGTACTGGCCTCAGTACTGACCGCTCTCTCTTTTTCCTTTGCCCTTTGTCGGCACCCCTTTTGTTTAAGCAGGTTTTGAGATCGACGTCGTAAGCAGGGTTACCCTTCCGGCTTGGCCTGGGCAGGGTTATGGACGCCATTGGTTATTCTTCAAGGCTCTTAGCCCCATTTGCATCTTGTCCGTAGTCGGACGCTCTATCATTTTCAAAGTGATTTGGATCTTTGTATATTATGTCTGTATTCTTGACTCTTTGAGTCGCTGTTGTATATATATGTTCTGTGGGTCCCATCGAGGACTGTTGTGTAATGTTATTACTTCGCTTTCCACCCGCACGAAAGTGCCTGGTGGGCACCTTTGAATCGTTTCTATGCGGGTTTGGCAGGTTTCGCTAAAACTTGCATAGGGCCGATTCTGAGGGTGTTACAGAGTGGTATCAGAGCTCAGCAGTTGCGATACCCCACAAGTCCAGCCTGTAGGATAACCTAGCTAACGGCCGAAGTAGAGTGTCAAATCTATTTTTGAAAAATCGGTTGGATAGTTCTGATTAGGTCTGATTTTACTCCTTACCCCTCTGCTGCTCTCCTCTCACCTCTGCGTGTTTTGAATCCGCTCTCTTCTCTCTCTTCGAGTCCAGGATTTCTCGTGGTTGGGTTCCATCGTACCTTCAGTGTTTCGCTTCCTCCTTCGGTAACGGTGTTGCTACATCTGGTCTTCATGCTATCCGAGGAATCCTTCGTCTGGTGGACTTCTCTTTGTTCCTTCTCGTGCCTTCCGGTGTTTTCCGACGCGACGACATCATCTACGCCAGATCCGATGCAGAGTCTGCATCACTCCTTTGTTTCCGAACCTCGATTGTCAAGATCTTCAGTCTGATTCCGAGAATGGTTGCACGCTTTTCTACTGATTGTGTAGAGTAATAGTTTGGGTGCGTGATGGATTGGCCCCCATGCCGACTACTCACTCTATTCGCTTGTGTACATTGAAGTGGATGAGAATGCATCGGTTCTCTCTTTCTATCGAAGTTAGAGGTGGCTTTATTTGTTGATACCTCTACCTTCGACCTTTTGTTCCCGGAGTGTGCTCACGACGATCACGGACAACGACCTCTTGTTAGTGGTGTCGCGAGGATCTACACGATGCGAGAAGATTCAGATCGCCGCCCTTCTTCCTGGTACCATGAGGCGGATCTCGAGGGCGAGATCCATTGTTAGTGGTGTCGAATTGTAGCACCCCGGGTAAAACCACTACTAGAAAATCGCTGTTGGTTTTATTATGTGCATCATCATAACATCATCATGCATGTGTTTGACTAAACCTATTCCCCTAAAGCATATATTGTTTTCTAATTATACCCTTCGCTATTTCAAATTGAAATCTCGATCTTTTCCGAATATTTTGTTTTGTCTAAAATTATTGATAAAAGACCTCATAAATAAAACAGGAAAAAATATTAACGTAAATATTTTGTTAGTGGGGGAGGCAGCCCAGCCGGCCAGGCCCAAAGGCCCGGCTAGCCCGGCCACCTACAACCCCGCTGGCCCAGCCCAGTCTAGAATCCCCAAACCCTAATTCCCCTAGCCTACCTACTCCCTCCCTCCACTCAGCCGCCATCCCCGTTTCCCTCGTTCCAGAGACCGCCTGACCCAGGTCCCTCTCTCGCGCATGCCACCCACCCCGCTCCCTTGACCGCTTCCACATCCTCCCTCGCGAATCCCCCTCTCTCTCGTTCCTGGTACCACCCGCGGCCCAGTCCTCCCCTACACAACCCCCATGAGCCCCGCTTCTCTCCCGAGCCCGTAATCACCGCCGCTCACATCGCCTCTCCCCCTCGCACCCTCACCTCCCTGCAATCCCCGGCCTCACCGCCGCCCACAGAGCTCTGCCTGGTCGCGTCCCCGTCGATCGCCGCCCACCTCTTCCCCGGCCGCGCGCTGCACCCTGGGTGCCCTGCCTGCTCTCCTCCTCCTCTCGGTTTCCCTCGCGACGAAATAACCGCCGCCGTCGCCAAGCTCTCCCTCCCTGCAGAGCTCCTTCTGCCGTCGGCCTCCTTCTCCCGCGGCCGTGCCCTGGGAGCACCTCCGCCACCAGCGCGTCCTCCGGCCCTGCATCGGCCTCGCCCTCCCCTCGTCGACGTGAGGTCCAGCGAGGTTGTCACCGAGATGCATCCACCCCATCCGCCAGCCGTGCCAGTGCTCCCCTCTGCCCCGCTGCTAAGGACATCCCCCCCTAAGCAGAGCCCCGAAGCCCTCCGCCCCAGCTCTACATCACCGCAGCGCCGCCGTGGCCTCCCAAGCGCTGGTTTTGTTGCGTGAAGGAGGGCGTCGCTCGCTTGGCCCCAAGTGGTGTGTGTCTGCTGCTTTAGGATGCGCGCTTGGCCCTTTGTTTGGTTGCTCCTGTTGTTCTTGGACAGTGTGTAGGTTGTTGGCTAGCTGCTAACGGCATGTGCGCCTCCATCTGCCTACCGAAGCCATCCTACCTGTCGACAAGGCCAACAAAGAGGAGTCCATCCCCACCTCGACAAGATTGTCGCGAAGCCGCCATCCTTTTGGCCGAGATGTTTAACCAAGATCGACGTCGTGTCAAGTACGTCCTCGGCATTGGAGTCGGAACGCCAAGATCACCCACATGGATCCGATGGTCGAGACCCTGAAGACCGATTCCCCGAACCCTCGGAACCCCAAGATCGTCATTCGATGTGTGACCCTCTTTTCCCGAGACCCCTATATTTTTGTAATATATAATATACTTGTTGCATATTAAATTGTCATGGATGCATACATATTCGTGTGGGTTGGGGGCCTTATGCCGATTCATCTAAATTAAATATGGAGTCTATATGCGGGATATCTTTGTCTTATTCCGGACTCCATTTAAATTTGTGTAGCGAACCGATACTATGTTTTGCCTTGTTAAGACAACATTTAAAATTGCGGGGTATCTAAACAACATGAACCTAATAATTAATTGCCGGGACCCGGTTCCGCTTAATATTGCCTAATTGCATCGCATCTTTGCCATGTCATGCATCATACATGCATCATGCCCGATCTTATGCCGTTGTATTAAATAGTGCATCCGGTGTTTCTTCTAGTGCTTTGCTTCTTCACGGATTAGGCCGATAAGTTGATGCGAGTGTCGACCCGATCTTCGGTTGAACCTTCGACAATATTTTTAGGCGAGCACCTCCCCCTTTCTACCTATCTTACTTTTATAGTATTTATTCCCTCCTGTTGATCTATTGCTATCTGTGTTGCGTTGCTCTAGTTTTCGTACCCGTGATATCCCTTGCAGCCTTATATTGCCTTGGACACATCCTATTACCTGTTGTTTGGTAGATAGTTGGTCTTGCGCGTCGTAGTCGCTTGCTCAAGTGTTGTTTCGTGTCGACCAGTACCACAGTTGTTGGAGTATTGCCGCATGTTTAATGTTGGAGTCGATCAAGACTTTAATTACTGTTTAACAACTAAAATTGAAGTAGGTAAACGCAGAGGCACAGGTGGGCAATAGATGTTATTTGGTTTTTAACCGTCCACTTGTGTCCCGTAGGACCCCGAGTACTTGATACCTGTTCCTTGAATATTCGCGCTATCCACATCGGGGAGGATTATGGGACCCCCCTGAGCCAGAGCTTGATTCATTCTTATTTCTTGGGGCCACAAACTAGTTTGAGGTTTTATTTACTATCCTGTACTTATGCCATGCTTTACTGCTTTATTTAAATTGTGCGAGGTACTGCACACTGTACTGTTTAGGATCGGGACACGTTTTCGCGGTATCGACAAGCCCAGTCACACTTTCGGGTTCCCAGTCGTTTACAGCCGTCCACCCAAACCTTGAGTCCGTTTCGGAGTCAGCTAACTTCGTTGCGGGTAGCTTAATGGGGTGGCCCCCTGAAATATTTCTGAATCTTGTGATTGCTTTGTCGTGAATGCCTCGTTGGGTTTTGATTTGGTTTTTCCGAGGTTGATCGAGTGTGTGTTGCTATTTGTGCACCCCTGCAGGGTAAAACTTTCTGAAAGCCGTGTCCGCGGTTATGGACGACTTGGAGCACAGTATCTCGATCATAGACAACTATAACTAAAGTAGTGCTACAAATTTGACTTTATAATGACTAGTAATCAGCTTCACTATAATGGAATGGCTAAATAAAACTGCCAACAATTGCTAGATTGGGTTGTCGCTTGCTACTATTGTATGTGACTAGTAAGTATTGCAACTATAACGGAATGGCTAAATAAAAGTACCAACAACTGCTGGGTTTTGGGTTATCTCATGCTAATTGTACCTGACTAGTAAGTGTTGCAACTACAACGGAATGGTTAACTAAAAGTGCCCACTGCTTATTCTATCAGGACGACTATCTATACCTGACTAGTAATTGCTGCAACGATAACGGAATGAATAAAACTGCCAACTGTGTGAGTTCCTCGGTTGACTTCCTCGTTTGGTCTCGAGGGGGAAATACCAGGATGGGTATGTTGGGTGGTAGAATCAGATTGGTTCCGAATAGGTCTTTCTTATCCCTCTCTGATAGCCGACAGTTATATCGAGTCTCTATAGGTTGTTCTAGTGCATGCTGCGCTGCCGCTTCAGTCCACCATACCTATGTAGGCGAGGACCGCCGAATTCTAGCCTCGCCGTGTACTGGCCTCAGTACTGACTGCTCTCTCCTTTTCCTTTGCCCTTTGTCGGCACCCCTTTTGTTTAAGCAGGTTTTGAGATCGACGTCGTAAGCAGGGTTACCCTTCCGGCTTGGCCTGGGCAGGGTTATGGACGCCATTGGTTATTCTTCAAGGCTCTTAGCCCCATTTGCATCTTGTCCGTAGTCGGACGCTCTATCATTTTCAAAGTGATTTGGATCTTTGTATATTATGTCTGTATTCTTGACTCTTTGAGTCGCTGTTGTATATATATGTTCTGTGGGTCCCATCGAGGACTGTTGTGTAATGTTATTACTTCGTTTTCCACCCGCACGAAAGTGCCTGGTGGGCACCTTTGAATCGTTTCTATGCGGGTTTGGCGGGTTTCGCTAAAACTTGCATAGGGCCGATTCTGAGGGTGTTACATAACCTCGTGACTCATGATTAGTCAATGAAAGTTGTTTAATAGTCATAAGTCGCCCTGATTTTGAGAAATTGACTCAATCGTCTATACTGTGATTACACATTGCCCATACAACGACTCAAAAATCTTTTATATGGCGTACACAGCTTTGTTCTAGCAACGTGCATTAATTGTTTGGCATTAGAAAAACGAATTTTCGTTTTCCATAGAAGAAAGCATTATCCTTTACATTGAATGTTTAAGGCTATACTGTCATGGTACACACACATTGTTTACTGATTGGTACTCTCTTTTCTTCTTTACTTTTAAGAATCAAGATGTGATATCGTGAAATACCGTATATAACAATGGAAATTATAGGGATGAACCTATCAGCGTTCTTATTATTGTTCTGAATTTCCTATAGCAAAGAAGGCTCACCATGTTGAAATCAGATTGACCTGTAAGCAAATCAGCCAAAATATTATTGTGAAAATTGACCTCCAACCGGAACAAGCATAAACAGAACGTGCCAAACTGTAAAGATCGGGAGAATCTCATGTACCTTGGGTGAGGTAGGTGACCATGTCCTGCAGGACGACACTGAATCTTGGCCTACCTCCATGTCATCGAGAGGGGAGAAGCATCAAGGAAAAACCAGAGAGGAATAGAGATAGAGTGAAGATGGAAGAAGGAGAGGAGAATGCCCTACGGACCTGCGGTTCAGCCACCGACGACTGACAACCTCAAACAACGGCCACACCCAAAACGAGTTACCTCAATCAGATCAGATGGTTACATGAAGTGAACGAGAGATCGAGTAGGCAGTCCCCGTGCAGCCAGATGCCTCTGCGCGGAGGAGCAATAGCGTGGGTGGCTTCAGCGCCGACGCCTTCCTCCTGGCTGACGACAAGGAGGTCCTGGAGCCATGTCGCTTTCTTCCACGGAAGGCCCACAACCTATCCACAGAGGAGCACCGGTCGGGGCAGGTGGCTTCATGTGGCCGAGGTGGCGTGGTGTAACATCCCAGCATTTAGGAACTAACGAAGGGTAGATTTAGAAATTTGTGATATTGCATGCATTCATCTGTGAAAATGTGGGTAAATTTTTCGCCAAATAAAAACCTAAAGTGATCAAGGTTTCCTTCATACTTTGAGATTAGGTATAGTCTTGAAGGATGATTGTTATAGACTTTAATATGATCTTTGTGGACTTATGTATTTTGGGAAATGAAATTTGAATTTAAAACTTGAGTGTTTGAATTACAATTTAAAAGGATTTTTGAATGATGTTTGATTATTGATTTAATTTAAGAATTAACCATAATAACTCAAACTATAAATGAAAGAAAACAATCAATAAAATGAATGTTCCAAAAATTCATTCAATAATGAGTTACAAAATGTAACTTATGGAAATAATCAACAATCTTTACAATAATAATTAAATAGAAGAAAATACTTCTTTATTGCATAATAATACAATCTTTATTACAAAGGAATAAAAAAATAAGAGTACAAAAGAATAAATTAAAGATTACAATTGAATATAAGAGTTATTACAAGTGACTATTCTATAAAGAAAAATAAAAACCTAAACTAAAATCTTGATCTTCAAATCTGGTACCTGCAAAATAAATAGAAACTTAAAATAAAAAGAAAGTTAGGATTAGAATTATTTTACTCTCAGAGTTGACAGTGAAGTGCACTGTTCACTTTTTCATCATTGAGTATTTAAGGGGCAAGTTTCACCAATATGAAAGAATGTATCATTCATAATTTTAAGCCATAAGTCAAATAAACAGTAAGGAGGGGCAAGTTTCACCATCCAGGTAAAATGTAACCTGATAACAGTAACTTCTAAATTCAGAACATATCCACAACGGTGTAGCAGGCACACAGGCAGCACACACACCAAACTGCATGGTGTGTGCTGTCAGCACCACAACAACAGCATAATCAAACAAAACCATCAGCACAGCCGTGGGAATACAACCCCACACTATTCCATTGTTCTTACACACCAAGCACAGCAGCCACCAGCCAAACCAAGCCAAAGCCAAGCAAGATCACACCAATCAAAACCCTGAATCACATCATCAAAATGGTGACATAAGGAGGGGGTAGATCAGGTGGATAGCAAGACCAAGATCAAGCCATCAGGACCAGGAGATGAAGAGCTAGATCAAGGACAAGCCAGGAGCTAGAAATACTAGGAGAGCATCAGATCAAGTTAGCACAAGAACAACCACAGGAAACCCCAACATCAAGTGACAGTGGTGAATAAAATAGACCATCACATGATCTATCTGTCTAAGATTAGACAAGCATACATGATCTGTCTCTTACTCAAACTCTCAGAAAGCACCCAAGTGGGGTGAATCCATCACTGAGGATTTAAACACTAAAAGCAATCAGAAAAGTATAAGGATCCAACTAAGATCTTAGGACAACATCATAGATCAAAGCAATCAAGCTATATTTCAATTCAAGAATGAACATAGCTAAGATTTAAACTTCTAGGCATATCTCTAAGACAAGAGTAGCACCTTAGAATTTAATCTTATGGATCTATACAAGTGATCAAGCCTACCATCATCTTTCCCAAACTTTGATTCAAGAAACAGTAGCTGGTATCACTACCAGAACCATCCATATGGATCAACTAGATAAAGGCTTAATCCCTAAACCTTAGACCAACATCATGGGTCTTAGGGATTTAAGAAAGGAAGTTTCTACTTATCTTTAATGTCAAACTCATTTTAAGCTTGAACAAGACCAAACCAAGTAATAGAATCTAAACTTGTGTGCCATACAAGGATGGTGTCACAAGAACAGTTCTAAACTAAGCAGGTTAAGCATCCAATCTTTATAAATACAACCAACCAACTATAAATCATTTTCCTGACATCACATGAATCAGAATCAGGAAAATCCATCTATTTATCTTCACTGTAAGAGATCATTTGATCTCCAGCTATACATAAACTCTTAAGCCAACAGTACTAATACCATAACCTCACCACACAACACTCACTGTTATCAACCAAATACTGACAGTGGTGAGTATTAACCCAATAGATTTTCCCAAGTATTGCTTCTAGAGCAACTTTACCATCTAAACCATATCAAAATGAATCCATAGAATCATCTGGTAATACACTAGCATCACCACAGTTAATCATAAATAGCAAGTCACCACTCAACAGATTCAAGGATCATCAATACTTGATCCAATTCATCAAATATCTAATCCACAGCAGGGTATGAACCCTAAGTAGAACAAACCATCTTAATCAGGACAAGACAGTAACCAGAAAGGTCACTACCAACAGCTAGCATGGGATGGCGTAGCATAGAGAGCATGAGAGGGAGAGGAATAACTTACTGAAGGTCCTCGCTGTAGATCAGAAGAGGAAGAAGAGGAGGCCGACGACCACGGCGGCACGGGAAGCACCCCTAAGGGGCGCTGCAACCCACGCAATGCCACGGCGGCGACCATAGCCACGCCTGGGGGCGAGGAGCATCTCCACGGCACACGACAGCAGCGACGTCATCAGATCAACGCAAACCCCCAAACCCTAGGGTTCGGGACGGCATCGTTCTGGTCACAGGAGGGCTCCAGGTCCAAATCCAATTGGACAGAAGGGTAGAGCGGGGCCGACAACCTCATCCTGCACCATGGCAGCGGCCAGGAAGGTCCACGGCAGCGCGAATCGCCGGCAATAGCACCGTCGACCATAGGGTCGGGGAAGGAGAAGGAGAGGGGTGAGCTCGAGGGAGAGACAGAGAGTGTTGGGCTGGGTTGGGCCAATACCCCTTCGGGGTATTGCTTTAACTTTCCCTATTGGGTCACAAGGGCCCAATAAACCCAAACAATCAGCCCAAATTCTTTAGAGCCTATTTTAATAATTGGAAAAATACCAAAATGCCCCTAAACTTAAATAAATTCTAGAAAATAAAATACTTTTGGATTCACAATAATCCAAACTATCTAAATAAATTAAGAGATAAAATTTTAGGCATATAAATTTTATTAAGAATTTTGTAATTTATATATTCCTTATGGATTTTTACAAAATTATTGAAAGTTGATAAAAATAAATAAAAATCACTTTCATTATATATTAATATTGTAGTATTTTAGAAAAATACTAAACAAATAATTAATGTCAATTTTTGGTAATTAGTGATAATTCTTAAAGGAATTATTAATTAAATAAAAGGCAAATAAATTAAAAATAAAATAAAAAGAATACAATATTCAATAAATATTAAAAAATAATATTTATAAATTCTTTCTCATTAAAAGAATTTTTATAATTTAAATAAATGGGGAAGAATACATATAAAGCTAAATGTTGCATTACATTAGTTTGCATAATCATTTTGCTTCTTTAAATATTGTCCTTATCGGGCAATAATGATGTTTTTGTAGACATAGAAGCTCAAGGTCCAGTGCAAGCATCAGACTTCACTACCTTGCCATCACAAGGCAAGTTCATCACTTGCTCATATCCTTTGAAGAGTCTTTATCAAAGTATTTGCAAATTGTGTGTTACCATATATACTCCAAAGAAAAAAAAATATTATTTTCACAATTAAAGAAATCATAGATACCATCCTAAGTGATGATATAATAGAGCAATAGAACTTAGGGTTCTATTTGCAATAATAATGATCAATTAGGGACTTAATAACCCCTGACATCAGTAATTTTAGCGCCATATATTACGCGTTAGCCATGAGATTTGGAATGGCACAGAGAAGTCAGTTGTATCTTCTTCCTCTCGCATGAAGCCGGATGTGTAGGTCGTGTCTGTTATCCTCGTAGCGTGCATATTAATTGGTAATTCGTAGAGGATATGCAGCATATGGGTGGAAACCCTCATCGTCCCACGATAGTTCTGGCATCTAACGGTTTGTACAAACCATTGCCGTAATTCATTATGTGGGCATGGTGTACACCAAGGAGGCATGCGAGGTCGTGAAGGGGGCAGTGATTGGCTTGGACCAACTACTGGGCCCCACATCATGGAATTGTGGATGGAAAAGTACGCCCGGCTGTGCAACAAGGAGTTGATCTCTCATGGGTAAAGTAACGCACCTCTGTAGAGTGTAAGAATTGTAACTTGTTACTCCCTGTTCCGGGAAGGAGCTACGAACGCGGCAGGAAAGGAACTCCATGAAAGTTCTGGTCAACCTGTGAAGGATGATGGTCATAGATTTTTATAATAAAATCAATCTTTGAAGAAAGATTTACAAAAACTGCATAGTGCCAAGGACTTATAGTCCGAGGTGGTAGTTAGAACATCAAACTTCCCACCTTGCATATAATGAACTTGTTGGGTAACGTTGTTACTCATCCTTTCCTTTGATCCCTTGCTTAGACTCTGAGGATCCCGAAGACGTGCCAATGTATGCAGCCGAATGTCAAGAAGATGTGTTCTACGAGGAGCCTGACCTGTCAGGAGGTGTTGAAGGAGTGGATTACGAAATACGCTATGGTGTTGATGATAACGAGTCCAACTAAGTATCCTAGTTAGTAGTAACCAACAGAGCTGAGCAGCATGAACTCTATAGAATAAGCTGCTGAGCTCAACTCCTAGTTGGAGTTGGTACTTTTAAATTCCGCTGAAACACTTTATATTTTGGTTTGTAAGTTGAAACCTTTTGAAGTCTTGAACTTCTGGTATTGTAATAATAATAATGTGTGAATGTTTGTAATATGGACCCGCAATGTTTCTGTTGTACTACTCTAAGGGATGTGATATTTATAGAACGGTGTTCTGTGGATGCCATGTCAATGACTATAGTGTAATACACATGCAGTGGTATGCTGGGTCACCGCACATGGTCGATCAGAAAGGCACTAGTGAGCATAGGAGAAAGGGGCAGGGGCAGGGGACATGCCCACGGGAGGGCTCGATGTCATCCATGAGGAAGGGAAGGAGTCAAAGAGAGATGGATTGGGTCGCAGTTGCTGGTGAGGGAGATGCGGCCGAGGTGAGATTGTGAGATGGGAGTGGGAGGGTCGAGAAGAAAATCTGAAACCGTCACGTAGGAAATCGTGGAAAGAGATTGTGCGGAGAGGCAGATCAATATCCAACCCCGTTTTTTCTGTGTCACGAGAGCGAGGTAGGTCGGTGGGGTGACAGACGATGTACCAATGATCATGTCCACTTTTCCTTTAATAAGTACTCCCTCCGTTCATAATATAATATGTTTTAGATTTATGAAGATAATGTATCTAGACACCTTTTAGTGTGTAGGTTCAAAGAGATTCACTCTGAATCTATAAACTAAAATATGTCTAGATACATTACCTTCACAAACCTAAAACATCTTATATTTTTAAATGGAGGGAGTAGTAAAGATACTCCAAATGTTTGTCTTAGTTTTATCACTGCATCGCCAACTCGAGTCCGCCTTCGCCAGCTTATGGAGTTTCCTAAAGAGGACATGGCTCCTCAGGTTTACAACCTCAAGAGGAAGGACGTTCTAGTCATTTTTGATGATGACTCCACCAAGGATCATCCTGCCATGGCAACACGGAAGCGTGGAGATCCCGCATCTAATGTGGCTGCTCGCCATGCTTGTTGTCGAGGTTGACGCGCCCCTGCCCATGCTGCTTCTCAGAAGCCACACCTCTACTCCAGTACAGGAGACCGCCGTTGTGCTCGTTCTTGGGGAGAACCTGCATGCCGGGTTGGGGTCAGAGAGGAGGAGGATTCCATGATCGTGGTAGGGATAAAGGCGGCCACCGTGGCCTTCTACTCGTCCCACAGCAACGACAACGGACAATAAGAGACCATTGGCGGCTAGGGTTTTTAGGAGGATACAAGGAGGAAGAGAGAAAAGAGGGCACATGAGTTAGTGGAGGCTAGGCCAACCTGTAACACCCCGACCTCTCCGGACCGGTGGCTGTCACTCTTGGAAGCTCAATAGGATCTCCAGACTAGCCACACAGACCAACACTAGTCTTTTACGCGCACTTTGTTCTCACTCGTGCGCACCCGGTACCCACTTCCTGGTCGGTCACCCATACTCAAATTGCTTCAGGCCAAGCACGCTTAACCTGGAGGTTATTTTTGGATGAGCTTCCGGAAAATAAATTGCAACTTGTTGGTATGGGTATACTATCAATCCTATTAAGCCATGTGCCAGGGTCTCACATACACCCACCCTTAGAAGATCGACGCCCTCGTCGATCAACCACAAGCCAGGAATGTCCTCTTGGCACATGTCTGTGCGTCCAGTGCCGACACATGTGCCATGTCGTGTCCACTCTAGGCCACACGCTTCATGCGCCACATGTCCGCCACTGACCCGCACACGCCCGTGTAACCGCGAGGGTCTGTTCTGATACCAATTATAACACCCCGACCTCTCTGGACCGACGGTTGTCACTCCTGGCAGCTCAATAGGATCTCCAGACTATCCCCACCGACCAACACTAGTCTTTTCTACGCACTTTGTCCTCACTCGTGCGCACCCGGTATCCACTTTCTGGTCGGTCACCCATCCTCAAATTTCTCCAGGCTAAGCACGCTTAACATGGAGGTTATTTTTGGATGAGCTTTCGGAAAAGAAGTTGCAACTTGCTGATATGGGTATACTATCGATCCTATTAAGCCATGCGCCAGGGTCTCACACAACCCTTCCTTCCCCTCTCTCCATAGCCACTCGAGGGGGAGGACCGGTGAGCCCCGTACCTGGCAACGAAGGGTAGCCCGCCACTCAGTGGCGATGCCGTCCTTGCCACTAACACGCAACACAAATGAAGAGGGTAAATGTCCATTTTTTCCCTGGTGCACTAGTAAAACCATGGTGGAGACACCGCACCCTCTCCCGATTTGCAAACACACACCGTGCCACATACCATCCCTCTCCGACAAGTGGTCCCTGCAAAAAGTATGCCCCAAATCATTGAAAGGAGCGGGATGAATGTCGGTGCTGGTAGAACACACACATGAGGTCTGGACAACTAGGATCGATTTTCAGCTCTCATCCAACGGATGGGACCACACATGCTCTCAAAGCTCTTCGAGCTACAATATTTATTTTAGATGATTCAAGCTCTTCAATAATTAATTGTAATATAATGTTTCTACAAGGGCAGTGGGAAAATAAAATACATGAGTTCGTTTTATTTAGTAGCCTTCGCTGAATTCCAGTAGCTTCTTTAGGAACAAACCAAAGTCGACAAAAGTGTGATAGAGATTTAAGAGTCACAGTTTTAGGAGTCAAAAATAGTGGAAATCATGCAAACTTCGGATGCTGGTGTGGCATCCCGCTAAAACCACTACTAGAAAATCGCTTGTTGTTTTCGTTCTATGCATCGTCATGACGTCATCATGCATGTCTTGTCTCTAAGAATGTTTTAACTAAAACCCCATTTTTTTGTTTTCTACCCTTCCTTTGTCCTTAAGTTCAAAATTAATCTTATTTATCTTGCTCAAATTATGTTCCCTAAAACTATTTGCTAATTTATTTATTTTAAGATAAAACAAAAAGATGTTTAATGAAAATAAATAAAACACCTAGACCTAAGCTGGCCAGGCCCAAAAGGCCCAGCCAGCTGAAACCCTAGACCTAACCTCAAACAAACCCTAACACTACCAGCGTCCACTCCTCCCATCCCCCCTGCTGCCGCCACCCTCCTCTGACACACGCACTCGCCCACGCGACCCAGCAGCCCCAACTACACCCACACCACACCAAACCCATCCCTGATCCCCAAGCCGCCCCACCCCTGGATCCCATGCTCCCCGTGTCCCACCCCTGACCCCACCTCGCCCCACTCCCCGTGCCCTGCCCGCTCTCCCCTCCCTCTCTCTCATCCGCTCGCGATCCCCACCTCCTCTGCCTCGTGAACCTTCCTCGCCAACCACCGATGCGTCGCCCTTTCCCCCTGATCTCAATCCCCGCCGCCAGGGCCGAGCCCTTCCTCCTCGACCCCCTCCGTCGCTCACCCCTCGGCCTCAAGCTCTCTCCGTCCCTCCCTCTCCTCTCTGTATCGCATGTTTCGTCGCGGAACGGAGCTCCGCGTCGTCCCCCGTCGTTCTCTGCCGCGCCACCCCGAGCTGTGAGCCGAGACCACCGGGCCCCGTCTTCTAGCCACCGCTGCTCTGCGTGCCCCCCCCCCCCTGTCCGGCCGCCGTCCCCTGAAGCCCGAGCTCCGCGTCGCGGCCGCGCATCACCTCCGCCGTGCACCTCCTCTCCTCCGCGCCTCCTCCTCGCCGGGGCCCCGCCTTCCTCTTCACGGCCTCGCCTCGACGTCCTCGGCCGCCTCCGTGGGCGCCCCTCACCTCCGCTGGCACCACCCTCCTTCGCCCGGCTGTCCCCGACCCCATCGGCCCTGTGCTCCTCGCCACTGGCCGCCATGGCCCTGGCGCCCCTCTGCTCTGCCTGCGGATGCGTTCTCCCCTGCAGCCTCCTTGCGCCCGCGCCTGGCCACCGATGTCCTTGCAGGCCCAACCTCGTGTGTTCCTCCTGCAGTGACCGTGTACCCCAGCTGTGTGTATGTTTTGGAAGTTCTTGTTTTCTGTCAGGCACCGCTTTGCTGCTAAGAGCTCCTGTAGTTATGTTTGTCTCGCAGCATTGTTTCCATCGTCCGCCATGTACAAGTTTGGTGTCTCTCGGAATCGCAAGATCTTCTTACAGAGACGCCCCCGACAAGTTGCACAAGACCCTTGAACTCGACCCCCTCGAAACGACAAGATATAATACACGGAGCATATGTCCGAGACCGCGAACCCACAGGGACTTCATCATAGAAGGCGAAGACCGTACCGAACCGATGACCCCGACGAACCCCGGCAAGATCTTCGACACGGAACCGAATACCGCCGAACCCCGAGGTCTTCGACTTGGAACTGACAAGGTCTACTACATGGATGCAAAGACCGAACCCGATCCGCCAAGTTCTTCCTCCCGGACCGATGACCGCCAAGATCGCCACCGGTTCAACAAGCACTCCGTCCCGGACACCAAGTGCTGCTTTCCGAATGTCAAGACCGATGCAATGGCGCGGACCCGACAAGATCCTCGCAACGACAAGATCGGCACCGACCCGGAAGAATCCGATGCTCCCCGAGACCGACCCAAGTCCTGCTTCCCGGATGCGACAAGATCGACCTCAGTTATCCGAGAACGATCCCGCCGAGACCGAACCCCAGATCCGGACCCTGAGACCGAACCCCGAACCCCGGAACCCCAAGATCGCCGAACCCTAATGTGTGACCCCTTTCCTCGAGACCCTTTATTTTATAAATTGCCAACTATATAAATTGTCGCATATTTAATTGTTCATGCATGCATACTTGTCATGTGGTTTGGGGGCCTTATGCCGATTCACCTAATTAAATATGGGGCCCATATGCGGGCAAATCTAGCCTTATATTGGCCTCATTTAAATTGGTGTAGTGAACCGGTGATATATTTTGCCATGTTCAAACAACATTTAAATTGCGGGGTATCTAAATAACTTGAACCGTTTAATTAATTGTCGGGACCCCGGTTCCACTTAATATTGCCTAATTGCATCGCATCTTTGCCATGCCATACATCATACATGCATCATGCCCGATCTTTTGCCGTAGTATTAAATATTGCATCCGGTGTTTATTCTAGTGTTTTGCTTCTTCGCGGATAAGGCCGTTGAGTTGATGTGAGCTTCGCCCCGATCTTCGGTTGAACCTTCGATAATGTTTTTAGGCGAGCATCTCCCTCTTTCTACCTATCTTACTTTTATAGTATTTATTCCCTCCTGTTGATCTATTGCTATATGTGTTGCGATGCTCTAGTTTTCGTACCCGTGATATCCCTTGCAGCCGTATATTGCCTTGGACACATCCTATTACCTGTTGTTTGGTAGATAGTTGGACTTGCGCGTCGTAGTCGCTTGCTCAAGTGCTGTTGCGTGTCGTCAAGTACCTCAGTTGTTGGAAGGCTGCCATATGCTTATGTTGGAGATGATCCTGGCTTTATTTATCGTTCATTTTATTTTCCTGTTTAACAACTAAAATTGAAGTAAGTAAGCAGAGGCATCGGTGGGTGATAGATAATATTTGGTTTCCGACCGCCCACTTGTGTCCCGTAGGACCCCGAGTACTTGATACCTGTTCCTTGATTTATCGCGCTACCCACATCCGGGAGGCTTATGGGACCCCCCTTAGCCAGAGCTTGATTCAGTCTTATTTCTTGGGGCCACAAACTAGTTTGAGGTTTTATTTACGATCCTATACTTATGCCATGCTACTGCTTTATTTACGATTGTGCGAGGAGCACACTGTACTGTTTAGGAATTGTGACCCGTTTTCGCGGTATCGACACCCCGAGTTTTCGGGTTCCCAGTCGTTTACAGCCGGCCCCACAAACCTCGGGTCCGTCTCGGAGCTAGCTTACTTCGTTGCGGGTGTACTCCAAGGGGTGGACCCCTGAAATATTTCTGAATCCTGTGATTGCTTTGTCGTGAAAGCCTCGTTGGGTTTTGATTTGGTTTTTCCGAGGTTGATCGAGTGTGTGTTGTTATTTGTGCACCCCGGCCGGGTTAAAACTTTCTGAAAGCCGTGTCCGCGGTTATGGACGACTTGGAGCACAGTATCTCGACCATAGACAACTATAACTAAAGTAGTGCTATAAATTTTGACTTTATAATGACTAGTAAGCAGCTTCACTATAATGGAATGGCTAAATAAAACTGCCAACAATTGCTTGTTTGGAAGTCGCTTGCGACCATTGTACCTGACTAGTAAGTATTGCAACTATAACGGAATGGCTGAATAAAAGTACCAACAACTGCTGGGTTTTGGGTTATCTCATGCTAAATGTATCTGACTAGTAAGTGCCGCAACTACAACGGAATGGCTAACTAAAACGGCCCACTGCTTATTTTATCAGGATGATTATCTATACCTGACTAGTAATTGCTACAACGATAACCGAATAAATAAAACTGCCAACTGTGTGAGTTCCTCGGTTGACTTCCTCGTTTGGTCTCGAGGGGGAAACACCAGGATGGATTTGTTTGAAGTTAGTATCAGGTTGGTTCCGGATAGGTCTTTCTTACCCCTCTCTGATTGCCTCTAGTTGTATCGAGTCTCTATAGGTTGTTCAGCGCATGCTGCCGCTGCCGCTTCAGTCCACCATACCTATGTAGGCGAGGACCGCCGAATTCTAGTCTCGCCGTGTACTGGCCTCAGTACTGACGCTCCTCTTTTTCCTTTGCCCTTTGTCGGCACCCCTTTTGTTTAAGCAGGTTTGAGATCGACGTCGTTAGCAGGGTTACCCTTCCGGCTTGGCCTGGGCAGGGTTATGGACGCCATTGGTTATTCTGCAGGGCTCTTAGCCCCATTTGCATCTTGTCCGTAGTCGGACGCTCTATCATTTTCAAGGTGATTTGGATCTTTGTATATTATATCTGTATTCTTGACTCTTTGGGTTGCTGTTATATATATCTGTTCTGTGGGTCCCATCGAGGACTGTTGTGTAATGTTATTACTTCGTTTTCCACCCGCACGAAAGTGCCTGGTGGGCACCTTTGAATCGTTTCTATGCGGGTTTTGGCGGGAAGCGCTGAAACTTGCATAGGGCCGATTCTGAGGGTGTTACAGAGTGGTATCAGAGCTCAGCAGTTGCGATACCCCACAAGTCCAGCCTGTAGGATAACCTAGCTAACGGCCGAAGTAGAGTGTCAAAAACTATTTTTGCAAAATCGGTTGGATAGTCCTGATTAGGTCTGATTTTACTCCTTACCCCTCTGCTATTCTCCTCTTACCTCTGCGTGTTTTTAATCCGCTCTCGTCTCTTTCTTCGAGTCCAGGAATTCTCGTGGTTGGGTTCCGTCGTACCTTCAGGGTTACGCTTCCTCTTCGGTGACGGTGTTGCTACATCTGGTCTTCCTGCTATCCGAGGAACCCTTCGTCTGATGGATTTCTCTTTGTTCCTTCTCGTGCCTTCCAGTGTTTTCCGACGCGACGACATCATCTACGCCAGATCCAATGCAGAGTCTGCATCACTCCTTTGTTTCTGAACCTCGCTTGTCGAGATCTCCAGTCTGAATTCCGAGAATGGTTGCACGCTTTTCTACTGATTGTGCAGAGTAATAGTTTGGGTGCGTGATGGATTGGCCCCCATGCCGACTACCCCTTCTATTCGCTTTTGTACATTGAAGTGGATGAGAATGCATCGGTTCCCTCTTTCCATCGGAGCTAGAGGTGGCTTGATTTGTTGATACCTCTACCTTCGACCTTCTGTTCCCGGAGTGTTCTCTCGACGATCACGGACAACGACCTCTTGTTAGTGGTGTCGCGAAGATCTACACGAAGCGAGAAGACGCAGTTCGTCGACCTTCCTTCCGGTACCATGAGGCGGATCTCGAGGGCGAGATCCATTGTTAGTGGTGTCGAATTGTGGCATCCCGCTAAAACCACTACTAGAAAATCGCTTGGTGTTTTCGTTCTATGCATCGTCATGACGTCATCATGCATGTCTTGTCTCTAAGAATGTTTTAACTAAAACCCCATTTTTTTTGTTTTCTACCCTTCCTTTGTCCTTAAGTTCAAAATTAATCTTATTTATCTTGCTCAAATTATGTTCCCTAAAACTATTTGCTAATTTATTTATTTTAAGATAAAACAAAAAGATGTTTAATGAAAATAAATAAAACACCTAGACCTAAGCTGGCCAGGCCCAAAAGGCCCAGCCAGCTGAAACCCTAGACCTAACCTCAAACAAACCCTAACACTACCAGCGTCCACTCCTCCCATCCCCCCTGCTGCCGCCACCCTCCTCTGACACACGCACTCGCCCACGCGACCCAGCAGCCCCAACTACACCCACACCACACCAAACCCATCCCTGATCCCCAAGCCGCCCCACCCCTGGATCCCATGCTCCCCGTGTCCCACCCCTGACCCCACCTCGCCCTACTCCCCGCGCCCTGCCCGCTCTCCCCTCCCTCTCTCTCATCCGCTCGCGATCCCCACCTCCTCTGCCTCGTGAACCTTCCTCGCCAACCGCCGATGCGTCGCCCTTTCCCCCTGATCTCAATCCCCGCCGCCAGGGCCAAGCCCTTCCTCCTCGACCCCCTCCGTCGCTCACCCCTCGGCCTCAAGCTCTCTCCGTCCCTCCCTCTCCTCTCTGTATCGCATGTTTCGTCGCGGAACGGAGCTCCGCGTCGGCCCCCGTCGTTCTCTGCCGCGCCACCCCGAGCTGTGAGCCGAGACCACCGGGCCCCGTCTTCCAACCGCCGCTGCTCTGCGTGTCCCCCCCCCCCCTGTCCGGCCGCCGTCCCCTGAAGCCCGAGCTCCGCGTCGCGGCCGCGCATCACCTCCGCCGTGCACCTCCTCTCCTCCGCGCCTCCTCCTCGCCGGGGCCCCGCCTTCCTCTTCACGGCCTCGCCTCGACGTCCTCGGCCGCCGCCGTGGGCGCCCCTCACCTCCGCTGGCACCACCCTCCTTCGCCCGGCTGTCCCCGACCCCATCGGCCCTGTGCTCCTCGCCACTGGCCGCCATGGCCCTGGCGCCCCTCTGCTCTGCCTGCGGATGCGTTCTCCCCTGCAGCCTCCTTGCGCCCGCACCTGGCCACCGATGTCCTTGCAGGCCCAACCTCGTGTGTTCCTCCTGCAGTGACCGTGTACCCCAGCTGTGTGTATGTTTTGGAAGTTCTCGTTTTCTGTCAGGCACCGCTTTGCTGCTAAGAGCTCCTGTAGTTATGTTTGTCTCGCAGCATTGTTTCCATCGTCCGCCATGTACAAGTTTGGTGTCTCTCGGAATCGCAAGATCTTCTTACAGAGACGCCCCCGACAAGTTGCACAAGACCCTTGAACTCGACCCCCTCGAAACGACAAGATATAATACACGGAGCATATGTCCGAGACCGCGAACCCACAGGGACTTCATCATAGAAGGCGAAGACCGTACCGAACCGATGACCCCGACGAACCCCGGCAAGATCTTCGACACGGAACCGAATACCGCCGAACCCCGAGGTCGTCGACTTGGAACTGACAAGGTCTACTACATAGATGCAAAGACCGAACCCGATCCGCCAAGTTCTTCCTCCCGGACCGATGACCGCCAAGATCGCCACCGGTTCAACAAGCACTCCGTCCCGGACACCAAGTGCTGCTTTCCGAATGTCAAGACCGATGCAATGGCGCGGACCCGACAAGATCCTCGCAACGACAAGATCGGCACCGACCCGGAAGAATCCGATGCTCCCCGACACCGACCCAAGTCCTGCTTCCCGGATGCGACAAGATCGACCTCAGTTATCCGAGAACGATCCCGCCGAGACCGAACCCCAGATCCGGACCCTGAGACCGAACCCCGAACCCCGGAACCCCAAGATCGCCGAACCCTAATGTGTGACCCCTTTCCTCGAGACCCTTTATTTTATAAATTGCCAACTATATAAATTGTCGCATATTTAATTGTTCATGCATGCATACTTGTCATGTGGTTTGGGGGCCTTATGCCGATTCACCTAATTAAATATGGGGCCCATATGCGGGCAAATCTAGCCTTATATTGGCCTCATTTAAATTGGTGTAGTGAACCGGTGATATATTTTGCCATGTTCAAACAACATTTAAATTGCGGGGTATCTAAATAACTTGAACCGTTTAATTAATTGTCGGGACCCCGGTTCCACTTAATATTGCCTAATTGCATCGCATCTTTGCCATGCCATACATCATACATGCATCATGCCCGATCTTTTGCCGTAGTATTAAATATTGCATCCGGTGTTTATTCTAGTGTTTTGCTTCTTCGCGGATAAGGCCGTTGAGTTGATGTGAGCTTCGCCCCGATCTTCGGTTGAACCTTCGATAATGTTTTTAGGCGAGCATCTCCCTCTTTCTACCTATCTTACTTTTATAGTATTTATTCCCTCCTGTTGATCTATTGCTATCTGTGTTGCGATGCTCTAGTTTTCGTACCCGTGATATCCCTTGCAGCCGTATATTGCCTTGGACACATCCTATTACCTGTTGTTTGGTAGATAGTTGGACTTGCGCGTCGTAGTCGCTTGCTCAAGTGCTGTTGCGTGTCGTCAAGTACCTCAGTTGTTGGAAGGCTGCCATATGCTTATGTTGGAGATGATCCTGGCTTTATTTATCGTTCATTTTATTTTCCTGTTTAACAACTAAAATTGAAGTAAGTAAGCAGAGGCATCGGTGAGTGATAGATAATATTTGGTTTCCGACCGCCCACTTGTGTCCCGTAGGACCCCGAGTACTTGATACCTGTTCCTTGATTTATCGCGCTATCCACATCCGGGAGGCTTATGGGACCCCCCTTAGCCAGAGCTTGATTCAGTCTTATTTCTTGGGGCCACAAACTAGTTTGAGGTTTTATTTACGATCCTGTACTTATGCCATGCTACTGCTTTATTTACGATTGTGCGAGGAGCACACTGTACTGTTTAGGAATTGTGACCCGTTTTCGCGGTATCGACACCCCGAGTTTTCGGGTTCCCAGTCGTTTACAACCGGCCCCACAAACCTCGGGTCCGTCTCGGAGCTAGCTTACTTTGTTGCGGGTGTACTCCAAGGGGTGGCCCCCTGAAATATTTCTGAATCCTGTGATTGCTTTGTCGTGAAAGCCTCGTTGGGTTTTGATTTGGTTTTTCCGAGGTTGATCGAGTGTGTGATGCTATTTGTGCACCCCGGCCGGGTTAAAACTTTCTGAAAGCCGTGTCCGCGGTTATGGACGACTTGGAGCACAGTATCTTGACCATAGACAACTATAACTAAAGTAGTGCTATAAATTTTGACTTTATAATGACTAGTAAGCAGCTTCACTATAATGGAATGGCTAAATAAAACTGCCAACAATTGCTTGTTTGGAAGTCGCTTGCGACCATTGTACCTGACTAGTAAGTATTGCAACTATAACGGAATGGCTGAATAAAAGTACCAACAACTGCTAGGTTTTGGGTTATCTCATGCTAAATGTATCTGACTAGTAAGTGCCGCAACTACAACGGAATGGCTAACTAAAACGGCTCACTGCTTATTTTATCAGGATGATTATCTATACCTGACTAGTAATTGCTACAACGATAACCGAATAAATAAAACTGCCAACTGTGTGAGTTCCTCGGTTGACTTCCTCGTTTGGTCTCGAGGGGGAAACACCAGGATGGGTTTGTTTGAAGTTAGTATCAGGTTGGTTCCGGATACGTCTTTCTTACCCCTCTCTGATTGCCGCTAGTTGTATCGAGTCTCTATAGGTTGTTCAGCGCATGCTGCCGCTGCCGCTTCAGTCCACCATACCTATGTAGGCGAGGACCGCCGAATTCTAGTCTCGCCGTGTACTGGCCTCAGTACTGACGCTCCTCTTTTTCCTTTGCCCTTTGTCGGCACCCCTTTTGTTTAAGCAGGTTTGAGATCGACGTCGTTAGCAGGGTTACCCTTCCGGCTTGGCCTGGGCAGGGTTATGGACGCCATTGGTTATTCTGCAGGGCTCTTAGCCCCATTTGCATCTTGTCCGTAGTCGGACGCTCTATCATTTTCAAGGTGATTTGGATCTTTGTATATTATATCTGTATTCTTGACTCTTTGGGTTGCTGTTATATATATATCTGTTCTGTGGGTCCCATCGAGGACTGTTGTGTAATGTTATTACTTCGTTTTCCACCCGCACGAAAGTGCCTGGTGGGCACCTTTGAATCGTTTCTATGCGGGTTTTGGCGGAAAGCGCTGAAACTTGCATAGGGACGATTGTGAGGGTGTTACAGCTGGTCTCCAAATTCCATCAGGACTACCATGTACACTTTTTTAGATGATGCCCATTCTGCTATTCTTTCATTACTGTACTCCAAGTAAATAAAACAAAATCTTCCAGTTTCCAAAACAATATCATTATGAAAAAACTCCTAAGAAAATACACACATGACACATAATAGGGTGGGAAGAACAAGTGTGTCCATATTAAATTGAGCATGTATAGTTTGATAGCGAAGTCTAGAAAAGATAAGCTCTCACAATTATCACTGAGAGGGTCATTCTTGACTACATAATAAACATCCCGCACTATTACTTATGGTTTTAGAATTGACCATGGATAAAATGTCACATGAAGCCACCTATGGATTAAACAAGTCTTGCATTTGAGACAACAAAAACCTTAGAAAAATGGTTAAATCATAGCACAAGCCTTGAAGCCTAGTATGTCATACGACACTTGTAGTGCATGTAGTTTCTCATTGGGTAGAACAAATTAATACTAAGGAGTTATAAGAAGAAGTTTGATAAAATTCAATCCAGAAAAGCTTCGCTTTATACGACAATACTAATAAACTAAAATTATACAAAGTATAAACAAGATAAGAACTCAATTTTATAGAAAACACCACAACTCCAAAATGTGAAAACAATATTACTATTAAACATATTTCATACTACATCTATATATTACATTATAATTCTTGATGATTGCGAACTTTATCAAACTTCACTTTGTCTGACTTCAAAAAAATCTACGCGTCTTCTTTCCAAGAACGAAGGTAGTATCCTGTCACTTTTCTTGGGTTGGATGATCTCGACCCGCAACCCCTCCTTCCTTACGGGCAACGCAGCCTCCACCTTCTTCATGCGCAATGCTAACGTGGCGACCTTCGCAGTAGCGAATTTATGAGAAGGAGGTGTCCCGAACCATGGGAGTTTGAGAGCCTCAGCCACTGATACGTCGTAAATGTATCTATAATTTTTGATGTTTCATGCTTGTTTAGTATCCACTTTGCTTTGCTTTGTCTACACTTTAAGGTATTTTTATACGCTTTTTGGACTAACCTATTAACAAGTTGCCACAGTGCCAGTTGCCTGTTTTCTACTGTTTTTTGTTCCAGAAAATCCAGAAAATGAATAATCTCGGAATTGGACGGGACAAAAGCCAAAGTCAATATTTCACTGAGGAGAACACGGAGCCATAAGACGAGACGGAGGAGGGCCACGAGGGGCCCACACCCCCTGGCCACGCGCCCAGGCCTGGCCCACGCCTGGGGGGTGCGGCCGCCTCGGGCACCCCCTTGGTCTCCCCCTTCGCCTATAAGAAGCCCCCGATACCAAAACCCTAAGTACCCGATCAGATCTCCACAAAACAGTCTGTAGCCGCTGCCACCATCGTCCCTAGATCGGGGGGATCTGAAGCTCTTCCCGGCACCTTGCCTGAGGGAAGAGATCATCTCGAAGGCCTTCTTCATCACCATGCCAGCCTCCGGTATGATGCGTGAGTAGTTCCACCTTGGACTATGGATCCATACAGTAGCTAGATGGTTGTTTATCCTCCTTTATGCTATCATGTTTAGATCTTGTGAGCTTCGTTCATGATCAAGATCATCTATTTGTAATCATGCATGTTGTGTTTGCAGGGA
The DNA here is from genome assembly GCA_916181665.1 of Avena sativa. Classification (NCBI taxonomy): domain Eukaryota; kingdom Viridiplantae; phylum Streptophyta; class Magnoliopsida; order Poales; family Poaceae; genus Avena; species Avena sativa. Next base: position 379,393,978 of record OV702284.1, read on the forward strand.
TCCGATGGATATTGAGATTACTATGTTAGATTGATTAATGGTTTTATCTTATTGATTCTATCATGTATGTGTTGTTTGAGATCTTGCATGCTCTCCGTTTCTAGTAGCTATCTTGGCCAAGTAGATGCTAGTGACTCCAAGAGAGGGTATTTATGCTTGATAGTGGATTCATGCCTCTATTGAATCGGGGAAAGTGACATAAATCTCTAAGGTTGTAGATGTGCTATTGCTACTGGGGAGAAAACAACGATCTTTTGTTCATAAAACAATTGTATTATTTACTTTATACACTTTGCTTAAAGCAGTTATCCATTGCTTGAAACTTAATACTGGAGGGGGTTCGGATGATAACCTGAAGGTGGATTATTAGTCATAGATGCAGTTTGATGGCAGTCTATGTATCTTGTTGTAATGCCTATTCGAATCCCATAGGATCATGAATGTATAGTATTGCATTGTTATGTCTTGCTCTGTCCTGTCAATTGCCCCGCTGTAATTTGTTTACCCAACATGTTATGTTGCTTATCTTAAGGAGAACACCTCTAGTGAACTGTGGACCCTGGTCCAATCTTTACCATTGATACATCTTCCATTATTACTGTTTACTTTCTGCAAGCCACCATCGCCTTCCACACCATATGTTTAATCCTTTGTTTTAGCAAACCGGTGAGATTGACAACCTCACTATTCGTTGGGGAAAAGTCTTGAGTTTGTGTTGTGCAAGTTTCCAAGTTGCTAACAACACCTTTGAGTCGTTTCCTTCCTCCTACTGGTTCGATAACCTAGGTTTCTTAATGAGGGAAAACTTATTGCTGTACTCATCATACCTTCCTCTTGGGGTTTCCCAACGATGCTCTACAGTGATCTGAGCCGCATCAGCCACCGTCAGCCGCTTCTAGGGTTACACGCCAAAAGTCCTTCCAAGACCTGGAACCCGTCCTTGGACAGTGTCTCTGACAGGATCAGCTCCCGCAGCCTGCTGCGCTGGCGATGGCGCCCTAGAAGGGATGACGTGAACCCTGGATAGTCCGGCATCCCGAGCATGGAGAAGATACATAGCACCTGGCGTATATTGTTTCCCTTGAACTTGAACAACATCTCACCGCTGGTGAGCATTCCAGCCATCATGCACCCGAGTGACCACGCGTCAACCCGCGCGTTGTAGTCCGGTTTCCCCAGGAGAACCTCTGGCTCCATGTAGGACGCCGTGCCGACCTTGTCGTACGGCTGCCACTCAGTCGCCAAGGACATGGCCAGCCCGAAGCCGCAGATCTTGACCGTCTTTCCATATTCTCCGACAAGGACGTTGGACGGCTTGATGTCACGGTGAACGATGCGGCACTTGTGCATTATCTCAGCCCCCGTGAGGAGCTGCCACATGAAGGCACATACGGTGGCATCGGGAAGAGGCAGCCTGCCGGAAAGGAACTCATTGAGGTTCGACCCGACGGACTCCGTCACGACGTAAGGGTTTCCGCTAGAGGCCTCGGTCAGGAGACGGGTCTCTCGGTCGACGTCGGTGGCGGTGTGGCGGAGGGACTTCATGGCGACGGTCTTGCCCGTGGCTCCGTGGTGCACCATGACCTCGGCGTCCTGGTAGCCCACCGTGCTACCGGCGCTGGTTCTTGTTGCTGATGATGATCGTCATGTCTTAGGCGTGGACGTTTTAGAGGACCATGATGATAGATGAATCGATGGAGGAGAACGGAAGAGGTGGAAGTATAAGTAGACGGGAAATGCATATCGGAGACGATTAGACGCGTTGCCCGGGTTAGGAGCGTGCTCCTCGGGATGGCCTGATGTTAAGACGCGGTGTGAAAATCATGTTTTTCCGTCCGGATTCGGAGGGGGGCTGGTTCCGTGGTGGGCTATCGAGTGTTGGACATCCTAGAAAAGCCTGGCCCAGCAAGAGATAGGCCTCGAGCGATCCAACAGGAAGTGTGAAACTGCTCGTCCCCATGCCTCTGCCCTCTGCTCTGCCTGCCCGGCCCCAAGCTTCCACCGTCGATCGAGGAGTGAGTTGGACGCCTGCCGGTCGACCTCACCTCAGCTTTCCAACTAGTTCCCTTCCCTGCCCAACTGCTCCTGATGTCGACCGCCTGCGAACCTGGGATTTCTCCTCACGGTTGTGGTGCAGGGCTGTGATCTTGCGCCGGCGCTGGGCTCCGTCGGGCTAGACAGCGGAAACGCCAGCGGCGCGCGGACGAAACAATGGAGCCGTGCGCAGCCACCCCGGCTCGCCACCCTGCCGAACCATGCTCCCCGACCCCGTCGTCCTCGTCGCTGCGCCAGTAGCGGCCGGCAGCGCAGCGTAACCTGCGAAACCAGTGGTCGCGCCTGCTCGCCGCCGACGCCGGACGCTCCCACGCCTCCGCGCTCGTCAACGCCCACCTCTCCCGCAGGTACTCCCCACTCTCCCCAGCGCTTGGGTTTCCGAGGTTCAGTTCAGTCACCACTTACTGATGCCGCCGCCTTGGGCTTGTCAGTTACATGCCTAGGATGGATTTGGGGGTGATCAGGGACATGCCAAGTTGGCGCACAAGGAGGTAGTTACACACTTTCGGCTGGAACTCGCCCGATCCTCTTTAGCAAAATCATGCCCCCTATGTAATTTGCTTGTTGGTCTCCTCATTTTCATGTCTTTTGGTTGGTTCAGGTGCAATGCCACGAGATGCTTCTATCAACCTAGAAGGAGATGGTAAAGCTCATACAAAGACCGTGCTTGTTCATGTTATTTTATCTTAGTCAGGAACACATAGGGCATGAAAGGGTTATTTAACAAAAATGAATCATGTTCTCAAATTCAACATCCAGCATCGAGGTCTCTGGCTCACTGCCAATCCCAAACAGTCCAGTGCCAAAACCTTACAAATCACCATGAGCATTATCTTCTGATGTTGTGATCCGAAAGGAGTGCACGAATTTCAGGTATTGTCAACCTGAGAATGGAAGACGAAACTTGCAAATGTCGTGGTGATGTCCCTTCCCATCGATGGCAAAATTAGCTTGAGAAATATGCAAATAAAAAGTGTTGGAAGCATGTTATAACCTGACCATGTCTAAGATAATTGACCTTAATAGTTTAGAAAGTCAAAATATTTGAAATTTTGCTACAAACATAGAAGACACAATTCTCTAGTTTTCTTCTACTAGACATAAAGTGGCTTGTTTGGTTTGATGTTCTTCATTTTCCTGCTACCAGGTCCTTGCCGTGTCCGACTTGGTTAAAGCTTCTCGCGTCATGTGGTGTTTTTCGGAAGTATCTTCCAATAGTTCAATAGTCCGCTTTACTGACACCCAAGATGATTTGAATGATTCAGGGGATGGTGGAGGAGCTCCAGTATTCAAATTGATCTCCATGTCAGAATTTGGTGGGTTGCCCGTTCATTTTATCCAAAACAGGATCAAAGTTCCATAACTTCTATTTCCTTCTGATTAGCATGACAATAATTTCCTTAAAAAAGATTCAGAAAGTCCTGTTCTAAAATACGAAGATACAGAGAGACAGATGATCTTTCTTTCCATTCTGTTAGTTATGGCAGAAATGAATTCTTGAATATGATTCGGGAATTCAATAAATTTTGTATTGTTTACATAATAGCTGCAAGTTAGTCAGAAAGTCGAGTGAGTATTATATAGTTAATTTGCAAAAAAAGATAGTATTATATAGTTAATAAATAAACTTTAAGTTATCACACACTCTGTACTAGGTTTCAGTGTATGTATTCAATATATAGTTTCTTATATTCTATTTCCTTTCTGAAGTGGTACCGAAGATTCAGATCTGCACGTGAGTCTATGCTGTTCTATTGTTCGTAATCCAGCAAGAGACGGTCTTAATTATATTAATTTCCTTTTTTTTCATGAATTCATCTTAGAGGATCTTGCTCAAGAGCTTGTTGAGATGTTTATTTCGGAGCTACAATTGAAGGTATTATCATCTTTTCACTATACCGTGTTTTATGATACGGTGATGCTTGTTGATTGCAGAAACAGTTAGTGCATTCAATCCTGCTATGTTTTCCGCTTGTGCAGTTAGGAATCGCTTATTTCTACGTGCCTGTTTTCTTCTGTTTGTTTGAGGAATTCCTGACGGTGGAAATCAATTTCAATGTAGAGACTGATTGTCTTGGAACTCCTTTCGATCAACTTAAAGGAAGGTACAGATTCTTCACCAGAATGGTCAGATGAGCTATATGACAGGGAATTGTACGAATTTCCGAGTACTAGCATTGGGGCAGAGACAGCTGCCCACTACCTGAGAACTGGAGGGCTGATGTCTTGCAGGCAGGGCTACCTGGCCATAGTCCATCACATGAGGTTTTGCAGGTACATGTCTAATTTTGCAGAATTGTTGCATTGATTCCATACATTAGAATTTAACTGTCTCTGCCCCGATGCTTATGTCTTTAACTGTTTGTTTGATAGACTTATAAACAATAACTTGGCTCATGTAGTTGAAGGATGAAAGGGGCATCTTTGGATTAGATCAAATGTGCTATGCTATGTCAGCATGCTACCTAACAATGATTCTATCTTGTCAATTGCTTGTTTTACAGGTCTATTTAGCCTCTTGGCTTGTTAATGTGAACATCAAGATGAGTAGGTAATTGTTTCACTGACTGTTTTAGCTTTTGGGTATTAGAAACTAAGAATATCAGAAGTTGCACCCTGAATTTCGAAATTAATTTGTACATCATAGAACTTTGGTGTTAGTATTGATAGCTTGATTTTATTTCAGAATTGACGAAATCTTGGAGCTTGTTGGGGAAGAGATGCAAATCAGATTGTGTTGAATTATGTCTGATTTGACAGAGGATATGATCTGAAATGGTTTGCTAATCTGCAAATTCCATACTACTAGTATTAAAGAAAGGCATAGAAACATTGTTTATCTTTGTTGCTCATCTGGATCATGCACACTGGAAGTCCGAAACGGCATTTTCCGTATCATACTGGACCTGATAATATTGACATCTGCAATGCGTTTACAGGTAGTTGTACCCGTACCTCACCTAAGATCAGTCACTCCCACCACAAGTCAACAGAACCCTGCAGAGAGGTACATCCAGGTCGTTTCTGTTGATAACCACGACTGGGCTTCGTGAACTACGACAGTGCTGTGAAGTATCTCCAGGAGGCTGCTCGTGGCAGTGCCTAGCCATGGATTCTCTTCCCTTCCCTGTCACATATGTATCTGGTTGTGTCTATAGAACATTCTTGGGTATTCTGGTTGAAATTTCCGGCTTAAAAATAAGCAGTGCATTCGTGTGTCGGTTGTGTGGATATATACTTTCTGGTTCAGGTGTGTTGTAAATATCAGAGTCATCATCCTATGATGGTCCTGTTGCATGAGCTGGGTGTTGTGAGCTGAGTCCAGATTCTCAGTTTAGGTTGAAACTTGGGGCAGAATCTGCATGTGTGTTTTCAGGCTGACATGTAATGTAAACTGGCCAATTTTTGCCACCATGTACAGTATTGTTTTTTCTGGAATACACGCCAAAGTGTGTATGTCATTGTATACATTTATAAGAAGGCGCATCAAGATGACGTTTAGAGTACATCGAACCCGAAGACGAACAAAGAAAACTAAGGAACCAAAGAAAGAAAACTAAAACTTTACAAAGACCGGTACTAGCCGGTCAAGATTACATTACAGAGCCGCCACATGGTCGGTCAGATGATGATTGATTTTGCTACTTTCTGAAGACTGGTGTCGAACTTGCTACAAGCCGTGGAGCCCTGCCTGAGGATGCATTTCAGTTACATCTCTGCTCATGTGTTGCCTATCCTAGCAAGTAGCAACCCAATATGTTGCACTAATTCAGTTACATTTAAACTAAACAATGTACGAGCGTCAGCTTTCTTCCTGGGTTGGATGATCTTGGCCGGCAACCCTTCCTGACTGGCAACGCTGCCTCCAGCTTCTTCCTGAGCAACGCCAACGTGCCGGACTTCGTAGCAGCGGCTGGACGAGGAGGAGCAGGGGTCCGGAACCATGGGAGCTTGAGAGCCGCGGCCGTCGTCAGCCGCTTGCCGGGGTTACATGTCAGAAGTCCCTCCAGGACCTGGAACCCGTCCTCGGACAGCATCTCCGCCGGGAACAGCTCCCGCAGCCTGCTGCGCTGTCGCTCCCGCTTCGGCAATACCAGCAGAGGTCGCGCCACCATGTGGGCGAGCGGCCGGGACGTGAACCACCGGCCATCCGGCAGCCCGAGCACGGTGAAGATGGTGCGGACCTGGCGCACGATGTCGCTCCTGAGTTCGAACAGCGTCCTGCCGCCTGTGAGCATCTCGGCCATGACACACCCGAGCGACCACGCGTCCACCCGCGCGTCGTAGTCCGGCTTTCCCAGGAGCATCTCGGGCGCCATGTACAACGTCGTGCCGGCCTTGCCGTACGGCGGCCGCTCCGTGGCCAGGGACATGGCCACCCCGAGGTCGCAGATCTTGACCGTCTTCTCGTCTTCTCCGTCGACGAGGATGTTGGCCGGCTTGATGTCGCGGTGGACGATCCGGCGCTCGTGCATCGTCTTGGTCCCGGTGAGGAGCTGCCACATGAAGGCGCGCACGGTATCCTCGGGAAGAGGCGGCCTGCCCGACAGGAAGTCGCCGAGGTTCGGCCCATCCACGTACTCCATTGCGAGGCAGGGGTTGCCGGTGGTCGGGTCGAGCAAGAGCCCGTGGGAGCCGACGACGTACGGGTTTCCGACGGAGGCTTCGGCCAGGAGGTGGGCCTCATGCAGGAGCAGGAGCTGGTCGACGTCGGTGGCGGCAGCGGCGTCGGTGAAGCAAAGGGACTTGATGGCGACGGTCTTGCCCGTGGCACGGTGACGCGCCTTGACGACGGCACCGAAGCTGCCCTTGCCGACGCTGCACGCGTCGTCGTAGTCCTCCGTGCTCCCGGCGCTGCTGCTGCTGGTTGCTGATGACGATCCTCCTGTCGCGTCGACGTCTTCGTGGACGACGGTGGCGGCTCGTTTGCCGCCGCGGAAGACCATGGCGCTCGACTCGATTCCTGGAGAGAAGGGAGCGATCGATCGAGCGAGCGAGCGAGCTAGCTTGGTGGATGCATCATGCTTGGAGGAGGACATATATAGATAGATCGACGAGAGGTACGTTTTCGGGTCGGAGTCATGCGCCGTGATTTGTTGGAAAATAACCGAACCCAAATCACGTCCAACTGCAGCAGTTCAGGTAGAGTCCGTAAGTTTTTTTTTTTTTTTAGAGAGAGGTAGAGTCCGTAAGTTCAGGCTGTAGGATTACCACGGCGGTAATTCGTCGGCTGCAAACAACTGCACTCCGACCTGTTACCTGGTTCCCTGGATTGTTTGTTATTATTACGCTGGGTGGTTTTCTTTGAGATTAATTGCAGCTACTTGGCCTCTTTCACGTACTCTACAGTTTAATCGAGTAATTATTCGGTATATACTCGAGGGTCAAAACCAAAATCCCCAAACTTAATCTGGCTTTTTTCCATATTTAATGACCGAATTAGGCACCGAAGTTCTCGATTTTGGTCTCGGGTTTTATCCCTGGCATGTGGAGCCCACATGACTTGGCATCCAACGAGCAACGTGCAGCGGAGAAGGATTTTTTTTTTGAGAATAGCGTAGAAGGATTTTGTAGCTGCTTGTTGTTGCACAAAACACCGTTGTTTGCTCTAGTTGTTGCACATAACACCAAAATGGTGCAAATTTATTACTCCCTTCGGACCATATTAATTAACTCAAATTTGACTAGATTTGAATGAATCTAGACACTATTTACTATATAGATTCATTCAAATTTTAACAAATCAAAGTCAATTAATATGGATCGGAGGGAGTAGTATTTTAGTTATAGTACAATTTCTCAAAAAAATGGCCAGCATAATCTTTGAAAATGCAAATATTCGAGAAACACAATTAACCTTTATATTTGGGCCAGGTGGAAATATTTTGACAAACGATCCATTACAAATATATTTCTATGTTAGGTCCACAAACTCCACAAAGCATGGTGTTGGCTGCAATTTTCTCGGTTGGGCGCAAATCAGATGTGCATCAAGATTTGTTTTTCTTACCCTACGCAAGCGTACCAATGCTGGCCACAGTATGTTTTGTAGTTTCATGATGGTAATAAGTATTTTCAAAATAGTTGGTGTTCTAGTCTTGTCTTAAGTAAAACTACTTTAAATTTGACAAAAAATATATAACATCTAAAACACGTTTTCTTAGATATGTTTTGGAAAAAATATATGGGGTTGGGTCGCATGGCGTCCCTCCTAGGGCCCATCCTGAAATTTCTACACGTCACCATATGACACTAATCTTCAAGCTCACTCGTCCCCTCAATCACTTCATATGGTGTATTAGGATACGACATGTATCTATACTGTTTGAAGAAGAAAACATACGAGATGACTCAAACAATCCTCCATGTCTCGCCTGTAGTGCCCACGGAGAGTTCGTGATCGGAGTATGACCTCCTCCCTCTAGCCTTGTTAGTGCTGTACCTTTTCGTATTGAGGCTTGTATCAGCGTTCTCCTCCACGAAAAGTTGAAGCGTTATAATTATGTCCGGTTTTATCGATGGATTTTGGCCCGCCCAAAGCCTGAACACAGCTCTCCTATACCCTTCGTATGCTATACGGTCGAGTTCGACTCGACTAGTACAAGACGAACTGTGTGCCGCTCCCACATTCGATAATTGGGCGTACAAGTTGCAAAACAAGTCTACAATCTCCGTGCGTTTAGAAATTCGACTGCTAAAAGTGCCTATCATGGGCGTCGTTGTTGGTCTCTGTTCTGACCCACTAATGACCATCGGAACCCTAATTCCGTAGAGTTGGCCGAGCGACGCAGAAGGTCGAATTGATCACCGTTGTCGAACCCGCCGAGATGATCTATTCTCCGAAGGAGGTGGCCTAGCTAGGGTTTGAGAGATCGGTTGCCTCCACCACCTACCTCCTCCATTGTCGATCTGCATACTCATCTGTGGACGCAGAGACACAAGGATTTATTTCCCGTAGTTTCTTCCTTTTGAGGGGAAGTACGTCTACGTTTGGAGAGGGGGTGATTTCAAACCACCAACACCACGAGAGGGGGAAAAAATCCTTGTGTCTCCGCGTCCACCACTTTGGTTACTTCTATCCTTTACCGCACTTTACTTACTTGTTCTTGCTTAGTATTGGGTTAGCTTGTGCTTGTTTGTCATATAGGTAAATTCACCTTAGTTGCATTATATAAAGAATTTACCTTTCTTGTCAAACCTTAATTTGAAAAGGAAGAAAATTTGAAGTGGCACCTATTCACCCCTCTCTAGGTGCCCATACGATCCTTTCAATTGGTATCAGAGCCTCGGCTCTTTATTCGGGCTTTACCGCCTAAGAGTATATGGGTAGCAATGAAGGGGAAGGTGGTGGTGAGCATACCACGGTGACCATGGATGATCTCAATAACTTGGAAACAAGATTGAGCTCCACCATGGACAACGAGATCAAACAATTGCAAAAGTTAATTGAGCAACTTGTTAAAGATAAGGTAGGCTCATCATCCCTTCCTCCTCAAGAGGAACTACCACCTTCATCCAAAGAGAATGCCCCGGCATCTCCCACGGATAAGGTGGTGGGAGATAATCAAGGCAACATTATCTCCTCCACAAAAAGATTTGGTGAGAAGGGAGAGCATCATGACTCCCATGCATGGTTCTCTCCCGACCCCCCCAATTCCTCACCCTCATGTAAACAATAGAGGTGACCCACCTAAGCTTGAAGCATCTACTACCTTTGCTTAATGGCAATCTCTAATGAAAACTCATGTGCGCAGCTCTTGCATTGAACTATGGAACATCATCGAACAAGGACTCTATATTGGGGATCCAAATAACTTGACAAGAAGAGAAGTTGTCAATAGTCAACTCAATGCCACCGCCTTGCACATGATTCAACAAGGATTGGGTACAAAGGATTACCCACACATTGAGCACCTTAGCATCGCCAAGGAAGCTTGGGATGCTCTCACGGTGTTGTTTGTTGGGAATGAGAGCATGAAGAGGAACCGGTATGATGCACTAAGCAATGAAGCCGAAGGCTTCTACATGATGGAAGGTGAAAATCATGAAGAAATGTACCGTAGGCTCAAGACCACCGCCACTGTTTTTAGAAATGTGGGTGCCTCACATGTGGATGATGCTTGGATAAAAAGGAAATATGTGAGTGCACTCATGCCCTTTGAGCCCACCGACTTGAAGAGCCTACAAGGAAGACACAACTACCATCGCATGACCTCCAATGAAGTTATGCAAGAGATGTCCTCTTTCAAGGTTGCCGCCAAGAATGCCAAAGATGCCCGTGCTCGAGCCCTTGGTATGAGCAATGTTGTCAACGTTGCTTTGAAGGACAAAGTTGTGGAACATGGGGATGAAGATGATAGTGATGAAGGCCTCTCCATGGACCACCCCGATGATGTCAAGATTGATCATAGTCAATATATAGCCTTCTATGCAAAGAACTTTTGGAAGAACCCCGCCAAGGCCAAGATGGAAATGAAACGAAAAAGCAACCCAAATGGGAAAAGAGAAAATACCACTAGATTGAGAACTTGTTTCAATTGTGTTGACCGCTATCACTTTGTGGCGAGTTTCCCCTATGAGAAGAGAGAAGATCATGGTGGAAACCTCATTCCAAAGAAAACTTCCAAAGCTCCCTACAAGAAACCCTTCATCAAGAAGAATCCCATCAACAAGAAGTCGGGCAAAATTTTATTGGTCACTCATGAAGAATTCTCCTCTGACAATGAAGATGATGAAGATGAGGAAGAGGAAACATCAAGAGGTGTGGCTGCTCTAGCCACTACTTCTACTCCAACATACTCACTCTTCGATTCTCCAAATGAGAATACTCCCAACAAGAACGTCACTTGCCTTATGGCAAGAGGAACGGAGGTATCCTCATCATCTCACTCCACTCCCTTAGCTAATGATGAAATTGATGATGGGATGTCTCTTGATGTAAAAAGGGAATTAATTGCCTTTGATGAGTTTGTGACTAACTTACTGTTGGAGATATGCCCTAGAGGCAATAATAAATGTGGTTATTATTATATCTTTGTGTTTATGATAAATGTTTACATTCATGCTATAATAGTATTAACAAGGAAACATTGATACTTGTGTGATTTGTAAACTTAATTTGAAGTCCCTAGTATAGCCTCTATACATCACTAGCTTGTTGGTTGATAAATGATTGTGGTTTTCCTATCATGAACATTGAGATGTTATCAACAACAAGATCATATCGTTAGGAGAATTATATGGTGGACATACTCCTATAGATAAGCGTAGCATAAAGATCAAGTCATTTCAATAGTTCAATTGCTATATGCTTTCTGATACATAGTAACCTAATTCCTTCGACCATGAGATCATGCATATCACCTTTACCAGATGGATGCTTTGATGACATCAAACACCACACCGTAACTGGGTGGCTATAAAGGTGGCATTGAGTGTTCGGAAAGTATTGGTTGAGACACATGGATCAAGAGTGGGATTTGTCCATCCATATGACGGATAGATATACTCTGGGCCCTCTCGGTGGAATGTCATCCAATTAGCTTGCAAGCATGTGACTGGCTCACAAGGGATCACATATCACGGGAACGAGAAAAAAGAGTACTTATCGGTAACGAGGTTGAACTAGGTATGCAGAGATACCGACGATCATAACCTCGGATAAGTAAACTATCGTGAGACAAAGGGAAATTGGTATCGTATGTAAGTGGTTCATTCGATCGCAAAGTAACCGTAGAAATATGTGGGAGCCATATGAATTTCCAGATTCCTCTATTGGTTCTTGTTCGGAGAAGTGTCTCGATCATGTCCGCATAATTCACGAACCGTAGGGAGACACACTTAAGGATTCGACGTTGTTTGAGTAGTTATGGTATTATGAGAAAGAGACCGAATGTTGTTCGGATTCTCGGATGGGATCCGGGATATCACGAGGTGATCCAGAATGGTCCGGAGAATAAAGATTCATATAAGGAAAGTCCCGTTTCGGAGTTCGGGAATGATTCCGGTGTTTTCATCGGGAATGTTCTAGAAGGTTCCGGAATGTCCGACACTCCGGAGGGGAAGGGGTACATGAATGTGTCATTGCATGTTGGAATGATTGCATCATGTACTAAGTGTCATCGCTGTTCCAAATAAAGGATTAATTCAAATCCTAGTTTGAAAAGTCAAATAGCTAGTTTGAAAAGTCAAACGGCTAAAATTGGAAAGAGGAAAAGAGGAGGAAGGAGGGAAACCGAGTTAGGGAGGGAATCCCTCCTCCAACCGGCGGCGCCCCCTCCAAGCCGAGTTGGGTAGGGACTCCCCTCCCTCCCCTTGGCCGCCGGCCCCTCCACCTATATAAGGAGGGGCAGGGCTCCCTCCTCTAGACACACAAGTCCCTCACCTCAAACCCTAGAAGTCGCAGCCCACCATAGCCGCCGCCGCCCCTCTAGGGTTTTGCCCTAGCCGCCGACTTGGGGGTCCCCGGAACCCTAGCCGCCGGCTCTATCCCCTTCTCCTTGGTGTTTCTAAACCCTAGATCGCCGAGGAGCTCTCTCATACTCCACCATACTCGCTCCGGCTTAAGGCGAAGCCCTGCGAGATCTCCCCTCTACTTCCGGTACCACGCCGTTGTGCTGCCGGAATCGCGAGGAGAGTGCTACAACCTCCGCTGCCTGCTGGAACAAGGGAGAGGAAGGTCTTCGTCGAGTACCGAACGTGTGACCGACTGCGGGAGCGCTGCCGGAACGCAGCGCCGGAAGGATCGTCTACGCGATCTTGAGATCGGGAAGAGTACGACTACATCACCCACGAGAATCTGCTCTCGTTAAACACTTTGGAATCTTCGAGGGTAAGTTATTCCATCGACTCGTTGCTACAATCTAGTATTAGATCTTGGCTTGTTTGTTTGTATGCGATAGAAAATTTTTGTTTTCCATGCTACGAAACCCTACAGTGGTATCAGAGCCGTGTCTATATGTAGATCTGTTGCACGAGTAGAACACAATGGTCATTGTGGGCGTTGATGCTTTTATTGTCGATTGCTTCTTGTGTACTTTGCATCTTGCGGTATGTTGGGATGAAGAGGCCCGGGCTAACCTTACATGACATCGTTCATGAGACTTGCTCCACGCTTGACATGCAACTTGTATTGCATAAGTGGCTTTGCGGGTGCCTGTTTCTCCTAGCATAGTTAAGATCCAATTTACAACGGGTGATTAACAATACTAGTATCAATGTTGTGGTTCATGTTCGTAAGTTAGAACGACACTTATCGAAAGCCCCAAAACCACGTAAAATATGCAAAGAAAGTAGAGGCGTCTAACTTTGTTTTGCAGGGGTGTGCAGTGATGTGATATGGCCATGATTGTGATTATATTTGATGTATGCAATGTTCCTTATTGTAAGTAGGCAACCGGCAGGAGCCATATGGTTGTCTTTAATTTATGTTAAGACCCGCATGTCTATTCAAAGTAGTTGTAATAGTTGAAGCCGGTGGACGACAACCATGGAGAAGCGTCATTGACCTTGATGCAATGCCGGTGATGATGGAGATCATGTTCGTGCTTGAAGATGGAGATCGGAAGCACAAAGAAGAAAGGCCATATCATATCACATATTATGAATTGCATGTGATGTTAATCCTTTATGCATCTTGTATTGCTTAGTAGACGACGGTAGCATTATAAGATGATCCCTCATGCACATGAATTTCAAGTCATAAAGTGTTCACCCTTAGTTAGCACCGTTGCTAAAGCTTGTTGTTTCGAAGAACCACGTGATGATCGGGTGTGTTAGATTCTGCAAGTGTATACAACGTGAGCAAGCCAGATTTGCTCATGCGGAAACTAAGGTTTGATCTTGACGAGCCTAGCATGTACAGACATGGTCTCGGAACACGGATCACCGAAAGGTAAAGCATGAATCATATAGCAGATATGATGAACATGTTGATTGTTCGCCATTGAAACTATATCAACTCTCGTGATGATCGGTGTTGATGTGGTGGATTTGGTTCGTGTGATCACTAAAACAATGTGAGGGATATTGTTTTGAGTGGGAGTTCACCTAGATTAACTTTATTATTAATTTGAACCCAATTTGTCATAGACTTATTCTAAACTATTGCAAATATGTTGTAGATCAATGGCAGCCCCTACCATCAATTTTAATGCGTTCCTAGAGAAAGAAAAGTTGAAAAACAATGGAAGCAACTTCGCGGATTGGTTCCGCAATTTGAGGATTGTCCTCACAGCTGGTAATTTGACCTATGTGCTGGATGCACCGCTGGGTGACCCACCTGCAGCTGATGCTTCCGATGAAGTAAAGAATGTTTACCTCGCTCGGAAGAATCAGTACTCCATAGTTCAGTGTGCTATCTTGTATGGTTTGGAATCGGAGCTTCAGAAAAGGTTTGAGAATTCAGACCCATATGATATTGTCGAGGATCTCAAATTGATCTTTGAGACTCATGCGGCAATTGAAAGCTATGAGGCTTCTGAAAAGTTCTTTAACTGCAAGATGGAAGAGGGCAGCTCCGTCAGTGAGCATGTGCTTAAGATGTATGGGCACGCAAACAAACTTCAAAGCTTGGGTATAGTGATTCCTAATGCTTTGGGGATTTACCGTGTCCTCCAATCACTACCACCAAGTTACAAGAACTTTGTGATGAACTACAACATGCAGAACATGAACAAGCAGTTGCCAGAACTGTTTGCTATGTTAAAGTCTGCAGAAGTGGAGATCAAGAAAGAGCACCAAGTGTTGTTGGTCAATAAGACCACCAAATTCAAGAAAGGCAAGTCTAAGCAGAAGGGACACTTCAAGAAGGGTGGTAAGAAAGTTACCACGCCGGCGAAGATGACCAAGGCTGGACCTAAGCCTGAAACTGAGTGCTTTTACTGCAAGGGAGAAGGTCACTGGAAGCGGAATTGCCCAAAGTACTTGGCGGATCTGAAGAACGGCAACATCAAGAAGAAAGGTATATCTGATATACATGTTATTGATGTGTATCTCACTAGTACTCGTAGTAGTGCCTAGGTATTTGATACTGGTTCGGTTGCTCATATTTGTAACTCGAAACAGGTGCTGCAGAATAAACGGAAGCTAGCGAAGAACGAGGTGACGATGCGCGTGGGAAACAGATCAAAGGTTGATGTGATCGCGGTCGGCACGCTACCCCTTCATCTACCATTCGGGATTAGTTTTATACTTAAATAATTGTTATTTGGTGCCTGCGTTGAGCATGAACATTATATCAGGATCTTGTTTATTGCGAGACGGTTACTTGTTTAAATCCGAGAATAATGGTTGTTCGATTTATATGAGTAATATGTTTTATGCACATGCACCTTTGATAGATGGTCTATTCTTATTGAATCTCGATAGTGGAAATACACATATCAACAACATTGGGGCTAAACGTTTGAAATCAAGCGATAATTTGACCTATATGTGGCACTGTCGTCTTGGTCATATTGGAGTGAAACGTATGAAGAAACTCCATTCCGATGGACTTCTTGAATCACTTGATTTTGAATCACTTGAAAGATGCGAAGCATGTCTGATGGGAAAAATGACTAAGACTCCATTTTCTGGTATGATGGAGCGAGCTACGGACTTATTGGAAATCATACATACCGATGTGTGTGGCCCGATGAGTGTAGCATCGCGCGGTGGTTATCGTTATGTTCTTACCTTCACGGATGACTTGAGTAGATATGGGTATATCTATTTCATGAAACATAAGTCCGAAACTTTCGAGAAGTTTAAGGAGTTTCAAAGTGAGGTAGAGAATCAACGTAACAAGAAGATTAAAATTCTGCGTTCTGATCGTGGAGGTGAATATCTAAGTTACGAGTTTGGCGAGCATTTGAAGAAATGCGGAATACTTTCACAATTGACACCGCCGGGAACACCACAGCGTAATGGTGTGTCCGAATGTCGTAATCGAACTCTCTTAGATATGGTTCGTTCTATGATGTCACTTACAGATTTACCGCTATCATTTTGGGGTTATGCATTAGAAACAACCGCATTCACTTTAAATAGGGCACCATCTAAATCCGTTGAAACGACACCGTATGAATTATGGTTTGGGAAGAAACCTAGATTGTCGTTCCTTAAAGTTTGGGGATGCGAAGCCTATGTAAATAAGTTACAGCCGGACAAGCTAGAACCCAAAGCGGAAAAATGCGTCTTCATAGGATACCCGAAGGAAACTATTGGGTATACCTTCTATCATAAATCCGAAGGCAAAATCTCGTTGCCAAGAATGGATCCTTTATAGAGAAGGAATTTCTCTCGAAAGAAGTGACTGGAAGGAAAGTAGAACTCGACGAGGTTGTCGAACCTTCTCTCAAAATTGCGAGTAGCGCAGCACCGGAAGAAGTTCCTGTGGTGCCTGCACCAATTAGAGAGGAAGCTAATGATGGTGATCATGAAACTTCGGTTGAAGTTGCTACAGAGCCTCGGAGGTCAACGAGAACTCGTACCACTCCAGATTGGTATGATCCCGTTATGAGTGTCATGTTGGTGGACAACACCGATGACCCTGAGACATATGAGGAAGCGATGATGAGCCCAGATTCCAATAAATGGCAAGAAGCCATGAAATCCGAGATTGGATCCATGTACGAAAACCAAGTATGGACTTTGGTGGACTTACCGGATGGCCGGAAGGCTGTCGAGAACAAATGGATTTTCAAGAAGAAAACAGATGCTGATGGTAATGTTACTGTCTATAAAGCTCGACTTGTCGCAAAAGGGTTTCGACAAATTCAAGGAGTTGACTACGATGAGACTTTCTCACCAGTAGCGAAGCTAAAGTCTGTGAGGATTATGTTAGCAATCGCTGCATATTATGATTATGAGATATGGCAGATGGATGTCAAAACAGCATTCCTCAATGGAGACATTGATGAAGAGTTGTATATGATGCAACCCAAAGGTTTTGTCGATCCTAAAGATGCTAACAAGGTATGTAAACTTCAACGGTCCATCTATGGATTGAAGCAAGCATCCCGAAGTTGGAATCAACGTTTTGATAAGGTGATCAAAAGTTTTGGTTTTATACAAACTTATGGAGAAGCTTGTATTTACAAGAAAGTGAGTGGGAGCTCTGTAGCATTCTTAATACTATATGTGGATGACATATTGTTGATTGGGAATGATGTAGACCTTCTTAATAGTGTCAAGGAATATTTGAATAATAGTTTTTCAATGAAGGATCTTGGTGAAGCAGCTTACATATTAGGCATAAAGATTTATAGAGATAGATCGAAACGCCAAATATCATTGTCACAGAGTACATATTTGGACAAAGTTCTAAAGAGATTTGGAATGGAAGATAGCAAGAAAGGGTTCTTGCCCATGTTGCCCAATATGACCTTGAGTAAAACTCAAAGTCCGACATCGGCAGAAGATAGAGAAAGGATGAGTAAGACTCCCTATGCCTCAGCCATAGGATCTCTAATGTATGCCATGCTATGTACTAGACCCGACATTGCATATGTTGTTAGTTTAACTAGCAGATATCAAAGTGATCCAGGAGTGGATCATTGGACAGCGGTCAAAAACATCCTTAAGTACTTGAGAAGGACTAAGGATATGGTTCTTTCTTATGGAGGTGAAGAACAGCTCGTTGTTAATGGTTACACCGATGCTAGTTGGAACACCGATCCGGATGATTCTAAATCACAATCTGGATACGTATTTATTTTGAATGGTGCAGCAGTTAGCTGGAGGAGTGCAAAGCAAAGCGTTGTGGCGAGATCTTCAACTGAATCGGAATACATGGTTGCTTCGGAGGCTTCACAAGAAGCGATATGGATGAAAGAGTTCATTACAGAGCTGGGTGTGGTTCCTAGTGCGCTAGACCCAATGTCTATCTACTGTGATAACATGGGCGCCATAGCCAATGCGCAAGAACCAAGGTCACACAAGAAGCTGAAGCATATCAAGCTATGTTTTCACGCTATTCGAGAACATATCCAAGATGGGGATATAAATATTTGCAAAGTACACACAGATCTGAATGTGGCGGATCCGTTGACTAAACCTCTCCCGAGGGCAAAACATGACCAGCACCAAACTGCCATGGGTGTTCGGTATATTACCATGTAATCTAGATTAGATGACTCTAGTGCAAGTGGGAGACTGTTAGAGATATGCCCTAGAGGCAATAATAAATGTGGTTATTATTATATCTTTGTGTTTATGATAAATGTTTACATTCATGCTATAATAGTATTAACAAGGAAACATTGATACTTGTGTGATTTGTAAACTTAATTTGAAGTCCCTAGTATAGCCTCTATACATCACTAGCTTGTTGGTAGATAAATGATTGTGGTTTCCCTATCATGAACATTGAGATGTTATCAACAACAAGATCATATCGTTAGGAGAATTATATGGTGGACATACTCCTATAGATAAGCATAGCATAAAGATCAAGTCATTTCAATAGTTCAATTGCTATATGCTTTCTGATACATAGTAACCTAATTCCTTCGACCATGAGATCATGCATATCACCTTTACCGGATGGATGCTTTGATGACATCAAACACCACACCGTAACTGGGTGGCTATAAAGGTGGCATTGAGTGTTCGGAAAGTATTGGTTGAGACACATGGATCAAGAGTGGGATTTGTCCATCCATATGACGGATAGATATACTCTGGGCCCTCTCGGTGGAATGTCATCCAATTAGCTTGCAAGCATGTGACTGGCTCACAAGGGATCACATATCACGGGAATGAGAAAAAAGAGTACTTATCGGTAACGAGGTTGAACTAGGTATGCAGAGATACCGACGATCATAACCTCGGATAAGTAAACTATCGTGAGACAAAGGGAAATTGGTATCGTATGTAAGTGGTTCATTCGATCGCAAAGTAATCGTAGAAATATGTGGGAGCCATATGAATTTCCAGATTCCTCTATTGGTTATTGTTCGGAGAAGTGTCTCGATCATGTCCGCATAATTCACGAACCATAGGGAGACACACTTAAGGATTCGACGTTGTTTGAGTAGTTATGGTATTATGAGAAAGAGACCGAATGTTGTTCGGAGTCTCGGATGGGATCCGGGATATCACGAGGTGATTCGGAATGGTCCGGAGAATAAAGATTCATATAAGGAAAGTCCCGTTTCGGAGTTCGGGAATGATTCCGGTGTTTTCATCGGGAATGTTCTAGAAGGTTCCGGAATGTTCGGCACTCCGGAGGGGAAGGGGTACATGAATGTGTCATTGCATGTTCGAATGATTGCATCATGTACTAAGTGTCATCGCTGTTCCAAATAAAGGATTAATTCAAATCCTAGTTTGAAAAGTCAAATAGCTAGTTTGAAAAGTCAAACGGCTAAAATTGGAAAGAGGAAAAGAGGAGGAAGGAGGGAAACCGAGTTGGGGAGGGAATCCCTCCTCCAACCGGCGGCGCCCCCTCCAAGCCGAGTTGGGGAGGGACTCCCCTTCCTCCCCTTGTCCGCCGGCCCCTCCACCTATATAAGGAGGGGCAGGGCTCCCTCCTCTAGACACACAAGTCTCTCACCTCAAACCCTAGAAGCCGCAGCCCACCATAGCCGCCGCCGCCCCTCTAGGGTTTTGCCCTAGCCGCCGACTTGGGGGTCCCCGGAACCCTAGCCGCCGGCTCTAGCCCCTTCTCCTTGGTGTGTCTAAACCCTAGATCGCCGAGGAGCTCTCTCATACTCCACCATACTCGCTCTGGCTTAAGGCGAAGCCCTGCGAGATCTCCCCTCTACTTCCGGTACCACGCCGTTGTGCTGCCGGAATCGCGAGGAGAGTGCTACAACCTCCGCTGCCTGCTGGAACAAGGGAGAGGAAGGTCTTCGTCGAGTACCGAACGTGTGACCGACTGCGGGAGCGCTGCCGGAACGCAGCGCCGGAAGGATCGTCTACGCGATCTTGAGATCGGGAAGAGTACGACTACATCACCCACGAGAATCTGCTCTCGTTAAACACTTTGGAATCTTCGAGGGTAAGTTATTCCATCGACTCGTTGCTACAATCTAGTAGATAGATCTTGGCTTGTTTGTTTGTATGCGATAGAAATTTTTTGTTTTTCCATGCTACGAAACCCTACACTTACAAGGGGAGGCCAAGGCACATTTTGGGAACATCTTAGATCAACTTTTCCACACACAAGAGCTTCTAGATGTAAGATGTAAACTTGGGCATGAACACATGATTGAGCTAGAAGCCCTAAATAATGCCTTAGAAGAAGAACAAGAGACTAGAATGTATCTTGAACTAAAACTTGAAGGGCTTGATGAGGACAATGATGTAATTGTTAATAGACTCATCAAGGAACATGATCATGCTATTGCTAAATATAAAAAGGCTAAAAAGGACAAGATTGAGTTTGGTGTGGTTCATGAAAATCTTGCCGAGGACTTTAGTTTGCTTGACAAGGCTCACAAAGCTTTGGAAAGTGAACTCTTGTCACTCACAAATTCTCATGAAACGCTTCAGACTCAATTGGCCAATATTCCTTCACCTAGTAACTTCATTCCATCTAGTAGTACAATTATTCTTGAAGAAAATGCTAGGTTGAAGGGGGAGCTAGCCAAGGCCACATTTCCACAAGGCAACAAGTCCATTGATGATCTTTTGAGTAAGCAAAGGCCTAGTGGTGAGAAAGGGGGAATTGGTTTTGTCTCAAAGACCAAGAAGAAGGCCAAGCCCGCACAAGAGAAAAACAAGGTCATTGTGGATAGTAAGACCACAATGAAGGGAATATGCCCGAGAGGCAATAATAAAGTGGTTATTGTCGTATTCCTTATTTATGATAAATGTTTATTTTGCATGCTATAATTGTATTAATACGGAAACGTTAATACATCTGTGTTTAATAAACAAAAGGAAGTTCCTAGTTATGCCTCTCCTATAAACTATCTTGTTGATTAACAAGATGATCGAAGTTTCCTAATCATGGACATTGGATGTTGTTAATAACGAGGCCACAACATTAGTGTAATGATGTGATGAACATTCATCCAAAGTATAGCATTACGATCAAAGTCATTGAGTTTATATTGCTATAACAACTTACGAAGTGATCCTAATCCTTAGACCATGAGATCATGTCAATCACTAACACCGGAACAGTTTCTCGATGACATCAAACGTCACACCGTAACTGGGTGATTATAAAGATGGCTTCAGAACTACTAAAGTGTTATGTTGAGGTTCATGGATCGAGAGTGGAATTTTTTCATCCCGATGATGGATAGATATGCTCTGGGCCCTCTCGGTGATATCACATTGATTAGCTTGCAAGCAAGTGATTTGATCACTAGAATGTTATATCACAGGAACGAGAAAAGAGTGCATGTCGGTAACGAGATGAAACTAGGTATGGAGATACCGATGATCGAATCTTGGATATGTAATATATCGTGAAACAAAGGGATTAAGATACTAGCATAAAAGGTTCACACGATCACAGAAGTCATCGTTGAATGTGTGGGAGTCAGTACGGATCTCCAGGTCCCGCTGCTGATTATTGATCGGAGAGGGGTCTCGATCATGTCTGCATTATTCGTAAACCGTAGGGTGACACACTTAAGGGATACCGACATCATTCATAGCAAATGATATGTCAGAAAAAGAAAAGGAAAGCACATGAATTTATTTCACTAGACACCGGAACTTTTTCGGTTGAAATTGCTGAACTGGTTCTGCATGTGAAATTGAATACTAGCAAGGGGTTTTATGTGAATGTTTGTTAATTAAATTAATTAACAAAAATCTGAATAAATAAATAAAATAGTTTTATTTAAATGAGAGTTGCATTAATTTTGGTGGAAAATTAATGCATGTGAGTGGAATTGTGAGTGGAGATGTTTTTATGTGAGTGGAGCTTCCACCACATGAATGAGGGAGAGGTGGGGGCACCCTCCTTGGCCGGCGGCCATGCCCCCTTGTGTTTCCCCCTCCCCTATAAAAGGACCCCTCCTCTCACTTGTCACTCACACCTCCTCGCGAAGGATCTCTCTCCTCCCTTTAGAATTTCCCCATGGTCTCGGATCAGCGAGATACATGTTCCCGGTGGCTTTTTCTGGAAGGATTTTTTGCTTCCGCTGCTTCGCTGGAGCGAGGGTGCGGAGGTTGTCGGGGTAACCGTACGTGTGTGCGATCACGGATGCACCACTACTTTGCGGTGCTGTACTTGATGGTGTTGGACCGGCTAGACCAGATGGACTTCATCACGATCTTGAGATCGGCAAGCGTTCATCTATATCATCCACGAGTACAACCTCGTTAACGCTATTCGGTCTTCGAGGGTATGTATTCTATGGATGTATATCCACCCGTTGCTTGTATCTAGTAGATAGATCTTGGTACTTAGATGTTCCCATCGTAGGAAATTTTTTGTTTTCTATGTTGCGAACCCAACACACAAGTGGTAAAACTATGTCTCATGATGACTTTGTGGGAAGTGCTAACCCTCAATATGTTCTAATGCGTGATTATTATGGTGATGTGTATGCACAATATGTTGGCCCATATGATGGTTATATTGCTTGGTCTATTTGGGTCCCCAAAACTCTTGTCGCTAACAAAAGAGGACCCATTGAAAATGGGTACCTAAAAATTAGCTTGATCTTTTGTAGACATGTGCTTCTGGAGGGTCAAAGTGGGTGCTTGATAGTGGTTGCACAATTCATATGACCGGAATCTCGTCTATTGTCAAGGACTTAAAGCGAAATGATGATCAAATAACCGTGGCATATGCTGACAAGTCAAAGTCTAAGGTAATGGGTTTCGGCAAGGTAGTGGTTGCTCACGACATTACACTCGTGAACGTCATGCTTGTTGAGACCCTTGGATACAATTTACTTTCAGTCTGTGCTCTTGGAAAGATGGGCTTTGCCGTTTTTATTGATAATGATATTGTGGTCCTCATGTGGATCAAGTCTCTAAAGGTCGCTTTCGTTGGGTACGTCAAACATGACTTGTATATGGTGGACTTTTCGGGGCAAACCACTACAAGTGCGATGTGCTTATTCAGAAAGGCCGATGTGGGTTGGTTATGGCATCGCCGACTAGCCCATGTTAATATGAGAACTTTGCAAAGTATCCACAAGGAGGGCCATATTGTTGGACTAAAAGAAAATGTTTCCTTTGCCAAAGATCGTGTTTGCAGGGCTTGTGTTCTAGGAAAAATGCATGATGCTCCCCACAAGCCAAAGAACCGCATCAAGTCAACCAAGATCTTGGAGCTCCTTCATGTGGATCTCTTTGGTCCTCCATCTAATGCGAGTCTTGGTGGGAATAAATATTGTTTGGAGATTGTTGATGACTTTTCAAGATACTCCTGGGTATATTTCTTCAAGTTGAAGAGTGAGACCCAAAAGACCTTCATAGACTTCATCAACATGGTTCAACGTCAATACAATATTCCGTGTTAATTATAAGAAGTGACAATGGCACCGAGTTCAAGAAATACATCTTGAATGATTTCTTAGTGATGAGGGGATAAAACACCAATATTCCACTGCATATACCCCTCAACAAAATGGTGTGGCCGAGAGGAAGAACCGGACTCTTATTGAGATGGATAGGACCATGTTAGCGGAGTTTAAATCTCCATACAACTTTTGGGCCGAAGCCATCTCCACCGCTTTCCATGCATCAAACCGGCTCTACCTCCGCAAATAAATCAACAAGACTCCATATGAAATACTTACCGGTAACAAGCCCAACATATCTTACTTCCGGGTGTTCGGTTGTAAGTGTTTCTATCTCATAAAAGGTGCTCATTTGTCCAAATTTGAGTCTAAAGCATTTGAGGGTATTTTTGCTGTCTATGGTCTCGAATCTCACACTTATAGAATCTATGATAAGCTCTCCAGAGCCGTCATAGAATCTTGTAGTGTGACCTTCGAAGAATATGATGGTCCCCAAGGGGTGCGTGTTGATGCTTGTGATGCAGATGATGAAATGCCTCGGGAAGCCATAGGAAGAATGGGTGTCAGATATATCCGCCCCGTTGAGGAACCCCTTATGGCGGATCGAGAAGAACTATGCTCTACTCAAGTGGAGCCCTCATCTTCACAACATCAACAAGCTCCATCCACCGAGGAGGGCAATGACCCAAGCCAAAGACAAGCTGTGGACCCTCAACATGTTGATCAATGTGACAACTCTAGTGAAGAGGAGCTTGATTAATTCTCCAGGATG
This sequence comes from Avena sativa, assembly GCA_916181665.1. NCBI lineage: Eukaryota > Viridiplantae > Streptophyta > Magnoliopsida > Poales > Poaceae > Avena > Avena sativa. The sequence continues at coordinate 379,418,227 of OV702284.1, forward strand.
TCAAGTGGTGCCAAGTCAATTACTCAAGGAAGATCCGTACAAACTGCCTTGAGACAAGCTCAAATTGATGCTAGAAGAGTGCTTGATCAAGACCAAGGTCAATCTTTGCCTCTTAATGAAGAGGATGATTCCGGTAATGATCAAGGTCAAGTTGATGGTCAAGACGAGGACCAAAATGATGAAGAGGGTCCCCCAAGAAACAATGAGGAGATCCACGCTCGTCGTGAAGCTAGAAAGGAGAGAATGTTGGAATTAAGAGACCACTCTCTACAAAATGTGGTTGGTTACCTAAGGAAAGGCATTTCCACAAGAGCACAATTGAAGAGGTTCAGTGAACACCAAGCACACATTTCCATGATTGAACCAAAGAAAGTGTGGGAAGATCTTGAAGATTCGGATTGGTTGGAAGCTATGCACAAAGAGCTCAACAACTTTGAGAGAAACAAAGTACGGAAGTTAGTTGAGAAGCCAAAGGATTGCCGCAATGTTATAGGCACGAAGTGGATATTCAAGAACAAGCAAGATGAGCATGGAATTATAGTAAGGAACACGGAAAGATTGGTTGCACAAGGGTTCTATCAAATTGAAGGCATTGATTATGGAGAGACATATGCACCCACGTCTCGCCTTGAGTCCATCTATATCATTCTTGCTTATACGGAACATCATAACTTTAAGTTGCAACAAATGGATGTAGAAAGTGCATTTCTTAATGGTCCATTAAATGAGTTGGTATATGTAAAGCAACCCCCGGGATTTGAGGATCCCAACTTCCCAAACCATGTATACAAACTTTATAAGGCGCTATATGGGCTCAAGCAAGCTCCACGCACGTGGTATGGGTACCTTAGAGAGTTGTTGTTTGACCATGGATTTGAGGTTGGGAAAATCGATCCCACTCTTTTTACTAAGAAGGTCAATGGGGAGGTTTTTGTATGCCAAATATGTTGATGATATTATCTTTGGCTCATCTAACAAAGCTTTTAATGATGAATTCTCAAAGCTTATGACTAGTAGGTTCTGGATGTCTATGAGGGGGGAGTTGAGAGTATTTCTTGGTTTTGCGATCAAGCAAGTTAGAGGAGGGACATTCTTCAACCAAGCCAAGTATACTCAAGATATGCTCAAGAGATTCAATATGCCAGATTTAAATGGAGCTCCTACTCCCATGGCTACAAAGACTCATCTAGAACAAAAGCCAAATGGTAAAGATGTGGATCAAAAGGTATACCGGTCCATGATTGGTTCTTTGCTTTACCTTTGTGCATCTAGACCCGATATTGTGTTGAGTGTAGGTGTGTGTGCAAGAAATCAAACGGCTCCTAAAGAAAGCCATTTAATGGCGGTCAAGAGAATCTTTCGATATTTAGTTCATACCCCATTTTATGGTCTTTGGTATCCTCGAGGGTCAACATTTGCTCTTTGTGGATACACAGATTCGGATTGGGCGGGTGATAAGGATGATAGAAAATCAACATCCGGGGATTGCCAATTCCTTGGTAGGTCCTTGGTATGTTGGTCTTCTAAGAAGCAAAATTGTATATCTCTCTCCACCGCCGAAGCCGAGTATGTGGCAGCTACTAGTGCTTGCACCCAATTGCTATGGATGAGGCAAACTTTAAAGGAATATGGTGTCCATTGTGACAAAGTGCCTCTTCTACGTGACAATGAAAGTGTTATCAAGATTTCCTACAACCCGGTGGATCACACAAGGACAAAGCATATTGAGATTCGCCATCACTTCATTAGATATCATGTTGCTCGAGGTGATATTGATCTATCATATGTGTCAACCAAAGACCAACTTGCCGACATATTCACGAAGCCACTTGATGAAGCAAGGTTTTGCTATTTGAGGAGTGAACTAAATATCATAGATTCAAGGAGCTTGACTTGATTATCTTGCATTCTCACCTATGACTTGACCCGTATTTGGTTTAGGTGTAGGCATGGGTATAGGGGGAGTGTGGTTCTAATTGGTTGGACTATCCCTCCCCCATTATGCCCAAAGCAATGAAAATCATTCCTCTTAATATCATTTTGTGATATGTGAGCTTAAATGATGAGTTTCGGTAATGGACCCAAGATATATCTTCGTGGTGCCAAGCCGAGTATACTCAAATATGGTGGCCTAGGCCATCGCCCTCTCTCACTCGAGAGGTTGGTGCTTCCACATGTTTATCATTTTCGAGTTGTTGTTGGTTTTAAGATCATGCACTCTCGGTTGGCTCTTCATATGTTTTTCCCTTATTTGAGAGTGCATGTGCTTCACACAGTTTTGACGATCTCAACCCAAGCCATTCTACCCCCTATATCAAACCACTCGATTTCCTTGGCTCTGGATTCAGACGGAACCGGTACTACCGGATTAGGAGCGGTACTACCGGACCTGGGTAGTTCCCAGGGCGTGTCCTGGAGACTTCTCCAGGACCAGTACTACCGCTTGTATGTCCGGTACTACTGGTCACCGGTACTACCGGTTGGTGAATTGGTACTACCGCTTGCGAGCGGTACTATGCTTCAATAACCGGTACTACCGGTTGGCGTTTTCCTGGTATATATTGGTCGCGCGGGGGGAGGTACCCTTCAGTGCCTCATTATCCTCTCCGCTCCCCACATAAACCATCACCGCCGCCGGAGATCTTGACACCACCGGAGCCTCGCCGCATCCTCCTCTCCCCGGATCCTCCTTGGATTCGGATTCCTTGCAGGCTCCCGGTCCCTCTCCACTGCCATGGATCCCGGTACAACCGTCCCCTCCTTCTCACTCTTGATTTATTCGTAGGATCTAGGTTTTGCTTAGATTCTTGGAGAAAGTAGCTTGCTTTGGGGTTGTACCGCCATACAATACTTGTTACTTAGTAGAATCAATGTTTTATAGATTGTTGAGGCCAATTTGTACCATGCCCTACCGTTGATGTGACCATACCGCTCGACCGGTAGTACCGAAAAAACTTCCGGTACTACCGCTCGCAAGCAGTACTACCGGTTGCCAGTTTCGGTAGTACTGGCCCCAACTGACCTCAACATATTGCTAAAACATGGATTCTTCTTTGTTAATTTTGGGTTCGTGTGCCCTTACCCCCTTGTTGTTGTCCCTCTTGCTATCACAGATGCAGGTGGTTCTAGGGGTGCGCGTAAGCTCTCCAAAGCAATTCGTGAGATTGTTGAGGAAGAGATGGAGTCCGAGCAAGAAGAAGACGAAGTCATGCCTCAGCCCAGCTGTCGCATGAGGATTCCTGCCACTCGAGGTGGTCGTGGGGGCCGTGAAGGGGTCACAAAGTGGTCTGCTGGCCGTGGCAACGCTCCCCCTCCGTGCCCCCCTTCCTCGAGGCACACCAAGAGTTGCAGCTCAGGGACATCAGGGCCAAGGAAATTGTCTGACATATCTGATTCTGAGTTCCGATCTCTGAGGATTGACAATCCCTATGCCCGCAACTATGATGAGGGCAGAGAAGACAGCTTGTTCTCGATGACTTCCAAGAGCGTGTATACCATGAAGTCCTTATGACAAATGTTCAAATGGTTGTGCCACAGCTGTGGATTCATATGGGTCACATCGACAAGAATCTTGAGTACTTTGCTGAGGCCAAAGAAATCCGCACTCACCTTGGTATGCTCCCCATTATGGAATTTAAGCATGACTATGAGTCTCTTCTCATTGCTCAGTTTTATGCCACTGCTCAATTCTCCACTGTCCGCTCTCGAAAAATCACTTGGATGACTCAAGGTGCAATCAAGGAGGCCACTCTTGCTGAATTTGCTGAAATTCCGGGGTATGAGGATCGTGGTCGGGACACTCCTTGTGGTTTTCGCTGCCACTTGCGCGAGCACCCCTCCAAAGAAGGACGTTCTTGCACCTCTATATATATGAGGCTGCGGTGTTCCTGGCAAGATCAAGGATCTTCTCCCCACGTATGACATTCTCCACCGCATCTTCCGTGGGACCGTTGCTCCTCGTGCGGGTAACAAAGATGAAATTCATGGATATTCTGTTGATTTGTTGCTCAACACCTTCCTCAACCACGACTCCGGCACCGCTCTTGATGTGATGGATTATATATGGAATGAGATGATTGCTGCTGCTCACTCCCGGAGGGTTCCGCCTTTCGCTCCCTACATCATGGCTCTCATTGTTGCCAAGTGACCTCCCATTGCCAGGACCCTTTCCTCTCGTCCTATCATTGTGCACCGGTTCAAGGCCCTCAAGATCAAGAAGCATGCCAAGCCCCACAATGCGGAAGGTGATGAGGTGGATGAAGATGGAAATGTGATTGAGGCTGATTCTGAGGATGCTGACAGTGGTCGTGATGCCGATTATGTTGTCTCCCATCGCAAGAATGCCCAGCCATCTTGGGACAAGAGGATGGAGGCCAAGCTCAAAAAGATCTTTTGCTTCCAAGTTCATAATCAAAAGCGCATGTATGAGGCTCATGTGTATGCCAAGAAAGCTTGTGCTCGGAAGAATGACTTGATGGAAGCTCAAGGATTGACCATCTCCGAGGGTTCCGAGACCAACAACACCCCTGAAGACCAATGGATCTCCAAGCACATCCAGTGGGATGATGATGTCTCTTCCTCGCACCGCGCTCCACCCACCTATGAGGAGGACTTTGATGATGAGGAGGAGGATTGACTATCGGGGCGTTAGTCTTGCACTTGTCCCTTTTTGGCGTATTGATGCCAAAGGGGGAGAAGTTGCACCTTAGGCATGCGGGTGTTGCATGGGAAGTCACAAGCTCGTTCTTACTTTGATCTTTTAATTGCTTGTGAACTTTAATTTCCTCCTATTATGTGTGAACTCTATGTCCTAACTATTTGGGAACTACTCGTGCTATGTATGGTGAAACTATGTGGGTATTTCACGGATCCATCTTGTGATGATATGTGTTATTCATTGTCAATATTTCTCTCATCACAAGTTATTGTGCAAATGTATGAGTTCAATTGCTACTATCTCTATTTTGTGCACTCGTGATGTGTTTGTAAAATAGAGGGGGAGGATTGATCCTACTCATCCAGGGGGAGCCCCGTCTCTATTTTTCAAACACCTTGTTTATCTCCCCAATATTATCTTGCAAAGGTGTGTTGTCATCAAACACCAAAAAGGGAGACATTGAAAGAACATTTCCTATTCCTGAGATTTTGATGTTTGATGATAACACACCTATCGATTTAATCGTGCTCTAAGTGCATCTCACGTTTTCTAGGTTGTGGCACAAATATTGAGTTGCCCTTGGTTGCACTTGCCAAATTCACCAGAGTCGGTTGTACCAACCAGTACTACTGCTTGACTCCGTTACTACCGCTCCCTAGTACCGGTGGCATCTGACTGAGGTGGGCAGGCCTCGATTTTTCTCAGTACCACCCGGTACCGCGGAGCGGCACTACCGCTCCAACCGGTAGTACCGCTTGTGGCAAGCGGTACTACCGCTTGGACACGGTAGTGCCGCTCGGCAGTACCGGGCAACGCTGAGGAAGGACTAGACCTTCCATTCTTGCTCAATACCAACCGGTACTTGGGAACGGTACTACCTCCCTGACCGGTAGTACCGCGTCTTGTGACCGGTACTACCGCTTGGGGGTAGTACCGCAAGGTGGTTCCGGACTTGACCGTGGCTGGCTCGACCACGTGGTGCCCTCTCCGGTACTTGACCGGTAGTACCGGTTGTGACAGGTACTACCGCTTGAGTACCGGTGCATTTAATGCACCAACGGGCAGATTCCTCCAAGTGGTATAAATACCCCTCCACCTACCTTGGTACAAGGTGCTCGTTGCATTGAAGACTACCACCTCCATTTGAGCCACCAAATCGCCAAGATCTCTTCACTCCACCATCCAAAGTCTTTGATCTTTGGAGAATCGAAGGAGGAGCCCTTGATCTACTACTTCACCAAAAGAGATCTTCATTTCCCCCTCATTCATTTGAGGGACCCATTTCTCTAGTGTTTTTCTTTGGAAACCCTAGTTCTAGATTTGGTTCTTACAAACTTGTCGCTTGTATTTGGGAGCCTCCAATTAAGTTGTGGATGTGTGCCCCGAACTTGTTGTAAAGGTGCCGGCTTCCACCTTGAAGGTTGCCGATATAGTGGAAGGTGGATCGATCCTGTTGGGGTGAGATTCATCAGAGAACAAGGGAGGCCTCTTGTGGCGTTGGTGGTTTGAAACCACCCCATTTCCAAACATAGGCATACTTCCCCTCAAAAGGAAGGAACTACGGGAAACAAATCCTTGTGTCTCGGCGTCCACCACTTTGGTTACTTCTATCCTTTATCGCACTTTACTTACTTGTTCTTGTTTAGTATTGGGTTAGCTTGTGCTTGTTTGTCATATAGGTAAATTCACCTTAGTTGCATTATCTAGAGAATTACCTTTCTTGTCAAACCTTAATTTGAAAAAGAAGAAAATTTGAAGTAGCACCTATTCACCCCCCCCTCTAGGTTCCCATACGATCCTTTCACCTGCGGTACACTTGGCAAATAATTAGTCCGACATGTGTGTTGTTATAAACACCAAAATCACTTAGGATAGGAAATGCTCTTTCAATCTCCCCTTTTTGGTGTTTGGTGACAACACACATTTTGCATGATAATATTGTGATGACAAACAAGGTTTTGTAAAATAGAGATGGGGCTCCCCCTTCATAAGTAAGATCAAGCCCCCCTCTATTTTATAAACTACTTGGGAGTGTATAACAGCACTTAGACCACATACCTTTGCAACATAAAGTGTGATGATAAACATATTGATAAAGAATAGATAATATCATAACACATCACATAAGATGGATCCATATGATAATAACCATAACACACAAATGATGGATCCATAAGATAACCACATAGTCTCAACATACATAGCACAAATAGTTAGTACATAAGATTCACACATAATAAGAGGCAAAGAGAAAATAAAGTTCACAAGCGAGTAAAGATCAAATGCAAGAACGAGCTTGTGACTTTTCCCATGCAAATCCCGCATGCCTAATGTGCAACTTCTCCCCCTTTGGCATAAACACACCAAAAGGGACAAGAGCAACACTAACGTCCCGGAAGTCACACGTCATCATCATCCGAGGCATCCTCACGAGTTGGCGGAGCACAGAAAGAGCATGTGGCATCATCATCCCAGTGGCTGTGCTTGGAGATCCATTGGTCTTCAGGAGTGATGTTGTTCTCAGAACCCTCGGAGATGGTCAATCCTTGAGCTTCCATCATTTCTTTATGACGAGCACAAGCTTTCTTGGCATAAACATGAGCCTCATACATGCGCTTTTGATTGTCAACTTGGAAGCAAAACACCTTCTTGAGCTTAGCCTCAATACTCTTTGCCCATGATGGTTGAGCATGCTTGCGGCGTGAGACCACGAAATCAACATCACGGGACCCCTCCTCAAGTGGGTTCCCATCCTCATCAACTAGTTGGCCATCAGCATTGCGAGGTTTAGGATGGGTCTTGATCAACAAAGACTTGTGCTGGTGAGTAACAAGGCGTTGAGAAGAAATGTCTCTGGCAATAGATGGGCACTTGCTAAGGATGAGCACCATTGTGTATGGAGCAAAAGGAGGCACCCTCCGAGTGTAAGTAGCACAAACCATCTCATTCTAAATGACATCCATCACATCAAGAGGTTGGCCGGAATCACGGTGGTGATAAGTGGTGATCATGAGATCCACCATGAACCCATGCATCTCATCAACATTACCAGCTCGGTGGGCAATGGTCTCACGGAAGATACGGTGCAATATATCATATGTGGGGAGAAGCTCCTTGATCTTCCCAGCAATGTCGTACCCCCGGATGTATAGTGGATCAGGGACATCCTTCTTCATGGGACGATCATTGTTGTGACAGCGGTAACCAACTGGAGTGTCCTTGCCACGGTCCTCATACCCAAGAATCGCCGCAAACTCAGCCAAAGTTGCTTGCTTGACAACACCCTCCGTCATCTAGGTGATAGTCCGAGCTTGGTTTTTTGAAAAATGAGCGGTGGCAAAAAATTGAGTAATGAGCATGGGATCATAGTCATGCCGAAACTGCATAATGGGAAGCAAACCAATGTGTGTGCAGATCTCAAGGGCTTCACCGAAGTAGTTCAAGTGCTTTTCACATGATTCATCTCAATCCACTTCTGAGGGACCACAAGCTTCTCATCCTTCATGAGAACCTCATGGTATACACGCTCTTGGAATTCTATGTAAACAAGGCTATTTTCCCTAGCATGAGACCGAGCAGCAACATATGGGTTCACAGACCGCAAGGCATGGAACTCAACCTCAGACAAATCAGACAACAACTTTGGCCCAGATGGCCTAGAACTCTGACTTTTGTGATGACTTGAGGGGGGAGGAGGACCTCTACCACGACCAACACTTTGCTTAGTACCCCCTCCATGTCGACCCCGAGTGGATTTCAACTTTAGACGGTTGCTAGGTTGAGGCATGATCTCTTCCTCGGTATCGGACCCGGACTCTGACTCATAATCCCCGATTTCATGATGAGCTTTGGACCTTTTGCGTGCACCCCGGGAACCCTCTGCACCTGTGAAAGAAAGAGGGAGATAGCAGTGGGATAAGGGCACAAGAACCCGAAACAAAAGAAGTTCCACAAAGAAATTCAAATTTAGGGAAATTTTTGCTATCAGTCATGGTCGGTAGTACCGAATATCCTAAGCGGTAGTACCGCAAATAGCGCAAGTACCGGAAAAATTTCCGGTACTACCGTTCATGCGACTACAGACTAGATTTGGTAGAATCGATCCATAGATTAGCAGCAAAAATATCCAAAAACGAGGATTTCTTCGGGCAAGGAGTAATATCTGGTAAACTACACATGGTATAACCTCAAAAGCAACTGTTTTGACCAAGAATCAAAGTCTCCCTAGATTCAATGGAGAAAACATGGGAGAGGAAGAGGGCGGTAGTACCGGTGTCCATGGCGGTGGAGATTGAGGAGGAGCCCGCGAGGAGGCCAGATTCGGTGCGGATCCGGTGGAAGAAGGAGAGTGCGAGGCTCCGGCGGCGATTCCTGCTTCGGCGACGGAGGTTAGGAGTGGAGACAGGGGAACAATGGGGCACTGCGAGGTGCCCCCCTCGCGATTGAACCCTTAACCAGGACGCCGAGCGGTAGTACCAGTGTGTGAACGGTATTACCGCTGCGCGGTACTGCTGCACATACACCCGGTAGTGCCGCTTGCCGGCAGTGCCGAGAAAACGACTGGTAGTACCCCACCTAGGAGGTTTCCAGAAATCGACCTGGAAACTGACCCCGACCGGTAGTACCGCTCACTTTCACGGTAGTACCGGTTACCAGTAGTGCCGCGTAAAAGACCGATAGTATCGCACCTGGGAAGTTTCTAGGATTCGACCTGGAGACTGACCCCGGCCGGTAGTACCGCTCCCTTACCCGGTAGTACCGTTTCCACCAGAACAGAAAGCCAGGTATAAATGGGTAGGTTCTTGTGCAGAGTAGACGAGGTTTGTAGAAGGATAAGAAAGGCTTAGGTTAAGAGAGTCCCACTGATATGGACACATGCACTCTAAAATAGGAAAAACATATCAAGAACCAAATGAGAGTGCATGCTCTTAAGACCTAAAACAACTCAACAAATGACAAAGACGAGTAAGCACCAACCTATCAAATGTGAGAGGGCGATGGCCTAGGCCACCATGTTTGAGTAAACTCGGCTTGGAACCACGAAGATATATCTTGGGTCCATTACCGAAACTCATCATTTAAGCTCACATATCACAAAATGATTTTAAGAGAAATGATTTTTATCGCTTTGGGCATAATGGGGGAGGGATAGTCCAATCAATTAGGACCGCACTCCCACTATATCCATGCCTGCACCTAAACCAAATAAGAGTCAAGACATAGGTGAGTATGCAAGGTGATCAAGTCAAGCTCCTTGAATCTATGGTATTTAGTTCATTCCTCAAATAACAAAACCCTCCTTCATCAAGTGGATTGGTGAAGATGTCGGCAAGTTGGTCTTTGGTTGACACATAAGATAGATCAATATCACCTCGAGCAACATGATCTCTAATGAAGTGATGGCAAATCTCAATATGCTTTGTCCTTGTGTGATCCACCGGGTTGTAGGCAATCTTGATAGCACTTTCATTGTCACATTGAAGAGGCACTTTGTCACAATGGACACCGTATTCCTTTAAAGTTTGCCTCATCCATAGCAATTGAGTGCAAGCACTAGCAGCTGCCACATACTCGGCTTCGGCGGGGGAGAGAGAGATACAATTTTGCTTCTTAGAAGACCAACATACCAAGGACCTACCAAGGAATTGGCAAGCCCCCGATGTCGATTTTATATCATCCTTATCACCAACCCAATCCGAATTCGTGTATCCACAAAGATCAAATGTTGACCCTCGAGGATACCAAAGACCATAATGTGGGGTATGAACCAAATATCGAAAGATTCTCTTGATCGCCATCAAGTGGCTTTCTTTAGGAGCCGCTTGATATCTTGCACACACACTTACACTCAACACAATATCGGGTCTATATGCACAAAGGTAAAGCAAAGAACCAATCATGGACCGGTATACCTTTTGATCCACATCTTTACCATTTGGATTTTGTTCTAGATGAGTCTTTGTATCCATGGGAGTAGGAGCTCCATTTAAATCTTGCATATTGAATCTTTTGATCATATCTTGAGTATACTTGGCTTGGTTGAAGAATTTCCCTCCTCTAACTTTCTTGATCTCAAAGCCAAGGAATACCCTTAACTCCCCCATCATAGACATCCGGAACCTACTAGACATAAGCTTTGAGAATTCATCATTAAAAGCTTTGTTAGATGAGCCAAAGATAATATCATCAACATATATTTGGTATAAAAAAAGCTCCCCATTGACCTTAGTAAAAAGAGTGGGATTCTCTTTGGTTAATGGTGGAAGTTCCTCTTGAGGAGAAGGGGATGATGAGCCACCTTTATCTTTAACAAGTTGCTCAAGTAACTTGTGCAATTTTTTGATATCGTTGGCCATGGTGGAGCTCAATCTTGTTTCCAAGTTATTGAGATCCTCCATGGTCACCGAGGCGGTAGACTCACTATCCACTTCCCCTTCTTTGCTACCCATATAATCTTAGGCGGTAAAGCCCGAATAAAGAGCTGAGGCTCTGGTACCAATTGAAAGTATCGTATGGGCACCTAGAGGGGGGTGAATAGGTGCTACTTCAATTTTTATTATTTTTCAAATTAGGGTTTGACATGAAAGGTAAATTCTCTAGATTATGCAACTAAGGTGAATTTACCTATATGTCAAACAAGCAACAACTAGCACAACACAAAGCAAGAACAAGTAAGTAAAGTGTGGTAAAGGATAGAAGTAACCAAAGTGGTGGACACGGAGACACAAGGATTTGTTTCCCGTAGTTCCTTACTTTTGAGGGGAAGTACGTCTACGTTTGGAGAGGAGGTGATTTGAAACCACCAATGCCACGAGAGGCCGATGACCCACAAGTATAGGGGATCGCAACAGTCTTCGCGGGTAGTATTACCCAATTTATTGATTCGACACAAGGGGAGCCAAAGAATACTTGCAAGCCTTAACAGCCGAGTTGTCAGTTCAGCTGCACCTGGAAATAGTTCTTGCTCACAGAAGTTTATCAGTAGCAACAGTTTGGTAGTAGTAACATGAAAGCAACGGTAACAGTGAAACAAGAGAAATAGTAACAGTAACGGTAAACAGTGGGATTCGAGTGTGGTAGGCATAGGGATGGATGGACGGGCGTTGCATGGACGAGTCTAAACATGTAGCTTCAAGATCTAGGGCATTGCAGATAAATAATAACAAGCATACAAGTACTAAAAAATCCTAGGCATGTGCTCCAAATATAGTCATACGTGCTCGCAATGAGAACTTGCACAACATCTTCTGTCCAGCCAGCCCGTGGCAGCGGGGCCTCTAGGGAACTACTGGCAATTAAGGTGCTCCTTTTAATAGAGCACCGGAGCAAAGCATTAACACTCCATGAACACATGTGATCCTCACACCATAACCATCCCCTCCGGTTGTCCCAATTATTGTCACTTTGGGGCCTTTGGATCCGAACAATGATATGTTTACACAACTTGCAGATAAGATCACAAACAATACTATCATAATGATTCAATAACAAGTTCAGATCTAAGATCGTGGCACTCAGGCCCTAGTGACAAGCATTAAGCACAACAAGTTTCAACAAAGTCAAATAGCACTAATAGAGATACTAGGCACTATGCCCTAACAATCTTATTCGATTACATGATAGAACTCATCCAATCCCTACCATCCCCAAGCCTACAGCGGAGGATTACTCACTCATGGATGAGGGAAACATTGATGGTCTATGGAAATGCGTTGGTGATGACGATGGCGATGATCCTCCCCAAATTCCCCGTCCCGGCAAGGTGCCAGAACGGAGTTTCTGGATTCGAATCTTGGTTTCTGGTAGCGGCGGCATAGCGGAACTCTTTCTGGAAAACTATCGACCCCCCTCGGTTTTTAGGTCGAGAGGCAACTTATAGGCGCAGAGCGATCCCGAGGGGGTGCCTGGGGTGGCCGCACCCCCTAGGCACGTCCAGGGCCCTCCCGCGACTGGCAGGGGTGTGGGCCCCCCAGGCCTCCACTCCGTTTTGTCTTCTGGCTTCGTGGGTCTTCTGGTGAAATATAAGTTTTGGCATATTTTCCGGGATTTTTCCTGATAGTTCATTTTCTGCACAAAAACTAGATACCAAGGTAATTCTGCTGAAAACAACGTCAAATATGTGTTAGTTGTATCCAAATCACACAAGTTTAGAGGAGAAACAATAGCAAAAGTGTTCGGGAAAGTAGATACGTTTTGGACGTATCAACTCCCCCAAGCTTAGCTTATTGCTTGTCCTCAAGCAATTCAGTTGAAAACTAAGTGCGATAAAAGAACTTTCACGAACACATTTGCTTCACATGATGTAAGTATTCTCAGCATTGGAGTAGATGCTTAAACAATTCATAATAAAGAGTATGCAACTAAGTCTACTCAGTAGTCATTGCAAGCTATGAAGAGAAACCAACTCAATAATAATAAGTAGCATGAAACATAAACATAAGCAACATTGCAATGCTCATAATAAGGTATGATAGAGTGGTATCTCGCTTGCCTTTGTTTGAAGAGCACAATATAAATGCCAAGGCACCTCTGAAGTTCAAGTGAAGACTAGAGATAAATATAACATAGATACAAGCATCAAAGTCATGACATAATTAACCAAGTTTTGGAACAAACACAATAATGACAACTATGCTCTCAAAAAGGTGCTCATAGAATAAGTGGTGACTCAACAAGGTTGTGAAAACGGTTTTTTAAAGTTTGAAAGGTTTCCAAATGTTTAAAGGAAGGTACTCATTCGCTTTGAGCTCTCATTGCCCCTATCATAGGCATCTTCATGTGGTTAAGGTGAAAGTGAGGTCCAATCTGAGTTATATGCTTGACAGACCATAGACTGGAAATCCCAAGTCCCTTGAGTGCGAGGGCCGCTCCGCATGCTACTCAACTTTGGTTACCTGTAAGTTCTTGTCATTGTAAATACATGCATATCATAGAGAACCACCAACTGGGTACCCCTTGCACATGATACAGGAGCTATCCCGTGATCAAAATGACAAGGCAAGCAGATAATGAGCATCTCAACGATCTTTTTTATTTACTATGTGCATAGCTTTCTATTGAGGATGCTTCATAAATGCTCATTATGGTGATGATGCAAGTTTCCACCATGATTAGGCATGGATTAGGCTAGCGGCCCAGGCATTTCTCTAACACAATGTATAGACTCCATGAACTCACAAACTCCCTTTTTATTTCACACCGACGACATCCGCAAACAAAAGATCAAGGTATCAACTGGATGAGATATCCAAAAAGTGTTGAAAGCGTTCCCTGTGACAACACGGTTCTACTGACTCCCGGCATATAATTTGCAAGCATAAAACTTTCATGGATAGGTCACAATGGTTCAAGATTATTAAGTGCACGGAATAAAGTGTGCCATCAAGTTCGTGAGAGCTTTACTAACTAACTTTCTCAAAACAGACAAACATTTTATTTGGAAGAAAACACGGCATATAGGATATGCACTGAAGTAGTAAATGAATGCTAGTAGGTAGGTATGGTGGACACTGTTGTCAATATTGGTTTTGGGAGTTGGAAGCACAGGTAGAGCTCATACTCAGTGCAAGTGAAGGCTAGCAATAGAGAGGGAGCGACAAACGAGAGAGCAATAACTATCATAATCATGCTTGCAACAAAACAGGACTAATTATGGCATGAAAGTGATACAAGAACTCTAAGGCAAAATAAATCATCGAGGCTTACTGACTATTGATTAGTCATATGCATGCGTTAGCATGTGCCAAGTCGATTCACATGAAACTTTCAGAGGAGGATACCACAATATCATACAAAAGTATGAATAAAACAATGCAAGCAAACATTCATACGACATGCTACAAACTATTAGCAAGCTGGAGCTAATCACAAGCAAGCAAAAACTACTAAGCATCTATAATAACATACACCCTACATGAACAGACTAAGCATGCTCACAATGATGAGTATATGTACAAAAATGAAACAAATAGAGTTCATTACGAGCTTGTTACCACACCTCAAGTTGTCTTAATCTTCATTATTGCCCTTCACTTGTGTGACTTGAATAATAACATGAAACCATAATCCACTGAGGATGGCTGAACCCTGCAAAGAACTCACAAAACCAAAGAAGAACAACAAATATTTTTGGTATTTTCGATTTTTTTAAAGAAAGCAAACAAAGCAAAACCAAACAAAGAAAATGCAAACCAAACAAGAAGCAAACAAAGCAAAATCTTTTTGGATTTTTCTTTTAAGGCAAACCAAAGCAAAGAAACAAACCAAGAGAAACAATGAAAATATTTTTGGTATTTTTGTGTTTTTGAGAAAGAAGCAACAACCAAAAATAAAGTGAAACAATGGATATACAAAGAACCGACCGAACATGATATATAGATGAGTGGGATGTCGGTATACCTCCCCACAAGATTAGGCTTTTGGCCTAAGTGGGGCTCAATCCCATGGTGCCCAAGTAGGCGCACCTCAGTAGTATGACGAGGAGGCTCCCTTGTCGTGGTACGAGCTAGAGGATTCCCCTGTGTAGTGTACAACGGGGTCATATGAGGGCGCTTCCTCCTGATAGTGCCCATGGAAGTTAAGAGAGCGCAGCTTCTCATCCATCTCCTCCTTGGAGCGTGACAAAGGTCCCTAAGAAATACTGAACAAAGTGGTTTGGGGTAGAGGTATCTCTCTCTCTTCCCCATCAATAAACATAATTCTATAAACTAAGTTCTCAAGGGTAGAGCTAGTGGTGACAAAGTGATGCGCCTTCATGGCAGCAAGATCAAGCCTCTCAGGATCCAAGACTTTATCATTTGGATCAACAACAATGTCCAATGCAGCAGCAACACACGTAGCAATAATTTCCCCATAAATGGGTCCATTAATAGTTAAGCGATGAGCAATGAGAGAACCAAGATTGTACTTGGTTTCATTGTTGAGCGCATCAGCTAAGAAAGCCAAATGATAGCTGGAAATATTACTAGTGTTCTCCCTACCAAGAACACCAGTGGCAAGATAGTAAGTGAAGTACCTGATGGCTGGAAGCTGAATGTTTCTTATCTTTCCTCGTTGAGCTCTACGGTTATAATCATTGGTTATTCCGCGATAGAGCTCCAACAAATCAGCGGGTTGAGCTGGAATCTTCTTTGCTGACCCAGCTGTACCAAGTCCCAGAGCCCCACAAAATTTCTTCAATGACATATGGTAAGACCTGCCATAAACTTCGAAAGAAACATCTGGATTGAACATGCTATTAGTAAAGGAGAAGCTCTCCACAAATGTTTTCGTGAGCATAGAATACTGCGTGATCTCATCCTGCATAAGGCTTGTTAGTCCAGCCCTCTAAACCAAGGTCATAAAATCATCAAGAATCCCAGCAGCCCGCAAGAAGGTTTGGCAAGGAAAGGTGGAGGGACGCCAAATCGTGGAGTGATGAGATCCTCATGGTATAAGGGCCTAGCACGGGAGGATTATCTCGAAGGCCTTGCCCTTCTAGGTGCATCACTCTCAAATAATTCACCAAATGTGTGTTTGTCCATGACCTCTTTATTTCTGAAATTTTAGACAAACATCAAACCTAGTGATTTCCAAGTTGATAAATGATGAGCAACTACTATAGGAACTTGCTAGAGGGCTACACATGCCTCAAAATTAAATCTCTAAGCATAGAACAAGCATCTAAGCTCAAACAACCTGACACCTATAGCAACAAAATATTCAAGAAACAATCTACTAATCACAAATCTAATTGGACAAGTGGAGGAGGCACATACTAAGGAGCAATCCCTCCAAAAATCAGCAGCAAAGATGGGATGAGCAAGAAGATTGAAAATCGCGAGCAAGAACAGCAAGAACTCGAGATTGAGCAAGTTTTCCGGTGTTTTTCGGGAGAAAGAAAGAAGATGGTTGTGAGGGGGCACCTTGGAGGGGCCCAGGTGGGCCAGACCCCCCCTAGGCGCCACCCACAGGTAGGCCGCGCCTACAATGGGTGTGGTGGACTGGGGTGCCCCCCTGGGTTACTCTAGGTGTCCCTCTGCCCCTTTTTTCGAGGAAAATTTTATTTTGAATTTTCTGGGATTTTTCGGGAAACTTTATTTTTGTCCAATTTTCAGGGTATGAAAATTGATTTTCTTGCAGAAACAGTTTTTTTCAGAAGAAGCAAAAGCAAACAAAAGCCAAACTACAGAAGTTCTAAGACACTCTAAAAGGCAAGCAACTATCTAACAAGAGCAAAAGCAAAGACTAGGAAGGAGAAAAGTAAAATAAAGCAAGAATAACCACAGTGAAAACATTATTTTGTTCATTAAAATCCTTTTGTTAACAAGGTTGATCAAGTCTTGTTACCAAAAAAATCTTATATGAAACAAAACTTTGCAATCCACAAGGTAATTATGTTACCTCATACTTGATAGCAATGGTCCCAATCATAATAGTTTCAAAATTTTCTTGTGGAATGGGACAATATATTTCTCCAACCTTGATGCTCTCAATATTTTGAACGGAATTCAAGCAATAGCTCTTAGCAACTTTCTTGGGGAAATAGACAGTATGCTCTTTGTCATTAATATTGAATGTTACTTTTCCTTGATTACAATTGATGATATCACCTACATTATTAAGAAAAGGTCTCCCAAGAATAATAGACATATTATCATCTTCAGGCATTTCAAGCACAACAAAATCTGTTAGAACCAAACAATTATGAGCCACTTGAACAGGAGCATCCTCACATATACCAACAGGAATAGTAGTTGACTTATCAACCATTTGCAAATAAATATCAGTTGGTATCAACTTTTCTAGCTGGAGTCTCTTGTAAAGAGAAAAAGGCATAACACTAACTCTAGCTCCCAAATCACATAAAGCAGTTCTAACATAATTATTCTTAATAGATAAAGGAATAGTTGGTATACCTGGATCACCAAGTTTATTTGGAACCTTACCATTGAAGGAATAATTAGCAAGCAAAGTAGAAATCTCCTCATTAGGAATCTTCCTTTTATTAGAGACAATATCCTTCATATACTTTGAATAAGGAGGCAACTTAATAGCATCGGTCAAAGGAATTTGCAAAAATAAAGGTTTCATCCACTCACAAAACTTGTTGTAGTGTTCTTCCTCCTTTGACTTGTGTTTCTTACCTGGAAAAGGCATAGGTTTCTGCACCCAAGGTTCTCTCTCTTTACCATGTTTATTAGCAATAAAATCTTCCTTTGTGTACCTAGTGTTCTTAGTATGCTTCTCAGGTTCTTCCTCACCTTCCTCCTTATCAGGTGACTCATTTTTATCATTACCACTCTTAGTTTCAGCATCAGAGACAGATATACTATTAGGATCTACAGCAGGTTCAAGTGGTTCCTCAACTACTTTATGTTTCTTTTTCTTTCTCTTACAAGGGCTAACCACTACTCTCACCTTGTTGAGAATCCTGCTCAATTCTTTTAGGGTTCCCTTCAGGACATAAAGGATCTTGAGTAGCTATACCACTCCTAGTTCTAATTCCATAAGCATGTTTATCTACTGAGGCACTAACTAGCATATCCTTCTGTACCTTAGCAAGTTGATAAAGTTGAGTTTGAACCATTTGAAAGTGTTTATAAAGCATTTTAATATCATTTGAACTTCTTTCCACAATATCTTTCAACTCATTGATAGCTCTAGAGTTTTCCAATAAATGATTCTGAACTTGTTTATTAAAATTACCTTGCTTAACAATAAAAATGTCAAGTTCCTCTAAGCATTGATCAGGAGGCTTACCATAAGGAATATCACCTTCATAAAAGTGTTGGAGAGAGTGTACCTCAATAGTAGATGAGTGGGGAATTGGCTTACATAATTCTTATATAGGAGGTAGATTCTTCACATCTTTAGCTCTAATACCTTTCTCCTTTAGACACTTCTTAGCCCCCTTCATCACTTCATCATTTAATGCAATAACTCCCCTCTTCTTTGGTGTTGGTGTTGGAACTGGTTCAGGCACAACTGGTTCAGGAATAATAGTCTCAGAAGTATTCAGCTCAGTTGAAGTCCAATCATCATAATTCTTGCTTATCTTAGCCATTAATTCTTCAACATCTGTAGGAGTTATTTTCATGAAAACACAATCAGCAAAGCTATCTAGGTATGTCCTAGAATCATCAGTTAGTCCATTATAATAAATATCAAGAAACTCATTCTTAGGTAATGGACATCCAGGATATGCATGAATCAAGGAACAGAACCTTGTTCATGACTTAGGCAATTTCTCTTCTTCTCCCTGTTTAAAATCAAAAAGTCTCTGCAAAGCAGCATGTCTAGCACTAGGAGGAAAATATTTCCGGAAGAAAGAAGCAATCAAACAATCAGGGCTATCAATGGAACCAGGAGGTAATCTATTAAACCAAGCCCTAGCTTCTCCTTTTAGTGAAAAAGGGAAGATCTTAGTAACAAAGTACTTGCGCATCTTAAAATCATTAGAGAATAAATCACTCATAGTAGAAAGCTCATTCATATGAGCCACATCACTCTCATTTTCAATCCCACAGAAATGTTCTTTCTCAACAATGTCCAAATAGGATAAATCAAGAGAAAAATCAGAATCTTTATCTTTAATATCTATGGGAGAGGTGGCAAACTTAGGATCAGAGGACAACTTAGGAATAATGGTGCGTCTAGCAAGGAGACTCTTAATAGCACTAGTACCGTGTGTGTTTCGGCACTCTTCAACAAACTCATCAGTAAACTCAATGTAGTCATCATTAATATCATAACTCTCACTAGACTCAGGTGAGCTAACAGGTGTAACAGTGTCTTCACTAGGAGTTTTGGTATTTCCTATACTATCCATAGTAGCATCTAGAAAAGGACCTAATGAACCACTCGCATCAAGCACAGTAGAAGTAACATCATGAGTATCAGAAGCAGTTTCAGACTCGGCAGTAGTAGCAGTGTGTGTAGCATGTGTATGTGGTGGTGGTGTAACAAGCTTACTTATAACATACGGTGAATCAAGAGCAGCAGAGATGTTTAGGATTGTACCTCTTCTTGTAATGGATAGTAAAATAGGGAAATTTTCATCACGAGTCTTCCCCATGATGAAAGGAGTAGCAGTGAACAATAATTGATCCAAGTGAACTTACAAATAACGCTATGCTCCCCGGCAACGGCGCCAACAAATAGTCTTGATGACCCACAAGTATAGGGGATCGCAACAGTCTTCGCGGGTAGTATTACCCAATTTATTGATTCGACACAAGGGGAGCCAAAGAATACTTGCAAGCCTTAACAACTGAGTTGTCAGTTCAGCTGCACCTAGAAATAGTTCTTGCTCACAGAAGTTTATCAGTAGCAACAGTTTGGTAGTAGTAACAGAAAAGCAACGGTAACAGGGAAACAAGAGCAATAGTAACAGTAACGGTAAATAGTGGGATTCGAGTGTGGTAGGCATAGGGATGGATGGACGGGCGTTGCATGGACAAGTCTAAACATGTAACTTCAATATCTAGGGCATTGCAGATAAATAATAACAAGCATCCAAGTACTAAACAATCCTAGGCATGTGCTCCAAATATAGTCATACGTGCTCGCAATGAGAACTTGCACAACATCTTCTGTCCAGCCAGCCCGTGGCAGCGGGGCCTCTAGGGAACTACTGGCAATTAAGGTGCTCCTTTTAATAGAGCACTAGAGCAAAGCATTAACACTCCGTGAACACATTTGATCCTCACACCACAGCCATCCCCTCCGGTTGTCCCAATTATTGTCACTTTGGGGCCTTTGGATCCAGACAATGATATGTGTACACAACTTGCAGATAAGATCACAAACAATACTATCATAATGATTCAATAATAAGTTCAGATCTGAGATCATGGCACTCAGGCCCTAGTGACAAGAATTAAGCACAACAAGTTGCAACAAAGTCAAATTGCACTAATAGAGATACTAGGCACTATGCCCTAACAATCTTATTCGATTACATGATAGAACTCATCCAATCCCTACCATCACCAAGCCTATAGTGGGGTATTACTCACTCATCGATGAGGGAAACATTGATGGTCGATGGAGATGCGTTGGTGATGACGATGGCGATGATCCTCCCCAAATTCCCTGTCCCGGCAAAGTGCCATAACAGAGTTTTTGGATACGAATCTTGGTTTCTGGTGGCGGAGGCGTAGCGAAACTCTTTCTGGTAAACTATCGAACCCCCTCGGTTTTTAGGTCGAGAGGCCACTTATAGGCGCAGAGGGAGCCCGAGGGGGTGCCTGGGGTGGCCGCACCCCCTAGGCACGGGCAGAGCCCACCCGCGCCTAGCAGGGGTGTGGGCCCCCAGGCCTCCACTCCGTTTTGTCTTCTGGCTCCGTGGGTCTTCTGGTGAAATATAATTTTGGCATATTTTTCGGGATTTTTCGTGATAGTTCATTTTCTGCACAAAAACTAGATACCAAGGTAATTCTGCTGAAAACACCGTCATTCCGTGTTAGTTGTATCCAAATCACACAAGTTTAGAGGAGAAACAATAGCAAAAATGTTCGAGAAACTGTAGGGTTCGCAGCATAGAAAACAAAATTTTTCCTACGATGGGAACTATGTACCAAGATCTATCTACTAGATACAAACAACGGGCGGATGTATATCCGTAGAGAACATACCCTTGAAGACCGACAAAGCTTAACGAGGTCAACTCGTGGTTTATGTAGACGATCTCTTGCCGATCTCAAGATCGAGAGGAAGTCCTAGCGCCGCAAAGCAGCAGCGCATCCGTGCTCGCACACACGTACAAGACACCGGGCAACCTCCGCCTCCTCGCTCCAGCGATGCAGCGGAAGCACAACCCTTTCTTGCCGAATAGCCACCGGTAACATGTATCTCGCTAGTCCGAGACCATGGGGGATAAATTCTAGAGGGGGAGAGAGATCCTTCACGAGGAGGTGTGAGAGACAAGTGAGGAGGGGGGCTCCTTTTATAGGAGGAGGGGGGGAACCCCAAGGGGGTGGCCGGCGCATGGGGGCTGCCCCCTTGCCCTCCCCTCTTCATGTGGGTGGACACTCCACTCACAAAATTCCTTTAAATTTCCTCCACTCAAAAGTCCACTCAAATTCCCATTAAATTTCCACCAAATTTAATGCAAACTCTCATTAAATAAAACTCTTTTATTTTATTCAGAATTTTGTCAATTAATTTAATGACAAACATTCACAAATAACCCCTTGCTAGAATTCCATTTCACATGCATAACCACTTTATGCAATTTCACCCGAAAACCTGTTTCGGTATCTAGTGAAATAAATTCCTGCGCTTGTTTATTCTTTCGGCATGAAACATTTGCTCCAACTGGATGCCAGTGTCCCTTAAGTGTGTCAC
The DNA here is from genome assembly GCA_916181665.1 of Avena sativa. Lineage (NCBI taxonomy): Eukaryota > Viridiplantae > Streptophyta > Magnoliopsida > Poales > Poaceae > Avena > Avena sativa. The sequence continues at coordinate 379,440,212 of OV702284.1, forward strand.
CCTACGGTTCGCGAATAATGCGGACATGATCGAGACCCTTCTTCGATCAATAATCAGCAGCGGGACCTGGAGATCCATACTGACTCCCACACATTCAACGATGACTTTTCCTGTGATCGTTAGAACCTTTTACGGTTGTATCTTAATCCCTTTGTTTCACGATATATTACATGTCCGAGATTCGATCATCGGTATCTCCATACCTAGTTTGATCTCGTTACTGACATGCACTCTTTTCTCGTTCCCGTGATATAACATTCTAGTGATCAAATCACTTGCTTGCAAGCTAACCGATGTGATATCACCGAGAGGGCCCAGAGCATATCTATCCGTCACCGGGATGAACAAATTCTACCCCTTATCCATGATTCTCAACATAACACTTTAGTAGCTTTGAATCCATCTTTATAATCACCCAGTTACGGAGTGACGTTTGATGTCAACAAGAAACTCTTCCGGTGTTAGTGATTGGCATGATCTCATGGTCTAAGGATTAGGACTACTTCGTAGTTTGTTTATAGCAATATAAACTCAATGACTTTGATCGTAATGCTATACTTCGGATGAATGTTCATCACACCATTACACTAATGTTGTGATCTCGTTATTAACAACATCCAATGTCTATGATCAGGAAACCGTGATCATCTTGTTAATCAACGAACTAGTTTATGAGAGAGGCATAACTAGGAACTTTCTGTTTGTTTATTAAACACACATGTATTAACGTTTCCGTATTAATACAATTATAGCATGCAAAATAAACATCTATCATATACTTGGAATACACATAATAAACATTTTATTATTGCCTCTCAGGGCATATTCCCTTCAGTCTCCCACTTGCACTAGAGACAATAATCTAGTTACATTGTGATGTATCTAACACCCATGGAGTTCTGGTGTAGATCATGTTTTGCTCTAGGGAGAGTTTTAGTCAACGGATCTGCTACATTGAGATCCGTATGTACTTTACAAATCTTTATATCTCCATCCTTGACATGCTCGCGGATGGAGTGAAACCGGCGCTTAATATGCTTGGAATGCTTGTGAGACCTTGGCTCTTTGGCATTGGCAATGGCACCATTGTTGTCACAATAGATCACCATTGGGTCCAACGCGTTTGCAACCACACCTAGTTCGGATATGAACTCCTTCATCCAAACTGCTTCCTGAGCCGCTTCTGAAGCAGCAACATATTCGGCCTCCGTTGTTGATCCCGCCACCACAGGTTGTTTGGAGCTCCTCCAACTAACCGCTCCGCCATTCATGAGAAATACGTATCCGGATTGAGACTTAGAGTCATCCGGATCGGTGTCAAAGCTAGCGTCGACATAACACTTAGCGACGAGCTCTTCTTCACCTCCGTATACAAGAAACATATCCTTAGTTCTTCGCAAGTACTTAAGGATATTCTTGACCGCTTTCCAGTGTTCTGAACCTGGATCCGATTGGTACCTACTAGTCAAACTAATAGCATGTGCCACATCCGGTCTTGTACATAGAATGGCGTACATTATAGAGCCTATGGCTGAAGCATAGGGGACCTTGTCCATTATCTCTCTTTCTTCCGCCGAAGCCGGACTTTGAGTCTTACTCAATGTCGTGCCTTGTGTCATAGGTAAGAACCCCTTCTTACTATTTACCATTTTAAACTTCTTTAGAATCTTATCAAGGTATGTACTTTGCGATAGCCCTATTAGGCGCCTAGATCTATCTCTATAGATCTTTATGCCTAATATGTATGACGCTTCACCTAGGTCCTTCATTGAAAATTTGCTGTTTAGATAACTTTTAACACCATTTAAAAGATCTATATCATTTCTGATCAATAATATGTCAACCACATATAATATCAGAAATGCCACATTGCTCCCACTCACTTTCTTGTAAATACAAGCTTCTCCATAAGTTTGGACAAATCCAAACTCTTTGATCACCTCATCAAAGCGGAGATTCCAACTTCGTGATGCTTGCTTCAATCCATAGATGGATCGCTGAAGCTTGCACACCTTGTTAGCATCCTTAGGATCGACAAAACCCTTTGGTTGTATTATATACAACTCTTCTTCAATGAAGAGTTGAGAAACGCGGTTTTGACATCCATCTGCCATATCTCATAATCGAAATATGCAGCAATTGCTAACATAATCCTAACTGACTTTAGCATCGCTACGGGAGAGAATGTCTCATCGTAGTCAACTCCTTGAATTTGTTGAAACCCCTTTGCGACAAGTCGAGCTTTATAGACGGTTACATTACCATCAGCATCAGTTTTCCTTTTGAAAATCCATTTGTTCTCCACGGCCTTTCGGTCGTGAGGTAAGTCCACCAAGTTCCAAACTTGATTTTCATACATGGATTCCATCCCGGATTTCATGGCTTCTAACCATTTGTTGGAATCCGGGCTCATCATCGCTTCTTCATACGTCGCAGGGTCATCATTTTCATCAACCATGAAATTCATGACAGGATTTCCGTACAGCTGGGGAGCTGCACGCGTCCTGCTTGACCTGCGAGGTTCGGTAGTACTCTCTTTCGGAGTTTCATGATCATTATCATTAGTTCCCTCTTCAACATGTGGAGCCAACTTCGGAACAACTTCCGGCGCTGTGCTACTCGCCATACTTTGAAGAGAAGGTTCAATAACCTCTTCGAGTTCTACCTTCCGACTACTCACACCATTCGCGAGAAACTCTTTCTCTAGAAAGGATCCATTCTTGGCAACAAAAACCTTGCCCTCGGATCTGTGATAGAAGGAATACCCAATAGTTTCCTTAGGGTATCCTATGAAGACGCATTTTTCCGCTTTGGGTTCGAGTTTATCCGGTTGAAGTTTCCTCACATAAACATCGCATCCCCAAACTTTAAGAAATGACAGCTTAGGTTTGTTTCCAAACCACAATTCATTCGGTGTCTTTTCAACGGATTTAGATGGTGCCCGATTTAAAGTGAATGCAACAGTTTCTAGTGCATAGCCCCAAAATGACAACGGCAAGTCCGTCAGAGACATCATAGATCGAACCATATCTAATAAAGTACGATTACGATGTTCCGACACACCATTTCGCTGTGGTGTTCCGGCAGGTGTGAGTTGTGAAACAATTCCACACTCTTTCATGTGAGTGCTAAACTCGTAACTTAGATACTCACCTCCACGGTCGGACCGTAAAAATTTGATCTTTCTATTACGATGATTTTCCACTTCATTCTGAAATTCCTTGAACTTTTCAAAGGTTTCAGACTTGTGTTTCATCAAGTAGATATAACCGTATCTACTCAAATCATCCGTGAAAGTAACCAAAATAACGATATCCACCTCGCGCCGACACACTCATTGGACCACATACATCAGAATGTATGATTTCCAATAAATCTGTCACCCGTTCCATTGAACCGGAAAACGGCGTTCTAGTCATCTTGCCCATAAGGCATGGCTCACATGTATCAAATGATTCATAATCAAGTGATTCCAAAAGTCCATCCGAATGGAGCTTCTTCATGCGTTTAACGCCAATATGACCTAGACGGTAGTGCCACATATATGCGGATATATCTTCAATTAGTTTAATCCTTTTAGCATCAACATTATGAATATGTGTAACATTATTATCGAGATCCAAAAGAAATAAACCATTCATCATCGGTGCATGACCATAAAATATTTCATTCATATAAATGGAACAACCATTGTTCTCGGATTTAAATGAATAACCACTTCGCATCAAACACGATCCAGATACAATGTTCATGCTTAGTGCAGGCACCAGATAACAATTATTCAAGTTTATAACTAATCCCGACGACAAGTGGAGAGGCAGCGTTCCGACGGCGATCACATCAACGCTTAATCCATTGCCGACACGCATCTTGACCTCACCCCTTGCTAGCGGTCGCTTGTTCCGCAGCCCCTGATTCGAGTTACAAATATTAGCAATTGAACTGGTATCAAATACCCAGGTGCTACTGCGAGCACTAGTCAAGTACATATCAATAACATGAATATCATATATACCTTTGTTTTCCTTGCCGGCTTTCTTGTCTGCCAAATACTTGGGGCAGTTGCGCTTCCAGTGGCCAGTCCCCTTACAATAGTAGCACTCGGTATCAGACTTAGGTCCAACTCGGGGTTTCTTTTCAGGCACGGCAACAGGCTTGCCGCCCTTACTTCCCTTTGGTTTTCCCTTCTTGTCTTTCTTGAAACTAGTGTTCCTATTGATCATCAACACTTGATGTTCCTTTTTGATCTCCACTTCTGCAGTTTTAAGCATTGACATAAGCTCGGGGAGAGACTTCTTCATGCCTTGCATATTATAGTTCATCACGAAGCTCTTATAGCTAGGTGGCAGAGACTTGAGAAGACGATGGATGCCTAAGTCAATGGGAATCGATATTCCCAAGGACACAAGCTTATCGGTGTAACCCGACATCTTGAGTACATGCTCACTAACGGAGATGTGCTCTTCCATCATGCAGCTAAAGAACTTTTCTGAAGCATTGTAGCTCTCTACAGCAGCATGTGTGTCGAAAATCATTTTCAACTCACCCATTGTATCAAAAGCATTGCCATTTTCGAAACGCTTTCGAAGTTCCGGCTCTAGCCCATACAATATGCCGCAATGAACTAAGTTGTGGTCCTCCTGACGAGTCTGATAGACATTCTTCTCCTTGTTAGGGGCATCATCTAAAGGTGGGGGGCCTAACGGCGCTTCTAGCACATATTGCTTTTGTGCAGCAGAGAGGAGAATCCTCAAATTTATGGCCCATTCGGTAAAGTTGCTACCGTTCGTTGCAAGTTTCTCTTTATCCATGAACACATTGAAATTAAAAGCAGGTGGTGCCATCTACAACAGAATTTGTAAAGTTTAGACTAAGTGTATGATAGATTGAGTTCAACTAATCCATATTACGAATGAACTCCCACTCAAAAACGACATCCATCGTGCCTTTTTGGTGATTACATGAACCAAATCCACTACACCAAGTCCGATCATCACGTGAGTTGGTGTAGCTTCAAAGGCGAGCATCAAATGGGCATCATATCAACTATATGACTCATGCTTAACCTTTCGGTCCGTGTTCCGAGGCCATGTCTGTACATGCTAGGCTCGCCAAGTTAGAACCTTAGTATTCGCGTGTGTAACTGTTTTACACCCGAAATATGGTCATGGATCCAAGAACACCCGATCATCACGTGATGTCTTGGAGCGACGAAAAACATAATCGGTGCATACTAAAGGAAGAACATATTCTTATCTTGATATTTAAAACAGGGATCATCTTATTATGCTAACAAAGCGCTAAACAAGCAATATAAGATGCTATCAAACATCACATGTTTATTAGTGAAATGATATGGTTCCCGCATATGATCTCTATCATGTGCACCGTGGTATGATTACTATCATACCTATATGTGTAAGTCCAAGGTCTATGGAGATTACACGCTATGTGTGTTGTAAGAGTATCATCTCATACTTCTACTTACAACACTACCATATCATAACACTAGCCCAGCAACAATCTAAACTAGACGCCTCTAATTTATCCATTGCAAGTTTTACGTGGCTTAGGGCTTTCGAGATAGAACCGTTCTTACCTACGAACATGAACCAGAACGAGGATAACCAAATTGTTGACAACTCGTTTGCAAAATAGATATTGACTATAGTAGGAGAGACAGACACCCGCTGGCCACTTATGCAAACTAGTTGCATGTCAAGCGTGGAAGAGGTCTCATGTGCGAGGACATGTAAAGTTTGTCCGGGCCGCTTCATCCCACTATGCCACCAATATCCAAAATTACAACAAAGGAGCAATAACATGATCATCATCGCCCACATACTCATATGTGTACTACCCGTGTAAAGTATCTACGCATAGATCCGGCTCTGATACCACTGTAGGGTTCGCAGCATAGAAAACAAAAATTTTCCTACGATGGGAACTATGTACCAAGATCTATCTACTAGATACAAACAACGGGCGGATGTATATCCGTAGAGAACATACCCTTGAATACCGACAAAGCTTAACGAGTTCAACTCGTGGTTGATGTAGACGATCTCTTGCCGATCTCAAGATCGAGAGGAAGTCCTAGCGCCGCAAAGCAGCAGCGCATCCGTGCTCGCACACACGTACAAGACACCGGACAACCTCCGCCTCCTCGCTCCAGCGATGCAGCGGAAGCACAACCCTTTATTGCCGAATAGCCACCGGGAACATGTATCTCGCCAGTCCGAGACCATGGGGGATAAATTCTAGAGGGGGAGAAAGATCCTTCACGAGGAGGTGTGAGAGACAAGTGAGGAGGGGGGCTCATTTTATAGGAGGAGGGGGGAACCCCAAGGGGGTGGCCGGCGCATGGGGGCTGCCCCCTTGCCCTCCCCTCTTCATGTGGGTGGACACTCCACTCACAAAATTCCTTTAAATTCCCTCCACTCAAAAGTCCACTCAAAGGTCCACTCAAATTCCCATTAAATTTCCACCAAATTTAATGCAAACTCTCATTAAATAAAACTCTTTTATTTTATTCAGAATTTTGTCAATTACTTTAATGACAAACATTCACAAATAACCCCTTGCTAGAATTCCATTTCACATGCATAACCACTTTATGCAATTTCACCCGAAAACCTGTTTCGGTATCTAGTGAAATAAATTCATGCGCTTATTTATTCTTTCGGCATGAAACATTTGCTCCAACTGGATGCCAGTGTCCCTTAAGTGTGTCACCCTACGGTTCGCGAATAATGCGGACATGATCGAGACCCTTCTTCGATCAATAATCAGTAGCGGGACCTGGAGATCCATACTAACTCCCACACATTCAACGATGACTTTTCCTGTGATCATCAGAACCTTTTACGCTTGTATCTTAATCCCTTTGTTTCACGATATATTACATGTCCGAGATTCGATCATCGGTATCTCCATACTTAGTTTGATCTCATTACTGACATGCACTCTTTTCTCGTTCCTGTGATATAACATTCTAGTGATCAAATCACTTGCTTGCAAGCTAACCAATGTGATATCACCGAGAGGGCCCAGAGCATATCTATCCGTCATCGGGATGAACAAATTCCACTCTTGATCCATGATTCTCAACATAACACTTTAGTAGCTTTGAAGCCATCTTTATAATCACCCAGTTACGGAGTGACGTTTGATGTCAACAAGAAACTCTTCTGGTGTTAGTCATTGGCATGATCTCATGGTCTAAGGATTAGGACTACTTCGTAGTTTGTTTATAGCTATATAAACTCAATGACTTTGATCGTAATGCTATACTTTGGATGAATGTTCATCACACCATTACACTAATGTTGTGATCTCGTTATTAACAACATCCAATGTCTATGATCAGGAAACCGTGATCATCTTGTTAATCAACGAACTAGTTTATGAGAGAGGCATAACTAGGAACTTTCTGTTTGTTTATTAAACACACATGTATTAACGTTTCCGTATTAATACAATTATATCATGCAAAATAAACATCTATCATATACTTGGAATACACATAATAAACATTTTATTATTGCCTCCCAGGGCATATTCCCTTCAGAAACAATATCAGAGGCCTCCCTTGTTCTTCGATGAACCTCACCCCAATGGGTTCGATTCACCTTCCACTATATCGACAACCTTCGAGGTGGAAGCGGACACCTTTACAACAAGTTTGGGGCACACATACAGAACTTAATTGGAGGCTCCCAAATACAAGCAAGCTATCAAAATAATCAAAGACAATCTTGTAAGAACCAAATCAAAAGTAGGGTTTCCAAAGAAACACTAGAGCATGGGTCCCTCAAGTGAATGAGGGGGAAATGAAGATCTCTCTTGGTGAATATGTAGATCAAGGCCTCCTCCTTCGATTCTCCAAAGATCAATGACTTTGGATGGTTGGATGAAGAGATCATGTTGATTTGGTGGCTCAAATGGGGGTAGTGTTCTTGAGTGGGTGGAGCAACCTCCCAAGGTAGGTGAAGGGTGCATTTATAGTCCTTGGTGCAGATATGACCGTTGAGCATTTATTGCAGCGGTACTACCGGAACTCCAAGCGGTAGTACCAGAAAACACCGGTACTACCGGTCAGGTACCAAAGATGCGCCATATAGGCAAAACAGCTCCAGACTCCAACGGTACCAAACTGTGGTGCTACCGCAAAGCGGTACTACCGGCAATGGGGCACGGTACTACCGGACCCAGGCGATAGTGCCGCATTTTGGTACCGGGGAGGGCAGTGGCATTTGGCAAACTTGCCAAAACCTTCTGTCGAGTTAGGTACTAAAGAGCGGTACTACCGCTTTTTGGTACTGGTGAAGACAAAGGCGTTTGGCGAACTCGCCCACCTTCTGTCTTGACCGGTATCAGAATGAGGTACTATCGCTTTTTGGTACCACGAAGGACAGAAGCTTTTGGGCAGTTCGCCCAAACCCACTGCCTGGTCTAGTAGCAATCTACGGTACTGCCGGCCCTGTGTGGTAGTACCGGTTGATTTTTCCGGTACTACCCACTGTTCAAAAAATAGGCCGAATCAGCGATTACTAGGCTGATTAATCGCTACTAGGGACCTGACCGTGTCAATTACCATTAATCCTTTGTGTTAATCCTTTAGCCCGATTAATAGGTCTGACACTCCGATTACTAGGTATGTTCCCGATTAACCACTACACTTGGTCAAAAAAGTTGCAAAATTATCAACACATATCGCCCATTCATTCTAGACCGCTCCAATGAAGTAGGTTTTGCGAAGCTCCCGTTCGATCCCTGCCTCCAGGAGCTTGATTTCAGCCATCACCAACTAGTTCATTGTCGTTGTTGATCAGTTCCTCGTAGTTGCCGACCAGACCTCTGATACAAGAGCTCGAGAGCCTTGAGGATCTCATCCGGGAGCTTAAGGCTGAGGATTCATACGTGTTTTAGGTGCTAATTTTTGTAGGCTGCACCGATTAATAGCCGACCGATTAAATCAGTTAATCGTCTGAATTTCGATTAATCGCTACTCCCAAGCCAACCGAGCAGCTAACGATTTATGATTTCCTTAACATTGGTACTACCGGACATCACAAAGGCAAAATGCAGGATCAGCAGGGGACCCTTTTTGGGAGGAATGAGCCAAGGATTTCTTGATAAAACCTGCGGTACACTTAGTAAATAATTAGTCCGACATGTGTATTGTTATAAACACCAAAATCACTTAGGATAGGAAACGCTCTTTCGGGCGGTGACTGCGTCCTCTTCTGGGGCCTCCTTTTCCTCCTGTAAACACATCAGGAGTGTCGTAGACACACGTGATGACGCGGGCACCGTTGACTGGAGTTGTTGTCAATGTCTAGCTATAGACGTTGTTGTTGATGTTGATGTTGAGATAGCCAATCGTGATATTGAAGGTGGAGTTGTTAACATCACCTTTGGCATGTTCACCAAGGGTGAATGTCCATGGGTAATGATTGCTTTTACTCTTTATACTCCAAATGTCTGTCTTAGTTTTATCATTGCATCACTGACTCTAGTCCGCCTTTGCCAGCTTATGGAGTTTCCTAAAGAGAACATGGCTTTGAACAAATTAATGGTGATCCTTTGCTTGCGCACCCTTTGAAAAAATTAATGGTGATCCTTCGGATCCTATGCAGCGACTATGTCGTAACTAACATACAATCGAAAACATGGCGACTCCGCCCAATATTTATGCTAAGATATGACGTCTTCTTAGCCACCTGAATCATATCAGCGACGAAAAATATCCGGATGCTGTGTCGGCGACATAAAGATAAGACCTACAGACACAGTTTAATAGCCTGGTAATGCACCCGAAATGCACCCTGCCAGCAATATTCCGTGCCTACAGGTGCGATAAAAAATCCTTACGGATGCGTTGGGTACATACTCAATATTACTGGAATTCGACTCCTATAAGACCTTCGCGGCCTGAGTCGAATTACGCTAGCATTTTTCCGGATTCGAGTCCAGGGACTCGAGTCTGAGTAGATATCGTTGTTTTCCCCCAAATACAGTTAACTGACCCCGATCTGTCGTTTGATTTAGGCACGCATATCAACTATCTCTATGAACTAATACCATGACCCGAAAGCTTATTCGAATGAAGGCACTCGAATACTTCAGAGTCTTCAGTCGAATCTACGATTCGACCGAACACTCGGGCCCTACTGACATGGGTATGCCCCGCGGGTGCCCAATATTAGCCTATCCGGTCCGACCCAGCGGAAGCCCACGAGATGATCCGTACCTGATGACAAAGCCTAGGAAGTATTCGGATGGCCCAGGCCCAGGCCCATAAAGAAGGCGATTCTTTGGAGGATATGGCTAGCTTTAGATAGATAGTTTAAATGGTAAAATCCTAATTTTTAGCCGACTCGACCTAGTACGGGAACCTGGCCTCCCCATATAAAGGCCAGGAGGGCACGACGAGAAGGATCACGAAAATACCCTAGCATACACACCCGCCAGATCTCATCTGCGTACCCTTGTAATCTTCGGTTTTACCGTCAATCAAGAGTAGACAAGTAGGTGACGAGGTTTAATCTCGTCAATTCCCGTTGTCATGAGCTTGGGTTTTGGAAAAGGTGACAAGGTTTAATCTCGTCAATGCCCATTTCGGCCATGACGCACCCGAGCGACCATGTGTCAAGCCTCGCGTCGTAGTGCGGCTTCCCCAGGAGCACCTCGGGTGCCATGTAGGACGTCGTGCCGACCTTGCCGTACGGTTGCCGCTCCGTCGCCGGAGACATGGCCAACTTGAAGCCGCATATCTTGACCATCTTTCCATCTTCTTCGACGAGGATGTTGGACGGCTTGATGTCGCGGTGGACAATACGGCGCTTGTGCATCGTCTCTGCCCCGGTGAGGAGCTGCCACATGAAGGCGCGCACGGTGGACTCAGGGAGAGGCGATCTGTCTTTGTGTGACATGAAATCGCCCAGGTTCGGCCCGACCGAGTCCGTGGTGACGTAAGGGTTTCTGCTGCAGGCCTCGGTCAGGAGGCGGGTCTCCCGGCCGACGTCGATGGCGGTCCGGCAGAGGGACTTGTTGGCGACGGTCTTGCCCATAGCTGGGTGGCGCGCCATGACGAAGCTGCCCTTGCCGGCGCTAGTGGTTGTTGCTGATGATCCTGGTGTCGCGTGGACGGTAGGTCGCGTCTACCTGCACAACAAAACCATGGTGCTAGGTGTCGGTATAAGTAGACGGGAGATACATGCATCCTTCCAATCGGAGACGGGTTGGAAGCGTCCTACTCATCATGGCCTGATGTACTACTAGGAAATCATTTCATGTTTTCGACCCGGACTGGAAATTTGAGACTTCGTTTGCGTTGTCGTTTCTTGTTTTTTTTTGGAGCATTTGAGGGATTTCGTCTCTTGGTGCGCCATCTGACGCAATGGAAAAGCCTACTAAATCTGGCCCAGCAAGAGATAGGCCTAGAGCGATCCAAAGTCAGAGCCTCGCTGGACCTGGATCGAACAGGAAGTCTGAAACTGCTCGTCCCCATGCCTACATGCTACAGCCTCTGCTCCGCCTTTCCCCCGCTTCCGCCGCCGATCGAGGAGTGAGGTGGACGCCCGGTCGGTCGACCCAAGCTCGCAACTAGTTCCCCTCCCCGCCCAACTGCTCCTGACGTCGCGTGGCTACGAACCTGTGATTTCTACTCGTGGTTGCGGTGCAGGGCCGTGAGTGTTAGAGTCTAAATACTCAATTCACTCAATTACACTCATATATGGGATAGTTTGGGGAATCTAGACACTGGTACATGAACAAGCAAGAAGGAGATTGAGGAATTAGAGCCGAGGTAGGAGAGAAGGTGCCGCCGCCGTGCCGTTCCTGATCCTTCTGGATGTCGTGTGTGATGTGCCTCTGTGGGCATTTGTAGCTACCAAGCCAGCTGGGCCGTGCCCAGCGCCATGAGGCCCAAGTGCCAGCCCATGTCGATGCAAGGGACTGGTTCCTAACATCCCTCCCTCCTTGAAACTCGGCTTGTCCCCAAGCCGACATCACTGAAAATCCGCCTGGATCCCATTGCAGTTGGCGATCCCTGATTCGGTCGAAGTCAAGGTAGTAACCTGAGTTGGGGTAGACTGCAACGAGGTAGAAGTTGAAGCCGTGGTCGACAGGAAGTTTCTCGAAGTGTAATGCCAATTTTGATACAAACTCATAGAAAACTTGAGTCTGCCACATGTTCTGATTGAACTCTTCGCCCAGGTCCCATGGTAATAGAAGCACCATGTGTTGATCCAAACCTGGTATATGCCTCCCTCCTTGAAGATTTTCTTGTCCGCCGCCAAATACCACAATAAACACCAACATTGTTGAACTTGCATCTTGTAAAGCACATAATGTTGTTCCCAAAATTGAATTGCAAGTCAGGTTGCCCCAAGCCAAACTAAACACGGTTGGTACCAGAACACTAAGTTGATATGCATGAGCAAGCAACAAAATTGGCTGGACTGAACAAGTAGCATCAATTTGCAGAGAAAACTCGGTGTTAAATATATTCACAAATCCAGTCCAGATAGTAGTTGTAGACCAGCAATATTTCATATATTTCAGAGCACGTCGACCAATTCTAGAACACACAGACTTCCAATTTCGACTGAGTTTTCCAACATGAATTAGCCCAGAGCTAAAGACCAAGGCGATATTATCCCATTGCAGCTGAGAAGTATGCAAAACTCCATGAGCTTGCCACATACATAGAACTCGTGACCTCACGTTATCAGCCAACAAATAGTACTTTAGGGAATTAAACAGATGCATAATTGCCAATATGCTCTGGTTATAAAGATGCCAATCAGCTAGAATATTACTCATGGAAAGAAGAACAATGAGGCCTGACCCCATGGCCGGGGCATCAAAGAAAAATAACCCTTGAGCTAAATATAGAGCCATGTACCATTGGAACTGAAGACCATTCTTTATTGCCTCTTGTTCAGACGGCTGAGTTGGTATCACTAATTGTAAGTTCTCCATGTGATTCCACCGGTTCCAAAACTCATGGGTTAATTTTGCTCCAGCCAACTCAAAGAAATACAACAGTATACCATATTGTTTCTTTATCCACACAAGAGATTTCACGTCAATCAAAATTGGTGAAGAACCAGTAAGAAATAGTTGCCAAGTCAAACAGGCAGTAGTCACTTGCATTTGTCCCGAAGTGACAAGATTACCAGACCAATAGGAAGCATTATGAGCTGCGCAAGATAACTCATCATATGATACATGCTGTCCAGAAACCAACAGCGGAGGAACCCATTCATCAGATGAAACAGAAGTTGAGGAATTAATTGCAGGACCACATACACCAGGGAAATACCATTCACTATCATCTGCTCGTTGCTGCTCCAAGTTAAACAGTAAATACTCTCGACAGATGTTCCCCCTGACACTAACAGTAACTATATAATCTTCTTGACCAGAGAAATCAACCCTCACACGCTGTTGGATGAGATACTGCATAAACTGACAGAGCCTACTTTCTGAACAGTACGCTGAACCATCAGGTGACGAAAAGAAAACCAAATAGATACTAGCCTCACAAGAATCTGTGGTAGTAACATTTGCTTGCTCGTTTTTGCACAGCAATTCACTGCACACTGCACGGAGGATCGTACATGCCTCGAATATGCAGTAGAGAAACCAACAGTATGACCACCATTCGCCATTGCCAGAAGAAATCACTGATTGCAGCCTAAAGGAAGAAAACATTGCAGTAAAAGTTGTATCAATGGGCTTCATACCTGCAGTAGCTAGCAAACACTCATGAGAAATCTCTGAAGGCCATGGCTTCCATTGCACCAATGATTGATATCTTGCTTCTGGTGATAGTCCAGACTGCTTCTGATGTCTGCCTCCACAATAAAAAGTAAAAGATGGCCACGGCTTGGGTCGCTTTTCTATAGCATTATGTCGACCGATCAGAAACGATGGCCATGGCGTGGGTCGTAGCAGCCCATGGAACCTGATGTTTGTGGTCACACTTGTCACAAATGAGGATATCATTGTGTCTGGTAGCCACACCATCGAACCCCTTGTGAGCGTCGAGACACCAAACTCAGGATACAAGAACAACTTCATGGATTGGGTCGCCATCTGGACAATGGTGTGGTCGTTGCACAGTAGGGATGTCGTAGTGGTTGCAGCCGTAGGTGAGGGCACGCTAATGACTTGGGCCGGGCAATCCACCGAGCAGAACGCGGACATTGCCAGTGACCTCTCGGTGGCGGGGGTTGGAGCCGTGGTAGCAGCGCCCTGGACGAGCTCGCTGACGAGGAGTCCGTCGTTTGCTGCAGCTGCAGTGAGCACGAGGATGGTGTCGACGGTGCTGTCGGTCGCGGATGTGGCCGGCGATGCAGACGACCTGGATGCCGGTAGCAGGGGCTTCGGCTTGGTCGACACGGTTATGGACGCGGGCACCACGTCGATGGCGTTGATGGTAGCAGCGCAAGCGGTCGCAGGTGGCTCCCCGATGGCAGGAACCGGAGCTGAGGGTTCAGCAAGCCCTGCCGACGAGGGGACGAGCTCGGCCGTGGCCGTCATGGGGGTGGTGACGCAGCCGACGGTGATGTCCATAGCTCGTTGAAGTGCATCGAGACTATCCATACAGTCGGCGAATTCACGCCGCCGTCTGGCTTCCCACTCATCTAGGTATGCCTTGAGCTCAGGATTCATGGTGATGCAAGAGATGGGGGAAAAAATTGGGGGAAATTTTTGGAAAGGCTAGTGTCTGGCTCTGATACCAGATGTTAGAGTCTAAATACTCAATTCACTCAATTACACTCATATATGGGATAGTTTGGGGAATCTAGACACTGGTACATGAACAAGCAAGAAGGAGATTGAGGAATTAGAGCCGAGGTAGGAGAGAAGGTGCCGCCGCCGTGCCGTTCCTGATCCTTCTGGATGTCGTGTGTGATGTGCCTCTGTGGGCATTTGTAGCTACCAAGCCAGCTGGGCCGTGCCCAGCGCCATGAGGCCCAAGTGCCAGCCCATGTCGATGCAAGGACTGGTTCCTAACAGTGAGCTCGCGCGGCCGGCGCTGGGCTCGGTCGGGCAAAGACTGCGGAAGTGCCAGCGACAAGCGGACGAAACAATGGAGCCGTGCGCAGCCACCCCGGTGCGCCGCCCTGCCGAACTATCCTCCCCAACCCCGTCGCCCTTGTCGCTGCGCCAGTGGCGGCCGGCAGCGCAGCGCAACCTGCGCAACCAGTGGTCGCGCCTGCTCGCCGCCAAGGTCCGGTGGCTGGACGCCGCATCCGCCGGACGCTCCCACGCCTCCGCGCTCGTCAACGCCCACCTCTCCCGCAGGTAGTCACCCACTCTCTGGTTCTGTGTTGCGGCGGCGCTTGCTTGGGTTTCCGAGGTTCAGTCACCAGTTAGTACTGATGCCGCCGCCTTGCGCTTGTCAGTTACATGCCTGGGATGGATTTGGGGGTGCTCAGGGACATGCCGGGGATCCGCGACAGGGCGAGCGCCAAGTTGGCGCACAAGGAGGTAGCTACACTTTCGGCTGGAACTGGGCCAATCTTCTTTACCAAAAGCATGCCCCCCGGTGTAATTTCCTTGTTGGTCTCCTCATTTTCATGACTTTTGGTTGGTTCAGGTGCAATGCCGTGAGATGCTTC
Source organism: Avena sativa (assembly GCA_916181665.1). NCBI lineage: Eukaryota > Viridiplantae > Streptophyta > Magnoliopsida > Poales > Poaceae > Avena > Avena sativa. Next base: position 379,455,853 of record OV702284.1, read on the forward strand.
TATCAACCTACAAGGAGATGGTAAAGCTCATACATGCTTCTTAATGTTGTTTTATCTTAGTCAGGACTCAGGACCACATAGGGCATGAAGGGTTATTAACAACAATGAATTGTGTTCTCAAATTCAACATCCAGCACTGAGGTCTGTGGCTCTCTGCCAATCCTAACCAGTCCAGTGCTAAAACCTTACAAAATCACCACGAGCATTATCTTCTGATGTTGTGACCCGAGAGGACTGCATGAATTTCAGGTATCGTCGACCTGAGAATGGAAGACGAAGCTTGGAAATGTCGTGGTGATGTCTCTGCCCATTGATGGCGAAATTAGCTTGAGAAATATGCAAAAAATAGTATTGGAAGCATGTTATAACTTGACCATGTCTAAGATAATTGAAGTTAATAGTTTAGAAAGTCAAAATATTTGAAATTTTGCTACAAACATAGCAGACACAAATCTCTAGTTTTCTTCTACTAAAGCGGCTTGCTTGGTTTGAAATTTTTTTACAGCTCTTGCTTGGTTTGATGTTCTTCATTTTCCTGGTACTAGGTCCTTGCCATGTCCGACTTGGTTAAAGCTTCTCGCGCCATGCGGTGCTTTTCCAAAGTATCTTCCAGTAGTCCAATAGTCCGGTTTACTGACTCCCAAGATGATTTGAATGATTCAGGGGATGGTGGAGGAGCTCCAGTATTCAAATTGATCTCCATATCAGAATTTGGTGGGTTACCTATTCATTTTTTTATCCAAAACGGGATCAAAGTTCCATAACTTCTATTTCCTTCTGATTAGCTTGACAATACTTTCCTTAAAGAGATTCAGAAAGTTGTGTTCTGAAATACTAAGATACAGAGAGACAGATGATCTTTCTTTCCATTCTGTTGGGTATGGCAGAAATGAATTCTTGAATATGATTCGGGAATTCAACAAATTTTGTATTGCTGCATAATAGCTGCAAGTTAGTCAGAAAGTCGAGTGAGTATTATATAGTTAATAAATAAACTGCAAGTTAAAACATACTCCGTACTAGTTTTCAGTGTAGCACTGTTACATGAGATCAAGTTTATGTATTCAATATCTAGTTTCCTATTTCCTTTCTGAAATAGCTACTGAAGATTCCGATCTGCACATGAGCCTATGCTGTTCGATTGTTCGTAATCCAGGAAGAGACAGTCTTAATTATATTAATTTCCTTTTGTTCATGAATTCATCTCAGAGGATCTTTCTCAAGAGCTTGTTGAGATGTTTGTTTCGGAGCTACAATTGAAGGTATTATCATCTTTACATTATACTTGCTTTAATGAGATGGTGATACTTGTTGATCGCAGAAACAGCTAGTGCATTCAATCCTGCTATGGTTTCCGCTTGTGCAGTTAGGAATCGCTTCTTTCTACGTGCCTGTTTTCTTCCGTTCTTTTAGGGAATTCCTGACAGTGGAAATCATTTTCAATGTAGAGACTGATTGTCTTGGAACTCCTTTCGATCAACTTAAAGGAAGGTGCAGATTCTTCACTAGAATGGTCAGATGAGCTATATCACAGGGAATTGTACGAATTTCCGAGTACTGGCATTTGGTCTGGACACAGCTGCCCACTACCCGAGAACTGGAGGGCTGATGTCTTGCAGGCACGGCTACCTGGCTATAGTCCATCACATGAGGTTTTGCAAGTACGTATCTAATTTTGCAGAATTGTTGCATTGATTCCGTACATTAGAATTCAAGTACATTAGAATTCAACTGTCTCTGCCCCGATGCTTATGTCTTTAACTGTTTTTTTGCTAGACTTATAAACAATAACTTGGCTCATGTAGTTGAAGGATGAAAGGGCCATCTTTGGATTAGATCAAATGTGTTATGCTACGTCAGCATGCTATCTAACAATGATTCTATCTTGTCAATTGCTTGTTTTACAGGTTTACGTAGCCTCTTGGCTTGCTAATGTGAACATCAAGATGATTAGGTAATTGCTTCATTGACTTTATCTTTTGGGTATTAGAAACTAAGAATATCATAAGTTGCACCCTGAATTTCGAAATTAATCTGTACATCATATAACTTCGGTGTTAGTAATGATAGCTTAATTTTATTTCAGAATTGACGAAATCTTGGAGCTTGTTGGGGAAGAGATGTAAATCAGATTGTGTTGAATTTGTTTATGCATACTAGGACAAATGCCTGTGCGTTGCAACGGGAGAAAAAAAACTACATCGTGAAGACACAAAATAAGTTCTCGTCAGCATGGATGTTACATTATGTCCATGCTTCCTTCATACGAGTGTTATGTAGCATATCACAATCATAGGGGACTACTATAAAGAGATAAACGCATTGAAGTTTTCTCAAGCATTTCCTATTGGTTGGAAAGTTCCGCATCATTAATCCGCTGAGTATATCCTCAAAATGTGGTACTAATGTTACATGTGTCAACATGTAAACTTACAGTGTACTCTCTCCGTTTAGAAATACAAGATGTTTTAGGTTTGTGAAGAAGATGTATCTAGACACGTTTTAGTGTATAGGTTCAAATGAATCTAGACACTAAAATGTGTCTAGATACATCTCTTTCACAAACCTAAAACATCTTATATTTTCAAACGGAGGGAGTACATCACTACGGAGATGCAGCCAAGAGACCAAACATCAATCTCTGGTTCAACAAAATAACTTAAAATACAATAATATAATAGTTTCTCATTCCACTTAGCTAACATAATTTAACCCATCAATATGAGTTGTCCAATCCTGCGGATGAAAATAACATATGCAGAGTGTTCTTGATGCATACAAGAGAATGACACACAACCTTACAAAAATATGGTCTTGATGATCTAGTGGAAGCGAGAGCTTATGCTTCCAGACAGGCACATCTCCCCCTCCTGGAGGCTGATCCCCAAGTACATGTCACAAAAGTCAATGCACATGGAGCCATCGAGCCAATCTTGAGTAGAATAAGGGAATTTAGAAATCATCTAGCCTACCGAGACATTACAGGCTAGTTACAACTTCTTTATTAATAGCATGAACAGGTTGTGTGCTAACAATCTTTTTACAACTCTTTCATGGAAGTACATATATTATAAACTAAAGATGGAGAAAAACTAACTAAAGTAAGCCTATTTTTGTCAAGATTTAATCAAATACAAAATCCTTAAATATGAAACCAACCACGATACCATCTAGGAAGTAATGGAGGAACAAGGAGAATCAGTAGAATGTGCTCATTTGAATTGAAGGATAGAGAGAGGGAATCACCACGATCACAAATTTTATTAGAATATAGAAATATATATCTATCTATTATCTGAATCAATAAATATGTTATCAACCGGACTAATTTTAAATAAATATAGTAATCATTAACATATGCCATGCTGCATTCTTTTTTTTCAGGGAATGTTGCACTTATCGATTTAGTATTAGCACCACATACCTCCTTAAAGTTCAGAACATCAAATGGAAAAACTTTTGAGCTGCATGTGTTGGTGATCAATTTGCAGAAGAGAAAATTGTGTTGACTGAGTCCTATATCACGTCTAATCTAGTTAATCAATCAACTTAATAATTGACGGAGAAGAATGTAGACTATACCTGTGTAATTAGTACTTGGGTGGTTAGAACAATTGGTATCTTTAGTTTAGTTAGAAGGGTTGGCTTATCTGATTTTGTTGGTGCTTAACTAATTGCAGAGGATCAGATCAGAATTGTAAATTAAGATAGGGGAGAGAAGAACTGTACTGAAGAGATGAATGAACCAATCGATAAATTTCAGGAACCTTTTTTTCTATTGGAGACGAAGGATAATAATTCTCTTTGATTTCATAGGAAATGCTCTAGAATTGCCACACATATGAGTTCATGACTAACAATTTGAAGAATTACCAGCTAGCATATCAACGTTCCAATCAAACGACATATGTAAATATGAAACACTTCTTACATGGAGACATTATAGATAAAAATATTAAAGCATGTGAAGCTTATTCCAATCTAAGATGCCAAAGAAAGTATGAAACCATGTCTTGTAAAAAGCATTCCTTGAAGTGTACATATGAACAGAATAATGGAACAGGGTACTTGGCAATGTGAAGTAAATATTTAGAACAAGAAAATGGGGGAAAACTTGAGATTTAGAATGGCGTGCTTTGCTCACCAAGCTTGATAAACCTTTTGAGGTGATAATCCTTTGTGTGCCTTGGTCACCAAGGAGGAAGCTCCCTTACCATGCTAGAGGACGCTCTGATGCCATCCAAGTGGTGGCGGCATAGAGGTACATGAGGTTATGGCACGGTCCTGGAAGGGAGATGATGGCAGCGACCTAGAAGGGAGACAACACAGGTCTAGGTGGTCAAAATAAACGGAAACAATGTTGTTGCAATGCTGAAAAAATGGATACATGAACAATCGTATGAATGATGAGAAAATACAATTTTCTACCTAGAAAGTAGTTCCACACTCATCACTGGATCGTCTATATTGTAGTACTTAGTGTAGATTCTAAAGGCCTTTTCACTTCAAGATCAGGATAGGATTAAACAGAGAACCTCCAAAAGGACTCTTGCACGTTCACATTGGACAAAAGTATGTGTTTGCATAGTGCAAATTCTATCCATAAATAAATTTCAAACAGTCAACTGCTCAAGGGTTATCCCAGTTATACTATTTCAAAATGATGGGACAACCTGGATGAGAAAACATATAGGATAAAAGGAGGAACGGAGGAACAATAGTAAAATGTGATACACGAACCCATCAACTTTTGTTGAAAGCTGGTGACAAGCTGGGGTGCGTGGGATAGAAGTATAAGCTCTGAACCATGATAAACATGCATTGTATGAACAAAAGATCAGAGAGAGATGAAGATAGAAGGGTCGAGAGAAGAGGGGAGATGTGCCATGGTTCAACCTCTCCAGCCGACGACCTCAAGCAATGGTCACCGTGTGCCAATGAACTTCATACCAGCAGATGTGACTAAAAAGGCGAAATACCGAGATTACATCCGAAAAATACTATAGCAATACTCACCGTCAAGCATGTCGCTCTCTCTCCCATCACCGCCGCCGTCCAGTACCGGCCGCCATCACAGTCGATTGGCTCCGCCACGGCGCTGCCAGACTCCGTCTACTCCACGGTCTCCTCCCAATCTCTCCATCGTCGCCATCTCGTTGTTCCGCCCTCATGCGAGGCTAACCCTAGCCGCCTCTATCTCCAAGCGGCGTCCTCCACGGCTTTCGCTTCCTCATTCTCCCTTCTTCTGCCCCGCTCTTGGATCTCGGCTACCTTCTATCGTGCTCTTCTACTTCGTCCACAACACCCAAGCCGAGCAAGAGGATTGCAAGGAAGGAGATAGCCAACGCCTCCTTTGGCGTGTGCAGCTCCATCCCGACATGCTCTCCCCTGGACAGACTCGACGGGGCTGGCTACTGAAAACAAGCGAGCTGGGCTGATTGAGGATAAGTGTTCTTTCGAGAAAGCTCTAAGCAACAAATTAATCCAACTGATACTTGTATGGTACATAGATATTATTAATCCAACTGATATTTTTATGGTACATAGGAATTAGTCCTTAATAGTCTGCTACTTTAAAGTAATATTATACCCTTCTGATAATAACCTGCTCAATTTATCGATGTTCCAATTTAGAAAATGCCCTAAAGATCTTGATAAGACCCCCCTCAAATCATACAGACCAGAAGCACCTGTTAGGGGTCCAGGGTTTGGTTGTAAAATTAGTACCGCTTTGCTCCTTATACTGTATATATATGGTCGATGTTAGGTTATTTTCATACTTAAGTGTGTTTTATGTTTCATCCCAAAGTATACCTGCTTTTAGGTGACATCACATAATTTTTCAAAAAAAATTTACAGGAAGGTGGTTTAATCAAAGAGACCTGGATGGATGAAGACACAAGAGAAGCAATTTGGAAATGAAGAAAAGTTTATTGCGCCATCATATGCTGAAACTCAGCCAGAAACTTTCTTGGCATTCACCATTAATTTTTTTTTGCACGAGTCTAACAGACATGCTTTCTTACCGAGGAGAAACTACAAATGTGGTAAGACTTGGATACAGAAGGGAGACAACACAGGTCTAGGTGGTCAAAATAAACGGAAACAATGTTGTTGCAATGCTGAAAAAATGGATACATGAACAATCGTATGAATGATGAGAAAATACAATTTTCTACCTAGGAAGTAGTTCCACACTCATCACTGGATCGTCTATATTGTAGTACTTAGTGTAGATTCTAAAGGCCTTTTCACTTCAAGATCATGATAGGATTAAACAGAGAACCTCCAAAAGGGCTCTTGCACATTCACATTGGACAAAATTATGTGTTTGCATAGTGCAAATTCTATCCATAAATAAATTTCAAACAGTCAACTGCTTAAGGGTTATCCCAGTTATACTATTTCAAAATGATGGGACAACCTGGATGAGAAAACATATAGGATAAAAGGAGGAACGGAGGAACAATAGTAAAATGTGATACACGAACCCATCAACTTTTGTTGACAGCTGGTGACAAGCTGGGGTGCGTGGGATAGAAGTATAAGCTCTGAACCATGATAAACATGCATTGTATGAACAAAAGATCAGAGAGAGATGAAGATAGAAAGGTCGAGAGAAGAGGGGAGATGTGCCATGGTTCAACCTCTCCAGCCGACGACCTCAAGCAATGGTCACCGTGTGCCAATGAACTTCATACCAGCAGATGTGACTAAAAAGGCGAAAGACCGAGATTACATCCAAAAAATACTATAGCAATACTCACCGTCAAGCATGTCGCCATAAATGATTTATCCAGTAACGGATGGTGTATGAACTTATTTTGAATTGTCTGCAACCCAAAGGAAAATCTAAAGCAAATTGCCTCCAATCAAGAAACCCATGCCATCCTGACAAAGGGTAATCAACATATAATAAGAAAACATATGAGTGTAAGTGTAGATATGATTTTTATTACCAAGCACGCGTCGAAAATACCAATCACTATGAATGATTGACAAACATGGTATTTAATCAGCTTATGGTTGATGGATGGTACATGTAGGATCCTGGAGTAAACAAACACCTCTAGAATATTCAATCTTGCATGCGTATAACAGTTGCAGATGCAACTTTGATTCCAAAGAACGTCCAAGTCATAGGCCTGATTACGAACATTTGGCCTCATAGTACTCTTCACCTCAATCAATTTTTCTTGATAGATAAACCCGTAAGTATAAGTGGTAATAGTAAACCTGAATAATTACATGCATTAGGTAATAGTAAACCCGTAATTACAGTCCTATATAAAAAGAGTAAAAACATTGTTCTCTTGCATAATCTTTAAGGGTAAACACCTTGTTGAATCTAAGAGGTACTCTGAATGGATTAGGCCTTTTTTTTGGCTAAATTACCAAGTACCATGCCTTTGTTAAATCATAATATTGTAATTACGAGAAAGAGAATTGGAAAATTAAGCAATACTCTCATAAATAAAATGGATCCCACGGAAGAAACACCTTTCACTGCGTCTTCTTACCTGTGATTCAACCCATCTCCATTGATCACCAACCAAATTACAGAGTCATCAAAATGCATTTTAATTGACAAAAATTAAAAGGTTCTACAGATGTCCCACCTCAAATCTGACTCCTTGGAGACGATTGCTCGGTGGAGCCCCAAAAGGAGCTGCGCTCGTTGGCGGAAGCAGCCCCACTGTTGTCAGTTTTCTTTGAATTCTCTGCCGTGGACTCTCACTGGATGCCGTCAACCCACCTATCCAAGGACACACATTACAATACTATAAATCAAACAAGCCAGATTATTGGAATACGATCAACACTATTTTCTCAAGAATCAACCAGTTGACTGATCTCAAGAGTCAATATATCTGCCCATCCATACTCAATATGATCAGAATAATTCATGGTTGAACAATTTACTCCTCCCTAAGCAGTATACAAAGGAAATAAGGTTCTACAGATGTCCCACCTCAAATCTGACTCCTTGAAGACGATTGCTCGGTGGAGGAAGCAGCCCCACTGTTGTCATTTTTCTTTGAATTCTCTGCCGTGGACTCTCACTGCATGCCGTCAACCCACCTTTCCAAGGACACACATTACAATACTACAAATCAAACAAGCTAGATTATTGGAATACGATCAACACTATTTTCTCAAGAATCAATCAGTTGACTGATCTCAAGAGTCAAAATATATCTGCCCATCCATACTTAATATGATCAGAATAATTCATGGTTGAACAATTTACTCCTCCCTAAGCAGTATACAAAGGAAATAAGTGAACAATACAGAATAATTCATGATTGACTGAAATAAAATGCTTGATTAGGAAAATAATTCATATTCTGAGATGCTAGGATTAGAAATACACGAGCACCTCGACGCCGTCGTTGACGAGCCTGGACCCGTCATTATCAATAAGTTGAGGAAGCCGCTGTCATCGCGGAGGGAGCGTGGGAGGTCGTCGTCATCCAGTCGGTGGAGGAGGTTGTCGTCTTTGAGCCGGGATGCAAGAGATCGTCGATGTAACGCCGCGTTCGAGCTCTCCCATGTGAGTTGCATATCCTCTTCAGTCGTCGACTGCACCAACCAGACATGGAGCTGCCTTCTGATGCCGTCTGGCCGTCCCCACACCGAGGTCGTCGCCTTCTGCAGGGCCAGATATGGTGGCCACTCGCCGGAGCACCGCCAGCATCCTTCTTCTATTGCAACTGTTGTCACTGCTCAGCTGTCCGCACCTCTTCCTCCTTCTTGTCGCACCATGGCCGAGAACAAGAGAGATCGGCGCTTCTCCAGCTCAATAACATCGTCCCCTCCATCGATGGTCAGCTGTGATGTGAGGTCGCTAGTCATCGCCCTTGTCGTGCCCTCCGGCAGTGGGATATGAGAAGGGAGATGGGTGGGGGGCATCGGCGAGGACGGGAATGGTGTGGCGGCGGCGCAGCGAGGGGAAATCAGAGGGCGTGTGATGTGAGGCAGCTAGGTACGGGAACATCTGCTGGGCTGGGCTACGGGTTCGTGGGCTAGTTGCGTGCCAGCGTGAGAGGAGCGAAGTCACTACGTCGAAGCGACGCTCGACGAAACGGAAACGCAGTGGCAGAAAATGGAACAACTTTGTATTTTTTAGATAGTATATAGATATAGATAGATAGATATAGATATAGATATAGAAGTATAGATATAGATATAGATAGATAGATAGATAGATATAGATATAGATATAGATAGATAGATAGATATAGATATAGATAGAGATGGAATGACCAATCATCTTTTAAGCGGCTTCTTTTCTTTAGTGGAAGACCTTGAGGCTGAAAGCCCTTAGCCTGTGTGAATCTTTCTCCTCTTGTATTACCGTGTTACTCTTGAAGTGTCCAGTACATATTAAAGATTTACTAAGTTGGTCAGCCAAAGTGGTTAGGACCAGAACAAAGCCATCTTATTTTGAGGTTTGGAGGACCCTACGAAGTACAAACTCAAAATATCTAGGAGAAAACCAAATCGGAATCACTATCCGAGTTGTTACTATGCATAGTCCCCTATGTTTTTGTGGGAGGTATGAAATCTGTCTGTCCTTATTTTGGGTGGTGCTACCTCGTCCGTTTCGAGCACTATTCTTTCTATCACTAACTTTACTCCAGCCACAATTCCAAGCTACTCATGCAAGAGCAACTTCTTAGTACACCAGTCCACTATTTCGCCCAATCGTTAATGCTACTCCCTACTTTTGGTTGGAGGAGCGCAAGAGGACCCCCAAGCTCTTTTAAAGAATCACTTTACAAGTCCAGCTAAATATTGTTGTGTCAACAATAATGTAGTTTTGAAATTCATCCCAGGGGACAGAAATAAGAGCTATCCTAAGGACAAATATAATTGACCTCATGAGTCAGAGTGCACAAGGATTTAAAGATCAGCAAGTGCTAGTCAAGATTTTCAGAAATGCAACACAGTTTAAATCTGTGTACATAGTCGACTGTTTGCTTGCCAAAAAAAGAAGTCAACTGTTGTTAGATTATTGCCACATCGCACATAGATAAAAATGGGTCGCAAGGATAGTGTTGTTTATCATGAACGACCTGATCGAGTTATTGGCTCATGTTTAAACCTCTGAGCTGTTTTCCTTTTCAACTTGCAACACATCAAAAACCACTATAATCATTTGGTTTAAGCATCTTTCCAGTTGTACTGCCTGGATCAGTATCCACATGACCCATTGCTTGCATTTGATGCAGGAGAGAGAACAATTTCTGTTGGAGGTTCGAAGGTGCTGGGTTTCCATGTACCCCAACGCCACTACCATTAATACGATTAGTGCTGTGACAAGTATTAATAGCCTGAAATTTAGCTGCAGGATTCTCTCCCTGCCTAGGGTTCATGATACCTTGCTGATTGCAACTCTGCCGAGGATGAAGTAGGAATTGCAAAGTTCACATCTGAAGAGTGCTTCTGAAGAGATTGACTCCCTCTGGGTACACTAGCTCCAGCAGAATCAAAATTTGCTATCTCAGAAGAGGCCAACCCTGCACCACTGTCCAGAGCTTGTCTTGTCTCTTGACTATGTGAGTTGGCAGAACTTGCGGCAACATCAGGTGGGCGTTGATGCCTTCTGTCCTTGGTTTGCGAGCCCCATAAGTTGGACTCTGAAGCATGACTGGAAAACATCATAGACTGGAGAATATTGGGTGTAATCTTGTTAGATTGGATGCCATCTAGACGTTGTGCTCATATATGTTTGTCCACACACATTCATGAATACTGTTGATGAGCTGCCTTGTTGAGGAGTTGGTACAGAACCAGGTCTGTGTGTATGGCACAGGATATTGCTGGCCTGAACTTAACTGGGGAAAACGCGCAGCTTACTGTCCAGTACTACCCATTTATGAATTATGGAATGGCGTTGGTTGTGAGCTTGTAGTATGAGGTAACAAATACTGGTAGCAATGGAAGGTATGAATCTGTCCCTAGTGTTCTTCCCTTGCCAAGTGTTCAGGTTGTTTGCCATTATTGACTTGTGTGCAGTTGACTGGCCATTGCCCATTGGTACACGGTAGCACGAGGAGGTTCATTCGTGTGATGCTATTTCCTCTTTGCTCGTACTGAGCTCTTGTAGCAAGCATGCTGAAAACCGGTAAAATCTGGGTGTTCCATCAGCATATGCTAGATGCTGAAAAGGATCGTGGCTGTGTTTTGTAGTGCGCCATTTGATGCTGCAAGTTTACACTGGTCGCGAGCTGGTAAAGCAGCTGAGTTATTGGCAATTATCTAGTACGTACTGGTTTTTCTGCAAACACCATCTGAAGTTGGCCTCCAGGTCGCTGCTGTGCCGAGGTCTGGATCATTGGTTCTACTCCAGCCTAGCAGCATCATGCGAGACACGCAGACGTGTCTGCCTTGAACTGGCCCTGGTATCTCCAGCAGGATTTAAAAAGTGTGATCACACGCGCATGCTCTCTCCGTTCAGAAATATAAGATATTTTACTTTTGTGAAATAAATGTATCTAAACGGTTTTTTAGTGTATAGGTTCACTCCAAACCTCTACGAATCCATATACTAAAAGACGTCTAAATACAGTCGATTGACAAAACTAAAACGTCTTATATATTTCTAAGCAGAGGAAGTACCCTGCAACTACGTACTATGGAAAGGCACGGGTAAATCATTCCAATTGTATCGCTTATCTTTGAGGCTTTGTTTGGTGCTAGTGTTATGGTAGGGATTAGCGGGGATAATCCCTAAGGCCTCGTTTTGTTCCGGTGTTTTTTAGTGGATCAATTGGGTTAGTCCCCCAGGGATTGGGTGTTCACCCAATCCACGTCAAAGCTTGCGTCGAGAGAGAGTTTCCAAAAAAGCGAGGAGAGGGTCAGGTTTCAGTTTAAAGTGCAAATCGAGTGTTTTGGCAGGGATATATGGGGTTGAACCCGTTCAAATCTAGACTGCAAAACAGCCTAGGTAGGATTTTCGGGGATCTCGAGGTTGACCCGCAAACACTCCGTAAAACATCGCAAAACCGGTCTACAAAACGTGGCCTAAGGGGATTGGGTGAAACCCTAATCTTCACCCAAACCCCTCTAATCCCTACAAAAATCCCAATCCCTTCCAATCCACTAGGCATGGATAGTGTATTGGATATTGAAAAGATACACTAAAACTTGGGGAAAAGTAGGGATAAGCGGGGATTGAATTGGTCCAATACTCTAAAATCAAACATACTTTTAGCAACAAGATTTGGGGTTTGGTGGGGATTATCCTCTCTAATCCCCATAAAAACTCTAGTACCAAACAAGGTCTGAAGCGGGACGAGTTACAAAACTTTCCATGTATTACATACTATGGAAAGGCATGTAAATATCTCTATGGAGAGAAAGTAACCCTACGTAATATTGTGATAATCAGATAGTAGCTAGTTGCAGGACGTAGAGATCCGTTCACTGCAGACCTAAATCTAGGTAAAAATCCACGTGTCTCTTTCTGCGAGCATGTTCGTTTAGTTCACCGATCGAGCTGACCGGACATTGCGTCCCTAGCCTAACAACAAATAGGACTTATATCCCGGTGTCGAAAATGAAACACGACACGGATGCGAAATCTCATTCTCGTCATTTTGGTATATTATACGATTTTTTCGATATCGTATGCAAAAGTTACGGCCTTTTTACCGTGGCATGACTTTTTTTGCAGATAAAATCGAAACTCATTTTTGTTAATTTTACTAGAAGCTATACCACATTACCTACCTAAATATGAAAGGATTTAATTTTTTGAAGTGTTTATCATTTTCTTTTATTTTTTGCAAAGCCTAAAAAGGCGATCCAAGGGGAGGGTGGAGTTGGTGCATGCCACTTAGCCGTAGGGCACTAGGGCAGAGTGCCCTACGGCTAAGTTGACCCAGCTGCAGCAGCAAACATGCCCGTAGCGCACTAGATCAAGGTGCCCTACGGATAAGTGAAACATCCGTAGCGCACCTTGACCTAGTGCGCTACGGGTATGTGTGATGTGGCCACATGTGCCCTGGCCCACGCATAGCCGTGGCGCACCACCCCCATGTGCGCCACGCTTATGACAGTTAGCCGTAGGGCACCTGTGGGAAGTGCGCCACGCCTATTTTACCCGTGGGGCACCACTAGCAAGTGCGCCACAGAAGTGTGGATTACCTATAGCCGTTTTCCTAGTAGTGTCAGATCCCCCGATCTATGGATGATGGTGGAAGAGGCTACGGACTATTTCGTGGAGATCTGATCGGGTACTTAGGGTTTTGGCATCAGGGGGCTTTTATAGGCGAAGAGACGAGGCAAGAGGGCATCCAGGGGGGGCCACAGCCTGTCCTGGCGCGGCCTAGGGTGGGCCCACTCCTGGGGGGTGAGGCCACCCTGTGGCGCCCCTTCGGCTGCCCTTCGGTCCTTGTGTTTGTTCTGGTAAAATATTTATTTTGGCTTTTGTCCCGTCCAATTCCAACAATATTTCCTTACTAGCTTTTCTGAAACAAAAAATAGCAAAAAATAGGCAACTGGCACTGTGACATCTTTTTAATAGGTTAGCCCCAGAAAATGTATAAAAATATCTCAAAGTAAAGACAAAGCATAGCAAAGTGGATTCTAAACAAGCATGTGACATCAAAACTTATAGATACGTTTATGACGTATCATGGCGAGGTGGAGTCAACGGTGGCTTTTGGCAGCGACGATAGTGATGGTCTCCAGCGGTCCTGGCGGCGGCGAGGGCGTCCACGGGATGCGGACTAGGATGGCGGTCACAACGGTGGTCTTTGCGGCTTCGTTTCCTTCCTCTCGTGGCAGCGATTGGCGGACGAAGGAGGTAGTCGCTGCGGCCTCCGGCGAGAAATCCCCGATGACGTGAAGATATATTTAGGGGGAAAATGGGTGAGGCGATGTTGTGCTCAGAGATGAACGCCAGGGAGGGGAAACGGGGACCAGGGAAGGTCGGAGGTACGCTCTACCACGAGCTCCCGAGAGCAGCGGCAGCGACAAGCTTCTCTAGCTCGAGAGGGTTCGGGAAGACGGAAAAAGGAGAAAAACGAGGAGGCGGTAGGGTTTAAAAGGGCTAGGATGCGGGGGACAAAGAAATCTGAATGGAATCGAAGGCTTGCCACGAGAATCGACAGCGATGATGGTGTCCGCGTCGAGGACGCTCAGCTCGTCGGGCTGACAGGCGGGGCCCTGTAGGGGTTCGTAGCATGGAAAACAAAAAATTTCTACCGCATGCACACAAACAAGCCAAGATCTATCTACTAGATTGTAGCAACGAGTCGATAGGAGCACTCACCATCGAAGATTCCAAAGCGGTTAACGAGAGCAGATTCTCGTGGTTGATGTAGTCGTACACTTGCCGTTCTCAAGATCGCGTAGACGATCCTTCCGGCGATGCGTTCCGGCAGCGCTTCCACAGTCGGTTACACGTTCGGTACTCGATGAAGACCTTCCTCTCCCTTGTTCCAGCAGGCAGCGGAGGTTGTAGTTCTCCCCTCGCGATTCCGGCACGACGGCGTGGTGTCGAAAGTAGAGGGAAGATCCCGCAGGGCTTCGCCTAAGCCGGTGCAAGTTATGGTGGATCTAGGGTTTCCCGACGATCTAGGGTTTACAAGGACGAGAGGAGGAGGAGGTGTCGGTGGCGACTAGGGCGGCGGCGCGAGGCGGCGGCGGCGCACGGGTGTGGGGAGGGCTAGGGCTTGGTGTTTGGGGCAGCCCTCCCCTCTATTTATGAGAGGGAGGGCAGCCTTGGGAGGGGTGGTTTTGAATCCAAACCCAAACCCAAGTTGGATTAAGAGAAGGACTCTTTCCTTCTTCCACTAGGAAACCATTTTTCGAGTTTGACTTTCAATTTAGAGCTTTAATTCTCTCTTGCAAATGCCCAAACCAAGTGACCTAGGATATGATCCAATCATTTTACTTATCCATGACATATTCATGGACCATTCCCCTTCCGGTCCGGTGAACCTTCTAGACCCTTCTAGAACCTCTCCGATGAAAACATCAGAATCTTTCCTGAACTCCGGAATCGGACTTTCCTTATATGAATCTTATTCTTCGGACCATTTAGGATCTCCTCGTGATATCCTGGATCCCATCTAAGGCTTCGAACAACATTTGGTATCCCTATTAACACTCCATATCTACTAAACAACATCGAATCCTTAAGTGTGTCTCCCTACGGTTCGTGAATTATGCGGACATGACCGAGACACTTCTCTGATCAATAACTAATAGAGGAATCTGGAAATTCATATGGTTCCCACATATTTCTACGATTACTTTACGATCGAATGAACCACTTACATACGATACCAATTTCCCTTTGTCTCGCGATAGTTTACTTATCCGAGGTTTTGATCGTCGGTATCTCTGCATACCTAGTTCAACCTCGTTACCGATAAGTACTCTTTTCTCGTTCCCGTGATATGTGATCCCTTGTGAGCCAGTCACATGCTTGCAAGCCAATTGGATGACATTCCACCGAGAGGGCCCAGAGTATATCTACCCGTCATATGGATGGACAAATCCCACTCTTGATCCATGTGCCTCAACACATACTTTCCGAACATTCAATGCCACCTTTATAGACACCCAGTTACGGTGTGGTGTTTGATGTCATCAAAGCATCCTTCCAGTGATGGTGATTAGCATGATCTCATGGTCGAAGGAATTAGGTTACTATGTATCAGAAAGCTTATAGCAAATGAACTATTGAAATGACTTGATCTTTTTGCTACGCTTATCTATAGGAGTATGTCCATCATACCATTCTCCTAATGATATGATCTTGTTGTTAACAACATCTCAATGTTCATGATCGGGAAACCACGATTATCTATTAACCAACAAGCTAGTATTACAAAGAGGCTTTACTAGGGACTCTAATTTAGTTTACAAATCACACAAGTATCAATGTTTCCGGTTAATACTATTATAGCATGAATGTAAACATTTATCATAAACACAAAGATATAATAATAACCACTTTTATTATTGCCTCTAGGGCATATCTCCAATAGTCTCCCACTTGCACTAGAGTCAACTAATCTAGATTACATGGTAATATACCGAACACCCATGGCGGTTTGGTGTTGGTCATGTTTTGCCCTCGGGAGAGGTTTAGTCAATGGATCCGCCACATTCAGATCTGTGTGTACTTTGCAAATCTTTATGTCACCATCTTGGACATGCTCTCGAATAGCGTGAAAACGTAGCTTGATATGCTTCAGCTTCTTGTGTGACCTTGGTTCTTGCGCATTGGCTATGGCGCCCATGTTATCACAGTAGATAGACATTGGGTTCAGCGCACTTGGAACCACACCGATCTCTGTAATGAACTCCTTCATCCATATCTCCTCTTGTGAAGCCTCCGAAGCAGCTATGTATTCCGATTCAGTTGAAGATCTCGCCACAATGCTTTGCTTTGCACTCGTCCAGCTAACTGATGCACCATTCAAAGTAAATACGTATCCAGATTGAGATTTAGAATCATCCGGATCGGTGTTCCAACTAGCATCGGTGTAACCATTAACAACGAGCTGTTCATCACCTCCATAAGAAAGAACCATATCCTTAGTTCTTCTCAAGTACTTAAGGATGTTTTTGACCGCTGTCCAATGATCCACTCATGGATCACTTTGATATCTGCTAGTCAAACTAACAGCATATGCAATGTCGAGTCTAGTACATAGCATGGCATACATAAGAGATCCTATGGCTGAGGCATAGGGAGTCTTACTCATTCTTTCTCTATCTTCTGCCGTTGCAGGACTTTGAATTTTACTCAAGGTCGTATTGGGCAACATGGGCAAGAACCCTTTCTTGTTATCTTCCATTCCAAACCTCTTTAGAACTTTGTCCAAATATGTACTCTGTGACAATGATATTAGGCGTTTCGATCTATCTCTATAAATCTTTATGCCTAATATGTAAGCTGCTTCGCCAAGATCTTTCATTGAAAAACTATTATTCAAATAATCCTTGACACTATTAAGAAGGTCTACATCATTCCCAATCAACAATATGTCATCTACATATAGTATTAAGAATGCTACAGAGCTCCCACTCACTTTCTTGTAAATACAAGCTTCTCCATAAGTTTGTATAAAACCAAAGCTTTTGATTACCTTATCAAAACGTTGATTCCAACTTCGGGATGCTTGCTTCAATCCATAAATGGACCGTTGAAGTTTTCATACCTTGTTAGCATCTTTAGGATCGACAAAACCTTTTTGTTGCATCATATACAACTCTTCATCAATGTCTCCATTGAGGAATGTTGTTTTGACATCCATCTGCCATATCTCATAATCATAATATGCAGCAATTGCTAACAAAATCCTCACAGACTTTAGCTTCGCTACCGGTGAGTAAGTCTCATCATAGTCAACTCCTTGAATTTGTCGAAACCCTTTTGCGACAAGTCGAGCCTTATAGACAGTAACATTACCATCAGCATCTGTTTTCTTCTTGAAAATCCATTTGTTCTCGACAGCCTTCCGGCCATCCGATAAGTCCACCAAAGTCCATACTTGGTTTTCATACATGGATCCAATCTCGGATTTCATGGCTTCTGGGCTCATCATCGCTTCCTCATATGTCGCAAGATCATCGGTGTTGTCCACCAACATGACACTTATAACGTGATCATACCAATCAGGAGTGGTACGAGTTCTCGTTGACCTGCGAGGTTCCGTAGTAACTTCAACTGAAGTTTCATGATCAACATAATTATCTTCCTCTCTTATTGGTGTAGGCGCCACAGGAACTACTTACGGTGCTGCGCTACTAGCAAGTTCGAGAGAAGGTTCAACAACTTCGTCGAGTTCTACTTTCCTTCCAGTCACTTCTTTCGAGAGAAACTCCTTCTCTAGAAAGGATCCATTCTTGGCAACGAAGATTTTGCCCTCGGATCTATGATAGAAGGTATAACCAATAGTTTCCTTCGGGTATCCTATGAAGACGCATTTTTCCGCTTTGGGTTCAAGCTTGTCGGGCTGTAACTTCTTTACATAAGCTTCGCAACCCCAAACTTTAAGGAACGACAATTTAGGTTTCTTCCCAAACCATAATTCATACGATGTCGTTTCAACGGATTTAGATGGTGCCCTATTTAAAGTGAATGCGGTTGTTTCTAATGCATAACCCCAAAACAATAACGGTAAATCTGTAAGTGACATCATAGAACGAACCATATCTAAGAGAGTTCGATTACGACGTTCGGACACACCATTACGCTGTGGTGTTCCCGGCGGTGTCAATTGTGAAAGTATTCCGCATTTCTTCAAATGCTCGCCAAACTTGTAACTTAGATATTCACCTCCGCGATCAGATCATAGAAATTTAATCTTCTTGTTACGTTGATTCTCTACCTCACTTTGAAATTCCTTAAACTTCTCGAAAGTTTCGGACTTATGTTTCATGAAATAGATATACCCATATCTACTCAAATAATTCGTAAAGGTAAGAACATAACGATAACCACCGCGCGATGCTACACTCATTGGGCCACACACATCGGTATGTATGATTTCCAATAAGTCCGTAGCTCGCTCCATCATACCAGAAAATGGAGTCTTAGTCATTTTACCCATCAGACATGCTTCACATCTTTCAAGTGATTCGAAATCAAGTGATTCAAGAAGTCCATCGGAATGGAGTTTCTTCATATGCTTCACTCCAATATGACCAAGACGACAGTGCCACATATAGGTCGAGTTATCGCTCAATTTCAAACGTTTAGCTTCGATGTTATTAATGTGTGTATTTCCACAATCGAGATTCAATAAGAATAGACCATCTATCAAAGGTGCATGTGCATAAAACATATTACTCATATAAATCGAACAACCATTATTCTCGGACTTAAACAAGTAACCGTCTCGCAATAAACATGATCCGGATATAATGTTCATGCTCAACGCAGGCACCAAATAACAATTATTTAAGTATAAAACTAATCCCGATGATAGATGAAGAGGTAGCGTGCCGACCGCGATCACATCAACCATTGATCCATTTCCAACGCGCATCGTCACCTCGTTCTTCGCTAGCTTCCATCTATTCTGCAACACCTGTTTCGAGTTACAAATATGAGCAACCGAACTAGTATCAAATACCCAAGCACTACTACGAGTACTAGTGAGATACACATCAATAACATGTATATCAGATATACCTTTCTTCTTGATGTTGCCGTTCTTCAAATCCGCCAAGTACTTAGGGCAATTCCACTTCCAGTGACCTTCTCCCTTGCAGTAAAAGCACTCAGTATCAGCCTTAGGCCCAGCCTTGGTCTTCTTCGCCGGCGCGGTAACTTTCTTACCGCCCTTCTTGAAGTTTCCCTTTTTCTTAGACTTGCCTTGCTTCTTGAATTTGGTGGTCTTATTGACCATCAACACTTGGTGCTCTTTCTTGATCTCCACTTCTGCAGACTTCAACATGGAGAATAGTTCTGGCAACGACTTGTCCATGTTTTGCATATTGTAGTTCATAACAAAGTTCTTGTAACTTGGTGGTAGTGATTGGAGGACACGGTGAATCCCCAAAGCATTTGCAATCACTATACCTAAGCTTTGAAGCTTCCTTGAGTGCCCAAACATCTGAAGCACGTGCTCACTGATGGAGCTGCCCTCTTCCATCTTGTAGTTAAAGAACTTTTTAGAAGCCTCATAACTCTCAACTGCCGCGTGAGCCTCAAATATCATTTTGAGTTCACGGACAATATCATGTGGGTCATCGTTCTCAAACCTTTTCTGAAGCTCCGATTCCAAACCATACAAGATAGCACACTGAACTGTGGAGTATTGATTCTTCCGAGCGAGGAAATCATTCTTTTCCTCATCGGTAGCATCAGCTGCAGGCGGGTCACCCAGCGGTGCATCCAGCACATAGGTCAAATTACCAGCATTGAGGACAATCCTCAAATTGCGGAACCAATCCACGAAGTTGCTTCCATTGTTTTTCAAATTTTCTTTCTCTAGGAACGCATTAAAATTGATGGTAGGGGCCATCATTGATCCACCACATCAAAACCGATCATCACGAGAGTTGATGTAGCACCAATGGCGAACAATCAACATGTTCATAATATCTACTATATAACTCATGCTTTACCTTTCGGTGATCCGTGTTCCGAGACCATGTCTGTACATGCTAGGCTCGTCAAGATTAAACCTTAGCTTCCGCATGAGCAAATCTGGCTTGCTCACGTTGTATACACTCGCAGAATCTAACACACCCGATCATCACGTGGTGCTTCGAAACAACGAGCTTTAGCAACGGTGCTTACTACGGATGAACACTTTATAACTTGAAATTTTTGTGCTTGAGGGATCATCTTATAATGCTACCGTCGCGAACTAAGCAATACAAGATGCATAAAAGGATTAACATCACATGCAATTCATAATATGTGATATGATATGGCCTTTCTTCTTGTGCTTCCGATCTCCATCTTCAAGCACTAACATGATCTCCATCATCACCGGTATGGCGTCAAGGTCAATGGTGTCGCTTCATGGTTGTCATCCACCAGCATCAACTATTACAACTACTTTGAATAGACATGCAGGTCTTAACGGAATTAAAAGACAACCATATGGCTCCTGCCGGTTGCCGACTTACAATAAGGAACATTGCATACATCATATATAATCACAATCATGGCCATATCACATCACAGCACACCCCTGCAAAACAAAGTTAGACGCCTCTAATTTTCTTTGCATATTTTACGTGGTTTGGGGCTTTCAATAAGTGTCATTCTAACTTACGAACAAGAACCAAAATGTTGATGCTTGAACTATCAAGTGCCCGTTGTAAATTGAATCTATACTATGATGGGAGAGACAGACACCCGCAAAGCCACTTATGCAATACAAGTTGCATGTCAAGCGTGGAGCAAGTCTCAGGAACGATGTCATGTAAGGTTAGCCCGGGCCGCTTCATCCCATCATACCACAAGATGCAAAGTACACAAAAAGCAATTGATAATAAAAGCACCACCGCCCACAATGACCATTGTGTTCTACTCGTGCAACAGATCTACATATAGACACGGCTCTGACACCACTGTAGGTGTTCGTAGCATGGAAAAAAATTCTACCGCATGCACACAAACAAGCCAAGATATATCTACTAGATTGTAGCATCGAGTCGATAGAAGCACTCACCCTCGAAGATTTCAAAGCGGTTAACGAGAACAGATTCTCGTGGGTGATGTAGTTGTACACTTGCCAATCTCAAGATCACGTAGACGATCCTTGTGGCTCTGCATTCCGGCAGCGCTTCCGCAGTCGGTCACACGTTCGGTACTCGATGAAGACTCCTCTTCCTTGTTCCAGCAGGCAGCGGAGGTTGTAGTTCTCTCCTCGCGATTCCAGCAGCACGACGGCGTGGTGTCGGAAGTAGAGGAAAGATCCCGCAAGGCTTCGCCTAAGCCGGTGCAAGTTATGGTGGATCTAGGGTTTCCCAGAGATATAGGGTTTAGAAGGCCTGGAGTTGGAGGACGTGTCAGCGGCGACTAGGGCGGCGGCGACGAGGCGGCGATGGCGCGAGGCGGCGGCGGCGGCGCACGGGTGTGGGGAGGGCTAGGGCTTGGTGTTTGGGGCAGCCCTCCCCTCTATTTATGAGAGGGAGGGCAGCCATGGGAGGGGTGGGTTTGAATCCAAACCCAAAACCAAGTTGGATTGAGGAAAGGACTCTTTCCTTCTTCCACTAGGAAGCCATTGTTCCAGTTTGACTTTTCAAACTTCCCGTTTGACTTTCAATTTAGAGATTTAATTCTCTCCTCCAAATTCCCAAACCAAGTGACCTAGGATATGATCCAATCATTCCACTTATCCATGACATATTCATGGACCATTCCCCTTCCGGTCCGGTGAACCTTCTAGACCCTTCTAGAACCTCTCCGATGAAAACATCGGAATCTTTCCCGAACTCTGGAATCGGACTTTCCTTATATGAATCTTATTCTCCGGACCATTCCGGATCTCCTCGTGATATCCCGGATCCCATCCGAGGCTCCGAACAACATTCGGTATCCCTATTAACATTCCATATCTACTAAACAACATCGAATCCTTAAGTGTGTCTCCCTACGGTTCGTGAATTATGCGGACATGACCGAGACACTTCTCCGATCAATAACCAATAGAGGAATCTGGAAATTCATATGGTTTCCACACATTTCTACGATTACTTTACGATCAAATGAACCACTTACATACGATACCAATTTCCGTTTGTCTCGCGATAGTTTACTTATCCGAGGTTTTGATCGTCGGTATCTCTGCATATCTAGTGCAACCTCGTTACCGATAAGTACTCTTTTCTCGTTCCCGTGATATGTGATCCCTTGTGAGCCAGTCACATGCTTGCAAGCCAATTGGATGACATTCCACCGAGAGGGCCCAGAGTATATCTATCCGTCATATGGATGGACAAATCCCACTCTTGATCCATGTGCCTCAACACATACTTTCCGAACACTCAATGCCACCTTTATAGCCACCCAGTTACGGTGTGGTGTTTGATGTCATCAAAGAATCCTTCCGGTGATGGTGATTAGCATGATCTCATGGTCGAATGAATTAGGTTACTATGTATCAGAAAGCTTATAGCAAATGAACTATTGAAATGACTTGAACTTTATGCTACGCTTATCTATAGGAGTATGTCCATCATACCATTCTCCTAATGATATGATCTTGTTGTTAACAACATCTCAATGTTCATGATCGGGAAACCACGATCATCTATTAACCAACAAGCTAGTATTAAAAAGAGGCTTTACTAGGGACTCTAATTTATTTTACAAATCACACAAGTATCAATGTTTCCGGTTTAATACTTTTATAGCATGAATGTAAACATTTATCATAAACACAAAGATATAATAATAACCACTTTTATTATTGCCTCTAGGGCATATCTCCAACAGGCCCGCCCATCAGGAAAAAAACAAAACATAAAAGGAAAAAAGGGAAAGGGGAAAAGAGGTGGCGCACGGGCTGAGCTTGGGCCGCTGTCGTGGTGTGCGCGGTGCGTTGCGCGCTGCGCTAAAAACTGGGACCCGGGTGGGCTGTTGGGATGTGTGCGGCCGACGCGCGCCATGTCTCCTTTTTTTCTTTTTTTGTAGGGTTTTCTTAACTGAATTTGACTGAACCAACACTATGTCTGTTTTCTGAAACTATCAAAAATTCAGTCCATAAACTAAATAGGCCATAACTTTTGATCCGTTGCTCCGAATCGAGTGAAACAATATCCTACGGGTTCATAATGGAATACACTATGCATCTGTGCTTTCCAATTGTCCATACAACAAATTTTTAGCAGATGCAAGGTAAAACCATGTCAATCATGTGTATGTGACAACAAGCAATGCAAGTGGGTTTTTTGCAAAAACCTTGAAACTGATTTTTTTGAAATAATGATCATGATGCAACGACATGTATGATATGCAGTACCAATTCTAAAAATTGGGATGTGACATAATCCAATGGTAATATTGGCATAATTACCCTGGGGTAACGGCTCTTCCGAGATTGGCGGGAAGCACCCCTATATAAGGAGAGTGACGGGGGAGAGTTGCGAATCTTCCTCGCATTTCTATGACCCCGCGCACCCTCAGTCTTCCACTCTCTCCTGATCCAGAATTTCTGGCTCGAGCGAGTCTTGATCTTATCGATGAAGCCTCCGAAGGATCTGTGGGGCAAGTCTAAGTGCACCACGGTCTCGCTGAAATCCTTCCAGGATGCGAGGATTCTTTGCAAGGGAAAGTGGCGAATCCCCGCAGCCGGAGAGACGGAGCCCAAGGCCCGCCCCAGAGAGTTCATCTGCTTCTTGAGCCACCTAGAGAGGGGGCTTGGCTTCCCCATGTTGGTCTTCTTCCGATGATTCTGCGCGTACTATGCGATCAAACCTTCAGATCTGGGGCCGCATAGCATCAAGCAACTCGCCATTTTCATGGAGTTCTGCGAGTGCTACCTGGGGCGTCGCCCCTACTTCCCCTTGTGGATGGATCTGTTCCATGGCCGCGTCAGCCATGACGGGGCAGGCGGCCCAATCTTGGCGGCGGGCGGCGTTACCTTCCAATTGAAGACCAAGGCCCCCTTCCTGGACCTCATGCTATCGAAGAAGGCCGACAAAGAGTGGAAGAAGAGCTGGTTTTATGTGAGCGAGTCAACACCGGACGACGAGGTGTCGCTCCCACACATGTCAAGAACAAAGGCATAGATTTATCCTAATCGTGATTAATACCAATGCTAGAGATGGATCCCATAATACCCGAGAACACCTCGCCTTACTGATGTTTGATACGTTGGAAACGTATATATAATTTTTGATGATCCATGCTTGTTTAGTATCTACTTTGCTTTACTTGTCCACACTTTGAGGTGCTTTTTACATGTTTTCTGGTACTAACCTACTAACAAGTTGTAATAGTGCCAGATGCCTATTTTCAGCTATTTTTGGTTTCAGAAAAGTCAGTAAAGAAATATTCTCGGAATTAGATGGGACAAAGGACAAAGTCAATAACTTTACGTGGGGAACGAGAAGTCCAGAGGAGAGCCGGGAGGCGAGCCAGAGGGGCCAACCCCCCCCAGGCGCGGCCACAGGTGGGCCCGCGCCTAGCTAGGGTTTGGTACCCCTGGGCGGCCCCTCTGTCTCCCCCTTCGCCTATAAAAAGTCCCCGATACAGAAACTCTGGGCACCCGATCAGAAATCCACGAAACCGTCTGTAGCTACCGCCACCATCGTCCCTAGATCGGGGGGATCTGAAGTTCTTCCCGGCACCCTGCCGGAGGGGAGATCATCCCGGAGGCCTTCTCTCTGGTATGATGCGTGAGTAGTTCCACCTTGGACTATGGGTCCATGTAGTAGCTAGATGGTTGTATCTCCTCCTTTATGCTTTCATGTATAGATCTTGTGAGCTCCGTTCATGATCAAGATCTAATCTATTTGTAATCATGCATGTTGTGTTTGTGGGAATCCGATGGATATTGAGATTATTATGTTGGTTTGATTAATGGTTTTGTCTTTATGATTCTATCATGTCTGTGTTGTTTGTAATCTTGCATGCTCTCCGTTGTTAGTAGCTATCTTGGCCAAGTAGTTGCTAGTGACTCCAAGAGGGGGTATTTATGCTCGATAGTGGGTTCATGCCTCTAGTTTCCAAGGGAAGTGACAATAATCTCTTCGGTTGTAGATGTGTTGTTGCTACTAGGGAGAAAACAACGGTCTCTTGTTCATGGAACATGTGGACTGTTTACCTTACACACTTTGCTTAAAGGAGTTGTCTATTGCTTGCAAATTAATACTGGAGGGGGTTCGGATGATAACCTGAATGTGGACTTCTAGTCATAGATGCAGTTGGATGGCGGTCTATGTATCTTGTTGTATTTCCCAATCAACCTCATAGGATCTTTCTGACTAGTAATTGCATTGTTATGCCTTGCTTAGTTCCTGTCAATTGCCCTGCTGTAATTTGTTTACCCTTCATGCCATGTTGTTTATCTAAGGAGAGCACCTCTAGTAAACTATGGACCCCGGTCCAATCTTTACCATTGATACATCTTCTACTGTTACTTTTTCACTTGTTGCAAACCATTACCTTCCACACAATACGTTTAATCCTTTGTTACAGCAAACCGGTGAGCTTGGCAACCTCACTATTCGTTGGGGCAAAGTCTTGAGTTTGTGTTGTGCAGATCTCCGCGTTGCTTGCATCACCTGTGCGACGTTTCCTTCCTCCTTCTAGTTCGATAACATCGGTCTCAACTGAGGGAAAACTTGTTGCTTTCTTCTTCACACCTTGCTCTTGGGGTTCCCAACAGGCTGTGCGTAGACAGCCGTCAAGCTTTTCTGACGCTGTTGCCGGGGAGGCTAAGGATGTCTTCACAAGGGGAATCCTTCACTTCCTTTCTCTTTACTTTGTTTTTAGTTTTCTTTGTTTCTTTTGCTTGGTTTTGTTTGCCTCTTTCCAAAAAATCCAAAAAAATTAGTTTAGTTTGGTTTGCTTTCTTTATTCAAAAACACAAAACAATCAGTTCCCACTCTGGTTGCTGGTCTGTTATTGCCTTGCTTGGTCATGCTTTCTATCAATGGATGGTTTCTTTGAAACTAGTTCTTATTGGCAAGGTGGGTTCACGGAAGAACAAAAGTATTATTATAAGGAACACCGTTTGTCTAAAAAAGGGAAACACTTATGGGAACAAATTGATAACTTGAATACTATTGCTAGAGACGTGTGCTCTATTTATAATTTTACTTATTCTTTGATAAAGCTTGTTGCTGTAGGAGGTATAAATACCCACCCTTTCAATGTGAGTATAATGATAATGTTACCATATCTTCTTATGTTAAAGGAAATTATGATTTTGATGATGTGGAACAAATTGAATAATTTATTGCCTTCAAGGGTGCATTTGAACTTGCTAGTTTGCTTGAAAATACTGATGATGCACCTTATGAACATGAGGTTTTGGAGATACTTAAATTTTGCTTTGATAATTACAGGGAAGAAAACAACTATATTCTTGAATATTTTAATAGATGCTTTCCACATCTGGAAGAGACTAATGCCTTGCAAGAGCCTATGGAAGAAGAAATTGTTGAAACTGGAACCTCATTAGATGAAAAAGAGGAGGAGAGTGATGAACAAAAGGAGGAAGAATGGATCTACCCATGCCTACCTTCTAATGAGAGTAACTCTTTATCCCTTACTGATTATCCCCCATGCTTACCAAAGGAGGATGAATGTTATGTTCCTGTGGATCCTTTTGAAACATCTACTTTGGATAAAACCTGTAGAGGTTTTAATCCCACTATTTTTGAGCTTGATAGAAATTATGAGTTTGTAGATCATGAAAAGCATGCTTTATGTGATAGATATATTGTTGAGTTTATTCATGATGCTACTGAAAATTACTATGAGAGAGGAAAGTATGGTTGTAGAAATTTTCATGGTACTGAAACACCTCTCTATGTGCTGAAAGTTTTGAAGTTACTCTTGTTTTATCTTCCTATGATCGTCACTTTGTTCTTTATGAATTTATTTGTTTACAAGATTCCTATGCATAGGAAGTGGGATAGAATTAAATGTGTTTTGAATTTTCTTCTTGATGCTCTCTTTGACTTCAATTCATATTTCTTATGTGAGCATCTTCTCAAGCTTCTTGTGCCTAACTTAAAGGAGTTAAATAAAAGTACTTGTTAGGAGATAACCCAAGAGTTTCCTTGAGTCTTGGAAGTTATTACTTCTGTAATGACCTCTCCTTATCTTTTTTGTTTGCTTTTTGTGCCAAGAACGATCTCTAACGAGAGGGAAGTAAGATTTAGGGAGTTGCTGTCCCAAAACAGATTACTATCCTAGGAGGCTCTGTAACTCGGATTGAGCTCAAAATTTACGAATAAATCACCCAGTATGTTAGATAACTTTAGTTATTTCAACACTATTTGATTTGAGAAACAGAAGATGTTCGAAAAAATCGGTTTCTACCTGCTGGTCTGTTTTGACAGATTTTTGCCATTATTTGCATTTGCTTCTTATTGATTCTTTTTGAGTTTTCTTTAGGTAAATTGAGCTTTTTCAAGGAGTTACCACAGTAGCTTGTGTTTTTAGTGAAAAGCCTTGCTGTTCCAAAGCTTTGCCAGTGGTCTAATATCTTTTGAATACACTAATGTTGCTAATGAAGATTGTGTGAAGTTTTGTATGAAGGAAAAAATTTAGGTGGAGAGAGAGAATGATGCAATTAGATGAAGAATGGACAAAAGCTCAAGCTTGGGGATGCCACCATGGTGTCACCCAAAGAAATATCCAAGAGGTACAAGCGTCAAAGCTTAGGGATGCCCAAGGCATCCCCTTCTTCATCAATAAAAAGCTCAGGTCTATCTAGACACTTCGTTTTTATTCTTTCATGCACAGTTGTGTTGTTCTTGGAGCGTCTTAGTTTTCATTTGCTTTGCTTAGTTTGTTTAGTTTTATTAAGTAGTTTGGACCCCCGTTCTCATTGTGTTGTTTTGCAAATAAGTTTGCTTGGTGTTGGAAAGGAGTAGTAAGTTCTTGCTTGAAGTGCAAGAGGAGCTTGCATTGACTGTGACTTAGACTTTAGCATGACATGCTAGGTGTTGCTTTAGTAGTATGCTTAGTGATTATTGCTGTAGCGTGTCTTTTTCCAAACAATTGCGATTGCTTAGTGTACCTTGAAGAAATTATGCGTTGTTTTAGCATGCAAAAGCATAATATTGTGGTATTCTCCTTTGATGCTTTTCTTGGGTTGACTTGTCACATGCTTACACCATGTTATGACTCTCACAAGTCACCATTAGCCTCTATGATCATTTAGTCCTTGACTTGTAGTACCACGCTTTGCTTTGATTAGTATGCTTTGTTGCACTACATGATTATGGCCATTATTGCTCTCTTAGTTGGTTGCTCCCATTCTTTTGCTAGCCTCCACTTGTATGAGTAAGTTCTACTCATGCCTCCAACTCCCGAGAAACCAAGTTATTCCAAAGTGTCCACTATAAACTCCTATGCATGGTGTGTTACACCATTCCAAGTATATTATTGTTTTCAGCTATCTTCCAATTAAAAACTATTTTGTTATGTGAAAACTTAGTGATTAAAGCCCTCACGAACTTGATGGCACACTTTATTCTTTGTCCCTAATAAACTTGAACCATTGTGACAACTTTGTTGTATATGCTTGCACTTATAAGTTGGAATTAGCAGAACCGTGCTGTCACAGGGAACATTTTCAACATTGCACTTGTACCTTGTTGTACTCAGTTGATATCATGTTCTTTTGTCTATGGATGTCACCGGTGTGAAATAAAGAGGGGACTTGTAAGTCCATGGAGTTTGTATTCTATGTTAGAGAAACGCCTGGGCCGCTATCCTAAGCCATGCCTAATCATGGTGGAAACTTTCAGCATCACCATAATGAGCTATCTATGAAGCATCCTCAATAAAATCTATGCATATGGTAAATAAAAAGATTGCTGAGATGCTCATTGTCTGCTTGCCTTGTCATTTTGGTTATGGGAAAGCTCCTGTACCATGTGCAAGGGGTACCCCGTTGGCGGTTCTCAATGATATGCAAATACTTACAATGACAAGAACTTTCCTGGAATCAAAGTTGAGTATGCATGAGGTGTGGCCCTCGTATTAAAGGCACTTGAGATTGCCAACTTATACTTCGTCAAGCATATACTCCAGCTTTGCCACTTTAACCTTAACCACTTCAAGATGCTTATGATAGGGGCAATGAGGGCTGAAAGCTAACAAGTACCATAATTTTGGGAAGCTCTTTTTGAAACTTGTAATCCCTGCTTCCTTTACAAAAAGGCCTTTCTTCCACCACTATTGAGTCTCCACCTTCTACCTTTAGGCACCATTAAGAGAGCATAGTTGTCATTCTGTATGCAGTGTTCCAAAGCTTATTAATTGGTGCATATTGTGTTATTACTTGCTCTTGTGCTATTTATTTCTAGTCACCCTTGTGAACTTTGCAGGTGTCTTATGCATTTATTTGCTACTCTATGAGGGACAAGCTGATTGCCACTATGCTATGTTTTCTGCATGTGAAACAAACACACGTTTTTCAATGCATGTTATTCATGATCTTTGTTTGTAGCTTGCCATATTGCATGCATAGTTACTCTACTTTTAGAACTCCATATTTCATGCACATGTTTAGAGTTCTTTGATCCCAGCTTTCAATGCTTGCAAATGGTTGGATCTTTATTGTGAGGGTGCATGCCACCTCAAAAATTATTCGGTTTATCACTTACCTACTCGAGGACGAGCAGGAGTTAAGCTTGGGGATGTTGATACGTTGGAAACGTATCCATAATTTTTGATGCTCCATGCTTGTTTAGTATCTACTTTGCTTTACTTGTCCACACTTTGAGGTGCTTTTTACATGTTTTCTGGTACTAACCTACTAACAAGTTGCAACAGTGCCAGATGCCTGTTTTCTACTGTTTTTGGTTTCAGAAAATTTCGTAAATAAATATTCTCGGAATTGGACGGGACAAAGGACAAAGTCAATAACTTTCTGTGGGGAACAAGAAACCCATGATCATCGAGGATAGCAAGCTTCAAATGATCTTCTAGATATGGAACATCTTGAACTTGCACTTATATATTTCTTCTTGAGTATGTTGATCCACTTGAAATCACTCTTGGCAATTTGTCTTAATCAACCTTGAATCTTATTCCTTCTTCAACATGATTCCAATAGGATCTACTCTCACAAAACTTGAATATCTCCTTGGATATTGCTTATTCTTCTTCATTTGTTCATCCATCAACCTTGAGTCCAACACAAGGTCCAAGCGATGCCAATAGAAAATTCCTACAAGTAAAACTCAATGCAAACATTAGTCCATAGAGATTTTTATTAATTACCAAAACCACACATGGGGACACACATGCACTTTTAGCTGGCGCCACCTCTACATTTGTTGCGGTCGCCGAAGTATTTTAATGTCCACTACATGAGATAAATTGTTACAATGCAAAGAAAATGATGCTAGGTCGGTATATGTCTATGAGTGTTAGTGATGGTTGTAGGGGAACAACTCCTCTGTAACACCCTCGAATCGGCCCTATGCATATTTTAGCGAATCCTTTCGAAACTGCATAGAAACAATTCAAACACGCCCACCAAGCACTGGCGTGCAGGTGGAAAACAATATATTACCGTTACACAATATTTCACGATCAAACCCACAAGAAACACACACATATATATACAACAATGACTCAATGAGTCACAATGATCCAAATCACATAAAAACGATACAACATCCTACAATGGATAAGAATACATATGGTACTAACAGTCCTGAAGAATAACCAATGGTTTCCATAACCCTGCTCAGTCCAAGCCGGAAGGATAATCTTGCTAACATTATTGTCAATCACATACCTATGAAATTCGGGCCAATGGTTGCCGACAAAGGGAGGAAAAGAAAGCGAGGGCAAGTACTAAGGCAATTACTTAGCGAGACTTAGAATTCGGCTGCTCTCGCCTACATGGGTATGGTGGACTTAAGAGGTAACAAAGGATGCACTAAAACCAATAGAGACATGAAAAAACTATCATCAATTAGAGAGGGATAAGAGAGATCTATTCAGATCCAACTTGATACTAACACTAAACATAACCTAGCCAAAGCATTACCCCTATCACATAACCACTAGGGAGCATACTGGAGGGATCTATTAATTTTACCCCTATCACATAACCTCCGCAGGCCGCATATCTTGAAGTGGGCCTTCCTTCGGACTGGACTAGGTATGCTGATGTTGTGTACCTGTGGGGTATAACCATGTCAGTAGCCCCCGAGTGCTCAGTTGAATGGCAGATTCGGCTAAGGACTCCTTAGTCTTTCGGGTGTAGTTTTATGCCTGTTTACAAGAGAATGGTTTTAGTTTGTAGGGATTGTCGATGCGTGTGCCTGACTCTCCTGACGGATCAGGGTCAGTTAGCTGTCATAGGACAAAACAACATGATCTTCTTCAGATTCGAGTCCCTAGACTCGAATCTAGAACGGATGCTGGCGTAATTCGACTCAGGCCGCTGAGGTCTTACATGAGTCAAATCCCAGTAGTTTTCGAGTGATATACCCAACGCGTCCGTCAGGATTTTCATCGCGTCTGTTGACACGGTTTTTTTACTGGTAGAGTGCAGTCAGGTGTGTTACCAGGCCATCAGATGGTATCTATAGGTCTTATCTTTGCATCGTAGACACAACATCCGAAGTTTTACCATCGCGGAGGTGTTTCGGGTGGCCAAGGAGGATATTGCTTCTCACTTAGCGTTGGTTTGGGCAAAGTTGCCGAAAATATTTCATTGTATTTTGATCTGAAGGATCACAGTCAAAGAATTCATAGGGTGCGCGACCAGCACTCCCTATGGGAGTAGCCCCTGAGTGTCTGTTCGAGTCGTAGACTCGAGCAAAGACTTTTAGTTCACTTGTTTTTTAGCTTCAGGTCCGTTGGACACAATTTTTCCGGATGCTTGATCAATCCTCCCTATGGGAGTAGCCCCCAAGTCCGTAGTGGAGTCGTAGACTCAACGTGGGACTCGAAGATAGTTAAGAGTTAAAGTTCCTCAATCATTTCTTAGGTGCGCGGCCAGCTCTCCTGATAGGAGTATCCCTCGAGTATTTGTTCGAATCATAGATTCGAGGAAGTACTTGTTTGATCAGTCGAAAAAATTCTAGCCGTTGCTAGGCTGCTTGATGACGTCAGTGCTGACGATCGATGACCTCAACCGTCTACGGCGCCAGAGGTGACGTAATAGGACGAACGTGGGTCCCACTTCCTGACTTGGAGTTGACTAGTCATGAGCGACGTGGCGAGAATTATGGCTTCTCCTCGGTTTCCATGCATAGTGGACGGCGTGCAGGCGACGGTTCGCTATTGTGTTAACACGTGGACATTTGGATCTATCCGTGGCGTTAGGGCTTCTGGATGAACGGCTCCTGGTCATCGTCTTCATCCTTATAACCATGGAGAAAATAGTGATTTGTTTTCACCCTTTTCCATTTTCTTTCTACGCTGCTTCCATTTTCACGAGCTCTTCCTCGCGCGCACTGGACATTCTCCGAACCTTTCCCTCCTCGTTCCTGCATGCGCATCTCCATCGTCGATGCTCCGCCATGGTTAAGTCAAAGAAGGCCTCTACCGGAGCAGGCTCGAGCGCCGCCGTCGGCGGCAAAATAGCTGCCACCGCCGCTCGCATTACTGATGGTGGGTGGAGGCGCACGGAGACGCGCGAGGGTGACCTGCGCAAGTTGCGCGATGCGGGTTTAATCCCGCAGGACAAGGAGGACATCAAGATCCCCGGCGATGAGGTAATCCCCCGTCCACCCGTAGGGTTTTGGTTGATGTTTGTCGTGTTTGTTCTCCGCGGTTTGTCCCTTCCTGTCCACGATTTTTTTCCGTGGACTCCTTTTTTTCTATGGCATCCAGCTTCATCATCTTTCGCCCAACTCTCTCCTCCACATCGCATGTTTTATCACGTTCTGCGAGTGATGGCTTGGTATCGAGCCACACTTTGGCCTCTTTCGAAAACTCTATTCCGTGAAGAGGCAATCTGGCACCAGCGTGGTCTACCCGCTCGGCGGCTGCATTATTTCCCTCCGATCTTCTGTTCTCTTCTTTTCTTTTTCTATGTGCGAGTCCGTCCAATACTGGCAGAAGAAGTGGTTTTATATCCGCGACTCCACAGTGGACGGGCAAAATTTCGTCCTTGCTCCCTTCGACTCCTCCTAGGAGATCCTGCCGAAGAGATCCTGGAAGAACCATGTCCTGGAGGGCGAGGTGGCGGTGGTAGAGGAGCTCTACCATCATGTGGAGGCCCTCCAGATGGTTGCGGAGAAGGAGGTGAATGGTGTGGATATCATCCGCACCTTCCTCAAACGTCGGGTGCAGCCACTCCAGGCGAGGGTGCATCCGATGTTTCTTTACACTGGCTGCCACGATCCGACGAGGGTTTCGGCCGAGGAGTTGTCCAGGGGCGACCTCGAGAGGGCTCTTCGGCCGCTGCTGAAGTTCAAGGCTGAAGAGGACCTCCCAAAGAAGTCCTTGACCGCCCCCTTCAACTCTTCGAATCCAGTTCCTTAGGTTTTAGAACTGCGTCCTGCGCATTGCGCTTTTTTATGATTGCCGTCTTTCACATGAATAAGCGTTGCTTAATCACGTTGTTTATCTTCTTTTGCAGGAACTGAAGGTAGCTGGCATGATGCCTCCACTGCCTGAAAAGTATCCGATTGTGCCGGACAACGAGGTTGTGGACTCTGAGTCTGAGCTTCCGCCGGCGCAGTCGCCAACTCATGAAGCCCCTGAGGCGAGCGAGGGGCGGACCCAAAAGCGGGCACGGAGTCCGATCGAATCTTTGGATGCCTCGACTCCGCCAATGCCTAGGGACCCATCCTTCCTTGTGCGCCACGGTGAGGATGACGACGCTTCTTCTGCACCGTTCCCAGCTGTGCCTCTTCAGGCAATGGCGCCGCAGTCGCCGGCTAAGAAGAAGAAGAAGGAGAAGGCGCCGCCCATCTTCAATTTGAGTGACATTGACTCGTAAGTAGTTTTCGGATGCTTTCATTCTGTACTTTGCGTTTGCACCTTTTCTTCTTGCCTTGATCACTATTTTCCTTGCAGCCACTCCTCAGAGGGCTCTCTTAGCGAGGGCGCTCAGGAGGCCATAAGGGAGTCAAAGCCGACGGCCCCTCCCTCTCAAACGGTGGCCAACTCTGGGGGCGATGCTCTGAACCCCTCTCCGCAGGGGTCTCGAGTAGTCGTTACCCAGAAGACTGCACATGGACCTTCGGAGTCTCCGTCTGATCATGTAAGTTAACTGTTCCTTTTGTCTTGTAGGGGGGAACCCCCCGAGCCCTACTGTCGGATGACCTGCTGGTCTTCTTTTTGCTCTTGTGGGGCGTAGCCCCCGAGCCCTTTTTCTGGTGCTTTCTTGATTGCGGGCTTTTGTTTATTTTCGTAGTCCTTTGTGCGCATCGCAAACCTTCTCATTCAGCAGCATCTGGCTTTGGAGGCCAGCATGCAGCAGCTTCGAGGTATGTGTTTGGCCTACTCTTGTCTGTTTTGTTTGTTGCTTGAATAATGCTTGTGTTACTCATGTGTGCTCTTGGTGCTTTGTAGATGAAAATAATGTGGCCCTTCGCCAGTTGGATTCTCTCAAAAAGAGCCTCGGTCGAGCGGAGAAGAAGGCTGAAGATGCTGTGGAGGCAAAGGAGCGCCTGCAAAAGAGTTGGCCGATGCTGTCGAGGCCAAGGAGCGCCTGCGGCGGGAGGCTTCAGATCACGAGGAGTAGCTCGCCACTGTTGCGTATGCTCGCGAGAAGGAGGTGGCCGAGAAGTTGATGGTTGCGGCCAAGGCTTTCTCCGGTGAGTATCTTGTGTTTGAATTGGTCTTTGAATTTTTGATTGCTTCTTGTCGCGTTCTTATTCAGCTCTTTTGTTTCTTCTTTCCTCAGATTCTTCAGGCATCGCGTTCGATCGCGATGACCTAGAGAACGGGAGTGCTCTGGATGATGCCACCGCAGCGGTCGAAGATCGCTGCGGCACTGCTGCAAATTCTCTAGCGAAAGCCAAGGGGGTGCTCTGGATCTTCTACAAGGAGATCGTTCCCAAGGACGCTGCTCTGGAGGATGTCGGGCGGATGCATTATCGGAGGATGCCCCTACGGCCTATAAGCCAAGCAGAAGGGCATCAGCGCCTCCATGGGGCTGGTCATGGCCATGGCGTTCGAAGCGGAGTTGGATCTTCAGCACGTCACCTCCCAGATGCCAACAGCGCCAGACGGCTCAGAGGTAGCCTTTGATCTTTTCGCCTCCCGCTGTAAGCGCTATGGGCCAAAGCTCATTGACCTATTGGCGGACTATGCTGCGAAGCAGCAGGGGAAGGCCAAGAGCAGGCACTCGGCTGTGGTAGTTGCGGAGGCTCTACTGGTAGACCGCTGAGCGAGCTACAGGGATGTCGCGTGCCTCGTCGAGTGTGTCAACGACGTCTTTGATTGCGGCCGTCGATTCGGCTTCGCTATAGGCGACGACCCGTGGGGCCTTATGGCGTACCTCGGCAGGTAGTACGGCTTCGGCTCAGTGCACCACGAAGAAAGGTGTGAAGCCAGTTGCGCTATTCGGTGTTGTGCGTAGGCTCTAGAGGACGGAGGGTAGCTCTTCTGCCCAGGCTCCCGCAAGCCGTTCGACTGGGCTGAGCAGGCGTTTCTTGATGCCTCCGCCTATGAGGCCGTTGGCCTTTTCAACCTTCCCATTGGTCTACGGGTGCGCCACCGAGGCATATGATATGTTGATTCCAAGGCCCTCGCAGAAGTCCTGGAATTCGTTCGAGATGAAGTTCGAGCCATTGTCCGTGATGATGCTATGCGGCACGCCGAACCTGTAGACTATGGACTCGAAGAACTTGACGGCCGTGTTGCCGCTTTTGTTGGTGACGGTCATGGCCTCGATCCACTTGGTTAATTTGTCAACTGCGACTAGGAGGAAGACATGGCCTCCTGGCGAGGACTTTGGCAGTTTGCCGATCATGTCGAGGCCCCATTGGGCAAAGGGCCATGCCAGTGGTATGGGCCTGAGCTCCGATCCTAGTGCGTGTGGCTTGTCCGCGAACCTTTGGCAGATGTTTCACCTTCGGACGATGTCCTTAGCATCGTTCATGGCCGTTGGCCAGTAAAATCCAGCTCATAGAGCTTTGGCGACAAGGGCACGGCTTCCTGCGTGGTGACCGCAGATGCCTTCGTGGATGTCTTGGAGGATGGTTTTGCCATCACTGATGGTGACGCATCTTTGGATCACACCCGAAATGTTGCGCTTGTACAACTCGCCATTGTGGAGAGTGAATGCTTTGGACCGGCGCGATATGTGTCGGGCATCTGTCGGGTCGTCAGGTAGTTCCTTGTTTAGTAGACACCGAAGGTACAGCTGCGTCCATGTCTCCTTGATCGCCATAACCTGCATCAGGCTGACGAGCTCGGCCTTTGTGTCGAGCTTTTCGGGCCCTTCATGTCCCTCGGGTGGCGCAGCCCCCGAGTGCTCTGCTTCTTCGGGTGATCCCTTGGGGAATTTCATTTTGATAGAGGGTACGCAGATTTGTTCGAGGAACACACCTGGTGGCACTCGTGCGCATGTGGAGCAGATGTTGGCGAGCCTGTCAGCTTCCTCGTTGCTTTCCCGTCCAACATGCCGAAGCTCGCAATCATCAAAGTCTCCTTTGAGTGAGTTGTAGAGCGCGTGGTACGCGATCATGTTGGTGGCGTGGGCATCGCATTCGTTTATCGTCTGCTGGACGATGGGGTTCGAGTCACCATAAATGACTAGGCGCGTTGCACCGCAGATCTTTGCCATCCTCATGCCGTGGATGAGGGCCTCGTATTCGGCCTCGTTGTTGGAGGCGCGAAATTTCATCCGAAGGACATATTTCATCTGATAACCTTGCGGGGATGTCAGTATGACGCCAGCTCCTGCTCCAGCCTCGCGCTTGGAGCCGTCAAAGTGCATCGTCCATGACTGCGTCATGTCCGGGGTGTCCGACAGCTGGAGCTCCATCCAGTGGACGAGGAAGTCAGGGAGGACCTGAGATTTGATCGCCTTGCGCCGCTAGTAGACTATGTCCAGAGGGGATAGGTCGATGCCCTACAGGGCTACGCGTCCCGTGGCTTCGGGGTTGTTCAGGATGTTGGACAGTGGCGCTTCGTTGACGACCATTATCTGATGCTTCTGGAAGTAGTGGCTCAGCCGACGAGCCGTCATGAACACGTCGTAGGCGAGCTTCTGGTAGTGAGGGTACCTCTATTTTGTTGGCGTCAGTACCTCGCTGAGGTAGTAGATTGGGCGTTGGACCCCATGGGTCTTGCCATCTTCGGGTCATTTGACCACGAGTACGGTACTTACCACCTGGTGGGTGGCTGCGATGTATTGTAGCAGTGGCTCTCACTCCTTGGGCGTGACCAAGACGGGCGAGGTAGAGAGCAGCCGCTTTAGTGCTTCGAATGCGTCGTCTGCTTCGGGTGTCCACTCGAACTTGTTAGCTTTTCGTAGTAGCTGGTAGAAAGGCAGGGCCTTCTGTCCCATGGGGCTAATGAATCTGCTCAGTGCCGCGATGCGCCCAACTAGTTGCTGGACACCTTTGATGTTCTTCGGCTTCTCCATGGTCAGTATGGCCCAGATTTTCTTTGGATTTGCTTCGGTTCCTCGTTGGGAGATGAAGTAGCCGAGTAGTTGGCCAGATGGAACACCGAAGGCGCACTTTTCTGGATTCAGCTTGATCTTGTAGTATTCAAGGTTATCGAACGTCTCTCGGATATCATCGATCAACGTCTTGACTTCCCTGGTCTTGATGACTATGTCATCGATATAGACTTGGATGTTGCGAGCGATCTGGTTCTTCAGATACGCCTGCATGCACCGCTGGTACGTGGCACCTGTGTTCTTCAGCCCGAAGGGCATGGTGTTGTAGCAGAACACCCCGAACGACATGATAAATGCTGTTTTCTCCTGGTCTTGGACCTTTAGTCAAATCTGATTGTAGCCTGAGTAGGCATCGAGGAAGGAGAGCTTCTCGCATCCTGCAGTCGAATCGATGATATGATGGATCCGCGGTAGAGGGAAGTGGTCCTTGGGGTGGTGCTTGTTGAGCGACGTGAAGTCGACGCACATCCGAAGGATGTCCGTGTCCTTTTTGGGGACTAGCACAGTGTTGGCTAGCCACTCGCTCTCCTTGATTTCTCGGATGAAGTTGGCGTCGAGGAGTCTATTGAATTCGATTCCAACTGCTTCTGCTCATGGTTCGGATAGTCGTAGGATCGACTGCTTGACCGGCCTTGTGTCCGGGAACACATTGAGTGCATGCTCGGCGAATTCCTTGGGAACTCCTGGCATGTCCGCAGGACACCAGGCGAAGATTTCCTAGCGCTCACGGAGGAATTTGACGAGCGCGCTTTCCTATGTGGGGCTGAGGTCGTTGGCGATCAACGTCGTCTTGGAGGCATCGATTGGGTGGACCTGCACCTTTTTCGTGTTGATTGTGGAGTCGAACGACGTATCAGGTGAGATTTGCCTGGCGACTGGGGGTGCCCCTTTTTCTGTCAACTCTTGGAGCCTCGTGAGCTCCTCTTGCATGCCGAACGACTGGGAGATTCTATTGAAGTTTCTACCATAGTGGTCCGATCGGGTGAAGCTCCCCTGGACTGTGATGACACCCTTGGGCCCTGGCATCTTGAGCAGGAGGTACGCGTAGTGCGGTACTGCTAGGAATCTTGCGAACGCCATATGCCCGAGGATGGCGTGGTACTGTGATGGCCAATCCACCACTTTGAACTCGAGCCGCTCGCACCGAAAGTTTTCGGGCTTGCCGAAGATGACGTCGAGCCATATCTTTCCCAGGGGATATATGCCCTTCCCTAGGACTATGCCGTGGAACGTTGTATCGGATTGTTCCAGGCTGCATAGCGGGATCCGCATTGCTATGAGGGTGCTGGCGAACATCAGGTTGATGCCGCTACCGCCATCCACGAAGACGCGACTCATCTTGAATCCACCGATCAACGCCTCGAGCACCAGGGCAACATGACCTGGGCGAGGGATCTGGCGGGGATGGTCCGAACGACCGAACGTGATGCAGGACTCCGAGCCACTGAGGTATTCAGGGATGGCTGGCAAAGCGGTTACAACGAGGCTGCGTTGACCCAGCATACCACTGCATGTGTAGTACACTATAGTCATTGACATGACATCCATAGAACACCGTTCCGTAAATATCACATCCCTCAGAGTGGTACAACAGAAACATTGCGGGTCCATATTACAAAGGTACACACATTATTATTATTACAATACCAGAAGTTCAAGACTTCCCAAAGATCCAACTTACAAACCAAAATATAAGATGTTCAGCGGAATTTAAAAGTAACAACTCCGACTAGGAGTGGGGCTCAACAGCTTAT
The DNA here is from genome assembly GCA_916181665.1 of Avena sativa. Classification (NCBI taxonomy): domain Eukaryota; kingdom Viridiplantae; phylum Streptophyta; class Magnoliopsida; order Poales; family Poaceae; genus Avena; species Avena sativa. The sequence continues at coordinate 379,495,343 of OV702284.1, forward strand.
TCTATAGGGTTCATGCTGCTCGGCTGCGTTAGTTACTACCAACTAGGTACTTATGTGGACTTTTTCTAATCAACACCGTAGCGGATCTCGTAGTCCACGCCTTCAACTCCTCCGGATAGATCAGGTTCCTCGTAGAACACATCTTCTTGGCATTCAGCTGCATACATTGGCACGTCTTCGGGATCCTCAGAGTCTAAGAAAGGGATCAAAGGAAAGTATTAGTAACAACGTTACCCAACAAGTTCATTATATGCAAGGTGGGAAGTTTGATGCTCTAACTACCACCTCGGATTATAAATCCTTGACACTATGCAGTTTTTGTAAATCTTTCTTCAAAGATTGATTTTATTCTGAAAAACTATGACAATCAGCCTTCACAGGTTGACTAGAACTTTCATGGAGTTCCTTTCCTGCCGCGTTCGTAGCTCCTTCCCGGAATAGGGAGTAACAAGTTACAGTTCTTACACTCTGCAGAAGTGCGTTACTTTACCCATGAGAGATCAACTCCTTGTTGCACAACCGGGCATACTTTCCCGTCCACAATTCCATGATGTGGGGCCCAGTAGTTGGTCCAAGCCAATCACTGCCCCCTTCGCGACCCCGCATGCCTCCTTGGTGTACACCATGCCCACATAATGAATTACGGCAATGGTTTGTACAAACCGTTAGATGCCAGAACTATCGTGGGACGTTGAGGGTTCCCACCCATATGCTGCATATCCTCTACGAATTACCAATTAATATGAACGCTACGAGGATAACAACCACGACCTGCACATCCGGCTTCATGCGAGAGGAAGAAGATACAACTGACTTCTCTGTCCCATTCCAAATATCATGGCTAACGCATAATATACGACGCTAGAATCACTGATGTCAGGGGTTGTTAAGTCCCTATTTGATCATCATTGTTGCAATTAGAACTCTAAGTTCTATTGATCCATTATATCACCACTTAGGATGATATCTATGATTTCTTTGTTTATGAAAATAATATTTTATTCCTTTTATATCATATATGATAACACACAATTTGCAAATACTTTGATAAAGACTCTTCAAAGGACATGAGCAAGTGATGAACTGGCCTTGTGATGGCAAGGTAGTGAAGTCTGATGCTTGCACTGGACTTTGAGCTTCTAGTTCTACAAAAACATCATTATTGCCCGGTAAGGACAATATTTAAAGAAGCAAAATGATTATGCAGATAATGTAATGCATTATTTGAATTTATATGCATTTACCCCAAAAAGTTTCTTTTTGAGTAATAAAGGGTTTATAAATATTTCTTTTTAATATTTATAACATGTATTGATTTATTTTATTTTATTTCCCTTTATTTGACTTTTATTGATTTAATAATTCCTTTAGGAATTATTAATTATACCTTAATTTTATTACTAAATATTTATTTAGTATATTTTTCAAAAATACCATAATATTAATATATAATGGAAGTGATTTTTATTTATTTTTAGCACCTTTCAATAATTTTGTAAAATTCCATAGGCATATATAATTTACAAAATTCTTAATAAAATTTAAATGTCTAAAATTTTATTTCTTAATTTATTTGGATAGTGTGGATTATTGTGAATCCAAAAGTATTTTATTTATATTTTTTTGGACTTTTATTTTATTTTCTAGTATTTAATTAAGTCCAGGGGTATTTTGGTCTTTTCCTTTTTATTAAAACAGGCCTGAAAGAATTTCTAGGCTGGTTTATCTTATTGGGCCCTGTTGGCCCACTAGTACTAGACAAAAGAGCCACCTCGAAGGGTCTGGCCCAGCTCGGCCCACTCCTCACTGCCTCTCTCTCTCTCTCCCTCGAGTTCATCCTATCCTCCTCTGACCCGACCCCGTGGCCGGCGATGCCACCACCGGCGATTCCTGCCGCCGTCGGCCATTCTGGTCGCCGCCGTGGTGTATTAGGGGGTTGTTGACGATGTCCGTTCATTCTATCCAATTGGATTCGAGTCTAGGGCTCTCCTGCGATGGATCGATGCCGTCCCGAACCCTAGGGTTTGGGGATTGGCATGGATTCAAGTGCGACCGTGGTCGTCGTGCGTTGAGGTGATGCTCTGCACCTCCAAGCGTAATCAAGGTCGTTTTCGTGGCGCTGTGCGTGTTGCAGCGCCCCCTCTGGGGTGCTCCCCGTGTCGCCATGGCCGTCGGCCCCCCTGCTTCCTCTTCTCTCATTCAGCGAGGACCTACTGTGAGTTTGATTCCTCTCTCCTGGTGCTCTCCGTGTTTGCTAATTCGATGCTAGATGTTAGCAGTGTCCTCTCTAGCTACTGTCTAATTCAGATTAGGATGATTATCCCTTTTGGGTTCCTGTGATGTGCTTGTTCATGTACTGGATGAATTGATTCATGTTTAGATGATCTGTACACATGCTAAAAGCTTATTGGCCTGAGGATTGTTGCTTAAAATGATATATGATGTTTCTGGTGGCTTACTAGATGATTTGATGCTTGGATTGCATCTGATTCAGATGATGTGGTTGTATGGGAAACATGCTTGGTCAAGCCAATGATTTGATAACTTTCTACTGTTTATTGGATTCATGGTCCTGATTATGGTAGGATACAGCTGCTGTCCTAGTGCTGTTAGTTTGGGGATTAACATGTGGTCTGAGATCATCATGATCTCAGGCAGTGAAGTGTAACATAAAAATATCCTAGTTCTGATTCCTGTGTTAACAGGAAAATGATTAGTTAGTTGTTTGTCTGAATCTATGATGATTTACTGTCTTTCCTAATTCATAATGGATTGTTCTTGTGACACCATCATGTATGGCACACAAGTTTGATTCTAAACCATGGATTTGGTTAGTTTATGAAATAATCTTGGCTTTGAAACATATTGTCACATCCCAAGATTTTCCAAATCTTGTAATGTGAAAATAAATGAATAAAATAAAACTTTGTTTGATTTTCAGATCCAGAAGAAACTTTTTGAAAACAATTGGAAATACTATTTTGAAACAATTAAATGAAAAGATTGTTTTCAAATGAAATAGAAGTTTTACAAATAAGGATTATTTTATAGAGCCAAATTTAAAACCTTGGCCAAGCTTTGGGAATTAAAACATTTTATTTTAAATAAAATAGCAAAGGTTTATTTAAAAATAATAAAGGATTGCTTAAATAAAATAATAAGGAATTAATATCCAAATTTTATTCAAATAAAAGGTTTTACCAATTTAATTGAAACATCAAAACTTATTAAATTATTTAAAATAAGTTTTCCAAATATTTGTTATTCACAAATAAAAACCTACTAAAGTGTTTTGGCTTTATTTTAGATTTCAAAATAAATATCTCAATAGAACAAATCCTATTTGATTTAATAATGAAAGTCTATTATATTTAATTAATAATGGACTCTAAAATAAAAGGTTATTTTGTTTAAACAAATTTCCAAGTATTCTATATTTCCCAAATAAAATCTACAGATTTGGTTTTAAAAATATTTAGATTTCAAAAGAGGTTTTTAAATAAAACAAAACCCTATTTGATTAATAAACCTTGGTCTATTTATTTAATTATTAATGGACCCTATAGCAAAAATGTTATTTTGGTTTAAAACAAGTTTCCAAGTATTCTTTATTAAACCTACTGATTTGGTTTTGAAAATATTTAGGTTTCAAATAAAGATTTTATTAATAAAATCAAACCCTATTTGATTTAGTAACTAAGGCCCATTTTATTTAATTATTAATGGACCCTAAAATAAAAGGTTATTTTGTTTTAAACAAGTTTTCCAAATATTCTTTATTTCCAAATAAAATCTACTGATTGGTTTTGAAAGTATTTGGAGTTCAAATGAAGATTTTATTAAATAAACCAAACCCTATTTTATTAATAAACCATGGACCATTTTACTTAATTAATAAATGGAACCTAAAAAGATTTAAAATATTATTTTATTTTTGAAGTTGGTTTGTGCTACTAAACAGAACCAAATTCTTAGTGCAAGGTTTGGTGATTATTTGATCTGATTTGGACATTGTTTGTTTGTTTGAAAATTCAAAACAGAAAATAAATTCAGAAAAAGAAAAGGGTTCAGATTAAGAAAAAATAGAGTTTTGTCGACCCAACCCAGCGAGCCCAATAAGCCCAGTAAGGCAGCCCAGCTCCCCTCCAGAAAGAAAACGTTTCGCACTCCTTTTTGAACCCGCGGAGCAACTGACTAGTGGACCTCCTCCTCGCTTCTTTCCCACTGACGCAACGGCCCCACTTTCCTCTGTTCTTCCTCCCCACCCGCACGACTCCTTCTTCCCCCTCGTCGCCATTTCCTGCAGTAATCCCGCGGCTTCAATTCATCATAATGCCGGGCCTTTACCTCACCTTGACCAAGCTCGATAAAACGTCAGTATTCCTTCTTCATTTCCCCTCTGCCCCCTCCCCAAAGCACGCCCCCAGGCCGCCTCAATTACTCTCCGAGCACCCTCTGTTCCGACGAAGTCCGGCGCCGATTCCGGCGACACGACACTGCCCCGAGCCTCCCTGAGCACGCTGACAACTTCCCCACTCCCAGATGCACCTCCCAGCTCTTTTAGTTCGACCGCGGACGCCCCGGAGCATCGACTACGACAAGCTCCCGACGCTGCCGCGTTTGTCTTCTTCTCCGACGACGCCCATAGGTTGTATCCGACCGCCCCTCCTCTTCTCTTTCATGCACGAGTCACCGCCTCGACCTTGCGCAGCTAACCTTGCCTTCTGCTTGCCTCGGCGTGATCTGTAGCGTCATCCTCGACCTCGACCGCGCGCGTCGGTCGCCAGAACCAACTCCGGCGAAGAATCCTGCCCGTCGCCGTGGGCCCCTTGCCACGAAGACCACACGACCAGCATCACCTCGTCCTCGCGATCTCGGTAAGCTTACACCCTCCCTGTTTTGCTTCCTGCCTCGCCAGCGCCGCCGCCGTCTGCCCGTCGCCGCCGCACACAGCCGCGCAGCGCCGCCAGTTAATGGCCGATTGTTTAGGTCCGTTAGATCTCGATCGGGTGGATGTGATAGAATGACTTAACCGCGAAGGGGTATGCGCTCAGTACCGCATGATCTGACTTAATCCAACGCGCCACAACCGCGATCCACACCGAACCGGTACCAGCGAATGACGTTGCGCCGCGTGTCACCAGATGGATTGAAATTAGAATTTGAAATCTGATTTAGGTATGATTTTGAAACCACTATATCTTTGGATCTACACGTCCAAAAATTACAAATTTTATGTCGTTGGATTCAGGAGAACAAGACCTAGCCAACCATGCCCTTAGTTTAGTAAATAGTATCTGTTATCTTGTTTGAATTTGCAGAAACTTTTGTATGCTTGTTTAGGGTATAAAAATTGTTTAAAAATGATTTTTGGATTAAAACCTTTGCAAAATGGTTTGTTGTGACCTTACTGACCCTAGGAACCAACCCTTGGTGTTAAAAATGATTTTGGAAAGATTTAGGTTGGATTACTTGACTTAGCCATTTTCTAGCCAAATAAAAAGAATGGTTTTTGTTATGAAAATGTTTATGGAAAGGAAACTTTGAGAAAATAGTTTGGACCAAACCTACTGACCCAAAAACACCAAGCTTTGCAATAGCAACTCATTGGGTGAAAAACATAAAGTTTTGCTTTGATAGAAATAATTTTCACCACATAAAATAATGATTAGATTTAAAAATGGTTTATGGATAAAAAAACCCTTTTTCAATTGACTTTGCCATTTTGGTGAATGACCAATTTGGAACCTACAAAGTTTAGAAGCCTAGAGGAAACCATCTTTGCAATTAGAACCATCTTTTGCATGCTTGCATGCATTACTTTGACTTTGTCATTTTATGTGTGTTGTTTTGCTTGATTGGTAGATTGAGTTTGTGCCTTGCTTGATTGATTTGTAGTGACTTGAAGAGTGTGATTGTTGCAAGGACAAGGAGTGAACCTATACCCTCTACCAAAAAGGCAAGTGATGCTTCATACTTTTTGTCCCATTACTTTCTCTATGCATTAGTGATTTTGCTAAGTAAAACTTGCATGGATTTTGCTAAGTATAGACCTTGCTATAAGAAAACCTAGTAGATGAATCCTTAGTAGGATTTTCCTAAGTTAAAGATTCCTACTACTATCAAGCTTAGACTAGCTAATAGAAAACATGGGTGGAATATATATTCACACTATGGAAAAATATTCTAAGTCTGAGGACTTGTGATTTTGTCTAATAAAACAACTAAGCTAATGAATCACCTGGGTGGAATGGGATAGCTTGGTGGTGATTGGTTGAGTGGTTCACAAGGCCATGGACTTGGATTGTGTATCTCACTTGTGGTATGCCACCTGTAGGGGTTCGTAGCATGGAAAACAAAAATTTTCTATCGCATACAAACAAACAAGCCAAGATCTATCTACTAGATTGTAGCAACGAGTCGATGGAATAACTCACCCTCGAAGATTCCAAAGTGTTTAACGAGAGCAGATTCTCGTGGGTGATGTAGTCGTACTCTTTCCGATCTCAAGATCGCGTAGACGATCCTTCCGGCGCCGCGTTCCCGCAGCGCTCCCGCAGTCGGTCACACGTTCGGTACTCGACGAAGACCTTCCTCTCCCTTGTTCCAGCAGGCAGCGGAGGTTGTAGCACTCTCCTCGCGATTCCGGCAGCACAACGGCGTGGTACCGGAGGTAGAGGGGAGATCCCGCAGGGCTTCGCCTTAAGCCGGTGCGAGTATGGTGGAGCTTATGAGAGAGGCTATTAGTGGTCTAGTAATTAGACACACCAATTAGAGGGCTCTAAACCAATTAGAAGGCTCTAAACCGAAACAGCTCTAAACCGGGGTCTAGGTCTAGTTTCTAGTTTAGAGGATAGGAACTTGTGTGTGTTGGGAGGGGAGCCCTGCCCCTCCCTTTATAGGTGGGAGGGCTGGCGCGCTAGGGGAGGGAGGGAGTCCCTCCCCAACTCGGCCTAGGGCTGGCCGCCGGCTTGGGGACTCCTTCCCCAAGTCGGTCTCCTCTTCTCCTCCTCTTCCCACTTTCCAAAACTGGCAGTTTGACTTTCAAACTAGCCGTTTGACTTTTCCAATTTAGGAATTAAATAAACCCTTTATTTTGGACAGCGAGAACACTTAGTACATGATGCAATCATTCCATCTTGCAATGACACATTCATGTACCCCTTCCCCCCCGGAGTGCCGGACATTCCGGGACCTTCTAGAATGTTCCCGATGAAAACACCGGAACCATTCCCCAACTCCGAAATGGGACTTTCCTTATATGAATCTTATTCTCCGGACCATTCCGGATCACCTCGTGATATCCCGGATCCCATCCGAGACTCCGAACAACATTCGGTCTCTTTCTCATAATACCATAACTACTCAAACAACGTCGAATCCTTAAGTGTGTCTCCCTACGGTTCGTGAATTATGCGGACATGATCGAGACACTTCTCCGAACAATAACCAATAGAGGAATCTGGAAATTCATATGGCTCCCACATATTTCTACGATTACTTTGCGATCGAATGAACCACTTACATACGATACCAATTTCCCTTTGTCTCACGATATGTTACTTATCCGAGGTCATGATCGTCGGTATCTCTGCATACCTAGTTCAACCTCGTTACTGATAAGTACTCTTTTCTCGTTCCCGTGATATGTGATCCCTTGTGACCAAGTCACATGCTTGCAAGCTAATTGGATGACATTTCACCGAGAGGGCCCAGAGAATATCTATCCGTCATGTGGATGGACAAATCCCACTCTTGATCCATGTGTTTCAACCAATACTTTCCGAACACCCAATGCCACTTTTATAGCCACCCTGTTACGGTGTGGTGTTTGATGACATCAAAGCATCCATCCAGTAAAGGCAATATGCATGATCTCATGGTCGAAGGAATTAGGTTACTATGTATCAGAAAGCATATAGCAATTGAACTATTGAAATGACTTGATCTTTATGCTACGCTTGTCTATAGGAGTATGTCCACCATATCATTCTCCTAACGATATGATCTTGTTGTTGATAACATCTCAATGTTCATGACAAAGAAACCACATCATCAATCAACCAACAAGCTAGTGAAGTATAGAGGCCATACTAGGGACTTCAAATTAAGTTTACAAATCACACAAGTATTAATGGTTTCCTTGTTAATACTATTATAGCATGAATGTAAACATTTATCATAAACACAAAGATATATAATAATAACTACATTTATTATTACCTCTAGGGCATATCTCCAACAGTCTCCCACTTGCACTAGAGTCATCTAATCTAGATTACATGGTAATATACCGAACACCCATGGCAGTTTGGTGTTGGTCATGTTTTGCCCTCGGGAGAGGTTTAGTCAACGGATCCGCCACATTCAGATCTGTGTGTACTTTGCAAATCTTTATATCCCCATCCTGGATATGTTCTCGAATAGCGTGGAAACGCAGCTTGATATGCTTCAGCTTCTTGTGTGACCTTGGTTCTTGCGCATTGGCTATGGCGCCCATGTTATCACAGTAGATAGACATTGGGTCCAGCGCACTTGGAACCACACCCAGCTCTGTAATGAACTCTTTCATCCATATCGCTTCTTGTGAAGCCTCCGAAGCAGCCATGTATTCCGATTCAGTTGAAGATCTCGCCACAACGCTTTGCTTTGCACTCCTCCAGCTAACTGCTGCACCATTCAAAATAAATACGTATCCAGATTGTGATTTAGAATCATCCGGATCGGTGTTCCAACTAGCATCGGTGTAACCATTAACAACGAGCTGTTCATCACCTCCATAAGAAAGAACCATATCCTTAGTTCTTCTCAAGTACTTAAGGATGTTTTTGACCGCTGTCCAATGATCCACTCCTGGATCACTTTGATATCTGCTAGTTAGACTAACAGCATATGCGATGTCGGGTCTAGTACATAGCATGGCATACATTAGAGATCCTATGGCTGAGGCATAGGGAGTCTTACTCATCTTTTCTCTATCTTCTGCCGATGTCGGACTTTGAGTTTTACTCAAGGTCGTATTGGGCAACATGGGCAAGAACCCTTTCTTGCTATCTTCCATTCCAAACCTCTTTAGAACTTTGTCCAAATATGTACTTTGTGACAATGATATTTGGCGTTTCGATCTATCTCTATAAATCTTTATGCCTAATATGTAAGCTGCTTCGCCAAGATCCTTCATTGAAAAACTATTATTCAAATATTCCTTGACACTATTAAGAAGGTCTACATCATTCCCAATCAACAATATGTCATCCACATACAGTATTAAGAATGCTACAGAGCTCCCACTCACTTTCTTGTAAATACAAGCTTCTCCATAAGTTTGTATAAAACCAAAACTTTTGATTACCTTATCAAAACGTTGATTCCAACTTCGGGATGCTTGCTTCAATCCATAGATGGACCGTTGAAGCTTGCATACCTTGTTAGCATCTTTAGGATCGACAAAACCTTTGGGTTGTATCATATACAACTCTTCATCAATGTCTCCATTGAGGAATGCTGTTTTGACATCCATCTGCCATATCTCATAATCATAATATGCAGCGATTGCTAACATAATCCTCACAGACTTTAGCTTCGCTACCGGTGAGAAAGTCTCATCGTAGTCAACTCCTTGAATTTGTCGAAACCCTTTTGCGACAAGTCGAGCTTTATAGACAGTAACATTACCATCAGCATCTGTTTTCTTCTTGAAAATCCATTTGTTCTCGACAGCCTTCCGGCCATCCGGTAAGTCCACCAAAGTCCATACTTGGTTTTCGTACATGGATCCAATCTCGGATTTCATGGCTTCTTGCCATTTATTGGAATCTGGGCTCATCATCGCTTCCTCATATGTCTCGGGGTCATCGGTGTTGTCCACCAACATGACATTCATAACGGAATCATACCAATCTGGAGTGGTACGAGTTCTCGTTGACCTCCGAGGCTCTGTAGTAACTTCAACCGAAGTTTCATGATCACCATCATTAGCTTCCTCTCTTATTGGTGCAGGCACCACAGGAACTTCTTCCGGTGCTGCGCTACTCGCAATTTCGAGAGAAGGTTCGACAACCTCGTCGAGTTCTACTTTCCTTCCAGTCACTTCTTTCGAGAGAAATTCCTTCTCTAGAAAGGATCCATTCTTAGCAACGAAGATTTTGCCTTCGGATCTATGATAGAAGGTATACCCAACAGTTTCCTTCGGGTATCCTATGAAGACGCATTTTTCCGCTTTGGGTTCAAGCTTGTCCGGCTGTAACTTCTTTACATAGGCTTCGCATCCCCAAACTTTAAGGAACGACAATTTAGGTTTCTTCCCAAACCATAATTCATACGGTGTCGTTTCAACGGATTTAGACGGTGCCCTCTTTAAAGTGAATGCGGCTGTTTCTAATGCATAACCCCAAAATGATAGTGGCAAATCTGTAAGTGACATCATAGAACGAACCATATCTAAGAGAGTTCGATTACGACGTTCAGACACACCATTACGCTGTGGTGTTCCCGGCGGTGTCAACTGCGAAAGTATTCCACATTTCTTCAAATGCTCGCCAAACTCGTAACTTAGATATTCACCTCCACGATCAGATCGTAGAAATTTAATCTTCTTGTTACGTTGATTCTCTACCTCACTTTGAAACTCCTTAAACTTCTCGAAAGTTTCGGACTTATGTTTCATAAAATAGATATACCCATATCTACTCAAGTCATCCGTGAAGGTAAGAACATAACGATAACCACTGCGCGATGCTACACTCATTGGACCACACACATCGGTATGTATGATTTCCAATAAGTCTGTAGCTCGCTCCATCATACCAGAAAATGGAGTCTTAGTCATTTTACCCATCAGACATGCTTCGCATCTTTCAAGTGATTCAAAATCAAGTGATTCAAGAAGTCCATCGGAATGGAGTTTCTTCATACGCTTCACTCCAATGTGACCAAGACGACAGTGCCACATATAGGTCAAATTATCGCTTGATTTCAAACGTTTAGCCTCAATGTTATTAATATGTGTATTTCTACTATCGAGATTCAATATGAATAGACCATCTATCAAAGGTGCATGTGCATAAAACATATTACTCATATAAATCGAACAACCATTATTCTCGGATTTAAACAAGTAACCGTCTCGCAATAAACAAGATCCCGATATAATGTTCATGCTCAACGCAGGCACCAAATAACAATTATTTAAGTATAAAACTAATCCCGATGGTAGATGAAGAGGTAGTGTGCCGACCGCGATCACATCAACCTTTGATCCGTTTCCCACGCGCATCGTCACCTCGTTCTTCACTAGCTTCCGTTTATTCTGCAGCTCCTGTTTCGAGTTACAAATATGAGCAACCGAACCAGTATCAAATACCCAGGCACTACTACGAGTACAAGTGAGATACACATCAATAACATGTATATCAGATATACCTTTCTTCTTGATGTTGCCGTTCTTCAAATCCGCCAAGTACCTTGGGCAATTCCGCTTCCAGTGACCTTCTCCCTTGCAGTAAAAGCACTCAGTATCAGGCTTGGGTCCAGCCTTGGTCCTCTTCGTCGGCGTGGTAACTTTCTTACCACCCTTCTTGAAGTGTCCCTTCTGCTTAGACTTGCCTTTCTTGAATTTGGTGGTCTTATTGACCATCAACACTTGGTGCTCTTTCTTGATCTCCACTTCTGCAGATTTTAACATAGCAAATAGTTCTGGCAACTCTTTGTTCATGTTCTGCATGTTGTAGTTCATCACAAAGTTCTTGTAACTTGGTGGTAGTGATTGGAGGATGCGGTAAACTCCCAAAGTATTAGGAATCACTATACCCAAACTTTGAAGTTTATTTGCGTGCCCAGACATTTTAAGCACATGCTCACTGACGGAGCTACCCTCTTCCATCTTGCAGTTAAAGAACTTTTCAGAAGCTTCATAACTTTCAATTGCCGCATGAGTCTCAAAGATTAATTTGAGATCCTCGACAATATCATATGGATCTGACTCTTCAAACCTTTTCTGAAGCTCCGATTCTAAACCATACAAGATAGCACACTGAACTATGGAGTACTGATTCTTCCGAGCGAGGTAAACATTCTTTACTTCATCGGTAGCATCAGCTGCAGGTGGGTCACCTAGCGGTGCATCCAGCACATAGGTCAAATTACCAGCTGTGAGGACAATCCTCAAATTGCGGAACCAATCCGCGAAGTTGCTTCCATTGTTTTTCAACTTTTCTTTCTCTAGGAACGCATTAAAATTGATGGTAGGGGCTGCCATTGATCTACAACATATTTGCAATAGTTTAGACTAAGTTTATGACAAATTGAGTTCAAATTAATTAATGAAATTAAACTAGGTAAACTCCCACTCAAAACAACATCCCTCACATTGTTTTAGTGATCACACGAACCAAATCCACTACATCAACACCGATCATCACGAGAGCTGATATAGTTTTAATGGCGAACAATCATCATGTTCATCATATCTACTATATGATTCATGCTTTGCCTTTCGGCGATCCGTGTTCCTGAGGCCATGTCTGTACATGCTAGGCTCGTCAAGATCAAACCTTAGCTTCCGCATAAGCAAATCTGGCTTGCTTACGTTGTAGTCACCCGCGGAATCAAAGACACCCGATCATCACGTGGTGCTTCGAAGCAGCAAGCTTTGGCAACGGTGCATACTAAGGGTGAACACTTTTAGAACTTGAAATTTATGTGCATGAGGGATCATCTTATAATGCTACCGTCGTCTACTAAGCAATACAAGATGCATAAAGGATTAACATCACATGCAATTCATAATATGTGATATGATATGGCCTTTCTTCTTTGTGCTTCCGATCTCCATCTTCAAGCACGAACATGATCTCCATCATCACCGGCATAGCATCAAGGTCAATGACGCTTCTTCATGGTTGTCGTCCGCCAACTTCAACTATTACAACTATTTTGAATAGACACGCAGGCCTTAACAGAAATTAAAGACAACCATATGGCTCCTGCCGGTTGCCAACTTACAATAAGGATCATTGCATACATCAAATATAATCACAATCATGGCCATATCACATCACTGCACACCCCTGCAAAACAAAGTTAGACGCTTCTACTTTCTTTGCATATTTTACGTGGTTTGGGGCTTTCCATAAGTGTCGTTCTAACTTACGAACAAGAACCACAACATTGATACTAGCATTGTTGATCACCCGTTGTAAATTGGATCTTTACTATGCTAGGAGAAACAGGCACCCGCAAAGCCACTTATGCAAAACGAGTTGCATGTCAAGCGTGGAGCAAGTCTCATGAACGATGTCATGTAAGGTTAGCCCGGGCCGCTTCATCCCAACATACCGCAAGATGCAAAGTACACAAAAAGCAATCTACAATAAAAGCATCAACGCCCACAATGACCATTGTGTTCTACTCGTGCAACAGATCTACATATAGACACGGCTCTGATACCACTGTAGGGGTTCGTAGCATGGAAAACAAAAATTTTCTATCGCATACAAACAAACAAGCCAAGATCTATCTACTAGATTGTAGCAACGAGTCGATGGAATAACTCACCCTCGAAGATTCCAAAGTGTTTAACGAGAGCAGATTCTCGTGGGTGATGTAGTCGTACTCTTTCCGATCTCAAGATCGCGTAGACGATCCTTCCGGCGCCGCGTTCCCGCAGCGCTCCCGCAGTCGGTCACACGTTCGGTACTCGACGAAGACCTTCCTCTCCCTTGTTCCAGCAGGCAGCGGAGGTTGTAGCACTCTCCTCGCGATTCCGGCAGCACAACGGCGTGGTACCGGAGGTAGAGGGGAGATCCCGCAGGGCTTCGCCTTAAGCCGGTGCGAGTATGGTGGAGCTTATGAGAGAGGCTATTAGTGGTCTAGTAATTAGACACACCAATTAGAGGGCTCTAAACCAATTAGAAGGCTCTAAACCGAAACAGCTCTAAACCGGGGTCTAGGTCTAGTTTCTAGTTTAGAGGATAGGAACTTGTGTGTGTTGGGAGGGGAGCCCTGCCCCTCCCTTTATAGGTGGGAGGGCTGGCGCGCTAGGGGAGGGAGGGAGTCCCTCCCCAACTCGGCCTAGGGCTGGCCGCCGGCTTGGGGACTCCTTCCCCAAGTCGGTCTCCTCTTCTCCTCCTCTTCCCACTTTCCAAAACTGGCAGTTTGACTTTCAAACTAGCCGTTTGACTTTTCCAATTTAGGAATTAAATAAACCCTTTATTTTGGACAGCGAGAACACTTAGTACATGATGCAATCATTCCATCTTGCAATGACACATTCATGTACCCCTTCCCCCCCGGAGTGCCGGACATTCCGGGACCTTCTAGAATGTTCCCGATGAAAACACCGGAACCATTCCCCAACTCCGAAATGGGACTTTCCTTATATGAATCTTATTCTCCGGACCATTCCGGATCACCTCGTGATATCCCGGATCCCATCCGAGACTCCGAACAACATTCGGTCTCTTTCTCATAATACCATAACTACTCAAACAACGTCGAATCCTTAAGTGTGTCTCCCTACGGTTCGTGAATTATGCGGACATGATCGAGACACTTCTCCGAACAATAACCAATAGAGGAATCTGGAAATTCATATGGCTCCCACATATTTCTACGATTACTTTGCGATCGAATGAACCACTTACATACGATACCAATTTCCCTTTGTCTCACGATATGTTACTTATCCGAGGTCATGATCGTCGGTATCTCTGCATACCTAGTTCAACCTCGTTACTGATAAGTACTCTTTTCTCGTTCCCGTGATATGTGATCCCTTGTGACCAAGTCACATGCTTGCAAGCTAATTGGATGACATTTCACCGAGAGGGCCCAGAGAATATCTATCCGTCATGTGGATGGACAAATCCCACTCTTGATCCATGTGTTTCAACCAATACTTTCCGAACACCCAATGCCACTTTTATAGCCACCCTGTTACGGTGTGGTGTTTGATGACATCAAAGCATCCATCCAGTAAAGGCAATATGCATGATCTCATGGTCGAAGGAATTAGGTTACTATGTATCAGAAAGCATATAGCAATTGAACTATTGAAATGACTTGATCTTTATGCTACGCTTGTCTATAGGAGTATGTCCACCATATCATTCTCCTAACGATATGATCTTGTTGTTGATAACATCTCAATGTTCATGACAAAGAAACCACATCATCAATCAACCAACAAGCTAGTGAAGTATAGAGGCCATACTAGGGACTTCAAATTAAGTTTACAAATCACACAAGTATTAATGGTTTCCTTGTTAATACTATTATAGCATGAATGTAAACATTTATCATAAACACAAAGATATATAATAATAACTACATTTATTATTACCTCTAGGGCATATCTCCAACCAGGAACAAAGAGATTGGAGATGTCAAATGTTGAGAAGCTTCAAGTGCAACCACTTGGCAATATGGGCTCTGCCATGATCATATAGGTTGCAAGAACTTAGCCATATGGACAGTGGGTGGTAGTGTTTGATAGGTTGGAGCGCGTCCATTTTGGTCTAAGGGAAGGCTTCTGAAAGATCTTGTCTTGGGAAACCAAGTCTTGTGGGGAAAGTGCACCACCTCTGCAGAGTGTAAAATCTAAGTACTTAGCCATGTCCCTGGTAAAGGACAATTTGAGCATCAAGACATGGAAGCAATCAAGAATCTCATCATTCAAATTTCTAAGTTAAAATTTGTGGTTTGAACAATGGTTGTTTGAAATCTTCAATCTTTGATTGGTAGATGCTTGGAAAGGATCTTCAATCTTTGATTGAGAAAAATGATTTTGTCAAAGCAAAAACCTAGTATTTTCAAAAAGATAAAGAAAATCTATTTTGAGCAATGCAAGCCTCAACTCCACTTAGCCAATTGCATATAGATGATAGACTCCACTATACCACCATAGTATCACTTGCCAATACAATTCAAATGTATTGACCCTTTGTGGCTGTAACTTGTATGTTACAGGTTTGATTTATTTTAGTGAAGATTGATTGATTAGGATTACAAAGTCTACAACCAACATCTGCCTGTGGCACTTTGAAGATGAAGGACCCCATGACTATAGTTATTCCGCTGCAATGTAATGTAATAGCCAAATGAGCTATGTATGATGTAATAAAATTATGTTATTCCTGGTTATAAAGTTATATTATGACCTTTGTTTCTTGATATTACATCTTAACTGTGGATGCTAGCTATTGATCCAGGGACTAGCATTGTAAAACACAGGAGGGATCAACCTTATTAGGTTGGGACCCCTTACAGATGGTATCAGAGCATTGTGTTGCCTGTAGGATTTGTAAACCCTAGGATTGGAGAAAAACCCTTAGAAAAATAGGAGTTGTATTAGTTCCAAAACTTATTTACAAACAATCTTGTAAACTCTTTCCTCAACCATTTTGGTTTCAACTCTACTTCTCCTCTACTTCAACTTGATGGAAAAACCAACCCCATGACCGAAGACTTCACCATGTGCAAAGGACTTCTTCAACTTCTTCAACTCTAATGACTTCAACTTCTTCAACTCTAATGACTTCAACATCTTCAGCATATTTCCCAAGGACTTCCAACTTGGAAACTACTAAGGACCACAAGTGAAACAAGGAAATCCTACTCAAGATTTAGAGACTAAGGGAATGCAAAATAAGAAGGAGCCATCAACAACTTTGAAGTATTGCAACCAAGAGTTTATCTCAAGGAAACCATGATCTCATGCAAGAAGAATCATGAAGGATGGAAAGATCACAAGTGCACCATATAGATGGACCACCATATTTTAGTTAAGACAAAAACACCAACTTATGTGGTGTAACAAAAATATTTTGTTGCCTAAATATGTGCTTGAACTTTGTTGTTTGAGTGAATTGTTTGGTTTGTGATTGCATGCACATTGATTGTGTGAATTGTGATGTGTGTGATTAGAATTGATTCCTTAGGAATATCTTGCCTATTCTAATCTCCATTCAACCCAAACAGATGACTACTTCAAAAGATTCCAAGGTTGATGACACCAACACCAACCAAGCTGACAGCATGAAAGAGCTCATAGCAACCCAACACCAGTTGAACCAACTGACAGCTCAGTTCATAACCAACAATAATGATAAAGATCCAGCACTACAAAAGTTTTTGGAAGAGCAATCCCAACTGATGCTTAAGGTGAATAATCAAATGATCAGCATGGAAGAAAATTATCCCAAAAGAGTTTATGATAACAAGGATGACAAGAATGTTGTCCTAGATGGAGTCCTAGCTTGCATTATTTGTGGAGACAAGGATCATACTTCCAAGGAGCATGAAGGACAATGCCCCAATTGTGAAGAAGAACATCCTATTGGACAATGTCCTACCTCTCAAGCTACTTGCTACCTATGTGAAGGAAGTGATCATATTCCTAACCAATGTCCTATCTACTCCATGGTGGAACAAAGGAAACAAGAAGGATCCAAATCTACCAAAGGAAAAGGACCACTTATACCCCCAAACAAGACAACCTACTTCAAAGGATCAAAGAAACCCAAGAAACCAAGACAAGACATGCACCTTGTGCAATGCCGTAAATGTAAGGAAATAGGACACTACTCCAGTGAGTGCCCAGAGAACAAGAAAAATAAAGGAATTGACCAAGTGGTGTGCAACAACTGCAAAGAACCAGGCCATTATGTAGCAACTTGTCCATAAGAACAACGCAAAGAACTCCAAGATATCCATTGTTTCAACTGCAAGAATCCAGGACATTATGCAAGCAACTGTCCAGAGAAGATGAAGAACAAGTTGAACAAGCCTATGGAGGATCTCAACCTTGGCCCATGAGTCAAGCATGGAAAACCAAGGACACATGCAAAATTTTGCTTAGAGAAGTTTTTCCCAGGATCCCAAGAAGGCCAATATGTAATTTTTGTTTGAAAATTTTTAAGGGTGGTAGTACCCTAGTTGTTTTTGAACATGCTTGTAACCCTAGCCTCCCCAAATCTCGGGACGAGATTTATTTTAAGGGTGGTAGCCTGTCACATCCCAAGATTTTCCAAATCTTGTAATGTGAAAATAAATGAATAAAATAAAACTTTGTTTGATTTTCAGAGCCAGAAGAAACTTTTTGAAAACAATTGGAAATACTATTTTGAAACAATTAAATGAAAAGATTGTTTTCAAATGAAATAGAAGTTTTACAAATAAGGATTATTTTATAGAGCCAAATTTAAAACCTTGGCCAAGCTTTGGGAATTAAAACATTTTATTTTAAATAAAATAGCAAAGGTTTATTTAAAAATAATAAAGGATTGCTTAAATAAAATAATAAGGAATTAATATCCAAATTTTATTCAAATAAAAGGTTTTACCAATTTAATTGAAACATCAAAACTTATTAAATTATTTAAAATAAGTTTTCCAAATATTTGTTATTCACAAATAAAAACCTACTAAAGTGTTTTCGCTTTATTTTAGATTTCAAAATAAATATCTCAATAGAACAAATCCTATTTGATTTAATAATGAAAGTCTATTATATTTAATTAATAATGGACTCTAAAATAAAAGGTTATTTTGTTTAAACAAATTTCCAAGTATTCTATATTTCCCAAATAAAATCTACAGATTTGGTTTTAAAAATATTTAGATTTCAAAAGAGGTTTTTAAATAAAACAAAACCCTATTTGATTAATAAACCTTGGTCTATTTATTTAATTATTAATGGACCCTATAGCAAAAATGTTATTTTGGTTTAAAACAAGTTTCCAAGTATTCTTTATTAAACCTACTGATTTGGTTTTGAAAATATTTAGGTTTCAAATAAAGATTTTATTAATAAAATCAAACTCTATTTGATTTAGTAACTAAGGCCCATTTTATTTAATTATTAATGGACCCTAAAATAAAAGGTTATTTTGTTTTAAACAAGTTTTCCAAATATTCTTTATTTCCAAATAAAATCTATTGATTGGTTTTGAAAGTATTTGGAGTTCAAATGAAGATTTTATTAAATAAACCAAACCCTATTTTATTAATAAACCATGGACCATTTTACTTAATTAATAAATGGAACCTAAAAAGATTTAAAATATTATTTTATTTTTGAAGTTGGTTTGTGCTACTAAACAGAACCAAATTCTTAGTGCAAGGTTTGGTGATTATTTGATCTGATTTGGACATTGTTTGTTTGTTTGAAAATTCAAAACAGAAAATAAATTCAGAAAAAGAAAAGGGTTCAGATTAAGAAAAAAATAGAGTTTTGTCGACCCAACCCAGCGAGCCCAATAAGCCTAGTAAGGCAGCCCATCTCCCCTCCAGAAAGAAAACGTTTCGCACACCTTTTTGAACCCGCGGAGCAACTGACTAGTGGACCTCCTCCTCGCTTCTTTCCCACTGACGCAACGGCCCCACTTTCCTCTGTTCTTCCTCCCCACCCGCACGACTCCTTCTTCCCCCTCGTCGCCATTTCCTGCAGTAATCCCGCGGCTTCAATTCATCATAATGCCGGGCCTTTACCTCACCTTGACCAAGCTCGATAAAACGCCAGTATTCCTTCTTCATTTCCCCTCTGCCCCCTCCCCAAAGCACGCCCCAGGCCGCCTCAATTACTCTCCAAGCACCCTCTGTTCCGACGAAGTCCGGCGCCGATTCCGGCGACACGACACTGCCCCGAGCCTCCCTGAGCATGCTGACAACTTCCCCACTCCCAGACGCACCTCCCAGTTCTTTTAGTTCGACCGCGGACGCCCCGGAGCATCGACTACGACAAGCTCCCGACACCACCGCGTTTGTCTTCTTCTCCGACGACGCCCACAGGTTGTATCCGACCGCCCCTCCTCTTCTCTTTCATGCACGAGTCACCGCCTCGACCTTGCGCAGCTAACCTTGCCTTCTGCTTGCCTCGGCGTGATCTGTAGCGTCATCCTCGACCTCGACCACGCGCGTCCGTCGCCAGAACCAACTCCGGCAAAGAATCCTGCCCGTCCCCGTGCGCCCCTTGCCACGAAGACCACACGACCAGCATCACCTCGTCCTCGCGATCTCGGTAAGCTTACACCCTCCCTGTTTTGCTTCCTGCCTCGCCAGCGCCGCCGCCGTCTGCTCGTCGCCGCCGCACACAGCCGCGCAGCGCCGCCAGTTAATGGCCGATTGTTTAGGTCCGTTAGATCTCGATCGGGTGGATGTGATAGAATGACTTAACCGCGAAGGGGTATGCGCTCAGTACCGCACGATCTGACTTAATCCAACGCGCCACAACCGCGATCCACACCGAACCGGTACCAGCGAATGACGTTGCGCCGCGTGTCACCAGATGGATTGAAATTAGAATTTGAAATCTGATTTAGGTATGATTTTGAAACCACTATATCTTTGGATCTACACGTCCAAAAATTACAAATTTTATGTCGTTGGATTCAGGAGAACAAGACCTAGCCAACCATGCCCTTAGTTTAGTAAATAGTATCTGTTATCTTGTTTGAATTTGCAGAAACTTTTGTATGCTTGTTTAGGGTATAAAAATTGTTTAAAAATGATTTTTGGATTAAAACCTTTGCAAAATGGTTTGTTGTGACCTTACTGACCCTAGGAACCAACCCTTGGTGTTAAAAATGATTTTGGAAAGATTTAGGTTGGATTACTTGACTTAGCCTATTTCTAGCCAAATAAAAAAAATGGTTTTTGTTATGAAAATGTTTATGGAAAGGAAACTTTGAGAAAATAGTTTGGACCAAACCTACTGACCCAAAAACACCAAGCTTTGCAATAGCAACTCATTGGGTGAAAAACATAAAGTTTTGCTTTGATAGAAATAATTTTCACCACATAAAATAATGACTAGATTTAAAAATGGTTTATGGATAAAAAAACCCTTTTTCAATTGACTTTGCCATTTTGGTGAATGACCAATTTGGAACCTACAAAGTTTAGAAGCCTAGAGGAAACCATCTTTGCAATTAGAACCATCTTTTGCATGCTTGCATGCATTACTTTGACTTTGTCATTTTATGTGTGTTGTTTTGCTTGATTGGTAGATTGAGTTTGTGCCTTGCTTGATTGATTTGTAGTGACTTGAAGAGTGTGATTGTTGCAAGGACAAGGAGCGAACCTATACCCTCTACCAAAAAGGCAAGTGATGCTTCATACTTTTTGTCCCATTACTTTCTCTATGCATTAGTGATTTTGCTAAGTAAAACTTGCATGGATTTTGCTAAGTATAGACCTTGCTATAAGAAAACCTAGTAGATGAATCCTTAGTAGGATTTTCCTAAGTTAAAGATTCCTACTACTATCAAGCTTAGACTAGCTAATAGAAAACATGGGTGGAATATATATTCACACTATGGAAAAATATTCTAAGTCTGAGGACTTGTGATTTTGTCTAATAAAACAACTAAGCTAATGAATCACCTGGGTGGAATGGGATAGCTTGGTGGTGATTGGTTGAGTGGTTCACAAGGCCATGGACTTGGATTGTGTATCTCACTTGTGGTATGCCACCCAGGAACAAAGAGATTGGAGATGTCAAATGTTGAGAAGCTTCAAGTGCAACCACTTGGCAATATGGGCTCTGCCATGATCATATAGGTTGCAAGAACTTAGCCATATGGACAGTGGGTGGTAGTGTTTGATAGGTTGGAGCGCGTCCATTTTGGTCTAAGGGAAGGCTTCTGAAAGATCTTGTCTTGGGAAACCAAGTCTTGTGGGGAAAGTGCACCACCTCTGCAGAGTGTAAAATCTAAGTACTTAGCCATGTCCCTGGTAAAGGACAATTTGAGCATCAAGACATGGAAGCAATCAAGAATCTCATCATTCAAATTTCTAAGTTAAAATTTGTGGTTTGAACAAGGGTTGTTTGAAATCTTCAATCTTTGATTGGTAGATGCCTTGGAAAGGATCTTCAATCTTTGATTGAGAAAAATGATTTTGTCAAAGCAAAAACCTAGTATTTTCAAAAAGATAAAGAAAATCTATTTTGAGCAATGCAAGCCTCAACTCCACTTAGCCAATTGCATATAGATGATAGACTCCACTATACCACCATAGTATCACTTGCCAATACAATTCAAATGTATTGACACTTTGTGGCTGTAACTTGTATGTTGCAGGTTTGATTTATTTTAGTGAAGATTGATTGATTAGGATTACAAAGTCTACAACCAACATCTGCCTGTGGCACTTTGAAGATGAAGGACCCCATGACTATAGTTATTCCGCTGCAATGTAATGTAATAGCCAAATGAGCTATGTATGATGTAATAAAATTATGTTATTCCTGGTTATAAAGTTATATTATGACCTTTGTTTCTTGATATTACATCTTAACTGTGGATGCTAGCTATTGATCCAGGGACTAGCATTGTAAAACACAGGAGGGATCAACCTTATTAGGTTGGGACCCCTTACACATATATAGAGATGCTCTTATCTGAATTCTCTATGACCAATGATGTTGGTCTGAGGCTTAGGGATTCAAATCTTATCGATTCATCTAGATAGTCATGGTAGTAGTACCAGCTATTCTTTATTGAATCATAGCTTGGAAAAATGATAGTGAGCTTGATCAATCTATGGATCCCAAAGATTTGTTGCTAAGGTGCTACCCTTCTTTTAGGTATGTGCCTAGAAATAGATCATATGTATATGTATGATTGAATTGTAGAATATGGTTTGACAACCAGAGCAAGGATGTTGCTCTGAGCTCTAGTTGGATTTTGGTGCTTTGCTGTTTGCCTTTAGATTTTCAGAAATCCCTATGATGGATTCACCCCACTTTGGTGTCTTCTGAGGTTTTTTTTTGTAAAACAACACATGCCTTTCTCTAAATAAGATGATTAGATCATGTGAAGGTTTTATGAAACTCACCACAAAAGCTGATATTTGTGGAGTAAGTTGGTGATGATCTTGATCTGGTTTTGCTGGACTCCTGTGCTTGATCTGGAGCTTGCCTGCTCCTCCTAGCTCCTGGGCTTGGCCTTGCTGTCCACCTGGTTCTTCCTCCTCCTTATGTCACCATTCCGATGATGTTTGGGTTAATCTGGTGGTTGGTTTGGCTGCTGTTCTTGGTTTACTTGCTGTTCACCCTGGATGTGGTGTGGTGTGGCACTGAGGTGTTTCCCCACGGCTGTGCTCTGGTTTTGTTTGATCTGGCTATGCTTGTGAAGTCGACAGCACACCCTTTGCATGCTTGTGTGTGTGCAGCCTGTGTGCCTGTTATGCACATATGGATAGGTTCAGAAAATTTGAACTTACTATTACCAATCTACTTTTACCTTGGCTGGTCAGTTGGTCCCTTTTTGGCTGTCATTTGTATTCTGGCTAGGAATTTATGAAAGATGAAATCTTTCATATTGGTGAAACTTGCCCCTCCTTAACATTTCTCAATGATGAGATTGTCAAGTGCACCTCACTGACATATCTGAGAGAAATATCTACTAACACTAATATTGTTTTATTTCTGTTTAATCTTTGTTTTGCAGGTTCAAAGATAAAGATGAAGATATAGTTTAGGTTTTAGATATAGGATAGTTAGTAGATGTAATTTTCTTAGTCTTTGTAATTTTTCTTTTATAATTCTTGTAATCTTTATTTTAGTCAATTGTAATAAAGATTATATTATTATTAATAAAGAATATCCTTATACTTTATTCTGTTGTAATTTGTTTATGTCTTTATAATATGAAAATGAATTTCATATTTTCTATTGTTTGGAGATTTAAGTTATACTACCTATATCTTAATTAATTTAAGATTCAAATCCTCTATCTGAATCATTTTAATTATTATTCAAACACTTAAGTTTTTAAATCCAAACCCATTTCAAAACACACATAATCTTTTAAGATCACATCAAAGTTTATAACAATCCTCCTTTAAGTCTAGACCTAATCTTAAAGTAAGAAAGAAACATTGATCACTTAAAGTTTTATTTGGCGAAAATTTTACCCACCTTTTCACAAGTAGATGCATGCAACAATACATAATCCTAAATCTACCCTTCGTTAGGTTCCTAAATGCTGGGATGTTACAGAGGCTGACCTGTCGAGTGATCTTCTTTTGCACCATATTGGTAGGGTGTCCCTTCTGGATCATGATAGACCCTTTTGGCGGTGGTTATCCACATGTGCCGTTGTTTGGCGTAGGTGCGATTGCGGGATTCGAATGTCCCACGGGTGGTGGTGGAGGAGCTCCGTGGGCGATGTCACCTGGTGCAGGTGCGGGTCCGAACCCAGGGTTCATGATCTGGCGTCGCGTTTGGGTGAGGCCCTCGCTGAGTTTCTGGAACTCGTGGCAGTCCTTGAGCATGTGGCTGGCCTTCTTTTTTACCGTCCTACTTTTCAATGTAGAAGTGGATGGTGCAGGGACCCGACAACTTGTCATATGCCGAGGGTTCATCATCACGGCCAGGCGATGCCATGTTTGTGTTGGGCGTCCTCCATCGCGGAAGTTGCCTCCGCGATATCCTCCGCTGTTGCGGTTGTTATCGTTGTGGCGTTCGGCGTAGCCAGCCACAACCATGTCGGGTCCGTCACGATCGTCATAGACACGCGACCTTTGTTTTCTACGGCGTTCACGCCTGCGGCTGTATTCATCCTCCTCATCCGAATGTGCTCGGTGGAGGGAATCCTCGCCATCTGCCCACCTGTTGGCGATGTCCATGAGGTGGCGAGCGTCTTAGGCTTGACGCGCCCAAGTTCTTCCTTGAAGTCCGGGCGTTTGACACCGTCCTTAAAGGCATCGATCGTCCTCTCCTCGGAGATGTGTGCCGCGGAGTTCTTGATGTTGGACCAGCGCAAGATGTACGAGCGAATGGATTCGCCCGTACATTGAGTGTAGGCCTGCAGTTCCTCGATCGAGGATGGCCTCTTGCTGATGCCCTTAAAGTTTCGGATGAAACTGTACGCCAGCTCCTCGCAGCTTCGGATGGAGCCTGAGGACAGGTTGCTGAGCCAGATCCGGGATGCGCCTGTCAGCTGGAGTTGAAGGCATTGTAGGGCGGTGTTCTTGTTGCCACGGTGCAGCTTGATGGACGAGAGGTGGTCGCTGAGCTAGGCCTTCGGATCCTGCGTGCCGTCGAACTTTGGAGTATCCAAAGGAAGCTTGAAATTTTTTGGCATCCGCGTGCGCCGAACAGATTTGCTGAAGCATCGAGATCCGCACAGTTCTCCATCGTCATCTTCTTCAGATTCGGTTGAGCACGCGCATTTGGCGCGTGCCTTGTCGACCTTGCGCTGGGTGAGGTCGTTTCAAGCGTCGTAGTCGCGGCTGCGACGTCTTGGGCTCTTGCGTCGTCGAGGTAGATCGTGCTCGTCCTCGTCCTCATCGGCCGAGGGTGTGGGGCTACGGTTGAATCTGACCGTAGCCTTTTTCTTTGGCTCCGTAGGAGCTTCTTCGTGGAGCGCAGCTCCGACGAGTCCGAGTCCGGCTAGCGCGGACTTGTGCATGGCACTCTTCGGGTCCCCCATCGGAGGTGGATGGGACACGAGGTATGTAGTCGCTGCCATGATCGCAGCCTGCGGTGTCTTTGGTATGACATTGCCATTGACGTCCATCTCCATGAAGGACGTGTTGAGGATTTGGTGACCTCACGTCGCGCGGCGGGGTCCATGTTATCTGTGCGAGAGCGATGCTTGTTGGCGTGATTGTCATGTGAGCTGGAGCCACCAGCGGCGGAGAGCGTAGCTTGCCGCGCGCTAGACTCCGAAGCTGCCTGCTTGCGTTTGTCGAGTTCCTCCTGCAGTTTTACCCGCCTGTTGTGCTCGCCGATTAGGAGGAGGTGGTATGCCATCAGTAGATCCCGCGAAGAATTCACAGGTAGGATCTTGTTGCCCGCCACAGCTTAGCGTGCCTCGCGCCAGCTGTCCTTGTTGAGGTTGATCCTATGATAAGCGGCAGCGTCGCCCTCATTGGGCTGGAGGGGCGGCTGCCCTCCGTTTCCTCCGTTCCCAGCCTACGGGTTGGGCGGTGGATTTGGTGGTAGGTTGGGTGTGATCGATCCTGGTGGTAGTTCTGATTCACCATGAATAACCACGACGCATTGGTAGCGCCTGCGGATTGGATCGCTGCTACCGCAGCTTTCGGATCTGGAACCATAGGTTCCTTCGTCTGATGGTGGGCCGCACAGATCTGAGTTGCAGTTGATGCTGTCATAGGACTCGTCTGTCAGCGTCGACGTGCATAGCAGCCCGATGGGTGGGAACCACGAAGCGGGCCTGATGGATGGTGGCGGCACCCGCTCTGGGAGGCAGAGGGTGCCAATCTGCCCCACCTGGAAGCAGAAGCTTCCGAATAGAATCTTGAGACCGTCGCCTACGGGCTCGAAATCCTTCATGGTGACTGGCGAGTGGGCGGTGAAGTCGAAAGCGCTGAAGAGGAGGTGGCTCTCCGTCGCCGAGGAGTTCTAGATCGCTTAGGATGGGACCGTCACGATCGCACAATCAGCGCCCATGTCTCCCACAGACAGCGCCAATTGACGACGTTTAATTTAGTCAATGCCCATTGTTATGATCTTAGGTTTTGGAGAAGATGGGGATGCTGGAGATTGCGAAATGGTTAGAAAACAAGCAACACGGGGACACGAAGTTTACCCAGGTTCAGGCCCCCGGAGGGAAAACCCTACTCCTGCTTGTCTGCTCTTGATTACGGCGGAACCAAAAGTTACAGGGGTGCGCAGATGCAATCTGGCGTGGAGGTGTGTATGAGGTGAGATATGCCCTCCTCGCCGTTCCCTCCTAGCCTTTATAAAGATAGACAGGTCCCGTGCGTAGGTCGAGTCAGTTACATATTAGGGTTTGCCCTTTGAAATTCTATCTACTCTAGTCTTGTTCTCCAAGCAGCCGAAGGCGTCATGGGCTTGGGCCATCCGGAACCTCCGCGGGCCGCATATCTTGTAGTGGGCCTTCCTTCGGGCTGGACTAGGTATGTTGTTGTTGTGTACCTATGGGGTATAACCATGTCACCATCATGTGCTAAACCCAACTTATAAGTGCGAGCATATACAACATAGATGACACAATGGTTCACGTTTATTAGGGGCAAGAAAAATAAAGTGTGCCATCAAGTTTGTGAGAGCTTTAGTCACTAATTTTCACATAACAAGTTTAATTTGGAAGATAGATAAAACAAGAATATACTTGGAATGGTGTAACACACCATGCATAGTAATTTATAGTGGACACTTTGGAATAACTTGGTTTCTTAGGAGTTGGACGCATGCGTAGAGCTTACTCAATACAAGTGGAGGCTAGCAAAAGACTAGGAGCGACCAACTAAGAGAGCAATAATGGCCATAATCATGTTGACGAGGACCGATCTCGTCAATGCCCATTGTTATGAGCTTGGGTTTTGGAGAATATGGGGATGCTGGAGATCGCGGAACAGTTAACAGAAAAGCAACCAGGGGACACGAGATTTACCCAGGTTCAGGCCCCCGGAGGGAAAACCCTACTCCTGCTTGTCTGCTTTTGATTACGGCGGAACCGAAAGTTACAAGGGTGCGCAGATGCAATCTGGCATGGAGGTGTGTATGCGGTGGTATGCGAGGTCTAGGTTGTATATCTGTCTATTGTGTACGTGCCCTTCTCGTTGTACCCTCCTAGCCTTTATGTATGGGAAGGCTAGGTCTCAGGTACCGATACGAGTTGGTTACAAGTTGTATTCAAACTCTAGTCTTAAGATTTCATTATCTTGCCGCTGGGAGTCCGTGTCCATATGGGCTTCATATCAGCCGAACCATCATAGGCGTCATGGACCCTGGCAGGTCGTCGAGTGGGTCTTCCGTCGGGCTAGACCAAGTATGCTAACATCGGGTACCCGTAGGGCATATCCATGTCACATGCAAAGCGACAAAACATTATTAATTAAAGCATAAAATGGCATCACAAGTCAAAAACTAAATGATCATAGAGGGTAAGGTGACTGGTTCATAGTCATAACATGGTGTGAGCATGTTCCAAGTCAACCCAAAGAAAGCATCAAAGGGGAATACCACAATATTATGCTTTTGTATGCTAAAACAACACATCATTCTTTCAAGGCACATTAAGCATTGTTTGGAACAAGTCATGCTACAACAATAATCAGTAAGCATAAGGTCAAAACAACATCTAGCATGACATGACAAAGTCTAATCCACAGTCAAAACAAGCTCACTTTTGTATCACTATAAGCATGAAACTTTCTACTCTTTCCAACACCAATCGAATTATTTGAAACAACTCACAAAGACAACAATAAATAAATATCAGTGAGCTTGTCTCACAAATCCACAAAGAAGAACTAAAAAGTTCTAAGCCGAAAGCACAAGAAAACTAAGGCTAAACACAATGATAGCAAAACAGAACACTCACAGAACAACAAGAGTGAAAACTAGAGTGTTCTAGGCAATGAAAACAGAGTGTGTCTCTCTCCAAAATAAGTGTGCTGGGATCCAACCAAATTATTGCATCAAACCAAGCAAAATAAAACTAAAAACAAAAACAAAGACGCTCCAAGAATAGGACAACAATGCATGAATCAATAAAAACGAACTGTCTGGAAAGAGACCTGAGATTTTTGTTGATGAAGAAGAGGATGCCTTGGGCATCCCCAAGCTTTGACACTTGTACCTCTTGAGTATTTCTTGGGGTGACATAGGTGGCATCCCCAAGCTTGAGATTTTGTCCACTCTTCATCTCATTACATCATTCTTTCCCTACACTTGAAAATTTCCCTTCTTACAAAACTTCACATAATCTTCATTAGCAACATTAGTGCATTCAAATGATAATAAACCTTCGGGGTTTAGTATAAAAACAGCAAAAATTTCATTAAAAACACAATCTACTATAGCAATTCCTTCAAAAAGCTCAATTTACCAAAGAGAACCCAAAAATAAATCGATAAAGAGGCAAATGCAAATAATGGCAGAAATATGTCAGAACAGACCAACAGGTAAAAACCGATTTTTTCGAAGACCTTCTGTTGCTGAAATCAAAAATTGTTGAACTAACCAAAGTTATCTTACAACCTAGTGGATTTATTCAGACAATTACATCTCAATCTAACATAAAGGGATATTTCAAGAATTTTTATAGTAAAGCACAAAAAAGTGTTTCGGGACAGCATTTCCCCAAATATTACTTCCCTCTCATTAGAGGTTATTCTTGGCACAAAAATCAAACAAAAAGGATAAGGAGAGGTTATTATAGAAGTAATAACTTCCAAGATTCAACTAAAACTTTTGGGTTATCTCCCAATAAGTACTTTTCTTTAACGCCTTTAAGTTAGGCATGATAATTTTGATGATGCTCACATAAGAAATATGAATTTGAAGTAAAAGAGAGCATCAAGAAGCAAATTCAAAACACATTTAAGTCTAACCCACTTCCTATGCATAGGAATCTTGTATGCAAATAAATTCACAAAGAACAAAATGACAAGCATAGGAAAGCAAAACAAGTGCAAATTCAAAATTTTCAACACAAAGAGGGGAACCTTAATATTATTGAGATGCATAAAACCATGTTTCCCTCTCTCATAATAACTTTTAGTAGCATCATGCATAAAATTAACAATATAACTATCACATAAAACATTCTTATCATGAGCCACATGCATAAAATAATTATTACTCTCCACATAAGCATAGTCATTCTCATTAATTGTAATGGGAGCAAATTCAACAAAATAGCTATCATTGTTATTCTCATCACCATAATCATCAAATATAGGAGGCATATTGTAATCACAATTAATTTCCTCCTCAATAGTAGGTGGACTGAAAATATCATATTCATCATTGTAATCATCATATATTGGAGGCATAGTATCATCATAAGCAATAGAATAGCTATCTTCCAATGTTGGGGAACTAAAAAGATCATTTTCATAAAAACTAGCTTCCCCAAGCTTAGACGTTTCCATAGCATTAGCAATAATGGTGTACGCAGAATTCATACTAATAACATTGATATTAGCATGCAAATAAAGTTCCATAGGTTTTTAAATTTTCTCTTCAAACACTTCATGTCCTAACTCAAGATAAATACTATAAAACTCTCAATTTTGTTGTTGTTTTCCATTAAGCCTAACTAGTGAAAACAAAAACAAAAACAAAAACAAGAAACAAAAGGATAAAATTGCAGAATCTAAAGGAAATAACTTCGAGCACTCACATCGGAGGATGTGAGTACCTTTTACCTTACCTCCCCGACAACAACGCCATAAAATAGCTTGATGTCTACGCACTTCTATTCTTGTAGACAGTTGTTGGGCCTCCAAGTGCAGTGGTTCGTAGAACAGCAACAAGTTTCCCTTAAGTGGATTACCCAAGGTTTATCGAACTCAGGGAGGAAGTGGTCAAAGGTATCCCTCTCAAGCAACCCTGCAATCAAGATACAAGAAGTATCTTGTGTCCCCAACACACCCAATACACTTGTCAGGTGTATAGGTGCACTAGTTCGGCGAAGAGATAGTGAATACAAGTGATATGGATATAAGACAACGGTGCCAGAAAAAGCTTCTAACGGGGAGGAAAAGACTAAAGGCAAAAAGATGGAAACAAGCAAACATGTAACAGATCTGGTTGTGAATGGTGTTTCAATGTTTAGAAGCAAGGCCTAGGGATCATACTTTCACTAGTGAACACTCCCAATAAATATATTCTCTTCATGATACTACCCTGAACTACTCTCCGGTTAGACACTCTAATCCATGGTATGGCTATAACAACACTCCTCAAAGTCCGCCTTCCCCATCTAGATAACCCCACACTGTCACCTTGAGCGCTAGATGGTTCCAACAAACACCACAATTTCATAAAGACATCTAACTCCAAATATAACTCGTGACAAGTATTTATGAACTCTAGCCTAAGTTCCACCACGGCGTGCACGCTGTCACTTTCACACACGTGGGGAGAGACGGAGATCTATGAAAGCACTTGAGTAGCAAAGTATATCTACTTGATTACAAAGCTCATGATCACAATATGATCACGCATAGAGAGAGAGCAATGAACACATAGCTACCAGTAGAGCCCTTAGCCTCGAGGAAGAACTACTCCCTCCTCATCATGGGAATCAGCAATGGCGATGGAGATGGTGATGGAGATCGATGGAGATGGCTCCGGGGGCACTTCCCCGTCCCGGCAGGGTGTCGGAACAGAGACTTTCGGTCCCCTGAATCTCCCCTACGATGGCGGTGGCGCCGTGGAGGTTTTCGTGGCTTTCTCGCCGATGATTTAGGGTTTCTGAGTCAGGGGCTTCTTATAGGTGAAGAAGGCAAGGTCGATGGAGGCCCAGGGGGCCCACACCTAGGGCTGGCGCGGCTAGGGGGACCTGCGCCACCATAGGGTGTGGCCGTCTCCTGGCCCCCCTTCGTCTGTCCTTCTGGTTCCGTGTTCGATCCGGTAAAATATTGACTTTGGCTTTTGTCCCGTCCAATTCCGAGAATATTTATTTTCTGGCTTTTCTAGAACCAAAAACATCAGAAAACATGAAACTGGCACTGCGGCATCTTGTCAATAGGTTAGTTCCAGAAAGTGTATAAAAATACCTCATATTATAGAAAAAACATAACACAAATTATATAAAACAAGCATGGAGCATCAAAAATTATAGATACATTTACGACGTATCAGTTGTCGGAAATCATCGTGGAAGATGTCAACACAAGGGGAGGGGTCCTAATACACGACAGAGGGTTGACTAAAAGGGAGATTGAAAATATTCTTCGTAAGCAGGGTGACAACAGGACGTGGATGACGAAGGATGGCTATCACCGTTCCCAAAGCCAAGAGTTAGCAGTTCTCAATGATCGATGTGTGCGCCTAGAATTATCATAGATGTCTGTGTGTAGTATTGTGTCACAAACTATACTACTATGGTCGTATGTTGTAAACTTCAGTATTGTGGTTGTTGTCGTCGAACTTATATGATTGTGATCGATGTGCTATCTTTTATGTTTACTAATCTTCTGCTTTAGTTTATGTGAACATATATGCATGTGAACCAATTTAGTTCTTTCTGTTGCATGATTTACTAATATGCCTTATCTATAGAGATGACGAAGTTGTACATGGTGTACAAGGGTTGGGTTCCAGGAGTCTACGGTGAGTGGAAGGACTGTCAGAAATAGGTGAACAAGTTCAGCGGCAACAGCTACAAAGGATACGCGACTCGAGAGGAGGCGGTAGCCAAGTGGAGGACCCACCTATGGAAGGAGAACCGGATGAAGATA
This sequence comes from Avena sativa, assembly GCA_916181665.1. Taxonomy (NCBI): domain Eukaryota; kingdom Viridiplantae; phylum Streptophyta; class Magnoliopsida; order Poales; family Poaceae; genus Avena; species Avena sativa. The sequence continues at coordinate 379,527,533 of OV702284.1, forward strand.
TTGCTAGTGCTCTTGCTCTTGCTCACCATCATCACAGCTGTATTCTGTTTGATTCTAGTGTAGGCGGTGACCATTTCATTTGTAATATGAGATCGTGAACTTTGTACCAACACTTGTATAAATATTCGCCACTTGTCACTTGTATTATAATATGATGACCACTTGTGTACCTCGATCGGGCTCTAAGTAGTGTGATGACACTATATTCGTGTTTGTATTATGTTTGTTTTCATATACTAAGTGAAATATACTGTTTCTACTGCTATGTGTATAATACTTGTATAATACCTGTATAACACCTGATTATAGACCAGTACTATTTTTTAATACCTAAAATACGCACCTGTGACGCATGCAAATAACCTTTTGTGGCGCATACAACTTCTATGGCGCATTTGCCATAATACGCCACTGAACAACGACCCGTGGCGCATGGGGCAGAATGCGCTACAGAAGTATCATGACTTCTGTGGCGCATTTCAAAATGCGTCACATAAGTTCTCATCAGTGGTGACGTAACAGTGGCGCATCCAATATGCGCCATAGAAGGCCAAAAAGGATGCGCCACTGATGAAGTTTTTCCTAGTAGTGGAAGGCAAAATGGAACGCGGTATCATGACACCACCCTTCCAAGAACCAAAAAAAGTTTTAGGGGGCCACCCAACTATAATACCCAGGATGAAGTCGGTCGATCTCCGAAGACGGACCAAGAAGTTTACGACAATGGATAAAAAATCTCAGAGATCCGAAAGTGTGACTAGGCATGTCTAGCCAGCATAAACGTGGCGCTCCTAAATAGTATAGAATCATAAACGCTCTTCGAGAAACCTAATGTAAACCAACAGTAGTAAAGCATTCATAAGTACATAATAGTAATAAATCCCGAACTAATTGTGGCCCCCGAAACAAACTTTATAACAAGGTCGGGCCGAGGGGATCCCCAGAGAACACCCACGCGTGGTTAACCCGATAGTCGAGGAACAAGTATCAAGTACTTTGGTCCTATGGGACACAAGTGAGCAGGATAAAAAACAAATCTCTGCTATTCCTTACCGATGCCTCTTCATTAATTTATGTACTTCCAACTGCACATTTAATAATAATTTGTATGTAGAACCATGATTATCTCCAACATAAAGTATGTGGTAACTCCTCAACTTTTTAGGCGCGCCGTGATGAGGCGGGCGTGCGGGCGGTGGAGGAAGAGGAGCACATGTGTATTGCTTCTCTTCTCACTCTCTTACCAAGAACTGAAACACTCCACCTTACAAGGTGGTGCAACTCTCCTCCGACTTTTTGTGGAATACTAAAATTTAGCTCTCACTTTCCTTGCCACTCACATGTGAGCTACCACCAACATGGGTTGCATCACATATGGGATTCCATTGATTTTGAGATTTAGGGTAAATCTGAAATCTAACATTAGCCCAAAGAATTGACCTATTATTTCTAACAATTCCTCACCAGATTTCAAATGCCCATTTGATGATTTGCCAATCCTTGTTACTATTAAGTTGAACTTCTGCCTAGAAGTTTAAGCTATGTCTATCAGCAAATTTAACAATGAAGGAACCTTGAATTGCAAGTATGGTGTCAATATATTTCACACAGAATCATAACCAGTACATGGCTACCCGTAGCCTACCCGGCGGCTAGATCATATGCATCGTACTCCTTGATCTCTTCTTGAATTTATTAGAGATTATCCAAAATCTCATAAACTGTGATGTTTAACAGGCGAGCTCATATAGGTTTGTTATTTCAACAATTCTCTGTAGGACACCATATTTGCTAGTTATAGCCAAGAGAAACACATTAAGGCATGTTGCCATCCGCCTTACAGATTTTGAGAGTTATGCATTTTATTTTGGAGAGAGTTATAGAATACTCTCCTCAGTCAAATCACTAGCTTGTTCTTTCTAGGTCCTAATTCACGGTATCTTTGATCACAAAGGTTGGATTACCACTATGGTGTAACATACATGGGTCTCAAACCCATCTCCCTCGATGCATTTTCTATCACATTTCATGATAGTCTCTTTAAAGGGATCGGCCAAGTTTTTATTTGTTTGAACATACGTAAAATTAATTGCTCTGGAGTTTCTTAATTTTCTAACAGACTTTAAATGTCTCTTGACTTGTCATAGTGAATTCACGTTATCCTTAGAATTGTTCACTTTGATAATAACAGTTTGATTGTACAATTCAAGAGCATGGTCCGTATAGTTTTTTCAACCAAAGGCAAGCACAACCATTCTGACTCTATAGTGGCTGTGTCTAAAGCAGTAAGTTCTGCTTTCATAGTTGACATTGTCAATATGGTTTGTTTACAAGATCTCCGTGGTACCCCATCACCCTGAAGGTAAATACATACCCACTAGTGGCTTATAGTTCACCTACATCTAAGATCCTTTTCGCATCACTCTATCCTTCAAGCACCGCTGGATGCCCTAAGTATTGAATCTCATAACTCATTGTACAACATATATAGTGCATGACCCTTTCACTGCATCAATGATCAATACCCTGGTTAGACATGAATCTACTCAACTTGCTCACAACAAAATAGATGTCGGGTCTTGTAGTGCTAGCTAAGTACATGAGTGAGACAATGATTTGAGAGTATCTCAATTGTTCTTTCGGCTCTTTCTAGTTATTTTGTAAAGTCACACTGGGATCATAAGATATTGAAGAAGACTTGCTATCAATAAAGACAAAACGGCTCAAGATCTTTTCAACATAATAGGATTGCATTAAAGTAATCTCACTTTTGTTCTTAATAAGATTGATGTTTAGGATCACATCGCCTCTTCGAGATCTTTCATATCAAAACTCGTTGACAAGAAAGATTAAATTTCGTTTAACATTTTCATGTTTTATACCAAAGATCAGAATGTTATAGAGCAACAGACGTGAACGTGGGCCGAGTTCACATCACACACGTTCGGATCCGTTATAGTAACCCACGATCCGGGAGCGACCCAAACAAACTAACATTACAAGTTTTTCCGAGCAACAAAAAGATAAGCTCGGCTCACACCGCGGCGCACGCGTCGTGACGAGGCGAGCGTGCGGGAGACGAAGGAGAAGCACACTTGTATTGCTTCTCTTCCAACTCTCTTACCAAGAGATAAAACACTCCACCTTATGGTGTAACTCTGCTCTAACTTTTTGTATAGGACTAAACTTTAGCTCCTACTCTCCTTGTCTCTCACATATGAGCTGCCACCGACATGTATCACATATAGGATTCTACGCGTATGAGCTTTAAGATTTAGAAAAAAAAATCTGAAATCTAACATAGGACCAAAGAGTTGGCCCATTATTTCTAACAGCTCAAGCTCAATCATAATGTGTGCCCCTACTGCTCCAGTCGAGTTCCTATTAATGTTAAAGTTAGTCTGCATCCATGTGTGTATCATGCCGTCGTGCTGGACGTGCCGGTGTCTCTGCCTTGTGCTGGTAGCTGTGCTAGTCTGGCCGTGGCCCAACATGTATATCTGCTGGCAGGAAATTGCCGCATCGATAAATAATTTTGTATGAAGAATCGTGCCAAGCAAGGGAGCATCGTCATGCTCATGCATGCTCAGTTCGTATTCTGAGGATTGGTTAGAGGTGGTCAACCAGATAATCATCGCACTCCTCGGATCAAACCCATATTTTAGTCACAGCAAATAAGAATCAAATCTTTTTAGCAAATTGGATGCTAGCTGGACTGTGCCGAGCAAACTATTCTTATATATAGTCGATGGCGTAATCATAAATCGGCAAAATCCTTCATCGGATTCATCGCGGCCAGCTTCTCCTAATTGAAGGCTAATCTCCAGGTTAGTGCTCTTGCCATTCTCCTGCTTAAACTAGTTTCTTGTCTTAATCTTCGCCATGGCCGCTATCTCTCGTGTTTGTCACCAAACCTGTAGCATAACTAAATTTCTTGAGAGTGATGATTTCAGCTTCTTCTCGATAGAACTTGCACAATACTTTTCATGGCGAAGCGGTGTTAGTTCTCCCCTTCGTGTCGGCGGGTGGGACGGATGTCTGGGTGTACTTTGTTTGGTTTTTCATTGCTTCTTTAGCCAGTTTAGCCCCAAATAAAAATGCATCTGGAGCTTCGTCTTCTTCTCTGTTTCCTTCTGTCCTTGACCGTGGTGGAAACGGCGGAGCCGTTGGGGGATCTTCCGGCCTTCAGATCTGGTGATTGCCTCCTGCCTTGGAGTCTCGGATCTGCTCCAGTTCGAGACTTATGCATAAGATGCGAGGTCGCGCCCGGCCGCCCGCCGTCAACCCTGCGCAGGAGATGCCGGCGGCAGAGGATGCTCGGTTTTGAGATTTGAAAATGCAAGAATATTTTGCATGTACTCCCTCCGTTCCAAAATATAAGACGTTTTAGTTTTGTGAAAAAAACGAATCTAGACTTAACGAATCTAGACTTGGGAATAAGTCTAGATTCGTTTTTTTCACAAAACTAAAACGTCTTATATTTTGAAACGAAGGGAGTATATGCTAGTACAATATAGTTGTGACATCCCGATACTCTCTCTGATTCCTCGATCTACCTATTTAATTTCCAAACCTAAATTTAAAAAAATTGTGCACGTCAGGATAATTATCAAAATAACAATATGTATGAATTTGTGTTTTTGTTTCGATGATATATTTTGAATAAACCCAAAATTAGCAGAATTTCAAAAACACAAATTCCGACACGCAATGAAACGCCAAGATTCATGGTGCAACTCAATGAAATAATATTAAAGTGTTTGTCATCTAATACATTTATCTTACAAGTCTAGCACAAGTTTAAAGTATGGGAAAACACAAAATAGACAACATTCGAAAACAATGAAACAAGCTATTTTAGAATAGCAGTTTACCAGGTGCCATAAAGTTTTCTAAAGATTCATCAGGTTTCAGAAATCGATTCTCAAATATTGTAGTGATATATTCAATATTAGTTTTGTTCTTAAACTCTCTTTCCTAGAAACTCAAATATTCAGACGATTTTAGATCGAACTGATAGTTCAAAATCTACAGAAGTTTCAAATCATGGAACAAGACAGTAGACTGACACAACACAACATCCCATAAAGTATGGAGGAGTGAGAGGATGGCCATATGTCGTGCACGGTAAAATTGCCGCTGTCTTTTTCCAATCTTACTTTCTCATGTCGCTCAATTCTCCGGGTCTCCTCTCTTCCTCACTTTCTCTGCCTGGCCTCGCTCTTGGAAGTGGACGCAGGGCGAGGTTGGATCCTCGTCTTTATTTTTCTGCATAGACCATGACAAATACCAGGATACGAAATTACATAAATAAGCTCCTAAAAATGCTTAACGCCTTAAAACATGTTCAGTAGCACATATATATTGTCTAAACAGGGGCAAAAGTTTTGCCCTAATTAAGAAGAATCGCCTATTTAATTAATGAAATTGATAAAAGCATCTTTGATATATTTCTAAGATGAGTAAGATTCTCTGTTGCTAAGCTCAGTACTAAAGCTACATGTTGGTGTAACCTCATAAAACATGGTTTGGACTTTTGCCCCCTATCGATGCTTTGTTCCATACAGTATGTTATGCGGTTCATTCTGATGAGAACACACACTGCCGTTATGTCTGTTGTTTTATGTAGGTACATGAGAAGCTGAACTTGAACTTTTTTTACGGGCTGCTCATTCATCATAGAGATATCTTTGTACTGTGCGGATCACCGCAAAATTCCCAATTAGCTGAATCATTGATGCACTGGATAAGCTGTAGAAATTAACTTCCAGGGCTCACCCACAACCGGTGGAGAAGGTATACATGATTACTACTCGTAGTATAAATGATATTATTGTGCCTATGGCTTATCCATTTAATTCCCTTCTCCCTCTTTACAATGAGATGTTTTGCTCATTCCAAATTTACGCGGAATGGCAGGTCTGAAAGAGTATGTTATGGAGAAAATTCTGCTTAAACAAAATACCCACGATCTGTACTGTCGCAATTGCCATGTATGCATTACTGGAAGGGTGATTCTGCAAAAGAAATGGGCAAAGCTTTTGCCCTCATTTCAAAAAAAGATTCTGCGAAAGAAAGAAGTAGCACAAACAGTACCAGACGAACCACACAAAAAAACACATTTTGCAGAACCTTCTTGTAGTGCAGATCCGGAAGAGTATGATCTTGAAAAAATTCTGAGTGAGCAAGAGACTCATGAGCTGTACTGCCCCAATTGCAAGTCATGCATCACCAGGATGGTGGTGATCCTGAGAAGGAACCACTGGTCCCGGAAAGTATCCGCGGCTCGAACTGCGACTCGAATTGCAGCAGGTATCATTCTTGATTTCTCATTAGTATGGCATTCTCAGATCAGCTAACAAGAAGTGTGAAATGCATAAAACAAGAAAAACAAACTGTATTTTACATCTGAACTTCTAGACTTCCGGTAATGTTATTTTCAGAGAGGTATGACCAAAGTATACGAGCGCAACCTAAGTCCATAACCCCTTCCAAGTTCCAAGTAACTGTCTCAACGTTCTGTCTGCAATAGCTACATAGACCCCTATCGAGAACCATAATCTTAAACTGGTGGTTTAACCGCAGTTTCAACGGTTTTTTCTAGCTCGCCAGCATGGCCGGTCCAATGCGCTTAAAAAACCACCCAGGCCTTTGGTATCAGTTTCTTCCGGTTGAACCGTCGGTCCAGTCTGGTTTCTAAACTGGGCTTCCAAGTAACTCTCCCGTCGTTCTATCTGCAATAGCTACAGAGACCCCTATCGAGAACCACAATCTTGTACCGAGAACTCTAAACAAGGACCTAACGTTTGCAATTTCGTTTGAGGAAATTGCACAAATCACCACTAACATGCAACTATAAGTATTGCCTAATAAGCATTTTGATAACATTACATGATATTAAGTGAGACGACAGACTGTTATGGTAACTAGCTATATTATTATAACATCACACGTTGTAGACAAAATTAAGTGAGAAGACGGACTGTTATGGTAACTAGCTATATTAGTCCCCGTCCCTGGAGTAGTAAAAGTACTGTAAAATTAGCAAAATAAAATACAAACTACAAAAAATACTTTGTTTTTGAAAGGGGCGTACCCAGCCTCTCTATCAACGCATACAACATTTATTTCTTTATTAAGCAGTAGCACAAAAGAGTTTTAAAAGAACATGTCACATGAAGTTGCCAGGTGAATCAACTAGCGAAATAAAGAAAAAGACAACATGTCAACAAACTACAGTTCTAAAACACTAGTAACTATGAGTCCAAATCAGCATTTTTGTTTATGCAGCAATGGTTTAATGAAAAGAGAGATAGGTTGAGTAACTAGCTATGTTACTGTAATATCACACATACCAAGGCAAAGTATGTCTACAACCTAATTAATGTGACATTGCATGTTATCATACCTAAGTTATTTCTCACTATGAAGATGGTAACTTAGACTAGTAACGCATGTTACTACTCTAAATTACTCCCCACTATGACCAGCCTAATAATACAAAGTTTTGAATGCTTTCTTCTCGAGCATCTCCTTGTTTCAGGTTTCTATATATATATATATGTGTTTCCCTCCCGCTTGACCACGAAGGAGGACCCACCACTACCAGAGAGCACCGAATTGGACTATGATTCAATGTGTGGCACGCATGCAAAACCAAGAGCTGGCTCACAATATCTCAAGAAAAAAAAAGCTGGCTCACACATCCGGCGAGCGGCAAGTGCGCTCAGGAGACGCGCAGCTCACCAGGGTTAAGCCTATAAAGAACTAGTGTCTTTCTCCAGGCATCATCAGGTCTTCCTCTGTACCCACATGGTTGAGCTCAGGTTCATCACACTTTTGAATTAAACCAGCACAGAACGCCTCGTCCCAGGGCCCCACATCCAAATCTTCTCCCATAAACTATAAACCACTGTTCACAGACGATCAGAAACCTGGCTTGTACCTTTTTTTCTGGAGGATATTCCAATCATCTAGAAGGCGACATAACGAGAAAATCACATTCATAGGATCCTTAGGTATAATCCTTTGAAAACAAGCTCTATTTCTTGTTTTCTATAGATACCACAATAGCCCTGCAACACCTATGATGACCACTACCCTCTGTCTACCAGTAAATTTAGGTAACCCGTTTTGACATAAAACAAATAAATTCTTAGGTTTACCACCAATTCCTAAAGCACTACATACCATACTCCAATTATACCTAGCTAAGGGACACTCAAAGAATAAACGATTAATACTTGTCACCACAAAACTCACAGTTTTTGTTACATTTTCCAACCTTTCTTGATTAAATTATCCCGAGCTAAGATACTCTTCTTAACCATCAGCCAAACAAAATCTTTGAATTTGAGAAGCAATTTCAACCACCAAAACATTTTGTCTGGAAACAGGACATTTCTAGCTACCAAATAAGTATACAAACACTTAAAACACTACAGATTTAGCCAATAACCAGCTTAATTTTTCATATTTATCATTCAAACACAACTAATATAATTGCACACATCTAACAGCTTATTCCACATTGCAAAAGTGTCACCATATACACGCATCTCCTAAATTTAATAAAATTAAAATTCTGTGCAAAAATTTTAATATCTTGTGTAAAATTTAGATTGTAACGACTAGAAAAAACAACACATAAAAGTTTTCTTCCTACCCAAACGTCTTCCCAAAATATAATTTTCTGACTATCACCAATTATTGTTTCATAACAATTATAGAAAATATTCCCATCAAAACATACAGAACCGTGAACAAATAACATAACTTTTTTTCTTGAGTAATAGTACCCCTCTGAAGATATTTCTTCGAAATCATATGTTGCTAGTCATAATTCTCGTTTTCTACTCGCCATAACCACTTACAAAGCAAACTAATATTCTTAAGATTTAAACTAGTCACACACCTAAAACCATGATCTCTTGGTAGACATTAGACCATTTGATAAGGTGATACTCAGTAACACCTTTTTCCCACAAAAAACTAGTAGGAAAAAGTCCCATCTTTCCTGGACACCTTTAGAAACATAAAACATTGACATCCTAAAACCAGGAAGATTGCTCATATAGGTCTCATTTAGTATTAGTCTACCACCAAAAAAAGTAAACCCCTTGGCTAACAAGCGGCTTTTCTACCTTTTCTTCTATCGGTTCCAAATCTACACTATTTCAACTCTTAAAATGTAATCGTATCCCAAGATATATAAAAGGTAACACTCAAACTTTGTGGGTGAAAATATGAGAATATTCATCATGACTTGCTCTTACCAAAATAGTAAATGTCACTTTTCATAAAATTGATCTTAAGACCAGTAAGGTGCTCAAAAGTACCCTATCACTTTCCATATTGTCTTCAAACAAAAATAATGTCGTCGGCATATGGTGATATAGCCAAACCATCTTCATATAACATAGGAACTAAACCTCTAAGAAAAATGTATTCTTGAGCCCTTTTAATCAGGGTAGCAAGAACATCAGATGCAATATTAAAAATAATGGGGGGGAAAGGATCCACTTCCCTCAAACCTTGCCTAGTTAGAAATAAAGGCCCCATATTGTCATTAACCATGCCACTAACTTTACCACATGAGTTTTCTTCTTTAGTCCATCTAATGAAATTGATAGGAAATACTTCGATTTCCAAGCAGAAAACATAAATTCTCAATTAAGTTTTCGTAAGACTTTTTGAATTCAATCTTAAACAAGATCCTAGACTTCTTTTTAACATGCATATAATGAACAATTTCATGTAAAATAACTACACTATCTTGCAATAAGCGCCCCTCAATAAAAGCATATTGCACTTTTGACACTACCACATCAGCTAGTAAGATAGCCCTATTGTTTAGTACCTTAGTGAAAAACTTAAGCAAGACATTCCATAAGACAATTGGCCTATGCATATGAATCTTATCCCCCATTTTCTTTTAGGGATCATAATAATAGTATCATCATTCACCCTAGAAATATCATTTTTACTTAGTAAAAATCATTTAAAAAAGCTCAAGCAGATCATCAACAATCAATTCCCAGAACTTCTGGTAGAATTCAGTTGGAAACCCATTAAGCCTAAATATTTATTATGTTTCATATTTAAAACAACATTTTTTTCCACTACATGTTCCTTCTAGTTGGACGTGGGGATTTAGCTAGTTTGTGTTTGGCTCTTATTTAGCTTGAATTTATCTCTACCTCATCAACCGGTGTGTAGGATATATGACTAGTTCACGCAGAACATAAAACAAAATATGTTCACATTTTCTAGGATATATATATAAAAAAGAGTTGCCACACACTCACGTGGCCTCGTCAATCAGATGGAAATTCTCCTTGCTGTCACATCCCTAGCGTTGTTGCTCTTGCACTCATGCGGTCGCGGTACTATACACCAGCTTTCACCTCCACTTAGGGATGGCACCCACACAATATGGGTACGGATGGAGCCACCCTATACCCATACTCATCTATTCCAAGCTTACCTGTCACCCATACCATATTCGTCAATGGGTACAAATGTATCCCATATCCATCACCTGACAAGATAAATGGGTATCTGTGGGTAAAAATACTGCATTTACAACACATCAAATTGAGCAAAAAATAGTCGTAAACTATAACATATAACCTATTTTATAGACAACGGAACATACTCATACCCTATTGAACATAACTATAACATCGTTGAAAGGTGGGAATTTGTTACAAGCCTCAACCGAGGTAGGGTATAGCTCAACACAAGAACAAAGCTTCTAGCCTATATTACATCCGACAACTCAACCACAAGCATCAACCTAATACCAATTGTTGATCTATTATGAGATTTATGAATTAATCCTTTCAATAAAATTTTCTTTTCAGGAGTTTCAAAAACTGCAACAGTTTCTAAATATCCATATATTGTCGGTATGAGTGGGGATGGTAAAGAAGAAGTTGTATTAGAAAAAGGTACACTCATATTTCCAAAAACAAATCCTTAGTTCTCTCTCTCTCTCTAGTTTGACATTACTCCCATGTATTCTTATTTTAGTGCATTATGGGTTTTCCTTAAACCAAACAATTGTAAGTTTGACCAAATATGTAGGAACATATTTCACAATTTAAATATCAAATTAGTATCATAATTCCTCATGATTTTAATTCTATGATGTATTTAATTGGTGTTTGAGATGTTTATGTTTTATGTTTGGTAAAACTTTAAATAGTTTGACTTAGGACAAACTCACAATGAATTATAAAAAGAAATAGAATAAGGATGGTTAATCAATTCCTTTACTTAAATTATCATACTATAGAAATTGAAGATCAAGATGAGGAACTCGAAGCCTTGGAGAGCATATTAATTGATACAAGAGCCGAACCAATCATGATGTCATATAGACTTTTGAAGAAACTCACAAAGAATTTCTCCCATGTGATTGGTAGTGGTGGTTTCGGAGAGGTTTATATGGTATGGACTTTTCTTGACAACCTATACAATTTTATATTTTGGAATATTTGTATGTGGGTTATGGGTGCCAATGAGATAAGCATGTTATAGGGAGTTGTTCGAAATATGAAGGTAGCCGTGAAGAAGCTTTCCAGAATAGACGAATTTTCTGAGCATCAATTTCAAGAAGAGCTCAAATGTTTAATAAAGGTTAAACACAAGAATATTGTAAGGTTTCTAGGGTATTGCTCAGATACACAACACGAGTTATTACTCTGCAATGGAGTGCATATTTTGGCAGAAGTGCGACAGAGGTTACTTTGTTTTGAGTATGTTCCCAATAAAAGCCTTCAAGATTACCTTAAAGGTACCATGCTGCAACACCGTAACTTCGTTTTCCAATATCATTTAACTATTCCGATGTCTCTTATCTTTCCTTAAAGTGCTTTTGTACTTTAATTTTGCAGATAAATCTCATGGACATGAATGGAATACACGTTATCAATTAATTAATGGAATTTGCGAGGGTTTGTATTATCTTCACAAAGAAGAACGTATTACTCATCTGGATCTTAAACCCGATAATATTCTGCTGGATGCAGACATGGTTCCCAAAATAACGGACTTTGGTTTGTCAAGACGTTTTGGTGGAGAACAATCTAGAATGGTTACAAAAAATATATTTGGATCTCTGTAAGAAAGATCTTTCTAATGATTTGTTATTCCTTTCACACTTAATCCATAATGCTTCTAACCAACATGTTGTCTTGCAGGGGATATGTTGCACCTGAATATCAGTTCGGAGGAGAAATATCATTCAAGTCAGATATCTTCAGTTTGGGCATCATAACCATGAAATTAGTGAGAGGGTGTAATGATCTTCCCGACATTCAAAACGTAAGGGAAATTCATTTGACCGATATCATCCTTCCATATTGAGTAGTTCATATGTACAAATACTTTCCTAAACACATTGAGATAGAAGTACATCTAATTTGTTCGTGTCTAGTGGCCTAGCTAGCCAGCTACTTCCTCAATTTTGGTCTATGTATATCTAATTAAGTTAAAACTTTTAATGTTTTACTAAATTTATAGAAATATATACTAAGATCTGTAATACTAAATATGTTTTATTAGGCCGTACATAATATTATTTTTTGTGAATATACATAATATATTTATTTGGTATTGAAGATGTTGGGTTCTGGCGGGCAGGGCTAAGACTCAAGAAATTTTATGTCCACCGCTCTTTTGGGTTGTAGTGCGAGAAGGGTTCCGCCAGCTTTGTTATGACTATCAACATCTACAATTTCAAAATTGCATCACTAAATCTATAGGAAAATATATTTATATAGCTATTTATGCTATTGTAGATGTTGACATTTCCTTTAGAAGTTTGGTCAAACTTATAACCAGAATGACATTATATTACGAAACACAAGAGCACTCCAAGGCCATAAAGAGATGCATTGATACCACCGAACAAGGTCAGAAACAAAATGATGACGGCTAATGTGACGGTTCCAGACACACAAAAAAACTTTGACATGGACGAGTAATAATCTTTCCCATTTTAGTTTCCTAACGGTTATTAAGAAATTCATGTTTTATGTTTTCTTGGAGTATTTTGGGTAATTCATAGTATTTATTCATTTATCAAAATCTTTATAGTAGCTCATTGCAGTGTTCTACTCTTTACGTACATATACCCTCACTATAGTAGTAAGGAAAGCATTAGGTTGATGTGGCATACTATTTATCTGTTCTACTCATTTCTCATTGACCTAAATTAGATATAGTTTTTTTAGGAACATATTTTTGATATAGTCTATCCTTACCAGTTAGGAATCGACATTTTTTGTGAAAAGTATCATCCTTAGTTTCTTACTTTGTCTTTTAAATGTTGCAGTGGCATGAATTTCTTGACACCGGCTGCCCACAAGTGAAGAGATGCATTGAAATAGCGCAGATTTGTGTGGATGATGATCAAGAAAAAAGACCAACAATAGATCAAATTATTGATGCGCTGAATGAGAAGGACACCATATGATACAAATGGTCCTCCAGTATTTAGTGAAGTATGGTCAATCATGAGTGCTACTTCTTCAATTCGTTGGGTACAATTTCTCAATTGATTCCTTAGCTCTCGGCCAATTTGGTAGAGGCTATTTTGGTGGAAAAGGGAGGAAGCACCATTTGATCATCCTCGTGAAGTTTTCACTGCCAGGTCATGCATCTCCAAGAATCCAATCTACTAAGGTTCCTGAGCACAATGGTGTTTGGTGCACCATACTATGCTTGGATGTAACACTTCAGTTCTATCCTTCTACTCTTTTTAGATAATTAACCTTTCCATTTTATACATAAGTTCTTTATGTAACTTACTATATCGTCTTCTTTTATAAAAAAAATCTGAATTTGTTTACAATTGACACATTCATCTACGACAAAAGGATCAATTGATGCTATGTCACTACAATTGGTATTTCGAGAAACGCCACAAGAGTGCAATGTTGATTCCATGAAAAAAATAATATATGCAAAGTGGTAGTTGTACCCGTACCTCACCTGAGATCAGTCACTCCCACCGCAAGTCAACAGAACCCTATAGAGAGGTACATCCAGGCCGTCTCTGTTGATTTTTTTTCGATAAGAGGCGCTTTAAGGCCATCTCTGTTGATAACCATGAGTTCTGGCTCATGGCTTCGTGAACTACGACAGCGTTGTGAAATACTTCCAGGAGGCTACTCGGTGGCAGCGCCTAGACATCGCTTCCCGGTCACATGTATCAGGTTCACGGGTTGTGTATATAGTTCATTCTATCATATCTTGGTTTAAATTTCTGGCTTAAAAAAGCAATTCATTCATGCATCAGTGTAGTAGTGTGTATATATTCTTTACAGTTCAAGTGTGTTATAAATATGGGAGGAATCTTAAGCTGTATCATTTGCTGCCATTATTCTTCCACATTGAATTAATCATATGTATTATGGGCCCGTGATGCCCCTTTTGCTGGCTGTTGGTATAAGCTAGGTGTTCTAATTTGAGCTGCGTAATATCCTACTCAGTGCCCTGTTTGGAGAGTTCGGATTAAGTTTAGGTTAAAACTTGTACTAGCAGAATCTACACGTATGTTTTCAGCCTGGAATGTAATGTAAACTATTCAATTTGCCACCATGTACATTTAGAAGAAGCCGTCAAGATGACTATAAGAGTACATCGAACAAAAATAAAAATACTCCCTCCTATCCATATTACGTGTCGTTGAAATAGATGCATCTAGACAGATACATTCATTTTAGTGACAAATAATATGACGGAGGGAGTAGGAAACATAAGAAGATAATAAAACTAAATCTGTAGGTACAAACTAATGCATATAGTAGCCGTCCAAGTTTTCTTTCAAATTCCGGTGACCGTGCATGAGAGGGGGATCTAATGAAGTTGTTTAGCTCCGTAAGCGATCACAACCTTGCTTTTTTGAAGATTGAGGGAATAAGAGCATCTCCACTCGGGGTACCTAAAGGCCCTCTAAAGGACTATGGGGGTGTGGCGCTCAAAATCACGTCCAGTCGGCCCCTCTAAATTTTTTTTTGCGCCGGCATGGCCCCATTTTGTTATCCGGCGTCCCCAGGTCAAAACAACCCACGGGAGGGGGAAATCGGGGGCGCTAGATGGAGCTGAAAACGACGCGGGCTAGCCCTGTCAGCGACTTGCGCCTGCAAAGTCTCCTCCCCCGATGACCACCACTCAATCAGCTCGTTGCCGCTACCATCCCTCGCTGTTGTATGCCTTTCAGTCTGCTAGAGCCACCCTCGTAGCTGCTGGAAATACTCCCCACGCCCTCCCAATACGCCTCCTCGTCCGTGTCACGTCCGACGTTCAGCCTCCTAGTAGCTCCAAGCCCACAACACAACCGCCCTGCCCACTAGGTGTTCGACGGTTTTGTAGGGGTTCGTAGCATGGAAAACAAAAATTTTCTATCGCATACAAACAAACAAGCCAAGATCTATCTACTAGATTATAGCAACGAGTCGGTGGAATAACTTACCCTCGAAGATTCCAAAGTGTTTAACGAGAGCGGATTCTCGTGGGTGATGTAGTCGTACTCTTCCCGATCTCAAGATCGTGTAGACGATCCTTCCGGCGCTGCGTTCCGGCAGTGCTCCCGCAGTCGGTCACACGTTCGGTACTCGACGAAGACCTTCCTCTCCCTTGTTCCAGCAGGCAGCGGAGGTTGTAGTACTCTCCTCGCGATTCCGGCAGCACAACGGCGTGGTACCGGAAGTAGAGGGGAGATCCCGCAGGGCTTCGCCTTAAGCCGGAGCGAGTATGGTGGAGTATGAGAGAGGGCTATTAGTGGTCTAGGGATTAGACACACCAATTAGAAGGCTCTAAACCGAAGGCTAGGGCAATTAGAAGCTCTAAACCAAAACGGCTCTAAACCGGAGATTATAGGATAGGAACTTGTGTGTCTAGAGGAGGAGGCCCTGCCCCTCCTTTTATGGGTGGAGGGTGCGGCCAAGGGGAGGGGAGTCCCTCCCCAAGTCGTCCTTGGTTGGCGCGCCGGCTTGGGGAGGAGACTCCTCCCCCAAGTCGGTTCCCAACTCCTCTTGCTTGTTTCCCACAGTTTCTTGTTTTAGCCGTTTGACTTTCAAACTGGACATTTGACTTTTCTGTTTTAGGATTCAATTTAATCCTTTATTTGGAACAGCAAGAACACTTAGTACATGATGCAATCATTCCAATATGTAATGACACATTCATGTACCCCTCCCCCTTCCCGGAGTGCCGGACATTCCGGAACCTTCTAGTACATTCACCGGAATCATTTCCGAACTCCGAAACGGGACTTTCCTTATATGAATCTTATTCTCCGGACCATTCCGGATCACCTCGTGATATCCCGGATCCCATCCGAGACTCCGAACAACATTCGGTCTCTTTCTCATAATACCATAACTACTCAAACAACGTCGAATCCTTAAGTGTGTCTCCCTACGGTTCGTGAATTATGCGGACATGATCGAGACACTTCTCCGAACAATAACCAATAGAGGAATCTGGAAATTCATATGGCTCCCACATATTTCTACGATTACTTTGCGATCGAATGAACCACTTACATACGATACCAATTTCCCTTTGTCTCACGATATGTTACTTATCCGAGGTTATGATCGTCGGTATCTCTGCATACCTAGTTCAACCTCGTTACTGATAAGTACTCTTTTCTCGTTCCCGTGATATGTGATCCCTTGTGAGCCAGTCACATGCTTACAAGCTAATTGGATGACATTTCACCGAGAGGGCCCAGAGAATATCTATCCGTCATATGGATGGACAAATCCCACTCTTGATCCATGTGTCTCAACCAATACTTTCCGAACACTCAATGCCACCTTTATAGCCACCCAGTTACGGTGTGGTGTTTGATGTCATCAAAGCATCCATCCGGTAAAGGTGATATGCATGATCTCATGGTCGAAGGAATTAGGTTACTATGTATCAGAAAGCATATAGCAATTGAACTATTGAAATGACTTGATCTTTATGCTACGCTTATCTATAGGAGTATGTCCACCATATCATTCTCCTAATGATATGATCTTGTTGTTGATAACATCTCAATGTTCATGATAGGTAAACCACAATCATTTATCAACCAACAAGCTAGTGAAGTATAGAGGCTATACTAGGGACTTCAAATTAAGTTTACAAATCACACAAGTATTAATGTTTCCTTGTTAATACTATTATAGCATGAATTAAAACATTTATCATAAACACAAAGATATAATAATAACTACATTTATTATTGCCTCTAGGGCATATCTCCAACAGTCTCCCACTTGCACTAGAGTCATCTAATCTAGATTACATGGTAATATACCGAACACCCATGGCAGTTTGGTGTTGGTCATGTTTTGCCCTCGGGAGAGGTTTAGTCAACGGATCCGCCACATTCAGATCTGTGTGTACTTTGCAAATATTTATATCCCCATCCTAGATATGTTCTCGAATAGCGTGAAAACGTAGCTTGATATGCTTCAGCTTCTTGTGTGACCTTGGTTCTTGCGCATTGGCTATGGCGCCCATGTTATCACAGTAGATAGACATTGGGTCCAGCGCACTAGGAACCACACCCAGCTCTGTAATGAACTCTTTCATCCATATTGCTTCTTGTGAAGCCTCCGAAGCAGCCATGTATTCCGATTCAGTTGAAGATCTCGCCACAACGCTTTGCTTTGCACTCCTCCAGCTAACTGCTGCACCATTCAAAATAAATACGTATCCAGATTGTGATTTAGAATCATCCGGATCGGTGTTCCAACTAGCATCGGTGTAACCATTAACAACGAGCTGTTCATCACCTCCATAAGAAAGAACCATATCCTTAGTTCTTCTCAAGTACTTAAGGATGTTTTTGACCGCTGTCCAATGATCCACTCCTGGATCACTTTGATATCTGCTAGTTAAACTAACAGCATATGCAATGTCGGGTCTAGTACATAGCATGGCATACATTAGAGATCCTATGGCTGATGCATAGGGAGTCTTACTCATCCTATCTCTATCTTCTGCCGATGTCGGACTTTGAGTTTTACTCAAGATCGTATTGGGCAACATGGGCAAGAACCCTTTCTTGCTTTCTTCCATTCCAAACCTCTTTAGAACTTTGTCCAAATATGTACTCTGTGACAATGATATTTGGCGTTTCGATCTATCTCTGTAAATCTTTATGCCTAATATGTAAGCTGCTTCGCCAAGATCCTTCATTGAAAAACTATTATTCAAATATTCTTTGACACTATTAAGAAGGTCTACATCATTCCCAATCAACAATATGTCATCCACATATAGTATTAAGAATGCTACAGAGCTCCCACTCACTTTCTTGTAAATACAAGCTTCTCCATAAGTTTGTATAAAACCAAAACTTTTGATCACCTTATCAAAACGTTGATTCCAACTTCGGGATGCTTGCTTCAATCCATAAATGGACCGTTGAAGTTTGCATACCTTGTTAGCATCTTTAGGATCGACAAAACCTTTGGGTTGCATCATATACAACTCTTCATCAATATCTCCATTGAGGAATTCTGTTTTGACATCCATCTGCCATATCTCATAATCATAATATGCAGCGATTGCTAACATAATCCTCACAGACTTAAGCTTCGCTACTGGTGAGAAAGTCTCATCGTAGTCAACTCCTTGAATTTGTCGAAACCCTTTTGCGACAAGTCGAGCTTTATAGACAGTAACATTACCATCAGCATCTGTTTTCTTCTTGAAAATCCATTTGTTCTCGACAGCCTTCCGGCCATCCGGTAAGTCCACCAAAGTCCATACTTGGTTTTCGTACATGGATCCAATCTCGGATTTCATGGCTTCTTGCCATTTATTGGAATCTGGGCTCATCATCGCTTCCTCATATGTCTCGGGGTCATCGGTGTTATCCACCAACATGACACTCATAACGGGATCATACCAATCTGGAGTGGTACGAGTTCTCGTTGACCTCCGAGTCTCTGTAGCAACTTCAACCGAAGTTTCATGATCACCATCATTAGCTTCCTCTCTTATTGGTGCAGGCACCACAGGAACTTCTTCCGGTGCTGCGCTACTCGCAATTTCGAGAGAAGGTTCGACAACCTCGTCGAGTTCTACTTTCCTTCCAGTCACTTCTTTCGAGAGAAATTCCTTCTCTAGAAAGGATCCATTCTTGGCAACGAAGACTTTGCCTTCGGATCTATGATAGAAGGTATACCCAATAGTTTCCTTCGGGTATCCTATGAAGACGTATTTTTCCGCTTTGGGTTCAAGCTTGTCCGGCTGTAACTTCTTTACATAGGCTTCGCATCCCCAAACTTTAAGGAACGACAATTTAGGTTTCTTCCCAAACCATAATTCATACGGTGTCGTTTCAACGGATTTAGACGGTGCCCTATTTAAAGTGAATGCGGCTGTTTCTAATGCATAACCCCAAAATGATAGCGGTAAATCTGTAAGTGACATCATAGAACGAACCATATCTAAGAGAGTTCGATTACGACGTTCGGACACACCATTACGCTGTGGTGTTCCCGGCGGTGTCAATTGTGAAAGTATTCCGCATTTCTTCAAATGCTCGCCAAACTCGTAACTTAGATATTCACCTCCACGATCAGAACGTAGAAATTTAATCTTCTTGTTACGTTGATTCTCTACCTCACTTTGAAACTCCTTAAACTTCTCGAAAGTTTCGGACTTATGTTTCATGAAATAGATATACCCATATCTACTCAAGTCATCCGTGAAGGTAAGAACATAACGATAACCACCGCGCGATTCTACACTCATTGGACCACACACATCGGTATGTATGATTTCCAATAAGTCCGTAGCTCGCTCCATTATACCAGAAAATGGAGTCTTAGTCATTTTTCCCATCAGACATGCTTCGCATCTTTCAAGTGATTCAAAATCAAGTGATTCAAGAAGTCCATCGGAATGGAGTTTCTTCATACGCTTCACTCCAATGTGACCAAGACGACAGTGCCACATATAGGTCGAATTATCGCTTGATTTCAAACGTTTAGCCTCAATGTTGTTGATATGTGTATTTCCACTATCGAGATTCAATAAGAATAGACCATCTATCAAAGGTGCATGTGCGTAAAACATATTACTCATATAAATCGAACAACCATTATTCTCGGACTTAAATAAGTAACCGTCTCGCAATAAACAAGATCCCGATATAATGTTCATGCTCAACGCAGGCACCAAATAACAATTATTTAAGTATAAAACTAATCCCGATGGTAGATGAAGGGGTAGCGTGCCGACCGCGATCACATCAACCTTTGATCCGTTTCCCACGCGCATCGTCACCTCGTTCTTCGCTAGCTTCCGTTTATTCTGCAGCACCTGTTTCGAGTTACAAATATGAGCAACCGAACCAGTATCAAATACCCAGGCACTACTACGAGTACTAGTGAGATACACATCAATAACATGTATATCAGATATACCTTTCTTCTTGATGTTGTCGTTCTTCAAATCCGCCAAGTACTTTGGGCAATTCCTCTTCCAGTGACCTTCTCCCTTGCAGTAAAAGCACTCAGTATCATGCTTAGGTCCAGCCTTGGTCTTCTTCGCCGGCGTGGTAACTTTCTTACCACCCTTCTTGAAGTGTCCCTTTTGCTTAGACTTGCCTTTCTTGAATTTGGTGGTCTTATTGACCAACAACACTTGGTGCTCTTTCTTGATCTCCACTTCTACAGATTTCAACATGGCAAAGAGTTCTGGCAACATCTTGTTCATGTTCTGCATGTTGTAGTTCATCACAAAGTTCTTGTAACTTGGTGGTAGTGATTGGAGGACACGGTAAATCCCCAAAGCATTAGGAATCACTATACCCAAGCTTTGAAGTTTGTTTGCGTGCCCAGACATCTTAAGCACATGCTCACTGACGGAGCTGCCCTCTTCCATCTTGCAGTTAAAGAACTTTTCAGAAGCCTCATAGCTTTCAATTGCCGCATGAGTCTCAAAAATCAATTTGAGATCCTCGACAATATCATATGGGTCTGAATCCTCAAACCTTTTCTGAAGCTCCGATTCCAAACCATAGAAGATAGCACACTGAACTATGGAGTACTGATTCTTCCGAGCGAGGTAAACATTCTTTACTTCATCGGGAGCATCATTTGCAGGTGGGTCACCCAGCGGTGCATCCAGCACATAGGTCAAATTACCAGCTGTGAGGACAATCCTCAAATTGCGGAACCAATCCGCGAAGTTGCTTCCATTGTTTTTCAACTTTTCTTTCTCTAGGAACGCATTAAAATTGATGGTAGGGGCTTCCATTGATCTACAACATATTTGCAATAGTTTAGACTAAGTTTATGACAAATTGAGTTCAAATTAATTAATGTAATTAAACTAGGTGAACTCCCACTCAAAACAACATCCCTCACATTGTTTTAGTGATCACACGAACCAAATCCACCATATCAACACCGATCATCACGAGAGTTGACATAGTTTCAATGGCGAACAATCGACATGTTCATCATATCTACTATATGATTCATGCTTTACCTTTCGGTGATCCGTGTTCCGAGACCATGTCTGTACATGCTAGGCTCGTCAAGATCAAACCTTAGTTTCCGCATGAGCAAATCTGGCTTGCTCACGTTGTATACACTTGCAGAATCTAACACACCCGATCATCACGTGGTGCTTCGAAACAACAAGCTTTAGCAACGGTGCTAACTAAGGGTGAACACTTTATGACTTGAAATTCATGTGCATGAGGGATCATCTTATAATGCTACCATCGTCTACTAAGCAATACAAGATGCACAAAGGATTAACATCACATGCAATTCATAATATGTGATATGATATGGCCTTTCTTCTTTGTGCTTCCGATCTCCATCTTCAAGCACGAACATGATCTCCATCATCACCGGCATTGCATCAAGGTCAATGACGCTTCTCCATGGTTGTCGTTCACCGGCTTCAACTATTACAACTACTTTGAATAGACACGCGGGTCTTAACATAAATTAAAGACAACCATATGGCTCCTGCCGGTTGCCAACTTACAATAAGGAACATTGCATACATCAAATATAATCACAATCATGGCCATATCACATCACTGCACACCCCTGCAAAACAAAGTTAGACGCCTCTACTTTCTTTGCATATTTTACGTGGTTTGGGGCTTTCAATAAGTGTCGTTCTAACTTACGAACAAGAACCACAACATTGATACTAGAATTGTTGATCACCCGTTGTAAATTGGATCTTAACTATGCTAGGAGAAACAGGCACCCGCAAAGCCACTTATGCAATACAAGTTGCATGTCAATCGTGGAGCAAGTCTCATGAACGATGTCATGTAAGGTTAGCCCGGGCTGCTTCATCCCAACATACCGCAAGATGCAAAGTACACAAGAAGCAATCGACAATAAAAGCATCAACGCCCATAATGACCATTGTGTTCTACTCGTGCAACAGATCTACATATAGACATGGCTCTGATACCACTGTAGGGGTTCGTAGCATGGAAAACAAAAAATTTCTATCGCATACAAACAAACAAGCCAAGATCTATCTACTAGATTGTAGCAACGAGTCGGTGGAATACCTTACCCTCGAAGATTCCAAAGTGTTTAACGAGAGCGGATTCTCGTGGGTGATGTAGTCGTACTCTTCCCGATCTCAAGATCGTGTAGACGATCCTTCCGGCGCTGCGTTCCGGCAGTGCTCCCGCAGTCGGTCACACGTTCGGTACTCGACGAAGACCTTCCTCTCCCTTGTTCCAGCAGGCAGCGGAGGTTGTAGTACTCTCCTCGCGATTCCGGCAGCACAACGGCGTGGTACCGGAAGTAGAGGGGAGATCCCGCAGGGCTTCGCCTTAAGCCGGAGCGAGTATGGTGGAGTATGAGAGAGGGCTATTAGTGGTCTAGGGATTAGACACACCAATTAGAAGGCTCTAAACCGAAGGCTAGGGCAATTAGAAGCTCTAAACCAAAACGGCTCTAAACCGGAGATTAGAGGATAGGAACTTGTGTGTCTAGAGGAGGAGGCCCTGCCCCTCCTTTTATGGGTGGAGGGTGCGGCCAAGGGGAGGGGAGTCCCTCCCCAAGTCGGCCTTGGTTGGCGCGCCGGCTTGGGGAGGAGACTCCTCCCCTAAGTCGGTTCCCAACTCCTCTTGCTTGTTTCCCACAGTTTCTTGTTTTAGCCGTTTGACTTTCAAACTGGACATTTGACTTTTCTGTTTTAGGATTCAATTTAATCCTTTATTTGGAACAGCAAGAACACTTAGTACATGATGCAATCATTCCAATATGTAATGACACATTCATGTACCCCTTCCCCTTCCCGGAGTGCCGGACATTCCGGAACCTTCTAGTACATTCACCGGAATCATTTCCGAACTCCGAAACGGGACTTTCCTTATATGAATCTTATTCTCCGGACCATTCCGGATCACCTCGTGATATCCCGGATCCCATCCGAGACTCCGAACAACATTCGGTCTCTTTCTCATAATACCATAACTACTCAAACAACGTCGAATCCTTAAGTGTGTCTCCCTACGGTTCGTGAATTATGCGGACATGATCGAGACACTTCTCCGAACAATAACCAATAGAGGAATCTGGAAATTCATATGGCTCCCACATATTTCTATGATTACTTTGCGATCGAATGAACCACTTACATACGATACCAATTTCCCTTTGTCTCACGATATGTTACTTATCCGAGGTTATGATCGTCGGTATCTCTGCATACCTAGTTCAACCTCGTTACTGATAAGTACTCTTTTCTCGTTCCCGTGATATGTGATCCCTTGTGAGCCAGTCACATGCTTGCAAGCTAATTGGATGACATTTCACCGAGAGGGCCCAGAGAATATCTATCCGTCATATGGATGGACAAATCCCACTCTTGATCCATGTGTCTCAACCAATACTTTCCGAACACTCAATGCCACCTTTATAGCCACCCAGTTACGGTGTGGTGTTTGATGTCATCAAAGCATCCATCCGGTAAAGGTGATATGCATGATCTCATGGTCGAAGGAATTAGGTTACTATGTATCAGAAAGCATATAGCAATTGAACTATTGAAATGACTTGATCTTTATGCTACGCTTATCTATAGGAGTATGTCCACCATATCATTCTCCTAATGATATGATCTTGTTGTTGATAACATCTCAATGTTCATGATAGGGAAACCACAATCATTTATCAACCAACAAGCTAGTGAAGTATAGAGGCTATACTAGGGACTTCAAATTAAGTTTACAAATCACACAAGTATTAATGTTTCCTTGTTAATACTATTATAGCATGAATGTAAACATTTATCATAAACACAAAGATATAATAATAACTACATTTATTATTGCCTCTAGGGCATATCTACAACAGGTTTGCCAAAGGAATGGATTCAGATGAGGAAGAGATGTTGGCCGCTCTGATGGACGATGAAGTCATCGTTGCTGCTGGCGCCTAAGACACCGTCGACGACGATGATCATCTCATGATCGTCGCTTCCCTCCTGGGCATGATGGCCAGTGCCAAGGAGAAAACGTCCGCTGGGGGTTCGAAGCCTACACTACTAGGAAAACAGCTATCTGTGGCGCATGGGTTTTGGACTTCTGTGGCGCATATGGGAATGCGCCACTGATACCATGCCACTGAATTGTAATTCTATTGCGCATATTGAAATACGCAACAGAAGTTTTTTTCAAAATTCAAAAAAAAGCGGGCGAGATCTCAAACTTCCGTGGCGCATATTGCCAATATGCACCATAGTTTTTTTTCAGATTTCAAAAAAAACGGACCATATCTGGCCGGAGGTGGGTGGAGGAGGGGGTCGGTAGAGGAGAAGGAGGTCGGTGGTGGCCGGAGGAGGAGGAGGTTTCCGGTGGAGGAGCATGAGGAGGAGGTCGCCGGTGGAGGAGGGGTCACCGGAGGAGGAGGTCGCCAGAGTAGGAGGAGGCCGCCGGTGGAGGAGGGGCTCGCCGGAGGAGGAGGCCACCGGTGGAGGAGGGGATCGCCAAAGGAGGAGGCCGCTGATGGAGGAGGGGCTCGCCGGAGGAGAAGGTAGGAGGAGGTCACCGGGTTGGAGGAGGTCATCGTAGGAATAGGAGGATAAGCTCACCGGGGTGGAGGAGGAGGAGGTCTCCGGAGGAGGAGCTCACCGGGGTGATGGAGGAGGAGGAGGAGGAGGAGGGAGGAGCAGGTGAGGAAGAAGGGGAGGAGAAGGAGAGAAGAAGTGGAGGAAGGAGAAGTGTGGAGGAGAGGAAGAGGAGAAAAGAGAGGGAGAAGGGGCGCTGGCGGGATTCAAATTTCGAATCCCGCCCAAGACTTCTGTGGCGCATATGGGAGTTATGCGCCACAGAAGTTTCCCCCTTTTTTGCAGGAAAAAAACTTCTTTATGTCATAACTTTTTACTTTTTTCAAATTTGGGTAATTTGTAAATTCCAGAACGGCCTTTGGTCGTTCAATTCGAGTAGGAAATTTTGAGACGATCGTTTTGATGGGTAAAACATTTTTTTCCGACATCGTATGCAAAGTTATGGTCGTTTTACCGTGCCATGACCCCTTTTTTGCAAAATACATCGAAATTCATGTTTTTCAATTTTCCCTATAACTATACCCCAAAATATAACTACATATCAAAGGAATTATTTTTTAAAAAGTTTTTATCTTTTTCATTTATTTTTTACAAAAGTAAAAGGAGATCCAAGGGGGATCTGTTTTTTCACATTATGTGGCGCATACCTCGACACAAAAACATCACTTTCTGTGGCGCATATAGACATATGCACTATAAAATGTTGGTCAACTGAATTTTGTGGTGGGGCTCCTCTTCACTTTCTGTGGCGCATATGTCTATATGTGCCACAGAAAGTTACTCGCCCAGGCCTGGTGGCGGGTCCCACCAAATTTTTGTGGCGCATTATTCCCTAACATGCGCCACAAAATAGTGAAGTTTATGTGGCACATTCCCTTAAATAGTGAAGTTTATGCGCCAGAGAAGATCCGTCTATCTATAGCTGGTTTTCTAGTAGTGCCAGGCGGCGCAAGAGCAAGCCGAGGCAGAGGATGGAAGGCTATTGCATCCTCTACGCCGACTACTTCTCCACCGACCCATTGCACAACGACGTCACATTTTGGCGCCATTTTAGAATGAGTTGGAAGCTTTTCTTGGAGATCGTCGAGCAATTGAGAGAGTTTGACGACTACTTCAAATTGAAGAGAGACATCGTAGGCACACTTGATTTCTCCACAATCCAAAAATGCACAATTCCTCTGTGGATGCTTACATATTGAATTGCTGGAGATACACATGACGATTACCTCCACATGGTCGAGTCCACTGCCATCGGTTGCATGTACAGGTTTTGTAGGGCAATTGTGGCAGTGTATGGGAAGAATTATCTAAGAACACCCAATGCAGAAGGCACAACTCTTATCTTCGAACAGAATGCGGCAAGGGGTTTTCCTGGAATGCCTGGAAGCATTAACTATATGCATTGGGCATGAAAGAACTGCCCATTCGCGCACCAGAGAATGTACAGAGGTCACAAAGGATCATTCAGTGTGGTTCTTGAGGCTGTGGCTGATCGAGATATGTTGATTTGGCATGCTTACTTCGGTATGGAAGGATCACACGATGACATCAACGTGCTACAGTGTTCAAATGTGTTCGCCAAGATTGTTGAAGGCAGATCTCCTCCAGTGTAGTTCGAGATCAATGGCCACCAGTATGACAAGGACTACTACTTGGCAGATGGCATCTACCCAAAATGGTCAACATTTTTGTAGACAATCTCAAACCCTGTGCCTAGAGGGAAGAAATCTTGGTTTGCCACAGAACATAAGGTTGTAGGAAGTATGTGGAGAGGATATTCGGTGTGCTGCAAGCTCGATTTGTCATTGTCAGGTACCATCTTACCAGGTCAAAAGATCAGATGTAGGAGATCATGACTTCCTATGTGATCTTTGATGGCTCAGTTGATGTGGATCCTGTTGGGAACCCCAAGAGAAATGTGTGAAGAAGCACAGCAGCAAGTCTTCCCTCAGTAAGAAACTGAGGTTATCGAACCAATAGGAGGAAGGAAACGTCACACAGGTGTTGCAAGCAACGCGGAGACCTGCACAACACAAACTCAAGACTTTGCCCCAACTAACAGTGAGGTTTTCGATATCACCGGTTGATGTAACAAAGGATTAAATGTATGGTGTGGAAGGTAATGGTGGTTTGGAGCAAGTAAACAGTAACAGTGGAAGATGTATCAATGGTAAAGATTGGACCGGGGTCCATAGTTCACTAGAGGTGCTCTCCTTAGATAAACAACATGACATGAAGGGTAAACAAATTACAGCGGGGCAATTGACAGGAACTGAGCAAGGCGTAACAATGCAATACTAGACAAAAAGATCCTATGAGATTCGATTGGGCAATACAATAAGATACATAGACCGCCATCCAACTGCATCTATGACTAGAAGTCCACCTTCAGGTTATCATCCGAACCCCCTCCAGTATTACGTTTCAAGCAACAGACAACCGTGTAACACCCTCAGAATCGGCCCTATGCAAGTTTTAGCGAAACCCGCCAAACCCGCATAGAAACGATTCAAAGGTGCCCACCAGGCACTTTCGTGCGGGTGGAAAACGAAGTAATAACATTACACAACAGTCCTCGATGGGACCCACAGAACAGATATATATATACAACAGCGACTCAATGAGTCAAAAATACAGATATAATATACAAAGATCCAAATCACCTTGAAATGATAGAGCGTCCGTCTACGGACAAGATGCAAATGGGGCTAAGAGCCCTGAAGAATAACCAATGGCGTCCATAACCCTGCCCAGACCAAGCCGGAAGGGTAACCCTGCTAACGACGTCGATCTCAAAACCTGCTTAGACAAAAGGGGTGCCGACAAAGGGCAAAGGAAAAAGAGGAGCGTCAGTACTGAGGCCAGTACACGGCGAGACTAGAATTCGGCGGTCCTCGCCTACATAGGTATGGTGGACTGAGCGGCAGCGGCAACATGCACTAAACAACCTATAGAGACTCGATACAACTGGCGGTTATCAGAGAGGGATAAGAATGACCTATCCGGGTCCAACCTGAAGCTAAACCCCAAACAAACCCATCCTGGTGTTCCCCCTCGAGACCAAACGAGGAAGTCAACCGAGGAACTCACACAGTTGGCAGTTTTATTTATTCGGTTATCGTTGCGGCAATTACTAGTCAGGTATAGATAATCGTCCTGATAAAATAAGCAGTGGGCCATTTTAGTTAACCATTCCGTTGTAGTTGCGACACTTACTAGTCAGATACCATTAGCGTGAGATATTCCCAAAACCCAGCAGTTGTTGGTACTTTTATTTAGCCATTCCGTTATAGTTACAATACTTACTAATCAGATACAATGGTCGCCAGCGACAACCCAAACAAGCAATTGTTGGCAGTTTTATTAAGCCATTCCATTATAGTGAAGCTGATTACTAGTCAGTATAAAGTCAAATTTATAGCTCTACTTTAGTTATAGTTGTCTATGATCGAGATACTGTGCTCCAAGTCGTCCATAACCGCGGACACGGCTTTCAGAAAGTTTTAACCCGGCCGGGGTGCACAAATAGCAACACACACACGATCAACCTCGGAAAAACCAAATCAAAACCCAACGAGGCTTTCACGACAAAGCAATCACAGGATTCAGAAATATTTCAGGGGGCCACCCCATTGAGTAGACCCGCAACGAAGCTAGCTGACTCCGAGACGGACTCAAGGTTTGCGTCAATGGCTGTAAACGACTGGGAACCCGAAAACTCGGGGTGTCGATACCGCGAAAACGGGTCACGATCCTAAACAGTACAGTGTGCTCCTCGCACAATCGTAATAAAGCAGTAAAGCATGGCATAAGTACAGGATCATAAATAAAACCTCAAACTAGTTTGTGGCCCCAAGAAATAAGACTGAATCAAGCTCTGGCTAAGGGGGGCCCATAATTCCCCGTATGTGGATAGCGCGAATATTCAAGGAATAGGTATCAAGTACTCGGGGTCCTACAGGACACAAGTGGACGGTTAACAACCAAATAACATCTATTGCCCACCTGTGCCTCTGCTTACTTACTTTAATTTTAGTTGTTAAACAGGAATTAAAGTGAACGATAAGTAAAACCATGATCATCTCCAACATTAACATGCGGCCATACACCAACAACTGTGGCACTTGACGACACGCAACAGCACTTGAGCAAGCGACTACGACGCGCAAGGGCAACTATCTACCAAACAACAGGTAGTAGGATGTGTCCAAGGCAATATAAGGCTGCAAGGGATATCACGGGTACGAAAAACTAGAGCAACGCAACACAGATAGCAATAGATCAACAGGAGGAAATAAATACTATGAAAGTAAGATAGGTAGAAAGGGGGAGATGCTCGCCTGAAAACATTGCCGAAGGTTCAACCGAAGATCGGGGCGACACTCGCATCAACTCAACGGCCTTATCCGCGAAGAACCAAAACACTAGAACAAACACCGGATGCAATATTTAATACTACGGCAAAAGATCGGGCATGATGCATGACATGACAAAGGCGCGATGCAATTAGGCCATATTAAGCGGAACCGGGGTCCCGACATTTAGTTAAACGGTTCAAGTTATTTATCTACCCCGCAATTAAATGTTGTAATACAAGGCAAGAGGGGTTACCGGTTCGCTACACAAATTTAAATGAGGCCAATATGAGACTAGATTTGCCCGCATATGGGCCCCATATTTAATTATAAGGTGAATCGGCATAAGGCCCCCAAACCACACAAATATGCATGCAAGAACATTTATTATATAACAGGTTTATATTTCATTTATAAAGTAGGGCTCGGAAGGGAATCACACATTAGGGTTCGACGATCTTGGGGTTCCGGGGTTCGGGGTTCGACAGGGTCCAGGGTTCGACGGGTTCGGTCTCGGCGGGATCGTTCTCGGACTCCGGGGTTAGGGTCTTGGCGCATTCGCGGTGGTCGGGCCAGAGGGGAGAGACGGGGCGGGGCACAGGGAGAGGTGGGGCCACGGGGGAGCGGGGCCAGGGCGATGGGGGGTGAGTGCGTGGTGTGTGTTGTGTGCTGGGTGGGGTGGGCCCAGGAGGAGAGAGGGGGAGAGAGAGAGGGGGTGGGCCAGGAGAGGTGGCAGCTGGGGATTGGGCCAAGGGAGGGGCTGGGTGAGGTGGCGAGAGGCTATTGGTTGGGGTGAGGTGGAGGCAGGGTGGGTAGTTTAGGTCTGGGTATAAAAAGGGGTTTAGGCGGACCGATTTATTCTGGGGGTGGTCGTCCGGGTCGAATCGGCCCGTTCGATTGCCCCCCTAAAATAATTAAATATTTTATTTATTTCAAACAGGGCTTTTGCAATCCGATAGCAGACAAAACAAAATAATCCGGAGACCCGGGTTTTGCGTTTGGAACATAGACGGGGCGTTTAGAAAACAAGAACAGGTTTTTCTGCAAATAGTTTTATGCAAGCAAATGCAAGATGATGACGATGCTCAAATGCAATGTGGCATGATGACATGAGCATGCGGTCATGATGATGCAATGCACAAACACAACGCGATTTTCTAGTAGTGGTTTTGCGGGATGCCACAAACCGCTTTAAGCAAAGTGTGTAAGGTAAACAATCCACTTGTTCCATGAACAAGAGACCGTTGTTTTCTCCCTAGTGGCAATAACACATCTACAACCGAAGAGATTTCTGTCACTTCCCTTGGAAATTAGAGGCATGAACCCACTATCGAGCATAAATACCCCCTCTTGGAGTCACTAGCAACTACTTGGCCAAGATAGCTACTAACAATGGAGAGCATGCAAGATCACAAACAACACAGACATGATAGAATCATATAGACAAAACCATTAATCAATCTGACATAGTAATCTCAATATCCATCGGATCTCCGCAAACACAACATGCATGATTACAAATAGATTAGATCTTGATCATGAACGGAGCTCACAAGATCTATACATGAAAGCACAAGCAGGAGGAGATATAACCATCTAGATACTACATGGACCCATAGTCCAAGGTGGAACTACTCACGCTTCATACCGGAGAAGAAGGCCTCCAGGATGATCTCCCCGGCAGGGTACCAGGAAGAACTTCAGATCCCCCAATCTAGGGACGATGGTGGCGGTGGCTACAGACGGTTTCGTGGAGTTTTGATCGGGTTCCTAGGGTTTCTGCATCAGGGGCTTCTTATAGGCGAAGAGGCGAGGCAGGGGGGTGCCCGGGGGCCCCACACCCTGCCCAGGCGCGGGCCAGGCTTGGCCGCGCCTAGGGGGTGTGGCCACCCCGTGGCCCCCTCTGTCTCGTCTTCTGGATTTTTGTCGCCCATGGTAAAATATTGACTTTGGCTTTTGTCCCGTCCAATTCCGAGAATATTGATTTTCTGCCTTTTTAGAACCAGAAACAGAAGAAAACAGGCAACTGGCACTGTGGCAACTTGTTAATAGGTTAGTTCCAAAAAAGATATAAAAACACCTCAAAGTGTAGACAAAACAAAGCAAAGTAGATAGGAACATCAAAAATTATAGATACGTTTCCGACGTATCAATCTTGCACAACATGATCATTGAGAGCGAGTGGGAGACTCCAGTGTTTGACAATGAACCATATTATCGCGAAGGTCCACTTGCAGATATTGATCACAAAATGTCACTTGTGTTTGCTTATTTTCACGCTAGGCGGCAAGAAGTTCGAGACATGAATACTCATAGTCAACTGTAAGATGATCCGGTGGAGCATTTGTAGAGGCTCAAAGGAGCCAACTAGTTTGTTTATTTGTTTATCTTTGTTTGCTATATTGAACTTTTTGAATTATTTGTTTAATTTCATGAACTTATAATACATTTGTATGTTGAATTATTTATTTTCCATATTGAACTTGTTGATTTGATAAATAAACTTGTTGATTTGATAAAAAAACTTGTTCAATTTTTTTTGTATGGGAGGCATGGCTGGAAGATAGCTCCCCCTAAATCGTGAACCAATCCCCCCCCCCCCCCCTCCCGCGTCCAAAATCAGGCTGCGCCGGACCCCATACTGGGGGACAAGTGGAGATTCTCTAAGAGCATCGCGTTTTTGGAGTGTATCTTTGAAGATGCACTCATTGCGGAGTTTCTAGAGCCATCACATGGTTAAGATGATGATAAACTTTCTATTTTTAGTAGACTATGGTCAACACTACTAGATGCAGATTGAAAACAAGAGCATAGTGTTAGCGGCGTCAGACCACGACATGCAGGGCTGAGAGCAATGCATGGAAGGACGCCATGACAGATATAACTTGCTAAGGAGCACCATGTGAGTAGATGCGAGATGCATGGTTTTGCACCGTGTATATGTCTTGAGCGTCCAATCTCTGCTCATGTGTTGCTTATCCTAGCAACCGAATATGTTGCACTAGTTTAGTTACATTTGACCTAAGTAGTGCTTCCTCTATTTCTTAAAAGAGTACATATAAATTTTGTCAACGGTCAAATTATACAAAGTTTAACAAAACTTTAGAAAAAATATCAACTCTAAAATGTTAAATCATTCATACTAGTAAACATATGGTCATACAACATCTATGTATTAGTAAAGATTTTTTGATTGTGAACTTGATCAAACTTTACGTTGATGGTCTTAGAAAAAATATACATGCCTTCTTTTCTGAAGGAAGGTACTATAGTATCAATTTTATATTTTGGGCCGGATGTTCTGTGCACGCATCCCCTCCTTCCTTACGGGCAACGCTGCCTCCACCTAATTCCCGAACATATCTAACATGTTGACCTTGGCAGGAACAGATGGACGAGAAGGAGGTGCCATGAAGCATGGGAGTTTTAGAGCCGTGGACGCCGTTACCCATTTTATTAACTCACCATAAGCATGAATTGGTATTCAACAGTTGACAATGTATCAAATGATTTAAACTCTTCAAAAATTAATTGTAATATATTGTGTTTACAAGGGCAATTAATTCAGTGGGAATATAAAATACAAGAGTTTCTTTTATTTAGTAGTCATCGCTGAATTCCAACATATTATTTAGGAACAAAACATAGTCGACCAAAGTGTGATAGAGCTTCAAGAGTCATGGATTCATAAGTCAAAGATAGTGGAAATCATAAGAGAACTTTGGATGCTAGTCTTCAAATCTCATTAGGACTTCCATATTCAGGTTTTCAGATGATGGCCATTCAGCTATTCTTGGGTCATTATTGTACTTCAGGATTTTTTGGAAATTGGCGATTTTATTACTCCATATAATGTTTACATCCCGCCTTTGCATAACTAGGATGCACACAGCCATACAATCCAGAGGACTAAAACACAATCGACCACTACTAGGTAGATCTATCCCTAGATAACGCGAACATCCATGTCGGGAAAAAATATCCCTCGCCATGGCCTCCAATCGCGTACACCCCTTCGCAAACAAGTCCCTAAACTTCATATGTTGAAGCGTAGTCCATGATCGGAGAATAGCCATAGTCCGGTAGATAACCTGCAGTGGAGAAGACACAATATTATTAAAAATCTTATCATTTTTATATAGCCAAAGCGACCAAATAATGGCAAGCGCTCCTGCCCAAAATAAAGTCATGTACTTATCCTCAATCCCATATAGCCAGTTACCAAATATATTAGCCACCGAACATGGGCGAGATAAACTAGAGGCTACTTGGATGATTGGCCATATAGTCCGCAAAAACTTGCATTAGAAGAATAAATGTCTTATTGTCTTATCATGATGAAAAAAACATATTGTTTACTTCCATGCCAATTCTGTTTAACAAGATTTTATTTTATAAGAATTACCATTTAAGAATATACCACGCGAATATCTTTATTTTCAGAGGTATTTTCATCTTCCAAATTTTATTATTATTATCGACTAGAATATCAGGTTGGATCAAGGATCTCTATATTGAGTCCACTGAAAATTTACCACTATCTAGTAATTTCCATTTGAACTCATCCATATCGTCAGACAACTGTGTTGTGGATAATAGAAATAAAAAATTGTTCCAAGCTACCAGTCTAGGACCCATGAGACTTATTCTTAAAGACACATTAGGATGGGTAGACCCCATTATAGTAGAGAGAGTGTCTCCTTTGTGTTTGACAATCGAATATAGAGTAGGATATTATTCAGGAAGATAAGTTTGGCTGAGCCACTTATCTTACCAGAATCTAATATACGATCCATCCTTAATATTAAAGATACTGAAATGAAAGAAATGTTTTTTGAACGCCATCAGTCTAGCCCAGAAGTGTCAATCACCAAGTTTCCAAACCATTTGAGACACGGCTTTAGATCCCACATATTTTCTCCATAGAATGGTTTGCCAGACCCCAACTTTTATAAGGTGTTTGAACAGCCATTTACCCGGAAGCGCGATGTTTTTGACTTGCAAATCATGTATGTCAAGTCCACTGTATTCTTTTGAACGGAAGGCCACATACCATCGGGTCGGTCGGTATTTCTTTTTTTTCACTATCCCCTTGCCAAAATAATCTTGATTGTAAATAATTCACTTTTTCAAGACCCCTTCTGGTAACTGGAAAAATGAGATCATATACAGTACCATGTTGGTGAGTACTGAATTTATGAGAATAAGTCTTCCCCAAGGGATAGAAATTTACCTTTCCAGCTATTAAGGCATTTTTGTAGTCTTTCCTCAGCGAGTTTCCATTCATCTGAGACGCCGATAGTGAATTGGTATTCCCACGTAGTTGATCGGAAATTTCCCCTGACCACAGCCGAAAAGTTTAGCATATAGGTGGGCCTCGTTCTGAGCCTCGCCAAAACAATACAACTCGCTCTTATGGAAGTTAATTTTCAATCTAGAGAGTTGTTCGAAATGATAGTATTAACTTTAGTGTCTTAGCTTTCTCCAAACCGTGTTCCATAAATAGGATTGTATCGTTAGCGTATTGAAGAATAAAAAGTCCACCATCAACACGGTGTGGAACTAATCCTTCAATTTGGCCATCAGCCTTGGCCCTCTCGATAAGGATAGCTAACATATCCGCCACTATATTAAATAGTATAGGCGATAGTACATCCCCCTGTCTTAATCCTTTCTTAGTCTGGAAGTACTTGCATATGTCATTATTGACTTTTATGGCAACACTACCATCATAAATAAAGGACTGAATATGAGCACATTACTCCTCTGAAAAAAAAACCTTTCATACAGAGTGTTTGCTAAAGAAAAGACCAATTAACTTTATCATAAGCCTTCTCAAAATCAATTTTAAACAGTAGACCATTTAATCTTTTTGAGTGTAGTTCATGGATTGTTTCATGCAAGATTACTACACCATCTAGGATATTTCTTCCTTGCATGAATGCAGTTTGAGAAGGACAGACAACATGATTAGCAACCGAATCTAGTCTAATCGTGGCAACTTTAGTAAAAACTAAAACTAACGTTAAGAAGGCAGATAGGCCGATACTGTTGTATATGGTCTGCATTATTAACCTTAGGTAGTAAAATTATATTGCCAAAGTTTAGTTTAAAGAGACCAAGTTGACCTTGCAAAAAACCAAACAAGTCCATTAGGTCCCTTTTGACAACATCCCAGAATTTTTGGTAAAATTCCACTAGAAAGCCATCCAGACTTGACGCTTTGTTATGTTCCATTTGGAAAACAGCTTTCTTGACCCCCTTCTCTATATAGGAGGCAGTTAAAAAGTTATTTTCCTCAACTGGAACCTGAGGAATATTCGTAGTTTGAGACTCATCCATAGAAAAGGTATTTTCGAGAGGTTCTCCAAACAAGGATTTATCATAACTTGCTATATATATGACTTTAGATGCTCTTGTCCCTCAATCGTACCCTCATCCTCATTAAGAGAGTGAATACATTTCTTCTTGTATTTGCCATTGGCAACTACATGAAAGTATCTTGTATTTGTATCTCCTTCTAGAATAAATCTCACTTTAGAGCATTGGTACCATTTGAGTTCCTCACGCAGTAATCTGGCCATCTCCGTATCCGATTGGATTTTAAGCTCAATCTCTTGTGTAGATAACAGTATGACTTCCGCAGAAGCTTCTAAGTCATCAATAATACATGAAAGGTGTATTTTCTATTTCTTAAGAATTCTAGTAGTATGTCTAGCTCAACCTCGAAGGAATTTGCGTAAAGCACGTATTTTATTGTTCCATCATTGTATTGGTATTTGACCATTAACCGGTTTTTCCCAAATAGCCTTAACCATCTCATAGAAACCATCCCAAATCATCAAGCCAAGTTCAAATTTGAAATCATGCATAGATTTTCGTGGTGGTATTCCAATAGATAAAAGCAAAGGAGCATGATTTGATAAATCCTCAATACTCTCTAGAGCCCGAACAGTTACCATAGGGAACTTATCTTCCCACTCGATATCCATAAGCACTCTATCAAGTTTCTCGTAGGTTTGATCCGGAATACTATTAGTCTAAGTGAGCTGTCTTCCTACTATTGTTACCTCTCTTAAGTCCAAACTGTCAATGGCAGCGTTAAACAAAAAAGGCCAATGTTTGTTAAAACAACCCCGTCTTTTCTCATGAGGGAATCTTAGAAAGTTAAAATCACCGCCTATAAGAATAGGATACGGATTGTCTTTTGCTAGATTTACATCCTCACATAAAAATAAGCTTTATAAACATCCTGGGCAGCCCTATAAACAGTGACTAGTGACCATATAAAATCATCATCCTTGTTCCGTATATGGAGTTTTATAAAAAATCTCTAAACATACTTGCTAAGACTTTCATAGTATCATCACGGACGCCTAATAAGATTCCACCGGATATACCACGCGGTGGACGTGATATCCACGTAAAGTCCACTCTACTAGATAGGCGATCGAGTAGGGCTTGTGATAAATCTCATCTACCAGTCTCAGAAATAACTAGAAAATCTAATATATGATCTCTCACACAATCGGCAAAAAACAAATGTTTAGCCAAGTCATGTAGACCTCTGCTATTTGAAAACGGGGCCTCTTTCGAGACTTTTGGCTCTTTAATTTACAGCCAGAAGCTTTAAGCTCAAATAATGAACCTAGCCCCGTCTCATCAAAGCCCACATCTGACACTTCACCAACTAAGTGAGAGAGTAGTTGACCATCTACGGTGGCATGCAACTCCTTCTCATCCGTCGGTAAATAATCATGAAAAACCGAGCCCTTATGAGTAACCATTAAACGGTCAACCTCCATGTGTCTCAGTACAAAACTAGAAAAGTTAACTTATTTTACAGATTTACCCATACTAATTCCAACATTGGCAAGCTTATCAACAATAACTAGTGTAGAAAAAGAAATAAAATATTTCGAATAACTCTTAATACCCTGAGCATTGAGATTCAACTCCGCCTTCTTGCACATAGACTTGACCATAGAATCCTCGTCCATAGCCGATGCTCTGAAAGCATCTGAACCATGTCGAACGCTTCGACGTGCTGGAGTCTCCACCGATGCCACCATGCTAGTTGTATTATCGACGCCGCTGGAAGTCACATCCAGGAGAGAACCTGACCTGCCACCTAGGCCAGGTTTCCCCAGGGAGCATCCCCACCCGGGCCGTAGTCACGCCTCTTCCCTGCTTCCCTTCCTGGGCCAAAATTGTGCCGCCACCCGGCATCCCCTACTAGTCCGACGTCGGATCGCTTGTCACCATGGTGCCACCTGGCTTCCCCACCTACGCCAGCAGGTCGACGTCCTCACGCCGAGCGCCAGTCAGCACGTCCATGCTGGCCACCGGCTCCACATCCGGACCAAGGAACTCCACGGTAGGAGGCTCCGCCTGGGCCCCGACGAAGCAGGCAGACCCCGCTTGGGTCTTGTCCAGCGATGGCCTAGCCACACCGTGATCGGCCGACCCCTCCTGGGCCATCCCGCGCACGCGCCTCTAGCGGCCTCTACCAGCATCGAGTCATCCGTCACTGGGCGATGGATAGAACGCCCCAGTAAGTAAAATAAAATCTTCTAGTTTCAAAAATAAGCACATTATGAATAAATCCAAGGATATACACACATGACATAAAATAGGGTGGAAAAACAAGCAAGTCCATATTAACTTGAGCAAGTGTAGTTTGATACCAAAGTCTAAAAAAGATAAGCTCTCAAAAGTATCATTGAGAGGGCCATTCTTGATTAAACCATAATCATCCTACACCGTTACAGTGTTACATAGAGCATCTCGCCCCAAGGTCTCCTTTTCGACCGTATTTGGCCCAATATCGGGGGGGGGGGGGGTCACCTGGAGGCTCCATATCTATTCTTTCAAGAACGTGGCCCTAGCTGGAAGTCTCTTCTCTCTCCTCTCTCTTCTCCCTGCTTATCTCCTCCATGACCGCCACGACTGTCCCATCTCCCTTGACGACCATCCCACCCGGAAGTCGGCGACAAAGCAGGCAAAGCGCGGAGTGGGCCAGGAAGACGGGAGCGCATGGGGCGGCATGGGCCTGGCCGGCGGGCAACATAGGGTGGACGGTAGAGCGGGGCCACGGGCGGGCGCCGAGCCTGCGCGTCGAGCCAGAACTAGCTGCTGAGAACTCGACACAGGCGACGCTTACAGCGGGTCAATGGTCGGTTCGCTGCCATGGATGTCGAGCGACCCGAGCTCCCGAGTTTCCGCCATGTGTCTGCCGAATGAAGTCTTGAGAGGCACATGTCTGGGAAAAAGTCGAACCCCGTAGCAAAAATTACATCCATTCAACTCTATTTAGTGCCGGAAAACGGCCTTGGGGCCTCCAACGAGTGGATATGCTCTTATGGTTTTAGGACTGGCTATGGATAAACTGGCACATGAATGAATCCACCTATAGATTAAACAAGTCTTCCATTGAGGCAAAAGAACTCACCGAAATTTGGTTAAATCATAGAGTAAGCCTTAAAGCCTAGTATGTCATAGTGCATATAGTTCCTCGTTGGTAGAACAAATCACGATTAAGGAGTTATAAGGAGAAGTTCAATAAAGGGCAATCTAGAATAATTTCACTTTATACGACATACTAAGTATAAACAAGACAAGACCCCAAGATGATTTGACTGATTTAGGGGATGATGGAGGAGCTCCAGTATTCAAATTGATCTCCATGATAGGATTTGGTGGGTTACCCATTAATTTTATCCAAAAGGTGATCAAAGTTCTATAACTTCTATTTCATCTGATTAGTATGACAATACTTTCCTTAAAGAGACTTAGAAAGTAGTGTTCTGAAATACTAAGATACAGACAGACAAATGATCTTTCTTTCCATTATGTTAGGTATGGCAGAAATGAATTCTTGAATATGATTCGGGAATTCAACAAATTTTATATTGTTTGCATAATAGCTGCAAGTTAGTTAGAAAGTCGAGTGAGTATTATATAGTTAATAAACAAACTGTCAGTTATCACATACTCCATACTAGTTTTTAGTGTAGCACTGTTACATTAGATCAAGTTTATGTATTAAATATGTAGTTTCTTATGTCTTATTTCCTTTCTGAAATAGCTACTGAAGATTCAGATCTGCACATGAGCCTACGCGTTCGATTGTCCCTAATCCGGTAAGAGACATTCTTATTATATTAATTTCCTTTTTTTCATGAATTCATCTCAGATGATCTTGCTCGAGAGCTTGTTGAGATGTTTGTTTCAAAGCTACAATTGAAGGTATTATCATCTTTTTACTATACTGTTTTCTATGAGACGGTGATGCTTGTTGATCGCTGTCGTGGTACTTGCGACACGTACGCCATAGGGGTATCTCAACGGCGAGTTTAGAGACGTGGGGGGAAGACGGAGAGCGTCCGGGTCGGCTTGACACAGTTTACCCAGGTTCAGATCTCACGACGGTGGCGAGATCCTACTCCTGCTATAAATCACTATAATGGCAATACGCCGAGTTACAAGATTGGGGGTTCGCTGTGTGCGATAGTGCTATGCACTTGTTGTTATCTGCCCTAAAGGCTCCCGTAGGCCGGCTTATAAAGGCGCCAGGACCTAGGGTTACATGGAGAGTCCCAGCCGGGTACGGTTACTGAGTCCTAGACTAACACTAACTAGTCTTCTTGTCCTCCAAGGCTCCGGTTTCCATCTAAGGCGGTGGCACGTCGCCTTCCTTTATCCCTGCTGGACCTCCGTCTTGTCTATCAGCAACTGGGCCGCCCGGTTACGCTATAGGCCTAACCACCAAATGTGGGCCACCCGGGCTTACCGGTATGAGACTATGCCGTAGGTATACCCATTTGGTATATCCACAACAGTAGCCCCCGGAGTTCTTCAAGATCCTCGCCTTCCTCCGTCTAGCTTTGAGCGTAAGTATCACGTCGTCTTTAATTTGTAGGCGTGCTTCGCGAAGAATCTTGGAGAGCTCCCATATCATATTCTCATCCGACTAAGCCTAGCCAGGGAGTTGCTTGTATGCTCCTACGAACGAATCCAAGGTGGATAATTCTC
The DNA here is from genome assembly GCA_916181665.1 of Avena sativa. NCBI lineage: Eukaryota > Viridiplantae > Streptophyta > Magnoliopsida > Poales > Poaceae > Avena > Avena sativa. The sequence continues at coordinate 379,568,011 of OV702284.1, forward strand.
TAAAAAATCGTTAGTGATTCTTCCAAGTTCTAGGAACATATTCAATATCAGCATCCTCTTGGGACGGTATGCAAGTCGGAAAAAATCACGGCTACCGGGCCACGATCGTAAAGGCGGCCAAACTGCCGACTTGGAGCCAGCAAAGTCACAGACATAAGAGCTTGCCGAATTAAGGTCTTAGAGCCTCTCATATCATGGATGTTCAGGCCATCGAGTCGTGTAACCCAGGAAACTTCCGTGAAGGCAAAGTTAATGTCAAGCCCCCAAGTTTCGCTAGCCGGATTTTTCACCGTCTTGAAAGTTTTTTTGACATAAACATATGTAGCCCCCGAGAATTGTGTCGGCTTCGTCGAAGGCGGCTTGATGCTCAAAATAACATGCATAATTGTATATCAAACTATTGTAGCCCTTGACCGCCAAGTCGGAGTTTCAAAAGAAATTCGTCTTGGTGCTCTTAGAGTATCTTTATCAAAAATGTCAATAGTGTAGCCCCCGAGCGTCAAGTCGAAATTATTTCGGCTTGATGCTCTAGAGAGAACTTCACAAAAATTCAGCATCGGTGTAGCCCCCGAGCGTCAAGGTGGAATTCACTTGAATTTTCCGGCTTGATGCTCAAAGAGAACTAAACCATGTCTTGGAGATCAATGTACTGTAGCCCCCGAGGTTTGTTCCGACTTGATGCTCAAAGAGGGACAAAGCTCCTAAGTTAGAGATGTCAAGCCCCCGAGGATCGATCCGACATCCTCAAAGGTGGCTCAAGTCTTGGTCAAAAATTACAATTGCAGCTCCCAAGGTGTCAAGCCTAGTGCAAATCCGGCTTAAAACATCTTATTCCGAGGAACGCGGCAATGTCCAAGCGTTATATACCTAAAACATTAACATAAAAATACAAATGTATTAAATTGTTTCTTTAATCGTGTCCAACATACAAATGTAAGGCGAAACAAACATAGCCTTTAAACAAATACTTTAAAGCTGAAACAATACAGCAGATGGACACATAAAACTGTTTAGGAGGAAAAAACTCAACTAATTTGAATAGTTTATATAAAATTTTATTTAAGCAAGTGCTGGCTTATCTGTTATTCTGGTTTTTATGCTTGACCTTTCGTAAGACGGAAGATTCGCAGCACAGAACCATGTCCTTAGGTTATGATGCCTAATAACACCATCCAGAACCCAAGGCCAAAACGCCGGCTTTGAGTGTTGAAAAGTCACTACTTCGGAATCCATATAAAAACAACAGAAAACGTGTATCTAGAAAACTTAATCTAACGCCCAAAGGCGGGTTTTTTGCATGGTATTAGGGCCTTAAATGGCAAGCCAGTAAAAAGTTTATACTCACGAGCGTGAGACAAATCGTGGAAAAGATATGACCAAAAACGAAAGCGGTAAAAGACTCAGAATATGAGTAAACCAATCTTAATCTCATGATCATAAACAATTAAAATAATAAATATAAATAGAGACTTAGCTGTTTAAGCTGAGTCGATGTTTTTCAAGTTGAAGATGAATCTGGCCTGATCGAAGCCGGAAAATCCACGGTACATCAAAATAGCTTCCCAGCTAACGGCAAGACTGGCGGGATATGCGGCTTTCCAAACCTTACTAGTCTTTGTTTGCTAGAATACAATCACCGGTCGCGGTGCTATAATTTGTCCGAGTTGATCACGAGCCGACACCATGGACCACGTGATCTATCTTTGCTTTGAAACTTCCGCCTACGATCAACTTCGTGACCTTTGAAGCTGAAGTATCGATGCTGCTATTTGAGTTCTGTTCCACGCATGTCTGCTAATCTTTAATAGTTGAGCACTACTAGTTCCAAGAATCTATTGGTCTCATGTGATGTAGCGATGGATGATTAGCTCTTTCCTCGATACACCAAACAAATGGTTCGATCTAGCACCAGGTATGTAGAATTGCGGAATATAATCTGTATTGATTGTGGCCTCATATAGATTACAAGACTTGGGGGCCAAGAGGATTACTAGAGATATAATTGGATTACAAACTTAACTACCAAATATAGTCCAAACCGTGATATACTCTAACACTTCCCTGCAGTCGGATCGGTAGTGACGTGAACGGTCTGACCGGAGCATAATCCGAAGGCGGAGATGGGAGAGGATGTCGATGTCGATTTAGCCGAAAGTAGGGCGTTGTAGTCGTGGTCGATGATGCCATTGGTGATGTAACCGTCGTTGATGAAGTCGATGAAGTTGATGATGTCGTTGTGTTGTGGTCGATGTCGTCGTTTGAGTCAGGAGAATTTGCCGTAGTAGTTGAAATAGACGTAGTTTGAGAAGTAGCTCGACCCGCAATGCCGACCTTGCCAGACTCGGGAGCTTGACGGGGACGAAGGCACGCGTCGGTGTTGCCGATACCGGGCGTGCTCAAACAGGGACCATCATGAGCCATATGTGCCAGAGCCGGATTGAGGAGCAAAGAAAATTTCTGTAAACGGTCAGTGTAGAAGTTGTCCGCCGTGTCGGAATAGACGAAGTGGCTGCAAGAAGAAAAATTGAGCACGAACTTGTGCAAATAAAAAAATTAGACTGCGACTCTGACGGCAAGGTCGTGGTGGACGAAGACGATGGTGGTAGTTGTCGATGACGATTGAGTTGTCGTGGTAGTCGATTTCGGGGATTAGACCCGTATTTTCCGCTTGTATGAGCGCGGCGTCGCTCGTGTAGAAAAACTTATTGGCATTGACGATGACCTGGATTTTTCAATCCTAGATGCCTGTTATGCCATACATCGCAATCCCATGATTACCATTTTTGCGAGACATAACAGAATTGGATACCATAGTACATCATCCATTACAAGCGATACATAAGTTTTTACAAAAATAGGGATCTCATGATCCAGTTCTTAATACAACATCAAGCAGCGGAATACGTAATAGTAACGGTAGCGTAGGCGAAGCTCCATCTTCGGGGTCACAGGCAATGCTGACGATGGGAGATGATCCTAGTTGTCGTAACCTTCCTGGGGTCCATCCTCCAGGTACTCCTCTTCATAGTCTGTCCATGGGAATAGCCAGGGACAAATCCATGAGTACTCTTTAAGTAATCGCAAACTAATACTAACAGGTAAAGGGGTTTTTGGATAATAGGACACTAGGCTCTAGGGTTGTTTTGCAAAAGCCAGATTTATCTCTCTAAGTTCTAAAGCTAGTCACAATTTTATAACTCCTAAGTGGGATCTTGTAACTCCTGTCACAACCCTGTTGTGGTCAAGTCAAAGTCTCAATTTATTTCACAAGTCATTTTGAAAAGTCTGACGGGGGAACAGTATGGCCACTCCAACTGTCCATAACCGCGGACGCGGCTATTCGAATAGTTTGACACTCTGCAGAGATTGTACACTTTCACCACAACATTCGATACATCCGTCAGGAACAAATCCTAAATTCACCATACTCAGTATGCGGATAATCAATCCTAACCTTTCAATTACACGCCCTAGTATAAGCACCTCTCCTGTGAGTTTGGCCTCCCAGCCATGACCAACTGTCATCTTGGGTACTGCACAGGTGGACAATCTTCACAAGGTAGCCTCAGCTCAGACCTTGGCCGTGAGGGAACTAATACTAAGGTATATAAGTTTCTAGTCAAGCCCTACCCAAATCTTCGGGTATTGTGGTTGTACGATAAAATTGGAATGGTATCGCATCCAGACAACCATCAGTTTTATAAAGGGCTAAGGCTCATGCCTCAACATTTTCATCACCAAAATCATCAAGTGTTCGGAAACATATGTCCAAAACATTTCAATAGAATGATCCATCATTCCAAGGTTTTATAACCATTTTTCCTCCAAGAAAACCCATCTAAAGTTGATCAAGTTTTATGCTTAGCACTAGCATCTACAGGTGGGGGTAAGCAATAGTGAGGGGTGGTACACTAGTGGAGTTTCAACTAAGTACAACATTATATCTTAGGATGATATTGTTGGGGAGGTAACCCCGGATAGGGTAAATACGGGGAAAGACGAAAGGATGTCCCCCGTCTAGTTTCCGAGTTACAGTCTGAATCGGCCGAATCCTGTAGAAGTCGGCCGAGATAGGAAAGGGCAGGAACCTTATAATGATGGCAGGGCATTACCCGGCCAAGATACTGCGTAAGTCGGCCGGGTTAGCCCGAGTAATCTTGATGCAGGTGAAGGACAAGCCGAGTTACGCGAGGCAGGGCCGAATGATACGAAGCTTGCAGGAGAAGGAGAAGCCTAAAGTCAAACTCTAGCCGCGGGCTAGGGAGAATCTGAGCGGAGCCAAGCGCTAGGGACAAAGGCGCAGAGCGACAGAGAGGCAGAAGGAGGTCACGGAGGTGACAGTCCTGAAGCCCGAGGCGCACAGGAGGGGCCCTCTGGAACCTTGCCGTCATTAGGGGAGCGACAGGGAAAGGGGGGCGCCGAACTACTATATTGGGACAAGCATATTCCTCGAATATTCTTGCCACATCAGCCCTAAAGGAACCCAAGGCTCTCCTTTATAAGGGGAGGCTTGGACCCTGAGGAGGGGATCGGCTCATTTTTAGTACCGTTAGGCTGGTAAAGTTCTTCCTCCTTGAAAACAGCTCAAGGAGCACTTGTAGCCCAAGGAAGGAGAAATAAGATCTTTACCTTTGCCATCTGTGTGTAGAATCAACTGCATCTTCCCTCCCCAGATCCCTCTAGCATCCATTGGCCCCATGCTTTAGCCTACCCATGGCATCTGCCGTGCCACCACCACGACAGTTGGCGCCCACCGTGGGGCCAGCAGCGGTGCTAGCTGGAGTCATGATCCGGACGGGAAACTTCATCAACACTAGCGAGCGCGTGGTTTCTGGCCTGGTCCGGAGATTCGATCTCTGTGACTACGTCAGCGACAACGCGAGCAGCTTCAGGGGAAAAACTCCCCCGTGGAACGGTGTCTTCATCAGTTTGGGCGAGCACAAGGTCTACGTCCGCGTCGACATCTCCGGCATTTATCCTCACCAAGTTGTTGTTGCAGGAGAACCACCCCTTAGCGCTGCGAGCCGTCCGTGCGAAGCGCACCCGGTGAGCAGCGTCGAGGTGATGGTCGCAGCCAGAGTGCAGGCGGGAGTAGCGGGTGCCGGATCAACCAGAGACCCCGCTGCAGGCTTGCAGATCACGCCCAAGCAGACGGCACCACCCACCGAGGTAATCCCTCCAGTGACCAACCAGGCTGAAGTACAGGACACTACCCCAAAAGCACCAAGAGTAAGAGGGCCACCTCTGGAAAGGCCAGAAAACATTCTTCAGGCAACCATAGAAAACTTGACTACACCTGTAGCGCAGATACTTGATCCGGCTAATGCTCAGGCAGAGTTAGAAGAAACCAGGCAAAAGGTGCTGGTAGAGGCAAAAAAGGTGTCGTCCCTGCGGGAGTCTCTAAACAGGACCCTGCGAGAATATGCCAAAGCTAATAAGCTTGACGTCGCGCCCGAACGGGTGGACGAGTTAAGATTGAGAGGGAAGAACCTCATAGATGATATCAACAAGGAGCATGATGCTCATAAGGCAGAATCAGTTGATTTGGGCTTGCCGAGGTACAGTACCCCGGCAAAGAACCTAAGAGCGGCAAATGCCGCAGCATTAGAGTTAGAGGGGTTGACCGGCGAATCCCGGCAGAAACTGCAAGAAAGAGTGAATGAGCTGGTGCGCATCGCGAACCAGCAAAACGAAGAAATGCTCAGGGCAGACCCGGCGAGGCCGGGGGCCTCGCGAATGGTTCACTCGGCTGGAGCAGCACCTGCCTTGTCCGTGGCAGCAGCGTCCTCACCCGGAAATAATGCACGAAAGGACAAAGTTGTAACTTCAGGAAAGAGAAACAAGCAAATTGTTCCGTATTATTCGGCAATAGTCGGGAAAGCAAACGAGAACAGAGGCAATGGAAGCCGAGGTAACAATGGTGAGAGGAATCCCGGCCGTATTGAGAAAGACGGCGGAAGCCGAGGCAATGGAGACCTCGGCAGAAGAGAACTCGGAAGAGGCAATCATGAGAACAATACCCCGGTTGAAGTAAGGAGAGAACCGCCGCTCAACCCACAGTCAAGACATGAACCTCGGCAAGAAAGAGAAGCGAGACCAGCTCGCCACAATCAAGTGAATGAAAGGTACAATGATGGTTATTCCGAGATGGAATATGCGATCCATGGTGGAAATAACCACTATGGAATGCAAGACAGAGTTCTGTACAGAGATTTGCCATCAAATGATGCAAGAGTAAAGCTAGACCGGCTATACCGGTCCGAGTTGCTGGAAGAATAGGGTCCACCAGGTCCGACGTGCTTTGGACCACGGATCATGGGCGAACCACCTGTGCCGAACTTTCAGCTAGCGAGAGGCACGAAAACATATAATGGGAGTACCGAACCACAAGACTGGTTGATTGACTATGCCACTGCTGTGAAAATAGCGGGTGGAAACTTACGATGGGCAGTACGGTATGTCCCACAAATGTTGGAAGGACCAGCTAGGGTATGGCTGAATAATCTACCGGCAGGCAGTATCAACTGTTGGTTAGATTTTGAAGAAATGTCCGTCAGCAACTTTACCAGCACATACAAGAGGCCAAACAGGCCGCAACAGTTAGCCATGTGCAAGCAGAGGTCGAATGAAACAGATAGAGAGTTTTTAACTCGATGGTGTAACCTGAGAAACTCGTGTGAAGGAGTTATAGAGTCGCAAGCAATAGCTTGGTTCGCTCAAGGATGCCGTTATGCTAGTGTATTGTGGCAACGACTGCAAAGAGATATGCCAACCACATTGGTAGAAACTATCAGAATAGCGGACTCCTATGCATTAGGAGATCCAACGCAACCAGAATTAATGTCGGCAGATCATCGGGAGCAACAAGACCAATATGCAAGAGATTTGGCCAGGTCATCCAGGCGCAATGACTTTAGAGGAAGAAGAAGAGAAGAAAGGCCGGATTATAGATATAATTCGGCCCAAGTGGCAGCGGTAGCGCAGGATCAGCCGAGTCACGGAACGACTCAACGGCAAAAGAATGGTCCTCAGCAGTGGACACCAAGGAATGAAGGAAAAAGACAGTGGACCCCAGAACAAAAGAAGCAATGGCAGGAGAGGCCGAAATACACGTTCGAATCTATGTTAGATCAGCCGTGTAAATTTCACACGTCAAACCCATCCAGGCCAGCCAACCATACGACCCGCCAATGTGCATGGATGAAAAATGCAATGGGAAACCCCGCAGGCATTCATGCAGCGCCCCTTCAAGTACATCAACAGCATCAGCCACAGTTGACTGGAGCAAATGCACAGCAACTGATGTTACCACCTCCCCGAGAAATCGCAGGCCTCCATGGGAAGGACCATTCGTCGTGAGCAAAGCATTGCACAATGATGCCTATTACCTAATCGATGCTCAATCCCCTGGAAAGAACAGGGCAGACAAAGCCGGCGAAGAAACGAAAAGGCCATGGAACGTAGCTTTACTTCGTCCATTTTACTCGTAGCATAGTATCTCAAGATCAAGCACCAATTATGTATTAAACCTCGGCATCCAGAGCAGTGACTCGGGGACTGCCATGTGTTATTTCAATTTTGGGTTATGTATTAAACCTCGGCATCCAGAGCAGTGACTCGGAGACTGCCATATGTTATTTCAATTTCATCTTTTGTATTAAACCTCGGCATCCAGAGCAGTGACTCGGGGACTGCCATGTGTTATTTCAATTTTGGGTTATGTATTAAACCTCGGCATCCAGAACAGTGACTCGAGGATTGCCGTATGTTATTTCAATTTTATTTTGTGTTAAACCTCGGCATCCAGAGCAATGACTCGGGGACTGCCATATGTTGTTCCAATTTTATGTTATGTACTAAACCTCGGCACCTTGAGCAGCGACTCGGCAACCGTCTTATATTATTTCTGAAATTTGGTTTACACACTAGACTTTGGCGCTATAGGCAGTGACTCGGGGACTGCCATATATTGTTCCGAAGTAGTGGTTAGCCTTTGATACAAGGAAGGTATCAAACTTCGACACTCAAAGTAAGAATAGCTCAATCTCGTATGATATTCGAAGCTCACACCCAGATTAATTGGCTAAACCACGGGAATACAAAGGCAAAGATATATCCCAAAATCAAGAAATCGCAGGCCACCAAAGCAAGGATTCGGACGAACAAGACCACTTAAACAAAGTGATAACAATTACAAACATATATGTCTCAGCAGCACACAGCAAAAGAAATTCATGCCATACAGAAGACGGACAAATGTTCCACGTACATCGTACGCCCGGCATACCTGGGATAAGAAATGACTTAAAGGTTTTTAGCTGGAGAGGCAATAACTTGGTCAGGGGCTGGATACTCCGAGGTAGGCGGAGCTTCGGCCGAGGTTGCCTCGCCCTCCACAGACCCAGGTGCAACTTCGGCGGAAGCCCGAGGCTGCTGAGGAGCATCAGTTTGTGCAGTTGAATGCCCAATACCTTTGGAGGAGGATCGCGCGTCGCCGTTGCCATCCGAGCTCGAACTGGAATCACCAGAAGTAGCCGAGTCATCCTCATCTTCCCCTTGTTCAACTGAGTTGTTATCCGATGCATCCTTGACTACGACCTCGTCGTCCGGGTTCGGAAGGAAACTCGGACCTTCATTCCAGGTATGCACGTCGGCATACTCAACGAGCTGGAAGGCGCGAGCTTGCCGAAGAGCGACGAAGGTGGGGTCCTCAACCCAACGGGGACCAGTGCGCAAATTTCTCAAGATATCAAGAGAAATGTCTTCATACCATGACATGATAACAGTGAGAGCCATATCAGCGCCAGCTCGTCCGGCTGATTCCCTCCAAAGACTTAGTTGCCTCTCGGACGCCATTAATCTTTTCACCAGCAATTGGACCTCATTGATATCAGGAGTCCCAGAAGTATTCGACCAGAGAACATGGTACGCTCGGATAGCTGCCTGCACCAAATCCCTGCCCATAATCTTCATCGGACCAACTGCAGCGCCGACAGCAACCAGGAAATCTTCCATCGAGTACTTCGAGTCCGCGTCAACAGGGACACCTCGGCGCACACGAGTAGCAAGAACCGCTTTAGAGCTCACGGGCTTAGCTTCTGGAAAATGATATGCGCAAAACACGAATGCGTCAGGGGGCAGCAGGAAAAAAGAAAAAGATAATCCGGCCGTGCTAAGAAGCTTACGATGAATATAACTCATCATTATCTGAAGGTCTTTAGCCCAGTCAATCTTGCTCTTCTCAAAGCGAGCGATCTCCTCGCTCATTCCCCGAGTTTTCAGTTCGGCAGCCTCGAGGAGCTCTTTATTTTTCTGCAGTTGTAGAGCTAGCCGATTTTTCTCCTCGGAGAACTCCTGGTCGACCTTTTCTAGTTCGGACTTCTGAGAGAGCTTAAGGGCCTCCACCTAGGCGCGCAGGTGAGCTATTTCATTGTCCTTTTCCTTTAGCTGCGCCAAATGAGTAGCGCTTTGTTCTAAAAAATGCAGCATCACATCAGGCATGGGCGTGCAATCTTGGTGAGATGCTGCAAAGGTTTGTAACTCGGCTTTACCAAAGCCAAACGAGATAAAAGAAACTTAGCGCACATTTTAAAGAGGGAAAGGTATAAGGTAAAAGGGAAACTAACCTTCCAGGTTCTTGACTTTCTTCTCAAGACGGATGTTGAGATTATTGATGTTACCTGTTCACCAACAAAGTGAGCCGACATCTCGCATACAAAACAATAAGAATGTCGGAGATGACGAAAAGAATTGTTGACTTACCAGCTTTTTTCACCACAGGAATAACTTTCTCATATTTTTCTTCCAATTTTCTATGCGAAAAAAGCAATCTTTGAAATTCAGCAGTCCGCCGGTCATGTGCAACCTGAGCAATAGAGCAAACGATGAGTGGATATTCAAAGCCAAAACAGATCCGAGTCAAGCAAAACTTAACCCGGATCTAGGTGGCTGGATATTCAAAGCCAAAACAGATCCGAGTCAAGCAAAACTTAACGCGGATCTAGGTGGCTGGATATTCAAAGCCAGAACAGATCCGAGTCAAGCAAAACTTAACCCGGATCTAGGTGGATGGATATTCAAAGCCAGAACAGATCCGAGTCAAGCAAAACTTAACCCGGACCTAGGTGGCTGGATATTCAAAGCCAAAACAGATCCAAGTCAAGCAAAACTTAACTCGGACCTAGGTGGCTGGATATTCAAAGCCAAAACAGATCCGAGTCAAGCAAAACTTAACCCGGATCTAGGTGGCTGGATATTCAAAGCCAAAACAGATCCGAGTCAAGCAAAACTTAACCCGGATCTAGGTGGCTGGATATTCAAAGCCAAAACAGATCCAAGTCAAGCAAAACTTAACCCGGATCTAGGTGGCTGGATATTCAAAGATCAGCTAGACAAAAAATCAAGCAAAGTTTAAGGCAGATCTAGTCGGATATAGGTTCGAACCCTAAAGTTAAATCGAATTAAGTAGAGCATCATAAAACTTCCAAGCGAATAACTTGTTATTCGCTTGCAAGTTTCGGGGACTAGAGTATATATAGTAGCATCTGGAGAATTAATCAAAACTCCATAAAACAAAAATTACCTCATTCATCCTGTTACTATTAAGGACGATCTTGGCGGCTTGATCCAAGCGGCTGCTAATGTCGGAAAGCTGGAACGGCTGACTGCTGGGATTACCCTCAAATTGATCGGCAGCATTCCAGTTATTGGCATATTCCACCAGTGAGCCGAGGTTGTTCCCACTTGCCGTCCGAGTTAGGACTTTACCCCGGACGTGCTGTGTAACCACCGCGGCCGCAGGGCTTTTACGAAGAGCAAGCTGGGTACCGGCGGCCGGAGTAACGGATGTTTTGGTGGAGGAAGTTCCTTTGCGCAGCACATCGGCGATACTCGGCTGAGAAGAGCCGACAAGACCTTTCTGCGAAGTGGAAGCCTTGGCGGCGACAGCTTTTCTTGCTTTAGAAGAGGCATCGGCAGGAGCTGATACCTCGGCAATGGGAACGGTGTCTTTAGGAACCGGAGGGGTCACGGTCGCAGAGGGCGCCGAGATATTGACGTCCTCGACCGGGGCTGGAGTTACTATAGAAACCGCGGGGGTAGAAAGAGGCTCGGTAGAGACGCTCGGATTCACAGAGGAGGCAACTGGTTCGGTGGAAATCTCGGAGGGCCGAGTGGAATCAACGTCAACAAGAGGAGTCTCAGGCACATCGTGGCGAGGGGGCGATCGATTCGGAACTGGAGGAGATGCAGCACGAGCAGGACTGGGAATCCTGGTATCTTCGGCAGGCGGAGGAGACGGCTGCCGAGTCACACGGCTAGTCATGCTAGGACCGCCGGGCTTAACAGAAAGTGGAGCACTACGAAAATAAAAAATAAAGAAGGGCGTCAGGTTGAAAAGCAGAAAGAGAGAAACAAGAAATACGAGAAAAAGGAACTTACCCTGCGACTCCAGGCATGGTTTTGCGCCTGGGAGGATTCGGTGCGGATTTCTTCATTCGTTTCTTGGGGCCGCCTCTGAGGCACCAGCAGGAGCCCCACGTTTCCCCGAGGTAACAGGGGGGCGGGAAGCAATAAGCTCGGCGTTGTGAACCTGACCGGCCGGATTAGCTGGGAAAGTAGAAGCCGGAAATGCATAAGAAATGGGCATTGTGGCAACTACCTCTAGAACTTGGACCTCGTCCGAATCACCTTCCTCCTCGTGGGCCGAGGTCTTGCCACGAGCACGAGCCGGGGCGGGATCCGACTTGGGGACGAACTCTTCCGAGTCCGGCTTCCCAATGTCCGGGGTATTCCGGTCCACAGGCCACGGAAGCGACAAAACCTCGGCATCCTCGTCCTTCTGCTCTGCGAACCTCTGTAAGACAAGAAAGAGGAAAATTAGCGAAAACAGTTACAAAACAATTGGAAAACAAAGCGTTAGTGGTTAAGCTTACTTCGGGAGGGGGACGCTCGCGGGTGAACGACTTCAATCCCCAAGCCCAGTCCTCAGGCATCTCCGTCTTGAAGATAGCTCGGACACGCTTAAAGATGAGATAGTTGTCCAGCTCCACGGTCGAGACTCGGTTGGGGTCAAGAGGACCGCTCATGTAGCAGAGTTTGTGCGTCTGTTTCTAGAATGGGCAGATTCGGCTACTGATAAAGGTAGCCATCAAATCCTCACCGCGTAACCCGGCGTGGATCAGCTCCTTAAGCCGAATCTCAAAAGCCACGGCCAAGGCGTGACTCTTCCTCGGATTATAAGTCCAATTCACCTTGGAGGGCGTACCAATGGAGAATGCAGGGAGCCGAATCTTGTCCTCTGTTCCCGTGTTCTTGACATAGAAGAAGGACTTGTGCCACTTTTTGCACGACTCTAGCCCCGTAACACAAGGAAATACGGACTTCCTCCGAGGTGTAATGGACGCTGCTCCACATTGAGTAAGAAGTTTCTCGGAAGGGTGCAGAGACTTGTCAGGGACAACGTTAGAACGAATCTGGAAGAACTTCGACCAGACATGCACGGACGGCCATAGGCCGAAGTATCCCTCCGAGGCAGAGATAAAAGCAGAGAGAGAAGCGATGGCATTTGGAGGAAGGTGATGCGGCTGAAGGCCGAAGTAGTCGAGAAATTCCCTAGCAAAGTCGCTAAGAGGGAGACCAAAGCCGCGCGAGAAATGCGACATGAAAACTACATACTCGCCCTCCCTAAGATCCCCCGAGAGGACTCGCTGCCGGGTAAGCGACAGGAGACCTCGGCGGGAATCCTCCGAGTCCGGATAAGCCACTCGATCTCGCGGCGAGTAACGGAGGAGCCCTGCCACGAGCCTCGCTCGGGCCCAGAGCCAGCATCATCATCCTCTATCAGGGCACCGCTGAAGGAGCTAGACATGGGCTCGCCGGAGAAATAAGCGAAGGAAGAACTAGCGGCGGAGGAAAGTTTAGAACTACAGGGCCCCGTCGTGATTCTACACAGAAACGGCGGCGGAGCAGCAAAGGAACCACCGCGCGAAAACGAAAGGGAAACAGAGGAATCTAGAGGAAAGCCTAGGCGACGGGACCGGAAAGAACTCACCGGCGACGACGCCGGAGCTAGCGAACAAGGATGAGGCAGAGGGAGCAACGCGGCGGAGTCCTCGCCGTCGGAGGTTCATATGAACGCGCGACGACGGAGCCGCGAACGGCGCAGAAGCGAGAGGAAGAAGAAGGGCGCGGGCGAGCGAAAAGGGGAAAGTGAATTCCCCAGCGTCGCGCCCCTCTTTATAATCGAGCCACAAGCGAGGTAGTGGGATCGTGGGTGTGGCGGTTGACCGTGTAGATCGTGAGCGCCGCACGACCGCACGTCGTTGAGCGGAACCGCACCAAGGGCCACACGGTAGCGAAGAAGGTCACGATCCCCAACGGAAACGGCACACGAGGCGTCGCAGCGCCGGCGCGACAGGCGCAACAGTAACTGTAGCCTGTCAGTAAAGACTGTAGAGGAACAAAAAACTAGAGAAACAATGATGGGGATGACACGTAGGACAAGGCGTACGCGAGAAGATACGATGATACCTCGAACGAGAAAGAAATAACTCGGAAACAATGCGGAACGAGTGTCATGAAACTGATACGGCCCGGCCGAGGTTATCGGCGGGGCCATACCAGCTTCGGGGACTAATGTTGGGGAGGTAACCCCGGATAGGGTAAAGACGGGGAAAGACGAAAGGATGTCCCCCGTCTAGTTTCCGAGTTACAGTCTGAATCGGCTGAATCCTGTAGAAGTCGGCCGAGATAGGAAAGGGCAGGACCCTTATAATGATGGCAGGGCATTACCCGGCCGAGATACTGCGTAAGTCGGCCGGGTTAGCCCGAGTAACCTTGATGCAGGTGAAGGACAAGCCGAGTTACGCGAGGCAGGGCCGAATGATACGAAGCTTGCAGGAGAAGGAGAAGCCTAAAGTCAAACTCTAGCCGCAGGCTAGGGAGAATCTGAGCGGAGCCAAGCGCTAGGGACAAAGGCGCAGAGCGACAGAGAGGCAGAAGTAGGTCACGGAGGTGACAGTCCTGAAGCCCGAGGCGCATATGAGGGGCCCTCTGGAACCTTGCCGTCATTAGGGGAGCGACAGGGAAAGGGAGGCGCCGAACTACTATATTGGGACAAGCATATTCCTCGAATATGCTTGCCACATCAGCCCTAAAGGAACCCAAGGCTCTCCTTTATAAGGGGAGGCTTGGACCCTGAGGAGGGGATCGGCTCATTTTTAGTACCGTTAGGCTGGTAAAGTTCTTCCTTCTTGAAAACAGCTCAAGGAGCACTTGTAGCCCAAGGAAGGAGAAATAAGATCTTTACCTTTGCCATCTGTGTGTAGAATCAACTGCATCTTCCCTCCCTAGATCCCTCTAGCATCCATTGGCCCCATACTTTAGCCTACCCATGGCATCTGCCATGCCACCACCACGACAGATATCAAGGTTTCTAACTTAGGCCAAATTTTATGCTCTTTATGCAACCTTCAGAATCTTTCTAGTATCTACAAATCACTTAAGTCAACTCTAAGTTAAAGCTTTGATAAATAAATAAAGCAAGAAGCTTGCAAATATAACTAGGATTGCTTTATCAAGTGGGTATGATCACATATGCTTAAGGCATATAGTAGGCATAGTAACAAGCAAGTATTTGCTTGCACAATATCAGTATAAGCTTGCTAAATTGTAAGTGTTAGCTTGCATAGGTCAACTTGATTAGTAAGGCTTGCTAAATTTCAAGTGTTAACTTGCACATTCACTAGTAGTATTAGGCTTGCCAAAGTAGAGTATCTTGCAAGTTTTAGCTTGCCTTGTGCAGAGCAGTGGTTGAAGTTCTCCTCGGCTTCTTCTTCATAGTATCCTCCTTCCTCCTCGTATCCTTGGTCGGTACTAGCGTCTATGAATAAATACGAGGTACACAATCACCAAACAATACTTAACTACTTGCAATCCTCACACACAAGGGTCCTATAGATGATCTAGCATCATCCCTAACATTACAAGGTTAAGGCTTGATTTAATTCCTTTTATTTTTAGAAAAGTAATTTCTACTCATTGAAAAACTACTTAAGATTTAATATTCTCCAAACCAAACATGGGATCATGTTGACACATGTCATCACCACATATTGTAGTCCAAGGAAATGTGATTTAAAGTGGTGTCACAATTTAATAAGGTTTTACCCTTTTATTTTAATTAATTAAAGTGGATAGAAATTCTTATGTAGCATTCTTTTATTACTTGAACATTATTCCTGCAAGTAAACCTATATATTTTTATATATTCTGAAAGGTATGGTTAAATGTGATTTTTGAGAGTTGGAATCAACTCAAAATCTATTATGGTTTAAATTTGAAAAATGTTTGAATGCAGAAAAGCTTCTGCCTTGTTATTTTTACCATGGGTGATCTATAGATCCAAATGACTTGAATCCAACGAGCTTGGATTCAGCATTCTCAGACCTTTCTAACACAATTAGTTTCATTCAATTTTATGCACTTAATCGATCTGGGTTGATTTTTGAAGTTGAGTACAGAAGTGAGTTTGAAACAAAATGGAAAAGGTTTAATTTGAATAACTGGGCTGCGCAGGAAAAGTTAACGGGCCGGCCTGCTAAGCGCAGTGCTCCCGCGGGCTGCTTAAGTGGGTGTCCCCACTCGTCACTGACATGGGGCTGGGCGAAGAGGTATGGGGCAACGTGGGTCGTCCGATCTGATTCTAATCCAACGGCTGGGAGTCATCGTCGACGCGAGACAACGCCGGCGAGAACGAAACCTAGCGCGTCCAGTGGGGGGTGCTGGGTACTCACCGGGGTGCTGGCGAGGATCGGCGAGGCGGGCGAACGACGAAGTCGACGACGACGAACTCAGGGGTGGTCGCGGCAGCTCCTGGGGTGGACGAAATCGATGGCTCCCTTCTTCTCCAAAGGCGGCGGGCTCCGGTGAAATTTCGGCGGGGTGGTGCTCGCCTTGCTCTGAGAATGGTGTGGCACGATCAGTGAGGATAGGGGAGTGAGATGGTGTGAAGAAATCGAGCGGGGGTGGCCTCTATTTATAGTCGAGCGAGGGGACCGACGGGGCGCACGGTGAGCTCGTCGGGTGCGGTGTTACAGGCGGCTACTAGCATGGGCGACGGTAGGGGACGGTGTGGTGTCTCCTGGCGATGCTCAACGACATGGTTTCGAGGCATGGGGCGGTGCGGCTTGGTCTGAAACATGCGACGCTCTGCGCGGCAGAGGCGGCGTCTTCGACGGCGAGTGGTGGCTGTGCGGCACGGGGCTGCGAACGGGGATGTCTGGCGGTCTCCTGGGTCGGTGGTGATCGTGTGTGCACGCGGTGAGGGCGGCGCGCGGTCTGTGGGCGCTGGTCGAGGGTGGCGCTCTGGCGCACGCTCGGCATGGTCTCTGGCGAGGTTGGCATGGTCCGTGCGTGTGGTCCAGGGCTTGGCAACGCTCGCGGCTGGGACAGTGAGTGGCGGTGGACGGTGGGCTGCCTCCCAGACATGCTGGCTAGGTTTGCTGCTGCTCCTAGCTTGCTGTCGACTATGGGGTGGCAAGGGTGTGCTCGGCTGTTCACCATTGATGGCAATGGCAAGCTCACAGTGGTGCTAGTGGTTAGTTAATCTTCCTAGATGATCTACTGAGCTGGTTGTGAGCTAAATGGGGAACCAGTTAGGCAAGAATCACTGCTCACAATAGTGTTTGATGTTTGTTTGATTTGTGTCTGCAACCTGTTTGACGAAATGGCCGCATGAAATCAAGTTTTAAATTTTGAAAAGATTTTTGGTGGGTTTGCTAGATTGGTGCTGGTGAGTCTGTAGATGCCTGGGTTTTGCAAGTTGAGCTTGTTTGAGTGGTTTTTGAATAAGTGGGATCTTCCCATATGATAAAGATTCAATTTTGAAATGTCATTTAAACTATGCATTTGAAAGTTTCTGGATGATCACAAAGTGGTACTTGATACTTTGTTATGAGTACATTCAAGGGCTGCAAAGATCCAGAAAAGTTTCTGTTAGGTTCTGAAAGTTTGAGACAGCCAAAGTAGGCATGGGAGTTAAATTGGTCAAAATGACCATTCCCTTAATATATGTGTTTTGATTTACTTGTCTTTAGGAAAAGTGTGGGAAATGTTTTAGATTATGTTTATTTCATCTAAGAAACATTTTACAAGAAATGAAACAATCAAACAAGGTGGTTCAAAAGAATTACAAATTAAATGCATACACATATGCATGCATTCATAATTTTATTTAGCAAAGTTTTTGTTAACCCTAATTTTGATGATTAGGAAATGGATGGTCCAAGTTTAGTATTTTTGGGATGTTACAAACCTTCCCCCATTAAACAAAATCTTGTCCCGAGATTTGGAAAAGGACGAAAAGATTACCTAGGATTTGAAGAGATCGGGAAACTCCGTCCTGATGTGATCTTCGCGTTCCCAGGTAACTTCCTCTTCTGTGTGGTTGCTCCACTGAATCTTAAGAAACTTGATGCTTCGGGTTCGGGTAGTTCGAAAAGCTTCTTCCAAAATGCGGATGGGTACTTCGGGATAGGTCAGGTCATTGTTGATCTCTATGGTCCGATGATCGATATTCTTGAACACTTCGGTCTTCTCGGGGACTTCGAGACACTTGCGAAGTAACGAGATATGGAACACATTGTGCACGGCTAACATCTCTTTGGGTAGTTCCAATTGATACGATACTTCTCCTCGACGGTTCAAAATCTGGAAAGGTCTGATATATTTGGGGGCTAACTTTCCTTTGAGTTGGAAACGCTGCATTCCCTTCAATGGCGACACTTTCAGATAAACAAAATCTCCTATGTTGAAGGCGAGGTCTCGACGTCTCTTGTCGGCTTAAGTCTTCTGTCGGGATTGGGAGGTCTTGAGGTGCTCACGAATCTTGTGAACCTTCTCTTCTGCTTCTCGTAGGATATCGGGTCCAAAAATCTGACTCTCTCCTACTTCCGACCAGTTCAAAGGGGTGCGTTCCGGGGAGCCCGATTCGATCGACGAATTTGGCACGAAAGCCGTTGCGCGTTAGCGCATTCGACACTTTCTTCCCTACATGAATTCAAATGGGGCCATTTGCAAACTGGCTTGGTAACTGTTGTTGTAGGAAAATTCTGCAAACGGCAGACGGTCTTCCCACTTGGATCCATATTCTAACACGCATGCTCTCAGCATATCTTCGAGTATTTGATTTACTCGCTCCGTTTGTCCATCGGCCTGAGGGTGATACGCGGTACTGAAATCTAAGCGGGTTCCTAAACCTTCTTGGACTTTCTTCCAGAATCTCGAGGTAAACTGCGTTCCTCGATCTGATACAATGTTCTTAGGGACTCCGTGCAAACTAACTATTCTAGCGATGTATAACTCGGCTAGTTTCGAACTCTGATATGTGGTTTTGACGGGTAAGAAATGGGCGACTTTGGACAATCTGTCCACTATGACCCAGATAGAGTCATTTCCCCTACTAGAAGTAGGTAGTCCAGTGATAAAGTCCATTCCTATAGAATCCCATTTCCATTCCGGAATCTGCAAAGGTTGCAACAATCCAGCGGGTCTTTGATGTCCTGCCTTGACTCGCTGACATATATCACACTTGGCGATATAGCTTCCGATTTCTCTCTTCATCTTATGCCACCAAAATTGCTCTTTTAAATCTTGATACATCTTAGTTCCTCCGGGATGGATAGAATAAAGAGTATCATGAGCCTCCTTCAAGATAACTTCTTTCAACTCCGAATCTGCTGGTACACAAAGGCGTCCTTTGTACCACAACACTCCTTCTTCGTCCTCGGTGAATCCGGGTACTTTGCTTGTACCGATACGACGCTTGATTCCGTCGATACTAGCATTTTCCTTCTGCGCCTCCTTAATCTGACTGATCAAAGTGGGCTGGAGTTCTATGCTAGCCAGAAATCCTTCACTCACTAATTCCATTCGAAAATCTTCTAGCTCCTTGTGCAGACTTGGTTGCTCCTTCAAAATCATGGAGTTCAAGCGGCATGGCAATCTGCTAAGGGCATCGGCTACTACGTTGGCTTTACCAGGGTGATAGTGAATGTCCAGGTCATAATCCTTGATTAGCTCAATCCATCTTCTCTGCCTCATATTCAGCTCCTTCTGAGTGAATATATACTTTAGGCTCTTGTGATCCGAATAAATCTCACAACGGTTTCCCATCAGGTAATGTCTCCATGTCTTCAGGGCTAGAACTACGGCTGCGAGTTCGAGGTCATGGGTTGGGTAATTTTGCTCATGTTGCTTCAATTGTCGAGATAGATAAGATATAACTTTGCCTTCTTGCATTAGCACACATCCGAGACCAACCTTGGATGCATCACAATACACATCGAAGGGCTTCATGATATCCGACATGATCAAGATTGGGGCTGAAATCAATCTCCTTTTGAGTTCTTGAAAACTCGCTTCACATTTGTCGGTCCATTCAAACTTCTTGTCCTTCTTCAGCAATTGGGTCATGGGTCTGGCGATACTCGAGAATCCTTCTACGAATTTGCGGTAATATCCCGCCAATCCGAGAAAAGCACGAACTTGGGTTTGAGTGGCTGGGGCTTGCCAATCTTCTACGTCTTTCACTTTGGCAGGGTCAATGGAAATTCCTCCGGCTGATACAATGTGACCGAGGAATCCTACCTCCTGTAACCAGAATTCACATTTGCTAAACTTTGCATACAGCTGATGCTCTCTAAGGGTTCCAAGAATGGTCCTTAGGTGTAGCTCATGTTCTTCTTCTGATTTGGAATAAATCAGAATGTCATCGATGAAAACAACGACAAACTTATCCAGGAAGTCCATAAATATCTTATTCATGAGGTTCATGAAATAAGCGAGGGCATTGGTTAATCCGAAAGACATGACCGTATACTCATACAATCCATATCTGGTGGTAAAGGCAGTCTTTGGAATATCCTCTGCACGAATTTTGAGTTGATGATAACCAGTTCTAAGATCAATCTTAGAAAACACTTTGGCACCGGTCAACTGATCAAACAAATCTTCTATCTTGGGCAAGGGGTACTTGTTCTTGATGGTGACATCATTCAACTTCCGATAATCCGTACACAAACGGTTACCTCCATCCTTCTTGTACACGAACAAGACAGGTGATCTCCATGGTGACGCACTTGGTTGAATCAATCCAATTTCCAGCATGGAATCCAGTTGCTTCTTCAGTTCTGCTAGCTCCGACGGGTTCATACTATAGGGTCTCTGGGCTATGGGTCCAGTTCCGAGGATTACTTCAATGATAAACTCGATATCCCGATCTGGGGGCATACCGGGCAAAACATCTGGAAATACATCGGGGTATTCACAGACTATCCGGACTTGGTCAATGGTAGGTTGGGATATACTCTTGTTGCATTTGAATTGGCGAGGTAAGGTTTCAGATATATGTTCGACTGATATTCCGGCTGTACTGGTCATGGTGATGGCTTTCTTGGCACAGTCAATCAATCCTTTATGTTTGGACATCCAATCCATTCCTAGTACTACTTCCAAACCTTTAGTTCCGAGTACTATCAGACTAGCATAAAAATCTATGCCATGGATTCGGATAGGGACGGCTTTGCAAATTTGCCTAGCCTTGGTGGTTGATCCGGGAATTTGAACAATCATAACATGCTTCAGTTTGGTTGGTTGAATTTTACTAGTGCATGCAAATTCTTCGGTGACAAATGAATGCGATGCACCAGAATCAAACAACACTCTTGCAAGTACTGAATTAACAGAAAACATACCCAGCACGACGTCTGGCGCTTCCTGAGCTTCTTCAGCAGGCATGAGAAAAAGACGGCCATTGCGGTTGAGTGAATTCCCTGGGGAAAATCTTCTCCCTCGCTAAACACGACGTTGTTGCTGATCTGGGGCATTGGCATTGGGGGCTGTAGCATTCTTCTTGTTGGGGCACTCGTTGGAATAGTGGCCTTTATTTCCACAGTCATAACAAGTCACTTGCGACTTGTCCTTGGCTGCGACAGGCACAGCATTGCTTCCAGTCCTCGGGGCAGTGTTGGTGTTGGCGGTAGCATTGTTGGTGTTGAACTTGGGTGGGGCACGGGTGAAATTTCTAGAGTTACCGGGGTTGTTGTGATTTCCTCCGGGTCTAGGGTTTCCACGGTTGGGATAGGTCGGACGGTTCATCGGGGGTCTGTTGGTTCTTGGGGCAAATCCTGGAGATGGGTTGGGGTGATACTTTGGGGTCTGATGGGTTCCTGGTTGGTGCATCATGCGACGCTTGCGGTTCTCATTGGCTTGGTTGATCTTTCCTTCCATCTGGATAGCAGAGTCGACAAGGGCTTCAATATCCGCAAAGGGGATATTGACTAACAGCGTCTGCATCTCGTCATGCAGACCATTCAGGAACCTTTCTTTCTTCTTGGCTTCCGTGTCTATCTCGTCCAAGGCATACCTAGCTAATGACAAAAAAAATTTACAGTATTCCACCACAGTCATCCTTCCTTGCTTCAGCTCTCTGAACTCGTCTCTCATTCTCTTGATCAAACCTGGTGGTACATGGGTTCTGCTAAACTTGACCTTGAATTCCTCCCAGGTCATCATCTGGCCTCTGGTCATTGCACGAACACTGTTCCACCATGCCCTGGCATCTCCGGCTAGATAATGGGTGGCAAACAGAACTTTCTCGTTGGCTTCCACTCCAGCGACTTCTAGGTTATTTTCCATGGTTTGCAGCCAATCATCGGCGTCTCGGGGTTCTTCTGACTTAGTGAAAACAGGTGGGTTGGTATTCTGGAAATTCTTGAGCTTAGATCCATGGTTGTCCTGATTTCCGTGGACTTGGTTTTTATGGGCTAGCTGGGCTATCTGTTGTAGAGTGGCTAGGTTGGCTTGACGTTCCGCTCTTTCAGCTTCGCGGTCAGAAGTCAACATTTGCAGGATCTGCAACATCGGGTCCGGGGCTGAACCACTTACTCCACGTGGCATCTGAAGATTTAGATAGATCATGAGAAAAGAGGGAAATTTCTAAGGTTTCGGGGACTTTGAAAAGTTTTAAAGGTTTGGCTCAGATTTTTCTAGCAACTTGCTTTTTTTTCATTCATTCATTCATAGCACACAGTACAACACACACCACAACAAAGAAAAACAGATGGTTTTAAGAACCATTCTGAGAACTACGATATAGTGGGACCGAATACTACTCACTACGCTAGTGCTCAAGTGCTACTACTCCTCGGAATCTGTGGCTTCATCATCTTCATCATCATCGATGAAGGCGAAATCATCCTCATCGGTGAAGAAGTCCATGGCCTGATCCTCCAGAAAATTGTCATCATCGCTGAGATAGGAGTAAGGGTCTCCACGAATATCCTCTCCGGCATTCTCCCTTTCCTCCAACTGCATGTCTCTCTCGTGGATGGTCTCCTCCAAAGATGAGATGCGGTGGCAAAGAAGGGCAATAATGCGCTCCTTCTTGTCGAGCTGACAGTGGCGAGACTTGCGATCCTTTGCTAGCATGGCGATGGTCTGATCCTTTGTCTTGATGATGGCAGACTTGTGGTTGGAGTAGTCACGGCAGTTGTCCAACTCCTGCTGACGATCGTACATCATGAAGCTAAGGTGGTCCAATTGAGTCTTCAGCTCGGGGTGGTATGGGGCTTCCAGTGGTTGTCCATTTGCATCACGCCTTGGGCAAAACTCAAAGCGAGTACCCTTGATTTGATTGATGCTCTGCCCACACAGACGGTAAAGAGCTTCCTGCATTGCTCTGGCAAGTCCATCGAGCCAGTTGTTTTCCCTCAAGGTAAACTGAATTCCCTCCGCAGTGGGAGGTTAAATTTTTCCTCGGAGACTTGCAACAATTAGCCACTGCAGATCTTCTCCTCCTTGATCATTGAGCTGAGCTCCGAAGAACTCGGGGTGCGGACGCTCCAGAAGTTCCGAAAGCTGGTCCAAATCCCTCTCAAAGATAAGGTCTCCTCCATTCCCCAGTTGGTAAAACTTGCTGTACTTAACGTCCATCTATAAGAATAGAGGATGAGTAGATTAGCAGGGTGATCAAGTGTGTCAAAATTTTATGTATTTTGCAAGAGTTTTTGAGGAACATGAATTTTTATGAAAGAATAAAAGGGATAAGAATGAGAATAAGTTTTTGTAAATATTTGTTTTCTTTGGTTTTGAAACTAAGTTTTTGATGCAACGTCCAGTCTAACTAGGGTCTCCTATGGTCAGGATGGCTCTCATACCAACTTGTCAACACCCGGATTTTTCAATCCTAGATGCCTGTTATGCCATACATCGCAATCCCAGGATTACCATTTTTGCGAGACATAACAGAATTGGATACCATAGTACATCATCCATTACAAGCGATACATAAGTTCTTACACAAATAGGGATCTCATGATCCAGTTCTTAATACAACATCAAGCAGCGGAATACGTAATAGTAACGGTAGCGTAGGCGAAGCTCCATCTTCGGGGTCACAGGCAATGCTGACGATGGAAGATGATCCTAGTTGTCGTAACCTTCCTGGGGTCTATCCTCCAGGTACTCCTCTTCATAGTCTGGCCATGGGAATAGCCAGGGACAAAGCCATGAGTACTCTTTAAGTACTCGCAAACTAATAATAACAGGTAAAGGGGTTTTGGATAATAGGACACTAGGCTCTAGGGTTGTTTTGCAAAAGCCAGATTTATATCTCTAAGTTCTAAAGCTAGTCACAATTTTATAACTCCTAAGTGGGATCTTGTAACTCCTGTCACAACCCTGTTGTGGTCAAGTCAAAGTCTCAATTCATTTCACAAGTCATTTTGAAAAGTCTGACGGGGGAACAGTATGGCCACTACAACTGTCCATAACCGCGGACGCGGCTATTCGAATAGTTTGACACTCTGCAGAGATTGTACACTTTCACCACAACATTCGATACATCCGTCAGGAACAAATCCTGAATTCACCATACTCAGTATGCGGATAATCAATCCTAACCTTTCAATTACACGCCCTAGTATAAGCACCTCTCCTGTGAGTATGGCCTCCCAACCATGACCAACTGTCATCTTGGGTACTGCACAGGTGGACAATCTTCACAAGGTAGCCTCAGCTCAGACCTTGGCCATGAGGGAACTAATACTAAGGTATATAAGTTTCTAGTCAAGCCCTACCCAAATCTTCGGGTATTGTGGTTGTACGATAAAATTGGAATGGTATCGCATCCAGACAACCATCAGTTTTATAAAGGGCTAAGGCTCATGCCTCAACATTTTCATCACCAAAATCATCAAGTGTTCGGAAACATATGTCCAAAACATTTCAATAGAATGATCCATCATTCCAAGGTTTTCATAACCATTTTTCCTCCAAGTAAACCCATCTAAAGTTGATCAAGTTTTATGCTTAGCACTAGCATCTACAGGTGGGGGTAAGCAATAGTGAGGGGTGGTACACTAGTGGAGTTCCAACTAAGTACAACATTATATCTTAGGATGATATCAAGGTTTCTAACTTAGGCCAAATTTTATGCTCTTTATGCAACCTTCAGAATCTTTCTAGTATCTACAAGTCACTTAAGTCAACTCTAAGTTAAAGCTTTGATAAAGAAATAAAGTAAGAAGCTTGCAAATAAAACTAGATTGGTTTATCAAGTGGGTATGATCATATATGCTTAAGCCATATAGTAGGCATAGTAACAAGAAAGTATTTGCTTGCACAATATGAGTATATGCTTGCTAAATTGCAAGTGTTAGCTTGCATAGGTCAACTTGATTAGTAAGGCTTGCTAAATTGCAAGTGTTAACTTGCACATTCACTAGTAGTATTAGGCTTGCCGAAGTAGAGTATCTTGCAAGTTTTAGCTTGCCTTGTGCAGAGCAGTGGTTGAAGTTCTCCTCGGCTTCTTCTTCGTAGTATCCTCCTTCCTCCTCGTATCCTTGGTCGGTACTAGCGTCTATTAATAAATACGAGGTACACAATCACCAAACAATACTTAACTACTTGCAATCCTCACACACAAGGGTCCTATAGATGATCTAGCATCATCTCTAACATTACAAGGTTAAGGCTTGATTTAATTCCTTTTATTTTTAGAAAAGTAATTTCTACTAATTGAAAAACTAATTAAGATTTAATATTCTCCAAACCAAACATGGGATCATGGTGACACATGTCATCACCACATATTGTAGTCCAAGGGAATGTGATTTAAAGTGATGTCACAATTTAATAAGGTTTTACCCTTTTATTTTAATTAATTAAAGTGGCTAGAAATGCTTATGTAGCATTCTTTTATTACTTGAACATTATTCCTGCAAGTAAACCTATATATTTTTATATATTATCAATGGTATGGTTAAATGT
Organism: Avena sativa; assembly: GCA_916181665.1. Taxonomy (NCBI): domain Eukaryota; kingdom Viridiplantae; phylum Streptophyta; class Magnoliopsida; order Poales; family Poaceae; genus Avena; species Avena sativa. Next base: position 379,593,340 of record OV702284.1, read on the forward strand.
GATTTTTGAGAGTTGGAATCAACTCAAAAGCTATTATGGTTTAAATTTGAAAAATGTTTGAATGCAGAAAAGCTTCTGCCTTGTTATTTTTACCATGGGTGATCTATAGATCCAAATGACTTGAATCCAACGGGCTTGGATTCAGCATTCTCAGACCTTTCTAACAAAATTAGTTTCATTCAATTTGATGCACTGAATCGATCTGGGTTGATTTTTGAAGTTGAGTATAGAAGTGAGTTTGAAACAAAATGGAAAAGGTTTAATTTGAATAACTGGGCTGCGCAGGAAAAGTTAACGGGCCGGCCTGCTAAGCGCAGTGCTCCCGCGGGCTGCTTAAGTGGGTGTCCCCACTCGTTAGTGACATGGGGCTGGGCGAAGCGGTATGGGGCAACGTGGGTCATTCGATCTGATTCTAATCCAACGGCTGGGAGTCATCGTCGACGCGAGACAACGCCGGCGAGAACGAAACCTAGCGCGGCCAGTGGGGGGTGTTGGGGACTCACCGGGGTGCTGGCGAGGGTCGGCGAGGCGGGCGAACGACGAAGTCGACGACGGCGAACTCAGGGGTGGTCGCGGCAGCTCCTGGGGTGGACGAAATCGATGGCTCCCTTCTTCTCCAGAGGCGGAGGGCTCCGGTGAAATTCCGGCGGGGTGGTGCTCGCCTTGCTCTGAGAACGGTGTGGCACGATCAGTGAGGAGAGGGGAGTGAGATGGTGTGAAGAAATCGAGCGGGGTGACCTCTATTTATAGTCGAGCGAGGGGACCGACGGGGCGCACGGTGAGCTCGTCGGGGGCGGTGTTACAGGCGGTTACTGGCATGGGCGACGGTAGGGGACGGTGTGGTGTCTCCTGGCGATGCTCAACGACATGGTTTCGAGGCATGGGCGGTGCATCTTGGTCTAGAACATGCGACGCTCTGCGCGGCAGAGGCGGCGTCTTCGACGGCGAGTGGTGGCTGTGCGGCACGGGGCTACGAACGGGGATGTCTGGCGGTCTCCTGGGTCGGTGGTGATCGTGTGTGCACGCGGTGAGGGCGGCGCGCGGTCTGTGGGCGCTGGTCGAGGGTGGCGCTCTGGCGCACGCTCGGCATGGTCTCTGGCGAGGTTGGCATGGTCCGTGCGTGTGGTCCAGGGCTTGGCAATGCTCGCGGCTGGGACAGTGAGTGGCGGTGGACGGTGGGCTGTCTCCCAGACATGCTGGCTAGGCTTGCTGCTGCTCCTAGCTTGCTGTCAACTATGGGGTGGCAAGGGTGTGCTCGGCTGTTCACCATTGATGGCAATGGCAAGCTCACAGTGGTGCTAGTGGTTAGTTAATCTTCCTAGATGATCTACTGAGCTGGTTGTGAGCTAAATGGGAAACCAGTTAGGCAAGAATCATTGCTCACAATAGTGTTTGATGTTTGTTTGATTTGTGTCTGCAACCTGTTTGAGGAAATGGCCGCATGAAATCAAGTTTAAAATTTTGAAAAGATTTTTGGTGGGTTTGCTAGATTGGTGCTCGTGAGTCTGCAGATGCTTGGGTTTTGCAAGTTGAGCTTGTTTGAGTGGTTTTTGAATAAGTGGGATCTTCCCATATGATAAAGATTCAATTTTGAAATGTCATTTAAACTATGCATTTGAAAGTTTCTGGATGATCACAAAGTGGGCCTTGATACTTTGTTATGAGTACATTCAAGGGGTGCAAAGATCCAGAAAAGTTTCTGTTAGGTTCTGAAAGTTTGAGACAGCCAAAGTAGGCATGGGAGTTAAATTGGTCAAAATGATCATTCCCTTAATATATGTGTTTTGATTTACTTGTCTTTAGAAAAAGTGTGGGAAATGTTTTAGATGATGTTTATTTCATCTAAGAAACATTTTACAAGCAATGAAACAATCAAACAAGGTGGTTCAAAAGAATTTCAAATTAAATGCATACACATATGCATGCATTCATAATTTTATTTAGCAAAGTTTTTGTTAACCCTAATTTTGATGATTAGGAAATGGATGATCCAAGTTTAGTATTTTTGGGATGTTACGATAGCTGCCCACTACCTGGGAACTGGAGGGCTGATGTCTTGCAGGCACGGCTACCTGGCCATAGTCCATCACATGAGGTTTTGCAGGTACATTTCTAATTTTGCAGAATTGTTGCATTGATTCCATACATTAGAATTCAACTGTTTCTGCCCCGATGCTTATGTCTTTAACTGTTTGTTTCGCTAGACTTATAAACAATAACTAGACTCATGTAGTTGAAGGATGAAAGGGCCATCTTTGGATTAGATCAAATGTGTTATGCTATGTCGGCATGCTATCTAACAATGATTATATCTTGTCAATTGCTTGTTTTACAGGTTTATTTAGCCTCTTGGCTTGCTAATGTGAACATCAAGATGAGTAGGTAATTGCTTAATTGACTGTTTTAGCTTTTGGGTATTAGAAACTAACAACATCAAAAGTTGCACCCTGAATTTCGAAATTAATCTGTACATCATATAACTTTGGTGCTAGTATTGATAGCTTGATTTTATTTTAGAATTGACGAAATCTTAGAGCTTGTTGGGGAAGAGATGCAAATCAGATTGTGTTGAATTTTTTGATGCATATGAAATGACCAATCACCCTTTAAGCGGCTTCTTTTCTTTAGTGGAAGACCTTGAGGCTGAAAGCCCTAGTCTGTGCGAATCTTTCTCCTCTTGTATTACCGTGTTACTCTTGAAGTGTCCGGTAAATATTAAAGATTTACTAAGTTGGTCAGCCAAAGTGGTTAGGACCAGAACAAAGCCATCTTATTTTGAGGTTAGGACCGTACGAAGTACACACTCGAAATATCTGGGAGAAAAACCAAATCGGAATCAATATCCGAGTTGTTACTATACATAGTCCCCTATGTTTTTGTGGGAGGTATGACATCTCTCCGTCCTTATTTTGAGTGGTGCCACCTCATCCGTTTTGAGCACCATTCTTTCCGTCACTATTTTCACTCCAAGCACAATTCCAGGCTACTAATGCAAGAGCAACTTATTAGTGCACCGGTCCACTTTTTCGCCCAATCGTTAATGCTAGCATTTCTTATGGTTGGAGGAGTGCAAGAGGGGCCCAAACTCTTTTAAACAATCACTTTACGAGGCCAGCTAAATATAGGTAGGTCAATAATAAGTTAGTATTGAAATTCATCCCAGGGGACAGAAAGAACAGCTATCCTAAGAAGGAAGAATATAATTGACGTCATGAGTCAGAGTGCAGAAGGAATTAAACATCAGCAACTGCAAGTCAAGATTTTCAGAATGCAACGCAGTTCAAATCTGTGTGCGTAGTCAACTGTTTGTTTGCCAAAAAAGAAGTCAACTGTTTGTCATTAGATTATTGCCACATCCCACAAAGAAAAAATGGGTTGCGTAGTGCTTTTTATCTAAGCACGACCTGATCGAGTTGTCAACTCTATGTTCAAGCCTCTGAGCAGATTTCCTGTCAACTTGCGACGCATCGGAAACTACTGTTTCATTTGGTTTAAGCATCTTTCCAGTTGTACTGCCCTTATCAATATCCACATGACCCATTGCTTGCATTTGATGCTGGAGAGAGAAATTTTGCTGCGGAGGTTTGAAGGTGTTGGGTTTCCATGTAGCCCAGTGTTGTGAGAAGTATTCATAGCTTGGAAGTTAGCTACAGGTTCTCTCCCTGCCTAGGGTTCATGATACCTTGCTTATGCAACTGTGCCAGGGATGAAACAGGAATAGCAAAGTTCCCATATGAAGAGTACTTCTGCAGAGATTGATTCCCTCCGGGTATTGTAGCTCCAGCGGAATCAAAAAAATTCCATCTCAGAAGAGGCTAACTCTGCATCACTGTTCAGAGCTTGTTTTGTCTCTTGACTATGTGAATTGATAGAACTTGTGGCAACATCAGGTGGCCATGATGCCTGCTGTCCTTGGTTTACGAGCCCCATAAGTTGGATTCTGAAGCGTTACTGGAAAACATCATAGACTGGGGAATCGTAATCTTGTTAGATTGGATGTCGTCCAAACGTTGTGCTGATATGTTTGTCCACACACATTCATGAATACTGTTTCTAAGCTGCCTTGTTGAGGAGTTGGTACAGAACCAGGTCCTGTGTCTGGCACAGGATATTGCTGCCTGAACTTAACTGGGGAAAATGCCCAGATTACTGTCTAGTACTATCCACTTTTGAATTATGAAATGGTGTTGGTTGTGAGCTTGTAATATGAGAGGTGACAAATAATGTGTAGCAGTGGAAGGTATCAACATGTTCCTGTTGTTCTTCCCTTGCCGAGTGTTCAGATTGCTTGCCATCAATATTAATGTGACCGTAAATGATCTGAGGTGGAGTGTCGTTGGGACGTCTTAGACTATTACCTTGTAAATAAGAAGATTGATTAAGCTGTTGCTGAGAAGTAGCAACAATTAATATCAAGAGAAGGAATGCCTCCTGGAGTCCTGGCTAGCAGCAAGGCCACTTGCTGTCCATGCCTTAACCATGTGCGGTTCATTTTGGTACTCCTGAGTCCTGACCTGCGGTCATTTGTTCCCATCTGAAGAGTGCTTCCGCACAGACGGGCTCTCTTTGTGGGTACAGTAGCTCCAGCGGAATCAAAATGCCATCTCAGAAGAGGCTAAGAGCATCTCCATTCGGCTACCCAGGATGCCGATCAGGACGCTGAAAATAGGTCTAGACGCCGAAAATTGGTCCAGTCGCGTACCTAGGAACCTGTTTTCATCCGGATTCAGACGAACTTTGGTTCGGGCTTGCCAGGCCGTACCTAGGTTCCCGGGAACGCCAGACGCAATGAAAACGGCGTAGGCCAGCTCTGCCGACGAGAGAAGGCCGAACTCCCGCCACTTCGCCGAGCTCCCGCCCTTTTCTTTCTCCCCCTCCCGCCTTTCTTCCCCATTCCCCCCACTCCCACCACTTCGCCGAGCTCCCATCCGCCATGCTGCCCAAGGGTTTCGTCAAACCCAGATCGAACCTCGGCGAGGCTTCGGGGGAGAAGAAGGCGAGGAAGCCGAGAGCACCGACTACGAAGCCGGAGGGCATGTCCTACGCCGAGTGGGCAGCCAAGGAGTAGAGCCGGAAGATCGCGTCGGACGATCGGAAGGGCAGAAAGGAGAGGGCGAAGCTCCGGCAAGAACAAGAGCAGGCGGCGGCGGCGGAAGAGCAGGTGACCATGAGGGCGAACCAGGCGAAACAGGTGGCGGCGATGATGGCGGCGCTGTATCCCCCCCCCCCCCCTGGGAAAGCCAGACAAGCGTCGGCTCACCGGTCGGATTCTCGCCGATCTCTCCGGCCGGCTTCCAGGAGAGCCAGGCGAACGCTCGGCAGAGATACTTCTCGTCCCCCGAGTTCGACGACGGGTTCAACCCGAATGTGGTCTTCCCCTGCCCGGCGCCGCGCCCTCCTTCGGCCTTCAACGTTGACATCAACATCCCCTACTCCACCTCTCCGGCGTACACAGGCCCCGCGCTGCGCCGCGGCCCACTGCCTTTCTGCAGAAGCTCGGCGCAAGCAACCTACAGCGAGGCCAACGCGTGCAACATGTTCGGCGGAATGCCGGTCGGCCTGCCGGCCGGCATGTTGGCCGAGACATACATAGAGGACATGATCGCCCAAGGCTCGGCGGCCAACCCCTCCTTCACGGAAGAACAGTCCCGGGCCAATGCCGAACCCGGCATCGAGTCTCAGGATTTCGCCAACCTCGACGCCGAGGAGATGCAGGCCGAACCGACGCGGGTCGAGGACGCCAAGGGTGATGTCGTGCTTCTAGCGAAGGGAAAGAGGGGGAAGAAGAAGCCGGACACTTTGGCGTCGGAGGCGCGGATCAAGTGGACGGTGCCCGAGGACACCTGTCTCGCCGAAGCCTGGAAAACGGTGAGCATGGATCCCATCACCGGTGCCAAACAGAATTCCGACAACTATTGGAGGCGCGTGAAGCTAGCGTTCGATGAGCGTAGCATTTGCGACCCGAAGTATAGCAAAATTCACATGGAGCGAGGGGAGAAGGCTATTACCAACCATTGGGCGATTATCCAGCATGCGTGCAGCAAGTGGCACAGCTGTGTGGAAGAGGTGGAACGGACAAAAGCCAGCGGGGAAAACATAGACAACAAGGTATTCACGAACACTAGCCGAAGTTATGACATCCTCAAGCAAAACTTGACACACTTTGCCTTCCATTTTGCAGCTTCGTCGTGCACTCGCTTTGTATCGAGAGGACATGAAGGCGGAGTTAAAGTTTCACCATGTGTTCCAGGAGATCGAGAACTGCGAAAAATGGTGGGACACTCGCCTGAGCCTCGCCAAGACCAAGGACGGCGTGTACAACCCGGAGGCCCCTCCCGCTGATGCCGGCGAAGGAAGGCCGGAGATCGGCCAGAAAAAGGCGAAGATTCTCAAAGTCGCTAGACCTCCCGCCGAGCGTCTCCAGGCTTCAATCGAAAAATGCATCGCCGACACGAGGGCGCACGCCGAGAAGAGGGCCGAGAAGAGCGACGAGAGGTGGGCACACCTGATCGAGACCCAAGGGCAAAAGGTGGCCCTCCTCAAGGCCAACTACGCCGCCAAAAAGAGGAACACGGATCTCAAATTCCTGATGGGCGGCAAGGACACGTCGACGATGAGTTCGCTGGTCAAGGCCTGGTATATGGTGCACCGCCAGGCCATTCTCCAGGCCGAGATCACGCCTGCTGATGTGCCGAACGCCCCTGTGCCGAACGACGCCACTGCTACGCCGAGCTCCGCTTCCACCTCCTCCAACCAGTCGGCGTCCGCCGGCGAGACGCCCGACCCCTCCGCATCGACCACGCCGCAGGAGCCCATCGCCATCGACAACTGAGATATGACCGAGCCTTTTTACCCTGTTCTGTAATAATCTGTCGCCGAACTTGTGGGCGTTAATTCTGTCGAACACCTTTTGGCCGAGCTCTCGCCGACGAGAACGATAAAAATTCGAATATGTCGCCGTTTTCTATTCGTCTGGGAACTCGGTCTGGAAACGCGAGTGGAAAACTCGGTGTTCCCAGACCAAAAACGAGTTTCGTCCGTTCAAAAAAAGGTCCGGATTTCGTCCTAGGTTCGCCTAACGAGTGGGGATGCTCTAACCCTGCAGCACTGTCCAGAGCTTGTTTTGTCCCTTGACTATGTGAATTGGCAGAACTTGTGGCACATTCATGTGGCGGAATAAAAAAAAATCCATCTCAGAAGAGGCTAACTCTGCATCACTGTTCAGAGCTTGTTTTGTCTCTTGACTATGTGAATTGATAGAACTTGTGGCAACATCAGGTGGCCATTGATGCCTTCTGTCCTTGGTTTACGAGCCCCATAAGTTGGATTCTGGAGCGTTACTGGAAAACTTCATAGACTGGAGAATTTTGGGTGTAATCTTGTTAGATTGAGTGCTGGCTAAACGTTGTTAGATTCATGAATACTGTTGCTGAGCTGCCTTTTTGAGGAGTAGGTACAGAACCAGGTCCTGGCACAGTGTATTGCTGGCCTGAACTTAACTGTGGGAAAACGCCCAGTGCTACCCATTTCTGAATTATGAAATGGTGTTGGCTGTGAGCTTGTAATGTGAGAGGTGACAAATACTGTGTAGCAGTGGAAGGTATCAATCTGTCCCAGGTGTTCTTCCCTTGCCGAGTGTTCAGATTGCTTGCCATCAACATTAGTGTGACTAGACCATAACTGATTAAAGTGGAGTGTCGTTGGGATGTCTTAAACCAAAACCTTGCAAAGAAGAATATTGATTAAGTTGTTGTTGAGAAGTAGCAACATTATCAAGAGAAGGAATGTGTCCTGGCTAGCAGTAAGGTCACTTGTTGTCTATGCCTTTCCATGTGCGGTTCATTTTGGTACTCCTGACCTGCGGTCATTTGTTCTTGGCTCTGCAGCGATTCTCAGGTTTCTGGACCCCCTACGTCCGATATTATGATTTATTCCAACATGCTCACTGATTCTATCAACAATCATCTGATGCTGGTTAGGGTTTGTTGCTGGCATGCTGGAGCCCATCATACTAACAACTGACATTTGGCATTTGCAAAGTGCTATATCAGCCTTCACCTGCTTGACTGAATTCACATTACCTCCATTCGATCGTCTTCCAGAAGTTCTCGTCACCGTTAAAGACGTTTTGGGTACTAATGATGTCTTGTGCAAGGTTTTCCAGTCAGTCATCTTGGTTATTACTGGATTCTTGGTCGATACTAGATCTGAAAAGGATCGTGGCTGTGTTTTGTAGTGCGCCACTTGATGCTGCAAGCTTACTATGGTCGCGAGCTGGTAAAGTAGCTGAGTTATTGGCAATTATCTGCTGGGTTTTCTGCAAGCTCCATTCTTCCTTTCCTCGGCCACAGTCTGAAGTTGGCCTCCAGTCGGGATGAGTTACAGCAGGATATCACTTCTCCCAGTCTCTCCATATACGAGCCATGCTGTTATTGTGGAAGCATACTAGTACAAATACTACTGAATCATTCCAATTTATTGCTTGATCTTTTCTGCGTGGGAGCGGGATGCACCGGAACTCCCTTCTCTCAATCCCTCTATATATACCGAGTCATGTGTCGATAGCAATCAATCTCGTAGAAGGACACAAAATTTCCCATCGGCAAATCATCAAGTGCAGCCCTAGTGTTGTAACAGAGGATGGACAAGTACACGATCCGCCTCCTTGCACTTGCCCTACTTTCCCTACATCTCGTATGCTCTGCTGCTGTTGGGCAATGTAAGTATATACGCGACAGAGTTTTTCCTTTTGCTGATTGAGTTTTTGTTCACATCACTCCGCCCTTCAAGCTCGATGAGTTTGTCCGCTGGTTATGCACGCGTAGTTTGTATAATTCCACCCAAAGCATGTGTTCTTGCCTGATCTGTTTGCTTGCTTGTTATTTGTTAACCAATCCAAGATAACTGCAATAACAATGGTTTATTTGTTCATAACGCAGCTCGAATCGTCTCCGATGACTTGGACAACAAGAAGGTCAATTTTCCACACGGCCCGTGCTTCTATTCGAAAGCGTGCGACGACGGGTTTTGCTTCTGTTGCCAAGTACTTAGCCTGTGCTACGCAACTATGAAGGTGTGCGAGAAACACTGTGAAGCATCCTCTGCTTCAGATACAGTAGCGACGGCAAACCCTCCTCCCCCTGTTCCTGCCTAGTCAAATTGACTTTTTTACATATTTATTTGCCACGTGGTGTGTGGAAAGAACAGTTTGCAGTAAGAGTAATATATACCCTAGTTGTTGCAGTTTTATTTCTCATATTGTATTTGCATTCTTACCAAATATTACCGGTTAAGTTCTAAAACTAGTTAATATGAGGTCCAAAACAGTGCTTCCTACATGGATGTGCAGTGAATATGAATCGAGCGAGAGTCCCATCCTCAAAAACAGTATGCCACTGCGTACTATAAGTACTGCCCATTTCTGAAGAATAAAATGGTGTTGGTTGTGAGCTTATATGAGCAGGTGATAAATACTGGGTACAGTGTAAAGGTTTCTGTCCCTGGTGTTCAGTCTTTGCCGAGGATTCAGGTTGCATTCCATCAACATTATACCATATAAGTGATCTGAAATAACTGTCCCTTGAGTCGGTGGTGCTAGTCTTAAACCAAAACCTTGCAAAGAAGATTGATTAAGTTGTTGCTGAGAAGTGAGAAGTATCAACATTAACAAGAGAAATGTTGGACCTGCAAAAAAAAGAGAGAGAAATGTTGGGTATCAGCAACTGCATTACTATCTCTTTGAGTTGTACAATTTAATGAAGAAGTCGCAGCATATGTTCACTACACAGATCATTTATTCTGTCGGGTCATCAGGAAGAACTAGAAGCATAAATTTGCTACTGAAAAATAGTGAGAGCACTAGTCACGACTGGACATAATATCATGTGGTACAAAAATTGTCGATTAATACCGTAACACATATAAGTCAAATACTAATGGAAGCTACAGGGATGTGGGCTTTTAGGTTAATTCATTACAAAGAGAACACCGTTTCATGTTACCATGCTGATTTGACAGAAATAGAGAGAAACAGTCACACAAAATAAATACTACTCCCTCTTTTTCAAAATATAAGATGTTTTAGCTTTATAAATCAAATGTATTTAGACTTCTTTTAGTATGTAGGTTCACTAAGGTTTGAAGTGAATCTACACACTAAAAGAAGTCTAGATATTTGTTTTACACACCTAAAAAATCTTATAGTTTAAAATGGAGGGGGTACTAGCATAAGTGAAGCTTAAACACTTTGTTATGGAATTTTATGATTTATTCAGTAATAACCTGGCTAGCCAGTGTTATCTAAAAGTGGAACGATGAACTACCTGTTCTGATCCGCTTTGAGTCAGACCAGCATCAAATTATGGGGTTCCTTTAACTGAGTGCCACACCATGTCGAGATTCGAAGCCCCACCAGCAAAAGATCCCACTTCTTGCTTGCCCGAATTGCCTAAATTATGCGTTTTTTTTTACTCCTTCCGTTTTCAAATATAAGATGTTTTAGCTTTATGAACCAAATGTATCTAGACTTTTTTTAATATGTAGGTTCACTCGAGTTTAGAGTAAATCTACCCACTAAAAAATATAAATACATTTTCTTTCTAAATCTAAAAAAATTTATATTTAAAACGGTGGGAGTATTAGCAAAGAAGGAATGCCTCCTGGGTGGCAGCAAGATCGCCTGCCTTTCCATGTGTATTCCATGCATTTTGGTACACCTGGCTGCGGTCGCTCCATGCCGCCCAGATCAGATGTGATATTGGTTCTAGGAGAATATCTTATGCGACCCAGGTCGTACGGGGCAGATTGCTGGACCAACTCTCACAAGCGACACGTGGGCAACCGTCAAAGCATAAGATTTTGTAAGACCAGGGTCGCATAGGATTTTTTTCCCCACGGAGAGCGTGTTCCACCACATGCAGAGTAATTAGGGCATCTCCACCGGGTCGATCCATACTGTCATCTTAAACGGTCCGTTTTTCCCGTTTGGGTCGGACGCCGACCAATTTGGGTAGGGGGTCCGGCCTGTCCGGCCACCCATCCGCACAGACGGACGTTGGCGCCATTGCTGGACAGGGATGTAGATAAGTTGAAAATGGCGCCATCGTTGGCAAGACACACACAGATTACTGGCAAATAACATGGCATACGTGCGACATTGCCCTTTGGACATCGCCAACAAGTGGCCATTCAATGTCCAAAAGATGGCAGCTTCCCTGCCCAAAAAGTTGCAACTGCAGTCGCCATTGTCCTTCAGGCATCGCGAGCCTTGACGGTCTGCTGCCTCTTCGCAACCCAAGCCCTGCGATCGGGGTCGGCAATGCTATCTAGGTCGGTGAGCATGATGGCGTTCTCCTCGGCCATGATCTTGGCTTCGGCTTCCTTGGCCTTGGCTTCGGCCTCCAGCACCCTAGAACTGGCATCGGCCTCCTTGGCATCGGCTTCGGCCTCCGTCGACTTCGTCTTGGCCTCGATCTCTGTAACACCCTCAGAATCGGCCCTATGCAAGTTTTAGCGATCCCCGCCAAACCCGCATAGAAATGATTCAAAGGTGCCCACCAGGCACTTTCGTGCGGGTGGAAAACGAAGTAATATCATTACACAATAGTCCACGATGGAACCCACAGAACAGATATATACAACAACGACTCCATGAGTCAAGAATACGGATACACAATACAAAGATCCAAATCAACTTGAAAATGATACATCGTCCGACTACGGACAAGATGCAAATGGGGCTAAGAGCCCTGAAGAATAATCAATGGCGTCCATAACCCTGCCCAGGCCAAGCCGAAAGGGTAACCCTGCTAACGACGTCGATCTCAAAACCTGGTTAAACAAAAAGGGGTGCCGACAAAGGGCAAAGGAAAAAGAGAGCGGTCAGTACTGAGGCCAGTACACGGTGAGACTGAAGCGGCAGCGCGACATGCACTAAACAACCTATAGAGACTCAATACAACTAGCGGCTATCAGAGAGGGATAAGAAAGACCTATTCAGAACCATCCTGATACTACCACCAAACATACCCATCCTGGTATTTCCCCCTCGAGACCAAATGAGAAAGTCCACCGAGGAACTCACACAGTTGGCAGTTTTATTTATTCAGCTATCGTTGCAGCAATTACTAGTCAGGTATAGATAGTCATCCTGATATAATAAGCAGTGGGCACTTTTAGTGAATCATTCCGTTGTATTTGCGACACTTACTAGTCAGATATAATTAGCATGAGATATCCCAAACCCAGCAGTTGTTGGTACTTTTATCTAGCCATTCCGTTGTAGTTGCAATACTTACTAGTCAGATACAATGGTAACAGGCGACAACCCAAACCAGCAATTGTTGGCACTTTTATTTAGCCATTCCATTATAGTGAAGCTGATTACTAGTCATTATAAAGTCAAATTTATAGCACTACTTTAGTTATAGTTGTCTATGATCGAGATACTGTGCTCCAAGTCGTCCATAACCGCGGACACGACTTTCAAAAAGTTTTACCCTGCAGGGGGGCACAAATAGCAACACAGGCACGATCAACCTCGAGAAAAACCAAATAAAACCCAACGAGGCATCACGACAAACCAATTGCAAGATTCATATAAATTTCAGGGGGCCACCCCACCAAGCTACCCGCTACGAAGTTGGCCGGCTCCGAGACGGACCCAGAGGTTCGTGACGACGGTTGTAAACGACTGGGAACCCAAAAATGTGACTGGGCTTGTCGATACCGCGAAAACGTGGCACGGGGTTCCAAAACAGTACAGGCGCTCCACGCGCAATCATAATAAAGCAGTAAAGCATGGCATAAGTACAGGATAGTAATAAAGCCCCAAACTACTTGTGGCCCCAAGAAATAAGATATGACTCAAGCTTTGGCTAGGGGGATTCTGTAGGGGTTCGTAGCATGGAAAACAAAAAATTTCTACCGCATGCACACAAACAGGCCAAGATCTATCTACTAGATTGTAGCAACGAGTCGATAGAGGAACTCACCCTCGAAGATTCCAAAGCGGTTAACGAGAGCAGATTCTCGTGGGTGATGTAGTCGTACACTTGCCGATCTCAAGATCGCGTAGACGATCCTTCCGGCGCTGCGTTCCAGCAGCGCTCCCGCAGTCGGTCACACGTTCGGTACTCGATGAAGACCTTCCTCTCCCTTGTTCCAGCAGGCAGCGGAGGTTGTAGCACTCTCCTCGCGATTCCGGCAGCACAACGGCGTGGTACCGGAAGTAGAGGGGAGATCTCGCAGGGCTTCGCCTTAAGCCGGAGCGAGTATGGTGGACTATGAGAGAGCCCTCGGTGTTCTAGGGTTTAGACACACCAAGGAGGGGTTGCTAGGGCTGGCGGCTAGGGCTTGGAGGTGCCCAAGTCGGCGGCTAGGAGAGAAACCCTAGGCGGCGGCTATGGTGGGCGGCGGCGGCTAGGGTTAGGTTTAGAGGGGGCAATCTTGTGTGCTAGGAGGGGAGCCCTGCCCCTCCTCTTATAGGAGGGAGGCGCCGGCCAAGGGGAGGGGAATCCCTCCCTAACTCGGATCCCAAGTGGGCCGGCGGTGGAGGAGGGACTCCTTCCCAACTCGGTTTCCACCTCCCTCTCCACTTCCCAAAAATAGTCGTTTGACTTTCAAATTGGCGTTTGACTTTTCAAACAAGGATTTGATTAAATCCTCTATTTTGTTCAGTGATGACACTTAGTACATGATGCAATCATACCAACTTGATATAACACATTCATGTACCCTTCCCCTCCGGAGTGCCGGACATTCCGGAACCTTCTAGAACATTCCCGATGAAAACACCGGAACCATTCTCCAACTCCGAAACAGGACTTTCCTTATATGAATCTTATTCTCCAGACCATTCTGGATCTCCTCGTGATATCCCGGATTCCATCCGAGACTCCGAACAACATTCGGTCTCTTACTCATCATTCCATAACTACTCAACAACATCGAATCCTTAAGTGTGTCTCCCTACGGTTCGTGAATTATGCGGACATGATCTAGACACTTCTCCGATCAATAACAAATAGAGGAATCTGGAAATTCATATGGCTCCCACATATTTCTACGATTAATTTGCGATGAACCACTTACATACGATACCAATTTCCCTTTGTCTCACGATAGTTTACTTATCCGAGGTTTTGATCGTCGGTATCTCTGCATACCTAGTTCAACCTCGTTACTGATAAGTACTCTTTTCTCGTTCCCGTGATATGTGATCCCTTGTGAGCCAGTCACATGCTTGCAAGTTAATTGGATGACATTCCACCGAGAGGGCCCAGAGTATATCTATTCGTCATATGGATGGACAAATCCCACTCTTGATCCATGTGTCTCAACCAATACTTTCCGAACACTCAATGCCACCTTTATAGCCACCCAGTTACGGTGTGGTGTTTGATGTCATCAAAGCATCCATCCGGTAAAGGCGATATGCATGATCTCATGGTCGAAGGAATTAGGTTACTATGTATCAGAAAGCATATAGAAATTGAACTATTAAAATGACTTGATCTTTATGCTACGCTTATCTATAGGAGTATGTCCATCACATCATTCTCCTAATGATATGACCCTGTTGTTAATAACATCTCTATGTTCATGATCAGGAAACCATGATCATATATTAACCAACAAGCTAGTTTAACAAGAGGCTTTACTAGGGACTCTTTTATGTTTACAAATCACACAAGTATTAATGTTTCCTGTTAATACAATTATAGCATGGTATGTAAAAATTTATCATAAGTATGAAGATATGATAATAACCCACTTTATTATTGCCTCTTGGGCATATCTCCAACAGTCTCCCACTTGCACTAGAGTCAATAATCTAGTTTCAAACCTTTGTGTATTCAACACCTATGGCTTTCCGGTGTTGTAAGTACACGTTTGCCAGTGGTCAACTGATCTCCGGATCTGACACTTCCAGGTCCGTGTGTAATTGCATGTATTTGCGTCTCTACGCATCACTCATTCTCTAATGAGATGGCTTTGTATAAATTTGGTCCTTTAGTGAGACCTTTGGTTCTTTGGGGTTAAAACATGTTGATAATATTGTCGTACAATATATATTCATAGTATTATCCCGCTGTGAACTACACCTAGTTTGATAACAAACTACTTGACCCAAATGCCCTCTTTAGCTGCTATAATAGCAGTCATATACTTAGCCTTTTGTTGTAGTATCTGTCACAATGTCTTAACTTTGGAACTCATCCAAATCCATTATGGAACTTACTTTCCATTATATTGTGCCACCCTTAGTTTAGATTGAGAGAAACTTAATTTGTACTTTGTGACAAAACTAGTATCAATGTAGTACTTTTACAATGAACTAACCATCTATTTGTCACTTCTACAAACAATATATTCTTAGTTCTTGTAGGGGTTCGTAGCATGGAAAAACAAAATTTTCTATCGCATACAAACAAACAAGCCAAGATCTATCTACTAGATTGTAGCAACGAGTCGATGGAATAACTTACCCTCGAAGATTCCAAAGCGGTTAACGAGAGCAGATTCTCGTGGGTGATGTAGTCGTACTCTTTCCGATCTCAAGATCGCGTAGACGATCCTTCCGGCGCTGCGTTCCGGCAGCGCTCCCGCAGTCGGTCACACGTTCGGTACTCGACGAAGACCTTCCTCTCCCTTGTTCCAGCAGGCAGCGGAGGTTGTAGCACTCTCCTCGCGATTCCGGCAGCACAACGGCGTGGTACCGGAAGTAGAGGGGAAATCCCGCAGGGCTTCGCCTTAAGCCGGAGCGAGTATGGTGGAGTATGAGAGAGGGCTATTAGTGGTCTAGAGATTAGACACACCAATTAGAAGGCTCTAAACCGCAGGCTAAAGCAATTAGAAGCTCTAAACCAGAACGGCTCTAAACCGGAGATTAGAGGATAGGAACTTGTGTGTATCAAGGAGGAGGCCCTGCCCCTCCTTTTATAGGTGGAGGGGCTAGGCGCGCCAGGGAGGGAGGGGAGTCCCTCCCCAACTCGGCCTAGGGCTGGGCGCCGGCTTGGAGGAGAGGAACTCCTCCTCCAAGTTGGTTTCAAACTCCTCTTGCTTGTTTCCCACAGTTTCCTGTTTTAGCCGTTTGACTTTCAAACTGGCAGTTTGACTTTCAAGTTTTGGAACAGCAAGAACACTTAGTACATGATGCAATCATTCAATATGTAATGACACATTCATGTACCCTCCCCCCCCCCCCGGAGTGCCGGACAATCCGGAACCTTCTAGAACATTCCCGATGAAAACACCGGAATCATTCCCGAACTCCGAAACGGGACTTTCCTTATATGAATCTTATTCTCCGGACCATTCCGGATCACCTCGTGATATCCCGTATCCCATCCGAGACTCCGAACAACATTCGGTCTCTTCCTCATAATACCATAACTACTCAAACAACGCCGAATCCTTAAGTGTGTCTCCCTACGGTTCGTGAATTATGCGGACATGATCGAGACACTTCTCCGAACAATAACCAATAGAGGAATCTGGAAATTCATATGGCTCCCACATAATTCTACGATTACTTTGCGATCGAATGAACCACTTACATACGATACCAATTTCCCTTTGTCTCACGATAGTTTACTTATCCGAGGTTATGATCGTCGGTATCTCTGCATACCTAGTTCAACCTCGTTACCGATAAGTACTCTTTTCTCGTTCCCGTGATATGTGATCCCTTGTGAGCCAGTCACATGCTTGCAAGATAATTGGATGACATTTCACCGAGAGGGCCCAGAGTATATCTATCCGTCATATGGATGGACAAATCCCACTCTTGATCCATGTGTTTCAACCAATACTTTCCGAACACTCAATGCCACCTTTATAGCCACCCAGTTACGGTGTGGTGTTTGATGACATCAAAGCATCCATCCAGAAAAGGTGATATGCATGATCTCATGGTCGAAGGAATTAGGTTACTATGTATCAGAAAGCATATAGCAATTGAACTATTGAAATGACTTGATCTTTATGCTACGCTTATCTATAGGAGTATGTCCACCATATCATTCTCCTAACGATATGATCCTGTTGTTAATAACATCTCTATGTTCATGATCAGGAAACCATGATCATATATTAACCAACAAGCTAGTTTAACAAGAGGCTTTACTAGGGACTCTTATTTTAGTTTACAAATCACACAAGTATTAATGTTTCCGGTTAATACAATTTTAGCATGGTATGTAAACATTTATCATAAATGTGAAGATATGATAATAACCACTTTATTATTGCCTCTTGGGCATATCTCCAACAGTCTCCCACTTGCACTAGAGTCAATAATCTAGTTTCAAACCTTTGTGTATTCAACACCTATGGCTTTCTGGTGTTGTATGTACACGATTGCTAGTGGTCAACTGATCTCCGGATCTGACACTTCCAGGTCCGTGTGTAATTGCATGTCTTTGCGTCTCTACGCATCACTCATTCTCTAATGAGATGGCTTCGTACAAATTTGGTCCTTTGGTGTGACCTTTAGTTCTTTGGGTTTAAAACATGTTGATAATATTGTCGTACAATATATCTTCATAGTATTATTCCGTTGTGAACTACACCTAGTTTGATAACAAACTACTTGACACAAATGCCCTCTTTAGCTGCTATTATAGCAGTCATATACTTAGCCTTTTGTTGTAGTATCTGTCATAATGTCTTAACTTTGGAACTCATCCAAATCCATCATGGAACTCACTTTCCATTATATTGTGCCACCCTTAGTTTAGATTGAGATAAACTTAATTTGTACTTTGTGACAAAACTAGTATCAATGTAGTACTTTTACAATGAACTAATCATCTATTTGTCACTTCTACAAATAATATACTCTTAGTTCTTCCAAAAGATCATAAGAATATCCTTACTATTGTCCAATGATCATCTTATGAATCATTCTGGTATATGCTCACAACATTTAGAGCATAGGACATATCTGGATTTGTACATATCACAGTATGATTGATATAAATACTCATTGTGATTTCATACATCAAGTATCAATCTATACTTGATTATTTGTTTCACTTTACCAAATGTCAATACACTTGAATATATCATCAACATTGAACTCATTCAATCCTTTCTGTGCGACAAGAACCTCTCTTGTAGTTTCTATATTGAACTCATTCAATATCTTGTCTATGTACTTCTGGCACAACCATATTAGCGTCTATTGATGCCAAATATTTGGGTTTTGCCTAAGTCTTTCATCGGGATGAAATTCTTAATATGTGTTAATAAAAGATACATTATTTCCAATCAACAATATGTCTTCCACATAATGTATTAGAAACATGTCTTAGCGCTCCCACTTAATTTCTTGCAAATGCAAGCATCTTCATTGTCTCTAATGAACTTTTAAACTCCTTTAACAGTTTCATCATAGTGAAGATTCCAACTCCGCGATGCTCACTTTAACCATTGAAGTTTGCATATGCTTTTAGCATCCTTTGAATTAACAAAACCCTATGGACCATGTTATGCACATGTCCTAGGTAACGATTCTATTAGAAGAACTTGTTTTGTTTATTCAACTACCATATAACATAATTATATGTAGTGGCTGCTACATTAATCCGTCTAGACTAAATATCGCTATGAAAGATCAAATCTTGTCATATACAACCTTTGAACATTGTTGTAAACTCTTTCCCAACATGTCGACTATTTCATAGATGTGAAACATCCATGTCTATTTCTTTATAGATCCAAACACAACTGTAAGGTCTTACACCTTTCTCGAGGGTCCTTCAAGTTCAAAACTTGATTTCTCGTGTATGGAACTATCACGGATTTTATGGCTTCAAGCCATTTTACGGAGTCAGGGCCCATCATCGCTTCTTTGCATGTAGTACGTTCATTATTCTCAAATAATGATTCAACCCTCAAATCTTGGTATTTGATTGTTCATCTGACCTACTTGTTTCAATAGGAACTTGGATCTCTGTCACCACAACCTTTGAGGTACGTGAGCCATGAGCATTGCTTGCTAACTCCGAAACACTTTTCGGCGCTGCGCAACATTGCACATATAGCTAAGGTTCTTTTAACCTTATCAAAGTTCTATTGTCCTCCCACTTAACTTTTCACGAAAAATTCCTTCTCAAAGAAACTTGACGTTCTAAGCGACAAACACTCTTGTTTCCGGTGTTATGGAGGAATACTTTAACAAAGACTGTTTCATCCGACTTTGGTTGCACACATCTTTCTTATGCATAGCATACCAATGTTTAAGAAAGGACAACTTGAGTTTTATCCCAAACCATAACTTTATATGGTGTCAATTCAACGGATTATGATGAAGCTCTTTTCAGTGGAAAAACGGTAATCTCTAAAGCTTTTAATCTTTAAAATATAATGGCAGTTTTATGAATTACACCTTCGATCTTACCATGTCAAACAAGGTTTAATTACATATCTCGAACGCTCCATACTCTTATGGTGTTTTCGGAAAAATGCAAATCCACGGAACGATTCCTTAAATCTTAGGTATTATGCTAAACTCTGTAACTCAAATATCTTCCTTTATGATCTTTATCATAAACTGTTTATATTCTTGTTACAATGATTTTGCACTTCATCTTGAAAGTCTTTGAACTTTTCAAATATTTCACACTTCATCCTTATTAAGTAAATATTCATATATTCACTCAAATTTTCGGAGAAAGCATATGAAGTTGAAATCCATCGCTCTTGACTACACATAATGGATTTCGTACAACAATATGTACAAGTTCCAATAAGCTAGTCTATCGTTCCCTTTTGGCCTATGAACGAAGTTTTAATTATCTCTTAGGAAAGTTTCACAAGCGTCATGTGATCAAAATCAAAAGACTCCAAAATTCCATCCACATGGAGTTTCTTCATGTTTTCTTTCCAATATAATTTAAACGGCGATGTCACTTCCTAAGTGATCTTTCAATCAATTTGTCTCTCGACATCTTTAGCACTAGTTTTATGGATGTGATTTCTCCAACGAGATTTGCGAATCATCCATCTTTTATGGATTAGGGCAATTATTTGAACAACCCTTTTGTTCTCATAATACCTGATAAAACAAATCTTGAAGGCAAGCTTTGATGTTTAACGAGCAACACAATAACCCCTTTATTTGTTCTCGATGAACATCATCACATATTCTTTTGCTAGTTACTTAGGCCATTGTAGTTCATGAATTGTGTTGTTTCGTATGACGATTCACACCAACAAATTCAGTATCAAATACTTGAGAACCACATTGTTTAATAAGCAAAGAATATAGCCATAACATGTATAACATCTATATACTTAAACTGAACAATTCTAGTCTTTTCTTTTCTGCCATATATTTATGAGATTCTCTTTCAGTATTTCCTTTTCTGTTTGAAAGAATCTATCAACATCAATAGTGGAGTCATACTTATGACACATAATCCAAAGCGTGTATAATTAAATACCAATGTCTTTGGACTTGCACTTTGAAGTAGATCACCATCATCAAATGTTTGGTGTTCTTCCAAATTCCTTTCTTTAGTAATCTCTTGGTGTAGTAAATATTTTACCTACATCAAATCTTCACCCTTATCATGGAATTATCCATGATCAAGCTACTTTTAGCTTATAAAGATGAATCGTGAGTATAATGTTGCTATCCAAAACCTTTTGGTGGATTAGGACAACAAGTGTCTCCAACCTTTTGCAAATTCTCATCAAAATATGAGAACATAAACTTTGCCATATTATACTCTATCATGTTGTAACCAAAACTTCGTTTCAGATATCACAATATCTTCCACACATCATGGTTTCTGAAACAACTCTTTCAGATCCTAGATAGCCTTGATATTAAGAGAATCCTTTGAATATCAAGAATCATGGAGACAAACATGATACTTATATACTAACACTTGGAATTGTTACTCTTGATTTAATACTAATTATTAAACTTCACGGAGTAACCGGAACTTACTGAAAGTTTGCAATAGGAATTTTAAACTTTAGATTAACACTTCAAAAACAATACGATACCAGTTCGTAAAGTAACTAACCAGAATTCTACAGTTCTATCATCTCAATTATAACTAAACGCAAGGTGGTAAACGGATGCCAATGACTACAACAACTATGCAAATTCACTTTGATTTAGTTTATGATAAATTGATTTCTAATTAATAATTAAATTAATCTAGGTGAACTCCCACTCAAAACAATATCCCTCACATTGTTTTAGTGATCACACGAACCAAATCCACCACATCAAAACCGATCATCACGAGAGTTGATGTAGCTTTAATGGCGAACAATCAACATGTTCATCATATCTACTATATGACTCATGCTTTACCTTTCGGTAATCCGTGTTCCTGAGGCCATGTCTGTACATGCTAGGCTCGTCAAGATCAAACCTTAGTTTCCGCATGAGCAAATCTGGCTTGCTCACGTTGTATACACTTGCAGAATCTAACACACCTGATCATCACGTGGTGCTTCGAAACAACAAGCTTTAGCAACGGTGCTAACTAAGGGTGAACACTTTATGACTTGAAATTCATGTGCATGAGGGATCATCTTATAATGCTACCGTCGTCTACTAAGAAATACAAGATGCATAAAGGACTAACATCACATGCAATTCATAATATGTGATATGATATGGCCTTTCTGCTTTGTGCTTCCGATCTCCATCTTCTAGCATGAACATGATCTCCATCATCACCGGCATTGCATCAAGGTCAATGATGCCTCTCCATGTTTGTCGTCCACCGGCTTCAACTATTACAACTACTTTGAATAGACACGCGGGTCTTAACAGAAATTAAAGACAACCATATGGCTCCTGCCGGTTGCCAACTTACAATAAGGAACATTGCATACATCATATATAATCACAATCATGGCCATATCACATCACTGCACACTCCTGCAAAACAAAGTTAGACGCCTCTACTTTCTTTGCATATTTTACGTGGTTTGGGGCTTTCAATAAGTGTCGTTCTAACTTACGAACAAGAACCACAACATTGATACTAGTATTGTTAATCACCCGTTGTAAATTGGATCTTAACTATGCTAGGAGAAACAGGCACCCGCAAAGCCACTTATGCAATACAAGTTGCATGTCAAGCGTGGAGCAAGTCTCATGAACGATGTCATGTAAGGTTAGCCCGGGCCGCTTCATCCCAACATACCGCAAGATGCAAAGTACACAAGAAGCAATCGACAATAAAAGCATCAACGCCCACAATGACCATTATGTTCTACTCGTGCAACAGATCTACATATAGACACGGCTCTGATACCACTGTAGGGGTTCGTAGCATGGAAAAACAAAATTTTCTATCGCATACAAACAAACAAGCCAAGATCTATCTACTAGATTGTAGCAACGAGTCGATGGAATAACTTACCCTCGAAGATTCCAAAGCGGTTAACGAGAGCAGATTCTCGTGGGTGATGTAGTCGTACTCTTTCCGATCTCAAGATCGCGTAGACGATCCTTCCGGCGCTGCGTTCCGGCAGCGCTCCCGCAGTCGGTCACACGTTCGGTACTCGACGAAGACCTTCCTCTCCCTTGTTCCAGCAGGCAGCGGAGGTTGTGGCACTCTCCTCGCGATTCCGGCAGCACAACGGCGTGGTACCGGAAGTAGAGGGGAAATCCCGCAGGGCTTCGCCTTAAGCCGGAGCGAGTATGGTGGAGTATGAGAGAGGGCTATTAGTGGTCTAGAGATTAGACACACCAATTAGAAGGCTCTAAACCGCAGGCTAAAGCAATTAGAAGCTCTAAACCAGAACGGCTCTAAACCGGAGATTAGAGGATAGGAACTTGTGTGTATCAAGGAGGAGGCCCTGCCCCTCCTTTTATAGGTGGAGGGGCTAGGCGCGCCAGGGAGGGAGGGGAGTCCCTCCCCAACTCGGCCTAGGGCTGGGCGCCAGCTTGGAGGAGAGGAACTCCTCCTCCAAGTTGGTTTCAAACTCCTCTTGCTTGTTTCCCACAGTTTCCTGTTTCCCACAGTTTCCTGTTTTAGCCGTTTGACTTTCAAACTGACAGTTTGACTTTCAAGTTTTGGAACAGCAAGAACACTTAGTACATGATGCAATCATTCAATATGTAATGACACATTCATGTACCCTCCCCCCCCCCCCCCGGAGTGCCGGACAATCCGGAACCTTCTAGAACATTCCCGATGAAAACACCGGAATCATTCCCGAACTCCGAAACGGGACTTTCCTTATATGAATCTTATTCTCTGGACCATTCCGGATCACCTCGTGATATCCCGGATCCCATCCGAGACTCCGAACAACATTCGGTCTCTTCCTCATAATACCATAACTACTCAAACAACGTCGAATCCTTAAGTGTGTCTCCCTACGGTTCGTGAATTATGCGGACATGATCGAGACACTTCTCCGAACAATAACCAATAGAGGAATCTGGAAATTCATATGGCTCCCACATACTTCTACGATTACTTTGCGATCGAATGAACCACTTACATACGATACCAATTTCCCTTTGTCTCACGATAGTTTACTTATCCGAGGTTATGATCGTCGGTATCTCTGCATACCTAGTTCAACCTCGTTACCGATAAGTACTCTTTTCTCGTTCCCGTGATATGTGATCCCTTGTGAGCCAGTCACATGCTTGCAAGATAATTGGATGACATTTCACTGAGAGGGCCCAGAGTATATCTATCCGTCATATGGATGGACAAATCCCACTCTTGATCCATGTGTTTCAACCAATACTTTCCGAACACTCAATGCCACCTTTATAGCCACCCAGTTACGGTGTGGTGTTTGATGACATCAAAGCATCCATCCAGAAAAGGTGATATGCATGATCTCATGGTCGAAGGAATTAGGTTACTATGTATCAGAAAGCATATAGCAATTGAACTATTGAAATGACTTGATCTTTATGCTACGCTTATCTATAGGAGTATGTTCACCATATCATTCTCCTAACGATATGATCCTGTTGTTAATAACATCTCTATGTTCATGATCAGGAAACCATGATCATATATTAACCAACAAGCTAGTTTAACAAGAGGCTTTACTAGGGACTCTTATTTTAGTTTACAAATCACACAAGTATTAATGTTTCCGGTTAATACAATTTTAGCATGGTATGTAAACATTTATCATAAATGTGAAGATATGATAATAACCACTTTATTATTGCCTCTTGGGCATATCTCCAACAGTTCTTCCAAAAGATCATAAGAATATCCTTACTATTGTCCAATGATCATCTTATGAATCATTCTGGTATATGCTCACATCATTTAGAGCATAGGACATATCTGGATTTGTACATATCACAGCATGATTGATATAAATACTCTTTGTGATTTCATACATCAAGTATCAATCTATACTTGAATCTTTGTTTCACTTACCAAGTGTCAATACACTTGAATATATCATCAATATTGAACTCATTCAATCCTTTCTGTGCGACAAGAACCTTTCTTGTAGTTTCTATATTGAACTCATTCAATACATCATCTATGTACTTTCGGCACAACCATATTAGTGTCTATTGATGCCAAATATTTGGGTTTTTCCTAAGCCTTTCATCGAGATGAAATTCTTATCTTGTGTTAATAAAAGATACATCATTTCCAATCAACAATATGTCTTCCACATAATGTATTAGAAACATGTCTTAGCGCTCCCACTTAATTTCTTGCAAATGCAAGCATCTTCATTATCTCCGACGAATTTAAACTCCTTTAACAGTTTCATCATAGTGAAGATTGCAACTCCGTAATGCTTACTTCAACCATTGAAGTTTGCATATGCATTTAGCATCCTTTGAATTAACAAAACCCTTTGGACTGTGTCATGCACACGTCCTAGGTAACCCTTCTAATAGAAGAATTTGTTTTGTTTATCCAACACATAACAAAATTACATGCCGTGGTTGCTACATTAATCCGTCTAGAATAAATATCGCTATGAAAGATCAAATCTTGTCATAGTCAACCCTTGAACATTGTTGTGAACTCTTTCCCAACATGTCGACCATTTCATAGATGCGAAACATTCATGTCTATTTCTTTATAGATCCAAACACAACTGTAAGGTCTTACACCTTTCTCGAGGGTCCTTCAAGTTCAAAACTTGATTTCTCGTGTATGGAACTATCACGGATTTTATGGCTTCAAGCCATTTGACGGAGTCAGGGCCCATCATCGCTTCTTTGCATGTAGTCGGTTCATTATTCTCAAATAATGATTCAACCCTCAAATCTTGGTATTTGATTGTTTACCCGACCTATTTGTTTCAATAGGAACTTAGACCTCCGTGACCACAACCTTTGAGGCACGTGAATCATGAGCATTGTTGCTGCCTCCGGAACACTTTTTGGCGCTGCGCAACTCTGCACATATAGCTAAGGTTCTTTTAACCTTATCAAAGTTCTATTGTCCTCCCACTTTACTTTTCACGAAAAATTCCTTCTCAAAGAAACTTGACGTTCTAAGTGACAAACACTTTTGTCTCTGGTGTTATGGAGGAATACTTAACAGTTATTCGAAATAACATACAAAGACAGGTTCATTCGACTTTGGTTGCAAACATCTTTCTTATGCGTAGCATACCAATGTTTAAGAAAGGACTACTTGGGTTTTATCCCAAACCATAACTTTATATGGTGTCATTTCAACGGATTATGATGGAGCTCTTTTTAGTGGAAAAAACGGTAGTCTCTTAAGCTTTTAATCTTTAAAATATAATGGCAGTTTTATGAATTACACCTTTGATCTTACCATGTCAAACAAGGTTTAATTACATATCTCGAACGCTCCATACTCTTATGGTGTTTTGGGAAATGCAAATCCACGGAACGATTCCTTAAATCTTAGGTATTATGCTAAACTTGTAACTCAAATATCTTCCTTTATGATCTTATCATAAACTATTTATATTCTTGTTACAATGATTTTGCACTTCATCTTGAAAGTCTTTGAACTTGTCAAATATTTCACACTTCATCCTTATTAAGTAAATATTCATACATTCACTCAAATTTTTCGGAGAAAGCATATGAAGTTGAAATCCATCGCTCTTGACTACACATAATGGACTTCGTACAACAATATGTACAAGTTCCAATAAGCTAGCCCTTTTGGCCTATGAACGAAGTTTTAATTATCTCTAAGAAAGTTTCACAAGCGTCATTTGATCAAAAATCAAAAGACTCCAAAATTCCATACACATGGAGTTTCTTCATGTTTTCTTTCCAATATAATTTAAACGGCGATGTCACTTCCTAAGTGATCTTTCAATCAATTTGTCTTTCGACATTTTTAGCACTAGTTTTATGGATGTGATTTCTCCAACGAGATTTGTGAATCATCCATCTTTTATGGATTACGGAAATTATTTGAACAACCCTTTTGTTCTCATAATACCTGATAAAACAAATCTTGAAGGCAAGCTTTGATGTTTAACGAGCAACACAATAACCCTTTATTTGTTCTCGATGAACATCATCACATATTCTTTTGCTAGTTACTTAGGCCATTGTAGTTCATGAATTATGTTGTTTCGTATGACGATTCATACCAACAAATTCAATATCGAATACTTAAGAACCACATTGTTTAATAAGCAAAGAATATATCCATAACATGTATATTATCTATATACTTAAGTTGAACAATTCTAGTCTTTTTCTTTTCTGCCATATATTTATGAGATTCTCTTTCAGTATTTCCTTTTCTGTTTGAAAGAATCTATCAACATCAATAGTGGAGTCATACATATGACACATAATCCAAAGCGTGTATAATTAAATACCAATGTCTTTGGACTTGCACTTTGAAGTAGATCACCATCATCAAATGTTTGGTGTTCTTTCAAATTCCTTTCTTTAGTAATCTCTTGGTGTAGTAAATATTTTACCTACATCAAATATTCACCCTTATCATGGAATTATCCATGATCAAGCTACTTTTAGCTTATAAAGATGAATCGTGAGTATAATGTTGCTATCCAAAACCTTTTGGTGGATTAGGACAACTAGTGTCTCCAACCCTTTGCAAATTCTCATCAAATATGAGAACATGACTTTTGCCATATTATACTCTGTCATGTTGCAACCAAAACTTCATTTCAGATATCACAATATCTTCCACACATCATGGTTTCTGAAACAACTCTTTCAGATCCTAGATAACCTTGATATTAAGACAATCCTTTGAATATCAAGAATCATGGAGACAAACATGATACTTATACACTAACACTTGGAATTGTCACTCTTGTTTTAATACCAATTATTAAACTTCATGGAGTAACCGGAACTTTACTGAAAGTTTGCAATAGGACTTTTAAACTTTAGATTAACACTTCAAAAACAATACGATACCAGTTCGTAAAGTAACTAACCAGAATTCTATAGTTCTATCATCTCAATTAAAACTAAGCGCAAGGTGGTAAACGGATGCCAATGACTACAACAACTATGCAAATTCACTTTGATTTAATTTATGATAAATAGTGTTCAACTTTTAATCATATTGTCGTTGAACTTCCACTCAAAACAATATCCCTCACATTGTTTTAGTGATCACACGAACCAAATCCATCACATCAAAACCGATCATCACGAGAGTTGATGTAGCTTCAATGGCGAACAATCAACATGTTCATCATATCTACTATATGACTCATGCTTTACCTTTCGGTGATCCGTGTTCCGAGACCATGTCTGTACATGCTAGGCTCGTCAAGATCAAACCTTAGCTTCTGCATGAGCAAATCTGGCTTGCTCACGTTGTATACACTCGCAAAATCTAACACACCCGATCATCACGTTGTGCTTCGAAACAACGAGCTTTAGCAACGGTTGACGAGGTTTAATCTCGTCAATGCCCATTGTTATGGACTTGGGTTTTGGAGAAGATGGGGATGCTGGAGATCGTGGCACGGTTAACAGACAAGCAACCAGGGGACACGAGATTTACCTAGGTTCAGGCCCCCAGAGGGAAAACCCTACTCCTGCTTGTTTGCTCTTGATTACGGCGGAACCGAAAGTTACAGGGTGCGCAGATTCGATCTGGCGTGGAGGTGTATGCGAAAGTATGAGTCGAGATCTGTAGATCTGCTATTGTGTACGTGCCCTCCTCATTGGACCCTCCTAGCCTTTATATATGGGTAGGCTAGGTCTCAGGTACCGATACGAGTAGGTTACAAGTTGTATTCAAACTCTAGTCTTGAGTTTTCCTTGTCATGTGCGCTTGGGAGTCCGTGTCCATATGTGCTTCATAGCAACCAAAACGTCATAGGCGTCATGGACCCTGGCAGGTCGTCGAATGGGCCTTCCGTCGGGCTGGACCAGGTATGCTAACATCGGGTACCCGTAGGGTATAACCATGTCAGTCGCTCCCGAGTGTTCAGTCGAATCGTAGATTCGGCTGAGGACTCTTCAATCCTTCGGGTGCAACCCTGTCTTTCAAGAGTACATGTGTAGGGATTGTTGATGCGTGTGCATGAGTGGAATTCCAGTGAATTTAATTGATTTACCCAACGCGTCTGTCGGGATTTTTCATCGCGCATGTTGGCACGGATTCTTACTAGCAGAGCGCAGTCGTGTGCGTTACCAGGTCATCATATGATATATGTAGGTCTTATCTTTGTGTCGCAGACACAACATCTGAATGTTTATCACCGCGGAGGTGTTTCGGGTGGCTAGGGAGGACGTTGCTCACTTAGCGTTAATTAGGGCAGAGTTGCCGAAAAGTTTTTGCATGCTGATCCGAAGGATCGCAGTCGAAGAATTCATAGGGTGCATGACCAGCGCTCCCTATGGGAGTAGCCCCCGAGTGTCTGTTCGAGTCGTAGACTCGAGCAGAGACTTTTAATTCAGTCTTTGTTGACTTTTAGGTCCGTGGGACACAAAAAATTTCGGATGCTTAAATCCATCCTCCCTATGGGAGTAGCCCCCGAGTCTGTAGTGAGTCGTAGACTCGACGTAGGACTCGAAGAAATAGTTCGTTTTTATTCATCTTTCGGGTGCGCGACCAGCGCTCCTAATAGGAGTAGCCCCCGAGTGTCTGGCGGAGTCGTAGACTCGGGCAGAGACTCGAGTCTTGTATCATGTAGTTGTAGCCGAAAATATTGTGGGCATACCGCTGACCCGGAAGTACATCGGGTGCGCAACCAGCGCTCCTAATAGGAGTAGCCCTCGAGTGTCTAGTCGAGTCGCAGACTCGAGTGGAGACTCATGCGAGGAGAAACCACTGACCCGGAAGTGCATCGAGTCAGCGTCTCATGCATAAGGAGCCAAGAATCGATGATGCAGTCAAAGTTGACGTGGCGGAGTCGTGCGGCGTTTAGCCGGAAGGACTCGACGTTGCGGATGAAGTCGACGTCGTTTCTTCGGTCGGGTGTGCGACCAGCGTCGCGTCTTGTAGCATCAAGAGATGCAACCATCCGAGGAGTGACTCGACTCGGGTCTTGGGCGTATGGCGTAGCCATATTTTTGTCGACTCATGTTGGAGGACCCGATTGAATAGCTTGACGCAGTCGACGTCCTTGTAAGCTGCAGAAAACATGAAGAATTGTGAAGTACTTGTATCTTGTAAAGAATATTTGTCTGTCGGATTGAATAGTAAGATTCTGGTGCCGATCGAGTCGACACTTTTGCACTGTATGCTAGGCCTTTTCGTTAGCCTGATTACCCTTGGTCTCAGTACCTTGCCGAGGCACTCGGAGTACAAGGATTCGACGATCAGGCAGAATCAGCTACTCGGGCTGTCGCGTTCGAGGTGCTCGAGTGCGTGGAGCCGATGGCACATTAGGTTACTCGAAGAGGGCGCAGCCCCCGAGTTTTTCGAGTGCGAGTTAAAATTGAAATCAGCTCTAAGTAGAGGGAAACTTAGCTTTATTGGTAGTTGTCGTGGACGAAGTTGATGCGACCGCAGACAAGTCAACATGGTAGCGGGTCACGATTCGGGAGTCGAAGATTGTAGCGGCTTGCGGTCGCGGAAGCCGAGGGAGCTCCCGAGTCATCCAAACTAAAGATAGCAGCTGATCTTCAAAGTCGCAGACCGTGGCGGGTCGCCGAAGCGGAGGGAGCCCCCGAGTCGTTGGAGCCAAAGATCGTAGAGGATGACCGGAGTCGCAAGAGCCCCCGATTCGTGGTCGCTGAAGCCGATGCGACCGCTCGCCGCAATCGAAGATCGCATCGGGTCGTCGCAGTCGAAAACCGCAAGATGTCGATGGTCGCGAGTCGTGTGGACAAGTGGGCGCAGCCCCCGAGCATGGAGTTGATGTGGTCGACGCGGCGTCTAAGAGCCGATGCGGCGGACCGAAGTCAATGCGGCAGCGGGTCGCCGAGGCCGATGATGGCAGCAGTTTGCCGCAATCGAAGACCGTAGAAGGTTGACGTAGTCGAAGAGTGCAGTAGTCCGTTGAGGTCGAAGACCGCAATGAATCGCCGGAGTCGAAGACCATAAAGGGCCGCCGAAGCCGAAAGAACCCCCATGTCGCCAGAGCTGAAGACCATAACGGATCGCCGGGTCACCACAACCGAAGGCTGCAGCAGGTCATTGTTGTCGCAGAAGACTGCGGATCGTCGGAGCCGATGGCGGCAGTAGATCTGGAGTGGGTCGTCGCAGCTGAAGATTCAGCAGATTGCGTGGCGAGCGGATGGATTCGATGCGGCAACGGGTCTCCGGCGGACGAGAATCGACGCAACTACGGATCAGTGCAGCTCCCGAGTATCGAGCTTGTAGTAGGCCGTCGAGGTGCGCAAGTATACGAAGGTAGCTGATTTCGAGTCGGTGCGTAACTTTTTGACTCAGGAAAATAAATTGATGCTCGTTCTGATTTGCAATCTTGACCTTGCGTATACTTAAGCCCAGCTATCTTCATATACACATCTGATTAAATTAGCTTTCTTATCGGTATTTGATCCACGATGAATTGTTGCACGCTTTTTTGCCTGCTGTCCCAGCCGCATGTCAAAGTATCTTCACGTGATTAGCTATTTTGCTTTTTCCTTGGACCAGATCCAGATGAAGTAGGTAGCTGCGTGGGTCACCTCGATCAGGTCGTTGATTAAACTGCAATTTTCATGAGGCCACGCAATGCTTCCGCGGCCACCGGCGCACCAATTGTAGCGATTTTTTGCCCCGTTGACTGGTGCTTGCGAGCCCAGATATCCCATGGCTCAGCTGCCATTGCGTACAGCGACGCGATTGAGGATGCACGCGAAGCTGAAGTTATGACGAAGTATCGATCTCCAGTGTAGATGACCTGCTGGATCCGTGTCTGCACGTCGCCAAACACTAGATCCATCCTGGCGTCTAGGCGCGTCTAGGTGAAGCAGATCTGTCCTTCCGATATTGATGAGTCGTAGATCACATCTGATGGAACCGTCACGATCGCACAATCAGCGCCCCAATTTCCATAGACGGCACCAATTGACGAGGTTTAATCTCGTCAATGCCCATTGTTATGGACTTAGGTTTTGAAGAAGATGGGGATGCTGGAGATCGTGGAACGGTTAACAGACAAACAACCAGGGGACACGAGATTTACCCAGGTTCAGGCCCCCGGAGGGAAAACCCTACTCCTGCTTGTCTGCTCTTGATTACGGCAGAACCGAAGGTTACAGGGTGCGCAGATTCGATCTGGCGTGGAGGTGTATGCGAAAGTATGAGTCGAGATCTGTAGATCTGTCTATTGTGTACGTGCCCTCCTCGTTGGACCCTCCTAGCCTTTATATATGGGGAGGCTAGGTCTCAGGTACCGATATGAGTAGGTTGCAAGTTGTATTCAAACTCTAGTCTTGAGCTTTCCTTGTCTTGTGCGCTTGGGAGTCCGTGTCCATATGTGCTTCATAGCAACCGAAACGTCATAGGCGTCATGGACCCTGGCAGGTCATCGAATGGGCCTTCCGTCGGGCTGGACCAGGTATGCTAACATCGGGTACCCGTAGGGTATAACCATGTCAACGGTGCTTACTAAGGATGAATACTTTAAAACTTGAAATTGTGTGCTTGAGGGATCATCTTATAATGCTACCGTCGTAAACTAAGCAATACAAGATGCATAAAAGGATTAACATCACATGCAATTCATAATATGTGATATGATATGGCCTTTCTTCTTTGTGCTTCCGATCTCCATCTTCAAGCACGGACATGATCTCCATCATCACCGGCATTGCATCAAGGTCAATGATGCCGCTCCATGGTTGTCTTCCACCAGCTTTAACTATTACAACTACTTTGAAAAGACACGCGGGTCTTAACTGAATTTAAAGACAACCATATGGCTCCTGCCGGTTGCCAACTTACAATAAAGAACATTGCATACATCAAATATAATCACAATCATGGCCATATCACATCACAGCACACCCCTGCAAAACAAAGTTAGACGTCTCTAATTTTCTTTGCATATTTTACGTGGTTTGGGGCTTTCAATAAGTGTCGTTCTAACTTACGAATAAGAACCACAACATTGATACTAGTATTGTCAATCACCTGTTGTAAATTGAATCTTAACTATGTTGGGAGAAACAGGCACCCGCAAAGCCACTTATGCAATACAAGTTGCATGTCAAGCGTGGAGCAAGTCTCATGAACGATGTCATGTAAGGTTAGCCCGGGCCGCTTCATCCCACCATCCCGCAAGATGCAAAGTATACAAGAAGCAATCGACAACAAAAGCATCAACGCCCACAATGACCATTATGTTCTACTCGTGCAACAGATCTACATATAGACACGGCTCTGATACCACTATAGGGGTTCCTAGCATGGAAAACAAAAAAAATTCTACCGCATGCACACAAACAAGCCAAGATCTATCTACTAGATTGTAGCAACGAGTCGATAGAGGAACTCACCCTCCAATATTCCAAAGCGGTTAATGAGAGCAGATTCTCGTGGGTGATGTAGTCGTACACTTGCCGATCTCAAGATCGCGTAGACGATCCTTCCGGCGCTGCATTCCGGCAGCGCTCCCGCAGTCAGTCACACGTTCGGTACTCGATGAAGACCTTCATCTCCCTTGTTCCAGCAGGCAGCGGAGGTTGTAGCACTCTCCTCGCGATTCCGGCAGCACAACGGCGTGGTACCGGAAGTAGAGGGGAGATCTCGCAGGGCTTCGCCTTAAGCCGGAGCGAGTATGGTGGACTATGAGAGAGCCCTCGGTGTTCTAGGGTTTAGACACACCAAGGAGGGGTGCTAGGGCCGGCGGCTAGGGCTTGGAGGTGCCCAAGTTGGCGGCTAGGAGAGAAACCCTAGGCGGCGGCTATGGTGGGCGGCGACGGCTAGGGTTAGGTTTAGAGGGGCAATCTTGTGTGCTAGGAGGGGAGCCCTGCCCCTCCTCTTATAGGAGGGAGGTGCCGGCCAAGGGGAGGGGAATCCCTCCCCAACTCGGATCCCAAGTGGGCCGGCGGTGGAGGAGGGGCTCCTCCCCAACTCGGTTTCCACCTCCCTCTCCACTTCCCAAAAATAGCCGTTTGACTTTCAAATTGGCGTTTGACTTTTCAAACAAGGATTTGATTAAATCCTCTATTTTGTTCAGCGACAACACTTAGTACATGATGCAATCATACCAACTTGATATAACACATTCATGTACCCTTCCCCTCCGGAGTGTCGGACATTCCGGAACCTTCTAGAACATTCCCGATGAAAACACCGGAACCATTCTCCAACTCCGAAACAGGACTTTCCTTATATGAATCTTATTCTCCGGACCATTCCGGATATCCTCGTTATCCCGGATTCCATCCGAGACTCCGAACAACATTCGGTCTCTTCCTCATCATTCCATAACTACTCAACAACATCGAATCCTTAAGTGTGTCTCCCTACGGTTCGTGAATTATGCGGACATGATCTAGACACTTCTCCGATCAATAACCAATAGAGGAATCTGGAAATTCATATGGCTCCCACATATTTCTACGATTAATTTGCGATCGAATGAACCACTTACATACGATACCAATTTCCCTTTGTCTCACGATAGTTTACTTATCCGAGGTTTTGATCGTCGGTATCTCTGCATACCTAGTTCAACCTTGTTACTGATAAGTACTCTTTTCTCGTTCCCGTGATATGTGATCCCTTGTGAGCCAGTCACATGCTTGCAAGCTAATTGGATGACATTCCACCGAGAGGGCCCAGAGTATATCTATCTGTCATATGGATGGACAAATCCCACTCTTGATCCATGTGTCTCAACCAATACTTTCCGAACACTCAATTCCACCTTTATAGCCACCCAGTTACGGTGTGGTGTTTGATGTCATCAAAGCATCCATCCGGTAAAGGTGATATGCATGATCTCATGGTCGAAGGAATTAGGTTACTATGTATCAGAAAGCATATAGCAATTGAACTATTAAAATGACTTGATCTTTATGCTGCGCTTATCTATAGGAGTATGTCCATCACATCATTCTCCTAATGATATGACCCTGTTGTTAATAACATCTCTATGTTCATGATCAGGAAACCATGATCATATATTAACCAACAAGCTAGTTTAACAAGAGGCTTTACTAGGGACTATTTTATGTTTACAAATCACACAAGTATTAATGTTTCCTGTTAATACAATTATAGCATGGTATGTAAACATTTATCATAAGTATGAAGATATGATAATAACCCACTTTATTATTGCCTCTTGGGCATATCTCCAACAGATTCATGGTCCCACATGCGGATAGTGCGAATATTCAAAGAACAGGTATCAAGTACTCGGGATCCTACGGGACACACGTGGACGGTTAAAAACCAAATAACATCTATTGCCCACCTGTGCCTCTGTATTATTTACCTACTTCAATTTTAGTTATTAAACTGTAATTAAAGCCATGATCATCTCCAACATTAAATATGCGGCAATCTTCCAACAAATGTGGTATTTGATGACACGCAACCGCACTTGAGCAAGCGACTACGACACGCAAGTCCAACTATCTACCAAACAACAGGTAATAGGATGTGTCCAAGGCAATATAAGGCTGCAAGGGGATATCACGGGTACGAAAACTAGAGCATCGCAACACAGATAGCAATAGATCAACAGGACGAAATAAGAACTATAAAGTAAAATAGGTAGAAATAGGGAGAATGCTCGCCTGAAAACATTGCCGAAGTTTCATCCGAAGATCGGGGCGAAGCTCACATCAACTCAACGGCCTTATCCGCGAAGAAGCAAAACACTAGAAGAAACATCGGATGCACTATTTAATACCACGGCAGAAGATCGGGCATGATGCATGTATGATGCATGACATGGCAAAGGTGCGATGCAATTAGGCAATATTAAGCGAAACCGGGGTTCCGACAATTACTTAGAGGTTTCATGTTGTTTAGATACCCCACAATTTAAATGTTGTCTTAACATGGCAAAACATACATCGGTTTGCTACACAAATTTAAATAGAGCCCATAAAAGACTGGATTCTCCGGCCTATGGACTCCATATTTAATTATAAGGTGAATCGACATAATGTCCCCAAACCACAACATATGTATGCAAGCATGAACAAATTAAATGCAACAAGTATATCTCATTTATAAAATAGGGGTCTCGGAAAAGAGGATCACACATATGGGGGCTCGACGATCTTGGGGGTTCGGGGGTTGGCTTGAACTCCGAGGACGGCCTTCGGGTTCGGTCTTCGATCCGTGTAGGAGTGCTTGACGGTTCCGGGAAGAAGACCTTGGAAGTCTCCGACTTCAACTAGCGAAGGTATACTCGGTTTCGGTGTCGGTAGTCTTCGGAGGATCTTGGCAAAAATTGGGAACAAAGATATTCACATGCTCCGGTACTCTTCGACTGGCATCGTGCAACTTTACACGATCGCCATCCACGCCACACCACACGCGTACATCATCAGGTTAGATCTTTGAGGACCGATGTGCCATCTTCAGTACAACACATCATCAAAACACGAGTGCAAGACACAGGTATAAAATGTCGTGAGTGAACAAGTTCTGTACATACATTTTACCAAACACCTTCTGGGAGCCTGGGCGTCGACTGCAAGGGCCATGCCAGAAACAACCTGGCAAGCCCGATGGTTAGGGGTGACCATGCGGAAGGCGGCGGTCGGTGCTGCAGCATCGAGCGGGGAGATAAGTGTGTTGGAATTATGCCCTAGAGGCAATAATAAAGATGTTATAATTATAATTCTTGTTCATGATAATGTTTATATTCCATGCTAGAATTGTATTAAGTGGAAACTTTTAATACTTGTGTGGTTTGTGAACAACACCGTGTCCCTAGTACGCCTCTATGGACTGGCTCATTGATTAATGATGGTTAAGGTTTCCTAACCATGGACATGAGTTGTCGATTAATAATGAGATCACATCATTGGGAGAATGATATGATGGACAGACCCAAACTAAGCGAAGCAATTAGATCGTGTCATAGTGTTCATCTTTGCGAAGCTTTTCTTATGTCAAATATTGTATTCCTTAGACCATGAGATAATACAACTCCCTGGTATCGGAAGAAAGCTTTGAGGTCATCAAACGTCATCCTATGAGAGGGTGATCATAAAGGTGTCTCTCAGGTGATCGGAAAGTACCTGTTGGGTTGTATGTATCGAGATGGGATTTGTCCCTCCCAAGTCGGAGAGATATACTTCGGGCCCACTCGATAATCGATATCAACACCGCTTGCAAGCATGTGGTTAAGGAGTTAATCACAAAGTGATATCGGATTACGGAACGAGTAAATTACTTGCTGTGAACGAGATTGAACTAGGTATGACGGTACCGACGATCGAATCTCGGGCAAGTAAAATATCGCGAGACAAAGAGAATATATATATGGGATTGATTGAATCCTGTCATCTGGTTCATCCAATATGATCATCGATGAATGTGTGGGAGTCAATATGGGTTTCCAGACCCCGCTGTTGATTATTGATAGAAGATCATGTCTGCATATTCTCGAACCCGAAGGGTCACACACTTAACGTGTCTCGACGCTAGGATAGATTGGATAATTGGTTTATGAGTTTTTGTTCGGAGTCTCGGATGGGATCCGGGACATCACGAGAGGTTCCGGAATGGTCCGGAGAATAAGATTCATATAAGGCAGTGCAGTTTTTGGAGTTCGGAATTGTTCCGGGTTTATCGGTATTGTATCGGAAGCTTCTAGAACCTTTCGGAAGGGGACCAACGTGGCCCCACCTTCCGGGAGGGGGCATGGGCCTATGAGGGAGTGCCCTGGCTGCTTTGGGCCAGAGGCACAAGGCCCCATAGGGCCCAGCCGGCCAAACTAGGGATAAACCCTAGTTGGAGCTTCTAGAAAGGGGGGGGTTTCCTTGCCCCCCACTCTTCCTCCTTGGCCGTCGGTTTTGGACTTGGGGGAGGGGCTAGGGCTGCCGCCCACCCCTCTATATAAAGAGGGCTAGGGGCGCACAACCCCCACACACCTTCCCCTCAAGCCAGTCGCCTTGCTGCCCCTCCTCTCTCTCTCTCCCTCCCGACTGCGTGTAGGCGAAGCCCTGCTGCAGAAACTCTCCACCAATTGCACCGCGCCGTCGCGTTGTAGATCCAACCCATCTCTCCACCATACTTGCTGGACCAAGGAAGGAGGAGACGTCGAGGTGCTGCACGTGTGCATCTCACGGAGGCATCGCCACTTGTGGTGCTAGATCGGATCGGATCGCGAGGAGGAGAAGCGAGTACGACTACATCACCCACGTTCCGACGAACGTTCCGCTGTGTGAATCTTCAAGGGTATGAAGATCTAATCCAATCTCTCTCGTTGTTTGCATCTCCTAGATTAGATCTTGGCTTCCCTCTGTTCGCATTCGTAGAAAATTTTGATTTACTATGCTGCAAAACCCATCAGTGGTATCAGAGCTAGATCTATGCGTAGATGTGTTTCACGAGTAGAACGCAACATGGTTGTTGCGGGCGTTGATGTTTTATCTTGCAAGCCTCTTGTTTATGTTCTTCTTATGACGCGGGATAGTGAGATTAAAGCAGTCCAGGCCAACCTTACGCGACGTCGTTCGCGAGACCGGCTCCGCACTTGACGTGTGGCTTGTTCCACACATGCGGCTGGTGGATGCCAGTTTCTCTCACTATAGTTGTCATGGGATTAACACCGGAGTTTGGCAACCATAATATCACCGTTGTGGCTTTCCGTAGGTAAGAATCGTTCTTAGCTTGCTACTCCCATAAGCCACGTAAAACATGCAACAACAAAGTAGAGGCGTCTAACTTGTTTTTGCAGGGAGTGTTTTCTGTGATATGGTATGGCCCAAGATGTGATGTGTATAATGTATGTGATGATCATGTTTTGTAATGTTTCACGACTTGCATGTCGATGAGTACACAACCGGCAGGAGCCATATGGTTGTCTTTATAATTATGTATGACCTGTGTGTCAACTTATTATACGACATGTAATAGTTTCACTTTATCGCTAAGTAGTTAGCAATAGTTGTAGTTGATATTCGTGGTGGAGGCAATCATTGTGGAGTGATGGAGATCATGCCGGCACGCACAAGATGGAGATCATTGCGCGAAGATTGGCTATACCATGTCACATAAAGTTATATGCATGTGATGTTTATCCTTTTATGTATCTTATTATGCTTAGATCGCGACGGTAGCATTATAAGGTGATTCCTCACTTAAAGATCAAGATAAAAACTGTGTTCTCCCCAAGTATGCACCGTTGTGAAAGTTCGTCGTGTCCAAGCATCACGTGATGATCGGGTGCTATAGACTCTACGTTCACATACAACGGGTGCAAGCCAGTTTTTGCACACGCGGAAATACTTGGGTCTAACTTGACGAGCCTAGCATGTACAGACATGGCCTCGGAACACATGAACCGAAAGGTTAAGCATGAGTCATATGAATGATATGATCGAGACTTCGTTGTCCACCATTGAAACCACATCTCTTCTCGTGAAGATCGGATTAGGTGTGTTGAATTTGGATCGTGTTCACTAAACAACTTGAGGGATGTTGAATTTAGTGGGAGTTCATCTAGTAATTTGATTAAAAGTTGAACTAGTTATCATGAACATAGTCTAATTTGTACTTGCAAATATTGTAGATCAAATGGCTAAGTCCAACTTCAACTTCAACGTTTTTGCTGAGAAGGAAAAGCTTAAAAACAATGGGTCTAACTTCACCAACTGGTTCCGCAATCTGAGAATCATTCTCTCTAGCGGTCAAAAGGACTATGTCCTTGAGAATGCGTTAGGTGACGCCCTTGCTGCTACTGCGCCGGCTGATGAGAAAGTTGTCTATCAGTCGAGCAAAGATGATTATGGTGTGATTAAGAGCACCATGTTGTTTGCTATGGAATCGGACCTTCAAAATCGTTTTGAAGACTATCCCGGGCCCTTTGAGATTCTCGAGGAGCTGAAAACCATGTTTCAGACTCAGGCCCGTTCTGAGAGATATGAGATCTCTGAGAAGTTCTTTAACTGCAAGATGGAGGAAGGGAGTTCCGTTAGTGAGCACGCCATTAAGATGTCGGGATACACTCAACGCCTTGAGCAACTGGACTGCAAGATTCCAGAGGAGCTCAAGATTGACAGGGTTCTGCAATCACTCCCTCCCAGCTACAAAAGTTTTGTAGTGACTCACAATCAGATTGGTTCCACTGATACGATCACCGAGCTCTTCGCATAGCTGAAGGCTGCGGAGGTGGACATCAAAAAGGATAATCATGTGTTGATGGTCAACAAGCCCCCCACCTTCAAGAAAGGAAAGGGTGCAAAGAAGCCCTTCAAGAAGGGCGGAGGCAAGCGCGCTGCCCCTGCTGAGAAGAAGCTCAAGTCTGGTCCTAAGCCGGACACTGAGTGCTTCTATTGCAAGGACAAGGGTCACTAGAAGCGCAAATGTCCGAAGTACTTAGCGGACAAGAAGGCTGGCACCATCAAAGGTATATTTGATATACATGTTATTGATGTTTTCCTTACTAGCCCTCGTTGTAGTGCCTGGGTATTTGATACTGGTTCGGTTGCTAATATTTGTAACTCGAAACAGGAGCTACGGAATAGACGGCGGCTTGCGAGGGATGAGGTGACGATGCGCGTTGGCAATGGATCAAGAGTTGATGTGATGGCCGTCGGCACGCTCTCCTTAGTTTTACCTTCGGTATTAGTTTTAAACCTTAATAAATGTTATTATGTGCCTGCGTTGAGCATGAACATTATTTCTGGATCTTGTTTATTGCAAGACGGTTATTCATTTAAATCGGAGAATAATGGTTGTTCTATTTATATGAGTAACATCTTTTATGGTCATGCACCTATTGTGAATGGTTTATTTCTTCTAAATCTCGAAAGGGATGAAACACACATCCATAACATTGAGGCTAAGATATGCAAAGTAGATAGTGATAATACTACTTATTTGTGGCACTATCGTCTAGGTCATATTGGTGTAAAACGCATGAAGAAACTCCATTCTGATGGACTTTTGGAGTCTCTTGATTTTGAATCATTTGACACATGCGAACCATGCCTCATGGGCAAGATGATCAAAACCCCGTTCTCCGGTATGATGGAGCGAGCAACGGACTTGTTGGAAATCATACATACCGATGTATGCGGACCGATGAGTGTTTCGACGCACGGTGGATATCGCTATTTTCTCACTTTTACCGATGACTTAAGTAGATATGGGTATATCTATTTAATGAAACATAAATCTGAAACATTTGAAAAGTTCAAGGAATTTCAGAATGAAGTGGAGAACCATCGTAACAGAAAGATTAAGTTTCTACGATCCGATCGTGGAGGTGAATATTTGAGTTATGATTTTCTCACGCATCTTAAAGCAAGCGGAATCGTTTCGCAACTCACTCCACCCGGAACACCACAGCGCAATGGTGTGTCTGAACGCCGGAATCGAACCTTATTAGATATGGTCTGATCAATGATGTCTCTTACTGATTTGCCGTTATCAGTTTGGGGTTATGCATTAGAAACCGCTGGATTCACTTTAAATAGGGCACCATCTAAATCCGTTGAGACGACACCGTATGAACTATGGTTTGGTGCTAAACCTAAGTTGTCGTTTCTTAAAGTTTGGGGATGCGAAGCTTACGTCAATAAGTTGATGCCGGACAAGCTCGAACCCAAAGCGGAGAAATGCGTCTTCATAGGATACCCTAAGGAAACTATTGGGTATACCTTCTATCACAGAACCGAAGGCAAAGTGTTTGTCGCAAAGAACGGTTCCTTTCTTGAGAAGGAGTTTCTCTCGAAAGAAGTGAGTGGGAGGAAAGTAGAGCTAGACGAGGTTATTGAACCTTCTCTTGAATTGGAGAGTAGCGCAGCACCTGAAATTGTTCCAGTGCCGCCTGCACCAACGATAGAGGAAGCTAATGACAAGGATCATGAAGCTTCGGACGATGCTGCTACTGAACGTCGCAGGTCGACAAGGTCGCGTGCCCCTCCTGAGTGGTACGGCAACCCTGTCTTGACTGTCTTGTTAGTAGAAGACAGTGAACCTACGAACTATGAGGAAGCGATGATGAGCCTAGACTCTGAGAAATGGCTAGAAGCCATGAAATCCGAATTGGGATCCATGAGCGAAAACCAAGTATGGACTTTGGTGGACCCTCCTAGCGACCGAAAGGCCGTTGAGTGCAAATGGATTTTCAAGAAGAAAATGGACGCGGATGGTAATGTTACCGTCTATAAAGCACGGCTTGTTGCGAAAGGTTTTCGACAAGTTCAAGGTGTTGACTACGATGAGACTTTCTCTCCCGTAGCGATGTTTAAGTCCATTCGGATTTTATTAGAAATTGTTGCGTTTCATGATTATGAAATATGGCAGATGGATGTCGAGACTGCGTTCCTCAATGGCAACATTGATGAAGAGTTGTATATGATGCAACCCGAAGGTTTTTTCGATCCTAAGGATGCTGGTAAAGTATGCAAACTTCAGCGTTCCATTTATGGACTGAAGCAAGCATCTCGGAGTTGGAACCTTCGTTTTGATCAAATGATCAAGAGCTTTGGATTTGTTCCAAATTGCTACGAAGCTTGTATCTACAAGAAAGTGAGTGGGAGCTCGGTGACATTTCTAGTACTATATGTGGATGACATATTGATTATTGGAAATGACATTAACATGCTTAAC
Source organism: Avena sativa (assembly GCA_916181665.1). NCBI lineage: Eukaryota > Viridiplantae > Streptophyta > Magnoliopsida > Poales > Poaceae > Avena > Avena sativa. The sequence goes on from OV702284.1 coordinate 379,635,471, forward strand.
GATGTGAAGAGTTATTTGAACAAGTGTTTTTCAATGAAAGACCTAGGTGAAGCTACTTATATATTGGGCATCAAAATCTATAGAGATAGACAAAGACGCCAGATAGCTTTAAGCCAGAGTACATACCTAGACAAAGTTCTGAAAAGGTTCAGAATGGATAAGGCAAAGAAAGGTTCAGTGCCTATGTTGTCAGGTAAGATATTGAGCAAGGCTCAGTGTCCAGCTACGGTAAATGATAGGGAAGCTATGAGCAAAGTGCCTTATGCCTCGGCCATAAGTTCCATCATGTATGCCATGCTGTGTACTAGACCGGATGTGTCCAATGCTCTTAGTTTGATGAGCAGATATCAAAGTGATCCAGGAGTGGAACACTGGACAGCCGTGAAGAACATCCTAAAGTACCTAAATAGGACTAAAGAAATGTTCTTAGTCTATGGGGGTGATGAACAACTCGTCGTAAAAGGTTACGTCGACGCTAGTTTCGACACCGACAAGGATGATTCTAAATCTCAGACAGGATACGTTTATATTTTGAATGGAGGAGCTGTGGGCTGGAGAAGCTGCAAGCAAAGCGTGATCGCGGGATCTACAGTAGAAGCGGAATACATGGCTGCTGCAGAAGCGTCAAGTGAAGGAGTTTGGATCAGGAACTTCATCACTGAGCTTGGCGTGGTTCCAAGTGCATTGGACCCACTAGAGATATTGTGTGACAACACTGGCGCCATAGCACTCGCTAAGGAACCAAGATATCATCCAAAAACCAAGCATATCAACCGCAAGTTTCATATAATCCGAGATTATATAGCAGATGGAGATCTGAAGATTAGCAAAGTACATACAGATCTGAATGTCGCAGATCCATTTACTAAACCTCTTCCACGTGTAAAACATGATCAGCACCTCAGTGCCATGGGTGTGAGATTGTTGCCAAATGTAAACTAGATTATTGACTCTAGTGCAAGTGGGAGACTGTTGGAATTATGCCCTAGAGGCAATAATAAAGATGTTATTATTATAATTCTTGTTCATGATAATGTTTATATTCCATGCTAGAATTGTATTAAGCGGAAACTTTAATACTTGTGTGGTTTGTGAACAACACCGTGTCCCTAGTACGCCTCTATGGACTGGCTCATTTATTAATGATGGTTAAGGTTTCCTAACCATGGACATGAGTTGTCAATTAATAATGAGATCACATCATTGGGAGAATGATATGATGGACAGACCCAAACTAAGCGAAGCAATTAGATCGTGTCATAGTGTTCATCTTTGCAAAGCTTTTCTTATGTCAAATATTGTATTCCTTAGACCATGAGATAATACAACTCCCTGGTATCGGAAGAAAGCTTTGAGGTCATCAAACGTCATCCTATGAGAGGGTGATCATAAAGGTGTCTCTTAGGTGATCGGAAAGTACCTGTTGGGTTGTATGTATCGAGATGGGATTTGTCCCTCCCAAGTCGGAGAGATATACTTTGGGCCCACTCGGTAATCGATATCAACACCGCTTTCAAGCATGTGGTTAAGGAGTTAATCACAAAGTGATATCGGATTACGGAACGAGTAAAGTACTTGCTGTGAACGAGATTGAACTAGGTATGTCGGTACCGACGATCGAATCTCGGACAAGTAAAATATCGCGAGACGAAGGGAATATATATATATGGGATTGATTGAATCCTGGCATCGTGGTTCATCCGATATGATCATCGATGAATGTGTGGGATTCAATATGGGTTTCCAGACCCCGCTGTTGATTATTGATAGAAGATCATGTCTGCATATTCTCGAACCCGAAGGGTCACACACTTAACGTGTCTTGACGCTAGGATAGATTGGATAATTGGTTTATGAGTTTTTGTTCGGAGTCTCGGATGGGATCCGGGACATCACGAGAGGTTCCGGAATGGTCCGGAGAATAAGATTCATATAAGGCAGTGCAGTTTTTGGAGTTCGGAATTGTTCCGGGTTAATCGGTATTGTACCGGAAGCTTCTAGAACCTTCTAGAAGGGGACCAACGTGGCCCCACCTTCCGGGAGGGGGCATGGGCCTATGAGGGAGTGCCCTGGCCGCTTTGGGCCAGGGGCACAAGGCCCCATAGGGCCCAGCCGGCCAAACTAGGGATAAACCCTAGTTGGAGCTTCTAGAAAGGGGGGGTTTCCTTGCCCCCCACTCTTCCTCCTTGGCCGCCGGTTTTGGACTTGGGGGAGGGGCTAGGGCTGCCGCCCACCCCTCTATATAAAGAGGGCTGGGGGCGCACAACCCCCACACACCTTCCCCTCAAGACAGTCGCCCTGCTGCCCCTCCTCTCTCTCTCCCTCCCGACTGCGTGTAGGCGAAGCCCTGCTGCAGAAACTCTCCACCAATTGCACCACGCCGTCGCGTTGTAGATCCAACCCATCTCTCCACCATACTTGCTGGACCAAGGAAGGAGGAGACGTCGAGGTGCTGCACGTGTGCATCTCACGGAGGCATCGCCACTTGTGGTGCTAGATCGGATCAGATTGCAAGGAGGAGAAGCGAGTACGACTACATCACCCACGTTCTGACGAACGTTCCGATGTGCGAATCTTCAAGGGTATGAAGATCTAATCCAATCTATCTCGTTGTTTGCATCTCCTAGATTAGATCTTGGCTTCCCTCTGTTCGCATCCGTAGAAAATTTTGATTTACTATGCTGCGAAACCCATCAGAGGGAGCTCGGGGAGGCGGCTCGGCCTGGCCGGAGAGCGTCGGCACGCGCACGCGGGAGATATATGGAGGAAAATCAAGTGGCGCCGGAGATGAAACAGAGGACGACAGCGCTCGGAGGATTGCAGGGCAGAGGAGGGGCGCAGTGCTTGCTCGCGGACGCGGCCTGTAGAGAATCCCCGCTGCTGCCGGAGGGAGGGGACGAAGCCCGCGACGGCGAAGCTGAGGTGGCCGGCTCGGCGGCGGGGTCGGTGATGCGAGGGCACCGGAGAGAGAGCCACGACGGTGCTCGAGTTCGGGCAGACGGGAAGGAGGGCGACAGAGATCGGCGTCACGGTGGCGGTTTGCGAACTCGGTAGCGGAGGGCGCGCGTCGCTCGTGGCGGCGGAGAGCGACGAGGAAGGCACGGGGTACAGGGTAGGGATCGATAGGAGGACGGGGACGCGGGTGGGGCCAGGGATCTGTCGGTAGAGGCTTGGAGTACGCGGAACGGTGGTTGACTGGGAGCGTCGGGTTGAGGGCGGTGGGGCCGGGTCCAGGGGGTGGCGGCGGCAGTGGGGATTAGGTAGGGTGGGTTTTGGTTGGTCTAGGGTTTCCACTGGTTGGGCCATTTGGGCCTGGCCAGTTTAGGTCTGGTTTTTAGGTTTAATATTTTTATAAAATATTACTTTTGTTTTGTAATGTTTTAGCAAATAGTTTTTAGGCAAATAGTTTAGCAGATAAATATAGGATTTTGTTTTGAAACAAGAGAAGAGGTATTGCAGTAAACAAAAATATCTTTGGTTGAAACATTTTGAAAGGCAAAATAAATGCATGATGTAAAGATGGTGCACAAAATATATCACAACAGCGATATTATAATTAGGGTTTACCCAGGGTGCTACAATCTCCATTAGCCTGGCCTTGGTGTTGGTCTCCTTCGCCTCAATGGACCTCGTATGTAGCTCGACAAAGGCCTTGGAGGCGACCTCTTTCTCTTTGTGCCGTCTCTCCTCCCTCTCGGCGATGGCCTCTTCCTTTTTCTCCAGAATCTGCTTCAAGGCCTCCTGGAACACCAAGGAACCGGCCTAGTGGGCGAGGTCGGCCTTCGTGGCCTTGTGGCCACCAGGGCGGCGGGCACGGCCGGCAGTCCCGTCGCTTGCAGATGGGACGAAGCCTTCGTCATTTTCAGCGTCTAGGTCGACGACACCGCAAGTCGAAGCATAGGCCTTGCCCCTCTTCTTGTTCGTTTCTCTCCAAAGGGCAAAGGTAGTCTCCCATTTTTTTGGTGTCCTTGAGCAACGTCCAGCAATGGCTCAACGAGAAAGCCTTGTTATCGTTCACTGTCTTGAAATGCTCCATTGCTTTCATGATCTACACACATGGATACCAACAATGTCTCAACCGGCAAATGCAAATGCAAGACATCGACAAAGAGGGGAAGATGTTTTACCATGTCAAGCGGCTACAAGCCGCTTATTTTCCTTATCGTCGCCATCTCGTAGGAGCCTTGGAACTTGCTACACTCAGCATGGATGGTTCCCCAACGCTTGGAGAGGGAGAGATCATTTCGATTGCTAAGAAAGGCGTCCTTCCCAAATTTCCTATGCTCATGGAAGAACCTGCCCACCTTCTTCCAATAGGTAAATCTCTTTTGCTCGGCGCCGCATAGTGGATCTTGTGAAATCTCTATCCATGCCTTGCATAGGAGATTTTCCTCGGCGGGGGTGTAGCCCCAGTTCGTTGGCTCACCTTCTTGCCGTTGACAATTAAGGCCGCAAGTGAAGCGGCCAACGACGCAACCGTGATGCCCTCACCCATGGAAGTGCCATCATTTCTATCGTTCCCGAACAATGCCTTGTCCGTAATGTTGCATGCATATTGTTGGGTCTCTTGCTGCGTCTTCGTCTCGGCCTCGCCGCCGTCGGCATAGCTGTGGCCACCCTCGTTGATCATGTCGTTCATGACATCCTCGCCGTTGTTTCCCACGAAATCCTACACGCCAATTTGCCGTCATAAAGCGGCGTGAGCAGTGCACTAGCAAATGGCGAAGAAATGTGGCAATCATACCGTGTCATCGGCGGTCGGCCACTCGGCGTGCATTCCGTCTAACAGGTTTACTGGCGTCAGTATGTTCGCGGCAGAGATGGTCCGCCTCTTCGTCGACGACTCCGGGGTTGCGTCCGCGGTGGTTGGAGTGCGGTTCAGGTCGATGGAGGGCTCTCCTGCCTCCGACGACGCCGCACGAGGATGGTTGAACCGGGACAGCTGGTGGCCTCCAAGCAAAGGCGTGTGCGGCCATGTCGCCCTGGGCTGAGCTGATGGCGGTCGGTAGGCGTGGAAGTGATGGAGCTGGTAGAGGACGTGCCGGCCATGGCCAGGCCGGGAAGAGAGACATCGCCGTCGAAAACGGTGTTGAACGCCTCCTGCTTGATCATGTTGACGACGTGCTTGGTGACATTCATTGCCATCTCGTTGGCGTCGACCCTGTTCTGGCTGGCGAGGAGGCGCTCGTTCTCCTCCCAGCGCTCCGTCTTGAGCCTAGCAGCGGTGTGTTAATCTCTCGCCGCCAACTGCCGGCCCTTGCGCTTGTCTGACTCGATCTTCTGCTCCTCCGGCGTCTGGTCCTTTGCGGGCTTCCTCGGCCGGTCGCGCTTCTTGGTGTGGGAGGGCGCAACATCAACCATGGCGGCGGGATCCATCGCCTTCCCTTTCGCTCCCTCTAGTGGAAAATTTGGAGAGGTTTTTTGGAGGGAGAAGTGTTGTGGTTTCTGTGCCATTGGCAGGAGGGACCGCCAATGATAAAAGGAGGACGCACTCGGACAAACGCGTGTCCGGGCCGACGCAACCGAGCCCCAAATTAGATGCATGGATGGGTCGGGCCGGACGCGTTTCGCCGGATGGGTCGGCTCGCTAGGGCGCCGCGCACACCCCGAGCGTCCGCGCGGACATGTTCAGACATGCATAGATCGTTTGGATTGGCCCGGTGGAGATGCCCTTAGAGAAGGAGATAGGTTCGCCCGTCTCCCTGACCTAGGCAGCGTCGTCTCTCCTCCGTCTCTTCTATAGATCGGTTTCCCCTTCTCTGACCGGCCTTGCCAGCGTCAGGAGGGGTGGGAAACCCGATCTATGGATGGAGTTTTCAATAAAATTAGTATTTTAAGAGATTAGATTGAAGTTTTGATATCCATCTTTTTTTGGTCTCTGCTTCAATGATGATGAGATCTTCTTCTCAACGTCAATAACGGTGTTGTAAGATTACAGTTCTATAGGTACGGTCTTTTATATCTTAATTCGTCAAGTCGATTTTAGAGACGGCCTATGTATCTCTACCATCTACTATGCTATTATGAATATATCACGGTATTGATTGTCAAAAAAGAGATAAGTAGATAGGGTCCGTGATGATGGATTAATTAGGGAGTATTAATTGACTAAACAGGCCCTAATCCATGGTTAAATCGGAACAAATATATTTTTGATGTGAGCCCAATACACGGGGATAGCAAAAAAGTCTATGTTGGCCTTATGGACTCACTAATAGGAAGGCATTAATTGTGAGCCATTGAATGTCGCGTGATTAACGGCTCACGTTAATCTTTCCTGCTGCATCACCGGATTTCCCTTCTCTCAGCCTCTCTCTATATAATACTTAGTCATGTGCTGACAGCCAACAATTTGCAGCAGAACACAACATATTTCATCATCGACAAGCATCAAGCGAGTGGCTAGCTAGCTCTCGTATCAGATCCAGAGGGAGGAATGGACAAGCACACGGTTCGTGCACTAGCCCTACTGTTTCTGCATCTCGTCTGCTCCGCTACCACTGTGCAGTGTAGGTATTCCTGTAACTAGAGTTGCGATTTCCCTCGGCGAGTTCTCCCGGCCTATCGAAGCATGTATTCCCTTCGCTCTCAAATTAGACGTCGAAGATTTATCTACACTAATCCGGGACAGAGAAGTAGTATTATTCCTAGTGAATATCTTCTGTTAGTTTACTTTTTTTAGGGGCTTCTGTTAGTTTACTGTGGGATCTGTTTGCTGATCAATCCGATATATCATAACACTTTTGCTTCGATGTCCCTTTCTTTCAAACACATGAAACCAAAAAAAAAAGATGGTCAAGATTGGCCGATAACTCTTCCTGTCCTCCAAATCAAAAGTGTATCAGCCAATCCTAACTGTTCTTATATTTTAGTTGCACGAGTTTGAAAAAAAGAGACACCTAAGCACACCTCACGTCATAATTGTGTGACAATGGGTTTTATTTTGTGTAACATAGGTGGAACCACCACCGCCGGCATGGATAACGAGAAGCTCAATCTTCTAAACGGTAGGGTGTCAAGTGGGATCCCACTTAAATCCCACTTCTAGTTCATTTGCTAAATTCTAGTAATTTTGAGCAATATATTTTAAAAAATAAACTAGAAGTGGGATTTAGACGGGATCCCACCTAACACCCTACTAAACGGGATGTGCTACCTTGAGACCAACTGCAATGGCGCTTGCTTCTGCTGTCTAGTCACCAGCGATTGCTTCGACGGCATGGACGGGTGCGAGCAAGCATGTGTGCAATCCTCTGCTTCGGCTACAGTAGCGACGGCAAACCCTGCCGCTCATCTTCCCGCTGCCTAGCTGGTCAAATCGCTTACATATAATTTATCTGTCGCGTGATGTATGCAAATAGTAACAGTTTGCAATAAGAGTAATATATATACTCCTACCCTGGCTGTTTGCGGTTTGATTTGTCATATTTGTATTTTTGTTTTTACAAATTCTATATTGCCGAACAGTATCAACCCGTTCAAGGACACCACAATCCTTGCCAAAAACCTGAAATAAAATGCTGGGCCACACAGCTTGAGCAGAGTTGTGAGGTTGGTATATCTTGTGACCGCATTGCTTCTTCCTTGTCATCTCTGGTGGGTGCCATCTGGTTCAGCGCCCATCTTCTTCTCTAGCTCGGCAAGAGCATTGGTAAGAGCCCTCACATCCAAAGCTTCGAGCAACGTGCCATGAGAGTCACACTGATGCATCATAGACAGACAGAGCAGAATCAGTTTACCAAATCGATGGATATGAATCCCCAAAATTCAGCAAGCAAGTTAGTATGGAAAACAAGAAGAGATCGATGAGACAAACAAACCTTCTCCAGCAGTGCGAGCCGCTCCTCCAGGTCGAGGTCCTGACGATCAGCCATGATCTGGTTGTTGTTGTTGTGATCGAGGAGCAGGCGTAGGTGTGTTCGGAGAAACTGCGCGCAGTGTGAGCCGAGATTGCAGGCCGGGAAGGCGGACTCGCAGCCGAGCTGGAAGAAGGGGCAGTTGGCGAGCTTCATGGGGCAGGCGGTGACGCAGTGCCTGTCCATGTGGCGCCTGGCGACGGCGACGCCGCAGCCCTGCTCGCAGGGGAGGAGCTTGAAGGCGCACGCCGCGTCGTGCTCCTCGGCGCGGCAGGCCGAGACCTCGGCCGTGCATCCCTGCACCTGGTTCTTGCACCGCACGGGCCTGAAGCGGCAGAGCCTGGCGACGTGGTCCGCCAGCGCCTCCTCCGTCCCCAGCTCGTCGCGGCACCGGAACCTTCCTGCTTCGCTGCAACCGGACACGGCGTCCAGGCTGCGGAGGAGGTCCCGGGCGACGGCCTCCCGCCGGTCGACCGGCCAGAACCGGGTGGCCTCCATCTCCTGGACGAGGTCGTCGATCCTGTCGTCGCGCCCGTCGTCGCCGCCCAGGTACGGCAGCCAGGCGGAGATGGACACCACGACGCTCCGCTTGCTGCCCGCGAAGTCGTCCAGGAACGTGGCCAGCGTCTCGCCCGGGTCGTCGTGATCGGCGGGAGGAGGATCGTCGCCCGGATCGGTGGAGAGCTCGGGCGGGGTGCTGCTCCTCTGCGCAACGTAGTGTACCAGCTCCGCGCGCAGCTGGACGGCGAGCGAGGAGGAGGGGTGCCGGATGGTGCTGTCGACGCAGGCGGCGGCCAGGCCCGGGAGCAGGAGCTGCGCCAGCTTGCGCACCACCTGGATGTCGCAGTTGGGGCAGGGCAGGAGGGTAGCCTGGACCAGGTCCTCCTCGCCGCCTCCTCCTCTGCTTCTCGCTGGATCTGCCTCGACTACCGGGGCCTGCAATTCCATGGCCAAGCTTGGGATGTTTCTCAGCTGCGAAATTCAATTACACGCGGGGGATGTCATTATGAGTTGCGACTTGCTACAACGGAAGGATTTGCGAATTGCGATATCAAAACGAATTCCTTACCTGCGACGGACGCAGGCCTGGAGAAGTTCTGAATTTCTGATTGGATTGGAGATGTAGTCGAATTTCTTCTGGTGGACACGGCTTATGAGGGGAAAAAACGAAGTCAACTCACAGTAGTGGACGAGAGATGGGAGACACGAAAAGCAGCAGGAGGAATTTCAGGGAAGAAATCGACTGTTTTTTCTCTTGTTTTGTTGGCAGGAAGGAGAACGGTTTTAAAAATCATAAAATGAACTAAGCAGCCTCATTTGCATCTCCAGTGCTAAGCAGTTTACAGACGACATGTACTTATTGACCATATGCTATACGCCTCCGGTGTCTATCTGCCATTACGGCTACGGTGCACCAAACCTCTCCAAGCATTGTGCAGGGCACGACGACCCACGCGCAGTATCACCACAGGCTGATTCGGTGCCACAACCTGTGCATGTATGATTGTCACACTTTATTTGCTTGCTAGCAAGACTCTGATGTCTTACCACAAAATCACTACAACGCATCAATTTGAGCTTTGTATTGGACTCATTGCATCTCCATGAGAAATAGGCTGCTGCACCCCTATCAGTAGTTCCACGAAAGCAACATCGATTTTTCGATCAGCTCAATCTAGTCTAGTTGCAAAACGGAGTGCATCGTATGATCAATTCAACACAAGGAAAAGTGGCCAGTACAAGATGTAAAGCAAAATCATAACTGCATGGTCGATCCGGCTAGCAACTGAATAATGCACACCTTCCACCTCCAAGATCACATCGCAGCAGCAACTCTCCAAATCTACCTTAAACGCAGGCCCAGGTATGGCAGCCGAGGTTGCCTTACAGCAGATATCCGTGACCATGCATCGAACCCACCAGGATTACACCACCTAGCTTGGTCCATGGAGGGACAACCAAGATTGCACAAAGCAGCCAATCACCTTGTAATCCTGTACTTTAGCAACCAGGAACGAATTTGGTGCCCATGCAGCAGCACAAAATGGTTGAGGCATAGATCTCCTACAAACAAGTAAAAAATATGATAGTAAACAAATAATGAAGCACAAAAGGAAAAAAATTAACATAAAAAAGTATACAGGCAGAAGATAAACAAGTGTATCTACCAAACAGTGGCAATTGTCCTTGTGTGCTTTGTTCTGAAATGAGATAAAAATAAGCAGTTAAAATAATGGCATTTTCAAATGAACATGCCGAAGCATTACTAAAACTGAAAAATGTTTGTATGAATCAAAGTTTATGGAATTCATATATCCGTACCGTCCTCGAAAGATACTCATTTCTTGAAGATTCATCAAGCTTGCAACATTTATCACATCCACTTCCCAAAATAGTAACTCTAAGCATGCCATATGGGACTTGATTAAAACCAAAATCTTTGTGATCCAGATAATAAACCTGCGACAAAGAAAATTAGACTAATTCCATAACATGAAACATGATGAACTTCGCAAGAAATAAAATAATAACAAGAGAAACAGAATAAAAAAGACAACAAAATACCAGATATCAACCTACAGAAGGTACGAGGCAAATGACTTACTACATGTAAGGATGCCACACCGAGCTTGATTTGCAACTGGGACACGAAGCCCTCTACTGGTTTCTCTTCTGCATCCACACCTCAACCGGATGGACAAAACGAAATTGCACGGCAAACAAGAAGCCAAGAAGGTATTTTGAAACAGTAATACATTACGTGGCCACCACCTGCCTTCTGAAACTACATCCAGGTTCTACTACACAATGTCCACAAAAGATTGGTGTGCAGACCTGAGATGGCCATAGCACTCTTCACTGCACTTGAAGTTCTCCAAGCATACCCAGCAAATGTGTCTGCCACACCTGCACTCAACATGGTTGCAGCCCTCAGCTTTCTCAATTGTGTATCCACAGGAAGGGCAGCTCTTCACATTCGCCTTCCCTTTGCGCCATTCAAGCAGTGTTGAGTCTGGGTCTTCCTTGTATTCTTTGTGCCTCACATGATATGAAAGGATGATACTCTAGATGACACTTGGTGCATATCTCCACATAGCAAACCCCGCAGGAAAAAAGTTTGGTTTCTGCATCTGGAGCTGCCACTTGGTAGATGGATTGGCAATCGGGCGTCGGGCAGAAGCGGTACATTCCTGCTCTAGATGCAACAAATGCCCTCAAGGAAGCTCTGAATAGGTCCTCCAGCTTCTCATTTGACAACAGGTGCTTCAGATCAACAACAAGAAGGGGCTTCTTGCACCCAGTCTTTAGGCAACAAATAGGGAACCCATCATGTGATTTCGAGGCAGATTCACACTGATCCACCAAACAAGCCAGACAAAACATGTGCCCACATGATTCAAGCCTAAAAGGATCTTCCATCTCACACAAGCAAATAGGGCATGAATCCTCTGATGGCTCATCATAGTCTACCCTTTGCTTATCTTCTTTATTGCCCCCAACATTCTCTAGTGGAAGTTGAACCAGGGTACTCTTTTCAACAGAGGATAACTCCGAGATCATCCTTTCCACCTTTCTCTTATCCTCCTTACTGCCCCACACTTTAAGTAAATGACGGTTTTTCTGCAACTCAACCTTTACCGTGGGCATCTCTTTCTTAAATCCTTCCAGATCAACTCCAAAGTTTTCTACTGTTTTCTTCATCAAGTCTGGAGGGAGGTTATGGCCACGAAGAAAAATTTCAAGAGGCTTCTTCTCAAGGAGTTGTGGAAGTGCATGAACCAATTTCGCCTCCGCTGTAGCCATCTGATCTTGGTGTCCAAAGACTTTAACATTTAGACTTTGCCTGTCATACATAATATAAGTACCAGTTTCTTGTTCAATTGATTTCAAATGTGCTAAACCATCACGGGAGAAGAGCAGCTGAACTGCACTTAATGTCAGATCAGGATGGTTTATGGATTTTCCTTTCATCAAAATCTCAAGAGGTCTTCTCAAATCTGCTATTGTTTTTGTGGCAGTTGCAGTGAGCTTTAATCGAAAAATACCATTCTCGGTCTTTTCAAAATTGTAAGACACGCCTGCATGAAGTAGAAAAGTGATTACGACCTTAAACCCACCAGCACATATGATTATTTTGCACTCTCAAACAACTAAACAAAAATACGAAGGTTGAAACAGAGCTATGCAAGATTAGCGGCATATTCGTCAATGCCTACGTTAGTTGCAGTCATGCAGCTGATCTTAAACATATGTTAGCGTACCCAGCAAAGCGTACTTGGAAAAAAATCACATCTGAGCACAAAAAACACATACCTCTAAATTTACAGAGAACTAACAATCCAACAATAGACAAATGTTGTATGTATGCATATACAACCACCAGACAGTTTTAGCCCTCAGAAACAAGCAAGGCAGTGATAGATAACGCATCACTACTATGGCATTTTTACACTCTTTAATTGGCCCATATTTTCTTCGCACGGGTCAATTGGTGCATTAGAGACAGTTGAAGGAGGACATTTATAGGATTATAGCTATCACTACTTAATAAGAGCATTCCTGGTAAAGGTAACTAGAAAAATTGGAAAATGCACCAAATAATATGAGCAAGGATTGAAATAAGATTATCAGATGGAAAATACTTATGCAAATTAAATATGCTGGAACAAATAGCAACTTACAAAATCTATTTCTGAATGAAAAACTTCATCGGCTCTTTTACAGCCATTGAGCGTTCATATAGTCAGGTATGTCTTTCAACTATTCCCAGATCAAGCAAAATATTACCTTGTTATGAGGAATACTGTAGCTGATAGGTCCTAGCAAAGAAACTGTTATGGCTTCACACATCAAGAAAAAAATGTCATTTTAACACCTGTATGGCTACTGTAGTTTTAAAAGAAGAATAGTGTGTGTATGCATTGAGCAGTCAACGACCAAGCACCCCATCCATTGATTCCCCTTCTCAGGTTATGGTTGAATCTTGTTCTGAGCCAACATAAGTGTGCCTTGACAACGCTGCTACAACGGCTTATGTAGATGACTCTGGTGTAGGTGACTATGTACAATCTGATGATGAGAGGCAATATCCAGATGTACAAAAATGGAAGCTCAAAATGCTGGCTAGCTCATACAAAACTAAGCAAAATGAAAATACATAACGAATAAAGAAATAACAAAAATGGAGGAATATCATTCAACCATAGAACAGTGAAAAAGATCGAATGAGGAATGTACACATACCTTTTTGGTTTTGGAAGCTCTCGAGGAGAGAAGCAACTTCCTGGCTGATAACATTGTAAACACGTAGCGAACAGGACAGAGTGCTATGAAACACATGCTTGCACTGTATTATCTGCCAAGGTTGACAACAAGGAAGAAAGCTCCCTTCAAGATGGTCCAGTGCTCTTGCAGCCTCTCGATGAAGACTTCCATCAAAAGTTATAACTGCTCTCGTCAATGAATCGTTTTCCTCTGGAGGGAACACCTCAACACGGAAATTTTGTCCAGGACAACTCTTATTTGACATGAATGGAGAAATTTCTCTAACCAGTTCTTCTTCACATGTAGAAACAGAGGGGATAGCGGTTGCATTTCCCTTAACCCTGAGAAATGGATATTAAGGATTCTCCTTGTTGTTGTGCTACAAAAAGCATCATACAGCTCTGCCTCGGTAACATGCACTGGAATTCCTTCGACAAAGACGCAGTTCTCATCCTTAGTACTAACCCTGCAATTGATATACCTTCCACCAATTCCTAGGGCAAAGCAGTCATTTACGACAGATTCGGCTTCCCCACTGGCACATGTTACAAGTGCACGTCCACTGCTACGTTTATTTGGCCAACATAATTTAGCTCTTACTGCAGGAAAGGGTAATCCTCGATTATCGAAGGAAAATACAGGAAGTACTTTTAATGAGGAACCATGAAACTCTATCCCATTCAGTTTTGAAACAGCATCTTCAGCATTTTCAGGTTTGAGGAATGTAAACTTCCCCCATTTAGTTGCATCTGAGGCTATCCTAAAATTAGCGGTGGATTTATGAAAATTAGCAACACCGGAGACAATACTATCCACCAAGCAAATAAGCTCCTTGTCATTGATGTCATGAGCATTTTGATGCAAAACCTCTACTGTTAGATATCTCTTCCCAAGTTCCAAATGCTTGATTTCAGCACCTGAGCCAAATAGTGCAATAGGAGAATTGCCGGGCCTCCCAGGAAATAAACTTCTCTCAAGGCATTCATTCCTCAACATCTTACCTTCACAGTCCAAAGCACTGTTAACAATGCAAGAAACCTTCTCCATGTTCTGCTTTGTAGCAAATAACACAAGTTCATTACTTCTAAAATTAATTTCAACAGTTATTCGGTCATCCCTGCAATCTTCCTTGAGACGTGAGATGATCGTTTGCTGATTTTGGCCATATTTGCCATAAAACCTTCTCAACAAGTTATTACCAAGCCCACTAATCACCTTTATCTGCAATTTATGTTCCTCCAGTTGCTGAATGAAAGACATCGGGTGAATTGTATACAAGGCATCATGATCAACAGCAGTTACGCATACCAAATATTGATTCGGGACTGACAAGATTTCTGTAAACACCACCCACTCAGGCTTAATACCATAATTAAGCAATGAGGATGAGGGATGAAGGTTCACAACCTGATCTGTGGAAATCACCTGGTAACCAAACCTTTCATGTCCTAAAAACATAGCAAGATTACATGAAAGAGATGATAGGATAATTCTCTTTAGCAGCTTATCATCCAGAGAGGGAGCCTCGGGATTCCAAGACCAATAACTTGGGATAATAATGTTCAACTGATGCTTTAGACAGTCTTCAAGTTCTGATATAGTTTCCTGGCATCTCCTCATGGCCTTGGCATTGATGCTGTTCTGCCAGCACCACAAATTTCTGTTGTCATGCCCACCTTCCCATTTCTTATAAACAGCAAGTAGAGTGAAAAGATCTCCATCTCGGTGACACAGTCGGACCTTTTGAAGGTCAGCTTTATGTTTCTCCTCATCAGTGCCCACTCTACAAAATATGCTGCTAGAGTTTGCCATAACAGCAGCTAGAACTACACCTTCCTTCCTCAAACCAAAACTGAAGCAATCAAGCATAATTTTCCCAAGCCTTGGCTCAATTCCCAATTTGACCAGGTGGTGCCCAGTATCAGTCAGCTCAAAGCAATTAAGTCTAGATTTGACAGCACCCAACTGTTCAAGATTCTTCACAGCCATATTGATTGCTTCAGGATTTGGGGCATCAACAAACTCGAAATTCTGTGCATCTTTAACACCCAAAGCAAGTATTCTTAGAACAGCAGTGCCAAGATGAACTTTCCTGATCTCAGGTTCTTGATGCACTTCCATCATACTGAAGTCAGATTCAGAGTAAAGCCTGTAACACTTCCCTGGTCCTGTTCGACCTGCCCGGCCAGCACGTTGATTAGCGGAACTTTGGGAAATCCAATTAACTTTCAATATGTTGAGACCACTACTGGGTACAAATCTGCTCTCCTTGGCGAGTCCAGAATCAACAACATACCTTACTTCTTTTATGGTCAGTGATGTTTCAGCCATATTCGTGCAGAAGATAATTTTTCTCTTTCCATCATAGCTTTTGAAAACACGGCTCTGTTCTACTTGGGAGAGCTTTCCATGCATAGGAAGTACCATGGCACTTGAATCGCTAAAATTTTCACAAGCCCATTCAACTTCCAGCTGAGATGTCAAGAAAGCAAGGATAGAACCCTCTTCTTCATTCTTGTGAATGATGCTTACCAGTCTTACAACATCATTGAGATAAGAAGCAGTTGCACAAGCATCACGTAGAGAGTTTGGTACAGTATTGACAGACGCCTCTACTGATACGTCTGGGACATATTTAATTTCAACAGGAAAATTTCGCCCTTTAACGTGGAATGTTTGACAGCCATAAAAGTAGTCAGAAAGCCTATCAGCATCAGCAGTAGCAGACATAATGACGAGACGCAAATCCACCCTATCAAGCAGCTTCTTCTTGATCAAAGCTAAGAGAAGATCAGTGTTCAAGCTTCTTTCATGAGCTTCGTCAATAATGATATACGAAATGTCATCCAGGCCAACATCATTCATGCAGTGATGTAATAGACAACTATCTGTGCAAAATATGATCTTCGAATTGAAGTCTTGACAATTAAAAAATGTTGAATATGACAACACGAAATTGTCAATGTAGCAGCCATTGCTTTCTTCATCCACTCTGCGTGCCAATGCTGCAGCAGCAATTTTTCGAGGCTGAGTACAGACAATTGAACCATCAGCAGCAAGACCTGAGTCAGCAAGAAACTGAACCAATTGTGTGCTTTTCCCAGAACCAGTTTCCCCAATTAAGATTATAACCTGTAGAAACAAAGGTCACATGACTTAGATAATGATTTTTGCATTGGTATGTCATGATTTACAAATACATACAAGAAAGGCAAACTAAATATAGTGGAAATTTGATCTGGAATACCTATGAGGCTATAACTCAAGAGATGACTCAGGTAAATTACAGCCATGGAATACCTAGGTACACAAGGTTGAAACTAAATGGAAAATTGCAATCTGATAACGTGCACACGATATAACTACATATACACGCTCATTCTCCATGGTTCTATAAGCATCAAAGAATAAGGACTGGATGGCCCACACTGCAAATTTGCAATGCCAACACATATAAAACTGCAGAGAATTCACATCCTCACCTGGTTATGGAAAATGTGATTGAGAATCTTTCTGCGGTATGCGTATATTGGTAGCCCCTCGTTGAGCCTCCTGCTCTCGCGCAGCATCATCTTGTGCAACCTCACAAAGTCCACGTCCTCGCCTTCTCCAATCCCGAACACATCCACCCCCTCTTCATCCACCTCTTCCCCCTCCTCCTCCTCATCGGTCCCGCGTAACATGGCACGCCGTATCAGACTCATTGATGCTTTGTACTCGGCAATTTTGGCATCTACCAAGTCCTTCTCAGCCTCCAGTGTTTCCTTCTGGAGATTAAGCTGGTCGAAGTCACGGAAGTTATTGCGGGCGCTCAGGCGGTGTTTGACGGCCTCGATGGATGCTGCGAGCTCAGCGGAGCGGGCGGCTGAAAGAGAAACGAGGTCGGAGTCGAGGAGGCGGGAGGCGTGAGAGGCGAAGAGAGAAGCGATGAGGGGGAAGGCGTGGGCGGCAACAGCGGCATTGGGGAGGTAGGGAGTGAGGAGGTGGAGGCCCTCGAGGCGGAGCGACCAGAGCTCGCGTGCCGCGGCCGCGGCGGCTGGGAGGGAGCGGAAGAGGAGGCGAGCGGCGTCGCGGCCGGATGAGAAGACGGAGAGGTTGTCCTGGGGCGGAGACTGGAGACCGTCGATGAGCGCGTCAATCTCCGTGGCGGTCGGGGTGGAGACATTGGGGCCCGCGCGTAAGAGGATCACGGCGAACCGCGGGGGCGGCTGCGGACGGCGGTGGCTCTGGTGGTGGTTTCGGCAGTGGGGAGGCGGGGAACCCCAGTCCGGCGGGCGGAAGGGGCGGCAGTGGTCGGATTGACGCATGACAGCGGCGGTCTTGGGTGGTCAAGGAGCGGCGGCGGTGCGTAGAGAGAGGCACGGTGGAGGGGGCGGCGATGCGTCGACAGAGGCAAGGTGGCGGCAGCGGTGCGATGAGGGTTAGCGGAAGGGAGGTTTCTCTCTTGGGCATGTGGGGTTAACCGAAGAGAGGTTTCTCCTTATTGGCCGGGCTTCTTTTATGCCGGCCCGAAGCACGTCAGCCTGGCATGGCATGTGGCTAAACGAGCCCGTTTTTGCCAGGGCCCGCTTAAGCCATGCTTGGGCCACGACCTGAAGCCCACGTGTCAGCCAGACACGGTCCATTTATCCTTTTTTTTCTATTTTAAAAAAATAGTATAGCTCATCACATTAAGCAATCGTGTGATGCCGGACCAGGAATCTAGTATCGGGGGCGGCACAGCACGGCCCACCTATTAAGGCTTTGTTTGTTTGGTACTAGAGTTTTTGTGGGGATTAGTGGGGATAATCCCCATTAAACCCTGAATCCCTACTTAACTTTAAAAGTATGTTTGGTACTAGAGTATTGAGAGAGTTTAATCCCCGCTAATCACCACTTTTTCCTAAATGTTAGTGTATTTTTCTCAATCCCCAATACTCTACCCTTACCTAGTGGATTGTGAGTGGGGTTTTGTGGGGATTGGGTGAAGGTAGGGGATTCACCAAATACTCTAGGGGATTATCCCACTAATCCCCACTAAAACTCTAATACCAAACAAGGCCTAAACAGGACACCACGTGTTGGGGTCGTGTTAGACTAGGAATATAAGTGGCGCGCCAATTATCAACACTTTAGTTTAATGAAATCAACCGGTGGCTAGATTGTCTTCTCCAGCCATCGATTACTGGCCGTCCGATGGTCTCTGTCCCACCCTAGGATCGCGCTCGTTCCGACAACTTGCCACCTGAGGGTGCGACCTAGCGCATGTCATCCTAGTGGAGAACATTTTATTCCTCATTCTGTCTTTGCATCGCTGCGATTTCGAGAGGGCGAGCGGTGAGACGAGGGGACGAGCTCGTTGCCGGAAGAGCGACCCGAGCTCGTCGAAGGGGAGCGAGACGCGCGGAAGGGCGGGGATGACGGCGGCAGGGAGCGATGCTCGCGGAAGGGCAGGGAGATCGTCGCCAGGGAGGGACCCGCGTGGTAGGGCGGGGAGCTCATCAGCGGGGAGCGACCCGCGTAGTAGGGCAGGGAGCGACCTGCACGGGAGTGGGAGCGCGGCGACAAACTGCGGCTCGCACAAACTTTGCCACTATGCCGTCGTCTAGATCGGGGATGGAGGTAAGCCATGGTGCACACTTCGCCCAGATTTGATCAATTTGGTGTTGTAGGATTAGCAATCCATGTCCAGTTCGTCAGAGTAGAGTAGATTTTGTCCGTTACTAACCTTTTTCCTGATGGCAGAACTGGATCCATGCTTACTGTGGCATCCCGCAAAAACCACTACTAGAAAATCGCGTTGTTTTTTGCGCATTGCATCATCATGACCGCATGCTCGTGTCATCATGCCACATTGCATTTGAGCATCGTCATCATCATGCATATTATTTTGCCTAAAAACTATTTGCGAAAGACTATGTTATTTTCTAAACTAGCCCTCCTCTATTTTCAAATCCAAATCGTCGGTCCAGCCGGATCTTTCATTTATCTAAAACCAATTACAAAATCTATTGTTAAAATAAAAGAAACCCTAGTCTAAATTTCTAGTCCTAAATTCACCCAATCCTAGTCTACCCACCAACCCCAGCTTGCCACCTCCCTTTCTCTCCACCTCATCACACCCACCGCCACCTCACCAATCCACCATCCTCCCCGGTCCCACCCCGCAGCCCCCTCTCCCTCTCTCCTCCTGGGCCCCACCCCAACCCCACTCTCTCACACACCCGACCCACCCAGTCCACACACACGCACACAAGCACACCCACCCCCACAAACCACACACACCAGCCGCACCCTCTCTCACCCGCCTGCTCCCTGTCTCCTGGGCCCACCCGCGGGCCCCACCACCTGCCTGTCCCCCCGGCCCACCTCCCCCACGCGCTCCTCTCCCCCACCGCGTCTCCCTCCTCCCCGTCTCCTTCCTCCTCTCCCTCTGCTCCACCCCGCGGACCCTCTCCGCCGTCTCCTCTCGGGCCGCCGCCGCCCCGCCCTTCTCCTCCGCTCCTCCAGGCGCCGCCGCCCGCCTCCGGCCGGTCCCGTGTCACCGCCTCTCTCGCCGGCCACCCTCCTCCCGAGCTCGCCGGGCCGCCACCTCTCCCGAGCCTCGGACTCCTCCGTCCCCGAGCGCGCCTCCCCGCCTCCTCCTGGCCCCCGCCGCCCCGGCCGGTCCCGCGTCGTCGCCGCTGCCCCGGCGCTCCCTCGTCCTCTCCTGCGCTCAACGCCTCCTCTCCGGCTCGCCGGCGACCCCCAGCCGCTGCCTCGCCGCGTCGGCCTCGACCTCCTGTCCGCGCCCTCCATCCTCGCCAAGCTCCCCTGCAACCTGGGCCTCCTCGCCGGTCCCATCCTCCTCCCTCCGGCGACGCCCGCGGCCAGTCCGCCAGGCGCCACCACCCCCGCCGCGTCGCTCCCCGTCTGGTCTCCCTCGACCCGCGTGCCGCCGGCCTTCCCCCTCTCGACCAAGCTCGCAGGGCCTCCGCCGACCTCCCCTCTGCAGCGCCTCGGCCCCCTCCGGTCTTTGCCAGCGACGCCGCCGGAGTTCGGACCCCGCGCGTGCCGGCCGCCGTTGTGGCTCTGCTTGCTCGACGTCGCCCCGCCGGAGTCGCTGCCACACCGCCATCGACCTTCCTCGCCTGCGCGTCGCTAGGGACCCTCCTCGGTCTACACTCCTGAGCCGCCCAGCTGATATGAGATCTCCTACACGGACCCGACGAACCACACAAGGCCATCGGTGTTCGATCCATTCAAGATCGACATTGGAAAAAGCCGGGCCCGAAGGTCGTCGACACAGAACATCAAGACCTCCTTCACGGATGCATCGAGGGTGCCGAAGAACCGAAGACCCCTGTTGCCGAAGGTTGACCCCGAAGAAGTGTCGAACCCGAAGAATCGCCGACAAGGACCGTCCCTACACCAAGATCTGCTTCCGAACACTTCGACCGAAGCTGAATCAAGATCTCCCCGGATACGCCAAGTTCGCCTACCCGGACACCGTGCGACAAGATCTTCGCAACGACAAGAACGACATCGACCAGGGCGAGTCCGATGCGCCCTAACGCCGAACCAAGTCCTGCTTCCCGAAACGCCAAGATCTACTCCGTTATCCGAGAACGATCCCGCCGAGACCGATCCCGTCGAACCCTGAACCCTGAGACCGAACCCCGGAACCCCAAGATCGTCGAACCCTAATGTGTGACCCTTATCCGAGAACCCTATTTTATAAATGGTCATCTATATAAATTGTTGCATATTTAATTGTCATACTTGCATGCATATTATCATGTGGTTTGGGGGCCTTATGCCGATTCACCTCATAATTAAATATGGGGCCCATATGCGGGCAAATCTAGTCTAATATCGGCCCCATTTAAATTTGTGCATCGAACCGGTGATATATTTTGCCATGTTAGGACAACATTTAAATTGTGGGGTAGTTAAACAACTTGTACCATTTAATTAATTGTCGGGACCCCGGTTCCACTTAATATTGCCCAATTGCATCGCAGCCTTTGCCATGTCATACATCATACATGCATCATGCCCGATCTTTTACCGTAGTATTAAATATTGCATCCGGTGTTTCTGCTAGTGCTTTGCTTCTTCACGGATTAGGCCGATGAGTTGACGAGAGAGTCGACCCGATCTTCGGATAAACCTTCGACAATGTTTTCAGGCGAGCATCTCCCCTTTTCTACCTATCTTACTTTTATAGTATTTATTCCCTCCGGTTGATCTATTGCTATCTGTGTTGCGATGCTATAGTTTTCGTACCCGTGATATCCCTTGCAGCCTTATATTGCCGTGGACACCCCCTATTACCTGTTGTTTGGTAGATAGTTGGACCTGCGCGTCGTAGTCGCTTGCTCAAGTGTTGTTGCGTGTCGTCAAGTACCACAGTTGTTGGAGTATTGCCGCATGTTCAATGTTGGAGATGATCGTGGCTTTAATTATTGTTCACTTTAATTATTGTTTAAACAACTAAAATTGAAGTAGGTAAGCAGAGGCACAGGTGGGCAATAGATGTTATTTGGTTGTTAACCGTCCACTTGTGTCCCGTAGGACCCCGAGTACTTGATACCTGTTCCTTGAATATTCGCGCTATCCACATACGGGGAATTATGGGACCCCCCTGAGCCAGAGCTTGATTCATTCTTATTTCTTGGGGCCACAAACTAGTTTGAGGTTTTATTTACTATCCTGTACTTATGCCATGCCTTACTGCTTTATTTAAATTGTGCGATGGATAGCACCTGTACTGTTTAGGTAAGCGGAGTGTTTTCGCGGTATCGACAATCCCAGTTTTGGGTTCCCAGTCGTTTACAGCCATTGACGCAAACCTTGAGTCCGTCTTGGAGTTAGCTAGCTTCGTTGCGGGTGTACTCAATGGGGTGGCCCCCTGAAATATTTCTGAATCCTGTGATTGCTTTGTCGTGAAGGCCTCGTTGGGTTTTGATTTGGTTTTTCCGAGGTTGATCGAGTGTGTGTTGCTATTTGTGCACCCCTGCAGGGTAAAACTTTCTGAAAGCCGTGTCCGCGGTTATGGACGACTTGGAGCACAGTATCTCGATCATAGACAACTATAACTAAAGTAGTGCTATAAATTTGACTTTATAATGACTAGTAATCAGCTTCACTATAATGGAATGGCTAAATAAAACTGCCAACAATTGCTTGTGTGGGTTGTCGTTTGCGCCCATTGTACCTGACTAGTAAGTATTGCAACTATAACGGAATGGCTAAATAAAAGTACCAACGACTGCTGGGTTTTGGGTTATCTCATGCTAATTGTATCTGACTAGTAAGTGTTGTAACTACAACGGAATGGTTAACTAAAATTGCCCACTGCTTATTATTTCAGGATGACTATCTATACTTGACTAGTAATATCTGCAACGATAACTGAATAAATAAAACTGCCAACGGTGTGAGTTCCTCGGTTGACTTCCTCGTTTGGTCTCGAGGGGGAAACACCAGGATGGGTTTGTTTGGTGTTAGAATCAGGTTGGTTCCGAATAGGCCTTTCTTACCCCTCTCTGATTGCCGCTAGTTGTATCGAGTCTCTATAGGTTGTTCAGTGCATGCTGCCGCTGCCGCTTCAGTCCACTATACCTATGTAGGCGAGGACCGCCGAATTCTAGTCTCGCCGTGTACTGGCCTTAGTACTGACCGCTCTCTTTTCCTTTGCCCTTTGTCGGCACCCCTTTTGTTTAAGCAGGTTTTGAAATCGACGTCGTTAGCAGGGTTACCCTTCCGGCTTGGCCTGGGCAGGGTTATGAACGCCATTGGTTATTCTTCAGGGCTCTTAGCCCCATTTGCATCTTGTCCGTAGCTGGACGCTCTATCGTTTTCAAGGTGATTTGGATCTTTGTATATTATATATGTATTCTTGACTCATTGAGTCGCTGTTGTATATATCTCTGTTCTGTGGTTCCATCGAGGACTGTTGTGTAATGTTATTACTTCGTTTTCCACCCGCACGAAAGTGCCTGGTGGGCACCTTTGAATCGTTTCTATGCGGGTTTGGCGGAAATCGCTGAAACTTGCATAGGGTCGATTCTGAGGGTGTTACACTTACTAACATTGGGCGGCTGGACAGTTTTGTCAACCACACCGGTCCCGATCAACATAGAGTTGAGCGGGGGTAAATACACTGTAGGTGATATGAAGGCCCTGGACACCACCATGTGCACTGCTTCTAGAGCGAGGTGAACCAACATTTTTTCATTAGTTCCGCTTCTCTCTTCTCCTATGTTTCTGCTGGTCGGGTGTAGTAATCTGGTACACTTACTTTCTTTGGGCACATAATAATCTTGTAGTTATATAGAACCAACATGTTGGATGTTGCTTCTGAAAAACGACATGCTCTTCTGCCCTTTTCTGTTGCGGATGAAAGTTGCGTCAGTTAAGCTGTCCCTCAGGACAAAACGGCATATTCTATTGCTTAGTTGCTTTCCAGACAGTACTTTGTTTGTTTCAAAGATATGATACATATTATTTAGTAAAAAAATTGAGATCTTATTTCCTAATTAAAATGTTGATATGCCAAGTTTCAGAGGAGGGATAGGGTACCGCTATTGGTGGATAGTCACTCGACTCAACCATGTAGTCGCTCAACAAAGTTGCATTACTTACCTTAGCTTTCCAACATCACATCAGTCTGTTGCGTTCCTTACCTTAGCTGAAGATAATTACTCTCAACTTCAGAAAAGTTCCTCCCAAATATCATTTACTTCCATCTCAGTTTTAATAAAAATGCTTTCTCTACATCATATAGTACTTGTTGCTTTTTCTAAGTTGCCGCCTACATTACTTTGTTGCTTCATAGACACGCAAGTTTTCTTTCTCATATTGCTTGAACCATGCTTAAAGTTGCTCGATCATATTCGATAGATGCATATCCATTTAGCAAGTTCATTACATAGTCTATTAGGTACCCAATACATCTCACTAGTATATTTTCTGAAATTGTGACATGTATCTGATATTACATAGGAATTGAGGTTAATAAGGTGAAGTTGATTTGTAGCATTTAATTAAGTTGTAGTTGCAACATGGACTAGTTGTATGTTGACTAGTTAATCAGTTTTGCTTCCATAGATGTATTATACCGACTAAATTGCCTAGTCGCCATAGTTAAATTGCTTCCACCATCTTAACTAAGTTGATTTCATATAATAGACACTAAGTTCTACACTGAATTGATAGGGGGGAACCATTAAGGGGTTTTATCATATCTAAGTTGATTTTCAGCATCTAGTTAGGTTGGTTTGCAACTTAGAGAAGTTTGTTATTGTTTACACAATTAAGTTTGCCAAATGTATTTAAGTTCATTAAATAGACTAAGTTGCTTGATACCATGGTTAAATTTCTCACCACTTTAACTAAGTTGATTACTAATAGCAGGCTTAGTTTTTGGAGGCTAAGTTCATTAAATAGATCCCTAGAGTATTTGTTTGGATGGATAGTTTTGTATGTTCTGTTATTAGTTTGTGTGTTTTCAATCTGATCCAAGTTGTTTATTCAATTTTAGTTCAGTTAATTACTGGTACGCTTAAATTAAAGTTGTTCATACACTTTAATTATGTTTTCTTATCTCAACTAGTTAAGTTGCTTATTGAAATATGTTAAGTTGTTGAACATCCAAGGAGTATTTTTTCCAAGAAAACGCAAAGGTTCTTTGCTTTTAATTTCATTGAAAAGGTAGATAGTTGTTACACGCCTCCCAAGAGGCTCAGTTCAAGGTTATAGCGGGTACACTAGTGTACATCCTAGGTCGTCGGCATTATGTCCCTTAGTCCTTTTGCCCTTGCATGAACTGAGGCTGCAACTCATCTTTGATCTTGTTTTGCAGGTCCTGGAGAGATTTTTTCAATAAAAGGCCCATTATTACTTAAAAGGAGGTCCTGAACAGATGGTCGCGCTCTCCTGAAGACACATGTGTTCCTATTTGCAGGTCCTATCTGTATAGCTAAGTTGTGTTTTATTTTGCAACATGGTGTTTTTTTGCTTTTTTATGCCTAGTAATGATTAACTTTTTTCCTTTTTTTGCTTTTGTTTCTAAGTTTATTACCCAAAATATCTAAGTTTCTTTGCCTAGTTAGTTGTACACAGGGATCTAGGATTTTTTTATCATCTGGTATGTGTGTAAGTTGCTTATGCCCATCCAACTTAGTTAATTCCAGTTCCTTATTAAGTTTGATGTACATCCATGGTGATCCGGGTTTCTAAGCTTTGTAAATTTTTTAAGCTTTAGTTGATGCTGATGTATGGAAGAATGAGTAGTCATTGTTCATTATGTTCAAGTTACTTGGCATTTTAATTAAGTTGCTTACCGTTGCTGGGCCATTTTTAATGTCAAGTTGTCTACCGGTTTTGTTATTTTAAATTGAGTATGAATTTCCATTAAGTTGTGTACTGATTGTCATTTAAGTTGTGTTCATTTTGAGCTAAGTTGTTTTTTGAAATCATAACTAAATTGCTTTAAGCATCATTTCTTAGTTCTTACGAGCTTTTTATATACTATTTTTTATAGCAAAAAGGGAGTAGGTATGACTAATTGTTTCCTGCGCCTACAACTCCGACACGAAGCAGTAGGTGGACGTGCAACAACTGGCACGCATCAGCATGAGGAGGTATAACAACTTAGGCACAAAATCTTTACCATTTTTCATGCAGTTCTTTTTAATCTGTCAAGTCAGTTTGATTTTTTTTGTGCTGAAACATGTTGTCTTTTTCGCATAGGTATGCCATTTGTTTACTTGCTTCATTCTACATGTAAGTTTTTTTGTTACTACAGCTACATTGCTTTAAACATCATACTAAGTTGCTATGTAACAATAGCCTGAGTTGTTTTTGATTTTTTATGTACCGGTTTGACTTTTAGTTCCTTCCTCTCTTCTATGTAAGTTCATTTTTAAATACGACTGAGTAGTTCCTGCTAACGTAGATAAATTGTTTTATACCTATTTAGTAAGTTTCTTTTCATATTAGGCTTTTTCTTTATTTCGATTTTTTAGGTACCTTACTTTTTTTACTAAGTTAATCCTACGAAAAAGCTTTTGTTGTTTTAGTTTCATAGCTAAATTTCTTTTATTTTCATCACTAAGTTGCTCCCATACAATAGAAGAGTTCCTTTTTGTTGACCTTTTATGTATAATATTTTCATTTTAGTTTCTTACCTCCTTTTTAATTTCCTTTTTAAATACAACTGAGTTGTTCTTGTTAGCATAGCTAAATTGTTTTATGCTTACTTTACTAGTTGCTTATCATAACTAAGTTGCTAAGTTTTTCTACCTTCTTTTTGATACATAGCTAAATTGCTTTATTTTTCATAACTAAGTTGCTCCCACACAATTGCCGAGTTCTTTTTTTTGAAATTTTTAAGGACAATTTTTCCTTTTAGTTTCCTCCCTTCTTTTTTAAGTTCATTTTAAAATACAACTAAGTTGTTCCTGTTTTTAGCATAGCTGAACTACTAAGTTGTTTTTCATAAAAGTATTAGTTCTTTTGATATCATAACTAAATTTCTTTTACTTTCATCACTAAGTTTCCCCCATACAAATAGGCTGCTTTCTTTGTTGTTTCTTCACCATCCTCGCTGTCATTATCTATCTGGATCGGACAAACATGTTACACAACAATCATCTTCTCCTTTTAATTTTCTTCTTATGTCTTTGGTGGCCTGTACTTGTTGCAAACAACTATCCGCTTCCTAAGTTTGTTAGTGAAAGGTTGTCGCTGAGATATATTTGATTTGATAGAAAAGCCCAACTTCTTGAGATATATTTGATTTGATGGAAACAAGGGAGAGGGGATGGGGACAAATCCTAGGGGTGATTTTGGTTTTAGAAGCAATTTGTTGCACAGATCCTAATCTACAAGGAAGTAAACTGAACATGAGAGAGGGAGGAGGTGAGGAAGAGAGTGGGATGTTTTTTTTGCTGCTATACCTTTTTCGTTCTTGCCCTGGATCTGAAGAATTTTGCAGGTTATAATGGAGATAGGGAGAAGGAGAGTCTGCCTTGGGGAGGAAGAAGAGACAAAGAGGGGAAATGGGGAGGAAGAAGAGACGGAGAGGGGAGCTAGGGTTGTCACATGGTATCAGTGCAGGGAGTGGTTGGCATGTTCGCTCGCGAACCACCTGGGACAGCGTGGGCGATCAGGTCATGGGCGCGGGGTCGTGTTTTCGGGGCTGATCAAACCTTTTATTTTTGGGCGGTGGCTGGTTTAGACTAACCAGCCACCGGTTGCTGCCTAGAGGATCCCTTCTTTTTTAAGAAATAAACTAACGATTTGAATAAATGGGACTTGCAGCCACCGTTAGTTGTCATTTACATCCCTATGTCAGACACGTATCATACGGTGTCTTTTTAACGGATTTAAATGGTGCCCTATTTAAAATGAATGCGGTAGTTTTTAGTACATAATTCCAAAATAACAATGGCAAGTCCGTCAGAGACATCACAGATCGAACCATATCTAGCAAAGTACGATTACAATGTTCCGACACACCATTTCGCTATGGTGTTCCGACAGGTGTGAGTTGTGAAACTATTCCACACTCTTTTATACCTGTGCTCAACTCGTAACTTAGATACTCACCTCCATGGTGAGACCGCAGAAATTTGATATTTCTATTACGATGATTTTCCACTTCAATCTGATTTTTTTAAAAAATTTCAAAGGTTTCAGATTTGTGTTTCATCAAGTAGATATAATCGTATCTACTCAAATCATCCATGAAAGTAACAAAATAATGATATCCACCTTGCGCTGACACACTCATTGGACTACACATGTCAGAGCGTATGATTTCTAATAAATCTGTCACCCATTCCATTGAACCGGAAAATGGCGTTCTAGTCATCTTGCCCATAAGGTATGGATCACATGTATCAAATAATTCGAAATCAAGTGATTCCAAAAGTCCATCCGAATGGATCTTCTTCATGTGTTTAACGGCAATATGACATAGACAGCAGTGCCACATATATGCGGATATATCATCATTAAGTTTAATCCTTTTAGCATTAACATTATGAATATGTGTAACACTGTTATCAAGATCCAATAGAAATAAACCATTCATCACAGGTGCATGACCATAAAAGATATATAAATCGAATAACCATTATTTTTGGATTTAAATGAATAATCACTGCGTATCAAACATGATCCGGATACAATGTTCATGCTCAGTGCAGGCACCGGATAACAATTATTCAAGTTTATAACTAATCCCCATGGTAAGTGGAGAGGTAGCGTTCTGACGATGATCACATCAATGCTTGATCCATTGCCGACACGCATCTTGACCTCACCCCTTGCTAGCGGTCGCTTGTTCCGCAGCCCCTGATTCGAGTTACAAATATTAGCAACCGATCCGGTATCAAATACCCAGGTGCTACTGCGAGTACTAGTCAAGTGCACATCAATAACATGTATATCGTATATACCTTTATTTGCCTTGCCGGACTTCTTGTCCGCCAAATACTTGGGGAAGTTCCGCTCCAGTGGCCAGTCCCCTTGCAATAATAGCACTCGGTATCAGACTTAGGGCCAACTCGGGATTTCTTTTTAGGTACGGCAACCGGTTTGCCGCCCTTCTTTCCCTTTTGTTTACCCTTCCTGTCTTTTTTAAAACCGGTGGTCTTATTGATCATCAACACTTCATGTTCCTTATTGATCTCCACTTCTGCAGTCTTAAGCAATGACAGAAGCTCGGGGAGAGACTTCTTCCTTCCCTACATGTTATAGTCCATCACGAAGCTCTTATAGCTAGGTGGCAGAGACTGGAGAACACGATGTATGCCTAAGTCAATGGGAATCGATATTCCCAAGGACATAAGCTTATCGGAGTCCCCCGACATTTTGAGTACGTGCTCACTTACGGAGTTGTTCCCTTCCATCATGCAGCTAAAGAACTTTTCTGAACCATTATAACTCTCTACACCAGCATGGGTGTCGAAAATCATTTTCAACTCACCCATTGTATCAAAAGCATTGTCGTTTTCAAAACCCTTTTAAAGTTCTGGCTCTATCCCATACAATATGCCGCAATGAACTAAGTTGTGGTTCTCCTGACGAGTCTGATAGGCATTCTTTTCCTCATTAGGGGCATCATCAAACGGTAGGGGGCCTAGCGGCGCTTCTAGCACATATTGCTTTTGTGAAGCAGAGAGGAGAATCCTCAAATTCATAGCCCAGTCGATAAAGTTGCTACCATTCGTTGCAAGTTTCTCTTTCTCCATGAAGTCATTGAAATTAAACGCAGGTGGTGCCATCTATAATAGAATTTTTAAAGTTTAGACTAAGTTTATGATAGTCGAGTTCAACTAATCCAAAATTAAGAATAAACTCCCCCTCAAAAACGACATCTCTCGTGCCTTTTTGTGATTACATGAACCAAATTCACTAGACCAAGTCCGACCATCACGTGAGTCAGTGTAGCTTCAAAGGTGAGCATCTATATGGGCATCATATCTACATATGACTCGTGCTTAACCTTTCGATCCGTGTTCCGAGTCCATGTCTGTATATGCTAGGCTCGCCAAGTAAGAACCTTAGTATTCACGTGTGTAAAACTATCTTACACCCGAAATATGATCATGGATCCAAGAACACCCGATCATCACGTGATGTCTTGAAGCGGCAAAACATAATCGGTGCATACTTAAGGAAGAACACATTTTTATCTTGATATCTAAATGAGGAATCATCTTATTATGCTAAAAAAACGCCAAACAAGCAATATAAGATATAACAAACATCATACGTGAAAAAGTGAAATGATATGGTTCTTGCACTTGATCATCATCACGTGCATCGTGGTATGATATTCATCATTCCTTTATGTGTAATGCCAAGGTCTATGGAACTTACACGTTATGTGTGTTGTAAGAGTATCGACTTATACTTTTACTTATAACATCACCATATCATGACACTAGCCCAGCAACAATCTAAACTAGACGCTTCTAATTTATCCATTGGAAGTTTTACGTGGCTTAGGGCTTTCGAAGATAGAACCGTTCTTACCTATGAACATGGAACCACAACGAGGATAACCAAATTATCAACAACTCATTGTAAATTAGGTATTGAGTATAGTAGGAGAGACAGACACCCGCTACCCACTTATGCAAAACTATTTGCATGTCAAGCGTGGAACAGGTCTCACGAGGACATGTAAAGTTTGTCCGGGCCGCTTCATCCCACTATGCCACCAATATCCAAAGTACAACCAAGAAGCAATAACATGATCATCATCGCCCACATACTCATATGTGTACTACCCGTGCAAAGCATCTATGCATAGATCCGGCTCTGATACCACTGTAGGGTTCACTGCATAGAAAACAAAAAAAATTCTATGATGGGAACAACTATGTACCAAGATCTATCTACTAGATACAAGCAACGGGCGGATATACATTCGTAGAGAACATACCCTTGAAGACCGACAAAGTTTAATGAGGTTGTACTCGTGGATGATGTAGACGAACGCTTGCCGATCTCAAGATCGGGAGGAAGTCCTAGCGCCGCAAATCAGCGGCGCATCCATGCTCGCACACACGTCCAAGACACCGAGCAACCTCCGCCTCCTCGCTCCAGCGATACAGTGTAAGCAACAACTCTTTCTTGCCAAAAATCCATCGGGAACATGTATCTCGCTAGTCCGAGATCATGGGGGATAAACTAGAGGGTGAGAGAGATCCTTCACGAGGAGGTGTGAGTATGAGAGGGGGGAGGGGTCCTTTTGTAGGAGGAGGGGGGCAGCCCCTCCCCATGGCCGGCGCACCATGTAGGGTGCCCCCTCCCCTCCTTCATTCATGTGGAGGGAGCTCCACTCACATAAAGATGACCCCTCACTTCTCCACTCAAAATCCCACTCATATTCCATTAAATTTCCACCAAATTTAATGTAATATATCTTTAAATAAAACTCCTTTTATTTATTCACAATTTTGTAAATTACTTTAATGGACAAACATTCACATATAACCCCTTGCTAGTATTTCATTTCACATGCAGAAACACTTTCAGCAATTTCACCTAAAACGATTCCGGTGTCTAGTGAAATAAATTCCTGCGCTTTGTAAATCTTTTCGACATGAAACTATTTGTTCCAAATGGTGTCGGTGTCTCTTAAGTGTGTCACCCTATGGTTCACGAATAGTGCGGACATGATCGAGACCCCACTCGGATCAATAATCAGAAGCGGGACCTGGAGATCCATACTGACTCCCACACACTCAGCGATGACTTTCTTGTGATCGTGAGAACCTTTTACGCTAGAATCTTAATCCCTTTATCTCGCGATATATTACATGTCCGAGATTTGATCATAGGTATCTTCATACCTAGTTTGATCTCGTTACTAACATGTACTCTTTTCTTGTTCCCATGATATAACATTCTAGTGATCAAATCACTTGCTTGCAAGCTAATCAATGTGATATCACCGAGAGGGCCTAAAGTATATCTATCCGTCATCAGGATGAACACATTCCACTCTTGATCCATGGGCCTCAACATAACACTTTAGTAGCACTGAACCCATCTTTATAATCACCCTGTTACGGTGTGACGTTTGATGTTATCAAGATACTCTTCTAGTGTTAGTGATTGACATGATCTCATGGTCTAAGCATTAGGATTACTTCGTATGATATTATAGCAATATAAACTCAATGACTTTGATCGTAATGCTATACTTCGGATGAATGTTCATCACATCATTCCAATAATGTTGTGACCTCATTATTAACAACATCCAATGTCCATGATCAGGAAACCTTGATCATCTTGTTAATCAACGAGCTAGTTTATAAGAGAGGCATAATTAGGAACTTTCTGTTTGTTTATTAAACCCACATGTATTAACGTTTCCATATTAATACAATTATAAAATGCAAAATAAACATCTATCATATAGTTGGAATATACATAATAACAACTTTATTATTGCCTCTCAGGGCATATTCCCTTCAGTCTCCCACTTGCACTAGAGACAATAATCTAGTTACATAGTGATAAATCTAACACCCATGGAGTTCTGGTGTTGATCATATTTTGCTCTAGGGAGAGTTTTATTCAACGGATCTGCTACATTGGGATCCGTGTGTACTTTACAAATCTTTATATATCCATCCTTGACATGCTCAAGGATGGAGTGAAACCGGCGCTTAATATGCTTGGAATTCTTGTGAGACCTTGGTTCTTTGGCATTGGCTATGGCTCCATTGTTGTCATAATAGATCACCATTGGGTCCAACGCGCTCGCAACCACACCTAGTTTGGTTATGAATTCCTTCATCCAAACTGCTTCCTGAGCCGCTTCTGAAGTAGTAACATATTCGGCCTCCGTTGTTGATCCCGCCACCACAGGTTGTTTGGAACTACTCCAACTAACCGCTCCACCATTCATGAGAAAAACATTTCCGTACTGAGACTTAGAGTCATCCGGATCGGTGTCGAAGCTAGCATCAGCATAACACTTAGTGATAAGCTCTTCTTCACCTCCGTACACGAGAGACATATCCTTAGTTCTTCTTAAGTACTTAAGGATATTCTTGACCGCTATACAGTGTTCCGATCCTAGATCAGATTGGTATCTACTAGTTAAACTAATAGCATGTGCCACATCCGGTCTTGTATATAGCATGGCGTACATTATAGAGCCTATGGCTGAAGCATAGGGGACTTTATCCATTATCTCTCTTTCTTCTGCCGTAGCCGGACTTTGAGTCTTACTTAATGTCTTTCCTTGCAACATAGGTAAGAATACTTTCTTACTTCCGTCCATTTTAAATTTCTTTAAAATCTTATCAAGATATGTACTTTGCGATAGCCCTATTAGGCGCCTAGATCTATCCCTACAGATCTTTATGCCTAATATGTATGACACTTCACCTAGGTCCTTCATTGAAATTTTGTTGTTTAGATAACTTTTAATACTGTTTTAAAAGATCTATATCATTTCTGATCAGTAATATGTCATCCACATATAATATCAGAAATGCCACATCGCTCCCACTCACTTTCTTGTAAATACAAGCCTCTCCATAAGTTTGGATAAATCCAAACTCTTTGATCACCTCATCAAAGCGGAGATTCCAACTTTGGGATGCTTTCTTCAATCCATAGATGGATCGCTGAAGCTTGCATACCTTGTCAGCATCCTTAGGATCGACAAAACCCTTTGGTTGTATCATGTACAACTCTTCTTCAGTGTTGCCATTGAGGAATGTAGTTTTGACATCCATGTGCGATATCTCATATTCGAAATATGCAGCAATTGCTAACATAATCCTAACTGACTTTAGCATCATTACAGGAGAGAATGTCTTGTCGTAGTCAACTTCTTGAATTTGTAGAAACCCTTTTGAGACAAGTCGATCTTTATAGACGGTTACATTACCATCAGCATCAATTTTTCTTTTGAAAATCTATTTATTCTCCACGGCCTTTCGGTCGTGAGGTAAGTCCACCAAGGTCCAAACCTGGTTTTCGTACATGGATTCCATCTCGAATTTCATGGATTCTAGCCATTTTTTGGAATCCGGGCTCATCATTGCTTCTTCATACGTCGTAGTGTCATCAATTTCATCGACCATGAAATTCATAACAGGATTCCTGTATAGTCCTGGAGTTGCACGCGTCCTGCTAGACCTGTGAGGTTTGATAGTATTCTCTTTTGGAGCTTCATGATCGTTATCATTAGTTCCCTCTTCATTTGGTGAAGTCAACTCCAGAACGTCTTCCGGCGCTGCGCTTCGCGCCATATTATGAAGAGAAGGTTCAACAACCTCTTCGAGTTCTACCTTACGACTACTCACACCTTTTGCGAGAAAATCTTTCTCTCGAAAGGATCCATTCTTGGCAACGAAATCCTTGCCCTTAGATATGTGATAGAAGGAATACCCAATAGTTTCCTTAGGGTATCCTATGAAGACGCATTTTTCTGCTTTGGGTTCGATTTTATCTGGCTAAAGTTTCTTCACATAAACATCGCATCCCCAAACTTTAAGAAATGACAGCTTAGGTTTGTTTCCAAACCATAATTCATATGGTGTCTTTTCAACGGATTTAGATGGTGCCCTATTTAAAGTGAATGCAGCAGTTTCTAGTGCATAACCCCAGAATGACAGTGGCAAGTCCATCAGAGACATCATAGATCGAACGATATCTAGTAAAGTATGATTACAACGTTCCGACACACCATTTCGCTGTGGTGTTCCGGTAGGTGTGAGTTGTGAAACTATTCCATACTCTTCCATATATGTGCTAAACTCATAACTCAGATACTCACCTCCACGGTCAGATCGCAGAAATTTGATCTTTCTATTACGATGATTTTCCACTTCATTCTGAAATTCCTTGAATTTTTAAAAGGGTTCAGATTTGTGTTTCATGAAGTAGAAATAACCGTATCTACTCAAATCATTCGTGAAAGTAACAAAATAATGATATCCACCTCGCGCCGACACACTCATTGGACCACACACGTCAAAGCGTATGATTTCCAATAAATCTATCGCCTGCTCCATTGAACCGGAAAATGGCGTTCTAGTCATCTTGCCCATAAGGCATGGCTCACATGTATCAAATAATTCGAAATCAAGTGATTCCAAAAGTCCATCCGAATGGAGCTTCTTCATGCGTTTAACGCGAATATGACCTAGACAGCAGTGCCACATATATGCGGATATATCATCATTAAGTTTAATACTTTTAGCATTAACATTATGAATATGTGTAACACTGTTATCGAGATCCAACAGAAATAAACCATTCATCACATGTGCATGACCATAAAAGATATAATTCATATAAATCGAACAACCATTATTTTCGGATTTAAATGAATAACCACTGCACATCAAACATGATCGTGATACAATGTTCATGCTCAGTGCATACACCGGATAACAATTATTCAAGTTTATAACTTCCTGATGGTAAGTGGAGAGGTAGCGTTCCGATGAAGATCACATCAACGCTTGATCCGTTGCTGACACGCATCTTGACCTCGCCCCTTGCTAGAGGTCACTTGTTCTGCAGCCCTTGATTCGCGTTACAAGTATTAGAAACCAATCCGTTATCAAATACCCAGGTGCTACTGCGAGTACTAGTCAAGTACATATCAATAGCATGTATATCGTATATACCTTTATTTGCCTTGCCGGCCTTCTTGTCTGCCAAATACTTGGGGCAGTTGCGCTTCTAGTGGCCACTCCCCTTGAAATAATAGCACTTTGTATTAGACTTAGGACCAACTCGGGAATTCTTTTTAGGTACGGCAACCGGGTTGCCGCCCTTTTTCCCTTCTGTTTACCCTTCCTGTCTTTCTTGAAACCGGTGGTCTTATTGATCATAAACACTTGATGTTCCTTCTTAATCTCCACTTCTGCAGTCTTAAGCAATGACAGAAGCTCGGGGAGAGACTTCTTCATGCACTGCATGTTATAGTTCATCACGAAGCTCTTATAGCTAGGTTGCAGAGACTGAAGAACACGATGTATGCCTAAGTCAATGGGAATCGATATTCCCAAGGACACAAGATTATCGGCGTACCACGACATTTTGAGTACGTGCTCACTAACGGAGTTGTTCTCTTCCATCATGCAGCTAAATTTTTTTTTGAAGCATTATAACTCTCTACAGCAGCATGGGTGTCGAAAATCATTTTCAACTCACCCATTGTATCAAAAGCATTGTCGTTTTCGAAACATTTTCAAAGTTCTGGCTCTAGCCCATACAATATGCCGCAATGAACTAAGTTGTGGTCCTCCTGATGAGTCTGATAGGCATTGTTTTCCTCATTAGGGGCATCATCAAATGGTGGGTGGCCTAGCGGCACTTCTAGCACATATTGCTTTTATGCAGCAGAGAGGAGAATCCTCAAATTCATAGCCCAGTCGGTAAAGTTGCTACCATTCGTTGCAAGTTTCTCTTTCTCCATGAACACATTGAAATTAAAAGCAGGTGGTGCCATCTACAATAGAATTTGTAAAGTTTAGACTAAGTTTATGATAGGTCGAGTTCAACTAATCCAAAATTAAGAATGAACTCCCACTCAAAAACAACATCTCTCGTGCCTTTTTGGTGATTACATGAACCAAATCCACTACACCAAGTCTGATCATCACGTGAGTCGGTGTAGCTTCAAAGGCGAGCATCCATATGGGAATCATATCTACATATGACTCATGCTTAACCTTTCGGTCCGTGTTCTGAGGCCATGTCTATACATGCTAGGCTCGCCAAGTAAGAACCTTAGTATTCGCGTGTGTAAAGCTGTCTTACACCCGAAATATGACCGTGGATCCAAGAACACCCGATTATCACGTGATGTCTTGGAGCGGCGAAACATAATCGGTGCATACTTAAGGAAGAACATATTTTTATCTTGATATCTAAATGAGGGATCATCTTATTATGCTAATAAAACACCAAACAAGCAATATAAGATGAAACCACAACGAGGATAACGAAATTATCAACAACTCGTTATAAATTAGGTATTGACTATAGTAGGAGAGTCAGACACCCGCTAGCTACTTATGCAAAACTACTTGCATGTCAAGCGTGGAAGAGGTCTCATGTGCGAGGAGATGTAAAGTTTGTCTGGGCCGCTTCATCCCACTATGCCACCAATATCCAAAGTACAACCAAGAAGCAATAACATGATCATCATCGCCAACATATGCATATGTGTACTACCCGTGCAAAGCATCTACGCATAGATCCGGCTCTGATACCACTGTAGGGTTCGCAGCATAGAAAGCAAAAAAAATCCTATGATGGGAACAACTATGTACCAAGATCTAACTACTAGATACAAGAACCGTGCGGATATACATCCGTAGAGAACATACCATTGAAGACCGACAAAGTTTAACAAGGTTGTACTCGTGGATGATGTAGACGAACGCTTGCCAATCTCAATATCGAGAGGAAGTCCTAGCGCCACAAATCAGCGGCGCATCCGTGCTCGCACACACGTCCAAGCCACCGAGCAACCTACGCCTCCTCGCTCCAGCGATGCAGCAAAAGCAACAACTATTTCTTGCCAAAAAGCCACCGGGAACATGTATCTCGCTAGTCCAAGACCATGGGGGATAAACTAGAGGAGGGGAGAGATCCTTCACGAGGAGGTGTGAGTATGAGAGGGGGAGAGGGGGTCCTTTTATAGGAGGAGGGGGCATCCCCTCCCCATGGCCGGCACACCATGTAGGGTTCCCCCTCCCCTCCTTCATTCATGTGGAGGGAGCTCCACTCACATAAAGATGACCCCTCACTTCTCCACTCAAAATCCCACTCATATTCCATTAAATTTCCACCAAATTTAATGTAATCTCTCTTTAAATAAAACTCCTTTTATTTATTCAGAATTTTGTCAATTACTTTAATGGACAAACATTCACATATAACCCCTTGCTAGTATTTCATTTCACATGCAGAAACACTTTCAGCAATTTCACCCGAAATGATTCCGGTGTCTAGTGAAATAAATTCTTGCGCTTTGTAAATCTTTTCGACATGAAACTATTTGTTCCAAATGGTGTTGGTGTCTCTTAAGTGTGTCACCCTATGGTTCCCGAATAATTTGGACATGATCAAGACCCCTCCCGGATCAATAATCAGAAGCGGGACCTGGAGATCCATACTGACTACCACACATTCAACGATGACTTTCTTGTGACCGTGAGAACCTTTTATGCTAGAATCGTAATCCCTTTGTATTGTGATATATTACATGTCCGAGATTCGATAATCGGTATATTCATACCTAGTTTGATCTCGTTACTGACATGTACTCCTTTCTCGTTCCCGTGATATAACATTCTAGTGATCAAATCACTTGCTTGCAAGCTAATCAATGTGATATCACTGAGAGGGCCCAGAGTATATCTATCTGTCATCGGGATGAAAAAATTCCACTCTTGATCCATGGGCCTCAACATAACACTTTAGTAGCACTGAACCCATCTTTATAATCACCCTGTTACGTTGTGACGTTTGATGTTATTAAGATACTCTTCTAGTGTTAGTGATTGACATGATCTCATGGTCTAAGGATTAGGATTACTTCGTATGATGTTTTAGCAATATAAACTCAATGACTTTGATCGTAATGCTATACTTCGGATGAATGTTCATCACATGATTACAATAATGTTGTAACCTCGTTATTAACAACATCCAATGTCCATGATCAGGAAACCTTGATCATCTTGTTAACCAACGAGCTAGTT
Source organism: Avena sativa (assembly GCA_916181665.1). Lineage (NCBI taxonomy): Eukaryota > Viridiplantae > Streptophyta > Magnoliopsida > Poales > Poaceae > Avena > Avena sativa. The sequence continues at coordinate 379,673,830 of OV702284.1, forward strand.
TATAAGAGAGGCATAACTAGGAACTTTATGTTTGTTTATTAAACACACATGTATTAACTTTTCCATATTAATACAATTATAGCATTCAAAATAAACATCTTTCATATACTTGGAATATACATAATAACAACTTTATTATTGCCTCTGAGGGCATATTCCCTTCAGTATCCCACTTGCACTAGAGACAATAATCTAGTTACATAGTGATAAATCTAACACCCATGGAGTTCTGGTGTTGATCATATTTTTATCTAGGGAGAGTTTTAGTCAACAGATCTGCTACATTGAGATCCAAGTGTACTTTACAATTCTTTATATCTCCATCCTTGACATGCTCGTGGATGGAGTGAAACTGGCGCTTAATATGCTTGGAATTCTTGTGAGGCATTGGTTATTTGGCATTGGCTATGGCTCCATTGTTGTCACAATAGATCACCATTGGGTCCAACGCGCTCGCAGCCACACCTAGTTCGGTTATGAATTCCTTCATCCAAACTGCTTCACGAGCCTCTTCCGAAGCAGCAACATATTCGACCTCCGTTATGGATCCCGCCACACACGGGTTGTTTGGAACTCCTCCAACTAACCACTCCACCATTCATGAAAAAAACGTATCCGGATTGAGACTTAGAGTTATCAAGATCGGTGTTGAAGCTAGCGTCGACATAACACTTAGCGAAGAGCTCTTCTTCACCTCCGTACACGAGAATATATCTTTAGTTCTTCTTAAGTACTTAAGGATATTCTTGACCGCTATCCAGTGTTCCGATCCTAGATCAGATTGGTATCTACTAGTTAAACTAATAGCATGTGCCACATCCGGTCTTGTACTTAGCATGGCGTACATTATAGAGCCCATGGCTGAAGCATAGGGAACTTCCATTATCTCTCTTTCCTCCTCCATAGCCAGACTTTGAGTCTTACTCAATGGCTTTCCTTGCAACATAGGTAAGAACCCTTTCTTACTTCCGTCCATTTTAAATTTCTTTAAAATCTTATCAAGTATGTACTTTGTGATATCCCTATTAGGCGCCTAGATCTATCCCTATAGATCTTTATGCCTAATATGTATGCCGATTCACCTAGGTCCTTCATTGAAAATGTGTTGTTTAGATAACTTTTAACACTGTTTTAAAAGATCTATATCATTTCTGATCTGTAATATGTCATCCACATATAATATGTCAAAGAAACCAACCATTGATAGAGAGCATGATAAAGCAAGACACTAACAGAGCAACAAAAATAACAACTATAGTAGGAACTAATTTTTTGTGTGTTTTCTATAAGAAAAAGCAAACCAAACAAAACTATTTTTTTGTATTTTTGATAAAAAGAAACAAGCAAAACAAAGCAAAATAAACTAAGAAAAACAAAAACAAAGTAAAGAGATTGGTTGTGAGAGACTCCCCTTGCGAGAATCTTCTTTCTCCCTGAAAGGTGACTGACGAGGAGGAAGAGATTGAAGCTGTCCTTATCTCCCCGGCAACGGCGCCAGAAAATCTTGATGCGGCTCGATTGACTGTAGATCCTCACTAGGAAACCCCAAGAGCAAGGTGTGATGAGCACAGCAGTTTATTTTCCCTCAAGTATGAAACCAAGGTTATCGAACCAGTAGGAGTAAGGAAACAACTCCAAGGTGTTGCTAACAACTTGGAACCTGCACAACGCAAACTCAAAACTTTGCCCCAACTTATAGTGAGGTTGTCAATCTCACCGGTTTGCTGAGAAACAAAGGATTAAACGTATAGTGTGGAAGATAGTGATTGCTTGCAGAAAGTAAACAGTAACAGTATATGATGTATCAATGATAAAATTGGACCGGGGTCCACAATTCACTAGAGGTGTTCCCCTTAAGATAGATAACATGTTGGGTGAACAAATTACAGCGGGGCAATTGATAGATTGAGAAAGCATAACAATGCATATACTAGACATCCTGACTCCTACGATATTTGATTGGGCATTACAACATAATACATAGACCATAATCCAACTTCATCTATGACTAATAATCCACCTTCAGGTTATCATCCGAACCCCTTCCAGTACTAAGTTGCAAGCAACAGATAATTGCATTAAGAAATGTGTGTAAAGTAAACAATACAATTGCTCCATAAACAAAGGATTGTTGTTTTCTCCCTAGTAGCAACAATACATCCACAACCTTAGAGAATTCTGTCACTTACCCAGATTACTAGAGGCATAAACCTACTATCGAGCATAAATACTCCCTCTTGGAGTTGCAAGCATCTACTGGGCCAATATAGCTACTAACAACAGAGAGCATTCAAGATCACAAATAACATAGACATAATAGAATCAATAATCAATCTGACATAGTATCTCAATATTCATCGGACCCCGCAAACACAACATGTATGATTACAAATAGATAATCTTGATCATGAATGGATCTCACAAGATCTAAACATGATAGCACAAAGGAGGAGAAACAACCATCTAGCTACTGTATGGACCCATAGTTCAAGGGTGAACTACTCACGCATCAATTCAGAGGATGGCATGGTGATGAAGAAGGCCTCCGAGATGATCTCTCCCCTCCGGCAGGGTGTCGGGAAGAGCTTCAGATCCCCCCGATCTAGGGATGATGGTGGCGGCGGCTACAGACTGTTTCATGGAGATTTGATCGAGTACTTAGGGTTTCTGCATCAGGGTGCTTTTATAGGCGAAGGGGAAAGGTTGGTGGGCGCCCGAGGGGCCCATGTACGTCAGAAACGTATCTATAATTTTTGATGTTCCATGCTTGTTTAGTATCTACTTTGCTTTGCTTTGTCTACTGTTTGAGGTGTTTTTATATCTTCTCTGGAACTAACCTATTAAACAAGTTGCCACAGTGCCAGTTGCCAGTTGCCTTCTTTCTTCTGTTTTTGGTTCCAGAAAGGCAGAAAATCAATATTCTCGGAATTGGACGGGACAAAAGCCAAAGTCAATATTTTACCGTGGGTGACACGAAGTCCAGAGGGGAGAAGAAGAGGCGCCACAGGGCGGCCACACCCCCACCGAGGCGCGGCCAAGCCTAGGCCTCTCCTAGGCAGGGTGTGGCCCCCCTAGGCACCCCCTGCCTTGCCTCCTCGCCTATAAGAAGCCCCTGATGCAGGAACCCTAGGCACCCGATCAAAACTCCACGAAACCGTCTGTAGTCGCCACCACCATCGTCCCTAGATCGGGGGATCTGAAGTTCTTCCCGGCACCCTGCTAGAGGGGAGATCATCCCGGAGGCCTTCTTCTTCGGTATGATGCGTGAGTAGTTCCACCTTGGAATATGGGTCCATGTAGTAGATAGATGGTTGTATCGCTTCCTTGTGCTTTCATGTATAGATCTTGTGAGCTCCGTTCATGATCAAGATCTAATCTGTTTGTAATCATGCATGTTGTGTTTGCGGGGATCCGATGGATACTGAGATTACTATGTCAGACTGATTAATGGTTTTGTCTTTATGATTCAATCATGTCTGTGTTGTTTGTGATCTTGCATGCTCTTCGTTGTTAGTAGCTATCTTGGCCAAGTAGTTGCTAGTGACTCCAAGAGGGGGTATTTATGCTCGATAGTGGGTTCATGCCTCTAGTTTCCAAGGGAAGTGATAGAAATCTCTTCGGTTGTAGATGTGCTGTTGCCACTAGGGAGAAAACAATGGTCTCTTGTTCATGGAGAAAGTGGATTGTTTACCTTATACACTTTGCTTAAAGCAGTTGTCTGTTGCTTGCAACTTAATACTGGAGGGGGTTCGGATGATAACCCAAAGGTGGACTACTAGTCATAGATGCAGTTGGATGGCGGTCTATGTATCTTGTTGTATTTCCCAATCGAATCTCATAGGATCTTTTTGTCTGGTATTGCATTGTTATGCCTTGCTCAGTTCCTGTCAATTGCCCTGCTGTAATTTGTTTACCCTTCATGCCATGTTGTTTATCTAAGGAGAGCACCTCTAGTGAACTATGGACCTCGGTCCAATCTTTACCATTGATACATATTCCACTGCTACTGTTTACTTGCTACAAACCACCATTACCTTCCACACCATACAGTTAATCCTTTGTTACAGCAACCAGTGAGATTGACAACCTCACTATTAGTTGGGGCAGAGTCTTGAGTTTGTGTTGTGCAGTTCTCCGCATTGCTTGCAACACCTATGTGACGTTTCCTTCCTCCTCCTGGTTCGATAACCTCGGTTTCTTACTAAGGGAAGACTTGCTGCTGTGTTGCTTCACACCTTTCTCTTGGGGTTCCCAACATGCTCCACATCAACTGAGCCATCAACAAGTTTTCTGGCGCCGTTGCCGAGGAGGCCAAGGACGTCTTCACAAGGGGAGTCCTCCACTTCCTTTCTCTTTAGTTTGTTTTTGGTTTGCTTAGTTTCTTTTGCTTGGTTTTGTTTGCCTCTTTTCAAAAACTCAAAAAAATTTAGTCTAGTTTGGTATGCTTTCTTTATTCAAAAACACAAAAAAATTAGTTCCTACACTAGTTGCCACCAAGTTCGCCCTGAAGGATCTTGCAATAGGTAGTGGCTCCATAATTGGGAAAGATAATATTGAAGAATTCTTTAATCATGTCAACAAGCATGAAGATATTGAGGATAAATCTATAGCAGAGCTTGATCCTAATTATGAAATTGTTGCAGCTTCTTTAGTTCATATGTTGGAGGCTAGGTTTGTTAGCCTTAACCCCATGATACAATTCTTGTTCCTAAAACTAAAAGAAGAAAAGAATGCTGAAAAGAGAGAATTCATTCTTCAAACTTTACTAAAAGAGTTCAATGATGTTGCTAGGGAAGCCAAAAAGGTCTTTAAGCGTTTCAATATGCTAGGCTCATGTGCATATGTTGTGGGTACTGCAGATAAAACTAAGCTTGGAGAGGAATTCAAGATACCCATACCCTTTAAGCTTGTTGGAATGCATGATGTAAGGTTCCCAACCTTTAATAAGGTAGAGATCCCTGTGTTTACAATGCTAGTCCCTGGATCATTAGCTAGCATCCACAGTTAAGATGTAATATCAAGAAACAAAGGTCATAATACAACTTTATAACCAAGATTAAAATAATTCATTACATCTTACATAGATCATTTGGCTATTCACATTACATTGCAGCAGAATATCTATAAGCATGGGGTCCTTCATCTTCAAAGTGCCACAGGCAGTCATGTTAGTTGTAGACTTGTAATCCTAATCATCACACTTCACTATCCTCAAACAAACCTGCAACATAATAAGTTACAGCCACAAGGGTCAATACATTTTAATTGTATTGGCAAGTTTCACTACTATGTAGAAATAAGTGGATCCTATCATTACATGCATATTTGGCTAAGTGGGGTTTAGGCTCATTTGCAGAAAGCAATATAGTTTTATCCTATCTTTTCAAAATAGTTTTGATCTTTTGTCAAATCTTTCTGAACTTCTTGGAAAACTCCAAGTGCTTCAAAATCCCTTGTTGTCACCCTCAAGTTTTAACTTTGAGAAATTGGAATGTCGAGATCTTCCATAGCTTCAGGCCTTAGTTGCTCAGAATTGTCCATAACCGGGGACACGGCTAAGTACTTAGAATTTGATCTTCTGCAGAAGTTGTACACTTTACCCACATGACACAATCTCATCTTGATGCCACCAGTGGCCGCTAGATAAGTACTCACCAAGATGGAGTACTGGCAGATTGAGAATGTGACAAAGTCTTTCCATAGGAGTCCTCCCAATTGCTAGCTTGTCATCCAGGCACCAATGTAGGGTTTCAAGTTCCCTTACACAAATCTAGTTAACCTGAAGATGCCAATGCATGGGTCTTCCACTATGTAGTTGACTAAGCCAGAGCCCATTTAGCATGTGGCTGTACACGGAAGCCACTGTACGAGAAACATGTCCAACCTCTAAGTCCCTGGGTGGTTTCCTTCTAGTGCACATACAAAAAGAGATAGCCATATAAAATGGTTCCTTTTGTTGCCACCTTGTCCAAACTTGAGTATCCTTGTCCACCCAGGTGGTTCATTGAGTACTTGTTTTATTATATAAAACATATGTCTTTTCAATTCTTCATATAATCATATCATGTATCCCATCCCAATATATAGCAGGGCTAAGATTACTATAACTACAATGTTTCCACTAAGGAAGGTATAAGGGTATCCTATTAGGATTTAGCATAGCATAAAATATAGAAATCCTTTTCATGCATGTTACAAAAATCCACTAAGTGTAATGAAAATAGTAGGACTTGGATGATAGTGTCACTTGCCTTTTTAGTAGAGAATGTTGGTTCACTTCTTGATCTTGCAAATATCACACTCTTATAATTCCACTACAATTCAATCAAGCAAACACAATTTCAACTAGCATTCCAAACAATCTATCACACATAAAATAATAGAAACAAGGTCATGCATGCAAGCATGCAAAAGATAGTTTTATTTGCAAATGTGGTTTCTACTAGGCTCTAAACATTATAAAGTTCAAAAGTGGTCATTTACTAAAGTGGTAACACCATTTGCAAAAAGGTTTTATCTATAAACCATTTTCAAATCAAATCATTATTTTATGTGGTTGAAAATGCTTTTAGCAAAGCAATATTCTTTAAAGAGTTCACCAAATATATTTTAATTCTCAAACCTTGGTGTTTAGGGTCAGAAGGTTTGAATCAAATCATTTCCCAAAGGTTTCACTCAAAAATCATTTCTAGAACAAAATCTATATTTTTATTTGACTAGAAATGAGTTAATTCAATTATTTATTCTCTAACTTCACAAAATTCATTTTTAAATCCATGAGTTGGTTCCTAGGGTCAGTAGGTTCAAAACAAACCATTTCACATTAAAATTATATCTAGAACAATTTTTATATTCAAAATAAGCCTACACATGTTTCTGCAAATTCAACCAATTTTCCAGAAGCAAATCATTAAACAAAATACATGGTTGCAAAGTACTTGTTCTACTGATTCCATTGATATAAAATTTTCAAAATTTGGACGTGTAGAATTAATGTTATGAATTTTACAAATTTGCATATCAATCAGATTCTAATTCTGTTTTTAAACATAACCCTGTACACGTGGCTGTTTCCTATTGGTCGGTACCGCTTCGGGTGGATCGAGCTCTCTGGATCGTTGGATCTAAGTGAGATCGTGCGGCGCAGAGGCACCCGTACCTCTTCGTTTAATGATTCTATCTAAGCCGCTAGATGGAGATCTAACGGTGTAAAACAATTCGACCTAATTCGAGCGGCGCTGACGGCGGCGCTCTGGCGGCAGCGCTCAGGCGCGGTCGTCGCCGGTGATGCATGACGCGAGAAAGAATGGGAGAGGGCTCACCGTGTTCACCTTGATGCGCTGATGCTCAACCTGTTCACGAGGAGGCAGGGGGCGCACGGGGACGGAAGAAATTGCTCGCCGGAGTTGTTGCGAGCAGCGGTTGTCTCTGGAGGTCGTCGGGGGCGAGGCTGCAGGTCGTTCCGAAGCAAAATAAGTGCACGGTTAGACGCGGGCGAGCGTGGGGTTCACGTGAGCATCATCGAGAGAACTTAGGGCGGTCGGAGTTCACCTGGGAAGCTCGACGGAGCAATGGCAGACGGCGGCGACGCTCTGGTGATGACGAAGCCGACGATTCGGAGCACGCACGAGCGAGTGGAGCACACGGGAAGATGCGCACTGGTATGAGGAGCAGGCTTGCGTGCTCAGGGAGGCGAGAGGCGGCGGGGTGTGGCCGGAATTGCTCTGGGACGTCATCGGAGTCCACGGCGGTGCAAGGGGAAATCGGAGCAGCCTAGGGGCAGAGGGGAGGCGCTGTTTGGGGGGAAATGGCAGGGAGGGAGAGGCGATTTAACGAGCGTGGTCACTGCGAAGAATTACTCAGGCATTGACGCGTATTCATCGCCGCATTCAATCGGCAGCAATGGCAAGGGCGTGGTCGTGGGGTTGAAGACAACGGTGAGGTGGCGGTGGGGCCCGTATGTCAGCGAGGTGGGGAAAGAGGGAGTGGGGCCTACCTGTCTGCGTCTGTGTGGGTGCGTGTTCACGTGAAAAACGTTTCGCTGGTGGGGGAGATAGATGGGCTGCGACTGGGCTGCTGGGCCTGCTTAGTTGGGCTGTTTTGTTTCATTTTTTTATTCTGTAAGCGTTTTCTTTTTCCATTTGATTTTCTGTTTTGATTTTATTCAAACAATTCAAACACTCAAATGAATTCAAACCTTTGTCAAACTTTGTATCATTTTTAGTTCTGTTTAACAACACAAACCAAAGTCCAAAACAAAATAATTTTTATTCTTTTTAGGATCCATTAATAATTAAATAAATGGACCTTAGTCATTAATTTAAATATGGTTTAATTTATTTAAAACTCTATTTGAAATCTAAATAATACCAAAATCATTTCAGTAGGTTTTATTTTGAAAATATATAGCACTTGGAAATCTTATTTAAAATAAATTAGCAAGTTTTATTGTTTATTTAAAAATGGAAAAGCCTTTACTTAAATAAAATTGGATATTATTAAATCCTCATTATTTTATTTAAATACACCTTTTCTATTTTTATCAAATAGAATTGTTTTATTTCAAAAGCTTGGCCAAGATTCTAATTTGGCTTTATAAAATAATCTTTATTTATAATTCTATCTTTGCCTTTGAAAAATCAAATCTTTTTATTAAAGGATCCAAAAATAGTGATTCCATATATTTTAACTTTATTGTTTATTTATCTTTTTAAATCCCTTTAGGATTTTTTTAATTAATATAGGTTTTGATATTTCCAATTGGAATCAAAAAGTTTCTTCTCACCCTGAAAATCAATAATTGTTTATTTTGTTTATTTATTTTTCACATTACAAAATTGGAAAATTTTGGGATGTGACAGGCTACCACCCTTAAAATAAATCTCGTCCCGAGATTTGGGAAGGCTAGGGGTTACAAGTTGGCTTGAAGACAACTAGGGTACTACCACCCTTAAAAATAAAGTCTCATAGGGTTACATTGATGGTTCACTTGACTATAGATTCAACACTTAATATCCAGACAAGGAATCCTTATTTGACTCAACCGAGTTAACTAGTTCCTGACATCCACTTCTTCTATCTCTTCAAAGTTTCCATCCATACCAATGTGGTTCACATGTCCTTTCTGGGTCACATTGGAGTCATTTCCATTGGCTCTTCTAGCATCCTTATTCTTTTCCTTCTCAGGACAGTCTGATGCATAGTGTCCAAGTTCCTTACAATTATAGCATTGCAACTGGCTAATGTCTTTCTTCCTGAAAGTGTCATGTTGGTTCTGACCAAGGTCATCTCCATTGTCAGTATCATTTCCATTATTCTCACTTCCATTGCTGTTGTGGTGATACTGATGTGGTTCAGAATCTTCCTTGCTCTTTTTGAATGAATGCTTCTTTTTTGATGATCCTGAGTGATTCTTGAGTTTATGCTTCCTCTTTCTGTTCTCAACTTGATTCATCTTGTTTTCCAAAATAGTGGCTTTGTCACAAAGTGATTGATAAGTATGGACATAGGCAACAGCTAGCTGTAGGTTCAACTCATCTTTAAGTCCTTCAAGAAATTTCTCTTTTCTCTTAGCATCTGTATCAACTTCATCTGGTGCATAGCGTGCCAGATTGTTGAATTCTTCAATATACTCAGCCACACTGAGGTGACGTTGTTTCAGATTGTGAAACTCCTTTTTCTTCAAGTGCATCACTCCAGGTGAGATGTGAGTTGTTCTGAATCCATCCTAAAAAATAGCCCAAGTTACATCTTCAAGGGGAGTGGTGATCTGAAAGTTGTCCCACCATGTTGCTGCTGGTCCTTCAAGTAGAAATGCTGCAAACCTAACTTTTTCTTCATCGGTGCAGCCAACAGTCACTAAGTCTTTGTTCACTGAACGTAACCAGTCATTGGCTTCCATTGGATCAGTGGTTCCAAAGAACCTTGCAGGCCTAAGTTTCAGAAACTTGGTGAGCATGTCAAGTGCTGGAGGGTTATTCTGATTGTTGTTGTTGTTGTTGTTGTTGTTGTTGTTGTTGTTGTTGTTGTTGTTGTTGTTGTTGTTGTTGTTGTTGTTGTTGTTGTTGTTGTTGTTGTTGTTGTTGTTGTTGTTGTTCTGATTCTGTATGAGTGTGGTCATCATCTGCATCAGTTGAGTTTGGCCTGTCATCAACTGTTGCATCTCAGGAGTGATGTTGTTGTTTTGGTTGGGGTTGGCACGACGGGGAGGCATCTGTTGGTTGATAGGGATAAGTATTGATGGATAGGTTTTTAAGAAGTTCTAACACACAACTCAAAACAACCAAGTTCAATCAAACAATCAAGCAATCAACAAGCAACTATCCACTTAACAACTTATGAGCTTAACTCATGAGTTTAAGGAAACAACAAGTTTTCTTGAAATAATTAACTTGGTATGGTCATACCTCATAGGTCAATATGATCCATACTCTAACTTGATATCAATGCTTTTGGTAGGCAATCTAATGTCTCTTGGTTTTTCACTTGTAGTCCTTAGTGATGTCTAGGTTGAAGTGTTTGGTGAAACTAAGATTGAGATCACTTGAAGATGTTGAAGTCATTAGAGTTGATGAAGTCCTTGGTCAAACTAAAGTTGAAGTCATTGGTCTTGGTGAAGGCTTTATCCATCATGTTGAAATAGAAAAGATGTAGAATCAAAACCAAAATGGTTGAGGAAAGAGTTTACAAGATTGTTTGTAAATAATTTTTTTTTGGAACAAATACAACTCCTATTTTTCTAAGGGGTTTTGTCCAATCCTAGGTTTACAATCCTACAGGCAACACAGTGCTCTGATACCATCTGTAAGGTTCCCAACCTTTAATAAGGTAGAGATCCCTGTGTTTACAATGCTAGTCCCTGGATCAATAGCTAGCATCCACAGTTAAGATGTAATATCAAGAAACAAAGGTCATAATACAACTTTATAACCAGGATTAAAATAATTCATTACATCTTACATAGCTCATTTGGCTATTCACATTACATTGCAGCAGAATATCTATAAGCTTGGGGTCCTTCATCTTCAAAGTGTCATAGGCAGTCATGTTAGTTGTAGACTTGTAATCCTAATCATCACACTTCACTATCCTCAAACAAACCTGCAACATAATAAGTTACAGCCACAAGGGTCAATACATTTTAATTGTATTGGCAAGTTTCACTACTATGTAGAAATAAGTGGATCCTATCATTACATGCATATTTGGCTAAGTGGGGTTTAGGCTCATTTGCAGAAAGCAATATAGTTTTATCCTATCTTTTCAAAATAGTTTTGATCTTTTGTCAAATCTTTCTGAACTTCTTGGAAAACTCCAAGTGCTTCAAAATCCCTTGTTGTCACCCTCAAGTTTTAACTTTGAGAAATTGGAATGTCGAGATCTTCCATAGCTTCAGGCCTTAGTTGCTCAGAATTGTCCATAACCGGGGACACGGCTAAGTACTTAGAATTTGATCTTCTGCAGAAGTTGTACACTTTACCCACATGACACAATCTCATCTTGATGCCACCAGTGGCCGCTAGATAAGTACTCACCAAGATGGAGTACTGGCAGATTGAGAATGTGACAAAGTCTTTCCATAGGAGTCCTCCCAATACACAATGCTAGCTTGACATCCAGGCACCAATGTAGGGTTTCAAGTTCCCTTACACAAATCTAGTTAACCTGAAGATGCCAATGCATGGGTCTTCCACTATGTAGTTGACTAAGCCAGAGCCCATTTAGCATGTGGCTGTACACGGAAGCCACTGTACGAGAAACATGTCCAACCTCTAAGTCCCTGGGTGGTTTCCTTCTAGTGCACATACAAAAAGAGATAGCCATATAAAATGGTTCCTTTTGTTGCCACCTTGTCCAAACTTGAGTATCCTTGTCCACCCAGGTGGTTCATTGAGTACTTGTTTTATTATATAAAACATATGTCTTTTCATATCTTCATATAATCATATCATGTATCCCATCCCAATATATAGCAGGGCTAAGCTTACTATAACTACAATGTTTCCACTAAGGAAGGTATAAGGGTATCCTATTAGGATTTAGCATAGCATAAAATATAGAAATCCTTTTCATGCATGTTACAAAAATCCACTAAGTGTAATGAAAATAGTAGGACTTGGATGATAGTGTCACTTGCCTTTTTAGTAGAGAATGTTGGTTCACTTCTTGATCTTGCAAATATCACACTCTTCTAATTCCACTACAATTCAATCAAGCAAACACAATTTCAACTAGCATTCCAAACAATCTATCACACATAAAATAATAGAAACAAGGTCATGCATGCAAGCATGCAAAAGATAGTTTTATTTGCAAAAGTGGTTTCTACTAGGCTCTAAACATTATAAAGTTCAAAAGTGGTCATTTACTAAAGTGGTAACACAATTTGCAAAAAGGTTTTATCTATAATCCATTTTCAAATCAAATCATTATTTTATGTGGTTGAAAATGCTTTTAGCAAAGCAATATTCTTTAAAGAGTTCACCAAATATATTTTAATTCTCAAAACTTGGTGTTTAGGGTCAGAAGGTTTGAATCAAATCATTTCCCAAAGGTTTCACTCAAAAATCATTTCTAGAACAAAATCTATATTTTTATTTGACTAGAAATGAGTTAATTCAATTATTTATTCTCTAACTTCACAAAATTCATTTTTAAATCCATGAGTTGGTTCCTAGGGTCAGTAGGTTAAAAAAAACCATTTTGCAAAAATTTCACATTAAAATTATATCTAGAACAATTTTTATATTCAAAATAAGCCTACACATGTTTCTGCAAATTCAACCAATTTTCCAGAAGCAAATAATTAAACAAAATACATGGTTGAAAATTACTTGTTCTACTGATTCCATTGGTGTAAAATTTGAAAAATTTGGATGTGTAGAATTAAAGTTATGAATTTTACAAATTTGCATATCAATCAGATTCTAATTCTGTTTTTAAACATAACCCTGTACACGTGGCTGTTTCCTATTGGTCGGTACCGCTTCGGGTGGATCGAGCTCTCTGGATCGTTGGATCTAAGTGAGATCGTGCGGCGCAGAGGCACCCGTACCTCTTCATTTAATGATTCTATCTAAGCCGCCAGATGGAGATCTAACGGTGTAAAACGATTCGACCTAATTCGAGCGGCGCTGACGGCGGCGCTCTGGCGGCAGCGCTCAGGCGCGATCATCGCCGGTGATGCACGACGCAAGAAAGAATGGGAGAGGGCTCACCGTGTTCGCCTTGACGTGCTGATGCTCAACCTGTTCACGAGGAGGCAGGGGGCGCACGGGGACGGAAGAAATTGCTCGCCGGAGTTGTTGCGAGCGGCGGTTGTCTCTGGAGGTCGTCGGGGGCGAGGCTGCAGGTCGTTCCGAAGCAAAATAAGTGCACGGTTAGACGCGGGCGAGCGTGGGGTTCACGTGAGCATCATCGAGAGAGCATAGGGCGGTCGGAGTTCACCTGGGAAGCTCGACGGAGCAATGGCAGACGGCGGCGACGCTCTAGTGATGACGAAGCCGATGATTCGGAGCGCGCGCGAGCGAGTGGAGCACACGGGCAGATGCGCACTGGTCTGAGGAGCAGGCTTGCATGCTCAGGGAGGCAAGAGGCGGCGGGGTGTGGCCGGAATTGCTCTGGGACGTCGTCGGAGTCCGCGACAGTGCAAGGGGAAATCGGGGCAGCCTAGGGGCAGAGGGGAGGCGCTGTTTGGGGGGAAATGGCGGGGAGGGAGAGGCGATTTAACGAGCGTGGTCACTGCGAGGAATTACTCAGGCATTGACGCGTATTCATCGCCGCATTCAATCGGCAGCAACAACAGAGGAGTGGTCGTGGGGTTGAAGACGATGGCGAGGTGGCGGTGGGGCCCGTCTGTCAGCGAGGTAGGGAAAGAGGGAGTGGGGCCTGCCTGTCTGCGTCTGTGTGGGTGCGTGTTCGCGTGAAAAACGTTTCGCTGGTGGGGGAGATAGATGGGCTGCGACTGGGCTGCTGGGCCTGCTTAGTTGGGCTGTTTTGTTTCATTTTTTTATTCTGTAAGCTTTTTCTTTTTCCATTTGATTTTCTGTTTTGATTTTATTCAAACAATTCAAACGCTCAAATGAACCTTTGCCAAACTTTGTATCATTTTTAGTTCTGTTTAACAACACAAACCAAAGTCCAAAACAAAATAATTTTTATTCTTTTTAGGATCCATTAATAATTAAATAAATGGACCTTAGTCATTAATTCAAATAGGGTTTAATTTATTTAAAACTCTATTTGAAATCTAAATAATACCAAAATCATTTCAGTAGGTTTTATTTTGAAAATATAAAACACTTGGAAATCTTATTTAAAATAAATTAGCAAGTTTTAGTGTTTATTTAAAAATGGAAAAGCCTTTACTTAAATAAAATTGGATATTATTAAATCCTCATTATTTTATTTAAATACACCTTTTCTCTTTTTATCAAATAGAATTGTTTTATTTCAAAAGCTTGGCCAAGATTCTAATTTGGCTTTATAAAATAATCTTTATTTATAATTCTACCTTTGCCTTTGAAAAATCAAATCTTTTTATTAAAGGATCCAAAAATAGTGATTCCGTATATTTTAACTTTATTGTTTATTTATCCTTTTAAATCCCTTTTGGATTTTTTTTAATCAATATAGGTTTTTATATTTCCAATTGGAATCAAAAAGTTTCTTCTCACCCTGAAAATCAATAATTGTTTATTTTGTTTATTTATTTTTCACATTACAAAATTGGAAAATTTTGGGATGTGACACATGAACCCTTTGAATTTTTTTTGATTGGATTGCTCCTGAAAATCTTTTTGATGAAAGTAGTAAACCAAAGAAAGATGAGAAGGGATCCTCCAAAACCCATTTGGATGAGAAACCTTTCATAGTTGAAGACTTTGCAAGTATTGATATTAATGCTTCCTCATTTGAAAATACTTGATTCTTCTTGCTTCTTGTGCCTAACTTAAAGGCGTTAAAGAAAAGTACTTGTTGGGAGATAACCCAAGAGTTTCCTTGAGTATTGGAAGTTATTACTTCAGTAATGACCTCTCCTTATCCTTTTTGTTTGATTTTTGTGCCAAGAATGACCTCTAATGAGAGGAAAGTAATGGGAGTTGCTGTCCCGAAACAGATTTCTGTCATCCACCATAAAAATTCGTGAGGAGTCTCTATAACTTGGATTGAGCTGATATTTACGAATACATCCCCCAGTATGTTAGATAACTTTCATTAGTTGAACACTTTTTGATTTAAGCAACAGAATATTTTCGAAAAAATCGGTTTCTACCTGCTGGTCTGTTTTGGCAGATTTCTGCCATTATTTGCATTTGCTTTTTATCGGTTTCTTTTTGAGTTCTCTTTTGGGGGAATTGAGCTTTTTAAAATAAGTTGCTTCATTAGCTTGTGTTTTTAGTGAAAAGTCTTGCTATTCCAAAGCTTTTCCTAAAGGTCTATTATCTTTTGAATACACTAATGTTGCTAATGAAGATTGTGTGAAGTTTTGTATGAATTTTTTTCAGGTGTAGAGAGAGAATGATGTAATGAGATGAAGAATGGACAAAAGCTCAAGCTTGGGGATTCCACCATGGTTTCACCCCAAGAAATATCCAAGAGTTACAAGCTTCAAAGCTTGGGGATGCCCAAGGCATCCCCTTCTTCATCAATAAAAAGCTCAGGTCTGTCTAGACACTTTGTTTTTATTGTTTCATGCACAGTTGTGTTGTTCTTGGAGCGTCTTAGTTTTCTTTTGCTTTGCTTAGTTTGTTTAGTTTGCATGAATAAAGTAGTTTGGACCCCCGTTCTCACTGTGTTGTTTCAAATAAGTCAATTGGTGTTGGAAAGGAGTAGAAAGTTCTTGCTTGAAAGTGCAAGAGGAGCTTGCATTGACTGTGACTTAGACTTTAGCATGACATGCTAGGTGTTGTTTTGACCTTATGCCTAGTGATTATTGTTGTAGCATGTCTTGTTCCAAACAATTGGGATTGCTTAGTGTGCCTTGAAGGAATCATGCGTTGTTTTAGCATACAAAAGCATAGTATTGTGGTATTCTCCTTTGATGCTTTGTTTGGGTTGACTTGGCACATGCTCACACCATGTTATGACTATGACAAGTCACCATAGCCTCTATGATCATTTAGTCCTTGACTTGTAGTACCACTCTATGCTTTGATTAGTAATGTTTTGTCGCTCTGCATGATTATGGCCATTATTGCTCTCTTAGTTGGTTGCTCCCAGTCTTTTGCTAGCCTCCACTTGTATGAGTAAGCTCTACTCATGCTTCCAACTCCCAAGAAACCCAATTATTCCAAAGTGTCCACTATAAACTCCTATGCATGGTGTGTTACACCATTCCAAGTATATTCTTGTTTTCAGCTATCTTCCAATTAAAAAGTATTTTGTTATGTGAAAACTTAGTGATTAAAGCCCTCACAAACTTGATGTCACACTTTTTTTATTCTTTGCCCCTAATAAACTTGAACCATTGTGTCGTCTATGTTGTATATGCTTGCACTTATACATTGGAATTAGCAGAACCATGCTGTCATGGGGAACGTTTTCAACATTGCACTTGTACTTTGTACTCAGTTGATATCATGCTCTTTTGTCTATGGATGTCACCGGTGTGAAATAAAGAGGGAGCTTGTAAGTCCATGGAGATATGTATTTTGTATTAGAGAAACGTCTGGGCTGCTAGCCTAAGCCATGCCTAATCATGGTGGAAACTTGCATCATCACCATAGTGAGCTATCTATGAAGCATCCTCAATAAAAAGTTATGCATATAGTAAATAAAAAGATCGCTGAGATGCTCACTGTATGCTTGCCTTGTCATTTTGGTTATGGGATAGCTCCTGTACCATGTGCAAGGGGTACCCCGTTGGCGGTTATCTATGATACGCATGTACTTACAATGACAAGAACTTACAGGTGACTGAAGTTGAGTCGCATGAGGTGTGGCCCTCGTATTCAAGGGACATGAGATTGCCAACTTATACTTTGTCAAGCATATACTCCATAGTTTTTCACTTTAACCTTAATCACTTCAAGATGTTTATGATAGGGGCAATGAGGGATGAAAGCTAACAAGTACCATAATTTTTGGAAGCTCTTTTCGAAACTTGAAATCCCTGCTTCCTTTATGAAGGGCTTTTCTTCCACTACTATTTTGAGTCTCCACCTTCTACCTTTAGGCACCATTAAGAGAGCATAGTTGCCATTCTTAGTTCTATGTGCAGTGCCCCAAAACTTATTGATTGATGCATATTGTGATATTAATTATTCTTCTGCTATCTGTATCTAGTCACTCTTATGAACTTTGAAGGCGTCCTATGCATCTATTTGCTACTCTATGAGGGAAAAGCTGATTGCCACTATGCCATGTTTTCTGTATGTGAAACAAACAAACATTTTTCAATGCATGTTATTCATGATATTTTTTTGTAGCCTTTCATGTTGCATGCGTAGTTACTTTGTCTTATTGTTAGAACTCCATCTTCCATGCACATGTTTAGAGTTCTTTGATCGCATCTTTCAATGCTTGCAAATGGTTTGCCCTTGGTTTTGATGGTGCATGTCACCTCAAAAATTATTATTTTTATCACTTACCTACTCGAGGACGAGCAGGAGTTAAGCTTGGGGATGCTTGATACGTCGGAAACGTATCTATAATTTTTGATGTTCCATGCTTGTTTAGTATCTACTTTGCTTTGCTTTGTCTATACTTTGAGGTGTTTTTATATCTTTTCTGAAACTAACCTATTAACAAGTTGCCACAGTGACAGTTGCCTGTTTCTTCTGTTTTTGGTTCCAGAAAGGCAGAAAATCAATATTATCAGAATTGGACGGGACAAAAGCCAAAGTCAATATTTTCCCATGGGCGACACGAAGTCCAAAGGGAGACGGAGAGGCGCCACAGGGAGGCCACACCCCCCAGGCGCGGCCAAGCCTGGTCCGCGCCTGGGCAGGGTGTGGGCCCCCTGGGAACCCCCTGCCTTGCCTCCTCGCCTATAAGAAGCCCCTGATGCAGGAACCCTAGGCACCCGATCAAAACTCCACAAAACCGTATGTAGTCGCCGCCACCATCGTCCCTAGATCGGGGGGATCTGAAGTTCTTCCCGGCACCCTGCTAGAGGGGAGATCATCCCGGAAGCCTTCTTCTTCGGTATGATGCGTGAGTAGTTCCACCTTGGACTATGGGTCCATGTAGTAGCTAGATGGTTGTATCTCCTCCTTGTGCTTTCATGTATAGATCTTGTGAGCTCCGTTCATGATCAAAATATAATCTATTTGTAATCATGCATGTTCTGTTTGCGGGGATCCGATGGATATTGAGATTACTATGTCAGATTGATTAATGGTTTTGTCTTTATTATTCTATCATGTCTGTGTTGTTTGTGATCTTGCATGCTCTCCGTTGTTAGTAGCTATCTTAGCCCAGTTGTTGCTAGTGACTCCAAGAGGGGGTATTTATGCTCGATAGTGGGTTCATGCCTCTAGTTTCCAAGGGAAGTGACAGAAATCTCTTCGGTTGTAGATGTGTTGTTTCCACAAGGGAGAAAACAACGGTCTCTTGTTCATGGAGCAAGCGGATTGTTTACCTTACACACTTTGCTTAAAGCAGATGTCTATTGCTTGCAACTTAATACTGGAGGGGGTTCGGATGATAACCCAAAGGTGGACTACTAGTCATAGATGCAGTTGGATGGCGGTCTATGTGTCTTGTTGTATTGCCCAATTGAATCTCATAGGATCTTTTTGTCTAGTATTGCATTGTTATGCCTTGCTCAGTTCCTGTCAATTGCCCTGTTGTAATTTGTTTACCCTTAATGCCATGTTTTTTATCTAAGGAGATAACCTCTAGTGAACTATGGACCCCGGTCCAATATTTACCATTGATACATCCTCCACTGTTATTGTTTACTTGCTGCAAACCACCATTACCTTCCACACCATACAGTTAATCCTTTGTTACAAAAACCGGTGAGATTGACAACCTCACTGTTAGTTGGGGCAAAGTCTTGAGTTTGTGTTGTGCAGGTCTCCGTGTTGCTTGCAACACCTATGTGCCGTTTCCTTCCTCCTAGTGGTTCGATAACCTCGGTTTCTTACTGAGGGAAGACTTGCTGTTGTGCTGCTTCACACCTTGCTCTTGGGGTTCCCAACAAGCTCCACATCAACTGAGCCATCAACCCACACCTAGGGGTGGCGCGCCCCTGGCCGCGCCGCCACCAGGTGTGGCCGCCTCGAGGCCCCACTTCGGCTGCCCTCCAGACTCCGTGTTACTTCTGGTAAAATATTGACTTTGGCTTTTGTCCCGTCCAATTCCAAGAATATTTCCTTACTAGCTTTTCTGAAACCAAAAACAACAGAAAACAGGTAACTGACACTACGACATCTTGTTAATAGGTTAGTCCTAGAAAATGTATAAAACACCTCAAAGTGTAGACAAAACATAACAAAGTTGATACTAAACAAGCATGGAGCATCAAAAATTATAGATACGTTTATGACGTATCAGAGCCTAGTTTGTCGGCCTCCTTGATGGCACCGACGCTGCTCCCGCGAAGACGCCGGTCCATGAATCGGACAAAGGCAACTCTGCCTCTACAAATCCGAATCCGAACCCGACGTATGCAGCATGGGTGTCCCGAGATCAACAAGTCCTATCGTATTTTCTCCAGTCAGTCTACCTGTAGATCCTCCCGCATGTGCATCGGCTCGAGCACTCCCATGAGGATGGCAAGCAATTGAAGAGATGGTTGCCTCCCAGAGTGAGGCCAAAGTCACAAATCTGCCGATCTCACTCGCCAATACCAAAAGAAATCAATTCAACTCCACGGCTGACTACCTCACCAATATGCAAATTTGTGCCGGTGAACTTGCTTCTACAAGACTGATGGAGCGCTGGGTTGATGTAGGAGCGCTTCGTTGGGAACCCCAAGAGCAAGGTGTGAAGCAACACAACAACAACGTTTCCCTCAGTAAGAAACCGAGGTTATCGAACCAGTAGTAGGAAGGAAACGTCTCAAAGGTGTTGGAAGCAACGTGGAAACCCGCACAACACAAACTCAAGACTTTGCCCCAACGAACAGTGATGTTGTCAAGCTCACCGGTTTGCTGTAACAAAGGATTAATTGTATGGTGTGCAAGGTGATGAATGGTTTGCAGCAAGTAAATAGTGGAAGATGTATCAATGGTAAAGATTGGACCGAGGTCCATAGTTCACTAGAGGTGCTCTCCTTAGATAACAACATGGCATGAAGGATAAACAAATTACAGCAGGGCAATTGACAGGAACTGATCAAGGCATAACAATGCAATACTAGACAAAAAGATCCTATGAGATTCAATTGGGAAATACAACAATATGCATAGACCACCATCCAACTACATCTATGCCTAGAAGTCCATCTTCGGGTTATCATACGAACCCCCTCCAGTATTAAGTTGCAAGCAACAGACAACTGCTTTAAGCAAAGTGTGTAAGGTAAACAATCCACTTGCTCCATGAACAAGAGACTGTTGTTTTCTCCCTAGTGGCAACAACACATCTACAACCGAAGAGATTTCTATCACTTCCATTGGAAACTAGAGGCATGAACTCACTATCGAGCATAAATACCCCCTCTTGGAGTCACTAGCAACTACTTGGCCAAGATAGCTACTAACAACAGAGAGCATGCAAGATCACAAACAACACAGACATGATAGAATCAATAAGACAAAACCATTAATCAATTTGACATAGTAATCTCAATATCCATCGGATCCCCGCAAACACAACATGCATGATTACAAATAGATTAGATCTTTATCATGAACGGAGCTCACAAGATCTATACATGAAAGCACACGGAGGAGATACAACCATCTAGCTACTACATGGACCCGTAGTCCAAGGTGGAACTACTCACGCATCATAACGGAAAGGAAGGCCTCCGGGATGATAATCCCCTCCGGCAGGGTGCCGGGAAGAACTTCAGACCCCCCCGATCTAAGGACGATGGTGGCGGCGGATACAGACAGTTTCGTGGAGTTTTGATCGGGTGCCTAGGGTTTCTGCATCGGGGGCTTCTTATAGGCGAAGGGGCGAGCCAGGGGGTGCCTAGGGGGGCCCACACCCTGCCCAGGCATGGTCCCACCCTGGCCGCGCCTGGGGGGATGTGGCCGCCCTGTGGCGCCTCTCCATCTCTCCTCTGGACTTCGTGTTGCCCACGGTAAAATATTGACTTTGGCTTTTGTCCTGTCCAATTCTGAGAATATTGATTTTCTGCCTTTCTGGAACCAAAAACAGAAGAAAACAAGCAACTGGCACTATGGCAACTTATTAATAGGTTAGTTCCAGAAAACATATAAAAACACCTCAAAGTGTAGACAAAGCAAATCAAAGTAGATACTAAACAAGCATGGAGCATCAAAAATTATAGATACGTTTCCGACGTATGAAAGACATGTTCTCACTTTCAAGGAGACCATGTCCTACATCCTGGTCAGGCTCGGATCTGGTTATGATGCCCTTGTGGCTGCTCTCGGTGTGGTAACCACCCCGATCTCCCTAAGTATGCTCTATGCCCAACTCCACGCATATGATTGATGACCCACAAGTATAGGGGTGTATCGCAGTACTTTCGATAAATAGGAGTGTCGATCCCAACGAGTAGCAGAAGGTGTTAACTAGTGGTATGGAGCAGGAAATCTCTGTAAATACTTAGCAAACGGATTTTTAGGGGTTTTCTGATAAATCAAAGAAACAAGGTGCAAGTAATAAATACAACAAGCAAACGCAGCAAGTGGCCCAATCCTTTCTTAGCAAAGGACAAGCCGGTGGAAATACTTATAAGGACCAAACGTTCTCGAGGACACATGGGAATTCTATCAAGTGCTTTCGCTTCAAATAGCTGAGTACTCTTCTTTGGTGTTGCAAGTGTTATGTGGGTGAACCTATGCTAATGTACCAACCTTGCTTGGACTAATGTATACTTGTGATTAAACCCCCTGCAAGCATCCGCAACTACAGGAAAGTAATTAAGATATAAACCTAACCATAGCCTTAAACTCTGAGATCCTACACTCCCTTATGCAAAGGTGTCCTAACGTGGGTTCAGGTTTCTGTCACTCCGGCAAACCCACAATTAGTAGCCAAATACACAATGCATTCCCCTATGCCCATAAATGGTGAAGTATCATGTAGTCGACGTTCACATAACACCACTAGAAGAATAGCACCACAACTTAAATACTAAACCATTGAATAATAACTCAACACAAATCCACTACTAACAACATGACTTCTCCCATGTCCTCAAGAACTAAATGAACTACTCATGAGACATCATATGGATCAAGATCAAAGATGATTTGGTAATAAATAACAATCTGAACATAAACAATAATCCAATGGTTCCACTCACAAGCTGTCGGGGATATAACCCCAGGTACCCCAGAGTTGGTCTATAGATAAGAGACAAGAATAAACGAAAGTATATTTGATAAAAGAATATCAAATAGAAAAGGAAAAAGACAATAAAGAGCAACTGGGCCGAGTAAGGGAAATCTCGGCCCAGTCCACACTATCCATGGCCGAATTAAAATACAAATAAAGGGAAATAACCCCCGGGTGGGCCGACCTAAGCCTAAGTCGGTCCACCACGGGCATCCCACCTGGACGGCTCCACTTCCACGCCCCAGCGACGCTCCCGCCGAATCATCGCCACTCCGCCAGGTCGGTGCTCCCGCCAGCGTCAACCGTTCTCCCGCCGGATCATCGCCACCAGGATGACCCGGCCTCACCGCTGCATCCTCCTGTCTGGGCCGACTCAAGACTTGACCCGGCTGGGCTTGTTTCCCTCTGTCCGGGCTGCATTTCCTCCTAGGCCGAATCAACCAAGGTCCAGGCCGAGTTGTTACTCCCTTTGGGGCATTTGGGCCGAGTTATAATGATCCGTATGCCCTGTAAATTACCTCCAGATGCCTCCACAGTCTCTACCAGAATACGCCATCAGATCAAGACGAGACCAGCAAGTGTGGTGCCAGTCTTGGGAGCCCACCTGCTCAGACTGGCACATGATGTATGGAATATGCCAATGGCATCTAACAAGATGCTAGGGAATATGCCTGGCATCTCCAAAGATGCCAAGGCATATGCTGAGCATCTCCAAAAGATGCCCGGAATATGCCATCTAGATGCCAATCGTGGGGTACAAGCTTTGTCCCCTGGGCTCCCCTTTATAAGGAGCACCAGGGAGATCGTTCAAGGGAGAGGCCCCCAAAAGGGCTCCTCCCCTCTCTGCTCACTAGGAGCTCTCCTTCTTCCTCTTCCTCCACTCTCATAGAGAGATCTAGATAGAAGGATAGGAGATGCAGCTCCAGGAGCATGATTGTAGCCACAAGTATGGCAAGATTATAAGAGATTAGATGTAAAGAAGGAGGTGTTATCCCCACTTGAGAGCTTCAATCCAATATACATTGTATTTCTCTTTGTTCATACGAGTGCGGTCTTCACTGCATCATCCCTCCCCGGATTCCTCCACGTCCATCGGCCCCAACTTTAGCCTACCCATGGCATATGCCGTGATACCACCACGACATTTGGCGCCCACCGTGGGGCCTTCTAGTGGCGTTGGTTGGATTTCCATCCGGACGGGAGCATCTTCATCTACTTCTTCCTCATAGGGCTCATTCAGCTTCACCAAGTCAACAGAGAACAAAGAGGTAAGCGCAGAGGCTCAACAAGTCTAACTCATCAAAGCTGGTAAGACTCAGCAGGAAGGACTCAAGCACTACTCCAAGCTTACTGTAAGTACCAAGTAACTCAGCAAGGCAGGTATGACCTAGCAAAACTCACCCAAACACTTCTTCAAGTATGCTGTAAGTGCCAGGTAACTCAGCCACCTACACTCAATCCTTCATCCCAGGGAGAGAATAACTCAACCCGGGGACTAGTCAACTTATCCGTAGAGTCACCTTTAGATTAAGAAAGCATTATGTTGATTTGGATCTATACTCCAGCCAGCTTATCTGTTAACTCGGCCATAAGTTGAATCATCTTATTTGTGATTCAGATAGATTTTGAGTCAGTTAGTTTATGTTTTGGATTACCCATTAACTCAGCTCACCAGCCAGCTTATCTGTTAACTCGGCCATAAGTTGAATCATCTTATTTGTGATTCAGGTGGATTTTGAGTCAGTTTATTTATGCTTTGGATTGTCCTCTAACTCATCTTACCAGCCAGCTTATTGTTGATTCGGATATAACTTGAAGTCATTTTGTTTATGCTTTGAATTAACCTTTAACTCAGCTCAGTAAATTGTCTCTGATTCGGACTAACATTTGATTCAGCTTGCCAGGGTACTTTATAATTCGGATTGGTATTCAGACTCGGCGTACTAATTATATCTCTGATTCAGGCCGAAGCTTTATTCAGTTCACCAGATTGCCAGGTTATGTTATGACTCGGATTGATATCTCACCATCTTGCCAGGTTATCCCATATCTCGGATAACTATTGGCCAGCTTATCATATCTCGAATCTATATCTCATATCTACATCTCGAATCGGATCTCTCAGCGGTTATCCCTATTATCATATCCCAAAGCTTAATCTCGGATCTATATCTCGGATCCATATCAAAGGCAAGTTATCGCCATCACGCCAAATCAAGCTATGTCATGGCAAATAGATAACTCAGACTTACATATGAGTCAGTTTTGAGTAAAGTAACTCGGATTTGGGATGAGTTAACTCGGATTTGAGTAATATAACTCGGATTTGAGCCAGATGACTCAGACTAACATATGAGTCAATTTTGAGTAAAGTAACTCAGATTTGGGATGAGTTAACTCGGATTTGAGTCATATAACTCGGATTTGAGTCAGATGACTCAAGACATAAAGTTAGAATTGAGTAAAGTAACTCGGATTTGGGATGAGTTAACTCGGATTTGAGTAATATAACTCAGATTTGAGCCAGATGACTCAGACTAACATATGAGTCAATTTTGAGTAAAGTAACTCAGATTTGGGATGAGTTAACTCGGATTTGAGTCATATAACTCGGATTTGAGTCAGATGACTCAAGACATAAAGTTAGAATTGAGTAAAGTAACTCGGATTTGGGATGAGTTAACTCGGATTTGAGTAATATAACTCGGATTTGAGCCAGATGACTCAGACTTACATATGAGTCAATTTTGAGTAAAGTAACTCGGATTTGGGATGAGTTAACTCGGATTTGAGTCATATAACTCGGATTTGAGTCAGATGACTCAAGACATAAAGTTAGAATTGAGTAAAGTAACTCGGATTTGGGATGAGTTAACTCGGATTTGAATCATGTAACTCAGATTTGAGTCAAATGACTCAGACTTAGGCATAAAATCAATTTTGAGTAAGGAAACTCGGATTTGGAATCAGATGACTCGGATAAAGACTTACCCAAAGAGGTTAAAAGAGCAGTGCCAAAGAAGGCCAAGACTCATAACTTACCCAAAGAGGTTAAAAGAGCAGTGCCGAAGAAGGCCAAAACTCATAACTTACCCAAAGAGGTTAAAAGAGCAGTGCCAAAGAAGGCCAAGACTCATAACTTACCCAAAGAGGTTAAAAGAGCAGTGCCAAAGAAGGCCAAGACTCATAACTTACCCAAAGAGGTTAAAAGAGCAGTGCCAAAGAAGGCCAAAACTCATAACTTACCCAAAGAGGTTAAAAGAGCAGTGCCAAAGAAGGCCAAGACTCATAACTTACCCAAAGAGGTTAAAAGAGCAGTGCCAAAGAAGGCCAAGACTCATAACTTACCCAAAGAGGTTAAAAGAGCAGTGCCAAAGAAGGCCATGTAGGGGTTCGTAGCATGGAAAACAAAATTTTTCTATCGCATACAAACAAACAAGCCAAGATCTATCTACTAGATTGTAGCAACGAGTCGATAGAGGAACTCACCCTCGAAGATTCCAAAGCGGTTAACGAGAGCAGATTCTCGTGGATGATGTAGTCGTACTCTTTCCGATCTCAAGATCGTGTAGACGATCCTTCCAGCGCCACGTTCCAGCAGCGCTCCTGCAGTCGGTCACACGTTCGGTACTCGACGAAGACCTTCCTCTCCCTTGTTCCAGCAGGCAGCGGAGGTTGTAGCACTCTCCTCGCGATTCCGGCAGCACAACGGCGTGGTACCGGAAGTAGAGGGGAAATCCCGCAGGGCTTCGCCTTAAGCCGGTGCGAGTATGGTGGAGCTTATGAGAGAGGCTATTAGTGGTCTAGTAATTAGACACACCAATTAGAGGGCTCTAAACCAATTAGAAGGCTCTAAACCGAATAGCTCTAAACCGGGGTCTAGATCTAGGGTTTAGTTTAGAGGATAGGAAACTTGTGTGTATAGGAGGGGAGCCCTGCCCCTCCTTATATAGATGGGAGGGGGCTGGCGCGCCAGGGGAGGGAGGGAGTCCCTCCCCAACTCGGCCTTGGGCTGGCCGCCGGCCTGGAGGAGTCCAACTCCTCCTCCAAGTTGATTCCAACTCCTCTTGCTTGTTTCCCACAGTTTCTTGTTTTTGGCAGTTTGACTTTCAAACTGGACATTTGACTTTTCTGTTTTAGGATTCAATTTAATCCTATATTTGGGACAGCAAGAACACTTAGTACATGATGCAATCATTCCAATATGTAATGACACATTCATGTACCCCTTCCCCCCCGGAGTGCCGGACAATCCGGAACCTTCTAGAATATCCCCGATGAAAACACCGGAATCATTCCCGAACTCCGAAATGGGACTTTCCTTATATGAATCTTCTTCTCCGGACCATTCCGGATCACCTCGTGATATCCCGGATCCCATCCGAGACTCCGAACAACATTCGGTCTCTTTCTCATAATACCATAACTACTCAA
This sequence comes from Avena sativa, assembly GCA_916181665.1. Lineage (NCBI taxonomy): Eukaryota > Viridiplantae > Streptophyta > Magnoliopsida > Poales > Poaceae > Avena > Avena sativa. The sequence goes on from OV702284.1 coordinate 379,700,692, forward strand.
ACAACGTCGAATCCTTAAGTGTGTCTCCCTACGGTTCGTGAATTATGCGGACATGATCGAGACACTTCTCCGAACAATAACCAATAGAGGAATCTGGAAATTCATATGGCTCCCACATATTTCTACGATTACTTTGCGATCGAATGAACCACTTACATACGATACCAATTTCCCTTTGTCTCACGATATGTTACTTATCCAAGGTTATGATCGTCGGTATCTCTGCATACCTAGTTCAACCTCGTTACTGATAAGTACTCTTTTCTCGTTCCCGTGATATGTGATCCCTTGTGACCAAGTCACATGCTTGCAAGCTAATTGGATGACATTTCACCGAGAGGGCCCAGAGTATATCTATCCGTCATGCGGATGGACAAATCCCACTCTTGATCCATGTGTTTCAACCAATACTTTCCGAACACTCAATGCCACCTTTATAGCCACCCTGTTACGGTGTGGTGTTTGATGACATCAAAGCATCCATCCAGAAAAGGTGATATGCATGATCTCATGGTCGAAGGAATTAGGTTACTATGTATCAGAAAGCATATAGCAATTGAACTATTGAAATGACTTGATCTTTATGCTACGCTTATCTATAGGAGTATGTCCATCACATCATTCTCCTAATGATATGATCCTGTTGTTAATAACATCTCTATGTTCATGATCAGGAAACCATGATCATATATATTAACCAACAAGCTAGTTTAACAAGAGGCTATACTAGGGACTCTTATTTTAGTTTACAAATCACACAAGTATTAATGTTTCCGATTAATACAATTATAGCATGGTATGTAAACATTTATCATAAGTATGAAGATATGATAATAACCTATTTTATTATTGCCTCTTGGGCATATCTCCAACAGTCTCCCACTTGCACTAGAGTCAATAATCTAGTTTCAAACCTTTGTGTATTCAACACCTATGGCTTTTCGGTGTTGTATGTACACGATTGCTAGTGGTCAACTGATCTCCGGATCTGACACTTCCAGGTCCGTGTGTAATTGCATGTCTTTGCGTCTCTACGCATCACTCATTCTCTAATGAGATGGCTTTGTATAAATTTGGTATTTCGGTGTGACCTTTAGCTCTTTGGGGTTAAAACATGTTGATAATATTGTCGCACAATATATCTTCATAGTATTATCCCACTGTGAACTACACCTAGTTTGATAACAAACTTCTTGACACAAATGCCCTCTTTTGCTGCTATAATAGCAGTCATATACTTAGCCTTTTGTTGTAGTATCTGTCACAATGTCTTAACTTTGGAAATCATCCAAATCCATTATGGAACTCACTTTCCATTATATTGTGCCACCCTTAGTTTAGATTGAGATAAACTTAATTTGTACTTTGTGACAAAGCTAGTATCAATGTAGTACTTTTACAATGAACTAACCATCTATTTGTCACTTCTACAAATATTATACTCTTAGTTCTTTCAGAAGATCATAAGAATATCCTTACTATTGTCCAATGATCATCTTACGAATCATTCTGGTATATGCTCTCAACATTTAGAGCATAGGACATATCTGGATTTGTACATATCACAGTATGATTGATATAAATACTCTTTGTGATTTCATACATCAAGTATCAATCTATACTTGATTATTTGTTTCACTTTACCAAATGTCAATACACTTGAATATATCATCAACATTGAACTCATTCAATCCTTTCTGTGCGACAAGAACCTTCTCTTGTAGTTTCTATATTGAACTCATTCAATATCTTGTCTATGTACTTCTGGCACAACCATATTAGCGTCTATTGATGCCAAATATTTGGGTTTTGCCTAAGTCTTTCATCGGGATGAAATTCTTAATATGTGTTAATAAAAGATACATTATTTCCAATCAACAATATGTCTTCCACATAATGTATTAGAAACATGTCTTAGCGCTCCCACTTAATTTCTTGCAAATGCAAGCATCTTCATTGTCTCCGATGAAATTAAACTCTTTTAACAGTTTCATCATAGTGAAGATTCCAACTCCGCTATGCTTACTTCAACCATTGAAGTTTGCATATGCATTTAGCATCCTTTGAATTAACAAAACCCTTTGGACTGTGTCATGCACACGTCCTAGGTAACCATTCTATTAGAAGAACTTGTTTTGTTTATTCTACTACCACATAACAAATTATATGTAGTGGTTGCTACATTAATCCGTCTAGACTAAATATCACTATGAAAGATCAAATCTTGTCATAATCAACCTTTGAACATTGTTGTGAACTCTTTCCCAACATGTCGACTATTTCATAGATGTGAAACATCCATGTCTATTTCTTTATAGATCCAGACACAACTATAAGGTCTTACACCTTTCTCGAGGGTCCTTCAAGTTCAAAACTTGATTTCTCGTGTATGGAACTATCACGGATTTTATGGCTTCAAGCCATTTTACGGAGTCAGGGCCCATCATCGCTTCTCTGCATGTAGTCGGTTCATTATTCTCAAATAATGATTCAACCCTCAAATCTTGGTATTTGATTGTTCATCCGACCTACTTGTTTCAATAGGAACTTGGATCTCCGTGACCACAACCTTTGAGGTACGTGAACCATGAGCATTGTTGCTGCCTCCGAAACACTTTTCGTCGCTGCGCAACTCTGCACATACAGCTAAGGTTCTTTTAACCTTATCAAAGTTTCTATTGTCCTCCCACTTAACTTTTCACGAAAAATTCCTTCTTAAAGAAACTTGACGTTTTTAAGTGACAAAACACTTTTGTCTCCGATGTTATGGAGGAGTACTTAACAGTTATTCGAAATAACATACAAAGACAGGTTCATCCGACTTTGGTTGCAAACATCTTTCTTATGCATAGCATACCAATGTTTAAGAAAGGACAACTTGGGTTTTATCCCAAACCATAACCTTATATGGTGTCATTTCAACGGATTATGATGAAGCTCTTTTCAGTGGAAAAACGGTAATCTCTAAAGCTTTTAATCTTTAAAATACAATGGCAGTTTTATGAATTATACCTTTGATCTTACCATGTCAAACAAGGTTTAATTACATATCTCGAACGCTCCATACTCTTATGGTGTTTCGGGAAATGCAAATCTACGGAACGATTCCTTAAATCTTAGGTATTATGCTAAACTTGTAACTCAAATATCTTCCTTTATGATCTTTATCATAAACTGTTTATATTCTTGTTACAATGATTTTGCACTTCATCTTGAAAGTCTTTGAACTTTTCAAATGTTTCATACTTTATCCTTATTAAGTAAATATTCATATATTCACTCAAATTTTCGGAGAAAGCATATGAAGTTGAAATCCATCGCTCTTGACTACACATAATGGATTTCATACAACAATATGTACAATTTCCAATAAGCTAGTCATTCGTTCCCTTTCGGCCTATGAACGAAGTTTTAATTATCTCCAGGAAAGTTTCACAAGCGTCATTTGATCAAAATCAAATAGACTCCAAAATTCCATCCACATGGAATTTCTTCATGTTTTCTTTCCAATATAATTTAAACGGCGATGTCACTTCCTAAGTGATCTTTCAATCAATTTGTCTTTCGACATTTTTAGCACTAGTTTTATGGATGTGATTTCTCCAACGAGATTTGTGAATCATCCATCTTTTATGGATTACGGCAATTATTTGAACAACCCTTTTGTTCTCATAACACCTGATAAAACAAATCTTTGAAGGCAAGCTTTGATGTTTAACAAGCAACACAATAACCCTTTATTTTGTTCTCGATGAACATCATCACATATTCTTTTGCTAATTACTTAGGCCACTGTAGTTCATGAATTCTGTTGTTTCGTATGACGATTCATACCAACAAATTCAGTATCAAATACTTAAGAACCACATTGTTTAATAAGCAAAGAATATAGCCATAACATGTATATCATCTATATACTTAAACTGAACAATTCCAGTCTTTTCTTTACTGCCATATATTTATGAGATTCTCTTTCAGTATCTCCTTTTCTGTTTGAAAGAATCTATCAATATCAATAGTGGAGTCATACATATGACACATAGTCCAAAGCGTGTATAGTTAAATACCAATGTCTTTGGACTTGCACTTTGAAGTAGATCACCATCATCAAATGTTTGGTGTTCTTTCAAATTCCTTTCTTTAGTAATCTCTTGGTGTAGTAAACATTTTACCTACATCAAATATTCACCCTTATCATGGAATGGTCCATGATCAAGCTACTGTTAGCTTGTAACGATGAATTTATGAGTATAATGTTGCTATCCAAAACCTTTTGGAGGATTAGGACAACAAGTGTCTCCAACCTTTTTGCAAATTTTCATCAAATATGAGAACATGACTTTTGCCATATTATACTCTATCATGTTGCAACCAAAACTTCGTTTCAGATATCACAATATCTTCCACACATCATGGTTTCTGAAACAACTCTTTCAGATCCTAGATAACCTTGATATTAAGAGAATCCTCTGAATATCAAGAATCATGGAGACAAACATGATACTTATATACTAACACTTGGAATTGTTACTCTTGATTTAATACTAATTATTAAACTTCATGGAGTAACCGGAACTTACTGAAAGTTTGCAATAGGACTTTTAAACTTTAGATTAACACTTCAAAACAATACGATACCAGTTCGTAAAGTATTTAACCAGAATTCTATAGTTCTATCATCTCAATTATAACTAAGCGCAAGGTGGTAAACGGATGCCAATGACTACAACAACTATGCAAATTCACTTTGATTTAGTTTATGATAAATTGAGTTCTAATTAATAATTAAATTAATCTAGGTGAACTCCCACTCAAAACAATATCCCTCACATTGTTTTAGTGATCACACGAACCAAATCCACCACATCAAAACCGATCATCACGAGAGTTGATATAGTTTCAATGGCGAACAATCGACATGTTCATCATATCTACTATATGATTCATGCTTTACCTTTCGGTGATCCGTGTTCCTGAGGCCATGTCTGTACATGCTAGGCTCGTCAAGATCAAACCTTAGCTACCGCATAAGCAAATCTGGCTTGCTTACGTTGTATTCACCCGCGGAATCAAAGACACCCGATCATCACGTGGTGCTTTGAAGCAGCAAGCTTTGGCAACGGTGCATACTAAGGGTGAACACTTTAGAACTTGAAATTTATGTGCATGAGGGATCATCTTATAATGCTACCGTCGTCTACTAAGCAATACAAGATGCATAAAGGATTAACATCACATGCAATTCATAATATGTGATATGATATGGCCTTTCTTCTTTGTGCTTCCGATCTCCATCTTCAAGCACGAACATGATCTTCATCATCACCGGCATGGCATCAAGGTCAATGACGCTTCTTCATGGTTGTCGTCCGCCAGCTTCAACTATTACAACTATTTTGAATAGACACGCAGGTCTTAACAGAAATTAAAGACAACCATATGGCTCCTGCCGGTTGCCAACTTACAATAAGGAACATTGCATACATCAAATATAATCACAATCATGGCCATATCACATCACTGCACACCCCTGCAAAACAAAGTTAGACGCTTCTACTTTCTTTGCATATTTTACGTGGTTTGGGGCTTTCCATAAGTGTCGTTCTAACTTACGAACAAGAACCACAACATTGATACTAGCATTGTTGATCACCCGTTGTAAATTGGATCTTTACTATGCTAGGAGAAACAGGCACCCGCAAAGCCACTTATGCAAAACGAGTTGCATGTCAAGCGTGGAGCAAGTCTCATGAACGATGTCATGTAAGGTTAGCCCGGGCCGCTTCATCCCAACATACCGCAAGATGCAAAGTACACAAAAAGCAATCTACAATAAAAGCATCAACGCCCACAATGACCATTGTGTTCTACTCGTGCAACAGATCTACATATAGACACGGCTCTGATACCACTGTAGGGGTTCGTAGCATGGAAAACAAAATTTTTCTATCGCATACAAACAAACAAGCCAAGATCTATCTACTAGATTGTAGCAACGAGTCGATAGAGGAACTCACCCTCGAAGATTCCAAAGCGGTTAACGAGAGCAGATTCTCGTGGATGATGTAGTCGTACTCTTTCCGATCTCAAGATCGTGTAGACGATCCTTCCAGCGCCACGTTCCAGCAGCGCTCCTGCAGTCGGTCACACGTTCGGTACTCGACGAAGACCTTCCTCTCCCTTGTTCCAGCAGGCAGCGGAGGTTGTAGCACTCTCCTCGCGATTCCGGCAGCACAACGGCGTGGTACCGGAAGTAGAGGGGAAATCCCGCAGGGCTTCGCCTTAAGCCGGTGCGAGTATGGTGGAGCTTATGAGAGAGGCTATTAGTGGTCTAGTAATTAGACACACCAATTAGAGGGCTCTAAACCAATTAGAAGGCTCTAAACCGAATAGCTCTAAACCGGGGTCTAGATCTAGGGTTTAGTTTAGAGGATAGGAAACTTGTGTGTATAGGAGGGGAGCCCTGCCCCTCCTTATATAGATGGGAGGGGGCTGGCGCGCCAGGGGAGGGAGGGAGTCCCTCCCCAACTCGGCCTTGGGCTGGCCGCCGGCCTGGAGGAGTCCAACTCCTCCTCCAAGTTGATTCCAACTCCTCTTGCTTGTTTCCCACAGTTTCTTGTTTTTGGCAGTTTGACTTTCAAACTGGACATTTGACTTTTCTGTTTTAGGATTCAATTTAATCCTATATTTGGGACAGCAAGAACACTTAGTACATGATGCAATCATTCCAATATGTAATGACACATTCATGTACCCCTTCCCCCCCGGAGTGCCGGACAATCCGGAACCTTCTAGAATATCCCCGATGAAAACACCGGAATCATTCCCGAACTCCGAAATGGGACTTTCCTTATATGAATCTTATTCTCCGGACCATTCCGGATCACCTCGTGATATCCCGGATCCCATCCGAGACTCCGAACAACATTCGGTCTCTTTCTCATAATACCATAACTACTCAAACAACGTCGAATCCTTAAGTGTGTCTCCCTACGGTTCGTGAATTATGCGGACATGATCGAGACACTTCTCCGAACAATAACCAATAGAGGAATCTGGAAATTCATATGGCTCCCACATATTTCTACGATTACTTTGCGATCGAATGAACCACTTACATACGATACCAATTTCCCTTTGTCTCACGATATGTTACTTATCCAAGGTTATGATCGTCGGTATCTCTGCATACCTAGTTCAACCTCGTTACTGATAAGTACTCTTTTCTCGTTCCCGTGATATGTGATCCCTTGTGACCAAGTCACATGCTTGCAAGCTAATTGGATGACATTTCACCGAGAGGGCCCAGAGTATATCTATCCGTCATGCGGATGGACAAATCCCACTCTTGATCCATGTGTTTCAACCAATACTTTCCGAACACTCAATGCCACCTTTATAGCCACCCTGTTACGGTGTGGTGTTTGATGACATCAAAGCATCCATCCAGAAAAGGTGATATGCATGATCTCATGGTCGAAGGAATTAGGTTACTATGTATCAGAAAGCATATAGCAATTGAACTATTGAAATGACTTGATCTTTATGCTACGCTTATCTATAGGAGTATGTCCATCACATCATTCTCCTAATGATATGATCCTGTTGTTAATAACATCTCTATGTTCATGATCAGGAAACCATGATCATATATATTAACCAACAAGCTAGTTTAACAAGAGGCTATACTAGGGACTCTTATTTTAGTTTACAAATCACACAAGTATTAATGTTTCCGATTAATACAATTATAGCATGGTATGTAAACATTTATCATAAGTATGAAGATATGATAATAACCTATTTTATTATTGCCTCTTGGGCATATCTCCAACAGGCCAATACTCACAACTTACCCAAAGAGGTTAAAAGAGCAGTGCCAAAGAAGGCCAAAACTCATAACTTACCCAAAGAGGTTAAAAGAGCAGTGCCAAAGAAGGCCAAGACTCATAACTTACCCAAAGAGGTTAAAAGAGCAGTGCCAAAGAAGGCCAAGACTCATAACTTACCCAAAGAGGTTAAAAGAGCAGTGCCAAAGAAGGCCAATACTCATAACTTACCCAAAGAGGTTAAAAGAGCAGTGCCAAAGAAGACCAAGACTCATAACTTACCCAAAGAGGTTAAAAGAGCAGTGCCCAAGAAGGCCAGAACTCATAACTTACCCAAAGAGGTTAAAAGAGCAGTGCCCAAGAAGGCCAGAACTCATAACTTACCCAATGAGGTTAAAAGAGCAATGCCCAAGAAGGCAAGAATTCATAACTTCCCAATGAGGTTAAAAGAGCAATGCCCAAGAAGGCAAGAAGTCATAACTTACCTAATGAGGTTAAAAGAGCAGTGGCTGATAAACGGCAGTAATCATTACTTACCCAAAGGGGTTATGACCAGTGCCCAAGAAGGCCAGAAGTCAAAAAACTTCACCAAAAGGATTATGCGACCAAGAAATATATGACAAACAAGTTGTGTGTCAAAAAACAACTCTGGGGATGTTTAGATACAAAGCCCATGAGCGATCCTACGAATACCACATGGCCTCGGGGACTAATGTCGGGGATATAACCCCAGGTACCCCAGAGTTGGTCTATAGATAAGAGACAAGAATAAACGAAAGTATATTTGATAAAAGAATATCAAATAGAAAAGGAAAAAGACAATAAAGAGCAACTGGGCCGAGTAAGGGAAATCTCGGCCCAGTCCACACTATCCATGGCCGAATTAAAATACAAATAAAGGGAAATAACCCCCGGGTGGGCCGACCTAAGCCTAAGTCGGCCCACCACGGGCATCCCACCTGGACGGCTCCACTTCCACGCCCCAGCGACGCTCCCGCCGAATCATCGCCACTCCGCCAGGTCGGTGCTCCAGCCAGCGTCAACCGTTCTCCCGCCGGATCATCGCCACCAGGATGACCCGGCCTCACCGCTGCATCAATGGTCTCCCCAGGGTGGGCCTTAGTCGGCCCACTGCGGGAACCTCCCCGTAACTCCACCACCAGCCACTGCATCGAGCCAGCTTCGCCCGGGTGGGCCGACTCGGCCCACCGCGGGTTCGCTGCCCACACAGGTAACCCGGCTGGGCTACTGCCAGCCTGGGCCGAGTAGAGATCGTCCGGATGGGCCTTTGAGCTGTTCTCCTGTCTGGGCCGACTCAAGACTTGACCCGGCTGGGCTTGTTTCCCTCTGTCCGGGCTGCATTTCCTCCTAGGCCGAATCAACCAAGGTCCAGGCCGAGTTGTTACTCCCTTTGGGGCATTTGGGCCGAGTTATAATGATCCGTATGCCCTGTAAATTACCTCCAGATGCCTCCACAGTCTCTACCAGAATACGCCATCAGATCAAGACGAGACCAGCAAGTGTGGTGCCAGTCTTGGGAGCCCACCTGCTCAGACTGGCACATGATGTATGGAATATGCCAATGGCATCTAACAAGATGCTAGGGAATATGCCTGGCATCTCCAAAGATGCCAAGGCATATGCTGAGCATCTCCAGAAGATGCCCGGAATATGCCATCTAGATGCCAATCGTGGGGTACAAGCTTTGTCCCCTGGGCTCCCCTTTATAAGGAGCACCAGGGAGATCGTTCAAGGGAGAGGCCCCCAAAAGGGCTCCTCCCCTCTCTGCTCACTAGGAGCTCTCCTTCTTCCTCTTCCTTCACTCTCATAGAGAGATCTAGATAGAAGGATAGGAGATGCAGCTCCAGGAGCATGATTGTAGCCACAAGTACGGCAAGATTATAAGATATTAGATGTACAGAAGGAGGTGTTATCCCCACTTGAGAGCTTCAATCCAATATACATTGTATTTCTCTTTGTTCATACGAGTGAGGTCTTCACTGCATCATCCCTCCCCGGATTCCTCCACGTCCATCGGCCCCAACTTTAGCCTACCCATGGCATATGCCGTGATACCACCACGACACAAGCATCAACTACAATAGTAATCAACACCGGGAAAGTTTCCCCTAAGAACTAAGAAAGTATTCAACACGATTGTTACAGCGGGATGGAGTGGTGATGATGGTGTTGGTGGAGATGATGGTGTGGATGATGATGATCTCGATGAAGTCTAGCTTGACGATGGTGTTGATGTTGATGATCTCCCCTCTCCGGGAAGGAATTCCCTAGCAGAAATCTGTCTGCCGGAGAGCTCTTTCTCTCTCGGTGTTTTCTACCCCGCAGAGGCGGTGGAAATCTTTCTGTGGTCCCTCCTTCGGTATTAGGGTCCCAAGAGGAAAATATAGGCGAGAGGGCAGAGTTGGAGGCCGGCCAGGTGGGCCACACCTTCCCTAGGCGCGGGTCGACTCGCCTAGGGGGGGTGGGCCCCCTGTGTCCCAGCTATGCCTCCCCTTCTGGCTTCCTTCGTCTTCTAGGAAAATATAATTTTCCAATATTTTTCTGATCTTCGCGAAATTGCATCAAAACACCTCTTTTTCCATCAGAATCCTGACTCCGGCAGTCCATCCTCCAAGAATCATCCAACATGCAAAAAACAGAGGAAAAGACATAAGTAACACCTCATAATAAGACATATATCAATGAATAGAGGCAAATTATGATATAGAATGGTGATGCAAATTGGACGTATCAACTCCCCCCAATCTTAGACCTTCTCTTGTCTCCAAGTGAAAACTGAGCTCAGTAAACATGTCCATAGGTTTATGGAGTGAAGTGTCGATAAAAGAATACGGACAAGAAGCATCACACTTACCATTACACAACTCATAGAAGAAGGTAACTCACCATTATATAATTTAGCTTGCAACAAGTACATGAGTCACAATAGATATACATAGAGATAAATCATAATTGTAATTGGAAAACTTTGTTCTTGTTCAGAGAACACCTGGCAAACAGTTTCACAAAAACCTTTTTGTATAAGTCTTCAAAATAGGAGCACTCTTTGATCAAAAAGTTTTTTCACAACCATGGCTTTCCAAGAAATACTCAATAGATAAGAGTCTTGTGCAAACAAGGAAGATAAAGAACATGATTGAATAAATCACCATATGAATGCTTGAAACACAACAACTCAAATGCTTGCTAGAGATAGAGAGGATGTAGGTTTACTGACTCAACTTGGAAGTGGGAGAAAGATCCCTTCATAGAGGGAAGCAGAGATTACAAGTCATAAAGAGCTTCCAAAAGATTATGGTACTTACTAGCTTTGATCCCTCATTGCCCCTATCATAGGAATCTTGAGATGATTAAGGTTAAAGTGAACAAGGATGGAGTATATGCTTGACGAAATATAAGTTGGCAATCTCATGTCCCTTGAGTACGAGGGTTGCTCCTCATGCTACTCAACTTTAGTCACCGGCAAGTTCTTGTCATTGTAAGTACATGTGTATCATAAAGAACCGCCAATGGGGTACCCCTTGCACATGCCACAGGAGCTATACCATAACCAAAATGACAAGGCAAGCAGACAATGAGCATCTCAGCGATCTTTTTATTTACTATGTGCATAGCTTTTTATTGAGGATGCTTCACAGAATGCTCATTATGGTGATGCTGCAAGTTTCCACCATAATTAGGCATGGCTTAGGCTAGCGGCCCAGGCGTTTCTCTAACACCCATACATCACTCCATGGACTTACAAGTTCCCTCTTTATTTCTCACCATCGACATCCGCAAACAAAAGAGCATGATATACACTGGATGAGTATCCATAAGTGTTGAAAGCGTTCCCCGTGATAGCACGGTTCTGCTAATCCCAACGTATAGATGCAAGCATATACAACTTAGATGACACAATGGTTCAAGTCTATTAGGGGCAAGAAAATAAGGTGTGCCATTGATGACCCACAAGTATATGGGGTGTATCATAGTACTTTCGATAAATAGGAGTGTCGATCCCAACGAGGAGCAGAAGGTGCTAAACAGTGGTATGGAGCAAAAAATCTATGTGAATATTTAGCAAACGGATTTTTAGTGGTTTTCTGACAAGGCAACAAAACAAACAGCAAGTAACAAAGGTAACGAACAAACGGAGCAAGTGGCCCAATCCTTTCTTATCAAAGTACAAGTGGGTGGAAATACTTATAAGGACCAAACATTCTAGAGGACACATGGGAATTCTGTCAAGTGCTTTCACTTCAAATAGCTGAGTACTCTTCTTTGGTGTTTGTAAGTGTTGTGCGGGTGAACCTGTGCTAATGTACCGACCTTACTTGGACTAATACATACTTGTGATTAAATCCCCTGCAAACATCCGTAACTATAGGAAAGTAATTAAGATATAAATCTAACCACAACCTTAAACTCTGAGATCCTATGCTCCCTTGTGCAAAGGTGTCCTAACGGGGGTTCAGGTTTCTGTCACTCCGACAACCCCACAATTAGTAGCCAAATACACAATGCATCCCCCTAGGCCCATAAATGGTGAAGTGTCATGTAGTCGACATTCACATGACACCACTAGAAGAATAGAACCACAACTTAAATACTAAACCATTGAATAATAACTCAACACAGATTCACTACTAACATCATGACTTCTCCCATGTCCTCAAGAACACAACAAACTACTCACAAGACATCATATGGATCAAGATCAAATATGATATGGTAATGGATAACAATCTGAACATAAACAATAATCCAATGGTTCCACTCACAAGCATCAACTACAATAGTAATTAACACCGGGAAAGTTTCCCCTAAGAACTAAAGCAATATCCAACACAATTGTTACAGCGGGATGGAGTGGTGATGATGGTGCTGGTGGAGATGATGGTGTGGATGATGATGATGATGATCCTGATGAAGCCTAGCTTGATGATGGTGTTGATGGCGATGGTCTCCCCTCTCCGGGAAGGAATTCCCCTGGCAGAAATCTGTCTGCCGGAGAGATCTTTCTCTCTCAGTGTTTTCTGCCCCCCAGAGACGGCAGAAATCTATCTGTGGTCACTCCCCGAGGCTTAGGGTTCCGTAGGGAAGATATAGGCGAAGGGGCGGAGTCGGAGGCCGGGCAGGTGGGCCACACATGCCCTAGGCGCGGGGTCAGGTGGGCCCGTGCCTAGGGGGTGTGGGCCCCCTGAGGCCCTTCTTCCCTCCTTTTGGCTCCCTCATTCTTCTGGAAAAAAAATAATATGTTTCCATATTTTTCTGGTATTTTTCTGATGTTTGCGAAATTGCACCGAAAAGCCTTCTTTTCCATTAGAATCCAAACTCCGGCAGTCCATCCTCCAAGAATCATCCAACATACATAAACAAATGAAAATCCATAAGTAATACCTCATAATAAGACAAATATCAATAAATAGAGGTAAATTATGATATAGAATGGTGATGCAAATTGGGCGTATCAACTCCCCCAAGCTTAGACTTCGCTTGTCCCCAAGAAAAAACTGAGCTCAGTAAACATGTCCACAGGTTTATGGAGTGAAGTGTCGATAAAAGCCTTCTTTGCACTTACCATTGCACAACTCATATAAGAAAGAAACTCACCATTATATAACTTAGCTTGCAACCAAGTAGAGAAGTCACAATAGAGATGCATAAAGATAAATTATAATTGGAATTGGCATACTTGTTCTTGGTCAGAGAACACCTGGCAAACAATTTCACAAAAATCTTTTTGTAGAAGTTTCAAAACATGAGCACTCTTTGCTCAAAAAGGTTTTTCACAAGTGAAGGCTTTCAAAGTAATACTCAATAGATAAGAGTTTTGTGCAAACAAGGAAGATAAAGAACATGATTGAATAAATCACCATATGAATGCTTGAAACACAAAAACTCAAATGCTTGCTGGAGATAGAGAGGAAGTAGGTTTACTGACTCAACTTGGAAGTGGGAGAAATGTCCCTTCATAGAGGGAAGTAGGGATTACAAGTCATAAAGAGCTTCCAAAAGATTATGGTACTTTCTAGCTTTGAGCCCTCATTACCCCTATCATAAGCATCTTGAGATGATTAAGGTTAAAGTGAACAAAGATGGAGTATATGCTTGACGAAATATAAGTTGGCAATCTCATGTCCCTTGAATATGAGGGCCACTCCTCATGATACTCAACTTTGGTCACAAGTAAGTTCTTGTCATTGTAAGTATTTGCATATCATTGAGAACCGCCAACGGGGTACCCCTTGCACATGGTACATGAGATTTCCCATAACCAAAATGACAAGGCAAGCAGACAATGAGCATCTCAGCGATCTTTTTATTTACTATGTGCATAGCTTTTTATTGAGGATGCTTCATAGATGACTCACAATGGTGATGCTGCAAGTTTCCACCATGATTAGGCATGGCTTAGGCTAGCGGCCCGAGCGTTTCTCTAACACAGAATACATACTCCATGGACTTACAAGTTCCCTCTTTATTTCACACCGTTGACATCCATAGACAAAAGAGCACGATATCAACTGTGTACAGAGTACAAGTGCAATGTTGAAAACGTTCCCCGTGACAACACGGTTCTACTAATTCCAACATATAGATGCGAGCATATACAACTTCAATGTTCACAATGGTTCAAGTCTATTAGGGGAAGGAAATAAGGTGTGCCATCAAGTTCGTGAGAGCTTTACTAACTAGTTTTCACATAACAAAATACTTTTTAATTCGAAAGATTGATGAAGCTTGAGAATTTGCTTGGAATAGCAAAAGCTACTAGGTATATATGGTGGACCCAAGTGGCAAAAGTTTTGGTTCAAAGGGATTTGGAAACATGAGAAGTATCTCAAAACAGGTTTTTGGATAGCAAGGCTGGGTAGCAAGCAAGAGAGTTGAAAGAAACAAGCAAACATACAAGTAATAAAGCCAAACATGCAATCTTCCATGAAGACACAAAAGATCTTAAATAAAGAATACTAAGCTTATGAGCCAATAAGAAAGAAAACAAATGATACCAAATACCTGTAAGCTTTTTCTTTCTCTTTTTCTTTCAAACCTCAAAAATTGTTGCTACTGACCATAACTCGGTTTGCCAAAACCAATTTAGATCCACTTGATGCTCCCAAAGTGGTTCCAATACCGATCAACAAGATCCATCATATAACAGAGATTGCAAACTAAAATAAGAAGTGCAAAAAGTAAAAGATGAGACTTCTCATTAATATTCAATAAAGGAACTCACACCAAGGGATACATAGATAATCAACTAAAGGAGAGATACTTCCACATGCAAACCAAACTATAAGATAACTTCTCAATCACCGATATGAATCCACTAAAAAGGTAAAAGATAAAAGATAATGGTGGTGATACCGCGACACTCCCCCAAGCTTGGAACAAGCCAAGGGGATGCCAAACCTGATGATGAATTACTCCTTTGGTGGTGGTGGTGTTCTCTTGATAAGCTCTTCAATAAGTTTCCTCAACTCCTCAAACTCAAAAGTAAGAGTACGGATTAGCTCTATGTTTTGCTCTATACGGTTCATGATCATGTCAGTCCGAGAATCCCAGTTCTTGTTATTCTTTCTCCATTCTTCCAAATTAGAGTGTTTCTTCCCTGCATGGTTAGAACAAGGGTTACTAGGAGGAAGTGTGCGTGGAGCGAGGATATGACGCAGAGTTCTCCCTCCTGTAGACATTTGTGCTATCCTCTTAAGCTTGGTAGGTCGTGCCACCAAACCAATGCTTGCGACGGTAGCGTGAGTGTCCGGTGGCTTGTCCTCCTCCATGTCACCTTCATACCCTACTGAAATCTCCTCCTCCTTGGGGACTTGAGGTTCTTCTTCCTCGGGCTTCTTGCCTTCATCATTGGCGGAGGCCATGGTGCTCTAAACTTGAGAAGATTTCCTGACAGAAACAGATCAAAACAAAAACACGACGAGAACACGATGCACGAACCTCGGGAACCCGGGGGGTTATATATTACGAAGTTTCAAGGCATAAGGAAGGTACTAACATAGAAGTGAGGCGGATACAGAGTTCGAGGGGGGAACACCCCCCTCAGGCGCGGCCAGGCTGGGCCCACGCCTGGGGTGGGTTTGTCCACCCCGGAATCCGTTTCCTCTTCAGTTTCATCTCGGAACTTCCTTTATGTATTAAAAACATAAAAAATATAAAAAATTGGGATTTCACGAACCTTCTGTTTTCACCACTTTTACCTATTCAAAGACGAATTCTGCAGATTCCTTTTCTCCTTCTCCTGATAATTTCCTTCATACAAAACCTTTGCACAAGCTCAATGACAACATTAGTGTAAGCAAAAAACAATAAACCTTTGGTACACACTTCAACTGAAAACCCATCAAGACAAAAGCTTCTGTAAGAGGCAAATGCGATGATGGCAGAAATCTGCCAAAACAGATCGGCAGGTAAAGATTGATTTTTTCGAAAACCTTCTGTTGCTCAAATCAAAAAGTTCAGAACTGATTAAAGTTGGGTAACAACTTGAAGAACAAGCTCATAAAAATTCAGCTCCATTCGACGTACTGAGCTCCCTCACGAATTTTTACAATACATCATAAAAATCTGTCCCAGGATAGCCACTTTTCACAACTCCTCTACTTCACAAAAGTAGTTGGACTTGACACAAAAACCAAAACAAAAAGGATAAGGAGCGGTTATTACTGAGTTAATAACTTCCAAGACTTGACAAAACTCTTGGGTTATCTCCCAACAAGTACTTTTCTTTAATGCCTTTAAGTTAGGCTTGAAACTTTCAAAGATGCGCACATATGGTATATATATTTGAAGTGAAAGAGAGCATCAAGAAGCAAATAACCAACACATTTGAGTATACCCCACTTAATATGCATGGGGGTATCATGAGAAAACGAATTGTTGAAACAAAAAGCCACAAGCATAGGAAGGCAAAACAAGTGCAACTTCAAAGCTTTCAACAAAAACGGGGAAACTTAACATTATTGAGATGCATAAAACCATGTTTCCCTCTCTCATAATAAATTTTAGTAGCACTTTGAATAAAGTTGACAATATAACTATCACCGGAATCAACTTTATCATCAGAATAAGCATACTTACAGTCATCAAAAAGAGGTCCAAGGTCATAGACTGGATCAATAGAAGCAAGTTGTTCCATCCTGAAATCTTTATTAGGCAGTCTATTTTCACAAGGAGCTTTAGCAAATTTGGAAAAGTTAAACTCATAATAATCTCCATCAAACTTAGTAAAAAAAAGTTCCTTCTTACAATCAATAATAGATCCACAAGTGTTCAAGAAAGGTCTACCAAAAATGTGGGATATTTGATCATTTGCCCCACTTTACTCTGAAATTTGATCATTTGCCACATTGACCACCACCTGTCAGTGACACAGGGTGGGGCAAATGATCAAATTGCAAAATAAAACAGGGAAAATCGTCAAATTCCCCCAAAAATGATAGGACAAGTTTTGCTAGCTGCTAAATTAAGCACTAGAAAATCAGCAGGATATTTAATCTTACCACAAAGGACCTCCACATCTCTTACAATGCCAATGGGGAAAACTTGCTCTCTATTAGCAAGGTGAATAACCACATCAATGTCCTAAAGCTCACAAGGACTAATCTCATGCATAGTTTCCCTGTAAATCTCATAAGGAATAGCACTAGAACTAGCACCAATATCACATAAACCATAGTAGCAATGATCACCAATTTTAACAGAAAGCACATGAACACTAGCTTTTCTAGTCTTACTAGGATGAGAAATAATATTAGAAGCGTCTTCACAGAAGACAATATGCTCACCCTCTATATTTCTAGTGACAGGGTCTTTCACAATAGCTACCAGAGGTTCAACATTCAATTGCTTACCAGGCTCCACAGTTTTCATTGTACCTTTGTTATTTGCACTAATAATCATAGAATACTCCTTTACCATAGCTGGGAAAGGTATTTTATCAACATGAGGTTTAGGCACAATATGATTAGTAGTACAAACTTGAATACTTCTAACTGGAACATGACTGACAACATCTTTATAAGGAGCATGGTACTTATTCCACTTCTTCTTGGGAATTTCTATGTAAGAGGCAAAGGCTTTAAAACAGTTGGCAATACTTTGGGAATCAAGACCAAACTCATTGCTAATTTCACGGAATTCATTAGTTCCCATAAAAGATTTAATGCATTCATAATCATAGTTTATACCTGACTTTCTCCCTTTGTCATTCTCCCAAGCCTCAGTGTAATCTTGAACGGTATAAGAGATCCCATTTAGCTTCTTCCTCCATACGTGTGAATGATCCAGCACAAGAAGCATCTAGTAAATCTTTATCATGAATAGAAAGCCTAACATAAATTTATTGAGAATAATATTGTTAGGGAGTTCATGAATATGTCATTTAAGCATTAGTAACTTCAATCTCTCCCAAGCTTGAGCTGTACTCTCTCCATCACGAGGCCAAAAGTTATATATCAGATTTCTATCCTTATGAATCTCACTGGGAGGATAAAATTTAGAATAAAAGAGAGATGCCATCTCCTCCCATTCCATGGATTGTCCATTCTTCAGCAGCTTATACCATTCTTCGGCTCTCCCTTTCAAGGATATGGAGAGTAACTTCTTCTTCACCTGTTCAGTTGTGATACCTGCACACTTAAACAACCCGCATAATTCATGGATAAAAAGCAAGTGATCACCAGTATGGATAGTTCCATCCCCAAAATAATAATTATCCATAACACGATTAACAATACTTGTAGGTATCTTAAAAGGATCTATCTCAATAGGAGGTGGTTCATCGACTACCCTAGTAGTGGTAGTAGTTTTCCCAAACAGAAAACCAAGTGGGTTATCCATATTGGAAACAAAGTAACAAGCAGTAAAAAAATCAATACTCATAGTAAAAGTTTCCCTTACCAGTTCCACTCTTCAATAGCGCTTCACTCCCCAGCAATGGCGCAGAAAATAGTCTTGATGACCCACAAGTATAGGGGGTGTATCATAGTACTTTCGATAAATAGGAGTGTCGATCCCAATGAGGAGCAGAAGGTGCTGAACAGTGGTATGGAGCAGGAAATCCGCGTGAATACTTAGCAAACAGATTTTTGTGGTTTTCTGACAAGGCAACAAAACAAAGAGCAAGTAACAAAGGTAACGAACAAACAGATCAAGTGGCCCAATCCTTTCTTAGCAAAGGACAAGCCGGTGGAAATACTTATAAGGACCATACGTTCTCGAGGACACATGGTAATTCTGTCAAGTTCTTTCGCTTCAAATAGCTGAGTACTCTTCTTTGGTGTTTGTAAGTGTTGTGTGGGTGAACCTGTGCTAATGTACCGACATTACTTGGACTAATACATACATGTGATTAAACCCCCTGCAAACATCCGTAACTACAGGAAAGTAATTAAGATATAAATCTAACCACAACCTTAAACTCTGAGATCCTATGCTCCCTTGTGCAAAGGTGTCCTAACGGGGGTTCGGGTTTCTATCACTCCGGCAACCCCACAATTAGTAGCCAAATACACAATGCATCCCCCTAGGCCCATAAATGGTGAAGTGTCATGTAGTCGACATTCACATGACACCACTAGAAGAATAGCACCACAAATTAAATACTAAACCATTGAATAATAACTCAACACAGATTCAATACTAACATCATGACTTCTCCCATGTCCTCAAGAACACAACGAACTACCCACAAGACATCATATGGATCAAGATCAAAGATGATATGGTAATGGATAACAATCTGAACATAAACAATAATGCAATGGTTCCACTCACAAGCATCAACTACAATAGTAATTAACACCGGGAAAGTTTCCCCTAAGAACTAAAGCAATATCCAACACAATTGTTACAGCGGGATGGCGTGGTGATGATGGTGCTGGTGGAGATGATGGTGTGGATGATGATGATCCCGATGAA
Organism: Avena sativa; assembly: GCA_916181665.1. Lineage (NCBI taxonomy): Eukaryota > Viridiplantae > Streptophyta > Magnoliopsida > Poales > Poaceae > Avena > Avena sativa. The sequence goes on from OV702284.1 coordinate 379,720,461, forward strand.
ACCTAGCTTGATGACGGTGTTGATGGAGACGGTCTCCCCTCTCCGGGAAGGAATTCCCCCGGCAGAAATCTGTCTGCCAGAGAGATCTTTCTCTCTTGGTGTTTTCCGCCCCCAGAGGCGGCAGAAATCTATCTGTGGTCGCTCCCTTAGGCTTAGGGTTCCGTAGGGAAGATATAGGTGAAGGGGTAGAGTCGAAGGCCGGGCAGGTGGGCCACACCTTCCCTAGGCGTGGGGTCAGGTGGGCCCGCGCCTAGGGGGTGTGGGCCCCCTGAGGCCCTTCTCTGTCCCTCCTTCTGGCTCCCTCATTCTTCTAGAAAAATAATATGTTTCCATATTTTTTTGGTATTTTTCTGATCTTTGCGAAATTGCACCGAAAAGCCTTCTTTTCCATCAGAATCTAGACTCAGGCAGTCCATCCTCCAAGAATCATCCAACATGCATAAAAAGATGAAAAGCCATAAGTAATACCTCATAATAAGACAAATATCAATGAATAGAGGTAAATTATGATATACAATGGTGATGCAAATTGGGCGTATCAGCCATCAAGTTCGTGAGAGCTTTAGTAACTAGTTTTCACATAACAAAATACTTTTTAATTCGAAAGATAGATGAAGCTTGAGAATTTGCTTGGAATAGCAATAATGCTAATAGGTAGATATGGTGGACACAAAAGGCACATGTTTGGTTCAAAGGGATTGGAAACATGATAAGTATACCTTCTCAAAAAAGTTTTTGGCTAGCAAGGCTGGGTAGCAAGCAAAAGAGTTGAAAGAACCGAGGAAACCTACAAGTGATAAAGCCAAACATGCAATCTTCCTTGAAGACACAAAAGATCTTAAATAAAAAATACTAAGCTTATGATCCAATAAGAAAGAAAATAAATGATACAAAATACCTGAAAGCTTTTTATCTTTTCCTTTCAAACCTCAAAAAGTATTGCTACTGACCAGAGCTTGGTTTTATAAAACCAATTTATATTTACTTGATGCTCCCAAAGTGATGCCAATACTGATCAACAAGATCAATCATATAATAGAGATTGCAAACTAAAATAAGAAGTGCAAAAAGTAAAAGATGAGACTTCTCACTAATATTCCATAAAGGCACTCACACCAAGGGATACATAGATAATCAACTAAAGGAGAGATACTTCCACAATTGAAACCAACCTATAAGATAACTTCTCTACCAAAGATATGAATCTACTAAAAAGGTAAAAGATAAAAGATAATGATGGTGATACCGTGGCACTCCCCCAAGCTTGGAACAAGCCAAGGGGATGCCAAACCTGATGATGAATTACTCCTTCGGTGGTGGTGGTGTTCTCTTGATAAGCTCTTCAATAAGTTCCCTCAAATCCTCAATCTCTAAGGTTAGAGTACGAATCAAATCCAAATTTTGCTCAATGCGGTTCATGATCATATCGGACTGAGAGTTCCAATCCTTATTATTATTTCTCCACTCTTCCTCCTTAGGGTGTTCCTTCCCTGCATGGTTAGAACGAGGCATATCCCAAACTGAGGGCAAGTTCCCTTTGTGCACCTGCTGGTATTGATGCTCATGTATAAGAGTATGGAAGGGTATCTTGGTACGTGGAGGACGTGACCGTGGAGTGAGGATATGACGCGGAGCTCTCCCTCATGTAGACATCCGTGCCGTCCTCCTAAGCTTGGTGGGGTTTGCCACCACTCCAATGCTTGCGATGGTAGCACGGGTGTCCGGATGCTCGTCCTCCTCCATGTCTTCTTCATCCCTTACCAAAATCTCCTCCTCCTTAGGGTTTTGAGGATCATCTTCCTTGGGATTATTTCCTTTGTCGTTGGCGAAGACCATGGTGCTCTAAACTTGAGATTTCCTGATAGAAATAGATCGAAATGAAAACACGGCGATAACACGAAGCACGAACCTCGGGGGATCCGGGGGTTATATATTACGAAGTTTCAATGCATAAAGAAGGTACTGGTACGAAAACGAGGTGGAGATGAATCTCGGGGGGCTCACACCCCCTCTAGGCACGGCCAGCTGCGGCCCGCGCCTGGTGTGGGTTTGGCCACCCCGACCTCCGTTTCCTCCTCTGTCAGTGGCGGAGCTAGCCCAACTAGGTAGCCTGGGCAAACTACAAAGCGTTCTGGCCTATGATTCTTTGCCCACTAATTTTTTTGATTTACTAGTATGCACCTTTAATAACTATACGTAGTATTCTAGCTAGAGCCCGGGCAACTGCCCGGCCTCGCCGGCCTGAAGCTCCGCCACTGTCCTCTGTTACATCTCGTAACCTTCTATATGTATTAAAAACATCAAATATTAGGCTTTCACGAACCTTCTGTTTTCACCACTTTTACCTATTCAAAGACGAACTCTGCACACACCTTTTCTCCTTCTCCTAGAAATTCCTTTCCTACAAGGTCTCACACAAACCTCAATGGAAACATTAGTGTAAGCAAAAACAATAAACCTTTAGGTTCACACTTCAACTAAAATCCATCAAAACAAAGGCTTCTGTAAGAGGCAAATGCAAATGATAACAGAAATCTGTCAAAACAGACCAGCAGGTAAAGATTGATTTTTTCAAAAACCTTCTGTTGCTCAAGTCAAAAAGTGCAAAACTAATGAAAGTCAGGTAACAACTTGTAGAACAAGCACAGAAAAATACATCTCCATCCGACGTACCGAGCTCCCTCACAAATTTTTACAATGCAGCACAAAAATCTGTCCCAGGGAAACCACTTTTCACAACTCCTCTACTTCACAAAAGTAGCTGAACTTGACACAAAAACCAAAACAAAAAGGATAAGGAGCGGTTATTACTGAGGTAATAACTTCCAAGACTCGACAAAACTATTGGGTTATCTTCCAAGAAGTACTTTTCTTTAATGCCTTTAAGTTAGGCTTGAAAATTTCAAAGATGCTCACATAGGAGATAAATATTTGAAGTGATAGAGAGCATCAAGAAGCAAATAACCAACACATTTGAGTCTAACCCACTTCCTATGCATGGGAGTATCATGAGAAAACGAATTGTTGAAACAAAAAGGCACTAGCATAGGAAGACAAAACAGATGCAACTTCAAAGCTTTCAACATAAAACGGGGAAACTTAACATTATTGAGATGCATAAAACCATGTTTCACTCTCTCATAATAACTTTTAGTAGCACTTTGAATAAAGTTGAAAATATAACTATCACTGGTAACAACTTTATCATCAGAATGAGCATACTTACAGTCATCAAAAAGAGGTCCAAGGTCATAAAATGGATCAATAGAAGCAAGTTGTTCCATCCTAAAATCTTTATTAGGCAAGCTATTTTCACAAGGAGCTTTAGCAAATTGGAAAAGTTAAACTCATAAGAATCTCCATCATACTTAGTTAAAACTTTCTCCTTCTTACAATCAATAATAGGTCCACAAGTGTTCAAGAAGGGTCTACCAAATGATAGGACAAATTTTGCTAGCTGCTGAATTAAGCACTAGAAAATCAGCAGGATATTTAATCTTACCACAAAGAACCTCCACATCTCTTACAATACCAATGGGGCAGATGGTTTCCTTATTATCAAGGTGAATAACCACATCAATGTCCTCAATCTCACAAGGACCAATTTCATGCATAATTTTCCTGTAAAGCTCATAAGGAATAACACTAGAACTAGCACCAATATCACATAAACCATAATAGCTATGATCACCAATTTTAACAGAAAGCACATGAACACTAGGTTTTCTAGCTTTACTAGGATGAGAAATTATATTATGAGCGTCTTCAGAGAAGACAATGTGCTCATCCTCTTTATTTCTAGTGACAGGGTCTTTCACAATAGCTACCACAGGTTCATTATTCAATTGCTCATCAGGCTCCACGGTTTTCTTAGTACCTTTATTATTTGCACTAATCATCATAGAATACGGATGACCCACAAGTATAGGGGATCGAAACAGTGTTCGTGGGTAGTATTGCCCAATTTATTGATTCGACACAAGGGGAGCCAAAGAATACTTGCAAGCCTTAACAACTGAGTTGTCAGTTCAGCTGCACCTAGAAATAGTTCTTGCTCATAGAAGTTTATTAGTAGCAACAGTCTGGTAGTAACAACAGCGAAGCAACAGTAACAGTGGAACAAAAGCAATAGTAACAGTAACAGTAAACAATGGGATTCGAGTGCGGTAGGCATAGGCATGGATGGAGGGGCGTTGCATGGACGAGTCTAAACATGCAACTTCAAGACCTAGGGCATTGTAGATAAATAATAACAAGCATCCAAGTACTAAACAATCCTAGGCATGTGCTCCAAATATAGTCATACGTGCTCGCAATGAGAACTTGCACAACATATTTTGTCCAGCCAGCCCGTGGCAGCGGGGCCTCTAGGGAACTACTGGCAATTAAGGTGCTCCTTTTAATAGAGCACCGGAGCAAATCATTAACACTCTGTGAACACATGTGATCCTCACACCACAGCCATCCCCTCCGGTTGTCCCAATTATTGTCACTTTGGGGCCTTTGGATCCGAAAAATGAATGTGTACACAACTTGCATATAAGATCACAAACAATACTATCATAATGATTCAATAATAAGTTTAGATCGGAGATCATGGCACTCGGGCCCTAGTGACAAGCATTAAGCACAACAAGTTGCAACAAAGTCAAATAGCACTAATAGAGATACTAGGCACTATGCCCTAACAATATTATTCGGTTACATGATAGAACTCATCCAATCCCTACCATCCCCAAGCCTATAGCGGGGGATTACTCACTCATGGATGAGGAAAACATCGGTGGTTGATGGAGATGCCTTGGTGATGACGATGGCGATGATCCTCTCCAAATTCCCCGTCCCGGCAGGGTGCCAGAATGGAGTTTCTGGATCCGAATCTTGGTTTCTGGTGGCGGCGGAGGAGAGGAACTCTTTCTGAAAAACTATCGAACCCCCCTCGGTTTTTAGGTCGAAAGGCAACTTATAGGCGCAGAGGGAGGCCGAGGGGGTGCCTAGGGTGGCTGCACCCCCCTAGGCGCGGCCAGAGGTGGGCCCGCGCCTGACATGGGTGTGGGCCCCCAGGCCCCTTCTCCGTCTCGTCTTCTGGCTCCGTGGATCTTCTGGTGAAATATAATTTTTGGCATATTTTCTAGGATTTTTCCTGATAGTTCATTTTTTGCACAAAAACTAGACACTAAGGTAATTCTGCTGAAAACAGCGTAAGTCCGTGTTAGTTATATCCAAATCACATAAGTTTAGAGGAGAAACAATAGCAAAGTGTTCGAGAAAGTATATACGTTTTGGACGTATCAACTCCCCCAAGCTTAGCTTATTGCTTGTCCTCAAGCAATTCAGTTGAAAACTGAGTGCGATAAAAGAACTTTCACGAACACATTTTCTTCATATGATATAAATGTTCTTAGCACAGGAGTAGATGCTTAGATAATCCATAGTAAAGAGTATGCAACTAAGTCTACTCAATAGTCATTGCAAGCTATGAAGAGAAATCAACTCAATAATAATAAGTATCAAGAAACATAAACATAAGCAACATTGCAATGCTCATAATAAGGTATGATAGAGTGGTATCTCTCTTGCCTTTGTTTGAAGAGCACAATATAAATGCCAAGGCACCTCAGAAATTCAAGTGAAGACTAGAGATAAAGATATCAGATATACAAGCATCAAAGTCATTAACCAAGTTTTGGAACAAACACAAGAATGACAACTATGCTCTCAAGAAGGTGCTCATACAATAAATGGTGACTCAACAAGGTTGTGAAAATGGTTTTGGAAAGTTTGAAGGGCTTCCAAATGCTGAAAGGAAGGTACTCATTAGCTTTGAGCTCTCATTGCCCCTATCATAGGCATCTTCATGTGGTTAAGTTGAAAGTGAGGTCCACTCTGAATCATATGCTTGCCAGGCCATAGACTGGAAATCCCAAGTCCCTTGAGTACGAGGGTCGCTTCGCATGTTACTCAACTTTGGTTACCTGAAAGTTCTTGTCATTGTAAATACATGCATATCATAGAGAACCGCCAATGGGTACCCCTCGCACATGATACATGAGCTATCCCGTGATCAAAATGATAAGGCAAGCAGACAATGAGCATCTTGGCGATCTTTTTATTTACTATGTGCATAGCTTTTTATTGAGGATGCTTCATAAATGCTCATTATGGTGATGCTGCAAGTTTCCACCATGATTAGGCATGGCTTAGGCTAGCGGCCTAGGAGTTTCTCTAAACCAGTGTATAGACTCCATGAACTCACAAGATCCCCTTTTATTTCACATTGTCGACATCCGCAAACAAAAGAGTAAGGTATCAACGAGATGAGATATCCAAAAAGTGTTGAAAGCATTCCTCGTGACAGCACGGTTTTGCTGACTCCCAGCATATAACTTTCATGGACATGTCACAATGGTTCAAGATTATTAAGTGCACGGAATAAAGTGTGCCATAAAGTTCGTGAGAGCTTTACTAACCAACTTTCTCAAAGCAGAAAAACATTTTATTTGGAAGAAAACACGACATATAAAATATGCACTGAAGTAGCAAATGAATGTTGGTAGGTAGGTAGGTATGGTGGACACAGTTGGCAATATTGGTTTTGGGAAGTTGGAAGCACAGGTAGAGCTCATACTCAGTGCAAGTGAAGGTTAGCAATAGAGAGGGAGCGATAAACGAGAGAGCAATAGCTGTCATAATCATGCTTGCAACAAAACAAGACTAATTATGGCATGAAAGTGATACAAGAACTCTGAGGCAAAATAAATCATCGAGGCTTACTGACTATTGATTAGTCATATGCATGCGTGAGAATGTGCCAAGTCGATTCATATGAGCAGTCAGAGGAGGATACCACAATGTCATACCAAAGTATGAATAAAACAATGCAAGCAAACATTTATATGGCATGCTACAAACTATTAGCAAGCTGGAGCTAATCATAGACAAGCAAGAACTACTAAGCATCCATAATGACATACACTTTACACAAACAGGCTAAGCATGCTCGCAATGATGAGTACATGTACAAAAATGAAACAAATAGAGTTCGTTACCAGCCTCTTACCACTCCTCAAGTTGTCTTAATCTTTATTATTGCCCTTCACTTGTGTGACTTAAATAATAACATGAAACCAAAATCCACTGAGGACGGCTGGACCCTGCAAAGAACTCACAAAACCAAAGAAGAACAACAAATATTTTTGGTGTTTTCGATTTTTTAGAAACAGGCAAACAAAGCAAAACCAAACAAACAAAAGGTAAACCAAACAAAAAGCAAACAAAGCAAAGCAAACAAAGCAAAATATTTTTGGATTTTTCTCTTTAAAGGCAAACCAAAACAAAGAAACAAACCAAGAGAAACAACGAAAATATTTTTGGTATTTTTGTGTTTTTGAGAAAGAAGTGACAAGAACCAAAAAGAAAGCGAAACAATGGATATACAAAGAACCGACCGAACATGATATATAAATGAGTGTGAAGTCGGTATACCTCCCCAAAGCTTAGGATTTTGGCCTAAGTGGGGCTCAATCCCATGGTGTCCAAGAGGATGCACCTCCGTAGTATGTCGAGGAAGCTCCCTCGTCCTGGTATGAGCTCGAGGCCTCCCCCGTGTAATACACATAGGGGTCGTATGATGGTGCTTCCTCCTCATAGTGCCCGTGGAAGTTAAGAGAGCGCAACTTGTCATCCATCTCCGCCTTCGAGCGTGACAAAGGTCCCTGAGAAATACTGAACATAGTGGTTTGGGTTAGAGGCATCTCTCTCTTCCCCGTCAATAAACAGCATTCTATAAACCAAGTTATCAAGGGTAGAGCCAGTGGTGAGCCTTCATGGCAGCAAGATCAAGCCTCCGAGGAGCCAAAACTGTATCATGTGGATCAACAACAATGTTCAAGGTGGCAGCAACACGAGTAGCAATAATTCCCCCATAAATGGGTCCCTTAGCAACTAAGCGACGAGCAATGAGAGAACCAAGATTATACTTATCTTCATTGTTGAGCGCAACAGCTAAGAAGGCCAATTGATAGTTGGAAATATTACTAGTGTTCTCCCTACCAAGAACACTGGTGGCAAGATAGTAGGCAAAGTACGTGATGGCGGGGAGTTGAATATTCTTTATCTTTCCTCGTTGAGCTCTGCGGTCATCATCATTGGTTATTCCTCGGTAAAGCTCCAACAAATCAGCGGGTAGAGCTGGAATCTTCTTTGCTGACCCAGCTGTACCAAGTCCCAGGTCCTTACAAAATTGCTTCAAAGTCATAGAATGAGCCCTGGCATAAATTTTGAAAGAAACAGCTGGCTTGAACACGCTGTTAGTAAAAGAAAAGCTCTCCACAAATGTTTTAGTGAGCAAAGCATATTGCGCACTCTCATCCTGCATGTAACTTGTTAGTCCAGCCCTCCGAACCAAGGTCATAAAATCATTAAGAAACCCAGCTGCCCGCAAGAAAGTTTGGCAAGGAAAGGTGGAGGGGTGCGCACCCCCTTCATCTCCCTCGTCACCAAATCACGGAGTAATGAGATCCTCATTGTATGAGGGTCTATTACTGGTAGATGACCTTGTAAGCCTTGCCCTTCTAGGTGCATCACTCTCAAATATTTCACCAAATGTGTGGTGGTCCATGACTTCCCTTTTCTGAAATTTTAGACAAGCATCAAACCAAGTGATTTCTAAGTTGATAAATGATGAGCAACTACTATATGAACTTGCTAGAGGGCTACACATGCATCAAAATAAAGTTTCTAAGCATAGAACAAGAATGCAAGCTCAAACAACCTGACACCTATAACAACAAAATACTCAAGATACAATTTACCAATCACAAATCTAATTGGACAAGTGGAGGAGGCACATACCAAGGAGCAAACCCTCCAAAAATCAGCACTTGAGATGGGCTGAATAAGGAGATAGAAAATCGCGAGCAAGAACAGCAAGAACTCGATCTTGAGCAAGTTTTCTGGTGTTTTTTGGGAGAGAGAAAGAAGATGGCTTTGAGGAGGCAGGCTGGAGGGGTCTACGTGGGCTAGACCCCCCTAGGCGCCACCCCCTGGTAGGCTGTGCCTACCATGGGTGTGGTGGCCCCCTGGGTCACTTCAGATGTCTCTCTGCCCCTTTCTTCGAGGAAAAAATTATTTTGAATTTTCTGGGATTTTTCGGGAAACTTTATTTTTGGCCAATTTTCAGGGTATGAAAATTGATTTTCTCACAGAAACAGTTTTTTCAGAAGAAGCAAAAGCAAACCAAAAGCCAAACTACAGGATCTCTAAGAAACTCAAAAAAAAAACAACTAACAAAACCAAAGCTAGCAAAAGAAAAGGCAAAGACTAGGAAGGATAAAAGTAAAAGAAAGCAAGTATAACCACAGTAAAAACATTATTTTGTTCATTAAAATCCCTTTGTTAACAAGGTTTATCAAGTCTTGTTACCAAAACAATCTTATATGAAACAAAACTTTGCAATCCACAAGGTGATTATGTTACCTCATACTTGATACCAATGGTCCCAATCATAATAGTTTCAAAATTTTCTTGTGGAATGGGACAATATATTTCTCCAACCTTGATGCTCTCAATATTTTCAACGGAATTCAGGCAATAGCTCTTAGCAACCTTCTTGGGGAAATAGACAATGTGCTCTTTGTCATTAATATTGAATGTTACTTTCCCTTGATTACAACTGATGACAACACCTGTAGTCTTAAGAAAAGGTCTCCCAAGAATAATAGACATATTATCATCTTCAGGCATTTCAAGCACAACAAAATCAGTTAAAACCATGCAATTATGAGCTACGTGAACAGGAACATCCTCACATATACCAACATGTATAGTAGTTGACTTATCAGCCATTTGCAAAGATATATCAGTTGGTATCAACTTTTCTAGCTGGAGTCTCTTGTAGAGAGAAAAAGGCATAACACTAACTCCAGCTCCCAAGTCACATATAGCAGTTCTAACATAATTATTCTTAATGGAGCAAGGGATAGTCGGTATACCTGGATCACCAAGTTTCTTTGGAACCTTACCCTTGAAGGAGTAATTAGCAAGCAGATTAGAAATCTCCTCATTAGTAATCTTCCTTTTAATAGAGACAATATACTTCATATAATTTGAATAAGGGGGCAAATTAATAGCATCAGTCAAAGGAATTTGCAAAAATAAAGGTTTCATCCACTTACAAAACTTGTTGTAGTGTTCTTCCTCCTTTGACTTGTGTTTCTTACCTGGAAAAGGCATAGGTTTCTGCACCCAAGGTTCTCTCTCTTTACCATGTTTATTAGCAATAAAATCTTCCTTTGTGTACCTAGTGTTCTTAGTGTGCTTCTTAGGTTCTTCCTCACCTTCCTCCTTATCAGGAGACTCATTTTTATCATTACCACTCTCAGTTTCAGCATCAGAGACAGATATACTATCAGGATCTACAACAGGTTCAAGTGGTTCCTCAACTATTCTATGTTTCTTTTTCTTTATCTTACAAGGAATACCACTACTCTCACCTTGTTGAGAATCCTACTCAATTCTTTTAGGGTGTCCTTCGGGATATAAAGGATCTTGAGTAGCTATACCACTCCTAGTTCTAATTCCATAAGCATGTTTATCTCCTGAAGCATTAACTAGCATATCTTTTTGTACCTTAGCAAGTTGATCAAGTTGGGTTTGAACCATTTGAAAGTGTTTACAAAGCATTTTAATATCATTAGAAGTTCTTTCCACAATATCTTTCAACTCATTGATAGCTCTAGAGTTTTGCAATAAATGATTCTGAACTTGTTTATTAAAATGACCTTGTTTAACAATAAAAATGTCAAGTTCCTCTAAACATTGATCAGGAGGCTTACCATAAGGAATATCACCTTCATAAAAGTGTTGCGGAGAGTGTAAATCAATAGTGGATGAGTGGGGAATTGGCTTACATAATTCTTCTATAGGAGGTAGATTCTTCACATCTTCAACTCTAATACCTTTCTCCTTTAGACACTTCTTAGCTTCCTTCATCTCTTCATCATTTAATGCAATAACTCCCCTCTTCTTTGTTGTTGGTGTTGGAACTGGTTCAGGCATAACTAGTTCAGGAGTAATAGGCTCAAGTGCATTCATTTCAGTTGAAGTCCAATCATCATAATTCTTACTTATTTTAGCCATTAATTCTTCAGCATCTGTAGGAGTTCTTTTCCTGAAAACACAATCAGCAAAGCTATCTAGGTATATCCCAGAATCATCAGTTATTCCATTATAATAAATATCAAGAAGCTCATTCTTAGGTAATGGGCATCCAGGATGTGCATGAATCAAGGCACAGAACCTTGTCCATGACTCAGGCAATTTCTCTTATTCTCCCTGTTTAAAATCAAAAAGTCTGCAAAGCAGCATGTCTAGCACTGGGAGGAAAATATTTCTGGAAGAAAGAAGTAATCAAGCAACCAGGGCTATCAATGGAACCAGGAGGTAATCTATTAAACCAAGCCCTAGCTTCTCCTTTTAGTGAAAAAGGGAAGATCTTAGTAACAAAGTACTTGCGCATCTTAAAATCATCAGAGAACAAAGCACTCCTAGTAGAAAGCTCATTCATATGAGCCAAAGCACTCTCATTTTTAGTCCCACAAAAAGGTTCTTTCTCAACAATATCTAAATAAGATAAATCAAGAGAGAAATCATAATCTTTATCTTTAATATCTATGGGAGAGGTGGCAAACTTAGGATCAGAGGACAACTTAGGCATAATAGTACGTCTAGCAAGGAGACTCTTAATAGCACTAGTACCATGTGTGTTTCGGCACTCTTCAACAAAATCATCAGTGAACTCAATGTAACCATCATTAATATCATAACTCTCACTAGACTCAGGTGAGCTAACAGGTGTAACAGTGTCTTCACTAGGAGTTTCGGTATTTCCTAGACTAGCCATAGTAGCATCTAGAAAAGGACCTAATGAACCAATTGCATCAAGCACAGTAGAAGTAACATCATGAGTATCAAAAGCAGTTTCAGAATCAACAGTAGTAGCAGTGTGTGTAGCATGTGTATGTGGTGGTGGTGTAACAACCTTACTTATAACAGACGGTGAATCAAGAGCAACAGAGGTGTTTAGGACTATACCTCTTCTTGTAGTAGATGGTAAAATAGGGAACTTTCCATCATGAGACTTCCCCATGATGAAAGGAGTAGCAGTGAATAATAATAGATCCAAGTGAACTTACAAATAAATCTATGCTCCCCGGCAACGGCGCCAGAAAATAGTCTTGATGACCCACAAGTATAGGGGATCGCAACAGTCTTCGCGGGTAGTATTACCCAATTTATTGATTCTACACAAGGGGAGCCAAAGAATACTTGAAAACCTTAACAACTGAGTTGTCAGTTTAGCTGCACCTGGAAATAGTTTTTGATCATAGAAGTTTATCAGTAGAAACAGTCTGGTAGTAACAACAGCAAAGCAACATCAATAGTGGAATAAAAGCAATAGTAACAGTAACAGTAAACAGTAAACAGTGGGATTCGAGTGTGGTAGACATAGGGATGGATGGACGGGCGTTGCATGGATGAGTCTAAACATGTAACTTCAAGACCTAGGGAATTGTAGATAAATAATAACAATCATCCAAGTACTAAACAATCCTAGGCATGTGCTCCAAATATAGTCATATGTGCTCGCAATGAGAACTTGCACATCTTCTGTCTAGCCAGCCCGTGGCAGCGGGGCCTCTAGGGAACTACTGAAAATTAATGTGCTCCTTTTAATAGAGCACCAGAGCAAAGAATTAACACTCCGTGAACACATGTGATCCTCACACCACATCCATCCCCTCCGGTTGTCCCAATTAGTGTCATTTTGGGGCCTTCGGATCCGGACAATGATATGTGTACACAACTTGCAGATAAGATCACAAACAATACTATCATAATGATTCAATAATAAGTTCAGATCTGAGATCATGGCACTCGGGCCCTAGTGACAAGCATTAAGCACAACAAGTTGCAACAAAGTCAAATAGCACTAATAGAGATACTAGGCACTATGCCCTAACAATCTTACTCGATTACACGATAGAACTCATCCAATCCCTACCATCCCCAAGCTTACAGCGGGGGATTACTCACTCATGGATGAGGGAAACATCGGTGGTTGATGGAGATGCCTTGGTGATGACGATGGTGATGATCCTCTCCAAATTCCCTGTCCCGGCAGGGTGCCAAAACGGAGTTTCTGCATCCGAATCTTGGTTTCTGGTTGCAGCGGCGGAGCGGAATTCTTTCTAGAAAACTATCGAACCCCCCCTGGTTTTTAGGTCGAAAGACAACTTATAGGCGCAGAGGGAGGCCGAGGGGGTGCCTGGGGTGGCTGCACCCCCCCCAGGCGAGGCTAGAGATGGGCCCGCGCCTGGCATAGGTGTGGGCCCCCCAGGCCCCTTCTCCATCTCGTCTTCTGGCTCCGTGGATCTTCTGGTGAAATATAATTTTTGGCATATTTTCTGGGATTTTTCCTGATAGTTCATTTTCTGCACAAAAACTAGACACCAAGATAATTCTGCTAAAAAAAGCGTCAGTCCATGTTAGTTGTATCCAAATCACATAAGTTTAGAGGAGAAACAATAGCAAAGTGTTCAAGAAAGTAAATACTCCTTTACCTTAGCTGGGAAAGGTATTTTCTCAACATAAGGTTCAGGCAAAATATGATCAATAGTACAAACTTCGGTACTTCTAACAAGAACATGACTAACAACATCTTTATAAGGAGCATGGTACATATTCCACTTCTTCTTGGGAATTTCTATGTAAGAGGCAAAGGCCTTAAAGCAGTTGGCAATACTTTGGAAATCAAGACCAAACTCATTACTAATATCACGGAAGTCATCAGTTCCCATAAAAGATTTAATGCATTCATAATCATAGTTTATACCTGACTTTCTACCCTTGTCATTCTCCCAAGCTTCAGTGTTCTCTTGAATATGGTCTAGGAGATCCCATTTAGCTTCTTCCTTCATACGTGTGAATGATCCAGCACAAGAAGCATATAGTAAATCTTTATCATGAAGAGAAATCCTAGCATAAAAGTTATTGATAATAATATTGTTAGGGAGTTCATGAATAGGACTTAAGCATTAGTAACTTCAGTATCCCCCAAGCTTGAGCTGTACTCTCTCCATCACGAGACCAAAAGTTATATATCAGATTTCTATCCTTATGAATCTCACTGGGAGGATAAAATTTAGAATAAAAGAGAGATGCCATCTCCTTCCATTCCATGGATTGTCCATTCTTCAGCAGCTTATACCATTCTTCGGCTCTCCCTTTCAAGGATATGGAGAGTAACTTCTTCTTCACGTGTTTAGTTGTGATACCTGCACACTTAAACAACCCGCATAATTCATGGATAAAAAGCAAGTGATCACCAGGATATAGTTCCATCCCCTAAATAATAATTATCCATAACACGATCAACAATACTTGTAGGTATCTTAAAAGGATCTATATCAACAGGTGGTGGTTCATCTACTACCCTAACAATGGTAGTATTTTTCCCAAACAGAAAACCAAGTGGGTTATCCATATTGGAAATAAAGCAACAAACAGAAACAAACCGCAATACTCACAGTAGAAGTTTCTCTTACCAGTTCCACTCTTCAATAGCGCTTCACTCCCTGGCAACAGCGCCAGAAAATAGTCTTGATGACCCACACGTATAGGGGGTGTATCGCAGTACTTTTGTTAAATAGGAGTGTCGATCTAAACAAGGAGCAGAAGGTGTTGACTAGTGGTATGGAGCAGGAAATCTCTATAAATACTTAGCAAACGGAATTTTAGGGGTTTTCTGATAAAGCAAAGAAACAAGGTGAAAGTAATAAACACAACAAGCAAATGCAGCAAGTGGTCCAATCCTTTCTTAGCAAAGGACAAGCCGGTGGAAATACTTATAAGGACCAAATGTTCTCGATGACACATGGGAATTATGTCAAGTGCTTTCACTTCAAATAGCTGAGTACTCTTCTTTGGTGTTGCAAGTGTTGTGTGGGTGAACCTATGCTAATGTACCGACCTTACTTGGACTAATACATACTTGTGATTAAACCCCCTGCAAGCATCCACAACTATAGGAAAGTAATTAATATATAAACCTAACCACGGCCTTAAACTCTGAGATCCTACACTCCCTTATGCAAACGTGTCCTAACGGGGGTTCAGGTTTCTGACACTCCGGCAACCCCACAATTAGTATCCAAATACACAATTCATTCCCCTAGGCCCATAAATGGTGAAGTATCATGTAGTCGACGTTCACATGATACCACTAGAAGAATAGCACCACAACTTAAATACTAAACCATTGAATAATAACTCAACACAAATCCACTACTAACAACATGACTTCTCCCATGTCCTCAAGAACTAAACAAACTACTCACGAGACATCATATGGATCAAGATCAAAGATGATATGGTAATGAATAACAATATGAACATAAACAATAATCTAATGGTTCCACTCACAAGAATCAACTACAATAGTAATCAACACCGGGAAAGTTTCCCCTAAGAACTAAGCAAGTATTCAACACGATTGTTACAGCGGGATGGAGTGGTGATGATGGTTCTGGTGGATATGATGGTGTGGATGATGATGATCCCGATGAAGTCTAGCTTGATGATGGTGTTGATGGCGATGATCTCCCCTCTTCGGGAAGGAATTTCCCCGGCAGAATCTGTCTGTCAGAGAGCTCTTTCTCTCTTGGTGTTTTCCGCCCCACAGAGGCGGCAGAAATCTTTCAACAAAAGATACAAAGAATTTAGTGAATTTTTGGGTCCACTATAAGATACAACAAATAAGATTCCTCGGATAGCATGAAGATCGGATGCCGAAACACCGTTACAAAAGGAAGGAAGCGAAACCCTGAAGGTACGACGGAAACCCAACCACGAGATTCCTGGACTCGAGAAAAAGATAGGAGAGCAGATTCAAAACACGCAGAGGTAAGAGGAGAATAGCAGAGGGGTAAGGAGTAAAAGCAGACCTAACCAGATCTATCCAACCGATTTTCCAAAATAGTTTTAACACTCTACAACGTCCGTTAGCTAGGTTATCCTACAGACTGGACCAATGGGGTATCGCAACTGCTGAGCTCTGATACCACTCTGTAACACCCTCAGAATTGGCCCTATGCAAGTTTCAGCGATTCCCGCCAAACCCGCATAGAAATGATTCAAAGGTGCCCACCAGGCACTTTCGTGCGGGTGGAAAACGAAGTAATATCATTACACAATAGTCCACGATGAAACCCATAGAATATATATACAACAATGACTCAAGGAGTCAAGAATACAGATATACAATACAAAGATCGAAATCACCTTGAAAACGATACAGCGTCCGGGTACGGACAAGATGCAAATTAAGCTAAGAGCCCTGAAGAATAACCAATGGCGTCCATAACCCTGCCCAGGCCAAGCCGGAAGGGTAACCCTGCTAACGACGTCGATCTCAAAACCTGCTTAAACAAAAGGGGTGCCGACAAAGGGCAAAGGAAAAAAGAGAGCGGTCAGTACTGAGGCCAGTACACGGCGAGACTAGAATTCGGCGGTCCTCGCCTACATAGGTATGGTGGATTGAAGCGGCAGCGCAACATGCACTAAACAACCTATAGAGACTCATTACAACCGGCGGCTATCAGATAGGCATAAGAAAGGCCTATTGGATCCAACCTGAAACTATCACCAAGCATACCCATCCTGGTATTTCCCCTCGAGACCAAACGAGGAAGTCAACCGAGGAACTCACACAGTTGGCAGTTTTATTCATTTCATTATAGTTGCGGCAATTACTAGTCAGATATAGATCCCATGAGTCATCCTGATATTATAAACAGTGGGCAGTTTTAGTTAACCATTCTGTTGTAGTTGCAATACTTACTAGTCAGATACAATTGTAACAGGTGACAACCCAAATCCAGCAGTTGTTATCACTTTTATTTAGCCATTCCATTATAGTGAAGCTGACTACTAGTTATTATAAAGTCAAATTTATAGCACTACTTTAGTTATAGTTGTCTATGATCGAGATACTGTGCTCCAAGTCGTCCATAACCGTGGACACGACTTTCAGAAAGTTTTACCCTGCAGGGGTGCACAAATAGCAACACACGCACGATCAACCTCGGAAAGAACCAAATAAAAACCCAACGAGGCATCACCACAGAACATTCGCAAGATTCATATTTGATTTCAGGGGGCCACACCACCAAGCTACCCGCGACGAAGTTGGCCGGCTCCGAGACGGACCTAGAGGTTTGTGCCAATGGCTGTAAACGACTGGGAACCCGAAAGTGTGACTGGGCTTGTCGATACCGCGAAAACATTCCACATTTGTTCCTAAACAGTGCAGGTGCTCCACGCGCAATCATAAATAAAGCAGTAAAGCATGGCATAAGTACAGGATAATAATAAATCCCCAAACTAGTTTGTGGCCCTAAGGAATTAAATATGACTCAAGCTACGGTTATGGGGATTCATGGTCCCACATGCGGATAGTGCGAATATTCAAAGAACAGGTATCAAGTACTCGGGGTCCTACGGGACACAAGTGGACGGTTAAAAACCAAATAACATCTATTGCCCACCTGTGCCTGTACATTATTTACCTACTTCAATTTTAGTTATTAAACGGTAATTAAAGCCATGATTATCTCCAACATTAAACATGCAGCATTACTCCAACAAATGTGGAAGATCGACGGCGTGACACATCACCTGCGCAAGCAACTACGACTCGCAAGGCCGACTATCTACCAAACAACAGGTAATAGGATGTGTCCATGGCAATATAAGGGCTGCAGAGAAGTATAACTGGATACGGAACCTATAACATCGCAAACAGATAGCAATAGATCAACAGGAGGAAGTAAAGACTAGAAATGTAAACTAGGTATAAAGAGGGAGAATGCTCGCTTAGAAAACATTGCCAAAGTTTCATAACCGAAGAACTTGTCGAATCTCACAACATCTCATCGTCCTATCCGGAAAGAAGCAAAACACTAAAAGGAACAAACGATGCAACAATTACAACTAATGCAGAAGAATCGGCATGATCATGATATGATGCATGACATGACAAGTTAATGATGCAAACTATGTTGAAAAGTTCTTAGAGGCATAGCACATTGATGATATAGCATTCGTGGGGCATTATTAATAAGAGACAATTAGTTTTCAATTTTATTTATCATGTTTTCCTTACATAAACAACACTGATTATAAAACTGCTCTAAATGCATGATGAAAATGATAACATGGATATCATGGTTGGAGAGGTCTCATCGCGCTGATCGATTTGGATATAACATTTGTCGAATCCTGAGTTACGGATTTAAAGTTATGCAATAATTAAGAAAATAGAATTATTAATATTTATTAATTCAAAAATTTTAAATTGCTCAAATGATAATATAAATAGCATAAACAGATTTCTCACATTTATCTGATTCAATAACATATATTATACTTAATATTTGGATTTGTTATTTTAAACCCATATTTAAATCAAATATATTAAAGAGGGGTCAAAGTCAAAGATTTAACTAGATAGAGTCAACTCTGGTCAAATTTGAAAAAATGGGTAAATTCATAATTAAAAAACATTCATATTTCATTTTATAACTTTTCCCAAATTCAAAAAATTTCAAAAGATATGAATGAATTTGATATAAGTCCTTTTTCTAGATTTTCATTTGTGTTAGAAAATACTCCATGGTTTTTTTGTTACTCGGGCCAACTCAACCCAGAGGTTATGACAGGTGGGCTAGCGAGCAGGAGGCCCACTGTGCGCGCGAGCGAGCCAGACGGTGACAAGTGGCGAAGGAGAAGGACTACGGGTTTGCTTACCAAAAAGGAAAGGGGCCTTTTTAGAAATCCTACAAGAACTGACGGGGGTGACTGAAATCGAATCTGATTTTCGACCAGCGAAACGGACTAGCTGATGCCAACTTCAGGAGACGATGTCGAGCAAACCGGCGAGAATCAGGGAAAAACATAAAACCTAAAGTTAGAGAGCAAAGAAAGGGCTACAATGTTTATTTAGGAAGTATTTCCAGAAAAGGTCTTCAGAGCCCGGTATCTGACGAGGAATGGAGGGTCTCGTGGGGGTTCGAAACTGTCCAACTGTTGCAGCGAAAGTCTGAAACTTGACAGCAAAACGACGCAACTTCGGTTAAGGATTCCGAACTCGTTTCTTAGCTCAATCGGGAGTGGGACGGCTCTACAGAGATCTGGGACATCAGGCTCCAACCAGGAATCGAAGTAACTTGCTAGGACGGTCTATGGTTGAACTGATCTTGCGATGAACAAATGAGAAAACGTGGCCACGAAACTATTGTGAGGTTTCACATTTTTCAGAAGATTAGTTGATCTTCTGGAGACGTTCTCGAGCAGATCTGGGGATGGTTTCTAGCGCGGTTTGATCATGAGAAGAGAGGAGACACCCTAGTTCGTTTCTTGTCAAGGAACCCTCGACGGAGGAGGACTGCACCAGACGGGAAACGTCGAGGAACAAGGGGACTACAGACTGTGCCGCTGCTACAGCTGTTCAGCGAGTCGCGCCCGCTGGCGGTGAGCATGCACACGGGGCGTTCAGCGACGGCCGGCGGCGCTACGGAGCAAGCTTGGGAGGGGGAGGGTCATGCCAGGTAGAAGGAGGGGCTCACCAGAAACTCTTTGGCGTGGCGAGGGAGCTCAAGGTGAAGAAGATCTCGCGCACAGCTGGGGCTCCCGAAGCTCCTGGTACGTGCAGACTGCAGCGGTGCCATAGCAACTCCAGCGTTCCTCGGTGCGGCTACCGATCCAGGGCAAGGAAGAGGAACCAGGGGATCCCAGCGGTGCTCCTGGTTCTTCTTGAGGGGCTACGAAGCAGCGGTGGGAGGTGGATGAGCCCCGCCACCATGGCAAGGCAAGGTAGGAAGAAGGGGAGGCCTGGTTGCTGAAACTCGATCCAGGGCTGGCTTGGGGAAGGGTAGATAAGGACGGCGAGGGTGATAGCTCATGTGGCTTGCTGCTTCTTTGCAAAAGCTAGAGGAGGACGCGGACGGGCACGTGATCGGTGCGGGCTCAGGAAGAAGAGAAACAGGAGCAGCCTTGCGAGGTGGTGGGGCCGAACCAGAGGGGATGTGGCGTCGGGGTGCTCTCTTAGGCAGGAGTAAGGTAGATAGTGCAGAGGTTTTAGATTAGCTTTAGGAAGATCGAGTTTGAATAAAATTGGATGAACAAGGCTAAACAAAGCTAATTCAAATAAGAGGCATCAACACATGAGGTTTATTATTGCATGTGACTAATGTTGCATGCATATGAGAATATTTGGTGAAGACAACTATACCACATGCATGAGAGCCAAGCAATTGAGCCAATTTAGAAGATTACAAATTAAAACAAGATCTTTGAAGTGACCATAAACACATGGCAAAGAGGATTGGTTTGGATATGATCCAAGGTGTTGATGAATAGAAGAAAGGATCCATGTAGATGTATGTGACAAGAACTAAATACCACAAAACAACATGGCCACACACATATATATGGTGGGAAAATAGATGATATTAAAGGAGAGCTATATGGAAAGTTAGTAGATGGAAGGGGAAGTAAAAGATATGCCCTCAACTCAACTTGGGCATTTAACATATATCAAAAGCCAAATACAATTTAGTAAGAACCAAATGCAATGATAAATATAAACGCCAAGATTTACTATGACGTTCAAATGCAATGTTGCATGATGACATAAGTATGATACCATGATGATGCACAAAACAAAAACACCAAGCAATTTTCTAGTAGTGGTTTTACCCGGGGTGCTACACATGCTCTCCATTGTTAGTAGCTATCTTGGCCAAGTAGTTGCTAGTGACTCCAAGAGGGGGTATTTATGCTCGATAGTGGGTTCATGCCTCTACTTATCAAGGGAAGTGACAGAAATCTCTTCGATAGTAGATGTGCTGTTGCCACTAGGGAGAAAACAACGGTCTCTTGTTCATGAAACAAGTGGATTGTTTACCTTACACACTTTGCTTAAAGCAGTTGTCTGTTGCTTGCAACTTAATACTGGAGGGGGTTCGGATGATAACCTGAAGGTGGACTTCTAATCATAGATACAGTTGGATGGTGGTCTATGTATATTGTTGTATTGCCCAATCGAATCTCAGAGGATCTTTTTGTCTAGTATTGCATTGTTATGCCTTGCTTAGTCCTGTTAATTGCCCTGCTATAATTTATTTACCCTGCATGCCATGTTTTTTTATCTAAGGAGAGCACCTCTAGTGAACTATTGACCCCGGTCCAATATTTATCATTGATACATCTTCAACTGTTACCTATTTACTTGCTGCAAACCATCATCAACTTCCACACCATACAGTTAATCCTTTTTTACAGCAAACCGGTGAGCTTGACAACCTCACTGTTCGTTGGAGCAAAGTCTTGAGTTTGTGTTGTGCAGGTTTCCATGTTGCTTGCAACACATTTGAGATGTTTTCTTCCTCCTACTTGTTCGATAACCTCGGTTTCTTACTAAGGGAAGACTTGCTGTTGTGCTCTTCACACCTTGCTCTTGGGGTTTCCAACGAAGCGCTCCCACGTCAACACCAGGCGCCATCAATAATCCTCGCGAAGAGTATGATGCGAACATGGAATACCACAATGCCTATGATGCCCACTGGAAGCATAAGAAGGGGAAATCAACGGGCTTCACCTATGCATCGGTTCCTGTTAAAGACAAAGGCAAGGGGGCATCTATGGATCTTCAAAGAAAGTTTCATTAGTGTCGGGGTGACCAGGACCTACAAAAGATTGGCAGTCAAGCTATTTAAGAGCAAAATGACTAACAGTGTGCCAGTTATTCAGCAAAGTGGAAACACCCCAGTTCTCCCCTCCTCTGATCCAGAGCATCTACATCGTGAGAAGTTTAACAAGTATGGGTCACACCTGGCTTTCCCATCTTTTGGAGACAAACTCGATGAAGCAATCTTGCCAGCTCCTCCGGCCTTAATTCCCAACTCAAAAAATGCTCCGGTCTCCCCAATTTCAATCGCTTTGCTGTAGGATACTTTGGAGGAAGGATAAAGGGTGAAGATACCTTCCTTCACCCCAAGCAAGATGCAGAGGATGTCAAGTGCTGACAGAGCGGAGATTGGATAGGAATCTCCTGATGAATGGGAGTTTGAAAATGAGACTCTCGTCGATCGCACTAAGAAGCTGCAGGCCGCCCGTACCTACTCTCCACTTGCCTCGCTGGACCTGTCCAAGGAGGCCTATGCATCCATGCACATTGCCAAGGGAAAGCGCTTGGTTCCAGTGGAGGAGAAGACAGCGCCAATAGTGACCCTGTCAACCTCTTCAGAGAACTCCAAGGGCAGCTCCTCCGGTGCTAAAGGCGTGCTCTCTACTCCCTCTTCCTTGATCAGGCGGAGCCTCAGACACAAGAACAAGGATGCAGAATCAATATTAGACAAAGTTGTTCGGATGGCGGCCTAGAAGGACCTACCTACTTTGGAGACCTCTGTTCAAGAATGAATACCTAGAGGGCGTGGAGGTGCTGCTGGATCTGCTTCGCAAACAACATCATGAGGCATACTCTCCTCCACAAGCTATTGTAGCATATTCTATCGCTACACCCCCTGATGCACCTTAGCTATTTGTTTTTCTTCTCTCTATGTGACAAGTGTTGTCACCCTAGTTGTAATCTATCAGTGGCAAGTGTCGTCATGTTTAGCTGGTTGGGATTGAACTTTGTGTACTGCTTCTGTGCTACTTTTGATTTAGCAGCTGGTCTCTTGTGTTGTAATACTTTGAATTTATTAATTTAAAGTCAGGCAGCTGGGTTGTCTGTGTTCTAAAAAAGTTAGACCTAGCAACCTTGCACAAATCTTTGCAGAATAATCACTATAATTTTTTGGTGCGATTGGAAACGAAGAAACCTCGTTGCAAACTCGACACCACCATAATCTATAAGCTACATAAAAATTAACAGTTAAACGCAAGGTCAACGATAGAATGCATTCTGATGGAATTAAAACTATCTACTAAATATCTACACACCATGATGCTACTGGTGTTTCCAAAAATAAAGTTGCTACCTTTTGATAACTGATATGATGCCACATAGTACTTGGTTTCTATAATTTCTATTGTAGCTTTGTTTGTTGAATATAGAGAATAACTCAAAATGCAAATCAAATATATAATAACCTAGTCACTTGATGTTGCATAAGCATTAGAAAATCATTTGTCAGAATGTTTGACCACACCAAGATTTTAGTGCCAATTAGTTGGAATACAATCACGGTAGGAATGGCCAGCAGAGAGAAGACTGCGGTGACGGCAGTGCCGGAAACGGTTGTAGCGAGCTGGGGCATGATCTAGAAGATGGACTGACTCTTTGTTTTTAGAACATAGACAACACAGCTACCCGATTTGAAATTAATAAAGCCAACAGGAAGAAAGGCTGTTACAACACTGCTACCAGGTAGCCAGAGAAGAGCACATAACATTTAACCAAACAACATGGTCATGACAGCACTTGCCACAAACCCAGATAACGTATGCAAGCAACACTCAAGTCTCACATAAAGCTGGTGCACTACACTACTAAAGGAAACATGCGCTGACGGCGAAGGAGCTGCCTGAGCTTGTGGAGCCGAGGACGTCACATACTGGAGATTTCAGAGCAGACTCAACATCACCTCTAGGCCCTCCAGATCAGCGGCCTTGAAGAGGGGCCTCCAGAGCTACAAGAAGATAATTAGTTTAAACATACAGCCAGCCGATTGTTTCAAGAAGATCTATTCAATAGTAAATTTGTTCCTAATGTTCCACAAGGCCCAACTCTGGGCCGCAAACAGAGACCACACTAGCCTCCTAGACTTAGAGGGGAGGGGAAGGATGATATTAAGGAAATCCTCGAAAGAGGAAGGGTTCCAGTTAACATTCAGCATGCTTCGAATACCACTCCAGCAAAATTTGGCAAGCACACAGCCGAAAAAATATGATACACAATCTCGGGCTGGCCACATAGGCAACACCTCCCATCTGAAGGTCCATGACGGTCCAGAATCATCTTGTTGGCAAGTAGGCGCCCTCTGGCCATATGCCAAGTAAAAAAATATTTTGAGAGGAAGATCCGCTTTCTAGATGATTTTCTCCTTAGGACCATTAGTGCCTTGGATTATCTTCCTATACATCGACGCCACTATGTAGCTACCTGAAGGGTCTAATGCCCAGGTGATGGAATCTCTCTCCTTTGAGAGTTGATAGCCTAAAACCTCTTGACTTAGGAGGTGCCAAAGGGTTAGTTCCTCTTCTTCTGAAGGCTAGATTCCTACACTCAAGAGATAGGGCCTAGGAAACCTTTATTAATGGGTTAGAGCAGATATCAAATAGTCTGGGATATCTCTCCGCCAAGGGCGCATCCCCAGTCCACTAATCAGACCAAAAGAAAATCCTGGAGCCATCTCCCAGTTTGCATTTCACACCCAACTTAAACAAGTGCTTGATTATGTTTAAACTTCTCCAAAATTGCGAGCCGCCCTAGCTTTTCATATTAAGGATATTGTCAGCGAAATTATACTTGGTCAGAAGCAAGCGATGCCACATATTATGCTCTTCTAAAGGGTTTAGCAGGCGCCAAATCCATTTGAGCATGAGCGAAACATTGAGAATCCTAGAATTAAACACCCCTAGGACACCCAGGTATTTTGGTTTGCATATATTAGGCCAAAAAACCCAGTGGTACTTCTTTTTATCGCCCACCCCTTCCCAGAAGAATCTAGCCATGTCTTTTTCGAAGCCTGCGTGCGTGTCATCTGCCAGCAGGAACAGACCCATGGAGAAAATGGGTATGCTGGAAAGAGACGAGTTAATCCAGGTTAGCCTAGCCACAGAAGACATAAATCTTTCTTGCCAAGGCTTAACCTTTTTCCCCACAGTGCCGATGAGGCCCTCCCAATCAGCCATTGTGAGATTTCTATCCGCCATTGGGAACCCTAAGTAGGTGAAGGGAAAGGTGCTCACTTTACAATTCAAGAGCCTCATAATGCTGCTCTGCTTAGCTTCATCAACTCCTAGCATAAACACTTCACTCTTAAGGAAGTTGATCTTTAAACTTGAGATGACTTCAAACCAGATGAGAAGGAATTTCAGATTGCTGAGGAACACATCATTCAACTCAATGAAGAGGATCGTATCATCAGCGTATTGCAGGTGGGGCACTCCCCTGGGATTAAGTGAGATACGACTCCTTTAAGGTGGCCCATGGTAGCCGCAGAGGATAGCCGCAAGTGCATCCGCCATGCACTGACTCTGTACCGTGGCTGTCGCTGGAGAAGATACATGATATATACCAAATTCTTTCTGCTGATCTCATTGGACGGTAAATTTACTTTCATAAAGAAACGAGGAAATTCAGCTTGAAATTTCATCGGTAGGAAGCACATGATTTGTTTTCTATGATATATCCAACACTTAAATAATAAAAGCTTTCAAAACCCATGTTTTGTTGTGCCAGATTGATGTAGATATAATCAAGACAAAGCAGAGTAGAGTTAAAGTTGTAGTTTGGCCGTCCAAGGTAACATCCTGAACTTTTCATTATAAACTGTAAGATGCAGACATATCATATTATAGATCAATGGATCATGGACCAAATTAATAAATTATCTTAATTCCATTTTATAATAATGTTAGGGTTTCTCCATCTCCCCAAGAACAAAGGGAACTACTCACACATGGAAGAAATCAAAAACATCATCATATTCAAATGGATGGATAAAAGTATGAATATAAATCTAGTGCAAATCATAATTGTATTTGGAATTACAACAAGATCTAAAGTATGGAAGAGGGGAATCGTAGTGGTGACGGAGATGCAGCGGTTGATGATGAAGGGGATGATGTGATGTCCTTCAATGGTCCATGAAGCAGCAAGGATTTGTCCTTCTCCTAGTTCCTCCTCCAGATCCTTCTCTGGCATGGTGTTTCGAGGATGAAAGTTTCTATGAATGTCGGATATCAAATCATCTTTGTATGGTGAGAGTATTTGACGAGGCAGACGCACTAACAGCTGTTACAAGCAGGCCATATGGGCAACCTCCGCCCGTACCAGTGGTCCTTAAACCCTTTGTAGCCTTCCTTCACATTCTCTATTCTCCCAGGTGTGAAGGTAGATCATTTAAATGACATTTATCACTTAGAAATATCATATGATAATCCCAATTGATATATTCACAAAAGACTTAGTAATTCAGGATCGTGTTGAAACAAGGACAAAAGGTGGACGTGAGCGCACTAAAATACCAATGATCCTATTCTACTTGTGCAAAAACATAAGGTAAACATTCTTTAAACTTGGACTCATCATACCTAGACAAAGGAAGGCAAGCGGAGGCGTCGACTGAATAGAAAACATGCTCAAATTGCACCACGCGTCCTAGGACCACCTACTAATCGTCCTTTCCTCCTCCTACCTCCCACCTCCCGAACCACTGGGTCATGCGCCACCTAGCTCACAGGAACCTCCGCTCATCGACGATGAGCAGGGTGCAAGGGTTAACCGCTACCGGCAGCCCTCAGCTTGCGTCACCATCAGCTCTGTGTCCCTAAAGTAATCTAATCTAATCTATCTCATAACGCATCTATGGGAATAGCTCTTGCTTATGGGAGTTCGCCAATTCATACACAGGAAATCTATAGCAATCCTCTCCGCGTGTCCTGCCGTGGAGCTGCAAGTCCCTCGCTCTGAATGGATACGTTGTTGCTCTGCTCTGGTGCCACTTGGCATGTAGCCACGTTGCCTATAGGCATCTCTGTCGTCCTCTCTCCTTCTGCCACCGCCGCTGGCGCTCCCCACACCGGAGGCATTTGCGATGGCGTGTCATGGTTTGGGGTGTGTGACTGGGTGGCCTCTATCCCAATAATCAAAAGACAGTCGGTGCCTTCCCATGCAAAAAAAATGTTGTCCCCGGAGCCTCTAGGGATAATGAGTGGAGATGCTCTAAGTGAGGGTTTAAAAGACCGTTTTATACAAGTGAGAGTCACTATCAGCCTCGCAACATATGCCATGTATAACAGCTAATCCAAGGCGAGTTAATAGCATAAACCACCACTTTACGGGCTAAATTTACTGATTGATACCACTTTATGGAAAGGATACAAAAAACCACCACAAAATTCGTTGATTGTCTCAAAAAACATCAATTCTTCACTAAACTCGAATTGACGCTGGTTCTGACGGGTCGGGCCCACCCGCAGAGGCCACGTGGCTCCCCTTTGACGGCTCCCGACACGCCCGTTACCGCCGTTAACGGTGCGCGGGCCCCACCGCCGTCCATCGTTTGTCGGAGGAAAAGGGGGAACCAGATAGGGTTTAGACAGTTCCCCCCGCGCGCCTCCCCTCCCTCTTGTACCTGAGATGGCGGCGGCAACCCCCGGCAATGGCGGCGACAGCGGATGGCGGCGGCGACCCCCGACAAGCTCCGATCCCGTTACACCACCTTGTGCTTCGTCCGTGGGGTGCAGTGGCAGGATGCGCTGGGCGTCTTCTCCGACTGATGATTAGCTGCCGCCGATGCAAGCGGCGGCGACATTGTCGCCGGAGGCAAGGTCGGGTGCTGCGCTGGCGCGGGTGGTGATCTCTTCGCCCACAAAAATCAGTCACCGTTGGGCTCCCTCCTTCGGCGGTGTAGAGTAAGTTCCCTTCCAAAAGCTCGATCCATTCAGAAGATCTACCGTATGTGCTTAGATTTAGAAATATAGGTTATTGCTGAGACTGTGATCAGTAGATTAAATTTAGAATATTTATTTCAGCAATTTTAGGACAAATTAGTAGTAGATGAAATTATTGCTATCACTAGTGCAATTTTAGGACAAATTAGCAGTGAATTAGTAGTGAAATTGTTGATAGCACTAGTGAATTTATTGCTATCACTAGTGCTATCATTAGATAAAATTCTCGCTGTAAGTTTTTAGGTAGTTTTATTAGTTGTTAGCTAAAACAGTGACTGCAATTTAACAGTAGATAATATTGATGTGCTGTTTAGCAAGTAGTTACCTAATCATTGTGTATTTAATTATGCTAGCCTAGATGATGATGTTTGGGAGATTAGATTCAACTTTCCTGGTGAGGACAACCTGGAAAGAACCTTATGCAGATCTGACATAACCAAGCTTAATTTGTTAGCATTGATAGAAGGTTATGGTTATGGGATAGGAGACAACATGTACTATATTAAAGAGAAGGAAAAAGGCAAGAAATGGAATGGAGCTCATCTCTAGCATGACCCAAGTAAATGCCATGATTGACATGTATGAGGAGGAGCAGGTGTTGAATATCACTGTACTAAAAAAAGATTCTATCTGGCCATCATATGTTAACATTGATGATGTTGAGGCAGAAATACTGAATGAGCCTGTGATATTTTCAGTTGACAGTAGAGGAGTGAATTACACTTCTGGTGATGATGATGAATTTTTTCCTGTAGCTATGGACATGTCAGTTGTGTTGTTCTTGGGCACCCAACAGAGCTCCAACTTTCAGAAGGCAATAGGACCTATCCCTATCCCTATTGATGTGGTGTCAGAAGATGAGGTGGTGTCAGAAGATGATGATTTCTTCTATCCTTGTCAGGGTGATCCTAAGGACCACAACAGGTCAGTCATGGAGGAATTGCAGTACATACAGGAATTGAAGAGAAAGAAAAAGGAGCAAGCATTAGGCTCTGAGCATGGAGACATCCTCAAGAAGATGGAGCATAAGAGGAAGCAAAGAGATGATCCCCTTCTGCACTTTGAAGGGGATACTAATGTGGAGGAAATGCAGTATATAGATGAATTGAAGAGAAAGAAAAGGAGCAAGCATTATGCCCTGAGCATATGGACATCCTTAGGAAGATGGAGCATCAGAGGAAGCAAAGAGCTGATCCCCTTCTGCACTTTGAAGGGGATACTGATGTGGAGGAAATGTTTGAGCCAGAAGAGGTTGACAGTGACTGGGAAGAGCCAGATTGTTTCCTCCCCCAAAAAATGAATCCATCCAAGCCAGGTCCAACAAGTAGATCTCACCATGAGTTAGAGGAACCAGAAATGGAAGATTTTCTACCATCCAGTGATGAGGACAGTAGCCCAGCAGATGTTGGAGACAGTGATGATGATGGCAGTGTACCTAAATTCAATCTACAGTCTGGAAAGAAGAGGAAGTTAAAGAGGCTAAAGAAAAGAATTTGGTATGATCCAGATAGGGCTGACCCTCATCAGCAATTTTGCATTAAGTTGTTCTTCAATGATGTGTACCAATTCAGAACAACACTTAGGAGTTACCACATAGCCCAGCTTAGAAACTTCCATTATCACAGGATTTGTAGTGATAGAATAATTGCTTGGTGCACTAAAGAAGGCAAGAAAAAAGGTTGTAAATTCTTTATCACTGCCTCCAAGATTGCCCATGAGAAGACATTTTGCATAAGGAAATTCATGCCCCAACACACATGCATACCTCATGGTGAGAACACAAAAGTGACTATTGGATGGCTTGCTGCCCAATCTGAGCAAGCAATTAGAACTGACCCTAATACCTATGTTGATACCCTGATTGACAATGCCAAACAGAAGTATGGAGTGGAAGTGCCAAAGATCAAAGCATACAGAGCTAGGAAGCAGGCATTTGCTGCTGTCATGGGTGATCAGAAGGCACAGTATACCAGGATAAGGGATTATTTGCAAGCTATTTTAGATACAAATCCAGGTAGTAGATGTGTTGTGACAACAAAACAACTAGTTGAGCACCCTAGCCCAAACCCAAGATTCCATGGGCTCTTTATCTGTCTTAATGCTTCTCTGCAGGGTTTTCTAAATGGTTGTAGGCCATTCATAGGTATGTGTCCATGCACTATCTCTTGTATCCATTCACTGTCTCTTGTATCCTTTCATTGTTTTGTTGTAGCCCACTGATTTTTATCTTTTATCCATAGGGGTAGATGGTTGTTTTATCAAACTGGCCACAGGACAATAGATCCTTGCTGCAACTGGTAGGGATGGAAACAACAACATTTTCCCCATTGCATTTGGTGTAGTTGATAAGGAGGAAACAACTAGTTGGTTGTGGTTTTTGACACAGCTAAGATATTGCATTGGAGAGTCTGGCAAGTTTGGTACTTACACTATAATCTCAGATAGGCAGAAGGTTTGTATCCATTATTTTCATAAGATAATGCATTGACACAACCATTAGGCCCTGATTAATTAATATTCATTTCCTCTTTTCACTTGTTTAGGGGATTCTCAAAGCTGTCTCTCAAGTTTTTCCAAACTCACCTCAAAGGTACTGTCTTAGGCATATTTATGCCAATTTCCAGTCAGCTGGTTTCAGAGGTACTAAGCTCAAGAAGCACATGGATGCTGCTAGTTACTCATACACCAAGAATGGATTTGTGTAGCATCCCAAAAATCATGATTTCAAAGCTTGCATATCATTCATGCATTCATAATAATTTTAGGATCATTTCAAATAAGATTTAAAAAACATGAGCATCTGATGTTCATTATTTTATGTAAGTATGCTATGGCCTTATTGCTACCTTCTAATGAGAAAGGTACTTATTTTAATCAGTAATGTTTTGAGTTCAAACTTAAGTGTTGTTTCTAAAGTTTGGTCAAGGGTTCAAAACAAATATAGTTTAAAACCATTTTCAAAACATATTCATATCAAGTGCTATGACACTATTTATTTTGATTATTTCAAAGGGACAAGCAAGTACATAGAGAACCACTTGGTTTTATGCCCCAAAACATGAAGGATACATTTTACAAAAATCCAGAAGTGGTTTAAATTCAAACTCATTTGAATTTGGTTCCTGAAAATCCAAATAGAAATAGATTAAAGAAATGGAAATGGGATGGCGCCAGCATTTCGGCCCAACAATAGAACCAGCCCACCCGGGCCAGTCCCCTCTCACTCTGATTCTCACCCGTGCGAGCACCCCCCTCTCACTGACGCCCCGGACCCACCTGCCCCGTCATCGTCGTCCCCAAACCCCGCCCACGATCGAGCCCTCCGCCGTTTCCTCCCCCGCGTCACTGCCGTTGATTGCGCGAGTTATTGCCGTTGATTCGCCGAGTAACTCCTCGTCCAGCTCCGGCTACTTAAACCCCACAGTCCCCGCTCCATTTTCCCCCACTCAATTTCCTCTGAACGCCGCCAGGCTGCTCGCTTTTCTCTCCACATCGCCGCTGTACCTACGAACTCCGGCGACCGATTGTGGTAAGCCTCATGCGCGCCTTGCTCTCTGGTTCATGCAAGCTTGTACGCTATCACTTTGTGCATCTCCTGAAGTTTGCCATTTGCTTTATTTCGCACCAGAGCGTCGACTCCGTCGAGCATCGCAAACTCCCGACGCCGTCTCCAACTTCGACAAGGAATTTCGGTGAGGTTCGACTGCCCCGTGCCTTCCCCTTGACCCTATCAAGTTCGCCTAAACGTTTTGCACACACTGATGCCTTCCGTTTGTGTTAGGGCGGATCAGAACGTCGCCAACGTCGCCGTCCACCTAAGCCCGACGCTGTCCC
The DNA here is from genome assembly GCA_916181665.1 of Avena sativa. NCBI lineage: Eukaryota > Viridiplantae > Streptophyta > Magnoliopsida > Poales > Poaceae > Avena > Avena sativa. Next base: position 379,752,039 of record OV702284.1, read on the forward strand.
CGACTCCGACGAGATCCCACGGCCACAGCAGCTTGCCCCTGTCCACGCCAACAACATCTGGAGCTTCCTCGCAACCTTGCGACGCCGGTAAGCATCACCACTGCCCCCAGCCCTTGCTAGAATCGCCGCACCATCGCCGGCAGCAGCGCCTCCTCCGCCAGCAACCATTTGCACTGCCGGTTTTAGGTCAAAGCATTTTGATCCACTGGATCTAGATCCAGTGGTTTAGATTAGATGCCAGGCCGAAGAGGTACGGGCAGATCTGAGTCGTTGGATTTTATTTAGATCTGACGGTGCACAAGTGTGATCCAGTGCGAATTGGTACCAACCAACCAGATGCTGTCGCGTGGCATGTGTTTCGTTTTAAAAATATGAATTAGATCTATTAGATGTTTAAACTTGTTTAATTCATAACTTTTGATTCCCACGTCCAAATTTCACAAATTTTATATCATTGGAATCAGGAGAGAAAATCCTTTCCATTTATGCAATGTGTTTAATGTTTTGCCTCTGTGAAAATGGTTGTTTTTGCAGAAACATTTGTAGGCATAATTTGGGTATAATAATTATTTGAAAAATGTTTTATTGTTCAAATAAAGTTTATTTGGCAATTTTTGAACTTGTTTATGATTCAGTACTATGCACTTGTCTTGTTTGGTGTAGAAAATCATCACATGGTATTTTGCATACATTCATGTATTTCTGCTTGTATATTGTGTATGTGATTTTGTGTCATTATTTTATGTGTAGAGTTTGGTGCAAATAGTGATTGTTATTGTGAGGATTGTTGCTACTCCCCAAGCTACCAAGGCAAGTGGTGCTTCATGACTTTATACCTATGTTTTTCAACTATGCATTAGAAATATTTTTCTAGTCTTGCATGAATATTTTGATCTATATGCTATGCTTGGGAAATCCTAGTATTTGTAGAATTGCTAGAAATTTCTAAGTTAAGATTCTTATCAATGCCATGCTTAGCCTAGCTAGTAGCAACCAAGGGTGGCTATATATTCATGCTATAAGAAAATATTTCTAAGTCTTTGGACTTGTGTTTTGTGTAATAAAACAACTAAGTGAATGAAACACCTGGGTGGAATGGAAGGAATGGTTTGTGTTGAGTGGTTACACAAGGCCCATTTCTATGGTTTACCTTGTGTATCTCACTTGTGGAAAGCCACCCAGGAACAAAGGGATTTGAGATGCCATATGTTAAGAAGCTTCTAGTGCAGCCACTTGGCAATATGGGCTCTGCCTGGATCACATAGGTTGCAATAACTTAGCCATTTGGACAGTTGGTGGTAGTGGGATGATAGGTTGGAATGCGTCCATTTGGTCTAAGGGAAGGCTTCTGAAAGGTCCTGTCTTGGTGAAAATCAAGTCTTGTGGGGAAAGTGCACAACCTCTGCAGATGGAAGAAATTTAAGTACTTAGCCATGTCCCTGGTATTGGACAACTTGAGCATCAAGACATGGAAGCTATCAAGAATCTCCTCATCCCAATTTCTAAGTTAAAACTTGTGGGTGAACAAGGGTGAAGGTACACCAATTTCTATTGGTGTTTCCTTGGGAAAGTTTTGTCAAAGAAAAACTTAGTGTTTTCAACTAATAGGTAAAACCTATTTTGAGCAAAGCAAGCCTAAGCTACACTTAGCCAAAAATTCATATAGTATCTAGTCTACCAATATTCTACTAAGGTATCACTTGCCAATACTATTCCAATGTATTGACCCACTATGGCTGTAACTTGTGATGTTGCAGGTTATTCTGATGATGATTAGGGGTTATGAGTCTACACTCAACACTTGCCTGTGGCACATGAAGATGAAGACTTATTTATCTTATTACATATTTAAACTCTTGTACTAGGACTGTGGCCATGGAGTTTGTAAAAGACTATGTTTGTCTCTGGAATGACTTGTAATAATGACCTTTGTTTCTGTGTACTTCATCTTAAACTGTGGATGCTAGCATTGATCCAGGGACTAGCATTGCAATCACAAGGATCTTTTCCTTTATAAAGGAGGGATCTTACAGATGGTATCAGAGCATTGTGTTGCCTGTAGGATTATAACCCTAGGATTGGAAACCACTAAGGAAATTTTTTAACAACTTCCACACTTGTCTTTTCTTCTCGTAAACTTTTCTAATCTTCTTTCTCATCTCTATTTGTAGATGAACTCCATCAACGAAGCCGTGAAGAAGGGACCACTCATGACTATGACTTTGGAATGCGAGAGAGAATTCCCCAAGGCTCTCAAGGACCTCATGGTTGCCATGGTAATACATGGTGCAGCTGTGTACAAAGGATTTCCTGTGATGGATGAAGGAGTTGAGTACTGGTGGGTGAAACTTCACTTGTATAAAAACAAGGAAGACAACCACAAAGAATCAGGGTTCTGCATGGTCACCAACTCAGTGATGCACACTACATTCTTTGATTCAGCAAGGGATGCAGCTTGGAAGGCCATCAAAGAACTTGGTGATAGAACCAAGTGCAGAATGCTCAACACCCAGAATGACGTTAAGGAAGAAAAGAAGCATACCCAAGAGTTAGAGGCTACCAACCAAAGTTTAAGGAAGGACATCATAGACTTAGCAATGGAGTCATGTGATCTAGATAGACAGATTGCCTCTAGGGATGCCCTGTTAGCCAACTTGGCAAGTGAGATGGGATTGTAACGTACTTCGTTAGTTGGACCACCACACTTATCATTTTATTTCCCAAATGTTGTTTAAAATAAGCTGAACCTTGGTTGTTTGTAATGGATCCGTGTATGCCATGACTTGTGTGTTTTGATTTCCAAAGATATGCATGTGATGCCTTGTCTTGTGATTTATCTTAAATTGTGTTGATTCTAACTTTTTCTATCTTATTAAATAGATGCCTAATGTTACTATCAGCACGGCTGAAGAGTTCAAGGGAACTCGTTTTGGCACTCGTATTATTGAGATCACTAGTTTTCTCAATCTCCCACTTCCTACCATCATGATGCTTCCCCTCACCAAGTTTGAGAGGAAAGAACTTTGGGGCTTCAAGGTTAATCAGCCAGGACGCCAGACTGAGCCTACCACGGAGGCAATCATCTTCAAGATCACGCATGATGACAAGGAGAGAGGCCTAGAGGTAGTCATGCAGGATTTGCTTGGACGTTTACTAGGGAGACACTCTCGGGAGATTAGAGGTACTCACTTCCACGCCTTCGGTAGACGTGATGAGGATGGTGAGGCCATTGACTTCGAGGATACTGCTAGAGAGACGGCAGAGCCGATTCGTCTATACCTCCAGGACTTAGAGGTTCTTCTTAGACACCTAGATACTGATAGGACCAACGTCATGCTTAGAAATGACGAACTCCAGGTGCAACTTCGTGAGAAGGACAAGCTCTTCGCGGAGAAAGATGAGATAGTCAAAGAAATGGAGGCCAAGTTTGAGAGTCAGGATAGAAAGTTCAAGAGTCAAGAGAAGAGAGTCCAAGATAGGAACAAGAGGATTCGAGACATGACTGCAGAACTAGAGGCCAAGGATTTCGAGCTCGAGCATCAACAAGGTGTGATTGAGAGGCTTCGTGCACAGAAGAGGGCTCTCAAAGCCAAAGTAGAGACCTTGACCACCAATGTCGAGGAATACAAGACCGCTATGGAGAATGTAGGTCTTACACTTGTTGATGAGGAGGTTGCTGCAGAGGAGTAGTGATGACTACTCATTTACCATTTATTTACCATGCTTTTGATTATTGAGTCGCAATGACCATCCAACATGTGATGGCTTGCTATTGGTGTGTTTACTTTTTCAAAAACTTGTTGTCTGTGTTGTTGAAATTTTTACTACTATGATGCATGATTGTGGTTTGTTATGTGATGTATTGTGCATGTTAGCATCTATGGGTATCTCATTCTTATCCTTATTGAAAACCACAGATGCCTCCCCGACGTGCCAATCCCAACCCCAACAACAACAATATCACCCCTGAGATGCAGCAGATGATGACAGCTCAGACTCAGTTGATGCAAATGATGACCATGTTCATCCAGAATCAGAACAACAACAACAACAACAACAACAACAACAACAACAACAACAACAACAACAACAACAACAAAAACAACAACAACAACAACAATAACAACAACAACAACAACAATAATCAGAACAATCCACCAGGTTTTGACATGCTTACCAGGTTCTTGAGACTGAGGCCAGCAAAGTTCTCAGGAACTACTGATCCTATGGTGGCCAATGATTGGCTACGCTCTGTGAACAAGGACTTGGTAACTGTTGGCTGTACTGATGAAGAGAAGGTCAGATTTGCAGCACACTTGTTGGAAGGACCAGCAGCCACTTGGTGGGATAACTTCCAGATCACCACTCCCATTGCGGATGTGACATGGGCTATCTTTGAAGATGGTTTCCGTACCGCTCACATCTCATCCGGAGTGATGAGTCTGAAGAAAAAGGAGTTTCATAATCTGAAGCAACGCCACCGCAGCGGGGCAGAGTATATTGAGGAGTTCAACAATCTGGCGCATTATGCACCGGATGAAGTTGACACTGATGCTAAGAGGAAAGAGAAGTTCCTCGAAGGATTGAACGATGAACTTAACCTACAGCTATCTGTGGCCTATGTTCCCACTTATCAGTCTCTTTGTGACAAGGCTGCTATTTTGGAGAGCAAGATGAAACAAGTTGAAAGCAGGAAGAGAAAGCCCTCTGACAAGCATAGCTCAGGATCGTCTCACAAGCGTTCCCATTATGATGATAGTGGGAGTTCTGGATCCCACAAGCATGGGAAGTACAACAAGCACCACAACCACAACTGTTATCATGACAACAAGCACCACCGTAGTCATGACAACGATAAGTACAAGAATCACAAGGGTGGATATAAGAGCCACCACAATGGAAGTGGAAGTGGAAGTGGAAGCCAGCCTGTCAAGAAGGATCTTAGTCAGGTTGAATGTTTCAAGTGCAAGAAGATGGGGCATTATGCTAATGAATGCCCAGAAAAGAAAGTTGAAGGACCCAACAAGCCCAACCCTTTTCAAAAGGGACAAGTGAACCACATCAATGTGGAGGAAATCTATGAGGAACCTGATGCTATTGCTGGTAAGTTCAAACTCAATTCTGTTCTAGCATTTGTTCTCTTTGATACTGGTGCATCTCATTCATTCATATCAAGAGCATTTGTTGAAATAAATGAACTACCGGTAGAAACTATTGGGTGTCCTATAAAAGTAAGTTCTCCTAGCGGAGAAATGATAGTGAATTCAGTATGTCATGATCTAGTCATAGAGTTTGGGAAGTATAAGTTTCACGTTAACCTGATAATCCTAAACTCCCAAGGATTGGATGTCATTTTGGGAATGGACTGGATGACTAAGCACAAGGGAGTATTAGATTGTGCCAACCATACTGTCTCGCTCACAACTCCAAAAAACAAAAGGATTAGATTCAAAACTAACTTTGAATCGAAAAGGAGTAAGCTAAATTCTCTTAAGGGGGTTAGCATGGACAGTGTGCCAATTGTGAGTGAATATCTAGATGTGTTTCCGGAAGAATTGCCGGGAATGCCACTAGATAGAGATGTGGAGTTTCTTATTGATTTTCTACCAGGATCTGGACCAATAGCAAAGAGACCGTACAAAATGTTAGTGGATGAGTTGAAAGAACTCAAGAAGCAACTTGGAGAACAGTTGCAGAAAGGTTTTATCCAACCAAGTTCTTCATCTTGGGGAGCACCAGTTTTGTTTGTGGAAAATAAAGATAGAAGTCAAAGGTTATGCATAGATTACCGTTCACTCAATGAGGTGACTATCAAGAACAAATACCCTTTGCCTAGAATCAATGACTTGTTTGATCAGTTAGAAGGAGCCTGTGTGTTCTCAAAGATTGATCTCCGGTCAGGTTATTTGCAGCTCAAGATAAGAGAACAAGACATACCTAATACAGCTTTCACCACTAGGTATGGATTGTATGAGTATACCGTGATGCCATTTGGTTTGACCAATGCACCAGCTTATTTCATGAACATGATGAACAAGGTGTTCATGGAATTCCTTGACAAGTTTGTTGTCGTTTTCATTGATGACATTTTGATCAACTCCAAGAGCAAAGAAGAGCATGAAGGACATCTACGTTTGATACTTGAAAAGCTTAGAGAGCATAAGCTGTATGCCAAATTCAGCAAGTGTGAATTTTGGTTAAATGAAGTTGGTTTTCTTGGACACATTGTGTCAGGAGATGGTGTAGCAGTTGATCCTGCTAAAGTTTCAGCTGTAACTGAATGGGAATCTCCTAAGTCAGTGAAAGAGGTTCGTAGTTTCCTTGGCTTGGCAGGATACTTGTGGCATCCCGCAAAACCACTACTAGAAAATCGCGTTGAATTTGTGCATTGCATCGTCATCATCATGCATTGTTTGCATAAAACTATTTTCGCAACGCCCGATTTGTTTTCCAAACGCCCCATCTTAATTCAAACGCAAAGCCTGGTTCTCCGGATTAATTATTTGGCCGCTATCGGTTTGCATACGGCCCGTTGAAAACAAATAAAATGTTTAAGTTGTTTTAGTGGGGGCAGTCGAACGGGCCGATTGACCCGAACGACCACCCCCAGGATTTTAAATCGGTCCAACCAGTCCCACCCATAATCCTAAACCTACCAAACTACCTACCCAGCCCAAACCTCCACCTCACCCCAACCAGTAGCAGGCTGCCACCTCACCTGGCCCTATCCCTCACCCAATCAACTCCTGCCACACCACCCTAACCCCCCACCACTCAACCCACTCACCCAGCCCACCGCACACGCACACCACGCGCGCACGCAGAGCACATCCCCCCCACCTGGCACGCCCTGGCCCACCCCCAGGCCCTCCGCGTGTCCCTCTCCCCCAACCTCTCTCCTCCCTCCCCCGCGCTCACCTGCCACCCCCGGCCCCGACGCCGCAGCACCTCGCCGCTCTCCTCTTCCCCTCTTCCTTCGCCGGCGCTCCACCCGCACCGCTCCAGCCTCCTCCCACCTCCCCTGGCCGCGCTCTCTCTCGCCCAGCCCGCGCCCGCCGCGTCTCTCCTCCCTCACCTCTTCCTCCTCTCCCTCACCTCCGGCTCCGCCCATCTCTCCCGCGCCGCCGCTCGCCGGCGAGCTTCCCCGCCGCGCGCCGGCTCCGCCCGCTCCCTCTCGCCTCTGCTCTCCCCGTCAGACCCCGCCGCCACCCGCACCGCTCCAACCTCCAGCGCGCCGCCGCCTCGGGCCGTGCGTCCCGGCGACCCCTCCGTCCCCGACCGTGTCGGCCTCCGCCTCGGCGTTCCGGCCGCTCCTCCGGCCGCATCCGCCGCCGCCTGGGCGCGACCGCTCCGCGGCCCCGCCTCTGTCCCGCCCGCGCCGCCAGCGCCTCCCCGTCGCCGACGGTGCCGCCTCGCCTCCCGCCGGCCCTCCGCGACCGACCTTCGTCCTCGCCCTGAGCCCCCTCGCCGTGGTCGCCGACGTCGACCGCCTCCAGCGCCGCCTTGGGTCGGGCCGACGAGTCTGCCTCCGCACGTGCAGTTTTCCGGTGTAGTACCAAGTTGGTGCTAAGTTGTGGGGGTGTCGGGACAGCAAGACCGCAAGACCTTCGCATCGAGAGGATATCGAAAGATGAGCATGTTGACGCTCAACGGACCATCGACAAGTAATTCGACATGGGACCCGAAGACGCCGGTAGCACAAGATCTACATCACGGACGCACCACGGCCCGAAGATGCCCGGAACGCCAAGATCGCCTCAAGAATCCAAAGGACCCCCGGTATCGGGCCCGAGTTCGCCAATGACACTGAAGACGGAACGCTAAGACCGTGCCCGGATCCGGAGTCCGAACCTGATACCGCCAAGGCCACCGACGCGGAGACGCCGAGTACTTCATCCCGGACACCGAGACCCCGGTGCGACAAGTGCTTCATCCCAAACAACAAGATCGACCCCAGTAATCCAAGAACGCTTCCGTCGAGACCGCTCCGTCGAACCCTGGACCCCGGACCCCGAACCCCGGAACCCCAAGTTCGTCGAGACCCCCTAATGTGTGAACCCCTTTCCGAAACCCTATATTATAATATAATACAACTGTTGCATCTTCAATTGTCATGCTCGCATCATATCATTGGTTTGGGGGCCTTATGCCGATTCACCTAATAATTAAATATGGGGCCCATATGCGGGCAAATCTAGTCTCATATTGGCCTCATTTAAATCTGTGTAGCGAACCAGTGCTCTCTTTTGCCTTGTTAAACAACATTTAAATTGCGGGGTACCTAGACAACTTGAACCACCTAACTAAATGTCGGGACCCCGGTTCCGCTTAATATAACCTAATTGCATCGCACTTTGCCATGCCATGCATCATACATGCATCATGCCGATCTTTTGCCGTTGTATTAAATATTGCATCCGGTGTTTCTTCTAGTGTTTCGCTTCTTCGCGGATAAGGACGTTGAGTTGATGTGAGCTTCGCCCCGATCTTCGGATGAACCTGCGACAATGTTTCCAGGCGAGCATCTCCCCCTTTCTACCCATCTTACTTTTATAGTATTTACTTCCTTCCTGTTGATCTATTGCTATCTGTGTTGCGATGCTCTAGTTTCCGTACCCGTGATATCCCTTGCAGCCCTATATTGCCATGGCCACCTCCTATCACCTGTTGTTTGGTAGATAGTTGGACTTGCGCGTCGTAGTCGCTTGCTCAAGTGTTGTTGTGTGTCGTCAAGTACCACAGTTGTTGGAGGATTGCCGCATGTTGACGTTGAAGATGATCATGGTTTTACTTATCGTTCACTTTAATTCCTGTTTAACAACTAAAATTGAATTAAGCAGAGGCATCGGTGGGTGATAGATACTTTTTGGTTTCCGACCGCCCACTTGTGTCCCGTAGGACCCGAGTTCTTGACACCTGTTCCGAGATCGAGCGCGCTAACCACATGTGGGGAGATATGGGCCCCCCATTGATTATTACCTGATTTCAAAGTATTGTACTGGGGGCCACAAACTAGTTTGAGGTTTTATGCCATGCTTTACTGCTTTATTTAAATTGTGCGACATATAGCACCTGTACTGTTTAGGATCGGGACACGTTTTCGCGGTGTCGACAGTCCCCGTTTGGGGATTTGCTGTCGCTCACTGCCGTCTACCCAAACCCTAAGTCCGTCTCGGAGACCGGCCGACTTCGTTGCGGGTGTCGACTTGGTGGGGTGGCCCCCACGTACTTGCTTTGGGTCTGGGAACGTCGTGACTTAGGCCCCGCCGACATACCGATGGGTGTATGTTAACTGATCTGGCAAAAAGGGTCGAAGTGCCTGTGGATACTTTGGTGCACCCCTGCAGGGTTAAATCTTTTCGAGAAGCCGTGTCCGCGGTTATGGACGACTTGGAGCACAGTGCTTGATCATAGACAACTATAACTAAAGTTTATTGCTATAAATTGACTTGTATCCGATTTGACTAGTAATCAGCTTCACTACAACGGAATGGCCAAATAAAAGTACCAACAACTGCTGGGTTTTGGGTTGTCTCATGCTAATCGAATCTGACTAGTAAGTGATGCCACTATAATGGAATGATTAACTAAAAGTGCCCACTGTTTACTTTATCAGGAGGAATATCTAAACCTGACTAGTAATTGCTGCAACAATAACTGAATAAGTAAAACTGCCAACTGTGTGAGTTCCTCGGTTGACTTCCTCGTTTGGTCTCAAGGGGGAAACGCCAGGATGGGTTTGTTTGATGATAGTATCAGGTTGGATCCGAATAGGTCTTTCTCACCCCTCTCTGATAGCCGCCAGTTGTATCGAGTCTCTATAGGTTGTTTAGTGCATGCTGCCGCTGCCGCTCAGTCCACCATACCTATGTAGGCGAGGACCGCCGAATTCTAGTCTCGCCGTGTACTGGCCTCAGTACTGACGCTCCTCTTTTTCCTTTGCCCTTTGTCGGCACCCCTTTTGTTTAAGCAGGTTTTGAGATCGACGTTGTTAGCAGGGTTACCCTTCCGGCTTGGCCTGGGCAGGGTTATGGACGCCATTGGTTATTCTTCAGGGCTCTTAGCCCCATTTGCATCTTGTCCGTAGTCGGACGCTCTGTCATTTTCAAGGTGATTTGGATCTTTGTATATTGTATATCTGTATTCTTGACTCTTTGAGTCGCTGTTGTATATATCTGTTCTGTGGGTCCCATCGAGGACTGTTGTGTAATGTTATTACTTTGTTTTTCCACCCGCACGCAAGTGCCTGGTGGGCACCTTCGAATCGTTTCTATGCGGGTTCGGCGGGTTTCGCTAAAACTTGCATAGGGCCGATTCTGAGGGTGTTACAGAGTGGTATCAGAGCTCAGCAGTTGCGATACCCCACAAGTCCAGCCTGTAGGATAACCTAGCTAACGGCCGAAGTAGAGTGTCCAAAACTATTTTGAAAAAACGGTTGGATAGTTCTGATTAGGTCTGATTTTACTCCTTACCCTCTGCTATTCTCCTCTTACCCCTACGTGTTTTGAATCCGCTCTCGTCTTTATCTTCGAGTCCAGGAATTCTCGTGGTTGGGTTTCCGTCGTACCTTCAGGGTTTCGCTTCCTCCTTTGGTAACGGTGTTGCTACATCTGATCTTCATGCGATCCGAGGAATCCTTCGTCTGTGGTACCATCCTTTGTTCCTTGTTTGTGCCTTCCGGTGTTTTCCGACGCGACGACATCATCCATGCTGGATCCGATGCAGAGTCTGCATCACTCCTTTGATTCCGAACCTCGCTTGTCGAGATCTTCAGTCTGAATCTTGAGGGTTGGTTGCATAATCTATCTGTTCGTGTACAGAGTAATGCTTTGAGTGCGGGATGGAGTCGCGACCATACCACTACTCTTATCATTTGCTTTGTATATAGACTGGTGGATCGATGCAATTCTTACTCCTTCCATGAAAGTTAGAGGTGGCCTTGCCTTTGACTTCGTCCGTTGTTTATCCGGAGTGCTCTCTCGACGATCAGGGACAACGCCCCCTCGTTAGTGGTGTCGCGAAGCTCTACACGAAGTGAGAAGACGCAGATCGCCGACCTTCCTTCCGGTACCATGAGGCGGATCTCGAGGGCGAGATCCATTGTTAGTGGTGTCGAATTGTGGCATCCCGCAAAACCACTACTAGAAAATCGCGTTGAATTTGTGCATTGCATCGTCATCATCATGCATTGTTTGCATAAAACTATTTTCGCAACGCCCGATTTATTTTCCAAACGCCCCATCTTAATTCAAACGCAAAGCCCGGTTCTCCGGACTAATTATTTGGCCGCTATCGGTTTGCATACGGCCCGTTGAAAACAAATAAAATGTTTAAGTTGTTTTAGTGGGGGCAGTCGAACGGGCCGATTGACCCGAACGACCACCCCCAGGATTTTAAATCGGTCCAACCAGTCCCACCCATAATCCTAAACCTACCAAACTACCTACCCAGCCCAAACCTCCACCTCACCCCAACCAGTAGCAGGCTGCCACCTCACCTGGCCCTATCCCTCACCCAATCAACTCCTGCCACACCACCCTAACCCCCCACCACTCAACCCACTCACCCAGCCCACCGCACACGCACACCACGCGCGCACGCAGAGCACATCCCCCCCACCTGGCACGCCCTGGCCCACCCCCAGGCCCTCCGCGTGTCCCTCTCCCCCAACCTCTCTCCTCCCTCCCCCGCGCTCACCTGCCACCCCCGGCCCCGACGCCGCAGCACCTCGCCGCTCCCCTCTTCCCCTCTTCCTTCGCCGGCGCTCCACCCGCACCGCTCCAGCCTCCTCCCACCTCCCCTGGCCGCGCTCTCTCTCGCCCAGCCCGCGCCCGCCGCGTCTCTCCTCCCTCACCTCTTCCTCCTCTCCCTCACCTCCGGCTCCGCCCATCTTCTCTCCCGCGCCGCCGCTCGCCGGCGAGCTTCCCCGCTGCGCGCCGGCTCTGCCCGCTCCCTCTCGCCTCTGCTCTCCCCGTCAGACCCCGCCGCCACCCGCACCGCTCCAACCTCCAGCGCGCCGCCGCCTCGGGCCGTGCGTCCCGGCGACCCCTCCGTCCCCGACCGCGTCGGCCTCCGCTTCGGCGTTCCGGCCGCTCCTCCGGCCGCATCCGCCGCCGCCTGGGCGCGACCGCTCCGCGGCCCCGCCTCTGTCCCGCCCGCGCCGCCAGCGCCTCCCCGTCGCCGACGGTGCCGCCTCGCCTCCCGCCGGCCCTCCGCGACCGACCTTCGTCCTCGCCCTGAGCCCCCTCGCCGTGGTCGCCCACGTCGACCGCCTCCAGCGCCGCCTTGGGTCGGGCCGATGAGTCTGCCTCCGCACGTGCAGTTTTCCGGTGTAGTACCAAGTTGGTGCTAAGTTGTGGGGTGTCGGGACAGCAAGACCGCAAGACCTTCGCATCGAGAGGATATCGAAAGATGAGCATGTTGACGCTCGACGGACCATCGACAAGTAATTCGACATGGGACCCGAAGACGCCGGTAGCACAAGATCTACATCACGGACGCACCACGGCCCGAAGATGCCCGGAACGCCAAGATCGCCTCAAGAATCCGAAGGACCCCCGGTATCGGGCCCGAGTTCGCCAACGACACTGAAGACGGAACGCTAAGACCGTGCCCGGATCCGGAGTCCGAACCCGATACCGCCAAGGCCACCGACGCGGAGACACCGAGTACTTCATCCCGGACACCGAGACCCCGGTGCGACAAGTGCTTCATCCCGAACAACAAGATCGACCCCAGTAATCCAAGAACGCTTCCGTCGAGACCACTCCGTCGAACCCTGGACCCCGAACCCCGGAACCCCAAGTTCTTCGAGACCCCCTAATGTGTGAACCCCTTTCCGAAACCCTATTTTATAATATAATACAACTGTTGCATCTTCAATTGTCATGCTCGCATCATATCATTGGTTTGGGGGCCTTATGCCGATTCACCTAATAATTAAATATGGGGCCCATATGCGGGCAAATCTAGTCTCATATTGGCCTCATTTAAATCTGTGTAGCGAACCAGTGCTCTCTTTTGCCTTGTTAAACAACATTTAAATTGCGGGGTACCTAGACAACTTGAACCACCTAACTAAATGTCGGGACCCCGGTTCCGCTTAATATAACCTAATTGCATCGCACTTTGCCATGCCATGCATCATACATGCATCATGCCGATCTTTTGCCGTTGTATTAAATATTGCATCCGGTGTTTCTTCTAGTGTTTCGCTTCTTCGCGGATAAGGACGTTGAGTTGATGTGAGCTTCGCCCCGATCTTCGGATGAACCTGCGACAATGTTTCCAGGCGAGCATCTCCCCCTTTCTACCCATCTTACTTTTATAGTATTTACTTCCTTCCTGTTGATCTATTGCTATCTGTGTTGCGATGCTCTAGTTTCCGTACCCGTGATATCCCTTGCAGCCCTATATTGCCATGGCCACCTCCTATCACCTGTTGTTTGGTAGATAGTTGGACTTGCGCGTCGTAGTCGCTTGCTCAAGTGTTGTTGTGTGTCGTCAAGTACCACAGTTGTTGGAGGATTGCCGCATGTTGACGTTGAAGATGATCATGGTTTTACTTATCGTTCACTTTAATTCCTGTTTAACAACTAAAATTGAATTAAGCAGAGGCATCGGTGGGTGATAGATACTTTTTGGTTTCCGACCGCCCACTTGTGTCCCGTAGGACCCGAGTTCTTGACACCTGTTCCGAGATCGAGCGCGCTAACCACATGTGGGGAGATATGGGCCCCCCATTGATTATTACCTGATTTCAAAGTATTGTACTGGGGGCCACAAACTAGTTTGAGGTTTTATGCCATGCTTTACTGCTTTATTTAAATTGTGCGACATATAGCACCTGTACTGTTTAGGATCGGGACACGTTTTCGCGGTGTCGACAGTCCCCGTTTGGGGATTTGCTGTCGCTCACTGCCGTCTACCCAAACCCTAAGTCCGTCTCGGAGACCGGCCGACTTCGTTGCGGGTGTCGACTTGGTGGGGTGGCCCCCACGTACTTGCTTTGGGTCTGGGAACGTCGTGACTTAGGCCCCGCCGACATACCGATGGGTGTATGTTAACTGATCTGGCAAAAAGGGTCGAAGTGCCTGTGGATACTTTGGTGCACCCCTGCAGGGTTAAATCTTTTCGAGAAGCCGTGTCCGCGGTTATGGACGACTTGGAGCACAGTGCTTGATCATAGACAACTATAACTAAAGTTTATTGCTATAAATTGACTTGTATCCGATTTGACTAGTAATCAGCTTCACTACAACGGAATGGCCAAATAAAAGTACCAACAACTGCTGGGTTTTGGGTTGTCTCATGCTAATCGAATCTGACTAGTAAGTGATGCCACTATAATGGAATGATTAACTAAAAGTGCCCACTGTTTACTTTATCAGGAGGAATATCTAAACCTGACTAGTAATTGCTGCAACAATAACTGAATAAGTAAAACTGCCAACTGTGTGAGTTCCTCGGTTGACTTCCTCGTTTGGTCTCGAGGGGGAAACGCCAGGATGGGTTTGTTTGATGATAGTATCAGGTTGGATCCGAATAGGTCTTTCTCACCCCTCTCTGATAGCCGCCAGTTGTATCGAGTCTCTATAGGTTGTTTAGTGCATGCTGCCGCTGCCGCTCAGTCCACCATACCTATGTAGGCGAGGACCGCCGAATTCTAGTCTCGCCGTGTACTGGCCTCAGTACTGACGCTCCTCTTTTTCCTTTGCCCTTTGTCGGCACCCCTTTTGTTTAAGCAGGTTTTGAGATCGACGTCGTTAGCAGGGTTACCCTTCCGGCTTGGCCTGGGCAGGGTTATGGACGCCATTGGTTATTCTTCAGGGCTCTTAGCCCCATTTGCATCTTGTCCGTAGTCGGACGCTCTGTCATTTTCAAGGTGATTTGGATCTTTGTATATTGTATATCTGTATTCTTGACTCTTTGAGTCGCTGTTGTATATATCTGTTCTGTGGGTCCCATCGAGGACTGTTGTATAATGTTATTACTTTGTTTTTCCACCCGCACGCAAGTGCCTGGTGGGCACCTTCGAATCGTTTCTATGCGGGTTCGGCGGGTTTCGCTAAAACTTGCATAGGGCCGATTCTGAGGGTGTTACAATACTACAGAAGATTCATCGAAAATTTCTCCAAAGTAGCTAAGCCTATGACAGAGTTGCTAAAGAAAGACAAGAAATTTGCTTGGTCTGAAGGATGTGAACTCAGTTTTCAAGAATTGAAGAAGAGACTAGTGACAACACCAGTCTTATGTTTGCCAGATTTGGAGAAAGATTTCCAAGTATATTGTGATGCATCTCATCATGGATTAGGTGTAGTACTTATGCAATAAGGGAAAGTTGTGGCTTATGCCTCGAGACAACTCAAAACTCATGAGGTAAATTACCCTACTCATGATTTAGAGTAAGCCTCCATTGTCTATGCACTCAAAACATGGAGACACTATCTTTTGGGAAAGCGATGTGAAGTGTTCACAGATCACAAAAGTTTGAAGTATATCTTCACCCAGAAAGAAATTAACATGATACAAAGAAGATGGCTAGAACTCATCAAGGACTATGACTTGAGTCTGCAATACCACCCCGATAAAGCAAATGTTGTAGCGGATGCTCTAAGCCGTAAAGTTTTTGTGAATGGCCTTACTAAGGGAGAATTGCCAGATGATCTGTGTACCCAATTCAGAAATCTCAGATTGGAGATTGTGCCTGAGGGACATCTCATGTCTTTGGATGTTCAACCCACTTTGTTGGACAAGAACAAAGAAGCCCAGAAGACAGATAAGGAAATTGAAGAGATTAAGGAAAAGATTGGCAAGGGAAAAGCCAAAGGATTCCATGAAGATGAACATGGTACTTTATGGCATGGAAAACGTATCTGTGTTCCACAAGATCCGGAACTTCGGAAACTGATTTTACAAGAAGCACACAACTCACCGTATTCCATTCATCCGGGTAACACCAAAATGTACATGGATATGAAGGAAAGATTTTGGTGGAATAATCTCAAGAAGGACATCGTCGAACATATTGTTTGTGTGATGTATGTAGTAGAGTGAAAGCGGAACATCAGAAACCATCAGGGTTGTTACAACCACTACCTATTCCTGATTGGAAATGGGACAAGATTGGCATGGATTTCATCACCGGATTGCCAAGGTCCAGGTCAGGATATGATTCTATTTGGGTAGTAGTGGATCGCTTGACTAAAGTGGCTCATTTCATACCCGTGAAGACAACTTACACAAGTGCTAAGTTAGCCAAGATCTATATGAGTAGAATTGTATGTCTACATGGAGTACCCAAGAGTATTGTGTCTGATAGGGGAACTCAATTCACTTCTCATTTTTGGAGGCAATTACATGAGTCATTGGGAACGAGGTTGGAATTCAGCACTGCTTTTCACCCTCAAACGGATGGACAGACAGAAAGGACCAATCAGATTCTTGAAGATATGTTGAGAGCATGTGCTCTAGACTATGGAGCCAGTTGGGATGAAAGTCTGACTTACGCAGAATTCTCTTACAATAACAGCTATCAAGCCAGTATTGAGATGGCACCATTTGAGTTTCTCTATGGGAGAAAGTGTACCACCCCATTGTTATGGAATGGTGTGGGAGAAAGAAGTTTGTTCGGACCAGAACTAATCAAGGAGGCTGAAGAGAAAGTCAAGCTAGTTAAGGACAGATTGAAGATAGCATAGTCCTGACAGAAGAGTTACGCAGATCCTAAGCGTAGAGAAGTCACCTATGAAGTAGGTGATAGAGCTTATCTTAGAGTGTCACCACTTCGTGGAGTGAAGAGGTTTGGTGTCAAAGTTAAATTGGCCCCAAGATATGTTGGACCATTCCAGATTCTGAGTCGTAAAGGAGAAGTAGCTTATGAGATTGAATTGCCAGAATCATTGTCTGCCGTTCACAATGTGTTTCATGTGATTCAGCTTAAGAAGTGTCATCCAGAGATGGAGGAGACTTCTTTGAAGGATACCATACCTTTGGAGGAGGTTCAATTGGAAAGTGATCTCACTTACGAAGAGAAACCTATCAAGATTCTTGAGACTGCAGAAAGAGTTACTCGGACTAAGACTATCAAATTCTGCAAAGTTCAATGGAACCATCATTCCGAAGAAGAAGCAACATGAGAAAGAGAAGATGATCTTCGGAAAGACCACCCTCACCTATTTGCTAGCCAATCCAAATCTCGAGGGAGAGATTCACCTTAAGGGGGTTAGATTTGTAACATCCCAAAAATCATGATTTCAAAGCTTCCATATCATTCATGCATTCATAATCATTTTAGGATCATTTCAAATAAGATTTCAAAAACAGGAGCATCTGATGTTCATTATTTTATGTAAGTACGCTATGGCCTTATTGCTACCTTCTAATGAGAAAGGTACTTATTTTAATTAGTAATATTTTGAGTTCAAACTTAAGTGTTGTTTCTAAAGTTTGGTCAAGGGTTCAAAACAAATATAGTTTTAAAACCATTTTCAAAACATATTCATATCAAGTGCTATGACACTGTTTATTTTGATTATTTCAAAGGGACAAGCAAGTACAGAGAGAACCACTTGGTTTTATGCCCAAAACCATGAAGGATACATTTTACAAAAATCCAGAAGTGGTTTAAATTCAAACTCATTTGAAACTCATTTGAATTTGGTTCCTGAAAATCCAAATAGAAATAGAAAAAGATTAAAGAAATGGAAATGGGCTGGCGCCAGCATTTCGGCCCAACAACAGAACCAGCCCACCCGGGCCAGTCCCCTCTCACTCTGATTCTCACCTGCGCGAGCACCCCCCTCTCACTGACGCCCTGAACCCACCTGCCCCATCATCGTCGTCCCCAAACCCCGCCCACGATCGAGCCCTCCGCCGTTTCCTCCCCCGCGTCACTGCCGTTGATTGCGCGAGTTATTGCCGTTGATTCGCCGAGTAACTCCTCGTCCAGCTCCGGCTACTTAAACCCCACAGTCCCCGCTCCATTTTCCCCCACTCAATTTCCTCTGAACGCCGCCAGGCTGCTCGCTTTTCTCTCCACATCGCCGCTGTACCGACGAACTCCGGCGACCGATTGTGGTAAGCCTCGTGCGCGCCTTGCTCTCTGGTTCATGCAAGCTTGTACGCTATCACTTTGCGCATCTCCTGAAGTTTGCCATTTGCTTTATTTCGCACCAGAGCGTCGACTACGTCGAGCACCGCAAACTCCCGACGCCGTCTCCAACTCCGACAAGGAATTTCGGTGAGGTTCGACCGCCCCGTGCCTTCCCCTTGACCCTATCAAGTTTGCCTGAACGTTGTGCACACACTGATACCTTCCGTTTGTGTTAGGGCGGATCAGAACGTCTCCAACGTCGCCGTCCACCTAAGCCCAACGCTGTTCCCGACTCCGACGAGCTCCCACAGCCACAACAGCTTGCCCCTGTCCACGCCAACAACATCTGGAGCTTCCTCGCAACCTTGCGACGCCGGTAAGCATCACCACTGCCCCCAGCCCTTGCTAGAATCGCCGCACCATCGCCGGCAGCAGCGCCTCCGCCGCCAGCAACCATTTGCGCCGCCGGTTTTAGGTCAAAGCGTTTTGATCCACTGGATATAGATCCAGTGGTTTAGATTAGATGCCAGGCCGAAGAGGTACGGGCAGATCTGAGCCGTTGGATTTTATTTAGATCTAACGGTGCGCAAGTGTGATCCAGTGCGAATCGGTACCAACCAACCAGATGCTGCCGCGTGGCATG
The DNA here is from genome assembly GCA_916181665.1 of Avena sativa. Taxonomy (NCBI): domain Eukaryota; kingdom Viridiplantae; phylum Streptophyta; class Magnoliopsida; order Poales; family Poaceae; genus Avena; species Avena sativa. The sequence goes on from OV702284.1 coordinate 379,770,776, forward strand.
TGTTTCGTTTTAAAAATATGAATTAGATCTATTAGATGTTTAAACTTGTTTAATTCATAACTTTTGATTCCCACGTCCAAATTTGACAAATTTTATATCATTGGAATCAGGAGAGAAAATCCTTTCCATTTATGAATGTGTTTAATGTTTTGCCTCTGTGAAAATGGTTGTTTTGTAGAAACATTTGTAGGCGTAATTTGGGTATAATAATTATTTGAAAAATGTTTTATCGTTCAAATAAAGTTTATTTGGCAAGTTTTGAACTTGTTTATGATTCAGTACTATGCACTTGTATTGTTTGGTGTAGAAAATCATCACATGGCATTTTTCATACATTCATGTAGTTTTGCTTGTATATTATGTATGTGATTTTGTGCCATTATTTTATGTGTAGATTTTGGTGCAAATAGTGATTGTGATTGTGAGGATTGTTGCTACTCCCCAAGCTACCAAGGCAAGTGGTGCTTCATGACTTTATACCTATGTTTTTCAACTATGCATTAGAAATATTTTGCTAGTCTTGCATGAATATTTTGATCTATATGCTATGCTTGGGAAATCCTAGTAGTTGTAGAATTGCTAGAAATTTCTAAGTTAAGATTCTTATCAATGCCATGCTTAGCCTAGCTAGTAGCAACCAAGGGTGGCTATATATTCATGCTATAAGAAAATATTTCTAAGTCTTTGGACTTGTGTTTTGTGTAATAAAACAACTAAGTGAATGAAACACCTGGGTGGAATGGAAGGAATGGTTTGTGTTGAGTGGATACACAAGGCCCATTTCTATGGTTTACCTTGTGTATCTCACTTGTGGAAAGCCACCCAGGAACAAAGGGGTTTGAGATGCCATATGTTAAGAAGCTTCTAGTGTAGCCACTTGGCAATATGGGCTCTGCCTGGATCACATAGGTTGCAATAACTTAGCCATTTGGACAGTTGGTGGTAGTGGGATGATAGGTTGGAACGCATCCATTTGGTCTAAGGGAAGGCTTCTGAAAGGTCCTGTCTTGGTGAAAATCAAGTCTTGTGGGGAAAGTGCACAACCTCTGCAGATGGAAGAAATCTAAGTACTTAGCCATGTCCCTGGTATTGGACAACTTGAGCATCAAGACATGGAAGCTATCAAGAATCTCCTCATCCCAATTTCTAAGTTAAAACTTGTGGGTAAACAAGGGTGAAGGTACACCAATTTCTATTGGTGTTTCCTTGGGAAAGTTTTGTCAAAGAAAAACTTAGTGTTTTCAACTAATAGGTAAAACCTATTTTGAGCAAAGCAAGCCTAAGCTACACTTAGCCAAAAATGCATATAGTATCTAGTCTACCAATATTCTACTAAGGTATCACTTGCCAATACTATTCTAATGTATTGACCCACTGTGGATGTAACTTGTGATGTTGCAGGTTATTCTGATGATGATTAGGGGTTATGAGTCTACACTCAACATGCTTGCCTGTGGCACATGAAGATGAAGACTTATTTATCTTATTACATATTTAAACTCTTGTACTAGGCCTGTGGCCATGGAGTTTGTAAAAGACTATGTTTGTCTCTGGAATGACTTGTAATAATGACCTTTGTTTCTGTGTACTTCATCTTAAACTGTGGATGCTAGCATTGATCCAGGGACTAGCATTGCAATCACAGGGATCTTTTCCTTTATAAAGGAGGGATCTTACAATTTGATCTGGCAATGGAAGCTCTAAAAGCAGATTGTGAGGAGGCATACAACTGGCTGGTGAAGATACCACCTGAGGCTTGGGCCAGACATCTGTTTGACACAAACTACAAAACTGATCTAGTTGTCAACAACATCAGTGAAGTCTTCAACAAAATGATTCTAAGTGTGAGGAACAAGCCAATTAGGACAATGCTTGAAGGTATAAGGGACAAGCTTATGGTCAAGTATAGTGGTACAAGACAGAAAGTAGAAGCAAGCAGATGGGAGATCTGTCCATTCTACTGTGAGAAATTAGAGGAGTCCAAAAGATGGTCAAGAGAATGCTCAGCCAAACTATGTGAAGTTGGCCTTTGGCAAGTCACCAGCAACAGTGGCAGAGTGCTTGCAGTGAACTTGATCAAGAGGACATGTACTTGAAGGAAGTGGGACCTCACTGGCATTCCTTGCAATCATGTTGTGGCAGCAATCATGAAACTACAGCAGCATCCAGAAGACTATGTTGATTACTTATTCAAGAAAAATGTATACAAAGAAGCCTACAGCTACACCATATACCCAGTACCTGGACCTACTGACTGGAATAAGACAGCTACACCAGATATTGACCCACCTGTATTTAGAGAAAAACCTGGGAGAAAACAGAATTCAAGGAGGAAAGGGAAATTTGAAGTGCCAACACCTAGAGATTCATCTAGGATGTCTTCTATCACTTGCAGCAACTGCAGGCTAGTAGGGCACAGGTATACAAATTGAATGCGCCATTGAGGCCTGAGCTACAAATAAGAAAAGTTAGTCACCAGGTAATGTGGTACCTGGCATGATTCAAACACTAATGTTTAGTGGTACCTCACTTTGTAATGTGCCATCTAGCATGATTCAAACACTAATGTTTATGTTCTGTAACAGCCCAACACTCATGTTGAGGAGAGCTCTGGTGCTACAAGTACAGCAGCTAGGCCTAGAACAAGTGTTGCAACAAGAAGGCCAACTACTGCTACAACTGCTCCTTCTCCAACAACATCTAGGCCTACAACAAGTGTTGCATCTTCTCCCACTCCAACACCACCTAGTAGGCCATCTACTGCTCCTTCTCCAACACCATCTAGGCCTACAAAAAGTGTTGCAACTGCTCCCACTCCAACACCAACTAGTAGGCCATTTACTGCTCCTTCTCCAACACCATCTAGACCTACAACAAGTGCAACAACAAGAAGTGGTACTCTAAACAGGCCCTTCAATGCACCTAGGTATGCAGCAGATGCAGCTGGTAAAAGGCAACCAAAGCTAACATCTAGGATGCAGGGCTATCTCAGTGCTGGTAAGCACAACTGCTACAAGAAGGCCAAGAAGAGTGACTGCTCCAAGCAAGCAGAATGAGCTTTGTGCTTGATCAGACAGTTTATATGTTCAGAACTGTCTGGCTATATGCTAAAATATATTCTGTGTGTTGGAAGACTATGTTCATGCATTTGTGGCTATGTGCTGAATTAATTCCAAACTATGTGTTGGACAATATTTGTGTAATAGTGTTTAAGACTATGTGGGTTGTAATACACTATGTTTAAGACTATGTTCAAAATGTTTAAGACTATGTGTGCATCATTGTTTGAGTTGGCTAAGTTTAATATTGATCCTTTACTATTGCTCTAGATAGGTTGTCGAGACCCTTCGAGGGTTCTCGACAACCCTAAAGAATATAGTAATATTGCTCTAGATAGGTTGTCGAGACCCTTCGGGGGTTCTCGACAACCCTAAAGAATATAGTAATATTGCTCTAGATAGGTTGTCGAGACCCTTCGGGGGTTCTCGACAACCCTAAAGAATATAGTAATATTGCTCTAGATAGGTTGTCGAGACCCTTCGGGGGTTCTCGATAACCCTAAAGAATATAGTAATATTGCTCTAGATAGGTTGTCGAGACCCTTCGGGGGTTCTCGACAACCCTAAAGAATATAGTAATATTGCTCTAGATAGGTTGTCGAGACCCTTCAGGGGTTCTCTACAACCCTAAAGAATATAGTAATATTGCTCTAGATAGGTTGTCGAGACCCTTCGGGAGTTCTCGACAACCCTAAAGAATAACCATTTCAAACTTATTTCTGAATAACAATTTCCAACTAAAGGATAACCATTTTGATAGTACATAGAAGGATCAACATACAGGTTCAACCTAGAGGTTCAACATACATGACCACCCACATAAAGGGTTCAACTACACAAATACATAAACATGCACATCATGCCAACTAGAGCATGATAACTACATCACTCATCACAAACTTCTTTGATTTTCTTCAACTTCTCCTTCAGACCATCACAGTGTTGGAACATATCAAAGACAATGTACTCCAACTTCTTCTTTTCTTCCTTATGGCCATCTCTATCCTTCACCAGCTGCTTGTTTTCTTCCATGATGCCATCTTTTTCCAATATCAGCTTCTTGTTTTCTTCCATGAGGCCAGCTCTTTCCAGCTGCCACTTGTTCTGCTTACCCTTGAACACATCTGCCTGGGATCTAAGAAGATTTTTCATTTCTTCCTTAGCATTCTTGAGAACATCAATTTCATGATTCAAAGCTTCTAAATGCTTCTCCATCTGGGCAACACTCTGACTCTCACTGTCCTCACTGTAAATCTTGCGCATATTTTCTGCTAAAGCTCTCCTCTCAGTATCATCAACCCACTTGCGTAAACTAGCAACATGATTTGCATATTTCTTCTCTATTTTGTCCTTCTCTTCAGTCAGATCCTTCACCATCTTGGAACTATGATCCCTCTCTTCAATGGCAGCAGATTTGCACTCATAGTACATTGCCCACAGCTTATGCAGGGCATCCTTTAGACTGTCAGGCCACTCTTCATCTACCCAAGACTGGAAGCCACAGTTCTCCATTGTCTGCAAATAAGCCATAGTTCATCACTGTATGCACACTCTAGAGCTAACTAATTACACAGGCTACACTAAATCATATGAATCATAGTAGCTATATCTAAATACACAGGCACAAGTGCATTATTAATTACACTGCCATAGTTGCTATAACTAATTACACAGTCATAGTTCATCACTGTTACTAATTACACAGGCTACACAGGCTACACTAAACACATGTACATTATCTGAATCATCTCAATCACAAGTAGATTATCTGAATCATAGTTGCTATATCTAAATCATATTGCACATAGTTGATATATCTGAATCATACTACTAATATTCACACTCTGCATGCACAAGTACATTGTTTGAATCATAGTTGCTATAATCAACTATTGCATATCTGACAACATTCTAATCTAAACATTTGCATTTTACAAAGTAACTAAAAGTACATGACAATCTTACATTCTCAATTTGACACAGATAGAATTTCCTTCCCGTGTTTGTTCCTTCAAAAGCCACACACTTGCGCGGTGCAAGTTTGTGTGAGCGGCAGAGCACGTCGGAACCCACATCTATGCTGCAGAAATCGGGATCATCCATGGTTCCCGGAGCAAAGTTCAGTGGGAACATGTCCTTCACGATGAATTAATTGAGTCAAAGCGAGTTAAATCGAGCTAAATCGAGCAAATTCCCAAATCTTCTTCGATGAACCCTAACCCTAAATCCATACTTACCAACAATCTGGAGGTGCTTGACGAAGAGCCGTCGTGCCAGCTGGGCATGGCGGCGGCGGGGCGAACGGACGGTGCAGGCGATACAGACGGACGGTGGCGGCGGCGCGAATGGACGGCGGCGAGTGAGCACCGACCGCGCGCAACGGGACTGAGCAAGGGGACTGAGCAAGACGACGGAGTTGACGACCCTTATCCACGGTGGACGGCGGTGGGGCCCGCGCGCCGTTAACGGCGGTAACGGGCGTGTCGTGAGCCGTCAAAGGGGAGGCACGTGGCCTCTGCGGGTGGGCCCGACCCGTCAGAACCAGCGTCAATTCGAGTTTAGTGAAGAATTAGTGTTTTTTGAGACAATCAACGAATTTTGTGGTGGTTTTTTTGTATCCTTTCAGTAAAGTGGTATCAATCAGTAAATTTAGCCCGTAAAGTGATGGTTTTATGCTATTAACTTATCCAAGGCATATATAGTTTGTAATCAAGACAAGACAATGTTCTATCTTTATGTCAGTACAGGTCACACTAATTTTCTCTTTATTGTAACCGCATAGTCTCGTGTCTGCTAGTGGCATTCTTTATGCTGGAGATGGGAGTGCGCGAAATAGTTTAGAAACTTGCATGCAGCAGCCAGTCCGGAAGCTAAAGTACAATTAGGTTTGACTATAAATCAACAGAAGACGTTGTCATTTTCTTCTGTCAGATTGGGTCACGCCAAACTTTTGCATACGGAATCGGAATCAAACGGCAGTTCGTGGATGCCGAGAACAATGCCAAATCCTAGTACTTGTCGAACGCATATATAGTTAGTAAACATACTAAATTGCAAGGAGATATCATGAAAATAGGAAGCTTCAAATCTGATGTCAGCACGGGTGACACAATTTTGGCTTATTTGAAGTCCGTGTCCACAGGTTAATTTTTTAATTCAAATACATTAATACTAAAATAATACTAATTACACCTAACATGTACACCAACTCTGCGACAACATAATAATGCGGAGCTCGCCCAAAACATAGGAGTATTAAAGAGACATTGATAAAGTTAGTGCATTTTGTAATCCCGAGATACTTAGGGGGCGGGTTGAGATAGACAGACCATATGACGCGGCGTTGAGCAATAACAATAGTATAGCCTGTTGCTGGTTGTATAGTTTATGACATATCATGTATAGCTAACATAAGTATACACTTGTACAATAAGTTAGCTATTAAGTTGGTATTCTTCAACGTATGGAGTTTCGTGACTTGGTGGGATGTCCGCGATTAGAAGACATGGCGAGGGATATTTTCTCCCGACATGGATGACTGCGTGATTTGAGGATCGATCTATCTTAGATTGAAGACAATTATTTCGATAGTGCTTTTTTTATAATGCTTGCCTTCCTTTTTATTAACCTGTTCTATCATTCATGTAACTGTGTGCATCATAGTTATGCAGATGCCGGATATAAACATTAAACATTTTATGTTAATAAATGCGCTTATTTCAAAAAAAAATACTATTAGTTTGGTTTTGTTGAATAATTAACTCTTATATTATTTGGATCGTTGTGTTTGCATGCAAGACTCAAAATATATGTATTGCTGGACGCCTTCACCCCGCTCATTGCCACCCTGTATAGCTAGCTTATTTGGACCGTTGTGCTTGGCACCCTGGACGCCTTCACCCCGCTCATTGCCAAAGCTGACAAGTTCTTGTCGAGGAGCGCGCGCTTCTCTCTCCGGATGGGTGCCTCGGCCTCGTCAATGTCGTGCTTGACTGCCTGTGCCCTTATGCCATGGCTGAGTCACAGAGGTGACCAAGACGATGATGCCACTGCTGAAAAGAGCTGGTAGTAGAGGCGACAACCGGAGAAGAACTGGCAGATGAAGTGGCAGCGGAAGGAACACGAAGTCAGTCTAACTCCCAAAGACCTGAAGAGTCACGGCTGCGAGGGCCAGCTCCAACCAGGGTCTGGGTGCGGCGGTCCTGAACAACACAAGAATCAGCATCAAGAATGACGCGACAACCAGAGTCAGTAAGCTGGCTAGCAGAGAACAGATTCATCTTAAGAAGAGGGACATGAGAAATATCAGGAACAAAAAAAGAAGAAGTAGAAAGGGTGCCCCGACTAGAAACAGGGAGAGAGGTACCATCAGTCGTGAAAACACGGACATGAGAAGGGAGAGAACGAAGAGCGGACAGAAAAGAAGACTCAGAGGTCATATGAAAAGAAGCTCCAGAATCCAGATACCACGGAGACGTACCTGACTGTGTAGAAGGTGGTGGTCGCACAGTGCCTGAAGAGTCAGTCACAGAATCAGCAGTGCACGTCGAAGAAGAGCCTGTAGCAGCAAGCAGACCGCGAAGACTCCTGATAATGTCCTGATCAGAGAGAGCAACTGCTGAAGATCCGGAAGAAGCCGATTGCCCACGAGCCTGGTGCTGCTGACGTAAACTGGGGTCCCGTGTATAACAGGTGGCCCAAGTGTGACCATCCCTGTTGCAGTAAGAGCAGTGACGAAGAGAACCACGGCGACCCTGACCACGAGCCTGCTAATGCTGACTCTGACCCTGAGGCTGCTGGTGCTGAAGCTGACCCTGACCCTGACCTAGAGGAGTGGATAGTATCGGCGGCGGCACAGGGGACCGCGGCTGAGTCGAGGGAGCAGACGGCAAAGGAGCACCACGAGTAGCAAGCGCAGATGGAACCGCAAGAAGACCAGCACCACGGAGACGGGTCTCCTCAGCCCGAAGCTCAGACAACACCTCAGAAAGCGGAACACGACCACGAGCATTCAGCTGAGCACGCCGGGGCTCAAACTCCTGGCGAAGCCGAGACAGAAACTCATAGATGCGGTGAAACTCCAAGTCCGAGCGCACAATCTGGCAGCACGAGCATGTGCCACAAACAGCAGTACGGAGAGAATCAAGCTGACGCCAGATAGCAGCACTCTGAGTATAGAACTCATCAATAGTAGAATCACCCTGCTGGAGAGCATGCTCCTGGCGAACCACAGACAGGTAAAGAGCATCCCCAGACGGCTGATAGCGCTGACGAAGATGAGCCCACTGAGCGGCAACAGTAGGGAGACTCATGAACTCAGCAGCATACTGGGGCAGAACACTGGAGGTGAGAACAACAGCAGCACGAGCATCCTCATCAACCCACTGAGTGTAAGCAGTCAGAGCATGTCGATAGGCCTCGAGATCAGAAGAGTACTGCTTGAACTTCAGATCATAAGCAGCAACAACACTATCATCAGCACTCTGAGCAGCATCCTTGGCCTCCTGAGAAGCATCGGCACCGAGAACAATCGGCGTTGGCGGAAGAGGAGCCACAGGAGCAGGGGGCACGGCGGACAAGAGACCTCGCTGGAGAGCACACCCCAAAGACGGAGACCGCGCATGTGAACGCGCATAAAGGTTGCGAAATCAGGGTAATTCGCGCCATCAAAGACCACCGGGCAGCGAGGAATCGCAACATAGACCGATGAAGTAGACATCTCTTTCTCCCTCTCTTTTTTTTACAGATCAGATCTAGATCTGATCGATCCGACGAAATCTGACGCAAGCAGACGAAAACCGACGAAATCTGACGAAAACCGACGAAAACCGACGAAATCTGACGAAAACCGACGAAATCAGACGAAAACCGACGAAATCTGACGCAAATCCAGAGCCGGCCGGCGGCGGGCCAGGCGGGACGCGTCGGGAGGCAGGGAGACAGCGCCGGGTCGCGCGGGCAGAGCGTCAGGAGGCGGTGGGCGAGCTGGCGGTCTTCCACGCGCGGGCGTCCTCTGCCTGACGTCCAGCTGACGAGCGTCCAACAATCTTCCTGAGAGCAGCAGCAGGGAGCGGTCTTTGAGAGCAGCAGCAGGGCGCTGCTGGGAATCTTCCTGAGAGCAGCAGGACGCTGCTAGGAATCCCACGCGTCTGGATCCCGCGCTGGGAGCAGCAACAGCTTGATGGACGCGTGCGTGGACCGGATGCCAAGATCTGAATCGTGGACGAGAAGACCAGAAGACCAGAAGACCAATCTGGATCGATATGGATCCAAGACGGTAACGAGACGGCCAGAAACTAAGCGGCGACCGGCGGCGGCGACGACGGCAAGGCCGTCGGCGACAGGGACGGTGACGTCTGCAGCGACGAAGTTGCGAGTAGGAGGAAGCTAACCTAGCTCTGATATCATGTCAGGAATATGCAACTTGTATTCCTCTAGGGGCCAAAGGCCACAATATATAGTACAAATACAGGGCAAATATGCAGGAAGCCCCCTAACATATGGGGGAAATACAATATACAGATATATACATCTAACACCGGTGATCAAGTCCCCTAACGCGCTTCGTCGTGCCTTTTTGTGTCTTGGACCGGGCACTATTGAAGAAAGTCTTATGGATAGATTTATTTAGATTTATTATCAGTGAAGTATTTTTTAAATATGTTTCACTGATAATCGTGAGTGGCGTATTTAAAAATATGCTTCACTGATATTTTGTTTAACTAATGGCGCATATCTAAAAAATGCGCCACTGATAATATGGACTCAGCAATCCGGAGGGCTGTGGATCAAATATCAATGACGCATATGTCCATATGCGTCATTGATATATGCCATCAATAGCGCATATGGAATATACGCCATTGATATTCTCCTCACCAATGGCACATCTTTCATAATATGCGGTATTGATAATTTGTGGGCCCCACCTAGACCCCATCACTCAGAAATAATAATTTTTTTCCAATGACGCATATTGCAAAAAATGCGCCACTAATAACCCTAGGCCCCCTATCAGATCCTAGACTAATCCTAACCCCCCACACCATACCGCCGCCAGACACACGTCCCACCCCACCCGACCAACTACCCTGGCCCACGCCACGGGCCCTACCCCGACGCTCCTCTCTATCTCTCCCCACGTTTCTCTCGCCCACCTCGTCTCTCCCCGCGTTCCTTCCCTTCTCTCGCCTCTGCTCGCCTACCCCGTCATCCCCATCGCGAGCGCCAACCGCCGTTGTTCCCTGGTGCTCCTCGTGCAGGTCTTCCCCACACCCACGAGCGCCCCCTCCCGCTGTGGCGCCTCTCTCCTCGCCGTAAGCCGGCAGCACCCGATGGCCCGCCTCTGCTTCGCGAGCGACCCCGCAGTCGTGCGGGTCCTCGTCTACACCGACGCCACCCCGGCCGTCCCAGACCGCCAGTGTCGCCCCTCTTCTCGCCTCTTCCACGCCGCCCTGAGAGCTCCGTCGAGCCCGCCACCACATCGATGCTTCCTCCACGCCGCCCAGAGTGCTCCGTCGAGCCCGCCGCCACATCGATGTTTCCTCCTCTACCGTCTCGCCACATCGATGCTTCCTCCTCTCCCTTTCCCCTTCGCCTTGTCCGCCTCCCCCTCCTCTGCCTTGATCCCCAGCAGCAACTGCCACCGCCTCTACGACCCGAGGCAGCAGCGCCTCTGCCCAGCTCGCTCGCATGCGTCGCCAAGTACACAGGTTGCTGTGTATTGTTTTGTTTTTGCCTTGTTGTGCTAGACGATGTGTGACCCCGATGCTAGTGATGTTGTTGTTCGGCTGACTCAGAGTGTTGATCTGGTGATGTGTGGCGTTTGATGACCAATGGACAAGTTCTCTAACACGGATTGGACACTCTCGAAGATTGACCACACAGAACATGAAGATCCCTTCACGAACCCAGAGTTTCGAAGTCCGAGGATCCGAAGACCGAACCCGCACCCCGTCGAACCCAACACAGGCCCACGGATCCGAAGACCTATCAACTTGTTGTAATGTGTAATGTATGAGATGATGATCAACTTGTTGTATGCAAGCAGACTTGTATAATATTCAGGCACTTGTCACTATGTCGGGTTCTAATTGATGTGATGATGTATAATTCTATTTATAATATTATCTTTGTTTCTATATTGATGTGTACTTGTATAAATACATGTATGTGTACCTATATAAATATCTGAGAGCCCCGTATTTTATATACCTATACGAAACATCAGTGGCGCATCTTTTATTCAGCCAGTGGCGCATCTAACGTCAGTTGCGCATTTGGATATATGCTCCACTGGTAAAACATCAATGGCGCATATTGAAGATGCGCCACTGGTTGTCCCACTATCAATGGCGTTGATAAATAATTACCAATGTCGCAATAGTAGTGACGCATCCCATATGCACCATTGATGGCAAAAAATATGCTCCACTGATAAGCAATTCTCCATTAGTGGGGACTGCAGGTCCAAGGAAGAGGGTGGCCTGGGGGTTCGGGCCCTCGCCATCCAGAATGCATGTCTCTTGGTCAAGATGCTGCACCGCCTCCACTCTAAACCGGACTCGTCCTGGGCTTCTTGGTGCTGGGCTGAGCTCGACGACGCGGGCACTCTTGCCGCCATGAGTGGTGCGGCCTCTGGTGACCATAGGACGAGCCTGGGGCGGCTGGTGCCCCTGTACCGGTCCTTCTCGCGGGTCGAGGTTGGGGACGGATGCCACCCTATGTTCTGGCACGACGCATAGCTTCCCGGTGGCGCCCTTGCCGCCTCCATGATGGCGCTCTACTCCCACACCATTGCTCCTAGGGTTTCCGTCGCCAAGGTTATCGCTGATGGGATTGGCACCATCCTGGTGCCCCGCCTTACCTACGCCAGCTCTCGCGATCTCTCCTTCCTTCGTCACTTCCTGCTCTCTGTCATGTTGATGGCGGACAAGGACTGTCGCACCCTGTCGCGCTGTGGAGGGCTGAAGAACTCGCTTCACACTGCTGCTTGCTACAAGTTTTGTAACCTGGGTGGCATCATTTTTCCCATCGCCATCTTCATCTGGAACAGTTGTGCCCTTGCTCGGATCAAGTTCTTCAGTTTTCTTGTTTTCCAGCGGCGAACGGGGAATGCAATCCTCCCGTAATTTGGGCGCCTGGCACCATCTCTATCGTCCATTTGTTGGAGATTCGTGCAACCATTTTTACAGAATAACCCTCTCACCTCATCTCTTGGGTCTGTTGTAGTTTTTCTTCCAAACCCCTAGCGTTTTCAGATATTCTATAATTGTTTTCGCTGATTGTCTCTCACAATCGACATGATACACCAAAATATATACTGTCTTCTACATGTTTCTTTTTTACCTTATTTTTTCTCGTAAAATTTGAGGAATATTCAACAATTTTTCAAATATCCTTAGTTTTCATACAATAATTTGCATACACGATGTTTCACAGGATATTAAAAAATTCACACAAGTTCTGCACATGTTTCTTCAAAGAATCCAAGAAACATACATAATTCGTATAGGTTTTCCAATGATGATCAAATCCGTTTTCTTTCAAAGAATCACTAACAAGTAGAAAAATGTCAACACGGATTCGATTCAGATTTCATACATGTTTTCTCGAAGATTCATAAATTGTTCATATAATTTATTCAACGATTTACTAAATCTGCTCTATTTCATTTGAGAAGCACAGCAAATTACCAAGTGTGTAAACACAAATTCTACTTAGATTCATAGTAGTTTTCTAGAGGTATCACAAATAATATAATAATTCATAACCGTATCAACACATATTCAACTCAAAATTTCTAAAAAAAACTTTTGCATGGTTGGGTCTAACTCATTGTTCTTGGCTAAAAATTGAGTAGTCACTTGATTCAATTGGGCTTGGGTTGCTATAAGTTGTTCTCTCATGTGCATCTCTTGGTTGTTGTTGCCACCATTTTTGATGTTGGAGTCTCTTGGAGAAGTCATCTGTTTGGGTTGGATTGGGATTAGAGTAGGCAAAAGATTTCTAGAGAAAGAATTCTACTCACACACAATAATTCACACAAAGCAAAGTGCAAGCAATCACAATCAAACATTCCACTCAAACAACAAGATTCAAGCATATTTTTAGGCAACAAAATATTTTTGCTACACCACACAAGTTGGTGTGTTTGATCTAAACTAAACATTAGTATGGTGGTCCAACTATATGGTTTTCTTGAGATCATTTCATTCTTCTTAGTTGTTTCTTCATGAATAAGATCTTGGTATCCTTGGAAAATTTCTTACATCTTGGTCACTAAAATTCAAAGGTGTTGATGATTCCTTCTAAGTTGTGTTTCTTTAGTCTTCAAGTCTTGAGTAATATTCTTGTCTCACTTGTAGTCCTTAGTGATGTCCAAGTTGAAGTCCTTGATGAAACTAAAGTTGAAGTCATTGGTTATGTTGAAGTTGAAGTCATTTAAGTTGGTGAAGTCCTTTGCTCATGTTGAAGTCTTTGCTCATGGTGGAGGCTTTGCCCATCAAGTTTGAAAAGGGAGAGATGTAGAATCAAAATCAAAAAGGTTGAGGAAAGAATTTACAAGGTTGTTTGTAAATAATTTTTTAACAAATACAACTCCTATTTTCTAAGGGGTTTTGTCCAATCCTAGGGTTACAATCCTACAGGCAACACAGTGCTCTGATACCATCTGTAGAGGTCCCAAGCTGATAAGGTAGAGATCCCTGTGTTTAGAATGCTAGTCCCTGGATCAATAGCTAGCATCCACAATTTAAGATGTAATATCAAGAAACAAAGGTCATAGTACAACTTTATAACAAGGAATAAAATAATTCATTACATCTTACATAGATCATTTGGCTATCTCAATACAATGCAGAAGAAATAACTATATAGCATGGTGTACTTCATCTTCAAAGTGCCACAGGCAATCATGTTGGTTGTAGACTTGTAATCCTATTCAATACACTTCACTAACATCAAACAAACCTGCAACATAATAAGTTACAGCCACAAGGGTCAATACATTTGAATTGTATTGGCAAGTGATACTATGGTAGAATAGTGGTATCTATCATCTATATTCATTTGGCTAAGTGGATATTAGGCTTGCTTTGCTCAAAATAGGTTTTCCTTATCATTTGAAAACACCAAGTTTTTATTTGTCAAAATCACACAAGGCATATACCAATCAAAGATTGAAGATCCTTTAACCCTTGTTCAACCACAAGTTTTTAAGTTAGAAATTGGGATGAGGAGATTCTTGATAGCTTCCATGTCTTGATGCTCAAATTGTCCATTGCCGGGGACACGACTAAGTACTTAGATTTTACTCTCTCGAGAGGTGGTGCACTTTCCCCACAAGACTCGACATGCATCGAGACAAGATCTTTCAGAAGCCTTCCCTTAGACCAAAATGGACGGGCTCCAAAACTATCACCCCCTACCACCAATTGTCCATCTGGCTAAGTTATTGCAACCTATATGATCCAGGCAGAGCCCATATTGCCATGTGGCTGCACTTGAAGCTTCTCAACATTTTGTTGGAGATATGCCCAAGAGGCAATAATAAAGTGGGTTATTATCATATCTTCATACTTATGATAAATGTTTACATACCATGCTATAATTGTATTAACAGGAAACATTAATACTTGTGTGAGTTGTAAACATAAAAGAGTCCCTAGTAAAGCCTCTTGTTAAACTAGCTTGTTGGTTAATATATGATCATGGTTTCCTGATCATTAACATAGAGATGTTATTGACAACAGGGTCATATCATTAGGAGAATGATGTGATGGACATACTCCTATAGATAAGCGTAGCATAAAGATCAAGTCATTTTAATAGTTCAATTGCTATATGCTTTCTGATACATAGTAACCTAATTCCTTCGACCATGAGATCATGCATATCACCTTTACTGGATGGATGCTTTGATGACATAAAACACCATACCGTAACTGGGTGGCTATAAAGGTGGCATTGAGTGTTTGGAAAGTATTGGTTGAGACACATGGATCAAGAATGGGATTTGTCCATCCATATGACGGATAGATATACTCTGGGCCCTCTCGGTGTAATGTCATCCAATTAGCTTGCAAGCATGTGACTGGCTCACAAGGGATCACATATCACGGGAACGAGAAAAGAGTACTTATCAGTAACGAGGTTGAACTAGGTATGCAGAGATACCGACGATCATAACCTCGGATAAGTAAACTATCGTGAGACAAAGGGAAATTGGTATCGTATGTAAGTGGTTCATTCGATCGCAAAGTAATCGTAGAAATATGTGGGAGCCATATGAATTTCCAGATTCCTCTATTGGTTATTGATCGGAGAAGTGTCTCGATCATGTCCGCATAATTCACGAACCGTAGGGAGACACACTTAAGGATTCGACATTGTTTGAGTAGTTATGATATGATGAGAAAGAGACCGAATGTTGTTCGGAGTCTCGGATGGGATCCGGGATATCACGAGGAGATCCGGAATGGTCCGGAGAATAAGGTTCATATAAGGAAAGTCCCGTTTCGGAGTTGGGGAATGTTTCCGGTGTTTTCATCGGGAATGTTCTAGAAGGTTCCGGAATGTTCGGCACTCTGGAGGGGAAGGGTACATGAATGTGTTGTATCAAGTTGGTATGATTGCATCATGTACTAAGTGTCATCGCTGTTCCAAATAAAGGATTAATCGAATCCTAGTTTGAAAAGTCAAATAGCTAAATTGAAAAGTCAAACGGCTAAATTTGGAAAGTGGAAAAGAGGAGGAGGAGGTGAAACCGAGTTGGGGAGGGAGTCCTCCTCCCCAAGCCGGCGCACCACCCAAGCCGAGTTGGGGAGGGACTCCCCTCCCTCCCCTTGGCCGCCGGACCCTCCACCTATATAAGGAGGGGCAGGGATCCCTCCTAGTACACACAAGTCCCTCACCTCAAACCCTAGAAGCTGCAGCCCACCATAGCCGCCGTCGCCCCCTAGGGTTTTGCCCTAGCCGCCGACTTAGGGGTCCCCGGAACCCTAGCCGCCGGCTCTAGCACATCCTCCTTGGTGTGTCTAAACCCTAGATCGCCGAGGAGCTCTCTCATACTCCACCATACTCGCTCCGGCTTAAGGCGAAGCCCTGCGAGATCTCCGCTCTACTTCCGGTACCACGCCGTTGTGCTGCCGGAATCGCGAGGAGAGTGCTACAACCTCCGCTGCCTGCTGGAACAAGGGAGAGGAAGGTCTTCGTCGAGTACCGAACGTGTGATCGACTGCGGGAGCGCTGCCGGAACGCAGCGCCGGAAGGATCGTCTACGCGATCTTGAGATCGGCAAGTGTACGACTACATCACCCACGAGAATCTGCTCTCGTTAACCGCTTTGGAATCTTCGAGGGTGAGTTACTCTATCGACTCGTTGCTACAATCTAGTAGATAGATCTTGGCTTGTTTGTTTGTATGCGGTAGAAATTTTTTGTTTTCCATGCTACGAACCCCCTAAAGTGGTATCAGAGCCGTGTCTATATGTAGATCTGTTGCACGAGTAGAACACAATGGTCATTGTGGGCGTTGATGCTTTTGTTGTCGATTGCTTCTTGTGTACTTTGCATCTTGCGGGATGGTGGGATGAAGCGGCCCGGGCTAACCTTACATGACATCGTTCATGAGACTTGCTCCACGCTTGACATGCAACTTGTATTGCATAAGTGGCTTTGCGGGTGCCTGTTTCTCCCAACATAGTTAAGATTCAATTTACAACGGGTGATTGACAATACTAGTATCAATGTTGTGGTTCTTGTTCGTAAGTTAGAGCGACACTTATTGAAAGCCCCAAACCACGTAAAATATGCAAAGAAAATTAGAGGCGTCTAACTTTGTTTTGCAGGGGTGTGCTGTGATGTGATATGGCCATGATTGTGATTATATTTGATGTATGCAATGTTCCTTATTGTAAGTTGGCAACTAGCAGGAGCCATATGGTTGTCTTTAAATTCTGTTAAGACCCGCGTGTCTATTCAAAGTAGTTGTAATAGTTGAAGCTGGTGAACGACAACCATGGAGCAGCGTCATTGACCTTGATGCAATGCCGGTGATGATGGAGATCATGTTCGTGCTTGAAGATGGAGATCGGAAGCACAAGAAGAAAGGCCATATCATATCACATATTATGAATTGCATGTGATGTTAATCCTTTATGCATCTTGTATTGCTTAGTAGACGACGGTAGCATTATAAGATGATCCCTCATGCACATGAATTTCAAGTCATAAAGTGTTCACCCTTAGTTAGCACCGTTGCTAAAGCTTGTTGTTTCGAAGCACCACGTGATGATCGGGTGTGTTAGATTCTACAAGTGTATACAACGTGAGCAAGCCAGATTTGCTCATGCGGAAGCTAAGGTTTGATCTTGACGAGCCTAGCATGTACAGACATGGTCTCGGAACACGGATCACCGAAAGGTAAAGCATGAGTCATATAGTAGATATGATGAACATGATGATTGTTCGCCGTTGAAGCTACATCAACTCTCGTGATGATCGGTTTTGATGTGGTGGATTTGGTTCGTGTGATCACTAAAACATGTGAGGGATATTGTTTTGAGTGGGAGTTCAACGGCAATATGATTAAAAGTTGAACACTATTTATCATAAATTAAATCAAAGTGAATTTGCATAGTTGTTGTAGTCATTGGCATCCGTTTACCACCTTGCGTTTAGTTATAATTGAGATGATAGAACTATAGAATTCTGGTTAGTTACTTTACGAACTGGTATCGTATTGTTTTGAAGTGTTAATCTAAAGTTTAAAAGTCCTATTGCAAACTTTCAGTAAAGTTCCGGTTACTCCATGAAGTTTAATAATTGGTATTAAAACAAGAGTGACAATTCCAAGTATTAGTGTATAAGTATCATGTTTGTCTCCATGAATCTTGATATTCAAAGGAATGTCTTAATATCAAGGTTATCTAGGATCTGAAAGAGTTGTTTCAGAAACCATGATGTGTGGAAGATATTGTGATATCTGAAACAAAGTTTTGGTTGCAACATGACAAAGTATAATATGGCAAAAGTCATGTTCTCATGTTTGATGAGAATTTGCAAAAGGTTGGAGACACTAGTTGTCCTAATCGTCCAAAAGGATTTGGAGAGCAACATTATACTCATGATTCACCGTTATAAGCTAAAAATAGCTTGATCATGGATAATTCCATGATAAGGGTGAATATTTGATGTAGGTAAAATATTTACTACACCAAGAGATTACTAAAGAAAGGAATTTGGAAGAACACCAAACATTTGATGATGGTGATCTACTTCAAAGTGCAAGTCCAAAGACATTGGTATTTAATTATACACGCTTTGGATTATGTGTCATATGTATGACTCCACTATTGATGTTGATAGGTTCTTTCAAACAGAAAAGGAAATACTGAAAGAGAATCTCATAAATATATGGCAGAAAAGAAAAGACTAGAATTGTTCAGTTTAAGTATATAGATGATATACATGTTATGGCTATATTCTTTGCTTATTAAACAATGTGGTTCTTAAGTATTTGATACTGAATTTGTTGGTGTGAATCGTCATACGAAACAACACAATTCATGAACTACAATGGCCTAAGTAAATAGCAAAAGAATATGTGATGATGTTCATCGAGAACAAATAAAGGGTTATTGTGTTACTCGTTAAACATCATAGCTTGCCTTCAAGATTTGTTTTATCAGGTATTATGAGAACAAAAGGGTTGTTCAAATAATTGCCGTAATCCATAAAAGATGGATGATTCACAAATCTTGTTGGAGAAATCACATCCATAAAACTAGTGCTAAAAATGTCGAAAGACAAATTGATTGAAAGATCACTTAGGAAGTGGCATCGCCGTTTAAATTATATTGGAAAGAAAACATGAAGAAACTCCATGGGGATGGAATTTTGGAGTCTTTTGATTTTTGATCAAATGACGCTTGTGAAACTTTCCTAGAGATAATTAAAACTTCGTTCATAGGCCAAAAGGGAACGAATGACTAGCTTATTGGAACTTGTACATATTGTTGTACGAAATCCATTATGTGTAGTCAAGAGCGATGGATTTCAACTTCATATGCTTTCTCCGAAAATTTGAGTGAATATATGAATATTTACTTAATAAGGATGAAGTGTGAAATATTTGAAAAGTTCAAAGATTTTCAAGATGAAGTGCAAAATCATTGTAACAAGAATATAAATAGTTTATGATAAGATCATAAAGGAAGATATTTGAGTTACAAGTTTAGCATAATACCTAAGATTTAAGGAATCGTTCCGTGGATTTGCATTTTCCCGAAACACCATAAGAGTATGGAGCGTTCGAGATATGTAATTAAACCTTGTTTGACATGGTAAGATCGAAGGTGTAATTCATAAAACTGCCATTGTATTTTAAAGATTAAAAGCTTTAGAGATTACCGTTTTCCACTAAAAAGAGCTCCATCATAATCCGCTGAAATGACACCATATAAAGTTATGGTTTGGGATAAAACCCAAGTTGTCCTTTCTTAAACATTGGCATGCTATGCATAAAAAGGATGTTTGCAACCAAAGTCGGATGAACCTGTCTTTGTATGTTATTTCGAATAACTGTTAAGTATTCCTCCATAAACACCGGAGACAAAAGTGTTTGTCGCTTAGAACGTCAAGTTTCTTTGAGAAGGAATTTTTCGTGAAAAATTAAGTGGGAGGACAATAGAACTTTGATAAGGTTAAAAGAACCTTAGCTATATGTGCAGAATTGCGCAGCGCCGAAAAGTGTTCCGGAGGCAGCACCAATGCTCATGGCTCACGTGCCTCAAAGGTTGTGGTTACGAAGGTCAAAGTTTCTATTGAAACAAGTAGGTCGGGTAAACAATCAAATAACAAGATTTGAGAGTTAAATCATTATTTGACAATAATGATCTGACTACATACAAAGAAGCGATGATGGGCCCTGACTCTGTCAAATGGCTTGAAGCCATAAAATCCGTGATAGTTCCATATACGAGAGATCAAGCTTTGAACTTGAAAGACCCTCTGAAAAGGTACAAGACCTTACAGTCGTATTTGGATCTATAAAAGAAATAAGACATGGATGTTTCACATCTATGAAATAGTCGACATGTTGGGAAAGTATTCACAACAATGTTCAAAGGTTGTATATGACAAGATTTGATCTTTCATAGCGATATTTAGTCTAGACGGATTAATATAGCAACCACTACATATAATTTTGTTATATGGTAGTTGAATAAACAAAACAAGTTCTTCTAATAGAATTGTTACCTAGGATGTGTGCATGACACGGTCCATAGGGTTTTGTTAATTCAAAGGATGCTAAATGCATATGCAAACTTCAATGGTTGAAGTAAGCATTACGGAATTGGAATCTTCACTATGATGAAACTGTTAAAGGAGTTTAAATTCGTCGGAGATAATGAAGATGCTTGCATTTGCAAGAAATTAAGTGGGAGCGCTAAGACATGTTTCTGATACATTATGTGGAAGACATATTGTTGATTGGAAATGATGTATCTTTTATTAACACAAGATAAGAATTTCATCTCGATGAAAGGCTTAGGCAAAACCCATATATTTAGCATCAATAGACACTAATATGGTTGTGCCGAAAGTACATAGATGATGTATTGAATGAGTTCAATATATAAACTACAAGAAAGGTTCTTGTCGCACAGAAAGGATTGAATGAGTTCAATATTGATGATATATTCAAGTGTATTGACACTTGGTAAGTGAAACAAAGATTCAAGTATAGATTGATACTTGATGTATGAAATCACAAAAAATATTTATATCAATTATGCGGTGATATGTACAAATCCAGATATGTCCTATGCTCTAAATGATGTGAGCATATACCAGAATGATTCATATGATGATCATTGGACAATAGTAAGGATATTCTTATGATCTTTTGGAAGAACTAAGAATATATTGTTTGTAGAAGTGACAAATAGATGGTTAGTTCATTGTAAAAGTACTACATTGATACTAGTTTTGTCACAAAGTACAAATTAATTTTATCTCAATCTAAACTAAGGGTGGCACAATATAATGGAAAGTAAGTTCCATAATGGATTTGGATGAGTTCCAAAGTTAAGACATTGTGACAGATACTACAACAAAAGGCTAAGTATATGACTGCTATTATAGCAACTAAAGAGGGCATTTGGGTCAAGTAGTTTGTTATCAAACTAGGTGTAGTTCATAGCGGGATAATACTATGAAGATATATTGTACGACAATATTATCAACATGTTTTAACCCCAAAGAACTAAAGGTCTCACCAAAGGACCAAATTTATACAAAGCCATCTCATTAGAGAATGAGTGATGCGTAGAGACGCAAATACATGCAATTACACATGGACCTGGAAGTGTCAGATCCGGAGATCAGTTGACCACTAGCGAACGTGTACTTACAACACCAGAAAGCCATAGGTGTTGAATACACAAAGGTTTGAAACTAGATTATTGACTCTAGTGCAAGTGGGAGACTGTTGGAGATATGCCCAAGAGGCAATAATAAAGTGGGTTATTATCATATCTTCATACTTATGATAAATGTTTACATACCATGCTATAATTGTATTAACAGGAAACATTAATACTTGTGTGAGTTGTAAACATAAAAGAGTCCCTAGTAAAGCCTCTTGTTAAACTAGCTTGTTGGTTAATATATGATCATGGTTTCCTGATCATTAACATAGAGATGTTATTGACAACAGGGTCATATCATTAGGAGAATGATGTGATGGACATACTCCTATAGATAAGCGTAGCATAAAGATCAAGTCATTTTAATAGTTCAATTGCTATATGCTTTCTGATACATAGTAACCTAATTCCTTCGACCATGAGATCATGCATATCACCTTTACTGGATGGATGATTTGATGACATCAAACACCATACCGTAACTGGGTGGCTATAAAGGTGGCATTGAGTGTTCGGAAAGTATTGGTTGAGACACATGGATCAAGAATGGGATTTGTCCATCCATATGACGGATAGATATACTCTGGGCCCTCTCGGTGTAATGTCATCCAATTAGCTTGCAAGCATGTGACTGGATCACAAGGGATCACATATCACGGGAACGAGAAAAGAGTACTTATCAGTAACGAGGTTGAACTAGGTATGCAGAGATACCGACGATCATAACCTCGGATAAGTAAACTATCGTGAGACAAAGGGAAATTGGTATCGTATGTAAGTGGTTCATTCGATCGCAAAGTAATCGTAGAAATATGTGGGAGCCATATGAATTTCCAGATTCCTCTATTGGTTATTGATCGGAGAAGTGTCTCGATCATGTCCGCATAATTCACGAACCGTAGGGAGACACACTTAAGGATTCGACGTTGTTTGAGTAGTTATGATATGATGAGAAAGAGACCGAATGTTCTTCGGAGTCTCGGATGGGATCCGGGATATCACGAGGAGATCCGGAATGGTCCAGAGAATAAGATTCATATAAGGAAAGTCCCGTTTCGGAGTTGGGGAATGTTTCCGGTGTTTTCATCGGGAATGTTCTAGAAGGTTCCGGAATGTCCGGCACTCCGGAGGGGAAGGGTACATGAATGTGTTGTATCAAGTTGGTATGATTGCATCATCTACTAAGTGTCATCGCTGTTCCAAATAAAGGATTAATCGAATCCTAGTTTGAAAAGTCAAATAGCTAAATTGAAAAGTCAAACGGCTAAATTTGGAAAGTGGAAAAGAGGAGGAGGAGGTGAAACCGAGTTGGGGAGGGAGTCCTCCTCCCCAAGCCGGCGCACCACCCAAGCCGAGTTGGGGAGGGACTCCCCTCCCTCCCCTTGGCCGCCGGCCCCTCCACCTATATAAGGAGGGGCAGGGCTCCCTCCTAGTACACACAAGTCCCTCACCTCAAACCCTAGAAGCTGCAGCCCACCATAGCCGCCGTCGCCCCCTAGGGTTTTGCCCTAGCCGTCGACTTAGGGGTCCCCGGAACCCTAGCCGCCGGCTCTAGCACATCCTCCTTGGTGTGTCTAAACCCTAGATCGCCGAGGAGCTCTCTCATACTCCACCATACTCGCTCCGGCTTAAGGCGAAGCCCTGCGAGATCTCCGCTCTACTTCCGGTACCACGCCGTTGTGCTGCCGGAATCGCGAGGAGAGTGCTACAACCTCCGCTGCCTGCTGGAACAAGGGAGAGGAAGGTCTTCGTCGAGTACCGAACGTGTGACCGACTGCGGGAGCGCTACCGGAACGCAGCGCCGGAAGGATCGTCTACGCGATCTTGAGATCGGCAAGTGTACGACTACATCACCCACGAGAATCTGCTCTCGTTAACCGCTTTGGAATCTTCGAGGGTGAGTTCCTCTATCGACTCGTTGCTACAATCTAGTAGATAGATCTTGGCTTGTTTGTTTGTATGCGGTAGAAATTTTTTGTTTTCCATGCTACGAACCCCTACACATTTTACATCTCAAATCTCTTTGTTCCTGGGTGGCTTTCCACAAGTGAGATACACTAGGGTAGCCACAAATATGGGGCCCTATGTAACCACTCAACATTACCCATTCACACCCTTTTCCACCCAGGTGTTTCATTTACATAGTTGTTTTATTAACAAAACTCAAGTCATGGACTTAGAAATATTTCATAGAATGAATATAATCCACCCTTGTTTTCTACTAGCTAGGCTAAGCATGATAGTAGTGTAATCTTAACTTAGAGAAAATTCTACGAATGCATCATCTACTAGGATTTCCCATGGCATAGTTTATACTTAGAAAATTCCATGCAAGTCCTACTCAAAAATATCACTAATGCATAGTGAAAATATTAGGACAAAGAGTATGAAGCATCACTTGCCTTTTTAGTAGAGAATATAGATTCACTCCTTGATCTTGCAAAAGTCACACTCTTCAAAGTTCACTACAATTCAATCAAGCAAGGCACAATTTCAAAACTAACATTCAAACAATTCACCACATAAATAAAGAAACAAAACAATGCATGCAAGCATGCAAAAGATTATTTTATTTGAAAAAGTGGTTTCTAATAGGCTATAAACATTTTAAAACACCTATTGGTCAATTATAAAAGTGTCAAGGTCATTTGAAAACAAGTTAGTGAAAATGGCCCTTTAAATCATTTTTTGTTTTGCTAGAAATGATTTAAATCCAAGTAATAATTTCTAGTGTTTAGCCAAAATGTTTTTAAACACAAATATTAATAATTAGGGTCAAAGTGTTTTAAAACAAATCCATTTTCAAAAGGTTTCACTCAAAACCATTTTAATATCAAAGCAATAATTTTATTTTACTAGAAATGTCTTTATTCAAAGGAATAATTTTCTATGGTTAATCAAATATATTTTTAAATCAAAAACTTAGTGTTTTAGGGTCACAGAGTTTAAATCAAACCATTTGCAAAAAGGTTTTACTCAAAAAGCATTTTTAAACCATAATCAATATTTTTATTTAACTAGAAATGCTTTTATTCAAGGATTAATTCCTTAGTGTCACAAAATATACTTTTAAATATACAAGTTGGTTTTTATGGTCAGTAGGTTCAAAACAAATCATTTTCAAAATGTTTTACCCTAAAATTATTTTTAGAATAAATTTTATACACAAAATATGCCTAAACATGTTTCTGCAAAAACAACTAATTTTCCAGAAGCAAAACACTAAACAAAGGGCATGGTTGGAAAGTTTGCATCTTTATGATTCCAATGATATAAAATTTACAAAATTTGAACGTATATTTAAAGTTATGAATTTTACAAAATCTAACATCTAATAGACAAGTTTCTGTTTTTAAATCAAAACACATGCCACGTGGTGTGTTCCTATTGGTCCATACCGATTCGTCTGGATCGAGCAGCGTGGTGTGTTGGATTAAAAGTAAATCGTGTGGCTCTGATCTAGCGTACCCTTTCGCTGTAAGTGAATCTATCTACGCCATGCGATCGTGATCTAACGGCTGATGAGCAAATGACCATTGCCTGGCGGCGCTGGCGACAGCGGCACGGCGGCGACGCTCTGCTAACGGTGGTGAAAGAGCATTTCCTATCCCTAGTGATTTTGGTGTTTGATAACAACACACATATCGGACTAATAGTTTGCTAAGTGTATCGCAGGTTCTTTAAAAAGGTTTGCATACTTTCAGAAACTGTCTGCCTGGCGCGGTACCAAAAAGCGGTAGTACCGCTTTTTGCTACCGGACCAGATAGAAGCAAATGACTAACTGTCAAAAAGTCTCTGCCGGGCCAGGTACTAAAAAGCGGTAGTACCGCATTTTAGTACCTAGCGCGACAGAAGCTTTTTTACAGCTTGTCAAAAGCTTCTGCCTGCTCCGGTACTAAAATGCGGTAGTACCGCATTTTAGTACTGCTCGGGACAGAGGCTTTTTGAACGTTGCAAAAAGCTTCTGTCTACGCCGGTAGCAAAATACGGTAGTACCGGGTTTTGCTACCGGGCGTGACAGAGAGTTTTTGCTTGTTGCAAAAAGCTTCTGTCTGCGCCGGTAGCAAAATGCGGTAGTACCGGGTTTTGCTACCGGGCGTGACAGAGAGTTTTTGCTTGTTGCAAAAAGCTTCTGTCTGCGCCGGTAGCAAAATGCGGTAGTACCGGGTTTTGCTACCGGGCGTGACAGAGAGTTTTTGCTTGTTGCAAAAAGCTTCTGTCTGCGCCGGTAGCAAAATGCGGTAGTACCGGGTTTTGCTACCGGGCGTGACAGAGAGTTTCTTATGGATCTGTGTTGTTCAAAAAGGGTGTTCCGGTACCTATGTCCGGTAGTACCGGATTTCTCCGGTAGTACCGCTTGTATCTCCGGTACTACCGCTTCAGTAAATGCTGCAACGGTCAGATTTTGTGGAGGGGTATAAATACCCCTCCACCTACCTTTGGACAAGGTGCTCAGCTCATTAAAGTCTTGTCCACCATTGGAGTCAATTGGATCCACTAAATTTCTCAAGATCTCATCATCCAACCACCCAAAGGCCTTGATCTCTGGGGAATCAAAGGAGGAGTCCCCGATCTACTACTTCACCAAAAGAGATCTTCACTTCCCCCTCATTTCATAGAGGGCCCCTTTGCTCTAGTGTTTTGTTGGAAACCCTAGCTCTCGTTTTTGTTCTTACAAGCTTGTCTTTGATTGCTTTGACAGCCTGCTCGTTTTTGGGAGCCTCCGATTAAGTTGTGGATGTGTGCCCCAAACTTGTAACGGTGCCGTCTACCACCTTGAAGGTTGCCGATATAGTGGAAGGTGAATCGATCCCATTGGGGTGAGATTCATCGGAGAACAAGGGAGGCCTCTCGTGGCGTTGGTGGTTTGAAACCACCCCCTCTCCAAACGTAGACGTACTTCCCCTCAAAAGGAAGGAACTACGGGAAACAAATCCTTGTGTCTCCGCGTCCACTTTTCGGTTACCTCTATCCTTTACCGCACCTTACTTTCTTGTTACTACTTTGTGTTGTGGTAGCTCTTGCATTTTGCCATATAGGTAAATTCACCGTAGTTGCATTATCTAGAGAGTTTACCTTATTGTCAAACCTTAATTTGAAAAAGAAGAAAATTTGAAGTAGCACCTATTCCCCCCCCCCCTCTAGGTGCCCATACGATCCTTTCAATTGGTATCAGAGCCTCGGCTCTTTATTCGGGCTTTACCGCCTAATAGAATATGGGTAGCCAAGAAGGGGAAGGTGGTAGTGAGTCAACTCCGGTGACCATGGAAGATCTCAGAAACTTGGAAACAAGATTGAGCTCTTCCTTGGTCAACGAAGTCAAGAAGATGCTTGAGCAACTTCTTAAAGACAAAGATGGCTCATCACCCCCATCCCCTCAAGAGGAACTACCATCCGCACCTATAGGGAATACTCCGGTATCCCCCGAAGGTATGGTGGTAGGGGATAAACTAGACACTATTAATTCCTCCACACGACTTGATGGGGGGAAGGGCGAGCACCGTGATTCTTGGTACTCTCCCGATCCTCCCATCCCTCACCCTCATGTGTACAATAGAGGTGACCCACCTAAGCTAGAAGAGTCTGCTACTTTTGCTCAATGGCAATCACTAATGAGAACTCATATGCGCAGCTCTTGCATTGAACTGTGGAACATCATCGAGCATGGACTCTTTATTGGGGATCCAAACAACTTGACAAGAAGAGAGGTTGTCAATAGTCAACTCAATGCCACTGCTTTGCATATGATTCAACAAGGATTAGGAACAAAAGATTATCCACACATTGAGCACTTTAGCATTGCCAAGGAAGCTTGGGATGCTCTCACTGTGTTGTTTGTTGGAAATGAGAGTATGAGGAGAAACAGATATGATGCTCTAAGCAATGAAGCCGAAGGTTTCTACATGAAAGAAGGTGAAAATCACGAAGACATGTATCGAAGGCTCAAGACCACTGCCACCGCCTTTAGAAATGTGGGTGCTTCACATGTGGATGATGCATGGATAAAAAGGAAATATGTGAGTGCACTCATGCCTTTTGAGCCCACCGACTTGAAGAGCTTACAAGGAAGACACAACTACCATCTCATGACCTCAAACGAAGTTATGCAAGAGATGGCCGCTTTCAAGGTCGCAGCAAAGAACGCCAAAGATGCCCGTGCTCGTGCCCTCGGTATGAGCAATGTGGTCAATGTTGCTTTAAAGGCCAAAGCTGTGGACCTTGAAGATGAAGATGATAGTGATGAAAGCCTCTCCTTGGACCATCCCGATGATGTCAAGATGGCTCATAGTCAATATATGGCTTTCTATGCAAAGAACTTTTGGAAGAATCCTGCCAAGGCCAAGATGGAAATGCAACGAAGAAGCAATCCAAAAGGGAAAAGAGAGAATACCACTAGGTTGAGAACTTGCTTCAACTGTGGTGACCGCTACCACTTTGTGGCAAGTTGCCCCTATGAGAAGAGAGAAGATAATGGTGGGAAGCTTGTGTTGAAGAAGACTCTTAAGGCACCCTACAAGAAACCTTTCATCAAAAGGAACCCCATCAACAAGAAACCGGGAGAAATTGTCTTGATCACTCATGAAGAATACTCTTCCGATAATGAAGATGATGAAGAGGAGGAAGAAGAAGAAACCTCACATGGTATGGCGGCTCTAGCCACCACCTCTACTCCGACACTCTCACTCTTCGACTCTCCAAATGAGAACTCTTCCTCCAAGGACGTCACTTGCCTTATGGCAAGAGGAACGGAGGTATCCTCATCATCCCACTCTACTCAATTAGATAATGATGAAATTGATGATGAAATGTCTCTTGATGTTAAAAAGGAACTAATTGCTTTTGATGAGTTTATGACTAACCTAGAAGGTAATGCTAAACTACATTTTGGGAACATCTTAGATCAACTCTCCCACACTCAAGAACTTCTAGATGTTAGATGTAAACTTGGGCATGAACATATGATTGAACTAGAGGCTTTAAGCAATGCTTTAGAAGAAGAACAAGAGACTAGATTGTCCCTTGAGTCGAAACTTGAAGGGCTTGATGTGTCCAATGACATCATTGTTAACAAACTCATTAAAGAGCGTGATCATGCTATTGCTAAATACAAAAGAGCTAAAAAGGACAAGATTGAGTTTGGTGTGGTTCATGAAAAACTTGCCGAGGACTTTAGCTTGCTTAACAAGGCCCACAAAGCCTTGGAAAGTGAACTCTTGTCTCTCACAAAGTCCCATGAAACGCTTCAAACTCAATTGGCCAATATTCCTTCACCTAGTAACTTCATTCCATCGAGTAGCACGACTATCCTTGAAGAGAATGCTAGGTTGAAGGGGGTGCTTGCAAAGACTAAATTTCCACAAGGTAACAAGTCTATTGATGATCTTTTGAGCAAGCAAAGGCGTAGTGGTGATAAAGGGGGCATTGGTTTTGTCTCCAAAGCAAAGAAGAAGAACAACAAGAAGAAGAAGGACAAGCCGGCACAAGAGACCAACAAGACCATTGTGGGAAGTAAGACCACAATTGGCAAAACTATGTCTCATGACGATTTCGCGGGAAGTGCTAACCCTCACTATGTTTTAATGCGTGACTACTATGGTGATGTGTATGCGCAATATGTTGGTCCTTATGATGGTTATATTGCTTGGTCTATTTGGGTTCCCAAGACCCTTGTTGCTAACAAAAGAGGACCCATTGAAAAATGGGTACCTAAAAACTAGCTTGATCTTTTGTAGACCTATGCTTCCGGAGGTTCAAAATGGGTACTTGATAGTGGTTGCACTTGTCATATGACCGGAAGCTCGTCTATTGTTAAGGACTTGGTGTCAAATGAAGATCAAATCACCGTCACATATGCCGACAAGTCAAAATCTACGGTAATGGGTTTCGGCAAGGTTGTGGTGGCTCACGACATTACACTCGTGAACGTCATGCTTGTTGAAACCCTTGGATACAATTTACTTTCTGTCCGTGCCCTTGGAAAGATGGGCTTTGCCGTCTTTATTGATAATGATATTGTGGTCCTCATGTGGAGCAAGTCTCTCAAGGTCGCTTTCGTTGGGTACGTCGAAAATGACTTGTATGTGGTGGACTTTTCGGGGCAAGCCACTGCAGGTCCGATGTGCTTATACGGAAAGGCTGATGTGGGTTGGTTATGGCACCGCCGACTAGCCCATGTCAATATGAGAACTTTGCAAAGTCTCCATAAAGAGGGCCATATTGTTGGACTAAAAGAAAATGTTTCCTTTGCCAAAGATCGTGTTTGCAGGGCATGTGTTCTAGGGAAGATGCATGACGCTCCTCATAAGCCCACGAACCAAATCAAATCTAACAAGATCTTGGAACTCCTACATGTGGACCTATTTGGTCCTCCATCTCATGCAAGTCTTGGTGGGAAGAAATATTGTTTGGTGATTGTTGACGACTTTTCAAGATACTCTTGGGTTTATTTCTTTAAGTTGAAGAGTGAAACTCAGAGGACCTTTATCGACTTCATCAACTTGGTTCAACGGCAACACAATGTTCCCGTGTTGATTATAAGAAGTGACAACGGCACCGAGTTCAAGAACTACACCTTGAATGACTTTCTTAGTGATGAGGGGATTAAGCATCAATATTCCGCCGCATACACCCCTCAACAAAATGGTGTGGCCGAAAGGAAGAACCGGACTCTCATTGAAATGGCAAGGACCATGTTGGCGGAGTTTAAATCTCCATACAACTTCTGGGCCGAAGCCGTCTCCACCGCTTGCCATGCTTCAAACCGGCTCTACCTCCGCAAGAAAATCAACAAGACTCCATATGAGATACTTACCGGTAACAAGCCCAACATATCTTATTTCCGGGTGTTCGGGTGTAAGTGTTTCTATCTCATTAAAGGTGTTCGTTTGTCTAAATTCGAATCTAAAGCTTTAGAGGGTATTTTTGTTGGCTATGGTCTCGAATCTCACACTTATAGAATCTATGACAAGCTCTCCGGAGCCGTCATAGAATCTTGTAGTCTGACCTTTGAAGAATATGATGGTCCCCAAGGGGGGCGTGTTGATGCTTGTGATGCAGATGTTGAAATACCTCAGGATGCCATAGGAAGAATGGGTGTGGGTTATATCCGCCCCATTGAGGAACCCCTTATGGCGGATCGAGAAGAACTATACTCCACTCGAGTGGAGCCCTCATCTTCACATCCTCAACATGCTCCATCTACCGAGGAGGAATTTGACTCAAGCCAAAGACAAGATGTGGACCCTCAACATAGTGATCAATGTGTGAACTCTAGTCAAAGGGAACTTGGTCCATTTGATGGGGTGTCAAGTGGAGTCAAGTCATTTTGCCAAGGAAGATCCATCCAAGCTGTTTTGAGGGGTGCTCAAGTTGAGGCTAGAAGATCACTTGATCAAGACCAAGGCCAATCCGTGCCTCCCAATATAGAGGATGAATCCAATAATGATCAAGGTCAAGTTGATGGTCAAGACGAGGATCAAAATGATGAAGAGGGTCCTCCAAGAAACAATGAGGAGATCCACGCTCGTCGCGAAGCTAGAAAGGAAAGAATGTTGGAAATAAGAGACCACTCCCTCCAAAATGTTGTTGGAGATTTAAGGAAAGGTATTTCCACGCGAGCACAATTGAAGAGGTTCAGTGAACATCAAGCTCACATTTCCATGATTGAACCAAAGAAAGTGTGGGAAGCTCTTGAAGATTCGGATTGGTTAGAAGCTATGCACAAAGAGCTCAACAATTTTGAGAGAAACAAAGTATGGAAGTTAGTTGAGAAGCCAAAGGATTGCCGCAATGTTATTGGAACAAAGTGGATATTAAAGAACAAGCAAGATGAGCATGGGATTATTGTAAGGAACAAGGCTAGATTGGTTGCACAAGGTTATTCCCAAATTGAAGGCATTGATTATGGAGAGACTTATGCACCCGTGGCTCGCCTTGAGTCCATCCGTATCCTTCTTGCTTTTGCGGCACATCATAACTTTAAGTTGCAACAAATGGATGTAGAAAGTGCTTTCCTTTATGGTCCTTTGAATGAATTGGTATATGTTAAGCAACCCCCGGGATTTGAGGACCCCAACCTTCCAAACCATGTCTATAAACTTGATAAGGCGCTCTATGGGCTCAAGCAAGCCCCACGCACGTGGTATGAGCACCTTAGAGAGTTATTGTTTGACCGTGGCTTTGAGGTTGGGAAAATCGATCCCACTCTTTTTACTAAGAGGGTTAATGGGGAGCTTTTTGTATGCCAAATCTATGTTGATGATATTATCTTTGGCTCATCTAACAAAGCTTTTAATGATGAATTCTCAAAGCTTATGACTAGTAGGTTCCGGATGTCCTTGATGGGGGAGTTGAAAGTATTCCTTGGCTTTGAGATCAAGCAAGTTAGAGGAGGAACATTCTTCAATCAAGCCAAGTATACTCAAGATATGCTCAAAAGATTCAAAATGCAAGATTTGAATGGAGCCCCTACCCCCATGGCAACAAAGACTCATCTAGAACAAAATCCAAATGGTAAAGATGTGGATCAAAAGGTATACCGGTCTATGATTGGTTCGTTGCTTTACCTTTGTGCATCTAGACCCGATATTGTGTTGAGTGTAGGTGTGTGTGCAAGATATCAAGCGGCTCCTAAGGAAAGCCATTTAATGGCAGTCAAGAGAATCTTTCGATATTTAAGTGCATACCCCATTTTATGGTCTTTGGTACCCTCGAGGCTCAACATTCGCTCTTTGTGGATACACGGACTCAGATTGGGCGGGAGACAAGGATGATAGAAAATCAACATCCGGGGCTTGCCAATTCCTTGGTAGGTCCTTGGTATGTTGGTCTTCTAAGAAGCAAAATTGTATATCACTCTCCACCGCCGAAGCCGAGTATGTCGCTGCTGCTAGTGCTTGCACCCAATTACTATGGATGAGGCAAACTTTAAAGGAATACGGTGTCCAATGTGACAAAGTGCCTCTTTTATGTGACAATGAAAGTGCCATCAAGATTGCATACAACCCCGTGGATCACACAAGGACAAAGCATATTGAGATTCGACATCACTTTATTAGAGATCATGTTGCTAGAGGTGATATTGATCTATCCTATGTATCAACCAAAGATCAACTTGCCGATATCTTCACGAAGCCTCTTGATGAAGCAAGGTTTTGCTACTTGAGGAATGAACTAAATATCGTAGATTCAAGGAGCTTGACTTGATTATCTTGCATTCTCACCTAATACTCGACCCATGTCTGGTTTAGGTGTAGGCATGAACATAGGGGGAGTGCGTTCCTAATTGATTGGACTATCCCTCCCCCCATTATGCGCAAATTAAAACAAATATCATTCCTCTTAATATCATTTTGTGATATGTGAGCTCAATGATGAGTTTCGGTAATGGTCCCAAGATACATCTTCGTGGTGCCAAGCCGAGTATACTCAAATATGGTGGCCTAGGCCACCGCCCCCTCTCAATCGAGGGGATGATGTGCTTACTCGGGGTTGTCACCTAGTTGATTTGGTTCTTACTCATGTTTGTCATCCACTAGTTTTGTTGTTTCTTCTGGTCATGCACTCAAGTTTGGTTCTTCATTTGTTTTTTTGTTTTCTTCCTTGAGTGCATTGTCCCGTTTCCGCGTGTCTCTCTAAACCCAGGCCCCTCCTCACCAACAAAACCCATCTACTCTGCACAAGAACCTTCCTGTTTCTGTTTTCCTGGCCTCTGTCCTGTTGGTAACGGTACTACCGGATCACACGCGGTACTACCGCCCAACGGTACTACCGGAAGTCACTGACGGTACTACCGCCCCTGGGTATGTTTCCAGGTTCCTGCCTGAAAACTTCCCAGGAGCGGTACTACCGGCCGTTACTTGCGGTACTACCGCTCGGCGGTACTACCGTTTGAAAAAATACGGTACTACCGCTCGCGCGTGTCGGTTAAGACTGGAGACGAGGGAGCGGCACCCCTCAGTGCCTCATTCTTTCCTCGTCTCCACTCCTCACCAACGCCACCACCAGAGCACGACGTCGCCGGAGGAAGCCCATCCGCCCCTCCCTCTCCCGGATCCCCCCCCGGATTCGGTCTCCCCGCGGGCTCCTCCCTCTTCCCCACCGTCATGGACACCGGTACCACCGCCCTCCTCCTCTTCCTTCTTGTTTTCTCCATTGAATCTAGGTTCCTTCGATTCGTGGTTAAAACTTGCATCCTTGAGGTTGTATCGTGTGCTATTTACCCGATCTATCCCTTGGCCCGATGGGAATCGTGTTTTGACAACTAATTTGTTGCCCATACTCGGATCTTAGTCCAGATCTGCACTGTAGTCGCGGGCCGGTAGTACCGGGAATCTTTTTCCGGTACTACCGCTTGGCGGTACTACCGCTTGTGCAGGTCCGGTACTACCGCCCCTGTACTGGCAGTAATTTTTTTTTTAAAACACTCATTTCCATCATCTGTTTGCCCCAGGTTCTTGTGCCCTTACCCCTATGCTTTCTCCCTCGTTCTTTCACAGGTGCAGGGGGTTCCCAGGGATCGCGCAAGCGCTCCAAAGCTCACTGTGAGATCGAGGACTATGAGTCTGAATCTGAGACTGAGTCTGAAGAGGAGGTCATGCCCCAACCTAGTGCCCGTCTGAAACTGCCAACAACTCGTGGTCGTGGGGGAAAGAGGGTCAAGCAAAGTGCTGGTCGTGGTAAAGCTCCTCCACCTCCTCCTCCCTCTGGTCCTCGCAAGAGTCAAAGTTCCGGGCCATCAGGGCCCAGGCTGTTGTGTGATATCTCTGAGTCTGAATTTCATGCTCTGCGAGTGGTCAGTCCGTATGGGGCGGCCCGCTCCTATGCTCGACAGAACAGCCTCTTCTACACGGAATTCCAGGAGCGGGTGTTCCATGAGATTCTCATGAAGGATGACAAAATCGTGATTCCTCAAAAATGGATCGAGATGAATCATGTGAGGAAGAATCTGAACTACTTTGGTGAGGCTCTTGACATGTGTACCAACTTTGGCTTGCTTCCTATTATGGAGTTCAAATGCAACTATGATCCTATGCTCATTGCTCAGTTCTATGCAACCGTTCACTTTGCCAAGAATAATGCTAGGACTCTCACTTGGATGACCGAGGGTGTTGTTAAGGAAGCATCATTGGCTGAGTTTGCGGCCATCCTCGGGTACGAAGACCGTGGCAAGGATGTTCCCGTTGGGTTTCGGTGCCATGCAAATGACAACCCCATGAAGAAAGATAGGCTTGCCCCGCTGTACATCCGGGGGCGCGACATCCCTGGTAAGATCAAAGGGCTCCTTCCTACTTATGACATCATGCTCCGCATCTATCGCGAGACTGTCGCCCCTCGTGCAGGGAATGTTGATGAGATTCATGCCTATATGGTGGACATTATGATGGCCACCTATCACCATCGTGACTCTGGCCTCCCTATGGATGTGATAGATGTTATCTGGAATGAGATGGTCTGCGCCACTTTTCAGTGGAGGGTGCCTCCTTTTGCTCCATACATCATGGCTCTCATCCTTAGCAAGTGCCCAAAAATTGCCCGTGACTTGCCTCAGCTTCGGCTTGCCACTCACCGTCACAAGAATCTGCTGATCAAGACCCATCCCAAACCCCGCAATGCGGATGGCCAGATTGTTGATGAGGATGGGAACCCAGTTGAGGACTCAGGTGATGCTGCTGATGCACCAGCTTTTGTGGTCTCTCGTCGCCAGCCAGCACAGCCATCTTGGGCTAAGAGGGTTGAGGCCAAACTAAAGAAGATATTCTGCCTCCAAGTGGACAATCAGCAACGCCTGTACGAGGCTCATGTCTATGCCAAGAAGGCATGTGCTCGTCAGAAGGAAATGATGGAAGCTCAAGGATTGACTGCTTCCAAGGGCTCTGAGAACAACATTACCCCAGAAGATCAATGGATCTCCAAGCACAGCAACTGGGAAGATGATGCCACCTCCTCCTTCCGTGCCCCTCCAACTCATGGTGCATGGGACGACGTTGATGATGATGATGAGTGATCCTCGGGGCGCTAGTATTGCTCTTGTCCCTTTTTGGCGTCTTGATGCCAAAGGGGGAGAAGTTGCACATTAGGTATGCGGGAGATCTGCGAGGGAAAGTCACAAGCTCGTTCTTGCCTTGGATTTTATTCGCTTGTGAACTTTATTTGGTTGCCTCTTACTATGTGTGAACCTAACTATTGGTGCTATGTTTGGTGCTATGTATGTTAAGACTATGTGGTTATCTTATGGATCCATCTTGTGTGTATTATGGCTATTCTTGTTGGATACATTCTATGTGATGATATTCCTCATTCATAATCTATTGGTCATCACATGTTTCTTAGCAAAGGTATGTCCTCTATGTGCGACTTCTATTCTACCTGTTGGGGCTTGTTTCTACATATCTAGGGGGAGCCCCATCTACATCTTGTCGTCACTAGATTTCCTTGCAAAATGTGTGTTGTCATCAAACACCAAAAAGGGGGAGATTGAAAGAGCATTTGCTATCCCTAGTGATTTTGGTGTTTGATAACAACACACATATCGGACTAATAGTTTGCTAAGTGTATCGCAGGTTCTTTAAAAAGGTTTGCATACTTTCAGAAACTGTCTGCCTGGCGCGGTACCAAAAAGCGGTAGTACAGATAGAAGCAAATGACTAACTGTCAAAAAGTCTCTGCCGGGCCAGGTACTAAAAAGCGGTAGTACCGCATTTTAGTACCTAGCGCGACAGAAGCTTTTTTACAGCTTGTCAAAAGCTTCTGCCTGCTCCGGTACTAAAATGCGGTAGTACCGCATTTTAGTACTGCTCGGGACAGAGGCTTTTTGAACGTTGCAAAAAGCTTCTGTCTACGCCGGTAGCAAAATACGGTAGTACCGGGTTTTGCTACCGGGCGTGACAGAGAGTTTTTGCTTGTTGCAAAAAGCTTCTGTCTGCGCCGGTAGCAAAATGCGGTAGTAACGGGTTTTGCTACCGGGCGTGACAGAGAGTTTTTGCTTGTTGCAAAAAGCTTCTGTCTGCGCCGGTAGCAAAATGTGGTAGTACCGGGTTTTGCTACCGGGCGTGACAGAGAGTTTTTGCTCGTTGGAAAAAGCTTCTGTCTACGCCGGTAGCAAAATGCGGTAGTACCGGGTTTTGCTACCGGGCGTGACAGAGAGTTTCTTATGGATCTGTGTTGTTCAAAAAGGGTGTTCCGGTACCTATGTCCGGTAGTACCGGATTTCTCCGGTAGTACCGCTTGTATCTCCGGTACTACCGCTTCAGTAAATGCTGCAACGGTCAGATTTTGTGGAGGGGTATAAATACCCCTCCACCTACCTTTGGACAAGGTGCTCAGCTCATTAAAGTCTTGTCCACCATTGGAGTCAATTGGATCCACTAAATTTCTCAAGATCTCATCATCCAACCACCCAAAGGCCTTGATCTCTGGGGAATCAAAGGAGGAGTCCCCGATCTACTACTTCACCAAAAGAGATCTTCACTTCCCCCTCATTTCATAGAGGGCCCCTTTGCTCTAGTGTTTTGTTGGAAACCCTAGCTCTCGTTTTTGTTCTTACAAGCTTGTCTTTGATTGCTTTGACAGCCTGCTCGTTTTTGGGAGCCTCCGATTAAGTTGTGGATGTGTGCCCCAAACTTGTAACGGTGCCGTCTACCACCTTGAAGGTTGCCGATATAGTGGAAGGTGAATCGATCCCATTGGGGTGAGATTCATCGGAGAACAAGGGAGGCCTCTCGTGGCGTTGGTGGTTTGAAACCACCCCCTCTCCAAACGTAGACGTACTTCCCCTCAAAAGGAAGGAACTACGGGAAACAAATCCTTGTGTCTCCGCGTCCACTTTTCGGTTACCTCTATCCTTTACCGCACCTTACTTTCTTGTTACTACTTTGTGTTGTGGTAGCTCTTGCATTTTGCCATATAGGTAAATTCACCGTAGTTGCATTATCTAGAGAATTTACCTTATTGTCAAACCTTAATTTGAAAAAGAAGAAAATTTGAAGTAGCACCTATTCCCCCCCCCCTCTAGGTGCCCATACGATCCTTTCAGGTGGTTCCGACGATACTGGAAGCAAGAGAGGGGGAGGTTGCTCACTGGGTTCGCAGGGTCACGGTGATACTCGAGGTGATCGCAGGAGGGACAGGGGCGCACGGGGTTATCGCCGATTGCTCGCCGGAGATGTTGCTGACGACGGGCACACTCTGCCAAAGACGGAGGCGAGGCTACGGTGCACGCCAGAGCATATAAAATATGTTGTTAGATGCACAAGATCGTGGCGAGTACACGCGTGTGCAAGAGAGGGAGAGGTGCGGTCGGACTTTACCAGGGGAGCTCGTCGGAGAAATGGAAGGCGGTGGCAATGCTCTGTCGAAGACGTTGCCGATGTTGTGGAGCACGCGCGGGCGAGCCGAGGGTACTGATGGGTGCAGGAGACGATGGAGAACACGCTAGCAGGAGCCAGGGAGGAAGGGGGAGTGTGGGATGGCCGGAATCGGTCGGTGAACTCGTCGGAGCAGAGGGAGTTTGAGGTCGCAATTGCAGCAGCCTAGTGGCCTAGAGGTGCTGGCGACCGAGGGGAAAGGGAGAGGGGGACTAGGCGCTTAAATGGGCATGATCACTGGCGGAGTTACTCGCGGCATCAACACTAATTAACGCGTGGAGTAATCAGCAGAAACGGCGACGAGGGGGCTTGGTCATCGCGGTGGGGAAGAAGACGATGACGGGGCAGAGTGGGGTCGCGAAGTCAGCGAGGTGCGGGGTTAGGCGTGGGGTCACGCGGTCAGCGACTGAGCGGGTGTAGTGGTTGGTGAGAAAAACGATTCGGGGAGGGAGAGCGAGTGGGCTGCGCTGCTGGGCTGGACTGGGCCTGGTTCTGGGCTCGGGTTTGTTTCTATTTTTTCTTTCTGCTTTCTTTTTCTTTTTCCTTTTCTATTTTTCTGTTTTGATTTTTGTTCAAATAATTCAAACACCATTTGAATTCAGACCCTTACCAAACTTTCAGCAAGCTTTTAATATTGTTTATTATTGTATTTTAAAGACCATTTTGGAATAATTCATTTATTCATTTGTGGTTTATTATTTATTTAAAATAGGCACTTGCCTTTATTTAAATAAGATTTTAAATATATTTTCAAACTTCTATTTGAATTCTAATTTTTACCAAACCTTTTCCAGTAGGTTTTATTTATTCAAAAGTGTGTTAAATAATTTACTTTGAATTATTTTAAATATTTTTAATATCATTTTTTAATCATTTAAATTAGGCAATTGTCTTTATTCAAATAAAATCAAATATGATCTTAATCCCATATAAATTTTATTCAAATAATTCTTTTTAAGCTAATTAGATAACTTTTAATCCACTTTGGCAAATTCCAATTTATTATTTTCTCATGATTTAATTCATCATTTACTTTAGGGATTTTGTCTCTATTAAAATTTAATTAGAATATGGTTTAATCCCAAATGTTTTAATTTGATTATTCTTTATCCCTTTATTTTATTTGGATTTGGATTATTTTTATTCCATTTGCTTAGGGATTTAATTCAAGTTTTAAATTGTCTTCTAAATAATTTCTTTGGAATTTATTATTTAGTTTAGGCAATTTGTCTTTATTTAAATAAAATTGGATAATATTCAATCCTTATGATTTTATTTAAATAATCTTTTATTCCTTTCTATTATTCAATAAACTTTTATTTGTTTATGGAATGGACACTATTTAATTTGGCTTTTAAACATTCCTTAATTATTCATTTCTTTCTTTATCTTATAAAATTAATATCTTTTTATTTATAAATCCAAAATTGGTGATTCCAATTTGTATAATTTTATTTAATATTTGTTTATCTTTTTAAATCACCTTAGGATTAATTTGCTCACAATTTGGTATGGATTTTAGTTAGGAGATTTATTAGCTTTGGAAATTATTTCCTTTTAACTTATTATATTTATAACTTTTTATCCATGGCTCCAAATTAAGTGAAACCAATTTCTATGGTTTTATAATATTTTTATTTGTCATTTTTGATCATTTATAAATGTTTGTTGCTGAATTTATATATGGATCAAATCCATAGTCTTAGAGAGATCTTGGAAATGATTTTCTTCCATTAGGGTTTTAGGGTTTTGGTTTAACTTTTCCAAATGTTTAAATTTCAAGATACATTCATTGATGAATGTATTTAATTTGATTGAAATTTGTTGGATTCCATTTTATTCAAAGTTTGTTCAAGATGGGTTTTAATGTTTCTATTTGGAATTAAAAAGTTTCTTTTCACCCTAATTTTCAACAATTATTTCTTTTGTTTATTTATTTTTTTCACATTTCAAAATTTGGAAAATTTTGGGATGTGACAGGGGCGGGGAGGCATGTGAGGTCGCCTGAGGCCGGTCTTCGCTGGCAAGAAGGAATGGAGGGGAGGAGGTGACGAGGTAGAAAGCCCCGCTCCAGGGAGGAGAATGAGGGCGTCAGTGGGTTGGGGTGGAGAGGTCCCTAATCCAGATCGGGAGGAGAACGACGTGTTCCTGTTGACTTTGGTTTCGGGTTGGGTGTTCATGCTCTCTCCTGGAAAGAGGGTTAAATCCGAAATAGCAGGAGGGCTTAAATACAAATGTTCTGCGGAGGATGACCGAGTTGACTCCGCACGAATCTCCAACAAACGATCGGCACATATGGTGCCGGGGGGCAACTTACGCTAGGGAAATCTGTGTTGCGAATGAGGAATTCACACGCGCAACATACTGCTGCGCAAAAACATCCTGGAGGAGCATGAGGTCGGGTGTCCCCATGGCGACGCCACGCTCGAAACCACCAGCCACATGGCTCTCCACTGCCCTGCTGCCGCCCGACTGTGGTGTCATGTGGGCATCTCCATTGCTCCCAGATCCCGTGTCTACGATCTCCACCTGCTCGCCGCGCCCGAGGGCATGGCCTCGGTGACTGCCTCCGCATTCATCTAGCTCTACTGCTGGCACATATGGAAGCAATGGAACACCAAGGTGTTCAACAATGAGGAACCCTCCCTCCCGCTGCTACTTAAGAAATGCCGCGACGACGCCACCCTCTGGCCTGGACGTTTTCCCCCTGATCAGCGTGGATCGCTCGATACCGTAGCTAAGGGCATCTCCACCGGGCTGACCCATACGGTCACCCCAAACGGTCCATTTCTTTCCGTTTGGGTCGGGCCGCGGTCAGAATGGGTAGGTGCCATGGCCTGTCCGGCCAGGCGCGCACATAGTGGCCCGCCCCATTTTTCTATCTCCCTCCCGCTGTCACCGGTTGACGCCCCCTGATGGGACGTTAATGGTGACGCGACGTCGGCTGTCAGCGCCGGCGGCTTCCCGTGCGGCTGGCGTTTCCTGCCATCGTTTCCCATGCGCGCCTTGCTTCCCGCGACGAGAAAACTTCCCACGCATCCCAGTCTGTTTCTTGCCTCCGCCGCGGTCTATAAAAGACGGCCGCCGGCGCGACGGAGACAACAATCCCCAAACAAAGAGAAAACAACCGCCAAAAAAGCTCCAGCAGCAATGCCTCGCCACAAGATCGCCACATGGTCCAAGATCCGGGAGGTGTGCCACGCCCGCTACCCCGACGTGGAGGTCGACGAGGTGCACCTCGAGGCCACGGTGCTGGCTCGGCGCATGGGCGATTCGCAGGTGCTGGCCTTCGAGAAGGAAGGCGAGGTCGCCGAGGGTGCGCTGCAGCAGGTGGTGGAGGCAGCGACAACGGTGGCTGCCCAATGGGCGGTGACCGA
Source organism: Avena sativa (assembly GCA_916181665.1). Taxonomy (NCBI): domain Eukaryota; kingdom Viridiplantae; phylum Streptophyta; class Magnoliopsida; order Poales; family Poaceae; genus Avena; species Avena sativa. Next base: position 379,812,010 of record OV702284.1, read on the forward strand.
CGTGCACCACGTCGCCGCCAAGGAGGCGGTGAAGGCGGTGGCCATGGAGGCCGCAACATCGGATCTTCGCGAGATTCGCCACGAGGCGGCCATGACCACGCTGGAGGAGGTGGCCAAGGAGGCCACCAAGTCCTCCATCCGCGAGCTCCGCCAGGCCATCAAAGCACGCAGTGACGCAGAAGAGGCGCGGCGCGAGCACGTCGCCGTCTCGACGGCGGAGGAGGAGCGCGTGGCTCTGGCCGCTGAGGCAGCGGCCACGTGGGGTCTCGTCGACACTGACGACACGGAGGAGGCGATGGACGACGACGAGGAGGGGGAGGAGGTGGACCAGCTGGAGGCATCGCTCGCCGTTGCCGCGCATATAGCATGAGCGTTGAGCTTCGGCCCCAATGGTGCTCCGACTCCGGCTCCTTCTCCGGCGGAGTTGCTCGCCCAACAGGAGGCGAGGGACCACTTGGCCGTCGAGATGGACAAGGCCCTGGCGGCCCGGGCGGCGGAGGACCGGCAGAAGCTGGAGGGCAAGGCTGTGGCTCGCGACCGTATCCACGATCGCGTCCAGCAGTGGGCCATCTGGAAAGCTAGGGCGGCGATCGACGGGGTCGGTGGCCGTGGCAACAACGGCAAGTAGTCGCCGCGCCGTCCTCCTCCGGCAGTAGCCGCCGCGCCGTCCTCCTCCGGCAGTAGCCGCATCAGCAACAGTAACAGTAGCAACCCCCCCTAATTAGTTTGAATGGCCTTTTTGTAACTGGTAGGCTTAATCTAATGAAAAACTATCGTTAAGTACTAATGTCTCTCTTACATATGGGTCCTCATGGCCAACTGGCACGACGTCCGTGTTGTCCGCGCGCGTCCGGGCCGACGCAACCGAGCCCCGATTAGATGCATGGATGGGTTGAGCCGGACTCGTTTCGCCGGATGGGTCGTCCCGCTGGGGCACCGCGCATGCCGCGCGCGTCCGCGCGGACAGTTTCAGACATGCGCAGACTGTTTGGGTCGGCCCGGTGGAGATGTCCTAATCGCTTGCGCAGTACCGCTATGTAATCTATCTCCCTCTGCCTACCTCTGTTGTAAAACCATCAAGGGTCTGCCCCTTCTCTCCGAGTGAAAATTTGAAAAATCATATGCATTTAATGCTTACAGTCGACCTACTACTAGTGAATAGGCTACATGTAGACCGTTAACTTTTTGTTTTCTATGCATGAGCCTGCTATAACCGAAGAGTCTGCTTGTTTCTCTCTTCGTTAACATAGGAATTTGCTGACTTGGATTTGCTTGTAGCCTAGTGAGTAGGCTCTGGTGTGTACTTGCTCTTAGGCTGGTCATAGTGCTAAGGCTAGTTATAGTGAGGGTAACTTCACTAATAACTAAGAGTTTAAGTCAGCATTTTTACTTATGTGGCAATGAATAGTATGGTAACATGCAATGCCATATTAATTAGATTGTAGACACACTTTGCCTTGGTATGTGTGATGTTACAGTAACATAGGAGTAGTTACTCAATCTATCTCTCTCTTCGTTAAATCATTGTCACATAAGCAAAAATGCTGACTTGGACTCTTAGTTACTACTACCTCCGTTTCAGGGCTTAAGGCGCACACGCTTTTTAAAACAAAGTTTGATCGAAATAATTGAGCAACAAAATCTTGATTATATTGTACATAATTAGTACCGTTGGATTCGTATTGAAAAATACTTTCCAGTGATACTAGTTTTATACCAAAAATCTTTACGTATTTAAAGTAATTCTTGGTCAAAGAAAAAACACGCAAAACAAGGACGCCTTAAGCCCTGAAACGGAGGGAGTAGTGAAGTTACCCCCTACTATGACCAGCCTTAGGCCTTTCACAATGGGGTGTCTCTTAGCTCGTTATCCTAGGTAGTGGTGCATCTTTAGAAACAACTAGTGATTGTATCTTAAGAGTTGTATCTACATTTAATGATTTTGGGTACATGCATGCTTGTGATTAGGCTAATCATGTATTTTGCCTATGATACCATGCAAGGCTTGTAGCTAAGCTAAGATACAACCTCACCTTATCTCTTCGTTAAGTGCCACATAAGCAATTTGCCTATAATACCGTGCTAAAAACACTCATTGGAAAAGGCCTTAGCACTATGACCAACCTAAGAGCAAGTAAGTTAGACTAGTAACATGCACATGTTACTAGTTCATGTTACTACCTTCATAGTGGGTAGTACCATGTGTATGGTGTCATGCGAGGTCTAATTAATAAGGTTCTAGACTCATATGGTCTTGATATGTGTGATGTTATGGTAACTAGCTAAATTACTACATTTTCATTTATTATCATTTATTATCATGTCATATCACCAATTTGTTTACTTAGCCTTGCATGTATATGCATGATACTATCTAAGTTACTCCTACTATGACTAGCCTTGTAGCAGGACAGGCCGACAGAGAGGGAGAATGAGGGCAGCCGCCTTGAGCAGGGCGCCGAGGGAGCTAGAGGTGCACGAGGCCGCCAATTCCTCGCGTTAGTGGTGGTTGAATGGGAGTGGATAAGTGAGAGAAGATGATACAGTAATAGAGAGAGGGAGAGGTAGGACAGTTAGGATTGGTGTGGTAGACGGTTACGATTAATGCCAGGTCATTTTTTTTGAAATGAGACAAAAGCTTTGCCTCATATTGATATAGAAGAAGCAAACAGGGGTGGGCCTAAACCCTAAAAAAGAAACATAAACAGAAACAACCCAAAAAACAACTCAATCCAAGAGCTCCGCTAGGTTTTTAGCACCCACTAGGACCCAAGCCTTCCCTTCTTCTTTGATCCTGTGCATGACTTCCGAAGGCATGGACAACTTGTTATTGAAGACTCTCTCATTTCTCTCCTTCCAGATCTCCCAAGTGATGAGTATGATTGCAGTCTTTAGGCCTTTGGGAGAGAAAGCGGGCGACCTGGCGATAGCATGCCAATAGTCAAGCACCTTAGGACGACCGGAGCCCATATTAAACAACAAATCTGGGCAAGAAAGCCAGTTGGCCGCAGCGGACCAAATCCTCTTGGAGAACCGGCATTCGAAAAGGATGTGGCGGGCCGTCTCCAAGGTGCACCTGCATAGCTGACATGTAGGGTGATGAGGCCAACCACGTTTTTCCAAGCGGTCAGCGGTCCAAAGCTAGTTTTGAACAACAAGCCAGGCGAAGAAGCGACATTGTGAGGGGCCCAGGTCTTCCAAACAATCGAACCGAAGGAGCAAGGTAGAGATGTCATAAATTGGGCCTTATAAGCGGAGTCGGACGAGTAGCATCTGTCAGGAGACAAGGTCCAAGTGACGGAGTCTTCCACGCCCGGGGATAGTTGAAAGTCTACCCCAAAGCTGAACGAACTGAGCGATGTGTTCGGCAGTGAAAGAGTTAACCGCAATATCGGTAATCCAACTTTGGCCATTGAGAGCATCCTGAACTGTACAATTCTTTCTTCTAGACGCTTTGAAGATCAGAGGTGCCAAGTCCTTTGGAGGCGAGCCGTTAAGCCAATAGGAAGACCAGAAGGATGCTTTCCTACCATTGCCGATGGTGATTCTAGCTGCTGCGTTGAAGAGTTGTCGGTCGGTTTCGTCGTTGGGGGTTTCGGTTCCCACCCAAGGTTTTTCTGGGGCCTTCCACTCGTACCACAACCAACGCAGACCAAGAGCTCGGGAGAACTTTTCCAAGTCAAGAATTCCCAGACCACCAAGATCTTTGGGCCGACAGACCTTCTGCCAATTGACCTTACACTTTCTCCCACTCACAGTTTCTTTGCAGGACCAGAGCATACCCCTGCTGATCAGCCAATCAGGATGAAGTGTGTGGATCATATGTTTCATAGCTTTGTCCGAATGTATTTTAAGCATAACCCGGCAAATAATTTTGACACGTACAAAATATATTAAAACAAAGGACTTGTGCGGTAGGTCCTTTTATGTGTAATAGTTCTAAGAATTATTTATAAACTGGATTTTGATCATTTTGTGAAAAACCCTTCACAAAAGCGGACTACCATGTATAAATATTCACTACTTTCAAGACAAACTACCATTTTCATCGCCATATACTTTTTGGATACTGGCTCACTAGATAGGAGAAAAATCATAATCCCCATAGACATAATATTAGTCACGTAAAATTCAAACACACAAAAAGCGCCTAAACTGATGCATGGTTGGATTCGCGGAAATGAAACATCAAATTTGATATTTGCCTGATGCCCCCAATAAACCTGTGCCGGTTGAACGAGAGTGCGTGCTATTTTATTTTTAAGAAATCGGATGTTCTTAGCTCGTGAGAATCTGTGTGTTCTTAGCTCGTTTCCTAGTATGCGCGAAATGCAAAAGCATGTTGTAATGGTATAAAAGCCCAAACGATGGAAAGGACTTATGCGTGTGGATGGGCCACACCGTGGAAAAAAAATAATGTATGTGTGGATGATATGCTGAAACTAACATTCCTAATACAACGCAGTTAGTTTATCAAATCCTAAGGTGGTGCGATCATTGCATGTAAAAAGAGTAGGCTCCGTTTGGTAGCTCGGTATTTTCAAAACCATAGTATGTCTAAACTGTAGTATTCGGATGTCCGGCAATGAAATACGCCTACGTCTCAGGCGACTATTTCTCAGTCGACTGACGTGGCTGGCTCAATCGAATGGAAACATGCATATGGTTTACAAATAAAAAACTGCAACTAGATGGCTCAATCGAATCTTGGAATCAAAATCCAACGATGAACAAGATGACTCTATTTCTCAGGCGCCTGAGAAATAGCAAAACCGTTTTGAAATACCACATTTTTCTGCTGTTTTGCCAAAAATCTAAAGTGTTTGGGAATGAGTATGCACCGTAGTATTTAGTTGCTCTTCTCTATGGAGGAGATCAACCACCCGATGAACTTTTGGACCGTCACGGTAAGCTTAAAACTTTCCGGTGAGTATGTCACCGAACATTTTATTTGAATACTTTCCGGCGAGTATGTCACCGAGCATATCTGCTGGCCTATGCAATTGGCCAAAACAACATACCCACTTACAAGCTAGCTTTTTAATTGATTTCAACTAGCAACACGGTTAGCTAGTGATCAGGAAGGATGGACACCTCGGCAGATGCATGGCGGAAAGAATGGCGCAGTAGTCTGCGGTACCGGGGAAAGAGACGGAAGAAGAATCATTTCACAGTTTTAGAAAAAAGAGGTTCGGACCTCTTTTTTAGATACAGTGAAAATACCAAAGTATCTTCAATAATGCAGTATCTAAAACTGCAGTTTTCATTTGAGTCAAACACATCAAAGTATCTAAAGCTATGGTATTTCTAAAAACTGAAGTATCTATCAAATATTTAGAAAATACTTAGCTACCAAACGGGGCCTAAATGTTTTTTTATATTTTTTTAAAAAAGAGTAAATGTGGTAGTACGTAGTGCGTTCCTCCTCGTAGCGCCTTTTTTCTCTATATAAATATGCCGCCATGAGTGGCTACTCCGTCGCTGTGGGGAAGGGCAAATATGGAGGACTGGTACGTGTACCTTGGCTTGGCTCTCGTGTCGCTGTTGGTGGTGCTCGCCAGCCGTAGGCGCAAGGTAGCCCATGGCGTGGAAGGGCTGCGTCTGCCACCATCTCCGTGGGCGCTCCCTGTGATCGGCCACCTGCACCACCTCGCGGGCGCGCTCCCGCACCATGCGATGCGCGCCCTGTCCCGGCGACACGGCCCGGTGATGCTTCTCCGGCTGGGCGAGGTGCCGACGCTGGTGGTGAGCTCCCGCGAGGCGGCCCGCGAGGTGTTGAAGACCCACGACACGGTGTTCGCGTCTCGCCGGCTGAGCGCCACACTGCGCGAGATGACCAACGGCGGGCGCGACCTGATCTTCGCGCCGTACGGGGAGCACTGGCGGCAGCTCCGCAAGATCGCCGTAACGGAGCTCCTGACCGCGCGGCGCGTGCTATCTTTCCGGGGCATCCGCGAGGAGGAGGTGGGCGCCATGGTGCGCGAGGTGGCCGAGGCGGCGCGGGAGGCGCGGCCCCTGGAGATGCGCGCGCGGCTGTCGGCGGTGGTGGCGGAGACCATCGTGCGCGCGGTGATGGGTGTCTGGTGCAAGGACCTGGACGTGTTCCTGAGTAAGTTGGAGCGGTCCATCGAGCTGGCGGGGGGCTTCAACCCGGCCGACCTGTGGCCGTCGTCGCGGCTCGCCTGCCGGCTCAGCAACGCCGTGCGGGAGGCCAAGGAGTGCCAGGACGTCGTCTTCGGGGTACTCGACGGCATCATCCAGGAGCACCTGGAGAGGAGGAGGAGGACGACGGAGGAGGATCTGCTGGACGTGCTGCTCAAGATCCAGAAGGACGGGGGCCTCCGCTTCCCGCTCGACACGGACGTCATCAAATTCCTCGTCTTCGTAAGCTGCCTCCTCCTCTTACCTCCATCAATGTTTGACACAAGCTCACCCCTTCGATTGGTGCATGCAGCAACTCTTCGGCGCCGGCAGCGAATCGGTCTTCACCACGCTGGAGTGGGCCCTCGCGGAGCTGATCAAGAACCCCGAGGCCAAGCAGCGGGCGACGGCGGAGGTGCGGCGAGCCTTCGCTGCTGCCGGCGGGACGCTGGCCGAGGGGAGGCTCGGCGAGCTTCTCCCGTACCTGCAGCTCGTCATCCGGGAGACGCTGCGTCTGCACCCGCCGGTGCCGCTGCTGATCGCGCGGGAGAGCCGGGAGGCGTGCCAGGTGCTCGGCTACGACGTGCCGCGGGGCACGCAGGTCCTCGTCAACGTTTGGGCGCTCGGCCGCGACGACCGGTACTGGGACGCGCCCGAGGAGTTTCGGCCGGAGAGGTTCGAGCGGGAGGTCGAGGCGGCGGCCAGGGACTTCAAAGGCGCCGATTTCGAGCTCCTGCCTTTCGGCGCTGGCCGGAGGATGTGCCCTGGCATGGCGTTCGGCGTCGCCATCGTGGAGTTCGTGTTGGCCAGCCTGCTGCTCCACTTCGACTGGGAGCAGCCCGGAGTGGGCGACCAGACGAAGCTGGACATGACAGAGATGTTCGGGCTCACAGCGCGGCGGAAGGCCAACCTCCTGCTGCGCCCCGTCCTCCGCGTGCCCGTTCCCGGCGTCTAGCCAATGCCAATATGTCGTTGTCTTCGACGCCGGCAAGAGCGTCTTCCAGCTTATCAGCGACAGATCTGCATGCTTCAACTGCATGTATCAGCAGAGATGCATACCAGCTACAGGGATTTCCTTGTGAATTATGGTACTCTTATGTTCTACGTTAAAGTTTGCCGCAGCTAGCAAGATACTCCCTCCGTTTTAAAATATAAGATGTTTTAAGTTTGTGAAGAAAAATGAATCTAGATTTGTTTTAGTACGTAGATTCACTCAACTTTAGTGTGAATCTATACACTAAAAGAAGTCTAAGAAGTCTAGATTCTTATATTTTAAAACGAAGGGAGTAGTACACAACACCGAGTCCCTGTGTATACGACAAGAATAGTTGTGTTCCTAAGATATGTATCACTTTTGCAATTAATCACCAAAAATGTCACGGTCACATCATAAGAAGAGGTACTCCCTCCGACCCATATTAGTTGACTTCAATTTGGATGTATCTTTGTGATAGATACATCTAAATTGGAGTCAACTAATATGGGTCGGAGGGAGTACTATATAGTATCATGAGGTACTATACCTCGTGAAAAGAGGTACTACCAAAAATATCGGGTGGAATATCAGCACACTATAGTCTGGATATAATTAATAATGATTTTTGCGAAAAAAAAACTGCTTTTCTATTAAGTAACGCCTTCTCCACTTCCACTGATCAAGGTATTAAAGAAAAAAGGGAGCCGACTAAAATGTCACATTGGACAATTCATTTGCCAACTAAGACAACTAGACAACTATCATAGGTGCAAAGAAAAATACTAGCCATTTGGATTAATAAATAGGACCGGTGGAGTCGATTTCCCTAAAACGCAAGGAACCCGACTCGTATCCCAAATTTTGCTTGTACCGCTATTTCTCATCCCTTACTTTTTTGTTCATTCCATCACATCTTCGCAATGTGGAGACCTATGTTTCTTTCTGAGAAGGGCAAACCTAATTTCTTTGCCAACTCAAAGTAAACACAACTGTGGCACCATCTTTCTTTTTTGGGCAAAAGAATATATTATATTACCAAGATACCGATTATGCTACACATTTGCAACAACTTAATGTTGGAATTTTTGCCTAAATAGGCTTAGCCTATTTATTATATGGCAATAAATTCCTGAAATCCTAAAAACCCATTTGGCCCATTCATGCAAGGCAAGAGCTGAGACAAATGTTTAGTCCTATATTGCTAGTTAAGTGAAAGTTGGATCAGCTTATAAGGTGAGCTCTTCCACCACTTGTACGAGCTTGAGAGGAGAAGACATATACACGCACGCTCCTCCTCCTCCTCGCCATGCCACGCCTCGCCACGCCACGACGCGCGGGGTTACGGGAATCTCGCCGAGTCGAGTTTTATTTTGCCACGCATTAATGGTATATGAACAGTTGTACAGAAGCTGAAACGTTTTGCTTGAGTGGACTTTTAATACGAGCTAAATGAATACGAACTGAGTGGAGGCTGTCCGGTGGACTGCCGCCTGTTCGTTTCATCTCCTGCGAAGCCTGTCTGCCTTTCCTTCTGTGCCTATATAAAAGAGATGTCGCGCCTCTTCTCAGATACACTGACACACATTCTTTGCGCCTCCAGTTCCAGAGCACTGCGCTACCTAGATCTTCCTGCGGCGTGCACCGCGAGCCGAGACAGTAGGCCTCCGAGACCCCGCTGCTTCGAGTCTTGTACGGGAGAAGGGCGATAAGGTTTTTGGAGAGCGCTATCGGCGCGACTACTGGCTTCATCACGGACTCCCTCTTAGATAGCGATTGCGCCGACGTCTTCCCCAACGAGGACTTCTTCCCCGACATCAGCACCCTCTTCCTCGACGACATGGCTAACGACGGTGCTAACGCGAACACCGGCGGTTCCTCTTCTGTTACTGCTGCCGTGTATGTTTTCTTTCTCAATCTTGTTCTGATTGCATCTCAAGATCTTCGTCTTGCAGTCTGTTTGGTTACCTTTCTTAATATGTTTTTGTTATTTCACATGATTAGTATTTTGTCTAATAGTCTAATCATGTTTTTTCTAGCGTTTACTATGGGTAATTCGCTTGGTAAATTGATCTTTTATTCAACACTTAATATAAAACCTAATCGAGACATCAACGATGCACTCAAACTGCAAAGTAGGTTGTATACTATTGCCGACCCGGGAGATAATTCTCCAGTCCCCCCCCCCCCCCCCCCCCCCCCCAAATTTGAACACGGAACACGGCTGAGCAAAACCAACTAGTTTGCACAAAACATGCACGCTAAAAGGGAAGTTAGGATAGCCCGGGATGAACTGCTTTTTTTAGGGGAAAGCCATTCGGCGCACTTTATTCATTTGACAACAGAGTTACATCATCAATTACATATGGCAGAATAAAACTGGGTTTAACATCGTCCCACCTGATTACAGAGTTTGTTTCAAAAGAAAACTTAGCTAAAGCTAAATGATACGCCACCCGGTTAGCTTTTCTTCAGCAATGTTTAAAGCTGATGTTCTTAAAAAAGTATGCTTTCTGGAAGCAATCAGCTAAAATCGCTGCAGCTGGACTCTAAATTTCAGTCTCTGCGTTGCAAGCCCGGGGTGAACTGCTTTAGTACAACATAATTCAACAATTAAGCTCGAGCTCCAGGAAATTCTGCCTCATCACCACACAGTTGGATTTAGCCTTTAGGATTGCACAAGCGGAGCCCGCAAAACGCAGTGCACGTTTAAAAATTGTACTATAGCTCTCGTGTCCACCTCTGATTATTTCGTACTAGTCGGACAACCAATCCGCCCCGCGTTTCACTGCCGCTTGCAAGTTGCAACCCTAGTGGGATTTCACATTCCATCACAAGAAAAGCTGAACTACCGTGGCAAATTTCAGGCTACACTATGCAGAGTGCATCATAATTTTGTGAATCATGTAGGCATGATCGCTACCTCTTCTGCACACAGAGGAATAAGATGGATTTCGACAAGATGGCACTGCTAGAATTAGGACACTAGTTTACTCCATACGGTTCCAACTTACATATGCAATCAGAAAGGTAATCTTGAACAGCTTTCTACGGAACGGCAAGTTCGGTAAATTCTAAAGTTGGATGTTGTACAAAATCCAGTGAAATTTGTTACTAGGAGAAATTGGGAAGCATCACATTCAACTTAAGTAGGTAGGTCACGATGATGGTTCTGTCTCCGAACACCAATACAGCCTACAGGGGTCCAGGGAAGGTGCCATTCTCACGTTGCTCGTTCCAGCGGTCAACCTGGACAAAACACAGCCACGTGATCAAGATGAGAAAAGCCGTGTTGCAAGAAAAATGGGTAGGTTTTGTTGTAGCCAGACGCAATATGAGTAAAGCTTGAGATCTACTAATAGTACATCATTTTAAATAGCATGTGCATGCCAAAGGCGAACAACCCATAAAAACAACATAACCATCTGAGCCAAATTAACATAACCCATAAACTAGCAGGTAGTCATTTTGCAAGGTTTTTTACTTCCAAATCTCGCTCAAACTGCAAAAATCAACATGTCCATCTAAACTGAAACCACTCCAGCAGGTGAACCGAGGTCAATTTGTTGCTCTATCACCAGTAATTCTTGACCAGAATAAACAGTATTTATGACTTTAAAGAACAAGAGGAGAAATAAGCTTGAAACAAGAAAGATTGGGCTATTAAAAGATATAAACACTATATCACTTCATAAGGTAGGTTTCACGGTCTAATCTAAGTCCATAGATAATACAACATCGGCTAGGTAAGTCTGAGGTCAGTGGGGAAACAACAGAAACGAACTTGCCGAAGCTGCATATGCCACAGAAATACCTATTTTATCAAATCAGGAAGAACTCAAGAGTAACAACAGTGAAAAAAAAGGGGCATGAAACAAGAATACATACCCATTCACCTGGGCATAGTGATCGATAGTATTTTGCAAACTTTCCACACTCCGGTGCGTCCTCTCCTTTTGCAGCTATGCACCTGTCACAAAACAATAGTTCTTGCCAATGACCCAAACATATGACTGACTTATCATTTCCAAGAGGCAAAAAGTCTGGACCATACCTATGGTATTCTACATAGCGCGTGAAGCAATGTCTTGATTGATTTGTTGTGGGAAAACGAAAATCTGCTGGAGCTGTCTCAATCTGTATATCAACACATGTTTAGTGCTACTTATATAGATGTAAATAATACTTTGTGTAGACATTAATTAGTAAATCATACCAGAATCTCTTGTATCTCATCAGTTGTTTCGTCAGCACCCTCATTGTTGTCTTCAGCAGAGTTGGTTTCTTCCGGCTCTGTCACCTCAGGAGTTTCACCCTTTTCTTCAACAACAGCAGTGGTCCCATTAGCTGGGGCTTCCTGCAAAAATAGAGGTGTATTTCCAATTTTCAGACCACGCTCTGGACCATATATATAAAAGATTAATTTCAGTGGGAGCAACTAGCCACAGAGAAGTTAGTTCGGGTTCATGAAATAAGCACGCAAAAAATACAGATGTCAAATATCCAGCGAGGGATCCAATTCGCAGAGCAACAAAATTTTAATAGGGATCTAAGTCAAAGCAAGCAGATGACCAACTTGTGCTGGAGGAAGGAACAGACGCAAACACCTCGAAATTTACAATCAGGGCTTCACAAGCTATACATTGGACAAAAAGGTTTAACTGTAACCACAACATTGACAAAAAGGACAAAAAAAAGGTCTCAGATTCAAGGGGTAACATTGACAAACGAGCCGGATGAAGCTAGATCTGCATATGAAGTTCAGTTCATCTCCCACGTCAGATGTCCAGAGCTCAAGCAAGCGTGGAAGGTCAAGACAGAGGGCAAAATTAGGTTCTTTTTGTGGCTGCTCTTGCAGAACAGATTATGGACTGATGCCAGGCTTTGCAAAAGAGGATGGACTCATAACGCCAAGTGCAGCCTTTGCGATCAGGTGCTGGAAGATGTCAGCCATTTGTTCCCGCAATGCCCTTTCACCAGGGAAGTATGGATGCATATACAGCCGGTTGAATCCCAGCTTGCTCAGGTGTCAGGTATCGCTGTTGAACTGAAGCTTGCTCAGGTGGGAGGAGTTACAGACGACGGCTCAAGGAGTCTGGAGAAAAGAGAGAACAGGCGAATTTTTCAGCACAAAACTCTGCTGCCGCCTGTTGTTGCTGCAAAGGCCATTGCAGATGTTGCTCAATTCAGAAACGTGTATAGAATTTGAATTTGTTCTGTTTTTTGACTGACGGCTAAGCCGTCCTCTGTTGTATTTGTAACTTTTGTTTCCTCTCTTTTAATGCATAAAGGCAGAGCTCCTGCCATTCTCGTCAAAAACTGTAACCACTACTTCCATAGTGACAAGATCATATACTCACGGATGCTTGTGATTACAGAAACAATATCACACAAGCAAATCATATACAGCACCCAAAAGTACAAGGAATGTCATCAAACCAAATCCACTACCTAGTCAACCACACATTGCTGTAGTCCGAACAAAATAACACTTCCCCCTGTTGAACCTACGGAAATCTGCAAAATTGTATGGAGTTGTGCCTTGAGTTGCACGATAAACAAACCCAGAGATGATAGTTTCGACATCTACCAAACATTAGACTGGACACAGTTGCGACCAGAATCAGACGTAGCATCTTGAGTCTTGACCCTAAACCTACTGCAAGTACGAATTCTAATACCATCCCCCGCTCTAAATCCGGAAAAGTGATACTACAAATAAAAAATAGCAGGAACCGGCAGCGCCATAGGACCGATCGCTGGGAGCCGCCGCGTAATCACAGAACGAAACCCTGAAACTAATAAGAGGCAAGCTGCAAACTGGGGAAAGTATTGCTTCTTACCTCAACCAGCGTTGTGGTCTTGCCTTGCGTTGCCATGGGTGCGTCGCGGAAGCTCTGGGAGTCACGCGCGGCGGCGGCGAACGGGGCTGAGCTGGTGGGCGTCGTCGAGACTCAACCCTCGAAGAACCCGGAGAACCTTAGAAGAACAAAACGAACAGAGTTTATTTGGGCTGGGCTGCGAAGACACGCCCGTTTCTGCTTGAAAGACTTGGGGCTAGAATTCAAGTCCAACTCAGTAAACCCTATGCTACGCCCATAGCTCTACTGGACCGGTCCATGCGAAATACTAATTGCGGCCCGCTGTGGCGCGAGGCACAGGAGCATTTCGTCGCGCAGTGATGATTTTTCGTTTTTCCCTTTTCTTTTTCTTATTTCTGTTCTGTTTTTCTTTTCGTTTTTCTGTTTTATTTTTTGGTTTCCTTTTTATTTTTACTTATTTTTTCTAGAAAATTGTTCCTTATATTTTGGATTTCTTTTTTCAAAATTGGTTTGTGGTTTCTGAATTTGGTTCATGATTTTTTGAAATTGATTCATGGTTTTTTAAATTGGTTTATGATTTTGAATATGGTTCATGATTTTTTAAATTGGTTCATGGTTTTTAAGAATTTGTTCATGATTTTCTAAATTTGGTTTATGATTTTTGAATTTTGGTTCATCAGTTTTTGAAAAATGTTCATGTTTCATAAATTCATGATTTTGAAAGTTTGTTCATAATTTTTAAATTTTTGTTCATAATTTTTGAAAATCTTTAAAAATATTCAAACACTATTTTTTTAGGTAATTCAAACACTACTTTTTAAATGTAATTATAAACATACTTCCTCCCACCTATATTGTTTGTCTTAAATTTGTATAGATAGCATTAAAACTTGACTAAATACATTCATATTTATATAAATCTAATTCAACTAATATTGATCAGAAAATATTACAGTTTAGAATAAGATATAAAGAAGAAACAGAAAAAAGAAGCCGCGGCCAAACTGGGTTGGCAGCTAGCTTCAGGCGGTGCTCGTGGCCAGCGCCGCGTTGAGCGGCGATTAGCACGTCCTCCGGTCAATCCTCTCTTTGTTTTCTTGTTGTTCTGGTTTGGGGAAGCTTTTGCCAGGTTTTGGACGGTTTAATGGTTCAGTTTCTTAGTTTTGCTTTAGGTTTTCGCGTTCTTTTCTTTCTGTTTGGGTTTCAAAATCGTTTTTATCTTTTTTTCCAGTTTCTTTTTCCCTTTCTTTTTTTGTGATTCTCTAGTGATTCGTGGCAATGTAAGATTATTTGTCATTTACCTTTCAATAAATATTTAATATAATATTTATGATTATTGATATAATCATGTGTGAACAGTCCTCACGAGCTGAGGGCTTAGGCCTACATGCATCTTTAGCATGTGATACTATATTTCTGAAGTAATCTATCTTCATATATGTTTATCTTTTATCTTTTTGCCTCGATTCTAAAACCTGTAAGTAATCCAAGACCTCGAAGATCAGTAAAGGTATAAAGGTTAGAGTAGAGTTGATATGAACTTCGTGACATGAAACCTAGTGATAGTAAGGGGAGTACAACGGAGAAAAGATATCCTCTAGAGAATAATGGTAACGTTATAGGGTGTAATACTTTGGTGTGTTTATCTTAATAACTACTAAATTCCCTGGTAGTTGGACAATGAATTCATAATGTTGTGGTAGGCTATGGTGTTGTGAGCATAGGCGGATCCACCATCCCTCCAGCCCGGGCGGCCGCCGGGCTTGCCGGCGGCACGACGGCTTACATCTTAGTATTTTCTATAAAAATTTGTCTAAAAAATAGCATTGTATACACGTTTGCCCAGGCTTCTAGAATTTTCTGGGTCCGCCACTGGTTGTGAGGATGCATCGCCAGTTCTATATTTGAAATTATGATTATGTTTTAATACATATTTGCATTTATCCGTATCTTCTGTATTCTATATGTGTGTTCACAATTGTAGGTGAAACCTTAACCCCATGGCATATTTCTATCTATTGATCAAACCCCAACAACAACGTTCTGATCAGGTAAACAACGATTCTAGGATTTCGCTAGGTCTTGTCTGAGATAGGTTACACCCAGCAAAGGTCTTGTCTGAAGTAAGTTACACCCAGCAAAAGCCTCTGAAAAATTCGATAAATCTAGATCTACTAAGAAAAAACAAATTGTACTACATCTGTAATCTGGGTCGGAAATTTTAGTAGCCAATGATATACACTACGAACCGTGTAAATTTATAATGTGAAATAATTTTTATCTTAGACCCTAAAAGTTATAAAATAACAAATATTTAGAATTAATTTTATGGACCACGTCGCATGCTCAGTGACCAATCAGTGACATGCATGCATATGGTCTGCGTCCCATCCTTATTAAAGTGGTATTTATGGATGTCCCATTATCATTAAAGTGACATGTGTGTTTGTGGTAGGCCGGAAAATGCCGTTCGCGCGTCGTGCAAATGCTGAAAACCCACACCAAATTTGGTTTGAAAATTGGATGAATTATACAAAAAACGGACATCGGTTCGAAATATAAAATATTTTAGCTTTCTGAAACAAATGTATATAGACTACTTTTAGTATGTAGATTCACTCAGGTGAGTACCTTCTATCTGCGTGAACAATTTCGGATAAGTCCATTCGTTTGCCACTAACCGTTGCACAAAACGAGTACAATACAGATGCTGTGAAAAAACACAATTAATTCATGAAGAGACGACACAATATCCCTTATACTCCCTCCGTTTCAGTTTACAAGGCCTACGCGTATATCTATGTTATCAATTTGACCAATATAATTTGAATTATATAATATAAAAATTATATTATTGGAAAATACAAAGTCTAAAGTTTCCGGTGATATATTTTTTGTAATATATACATCATACTAAGTTGCTTAATTTCGCGACATAGAATTACGTGCAGGACTTGTAAACCGAAACGGAGGGAGTACTACGGTGAGTCGTGACCCCATCCAACTTGAAGGTATATTTTTTTAAAAAAGATAATATATTAATGTAAAATAATACTAAGTACATCTACCTAGCCTCTACAACAATGCAACGTCAAGAAATGATATGTCTTAAGGATACACACAACCAAAAAAATTAAAAAAAAGAAAAAAATTATGACCTAATGGACAAGCTAAAACAATAATGACGGAGGATGAATGCACCATGGATCTGGGTCCGGAGTCTCCGACCATATCCATGGCTTCTTCCATCGTGACCGGGAGACCGCCGGCCATGCAATCAAAATATTTTTTAGAATAAAAGGGATCTCTCCTCGGTTCCATTAATGAAATAAAACCATACAGTCAGAAAAGGGAAAGCAAAAAGAAGTGCTATTACTGAAACTTAATCAACCCTACTCAAGTCACTTCGCATACTAAGGAACAAACTCAGCCTATCTGACCGTTAGAACCCAACTACACATAGCACTACAAAGCCGATAACGAAAGCTAGAACAAAGAACAACCAGACTCTACCAGGCTAGGAAGAACCGAACAAAGAGACCATAAGCAAAACATTAAAGATTACAAGCGCTCTTATAGGTACTCCAACGATGCCCTTCCTTCATAGCTAGACGAGGCTATGTATTTCCTAGTAGCAATCCAACCAAAGTCCACACAAATTGTTCGATCTTTCCCTCTTCCAAATCTTTGAAAGGGAGCTTCTAGTTTCTCAGATATAGCAGAATCAGGTGCCAGACATGCTTCATATTAATCCCAGTAGTTTCGTTAAAAACTAGACTATTTCTATTATTCCATAGCCACCAGAAGACAGCAGAAGTGATTACATTAAAGTGCAAAAATCGTTTGTTAGCAAGCCATTTGGAAGCAATAGATTCAAAGTTAATGACAAGAATATCAAAAACTTCTGCCACATCCTCATAGTTGCCTAGCTGCAATGCACTCAAAAAGAAGATGTTTAACAGTCTCTATTTCTTTACACAACTCACATTCTAAAGGTTTTTTCATACCCCTGGCTCTTAAATTTTCTATGGTCATAATCTTATTCTAAGAGAATAACCAAAGAAAGATCTGAATTCTAGGAGGGACTTTCAAACTTTATACAACAGGCAAATAAATAGGTGTTACTCCCCTAAAGTTCAGCAGAGTATGCATGGATTTAGAGGAGTAGAGCCCATTGGTTTCATACTGCTAAATGAGCTGATCATCAGTATCTGAAAGAGTAATCGTTTTGGCAATGACTTGTAATTCATACCATTGTGCCATCATCTCCTCAGAGAAGGTTCTCCTAAAATTACACTCCAGCTGAGAACCATCCCAAAGAACATCAATGGTTTTGGTTTGCTGGTTTGACACAAAATACAGGTCCCAGAATTGGGAAGCTAGAGGAGATTTCCCAAACCAAATATCTTCCCAAAATCTAATAGATCTAGCATTACCCACATGCCATTTATATCCTACCTTAATAGCTCTAGTAGCCCACATAACCCTTTCTAGAAGGTAGATGGTTTGTGTTTCTTAGCAATATAAGATATTGGGGGGTGTATTATATTTAGCATCTATGAATTTTCTCCATAAATCCCCTTATTTCTATATGTAACTTTTAACCCAAGAACCCATCAAGCATAAATTAAGATCCTGCAGGTTGGGAATACCCAATCCTCCTAAATATTTTTTAATGCAAATATAGGGCCAATTAGCTAGCTGAATTTTATGGTTTCCTTCTTTATAATTCCAAAAATTGCTAACTAAGTATCAATAAGACTCAAATCCCACTTAGGAAATTTGAAGAAAGAAAGAAGATAATTGGGAATACTAGCTAGACAGGCTTTGATTAGGATTCTTTTTGCTGCAGAAGACAACAATTTCCCTCTCCAACTGGTAATCCTTCTAATAATACTTTCTAACAAAGGTTGCAGATCTTATCTCCTTAGTTTATTAAAATTAAGAGGGGTCCCTAAGTATTTCACAAGGAAATCTCCAGCCACCCATTATAATATATCAATGAAACGTTGCTGCTCTTCTATGGACATATTGATGGGGATCAATTCACTCTTATGATAATTAATCTGCATCCCTAATATCTATTCAAAACATGTCAGAATCCATTTGAGATTAATAGCTACTCTAGTATCATGTTCTAGGAAGAGCAAGGTATCATCTAAATATTGCAGACAAGATACCCCTCCAAGGATAAAATTACGACATAAATCTCTAACCAGGCCATTTCTAGCTCCTTTAATGAGTATCTTGGAGAATACATATGCAGAAAGGTTAAAAAGAATAGGGGCGATGTAATCTATCTGTCTCGGGCGTTTGCCAGTAAGGAAGAAATCACTTTCAATATCATTAATCTAGATCCTAACTGACCCTCCTTGAGTAACCTATCTAACTAATCTAATGAACTTAGGGCAGAAACCTCTTGATTCCAAAAGCTCATAAAGAAAATCTAAATTAACTCTATCATAAGGTTTTCATAATCAATCTTAAAGGCCATGCCCTGATATTTCTTCCTATGCACCTCATGATTGATTTCATGAGAATTAACTACACTTTCTAGAATAAATGTACCTCTAATGAAGGCAGATTGTTGGTGGTCAATAAGCCTCCCAATAATAGGAACTAGCCGATTAGTCAAGACTTTGGTAAAGATTTTAAAATAACAATTTAAAATACTAATAGGTCTAAACTTCTTCATAGTCTTAGAATTATCTTAGGGATAAGAGTGACCATAGCAAAATTTAATCTAAAGAGATTCAACTCATCCCTAGCCTAAACATTAAAGATTTTCAACAAGTCAAAAGAAATGATATCCCAAAAATGTTGATAGAACATAAACAAAAGCCCATCAGGGCCAGGATCTTGATAGCGGTGAGATCCATCACATTTTTGATGGTTTCTATTGATGGTTTTCGTTTGGATTTGATGGTTTTCTAGCTTTACCTAACGCTAATACTTCGATAGCGAAGAAAACTTGGTTTTTAGTGTGTGTTTCAGGTTCTGAACGTCAACAGAGGGTTTTAACATCAAAAACACAGTATTCAGACGAAAACAAGCAAATCTCTTTTTGAAAGCAATCGAGGGAGGCATACAGTAGCTTTAACGACCAACTATATGGCGGGAATATTTCTCCGGCCGTATAGTTGCCACCGCCTTAGGCTTTTCAAAAGGGACAACTTTCGTGAAGGGGTAGAGGACAAAAACAGAACACAGAAGCCGCCATCTCATCCACAAGGGAGAAAGAAGAGATCTAGAGAAGAAGGGGAAGACGTTCTTCATCTCGCTCAACGATCTTCGACCTCCTAGCCACCACACCCCCATAGCCATTACTTGTACTCGAGAGAGATATCTCTACCTTGCAAGATTAGGGTTTGAGATTGTTTCTTCCCATCTTGAATTGTGTTGGATTTATTTCTATTCTTATTGTGGATATCCACGGTAATATCAATAAGAACTCTCTTTATTTAATTATATCGATGATACTTTCTTATATCATGTGTGAGTAAGTTCCCTTGGGCATGGAAGATGTAAGTGATTGGTGAGATATGATGTGCCTATATATTTTCCATTAAGTTTGTGGTTGATTTTAATTACTATATTTTGTATGCTTGACTATCTGTGGGATGCTTAATGCTTGTTATCTAATTAAGGGCCCAGACAACATGATACCTTGTTTTACATAGATAAGATCTTGTTTGCTAGCAGACCGGCGACCCCTGAGTGATACGGGGATATCAATGAAAAACTAGTTGAGCTTGAGGAGAACGAGAGAGTCACTATGCCTATTGCATTAGTCCGATCTAAGGAGCTTATTTGCTAAGCAACCTAAATGATCTTAGTCGTCTAGTGACTGACTATGGTATTGGTAACAGACTAGTAGGATTATTGAAGTTGGGTTGAAATCTACCAAGAGGAGTTCCGGCTAATTATGGGTTGCTCGTCTACACACATATTTATAAGATTACAATTGTTATACTTATCACTCATCCACCTGGCACATTCACTATCACCATGAACTGAATCTCCCCGCGCCTATTTTGTTATCTGCAGAAAACAACAAACAAATCATTCTTTACTTTTATGCTTTTTATTTTTAAAGTTTACATTTTAATTTTATTTAAATACAATCAGTTTAATCTAAAATTTTATTCTTATTTCAACACTTGCAGTCAATTCACTCGAAGACCTGAGACAACTTCGAGTGTGATAGAGACTTCATTCATAAACACTTACCTTTGGGCTCTCCGTGGGATCGACATCTTAATTTCAAAACTATCGACAAACGATCTGTAAACTTGCAGCCATCAGAGCTCCTCAGAGTAGTAAGTAAACATTTCCTCCCTAATCTTCTCTAAAGTGAAATAAGTTCCTTTTTTCGAAATGGAGACATAGCCACGGCCTCTGTATCGAGTGATGCATACAGACTTTTTATTGCTTTATTAAAAGTTATGTCTTACAAAAGAAATACATCATGGGTCACACAGGGTGGATACATGTAACAACCATCTAAAGAATAATAATAATATGATGTGATGCCGCCTCAACATGATATCGTACGATCAAAACACCAGCTGAACCGGCCATACAAATCCCGTGCAACCATTTCCAATTGGTTGCACCCGCCTCAACATGATATCTACGGCCTGACGCAACTTCGTAGGCTGTAGGTACGACCATGTATGGATCCAATGAACTGCCATAGGAATAACCTCCTATGAGATGAATGAATGTTCTATTGTTTTTCATCTTGGTCACAAAAGCAATATTTTTTATTTTCTTGCCAATTTCTCTTGGCCAAATTATCTTTAGTGAGCAGGACACCACGATGAAGGAACTACATAAAAATCCTAATTTTTAGTGGAACCTTAAGCTTCCAAATATATTTACGGAGGAAAACTATATGGTCAACCATGTAATCTAGATACATTGATTTGACCGAAAAACCTCCCGAAGCTGTTAGTTTCCAAAAAAAAAACGTCTAGTTGTGTTGATAGCTGAACATCCATTAGCCTATGCACTAGATGTAGCCATCTCGTCCATTTGTTTCTAGTTAAGACCCTCCTAAAGGCTATATTCAGAGGGTTTCTGGACAAAACTTGAGCTACTGTGACTTCTTTTCTTTGAACGATATTGTATAAAGAAGAATACTGAAGAGACAATGGAAAATCTCCTAGCCAGGTATGCTCCCCAAAAAAGGGTTTGCTCACCATTATTAACACGAAAGAAATCTCTACTAAAGAAGTCATCTTTTACTCTCATGAGACCTTTCCAGAATGGGGAGTCCAATGGTTTTACTTTCACTTGAGAAAGAGTCTTGGAGTGTAAGTATTTATTTTGTATGAGCTCCTGCCACACACCTTCTTCATTTAATAGTTTAAAAAGTCATTTAATAAGTAGGCATTTATTTTTAAGTTCTAAGTTCTAGTATGTCCATCCCAATACCACCTTGGTCCTTCGGCCTACAAATAATGTTCCATCTAATGAGTCTATATTTTCTCTTATGTCCATCACTTTGCCAAAAGAACCATGATCTAAACAAATCTAGCCTTTTACGTACCCCTTTAGGTACTTCGAAAAAAGAAAGCATGGACATTGGCAAACTAGTGAGAACAGAGTTAATAAGGATAAGTCTATCGTCGTATGAGAGTAACTTTCCCAACCAACTTACCAACTTTATTTCGAAGCGATCTTTGATTGGCTTCAACTCTCCATTCTTCAATTTGCGAAAGTGAATTGGGATTCCTATATATCTAAAAGGAAAAGACCCAGACTCACACCCGGAAAGATTCCTATATTGTTCCTCATCCTCTCTTGCTTTGCCAAAACAAAATATTTCACTCTTGTGAAAGTTTATCTTCAACCCTGATAATTGTTCGAATATGCAAAGTATCAATTTCATATTTAGAGCTTTGTCAAGATTATGCTCCATGAAGAGAATAGTATCATCTGCATATTGTAGAATTGAAACTCCACCCTCCATAAGATGAGGAATGATACCACCTACTTGTCCATCTTATTTTTCTCTCGCTATCAAGATTGCTAACATATCATCCACTATATTGAAAAGGATTGGTGATAAAGGATCACCTTGTCTCAAACCTTTTCGAGTCTGGAAATAATGACCTATGTCATCATTAACCTTAATACCAACACTTCTCCGACTGATAAACTCATCTATCCACTGACACCATATAGGATCAAAACCTTTCATATGCAACACTTGTTGCAAAAAAGGCCATTGGACTTTATCATAAGCTTTCTCAAAATCAATTTTAGGAGAACGCCATCCAGTTTCTTCCTATGAAGTTCATGGATGGTTTCATGCAGAATTAGTACACCTTCCAGTATGTGACGACCTAACATGAATGCCATATGCGTTGGCCTAATGACTTTATGTCCCACCTCACCTATCTGATTTGTGCCTACTTTCGTGAAAATCTTAAAGCTAACATTCAGAAGACATATGGGTCTATACTGTTGAATCTGAACCACATTTTCTTTCTTGGGAAAAATAATAACTGTACCATAATTCAAATGAAAGAGAGGTAATTCTCCTTTTTGAAAACTTTGAAACATATTCATTACATCGTTTTTAAGGATATCCCGAATTTTTTATAGAACTCTGTGGGGAACCCATCTGGTCCCGGTGCTTTATTATTTTCCATTTGCATTATGGTATTGTAACATCCCAGCATTTAGGAACCTAACGAAGGGTACGTAGATTTATGATTATGTATTGTTGCATGCATCTATTTGTGAAAAGGTGGGTAAAATTTTCGCCAAATAAAACCTTAAGTTATCAATGTTTCTTTCTTACTTTAAGATTAGGTTTAGACTTAAAGGAGGATTGTTATAAACTTTGATGTGATCTTAAAAGAAGTATGTGTGTTTTGAAATGGGTTTGAATTTAAAAACTTAAGTGTTTGAATAATAATTTAAATGATTTAGATATAAGATTTGAATCTTAAATTAATTAAGATATAGGTAGTATAACTTAAATCTCAAAACAATAGAAATTATGAAATTCAATTTCATATTATAAAGACATAAACAAATTACAACAGAATAAAGAATAAGAATATTCATTATTAATAATAATATAATCTTTATTACAATGGAATAAAATAAAGATTACAAGAACTATAAAAGAAAAATTACGAAGGACTAAGAAAATTACATCTACTAACTACCCTATATCTAAAACATATACTAAATCTTCATCTTTATCTTTGAACCTACAAAACAAAGATTAAACAGAAATAAAACAAGATTAGTGTTAGTATATATTTCTCTCAGATATGTTAGTGAGGTGCACTTGACAATCTCATCATTGAGAAATATTAAGGAGGGGCAAGTTTCACCAATATGAAAGATTTCATCTTTCATAAATTCCCAGCCAGAATGCAAATGATAGCCAAAAAGGGACCAATTCACCAGCCAAGGTAAAAGTAGATTGGTAATAGTAAGTTCAAATTTTCTGAACCTATCCATATGTGCATGGCAGGCACACAGGCTGCACACACACAAGCATGCAAAGGGTGTGCTGTCAACTTCATAAGCACAGCCAGATCAAACAAAACCAGAGCACAGCCGTGGGGAAGCACCTCAGTGCATCACTACACCACACCACACCACAGCACAGCCAGGGTGAACAGCCAGTAAACCAAGAACAGCAGCCAAACCAACCACCTAGATTAACCCAAACATCACCAGGACGGTGACATAGGAGGGGGATGAATCAGGTGGACAGCAAGGCCAAGCCCAGGAGCTAGGAGGAGCAGGCTAGCTCCAGATCAAGCACAGGAGTCCAGCAAAACCAGATCAAGATCATCACCAACTTACTCCACAAATATCATCTTTTGTGGTGAGTTTCATAAAACCTTCACATGATCTAATCATCTTATTTATAGAAAGGCATGTGTTGTTTTACAAAACAAACCCTCAGAAGACACCCAAGTGGGGTGAATCCATCATAGGGATTTCTGAAAATCTAAAGGCAAACAGCAAAGTACCAGAATCCAACCAGAGCTCAGAGCAACATCCTTGCTCTGGTTGTCAAACTATACTTTACAATTCAAAAATATATATACCTATGATCTATTTCTAGGCACATCCCTAAAGGAAGGGTAGCACATTAGAAACAAATCTTTGGGATCCATAGATTGATCAAGCTCACTATCATTTTTTTTCAATCTTTGATTCAATAAAGAATAGCTGGTACCACTACCAGGACTATCTAAATGAACGAATTAGATAAGATTTGAATCCCTAAGCCTCGGACCAACATCATTGGTCTTAGGAAATTCAGAGAAGAGCATCTCTATTTATCTTTCAAAGCCAAGATTGTCTTAAGCATAAACTAACCAAATCCATGGTTTAGAATTAAACTTGTGTGCCATACATGATGGTATCACAAGAACAATCCATTATAATCAGGAAAGACAGTTAATCATCATAGATTCAGACAATCAACAAACTAATCATTTTCCTGTTAACACAGGAATCATAACTAGGATATTTCTATGTTTCACTTCACTGTTTGAGATCATGATGATGTCAGACCACATGTTAATTCCCAAGCTAACAACACTAAGACAGTAGCTGTATCCTATCATAATCATGACCATGAATCAAATAAACTGTGGAAAGCTATCAAATCATTGGCTTTACCAAGCCTGTTTCCCATACAACCACATCATCTGAATCAGATGCAATCCAAGCATCAAATCATCTAGTAAGCCACCAGAAACATCATATATCATTTTAAGCAACAAGCTTCAGGCCAATAAGCATTTAGCATGTGTACAGACCATCCAAACATGAATCAATTCATCTAGTACATGAACAAGCACATCACAGGAACCCAAAAGGGATAATCATCCTAATCTGAATCACAAAGTAGCCAGAGAGAACACTGCTAACATCTAGCATCGAATCAGCAAGCATAGAGAGCACCAGGAGAGGGGAATCAAACTCACCGTAGGTCCTCGCTGAAGGATAGAAGAGGAAGCAGGGGGGCCGAAGGCCATGGCGGCACGGGGATCACCCAGAGGGGGCGCTGCAACCCGCACGGCGCCACGACAATGACCCTGATCACGCCTAGAGGTGCAGAGCATCACCTCAACGCACGACGACCACGGCCGCACTTGAATCCATGCCAATCCCCAAACCATAGGGTTCGGGACGGCATCGATCCATCGCAAGAGAGCCCTAGGCTTGAATCCAATTGGATAGAACGAACGGGCATCGTCGACAACCCCCTAATGCACCATGGCGGTGACCAGAACGACCGACGGCGGCGGGAATCGCCGGCCACAGGGTCGGGGTTAGAGGAGGAGGAGATGAACTCAAGAGAGAGAGAGGCAGTGAGGAGTGGGCCGAGTTGGGCCAGACCCTTCGGGGTGGCTCTTTTGTCTAGTACTAGTGGGCCAACAGGGCCCAATAAGAATAACCAGCCCAGAAACAATTTTAGCCCTATTTTAATAAAAATAAAAAGACCAAAATACCCCTGGACTTAATAAAATTCAAGAAAATAAAATAAAATTCCAAAATTTATAAATAAAATATTTTTGGATTCACAAAAATCTAAAATACCCAAATAAATTAAAAATATAAAATATAAAATTTTAGACATTTAAATTTTATTAGGAATTTTGTAAATTATATATTACTTATGGAATTTTAAAAAATTATTGAAAGGTGATAAAATTAATTAAAATTCACTTTCATTATGTATAGTATTTTAGAAAAATACTAAATAAATATTTAATCACCATTATTAATGTATAATGGATAATTCCTAAAAGGATTATTAAATCAATAAAAATCAAATAAAAGGGAAATAAAATAAAATAATTCAATATATGTTATAAAATAATAAAAAGTAATATTTATAAATCCTTTATTACTAAAAAGGAACTTTTTGGGGTAAATTCATATAAAACTAAATAATGCATTACATTACTTGCATAATCATTTTGCTTCTTTAAATATTGTCCTTACTGGGCAATAATGATGTTTTTGTAGAACTAGAAGCTCAAGGTCCAGCGCAAACATCAGACTTCACTACCTTGCCATCACAAGGCAAGTTCATCACTTGCTCATGTCCTTTGAAGAGTCTTTATCAAAGTATTTGCAAATTGCGTATTATCATATATGCTATAAAAGAAAGAAAATATTATTTTCACAAATAAAGAAATTATAGATATCATCCTAAGTGGTGATATATGGAGCAATAGAACTTAGAGTTCTAATTGCAACAATGATGATCAAGTAGGGACTTAATAACCCCTGACATCAATGATTCTAGCGCCGTATATTACGCGTTAGCAATGAGATTTGGAATGGGACAGAGAATTCAGCTGTATCTTCTTCCTCTCGCATGAAGCCGGATGTGCAGGTCGTGGCTGTTATCCTCGTAACGTGCATATTAATTTGTAATTCGTAGAGGATATGCAGCATATGGGTGGGAACCCTCAACGTCCCACGATAGTTCTGGCATCTAACGGTTTGTACAAACCATTACCGTAATTCATTATGTGGGCATGGTGTACACCAAGGAGGCATGCGGGGTCGCGAAGGGGGCAGTGATTGGCTTGGACCAACTACTGTGCCCCACATCATGGAATTGTGGACGGGAAAGTACGCCCGGTTGTGCAACAAGGAGTTGATCTCTCATGGGTAAAGTAACACACCTCTGCAGAGTGTAAGAATTGTAACTTGTTACTCCCTGTTCCGGGAAGGAGCTACGAACGCAGCAGGAAAGAAACTCCATGAAAGTTCTAGTCAACCTGTGAAGGCTGATTGTCATAGTCTTTCAGAATAAAATCAATCTTTGAAGAAAGATTTACAAAAACTGCATAGTGCCAAGGATTTATAATCCGAGGTGGTAGTTAGAGAATCAAACTTCCCACCTTGCATATAATGAACTTGTTGGGTAACGCTGTTACTCATTCTTTCCTTTGATCCCTTGCTTAGACTCTGAGGATTCCGAAGACATGCCAATGTATGCAGCCGAATACCAAGAAGACGTGTTCTACGAGGAACCTGATCTATCCGGAGGAGTTGAAGGCGTGGACTACGAGATCCACTACGGTGTCGATGAGCACGAGTCCACTTAAGGGTCTAGTTAGTAGTAACTAACGGAGCCGAGCAACATGAACTCTATAAAATAAGTTGTTGAGCCCCACTCCTAGTCGGAGTTGTTACTTTTAAATTTCCGTTGAACATCTTATATTTTGGTTTGTAAGTTGGATCTTTTGGAAGTTTTGAACTTCCGGTATTGTAATAATAATAATGTGTGTACCTTTGTAATATGGACCCGCAATGTTTCTGTTGTACCACTCTGAGGGATGTGATATTTACGGAACGGTGTTCTGTGGATGTCATATCAACGACTATAGTGTACTACACATGCAGTGGTATGCTGGGTCACCGCAGTTGGTATCAGAGCAAATTGCTTTGACCTTAGGTTGGAAACCTAGTTAAGGGTATTACCTGTAGGAGATTTGGCAACGATAAAGAATTCTCTAATAGTAATATAATGGGTATTCAAATGAGAATATTCCGTTATATATTTTAGTGCGATAATTCTTTGTTATGATGCAATATATTATTGGATACTAATCAAAATTATTTTTCGGATATACAGAGATATGGCACCAAAGTTTCCAAAACAGACTTTGGTAAGGAAAGAGGAGACTCTTGATGATTATCAAGGATCATTTATAGACCAACTTCGTCGACTTTTAAAGCTTTTTAATTGTTCAACTAGAATCCCAGTGAACACTATCACTTATCTTGATGGCCGGATGTTATCCAAGTATCGTGTGAGTATCCAACTTCCAGAGAAGCTTGGACTGTACCACGATCTAACCATAGGAGAAGGTAGGAGTCATTTATCAGCCTATCATGTTGCTGTTGTGGAGGCAATAGCTAATATACAGGAGCAGAAAACCAAGGAGCTAGAAGGTAGCACATTTTCTGTGATACCTCATGATTCTATAGACTCGGAGCCTATACCGGATCATCTTAATTTGGTTAAGAAGCATCATAAGTTAGCTTCCAAGTTTATGGACAGATACCGGACACTCGTTGCGTCGTTTTATAAGACTCATCAAGTGATTGTTGAAGACAAAAATGACATGTTAGAGGATCTAACTGATCCGGAAAGGAGGAAGCAGTTAGCATCCCAGTTAGAGAAAGAAGCAAGTAGTAGTGCAACACCTATCTTTAAGGATATACCTATAGATCCGGAATCTTTTACACCATATCCTTACTCACCAAGACCTGAACCTACGCATGATCCTACTATAGATATGCGGTATGCAGTACCACAGGGCTCAGAGGATGGTTATGACTCAGAACTTCCTATTGAGAACTCGGATGGATGGAGAATGGGATCATATAATGGACCTCATGAACACCAGATGTCCACAGATGGTTCTGACAGAAATGTTGGACAATCTAGTTGGATTGGTGCAAGGATGAATCCTAATAACAGAAGTAGAAATACCATGTCAATAGATGATCAGGATGAAGAAGAAGATCCTGAGGAAAGAGTGTTTGAATCATCAACATCTTCTCAAAGCCGAGGGAATATACATTATCCAGTATTCAATTATCTGGTCCACGAGAGCACCTCGGGAGCAGCAGGATCTGCGTATCCTGTTGACAACTCTAGAGATGAAGCTCAGGAGATGCAGGCTGGAGATAATGTTGAATAAGTTTCTGAAGACTTTTCAGCTGAGCTGGAGGGAGTCGATGCGCTCAGGTTGAGTAATGACTCAAGTCCTGACACTTCAGATACAGAGTATGTTCCTTATGGAAGGTCATATGTTCCACAAACTATGCGACGAACAACACGTCATCACGGTTGGACATCAGGCATGTACGATGAGCGTAGTTACTACTAGAAGAAGACAATTAGTTAGTAGTATCAAGTGTTGGAATTATTCCCTAGAGGCAATAATAAAGATGTTATTATTATAATTCTTGTTCATGATAAAGTTTATATTCCATGCTAGAATTGTATTAAGCGGAAACTTTAATACTTGTGTGGTTTGTGAACAACACCGTGTCCCTAGTACGCCTCTATGGACTAGCTCATTGATTAATGATGGTTAAGGTTTCCTAACCATAGACATGAGTTGTCGATTAATAATGAGATCATATCATTGGGAGAATGATATGATGGACAGACCCAAATTAAGCAGAGCAATTAGATCGTGTCATCGTGTTCATCTTTGCGAAGCTTTTTCTTATGTCAAATATTGTATTCCTTAGACCATGAGATAATGCAACTCCCTGGTATCGGAAGAAAGCTTTGAGGTCATCAAACGTCATCCTATGAGAGGGTGATCATAAAGGTGTCTGTCAGGTGATCGGAAAGTACCTATTGGGTTGTATGTATCGAGATGGGATTTGTCCCTCCCAAGTCGGAGAGATATACTTTGGGCCCACTCGGTAATCGATATCAACACCGCTTGCAAGCATGTGGTTAAGGAGTTAATCACAAAGTGATATCAGATTACGGAACGAGTAAAGTACTTGCTGTGAACGAGATTGAACTAGGTATGCCGATGCCGACGATCGAATCTCGGGCAAGTAAAATATCGCGTGACAAAGGGAATATATATATATGGGATTGATTGAAGCCTGGCATCGTGGTTCATCCGATATGATCATCGATGAGTATGTGGGAGTCAATATGGGTTTCCAGACCCCGTTGTTGATTATTGATAGAAGATCATGTCTGCATATTCTCGAACCCGAAGGGTCACACACTTAACGTGTCTTGACGCTAGGATAGAATGGATAATTGGTTTATGAGTTTTTGTTCGGAGTGTCGGATGAGATCTGGGACGTCACGAGAGGTTCCAGAATGGTCCGGAGAATAAGATTCATATAAGGCAAAGCAGTTTTTGGAGTTCGGAATTGTTTCGGATTGTTCGGTATTGTACCGAAAGCTTCTAGAACCTTCCTTAGAGGGACCAACATGGCCCCACTTGTCTAGAGGGGGCGTGGGCCTACGAGGGAGTGCCATGGACGCATTGGGCCAGGGGCACAAGGCCCCATAGGCCCAGCCGGCCAAGCCCTAGGGGAAACCCTAGGGAGAGCTTCTAGAAGGGGGGGGGGAAACTTGCCCCCACTCCTCCCTCTTGGCCGCCGGCCCTAGGCTTGTAGGAGGGGCAAGGGGAAGCCGCCCACCCCTCTATATAAAGAGGACAGGGGTGCACCCTCCCCACACACCTCCTTAAGCCCTAGCCGCCCTGTTGCCCTCCTCTCTCTCCCTCCCGACTGCGTGTAGGCGAAGCCCTGCCGTAGAAACTCTCCACAGTTTGCACCACGCCGTCGTGTTGTAGATCCAACCTATCTCTCCACCCCACTTGCTGGACCGAGGAAGGAGGAGACGTCGAGGTGCCGCACATGTGCATCTCTCGGAGGCATCGCCACTTGCGGTGTTGGATCGGATCGGATCGCGAGGAGGAGAAGCTAGTACGACTACATCAACCACATTCCGTTGAACGTTCCGCTGTGCGAATCTTCAAGGGTATGAAGATCTCATCTATCCCCCCTTCGTTGTTTGCATCTCCTATATTAGATCTTGGCTTTTCCTGTTCGCATCCATAGAAAATTTTAATTTACTATGCTGCGAAACCCTTCAGTGGTATCAGAGCTAGATCTATGTGTAGATGTGTTTCACGAGTAGAACGCAACATGCTTGTTGCGGACGTTGATGTTTTCTGTTGCAAGCCTCTTGTTTGTGTACTTCTTATGACGCGGGATAGTGAGATCGAAGCGGTCCAGGCCAACTTTACGCGACCTCGTTCGCGATACCGGCTCCGCACTTGACGTGTGGCTTGTTCCACACATGCGGCTGGTGGATGCCAATTTATCTCACTATAGTTGTCATGGGATTTACACCGGAGTTTGGCAACCATAATATCACCTTTGTGGCTTTCTGTAGGTAAGAATCGTTCTTAGCTTGTTACTCCCATAAGCCACGTAAAACATGCAACAACAAAGTAGAGGCGTCTAACTTGTTTTTGCAGGGAGTGTTTTCTGTGATATGGTATGGCCCAAGATGTGATGTGTATGTTGTATGCAATGATCATGTTTTGTAATGTTTCACGACTTGTATGTCGATGAGTACACAACCGGCAGGAGCCATATGGTTGTCTTTATAATTGTGTATGACCTGTGTGTCAACTTATTATACACCATGTAATAGCTTTACTTTATCGCTAAGTAGTTAGCAATAGTTGTAGTTGCTATTCGTGGTGGAGGCAATCATGGTGGAGTGATGGAGATCATGCTGGCACGCACAAGATGGAGATCATTGCGCGGAGATTGGCTATACCATGTCACATAAAGTTATATGCATGTGATGTTTATCCTTTTATGTATCTTATCATGCTTAGATCGCGACGGTAGCATTATAAGATGATTCCTCACGTAAAGATCAAGATAAAACTGTGTTCTCCCCATGTATGCACCGTTGCGAAACTTCGTCGTGTTCAAGCATCACGTGATGATCAGGTGCTATAAACTCTATGTTCACATACAACGGGTGCAAGCCAGTTTTGCACACGCAGAAATGCTTGGGTTTGACTTGATGAGCCTAGCATGTACAGACATGGCCTCGGAACACATGAACCGAAAGGTTAAGCATGAGTCATATGAATGATATGATCGACACTTCGTTGTCCACCATTGAAACCACATCTCTTCTCGTGAAGATCGGATTAGGTGTGGTGAATTTGGATCATGTTTACTAAACAACTTGAGGGATGTTGAATTTAGTGGGAGTTCATCTAGTAATTTGATTAAGTTGAACTAGTTATCATGAACATAGTCTAAATTGTACTTGCAAATTTTGTATATCAAATGGCAAAGTCCAACTTCAACTTCAACGTTTTTGCTGAGAAAGAAAAGCTTAAGAACAATGGGTCTAACTTCACCAACTGGTTCCGCAACCTGAGAATCATTCTCGCTGACGGACAAAAGGACTATGTCCTTGAGAAAGCGCTAGGTGACGCCCCTGCTGTAGATGCGTCGGCTGATGAGAAAGTTGTTTATCAGTCGCGCAAAGATGATTATGGTGTGATTAAGAGCACCATGTTGTTTGCTATGGAATCGGACCTTCAAAATCATTTTGAGGATTTCCCCGGGCCCTTTGAGATTCTTGAGGAACTGAAAACTATGTTTCAGACTCAGGCCCGTTCTGAGAGATATGAGATCTCTGAGAAATTCTTTAACTGCAAGATGGAGGAAGGGAGTTCCGTTAGTGAGCACGCCATTAAGATGTCGGGCTACACTCAACGCCTTGAGCAACTGTACTGCAAGATTCCAGAGGAGCTCAAGATTGACAGAGTTCTGCAATCACTCCCTCCTAGCTACAAAGGTTTTGTAGTTACTCATAATCAGATTGGTTCCACTGATACGATCACTGAGCTCTTCGCTAAGCTGAAAGCTGCGGAGGTGGACATCAAGAAAGATAATCATGTGTTGATGGTCAACAAGCCCCCCAGCTTTAAGAAAGGTAAGGGTGCAAAGAAGCCCTTCAAGAAAGGCAGCGGCAAGCGCGTTTCCCCTGCTGAGAAGAAGCTCAAGTCTGGACCTAAGCCGGACACTGAGTGCTTCTATTGCAAGGACAAGGGTCACTGGAAGCGTAACTGTCCGAAGTACTTAGCAGACAAGAAGGCTGGCACCATCAAAGGTATATTTGATATACATGTTATTGATGTTTTCCTTACTAGCCCTCGTTGTAGTGCCTGGGTATTTGATACTGGTTCAGTTGCAAATATTTGTAACTCGAAATATTAGCTACGGAATAGACGGTGGCTAGCGATGGATGAGGTGACGATGCGCGTTGGCAACGGATCAAGAGTTGATGTGATGGCCGTCGGCACGCTCTCCTTAGTTTTACCTTTGGGATTAGTTTTAAACCTCAATAAATGTTATTATGTGCCTGCGTTGAGCATGAACATCATATCTGGATCATGTTTGTTGCAAGACAGTTATTCATTTAAATCGGAGAATAATAGTTGTTCTATTTATATGAGTAACATCTTTTATGGTCATGCACCTGCTATGAATGGTTTATTTCTTCTGAATCTCGAAAGCGATGAAACACACATCCATAACATTGAGGCTAAGACATGCAAAGTAGATAGTGATAATTCTACTTATTTGTGGCACTGTCGTCTAGGTCATATTGGTGTAAAACGCATGAAGAAACTCCATTCTGATGGACTTTTGGAGTCTCTTGATTTTGAATCATTTGACACGTGCGAACCGTGCCTCATGGGCAAGATGATCAAAACCCTGTTCTCCGGAATGATGGAGCGAGCAACGGACTTGTTGGAAATCATACATACCGATGTATGCGGACCGATGAGTGTTTCAACGCGCGGTGGATATCGCTATTTTCTCACTTTTACGATGACTTGAGTAGATATGGGTATATCTATTTGATGAAATATAAATCTGAAACATTTAAAAAGTTCAAGGAATTTTAGAATGAAGTGGAAAACCATCGTAACAGAAAAATTAAATTTCTGTGATCCGATCGTGGAGGTGAATATTTGAGTTATGATTTTCTCACGCATCTTAAAGCAAGCGGAATTGTTTCGCAACTCACTCCACCCGGAACACCACAGCGCAATGGTGTGTCTGAACGCCGGAATCGAACTCTATTAGATATGGTGCGATCAATGATGTCTCTTAAAGATTTGCCATTATCATTTTGGGGTTATGCATTAGAAACCGCTGCATTCACTTTAAATAGGACACCATATAAATCCGTTGAGATGACACCGTATGAATTGTGGTTTGGTGCTAAACCTAAGTTGTCATTTCTTAAAGTTTGGGGATGCGAAGCTTACGTCAAGAAGTTGATGCCGGACAAGCTCGAACCCAAAGCGGAGAAATGCGTCTTCATAGGATACCCTAAGGAAACTACTGGGTATACCTTCTATCACAGATCCGAAGGCAAAGTGTTTGTCGCAAAGAACGAATCCTTTCTTGAGAAGGAGTTTCTCTCGAAAGAAGTGAGTGGGAGGAAATTAGATCTAGACGAGGTTACTGAACCTTCTCTTGAGTTGGAGAGTAGCGCAGCACCTGAAATTGTTCCAGTGCCGTCTGCACCAACAATAGAGGAAGCAAATGACAAGGATCGTGAAGCTTCGGACGATGCTACTACTGAACGTCGCAGGTCGACAAGGTCACGTGCCCCTCCTGAGTGGTACGGCAACCCTGTCTTAACTGTCTTGTTAGTAGACGATAGTGAACCTGCAAACTATGAGGAAGCGATGATGAGCCCAGACTCTGAGAAATGGCTAGAGGCCATGAAATCCGAATTGGGATCCATGAGCGAAAACCAAGTATGGACTTTGGTGGACCCTCCTAGCGACCGAAAGGCCGTTGAGTGCAAATGGATTTTCAAAAGGAAAACGGACGCGGATGGTAATGTTACTGTCTACAAAGCACGGCTTGTCGCGAAAGGTTTTCGACAAGTTCAAGGTGTTGACTATGATGAGACTTTCTCTCCCGTAGCAATGTTTAAGTCCATTCGGATTTTATTAGCAATTGATGCGTTTCATGATTATGAAATATGGCAGATGGATGTCAAGACTGCGTTCCTCAATGGCAACATTGATGAAGAGTTGTATATGATGCAACCCAAAGGTTTTGTCGATCCTAAGGATGCTGATAAAGTGTGCAAACTTCAGCGTTCCATTTATGGACTAAAGCAAACATCTCGGAGTTGGAACCTCCGTTTTGATCAAGTGATCAAGAGCTTTGGATTTGTTCCAAATTGCTACGAAGCATGTATCTACAAGAAAGTGAGTGGGAGCTCAGTGAAATTTCTGGTACTATATGTGGATGACATATTGATTATTGGAAATGACATTGATATGCTTAACGATGTGAAGAGTTATTTGAACAAATGTTTTTCAATGAAATACCTAGGGGAAGCTGCTTATATATTAGGCATCAAAATCAATAGATATAGACAAAGACGCCTAATAGCTTTAAGCCAGAGTACATACCTAGACAAATTTCTAAAAAGGTTCAGAATGGATAAGGCAAAGAAAGGTTCAGTGCCCATGTTGTCAGGTAAGATATTGAGCAAGGCTCAGTGTCCAGCTACGGTAAACGATAGAGAAACTATGAGCAAAGTGCCTTATGCCTCGACCATAGGTTCTATCATGTATGCCATGCTGTGTACTAGACCGGATGTGTCCAATGCTCTTAGTTTGACGAGCAGATACCAAAGTGATCCAGGAGTGGAACACTGGATAACCGTGAAGAACATCCTAAAGTATTTAAATAGGACTAAAGAAATGTTCTTAGTCTATGGAGGTGATGAACAGCTCGTCGTAAAGGGTTACGACGACGCTAGTTTCGACACCGACAAGGATGATTCTAAATCTCAGACAGGGTATGTTTATATTTTGAATGGAGGAGCTGTGAGCTGGAGAAGCTGCAAGCAAAGCGTGATCGCGGGATCTACAGTAGAAGCGTAATACATGGCTGCTGCAGAAGCGTCAAGTGAAGGAGTTTGTATCAGGAACTTCATCACTGAGCTTGGTGTGGTTCCAAGTGCCTTGGACCCACTTGATATATTGTGTGACAACACTGGCGCCATAGCACTGGCTAAGGAACCAAGATATCATCCAAAGACCAAGCACATCAACCGCAAGTTTCATATAATTTGAGATTATATAACAGATAGAGATATTAAGATTAGCAAAGTACATACAGATCTGAATGTCGCAGATCCATTGACTAAACCTCTTCCACGAGCAAAACATGATCAGCACCTCAGTGCCATGGGTGTTAGATTGTTGCCAGATGTAAACTAGATTATTGACTCTAGTGCAAGTGGGAGACTATGGAATTATGCCCTAGAGGCAATAATAAAGATGTTATTATTATAATTCTTGTTCATGATAAAGTTTATATTCCATGCTAGAATTGTATTAAGCGGAAACTTTAATACTTGTGTGGTTTGTGAACAACACCGTGTCCCTAGTACGCCTCTATGGACTAGCTCATTGATTAATGATGGTTAAGGTTTCCTAACCATATACATGAGTTGTCGATTAATAATGAGATCATATCATTGGGAGAATGATATGATGGACATACCCAAATTAAGCAGAGCAATTAGATCGTGTCATCGTGTTCATCTTTGCAAAGCTTTTTCTTATGTCAAATATTGTATTCCTTAGACCATGAGATAATGCAACTCCCTGGTATTGGAAGAAAGCTTTGAGGTCATAAAACGTCATCATATGAGAGGGTGATCATAAAGGTATCTGTCAGGTGATCGGAAAGTACCTGTTGGGTTATATGTATCGAGATGGGATTTGTCCCTCCCAAGTCGGAGATATATACTTCGGGCCCACTCGGTAATCGATATCAACACCGCTTGCAAGCATGTGGTTAAGGAGTTAATCACAAAGTGATATCGGATTATGGAACGAGTAAAGTACTTGCTATGAATGAGATTGAACTAGGTATGCCGATGCCGACGATCGAATCTCAGGCAAGTAAAATATCGCGTG
Source organism: Avena sativa (assembly GCA_916181665.1). Classification (NCBI taxonomy): domain Eukaryota; kingdom Viridiplantae; phylum Streptophyta; class Magnoliopsida; order Poales; family Poaceae; genus Avena; species Avena sativa. The sequence continues at coordinate 379,848,519 of OV702284.1, forward strand.
ACGAAGGGAATATATATGGGATTGATTGAATCCTGGCATCGTGGTTCATCCTATATGATCATCGATGAGTATGTGGGAGTCAATATGGGTTTCCAGACCCCGCTGTTGATTATTGATAGAAGATCATGTCTGCATATTCTCGAACCCGAAGGGTCACACACTTAACGTGTCTCGATGCTAGGATAGAATGGATAATTGGTTTATGAGTTTTTGTTCGGAGTCTCGGATGAGATCCAGGACGTCACGAGAGGTTTCGGAATGGTCCGAAGAATAAGATTCATATAAGGCAAAGCAGTTTTTGGAGTTCGGAATTGTTTCGGATTGTTCGGTATTGTACCGGAAGCTTCTAGAACCTTCCGGAGTGGGACCAACGTGGCCCCACTTGTCGGGAGGGGGCGTGGGACTACGAGGGAGTGCCCTGGCCGCATTGGGCCAGGGGCACAAGGCCCCATATGCCTAGCCGGCCAAGCCCTAGGGGAAACCCTAGGGAGAGCTTCTAGAAGGGGGGAACTTGCCCCCCACTCCTCCCTCTTGGCCGCTGGCCCTAGGCTTGGAGGAGGGGCAAGGGGCAGCCGCCCACCCCTCTATATAAAGAGGGCAGGGGGCGCACCCTCCCCACACACCTCCTCAAGCCCTAGCCACCCTTCTGCCCTCCTCTCTCTCTCCCTCCCGACTGCGCGTAGGCGAAGCCCTACCGCAGAAACTCTCCACCGTTTGCACCACGCCGTCGTGTTCTAGATCCAACCTATCTCTCCACCCCACTTGCTGGACCGAGGAAGGAGGAGATGTCGAGGTGCCGCACGTGTGCATCTCTCGGAGGCATTGCCACTTGCGGTGTTGGATCGGATCGGATCGCGAGGAGGAGAAGCTAGTACGACTACATCAACCATGTTCCGTTGAACGTTCCGCTGTGGGAATATTCAAGGGTATGAAGATCTCATCTATCCCCCTTCTTTGTTTGCATCTCCTAGATCAGATCTTGGCTTTTCCCGTTCGCATCCATAGAAAATTTTGATTTACTATGCTGCAAAACCCTTCATCAAGTACCATGTTTTGTACCCCAAGTAATAAGGTAGTTGTGTGATTATACCTATATGGTATATGTTGTAATGACTTTGTATCATTATGATATTATGTAAAATATGTGAAATGCATATTTGGATTTTCTTTGGATCCTCATTGTTTGACTAGTTCTGTGCGTAAAGTCGAGCTTAGAACAGATATGCATGATGTAATTATGAGTATTCGCTTTATGTTGCAGGACTAGAGGGTCATGGATACGGGTGTAGGAATGGAAACTGAGCAGCAGCGGATGGAGCGAGAGGCCAAGGAAAAGGCCGATGCAGATGCAGCAAACCAAGAAGCATTACCACCACCACCACCAATGAGGCCGTTAATGGAGTAGAACTTTATGCAATGTATGCAAATGATGCAAGAGACCCAGAACAAGTTCATGGAAGAATTGATGGGTAGAGAAAATCAGAGGGCACCTGAAGGTGGAGGAGTGAGTTTATCTGATTTCCAGAATGCAAGACTGTTACCTTTTGCCTCAGCTCCTGAACCAATGGATAAAGAAGACTGGTTAGCAGATACGGAAAGGAAGCTGAAAACTGTAGGTTGTAATGATGAAGATAAATTGAGGTATGCAACTCATCTTTTGACTGGACCTGCAGCATCATGGTGGGAAAATCAGTTATCCATGCAACAACCAGGAAGAGAGTTTACCTGGGAAGAGTTTAACCAGAGATTCCGCGAATATCATGTTCCGGAAAGCGTCATGGAGTTGAAGCGGAGAGAATTTGAGGAGCTTCAGCAAGGATATACTAGTGTCATGAAGTACATCCGGGAGTTTAGCCAACTATCTCGTTATGCTGAGGAGGATGTTAACACTGAAGAGAAGAGGAAGAAACGTTTCTTGCATGGATTAAATCCATTTGTGAAGATGCAGCTAAGGTTAGCCAATAAGCAAACTTATCAGCAGTTGTTGGATGCAGCCATTACTTTTGAAGATGATTACAAGAATGTCCAAGAGGACCGGAGGAAGAGAGCCAAGAAGGAAACCAAGATAATTCAGGCAAGCAAACCTAAACCTAACCTGGAGTTCAAACCCCGGAATAGGAATTATGGCAACAACAACAATAACAATAACAAGGGCAGTGGTGGAAATCAATCTAATCCGAGAAGGAATGTTATCTGTAACAACTGTGGAATTCCAAGGCATTTCCAGAGGGAGTGCAAAAAGCCTGTAGTGATCTGTTACAGTTGTGGTTAGAAGGGGCATATCAAGCCGGATTGTCCGAGCAAACCACCGGGAGGATGGCCTACCAAGGGAGGAGGACAAGCCAGTGGAGGAAATGGACAGCCTAATAAAGGAGGAAACAATGGCAAGAACAATAACGGCAAGAGAAACCGACCTACCAGAAAACTGAACTGTACAACCCTCGAGGAGGTGGATAATTCAGAGCATGCAGTAATAGGTACGCTCAATATCCTTACCAATCCCGACAAAGTTCTATTTGATACTGGTGCAACTACATCATTCATTTTTGAAGAATTTTGTGATAAGTTCGGGATTAGAAGGGCAATGTTAGAACATCCTATGACCGTAGTTACGGCAGGAGGGAATGTGATTATACGCCACATAAAAAAGATCAGGTTATCTCGATCTGTGGTCGTACATATTTCGCAGACCTTTATGTGATTCCTTTGAAGGGAATTGCAGTAGTGCTGGGGATGGATTGGATGATGGAACACGGAGCTCAGATTAATTGTGAGGAGAAAACTGTCTCAATCAAAACTCCAAGTGGAGCAAGGATAGTTTACCAGGCAGATAAACACAATCATATCATGGTGGATCTATAGTTGAATTCAATGAAGGAAGTTAAATTAGAAGAAATTCCCGTAGTTAATGAATTCCAAGATGTTTTCCCAATGGAATTACCAGGAATGCCACCAGACCGGGAGATAGAGTTCACCATTGACCTAATACCTGATACAAAACCAATAGCTCAGGCACCATACAAAATGGGACCCAAGGAGTTGAAAGAACTCAAGGAGCAAATTGATGAGTTAGCAAGAAAAGGATTTTTTCAGGAAAGTGTATCTCCATGGGGAACAACAGTAATTTTTGTGGATAAGAGAGATGGTGGAAGACGGATGTGTGGTGATTATAGAAATCTGAACAACGTGACGATCAAGAACAAGTATCCTTTACCAAGAATTCAAGATTTGTTTGATCAAGTGAAAGGAGCTGGAGTATTTTCAAAGATCGATTTAAGATCTGCATACCATCAAATAAAAATCAAGCCGGAAGATGTTCCAAAAATAGCATTTGTCTCAAGATATGAACACCATGAGTATCTGGTGGTACCATTTGGTTTGACCAATGCACCAGCAATATTCATGAATCTGATGAATATTATCTTCATGCCATATTTGGACAAGTTTGTCATCGTCTTTATTGATGATATTCTGATATATTCCAAGGATAAGGAAGAGCATGCTGACCATTTGAGAATAGCATTGCAGACTTTAAGAGAACATAAGCTTTATGCTAAGTTCAGTAAGTGTGAGTTCTGGTTAGATGAGGTAGAATTCCTCGGTCATGTGATCAGTAAAGATTGGATTGCTGTGAATCCATCTAAAGTTCAGTCGGTACTAGAGTGGACTGCACCAACCAATGTGAAACAAATTCGAGGTTTCCTAGGAATGGTTGGTTATTATCGGAGATTCATTGAAGGTTTCTCCAAAATAGTCGGACCAATGACCAAATTATTAAGGAAGAATACACCATTTAAGTGGGATGAGAAGTGTGAAGCAAGTTTCCAAGAGTTGAAAACAAGATTAACCACAACTCCAATCTTAGCAGTTCCTGAAATAGGGAAGGATTTCACCGTATACTGTGATGTATTTAAAGAAGGTTTGGGTTGTGTATTAATGCAAAATCGGAAATTAATTGCTTATGGTTCAAGACAATTGAAACCACATGAAGTCAACTATCCAACTCATCATTTAGAGTTAGCAGTAGTAGTTTTTGCACAAAAAGGATGGAGGCATTTTCTTTATGGAGCCAGATGTGAGTTATACACTGACCATAAAAGTCTCAAATATTTCTTCACTCAAAAGGAATTGAAGTTGAGACAGAAGCGTTGGTTGGAATTAATCAAGGATTATGATCTAAGAATCAATTACACCCCAGGAAAAGCAAATGTTGTAGCAGATGCTTTAAGCAGAAAGAGTGCAGATATCCAGCCCAGCAACAGAGAGTTACCAAAAGAGTTACAAATGGACTTGGAAAGATTAGAACTCCAATTCATCAGGACAAAGGTTCTTGGAGGATTAGCGACTATGCAGGTAGTTGAAGAACATGACAGTGATCTTCAGCAAGAAATTTTTAGACGTCAAGAAGAAGACCCTTTTATTGCAAAGGAAATTCGGAGAATATCTCAAGGGCAAAAATTAGTTTTTTGCCTTGGAGATTATGGATCTTTATGGTTCCAAGATCGTTTATGTGTTCCAGATGTGACTGAGATCAGAAATGTCATACTCAAAGAAGCACATGCTACCCCATATTCTATACATCCAGGGAGTACTAAGATGTATATGGATTTAAAGGAACTATTCTGGTGGAATAACATGAAAAGAGATATTGCTAAATATGTATCTGAATGCCATACTTGTCAAAGGGTGAAAGCTGAACATCAAAATCCAGCAGGACCATTGCAACCCTTAGAAATTCCTGAATGGAAATGGGAGGAAATAGGCATGGATTTTATCACAAGATTACCTATGACACCAAAAAAGAAGCACATGATATGGGTAATAGTGGACAGACTCACTAAAAGTGCACATTTTACTCCAGTGAATCAAAAGGATAATGCCGAGAAGTTAGTTGAAGTATATGTCAAAGAGATAGTAAGTAAGCATGGAGTACCCAAGAAGATCGTAATTGATAGGGGATCAGTGTTTGCTTCAGCATTTTGGAAGCAATTGCAAGAAGCACTTGGTTCAAAGTTAGATTTCAGCACGGCATATCATCCTGAGACAGGAGGTCAAACTGAAAGAACAAATCAAATACTAGAAGACATGTTGAGGGCTTGTGCACTAGATTTTGGAGGAAGATGGGAGGATCACCTACCATTGGCAGAATTTTCTTATAACAATAGCTATCCGAGTAGTCTGAAGGCAGCACCATATGAGGTTCTATATGGAAAGAAGTGTAGATCACCTATATGTTGGTATGAACCTGGAAGCAGCAAAGAATTTGCGCCAGATTATATCAAGGAGAGACAAGATGTCATTAATAAGATCAGGGATAGACTGAAAATAGCCCAGAGCAGGCAGCAAAGTTATGCGGATCAAATCCGAAGATCATGGCATCCAGAAGTAGGAGATATGGTCTATTTGAAAGTAAGTCCAATGAAAGGAGTAAAAAGGTTCGGAGTTAAAGGGAAATTAAGTCCAAGATATATCGGACCATTCAAGATACCGAGCCAAAACAGAACTATAGCTTATGCTTAGAGTTACCATCAAGACTGGCTCAAGTGCATAATGTTTTTCATGTGTCACAACTTCGCAAATGTTTGAAAGTTCCAGAGGATGCAATAACACATCAAGAGATAGAACTACAAGTAGACCTGACTTATATTGAAAAGCCCTGCAAGATTCTGGAATAAAATTGGAAAAGATTGAGGAATAGGGCAATCAAATATTGCAAGGTACAATGGGAACATCACCCTGAAAGGGAAGCCACATGGGAGAAGGAAGAGGATTTAAGAAAAACTTATCCAGAACTATTCAGGTACATCTCCAACAAACTTCGGGACGAAGTTTAATTTAAGGGGGGAAGTCTGTAACATCCTAGAATTTAGGAACCTAATGAAGGGTAGATTTAGGATTATGTATTGTTGCATGCATCTATTTGTGAAAAGGTGGGTAAAATTTTCGCCAAATAAAACCTTAAGTTATCAATATTTCTTTCTTACTTTAAGATTAGGTTTAGACTTAAAGGAGGATTGTTATAAACTTTGATGTGATCTTAAAAGAAGTATGTGTGTTTTGAAATGGGTTTGAATTTAAAAACTTATGTGTTTGAATAATAATTTAAATGATTTAGATATAAGATTTGAATCTTAAATTAATTAAGACATAGGTAGTATAACTTAAATCTCAAAACAATAGAAATTATGAAATTCAATTTCATATTATAAAGACATAAACAAATTACAACAGAATAAAGAATAAGAATATTCTTTATTAATAATAATATAATCTTTATTATAATTGAATAAAATAAAGATTACAAGAACTATAAAAGAAAAATTACAAAGGACTAAGAAAATTACATCTACTAACTACCCTATATCTAAAACCTAAACTAAATCTTCATCTTTATCTTTGAACCTTCAAAACAAAGATTAAACAGAAATAAAACAAGATTAGTGTTAGTATATATTTCTCTCAGATATGTTAGTGAGGTGCACTTGACAATCTCATCATTGAGAAATGTTAAGGAGGGGCAAGTTTCACCAATATGAAAGATTTCATCTTTCATAAATTCCCAGCCAGAATGCAAATGACAGCCAAAAAGGGACCAATTCACCAGCCAAGGTAAAAGTAGATTGGTAATAGTAAGTTCAAATTTTCTGAACCTATCCATATGTGCATAGCAGGCACACAGGCTGCACACACACAAGCATGCAAGGGTGTGCTGTCGACTTCACAAGCACAGCCAGATCAAACAAAACCAAAGCACAACCGTGGGGAAGCACCTCAGTGCATCACTACACCACACCACACCACAACACAGCCAGGGTGAACAGCCAGTAAACCAAGAACAGCAGGCAAACCAACCACCCAGATTAACCCAAACATCACCAGGATGGTGCCATAAGGAGGGGGATGAATCAGGTGGGCAGCAAGGCCAAGCCCAGGAGCTAGGAGGAGCAGGCTAGCTCCAGATCAAGCACAGGAGTCCAGCAAAACCAGATCAAGATCATCACCAACTTACTCCACAAATATCAGCTTTAGTGGTGAGTTTCATAAAACCTTCACATGATCTAATCATCTTATTTAGAGAAAGGCATGTGTTGTTTTACAAAACAAACCCTCAGAAGACACCCAAGTGGGGTGAATCCATCATAGGTATTTCTGAAAATCTAAAGGCAAACAACAAAGTACCAGAATCCAACCAGAGCTCAGAGCAACATCCTTGCTCTGGTTGTCAAACTATACTTTACAATTCAAAAATATATATACCTATGATCTATTTCTAGGCACATCCCTAAAGGAAGGGTAGCACCTTAGAAACAAATCTTTGGGATCCATAGATTGATCAAGCTCACTATCATTTTTTTCAAGCTTTGATTCAATAAAGAATAGCTGGTACCACTACCAGGACTATCTAAATGAACCAATTAGATAAGATTTGAATCCCTAAGCCTCAGACCAACATCATTGGTCTTAGGGAATTCAGAGAAGAGCATCTCTATTTATCTTTCAAAGCCAAGATTGTCTTAAGCATAAACTAACCAAATCCATGGTTTAGAATTAAACTTGTGTGCCATACATGATGGTATCATAAGAACAATCCATTATGAATCAGGAAAGACAGTTAATCATCATAGATTCAGACAATCAACTAACTAATCATTTTCCTGTTAACACAGGAATCATAACTAGTATATTTCTATGTTACACTTCACTGTTTGAGATCGTGATGATCTCAGACCACATGTTAATTCCCAAGCTAACAACACTAAGACAGTAGCTGTATCCTATCATAATCATGACCATGAATCAAATAAACAGTGGAAAGCTATCAAATCATTGGCTTTACCAAGCCTGTTTCCCATACAACCACATCATCTGAATCAGATGCAATCCAAGCATCAAATCATCTAGTAAGCCACCAGAAACATCATATATCATTTTAAGCAACAAGCTTCAGGCCAATAAGCATTTAGCATGTGTACAGACCATCAAACATGAATCAATTCATCTAGTACATCAACAAGAACATCACAAGAATCCAAAAGGGATAATCATCCTAATCTGAATAAAACAGTAGCCAGAGAGGACACTGCTAACATATAGCATCGAATCAGCAAGCATAGAGAGCACCAGGAGAGGGGAATCAAACTCACCGTAGGTCCTCGCTGAAGGATATAAGAGAAAACAGGGGGGGCCGACGGCCATGGCGGCACGGGGAGCACCCAGAGGGGGCGCTGCAACCCGCACGGTGCCACGACAACGACCCTGATCACACCTGGAGGTGCAGAGCATCACCTCAACGCACGACGACCACCGCCGCACTTGAATCCATGACAATCCCCAAACCCTAGGGTTCGGGACGGCATCGATCCATCGCAAGAGAGCCCTAGGCTTGAATCCAATTAGATAGAATGGACGGGCGTCATCGACAACCCCTTAATGCACCACGGCGGCGACCAGAACCACCGACGATGGCGGGAATCGCCGGTGGCGGCATCGCCGGCCACAGGGTCGGGGTCAGAGGAGGAGGAGATGAACTCGAGAGAGAGAGAGAGAGAGAGAGAGAGAGAGAGAGAGAGAGAGAGGCCACGTGGAGTGGGCACAGATGGGCCAGACCCTTCGGGGTGGCTCTTTTGTCTAGTACTAGTGGGCCAACAGGGCCCAATAAGAATAACCAGCCCAGAAACAATTTCAGGCCTGTTTTAATAAAAAGAAAAAGACCAAAATACCCCTGGACTTAATAAAATTCAAGAAAATAAAATAAAAGTCCAAAAATTATAAATAAAATATTTTTGGATTCACAAAAATCCAAACTACCCAAATAAATTAAAAATATAAAATTTTAGACATTTAAATTTTATTAGGAATTTTGTAAATTATATATTCCTTACGGAATTTTACAAAATTATTGAAAGGTGATAAAATTAATTAAAATTCACTTTCATTATGTATTAATATGGTAGTATTTTAGAAAAACACTAAATAAATATTTAATCACCATTTTTAATGTATAATGGATAATTCCTAAAAGGATTATTAAATCAATAAAAATCAAATAAAAGGGAAATAAAATAAAATAATTCAATATATGTTATAAAATATTAAAAAGTAATATTTATAAATCCTTTATTACTAAAAAGGAACTTTTTGGGGTAAATGCATATAAAATTAAATAATGCATTACATTAGTTGCATAATCATTTTGCTTCTTTAAATATTGTCCTTACCGGGCAATAATGATGTTTTTGTAGAACTAGAAGCTCAAGGTCCAGTGCAAGCATCAGACTTCACTACCTTGCCATCACAAGGCAAGTTCATCACTTGCTCATGTCCTTTGAAGAGTCTTTATCAAAGTATTTGCAAATTGTGTGTTATCATATATGCTATAAAAGAAAGAAAATATTATTTTCACAGATAAAGAAATTATAGATATCATCCTAAGTGGTGATATGATGGAGCAATAGAACTTGGAGCTCTAATTGCAACAATGATGATCAAGTAGGGACTTAATAACCCCTGACATCAGTGATTCTAGCGCCGTATATTACGCGTTAGCCATGAAATTTGGAATGGGACAGAGAAGTCAGTTGTATCTTCTTCCTCTCGCATGAAGCCGGATGTGCAGGTCGTGGCTGTTATCCTCGTAACGTGCATATTAATTGGTAATCCGTAGAGGATATGCAGCATATGGGTGGGAACCCTCAATGTCCCACGATAGTTCTGGCATCTAACGGTTTGTACAAACCATTGCCGTAATTCATTATGTGGGCATGGTGTACACCAAGGAGGCATGCGAGGTCGCGAAGGGGGCAGTGATTGGCTTGGACCAACTACTGGGCCCCACATCATGGAACTGTGGATGGGAAAGTACGCCCGGTTGTGCAACAAGGAGTTGATCTCTCATGGGTAAAGTAACACACCTCTGCAGAGTGTAAGAATTGTAACTTGTTACTCCCTGTTCCGGGAAGGAGCTACAAACTCAGCAGGAAAGGAACTCCCTGAAAGTTCTAGTCAACCTGTGAAGGCTGATTGTCATAGTCTTTCATAATAAAATCAATCTTTAAAGAAAGATTTACAAAAAATGCATAGTGCCAAGGATTTATAATCCGAGGTGGTAGTTAGAGCATCAAACTTCCCACCTTGCATATAATGAACTTGTTGGGTAACACTGTTACTCATTCTTTCCTTTGATCCCTTGCTTAGACTCTGAGGATTCCGAAGACGTGCCAATGTATGCAGCCAAATACCAAGAAGACGTGTTCTACGAGGAACCTGATCTATCCGAAGGAGTTGAAGGCGTGGACTACGAAATCCGCTACGGTGTCGATGAGCACGAGTCCACTTAAGGGTCTAGTTAGTAGTAACTAACGGAGCCGAGCAGCATGAACTCTATAAAATAAGCTGTTGAGCCCCACTCCTAGTCGGAGTTGTTACTTTTAAATTTTCGCTGAACATCTTATATTTTGGTTTGTAAGTTGGATATTTTGGAAGTCTTGAACTTCCGGTATTTTAATAATAATAATGTGTGTACCTTTGTAATATGGACCCGCAATGTTTCTGTTGTACCACTCTGAGGGATGTGATATTTACAGAACGGTGTTCTGTGGATGTCATGTCAACGACTATAGTGTACTACACATGCAGTGGTATGTTGGGTCACCGCAGTTGGTATCAGAGAAAATTGCTTTGACCTTAGGTTGGAAACCTAGTTAAGGGTATTACCTGTAGGAGATTTGGAAACGATAAAGAATTCTCTAAAATTAATATAATGGGTATTCAAATGAGAATATTCCGTTATATATTTTAGTGCGATATTTCTTTGTTATGATGCAATATATTATTGGATACTAATCAAAATTATTTTTCTGATATACAGAGATATGGCACCAAAGTTTCCAAAACAGTCTTTGGTAAGGAAAGAGGAGACTCTTGATGATTATAAGGATCATTTACATACCAACTTGGTCAACTTTTAAAGCTTTTTAATTGTCCAACTAGAATCCTAGTGAACACTATCACTTATCTTGATGGACGGATGTTATACAAGTATCGTGTGAGTATCCAACTTCGAGAGAAGCTTGGACTGTACCACAATCTAACCATAGGAGAAGGTAGGAGTCATTTAGCAGCCTATCATGTTGCTGTTGTGGAGGCAATAGCTAATATCCGGGAGTAGAAAACCAAGGAGCTAGAAGGTAGCACATTTTCTGTGACACCTCATGATTCTATAGACTCGGAGCCTATACCGGATCATCTTAATTTGGTTAAGAAGCATCCTAAGTTAGCTTCCAAGTTGATGGGCAGATACCGGACACTCGTTTCGTCTTTTTATAAGACTCATCAAGTGATTGTTGAAGACAATAATGACATGTTAGAGGATCTAACTGATCTGGAAAGGTGGAAGCAGTTAGCATCCCAGTTAGAGAAAGAAGAAAGTAGTAGTGCAACACCTATCTTTAAGGATATACCTATAGATCTGGAATCTTTTACACCATATCCTTACTCACCAAGACCTGAACCTACGCATGATCCTACTATAGATATGCGGTATGCAGTACCACAGGGCTCAGAGGATGGTTCTGACTCAGAACTTCCTATTGAGAACTCGGATGGATGGAGAATGGGATCATATAATGGACCTCATGAACACCAGATGTCCACAGATGGTTCTGACAGAAATGTTGGAAAATCTAGTTGGATTGGTGCAAGGATGAATCCTAATAACAGAAGTAGAAATACCATGTCAATAGATGATCAGGATGAAGAAGAAGATCCTGAGGAAAGAGTGTTTGAATCATCAGCATCTTCTCAAAGCCGAGGGAATATACATTATCCAGTATTCAATTATCTGGTCCACGAGAGCACCTGGGGAGCAGCAGGATCTGCGTATCCTGTTGACAACTCTAGAGATGAAGCTCAGGAGATGCAAGCTGGAGATAATGTTGAATATGTTTCTGAAGACTTTTCAGCTGAGCTGGAGGGAGTCGATGCGCTCAGGTTGAGTAATGACTCAAGTCCTGACACTTCAGATACAGAGTATGTTCCTTCTGGAAGGCCATATGTTCCACAAACTATGCGACGAACAACACGTCATCACGGTTGGACATCCGACATATATGATGAGCGTAGTTACTACTAGAAGAAGACAAATAGTTAGTAGTATCAAGTACCGTATTTTGTACCCCAAGTAATAAGGTAGTTGTGTGATTATACCTATATGGTATATGTTGTAATGACTTTGTATCATTATGATATTATGTAAAATATGTGAAATGCATATTTGGATTTTATTTGGATCCTCATTGTGTGACTAGTTCTGTGCGTAAAGTCGATCTCAGAACACATATGCATGATGTAATTATGAGTATTCGCTTTATGTTGCAGGACTAGAGGGTCATGGATACGGGTGTAGGAATGGAAACTGAGCAGCAGTGGATGGAGCGAGAGGCCAAGGAAAAGGCCGATGTAGATGCAGCAAACCAAGAAGCATTAACACCACCACCACCAATGAGGTCGTTAATGGAGCAGGACTTTATGCAATGTATGCAAATGATGCAAGAGACCAGAACAAGTTCATGGAAGAATTGATGGGTAGAGCAAATCAGAGGGCACCTGAAGGTGGAGGAGTGAGTTTATCTGATTTCCAGAATGCAAGACCGTTACCTTTTGCATCAGCTCCTGAACCAATGGATGCAGAAGACTGGTTAGCAAATACGGAAAGGAAGCTGAAAACTGTAGGTTGCAATGATGAATAGAAATTGAGGTATGTAACTCATCTTTTGACTGGACCTGCAGCATCATGGTGGGAAAATCAGTTAGCCATGCAACAACCAGGAAGAGAGTTTACCTAGGAAGAGTTTAAGCAGAGATTCCGTGAATATCATGTTCCGGAAAGCGTCATGGAGTTGAAGCGGCGAGAATTTGAGGAGCTTCAGCAAGGATATACTAGTGTCATGAAGTACATCCGGGAGTTTAGCCAACTGTGTCGTTATGCTGAGGAGGATGTTAACACTGAAGAGAAGAGGAAGAAAAATTTCTTGCATGGATTAAATCCGTTTGTGAAGATGCAGCTAAGGTTAGCCAATAAGCAAACTTATCAGCAGTTGTTGGATGCAGCCATTACTTTTGAAGATGATTACAAGAATGTCCAAGAGGACCGGAGGAAGAGAGACAAGAAGGAAACCAAGATAATTCAGGCAAGCAAACCTAAACCTAACCTGGAGTTCAAACCCCGGAATAGGAATTATGGCAACAACAACAATAACAATAACAAGGGCAGTGGTGGAAATCAATCTAATCCGAGAAGGAATGTTATCTGTAACAACTGTGGAATTCCAGGGCATTTCTAGAGGGAGTGCAAAAAGCCTGTAGTGATCTGTTAGGGTTGTGGTCAGAAGGGGCATATCAAGCCGGATTGTCTGAGCAAACCACCGGGAGGATGGCCTACCAAGGGAGGAGGACAAGCCAGTGGAGGAAATGGACAGCCTAATAAAGGAGGAAACAATGGCAAGAACAATAACGGCAAGACAAACCGATCTACCGGAAAACTGAACTGTGCAACGCTCGAGGAGGTGGATAATTCGAAGCATGCAGTAATAGGTACTCTCAATATCCTTACCAATACCGGCAAAGTTCTATTTGATACTGGTGTAACTACATCATTCATTTCTGAAGAATTTTGTGATAAGTTCAGGATTAGAAGGGCAACGTTAGAACGTCCTATGACCGTAGTTACGGCAGGAGGGAATGTGATTGTACGCCACATAAAACAAGATCAGGTTATCTCGATCTGTGGTTGTACATATTTCGCAGACCTTTATGTGATTCCTTTGAAGGGAATTGAAGTAGTGCTGGGGATGGATTGGATGATGGAACACCGAGCTCAGTTTAATTGTGAGGAGAAAACTGTCTCAATCAAAACTCCAACTGGAGAAAGGATAGTTTACCAGGCAAATAAACACAGTCATATCATGGTGGATATACAGTTGAATTCAATGAAGGAAGTTAAATTAGAAGAAATTCCCGTAGTTAATGAATTCCAAGATGTTTTCCCAATGGAATTACCAGGAATGCCACCAGACCGGGAGATAGAGTTCACCATTGACCTAATACCTGATACAAAACCAATAGCTCAGGCACCATATAAAATGGGACCCAAGGAGTTGAAAGAACTCAAGGAGCAAATTGATGAGTTAGCAAGAAAAGGATTTATTCAGGAAAGTGTATCTCCATGGGGAACACCAGTAATTTTTGTGGATAAGAGAGATGGTGGAAGACAGATGTGTGGTGATTATAGAAATCTGAACAACGTGACGATCAAGAATAAGTATCCTTTACCAAGAATTCAAGATTTGTTTAATCAAGTGAAAGGAGCTGGAGTATTTTCAAATATCGATTTAAGATCTGGATACCATCAAATAAAAATCAAGCCGGAAGATGTTCCAAAAACAGCATTTGTCTCAAGACATGGACACCATGAGTATCTGGTGGTACCATTTGGTTTGACCAATGCACCGGCAATATTCATGAATCTGATGACCAATATCTTCATGCCATATTTGGACAAGTTTGTCATCGTCTTTATTGATGATATTCTGATATATTCCAAGGATAAGGAAGAGCATGCTGACCATTTGAGAATAGCATTGCAGACTTTAAGAGAACATAAGCTTTATGCTAAGTTCAGTAAGTGTGAGTTCTGGTTAGATGAGGTAGAATTCCTCGGTCATGTGATCAGTAAAGATGAGATTGCTGTGAATCCATCTAAAGTTCAGTCGGTACTAGAGTGGACTGCACCAACCAATGTGAAACAAATTCGAGGTTTCCTAGGAATGGCTGGTTATTATCGGATATTCATTGAAGGTTTCTCCAAAATAGCCGGACCAATGACCAAATTATTAAGGAAGAATACACCATTTAAGTGGGATGAGAAGTGTGAAGCAAGTTTCTAAGAGTTGAAAACGAGATTAACCATAGCTCCAATCTTAGCAGTTCCTTAAACAGGGAAGGATTTCACCGTATACTGTGATGCATCTAAAGAAGGTTTGGGTTGTGTATTAATGCAAGATCGGAAAGTACTTTCTTATGGTTCAAGACAATTGAAACCACATGAAGTCAACTATCCAACTCATGATTTAGAGTTAGCAGCAGTAATTTTTGCACTGAAAGGATGGAGGCATTTTCTTTATGGAGCCAGATGTGAGTTATACACTGACCATAAAACTCTCAAATATTTCTTCACTCAAAAGGAATTGAACATGAGACAGAAGCGTTGGTTGGAATTAATCAAGGATTATGATCTAACAATCAATTACACCCTAGGAAAAGCAAATTTTGTAGCAGATGCTTTAAGCAGAAAGAGTGCAGATATCCAGCCCAGCAACAGAGAGTTACCAAAAGAGTTACAAATGGACTTGGAAAGATTAGAACTCCAATTCATCAGGACAGAGGTTCTTGGAGGATTAGCGACTATGCAGGTAGTTGAAGAACATGAAAGTGATCTTAAGCAAGAAATTTTTAGACGTCAAGAAGAAGACCCTTTTATTGCTGAGGAAATTCGGAGAATATATCAAGGGCAAAAATCAGTTTTTCGCCTTGGATATTATGGATCTTTATGGTTCCAAGATTGTTTATGTGTTCCAGATGTGACTGAGATCAGAAATTTCATATTCAAAGAAGCACATGCTACCCCATATTCTATACATCCAGGGAGTACTAAGATGTATATGGATTTAAAGTAACTATTCTGGTGGAATAACATGAAAAGAGATATTGCTAAATATGTATCTGAATGCCATACTTGTCAAAGGGTGAAAGCTGAACATCAAAATCCAGCAGGACCATTGCAACCCTTGGAAATTCCTGAATGGAAATGGGAGGAAATAGGCATGGATTTTATCACAGGATTACCTATGACACCAAAAAAGAAGGACATGATATGGGTAATAGTGGACAGACTCACTAAAAGTGCACATTTTATTCCAGTGAATCAAAAGGATAATGCCGAGAAGTTAGTTGAAGTATATGTCAAAGAGATAGTAAGTAAGCATGGAGTACCCAAGAAGATCGTAACTGATAGGGGATCAGTGTTTACTTCAGCATTTTGGAAGCAATTGCAAGAAGCACTTGGTTCAAAGTTAGATTTCCGCACGACATATCATCATGAGACAGGAGGTCAAACTGAAAGAATAAATCAAATACTAGAAGACATGTTGAGGGCTTGTGCACTAGATTTTGGAGGAACATGGGAGGATCACCTACCATTGGCAGAATTTTCTTATAACAATAGCTATCAGAGTAGTCTGAAGGTATCTCCATATGAGGTTCTATATGGAAGGAAGTGTAGATCACCAATATGTTGGTATGAACCTGGAAGCAGCAAAGAATTTGCGCCAGATTATATCAAGGAGAGACAAGACATCATTAATAATATCAGGGGTAGACTGAAAATAGCCCAGAGCAGGCAGCAAAGTTATGCGGATCAAAGCCGAAGATCATGGCATCCAGAAGTAGGAGATATGGTCTATTTGAAAGTAAGTCCAATGAAAGGAGTAAAAAGGTTCGGAGTTAAAGGGAAATTAAGTCCAAGATATATCGGACCATTCAAGATACTGAGCCAAAATAGAACTATAGCTTATGCTTTAGAGTTACCATCAAGACTGGCTCAAGTGCATAATGTTTTTCATGTGTCACAACTTCGCAAATGTTTGAAAGTTCCAGAGGATGCAATAACACATCAAGAGATAGAACTACAAGTAGACCTGACTTATACTGAAAAGCCATGCAAGATTCTGGAAGAAAATTGGAAAAGATTGAGGAATAGGGCAATCAAATATTGCAAGGTACAATGGGAACATCACCCTGAAAGGGAAGCCACATGGGAGAAGGAAGAGGATTTAAGAAAAACTTATCCAGAACTATTCAGGTACATCTCCAACAAACTTCGGGAAGAAGTTTAATTTAAGGGGGGAAGTCTGTAACATCACAGCATTTAGGAACCTAACGAAGGGTAGATTTAGGATTATGTATTGTTGCACGCATCTATTTGTGAAAAGGTGGGTAAAATTTTCGCCAAATAAAACCTTAAGTTATCAATGTTTCTTTCTTACTTTAAGATTAGGTTTAGACTTAAAGGAGGATTGTTATAAACTTTGATGTGATCTTAAAAGAAGTATGTGTGTTTTGAAATGGGTTTGAATTTAAAAACTTAATTGTTTGAATAATAATTTAAATGATTTAGATAAAAGATTTGAATCTTAATTAATTAAGATATAGGTAGTATAACTTAAATCTCAAACCAATAGAAATTATGAAATTCAATTTCATATTATAAAGACATAAACAAATTACAACAGAATAAAGAATAAGAATATTCTTTATTAATAATAATATAATCTTTATTACAATTGAATAAAATAAAGATTACAAGAACTATAAAAGAAAAATTACAAAGGACTAAGAAAATGACATCTACTAACTACCCTATATCTAAAACCTAAACTAAATCTTCATATTTATCTTTGAACCTGCAAAACAAAGATTAAACAGAAATAAAACAAGATTAGTGTTAGTATATATTTCTCTCAGATATGTCAGTGAGGTGCACTTGACAATATCATCATTGAGAAATGTTAAGGAGGGGCAAGTTTCACCAATATGAAAGATTTCATCTTTCATAAATTCCTAGCCAGAATGCAAATGACAGCCAAAAAGGGACCAATTCACCAGCCAAGGTAAAAGTAGATTGGTAATAGTAAGTTCAAATTTTCTGAACCTATCCATATGTGCATAGCAGGAACATAGGCTGCACACACACAAGCATGCAAAGGGTGTGCTGTCGACTTCACAAGCACACCCAGATCAAACAAAACTAGAGCACAGCCATGGGGAAGCACCTCAGTGCATCACCACACCACACCACACCACAACACAGCTAGGGTGAACAGCCAGTAAACCAAGAACAACAGGCAAACCAACCACACAGATTAACCTAAACATCACCAGGATGGTGACATAAGGAGGGGGATGAATCAGGTGGACAACAAGGCCAAGCCCAGGAGCTAGGAGGAGCAGGCTAGATCCAGATCAAGCACAGGAGTCCAGCAAAACCAGATCAAGATCATCACCAACTTACTCCACAAACATCAGCTTTTGTGGTGAGTTTCATAAAACCTTCACATGATCTAATCATCTTATTTAGAGAAAGGCATGTGTTGTTTTACAAAACAAACCCTCAGAAGACACCTAAGTGGGGTGAATCCATCATAGGGATTTCTGAAAATCTAAAGGCAAATAGCAAAGTACCAGAATCCAACCAGAGCTCAGAGCAACATCCTTGCTCTGGTTGTAAAACTATACTTTACAATTCAAAAATATATATACCTATGATATATTTCTAGGCACATCACTAAAGGAAGGGTAGCACCTTAGAAACAAATCTTTGGGATCCATAGATTGATCAAGCTCACTATCATTTTTTTCAAGCTTTGATTCAATAAAGAATAGCTGGTACCACTACCAGGACTATCTAAATGAACCAATTAGATAAGATTTGAATCCCTAAGCCTCAGACCAACATCATTGGTCTTAGGGAATTCAGAGAAGAGCATCTCTATTTATCTTTCAAAGCCAAGATTGTCTTAAGCATAAACTAACCAAATCCATGGTTTAGAATTAAACTTGTGTGCCATACAAGATGGTATCACAAGAACAATCCATTATGAATCAGGAAAGACAGTAAATCATCATAGATTCAGACAATCAACTAACTAATCATTTTCCTGTTAACACAGGAATCATAACTAGGATATTTCTATGTTACACTTCACTGTTTAAGATCATGATGATCTCAGACCACATGTTAATTCCCAAGCTAACAGCACTAAGAAAATAGCTGTATCCTATCATAATCATGACCATGAATCAAATAAACAGTGGAAAGCTATCAAATCATTGGCTTTACCAAGCCTGTTTCCCATACAACCACATCATCTGAATCAGATGCAATCCAAGCATCAAATCATCTAGTAAGCCACCAGAAACATCATATATCATTTTAAGCAACAAGCTTTAGGCCAATAAGCATTTAGCATGTGTACAGACCATCCAAACATGAATCAATTCATCCAGTACATGAACAAGCACATCACAGGAACCCAAAAGGGATAATCATCATAATATGAATCAGACAGTATCCAGAGAGGACACTGCTAACATCTAGCATCGAATCAGCAAGCACAGAGAGCACCAGGAGAGGGGAATCAAACTCACTGTAGGTCCTCGTTGAAGGATAGAAGAGAAAGCAGGGGGGCCAACGGCCATGGCCACACGGGGAGCACCCAGAGGGGGCGCTGCAACCCGCACGACGCCACGACAACGACCCTGATCACACCTGGAGGTGCAGAGCATCACCTCAACGCATGATGACCAGGGCCGCACTTGAATCCATGACAATCCCCAAACCCTAGGGTTCGGGACGGCATCGATCCATCGCAAGAGAGCCCTAGGCTTGAATCCAATTAGATAGAACGAACGGGCATCGTCGACAACCCCCTAATGCACCACGACGGCAACCAGAACGGCCGACGGATGCGGGAATCGCTGGTGGCGGCATCGCCGGCCACAGAGTCGGGGTCAGAGGAGGAGGAGATGAACTCGAGAGAGAGAGAGAGGCGGTGAGGAGTGGGCCGAGATGGGCCAGACCCTTTAGGGTGGTTCTTTTGTCTAGTACTAGTGGGCCAACAGGGCCCAATAAGAATAACCAGCCCAGAAACAATTTCAGGCCTGTTTTAATAAAAAGAAAAAGACCAAAATACCCCTGGACTTAATAAAATTCAAGAAAATAAAATAAAAGTCCAAAAATTATAAATAAAATATTTTTGGATTCACAAAAATCCAAACTACCCAAATAAATTAAAAATATAAAATTTTATACATTTAAATTTTATTAGGAATTTTGCAAATTATATATTCCTTATGGAATTTTACAAAATTATTGAAAGGTCATAAAATTAATTAAAATTCACTTTCATTATGTATTAATATGGTAGTATTTTAGAAAAATACTAAATAAATATTTAATCACCATTTTTAATGTCTAATGGATAATTCTTAAAAGGATTATTAAATCAATAAAAATCAAATAAAACAGAATAAAATAAAAGAATTCAATATATGTTATAAAATATTAAAAAGTAATATTTATAAATCCTTTATTACTAAAAAGGAACTTTTTGGGTAAATGCATATAAAATTAAATAATGCATCACATTACTTGCATAATCATTTTGCTTCTTTAAATATTGTCCTTACCGGGCAATAATGATGTTTTTGTAGAACTAGAAGCTCAAGGTCCAGTGCAAGCATCATACTTCCCTACCTTGCCATCACAAGGCAAGTTCATCACTTGCTCATGTCCTTTGAAGAGTCTTTATCAAAGTATTTGCAAATTGTGTGTTATCATATATGCTATAAAAGAAAGAAAATATTATTTTCACAAATAAAGAAATTATAGATATCATCCTAAGTGGTGATATGATGGAGAAATAGAACCTAGAGTTCTAATTGCAACAATGATGATCAAGTAGGGACTTAATAACCCCTGACATCAGTGATTCTAGCGCCGTATATTACGCGTTAGCCATGAGATTTGGAATGGGATAGAGAAGTCAGTTGTATCTTCTTCCTCTCGCATGAAGCCGGATGTGCAGGTCGTGGCTGTTATCCTCGTAACGTGCATATTAATTGGTAATTCGTAGAGGATATGCAGCATATGGGTGGGAACCCTCAACGTCTCACGATAGTTCTGGCATCTAACGGTTTGTACAAACCATTGCCGTAATTCATTATGTGGGCATGGTGTACACCAAGGAGGCATGCGGGGTCGTGAAGGGGGCAGTGATTGGCTTGGACCAACTACTGGGCCCCACATCATGGAATTGTGGACGGAAAAGTACGTCCGGTTGTGCAACAAGGAGTTGATCTCTCATGGGTAAAGTAACGCACCTCTACAGAGTGTAAGAATTGTAACTTGTTACTCCCTGTTCCGGGAAGGAGCTACGAACGCAGCAGGAAAGGAACTCCATGAAAGTTCTAGTCAACCTGTGAAGGCTGATTGTCATAGTCTTTCAGAATAAAATCAATCTTTGAAGAAAGATTTACAAAAACTGCATAGTGCCAAGGATTTATAATCCAAGGTGGTAGTTAGAGCATCAAACTTCCCACCTTGCATATAATGAACTTGTTGGGTAATGCTGTTACTCATTCTTTCCTTTGATCCCGTGCTTAGACTCTGAGGATTCCGAAGACGTGCCAATGTATGCAGCCGAATACCAAGAAGACGTGTTCTACGAGGAACCTGGTCTATCCGGAGGAGTTGAAGGCGTGGACTACGAGATCCGCTACGGTGTCGATGAGCACGAGTCCACTTAAGGGTCTAGTTAGTAGTAACTAACGGAGCCGAGCAGCATGAACTCTATAAAATAAGCTGTTGAGCCCCACTCCTAGTCGGAGTTGTTACTTTTAAATTTCCGCTGAACATCTTATATTTTGGTTTGTAAGTTGGATCTTTTGAAAGTCTTGAACTTCCGGTATTGTAATAATAATAATATGTGTACCTTTGTAATATGGACCCACAATGTTTCTGTTGTACCACTCTGAGGGATGTGATATTTACGGAACGGTGTTCTGTGGATGTCATGTCAACGACTATAGTGTACTACACATGCAGTGGTATGCTAGGTCACCGCAGGTATCATACAATTCCTTCTCTATGGAGTCAGCTGTAAGAATCTCATTCTCTTGTTGAGAAATTAGTGGAATATCTGTCGTATGAGTTTCTATTAGAGAGAAATAGTTTTGAGCTTGTACCCCAAACAATTTCTTATAGAACTCTGTGATATAATTTTTGATATTCTCTTGACCAATAATTATACCTTCCTCCTGTTCTAATTGAAAAATCTTCTTTCTCCTATGTTTGCCATTTGCAATTAGGTGAAAGTATTTTGTGTTGTTACCTCTCTCTTGCACATGTTTCACTTTTGCACGTTGCGACCATTTAGACTCTCATATCGTCTAAGCTTTGCAACACTCTCATTTGCCCGTCTCATTTCTTCCCTTTCGGAATTATTGAGAGATACGATTTCTGCTTTAAGGTCCAACATATCTATAATTTGGAGGAGGCGCTCCTTCTCTTGACGGTAAATACTACTCTGGTTTCTTGCCTAGCCTCGTAGAAAAGTTCTTAAGTGACGAATCTTATTTTGCCATGCCTCCATAGGATTTCTACCTGATGATACGGATAGCCACTCTTTGGCTATCATATCATAAAAACCTTCTTGGCGTAGCTAAGATAACTCGAAAGAAAAATATGCCTTGTTTCCTTGATGAGCTTGTTCACCGGAATCAAGCAGGAGAGGTGTGTGATCCGACCCAGATCTAGTTAGTGCTCGCACTATAACAAGAGGGAATTTTTGTTCCCATCATACACTTGCTAAAATTCTATCTAACTTCTCGTAAGTAAGATTTTCTTTACAATTGGCCCAAGTAAATTGTCTACATGAAAGAGCTAGTTCTCTCAAATCAAGACTCCCAATAATAGCGTTATAAATAAATGGCCATCTAGCATTAAAGTTGTCGTTAATTTTTTCATCATTTTCCTTATCACTAACTTTCTCTTCTTCTGAAAAGAAATAATTCCTAAGGTTAATTGTTTGTCGAGGTTCCCAACTGAAGAGTTCTTAATAATAATTAGTATCTACTTTCAACATATCTTTAGTTTTAGTAATAGGACGCTCAAGATCATCCAGGACATGAATTAACTTCTTCATGTGCCTTTGGTTTTCTACATCATGAAAATAAGTTTTTATTCATGTCACCCTCTAGGATATCCCTATCTCTAGCGCTTTGTCTAACCTTAGTATCCTCTATGACCCAATAACTATTCATTTCCTTGAGGATAAACTCAATTTTCTCCCCCAAAGACAAAGCTTGGGTTTCTGATTTAATATCAAGAACATCATATTCATCCATGAACTCTTTCTTGTTCTTTCTTATTGCAGCCTCTAAATTAATGTCCCATCCCTTAGCTAACTTTCTAAACATTCTCGCTTTAGCTTGCCAAATGTCTAGCATATTAGTGTTATTCACCTACAAGGATCAAGCTTTTGTGATTATATCTTTAAAGTCAGGTCTAGCAAGCCACCACTTCTCAAACTTAAAGCTCCCTTTCTATGGAAAGTGACCTTCACCAGAGTCTCAAATAATGGGTGTGTGATCACTCCTTATCCTAGCTAAGGTCCTAGCATGAGCTAAGGTAAAATGAGCTTGAATATTATTAGTATAGAAAATCCTATCAATTCTACTCATGATCGACTCATCTTGATTGTTCCCCCAAGTAAAAGGACAGTGCTAGGCGTCCCCGAGGATGGAAACTTTCCATCCCTCGGGTCCCCAACCGTCCGATCAAGTGAGATCAACGGTCAGATCTTCCTCCCGTGTGGTCATCCCGCTTTTGCTACAAAACACCCGCTTTTGCTACAAAATAGTCCCGCTTTTGCTACATGTAGCAGAAAACGGTTGGACCCAGAAAATAGAAAAACAGACTGGACCTCGCCGGAGATTTCGCCGGAGACCTCGCCGGAGACTGTGTAGCAAAAAAATCATGCTAATGTAGCAAACTTGACCTTGCCGAAGACTTTCGCCGAAGACCTTGTAGCAAAAACTTTGTGCTAGTGTAGCAAAATCACAAAAATATTGTAGCAATTTTTTTTGCAAAATATAGCAAAAAATCCATTTCGCCGGAGACATCGCCGGGACTTCGTAGCAAAGAAATTTGTTACCATAGCAAAAACTACTTCGCCCGACATCTTGTAGCAAATTTTTTACAATATTGTAGCGAACACATAAAACAGTTCTAGCAAAACAAATACATGTATGTAGAAAATCCCCACCACACCAAAAAAAATCCCAAACGCAACCCTCATTGTCGGTAGCAAGTCGGGTCGCCTTAAGTAGCAACATCAGACGCCGTATGTAGCAACATAGGACGCTTCTTATAGCACCACCGCTGGCCACAGGTAGCACCGCTGTCGACTGCAAATAGCACGACTGCCTTGGACTCCATGGCGACATGGACTCCATGACTCCATGAGGTTGAGGGAGGTGGCGCATATCGTCATGGAGGGAGACGAGGGAGGCAATACACATGGCAGCACGGTGGCGGGATCCCGGGGCATCAGATTCCTAGTCTGGCGGGATCCACATGGCAACACATCCACGGCATGCGGGGATCCCTTGGCAGCGCGGCAGCGGTGGATTCCGGCGCGGGGGTCCAAGGAAGAGGAGCCAGAACAAGTACATGGGTCACCGCCCTATGGAGGAGGGCCTAACGCCGGTGAAGTATGGTCGCAGCGGCGCCGGCGGTAGCCACGGGGAGGCGGCGGAAGGAGCCGTCCGACAGCAGGCACGCGACGGCGGGAAAAAAGAATACTCACGATGAAAGAAAACTAGCGAAACGGCAAGGTGGGCCAGGTTGTGCGCGTGGGTTGTTGGGAGTCAACGACCCGGGGGATGCAAACACAATATCCCCCGAGGAGGAGGGTATCATTTTCCCAAGTAAAAGCTCTATTAGATAAACCAATCTCCATCAAATCCCACATCGCAATCCAGGCACTAAACTTGTTGGCCCATCTAAAATCTATATTATGATTACTTTTATCCTCAACAGATCTCACTAAACTGAAATCACCTCCAACAAAAGCAGGGCCATGCCAGTTGAGGAAAATTTCATGAAGTTTAGAGATGAACTCCTGCTTCTTTTCCTCATAAGAAGATCCATTCCTACAAGCAAAATCATCTATCTTATTTTTAACAACTCTTATAGGATAATTCCTAATTTCCCAAGAGAAGACTTCAAATAAATCTAAATCAACTCCTACAAGGATCCCTCTAGAAGTCCCAACAGATGGAATGCAATTCCAAGAAAAATTCCTATTACCTAGAGCAATCAAAATCTTGTCCGTACAAAACGACCTCTCTAGACGATCCTAGAGACGTTCTTCACCATTGATGAAAATGCCAAACAATGTCGATCGCCAAGACCTCACCTGCAGCCTGGCTAAGCGCGACCCAGTGTACGGATAGCTATCAAGAACTTGAGAGTACCTAGTACACCTTTGATGCTTAACCAGAACGCGATAGCCGAACCCGGCCTTATCTTCTCCCCTCCCCCCTGCTACAGTTCCCGAAGGAGGCGCCGCCTGCCGCGGGTCGCTTCGACGCCGATCTCGTCGGCGCTACTGGTAGAGAGAGGCTGAGGACCGACGCCGGAGGCCCCCCTGTAGATATTAGGTCTAGGTTGTGGCTTTTTGCCGGGTGTTGGCTTCTTGCCAGGAGGAGTGCGACGGGTTATTGGGGCCAGATTCGTCGCGGGAGGTCGCCTTTCTTCCCTGACGCCGACGTGGCGGCGTTGTGGCGGTGGAGGGCCTGCCTCGCCTCAAATAAGGCCCAGCTGCAGCGGATCTTGGCGCTGTGGGCTGTTCCCCCCTCCTTGGCTGGCCATGGTGGCGGGGGATATTTGGGGGGCTGCAGCCGGCAGTGCTTCGGTCGCTGCTTTGTTGCGCCTTCCCTTCCCTACGGTTGCTCGCCCGTTCTCCCTCCTCCGGCCGGCCATGGCGGCGAGGGGTGGCTGGGATTCTGCGGGGCGTTGACCGTGGGTGGGGAAGGCGTCGGATTCTGTCTCCTAACGCTGTTGCGCGGCGGCAGGAGGCCACGGTGGGCGACTCACGACGTGTTTCGGAGGTCGAAGGCGCCGGGGGTGCGACTCCAAGCGGATCCGCGGGATAAGCGCATTTTGGGTGCTCGGGCCAGCTTGATTGTCTGCTGCCTTGCCATGTTTCTCTTGGTCGGCCGTGGCGGCGGGGGAGAGGACGGTGGAGGCAGCGAGCGGCATGAGCATCTCAGGTGCCCTGGGAAGATTCGGTCTTTCCCCTTTTGGCGGAATTTTCCTTGCTGCTCCGACCTACTTTGCCCGTCTTCACCCACCCGTGGCAGGAGTGTTGTGCTGAAGCGCGGGTCGGCTGTCATCGATGGAGCTTGCAAGGACTCTTGCGTCGGGGTTGGCCGGAGCTTGGAAGCGACATCGGTGAGCATAATATCTGCGGCTGTGTGCCGCGAGTCAAAGCCGGTGAGCTTCGGCACCTTTTCAACCTCCATCGGAGGCCCTATCGGGTCAGCGGCCGCGTTCAGCGTCGGCACTGAAGTAAGTGGTTCCGTCCCCGCGGCGGTGCAACTGACCTTTGGCTCGGCAGCGGAGATAGGGAGGGACCTGATTGCATCTCAAATCTTTCAGCGGGGTCTTCTCCACATAAAAGGGGGACCTATGTGTTTTTTCTATATCTTATGGGTCTTTTGTAATATTGTACACCTCCTCTCTTTGTGTCTAATATAAATGATTCCAGGCCATTCGGGGCTCTCCGTTCAAAAAAAAAAAACAAAGCCTCCAAATAGGCGCAAGAACTTGGAAGGATAGTGGTGCTTATAATGTGAAAAAGGTTGAGACGCAACGTCACACCAGAATCAATTAATTGCATTATTCTAAATTATGGGTGTGCTACGCATCATCTCCAACGGGCACCACCAACAAGCAAATCATCAGTACGATCCGATCAGATCAAATGCCATCTTCTTTTCTGAATAAACTACTTCGCCTCACGTCCAAACCAACAACAAAAGTCGACGGCAACAGAAGTTGCTTTCTATGAAAAGCAGCGGCGCAGGGATAGCATTTCTTTTTCTCTAAAAAACAAAAAGTCCCCCGCTCGGCATTTTATTCCACCACGAGGTGCACACGGACATGTGGACGTACAGGACAGCGATATCAGTCAGTTGTCAGCCTATTTTCCTTGGGCTTCATGCCGTTCTCCTTGGCCCCGTCCATCCAGATGATGCACCGGAGGCACTTCCCCTGTGCGAGCAGCTCGAACGCCCTGTTGATCTCGTCGAAACCCATCTCGTGCGTCACGAACTCCTCCAGCTCCAGCTCCTGAACGCGCATGCGCAGGAAAGCGAAGCTCTCAGTGACAATGAACTGCGTGTTAGTTTTGTCGTGGGGTTTTTACCTTGTCGAGATACTTCTGTGCCAGGATGGGGATGTCGGACTTGGGCTTGAGACCGCCGAAGAGCGAGCCGACGACCGATCGCCCCCTGAGGAGGTCGTGCGAAGGGATGCTGATCGGCGCGACGGCGCCACCGGAGACCCCGAGCACGATCGTCTTCCCCCAGCCCTGAACCAGTCAGGAAGAAGGAAAATGAATCGTCGGTCAGTTAGTTTGTCCCCTGTCGCTGCAAATAAATTTCATTTCATATGAATAAATGTCGGCCTGCAGATTTGCTGCACTTTCTGCGCAGAGCGTCACATGAGACGACGTACCGTTCGAGAACTCTTGAAGGCTTCTGCCATGACCGACGTCGAGCCGATGCACTCGAAGCAGTAATCGGCGCCGCCGCCGGTCATCTCCATGATCACCTAGTACACACAAAAGATGGACGAAAATGTGCAGTTAGCAGCTAAAATGCGTGCCAAGAACGCGTTAACAGCGGTACGGTATGTATGGACGATGGATCGGTTCAGAATCGGACCTCGCTGACGGTCTTCCCCCCAGTATCATCCGGGTTGATGAAGTCGGTGATCCCCATCCTCTTCCCTGCAAAAAGTTACTACTACTAGTCTGACGAGTTCTCTTGACACAAACTTAGGTGTACTAGTACTAGCCCAGAACATGAACTAATCTTCTCAAGTCTTCGTACCGATCTCGCGCTTTTCCGGGCTCAAGTCAACTCCGATGATCCTCTTAGCACCGCGCATCCTGCACCCTTGTGCTACCTACAGCTCAATGTCAGCAGGTCGGGCGCATCTGACAAGCTATTTCAAAAATGTAAAAGGAAATTACCGCTAACCCGACGGTGCCTAGACCAAACACGGCGACGCTCGACCCGGGCTCCACCGCCGCCACCTTCCACGCCGCACCAACACCTGCACCCAATCAGTCGATTCTTAATTAGCATAGCAAGCACGATCGAGTGGATCAGGCGTCAGTTAGGTACGTACCGGTGGAGACGCCGCAGCTGAGCAGGCAGGCCATCTCCGGTGGGACGGCCTGCTCGATCCTGACGACACGCGAGACGTCGACGACCGTGTACTCGGTGAAGCTGGAGACGGAGATGAAGCTGTGGATGGGCTCCCCGGTGGCGGCCAAGGAGAAGCGCGTCGTGCCGTCGCGCGGCATGAATCCCGGGCGATGGGGGACACCGGAGCAGATGTTGCTGCGGTCGGAGAGGCAGTCGGCGCAGTCACCGCACTGCCCCTGGAACACCGGCACCACCGTGTCCCCGACGGCGAACTCTACCACTCCATCCCCCACGCTCTCCACCACGCTGAGACATTAAGACACGATTGGACAAAGCTTAATTAATCCCCTGGCAAATGCTTTTCTACGCTCAGGTCGTAAGCGTTCGGCGAGCAAAGACAAATGCTTGGTATATTTACCCGGCTGCTTCGTGCCCTAGGATTGACGGGTACCTTGCCGGGAGATCCTACAAGAAAATAAGAGAAATTAACCAGAGATTCTGCAAGAATGCCCTTCCAGTGGTACTCGTGGCATCTCGCCGATGGACATATCCGTACCTTCATGCGCCAGAAGGTGACATCGGTGTGGCAGAGGGAGGTGCAGAGGATCCTGATGCGCACCTCGTGCGCCCGCGGCGGCGCCACCTCCACCTCCTCCATCTCCAGCGGCTGCCCGGCCACCTTGCTCACAGCCGCTGCATCCGTATATGGGCGCGTGCCAAGTATGCTTAACGTCCTTGACCACAAGCTATATTCCGGCAATGGGCGGAAGTACACATCAAATGCAAGGTTTTAGCGAGTACCTTTGCATCTGATGGGTTTCTTCGCTGTGCTCTGCTGCATCTTGCTCACAGCAGGAGTGAAGTCGTCTCTCCCACCCTGTGCAAGAGATAGCTAGCTAGTGAGAGAGAGGAGAAGATGATAATTGCGGAATGATTTGCTGGCTTGTGTTTGCTCCGACTCTTACGTGTTTTGTAATGGATAGATAAGATGGCATGGACACATGCTCTGAACCTTTTTTCTAAGATGACATGTTGCAAGATTTTACTATACCTGCTACCATATTAAAGGGGTAGTAGGTCTTTTTTGTGGGGTGAGAGCAACTCCACTCTCGTTGGGCGTTCTGAAGCCGAAATTCGAAGCTAAATTTTGCTGGATGAATACAACGTTTGGACTGGAAATGGCAGAATTCTCACTCCTGTTTCTAGGTTTATTTGCGAAATTTTTAAAATTCATCTAAACTTTGTCTAAACCGAGAAATTTTCGTACTAATTTAGGCGATTGCATTACATTATAGGCGATTTCGTACATATTTTTTCAAATTCGGCATTATAACCGAATTCGATTTATAATAGGCTAAAAATATAAACATGCAAGGAAATTCTAGTCTAGTTCATGCCGAGTCGACGGTAAAACGCCTTAGTCGCTGCTGCCGTCATCATCGTCGTCGTCGCTCGGCGGCTTTGTAGCGACGAGGGCGGGAAAAGGAAAATCACGGAGAAGGAAGAGGAAGAGGAGGAAGAGTAATGGGAGGACGATGGCGAGGAAGAATCAGCCGCAAGGATAAACTGAGAGCCGGCACACTCGATCTGAGGTGGAAGTCGTTGGAAGATCTATGTTTGTATGATTCTTGGAAGACGGTGCACATAGAAGATCTATGTTTGTATGATTCTTGGAAGTCATGCCGAAGGGATATCAGCTAATCCTAATCGTTCTTGTATTTTTAATTTTCTAAGTTTGAGAGGTGTATGAAGATACCCAAGCGCACCTCCAGACAGAAACTGATTTATGTACGGATCTCTTGCTTTTGCGGGTTCATCAGATCAACTCCAATGATCTTCTTAGCGCCACACATCTTGCGCTACCTACAGCTCAATGTCACGTCACACATCAGCAAATCGAGGTTGGTTGGTGTAAATTTGTGATAATAATAATAATTGATAATTTTACAATAAGAGAATACAATGGTTTATATAGGAGAGGGGGGAGAGGAGGTGCAGCGCACTGGCCTAAACCCTAACTTGATATGCAAGTAAATATAATCTAACATCCCCGCAGTCTCAACCGTGGGCTCGACAACGTTGAGACTGAAACGAATCTCTGTAAATGGTGTAGGAGCAAGTCCTTTGGTAAAAATATCTGCAAACTGGGCCGTAGAAGGAACATGAAGAACACGCACTTCTCCCAAAGCGACCTTCTCTCGAACAAAATGGATGTCAATCTCGATATGCTTTGTCCGCCGATGCTGAACTGGGTTTCCAGACATGTAAACAGCTGAAATGTTATCACAATATACCACTGTGGCCTGACCAATAGGTCGATGTAACTCAACAAGTAACTGACGCAACCAAACTGTTTCAGCAACTGCATGAGCAACAGCACGGTACTCAGCCTCTGCGGACGAGCGAGAAACCGTAAGCTGACGCTTCGAAGACCAAGAAATTAAATTATCGCCAAGAAAAACACAGTATCCTGAAGTGGATCGACGAGTGTCTGGACAACCAGCCCAGTCTGCATCGGAATATGCTGTCAATGATGTGGGTGATGAGTGGTTGATATGCAAACTATGATCTAATGTACCTTTGAGATATCTAAGTATGCGTTTGACATGGTTAAAATGCGGGACTCTTGGATCATGCATGTAAAGACAAGCTTGCTGGACAGCATATGATATTTCTGGACGTGTAATGGTGAGATACTGAAGGGCTTCAGTTAAGCTACGGTATAGAGTTGGATCAGGAAAAATATCACCATCGGAGGAAAATTTAGAAGAAGTATCGACAGGTGTACGGGATGGTTGACAATCTAACATTCCAGCCCTAGTTAGGAGATCAACAGAGTACTGACGTTGAGAGAGAAAAAGACCAGAAGAATCACGAGTGACAGCTATACCTAAGAAGTGATGAAGGGAACCTAGATCAGTCATAGAGAATTCAGTTTGTAGGAGAGAAATAATATGAGTGAGAAAAGTTGTGGAGGAGGCAGTGAGAACTATATCATCAACATAAAGTAGGAGATATGCAATCTGGGTGTTAGAGTGGTAAACAAAAAGAGAGTAGTCAGAACGAGAGGGAATGAATCCTATAGTTTGAATAAAGGTAGAAAAACGTTGAAACAAGGCTCGAGGTGCTTGTTTGAGGCCATAGAGAGATTTTTGGAGAAGGCAAACGTGATCAGGAAAAGAAGAATCTTCGAAACCGGAAGGTTGTTGAGAATAGACGACTTCGTTTAAGGAACCATGGAGAAAAGCATTTTTTACATCGAGTTGATGAATGGGCCAGGAAGAGGAAACAGCAAGACTAAGAATGGTTCGAATGGTGCTAGGTTTAACTACTGGAGAGAAAGTTTCGTCGTAATCGACACCGTGTTGTTGAGAGAACCCGCGGCAAACCCAGCGCGCTTTATACCGAGAGAGAGTGCCATCAGAATGAAATTTTTGACGGACCCACTTTCCAGAAACAACATTTGCATTAGGAGGTTGGGGAACAAGTTGCCATGTGTTATTGGATTGGAGTGCTTGAAACTCATCGCGCATGGCAGCGGACCAGTTCGGATCAAGAAGAGCAGATTTGTATGTTTTGGGAAGAGGTGAGAGAGTTGGAGAAGCATGAAGATTGAGGCGTGTTTTAGGAAGTCGAAAACCAGACTTGGCACGTGTGCGCATGGAATGGTCGTTGTTAGGTGCGATAGTGGGAACGGCATGTGAAGGAGGAGCTGCTGCATCCGGCGCAGCGGAGGAGGAGGACGCAGCAGCATGAGGGGTAGAGGATTGGGTAGCTTGATTGTCGGGGGCAGGAGTTGTGGGGCGGCGAGCGGAAACCTGTGTTTTGGGTGGTCGAGATACGGGTGTTGATGGGGCTGTCGAGGCAGCCGAGTCGGCCGGGTTAGGGACTACCGTGGCAGGAGAATCGGGAGGGGTATTGGTCGAGGTAGGATAGCGAGCAGCCGTGGCAGGGTTGCAGGGAAGGTTAGGAACGAAAAAGTGAGGTTTTATGGAATTGGTTGGGCGAGGGGTGGATGTGGTGGAAGGAGATGTAGGGGTTCTAGTGGAGAAAGGAAAGGTGTTTTCATCGAAAGTGACATGCCTAGAGATGTGAATGTGACCGGTCACAAGGTCAAAACACCGGTAGCCTTTGTGTTCATCTGAATAACCTAGGAAGACACAAGGAATGGAAAGTGGAGAGAGTTTGTTTGGGGAAGTTGCATAGACATTGGGAAAGCAAAGGCAACCAAAAACGCGAAGCTCAGTGTAGTTTAGGTGTGAGAGAAAAAGGGAGCAGAAAGGTGTGGTGTTTGGGTTAGTGCTAGATGGTCGAATATTGAGGAGATAAGTTGCGGTTCTAAGAGCTTCCGCCCAAAACGTGGAGGGCATAGATGATTGAATGAGTAGTGTGCGAACTATGTCATTGATGGTGCGGAGTGATCGCTCAGCCTTGCCATTTTTTGGGGAAGTGTAAGAGAAAGAGAAACTAAGGAGAATGCCATGTTGGAGAAAGAAATTACGGTTTGCAAAGTTGTTAAATTCTTTTCCATTGTCACATTGGATAAATTTTATGGGTAAAAAGAAGTGTGTGTTGACATAGGTTTTAAAGTTGATAAAAAGTGAGTGGACATCAGATTTGTTGCGAAGTGGAAAAGTCCAAACGAAGTGTGTAAAATCATCTAAAATAACTAAGTAGTATTTGAAACCGGAGAGACTCACAGTTGGAGAGGTCCATAGATCACAGTGCAAAAGTTCAAAGGGATAAGTACTATGAGAAGTAGAATGCGCAAATGGTAAACGAACATGTTTTCCTTGTTGACAAAACTCACAAACGGAGGAATTATGAACCTCTTTATGATAAGGGATCAAAAAATCACTAAGTAGAGAGGATAAAGTGGCTTTATTCGGATGGCCTAAGCGTTTATGCCATAGATCTACGGAGGCGAGCATGGATGATGGAGACGAGGCCGGAGAAGCGCCATGAACAGAGTAGAGGTCGCCAGAGCTATCGAAGCGAGCGATCTCCGTCTTGGTCATGAAATCCTTCACAGACAAGCCAAAAGGGTCAAATTCGACGGAAACAGAGTTGTCTTTGGTGAAACGACGAACAGAGATTAAATTTTTAATGAGGGCTGGTGCAACTAAGACATCTTTAAGTAGGAGTGGTTTGGAAGTGGAAGATGCAATGTTTGTATGACCGACACATGAAATTGGTATGGAGGAACCATCGCCTAATGTAATGGATGAAAACTGAGATGGTATGCAAGTTGACAGCATAGTATTCGATGAAGACATGTGACTAGAAGCACCAGAATCGAAAATCCAATCAGTACCTGAGTTACCTTGAGCAGCAAAATTATTCATGGCCTGTAGAAACGCAGCTTGGTCCCAGCTTGGAGTAGAGGGAGTTGGTGCAGTTGACGGAGCAGGTACTGGCGCAGGTGGTGGCGGTGCAGCAGGAGTCGAGTACATGGTGTATGGCGAGTAGTAGCCTCCAGGATTATAAGTGACCGGTGCCGATGGGCCATAAGGACCCATAGCAAAGGGCATCGGCGAGGCATAGGGAGCCGGCGATGGTGCAGCATACATGGGCGGTGAAGGAGCGGCGTAATGAGCTTGTGCAGGGACCCTTGGTGCAAGGAGGCCAGGTGAGCCTGTATGAGGATGCACGCCGGGCTACCACGAACCAGTGTAGGCAGGTGGCGTGCCAACAGGAGAGGGCGCGGTCCAGGGCATTGGCCAAGCCTGAACCATGCCAGTCCAAGGGTCCTGAGAAGATCGCCAAGCTGGTGCTGCAGGTGGAGCCGGTGGTGGTGCCGGGGCAGGTGGAGGAGTCGGTGCTGTTGGAGGAGGCCGTGATGCAGGCGACCGATAGATAGGCCGGGTGCCCCTATAGTTCGGGCTAGGGCGCCAACCTGGCGGTGGAACAGGCGCAAGCGGCGCCAGAGGCGGTGGCGGTGCAGGAGGCCGTGGAGCAGCAGCATAGGCCTGAGGGCGAGACTATTGAGTGGTCATGGTGCGGTCCGCCCAGGAGAGCATGGAGCGGACTTCTGCAAAGGAAGGAGACGGCCGCATCATGGGGATGAAGGACTGCTGCTTGTCGAAGCGCTGATTGAGGCCGACGAGGAGGATCTTGATGAGCTGTTTGTCCTCAACGGGATCACCGAGTTCACGGAGTTCATCGGCGATGGTCTGGAGGCGCTGGCAGTATACCCCCACGGGCAAGTCGCCCTGGGCGGTGTTCCGAAGCTCCGTGTTGAGCGTGTTGACACGGGCGTCGGCGTTGTCCTGAAAAAGCTGACGGAGGGCTGCCCAAAGGGCGGCGGCGCTGGTGGCAGCCCTGAAAACAAGATTGAAAATCTCGGTGCTCACCCGCTGGTAGATCCACTGTATCACAGCGAGATCATCCTTGACCCAGCGGGGATCCGAGGGAGACGGCGTGATGTTGGGGTCGACGTGCGCCATGAGGTCGCAGCGGTTCAAGTGCACCTCAAAAAGATGCCTCCAATGGTAGTAGTTGTGTTTGGGGAGATCTAAAGTGATGGGAATCAATGGAGTAACATCGGAGATTGTATCGGCGAAGTTGATGGTGGTGGCGATAGGAGGTGGGGCGGATGAGGTGGATGGTTTGGCAGCCGCGACGGCGGCCATGGCGGCGTGCCACTCGAAGAACCCCGGAGGGGGCGGCGGCGGCGGGGTGGGAGGCGTGGGAGTCATGCCCTATAATCTAACCTTAATCTGATACCATGTAAATTTGTGATAATAATAATAATTGATAATTTTACAATAAGAGAATACAATGGTTTATGTAGGAGAGGGGGGAGAGGAGGTGCAGCGCACCGGCCTAAACCCTAACTTAATATGCAAGTAAATATAATCTAACAGTTGGAAACATGCGTGACAGCCACTAGCTACAACAGCACTCTCGCACTACTGCGTTTGTAGCATTAGCAACACATGCAATAAACCAATATTATTAATTTAGTGCGTACGATAATCAAATCAGATACTCCAACCACGCCTAGCTTAAAAATTGTGTGGTACTCCCTCCGTTTCAAAATATAAGATATTTTAGATTTGTAAAAAAATATATTTAAATTTATTTTAGTGTATAGATTTATTCAAAACCAAAGTAAATCTACGTACTAAAAAAAGTTAGATACATTTGTTTTAAAAGATAAAATATATTATATTATATTTTAAAATAGAGAGAGTAGTTAGCCCAACCACGCCTAGCTCGATCCGGGCTCCACTGCCGTCACCTTCCACGCCGCACCAACTCCTGCGCCAATCAATGGTAGGAGGAGCGCATGAAGATCGAGTTCGCCGCACTGGGCCAAAGAAAATTTCAATATAAGTCATCAAAAGCTTCTTTTCCTTTAGAATTTTCAGCAAATTCATACAGGTCAATCAACTTAGCTTAAAAATCTAATATTTCAAAATTTGGATTTTTTTGGGATGTGACAACAATGGACCATGTTCAATGATTTCCTTGGTGGGAAATCTTTAAAGTGATTTTGTAAGAAGTTAGAAGGAATGACATATACACACAGCACAATTTGTTCACATATTTTGAGTCCAAAGGAATATACAATGACTCGCACGCCGATGCCACTAATTGTTCGCTTCTTCACCGTGTCATATGAAGTGTTGAGTCTCGTGCATTGTTCTTGGATAATGACCACCTTTTGTGAGAGAGTTTTGATTGCGATCACTCTTTAACGGTTGCTCACCTAAGTACATGTGCTTACAGAAGTAGTTGAAAATCTTCTTCCAAAATATCCCTCCTTTTTGCTCGACACTACAAATTGGATCTTGTCAAATTTTTACCAAGCGTCGCCAGAGCACCACGTCCTCAAGGTCCGTGTATGCTCTAGTTCTTTTGGACTGTCCGCTTCCTCCTACGACACGACCGAGCTCGTCCTAGAACAATGGCTCATCATCGATAGAGATGTGGTCTTGTTGGGTGGCATGTTGGTTAGTTTGTTCGGTCTCATGTTGGTTGGTATGTTCGGTTTCGGAGCCGTTCGCCCTCATTGATCATGGCCGCCATTGCCAGGTCCCCATCATCGAAGAAGTCCTGCTACATATGCCATCAGATCGGAAACATTCATGGTCAATATATAGATGCATAGCAAAGCAAAAGGGATTCAAATACCGGGTTGGATGGTGAACCGGGTGGTGCCGACATTTGAACAAACAACTTGTAGAGATTGGGTCGAATTCCAAAGGCCTTGGGAGTTTCCTTCGCATGACACCTGATGAGCCGGTCACCGGGGGTGGCGTGCAGGTCAATGTTAGGATCTACTGTCATGGTCGAGAAATACTAGCCGACATACGACTACCTACTTTCCTTCCAGCCAGAGAACTGGGACGGTGTCGTTGCGTGTCGTTGACCATGGGGGCTTTTTTGTGGACGAACCAGATCTTGTCGCACCCGCAAGGGCATTGGTCAGTGCCTAATCCTTAAGCATGAGCACAACGTGGGCGGTGGCTTAGGCGGCGATGGCGTCGGCCTTGGCGCAGGCCTGAATGGTGGCAGTGTGTTCCAAGGACATCGTCCTTTCTTGGGACAGCGACCAGTCGGTTCTTGATGTTTTCTTTGTGGCCAACTCGCTTCCTCGGGTCCAGCGTCCTTTGGTCCAGTTTGTTCTACTTCTTCGGCTTGACCACGTCGAGCATGATGGCCTTTTTTGGACAGTCGCGAGCGACAAGAGCCGTGGGCACGGCTGGGGGGCGGCGTGGCCTCCATGGATCGCACTAGGGCTCGACGACAATGGGTAGCAGATGAATGAGAGTGGAGGAAGAGAGTGGCTGGCTGGAGGGTCCTAACCGTACAAAGGGACACACTGCAAAGTCGGCCCAAATTTGTATTGAAAATGTGACAAAATGGACCCATATGCGCCTGCCATTTGCGGTATACTGTTGGGCCTTGTTCTCTGTCTGGTCGGACAACTTCGGATAGCCTTCCTTCATTGGATCTGTGGGTGGGGGCGTTAGAGTTGCCCTAAGGTACCTGACCATGCTTTTAAACCAAGAAGATGTAGTCAAACAGTCCTAAAGCAAAAGACGACCACAATAGCTAACTAGTCTGCTTAATCTTTTTCTCCGACTAACATATTCTCCCTTTATATACATACTAGCACGGTGTCCCTCGCAAATGCGAGGGCATCATCATTACTATGTTGAATTTTTTAATAACTTATGTCTAATCGTCCTTTTTAATAGATCCACCCCGCGAAACTCAGGGTTTTGTGTGCATACAAGTATTTTTTTGTTAGCGATGATGGTTAACTGAGGGAATACTTATAATCTTCCTACTCCTCGATAAAAGGAACTCGTAGCTATTTGTAGAAACGATTTTCCCTCACATTCGTATAAAAAGGAAACCCTTATGGCAAATATTTTCCTCCTAATTACCTCCTTCATTGAAAAATACACAACAATTTTCATATAAAACAAATTACAATGTGCATTTATGTTCGTATTTTTTAGGTATGATGTGTGAAACTTAATGACCATATCATCATGCCCCTTTCTTTGGTTTTAATCTTTCCTACATTTTGAAGTTTGAAGGGTATCAGAGCTCTAACATCAATAAAAATGCGATTTAGATCACACTTACATATAGATTGTAAAGTATAACTTATATAGTATGTTTTTTAGATGAACTTTATATAGTATATTTGATATAACTATTAGTATCATTGTTACATTTTCATCAGAATAAACCAGCATGTTGTTCCATTAGTTTCATTAGAATTTTTATGCTACACAATTTAAGAAATATGTAATCGTAATTTTACATTTCTGGACCTATTTCATTTGTTTGGATTGTAGTAAGTTAGACCATGTAAATAGTAGTAATGTATGATGTTGAATTAAATTAGAATCGACACTAAATGAAGCATGGAAATCTGAATTAACACAAATTTTAAATAAAAATGATATTATTTCAATCAATTAATTACAACATAAATATTCATCTAACATATATAGGTGGCCCATCAAAATATCGTATATTTTACTTGGACGGTCTTTTGTATTGACTCATCTTCTTGATATGCTTTTATTTACCATGGTATGCCCTCTTACTGCTTGTTTCGATCAAAATTTATTATTATTTTGTCTATATTTCTATTATATTTTCTATATCATCTATGCTTTCCCACTAAGGTGATGTAGTTCCACTGACAACAACTCAACACATAAGATCCACACTGTTGGAATCTATAAGCCTAGTTTAACCTGGGTCTCCCTTTCCTCTTGAGGCAATATTACCTTCATGACTTGGTTGATGCTCATCGAGTCAATTAGTTATTATTTTCCACTTCACATTTTAGTTGGGATACTTATTTTGCTTTCAACAATATACATGATATAATTTTACATCTTCCAGAATATATAGTATATGAATAATTATCATAACAATCAATTAGTGGTTCCCCTCAAAAAAATTATAACAACCCATAATAGTATAATAAACATTATACATACTAAATTAAGAACCAGAAATAACGAAAAATATTTCTAACTGCTTAGTATTTGTGACTAACTATCTATGTTCGTGTCATATCCATTAATATATGTCCCTCTTTCACTCTGTGCCTAAGACATGAATGAGTAAATGCCAAGTATTTCTAGTTTCTTAGTATTTGTGTCCAAGACATGCATGATTAAATGCCATGTGAGCTCTCGAAAGCAAAATTATCAGATAATGTTTTAACTACTCCCTTTGACTCATATTAGTTCACTTGGATTCATCTAGATATGAATGTATCTAGTCAATTTTTGGTGCTAGATACACCCATATCTAGACAAATTTGAGTTAATTAATATGGGTCCGAGGGAATATTAATGTTTTGAAAGGAGAATAGTCACCAACTTCTCGCTAGAAAATGGGAACTAAAAAAGTATCTCGCTCTATTTTTTCGTGTGAATCCTGCTTTCACTATATATTGGATTCCTAAGACAAAATATAGTCACTGTGGTTCGCAAACCACAATCACACCAAGGTGCTTCCCAATAAATATGATGTTGCTAATTTTGTGTAAGAAAAACTTCTAAAAAAATTGTGTCAAAAAATAATTTAGACAATAAAAATACTCCTGGTATATTAGAATGGCTGTAATATATCGGTTGTCCCACCAGATCCTAGTTGGATAATGCATACATACATTTACTGAACTACCATATGCCATTCTTGAAAGAACATATTTACTCCTCATTGTATGATTTTTGTGAGTAATCCACACAGCCAAAGCTGAATTACAAAATCATACACTTTGGTTAATACAATCCATAAGTTATGCTTTTATCTGGATCAACGCACCTCAAAGTCTACATGTACTATTAATTCCAGATGAGACGTAAGATGTTTGCGACTTTGCTTCAAGTACACTTTTAGCTTATCAAAATTTGTTCCACCAGATATACTCTTTTGTCCGAAAAAAAATTAAGTGCTACTTGTTGTGAGGTACTAATGGGAATACACAAGCAGTTTTGTGTCGAATAATTAGTCTGTAATTATTTATATACGGACCTCATGCATATGTTCTCATCACTGGCATTTCCTGATTCATTTTTTCTTCTCGATTTGTGCAGTATGACAGAAATTGTATCCGGTGGCGCTGTTTTCATGAGGATGGGTCGCGGAGCAAGTAGTCGGCGCAGCGAAGAAAACATGCTCAACTTGAAAGCGCCTAGCGCTGGCCGGTGCGATCTTGCTAGCTAGTTTCATATCCGACATGGCCCATTGGTTATTCAAGAGAGAAGAGATATGTTTACCGTAGGAAGAGGAGATAAAAATTGGTGTTTATTATTGACACGGACTTCCTGAATCTATATCCCATCACGACCGACAGCTCCCCTAGTCTATATGCGATCTTCAATTTAAATTGTAGTCACGATTCGGTCCGGTCAAATCTGGTGTTTGTTTCGTTTCTCCACATGACATACACTGGTGGAAAAAAAAGCATATAGTCCTGAACCGTAACGAGCTCTAGTTCCGGTTTTGAGCCCGGGACTGCCAAAACGGGACTAGAGGCCCCTCTCTCTAGTCCCGGCTCGCTACGGTCCGCGACAGAAGAGAGTCACGTGGCTGTTTCAGCCACGTAACAGCCACGTCGGTTGATCTCAGCCCTTATAATTTGGTCCCACCAAAATCGGACGAATTAGATTATTTTAATGATGTGGCTTAACCTGGTGGTTCCATTAGACATCTGTATATTACTTTTAGTATATAATAGATAGATAGAATAGAAATAGATAGAATAGATACTCCATCTGTTAACGTATTTTAGTGTGTGCTTCACTTCCAACCTACACACTAAAAAATATCTAGATATATGTATTTCACATAAGTTTAAACATCTTATATTTTAAAATGGAGAAAGTATACATTAGCTTTGCTAGAACGTCAAATATTCCGCAACAGAGGCAGTAGTATACAGTGACTATACATCTGGCGTGACTAGTCGCGACTCGATCTCTACCACCGCGTCCGCCAGGACAGCCTCGCACCCACGACCATTCTCCTTGAGCTTCATGCCGTTCTCCTTGGCCCCGTCCATCCAGATGATGCACCGGAGGCACTTCCCCTGTGTGAGCAGCTCGAACGCCCTGTTGATCTCGTCGAAACCCATCTCGTGCGTCACAAACTCCTCCAGCTCCAGCTCCTGCACTCAGCCACGACCACGCAGGAAAGCAAAGCTCGGTGAGAATTTCTCGGTGCATCAGAAACGCTTTTATTTTTGAAACACATCAGAAACGCTTTGCTTGTGTAAAGGTGTTGCCATGAGTTACCTTGTTCAGATACTTCTGTGCCAGGATGGGGATGTCGGTCTTGGGCTTGAGCCCGCCGAAGAGCGAGCCGACGACCGACCTACCCCTGAGGAGGTCGTGCGAAGGTACGCTGATCGGGGCGACGGCACCGCTGGCGACCCCGAGCACCACCGTCTTTCCCCAGCCCTATAGAGAAGAAGAAGGAACCATCTCGATCAGTTGTTTGTCACCTGCCGATCCACAAAAATTCATAGGTTCCGTGCATGCTTGCGATATGAAATGTGGCGTGCAGATTATTTGCTGCACTCTCTGTCAGACTGTCACGCGAGATGTGCATACCATTCGTGAACTCCTGAACGCTTCCGCCATGACCGTCGTGGAGCCGGTGCACTCGAAGCAGTAATCGGCGCCGCCGCCGGTCATCTCCTTGATGACCTAGACACACACGTACAGATCGGTCACATAGTAAGTGGCAAGAACGCATGATCGGCACGTACGTAGATATTCAGAATCATCGGACCTCGCTCACGGCCCTCCCATTGTTATCGTTGGGGTTGATGAAGTCGGTGATCCCGAGCCTCTTGCCTGCAATTGATCACTAGTATATCCTCACAAAGTTCTCTTCAAAATTAATAATTCTACTAGCTAGCCAAAATGATCTAGAGAACAATGTTTAGATTATCTTACCGATCTCGCGCTTCTCGGGGTTGAGATCAACTCCAATGATCCGCTTAGCCCCGCGCATCCTGCATCCTTGTGTTACCTACAGGTCGCCGTTAACTGACATCAGCAGATCACAGTTAGTTGGAACATCCACTACTACGCGAGTCAGCTCGTTACCGCTAACCCGACGGCGCCTAGACCGAACACGGCGACGCTCGACCCGGCCTCCACCGCCGCCACCTTCCACGTCGCACCAACTCCTGCGCCCAATCATTGTTAGCTAGCTTGGATGGGAGGGTCCGTGGTCCGTGGCCAGCAATTTACCGGTGGAGACGCCGCAGCTGAGCAGGCAGGCCATCTCGTGCGGGATTCCGGCGGGCTCGATCCTGACGACGTGCGCCACGTCCACGACGGTGTACTCGGTGAAGCTGGAGACGGAGATGAAGTGGTGGATGGGCTCGCCGGTGGCGGCGAAGGAGAAGCGGGTCGTGCCGTCGCGCGGCATGCCGCCGGCGCACAAGGGGAGCCCGGAGCAGATGTTGCTGCGCTCGGACAGGCAGTCGGCGCAGTCGCCGCACTGCGCCGAGAACACCGGCACCACCGTGTCCCCGACGGCCACCTCCACCACCCCGTCCCCCACGCTCTCCACCACACTGGATCGAACAACGACACAATTAGCAAGCTTGTCCTCCTTTGGTTTTCGGATTGTTGGGAGGCTATACCAGCTTGACTGAATTCACGACGACGAATGTGTCTGTTCCTTGAAATTCTTCCAAATAGTATTTCGCCCCGTTTTATAAATAAATCACACGGGTGAGACCGCCGCTGAACCAGACAGCACAACACCCAAAAAAAATACACCACACGATATATGAGGCTAGGACGAACCATGCCCCAAAAGAACGGCGAATCGACGAGACTAGGGTGACCCGCCATGACTGTGCCCTCCAGAAGAGTCCCACCATGCTTCTAGCATACCGAAACGCCCAATGCCAAGACAACACCTTCAACAAGGGGCACCGTCACGGCACTGCTGTCCGGGCCAGAACACTGGACCTAGGGGTTTCCCCCGGCACCTGGGTAGGCAGGGGATATCCGCGACGCCCTCCAAGAAGGAATGACGCCACCCGAGGACGGCACCGCGACGGAGTCGGACAAGCCTGTTATATGTTGATCCAAATTCTACAAAGTATAGGCCAACTTCTGACGAGTGGAGCGAGGCCCGTCGCCGGAGGCTTGGGCCGGTACGGATTGTCGAAGATCTAGGTTTCCACCGATATATAAACCCCTTGTAAGCCGCCGGTTGGGAAGAGTTGCATCTGTGAAATCCCCGGCGTTTGTAAACACTCCTCGATATAGTGAAGTTTCGCTGGCTGGCGCCCGTGGTTTTTTCCTCTCTTTGTTGGAGAGGTTTTCCACGTTAAATCTGTGTCCCCTTGCTGTGTTTTTCGTTTTCGTTCTTCGTTATCTTCTTGTCGCAATTGTAACAAAGCCGACAGGGATTTCTCCCTACCCCACCTACACATAACCCTAGGCGAATCAGTGCACCACCACCCACTTTGCTGCCCACCAACATGCACCACCATGATCTTGCGGTCACCATCATCATCGTCTCATCGTGGACACAACAAGCAGCTCGAGGAAAAATACCTAGAACGAGCTTGGGATGGCAACACCGCAGCCACGCGGGAGGAGCCCACCTCCACCACCGAGAGGTGGTCGTTGACCGGACAGGGCAGCAGGGTCACACCAGTCCCGCGGGCTCGACCGAGCCCTAGAGGGCCCGTAAAGTACCGGCCGCCTTGCTGCAACAGGCTAGGCGCCGCGCTACCAACCCCTACTCGGTGGAGATGAGCGCCGCCACCATCTTCAGAAGGTGCCCCTGCTGGAGATGAGCGGGCCCGCCAAAACCCAAATCGGGCCCAAAGGGCCCAGATTTGGGCCAGGAGGGCCGAAGCACTCGTGCCTGCAGCCAAGGTAGCCCGTCAGGCCATCAGCGCTCCGCCGGGAAGCCGCAGCAGAGGGCGCGCCGGCCCGCCTTGGAGGACCGATGCCAGGCGTCGTGCCCTGGCCGCAGCGCCACCAAGCCACACAGAGCCGCCTCGCCACCGGCGCCGCCGCCCAGCCCACCAGCACGGACCGAAGCTTCCCGAGCCACGCCGCCGCCATGGGGAGCTCCAGCCCCGACCGGCTCCCAAGGTGCGGGAGCCGTCGCCGGCTCAGGCGACCTCTGTCGGTGGCGGGGAGGACGAGAGGAGGGGGTGGAAGGGCCGGCGAGGGAGGAGGCTCGCGCCACCGCCCCCGTGGGGGGGGGGGCAGAGCAGGGTAGGCTTTTATCTTCTGTTCGTTGATATTTAAGATGGCGATCAATAATTCATCAACTCGTATTGGCTTTTTTGTTACCATCGGGGTCATTGTGTAGTAATTTCATTGTTCGTTTAGGGCATGTTTGATTTAAAGAATTTATATAGGAAACTTAAACAATTAAATTCCATAGGAAATTCTCCTATAATGGTTATTTGATTTGTAGGATTGATTCCTATAGGAAATTTTCCTAGAGAATCCTTTGTAGTAGATTGCATAGGTAATCTAACATAGACTCAAAACTCTTTTTAAGAATCCTTTGCTTTTACTTTGATGAAATCAAACAAACTTTCTAGCATATGGGTTCCTATAAAAATAAAGTGGGCATAATATTGCAATCCTATGTTTTTCCTATTTCCATAACTTTTCTATCCTATGAATCAAACAGCCCTCAATAGAATCCAAGCACGTAGCTAGGCTGATTGCAGGAACAAAATTAATACTACCCTCTAGTTGCTGCGCGGGTCCCAGTACTCTGGGTAGGCACAGAAAATACCCTACAAAATGTAGGCAAATAAAATCTACTTTGTTAGGTATA
This sequence comes from Avena sativa, assembly GCA_916181665.1. Classification (NCBI taxonomy): domain Eukaryota; kingdom Viridiplantae; phylum Streptophyta; class Magnoliopsida; order Poales; family Poaceae; genus Avena; species Avena sativa. The sequence goes on from OV702284.1 coordinate 379,892,964, forward strand.
GTAGCCACCACTCTTCTTTAAGACTCCAGATAAATCTACACATCTTCTTTAGTGTATACAGTGACGATCATTGCTTCCTCGAATCAGGCTTTCGTCCCGCTATATTAATATCGTAAACACATCAAAACAAGAGTTCGCACTAAAGAAATAGCCAAGGCAACAACAAAAACATGCCTAAAAAGAAAATAAAAGAAGATAATGGCGAATTGATGCAGCGATGATGACCCGCAACCGCTGCATCCTCTTACTTTGTCCCACCACGCCTCAGGCACCCCGCAACACCGAGTGCCAAGTAGCACCTTCACAGGGAAGCACCGTCAACACGACGTTGCTGCTTGGACCATGGTCCTAGGGTTCCCCCCAGCACTCAGAGTCAAGTGGGCAGAGGATTCCCTCGACGCCCTCCGGGAAGGGATGGTGCCACTCGAATACGGTACTGCGTCAAGGTCGGACGACCAACAAGGATTTCTCCCGACCTCCGCCCACAAAAACCCTGGCTCCACGGAGCACCGCCACCAAGCTTCCCCACCCACCATCATGCGCCACCATGATCTCGAGGTCACCATCACCGTCTCTTCGTGGATACTGGTGCGTGGCCTAAACAACGGAGGTACACGACATCGCCGAAACAAAGGACAATAGCCTCGCAGCCCGTGGGGGGAACCCACCTCCACCGCCAGGAGGCGGTCATTGACCAGACAAAGCAGTGAGGGCACACCAGGCCCAGGCAGGCTCGGCCGAGCCCAAACGGGCCCTTAAAGCCCCAGTTGCCCTGCTGCAATTGGTAGTCCGCAACGCCACCGTCCTCCATCCAAGAAAATCCGCCGCCACCACCTCCACGGAGCTCCACCAGTGCTGCACCGTGGCCCACCCAAGCCCATATGGACCCCTTACCGAGCCTAGATGCTGCCCAACTCCGGCCGGGACGGCAGCCAGCGCTGCTAGCTCCATGTCGCCCGCCGTGCGGGCGTGGCACCACTGCCACCACCACCCGGACACGCCGGCGCCGGGCCAGTGGCTCCCGGAGAGCACCGTCGTCAAGAAGAGATCGGCCTCGACCTACCCTCCATGGCGCGGGGAGAGGAAGTCCGCTGCCGCCGCCCGGGCTTCGCCCGACGGCCCAGGCCGGCGGCAGCGAAGGGGAAGGTCAGTCGGGTAAGGCTGGCGGTGCCTCGTTGCCCTTGGGGTGTTGGGGTGGGGGGTTGGGGGGAGAGAGACGCGGGTGTGGGCTTTTTCCACCACACCGCCTGACTGCATTCTAGAGTAGTACTCCCTCTGTTTCAAAATATAAGATGTTTTAGGTTTGTAAAAAGAATGTATCTAGACTTGTTTTAGTATGTAGATTTATTTCAAACATGAGTGAACCTATATACTAAAAGTAGTCTAGATATATTTGCTTCACAAAGCTAAGACATTTTATATTTTAAAACGTGAAACGGAGGGAGTAGATCGTGACGATCATTACTTATCCATCTATATTTTTGTCGCGAATGAGAAAATGGCACAAAGATTAATATAATTAAGTAGGTTAGCTAGTGGGGTCAGATCCCAAATAATTTTCATTTTGCAGAAAAAAAAGTGTGAATACCTGTTGCAAGATTTCAGATGGATCTCGTGTCTCTCTAGCAGACCTAGGCCTCGCTTGGATCATTATTTTTTTAGTCCGATCGTTTTCATTTTGTGAAGAGGTTAAGAAGAAAATGTTCATATAATCCGGCAGTTTTGGTTAAAAAACAACAATCCAAACGGGCCCCTAAGGGTAAAATAGTTCTACGTTTCAAAAACGATTCTCGTGCCTTTGTAGCAAAATAATTTCCTGTTTCAAAAAAAAACTGTGAAATATGTTTTCGAGGTTGCCAGACCCCTGCAGTTCCCTCTTTGTTTTTTTGCGATGGAATACCCTGCAATTCCTAGTCTGGTCGTAATCATTCAGGCCTTGTTTACTTCTAGGGTATTTCAGGGGATGGGAGAGGATTATTTTGTATCCCGGAATTTCCCCGATAGGTCGTTTACTAGGCCGGGTTTTGAGAGGATAATCCCGGAATATCCCCACAAATCCCCTCCACACTAGTGTATTTTTGACTAGATTAAAAACTCTCCATCATGGTAGAGTATTTTAGGGGAAGGGATTTGAGGGGATTTAAAAGTATTGGGCGAACACCAAATCCCCGTATATCCCGCGTCTTTTGTGAATAAAAATATCGGAGAAATAAACAAGGCCTCAGTGGGTGGAAGACAGAGACAGAGACAGTTGCGTATTTACCCGGTCGCTTCATGCCCCAGGATTGACGGGTACATTGCTGGGAAATCCTGCAAACAACAAGTGAAAGGGAAGTGGCATCAGCATATGTCGCTATAGCAAATGAACGACTGAACTCCCTCAATTTTGCACTGGTACACTGAACTGGATATCCGATCCTACGCAAAAATTTGACTCGTTGCATCGCGGATGATACTGGTTAATTAAGGTGGAGAATTAACGGCCAAATTGAGCGCGCAGGCGTACCTTCATCCGCCAGAAGGTGACATCGGTGTGGCAGAGGGAGGTGCAGAGTATCCTGATGCGCACCTCGTGCGCCCGTGGCGGCGCCACCTCCACCTCCTCCATCTCCAGCGGCTCGCCGGCCACCTTGCTCACCGCCGCTGCATCCACGCATGCCATGCTCAATTGAAAGCCCGGCCGGCAAAGGGATGGAGGAGGAAGTAGACCAAGTCAAGTTACTTGAAGTTATTACCTTTGCATCTGATGGGCTTGTTCGCCGTGCTCTGCTCCAGCATCTCGTCTTCCCAGGAGCTCGGAGAAGTCGCCTCCCTCAGCTTGTGCGTGTGAGAAAGCTAGCGAGAGGGAAGATGAGAGAATGGCGCAAGAGGTGATATGTGGAGCTGGACTCTACCAGATGTATGGACGGATGGATGATATACTAGCAAGGGCTAATGCATTTGCATGCCCCGTGTTTCCTTCAGCTCGTGAGTCGTGACTGTTTGCAATGGACAGATCAGAGATTCGCAAGAAAAAGCAAGATCGGAGATAACATGGTCCGACGACACCGGCTACAAAACGATGTCGCAGGGCTGTCGGATCTGATAGACGGATAGGACAGCGGATGGAACCTTTTCCGAACTAGTACTAAGCGTGCACGTCTCTTAAAACTGAGCACATGTTTTTTTTTTTTCATCTGGTCGCATGTCTCTTAAAACATTACAATTTTTTTTAATCCCATTGGTCTTTTACGTGGAGAGGAATTGGAGATTGCACAGCACCAATTGGGCCGGCTGCTCATGTATATATAGACGGACACATGTACAAGTACGGGTACAACCCTGACAAAACACGGGGACCTATACGTAGTACAATATGTTACTCAACACCCCCCGCAGTCGAAGGGTCGGCACCGACACATAGACTGGAGCGAAACTCAGGAAAAGTCGTGGACGGTAATCCCTTCGTCATGATATCGGCAAACTGCTGAGACGTCGGTACGTGAAGAACTCGAACGTGACCGAGGGCAACTTGCTCACGAACAAAGTGGATGTCCAACTCAATATGCTTGGTGCGTCGATGATGAACGGGGTTGGCGGAGAGGTAGACAGCCGACACGTTGTCGCAGAAGACCACCGTGGCCTTGTCAACAGGACAAGAAAGCTCGGAGAGAAGCTGGCGAAGCCACGTGCACTCGGCCACAGCATTAGCCACGGCGCGGTACTCGGCCTCGGCACTGGAGCGAGACGCGGTGGGCTGCCTCTTGGAGGACCAAGAGACGAGCGACGAGCCAAGGTAGACGCAGTAGCCGCTGGTGGAGCGCCGCGTGTCCGGGCAGCCCGCCCAGTCCGCATCCGAGTAGGCGACGAGGTCAGTGGAGGTCGATGGCGAGGCATGCAGCGACAGGCCGTAGCCCATCGTGCCACAGATGTAGCGGAGAATCCGCTTCACCGCAGCCCAATGGGCGTCCCGAGGAGCATGCATGTGCAAGCACACCTGCTGCACAGCGTACTGGAGCTCCGGACGTGTCAACGTCAAGTACTGGAGGGCGCCGACGATGGAGCGGTAGAACGGGGCATCGGAAGCCAGCGAACCATCAGTAGCGGAAAGCTTGGCCTTCTTGTCGACAGGAGTGGGCGCGGGATTGCAATTAAGCATCCCGGCACGCTCGAGAAGCTCACGTGCGTACTTCTGCTGATGAAGAAAGAACCCGTCCGCGCGCCGGACAACCTCGATGCCGAGGAAGTAGTGGAGCGGGCCGAGGTCCTTCAATGCGAACTCAGCACGAAGACTGTCGGTGAGCTGTCGAAGAAGACCGGCGGTGGATGCCGTCAAGATGATGTCGTCGACGTACAGCAGCAGGTAGGCCATGTCGTTGCCTGTCCGGAAGACGAACAGCGATGCATCGGAGCACGTGGAGCGGAAGCCGAGCTGATGCAGAAACGCGGCGATGCGCTGGTACCAGGCGCGGGGCGCCTGCTTCAGTCCATACAAGGACCGAGAGAGCAAGCACACATCATCAGGGCGCTCGGCGTCAACGAAGCCAATGGGCTGCTGACAGTAGACCTGCTCCGACAGGTGGCCATGGAGGAAGGCGTTGGAGACGTCCATCTGATGCACCGGCCATGCGCGAGAAGCGGCGAGGTGCAGGACCGTGCGGATCGTGCCCGGTTTGACGACCGGGGCAAACGTATCCGTGAAGTCGACACCCGCGCGTTGCCGAAAGCCGCGGACGACCCAGCGCGCCTTGTAGCGCTCGAGAGTACCATCGGAGCCGAGCTTGTGCTTGAAGACCCACTTGCCGGTGATGACGTTGGCGCGAGGGGGCCGGGGAACCAGCTCCCAGGTCCGGTTGCGCTGCAGCGCGTCGTACTCCTCCTGCATGGCGGCGCGCCAGTGCGGGTCGCGAAGAGCGGCGCGAGCCGAGGTGGGCACCGGCGAGGGGGCGGAGGTGGACGGCGCGCTCGGCCACGAGGAGGACGCCTCCCGCTCGTGGGACGACGGCGCCCCGCCGTCATGCGGCAGGACACTGTTCCCGCTGGCCTAGAAGGCCCACTGGTCGGCAGGGTAGCGCGTAGACGGCCGCCGCACGCCCGCACGTGCTCGGGTGAGCATGGGCGCAGGAGCCGCAGCGACGGGCGGCGAGGGGAAGCCTGAGGTGCTCGAGCTGGTCGACGGCGCCGGGGGCGCCGCAGGAGGGGGCGACGCGGGCGCCGCGGGCGACGAGGACGCCGCGGGCGACGGGGGCGACGCGGGCGCCGCGGGCGACGAGGGCGCCGCGGGTGACGGCGGCGCCGCGGGCGTCGCGGGGGACGGCGCCGTGGGCCCAGCAGGGGCCGACGCAGTGGGGGCCGCTGGGGCCACCGGGCGCAGTCGGCGGCGCGCGGGGCCGACCACAGGAGGGCCGGTGGGCGCCGGGGGCGTCGTCGGAGGTGTCGCCAAAAGTCCCTGCTGAAACGGAAAAGACAACTCGTCAAAGTACACGTGCCGGGAGGTGAGGACGCGATGGGAGACCGGGTCGTAGCATTGGTAGCCCTTGGTGTTGGCGGGGTAGCCTAAAAACACACAAGGGAGAGAGCGAGGCGCAAGCTTGTGCGCGGCGGTAGCAGCAGTGTTGGGATAACACTTGCAGCCGAAGACGCGGAGGTCATCATACGCGGGCGGCGCACCGTAGAGAAGGTGGTGCGGCGTGTAAGACCAACGCACGCGACACGGGCGGATGTTGACGAGGAGAGTCGCCATGGCAAGAGCATCCGGCCAGAAACGTGGAGGCATATGGGAGTGGAACAGAAGGGTGCGGACACAGTCGTTGAGAGTACGTAGCATCCGTTCAGCACGACCATTCTGGGGGGAAGTGTAGGGACACGTGAGGCGGAAGATAGCGCCATGAGCGGCGAGAAGGGAGCGAATAGTGATGTTGTCAAACTCTTTGCCGTTGTCAGTTTGTAAGGCGTGAATGGGGCGACCGAACTGAGTGGAAACGAAAGCGAAAAATGCGGTGAGAGTGGCGGGAACGTCGGATTTGCGACGGAGAGGAAACGTCCATACAAAATGAGAGTAATCGTCCAGAATCACAAGATAATAATTATAACCAGAATTACTGGGAACCGGCGAGGTCCAAACATCACTATGAATAAGTTGAAACGGAAAAGACGCGACTGTGGAAGAGGAACTAAACGGGAGGCGAACATGTTTGCCTAGACGACATGCGTCACAGGAGTGGGCATCCGTTTTATTACAAGTAAAAGAAAAGCCTTGCATTATTTGACGGACAGCGGCGTGGCTAGGATGGCCGAGGCGAGCGTGCCAGAGATCGACACCGGTGGAGAGGGCGAGTGAGCTGCTGGCGGTGGTGGAGGCCGAACCAACAGGGTACAGATCGCCGGTACTGTCACGTCGGTGGAGGAGCATCCGAGTACGACCATCCTTGACAGAAAAACCAAAAGCGTTAAATTCCACAGTCACAGGATTATCACGACAGAAAGATTTAACAGAAACCAGATTTTTAATCAAGGCAGGAGAAACAAGAACATTGTTGAGAGAGAGAGGAGTGGAAGTGGAGGGAAAAGAGACGGAACCGGTGTGAGTAATGGGAAGCGCATGACCGTTGCCAACGATGATGCGAGAGGAGGTGGAGGAGGGTGTAGAAGAAGAGAGGGTACCGGGGTGCGCAGCCATATGCGCCGAGGCGCCGGTGTCCATGAACCAGTCGCCGCCGCCACCATACGCCCCAGCGGTGGGGGCGCTCTGGAGGGCGGTCAGGAGCGCGGGATCCCACGGGGCCGAGCTCGGGGGGGCGACGTAGGCCGGGGCGGAGTAGGGCGGCACCGTAGCCTGGGACGGTGTCGTAGCTCGGCGTGACGGCGGGTTGGGGCGCCGCGTAGAAGGCCTGGTGAGTGGCCGGACGCGGCCCCATGATGCCCGGGTAGGGGGCGCGCGACAGAGGCATGGAGTAGGCATGGACGACCCCGGTCCACGGGTTGTGACCCGCGAGCCATGGCGGAGTAGGAGCGGCGTGCGGGGGTGGACGAGGCGCGGGGGTGGTGGCGCCACCATGGCCGCCGCCGTTGCCACCGCCGCCACGGCGACGGCGCCCACGACGACCACCGCCGGAGCCACTGCCGCCGGTGGCGGGAGGCGGGTGCGGCGGGGCGTAGAAGCCCGGGGGCGGTCCCAGCGGGCGAGGCGCGGGGGAGGGGGCGTGGGGGGCGAGGCGCCGGTGCCGGGGCGCCGCGTGAGAGGCCGGCGACGAAGGCGGTGTGAGCCGCCCGAGCTCGGAGATGCTTGAGGCGGCGCTCCTCAAGGCGCAGGTAGGCGACGGCCTGCTCGAAGGAGGGCGTGGTGAGGAGCGTGAGGTTGGAGACGGCGTTGCTGAGATCCTCGCCGAGGCCGGCCGACAGAGTGGAGAGCATGATCTTGTCATCGATCGGAAACTCCAAGTCGCGAAGCTCGTCGGAGAGGCTCTTCAGCTTGAGAACGTACTCGTCGAGAGAGTGGTCGTTCTGGTGGGTGCCGAAGAACTCCTGCTGGAGGAAGGTGACCTGCTGGATCTTGTTGTCGGTGAAGAGGCCGGTGATTTTCTCCCACACCGTGTGCGCGGTGTCGCCGTCCCGGACGACGGTGCGGAAGATGTCGTTGGAGACGGTCTGGTAGAACCAGCGGATGATGGTGGCGTCGATCGCGAGCCACTCGGGGTCGTGCGGCATGGCGAGGAGGTCGATGGTGCCGTCGACGTGGTCGAGGAGATCATATTCGCGGAAGAGCAGCCCGAAGTATGTCTTCCACGGGAAGAAGTTGGCAGCGGTGGTGGAGAGCTTCACCGGGACGCGCTCGGCGATGGGGATGTCGCGGATGACGGCGACGGAGGGCCCGGCGAAGGGGTTGCTGCTGCCGGAGCGGGAGGAGTTGAAGGCGTCGGAGGGGCCGGAGGAGGAGAACCCGGCCATGGCGGAAGGTGGTGGGTGGTGGCGAGGGGCGGCGGCTAGAGGGAGGAGCCGGTGACGCCCAAGGTAGGGGAGAGGAGGGGGGCCGGTGGCGCCCTAGGGAGGGGCGGCGGCGGGAGGGGGGGTGGGAGGCCGGCGACGCCCTAGGGTAGAGAGGAGGGGGGCGGCGGCTAGGTCAGGATCAGGGGGTGTCTGATACCATGTGGAGAGGAATTGGAGATTGCACAGCACCAATTGGGCCGGCTGCTCATGTATATATAGACGGACACATGTACAAGTACGGGTACAACCCTGACAAAACACGGGGACCTATACGTAGTACAATATGTTACTCAACATTTTAATGAGCATGTGCGCATGTAACATATGAACAACACACGAGGGATCTATACTGCTTTTGCTACGTCATCGAGTTGACTAAATGTTACCTCCGTCCAGAAATAACTAACTTGAGTTTGTCTAAATTTAATGTTTCTAGACTTATTTTAATATATAGATATATTCGAATTTAAATAAACCCGGAGGGAGTAATATTTTTTGTCCTAAACACTGTCATGTGAATCTGTCAAAATTAGCTTTCAAATAATAGTATGCCACGGAATAAGTAATGATACCAAGCAAAATACATGAATGTTAGATAAAATATCTCTTATCTAGTATTTCATAAAGTTTAACATATCCACGGACCTACACCATTACGGAATTTTAATGATGGATTTTTCAATATAATAATCAATTAAAAACAACTACCAAAAAGATAGGAGAAGATTTAAAAAATTAAATAGCAACCATGATGTTTAAAATCTTAATATTAGCTCGGCCAAAGGAAATCCCTAACAATAATTTTGTCCGAATTGAAACAGAAGAGATCTTTGCTTTTGTCTTATTTATAAAAGCTTGGAGTAAATTGATAATCATGCCTTGCACGAAGCACATAAATTGTTTAAATAGCTCCCCTAAGTAAGTGGAGAACAAAATTAAAGGATAAATACATTATACATGGTCTGTGCTGCCGGACACATCGTATCATCATCGAGGAGTGATCTACCAAGCACCACCGCTTTGATAACTATTGTCACCTCGAGAGGTGCCTAGTTTATATGTTTCCCTAGGCTATTGTCCTTACATTTTGATCCAGGTGTTCTTGTTATCTCCGTTGGTTTAGTATTTGGTCTAGCACCCTTCCTTTCCTAGGTGTAGCATATTGATGGTTTATGTTAGAACATGTGGTTGATATAGAAGGACCTGGTACCTGTCTTACTGTAGGGCATACATGCTAATTCTAGTGTCCTGCAACCCGGACTGAAAATGATATAAGCACTCAGAACATGAACTAAAAAACAATGCTAAAGTGTGACACGTTGAAATACTGCACTTTTACATTTTGATTATTCTCTCACCTTTGTGATGATCTTATAATATCTCGGTATGCACATAATATTTTTCAGCTAGTTATGTTGGTGTAGCATCTTCATTACCTAGTTATCTTGGTGTAGCATGCAAGCAATGAATTTTTACTAAAAGATTGACCGACACCTACAGGATGGTGAAGGAGGAGGAGGTGCACAGAGGTGATGTTGTGATGGAGGTGAGGAGGCGACGGAGGGGCGGTCATACACTCGAAGGTGCGATGCAGGAGGGCAAAGGTGTTGATGAGCAGCGAGTTTGATGTCCAAGAAGGCGAAGGTGAAACTTTAGGCATCGAGGTCGTCCCCAGGAAGGGGACGATGGCGGCTGCGAGGAGGCAGCGGGTGACGTCCCGAGAGGTGATGGTGCTGCCGGGCGGCGTCATGGAACGATGTCGATGCAAGAGGCCGGGTACCAGGGAGAGGGGATCGTGGTTGTGATTAGTTTCCTTCTTTTTGAGCATTTGTTAAGTGATAGGTGCTTACACGGGGCGAGGAATTTCCATGCAGGATGAGCTATGTTCGTCAAAGCACGCTATGGAGTGGAGGGCAACGAGTCCGAGTAGTTGCCTTAGTTATTAGTGAACAAATTGAGCCGAGCATCATAAACTTTATATAATAAGATGACGAGCTTAATTTGGAGTATGAGTTTGAAACTTTGATCTTCCGCTGAATCTAGTTAAGTTTGGTTTGTAAGTTTGAATTACTTGAAGTTCCGAACTTCTGGTATTGTAATAATAATGAAGTGTGTATGTTTGTAATATGGACCCGCAATGTTTCTGTTGTACCACTCTGAGGGGTGTGTTATTTACAGAACGATGTTCTATGGATGTCATGTCAACGACTATAGTGTACCCATGCAGTGGTATGCTGGGTCACTACAGCTAATATCAGAGCAATTGCTTTGACCTTAGGTTGGAAACCTAGTAAAGGGTATTACATGTAGGAGTCTATGGCAACGATAAAGAATTCTCTAAAAGAGTATAATGGGTATTCAAATGGGAATATTTTGTTGTATATTTTAGTGCGATAATTCTTTGTTATGATGCAATATTATAATAGATTATTATTAAAAATATTTTGTATACAGTGAAATGGCACCAAATTTTCCAAAACAGACTTTGGTAAGGAAAGAAGAGATTATCGATGATTATCAAGGATCATTCACTGATCAGCTTCATCAACTTTTGAGGGTTTTTAGTTGTTCAACCACTATTCTAGTGAATACCATAACCTATTATGATGGTTGTATGATATCCAAGTATCGTGTGAGTATCCAACTTCCAGAGGAGCTTGGGTTATATCACGATTTATCCATGGGTTAAGATAGAAGTCACTTAACAGCATATCATGTTGCTATTCTGGAGGCGTTAGCCAATATTCGGGAGCACAAAGACCAAGAGCTAGAAGGAAGCACATTTTATGTGATTCCTCATGATTCTATAGACATGGAGCCAGTACCGGATCATCTTACTTTAGTAAAGAAGCATCCTAAGTGAGTTTCTAAGTTTATGGATCAATATCGACTGATAGTTGGGTCTTTGTATAAGACACATCAGGTCATAGTGGATGATAAGAATGAAATGTTAGAGGATCTAACTGATCCAGAATGAAGGGAGAAGTTAGCATCATAGTTGGAGAATGAAGCGGTGAGTAGGGCTAACCCAATTTTCAAGGATATTCCTATAAACCCAGAATCTTTTACACCATATCCTTATTCACCTAGATTAGAATCTACCTATGATCCTACTTTAGATATGAGATATTCGGTACCACAGGCTTCCGAGGAAGGATCTGAATCAGAACTTCCTATTGAGGATTCTGATGGATTGAGGATGGGATCACCTGATGGATCCCGAGGGAATCAGATGTCAGTGGATGGTTCTGACAGAGATGTTGGACAATCCAGCTGGATGGGGGCGAGAACCAATATTAATATTAGTAGCAGGAATGCTACGCTTGGAGGAAGTCAGGATGAGGAGGAAGATCCTGAGGAGAGGGTGTTTAAATTACCGATACATTATCGAAACCCAAGGAATGTACATTATCCAGTGTATAACTATCTTGCCCGGCAGAGCACCTGGGGAGCAACGGAATCTGAGTATTCGGTTGATTACTCTAGGGATGTGGCTCAGGAGATGCAAGTGGGTGATAGTGATGAACAAATTTCTGTAGACTTTTTAGCTGAGATGGATGGAGTCAATACACTCAGTCTGAGTGATAACTCAAGTCCTGATACTTCAGATACCGAGTAAATTCCATCTTGAAGGATAGTTGTTCCATAGACTATGCGTCGTACGTCACGCCGACACGGTTGAAACCCAGGCATGTATTGTGAGCATCGTGGATACTGAAGACATAGTACACCATAGTGGAGTAAAAGGGTATTATGTATTGTAGTATTGATAGAATGTTGTACTTAAATAAGTGGGGTAGCATCCACATGGTTTGTTGTACCTATATGGCACTGGCTTGTAATAACATTATACCAACTATATGGTTTGTAATGTATAATATGTGAAATGCATATTTGGTTCTTATTTGGATTTTATTTTCCATTGTGTGACTAGTTATGTGCATGAAGTTGAGCTCAGAACACATATGTATGATGTAATTATGAGTATTCGTTTTATGTTGCAGGACTAGGGGGTCATGGAATTGGGTGTAGAGACCGAGTCTAAACAGCAGCGCATGGAGCACGAGGCTAAGGATAAGGCGGATGCGGATGCCATAAATCAAGGAGCATTACCACCACCACCAATGAGGCCATTAATGGAGCAGAACTTTATGCAATATATGCAAATGATGCAAGAATCCTAGAACAAATTCATGGAAGAGTTGTTGGGACTAGCCGAAAACACTAGAGCACATGAAGGTGGAGGAGTGAGTCTTTCCGACTTTTAGAATGCAAGGCCATTACCTTTCGCATCAGCTCCTGAACCCATGGATGCGGAGGATTGGTTGGCAGATACCGAGAGAAAGCTGAAGACTATCAGTTGCAATGATGAGTAAAATTTGAGGTATGCAACACATCTTTTGACCGGACCTGCAACATCGTGGTGGTAGAATCAGTTAGCAATGCAACTTCCAGGAAGGGTGTACAACTGGGAGGAGTTCAAACAGAGATTCCGTGAGTATCATGTTCCAGAAAGTGTGATGGAGTTGAAGCGCAAGGATTTTGAGGAGCTTCAGCAAGGTTATACCAGGATTGCTCCCGCGGCGGATTCCAAACACTTTCCTCACCATATCCCTGGTAAACACCATCTGGTTCTTCTGAAGCTTGTACTCACGAAGACGAGGAGTAGTATGGACATCAAAAAATCTATAAGCTCATTAGGAATCCTGAACTCTGCAACATTCAACAATGCTCTAAATGCAGTTTTTGACTCAATAATGTGCTTCTTGGCTGGAGAAAGGTTTTCCGCAAGGATACACAAACCCTTGGCACCGAAACGGTCCTTGGACATCCAAATGTCCTCCTTGACATTAATCGCTCCCTCGCCATTTTTCTGTGGGCTCACAATAACCTTTTTGCCCTTACAAACCTTGCTCTTATCAACTGCAGCAACCTGCAGCAAAAGAAAAAGAGTAGCAAATATGGTTATGGTGTGACTTCAACCTCCAAAAAAGCTACATGTAGCAACCAACAAAAAATAGAATAGAAACAAAAAAAGAAGCTACATAAAGCTACATGTAGCAAAACCAACCAAAAAATAGCATGTAGCATACAAACCTTGCTGCTACTAAATTTGCAGAAACTACCAAAAGCACAACTATATAGCAAACTGCCACTACTAAAGGTAGGGGTTCGTAGCAGGGAAAACAAAAAATTCTATCGCATGAACACACACAAGTCAAGATCTATCTACTAGATTGTAGCTACAAGTCGATAGAGTACTAACCCTCAAACATCCAAAGCAGTTAACGAGAGCAGATTCTCGTGGGTGATATAGTTGTTCACTTATCGATCTCAAGATCGTATAGGCGATCCTTCCGGCGCCGCGTTCCGGCAGCGCTCCCGCAGTCGGTCACACGTACGGTACTCAATCAAGACCTTCCTCTCCCTTGTTCCAGCAGGCAGCGGAGGTTGTAGCTCTCTCCTCGCGATTCCGACAGCACGGCGGTGTGGTGTCGGAAGTAGAGGGGAGATCCCGCAGGGCTTCGCCTAAGCTAGAGCGAGTATGGTGGAGTAGAGGAAGCCCTGGAGATCTAGGGTTTAGAGGGCCGAGGTTTAGAGGTAGATAGCAACTAGAGTTTAGCTAGTCGATAGCGGTTTAGAGGAGATCTAGATTGGTCGCAACTAGAGAGGGGGCGGCGGCCAATCTAGGGTTTCTTGGGCGCCTAGGGCAAGGGGGATACCTTGGGGTGCGCCCCACCCCTCCTTATATAGGTGGGGGGCGTCCAAGGGTGTTCCCAACCCAGGTGGAAACCCTCCCTAACTTAGAAACCCTCCCTAACTCGGAAACCATGTTGGGATTTGCCTTTTTCAAACTGCCTTTTTGACTTTCAAATTAGAGTTCAATTTCTCTCTTCCAAGTGTCCAGCCAAGTGACCTAGGACATGATGCAACCATTACACTTTGTCATGACACATACATGTACCCTTCCCCTTCCGGATCGGTGAACCTTCTAGACCCTTCTAGAACATTCCGGTGAAAACACCGGAATCATTCCCGAACTCCGAAATTGGACTTTCCTTATATGAATCTTATTCTTCGGACCATTTCGGATCTCCTCGTGATATCCCGGATCCCATCCAAGACTCCGAACAACATTCAATATCTTTACTCACATTCCATATCTAATAAACAACATCGAATCCTTAAGTGTGTCTCCCTACGGTTCGTGAATTATGCAGACATGATCGAGACTCTTCTCCGATCAATAACCAATAGATGAATCTGGAAATTCATATGTCTCCCACATATTTCTATGATTACTTTGCGATCGAATGAACCATTTATATAAGGAACCAATTTCCCTTTGTCTCGCAATATTTTACTTATCCGAGGTCTAATCGTCGGTATCTCTGCATACCTAGTTTAACCTTGTCGTGGTGGTATCACGGCATATGCCATGGGTAGGCTAAAGTTGGGGCCGATGGACGTGGAGGAATCCGGGGAGGGATGATGCAGTGAAGACCGCACTCGTATGAATAAAGAGAAATACAATGTGTCTAGGATTGAGGCTCTCATGTGGAAATAACACATCTTCCTCTACATCTAATCTCTTATAATCTTGCCATACTTGTGGCTGCAATCATGCTCCTTGAGCTGTATTTCCTATGCCTCTATCTAGATATCTCTGTGAGAGTGGAGGAGGAAGAAGAAGGAGAGCTCCTATTGAGCAGAGAGGTGAAGAGCCCTTCGGGGCCTCCCCTTGAACGATCCCCCTGGTGCTCCTTATAAAGGGGAGCCCAGGGGACTAATCTTGCTCTCTACGATTGGCATCTTCTCAGCATATTCCGGGCATCTTCTGTAGATGCTCAGCATATGCCTTGGCATCTTTGGAGATGCTAAGGCATATTCCTTAGCATATTATTGGATGCCGATGGCATATTCCTTATGCCATGTGCCAGTCTGAGCCAGAGGCGTCCCAAGAATGGCACGACGCTTGTGGAGTTGTCCTGGATAGATGGTGTGTAGCTGTGAAGGTTAGGAGCACATCTGGAGATAAATAAGAGGGCGTACGGGGTGAAATAACTCGGCCCAGACGCTCCAGACGAAGCGGTGATTCGGCATGCTTCCTAGTTGACTCAGCCTAGTCTTGATTGCAGAAGACAAGGGCCCAGCCGGACTGTTAGGTGGCCCAGCTGGGTTAGTGGTTATTCGGCCCAGGCAGCACAAAAATCCCCTAATGGCCTAGCCGGGCTACTCCTTAATTCGGCCTGGGCTGGCTGAGTCGGCTCTGGCCCATCCGAGGTGGGTCAGGTTGAGTCGATGGCCGCTGTCCCGCGGTGGGCCGGATAAGGCAAGCGTCGGCCCACCCGGGTAGCACTGGCTGCGAGGTGCCCCAGCCTGTTGTGGAGGTGTGGTCCGCGGTGGGCCGACTCTCGGTCACCGGCCCACCCGGGCGAGACATGTGTTGGCCGCGCGTGCGGAGAGACGACGCGGTCGAGGTTCCCTGATGGGCTGAATATGGCCCAGTCGGCTGATGCTCGCGGACCATCGATGTGGCCGGGCGGAGGTTCGGCTTCCTGGCTGAGTGCTGGCGACGTCGGGGTTGTGCATCTCGGTGCATTGAGGAGCGATGGAGGCGGTGTGGTGAAGTGTGTTGTGGGCCGCCTTATGATTCGGCCCATGCGGGGAAAGGTGACTGAACGGACCTTGCTAATTTTATTCGGCCCAGGGAACTCGCATGGAGGCCGAATTAGGGCTAATTCGGCCTGGAATCTTTTTTATCTGTTTCTGTTTAACTTCTACACGTATATCATATATTCTCTTCTTATATACGTCTCGTATCGACTTACTTATTACCTCAAATCTGGGGTACCTGGGGTTATATCCCCGACATTAGTCCCCGAGACTATGTGGGACTTGTAAAGTCGTGCATAGGCTTTATAAAATATCTCCAGAGTTGTTTATTGACTTATTGCACTTTGGTCGTATACTTGTATGTCTTATAACCCTTTTTGGGCAAGTTTTTGACTTTTGGCCTTCTTGGGCACTGGTCTTAACCCTTTTGGGCAAGTTTTGGCCTTCTGGCCTTCTTGGGCACTGGTCATAACCCTTTTGGGTAGGGTTTGGACTTCTGGCCTTCCTGGGCACTGGTCATAACCCTTTTGGGTACATTTTGGACTTCTGGCCTTTTTGGGCACTGGTCATAACCCTTTTGGGTAGGTTTTGGACTTCTGGCCTTCTTGGATACTGGTCATAACCCTTTTGGGTAAGTTTTAATCAGAGTCATCTATTTCAAATCGGAGTTATTTTATTCAAAATTGACTTGCGTCTTAAGTCTGAGTCATCTGACTCAAATCCGAGGTATATGACTCAAATCCGAGTCATCTTATTCCAAATCCGAGTTGCTTTACTCAATTTTGACTTGCATCTCAAATCTGAGTCATCTGACTCAAATTCGAGGTATATGACTCAAATCCGAGTCATCTGATTCCAAATCCGAGTTACTTTATTCAATTTTGACTTGCATCTCAAATCTGAGTCATCTGACTCAAATACAAGGTATATGACTCAAATCCGAGTCACCTGATTCCAAATCTGAGTTACTTTACTCAATTTTGACTTGCATCTCGAATCTGAGTCATCTGACTCAAATTCGAGGTGTATGACTCAAATCCGAGTCATCTTATTCCAAATCTGAGTTATTTTACTCAATTTTGACTCACATCTCAAATATGAGTCATCTGACTCAAATCCGAGGTATATGACTCAAATCCGAGTCATCTTATTCCAAATCCGAGTTGCTTTACTCAATTTTGACTTGCATCTCAAATCTAAGTCATCTGACTCAAATCCGAGGTATATGAATCAAATCCGAGTCATCTTATTCCAAATCCGAGTTGCTTTACTCAATTTTGACTTGCATCTCGAATCTGGGTCATCTGACTCAAATCTGAGGTATATGACTCAAATCCGAGTCATCTGTTCGCCAAGATACAATTTGATCCAATGAGATGATGTCAGTTTGCCTCTGGTATGGATCCGAGATATAGATCCGAGATTAAGTTTTGGGATATGATAATAGGGCTAATCGCTGAGAGATCTGATTCGAGATGTTGGTATGAGATATAGATTCGAGATATGATAAGCTGGCAAATAGTCATCCGAGATACGAGATGACCTGGCAAATAGTCATCCAAGATACGAGATGACCTGGCAAGATAGTGAGATATCAATCCGAGATATAACATAACCTGGCAATCTGGCGAGCTGAATCAAACTTTAGTCCCAATCAGAGATGAGCTAGTACGCCAAGTCCGAATGCAAATCTGAATTATAATATACCCTGGCAAGCTGAATCAAATGTTAGTCCGAATCAGAGATAAGCTGCTGAGCTGAGTTAAAGGTTAATCCGAGGCATAAATAAAATGACTCAAATTATATCCGAATCATCAATAAGCTGGCTGGTAAGCTGAGTTAAAGGATAATCCAAAGCATAAATATGCTGACTCAAATTCTATCTGACTCATAAATAAGCTGACTCAAATTCTATCCGAGTTATAAATAAGCTGATTCAAATTCTATCCGAGTTATAAATAAGCTGACTCGAATTCTATCCGAATCATAAATAAGCTGACTCGAATTCTATCCGAATCATAAATAAGCTGACTCAAATTCTATCCCAATCATAAATAAGCTGACTCAAATTCTATCCGAGTTATAAATAAGCTGACTCAAATTCTATCCGAGTTATAAATAAGCTGACTCAAATTATATCCGAGTTATAAATAAGCTGACTCAAATTATATCCGAGTTATAAATAAGCTGACTCAAATTCTATCCGAGTTATAAATAAACTGACTCAAATTCTATCCGAGTTATAAATAAGCTGACTCAAATTCTATCCGAGTTATAAATAAGTTGACTCAAATTCTATCCGAGTTATAAATAAGTTGACTCAAATTCTATCCGAGTTATAAATAAGCTGACTCAAATTCTATCTGAGTTATAAATAAGCTGACTCAAATTCTATCCGAGTTATAAATAAGACGACTTCAATACAGATCTGAATTAACATAATATTCTCTCAATCTAAAGGTGACTCTACGGATACGTTAACTAGTCCCGGAGTTAAGTTATTTTCCCCCCGGGGTGAAGGATCAAGTGTTGGTGGCTGAGCTGTCTGTTACTTACAGTAAGCCTGGAAAAGAGTATGAGTCATTATTGCTGAGTCTTACCTGCCTTGCTGAGTCAGACTCGAAGACCCCTGTGCTTACCTCTCTATTCTCTGTTCGCCTGGAGGAGCTGAAGGTGCTCTTTCCGCTCTCTGTTCGCCTGGAGGAGCTGAATGTGGCTGCAATCATGCTCCTTGAGCTGTATTTCCTATGCCTCTATCTAGATATCTCTGTGAGAGTGGAGGAGGAAGAAGAAGGAGAGCTCCTATTGAGCAGAGAGGTGAAGAGCCCTTCGGGGCCTCCCCTTGAACGATCCCCCTGGTGCTCCTTATAAAGGGGAGCCCAGGGGACTAATCTTGCTCTCTACGATTGGCATCTTCTCAGCATATTCCGGGCATCTTCTGTAGATGCTCAGCATATGCCTTGGCATCTTTGGAGATGCTAAGGCATATTCCTTAGCATATTATTGGATGCCGATGGCATATTCCTTATGCCATGTGCCAGTCTGAGCCAGAGGCGTCCCAAGACTGGCACGACGCTTGTGGAGTTGTCCTGGATAGATGGCGTGTAGCTGTGAAGGTTAGGAGCACATATGGAGATAAATAAGAGGGCGTACGGGGTGAAATAACTCGGCCCAGACGCCCCAAACGAAGCGGTGATTCGGCCTGCTTCCTAGTTGACTCGGCCTAGTCTTGATTGCAGAAGACAAGGGCCCAGCCGGGTTAGTGTTATTCGGCCCAGGCAGCACAAAAAGCCCCTAATGGCCCAGCCGGGCTACTCCTTAATTCATCCTGGGCTGGCTGAGTCGGCTCTGGCCCATCCGAGGTGGGTCAGATTGAGTCGATGGCCGCTGTCCCGCGGTGGGCCGGATAAGGCAAGCGTTGGCCCACCCGGGTAGCACTGGCGGCGAGGTGCCCCAGCCTGTTGTGGAGGTGTGGTCCGCGGTGGGCCGACTCTCGGTCACCGGCCCACCCGGGCGAGACATGTGTTGGCCGCGCGTGTGGAGAGAAGACGCGGTCGAGGTTCCCTGATGGGCCGAATATGGCCCAGCCGGCTGATGCTCGCGGACCATCGATGTGGCCGGGCGGAGGTTCGGCTTCCTGGATGAGTGCTGGCAACGTCGGGGCTGTGCATCTCGGTGCATTGAGGAGCGATGGAGGCGGGGTGGTGAAGTGTGTTGTGGGCCGCCTTATGATTCGGCCCATGCGGGGAAAGGTGACTGAACGGACCTTGCTAATTTTATTCGGCCCAGGGAACTCGCATGGAGGCCGAATTAGGCTAATTCGTCCTGGAATCTTTTTTATCTGTTTCTGTTTAACTTCTACACGTATATCATATAATCTCTTCTTATATACGTCTCGTATCGACTTACTTATTACCTCAACTCTGGGGTACCTAGGGTTATATCCCCGACAAACCTCGTTACCGATAAGTATTATTTTCTCGTTCCCGTGATATGTGATCACTTGTGAGCCATTCACATGCTTGCAAGCTAATTGGATGACATTCCACCGAGAGGGCCCAGAATATATCTATCTGTCATATGGATGGAAAAATCCCACTCTTGATCCATGTGCCTCAACACATACTTTCCAAACACTCAATGCCACCTTTATAGCCACCCAGTTACGGTGTGGTGTTTGATGTCATCAAAGCATTCTTCCGGTGATGGTGATTATCATGATCTCATGGTCGAAGGAATTATGTTACTATGTATCAGAAAGCTTATAGCAAGTGAACTATTTGAATGACTTGATCTTATGCTACGCTTAACTATAGGAGTATGTCCATCACACCATTCTCCTAATGATATGATCTTGTTGTTAATAACATCTCAATATTCATGATCAGAAAACCATGATCATATATTAACCAACAAGCTAGTTTGACAAGAGGCTTTACTAGGGACTATTTTATTTTTACAAATCACACAAGTATTAATGTTTCCAGTTAATACAATTATAGCATGGTATGTAAACATTTATCATAAGCATGAAGATATGATAGTAACTTCTTTATTATTGTCTCTTGGGTATATCTCCAACAGTCTCCCACTTGCACTAGAGACAATAATCTAGTTTCATATCTTTGTGTATTCAACACCTATGGCTTTCCGGTGTTGTATGTACACGATTTCTAGTGATGAACCGATCTTCGGATCCAACACTTTCAGGTCCGTACATAATTGAATGTCTTTGCGTCTCTATGCATCACCCATTCTCTAATGAGATGGCTTTGTATAAATTTGGTCCTTTGGTGAGACCTTTAGTTCCTAGGGGTTAAAACATGTTGACAATATTGTTGTACAATATATCTTCATAGTATTATCCCACTGTGAACTACATATAGTTTGAACTAGTTGACACAAATGCCCTCTTTTGCTGCTATAATAGCATTTGTATGCTTAGCCTTTTGTTGTAGTGTGGCATCCCGCAAAACCACTACTAGAAAATCGCGTTGTTTTTGTGCATTGCGCCATCATGACATCATCATGCATATTATTTTTACCTGAAACTATGTTGCGAAAGACTATGGTTTTCCGAAACTAGCCCTCCTTCTATTTCAAATTAAACCCCCGGATGCTTCCGGATATTTTGTTTGTCTAAAAACTATTTACAAAAGTTTATTGCAAATTAAATAAAAGTTATAATATTTTAGGGGGGCAGCCGAACGGGCCGATTCGACCCAGTCGACCACCCCCAGAATAAAATCGGTCCACCCAAACTCTAAATCCTATTTCCACCCAATCCTAATCTACCCACCAATCACAGCTCGCCACCTCACCCCTGGACCCAATCCCTACCCACCTTGCCACCTCACCAATCCCCCTCTTTTCCCCCTCTCTCTCTTTCTCACACAGCCCCATCTACCCTCTCTCTCTTACACCCTGGCCCCACGCCACACACACACAGCAAACACACACCCCACCTCTCTCACCTCAACCCCACACCTCTCCCTGCCACGCACGCAAGCCACACACACACGCACACCACCCCCACCCTGCTGGCCCACCCCCTGGAACCGACCCACCTCCTGCCTCTCACCCTGGCCCCACCCCCGGCCACCTGCCCCGTCGCCCCGCTCCCTCTCTCTTCTTCCTCCCTCGTTCCCCGTCTTCCCCGAGCTCCCTCACCTCGCTTCCTGCTCTCCTCTCCCGAGCTCCGCCGGCCCCCAGAGCTCCTCCTCGCGTCCTCCTCAACCGCCGTCGGCCGCCCGCTCTCGCTGTCGTCTACCTCCGACCCTCGCCGTCGCCTCTGCAGCTTGAGCCGGACGCGGCCTCCCCTCTGCCGGCTCGCCCCGTAGTTCTCCACCCAGCGCCGCCGTCCGCCGCCTCCCCTCCGGCGCCCAGGCCGCCGCCCCCTGCTCCTCCCCAGACCCCGTCCCCAACCTCCCTCTCGTCCCTGCCTCCGCGGGCCCATCCACCGACACGCCTCGCACGCCCCTCTTCCCCCAACCCGCTCGCCTCCTTCCTTCCTCCCCTCCAGCATCGGCCGCGCCCCGCCTCCACCCTCTCCGGCCTCGGCCCCGCCTCCGCGAGCGCTCCTCCCCGCGCACCTCCTGCGCCCGCGGGACCTCCCCTCCACCGCCAATCTTTGCGGGCCCCATCGCCCCAGGCCGCCCTGCGCAGGCCGCCTGCGACGTGACGTCGAGCCGCTGCCGCTCCTCTGCCATCCCTGTCCTGCAAGTCTCCTGCCGCCGTCGCGACGGCCTCCTGCGAGCTCCCCGGTGTGGCCATGTTCGGTGTCGTCTCCTCGCCCTCCAAGACCGCCTCGGCTCGAGCCTTCCTTCCGTTTCCAGACGCCCAGGACAACCCCATGCCACGCGTATCCTTGCTGTTGGTTCTCCGTTTCCTGTGATGTTGCGATGTATGTTGACGAATGGCACTGGTTGTGTACCTAAATGAGGTAGCATTGTGGTGATTGTGACTACATCGGCTATTGCAAAATCCGAAGAATCAGTGTGATGCTGTCTGAAGACAACGCGACTATGTGTCGGTTCTCATCGCCACCGGATATGCAAGACTGAACACTCGACACGCCAAGGTCTCCTTCCCGGAAAGCCACGTTCTCCCTCCCGAACCCGATAACTGCCAAGGCCTTCAACACGGAACGTCGAGTTCTCCTTCCCGGATTCAAGACCGATCCATCGGCACGTCAAGTACTTCCCTCGAACGCCAAGACCAGCTACCGCAGGTCGCGGGCCCAGAGAACCCCCGGACGGCGAGCTCTTCTACCCGGACCCGAAGACCATATGTGCGACAAGTACTCCTTCTCGGATGCGATGCTCGAGAACACGGACGGTACGGACATCGACGCGGAACGCCAAGTTCTTCATCCCGGACGCCAAGACCGACCTGATGCGCGGGCCCGACAAGATCGACATCGTCCAGGGCGAGTCCGATGTGCCCCCGACGCCAACCAAGTCCTGCTTCCCGGTTGCGACAAGATCTACCTCAGTTATCCGAGACCGATCCCGTCGAACCCTGAACCCTGAGGCCGAACCCCGAACCCCGGAACCCCAAGATCGTCGAACCCTAATGTGTGAACCTTTTCCCGAGCCCCTATTTTATAAATGCTAAATATAAAACCTGTTGCATAATAATCATTCATCTCGCATATTTGTGTGGTTTGGGGGCCTTATGCCGATTCACCTCATAATTAAATATTGGGCCCATATGCGGGCAAATCTAGTCTTATATTGGCCTCATTTAAATTTGTGCAGAAAACCGATACTATATTTGCCTTGCTATTACAAAATTTAATTTGCGGGGTAGATAAACAACTTGAACCATATATTTAATTGTCGGGACCCCGGTTCCGCTTAATCTTGCCTAATTGCATCGCATCTTTGCCATGTCATGCATCATACATGCATCATGCCCGATCTTTTGCCGTAGTATTAAATATTGCATCCGGTGTTTGTTCTAGTGTTTTGGTTCTTCGCGGATAAGGCCGTTGAGTTGATGCGAGTGTCGACCCGATCTTCGGTTGAACCTTCGACAATGTTTTCAGGCGAGCATCTTTCCCCTTTCTACCTATCTTACTTTTATAGTATTTATTCCCTCCTGATGATCTATTGCTATCTGTGTTGCGATGCTCTAGTTTTCGTACCCGTGATATCCCTTGCAGCCTTATATTGCCTTGGACACCTCCTATTACCTGTTGTTTGGTAGATAGTTGGACTTGCGCGTCGTAGTCGCTTGCTCAAGTGCTGTTGCGTGTCGCCAAGTACCACAGTTGTTGGAGTATGGCCGCATGTTGGATGTTAGAGATGATCATGGCTTTACTTATTGTTCACTTTAATTACTGTTTAACAACTAAAATTGAAGTAGGTAAGCAGAGGCACAGGTGGGCAATAGATGTTATTTGGTTGTTAACCGTCCACTTGTGTCCCGTAGGACCCCGAGTACTTGATACCTGTTCCTTGAATATTCGCGCTATCCACATCCGGGAGGCTTATGGGACCCCCCTGAGCCAGAGCTTGATTCATTCTTATTTCTTGGGGCCACAAACTAGTTTGAGGTTTTATTTACTATCCTGTACCTATGGCATGTTTTACTGCTTTATTTAAATTGTGCGATGGATAGCACACTGTACTGTTTAGGAGAGCGGAGTGTTTTCGCGGTATCGACAAGCCCAGTTTTGGGTTCCCAGTCGTTTACAGCCATTGACGCAAACCTTGAGTCCGTCTCGGAGTCAGCTAGCTTCGTTGCGGGTGTACTCAATGGGGTGGCCCCCTGAAATAATTCTGAATCCTGTGATTGATTTGTCGTGAAAGCCTCGTTGGGTTTTGATTTGGTTTTTCCGAGGTTGATCGAGTGTGTGTTGCTATTTGTGCACCCCGGCCGGGTAAAACTTTCTGAAAGCCGTGTCCGCGGTTATGGACGACTTGGAGCACAGTATCTCGATCATAGACAACTATAACTAAAGTAGTGCTATAAATTTGACTTTATAATGACTAGTAATCAGCTTCACTATAACGGAATGGCTAACTAAAATTGACAACAATTGCTTGTTTGGGTTGTCGCTTGCGACCATTGTACCTGACTAGTAAGTATTGCAACTAAAACAGAATGGCTAAATAAAAGTACCAACAACTGCTGGGGTTTTGGGATATCTCATGCTAATTGTATTTGACTAGTAAGTGTCGCAACTACAACGGAATGGTTAACTAAAAGTGTCCACTGCTTATTTTATCAGGATGATTATCTATAATTGACTAGTAACTGCTGCAACGATAAATGAATAAATAAAACTGCCAACTGTGTGAGTTCCTCGGTTGACTTCCTCGTTTGGTCTCGAGGGGGAAACACCAGGATGGGTTTGTTTGGTGGTAATATCAGGTTGGTTCCGAATAGGTCTTTCTTATCCCTCTCTGATCGCCGACAGTTGTATCGAGTCTCTATAGGTTGTTTAGTGCATACTGCCGCTGCCGCTCAGTCCACCATACCTATGTAGGCGAGGACCGCCGAATTCTAGTCTCGCCGTGTACTGGCCTCAGTACTGACGCTCCTCTTTTTCCTTTGCCTTTGTCGGCACCCCTTTTGTTTTAGCAGGTTTCGACGTCGTTAGCAGGGTTACCCTTCCGGCTTGGCCTGGGCAGGGTTATGGACGCCATTGGTTATTCTTCAGGGCTCTTAGCCCCATTTGCATCTTGTCCGTAGTCGGACGCTGTATCATTTTCAAGGTGATTTGGATCTTTGTACTGTAAATCTGTATTCTTGACTCTCTGAGTCGTTGTTGTATATATCTGTTCTGTGGGTCCCATCGAGGACTGTTGTGTAATGTTATTACTTTGTTTTCCACCCGCACGAAAGTGCCTGGTGGTCACCTTTGAATCGTTTCTATGCGGGTTTGGCGGGAATCGCTGAAGCTTGCATAGGGTCGATTCTGAGGGTGTTACATGTAGTATCTATCACAATGTTTTAACTTTGGAACTCATCCAAATCCATTATGAAACTTACTTTCCATCATATTGTGCCACCCTTAGTTTAGATTGATATAAACTTAATTTGTACTTTGTGACAAAACTAGTATCAATGTAGTATCTATTTGTCACTTCTACAAAATAATATATTCTTAGTTCTTCCAAAAGATCATAAGAATATCCTTACTATCGTCCAATGATTATCTTATGAATTATTCTGGTATATGCTCATAACATTTAGAGCATAGGACATATCTGGATTTGTACATATCATAGTATGATTGATATAAATACTCTTTATGATTTCATACATCAAGTATGAATCTATACTTGAATCTTTGTTTCACTTACCAAGTGTCAATACACTTGAATTTCGATTTAATCCTTTCTGTACGACAAGAACCTTTCTTGTAGTTTCTATATTAAAATCATTCAATATATCATATATGTACTTTCGGCACAACCATATTAGCGTCTCAATCTATCTATATAAATATTGATGCCAAATATTCGGGTTTTGCCTAAGTCTTTCATCAAAATGAAATTCTTAACTTATGTTAACAACAGATACATCATTTCCAATCAACAATATGTCTTCCACATAATGTATTAGAAATATGTCTTAGCACTCCCACTTAATTTCTTGCAAATGCAAGCATCTTCATTATCTCCGATGAGATTAAACTCTTTTAATAGTTTCATCATGGTGAAAATTCCAACTCCACGATGCTTATTTCAACCATTGAAGTTTGCATTCGCTATTAGCATCCTTTGAATTAACAAAACCCTTTGGATCGTGTTATGTACACGTCCTAGGTAACAATTCTATTAAAAGAACTTTGTTTTGTTTGTTCAACCACCATATGACAGAATTATATGTAGTGGTTGCTATATTAATCCGTATAGACTAAATATCGCTATGAAAGATCAAATCTTGTCACCTTTGAACATTGTTGTGAACTCTTTCCCAACATGTCGACTATTTCATAGATGTGAAACATCCATGTCTATTTCTTTATAGATCCAAACACGATTGTAAGGTCTTACACCTTTTCAGAGGGTCTTTCAAGTTCAAAGCTTGATTTCTCGTGTATGGAACTACCACGGATTTTATGGCTTCAAGCCATTTGACGGAGTCAGGGCCCATCATCACTTCTTTGCCTGTAGTCCATTCATTATTGTGAAATAATAATTCAACCCTCAAATCTTGGTATTTGATTGTTTACCCGACCTACTTGGTTCAATAGGACCTTAGACCTCCGTAACCACAACCTTTGAGGCACGTGAGTCATGAGCATTGTTGCTGCCTCCGGAACACTTTGCACATATAGCTAAGGTTATTTTAACCTTATCAAGGTTCTATCGTCCTCCCACTTAACTTTTCATGGAAAATTCCTTCTCAAAGAAACTTGACGTTCCAAGCGACAAACATTTTTGTCTTTGGTATTATGGAGGAATACTCAACGGTTATTCAAAATAACATACAAAGACATGTTCATCTGACTTTGGTTGTAAACATCTCACTTATGCATAGCATACCAATGTTTAAGAAAGGACAACTTGGGTTTTATCCCAAACCATAACTTTATATGGTGTCATTTCAACGGATCATGATGGATCTCTTTCTAGTGGAAAAGCGGTAGTCTCTGAATCTTTTAATCTTTAAAATATAATGGCAGTTTTATGAATTACACCTTTGATCTTACCATGACAAACAAGGTTTTATTACATATCTCTAACACACCATACTCTTATGGTGTTTCGAGAAATGCAAATCCATGGAACGATTCCTCTAATCTTAGGTGTTTTGCTAAACTTGCAACTCGAAAATCTTCCTTTATGATCTTATCATAAATTCTTTATTTTATTGTTACATTGATTTTGCACTTCATCTTGAAATTCTTCGAACTTTTTCAAATGTTTCACACTTCATCCTCATTAAGTAAATATTCATATATTCACTCAAATTTTTGGAGAAAGCATATGAAGTTGAAAATCCATCGCTCTTGACTACATATAATTGGCTTCATACATCTATATGTACAAGTTCCAATAAGCTAGTCATTTGTTCCCTTTTGGCCTATGAACGGAGTTTTACTTATCTCTAGGAAAGTTTCACAAGCGTCATTTGATCAAAACTAAAAAGACTCCAAAATTCCATCCATATGGAGTTTCTTCATGTTTTCTTTCCAATATAATTTAAACGGCGATGTCACTTCTTAAGTGATCTTTCAATCAATTGTCTTTCGACATTTTTAGCACTAATTTTATGGATGTGATTTATCCAACTAGACTTGTATATCATCCATCTTTCATGGAATATGGAAATTATTTGAACAACCCTTTTGTCCTCATAATACCTGATAAAACAAATCTAGAAGGCAAGCTTTGATATTAACGAGCAACACAACAACCGTTTATTTGTTCTGTTCACATATTCTTTTTCTAATTAATTAGGCCATTGTAGTTCATGATTTGTCTTGTTTCTTATGACGATTCACACCAACAAATTCAGTATCTAATACTTAAGAACCACATTGTTTAACAAGCAAAGAATATAGCCATAACATGTATATCTTCTATACACATAAGCTGAATAATTATAGTCTTTTCTCTTCTGCCAAATATTTCTTAGATTTCTCTTTATGTATTTCTTTATCCTTTCAAAAGAATCTATCAACATCAACAGTGGTGCCATACTTATGACACATAGTACAAAAATGTATAGTTAAATACCAATGTCTTTGGACTTGCACTTTGAAGTAGATCACCATCATCAAATCTTTGGTGTTCTTTCAAATTCCATTCTTTAGTAATCTTTTAGTGTAGTAAACATTTTACCTACATCAAATATTCATCCTTATCATGAAACTATTCATGATCAAGCTACTTCAACTTATAACGGTGAATTGTGAGTATAATGTTGCTCTCCAAAACCTTTTGGAGAATTAGGACGACTAGCGTCTCCAACCTTTTGAAAATTCTCATCAAACATGAGAACAAAAACTTTGCTATATTATACTCTATCATGTTGTAATCAAAACATCGTTTTAAATATCACAATATCTTCCACATATGATGATCCTAGATAACCTTGATATTAAAACAATCTTTTGAATATCAAGAATCATGGAGATGAACATGATACTTATATACTAACACTGGAATTGTTACTCTTGATTTAATACCAATTATTAAACTTCACGGAGTAACCGGAACTTACTGAAAGTTTGCAATAGGACGTTTAAAGTTTAGATTAACACTTGAAAACAATACGATACCAGTTCGTAAAGTAACTAACCAGAATTCTATAGTTCTATTATCTCAATTATAACTAAGCGCAAGGTGGTAAACGAATGCCAATGACTACAACAACTATGCAGATTCACTTTGATTTAATTTATGATAAATAGTGTTCAACTTTTAATCATATTGTTGTTGAACTCCCACTCAAAACAATATCCCTCACATTGTTTTAGTGATCACACGAACCAAATCCACCACATCAAAACCGATCATCACGAGAGATGATGTAGCTTCAATGGCGAACAATCAACATGTTCATCATATCTACTATATGACTCATGCTTTACCTTTCGGTGATCCATGTTCCGAGACCATGTATGTACATGCTAGGCTCATCAAGATCAAACCTTAGCTTTCGCATGAGCAAATCTGGCTTGCTCCCGTTGTATACACTCGCAGAATCTAACACACCCGATCATCATGTGGTGCTTCGAAACAACGGACTTTGGCAACGGTGCCTACTAAGGATGAACACTTTATAACTTGTTATTTTGTGAGAGGGATCATCTTATAATGCTACCGTCGCGAACTAAGCAACGCAAGATGCATAAAAGGATTAACATCACATGCAATTCATAATATGTGATATGATATGGCCTTTCTTCTTGTGCTTCCCATCTCCATCTTCAAGCACGAACATGATCTCCATCATCACCGGCGTGGCGTCAAGGTCAATGGCACCGCTCCATGGTTGTCATCCACCAGCATCAACTATTACAACTACTTTGAATAATAGACACGCAGGTATTAACGAAATTAAAATACAACCATAAGGCTCCCGCCGGTTGCCGACTTACAATAAGGATCATTTCATACATCATATATAATCACAATCATGGCCATATCACATCACAACACACCCCTGCAAAATAAAGTTAGACGCCTCTAATTTTCTTTGCATGTTTTACGTGGTTGGGGCTTTCAATAAGTGTCGTTCTAACTTACGAACAAGAACCACAACATTGATACTAGTATTGTCAATCACCCATTGTAAATTGAATCTTCACTATGTTGGGAGAAACAGGCACCCCGCAAAGCCACTTATGCAATAAGAGTTGCATGTCAAGCGTGCAGTAAGTCTCATGAACGATGTCATGTAAGGTTAGCCTGGGACGCTTCATCCCACCATCCCGCAAGATGCAAAGTACACAAGAAGCAATCGACAACAAAAGCATCAACGCCCACAATGACCATTGTGTTCTACTCATGCAACAGATCTACATATAGACACGGCTTTGATACCACTGTAGGGGTTCGTAGCATGAAAAACAAAAAATTCTATTGCATGAACACACACAAGGCAAGATCTATCTACTAGATTGTAGCAACGAGTCGATAGAGTACTAACCCTTGAATATCCAAAGCGGTTAACGAGAGCAGATTCTCGTGGGTGATGTAGTCGCTCACTTGCCGATCTCAAGATCGCGTAGGCGATCCTTCCGGCCCCGCGTTCCAGAAGCGCTCCCACAGTCGGTCACACGTACGATACTCGATGAAGACCTTCTCTCCCTTGTTCCAGCAGGCAGCGGAGGTTGTAGCTCTCTGCTCGCGATTCTAGCAGCACGACGGTGTGGTGTAGGAAGTAGAGGGGAGATCTCCGCAGGGCTTCGCCTAAGCCGGAGCGAGTATGGTGGAGTAGAGGGAGCCACGGCGATATAGGGTTTAGAGGGCCGAGGTTGAGAGGTAGATAGCAACTAGAGTTTAGCTAGTCGGTAGCGGTTTAGAGGAGATCTAGATTGGTCGCAACTAGAGAGGGGCGGCGGCCAACCTAGGGTTTCTTGGGCACCTAGGGCAAGGGGGATACCTTGGGGTGCGCCCCCACCCCTCCTTATATAGGTGGGGGGCGTCCAAGGGTGTTCCCAACCCAGGTGGAAACCCTCCCTAACTTAGAAACCCTCCCTAACTCAGAAACCATGTTAGGATTTGACTTTTTTAAACTGCCTTTTTGACTTTCAAATTAGAGTTTGATTTCTCTCTTCCAAGTGTCCAGCCAAGTGACCTAGGACATGATGCAACCATTACACTGTCATGACACATCCATGTACCCTTCCTCTTACGGATCGGTGAACCTTCTATACCCTTCTAGAACATTCCCGTGAAAACACCGGAATCATTCCCGAACTCCAAAATTGGACTTTCCTTATATGAATCTTATTCTCCAGACCATTCAGGATCTCCTCGTGATATCCCGGATCCCATCCAAGACTCCGAACAACATTCGGTCTCTTTACTCACATTCCATATCTACTAAACAACATCAAATCCTTAAGTGTGTCTCCCTACGGTTCGTGAATTATGCAGACATGATTGAGACTCTTCTCCGATCAATAACCAATAGAGGAATCTAGAAATTCATATGTCTCCCACATATTTTTTTGATTACTTTGCGATCGAATGAACCATTTACATACGAAACTAATTTCCCTTTGTCTCGTGATATTTTACTTATCCGAGGTCTGATCATCGGTATCTCTCCATACCTAGTTCAACCTCGTTACCAATAAGTATTCTTTTCTCGTTCCCGTGATATGTGATCCCTTGTGAGCCATTCACATGCTTGCAAGCTAATTGGATGACACTCCACCGAGAGGGCCCAGAATATATATATTTGTCATATGGATGGACAAATCCTACTCTTGATTCATGTGCCTCAACACATACTTTTCGAACACTCAATGCCACCTTTATAGCCACCCAGTTACGGTGTGGTGTTTGATATCATCAAAGCATCCTTCCGGTGATGGTGATTAACATGATCTCATGGTCGAAATAATTAGGTTACTATGTATCAGAAATCTTATAGCAAGTGAACTATTTGAATGACTTGATCTTATGCTACGCTTAACTATAGGAGTATGTCCATCACACCATTCTCCTAATGATATGATCTTGTTGTTAATAACATCTCAATGTTCATGATCAGCAAACCATGATAATATATTAACCAACAAGCTAGTTTAACAAAAGGCTTTACTAGGGACTCTTTTATGTTTACAAATCACACAAGTATTAATGTTTCCGGTTAATACAATTATAGCATGGTAAGTAAACATTTATTATAAGCATGAAGATATGATAATAACCTCTTTATTATTGCCTCTTGGGTATATCTCCAACATAAATTAGCAAAATGCTACTACTAAAGTAGCAAAAATGCTACTACTAAATATTGCTAACATAACTGGTAGTTAGCAGAAAGGCAACTATCAAAAGGATAACTATATTAGCAAAATGCTACTACTAGAGTAGCAAAAAGCTACTACTAGAGTAGCAAAATTCTATTACTAAATTAGCAAAATTCTAGTACAACAAAAGTACATAATCAAAAAACAGTAACAAGAGATCACCACGGGTAAAAACAAGGCACAAAGCAACAAAAACTAGCAGCCAGGATTCATCCAACTAGGTACAATCATCCAAATAGGCACAAGCAACAACATCTATGGAAGATCATCACAGGTCCACACAGATCCCACACAACCAATTAGTAGGCACAACCAACATCATCTATGAAAGTATTAGTAGGCACACCACATCTATTCCCCATGGTACCGAAGCAACACACAACCAATTACTAGCACAAAACCACATAAAATGGAAGGGGAAAAGGATCCATAGCCATTACCTCAACATTTCCGCCGCCGAAGGTGCTCCCTCATGCCGCATTGGTCGTTGGCGGTGGTCCCATCACCGTGCCGCCTAGGGTTTCTGCGGTAGAGAGGCGAGAGATGAGAGAGGGGAGAGGGGAGAGATCAGAGAGGAGAGCGGCAGGAAGGGGGAGCACGAACCGGCGGTTGAGGACGAAGGCGCGACGCGGGAACTGCGATCGCCGACGGTCGAGGACGAAGAGTTCGCCAGCGGCGCGGCCGTCGCACCGCGGTCGCCACTTCTCCGCTGAAGACGCCTGGTACAAGCGAGAGGCGGAACTGCCGACCCGTGTGACGCGGAACTGCCGACCCCGTGCGCCCCGCAGGTGTGTAGCAACCAAAACATAAGGAGACACGTGGCGCGACGCGGGACTGTCTGATGAAGCTAGATCCAATGGCTCCGGATCAGGAGTATGAGAAGACGGGGAGAGACATATCATTTTCCTAACTAATATAGGTGGAAGAGAGTATTTTATTCTTGTCATATAGAAGAAGTCCGGAAACCCGTGCTAGCTCCCAGATACATACGACATCTTGAAAGAGAAGAACACCACGACCACCGTGCCGGGCCAGGTATGGTCGTATGGACGCTGGCCAGCTCCTGTGAACGATCGACAGATCGATGCGCTACTCCACGCCGTAGTGCTTCTTGAGTACGCCGATGAAGTCGAGCACCTCCTCCGGCTTGGTCAGGATCTTTGCCACGCTGTCCCTCTCCCCGCACCGCCTTGCCCACTCCGCCAGCCTCGGGAACTCCGCCTGGACGCTGAACCCGCCGTGCTTCTCGTAGCTGTAGAACCACGACGTGAGCGGTATGAGCGCCACGTCCACGAACCCGAACGCCTCCCCGGCGAAGAACGCCCTGTCCCCGAGCTCGGCGTCCAGCGTCCTGAGCGTCTCCAGCATCTCGGCCCGAGCCGCCGCGCGCTGCTCCCCCTTGAGCCTCCACAGGCGCGTGCCGATGCCGTACACCGTCTTGTCGACGTAGTCGGCCCAGAACCGCGCCTGCGCGCGCGCGAAGGGGTCGGCGGGGAGGAGCCGCGGCGTCGCAAGGGGGAAGGCGTCCTCGATGTACTCGAGGATGACGAGGGACTCGCAGACGGCGCGGCCGTCGTGGAGGAGCACGGGGACCTTCTTGTGGACGGGGTTGGAGCGGAGGAGGAGGTCGCCCTTGTCGCCCAGCAGCACCTGCTCGACGGACTCGTAGGCCAGGCCCTTCTCGGCCAGCGCGATGCGGCAGCGCTGCGCGAACGGGCTCACCCAGAAGTCCAGCAGCACCACACCCTTCTTCTCGCCCGCCACCATCCTCTCTGCTTCTTTCTCTCGGTTAGCGTGTGTATTAGTAATAAGTGTACTGAGGGCTGCTGAGGAGGGCTCTGCTTTATAGGGGAGGAAACGGAGTACAGTACTATTTCAGATCAACCCAAGTTCAGATCAAATTTGACACCGGATCTCTAGAAATTCACACATCATCTATTTCAGAACTCTGGCGAACAATACATCTTGCAATACCATGTGCACTTGCTAGAACTCTGGCGAACAATACATCTATTTCAGAACGGAGGAAATATTTAAATTTGATATTGAGGAATCCAAAGCTAGAACTCTGGCGAACAATACATCGACGGGTGCTGGTGGCCAGCGATACCACCGAGCCTTATGAGTTAATTCCTTTTCGTCTTACTCAGAACACCACGTACACTCGCTCTCTGACTAAGGGTCCAGTTAAGAAGCTACCCCCATGTGTCAGGTACTGTGGTTGGATTAGATTCCGGTTCAGGTAGAAACACTAAGGAGAAACGGACGGCCAGGATCGAGTGGAAGCCAAGATCGTACGGCTGGAATGGTTGGAGCGCGGCAAAGGCTCCAATCTGTGCTAGTAGAATGTTACTTTTAGATGGAATCGAGATGTTCAATTTCAAAAAAAAAAAAATGCACACAAAGAAAATTCAAAACATTTCATTCACAAACTTATTTTTTTCCCAGCTCACGAAACACGCAAAGTCATGGTGTTTGTACATGCCTGGGATAATAAAACAATTAATCAGCTGGCTAGCCTGGCCTTGTACGTTTGATGCTTAGTGGGCATCGCCGTCAAACATAGTTTATGTGCTCAAGGAAAGCGAGCAGGGTTAAAAAATGTGCCAGAAATCATGGTTGTACCGTGGATCATAATATTCCGATCCGGTGATCATGTGATAATTAAGAAGTTAGCTCTGTCGAGTTGTCTAATGCGAGAACGTACCACTGTCAGCGGGGGCGTGGCCAAAGGCTTCACTTAATCGAAAATGTTGATTTCACAGTTTATCAACATAGTTCATACTTTTTACATCATCGCTTGCAATGATTCTAGCCACACAAAAATTGCATCCACAACACACCAAGCTCGGGAGAACATGGCATCAAGCAATACCGGTGTCGTTGAGCTCACCAGAGGCACCATCACCGCCACCACCACTTGCCGAAGCACCGCCACCTGGAAGAGCTTGTTGCTTCCTTCTCTCTAAGATATCTATTCTTGCAATTTTCCACCGACCTAATTGGTTTGAATCCATTTTGGTAGGATCCAACATCATGGTCTTGTTTTATTCATCAATGAGCTTCTTCCTTGCCTTGTCCTTCTCGAATTTGATTCTCCTCTCTTCCAAGTCGTCCTTACGCTTTGCATCGTCATGGATTGGTTGCCACTTTTCTTGTTTCAATTCTGTCTTCTCCCTTGACAACATCACTTTAGCTTCCATTGTCTTGTTCATCAACATCTTCCTTGACAACATCAATGTAATACGTCGGACACTACGCTCTAAGCAATAAGCTAGGACGAACCCAAAGTGCATAAGGTGGTTCTACCGCAGAGGCTCAAGGGCCACCCACGTGCATGCACGTCTAAGCGGGGCACAGTACCGACCAACCACCCTATCCACTTTGCAAAAACATCGTATCAAGTGCGAGCGGCGTAGTCGACAGACATGCGAACAAAATATACACAAGTGTGTATGTCAGCGACATACAAGAGTACATCAGAGCCAAATAATCTAAAATAAATAGAAATATTCAACGTCATACGGCAAGATCCAAAATACTAGAGAGCTAATAGTTTAGGATACATCCTCATACATCACACATCAGAGTATCAACCGGAAATATAGTACGGATAAGAGGCAAATTGGTATAAGATGCCCTGAAAATAAGCACATCCCGCCAACAGATCTCACGGATCTCCATCCCCGGAATCTCTACACCAGAAGGTCGTGGCCACCATCATCGGTCTTCTCGACCCAGTATCCTTCCTATGGGTAAACCTGTCCATCTGACCCAAATATTTATCATGTGAGACCCTATGGGGCTCCGCAAGTCTTTATGTATCTAAAGGGAACAACCTGGGAGTGACGCAATTGCAGCGAAAATAAAGCCTAACATTCCTATAGAGACACTCTACAACATCCGCATAACCAATGATAGACAGACGCTCTTTAATTAAACAATAGTTAATTATCCAATAAATATATATCAACATAAATAAAGCTCGCTCGACCACCTCCCCGTTCCCGAACGGGAAGGCAGAAGAACATCACATCCGTTGGCAATTTTATTAATCATTCCATGAACATTGCGCTATTACTAGTCAAGCCTTAGTCAATTTAAAAGCGGTAGTTTAGTTATACTTGTCTATGATCGAGAAATTATGATCCAATTTGTCCATAACCACGGACACGGCTTTCAGAAAGATTTATCCTACAGGGATGCACAAATAGCAACACACGCACGATCAACCTCAGAAAAACCAAATGAAAACCCAATGAGGCATCACGACAAAGCATTTGCAAGATTCATAAATAATCTCAGGGGGCATCCCGCTAAGCTACCCGCTATGAAGTTGGCCAGCTCCGCGACGGACCGAGGGGTTTGCGACAATGGCTGTAAACGACTGGAAACCCAAAAGTGTGACTGGGCTTGTCGATACCGTGTAAACATTCTGCATTTGTTCTAAAACCAGACAGTAATAAACACTCTCCACGAGCAATAGTAGTAAATAAATCAGTAAAACATGGCATAAGTACAGGATAGTAATAATACCCCAAACTACTTGTGGCCCTAAGAAATTAAATATGACTCAACCTAAGACTAAGGGGATTCATGGTCCCACATGCGGATAGTGATAGTCAAGTAACAAGAATTAAGTACTCGGGGTCCTACGAGAAACAAATGGACGAATAAAAACCAGATCTCAACTATTACCCACCGGTGTCTCTTTCTTTAGTTATCCCATTACTACGCAATTCAGTTCTTTAGGTACCTCATGATTAAAAGACACTCACAAACCCTACGCATGCAATTCTACGACTTGCATGGCTCAAACAACTCCTATAGTAAGGGCTCATAGGATTTATGGAACAAGTTTTGGTGGGGTCTAAAAGTAAAGGCTATGCAATATTTGGGATTTAATTTTATTTGTGACGCGATTATGATGCAAGAATAAGATAGATGCAATAGGTACTATATGTAGTGCAAGCATGGGTAAATGCTTGCCTGGAAGTTCAATTGTCGAATAAGATGGATCCGAATAATACTCCTAAGGCTCCTAATATTCTTCTTACCCAGCATCTATTCGGATAAAAACCAAACACACAAGGGGTTAAAATAAATACATTGCACAATCATATAAAGCATATGCAACAAACAAACACTGTATACCATGATGGAATGATGCACAATTTACATGATATAACATAGCATGACATGGCTGGGGTGTGAGAACAAGAAATAACATTTTTTTAGTATTTAATTAGTCACCTTTTATTTGCATAAAACATGTTTCCTTAATTATATTTATATGATGCATGCTTCAATTAATATCATGAAATGCATAGTTAGAACGGTCTCGTTGAGATAATCGATTTAGACAAATGATTTCTCAAATTCGGAATTACAGAATTAAATTCATGTAATATTTAAGAAAAGGCATTTATTAACAACTAAATTATTTTGAAAATTTATATTGTTCAAAAGATATTATAAAAACATAATCAGATTCCTCACATTTTTCTGGTTCAAAAACATATATAAAACATCACTTTTGAATTTATCAATTTTAAGTTATTATTTCATTATTAAAGAAAGCAAAAAGGGAAAAATGTTCAGGTTTAGGTATTTGCAATAATTTAAACATAAAACAAATCATGTATTTTAATTCATAATACAGAATCAAACACTTTTCATTTTATAAGTTTTGTCGAAATCCAAACAGATTTGAATATCAGAATTTATATGTGAAAATTGAATTAGAAATAGAAAAGAATTAAGAAACAGAAATGGGCCACGAGAGGGAACTGGGCCACAAGCAAGTTATTTACTACGCACGTGCAGGAGGAAGGGAATGGGCCGGCTTAGAAAAGCTTCGGGCTGGCTGCGATAGTTAACTGACGAAACTGAACTTTGGACGAAGACGTCGAGCAAACGGGTAAGATGTCAAGCAAACGGGTAAGATGTCGACGCGACATCACCAGAACGATCTTGACGAAGGCGAGTCTAGGATGATGCACTGTGTCTTGGGGAGGCTATCGAAAAAGTTCGCGGCCGCCGCCGACGAGTGCAGCAGCGACGGGCCGCGGCTGTAGTCGGTTAACAACGGCGGACGGCAGGCGAGCGCCGGCTTCCAAGGCGCGTACAGGAAATTAACAGGAAGGTTACAAGATGGTGAGGCATAGGTGCTCACCGAGAGCCTTGCAGACGAGGATGTCGGCAAGGGGTGTTCAGGTCGTGGTGACGTCGAGTCGAGGTGGCTGACATGGGCGAGCTCCTGGTCGCGCAGGGACAGCGGCGCGCGTTCCCAGCTCGGGTCGGCTCCTCCTCGCTCCAGGTGGTAGACCGGGCTTACCAGCGTTACAAATTTCTCTTGTACACTGTGGAGAGGCGCTCTCGGCAAAAGGGCAGCGGCAGGAAGAAGTAGATGGGGTCTAGGTTAAGAGGCCATGGGCGTTGTTGCTTGGAGAGGGGAAGATTCGCCTCGTCAATGCCCATTGTTATAGACTTGGGTTTTGAAGAAGATGGGGATGCTGGAAGTCGCGAGACGTTTAACAGGCAAGCAACACGGGGACACGAGGTTTACCCAGGTCCAGGCCCCTAGAGGGAAAACCCTACTCATGCTTGTCTGTTCTTGATTACGGCGGAACCGAAGGTTACATGGGTACACAGATGCAATCTGGCGTGAAGGTGTGTGTATGAGGTGTTCAGGTCCTTCTCGTCGTGCCCTCCTGGCCTTTATATAGATAGGCAGGTCCCAGGATAGGTCGAGTCGGTTACAGATTAGGGTTGAACCCTTTGAAATTTTATCTGCATCTAGACTTGTCCTTCAAGTCGCCAAACTTGCTGTGGGCTTGGGCCACCGAAATATCCATGGGCAGCAAGTCTTCACGTGGGCCTTCCTTGGGCTGGACCGGGTATACCAACATTATGCACCCGTAGGGTATATCCACGGCAGTAGCCCCCGAGTGTT
The DNA here is from genome assembly GCA_916181665.1 of Avena sativa. Lineage (NCBI taxonomy): Eukaryota > Viridiplantae > Streptophyta > Magnoliopsida > Poales > Poaceae > Avena > Avena sativa. Next base: position 379,931,456 of record OV702284.1, read on the forward strand.
TAGTTGAATCGTAGATTTGATTGGAGACTCTATAATCTTTCGGGTGCTTCGCATTTGAACCTGTCTTTTAGGAATAAACATGTTAGTTTATAGGGATTGTTGATGCGTGTGTCTGGCTCACCCGACGGATCAGGGCCAGTTAACTGTCATAGGACAAAACAACACGATCTTCATCAGACTCGAGTCCCCGGACTCGAGTCTGGAACAAATGCTGGTGTAATTTGACTCAGGTCGTTGAGGTCTAATAGGAGTTGAATCCCAGTGATTTTCAAATAATGTACCCAACGCGTCCATCGGGATTTTCATCGTGCATGTTGACACGGAAATTTACTAGCAGAGCGCAGTCTGGTGCGTTACTAGGCCATCAGACGATATTTGTAAGGCTTATCTTTGCATCGTAGACACAGCATCCGAAGTTTTATCACCGCGGAGGTGTTTTGGGTGACCAAGGAGACTGTTTCTCACTTAACGTTAATTTGGGCAAAGTTGCCAAAAAGATTTTTGTCGCACTTCATCTGAAGGATCTCACTCGAATAGTTCATAGGATGTGCGACCAGCGCTCCCTATGGGAGTAGCCCCCGAGTGTCTGTTCGAGTCGTAGACTCGAGCATAGACTTTAGTTCAGTCATTCATGCTTTCTTCGATTGTCCGAAGGACGCATTTTTCGAATGCGTGACCAGCGCTCCCTATGGGAGTAGCCCCCGAGTCCATGGTGGAGTCGCAGACTCGACGTAGGACTCGAAGATCTTTTCGAAGTGCTGTTATTGTTGTAATTTCTCAGGTGTGCGGCCAGCGCTCCTGATAGGAGTAGCCCCCGAGTAGTTGGTTGAGTCGTATACTTGAGTAAGTACTTTATGCTCAGTCGAAATCTTCGAGCCGGTGTTGGCCTTGCTTTGATGACGTCATTGCTGACGATCAGTGAGCTCAACCGTCTACGGCTGCAGAGACGATGCGACGGGATGATTGTGGGTCCCACCGTCTGACTAGAATTTGACTATTCACATGTAACGTGGCGAAAGTTATGGCGTCTCCTCAATTTCCGTGCATAGTGGACGGCGTGCTTGCGACAGTTCAGTTTGGTGCTGACACGTGGACGGTGAGATCTGGGGCACGCGTTAGGGCTTCTCAATTGACGGTTCAGCTGCATCGTTTTTGCCCCTTTTATACCGTGGGAAAAATAGAGAAGTTTTTACCCTTCGCCATTTGCCTCTGCTTCTTAGCCATTGCCACCATTTCTTGAGTTCTTGCTCTCATCGTGCACTGGACTTCCTCCACGTGTTCCCCTCGTCCTTTCTTCTTTCACATCGTCGTAGTCGCCGCTCCACGATGGGCAAATCCAAGAAGACTTCATCCACTACAGCGGGTTCAAGCGCCGCTGGCACTGGGAAGAAAGCCGCTGCTCCGAGCCGCACCACTGACGGCGGGTGGCGGCGCACGGAGATGCGTGAGTCGGACTTGCGCAAACTGCGTGAGGCCGGCTTGATCTCCAAAGAGAAGGGCGACGCCACCCTCCCTGATCAAGAGGTACTCCCGTGCCCACCCAAAGGGTTTCAGATGATGTTTTTTGCTTTTATCGTTCGCGGTCTTTCGCTTCCCGCCAACGAATTTCTTCGTGGGCTTCTTTTCTTCTACGAGATTCAGCTTCATCATCTGTCTCCCAATTCTCTCCTCCATATTGCTTGTTTCATTACCCTTTGCGAGTTTTAGCTCGGTATCGAGCCTCACTTTGGCCTCTTCCGGAGACTCTACTCCGTGAAGAGGCAATCTGGCATCGGTGGCATTTATCCACTGGGAGGTTGCGGTATCTCCATCCGCTCCTCAGTCCAGTTCTTCTCTTTTCATCTCTATGAGTCCGTCCAGCAGTGACGAAGGAAGTGGTTCTACATCCGCGACGTCAAGCTGGACGGTCAGTGCTACGGGATCGCCCCCTTCGATTCCACCCAGAAGATCACCCGAAAGCGTTTATGGTCGAACGTCGTTTTGGAGGGTGAATCTGAAGAGGTGGAGAAGCTCTACCAGCGGGTGGAGGCTCTTCAGCTAGTGGCAGGCAAAGAGGTCAACGGTGTCGACATCATTCGCACCTTCCTCAAGCGTCGGGGTGCAACCGCTCCAAGCGAGGGCGCACCCGATGTTCATGTATGTCGGCGCCAACGACCTGACAAGGGTGTTGCCAGAGGAGATGTCTTCGGCTGACCTTGATAGGGCGCTTCGGCCTCTGCTGAAGCACAAGGCCGATGAGGACCTTCCGGGGAAGTACTTGAATCCTCCGTTTAGTGCCAAGAAAACAGTCCCTCAGGTGAAACCTGTAGTTGCGCATAACGCTTTCGAGTGCTTATTTCCTGTTATCATTACTTATCTTGATCCATCTTCTATCGTCAACTTGTAGGGCTACGAGGTAGCGGGGATGGTGCCCCCTCTACCCGAAAAGTTCTCAACTGCGCCGGACAACGAGGAGGCGGAGTCTGATTCCGAGCTTCCCCCCGTGCAGTCGCCTTCCTTGGAAGCCCCCGAGCCTAGCGAAGGACGGACCCGAAAGAGGTCCCAAAGCGAAACTTTGGATGGGGCGACGCCTCCAACGCCGAAGGGTACCTCCTTCCTCGAGCACCATGGCAGGAATGAGGGTGTGTTGGAGATATGCCCTAGAGGCAATAATAAATATAGTTATTATTATATCTTTGTGTTTATGATAAATGTTTATATTCATGCTATAATAGTATTAACAAGGAAACATTAATACTTGTGTGAATTGTAAACTTAAATTGAAGTCCCTAGTATAGCCTCTATACTTCACTAGCTTGTTGGTTAATAGATGATTGTGGTTTCCCTATCATGAACATTGAGATGTTATTAACAACAAGATCATATCGTTAGGAGAATGATATGGTGGACATACTCCTATAGATAAGCGTAGCATAAAGATCAAGTCATTTCAATAGTTCAATTGCTATATGCTTTCTGATACATAGTAACCTAATTCCTTCGACCATGAGATCATGCATATCACCTTTACTGGATGGATGCTTTGATGTCATCAAACACCACACCGTAACAGGGTGGCTATAAAGGTGGTATTGAGTGTTCGGAAAGTATTGGTTGAAACACATGGATCAAGAGTGGGATTTGTCCATCCATATGACGGATAGATATTCTCTGGGCCCTCTCGGTGAAATGTCATCCAATTAGCTTGCAAGCATGTGACTGGGTCACAAGGGATCACATATCACGGGAACGAGAAAAGAGTACTTATCAGTAACGAGGTTGAACTAGGTATGCAGAGATACCGAAGATCATAACCTCGGATAAGTAACATATCGTGAGACAAAGGGAAATTGGTATCGTATGTAAGTGGTTCATTCGATCGCAAAGTAATCGTAGAAATATGTGGGAGCCATATGAATTTCCAGATTCCTCTATTGGTTATTGTTCGGAGAAGTGTCTCGATCATGTCCACATAATTCACGAACCGTAGGGAGACACACTTAAGGATTCGACGTTGTTTGAGTAGTTATGGTATTATGAGAAAGAGACCGAATGTTGTTCGGAGTCTCGGATGGGATCCGGGATATCACGAGGTGATCCGGAATGGTCCGGAGAATAAGATTCATATAAGGAAAGTCCCGTTTCGGAGTTGGGGAATGGTTCCGGTGTTTTCATCGGGAACATTCTAGAAGGTCCCGGAATGTCCGGCACTCCGGGGGGGAAGGGGTACATGAATGTGTCATTGCATGTTGGAATGATTGCATCATGTACTAAGTGTTCTCGCTGTCCGAAATAAAGGGTTAATTCAAATCCTAATTGGAAAAGTCAAACTGCCAGTTTTCGGTCAAACTGCCAGTTTCGGAAAGTGGAGAAAGAGGAGGAGAGGTGGAGGCCGAGTTGGAGGAGGGTTCCTCCCCTAGGCCGGCGCACCTCCCTAGGCCGAGTTGGGGAGGAACTCCTCCCCATGGCGCCGGCCCTCCCACCTATAAAAGGAGGGGCAGGGCCTCCTCCTCTAGACACAACACAAGTTTCCTATCCTCTAAACTAAACCCTAGATCTAGACCCCGGTTTAGAGCTATTCGGTTTAGAGCCTTCTAATTGGTTTAGAGCCCTCTAATTGGTGTGTCTAATTACTAGACCACTAATAGCCTCTCTCATAAGCTCCACCATACTCGCACCGGCTTAAGGCGAAGCCCTGCGGGATCTCCCCTCTACCTCCGGTACCACGCCGTTGTGCTGCCGGAATCGCGAGGAGAGTGCTACAACCTCCGCTGCCTGCTGGAACAAGGGAGAGGAAGGTCTTCGTCGAGTACCGAACGTGTGACCGACTGCGGGAGCGCTGCTGGAACGTGGCGCTGGAAGGATCGTCTACGCGATCTTGAGATCGGAAAGAGTACGACTACATCACCCACGAGAATCTGCTCTCGTTAAACACTTTGGAATCTTCGAGGGTGAGTTATTCCATCGACTCGTTGCTACAATCTAGTAGATAGATCTTGGCTTGTTTGTTTGTATGCGATAGAAAATTTTTGTTTTCCATGCTGCGAACCCCTACAGTGGTATCAGAGCCGTGTCTATATGTAGATCTGTTGCACGAGTAGAACACAATGGTCATTGTGGGCGTTGATGCTTTTATTGTAGATTGCTTTTTGTGTACTTTGCATCTTGCGGTATGTTGGGATGAAGCGGCCCGGGCTAACCTTACATGACATCGTTCATGAGACTTGCTCCACGCTTAACATGCAACTTGTATTGCATAAGTGGCTTTGCGGGTGCCTGTTTCTCCTAGCATAGTAAAGATCCAATTTACAACGGGTAATCAACAATGCTAGTATCAATGTTGTGGTTCTTGTTCGTAGGTTAGAACGACACTTATGGAAAGCCCCAAACCACGTAAAATATGCAAAGAAAGTAGAAGCGTCTAACTTTGTTTTGCAGGGGTGTGCAGTGATGTGATATGGCCATGATTGTGATTATATTTGATGTATGCAATGTTCCTTATTGTAAGTTGGCAACCGGCAGGAGCCATATGGTTGTCTTTAATTTCTGTTAAGACCTGCGTGTCTATTCAAAATAGTTGTAATAGTTGAAGCTGGTGGACGACAACCATGAAGAAGCGTCATTGACCTTGATGCTATGCCGGTGATGATGGAGATCATATTCGTGCTTGAAGATGGAGATCGGAAGCACAAAGAAGAAAGGCCATATCATATCACATATTATGAATTGCATGTGATGTTAATCCTTTATGCATCTTGTATTGCTTAGTAGACGACGGTAGCATTATAAGATGATCCCTCATGCACATAAATTTCAAGTTCTAAAGTGTTCACCCTTAGTATGCACCGTTGCCAAAGCTTGTTGCTTCGAAGCACCACGTGATGATCGGGTGTCTTTGATTCCGCGGGTGAATACAACGTAAGCAAGCCAGATTTGCTTATGCGGTAGCTAAGGTTTGATCTTGACGAGCCTAGCATGTACAGACATGGCCTCAGGAACACGGATCGCCGAAAGGCAAAGCATGAATCATATAGTAGATATGATGAACATGATGATTGTTCGCCATTAAAACTATATCGGCTCTCGTGATGATCGGTGTTGATATAGTAGATTTGGTTCGTGTGATCACTAAAACAATGTGAGGGATGTTGTTTTGAGTGGGAGTTCACCTAGTTTAATTTCATTAATTAATTTGAACTCAATTTGTCATAAACTTAGTCTAAACTATTGCAAATATGTTGTAGATCAATGGCAGCCCCTACCATCAATTTTAATGCGTTCCTAGAGAAAGAAAAGTTGAAAAACAATGGAAGCAACTTCGCGGATTGGTTCCGCAATTTGAGGATTGTCCTCACAGCTGGTAATTTGACCTATGTGCTGGATGCACCGCTAGGTGACCCACCTGCAGCTGATGCTACCGATGAAGTAAAGAATGTTTACCTCGCTCGGAAGAATCAGTACTCCATAGTTCAGTGTGCTATCTTGTATGGTTTAGAATCGGAGCTTCAGAAAAGGTTTGAAGAGTCAGATCCATATGATATTGTCGAGGATCTCAAATTAATTTTTGAGACTCATGCGGCAATTGAAAGTTATGAAGCTTCTGAAAAGTTCTTTAACTGCAAGATGGAAGAGGGTAGCTCCGTCAGTGAGCATGTGCTTAAGATGTCTGGGCACGCAAACAAACTTCAAAGTTTGGGTATAGTGATTCCTAATACTTTGGGAGTTTACCGCATCCTCCAATCACTACCACCAAGTTACAAGAACTTTGTGATGAACTACAACATGCAGAACATGAACAAAGAGTTGCCAGAACTATTTGCTATGTTAAAATCTGCAGAAGTGGAGATCAAGAAAGAGCACCAAGTGTTGATGGTCAATAAGACCACCAAATTCAAGAAAGGCAAGTCTAAGCAAAAGGGACACTTCAAGAAGGGTGGTAAGAAAGTTACCATGCCAACGAAGAAGACCAAGGCTGGACCTAAGCCTGAAACTGAGTGCTTTTACTGCAAGGGAGAAGGTCACTGGAAGCGGAATTGCCCAAAGTACTTGGCGGATTTGAAGAACGGCAACATCAAGAAGAAAGGTATATTTGATATACATGTTATTGATGTGTATCTCACTAGTATTCGTAGTAGTGCCTGGGTATTTGATACTGGTTCGGTTGCTCATATTTGTAACTCGAAACAGGAGCTGCAGAATAAACGGAAGCTAGTGAAGAACGAGGTGACGATGCGCGTAGGAAACGGATCAAAGGTTGATGTGATCGCGATCGGCACGCTACCTCTTCATCTACCATCGGGATTAGTTTTATACTTAAATAATTGTTATTTGGTGCCTGCGTTGAGCATGAACATTATATCAGGATCTTGTTTATTGCGAGACGGTTACTTGTTTAAATCAGAGAATAATGGTTGTTCGATTTATATGAGTAATATGTTTTACGCACATGCACCTTTGATAGATGGTCTATTCTTATTGAATCTCGATAGTAGAAATACACATCTTAATAACATTGAAGCTAAACGTTTGAAATCAAGCGATAATTCGACCTATATGTGGCACTGTCGTCTTGGTCACATTGGAGTGAAGCGTATGAAGAAACTCCATTCCGATGGACTTCTTGAATCACTTGATTTTGAATCACTTGAAAGATGCGAGGCATGTCTGATGGGTAAAATGACTAAGACTCCATTTTCTGGTATAATGGAGCGAGCTACAGACTTATTGGAAATCATACATACCGATGTATGTGGTCCAATGAGTGTAGCATCGCGCAGTGGTTATCGTTATGTTCTTACCTTCACGGATGACTTGAGTAGATATGGGTATATCTATTTCATGAAACATAAGTCCGAAACTTTCGAGAAGTTTAAGGAGTTTCAAAGTGAGGTAGAGAATCAACGTAACAAGAAGATTAAATTTCTACGTTCTGATCGTGGAGGTGAATATCTAAGTTACGAGTTTGGCGAGCATTTAAAGAAGTGCGGAATACTTTCACAATTGACACCGCCGGGAACACCACAGCGTAATGGTGTGTCTGAACGTCGTAATCGAACTCTCTTAGATATGGTTCGTTCTATGATGTCACTTACAGATTTACCGCTAACATTTTGGGGTTATGCATTAGAAACAGCCGCATTCACTTTAAATAGGGCACCATCTAAATCCGTTGAAACGACACCGTATGAATTATGGTTTGGGAAGAAACCTAAATTGTCGTTCCTTAAAGTTTGGGGATGCGAAGCCTATGTAAAGAAGTTACAGCCGGACAAGCTTGAACCCAAAGCGGAAAAATGCGTCTTCATAGGATACCCGAAGGAAACTATTGGGTATACCTTCTATCATAGATCCGAAGGCAAAATCTTCGTTGCCAAGAATGGATCCTTTCTAGAGAAGGAATTTCTCTCGAAAGAAGTGACTGGAAGGAAAGTAGAACTCGACGAGGTTGTCGAACCTTCTCTCGAAATTGCGAGTAGCGCAGCACCGGAAGAAGTTCCTGTGGTGCCTGCACCAATAAGAGAGGAAGCTAATGATAGTGATCATGAAACCTCGGTTGAAGTTGCTACAGAGCCTCGGAGGTCAACGAGAACTCGTACCACTCCAGATTGGTATGATTCCGTTATGAATGTCATGTTGGTGGACAACACCGATGACCCCGAGACATATGAGGAAGCGATGATGAGCCCAGATTCCAATAAATGGCAAGAAGCCATGAAATCCGAGATTGGATCCATGTACGAAAACCAAGTATGGACTTTGGTGGACTTACCGGATGGCCGGAAGGCTGTCGAGAACAAATGGATTTTCAAGAAGAAAACAGATGCTGATGGTAATGTTACTGTCTATAAAGCTCGACTTGTCACAAAAGGGTTTCGACAAATTCAAGGAGTTGACTACGATGAGACTTTCTCACCGGTAGCGAAGCTAAAGTCTGTGAGGATTATGTTAGCAATCGCTGCATATTATGATTATGAGATATGGCAGATGGATGTCAAAACAGCATTCCTCAATGGAGACATTGATGAAGAGTTGTATATGATACAACCCAAAGGTTTTGTCGATCCTAAAGACGCTAACAAGGTATGCAAGCTTCAACGGTCCATCTATGGATTGAAGCAGGCATCCCGAAGTTGGAATCAACGTTTTGATAAGGTAATCAAAAGTTTTGGTTTTATACAAACTTATGGAGAAGCTTGTATTTACAAGAAAGTGAGTGGGAGCTCTGTAGCATTCTTAATACTGTATGTGGATGACATATTGTTGATTGGGAATGATGTAGACCTTCTTAATAGTGTCAAAGAGTATTTGAATAATAGTTTTTCAATGAAGGATCTTGGCGAAGCAGCTTACATATTAGGCATAAAGATTTATAGAGATAGATCGAAACGCCAAATATCATTGTCACAAAGTACATATTTGGACAAAGTTCTAAAGAGGTTTGGAATGGAAGATAGCAAGAAAGGGTTCTTGCCCATGTTGCCCAATACGACCTTGAGTAAAACTCAAAGTCCGACATCGGCAGAAGATAGAGAAAGGATGAGTAAGACTCCCTATGCCTCAGCCATAGGATCTCTAATGTATGCCATGCTATGTACTAGACCCGACATTGCATATGCTGTTAGTTTAACTAGCAGATATCAAAGTGATCCAGGAGTGGATCATTGGACAGCGGTCAAAAACATCCTTAAGTACTTGAGAAGAACTAAGGATATGGTTCTTTCTTATGGAGGTGATGAACAGCTCGTTGTTAATGGTTACACCGATGCTAGTTGGAACACTGATCCGGATGATTCTAAATCACAATCTGGATACGTATTTATTTTGAATGGTGCAGCAGTTAGCTGGAGGAGTGCAAAGCAAAGCGTTGTGGCGAGATCTTCAACTGAATCGGAATACATGGCTGCTTCGGAGGCTTCACAAGAAGCGATATGGATGAAAGAGTTCATTACAGAGCTGGGTGTGGTTCCTAGTGCGCTGGACCCAATGTCTATCTACTGTGATAACATGGGCGCCATAGCCAATGCGCAAGAACCAAGGTCACACAAGAAGCTGAAGCATATCAAGCTACGTTTTCACGCTATTCGAGAACATATCCAGGATGGGGATATAAAGATTTGCAAAGTACACACAGATCTGAATGTGGCGGATCCGTTGACTAAACCTCTCCCGAGGGCAAAACATGACCAACACCAAACTGCCATGGGTGTTCGGTATATTACCATGTAATCTAGATTAGATGACTCTAGTGCAAGTGGGAGACTGTTGGAGATATGCCCTAGAGGCAATAATAAATATAGTTATTATTATATCTTTGTGTTTATGATAAATGTTTATATTCATGCTATAATAGTATTAACAAGGAAACATTAATACTTGTGTGAATTGTAAACTTAAATTGAAGTCCCTAGTATAGCCTCTATACTTCACTAGCTTGTTGGTTAATAGATGATTGTGGTTTCCCTATCATGAACATTGAGATGTTATTAACAACAAGATCATATCGTTAGGAGAATGATATGGTGGACATACTCCTATAGATAAGCGTAGCATAAAGATCAAGTCATTTCAATAGTTCAATTGCTATATGCTTTCTGATACATAGTAACCTAATTCCTTCGACCATGAGATCATGCATATCACCTTTACTGGATGGATGCTTTGATGTCATCAAACACCACACCGTAACAGGGTGGCTATAAAGGTGGTATTGAGTGTTCGGAAAGTATTGGTTGAAACACATGGATCAAGAGTGGGATTTGTCCATCCATATGACGGATAGATATTCTCTGGGCCCTCTCGGTGAAATGTCATCCAATTAGCTTGCAAGCATGTGACTGGGTCACAAGGGATCACATATCACGGGAACGAGAAAAGAGTACTTATCAGTAACGAGGTTGAACTAGGTATGCAGAGATACCGAAGATCATAACCTCGGATAAGTAACATATCGTGAGACAAAGGGAAATTGGTATCGTATGTAAGTGGTTCATTCGATCGCAAAGTAATCGTAGAAATATGTGGGAGCCATATGAATTTCCAGATTCCTCTATTGGTTATTGTTCGGAGAAGTGTCTCGATCATGTCCACATAATTCACGAACCGTAGGGAGACACACTTAAGGATTCGACGTTGTTTGAGTAGTTATGGTATTATGAGAAAGAGACCGAATGTTGTTCGGAGTCTCGGATGGGATCCGGGATATCACGAGGTGATCCGGAATGGTCCGGAGAATAAGATTCATATAAGGAAAGTCCCGTTTCGGAGTTGGGGAATGGTTCCGGTGTTTTCATCGGGAACATTCTAGAAGGTCCCGGAATGTCCGGCACTCCGGGGGGGAAGGGGTACATGAATGTGTCATTGCATGTTGGAATGATTGAATCATGTACTAAGTGTTCTCGCTGTCCGAAATAAAGGGTTAATTCAAATCCTAATTGGAAAAGTCAAACTGCCAGTTTTCGGTCAAACTGCCAGTTTCGGAAAGTGGAGAAAGAGGAGGAGAGGTGGAGGCCGAGTTGGAGGAGGGTTCCTCCCCTAGGCCGGCGCACCTCCCTAGGCCGAGTTGGGGAGGAACTCCTCCCCATGGCGCCGGCCCTCCCACCTATAAAAGGAGGGGCAGGGCCTCCTCCTCTAGACACAACACAAGTTTCCTATCCTCTAAACTAAACCCTAGATCTAGACCCCGGTTTAGAGCTATTCGGTTTAGAGCCTTCTAATTGGTTTAGAGCCCTCTAATTGGTGTGTCTAATTACTAGACCACTAATAGCCTCTCTCATAAGCTCCACCATACTCGCACCGGCTTAAGGCGAAGCCCTGCGGGATCTCCCCTCTACCTCCGGTACCACGCCGTTGTGCTGCCGGAATCGCGAGGAGAGTGCTACAACCTCCGCTGCCTGCTGGAACAAGGGAGAGGAAGGTCTTCGTCGAGTACCGAACGTGTGACCGACTGCGGGAGCGCTGCTGGAACGTGGCGCTGGAAGGATCGTCTACGCGATCTTGAGATCGGAAAGAGTACGACTACATCACCCACGAGAATCTGCTCTCGTTAAACACTTTGGAATCTTCGAGGGTGAGTTATTCCATCGACTCGTTGCTACAATCTAGTAGATAGATCTTGGCTTGTTTGTTTGTATGCGATAGAAAATTTTTGTTTTCCATGCTGCGAACCCCTACAGGGTGCGACCTCCACCCCTATTGTGGCTGTGCCCATTTGGGCGATGGCCCCACAGCCACCGGCCAAGAAGAAGAAGAAGGAGAAGAAAGACGCACCTGTCTTCAACATGTCGGACATACCATCGTAACTTGATCTTGACCAAGTCTTGTTATTTTGTCGATTTGCTAAGTATTGGCTTGTTTGTTGACTCAGTTCCTTGTAAGTGTTAGCAGAAATCACTCGGAGGAATACCTCGAGGAGGAACCCGAAGAGATGATCACGGAATTGAAGCCTATGTCTTCGTTTCCCAAGATGGTGGCCAACTCCGGCGATGATCATTCGATCTCCCTGAGGGAAGGGGCTCGTGCATTCGTTGCTCGGAAGATTCAAACAAAACCTTCGAAGTCCACAGCTGATCACGTAAGTGTCGTTCTTCTTTGCGTGGGGCAGCCCCCGAGCCCTTTATTCATCAAGTTTGTTGTTTTCTTTTGCAGCCTTTTGTGCGCGACGCCAATCATCTGATCGAGTAGCACCTTTTGTTGGAAGGCGAGCTCAAGCAGCTCCGAGGTTCGTAGATTGCTTCTTTCTTGATTTCGATTGTCCCAGAGTTCTTTTTTGTGTTCATTCTTTATTGCTCAACGTTGCAGACGAGAACAATGATGCTCTCCGCAAGCTGAACTCACTCAAAAAGAGTCTCGGCAAAGCGGAGAAGCAGGCGAAGGATGCTGTAGAGGCCCTTGAGCGTCAGCGAAAGGAGTCCGAAGACCGTGAGCATTAGCTTGCGGCTGCCACGGCGTCGTGGGAGAAGGCCATGGCTGAGAAGTTCATAGTTGCTGCCAAGGTGATATCCGGTAAGGCATCTTGATCTCCTTTGGGTGTTTCGTGTTTTGGGTGCAACTTTTGTTCCTCAATCGAATGTTTTTTGTTGCTTTTCTCGCCAGATGCTTCTGGCATTGCGTTTGATCGCAGCGTCCTGGAGCACGGGGATCCCCCGGCAGATGATGTTGTGGCGATCGAAGATCACTGCTCCTCTGCCATGGGCTCTCTCGATAAGTCCAAGAAGTTCCTCGCCCGCTTTTACAAAGAAATCAACCCGAAGGGCATTGCTCTTGAAGATGTCGACTCCCTTGCGGGCGCTCTGGCAGATGATGCTCCGGCAAAGTACAAGCGCGCGCAGAAGAGGGTCGACGCTGCGATGGGGCTGGCAGTGGCGATGGCATCCGACGCTCAGCTGGACCTGACGCAGGTCACGTCCAGGATGCCAACTGTGGCGTATGGCTCTGAGGTAGCTTTTGCTCCTTTTGCCTACCGATGTAAGCATTTTGGACCTAAGTTGATAGACCTTCTAGACAACTACTCACTGGAGCAGCAGCGAGCGGCTAAGAGCAGGCAGTCTGGGTCCGAGGCTGCTCCGGGTGCTGATGCTTAGGTCCCTTTGTCTTGTAGCTAGTCTAGCTTTTTTGTTGCATGTGTAAGGTCTTTTGAATGAACAAGTGTCACTCTGCCACGTAGTGGCCTTAATTATGTATATATGGGTGCATCTTTTGACTGCTGTCAAATGTTGTGATATTGATGTTTTCTTGTGCACCCTTAGGATCATTCAGGTGCGGTTCCAGTGGTTACACCTTCTCCTGCACCTGTCCCTCGCCCGTCGTTGAGCGAGTCATCGCAATTGCCATTTTTATGTGATCGCGTCCGAAGCTTGCAGAAGGACGTCCTCAACATTCGTGGTCACGTGGACGTGTGGAAGTCCAAGGCCGAGTGAGCCATTGCCAGGGAAGAGTTTCTGCTAGAGGAATTGCGGCAAATGGGCGAGCAACTCCAATGTAAGTCATCTTGACCCTTTATTTCTTCGAGTGCGGTTGTATCGCAGCTCACCCACTGTGTTTGTGCAGTTATTAATCTTCTTCCGAAGGAAGAGAAGGAGCGTGTCGCAATTCGAATGAATTGCCTGATGCAACAAGATTTGGAGGCCGGCAGCTTCTTCTAGATGGACCGTGATCGAGCAATCGTCCTTGCGATGGTGCAAGATCGCATCCATCAAGTACTTCGAGTGCTGAAGCGGGTAAGGTCGTCACTCGCAGCGATTTGGGTTACCATGTTTCCCTTAGATTCTGCACTTGCTAGCTTCCTAGGCTTGCTCGGGAAGTTTCGAGATGCAGGTCACGTGAGAGAGCTGATGCGCCATCAACTAATTGCGGGTGTGAAGGTAGCCCTATCTCTTGTTCGGTTGCATCGTCGCGATGTTAATCTTGCGAAGATAGCGGCTGGGCCACCTCCTCCTCCAGATGGTATGGCGTGGGATATGCGTCCACACTATGCGGCTATGGCGCAGTACGTTGAAGAAATTGTAGATGTGTTTGAGAAGCGGACAAACGTTCTTCTCCAGCATAGTTGAGTCCTGTAAACGGAAAACCGAAATAATGTAAAACATGTATATTTTCGAGTGGGCTAGTAATGCCCTTGTAAAGTTGTATGTATTGGCACGTAGTGTGTTGTTTGATTGTAGAATATGCATGTCCTTTTCGTTAGCCTAGCGTGGTTAGCTACTCAGGTTATATGCATTGTTGTTGTTGTCAATCGACGAAGTCGTAAGATGTGGTGCAGCCCCCGAGCGTGTTTAGTGATAAATAATATAAGGAAAAAGATTTTGTCCAAGGAACCTAGCTTTTGTTCATCGTAAGCAAGGAGGTACATTGTTCAGCCGAATAGACTTATTGAAAGTAAAATGTAACTAGGGGTAGAAGCGTCGCAGTCTTGCGACATTCCGGGGGTTGGAGTATTCGACTCCTGACTCGACATCCTTGAGGCGATAGGCGCCACCTGGGATAACTTCGGTGATGATGTAGGGTCCTTCCCAGGGTGACTCGAGCTTCTTGTGCCCTTCCTGCTTGAGTCGCAGGATGAGGTCTCCTTCAACGAAGGACCTTGGATGCAGCCGGCGGCTGTGATAGTTGCGGAAGCTCTGCTGATACACCGTTGAACGAGCCACGGCGATGTCACGTGCCTCATCTAGCATGTTGACGGCGTCCTCGAGTGCGGCCGATGATTCATATTTGATGTAGGCGACGACCCGCGGGGCCTTATAGCGTATCTCGACAGGTAGCATAGCTTCGGCTCCGTGCACCATGAAGAAGGGCGTGTATCCAGTTGAGCTATTCGGCATTGTGCGTAGGAACGGAGGGTGGCTCATCTGCCCAGGCCCCCGCAAGCCTTTCGAGTGGGCGTAGCAGTCGCTTCTTGATGCCGTTGTCGATGAGGCCGTTGGCCTTTTTGACCTGTCCATTGGTCTGCGGATGCACCACGGAGGCGTATGACAAGTTGATTCCGAGGTTTTCGCAGAAGCCTCGGAACTCCTTCGATATGATGCTATGGGGTACTCTGAACCTGTAGACAATGGACTCCGAACCTGTAGACAATGGACTCGAAAACTTTATGGGGTACTCCGAACCTTTAGACAATGGACTCGAAAAACTTGACTGTGGTGGCGGTTAGTGACAGGCATGGCCTCGATCCACTTCGAGAATTTGTCGACTTCCACCAGGAGGAAGATGTGCCCTCCTGGCGAGGACTTTGGCAATTTGCCTATCATGTCGAGCCCCCACTGGGCGAAAGTCCATGCCAGTGGTATGGGCCGCGGCTCAGATCCAGGCGTATGTGGCTTGTCTGCGTACCGCTGGCAGGCGTTGCACCTCTAGACTATCTCCTTGGCGTCGTTCATTACGGTTGGCCAGTAGAAGCCATCTCGCAGAGCTTTGGCGACCAGAGCGCGTCTGTCTACGTGGTGGCCGCGGATACCCTCATGGATGTCTAGGAGGATGCTTTTGCCATCGCTGATGGTGACACATCGTTGGAGCACACCCGAAATGTTGCGCTTATACAGCTCGTCATTGATGATGGTGAAGGCCTTTGATCAACGAGATATGTGTCGGGCATCTGTCGGATCCTCAGGCAGCTGCTTGCTCACCAGGTAGCGGAGGTACGGTTAGAGTCCATGTTTCCTCAACCGCCATGACCTGCATAAGGCTTACCAACTCGACTTCTGTGTCGAGCTTTTCGGGTCCTTCTTGTTTTTCAGGTGGCGCAGCCCCCGAGTGCTCTGCAGCTTCGGCTGTGCCCTTTGGAAATTTCCGCTTGATGGAGGGTACGTAGATCTGTTCGAGGAATACACCTGGTGGCACTAGGGCGCATGTGGAGCCGATGTTAGCGAGCTTGTCGGCTTCTTCTTTCCTTTCTCTGCCAACATGCTCAGCAGGTTCATCAGCCGCATGGGCGAGACGGCTCTCCCTTTCTATCAGCAAATCGCAGGCGACGGAGGGTCCATTGGGGCACAAGGCGTCGGAAGAGGCCATAGCAGGGGGAGGCAGATTGCGGCGGCTAGCGGCCGTCTTCTTCGGCTCAGAGACCTCCTTTGGGCACTGTTGCTTCCTCACCTTCTTGGGGCGGAGGCAACCGTCAGCTCTAACGCGGGCGGAGGCGGACGCTGAGGCTGTAGCTCCTCCTTTGACAACGTGTTGGCCCGCTCACTTGCGCTTTATCCTGACAGAGTCCGGCTTGGGCAACCCAACAGCATGTAGATGCATCGGCGAAGGTGGAGGCGAAGAGGGAGAGGTCGATTGCAGCCACGTGGTATCTCCAGTGACCGGCGGGAGGTCAGAAGGGTGCATTGGGGGCGAATCCTGAATGCAGCGAGGCCGGATGGCAGCAAAAGAGGGCAGACAGGAAACAACCGTGTTGAAATGTCCCTCCCACCAAACTATCGATGCATCTCGGTTTAGCTACAAAACCTTGGCATATCGAGGTGCGGAGTACAAATTCTTGGGCCTCCAAAAAATATTCAGGCTGGGTCAATTATACGGGATCTGTTTGGATCATATTTTCGATGCAAAACCAAAAACTGGTTGTTATTTCTCAGTTTGCACGAGCTTCCAGTGTCGGCTAGAGATGCTTCCATATCGCCAGGTTGATTGTGGCGAGCAATCTTGGCGGCTGGCCATGTGCCTGGATTGACGGTGGGCACATGGAGGGAGATGCGGCCGTGACATCCTGGTAAACTGCTGCAGCCTTCGGCAACTTGATCTGCGCTTCACACACCATACACTGCCACTGCATCAGCACTTCTTTCTTTCTATTCATGTAAATAACTTGTGAAAATCTCGATAAAAAGGCACAGTAGAGAGTTGTTGTTTTCCCTGGTAATATGAACACGGCCAAAACCAAAGTGTAAAACTACCAAAAGGAATTACATTTTGGATTGGAGACAGTGCTATATTATCTTACTGAACAACTGTTTCCCTCGAACAGATTGTACCAAACATCTTTCTGTCTGTACATAACCTTCTGCAGTGTTGCTGCCGGGAAGCTGCATCTACATGACATGTAACATGAACGTGTTCAGTAACTTCGTGGCTGCAGGAACCCTATGCATCGCCCTGTGATTCCATCTGCACCATGAGCCTTTCCGCATGCATCCACCAGTCAGCGTCATCGCAACTGTCCTCCTGCGTATCATGGATCAAATTAGCACTGTTCGACTGACAGACTAGGGTAGCGAAAGCAAGCAGTGACACAAACTACTAACCAAGTTACAAAAGACAGGAGCATGATCGGCATTCTCAACACTGTCAGCAAATTTCACCGCTTCTTCCCACCAACTAGGATCCTCCTCGCCACTCTCCATAACAGAACTAGCATCAGGCAGATACTCGCTGCCTTCGATATTGATTTCTACAACTTTCCCCTGATAATCTCGCTGGACCGAATCAGCTGTGGAGCTGAACTCAGGAATCACGTCCCAGGGTACAGCACGCAATGGAGAACGGTACCCTATTCCAGAGCATCAAGAGGTTATGATCATACATGAATGGGAGTTACTGGAACAACATCCCTTGCTTACCTTGACAATCAGGGTCATAACATTTTTGGTAATACGCGGCTCTTTGGCAATCCACAATGTACATAACTGGTGCATCATCACGATTAGTGATTAGCTATAATATGCAAATAAGAAATAGCGACATTTCGGAAAACTGAACTGCATGGGGAGATAACATTGCAAACGTTCATATAAATTGGAGAACAACATCTAATGAAGGCTGGAAGGGGGGTTAGGGCCACTATCGAAGGCTGGAAGGGGGTTAGGGCCACCATCAGTGGCGAGCAGTTATCATTTCCAACTTTGATGGTCTTTATAGTGTTTGTGAGAACTTTTTAGCAAAAAAAATTATTGCAGCTATTAAGCTAGCTACTATTAGTAGCATCTTAATGAAAATTGTGATAAGCACTTACATGATTTTGCAGCAGGGTGAAATAACTGGGGAACACTACATGAACTGATTGTACTACTTACCTAGTATTTGATTTAATATTGAATACTGAAGGCATAGAGCAGAACACAAAGAATAGTTTTTTGCAGCAAAAAATGGCCATTAGACGACATTTTTTCGAAAAGGAGTTTGAAACCCCTGGCCTCTGCATCAAAATGATGCACACAGCCTCGGTCATTATACGATTGTTCTTGCAAAAATGCTAGCAATGAAGTCAGAGCTAACGCGTTGCCATAATACGAAATTATGCATCTAAACACCATAGTAGCATACAGACATTAAAGTATAAACTTATGGTAGTTTTTTAACTTATGGATTATGGTACATAATTGCCAGCAGCATCAACAAACACAAATAATGTACTGCTGTCATATACAGAGAACGGGAAAATGTTACCATGATTGCTTTTATGCTCTCTTCCAATATGCTCACAGTATCTACTCCTTGACATGCTATAAACAATTAAACCATGTTCTGAAAACCAGTACCAGCATCGAATTTTTCCTGCAAAATAGACAATGACAAAAGGGTACAACTTGCATCTCCCGAAATGCCGAATTTATTTGCTTTCAGCATGACATTAACCGAACAAGGGAATGAAGAAACAACAACCTAACAGTATATTGCAATCTTCTTTGTAGAAATGCTAACAATATGCAGCCTTCAGCGAAACAAGGCAGAAAATGTTCAGTATTAATGTGCATGTGCTACTTTTTACAGTGGAGAGGGCTCAGGTAGACACATATCCAACTGAAGGCAGTGTCCGATGCATTCCAGCATTCTATGTGGTCACGGTGTGCCATAGTCATTCATACATCCATTTATCTATTTTACCTTCTGCATTACATGTTTAATAGTTTTATCTGACGACACGACAAAACTGCTTAACCCTAGCAACTGTGCTCTAGCACATTGAAGTCCTGGTCGATCGACATGAAGTCAAAAATAGTATCTCTTGAGGAGTGCCAGGAAGAGGTGGTGCCACTGTGAGTAGTGCAGGACCTGAATGACCAGATAAGGAGGGCTTCAGGGTTGCAGACATGGTACGCTAGAGTAGAAATGGCAATAACAGATGTGATTCATGCGGCACGAGATGTAGCGAACCCAAACAATGCCGCCATAGATACCCATAGATACCGTCGCTCGGTAAACAGTCTCGTCTCCTGGTGGAGAGACTGGGTGCAAAGATGTGATAGACTTAACACCACTCCAATACCATGGTAAAATGGATAGCTGAAATTCACATATTGTATTCCATTTGTTATCGTTCGAATGGAGTACACTAGCTCAGTACAGGAGAGAGTAGATAAATACATGCATGGGTTACTTCCAAGTAAGGCATGTGCTAATGCTGCTGAGTATTGAGTCACGTGTTGGTACTGTCATATCAATAGGAATGGCGTATGGGGATGTGCACGATTGTCAAACTGTAGATAACAAGTCTATATAGTTACTAACATGGTGCAGAGTGTCGAGATGGAGAGAAACAATATACCTATTATTTGTTATATTTCATGAATGTATTCTACAAATACAACAACCAAGCCTTTTGTCACAAGCAAGTTGGGGTAGGCTAGATATGAAGCCCAAACAGAAACTAGTGAAAAGTGCAAGTCAAGCAGGAATTAGTGAAAAGTGCAAGTCAAATAGAAACTAGTAGAAATTGCGAGTTAAAGAGCAAAAGAGTAAATCAAGGTTCGGGCACATGGATTGTTGACTTCCATGCAGCCCTATCGAAAGCTAAATCTCAAGGTACATTCCAGCCCTTCAGGTCCCTTTTAACTACATCCTCCCATGTCAGCTTTGGTCCCCCTCTACCCCTCTTTGCACTATCGATACCCCTTAGGATCCCACTGTTAACCGGTGATTTTGGTGGCCTCCGTTGGACATGCCCAAACCACCTAAATCTGTGTTGGACAAGCTTTTCCTCAAATACTTCAGAGATTGACGGGATTGCGGAGCCTACCATTTTATATCTTCAGAAAAATAATTACTTAATGGTAACCATAACTAGTACAGACATATTGTGGAACCATGTTCGTTGATAAGATTATGCAGTACATGAAGAAAGATTTCAAACTTTCAGAAAGACTTCTGGCCTTGTATATAACACATAAACGCAGCGCTAGAAAGATGAATAACTGTCTAAAACAAAAAAAAAAATACTTTGTCAAGAAATATAAGGCGCTTCTCAAGATTTATCTTTGACTGAGAATTTAATCAACAGTGTGTGGATTATGTAACGTGAAATCGATATCACTAGATTCGTACTATAAAAGCACGTTTCAATGGTATCTATTTTGCATCAGATAATCTACATATAGTTGGCCTATCAAAATTAAATCAAGGAAACATGTGTGCCTTATATTTCTGGATTGGGAGAGTAGAAGGATATCTGTGAGGAAGAACCAAAAACCTGAGACACTTCCAAAAGAAGCTATAGATTCAATAAAGCCGTCCAGGGCTGGAAAAGGAGATCTCCCATAAGTATATTCTTGAGGAAAATTACTTCGGTAAGTATCAATGGCATCCGGGTAGCTTCTTCCTTGAATCTAGTCATGAACCATTATTGAAAAATAGTATATAAACTCAACATACTAGAACAAACATATGATCGACATATTACCAAAGAAAAATGTATCGGTAATGAAAACAGCAAATACTCACTCGTGGAACGCTGGCCTCAGAGTGAAAATGCAATATTTTTTTGCATTCCAAATCAAGTTTGCAGACCAAAAGTTTATCGCAGTCATCATCTAATCTACAAATAAGTGACTCCATAAATAGTTCCCTGTCGTTCTGTAAACGATTAGAACATGCTGTCAGCCTATCGGATGCAACATGAAATATTGAGATAAATACAAATCTCCTGAGGCTTTCAAATGCATCAAATACACAACCAAGTCTGGCAAGTTTGCATGTGGTCAACAGTGAATAACATCAGGGGGGGAATACAAATGACGATATGACAGAAAAAGGATACCCGAGACTATATAGCATCACAATCAATCGAGATGATTTGTGTGCAAGACTGCAAGCACATAGAAACTGCAGTGCACACAAACATATCAAGTGCATATCAGCATTTAGTTGAATATGTTGGCCTGCACTGGTCTACTTTAAACTGGCTGGTTTGGGATGAATTCCTAGGTCATTTATGGAATGTAATCTTCTTCATTAATGACTTCATTTGGACATTGTATGCTGATGAACACTTTCAGATATAAATATTCATTTCTTCATTTACCTTTTGCAACACATCTGCATTTTATAGGTTTAACTGGCAACAAGACAATGTTCTCATGCATTCAAGCTTTTGTTACATGTAGACAAACGAACCGAGCATCGCCCCACGTGGGTTTGGGTCCTGGACTCTGCAGGCAGCTCACGGTTGCCTCTCATTTTTTATACAAAAAACGTCAGGGGCTAGCCCCTGTACCCCTAGTTTTTGTCTTTAACTACATGTACAGAATGCCTCTCCTTTATATTAACAAAAAGGCCACAGGGTCTAGTCCCTGTAGGTCAAGTTTTTTTTTTTCGGTTACATGTAAAAAAAGATGCGAATATCTTTATGGACAACATACTCAGTGCTCTCCATTGACAAATTTCACGTTAACATGTAAACACAACATAGTTCACAACTTCTGTCTAAGTAGTAAACAATACAAATATCAGATATCACTAAGTTTCAACACAAATAAGACCAAAAAATCCCAATATTCCAGTCAGAATTGCTGACACTCCAGACTAATTTTTTCACAAGAGCAGCTCAATAGATATACAACTAAACAGTTAAACCAACTAAACAGTCATATCAGTACCAATGGACAAGCTATAACAAAAAATGGTTATGCTAACCAAACATTTCACTATTTCGGAATAGAAGTTCGGACCATCAGAATTTTAGAACTTAAAGGCTTCCAATTATTCAACAATCCCCAAAAGTTGCTCTACCATCAGAATTATATAAAAAACATATATGTGCAGGAAATCACCAAGAAGAGCTTAATTTTAAATGATGATTAGGGAACTGTAACAAGTTCAACATGTTCCAAACAGAACGAATTTATACTATCAAAAGGAGCCTGTGGTCAAGAGCTGCTCACCATGTTCTTACATTTGAAACGTCCAGTAGCCATAAGAAATGACTTTTTCCCAGACTTCGATGAAAATGCTAAACGGAAACAACGATTACGAGAGTAAACGGCGGTATCCACAAAGAGCTGATCAACAGGTTCTGCACAGCTGCTCTCTTTTGTAATATACAGTTTATTAAGGTTGGGGTTGGCTGCACGTTGAGCTGCAATCCGCGAGCAGATCTGTGGGAAGAATAATATTTCAGTGTGGAAACAAGAGGAAGCAATACAGTTTACCAAAGATAGTACATGCAGCAAAGTCAAATTCCACCCTTGAACCACAAAAGGAGGCGCAAATTCAATTACTTTGATGAAGCGGGCAAGAATAAAGGATTCCCAATATGGAATTCCATTACTAGAATATTCCTAGTTATTACTATAACTTAATCATAAGAAGAATCCATCAAAAGTTAGTGAAGGGTTAGGAACACTAAAGTACATAAAGGATTAAGGATGGGAAATCTAAGAAACCCCACTCCTCGGAACAAGAATATCTTAAGCATGCTGGTAAATATATTATAAGCAGAAACTATCGAAGAATGTGTCCCGTGAAGAAACAAGGGTCCAACGAGCCATGAGTTCGTGAGGGGGCTGAACACGCGCTCCAAGGAGTCTCGGCGACGGCAGAGCAAGAGCACGACAAAGAGTGGACACAGGTTTTTTTTACCCAGGTTCGGGACCCTCGTGAGGAGGTAAAGCCCCTACTCCTACTTTGTTGTATTGCTCGCGTGCTTCGCGAGGGTATAATGGTGGATGAATGTCTAGGTTTTTAGATCTCTAGGATCGAACCGTTCTAAGGTAGGAGAAGGGCTCCTTATATAGAGAGGCAGGGCCTCTTCCCCCAATTCTTAGGCGGGAAGGGTCACCACACTGCCACTCGTCAAGGTCGCGGTCTACAAGGCTACTTTGTGTGGACTAAGTCTTGCCCGCCAGGGGTTTCTCCATCCTTCTGTAAAGTGGGTTTCGCCGGCGCCACTTGTTTCCATCCGGCTCTCCAAGCTCTCCTCCTTGCACCAAAACAGAAAAGAGAGGGGTGCCAGTGCTGAGGTCGTCCGTCCTCCCCTTGCACCGAAGGGGTCGGACCGGCTTTTTCTTTACCGAGGCGGACCGGGGTACGCAGAGATGATGTGCCCCTTGTCGGTACATGCTCCCCCTAGCGCCTCCGCGATGGGATTACCGATTTAACCCTGGATTGGCTCCAAGGTATCCAAAGCCCCGCGACGTGGTCAACGAAACCATGCGGAGGCCCCTCTTCATAACACTTCCTCCGGAGGTCATGCCTTCACGAGGCGAGGCCTCGCGAGGGATTAGCCTGCTAAGCCGCTTCCGGCGGCGTCAGTCTCCTGAGGATACCTCCGCCCAGATGATGGACCCGTCGACCATTGGGACACGGCACCCCGGTTGCCAGGACCCCGACAGTAGCCCCCGGTCGCTTGGCTCGCACGTGCCCTTCGGTTGGCACGAAGGGGCAAGCGGCCTAGAACGGTCGATGAGTCTCGGTGTTCGTTTGGTCAACACGGGTCTGTTGCACGCTCATCCCGGCCGTGGATTCGAAACGGCCGCAGGCCCTCCGCCGTTGATCGTAGGCGTGTCCTTTTCGCCCCGAGAGTTGTTCCCACAACGCGACGGCGCGTGGGGCTCGACGGTTAATGTCGTGTGCCTGGCGCAGTGGCGCGTCTCTTCGACTTGTTGTGTCATATCGGGGCATGAGCACGCTGCCCTTTCACTCCACGCTATTCCCTTCGCTCCTCCATTCCTCTTCTTGTTTAGTGGAGCCAGGGCCCCATTCTCCCCGATGATGCCCCCGCGCTTCTCTACCGACGAGAAGGGCAAGTCTGCCATGGTTGAGGTTGAGGAGACCCCTCCGGTGAAGAGCGGTGGCGGCCGCGTGGGAGTGGCCGCAGGAGGCGCGGAGGCCGCGGCGCCGCCCTTGTTGTTGCTTCCTCCTCTGGAGCAGCAGCCGAAGGGGAGGCGTCGATCAAGCGTGGCCACGGCCGCCCTCGCGGCAGCGATAGGGGGCATCGTGGTGGGCGCGGCGGAAGGCCCGGCGCCGAGCCAAAGCCCATGCCGCTCTCGCCTCCTCCACCAGTCGTGATCAAGATCGAGGACGACCCAGAGCCGGAGAGAGTTATCGATTGCGTCCTCATCCTCTAGGACGAGGAATGGTTCGCGAGGGTGAAGCTTCCACGGCGCTTCGCCCTAGGAGTTGCAGGCGACACTGAGTTTGGAGAGGAAATACCCATGTTGCGCTCTAGTCTTGGCCTCCATGAAGAAATCCACCAACTGTAACTCGGAAGGCACATTCTGAAGAGCGAGAACCTGATCCTACACATCAGTGCTCACAAAGGGAGCATCAATACCTATGTGCTTGGTGAGCTCATGCCTCACCGGGTCACGCGCAATGCTAATAGCACCTGTACTGTCTAACAAAAGAGGAGTTGGTGTAGAAACAGAAACACCAAAGTCCTCCAATAACCATTAACCAAGTCACCTCGACAATCAAAAGATCCATGGCTCGCAACTCAACCTCTGCACTTGGGCAGGAAACCGTTGTCTGTTTCTTCATCTTTCAAGCAATGAGAAAACCACCAAGAAACACACAGTAAGCTAAGAGCGAACGCGATCCGACAGATCGCAAAATCCAAGTAGGCCTGGAGCTAAAGGGAGATGGAGCAAGGGAAGAAAAGACGGTCAAAGATCATATCACAAAGATATTGAAGAATACGAAGAAGGTGGCTATATTGGACCAAAGTAGGAGCAGAAACGAACTGACTCAGAATATGGACAAGTCTTATTTGGACAAGTGACAGCAAGATAAACAAGGCTCCCAACCAAATGGCAATAGCGTGACGGGTCGGGCAAGGGATCACCATCAGAAGCATGATGGTGAGCACTGAGCTCCATATGAGTCTCAACAGTGCGCTCATTACTAAGAGCGGCACGAGCAAGCAGATCCAGGATATATTTTTCTTCGAAGATATAGAAGCCATCAGAGGTAGAAGAAACCTCAATCCCGAAAAAGTAGCGAAGAGGACCAAGATCAAACATAAGGAACTGCTCACAAGGACGAGCTTAACAAAGGGAATGAACTCAGAGTCGTCGCTAGTGATGATCATGTCATCAACATAGAGAAGTAGAGTCCAGCCACGAGGAGAAGTGTGGACAAACAACACAAGATCACAGGCGTAACGAGAAACCAGCGGCAACAATCACGGAGGCAAAACGCTCAAACCAGGCGTGAGGGGCTTGCTTAAGGCCATAGAGGGAGCGCCGAAGACGGCAGACCATGCCATCAGGGATAGAGTACCCAGGAGGTGGCTGCATGTAAACCTCCTCACGTAGCTCACCATCGAGGAAGGCATTCTGAACATCAAGCTGAGACACAGACTAGTTGTGAACAGATGCCACAACGACAAGAGTGTGAATAGTGGCTATGTGAGCTATAGGGGCGAAAGTCTCATCATAATCATATCCCTGCTCCTGTTAAAAGCCACGAGCCACAAGACACGCTTTCTAGCGCTCAAGAGAACCATCAAAGCGAGTCTTAACCTTATAGACCCACTTGCCCGTGATGGGATGGACATGGGGAGGGGGAGAAACCAGATCCCACGTGCCAGTGCGCTCAAGCGCAGCAATCTCCTCGGCCATCACAAGCTGCCACTCGTGGTGAGCAACAACATCTCAAAAATAAGTCGGCTCCAGGACAACAGAAAGACCAAAGCAGTCAGGAGAATAACAATCAGGTGGGGGCGAGGCTGAGCACGAAGAGCATAAGCCAGCTGAGAGAAGGAAGACGACACATCCGAGGTAGATGGCCCATCAATGGAATCATCCACAACACGTGAACGGCAAGAGTAGTAGAAAGGAAAAGAAGGATGGGTAGGAATTGCCGAAGAAGGTGAAGACGTGGTGGATATCGGGGAGTAAGGTGGAGAATCAAGCGACGAGGGAGAAGTTGTGGGGGAAGACATCATCGAATCAGTAACAGTGGGGCTCGGAGGAGTAGCAATTTGAGGCACAGGGGGAGGTATATCAGGAAAAGCAAGGAACGAGATGTCCCCCACGGAGAAAGTCGAGGAAGATGGATGCGGATAGAATGGACGAGACTCGTCAAAAGTCACATCCCATGAAATGCGCAGCCGTCGATCAATAGAATCCCAACACCGATAACCCTTGTGCTCATCACTATATCCGAGAAAGACATTCAACGGATTGTGATGTTAGTTTGATGTGTTCACGAGGAGGGAGAACATAGCAAACACAACCAAACAACCGAAGCACCGAATAATTAAGAGAACTATCAGAAGGACGCTCTAGAGGAATACCACCATGCAGGGCAGCCGATGGCTAAAGGTTGATGAGATAGGTGGAGGTGGAAACAACCTCAGCCAGAAATGAGGCAGAAGAGAGGCAGCAATCATCAGCGCACGCGACGTCTCAAGAAGGTGGGGATGTTTGCCATCAGCAACACCATTTTGGGTATGGGCACCGAGGCAAGAGAACTGAGCAAGAGTGCCCCTGCTCAGCAAGGAAACCACGCAACGTCTGGGAGATGTACTCACCAGTAGAATCAACAGGAAACACAGGAATAGGCGTGGAAAACTGGATGGTGATAGAGATAACCTCGTTGCGAGAAGTCATAAAATAAATCCAAGTGTAGCGAGAGAAATCATCAATAAAAATGACATAGTAGCGATGACCCCCTTTCAAAGTGAAGAGAGTAGGACCCCATACATCCGAATGAACTAAGTCAAAGGGACGCTGAGACATAGATGGACTAGTTAGATAGGGTAACTGAGTCTGCTTGCCAAGTTTACAACACTGGCATGGTAAAGAGACATCTCTTGAGACATGCCCCAAAAGACCTCGGTGAACTAAGGATGGCAAACAAGAACCACATAGATGACCGAGTCGAGATGATGCCACTGTTGAATGCGAAAGCGGAAGCAGCAAGTATACAAGGGCTGGTGGGAGTAGTGGTAGAAGAGGGAACACGAAGCTCCCAAAGACCCTAAGAATCATGGCGTCGAGGGCCAACCCCAAACAGAACCTACGTGCGATGATCCTAAACATAGCAAGAATCAACGTCAAGGATGGCGTGACAACCAGAATCAGTAAGTTGAGCGGCAGAAAATAGGTTCAAGGTAAGACGAGGAACATGAGAAACAGCAGGGACAGAAAAAGGAGTGGAAGGCTGGCTAGGAAGCAGCAGCAAAGCAGCATCAACGATGAGCTGCGAGCGAAAAGGGTGGAGCAACACAACGACCCTATCTTGATCTAAAATAAAAGAGGATCTCGATCTGAATCCCTCCAGCGGCACTTGCGCGCGGAGCAATACAAGAAGAGAGAGCAGAAACAAGCACAAGATGGTGAGAGAGTAGCAACGTGGCCGGCCGAAGGAAGATGCAAACAACGACGACGGCGCAAGCACGTAGTTGTAGCCCGCGGGCAAGACCTAGCCTTGCTCTGATACCATGTTGGACAAATGTGCAACTTGCATTCACAGTAGGGGCCAAAGGCCAATATTTAATGGGGCAAAGGCCAATATTTAATGGGACTATGACTATTTAATGGCCTTTGCAGAGCAAAAAATGATGGATAATGCTACATTCTCTTGCCATTGATGGAACAAGCTGGTGTTCTTCGTGGCATATACAATATTCTTGAATAACCAAAGAAAATTAGGAGGCATCAATCTTAATACCCAACTATTTAATTAACTCGTTCAACATTGACAGACATGATTTTAAGAAGATGACGTACACGCCTTTTATAAAGGGACTTTCCATCTCTTGCATGAAAGACAAAAGGACTGTATTTTTTCCTTGTTAGCACAGAATTTGAGTAAGTACATAGTATACCAACATAAGTTGAGTGTGTATGCCCCATGTTGTGCTTGCTCTATTGGTGGTTTGCTGCTATGCAGTACACACTAAAGTACATTTCATATATATACTTCCACCATGTGCTACTTAGAACATTGTCAAAAAGTATGTAGAATTGTTGCTTGTTTGCGTATAACCAGCACAATAAGCTGTGAAGTAATTGCATTACAGATATAACCAGTATAAAAAAAATCAGCAACTGAAGATGATAAATTTACATGTAGCAAAATTGAAAATTGAGAATGAGTAATACCTCAGACACAAATGCACCAACATGGGAGTTGTCCTTGAATGCGGTCTTTGGTATACGAATGATCAAATGACGTGAAAACTTTTCTAAGAAAACAACAACAGTTGTCATGTGAGTACGATTAAGTAGCATAGGAGTTCATCATGACAATAGACTAGTATATAAAGGAAAAATATGTATATACCAAAATATTGGTGTAAGCACTTCCAAATAATACTCAATAAAAGGCAATTTCTTCTGCTTTCATATTGTTCTACTTCTTTCAACTCCTCACTTGTAGAATAAGTAGTTTGTGGTGGAAAAGGCATACATAAGTGCATGAAGATAAACTAATGCTTTAGCCATATTCACTCCTAGAAAATATGCATCTGCAAATTATTTTGCTACAACTGTCCTAGCCTCCTAGGAACATCACTATAGCTTATGGTGACCCATGTCCTAAACAAATTACGCAATAAAAGTAGTGCCTTCTTTCTTGCAGAAAACTATGCAAACCAAATCCTCATGTGATCATATGAAATTATAAGTTACAGAATCCATAGCAACCAGTCAATCAGAACATGTTCACCATAGGGTGATCTTAGTGTGCTCATTGAAGCAATTTCTAGGTTTAAAAAGACTTTAACCATGCAAAGGGAGAAAAAATGAGCCACCTTCAGTAGATGAGTCTAGTTCTATGATCCATTCTTCTTGTCCTTCGATGGAATATTTGTCATGCAAGGCACTGAATGTGACAGCAACCAAAATATCGACCATTTCATCTGCATCTCTATTCTGGTTAAATTTTGCATTGAACTCGAGATCAAAGTAAATGTGGCAAGGTGAACCCTGTAGCATCAATAGAGATGTTATATTTGACATCTATGGTGTGGCTATTTGTGGTAAAATTCGTTCATGAACATATGTAAATTGATTTTTCAAATTTAAAACATAACAGTATCTTTTCTTTCTGAAACTAATGAATCCCCTGGCAAGATAGATTGCAGGAATGAACAAGAAACACTCAATGTAGTAATTTTGTTGCAAGGATAATCTACATTTATTTACCATTTTACCAAGTTAATGAGTTAGGAATCATAAAGACCAGAAGGCATTTATGTCCCTGCGGACTCTTTCCACACATTCTCCCTATCAGAACAATGAACTAGAACATCAAACCAAGGCGATAGAAGAATTCTCCATGTAAGTTACCATGTAACACATTATTTAGGACCATTTCAGCATAGGATCAAGATATGGAGACCTGCCTCCTGGATAACTTCATAGTGATGGCGAATTTGTAGATCCATATTATTATACCTGGAAGAAGACGGCACCACAGAGCAGAATGAATGTGTATGATCAAAACGATTGGCCATTTGAGGAAGAGAACATGAAAAATCCAAATAAGGCACAAAGTAATAGGTAATGCATTTCGATAAAAAGATCGACAAATATAAGCTGTTATGTACGTAATAAATGGAAAGGTCGACAATGCAACAAGGTATCGACCTTCTCCAGAACTCGCCATATGTAGACACAAGGAATCTTCTTTGCCCGCTCAAATGATCTTGATAGCTGAATACTTTGGTGTGTGCATGTTCCTTTGAGAACCTTATTGCCTCGTCTTGCCTAGGGAATGTAGCCCACACAATGTCTCTGCATACCCACAAAGAGAACAGCATTAAGAACAAAACAAGCTCATTTGGCACAGACAGGCACAAGATCAACTGAACTAGGCACCTGGAGATCAAATCAGTTTGCTTCTTGAGATCAATGTGGATTTCGCGAAGCAGCCTCAAGAGGCTCATTGGTTTTTTCACTGGAACACCTTGAGGAGAACCGTAGAACACAATTGGAGACATCTGCTTCCGGTTTTTGAATTTGATTGCCGCTGACGATGGCTCCTTATGCTGCAAAGAACAAAGAACCGCAGAAAATCAATTGCTCTTTCATGTTTCTTGTAGTGGAACCACAAGACTATAAAATTTAAGGTGGTCACCTCGCTCGCCTTTTCCCCGGCTTCCCGTGTGGAAGAAGCAGAAGCGAAGCTGCTCCCGCCGCCGTCGGTCGCTGCCGCAGACGCCACCCGCAGCTTCTTGCCCTTCCGAGGTGGTCTCTCCTTGACCGCCGACTCTGAAGCCCAGCCGAATTGAATCGAGTAAATAAACTGATAAGTATTGGGGGAAATCGCCATTTTTTGCGGAATAGGGAGCTTACGGGGAGGGGAGATGCCGCATTTGAAGCAGGCGAAGAGGCGGTCGACGTCGTCCTTCGAAGCCCCCATCGGATTCGAATCGATTCAAACTCCGATGTGGCGATATCCTTGATCTCCTTGATATCTAGGGTTCTGGTGTCTGGGGATATTAAAAAAAAAAAAAAAAAGAGGCAAAAGCTTTCATCGATAGAAAAGAGCGGGACAGTTTACAAGGAAAACAGGCCAAAAAACATTACAACACAATACCATACGCCAGCCCCGAGGCTGCACTTCACACGGGTCGACGACCAACCAGGTCGACACCACACCTCAACACAACAGGCGGAGGCGAAAAGACCGGAGCCATCGCTCCAACTACCACGCCGAGCCCAGGGCCGCGCCCCGCCTGGCCGAAGACGAACCCGCCTCCGCCGTAACCACCAAAACACTCCACATGCCCCTTAGTCCGGTGGACATCCAAAGCGAGGTCCCAAGAGGCAAAGAGACACAAGAGCCCGCCCACGCCTGATCCCGCGAGGGACCTAGGGTTTCCCCTCGAGAGCCCGGGCGGAGGAGCAAAAAGCACCCGCTTCGACGACGACTTCAAGAAGGATGCGGCGCCATGGGCGTCACCGTCGTCGGTCCTGGCCAGCCACTAGGACTAGGCTTTCGCCTAGCGAAGAGTCCCAAACCTCACGCCCGCCCAACAAGGACCGGCACAACCACCACACCTCCCCTCCTCCTCCAAGCTCCCGACGATCATCAAGCAAACCTTCCGCCGTCACGCCTAGGCTCCCCGTCGCCGCGACAAAAGCCATCGTCCGGATCATCACCGTTGCCTGCGAGATAGTTGCCAAAACAAACCAGAGCGAACCCAGGCAGCCGCCACCGCGAAAGGGACCGAAGATCAGCCCCCACCAAAACACCTCCCTGGCGGCCCACATCAAGCCCGGAAGAGCCCGCGTCGCCACGACGATGGGGGATAAGCTTCATCGTTGAGAGGGAAACAGCCCGGATCACCAGCTAAGGCCCCTAAATGACCGCTCAGTGATAAAGGAGGTGGGGGTGCAAAGATAACCAGGAGGTTTGCCTAGAAGCAGTCACCCTTTAAAGAGTGTGTAATAACCCTTTGACAATGTGTCGGCCGCCAAGCGTCACCACCCCCATCATGGCCGGACAAGGCCACCCGCCTCGTCCCCACGCGTAGGAGCCACGACCCGCAAGAGCCCATCTAGGCCCAGATGGGCCCAAAACCGAGCGCAGCCACCAGTAGAAATGCTCGTGAGCGGGAAATTGGTTTCCCGTTAGGGCTAAAGGGCTGGTTTTCTTGGATAGATTTTGGGGTACAAATGCTCGTGAGTGGGAAACTGGTTCCCGTTAGGGCCAAAGGGCTGCTTTGGGCGGCCGAAGACAACTAGGGCATCTCCGGGCCGACCCAACGTCCCCGTTTGCATCCGGCCGGTCAGGTCCTGTTCCGACCAATCCGACCAGCGCGCGTCTAACACGATCCATTTGTCTGCTTTTCAGCGTTGGCTAGAATTTTCATTTTTTAATTTAGCACAAAGTATATAGACGAATGTATATTTTAATAAATAAATAAATTAGATTAGGTAATCAAATTAAAATAATGCTTACATATGAATAGTTCACACTCACATGGTTCGATAAAAAATAACCAAACTTCATTCAAATTACAAGAATAAGGGGTTAACCAATTTGGTTTCCGCGCACAAGTCCATATATTCTCTACCAAATCAAGTTGATGACGGTCATAGATGTATCTAACGCAAATTTTTATGCACTTGCATGAAATCTTTTTAATGCGTTAGACCTGGCTCTAGCTCAACCAACTGACCCTAAAAGTCTAAGCCTAGGTCCAAGATGTTAGTCATCGCGCTCGTTCTCGACGATCATGTTGTGCATGATCACAGAAGCCGTCACCACATCCCATATCATCTTCGTGCTCCAGTTTCTAGCAGGATGTTGAACAATAGCCCACCTTGACTGAAAGCACACCAAATACTCGCTCCACATCCTTCCTAGCGATCTCTTGCTCTTTCGCAAACCTCTTATATTTCTCATCTCTAGTGTTGCGGATTGTCTTCACAAAGGCGGCCTAAGAGGGATAGATACCGTCAGCTAGATAGTAACCCATATCATATGGATTGCCATTAATCTCATAGGAAACCTATGGAGCATTTCCTTCTGCCAGCCTAGCAAAAATCGGAGACCGCTGTAGCACATTGATGTTATTGCTTGATCCAACCATGCCAAAAAGGAGTGCCAAATTCAGAGATCCCGTGATGCAACAGCCTCTAGTATGACGGTGCATCCCTCAGCATGCCCTTTGAACTGTCTTTGTCAACCAAAAGGATAGTTCTTCCACTGCTAATACATGTAGTTGATGCTGCCAAACATCCCAGGAAACCCCTTACTCTCGTTGATGGACAAAAGTCGGGCAGTGTCTTTGGTGTTTGGCTCTCGCAGGTAAACTTTGTCAAACACCGCAATAATTGCGCTGCTAAACCGGTACATGGCCTCATGGCATGTGGACTCGCTCATGCATATGTAGCCATTGCGAAGATCACCGGGCACTCTGTACGCAAGCTGCCGAATAGCAGCAGAACATTTCAAGTAAGAGGAGAAGCCAATCTTACCGGTACAATCGTACTTGGCCTCGAAGTAGTTATCATACTCCATGACCCCTTTGAGAATGTCCAAGAACAGGTTATTGGACGTCCTATAGAGGCGACGGAATGCCTTCTCTTTGAATACCGGATTAGTTGGGTGGAAGTACTCCTTGTAAAGGCGTATGTGGCCAGCTTCTCGGTCGCATTCATGGTTGGCTTTGTGCTGCTTCGTCGAGCCACCTTGATGACCCACAAGTATAGGGGGTGTATCATAGTACTTTTGATAAATAAGTGTGTCGAACCCAACGAGGAGAAGAAGGTGTTGACAAGTGGTTTGGAGCAGGAATTCACTATAAATACTAGCAAACGGATTTTTAGGGGTTTTTAATAATGCAGATAAATAAAGTGCGAGTAAATAAAAGACAATAATAATAATTGCAGCAAGTGGCCCAGTCCTTCTTCAGCAAAGGACAAGCCGATTGTATTACTTAAGATGACCAGACGTTTTCGAGAACACATGGGAATACTGTCAAGTGTTTTCGCTTTATGAACCTCAGACTCACCCACAAGGATTTCGTGTGACCACGAGCGCTTGAGTTTAATCATCTTGTTGGCGTCGAAGGGAGCCAGGCCATAGTTCTGGCCACAGATCTTGGAATCGTGAAGATAGAACCATTTGTTCCTCCATCCTAGGACGGATTTGCAAAGGTTGAAGGAGAAGTACTAGATATTGGGGCGAATGTATATCCTGCACCCACCCAGCTCGTAAACACCGCTGGTGCCCAACTGCCTCTTCAGGCAATAGAGTTTCCTGAAGTGTCCGAAGTGCGGCTCAATTCCGAGCCAACACTCGCACAACATGATGAAGCACGCAATGTGCAAAAGGGAGTTGGGCGTCAAATGATGCAGTTGAATCCCGTAAAGGAAAAGGATCCCACGCAGAAAGTCATGTGCTGGGAGAGAAAGGCCTCGAAGGAGGAAGCCAACAAAAACGACAACAAATCCCTCGGGAGGATGCATAATTACCTCCGAGGTTGGGAGAACGGTGTCGCCCTTGTCCTGTGAGATCAGGTGGGCCTCATGCAGGCGGCACAAGTCTGACTCCCTAACGGTTGATCGCCGCCAGTTTTAGTTTGTGACACGGCCGTCGTTGGAACTTTTCTTGGCAGCAGCACTTCTAGTTCCGACGGTGGTGGACTTCTTGGATTTGCCCATATTGCTAGCGCGACGCGCGAGGCGATGGGCGCAAAGGAAATAAGAGGGAAAAACACGGAGAACGTCCAGTGCAGGGTGGGCATGAGCTCTGAAAATAGCGAAAGAAAATCGACAGAGAAAAGAGAGACCAAATGGCGAAGGGAAAAACTACCACAGTGCCTCTCCATATAAAACAACGAGGATGACGATAGGGAACCGTTGAACCATTTACCCTAACACATGCCCTTCATCACGCCATACACGTGGCGGGTACCGCTCGAACCATCGCGAGCACACCTTCCACTACACGCGGAAATCGAGGAGACGCCGTAATTATCGCATAAACTGCACGTTACTAGTCAAATCCTAGTCAAAAACTGGGACCCATGATCATCTAGTCACATCACCTCTGTTACTGTAGGAGGTTAAGCTCACTAGGCGTCAGCAATGACGTCATTATATCGCAAAGGTAAAAGCAAGCAACAGTCACATTCTTTCGACTGAAGGCAAGATTACTCACTCGAGTCTGCGACTCAACCGAATACTTGGGGGCTACTCCTATCAGGAGCACTGGTCGTGCATCTAAAATCTTGGTGTAGTTCTCGGGACAATCGACGAAGACCACAAAGCTTTGAGTCCTCATTTGAGTCCACGACTCTGTGGCATCCCGTAAAACCACTACTAGAAAATCGCGTTGTTTTTGTGCATTGCATCATCATGACCGCATGCTCATGTCATCATGCCGCATTGCATTTGAGCATCGTCATCATCTTGCATTTGCTTGCATAAAACTAATTTCGGAAAAACCTATTTTGTTTTCCACAACGCCCCGTCTTTGTTCAAACACAAAACCCGGGTCTCCGGATTATTTTGTTTTGTCTGCTATCGGTTTGCAAAAGCCCCGTTTTGATTAAATAAAATGTTTAAATATTTTTAGGGGGCAGCCAAACCGGGCCGAACCGACCCAGTTGGCCACCCCCAAAATAAAATCGGTCCACCTAAACTAAACCTAATCCCTAATTCACCTAATCCTAGTCTACCCACCACTCACAGCTCGCCACCTCACCCCTGGACCCAATCCCCACCCACCTTGCCACCTCATCAATCCACCCTGCAAACCCCACTCCTTCTCTCACCCCAACCGACCCTAACCGCCTGGCCCTCTCCCTCTTACACCTCGGTCCCACGCCCCACCTGGCCCCACCCGCAGCCACTCCCTCTCTCTCCACTGGTCAACCCTCTCCCCAACCCCACTCACTCACACGCTGCAGCCCCTTCTCTCCCTGCCCCGTGGGTCCCGCCCCCACTCCCCACTCAACCCACCCACACCACGCCACGCCCCAGCCACCCGCTGGCCCCACACCCTTCCCTGACCCCACCCCCACCGACGCACCCCCACTCCCCACCTCGCCGCGTCCTCTCCCCATCCTCCTCTCCACCCGACGCCGGCCCTGCCTCGCCTCTGCCGGCGCCGCCCAGTAGCCCCGCCGCCGGCCCCGTCCCTCTCCCCCTCGCCGAGCCCGGCCTTCCTCCCCGCCTCCGGCCACCGCGAGCTTCTCCCTTCCCCAGAGCCCGCCTCCGGCCACCACCGCCCGCCTCCGTCGACCCGCGGCCCCCCTCTCCAGCTTCTCCCCGTCGCCTCCCCGCTCGCCGTCCCCTCCCACAAGCTCTCCTCGGGGACCGAGAACGCTCCCGCTGAGACCGAACCCGATAACCGCCAAGGCCGCCGACACGGATACACCGAGTTCTCCATCGAGGACACCAAGACCGTCGACATGAAACCCAAGGGCGCCAAGCACTTCGCCGTGGAACGCCAAGTCCTTCACCCCGGACATCAAGACCCTGAACGACAAGTACTCCTTCCCGGGCGCCGAGCTCGCCGAGAACCCGGAGGCGACAAGATCGACACCGACCAGGGCGAGTCCGATGCACCCCCGACGCCACACCGAGTCCTTATTCCCGGAACGCCAAGTTCTCCATCTTGTATACGATCCCGCCGAGACCGAACCCCAGATCCGAACCCTGAGACCGAACCCCGAACCCCGGAGCCCAAGCTCGCCGAACCCTAATGTGTGACCCCTTCCTCGAGCCCTATTTTATAAATGTAATATCAAATTATTGCATATTAAATTGTTCATGCATGCATACTTGTCATGTGGTTTGGGGGCCTTATGCCGATTCAACTAAATTAAATATGGGCCCCATATGCGGGCAAATCTAGTCTCATATTGGCCTCATTTAAATTGTGTAGCGAACCGGTGATATAATCTTGCCCTGTTATTACAACATTTAAATTGCGGGGTATCTAAATAACTTGAACCGTTTAACTAATTGTCGGGACCCCGGTTCCGCTTAATCTTGCCTAATTGCATCGCACCTTTGCCATGTCATACATCATACATGCATCATGCCCGATCTTCTGCCGTAGTGTTAAATATTGCATCCGGTGTTTTTGCTAGTGCTTTGCTTCTTCACGGACTAGGCCGATGAGTTGATGTGAGTGTCGACCCGATCTTCGGTTGAACCTTCGGCAATGTTTTCAGGCGAGCATCTCCCCCTTTCTACCTATCTTACTTTTATAGTATTTATTCCCTCCTGTTGATCTATTGCTATCGGTGTTGCGATGCTCTAGTTTCCGTATCCGTGATATTCCTTGCAGCCCTATATTGCCTTGGACACATCCTATTACCTGTGGTTTGGTAGCTAGTTGGACCTGCGCGTCGTAGTCGCTTGCTCAAGTGCTGTTGCGTGTCGTCATGTACCACAGTTGTTGGAGTATTGCCGCATGTCTGATGTTGGCGATGATCATGGTTTTACTTATCGTTCACTTTAATTCCTGTTTAACAACTAAAATTGAAGTAAGTAAGCAGAGGCACAGGTGGGCAATAGATGTTATTTGGTTGTTAACCGTCCACTTGTGTCCCGTAGGACCCCGAGTACTTGATACCTGTTCCGTGAATATTCGTGCTATCCACATCCGGGAGGCTTATGGGACCCCCCTGAGCCAGAGCTTGATTCCGTCTTATTTCTTGGGGCCACAAACTAGTTTGAGGTTTTATTTACGATCCTGTACTTATGCCATGCTTTACTGCTTTATTTACGTTTGTGCGAGGAGCACACTGTACTGTTTAGGTAAGCGGAGTGTTTTCGCGGTATCGACAATCCCAGTTTTGGGTTCCCAGTCGTTTACAGCCATTGTCGCAAACCTTGAGTCCGTCTCGGAGTCAGCTAAATTCGTTGCGGGTCTACTCAATGGGGTGGCCCCCTGAAATATTTCTGAATCCTGTGATTGCTTTGTCGTGAAGGCCTCGTTGGGTTTTGATTTGGTTTTTCCGAGGTTGATCGAGTGTGTGTTGCTATTTGTGCA
The DNA here is from genome assembly GCA_916181665.1 of Avena sativa. Lineage (NCBI taxonomy): Eukaryota > Viridiplantae > Streptophyta > Magnoliopsida > Poales > Poaceae > Avena > Avena sativa. The sequence continues at coordinate 379,969,049 of OV702284.1, forward strand.
CCCCGGCCGGGTAAAACTTTCTGAAAGCCGTGTCCGCGGTTATGGACGACTTGGAGCACAGTATCTCGATCATAGACAACTATAACTAAAGTAGTGCTATAAATTTGACTTCATAATGACTAGTAATCAGCTTCACTATAATGGAATGGCTAAATAAAACTGCCAACAATTGCTTGCTTGGGTTGTCGTTTGCGACCATTGTACCTGACTAGTAAGTATTGCAACTATAACGGAATGGCTAAATAAAAGTACCAACAACTGCTGGGTTTTGGGATATCTCATGCTAATTGTATCTGACTAGTAAGTGTTGTAACTACAATGGAATGGTTAAATAAAAGTGCCCACTGCTTATTTTATCAGGATGATTATCTATACTTGACTAGTAATTGCTGCAACGATAACGGAATAAATAAAACTGTCAACCGTGTGAGTTCCTCGGTCGACTTCCTCGTTTGGTCTCGAGGGGGAGACACCAGGATGGGTTTGTTTGATGGTAGCATCAGGTTGGTTCCGAATAGGACTTTCTTATCCCTCTCTGATAGCCGCCAGTTGAATCGAGTCTCTATAGGTTGTTTAGTGCATGCTGCCGCTGCCGCTTCCGTCCACCATACCTATGTAGGCGAGGACCGCCGAATTCTAGCCTCGCCGTGTACTGGCCTCAGTACTGACGCTCCTCTTTTTCCTTTGCCCTTTGTCGGCACCCCTTTTGTTTAAGCAGGTTTTGAGATCGACGTCGTTAGCAGGGTTACCCTTCCTGCTTGGCCTGGGCAGGGTTATGGACGCCATTGGTTATTCTTCAGGGCTCTTAGCCCCATTTGCGTCTTGTCCGTAGTCGGACGCTCTATCGTTTTAAAGGTGATTTGGATCTTTGTATATTGTATTTGTATTCTTGACTCATGGAGTCGTGTTGTATATATATCTGTTCTGTGGGTCCCATCGAGGACTGTTGTGTAATGTTATTACTTCGTTTTCCACCCGCACGAAAGTGCCTGGTGGGCACCTTTGAATCGTTTCTATGCGGGTTTGGCGGTTTTCGCTAAAACTTGCATAGGGCCGATTCTGAGGGTGTTACAGACTCCCTTACGGACTCGGGGGACTACTACCATAGGGAGCGCTGGTCACTCGAAGGATTTTCGGATCATTGTATCACGTGACTAATAGTTTTAAGTTTCTGCTTGAGTCTGCAACTTGAACAGACACTAGGGGCTACTCCCATAGGGAGCGGTGGTCACGCACCCTATGAACTGTTCGAATGAGATCCTTCGGATCCTCCATGACCAATGATAAAAACCAAATTTATAGAGTAATTGGAAGCTATGCCCAAATTAGTGCTAAGAGAGATGACGTCTCCTTAGTCACCCGAAACGCCTCCGCGGTGATAAACTTTCGGATGTTGTGTCTGCGACGCAAAGATAAGACCTACAGATAACACCTGATGGTCTGGTAACGCACCTGACTGTGCTCTGCCAGTAAAATACTGTGTCAGCAGACATGATGTAAAATCCCGATGGACACGTTGTGTACTTAACTTAAAAGACTGGAATTAGACTCCTATAAGACCTCTGTGGCCTGAGTCGAATTACACCAGCAATTTTCCAGATTCGAGTCCGGGGACTCGAGTCTGAGTAGATCGCGTTGTTTTCTCCAAAGTCAAGCCTATCAAAGCGAAAATGTTCAAACATCAAGTAAGACAAGTAATCTTGGAAGATCTATTTCGGAGATCCACAATTGTGTGGGTATACCGTAAGTTCTTTCATGAGACCTTATAGAGATAAAGTATAAGCTGGATAGAGACCAATATCCTAGTTGCAGAGCCAATGGTTACTATATACGCGGTTTAGATACCATTAGTAAACCCTAAGGGGGAGAGGAAGCATTATAAATGAAAGTATTATTATCCGACTTTCTGAGAAAAGGTTGGAGATGAAGGACTAACCTACAATAACAGCAAGCCTTATTTTCATATGTTAAAAGAAGTAATAATTATGAAAGTACTTTCAGAAGTGTGTCGGGATAAAATATCGAAGTATACTTTAAGATAGTAGTACTCAAACCTTAAGGTAATTAATAAATGGAAGTTGAAGAAGTACTTAAGGTAATAATAAAAGATTATCTAAAGCTTAATAAGGTAAAATCTTGAAGGTGATAAAATATATTAATCTTAATAGACTAATTCTAGAGGAAACAACTCTTAAGTGGTCCTTAAGAGTGAATAATCACATCCAATTAGACATGTATAGAGAAACAAGAAATTCCAATGGGTATGGACTAAATGTGTTCAAATTCAATCTTTAGAAGGATTACTAGTACAATTCATACAGTGATAAATCAAAGATTAGTCTTTTAGCCTCAACTATTGTCTAATAGAATTTAAAAATCATGTTCTAGTGAGACTACCTAGACACTATATAGAATAGTAAGAAAGTTCGATGATCAAGTAAAGGAGTTGGATTAGGATACCTAATTAGGAAAATGAACTAAAGAAAAGACCCCAATTTAAGGAGTTCATAATAAGGACATATTCCTAAGGGAATAAAGTAAAAGGAACTTTAGGGTATTGGAGACAACAAGTTGGAGATTGCCAAGGATGGTGTGAATTCAAGGAAAATGTTTGGATATGGAATACTACAATTATTCCCATTAAGGTTACCATGGAGCTGAGACGTGCCGTAACCAGCAGAAGTTAATTCCTTACTCCGAAACGTGAGAGTTTACAAACTTCGGGGATGAAGTTTATTTTAAGGGGGAGAGTCTATAACATCCCAACATTAGAGCTTAGAAATAAGCTGAACACAGTTGTGTGCATTGCATTCATGCATAGAAAATCTGAATAATTTTCGCGCTTTTGAACAAAACTTGTCAAAGTAATTGAAGCTTCTCTTAACTTGATGGAATTGAAGTAGATCATCAAGTTGACTGCGATAAGTTTCAATATGACCTTTGCTTAAACCTTGTTTTTGGTAAAGAAGATTTGATCTAAGGGTAGATCAAATGTAGTATAAGTTAAACCCTAATACATTACTTAATGATTTATATTTGATCCTTAAGTAATCATATCCTAGTATTCATTACACAACTCATGAATACCAAGTTATAAATATAACTTAATTAATAGGAATGTAACAACTAAATCTTGATCTATCTTAATTTCATCTACTTATACCATGAGTATCATGGTAATACCTAACCTTAACTCTTTAGTGAGATTGAGTAGGAAAGAAACCAAGTCAAGAACATTCACCATATACCTTTCTTTCCATATTAATCCTTATCATCTCCATTGAATCTTATTCTAATATCTGTTGTTCATCAATGTTGAGTAATCAAATATTATTAGCCTATCAATTCTTGATCTATCAACTCTTGTTATTATCATAGCTTTCACTTAAAGTCCTTTAGAGAAAGAAGTAAGAAGAGGTAGGTGGTAATGCTAGATTTAAATATAATCTATAGGATGGGAGTGTTGGAAGGGAATAAGATCAAAGTGAAAATTGATGGAGTTAACTCACTCCTGAAATGAAAGAAGAGTTGTATGGAATATATATAATTATATGGTGATAAAGAAGATTACAAGGATGAACCCTGAAGACAGTTACCAGGAGTAACCCTATTGAATAAAGTAGGTATAGTAAATGAATAATCTCTCTTAGTCAGATAGATACACTGAGAAGATAATTATAATACAACTGTAATGTTGTATTGATGAGACCTTGATTAGCCAACTGGAAACCTAAGCCATAAATGATTAAAGGATTATAATGATGATGCTTTAGCCACCAAGATTGAATGCTTATATCATGTATAAGTGACATTGGTGGATAGAACATGATTGAACCCTAGTATAGATATGTTATTCTAGGTTAGCCATGACAAGTCACCATGATATGATGTAAAGTTTGTATATAAGATACTGGAGTTAAGTAGATATAATATAGTATAAATTAAGCTGAAGCTAGAGTAGCATGGATTTATTGAAGTAGTGTTATTCCTCTTAAAGAATAGTAAGCTTTTGAGGAGAGTAGTTTGATATATACATCTACTAGAGTAATATTAGTGGTGGATGATTAAGGAAGAGTATGAATGGAGTTGGAAGTAACTTCTTGTTGGATTGGAGGTTATCAGCAGTAGAGTAGTTGATATAACCAAGTATGGATATGAGAAGATTATCAAAGCTTTAGTGTCAAGCCCATTGGGTTTATAAATGATTTAGAAGAATAAAAGGTGGATACGAATATTCTTGTGAAGTAAAGTTCATCATGTTAACACATGATGATGGATAGGAAGAAGTAGTATATCTAGGAAAGGAATTCCTTAATTAGAGTCTAGGATTATGAATTATGGAAGATAGGAATCCTTGATAAACACTAAACCTTTATTCTATAACTAACTTAATAGCCATTTCCTCTGATTGATTTATCATCCTATTTCCACAATGTCTTATAGGAATATTTCCTATAGCAAATCACTCAAGCATATCTTTGTCATTTCCAATTATCATAACCATATGTGCTTAGGAGTTATCTTTATCAATTCTTCTCTCATGATTCATTCCAGAGAATAACTTTCTATTTTAAAGGGTGATATCATTCTTGATCACCAACATAAAGGCAATCTGTCTTAACCATTAATCTTTATCCATGCCTATCCAAGGATCTAGGTATATTAAAAAATCTCCTAAAAACTTATGGTAAACATTTATAATTCAAAACCCTAATTTATATTTAAATCATGATTGTCAATGTATAATTAATGTCTTAACCAAAATTATTAGAACATTATTCACCTATTAGTGGAATCTAGATAATAGAATTTATCATTTTAAGAATCTTAATAATTAAATCCTCTTATATATAATGAATGCTAAATAATAATAAAATTGGATATATTCTTTGCATATTCTTAACTATATTAAACCATTCCCATCACACTCATTAAGAAGAAATAAAAAAATAATTTTATAAGAGTTTAATATAATAAACAAATCCCTAAACCCTAATTCTTACTTATTCTACTCAATAAATAACTTCTGATATAATTATGAGCGTTGAAAAATACTAACATGATTAGAGCAAACAATTAGAATATTTATCTTTGGTATATTTGTAATACTCTACAAAATTTCTGGTATTTAAATCATTGAGGAAATTTAAATTAAAAACAAATCATCAAAATAGAAAACAGAAAAGAATAAAGGAAGAAGAGGCAGCAGCCAATCCTGGCCCACGACCCATTTCTTCTCGCATCTATCTGTTGCTCGCGTGAAGCATCTGCAGATTTCTCGCGTGCAATCTCGCGGCCCACTTGGCCCAAGACCAGCCCATACTGATTCGTCACCTATCACCCCTTCGTCATCCTCACACAGGCAAGCAGCTGCGTGGAGAGCTTCGATGCCGTTCGCCATCGATGCTATGATTCCCGTTGCCGTCGTGGTCGTTGTGCAAGGATAAGAACGACACGACTACGCCCTTATCCTCTTCTATCTCTCAATCCCCAAATCCCTCACTCTCTCGCTCTATGCCGCACACGCACATACGCTCTAGAAACCCTAGCAGTGGGTGCCTCAGCGTCCCGACAAACCATAGCTCCGCTGGCTCTTCCAGGGCCACCTTCATGCTCCTGATGGTCGTCTAGGTATTTTGCCCTATCTTACTCAGGTCGGGGTGGTCTCGTGCAACCGAATCGGGATCTCCATCCCCGACGCCCGCGACCGTCGCTGCCATCGATTTCAGTCGGGTCTCGACTCACCAACCCCTCCACAAGCATCCTGGTAATCCACTGAGTCTCCCAGTGCTCTTGCTTTCCTCAATTGCTCCCGGAATGGTACTTCCGTCGTGCGCCGCCCGTAGCCTCCGCATAAGTTCGCCGTCGTTGTTTTTCCGGTAGCCAATAATCAGCGGCGTCGCCCCTTTATTGTTCAGCACGCACCCTTGCACTCTACGCGCTTAGCTAGGAAGCCTCGCGCATGCTAGCTCGCCGTGTCCGCGCTCGACTAGGGAGGAACTCCGGTGGGGTGATGTCATCACGATGCAAGGGTGATGTCACCGCATGTGGTCAAGTCAAGTCAAACTCTGCCAGGTCCCGCGTTGCTGATGTGGAGTGCTGACGTGGTGAAAACCCCACCAGTCGGTGTCTGTGTGGGTAGGACTAGGTTGGTACCAAAAGTTTTATTAATTAGAGTTTTGTTTGCTGATGTCATTTTAACCTAATCAAAATATTTAATAATTTTAGAAAAGGATTAAAACCTTATAAATTCCATATCTTATGTTTTATAATTTAGAAAAATATGTGTAATGTATAAAAAATCCAGAAAAATAAAATCTATAGCATTAAACCATTATCAAACATTATTATTCCAACAATTTAAATAATTGTTATTTAATAAAGAATTTATAAGTAATAAAACTTTGAAAATTCATATTTTAGTATTGGTAAATGTTAAAAATATAAATAAAATACCAAAAATCTTAGAAAAATAAGAACTATAATTTAAAACTATAATAATAAATTATTAATTCACTTAATTAAATATTTATTATTTATTAAGTATTTAAAAGTAATAAATCTTATAAAAATCATATCTTATTATTTATAAATCACAATAATAAATGTAATATACCAAAATGATCATAAAAATAATACCTACATGTTAAAAATATAATATTCCATTTTTGAGTTAAATAAAATTTAAATATTTTAATAACTTGAATTTAAACCTATTTCCTGAGTTGTTAATTCATATAAGGGTAAATAAAATTTGTTAATATTTCTAAAATCGCCAATTCAGGTCTAATAAGTAATACTAGTCTTAAATATTTATAATTCAAAGTCAAATTGGTCCAGCACATTTTAAATACAATTTTATTGAATTATCCTTCAACGATAAGTGTAGATTATTTTCTAAAAAGATTCTTATCCAATATAAAATCTCCAAGAATAATTTGTGACTAAATTAAATCTTTTCCATTACTTCAACCACAAGTTTACAAACATATCAAAACACTATAGTGAATCCATAAGTAGTTAAGTAATATTATTTCCTTGTTTACAAACTATAACCACTCATCTATAAAAAGGTAAATGATTCTATTCCATTATAATGTTAGGAAACCACTACTCAAATACAAGTAGTGCCCTTCTTAAGTAACTTTAAGGAAATACTATAAGATGAGCAAGTACAATATCATAAGCATTACATCTTCAATCCATCCATGCTCTTAAAGTTAACTTTAGTTTACAAGACTTTAAGTATAATGCTAAAGACCTTATTATGTGTTTAATAATTAACTTTGGTCTATTATAATTAAGCCGTAAGGCATCTCAAGTCCAAACTATTCAAGCCAGCACAAACAACATCGATCACATTTGATTAAACCACAAAGATTGTTTAAACCTTAATAAAGAAATCTTTTCTTCAAAAGTAATCATTTTGCCACTTCAGTTAATAGATGACAATTAATCGTAATCACATTACTTTATACTTTACTTGTATACTTAGGATTGATAACACTTAAGTTCTTTATAATTGTCATTACTTGTAAAGTAAAATTTGAAGATAAACACTTATAGTGTAAGCAATCTTGAGTAGCATTTCACATTAGTGTAACTCATTGTTGTATGGTATTATAATTACACGTTGTTCCACACACACTCACAAACCTTAATAAGAAGCACAAGTGTGAAGCTTATCTAAAAGTATAACACATTCCAAAATGACCATTTCTAGTTTCCAAAACCTAGATCAACACTTACTCAGAGGATTCGCGTTTATCAAGTGCATTACATTACTTATGCATAAAGCATCTTGCTTCTTTAAACATTAGTCCTTACCGGACCTATGATGCTGATTTCAGATATTGGATCTTATATTGTCTTGAAGACCGTGAGTGCATAATCTTGCAATCACAAAAGGAAAGTTCACACTTGCTCATGTCCTTTGATTATTTTCTGTAAAGTATTTTGCAAATCCAGTGTTGTCATCACCTGCATTTGAAAAAGGTCAGAAAACACTATTTTCATAATAATGTGATTATAGGCTATTTACCATGAGGTAATAACCTACTATGAAAGTTCCGGTGGTAAAGGAACATATTATCTAGGACTTAACAACCAATGTCGCCAGTGATTCTTGCGCCATATATTATGCGTTGACCATGAGATTTGGAATGGGACGGAGAAGTCAGCTGTATCTTTTCCCTCTCGCATGGAGCCGGATGTGCGGGTTGTGGCTGTTATCACTCATAGCGTGCATGGGCTAGCGTGCACCAAGGAGACATGCGGGGTCGTCGAGAAGGCAGTGATTGGCTTGGATCTTAGTCTGGGCCTCACACCAAGGAAGTGTGAGCGAGCCCGCAACTCGGATGTGCAACAAAGCTAAGATCTCTCATGGGTAATGTAACACACCTCTGCAGAGTGTAGAAACTGTAACTTGTTACTCCCTGTTCTGGGAAGGAGCTGCGAACGTGGCGGGAAAGGAACTCCATGAAAGTTCTGGTAAACCCGTGAAGACCGACGGACATAGCTTTTCAGAATAAAAGCAACCTTTATCACAGCCATCCCGCCAGCCCGTTGCAGCGGGGCCTCAAGGGAATCTACTGGAAATTAAGGTAATCCTTTTAATAGAGTACCGGAGCAAAGCATTAACACTCTATGAACACACGTGATCCTCATATCACAACCATCCCCTCCGGTTGTCCCAATTTCTGTCACTTCGGGGCCTTTGGTTCTGGACAATAATATGTGTAAACAACTTGCAGATAAGATCACAAACAGTACTATCATCATGAATCAATAACATGTTCAGATCTGAGATCATGGCACTCGGGCCCTAGTGACAAGCATTAAGCATAACAAGTTGCAACAATGTCAAAAGGCACTAACAAAGATACTAGGCACCATGCCCTAACAATCTTATTCGATTACATGATAGATCTCATCCAATCCCTACCATCCCCATAGCTTATAGCCGGGGATTACTCACTCATGGATGGGGGAGACATGGATGGTTGATGGAGAGGCGTCGGTGATGATGATGGCGATGATCTCCTCCAATTACTCGTCCCGGCAGGGTGCCAGAATGATGTTTCTAGTTCCGAATTGCGGTTTCTGGTGGTGGCGGCACAGCGGAACTCTATCTAAAAAAACGTCGAACCCCCTGTCTGTTTTTAGGTCAGAGGGCTTATGTAGGCGAATGGGGAGACCGAGGGGGTGCATGAGGTGTCCTCACCACCCCCAGGCGCGGCCAGGGGATGTGGGCCCCTCGTGGCCCTTCTCCGTCCCGTCTTCTGGCTCTGTGAGTCTTCTGGTTAAATAGGAGTTTTGCCATATTTCCGGTTTTTTCCTAAAAGTTGATTTTCTGCACAAAAACTAGACACCAAAGTAATTATGCTAAAAACAGCGTCAGTCCGTGTTAGTTGCATCCAAATCACACAAATTAGAGGAGAAACAATAACAAAAGTGTTCGAGAAAGTCGATACGTTTTGGACGTATCACCACGCGAAGACGTGATGCGGGAGAGCGACATAGCCCCACACGAGGAGGACAGAGGTTCACGCGATGGGCGGTAGGAAGAGCCCCCCTCGTCCTCCGTCCATGGGGTTTGCTCGAAGGCAGCGTGCCGTGGGGCTGGCACCATCTGAGCCTTGCTCGCCGCATGGGTCTCGTTGCGAGTCGACATGGCGTCAAGCTTGATGAAGGTCCTAAAAGCGCGCCTCGGCCCCATACCTGGCGCGTGATACGTCGTAAACGTATCTATAATTTTTTATGCTCCATGCTTGTTTTATATCAAGTTTCTTATGTTTTGTCTACACTTTCAGGTATTTTTATACATTTTCCGGAACTAACCTATTAACTAGATGTCGTGGTGCCACTTGCATGTTTTCTGCTATTTTTGGTTTCAGAAAATCTAGTAAGGAAATATTCTCGGAATTGGACGGGCTAAAGCCAAATTCAATATTTTACCAGAAGGAACACGGAGTCTGAAGGGCAGCCGAAGTGGGGCCACGAGGTGGCCACACCTGGTGGCGGCACGGCCTAGGGGGGCGCCAACCCTAGGTGTGGGCCCCTCAGGCGCCCACCGACCTTGCCCCTTCGCCTATAAAAGCACCCCGATGCAGAAACCCAAGTACCCCGATAAGATCTCCATGAAAAAGTCCGTAGACGCCACCATATCCATCCCTAGATCAGGGGGGGTCCGAAGCTCTTCCCGGCACCCTGCCGGAGGGGAGAGATCATCCTGGAGGCCTTCTTCATCACCATGCCTGTTGGAGATATGCCCTAGAGGCAATAATAAATATAGTTATTATTATATCTTTGTGTTTATGATAAATGTTTATATTCATGCTATAATAGTATTAACAAGGAAACATTAATACTTGTGTGATTTGTAAACTTAAATTGAAGTCCCTAGTAAAGCCTCTATATAATACTAGCTTGTTGGTTAATAAATGATTGTGGTTTCCCTATCATGAACATTGAGATGTTATTAACAACAAGATCATATCGTTAGGAGAATGATATGGTGGACATACTCCTATAGATAAGCGTAGCATAAAGATCAAGTCATTTTAATAGTTCAATTGCTATATGCTTTCTGATACATAGTAACCTAATTCCTTCGACCATGAGATCATGCATATCACCTTTACCGGATGGATGCTTTGATGACATCAAACACCACACCGTAACTAGGTGGCTATAAAGGTGGCATTGAGTGTTCGGAAAGTATTGGTTGAGACACATGGATCAAGAGTGGGATTCGTCCATCCATATGACGGATAGATATACTCTGGGCCCTCTTGGTGAAATGTCATCCAATTAGCTTGCAAGCATGTGACTGGATCACAAGGGATCACATATCACGGGAACGAGAAAAAAGAGTACTTATCAGTAACGAGGTTGAACTAGGTATGCAGAGATACCGACGATCATAACCTCGGATAAGTAAACTATCGTGAGACAAAGGGAAATTGGTATCGTATGTAAGTGGTTCATTCGATCACAAAGTAATCATAGAAATATGTGGGAGCCATATGAATTACCAGATTCCTCTATTGGTTATTGTTCGGAGAAGTGTCTCGATCATGTCCACATAGTTCACGAACCATAGGGAGACATACTTAAGGATTCGACGTTGTTTGAGTAGTTATGGAATGATGAGTAAGAGACCGAATGTTGTTCGAAGTCTCTGATGGGATCCGGGATATCACGAGGAGATCCGGAATGGTCCGGAGAATAAGATTCATATAAGGAAAGTCCTGTTTCGGGGTTGGAGAATGATTCCGGTGTTTTCATCGGGAATGTTCTAGAAGGTTCTGGAATGTCCGGCACTCCGAAGGGGAAGGGTACATGAATGTGTCATACCAAGTTGGAATGATTGCATCATGTACTAGGTGTCATCGCTGAACAAAATAAAGGGTTTAATCAAATCCTAGTTTGAAAAGTCAAACGCCAATTTGAAAAGTCAAACGACTATTTTGGGAAGTGGAGGGGAAGGTGGAAACCGAGTTGGGGAGGAGTTCCTCCCCTCCACCGCCGGCCCCATTGGGAAACCGAGTTGGGGAGGGACTCCCCTTCCCTGGCTCGGCCCCTCCACCTATATAAGGAGGGGCAGGGCTGCCCCTCCTAGCACCCAACACCTCTACCCGCAAACCCTAGCCCTAAGCCGCCGGCCCTCTTGCAGCAGCCGCCGCCCTAGGGCAAGCCGCCACGGCCGCCTAGCTAACCCTAGCCGCCGGCCAATCCTCCTCCTTGGTCTGTCTAAACCCTAGATCGCCGAGGAGCTCTCTCATAGTCCACCATACTCGCTCCGGCTTAAGGCGAAGCCCTGCGAGATCTCCCCTCTACTTCCGCTACCACACCGTTGTGCTGCCGGAATCGCGAGGAGAGTGCTACAACCTTTGCTGCCTGCTGGAACAAGGGAGAGGAAGTTCTTCGTCGAGTACCAAACGTGTGACCGACTGCGGGAGCGCTGCCGGAACGCAGCGCCGGAAGGATCGTCTACGCGATCTTGAGATCGGGAAGAGTACGACTACATCACCCACGAGAATCCACTCTCGTTAAACACTTTGGAATCTTCGAGGGTGAGTTATTCCATTGACTCGTTGCTACAATCTAGTAGATAGATCTTGGCTTGTTTGTTTGTATGCGGTAGAAAATTTTTGTTTTCCATGCTACGAAACCCTACAGTGGTATCAGAGCCGTGTTTATATGTAGATCTGTTGCACGAGTAGAACACAATGGTCATTGTGGGCGTTGATGCTTTAATTGTCGATTGCTTCTTGTGTCCTTTGCATCTTGCGGGATGTTGGGATGAAGCGGCCCGGGCTAACCTTACATGACATCGTTCATGAGACTTGCTCCACGCTTGACATGCAACTTGTATTGCATAAGTGGCTTTGCGGGTGCCTGTTTCTCCCAGCATAGTTAAGATTCAATTTACAACGGGTGATTGTCAATACTAGTATAAATGTTGTGGTTCTTGTTCGTAAGTTAGAATGACACTTATTGAAAGCCCCAAACCACGTAAAACATGCAAAGAAAGTAGAGGCGTCTAACTTTGCTTTGCAGGGGTGTGCTGTGATGTGATATGGCCATGATTGTGATTATATTTGATGTATGCAATGTTCCTTTTTGTAAGTTGGCAACCGGCAGGAGCCATATGGTTGTCTTTAATTTTGTTAAGACCCGCGTGTCTATTCAAAGTAGTTGTAATAGTTGAAGCCGGTGGACGACAACCATGGAGAAGCGTCATTGACCTTGATGCAATGCCGGTGATGATGGAGATCATGTTCGTGCTTGAATATGGAGATCAGAAGCACAAAGAAGAAAGGCCATATCATATCACATATTATGAATTGCATGTGATGTTAATCCTTTATGCATCTTGTATTGCTTAGTTAACAATGGTAGCATTATAAGATGATCCCTCATGCACATGAATTTCAAGTAATAAAGTGTTCACCCTTAGTTAGCACCGTTGCTAAAGCTTGTTGTTTCGAAGCACCACGTGATGATCGGGTGTGTTAGATTCCGCAAGTGTATACAACGTGAACAAGCCAGATTTGCTCATGCGGAAGCTAAGGTTTGATCTTGACGAGCCTAGCATGTACAGACATGGTCTCGGAACACGGATCACCGAAAGGTAAAGCATGAATCATATAGTATATATGATGAACATGTCGATTGTTCGCCATTGAAACTATATCAACTCTCGTGATGCTCGGTGTTGATGTGGTGGATTTGGTTCGTGTGATCACTAAAACAATGTGAGGGATATTGTTTTGAGTGGGAGTTCACCTAGATTAATTTAACTATTAATTAGACCTCAATTTGTCATAAACTTAGTCTAAACTATTGCAAATATTTTGTAGATCAATGGCGTCCCCTACCATCAATTTTAATGCGTTCCTAGAGAAAGAAAAGTTGAAAAACAATGGAAGAAACTTCGCGGATTGGTTCCGCAATTTGAGGATTGTCCTCACAGCTGGTAATTTGACCTATGTGCTGGATGCACCGCTGGGTGACCCACCTGCAGCTACTGCTACCGATGAAGTAAAGAATGTTTACCTAGCTCAGAAGACTCAGTACTCCACAGTTCAGTGTGCTATCTTGTATGGTTTAGAATCGGAGCTTCAGAAAAGGTTTGATAATTCAGACCCACATGATATTGTCCGTGATCTCAAATTGATATTTGAGACTCACGCGGCAATTGAGAGCTATGAGGCTTCTGAAAAGTTCTTTAACTGCAAGATGGAAGAGGGCAGCTCCGTCAGTGAGCATGTGCTTAAGATGTCTGGGCACGCAAACAAACTTCAAAGCTTGGGTATAGTGATTCCTAATGCTTTGGGGATTTACCGTGTCCTCCAATCACTACCACCAAGTTACAAGAACTTTGTGATGAACTACAATATGCAAAACTTGAACAAGCAGTTGCTAGAACTGTTTGCTATGTTGAAATCTGCAGAAGTGGAGATCAAGAAAGAGCACCAAGTGTTGATGGTCAATAAGACCACCAAATTCAAGAAAGGCAAGTCTAAGCAAAAGGGACAATTCAAGAAGGGTGGTAAGAAAGTTACCACGTCGACGAAGAAGACCAAGGCTGGACCTAAGCCTGATACTGAGTGCTTTTACTGCAAGGGAGAAGGTCACTGGAAGCGGAATTTCCCAAAGTACTTGGAGGATTTGAAGAACGGCAACATCAAGAAGAAAGGTATATCCGATATACATGTAATTGATGTGTATCTCACTAGTACTCGTAGTAGTGCCTGGGTATTTGATACTGGTTGGGTTGCTCATATTTGTAACTCGAAACAGGTGCTGCATAATAAACGAAAGCTAGCGAAGAACGAGGTGACGATGCGCGTGGGAAACGGATCAAAGGTTGATGTGATCGCGGTCGGCACGCTACCCCTTAATCTACCATCGGGATTAGTTTTATACTTAAATAATTGTTATTTGGTGCCTACGTTAAGCATGAACATTATATCGGGATCTTGTTTATTGTGAGACGGTTACTTGTTTAAGTCCGAGAATAATGGTTGTTCGATTTATATGAGTAATATGTTTTATGCACATGCACCTTTGATAGATGGTCTATTCTTATTGAATCTCGATAGTGGAAATACACATATTAATAACATTGAGGCTAAACGTTTGAAATCGAGCGATAACTCGACCTATATGTGGCACTGTCGTCTTGGTCACATTGGAGTGAAGCGTATGAAGAAACTCCATTCCGATGGACTTCTTGAATCACTTGATTTCGAATCACTTGAAAGATGCGAAGCATGTCTGATGGGAAAAATGACTAAGACTCCATTTTCTGGTATGATGGAGCGAGCTACGGACTTATTGGAAATCGTACATACCGATGTGTGTGGTCCAATGAGTGTAGCATCACGCGGTGGTTATCGTTATGTTCTTACCTTCACGGATGACTTGAGTAGATATGGGTATATCTATTTCACGAAACATAAGTCCGAAACTTTCGAGAAGTTTAAGGAATTTCAAAGTGAGGTGGAGAATCAATGTAACAAGAAGATTAAATTTCTATGTTCTGATCGTGGAGGTGAATATCTAAGTTACGAGTTTGGCGAGCATTTGAAGAAATGCGGAATACTTTCACAATTGACACCGCCGGGAACACCACAGCGTAATGGTGTGTCCGAACGTCGTAATCGAACTCTCTTAGATATGGTTCGTTCTATGATGTCACTTACAGATTTACCGCTATCATTTTGGGGTTATGCATTAGAAACAGCCGCATTCACTTTAAATAGGGCACCATCTAAATCCGTTGAAATGACACCATATGAATTATGGTTTGGGAAGAAACCTAAACTGTCGTTCCTTAAAGTTTGGGGTTGCGAAGCCTATGTAAAGAAGTTACAGCCGGACAAGCTTGAACCCAAAGCGGAAAAATGCGTCTTCATAGGATACCCAAAGGAAACTATTGGTTATACCTTCTATCATAGATCCGAAGGCAAAATCTTTGTTGCCAAGAATGGATCCTTTCTAGAGAAGGAATTTCTCTCGAAAGAAGTGACTGGAAGGAAAGTAGAACTCGACGAGGTTGTTGAACCTTCTCTCGAAATTGCGAGTAGCGCAGCACTGGAAGAAGTTCCTGTGGTGCCTGCACCAATAAGAGAGGAAGCTAATGATGATGATCATGAAACTTCGGTTGTAGTTGCTACAGAGCCTCGCAGGTCAACGAGAACTCGTACCACTCCTGATTGGTATGATCCCGTTATGAGTGTCATGTTGGTGGACAACACCGATGACCCTGCGACATATGAGGAAGCGATGATGAGCCCAGATTCCAATAAATGGCAAGAAGCCATGAAATCTGAGATTGGATCCATGTATGAAAACCAAGTATGGACTTTGGTGGACTTACCGGATGGCCGGAAGGCTGTCGAGAACAAATGGATTTTGAAGAAGAAAACAGATGCTGATGGTAATGTTACTGTCTATAAAGCTCGACTTGTCGCAAAAGGGTTTCGACAAATTCAAGGAGTTGACTACGATGAGACTTTCTCACCTGTAGGGAAGCTAAAGTCTGTGAGGATTATGTTAGCAATCGCTGCATATTATGATTATGAGATATGGCAGATGGATGTCAAAACAACATTCCTCAATGGAGACATTGATGAAGAGTTGTATATGATGCAACCCAAAGGTTTTGTCGATCCTAAAGATGCTAACAAGGTATGCAAACTTCAACAGTCCATCTATGGATTGAAGCAAGCATCCCGGAGTTGGAATCAACGTTTTGATAAGGTGATCAAAAGTTTTGGTTTTATACAAACTTATGGAGAAGCTTGTATTTACAAGAAAGTGAGTGGGAGCTCTGTAGCATTCTTAATATTATATGTAGATGACATATTGTTGATTGGGAATGATGTAGACCTTCTTAATAGTGTCAAGGAATATTTGAATAATAGTTTTTCAATGAAGGATCTTGGCGAAGCAGCTTACATATTAGGCATAAAGATTTATAGAGATAGATCGAGACGCCTAATATCATTGTCACAAAGTACATATTTGGACAAAGTTCTAAAGAGGTTTGGAATGTAAGATAGCAAGAAAGGGTTATTGCCCATGTTGCACAATACGACCTTGAGTAAAACTCAAAGTCCGACAATGGCAGAAGATAGAGAAAAGATGAGTAAGACTCCCTATGCCTCAACCATAGGATCTCTAATGTATGCCATGCTATGTACTAGACCCGACATTGCATATGCTGTTAGTTTAACTAGCAGATATCAAAGTGATCCAGGAGTGGATCATTGGACAGTGGTCAAAAACATCCTTAAGTACTTGAGAAGAACGAAGGATATGGTTCTTTCTTATGGAGGTGATGAATAGCTCGTTTTTAATGGTTACACCGATGCTAGTTGGAACACCGATCCGGATGATTCTAAATCACAATCTGGATACGTATTTACTTTGAATGGTGCATCAGCTAGCTGGAGGAGTGCAAAGCAAAGCGTTGTGGTGAGATCTTCAACTGAACCAGAATACATGGCTGCTTCGGAGGCTTCACAAGAAGCGATATGGATGAAAGAGTTCATTACAGAGCTGGGTGTGGTTCCTAGTGCGCTGGACCCAATGTCTATCTACTGTGATAACATGGGCGCCATAGCCAATGCACAAGAACCAAGGTGTAACACCCTCAGAATCGGCCCTATGCAAGTTTTAGCGAAACCCGCCAAACACGCATAGAAACGATTCAAAGGTGCCCACCAGGCACTTTCGTGCGGGTGGAAAACGAAGTAATAACATGACACAACAGTCCTCGATGGGACCCACAGAACAGATATACAACACGACTCCATGAGTCAAGAATACAGATAGAATGTACAAAGATTCAAATCACCTTGAAAATGATAGAGCGTCCGACTACGGACAAGATGCAAATGGGGCTAAGAGCCCTGAAGAATAACCAATGGCGTCCATAACCCTGCCCAGGCCAAGCCGGAAGGGTAACCCTGCTAACAACGTCGATCTCAAAACCTGCTTAAACAAAAGGGGTGCCGACAAAGGGCAAAGGAAAAAGAGGAGCGTCAGTACTGAGGCCAGTACACGGCGAGGCTAGAATTCGGCGGTCCTCGCCTACATAGGTATGGTGGACTGAGCGGCAGCGGCAGCATGCACTAAACAACCTATAGAGACTCGATACAACTTGCGGTTATCAGAGAGGGATAAGAATGACCTATCCGGATCCAACCTGAAGCTAACACCAAACAAACCCATCCTGGTGTTTCCCCCTCGAGACCAAACGAGGAAGTCAACCGAGGAACTCACACAGTTGGCAATTTTATTTATTCAGTTATCGTTGCAGCAATTACTAGTCAGGTGTAGATAATCATCCTGATAAAATAAGCAGTGGGCACTTTTAGTTAATCATTCCGTTGTAGTGGCATCACTTACTAGTCAGATACAATTAACATGAGATAACCCAAAACCCAGCAGTTGTTGGTACTTTTAGGTAGCCATTCCGTTATAGTGAAGCTGATTACTAGTCATATGGGATACAAGTTAATTTATAACAATAAACTTTAGTTATAGTTGTCTATGATCAAGCACTGTGCTCCAAGTCGTCCATAACCGCGGACACGACTTCTCGAAAAGATTTAACCCTGCAGGGGTGCACCAAAGTATCCACAGGCACTTCGACCCTTTTTGCCAGATCAGTTAACATACACCCATCGGTATGTCGGCGGGGCCTAAGTCATGACGTTCCCAGACCCAAAGCAAGCACGGGGGGCCACCCCACTAAGTACACCCGCAACAAAGTCGGCCGGTCTCCGAGACGGACTTAGGGTTTGGGTAGACGGCTGTGAATGACAGCAAATCCCAAAACTGGGACTGTCGACACCGCGAAAACGTGTCTCGATCCTAAACAGTACAGTGTGCTCCTCGCACAATCGTAAATAAAGCAGTAAAGCATGGCATAAGTACAGGATAGTAAATAAAACCTCAAACTAGTTTGTGGCCCCCAGTACAATACTTTGAAATCAGGTAATAATCAATGGGGGGCCCATATCTCCCCACCTGTGGTTAGCGCGCTCGATCTCGGAACAGGTGTCAAGAACTCGGGGTCCTACGGGACACAAGTGGGCGGTCGGAAACCAACATTGTCTATCACCCACCGATGCCTCTGCTTACTTACTTCAATTTTAGTTGTTAAACAGTAATTAAAGTGAACGAAAAGTAAAGCCATGATCATCTCCAACATCAAACATGCGGCAAGGCTCCAACAACTGTGGCACTTGACGACACGCAACAGCACTTGAGCAAGCGACTACGACGCGCAAGTCCAACTATCTACCAAACAACAGGTAATAGGATGTGTCCAAGGCAATATAGGGCTGCACGGGATATCACAGGTACGGAAACTAGAGCATCGCAACACAGATAGCAATAGATCAACAGGAGGGAAATAAATACTATAAAGTAAGATAGGTAGAAAGGGGAAGATGCTCGCCTGAAAACATTGTCGAAGGTTCAACCGAAGATCGGGGCGAAGCTCACATCAACTCAACGGCCTTATCCGCGAAGAACCAAAACACTAGAAGAAACACCGGATGTACTATTTAATACAACGGCAGAAGATCGGGCATGATGCAGGTATGATGCATGACATGGCAAGGTGCGATGCAATTAGATCATATTAAGCGGAACCGGGGTCCCGACAATTAAATACATGGTTCTAGTTGTTTAGATGCCCCGCAATTTAAATGTTGTTTAACAAGACGGAATATATCACCGGTTCGCTACACAAGTTTAAATGAGGCCGATATGAGACTAGATTTGCCCGCATATGGGCCCCATGTTTAATTATGAGGTGAATCGGCATAAGGCCCCCAAACCACAGACAAGGACGCATGCATGAACAATTTATATGCAACAGTTATATAGGTGACATTTATAAAATAGGGTTCTCGGATAAGGGGTTCACACTTTAGGGGGTCTCGACGAACTTGGGGTTCCGGGGTTCGGGTTCGGTCTCAGGGTTCAGGGTTCGACGGAAGCGGTCTCGGCAGGAACATCTCGGACATCGGAGTAGGTCTTGTCGCAACCGGGAAGCAGGGCTTGGTTCGGCGTCGGGGGCGCATCGGGTTCTTCCGGGTCGGTGTCGTTCTTATCGTCGCAAAGATCTTGTCAGGTCCGCGCTTCGGATTCCGTGAGGCGATCTTGATGCTCCGTGTCGAAGTCCTTGAGGTTTTCTCCTTATTCACCGGAGGCGAACTTGGAAACGGCGTCAGGGTCCTCGGGGTACGCCAGGTCCATTCTTCAAAACATCATTATCGAGACGATCTTGGCGTCCCAGGGTTCTCGGCATCAGATCCGGGAAGAAGTGCTCTGCGTCCTCGAGGGGTACTTGTCGTGTCCGGGAAGAAGGACTTCGCGTTCGGTGGCGATCTTGGCGGTTTTCGGGTCCGGGTCGTGGCGTTCGAGAGGAAGTGCTTTGCGTCCCGGGGGATCTGTTACGCGGTCTCGGACAATGGCCTTCGGCCTCCGGGAACGGGGTCTTCATCGCCTCGGCCACTGCTTCACGGAGTTCCCCACCCAGATGTGCGTGGACTCACCGTCCTGGGACGACCAGTGCCTACCGCACCGGCTGCTGTAGAAGCCGTCTACGGACACGTCCTCGTCGGTGAGCTGCTCGCCCAGGAGCACGCGCGTGGAGCCGGCAACGGCTGCTGCGTACAGCTACTCGATGACGCCCCACCACTGCCCCACCGACGGCGTGGCCGCCCTGTTCGGCGCCGCGGGTCGGGGACGGCGGCTGCAGAGCTTGCCGGGCGGAGGAAGGAGCTCGGGGCGACGCGGCCGGAGGGAGACGCGCGGAAGGGCCGGCGAGCGGCGGGGCGGGGCCGGGGACGCGCGGGACAGAGGGGGCCGATGGAGGGGATGGTCGCGGTGGCGGGTTCGGGCCGAGGAGGAGGGGAGCCGAGCCGGGGCGAGCTCGGGCCGGAGGAAGCTCCGGGGCGCGCCGGCGGCGGGGAGGACGAGCTGGCGGCGGGGCCGGCGAGCGGCGGGAGGGGGCGCCGGCGCGAGGCGGAGCAGAGGAAGCGGACGCCGGCGGCGCCTGAGCGGCTGGTGGCGTGGCGGCGCCGGGCGCCAGGGGGAGCGGGGAGGGGGCCGGCGAGAGGAGGGAGAAGGCGGCTGCGCGCGCGGAGAAGAGGGGGAGGCGCAGGCCGGCGAGAGGACGTGGAGAGGAGGGTGGCGGGCGGCCGGCGAGGCGGGAGGTCCGGCGAGGCGGGAGGTCCGGCGAGGTGGGGGGTCAGGGGGTCGGGGTGCTCGCGTGGGGAGGAAGAGAGAGGAAGAGGGAGGCGCGGGGGCAGGGGGCCAGGGGTGGGGCCCAGGCGCGGGGTGGGGTCGGTCAGGGGAGGTGGCTGCGGTTGGTGGGGTGAGTGGGGGAGGTTGGGGGTGATGTGGCAGAAGGTGGTTGGGGGGGATTTCAGGAGGGGCGACGTGGCGGCGTGGGACTGGTCCGGGTGAGGTGGAGGCAAGGGTGTGGGTAGATAGGTTGGTAGAAAAGGGTTTGGGGTGGACCGTTTAAATTTCTGGGGGTGGTCATTCGGGTCGATTCGGCCCGTTCGACTGCCCCACTATAAAATAATTTAAAATTTTATTTATTTTAAATGCACCGTTTGCAAACCGATAGCAGACAAACAAAATAATCCGGAGACCCGGGGTTTTGCGTTTGAACAGAGACGGGGCGTTTAGAAAACAAATTAGGTTTTTCTGCAAATAGTTTTATGCGAGCAAATGCAAGATGATGACGATGCTCAAATGCAATGTGGCATGATGACATGAGCATGCGGTCAGGATGATGCAATGCACAAAAACAACGCGATATTCTAGTAGTGGTTTTTGCGGGATGCCACAATTCGACACCACTAACAATGGATCTCGCCCTCGAGATCCGCCTCATGGTACCGGAAGGAAGGTCGGTGATCTGCATCTTCTCGCTTCGTGTAGATCCTCGCGACACCACTAACAAGAGGTCGTTGTCCGTGATCGTCGAGAGAACACTCCGGATAAACAACGGACGAGGTCAAAGGTAAGACCACCTCTAACTTCAGCGGAAGGAGTAGATTGCATCGATCCACCATTCAATATACATAAGCGAATGATAAGAGTAGTGGTATGGTCGCGACTCCATCCCGCACTCAAAGCATTACTATATACACGAATAGATAGGTTATGCAACCAACCCTCAGGATTCAGACTGAAGATCTCGACAAGCGAGGTTCGGAAACAAAGGAGTGGTGCAGACTCTGCACCGGATCTGGCGTAGATGATGTCGTCGCGTCTGAAAACACCGGAAGGCGCAAACAAGGGACAAAGAATGGCACCACAGACGAAGGATTCCTCGGATCGCATGAAGACCAGATGTAGCAACACCGTTACCGAAGGAGGAAGCGAAACCCTGAAGGTACGACGGAAACCCAACCACGAGAATTCCTGGACTCGAAGAAAGGGACGAGAGCAGATTCAAAACACGTAGAGGTAAGAGGAGAACAGCAGAGGGGTAAGGAGTAAAATCAGACATAATCAGAACTATCCAACCGATTTTGCAAAAATAGTTTTGACACTCCACTTCGGCCGTTAGCTAGGTTATCCTACAGGCTGGACTTGTGGGGTATCGCAACTGCTGAGCTCTGATACCACTCTGTAACACCCTCAGAATCGGCCCTATGCAAGTTTTAGCGAAACCCGCCAAACCCGCATAGAAACGATTCAAAGGTGCCCACCAGGCACTTTCGTGCGGGTGGAAAACGAAGTAATAACATGACACAACAGTCCTCGATGGGACCCACAGAACAGATATACAACACGACTCCATGAGTCAAGAATACAGATAGAATGTACAAAGATTCAAATCACCTTGAAAATGATAGAGCGTCCGACTACGGACAAGATGCAAATGGGGCTAAGAGCCCTGAAGAATAACCAATGGCGTCCATAACCCTGCCCAGGCCAAGCCAGAAGGGTAACCCTGCTAACGACGTCGATCTCAAAACCTGCTTAAACAAAAGGGGTGCCGACAAAGGGCAAAGGAAAAAGAGGAGCATCAGTACTGAGGCCAGTAGACGGCGAGGCTAGAATTCGGCGGTCCTCGCCTACATAGGTATGGTGGACTGAGCGGCAGCGGCAGCATGCACTAAACAACCTATAGAGACTCGATACAACTGGCGGTTATCAGAGAGGGATAAGAATGACCTATCCGGATCCAACCTAAAGCTAACACCAAACAAACCCATCCTGGTGTTTCCCCCTCGACACCAAACGAGGAAGTCAACCGAGGAACTCACACAGTTGGCAGTTTTATTTATTCAGTTATCGTTGCAGCAATTACTAGTCAGGTGTAGATAATCATCCTGATAAAATAAGCAGTGGGCACTTTTAGTTAATCATTCCGTTGTAGTGGCATCACTTACTAGTCAGATACAATTAACATGAGATAACCCAAAACCCAGCAGTTGTTGGTACTTTTAGGTAGCCATTCCGTTATAGTGAAGCTGATTACTAGTCATATCGGATACACGTTAATTTATAACAATAAACTTTAGTTATAGTTGTCTATGATCAAGCACTGTGCTCCAAGTCATCCATAACCGCGAACACGGCTTCTCGAAAAGATTTAACCCTGCAGGGGTGCACCAAAGTATCCACAGGCACTTCGACCCTTTTTGCCAGATCAGTTAACATACACCCATCGGTATGTCGGCGGGGCCTAAGTCACGACGTTCCCAGACCCAAAGCAAGCACGGGGGGCCACCCCACTAAGTACACCCGCAACGAAGTCGGCCGGTCTCCGAGACGGACTTAGGGTTTGGGTAGACGGCTGTGAACGACAGCAAATCCCAAAACTGGGACTGTCGACACCGCGAAAACGTGTCCCGATCCTAAACAGTACAGTGTGCTCCTCGCACAATCGTAAATAAAGCAGTAAAGCATGGCATAAGTACAGGATAGTAAATAAAACCTCAAACTAGTTTGTGGCCCCCAGTACAATACTTTGAAATCAGGTAATAATCAATGGGGGGCCCATATCTCCCCACCTGTGGTTAGCGCGCTCGATCTCGGAACAGGTGTCAAGAACTCGGGGTCCTACGGGACACAAGTGGGCGGTCGGAAACCAACATTGTCTATCACCCACCGATGCCTCTGCTTACTTACTTCAATTTTAGTTGTTAAACAGTAATTAAAGTGAACGAAAAGTAAAGCAATGATCATCTCCAACATCAAACATGCGGCAAGGCTCCAACAACTGTGGCACTTGATGACACGCAACAGCACTTGAGCAAGCGACTACGACGCGCAAGTCCAACTATCTACCAAACAACAGGTAATAGGATGTGTCCAAGGCAATATAGGGCTGCACGGGATATCACAGGTACGGAAACTAGAGCATCGCAACACAGATAGCAATAGATCAACAGGAGGGAAATAAATACTATAAAGTAAGATAGGTAGAACAGGGAAGATGCTCGCCTGAAAACATTGTCGAAGGTTCAACCGAAGATCGGGGCGAAGCTCACATCAACTCAACGGCCTTATCCGCGAAGAACCAAAACACTAGAAGAAACACCGGATGTACTATTTAATCCAACGGCAGAAGATCGGGCATGATGCAGGTATGATGCATGACATGGCAAGGTGCGATGCAATTAGATCATATTAAGCGGAACCGGGGTCCCGACAATTAAATACATGGTTCTAGTTGTTTAGATGCCCCGCAATTTAAATGTTGTTTAACAAGACGGAATATATCACCGGTTCGCTACACAAGTTTAAATGAGGCCGATATGAGACTAGATTTGCCCGCATATGGGCCCCATGTTTAATTATGAGGTGAATCGGCATAAGGCCCCCAAACCATAGACAAGGACGCATGCATGAACAATTTATATGCAATAGTTATATAGGTGACATTTATAAAATAGGGTTCTCGGATAAGGGGTTCACACTTTAGGGGGTCTCGACGAACTTGGGGTTCCGGGGTTCGGGTTCGGTCTCAGGGTTCAGGGTTCGACGGAAGCGGTCTCGGCAGGAACATCTCGGACATCGGAGTAGGTCTTGTCGCAACCGGGAAGCAGGGCTTGGTTCGGCGTCGGGGGCGCATCGGGTTCTTCCGGGTCGGTGTCGTTCTTATCGTCGCGAAGATCTTGTCGGGTCCGCGCTTCGGATTCCATGAGGCGATCTTGACGCTCCGTATCGAAGTCCTTGAGGTTTTCTCCTTATTCACCGGAGGCGAACTTGGAAACGGCGTCAGGGTCCTCGGGGTACGCCAGGTCCATTCTTCAAAACATCATTATCGAGACGATCTTGGCGTCCAAGGGTTCTCGGCATCAGATCCGGGAAGAAGTGCTTTGCGTCCTCGAGGGGTACTTGTCGTGTCCGAGAAGAAGGACTTCGCGTTCGGTGGCGATCTTGGCGGTTTTCGGGTCCGGGTCGTGGCGTTCGAGAGGAAGTGCTTTGCGTCCCGGGGGATCTGTTACGCGGTCTCGGACAACGGCCTTCGGCCTCCGGGAACGGGGTCTTCATCGCCTCGGCCACTGCTTCACGGAGTTCCCCACCCAGATGTGCGTGGACTCACCGTCCTGGGACGACCCGTGCCTATCGCACCGGCTGCTGCAGAAGCCGTCTACGGACACGTCCTCGTCGGTGAGCTGCTCGCCCAGGAGCACGCGCGTGGAGCCGGCAACGGCTGCTGCGTACAGCTACTCGATGACGCCCCACCACTGCCCCACCGACGGCGTGGCCGCCCTGTTCGGCGCCGCGGGTCGGGGACGGCGGCTGCAGAGCTTGCCGGGCAGAGGAAGGAGCTCGGGGCGACACGGCCGGAGGGAGACGCGCGGAAGGGCCGGCGAGCGGCGGGGCGGGGCCGGGGACGCGCGGGACAGAGGGGGCCGATGGAGGGGATGGTCGCGGTGGCGGGTTCGGGCCGAGGAGGAGGGGAGCCGAGCCGGGGCGAGCTCGGGCCGGAGGAAGCTCCGGGGCGCGCCGGCGGCGGGGAGGACGAGCTGGCGGCGGGGCCGGCGAGCGGCGGGAGGGGCGCCGGCGCGAGGCGGAGCGGAGGAAGCGGACGCCGGCGGCGCCTGAGCGACTGGTGGCGTGGCGGCGCCGGGCGCCAGGGGGAGCGGGGAGGGGGCCGGCGAGAGGAGGGAGAAGGCGGCTGCGCGCGGAGAAGAGGGGGAGGCGCGGGCCGGCGAGAGGACGTGGAGAGGAGGGTGGCGGGCGGCTGGCGAGGCGGGAGGTCCGGCGAGGTGGGGGGTCAGGGGGTCGGGGTGCTCGCGTGGGGAGGAAGAGAGAGGAAGAGGGAGGCGCGGGGGCAGGGGGCCAGGGGTGGGGCCCAGGCGCGGGGTGGGGTCGGTCAGGGGAGGTGGCTGCGGTTGGTGGGGTGAGTGGGGGAGGTTGGGGGTGATGTGGCAGAAGGTGGTTGGGGGGGATTTGGGGAGGGGCGACGTGGCGGCGTGGGACTGGTCCGGGTGAGGTGGAGGCAAGGGTGTGGGTAGATAGGTTGGTAGAAAAGGGTTTGGGGTGGACCGTTTAAATTTCTGGGGGTGGTCGTTCGGGTCGATTCGGCCCGTTCGACTGCCCCACTATAAAATAATTTAAAATTTTATTTATTTTAAATGCACCGTTTGCAAACCGATAGCAGACAAACAAAATAATCCGGAGACCCGGGGTTTTGCGTTTGAACAGAGACGGGGCGTTTAGAAAACAAATTAGGTTTTTCTGCAAATAGTTTTATGCGAGCAAATGCAAGATGATGACGATGCTCAAATGCAATGTGGCATGATGACATGAGCATGCGGTCAGGATGATGCAATGCACAAAAACAACGCGATTTTCTAGTAGTGGTTTTTGCGGGATGCCACACAAGGTTGGGGCAAAGTTGGGGCAAAGTTCTGTAGATTTTCTAGTAGATTGACAACCTCACTATAAGTTGGGGCAAAGTTCTGTGGTTGTGTTGTGCAGATTTCAAGTTGCTACCAACACCTTGGGAGCTGTTTCCTTTCTCATACTAGTTCGATAACCTTGGTTTCATAACTGAGGGAAAACTTGTTGTTGTGCTCATCCTACCTTGCTCTTGGGGTTTCCCAACAAGCCCCAGAGTAACCGAGCCGCATCAAGACTTTTTGGCGCCGTTGTCGGGGAGATAAGGACAGCTTTAATCTCTTCCTCCTCGTCAATCACTTTTCTGGAAGAAAAAAGATTCTCGCAAGGGGAGTCTCTCACAACCAATCTCTTTACTTTGTTTGTTTTGCTTAGTTTATTTTGCTTTGTTTTGCTTGTTTCTTTTTATCATAGATACAAAAAAATAGTTTTGTTTGGTTTGCCTTTTCTTATCAAAAACACAAAAAATAGTTATTATTTATGTTGGCTTGCTTTACTCTTGCAAAAATGAATACTCCTGAAAAAACTAAGTTGTGTGACTTCACTGCCACCAACAACAATGATTTCCTTTGCACACCTATGTAACACCACAAAAATATTAAGCAAGATTATCAAGTTCTAATTACCCAAGTTTAGGGTTAACAAAAAACTTTTATTATTAAAATTAATATGAATGCATGTGTGCGTGTGATTAGTGCATGAATGATTGCAATTGCCATGATTGATTGCTATGAATGCTAAGGATTGGTTTAAAGATGAAAACAACATCATCTAGATCATTTCCAAGAAGAATCAAATGAAGAGAAAATCAAATATAAACAATATGAGCAAATGGTCATTTTGGCCAAACTTGTTCACTAGACCAATTTGGGTGTTCCTAGTCAAAGATTTCTAACATAAACAAATCCAATTATTTTCACCCCTTGCTAGACCAAGTGACAAAGAACCCAAGCGCACTTTACAAACCAATAGAAACAAATTCCAAATCTATTTAAAGGACAATTCAAAATTGAATCAAGTGTATGTACTAAGATCACCATTTCTCAAAAACCAACCAAACCAATTCACCTTGACAAACCCAAGCAACTAGAGACTACCGAGCTGATGACCAGATCACTCACCAAAACTTATCCAAGAATTCAAACTTTGAACTCATGCAACCATTTCTTCAAACACTTGGTGAGCACAGATCAAACTTTCCTAACTTATACTATTCTTGACCAATGCCTTGTCCACTACTTGTCGCCACTACTAGCCCTTTTCTCCCCCAGTGCCCAGCAATGCATTGAACCAGCTCACCCCTTCACTGCTTGCACCAGTGTCGCGCCACCCGAGCCACTCTCGCCGGTTGACCATGGACAGCTCGCAGGAGGAAGCGCCGCGCCCGTCCATGATGTCGAGGAGACAGGCCACCGTCCACCGCCACCCCCTGTCCAACCCTCGAGCGCAGCCAAGCCATGGACCACCCAAGAACGTCGCGCCCATTTTTTCTCTGCCATGCCGAGAGCGCGCCAGAGCACCGCAGCCGACACGCGCGCACATGCTGCGCCTCGCCTTCACCGCATGCACCTACACTCTCCATGACCCTAGATACCTCCCAAAGACGACCGTTCGCTGCCGCGCGACACGAAGCCCCTGTACGCCATCACAAATGCCGCCAGTTCCACGCAGAGCATCGACCCGTTCCGAAAATCCTCGACCGCCTCGTGCCGTGCCTTTAAGCCCGTGATGATCGCCAGGAGACACCGCACCATCCTACGCCTGCATCCATGCCATTAGCTCACTGCATCGTCATCACCAACGAGCCCTGACCATGTCGCACTGCCCCTCTTGCCGGTCTATAAATAGAGGCCACCCCCGCTAAAAGAACATGTGGGCCCCCATGTGTGGTTTTGGTAATTAATGACAATCTTTATGGACTAATGTGTGTATTAAGTTGCACTTGTAGGATTTGTCCATTGGCATCACTTGGAGCATGTGTTGGCTTCAAGGTTGATGATATGAAGAAGAAGAAGATGTGTTGTGCAAGCTCAAAATGCGCCATCTATAGAAGATCTCATGTTTGATGCTTTCCATCCTTGGTGATCATGGATCGATGATGAGGAATCAAGAAAGGCGTTCCATCTTGATAAGGGCAAGATAGTCTACATCGAGCTCAAGTGGAATGCTCAAGGCTAAGGTATAATCTTTATAGGTTTTCCCTTTTGCCGGTCTCATGTTGGTATTTGAGAGACCGGGTTTAGGATAGATAGTCGTACTATCAAGAGGGGCTCTCGTATGAGTAACTAGATCATATCGTTCGGAGAGAGCTCAAACCTTTGCATACTTACATCATCGTATTTTGTTGTTATTTGGTCTTATCCATGTGAGGATATAGAGCTTGTGTTAATCTCTATAACAAGCTCTTGTTCATCAATATCGGATCTTCCCTTTATATCTTGTTGCGAGTTTGTTCTTGGAGGTTTTCCGGATTCTCACCAAGTGAGGTATCGCACGATAAAATACATGAAGTATTCTCACTTGGTGCTATCCAATATTTTCAACACAATTGGAACCGGGTCAATCGGAGCTATCGATCAAAAGTTATTGTCGTTTGAATATTGGCTTTTATTCGGTTTGAAAAAGAAAAAGGAAAAGATGTTTTCTGGGCCGTTCGGTACTACCGAGACTAGTACCGGACGTGCCTGGAGCATGCAGCCCATCTTCTGTTCTCCCTGGTAGCCCTGGTCGGCATTACTGGGCCCAGCCGGTAGTACCGCCCAAGCTGGCCGGTACTACCGGTCAGCCCAGCCCAGCTTGCTCCCGATCTGCTGGCCCACTCCCACTCACGTGCCTGCCCTGCCTCACTACTCTCGCATCGCGCGTGAACTACCGCCATGCTGGGTCCCGCGCTGACCAGGTCCTGCGCGTGTAGCCGCCGCTCGCTCACGCGCGCGCTGCCTGACCCACTGGCCCCGCTCCCGCCGCTCGCTCGCTGCATGCGTCGCGCGTGCGCGCCCTGCCCGCCAGCTCGCTCGCATGCAAGCTCAACCGCCGTGTTGACCGCCGCTCGCTGCACTGGCTCCCGCGCAGCACTGCCTCGCGCACGCGCGCACTAGCAACCGCAGCTCGCGCCGGCCCCGTGTAGTTTCAATCTCTCGCGCGCAGCTGGGCCCCGCGCTGGCTCTGGAGCCTGCTGCCGCTGTGGCCCTCTTGCTGCGCCCACATGATTCATTTTTTCCTGACTTGTTTGCTTATCTCAGCTCGTGTGCGGTAGTACCGGTTCTAAGCGGTACTACCAATCCATTCTGGAAAACGCCCCAACGGGCAGAATTTGTCCGGCCCTTTAGATAGCCTTGACCGTTTAGTTTTTGGTTGCTTCTTCCTCTTCTATTATTCTAAGCTTTGCCCCCATTTGCTATACATCTTAAAGCTTGATTAATCTCTTCCCCTCCGATGATTCTTGCCCATATTTGAGTGGAAGAGAGAGGAGATCTAGATCCATGTGTTGACCAAACCAAAACATCTCTTTGTGAGTGTATCTTTGGGGATCTAGATTTTGGGGGATTTTGTGTCCCTCTTTGATTCCTCCTCTCTTGTTCCCCCAATAGCTTTATTATCTTTGTTGGAACTTGAGAGTAAGGGATTGGAGCACCTTTGTGGTGTTCTTGCCATTTGCATTTGGTGCATCAGTTTGAGTTCTCCTCGGAGGATTTGGTGAGTGAAAGTTGAGAAGCTTTTTACTCTTGGGTTCTTGGAACCCTAGACAGTTTGTTGTGTTGCAGGTTGTGTCCTTCGTGACGTTTGTTGGGAGCCTCCAATTAAGTTATGGAGAAGTGCCCCAACCTTGTGAGAGGTTCCGGTTTACCACCGACAAGTGCACCGAGAGCGGAAGTGTGGATCGACCCCGTTGGGGTGAGATTCACCGGAGAATAAGGGAGGCCTTTTGTGGCGTAGGTGGTTAGATACCACCCCCTCTCCAAACGAGATGTACTCCATGTTGGGAGGAACTCGTTAAAATATCGTTGTCCCCGTGTGCCTCGGTTATCTCTATACCCGAGCTCTTACTTATGCACTTTACTTTGTGATAGCCTTTGTGCTTGAAGTATATATCTTGCTATCACATAGTTGTTTGTCTTTCTTAGCATAATTTGTTGGTGCACATAGGTGAACCCTAGTTTGTTCTAGGTTTTGTGCTTAACAAAGTAAACGCTAGTTTAATTCCGCCTTTGTTGAGCCACTCTCGGAAAAGTTTTAATCGCCTATTCACCCCCCTCTAGGCGACATCTGTATCCTTTCACCCGCCTCGATTCTTCACACCAACTGACTGCCCTCTCTCTCAGAATCACCCCTAACCTTTCCCCGGAGCAAGGCGAGCACCAGCCCGCCGAAATTTGGCCGGAGTTTGCCGCTGCAGAGGAGGAGAGGAGCCGTTGATTGGAGCCACCCCTGGAGCCACCGCGACCACCGTTCGAACCTCCGTCGTCGACAACGTCGTTCGCCCCCATCGCCGACCCTGGTTGGAGCCCAGGTGAGCCACCGCGTACCCCCACCGTCGTTGTTAGGGTTCAGTCTCGTCGGAGCTGTTTGACGGAGACGACGAACGTGATCCGTAGATCGTAGTCTAATCGCATGGCCAAGATTGAAACTTACCGCTTGGGGTTAGATGAGTCGTTGACGCATGGGACCCCCTGTTAGCAGCCCGCTGCACGCGCGCAGTGTAGCTGGGCCGACCCATTTACTTTCCCGCGCGTAGCCCAACAGTTCAAATAATATTTTTCCAATTTAATCAAACCCTAATTCTGTCAGTAGATTCAAAAATAAATTCAAAGAAATGTATTGAACCAAATTGCATGATTCCAATTTTGCTAGAAAGGTATTGAAATTATCTATCCAATCCCGTTGGATTAAAACCATTTGAAATTATAGATCACCTATAGTAAAAATAACAAGACAGAGACTTTTACACTTTCAAACATTTTTCAAAAATCAACCATAAATGCTTTTGAGTCTATAGTAAAAATAACAAGACAGAGACGTTTACACTTTCAAACATTTTTCAAAAATCAACCATAAATGCTTTTGAGTTGATTCCAACTCTCAAAAATGACATTTGACAAGATCTATCTGAACAAGGTTTACATGCAGTGATCTTGTACTAGTACTAAAAGAATGCTATATAGGCATTTCTAGTCACTTTAATTGTACAAAATAGTAATTTTAAACTTTATAAAATATGACCACCACTTTAAATCACATTCCCAAGTATTGAAATATGTGGTGATGGCATGTGTCAACATGATCCCATATTTTAATTGGAGAATATTAAATCTTAAGTAGTTTTCAATGAGTAGAAATTACTTTCCTAAAATAAAATAAATACGACTAGGTCTTTATTTCATGTGATGATTGTGATGATGCTAGATCATCTAGTGTGAGCCCTTGTGTGCTAAATAGAATTAGCTAAGTATTGTTTGGTGATTGTGTACCTCGTATTCATTTATAGACGCTAGTACCGACCAAGGCTACGAGGAGGAGTACTACGAAGAAGAAGAAAACTTCAACCACTGCACCAATCAAGGCAAGCTAAGCTAACTATGCAAGCTAACACCTGCAAGTTTCTTAACTATGCAAGCTAACACCTGCAAGTTTCTTAACTATGCAAGCTAGATGCATTAGGCATACTTGGTTATGCAACCTTGATTATACCAATTCCTAGTTTTACTTACAAGCTTTATTCTTTTCTTTATCTTTACCAAAGTTCTTTACTTTTAGTTAGTGCTTTGTGAGTTTTGGAAAGATAGTATAGATAGCATAAAGAGCATAAAACTAGGCCTAAGTTAGTTAGAACTAGATGTCATACTAAGGCATGAGACTAGATTTGGATAGTCACACTTGTTTAGCACTCTTCATTAGTGAATACCCTTAACTTCTGTGGCTAGTGCTAAGCATAGAAGTTGATCACATTAGATGGGAATACTTGGCGAAAATGATTATGAAAACCTTGGAATGAAGATTCATTCCATTGAAATGTTTTGACATGTGCTATGAGAACAAGATGATTTGATGATGAAAATGTTGAGGCATGAGCCTTAGACCTTTATAAAAACCGATGGTTGGGTTCGGATGCGATACCTTTCCAATTTTTTCATACAACCACAATACCTAAATTGGGTAGGGCTTAACTGGAAGTTTATATGTCTTAGTATGGATTCCCTTGCGGAAGAGGTTGAGCTGAGGCTACCTCATGAATGTGAATGTCCACCTGTGCAGTTCCCAAGATGATAGATGGTCATGGTTGGGAGGCCAAACTCATAGGGGAGGTGCCTATACTAGGATGTGTAATTGAAAGGTTAGGATTGATTATCCGCATACTGAGTATGGTGATTCAGGGTTGCCCCTGATGGATGTATCGAATGTTGTGGTGGAAGTGTACAATCTCTGCATAGTGTCAAACTATTCGAATAGCCGCATCCACGGTCATGGACAGTTGGAGTGGCCATACTATTCTGTCGTTAGATGTTTTCAAAATGACTTGTGAAATGAACTATGACTTTGACTTGACCACAAAAGGGTTGTGAACATGAAAACTAAGTTCCCACTTAGGTGTTATAGAACATTAAACTAGTTTTCTTTACTTCTGAACCCAGTTGAGATAAACCTAGCTTTTTGCAAATAAACCTAGAGCTTAGGATTTCTTCTCGAACTACTTTACCTGTTAGTATTAGTTTGCGGGTACTTAAAGAGTACTCATGGCTTTGTCCCTGGCTATTCCCATGGCCAGACTATGAAGAGGACTACCAGGATGATGGACAAAAGGACGTCTATGACAACTAGGATCATCTCCCATCGTCAGCATTGCCTGTGACCCTGAAGATGGAGCTTCGATCACGCTACTGTTATTATATATTCCGTTGTGTTGATTGTATTAAGACTGGATCATGCGATCCTTTATTTCTAAGACCTTTATTATGGTTTGTAATGGATGATGAACTATGGTACCAATTCTGTTATGTCTCGCAAAAATGGTAATCCTGGGATTGCGATGTATGGCATAACATGCATTTGGGATTAAAAATCCGGTTGTTGACAAGTTGGTATCAGAGCCATCCTGACCATAGGAGACCCTAGTTAGAATGGACGCTTGAATCAAAAACTTAGTTTCAAAAACAACAAGAAGTGAGTATTTATGAAATCCTATTCTCATTCTTATCCCTGAGATTCTTTCAAGAAAATTCATGTTCCTCAACAATTCTTGCAATCCTACATAAAATTTGACACATTTGATCACCTCACTAACTTACTCATCCTACATTCTTATAGATGGAAGTCAAGTATCGCAAGTTCTACCAGTTGGGCAACAGAGGAGAGCTCATCTTCGAGCGCGATTTAAGCCAACTCTCGGACCTTCTTGAGCGCTCGCACCCCGAGTTCTTCGAAGCACATCTCAATAATCAGCAAGGAGGAGAACTACAATGGCTGATAGTTGCAAATCTCAGAGGCAAGATGGAGGCACCCACCTCAGAGGGGATCCAATTCAGTTTTAGGGAGAACAACTGGCTAGATGGACTCGCCAGGGCTATGCAGGAGGTTCTTGCCCGTCTGTGTGGGCAAAGCATCAACCAGATCAAGGGCACTCGCTTTGAGTACTACACAAGGCGTGATGCTATGGGACATCAATTGGAGGCACCAGGCCATCCGGAGCTGAAGCATCGGGTGGATCATCTTGACTTCATGTTGTATGACAGGCAGAAGGAGTTGGACAACGCCCGCGCCTACGCCAACCACAACTATGCCATTGCAGTCAAGAAGGACCAGACCCTCATCATCCTTGTGAAGGAGCGCAAGTCACTTTGCCGTATGCGTGACAAGAAGGATCGCATCATTGCCCGCCTTTGTCACAAAGTGTTAGACCTAGAGGAGACCATCCATGAGCGGGACATGCAGCTTGAGGAGAGGGAGAATGAAGGGGAAGATATCCGTGGGGATCCCTACTCCTACTTCAGTGATGATGATGACTACCTGGAGGACCTCGACATGGACTTCCACACCGATGATGATGATTCTGCCTTCATTGATGATGAAGAAGCCACCGGTTCTGATGAGTAGTAGCACTTGAGCACTATCGTAGGTGTGAGTTGTATCCGGTCCCACTGTATCATAGTTTCACATAATGGTTCCTAAAACCATCTGTTACCCTAGTGTGGTGTGTGTTTGTATTGGGTGCTATGAATGAAAAGCAAGTTGCTAGTTGGCAAAACGAGAGTCAAACTAAAAGTTTAAAATCTTTTCAAAAAAAGAAATCCATGAACCTTAGAAAATTCCCTCTTGTCTCACTATCTATCTCAATCTTCAGATGCCTCGCGGAGGGGGCAATTTATCTCAGGATCCAATGCTGCAAATCCTACAAATGTTGGTTGCTGACCGTGAAGCTGGAAGAGCTGAACGTCAAGCTAATTTAGCCACCCTTCAACATATAGCTCAGATGACCCATAATAATCAAGGCCATGGAAACCAGGATAAGCATGGATCTAAGATCAAGAACTTTCAAAACACCAATCCCCCCATATTTAGTAAGTTTGAAGAGCCATTAGATGCTGATGACTGGCTGCAAACCATGGAGAACAACTTAGAGGTCGCAGGAGTGGAGGCCAATGAGAAAGTACTGTTGGCCACCCATTATCTGGCAGGTGATGCAAGAGCTTGGTAGAATAGCATTTGTACCATGAATGGAGGACATATGATGGTTTGGGATGAATTTAAACTCAAGTTCAGCCGAACCCATGTGCCACCGGGTTTGATTCTACGGATGAGGGATGAATTCAAGGAGCTGAAGCAGGGAAGGATGACTGTAGTAGAATATCGTGACAGATTTCTGTCTCTGTCTAGGTACGCCCTTGATGAGATTGGTACTAAAGCCAAGAAGAAGGAGAGATTCTTGAATGGTCCGCATGATGAGATGCAGACAGTGTTAGTCAATATCCCGTTGGCTGACCTTGAAGCCTTAGTGGATTCTGCAATCCAGATGGAAGGAAAGATCAACCAAGCCAACGAGAATCGCAAGCGTCGGATGATGCATCAACCAGGATCCCACCATACCAGGAAGTATCGCCCCAACCCGTCTGCTGGATATGCCCCAAGAAACACTAGACCCCCTGTGTCCCATCCGAACTATCCCAACCGTGGAGGAGGAAACCCAAGGCCGGGAGGAAACCACAATAACAAAAACCCCGGCAACTCCAACAATTTCAACCGTGCACCGCCCAAGTCCAACAACAACAACACCAATAACAATAATACTGCCCCAAGGATTGGAAACAGTGTCGTGCCTGTTGCAGGAAAAGACAAGTCTCTGATTACTTGTTTTGAATGCGGAGTCAAGGGTCACTATTCCAATGAGTTCCCCAAGAAGCTTGCAACAACCACCAATTTGAATGCACCAGCTCAGCAGCAACGCCGTGTTCAGACTGGAAGGAGATTTGACCCAGGAAACTCACTCAACCACAACGGCCGTCTGTTTCACATGAATGCCGAAGAAGCTCAGGAAGCGCCAGACGTTGTGATGTGTATGTTTTCTGTTAACTCAGTACTTGCAAGAGTGTTTTTGATTCTGGAGCATCACACTCGTTTGTTATAGAAGAATTTGCATGTACTAGTAAGATTCAACCAACAAAATTGAAGCATGTTATGATAGTTCAAATACCTGGTTCAACCAACAAAGCTAGACAAATTTGCAAGGCCGTACCTATCAGAATCCATGGAATATATTTTTATGCTAATCTAATAGTACTTGAAACCAAAGGTTTGGAAGTAGTACTAGGAATGGATTGGATGTCGAAACATAAAGGATTAATCGACTGTGCCAAGAAAGACATAACCATGACTAGTACCACTGGAGTATCAGTAGAGCATGTATTTGATACTCTGCACCATAAATTTAAGTGCAACAAGAGTCTATCCCAACCAACCATTGACCAAGTCAGAGTAGTCTGTGAATACCCCGACGTACTCCCAGATGAATTGCCCGGTATGCCCCCAGATCGGGATATCTAGTTTATCATTGAACTAATCCCTGGAACTAGACCCATAGCTCAGAGACCTTATAGTATGAACCCGTCCGAATTAGTGGAGCTAAAGAATCAACTAGATGCTATGCTGGAGACAGGTTTGATTCAACCAAGTGCGTCGCCATGGAGATCACCTGTTTTGTATGTGGATAAGAGAGATGGAGGTAACTATTTGTGCACGGAATATCGGAAGCTAAATGATGTCACCATTAAGAACAAGTACCCACTGCCAAAGATAGAAGATATGTTTGACCAGTTAACCAGTGCCAAAGTGTTTTCTAAGATTGATCTTAGAACTGGTTATCATCAACTCAAGATTCGCGCAACGGATATTCCAAAGACTGCCTTTACCACCAGATATGGATTGTATGAGTACACTGTCATGTCTTTTGGATTAACCAATGCCCCCGCTTATTTCATGAATCTCATGAATAAGATTTTTATGAACTTCCTGGATAAGTTTAACATTGTTTTTATCGATGATATTCTGATATATTCCAAATCAGAATAAGACCATGAGCTACACCTGAGGACCATCCTTGAAAACCTTAGAGAGCATTAGTTGTATGCCAAGTTTAGCAAATGTGAGTTCTAGTTAAAGGAAGTAGGATTTCTAGGACATATCGTGTCGGCAGGAGGAATTGCTGTCGACCCCGCCAAGATTAAGGATGTTGAGGGATGGAGAGCACCAACCACTCAAACTGAAGTTCGCGCATTTCTCGGATTAGCGGGATATTACCGCAAGTTCATAGAAGGATTCTCGAGCATCGCAAGACCCATGACCCAGTTGTTGAAGAAAGATAAGAAGTTTGAATGGACTGACAAATGTGAAGCAAGTTTTCAAGAGCTCAAGAAGATATTAATCTCAGCCCCAATCTTGATTATGCCGGATATCAAGAAGCATTTTGATGTGTATTGTGACGCATCCAAGATTGGTCTCGGATGTGTGTTGATGCAAGAAGGCAAAGTCATATCCTATTTATCCCGACAATTGAAGCAACATGAGCAGAATTACCCTACCCATGACCTCAAACTAGCAGCCGTAGTTTTAGCCTTGAAGACATGGCGACATTACCTCATGGGTAACCGCTGTGAGATTTATTCAGATCACAAGAGTCTGAAGTATATTTTCACCCAGAAGGAACTAAGTATGAGGCAAAGAAGATGGATAGAGTTAATCAAGGACTATGACCTTGACCTTCACTATCACCCCGGTAAAGCCAATGTGGTAGCAGATGCTCTTAGAAGATTGCCGTGTCGATTGAACACCATGATTCTGAAAGAGCAACCAAGTTTGCATAAGGAGTTGGAAGAATTCAGAATAGAGCTAGTTAGTGAAGGATTTTTAGCTAGCATAGAACTTCAACCCACCTTGATAGATAGGATCAAGGAGACGCAAAAAGGAAATGTTAGTATCGATGGAATCAAACGTCGTATCGGTACAGGGAAGGTACCCGGATTCACCGAAGATGAAGAAGGAGTTTTGTGGTACAAAGGACGTATCTGTGTACCAGCAGATTCAGAATTGAAACAAGCTATTTTGCAAGAAGCCCATGATACTCTTTATTCTATCCACCTTGGAGGAACCAAGATGTATCAGGATTTGAAGGAGCAATTTTGGTGGCACAAGATGAAGAGAGAAATCAGAAGCTACATAGCCAAGTGTGATATCTGTCAGAGAGTCAAAGCAGGACATCAAAGACCCGCATGACTTTTGCAACCTTTGCAGATCCTAGAATGGAAATAGGATTTAGTTGGAATGGATTTTATCACTGGTTTTCCTACATCCAGTAGGGGAAATGACTCTATTTGGGTCATAGTGGATAGACTTTATAAAGTAGCCCATTTCTTACCGGTCAAGACCACTTATCAGAGTTCGAATCTAGCAGAGTTGTACATTACTAGGATAGTCAGTTTGCATGGAATCCCCAAGAACATTGTGTCGGATCGAGGAACCCAGTTTACCTCAAGATTTTGGAAGAAAGTCCAAGAAGGATTAGGAACCAGACGGGATTTTCAGCACAACTTATCACCCTCAGACTGATGGATAAACAGAGCGAGTAAACCAAATACTCAAAGATATGTTGAGAGCTTGTGTGTTGGAATATGGATCAAAATGGGAAGACTGTCTGCCTTTCGCAGAATTTTCATTTAAAACAACAGTTACCAAGCCAATTTGCAAATGGCCCCATTTGAGTTTATGTATGGAAGGAAGTGTCGTACCCCACTGAATTGGTCAGAAGTAGGAGAGAGTTGGATTTTCGGACTCAACATCCTAAGAGAAGCCGAAGAGAAAGTTCACAAGATCCGTGAGAACCTCAAGACCGCCTAATCCAGACAGAAGAGTTATGCCAACAAGAGACGTCGAGATCTAGCCTTCACTATTGGAGATTTTGTGTATATCAAAGTATCACCCTTGAAAAAAATGCAACGTTTCCAACTTAAAGGAAAGTTAGCCCCCGGATATATTGGACCCTTCAAGATTTTGAATCGCCGAGGAGAAGTATCATATCAACTGGAACTGCCGGAGGAGATGTCAGCCGTGCATAATGTGTTTCATATATCGTTACTTCGCAAATGCCTGGAAGTTTTGGAGAAGACCGAAGTTTTCAAGAATATTGATCACAGAACCATAGAGATCAACTATGACCTAACTTATCCTGAAGTACCCATTCGTATTTTGGAAGAAGCCTTGAGAACCACCAGGACCAGGAGCATCAAGTTTCTCAAGATCCGATGGAGTAACCATACTGAAGAAGCTACTTGGGAGCGAGAAGATTACATTAGGACTGAGTTCCCAGATCTCTTTAGCTCCTAGTTTTATTTTTCTTAAATCTCGGGACAAGATTTTGTTTAAGGAGGGAAGGTTTGTAACACCCCAAAAATATTAAGCAATATTATCAAGTTCTAATCACCCAAGTTTAGGGTTAACAAAATAACTTTTATTATTAAAATTAATATGAATGCATGTGTGTGTGTGTGATTAGTGCATGAATGATTGCAATTGCCATGTTTGATTGCTATGAATGCTAAGGATTGGTTTAAAGATGAAAACAACAACATCTAGATCATTTCCAAGCAGAATCAAATTAAGAGAAAATCAAATATAAACAATATGAGCAAATGGTCATTTTGGACAAACTTGTTAACTAGACCACTATGGGTGTTCCTAGTCAAAGATTTATAACAGAAACAAATCCAATTATTTTCACCCCTTGCTAGACCAAGTGACAAATAACCCAAGCCCACTTTACAAACCAACATAAACAAATTCCAAATATATTTAAAGGACAATTCAAAATTGAATCAAGTGTATGTACTAAGATCACCATTTCTCAAAAACCAACCAGACCAATTCACCTTGTCAAACCCAAGAAACCATAGACTACCAAGCTTATGACCAGATCACTCACCAAAATTTATCCAAACATTAAAACTTTGAATTCATGCGGCCATTTCATCAAACACTTGGTGAGCACATATCAAACTTGCCTAACTTCTATTGATCTTGATTAATTCCTTGTCCACTACTTCTCTCCCTTGTCTCCCCCAGTGCCCAACAATGCATTGAACCAGCTCACCCCTTCACTGCATGCACCAGTGCCACGCCACCCGAGCCACTCTCGTCGGTCGACCATGGACAACTTGCAGGAGGAAGCGCCGCGCCCGTCCATGATGTCCAGGAGATAGGCCACCGTCCATTGCCACCCCATGTCCAACCCTTGAGCGCAGCCAAGCCGTGGACCACCCAAGAACATCGCGTCCATTTTCTCTCTGTCATGTTGATACGTTGGAAACGTATCTATAATTTTTGATGCTCCATGCTTGTTTAGTATCTACTTTGCTTTACTTGTCCACACTTTGAGGTGCTTTTTACATGTTTTCTGGTACTAACCTATTAACAAGTTGCAACAATGCTAGATGCCTGTTTTCTGCTATTTTTGGTTTTAGAAAAGTTAGTAAAGAAATATTCTCGGAATTGGACGGGACAAAGGACAAATTCAATTAATTTCTGTGGGGAACAAGAAGTCTAGAGGAGAGACAGAGGGTCCGGCTAGAGGGGCCAGACCCACCCCAGGCATGGGTGGGCCCCACCCCGCGCCTGGCTAGGATTTGGTCGCCCTGGCCGCCGCCTCGGTCTCCCCCTTCGCCTATAAGAAGCCCCCGATGCAGAAACCCTGGGGACCCGATCAAATATCCACGAAACTATCTGTAGCCGCCGCCACCATCGTCCCTAGATCGGGGGGATCTGAAGTTCTTCCCGGCACCCTCCCAAAGGGGAGATCATCCCAGAGGCCTTCTCTCCGGTATGATGCGTGAGTAGTTCCACCTTGGACTATGGGTCCATGTAGTAGCTAGATGGTTGTATACCCTCCTTTGTGCTTTCATGTATAGATCTTGTGAGCTCCGTTCATGATCAAGATCTAATCTATTTGTAATCATGCATGTTGTGTTTGTGGGGATCCGATGGATATTGAGATTATTATGTTGGTTTGATTAATGGTTTTGTCTTTATGATTCTATCATGTATGTGTTGTTAGTGATCTTGCATGCTCTCCGTTGTTAGTAGCTATCTTGGCAAAGTAGTTGCTAGTGACTCCAAGAGGGGGTATTTATGCTCGATAGTGGGTTCATGCCTCTAGTTTCCAAGGGAAGTGACAGAAATCTCTTCGGTTGTAGATGTGTTATTGCCACTAGGGAGAAAACAACGGTCTCTTGTTCATGGAACAAGTGGACTATTTACCTTACACACTTTGCTTAAAGCAGTTGTATGTTGCTTGCAACTTAATACTGGAGGGGGTTCAGATGATAACCTGAAGGTGTACTTCTAGTCATAGATGCAGTTGGATGGCGGTCTATGTATATTGTTGTATTGCCCAATCGAATCTCATAGGATCTTTTTGTCTGGTATTGCATTGTTATGCCTCGCTCAGTTCCTGTCAATTGCCCTGCTGTAATTTGCTTACCCTTCATGCCATGTTGTTTATCTAAGGAGAGCACCTCTAGTGAACTATGGAGCCCGGTCCAATCTTTACCATTGATACATCTTCAACTGTTACTTGTTTGCTTGCTGCAAACCACCATTACCTTCCACACCATACGTTTAATCCTTTGTTACAGCAACCAGTGAGATTGACAACCTCACTGTTAGTTGGGGCAAAGTCTTGAGTCTGTGTTGTGCAGGTCTCCGTGTTGTTTGCAACACTTGTGTGATGTTTCCTTCCTCCTACTGGTTCGATAACCTCGGTTTCTTACTGAGGGAAAACTTGCTGCTTGTTCTTCACACCCTGCGCTTGGGTTACCAACAAAGTGCCACGTCGAGCACCATCACATGCCGAGAGCGCGCCAGAGCGCCACAGCCGACATGCGCGCACATGCCGCGCCTCGCCTTCACCGCTTGCATCTGCACTCGCCATGACCCTAGCTACCTCATAAACATGACCGTTCGCTGTCGCGCGACACGAAGCCCCTGTACACCGTCTCAAATGATGTCGGTTCCACGTAGAGCAACGACCCGTTCCGACCATCCTTGACCGTCCCCTGCCATGCCTTTAAGCCCGTGATGATCGCCATGAGACACCGCACCGTCCTACGCGCACAGCCATGCTGTTAGCTCACTGCATCGTCATAACTGACGAGCCCTGAACATGCCGCACTGCCCCTCTCGTCGGTGTATAAATAGAGGCCACCCCCTCCTTGATTCTTGATACGTCGTAAACATATCTATAATTTTTTATGTTCCATGCTTGTTTAGTATCTACTTTGCTATGTTTTGTCTACATTTGAGGTATTTTTATACACTTTCTAGAACTAACCTATTGACAAGATGCCATAATGCCAGTTGCCTGTTTTCTGCTGTTTGGGGTTTCAAAAAGCTAAAATATGAATATTCTCGGAATTGGACGGGACAAAAGCCAAAGTTCATATTTTCCCCGAAAGATACGGAAAATCGAAGACGAGACAGAGGACACCAGGGTGGCCACACCCTAGGTGGGAGCGGGGCCCACCCTGGCCGCGCCCATAGGGGGTGTGGGCACCTGGCCCTCCACCAACCTTGCCGCCTTCGCCTATAAGAAGCCCCCGACTCAAAAACCCTAAAGAATCGATCGGAAAGCCACGAAAAGTTCTGTAGCGCTGTCGCCACCGAAGGGGAGATTCGGTGGACATAAAGTCTCTGTTCCGGCACCCTGCCGGGACGGGGAAGTGCCCCCGGAGCCATCTCCATCGATCTCCACCACCATCTTCATCATCGTTGCTGATTCCCATGATGAGGAGGGAGTAGTTCTTCCTCGAGGCTAAGGGCTCTACCGGTAGCTATGTGTTCATCTCTCTCTCTATGCATGACCTTGTGGTGGTCATGAGCTTTGTAATCAAGTAGATCTACTCTGTTACTCAAGTGCTTCATTAGATCTCTACTCTCCCCATGTGTGTGAAAGTGACAACGTGCACGCCAAGGTGGCA
The DNA here is from genome assembly GCA_916181665.1 of Avena sativa. Taxonomy (NCBI): domain Eukaryota; kingdom Viridiplantae; phylum Streptophyta; class Magnoliopsida; order Poales; family Poaceae; genus Avena; species Avena sativa. The sequence goes on from OV702284.1 coordinate 380,011,975, forward strand.
CTTAGGCTTGAGTCTACATAAATACTCATTGTGCTTTAATAGATCTATGCTTTTCCCCACGTGTGTGAAAGTGACAGCGTGCATACCGTGTGTGGCACTTTTGCTAGATTGAATATTTGTTATGAGTCATATTTGGAGTTGGATGTCTTTATGAAATTGTGGTGTTTGTTGGAACCATCTAGTCCTCAAGGTGACAGTGTGGGGTTATCTAGATTGGGTAAGGCGAACTTTGAGGTGTGCTGTTATAGCCCTACCATGGATTAGAGTGTCCAATCGGAGAGTAGTTAAGAGTAGTATCTGATATGTCGGAAACGTATCTATTATTTTTGATGCTCCATGCTTGTTTAGTATCTACTTTGCTTTGTCTACACTTTGAGGTGTTTTGATATCTTTTCTGGAACTAACCTATTAACAAGTTGCCACAGTGCCATTTGCATTTTTTCTTCTGTTTTTGGTTCCAGAAAGGCAGAAAATCAATATTCTCGGAATTGGACGAGACAAAAGCCGAAGTCAATATCTTACCGTGGGGGAAACGAAGCCAGAAGACAAGACGGAGAAGCAAACAAGGGCGACCAGACCCACCCTAGGCACGGGTGGGCCCACCCTGCGCCTGGGTAGGGTGTGGGGGCCTTGGCCGCCTCCCATCCTCGCCTCTTCGCCTATAAGAAGCCCCCGATGCAGAAACCCTAGGAACCCGATCAAAACTCCATGAAACCTTCTGTAGCCGCCGCCACCGTCGTCCCTAGATGGGGGGGGGCTCTGAAGTTCTTCCCGGCACCCTACCGGAGGGGAAATCATCCCAGAGGCCTTATATCTGGTATGAAGCGTGAGTAGTTCCACCTTGGACTATGGGTCCATGTAGTAGCTAGATGGTTGTATCTCCTCCTTGTGCTTTCATGTATAGATCTTGTGAGCTCCGTTCATGATCAAGATCTAATCTATTTGTAATCATGCATGTTGTGTTTGCGGGGATCCGATGGATATTGAGATTACTATGTCAGATTGATTAATGGTTTTGTCTATTTGATACTATCATGTCTGTGTTGTTTATGATCTTGCATGCTCTCCGTTCTTAGTAGCTATCTTGGTCAACTAGTTGCTAGTGACTCTAAGAGGGGGTATTTATGCTCGATAGTGGGTTCATGCCTCTAGTTTCCAAGGGAAGTGATAGAAATCTCTTCGGTTGTAGATGTGCTATTGCCACTAGGGAGAAAACAACGGTCTCTTGTTCATGGATCAAGTGGATTGTTTACCTTACACACTTTTCTTAAAGCAGTTGTATGTTGCTTGCAACTTAATACTAGAGGGGGTTCGGATGATAACCTGAAGGTGGACTTCTAGTCATAGATGTAATTGGATGGCGGTCTATGTATATTTTTGTATTGACCAATCGAATCTCATAGGATCTTTTTGTCTGGTATTGCATTGTTATGCCTTTGCTCAGTTCCTGTCAATTGCCCTGCTATAATTTGTTTACCCTTCATGCCATGTTGTTTATCCAAGGAGAGCAACTCTAGTGAACTATGGACCCCGGTCCAATCTTTACCATTGATACATCTTCAACTGTTACTTGTTTACTTGCTGCAAACCACCATTACCTTCCACACCATACGTCTAATCCTTTGTTACAGCAACCGGTGAGATTGACAACCTCACTGTTAGTTGGGGAAAAGTCTTGAGTTTGTGTTGTGCAGGTCTCCGTGTTGTTTGCAACACCTGTGTGACGTTTCCTTCCTCCTACTGGTTCGATAACATCGGTTTCTTACTGAGGAAAAACTTGTTGCCGTGCTGCTTCACACCTTGCTCTTGGGGTTCGCAACGAAGCGCTCCTACATCAACTCAGCGCTGCATCAAGCTTTTCTGGCGCCGTTGCCAGGGAGGCTAAGGACGTCTTCACAAGGGGAGTCCTTCACTTCCTTTCTCTTTACTTTGTTTTTAGTTTGCTTAGTTTCTTTTGTTTGGTTTTGTTTGCCTCGTTTCAAAAACTCCAAAAAAATTAGTCTAGATTGGTTTGCTTCCTTTATTCAAAAACACAACAAAATTAGTTCCTACTCTAGTTGCCACCTTTTTCTAGCTCACCATGTTGCTCCCCAAGTTCACCCTGAAGGACCTCTCTGTAGGTAGTGGCTCCATATGGGAAACACAATATTGAAGAATTCTTTAATCATGTTAGCAAGCATGAGGATATTGAGGATAAATCTATAGCAGAACTTGCTCCTAATTATGAAATTGATGGAGCTTATTTAGTTCATATGTTGGAGGCTAGGTTTGTTAGCCTTAACCCCATGATGCAAATTTTGTTCCTAAAACTAAAAGAAGAAAAGAATGTAGAAAAGAGAGAGTTTATTCTTGAAACTTTACTCAAAGAGTTCCATGATGTTGCTAAGGAAGTCAAAAAGGTCTTTGAGCATTTTAATATGCTAGGATCATGTGTAGATGTTGTGGGTACTTTAGATAAAACCAAGCCTAAAGATGAATTTAAGATACCCATACCCTTTAAGCTTGTTGGGATGCATGAGGCCTTTGGAAAGAATTTTGATTGGACTGTCCCTGGAAATCCTTTTGATGAAAGTAGTAAACCAAAGAGAAATGAGAAGGGATACTCCAAGACTCATTTGGATGAGATACCTCTCATAGTTGAAGATTTTGCAAGTATTGATCTCAATTCCTCATTTGAAAATACTTGATTTCTTGCTTCTTGTGCCTAACTTAAAGGTGTTAAAGAAAAGTACTTGTTGGGAGATAACCCAAGAGTTTCCTTGAGTCTTGGAAGTTATTACTTCAGTAATGACCTCTCCTTATCCTTTTTGTTTGCTTTTTGTGCCAAGAATGACCTCTAATGAGAGGGAAGTAAGATCTGGGGAGTTGCTGTCCCGAAACAGATTTCTGTCCTCCACCAAAAAAATTCGTGAAGAGTATATGTAACTCGGATTGATCTGAAAATGTTCGAATAAATCCCCCAGTATGTTACCTAACTTTCGTTAGTTCAACACTTTTTGATTTGAGCAACAAAAGGTCTTTGAAAAAATCGGTTTCTACCCGCTGATCTGTTTTGACAGATTTCTGCCATTATTTGCATTTGCTTCTTATTGATTCCTTTTTGAGTTCTCTTTAGGTGAATTGAGTTTTTTGAAGGAGTTGCTACTGTAGCTTGTGTTTTTAGTGAAAAGTCTTGCTGTTCCAAAGCTTTTCCTAAAGTCTATTATCTTTTGAATACACTAATGTTGCTAATGAAGATTGTGTGAAATTTTGTATGAAGGAAAAATTTAAGGTATAGAGAGAGAATGATGTAATGATATGAAGAGTGGACAAAAGCTCAAGCTTGGGGATGCCACCCCGGTGTCACCCCAAGAAATATCCAAGAAGTACAAGCGTCAAAGCTTGGGGATGCCCAAGGCATCCCCTTCTTTATCAATAAAAATCTTAGGTCTGTCTAGACACTTCGTTTTTATTGTTTCATGCACAATTGTGTTATTATTGGAGCGTCTTAGTTTTAGTTTCATTTGCTTAGTTTGTTTAGTTTGCTTGAATAAAGTAGTTTGGACCCCCGTTCTCGCTGTGTTGTTTCAAATAAGTTGCTTGGTGTTGGAAAGAAGTAGAAAGTTCTTGCTTGATAAGTGCAAGAGGAGCTTGCATTGACTGTGACTTAGACTTTAGCATGACATGCTAGGTGTTGTTTTGACCTTATGCTTAGTGATTATTGCTGTAGCATGTCTTGTTCCAAACAATTGGGATTGCTTAGTGTGCCTTGAAAGAATTATGCGTTGTTTTAGCATGCAAAAGCATAGTATTGTGGTATTCTCCTTTGATGCTTTGTTTAGGTTGACTTGGCACATGCTCACACCATGTTTTGACTATGAACAAGTCACCATAGACTCTATGATTATTTAGTCTTTGACTTGTAGTACCACTCTATGCTTTGATTAGTAATGTTTTGTTGCTCTGCATGATTATAGCCATTATTGCTCTCTTAGTTGGTTGCTCCCAGTCTTTTGCTAGCCTCCACTTGTATGAGTAAGCTCTACTCATGATTCCAACTCCCAAGAAACCAAGTTATTCCAAAGTGTCGACTATAAACTCCTATGCATGGTGTGTTACACCATTCCAAGTATATTCTTGTTTTCAGCTATCTTCCAATTAAAAGTATTTTGTTATGTGAAAACTTAGTGATTAAAGCCCTCACAAACTTGATGGCACACTTTATATTCTTTGCCCCTAATAAACTTGAACCATTATGTCATCTATGTTGTATATGCTTGCACTTATACATTGGAATTAGCAGAACCGTGTTTTCACGGGGAACGTTTTCAACATTGCACTTGTACTTTGTACATAGTTGATATCATGCTCTTTTGTCTATGGATGTCACCGGTGTGAAATAAAGAGGGAACTTGTAAGTCCATGGAGTATGTATTTTGTTTTAGAGAAACGCCTGAGCCGCTAGCCTAAGCCATGCCTAATCATGGTGGAAACTTGCAGCATCACCATAGTGAGCTATCTATGAAGCAACCTTAATAAAAAGCTATGCACATATTAAATAAAAAGATCGCTGAGATGCTCATTTTCTGCTTGCCTTGTCATTTTGGTTATGGTATAGCTCCTATACCATGTGCAAGGGGTACCCCGTTGGCGGTTCTCTATGATATGCATTTACTTACAATGATAAGAACTTGCAGGTGACTGAAGTTGAGTAGCATGAGGTGTGGACCTCGTATTCAAGGGACTTGAGATTGCCAACTTATACTTTGTCAAGCATATACTCCATATTTGTTCACTTTAACCTTAACCACTTCAAGATTCTTATGATACGGGCAATGAGGGCTGAAAGCTAACAAGTACCATAATTTTTGGAAGCTCTTTTGAAACTTGAAATCCCTGCTTACTTTATGAAAGGCCCTTGTTCCACCATTATTTGAGTCTCCACCTTCTACTTTTAGACAACATTAAGAGAGCATAGTTGTCATTCTGTGTGCAGTGTCCCAAAACTTATTGATTGATGAATATTGTGATATTACTTGTTCTTGTGCTACTTGTTTCTAGTCACCCTTGTGAACTTTGAAGGTGTCCTATGCATTTATTTGCTAGTCTATGAGGGACAAGCTGAATAACACTATGCCATGTTTTCTGTATATAAAACAGAAAAACGTTTTTCAATGCATGTTATTCATGATCTTTGTTTGTAGCCTTTCTTGTTGCTTGCATAGTTACTTTGTCCTATTGTTAGAACTCCATATTTCATGCACATGTTTAGAGTTCTTTGATCCTAGCTTTCAATGCTTGCAAATGGTTTGATCTTGGTTTTGATGGTGCATGTCACCTCAAAAATTATTCTTTTATCACTTACCTACTCGAGGACGAGCAGGAGTTAAGCTTGGGGGTGCTTGATACGTCGGAAACGTATCTATAATTTTTTATGCTCCCTGCTTGTTTAGTATCTACTTTGCTTTGCTTTGTCAACACTTTGAGGTGTTTTTATATCTTTTCTGGAAATAACCTATTAACAAGTTGCCACAGTGCCAGTTGCTTGTTTTCTTCTGTTTTTGGTTCCAGAAAGGCAGAAAATCAATATCCTCGGAATTGGAAGGGACAAAAGCAAAAGTCAATATTTTACTGTGGGGGACACGAAGCCAGAAGACGAGACGGAGAAGCAAACCAGAGCGGCCAGACCCCCCTAGGAGCGGGTGGGCCCACCCCGCGCCTAGGTAGGGTGTGGGGGCCCTGGCCGCCTCCCAGCCTCGCCTCTTCGCCTATAAGAAGCCATCGATGCAGAAACCCTAGGCACCTGATCAAAACTCCATGAAACCTTCTGTAGCCGCTGCCACCATCGTCCATAGATCGGGGGGATCAGAAATTCTTCCTGGCACCCTACCGGAGGGGAAATCATCCGAGAGGCCTTCTCTCCAGTATGAAGTGTGAGTAGTTCCACCTTGGACTATGGGTCCATGTAGTAGCTAGATGGTTGTATCTCCTCCTTGTGCTTTCATGTATAGATCTTCTGAGCTCCGTTCATGATCAAGATCTAATATATTTGTAATCATGCATGTTGTGTTTGCGGGGATCCAATGGATATTGAGATTACTATGTCAGAATGATTAATGGTTTTGTCTATTTGATACTATCATGCCTGTGTTGTTTGTGATCTTGCATGCTCTCCGTTGTTAGTAGCTATCTTGGCAAAGTAGTTGCTAGTGACTCCAAGAGGGGGTATTTATGCTCGATAGTGGGTTCATGCCTCTAGTTTCCAAGGGAAGTGACAAAAATCTCTTCTGTTGTAGATGTGTTGTTGCCACTACGGAAAAAACAACGGTCTCTTGTTCATGGAACAAGTGGATTGTTTACCTTACACACTTTGCTTAAAGCAGTTGTCTGTTGCTTGCAACTTAATACTAGAGGGTGTTTGGATGATAACCTGAAGGTGGACTTCTAGCCATAGATGCAGTTGGATGGCGGTCTATGTATATTGTTGTATTGCCCAATCGAATCTCATAGGATCTTTTTGTCTGGTATTGCCATGTTATGCCTTGCTCAGTTCCTGTCAATTTCCCTTCTGTAATTTGTTTACCCTTCATGCCATGTTGTTTATCTAAGGAGAGCACCTCTAGTGAACTATGGACCCCGGTCCAATCTTTACCATTGATACATCTTCCACTGTTACTTGTTACACCATACGTTTAATCCTTTGTTACAGCAACCAGTGAGATTGACAACCTCACTGTTAGTTGGGGAAACTTGATGGCACACTTTATATTCTTTGCCCCTAATAAACTTGAACCATTGTGTCATCTATGTTGTATATGCTTGTACTTATACGTTGGAATTAGAAGAACTGTGTTGTCACGGGGAACATTTTCAACATTGCACTTGTACTTTGTACATAGTTGATATCATGCTCTTTTGTCTATGGATGTCACCGATGTGAAATAAAGAGGGATCTTGTAAGTCCATGGAGTTATGTATTTTGTGTTAGAGAAACGCCTGGGCCGCTAGCCTAAGCCATGCCTAATCATGGTGGAAACTTGCAGCATCACCATAATGAGCATTCTGTGAAGCAACCTCAATAAAAAGCTATGCACATAGTAAATAAAAAGATCACTGAGATTCTCATTGTCTGCTTGCCTTGTCATTTTGGTTATGGTATAGCTCCTATACCATGTGCAAGGGGTACCCTGTTGGCGGTTCTCTATGATACACATGTACTTACTATGACAAGAACTTACATGTGACTAAAGTTGAGTAGCATGAGGTGCGACCCCCGTATTCAAGGGACATGAGATTGCCAACTTATACTTTGTCAAGCATATACTCCATACTTTGTTCACTTTAACCTTAATCACTTCAAGATGCTTTTGATAGGGGCAATGAGAGCTGGAAGCTAACAAGTATCATAATTTTTGGAAGCTCTTTATGTAACTTGAAATCCCTTCTTCCCTCTGAAGGGCCTTTCTTCCACTTTTATATTGAGTCTCCACCTTCTATCCTTAGGCACCAATTAAGAGAGCATAGTTGTCATTCTTAGTTTTATGTGCATTGTCCCAAAACTTATTGATTGATTCATAATGTTGATATTGCTTGTTCTTGAACTATTTGTATCTAGTCACTCTTATGAACTTTGAAGGTGTCCTATGGATTTACTTGCTACTCCATGAGGGAGAAGCTGGATGCCACTATGCTATGTTTTCTATATGTGAAACAAACAAACGTCTTTCAATGCATTGTTATTCATGAAATTTGTCTGTAACCTTTCATGTTGCATGCATAGTTGCTATGTCTTATTGTTAGAACTTCATCTTCCATGGTCATGTTTATAGTACTTTGATCCTAACTTTCAAAGCTTGCAAATGGTTTGATCTTGATTGTGATGGTGCATGTCACTTCAAAAATTATTCTTTTTATCACTTAACTACTCGAGGACAAGCAGGAGTTAAGCTTGGGGATGCTTGATACATCATAAACGTATCTATAATTTTTTATGTTCCATGCTTGTTTAGTATCTACTTTGCTATGTTTTGTTTACACTTTGAGGTATTTTTATATACTTTCTGTAACTAACCTATTGACAAGATGCCATAGTGCCAGTTGCCTGTTTTCTGCTGTTTTTGGTTTCAGAAAGCTAAAATATGAATATTCTCGGAATTGGACGGGACAAAAGCCAAAGTTCATATTTTCCCTGAACGATACGGAAAATCAAAGACGAGACGGAGGAGGACACCAGGGTGGCCACACCCTAGGTGGGCGCATGGTCCACCCTGGCTGCGCCCACAGGGGGTGTGGGCCCCTGGACCTCCACCGACCTTGACTCCTTTGCCTATAAGAATCCCCCGACTCAAAAACCCTAAAGAATCGATCAGAAAGCCACGGAAAGTTCCACAGTGCCGCCGCCACCGCAGGGTAGATTCGGGGGACAGAAAGTCTCTGTTCCGGCACCCTGTCGGGATAGGGAAGTGCCCCCGGAGCCATCTCCATCGATCTCCACCACCATCTTCATCACTGTTGCTGATTCCCATGATGAGGAGGGAGTAGTTCTTCCTCGAAGCTAAGGGCTCTACCGGTAGCTATGTGTTCATCTCTCTCTATGCATGATCTTGTTCTGGTCATGATCTTTGTAATCAAGTAGATCTACTCTGTTAGTCAAGTGCTTCATTAGATCTCTGCTCTCCCCATGTGTGTGAAAGTGACAGCGTGCACGCCATGGTGGCACTTAGGCTTGAGTCTACATAAATACTCACTGTGCTTTAATAGATCTATGCTTTTCCCCACGTGTGTGAAAGTGACGATGTGCATACCGTGTGTGGCACTTTGGCTAGAATGAATATTTGTTATGAGTTATATTTGGAGTTGAATGTCTTTATGAAATTATGGTGTTTGTTGGAACCATCTAGCGCTCAAGGTGATAATGTGGGGTTATCTAGATTAGGGAAGGCGAACTTTGAGGTGTGCTGTTATAGCCCTACCATGGATTAGATTGTCCAACCGGAGAGTAGTTAAGAGTAGTATCATTAAGAGAGGATATTTATATGAGAGAGTGTTCACTAGTGAAAGTATGATCCCTAGGCCTTGTTTCTAAACATTGAAACACCGTTTGCATCTAGATCTGTTGCATGTTTGTTTGCTTCCTTCTTGTTGCCTTTAGTCTTTACCTCACTGTCAAGCTATTTTCTATCACCGTTACCACTTGTATTCAACTATCTCTTCGCTAAAATAGTGCACCTATACACCTGACAAGTGTATTAGGTGTGTTGGGGACACAAGATACTTCTTGTATCTTAATTTCAGGGTTGCTTGAGAGGGAATACCTTTGACCACTTCCTCCCTGAGTTCGATAAACCTTGGGTGATCCACTTAACGGAAACTTGCTGCTATTCTACAAACCTCTGCACTTGGAGGCCCAACAACTGTCTACAAGAATAGAAGTGCGTAGACATCAATTCTTCACACCAACTCATTCCCCTCTCTCTCAGAACCACCTCTGACCTTTCCCCGGAGCAAGGCGAGCACCAACAAGGAGGAGAGGAGCCGTTTATTGGAGCCACCTCTGGAGCCGCCGTGACCACCATTCGAACTGTCGTCATCGACAACGTCGTTCGCCCCCATCGCCGACCCTAGATGGAGCCCAGGTGAGCCACCGGGTACCCCCACCATTTCCGTTAGGGTTCAGTCTCGTCGGAGCTATTCGACGGAGACGACGAACGTGAGCCATAGATCGTAGTCTAATCACACGGCCTAGATTGAAACTTACCGCTTCGGGTTAGATGAGCCGCTGACGCATGGAATCCCCCTGTTAGCAGCCCGCTGCACGCGCGCAGTGCAGCTGGGCTGGTCCATTTCCTTTCCCACGCGTAGCCCAGCAGTTCAAATAATCTTTTTACAATTTTATCAAACCCTAGTTCTGCGAGTAGATTCAAAAATCAATTAAAATAGATGTACTGAACCAAATTGCATGATTCCAATTTTGCTAGAAAGATATTGAAATTATCTATGCAAGCCCGTTGGATTCAAACCATTTGATATTATAGATCACCTATAGTAAAAATAACAAGAAATAGACTTTTACACTTTCAAACATTTTTCAAAAATCAACCATAAATGCTTTTGAGTTGATTCCAACTCTCAAAAATCACATTTAACAAGATCTATCTGAATATGTAAAAATATTTAGGTTTACATGGAGTGATCTTGGACTAGTACTAAAAGAATGCTATATAGGCATTTCTAGTCACTTTAATTGTATAAAATAGTAATTTTAAACTTTATAAAATATGACCACCACTTTAAATCACATTCCCAAGTATTGAAATATGTGGTGATGGCATGTGTCAACATGATCCCATATTTTAATTGGAGAATATTAAATCTTAAGTAGTTTTCAATGAGGAGAAATTACTTTCCTAAAATAAAATAAATAAGACTAGGTCTTTATTTCATGTGATGATTGTGATGATGCTAGATCATCTAGTGTGAGCCCTTATGTGCTAAATAGAAGTAGTTAAGTATTGTTTGGTGATTGTGTACCTCGTATTCAATTATAGACGCTAGTACCGACCAAGGCTACGAGGAGGAGTACTACGAAGAAGAAGAAAACTTCAACCACTGCACCAATCAAGGCAAGATAAAATAACTATGCAAGCAAACACTTGCAACTTTATTAACTATGCAAGCTAGATGCATTAGGCATACTTGGTTATGCAAACTTGATTATACAAATTCTGAGTTTTACTTGCAAGCTTTATTCTTTTCTTTATCTTTACCAAAGTTCTTTACTTTTAGTTAGTGCTTTGTGAGTTTTGGAAAGATAATATAGATATCATAAAGAGCATAAAACTAGGCCTAAGTTAGTTAGAACTAGATGTCATACTAAGGCATGAGACTAGATTTGGATAGTCACACTTGTTTAGCACTCTTCATTAGTGAATACCCTTAACTTCAGTGGCTAGTGGTAAGCATAGAAGTTGATCACTTTAGATAGGAATACTTGGTGAAAATGATTATGAAAACCTTGGAATGAAGATTCATTCTATTGAAATGTTTTGACATGTGCTATGAGCACAAGATGATTTGATGATGAAAATGTTGAGGCATGAGCCTTAGCCCTTCATAAAAACTGATGGTTGGGTTCGGATGCGATACCATTCTAATTTTTCCGTACAACCACAATACCTGAATTGAGTAGGGCTTAACTGGAAGTTTATATGTCTTAGTATGGGTTCCCTTGCGGAAGAGGTTGAGCTGAGGCTACCTCGTGAATGTGAATGTCCACCTGTCCAGTTCCCAAGATGACAGATGGTCATGGTTAGGAGGCCAAACTCATAGGGGAGGTGCCTATACTAGGATGTGTAATTGAAAGGTTAGGATTGATTATTCGCATACTGATTATGGTGATTCAGGGTTGTCCCTGAAGGATGTATCGAATGTTGTGGTGAGTGCACAATCTCTGTAGAGTGTCAAACTATTCGAATAGCCGCGTCCGCGGTCATGGACAGTTGGAGTGGCCATACTATGCCGTCGTTAGATGTTTTCAAAATGACTTGTGAAATGAACTATGACTTTGACTTGACCACAACAGGGTTGTGAACATGAAAACTAAGTTCCCACTTAGGTGTTATAGAACATTAAACTAGCTTTCTTTACTTTTGAACTCAATTGAGATAAACTTGGCCTTTTGCAAATAAACCTAGAGCTTAGGATTCCTACTCGAACTACTTTACATGTTAGTATTAATTTGCGAGTACTTAAAGACTGCTCATGGCTTTGTACCTGGCTATTCCCATGGCCAAACTATGAAGAGGACTACCAGGATGATGGACAACATGACGTCTATGACAACTAGGATCATCTCCCATCATCAGCATTGCCTGTGACCCTGAAGATGGAGCTTCGATCACGCTACCGTTATTATATATTCCGCTACGTTGATTGTATTAAGACTGGATCATGAGATCCTTTATTTGTAATACCTTTATTATGGTTTGTAATGGATGATGAACTATGGTACCAATTCTGTTATGTCTCGCAAAAATGGTAATCCTTTGATTGCGATGTATGGCATAACAGGCATCTGGGATTCAAATCCGGGTGTTGACAACCTATTGCTCCACCTGCTCCTGATGCTACTTTTTATGAAATTAAACATGATTTGCTAAATCTTGTTATGAAAGAGCAATTTTCTAGTTCTAGTTCTGATGCTGCTGCTCACCTTAATAAATTTGTTGAACTTTGTGAGATGCAAAAATATAAGGATGTAGATGGAGATATTATTAAGCTTAAATTGTTTCCTTTCTCTTTGAGAGGAAAAGCTGAAGAATGGTTGCTATCTTTGCCTAGAAATAGTATTGATTCTTGGATTAAATGCAAAGATGCTTTTATTGGAAAATAGTATCCTCCTGCTAAGATTATATCTATGTGATGTGAAATAATGAAATTTAAACAGTCTGATAATGAACATGTTGCTCAAGCTTGGGAAAGAATGAAATCTTTAGTGAAGAATTTCCCCACTCATGCACTGACTGCTTGGATGATTATCCAAACCTTTTACGCAAGACTGAATTTCTCTTCAAGAAATCTGTTGGATTCTGCTGCCGGAGGTACCTTTATGACCATTACTTTGGGTGCTGCAACAAATCTCGTTGATAATATGATGGTCAACTATTCTGAATGGCACAATGAGAGAGCTCCACAAGGTAAGAAGGTAAATTCTGTTGAAGAAACCTCCTCCTTGAGTGATAAAATTGATGTTATTATGTCTATGCTTGTTAATGGAAAAGCTCATATTGATCCAAATAATGTTCCTTTAGCCTCTATGGTTTCTCAAGAAGAACAAGTTGATGTGAACTTCATTAGAAATAATAATTTTAGCAACAATGCCTATAGGAATAAAATTGGTAATAATAACTATAGTCCATATCCTCCCAATAATGGTAATGCTTATGGAAATTCCTATAACAACAATAGAAGTGCACCCTCTGACAGCGGCGGGACCAGGATTTCTAAAGCGTGTATTCAAAATTTAAAAGGGCATAATTTTTTTAACAGTCTAAAGCCTAGTCTTTTTGCATGTATATTATGATTATAAAATCATCCAGTTCTAACTATATAATACGTATCCCTCAAAAAAGAACTATATAATACAAATAATATATAAAATAAATTGGGACCATGGGCATGTGTACAATATACATAAAGATTGGTGTTAAACTGTCTGTATTAAGATCCGAGTGATTTAGGCAGGCATATACCGGGCTAAGAAAGCTATATGTGCTCCTACTATAGTTGCTAGCAATAGTCGTTCCCATCTAAAAGTATATACATATTTGTTGTTCCATTCGTTTTCTTAAAATTTTCCCCAGATTCTTCTTGGAATGAAAATAAGATCAAATATTTCTATTGCAATTTTTCCTTTCCAAGCAGCCAAATGGGGCAGTACATAACATGAAATTGATAAAATTATATAAGCTCCAACTATTCAGCATAATAAAGAAGAAAAATCTAGAACATTAGAGGACAGAAAATATTAAAATAAATAGAAAGCTTACAAGTTATAGGGTAACTTTCCGATCCCGCAAGCCTTGAAAACTAGTGATAATGTCTTCATCCTTAACTTGCAAGAAGAATTCCCTCTCAATGAATGTTACCAAGCAACCATTCAAAAACCTCTGGCCCATCTTGCTTCTTAGCTTGTTTTTGATAAAGTTCATTGAAGAAAAGACTCTCTCAACACCAGCAGTTGCAACGGGCAAAACTAGCACCAATTTCAGAAGTTTGTAAACTATGTCATACCGAAGAATCCTATCTATTTTAACAAGCATCATAGAAAGTTGTGCCAGACTACTCAAATTTGCAAAGTTTTCATCCTTACTCACATCATTAATATAGCGGTTCAGTTGAAACGGAAGTTGGATTTGTTCTTCAAATGCAAAATCATGAGGATAGAATTCAGCAAGCCTAACCAAATTATCAACATTGAAAGCAGAGAATGACTTGGCTGGACTAAATGATGCCATGCATCTAAGTAGCTCCGTGTTTACCTCATCAAATCTGCTATTAAGCTCCTGAAGTTGCCTATCAATGACACCCAAAAACATATTAGCATGAAACCGATGGTAATTAATGGCATCTTTATAGTATCTCTTTGCTCTTTGTATAGGTTTATACTTCCCATCCATGTCAACAACTTTGAGATGGTGCTTCACACAAAAAAAAGTGACTGTATCAAGAAATTCTTTCCATCCAGCATCATCTCTCAAAACATCGAATTCTACCTTTGTATCAGCAAGAAGGTCCATTGCATTCACAATATCTTGATCCCTCCTTTGCAAAGCATTACAAAATCCATTTGTGTATCCAAATATTTCATTCATCAAGTGCAACAAGAAAACAAATTCAAATGACTCAAATACTTCCAGCATAGTTTGAGCTCCTAAAGCTTCAGCCCCTTTACTTTCTTTCCCAACCCTGAAAAGAACTTTCTTGATAGCAGGATATAAATGCATAACATGCATTACAGTTCTGTGGTGAGATCCCCACCGTGTATCACCTGGCCTAGATAAGCCCATCTCTTGATTCAAACCTTGGCCACTTTCAATTTCACCCAATTTCAATGCTTGAATCATATACTCAGCTTGAGTTATGCGAAGCATGCAGATCTTTTTACAAGACATCCCAAGGACATTCAACAAATATGCTAGTTGTCCAAAGAACCATTGGCAATCAATATTCTCCTTAGCAATAGCAACAAGGGTTAGTTGAAGCTGATGAGCAAAGCAATGAACATAATAAGCTGAAGGTGAATCTGCCATAATTAATTTTTTCAAACCATTCACATGACCCTTCATGTTGCTAGCTCCATCATACCCTTGCCCACGAACCTTAGATAAAGGCAACTGATGTATAATAAGTAAAGACTGAATTGCTTCTTTAAGAGTCAATGATGCAGTATCTTCAACTTGTACAAGACCAAGAAACCTCTCAACTGGCTCTCCTGATTTATTGACAAAACGCAAGCAAAGAGCCAATTGTTCTTGTTGATACGCATCACTAGATTCATCAGCAAGAATTGCAAAACACTCATCACCAAGTTCCTCGATGACAAATTTAGTTGTTTCAGTAGCACAACAAGTAATGAGTTGTTTCTGAATTTTGTGGTCTATCATCTGACAATTAAGTGGAGCATTACCTAGAACCACCTTATTTACTTCTTCAAAGTTACCTGCTAGCCGTTGCAAAAGTTCCTTAAAATTCCCTTTGTTTTTTGAATCTCTCGACTCATCATGACCACGAAAAGCCAACCCCTGTCGCAAGATATATCTTATGCACTTAAGTGATCAGGTCAGGCGAGCTAGATATCGAGCCTTAAATTGCGCGGTGTGTGAGGAAATGGACTCACGGATTGATGCTTTAGGTGTTATGAACATATTATATTTCTCTTCGGCTTTAGAATGAGCACTATTGATTTCACCTGCATGCCTACGAAATCTAGCTTTCATGTTCCAATTTCTAAACCCTCCATTGATGAAACTATCTCCACCAGCAAATTTAGTGCTATCTTTGAATAAATAGCAAATAAAGCAATATGCAGCATCTCTATCTACACTATATTCAAGCCACTTGAACTCATCAAACCACTTTGGTTGGAAGCGGCGCATACCTCCACACATATGTTGGGGGTAATCCTCCTTCTTCATCTTGGGTCGATAAGGTCCCAATGCGATGTATGTCCTTCTAACCGAATCTTGGCCTTTGACATCATACCTTGATATTGGAGTCCTCAATCCAGGATCATGCTCAATGTCATAAACATCATCATCATCATATTCGTCACCATCACTTGATTCATCACCTTCTGATATTTCCCCATTCTTCGCTTCTGTGCTAGCAGCTTTCTCCGATTCTGGTGGCATACTTGTCCCACTCCCACTGCCATCTTGCCCTTGGAATATCACCAATTGGTTGCATTGATTTTCAGCTTGACTATCTGTTTGATTTTTGGACTATTTTTTCTTTGCTGCGGCTTTTTCCAAAAAAGCCTTCAAATCAACAGTAGGACCTGATTCCTCTTCATATTTTAAAAAAATGTAACCTATACAAAATTCAAAACGAAATGAACAATGAGATGTACTGAATTTCAAGCTATTTAATTTAGATTTCAGAAACAACTGAAGCTACTCTCAATTTTTTACTGTATCTCAACAACTGAACCAAAAAAACAGAGAAGAATTAAGCAGTCTAGATTACGTACCCGATTCTGAAATCTGGTGAGCTGCTGTGATCGTGGACTTGGCTGGAGAGTGGAGAATTCAAACTAAGACGCTGCGGGCAGTACGTTGCCGGCGGCGGAGTGCAGCGGCCGGCCGGCCGGCGACCGCGCTGGGGCTTCGAGACGAACGGGCGTGGAGACGCGACAACCGGAGGGAGGGATGATTTCCGCCTATCGCGAGATTTCCGTCTACTCCGTCGCAAACTCTCATATAAGATTAGGTTCGATTGATCAGCGGTTCTGGCCGGGGAATCAGGCGGCGATCGGAAGGAGTAGTTACAAAAATGATTTGGACTTGTACGTTTTTTTAGATAAATCTCTACTCTGTACGTGTGGACATGTGGTGTAGATAGAGCCAATTGGGCCAAACCGTCAAGTTAGCTGGGCCACATAGTGAAATTAGCCTTTGTCATGTGAATACTCTGGTCGTGTCTTTCATTTTTATTTTTTTATCATACGTATACCTCCTATGTAGTATATATATGTAGTTTTTAGTTAAATTTTTTGGGTATGCATCTGAATACCTTTGACTTCAAGTGGGCCCGCCCCTGCCCTCTGAACTTGAATTTATGCTTAAAGATTTTATTAGTAAAAAAACTGCTTTCAATAAAACTGTTGAGGAAAAACTTTTAAATGCTGAAAAAAATATTTCATCTTTGTCTGAAGCACAATCCCCTTTGATTAATAAAATGGCTGTTAAACCTGAAACCATGAAAAATCCCTTTGCTGCTGCTAATGCCATACAAGTTAGAATTGATGAAAATGTTAGACTATTAGTTGAGTTGCATGCTAAGTAGGAAAGAGAAGATGAAATTGCTATAAATAGTAGGATTTGTACTATTACCACCACCAATGTTGATGCTATCAAACCACAAGAAGCGCCCATTCCTTTTGCAACAATGCCTAAACCCAATAAGAATGCTGAAATTTTTCGAAATATGGGAAACAATAATTCCAATACCTTGGATGCTAATTTTGATTTTGATCTTGATGGTTGCAATATTTATGAAGTAATTATGTTCTTACAAAAGCTTGCTAGAAGTCCTAATGCTAGTGCTATGAATATGACTTTTACAAAACACATTACAGATGCTCTCATTAAAATTAAAGAAGAAAAATTGAAACATAAAGTTTCTATTACTAGGAAACTAGAAGATGGTTAGGAACCCATCATTAATATGAAAGTGAATGATTTTGGTCTCAAATCTTTATGTGACCTTGGTTATAGTGTCTCTATTATGCCTAGAAAAATTTATGAAATGCTTGATTTGCCACCAATGGAAGATTCTTATTTAGATGTCCACCTTGATGATAATGCTAAAAAGAAACTTATGGGGAGTATTAAAGATGTTCTTATTATGGTAAACAATACCTATGTCCCTATTGATTTCTATGTTTTGGATGTTGAATGCAATGCTTCTTCTCCTATTATTTTGGGAAGACCTTTTCTTAGAACTGTTGGTGTCATTATTGATATGAAGGAAGACACCATTAAATATCAATTCCTACTCAAAAAAGGTATAGAACACTTCCCTAAAAAGAGAGATAAGATACCTTTTGCTCCTCCTATTAAAACAAAATTTGATGTTAATGCTTCTTCATTTGAAAACACTTGATTCTTGCTTTCTATGCCTAACTTAAAGGCGTTAAAGAAAAGTACTCTTGGGAGATAAGCCAATTTTTGCTTTCAGTAAATTTTTATTTTGTTGAGTCTTGGAAGTTATTGCTTCAGTAATAACCTATCCTTATCCTTTTTGTGTGGTTTTTGTGCCAAAAATAACCTCTAATGAGAGAGAAGTAAGATTTGGGGAAGTTGTTGTCCCGAAACAGATTTATGTGCTTCACTTTAAATATTCGTGAAAATCCCAGTACCTCGGATTGAGCTGTAATTTTCTAAGAATATGCCCCAGGTTATTATCTAACTTTTGTTAGTTCAACACTTTTCGATTTGAGCAATAGAAGGTCTTAGAAAAAAAATCGGTTTTTACCTGCTGGTCTGTTTTGACAGTTATCTGCCATTATTTGCATTTGCCTCTTATGGGTTTCCTTTTGAGTTCTCTTTGATCACTTGAGCTTTTAAAAGAAATTGCTACAGTAGCTTGTGTTTTAATGGAAGTTTTACTTGTGTTGAAACTAAACCCAAAGACTTGTTATCTTGAATACACTAATGTTGCTAATGAAGATTGTGTGAAGTTTTGTATGAAGGAAATTTTCAAGTGTAGAGGAAGAATGATGTGATGAGATGAAGAATGGACAAAAGCTCAAGCTTGGGGATGCCACCCGTGTCACCCCAAGAAATATTCAAGAGGTACAAGCGTCAAAGCTTGGGGATGCCCAAGGCATCCCCTTCTTCATCAATAAAATTCTCAGGTTCTCTTTCTAGACACTTTATTTTTATTGCTTCATGCACTTTTTGTTGTTCTTGGAGCATCTTTGTTTTTGCTTTTAGTTTCTTTTGCTTTGTTTGCTGCAATAATTTGGTCGGACCCCAATACTCCTATTTTGTAGAAGTCATACCTAGTTCTTCATTGTCTAGAACACTCTAGTTTTTACTCTTATTGTTCTTTGAGTGTTCTCTTTTGCTAGCACCATGTTTAGTTTTAGTTTTCTTGTGATTTTTGCTTAGAACTTTTTAGTTCTTCTTTGTGGATTTGTGAGACAAGCTGTAGAGGCCTAAACCCAATAAGGTACGAGTCCTTGTGTTTATAGTGCTAGTCCCTGGATCGAATATCTAGCACCCACAGTTTAAGATGTAATATCAAGAAAAAAGGTCATATTACAACTCATAACCAGGAATAAAATAGTTCATTACAACTTACATAGCTCATATGGCTATCTTCTTACAGAGTAGAAGATATAACTATAAAGCATGGAGTTCTTCATCTTCATATGCCACAGGCAAACATGTTGGTTGTAGACTTGTAATCCCTACTCAACAAACTTCACTAACATCAAACAAACCTGCAACATGATAAGTTACAGCCACAAGGGTTAATACATTTGAATTGTATTGGCAAGTGATATCATATTGATGTAGAGAATCTAACATCTACATGAATATATGGCTAAGTGGAGTTTTGGCTGGCCTTTGCATAAAATAAGTTTTCCCTATCCTTTGAAAATAGTTTTTATCTTTTTCAAAACACTTCATCAAACATGGCACACTGGATACACACCAGGTGCTACACTTGTTCACCCAGTAAGTTTTAACTTAGAGAAATTAGAATGATGAGATTCTTGATCTTGCTTCATTGTCTTGATGCTCAAAATTGTCCATAACCGGGGACACGACTAAGTACTTAGTTTTACCCTCTCGAGAGGTGGTGCACTTTCCCCACAAGACTCGACATGCATCGAGACGAGACTTTTCAGAAGCAATCCCTCAGACCACCATGGATGCGTTCCATCCTATCATCACTACCACCTTCTGTCCATCTGGCTGAGTTCTTGCAACTTAGTTGGTCAAGGCAGATCCCATATGCCATGTGGCTGCACTGGAAGCTTTCGCGATAAGAATGTCTCCAATCTCTTTATTCCTGGGTGGCCGTCCACAAGTGAGATACACCAGGGTAAACCATAGAAATGGGCCCTAGGTAACCACTCAACAAAAATCCATCCATACAAGTCCCATTTCCACCCAAGTGTTTCATTAACATCAGTTGTTTTCATTAGTCCAAAATAATCTTTGTATTTTCATAAGACATCATATCATGAATTCCACCCACAATTCTATACAGCTAGACTAAGCATTCTAAACTCACCATGTCTCATAACTTTAGGAATACTACCAAGGTAGATACTATAGATTTAGCATAGCATAGAAATATACAAAATAGTCCTATCATGCATACTACAAATTATCACTAATGCAATATTGAAAAGATAGGACTTTTGATGAACAAAGTATCACTTGCCTTTTTAGAAGAAAATCTAGGTACTCCTTCATCATGCAAATGTCACACTCCTCAAAGTTCACTACATCACAATCAAGCAAAGCACACATTCAAAGCTAGCACACAAAATAACAAAACAAAACAAGTAAACAAAGAAATGCATGCAAGCATGCAAAAGGTTATTTTATTGAAAAAGTTGTTTCTAACAAGGTCCTAAACTTTTAAACACCTACTGATCCTTCTAAAAGGTGGAATTCCAATTGGAATCAAGTTAGTGCAATTTGGTTAATTAAATCATTTTTGTTTTACTAGAAAAGCTTTATTCAAAGGGATAATTTCTAGGGTCAACAAAATATATTTTTAATTTCAAATGTTAGTGTTTATGTTCAGAGGGTTCAAAAGAAAACCATTTGCAAAAGGATTTACTCAAAAAAAAATTTAGAACAATTTTTATACTCAAAATAGCCCTAAACAATTCTCTCCCTAAAACTCTAGTTTTTCAGAAGCAAATGACCAAAGTAAGGCCATATATGAAAATTTCACATTTTTCTGAATCCATAGACACCAAATTTGTATTTTTATGATTTTTAGATTAAAAGTTATGAATTTTACAAGTTTAATCATCTAATAGATCAAATCTGGATTTTAAATCTAAAACACTGATGACCCACAAGTATAGGGGGTGTATAGCAGTACTTTCGATAAATAGGAGTGTCGATCCCAACGAGGAGCAGAAGGTGTTGACTAGTGGTATGGAGCAGGAAATCTCTGTAAATACTTAGCGAACGGATTTTTAGGGGTTTTCTGAAAAAACAACAAAACAAAGTGCAAGTAATAAAGACAAAGGACAAACGCAGCAAGTGGCCCAAATCCTTTCTTAGCAAAGGACAAGCCGGTGGAAATACTTATAAGTACCAAACGTTCTCGAGGACACATGGGAATTCTGTCAAGTGCTTTCGCTTCAAATAGCTGAGTACCCTTCTTTGGTGTTGTAAGTGTTGTGTGGGTGAACCTGTGCTAATGTACTGACCTTACTTGGACTAATACATACTTGTGATTAAACCCCCTTCAAGCATCCGCAACTACAGGAAAGTAATTAAGATATAAACCTAACCACAACCTTACACTCTGAGATCCTATGCTCCCTTATGCAATGGTGTCCTAACGGGGGTTTAGGTTGCTGTCCCTCCGGCAACCCCACAATTAGTAGCCAAATACACATTGCATTCCCCTAGGCCCATAAATGGTGAAGTATCATGTAGTCGACGTTCACATGACACCACTAGAAGAATAGCACCACAACTTAAATACTAAACCATTGAATAATAACTCAACACAAATCCACTACTAATGACATGACTTCTCCCATGTCCTCAAGAACTAAACAAACTACTCACAAGACATCATATGGATCAAGATCAAAGATGATATGGTGATGAATAACAATCTGAACATAAACAATAATCCAATGGTTCCACTCACAAGCATCAACTACAATAGTAATTAACACCGGGAAAGTTTCCCCTAAGAACTAAAGCAATATCCAACACAATTGTTACAGCGAGACAGAGTGGTGATGATGGTGTTGGTGGAGATGATGGTGTCGATGATGATGATGCTGATCCTAATGAAGCCTAGATTTATGATGGTGTTGATGGCGACGGTCTCCCCTCTCCAGGAAGGAATTCCCCCGGCAGAAATTTGTCTGCCGGAGAGATCTTTCTCTCTCGGTGTTTTCCGCCTCGCAGAGGCAACAGAAATCTATCTGTGGTTGCTCCCCTGGTGTTAGGGTTCTGTAAGGAAGATATAGGTGAGAGGGCGGTGTCGGAGGCCAAGCAGGTGGGCCACACCTGCCCTAGGCGCGGGGCAAGGTGGGCCCGCGCCTAGGGGGTGTGGGCCCCCTGTGGCCCGGCTATGCCTCCCCTTCTGGCTTCCTTCGTCTTCCGGAAAAATATAATTTCCCATATTTTTTTGGTATTTTTCCGATCTTCACAAAATTGCATCAAAACACCTCTTTTTCCATTAGAATCCATACTCCGGCAGTCCATCCTCCAAGAATCATCCAACATGCAAAAACAGTGGAAAAGACATAAGTAATACCTCATAATAAGACATATATCAATGAATAGAGGCAAATTATGATATAGAATGGTGATGCAAATTGGACGTATCAAACACAGACACGTGGCTTGTTCCTATTGGTTGGTACCTGATACGTCCAAAACGTATATACTTTCTCGAACACTTTGCTATTGTTTTTCCTCTATACTTGTGTGATTTGGATACAACTAACACGAACTGACATTGTTTTCAGCAGAATTACCTTGGTGTCTTGTTTTTGTGCAGAAAATGAACTATCAGGAAAAATCCCGGAAAATATGCCAAAAAATATATTTCACCAGAAGATCCACGGAGCCAGAAGGGGAGATAGAGGGGAGGCCTGGGGGGCCCAGACCCACCCCAGGCACAGGCCCACTGACCCCGCGCCTAGGGGAGGTTTGGCCACCCCAGGCAGCTTCTCGGCCTCCCTCCACGTCTATAAGTTGCCTTCTGACCTAAAAACAGGGGGGTTCGATAATTTTCCAGAAAGAGTTCCGCTCCGCTGCTGCCACCAGAAACCAAGATTCGGATCCAGAAACTCCGTTCTGGCTCCCTGCCGGGACGGGGAATTTGGAGAGGATCATCGCCATCGTCATCACCAACGCATATCCATCAACCACCGATGTTTCCCTCATCCATGAGTGAGTAATCCCCCGCTGTAGGCTTGGGGATGGTAGGGATTGTATGAGTTCTGTCATGTAATCGAATAAGATCTCTTAGGGCATAGTGCCTAGTATCTCTATTAGTGCTATTTGACTTTGTTGCAACTTGTTGTGCTTAATGCTTTTCACTAGGGCCCGAGTGAAGGGGTTCGTAGCATGGAAAACAAAAAATTTCTACCGCATGCACACAAACAAGCCAAGATCTATCTACTAGATTGTAGCAACGAGTCGATAGAAGCACTCACCCTCGAAGATTCCAAAGCGGTTAACGAGAGCAGATTCTCGTAGGTGATGTAGTCGTACACTTGCCGATCTCAAGATCGTGTAGACGATCCTTCTGGCGCTGCATTCCGGCAGTGCTTCCGCAATCGGTCACACGTTCGGTACTCGATGAAGACCTTCCTCTCCCTTGTTCCAGCAGGCAGCGGAGGTTGTAGTTCTCCCCTCGTGATTCCGGCTGCACGACGACATGGTGTTAGAAGTAGAGGGAAGATCCCGCAGGGCTTCCCCTAAGCCGGATGCGAGTTATGGTGGATTAGGGTTTCCCGGAGATCTAGGGTTTATATGACCGGGAGGAGGAGGAGGTGTCGGCGGCGGCGCGGGTGTATGGGGAGGGCTTGGATCTTGTGGTGTTGGGGCAGCCTTGGGAGGGGTGGGTTTGAATCCAAACCCAAACCCAAGTTGGATTGAGAGAAGGACTTGTTTCTTCTCCCACTAGGAAACCATTGTTCCAGTTTGACTTTTAATTTAGAGCTTTATTTATCTCTTGCAAATGTCAACACCAAGTGACCTAGGATATGATCCAATCATTCCACATATCCATGACACATTCATGGACCATTCCCCGTCCGGATCGGTGAACCTTCTAGACCCTTCTAGAACCTCTCCGATGAAACCATCAGAAACATTCCTGAACTCCGAAATCGGACTTTCCTTATATGAATCTTATTCTCCGGACCATTCTGGATCTCCTCGTGATATCCCGGATCCCATCCGAGAGTCCGAACAACATTCGGTATCCCTATTAACATTCCATATCTACTAAACAACATCGAATCCTTAAGTTTGTCTCCCTACGGTTCGTGAATTATGCGAACATGATCGAGACACTTATCCAATCAATAACCAATAGAGGAATCTAGAAATTCATATGGCTCCCACATATTTCAACGATTACTTTGCGATCGAATGAACCACTTACATACGATACCAATTTACCTTTGTCTCATGATAGTTTACTTATCCGAGGTTTTGATCGTCGGTATCTCTGCATACCTAGTTCAACCTCGTTACTGATAAGGACTCTTTTCTCGTTCCCGTGATGTGTGATCCCTTGTGAGACAGTCACATGCTTGCAAGCCAATTGGATGACATTCCACCGAGAGGGCCCAGAGTATATCTATGCGTCATATGGATGGACAAATCCCACTCTTGATCCATGTGCCTCAACCCATACTTTCGAACACTCAATGCCACCTTTATAGCCACCCAGTTATGGTGTGGTGTTTGATGTCATCAAAGCATCCTTTCGGTGATGGTGATTAGCATGATCTCATGGTCGAAGGAATTAGGTTACTATGTATCAGAAAGCTTATAGCAAACGAACTATTAAAATGACTTGATCTTTATGCTATGCTTATCTATAGGAGTATGTCCATCACACCATTCTCCTAATGATATGATCTTATTGTTAATAACATCTCAATGTTCATGATCGAGAAACTACGATCATCTATTAACCAACAAGCTAGTATTATAAAGAGGCTTTACTAGGGACTCTAATTTAGTTTACAAATCACACAAGTATTAATGTTTCCGGTTAATACTATTATAGCATGAATGTAAACATTTATCATAAACACAAAGATATAATAATAACCACTTTTATTATTGCCTCTAGGGCATATCTCCAATAGTCTCCCACTTGCACTAGAGTCAACTAATCTAGATTACATGGTAATATACCGAACACCCATGGCAGTTTGGTGCTGGTCATGTTTTGCCCTTGGGAGAGGTTTAGTCAACGGATCCGCCACATTCAGATATGTGTGTACTTTGCAAATCTTTATGTCACCATCTTGGACATGCTCTCGAATAGCGTGAAAACGTAGCTTGATGTGCTTCAGCTTCTTGTGTGACCTTGGTTCTTGCGCATTGGCTATGGCACCCATGTTATCACAATAGTTATACATTGGGTCTAGCGCACTTGGAACCACACCGAGCTCTGTAATGAACTCCTTCATCCATATTGCCTCCTGTGAAGCCTCCGAAGCAGCTATGTATTCCGATTCAGTTGAAGATCTCGCCACAACGCTTTTCTTTGCACTCCTCCAGCTAACTGTTGCACCATTCAAAGTAAATACGTATCTAGATTGAGATTTAGAATCATCCGGATCGGTGTTCCAACTAGCATCGGTGTAACCATTAACAACGATTTGTTCATCACCTCCATAAGAAAGAACCATATCCTTAGTTCTTCTCAAGTACTTAATGGTGTTTTTGACCGCTGTCCAATGATCCACTCCTGGATCACTTTGATATCTGCTAGTCAAACTAACAGCATATGCAATGTCGGGTCTAGTACATAGCATGGCATACATAAGATATCCTATGGCTGAGGCATAGGGAGTCTTACTCATCCTTTCTCTATCTTCTGCCGTTGCAGGACTTTGAGTTTTACTCAAGGTCGTATTGGGCAACATGGGCAAGAACCCTTTCTTGCTATCTTCCATTCCAAACATCTTTAGAACTTTGTCCAAATATGTACTCTGGGACAATGATATTAGGCGTCTCGATCTTTCTCTATAAATCTTTATGCCTAATATGTAAGCTGCTTCGCCAAGACCTTTATTGAAAAACTATTATTCAAATAATCCTTGACACTATTAAGAAGGTCTACATCATTCCCAATCAACAATATGTCATCTACATATAGTATTAGGAATGCTACAGAGCTCCCACTCACTTTCTTGTAAATACAAGCTTCTCCATAAGTTTGTATAAAACCAAAGCTTTTGATTACCTTATCAAAACGTTGATTCCAACTCCGGGATGCTTGCTTCAATCCATAGATGGACTGTTGAAGTTTGCATACCTTGTTAGCATCTTTAGGATCGACAAAACCTTTGGGTTGCATCATATACAACTCTTCATCAATGTCTCCATTGAGGAATGCTGTTTTGACATCCATCTGCCATATCTCATAATCATAATATGCAGAGATTGCTAACATAATCCTCACAGACTTTAGCTTCGCTAATGGTGAGAAAGTCTCATCGTAGTCAACTCCTTGAATTTGTCGAAACCCTTTTGCGACAAGTCGAGCTTTATAGACAGTAACATTACCATCAGCATCTGTTTTCTTATTGAAAATCCATTTGTTCTCGACAGCCTTTCGGCCATCCGGTAAGTCCACCAAAGTCCATACTTGGTTTTCGTACATGGATCCAATCTCGGATTTCATGTCTTCTTGCCATTTATTGGAATCTGGGCTCATCATCGCTTCCTCATATGTCGCAGGGTCATCGGAATTGTCCACCAACATGACACTCATAACGGGATCATACCAATTAGGAGTGGTACGAGTCCTCGTCGACCTGCAAGGTTCCGTAGCAACTTCAACCGAAGTTTCATGATCAACATCATTAGCTTCCTCTCTTATTGTTGTAGGCGCCATAGGAACTACTTCCGATGCTGTGCTACTCGCAAGTTCGAGAGAAGGTTCAACAACCTCGTCGAGTTCTACTTTCCTTCCAGTCACTTCTTTCGAGAGAAATTCCTTTTCGAGAAAGGATCCATTCTTGGCAACAAAGGTTTTGCCTTCGGATCTATGATAGAAGGTATACCCAATAGTTTCCTTTGGGTATCCTATGAAGACGCATTTTTCCGCTTTGGGTTCAAGCTTGTCGGGCTGTAACTTCTTTACATAATCTTCGCAACCCCAAACTTTAAGGAACGACAATTTAGGTTTCTTCCCGAACCATAATTCATACGGTGTCGTTTCAACGGATTTAGATGGTGCCCTATTTAAAGTGAATGCGGCTGTTTCTAATGCATAACCCCAAACTGATAGCGGTAAATCTATAAGTGACATAATAGAATGAACCATATCTAAGAGAGTTCGATTACGACGTTTGGACACACCATTACGCTGTGGTGTTCCCGGCGGTGTCAATTGTGAAAGTATTCTGCATTTCTTCAAATGCTCGCCAAACTCGTAACTTAGATATTCACCTCCACGATCAGATCGTAGAAATTTAATCTTCTTGTTACGCTGATTCTCTACCTCACTTTGAAATTCCTTAAACTTCTCGAAAGTTTCAGACTTATGTTTCATGAAATAGTGTCACATCCCAAATTTTTCCAAATTTTGTAATGTGAAAAATGAACGAACAAAATAAATAATTGTTGAAATTTAGGGTGAAAAGAAACTTTTGTTTCTAAGTGGAAACATTAAAACCCATCTTGAACAAACTTCGAATAGAATTTGAATCCAACTAAATTCAAATCAAGTGGAATGCATTCCTCATAAATGCATCTTGAAATTTAAACATTTGGAAAATAAACCCAAACCCTAAAACCCTAATGGAAGAAAAACATTTTCAAGTTACCTCTAAGCCTATGGTTTTGATTCATATAAATTTTTTTGTCAACAAACATTTATAAATGATCAAGAATGACAAATAGAAATATTATAAAACCATATAAATTGGTTTCACTTAATTTGGAGCCATAGATAAAATCTTATGAATTTAATAAGATAAGGAAATTGAAGTTCCAAAGCTAACAAAGCTCCTATCCAAAATCCATACCAAATGGTGAGTAATTAATCATAAAGAGATTTAAAAGGATAAACAAATATTAAATAAGATTTTACCAAATTGGAATCACCAAGTTTGGACCTTTAAATAAAAAGATATAGACTTTATAAGATAAATAATAAATAATAAATAAGGACTATTTGATAAGAGCTAAATAAATCTTGGCCTAATCCATAAGAAAATGGAATAAATATAATCCAAATTCAAATAAAATAATGGGTAAAGAATTTTCAAATAAAATAAAATGACAATAACCAATTCTATTCCTATTGGAATAAAGACAAAATTCCCTAATAAGAATGATTAATTAAATCAAGGAAAATAATTTGAATTTACCCAAGTGGAATAAAAGTTATTTAATTGACTTAAATGAAATACAAGGATCATTTAAATAAAATTTATGGAATTAAACCCATATTTAATTTCATTGGAATAAAGACAAATGCCCATTTATAAAATAAATAAAAGACCCTAAAAAGAATAAAAGAATTATTCTAAATTTGACTTTAGAATGTATTATTAATCAGTATTAAAATCTACACAAAGTTTGGTTGAAGTTTGAATTCAAATGGGTGTTTGAAATGATTAAACAAAAATCAAACAGATAAATAGAAAAAGAAAAGGAAAAACAAAACTGTACAAAAAAAAGGAACTAAGCCTGCCCAGCCAGCAAACCCAGCCCACTGGCCCAGTTAGCCCATTTACCACTTCCCGCGAGAAAACGATTCGCACCAAGGATTTGACCCGCCCCCTCACTGACTACCGGACCCCACCTCCTCTCTCTCTCTCTCTCTCTCTCTCTCTCTCTCTCTCTCTCTCTCTCTCTCTCTCTCTCTCTCTCTCTCTCTCTCTCTCTCTCTCTCTCTCTCTCTCTCTCTCTCGCTGACAACCACGCCCCACCCGTCAGGCTTCTTCCTCACCCGCCCGTTGACCACGCCTCGCTGACCGTTCCTGCCGTTATCTCCCCGGCTTAATTCCGCGATAATGGCGCATTAATATTTCCTCACAATCACGCTCGATAAATCCCCTCTCTCTTTTCTATCTTTCCCCTCAAACCTTGCTGCCAGAGAGCCACCAGGCTGCGTCGATTTTACCTTGCACTGCCGCGGCCTCCGACGCACTTCAGCGACTATTCCGGCCAACCGCCGTCGCCCCTCGCCCCCTCGACCACAGGAGCGCACTCCCCATCCCCTGGCGCTTCTCTCTGAACCCTCAACTCACTCACTCGCGCCTCAGACGCTCGGCAACTTTGAAGTCTGATCGCCACCATGAGCCTTCCCAACTCCGGCGATCTCCCTCGGTATGTAATGACCGCCCCCTCCACTCTAGTTGACACGCGAATGATCCCCAGCATCGTACACATCTAACTGCACCTCGGTTTTGTCTTAGCGCGCACCGTGGCGTCGTCTCCAACAAACGACTGACGCACCCGACGCCAGACACATCTCCGGCGAGGAATTCTGGCTGACCTCGAGCGCCCCTTCACCAAGCAAGGTCATGTTGAGCATCAGCAAAGCACGACGAACCTGGTAATGCCCTCCTCTACCTCCCTCGCTTCCTAAATCATCGGCTCCGCAGCAGTCTGACCGCGCCACCGCTCACCGTCGCCGCGTGCCGCCAGTCGATGGTCATTTGATCGTCAGCCGTAGGATTTAGATCCAATGCACGCGATAGAACTTAAGAGAAGATGTATGTTGTGGTCTGGACCGTGCAATGCAACTTAAATCCAACGCTTCACAGCAGCCGATCCGAGCGAAACGGTATGGACGAATCAGAACTCACCACGTGGCTAGTCTGTTTTAATAAAAACCAGAAATGATCTATTAGATGTTCAATTTTGTAAAATCTATAACTTTTGATCCACATGTCCAAATTTTGCAAATTTTATATCAATGGAATCAGAAAGACAATTACTTTCCAACCATGCACTTTGTTTAGTAAATTGCTTCTGTTAAATTTATTGTTTTTACAGAAACTTGTGTAGGCATATTTTGGATATAAAATTTGTTCTAAAAATATTTTTATAGTAAAACCTTTGGCCAATGGATTGTTTTGAACCTACTGATCATATAAACCAACTTGTGGATTCAAAAACATATTTTTTGAGGCAAAAGAATAAATCTTTGATTTGGAACATTTCTAGTCAAATAAAAATATTGTTTATATGTTAAAAATACTTTTTGGAGAAAAATCTTTGGGAAATAATTTTGGATTAAACTCTCTGACCCCAAACACCAAGTTTTAGAATTAAAAATGTATTTGGTGAACCCTATAAAGATTATTTCTTTTCTAAAGGCATTTTCAACCACATAAAATAATGCTTTGGTTTAAAAAGGGTTTATAGGTAAAATCTTTTGCAAATGGTTTTTGCCACTTTTATAAAATGACCAATAGGTGTTTTCAAATGTTTATAACCCATTAGAAACCACTTTTCCAAATAAACAATCTTTTGCATGCTTGCAAGCATTGCTTTGTTTATATTATTTTATGTGATGTTTGCTTGAATGGTAGATTGAATTTTTGCTTGCTTGATTGAATTGTAGTGGAATTTGAAGAGTGTGAATATTGAAAGATCAAGGAGTGAAATTATAATTCTCCACCAAAAAGGCAAGTGATTTTTCATACTTTGTCCCATTATTTTCACTATGCATTAGTGATATTTCTAAGTAGGACTTGCATGGAATTTTTGCTAAGAATAAACTATGCCATGGGAAATCCTAGTAGATGAAACCTTAGTAGAAATTTCCTAAGTTAAGATTCCTACTACTATCATGCTTAGCTTAGCTATTAGAAAACAAGGGTGGAATATATTCATACTATGGAATATTTCTAAGTCAAGGACTTGTGTTTTGTTTAATAAAACAACTAAGTGAATGAATCACCTGGGTGGAATGGAAGGAGTGGTTTGTGTTGAGTGGTTACACAAGGCCCATTTCTATGGTTTACCTTGTGTATCTCACTTGTGGATGGCCACCCAGGAACAAAGAGATTTGAGATGTCAAATGTTGAGAAGCTTCAAGTGCAGCCACTTGGTATTATGGGCTCTGCCTGGATCATATAGGTTGCAATAACTTAGCCAAATGGACAGTTGGTGGTAGGGGATGATAGGTTGGAACACGTCCATTCTGGTCTAAGGGAAGGCTTCTGAAAGATCTTGTCTTGGGAAACCAAGTCTTGTGGGGAAAGTGCACCACCTCTGCAGAGTGGAAAATCTAAGTACTTAGCCATGTCCCTGGTAAAGGACAATTTGAGCATCAAGACATGGAAGCTATCAAGAATCTCCTCATCCAAATTTCTAAGTTAAAAACTTGTGGTTGAACAAGGGTTGAAGGATCACCAATTTCTGTTGGGAGATGCCTTGGGTGAGTTTGACAAGCAAAAGCTTAGTGTTTTCAAATGATAAGGAAGAATCTATTTTGAGCAAAGAAAGCCTAAGCTCCACTTTGCCAAATGCATATAGATGATAGACTCCACTATATTACCATAGTATCACTTGCCAATACAATTCAAATGTATTGACCCTTGTGGCTGTAATTTATTATGTTGTAGGTTTGTTTGATATTAGGGAAGTGTGTTGATTAGGATTACAAGTCTACAACCAACATGTTTGCCATTGGCACTTTGAAGATGAAGGACTCCATGCTATAGTTATTTGTGATGTATTGTAATGAGATAGCCAAATGAGCTATGTAAGATGTAATGAATTATTTTGTTCTTGGTTATAAAGTTGTAATATGACCTTTGTTTCTTGATATTACATCTTAACTGTGGATGCTAGCTATTGATCCAGGGACTAGCATTGTAAACATAGGGATCTCTACCTTATTAAAGGTTGGGACCTCTACAGATGGTATCAGAGCATTGTGTTGCCTGTACGATTGTAACCCTAGGATTGGACAAAACCCCTTAGAAAAATAGGACTTGTATTTGATCCAAAACTTGTTTACAAACAATCTTGTATACTCTTTCCTCAACCTTTTTGGTTTTAACTCGACATCTCTTCTAATTCAACTTGATGAGCAAAGCCTCAACCATGAGCTAAGGACTTCACCAACTCAAATGACTTCAACTTCAACATCATCAAAGACTTCAACTTTATTTGCACCAAGGACTTCAACTTGGATATCACTAAGGACTACAAGTGAGACAAGAATGTTACTCAAGGTTTAAAGGCTAAGGAAATACAACTTAGAATGAACCATTCTCACCTTTGAAGTTTTGTGATCAAGATGCAAGAAATTCTCCAAGGATACAAAGACATTGATCAAGAAGAACCAACTAAGAAGGATGGAATACTCTCAAGTGAACCATATATTTGGACCACCATATTAAGTTTAGATCAAACCCACCAACTTATGTGGTGTAGAAAAAATATTTTATTGACTAAAAATGTGCTTGAAACTTGTTGTTTGAGTGGAATGTTTGTTTGTGATTGCTTGCACATTGCTTGTGTAAATTGTGATGTGTGTGATTAGAATTAATTCCTTGGAAGTCTTTTGCCTATTCTAATCCCAATCCAACCCAAACAGACGACTACTCCAAGAAACTCCAACATCAAGGATGGTGACAACAACAACCAAGGGATGCACATGAGAGAACTCATAACAACCCAAAACCAGTTGAACCAAGTGACAACTCAGATTTTAGCCAACTACAATGAGTTAGACCCAACCATGCAAAAGTTTTTGGAAACCCAAATCCAATTGTTGCAAAGGATGACAAATCAAATGATCAACATGGGACACAACCCTTACCAAAGAATTTGTGACAACAAGGATGTCAAGGATGGTATTCTAGAATGAACCCAAGCTTGCAATGTTTGTGGATACAAGGATCACACTTCCAAAGAGCATGAAGATCAATGCCCAATTTTGAAGAGAAACATCCAACTAATCAATGCCCCACATCTCAAGCTACTTGTTTCCTATGTGAAGGAAATAATCATGTCCCTATCCAATGCCCCATCTATACCATAGTTCAACAAAGGAAACAAGGTGGATTGCATCAACAGTTTGTAAACCCTCATGAAGAAACAACTTCTGCCAAGAAGGATGAAGGCAAATTCAAAACCATGCATCATAAGGCCAAATCCAAAGTGACCACAAAGTGTTGCTACTCTTGTGAAGAAGAAGGTCATATCTCTAGTAACTGCCCCAAGAAGAGAGAAAGATTTCCCACCTTTGTGGTGAAATATGAAGAGCATGAACTAGAAGAACTCCTAGCTTTTGAGAGACCCAAAAAGAAGAAGAAGGACATAAGACAGTTGCAATGTTACAATTGCAAAGAGATGCGACACTATGCCAGTGACTGTCCAGAAAAGAAGAAGAACCAAGGAAACAAACAAGAGGCAATGATACCAAAGGAAAAGAAAGATATCAGCCAAGTGATGTGTTTCAAATGTAAAGAACTAGGCCATTATGCAAACAAGTGCCCAGAGAAGATACATCAAGATCCCAAGTAAACCAAGATGTAATCTAGTTGGAAATTTTTAAGGGTGGTAGTACCCTAGTTGCCTTGAAGCCAATTTGTAACCCTATCTTCCCAAATCTCGGGACGAGATTTCTTTTAAGGGTGGTAGCCTGTCACATCCCAAAATTTTCCAAATTTTGTAATGTGAAAAATAAATGAACAAAATAAATAATTGTTGAAATTTAGGGTGAAAAGAAACTTTTGTTTCTAAGTGGAAACATTAAAACCCATCTTGAACAAACTTTGAATAGAATTTGAATCCAACTAAATTCAAATCAAGTGGAATGCATTCCTCATAAATGCATCTTGAAATTTAAACATTTGGAAAATAAACCCAAACCCTAAAACCCTAATGGAAGAAAAACATTTCCAAGCTACCTCTAAGCCTATGGTTTTGATACATATAATTTTTTTTGTCAACAAACATTTATAAATGATCAAGAATGACAAAGAGAAATATTATGAAACCATAGAAATTGGTTTCACTTAATTTGGAGCCATAGATAAAATCTTATGAATTTAATAAGATAAGGAAATTGAAGTTCCAAAGCTAACAAAGCTCCTATCCAAAATCCATACCAAATGGTGAGTAATTAATCATAAAGAGATTTAAAAGGATAAACAAATATTAAATTAGATTTTACCAAATTAGAATCACCAAGTTTGGACCTTTAAATAAAAAGATATAGACTTTATAAGATAAATAAGAAATAATAAATAAGGACTATTTGATAAGAGCTAAATAAATCTTGGCCTAATCCATAAGCAAATGTAATAAATATAATCCAAATCCAAATAAAATAATGGGTAAAGAATTTTCAAATAAATAAAATGGCAATAACCAATTCTATTCCTATTGGAATAAAGACAAAATTCCCTAATAAGAATGATTAATTAAATCAAGGAAAATAATTTGAATTTACCCAAGTGGAATAAAAGTTATTGAATTGACTTAAATGAAATACAAGGATCATTTAAATAAAATTTATGGAATTAAACCCATATTTAATTTCATTGGAATAAAGACAAATGCCTATTTATCAAATAAATAAAAGACCCTAAAAAGAATAAAAGAATTATTCTAAATTTGACTTTAGAATGTATTATTAATCAGTATTAAAATCTACACAAAGTTTGGTTGAAGTTTGAATTCAAATGGTTGTTTGAAATGATTAAACAAAAATCAAACAGATAAGTAGAAAAAGAAAAGGAAAAACAAAACTGTACCAAAAAAAATAAACTAAGCCTGCCCAACCAGCAAACCCAGCCCACTGGCCCAGTTAGCCCATTTACCACTTCCCGCGAGAAAACGATTCGCACCAAGGATTTGACCCGCCCCCTCACTAACTGCCGGACCCCACCTCCTCTCTCTCTCTCTCTCTCTCTCTCTCTCTCTCTCTCTCTCTCTCTCTCTCTCTCTCTCTCTCTCTCTCTCTCTCTCTCTCTCTCTCTCTCTCTCTCTCTCTCTCTCTCTCTCTCTCTCTCTCGCTCGCTGACAACCACGCCCCACCCGTCAGGCTTCTTCCTCACCCGCCCGCTGACCACGCCTCGTCGGCCATTCCTGCCGTTATCTCCCCGGCTTAATTCCGCGATAATGGAGCAGTAATCTCTCCTCAAAATCACGCTCGATAAATACCCTCTCTCTTTTCTATCTTTCCCCTCAAACCTCGCTGCCAGAGATCCACTAGACTGCGTCGATTTTACCTTGCACCGCCGCGGCCTCCGACGCACTTCAGCGACTATTCCGGCCAGCCGCCGTCACCCCTCGCCCACTCGACCACATGAGCGCACTCCCCATCCCCTGGCGCTTCTCTCTGAACCCTCAACTCACTCGCTCGCGCCTCAGACGCTCGGTAACTTCAAAGTCCGAGTGCCACCGTGAGCCTTCCCAACTCCGGCGATCTCCCTCGGTATGTACTGACCGCCCCCTCCCCTCTAGTTGACACGCGAATGATCCCCAGCATCGTACACATCTAACTGCACCTCGGTTTTGTCTTAGCGCGCACCGTGGCGTCGTCTCCGACAAACGACTGACGCACCCGACACCAGACACATCTCCGGCGAGGAATTCCGGCTGACCTCGAGCGCCCCTTCACCAAGCAAGATCACGTTGAGCATCAGCGAAGCACGGCGAACCTGGTAATGCCCTCCTCTACCTCCCTTGCTTCATAAATCGTCGGCTCCGCTGCAGTCTGACCGCGCCACCGCTCACCGTCGCCGCGTGCCGCCAGTCGATGGTCATTTGATCGTCAGCCGTAGGATTTAGATCCAATGCACGCGATAGAACTTAAGAGAAGATGTATGTTGTGGTCTGGACCGTGCAATGCAACTTAAATCCAATGCTTCACAGCAGCCGATCCGAGCGAAACGGTATGGACGAATCAGAACTCACCACGTGGCTAGTCTGTTTTAATAAAAACCAGAAATGATCTATTAGATGTTCAATTTTGTAAAATCTATAACTTTTGATCCACACGTCCAAATTTTGCAAATTTTATATCAATGGAATCAGAAAGACAATTACTTTCCAACCATGCACTTTGTTTAGTAAATTGCTTCTGTTAAATTTATTGTTTTTGCAGAAACTTGTGTAGGCATATTTTGGATATAAAATTTGTTCTAAAAATATTTTTATTGTAAAACCTTTGGCCAATGGATTGTTTTGAACCTACTGACCATATAAAACAACTTGTGGATTCAAAAACATATTTTGTGAGGCAAAAGAATAAATCGTTGATTTAGAACATTTCTAGTCAAATAAAAATATTGTTTATATGTTAAAAATACTTTTTGGAGAAAAATCTTTGGGAAATAATTTTGGATTAAACTCTTTGACCCCAAACACCAAGTTTTAGAATTAAAAATGCATTTGGTGAACCCTATAAAGATTATTGCTTTGCTAAAGGAATTTTCAACCACATAAAATAATGCTTTGATTTAAAAAGGGTTTATAGGTAAAATCTTTTGCAAATGGTTTTTGCCACTTTTATAAAATGACCAATAGGTGTTTTCAAATGTTTATAACACATTAGAAACCACTTTTCCAAATAAACAATCTTTTGCATGCTTGCAAGCATTGCTTTGTTTCTATTATTTTATGTGATGTTTGCTTGAATGGTAGATTGAATTTTTGCTTGCTTGATTGAATTGTAGTGGAATTTGAAGAGTGTGAATATTGCAAGATCAAGGAGTGAACTTATAATTCTCCATCAAAAAGGCAAGTGATGCTTCATACTTTGTCCCATTATTTTCACTATGCATTAGTGATATTTCTAAGTAGGACTTGCATGGAATTTTTGCTAAGAATAAACTATGCCATGGGAAATCCTAGTAGATGAAACCTTAGTAGAAATTTCCTAAGTTAAGATTCCTACTACTAAGGATTGTAACCATAGGATTGGACAAAACCCCTTAGAAAAATAGGACTTGTATTTGATCCAAAACTTATTTACAAACAATCTTGTATACTCTTTCCTCAACCTTTTTGGTTTTAACTCTACATCTCTTCTAATTCAACTTGATGAGAAAAGCCTCAACCATGAGCCAAGGACTTCACCAACTCAAATGAATTCAACTTCAACATCATCAAAGACTTCAACTTTATTTGCACCAAGGACTTCAACTTGGATATCACTAAGGACTAAAAGTGAGACAAGAATGTTACTCAAGGTTTGAAGGCTAAGGAAATACAAATTAGAAGGAACCGACCTCACCTTTGAAGTTTTGTGACCAAGATGCAAGAAATTCTCCAAGGATACAAAGACATTGATCAAGAAGAACCAACTAAGAAGGATGGAATACTCTCAAGTGAACCATATAGTTGGACCACCATATTAAGTTTAGATCAAACCCACCAACTTATGTGGTGTAGCAAAAATATTTTATTGACTAAAAATGTGCTTGAAACTTGTTGTTTGAGTGGAATGTTTGTTTGTGATTGCTTGCACATTACTTGTGTAAATTGTGATGTGTGTGATTAGAATTAATTCCTTAGAAGTCTTTTGCCTATTCTAATCCCAATCCAACCCAAACAGATGACTACTCCAAGAAACTCCAACATCAAGGATGGTGACAAAAACAACCAAGGGATGCACATGAGAGAACTCATAAAAACCCAAACAATGTTGAACCAAGTGACAACTCACATTGTAGCCAACTACAATGAGTTAGACCCAACCATGCAAAAGTTTTTGGAAACCCAAACCCAATTTTTGCAAAGGATGACAAATCAAATGATCAACATGGGAGACAACCCTTACCAAAGAATTTGTGACAACAAGGATGTCAAGGATGGTATTCTAGAAGGAACCCAAGCTTGCAATGTTTGTGGAGACAAGGATCACACTTCCAAAGAGCATGAAGATCAATGCCCCAACTGTGAAGAGAAACATCCAACTAATCAATGCCCCACATCTCAAGATACTTGTTTCCTATGTGAAGGAAATAATCATGTCCCTATCCAATGCCCCATCTATACCATAGTTCAACAAAGGAAACAAGGTGGATTGCATCAACAGTTTGTAAACCCTCATGAAGAAACAACTTCTGCCAAGAAGGATGAAGGCAAATTCAAAACCATGCATCATAAGGCCAAATCCAAAGTGACCACAAAGTGTTGCTACTCTTGTGAAGAAGAAGGTCATATCTCTAGTAACTGCCCCAAGAAGAGAGAAAGATTTCACACCTTTGTGGTGAAATATGAAGAGCATGAACTGGAAGAACTCCTAGCTTTGGAGAGACCCAAAAAGAAGAAGAAGGACATAAGATAGTTGCAATGTTACAATTGCAAAGAGATGGGACACTATGCCAGTGATTGTCCAGAAAAGAAGAAGAACCAAGGAAACAAACAAGAGGCAATGATACCAAAGGAAAAGAAAGATATCAGCCAAGTGATGTGTTTCAAATGCAAAGAACTAGGCCATTATGCAAACAAGTGCCCAGCGAATATACATCAAGATCCCAAGTAAACCAAGATGTAATCTAGTTGGAAATTTTTAAGGGTGGTAGTATCCTAGTTGCCTTGAAGCCAATTTGTAACCCTATCTTCCCAAATCTCGGGATAAGATTTCTTTTAAGGGTGGTAGCCTGTCACATCCCAAAATTTTCCAAATTTATTAATGTGAAAAATAAATGAACAAAATAAATAATTGTTGAAATTTAGGGTGAAAAGAAACTTTTGTTTCTAAGTGGAAACATTAAAACCCATCTTGAACAAACTTTGAATAGAATTTGAATCCAACTAAATTCAAATCAAGTGGAATGCATTCCTCATAAATGCATCTTGAAATTTAAACATTTGGAAAATAAACCCAAACCCTAAAACCCTAATGGAAGAAAAACATTTCGAAGCTACCTCTAAGCCTATGGTTTTGATCCATATAAATTTTTTTGTCAACAAACATTTATAAATGATCAAGAATGACAAATAGAAATATTATAAAACCATAGAAATTGGTTTCACTTAATTTGGAGCCATAGATAAAATCTTATGAATCTAATAAGATAAGGAAATTGAAGTTCCAAAGCTAACAAAGCTCCTATCCAAAATCCATACCAAATGGTGAGTAATTAATCATAAAGAGATTTACAAGGATAAAAAAATATTAAATATGATTTTACCAAATTGGAATCACCAAGTTTGGACCTTTAAATAAAAAGATATAGACTTTATAAGATAAATAAGAAATAATAAATAAGGACTATTTAATAAGAGCTAAATAAATATTGGCCTAATCCATAAGCAAATGGAATAAATATAATCCAAATCCAAATAAAATAATGGGTAAAGAATGGCAATAACCAATTCTATTCCTATTGGAATAAAGACAAAATTCCCTAATAAGAATGATTAATTAAATCAAGGAAAATAATTTGAATTTACCCAAGTGGAATAAAAGTTATTTAATTGACTTAAATGAAATACAAGGATCATTTAAATAAAATTTATGGAATTAAACCCATATTTAATTCCATTGGAATAAAGACAAATGCCCATTTATAAAATAAATAAAAGACCCTAAAAAGAATAAAAGAATTATTCTAAATTTGACTTTAGAATGTATTATTAATCAGTATTAAAATCTACATAAAGTTTGGTTGAAGTTTGAATTCAAATGGGTGTTTGAAATGATTAAACAAAAATCAAACATATAAATAGAAAAAGAAAAGGAAAAACAAAACTGTACAAAAAAATGAACTAAGCCTGCCCAGCCAGCAAACCCAGCCCACTGGCCCAGTTAGCCCATTTACCACTTCCCGCGAGAAAACGATTCGCACCAAGGATTTGACCCGCCCCCTCACTAACTGCCGGACCCCACCTCCTCTCTCTCTCTCTCTCGCTGACAACCACGCCCCACCCGTCAGGCTTCTTCCTCACCCGCCCGCTGACCACGCCTCGCCGGCCGTTCTTGCCGTTATATCCCCGGATTAATTCCGCGATAATGGCGCAGTAATCTCTCCTCACAATCACGCTCGATAAATCCCCTCTCTCTTTTCTATATTTCCCCTCAAACCTCGCTGCCAGAGAGCCACCAGGCTGCGTCGATTTTACCTTGCACCACCACGGCCTCCGACGCACTTCAGCGATGATTCCGGCCAGCCGCCGTCACCCCTCGCCCCTTGACCACACGAGCGCACTCCCCATCCCCTGGCGCTTCTCTCTGAACCCTCAACTCACTCGCGCGCGCCTCAGACGCTCGGCAACTTCGAAGTCCGAGCGCCACCGTGAGCCTTCCCAACTCCGGCGATCTCCCTCGGTATGTACTGACCGCCCCCTCCCCTCTAGTTGACACGCGAATGATCCCCAGCATTGTACACATCTAACTGCACCTCGGTTTTGTCTTAGCGCGCACCGAGGCATCGTCTCCGACAAACGACTATGAAGGATCACAGCATTGTCACATGTTTCAAGTGTGGAAACAAAGGACACAATGCAGATGTTTGTCTAGAGAAGCTTCATCAAAATTCCAAGCAAGCCAAGAAATAATCTAGTTGGAAAATTTTTAAGGGTGGTAGTACCCTAGTTGATTTGAGCCAACTTGTAACCCTAGCCTTCCCAAATCTCGGGACGAGATTTATTTTAAGGGTGGTAGCCTGTCACATCCCAAGATTTTCCAAATCTTGTTATGTGAAAAATAAATAAACAAATTAAACAATTGTTGAAATTTAGGGTGAGAAGAAACTTTTTGATTCCAATTTGAAACATCAAAACCTATTTTGATCAAATAAAATCCTAAAGGAATTTGAAAAGATAAACAAATAATAAATAAAGTTATAATAGTTGGAATCACTATTTTTGGATCTTTAAACAAAAAGATTTGGTTTTCAAAAGAAAAGGTAGAATTATAAATGAGGATTATTTTATAGAGCCAAATTAATCTTGGCCAAGATTTTGAAATAAAATATTTCTATTTGATAAAAAGAGTAAAGGTATATTTAAATAAAATAATGAGGATTTATTAATATCCATTTTTGTTAAAGTAAAGGTTTTTTCCATTTTAAATAAACACTAAAACTTGTTAGTTTATCTTAAATAATATTTCCAAGTGTTTTAGTTTTCAAATGAAACCTACTGAAAAGATTTTGATATTATTTAGATTTCAAAAAGATTTTTAAAATAAATTAAAATCTATTTGAATTAAATACTATGGTCTATTTATTTAATTATTAATAGATCCTAAAAGAATAAAAGAATTATTTTATTTTGGACTTTGAAATATGTTGATAAACAGAATTAAAATTCACCCAAAAGTTTGGTGATGATTTGAATTCAAATGGAGATTGAAAAATATTATTTAATTTTATTTAATTAATACTAGAGCCTATTTTAAATAATTAAAAGACACTAAAAAGAATAAATATATTATTCTAAATTTGACTTTGGGATGTGTTATTAATCAGTATATGAATCTACACAAATTTTGGTAGAGGTTTGAAATCAAATTGATGTTTGAATTAACTAAACAAAACCAAAACAGATTAATAGAAATGGAAAAAGGAAAAACAACCAGAACAAAAAAAATAGAGCAAACCAAACCAGCCCAGCAGACCCAGTCTGGCCCAGTTAGCCCATTTACCCCACCCCGCGAGAAAAACGATTCGCACCGTCGACTCGACCCAGTCACTCGCTGACCGATGGACCCCACCTCCCCTCTTCCTCTCTCGCTGACGCCAGGCCCCACCGCCAGCTCCCTTCATCCTCACCCGCGCTAACCTCGCCGGCGGTTTGTGCCGTTAACAGCTCGTTTGATTCCTCTTCAATCGCGCATTGATTCGGCCCTGCGACCACACCTTCTTAATCGCCTCTCCCTCCTCTCTGTTTCCCCCTCAGTTCCCCACCCTAGTGCGCCCCTAGGCTACTAAATTTCACCCTACACCACCACTGACTCCGGCGAGCTCATCGAGCAATTCCGGCAGCTCCTCGCCTCCCCTCGTTTCCTCGACCACTCGAGCATGCTCACAGGAACCAGACGCACATCCCAGCAGCTCCAGTTCGCCTGCGCACGCTCCGGACACTCGCCTTCGTCTTGAACAGAGCACCACCGTCGATTACCACCTCTCCGGTGAAGTCTCTGGTAAGAATCTGACCGCCCTAACCCCTCTCCTTCACACGCACATGCTCGCCGTGACCCCGCGCATCTAACGACACTTCCTTTTCTCTCTGGCGTGCACCGTACATTCGCCATCGTCTTCAACAGGACGAGCCCGGCGCGGACACGAACTCCGGCGAGCGATTCGAGCTAACTCTGTGCGCCCCTGACCATACTGCGGCCACCTTGAGCACCACCACGACCCTGCGAACCTGGTGAGCTTCTCCCCACCCTATCTCTCTTCCTGCATCGCCGGCAACTCCACCGCCAGGCCGCTCCGCCGTCAGTCGTTGCCGCCAGCGCCGCCAACCTTTGGTCAACTCGCCGCAGCCGTCTGATCCAGATCCGAGGCACACGATAGATTCACTTAAAAATGAAGGGGTATGCGATCTGTGCCGTGCGATCAAGTCAGATCCTGCGGTCTGTGTTTTTCGATCCACACGAAACATTTTCAACCAATAGAATCACGACGTGTGGCCCTGGCTGTTTTAATAAAAACAGATTTGATCTATTTGTTGTTCAATTTTGTAAAAATCATAACTTTCAAACCACACGTCCAAATTTTGCAAAT
The DNA here is from genome assembly GCA_916181665.1 of Avena sativa. NCBI lineage: Eukaryota > Viridiplantae > Streptophyta > Magnoliopsida > Poales > Poaceae > Avena > Avena sativa. The sequence continues at coordinate 380,054,324 of OV702284.1, forward strand.
TTTATATCAATGGAATCAGCAAGACAAGTAATTTCTAACCATGCACTTTGTTTAGTAAATTGCTTCTGTTAAATTGTTTGTTTTTGCAGAAACTTGTGTATGCATGTTTAGAATATAAAAATTGTTCTAAAATGATTTTTGATATAAAGCCTTTGGCAAATGGATTGTTTTGAACCTACTGACCATAGAAATCAATTTGTGGTTTCAAAAACATATTTGGTGAAACAAAAGAATAAAATCTTGAATTAAAGCATTTCTAGTCAAATAAAAATATGGTTTAATTGTTAAAAATGATTTTGGAGGAAAACCTTTGGGAAATGTTTTGATTTAAACTCACTAACCCCAAGCACCAAGTTTTATGATTTGAAAATGTATTTGGTGAACTCTATAAAGATTATTACTTTGCTAAAAGCATTTTCAACCACATAAAAATAATGATTTGGTTTAAAATTGATTTATAAGTAAAATATTTTGCAAATGGTTTTGCCACTTTATAAAATGACCAATAAGTGTTTTAGAATGTTTATAACCTATTATAAAACACTTTTGTAAATAAAAGAAAGTTTGGCATGCTTGCATGCATTGTTTTGTTACTATTATTTTATGTGATGTTGCTTGAATGGTAGATTGAAATTGTGCCTTGCTTGATTGAATTGTAGTGATTTGAAGAGTGTGATCATTGCAAAGACAAGGAGTGAACTTTCTCTACCAAAAAGGCAAGTGATGCTTCATACTTTTGTCCCATTATTTTCACTATGCATTAGTGATATTTCCAAAGTAGGACTTACATGGAATTTTGCTAAGTATATTCTATGCCATGGGAAATCCTAGTAGATGAAACCTTAGTAGAATTTCCTAAGTTAAGATTCCTACTACTATCATGCTTAGGTTAGCTAGTAGTAAACAAGGGTGGATTATATTCATGCTATGGAATATTTCTAAGTCAAGGACTTATGTTTTGTTTAATAAAACAACTAAGTGAATGAATCACTTGGGTGGAATGGTTTGTGTTGAGTGGTTCACAAGGCCCATTTCTATGGTTTACCTTGTGTATCTCACTTGTGGATGGCCACCCAGGAACAAAGAGATTTGAGATGTCAAATGTTGAGAATCTTCAAGTGCAGCCACTTGGCATTATGGGCTCTACTTGGATCATATAGGTTGCAATAACTTAGCCAAATGGACAATTGGTGGTAGGGGAATGATAGGTTGGAACGCGTCCATTCTGGTCTAAGGGAAGGCTTCTGAAAGATCTTGTCTTGGTGAAACCAAGTCTTGTGGGGAAAGTGCACCACCTCTGCAGAGTGTAAAATCTAAGTACTTAGCCATGTCCCTGGTAAAGGAAAATTTGAGCATCAAGACATGGAAGCTATCAAGAATCTCCTCATCCCAATTTCTAAGTTAAAATCTTGTGGTTGAACAAGGGTTAAAGGATCGCCAATTTCTATTGGGAGATGCCTTGGGTGATTTTTTTCAAGCAAAAACTTAGTGTTTTCAAATGGTAAGGAAAATCTAATTTGATCAAAGCAAGCCTAAGCTCCACTTAGCCAAATGCATATAGATGAGAGACTCCACTATACTACCATAGTATCACTTGCCAATACAATTCAAATGTATTGACCCTTGTGGCTGTAACTTATTATGTTGCAGGTTTGTTTGATGTTAGAGAAGTTTATTGATTAGGATTACAAGTCTACAACCAACATGTCTGCCTGTGGCACTTTGAAGATGGAGGACCCCATGCTATTGTTATATTCTGCTGCATTGTAATGAGATAGCCAAATGAGCTATGTAAGATGTAATAAATTATTTTATTCCTGGTTATAAAAGTTGTATTATGACCTTTGTTTCTTGATATTACATCTTAACTGTGGATGCTAGCTATTGATCCAGGGACTAGCATTGTAAACACATGGATCTCTACCTTATTAAAGGTTGGGAACCTTACATATGGTATCAGAGCATTGTGTTGCTTGTAGGATTTGTAACCCTAGGATTGGACACAACCCCTTAGAAAATAGGAGTTGTATTTGTTCCAAAACTTATTTACAAACAATCTTGTGAACTCTTTCCTCAACCATTTTGGTTTTGATTCTACATCTCTTCTATTTCAAACTTGATGGACAAAACCTACTCCATGGCCAAAGACTTCACCATGAGCTAAGGACTTCATCAACTCTAATGACTTCAACATCTTCAAGTGATTTCAACCTTATTATCAACAAGTACTTCAACCTTGGATATCACTAAGGACTACAAGTGAGACAAGAAATGTTGCTCAAGACTTTAAGACTAAGGAAACACAACTTGGGAATCATCATCACCTTTGAAGTTTTTGTAACCAAGAATTTTCCCAAGGATACAAAGATCTTGTTCAAGAAGAATCAACCAAGAAGGATGGAAAGATCTCAAGTGAACCATATAGATGGACCACCATATTTAGTTTAAGTCAAACCCACCAACTTATGTGGTGTAACAAAAATATTTTTGGTTGCCTAAAAATATGCTTGAAACTTGTTGTTCGAGTGGAATGCTTGTTAGTGATTGCTTGCACTTTGCTTGTGTGAATTTTGATGTGTGTGATTAGAATTATTCCCTTAGAAATATTTTGCCTATCCTAATCCCAATCCAACCCAAACAGATGACTACTCCAAGAAACTCCAACATCAAGGGTAGTGACAACAACAACAACCAAGAGGACAACATGAGAGAACAACTACTAGCAAACCAAACCCAGTTGAAGCAAGTGACAACTCAGTTTTTAGCCAACAACAATGGATTAGACCCAACCATACAAAAGTTTTTGGAAATTCAATCCCAATTGTTGCAAGGGATGGCCACTCAAATGATCAACATGGGAGACAACCTTTCCCAAGGAGTTTGTGACAACAAGGATGTCAAGGATGATATTTTAGAAGGAACCCAAGCTTGCAATGTTTGTGGAAACAAGGATCACACTTCCAAGGAGAATGAAGATCAATGCCCCAATTGTGAAGAGAAACATCCAACCAATCAATGCCCCACATCTCAAGCTACTTGTTTCCTATGTGAAGGAAATAATCATGTCCCTATTCAATGCCCCATATATACCATAGTTCAACAAAGGAAACAAGGTGGAGTGCAACAACAGTTTGTAAACCCTCATGAAGGAACAACTTCTACCAAGAAGGATGAAGGCAAAGTCAAAACTATGCATCATAAGGCCAAAACTAAAGTGACCACAAAGTGTTGCTACTCTTGTGGAGAAGAAGGTCATATCTCTAGTAACTGCCCCAAGAAGAGAGAAAGATTTCCCACCTTTGTGGTGAAGTATGAAGAGCATGAACTAGAAGAACTCCTAGCTTTGGAGAGACCCAAAAAGAAGAAGAAGGACATAAGCCAGTTGAAATGTTATAATTGCAAAGAGATGGGACACTATGCCAATGAATGCCCAGAAAAGAAGAAGAAACAAGGAAACAAACAAGAGGCAATGATACCAAAGGAAAAGAAGGATATCAGCCAAGTGATGTGTTTCAATTGCAAAGAACCAGGACATTATGCAAGCAATTGTCCAGTAAAGATGAAGCACAAGATAAACAAGCCTATGAAGGATCACAGCCTTGTCACATGTTTCAAGTGTGGAAACAAAGGACACAATGCAGATGTTTGTCCAGAGAAGCTTCATCAAAACTCCAAGCAAGCCAAGAAATAATCTAGTTGGAAAATTTTTAAGGGTGGTAGTACCCTAGTTGCTTTGAGCCAACTTGTAACCCTAGCCTTCCCAAATCTTGGGACGAGATTTATTTTAAGGGTGGTAGCCTGTCACATCCCAAGATTTTCCAAATCTTGTTATGTGAAAAATAAATAAACAAATTAAACAATTGTTGAAATTTAGGGTGAGAAGAAACTTTTTGATTCCAATTTGAAAAATCAAAACCTATTTTGATCAAATAAAATCCTAAAGGAATTTAAAAAGATAAACAAATAATAAATAAAGTTATAATAGTTGGAATAACTATTTTTGGATCTTTAAATAAAAAAAATTAGTTTTCAAAAGAAAAGGTAGAATTATAAATAAGGATTATTTTATAGAGCCAAATTAATCTTGGCCAAGCTTTTGAAATAAAATATTTCTATTTGATAAAAAGAGTAAAGGTATATTTAAATAAAATAATGAGGATTTATTAATATCCATTTTTATTAAAGTAAAGGTTTTTCCATTTTAAATAGACACTAAAACTTGTTAATTTATCTTAAATAATATTTCCAAGTGTTTTAGTTTTCAAATGAAACCTACTGAAAAGATTTTGATATTATTTAGATTTCAAAAAGAGTTTTAAAATAAATTAAAATCTATTTGAATTAAAGACTATGGTCTATTTATTTAATTATTAATAGATCCTAAAAGAATAAAAGAATTATTTTATTTTGGACTTTGAAATATGTTGATAAACAGAATTAAAATTCCCCCAAAAGTTTGGTGATGATTTGAATTCAAATGGAGATTGAAAAGTATTATTTAATTTTATTTAATTAATACTAGAGCCTATTTTAAATAATTAAAAGACACTAAAAAGAATAAATATATTATTCTAAATTTGACTTTAGGATGTGTTATTAATCAGTATATGAATCTACACAAATTTTGGTTGAGGTTTGAAATCAAATTGATGTTTGAATTAATTAAACAAAACCAAAACAGATTAATAGAAATGGAAAAAGGAAAAACAACCAGAACAAAAAAATAGAGCAAGCCAAACCAGCCCAGCAGACCCAGTCTGGCCCAGTTAGCCCATTTACCCCACCCCGCGAGAAAAACGATTCGCACCGTCGAATCGACCCACTCACTCGCTGACCGATGGACCCCACCTCCCCTCTTCCTCTCTCGCTGACGCCAGGCCCCACCGCCAGCTCCCTTCGTCCTCACCCGCGCGCTAACCTCGCCGGCGGTTTCTGCCGTTAACAGCTCGCTTGATTCCTCTTAAATCGCGCATTGATTCGGCCCTGCGACCATGCCTTCTTAATCGCCTCTCCCTCCTCTCTGTTTCCCCCTCAGTTCCCCACCCTAGTGCGTCCCTAGTCTACTCAATTTCACCCTACACCACCACTGACTCCGGCGAGCTCACCGAGCAATTCCGGCAGCTCCTCGCCTCCCCTCGTTTCCTCGACCACTCGAGCATGCTCACAGGAACCATACGCACATCCCAGCAGCTCCAGTTCGCCTGCGCACGCTCCGGACACTCGCCTTCGTCTTGAACAGAGCACCACCGTTGACTAGCACCTCTCCGGTGAAGTCTCTGGTAAGAATCTGACCGCCCTAACCCCTCTCCTTCACACGCACATGCTCGCCGTGACCCGCGCATCTAACGACACTTCCTTTTCTCTCTGGCGTGCATTGTACATTCGCCATCGTCTTCAACAGGACGAGCCCGACGCGGACACGAACTCCGGCGAGCGATTCGAGCTAACTCCGTGCGCCCCTGACCATACTGCGGCCACCTTGAGCACCACCGCGACCCTGTGAACCTGGTGATCTTCACACCACCCTCTGTCGCTTCCTGCATCGCCGGCAACGCCACTACCAGGCCGCTCCGCCGCCAGTCGTCGCCGCCAGCGCCGCCAACCTTTGGTCAACTCGCCGTAGCCATCCGATCCAGATCCGAGTCACACGATAGATTCACTTAAAAACGAAGGGGTATGTGATCTGTGCCATGCGATCAAGTCAGATCCTGCGGTCTGTGTCTGTCAATCCACATGAAACGTTTTCAACCAATAGAATCACGACGCATGGCCCTGGCTGTTTTAATAAAAACAGATTTGATCTATTTGTTGTTCAATTTTGTAAAAATCATACCTTTCAAACCACACGTCCAAATTTTGCAAATTTTATATCAATGGAATCAGCAAGACAAGTACTTTCTCACCATGCACTTTGTTTAGTAAATTGCTTCTGTTAAATTGTTTTTTTTTGCAGAAACTTGTGTATGCATGTTTAGAATATAAAAATTGTTCTAAAATGATTTTTGAAATAAAACCTTTAGCAAATGGATTGTTTTGAACCTACTGACCATAGAAATCAATTTGTGGTTTCAAAAACATATTTGGTGAAACAAAAGAATAAAATCTTGAATTAAAGCATTTCTAGTCAAATAAAAATATGGTTTAATTGTTAAAAATGATTTTGGAGGAAAACCTTTGGGAAATGTTTTGATTTAAACTCACTGACCCCAAGCACCAAGTTTTATGATCTGAAAATGTATTTGGTGAACTCTATAAAGATTATTACTTTGCTAAAAGCATTTTCAACCACATAAAAATAATGATTTGGTTTAACATTGATTTATAAGTAAAATCTTTTGCAAATGGTTTTGCCACTTTATAAAATGACCAATAAGTGTTTTATAATGTTTATAACCTATTATAAAACACTTTTGTAAATAAAAAAAAGTTTGGCATGCTTGCATGCATTGTTTTGAGACTATTATTTTATGTGATGTTGCTTGAATGGTAGATTGAAATTGTGCCTTGCTTGATTGAATTGTAGTGATTTGAAGAGTGTGAACATTGCAAAGACAAGGAGTGAACTTATATTCTCTACCAAAAAGGCAAGTGATGCTTCATAATTTTGTCCCATTATTTTCACTATGCATTAGTGATATTTCCAACTTAGGACTTGCATGGAATTTTGCTAAGTATATACTATGCCATGGGAAATCCTAGTAGATGAAACCTTAGTAGAATTTCCTAAGTTAAGATTCCCACTACTATCATGCTTAGCTTATCTAGTAGTAAACAAGGGTGGATTATATTCATGCTATGGAATATTTCTAAGTCAAGGACTTATGTTTTGTTTAATAAAACAACTAAGTGAATGAATCACCTGGGTGGAATGGAAGGAATGGTTTGTGTTGAGTGGTTCACAAGGCCCATTTCTATGGTTTACCTTGTGTATCTCACTTGTGGATGGCCACCCAGGAACAAAGAGATTTGAGATGTCAAATGTTGAGAAGCTTCAAGTGCAGCCACTTGGCATTATGGGCTCTGCCTGGATCATATAGGTTGCAATAACTTAGCCAAATGGACAGTTGGTGGTAGGGGAATGATAGGTTGGAACGCGTCCATTCTGGTCTAAGGGAAGGCTTCTGAAAGATCTTGTCTTGGTGAAACCAAGTCTTGTGGGGAAAGTGCACCACCTCTGCAGAGTGTAAAATCTAAGTACTTAGCCATGTCCCTGGTAAAGGAAAATTTGAGCATCAAGACATGGAAGCTATCAAGAATCTCCTCATCCCAATTTCTAAGTTAAAATCTTGTGGTTGAACAAGGGTTGAAGGATCACCAATTTCTATTGGGAGATGCCTTGGGTGATTTTTTTCAAGCAAAAACTTAGTGTTTTCAAATGGTAAGGAAAATCTAATTTGAGCAAAGCAAGCCTAAGCTCCACTTAGCCAAATGCATATAGATGATAGACTCCACTATACTACCATAGTATCACTTGCCAATAAAATTCAAATGTATTGACCCTTGTGGCTGTAACTTATTATGTTGCAGGTTTGTTTGATGTTAGAGAAGTTTATTGATTAGGATTACAAGTCTACAACCAACATGTCTGCCTGTGGCACTTTGAAGATGGAGGACCCCATGCTATTGTTATATTCTGCTGCATTGTAATGAGATAGCCAAATGAGCTATGTAAGATGTAATAAATTATTTTATTCCTGGTTATAAAAGTTGTATTATGACCTTTGTTTCTTGATATTACATCTTAACTGTGCAAGCTAGCTATTGATCCAGGGACTGGCATTGTAAACACATGGATCTCTACCTTATTAAAGGTTGGGAACCTTACAGTAGGACTTGCATGGAATTTTTGCTAAGAATAAACTATGCCATGGGAAATCCTAGTAGATGAAACCTTAGTAGAAATTTCCTAAGTTAAGATTCCTACTACTATCATGCTTAGCTTAGCTAGTAGAAAACAAGGGTGGAATATATTCATACTATGGAATATTTCTAAGTCAAGGACTTGTGTTTTGTTTAATAAAACAACTAAGTGAATGAATCACCTGGGTGGAATGGAAGGAGTGGTTTGTGTTGAGTGGTTACACAAGGCCCATTTCTATGGTTTACCTTATGTATCTCACTTGTGGATGGCCACCCAGGAACAATGAGATTTGAGATGTAAAATGTTGAGAAGCTTCAAGTGCAGCCACTTGCAATAAGTTAACCAAATGGACAGTTGGTGGTAGGGGATGATAGGTTAGAACGCGTCCATTCTGGTCTAAGGGAAGGCTTCTGAAAGATCTTGTCTTGGGAAACCAAGTCTTGTGGGGAAAGTGCACCACCTCTGCAGAGTGTAAAATCTAAGTACTTAGCCATGTCCCTGGTAAAGGACAATTTGAGCATCAAGACATGGAAGCTATCAAGAATCTCCTCATCCAAATTTCTAAGTTAAAAACTTGTGGTTGAACAAGGGTTGAAGGATCACCAATTTCTATTGGGAGATGCCTTGGGTGATTTTGACAAGCAAAAGCTTAGTGTTTTCAAATGATAAGGACAAATCTATTTTGAGCAAAGCAAGCCTAAGCTCCACTTAGCCAAATTCATATAGATGATAGACTCCACTATATTACCATAGTATCACTTACCAATACAATTCAAATGTATTGACCCTTGTGGCTGTAACTTATTATGTTGCAGGTTTGTTTGATATTAGTGAAGTGTGTTGATTAGGATTACAAGTCTACAACCAACATGTTTGCCTGTGACACTTTGAAGATGAAGGACTCCATGCTATAGTTATTTCTGCTGCATTGTAATGAGATAGCCAAATGAGCTATGTAAGATGTAATGAATTATTTTGTTCTTGGTTATAAAGTTGTAATATGACCTTTGTTTCTTGATATTACATCTTAACTATGGATGCTAGCTATTGATCCAGGGACTAGCATTGTAAACACATGGATCTCTACCTTATTAAAGGTTGGGACCTCTACAAATAGATATACCCATATCTACTCAAGTCATCCGTGAAGGTAAGAACATAACTATAACCACCGCGCGATGCTACACTCATCGGGCCACACACATCGGTATGTATGATTTCCAATAAGTCCGTAGCTCGCTCCATCATACTAGAAAATGGAGTCTTAGTCATTTTACCCATCAGACATGCTTCGCATCTCTCAAGTGATTCGAAATCAAGTGATTCAAGAAGTCCATCGGAATGGAGTTTATTCATACGCTTCACTCCAATATGACCAAGACGACAGTGCCACATATAGGTCGAGTTATCGCTCAATTTCAAACGTTTAGCTTCAATGTTATTAATGTGTGTATTTCCACTATCAAGATTCAATAAAAATATACCATCTATCAAAGGTGCATGTGCATAAAACATATTACTCATATAAATCGAATAACCATTATTCTCGGACTTAAACAAGTAACCGTCTCACAATAAACATGATCCAGAAATAATGTTCATGCTCAACACAGGCACCAAATAACAATTATTTAAGTATAAAACTAATCCCGATGGTAGATGAAGAGGTAGCGTGCCGACCGCAATCACATCAACCTTTGATCCATTTCCTACGTGCGCCGTCACCTCGTTCTTCGCTAGCTTCCGTTTATTCTGCAGCACCTGTTTCGAGTTACAAATATGAGCAACCGAACCAGTATCAAATACCCAGGCACTACTACGAGTACTAGTGAGATACACATCAATAACATGTATATCGGATATACCTTTCTTCTTGATGTTGCCGTTCTTCAAATCCGCCAAGTACTTTGGGCAATTCCACTTCCAGTGACCTTATCCCTTGCAGTAAAAGCACTCAGTATCAGGCTTAGGCCTAGCCTTGGTCTTCTTCGCCGGTGCAGTAACTTTCTTACCGCCCCTTTTGAAGTTTCCCTTTTTCTTAGACTTGCCTTGCTTCTTGAATATGGTGGTCTTATTGACCAACAACACTTGGTGCTCTTTCTTGATCTCCACTTCTGTAGATTTCAACATGGAGAAGAGTTATGGCAACGACTTGTCCATGTTTTGCATATTGTAGTTCATCACAAAGTTCTTGTAACTTGGTGGTAGTGATTGGAGAACACGGTGAATCCCCAAAGCATTAGGAATCACTATTCCCAAGCTTTGAAGCTTGCTTGCGTGCCCAGACATCTTAAGCACGTGCTCACTGACGAAGCTGCCCTCTTCCATCTTGCAGTTAAAGAACTTTTCAAAAGCCTCATAACTCTCAACTGTCACGTGAGCCTCAAATATCATTTTGAGTTCACGGAAAATATCATGTGGGTCATGGTTCTCAAACCTTTGCTGAAGCTCCGATTCTAAACCATACAAGATAGCACACTGAACTATGGAGTAATGATTCTTTCAAGCGAGGAAAACATTCTTTACCTCATCGGTAGCAGTAGCTGCAGGCCGGTCACCCATCGGTGCATCCAACACATAGGTCAAATTACCAGAATTGAGGACAATCCTCAAATTGCGGAACCAATCCGCGAAGTTGCTTCCATTGTTTTTCAACTTTTCTTTCTCTAGGAACGCATTAAAATTGATGGTAGGGGCCGCAATTGATCTACAACATATTTGCAATAGTTTAGACTAAGTTTATGACAAATTGAGTTCTAATTAATAATTAAATTAATCTAGGTGAACTCCCACTCAAAACAATATCCCTCAAATTGTTTTAGTGATCACACGAACCAAATCCACCACATCAAAACCGATTATCACGAGAGTTGATGTAGCTTCAATGGCGAACAATCAACATGTTCATCATATCTACTATATGACTCATGCTTTACCTTTCGGTGATCCGTGTTCTAAGACCATGTCTGTACATGCTAGGCTCGTCAAGATCAAACCTTAGCTTCCGCATGAGCAAATCTGGCTTGCTCACGTTGTATACACTCGCAGAATCTAACACACCCGATCATCACGTGGTGCTTCGAAACAACGAGCTTTAGCAACGGTGCTTACTAAGGATGAACACTTTAAAACTTGAAATTTTGTGCATGAGGGATCATCTTATAATGCTACCGTCGCGAACTAAGCAATACAAGATGCATAAAAGGATTAACATCACATGCAATCCATAATATGTGATATGATATGGCCCTTCTTCTTGTGCTTCCGATCTCCATCTTCAAGCACGATCATGATATCCATCATCACCGGTATGGCGTCAAGGTCAATGGCGTCGTTTCATGGTTGTCGTCCACCAACTTCAACTATTACAACTACTTTGAATAGACACGCAGGTCTTAATGGAATTTAAAATACAATCATATGGTTCCTGCCGGTTGCCAACGAACAATAAGGAACATTGCATACTGTAACACCCTCACAATCGGACCTATGCAAGTTTTAGCGAAACCCGCCAAACCCGCATAGAAACGATTCAAAGGTGACCACCAGGCACTTTCGTGCGGGTGGAAAACGAAGTAATAACATTACACAACAGTCCTCGATGGGACCCACAGAACAGATATATATACAACAGCGACTCAATGAGTTAAGAATACAGATATAATAAGCAAAGATCCAAATCACCTTGAAAATGATAGAGCGTCCGACTACGGACAAGATGCAAATGGGGCTAAGAGCCCTGAAGAATAACCAATGGCGTCCATAACCCTGCCCAGGCCAAGCCGGAAGGGTAACCCTGCTAACGATGTCGATCTCACAACCTGCTTAAACAAAAGGGGTGCCGACAAAGGGCAAAGGAAAAGAGGAGCGTCAGTACTGAGGCCAGTACACGGCGAGACTAGAATTCGGCGGTCCTCGCCTACATAGATATGGTGGACTGAGCGGCAGCGGCAGCATGCACTAAACAACCTATAGAGACTCGATACAACTGGCGGTTATCAGAGAGGGATAAGAAAGACCTATCCGGAACCAACCTGATACTTCCATCAAACAAACCCATCCTGGCGTTTCCCCCTCGAGACCAAACGAGGAAGTCAACCGAGGAACTCACACCGTTGGCAGTTTTATTTATTCAGTTATCGTTGCAGAAATTACTAGTCAGGTATAGATAATCATCCTGATAAAATAAGCAGTGGGCCGTTTTAGTTAACCATTCCGTTGTAGTTGCAACACTTACTAGTCAAATACAATTAGCATGAGATATCCCAAAACCCAGCAGTTGTTGGTACTTTTATTTAGCCATTCCGTTATAGTTGCAATACTTACTAGTCAAGTACAATGGTCGCAAGCGACACCCAAACAAGCAATTGTTGGCAGTTTTAGTTAGCCATTCCGTTATAGTTGAAGCGGATTACTAGTCATGATTAAGTCAAATTTATAGCACTACTTTAGTTATAGTTGTCTATGATCGAGATACTGTGCTCCAAGTCGTCCATAACCGCGGACACGGCTTTCAGAAAGTTTTAACCCGGCCGGGGTGCACAAATAGCAACACACACACGATCAACCTCGGAAAAACCAAATCAAAACCCAACGAGGCTTTCACGACAAAGCAATCACAGGATTCAGAAATATTTCAGAGGGCCACCCCTTGGAGTACACCCGCAACGAAACTGGCCGGCTCCGAGACGGACTCAAGGTTTGTGGGGCCGGCTGTAAACGACTGGGAACCCGAAAACTCGGGGTGTCGATACCGCGAAAACGGGTCACGATCCTAAACAGTACAGTGTGCTCCTCGCACAATCGTAATAAAGCAGTAAAGCATGGAATAAGTACAGGATCGTAAATAAAACCTCAAACTAGTTTGTGGCCCCAAGAAATAAGACTGAATCAAGCTCTGGCTAAGGGGGGCCCATAATTCCCCGTATGTGGATAGCGCGATAAATCAAGGAACAGGTATCAAGCACTCGGGGTCCTACGGGACACAAGTGGACGGTTAACAACCAAATAACATCTATTGCCCACCTATGCCTCTGCTTACCTACTTCAATTTTAGTTGTTAAACAATAATTAAAGTGAGCAATAAATAAAGCCATGATCGTCTCCAACATTGAACGGGCGGAAATTCTCCAACAACTGTGGTACTTGATGACACGCAACAGCACTGGAGCAAGCGACTACGACGCGCAAGTCCAACTATCTACCAAACAACAGGTAATAGGATGTGTCCCAGGCAATATATGGCTGCAAGGGATTTCAAGGGGTACGGAAAACTAGAGCATCGCAACACGGATAGCAATAGATCAACAGGAGGGAATAAATACTATAAAAGTAAGATAGGTAGAAAGGGGGAGGTGCTCGCCTGAAAACATTGCCGAAGGTTCAACCGAAGATCGGGTCGACACTCGCATCAACTCAACGGCCTTATCCGCGAAGAAGCAAAACACTAGAAGAAACACCGGATGCAATATTTAATACTACGCAAAAGATCGGGCATGATGCATGTATGATGTATGGCATGGCAAAGGTGTGATGCAATTAGGTCATATTAAGCGGAACCGGGGTCCCGACAATTAATTAATTGGTTCAAGTTATTTAACTACCCCGCAATTTAAATGTTGTAATAACAAGGCAAGATAAGTTACCGGTTCGCTACACAAGTTTAAATGAGGCCAATATGAGACTAGATTTGCACGCATATGGGCCCCATATTTAATTATGAGGTGAATCGGCATAAGGCCCCCAAACCACATGATAATATGCATGCGAGTATGACAATTTAATATGCAACAAGTTTTATATTTAGTATTTATAAAATAGGGGCTCAGGTAAAGGTTCACACATTAGGGTTTGGCAGATCTTGGGATTCCGGGGGGTTCGGGGTCGGTCTCAGGGTTCGGATCTGGGGTTCGGTCTCGGCGGGAGCGTTCTCGGATAACTGAGGTAGACCTTGTCGTCTCCGGGAAGCAGGACTTGGCTCGGCGCCGGGGCGCATCGGACTCGCTCTGGTCGTTGTCGTCACGAAGATCTTGTTGGGTCCGTGCCATTGAGTCGGTCTTGGCATCTGGCTGAAGTACTTGGCGTATCCGAGATGAAGCGCTTATCGTTCCATGTGGCGGTCTTGGCGTCCGAGCGACGGTCTTGTTGCATCCGCGGTCTTCGGGTCCGTGTATCGGGTCGGTCTCCGTTAGAAGTTCTTGGCGTTCCACGTGAGCGTTCTCGAGGCTCCTTCTTGATACATCGTTGTCAACTTGCACCAGGGATCTTGTCTACAAGAAGATCTTGGTACTCTAAGGCATGCGTGGCTGCCGACGGGGAGGTGCAGAGGCGAGCCGACGGAGGGGGAACGCCGAGGCGGGGCGAGGGAGGCGGTAGGGACCACGGACGCGGACAGGGAGGCTACCATGGGCGACGCGGTCGGGCCCGCAGCGGAGGAGGCCGGACAGCGGCGCTGCGCAGGGGGTGGGCGGAGGACGATGGAGAGGAGCGGGTCGCGGCCAGGCACCGAGGAGGCCGACGGGGCGCTGGAGACGGCCGGGGCGAGCTAGCAGGGGGACGAGGGCGGCCGGCGAGGCGGGAGGGTCCGGCGAGGTGGGGGTCAGGGGGTCGGGGTCGCGGTGGTGGAGGCGTGGCGAGCGGGGCGGGAGGGGGCCGCGGCGGCGAGGCAGGAGGAGCCCGACGCGGGAGGGAGGAGCTCCGGGGGGCACGCCGGCGGCGGGGAGCCGAGCGGAGGCGGCCGGCGGAGCAGCTGCAGGGCGAGCGGTGGCGCGGGGTCGGGCGAGGCGAGGTGGTCGGGCGGCGGGGCGACGGGGAGAAGCTGGCGGGGCGCTGCGGGTCCGGAGAGCTCGGGCGGCGAAGGTGGCCGGAGGTTGGAGGAGAACGGCTCGGAGGACGGCGACCGGAGGGGAGGTCGAGGCCGGCGGGAGCGGAGGTGGTGGCGGCAGAGGGAAGAGGCCGGGCGGAGGCGGATGGTGCGGCCGGTGGCGCAGGAGGACGGGGAGCGGGCGCGGGAGGGATGTGGGCGACGGCCGGCGGCGCTGGTTGGAGATCGGGGGAGGAGAGGCGCGGGGCTGAGGGAGAAGGAGGACGACGCGGGGGAGACGCGGTGGGTGGGGCCCGGGGTGGGTCCGGCTGGGGGAGGTTTGACCAGGGGAGGAGGAAGGGAAGGAGTGGGGGCTGATGTGGCGGGTTGGGGTTGGTTAGAGGGAAGGGCAGGGTGACGTGGCGACCAGGGATTGGAGGGGGTGAGGTGGAGAGGGGCTGGGTAGAATAGGTTGGGTAGACTAGGGATTTTGGGGTGGGCCGATTTTATTTCTGGGGGTGGTCGTTCGGGTCGAATCGGCCCGTTCGACTGCCCCCCTAAAATAATTTAATATTTTATTTGTTTAAAACAAAGCTTCTGCAAACCGATAGCGGACAAAACAAAATAATCCGGAGACCCGGGTTTTGCGTTTGAATAAAGATGGGGCGTTTAGAAAACAAATTAGGTTTTTCTGCAAATAGTTTTATGCAAGCAAATGCAAGATGATGACGATGCTCAAATGCAATGTGGCATGATGACATGAGCATGCGGTCATGATGATGCAATGCACAAAATCAACGCGATTTTCTAGTAGTGGTTTTGCGGGATGCCACAATTCGACACCACTAACAATGGATCTCGCCCTCAAGATCCGCCTCATGGTACCGGAAGGAAAGTCGGTGATCTGCATCTTCGCGCTTCGTGTAGATCCTCGCGACACCACTAACAAGAGGTCGTTGTCCGTGACCGTCGAGAGAACACTCCGGGAACAAAAGGTCGAAGGTAGAGGTTTCAACAAATAAGCCACCCCTAACTTCCGTGGACGGAGTAAAACTGCTGGATCCACTGATTCGATGTACAAGAGAGAATGATAAGAGTAGTGGTATGGTAGCTACTCCATCCCGCACTCAAACCATTTCTCTGCACACGAATAGGCGGATTATGCAACCAACTCTCAGAATTCAGACTGAAGATCTCGACAAGCGAGGTTCGGAGACAAAGGAGTGATGCAGACTCTGCATCGGATCTGGCGTAGATGATGTCGTCGCGTCGGAAAACACCGGAAGGCATAAACATGGAACCAAGAATGGTACCACAGTAGACGGATTCCTCAGACAGCTTGAACACCGGATGGTAGAACACCGTTATGAAAGGGGGAAGCGAAACCCTGAAGCTACGACGGAACCCAACCACGAGAAATCCTGGACTCGAAGAGAGAGAAGAGAGCGGATTCAAAACACGTAGAGGTAAGGGGAGAATAGCAGAGGGGTAAGGAATAAAATCAGACCTAATCAGAACTATCTAGCCGATTTTGCAAAAATAGTTTTTGACACTCTACTTCGGCCGTTAGCTAGGTTATCCTACAGGCTGGACTTGTGGGGTATCGCAACTGCTGAGCTCTGATACCACTCTGTAACACCCTCACAATCGGACCTATGCAAGTTTTAGCGAAACCCGCCAAACCCGCATAGAAACGATTCAAAGGTGCCCACCAGGCACTTTCGTGCGGGTGGAAAACGAAGTAATAACATTACACAACAGTCCTCGATGGGACCCACAGAACAGATATATATACAACAGCGACTCAATGAGTCAAGAATACAGATATAATAAGCAAAGATCCAAATCACCTTGAAAATGATAGAGCGTCCGACTACGGACAAGATGCAAATGGGGCTAAGAGCCCTGAAGAATAACCAATGGCGTCCATAACCCTGCCCAGGCCAAGCCGGAAGGGTAACCCTGCTAATGACGTCGATCTCACAACCTGCTTAAACAAAAGGGGTGCCGACAAAGGGCAAAGGAAAAGAGGAGCGTCAGTACTGAGGCCAGTACACGGCGAGACTAGAATTCGGAGGTCCTCGCCTACATAGATATGGTGGACTGAGCGGCAGCGGCAGCATGCACTAAACAACCTATAGAGACTCGATACAACTGGCGGTTATCAGAGAGGGATAAGAAAGACCTATCCGGAACCAACCTGATACTTCCATCAAACAAACCCATCCAGGCGTTTCCCCCTCGAGACCAAACGAGGAAGTCAACCGAGGAACTCACACCGTTGGCAGTTTTATTTATTCAGTTATCGTTGCAGAAATTACTAGTCAGGTATAGATAATCATCCTGATAAAATAAGCAGTGGGCCGTTTTAGTTAACCATTCCGTTGTAGTTGCAACACTTACTAGTCAAATACAATTAGCATGAGATATCCCAAAACCCAGCAGTTGTTGGTACTTTTATTCAGCCATTCCGTTATAGTTGCAATACTTACTAGTCAAGTACAATGGTCGCAAGCGACACCCAAACAAGCAATTGTTGGCAGTTTTAGTTAGCCATTCCGTTATAGTTGAAGCGGATTACTAGTCATGATTAAGTCAAATTTATAGCACTACTTTAGTTATAGTTGTCTATGATCGAGATACTGTGCTCCAAGTCGTCCATAACCGCGGACACGGCTTTCAGAAAGTTTTAACCCGGCCGGGGTGCACAAATAGCAACACACACACGATCAACCTCGGAAAAACCAAATCAAAACCCAACGAGGCTTCCACGACAAAGCAATCACAGGATTCAGAAATATTTCAGGGGGCCACCCCTTGGAGTACACCCGCAACGAAACTGGCCGGCTCCGAGACGGACTCAAGGTTTGTGGGGCCGGCTGTAAACGACTAGGAACCCGAAAACTCAGGGTGTCGATACCGCGAAAACAGGTCACGATCCTAAACACTACAGTGTGCTCCTCGCACAATCGTAATAAAGCAGTAAAGCATGGCATAAGTACAGGATCGTAAATAAAACCTCAAACTAGTTTGTGGCCCCAAGAAATAAGACTAAATCAAGCTCTGGCTAAGGGGGGCCCATAATTCCCCGTATGTGGATAGCGCGATAAATCAAGGAACAGGTATCAAGCACTCGGGGTCCTACGGGACACAAGTGGACGGTTAACAACCAAATAACATCTATTGCCCACCTGTGCCTCTGCTTACCTACTTCAATTTTAGTTGTTAAACAATAATTAAAGTGAGCAATAAATAAAGCCATGATCGTCTCCAACACTGAACGGGCGGCAATTCTCCAACAACTGTGGTACTTGACGACACGCAACAGCACTGGAGCAAGCGACTACGACACGCAAGTCCAACTATCTACCAAAAAACAGGTAATAGGATGTGTCCCAGGCAATATATGGCTGCAAGGGATTTCAAGGGGTACGGAAAACTAGAGCATCGCAACACGGATAGCAATAGATCAACAGGAGGGAATAAATACTATAAAATTAAGATAGGTAGAAAGGGGGAGGTGCTCGCCTGAAAACATTGCCGAAGGTTCAACCGAAGATCGGGTCGACACTCGCATCAACTCAACAGCCTTATCCGCGAAGAAGCAAAACACTATAAGAAACACCGGATGCAATATTTAATACTACGCAAAAGATCGGGCATGATGCATGTATGATGTATGGCATGGCAAAGGTGTGATGCAATTAGGTCATATTAAGCGGAACCGGGGTCCCGACAATTAATTAATTGGTTCAAGTTATTTAACTACCCCGCAATTTAAATGTTGTAATAACAAGGCAAGATAAGTTACCGGTTCGCTACACAAGTTTAAATGAGGCCAATATGAGACTAGATTTGCCCGCATATGGGCCCCATATTTAATTATGAGGTGAATCGGCATAAGGCCCCCAAACCACATGATAATATGCATGCGAGTATGACAATTTAATATACAACAAGTTTTATATTTAGTATTTATAAAATAGGGGCTCGGGTAAAGGTTCACACATTAGGGTTCGGCAGATCTTGGGATTCCGAGGGGTTCGGGGTCGGTCTCAGGGTTCGGATCTGGGGTTCGGTCCCGGCGGGAGCGTTCTCGGATAACTGAGGTAGACCTTGTCGTCTCCGGGAAGCAGGACTTGGCTCGGCGCCGGGGCGCATCGGAGTCGCTCTGGTCGTTGTCGTCACGAAGATCTTGTCGGGTCCGTGCCATCGAGTCGGTCTTGGCATCTGGCTGAAGTACTTGGCGTATCCGAGATGAAGCGCTTATCGTTCCATGTGGCGGTCTTGGCGTCCGAGCGACGGTCTTGTCGCATCCGCGGTCTTCGGGTCCGTGTATCGGGTCGGTCTCCGTTAGAAGTTCTTAGCGTTCCACGTGAGCATTCTCGAGGCTCCTTCTTGATACATCGTTGTCAACTTGCGCCAGGGATCTTGTCGACAAGAAGATCTTGGTACTCTAAGGCATGCGTGGCTGCCGACGGGGAGGTGCAGAGGCGAGCCGACGGAGGGGGAACGCCGAGGCGGGGCGAGGGAGGCGGTCGGGACCACGGACGCGGACAGGGAGGCTACCATGGGCGACGCGGTCGGGCCCGCAGCGGAGGAGGCCGGACGGCGGCGCTGCGCAGGGGGTGGGCGGAGGATGATAGAGAGGAGCGGGTCGTGGCCGGGCACCGAGGAGGCCGACGGGGCGCTAGAGACGGCCGGGGCGAGCTAGCAGGGGGACGAGGGCGGCCGGCAAGGCAGGAGGGTCCGGCGAGGTGGGGGTCAGGGGGTCGGGGTCGCGGTGGTGGAGGCGTGGCGAGCGGGGCGGGAGGGGGCCGCGGCGGCGGGGCAGGAGGAGCCCGACGCGGGAGGGAGGAGCTCCGGGGGGCGCGCCGGCGGCGGGGAGCCGAGCGGAGGCGGCCGGCGGAGCAGCTGCAGGGCGAGCGGTGGCGCGGGGTCGGGCGAGGCGAGGTGGTCGGGCGGCGGGGCGACGGGGAGAAGATGGCGGGGCGCTGCGGGGTCCGGCGAGCTCGGGCGGCGAAGGTGGCCGGAGGTTGGAGGAGAACGGCTCGGAGGACGGCGACCGGAGGGGAGGTCGAGGCCGGCGGGAGCGGAGATGGTGGCGGCAGAGGGAAGAGGCCAGGCGGAGGCGGATGGTGCGGCCGGTGGCGCAGGAGGACGGGGAGCGGGCGCGGGAGGGATGTGGGCGACGGCCGGCGGCGCTGGTTGGAGATCGGGGGAGGAGAGGCGCGGGGCTGAGGGAGAAGGAGGACGACGCGGGGAAGACGCGGTGGGTGGGGCGGTTCGGTCGGGGTGGGGCCCGGGGTGGGTCCGGCTGGGGGAGGTTTGACCAGGGGAGGAGGAAGGGAGGGAGTGGGGGCTGATGTGGCGGGTTGGGGTTGGTTAGAGGGAAGGGCAGGGTGACGTGGCGACCAGGGATTGGAGGGGGTGAGGTGGAGAGGGGCTGGGTAGAATAGGTTGGGTAGACTAGGGATTTTGGGGTGGGCCGATTTTATTTCTGGGGATGGTCGTTCGGGTCGAATCGGCCCGTTCGACTGCCCCCCTAAAATAATTTAATATTTTATTTGTTTAAAACAAAGCTTCTGCAAACCGATAGCGGACAAAACAAAATAATCCGGAGACCCGGGTTTTGCGTTTGAATAAAGATGGGGCGTTTAGAAAACAAATTAGGTTTTTCTGCAAATAGTTTTATGCAAGCAAATGCAAGATGATGACGATGCTCAAATGCAATGTGGCATGATGACATGAGCATGCGGTCATGATGATGCAATGCACAAAATCAACGCGATTTTCTAGTAGTGGTTTTGCGGGATGCCACACATACATCATATATAATCACAATCATGGCCATATCACATCACAACACACCCCTGCAAAACAAAGTTAGACGCCTCTAATTTTCTTTGCATATTTTACGTGGTTTGGGGCTTTCAATAAGTGTCGTTCTAACTTACGTACAAGAACCACAACGTTGATGCTTGAACTATCAAGTGCCCGTTGTAAATTGAATCTATACTATGATGGGAGAGATAGACACCCGCAAAGCCACTTATGCAATACAAGTTGCATGTTGAGCGTGGAGCAAGTCTCATGAACGATGTCATGTAAGGTTAGCCCGGGCCGCTTCATCCAATCATACCGCAAGATGCAAAGTACACAAAAAGCAATTGATAATAAAAGCACCACCGCCCACAATGACCACTGTGTTCTACTCGTGCAACAGATCTACATATAGACACGGCTCTGATACCACTGAAGGGGTTCGTAGCATGGAAACAAAAAAAATTCTACCGCATGCACACAAACAAGCCAAGATCTATCTACTATATTGTAGCAACGAGTCGATAGAAGCACTCATCCTCGAAGATTCCAAAGCGGTTAACGAGAACAAATTCTCGTGGGTGATGTAGTCGTACACTTGCCGATCTCAAGATCGCGTAGACGATCCTTCCGGCGCTGCATTCCGGCAGTGCTTCCGCAGTCGGTCACACGTTCGGTACTCGATGAAGACCTTCCTCTCCCTTGTTCCAGCAGGCAACGGAGGTTGTAGTTCTCCCCTCGTGATTCCGGCAGCACGACGGCGTGGTGTCGGAAGTAGAGGGAAGATCCCGCAGGGCTTCGCCTAAGCCGGATGCGAGTTATGGTGGATTAGGGTTTCCCCGAGATCTAGGGTTTAGATGACCGGGAGGAGGAGGTGTCGGCGGCGGCTAGGGCGGCGGCGACGAACCAGCGGCGGCGCGAGGTGGCGGCGGTGCGGGTGTATGGGGAGGGCTTGGATCTTGTGGTGTTGGGGCAGTCCTCCCCCTCTATTTATGAGAGGGAGGGGCAGCCTTGGGAGGGGTGGGTTTGAATCCAAACCCAAACCCAAGTTGGATTGAGAGGACTTGTTTCTTCTCCCACTAGGAAACCATTGTTCCAGTTTGACTTTTAATTTAGAGCTTTATTTCTCTCTTGCAAATGTCAACACCAAGTGACCTAGGATATGATCCAATCATTCCACATATCCATGACACATTCATGGACCATTCCCCTTCCAGATCGGTGAACCTTCTAGACCCTTCTAGAACCTCTCTGATGAAACCATCGGAAACTTTCCCGAACTCCGGAATCGAACTTTCCTTATATGAATCTTATTATCCGGACCATTCCGGATCTCCTCGTGATATCCCGGATCCCATCCGAGACTCCGAACAACATTCGGTATCCCTATTAACATTCCATATCTAATAAACAACATCGAATCCTTAAGTGTGTCTCCCTACGGTTAGTGAATTATGCGGACATGATCGAGACACTTCTCCAATCAATAACCAATAGAGGAATCTGGAAATTCATATGGCTCCCACATATTTCAACGATTACTTTGCGATCGAATGAACCACTTACATACGATACCAATTTCCCTTTGTCTCACGATAGTTTACTTATCTGAGGTTTTGATCGTCGTTATCTCTGCATACCTAGTTCAACCTCGTTACTGATAAGTACTCTTTTCTCGTTCCCGTGATGTGTGATCCCTTGTGAGCCAGTCACATGCTTGCAAGCCAATTGGATGACATTCCATTGAGAGGGCCCAGAGTATATCTATCCGTCATATGGATGGACAAATCCCACTCTTGATCCATGTGCCTCAACCCATACTTTCCGAACACTCAATGCCACCTTTATAGCCACCCAGTTACGGTGTGGTGTTTGATGTCATCAAAGCATCATTCCGGTGATGGTGATTAGCATGATCTCATGGTCGAAGGAATTATGTTACTATGTATCAGAAATCTTATAGCAAACGAACTATTAAAATGACTTGATCTTTATGCTACGCTTATCTATAGGAGTATGTCCATCACACCATTCTCCTAATGATATGATCTTGTTAATAACATCTCAATGTTCATGATCGAGAAACTACGATCATCTATTAACCAACAAGCTAGTATTATAAAGAGGCTTTACTAGGGACTCTAATTTAGTTTACAAATCACACACGTATTAATGTTTCCGGTTAATACTATTATAGCATGAATGTAAACATTTATCATAAACACAAAGATATAATAATAACCACTTTTATTATTGCCTCTAGGGCATATCTCCAACACCGAGTGCCATGATCTCAGATCTAAACTTATTATTGAATCATTATGATAGTATTGTTTATGATCTTATCTGTAGTTGTGTACACATATCATTGTACGGATCCAAAGGCCCCAAAGTGACAATAATTGGGACAACCGGAGGGGATGTCTATGGTGTGAGGAACACATGTGTTCACGGAGTGTTAATGTTTGCTCCGGTGCTCTATTAAAAGGAGCACCTTAATTGCCAGTAGTTCCCTAGAGGCCCCACTGCCACGGGCTGGCTGGACAGAAGATGTTGTGCAAGTTCTCATTGCGAGCACGTATGACTATATTTGGAGCACATGCCTAGGATTGTTTAGTACTTGTATGCTTGTTATTATTTATATACAATGCCCTAGTTCTTGAAGTTACATGTTTAGACTCGTCCATGCAACACCCGTCCATCCATCCCTATGCCTACCGCACTCGAATCCTACTGTTACCGTTACTATTACTATTGCTACTGTTTCAGTGTTGCTGTTGTTGTTGCTTTGCTATTGCTACTACCAAACTGTTGCTACTGATAAACTTCTGTGATCAAGAACTATTTCCAGGTGCATCTGAACTGAAAACTCAGTTGTTAAGGCTTGCAAGTATTCTTTGGCTCCCCTTGTGTCGAATCAATAAATTGGGTAATACTACCCGCGAAGACTGTTGCGATCCCCTGCACTTGTGGGTCATCAAGACTATTTTCTAGCGCCGTTTCCGGGGAGCATAGCTTTATTTGTAAGTTCACTTGGATCTATTATTGTTCATTGCTACTCCTTTCATCATGGGGAAGTCTCGTGATGGAAATTTCCCTATTTTACCATCCACTACAAGAAGAGGTATAGTCCTAAACACCTCTTTTGCTCTTGATTCACCGTCTGTTATAAGTAAGCTTGTCACACCACCACCACATGCTCATGCTACACACACTGCTACTACTGCTGAATCTGAAACTGCTTTTGATACTCATGATGTTACTTCTAATGTGCTTGATGCGAGTGGTTCATTAGGTCCTTTTATAGATGCTACTATGGCTTGTGTAGGAAATACCAAAACTCCTCGTGAAGACACTATTACACCTATTAGCTCACCTTAGTCTAGTGAGAGTTTTGATATTAATGATGGTTACATTGAGCTCACTGATGAATTTGTTGAAGAGTGCCGAAACACACATGGTGCTAGTTCTATTAAGAGTCTCCTTGCTAGATGTATTATTATGTCCAAGAAGTCCTATGATCCTAAGTTTGCCACCTCTCCCATAGATATTAAAGATAAAGATTATGATTTCTCTCTTGATTTAACTTATTTTGATATTGTTGAGAAAGAACCGTTTCCTGGTACTGAAAATGGGAGTGTTGTGGCTCATATGAATGAGCTTTCTTCAATGAGTGCTTTGTTCTCTGATGATTTTAAAATGCGCAAGTACTTTGTTGCTAAGATCTTCCCTTTTTCACTAAAAGGAGAAGCTAGGGCTTGGTTTAATAGATTACCTCCTAGTTCCATTGATAGCCCTGATTGCTTGATTACTTTTTCTTCCATAAATATTTTCCTCCCAATGCTAGACATGCTGCTTTGTAGAGACTTTTTGATTTTAAACAGGAAGAAGAAGATAAATTGCATGAGTCATGGAAAAGATTATGTTCCTTGATTCATGCATATCCTGGATGTCCATTACCTCGGAATGAGCTTCTTGATATTTATTATAATGGACTAACTGATGATTCTAGGACCTACCTAGATAGCTTTGTTGATTGTGTTTTCAGGAAAATGACTCCTATAGATGCTGAAGAATTAATGAACAAGATAAGCAAGAATTATGATGATTGGACTTCAATTGAGAAGAATACACCCGAGCCTATTACTCCTGAACCAGATGTTCCTGAACCAGTTCCACCAACAACAACAAAGAAGAGGGGAGTTATTACATTAAATGATGAAGTGATTGAGGAAGCTAAAAAGTGTCTAAAGGAGAAAGGTATTAGAGATGAAGATGTGAAGAATCTACCTCCTATAGAAGAATTATGTAAGATAATTCCCCACTCATCTACTATTGAGGTACACTCTCTCCAACACTTTGATGAAGGTGATATTCCTTATGGTAAGCCTCCTGATCAATGCTTAGAGGAACTTGACATTTTTATTGTTAAACAAGGTAATTTTAATAAACAAGTTCAGAATCATTTATTGGAAAACTCTAGAGCTATCAATGAGTTGAAAGATATTGTTGAAAGAACTTCTAATGATATTAAAATGCTTTGTAAACACTTTCAAATGGTTCAAACCCAACTTTATCAACTTGCTAAAGTACAAAAGGATATGCTAGTTAATGCTTCAGGAGATAAACATGCTTATGGAATTAGAACTAGGAGTGGTGCAGCTACTCAAGATCCTTTATATCCTGAAGGACACCCTAAAAGAATAGACCAAGATTCCCAACAAGGTGAGGATAGTGGTAGTCCTCGTAAGAGGAAGAAAAAGAAAAATAAGAAAGTTGAGGAACCACTTGAACATGCTGTAGATCCTAATAGTATATCTGTCTCTGATGCTAAAACTGAGAGTGGTAATATTGATGAGCCTCCTGATAAGGAGGAAGTTGAGGAAGAACCTGAGAAACACACTAAGAACACTAGGTACACAAAGGAAGATTTTATTGGTAATAAACATGGTAAAGAGAGAGAACCTTGGGTGCAGAAACCTATGCCTTTTCTAGGTAAGAAACACAAGTCAAAGGAGGAAGAACACTACAGAAAGTTTTGTGAGTGGATGAAGCCTTTATTTCTGCAAATTCCTTTGACTGATGCTATTAAATTGCCTCCTTATTCAAAGCACATGAAGGATATTGTCTCTAATAAAAGGAATATTACTAATGAGGAGATTTCTACTCTACTTGCTAATTATTCCTTCAATGGTAAGGTTCAAAAGAAACTTGGTGATCCAGGTATACCAACTATTCCTTGCTCCATTAAGAATAATTATGTTAGAACTGCTTTATGTGATTTGGGAGCTGGAGTTAGTGTTATGCATTTTTCTCTCTATAAGAGACTCGAGCTAGAAAAGTTGATACCAACTGATATATCTTTGCAAATGGCTGATAAGTCAACTACTGTTCCTGTTGGTATATGTGAGGATGTTCCTATTCAAGTTGCTCATAATTGCATGGTTTTAACTGATTTTGTTGTGCTTGAAATGCCTGAAGATGATAATATGTCTATTATTCTTGGGAGACCTTTTCTTAATACTGTAGGTGATGTCATCAATTGTAATTAAGGAAAAGTAACTTTCAATATCAATGACAAAGAGCACACTGTCTATTTCCCCAAGAAGGTTGTTAGAAGCTATTGCCTGAATTCTATTGAAAATATTGAAGGCATCAAGGTTGGAGAAATATATTGTCCCATTCCACAAGAAAATACTAAAACTATTATGATTGGGACCATTGCTATCAAGTATGAGGTAACATAATCACCTTGTGGAATGCAAAGTTTTCTTTCATATAAGATTGTTTTGGTAACAAGACTTGATCAACCTTGTTAACAAAAGGATTTTTAATGAACAAAATAATGTTTCCACTATGGTTATACTTGCTTTCTTTTTCCCTTCTCCTTCCCAGTCTTTGCTTTAGCTTTAGTTTTGCTAGTTGTTTGCTTGTTTGAGTTTATTAGAGATCCTGTAGTTTGGCATTTGGTTTGCTTTTGCTTCTTCTGAAAAACTGTTTCTGCGAGAAAATCAATTTTCATACCCTGAAAATTGGCCAAAAATAAAGTTTCCCAAAAAATCCCAGAAAATTCAAAATAAAATTTTCCTCGAAAAAAGGGGCAGAGTGGCACCTGAGATAACCCAGGGGGCCACCCCTAGGCCCCACACCTATGGTAGGCGCGGCCTACCTAGTGGTGGTGCCTAGGGGGGGTCTGGCACACCTGGGCCCCTCCAGGCTGCCTCCTCAAAGCCACCTTCTTTCTCTCTCCCAAAAAACACCGGAAAACTTGCTCAAGCTCGAGTTCTTTCTTGTTCTTGCTCGCGATTTTTTATCTCCTTGTTCAGCCCATCTCAAGTGCTGATTTTTGGAGGGATTTCTCCTTGGTATGTGCCTCCTCCACTTGTCCAATTAGATTTTTGATTGGTAGATTGTATCTTGAGTATTTTGCTACTGTAGGTGACAGGTTGTTTGAGCTTGCATACTTGTTCTATGCTTATAAACCTTTTTTGATGCATGTGTAGTCCTCTAGCAAGTTCTTATAGTAGTTGCTCATCATTTATCAACTTAGAAATCACTTGGTTTGATGGTTGTCTAAAAATTTCAGCAAAGAAGATGAGTGCTTATTCACTAAATCAATATGACTTGATGGTGCATGATCCAATGAAGGTTCATCGTGAGGAGGAAGTTTTTCCTTCCATATATCCATGCTATGAATTTATGAGAGCTGCGGGGATTCTCCAAGATTTTCAAACTTTGGTTACAAATGCAGGGTTGGAGCACTTTGTTGAAGGTGAACCAATCTAATATGTTAAGTTAACCATGTATTTTGTGCAGGACTTCCGGTTCACTTGGTCTACTTCTAATCCCATGGTCCATTACAAAATATATAATATGCCTGTCAACCTGTCTTTTGTTGATTTCTGTGTAGCAATTAGAGTACCTCAGTGGGGATCTTGTGAGAAGATCAAGGAGAGGCCCAAGTCACTTGTTGATTTGTATGCTGAGATTTGCCAAGGTTTTGACTTCTCAAAGGAAAGTGGTAAAATTCGGAACATCCAACTCCCAGCTATTAGATACTTTTCCTATTTCATTACCAAGTGTGTTATTGCTAGAAAGACCGCTAGAAAGTTGTCTTCTTTTGATCTAGATTTTATTGCAGCTGCTCTGAATAGGAATAGTTATTATAGTTTGGGTGCTTTGATAGCTCACCGTCTCACCACCAACCGTGAGAAGGGTGGAATTTGTAGAGGTCTCATTGCGTCTAGGTTGCAAGCTTTCCATGGTTTAGAGCCTCATTATTCAGATTTTCAGTTTTCCATAGAGAGGCTTGATATTGAATCCATGATTCAACATGGTTTTGTTTCTTTGGGGGCTAATGTGAGAAGTTTGCCATTTGAACTATCTTTTGTCCAGCAAGGTCGGAGAAAGGGTAGGAGTGAGAAAATAGTTTATTTGCCTGCACCTGCTTTGTTTAACTTTGATAACAGGCAAGGATGGTCACTTACGGAGGAGGAGGTTGACACTTATGTGGGGGAACTCTCCCAGCAAGAGGAGAATGTTGAAGAGGATGCCGAAGACAATTCGGTTCAGCCCTCCAACTTGGGAGAGTCTTCATACCAGCAACCCTCATTTGATTGGGGCGCGTCTTCTTCTTCATCACAGGTGCCTGACTATGATCATTCCTATGATGACCCACCAGCATGGAGTTATTATCCGCGCTATTGAGCCCCACTTAGGCCAAAATCCTAAGCTTGGGGGGAGGTACACCGACATCACACACTCATCTACATATCATGTTCGGTGGGTTCTTTGTATATCCATTATTTTGCTTTATTTTTGGTTCTTGTTGCTTCTTTCTCAAAAACCCAAAAATACCAAAAATATTTTCGTTGTTTCTCTTGGTTTGTTTCTTTGTTTCTTTGCTTTGGTTTGCCTTAAAATAAAAATCCAAAAAGATTTTGCTTTGTTTGGTTTGCTTTGTTTTTGTTTGGTTTTTCTTTGTTTGCTTGTTTCTAAAAAAATCGAAAACACCAAAAATATTTGTTGTTCATCTTTGTTTTGTGAGTTCTTTGCAGGGTTCAGCCGTCCTCAGTAGGTTTTGGTTTTCATGTTAATTATTCAAGTCACACAAGTGAAGGGCGATAATGAAGATTAAGACAAATCGAGGTGTGGTAATAGGCTGGTAACGAACTATATTTGTTTCATTTTTGTACATATACTCATAATTGTGAGCATGCTTAGCCTGTTTGTGTAAGGTGTATGTCATTATGGATGCTTAGTAGTTCTTGCTTGTCTATGATTAGCTCCAGCTTGATAATAGTTTGTAGCATGTCACATGAATGTTTGCTTGCATTGTTTTATTCATACTTTGGTATGACATTTGGTATCCTCCTCTGACTGTTCATATGAATCGACTTGGCACATGCTCATGCATGCATATGAGTAATCAATAGTCAGTAAACCTCGATGATTTATTTTGCCCCAGAGTTCTTGTATCACTTTCATGCCATAATTAGTCCTGTTTTGTTGCAAGCATTATTATGACAGTTATGGCTCTCTCGTTTGTCGCTCCCTCTCTATTGCTAGCCTTCACTTGCACTGAGTATGTGCTCTACCTGTGCTTCCAACTCCCCAAAACCAATATTGCCAGCTGTGTCCACCATACCTACCTATTAGCATCATTTGCTATTTCAGTGCAAATTTTATATATGCCGTGTTTTCTTCCAAAATAATTTTTTTTGTCTATTTTGAGAAAGTTAGTTAGTAAAGCTCTCACGAACTTGATGACACACTTTATTCCTTGCGCTTAATAATCTTGAACCATTGTGACTAGTCCATGAAAGTTATGTGCTTGCTAATTATATACTGGGAGTCAGCAGAACCGTGTTGTCACGGGGAACGCTTTCAACACTTTTTTTGGATATCTCATCCAGTTGATACTTTGCTCTTTTGTTTATGGATGTCGACGATGTGAAATAAAAGGGGAAGTTGTTAGTTCATGGAGTTTATACATTGTGTTAGAGAAACGCCTGGGCTGCTAGCCTAAGCCATGCTTAATCATGGTGGAAACTTGCAGCATCACTATAATGAGCATCTATGAAGCTTCCTCAATAAAAAGCTATGCATATGGTAAATAAAAAAGATTGATGATATGCTCATTGTCTGCTTGCCTTGTCATTTTGGTTATGGGAAAGCTCCTGTACCATGTGCAAGGGGTACCCCGTTGGCGGTTCTCGATGATATGCATGCATTTACAATGACAAGAACTTTCAGGTGACCAAAGTTGAGTAGCATGCGGAGCGACCCTCGTACTCAAGGCACTTGGGATTTCCAGTCTATGGTCTATCAAGCATATGATTCAGAGTGGACCTCACTTTCACCTTAACCACATGAAGATGCCTATGATAGGGGCAATGAGAGCTCAAAGCTAGTGAGTACCTTCCTTTCAGCATTGGGAAGCCTTTCAAATCTTCACAACACCATTTTCACAACTTTGTTGAGTCACCACTTATTCCATGAGAACCTTCTTGAGAGCATAGTTGTCATTCTCATGTTTGTTCCAAAACTTGGTTAATTATGTCATGACTTTGATGCTTGTATCTCTGATATCTTTATCTCTAGTCTACACTTGAACTTCAGAGGTGCCTCAGCATTTATATTTTGCTCTTCAAACAAAGGCAAGCGAGATACCACTCTATCATACCTTATTATGAGCATTGCAATGTTGCTTATGTTTATGTTTCATACTACTTATTATTATTGAGTTGGTTTCTCTTCATAGCTTGCAATGACTATTGAGTAGACTTAGTTGCATACTCTTTATTATGAATTGTCTAAGCATCTACTCCTGTGCTGAGAATATTTACATCATATGAATCAAAGTGTTCGTGAAAGTTCTTTTATCGCACTCAGTTTTCAACCGAATTGCTTGAGGACAAGCAATAAGCTAAGCTTGGGGGAGTTGATACGTCCAAAATGTATCTACTTTCTCGAACACTTTTCTATTGTTTTTCCTCTATACTTGTGTGAATTGGATACAACTAACACGGACTGACGCTATTTTCAGCAGAATTACCTTGGTGTCTTGTTTTTGGGAAGACAATGAACTATCACGAAAAATCCCGGAAAGTATGCCAAAACATATATTTCACCAAAAGATCCACGGAGCTAGAAGGGGAGACAGAGGGGAGGCCTGGGGGGCCCAGACCCACCCCAGACGCGGGCCCACTGACCCCGCGCCTGGGGGAGGTTTGGCCACCCCAGGCAGCTTCTCGGCCTCCCTCCGCGTCTATAAGTTGCCTTCTGACCTAAAAACAGGGGGGTTTGATAGTTTTCTAGAAAGAGTTCCGCTCCGCCACCGCCACTAGAAACCAAGATTCGGATCCAGAAACTCTGTTTTGGCACCCTGCCGAGACGAGGAATTTGGAGAGGATCATCGCCATCGTCATCACCAACGCATCTCCATCAACCACCGATGTTTCCCTCATCCATGAGTGAGTAATCCCCTTCTATAGGCTTGGGGATGGTAGGGATTGGATGAGTTCTATCATGTAATCGAATAAGATCTGTTAGGGCATAGTGCCTAGTATCTCTATTAGTGCTATTTGACTTTGTTGCAACTTTTTGTGCTTAATGCTTGTCACTAGGGCCCGAGTGAAGGGGTTCGTAGCATGGAAAACAAAAAAATTCTACCGCATGCACACAAACAAGCCAAGATCTATCTACTAGATTGTAGCAAGTTCTCATTGCGAGCACGTATGACTATATTTGGAGCACATGCCTAGGATTGTTTAGTACTTGGATGCTTGTTATTATTTATCTGCAATGACCTAGTTCTTGAAGTTACATGTTTAGACTCGTCCATGCAACGCCTGTCCATCCATCCCTATGCCTACCGCACTCGAATCCTACTGTTACTGTTACTATTACTATTGCTACTGTTTCACTGTTGTTGTTGTTGTTGTTGCTTTGCTGTTGCTACTACCAAACTGTTGCTACTGATAAACTTTTGTGAGCAAGAACTATTTCCAGGTGCAGCTGAACTGACAACTCAGTTTTTAAGGCTTGCAAGTATTCTTTGGCTCCCCTTGTGTCGAATCAATAAATTGGGTAATACTACCCGCGAAGACTGTTGCGATCCCCTACACTTATGGGTCATCAGTACCGCTTCGGCAGGATCAGGACTGTGAGCCGTTAGATCTAAGTGGAATTGCATGGCTCAGATGGATTGATACCGTTTCGGTAAGTGGTGTAATCTAGGCCCTAGGATAAGCATCTGATGGACCTGAGCGCTTTGGCCATGGACTGGCGGCGCTACTGGCGACGTGTGGCAACGATGCGCCTGGTGGCGGCATACCAACGGTTCAGAGGGGTAAGGGGGAGGGAGCCAAACATTACCAAGGTCGTGGGATTGAGGCAAGCTCAAGGGTGGTCGGAGTTGAGGAAGGGGCGCACGGATTCAGTCGCAATTCATCGTCGGAGTTCGTTCACCGTCGGTGGCTTGTAGACAGAGACGTTGCCGAGTGTCTGAGAAACAAGCAAGCAAAAGAAAGGCATCAGTGAGTGCACCCAAGGGTAGCGGTCACATCAGTGCGAGGCAGAGGGCAAGGCGTGGTCGGGGCTCACCAGAAATTTCTCGCCGGAGTTGTGCTCGCGTAGGTTGCTCACAAACGAATACAAAGCCGAGCCTACATGGCATAATAAATCAAAAGGAGGGAGCCAGTGGATGCGCCTGAGGACGACAAACACCATAGAGCAAAGCAGAGGGCGAGAGGCGGCTAGACTTCGCCGGAATCTTCGTCGGAGCTTGTCGGGGCTGCGGCAGCGCGAGGTCAAATGCGAGCGTCTTGGCGGCTCTCTCGTGGCGCTGTTTGAGGGGAAACGTAGAGGAGGGAGTGGGGGGTAAGAGGACGGGGCCGGGGAAGGAAATGAAGCCGCGAATCAATGGGATTTAAGTGAATTCAATCGGGGAAACGACAGAGAGAGGGGGCGTGTTCAACACGCGAGGTTGACGACGGGGTGATGTGACAGTAGGGCCCAGGGGTCAGCGAGAGGGTACGGTGTGCGCGGGTGAGAAAGAGAGCAGGGGGAGAGAGGGAGTGGCCCAGGTGGCATAGTTGGGCTGGGATGGGCAGGTTTGCTCTCTTTTTTCTGTTTAGTATTTTCTTTTTCTGTTTCATTTTCTATTTTTAAACAATTCATTTGATTCAAACCTTAATTTGAATTCAAAACTTCTCCAATCTTTTCAGTAGGTTTTATACAAAAACCAGGTTGGTTATTTAGTCCAATTAAAATATTTTTATCAATTAATATTCATTTAAAATCAAGTGATGCATATTGGTATTCATTTAAATAAAATTTGAATATGGTTCATAAGCCCATAAAAATTTATTTATTTAAATAAACTTTTATCCTTTTATATTATTTAATAAACTTTTATTCCATTTACCTATGGATTTAGCCATGGTTTAAATTGTCTTTGCAAAAATTCTTATTTATTTATTTCTTTCATATCTTTTTATTTATAGCTCCAAAAATAGTTATTCCAATTTGTATAATTCTATTTAATATTTATTTTTCTTTTTATATCCTTTAGAATTATTTTGTTCACAAATATGTCTTGATTTTAGCTATGAGCTTTATTAGCCTTAGAATACTTTCTTTATCTTATATAAATCATAAGTTTTTATGCATGGCTCCAAATAGAGTGAAAAAATTCCTATGGTTTTGTAATATTGTTGTTTATCATTATTGATTATTTAGGAATGATGTTGCTAAATTTTTATATGGAACATATCCATAGTCTTGTAGTGATCTATATGATGATTTCTCTTATTAGGGTTTAGGTTTTTGGTTTAACTTTTCCAAGTGCTTAGAATCAAGATACATTCCATGCATGAATGCATTTGATCTATTTTAAAATTGGTTTGTTGCTTTTTAATTCAAATTTTGTTAAAATAAGGTTTTGATGTTTCCATTTAGAAGCAAAATTTTCTTTTCCCCCTAAATTTCAACATTTGTTTGTTTATTTTTCACATTTCAAAATTTGGAAAATTTTGGGATATGACACAAGCTCATTGATCTTTATTTATTACTATCCTTGTGAGTTGTTTAAAATAAGTCGATTGGTGTTGGAAGAGAGTAGGAAGTTCCATGATTAAGTGGTACAAAAGGGGAGCTTGTTTTGACTGTGTCTTAGACTTTATCATGTCATGCTAGATGTTGCTTTGACCATATGCTTAGTGATTATTTCTGTAGAATGACTTATTCCAAACAATTGTGCTTAATGTGCCTTGAAAGAATCATGCATTGTTTTAGCATACAAAAGCATAATATTGTGGTATTATCCTTTGATGCTTTAGTTGGGTTGACTTGGCACATGCTTACACCATGTTAAGACTATGAACCAGTCACCTTAGCCTATATGATCATTTAGTTTTTGACTTGTGATCTCACTTTATGCTTTAGTTAATAATGTTTTGTCGCTTTGCATGATTATGGCCATTATTGCTCTCTTAGTTGGTCGCTCCCAGTCTTTTGCTAGCCTCCAATTGTACTGAGTATGATCTCTACTCGTGTATCCAACTCCCAAGAAACCAAGTTATTCCAAAGAGTCCACTATAAACTCCTATGCATGTTGTGTTACACCATTCCAAGTATATTCATGTGATTAATTTTCTTCCAAATTAAACTTTTTATGTGAAATTAGTGATTAAAGCTCTCACAAACTTGATGGTACACTTTACTTTCCTGCACCTAATAAACTTAAACCATTGTGTCATCTATGTTGTTTATATGCTTGCACTTATAAGTTGGGAATTAGCAGAACCATGTTATCATGGGGAACGCTTTCAACACTTGTAAATATTATCCAATTGATATCATGATCTTTTGTTTATGGATGTCGACGGTTTGAAATAAAAGGGGAGCTTGTAAGTTCATGGAGTATTATATATGTGTTAGAGAAACGCCTAGGCGGCTAGCCTAAGCCATGTCTAATCATGGTGGAAACTTGCAGCATCACCATAGTGAGCAATCAGTGAAGCATCTTCCGAAAAATATAGAAAAAAAGAGAAAGAAAAAGAGAAAAAAAAGCACCATACTCATGGTAAATAAGAAGATTGCTGAGATGCTCATTGTCTGTTGCCTTGTCATTTTGATATGGTATAACTCCTGTGTCATGGGGCAAGGGGTACCCCGTTGGCGGTTCTCTATGATACACATATACTTACAATGACAAGAACTTGCTTGTGACTAAAGTTGAGTAGCATGAGGAACGACCCTCGTACTCAAGGGACATGAGATTGCCAACTTATGATTTGTCAAGCATATACTTCATATTTGTTTCACTTTATACTTAACCACTTAAAGATGCCTATGATAGGGGCAATGAGAGCTGAAAGCTAATAAGTACCATAATTTTTGGAAGCTCTTTATGAAACTTGAAATCCCTACTTCGCTTTGTGAAGGGCCTTTCTTTTACTTTTATGTTGAGTCTCCACCTTCTATCTTTATGCACCAACTAGGAGAGCATAGCTGTCATTCTTAGTTTAATGTGCATTGTCCCAAAACTTGTTGATTGAATCATAACTTTGATATTTCTTGTTCTTAAATTATTTGTATCTAGTCACCCTTATGAACTTTGAAGGTGTCATATGCATTTATGTTTTGCTATACCATGCAGGACAAGTTGAATACCACTCTTGCTATGTTTTCTATATGTCAAACAAACAAACATCTTTCAATGCATTGTTATTCATGACCTTTTGTCTGTGTTAACTTTCATGTTACAACATAGTTGCTATATCTTATTGTTAGAGCTACATCTTTCATGCTAATGTTTAGAGTACTTCGATCCTAGCTATCAGTGCTTTACAAATACCTTGATGAAGACTGTGATGGTGCATGTCACCTCAAAAAATATTCTTTTTATCACTTACCTCTCGAGGACGAGTAGGAGTTAAGCTTGGGGATGCTTGATATGTCGTAAATGTATATATAATTTTTTATGCTCCATGCTTGTTTTATATCAACTTTCTTATGTTCTGTCTACACTTTGAGGTATTTCTATACATTTTCCGAAACTAACCTATTAACAAGATGCCACAGTGCCAGTTGCCTGTTTTTTTTGTTGTTTTTGGTTTCAGAAAAGATAGTAAGGAAATATTCTCGGAATTGGACGGGACAAAAGCCAAAGTCAATATTTTACCAGAAGGAACATGAAGTCCGAAGGGCATTCTAAGTGGGGCCACGCCTGGTGGCAGCGAGTCCTAGGGGGCAGCCCTAGGTATGGGCCCCTCGGGCGCCCACCGACCTTGCCCCTTCACTTATAAAAGCACCCCGATGCAGAAACCTTAAGTACCTCGATCAGATCTCCACGAAAAAGTCTGTATCCGCCGCCATCTCCATCAATATATTAGGGGGGGGGTCCGAAGCTCTTCCCGGCACCCTGTCGGAGGGGAGAGA
This sequence comes from Avena sativa, assembly GCA_916181665.1. NCBI lineage: Eukaryota > Viridiplantae > Streptophyta > Magnoliopsida > Poales > Poaceae > Avena > Avena sativa. The sequence goes on from OV702284.1 coordinate 380,090,257, forward strand.
TCATCCCGGAGGCCTTCTTCATCACCATGACATCCTCCGGAGTGATGCATGAGTAGTTCACCTTTGGACTATGGGTCCATACAGTATCTAGATGGTTGGTTCTCCTCCTTTGTGCTATCATTTTTAGATCTTGTGAGCTCCATTCATGATCAAGATCATCTATTTATGTAATCCTACATGTTGTGTTTGTTGGGATCCGATGGATATTGAGTACTATGTTCAAGATTGATTATTGATTCTATCATGTTTGTGTTATTTGTGATCTTGCATGATCTTTGTTGTTCGTAGATGCTTTGGCCAAGTAGATGCTTGCAACTCCAAGAGGGAGTATTTATGCTCGAAAGTAGGTTCATGCCTCTAGTAATCTAGGGAAGTGACATAAATCTCTCAGGTTGTAGATGTGATGTTGCTACTAGGGAGAAAACAACAATCTTTTATCCAAGGGCAATTGTATTACTTACTTTACACACTTTGCTTAATGCAATTATTCATTGCTTGCAACTTAATACTGGAAGGGGTTCGGATGATAACCTAAAGGTGGATTATTAGTCATAGATGCAGTTGGATTACGGTCTATGTATTATGTTGTAATGCCCAAACAAATATCATAGGAATCATCATGACTTGTACATGCATATTTATGCATTTTTTAATCTGTAAATTGCCCAACTGTAATTTGTTCACCCAACATGCTACTTATCTTAAGAAGAAACACCTCTCGTGAACTGTGGACCCTGATCCATTCTTTACTATTGATATACCATCTATTGTTTCCTTTTATTGTTTACTTTCTGCAAGAAATTACTATCTTCCACACTATACGTTTAATCCTTTGTTTTCAGCAAACCAGTGAGATTGACAACCTCACTGTAAGTTGGGGCAAAGTTCCGTGTTTGTGTTGTGCAGATTCCAAGTTGCTAGCAACACCTTGGGAGTTGCTTCCTTCCTCCTACTGGTTCTATAACCTTGGTTTCATAACTGAGGGAAAACTTATTGCTGTGCTCATCACACCTTGCTCTTGGGGTTTCCCAACAAGCTCTACAGTAACCGAGCCGCATCATCGCGCCAAATGTCGAAGATTTGTCCCTCAAAGGAAACTAGGGTCCAACAATCCCTAGGTTCGTGAGGGGGATGGACACGTGGTTCCAAGAAGTCTCGGTGACAGTGGTGACGGCGGAGCAAGCGAACAATAGAGAGATGACACAGGGATTTTTACCTAGGTTCGGGACCCTTGTGAGGAGGTAAAGCCCCTACTCCTGGTTTGTTGTATTGCTCGCGTGCTTCGCAAGGTTACAATGGTGGATGAAAGTCTAGGGTTTTAGATCTCAGGGATGTACCTGTTCTAAGGTAGGAGGAGGGTCCCTTATTGTCACATCCCAAGATTTTCCAAATCTTGTAATGTGAAAAATAAATAAACAAAATAAATTATTGTTGAAAAACAGGGTGAAAAGAAACTTTTGTTTCTAAATGGAAACTTAAAATCCCAACTGGAACAAACTTTGGTTAAAGTTTGAATTCAACAAAATCCAAATCAAGTGATTTGCATTCCTCAATGAATGTATCTTGAAATTTAAACACTTGGAAAATAAATCCAAACCCTAAACCCTAATGGAATAAAAATCATTTCCAAGTTATCTCCAAACCTATAGATTTGATCCATAGAAAAATCTTGTCAACAAACATTTACAAATGATCAAGAATGACAAATAGAAATTTTTTATAAGCCATTGTAACATCCCAAAAATCATAGTTTCAAAACTCATTCATAACATCTTGCATCATTCATCCATTTAGGGTTTTCTCAAAAATCATTTAGAGACAGAAGTTGGAGCTATGATTTCATGTGGGCAATTTATCCCAAATGGCCATCACCCTTTGAAATTTGAATGTTTAAGTACTTGTTTGCTTGCCTACATTGATGGAAATATTAGGTGAAATTTTTTAACCCAAGATTCCAAATTTAGAAATGGTTTCAAAATCCTTTCTTCAAATATTTGCAAACTAGAGAAAATCTCTGTTTATTTTGAAACCCAAGCTTGACCAAGCCTTGCAAAGTAACCACTTGTTTAAAAAGACTGTTTTTGAACCCACAAAACCCTACAAAAATTTCCAAAGCAGTTGGGATTCAAAAAGGGTTTGAAATCATATCAAATTCATACCAGAAAATGAAATTAGAAAAAGAAAAGGACTCCCAAGGGAAAAAGGCCGCGCGGCCAGAATCTGGCCCAGCAGCCAATCAAGCCCAGCAAGCCCACCCGGGGATTTCTTTTTCTCCTCTCACGCGCGAGCGCACGCGCTGAGCCGCTGACAAGCAGACCCCACCTGCACTCCGCGCACCTCGCTGACAAGCGGGCCATCTCCACGCCAGCATCGTCTCCACCCGCACGACCTGTTCGTCCCCAATCAACGCGGCCGTTTCCTGTGTTTAAATCGCGGCGTCAATTCGAATCAATGGCCGAGTGATTCTCGCGCTTGACCAGGCTATATAAACCCCCTCTGTCCCCTCTCTTTTTCCCCCAAACCCCAAGCACAGAACGCCCCCAGGCTGCGCGCATTTCTCTCTGCAACCCCGCCGTCTCCGACGATTGCGCCGGCGAATTCCGGTGAGTCTCGAGTTCCCCTCGGTCTCGCGTTTAAGCTATCTTGTTCAGTGAACCTCTGTGCATCTTCTGACACTTTCCGTTTGCCTTCGCATGACCCATAGCTTCGGCAACGTCGACGACTGGACCACCACCGTCTTCCGCACGAACTCTGGCGAGTTCTAGTGGTAAGCCCCGACCGCCCCGCGTCTTCTAGTTCAAACACACGACTCTGCCTTGACGTTGTGAATCTAACCGTGTCCTCGTCTTGCCTTGGGGTGGTTCACAGCGACGTCCACGACGACCACCCGACACACCGACGCCGTCCTCCACTCCGGCGAGCAATCACAACCGTGTCCGAGCGCCCCTTGACCAACCGCGAGTACGACGAGCTTCGCCGTGACCCCCTGAGCCCGGTGAGCTACTCCTCGATCTCTCTTACCCCCTGTAGTACCGCCTCCGTCGTCGACCGACAGTTCCGCCGCCGGTAGCCACCGCTCCGCCGCCAGCTCTTGGTCAGGTCAATAGCAGCCGTTAGATCTGTATCGTAGCGCTAGGATAGATCCACTTAACCCGAAGCGCTACGCGATCTGAGCCGCCAGATTTCATTTAGATCCTACGGCTGTGGAGCTCGATCCAGTGCGAAACGGTACGGGCGAATAAAAACATGACGCGTGGCTAGGTTAGATCTGAAAATAGATTTAAAAAACCAGAAATTTGATTCAAATTCAAATGCTCATAACTTTCGATTGCCACGTTAGATTTTTGCAAACTTTATACCGTTGGATTCAGTGAAACAAGACCTTTCTGAATATCCAATTTATTTAGCATATAGTAACAGTTAAAACGATTTTATTTGTAGAACAAGTTTAAGGCTATTTTAGATATAGATTTAATTTGGTAAATTATATTGGGGCCAAATAAGTTTAGTTGGCAAACTTGTGGCATGTTAAGTTTCTATAGACATGAGCATACTTGGTAGAATTTTCAAAAATCACCACTTAGTAAATTCTTGCATGCATGCATTCATATTATTTTTGGTTGTAGATAATTGTGAGTAATTGTATGCCTTAATTTCTTGTGTAGATTTTGCTAGTGATTGTGATTGTGAAGAGTGCTACTCTCCCCACTACCAAGGCAAGTGATATTTACATGAATAAATTTGTCCTATGTTTTGAACTAGCATTAGATATTTTGTTATAGTATTGCATGTTATTTTGTCTAATGCAAAAGATGGGGAAATCCTATGTAGTCTAGTAGATTTGCTAAGGAATTATCCCTAAGATAAGTTGCCATACTTTGCTTAGCCTAGCTTATAGCAAAACAAGGGTTGGTGAAAAACTACACTTACTATAAAGAAAATATTTCTAAGTCAAGAGACTTATACTTTTCTAATAAAACCACTAAGTCAAATGAACCTCCTGGGTGGAATGGAAAGTATGGGTTATGTTGAGTGGTTACACAAGGCCATGGACTTGGGTTGTGTATCTCACTTGTGGGAAGCCACCCAGGCACAAAGGGATTTGGAGGCCAAGTGTTGAGAAAGCTTACAGTGCAACCACTTGGCAATATGGGCTCTGCCATGATCATATAGGTTGCTAGAACTTAGTCACTTGGACAGTTGGTGGTAGTTGGGTTGATAGGTTGGAGCGCGTCCATTTGACTAAGGAAAGGCTTCTGAAAGGTCCTGTCTTGGGAAACCAAGTCTGGTGGGGAAAGTGCACAACCTCTGCAGATGGAAAACCTAAGTACTTAGCCTTGTCCAAGGAAATGGACACTTTGAGCATCAAGACATGGAAGCCACAAGAATCTCATCACTCCAACTTCTAAGTAAAATTTATGGGTGAACAAGGGTGAAGGACCTCAATGTCTATTGGTGGTTCCTTGGGAATGTTTTTGACAAAGAAAAACTTAGGGATTTCAACTAATAGGAAAAACCTATTTTCAAGCAAAGCAAGCCAAGCTACACTTAGCCAAAATGCATATAGTAGTATAGTCCACCTAAAATATACTAAGGTATCACTTGCCAATACTATTCCAAAGTATTGACCCTCTGTGGCTGTAACTTGTGATGTTGCAGGTTACTCCGATGATGAATAGGAGTCATGAGTCTACACTCAACATGCTTGCCTGTGGCACATGAAGATGAAGACTTATGTTTATTTACTTATTCCTTAAACTCTTGTATTAGGCCTATGGCCCTGAGTTGTAAAAGACTATGTTTTATCTCTGGAATGAATGTAATAAACGACCTTTGTATCTGTGTACTTCATCTTAAACTGTGGATGCTAGCATTGATCCAGGGACTAGCATTGCAATCACAGGGATCCTTTCCTTTATAAAGGAGGGGTCTAACAGATGGTATCAGAGCACTGTGTTGCCTGTAGGATTATGACCCTAGGAATGGAAAACCACTAAGGAAAAAGTTTTTCAACTACTTCTACACTTGTCTATTCTTCTCGTAAAACTTTTCTAATCTCTTTCAACTTCCTTTGTAGATGAACTCCATCAACGAAGCCGTGAAGAAGGGACCACTCATGACCATGACCTTGGAGTGTGAAACTGAGTTTCCCAATATTCTCAAGGACCTCATGGAGGCAATGGATGCACATGGTGAAGCCGTGTACAAGGGCTTTCCAGTGATGGATGAAGGAGTGGAGTATTGGTGGGTGCAACTTCACTTGTACAAAAACAAGGAAGACAACCACAAAGAAAGAGGATTCTGCATGTACACCAACACTACAATGCACACCACATTCTTTGAGTCAGCCAGGGATGCAGCTTGGAGGACTATCAAAGAACTAAGTGCTAGAGTCAAGTGCAGAATGCTCAACCTCCAAAAGGACTTAGAGAAAGAGAAGGAACTTACTCAAGAGTTGGAAGATACCAACCAAGAGATAAGGGGAGATGTTATAGACTTAGTGATAGAGTCAAGAGAGCAAGATTGGTGGATTGCATCTAGGAACATAGTGTTTAATAATAGGTCCCGTGAGATTGGATTGTAAGAACACTTCGTTAGTTGGACCACCACTTATCACCTTATTTTTCAAAATGATACCTTAAATAAGTTGGACCTTGTTTGATGTAATGGATTGTGTATGCATGACATGTGTGGTAATTGTGTTCCATGGTTATGTATGTGATGGTTGTTTTGTGTTCGTTTTAAATAAGTGTTGTTCTAACTTTTCAATTTTATAAATAGATGCCTATTGCCGTCAGCACTGTTGAGGAGTTCCAGGTTACTCGTTTCGGACCCCGTATCATTGAGCTAACCACTTTGCTCGATCTCCCTCTCCCTACCATCACGGTGTACCCACTCACCAAGTTCGAGAGGAAGGACCTCTGGGGCTTCAAGGTGAACCAGCCCGGACGCCAGACTGAGCCTACTACGAAGGCCATCGTCTTCAAGCTGATGCACGACGACAGGGAGAGAGGCATGGAGGTAGTCATGCAGGACCTGATAGGACGACTGTTAGGCCGTCACTCCCGGCAGGTTAGGGGCACTCACTTCCACGCCTTCGGAAGGCGTGATGTTGATGGAGATTCCATCGACTTTGAGGACGACTCGAGGAGCACTGCAGAGCCGATACGTCTCTATCTTCAGGACTTAGAGACTCTTCTCAGGCACGTAGATACGGACATGACGAACGTCATGCTTGGCAATGACGAGCTTCAGGTGCAGCTACGCGAGAAGGACAAGCTTTTCGCACAGCAGGATGAGATGATCAAGGAAATGGAGACGAAGTTCGAGGCTCAGGATCGCAAGTTCAAGAGTCAGGAGAAACGCGTCCAGGATAGGAACAAGAAGATCCGGGACATGACCGAGGAACCGAAGTCCAAGGATTTCGAGCTTGAGCAGCAGCAGATGGTTATTGAGAGGCTTCGCTCCCAGAAGAGGGCTCTCAAGGCCAAGGTCGATTCCTTGACCACTACGATTGAGGAGAACAAGACCGCGATGGAGAACGCAGGTCTTACCTTCGTTGAGGAGGAGATTGACGCTGATGAGTAGACTTGACTACTCGTTTACCTTTCATATTCATACTTGTTATTGTGAACTTATTATTGGACCATCCGACATGTGGATGGCTTGCCACTTGTGTGTTTTACTTCATGAGCTTATTATGTGGTTGTTGAACCTTTGTTCTTATGTTGCTTGTTATGTGATTGCTTATGTTGTATTGTGCATGAAACATCTATGGGTATCTCATTCTTATCTATTTGAACAAACCACAGATGCCTCCCCGTCACGCGAACCCCAACCCCAACAACATCACCCCGGAAATGCAACAAATGATGAATGCGCAAACACAGCTTATGCAAATGATGACAACGTTCATCCAAAATCAGAATAACAACAACAACAACAATCCCAACAACAACAACAACAACAACAACAACAACAACAACAACAACAACCCTCCGGGTTTTGACATGCTCACCAGATTTCTGCGTCTGAGGCCAGCAAAGTTTTCGGGAACAACTAATCCCATGGTAGCCAATGACTGGTTACGTTCTATGAACAAAGACTTAGTGACCATGGGCTGCACGGATGCTGAAAAGGTCAGGTTTGCAGCACATCTGTTGGAAGGACCAGCCGCCACATGGTGGGACAACTTCCAAATCACCACTCCTATTGATGAGGTGACTTGGGCTATCTTTGAAGATGGTTTTCGCACGGCTCATATCTCATCAGGGATAATGAGTCTGAAAAAGAAAGAGTTTCACAACCTGAAATAGCGCCACCGTAGCGTGGCAGAATACATAGAAGAGTTCAACAATCTGGCGCGCTACGCACCGGATGAGGTTGATACAGATGCCAAGAGAAAGGAAAAGTTCTTGGAGGGTTTGAATGATGAGCTGAATCTACAGTTGTCTGTGGCATATGTTCCAACTTATCAGTCGTTGTGTGACAAGGCTGCTATTTTGGAAAGTAAAATGAAGCAAGTCGAGAGTAGAAAGAGGAAACACTCCGACAAACACAGCTCGGGATCGTCTCACAAACGATCTCACTATGATGACAGTAGCAACTCAGGATCCCATAAACATGGGAAATTCAGCAAGCACAACCGTCATGACAACAAGCATCACCGCAGTCATGACAAGGACAAGTACAAGAACCACAAGGGTGGACATAAGAGCCACTATGGTGGAAATGGTAGTGGAAATGGAGGACAACCTCCTAAAAAGGACATCAGTCAGGTTGAGTGCTTCAAATGCAAGAAGCTGGGGCATTATGCTAATGAGTGCCCTGAGAAGAAAGTTGAAGGACCTAACAAGCCAAATCCTTTTCAGAAAGGACAGGTTAACCACATCAATGTGGAGGAGGTCTATGAGGAGCCTGATGCCGTGGCTGGTAAGTTCAGACTCAATTCAATTTCAGCATTTGTACTCTTTGATACCGGTGCATCTCATTCATTCATATCAAAGGCATTTGTGGATAGAAATGGGTTTGCATCAGAAAACATTGGGTGTCCAATAAAGGTTAGTTCTCCGGGGGGAGATACGATAGCAAGCCTTGGATGCCAGGATCTCATCATAGAGTTTGGTAAGCATAAGTTTCCAGTAAGCCTGATAATCCTAGATTCCCAAGGACTGGATGTGATTTTGGGAATGGATTGGATGGCTAAGTATGAAGGAGTATTAGATTGTGCCAACCGTTCAGTTACCCTCACAACCCCCGAAGGTAAAAGAATAAAATTCAAGTCAAACTTTGAATCCAAAGGAAGTAAGTTAAATTCTCTTAAGGGGGTTAGCATGGACAGTGTACCAATAGTATGTGAGTATCCGGACGTGTTTCCGGAAGAGCTACCAGGAATGCCACCGGATAGAGATGTGGAGTTTCTGATAGATTTGGTGCCAGGTTCTGGACCAATAGCTAAGAGACTGTACAAAATGTCAGTTGATGAACTGAAGGAACTCAAGAAACAGCTAGGAGAACAGTTACAGAAAGGGTTTATTCAACCAAGTTTTTCATCTTGGGGAGCCCCAGTATTGTTCGTGGAGAAGAAGGATAGAACACAAAGGTTATGTATTGACTACCGTTCTCTCAACGAGGTTACTATCAAGAACAAATATCCTTTGCCAAGAATCAACGACTTATTTGATCAGCTAGAAGGAGCATGTGTATTCTCGAAGATTGATCTCCGGTCAGGTTATTTTCAACTCAAGATACGAGAGCAAGACATACCAAAAACAGCATTCACCACAAGGTATGGATTGTATGAGTATACTGTGATGCCTTTTGGATTAACCAACGCTCCAGCATACTTCATGAATATGATGAACAAGGTGTTCATGGAATTTCTTGACAAGTTCGTTGTCGTTTTCATCGATGACATCTTGGTCTACTCCAAGAGCAAGGAAGAGCATGAAAGACATTTACGCTTGATACTTGAGAAACTGAGGGAACATAAACTATATGCCAAATTCAGCAAGTGTGAGTTCTGGTTAGAGAAAGTTAGTTTTCTTGGTCATGTGATGACAAAAGATGGTGTGGCAGTTGATCCTGCAAAGGTTTCAGCTGTGACAGAATGGGAATCACCCAAGAATGTGAAAGAAGTTCGTAGTTTCCTCGGCTTAGCAGGTTACTACAGAAGGTTCATTGAAAATTTCTCGAAGGTTGCTAAGCCAATGACGGAATTGTTAAAAAAGGACAAGAAATTTACTTGGTCTGAAGGTTGTGAAGTCAGTTTCCAGGAATTGAAGAAGAGACTTGTAACAGCACCAGTTCTATGTCTGCCAGATTTGGAAAAGGATTTCCAAGTATATTGTGATGCTTCTCATCAAGGTTTGGGTGCCGTACTTATGCAAGACGGTAAAGTCGTAGCCTATGCTTCGAGACAACTCAAAACTCATGAAGTAAATTATCCTACTCATGATTTGGAGTTAGCCTCTGTCGTCCATGCACTCAAAACATGGAGACATTACCTTTTGGGTAAGAGGTGTGAAGTGTTCACCGATCATAAGAGCTTGAAGTATATCTTCACCCAGAAAGAAATCAACATGAGACAAAGGAGATGGTTAGAACTTATCAAGGATTACGACTTAAGTTTGCAATACCACCCCGGTAAAGCGAACGTAGTAGCCGATGCTCTAAGTCGTAAGACGTTTGTAAATGGCCTTACCAAAGGGGAATTGCCAGATGACTTGTGTAAGCAATTCAAAGAACTCAGATTGGAGATTGTACCAGAAGGACATCTCATGTCCTTAGATGTTCAACCCACTCTATTGGACAAGATCCGAGAATTCCAGAAGACCGATAAAGAAATTGAAAAGATTAAGGAAAATATTAGTCTAGGGAAGGCTAAGAGTTTCCATATAGATGAACAAGGTACTTTATGGCACGGGAAACGTATATGTGTTCCACAAGACCCGGAGTTACGGAAACTGATCTTACAAGAAGGTCACAACTCTCCATATTCTATTCACCCAGGAAATACCAAGATGTACATGGACATGAAGGAAAGGTTTTGGTGGAACAATCTCAAAAGGGACATCGCCGAACATATTGCTTTGTGTGATGTGTGCAGCAGAGTCAAAGCGGAGCACCAGAAACCAGCGGGTTTGCTTCAACCACTGCCTATTCCTGAATGGAAGTGGGAAAATATTGGTATGGATTTCATTACCGGATTACCAAGGACCAGGTCAGGGTACGATTCCATATGGGTGGTAGTGGATCGCCTAACTAAAGTGGCTCATTTTATACCAGTGAAGACAACCTATACAAGTGCCAAGTTAGCTAAAATTTACATGAGCAGGATTGTATGCCTTCACGGTGTGCCAAAGAGTATTGTGTCGGATAGAGGAACCCAGTTCACATCTCACTTTTGGAGACAGCTTCATGAATCCTTAGGAACGAGATTGGAGTTTAGCACTGCTTTTCATCCTCAAACGGATGGACAAACAGAAAGGACCAACCAAATTCTTGAGGACATGTTGAGAGCCTGTGCTTTAGATTATGGAGCAAGTTGGGATGAAAGTTTGCCTTACGCGGAGTTCTCTTACAATAACAGCCATCAATCTAGTATTGGAATGGCACCGTTTGAGTTACTCTACGGAATGAAGTGTACCACCCCATTTTTATGGAATGGTGTGGGAGAAAGGAGCTTATTTGGACCGGATCTTATCAAAGACGCCGAAGAGAAAGTTAAATTGGTTAAGGACAGGTTGAAGATAGCACAGTCCCGACAGAAAAGCTACGCGGATTCTAAGCGTAGAGAAGTCACCTACGAAGTTGGGGATAGAGCTTATCTTAGAGTATCACCACTTCGTGGAGTGAAAAGATTTAGAGTCAAAGGAAAGTTGGCACCAAGATATGTTGGGCCATTCAAGATTCTAAGTCGCAAGGGAGAAGTTGCATATGAAGTTGAATTGCCAGAATCTCTATCAGCAGTCCATAACGTATTTCATGTGAGTCAGCTTAAGAAATGTCACCCAGAAATGGAAGAGTCTTCTTTGAAGGATACCATACCTTTGGAAGAAGTTCAGCTGGAAAGTGCTCTCACTTATGAGGAAAAGCCTGTCAAGATTTTAGAGACCGCAGAAAGAATTACCAGGACCAAGACTATCAAGTTTTGTAAAGTGCAATGGAACCATCACTCCGAAGAAGAAGCAACATGGGAAAGAGAAGATGATCTTCGGAAAGACCACCCTCACCTATTTGCTAGCCAACCCGAATCTCGAGGGCGAGATTCATCTTAAGGGGTTTAGATTTGTAACATCCCAAAAATCATAGTTTCAAAACTCATTCATAACATCTTTGCATCATTCATCCATTTAGGGTTTTCTCAAAAATCATTTAGAGACAGAAGTTGGAGCTATGATTTCATGTGGGCAATTTATCCCAAATGGCCATCACCCTTTGAAATTTGAATGTTTAAGTACTTGTTTGCTTGCCTACATTGATGGAAAGATTAGGTGAAATTTTTTAACCCAAGATTCCAAATTTAGAAATGGTTTCAAAATCGTTTCTTCAAATATTTGCAAACTAGAGCAAATCTCTGTTTATTTTGAAACCCAAGCTTGACCAAGCCTTGCAAAGTAACCACTTGTTTAAAAAGACTGTTTTTTAACCCACAAAACCCTACAAAAATTTACAAAGCAGTTGGGATTCAAAAAGGGTTTGAAATCATATCAAATTCATACCAGAAAATGAAATTAGAAAAAGAAAAGGACTCCCAAGGGAAAAAGGCCGCGCGGCCAGAATCTGGCCCAGCAGCCAATCAAGCCCAGCAAGCCCACCCGGGGATTTCTTTTTCTCCTCTCACGCGTGAGCGCACGCGCTGAGCCGCTGACAAGCAGACCCCACCTGCACTCCGCGCACCTCGCTGACAAGCGGGCCATCTCCACGCCAGCATCGTCTCCACCCGCACGACCTGTTCGTCCCCAATCAACGCGGTCGTTTCCTGTGTTTAAATCGCGGCGTCAATTCGAATCAATGGCCGAGTGATTCTCGCGCTTGACCAGGCTATATAAACCCCCTCTGTCCCCTCTCTTTTTTCCCCCAAACCCCAAGCACAGAACGCCCCCAGGCTGCGCGCATTTCTCTCTGCAACCCCGCCGTCTCCGACGATTGCGCCGGCGAATTCCGGTGAGTCTCGAGTTCCCCTCGGTCTCGCGTTTAAGCTATCTTGTTCAGTGAACCTCTGTGCATCTTCTGACACTTTCCGTTTGCCTTCGCATGACCCATAGCTTCGGCAACGTCGACGACTGGACCGCCACCGTCTTCCGCACGAACTCCGGCGAGTTCTAGTGGTAAGCCCCGACCGCCCCGCGTCTTCTAGTTCAAACACACGACTCTTCCTTGACGCTGTGAATCTAACCGTGTCCTCTTCTTGCCTTGGGGTGGTTCACAGCGACGTCCACGACGACCACCCGACACACCGACGCCGTCCTCCACTCCGGCGAGCAATCACAACCGTGTCCGAGCGCCCCTTGACCAACCGCGAGTACGACGAGCTTCGCCGTGACCCCCTGAGCCCGGTGAGCTACTCCTCGATCTCTCTTACCCCCTGTAGTACCGCCTCCGTCGTCGACCGACAGTTCCGCCGCCGGTAGCCACCGCTCCGCCGCCAGTTCTTGGTCAGGTCAATAGCAGCCGTTAGATCTGTATCGTAGCGCTAGGATAGATCCACTTAACCCGAAGCGCTACGCGATCTGAGCCGCCAGATTTCATTTAGATCCTACGGCTGTGGAGCTCGATCCAGTGCGAAACGGTACGGGCGAATAAAAACATGACGCGTGGCTAGGTTAGATCTGAAAATAGATTTAAAAAACCAGAAATTTGATTCAAATTCAAATGCTCATAACTTTCGATTGCCACGTTAGATTTTTGCAAACTTTATACCGTTGGATTCAGTGAAACAAGACCTTTCTGAATATCCAATTTATTTAGCATATAGTAACAGTTAAAACGATTTTATTTGTAGAACAAGTTTAAGGCTATTTTAGATATAGATTTAATTTGGTAAATTATATTGGGGCCAAATAAGTTTAGTTGGCAAACTTGTGGCATGTTAAGTTTCTATAGACATGAGCATACTTGGTAGAATTTTCAAAAATCACCACTTAGTAAATTCTTGCATGCATGCATTCATATTATTTTTGGTTGTAGATAATTGTGAGTAATTGTATGCCTTAATTTCTTGTGTAGATTTTGCTAGTGATTGTGATTGTGAAGAGTGCTACTCTCCCCACTACCAAGGCAAGTGATATTTACATGAATAAATTTGTCCTATGTTTTGAACTAGCATTAGATATTTTGTTATAGTATTGCATGTTATTTTGTCTAATGCAAAAGATGGGGAAATCCTATGTAGTCTAGTAGATTTGCTAAGGAATTATCCCTAAGATAAGTTGCCATACTTTGCTTAGCCTAGCTTATAGCAAAACAAGGGTTGGTGAAAAACTACACTTACTATAAAGAAAATATTTCTAAGTCAAGAGACTTATACTTTTCTAATAAAACCACTAAGTCAAATGAACCTCCTGGGTGGAATGGAAAGTATGGGTTATGTTGAGTGGTTACACAAGGCCATGGACTTGGGTTGTGTATCTCACTTGTGGGAAGCCACCCAGGCACAAAGGGATTTGGAGGCCAAGTGTTGAGAAAGCTTACAGTGCAACCACTTGGCAATATGGGCTCTGCCATGATCATATAGGTTGCTAGAACTTAGTCACTTGGACAGTTGGTGGTAGTTGGGTTGATAGGTTGGAGCGCGTCCATTTGACTAAGGAAAGGCTTCTGAAAGGTCCTGTCTTGGGAAACCAAGTCTGGTGGGGAAAGTGCACAACCTCTGCAGATGGAAAACCTAAGTACTTAGCCTTGTCCAAGGAAATGGACACTTTGAGCATCAAGACATGGAAGCCACAAGAATCTCATCACTCCAACTTCTAAGTAAAATTTATGGGTGAACAAGGGTGAAGGACCTCAATGTCTATTGGTGGTTCCTTGGGAATGTTTTTGACAAAGAAAAACTTAGGGATTTCAACTAATAGGAAAAACCTATTTTCAAGCAAAGCAAGCCAAGCTACACTTAGCCAAAATGCATATAGTAGTATAGTCCACCTAAAATATACTAAGGTATCACTTGCCAATACTATTCCAAAGTATTGACCCTCTGTGGCTGTAACTTGTGATGTTGCAGGTTACTCCAATGATGAATAGGAGACATGAGTCTACACTCAACATGCTTTCCTGTGGCACATGAAGATGAAGACTTATGTTTATTTACTTATTCCTTAAACTCTTGTATTAGGCCTATGGCCCTGAGTTGTAAAAGACTATGTTTTATCTCTGGAATGAATGTAATAAACGAGCTTTGTATCTGTGTACTTCATCTTAAACTGTGGATGCTAGCATTGATCCAGGGACTAGCATTGCAATCACAGGGATCCTTTCCTTTATAAAGGAGGGGTCTAACAGCCATATAAATTGGTTTCACTTAAATTGGAACCATAAATAAAAACTTATGAATTTAATAAAGATAAGGAATCGAATTCCCAAAGCTAATAAAGCCCTTATCAAAAAAATCCATACCAAATGGTGAGCAAATAATCCTAAATATATTTAAAAGGATAAAAAATTATTAAATGAGATTTTACAAATTGGAATCACCAAGTTTGGATCTCTAAATAAAAAGATATGGATTTTATAAAATGAAGGAAGAAATATTAAATAAAGAATATTTAAAGACCAAATTAAATCTTGGAAAGACCATAAGCAACGGGAATAAGATATAAACCAAATCCAAATAAAATAAAAGGATAAAGAATTTCCAAAATAAAATAAAATGGCATTAACCATTCTATCCCTATTTTAAGAAAGACAAATCTCTAATAAGAATGATCATTTAAATCATGAGAAAATGATAATTGGAATTTACCCAAGTGAATAAAAGTTGTTTAATCAACTTAAATAAAATAAATCTTCCAAATAAAATTTAGGGAATTAAAACTATATTTAATTCCATTGGAATTAAACAATTGCCCAATGCAAATGATTACTAAAGCATATTAAAATTATTTCCAAATAATTCAAAGTGAACTAATTTGACATCCTTATAATTGAATAAGAACCTACTGAAAAGATTTGGAAAGTTTAAAGAATTTAAATGGTGTTTGAATTATTATTAAATCTTATTGGATTTAAAACTAGAGCCTATTTTGAATAATTAAAAGACCTTAAAAAGAATAAATAAATTATTCTAAAAATGATTACAGAATGTTTTACTAATCAATATTTGAACCTACACAAATTTTGGCAATGGTTTGAATTCAAATGAGTGTTTGAATTGGTTGTTCAAAATCAAAACAGAATAAAGGAAATGGAAAAAGATAAAACAAACAGAACAAAAAAAAGTGAAAGGAACAGCCCAGCCAGCCCACCTCTCCCTCTCACCCGAACAAACTGTTTTTCACCAGAGAAAGAACCCGTGAGGACACTGAAAGATGGACCCCACTCTCCCTCTCCTTCTCTCGCTGACAGACGAACCCCACGACCACGTTAGCTTCTTCCCCACGCGACTTGTTCTTCCTCGCCGTTTCTGCATTGATCTTGCGGGAGTAAATCGCGTCAATGCAAAGAGTAATTCCCGTCATCAATCACGCTCGTTAAATCCTCTCCCTCTCCTCTTCCTTTCCCCTCAAACCCTGCTGCCAGTAAGCCACCAGGCTGCGTCAATTCTGCCTTGCTTTGCCGCTGCTCTGACGAGCTACACGAGCGAATTCCGGCAGCCCCGCATCACCCCTTGCCTCCTAGACCACGCTCACATGCTCCCCACATCCTGGCGAACCTCCCCGTAGCGTTAGCTCTCCCGTGCGTGCTCTGTAGCGTCGACAACAACGACGAACAGTAGCGCCACCGTCTGCTTTCTTCTCCGGCGACTCCTCTGGTAAGAACCTGATCGCCCCTCTCCTTCTCCTTCACGCACGCATCATCGCCACATCCTTGCGCATCTAACTGTGACTTCCGTTTGCTCCCTTGTGACCCGTAGCGCCGCCCTCGACGACGACAGCGCGTGGCCATCGTCAGACGTAACTCCGACGAGCAATTATCAGCAACCCTGTGCGCCCCTTCGTCAACCGCGAGCAGGTTGAGCATCCCCGTGCCACGGCGATCACGGTGAGCCACCTCTCCACCTTCCTTGCTTCCTCTAACGCCAACTCCGCCGCTAGCCGAGCGTCGCCGCCGCGCGCTGCCGCTGAGCGCCGCCAGAGTTTGGTCAGATCGTCTCCAGCCGTTAGATGCAGATCGTAGGGATGCGATAGAATCACTTAACGCCGAAAGGGTACGCAATCTGTGCCGTGCGATGTAACTTGATCCAACGCCTCACGTTGCTGATCCACGCGAACCGGTACGGGCGAATAAGAATTAGCCACGTGTCTCTGTTGGTTTGAATTAAAACAGATTTGATCTATTAGATGCTAGGTTTTGTAAAATCTATAACTTTTAATCTACACGTACAAATTTTGCAAACTTTATATCAATGGATTCAAAAAAAAATCCCTATCCAACCATTCACTTTGTTTAGTAAAAAGCTTCTGGTAAAATGTTTGTTTTTGCAGAAACTTGTGTAAGCATGTTTAGAATATAGAAATTGTTCTAAAGTGATTTTGAGGATAAAATCTTTGGAAAATGGTTTATTTTGAACCTACTGACCCTAGGAATCAATTGGTGGGTTCAAAAATGTATTTGGTGAAGCAAAAGAATGAATCTTTGATTTAAACCATTTCTAGTCAAATAAAAATATGGTTTAATTATTAAAAATGGTTTTGGAAGAAAACCTTTGAGAAATGTTTTGGAAATAAACTCTCTGACCCTAAACACAAGTTTATATGGTTTGAAAACATATTTTGTGAAACCTATAGAATGTTTCCTTATTAAAAGCATTTCTTCACCACATAAAGTAATAACTTGATCTAAAAATGGTTTATGAAGTAAAATCTTATACAAATGATTTTGCCACTTTATAAGATGACCATTAGGTGTTTTCAAATGTTTATGAACCATTAGAAACCACTTTTTCAAATAAAACAATCTTTGACATGCTTGCATGTATTGTTTTGTTTCTATCATTTTATGTGATGAATTGCTTGAATGGTAGATTGAATTATTGTTTGCTTGATTGAATTGTAGTGATTTGAAGTGAGTGAACATTGCAAAGATCAAGGAGTGAACTTATACTCTCTACCAAAAAGGCAAGTGATGCTTCATACTTTTGTCCCATTATTTTCACTATGCATTAGTGATATTTCTAAGTAAGACTTGCATGTAATTTTTGCTAAGTATAAACCATGCTATGGGAAATCCTAGTAGATGAAACCTTAGTAGAATTTTCCTAAATTAAGATTCCTACTACTATCATGCTTAGCTTAGCTAATAGAAAACAAGGGTGGAATATATATATATATATATATTCATACTATGGAAAAATTTCTAAGTGTGAGGACTTGTGTTTTGTTTAATAAAACAACTAAGTGAATGAATCACCTGGGTGGAATGGAAGGAATGGTTTGTGTTGATTGGTC
Organism: Avena sativa; assembly: GCA_916181665.1. Lineage (NCBI taxonomy): Eukaryota > Viridiplantae > Streptophyta > Magnoliopsida > Poales > Poaceae > Avena > Avena sativa. The sequence goes on from OV702284.1 coordinate 380,107,863, forward strand.
ATGCAAGTCCAGTATACTGGGGAAAACTTGGGCATCACCAAGTCCAGTATGCTGGGGAAAACTTGGTGTCACACTTGTGGATGGCCACCCAGGAACAAAGAGATTTGAGATGTCAAATGTTGAGAAGCTTCAAGTGTAGCCACTTGGCATTATGGGCTCTGCCTGGATCATATAGGTTGCAAGAACTTAGCCAAATGGACAGTTGGTGGTAGGGGTATGATAGGTTGGAGCGCGTCCATTTTGGTCTAAGGGAAGGCTTCTGAAAGATCTTGTCTTGGTGAAACCAAGTCTTGTGGGGAAAGTGCACAACCTCTGTAGAGTGTAAAATCTAAGTACTTAGCCATGTCCCTGGCAAAGGACAATTTGAGCATCAAGACATGGAAGCTATCAAGAATCTCCTCATCCCAATTTCTAAGTTAAAAACTTGTGGTTGAACAAGGGTTTAAGGTTCACCAATTTCTATTGGTGGTTCCTTGGGTGATTTTTGACAAGAAAAAACTTAGTATTTTTCAAATGATAAGTAAAATCTATTTTGAGAAATGCAAGCCTAAGCTCCACATAGCCAAATGCATATAGATGATAGTTACCACTATACTACCATAGTATCAGTTGCCAATACAATTCAAATGTATTGACCCTTGTGGCTGTAACTTGTTATGTTGCAGGTTTGATTGATGTTAGTGAAATTTATTGATTAGGATTACAAGTATACAACCAACATGTCTGCCTATGGCACTTTGAAGATGAAGGACCCCATGCTAGTATTATATTCTGCTGCATTGTAATGAGATAGCCAAATGAGCTATGTAAGATGTAATAAATTATGTTATTCCTGGTTATAAAGTTGTACTATGACCTTTGTTTCTTGATATTACATCTTAACCGTGGATGCTAGCTATTTATCCAGGGACTAGCATTGTAAACACAGGGATCTCTACCTTATTAAAGGTTGGGAACCTTACAGATGGTATCAGAGCATTGTGTTGCCTGTAGAATTGTAACCCTAGGATTGGACAAAACCCTTAGAAAAATAGGAGTTATATTTGTTCCAAAACTTATTTACAAACAATCTTGTAAACTCTTTCCTCAAACCATTTTGGTTTTGATTCTACATCTCTTCTATTTCAAACTTGATGGACAAAGCCTTTCCCATGGCCAAAGACTTCATCATGTGCAAAGGACTTTATCAACTCTAATGACTTCAACATCTTCAACTCTAATGACTTCAACATTTTCACCAAAGACCTCAACCTTGGATATCACTAAGGACTACAAGTGAGACAAGAAAAGTTACTCAAGACTTGAAGACTAAGGAAACACAACTTAGAAGGAACTATCAACACTTTGAAATTTTGTGACCAAGATTCAAGAAATTCTCCAAGGATAAAAAGATCTTGTTCATGAAGAATCAACTAAGAAGGATGGAAAGATCTCAAGTGAACCATATAGTTGGACCACCATGTTTAGTTTAAATTAAACACACCAACTTATGTGGTGTAACAAAAATATTTTTGGTTGCCTAAAAATATGCTTGAAACTTGTTGTTTGAGTGGAATGTTTGTTTGTGATTGCTTCCACATTGCTTGTGTGAATGGTGATGTGTGTGATTAGAATTATTCCCTTAGAAATATTTTGCCCATTCTAATCCAAATCCAACCCAAACAGATGACTTCTTCAAGAGACTCCAACATCAAGGATGGTGACAACAACAACCAAGAGGACAACATGAGAGACCAACTGCTTGCAAGACAAACCCAGTTGAACCAAGTGACAGCTCAATTTATAGCCAACAACAATGAGTTAGACCCAACCATGCAAGAAGTTTTGAAAAATCAATCCCAATTGTTGCAAGGGTTGGCTACTCAAATGATCAACATGGGAGAAAACTCTTCCCAAGGAGTTTGTGACAACAAGGATGACAAAGATGTTATTCTAGAAGGAACCCAAGCTTGCAATATTTGTGGAGACAAGGATCACACTTCCAAGGAGCATGAAGATCAATGCCCCAATTGTGAAGAGAAACATCCAATTGACCAATGCCCCACATCTCAAGCTACTTGTTACCTATGTGAAGGAAACAATCATGTCCCTATCCAATGCGCCATCTATTCCATAGTTGAACAAAGGAAACAAGGTGGAGTGCAACAACTGATTGCAGATTACCATGAGAGAGCCAAGTCTACCAAGAAGGATGAAGACAAAGGAAAATCTCAGCTTGTACCTCCCAGCAACATGACTCAATTTAAAGGACCAAAAAGGAGACATATGTATTATCCAAGGAGTAATAGAAGGTCAAGGAGACCAGGAACTGTTCCTACCTTTGAGATAACATATGAAGAACATGAACTAGAAGCACTCCTAGCTTTGGAGAAACCCAAGAAAAAGAAGGACAAAAGCCATGTGCAATGTGGTCATTGCAAAGAAATTGGACACTATGCCAGTGAATGTCCAGAGAAGCAAAAGTATAAGGAGATTAGCCAAGTGTGGTGCAACAACTGCAAAGAGCTAGGCCATTATGTAGCAACTTGTCCACAAAAGATACGTGATGAACTCAATATTATCACATGTTACAATTGTGGTAACCAGGGACATTATGCAAGCAATTGTCCAGGAAAGATGAAGCACAAGATAAACAAGCCTATGAAGGATCTCAGCCTTGTCACATGTCTCAAGTGTGGAAACAAAGGACACTATGCAGATGTTTGTCCAGAGAGATTTCAACAAGACCCCAAGCAAGCCAAGATGTAATTTAGTTGGAAAATATTTTAAGGGTGGTAGTACCATAGATGCTTTGAGTCAACTTGTAACCCCTAGCCTCCCCAAATCTCGGGATGAGATTTATTTTAAGGGTGGTAGCCTGTCACATCCCAAGATTTTCCAAATCTTGTAATGTGAAAAATAAATAAACAAAATAAATTATTGTTGAAAAACAGGGTGAAAAGAAACTTTTGTTTCTAAATGGAAACTTAAAATCCCAACTGGAACAAACTTTGGTTAAAGTTTGAATTCAACAAAATCCAAATCAAGTGTTTTGCATTCCTCAATGAATGTATCTTGAAATTTAAACACTTGGAAAATAAATCCAAACCCTAAACCCTAATGGAATAAAAATCATTTCCAAGTTATCTCCAAACCTATAGATTTGATCCATAGAAAAATCTTGTCAACAAACATTTACAAATGATCAAGAATGACAAATAGAAATTTTATAAGCCATATAAATTGGTTTCACTTAAATTGGAACCATAAATAAAAACATATGAATTTAATAAAGATAAGGAATTGAATTCCCAAAGCTAATAAAGCCCTTATCAAAAAAATCCATACCAAATGGTGAGCAAATAATCCTAAATATATTTAAAAGGATAAACAATTATTAAATGAGATTTTACAAATTGGAATCACCAAGTTTGGATCTCTAAATAAAAAGATATGGATTTTATAAAATGAAGGAAGAAATATTAAATAAAGAATATTTAAAGACCAAATTAAATCTTGGAAAGACCATAAGAAAAGGGAATAAGATATAAACCAAATCCAAATAAAATAAAAGGATAAAGAATTTCCAAAATAAAATAAAATGGCATTAACCATTTTATCCCTATTTTAAGAAAGACAAATCTCTAATAAGAATGATCATTTAAATCATGAGAAAATGATAATTGGAATTTACCCAAGTGAATAAAAGTTGTTTAATCAACTTAAATAAAATAAATCTTCCAAATAAAATTTAGGGAATTAAAACTATATTTAATTCCATTGGAATTAAACAATTGCCCAATGCAAATGATTAATAAAGCATATTAAAATTATTTCCAAATAATTCAAAGTGAACTAATTTGACATCCGTATAATTGAACAAGAACCTACTGAAAAGATTTGGAAAGTTTAAAGAATTTAAATGGTGTTTGAATTATTATTAAATCTTATTGGATTTAAAACTAGAGGCTATTTTGAATAATTAAAAGACCTTAAAAAGAATAAATAAATTATTCTAAAAATGATTACAGAATGTTTTACTAATCAATATTTGAACCTACACAAATTTTGTCAAAGGTTTGAATTCAAATGAGTGTTTGAATTGGTTGTTCAAAATCAAAACAGAATAAAGGAAATGGAAAAAGATAAAACAAACAGAACAAAAAAAGTGAAAGGAACAGCCCAGCCCAACAAGGCCCAGCCAACCCACCTCTCCCTCTCACCCGAACGAACCGTTTTTCACCAGAGAAAGAACCCGCGAGGACACTGAACGGTGGACCCCACTCTCCCTCTCCTTCTCTCACTGACAGACGAAGCCCACGACCACGTCAGCTTCTTCCCCACGCGACTTGTTCTTCCTCGCCGTTTCTGCATTGATCTTGCGGGAGTAAATCACGTCAATGCAAAGAGTAATTCCCGTCATCAATCACGCTCGTTAAATCCTCTCCCTCTCCTCTTCCTTTCCCCTCAAACCCCGCTGCCAGTAAGCCACCAGGCTGCGTCAATTCTGCCTTGCTTTGCCGCTGCTCCGACGAGCTACACGAGCGAATTCCGGCAGCCCCGCACCACCCCTTGCCTCCTCGACCACGCTCACATGCTCCCCACATCCTGGTGAACCTCCCCGTAGCGTTAGCTCACCCGCGCGTGCTCTGTAGCGTCGACAACAACAACGAACAGTAGCGCCACCATCTGCTTTCTTCTCCGACGACTCCTCTGGTAAGAACCTGACCGCCCCTCTCCTTCTCCTTAACACACGCATCATCCCCACGTCCTTGTGCATCTAACTATGCCTTCCGTTTGCTCCCTCGTGACACATAGCGCCGCCCTCGACGACGACAGCGCGTGGCCGTCGTCAGACGCAACTCTGACGAGCAATTATCAGCAACCCTGTGCGCCCCTTCGTCAACCGCGAGCAGGTTGAGCATCCCCGTGCCACGGCGATCACGGTGAGCCACCTCTCCACCTTCCTTGCTTCCTCTAACGCCAGCTCCGCCGCTAGCCGAGCGTCGCCGCCGCGCGCTGCCGCTGAGCGCCGCCAGAGTTTGGTCAGATCGTCTCCAGCCGTTAGATGCGGATCGTAGGGATGCGATAGAATCACTTAACGCCGAAAGGGTACGCAATCTGTGTCGTGCGATGCAACTTGATCCAACGCCTCACGTTTCTGATCCACGCGAACTGGTACGGGCGAATAAGAATTAGCCACGTGTCTCTGTTGGTCTGAATTAAAACAGATTTGATCTATTAGATGCTAGGTTTTGTAAAATCTATAACTTTTAATCTACACGTCCAAATTTTGCAAACTTTATATCAATGGATTCAGAAAAACAAGCCCTAGCCAACCATGCACTTTTTTTAGTAAAAAGCTTCTGGTAAAATGTTTGTTTTTGCAGAAACTTGTGTAAGCATGTTTAGAATATAGAAATTGTTCTAAAATGATTTTGAGGATAAAATCTTTGGCAAATGGTTTGTTTTGAACCTACTGACCCTAGGAATCAATTGGTGGTTTCAAAAATGTATTTGGGGAAGCAAAAGAATGAATCTTTGATTTAAACCATTTCTAGTCAAATAAAAATATGGTTTAATTATTAAAAATGGTTTTGGAAGAAAAGCTTTGAGAAATGTTTTGGAAATAAACTCTCTGACCCTAAACACAAGGTTATATGGTTTGAAAACATATTTTGTGAAACCTATGAATTTTTCCTTATTAAAAGCATTTCTTCACCACATAAAATAATAACTTGATCTAAAAATGGTTTATGAAGTAAAATCTTATACAAATGATTTTTCCACTTTATAAAATGACCATTAGGTGTTTTCAAATGTTTATGAACCATTAGAAACCACTTTTTCAAATAAAACAATCTTTGACATGCTTGCATGTATTGTTTTGTTTCTATCATTTTATGTGATGAATTGCTTGAATGGTAGATTGAATTATTGTTTGCTTGATTGAATTGTAGTGATATGAAGTGAGTGAACATTGAAAAGATCAAGGAGTGAACTTATACTCTCTACCAAAAAGGCAAGTGATGCTTCATACTTTTGTCACACTTGTGGATGGCCACCCAGGAACAAAGAGATTTGAGATGTCAAATGTTGAGAAGCTTCAAGTGCAGCCACTTGGCATTATGGGCTCTGCCTGGATCATATAGGTTGCAAGAACTTAGCCAAATGGACAGTTGGTGGTAGGGATATGATAGGTTGGAGCGCGTCCATTTTGGTCTAAGGGAAGGCTTCTGAAAGATCTAGACTTGGTGAAACCAAGTCTTGTGGGGAAAGTGCACAACCTCTGCAGAGTGTAAAATCTAAGTACTTAGTCATGTCCCTGGCAAAGGACAATTTGAGCATCAAGACATGGAAGCTATCAAGAATCTCCTCATCCCAATTTCTAAGTTAAAAACTTGTGGTTGAACAAGGGTTTAAGGTTCACCAATTTCTATTGGTGGTTCCTTGGGTGATTTTTGACAAGCAAAAACTTAGTATTTTTCAAATGATAAGGAAAATCTATTTTGAGCAATGCAAGCCTAAGCTCCACATAGCCAAATGCATATAGATGATATTTACCACTATACTACCATAGTATCACTTGCCAATACAATTTAAATGTATTGACCCTTGTGGCTGTAACTTGTTATGTTGCAGGTTTGTTTGATGTTAGTGAAATTTATTGATTAGGATTACAAGTCTACAACCAACATGTCTGCCTGTGGCACTTTGAAGATGAAGGACCCCATGCTAGTATTATATTCTGCTGCATTGTAATGAGATAGCCAAATGAGCTATGTAAGATGTAATAAATTATGTTATTCCTGGTTATAAAGTTGTACTATGACCTTTGTTTCTTGATATTACATCTTAACTGTGGATGCTAGCTATTGATCCAGGGACTAGAATTGTAAACACAGGGATCTCTACCTTATTAAAGGTTGGGAACCTTACACTTATATAGCAGCGTCGGGCATCTTCCCCCAATCTTTGGGCAGGAAGGGCTGCCACAGTGCCGCTGCTCAAGATCCCGATCAACAATGCTGCTTTTGGTGGACTTGGTATAGACCATCAGGTGCTCCTCCGTCCTCCTGTCAAGTTGCCCTCTTTGGGGACATTTTTCTTCATCCAGCGCTCTCTGCTTTTCTTCCTTGCACCGAAACAGCAGTGGGAGGATCCTTCCACGCTGAGGTTGTATGTCCTCTCCCTACAAAATTTTAGGTGGATCGGGCCTTCCTTTACCGAGGTGGACTGGAACCGCAGAGTAGCTGCACCCCTTGTCAGGACTTGCCTCGCACGCTGGCCGCTCGGTGAGAGTACCGACTGGCCCGTGACACGCTCCAGGGCCCCAAAGCTCTGGAGCATATCGGGGTGCCGTAGTGGGGCCCCTTAGTTTACGCATCCTCTAGAGGTTGTTTCCTCATGAAGGGGGCCTCGTGAGGGATCATTTAGCTGGACCACCCTGGAGATGTTATAGCCTCTTGAGGGCGCAACGTCCTAACGCTGTACCTTTCAACCATAGGTACATGGCACCCTGGTTGCCAGGGCCCTGATAGTAGCCCCCGGGCACAACTCCGTGATGCTTGCTTTAGTCGATAGATGGATCTCTGAAGTTTGCACACCTTTCCAGCATCTTTAGGATCGACAAAACCGTCAGGTTGTACCATGTACACATCCTCGGTTAGCTTCCTGTCTAGGAACGCTTTTTTGACATCCATCTGCCATATTTCGTAATCGTAATATCCAAATATTTCTAGAAGAATCCAAACACACTTAAGCATCACTATGGGAGAGAAAGTCTCATCATAGTCAACTCATTGAATTTGTCGAAACCCCTTTGCGACAAGTCGAGATTTATGAACGGTAACATTACCATCCATGTATGTTTTCTTCTTATAGATCAATTTATATTCAATAGGATTTACGCCTTTAGGAGGGTCCATCAAGTTCCAAACTTGATTCTCATGCATGGATTCTATCTCGGATTTCATGGCTTCTTGACATTTGATGGAGTCTAGGCCCATCAAAGCTTCTTTGTATGTAGCTGGCGCATTGCTATCTAATAGAAATACTTCATATTTAAATCTTACAACCGAAGACGAACTCTACCAGATCTACGTGGTTCAATAGGAGCATTAATTTCCGAGACTACGACACTTGTAGACATGGTAGCTGATGACTGGGTTCCTGCACCAACAACAGGGTTATTGCAATACTTGTAGCAGCAAATATTTAAGAATTTGTCTCGATGGGATCTCGACGAACGAAAACAACACGACCCCGCAACCACGTTGTCAATGCGGGCATGTTTCACACCCACACCGTGGTTTGGAAATAGCCTATTCTATAAGTTGCTAGAATAGCGGTAATTGAGAGAGGTTTAAAGTATCTAATAACAAAGAACTTTTAACAAGAACAAAATAAACTAAGACGAAAAGTAAACAAGAATATGAACTAAATTAAAGAGATTGTAGTTGTAGGATTGAATGGAATGAGAGAGTGCTTCTAGGCTTCGGTCTCACTAGTACTAGATGGGCAAATATATGTGTGATCTATAAGAGATTACTCAGACAAATAAACGTTCCCCAATTGATTACCAAGCTGTCACTCTGTGTGCACTATGCATGGTTCTCGCGCATCATCGCAAGGCAAAAGGAACTTCCGGACCAAAGGATCACATAAACTCATCTTAGATCACAATAAATTCTAACTTGGCGCCACTAGATCATACCTCGACCTAGAATTGAATTAATCAATCACACATGGATGAACGTCAAAACATATAAACATATAATGATGTCAAAACCGTGTTTAGTCTCACAATTACTAAACACGAGAGAGAGAGAGAGAGAGGATGGAGATGGAGATCGATGCGTGGTGGTGGTGATGTCTCCCTTCTCCTTCTCTTCTTCTTGCTTGGATGCCTTGATGGTGATGGTACTGAGGTAGATCTAGATCTCGGAGGTGTGGTTGAGGCAGAGCTCCACTGCTATGGAGATTGGATGAGTGGCGGCGGCGGCACAGCCCCACCCCTGGAGGGCTATGATGTTGTGGTGGCATCCTTTGGCTCCTCCCCTCTTTTTATAGGCCTTGGGGATGCCCTAGGGTACCCATAATACCGTCATATGACTTGGGGAAGGTTCTGGAGCCTTTCTAGGGCGAAATCTCGTCGTTTCCGACGTTTTTGGCAACTATACGACCGAAGCTATACGGGATCCCGCCGTATAGTTGCTCGTTAAACCTTCTGCCTCCTTTCGTATTTTGGCCTCCATTTCTTCATACAAACTCCGTTTTAGGTCTTCTTAGGCTCATTGGATTCTTATCGACGAGGGATACAACCCCATGGTCTTGGATCTTTATTTTGAGAAGTTGCAAAATTTGACTTTTCCAACCTCTCAAATGGCTAAGTCTGGTCCCTACAGTTCCTCCATACTATGCTCTCTTTGTTCCTTTTGCCTTTGTTTTGTCCATGATCATCATCAACACCTACACACATGTCAAAGACAAGGAAGAGTGGTAAAATTCTATCTAAACTACTAAATGTCCAAATATCATATTGAATGTAATGAAAACAAGTAATCATGCATATCAAGCATAGCAATAGTTAGATCGAGCATGATATGATAGGCAAATGACACATTTTATATGGCTAGAAGAGGTGGTATTTCACAGCCATCAACTTCCCCAAGCTAGACCTTGCTCGTCCTCGAGCAGGAAGGGTCGATAATAAATTAATGGTTGTGAAATAGCTTATCATTGGAAATCAATGCTCTGCATCCTTATTTATTATACAAGCTCGGAGAGAGAAAACATGTATGCATACAAGGAAACATAAGCTTAGTTATAAAGACCACAAAATATTCATCAAAACTTATATGATCCATGTCAATAGTAAATCTAACTCGCAAACAAACTTGTGATCCTCTTATTGCACCTTTTGTATAACTTTTCATATCATTATTTTTATGAGACAAAAATTAGTCACAAATTGATGTCAAGCATAAATAGGAATAAAGTTTATCGATTCTCCCCAATCATGTTATTTAGTTAAGGCTCTCAAGTGCAAACATCAGTTATTGAGCTTTTAGAAAGTTTACCTCTTAGTAACGAGATTTATGCCAAGAGGAAATGCGAGAACATGTCAAAAGAAGCATAGCATTAGAGTGTCTCATTTGGTCATCCACATCAATGAATCATGGCTACCAAACACTCATTTTCTATTCTTTGTCTTTCTAAAACTTCAGTTCATCAGTAATGAGATCATGCTAAAACTTAGTGTGTTTAATTAGACTGTATAGGCTAAGAATGGATACTCATGACCATTACCAAGGTTTATCTTTTTGGTATAATGATTTCTCATAACAGTCAGAGGAGTATTCCCTATTTTGCTTTGAACGCAAGCCCATGAGAATACCAATGCATACCCAAATATAGCATTTCTACTACATATGTTGGGCAACTCATAGCCAAACTCCAAGAGTTTCCTATTTTTGGATTGTTCAAAGGCCAGCGGAGTTGTTAGCATCCCATGTTGTGCGACAGTGGTGCAGACATGCGTAAAGCAATATCATACTTTAATCAACAGGTCAAGATTTGGCATGCATCTCAATTACCGCTAAACATTGGTTTCTTCAAACAAATCCTTTCAATGAGTACTATCAAGTTGATCATCATAGCTATGGTTTTGAGTATCTTTAAGGCTAAACTCTTAAGACAATTAAACAACACCTTATTTAGCATATAACTCAAAACTTTGAAATGTCATTTCCAATTGACAACTCCTTCCGTAAGCAAACTATCAAGTCTATTGAGTTGACACTACGGGGTCGATCATAACTTATTTATTTAAGACAAAGCTATTAGGTGACATCCAACAAATTTCAAAAGATCTTGATCAAGTATTCATTCTTTCCAAGTGTAGAGATTGTGGCAATGTTTTTTAGAGGATCACAAATATTGTCACAAGCTTGATAAACAATTTGGCAAGATGCATACAAGCTCTAAGTCAACTCATATGGTGCCTATCATGAGCAAGTGTATCCCCATATAAATACAAAACTAAACTCACTTAAGCAAGCATTCAAAAACAGCGGGATACATGATTGCATTAAACTTTCATCGAATATGAACATTGCACAAGACTCTACACATGCAGAAGTAACCTCCCCAAGCTTAGAACTTTGCAAGAACCAAACTTGAGTATACCACCAAAATAAAAGAAAAAATACAGTTTCCAAAAGAGAGTGTGATAAGTGGTTACCTCCCCAATCTTGTTAAAAACAAGGGTGGCACACTTTACCGTTGAGGTACAAGTAACCTCTCTTTTGATAGACAAAGAACCTTTGCTTTAACGTATATTTCTTGATATATCCTGGTGGCTGCCTTCCGTCAGAACCTGCTTGGAAAACACAGGGGTTAGCTCACAAGTGGTAAAAATACAAGTCCCACTGAGTCATTTCTTCAACCTAAGCACCACACTTAAGTCAACAAACTAGGTCCAAAGGTTGTACATACTCCCAGATTTTGATAAAGTGCAGGTGAGACAAATATGAATCATGAGTCTACAGCCCTATGTGATATTAAAAGAGGTTTGAGTTGGAAATTTTTACCATACATTACTAGGTAGGCATGTTGAATTAAAGCAACCAAGTGGCTCATGCGAGTGTTTGCGCGGTTGGCAGTACCGTATATGTTGTAACACAAGGTTCAAGTCCCTGCGAAAATAACACAGAAAAAATAAAAGACATCGTTTTGGTGTACGAACGAAGTTCGTTCACCCAACCGACAAAAAGAAAGTAAAAAAGAAAACGTGAACTTCTATAGAGAATTACAGTCTAGGAAGTTTCTGAGGTAGAACTTTATTGTTTACTTATGCTCGGCTTCTCTGGAACATGGGAATGGCTCCTAGGTGGTGTTTCGAGGTTTTAGAGGAAGAAGAACTAAAAATAGAAGAATCTCTGGTCTTTAGTTACCTTACCCAGACCTTGGAATCATGTTCGTAGAAACTATACGGCCGGAAAAATATTTTCCGCCGTATAGTTGGTCGTCAAATGTGTAGTAAACTGAAATAAAAAATTTGAAGCAGGTGTCGATATCTATACGGCGGCAACTATATGGCCGAACCGAAACGGTCCCGCCGTATAGTTGGTCGTTAAACCTTCTGTACCTGGGAAAGAAATTTTGACGATGGCATCGATAACTATATGGCCGCAACTATACGGCTGAAATTTTTATTCCCGACATATAGTTGGTCGTTAAACCTTCTGTGATCGCCAAAAAATTTCTGTTTCTTCGAAAATTAATTCTTTCTTAACCTAAAACTTAGCGAAACACCATGTTTTTGACAGAAAAATGACAGCTTAAATTTTCAACAAATATTAACATGTATGGATGGGATTTAAGTACAACTGAGTTATGCAACACATAGTGACGAGGTTTAATCTCGTCAATGACCATTGTTATGAGCTTGGGTTTTGGAGAAGATGAGGGTGCTGGAGATCCCGGAACGGTTAACAGACAAGCAACCAGGGAACACGAGATTTACCCAGGTTCAGGCCCCCGGAGGGAAAACCCTACTCCTGCTTGTCTGCTCTTCATTACGGCGGAACCGAAAGTTACAAGGGTGCGCAGATGCAATCTGGCGTGGAGGTGTGTATGTGGTGATGTGAGAGAGAGAGATCTCCTCGTCATGCCCTCCTAGCCTTTATATAGAGGTAGGCAGGTCCCAGGCACAGATCGAGTCGGTTACAGGTTTAGGGTTTGCCTCTTTGAATATTCTATCTGTTCTAGTCTTTCTCTCCAAGGATCCGAAGACATCATGGGCTTGGGCCACCCGAAAATCTTCATGGGCCGCATATATTCTCGTGGGATTTCCTTGGGCTGGACCAGGTATGCTGATGTCGTCTACCCGTAGGGTATAACCATGTCAGTAGCCCTCGAGTGTTCATTCGAATCGCACATTTGGCTGAGGACTCTTCAATCTTTTGGGTGCGGCTATTTCTATTCATTAGGAAAGAATGATTTTAGTGTGTAGGATTGTTGATACGTGTGCCTGAATCTCCTGACGGATCAGGGTCATTTAACTGTCTTAGGACAAAACAACACGATCTTCTTCAGATTCGAGTCCCTCGACTCGAACCCGGAACAGATGCTGGCGTAATTCGACTCAGGCTGTTGAGGTCTTATAGGAGTCGAATCCCAATAGTTTTCGAATGATGTACCCAACGCGTCCATCGGGATTTTTATGCGTTGGGTACATCATTCGAAAACTACTGGGATTCGACACTATAAGACCTCAACGGCCTAAGTCGAATCACGCCAGCATCTGTTCCGGGTTCGAGTCGAGGGACTCGAATCTAAAGAAGATCATGTTGTTTTGTACTAAGACAGATAACTGACCCTGATCCGTCAGGAGAGTCAGGCACACGTATCAACAATCCCTACACACTAAAATCATTCTTTTCCTAATGAACAGAAACAGCCGCACCCAAAAGATTGAAGAGTCCTCAGCCGAATCTACGATTCGACTGAACACTCGGGGGATACTGACATGGTTATACCCTACGTGTACACAATGTTAGCATACCTGGTCCAGCCCAAGGAAGTCCCAGAAGAATATACGCGGCCCATGAAGATTTTCAGGTGGCCCAAGCCCATGACATCTTCGGATCCTTGGAGAGCAAGACTAGAACAGGTAGAATATTCAAAAGGGCAAACCCTAAACTTGTAACCGACTCGATCTGTGCCTAGGACCTGCCTACTTCTATATAAAGGCTAGGAGGGCACGACAAGGAGCTCTCTCTCACCTCACCGAATACACACCTCCACGCAGATTGCATTTGTGCACCCTTGTAACTTTTGGTTCCTCCGTAATAAAGAGCAGACAAGCAGGAGTAGGGTTTTCCCTCCGGGGGCCTGAACCTGGGTAAATCTCGTGTCCCCCGGTTGCTTGTCTGTTAACCGTTCCGCGATCACCAGCACCCACATCTTCTCCAAAACCCAAGCTCATAACAATGGGAATTGACGAGATTAAACCTCGTCAATACGGGCTCCCGCCATATAGTTGTTCGTTAAACCTTCTGCCTCCTTTCGTATTTTGGCTGCCATTTCTTCATACGAACTCCATTCTGGGTGTTCTTCGGCTCGTTGGATTAGTATCGACAAGGGATACAACCCCATCGTCTTGGATCTTTATTTTGAGAAGTTGGAAATTTTGACTTTTCCAACCTCTCAAATGGCTAAGTTTGGTCCATGCAGCTCCTCCATGCTATGCTCTCTCTCTCTTACTTTTGCCTTTGTTTTGTCCATGATCATCATGAACACATACACACATGTCAAAGACAAGGAAGAGTGGTAAAATTCTACCTAAACTATTAAATGTGCAAAGCTCATATTGAATGTAATGAAAACAAGTAATGATGCATATAAAGCATAGCAATAGTTAGATGGAGCATGATATGATAGGCAAATGACACATTTTATATGGCTAAAACATGTAGTATTTCACAGCCATTAGTAGCTTCTGATGGTGCCATAGGCATTTCCAGAACTACTTCCAGTTATGTGCTACTTTGCGCATCTTGCTCAGTTTCAATAACCTCATTAATGTCTATTGTCCTCCCACTCAAACTTTTAGCGAGAAATTCCTTCTCAAGAAATGTTCCTCCTCGCGCGACAAATATCTTGCCTTCAGTTTTGTGGTAGAAGGAATACCCAACAATTTCATTAGGGTAATCTACAAATATGCATTTTTTCGACTTGGGATCAAGCTTATTTGGCTATAAACATTTTACATAAGCTTCACAACCCCAAATTTTAAGAAACGGTAAGTTTGGTTTCTTGCCAAACCACAACTCATATGGTGTCGTCTCAACAGATTTTGATGGCGCTCTATTAAGTGTAAAAGCCGCAGTTTCCAAAGCATAGCCCCAAAATGACAAAGGGAGATCAGTTAAAGACATCATAGATCTTACTATGTCCAACAAAGTTCTATTACACCGCTCCGACATTCCATTGCGCTAAGTGTTCGTGGAGGCGTAAGCTATGAAACGATTCCACGAGCTCTAAGATGTTCGCTAAACTCATTACTCAAATATTCACCTCCACGATCCGATCGTAGAAACTTTATTTTCTTGCCACGTTGATTCTGTACTTCGTTCTGAAATTCTTTCAAATGTTTAAGACTTATGCTTCATAAGATAAATATAACCATAGCAACTCAAGTTGTGGGTAAAGGTTATAAAGTATAGAAATCCACCACGTGCAGGTATACTCATTGACCGCATACATCAGAACGTATTATTTCCAGTAAGTCACTTGCTCATTCAATATATCCGTTAAACGGTGATTTGGCCATATTTCTCATCAAACATGCTTCACATGTATCAAAAGATTCAAAATCTAGTGAATTCAAAAGTACATCACTATGGAGATTCTTCATGCGGTTATGTATAATATGACCCAATCTGTAGTGCCACAGATATGTGGTATTCAATTCATTTGTCTTTCGATGTTTAGCCTCAGTGTTATGGATGTGTGTATCACAGTCAAGATCAATCATAAACAACCCACCGTGAGTGTGTGCATAGAAGATATTATTCATATAAATCGAACAACCATTATTATCTGATTTAAACGAATAACAATCTTGTAAGATACAATATCCTGATATTATATTCTTACATAATGCAGGCACAAAGTAACAATTACTAAGTTCTAATATTAATCCTGACAGTGAATGTAGTGGTCTTGTGACGACGGAAATCACTGCAACGCTTGCTACATTCTCGACGCGCATCGTCACCTCGTTCTTGCCAAGCTTCCTAGGATTCTGTAGCTCCTGTATCAAATTGCAAATATTAGCAACCGATCTGGTATTACCTAAGAGTTACTCTTAGGACCTTGCAAGTAAACATCAATAACATGTATATCAGATATACCTGAACTGGATGATCCAGTATTCTTTTTATCCGCTAAGTACTTTGGATAGTACCTTTTCCAGTGAACATTCTCCTTGCAGAAGAAACACTCAGTGTTTGGGGCAGGACCTATCTTACACGCTTTGCCTTTGTTAGAGGCTCGACGCTCATCCTCCTTCTTGTCGCCCCCAGACTTCTTCTTGAAGTGAGTGGATTTCTTCACCATCATCACATGATTGGTGTTCTTCTGTATGTCCTTTTCAGCCACCTTCCACCCCACGAATAGTTCGGCCAATGTTTTGTTCATCCCATGCATGTTGAAGTTCATGACAAACCCAAAAAAATCTAGGTGGGAGTGATTTAAGGATTTTTTGGCTCCTGGTTCAGAAGGAAAGGGAACGCCTAGCGCTTCCAACCTTTGAACATACCCGTGTGACATGGGTATGCCCTACGGGTCCCTAATATTAGCCTATCCGGTCTGGTCCAACAGAAGCCCACATGATGATCTGCACTTGATGACAAAGCTCAGGCATGATTCGGGTGGCCCAGGTCCATGAAGGACGCGACTCCTTGGAGAACACGACTTGCTTTAGAAATAAAGTTAAAAGGGTAAAACCCTAATCTGTAACTGACATTCCCTAACCCTGATACCTAGCCTGTAACATCCCAATTTCAGCAACCCCGATTGGTTGTCAAAAAGGAAAAAATCAGGGGGAACAAAAAAAAATTATTGTTCCATGTTGCAATGCTTGTTTACTCGTTTTCTTGTGTTCATGCAACTGATTGTGTATTAGATGATATGCTCCTTACCTCAACTCCAGTTGACAAAAAATATTTTCTTCAAAAGAGATGTCTTGGCTCATCTTTCATATTCTCAAATGTTTTGACAATTCAAACTTGAGCCAAGATGACCATGCCACAACAAATTGTTTTACTAGTTTCTATTAATAAAGCTATGGAGACCTATATATAATCCCCTTATGTTTTTAAAGATAGAACTTTCAATTACTCTTATCTCTAGGTTTCCAAAACCTTTCCTAAAACCTTTTCATCCAATCTTGGTAGAAATACCAAGAGGTCCTTACCTTAATTCAAAATCACAACCTATTCAAAGCACCCATGATTACCTCAAGATAGTCTTGATGGTAACCTTAGTAGTAGTTGGATAAGTTTGATAAGATGAATTGCCTTGATCTGATGTTTGATGAATTGCCTTGATCTGCTGATTTCCTTGTTTGCTTAGGAAGTAGCATGAGCCAATCTAGGAGCTCGTCCTTAAGGATCGAAGCAATAGTTGAGATCATTAATCTCAAACTAAGCATCCCAAACTTAATATCTTGAGTCACTCATGTGAATCTCTAATCTACTTACCCAGATCAATCCTGAGCTACTTCTTTGCATTAGCTTCCAACCCATCAAAGACCAACAATAAGCATGAAATCTTATCTACACAAGATATTGTTCAATATCATACACTTTATGATAAGAACAAATCATTGCCCCTCTCTCAAAGTTTTCCCTCTTGCATACTAGTCTAAATCCCCAAATCTGCTAATTTGGCTAAGTCTGGAATCATTAACTAGATTCAATCTTTGGAACTCCACCTATTCCAATCAGTGTACATCCTTGAGAATGTACTTGAACAATCTTGTATTACATCATAATTAATACCAAAACCCACTATTTTCCTTGGCTAAACCATTCTGATACCCACTCATCCTTGATGGTTTTGTAGACAAGATAATAATCTTTTCTACAAATATTATCATCTGGCCTACTTTGGCAGAACCTCATATCAATATGCCATCATATTTGGACCAACTATTTGAATGGTTATGATCTACTAAGCATGGTATATCAATCCACCTTCACTTGTTTCCAATCGAGCTCTGTGCTTCTTAAACCCACCTGGTTTATGAGGCATCCTGACACCTATGCTATGGCGGCCTTCTTTTCAACAAAGTTTGCCATCACTTCTATAACACCTCAATTGCAACCAAGCCAAACTATTGCTGCCATGATCGTCTATATAACTTTGTCTAACTATCCATCTACCCATTGTATCAAGGTGAGCTATGAGATCCTTAATCCAACCATGTTTAGGAGGTATAAAAATAACAATGCCCTAGATCCTCAAATCCTTGTCTTCCTTCAAAATCCATCTTGTCTTGCAATACCCAAGGTTGTTAATGATAGATACTTCAATTTGACATCATCTAACTTGGATATAATCCTTTGCCAAATAATTTCCATAATTATTTGGATCCTAAAACTATTTAAATACCCTCATTTACAAAATCCTTAAAACCTTCTCTATAACGGCAAATTTGTTTTTCTCCAAATTAATTTGCCAACTCAAGGCACACTTGATGCCTATATATCATATCCCATCTTCTCAACTCAAAAATAAGTATTTTTGAGATACTTCATTAATTCTATTTGCCCTTTATCTTAATTGGCAGAAACAAGAAATAATTCCTTATAAATAATTTCCCACCATAATAAATTCCAAGAAAATTCTGCAATGTGTGATATCGTATTTAGGACCATCTCACATCTAAAACCAACCTTATTGAATGTAAAAATATCAAAATAGCTTCTAGAAACCATTTCTGCACTAATTGAATAAATGCTTATGAGTAGTCTTTAAATCCTTTGAAAACTCCCAAACATTTCCTAGAGTTATGTTTTGACCATACCCATCTACGAGTACCACCTTCCCCCTTGCCACATGTAATTTCTCAAACTTCCTTCATAGCTATCTTTTTTATCAAATTTGGCAAACTAACAAAACCATTGAGTTAAACCAACTCAAATCATTATCAAATCTTATCTAGCACTCCTCTCCAGCATCATGACCCCCTCTGGTCGAAGTATACTGTATCACTTCCCTCCTTGGTACCATGTTCTTGAAGAGAGTAAGAGAGAGAGAGATAAGCCACTTATTGCAAATCTTGTAAAGTAATATGGCAGCAGCATCCACCACCCTCCTATCCACTTAGTGGTCGACTCAGAGCCCCACAACACTCCCTCCATTGACCCTATGGCCAATGGATTGCCCTAGACAACCCTCTCCACTTTTGTGATCTTGGTTCACCATGAACCCACCTCTCCCGGAATAAAAAGGCCAAAGGCCACCCCCACCACGCCCCTGTCCTTCATTTGCTTCCTCTCCCTGCCACTCACCCCCAGAAAACACTCCCTTCTCCCGTGCTCTAGCCTGATCGTGAGAAGAGAGAGCACCTCTCGGTCCTCTCCAAGCTCTGCTTGGGGTGGCCCCATCTCCATGCCTCCGCCCCTGCATGTTATCTCCCCTATCTCGTCTCAGTGTCCTAATCCTAAGCCACCTTTTTTATTTCACAGGAACGACTTCCGTAGTGGCACCATCGAGATCCGACAAGCTTCCTTCTGTCTTCATCGTGTGAGTTGTTGTTCCTTGCCAAAATGCCTCGTGCCGACCATCCCTGGAGCCGTCGTCGAGCACCTCTTCATCTCTCCGCTCCTCGTCATCTCCTAGCCCTCAGGTGAGCCTCCTCGCACCCTTCAGCGACCAGCTTGGGTTCCACCATCGCCTGGCAGCCGCGAGCGAGGATGACGAGCCACCACCGTCCATCGCCTTCTAATCCAATGACAGAAAACAGCCAGTACCCCTTCGCGCCCCCTCTATCACCGACACCTGGGCCCTGCCCTATGGTTTCAAATAGTGGCCTCCCGCGTGAGGCACGGCCCGGGAGGGCCGATTTCCCCCTTGGCGACCCATTTCCCCTCCAGATCTGGCCCGGACACCATGCCCCTTTTATTTTTATTTGGATATTTTGTGATTTGCAGAAAATATGCTCAGTTTAATTAAATTTAAAAATGGAAACTAAGTATTTTTCCCTGATCCATTTTAGTACATGTTCTATGATAAATCCTTTAACATGCAGTGCTCCTGGTTGACCTAGATAATGTCTAGTTTCATTTCATTAAGTTCAATACCTAAATGTACTCTTTTAACTAATAAATCCTTTATGAGTTTTACATCTCCAAATGTTGTAAACCATGTTTTTACTGAAAGGTATTGGCCATACCTTGCATGTAGCCCTAGCCCCAACCCAAATTGCTTTCTAGTTTACATATAGTAAAAATAACAAAAACATGCCCAACCTACCTTTAGGATTTTCTTGAGGTCAAACAAAACAGGTATTGACCAAATTCCAACTGTACAAACTCACCAATACCAATATCCTTCAGACCCTACGAGTTCATAATTTATTAATCCTTGGTTGATTTATGGTGAATTAAACTGTTCTGTGCATAGATAATTGACCAATAAAATCACTACAGTAAGTTTTATAAATCCAAAAATGTTGATTCCCATGTCTACATAAAGATATTTCAAATACCTAACATGTGTCTTTGGAATCATATCAAAAGGTCCTAAAGATTAAATCTGGTTAAAAAGACAAATACTACCAGAATTGACTTTGGGTTTTCCTGAGGGCATTCTGGAAAATATTTTAAGGCGATTCCAACTCCTAGTGAACCAGTCCATCAAATTCTACTTAACTATCCAAGGAAGTAATTTTTGAAGCTCCGGAACTTTTCTGGTGAATTATTTCCTAAAACTAGAACCTTTATCACTAGAAAATGCATAGTAAATTGAGGAAAATTGATAAAATAGTGAAACCACTTTTGTTGGTTTCATTTTATCAATACCCATATGATGGTATCATTATTATACAATGGTAACATGCAGAATGTGTCCTTGGTCCATGTCACATCCCAAAATTTTCCAAATTTTGAAATGTGAAAAATAAATAAACAAAATAAAACTTTGTTGAATTTCAGGGTGAGAAGAAACTTTTTGAATCCAATTGGAAACTTTCAAACCTATTTTGATCAAATAAATCCTAAAGGGATTTAAAAAGATAAACAATTAATAAAGAAAGTTTTAATAATTGGAATTACTATTTTGGACCTTTAAAATAAAAAGATATGATCTTTATAAAGCAAAGGTAGAATTATAAATAAAGGTTATTTCTTAAAGCCAAATTAAATCTTGGCCAATCTTTTAAAATAAAACATTCCTATTTGATAAAAAGAGTAAAGGCTTAATTAAATAAAATAACGAGGATTTAATATCCAAATTTTATTTAAGTAAAGGCTTTTTCCATTTTAAATAAACACTAAAACTTATTAATTTATTTTAAACAAGTTTTCCAAGTATTTTATATTTACAAATAAAACCTACTGATTTGGTTTTGGTATTATTTAGATTACAAATGGAGATTTTAATAAATCAAATCCTATTTGAATTAATAACTAAGGACAATTTTATTTAATTATTAAATAGATCCTAAAAGAATAAAAGTATTATTTATTTTGGACTTTGAATTGTGTTGTTAAACAGAACAAAAAAATTATACAAACTTTGGCAAAGGTTTGAAAACATTTGAGTGTTTGAATGGTTTGAATAAAAACAAAACAGAAAATCAAATAGAAAAATAAAAAGGCATTCAGTATAAAAAAAATCAAACCTGACCCAACCCAATAGGCCCAGCAGCCCATCAGTCCAGCCTGGCTAAACCCCTACGCGCGAAACGATTTTCACCCACACTCGCACCCACACAGACGCAGACAGGCAGGCCCCACTCCCTTTTTCTCCACCTCGCTGACAAACGGACCCCACTGGCCACCTCAGCGTCGTCTTCCTCATGACCACGTCGCTCTGCCGTTGGTGCCATTTACTCCGGCGATCAATTTGCGTTAACATCAGCCATCACTCCCCCTGCAATCACGCGTAGATAACTGCCCGCTCCTCCTCTACCTTTCCCCTCACTCGCCTCTCCCTCTCTGCCCCCAGGCTGAGCGAATCGAGAGCTCCAACCCCTCTGCCTCCGACAGCTTCCCCGGCCAATTCCGGCGAACCACTGCCGCCCCTCGCCTTCCCAACCACACTAGCTTGCTCCCCATCTTCAGGCGTTCCTCCCTGCACCCTCGGCTTGCCCGCGCTTAATCCATAGCGCCGACAACAATGACCACCTGAGCGCCACCGCCTACAAGCAACTCCGTCGAGCTTCCCAGGTGAACTTCGTTCTCCCCTCTCCTTCCTGATGATACTCCTGCACTCGCCACACTGTCCCGCGTCTAACCGTGTCCTTGTTTTTCCTCGGGGTGAACCGCAGCGTCACCCTCGACGACCTCCAGAGCCGCCTGACGCCGCCACCAACTCCGGTGAGCGATTCCTCCTGTCCCTGTGCGCCCCTTGCCTCCTCGCAACCACGTCGAGCATCGCCACGATCCCCTGAGCACGGTGAGCTGTTTTCCCCTCTTCCTTGCTTCCTGTATCATCGGCAAGCTCGCCGCCAGAGCGTGCGCCGCCGCCAGCCGCCACTAGCGCCGCCCATTCCTGGTCAACCTCACAGCAGCCGTTGGATCATCATCTAGTGGCTAGCATATAACAGCTTAGCGAAGAGCTATCAGTTGATCTGCACCGTGTGATCTAAATGAGATCCTACGGTCTGTAACAGCCGATCCGCACGAAGCGGTACCGACCAATAGTATCACGCCTCGTGGCACTAGTTAGTTTAAAACAGATTTTTGAATCAGATTGAATTGCAAACTTGTAAATTGCATAACTTTTGATCCACACGTCCAAAATTTGCAAATTTTATATCAATGGAGTCAGCAGAACATGTACATTGCAACCATGCACTTTGTTTAATGTTTTGCTTCTGGAAAATTGGTTGAATTTGCAGAAACATGTGTAGGCTTATTTTGAATATAAAAATTGTTCTAGATAAAATTTTAATGTGAAATCTTTGCAAAATAGTTTGTTGTGAACCTACTAACCCTAGGAACCAACTTATGGATTTAAAAATGAAATTTGTGAAGTTTAGGGATAAATACTTGAATTAGCTCATTTCTAGTCAAATAAAAATAGTGATTTTGATATGGAAATGATTTCTGAGTAAAATCTTTGGGAAAAGTTTTGATTCAAACCTTCTGACCCTAAACACCAAGTTTTGTGAATTAACAACTTATTTGGTGAACAATATAAAATTATTGCTTTACTAAAAGCATTTTCCACCACATGAAATAATGATTTGATTTAAGAAATGGTTTATAGATAAAACCCTTTTGCAAATGGTTTTACCACTTTAGTAAATGACCACTTTGAACCTTATAATGTTTAGAGCCTATTAGAAACCATCTTTGCAAATAAAACAATCTTTTGCATGCTTCCATGCATGACTTTGTTTCTATTATTTTATGTGTGATGAATTGTTTGATTATTGGTTGGAATGCTAGTTGAATCTATGTTTGCTTGATTGATTTGTAGGGAAGTTAGAAAAGTGTGATATTAGCAAGATCAAGAAGTGAACCAACATTCTCTACCAAAAAGGCAAGTGACACTATCATCCAAGTCCTACTATTTTCACTACACTTAGTGGATTTTTGAAACATGCATGATAAGGTTTACTATATTTTATGCTATGCTAAATCCTATTAGTATACCCTTATATATTCCTTAGTGGAAACATTGTAGTTGTAGTATGCTTAGCCCAGCCATATATTGGGATGGGATACATGTTAAGATTATATGAAGTATTGAAAAGACTTATGTTTTATATAATAAAACAAGTACTCAATGAACCACCTGGGTGGACAAGGATACTCAAGCTTTTGGACAAGGTGGCAATAAAAGGAACCATGTTTATATGGCAATCTCTTTTTGTTGTGCACTAGAAGAAAACCACCCAGGGACTTAGAGATTGAACATGTTTCTCGTACAGTGGCTTCCATGTACAGCCACATGCTAAATGGGCTCTAGCTTAGTCAACTACATAGTGGAAGACCCATGCATTGGCATCTTCAGGTTAACTAGATTTGTGCTAGGGAACTTGGAACCCTACATTGGTGCCTGGATGACAAGCTAGCATTGTGTATTGGGAGGACTCCTATGGAAAGACTTTGTCACATTCTCAATCTGCCAGTACTCCATCTTGGTGAGTACTTATCCAGCGGCCACTGCTGGCATCAAGATGAGATTGTGTCATGTGGGTAAAGTGTACAACTTCTGCAGAAGATCAAAATTCTAAGTACTTAGTCGTGTCCCCGATTATGGACAATACTGAGCAACTAAGGCCTGAAGCTATGGAAGATCTCGACGTTCCAATTTCTCAAAGTTAAAACTTGAGGGTGACAACAAGGGATTTGAAGCACTTGGAGTTTTCCAAGAAGTTCAAAAAGATTTGACAAAGATCAAAAACTATTTTGAAAAGATAGGATAAAACTATATTGCTTTCTACAAATGAGCCTAAACCCTACTTAGCCAAATATGCATGTAATGATAGGATCCACTTATCTCTACATAGTAGTGAAACTTGCCAATACAATTCAAATGTATTGACCCTTGTGGATGCAACTTGTTATGTTGAAGGTTTGTTTGATGTTAGTGAAGTTTATTGATTAGGATTACAAGTCTACAACCAACATGACTGCCTGTGGCACTTTGAAGATGAAGGACCCCATGCTTATAGATATTCTGCTGCAATGTAATGTGATAGCCAAATGAGCTATGTAAGATGTAATAAATTATTTTGTTCCTGGTTATAAAGTTGTAATATGACCTTTGTTTCTTGATATTACATCTTAACTATGGATGCTAGCTATTGATCCAGGGACTAGCATTGTAAACATAGGGATATCTACCTTATTAAAGGTTGGGAACCTTACAGGTGGTATCAGAGCACTGTGTTGCCTGTAGGATTGTAACCCTAGGATTGGACAAAACCCCTTAGAAAAATAGGAGTTGCATTTGTTCCAAAAACTTATTTACAAACAATCTTATAAACTCTTTCCTCAACCATTTTGGTTTTGATTCTACATCCCTTCTATTTCAAACTTGATGGACAAAACCTACCCCATGGCCAAAGACTTCACCATGAGCTAAGAACATCTTCAACTCTAATGACTTCAACATCTTCAACTCTAATGGCTTCAACATCTTCAACATTTTCACCAAGGACTTCAACCTTAGATATTCACTAAGGACTACAAGTGAAAACCAAGAAACACTAGATTGCCTACCAAAAGACATTGATATCAAGTTAGAGTATGGATCATATTGACCTATGAGGTATGATTATACTAAGTTATAATTTTCAAGAAAACTTGTTGTTTCCTTCAACTCATGAGTTAAGCTCATAAGTTTTTAAGTGGATAGTTGCTTGTTGATTGTTTGATGGTTTGATTGTTTGATTGAACTTGGTTGTTTTTGAGTTGTGTGTTAAAACTTCTTAAAAACCTATCCACCAATACTTATCCCTATCAAACCAACAGATGCCTCCCCGTCGTGCCAACCCCAACCAAAACAACAACATCACCCCTGAGATGCAGCAAATGATGGCAGCTCAGACACAGTTGATGCAACAGATGACCACATATATACAGAATCAGAACAACAACAACAACAACAACAACAACAACAACAACAACAACAACAACAACAACAACAACAACAACAACAACAACAACAACAACAACAACAACAACAACAACAACAACAACAACAACAACAACAACAACAACAACAACAACAACAACAATCAGAATAACCCTCCAGCACTTGACATGCTCACCAAGTTTCTGAAACTTAGGCCTGCAAGGTTCTCTGGAACAACTGATCCAATGGAAGCTGATGATTGGTTACGTTCAGTGAACAAATACCTAGTGACTGTTGGCTGCACCGATGAAGAAAAAGTAAGGTTTGCAGCATTTCTGCTTGAAGGACCAGCAGCAACATGGTGGGACAACTTTCAAATCACCACTCCCCTTGAAGATGTAACATGGGCTATTTTTGAAGATGGATTTAGAACAACTCACATCTCACCTAGAGTAATGTACTTGAAGAAAAAGGAATTTCACAATCTGAAACAACGTCACCTTGGTGTGGCTGAGTATATTGAAGAATTCAACAATCTGGCACGCTATGCACCAGATGAAGTTGATACAGATGCTAAGAGAAAAGAAAAATTTCTTGAAGGACTTAATGATGAGTTGAACCTACAACTAGTTGTTGCCTATGTCCCAACTTATCAATCACTATGTGACAAAGCCACTATATTGGAAAACAAGATGAATCAAGTTGAGAATAGAAAGAGGAAACATAAACTCAAGAATCACTCAGGATCATCAAAGAAGAAGCATTCATTCAAAAAGAGCAATGAAGATTCTGAACCACATCAGTATCACCACTACAATAATGGAAGTGAGAATAATGGAAATGATAATGACAATGGAGATGACCTTGATCAGAACCAACATGACACTTTCAAGAAGAAAGACATTAGCCAGTTGCAATGCTATAATTGTAAGGAACTTGGACACTATGTATCAGACTGTCCTGAGAAGAAAAAGAACAAGGATGCTAGAAGAGCCAATGGAAATGACTCCAATGTGACCCAGAAAGGACATGTGAACCACATTGACATGGATGGAAACTTTGAAGAGATAGAAGAAGTGGATGTCAGAAACTAGTTAACTCAATTGAGTCAAATAAGGATTCCTTGTCTGGATATTAAGTGTTGAACTTATAGTCAAGTGAACCATCAATGTAACCCTATGAGACTTTATTTTTAAGGGTGGTAGTACCCTAGTTGCCTTGAAGCCAACTTGTAACCTTTAGCCTTCCCAAATCTCGGGACGAGATTTATTTTAAGGGTGGTAGCCTGTCACATCCCAAAATTTTCCAAATTTTCAAATGTGAAAAATAAATAAACAAAATAAAACTTTGTTGAAATTCAGGGTGAGAAGAAACTTTTTGAATCCAATTGGAAACTTTCAAACCTATTTTGATCAAATAAATCCTAAAGGGATTTAAAAAGATAAAAAATTAATAAAGAAAGTTTTAATAATTGGAATTACTATTTTGGACCTTTAAAATAAAAATATATGATTTTTATAAAGCAAAGGTAGAATTATAAATAAAGATTATTTCTTAAAGCCAAATTAAATCTTGGCCAAGCTTTTAAAATAAAACATTCCTATTTGATAAAAAGAGTAAAGGCTTAATTAAATAAAATAATGAGGATTTAATATCCAAATTTTATTTAAGTAAAGGCTTTTTCCATTTTAAATAAACACTAAAACTTATTAATTTATTTTAAACAAGTTTTCCAAGTATTTTATATTTACAAATAAAACCTACTGATTTGGTTTTGGTATTATTTAGATTACAAATGGAGATTTTAATAAATCAAATCCTATTTGAATTAATAACTAAGGACTATTTTATTTAATTATTAAATAGATCCTAAAAGAATAAAAGTATTATTTATTTTGGACTTTGAATTGTGTTGTTAAACAGAACAAAAAAATTATACAAACTTTGGCAAAGGTTTGAAAACATTTGAGTGTTTGAATGGTTTGAATAAAAACAAAACAGAAAATCAAATAGAAAAAGAAAAAGGCATTCAGTATAAAAAAAATCAAACCTGACCCAACCCAATAGGCCCAGCAGCCCATCAGTCCAGCCCGGCTAAACCCCCACGCGCGAAATGATTTTCACCCACACTCGCACCCACACAGACGCAGACAGGCAGGCCCCACTCCCTTTTTCTCCACCTCGCTGACAAACAGACCCCACTGGCCACCTCAGCGTCGTCTTCCTCGTGACCACGTTGCTCTGTCGTTGCTGCCATTTACTCCGGCGATCAATTCGCGTTAACAGCAGCCATCACTCCCCCTGCAATCCCGCGTAGATAACCGCCCGCTCCTCCTCTACCTTTCCCCTCACTCGCCTCTCCCTCTATGCCCCCAGGCTGAGTGAATCGAGAGCTCCAACCCCTCTGCCTCCGACAGCTTCCCCGGCCAATTCCGGCGAACCACTGCCGCCCCTCGCCTTCCCAACCACACTAGCTTGCTCCCCATCCTCAGGCGTTCCTCCCTGCACCCTCGGCTTGCCCGCGCTTGATCCATAGCGCCGGCAACAATGACCACTTGAGCGCCATCGCCTGCAAGCAACTCCGTCGAGCTTCCCAGGTGAACTCCGTTCTCCCCTCTCCTTCCTGATGATACTCCTGCACTCGCCACACTCTCTCGCATCTAACCGTGTCCTTGTTTTTCCTCGGGGTGAACCGCAGCGTCGCCCTCGACGACCTCCAGAGCCGCCTGACGCCGCCACCAACTCCGGTGAGCGATTCCTCATGTCCCCGTGCGCCCCTTGCCTCCTCGCAACCACGTCGAGCATCGCCACGATCCCCTGAGCACGGTGAGCTGTTTTCCCCTCTTCCTTGCTTCCTGTATCGTCGGCAAGCTCGCCGCCAGAGCGTGCGCCGCCGCCAGCCGCCACTAGCGCCGCCCATTCCTGGTCAACCTCACAGCAGCCGTTGGATCATCATCTAGTGGCTAGGATATAACAGCTTAGCGAAGAGGTATCAGTTGATCTGCACCGTGTGATCTAAATGAGATCCTACGGTCTGTAACAGCCGATCCGCACAAAGCGGGTACCGACCAATAGTATCATGCCGCGTGGCACTAGTTAGTTTAAAACAGATTTTTGAATCAGATTGAATTGCAAACTTGTAAATTGCATAACTTTTGATCCACACGTCCAAAATTTGCAAATTTTATATCAATGGAATCAGCAGAACATGTACATTGCAACCATGCACTTTGTTTAATGTTTTGCTTCTGGAAAATTGGTTGAATTTGCAGAAACATGTGTAGGCTTATTTTGAATATAAAAATTGTTCTAGATAAATTTTTAATGTGAAATCTTTGCACAATAGTTTGTTGTGAACCTACTGACCCTAGGAACCAACTTATGGATTTAAAAATGAATTTTGTGAAGTTTATTGATAAATACTTGAATTAGCTCATTTCTAGTCAAATAAAAATAGTGATTTTGATATGGAAATGATTTCTGAGTAAAATCTTTGGGAAAAGTTTTGATTCAAACCTTCTGACCCTAAACACCAAGTTTTGTGAATTAACAACTTATTTGGTGAACAATATAAAATTATTGCTTTACTAAAAGCATTTTCCACCACATGAAATAATGATTTGATTTAAGAAATGGTTTATAGATAAAACCCTTTTTCAAATGGTTTTACCACTTTAGTAAATGACCACTTTGAACCTTATAATGTTTAGAGCCTATTAGAAACCACCTTTGAAAATAAAACAATCTTTTGCATGCTTGCATGCATGACTTTGTTTCTATTATTTTATGTGTGATGAATTGTTTGATTATTGGTTGGAATGCTAGTTGAATCTATGTTTGCTTGATTGATTTGTAGAGAAGATAGAAAAGTGTGATATTAGCAAGATCAAGAAGTGAACCAACATTCTCTACCAAAAAGGCAAGTGACACTATCATCCAAGTCCTACTATTTTCACTACACTTAGTGGATTTTTGAAACATGCATGATAAGGTTTACTATATTTTATGCTATGATAAATCCTATTAGGATACCCTTATATATTCCTTAGTGGAAACATTGTAGTTGTAGTATGCTTAGCCCAGCTATATATTGGGATGGGATACATGTTAAGATTATATGAAGTATTGAAAAGACTTATGTTTTATATAATAAAACAAGTACTCAATGAACCACCTGGGTGGACAAGGATACTCAAGCTTTTGGACAAGGTTGCAACAAAAGGAACCATCTTTATATGGCAATCTCTTTTTGTTGTGCACTAGAAGAAAACCACCCAGGGAATTAGAGATTGAACATGTTTCTCATACAGTGGCTTCCATGTACAGCCACATGCTAAATGGGCTCTGGCTTAGTCAACTACATAGTGGAAGACCCATGCATTGGCATCTTCAGGTTAACTAGATTTGTGCTAGGGAACTTGGAACCCTACATTGGTGCCTGGATGACAAGCTAGCATTGTGTATTGGGAGGACTCCTATGGAAAGACTTTGTCACATTCTCAATCTGCCAGTACTCCATCTTGATGAGTACTTATCCAGCGGCCACTGGTGGCATCAAGATGAGATTGTGTCATGTGGGTAAAGTGTACAACTTCTGCAGAAGATCAAAATTCTAAGTACTTGGCCGTGTCCCCGGTTATGGACAATACTGAGCAACTAAGGCCTGAAGCTATGGAAGATCTCGACATTCCAATTTCTCAAAGTTAAAACTTGAGGGTGACAACAAGGGATTTGAAGCACTTGGAGTTTTCCAAGAAGTTCAAAAAGATTTGACAAAGATCAAAATCTATTTTGAAAAGATAGGATAAAACTATATTGCTTTCTGCAAATGAGCCTAAACCCTACTTAGCCAAATATGCATGTAATGATAGGATCCACTTATCTCTACATAGTAGTGAAACTTGCCAATACAATTCAAATGTATTGACCCTTGTGGCTGCAACTTGTTATGTTGCAGGTTTGTTTGATGTTAGTGAAGTTTATTGATTAGGATTACAAGTCTACAACCAACATGACTGCCTGTGGCACTTTGAAGATGAAGGACCCCATGCTTATAGATATTTTGTTGCAATGTAATGTGATAGACAAATGAGCTATGTAAGATGTAATAAATTATTTTGTTCCTGGTTATAAAGTTGTAATATGACCTTTGTTTCTTGATATTACATCTTAACTGTGGATGCTAGCTATTGATCCAGGGACTAGCATTGTAAACACAGGGATCTCTACCTTATTAAAGGTTGGGAACATTACAGTCCAAAACCCCTCCTAGGAAGTTTCTAGACTTTAAAACATATAGAAATTCGTTCAAATGCCTCCAAGACAACTCAAAGCTTTCTAAATCCATTCTCTCCAAACCCTACTGAATTTTAGCATGTGACTTTGTTTGTTTGCTATATTATATTGGTGCTTGCATTCCTTGCCATGAATGTTATGTTGTTTGTCTACATGTATGCTCAATGACTACGATAGTTGCGGTTGTGTGACGCCGAGAAGAAGGGAGCATCGGATTGTTATTATTATTGTTATCGGTATTCTGGTATTCTAAAGAAGTCAAGGGACATCTCACTAGTCATAGGCAAGCCACCTTCTTTCTCATAAGCTGTTGTCCTACTATTTCACCTATGCATGTTTTATCTACTTTTATACAAAGTGCATTGGTTTACTGTATAACTTTCTATACCCAGTAGTGGCTTGGATCCTCCAGCCAATACCATTTGTACTAATAAGTACAACCCATTTGATGATACCAACTTACCCCTAGTACGGTAGATGGTGTACAACACCATACCCCTTTGGAGACCCCGTTTTAGCCGAAGCAAAACTATAGGATGGGAAGACCCCAAGAAAGATTTAAAAAAATGTTTTATGGCAAAACATTGGTGAGTTGTAACCCACCAAGATAAGTTCGAGAAATGAAAAGGTTTTGTTTTACAGAAGTGCTGGATAGAGAACGGAGGAAAAATGTTTACAAATACGCACCAGGTTCTTTGCAATTTTGCCAGAACAATTAACCCGTGCAACCACATTACTCTAAAATGGGACAGAGTTGTACTTGATGTTTGTTTACTCTAGTTAAAGATGCCTCACAACTACGACAGGGGGTGTAAATCCCTGGAGGGTGGGTCTTCTCTGGTACAATGGCCCATGTAAAACATCGTCCAGGAGAAGGAACTAAGGGTCTACGGGCCTCCACGCATTAATATGAACCCCTCATTGAAAGCGCACACTTTGTGAAGTGGAAAAAGCGCTCCGGTTGGCTTGGTGAACTATATAGGGCGTCCCGGTGTTGTGGTGAACAACTCTCATACGCTAGGCACTTATCCTGGAGAGGGAATTATGAAGGTCTTGACCAGTTACTCGACCCACGATCGGTGTAGATCTGGGAAGGGTACCCGGATGGTGTGTGTGTGTAAAGTGTACAACCTCTGCAGAGTGTAAATCTATTCGAATATCCATGTCCACGGTCATGGAAGGTTGGAAATTTTGTTGTAGAGCGGTGCTGGTTGTTTTCAAAAAGGACTTTGGAAAAGCAATGGCCTGGAAATTGTTTTGACCATGGGATGGTCGGAAAGGAAGAAAAGGAGTTTGGTCATGGGATGACCAGAAAGAGTAACAAATAGGGTGACCCAATCCTGATGTTTTCTAATACTTTTCAAAAAGACTTTCCAAATGTTTTAGAAAAAGTTTTCAACAAATATATAGACATACTATATCTACAAGAGAAACTATTTTATAAAAGAACTCTTATGGAGCCCTCATACTACCACAGCCATATGGCATATCCTTTATTATTGTTCTTTTAAGGTGGTTTGTGAGTACATTCAAAGTACTCACCGACATTGTCCCTGGCTATTTACTTGGCTAGACTTTCATAGGATCAAGAAACGATGGAAATAGTGGCGTCTATGCGAACTAGGACGTCTTCCCAGTCAATTGCCTATAGGTTACGGCTTGACATGGGCTGTAACATCCCAAAAATATTAAACTTAGATCATCAAACTCTAATCATCAAAATTAGGGTTAACAAAAACTTTTCCAATTAAAAATATGAAAGCATTCATTTGTGTATGTATTAAAATTTG
The DNA here is from genome assembly GCA_916181665.1 of Avena sativa. Classification (NCBI taxonomy): domain Eukaryota; kingdom Viridiplantae; phylum Streptophyta; class Magnoliopsida; order Poales; family Poaceae; genus Avena; species Avena sativa. Next base: position 380,140,259 of record OV702284.1, read on the forward strand.
GATTCTTTTGAATTGTCGTGGTTCTGTGTTTCTTTGCTTGTAAAATGATTCTTAGGTGAAATAAACATCATATAAACAATCCCCAAACTTTTCCCAAAGACAAACAAGCCAAAACAAACAAATTAAGTGAATGGTCACTTTGGCCAAATTAACTCCCATGCCTAATTTGGCTATCTCTAACTTGCAGAACTTAACAGAAACATGTATGGATCTTTGCACCCCTTGATAGTACTCATAGTACGGTACCAAGTCCCACTTTGTGATCATCCAAAAACATTCAAATGCTTAGTTTAAATGACAGTTTAAAATTGAATCTATTTCATATGGGTCCCACTATTTCAAAAACCACTCAAACAAGCTCAATTTTTAAAACCCAAGCATCCACAGAACCCTCAACACATGCCTAGCACACCCACCAAAAATATTTTCAAAATTCAAAACTTAAGTTCATGCGGCCATTTCATCAAACAGGTTGCAGATTCAAATTAACAAAATCAAAAACACTATGTTGAGCAGTTTTTTGGGCCAACCTTATTCCCTCTCTGGTTACAACTAGCCTTAGTATATCATCTAGCAACCTTAAATAACCTCTAGCACCACTGTAAGCTAGCCATTGTCATCAATGGTGAGCAGGCCGAGAGCACCCATGTCACCCCAGTGTGGACAGCAAGCTAGGAGAGGAACTAGTCGTGCCAACCTTGTCTAGCATGCAGCCCATGTCTCACCGCCCCCTCTCGACCAACCCTAGCTTGGAGACAGCGACCAGAACCGCCAGGAACGCTGCGCCTGTGGCGCTGTCGACCATGCCGATGCGCACCGCAGAGCACGTGCCGTCCCCACGCAACCCGACCACCTCGAGCCCTCGCCGCCCGCCAGCATGCACCCCACCGTCCCAGGAGACCACCAGACATGCTCGTTTCACCGCCCGTACCCCGTAGCCACTGCTCGCCGTGGAGTTCGCCGCCTCTGCCTTGCAGAGCACAGCGCGTTCCCGACCATTTGCCACCGCCCCTACACGCGCATTTAAGCTCTAGAGCATCGCCAGGAGACCACCCGTCGATCGCCACCCTCAGCCATGCTCCTAGCCTCCCGTAGTCGTGTCGCCACCGTCGCCTGCCCATCCCTCTCGGTCTCACCGTCGAGCCTATAAAAGGAGACGACCCCCGCTCGATTTCTTCACACCATCTTGTTGGAATTATGCCCTAGAGGCAATAATAAAGATGTTATTATTATAATTCTTGTTCATGATAAAGTTTATATTCCATTCTAGAATTGTATTAAGCGGAAACTTTGATACTTGTGTGGTTTATGAACAACACTGTGTCCCTAGTACACCTCTATGGACTAGCTCATTGATTAATGATGGTTAAGGTTTCCTAACCATAGACATGAGTTGTCGGTTAATAATGAGATCATGTCATTAGGAGAATGATATGATGGACATACCCAAATTAAGCAGAGCAATTAGATCGTGTCATCGTGTTCATCTTTGCGAAGCTTTTTCTTATGTCAAGTATTTTATTCCTTAAACCATGAGATAATACAACTCCTTGGTATCGGAAGAAAGCTTTGAGGTCATCAAACATCATCCTATGTGAGGGTGATCATAAAGGTGTCTCTCAGGTGATCGGAAAGTACTTGTTGGGTTGTATGTATCGAGATGGAATTTGTCCCTCCCGAGTCGGAGAGATATACTTCGGGCCCACTCGGTAATCGATATCAACACCGCTTGCAAGCACGTGGTTAAGGAGTTAATCACAAAGTGATATCGGATTACGGAACGAGTAAAGTACTTGCTGTGAACGAGATTGAACTAGGTATACCGATACCAACGATCGAATCTCGGGCAAGTAAAATATCGCGTGACGAAGGGAATACATATATGGGATTAATTGAATCCTGGCATCGTGGTTCATCCGATATGATCATCGATGAATATGTGGGAGTCAATATGGGTTTCCAGATCCCGCTGTTGATTATTGATAGAAGATCATGTCTGCATATTCTCGAACCCGTAGGGTCACACACTTAACGTGCCTCGACGCTAGGATAGAATGGATAATTGCTTTATGAGTTTTTGTTCAGAGTCTCGGATGAGATCCAGGACATCACGAGAGGTTATGTAATGGTCCGGATAATAAGATTCATATAAAGGAAAGCAGTTTTTGGATTTCGGAATCGTTTCGGAGTATTCGGTATTGTACCGGAAGGTTCTGGAAGCTTACGGAGTGGGACCAACGTGGCCCCACTTGTCGGAGGGCTGCGTCGGACCAACGTGGCCCCGCTTTGGGCCAGGGGCACAAGGCCCCATAGGCCCAGCCATCCAAAACCCTAGGGGAAACCCTAGGAACCCTTCTAGAAGGAGGGGGAAACTTGCCCCCCACTCCAACCCTTGGGGCCGCCGACCTAGGTATTGGAGGAGGGGCCAAGGGGGACGGCCAGCCCCCTATATAAGGTGGGCAGGGGCGCACCCCTCCCCTCCACTCGTCCAACCCTAGCCGCCGTCCTGCTGCCCTCCACCTCTCTCTCTCTCTCTCTCTCTCTCTCTCTCTCTCTCTCTCTCTCTCTCTCTCTCTCTCTCTCTCTCTCTCTCTCTCTCTCTCTCTCTCTCTCTCTCTCTCTCTCTCTCTCCCGACTGCGCGTAGGCGAAGCCCTGCCGTAGAAACTCTCCACCATAGCACCACGCCGTCGTGTTGCAGATCCAATCCATCTCTCCACCCCACTTGCTGGACCAAGGAAGGAGACGTCGCGGCACCGTACGTGTGCATCTCTCGGAGGCGCCGTCACTTGCGGCGTTGGATCGGATCGGATCGCGAGGAGGAGAAGGCTAGTTCGACTACATCACCCACATTCTGTTGAACATTTCTGCTGTGCAATTTCTTCAAGGGTATGAAGATCTCATCTATCTCTCTCGTTGATAGCATCTCCTAGATTAGATCTTGGCTTTCTTGTTTGCATCCGTAGAATTTTTTGATTTACTATGCTGTGAAACCCTTCAGTGGTACCAGAGCTAGATCTATGTGTAGATGTGTTTCACGAGTAGAATGCAACATGCTTGTTGCGGGCGTTGATGTTTTCTGTTGCAAGCCTCTTGTTTTGTATTTCTTATGACGCGGCATAGTGAGATTGAAGCGGTCCAGGCCAACTTTACGCGACCTCGTTCGCGAGACCGGCTCCGCACTTGACGTGTGGCTTGTTCCACACATGCGGCTGGTGGATGCCAGTTTCTCTCACTATAGTATTCATGAGATTTACACCGGATGTTGGCAACCATAATATCACCGTTGTGGCTTTCCGTAGGTAAGAATAGTTCTTAGCTTGTTACTCCCATAAACCGCGTAAAACATGCAACAACAAAGTAGAGGCATCTAACTTGTTTTTGCAGGGAGTGTTTTGTGATATGGTATGGCCCAAGACATGATGTGTATGATGTATGCGATGATCATGTTTTGTAATATTTCACGACTTGCATGTCGATGAGTACACAACCGGAAGGAGCCATACGGTTGTCTTTATAATTGTGTATGACCTGTGTGTCAACTTCTTATACGCCATGTAATAGCTTTACTTTATCGCTAAGTAGTTAGCAATAGCTGTAGTTGCTATTCGTGGTGGAGGCAATCATGGTGGAGTGATGGAGATCATGCTGGAGCGCACAAGATGGAGATCATTGCGCGGAGATTGGCTATACCATGTCACATAAAATTATAAGCATGTGATGTTTATCCTTTTATGTATCTTATCATGCTTAGATCGCGACGGTAGCATTATAAGATGATTCCTCACCTAAAGATCAAGATAAAATTGTGTTCTCCCCATGTATGCACCGTTGCGAAAGTTCGTCATGTTCAAGAACCTCATGATGATCGGGTGCTATAAACTCTACGTTCACATACAACGGGTGCAAGCCAGTTTTGCACACGCGGAAATACTTGGGTTTGACTTGACGAGCCTAGCATGTATAGACATGGCCTTGGAACACACGAACCGAAAGGTTAAGCATGAGTCATATGAATGATATGATCGACACTTTGTTGTCCACCATTGAAACCACATCTCTTCTCGTGAAGATCAGATTAGGTGTGGTGAATTTGGATCGTGTTCACTAAACAACTTGAGGGATGTTGAATTTAGTGGGAGTTCATCTAGTAATTTGATTAAGTTGAACTAGTTATCATGAACATAGTCTAAATTGTATTTGCAAATTTTGTAGATCAAATGGCTAAGTCCAACTTCAACTTCAACGTTTTTGCTGAGAAAGAAAAGCTTAAGAATAATGGGTCTAACTTCACCAACTGGTTCCGCAATCTGAGAATCATTCTCGCTGGCGGACAAAAGGACTATGTCCTTGAGAAAGAGCTAGGTGACGCCCCTGCTATTGATGCGCCGGCTGATGAAAAAGCTGTTTATCAGTCACGCAAAGATGATTATGGAGTGATTAAGAGTACCATGTTGTTTGCTATGGAACCGGACCTTCAAAATTGTTTTGAGGAGTTCGCCGGGCCCTTTGAGATTCTTGAGGAACTGAAAACCATGTTTCAGACTCAGGCCCATTCTGAGAGATATGAGATCTCTGAGAAGTTCTTTAACTGCAAGATGGAGGAAGGGAGTTCCGTTAGTGAGCACGCCATTACGATGTCGGGCTACACTCAACGTCTTGAGAAACTGGACTGCAAGATTCCAGAAGAGCTCAAGATTGACAGAGTTCTACAATCACTCCCTCCTAGCTACAAAGGTTTTGTAGTTACTCACAATCATATTGGTTTCACTGATACGATCACTGAGCTCTTCGCTAAGCTGAAAGCTGCGGAGGTGGATATCAAGAAAGATAATCATGTGTTGATGGTCAACAAGACCCCTAGCTTCAAGAAAGGTAAGGGTGCAAAGAAATCCTTCAAGAAAGGCAGCGGCAAGCGCGTTTCCCCTGCTGAGAAGAAGCTCAAGTCTGGACCTAATCCGGACACTGAGTGCTTCTATTGCAAGGACAAGGGTCACTGGAAGCGCAACTGTCCGAAGTACTTAGCGCACAATAAGGCTGGCACCATTAAAGGTATATTTGATATACATGTTATTGATGTTTACTTTACTAGCGCTCGTTGTAGTGCCTAGGTATTTGATACTGGTTCAGTTGCTAATATTTGTAACTCGAAACAGGAGCTACGGAATAGACGGCGGCTAGAAAGGGATGAGGTGACGATGCGCGTTGGCAATGGATCAAGAGTTGATGTGATGGCCGTCGGCACACTCTCCTTAGTTTTACCTTCGGGAATAGTTTTAAACCTTAATAAGTGTTATTATGTGCCTGCATTGAGCATGAAAATTATATCTGGATCGTGTTTATTGCAAGACGGTTATTCATTTAAATCGGAGAATAATGGTTATTCTATTTATATGAGTAACATCGTTTATGGTCATGCACCTGCTATGAATGGTTTATTTCTTCTGAATCTCGAAAGCAATGAAACACACATCCATAACATTGAGGCTAAGAGATGCAAAGTAGATAGTGATAATTCGACTTATTTGTGGCACTGTCGTCTAGGTCATATTGGTGTATACCGCATGAAGAAACTCCATTCTAATGGACTTTTTGAGTCTCTTGATTTTGAATCATTTGACACGTGCGAGCCGTGCCTCATGGGCAAGATGATCAAAACCCCGTTCTCCGGAATAATGGAGCGAGCAACGGACTTGTTGGAAATCATACATACCGATGTATGCGGACCAATGAGTGTTTCGACGCGCGGTGGATATCGCTATTTTCTCACTTTTACTGATGACTTAAGTAGATATGGGTATATCTATTTAATGAAACATAAATCTGAAACATTTGAAAAGTTCAAAGAATTTCAGAACAAAGTGGAAAACCATCGTAACAGGAAAATTAAATTTCTACGATCCGATCGTGGAGGTGAATATTTGAGTTATGATTTTCTCACGCATCTTAAAGCAAGCGGAATCGTTTTGCAACTCACGCCACCCGGAACACCACAGTGCAATGGTGTGTCTGAACGCCGGAATCGAACTCTATTACATATGGTGCGATCGATGATGTCTCTTACAGATTTGCCGTTATCATTTTGGGGTTATGCATTAGAAACCGCTGCATTCACTTTAAATAGGGCACCATCTAAATCCGTTGAGACGACACCGTATGAACTATGGTTTGGTGATCTAAGTTGTCGTTTCTTAAAGTTTGGGGATGCGAAGCTTACGTCAAGAAGTTGATGCCGGACAAGCTCGAACCCAAAGCGGAGAAATGCGTCTTCATAGGATACCCTAAGGAAACGATTGGGTATACCTTCTAACACAGATCCGAAGGTAAAGTGTTTGTTGCAAAGAACGGATCCTTTCTTGAGAAGGAGTTTCTCTCGAAAGAAGTGAGTGGGAGGAAGGTAGAGCTAGACGAGGTTATTGAACCTTCTCTCGAGTTGGAGAGTAGCGCAGCACCTGAAATTGTTCCAGTGCCGTCTCAACCAACAAGAGAGGAAGCTAATGACGAGGATCATGAAACTTCGAACGATGCTACTACTGAGCTTCGCAGGTCGACAAGGTCACGTGCCACTCCTGAATGGTACGGCAACCCTGTCTTACCCGTCTTGTTGTTAGACAACAGTGAACCTGCGAACTATGAGGAAGCAATGATGAGCCCAGACTCTGAGAAATGGTAGAGGCCATGAAATCCTAATTGGGATCCATGAGCGAAAACCAAGTATGGACTTTGGTGGACCCTTCTAGCGACCATAAGGCCATTGAGTGCAAATGGATTTTCAAGAAGAAAACGGACACGGATGGTAATGTTACTGTCTATAAAGCTCGGCTTGTCGCAAAAGGTTTTCGACAAGTTCAAGGTGTTGACTACGATGATACTTTCTCTACCGTAGCGATGTTTAAGTCCATTCGTATTTTATTAGCAATTGTTGCATTTCATGATTATGAAATATGGCAGATGGATGTCAAGACTGCATTCCTCAATGGCAACATTGATGAAGAGTTGTATATGATGCAGCCCGAAGGTTTTGTCAATCCTAAGGATGCTGATAAGGTGTGCAAACTTCAGCGTTCCATTTATGGACTAAAGCAAGCATCTCGGAGTTGGAACCTTCATTTTGATCAAGTGATCAAGAGCTTTGGATTTGTTCCAAATTGCTACGAAGCTTGTATCTACAAGAAAGTGAGTGGGAGCTCAGTGACATTTTTAGTACTATATGTGGATGACATATTTATTATTGGAAATGACATTGGTATGCTTAACGATGTGAAGAGTTATTTGAATAAATGTTTTTCAATGAAAGACCTAGGATAAGCTGCTTATATATTGGGCATCAAAATCTATAGAGATAGACAAAGACGCCTAATAACTTTAAGCCAAAGTACATACCTAGACAAAATTCTGAAAAGGTTCAGAATGGATAAAGCAAAGAAAGGTTCATTGCCCATGTTGTCAGGTAATATATTGAGAAAGGCTCAGTGTCCAGCTACGGTAAACGATAGAGATACTATGAGCAAAGTGCCATATGCCTCGGCCATAGGTTCTATCATGTATGACATGCTATGTACTAGACCGGATGTGTCCAATGCTCTTAGTTTGACGAGCAGATACCAAAGTGATCCAGGAGTGGAACACTGGACAGCCGTGAAGAACATCCTAAAGTATTTAAATAGGACTAAAGAAATGTTCTTGGTCTATGGAGGTGATGAGCAGCTCGTCGTAAAAGGTTACGTCGACGCTAGTTTCGACACCGACCCGGATGATTCTAAATCTCAGACAGGATATGTTTATATTTTGAATGGAGGAGCTGTGAGCTAGAGAAGCTGCAAGCAAAGCGTGATCGCGGGATCTAACAGAAGAGGAATACATGGCTGCTTCGGAAGCGTCAAGTGAAGGAGTTTAGATCAGGAACTTCATCACTGAGCTTGGTGTGGTTCCAAGTGCCTTGGACCCACTGGAGATATTATGCGACAACACTGGTGCCATAGCACTAGCTAAGGAACCAAGATATCATCCAAAGACCAAGCACATCAACCGCCGTTTTCATATAATTCGAGATTATATAGCAGATGGAGATCTGAAGATTAGCAAAGTACATACGGATCTGAATGTCGCAGATCCGTTGACTAAACCTCTTCCACGAGCAAAACATGATCAGCACCTTAATGCCATGGGTGTTAGATTGTTGCCAGATGTAAACTAGATTATTGACTCTAGTGCAAGTGGGAGACTATTGGAATTATGCCCTAGAGGCAATAATAAAGATGTTATTATTATAATTCTTGTTCATGATAAAGTTTATATACCATGATAGAATTGTATTAAGCGGAAACTTTGATACTTGTGTTGTTTATGAACAACACCGTGTCCCTAGTACGCCTCTATGGACTAGCTCATTGATTAATGATGGTTAAGGTTTCCTAACCATAGACATGAGTTGTCGGTTAATAATGAGATCATGTCATTAGGAGAATGATATGATGGACATACCCAAATTAAGCAGAGCAATTAGATCGTGTCATCGTGTTCATCTTTGCGAAGCTTTTTCTTATGTCAAGTATTTTATTCCTTAAACCATGAGATAATACAACTCCTTGGTATCGGAAGAAAGCTTTGAGGTCATCAAACATCATCCTATGTGAGGGTGATCATAAAGGTGTCTCTCAGGTGATCGGAAAGTACTTGTTGGGTTGTATGTATCGAGATGGAATTTGTCCCTCCCGAGTCGGAGAGATATACTTCGGGCCCACTCGGTAATCGATATCAACACCGCTTGCAAGCACGTGGTTAAGGAGTTAATCACAAAGTGATATCGGATTACGGAACGAGTAAAGCACTTGCTGTGAACGAGATTGAACTAGGTATACCGATACCAACGATCGAATCTCGGGCAAGTAAAATATCGCGTGAAGAAGGGAATACATATATGGGATTAATTGAATCCTGGCATCGTGGTTCATCCGATATGATCATCGATGAATAAGTGGGAGTCAATATGGGTTTCCAGATCCCACTGTTGATTATTGATAGAAGATCATGTCTGCATATTCTCGAACCCGTAGGGTCACACACTTAACATGCCTCGACGCTAGGATAGAATGGATAATTGGTTTATGATTTTTTGTTCGGAATCTCGGATGAGATCCAGGACATCACGAGAGGTTCCGGAATGGTCCGGAGAATAAGATTCATATAAAGGAAAGCAGTTTTTGGATTTCAGAATCGTTTCGGAGTATTCGGTATTGTACCGGAAGGTTCTAGAAGCTTCCAGAGTGGGACCAACGTGGACCCACTTGTAGGAGGGCTGCGTGGGCCTAAGAGGGAGTGCCCTGGACGCTTTGGGCCAGGGGCACAAGGCCCCATAGGCCCAGCCGGCCAAAACCCTAGGGGAAACCCTAGGAACCCTTCTAGAAGGAGGGGGAAACTTGCCCCACACTCCAACCCTTGGGGCCGCCGCCCTAGGGCTTGGAGTAGGGGCCAAGGGGGCCGGCCAACCCCCTATATAAGGTGGGCTGGGGCGCACCCCTCCCTCCCCACTCCTCCAACCCTAGCCGTCGTCCTGCTACCCTCCACCTCTCTCTCTCTCCCGACTGCGCGTGGGCGAAGCCCTGCCGCAGAAACTTTCCACCATAGCACCACGTCATCGTGTTGAAGATCCAATCCATCTCTCCACCCCCACTTGCTGGACCAAGGAAGGAGGAGACGTCGAGGCACCGTACGTGTGCATCTCTCGGAGGCGCCGTCACTTGCGGCGTTGGATCGGATCGGATCGCGAGGAGGAGAAGGCTAGTTCGACTACATCACCCATGTTCTGTTGAACGTTTCCTCTATGCGATTTCTTCAAGGGTATGAAGATCTCATCTCTCTCTCTTTGATTGCATCTCCTAGATTAGATCTTGGCTTTCTTGTTCGCATCCGTAGAATTTTTTTGATTTACTATGCTGCGAAACCCTTCACATCTCACTCCCCTCGCCTCACTGATCATTCCATCCCTTAGCCGGAGCACGAGGAGCAACAGTTCGCCGGAATTGCGCCGGAGCAGGCCACCTCTGGAGAAGAAGGGAGTCGTTGATTTCGACCATCCCTGGAGCTGCCGCGACCACCCCTGAGTTCGCCGTCGTTGACTTCGTCGTTTTCCCTCCTCGCCGTCGTCACTGGAGCCCCGGTATGCCCCCTATGCACCCCCACCGAGCCGCTAGGGTTCGAGCTCGCCGGTGACATGTTCATCGTCGACGACGACCCTCAGCCGTCGATCTTCATTCTAATCCAACGCACCATATCGCCCCGTACTGCTTTGTGTTTTATGATCCACTGACCAGTAGACCCCCCCCCCTGTCAGTTGCGCCCCGTGCTGCGGAGTGACACTGGGCCGGCACAATAACCCTTCCCGTGCAGCCCACTCATTTGAATTTAGCTTTTTCTATTTATATTCAAACTTAGTTCTGTACCTAGTTTCAAAAATCAACCCAGCTCGATTCAGTGAACCAAATTGAATGAAACCAATTTTGTTAGAAAGGTATTGAAATGCTTAATCCAAGCCCGTTGGATTCAAATCATTTGGATCTATAGATCAACCTTGGTAAAAATAACAAGGCAGAAGCTTTTCTGCATTCAAACATTTTTAAAATTTCAACCATAATAGATTTTGAGTTGATTCCAACTCTCAAAAATCACATTTGACCATACCTTTCAGAATATATAAAAACATATGGGTTTACTTACAGAAATAATGTTCAAGTAATAAAAGAATGCCACATAGGAATTTCTAGTCACTTTATTTTATTTAAAATAAAAGGTTAAACCTTATTAAATTGTGACACCACTTTAAATCACTGAAATATGTGGTGATGACATGTGTCAACATGATCCCATGTTTAGTTTGGAGAATATTAAATCTTAAGTAGTTTTTCAATGAGTAGAAATTACTTTTCTGAAAAAAAACAAAGCTTTAATCTTGTAATGTTAGTGATGATACTAGATCATCTATAGTGCACCTTGGTGTGATGATTGAAAATAGTTAAGTATTGCTTGGTAATTGTGTACCTCGTATTTATTCATAGACGCTAGTACCTACCAAGGATACGAGGAGGAAGGAGGATACTACGAAGAAGAAGCCGAGGAGAACTTCAACCACTGCTCTGCACAAGGCAAGCCTTACTAATCAAGTTGACATATGCAAGCTAATACTTGATTGTTACCATGCCAACTATATGCCTTAAGCATATGTGATCATACCCACTTTTTAACCCCATTCCTAGTTTTACTTGCAAGCTTTCTACTTTATTTCTTTATCAAAGCTTTCTCTTAGAGTTACATTGTGAATTGTAGATACTAGAAAGATAATGGAAGGTTGCATAAAGAGCTTTAAATTTGGCCTAAGCTATATAATCTTGATTTCATCCTAAGGCCTGAGATTGAACTTAATTAATCCCCACTTCTTTACCACCACATCATTAGTACTTAATCCCACTTGTAGATGCTAGTGCTAAGCATAAAACTTGACCAACTTTAGATGGGAATACTTGGTGGAAAATGGTTATGAAAACCTTAGAATGATGAGTCATTCTACTGAGATGTTTTGACATGTGTTTCTGAACACCAGATGATTTTGATGATGAAAATGTTGAGGCATGAGCCTTAGCCCTTTATAAAACCGATGGTTGTCTAGATGCGATACCATTCCAATTTTACCGTACAACCACAATACCCGAAAATTGGATAGGGCTTGACTGGAAACTTATATACCTTAGTATGGGTTCCCTCACGGCCAAGGTCTGAGCTGAGGCTACCTTGTGAAGATTTTCCACCTGTGCAGTACCCAAGATGACAGTTGGTCATGGTTGGGAGGCCAAACTCATAGGAAAGGTGCTTATACTAGGGCTTGTAATTGAAAGGTTAGGATTTATTATCCGCATAATGAGTATGGTGAATTCAGGATTTGTTCCTGACGGATGTATCAAATGTTGTGGTGAAAGTGTACAATCTCTACAGAGTGTCAAACTATTCGAATAGCCGCGTCCGCGGTTATGGACAGTTGGAGTGGCCATACTGTTCCCCCATCAGATGTTTTCAAAATGACTTGTGAAATGAATTGAGATTTTGACTTGACCACAACAGAGTTGTGATATGAAATACAAGTTCCCACTTAGGTGTTATAAAATTTCAACTAGCTTTTCTTGCTTCTGAACTTAGTAGAAGTAAATCTGGCTTTTTGCAAAACAACCCTAGAGCTTAGTGTCCTATTACAAAAAACCCCTTCACTTGTTAGTATTAGTTTGCGAGTACTTAAAGAGTACTCATGGCTTTGTCCCTGGCTATTCCCGTGGCCAGACTATGAAGAGGAGTACCAGGACGAAGGACCCAGGAAGGTTATGATAACTAGGATCATATCCCATCGTCAGCATTGCCTGTGACCCCGAAGATGGAGCTTCGCCTACGCTACCGTTATTATTACGTATTTCCGCTACTTGAGTTGTACTAAGAACTGGATCATGAGATCCTTATTTTTGTAAGACCTTATGTATGGTTTGTAATGGATGATGTACTGTGGTATCCAATTCTGTTATGTCTCGCAAAAATGGTAATCCTGGGATTGCAATGTATGGCATAACAGGCATCTGGGATTAAAAATCTGGGTGTTGACAAGTTGGTATCAGAGCCATCCTGACCATAGGAGACCCTAGTTAGACTGGCCGTTTGAATCAAAAACTTAGTTTCAAAACCAAAGGAAGCAAATATTTACAAAAACTTCTTCCCATTCTTATCACCTTGTTTCTTTCATAAAAATTCATGATCCTCAAAAACTCTTGAAAATTACCTAAAATTCGACACACTTGATCACTCTACTTACTCATCCTATATTCTTATAGATAGACATGAAGTACAACAAGTTTTATCAGTTGGGGAATGGAGGAGACCTTATCTTTGAGCGGGATTTGGACCAACTTTCGGAACTTCTAGAGCGTCTGCACCCCGAGTTCTTCGGAGCTCAGCTCAATGATCAAGGAGGAGAAGATCTGCAGTGGCTAATTGTTGCAAGTCTCCGAGGAAAGATTAAACCTCCCACTGCCGAGGGAATTCAGTTCACCTTAAGAGAAAACAACTGGCTCGATGGACTTGCCAGGGCCATGCAGGAAGCTCTTGCCCGTCTGTGTGGGCAGAGTATCAACCAGATCAAGGGTACCCGCTTTGACTTTTGTCCAAGGCGTGATGCTATGGGACAGCCACTGGAATCCCCATACCACCACGAGCTGAAGACTCAGTTGGAGCACCTTAGCTTCATGATGTACGATCGTCAGCAGGAATTGGACAATTGTCGTGACTACTCCAACCACAAGTCCGCCATCATCAAGACGAAGGATCAGACCATCGCCATGCTAGCGAAGGATCGCATGTCCCGCCGCCGTCATCTCGACAAGAAGGAGCGCATCATTGCCCGTCTTCGCCACCGTATCTCGGATTTGGAGGAGACCATCCACGAGAGAGACATGCAGTTGGAGGAAAGGGAGAATGCCGGAGAAGATCTTCGTGGAGACCCCTACTCCTATCTCAGTGTAAGGTTCCCAACCTTTAATAAGGTAGAGATCCCTGTGTTTACAATGCTAGTCCCTGGATCAATAGCTATCATCCACATTTAAGATGTAATATCAAGAAACAAAGGTCATAATACAACTTTATAACCAGGAATAAAATAATTCATTACATCTTACATAGCTCATTTGGCTATCACATTACATTGCAGCAGAATATCTATATAGCATGGAGTCCTTCATCTTCAAAGTGCCACAGGCAATCATGTTGGTTGTAGACTTGTAATACTATTCAACAAACTTCACTAACATCAAACAAACCTGCAACATAATAAGTTGCAGCCACAAGGGTCAATACATTTGAATTGTATTGGCAAGCTTCACTACTATGTAGAATTAAGTGGATCCTATCATTTACATGCATATTTTGCTAAGTAGGGTTTAGGCTCTTTTGCAGAAAGCAATATAGTTTTATCCTATCTTTTCAAAATAGTTTTTGATATTTTGTCAAGTCTTTCTGAACTCCTTGGAAATCTCCAAGTGCTTCAAATCCCTTGTTATCACCATCAAGTTTTAACTTTGAGAAATTGGAATGTCGAGATCTTCCATAGCTTCAGGCCTTAGTTGCTCAGTAGTTGTCCATAACCGGGGACACGGATAAGTACTTAGAATTTGATCTTCTGCAGAAGTTGTACACTTTACCCACATGACACAAACTCGTCTTGATGCCACCAGTGGCCGCTGGATAAGTACACACCAAATGGAGTACCGAAAGATCGAGAATGTGACAAAGTCTTTCCATAGAAGTCCTCCTAATACACAATTCTAGCTTGTCTACCAGGCACCAATGTAGGGATAAATTTTCCCTTACACAATTCTAGTTAACCTGAAGATGCCAATGCATGGGTCTTCCACTATGTAGTTGACTAAGCCAGAGCCCATTTAGCATGTGGATGCACACGGAAGCCACTGTACGAGAAACATGTTCAATCTCTAAGTCCCTGGGTGGTTTTCTTCTAGTGCACACACAAAAAGATAGCCATATAAACATGGTCCCGTTTGTTGCCACCTTGTCCGAAACTTGAGTATCCTTGTCCACCCAGGCGGTTCATTGAGTATTTGTTTTATTATACAAAACATATATCTTTTCAATACTTCATATAATCATATCATGTATCCCATCCCAAATATATAGCAAGGATAAGCTTACTACAACTACAATGTTTCCACTAAGGGAGATATAAGGGTATCCTATTAGGATTTAGCATAGCATAAAATATAGTAGTCCTTATCATGCATGTTACAAAAATCCACTAAGTGTAATGAAAATAGTAGGACATGGATGATAGTGTCACTTGCCTTTTAGTAGAGAATGTTGGTTCACTTCTTGATCTTGCAAATATCACACTCTTCTAATTCCACTACAATTCAATCAAGCAATCACAAATTCAACTAGTATTCCAACCAATTTATCACACATAAAATAATAGAAACAAGGTCATGCATGCAAGCATGCAAAAGATAGTTTTATTTGCAAAAGTGGTTTCTACTAGGCTCTAAACATTATAAATTTCAAAGTGGACATTTACCAAAGTGGTAAAACCATTTGCAAAAGGTTTCATCTCTTAAACTAAATATTATGATAAGGTGATATTTTATGTAGTTGAAAATATCTTTTAGCAAAGTAATAAATTTATATGGTTCATCAAATATGTTCTTAATCTCAAAGCTTGGTGTTTTAGGGTCATAAGGTTTGAATCAAATCATTTCCCAAAGGTTTCACTCAAAAATCATTTCTAAACCATAAACAATATTTTTATTTGACTAGAAATGAGCTAATTCAAATATTCACTCCTTAACTTCACAAAATACATTTTTAAATCCATAAGTGGGTTCCTATGGTCAGTAGGTTCATAACAATCCAATTTGCAAAGATTTCATCTTAAAATTATATCTAGAACAATTTTTATATTCAAAATAAGCCTACACATGTTTCTGCAAATTCAACCAATTTTGCAGAAGCAAAACATTAAACAAAATGCATGGTTGGGTAGGATTTGTCTTTCTTATTCCATTGATATAAAATTTGCAAAATTTGGACGTGTAGAACTAAAGTTATGAATTTTACAAGTTTGCAATTCTAATAGATTCTATTTTCTGTTTTTAAACCAAACTCTGGACACGTGGCTTGATTCTATTGGACGGTACCGCTTCGTGCGAATCAGCCTCTACGAACCGTTGGATCCACTTAAATCGCACGGCGCAGATCCAACATACCCTTTCGATAAGTTATTCTATCTAAGCCACTGGATGACGATCTAACGGCTCACAGGGTTTGACCATCCACTAGCGGCGCTGGCGGCGGCGACAGGCGGCGGTGCGCCCTGGCGGCGGCGTCGCGGCGACTACAGGAAGCAAGGGAAGGAGGGAAGTAGCTCACCGTGTTCACAGTGATGTGGCAAAGCTCAAGGTGGTCGCAGCTGTCCAAGGGGCCCACAGGAACGGCGGTGGTTGCTCGTCGGAGACGGCGTCGGCGTCGAGCTCGCTCAGGTGTCGATGATGTCGACACTACAGAGCACAAAAAGGTGAGGCAGAGGGTTCGTTAGATGCGGGCGAGTGTGGCGTTCACGTGAGCATCATCGAGAGGGCTCGGGGTGGTCAGAGCTTACCGGGGGAGCTCGACGGAGACGAGACAGACGACGGTGGAGCTCGGGTGATGACGAAGCCGAGGCTGCGGGGCACGCGCGGGCGAGTGCGAAGCAACTGGCAGGTGCGCCTAGTGCTGGCGTGCAAGGCTGCGTGCAGTGGCAGGCGAGGGGCGTCTGGTCGGCGCCGGAATTGCTCGGAGACGTCGTCGGAGACAGAGGTGGTGTGGGGACAAATTGGAGCGTCCTAGGGGCAGTGGGGAGGCGATGTTTGGGGAGAAAGAGAGGAAAGCATGGCGCTTATGTGTGCGTGGTCACCGGAGGAATTAAGCCTGCCAATTAAGCGAATTCAACGCCGGAGTTAATCGCCTGGAAACGGCAGCGAGGAGCTGGCCGCGGGTGGAAACGAAGCACAGTCGTGTGGGGTCTGTCTGTCAGCGAGGTGGAGGAAGTGGGAGTGGGGCCCACTTGTGTAACACCCTCAGAATCGGACCTATGCAAGTTTCAGCGATTCCCGCCAAAACCCGCATAGAAACGATTCAAAGGTGCCCACCAGGCACTTTCGTGCGGGTGGAAAACGAAGTAATAACATTACACAATAGTCCTCGATGGGACCCACAGAACAGATATATATAACAGCGACTCAAAGAGTCAAGAATACAGATATACAATACAAAGATCCAAATCACCTGTAAAACGATACAGCGTCCGACTACGGACAAGATGCAAATGGGCTAAGAGCCCTGAAGAATAACCAATGGCGTCCATAACCCTGCCCAGGCCAAGCCGGAAGGGTAACCCTGCTAACGACGTCGATCTCAAAACCTGCTTAGACAAAAGGGGTGCCGACAAAGGGAAAAGAGGAGCGTCAGTACTGAGGCCAGTACACGGCGAGACTAGAATTCGGCGGTCCTCGCCTACATAGGTATGGTGGACTGAAGCGGCAGCGGCAGCATGCACTAAACACCCTATATAGACTCGATGCAACTGGCGGTTATCAGAGGGGGATAAGAAGGACCTATCCGGAACCAACCTGATCCTAACGCCAAACAAACCCATCCTGGTATTTCCCCCTCGAGACCAAACGAGGAAGTCAACCAAGGAACTCACACGGTTGGCAGTTTTATTTATTCAGTTATCGTTGCAGCAATTACTAGTCAGGTATAGATAATCATCCTGATAAAATAAGCAGTGGGCACTTTTAGTTAACCATTCCATGATAGTGGCAACACTTACTAGTCAGATTCATTTAGCATGAGATAACCCAAAACCCAGCAGTTGTTGGTACTTTTATTCAGCCATTCCGTTGTAGTTGCCATAATTACTAGTCAGGTACAATGGTCGCAAGCGACACTCCAAACAAGCAATTGTGGGCAGTATTATTTAGCCATTCCATGATAGTGAAGCTGATTACTAGTCATTATAAAGTCAAATTTATAGCAATAAACTTTAGTTATGCTTGTCTATGGTCGAGATACTGTGCTCCAAGTCGTCCATAACCGCGGACACGGCTTTCAGAAAGTTTTACCCGGCCGGGGTGCACCAATAGCAACACACACTCGATCAACCTCGGAAAAACCAAATCAAAACCCAACGAGGCTTTCACGACAAAGCAATCACAGGATTCAGAATTATTTCAGGGGGCCACCCCATTGAGTAGAACCGCAACGAAGCCAGCTGAATCCGAGACGGACTCAAGGTTTGCGACAATGGCTGTAAACGACTGGGAACCCAAAACTGGGATTGTCGATACCGCGAAAACATTCCGCTTACCTAAACAGTACAGGTGCTATCTGTCGCACAATTTAAATAAAGCAGTAAAACATGGCATAAGTACAGGATCGTAAATAAAACCTCAAACTAGTTTGTGGCCCCAAGAAATAAGACTGAATCAAGCTCTGGCTCAGGGGGGTCCCATATACCTCCCGGATGTGGATAGCGCGATAAATCAAGGAACAGGTATCAAGTACTCGGGGTCCTACGGGACACAAGTGGGCGTTCGGAAACCAAATATTATCTATCACCCACCGATGCCTCTGCTTACTTCAATTTTAGTTATTAAACAGAAATTAAAGTGAACGATAAGTAAAACCATGATCATCTCCAACATCAACATGCGGCTATACATCAACAACTGTGGCACTTGACGACACGCAACAGCACTTGAGCAAGCGACTACGACGCGCAAGTCCAACTATCTACCAAACGACAAGTAATAGGATGTGTCCAAGGCAATATATGGCTACAAGGGATATCAAGGGTACGGAAACTAGAGCATCGCAACACAGATAGCAATAGATCAACATGAGGGAATAATACTATAAAAGTAAGATAGGTAGAAAGGGGAAGATGCTCGCCTGAAAACATTGCCGAAGGTTCGACCGAAGATCGGGGCGAAGCTCACATCAACTCAACGGTCTTATCCGCGAAGAAGCAAAACACTAGAATAAACACCGGATGCAATATTTAATACAACGGCAGAAGATCGGCATGATGCATGTATGATGTATGGCATGGCAAAGGTGCGATGCAAGTAGGTCAGTATTAAGCGGAACCGGGGTCCCGACAATTAGTTAGATGGTTCAAGTTGTTTATCTACCCCGCAAATTAAATGTTGTGTTAGCATGGCAAAAGATAGCACCGGTTCGCTACACAAATTGAAATGAGGCCAATATGAGACTAGATTTGCCCGCATATGGGCCCCATATTTAATCATGCAGTGAATCGGCATAAGGCCCCCAAACCACATGACAAGTATGCATGCATGAACAATTAAATATGCAACAATTTATATAGTTGGCAATTTATAAAATAGGGTTATCGGGTAAGGGTCACACATTAG
Source organism: Avena sativa (assembly GCA_916181665.1). NCBI lineage: Eukaryota > Viridiplantae > Streptophyta > Magnoliopsida > Poales > Poaceae > Avena > Avena sativa. Next base: position 380,159,267 of record OV702284.1, read on the forward strand.
GGTTCGGCGGATCTTGGGGTTCCGGGGTTCGGGGTTCGGTCTCAGGGTCCAGGGTTCGACGGAACATTCTCGGGCTCCGGGGTTAGGGTCTTCAGATCGGGGTAGACCTTGTCGCATCCGGGTTCTCGGCGGACTCGGCGTCCGGAAAGGGGTACTTGGTTCGGTGTCGGGGGCGCATCGGACTCTTCCGGGTCGGTGTCGTTCTTATCGTCGCGAAGATCTTGTCGGACCCGCGCTTCGGATTCCGTGAGGCGATCTTGACGCTCCGTGCCCGTGAAGTAGAACTTGTCGTCCGGCAGTAGATCTTGACACGGTGACAGTTCTCATCGGTGGTCCTCCGGTTTCCCTGTCGATGATCTTGTCGTTTCGATGTCGGGGTCTTGGAAACTGTGGAGAAGGCCTTGTCGCTTCGGATCGGTCTTCGGGGAGGAACGAGAACGTGCCGGGGCTTCAAGTTCCGGGACGAAGATCTTGTCGTCCACGACGAAGGGGTTCGATGCCATTGAATTCCGGGAATAGCCTTGCAGTCCATGGGGAAGATCTCGTGGCGCAGAACTTGGCAGCATCGGATTTACACATGAAATCGCACTGTGCGGTTGCACACCACCTAGGCACAGAAGCTGCCGCAACCACCTGCAGGGGTAGGCTCGACGCAGCCGACGGGCACAGCGGCTCTGCACCCGGGAGGAGAGGCGGCGAGCTTAGCGACGTGGCGCCCGGCCGGCGGGGCGCGCGAGGACAGCGGTGGGCGACTCCCTGGCGCGGCGGCGGCCATCCGCGAGGCGACACGCGGAAGCAGAGGCGGGGGCTCGGCGGCGACGCGAGGAGGCAGAGGCGCGGAGGAAGGCGCCGGCGGCGAGACGAGCAGAGGACGGAGGCGGGGCGACGGAGGAGCTCGAGGGGGGCGGTCCGGCGAGGGGAGCGGTGACGGGCGTTGCGGGGGCGACCGCCGGACGAGGGCGGCGGGCGCTGTCGGGCTCGCCGGAGGAGAGAAGGCAGGCGGCAGGGCTCGGGGTGGCACTGGGCGGAGAAGGCGGGGCGGCGGGGTCGCGGAGGCGCTCAGGCGAGCGGGGTGGGGGCGCGGCGAGTGGAGCGGGAGGGGGCGGCGCGCGCGGGCGAGCAGCCGGCGGGAGCGGAGGCGCTGGCGGCGGGATGGTCCGGCGAGGGGGCCGCGGAAGCGGCGCTGGCGCGGTCGGGGACGGAGGGGGCCGAAGCGGTGGTGACGGAGGCGAACGGCGAGGAGGCGGGGGCCCGCAGGGCGGCGGTGGCCGGGCGCGCCGGCGCGGGGCGGCGGAGGAGCAGAGCGGCGAGGCGGCGTCGGTGCGGCAGGGGCCGGCGGAGGAAGGGAGAGGAAGCGGCATCAAGGCGGAGGGGGGGCGAGGCCGGACCGGCGCACAGAGGGTCGGGGGAGGACGGCGAACGGCGCGCAGGGAAGGTAGCCAGGGAGAGGAGCGTCGGGTTGGGGAGGACGCGGGGCAGGAGCATGGAGCGTGCGAGGCGAGCGGGAGGGTGCGGGGGAGGGAGGGTCGCGTGGGGGAGGCTGCATCGGGTGGGGGTCGGCGTGGGGCCAGGTGGAGAGGGGGGTGGACCGGGTCCAAGGGCTGAGTGGAGAGAGGAGGGAGTTGGGGGTGCCAGGTGGCGGTTTGGGGTCGGTTAGGGGGAGGGAAAAAAGGTGAGGTGTCAGCGTCTGGTTGGCCAGGGTGATGTGGCTGAAGGGCGGGTAGGCTAGGACTAGGTAGGTTAGGGATTTTTGGGGGTGGACCGTTTATTTCTGGGGGTGGTCGTTCGGGTCGACTCGGCCCGTTCGACTGCCCCCACTAAAATAATTTACTATTTTATTTGTGTTAAACGGACCGGTTGCAAAACGTAGTTTGTCAAAATAAAAATATTCCGGAGACCCGGTTTTGGTTTTGATTAAAGATGGGGCGTTTTAGAAAACACAAACAGGTTTTGCGAAAATAGTTTTATGCAAACAATGCATGATGATGACGATGCAATGCACAAATTCAACGCGATTTTCTAGTAGTGGTTTTGCGGGATGCCACAACTTGTCTGTGACTCAGCGGGTTCTTTTCTAAGTAGAAAACGTTTCACTGCGGGGTGAGTGTGGGGTGGGATCGCTGGGTCAGTTGCTGGGCCTGCTGGGCTTGGTTTGCTAGGCTGCCACTTGTTTCATTTTTTTATACTGAAAGCTTTTTTCTTTTTCCAATTTGAATTTCTGTTTTGATTTTCAAACAAATAATTCAAACTCCAATTCAAATCAAACCACCCCCAAACTTTGTATTGATTTTAGTTCTGTTTAACAACATAATCCAAAGTCCAAAATAAAATAATTCTTTTACTCTTTTAGGATCTATTAATAATTAAATAAATAGACCTTAGTCTTTAATTCAAATAGGATTTAATTTATTTTATAACACTATTTGAAATCTAAAATAATACCAAAACCATTTCAGTAGGTTTTATTTGATAATACAAAACACTTTGAATTCTTATTTAAAATACTTTAACAAGTTTTAGTGTTTATTTAAAAATGGGAAAAGCCTTTACTTAAATAAAATTGGATATTAATAAATCCTTATTATTTTATTTAAATAAACCTTTACTCTTTTTATCAATAGAAATATTTTATTTCAAAAGCTTGGCCAAGATTTAATTTGGCTCTATAAAATAATCCTTATTTATATTTCTACCTTTGCTTTTGAAAACCATATCTTTTTCTTGAAAGATCCAAAAATAGTGATTCCAACTATTATAATTTTTATTTATTAATTGTTTATCGTTTTAAATCCCTTTAGGATTTTATTTGATCAAAATAGGTTTTGATGTTTCCAATTGGAATCAAAAAGTTTCTTCTCACCCTAAATTTCAACAAAATTCTATTTTGTTTATTTATTTTTCACATTTCAAAATTTGGAAAATTTTGGGATGTGACACTCAGCGATGATGATGATTTTCTGGAGGATCAGGCTATGGACTTCTTCACCGATGAGGATGATTTCGCCTTCATCGATGACGATGAGGATGATGACTACACCGACTCCGAGGAGTAGTAGCACTTGAGACCTAGCGTAGTGAGTTGTATTCGGTCCCACTGTATCGTAGTTTCCAGAATGGTTCTTAAACCCATCTGTTTTTCCTGTTTTGTGGTGTGTGTTTGTACCATGTGCTATGAATGAATGAATGAAAACCAAGTTGCTAGAAAATCTGAGTCAAACTTTAAAAACTTTTCAAAGTACCTGAACCTTAGAAATTTCCCTCTTTTCTCATGATCTATCTCAATCTTCATATGCCACGCGGAGGAAGTGGTTCATCCCCAAAACCGATGTTGCAGATCCTGCAAATGTTGGTTTCTGACCACAAAGCTGAAAGAGCTGAACGTCAATCCAACCTAGCCACCCTTCAGCAGATAGCTCAGCTGGCTTACAAAAATCAAGGCCAAGGAAATCAGGACAACCATGGATCTAAGCTCAAGAATTTCTAGAACACCAACCCACCTGTTTTCACTAAGTCGGAAGAGCCCTTAGACGCAGATGATTGGCTGCAAACCATGGAGAACAACCTAGAAGTCGCCGGAGTGGAAGCTAATGAGAAAATTCTGTTCGCCACCCACTATCTAGCCGGAGATGCAAGAGCATGGTGGAACAGCGTTCGTGCAATGACCGGAGGACAGATGATGACCTGGGAGGAATTCAAGGTCAAGTTCAGCAGAACCCATGTGCCACCGGGTTTGATCAAGAGAATGAGAGATGAGTTCAGAGAACTGAACCAAGGACGGATGACCATAGTGGAATACCGTGACAAATTCTTGTCATTAGCTAGGTATGCCCCAGATGAGATCGACACCGAAGCCAAGAAGAAAGAGATATTCTTGAATGGTCTGCACGATGAGATGCATACTGTGTTGGTCAATATCCCCTTTGCTGATATTGAAGCCCTTGTCGACTCTGCCATCCAGATGGAAGGAAAGATCAACCAAGCCAATGAGAACCGCAAGCGTCGCATGATGCATCAGCCAGGAACCCATCAGACCTCAAAGTATCGCCCTAACCCATCTCTAGGATTTGCCCCGAGAACCAACAGACCCCCGATGAACCGTCCGACCTATCCCAACCGTGGAAACCCGAGGCCCAGAGGAAATCACAACAACCCCGGCAACTCTAGCAATTTCAACCGTGAACCACCCAAGTTCAACAACAACAATGCCACCACCAACACCAACACTGCCCCGAGGGCTGGAAGCAATGTTGTGCTTGTTGCAGCAAAGGACAAGTCGCAAGTGACTTGTTATGAATGTGGAAATAAGGGTCACTACTCCAATGAGTGCCCCCAAGAAGAATGCCGCAGCACCCAATGCAAATGCCCCAGCTCAGCAACAGCGTCGTGTTCAGCCAGGAAGAAGGTTTGCCCCAGGGAATTCACTCAACCGCAACGGCCGTATTTTTCTCATGCATGCTGAAGAAGCCCAGGAAGCGCCAGACGTCGTGCTGGGTATGTTTTCTGTTAATTCAGTATTAGCTAGAGTGTTGTTTGATTCTGGTGCATCGCACTCATTTGTCACCGAAGAATTTGCATGCACTAGTAAGATTCAACCAACCAAACTGAAGCATGTTATGATTGTTCAAATCCTCGGTTCAACCACCAAAGCTAGGCAAATTTGCAAAGCCGTCCCTATCTGAATCCATGGCATAGATTTTTATGCTAATCTGATAGTACTTGGAACTAAAGGTTTGGAAGTAGTACTAGGAATGGATTGGATGTCCAAACATAAAGGATTAATTGACTGTGCCAAGAAAGCCATAACCATGACCAGTACAGCCGGAATATCAGTCGAGCACGTATCTGAAACCTTACCTCGTCAATTCAAGTGCAACAAGAGTATAGCCCAACCTACCATTGACCAAGTCTAGATAGTCTGTGAATACCCCGATGTATTTCCAGATGTTTTGCCCGGTATGCCCCCAGATCGGGATATCGAGTTTATCATTGAACTAATCCCCGGAACCGGACCTATAGCCTAGAGAACATATAGTATGAACCCGTCTGAACTAGCAGAACTGAAGAAGCAACTGGATGCCATGCTGGAAATTGGATTGATTCAACCAAGTGCATCACCATGGAGGTCACCTGTCTTATTTGTGGACAAGAAGGATGGAGGTAACCATTTGTGCACGGATTATCGGAAGTTGAATGATGTCACTATCAAGAACAAATACCCATTGCCCAAGATAGAAGATTTGTTTGATCAGTTGACCGGTGCCAAAGTGTTTTCTAAGATTGATCTTAGAACAGGCTATCATCAACTCAAGATTCGTGCAGAGGATATTCCAAAGACTGCCTTTACCACCAGATATGGATTATACGAGTATACCGTCAAGTCTTTTGGATTAACCAATGCCCCCGCTTATTTCATGAATCTCATGAATAGGATTTTTATGGACTTCCTGGATAAGTTTTTCGTTGTTTTCATTGATTACATTCTCATTTATTCCAAATCAGAAGAAGAACATGAGCTACACCTAAGGACCATTCTTGGAACCCTTAGAGAGCATTAGTTGTATGCCAAGTTTAGCAAATGTGAATTCTGGTTATAGGAGGTAGGATTCCTCATCCACATTGTATCATGTAAAGGGTCCGATCTTTAATAAGATAGAGCCCCCTGTGTTTACAATGCTAGTCCCTGGATCAATAGCTAGCATCCACAGTTTAGATGTAATATCAAGAAACAATGGTCATAATATAACTTTATAACCAGGAATAACATAGTTTTATTACATCATTACATAGCTCATTTGGCTATTACATTACATTGCAGCGGAATAACTATAGTCATGGGTCCTTCATCTTCAAAGTGCCACAGGCAGATGTTGGTTGTAGACTTTGTAATCCTAATCAATCAATCTTCACTAAAATCAATCAAACCTGCAACATTACAAGTTACAGCCACAAGGGTCAATACATTTGAATTGTATTGGCAAGTTTCACTACTTTGTATAATATGAGTGGATCCTATCAGTACATGCATATTTGGCTAAGTAGAGTTTAAGGCTTATTTGCATAAAGCAATATTTATCCCATCTTTTCAAAATGGTTTTGGTCCTTTGTCAAAATCTCTTTTTCCAAGTTCCTTGAACTCCTTGGTAGAAACTCAAGTGTTCAAGTCCTTGTCAAAATCTCTTGAGCTACTTGGTAACCCCAAGTGCAACAAGTTTTATCAAAATCTCATGAGTTCCTTGGTAACCCCAAGTACATCAAGCTTTAAGCAAAATCTCTTGAGCACCTTGGTAACCCCAAGTGCTTCAAGCTTAACAAAATCTCTTTGAATTCCTTGGTACCCCCAAGTGCATCAAGTTTTTATTTTAGAAGTTGGAATGTCGAGATATCCCATAGTTCAAACTTTAGTTGCTCAGTATTGTCCATAACCGGGGACACGGTTAAGTACTTAGATTTTATTAACTTCTACAGAAGGAGTACACTTTACCCACATGTCACGATCCCATCCTTTTGCCACCAGTGGCCTACTGGATTAGTGCTCACCAAGATGGAGTACTGGCAGATTGAGAATGTGACGAAGTCTTTCCAAAGGGTCCTCCCATACACCATTGCTAGCTTGCCTTCAGCACCCATGAAGCATTCCAGATCCCCATGTCCAGTTAACTGATGACAGTGCATGGGTCTTCCCAATGTAGTTGACTAAGCCAGAGCCATAATAGCATGTGGTTGCACACGAAAGCCACAATTGGAGAAACATGTTCAATCTCTAAGTTTCCTAGGTGGTTTTCTTTTGGAGCACAACACAAAGTGATTCCCATAGACATGGTTCCTTTTGTTGCCACCTTCTCCAAAACTTAAAGTATCCACCACCTAGGTGGTTCATTGAGTCCTTGTTTTATTATGTAAAACACAAGTCCTTTTCTCAACCTTTGTAAAATCTCAACATGTATCTCTTTTCAAAATAAAGCATGGCTAAGCATGTACAACTACTAAGTTCTTTCTAAGGAATGTATAGGGTATCCTATTAGGATTTAGCATAGCATAAGTATAAATCATTTTCATGCATGTTTCAAAATCCACTAAGTATAATGAAAATAGTAGGACTTTTGATGATAGTGTCACTTGCCTTTTTGGTAGGGAATGATGGTTCACTCCTTGATCTTGCTAGCCTCACACTTTGCTAATTTCACTACAATCAATCAAGCAAACTCTATATCAACTAGCATTCCAAATAATCAATCAAACAACATTTCACCCACACATAAAACTAAGGGATTTAATCATGCATGTAAGCATGTAAAAGATGGTTCTAATTTCAAAGGTGGTCTCCACTAGGCTTCTAAACTTTGTAAAGTCCAAAGTGGTCATTCACCAAAATGGCAAAGTTATTTGCAAAAAGGGTTTTGTCCATAAACCATTTTAAATCCCTTCATTATTTTTATGTGGTGGTAAACATTTTTATCAAAGCAAAACTTTATGTTTTTCACCAAATGAGTTGCTATTGCAAAACTTGGTGTTTTGGGTCAGTAGGTTTGGTCCAAAACATTTTCTCCAAAGTTTTTACTCAAAACCATTTTCATAAACAAAACAATAGTTTTATTTAGCTAGAAATGGAATAAACCAATTAATCCATTCTAAACTTTTCCAAATCCATTTTCCAAATCATGGGTTGGTTCCTAGGGTCAGTAAGTTTACAACAAACCATTTTGCAAAGGTTTTAACCCTAAAAACATTTTTAAACAATTTTTCTAATCTAAACAAGCACACAAATGAATCTGCAAAAACAAGTAATTTAACAGATACTATTTACTAACCCAAGGGTATGGTTGGCTAGGTCTTGCTCTCCTGAATCCAACGACATAAAATTTGTAATTTTTGGACGTGTGGATCAAAAGTACAAGGGTTTGAAAATCATATCTCAATCAGATTTCAAATCTGTTTTTAAAACAAAAACATGGCCACGTGTCACGTTCTGGTTGGGCGGTACCGGTTCGTTCGGATTGACAGACGCAGACCACAGGATCCATCTTGATCGCACGGCACAGATTCACTCTTACCCTTTCGCTCTGGTTCTATTCCTAACCGCTGGATCGAGATCGAACGGCTACTGCAAGCTCGACCTAAAGCTAGCAGCGCTGCGGCGGTGGCTGGCGGCAGAGCGGCCAGACGGTGGTGCTACGGCGGCTACAGGAAGCAAGGTAGACAGGGGGGTGCTTACCGTGTTCGCAAGGTCGAGGTGGTGCTCGTCGTGTGGTCAACGTGGCAAGGGGCGCTCTGGTATAGCAGCGATTGCTCGCCGGAGTAGAGAACTACGTCGGGTGGTCCTGGTCGCGGTCGGAGGTGACTCTGTAGATCACGTGGAGGCAAACAGAGGGCGTAGTTAGGTACGCAAGACCAAGGCGAAGATGTTCGCGTGATCGAGAAGACGCGGGGCGGTCAGTGCTTACCGGGGGAGGTCGTCGGAGAGGTTGCAGACGCGGCGGCGTTCGGAAGCTTGTCGTAGCCGGTGTTCTGGGATGCCCGCGGTCGAATGGGTGATACGGGGAGGAGTGTCTGGGAGTGGGGAATCTGCTAGCGTGCTCAGGGAGGCAAGGGGCAGCGATACTTGGCCGGAATCGACACCGAACCTCGTCGGAGACGGCGGCGGTGCAGAAGAGATTGGCGACATCCTAGGGGCAGAGAGGGAGTGGCGTGTGAGGGAAAAGGAGGAGGAGACGCAGGCGCTTAATAGCGTGCAGTCACGACGAGGTTTAAGGCGCGGCATTACTGCGAATTGATCGCGGCTTTGAATGGCAGCAACGGCAGCGAGGTTTGGGGGAAGGAGGTCGCGCGGGTGAGGAGGATGAACAGGAGGAGTGGGGTCCAGTCGTCATTGAGAAAAAGAGTGAGGGGAGGGTCCACCGGTCAGTCTCTTTGCGGGTCTGTTAATAGGTGTGAACCGTTTTCTTTCGGGAAGGAGAGCTGGGCTGGTTCTGGGCCTTAGTGGGCTGATGGGTTGGGTCGACCTAAACTTTATATTTTTCCTGTTTCTGAATCCTTTTCTTTTTCTATTTCCATTTTCCTGTTTTGAAATTCAAACAACCAAACACATTCAAATTGATTCAAACAATCATCAAGCTTTGCAACTATGAATTTGGTTCTGTTTATCAACATAACCAAATTCCAAAATAAAATATTTTTTTTATTCTTTTTAGGATCCATTCTTTAATTAAATAACATGGACCTTTAGTTATTTAATAAAATAGGGTTTGATTTAATTAATAAAATCTCCGTTTGAAATCCAAATATTTTCAAAACCAAATTATTAGGTTTTATTTGGAAATAGTGAATACTTGGAAACTTGTTTAAAATAAAATAACCTTTTATTTTAGGGTCCATTAATAATTAAATACAATAGACCTTCATTATTAAATCAACTAGGATTTATTTTATTTAAAATATTTATTTTGAAATCTAAAATAAAACCAAAACATTTCAGTAGGTTTTATTTGAGAATATAAAATACTTGGAAAACTTATTTTAAATAATTAAATAAGTTTTGATGTTTTGTAAATAGTAAAACCTTTATTAATAAAACTTGGATATTAAATCCTTATTAATTTATTTAAATAAACCCTTGCTATCTTTATTCAAAGCAAAATGTTTTAATTCCCAAGCTTGGCCAAGGTTTAATTTGGCTTTTTTTATAAAATAATCTTTATTTATGAATCCACCTTTTCTTTTGAAAACCAAATCTTTTATTAAAAGATCCAAAATAGTAATTCCAAAATATTTTAATTTCCTTTTATTAAATGTTTAACTCTTTAATTCCCTTTGGGATTTTATTTAATTCAAATGGGTTTGAAGTTCCAATTGAATTCAAAAGTTTCTTCTCGCTCTGAAAATCAAACAAATTTTATTTCATTCATTTATTTTCACATTACAAGATTTGGAAAATCTTGGGATGTGACATATCAGCCGAAGGAATTGTCGTTGACCCTGCAAAGGTGAAAGATGTCGAAGATTGGCAAGCCCCAACCACTCAGACCCAAGTTCGTGCATTTCTCGGATTGGCGGGATATTACTGCAAGTTCGTAGAAGGATTCTCGAGTATTGCCAAACCCATGACCCAATTGCTGAAGAAGGACAAGAAGTTTGAATGGACGGACAAATGTGAAGCAAGTTTTCAAGAACTCAAGAGGAGATTGATTTTAGCCCCAATCTTAATCATGCCAGATATCACGAAGCCCTTTGAAGTGTATTGTGACACATCCAAGATCGGTCTCGGATGTGTGCTAATGCAAGAAGGCAAAGTCATATCTTGTCTATCTCGACAACTGAAACAACATGAGCAAAATTACCCAACCCATGACCTCGAACTCGCAGCTCTAGTTCTAGCCCTGAAGACATGGAGGCACTACCTGATGGGAAACCGTTGTGAAATCTATTCGGATCATAAGAGCCTGAAGTATATATTCACTCAGAAGGAGCTGAATATGAGACAGAGAAGATGGATTGAGCTAATCAAGGATTACGATTTGGACATTCACTATCACCCCGGTAAAGCCAACGTGGTAGCAGATGCCCTTAGCAGATTGCCGTGCCGCTTGAACTCCATGATTTTGAAGGAGCAACCAAGTTTGCACAAGGATATGGAAGATTTTCGAATAGAATTAGTGAGTGAAGGATTTTTGGCTAGCATAGAACTTCAACCCACTTTGATCAGCCAGATCAAAGAGGCGCAGAAAGGAAATGCTAGTATCGACGGAATCAAGCGTCGTATCGGTACAGGCAAAGTACCCGGATTCACCAAAGACGAAGAAGGAGTTCTGTGGTACAAAGGACGCCTTTGTGTACCAGCAGATTCTGAGTTGAAAGAAGTTATTCTAAAGGAAGCTCATGATACTCTTTATTCTATCCACCCCGGAGGAACGAAGATGTATCAAGATTTTAAGGAGCAATTCTGGTGGCATAAGATGAGAGAGAAATCGGAAGCTATATCGCCAAGTGTGATATATGTCAGAGAGTCAAGGTGGGACATCAAAGACCCGCTGGATTGTTGCAACCATTGCAGATTCCGTAATGGAAATGGGATTCCGTTGGAATGGACTTTATCACCGGATTGCCTACTTCTAGTAGGGGAAATGACTCTATCTGGGTCATAGTGGACAGATTGTCCAAAGTCGCCCATTTCTTACCCGTCAAGACCACATATCAGAGTTCGAAGCTAGCGGAGTTGTACATCGCTAGAATCGTCAGTTTGCACGGAGTACCTAAGAACATCGTATCAGATCGAGGAAATCAGTTTACCTCGAGATTCTGGAAGAAAGTCCAAGAAGGTTTAGGAACCCGACTAGATATTAGCACAGCTTATCACCCTCAGACCGATGTACAAACAGAGAGAGTAAATCAAATACTTGAAGATATGCTGAGAGCCTGTGTGTTAGAATATGGATCTAAGTGGGAAGACTGTCTGCTGTTTGCAAAATTTTTGTACAAAAATAGTTATCAAGCCAGTTTGCAAATGGCCCCATTTGAATTTATGTATGGAAGGAAGTGTCGCACCCCTTTGAATTGGTCAGAAGTAGGAGAGAGTCAGATTTTTGGACCCGATATCCTACGAGAAGCAGAAGAGAAGGTTCATAAGATCCGTGAGCACCTCAAGACAGCCTAGTCAAGGCAGAAGAGTTACGCCGACAAGAGACGTCGAGACCTCGCCTTCAACATAGGAGATTTTGTGTATCTGAAAGTGTTGCCATTGAAGGGAATGCAACGTTTCCAGCTGAAAGGAAAGTTATCCCCCAGATATATCAGCCCCTTCAAGATTCTGAACCATCGAGGAGAAGTGTCGTATCAATTGGAACTACCCGAAGAGATGTCAGCCGTGCACAATGTGTTCCATATCTCATTACTTCGCAAGTGCCTCGAAGTTCCAGAGAAGACTGAAGTGTTCAAAAATATCGATCACTGGACCATAGAAATCAACGATGACCTGACCTACCCCGAAGTACCCATCCGTATTTTGGAAGAGGCCTTCAGAACTACCAGAACCCGGAGCATCAAGTTTCTCAAGATTCAGTGGAGCAACCACACAGAAGAGGAAGCTACCTAGGAGAGCGAAGATCACATCAGGAAGGAGTTTCTCGATCTCTTCAAATCCTAGGTAATCTTTTTCGTCCTTTTTCAAATCTCGGGACGAGATTTTGTTTAAGGGGGGAAGGTTTGTAACATCCCAAAAATATTAAACTTAGATCATCAAACTCTAATCATCAAAATTAGGGTTAACAAAAACTTTTCCAATTAAAAATATGAAAGCATTCATTTGTGTATGTATTAAAATTTGGATTCTTTTGAATTGCCATGGTTCTGTGTTTCTTTGCTTGTAAAATGATTCTTAGGTTAAATAAACATCATCTAAACAATCCCAAAGACAAACAAGTCAAAACAAACAAATTAAGTGAATGGTCACTTTGGCCAAATTAACTCCCATGCCTACTTTGGCTATCTCTAACTTGCAGAACTTAACAGAAACATGTATGGATCTTTGCACCCCTTGATAGTACTCATAATAAGGTACCAAGGCCCACTTTTTGATCATCCAAAAACATTCAAATACTTAGTTTAAATGACAGTTTAAAATTGAATCTATTTCATATGGGAAGATCCCACTATTTCAAAAACCACTCAAACAAGCTCAATTTTTAAAACCCAAGCATCCACAGAACCCTCAACACATGCCTAGCACACCCACCAAAATCTTTTCAAAATTCAAAACTTAAGTTCATGTGGCCATTTCATCAAACAGGTTGCAGATTCAAATCAACAAAATCAAAAACACTATGTTGAGCAGTGTTTTGGGCCAACCTTGTTCCCTCTCTGGTTACAACTAGCCTTAGTAGATCATCTAGCAACCTTAACTAACCTCTAGCACCACTGTAAGCTGGCCATTGTCATCAATGGTGAGCAGGCCGAGAGCACCCATGTCACCCCAGTGTGGACAGCAAGCTAGGAGAGGAACTAGCCGTGCCAACCTTGTATAGCGTGCAGCCACGTCTCACCGCCCCCTCTCGACCATCCCTAGCTCGGAGACAGCGACCAGAACCGCCAAGAATGCCACGCCCGTGCCGCTGTCGACCATGCCGACGCGCACCGCAGAGCATGCGCCGTCCCCACGCAACCCGACCACCTCGAGCCCTCGCCGCCCGCCAGCATGCACCCCACCATCCCAGGAGACCACCAGACATACTCGTTTCACCGCTCGTACCCCGTAGCCACCGCTCGCCGTGGAGTTCGCCGCCTCTGCCTCGCAGAGCACCGCGCGTTCCTGACCATTTTCCACCGCCCCTACACGCGCATTTAAGCTCTAGAGCATCGTCAGGAGACCACCCGTCGATCGCCACCCTCAGCCATACCCCTAGCCGCCCGTAGCCGTCTCGCCACCGTCGCCTGTCCATCCCTCTCGGTCTCACCATCGAGCCTATAAAAGGATACGACCCCCGCTAGATTTCTTCACACCATATCACTCCCCTCACCTCACTGATCATTCCATCCCTTAGCCGGATCACGAGGAGCAGCAGTTCGCCGGAATTGCGCCGGAGCAAGCCGCCTCTAGAGAAGAAGGGAGCCGTTGATTTCGACCACCCCCGGAGCTGCCGCGACCACCCCTGAGTTCGCCGTCGTTGACTTTGTCGTTTGCCCGCCTCGTCATCGTCACTGGAGCCCCGGTATGCCCCCTATGCACCCCCACCGATTCGCTAGGGCTCGAGCTCGCCGGTGACATGTTCATCGTTGACGACGACCCTCAGCCGTTGATCTTCATTCTAATCCAACGCACCACATCGCCTCGTACCGCTTCGCGTTTTATGAGCCACTGGCCAGTAGACCCCCCTGTCAGTTGCGCCCCGCGCTGCGTAGTGACACTGGGTCGGCCCAATAACCCTTCCCACGCAGCCCACTCATTTGAATTTAGCTTTTTCTATTTATATTCAAACTTAGTTCTGTACCCAGTTTTAAAAATCAACCCATCTCGATTCAGTGAACCAAATTGAATGAAACCAATTTTGTTAGAAAGGTATTGAAATGATTAATCCAAGCCCGTTGGATTCAAATCATTTGGATCTATAGATCAACCTTGGTAAAAATAACAAGGCAGAAGCTTTTTTGCATTCAAACATTTTTCAAATTTCAACCATAATAGCTTTTGAGTTGATTCCAACTCTCAAAAATCAAATTGACCATACCTTTCAGAATATATAAAACATATGGGTTTACTTACAGAAATAATGTTCAAGTAATAAAAGAATGCCACATAGGCATTTCTAGTCACTTTATTTTATTTAAAATAAAAGGTTAAACCTTATTAAATTGTGACACCACTTTAAATCACATTCTCATGTACTGAAATATGTGGTGATGACATGTGTCAACATGATCCCATGTTTGGTTTGGAGAATATTAAATCTTAAGTAGTTTTTCAATGAGTAGAAATTACTTTTCTAAAAAAAATAAGACCAAAGCTTTAATCTTGTAATGTTAGTGATGATACTATATCATCTATAGTGCATCTTTGTGTGATGATTGAAAATAGTTAAGTATTTCTTGGTGATTGTGTACCTCGTATTTATTCATAGACGCTAGTACCGACCAAGGATACAAGGAGGAAGGAGGATACTACGAAGAAGAAGCCGAGGAGAACTTCAACCACTGCTCTGCAAAAGGCAAGCCTTACTAATCAAGTTGACATATGCAAGCTAATACTTGCTTGTTACCATGCCAACTATATGCCTTAAGCATATGTGATCATACCCACTTGATAAACCCATTCCTAGTTTTACTTGCAAGCTTTCTACTTTATTTCTTTATCAAAGCTTTCTCTTAGAGTTACATAGTGAATTGTAGATACTAGAAATATAATGGAAGGTTGCATAAAGAGCATTAAATTTGGCCTAAGCTAGATAATCTTGATGTCATCCTAAGGCATGAGATTGAACTTAATTAATCCCCACTTCTTTACCACCACATCATTAGTACTTAATCCCACTTGTAGATGCTAGTGCTAAGCATAAAACTTGACCAACTTTAGATGGGAATACTTGGTGGAAAATGGTTGTGAAAACCTTAGAATGATGAGTCATTCTACTGAGATGTTTTGACATGTGTTTCCGAACACCAGATGATTTTGATGATGAAAATGTTGAGGCATGAGCCTTAGCCCTTTATAAAACTGATGGTTGTCTGGATGCGATACCATTCCAATTTTACCATACAACCAATAATACCCGAAAATTGGGTAGGGCTTGAATGGAAACTTATATACCTTTGTATGGGTTCCCTCACGGCCAAGGTCTGAGCTGAGGCTACCTTGTGAAGATTGTCCACCTATGCAGTACCCAAGATGACAGTTGGTCATGGTTGGGAGGCCAAACTCACAGGAGAGGTGCTTATACTAGGGCTTGTAATTGAAAGGTTAGGATTGATTATCCGCATACTGAGTATGATGAATTCAGGATTTGTTCCTGAAGGATGTACCGAATGTTGTGGTGAAAGTGTACAATCTCTGTAGAGTGTCAAACTATTCGAATAGCCGCGTCCGCGGTTATGGACAGTTGGAGTGGCCATAATGTTCCCCCGACAGATGTTTTCAAAATGACTTGTGAAATGAATTGAGATTTTGACTTGACCACAACAGAGTTGTGATATGAAATACAAGTTCCCACTTAGGTGTTATAAAATTTCAACTAGCTTTTCTTGCTTCTGAACTTAGTAGAAGTAAATCTGGCTTTTTGCAAAACAACCCTAGAGCTTAGTGTCCTATTACAAAAACCCCCTTCACTTGTTAGTATTAGTTTGCGAGTACTTAAAGAGTACTCATGGCTTTGTCCCTGGCTATTCCCGTGGCCAGACTATGAAGAGGAGTTCCAGGACAAAGGACCCCAGGAAGGTTACGACAACTAGGATCATCTCCCATCGTCAGCATTGACTGTGACCCCAAATATGGAGCTTCGCCTACGCTACCGTTATTATTACGTATTTCCGCTGCTTGAGTTGTACTAAGAACTGGATTATGAGATCCTTATTTGTGTAAGACCTTATGTATGGTTTGTAATGGATGATGTACTGTGGTATCCAATTCTGTTATGTCTCGCAAAAATGGAAATCCTGGGATTGCGATGTATGGCATAACAGTCATCTGGGATTAAAAATCAGGGTGTTGACATGGGCTCTACGAATAAAGACTTCTGCTACTGATGTTTAGTGATTCAAGATCTCTCATGATTGATACTTAGTGATTCAAGATCCACGAACTTATTTTACTGGTACTAATGTTACATCGCGCACAGGGGAATAAGACCGGTAGGTACTCATACCAATCATATATCCATATGACTCTTGTTAATCGTTCGATTCTTGTGTTCCATACTCTAGACATTCTAGGTAGTATGTCAAGTGAACCTCAGTTTACCAGCAGTGCGATAGTTTTGCACCCACATTATAAACGTGCTAGTTGCACTCATGTTACATGACCCACACCAGTTCGAATCCCATGTTATGTGGTGCATAACTTAAGGGGAACACATCATAACTTGATAATTTTAAAGTGAGAGATCACCCTATTTATTTCCCTGGGTCGGATAATCCGCCCCACCAGGGGGGGGCGAATAATCTTCCCCCCTAGGAGTTTTCCAAAGGCATCCAAGGCGCGACCCTTAGAGAGGGGCCAGACATTTGGCTCGGATTGTCCGACTCTGGGCTGGATGTTTGTCCCAGCCAGATAATACAGCGCCCACTTGGGCCGGATAATCTAGCCCTAGATTATTCCAACGTCTAGTTTTTGTAGGGGTATAAATACCCCAATTGTTACTCGTGTCAAAACTCTTGATTCATTCAAAAAAAAATTGTGCTGTTCATATTATTCCAAGCCGTGATCTCCACATTCAACCACCCGAAGGCTTCGAAATTTGGGGATCGAAGGAGGAGTCTTCGATCTACTTCAGCACCATTCAAGATCTTCAATTCCCTTGCATTCACTTGGAGGATTCTTGATCTAGTGTTTCTTGCAAATATCTAGATCTCTATTTTGGTTATTGATTAACCTGTTCTTGTGGCAGCTTGTTGTCAGCACGAGAGCCTCCAATTCAGTTGTGGATGTGTGCCCCGCTAGTGTTGTAAAGGCACCGGTTCCTGCCTCGAAGGGTACCAAATAGTGGAAAGGTGGATCAGGCCTTTGGTGGAGATATCCATCAGAGAACAGGGTGAGGCCTATTATGGCGTGGTGGTCTTAGTACCTCCCACCCCTCCAATGCAGACCTACTTCCCTTAACAAGGAAGGAACCATGGTCAAACAAATCATGTGTATCGGCGTGATCCACTATGGTTACCTTGTTCTTCGCCTTTACTCAATTAATAGATAGGTTTGCATATAGGGAAATTCTCCGTAGTTGCATATCTAGAGAATTTACCTTTGTGTCAAGCATAAAATCTAAAAAAGAATTAAATTTTGGAGTAGCACCTATTCACCCCCTCTAGGTGCCCATACGATCCATTTCAATTGGTATGAGAGCATCGACTCTTTATTCGGGCTGTACCGCCTAAGAGAGTATGGGTACTAAGGAAGATGGTAGTGAGGTTATGGACAAGGTCACCATGAATGATCTTAAGACGTTGGAAACAACCTTGATTAAATCCATGGATACAAAAATGGAAGAGATGCATGAAATGATAGAGCGTATTTCTCTACCTATAGACCCTCCTCCATCTTCCTCTGAGGACGCCACTCCTATTTCTAAGGAGAAAGCTAATGCTAACTCCAAGGAAGAAGAGTTGTAGGGTGACGATAAAAGTAAAAGCTCCTCCTCGAAAAAGGGAAGTGGTAAGGAGGATTATATTGAGGTTTCTCACTTGTACTCACCCGATCCACCAATCCCTCACCCTCATATAAACAATAGGGTTGATCTACCCAAGCTTACTACATCTCCTTTTAATCAGTGGCAATTTTTGATGAAGTCTCATGTGTGCAGCTCGTCCATTGAGTTATGGAAAATCATCGAGAATGGTCTTCTTATTGGGGACCCAAACAACTTGACAAGAAGAGAAGTTTTCAATAGCCAACTCAATGCAATAGCCTTACACATGATTAAACTTGGTGTGGGTCCCAAGTACATGCCACATATTGAACATCTCAGCATTTCTAAGGAATCTTGGGATGCCCTCACTGAGTTATTCATTGGAAATGAGAACATGAGAAGGAATAAGTATGATGATCTAAGCAACCAAGAGGAAGGATTCCATATGATGGATGGTGAGGACCACGAAGACATGTACATAAGACTCAAGTCCATTGCCACTACATTTAGAAACCATGGTGCAACTCATGTTGATGATGCTTGGATCAAGATAAAATATGTAAGTGCTCTTATGGAATTTGAGCCCATAGGTTTGAAGAGCCTTCAAGGAAGACACAACTATCACCAAATGACTTCCAACGAAGTCATGCAAGAAATGGTTGTATTCAAAGTCGCCGCCAAGAACTATGAAGACGCTCGTGCACGAGCTATTGGAATGCAAAAAGGTGTAAATGTGTCCTTGAAGTAAAATTTTGTTGAGCAAGAAGATGATGAAATTGTTGCCATGAACTGCCCCGAGGAGATCAAGCGGGCACATGGTGAGTACATGGCCTTCTAATCAAGAAACATTTGGAAGGACCCCTCCAAAGCAAAATCTGAACTTGAACGCAAGAACGAGTCAAATGGAAGGAAGGAAAATGGTCCAAAACTGAGATCGTGCTACAATTGTGGAGGCCGTTTGCGTTTTGCATCTGAGTGTCCCTATCAAAGTCGAGAAGATCATGGGGGTAGGATGGTTCTCAAGGAGAAGTCAAAGGCACCTCGTAAGGAACCATTTGTCAAGAAGTGTGATCCTTACAAGAAGCAACCAAAGATAGTGTTGGTATCTCAAGAGGATTCCTCATCCGCAAGTGAATATGAAGAGGATGATGATAGCTCACAAGAGGTGGCTGCCATAGCCACCTACTACTTCGCTCTTCAACTCTCCAAATGAGAACGTCATCAACAAGAACGTCACTTGCCTTATGGAAAGAGGTTCTGAGGTATCACCTTCCACCACTTCCTTCCCTAAGGCTAATATGAATGTTGATATGGACGATTCCATTAGTCTTAATGTTAATGAAGAAGTTACTGCTTTGGACCATTTTATCACTAACTTGTAAGGTGATCACAAGATGCACTTTGAGGCCCTCATGGGCCAACTTGTTCACTCGGCAGAGCTCCTTGAAGAAAAGGGCAGAATTGAAAGAGAGGATGCAATGGAAATATCATCCTTGAAGAATGCTCTAGAAGAAGAAGAGATTCAAGCTTCTCTTGAGGAGAGTCTTGAGTCTATTGAGGAGTCACATGATGAACTTGTGGCCAAACTTGTAAACGAACATGATCATGCCATTGAAAAGGCAAAGAAACCAAAAGGAGAATGTTGAATTTGAGGTTGCTCATGCTATACTTTCCGAGAAACTAGAGAAACTAGACATTGCTCACAAGGCATTGGAGAGTGAATACTCTATTCTCAACGAGTCTCATGGTCAGCTCCAAACTCAATTAACTAAGTATGATGTTCCTAGAACTTCTACTTCAATGTGTGCTCATTAGAGATTCTTGAAGAAAATGTTAGATTGAAAGATGAGCTTGCCAAGGCATCACTTACCAAAGGTAAGCAAGTTCTCCATGAGGTCCTTAGCAAGCAAAGGATAAACAATGGAAAAGAAGGACTTGGCTATGTTACGAAAACCAAGAATAAGAAGAACAAGAAGAAAAAAGGCAAGAATTCTAAAGCAAAGACAAGCATCACTGAAAAGAACATCACGAAGGACAAAACTGATTATGATGGTTTTGCAGGGTCTAATAATCCTCACTATGAGTTATTTTTTGATATTATGGTGACGTTTATGCTAGTTATGTTGGTCCTTTTGATAATTATATTGCTTGGTCTATTTGGGTTCCAAAGAACCTTGTTACTAACATGAGACGACCCATTGAAAAATGGGTACCTAAAACCAAGAAGTAATTTCTTGTAGGGTTCTGCCTCCGGTGGGTCAAAATGGGTGCTTGTTAGTGGATGCACAAGTAATATGACCAGAAGCAAGGAGATCATCACGAAGATGAGGCCTAATCATGATCAAAGAACCGTCTCCTATCGTGATAAATCGAAGTCAAAGGTATTGGGTCTTGGCAAGGTTGTGTTTGCTCACGATATCTTTCTCGTGGACATCATGCTTGTTGAGACCCTTTGATATAATTTACTTTTTGTTCGTTCCCTTGGTAATATGGGCTTTGCAGTTTTCATTGATGATGATTTAGTGCTACTCTTGTGGAGCAAGTCTATAAAGGTCGCTTTCGTTGGATACGTCAAAAATGACTTGTATGTGGTGGAATTTTCGGGGAAAACCACTGTAGGTCCGATGTGTTTATTCAGAAAGACCGACGCGAGATGGTTATGGCATCTCCATCTCGCCCACGTCAACATGAGACCTTTGCAAAGTCTCCACAAGGGTGACCATGTTCGTGGACTAAAATAAAATGTTTCCTTTGCCAAAGATCGTATTTGCAGGTCTTGTGTTGAAGGAAAGATGCATGACTCTCCCCATCGAAAGAAGACATTTATTTCATCAAAGAGGATTTTGGAGCTCCTTCATGTGGATATCTTTGGTCCTCCATGTCATGCAAGTCTCGATGGGAAGAAGTATTGCCTCGTCATTGTTAATGACTACTATAAGGTTCCCAACCTTTAATAAGGTAGAGATCCCTGTGTTTACAATGCTAGTCCCTGGATCAATAGCTAGCATCCACAGTTAAGATGTAATATCAAGAAACATAGGTCATAATACAACTTTATAACCCGGAATAAAGTAATTTATTACATCTTACATAGCTCATTTGGCTATTACATTACATTGCAGCAGAATATCTATAAAGCATGGGGTCCTTCATATTCAAAGTGCCACAGGCAGACATGTTGGTTGTAGACTTGTAATCCTAATCATTAAACTTCACTAATATCAAACAAACCTGCAACATAACAAGTTACAGCCACAAGGGTCAATACATTTGAATTGTATTGGCAAGTGATACTATGGTAAAGTAGTGGAGTCTATCATCTATATGCATTTGGCTAAGTGGAGCTTAGGCTTGCTTTGCTCAAAATAGATTTTCCTTATCATTTGAAAACACTAAGTTTTTGCTTGACAAAATCACCCAAGGAACCACCAATAGAAATTGGTGAACCTTAAACCCTTGTTCAACCACAAGTTTTTAACTTAGAAATTGGGATGATGAGATTCTTGATAGCTTCCATGTCTTGATGCTCAAATTGTCCTTTACCAGGGACATGGCTAAGTACTTAGATTTTACACTCTGCAGAGGTGGTGCACTTTCCCCACAAGACTTGGTTTCCCAAGACAAGATCTTTCAGAAGCCTTCCCTTAGACCAAATGGACGCGCTCCAACCTATCATTCCCACTACCACCAACTGTCCAAATGGCTAAGTTTTAGCAACCTATGTGATCCAGGCAGAGCCCATATTGACAAGTGGCTGCACTTGAAGCTTCTCAACATTTGACATCTCAAATCTCTTTGTTCCTAGGTGGCCATCCACAAGTGAGATACACAAGGTTCACCAGTCCCCTGGCCTTGTGTAACCACTCAACACAAACCATTCCTTCCATTCCACCGAGGTGATTCATTCACTTAGTTGTTTTATTAAACAAAACTCAAGTCCTCAGACTTAGAAATTTTCCATAGCATGAATATATATTCCACCCTTGTTTTCTACTAGCTAAGCTAAGCATGATAGTAGTAGGAATCTTAACTTAGGAAATTCTACTAAGGTTTCATCTACTAGGATTTCCCATGGCATAGTTTACAATTAGCAAAATTCCATGCAAGTCCTACTTAGAAATATCACTAATGCATAGTGAAAATAATGGGACAAAGGTATGAAGCATCACTTGCCTTTTTGGTAGAGAGTATAAGTTCACTTCCTTGTTCTTTGCAATGTTCACTCACTTCAAATCACTACAATTCAATCAAGCAAACAATATTTCAATCTACCATTCAAGCAATTCAACACATAAAATCATAGTAACAAAACAATGCATGCAAGCATGCTAAGGATAGTTTTATTTGTAAAAGTGGTTTCTAATGGTTCATAAACATTTGAAAACACCTAATGGTCATTTTATAGAGTGGCAAAATAATTTGTATAAAATTTTACTTCATAAACCATTTTTTTGTTCAAGTCATTATTTTATGTGGTATAGAAATGCTTTTAATAAGGCAAAAATTCTATTGGTTTCACAAAATATGTTTTCAAACCATATAACCTTGTGTTTAGGGTCAGGGAGTTTATTTCCAAAACATTTCTCAAAGGTTTTCTTCCAAAACCATTTTTAATGATTAACCCATATTTTTATTTGACTAGAAATGGTTTAAATCAAAGATTTATTCTTTTGCTTCACCAAATACATTTTTGAAACCACAATTTGTTTCCTATGGTCAGTAGGTTCAAATCAAATCATTTGTAAAAGATTTGACCCAAAATTCATTTTTAGAATAACTTTTATACTCAAAATAGGCCTAGAAATGTTTCTGCAAAAATACCCAATTTTCTAGAAGCAAAATACTAAACTAAGGATATGGTTGCAAAGTTTTATTTTTCTAGATTCCAATGATATAAAATTATCAAATAGGTTGAAATATTTTGGGTAGTGGTGTTGCTATATATTTTAATATCTTCTGTTTGCAAAAGGAATCAACTTAAACAGATTTATAGATCGCGAGATATGACTAGTATATGGTTTAAATTTAAAATTTAATTTCAGATTTCGAAAATTTGATAATTGGAAAAACTAGTATCACGTGATAGGAAATTTAACTACAAATCCAACGCAACAAGAATCATCTAAATCGGAGCTATGAATTTTTACTTGTGAATTTTCAAAATTTGGACGTGAGCTAGTACAAGCTGCAACAATCTGATCGATCGATCGATTGTTCTGTCGCGCGTGGAAAAGAAATACGTGGCAGGTACTATAAGCTGTTCCGATTACAACTGATCTAATAGTGGACATACACTAAAGACTGAATGACGAGGTGTCCAACACATACCATGGCTTTGAGTGAGAACGACGCTCGGGACGACGGCGACGGCCGGCTCGGCGTTGATGCAGGTTTGCTCCGACAATCTCCATGGCTTGAGTAAGATGCGTATATTTCAATGCCGAGATGATGGTGTGCTTGGAGGTCTTCGACGGAGCTCCTAGCAGCAGCGGCGAGCGGATGGAGCGACGAGAGCGTCGGCATCAGGCGGCGTGGACAACGTCTCCAAGATGATGCAAAATCATGTCGAGGAGATAGGCAACAATTAGTAGAGCCTACTGTTGAAAGGAATCGAGGTATGGGCTACCGTATATGACGTACCGTCGAGATCAACTCCGATGACGTTGCGGCCAACGACGACGAAATGATGAAACACCATGTCCTGAAGGTAGCTATTGACGAGTAAGATATGATGGCGTGAGGAATGGACGATATGTTTACCGATTGCGATGGAATTTAGCGATGAACTAGAATTTGTGGATAACAATGGCATGGTCAGTACAGTGTATGCAAGCCTTCTCAGGAGAAACGTTGGTAATGAAAGTGAGGGAGGAGAATGAGTGTAAACCGGTGTTTTCTTAGGTTCTTCTTGTTACAGGCTAAAGACGGAGATCGGGAGTCATAAGCCAACGTTTAGCATTCGGTGCGCCCGTTTGGTTTGTGAAATTAAGACAATAAAGTGAAGCACTAATTTTCTGAACGGTTACTCCATTGAATATGCAACAAATTTTGTATTGATGGTGGGTGTAGAAACATCCATTGGAATTGATGAGAGAGGGAGGGAATGAGATACACGCATGGACGTTTAATCTGTTCTTCATGTACGTTAGCTCGAGGAGGAAGATGATCGACCGAGTCTGTTCGCCTAATTGGGCCAGGCAGTTCGGCCCAGGAGGAAAATAAAGGATAGAAAAAAAAATATTGAGAGATGGGGGCTTTGGGCTAGATTTGGTCAGCTCATTTTTTTATTCTTCTTCTTTTCCTTTTTTTTGTTTTATTATGTAACTTATTCAAAACCCCAAATTGAGTAAAAATAATTTCTAAAACTTTGTAAAAATTAAGATAACTTTTTAGTACAATAAGAGTCATATCTCTTGTTTAAAACAAAATGTATTTGCATGTTTTACCTATATGGCTATTTAAGTAAAGTTTCTCATAAATAGAAATTTGAGTTCTTGAAATAACTTTTGTTTGAAATGGAAATCTGTAAAATAGTAAATTCATTGTGAATAAAAATATAGCATAGCAATGAAATTTTATTTTAATAAAAAAATATCCATTTTGGAATATATCTTATGCAACATATTTTGCTTGAGTCTTGGATAACTTAAAAATACTATAAAATTTATATTTTCTCAAATAATTTTATAAGAAGGTAAAATATCAATTCAAAATAGTTTTCTATCCAGATATTTAATTACCAAAATCTTTATGAGGATATCACATACTTTGATTTACTTTGTATTTAGTAAACTAGTTTTAAATTAAATGTCAAAAAGTTCTAATTCTTGTGTTTTTTTCAATGGAGACAAACAAACCAGCTTCTATTTTTTTTTTACATTCCAAAATTTGAAAATTTTGGGATGTGACAACTACTCAAGGTATACATGGGTCTACTTCAAGCAGAAAGTGAGACTCAACAAACGGTAATCGACTTTGCCAACGAGGTTTATCGATAACATAATGTCCCTATATTGGCAATTATAAGCAACAATGGATCCAAATTCAAGAACTACACTCTAAATGAATTTCTAATTGAAGAGGGGATAAGACATTAATATTCCGCTGCATACACCCCTCAACAAAATGGTGTAGCCGAGAAGAAAAACTGGGCTTTAATGGATATGGAAAGGTCTATGTTAGGTGAATTCAAGTCACCGTACAATTTCTGGGCTGAAATTATATCCACCACATGTCACTCATCAAACCGGCTTTACCTCCACAAAATCTTGGGCAAGACCTCTTATGAAATAATTACCAGTAACAAGCCCAACATTTTATACTTCCGGGTGTTCGGTTGTAAGTGTTTCTTTCTCATTAAAGGAGTTCGTTTATCTAAATTTGAGTCTAAGGCTTTAGAAGGTATCTTTGTTGGTTATGGTTCTTCATCCCACACTTATAGTCAACAACAAGCTCTACGGAACTATTGTAGAATCTTGTAGTGTAGTGTTCGAGGAAAATGATGGCTCCCATGTGGGGCAACTTGATGTTTGTGATAGAGATGTTGAAATACCCCAAGATGCCATAAAAAGAATGGGCGTGGGATTCTTACGCCCCGTTGAGGAAACCCTTGTGGAGGACCGGGAAGGACAATGATCTACACAAGTAGAGCCCTCATGTACACAAGGTCAAAAAGCTCCACCTGCTGAAGCAACTACTGCACCGACACAACAATCTTCTAAATATCATCCATCAACTGGTCAAGTTGGAAGTCCCAGGCCGGAATATCCGCCTGGGAGGCCAGACTATCCGGCCCTGCTACTCCACCTCGCGCCATCAATGACCAGGAAGAAACTGAAACTCTAGGCCGGATTATCCGGCCCCTCCCTCGGCCGGATTATCCGGCCCTACAAGTACAGAAATGCAACCTCCTGATATGGTTGCTGACTAAGATCAAGGGCGAGTATCTCCATCAACTATCAGTGTTGAACAAGTTGTTAATCAAGGTAAAGCTATTGGTCAACATGAGGACCCGGACGATGAAGAAATTCCTCCAAGAAACAACAAGGAAATTGAAACTCGTGCAAAGCTAGAGCTGAAAGAAATCTTGAACTCAGAGGTCATACACTTGATAAAGTAGAGGGTGATCTAAGAATAAGGGTGTACACAAGAAGAGAGTTGTCAAGCTTTAGTGACCATCAAGCACATATCTCTATGGTGGAACCTAAAAAGGGTTTTGAAGCTCTTGAAGATCCAGATTGGGTTGTTGCTATGCATGAAGAACTCAACAATTTTGAGCGCAACAAGGTCTGGAAGTTACTAGAGAAGCCCAAATATTGCCGCAATATTATCGGCACAAAGTGGATTTTCAAGAACAAGCAAGATGAGAATGAAATTGTCGTAAAAAACAAGGAAAGATTGGTAGCACAAGGTTTCTCTCAAGTGGAAAGCGTCGACTTTGGTGAAACTTATGATCCAGTGGATCGCCTTGAGTCTATCTGTATCCTCCTTGATTATGCAAAGCATCATAATTTTAAATTACAACAAATGGATGTTAAGAGTGCCTTTCTTAATGTCCCTCTACACGAATTGGTGTATGTTAAGCAACCCCAGGTTTCAAGGACCCCCCCCCCCCCTCCTGAACCATGTCTATAAACTCAATAAGGCACTCTATGGCCTTAAACACGCCCCACTTGCATGGTATGAGCATCTTAAAGAGCTTTTGTTAGACCATGGCTTCAAGGTTGGGCAGTTGATCCCACTCTTTAGGTTTGAGTTATCTATGATGGGAGAATTAAGGTTCTTTCTTGGATTCAGAATCAAGCAACTAAGATAAGGGACCTTCGTTAATCAAGCAAAATACATCCAAGCCATGCTCAAGAGATTCAAGATGACGGATCTTAATGGCGTTGCTACACCAATGCAAACTAGTTAAATCCCAATGGTAAAGATGTGGATCAAAAGGTATACCGATCCATGATCGTCTCTCTCCTTTACCTCTATCCATCTAGACCCAATATTGTGTTTAGTGTAGGAGTGTGTGCAAGGTATTAAGCGGCTCCTAAAGAAAGCCACTTAGTGGCAGTCAAGAGAATCTTACGATATTTAGTTCATTCCCCTAATTTTGGATTTTTTTAAGACCATCCCTAATCCCCTTATTTTGGCTTGTGGTATCCCAAGGGCTCTAATTTCTCTCTATGTGGATACACGGATTCTGATTGGGCTGGTGACAAGTATGACAGAAAATCAACTTATGGAGCTTGTCAATTTTTGGGCAGATTCTTGGTATGTTGGTTTTCAAAGAAACAAAATTGTATATCTCTCTCCAGCGTCGAATCTTAATATGTGGCCGTTGCAAGTGCTTGCACTCAGTTATTATGGATGAGGCAAACTTTAAAGGAATACGATGTCAATTGTGACAAAGTGCCTCTTCCACCCCTACCCCCTCTCTCGTCTGGGCCGCCCCCAGCTACCCTGGCTCTCACAGGTGCCGTTCTGGCCACTAGATTCTCTGGGCCTCCCCCGGATCTTCTCCGAAACTTCTCCGGGTACCTTCTCCTCCGAGTACTTCTTCCAATGAGTGAGGGTAACTCCCCCATTCTTATCTTTTGTATGGAAGTTGTGTTCTTGTTGTTGAAACTCGGTCTAGAGGTTTC
The DNA here is from genome assembly GCA_916181665.1 of Avena sativa. Lineage (NCBI taxonomy): Eukaryota > Viridiplantae > Streptophyta > Magnoliopsida > Poales > Poaceae > Avena > Avena sativa. The sequence goes on from OV702284.1 coordinate 380,186,718, forward strand.
CTTTTGTTCCATATGCATGTTAGAAATCGTAGACTAGCAACCCCTTTTCCAGATCTGTGTTTGTACTGTCAATCTGAGATGATCTACAAATTTTCACCAGGGCCAAATTATCTGCCCCTGGCTAGGCTGTATTATCCTGCCTGGAAGGGTTGTTCCCACTGCAGTTTGTTTCAGATTAGGGTGTGACATATGATTGGCATATGGTTGATTTTGTACTATTTTTAGCAATCCTCCTGTAATTTTGTGTGCTTATCTATTTTTTATCTACCTCATTCGCTTCATAGGTGGTTCCCATGGTGTTCCTTAGACGTATCAGCGCCTCCCACGTGCCCAGTATCTTAGGCAGAACGAAGGAGTGTTGGTTGACGAGGTTGAGTTGAGGAGGCAAAAAGGATGGCTGAACGTGCAAGGAAAGAGAAGAAGTCTTGGGCTGGCTCCAAGAGGAAGGGCAAGCAGACTAGGGTCAACAACAAGCAGATGGACATTATTGAATACTCATCTATCCGGTAGTGTGATTTGTATGACGAGGCTGATATTGACGAGGAGATTCGGGTTTGGTACTTTTGGTGTGCTTATCACACGTACATCTTTGACGACGTCTACTCCACTTTGAAGATTCGCCCATGTGTCCTATGGATATGACCGAGGCAGGACGTATGCCTCAGTTTCTTGATGCTATGACTGTGACTAAATAGATTGGGATGCATCATCTCATGGCACTTTAGTGTTCTTATGATACTTCCTCAGTGAAGCAGTTCTTCTCCACTCTTGTAGTGTGTGGCGATGATTATCACACTATGAAGTGGATGACATGCGACAATTTTCTCCAAGCCGACTTCCACATGTTTTCTAAGGTGCTTGGCTATCCCTTCAATGGTCGGGATTATTCTTATGGGCATCACATCATCACCCCTGTCAATCCCAAAAAAGGACTCTCACCCTGCTATGGACCCAATGGTGTAGTTGGCAAGGCAACAGGTCTCTCTCCACTCTATGCTCAGTTGGATAGCATTTTCCATGATTGCATCACTCCGAGTGGGGGTAACAATGACAGTATTCGTGGTCATCTTGTTTAGTTGCTTGCATTTGATCATGAATGTGCCTCTTCTGAAGACCAAGGTGTTAGTTACAGGTTGGATGTGATGGATTTCATCTTCCATGAGTTGACTGATGCTATGTACAACGGGCTATCTATTCCTTATGCTACTTACATCATGATGATCATCAAGCATATGCTTCCCCATGAGGATTTCAATGGGCAACTTGATGGTGAACACAAAAAAATTCTACAACAAGTCTAGGAAGACCTCTTACCCCTTTACAGCTCATGAGTCCTTTATGGGAGATGCTAGGGAGAGTGGGAGAAGGCCTCCTGTGCCATCTATTGCCCGAGAAGTGAAGCAACTCAACGGGTTCCAACGCAACATTTTGTGCATGGGTGTCGATACTCATGATATGGCTCACACTCAGCATGTTATTCTTCACCATGTCTCAGGGGCTTTAGGCCACCCTCCTACACAGTCCGCTGCTACTCGGTATGCTCAGTGGAACATGTCAGGCGTCAACTATGGTGAGCTGGAGCATCATTTGTTTCCTGCCCTAGCGAGGGAATCTACTCCGCCAATAGCTGATAATGAGGATGAGGAGTATGATGATGATGATGATGAGGCTTACGATGATGACGAGGATGAGGAGTGATCTTACGGGCTGCCAGCATCGCTCTTTTCCTTTTTGGCGTTTTGATGCCAAAGGGGGAGAAGTAGTTCTATTAGGTTGCCGATGGGATTTGCATGGGTCAGACACAAGCTCATTTGCCATTTTATCGTTTTCTTTATCCATTCTTCTGCTCATTTAGCGTTGAACTTTTAAATTTGCTATTTGATTTGTTTGAGTGATACTATGTGGTTTATCATGCGACTATGGATCTATCTTGGTTATCTCTAGATTAATCTCTATGGAATTATGGATCTATCTCTATGGAATTCTGTAATTATCTCTATGGATGTATCATAAGATGATTATTGTCGGAAGTCTTAATATGGGGTTTCTAAAATGTGTTTACCATTATAGTATTGAGGACTTCATTATTGGTGGTATGATACACCTATCTCACTAACTCATCATTTGATATTAGTTTCCAATTCATGAGAAGTCTTGTACCTATATGTGTGCATTTGTATTCAAATGCAAACTTGTTATATGCACACATTTAGGGGGAGTACTTTTATCCTTGGAATGATGGTGTTAGTAGGGCTATATTGCAAATCCTAGTATTGTCATCTAACACCAAAAATGGGAGATTGAAAGAGAATTTCATGATCCCTAGTGTTTTGTGTGTTAGATAACAATATCAAGGATTATTTAATGTGTGTTTAGTGCTGGAGATTATTGTTCACTCAAATGCAGCTAAACCAGAGTTCTAGGGGCGGATTATCCACCCGTGCCAAGGGCTGGATTATTCGCCCCTGTCTCCTTCAACAAAGGAGCCAAGGCGTGTCTGTCAGAGAGGGGGCGGAATTTTCCACCAGATTGTTCGTCCAGGGCCGGTGCATTTGTCTGGGCCAGATAATCCGCCCCACCAGGTGGCTGGATAATCCGCCACTCCAGGAAATTTTCCAAAGGCATCCAAGGCACGTCACGCAGAGAGGGAGCGAAGTTTTCCACCGGATTGTCTGGCCAGGTGTAACACCCTCAGAATCGGCCCTATGCAAGTTTTAGCGAAACCCGCCAAACCCGCATAGAAACGATTCAAAGGTGCCCACCTGGCACTTTCATGCGGGTGGAAAACGAAGTAATAAATTTACACAACAGTCCTCGATGGGACCCACAGAACAGATATATACAACGGCGACTCAATGAGTCAAGAATACAGATATACAGAACAAAGATCCAAATCACCTTGAAAACGATAGAGCGTCCAGCTACGGACAAGATGCAAATGGGGCTAAGAGCCCTGAAGAATAACCAATGGCGTCCATAACCCTGCCCAGGCCAAGCCGGAAGGGTAACCCTGCTAACGACGTCGATCTCAAAACCTGCTTAAACAAAAGGGGTGCCGGCAAAGGGCAAAGGAAAAAGAGAGAGCGGTCAGTACTGAGGCCAGTACACGGCGAGGCTAGAGTTCGGCGGTCCTCGCCTACATAGGTATGGTGGACTAAAGCGGCAGCGCAACATGCACTAAACACCCTACAGAGACTCGATATAACTGTCGGCTATCAGAAAGGGATAAGACAGACCTATTCGGAACCAATCTGATACTACCACCAAACAAACCCATCCTGGTATTTCCCCCTCGAGACCAAACGAGGAAGTCAACCGAGGAACTTACACAGTTGGTAGTTTTAATTATTCAGTTATCGTTGCAGCAATTACTAGTCAGGTATATATAGTCATCCTGATAAAATAAGCAGTGGGCACTTTTATTTAACCATTCCATTGTACTTGCAACACTTACTAGTCAGATACAATTAGCATGAGATAACCCAAAACCCAGCAGTTGTTGGTACTTTTATTTAGCCATTCCGTTATAGTTGCAATACTTACTATTCAGATACAATGGTCGCAAGCGACAACCCAAACAAGCAATTGTTGGCAGTTTTACTTAGCCATTCCATTATAGTGAAGCTGATTACTAGTCATTATAAAGTCAAATTTATAGCACTACTTTAGTTATAGTTGTCTATGATCGAGATACTGTGCTCCAAGTCGTCCATAACCGTGGACACGGCTTTCAGAAAGTTTTACCCTGCAGGGGTGCACAAATAGCAACACACACTCGATCAACCTCGGAAAAACCAAATCAAAACCCAACGAGGCCTTCACGACAAAGCAATCACAGGATTCAGAAATATTTTAGGGGGCCACCCCATTGAGTACACCCGCAACGAAGCTAGCTGACTCCGAGACGGACTCAAGGTTTGCGTCAGTGGCTGTAAACGACTAGGAACCCAAAACTGGGCTTGTCGATACCGCGAAAACACTCCGCTTACCTAAACAGTACAGGTGCTCCTCGCACAATCGTAAATAAAGCAGTAAAGCATGGCATAAGTACAGGATAGTAAATAAAACCTCAAACTAGTTTGTGGCCCCAAGAAATAAGACGGAATCAAGATCTGGCTCAGGGGGGTCCCATAATCCTCCCGGATGTGGATAGCGCGAATATTCAAGGAACAGGTATCAAGTACTCGGGGTCCTACGGGACACAAGTGGACGGTTAACAACCAAATAACATCTATTGCCCACCTGTGCCTCTGCTTACCTACTTCAATTTTAGTTGTTAAACAGTAATTAAAGTAAACGATAATGGAAGCCATGATCATCTCCAACCTTAAACATGCGGCAACACTCCAACAACTGTGGTACTGGATGGCACGCAACAACACTTGAGCAAGCGACTACGACGCGCAAGTCCAACTATCTACCAAACAACAGGTAATAGGATGTGTCCAAGGCAATATAAGGCTGCAAGGGATATCACGGGTACGAAAACTAGAGCATCGCAACACAGATAGCAATAGATCAACAGGAGGGAATAAATACTATAAAAGTAAGATAGGTAGAAAGGGGGAGATGCTCGCCTGAAAAACATTGCCGAAGATTCAACCGAAGATCGGGGCGAAGCTCACATCAACTCAACGGCCCAATCCGCGAAGAAGCAAAACACTAGAAGAAACACCGGATGCAATATTTAATACTACGGTAAAAGATCGGGCATGATGCATGTATGATGCATGGCATGGCAAAGGTGCGATGCGATTAGGCAATATTAAGCGGAACCGGGGTCCCGACCAATACTTAAGTGGTTCAAGTTGTTTAACTACCCCGCAATTTAAATGTTGTCTTAACATGGCAAAATATATCACCGGTTCGCTACACAAAGTTAAATGGGGCCAATATAAGACTAGATTTGCCCGCATATGGGCCCCATATTTAATTTAGGTGAATCGGCATAAGGCCCCCAAACCACACAAATATGCATGCGAGTATGACAATTTAATATGCAACAATTTATATAGATGGCATTTATGAAATAGGGGCTCGGATCAGGGTCACACATTAGGGTTCGGAAGATCTTGGGGTTCCGGGGTTCAGGGTCGGTCTCAGGGTTCAGGGTTCGACGGGATCAGCGGGAGCGGATACAAGATGGAGAACTTGTCGTGACGTGCCGGAGATCTTGGTTCCTAGCGGTCGATCTTGTCGTCGAGAAGATCTTGTCGGGTCCGCGGTCGTCGGGTCGTGTCGTTCCACGGCGGAGATCTTGGTGTTCCGGGTCTCGGCGTCTTGGGATCCGAGAGGAAGTACTTGACGTGCCGGAATGAAGAACTTCGCGTTTCGGTGGCGATCTTGGCGGTCTTCGGGTTCGGGCCTTGGCGTCCGAGAGGAAGTGCTTGGCGCTCGGCGTCCTTCGGTATCCATGTCGACGGTCTTGGCGTTCGGGGATCCTCTGGGTTTCCACCGACAACCTTGAAGGCTCCGGCTTTGGTTGCTCGTAGTGAACTTGGTTCCGCGACGGTATGGCTTCGGGTAATACTATCTTCGAAAAGAGGTCATGGTGAGAAGACCTTATCGGGACAAACATAGACTGCGAGTGTTCGATCTCAGGGCTTCAACATCCCAGCACCAAACTTCCTGGCAACAAACCAGGACACACGCAGGTACATGCGAGGACACCAGGGACGAGGAGGCCGGGCTCGGCGCTGGGGCACCGCGAGACGAGGCGGCCGACGGGCGGTACTCGCAGGCACCGGAAGCGGACCGACGCGGGATGTTGAGGACGGGGCCGCGGGGAGCTCGGGGAGGCAGTGGCCGGTGAGGGAGGCGCCGGGGAGCGCCGGTGGTGGGTGGGATCGGAGGAAGAGGCAGAGGACAGCGAGGCCGGCACGACGGGGCCGACGCGGCGGCGCCGGTGAGGAGCTCGGCTCGGCGGCGGGGCGAGATGGAGGCGACGCGAGGGTGCGGTGATGCGGCCAGAGGACAGCCGGCGAGGAGGAGGAGAGGGCCCGCACGGGGAGGTGCTCGACGGCCACTGCAGAGGGGCGCCGGCGGCTCGGGCAGGGTCGGAGGGCAGGCGGTCGACGTCGCGGTGAAGAAACAGAGGAGGAGGAGGCGGCAGAGAGAGGGCGACGGCCGAAGAGGAGGAACCAGGGCGACGGGGAGGCGGCGCCCGCAGGCGGTCGGCGGCGATCGGAGAGGAGGGAAGAGGCACGGTGCGGGAGGGGTGGACGGGGATCTACGGGCGGCGGCGGCGGCGCTGGTGATTGAGGGCATGATCCAGTTGGAGTGTGTTTAAAGGGCATGATCGTGCGGTTATAGTACGTCCATATATATTTTATGGTTTTTGTCAACACCCGTATTTTTCAATCCTAGATGCCTGTTATGCCATACATCGCAATCCCAGGATTACCATTTTTGCGAGACATAACAGAATTGGATACCATAGTACATCATCCATTACAAACGATACATAAGTTCTTACACAAATAGGGATCTCATGATCCAGTTCTTAATACAACCTCAAGCAGCGGAATACGTAATAATAACGACAGCGTAGGCGAAGCTCCATCTTCGGGGTCACAGGCAATGCTGACGATGGGAGATGATCCTAGTTGTCATAACCTTCCTGGGGTCCATCCTCCAGGTACTCCTCTTCATAGTCTGGCCATGGGAATAGCCAGGGACAAAGCCATGAGTACTCTTTAAGTACTCGCAAACTAATACTAACAAGTAAAGGGGGTTTTTGGATAATAGGACACTAGGCTCTAAGGTTGTTTTGCAAAAAGCCAGGTTTATTTCTACTAAGTTCCAAAGCTAATCACAATTTTATAAATTCCTAAATGGGATCTTGTAATTCAGGTCACAACTCTGTTGTGGTCAAGTCAAAGTCTCAATTCATTTCACAAGTCACTTTTGAAAAGTCTGATGAGGGAACAGTATGGCCACTCCAACTGTCCATAACCGCGGACGCGGCTATTCGAATAGTTTGACACTCTGCAGAGATTGTACACTTTCACCACAACATTCGATACATCCGTCAGGAACAAATCCTGAATTCACCATACTCAGTATGCGGATAATCAATCTTAACCTTTCAATTACACTCCCTAGTATAAGCACCTCTCCTGTGAGTTTGGCCTCCCAACCATGACCACTGTCATCTTGGGTACTGCACAGGTGGACAATCTTCACAAGGTAGCCTCTGCTCAGACCTTGTCCATGAGGGAACTAATACTAAGGTATATAAGTTTCCAGTCAAGCCCTACCCAATATTCAGGTATTGTGGTTGTACGCTAAAATTGGAATGGTATCACATCCAGACAACCATCAGTTTTATAAAGGGCTAAGGCTCATGCCTCAACATTTTCATCACCAAAATCATCAAGTGTTTGGAAACACATGTCCAAAACATTTCAATAGAATGATCCATCATTCCAAGGTTTTCATAACCATTTTTCCACCAAGTATTCCCATCTAAAAGTTGATCAAGTTTTATGCTTAGCACTAGCATCTACAGGTAGGGGTAGTAATGATGAGGGGTGGTAAGCTGGTGGAGTTTCAACTAAGTACAACCTTATATCTTAGGTTGATATCAAGGTTTCTAGCTTAGGCCAAATTTTATGCTCTTTATGCAACCTTCTGCACAACTGTCTAGTATCTACCAAACTCTTAGGTAGACTCTAAACAAGCTTTGACAAAGAAATAAAGTAAGAAGCTTGCCATAAAACTAGGATTGGTTTAGCAAGTGGGTATGATCACATATGCTTAAGGCATAAAGTAGTCATCTCACAAGTATGGGTTTGTGGCATCAGTAGGGTATCCTGCAAGCGTTAGCTTGCATAGGTCAACTTGATTAGTAAGGCTTGCATCAATGTCAATATAAGCTTGCATAGGTATAGTATCTTGCAAGTGGTAGCTTTCCTTGTGCAGAGCAGTGGTTGAAGTTCTCCTCGGCTTCCTCTTCGTAGTATCCTCCTTCCTCCTCGTAGTATCCTTGGTCGGTACTAGCGTCTATGAATAAATATGAGGTACACAATCACCAAACAATACTTAACTACGTGCAATCATCACACACAAGGGTCCTATAGATGATCTAGCATCATCTCTAACATTACAAGGTTAAGACTTGGTTTAAATCCTTTTTATTTTTAGAAAAGCAATTTCTACTCATTGAAAAATTACTTAAGATTTAATATTCTCAAAACTAAACATGGGATCATGTTGACACATGTCATCACCACATATTGTAGTCCATGGGAATGTGATTTAAAGTGGTGTCACAATTTAATAAGGTTTTACCCTTTTATCTTAATTAATTAAAGTGGCTAGAAATGCTTATGAAGCATTCTTTTATTACTTGAACATTATTTCTGCAAGTAAACCTATATATTTTTATATATTCTGAAAGGTATGGTTAAATGTGATTTTTGAGAGTTGGAATCAACTCAAAAGCCTTTATGGTTGAAATTTGAAAAATTTTTGAATGCAGAAAAGCTTCTGCCTTGTTATTTTTACTATGGGTGATCTACAAATCCAAATGACTTGAATCCAACGGGCTTGGATTAAGCATTCACAGACCTTTCCAACAAAATTGGTTTCATCCAAATTGATGCACTGAATCGATCTGGGTTGATTTTTGAAGTTGGGTGCTAAAGTGTTTTTGAAATGAAATAGAAAAAGGTTTAATTTGAATTGATGGGCTGCGCGGGAAATGTTACTGGGCCGGCCTGCTAAGCGCAGTGCTCCCGCGGGCTGCTTAAGTGGGTTTCCCCACTCGTCAGTGACACGGGGCTGGGCAAAGCGGTATGGGGCAACGTGGATCATTCGATCTAGTTCTAATCTAACGGCTAGGGGTCATCGTCGACGCGAGACAACTCCGGCGAGAACGAAACCTAGCGCGGCCAGTGAGGGGTGCTGGGGGCTCACCGGGGTACGGGCGAGGGTCGGCGAGGCGGGCGAACGACGAAGTCGACAACGGCGAACCTCCTGGTACCGGTGGCTTCTCCTGTGGCGGCTCCAATCGCTGGCTCCCTTCTTCTCCGGCAGCGGCAGGCTCCAGTGAAATTCCGGGGACGGTGCTGTGTCTCTTGGCGATGCTCAACGACATGGTCTCGAGGCATGGGGCGATGTGGTTTGGTCTGGAACGGGCGGTGCTCTGCGCGGCAGAGGCGGCGTCTTCGACGGCGGGCGGTGGCTTATGGCACGGGGCGGCAAACGGGGGTGTCTGGCGGTCTCCTGGGTCGGTGGTGTTCGTGTGTGCACGCGGAGAGGGCGGCGCGCGGTCTGTGGACGCTGGTCGAGGGTGGCGCTCTGGCGCACGCTCGGCATGGTCTGGGCGTGTCTCGTGCGCGTGTCCAGGGCTTGGCAACGCTCGCGGCTGGGACAGGCAGTGGCAGTGGACGGTGGGCTGCCTCCCAGACAAGGTTGGCACGACTAGTTCTTCCTCTAGCCTGCTGTCCACAATGGGGTGACATGGGGGTGCTCGGTTGTTCACCATTAATGACAATGGCAAGATCACAGGGGTGCTAGTGTTGGGCTAATCTTTCTAGATGATCTACTGAGGTGTGTGTGAGCTAACTAGGGAACAAATTAGGCTCAAAACACTGCACACTATAGTGTTTGATGTTTTGTTTGATTTGTGTCTGCAACCTGTTTGATGAAATGGCCGCATGAAATCAAGTTTTGAATTTTGAAATGTATTTTGGTGAGTTTGCTAGATTGGTGCTGGTGAGTCTGCAGATGCTTGGGTTTTTAAAATTGAGCTTGTTTGAGTGGGTTTTGAAAAAGTGGGATCTTCCCATATGAAGAAGATTCAATTTTGAATTGTCATTTAAACTATGCATTTGAAAGTTTCTGGATGATCACAAAGTGGGCCTTGATACCTTGTTATGAGTACATTCAAGGGGTGCAAAGATCCAGAAAAGTTTCTCTTAGGTTTTGAAAGTTTGAGACAGCCAAAGTAGGCATGGGAGTTAAATTGGTCAAAATGACTATTCACTTAATATATTTGTTTTGATTTACTTGTCTTTAGGAAAAGTGTGGGAAATTTTTTAGATGATGTTTATTTCACCTAAGAAACATTTTACAAGCAATGGATCACAAAAACAAAGTGGTTTTTAAGGAAATTCAAAATCCATGCATACACATATACGTGCATTCATGATTTTATTTAGAAAAGTTTTTGTTAACCTTAATCTTGATGATTAGTGTTTGTTGATATAAGTTTGGTATTTTTGGGATGTTACAAACCTTCCCCCCTTAAACAAAATATCGTCCCTAGATTTGAAAAAAGGACGAAAAGATTACCTAGGATTTGAAGAGATCTGGAAACTCCATTTGGATGTGATCTTCGCGTTCCCAGGTAGCTTCCTCTTCTGTGTGATTGCTCCATTGAATCTTGAGAAATTTGATGCTTCGGGTTCTGGTAGTTCGAAAGGCTTCTTCCAAAATACGGATGGGTACTTCGGGATAGGTTAGGTCATTGTTGATCTCTATGGTCCGGTGATCGATATTCTTGAACACTTCGGTCTTCTCGGGGACTTCGAGACATTTGCGAAGTAACGAGATATGGAATACATTGTGCACAGCTGACATCTCTTCAAGTAGCTCCAGTTGATACGATACTTCTCCTCGACGGTTCAATTTTGAAAGGTCCGATATATCTGGGAGCTAACTTTCCTTTGAGTTGGAAACGCTGCATTCCCTTCAATGGCGACACTTTCAGATAAACAAAATCTCCGATGTTGAAGGCGAGGTCTCGACGTCTCTTGTCGGCGTAACTCTTCTGTCGGGATTGGGCTGTCTTGAGGTGCTCGCGAATCTTGTGAACCTTCTCTTCTGCTTCTCGTAGGATGTCGGGTCCGAAAATCTGACTCTCTCCTACTTCCGACCAGTTCAAAGGGGTGCGGCACTTTCTTCCGTACATAAATTCAAATGGGGCCATTTGCAAACTGGCTTGGTAACTATTGTTGTAGGAAAATTCTGCAAACGGCAGACAGTCTTCCCACTTGGATCCATATTCTAGCACACATGCTCTAAGCATATCTTCGAGTATTTGATTTACTCGCTCCGTTTGTCCATCGGTCTGAGGGTGATACGCGGTACTGAAATCTAGGCGGGTTCCTAAACCTTCTTGGACTTTCTTCCAGAATCTCGAGGTAAACTGAGTTCCTCGATCCGATACGATGTTCTTGGGGGCTCCGTGCAAACTAACGATCCTAGCGATATACAACTCTGCTAGCTTCGAACTCTGATAGGTAGTTTTAACAGGCAAGAAATGGGCGACTTTGGACAATCTGTCCACTATGACCCAAATAGAGTCATTTACCCTACTAGAAGTAGGTAGTCCAGTGATAAAGTCCATTCCTACAGAATCCCATTTCCATTCCGGAATCTGCAAAGGTTGCAACAATCCAGTGGGTCTTTGATGTCCTGCCTTGACTCGCTGACATATATCACACTTGGCGATATAGATATAGCTTCCGATTTCTCTCTTCATCTTATGCCACCAAAATTGCTCTTTCAAATCTTGATACATCTTAGTTCCTCCGGGATGGATAGAATAAAGAGTATCATGAGCCTCTTTCAAGATAACTTCTTTTAACTCAGAATCTGCTGGTACACAAAGGCGTCCTTTGTACCACAGAACTCCTTCTTCGTCCTCAGTGAATCTGGGTACTTTGCCTATACCGATATGACGCTTGATTCCGTCGATACTAGCATTTCCTTTCTGCGCCTCTTTAATCTGACTGATCAAAGTGGGCTGAAGTTCTATGCTAGCGAAAAATCCTTCACTTACTAATTTCATTCGAAAATCTTCCATCTCTTTGTGCAAACTTGGTTGCTCCTTCAAAATCATGGAGTTCAAGCGGCACAGGAATCTGCTAAGGGCATCGGCTACCACATTGGCTTTACCAGGGTGATAGTGAATGTCCAGGTCGTAATCCTTGATTAGCTCAATCCATCTTCTCTGCCTCATATTCAGCTCCTTCTGAGTGAATATATACTTTAGGCTCTTGTGATCCGAATAAATCTCACAACGGTTTCCCATCAGGTAATGTCTCCATGTCTTCAAGGCTAGAACTACGGCTGCGAGTTCGAGGTCATGGGTTGGGTAATTTTGTTCATGTTGCTTCAATTGTCGTGATAGATAAGATATAACTTTGCCTTCTTGCATTAGCACACATCCGAGACCAATCTTGGATGCGTCACAAGACACATCGAAGGGCTTCGTGATATCCGGCATAATCAAGATTGGGGCTGAAATCAATCTCCTCTTGAGTTCTTGAAAACTCGCTTCACACTTGTCGGTCCATTCAAACTTCTTGTCCTTCTTCAGCAATTGGGTCATGGGTCTGGCGATACTAGAGAATCCTTCTACAAATTTGCGGTAATATCCCGCCAATCCGAGAAAAGCACGAACTTGGGTTTGAGTGGTTGGGGCTTGCCAATCTTCTACATTTTTCACTTTGGCCGGGTCAACGGCAATTCCTCAGGCTGATACAATGTGACTGAGGAACCCTACCTCCTGTAACCAAAATTCACATTTGCTAAATTTTGCATACAGCTGATGCTCTCTAAGGGTTCCAAGAATGGTCCTTAGGTGTAGCTCATGTTCTTCTTCTGATTTGGAATAAATCAGTATGTCATCGATGAAAACAACGACAAACTTATCCAGGAAGTCCATAAAAATCTTATTCATGAGGTTCATGAAATAAGCGGGGGCATTGGTTAATCCAAAAGACATGATTGTATACTCATACAATCCATATCTGGTGGTAAAGGCAGTCTTTGGGATATCCTCTACACGAATCTTGAGTTGATGATAGCTAGTTCTAAGATCAATCTTAGAAAACACCTGGGCTCCGGTCAACTGATCAAACAAATCTTCTACCTTAGGCAAGGGGTACTTGTTCTTGATGGTGACATCATTCAACTTTCGATAATCCGTACACAAACGGTTACCTCCATCCTTCTTGTCCACAAACAAGACAGGTGACCTCCATGGGGACGCACTTGGTTGAATCAATCCGATTTCCAACATGGAATCCAGTTGCTTCTTCAGTTCTTCTAGTTCTGACGGGTTCATACTATAGGGTCTCTGGGCTATGGGTCCGGTTCCGGAGATTAGTTCGATGATAAACTCGATATCCCGATCTGGGGGCATACCGGGCAAAATATCTGGAAATCCATCGGGGTATTCGCAGACTATCCGAACTTGGTCAATGGTAGGTTGGGCTATACTCTTGTTACACTTGAATTGGTGAGGTAAGGTTTCAGATATATGCTCGACTGATATTCCGGAGGTACTGGTCATGGTAATGGCTTTCTTGGCACAGTCAATCAATCCTTTATGTTTGGACATCCAATCCATTCCTAGTACTACTTCCAAACCTTTAGTTCCGAGTACTATTAGATTAGCATAAAAATCTATGACATGGATTCGGATAGGGACGACCTTGCAAATTTGCCTAGCCTTGGTGGTTGATCCGGGAATTTGTACAATCATCACATGCTTCAATTTGGTTGGTTGAATTTTACTAGTGCAAGAAAATTCTTCGGTGACAAATGAATGCGATGCACCAGAATCAAACAACACTCTTGCAAGTACTGAATTAACAGAAAACATACCCAGCACGACGTCTGGCGCTTCCTGAGCTTCTTCAGCATGCATGAGAAAACGACGGCCCTTGCGGTTGAGTGAATTCCCTGGGGCAAATCTTCTCCCTGGCTGGACACGACGCTGCTGCTGAGCTGGGACATTGGTATTAGGGGCTGTAGCATTCTTCTTGTTGGGGCACTCATTGGAATAGTGGCCTTTATTTCCACAGTCATAACAGGTCACTTGTGACTTGTCCTTGGCTGCGACAGGCACAGCATTGCTTCTAGTCCTCGGGGCAGTGTTGGGGTTGGCGGTAGCATTGTTGGTGTTGAACTTGGGTGGGGCACGGGTGAAATTGCTAGAGTTGCCGGGGTTGTTGTGATTTCCTCCGGGTCTAGGGTTTCCACGGTTGGGGTAGGTCGGACGGGTCATAGGGGGTCTGTTGGTTCTTGGGGCAAATCCTGGAGATGGGTTGGGGCGATACTTTGGGGTCTGATGGGTTCCTGGTTGATGCATCATGCGACGCTTGAGGTTCTCATTGGCCTGGTTGATCTTTCCTTCCATCTGGATAGCAGAGTCGACAAGGGCTTCAATATCAGCAAAGGGGATATTGACTAACACTGTCTGCATCTCGTCATGCAGACCATTCAGGAATCTTTCTTTCTTCTTGGCTTCGGTGTCTATCTCGTCCAGGGCATACCTAGCTAATGAAAAAAAATTGTCACAGTATTCTACTATAGTCATCCTTCCTTGCTTCAACTCCCTGAACTCGTCTCTCATTCTCTTGATCAAACCTGGTGGCACATGGGTTCTGCTAAACTTGACCTTGAATTCCTCCCAGGTCATCATTTGGCCTCCGGTCATTGCACGCACACTGTTCCACCATGCCCTGGCATCTCCGGCTAGATAATGGGTGGCGAACAAGACTTTCTCGTTGGCTTCCACTCCTACTACTTCTAAGTTATTTTCCATGGTTTGCAGCCAATCATCGGCGTCTAGGGATTCTTCTGACTTGGTGAAAACGGGTGGGTTGGTATTCTGGAAATTCTTGAGCTTAGATCCATGGTTGTCCTGATTTCCATGGCCTTGGTTGTTGTGGGCTAGCTAGTCTATCTGTTGCAGAGTGGCTAGGTTGGCTTGACGTTCCGCTCTTTCAGCTTCGCGGTCATAAGTCAACATTTGCAGGATCTGCAACATCGGGTCCGGGGCTGAACCACTTCCTCCACATGGCATCTGAAGATTGATATAGATCATGAGAAAAGAGGGAAATTTCTAAGGTTTTGGGTCTTTGAAAAGTTTTTAGAGTTTGACTCAAGTTTTGTAGCAACTTGCTTTTTCATTCATTCACTCATAGCACACAGTACAACACACACCACAACAAGGAAAAACAGATGGTTTTAAGAACCATTCTGGAAACTACGATACAGTGGGACCGACTACTACTCACTACGCTAGTGCTCAGTGCTACTACTCCTCGGAGTTTGTGGCTTCATCATCTTCCTCACCATCGATGAAGGCGAAATCATCCTCATCGGTGAAGAAGTCCATGGCATGATCCTCCAGAAAATCATCGTCATCGCTGAGATAGGAGTAAGGGTCTCCACGAAGATCTTCTCCGGCATTTTCCCTTTCCTCCAACTGCATGTCTCTCTCGTGGATGGTCTCTTCCAGAGATGAGATGCGATGGCGAAGACGGGCAATAATGCGCTCCTTCTTGTCGAGCTGACGGCGGCGAGACTTGCAATCCTTTGCTAGCATGGCGATGGTCTGATCCTTCGTCTTGATGATGGCAGACTTGTGGTTGCAATAGTCACGGCAGTTGTCCAACTCCTGCTGACGATCATACATCATGAAGCTAAGGTGGTCCAATTGAGTCTTCAGCTCGGGGTGGTATGGGGCTTCCAGTGGTTGGCCATTGGCATCACGCCTTGGGAAAAACTCAAAGCGAGTACCCTTGATCTGATTGATGCTCTGCCCACACAGACGGGAAAGAGCTTCCTGCATTGCTCTGGCCAGTCCATCGAGCCAGTTGTTTTCCCTCAAGGTAAACTGAATTCCCTCCGCAGTGGGAGGTTCAATCTTTCCTCGGAGACTTGCAACAATTAGCCACTGCAGATCTTCTCCTCCTTGATCATTGAGCTGACCTCCAAAGAACTCGGGATGCGGACGCTCCAGAAGTTCCGAAAGCTGATCCAGATCCCTCTAAAAGATAAGGTCTCCTCCATTCCCGAGTTGGTAAAACTTGTTGTACTTCACGTCCATCTATAAAGGATGAGTAGATTAGCAGAGTGATCAAGTGTGTCAAAATTTTATCTATTTTGCAAGAGTTTTTGAGGAACATTAAGTTTTATTAAAGAATTAAAGAGGTAAGAATGAGAATAAGTTTTCGTAAATATTTTTGTTCTTTGGTTTTGAAACTAAGTTTTTGGTTCAACGTCCCATCTAACTAGGGTCTCCTATGGTCAGGATGGCTCTGATACCAACTTGTCAACACCCGGATTTTTCAATCCTAGATGCCTGTTATGCCATACATCGCAATCCCAGGATTACCATTTTTGCGAGACATAATAGAATTGGATACCATAGTACATCATCCATTACAAACGATACATAAGTTCTTACACAAATAGGGATCTCATGATCCAGTTCTTAATACAACCTCAAGCAGCGGAATACGTAATAATAACGACAGCGTAGGCGAAGCTCCATCTTCGGGGTCACAGGCAATGCTGACGATGGGAGATGATCCTAGTTGTCGTAACCTTCCTGGGGTCCATCCTCCAGGTACTCCTCTTCATAGTCTGGCCATGGGAATAGCCAGGGACAAAGCCATGAGTACTCTTTAAGTACTCGCAAACTAATACTAACAAGTAAAGGGGGTTTTTGGATAATAGGACACTAGGCTCTAAGGTTGTTTTGCAAAAAGCCAGGTTTATTTCTACTAAGTTCCAAAGCTAATCACAATTTTATAAATTCCTAAATGGGATCTTGTAATTCAGGTCACAACTCTGTTGTGGTCAAGTCAAAGTCTCAATTCATTTCACAAGTCACTTTTGAAAAGTCTGATGAGGGAACAGTATGGCCACTCCAACTGTCCATAACCGCGGACGCGGCTATTCGAATAGTTTGACACTCTGCAGAGATTGTACACTTTCACCACAACATTCGATACATCCGTCAGGAACAAATCCTGAATTCACCATACTCAGTATGCGGATAATCAATCTTAACCTTTCAATTACACTCCCTAGTATAAGCACCTCTCCTGTGAGTTTGGCCTCCCAACCATGACCACTGTCATCTTGGGTACTGCACAGGTGGACAATCTTCACAAGGTAGCCTCTGCTCAGACCTTGGCCATGAGGGAACTAATACTAAGGTATATAAGTTTCCAGTCAAGCCCTACCCAATATTCGGGTATTGTGGTTGTACGCTAAAATTGGAATGGTATCGCATCCAGACAACCATCAGTTTTATAAAGGGCTAAGGCTCATGCCTCAACATTTTCATCACCAAAATCATCAAGTGTTTGGAAACACATGTCCAAAACATTTCAATAGAATGATCCATCATTCCAAGGTTTTCATAACCATTTTTCCACCAAGTATTCCCATCTAAAAGTTGATCAAGTTTTATGCTTAGCACTAGCATCTACAGGTAGGGGTAGTAATGATGAGGGGTGGTAAGCTGGTGGAGTTTCAACTAAGTACAACCTTATATCTTAGGTTGATATCAAGGTTTCTAGCTTAGGCCAAATTTTATGCTCTTTATGCAACCTTCTGCACAACTGTCTAGTATCTACCAAACTCTTAGGTAGACTCTAAACAAGCTTTGATAAAGAAATAAAGTAAGAAGCTTGCCATAAAACTAGGATTGGTTTAGCAAGTGGGTATGATCACATATGCTTAAGGCATAAAGTAGTCATCTCACAAGTATGGGTTTGTGGCATCAGTAGGGTATCTTGCAAGCGTTAGCTTGCATAGGTCAACTTGATTAGTAAGGCTTGCATCAATGTCAATATAAGCTTGCATAGGTATAGTATCTTGCAAGTGGTAGCTTTCCTTGTGCAGAGCAGTGGTTGAAGTTCTCCTCGGCTTCCTCTTCGTAGTATCCTCCTTCCTCCTCGTAGTATCCTTGGTCGGTACTAGCGTCTATGAATAAATACGAGGTACACAATCACCAAACAATACTTAACTACTTGCAATCATCACACACAAGGGTCCTATAGTGTTGGAGATATGCCCTAGAGGCAATAATAAATGTAGTTATTATTATATCTTTGTGTTTATGATAAATGTTTACATTCATGCTATAATAGTATTAACAAGGAAACATTAATACTTGTGTGATTTGTAAACTTAATTTGAAGTCCCTAGTATAGCCTCTATACTTCACTAGCTTGTTGGTTGATTAATGATTGTGGTTTCCCTATCATGAACATTGAGATGTTATCAACAACAAGATCATATCATTAGGAGAATGATATGGTGGACATACTCCTATAGATAAGCGTAGCATAAAGATCATGTCATTTCAATAGTTCAATTGCTATATGCTTTCTGATACATAGTAACCTAATTCCTTCGACCATGAGATCATGCATATCACCTTTACCGGATGGATGCTTTGATGACATCAAACACCACACCGTAACTGGGTGGCTATAAAGGTGGCATTGAGTGTTCGGAAAGTATTGGTTGAGACACATGGATCAAGAGTGGGATTTGTCCATCCATATGACGGATAGATATTCTTTGGGCCCTCTCGGTGAAATGTCATCCAATTAGCTTGCAAGCATGTGACTGGCTCACAAGGTATCACATATCACGGGAACGAGAAAAGAGTACTTATCGGTAACGAGGTTGAACTAGGTATGCAGAGATACCGACGATCATAACCTCGGATAAGTAACATATCGTGAGACAAAGGGAAATTGGTATCGTATGTAAGTGGTTCATTCGATCGCAAAGTAATCGTAGAAATATGTGGGAGCCATATGAATTTCCAGATTCCTCTATTGGTTATTGTTTGGAGAAGTGTCTCGATCATGTTCGCATAATTCACGAACCGTAGGGAGACACACTTAAGGATTCGACGTTGTTTTGAGTAGTTATGGTATTATGAGAAAGAGACTGAATGTTGTTCGGAGTCTCGGATGGGATCCGGGATATCACGAGGTGATCCGGAATGGTCCGGAGAATAAGATTCATATAAGGAAAGTCCCGTTTCGGAGTTCGGAAATGATTCCGGTGAATGTTCTAGAAGGTTCCGGAATGTCCGGCACTCCGGGAGGGGGGAGGGGTACATGAATGTGTCATTACATATTGGAATGATTGCATCATGTACTAAGTGTTCTTGCTGTTCCAAATAAAGGATTAAATTGAATCCTAAAACAGAAAAGTCAAATGTCCAGTTTGAAAGTCAAACGGCTAAAACAAGAAACTGTGGGAAACAAGCAAGAGGAGGCAAAAACCGACTTGGGGGAGGAGTCCCTCCTCTCCAAGCCGGCGGCCCACCTAGGCCGAGTTGGGGAGGGACTCCCCTCCCTCCCCTGGCGCGCCGGCCCCTCCACCCATAAAAGGAGGGGCAGGGCCTCCTCCTCTAGACACAAGTTTCTACCTCTA
Organism: Avena sativa; assembly: GCA_916181665.1. NCBI lineage: Eukaryota > Viridiplantae > Streptophyta > Magnoliopsida > Poales > Poaceae > Avena > Avena sativa. The sequence continues at coordinate 380,205,936 of OV702284.1, forward strand.
ATCTCCGGTTTAGAGCCGTTTTGGTTTAGAGCTTCTAATTGCTTTAGCCTGCGGTTTAGAGCCTTCTAATTGGTGTGTCTAATCTCTAGACCACTAACAGCCCTCTCTCATAATCCACCATACTCGCTCCGGCTTAAGGCGAAGCCCTGCGGGATCTTCCCTCTACTTCCGGTACCACGCCGTTGTGCTGCCGGAATCGCAAGGAGAGTGCTACAACCTCCGCTGCCTGCTGGAACAAGGGAGAGGAAGGTCTTCGTCGAGTACCGAACGTGTGACCGACTGCGGGAGCGCTGCCGGAACGCAGCGCCGGAAGGATCGTCTACACGATCTTGAGATCGGGAAGAGTACGACTACATCACCCACGAGAATCCGCTCTCGTTAAACACTTTGGAATCTTCGAGGGTAAGTTATTTCATCGACTCGTTGCTAGAATCTAGTAGATAGATCTTGGCTTGTTTGTTTGTATGCGATAGAAAATTTTTGTTTTCCATGCTACGAACCCCTACATATAGATGATCTAGCATCATCTCTAACATTACAAGGTTAAGGCTTGGTTTAAATCCTTTTTATTTTTAGAAAAGTAATTTCTACTCATTGAAAAATTACTTAAGATTTAATATTCTCGAAACTAAACATGGGATCATGTTGACACATGTCATCACCACATATTGTAGTCCATGGGAATGTGATTTAAAGTGGTGTCACAATTTAATAAGGTTTTACCCTTTTATCTTAATTAATTAAAGTGGCTAGAAATGCTTATGAAGCATTCTTTTATTACTTGAACATTATTTTTGCAAGTAAACCTATATATTTTTATATATTCTGAAAGTTATGGTTAAATGTGATTTTTGAGAGTTGGAATCAACTCAAAAGCCTTTATGGTTGAAATTTGAAAAATGTTTGAATGCAGAAAAGCTTCTGCCTTGTTATTTTTACTATGGGTGATCTACAGATCCAAATGACTTGAATCCAACGGGATTGGATTAAGCATTCACAGACCTTTCCAACAAAATTGGTTTCATCCAAATTGATGCACTGAATCGATCTGGGTTGATTTTTGAAGTTGGGTGCTGAAGTGTTCTTGAAATGAAATAGAAAAAGGTTTAATTTGAATTGCTGGGCTGCGCGGGAAATGTTACTGGGCCGTCCTGCTAAGCGCAGTGCTCCCGCGGGCTGCTTAAGTGGGTGTCCCCACTCGTCAGTGACACGGGGCTGGGCGAAGCGGTATGGGGCAACGTGGATCGTTCGATCTAGTTCTAATCTAACGGCTAGGGGTCATCGTCGACGCGAGATAACTCCGGCGAGAACGAAACCTAGCGCGGCCAGTGAGGGGTGCTAGGGGCTCACCGGGGTACGGGCGAGGGTCGGCGAGGCGGGCGAACGACGAAGTCGACGACGGCGAACCTCCTGGTACCGGTGGCTTCTCCTGGGGCGGCTCCAATCGCTGGCTCCCTTCTTCTCCGGCAGCGACAGGCTCCAGTGAAATTCCGGCGAGGTGGTGCTCGCCTTGCTCTGAGAATGGTGTGGCACGATCAGTGGGGAGAGGGGAGTGAGATGGTTTGAAGAAATCGTGCGGGGGTGGCCTCTATTTATAGTCGAGCGAGGGGACCGTCGGGGCGCACGGTGAGCTCGTCGGGGGCGACGTTACAGGCGGCTAATGGCATGGGCAAGGGTAGGGGACGGTGCTGTGTCTCCTGGCGATGCTCAACGACATGGTCTCGAGGCATGGGGCGATGTGGTTTGGTCTGGAACGGGCGGTGCTCTGCGCGGCAGAGGCGGCGTCTTCGACGGCGGGCGGTGGCTGTATGGCACGGGGCGGCAAACGGGGGTGTCTGGCGGTCTTCTGGGTCGGTGGTGATCGTGTGTGCACGCGGCGAGGGCGGCGCGCGGTCTGTGGACGCTGGTCGAGGGTGGCGCTCTGGCGCACGCTCGACATGGTCTGGGCGTGTCTCGTGCGCGTGGTCCAGGGCTTGGCAACACTCGCGGCTGGGACAGGCAGTGGCGGTGGACGGTGGGCTGCCTCCCAGACAAGGTTGACACGGCTAGTTCTTCCTCTAGCCTGCTGTTCACAATGGGGTGACATGGGGATGCTCGGCTGTTCACCATTAATGACAATGGCAAGCTCACAGGGATGCTAGTGTTGGGCTAATCTTTTTAGATGATCTACTGAGGTGTGTGTGAGCTAACTAGGGAACAAGTTAGACTCAAAACACTGCACACTATAGTGTTTGATGTTTTGTTTGATTTGTGTCTGCAACCTGTTTGATGAAATGGCCACATGAAATCAAGTTTTGAATTTTGAAATGAATTTTGGTGAGTTTGCTAGATTGGTGCTGGTGAGTCTGCAGATGCTTGGGTTTTTAAAATTGAGCTTGTTTGAGTGGGTTTTGAAAAAGTGGGATCTTCCCATATGAAGAAGATTCAATTTTGAATTGTCATTTAAACTATGCATTTGAAAGTTTCTGGATGATCACAAAGTGGGCCTTGATACCTTGTTATGAGTACATTCAAGGGGTGCAAAGATCCAGAAAAGTTTCTGTTAGGTTTTGAAAGTTTGAGACAGCCAAAGTAGGCATGGGAGTTAAATTGGTCAAAATGACCATTCACTTAATATATTTGTTTTGATTTACTTGTCTTTAGGAAAAGTGTGGGAAATGTTTTAGATGATGTTTATTTCACCTAAAAAACATTTTACAAGCAATGATCACACAAACAAGGTGGTTTTTAAGGAAATTCAAAATCCATGCATACACATATACATGCATTCATGATTTTATTTAGAAAAGTTTTTGTTAACCCTAATCTTGATGATTAGTGTTTGTTGATCTAAGTTTGGTATTTTTGGGATGTTACAGTTTTCCTCTAGAGAAGTCCACGTTGGTTCCTTTATAAGTACTCCCTACGATATTTAGTATAACTTTATAGTAAATAAGTGACAGTTTTTTGTGGGGTTCTTTTTTTAGGGAATTTTATGAGGAAATAAGTGCCGCTTATATATAATGGAATGGAGGGAGTAGTGGAGATTATTTGTTCTCAGCATCAGTTCGGCCCATATGTGGTGTGAAAAGCCTGTTCTGACGCATGAACATGTACGAGCCCATAGGGCGGCATTGGCCTGCTCTGATCGACGACATTAACCTCATAGGCCGCTTGCGTGTTTCTGTGCGTTCCAAATGGGCCAGACTGTGCATGTGCTTCCTGCTATCAACTCCGGCCACCCCCGTGTCTCGCACGCCAATACGCCATCCCCGAGCCAAATATTTGGGGACTCTCAAATATTTGGGGGCGATCTGCACAATGATCTAAGTTTGCCTTTGTGCGTTTCTGGCCTCAACTTTTCTAGCCGGTGCGGACGCAGTATGCAGTGATAGACAACATACAGGACACGCCGTTCGTTGCTGAATGCTGATACGCGTGTCTCGCTCGTTGTTTTCTTTTTCTGGTCGCAATACCAAGACAACGATAAAACGAGTCAAAGCCAATACCCGATGAGGGAGATGCGTACCAAGAAAATGCACGGCGTCTCTCGCCTTTCGTGCTTGAGAACCGAGACACGCTTTTGCCAACATTATCCAGACCGATATCGTCACCTTGGAAGGTCCAACATGCACAACGCGGGGCAAGCCTTATCCAGATAGGAAGACGATATACTCCTGCAGGAGGCGACGGCGACTGCCACTGGCACCGTCGTTTTGGGGCTTCCGAATTCGGACGGCATGATCTCGAGGCGCAAACGGAACCGTGTGTCGATCGACGTGTGCTTGCGGGCGCTGTAGCATCGTACCAACCGCGCGCGGTCGCGACCGTCCCGGCGCGAGAAAAGGCCGCGCACGCTGCGGCCGGAGGAAAGCGACTCGACACCGACCGAACGAGCGAAGGAACCAACGCTAGCTTGACCACAGCACCGGCTAATTTTTTTTATAATACATTTTTTATTAAATTTTACAAATAATACATAAAATAGACAAATTGCAAATCTGTTGGTCGGTCGGCCTTTCAACATACGACAGACTCGTTTCATCTGTTGAACAGACGACACAATGTTTCGTCTTTTGAGAGGACGACGGCCCAGAGCTTCGGCTGTTCAACAGACGAACGAAAGTGATGTTCGTCTGTTGGGAGGACGACGGTACTGTTCGTCTATTGAAGGACGAAGGGTGCATTGCTCTCCGCCGCTGTTTTCCTCGTCAATCCTTGCCGCCGAATTTCCCCGCCAGTACTCCCCGCCGATTTTTCTCGCCAGTACTCCCCGCCAATTTTTTCCGCCAGTACTTCCCGCCCTTTTTTTCCCGCCACTACTTCCCGCCTATTCGGTTCGGTGCCTCTATAAATCCGGGCAACGAGATGTATCCTTTAACCCAGTTCATCTCTTCCTCCTCTCACTCTCTCATTTCCCTCCTCTCCTCTTGCTCTCGCATTTCCCTCCACTCCTCTCCACTATGACCGACGCGTCTCCCTGGCCTCTAGATATTTCCATTGGGCTTTTCTTAATAGCCAGAACTGTTGTGATAGGCGATGAACCAGCCGACTGGGATAAGTTGGCAACGAACCATGATGCTCTCGTTATGCTTGGTAAGTCACTTCATCGAAGAGGGTAGAAACTGAATACCCCAAATCAGGTACGAGCAGAGCTTCTCAGGATCCAGGCAAGGTGGGACAAGCTCACCTTCAAGAGTGAAGCTCGCTTGATGGAGCGGGCTGATGCACCTTGGTCCTGGATAGAAAATAGCGAAGATGAGGATGATATCTTCATGCCGCCACCCGTTGGAAGCAAGACAAGAGCTGAGTGGGACAAGAGACAGGAGATGAAGAAAGTGCAGGCCAAGAAGAGTCAAGCTGACATGACGGAGCAGGTTGTGGCACCTAGGGCCTGGATAGAAGAGAGCGAAGATGAGGATGATATCTTCATGCCGCCACCCATTCAACAGACGACGAGGCTTACCCCCTGTCACCCGACAGCTCGACAAAAACGTGTCGTCTTTTGAAGAAAAAAAGACAACTCGGTCGTCTTTTGAATAAAAGAAGACATGTCGGTCGTCTTTTGAAAAGACGAAGCATCTATGTCATCTTTCGAACGGACGACGGACCGTCAGAATTGCAATTTGCCCGTTTTGCATATTATTTGTGAAAATCAATAAAAAAAAGTATTATTTAAAAAAAAATAACCGTGCTAGCCGGCGACCAACCGCCGTCGCATCGGCAGGGGAACCTTCATTCGCGGTTCGATGCGATCGCGTCACTCACGTAGTCACGTACAGGCGTCAGTACGGGACTCGCGTGCGGTGCGCGCAACGGCGAGAGACAGACAGCAACGTGCAGTCTTTTTTTTACTTCTTCTGCCTCGCCGCGAGCGCTGCCGCTGAGTGACTAGGTCGGCACTGCACCGTCGAAACCGTGTTGTCGTCGTTGGTAGACGAAGGTCGGAAAGGCGAGGGGGGAGGACGAGCGAGCTAGCTTTTTACGCGGCACCGACCCGTGACTGGACGGTCAGGGGGGATATTTTGCTGCCGCCGGCGCGTACAGGGGCTCCACTCCTGCCGTCAGCCAGTCAGCGCGCCATGCCTCGGCCTCCACTTCGTTTTCAGGCAGGGCCGGTGGGTGGTACCGCACGCGGCACGCCCGTCTGTTGCCTGCATCCAAATAGACGCAGCAGCAATCATGGTCAGTCACCGGCCAAACACAGCCGTAGTACTAGTAGTGAAGTCTTTCGCCGGTTAATTTGTGTTCAGCTTACGTTGTACTAACCGCGTGGACGCACGCACTACGGCTAGCTGCAGCTGGCGCTCGGTTGCGACGATGTCGACGTACGTGGTGGTGGACTCCTCACTGTCATTATTATTCCCGCGGTTTTCACTTTCTGTTAAGCTGGGCACTGGAGTATACTATGGTGGACCGGTAGCACGAGCAGTGGAGTGGTCCACGGTCACGACGTCGGGTAGTGCGCGGCGCGAACGTACTGTGTTGTCTCTGCCCACCGATAGATTTGGTTGCAGCGTGACGCCGACCCCTGTTCGCCCCGACCGGCCATCGATCCACCGGCGACCCGTTCATCAGCGACGGTGTCATTTCGCTCGCTTTCCGCTGGGGCGCGCCGGGACGCCGGGGCGGCGGGCTGCGAAACAGCGGCGCCGTCGCTGTACGGGAAGAAGAAATTAAGGCACATGCGCCCATATGTACCGACCGGCGTGGCCTCGCGGGCCGACCCAGCAGCCCATGTGAGCGTGACCGCGGGAGGACGCACGGCCCCATGTGTTCCTGCCTGCTACAACGTCCCGATCAGACGAACACAGCCGCCGCGCCCAAATGGCAATGTACGCGGCGCCGGGACGATCGATCGAATTCGCCAGCTAGTTAAGGCGCCCAGACGTAATATGCATGTCGTTTAATATACTCCCTCCGTATCTAGATTTATTCAAATTTATACAAATTTAAGACATCTATTTTAGGATAGGGGGAGTAGTACTGTTTTTTTTAGAGAGAGAAACAAAAAGAGGGGATATACTGTCTCTTCCAGAACCGTCTGTTTGCAATGATTCCGCTCTAGATGCGGAGCATATACATCGAACGCGACAACGCACTGAGATGATTGGCAGTTGGCACTGATCTGTTTCAATAATATTTCTATTTTCTATGCATCTATCTCTGCAGATCTTCTCTCCGGCAAGTTTGGCCATGAATACATGTATTCTAGTGGCGTTTGCTTTCCGCTTCGGAATACTTACCCGGCATTTGCTCGTTGTTTATTCATGCAAATTTGGTGCATGACAGCGACCATGTTAAGTCATGATCTAAATTTAAATAATGGTTAAATTCTGGCGAAGCGTAGTCATGACGGTGCATACTAAGGCCGTCGCTGGGAGGATTAAACCGAAGCGAGGAATGGCATCGAACTAGGTCATCATATACTTCTTGTAATCCGTCGTAGGGGATCATTGAATTTGTGTAACTCTCTGGCGTAAACTCTTTCGATATAGTGAAGTTTTGTTGGATGGCACTCATGGTACTTACGTTCTCTCTCGACAGGTATTTTCACATTAAAATCGTTGTATCTCCTGTGTTTGGTTTGATCTATTTTGTTTATTTGCTTATCGTTAACACATATATTGCACTAGTATACCCCAGGAGAGAGATATCTTGAAGCGTCCGACCAAACATGGCAGCCATTTTTCTCTCTTTAAGACATCTTTCCTGAAAGTTCTCTGTCTTGGTTAAATTTTCGATGGAATGTTCCATCCCGACGTTCATTATCATGTTTTCCAATTCTATGTGGACATCTTTATACTCGGGTAGGGAGCATGTTGCGTGTTAGGGCAACTTTGGACCGCCAGGGACAAGTGTCCGGTCATGTCCGGTTGGTGCACCCAAACGACACCCCTCATTTGGACAACGCGGTCGGGATCTATGGTCACCGGTGTACATTTATCCATATTGGTCAATTATTATGCTGGACATGCAAATTAAAATAGCGCAAGATCGAAAGATCACGATAGGCAAGCCGAGTTTATCAATCGGTATACGCTCTGGACATTAGGCTAACCATGTCGATGTCGCATGACCTAGAGCCACCTTGTGTGGTGCCGCTAACCAGACCCGAGCCCACGAGAGTGTAATACCCCACCTTTATAAGGTAAAGGTCCCTATGATTGCAATGCTAGTCCCTCAATCAAATGCTAGCGTCCACAGTTTAAGATGAAGTATACAGATACAAAGGTCGTTTATTACATCGTCATCTAGAGATAACATAGTCTTTTACAACTCAATATCCAAAAGTCTAGTACAAGAGTTCATAACATAAAGTAAATAACTATAAGTTTTCATCTTCATGTGCCACAGGCAAGCATGTTGAGTGTAGGCTCACAACCCTAATATCCATCAGAGTAACCTGCAACATCATAAGTTACAGCCACAGTGGATTAATACATTGGAACAGTATTGGCAAGTGATACCATAGTAGAATAGTGGTTTCTAACATCTATATGAATTTGGCTAAGTGTAGCTTAGGCTTGCTTTGCTCAAAATAGGTTTTTCTTATCAGTTGAAAACACTAAGTTTTTGTTTGACAAAAACTCCCAGGAACCACCAATAGACATTGGTGAACCTTTAACCCTTGTTCAACCACAAGTTTTTAACTTAGAAATTGGGATGAGGAGATCCTTGATAGCTTCATGTCTTGATGCTCAAATTGTTCGTTGTCGGGGACACGGCTAAGTACTTAGGTTTTACCCTCTTTATAGGTGGTGCACTTTCCCCACAAGACTCGACATGCATCGAGACGAGATCTTTTAGAAGCCTTCCCTTAGACCAAATGGACGCGTTCCAACCTATCATCCCTACCACCATTTGTCCATCTGGCTAAGTTATTGCAACCGATATGATCAAGGCAGAGCCCATATGCCATGTGGCTGCACTAGAAGCTTCTCCACACTTAACATCTCAAATCTCTTTGTTCCTGGGTGGCTTTCCACAAGTGAGATACACAAGGTGAACCATAGAAATGGGCCTTGTGTAACCACTCAACACAAATTCATCCAAACAATTACCATTCCACCCAGGTGTTTCATTCACTTAGTTGTTTTATTAATTAAAAACACAAGTCAAAGACTTAGCAAAATTTCCATAGCATGTATATATTCCACCCTTGTTTGCTACTACCTAGGCTAAGAATGATAACATAACAAGTATCTTGACTTAGAGGAATTTATACCAAGACTACAACTACTAGGATTTACCAAGGCGGCGGCACGACAGACAGCGATGTTCCGGCGAGGCTAGAGGGTAAGGGAGGGGGCACTGGGGCTTACCGAGGTCGCGAAGACGCGGTGAAGCTCAACGTGCTCGCGGACAGGGCTGGGACGCACGGACACGGCGACGATTCCTCGACGGAGTTGAGCTGGTTCTCAGGTGCTTGTAGACGTCAACAGAGGCGAGGTCCTGGTGTGAAATAAGGCAAGCGGCGAGTGTTAGGAGAAGCGCAAGGCGATGGTGTTGCCTGCCAAAACCCACCGGCGAGCAGCGACGGGCAACACGGAGAGCCGGGAGGCTCCCAGAACTGCTGGTGGGCCCTGGTCCCTCGGGCAACGGCCCGCAAAACTCCGGCACACGTCCTGGCTGGTTCAAGGGCGTGCCACCTGACCTATACCTGATCAGGAAGGTGATGGATTGCTTCGATTGGTTTCCTGCATGGCAAACAAACATACGTAAAATTCGAGCCGCGACCGGCTCCCAGGTTTCCCTGTGAATCGGCTCTTGGAGCCGATTATCCCATGGTTCTGCATTAGATCTATGATAACATGGGGTTTTGCTTCATCAATACAAGTTAAATCGATCTACGACAGTTTAATGTTTTCACCACGTAATTGGAACATCCTACACGTAATTGAGCCTGGTAAATACGAAAGATGATAGAAAACTAACCCTAGAGAAGGCCTAACAACCGACATAAAGTCAGTTCCCGGAACGACTCCTCTCGAATTAGCAAACCATATCTTTACGTACTACTGGATCGTTCAACCCGTTTGCAAGGCCTGACTACGTGGATATCAAACTAAACCTTGGAAAACAAGGCAAAACTATAACGGATCAAATCGACTGAATAAAGATCAAGCAAGATGCTACCCTTACACCCGGGAAAAGGTGCAAAGGCAGCGAGATAACTAGAGGCAGCATAACTAAACAATCATAGCAAAAAGTACCGATGCTAGCCCAAACAAATCTATGATAGTAGTATTACTCGCCATCAACAAGGCTTCAGTACGAGTAACACCAAATAACGCATAAGCAGATACTGCCTAGATCGCAAGATGCGATCTAGGCAGCATGACACTTACCCGAAAGAAACCCTAGAAACAAGGGGTGGCGATGCGCCGAGATTGTGTTTGTTGTGAACGTGATCGTCCTCCTTTTCTCAATAACCTTAGGTACATATTTATAGTCCGGAGACTTTCTATTTTTGGAATAAACCTAGCAATCCTATCTCTTTACTTAAACCGAAACGTAACCTACTACAACATAAGATACACGGGCAATTTAGCCCAAATCCACGCACAAGGCCGATTCAACAACACGTTGTATATATGTATCTTCCAAGCCCATCTTGATTACGGCCCATCTCCTCCTTTGGCAAAAATATGGCGATAACACATGCCCCCCTGGTTTTGGCAATAATAATTCCAAAACCACTCCGTTGATGTTTTTCTTCTCCCCTTCTCTTTTTTTTGTATCGGGTTATGCGTTGCAGAGCAGAATCGTCACGCCACCCCCTCATCATGATGCCCTGTCTTCTCAACTCCTCCGCAGTGCATGATTTGACCGTTTTGGCACCACATTATGGAAACTGCTATGGCATTGAACCGTCTCCCACTATTCCCCTTATTTAAATTCATCTGAGTAGTTTGCAGCCCCCATCTTCCTCCCTTAGCCAAAAAACCCTCTTCCTCCGCCGAAAAAACCCTCTTCCTCCGCCATGGCCTCCTCTTCTTCCTCCGAATCATCCGCCCTTTCCTCCCAATCTTCCAACACGATGAGCGACCGAGAGCCGACGCCGGAGCACCCGCCAATGGCGGCGTACGAGGCTCTCGCCCCACATTGGTGGGACGAGAGGGGCTGGGACTTCGCCGCCTGGTCGGAGGACGACGAGTCCCTGGCCGACGGCGAGGAGGGCCTCCAGTTACTTGTCGACGGGGAACTGGAGGTGGAGAGCTCCGACGACGCCTGGTCCTGGGACAGCGTCGAATCCTCCGACGAGGAGGAGGAAGCGGAGGAGGACACTTCCTCCGATGAATACCCGCCGGTGAAGCGCTTCCGCGCCGGGTCCAGCGAGGACACCGAAGACGACGACGAGGATGAGGAGGCCCCCGCTGACATCCTCAGCAGCAGCGACGAAGACGACGCCGGCAGCAGCGCTGATGACAGCGAGGACGACGGCGGCGAGGACAGCGGCGACGACACCGGCCTCTAGATTAGGAACTAGTAGTAGTAGTACTTAGCAGTAAATTTCCTTTTGTAAGCAATCGGCTCCATTGTAAACAATCGTCTTTTGAATCAACAAAGATTGCTTTTCCAATTCGCCTTTTGCCGATAGTCAAAACAATTCAACGCTCCAGAAGCCGATAGCAATGTATCGGCTTTCACCATACTACGCTCATATGGTCAACCAAGTCAAAGCCCAACGAGCCGATGGTAACACATCTACTTTCCCCACAAACATTGACAAGGTCAAATTTGGTAGCATATTTAGATAAATCTGAGCGGCCACTCTCCAACTTCAAACGGTAACCTGCGACCCTCTTCAAAAAGGCTAGACCAGATCTCCAATTTCCTCACCGCATAGATCGAGCTTACCGCGACAAGAACCCTCGATCCCCAATCGCATAGATCCATCTCCGCCGGCAAACAAGATGGCGGAATCGTCCAATATCAACACAGCGGTCTCTGGTCTGAAGGTACGCCTGCTCCTCGTAGTCTGAACACGGCGCTAGAATTTAATAGCAAACACCTGAATTAATGCTTTATTCCACCGTTAAATTTTTTTAGGTTTCAGACATCCTGCTGCCGCATCCTTCTCTCCCAAATTCTCTCTGTCTTGGCCCCCGGACAGAATCTAGTCCTGCCCATCTGATCTCTTGCGAAGCAAACAGAATCCCCTTCGCAAGCCAAAACCTAGATTTGAATTCTTGGGCCGACTGCTTGCGAGCCTGGCCTAATCCTCCTGAACATTGGGTCTCTTGGTTCATCAGGGTAGCCAAAACTTACCAATCTCAATGGGAAACCACGGGAATAGCTGACGCCTTGCATTTGTCATTGTCTCCCCTGGAGAAACATGAAAATCTTCTAAAAACCATCGGCTATTTCTGGTCCGATGCTCTGAACTGCTTCATGTTTGGTCATGGCCCCATGACACCAACTCTGTTAGACGTGGTGATGATTACTGGTCTGGACGTTACATCACCCAGCCCCTCTGCTTTTAAGTTGACAAAGGTCCCCTACAAGCTTTCTTCCAAAACAGACTGCACGAACTGGGGTGCCTATCTTCAAAAACACATGAAAACTAAAGGCCCTGTCACAGAGAAAGAACACACGGCTTTCCTCAACTTCTGGCTGGAACATTTCATATTCTGTGGCCCTTCCCTGGCTCCAACCAAGAATTACCTCTCCTTGGCCCACGAACTTGCCAAAGGCACTCAACTTGGCATCGGCAAACTGTTCCTTGGAGAAGTCTATCGATATCTCCAGTTGATGTCTGTCAAATTATTCTCCGGCCTAGCAGTCAAAACAGGAGGTCCTTGGTGGTTCATTCAGCTATGGGCCCAGCTGTATTTCCAAAACCATGTCCCAAACTTCCCCCTTTTGGCGAGTTGCACCTTTCCAAATGTCAAAGGGAAGCAGATCCGATGTACCAGCTATGGCCAAGCTCTGTACAGACTGCCAGGTAGCAAACTGATCCCTCGGGAAGCATCCAAATGGTTCAGCATTTTCTTCCAAGGCCTGGATAATCCTATCTTCTTTCCTTACACGGAAGAATCGGAACATTTTGAAAATCCACTCTCCTTCAGGCTAGACAACTTTGCCGATGACACCAGCACTCGGCAGCTGTTTTCTACTGTGATCCGTCCCTGCTTTCTTCCAGTTGGCATGAGCACATCCAATAGAATAATCAAGCCTGGATATAAATTCTACCAGCCAGTCGTAGTGGCTCGGCAATTTGGCCTTGGACAAGTACCTCCCCATTTCTTTCTCCACCATCTTACAGAGAGCAGAGCTGACCTGCCCGATCCTCTCACCAGTCAAAGGTGTTATTCCTTCTTCGACGCTCTAACCATCCCAATTCCCAACAACCTCATCTTCACTTCATCAACCCATGGTTTTGAGAACTGGTGGGCGATGTGGAAGACTCATGCTTTCAGAAGAGCTCTGGGACCGTTGCTGGAACAGCTCGATGCTGACTATGATATCCCCGTAGAACAGGTACTATTACTTGTAAATTTTCTTGATGCAGCTCCCAAATGATCCTTCTAATAACCCGCTCTGTCTCCTTGCAGCAACAAGATGGTCCTGAACCTACACACGATGATGGTTCCCCCTTCGAATTCTTCCCACCAGCTCCTGTGGTCCTTTTCTGCAAAAATTCGCCACCGTTTAAAAAGGTCGTGATGCAGAACCAGCCGATACCACCACAATCGGCTTCCAAGATCCAAGCCACTTCTGGGTCCGCCGCCTCTCGAGTTCCAACTAAAACAAGAACGGTGGTGAGGAAGGTAGCTGCCAGGAAGACCCTGAGGCGCCGGAGTCCTTCTCCAGAAAGCTCGCATGTACGCTGATCCATGCCTTGGTTGATCTCTTTCATCCTTGCAAACATGCTTGTGTTTACTAGCTCCCCTTTTCTTACAGGCTTCCGTCGAAGACACCTCCAGCGAGGACACACAATCCAATCGAGGAGAATTGGGTCCAACAGACTCCGATAGGACCATCACCCCGAGCCAGCCAGATTTGCCACAACCGGCTCCCAGGAAAAGGCCAGTTCCTGAACCTGCTGCCCCCCGAGCATCAGTCGAGGCGGGGCCAGTCGTGAGCCCCAAAAGGGCTCGCAAGGAACTGCAAACTTCTTCGTCGAGCCAGGAGGTTTCGCAACATCACCCTCCATGCTCTTACCAATTGTTTTTTTTTATCTGCTGATTCATCACTATTTACATCGGCAAGCACCTTCCATGCAGGCGATCGACACTCCTAGTGGGAAAGCCGGGGAAGCGCCGATGCCTGTCGCAAGGCCGGATCTAGTAATCCCTTAAGGTGTAACTGAAACGGCTACCACTTTGGCCAAGCCCCCAGCAACAACACACAAGCCGATGGTCCCGTCATCTGCTATCCCCTTGCCCTTAGGAGAGGTACGTTCGCTTCGTTCGGCTCTTCCTTCCGTGTTGGGCGCATACTGACGTCATTTCGGCCTGCCAGGGTTGTGATATCTCAGGTCTGCTGACGTTCGACCCTGAATCCATCGAACCAACTCTCCCTATCGCCGACGATGAACCACGAGCAAGGGCTGTTTTACCTCAATTCCAGCGTCTCAAAGCCTTGCTGTCCTCCCCGATCGAAAAGTTTATCGAGGGCTCTGAAGAGGTGAAGAGTGTCCTTGCTGAAATCAAGGACCAACTCCCAGTAGCACTGCAGGTGAAGCTTTGGCCAGTTGTAACTCTGTCTTTCTACGGGTCAAGGGTGAAGTTGGCTCGCGAGAGGATTAATCTGCGCCGCGCCCAACTCCCACTGAAGGCCAACATTGCAGACAAATGTCAGCAGCTCAACGAGAAAAAGGCGTCTCTAGATGCCAAAACTGACACCTCTGTCAGCACCGCCGAGCTCGCATCCTTGAAAAAGGAACTGGGAGATCTTGAAGAGAAGGTCCGGGCGACTAAACAGCTCATCCGTGACAAAGAAGCATTCATCGCCCGCTCCCAAGACGAAGCAAAAGGCCTCAAAGCTCAACTGAAGACTGATCTGGCGGAAATACGTGCCCTGAACAAGCAGCTAGTGACGGGCAAGGACGAAGACGACGAAGCCGAGATCGCCGAGGTGGATCGTGTCCGTGCTGACGCCCTCCACGCCTTCGAGGCATTCCTTCAGTAGCTTCTTCGCGTATACTGACACCTGCTCGTAGCAGTTTGAACCTCTAGAGTCGATGGCTGTGCATCGGCTGTATTTTTTTTATTGGCCGATTTCATGTATCGGCCCCTATATTTCAGTGTCCCTCATCCCACATGCTTGGGAAATATTTCTTGAGGTGTTGACCGTTGACAGCCACTGGGAATTTTACGCCATCCAGCTCCTCGAGCATGTACGCGTTTCCCCTTAAAACTTGATCGACCCTGTATGGCCCGTGCCAATTTGGAGACCATTTACCATATGCTGCATCCTTAGTCCCCAGTGGTAACACAGCTTCCCATACCAGATCGCCAACGTAGAACTCCTTCGGTCTCACCTTCTTATTATATGCACGAGCTACCTTGGCCTTGTTCTCTTTGATTTTCTCAAGCGACCACAACCTAAGCTCAGTTAAATCCTCAACACTGTCACTCATCAGGGCCGTATATTCTTCAGTTGTTAGATCGTTCTGAAAGGTGACACGTCTCGATCCAGCCGTAATTTCCCAGGGCAATACGGCTTCTTGTCCATAGACTAGATGGTATGGCGAGGTTTTTATCACTCCATGACATGACATGCGATAAGCCCATAACGCCTCTGACAAAACCTCGTGCCAACGCCTAGGGTGCTCATCGATCTTCCTCTTGATCAGCTTGATAAGGCTCTGGTTGGACGCTTCAGCTTGCCCATTTGCTTGAGCATAGTACGGAGATGATCGGATCAGCTTAATTCCCGTGTCCTCACAGAACTCTCTAAACTCGTAAGAAGTGAAGACCGAACCTCCATCGGTCGTGATCGTTTGGGGAATCCCGAATCTATGAATGACATGTTCCTTCACAAAATCGACAACATCCTTCGAGCTCACTGACTTCATAGGGACGGCTTCCACCCATTTAGTGAAATAATCCGTAATGGCCAAAATCCACATGTGGCCTTTGCTTGATGGAGGATTGATCTTGCCAATCATATCCATGCCCCAACCTCGGAATGGCCAAGGCTTGATGATGGGGTTCATTGTTGACGCGGGTACCGTCTGAATTTTTCCAAATTTCTGACATGCTTGACACCCTTTGTAGTACTTAAAGCAGTCCTCAAGCATGGTGGGCCAATAAAACCCTGATCGCCTGATCAACCATTTCATCTTGTGAGCCGATTGGTGAGTTCCACAGGCGCCTTCGTGTACCTCGTGTAGGAGCCGATTGGCCTCGGTTGGTCCCAGACATTTGAGCAGTAATCCTTCCAGAGTCCTGTAGAACATGTCGTCCCCGATAAGCACATACTTCATGGCCTTGTACCGTATCCGTTTAGGTGCCCCCCGAGCCGAATCTTTCAAGTAATTGAAGATATCGGCTCTCCAGTCGTCCGCCTCCAGGAACTGTACTTGAACATCAGTTCCCTCCGCTACGTCCTTGTAGCCTGAAGCCATTTGTGCGAGATCATTCGCCTCTGCATTCTGCGATCGCGGGATCCAGTTAAAGTTTATGTACCGGAACTGTGCCATGAGCTCACGGCATTGCAACCATAATGGGAAGAGCGACTCGCTCTCACACTTGTATTCCTCCGTGAGTTGGGAAATCACCAATTTGGAGTCTCCAAAAATTTCCACTGCCTCTGCTCCAGCTTCGATGAGCAACTTCATTCCCTTGCGTATCGCCTCGTACTCGGCGACGTTGTTGGTGCACGGGGTAGCTAGCCTGATGGAGAAGGAATATGTTGCCCCCCGGGGCGACACGAGTAGAATTCCAATGCCGCAACCATCATCACAAACCGATCCATCGAAAAACATAGCCCACGCTCGTATAGACAGCGCTGCTATATCAGTGCTGATCCTTTCAGCAATAAGGTCGGCTAATGCCTGACCCTTAACCGCTTTCGCAGGTTGGTACCGGATGTCAAATTCCGATAATGCAAACATCCATTTGCCGAGTCGGCCTTTCAACATAGGATCCGACAGCATGTGCTTTATGACATCTGATTTGCATATAATGATAATCTCTGCCAAGAGCAAGATGTGGCGCAGCTTGGTGCAGGTGAAAAACAGGCAGAGGCACAACTTATCGATCTCAGGATACCTTGTCTCTGCATCCAGCATCCTTCTGCTGATGTAAAACACAACTCGCTCCAGACCATCATAAACCTGCACCACCACCGAGGCGATGGACGTGTCAGCTACTGACAAGTAAATGTAGAACGGCCTATCCGGCTGGGGCGGAACCAATACTGGCGGCTTTGTCAGATATTCTTTGATTTCGTCGAAGGCTCGTTGTTGTTCTGTCCCCCAGCGGAACTCCTCATCAGTTTTAATTTTCACAAGTCCCATGAACGGCTCTATTCTTCCTGACAGATTGGAGATGAATCTTCTGACGAAGTTGATCTTGCCGATGAGAGACTGCAGTTCTTTCTTCGTGGTAGGTGGCTTCATTGTCCGCACTGCCTCCTGACTTTTCAGGCCGATCTCAATTCCTCGTTCATGGACCAAGAAACCCAAGAACTGACCGGCCGTCACACCGAAGGCACACTTCTTTGGATTCATCCGTAGGCCGAATTTCCTTGTTCGGTCCAGGACGCGTCGCAGATCGTCCAAGTGTCCTTGTACTGAAGCTGACTTGACCACCACGTCATCGATATAAATTTCCACCAGCTTGCCGATCAGATCATGGAAGATGTAATTCATGGCTCTTTGGTATGTGGCGCCGGCGTTCTTCAGTCCAAACGTCATGACTACATATTCAAACAACCCCACCGAACCTAGGACTCTGAATGCAGTCTTGTGTATATCTTCCGGAGCCATAAAAATTTGGTTGTAACCGGCATTGCCATCCATGAAGCTCAAGATTTTATGACCAGCGGCTGCGTTGATTAATGTCTCTGCTACTGGCATCGGATACTCATCCTTCGGAGTAGCTCTATTGAGATCCCGAAAATCTATGGCAACACGCCAGCGGCCATCCTTTTTCTCTACAGGTACGATACTATAAATCCACTCAGCATACCTGCATGGCCTGATTAACTTGGCTGTCAACATTTTCTCGATCTCCTTCTTGACTTCTTTCAAAATTTCGGCCTTCATCTGTCGTGCTCGCTGCTGGAACGGCCGAAACCCTTTTTTAAGCGGGAGTCGATGCTCAATGATGCTCCTGTCTAACCCGGGCATCTCTGTATAGTCCCAGGCAAAGCAATCTGGATACTCTTTCAACAAAGTTATCATCGGACCCCGCAGATTCGGATCTAACTTCTTGCTGATAAATGTTGGTCGTGGCTTATCCCCAGGACCGATGTCAATCTCCTCTAGCTCATCAGCGGATGTAAACCCATACCCTAGCTTTCCGTCACCTGCTAAATCGATGCTAAACACGGGGCGAACAGTTGGTGAGGATAACAAAGATAATTTGGGCCGATTGCCGGAATCGGCCCCCTTTTCGATTGCATTAGTCAAGGAAGGTTTACAACTTAACTGTGCCCTACAATGGCAGGGAATCTCCCTACTACGACTGCATGACCTGTTTGTCGTAAGCTTACTGCTTTTTATTTTTTGTGGTCGATCGCAGGGATCAGCCATACCACGTATGATCGTGGACTTTGCTACTCTGTCAGGCCAGTGGATAAGACCAGCCTCACCCCGTTTTTTGTAGCTTCAATGCGCTCACAGCCGTCTAGACTAACTCCAGAGATCGGCTCTTGGTCTCCTGCCTCCCAGATGTTCATGCCAGCTATGGAGGTCTCGATCGAATCATCTGCATGAATGACCTCCACTTCATCTCCATCCCACTGTATCAGGCACTGGTGCATCGTGGATGGAATGCAGCAGTTGGCGTGAATCCAATCCCTCCCCTGCAAGACAGCGTAGGTGCTTTTGCTGTCCACGATGAAGAATGACGTAGGGATGGTTTTTCTGCCCACGGTCAGGTCCACATTCAGAACGCCTTGCGTCTCTGAAGTTTGGCCGTTGAAGTCGCTTAACGTTACGTTGGTTTTGATCAGATCTGCAGTGGAGCGTCCCAAACGTCGTAGCATGGAGTATGGCATTATATTGACTGCCGCTCCGGTGTCAACCAACATCTTGCGGACAGGCTGCCCATTGATATAACCTCGCAGGTACAGAGCCTTCAGATGTTTGTAGCCCTTCTCTTGTGGCTTTTCAAAGATAACCGGCCGTGGGCCGCAGTCAAACTGTGCCACTGGTAGTTCTTTGGCTCTTGGAGCGCAGAATTCTGACGGAAGTGTGAACACCATGTTTGTGCCAGCCGATGTCTTCGCATCGGCTTTTACTGGTTTGGGGCGCCATTCTTTTCTTTTCGGACGAGCCTCCGTTTCCAAGGTCTGCCGCACTTTCACGGCCAGATCGGGTCGTGCCTTCCTTAAAGCGTGGAGGTACTGCGCTTCGGCTTCCTCCAAGTTACGCAGCCGCTGAACTCGACGCTTTTGAGTGTGCCTGAGTCCATCGGGGCACCACCTTGGCCGGTGATATCTGTCTTCCTCTTTTCCACCCCTTGGCTCCTCGAAGTCTTTCGCTCGAGGAGGGAGAGGCCCTAGGCGCTTGAACACTGAGACTGGACCTGTGTCATCCTTCTGCTGTCCACATTCTGGGCAGTTGTCGATTGTAGGCAATCGGCTCATTCCCGCGTCCCAGCAATACTTGAAGAAAGGACAATCCCAATGTTTATCCACGCCTTCTTTTTCCTTTGGCTTTTTACTAGCGAGGTGCTCATATCCTTCATCATCTCTATCGTGCCGGCGACGTCGGTCATACTGATGCTCATACTTGTTAAGGAGATGTGTGGAGTGTGGCTTCTGATATCGTACGTTTCTCACTTGCTCCTCGGTCAAATACCGCATGTCATCATAACAGGGCCGGTCACGTGGACCGGCCTCCTCTCTTTCTCTGCCCCGAGAGCGACCGTCTTCCTCCTTATATGTGCCATGGTGGTACACAGGTCCTGCCATATTAACATCGAACGAGAAATCCAACTGACGCCTCGTGGACTGGCTGTGTTCTACCATGTTGACGCCGGGAAATGGGTTTGTGTCTACTTTCATGGCGAACTGCCCAAGGATCAGACGGCCCTGTTCTATCGCCGTTTGGATCTGGCGACGTAGCTCTTTGCAGTCATTGGTGGTGTGGGTGAACGAGTGATGCCACTTGCAGTAAGGTCTCCCGTTCATCTCTTGAGCCGTAGGGATTTTGTGGCCTTCGGGTAACTTCAGCTGCTTTTCTTTCAGCAGTAAATCGAATATCTGCTCAGCTTTGCTCACGTCGAAGTCGAACCCTTTTGCGGGCCCTTGCTGTTTTACCCATTTGCAGGACACAGGATCTGCCCCCCGAGCCCATTCAGCCACGGCCACCTCCTGGTCTTGCGTAGGATCCTCTTCTTCTGTATCGACCAGGCCTATCGGACGTTTGGACTTGTCTTGGTACAACTCAGGGTGGCGCTGTTCATACATTGTCAGTTTCTGGTGTTGGAGATATGCCCTAGAGGCAATAATAAATGTAGTTATTATTATATCTTTGTGTTTATGATAAATGTTTACATTCATGCTATAATAGTATTAACAAGGAAACCTTTAATACTTGTGTGATTTGTAAACTTAATTTGAAGTCCCTAGTATAGCCTCTATACTTCACTAGCTTGTTGGTTGATTGATGATGTGGTTTCTTTGTCATGAACATTGAGATGTTATCAACAACAAGATCATATCGTTAGGAGAATGATATGGTGGACATACTCCTATAGACAAGCGTAGCATAAAGATCAAGTCATTTTAATAGTTCAATTGCTATATGCTTTCTGATACATAGTAACCTAACTCCTTCGACCATGAGATCATGCATATCACCTTTACTGGATGGATGCTTTGATGTCATCAAACACCACACCGTAACAGGGTGGCTATAAAGGTGGCATTGAGTGTTCGGAAAGTATTGGTTGAAACACATGGATCAAGAGTGGGATTTGTCCATCCACATGACGGATAGATATTCTCTGGGCCCTCTCGGTGAAATGTCATCCAATTAGCTTGCAAGCATGTGACTTGGTCACAAGGGATCACATATCACGGGAACGAGAAAAGAGTACTTATCAGTAACGAGGATGAACTAGGTATGCAGAGATACCGACGATCATAACCTCGGATAAGTAACATATCGTGAGACAAAGGGAAATTGGTATCGTATGTAAGTGGTTCATTCGATCGCAAAGTAATCGTAGAAATATGTGGGAGCCATATGAATTTCCAGATTCCTCTATTGGTTATTGTTCGGAGAAGTGTCTCGATCATGTCCGCATAATTCACGAACCGTAGGGAGACACACTTAAGGATTCGACGTTGTTTGAGTAGTTATGGTATTATGAGAAAGAGACCGAATGTTGTTCGGAGTCTCGGATGGGATCCGGGATATCACGAGGTGATCCGGAATGGTCCGGAGAATAAGATTCATATAAGGAAAGTCCCGTTTCGGAGTTCGGGAATGATTCCGGTGTTTTCATCGGGGATATTCTAGAAGGTTCCGGATTGTCCGGCACTCCGGGGGGAAGGGGTACATGAATGTGTCATTACATATTGGAATGATTGCATCATGTACTAAGTGTTCTTGCTGTCCCAAATATAGGATTAAATTGAATCCTAAAACAGAAAAGTCAAATGTCCAGTTTGAAAGTCAAACTGCCAAAACAAGAAACTGTGGGAAACAAGCAAGAGGAGTTGGAACCAACCTGGAGGAGGAGTTGGACTCCTCCAGGCCGGCGCCCAGCCCTAGGCCGAGTTGGGGAGGGACTCCCTCCCTCCCCTGGCGCGCCCACACCCTCCCACCTATATAAGGAGGGGCAGGGCTCCCCTCCTAGACACACAAGTTTCCTATCCTCTAAACTAAACCCTAGATCTAGACCCCGGTTTAGAGCTATTCGGTTTAGAGCCTTCTAATTGGTTTAGAGCCCTCTAATTGGTGTGTCTAATTACTAGACCACTAATAGCCTCTCTCATAAGCTCCACCATACTCGCACCGGCTTAAGGCGAAGCCCTGCGGGATTTCCCCTCTACCTCCGGTACCACGCCGTTGTGCTGCCGGAATCGCGAGGAGAGTGCTACAACCTCCGCTGCCTGCTGGAACAAGGGAGAGGAAGGTCTTCGTCGAGTACCGAACGTGTGACCGACTGCGGGAGCGCTGCGGGAACGCAGCGCCGGAAGGATCGTCTACGCGATCTTGAGATCGGAAAGAGTACGACTACATCACCCACGAGAATCTGCTCTCGTTAAACACTTTGGAATCTTCGAGGGTGAGTTATTCCATCGACTCGTTGCTACAATCTAGTAGATAGATCTTGGCTTGGTTGTTTGTATGCGATAGAAAATTTTTGTTTTCCATGCTACGAACCCCTACAGTGGTATCAGAGCCGTGTCTATATGTAGATCTGTTGCACGAGTAGAACACAATGGTCATTGTGGGCGTTGATGCTTTTATTGTAGATTGCTTTTTGTGTACTTTGCATCTTGCGGTATGTTGGGATGAAGCGGCCCGGGCTAACCTTACATGACATCGTTCATGAGACTTGCTCCACGTTTGACATGCAACTTGTATTGCATAAGTGGCTTTGCGGGTGCCTGTTTCTCCTAGCATAGTTAAGATCCAATTTACAACGGGTAATCAACAATGCTAGTATCAATGTTGTGGTTATTGTTCGTAAGTTAGAACGACACTTATGGAAAGCCCCAAACCACGTAAAATATGCAAAGAAAGTAGAAGCGTCTAACTTTGTTTTGCAGGGGTGTGCAGTGATGTGATATGGCCATGATTGTGATTATATTTGATGTATGCAATGTTCCTTATTGTAAGTTGGCAACCGGCAGGAGCCATATGGTTGTCTTTAATTTCTGTTAAGACCTGCGTGTCTATTCAAAATAGTTGTAATAGTTGAAGCTGGTGGACGACAACCATGGAGAAGCGTCATTGACCTTGATGCTATGCCGGTGATGATGGAGATCATATTCGTGCTTGAAGATGGAGATCGGAAGCACAAAGAAGAAAGGCCATATCATATCACATATTATGAATTGCATGTGATGTTAATCCTTTATGCATCTTGTATTGCTTAGTAGACGACGGTAGCATTATAAGATGATCCCTCATGCACATAAATTTCAAGTTCTAGAGTGTTCACCCTTAGTATGCACCGTTGCCAAAGCTTGCTGCTTCGAAGCACCACGTGATGATCGGGTGTCTTTGATTCCGCGGGTGAATACAACGTAAGCAAGCCAGATTTGCTTATGCGGAAGCTAAGGTTTGATCTTGACGAGCCTAGCATGTACAGACATGGCCTCAGGAACACGGATCGCCGAAAGGCAAAGCATGAATCATATAGTAGATATGATGAACATGATGATTGTTCGCCATTAAAACTATATCAGCTCTCGTGATGATCGGTGTTGATGTAGTGGATTTGGTTCGTGTGATCACTAAAACAATGTGAGGGATGTTGTTTTGAGTGGGAGTTCACCTAGTTTAATTTCATTAATTAATTTGAACTCAATTTGTCATAAACTTAGTCTAAACTATTGCAAATATGTTGTAGATCAATGGCAGCCCCTACCATCAATTTTAATGCGTTCCTAGAGAAAGAAAAGTTGAAAAACAATGGAAGCAACTTCGCGGATTGGTTCCGCAATTTGAGGATTGTCCTCACAGCTGGTAATTTGACCTATGTGCTGGATGCACCGCTAGGTGACCCACCTGCAGCTGATGCTACCGATGAAGTAAAGAATGTTTACCTCGCTCGGAAGAATCAGTACTCCATAGTTCAGTGTGCTATCTTGTATGGTTTAGAATCGGAGCTTCAGAAAAGGTTTGAAGAGTCAGATCCATATGATATTGTCGAGGATCTCAAATTAATCTTTGAGACTCATGCGGCAATTGAAAGTTATGAAGCTTCTGAAAAGTTCTTTAACTGCAAGATGGAAGAGGGTAGCTCCGTCAGTGAGCATGTGCTTAAGATGTCTGGGCACGCAAATAAACTTCAAAGTTTGGGTATAGTGATTCCTAATACTTTGGGAGTTTACCGCATCCTCCAATCACTACCACCAAGTTACAAGAACTTTGTGATGAACTACAACATGCAGAACATGAACAAAGAGTTGCCAGAACTATTTGCTATGTTAAAATCTGCAGAAGTGGAGATCAAGAAAGAGCACCAAGTGTTGATGGTCAATAAGACCACCAAATTCAAGAAAGGCAAGTCTAAGCAAAAGGGACACTTCAAGAAGGGTGGTAAGAAAGTTACCACGCCGACGAAGAAGACCAAGGCTGGACCTAAACCTGAAACTGAGTGCTTTTACTGCAAGGGAGAAGGTCACTGGAAGCGGAATTGCCCAAGGTACTTGGCGGATTTGAAGAACGGCAACATCAAGAAGAAAGGTATATATGATATACATTTTATTGATGTGTATCTCACTAGTACTCGTAGTAGTGCCTGGGTATTTGATACTGGTTCGGTTGCTCATATTTGTAACTCGAAACAGGAGCTGCAGAATAAACGGAAGCTAGTGAAGAACGAGGTGACGATGCGCGTAGGAAACGGATCAAAGGTTGATGTGATCGCGGTCGGCACGCTACCTCTTCATCTACCATCGGGATTAGTTTTATACTTAAATAATTGTTATTTGGTGCCTGCATTAAGCATGAACATTATATCAGGATCTTGTTTATTGCGAGACAGTTACTTGTTTAAATCCGAGAATAATGGTTGTTCGATTTATATGAGTAATGTGTTTTATGCACATGCACCTTTGATAGATGGTCTATTCATATTGAATCTCGATAGTAGAAATACACATATTAATAACATTGAGGCTAAACGTTTGAAATCAAGCGATAATTTGACCTATATGTGGCACTGTCGTCTTGGTCACATTGGAGTGAAACGTATGAAGAAACTCCATTCCGATGGACTTCTTGAATCACTTGATTTTGAATCACTTGAAAGATGCGAAGCATGTCTGATGGGTAAAATGACTAAGACTCCATTTTCTGGTATGATGGAGCGAGCTACAGACTTATTGGAAATCATACATACCGATGTGTGTGGTCCAATGAGTGTAGCATCGCGCAGTGGTTATCGTTATGTTCTTGCCTTCATGGATGACTTGAGTAGATATGGGTATATCTATTTCATGAAACATAAGTCCGAAACTTTCGAGAAGTTTAAGGAGTTTCAAAGTGAGGTAGAGAATCAACGTAACAAGAAGATTAAATTTCTACGTTCTGATCGTGGAGGTGAATATCTAAGTTACGAGTTTGGCGAGCATTTAAAGAAGTGCGGAATACTTTCACAATTGACACCGCCGGGAACACCACAGCGTAATGGTGTGTCTGAACGTCGTAATCGAACTCTCTTAGATATGGTTCGTTCTATGATGTCACTTACAGATTTACCGCTATCATTTTGGGGTTATGCATTAGAAACAGCCGCATTCACTTTAAATAGGGCACCATCTAAATCCGTTGAAACGACACCGTATGAATTATGGTTTGGGAAGAAACCTAAATTGTCGTTCCTTAAAGTTTGGGGATGCGAAGCCTATGTAAAGAAGTTACAGCCGGACAAGCTTGAACCCAAAGCGGAAAAATGCGTCTTCATAGGATACCCGAAGGAAACTATTGGGTATACCTTCTATCATAGATCCGAAGGCAAAATCTTCGTTGCCAAGAATGGATCCTTTCTAGAGAAGGAATTTCTCTCGAAAGAAGTGACTGGAAGGAAAGTAGAACTCGACGAGGTTGTCGAACCTTCTCTCGAAATTACGAGTAGCGCAGCACCGGAAGAAGTTCCTGTGGTGCCTGCACCAATAAGAGAGGAAGCTAATGATAGTGATCATGAAACTTCGGTTGAAGTTGCTACAGAGCCTCGGAGGTCAACGAGAACTCGTACCACTCCAGATTGGTATGATTCCGTTATGAATGTCATGGTGGTGGACAACACCGATGACCCCGAGACATATGAGGAAGCGATGATGAGCCCAGATTCCAATAAATGGCAAGAAGCCATGAAATCCGAGATTTGATCCATGTACGAAAACCAAGTATGGACTTTGGTGGACTTACCGGATGGCCGGAAGGCTGTCGAGAACAAATGGATTTTCAAGAAGAAAACAGATGCTGATGGTAATGTTACTGTCTATAAAGCTCGACTTGTCGCAAAAGGGTTTCGACAAATTCAAGGAGTTGACTACGATGAGACTTTCTCACCGGTAGCGAAGCTAAAGTCTGTGAGGATTATGTTAGCAATCGCTGCATATTATGATTATGAGATATGGCAGATGGATGTCAAAACAGCATTCCTCAATGGAGACATTGATGAAGAGTTGTATATGATACAACCCAAAGGTTTTGTCGATCCTAAAGATGCTAACAAGGTATGCAAGCTTCAACGGTCCATCTATGGATTGAAGCAAGCATCCCGAAGTTGGAATCAACGTTTTGATAAGGTAATCAAAAGTTTTGGTTTTATACAAACTTATGGAGAAGCTTGTATTTACAAGAAAGTGAGTGGGAGCTCTGTAGCATTCTTAATACTGTATGTGGATGACATATTGTTGATTGGGAATGATGTAGACCTTCTTAATAGTGTCAAGGAATATTTGAATAATAGTTTTTCAATGAAGGATCTTGGCGAAGCAGCTTACATATTAGGCATAAAGATTTATAGAGATAGATCGAAACGCCAAATATCATTGTCACAAAGTACATATTTGGACAAAGTTCTAAAGAAGTTTGGAATGGAAGAAAGCAAGAAAGGGTTCTTGCCCATGTTGCCCAATACGACCTTGAGTAAAACTCAAAGTCCGACATCGGCAGAAGATAGAGAAAGGATGAGTAAGACTCCCTATGCCTCAGCCATAGGATCTCTAATGTATGCCATGCTATGTACTAGACCCGACATCGCATATGCTGTTAGTTTAACTAGCAGATATCAAAGTGATCCAGGAGTGGATCATTGGACAGCGGTCAAAAACATCCTTAAGTACTTGAGAAGAACTAAGGATATGGTTCTTTCTTATGGAGGTGATGAACAGCTCGTTGTTAATGGTTACACCGATGCTAGTTGGAACACCGATCCAGATGATTCTAAATCACAATCTGGATACGTATTTATTTTGAATGGTGCAGCAGTTAGCTGGAGGAGTGCAAAGCAAAGCGTTGTGGCGAGATCTTCAACTGAATCGGAATACATGGCTGCTTCGGAGGCTTCACAAGAAGCGATATGGATGAAAGAGTTCATTACAGAGCTGGGTGTGGTTCCTAGTGCGCTGGACCCAATGTCTATCTACTGTGATAACATGGGCGCCATAGCCAATGCGCAAGAACCAAGGTCACACAAGAAGCTGAAGCATATCAAGCTACGTTTTCATGCTATTCGAGAACATATCCAGGATGGGGATATAAAGATTTGCAAAGTACACACAGATCTGAATGTGGCGGATCCGTTGACTAAACCTCTCCCGAGGGCAAAACATGACCAACACCAAACTGCCATGGGTGTTCGGTATATTACCATGTAATCTAGATTAGATGACTCTAGTGCAAGTGGGAGACTGTTGGAGATATGCCCTAGAGGCAATAATAAATGTAGTTATTATTATATCTTTGTGTTTATGATAAATGTTTACATTCATGCTATAATAGTATTAACAAGGAAACCTTTAATACTTGTGTGATTTGTAAACTTAATTTGAAGTCCCTAGTATAGCCTCTATACTTCACTAGCTTGTTGGTTGATTGATGATGTGGTTTCTTTGTCATGAACATTGAGATGTTATCAACAACAAGATCATATCGTTAGGAGAATGATATGGTGGACATACTCCTATAGACAAGCGTAGCATAAAGATCAAGTCATTTTAATAGTTCAATTGCTATATGCTTTCTGATACATAGTAACCTAACTCCTTCGACCATGAGATCATGCATATCACCTTTACTGGATGGATGCTTTGATGTCATCAAACACCACACCGTAACAGGGTGGCTATAAAGGTGGCATTGAGTGTTCGGAAAGTATTGGTTGAAACACATGGATCAAGAGTGGGATTTGTCCATCCACATGACGGATAGATATTCTCTGGGCCCTCTCGGTGAAATGTCATCCAATTAGCTTGCAAGCATGTGACTTGGTCACAAGGGATCACATATCACGGGAACGAGAAAAGAGTACTTATCAGTAACGAGGATGAACTAGGTATGCAGAGATACCGACGATCATAACCTCGGATAAGTAACATATCGTGAGACAAAGGGAAATTGGTATCGTATGTAAGTGGTTCATTCGATCGCAAAGTAATCGTAGAAATATGTGGGAGCCATATGAATTTCCAGATTCCTCTATTGGTTATTGTTCGGAGAAGTGTCTCGATCATGTCCGCATAATTCACGAACCGTAGGGAGACACACTTAAGGATTCGACGTTGTTTGAGTAGTTATGGTATTATGAGAAAGAGACCGAATGTTGTTCGGAGTCTCGGATGGGATCCGGGATATCACGAGGTGATCCGGAATGGTCCGGAGAATAAGATTCATATAAGGAAAGTCCCGTTTCGGAGTTCGGGAATGATTCCGGTGTTTTCATCGGGGATATTCTAGAAGGTTCCGGATTGTCCGGCACTCCGGGGGGGAAGGGGTACATGAATGTGTCATTACATATTGGAATGATTGCATCATGTACTAAGTGTTCTTGCTGTCCCAAATATAGGATTAAATTGAATCCTAAAACAGAAAAGTCAAATGTCCAGTTTGAAAGTCAAACTGCCAAAACAAGAAACTGTGGGAAACAAGCAAGAGGAGTTGGAACCAACCTGGAGGAGGAGTTGGACTCCTCCAGGCCGGCGCCCAGCCCTAGGCCGAGTTGGGGAGGGACTCCCTCCCTCCCCTGGCGCGCCCACACCCTCCCACCTATATAAGGAGGGGCAGGGCTCCCCTCCTAGACACACAAGTTTCCTATCCTCTAAACTAAACCCTAGATCTAGACCCCGGTTTAGAGCTATTCGGTTTAGAGCCTTCTAATTGGTTTAGAGCCCTCTAATTGGTGTGTCTAATTACTAGACCACTAATAGCCTCTCTCATAAGCTCCACCATACTCGCACCGGCTTAAGGCGAAGCCCTGCGGGATTTCCCCTCTACCTCCGGTACCACGCCGTTGTGCTGCCGGAATCGCGAGGAGAGTGCTACAACCTCCGCTGCCTGCTGGAACAAGGGAGAGGAAGGTCTTCGTCGAGTACCGAACGTGTGACCGACTGCGGGAGCGCTGCGGGAACGCGGCGCCGGAAGGATCGTCTACGCGATCTTGAGATCGGAAAGAGTACGACTACATCACCCACGAGAATCTGCTCTCGTTAAACACTTTGGAATCTTCGAGGGTGAGTTATTCCATCGACTCGTTGCTACAATCTAGTAGATAGATCTTGGCTTGGTTGTTTGTATGCGATAGAAAATTTTTGTTTTCCATGCTACGAACCCCTACATCTGGGTCATGTGCGCCAATGAATTGTACTCCACTTGGAAAGCCAGATCCTTGATGGGTGCTGAGAGACCCAACACTGCCAGCTCGACCGCTTCTTTCTCAGTTAAACGAGCCGGATAACATCGGTTCTTGATAGTCCTGAAACGTTGAATGTACTCAGCTACCGTTTCTCCCCGCTTTTGCCGCACCTGCGCCAGATCTGCAATGCCAGCCTCGGTAGCTTCTGAGTGATACTGAATGTGGAACTGTTCTTCTAGTTGCTTCCAGGTCTGGATCGAATCCGGTGGCAACGAGGTGTACCACCCAAAAGCTGGTCCTGTCAGAGATTGCGCAAAGAACCTTACGCGCAACTGATCCGACGCTGAAATCATGCCTAACTGTGCCAGGTATCGGCTCACGTGCTCGATCGAGCTCGACCCTTCTGACCCGCTAAACCTTGAGAACTCAGGGAGCCGATACTTGGGTGGCAGCGGAATTAGATCAAACTCGTTGGGGTACGGCTTAGAATAGCCGATTGTCCTTCTCTTCGGCACGAAGCCGAACTGGTCTCTCAAGATGGTACGGATTTGCTCCACCGTTTGAGCTGCAGGGGCTAAATTCTCAGAACTCGCTCCGGTGGCGTACTTGGCTAGCCATGCCTGTTTATCAGCGTCCATCCCAGACATCCCTGCTCCAGGAATACCTGCTCCCGAAGCCCCTGCTCTAGAAACTCCTAAACCAGAAATCCCTGCAGTTGCCACCTGGTTCGTGCGCGTCAGGTTATTGCAGTCCGGCACGTAGGTGCACACATATCCATGTGGGATTTCTTTAGGTTGTTCAAACAGGAATTGGCAATCGCCAGGGTCACCTCCAACCTTGTAGACGACGTAAGCCGGTGCCCCTGGTGGCTCCGGAGCTGCAAGCGTGAATGGCAGCTGCGGCCTAGTCTGGAGCGGTCTTTCTCCCTGGTGAGTCCCTAGAGTAGGCCCCGACGGAGAGTACTGATGTTTCATGATTTCCTGAACTACGCGAACCGCGACGCGCTCGAAAGCGTTCACTAGGCTCTCAGAATGGCGGTGAAGAGAATGAGCTACCATGTAATTGACTTCCTGTCGCAGAGCTCTGGTGCGCTCTTCTGAAGGAACAGACAGATCCACCTCGTCAAGAGCACCTTCGGATGAGAACCCTTTCCACCTGATGCCATGCTTACGGGTCCTCTCAAAAGAGCCAATGAGATCGGCTTCGAAGAGAGCTTTGATATCATCATACTTCGCCTTGTGCTCCTCACGCAGATCGTCATACGTGACCGGTCTGTTCTCCATCGCAGCGTCGGATGTTGATGTAGACGTTGTTGAAAGTCCCACCGGGCGTGCCAGAATGTGTTGCCTGCCAAAACCCACCGGCGAGCAGCGACGGGCAACACGGAGAGCCGGGAGGCTCTCAGAATTAGCAAACCATATATTTACGTACTACTGGATCGTTCAACCCGTTTGCAAGGCCTGACTACGTGGATATCAAACTAAACCTTGGAAAACAAGGCAAAACTATAACGGATCAAATCGACTGAATAAAGATCAAGCAAGATGCTACCCTTACACCCGGGAAAAGGTGCAAAGGCAGCGAGATAACTAGAGGCAGCATAACTAAACAATCATAGCAAAAAGTACCGATGCTAGCCCAAACAAATCTATGATAGTAGTATTACTCGCCATCAACAAGGCTTCAGTACGAGTAACACCAAATAACGCATAAGCAGATACTGCCTAGATCGCAAGATGCGATCTAGGCAGCATGACACTTACCCGAAAGAAACCCTAGAAACAAGGGGTGGCGATGCGCCGAGATTGTGTTTGTTGTGAACGTGATCGTCCTCCTTTTCTCAATAACCTTAGGTACATATTTATAGTCCGGAGACTTTCTATCTTTGGAATAAACCTAGCAATCCTATCTCTTTACTTAAACCGAAACGTAACCTACTACAACATAAGATACACGGGCAATTTAGCCCAAATCCACGCACAAGGCCGATTCAACAACACGTTGTATATATGTATCTTCCAAGCCCATCTTGATTACGGCCCATCTCCTCCTTTGGCAAAAATATGGCGATAACAGATGGCGAACAAGATCATGTGATCCAGAGAGAGAGGCGTGTACGAGACTCACCGGAATTCGTTGTCGAAGCTCGTGTTTGAGTGGGGAAGAATTTGTGGAGCATGGCGGCGCTCGGGCGTGTTTGAGTGAGGGGAAATGTTGCGGGTGTAGAGGGCGTTAAATAGCCAGAGCGGGGGAGAGAGTTACGCCTGCCATCAACGGCAATTCACGCGAGATCAACGGGAGGAAACGGCCGCGACGGCGCTGGTGCGAGGTTTGGGGAAGAAAGATGAGGTGGCAGTGGGGGCTACTGTCAGCGAGGGAGGGTTCGCGCGCGGGTAGGAAATAGAGAGGTGAGGGGGGGTGTTCACGGGTAGGCTGTGCTGGGCTGCAAGTTGGGCCGGGGGGGTGGGCCGAGCCAGTTGGCTGGTCAGCTTCTATTTTTTTTTGTTCTTTTCTTTTTCTTTTTCTGATTTGATTTTCTAAATAAGGTTTGAAAGCTCAAATCAACTCCAAATCAATTCAAATTTCCTCCAAAATTTTATGAGACCATTCTAGTGTCCAAGAGTGTGTTAAACACATAAATTCACTCAGAATCACTTTGGCCCTTTGAAAAAATAAAACAAAACCATGCCTCATACGATTGATAAAAATGGGCATACAAATGGTTTTGTTTGAATTCAAACTTTGAATTTTTTTGTGCTAGCTCTAAATGCTTTGACAATATGAATGTAATGCATGCTTTTACAATTCATGATTTTTGGGATGTTACAAAGAGTGTGGCCCATGTGGCCACACATGGCCCTAGAAACTTTTGAAAGTCTAGACGAACGAGTTTAATATATAAATTTTTAGAAAAAATGCTATAAAAACTATAAAAACACAAGTTTTGTGTTGTCGGCAAGCCTAGACAGCTGCCCGGGCTAGAGGGACGCTGGTTCCGCCCATGCATGGCCCCAAATTTTTGAGCGCTCAAAAATTCTGTTTTTATATTATATATCTTAAACTTCAAAAAGCAATCATGAGACATCCGCAATGTTGTCTACAAGCTAACCATAAGCAAAAAATAGACCTTAAAGTCATCCATATACATTGTGAAACTTATCCACAAGCAAAAAAATGTTAAGACCAACCCATATGCTTAAGAGCTACCCATAAGGAATATAATATTATTACTTTTCTAGTTGTAGTATATAAAACAATAAAATACAATATGTGGTTACAAGCTATTGGTAAATTATGCTGGAATGCTAGGCCTACCTTATGGCTTGCTTTGACGGTACATTTTGGTGTAGTCAAATTGCTATAAGCATGTACGGTGGGTCCCAACTTGTGAAATTTCGATCACATACATAACAGTTGCCCTGATGGCATTGTATCCTAGCTGATACTTTTCTTCGATGTTATCTTGGGAAAAGATGTAGGTTGACGATTGATTCATGCACTCAGCATGTTATGTTTACTTTATTTTCTTCCATGTTTAGCCTACTCAAATTAAAGAGTGAATTTCACTTTTTATCCTCTATCTATTTGTGTATTTGAGACACTAATTATCTCATTTAGTAGAAGTTGTATCCGAAAATCCTATTTAAGAAAATTCTATGTATGATTTTGTCCTGTTTTAGCATTCAACACGTGTTCTTGGATAAGGCTGACATGTTAGGACGATGTGCCGCTACAAAATATGTGAAGATCAGAGGATATCATCGTCGATCATATCTATCCTTCTCTGCACCAAATGTGCTATTTTTTGTTGTCATCTTGATAATTTCAAGGTTCAATCATCACCTCACACCTTGCCCAATAGATATGCATCAGAAAACGAGGGTTTAAAGTTCCCAAACATGATAATTTAGATAAATTTTACTACATAGGATAATTAGTGTCACAAATGCACAAGTAGAGGCTAAAAAATGGAATTCACTCCAAATTAAATGTCCATCTAACATGTACACTATAATTTATTCAATAGTACTCCCCGTCTGGAAACGAACAAATCTGAGTTATATTTATAAACAGAGAAACTAACATATTTCTATTGAGACAGGGCTTTGTTTTAATAGGTCTTGGATTTTGCAGGCTCGGCGCTAAGAGCAACTCTAATGATGCCCACAAACTCGCAAACTGTAAACTGTAAACACTTTTGTAGACCACGAAAAATGCGTTTTAGTTACAAACGGGCTCTCATGAATAGATAGGGAAACATAGACCGTAAATAAACATATTTATGTGGGTCCATGGATATTTCCTTTTTTCTTTTCTCTTTCTTCAATCTTCACGGCCGCGGCACCCCTAGCCGGGATGCGTTGCTCCTGGCCCGCCGCCGCCTGGTCGCGGTGATGGTTGTGCGTAGTCGATGGCTCCTCCCGCCACCGGCCGCCCGCGCCTGCACATGCCTCGTGCGCCGCCTGTTCAGCGGTGGTGGTTGCGTGTGGCCGACCACGCTTAGATGTTGCCTCGTGTGGAGCAGAGCCGCTGTTGCCGGTGATTTTCAGACGATTTGTGTGGTGATGCAGAGATGTTCCGGGGTTGACCGGTTACATGTGCCTGCAATATTGGTCCGGTTTCACCGTCGTTGACACTGAGTATATGCGGGCCACGAGAGTTGGTTCAAAATGCCCTCTAAACAAATTTAGAGGTTGACCTGGTTTGACGGGATCCGCTAGAGCTCGTGCTTTTAATCGAAACTATAACTATGTTATTCTTTTACAGATTTGACTGTTTTTACAGTTCTGTCAGAGTTGGTCTACATATGTTGCATGTTGGCACTGCATAAAAGGGTGATCGAAACCGCGTTGTTGTTGCTGTTTGTAAATAACGGTCGGAAAAGGTGAAAGAGGAGGACGTGCTAGCTTGGTGCCGCGATTGGACGGTCGGTGCGGATATTTTGCTGCCGCCGTCGCGCAGGGGGTCCATTCCGCTCGCACCCGTCCGTCGGTCAGCCCGACATCCAATTCGTTTTCGTGGCCGGTGCGCGTCCCGACGTCCGTGTGTTGCCTGGATCCAGATCGACGCAGCAATCGTGGCCAATCACCGGTCGGTCAGGCAAAAGTCTTCCGCCGGTAAATAATATTTGTTCGGCTTAACGTCGTCAGATGCTAATAACCGCGTGGACGCACGCGCGGCTAAGCTGGCGCTCGGTTGTGAACGACGTGGACGTGGCAGACCGCTCGCTGTTATTCCCGCGTTTTTCACTGTCAAGTAAGTTTGACGTTACCAGTGGCAGCACGAGACGCTGGAACCGGAGTGGTCCACGGCTAGATGGGAGAAGGACGTCCGGTAGCGCAGGGCGCGAACGAACTGTCTGCCGTCGAGAGATTTGATTCTGGGGTGACGGCGACCCTGTTCGCCCCGACGGGCACGGCGCGCACGATCGACCGGCGACCGGTTCAGCGACGGCCTCGTCATTTCTCGCTTTCGATCGGCGGCAGCAACGACCGGGCAGGTGCCCTGAACGTCGGCGGAGGCAATCATAACCTGAAAATCGATGGGCGAGCTCTAGATATAGTACAGATCAGTAGCGCGGCACCAAACTGTCATGATTGCTGCCGGCGCGTGTTCGTCTATTTCTATGCGACTCGGGAAATCGTGTCTCAAAGTCAATCAGGCCACATTTTTGTTGCTTCTGCGCATAGCAACAGTCGAACCAGATGTGTTGTATCTAGTGGCGTCTGCTTTCAGCTTCAGAATGTCTCGAAGCAGTATATATATCTCCTCCTCGTTGTTTATTCGTGACAAAACCGGTGTCTGCAGCCACAGTATACCCTGAACCGGAATATATCGAAGCATCCCACGCCGAACTTGGCAGACGTTTTTTTCTGCTTAAAAAACCCTCCTCCAGAAGCTTCCACTGCTGGCTAAATTTTCAATGGAATGTTCCATCCATCCCATCGCCCATCATCATGAGCAGGTGACTGTGGATCCTATCAGATTTCCAAAAAAAGCCAGATTAGTTGGATCGGGCCGCGAAAGCTGCGCATCACATGGGATTCAGACAAGTGCATGTGGATTTCGGAACCAGGGATGAGTGCTGTGTAAGTCGGGCACTTCGGTTTGTTACCGGAAGAAGAAGACAAGAGAGAGAACCTACGTACGTACGGCTCAATCGGTGGATGAGCGGTAGTTTGCTGATTTTCTGCGTATGAGTATGACATGCATGAGCGTACTGTTGATGATCTTAGCTTCACATCCTTCGCAATATTAGTAGTCCTGCTGATGATCTTAGCTTTATCCATGACGAAACAGGATAATATTTCATTAGCTTGTCAGGTCTAAATCATGCTGATGATTGAAAAGGTTGACCTAAAGCGGGAGCAACAATGCAGTTGAAGCTTTGAAACCGAATTTTAGCCGCGCACGTCTTAACACATTGTTCGGCAGTTGAGCAGCACCCATGCTATTTGAGCAGATAGAATCTTTTCCTGCTCATACGTTAGCTCAAAGGTTTGTCCAGACGGGATTTCATCCAGAAGTTTCCGCTCCTGGCTAATTTTCAATCGGAATGTCGCATCCCAACGCACATCGTCATGTTTGGAATTTTCCAATTCAGGCTAGCATCATTGCGTGCGGGCAGCTACCAGATTTTCCAAGAGAAAGTCAGATACCCAGATCAGAGAGAAAGTTGCGCAGCACATGGGATTCAGAGAAGCGCATGTGGCTTTCAGGACCAGGGAAGATTGCTGTATCGGCACAACACTTCAGCTTGTTACCCGAAGAAGATAAACGAAAGAGAGGCCTGGCAGTGATTGCATTGTCACGGTTTGGTCTTGCAGATGACTCAAAGTTATCCTGTTTTCGGCTGGATAAGGTAGATTAGATAGAGAAGTTTCATGATATTAGCTAGGTTGCAATAATCTGAGATTATCAATGACGAAACCGAATACTGTCATTTTTATTAGCTTGTCAGGTTCAAATCAGCATGATCGTCATTCATTGAATAAGGTACGACCTAAAGAGGACGCAATAATGCCTACTGAAATGATTTGATCGACATTATTATTTAGTGTTGAAACTTTGAAACGATATCTAGCCACACATCTTAATATAATTAGCACCCATGCCGATTGAGCAGATAGAATCTTTTCCTGCTCATTAGTTGGCTCATAGTTAGTTCCATATATCTTTGCTCCTCCCTGGTCTGGGTGATGCCATATGGACATTCTGAATTGTTTACGGTTCAGAGAATCTGAGCAAATCTTTAACTTTATTTGGTCCACATGGATCATAGTTTCTTATCAAGCATTAATAGTCTGAACATGTCCGGCAGATTTCGTGATTTCCAGGCCCCTAGCGAGATTCTTCAAATAGAATCGGTTCTTTTCATAGTAGTTTTTACTCTTCTGGAGATTTTCGGCTCCCAAGAACGAGCGATCTCTTTATTTTAAAACTTTTGAAGATTATATTTGTGAATCTAAAAAAATTGAGAAAAAACTGGATGTAACCAATAATGTATCCCACGAATATGCAAAACATCAATTTCAGATACTTTGTATCCCAAGCTACACAAAAATGATAAAAGTGTGGACATGAGCATGCATATTTTCAAATCTCCAAATTTTATCAGTTCATTTTTATTGTTTAGCCAACAACACAAAGAATTCCAAGTCGCGACTTTGCATGCTTTTAGGATACAACATTAACTATGTCCAATTTTTTTAGATTTTCTAAAACTTCTAAATATGATTTTGATTTTTTTTTAAATGAAGAGAGCACCAGAGGCCAGGAGCAAAAAACACTTTTCGTTGAAGAACTTAAAGATATGTTGTTTTCTCCTAGAAAGGGTATAGGAAAGATTCATAAAGAGTGAATTCCACTTTTTACCCTCTAGTTAAGCATTTGTGACACTAATTACCCCGTTGAGTGAAAAATCGTCTCGATTACTTCTTTTAGAAGTTTAAGATCCTTATTTTCTGATGCGTGCCTATTCGGCAAGGTGTAAAGTGTTGACCGGGGTTTACATATATCAAGACGGCGACAAAAAATTGGACAAATGGATAAGAGAAATATGAACACGATTGTCGATGTCGTCCTCGTATCTTCACACATTTTATCGCGCTACCTCGGCGTATCATGCGGGTCATATCTAACAAAAACATACGAAGTGCTAAATTGATGTAAAACCGTGTTTTAAACCTCTTAAATGAGATATTTTCAAAAAAGTTTCACTAAATGGGGTAATTAGTGTCACAAATTCATAACTAAAGGGTAAAAAGCGGAATTCACTCATTCATAAATGATCTCCCTCTATCCCAAAATACAAGTCATCCTTGATTTTTGCCTGTCAATGACCAATTTTTTTACTATGATTTGTACTCAAAATATGTCTATAAAATTAGTACAAAAATTCATGAAATGAAAGATTTTTACAAGACGAATTCAACGATATCATAGTAAAAAATAGTAGTGATCAAAGTCGTATATCAAAGACCATAAAAATTAGTGCACTTTATATTTTCGGACAGAGGGAGTATTTATTTGACATGTCTGCAAAAACTGTCTTTGACTCTCGAGATCCACCCATCCATTCATTTTTAAAACTCAAAAATCACATTTACAAGTTCCATAAAAAATCTGAAAAATTGGTGTAGTCAATGATGTATCCTACAAGCATGCAAAATCATAGCACTAAATTCTTTGATCACCGACTACACAAAAAAAGACAAAATCTAATAAATTCTGGAGATTCTAAAATATGCATTTTTCATCTATACTTTTATTTATTTTTGGTATCTCAAAATACAAATTATTCAAATTGATATTTTGCACGTTTGAAGAATACATCATTAAGTATATCCATAATATTTTTATATTTTTTATAACTCATAAATAGGAATTTAGAATTTAGAAACTATATAAAAGTGATCACTAGAGTTGTATAGCCAGAATTCCCTACTCGCTTGTCGGGCTCTAGTAAAGTTTGATGATTGGGTACGACCTAAAGAGGATGCAATAATGCCTTGGAAGAATTTAGCAGCATTGTCAGAGCAAGTACAATAAACTGATGTAAACATGCTATAAATAATTAAGTAGTAGTATATCTTAGTCTAGATGGAGGAGAGAGAAGAGGAGAGAGACAATGAGTGAGCTCTTGGCTAAGAGCCAGCTGCAGCGCGTGCTCCTAGTCATCATATGAGAGTGAAAAGTGGGCCATACTATTAATAAATTACTATAATTTGTGTTGTCCTATTGTATAAACCGGCTATTAGCTTGACTATAAATGGCGTGGACATTTCTTATAGCCAATAGCCGGCTATACTATTGACCTTGCTATCGTACTAGTGGGTTGAAACTTGAAACTTACTGTATTCGTTTTGCCAGAAATAGAACCCATGTCA
The DNA here is from genome assembly GCA_916181665.1 of Avena sativa. Classification (NCBI taxonomy): domain Eukaryota; kingdom Viridiplantae; phylum Streptophyta; class Magnoliopsida; order Poales; family Poaceae; genus Avena; species Avena sativa. Next base: position 380,244,478 of record OV702284.1, read on the forward strand.
CGTGAGCAGATGGAATTTTTTCCTGCTCATTCATAGTCGTAGCTTGCTTCATCTGATGCCATATGGACATTGAGAATTCTTTAGGGCCGAGAGGATCAGAGCACATCTCTGGCTCGTTTTAATCCACAGAATCATACAGTACTAGTTTTCTTATCAAACAGTCTGAACATGAGCGACAGATTTCATGATTTTCAGGCCGCAAGGGGAGAGTTTTCTCATGGGGCATCCGCACTTTTTCTCGTACCATTTGCCGCCCTTTAATGCAACGTTGGACAGTGGCATCTTGAAGCGAATGATGAAATTCTTTCACGAATCATGGACTATTACTACGTCGAAAAAGTTCAGAATCACGGACCGTTGAAAATGGCGCAGATTATAAATGCGGACGCTTGCGAAATACTCCAGGATGAGGCGCAGTGCTCTTCTTTTTCAAGTACAGTCTGCAGTGTTGAGGTGACCACGGGAACCGACGCATAGTTTTAGTTTCCCCTCATCGCGGATTTTGATTGGCCGGCGAGTCAGCATTGCGAGCTGAAGTTACGTGAGCTCGGTGCTACCGTTGCCTTCTCTGACTTATGAGCGGCGCTACTGTCCCTTGCTAGGGCTCAGAGCCTCTGACTTATGTTTTTTTTTTAAACGGGGATCGGTTCCGAAGGACCGAGAACTTCCATTAACTTTTAGCGGCGGTGGTACAAATTACAGGAAGGACCAGGAAGAAAAGAGAAATTACAACAAGGTCCAAGCAATAAGCACCAAGAACCCTAAATCTATTGCCAGAAACGCAATCGGGTCCAGCTCCACTACCATCGCACACGAGAAACTGATCATCTTGTTCAACCGCGGCGACGCCGGGGACATGACCACTTGGGTCACCGCAGCGGGAGCCAAGCAAGATGAAGCAGAGAGGCCTCCGTCGAAGGAGGTTAAGATAACCCTTTCGCCAGCCTTGAAGCGCCAGCCTTGAGGGAGGGAGTGGCCGTCCTTTGGCCAAAGCAGTCGACGGTGACACCACCGCCGAGAGAGAACTCCCAGGAACCACGCCGCTCCAGATGCTCCAGATGCAGCCCACCATCGCTGCTTGAGAGCCCCACTTCGAACAGCTCGACGTCGTCCCACCAACTACCCCGCCTGCTTCAGATGATATCAGATCGAGGAAGAAATCTCTGCCCCACCTTCTTCCCGCAACCAGAACAGCAAGAAGAGGCTTCGAACCTTCCAAATCGATAGCACCTAAAAGCAAAATACTGATACACTGCTTCCAATCAAGACCGGCGACCGCCGAATAGCAGACCACCTCCTCCTCGCCACCACGGCCGGCCGGGAGGGGCACCACCAATCCGAAAGCCTCGTCGTCGCAGATCTCCCCCCTCCCCGCTGCCTCGGCCGGCCAGGAGAACCAGCAGCGCCAGGCTCGCCCAGCGCGAAAGGAAACAAACCGCCTCTAATTTATTTGGGGAAGCAACGCTCCCTCTCCACCCGCTCTGCTCCGACCACTGGAGCAGCCACCGACGACGAAGGAACCCTAACTGCAAGATCTAGGCGGCCAGATCTCGCTCCTTGCTTCGACTAACGGGCATGGAGCCCAAACCTGGCAGAAGGCCAGAACAACACCTAACTACCCTAGCTACTCCGGCGCCGACTCCCGGCCACCACTCACCGGCTATTCCGGCGAGGGCGCCATGGGAGGGGCCCAGTCTCGAGGAGGAAGCTCTCAAGCGGTGCCTCTCAATTCGTGCGAGAGAGAGAGGGGGTTCCGCTGTGATAGTACGAGCCTCTGACTTATGAATCCAGGGTTGTGAACTTGTGATCAGTTAGGCGTGGCGATCTGCTTGTTTGGTCCGTGTATCATACGACGGAAACGCTAGACTTACAAAAACACTCTACGGAATGGCTAACAGCAACTCTGCTCTAGCTGACTCACTACAAACATTTGTCTCAAAATCATAGGACTTTTTTTTTAGGGGGAGAAACCATAGGAATTTTGAAGAAGAAAAAAACTAGAAATACCCAATATCTTGTTCCATGGTGAGAGGATATGTAACACGACGGGCAGCCGGAGGCGGCAGCAGACATGGATTAAATTTCAACGAAATCAGAATTTTTGGTAATCTTGGTGGGGTTCGAATTATTATTTTCTAAAAAATGTGTACTATATTTATACCTAATCAAATTTGATTACATTTTTTTTAAAACTGATGAAGTTTGAACAAGAAATTCTGGAAAAATAATTTTGAAAACCCAATTTTTTTGCCATATTTTGATGGGCCTTGGAGACTTAATGAAACCAAAATTCAAAACCCCGCCGACACGCGCAAAAGGGAGGTTGTTCTTTGAGCCGACAATCAACAGCGGGGGCTGGCCGATGGCGGGGAGAATCAACTTCAGACAGGAAGGCAATAAGAAAAAGGGAAAGAAGAAAACACATAAGAAAATTGTAATGGTCATATTTTTCTTACCATGCAATTGATAGGGACGTCTATTACTATTATAGAGACTCATTTTCTAGGGGATGTAAGTTGATCTACCCCTAGATCGAAGTCTCAAGCCTGTTGTCCTTGCAGGCGACTCTGGAGCCCCCTCCCCTTGCTGCCACCCCAAAAGCCCCCCTCCCCACCGCCACCCAAAAAAGTCCCCTTCCCACCATCCTATTCTCCTTGCCGCCGTCGGAGGAGACCGTCACCCGGGTGCCCCAATAAAGGTGTTCCCTGGGCGTTTTTCATCTCTTTTCTTGGCCCCAACTATTTTTGCCACTGCCTTGTGCAACCTCTACCAATCAGCCTAGACTAGATTGGGGGAAGGGATCCTGGCATGGTCGAGGCGCACCTCTCACAACAAGTTCCGCGCGCCAATCGAGGATGATTCCATGATCCCATGTGGGCGCTTTGGCCGGGGCACACACACTACAATCTGCCCGGGAGGCGTGCATATGTGCTTGGATCTATAGGTGCTAGATCGACGTCTACGGTAGGCCGAGCGATGTGCTTGTTTATTTGTTTGCTTTGTCTCTGCCGGGGAGTGCATACCAATGTGTTACCATCGTCGATGGTGATGTGAAATCCATGGCCCTACGACACCTCCATTGCTACGATTACCCGTGTGTTGATGGGGGATCATGACGATCGTGATTGTAGAAGACCAGATAAGCTCTGGATGTTCCATATCGCATGGTCACAACGAGTCGAGAGTCAGTGAAGATTTAGGGAGTACTCACTGCGATTCAGAAGAAGTATGTGTATCAGGCGATGTTCTCGGCGAGTGGGGGTGGAGACACTAGGAGACTCCGTTCTTGGCGATCTCAATTTTAGGGTGAAAACCCTTGGCCTGACAATTAATGGTTATATTTGGCAATGTCGATTTCATAGTTGTTTCGATGTTAAAGGACATGCTAAAGGCATTATCTAAAGATCGGACATTTAGGATGGTGTTTATGCACCATTATCTTCATAGAGCCGTCGTTTTGGAGAATATTTTTTTAAGTTTAGGTATCGCCACCACTAGTGATGCTCTTGCTGTTGTGACTTCGATCGAGTTTTTTTTTTGCTGTGTGCGTCCTTAGTGTTTAAAATTTCTTTAAACATTAATATTGTTGTAGAGATAGAGTGTAATTGATCGTTTTGATAAAATATATTCTTTTTATTAAAAAAATTACTCTACCCTTGGATGGATGTTTTGTGGTGCTGGACTCTGTTCCATTGTTTTCGGACCGTTGAAATGGAAATTCCAGGAGAAATAAATTCTGATTTTTGCAAATTAATTATACCCGCGAGCGAGACGAGTAGGCGACCACTTCAGAGCGTGATAGCCCACGACGGACGGTATGGCTACATGGCTACGTCTCTCTCCCTCTCTCGCCCCACGCACTGCGACCAGTACCACCAGCCTCGTCAAAAGGCCCCGACCGGCCAACCCCCTTCCACACCGCCCCTCCCCTCACCTTCCTCCCCGCCCCCTCCTCCTCTCGCTCGGTTGCTTCCTTCCTCCCGGTGTCCACTCCACTCACCACTGCCCCCGTTCGGTTCTTGACCGACCTGCCTGAGCTGCTGCTTCTCGCTCCAGTCCAGTGCCGATTGCGAGCTCTGACCTCTGCGGAGAGTCCCAGATGGAGCGGTACGAGGTGATCAAGGACATAGGCTCCGGCAACTTCGGGGTGGCCAAGCTCGTCCGGGACGTCAGGACCAAGGAGCTCTTCGCCGTCAAGTTCATCGAGAGGGGCCACAAGGTCAGCTCGAATCTCCTCTCTGTCTAACCCGTTCCTAGGTTTTGTTTTCAGTTCTTGATACACAAAGATCAGGGGTTCTTTATCTGGATTCTGGATTGCTGGTGGTTTAGTTGGTACTCGGTGGTTTCGCTGATTTGGTCCTAGCTAGGTGCTATCCCGTTTGAATTGTTTGGGCCTAGTTTGCTCAGTTGGTTGGGTGATCCACTGTGTTACTGCAGCCCCCAATCTGCTCTGTTTCCATGGCCGAAATTCTATCCCAAATTTTGGGGCATTTTTATTTATTGACAAGCCTTGAATTTTGATGGAAATATAGTTGACATCGCTGTTCGGAATATCGGCCTTGAATCACTCGTGACTGGTCAATGCAGGCGCTGCTCTGCTCATCACCGTCTCTGGTTAAAGAGATGAATTTTCCACCTGGTGTTAAGTCTAAGCCTTGCTGGATGTTTGTGGATTAGTTAAACCTTGTACCTTCATATACACACTTTGTTATAATTGGGCAAACATTTATTCAAAGTGTTAGGTTCAGTATCAGGATCACCAACCAAATCCATATGCCGTATCCCGTTTTCCAGCTGCAGCCTAAGTGAATTGTCTGTCCAATTTTGTATGGTCTCCTTGGTTGTGTTGCATTTTCCTCCATTATGCAAAACTACGGTTGACCCATTTAAGGTCTAGTAGTTAATTAGTGGTATAAGTGTCCAGGCAGCTTGTAGAGGCCGGTCCAGAAGTAGTAAATTCTCTTTCTATTGGACACAAAGAAATAGCAAACTTCTTTCATGTTAGGTAAACTTGCTTTACTAATTACTTCATATGGTCATATATGTTGCCAAGTGCTATTACTTTTAGTTCACTTAACTTCTTATGGATACATTTCCCATTCTTACCTATCCTTGGTCCCTCAACATTTTTCACTCACTCAATGGTACTGTTTTAGCTCGCTTTGCTGCCATGGAGGTTACTCCCTCCGTCCCGGTTTAAAGGACACAATTTGCAAACCATGCAATCCCAAAATACTTAGACACAAAAGCATTTAATCTCTGTAATTACTCCTGTGTGAAAACAATAAAATGTTTGCATGCACATGTGTGAACAAATGTGAACACTTTCCTAACTCCTTTTCTTCTTATGCATGTTCTATTCCATACTATTAAATGAACCAATTAGATGACACCTAGGGCCTAGAGAATTGCAAATTGTGTCCTTTAAACCGGGACGGAGGGAGTATTTTGGATTATAAGGAGGATTTTGATTCATGGATGTTGATTTGTATTATTTGATAAATTTCCTTATGCTACCCTGGAGTTCGTTATACATGTTCTGGAAGTTCTCTTTGTCTTCATGTCTTTTGCACATAACCACCATTTTTTTGCTTGTTACATTCACCATCTCTGACTGTTTTATTCTTCACGTTTCGCTGCTCCTGTGGAGCAAAACATTCACCTTACCTTTTTTGGGTTGATCTGATGTTTCAGTATCTTCAATTGGTCAACTAACACTTTATTTTTGGATCTTCTGCTTTCATAGATCGATGAGAATGTTCAAAGGGAGATTATGAACCACAGATCTCTTAGGCATCCGAACATTGTTAGGTTCAAAGAGGTAACTACCTTCTTCTTTATGGAAGTAATTCAAACTCAAAACATTTATATCCAGTGTCATCATTATTGATACAGAATGCAAGCATTAACTCACCAATAAATCTGGAAAACTCAGAAACATATTGTAAATTTTTGCGGACCCTGTGTTATAATAGATTTAAAAAGTAATGCAAAAGTGTCAGACACAAGCTTCAGCCTTAGGTCCTAACTCCGTAGCTCACACCCCTGCTAATAAAATAAGCGTTTTTAGGAAACTTCAGTGCATTTTATTTTTTGAAAATTCTTCACACTTCCAATAACTACTGTTTAAAAATACATACGAAAAATCATCCTCTGCCCTACACCAATTTCAATTTGGAAGTTCCAGCAACAAAGTGCTGTCTTTTTCTTTGCGCTGAAGAAAGTGCTGTCTATCTGTAAACCATCCATCAACTTGAATAGGGCAATTGGAATATGTAAAGAAAAACTTTATCCTGGCTGCAGTGTTCGAAAGGACTCTTTTGGTAGTGACATATTGACACATACCTTTATGTTATATTAGACGCCCTCAGTGATTTTCCTATGAGTAGTTCGAAGCATATGCTGCATGTGGCTACGAACTTGTCTGCAAGATATTCCCATATATTCTTACTCACTTTTATGGTGACTATTCTGTTTCTTCTTTCTACGTGTATTACTAGTGGGCTACTTCTTTCACCTGTTTGTGAGAATGTATTGATTATGTATAGTTGGATGCTTATCAGCATTTAGTAGCTTGTCCTAGTGTTGTGCCCTCTAACTTGGGTAAGTACTGTTGTGGACCTGCCGTTGGTGTTGAGGATCGAGACCACCATGACTTTGTATGAAGATATCATGATTGCTTACAGTCTAATGTAAACTTTTCATTAAATGACTATTGGAAGTGATGCTGACCTAGCAGGACGTCATATCCTCTTGTTCAATTGTTGCAGGTTAATGTTATTTTTGGACTTAAATCTTGCTTCCATGTGACATGTTCCACTTGAAATAAGCTTTCATTAAGTATTCCGCCTCTGTGTATAAGTGTTCAAATATCAAAGCATTTAAGGCCAAACCAAAAAAGTATACCGGTATAAAATACATATAACATCCAAAATCCAAATTGGTTAGGATTTATCCAAGTTTAGCTCTTATAATTTTCTTTGAGTATAAAAACATATTATGTTTTATTTTCTCAAGAATAAATCTATTTTCATATCCAGCTTGCAAAATTTAAAAGAGGTCACTTAGTTTTTCAGGTTGCGCTAACTCCCACGCATTTGGCCATAGTTATGGAATACGCTGCTGGTGGCGAGCTATTCGAAAGAATCTGCGGTTCTGGAAGATTTAGCGAAAATGAGGTAGACGATATTCCACAATCAATGATATCTGATATTTAAGTGTGTGTCATTCTGTTGATGGTATATTGACTTGTTCATTCTAATCAACAGGCTAGATTCTTCTTCCAACAACTGCTTTCAGGAGTTAGCTATTGTCACTCTATGGTACACAATCAAATTAAGTCACAGTAATAAGTAGCAGACAGTACATAACTATATGTCCCGTTATCTCTGCAGCAAATATGTCATAGAGATTTGAAATTAGAAAACACACTCCTGGATGGTAGCGAAGCACCACGGCTCAAGATATGTGATTTTGGTTACTCCAAGGTAATACAGAGCTTATTGTGACCTTTATTACTTGCTTGCAAACTAAACATTATACTCACTGGTAGTTCTGCTTTCTAGTCCTCTGTGTTGCACTCTCAACCTAAATCAACCGTTGGGACTCCAGCTTACATCGCTCCGGAGGTCCTTTCTAGAAGGGAATACGATGGAAAGGTACTTTCCACTTTCCCACTTGTCTAGTTAAATGTTCAGATTCCTCAAACTGCACCCATCAAACTTCACCATTTGCAATCCAGGTTGCTGATGTTTGGTCCTGTGGAGTAACTCTATATGTGATGCTTGTTGGTGCTTATCCATTTGAGGACCCTGACGAACCAAAGAACTTCCGCAAGACAATCACTGTGAGTTCATCCAACAATCATTTGTGCCTAGGAAATTTCTTATTTGCCTTTTGTATAGCTCAGCACATGCTGCTTATCTGGGGCTAAAAGTTTGTAAGATCCTTGCAGCGGATACTCAGCGTACAATACGCGGTACCTGATTACGTCCGGATTTCAATGGAGTGCAGACATCTGTTATCCCGGATTTTCGTGGCAAACCCTGAGCAAGTAATACTTCTCCCAAAACAGCATGTTATCCCAATATGACACCATAGTCTCTGCATTCTCATCAGCCATCTGTTTGCAGCGAATAACGATCCAGGAGATCAAGAACCACCCTTGGTTCCTCAAGAATCTGCCGATCGAGATGACTGACGAGTACCAGATGAGTCTGCAGATGGTCGGCATCAACTCTCCCCCGCAGACCCTGGAGGACATCATGGCCATCATCCAGGAGGCGCGGAAACCAGGCGACGGAACCAAGTTCGCGGGGCAGCTGTCCGTGCCCGGCCTAGGGAGCATGGAGCTCGACGACATTGACGATGTTGACGCCGACATCGAGGACAGCGGCGACTTCGTGTGCGCATTGTGACAGACATGTGTCTTTGTGTCCTGGTCTTTTGTGATGTGTGTTCATCATTCTGTCGTGTCGTTGTTCGTTTTACAGTGAGTTGCAATCTGTTGTTGTACTGTCACCCATCTTTTATGTCTGTCGATAAATATAATATATATGCTTCCATGTGATTAGTTGGTGTTCTTCTGCATTCCGGGCGATTGGTTTCTTTGTGTGCTTCCCATTATCCTTTTTATTACATGGTCACTGTTCCCTTTTATTTTGCATTGTTCTTTTTCTTTCAGTAATTTGTACTTGCCCTTCGTCTTGAATTAGATGTCAAAGATTTGCCTAGTTTCATATGTATCTAGACGTATTTTAGTGTATAAATACACATGACATCTAATTCGAGAGTGAAGGGTAGTTTTTTTTCTAGGGACAACACAGTTATTTGTTGCAAAGGCACAGTTTGGGGGTGCAAAATACTCCTAGCAAGATTATGAACATTTACCTTAGTGATCGGCTTTCATTTATGAATCTACCGCCGAGGAAAGATCTTGGCAGTGCTTTATTTCGTCGAATTTGTGCGTCTCGTGTTCCAATCGAAAAGGAACAGTATCTGTCTTAGCAAATTATTATCTGTCAGGAAACTAAGCATTTTAGGGTGAAGCACAGACGCATATGTGGGTATCAGCCCATTTCACACTATAGGCCCATTAATCTTATTCCAACCGCGCACATTACCCCATTACCCCTGACGGCCCAGATCAACCATGAACAAGCGGCTGAATTAGGCCCACGCTACTTGTCTGCGAAGGCCCCATCATATAAACTCAACGCATCTTCCGACGCAGCCATCCTCCTCCCCCAAAACCCTACCCTTCGCGCGCCGCCCCCGCCCCCGCCCCCAGCGCTAGGGTTGCTCGCCTCTCGCGATCTCGGCCGCAGCTCCACCATGAAGGTACGAGCTGCTTCTTTCCTTGCAATCACAGCCGGTCCCGATGTGCGCGGATATGATCTGTGAGGTGCCTAATTCGTCTGATTTTTGCCTTGGTTTCAGGCGAACATCGCTTTCCCCGCCACGGGGTGCCAGAAGAAGCTGGAGATCGATGACGACCAGAAGCTGTAAGTGTACATCCTGTAATCACCACACTTGGTTTGATTTTTAGGAAACTGTGTTGCTATTTGGTGTGCAGATCCTTGTCACGGACTACTTCTAGTTTGGTGTAGTCGTGAATGCTGCTTTCTTTTCCATCTAGTACTTAGTTTTTGTGAAGTACATTTTGATCGATTGTTAATAATAATTGCGCTTTGTTATGTTCGTTTGTTGAATTTGAATGGATGATGCGGAAGTGTGTTAAAATGTTATGGTTGTGTTTTAAAGCTTATTTTGTTATTATGGTGTTGCAACAGGACAGTTTATTTCTGAAACCTCAATATTATGGTTTTGCAACAAGGTTTTGGTGGTGTGCTTAGATTTAGTTGCATTTTGCATTTTGTACGCATTCATACTTTGAGCTAGATAAAATGCAGTTAGATATGTGCTCCCTCTGTCTCAAAATAGATGTCTCAGATTTATCAAAATTGTGATGATTCTAGCACTATTTAGTATATAGATTCATCCAAAATTTGGAAAACCTGAGACATCTATTTCGAGACGGAGGGAGTACCTTTTATATTCTTAATTGGTATGTTGGTGATGTTGCTATGCGAGGTCAGATCATGTATTCGTGATGCTCTGTACTTTGAAACATAATATACCCTGTGATACCATGAACAAGATTTATACTAGAAGATGAACTGGTTTTGAACTTATTCAATAATAATGCTGTTGGTGTTCTGAACCATCATGAAATTGTTAATGTAGTTTGCTTCAGAATCACTGTTTACTTTGGCTAATGATCTGTGAACTATTTTATGAACCACAGGAGGAACTTCTATGACAAAAGAATCTCTCAGGAGGTCCTTGGTGATTTTCTGGGTGAGGTAATGTACTGCAACTTATTTCCTTATACTTGACCCTTCATTTGATTTTTTGCTAGTTCTGATGAAGTATATCTGTTGTTTCCTGTTTGTTCAGGAATTCAAGGGTTATGTGTTCAAGATCATGGGTGGCTGTGATAAACAAGGCTTCCCTATGAAGCAAGGAGTGCTAACCAATGGGCGTGTGCACCTTCTGCTGCACAGGGGTATACCTTTATTTTCAAGGCACTAAACACTTACATTTTAATCCCTTTTGATCTGTACTTTTACTTATACTGCTTTTACCATCAATTCTGTAGGCACACCTTGCTTCCGTGGGAACGGCAGGCGTGATGGTGAGCGCAGGAGGAAGTCTGTCCGTGGCTGCATTGTCAGCCAGGACCTGTCTGTTATCAACCTGGTGATTGTCAAGAAGGGTGAGAATGATCTTCCAGGTCTGACTGACACTGAGAAGCCCAGGATGAGGGGACCCAAGAGGGCTTCCAAGATCAAGAAGCTCTTCAACCTCAACAAGGATGATGATGTCCGCACTTATGTCAACACATACCGCCGGACCTTCACCAACAAGAAGGGTGAGCTTTTGTATTCTGTGTTCATGTTCTGTATTTGTCAGCTTGTCAACCCAAAGTCCTCTGCATCCAATACATGTCTCATTGACTTCTTGTATTTTGTGTTCATGTTCTGTATTTGTCAGCTTGTCTAACCCAAAAATCCTTTGCATCTAATTTATGTCTCGTTAACCTCTTCCCTGTGAAATTGACATGGCTTGTTATTTGCAGGCAAGAAGGTGAGCAAGGCTCCCAAGATCCAGCGTCTGGTGACTCCCTTGACCCTCCAGAGGAAGCGTGCTAGAGTCGCTGACAAGAAGAAGAGGATCATCAAGAAGAAGGCTGAGGCTGCAGAGTACCAGAAGCTGCTCGCACAGAGGCTGAAGGAGCAACGTGATCGCCGCAGTGAGAGCATGGCCAAGAGGAGGTCGAAGCTTTCATCTGCTACCAAGGCTCCTGCTGCCTCTGCTTAGAAGATGTCTGCCTTCGTTAAGTTATTGCCATATATATATTGCACTTCGTTGGATTAATCTATCCGCTAGTTTTAGCTTTCATCATAAGTTAGTTGAGTAACTGATGCAGTTATGCATATAGTTGGTACCTTTGACAGTTTGTTAGTACTGGAATTCTTTGCTGGTTTTTAGTAAGTACTTGAATTTGCTCTGCATAAATTCTTAATGTATGCACTTGTGAAAACCGTCACTCTTTCATGCACTAGTGAAAACCGTCACTCTTTCCTGCTAGTGAAAGAGACTGGGTTCTTTTGGAAAAATCACATACTCCCACTGTCCCAAATTGGTTGATGCAGAATTGTTTGCAACATGATTTTAGTATCTAGATATATGTGAATCTAGACAAATATATGCGTCAACTAATATGGGATGGAGCGAATATATAGTGTATGGCAGAATATTAACACCTGCTCAGCCACCAAGTCCCTCTCCTAGCTGTTGGGAGCAGTTCAAGGTCAACGTTGCTTTGGACTCTTTTTTAGCCCCAGATTGCCTTGATGCGCACTCTTTTTTAGTCCCAGGTCGCCTTGATGTGCATGAAGAAGCTTGTTTAGCTGGTCGATGCACGTCCCTTCACGAGGAGGTGGTAGACCTTAGGCTGTTGTTGGCGTGTGGTAGTGGTCTTTGGAGCCGACGGAGGCACGCCCTTCTGATAGTGTTGGGGAGGTGACCTCGGATAGGGTAAAGACGGGGAAAGACGTAGGCTGTTGTTGGCGTGTGGTAGTGGTCTTTGGAGCCGACGGAGGCACGCCCTTCTGATGGTGTTGGGGAGGTGACCTCGGATAGGGTAAAGACGGGGAAAGACGAAAGGACGTTCCCCGTCCAGTTTCCGAGTTACAGTCTAAGTCGGCCGAATCCTGTAGAGGTCGGCCGAGATATGAAAGAGCAGAACCCTTATGATAATAGCAAGGCATTACCCGGCCGAAATACTGCGTAAGTCGGCTGGGTTAGCTTCCTCGTGGGTTCCTCGGTTGACTTCCTCGTTTGATTTCAAGGGGGAAACGCCAGGATGGGTATGTTTGGTGGTAGTATCAGGTTGGTTCCGAATAGGTCTTTCTTATCCCTCTCTGATAGCCGCCAGTTGTTTTGAGTCTCTATAGGTTGTTTAGTGCATGCTGCGCCGCCGCTTCAGTCCACCATACCTATGTAGGCTAGGACCGCCGAATTCTAGTCTCGCCGTGTACTGGCCTCAGTACTGACCGCTCTCTCTTTTTCTTTTGCCCTTTGTCGTCACCCCTTTTGTTTAAGAAGGTTTTGAGATCGACGTCGTTAGCAGGGTTACCCTTCCGGCTTGGCCTGGGCAGGGTTATGGACGCCTTTGGTTCTTCTTCCGGGCTCTTAGCTCAATTTGCATCTTGTCCATACTCGGACGCTGTATCGTTTTCAAGGTGATTTGGATCTTTGTACTATATATATGTATTCTTGACTCATTGAGTCGCCATTGTATATATCTGTTTTGTGGGTTCCATCGAGGACTATTGTGTAATGATATTACTTCGTTTTCCACCCGCACGAAAGTGCCTGGTGGGCACCTTTGAATCGTTTCTATGCGGGTTTGGCGGGTTTCGCTAAAACTTGCATAGGGCCGATTCTGAGGGTGTTACAGAGTGGTATCAGAGCTCAGCAGTTGCGATACCCCACAAGTCCAGCCTGTAGGATAACCTAGCTAACGGCCGAAGTAGAGCGTCAAAACTATTTTTGCAAAATCGGTTGGATAGTTCTGATTAGGTCTGATTTTACTCCTTACCCCTCTGCTGCTCTCCTCTCACCTCTGCGTGTTTTGAATCCGTTCTCTTCTCTCTCTTCGAGTCCAGGATTTCTCGTGGTTGGGTTCCATCGTACCTTCAGGGTTTCGCTTCCTCCTTTGGTAACAGTGTTGCTACATCTGGTCTTCATGCTATCCGAAGAATCCTTCGTCTGGTGGACTTCCCTTTGTTCCTTCTTGTGCCTTCCGGTGTTTTCTGACGTGACGACATCATCTACGCTAGATCCGATGCAGAGTCTGCATCACTCCTTTGTTTCTGAACCTCGATTGTCGAGATCTTCAGTCTGATTCCGAGAATGGTTGCACGCTTTTCTACTGATTGTGCGGAGTAATAGTTTGGGTGCGTGATGGATTGGCCCCCATGCCGACTACTCACTCTATTCGCTCTTGTACATTGAAGTGGGATAGGCCGCATCTTTTCTCTCCTTCTATCGAAGCTAGAGGTGGCTTTATTTGTTGATACCTCTACCTTCGACCTTTTGTTCCGGAGTGTTCTCTCGACGATCACGGACAACGACCTCTTGTTAGTGGTGTCGCGAGGATCTACACGAAGCGAGAAGACGCAGATCGCCGACCTTCCTTCCGGTACCATGAGGCGGATCTCGAGGGCGAGATCCATTGTTAGTGGTGTCGAATTGTGGCGCCCCGCAAAAACCACTACTAGAAAATCGCGTTGTTTTTGTGCATTGCATCATCATGACCGCATGCTCATGTCATCATGCCACATTGCATTTGGGCATCGTCATGTCATCTTGCATTTGTTTGCATAAAACTATTTTGAAAAGCCTGGTTTTGTTTTCTAAACGCCCCGTCTTTAATTCAAAACCAAAACCCGGGTCTCCGGAATGTTTTGTTTTGTCTGCCAACGGTTTACAAACGCCTCGTTTTTAATAAATAAAATATTTAAATTATTTTGGGAAGCAGCCAGCCAGGCCCGAAAGCCCAGCCGGCCACCTCCAGACAAAAACCCTACCTACCCCAGATCTACCCTAAACCCTTTTCCTACCCACCCTGCCTCCACCTCACCCCGGCCAATCACCAACCGCCACCTCACCACTTCCTCCACCCCATCCACTCCTATCCTGCCACATCACCCCAACCCCTGCCTCCACCAACTCCCACGTCTGCCTCCCGCCTGCCCTATCCACCTGGGAGAGAGCCCTCCCTCTCCCGACAACTCCCGCCGCCCGGCCCACACCACCCCGGGATTCCCGTCCGCCCTCCTGACCCACCCCTTCCACGTCGCCCCTCTCATCTCTCCTCCTTCCTCCCCAATTCCCGCACGCGACCAAGCACCGCGCCTCCTTCCCCCGGCCCTCTGCGCTGGCTCCACCACCGCCAGGCCGCCTCCCCGCTGCTGCTGACCACCGCAACCACGCCAGGAGCCGCGCGTCACCGCTGCCCTCTCGGCCTCCTCCCCGCAGTCTCCTCTCGTCTCCCTTCCTCCGAGCCCGCCGTCGCCTGCGCCTCATCGCCGCCGACCGGCCTCGACCTCAGCGCCGTGCACCCTCGCTTCCTCCTTGCCGGCCGCAGCGCCACCCCTGCTCGCCGGAGCTCGCCCCCATCTCCTCTCCGGCCACCGCCTTCCTCCCCTTCGGCGCCCTCTCTAAGGCCGCCCCGCATCCGTGGTCTCCACCTCCTCACCCTCCCGCGCTGCAGAGGTACTCGCCGGACCCCTGCAACCGTCGGTCGCCGCCTTCCCTGTAAGCCGCCCTCGCCTGCGACCTCGTTGCGCTCGCCTCCGGTCGTCGTCCTCCTTGGCCCGTGCGGCTCCGCCTGTGTTCGTATCCGGCGCCTCGTCCCCCGTCCCGTGCCGCCAGCGACCTCGCCGTCTCCGGCTTCCTTCACCTCAAGATCGCCTCGCCGCTCAGGTCCCACGTCGCCGCCGATGCGTCGTCCTCCTCGGCTCGAGCTCACCATCCGCTGTCCCGGCCGGTGCCCTGCACCTACGTCTTGCCGTCCTCGCGTTGTGCGCACGCAGAGCCCCAGGAAGCCGATGTATGCCTCGGTTGCTGTGGTGGTACCCGTATCCGTGTTTTCGTGTGCAGTTCTTTTGCTCTACGCGGCCAGATGTTGACCATGTGGCTGTTGTTCTGGAGCATGAACATCGCTCGATGACCCGTCCCGGCCCAGACCAAGTTCCTAACGCAAAGATCTTCCGAGAAGCATGTACCATGTGCCGATGTCGAATCAAGTTCTCCACGGAAACCGCAAGACCTTCTTCCCGGCACGCCAAGTTCTTCCTCTCGGATCCGAGGACACCGAGACCCGGTGCGACAAGTACTCCTTCCCGGACGCCAAGTTCGCCGAGAACCCGGACGCCCAGGTCGTCGACACGGATACGCCAAGTCCTTCTTCGCGGAACGCCAAGATCTACTCTGTTATCCGAGAACGATCCCGCCGAGACCGAACCCTAGATCCGGACCCTGAGAACCGACCCTGAACCCCTCGGAGCCCAAGTTCGTCGAACCCTAATGTGTTTCCCTAACCGAGACCCCATTATTTTTACAATATGACATTATCAACTGTTGCATATTTAATTGTTCATGCTTGCATGCATACTTGTCTATGGTTTGGGGGCATTATGCCAATTCACCTTATAATTAAATATGGAGTCTATATGCGGGATATCTTTGTCTTATCCCGGACTTCATTTAAATTGGCATAGCGAACCGAAGCCATGTTTGGTCTTGCTAATCCAACATTTAATTTGCGGGGTAGATAAATAACTTGAACCTATTAATTGGTTGTCGGGACCCCGGTTCCACTTAATATTGCCTTAATGCATCGCACCTTTGCCATGTCATGCATCATACATGCATCGTGCCCGATCTTCTGCCGTTGTATTAAATAGTGCATCCGGTGTTTCCTTTAGTGTTTTTGTTCTTCGCGGATAAGGCCGTTGAGTTGATGCGAGTGTCGACCCGATCTTCGGATGAACCTTCGGCAATGTTTCCAGGCGAGCACCTCCCCCTTTCTACCTATCTTACTTTTATAGTCTTTATTTCCTCCTGTTGATCTATTGCTATCTGTGTTGCGATGCTCTAGTTTTCGTACCCGTGATATCCCTTGCAGCCGTATATTGCCTTGGACACATCCTATTACCTGTTGTTTGGTAGATAGTTGGACCTGCACGTCGTAGTCGCTTTCTCAAGTGCTGTTGCGTGTCGTCAAGTACCACAGTTGTTGGAGTATTGCCAGAACGCCCTCGCTGCCGCCCTTGCCCACCTCTATGGATAGTAGGGTGTTGGCGCATAGCTCCAAGGCTCTTTTTGCTAGAGAGCTCTGTAGGTTGCTTGCCAGTTTAGAGGCGTCGAGCCCAGGTTGAGTCTTGACAGGAAAGGCTTCAGAGGATTTAATCATAAAGGTGGATAAGTCTATTGGAAAGGTTTCTCTAAGAGACATATGAAGAAAGAGGGGTGTAGCGAGGAAAGCTTCGACTGATGGTTGATCGTTCGAGTTCTTTTGGGTCATCCGTTAGGTGAGCCTTTTTGTGCAATCGTGCTCTACATGTCGTTTGTCTGCGGTTGCAGTAGGTGGTATGTGTTTTTTTAGATCATTTTATGTGGTTGTTGGTTCTTGAGGCTGTGTTATTTAGATGTTACTCTATTGTAGGTTGGTGTTGGTTGTAACGGTTTTTTCCTAGTTTTCCGTTAATTAACTGGGTAATTCTATTTTTTTTAATTAATAGATTGAGACAAAAAATTTGCCCCCCTTTTAAAAAAAAGAACTTAGTGGAAATAATCACAAAAAATTCATGGGAAAATCTTGAAACCTGGAAGTACATAAAGAGAATTTAAAAAGAAAAACAATATAAACATTATTTGGAATTATGTTTCAGCCAATTTTGTGTTTTTTTTAATTCTCATGTAGTAAGATTGAACGTTGATTTGGAAATTTTTGAAATAGTATTTTTTTTACAATCAATACCACATATATTTATAGAAACAAATAATACATGGTAGAGATACATAAACTGTCTTCAGCGACTACAAAATAAAATCTAAAAGAAAATACTCAAATCTTAAAGGTCTTCAAAATCTTCTTCTTCCACGATACAATCTTGCGCTAAATTTTTTTAAATAATACATTTTTTTTATTAATTTTCACAAATAATACGCAAATCTGGAAATTTTGAAATCTATCTGTCCGTCGTCCGTCGAACGGACGAAACGGCGCCCTCGTCTGTTCACGAGACGACCAGCATGTCGTCTTTTGTTGAAAAGATGACAAGGTTGTCTTCTTTTCTTCCAAAGACGACCAGCATGTCGGCTGCCAGGGGTCGGCTCCGTCGTCGGTTGAACGGACGACGCGCGCTGTCGGGTGACAGGGGGTCAGCCGCGTCGGCTGTTGAAGGGACGACGCCGCGGTTCGTCCGTTGAAGGGACGACGCTCCCCCCCTATATTAACTCGCCCGCGCCCGTCGTCTGCTTCCAGCTGCTTGCTCCTCTCGGCTGTTCTTTCCTCTCGGCTGTTCCTTACCAGCTCCTCTCATTTTCTCAGCCGTTGCACCGATTTGTAGCCTAGATTTCTATCCAAACTCGCTGCTCTAACACATTAGCAAGCTAGTAGAGTCCCGATCTACTAATGGGATAGCCTGGTGTAGTGATTTGAGGCGTTTTGGTGGAGGGATCTGGTGGTGTTCTTGTTGAGCAATGGCCATGGTGGAGGCTGGTGCTGGGACTTGAGGAAGGTGCATGGTGGAGGTGCTGATCCGTTGACCTGAGACAGCTGCACGGCAGGACTTTGCACGCTTCAAGGGTAAACCCTAATTTCTTGCTTATTGCAGTCATGTGTGTATGTTCATAGGTAGCGTTTGATGGGGTCTGTTAGATGCAAGATATTTGTAGAGTATTATGTGTCAATGTACCTGTTTTTGACTATTTTTGGTATTTTTTAGGTCGAAAATCATGTCAAATAATGTAGTGTTTAGGTTCTTGTATGGTCCTGGTTCCGTCAGAATGAACCAGCACAGAGTTGATTTGAGCGAGTTTAGATTTATGGATGAAGTGCTTCAGAATCCTGAAACAGTGCTCGTTACTCAGTTGAAGGATTGGTTATGTGTTCGTTTAGGGCTCCCTCCTACCCATACTGTCGGTGTGCATGCTTTATGGACTAAGTCAAGGCAAACCCCTAATTTTTATTTAAGGCCAATAGAAGCGCAACAGAAATGGGTCAAATTTGTGCAAGCTTGCCAGAAAAGAGAAGTTAACCCCAGTCTCTTAGTGTTACCTGTGGTGAAAGAGGGTGGGTATGATCATGACCATAGTAGTCAGACCGGTCATGCTGGAGGTAGTTATGATCATGGCCAGAGTAGTCGAACCGGTCATGCTGGAGGTAGTTATGATCATAGCCAGAGTAGTCAGGGCCAAGAGGGTGGCGGCGGATATGAATCAGGTCACAGTATCTATGCACACACCGGGGGTGATGGTTATGTATCAGAGGACGGTGGTGAAGGATTAGGGGAAGACATATTCAGTGGCGAAGCTAATGAGGACGAGATATATGATGGTTTGTTGCAGCATCAAATGGAAGCCGAAGACTCAGAAGGCAATAGTGATACGGCTGATGATTCTGGCGAGTCTGATCAAGAAGAGATCGGCCAACCTATTCCGGCATCATGGAATAATGACAACACAGCAGCAATGACTATGAACGATGGGCATGATTCGGCGTGGCATTATCACGCGAACAACATCTCTCTGGGTGCATTATATCCTAGCAAGAGACATCTGCATGAAGCAATTGTTGAGTGGTCAATGTCCATATGCAACGGGTCATGAAAACGAAGGTGTCATCACAACAATATTTGACATTGGTTTGCGAGGAAGCTGGATGTCCTGCAAGGGTGCATGCCCATGTCCCTAGGTATGACACAAACTGGAAGGTCACCGATGTTGTGATGCACACATGCACACTTGAAAGTGTCCTTCAGGACCATCGTAACCTCACGTCAACCCTCCTGGCTAGACTGTTGTACACAGAGATAGTGGAGGGCAAAGCCATGGGGGTGAATGCTATCATTCACAAAGTTTCTGTCAGATTCCGCTACAATATTTCATACGGGAAGGCTTGGAGGACTAAGCAAAGGGCACTTGAGGAGATGTCTCCACAGAGGGTCATGCGACAGTTTGGTCTTTGCCAGATGGTAGATCCCCCGCGTCCGGATGTTCCCCTTCCAGATGTCGTGCACGCGTAAGTAAATATATGTACATAAGAAATGCATCTTATACTTCATCTATGTTCTTTAATGATGGTCTAACAAATTCTAATGACAGGTACTCTCGGAGAAGTAGCAAGACTGCCACTCAATGGCTCCAACGGGTGGGGATTTACGTCAACGAGTGGCAGAATGCACCAACACAAGTGTGGCACGCTGGCCCGTTTGATATGGAGCTATTCCACGGATACCTACAGAGGTACATGTCGATGACACGGCTACGTCCCATTCCACACGCACATGACGATGAGATATACCCTAGCCAGTCAACACTGGAGTCCAGACAGTCAGCGGTAAGTACTTTATTTAGAGCACAATAAACATGAGTGCCTATGTAGTGCATACCTAACTATGAGAAAAATGCAGGCCGACATGACGTGGGAGCTACAGACTGAGGTGGCTCAGTACGGACGATCGCTTTCGTCCGTTCCTCTTGTGCCCCGTCAGCAGGCTCAGTCCTTTGCTCGGCGGGTCGAGGAGAAGCTGCGGCGTATCTACGCGGCCATCACGTGCACCAGCGTCTCAGACGTCGTTCAACACCGAGAAGCACAACGCCCACCGCGTCACTCGGTGGAGGAGCGCGCCCCACGTCGATCCACACAGCAGCGCCCACCGCGTCACTCGGTGGAGGAGCGCGCCCCACGTCGATCCATGGAGCAGCCACCTTCTCCAGACCATGCTGGAGGATCGGGACGGCACGAGGAGCATATTTCTCCACCACTCCGCCACGGGCCTCGTCCACGACTCTCACAGCAGGCGCCGCCGAGAGCACCACCTCCAGACCAGGCTGAAGGCTCGGGGTGGCAGCAATCACAGTTTACTTTCGACCAGTTGCAGCAGAACCAGATTACTTTCGAACAATGGCAGCATCAGCAGCCGATCCCCTACATGGACTTTGCTTATGGACCACAATCTCATCCTCAGGGTAAGCGTGTCCCTTCCTACTATTATTAGATGCAGTATGTCATTGTTCAGTACTTAATTTCTTGTACACTAGCAGGAGACTCCGTTACATGGGACAGTACTGACGACCGTCATCAGCAGACACAGCACGAGCAGGTAGACTGGTTTAGTCAGTATCAGCAAGGTACTCCACCACCTATCCCCACACAGAATACACAGGATCAAGGTGAAGGGTCAACTGCACCTCGCCGTGATGTGATTCCACCCCACAGATATGGATGGAGTACACCGAGGCCTCCGCCACCTCGTCGTCGACACCAGTGATATCTACTTATGTATCAGTCATTTACCTATCTATGTATGAGACATCGTTCTATTATTTCATGATTTTATTCGACAAACTACTCAACATAACTTGCAACATAGTTCAACATAACTTGCGGTACATAAATATGAGTCCTATCTATCCCTAGCATGATGCCTTTCCCTTTCCCTTCGATGATGTCTCGCCCTTTCCCTTGGACGATCCCTCGCACTTGCTCTTCTTGGCCTGCGATTTCTTCTTCTCCTGCCTCTTGTCCCACTCAGCTCTTGCCTTGCTTCCAACGGGTGGCGGCATGAAGATATCATCCTCATCTTCGCTCTCTTCTATCCAGGCCCTACGTGCCACAACCTGCTCCGTCATGTCAGCTTGACTCTTCTTGGTCTGCTCTTTCTTCTTCTCCTGTCTCTTGTCCCACTCAGCTCTTGCCTTGCTTCCAACCGGTGGCGGCATGAAGATATCATCCTCATCTTCGCTATCTTCTATCCAGAACCAAGGTGTATTAGCCACCTCCATCATGCGAGCTTCACTCTTGAAGGTGAGCTTGTCCCACCTTGCCTTGATCCTGAGAAGCTCTGCTCGTACCTGATTTGGGGTCTTCAGTTTCCACCCTCTTCGATGAAGTGACTTACCAAGTATAACGAGAGTATCATGGTTCGATACCAACGTATCCCAGTCGGCTGGTTTATGGCCTATCTCAACAGTTCTGGCTATGAAGAAAAGCCCAATGGACATATCTACAGGCCAGGAAGACGCGTCGGTCATAGTGGAGAGGAGTGGAGGAAAATGCGAGAGCAAAAGGAGAGAGGGAAATCAGAGAGTAAGAGGAGGAAGAGATGAACTGGGTTAAAGGATACATCCCGTTGCCCGGATTTATAGAGGCACCAAACCGAATAGGCGGGAAAAAAGGACGGGAAGTCGTGGCGGGAAAAAGAGGGCGGGAAGTCGTGGCGGGAAAAAGAGGGCGGAAAGTAGTGGCGGGAACAAAGGGCGGGGATTACTGGCGGGAAAAATTTGCGGGGAGTACCGGCGGGAAAAATTAGCGGGGAGTACCGGCGGGAAAAATCGGCGGGAAGGATTGCCGAGGAGCGGACGATTATTTAGCGAAGATTACTTAGCGGCGGGAGCACTGGGGCGTCGGCTCCTCAACGGACGACAGAACCTGTCGTCTCTTCAACCGACGATGGACCTGTTCGTCTGGCGAGCAGCCGAAGCACACGGGAATCGTCTCCTCAACGGACGACCCCAGCTGTCGTCTGATCAAGCGACGAAGGAGCTCTGTCGTCCGTTCAACGGACGACGGATCGACAGAACTGAAATTTGCCAAATTTGCGTATTATTTGTGACAATCAATAAAAAAAATGTATTATTTAAAAAAAAAAGCCAATCTTGCACTTGTCTAAAAACAGTCCAATAAACATGACATGTAGTATGTCAAACCATAAACCTGTAAATAACCACGAGAACGCGTAGTCATTAAAGCAATCCGTCATCATCGGCAAGAGTATCACCACCAATATTTTGATTTAGTATCAATCATCGATGGTGTAAAGTTTGTTTGTGATCCTTCGTTGGATGCTTGGGTTCCATTGCGCGCCGCATTGATCAATCTCCTCCAGCAAACTTGTCGGTTTCCTTCCATTTTTTATTGGATGGGTACTTGTAGCGTTCTAGTAGAGCCGTAGGGCCTCGCGCCCGTGTCTCCATTGCTCGAACGGAACACAGCCTGCAGTTAATCAGGCGTAGAAATCAAACTTGCGTCTCTCTCTATGCATCGGACTGATGCAAATTATAGGCTAATTAATTGAGGCCCTCTTCTCCATTCCCCTGAAGAAAGAGTAGTCTTCTCCACCACACCCCAGGGACAGCTAGCTCTGCCTCTGCTCCTCCTTCACATCACACCATACCAGAGACACGCCTACGCTGAGTGAACAAGCGAGGATGAAAACGAAAGCGGTTGGCCCGGTTCTGACGAATCTATGCGCGGTGGCGTTCGGGTTCTTCCTCGGCGTCTCTTTCCCTGTGGCCATCACCCCAAAGGTAAGCAAGACACCGGCTCTGATTCTCCATGGTGTGAGCTCTGACACCATTGCTAATTTTGCTACGCGTGCAGCTTCAGTGCGGCATGCTGCCTTGGAGCAGCAGCGGCGGCAGCGGTGCCGCGAACTGCAGATTATGGGCGCTATTCGGCAGGAACAGCACTAGCAGTACATCAAATGCCACTAGCTCGGGGGTACTCCATTACATTTTGCATCTCTCAACTTTTCTGAATGACTCGGGTTTCTTCGCAGCTAAATGGGTAATGGGTGGATGCATGAAATTGACACTACGTTAATTGGTGATCTGTAGACTGCAGGGGTTGCAGCAGGGGCAAAGTCTGAAGCCGGCGCGGAGAGGAGGCTGCCGCCGGGGATCCGGGTCTCGGAATCCGATCTTCACCTGCGCCGGCTCTTGGGATCACCAAGAGAGGTACTCCTACGTTCTTCCATGCGTGTTGTTTCATTCTCTGAAGTCTGAACCTGGCTGAATTCCTGCTGTCACTTCGTTACACTTCATTCACTCCCAAGTCTGAATTTAATGGACATCGGCGGATAGAAGTTGTTGCATTTCATCTTTCATTGTTGATGACTGGTTCGATATGATGCGGATGCAGGACAGCCCGACTCGCAAGTATCTCCTCGCGCTCGCGGTAGGATACGACGAGCGAGCCAATATCAATGCCACTGTTCACAAGGTAAAGAACTGCCTACAAGAGGTTTTCTCTAGTCTGGTCATATACACTATTGATTGTGTGACCTACAACTACAAGCACTAGATTTTTTCGGTTCTTCAGATGTGGAACTCCATGGTCATCTGTTGTCTGACGGACCAGGCACTAGATTAACAGATATATTTCAGTGCTTCAAATGTAAAACTCCATGATCATCAAGTGACACTTCTCTGTGTATGCAGTTCTCTGACAACTTCGACATTGTGTTATTTCACTATGATGGTCGCACAACGGAGTGGGACGAGTTCGAGTGGTCTCGGGAAGTCGCTCATGTCAGCGCAAGGAAGCAGACCAAATGGTAAACATAACTGTCCATCTCCTCACGCATAGTTCCTTTTCAGTCCTACCTAAGTGCCTTTAATTTTCCCTAAAAAAGTGCCTTTAATTTCAGCTGTAATTTCCAGTCCTTTGGCCGAACTAACAACCCAAATTTCAGATATTTCACTTGTGCCCGAAATATATATTTTCTGAAATCGTTTTTTTTTATCAAAGGGGTTTCCCCCCTGCTTCATTTACAAAGCAACATGTTCTACAGAGTTTCAGTTTCACATCACAGATCCATGTACGTCCACCACAGCAGATGCACAAAACATAACAGAAACCAAAACGAAGAAATTACAGCAGAAATTAAATTTTAGACATCTCCAACAAGCTTTCGCTCCCTCAAACAGCACCCAAAAAACAAGCGTTCTTTATGAAGACGGTCCACTGGCATTTTTTCGACATATCTGAAATCGATATTGAAACTGA
The DNA here is from genome assembly GCA_916181665.1 of Avena sativa. Classification (NCBI taxonomy): domain Eukaryota; kingdom Viridiplantae; phylum Streptophyta; class Magnoliopsida; order Poales; family Poaceae; genus Avena; species Avena sativa. Next base: position 380,268,629 of record OV702284.1, read on the forward strand.
CAATCTTCAAACTTTCACCCGACGAAGGTGGTTTGCCAAGAGGTTCCTGCACCCGAGCACCGTGGCGCCCTACGACTACGTCTTCCTGTGGGACGAGGACCTCGGCGTGGACAACTTCACCGCCGAGGGGTACGTCCTTCCTGTGATCCTCACATGTCTCCTATGCTTTCTCTGAGTTCTGTACATTTCTCCTCCATGTGATCGATGATGATGAGCAAATTGTGCATGGTCGCAGGTACCTCGACATCGTGAAGAAGCATGGGCTCGAGATCTCGCAGCCGGGGCTCGACTCGACCAAAGGGGCGCCGATGTACGATGTCACTGCCAGGAAAAACGGCAGCGAGATGCACAAGTAAGCACCGGCCATGCACGCAGGATCCACCCATGATGATAGTACTCACATTTGTAGCTTGTTAGCACGGTCTGAAGATACACGAGTAAACAGCCAAAGTCATGGTTATTGTTAAGCTGGTATTTTGGATACTGAAATGGTACAGTCTTTCTGAATTTCGGGTCGTCCGTCATGAATCAACAGGACAGATGCAGGGGGAGAGCATTGCTGGGACGTGCACAAGAGGCCGTGCAGCGGGTAATTAATTGAACTCTGCACTCGGTCACTTCTAAATGGTTTTTTGTGCTCTTTTTTATGTTTGAAAGTGGAGATTTAGAAACTTTTTCGTCTGCAATGATTTATAGGGATTTTTAGAGGAAAAACTTAAGATGCAAGCATGTATATGTATATATAATGTACTTTATGGATGCAGATTCGTGGAGATGATGGCGCCGGTCTTCTCTAGGGATGCTTGGAGATGTGTGTGGCACATGATCCAGGTAGGCATGTACACTTGCCGGAACTCTCGTCATCGAATGGTCGATATCGACGTTTTTTTCTTGTCTGGTCTGAATGAAGAATTATCGAGTTTGATTGCAGAATGACCTTGTTCACGGATGGCCTATTGACTCCCATTTCTGGAGATGCGTCGATGTAAGCATAGTCTACTTAACCGTTGACAAGCGTTTGAGAAATATTTTGTGTGTAGACACCTATAAACATTTTGTTATATTTTAAATTTGGCAGGATCCTGAAGAGCAGATTGGTGTTGTAGACGCGCATTACGTGGTCCATCGGGCAATTCCCACCCTCCAAGGCGAAGTAATTGTCCAATTTTTTCTCGCAATTTACTCAAAAAAGAATGCTCGGATATTTATGCTCAGTTTTTTGTATGCATGTCTTTTCTCTCCTTTAGGGTGAAAAGGAAAAGCCAGGAGGCCATTGGGAGGTATGTATATATTCTGTGTTTCCATATATGCCAACAATTTGCTAGTCATGGTTAACATATATGTGGGTGTGTTAGTGAAGAGTGAATTGTTATGCTTATTAATGTCATGTGAGAAACTTGAGTCTCAGAGTCTTTCTTTCCTGCTTTGTATTAATGACCTAACACATATACTTGTGGAATATTAGTTCTTTCAGTTACACCCTTAAAATAATTGTCTATGATGTTGCTAGGTAAGAAATCGTCAATTTGAGGAGATGAAAGCCTTTAACTCAAGAATCACCAATGCAGACAAGGAACTCGCCGACAAATCAGCGTCAACACTGAATTAGTTTACACAGTTAAATTCTAGAGGTTAACCCCTAATTTTTACTAGCCAAACTTGTGGAGAATGTAACCGATATTTGATCATGAACTAATAGAGATAACTTGTTGAGGGTTAACCTTGAGGGTGGCCTGATCTTCACGGATTTGGGGTGTAATCGAGGGCAGGGTGATGAACATGAAGATGAATACACAAAAAGTAAGATACAAACGCAACACACACACAAGATTCTGGTTTCCATCGCTGGCCAAAATTACCAACCCGTTAGAATCCACGTGGAAGAGACTGTTAGGGTAGAGGTGAAAGAGATATGCTCTAGAGGCTAATAATAAAATTGTTTTTATTGATATATCTCATATGTTCATGGTAGTTATGTACCATGATATAACTATATTAAGAGGAAACATCAATACACGTGTGGTATACAAACCGAGTCCCTGTTATCCTTTAGAAGACTAGCTTGTTGGGCAGCCGATGGTCGAGGTTTTCTGATCATGGACGTTTATGTCAACTGACAACGAGGTCACTTCGTTGGAAGAATAATGTGATGGACACAACCCAACCGTAGTATTGCAATGTGATCCAGTCACATAGTTCAACATTGCAATAACTAGTAAATATAATAACTCAATCCTTTGACCATGAGAACATATTTAATCACTATCAGTCGCAGTTGCTTTGATTGCATCAACCGTCATATCGTAACAGGGTGATTATAAAAGTGTATATTGGCTATTCCAAAGGGATATGTTGAGGCGCATGCATCAAGATCGGGATTTTCCTATCCAGTGACGAATAGACACTCTGGGCCCACTGAGTGAGATTACATCAATGAGCTTAGAAAAACCAGGTATCGTAGAACAAAGGAAATGAGACTCGACGTTCAAGGTTCAAGCAATCAACTTATTCGTGGAATCCATGGGGCCATCATGAGTTTCCAGACACCGATATTGGTCATTTATCGAAGAGACTCTCGATCATGTCTGAGCATTCCAGAACGGTAAGGGTGTCACACTTAAGGGTAGAGATGCTTAGGGTTTATCCGTGATCGAAAGAGAAATGGAAGAGAGAGATCTGGAATCGTTCTGGAGAGAAACTAAAGTTGTTCAGAAGGGGTTCGAAAGGTGTTTCGAATGAAAAGAATTAAATAATAGGTATTTAATATTAATTAATTATTAAATATAATTACTTAATGAATAAAAAGGTGCAGCCCACCTACATGGGCCTTTCCCGGAGGGGAAAGGGCCCATGAGGGGTCGCCGACCTTGGAGACCTAGGGCTCATGGGGAGGTGGGCCACTCACCACTGCCGGCAGGCCCTTGAGGCCTTGGCGTGTGGGGTGGAGCCTACTCCCACCAGCGGCCGCGTCCTCCAATCCCTCCTCCAAAGTTTAGTCCCACCCCGGGACTTGGAGGGAGGGTGTGCCTCCCTTTCCCCTATATATAGATGGGAGATCCCTCCTCCCAATCTCATCCCATTGACATTCGCCTTCTCCTATCTCTCCCTCTCGTGCTTGTCTTCCTAGTTTGGAACGTGCGCTACGAGGTAGAGCTTTCTCCACCATACGCATAGCATTGTGTGATACATCGTAAACGTATCTATAATTTTTGATGCTCCATGCTTGTTTTGTATCAACTATCTTATGTTTTGTCTACACTTTGAGGCATTTTTATCCATTTTCTGGAACTAACCTATTGACAAGATGCTGCAGTGCCAGTTGCCCGTTTTCTGCTGTTTTTGGTTTCAGAAAAGCTAGTAAAGAAATATTCTCGGAATTGGACGGAGCAAAAGCCGAAGTTCCTATTTTTTCCAGACGCAACACGGAGGCCGAAGGAGAGACGAAGTGGAGCCACGAGGCGGCCACACCTAGGGCCGGCGCGGGTCCACCCTAGGGCGTGACGCCCTATGGTGTGGGCCCCTCGGGCGTCCACCGACCTTTCCCCTTTGCCTATATAAGCCCTCGAGGCAGAAACCCTAAGTACCCGATCAAAAATCCATGAAAAAGTCCATACCCGCCACCATCTCCATCCCTAGATCGGGAGGGGGGATCCGAAGCTCTTCCCGGCACACTGTCGGAGAGGGGAGATCGTCTCGGAGGCCTTCTTCATCACCATGCCAGCCTTCGGAGTGATGCGTGAGTAGTTCACCTTTGGGCAATTGTATTGTTTACTTTACACACTTTACTTAATGCAATTATCTGTTGCTTGCAACTTAATACTGGAAGGGGTTCGGATGATAACCTGAAGGTAGATTATTAGTCATAGACACAATTGGATTACGGTTTATGTATTATGTTGTAATGCCCAAGAAAATCTCGTAGAGATCAAAATGTCTAGTACATGCATTGTTATGCATTCTCAATCTGTCAATTGCCCCGATGTAATTTGTTCACCCAACATGTTATTTATCTTATGGAGAACACCTCTAGTGAACTATGGACCCCGGTCCAATCCTTTCCATTGATATACCATCTACTGTTTACCGTTTACTGTTTACTTTCTGCAATTACCACAAGCAACTACTATCTTCCACACTATACGTTTAATCCTTTGTTTTCAGCAAACCGGTGAGATTGACAACCTCAGTGTAAGTTGGGGCAAAGTATTGTGGTTGTGTTGTGCAGGTTCTAGGTTGCTAGCAACACCTTGGGAGTTGTTTCCTTTATCCTACTGGTTCTATAACCTTGGTTTCATAACTAAGGGAAACTTGCTGTTGTGCTCATCATACCTTTCTCTTGGGGTTCCCAACGAGCTCTACATCATTTGAGCCATCATTGTGCAATTTGATCCGGTCTAGATCTACTTCTTTCGCTGCTTTGTCGGACCAGAGCCCGTGAGATGTCTCTACACTGGACGCGTGTAGTACTTTAGAGGCACCAGCAGTTGTGGTGTTGGTCGCTTGGACGCCTACTCGGCGTTGAGGTCAGCTACGCTTCAGATACATCAGCATTGTTTGAACATGAATGTAATCCCGCTTTTGGTCTTCAAAAATATGAACATTGAATCCCTCTCTTTACTATACATCTGCATAGATAGATCTTGGCTATGGTGTTCTCATTATGATTTTTTGTTTCTTCCATGGAACCCCTTTACTCGTATCAGAGCCAATCTAAGTGTAGATGTATTGGTACGAGTAGAACACAAAAGAACATGTGGGCATTGATTTTCTAGTTGCTACCCTCCCACGTGTACTTGTTCATATCGCGGCAATGTTCAATGAAGCGTCCCGGATAGACCTTACAGGTAAACTTACGCGAGACTGGTCCCACAACTAACATATGACTTGTAATATATAAGAGGCTAGCGGGTGTCTATCTTTTCTACATTAGTTGATATGGCATTTATAAAGGACGACCCTAAAAAGAGACTTAAAGCGGCAATTAGTCAATCCATGTTGTGACTACAAGTTCGCGGTAATAAACGGTTCTTGTGCGAAAGCTCATACAACCACGTAAACATGCAAAGATAAAGTAGAGGCATCTAACTTTATTTTGCAGGGGGATTGTGATATGTATGGTCTAGGTAAATGTTTATATGATGAAACTATTGATGTCATGGAGGCACCATGAACCTAGTGCAATGTTGGCGCACTCGATGAAGATTAAGCCGCGGCGACCATAACATATCGCATACATTATTTACATATGATGGTGATTGCTTATGCATCTTATTCTGCTAGTATTAGGCTTACGATGGTAGCATTATAAGATGATCCATCAACATAATTCCAACATTCATGTTCTCTCATTAGTTTGGACCATCAAGAAAGTCCATCATTATGGAGCAAGTCATGATGATCAGGTGCAAACATACTAATGTTCACATACGGTGGATGTAAGCCATGTATGCACTACAATACACTATGGTTAAAGTTGGCGAGCCTGCATGTATAGACATGGCCTCAAAACACAAGTAACCGAAAGGTTAAGTATGAATCACATGATGATGTGATTGACATGTAGATGTCTACCTTTGAAGCTGCACCATCGACCGTAATAATCGAGGGTGTTGTAGTGAATTAGGATCATGTAATCACTAAAACAACAATGAGAGATGTTTGTTTAAGTGAGAGTTATGGTGTTTTAGTTTAAACTAAACATGAACTTGTATTATGAACATAAGATTAATGACTTTGTAAATACCATTGTAGATGGCTTGCCCCACCTTCAACCTAGGCCCTTTCCTTGATAAAGAAAATATTAAAATTGATGGGTCCAACTTCACGGCCTAGTCCTGCAATTTAAGGATTTTCCTCATTCCTAGAAGCTCTCCTATGTACTAGAAGCCGAGCTAGGTGACCAACCCGGCGACTCTGCCTCCCAAGCTGATAAAAATGTTTATCAGCTAAAGGTGGATGATAACACCTATGTCCAGAGTGGCATGCTCTATGCCATGGAGGCCGACCTGCAGAAGCACTTTGAGAAGATGAGTTCTTATGAGATAATCAGTGATCTCAAGGTTGTCTTTGAGATCCAGGCTAAGTATGAGAGGTATAAGGTTTCGAACATGTTCTTCTGAGACAATATGGAAGATCACATCTTGAGCGAGCACATAGTCAAAATGTCTGGCTACGTTCAACAACTGAACTCTCTTGATTGCAAGATCAATGACGAGCTGGAGATCGATAGGGTGCCATAATCGTTGCCCCCTAGCTACAAAGGATTCATCCTAAACTACAACATGCAGGGTATGAACAAAATCCTACCTAAGGTGTTCGCATGCTCAATCACGCTGAGATGGAGATCAAGGAGCACGCCGCCTTGATGGTCAACAAAACGGTTGACTTTAAGAAGCCTAGAAAGAAGGGTAATTGCAAGAGGGGCAAACCTAGGAAGGACGTAAAGACTGTTGCCGGTTCCTCCAAGGCGCCCAAGTACAGACCCAAGCCCAGCGTCACGTGCTTCTACTGCAAGGGGTGACGGTCACTGGAAGCGCAACTGCTTCAAGTATCTGGACGATAAGAAGGCCGATAATATTGTCGTGAAAGACAAAGGTATATGTGATATACTTGTTATTGATGTTTTCCTCACAAGTGCCAAGAGCAACACTTGGGTATTTGATACTGGATCTATTGCTCACATTTGTAACTCTCGGCAGGAGTTGCGGAATATCCGGCGCTTGGTGAAGGATGAGGTGATGATGCGTGTCGGCAACGACCACAAGTTAGACGTGATGGTTATTGGCACTCTCCCTCTTCCTATCCCCTCGAGATTAGTTTTGGTTCTGAATAATTGTTACTATGTACCACCGTTGAGCCTAAATGTTGTTAGTGGATCTTGCTTGATGCAAGATCATTATTCTTTTAAATCAGAAACAAATGGTTGTTCTATTTACATGAATAATGTCTTTTATGCTCATGCACGAGAAAATAAAGGTTTATTCTCATTGAATATCAACTGTATCCATAACATTGATACCAAGGGATGTAATCTTAGTGATGATAATTGTTGGAGATATGCCCTAGAGGCAATAATAAATGTAGTTATTATTATATCTTTGTGTTTATGATAAATGTTTACATTCATGCTATAATAGTATTAACAAGGAAACATTAATACTTGTGTGATTTGTAAACTAAATTAGAGTCCCTAGTAAAGCCTCTTTATAATACTAGCTTGTTGGTTAATAAATGATTGTGGTTTCCCTATCATGAACATTGAGATGTTATTAACAACAAGATCATATCATTAGGAGAATGGTATGATGGACATACTCCTATAGATAAGCGTAGCATAAAGATCAAGTCATTTTAATAGTTCAATTGCTATATGCTTTCTGATACATAGTAACCTAATTCCTTCGACCATGAGATCATGCTTATCACCATCACCGGAAGGATGCTTTGATGACATCAAACACCACACCGTAACTGGGTGGCTATAAAGGTGGCATTGAGTGTTCGGAAAGTATTGGTTGAGACACATGGATCAAGAGTGGGATTTGTCCATCCATATGACGGATAGATATACTCTGGGCCCTCTCGGTGGAATGTCATCCAATTAGCTTGCAAGCATGTTACTGGCTCACAAGGGATCACATATCACGGGAACGAGAAAAGAGTACTTATCAGTAACGAGGTTGAACTAGGTATGCAGAGATATCGACGATCAAAACCTCGGATAAGTAAACTATCGTGAGACAAAGGGAAATTGGTATCGTATGTAAGTGGTTCATTCGATCGCAAAGTAATCATAGAAATATGTGGGAGCCATATGAATTTCCAGAATCCTTTATTGGTTATTGTTCGGAGAAGTGTCTCGATCATTTCCGCATAATTCACGAACCGTAGGGAGACACACTTAAGGATTCGACGTTGTTGAGTAGTTATGGAATGATGAGTAAGAGACTGAATGTTGTTCAGAGTCTCGAATGGGATCCGGGATATCACGAGGAGATCCGGAATGGTCCGGAGAATAAGATTCATATAAGGAAAGTCCTGTTTCGGGGTTGGAGAATGGTTTCGGTGTTTTCATCAGGAATGTTCTAAAAGGTTCCGGAATGTCCGGCACTCCGGAGGGGAAGGGTACATGAATGTGTCATAACAAGTTGGAATGGTTGCATCATGTACTAGGTGTCATCGCTGAACAAAATAAAGGGTTAAATCAAATCCTAGTTTGAAAAGTCAAACGCCAATTTGAAAAGTCAAACGGCTATTTTGTTTGGTGGAGGGAGAGTAGGAAACCTACTTGGGGAGGAAGTCCCTCTCCCTCCACCGCCGGCCAAGGAGGCCGAGTTGGGGAGGGACTCCCCTCCCCTTGGCCGCGCCCTCCCACCTATATAAGGAGGGGCAGGGCTGCCCCTCCTAGACCTACACCTTGCCCCTCTAAACCCTAACCCTAGCCGCCGCCGCCCACCATAGCCGCCGCCGCCCTAGGGTTTCTCCCAAGCCGCCGAGTTGGGGCTTCTACTTGACCTAGCCGCCAGCCTAGCTCCCTCTCCTTGGTGCGTCTAAACCCTAGATCACCGAGGGATCTCTCATAGTCCACCATACTCGCTCCGGCTTAAGGCGAAGCCCTGCGAGATCTCCCCTCTACTTCCGGTACCACGCCATCGTGCTGCCGGAATCGCGAGGAGAGTTCTACAACCTTCGCTGCCTGCTGGAACAAGGGAGAGGAAGGTCTTCGTCGAGTACGGAACATGTGACCGACTACGGAAGCGCTGCCGGAACGCAGCGCCGGAAGGATTGTCTACACGATCTTGAGATCGGGAAGAGTACGACTACATCACCCACGAGAATCCGCTCTCGTTAAACACTTTGGAATCTTCGAGGGTGAGTTATTCTATCGACTCGTTGCTACAATCTAGTAGATAGATCTTGGCTTGTTTGTTTGTATGCGGTAGAAATTTTTTGTTTTCCATGCTACGAACCCCTACAATAATTCCATGTACATGTGGCATTGTCGTATGGGTCATATCAGTGTGAAACGAATGAAGAAGCTCCATTCTGATGGACTTCTATAGTCATTAGATTTTGAATCTCTCGATCGATGTGAACCGTGCCTTATGGGCAAGATGACCAAGACGCCGTTCTTCGGTATGATGGAACGGGAGGAAACCCTGTTGGGTGCCATAGATTCCAATGTATGTGGACCAATGGGCGTCTCCACGTGCAATAGTTATTGTTACTTTGTCACTTTCACTGATGATTTAAGTAGGTATGGATATTTCTACTTTATAAAACACAAGTATGAAACCTTTGAAAAGTTCAAGAAATTTCAGAGTGAAGTTGAAAATCAACTCGACGATAAATCAAGCACCTTCGAACTGGTCTAGGAGGCGAGTATTTGAGTTACGAGTTTGGCATGCATCTGAATACAGGTGGCATTGTGTGGCATCCCGCAAAACCACTACTAGAAAATCGCGTTGTTTTGTGCATTGCATCATCATGACCGCATGCTCATGTCATCATGCCACATTGCATTTGAGCATCGTCATCATCTTGCATTTTGCTTGCATAAAACTATTTGCGGAAAGACCTGTCCTTATTTTCTAAACGCCCCGTCTTTGTTCAAACACAAAACCCGGGTCACCGGATTATTTTGTTTTGTTTGCTATCGGTTTGCAAAAGTCTGTTTGAAATAAATAAAACATTTAATTATTTTAAGGGGGCAGTCGAACGGGCCGATTCGACCCGGACGACCACCCCCAGATTAAAACGGTTCGCCCGAAATCCCTAAACTACCCAACTCTAATCCTACCCACCCCAGCCACATCACTCCCTCCAATCGGCTCTCACCACGTCACCCTGCCCTTTCCCCCTAACCTATCCCACTCCGCCACCTAATCCTACCCCTTTCCCCACCTCTCTCTCTCTCTCTCCCCACAGCCCCCACTCCTCCAGCACACACGCAGCCCACACCCACGCCTACCCCTCTCTCTCCCCCTCTACCAGCCTGGCCCCACCCCCCGTCTGACCCCACCGACGCGCCCGCTCACGCCCTCCCCACCCACCTCGCGCGACCCTCTCTCCCCGACCCCGTCTCCCCATCCTCTCGATGCGCCGCTCCTCCCTACCCACCGCCCTTCCCCGACCGCCCCCCCACGTTCCTCTCCTCCCTCTCTCCAGCTCCTGTCGCCGCTCCCGTCAGCTCGCCGTTGACCGGCCTCGGCCCCCCTTTTTTTTCCGCCGTGGCCGCGTCGCCGGGCCCCTTCCCCGCCTCCTCTGTTCCCGCGTCCGGCCGGCCGTCCGCCACCGCGCCAGGCGCCCCCTCGTCCTCATCGCCGGCACCGCCTCCTCGCCGGCGACCCCGAGCCGTCCGCTCCCTCCGGCGCCGTCCTCCTCCGACAACCGCCACCGCCCCTGCTCGCCGGCCCCGGCCCCTCCTGGCCGCCCCGTCGCCCCGTCGGCCTCCTCCCGAGCCGCCACCGGCCTCGGCGCTCGCCACCGCCGGCCGCCCCGCCTCTCTCCGCCTTCTTCCCGAGCCGCGGCGCCGCCTCGCGTCCGCCCGAGCCCCGCCTGAGCTCCTCTGTTCCGTGTGCCTCGCCGGCCGTGGCCCGCACACCCGCCCAGCGCCACGTCTTCCTCTGCGACAACCACGTCCTCGCATCCGCCGCCTTCGTCGAAGCGCTGCCGCCTGGGCCGAGTACATCGTCAACGAGACCCACGAGGGCTGGTTCCGCGGGCCAGGGCGCGAGGAGATGCACCTGCAAGGGAGGAGGTGGGGCAGCGTGATCAAGGAGAGGTGGAACCACAAGAAGGGACTTCCGTACAAGGGCTCCATCTACCATGCTCAGCCCACATTCGAGTCCTACGGCGTCGCCCATGGTTTCCCAGGTCTCACCAACGCTGTGCCTGAGGAGCACAAGAGGTTTCTGCATGACTTGGTTTGGGTTCATGAAGAGGAAAACGCGTCTATTGTTACGGATGAAGGCCAGATTCGCAAACCTGTTTGCGGTTCATGCCGGACTGGAGAAGTCTATGGTTTTGAATGAGCAGCTTCGAGTTTTGAGAACCAGAGACACAAAGGTGCCAAAGGTGCAAATGCTTAGCGGGAGGCAGGATGTTTGGAACATACCGCAGGTCGCCAACGGCAATGTAACCACGACACACCAAGATCTACCACACGAAAACCGAAGACCGATCCGAAGCGCCAAGGCCTCGACAGGGAATCGACAAGATCATCGCGGAACTCCAAGGTCTACCTCGTAGGTTGCCGAACGCCAAGGACGCCGACACGGAACGCCAAGTACTTCACCCCGGACGCCAAGTCCGTCCCGATACACGGACCCGACAAGACCTGCGCGGGCCCGACAAGATTGACACCAACCCGGGGGAATCCGATGTGCCCTCGACGCCAACCAAGTCCTGCTCCCCGGATGCGACAAGATCTACCTCAGTTATCCGAGACCGAACCCTGAACCCTGAACCCTGATCCCGGACCCCGAACCACCCCGGAACCCCAAGATCGCCGAACCCTAATGTGTGACCCTTTCTCGAGCCCTATTTTATAAATGTAAAATATAAAATTGTTGCATTTAATCATTCATCTCGCATGCATATTTGTGTGGTTTGGGGGCCTTATGCCGATTCACCTAATAATTAAATATGGGGCCCATATGCGGGCAAATCTAGCCTTATATTGGCCTCATTTAAATTGATGTAGCGAACCGGTGCTATATTTTGGCCATGTTAATACAACATTTAATTTGCGGGGTAGATAAATAACATGAACCATCTAATTAATTGTCGGGACCCCGGTTCCGCTTAATATGGCCTAATTGCATCACACCTTTGCCATGCCATACATCATTCATGCATCATGCCCGATCTTTTGCCGTAGTATTAAATATTGCATCCGGTGTTTCTTCTAGTGTTTTGGTTCTTCGCGTATAAGGCCGTTGAGTTGATGCGAGAGTCGACCCGATCTTCAGATGAACCTTCGACAATGTTTCCAGGCGAGCATCTACCCCTTTCTACCTATCTTACTTTTATAGTATTTATTCCCTCCTGTTGATCTATTGCTATCTGTGTTGCGATGCTCTAGTTTCCGTACCCGTGAAATCCCCTGCAGCCGTATATTGCTTTGGACACATCCTATTACCTGTTGTTTTGGTAGATAGTTGGACTTGCGCGTCGTAGTCGCTTGCTCAAGTGCCGTTGCGTGTCGCCAAGTACCACAGTTGTTGGAGCTTTGCCGCATGTTTGATGTTGGAGATGATCATGGCTTTACTTTTCGTTCACTTTAATTACTGTTTAACAACTAAAATTGAAGTAGGTAAGCAGAGGCACAGGTGGGCAATAGATGTTATTTGGTTGTTAACCGTCCACTTGTGTCCCGTAGGACCCCGAGTGCTTGATACCTGTTCCTTGATTTATCGCGCTATCCACATCCGGGAGGATTATGGGACCCCCCTGAGCCAGAGCTTGATTCATTCTTATTTCTTGGGGCCACAAACTAGTTTGAGGTTTTATTTACGATCCTGTACTTATGCCATGCTTTACTGCTTTATTTACGATTGTGCGAGGAGCACACTGTACTGTTTAGGTAAGCGGAGTGTTTTCGCGGTATCGACACCCCGAGTTTTCGGGTTCCCAGTCGTTTACAGCCATTGACGCAAACCTTGAGTCCGTCTCGGAGCTAGCTTACTTCGTTGCGGGTCTACTCAATGGGGTGGCCCCCTGAAATATTTCTGAATCCTGTGATTGCTTTGTCGTGAAAGCCTCGTTGGGTTTTGATTTGGTTTTTCCGAGGTTGATCGAGTGTGTGTTGCTATTTGTGCACCCCGGCCGGGTTAAAACTTTCTGAAAGCCGTGTCCGCGGTTATGGACGACTTGGAGCACAGTATCTCGATCATAGACAACTATAACTAAAGTAGTGCTATAAATTTGACTTTATAATGACTAGTAATCAGCTTCACTATAATGGAATGGCTACATAAAACTGCCCACAATTGCTTGTTGGTTTGTCGCTTGCGACGGTTGTATCTGACTAGTAAGTATTGCAACTACAACGGAATGGCTAAATAAAAGTACCAACAACTGCTGGGGTTTTGGGTTATCTCATGCTAATTGTATTTGACTAGTAAGTGTCGCCACTACAATGGAATGGTTAACTAAAATTGCCCATTGCTTATTATATCAGGATGATTATCTATACCTGACTAGTAATTGCTGCAACGATAACTGAATAAATAAAACTGCCAACTGTGTGAGTTTCCTCGGTTGACTTCCTCGTTTGGTCTCGAGGGGGAATACCAGGATGGGTTTTGCTTGGTGGTAGCACCAGGTTGGTTCCGAATAGGTCTATCTTACCCCTCTCTGATAGCCGCCAGTTGTATCGAGTCTCTATAGGTGGTTTAGTGCATGCTGCCGCTGCCGCTTCAGTCCACCATACCTATGTAGGCGAGGACCGCCGAATTCTAGTCTCGCCGTGTACTGGCCTCAGTACTGACGCTCCTCTTTTTCCTTTGCCCTTTGTCGGCACCCCTTCTGTTTAAGCAGGTTTTGAGATCGACGTCGTTAGCAGGGTTACCCTTCCGGCTTGGCCTGGGCAGGGTTATGGACGCCAATGGTTATTCTTCAGGGCTCTTAGCCCCATTTGCAACTTGTCCGTAGTCGGACGCTCTGTCATTTGCAAGGTGATTTGGATCTTTGTATATTATATCTGTTTTCTCGACTCATGGAGTCGCTGTTATATATATCTGTTCTGTGGGTCCCATCGAGGACTGTTGTGTAATGTTATTACTTCGTTTTCCACCCGCACGAAAGTACCTGGTGGGCACCTTTGAATCGTTTCTATGCGGGTTTGGCGGGAATCGCTGAAACTTGCATAGGGTCGATTCTGAGGGTGTTACAGAGTGGTATCAGAGCTCAGCAGTTGCGATACCCCACAAGTCCAGCCTGTAGGATAACCTAGCTAACGGCCGAAGTAGAGTGTCAAAACTATTTTTGCAGAATCGGTTGGATAGTTCTGATTATGTCTGATTTTACTCCTTACCCCTCTGCTGCTCTCCTCTCACCTCTGCGTGTTTTGAATCCGCTCTCTTCTCTCTCTTCGAGTCCAGGATTTCTCGTGGTTGGGTTCCGTCGTACCTTCAGGGTTTCGCTTCCTCCTTTGATAACGGTGTTCTACCATCCGGTTTTCAAGCTGCCTGAGGAATCCGTCTACTGTGGTATCATTCTTTGTTCCTTGCTTGTGCCTTCCGGTGTTCTCCGACGCGACGACATCATCTACACTAGATCCGGTGCAGAGTCTGCATCGCTCCTCTGTTTTCCGTACCTCGTTTGTCGAGATCTTCAGTCTGATTCCGAGAATGGTTGCATGCTTTTCCACTGATTGTGCGGAATAATAGTTTGGGTGCGTGATGGATTGGCCCCCATGCCGACTACCCCTTCTATTCGCTTTTGTACATTGAAGTGGATGAGACTGCATCGGTTCCCTCTTTCTATCGAAGCTAGAGGTGGCTTTCCTTGTTGATACCTCTACCTCCGACCTTTTGTTTCCCGGAGTGTTCTCTCGACGATCACGGACAACGACCTCTTGTTAGTGGTGTCGCGAGGATCTACACGAAGCGAGAAGACGCAGATCGCCGACCTTCCTTCCGGTACCATGAGGCGGATCTCGAGGGCGAGATCCATTGTTAGTGGTGTCGAATTGTGGCATCCCGCAAAACCACTACTAGAAAATCGCGTTGTTTTGTGCATTGCATCATCATGACCGCATGCTCATGTCATCATGCCACATTGCATTTGAGCATCGTCATCATCTTGCATTTTGCTTGCATAAAACTATTTGCGGAAAGACCTGTCCTTATTTTCTAAACGCCCCGTCTTTGTTCAAACGCAAAACCCGGGTCACCGGATTATTTTGTTTTGTTTGCTATCGGTTTGCAAAAGTCTGTTTGAAATAAATAAAACGTTTAATTATTTTAAGGGGGCAGTCGAACGGGCCGATTCGACCCGGACGACCACCCCCAGAATAAAACGGTTCGCCCGAAATCCCTAAACTACCCAACTCTAATCCTACCCACCCCAGCCACATCACTCCCTCCAATCGGCTCTCGCCACGTCACCCTGCCCTTTCCCCCTAACCTATCCCACTCCGCCACCTAATCCTACCCCTTTCCCCACCTCTCTCTCTCTCTCTCTCTCTCTCCCCACAGCCCCCACTCCTCCAGCACACACGCAGCCCACACCCACGCCTACCCCTCTCTCTCTCCCCCTCTACCAGCCTGGCCCCACCCCCCGTCTGACCCCACCGACGCGCCTGCTCACGCCCTCCCCACCCACCTCGCGCGACCCTCTCTCCCCGACCCCGTCTCCCCATCCTCTCGATGCGCCGCTCCTCCCTACCCACCGCCCTTCCCCGACCGGCCCCCCGCGTTCCTCTCCTCCCTCTCTCCAGCTCCTGCCGCCGCTCCCGTCAGCTCGCCGTTGACCGGCCTCGGCCCCCCTTTTTTTTTCCGCCGTGGCCGCGCCGCCGGGCCCCTTCCCCGCCTCCTCTGTTCCCGCGTCCGGCCGGCCGTCCGCCACCGCGCCAGGCGCCCCCTCGTCCTCATCGCCGGCACCGCCTCCTCGCCGGTGACCCCGAGCCGTCCGCTCCCTCCGGCGCCGTCCTCCTCCGACAATCGCCACCGCCCCTGCTCGCCGGCCCCGGCCCCTCCTGGCCGCCCGTCGCCCCGTCGGCCTCCTCCCGAGCCGCCGCCGGCCTCGGCGCTCGCCACCGCCGGCCGCCCCGCCTCTCTCCGCCTTCTTCCCGAGCCGCGGCGCCGCCTCGCGTCCGCCCGAGCCCCGCCCGAGCTCCTCTGTTCCGTGTGCCTCGCCGGCCGTGGCCCGCACACCCGCCCAGCGCCACGTCTTCCTCTGCGACAACCACGTCCTCGCATCCGCCGCCTTCGTCGAAGCGCTGCCGCCGCCCCCGACGGATCCCCTTTCGCCGCCACCTGGGCCGAGTACATCGTCAACGAGACCCACGAGGGCTGGTTCCGCAGGCCAGGGCGCGAGGAGATGCACCTGCAAGGGAGGAGGTGGGGCAGCGTGATCAAGGAGAGGTGGAACCACAAGAAGGGACTTCCGTACAAGGGCTCCATCTACCATGCTCAGCCCACATTCGAGTCTTACGGCGTCGCCCATGGTTTCCCAGGTCTCACCAACGCTGTGCCTGAGGAGCACAAGAGGTTTCTGCATGACTTGGTTTGGGTTCATGAAGAGGAAAACGCGTCTATTGTTACGGATGAAGGCCAGATTCGCAAACCTGTTTGCGGTTCATGCCGGACTGGAGAAGTCTATGGTTTTGAATGAGCAGCTTCGAGTTTTGAGAACCAGAGACACAAAGGTGCCAAAGGTGCAAATGCTTAGCGGGAGGCAGGATGTTTGGAACATACCGCAGGTCGCCAACGGCAATGTAACCACGACACACCAAGATCTACCACACGAAAACCGAAGACCGATCCGAAGCGCCAAGGCCTCGACAGGGAATCGACCAGATCATCGCGGAACTCCAAGGTCTACCTCGTAGGTTGCCGAACGCCAAGGACGCCGACACGGAACGCCAAGTACTTCACCCCGGACGCCAAGTCCGTCCCGATACACGGACCCGACAAGACCTGCGCGGGCCCGACAAGATTGACACCAACCCGGGGGAATCCGATGTGCCCTCGACGCCAACCAAGTCCTGCTCCCCGGATGCGACAAGATCTACCTCAGTTATCCGAGACCGAACCCGTCGAACCCTGAACCCTGAGCCCGGACCCCGAACCACCCCGGAACCCCAAGATCGCCGAACCCTAATGTGTGACCCTTTCTCGAGCCCTATTTTATAAATGTAAAATATCAAATTGTTGCATTTAATCATTCATCTCGCATGCATATTTGTGTGGTTTGGGGGCCTTATGCCGATTCACCTAATAATTAAATATGGGGCCCATATGCGGGCAAATCTAGCCTTATATTGGCCTCATTTAAATTGATGTAGCGAACCGGTGCTATATTTTGGCCATGTTAATACAACATTTAATTTGCGGGGTAGATAAATAACATGAACCATCTAATTAATTGCCGGGACCCCGGTTCCGCTTAATATGGCCTAATTGCATCGCACCTTTGCCATGCCATACATCATTCATGCATCATGCCCGATCTTTTGCCGTAGTATTAAATATTGCATCCGGTGTTTCTTCTAGTGTTTTGGTTCTTCGCGTATAAGGCCGTTGAGTTGATGCGAGAGTCGACCCGATCTTCGGATGAACCTGTTGGAGATATGCCCTAGAGGTAATAATAAATGTAGTTATTATTATATATCTTTGTGTTTATGATAAATGTTTACATTCATGCTATAATAGTATTAACAAGGAAACCATTAATACTTGTGTGATTTGTAAACTTAATTTGAAGTCCCTAGTATGGCCTCTATACTTCACTAGCTTGTTGGTTGATTGATGATGTGGTTTCTTTGTCATGAACATTGAGATGTTATCAACAACAAGATCATATCGTTAGGAGAATGATATGGTGGACATACTCCTATAGACAAGCGTAGCATAAAGATCAAGTCATTTCAATAGTTCAATTGCTATATGCTTTCTGATACATAGTAACCTAATTCCTTCGACCATGAGATCATGCATATTGCCTTTACTGGATGGATGCTTTGATGTCATCAAACACCACACCGTAACAGGGTGGCTATAAAAGTGGCATTGGGTGTTCGGAAAGTATTGGTTGAAACACATGGATCAAGAGTGGGATTTGTCCATCCACATGACGGATAGATATTCTCTGGGCCCTCTCGGTGAAATGTCATCCAATTAGCTTGCAAGCATGTGACTTGGTCACAAGGGATCACATATCACGGGAACGAGAAAAGAAGTACTTATCAGTAACGAGGTTGAACTAGGTATGCAGAGATACCGACGATCATGACCTCGGATAAGTAACATATCGTGAGACAAAGGGAAATTGGTATCGTATGTAAGTGGTTCATTCGATCGCAAAGTAATCGTAGAAATATGTGGGAGCCATATGAATTTCCAGATTCCTCTATTGGTTATTGTTCGGAGAAGTGTCTCGATCATGTCCGCATAATTCACGAACCGTAGGGAGACACACTTAAGGATTCGACGTTGTTTGAGTAGTTATGGTATTATGAGAAAGAGACCGAATGTTGTTCGGAGTCTCGGATGGGATCCGGGATATCACGAGGTGATCCGGAATGGTCCGGAGAATAAGATTCATATAAGGAAAGTCCCATTTCGGAGTTGGGGAATGGTTCCGGTGTTTTCATCGGGAACATTCTAGAAGGTCCCGGAATGTCCGGCACTCCGGGGGGGGAAGGGGTACATGAATGTGTCATTGCAAGATGGAATGATTGCATCATGTACTAAGTGTTCTCGCTGTCCAAAATAAAGGGTTTATTTAATTCCTAAATTGGAAAAGTCAAACGGCTAGTTTGAAAGTCAAACTGCCAGTTTTGGAAAGTGGGAAGAGGAGGAGAAGAGGAGACCGACTTGGGGAAGGAGTCCCCAAGCCGGCGGCCAGCCCTAGGCCGAGTTGGGGAGGGACTCCCTCCCTCCCCTAGCGCGCCAGCCCTCCCACCTATAAAGGGAGGGGCAGGGCTCCCCTCCCAACACACACAAGTTCCTATCCTCTAAACTAGAAACTAGACCTAGACCCCGGTTTAGAGCTGTTTCGGTTTAGAGCCTTCTAATTGGTTTAGAGCCCTCTAATTGGTGTGTCTAATTACTAGACCACTAATAGCCTCTCTCATAAGCTCCACCATAGTCGCACCGGCTTAAGGCGAAGCCCTGCGGGATCTCCCCTCTACCTCCGGTACCACGCCGTTGTGCTGCCGGAATCGCGAGGAGAGTGCTACAACCTCCGCTGCCTGCTGGAACAAGGGAGAGGAAGGTCTTCGTCGAGTACCGAACGTGTGACCGACTGCGGGAGCGCTGCGGGAACGCGGCGCCGGAAGGATCGTCTACGCGATCTTGAGATCGGAAAGAGTACGACTACATCACCCACGAGAATCTGCTCTCGTTAAACACTTTGGAATCTTCGAGGGTGAGTTATTCCATCGACTCGTTGCTACAATCTAGTAGATAGATCTTGGCTTGTTTGTTTGTATGCGATAGAAAATTTTTGTTTTCCATGCTACGAACCCCTACAGTGGTATCAGAGCCGTGTCTATATGTAGATCTGTTGCACGAGTAGAACACAATGGTCATTGTGGGCGTTGATGCTTTTATTGTAGATTGCTTTTTGTGTACTTTGCATCTTGCGGTATGTTGGGATGAAGCGGCCCGGGCTAACCTTACATGACATCGTTCATGAGACTTGCTCCACGCTTGACATGCAACTCGTTTTGCATAAGTGGCTTTGCGGGTGCCTGTTTCTCCTAGCATAGTAAAGATCCAATTTACAACGGGTGATCAACAATGCTAGTATCAATGTTGTGGTTCTTGTTCGTAAGTTAGAACGACACTTATGGAAAGCCCCAAACCACGTAAAATATGCAAAGAAAGTAGAAGCGTCTAACTTTGTTTTGCAGGGGTGTGCAGTGATGTGATATGGCCATGATTGTGATTATATTTGATGTATGCAATGATCCTTATTGTAAGTTGGCAACCGGCAGGAGCCATATGGTTGTCTTTAATTTCTGTTAAGGCCTGCGTGTCTATTCAAAATAGTTGTAATAGTTGAAGTTGGCGGACGACAACCATGAAGAAGCGTCATTGACCTTGATGCTATGCCGGTGATGATGGAGATCATGTTCGTGCTTGAAGATGGAGATCGGAAGCACAAAGAAGAAAGGCCATATCATATCACATATTATGAATTGCATGTGATGTTAATCCTTTATGCATCTTGTATTGCTTAGTAGACGACGGTAGCATTATAAGATGATCCCTCATGCACATAAATTTCAAGTTCTAAAAGTGTTCACCCTTAGTATGCACCGTTGCCAAAGCTTGCTGCTTCGAAGCACCACGTGATGATCGGGTGTCTTTGATTCCGCGGGTGACTACAACGTAAGCAAGCCAGATTTGCTTATGCGGAAGCTAAGGTTTGATCTTGACGAGCCTAGCATGTACAGACATGGCCTCAGGAACACGGATCGCCGAAAGGCAAAGCATGAATCATATAGTAGATATGATGAACATGATGATTGTTCGCCATTAAAACTATATCAGCTCTCGTGATGATCGGTGTTGATGTAGTGGATTTGGTTCGTGTGATCACTAAAACAATGTGAGGGATGTTGTTTTGAGTGGGAGTTCACCTAGTTTAATTTCATTAATTAATTTGAACTCAATTTGTCATAAACTTAGTCTAAACTATTGCAAATATGTTGTAGATCAATGGCAGCCCCTACCATCAATTTTAATGCGTTCCTAGAGAAAGAAAAGTTGAAAAACAATGGAAGCAACTTCGCGGATTGGTTCCGCAATTTGAGGATTGTCCTCACAGCTGGTAATTTGACCTATGTGCTGGATGCACCGCTAGGTGACCCACCTGCAGCTGATGCTACCGATGAAGTAAAGAATGTTTACCTCGCTCGGAAGAATCAGTACTCCATAGTTCAGTGTGCTATCTTGTATGGTTTAGAATCGGAGCTTCAGAAAAGGTTTGAAGAGTCAGATCCATATGATATTGTCGAGGATCTCAAATTAATCTTTGAGACTCATGCGGCAATTGAAAGTTATGAAGCTTCTGAAAAGTTCTTTAACTGCAAGATGGAAGAGGGTAGCTCCGTCAGTGAGCATGTGCTTAAAATGTCTGGGCACGCAAATAAACTTCAAAGTTTGGGTATAGTGATTCCTAATACTTTGGGAGTTTACCGCATCCTCCAATCACTACCACCAAGTTACAAGAACTTTGTGATGAACTACAACATGCAGAACATGAACAAAGAGTTGCCAGAACTATTTGCTATGTTAAAATCTGCAGAAGTGGAGATCAAGAAAGAGCACCAAGTGTTGATGGTCAATAAGACCACCAAATTCAAGAAAGGCAAGTCTAAGCAGAAGGGACACTTCAAGAAGGGTGGTAAGAAAGTTACCACGCCGACGAAGAGGACCAAGGCTGGACCCAAGCCTGATACTGAGTGCTTTTACTGCAAGGGAGAAGGTCACTGGAAGCGGAATTGCCCAAGGTACTTGGCGGATTTGAAGAACGGCAACATCAAGAAGAAAGGTATATCTGATATACATGTTATTGATGTGTATCTCACTAGTACTCGTAGTAGTGCCTGGGTATTTGATACTGGTTCGGTTGCTCATATTTGTAACTCGAAACAGGAGCTGCAGAATAAACGGAAGCTAGTGAAGAACGAGGTGACGATGCGCGTGGGAAACGGATCAAAGGTTGATGTGATCACGGTCAGCACACTACCTCTTCATCTACCATCGGGATTAGTTTTATACTTAAATAATTGTTATTTGGTGCCTGCGTTGAGCATGAACATTATATCGGGATCTTGTTTATTGCGAGACGGTTACTTGTTTAAATCCGAGAATAATGGTTGTTCGATTTATATGAGTAATATGTTTTATGCACATGCACCTTTGATAGATGGTCTATTCATATTGAATCTCGATAGTAGAAATACACATATTAATAACATTGAGGCTAAACGTTTGAAATCAAGCGATAATTTGACCTATATGTGGCACTGTCGTCTTGGTCACATTGGAGTGAAGCGTATGAAGAAACTCCATTCCGATGGACTTCTTGAATCACTTGATTTTGAATCACTTGAAAGATGCGAAGCATGTCTGATGGGTAAAATGACTAAGACTCCATTTTCTGGTATGATGGAGCGAGCTACAGACTTATTGGAAATCATACATACCGATGTGTGTGGTCCAATGAGTGTAGCATCGCGCAGTGGTTATCGTTATGTTCTTACCTTCACGGATGACTTGAGTAGATATGGGTATATCTATTTTATGAAACATAAGTCCGAAACTTTCGAGAAGTTTAAGGAGTTTCAAAGTGAGGTAGAGAATCAACGTAACAAGAAGATTAAATTTCTACGATCTGATCGTGGAGGTGAATATCTAAGTTACGAGTTTGGCGAGCATTTGAAGAAATGTGGAATACTTTCGCAGTTGACACCGCCGGGAACACCACAGCGTAATGGTGTGTCTGAACGTCGTAATCGAACTCTCTTAGATATGGTTCGTTCTATGATGTCACTTACAGATTTGCCACTATCATTTTGGGGTTATGCATTAGAAACAGCCGCATTCACTTTAAATAGGGCACCGTCTAAATCCGTTGAAACGACACCGTATGAATTATGGTTTGGGAAGAAACCTAAATTGTCGTTCCTTAAAGTTTGGGGATGCGAAGCCTATGTAAAGAAGTTACAGCCGGACAAGCTTGAACCCAAAGCGGAAAAATGCGTCTTCATAGGATACCCGAAGGAAACTGTTGGGTATACCTTCTATCATAGATCCGAAGGCAAAATCTTCGTTGCTAAGAATGGATCCTTTCTAGAGAAGGAATTTCTCTCGAAAGAAGTGACTGGAAGGAAAGTAGAACTCGACGAGGTTGTCGAACCTTCTCTCGAAATTGCGAGTAGCGCAGCACCGGAAGAAGTTCCTGTGGTGCCTGCACCAATAAGAGAGGAAGCTAATGATGGTGATCATGAAACTTCGGTTGAAGTTACTACAGAGCCTCGGAGGTCAACGAGAACTCGTACCACTCCAGATTGGTATGATTCCGTTATGAATGTCATGTTGGTGGACAACACCGATAACCCCGAGACATATGAGGAAGCGATGATGAGCCCAGATTCCAATAAATGGCAAGAAGCCATGAAATCCGAGATTGGATCCATGTACGAAAACCAAGTATGGACTTTGGTGGACTTACCGGATGGCCGGAAGGCTGTCGAGAACAAATGGATTTTCAAGAAGAAAACAGATGCTGATGGTAATGTTACTGTCTATAAAGCTCGACTTGTCGCAAAAGGGTTTCGACAAATTCAAGGAGTTGACTACGATGAGACTTTCTCACCGGTAGCGAAGCTAAAGTCTGTGAGGATTATGTTAGCAATCGCTGCATATTATGATTATGAGATATGGCAGATGGATGTCAAAACAGCGTTCCTCAATGGAGACATTGATGAAGAGTTGTATATGATACAACCCAAAGGTTTTGTCGATCCTAAAGATGCTAACAAGGTATGCAAGCTTCAACGGTCCATCTATGGATTGAAGCAAGCATCCCGAAGTTGGAATCAACGTTTTGATAAGGTAATCAAAAGTTTTGGTTTTATACAAACTTATGGAGAAGCTTGTATTTACAAGAAAGTGAGTGGGAGCTCTGTAGCATTCTTAATACTGTATGTGGATGACATATTGTTGATTGGGAATGATGTAGACCTTCTTAATAGTGTCAAGGAATATTTGAATAATAGTTTTTCAATGAAGGATCTTGGCGAAGCAGCTTACATATTAGGCATAAAGATTTATAGAGATAGATCGAAACGCCAAATATCATTGTCACAAAGTACATATTTGGACAAAGTTCTAAAGAGGTTTGGAATGGAAGATAGCAAGAAAGGGTTCTTGCCCATGTTGCCCAATACGACCTTGAGTAAAACTCAAAGTCCGACATCGGCAGAAGATAGAGAAAAGATGAGTAAGACTCCCTATGCCTCAGCCATAGGATCTCTAATGTATGCCATGCTATGTACTAGACCCGACATCGCATATGCTGTTAGTCTAACTAGCAGATATCAAAGTGATCCAGGAGTGGATCATTGGACAGCGGTCAAAAACATCCTTAAGTACTTGAGAAGAACTAAGGATATGGTTCTTTCTTATGGAGGTGATGAACAGCTCGTTGTTAATGGTTACACCGATGCTAGTTGGAACACCGATCCGGATGATTCTAAATCACAATCTGGATACGTATTTATTTTGAATGGTGCAGCAGTTAGCTGGAGGAGTGCAAAGCAAAGCGTTGTGGCGAGATCTTCAACTGAATCGGAATACATGGCTGCTTCGGAGGCTTCACAAGAAGCGATATGGATGAAAGAGTTCATTACAGAGCTGGGTGTGGTTCCAAGTGCGCTGGACCCAATGTCTATCTACTGTGATAACATGGGCGCCATAGCCAATGCGCAAGAACCAAGGTCACACAAGAAGCTGAAGCATATCAAGCTGCGTTTCCACGCTATTCGAGAACATATCCAGGATGGGGATATAAAGATTTGCAAAGTACACACAGATCTGAATGTGGCGGATCCGTTGACTAAACCTCTCCCGAGGGCAAAACATGACCAACACCAAACTGCCATGGGTGTTCGGTATATTACCATGTAATCTAGATTAGATGACTCTAGTGCAAGTGGGAGACTGTTGGAGATATGCCCTAGAGGTAATAATAAATGTAGTTATTATTATATATCTTTGTGTTTATGATAAATGTTTACATTCATGCTATAATAGTATTAACAAGGAAACCATTAATACTTGTGTGATTTGTAAACTTAATTTGAAGTCCCTAGTATGGCCTCTATACTTCACTAGCTTGTTGGTTGATTGATGATGTGGTTTCTTTGTCATGAACATTGAGATGTTATCAACAACAAGATCATATCGTTAGGAGAATGATATGGTGGACATACTCCTATAGACAAGCGTAGCATAAAGATCAAGTCATTTCAATAGTTCAATTGCTATATGCTTTCTGATACATAGTAACCTAATTCCTTCGACCATGAGATCATGCATATTGCCTTTACTGGATGGATGCTTTGATGTCATCAAACACCACACCGTAACAGGGTGGCTATAAAAGTGGCATTGGGTGTTCGGAAAGTATTGGTTGAAACACATGGATCAAGAGTGGGATTTGTCCATCCACATGACGGATAGATATTCTCTGGGCCCTCTCGGTGAAATGTCATCCAATTAGCTTGCAAGCATGTGACTTGGTCACAAGGGATCACATATCACGGGAACGAGAAAAGAAGTACTTATCAGTAACGAGGTTGAACTAGGTATGCAGAGATACCGACGATCATGACCTCGGATAAGTAACATATCGTGAGACAAAGGGAAATTGGTATCGTATGTAAGTGGTTCATTCGATCGCAAAGTAATCGTAGAAATATGTGGGAGCCATATGAATTTCCAGATTCCTCTATTGGTTATTGTTCGGAGAAGTGTCTCGATCATGTCCGCATAATTCACGAACCGTAGGGAGACACACTTAAGGATTCGACGTTGTTTGAGTAGTTATGGTATTATGAGAAAGAGACCGAATGTTGTTCGGAGTCTCGGATGGGATCCGGGATATCACGAGGTGATCCGGAATGGTCCGGAGAATAAGATTCATATAAGGAAAGTCCCATTTCGGAGTTGGGGAATGGTTCCGGTGTTTTCATCGGGAACATTCTAGAAGGTCCCGGAATGTCCGGCACTCCGGGGGGGGAAGGGGTACATGAATGTGTCATTGCAAGATGGAATGATTGCATCATGTACTAAGTGTTCTCGCTGTCCAAAATAAAGGGTTTATTTAATTCCTAAATTGGAAAAGTCAAACGGCTAGTTTGAAAGTCAAACTGCCAGTTTTGGAAAGTGGGAAGAGGAGGAGAAGAGGAGACCGACTTGGGGAAGGAGTCCCCAAGCCGGCGGCCAGCCCTAGGCCGAGTTGGGGAGGGACTCCCTCCCTCCCCTAGCGCGCCAGCCCTCCCACCTATAAAGGGAGGGGCAGGGCTCCCCTCCCAACACACACAAGTTCCTATCCTCTAAACTAGAAACTAGACCTAGACCCCGGTTTAGAGCTGTTTCGGTTTAGAGCCTTCTAATTGGTTTAGAGCCCTCTAATTGGTGTGTCTAATTACTAGACCACTAATAGCCTCTCTCATAAGCTCCACCATAGTCGCACCGGCTTAAGGCGAAGCCCTGCGGGATCTCCCCTCTACCTCCGGTACCACGCCGTTGTGCTGCCGGAATCGCGAGGAGAGTGCTACAACCTCCGCTGCCTGCTGGAACAAGGGAGAGGAAGGTCTTCGTCGAGTACCGAACGTGTGACCGACTGCGGGAGCGCTGCGGGAACGCGGCGCCGGAAGGATCGTCTACGCGATCTTGAGATCGGAAAGAGTACGACTACATCACCCACGAGAATCTGCTCTCGTTAAACACTTTGGAATCTTCGAGGGTGAGTTATTCCATCGACTCGTTGCTACAATCTAGTAGATAGATCTTGGCTTGTTTGTTTGTATGCGATAGAAAATTTTTGTTTTCCATGCTACGAACCCCTACAGAACCTTCGACAATGTTTCCAGGCAAGCATCTCCCCCTTTCTACCTATCTTACTTTTATAGTATTTATTCCCTCCTGTTGATCTATTGCTATCTGTGTTGCGATGCTCTAGTTTCCGTACCCGTGAAATCCCCTGCAGCCGTATATTGCTTTGGACACATCCTATTACCTGTTGTTTTGGTAGATAGTTGGACTTGCGCGTCGTAGTCGCTTGCTCAAGTGCTGTTGCGTGTCACCAAGTACCACAGTTGTTGGAGCTTTGCCGCATGTTTGATGTTGGAGATGATCATGGCTTTACTTTTCGTTCACTTTAATTACTGTTTAACAACTAAAATTGAAGTAGGTAAGCAAAGGCACAGGTGGGCAATAGATGTTATTTGGTTGTTAACCGTCCACTTGTGTCCCGTAGGACCCCGAGTGCTTGATACCTGTTCCTTGATTTATCGCGCTATCCACATCCGGGAGGATTATGGGACCCCCCTGAGCCAGAGCTTGATTCATTCTTATTTCTTGGGGCCACAAACTAGTTTGAGGTTTTATTTACGATCCTGTACTTATGCCATGCTTTACTGCTTTATTTACGATTGTGCGAGGAGCACACTATACTGTTTAGGTAAGCGGAGTGTTTTCGCGGTATCGACACCCCGAGTTTTCGGGTTCCCAGTCGTTTACAGCCATTGACGCAAACCTTGAGTCCGTCTTGGAGCTAGCTTACTTCGTTGCGGGTCTACTCAATGGGGTGGCCCCCTGAAATATTTCTGAATCCTGTGATTGCTTTGTCGTGAAAGCCTCGTTGGGTTTTGATTTGGTTTTTCCGAGGTTGATCGAGTGTGTGTTGCTATTTGTGCACCCCGGCCGGGTTAAAACTTTCTGAAAGCCGTGTCCGCGGTTATGGACGACTTGGAGCACAGTATCTCGATCATAGACAACTATAACTAAAGTAGTGCTATAAATTTGACTTTATAATGACTAGTAATCAGCTTCACTATAATGGAATGGCTACATAAAACTGCCCACAATTGCTTGTTGGTTTGTCGCTTGCGACGGTTGTATCTGACTAGTAAGTATTGCAACTACAACGGAATGGCTAAATAAAAGTACCAACAACTGCTGGGGTTTTGGGTTATCTCATGCTAATTGTATTTGACTAGTAAGTGTCGCCACTACAATGGAATGGTTAACTAAAATTGCCCATTGCTTATTATATCAGGATGATTATCTATACCTGACTAGTAATTGCTGCAACGATAACTGAATAAATAAAACTGCCAACTGTGTGAGTTTCCTCGGTTGACTTCCTCGTTTGGTCTCGAGGGGGAATACCAGGATGGGTTTTGCTTGGTAGTAGCACCAGGTTGGTTCCGAATAGGTCTATCTTACCCCTCTCTGATAGCCGCCAGTTGTATCGAGTCTCTATAGGTGGTTTAGTGCATGCTGCCGCTGCCGCTTCAGTCCACCATACCTATGTAGGCGAGGACCGCCGAATTCTAGTCTCGCCGTGTACTGGCCTCAGTACTGACGCTCCTCTTTTTCCTTTGCCCTTTGTCGGCACCCCTTCTGTTTAAGCAGGTTTTGAGATCGACGTCGTTAGCAGGGTTACCCTTCCGGCTTGGCCTGGGCAGGGTTATGGACGCCAATGGTTATTCTTCAGGGCTCTTAGCCCCATTTGCAACTTGTCCGTAGTCGGACGCTCTGTCATTTGCAAGGTGATTTGGATCTTTGTATATTATATCTGTTTTCTCGACTCATGGAGTCGCTGTTATATATATCTGTTCTGTGGGTCCCATCGAGGACTGTTGTGTAATGTTATTACTTCGTTTTCCACCCGCACGAAAGTGCCTGGTGGGCACCTTTGAATCGTTTCTATGCGGGTTTGGCGGGAATCACTGAAACTTGCATAAGGTCGATTCTGAGGGTGTTACACATTGTACCACAACTTATGCCCGCTATAACACCACACTGTAATGGTGTGTCTGAGCAACGCAATCGCACATTATTAGAGAGCGGTCTGTGATGTCTCTCACCGACTTACCTATTTCATTCTAGGGATACTCATTAGAAATTTCTCTGTCCATTTTAAATAGGGCACCATCCAAGTTAGTGGAGACAACGCCGTATGAAATATGGCATGGCTGGAAGCCAAAATTTCATTTTTGGAAGTTTAGAGATGTGAGGCTTATGTTAAGAAACGATAGCCCGACAAACTCAAACCTAAGGCAAAAAAGTGTATCTTTGTAGGATATCCAAAGGAAACTATTAGATTTACCTTCTACAATAAGGCTGAGGGAAAATGTTTGTTGCTAAGAACGGTACCTTCCTCGAGAAAGATTTACTCGTGAAGGAAAGTAGAGATCAATGAGATAGTTGATCCTGATCTCCAAATACCAAGTAAAGCAATAGAAGATGCTCCGGAACCATCTTCATCAACTGGAGTGGGAGAAAATGATGATGATCATGACAATCACATTTAAGCACCTATAAACCTCATAGATCAACAAGAGTGTGTACTACTCTTGAGTGGTATGGTAATCTTGTTAACATGTTCATGTTAATTGAACATGACGAGCCTGCAACCTACAAGGAAGCAATGGAAGGCCCCGAGTTCGAGAAATGACTTGAAGCCATGAAATTCGAAATGGGATCCATGTATGACAACCAAGTATGGACTTTGGTGGATATTCCCGAAGGCCGCAAGGCTGTCGAGAATAAATGTATCTTTAAGAAAAAGACTGATGCTGACGGTAGTGTCACTGTCTATAAAGATCTACTTGTCACAAGAGGTTTCCGAAAAATTCAAAGAGTTAACTATGACGAGACATTCTCTCCCGTAGGAAAGCTTATGTATATTTGGGTTTTACTAGCAGTTGCTGCTCATTTCAATTACGAAATATGGTAGATGGATGTGAAAACCTCGTTCCTGAATGGAAACATTGAGAAATAGTTGTATATGATGCAACTAGAAGGTTTTGTGGATCCAATGGATGCCGAGAAGATATGCAAGATTCTGCATTCCATTTATGGACAGAAGCAAGCATCTCGAAGCTAGAATCTTCGTTTTGATGGTCATCAAAGGTTTTGGATTTGTCCAAAATCAGGAAGAAGCCTACATTTATAATAAAGTGAGTGGGAGCTCAGTGACATTCCTGGTGCTATATTTTGACGACATATTGCTAATAGGAAATGATGTGAGTCTTTTGAATAGCGTGAAAGATTATTTAAATAGTAATTTTCTATGAAGCACATGGGTGAAGATGCATATATACTAGGCATTAATATCTATAGAGATAGAACAAAAAGCTTATTAGCACTAAGTCAGAGGACTTACTTAGATAAAGTTCTGAAACGGTTCAGAATGGATGAGGCTAAGAAAGGGTTCTTGCCCATAGTAAAAGGTTATATCATTGAGTGTGACTTAATGCCCATAAATGGATCATGATAAGGAATTGATGAAGATCATTCCCTATGCTTCAGCCATAGGTTCTATCATGTGTGCAATGCTGAGTACTCAACCAGATGTGGCCCTAGATCTTAGTTTGATGAAACGCTTCCAAAGTAACCTTGTGATGGTTCATTGGATAGCAGTTAAGAATATCCTCAAGTATCTGAACAGAACTAAGGATATGGTTCTTGTCTTTGGAGGACGTGATGAAGAACTTGTCGTAACTAGTTACGTGGATGCAAGCTTTAGCACTGATCCAGATGACTCGAAATCTCAAGCAGGGTATGTGTTTTTGGTAAACGGTGGCGTGGTCAGCTAGAGGAACGGGAAGCAATCCTCGAAGGATCAATCTACAATGGAATCGGAGTATATTGTTGCTTCAGATGTGTCGAATGAATCTGTGTGGCTGAGGAAGTTCATCGTTGAACTTGGAGTGTTCTCGAGCATGCATGACCCATTGTGCATCTACTTCAACAACATGGGGGTCATTGCAAACACGAAGGATCAGAGGTTACACTTCACTGCCAAGCACATACTCCAGCGTTACCATATAATAATAGAGTTTGTTAGCGATGGTAACATTAGGATATGTAAAGTGCATGCGCATCTAAATATCGCAAATTCATTCAGAAAGCCTCTACCACGAGCTAAGCATGATCAACACAAGGAAGCTATTGGTGTTAGATTATTGCCAAATGCAAGTGGGAGACTGAAGGAGATATGCCCTAGAGGCCAATAATAAAGTTGTTTTTACTGATATATCTCATATGTTCATGATAGTTTTGTACCATGCAATAAATGTATTAAGCGGAAACATTAATACACGTGTGGTATATAAACAAACCGAGTCCCTAGTATCCTTTAGAAGACTAGTTTGTTGGACAACCGATGATCGAGGTTTCCCAATCATGGACATTTATGTCAACTGACAACGAGGTTACTTCATTGGAAGAATGATTTGATGTACACACACCCAACCGTATTATTGCAATGTGATCCAGTCACATAGTTCAACATTGCAATAACTAGTAAAATGTAGTAACTCAATCTTTTGACCGTGAGATCATATTTAATCACTATCAGCCATGGCTGCTTTGATTTCATCAACCATCACATTGTAATAGGGTGATTATAAAAGTTTATGTTGGCTATTCCAAAGGGATATGTGCGGTGACCCAACATACCACTGCATGATGTAGTACACTATAGTCGTTGACATAACACCAATGAAACATCGTTCCACTAGTATTACATCCCTTAGAGTGGTACAACAGAAACATAGCAAGTCCAAGACATGACTATAGGTTACAACTCGATATAGAGAGAGAAAGAAACTTCTTACAAATAAGAACCAGAGATATCAACTCATAAATATCATACTAATAGGCTAGCATATAAACTATCTGGCTTGCAAATGCTGTTATTGCATTTCTCTACAGAAGTAGGTTCTATGGATATATATTATACTCCTATATAATCAGTAACTTCGTCTTCACTTCAGTTGATGTATATGCTGTCTCCATTGACTTCATTGAAGACCTTGAGTATGGCGATTCTTTTAAGTATCATTTGGTGTTGATGATGTCATATATGGATTTAGCACCTAGCAAGGGTTAAGAAGGTACGGTTGAGTATGAGCATACTTAGCAAGTTCACTAAAAGGAGTGTTTGATGCACTATTTACAGCCGCAGACCATAGGTCGTAGGCTATGTAGGTTTTCATAAATATTTCTTCAAAGGTTGATTTTATTCTAAAAACCTATGTTCTTCAGCCTTCATAGGTTTACCATAATTTCATGGAGATCCTTCTCTGTCGTGTTCGTAGCTCCTTCCCGGAACAGGGAGTAACATGTCACATTTCTTACACTCTGCAGAGGTGCGTTACTTTACCCATAAGAGACCTTAGCTTTGTTACACATCCGAGTTGCATTCTCATCCACACTTCCTTGATGTGTGGCCCAGTCTAAGATCCAAGCCAATCACTGCATTATCCATGACCCCGCATGTAAACACGACCCCCAAGAAGAACTACCTCTATTAACCCCCATATAGGCAGATATAACCCTGGTAGACCCCTTGAGGACTCTAGTGAGCAGACAATGTCCCTAGTCGCCCCATAAATATGAGGACATACCTACGATCGTCCCTCACAGATAGTCTAGACACCAATATCTCGGAGAACTAAGGGGTACCATCCATATGCTGGTCCTCGTAAGGTACACCAACACCACGAGATGGTCATTCATCCATGCGAATGGAAGAAGATCTAGCTGGCTTCTCCGTCCCATTCCAAATCTCATGGTTAACACATATTATACGATGCAAGAATCACTAGCGACATCGGTTGTTTAAGTACTAGACATTATGTTCCTTTACCACCGGAACTGTAATAGTAGGTTATTACCATTTGGTAAATAACCCATAATCATATAATTATGAAAATAGAGTTTTCTGACCTTTTAGAAATGTAGGTGATGACAACATTGGATTTGCAAATACTTGATAGAAAATAACCAAAGGGCACATGATCAAGTGTGAACTTTCCTTATGTGATTGCAAGATTATGCACTCATGGTCTTCGAGGCAACGAAAGATCCAATATCTAAAAATAACAGCATTGGTCTGGTAAGGACTAATGTTTAAAGAAGCAAGATGCTCTTATGCATAAGTAATGTAATGTACTTTTGTAAACTCGCATCCCTAGAATAATTGTCAATGATCTAGGGTTTGAGAACTGGGAATGGTTTCTTTTTGAATGTGTTTCCCTTTTAGATCAGTTCCACATACACTAGTGCTTCTTATTAGGCTCGTGAGGTTGTATGAAACAACATTTAAGTACAATAAGTAGCATATAATAATAAAACACTCAAGTGTGGAATGCATCTAAAGATGTAAGGTTACCAACTTTTAATAAGGTAGAGATCCCTGTGTTTACAATGCTAGTCCCTGGATCAATAGCTAGCATCCATAGTTAAGATGTAATATCAAGAAACAAAGGTCATAATACAATTTTATAACCAGGAATAAAATAATTCATTACATCTTACATAGCTCATTTGGCTATCTCATTACATTGCAGCAGAATATCTATAAAGCATGGAGTCCTTCATATTCAAAGTGCCACAGGCAATCATGTTGGTTGTAGACTTGTAATCCTAATCAACACACTTCACTAACATCAAACAAACCTGCAACATAATAAGTTGCATCCACAAGGGTCAATACATTTGAATTGTATTGGCAAGTTTCACTACTATGTAGAAATATGTGGATCCTATCATTACATGCATATTTGGCTAAGTAGGGTTTAGGCTCATTTGCAGAAAGCAATATAGTTTTATCCTATCTTTTGAAAATAGTTTTGATCTTTTGTCAAATCTTTCTAAACTTCTTGGAAAACTCCAAGTGCTTCAAATCCCTTGTTGTCACCATCAAGTTTTACTTTGAGGAATTGGAATGTCGAGATCTTCCATAGCTTCAGGCCTTAGTTGCTCAGTATTGTCCATAACCGGGGACACGGCTAAGTACTTAGAATTTTTGATCTTCTGCAGAAGTTGTTCACTTTACCCACATGACACAATCTCATCTTGATGCCACCAGCGGCCGCTGGATAAGTACTCACCAAGATGGAGTACTGGCAGATTGAGAATGTGACAAAGTCTTTCCATAGAAGTCCTCCCAATACACAATGCTAGCTTGTCATCCAAGCACCAATGTAGGGTTTCAAGTTCCCTTACACAATTATAGTTAACCTGAAGATGCCAATGCATGGGTCTTCCACTATGTAGTTGACTAAGCTAGAGCCCATTTAGCATGTGGCTGTACACGGAAGCCACTGTACGAGAAACATGTTCAATCTCTAAGTCCCTGGGTGGTTTTCTTCTAGTGCTCATACAAAAATAGATGGCCATATAAACATGGTTCCTTTTGTTGCCACCTTGTCCAAAACTTGAGTATCCTTGTCCACCCAGGTGGTTCATTGAGTACTTGTTTTATTATATAAAACATATGTCTTTTCAACTCTTCATATAATCATAACATGTATCCCATCCCAATATATAGCAGGGCTAAGCATACTACAACTACATTGTTTCCACTAAGGAATTTATAAGGGTATCCTATTAGGATTTAGCATAGCATAAAATATAGTAAACCTTTCCATGCATGTTACAAAAATCCACTAAGTGTAATGAAAATAGTAGGACATGGATGATAGTGTCACTTTCCTTTTTAGTAGAGAATTATGGTTCACTTCTTGATCTTGCTAATATCACACTCTTCTAACTTCACTACAAATCAATCAAGCAAACACAAATTCAACTAGCATTCCAACCAATTTATCACACATAAAATAATAGAAACAAGGTCATGCATGCAAGCATGCAAAAGATAGTTTTATTTGCAAAAGTGGTTTCTACTAGGCTCTAATCATTATAAAGTTCAAAGTGGTCATTTACTAAAGTGGTAAAACCATTTGCAAAAGGTTTTATCTATAAACCATTTTTAAATCAAATCAATATTTTATGTGGTTGAAAATGCTTTTAGCAAAGCAATATTTTTTTAAAGGGTTCACCAAATATATTTTTAATTCTCAAAACTTGGTGTTTTAGGGTCATAAGGTTTGAATCAAATCATTTCTCAAAGGTTTCACTCAAAATCATTTCTAAATCATAATCAATATTTTTATTTGACTAGAAATGAGTTAATTCAAATATTTATTACTTATCTTCACAATATACATTTTTAAATCCATAAGTTAGTTCCTAAGGTCAGTAGGTTCACAACAAACCATTTTGCAAAGATTTCATATTAAAAATATATCTAGAACAATTTTTATATTCAAAATAAGCCTACACAAGTTTCTGCAAATTCAGCCAATTTTCCAGAACCAAAACATTAAACAAATTGCATGGTTGCAAAGTACTTGTTCTGCTGAATCCATTGATATAAAATTTGCAAAATTTGGACGTGTATAATTAAAGTTATGAATTTTACAAGTTGGCAAATCAAATAGATCATTTTCTGGTTTTATTCAAACAGACTGGCCACGTGGCTCTATCTTATTGGCCGGTACCTCTTCGTGCGGATTGTGCTCTGTGAACCACAGGATTTCATTTAAATCGCACGGTTCAGAAGCACACGTACCCCTTCGGTTTAAGATCTAATCACAACCAGACGCTTTGCATCTGACGGTTCACAGCAGCTTGACCAGTAACTGGCAGCGCTGACGGCGGCGGACGGCGGCGCACGGTCAGACGGTGGCGTCGCGGCGATTACAGGAAGCAAGGGAAGAAGGGAAACAGCTCACCGTGCTCGCAGGGTCCTGGTGAAGCTCGAGGTGGCGTTGGCTTGGCGAGGGGCGCACCAGAGAGGCGACGATTGCTCGCCGGAGTTGCTGCGAGCGGCGGGTGTCTCTGGAGGTCGTCGAGGACGGAGCTGCAGGTCGTGCCGAGGCAAAACAAAGACATGGTCAGACGCGGGCGAGCGTGGCGTTCACATGAGCATGATCGAGAGGGCTCGGGGCGGTCTGGCTTACCAGGGAGACTTCGCCGGAGACGAGACAGACGACGACGGCGTTCTGATGTTGATGAAGCCGAGCTTCTAGAGCGCGCGGGAGTGAGCTGGGGCTATGGGCAGGTGCGCCTGGAGGTGGAGAACCAGCTCGTGAGCAGTGGGAGGCGAGGGGCGGTCGGAGTCGCCGGAGAAGTTCGTCGGAACAGGAGGTTCGAGCTCAAAATTTACCCAGCCTGGTGGCAGAGGGGAGGCGCTGTTTGGGGGGAAAGAGAGAGTGGAGAGGGGCTCTTATACACGCGTGGTCACCGGAGGATTTAAGGCCGCCATCAACGCGAATTCAATGCCGGAGTTAATCGGCAACAACGGCAGGGCGACGTGGTAGTGGTGTTGAAGATGATTGCGTGGCAGTGGGGCCGTGCTGACAGCGAGAGAGGGAGAGAAAGAGTGGGACCGAGCGCTCAGTGACTGGGTGGGTTCTTTTCTGGGTGAAAAACGTTTCGCAGCGGGTGAGAGCTGGTGGGCTGCTGGGCCTGTTGGGTTAGGTTGGTTCGTTTCACTTTTTTTTTATACTGAAGCTTTTTCCTTTTTCTATTTGAATTTCTGTTTTGATTTTCAAACAAATAATTCAAACACCAATTCAATTCAAACCACCACCAAACTTTGTATTTATTTTAGTTCTGTTTAATAACACAAATCAAAGTCCAAAATAAAATAATTTTTATTCTTTTTAGGATCCATTAATAATTAATTAAATAGACCTTAGTTATTAATTCAAATAGGATTTGATTTATTTTAAAACTCTATTTGAAATCTAAAATAATATCAAAATCATTTCAGTAGGTTTCATTTGAATAAATAAAACACTTGGGAAAACTTATTTAAAATAAAATAACAAGTTTTAATGTTTATTTAAAATGGAAAAGCCTTTACTTTAATAAAATTGGATATTAATAAATCCTCATTATTTTATTTAAATAAACCTTTACTCTTTTTATCAAATAGAAATATTTTATTTAAAAAACTTGGCCAAGATTTAATTTGGCTATATAAAATAATCCTTATTTATAATTCTACCTTTGCTTTTGAAAATCAAATCTTTTTATTAAAAGATCTAAAAATAGTAATTCCAACTATTATAACTTTATTTATTATTTTATTATCTTTTTAAATCCCTTTAGGATTTTAATTGATCAAAATAGGTTTTGATGTTTCCAATTGGAATCAAAAAGTTTCTTCTCACCCTAAAAATCAACAAAAATTTATTTTGTTTATTTATTTTTCACATTTCAAAATTTGGAAAATTTTGGGATGTGACAAAAGATTTCTTATAATTATATAAAGATGGGTAACTAATTATAATATTTATAGTAATTCTTAAGAATTACTTTTGATGTATCTAAAAGAATTACTTTTGAAGAAAAGATTACATTACAAAGTACAAGCATTTAAATTTGCAAGTAGGTACGATTAGGTTATTTATTACCTATATTTACTTATTAAAGAAACCTTGGATATAATTGAGTTAAGCATATTACTTGTATTTGGAATTGTATATCATTATCATTAGGTGATACTATAAGCTGTTTACTTCATAATCTTTCATAAGCTTAATTAAAATTAGCATTATTTTAACCTGAGTGGTGGTTTGTTGGTTTGTTGATACTATAAGTGAATGAAATAATTTTATCCACTTAGTAATTTGAGATTATATTTTATGATTATAAAATGGTTTTACTTAAATTACTTAGGAATACCTCTTGGATTTTAAGTGAATTCATTGCTTATAGGATAAATTATAGTGAGAATGTTTAATAAGTTAAAAATATTATTTATGATGATTTTATAATTGATAAAATCTTTTTAGTAATTTAAATACAACTAATTCTAAATGGTAGTTTTAGGAAAATACATCTTTAAAATGGTTGGATCCATTTTTACTTCGTACAAGCATCAATTAATATTAATACTATTATTAGATCTAAAATGGGTAGTATTAAAAATATTAGCAAATTTTTATGTACCCCTTTTATGAATTAAGAATAAAAGAATTGGGTTTCATTTAAGTTATTAGAGTATTAAATTTTTATTATATTTTTAACATGTAGAGATTTTTTTGTGAACATTTTGGTATATTATATGTATTTTTATGATTTTCAAATAATGAAATACAATTTTTATAAAATTTATTACTTAATAAAATACTTAATAAATAATAAATGTTTTGTTAAGTGGCATAACAAGGTATGATCATAGTTTAAAATTGTATATCTTGTTTTTCTTAGATTTTTTATATATTATACTTATTATTTTGAATTTTAAATGATAAAATATGCCTTTTCAATATTTATACTCAATTGGATACTTGCTAAATAAATAACACATTTTATTTAGGTTGTATAACAAAATATGATAATAGGTTTAAATTGTAGATCTTATTTTTCTAAAAATTTGGATATATGCTTCATATTTTTCTGAATTGTAAAATAAAAGTTATGGAATTTATAATGTTTATTTATTTTCTAGAATTTTATTTAATAAAAAATCCCTTTTATACCTAACTGATATCTAGCCTAGGTCATAGACAGGTGGGCCAACAGCCACGTCAGGTGCCACCTAGACGTGGGTTAGTCAGCACGTGGACCGTGTCAACAACGAGGTGCTCTCGCCAGAATATGATGTCACTTCACTGGAATATGATGTCACCTAGCCAGAGCATGGGGCGACGCCAGAATATGGCACTAGGGACTATGTGGAGACGTTCGTTCGGCAAGTATTAGTGCGGCGAGTCATTTAAACTAGGTGACATCACCAACTGATCACCGGAGAGGGCTTCGGTGAGCTCAACTGCGGTAGAGATCGGAGGCGCTTTATGGAACTAGGCCTATAGTTGGCGTTAGGATGTTTAAGTAGGGTGCATAGATGCGCTAACTCACCTTGATGCTTGGACGATGGTCGATGAGGGCCGACGTAGTCGGAGGTGAGCACACAATGCGAATTTTTGACGATCAACGGTGAAAGGGAACGGGCGAAATCGCTCAACTCCGATCTCCGCTTGATACTGTGCTCCACCTATAGAACCTAGGAGACACATCGCTTCCTATAAACCCAACCATGGTTCCTAAGATGGTCGGAATCCATGGTTCTGCGAAGCTCGCCAGTGGAGAACTCAGTGATGTGGAATTGGACAGAGAGAGAGAGAGGAAGAAAATAGAGAAGGAAATAGCTAGCTAAGGTCCCGGTGGTCCTTATCGTGTCTTTTATACGATAGGACGAAGTCAGAGACGACAACACGACGTCAACGATAGCCGAGATGCGGTGGCAATGTTGGAGATCGATTTGGGCGTGAATCACTACGCATTGTCAACTGGCGGATGCCTGAAAACTAGGGCGAGGTTTCGGAACGGTCCTCGTGTCCGGCAGCAGGTAACAAAGGCCAAGACGTGGCTGGTCGACGTGGTTGCGGCCATGCACGGAGAAGAATACAGGGACGTCTCTCCCACGTGGTCCTCGCTCGTCAGCCACTCACTGAAACGTTATATGTGCTTGGGCCAAATGGGCTACTACTAGGCTCTCTCTTTTTTATTTTCCTGGTTCTCTTTCTATTTTCATTGTTTACAAAATCTCTTCAAAAACTATTTTCCTAAGGTTTAAATTATTTAAATATTTTCCTAAGACATAAAGAATATTATAGAGATCAATTATAATCAATTCTTTCTACATTTTTAGTTGTGTTTACAAAATGCATAATTACATGAAGGGTTCTTTTTGTTAAATAGTAATATTAGTAATTAGGGATTTAGGGTGATTATCTATTGTTTAAATAATCCTTTGAAGTTTGAGTTTTATTATTAAAACAATGATGGACATATTAATTCTTTTAGGTATGGCATCATATAATAATTATTACCTTTATTATGATGGTTTATCTCTTTTTGGGTTTTAAAATTTGTAATTCCTTTTATTCAATTTCCACTAAAATGTTATTCATAACCATCTACTTATTTTTAAAGATAGGCATGGGTAATTTCTTAAACTAATGGTTCACTACCTTCTTAAGTGTGGTTAATGTCTTGACAAGAATTTATTATATAATGATTAATAGTAATTACCATCTAGGTGGCACATGCGATCTATATGCCAAGTAACATTTATTTAAGGTTCCTACTACAAGCATTTACTATGAGATTTAGAGGATTTAATATACTTATGTTAATTTATGAATAGTACTAAGGATCAAGGTTAAAGAACATCTCCTTTCATTCTATAATCAGGAACAACATTTCCATCTAGGTTAAGATATTAAGATTGTCTTCTAATGTGACCTTGATGGTTTCCTAGTACTAAGTTTTAGAGTTTATAAAAATGAGATAAATATGGAACTTGATATAGTCTTGGTTAAAGGTTTCTTCAGAATTCCTATCTTCAATACTTCATAATCCTTGATTCCTACTTAAGGAATTTCTTTCCTAGATATATTACTACTTCACATCCATCATCATGTAGTAACATGATGATCTTTACTTCACAAGTATATTCTTATGAATAATTCCTCCTTCTACATCCATTTGTAAATCCAATGAGCTTGACACTAAAGCTCTACATGTTCTCCTCATAGAGATAACTCCCCCTTCTAGAATACTTCTAACGAATCCAAATCCCTTTGAGTGCTTACTCTATTTACTTATAATTTACTTTGTAATCTCACTTATGAATCTCAAAAGCTTGTCGTTGAAGCCTTTCATAATCTTCGCATATCCACACCTGGTTATATAACACTATTAATAATAGCTTGCAAACCATCAAACAAATACTTCTAGATTTACTCACATTCTCCTTTATCATTCATCACCAACATCATTCCAGTAAATGTATACTTCCTTCATTTTGCTACCTCAAATATTTACTATTCTCTTAGAGGAATGATACTACTCCTATAACTCAATGTTGTTTAGGTATGATCTTGGTCACACTATCTTAACTTTAGCTACTTCTAGTAACTCATATTCCAACTTCATATTACACCATTGTGACTTTTCATGACTAACCTAAGATAACACATCTATACTAGGGTTTAATCATGTTCTCTCCACCAATGTCACTATTGTATATTTTAACATTCACTTCTAGTGACTCAAGCATGATCATTACAATCCTTTGGTCATTTGTGGCTTAGGTCTCCAACTGGCTAATTAGGGACTTTTAACAATACAACACTAA
Organism: Avena sativa; assembly: GCA_916181665.1. Classification (NCBI taxonomy): domain Eukaryota; kingdom Viridiplantae; phylum Streptophyta; class Magnoliopsida; order Poales; family Poaceae; genus Avena; species Avena sativa. Next base: position 380,309,120 of record OV702284.1, read on the forward strand.
ACTTGCACTATAATTATCTTCTTAGAAATTCATTTGACTAAGAGATATTATTTAATGACTATGCCTACTTGATCCAATAATATTGCTTCTTGGTAACTATATCTTCAAAATTCATCATTATGATCGTGTTTTTACCACATGTATCTTTTTTCAAGATAACTCTTCTGTTCCATTCAGGAGTGAGTTAACTCCACCAATCACCATATTGATTTACTTCTCTTCAAACACTCTCATCCTAAAGATAATATCTAAAACTAGCATAACTACATACCTCTTCTTACTTCTTTATTTAAAGGCATTGAGATGAATTCTATGATAAGATAAGAGTTGATAGATCTAGAATTGATAGATCAAGGATTGATCACCCAACATTGATGATCAATACGTCTAGAGCATGGTTTAATAGAAATTATAATGATTGGCATGGCAAGGAAGATATGTGGTGAAGGGTCTTGACTTGGTTTCCTTCCTACTTAATATAACTAAAGAGTTAGGTTTAAGTATTACCATGGTGCTCATGGTAGGAGTAGATAAGAATAAGATAGATCAACATTTAGCTATTGAATTCCTTTCTTAACCCATTTGTGATAAGGGTTAGCGTTTAGGAACTACCATGATGCACATGGTAGGGTATACTATGCAAAGTATATATATCAAGATTGAGTTATTGAATTCCTTTTACTTGAGTTACATACTTAACTTGGTATCCATTAGTTGTTGTAAAGAATACCATGATGTGGTCTCTAGAAGATCTGGTATTCCTCAATAAAGAATGTGTTGTAGGTTTAGTTTTATTCCACATGATCTACCCATAGATCAAATTAAATTTACCCTAAAATAATGTTTTAGCAAAGGTCATATTGAAACTTAGCGCAATCAACTTGATGATCTACTTAAATTCCATCAAGTTAAGAGAAGCTTCAATCACATTGAGAAGTTTTATTCAAAAGCGCGGAAATTATTCAGATTTTCTATGCATGAATGCAATGCACACACCTCATCTCAGCTTATTTCTAAGATCTAATGTTGGCATGTTACAATATGTTGAGGTGCATGCATGAATATCGGGATTTTCCTATCCGACTGACGGATAGATACTCTAGGCCGACTCAGTGAGATTACATCAATGAGCTTGCAAGCATGTGACTAGGTCACGGTGATGTAATGTCATGGGAACAAGTAAATGTGTTTGTCGATAACAAGATCAAACAAGGTATGTCGACCGGAGACCAGATCTTGGACAAACCGGATGTCGTAGAGCAAAGGAAATGAGACTCGACGTTTAAGGTTCAAACGATCAAGTTATTCATGGAATGCATGGGGCCATCATGAGTTTCTAGACACCGATATTGGTCATTAATCGGAGAGAGTCTTGATCATGTCTGAGTATTTCCGAATAGTAAGGGTGTCACACTTAAGGGTTGATGGCTCTAAAAATAGCCATCTTTCTCTGCGTTTAAACATTGTTTTTAGTCAAGCAGTTGACAATAATCTATCTAGCCTTGCCACTAATGACTAAATATTACAAAGATATGCAAACCATTGCTTTGAATTGTGTTGTGCAAGAAATCATGCCTTTTAATGCGAAATCAGGGGTCATAAATGAAGATTTTGAGAAATACCGCATGACCAAGTAATCCTAGAGCAATTACCAGGTGCCAGTGTCCATAACGACCATTGGTATGGGCAGGGCCCGCCCGTACCATGTGGCGGCGGCCTTGTCTCATCAAACCCTACAACTTTCGTGAAGACGCATATATATATTTTGAGGCCCCAGCCGCCGCCGCGCAGAGGGATGCCATTCTCAGATTGCATCACATCACCACCAAAGGATATCCACACCATATTTCATTCCTTCCATCTTCCATCCTATCCATTAGCCATAGCCATTACTTTGTACTTGAGATCTCCTTGTGATTCGGCGACCATTGTAATAATATTTGATTTCAATCTAAGTATTTTGCAAAATGTTTTCTATCCTTGATATTATTGTTATGGGTGAGTGGTCCTCATGAGCTGCGGGTTGGGGAGAAACCTTGCAGCAATTATGTGCATCTAATCTATGGGAGTATTGTGTATTATTTGAATTATAGATTTGTATCTTTTGTTTCTGTAAGGTTCCCAACCTTTAATAAGGTAGAGATCCCTGTGTTTACAATGCTAGTCCCTGGATCAATAGCTAGCATCCACAGTAAAGATGTAATATCAAGATACAAATGTCATAATACAACTTTGTAACCAAGAATAAAATAATTTATTACATCTTACATAGCTCATTTGTCTATCTCATTACAATGCAGCAGAATATAACAATAGCATGGGGTCCTTCATCTTCAAAGTATCACAGGCAATCATGTTGGTTGTAGACTTGTAATCCTATTCAACACACTTCACTAACATCAAACAAACCTGCAACATAATAAGTTGCAGCCACAAGGGTCAATACATTTGAATTGTATTGGCAAGTTTCACTACTATGTAGGAGTAAGTGGATCCTACCATTACATGCATATTTTGCTAAGTAGGGTTTAGGCTCTTTTGTAGAAAGCAATATAGTTTTATCCTATCTTTTCAAAATAGTTTTGATCTTTGTCCAATCTTTCTGAACTCCTTGGAAAACTCCAAGTGCTTCTAATCTCTTGTCACCATCAAGTTTTACTTTGAGAAATTGGAATGTCGAGATCTTCCATAGCTTCAGGCCTTAGTTGCTCAGTATTGTCCATAACCGGGGACACGGCTAAGTACTTAGAATTTTGATCTTCTGTAGAAGTTGTACACTTTACCCACATGACACAATCTCGTCTTGACGCCACCAGTGGCCACTGGATAAGTACTCACCAAAATGGAGTACTGGCAGATCGAGAATGTGACAAAGTCTTTCCATATAAGTCCTCCCAATACACAATGCTAGCTTTTCTACTAGGCACCAATGTAGGGATATATTTCCATACACAATTCTAGTTAACCTGAAGATGCCAATGCATGGGTCTTCCACTATGTAGTTGACTAAGCCAGAGACCATTAGCATGTGACTGTACACGGAAGCCACTGTACGAGAAACATGTTCAATCTCGAAGTCCCTGGGTGGTTTTCTTCTAGTGAACATACAAAAAGATAACCATATAAACATGGTTCCCTTTGTTGCCACCTTGTCCAAAACTTGAGTATCCTCTTTCCACCCAGGTGGTTCATTGAGTACTTGTTTTATTATATAAAACATATATTTTTCCAACACTTCATATAATCATATCATGTATCCCATCCCAAATATATAGCAGGGCTAAGCATACTACAACTACATTGTTTTTCACTAAGGAGGATATAAGGATATCCTAAAAGGAAATAGCATAGCATAGAAATATAGTAGTCCTATCATGCATGTTACAAAAATCCACTAAGTGTAATGAAAATAGTAGGACATGGATGATAGTGTCACTTGCCTTTTTAGTAGAGAATGTTGGTTCACTTCTTGATCTTGAAAATATCACACTCTTCTAACTTCACTACAATTCAATCAAGCAAACACAAATTCAACTAGCATTCAAACCATTTCACCACATAAAATAACAAAAACAAGGTCATGCATGCAAGCTTGCAAAAGATAGTTTTATTTGCAAAAGTGGTTTCTACTAGGCTCTAAACATTTTCAAGCTCACATTGGTCATTTACAAAAGTGGTAAAACCATTTGCAAAAGGTTTCATCTCATAAACCAAATATTATGCTAAGGTGATATTTTATGTTGTTGAAAATATCTTTTAGCAAAGTAATATTCTCATAGGGTTCATCAAATATATTTTAATTCTCAAAACTTGGTGTTTAGGGTCAGAAGGTTTGAATCACAACATTTCTCAAAGGCTTTACTCAAAAATCATTTCTAAACCATAACAATATTTTTATTTTGACTAGAAATGTGCTAATTCAAATATTTATCCCTTAACTCCACAAAATACATTTTTAAATCCATAAGTTGGTTCCTATGGTCAGTAGGTTCACAACAATCCATTTTGCAAAGATTTCATCTTAAAAATAAATCTAGAACAATTTTTATATTCAAACTATGCCTACACATGTTTCTGCAATTTCAACCAATTTTCCAGAAGCAAAACATTAAACAAAGTGCATGGTTGCAAAGTACTTGTTCTGCTGATTCCATTGATATAAAATTTGCAAAATTTGGACGTGTATAACTAAAGTTATGAATTTTACAAGTTTGCATAACCAATAGATTCTAATTTCTGTTTTAAATCAAAACCCTGTCCACGTGGCTTGATTCTATTGGACGGTACCGCTTCGTGCGGATCAGCCCCTGCGAGTCGCTGGATCTTATTTAAAACGCACGGCTCGGATGGACACATACCCCTTCGGTTAAGATCTAATCACAGCCACTGGATCAAAATCTAACGGACATAGTGCGGTTGACCATTGTTTGGCGGCGCTAGCGGCGGCTGGCGGCGGCGCACGCTCGGGCGGTGGTGTTGGCGGCGATTTAGGAAGCAAGGGAGGGAGTGAGGATGCTCACCATGCTCGCAGAGGTGCAACGAAGCTCAAGGCGTGGTCTGTTTGTCGAGGGGCGCATCGGAGCAGCAACGATTGCTCGTCGGAGTTTGTGGTGGCGCCAGATGTCTCTGGTTGTCGTCGGGGGCGAGGCTTGCGAGTGCGCTAAGGCAAATGGAGCACACGGTTAGACGCGTACGGCACCAGAGATCATGCGAGCATCATCGATAAGTACCGGGGCGGTCTGCGCTTACCAGGGGAGTTCGCCGGAGAATCGGCAGACGACGGTGGCGCTCGGGTGATGACAAAGCTGACGATTTGGAGCGCGCACGAGCAAGCTAGAAGTACTGGTAGGTGCGTCTGACGATGGGAAGCAAGGTAGTGATGCCAGGGAGTGGAGAGGTGGCCGGAGTCATCGGAATTTCGCCGGAGAAGCTCGTCGGGGACAGTGGGTTCAAGCTCGCGATTGATGCAGCCTGGAGGCAGAGAGGGGACGGTGCTTGGGGGAAAAGAGAGAGGAGAGCACGGCGCTTAAGTATGCATGGTCACTGGCGAGTTTACTCTAGCCATCAATGCGTATTCAAGAGGATTTAATCGCGGCAGAACGCCGTTGAGCAAGGGGAAACGGCCGGCGTGGGGTTGATGACGATGAGGTGGCCAGTGGGGTCCGGCTGACAGCGAGAGTGAGAGAGGGGGAGTGGGATCCACTGATTAGCGACTCAGCGGGTGCGTGCGTGGGTGGAAAACGTTTCGCGAGTGGGGAGACTTGGTGGGCTGCGAGTGGGCTTGCTGGGCTGGCCAGATGGGCTGCTTCGTTTCTCTTTTTTTATACTGATTGCCTTTTCTTTTTCTATTTGGAATTTTTTTTTGATTTTATTTCAAACAATTCAAACTCCAATTCAATTCAAACCACCACCAAACTTTGTGTTGATTTTAATTCTGTTTAACAACATATTCCAAAGTCCAAAATAAAATAATTCTTTTATTCTTTTAGGATCTATTAATAATTAAATAAATAGAACTTAGTCTTTATTTCAAATAGGATCTAATTTATTTTAAAACTCTATTTGAAATCTAAATAATATCAAAACCTTTTCAGTAGGTTTCATTTGAAAAACAAAACACTTGGAATTCTTATTTAAAATACTTTAACAAGTTTTAGTGTTTATTTAAAATGGAAAAAGCCTTTACTTAAATAAAATTGGATATTAATAAATCCTTATTATTTTATTTAAATAATCCTTTACTATTTATCAAACAAAATATTTTATTTTATTTGCTTGGCCAAGATTTAATCTGGATCTTTAAAATAATCCTTATTTATTATTTCTACTTTGCTTTATAAAACCATATATTTTTATTTAAAGAACCAAAAATAGTAATTCCAACTATTATAACTTTATTAATTATTTATCCTTTTAAATCCCTTTAGGATTCTATTTGATCAAAATAGGTTTTGATGTTTCCAATTGGAATCAAAAAGTTTCTTCTCGCCCTAAATTTCAACAATTTTTTTTTCACATTTCAAAATTTGGAAAATTTTGGGATGTGACAATTTCTTTGTCTATTGCCTCGATCTTTGGACTTGTAGGTACCCAAGACCCCCTGAGATCGATAAAGGCTTGAGGTGAGATACTTGGCTAGCGGCAATATCATAGGAAACACAGTGACAAAAATGGTTGTACGGTTTTCTCTTAGGGACCCATTCGGGAACAATAGCAACATCTCTCCTTAAGGCTTTGATCTGTATTTTTCACTTAATAACTGTTTGTAGTCCGGTACTTCATGGTGCAACCGGTTGGATCAAATTGCTATTTCTATGCTTGTGAATCGCAGGGGATCAGTATATTAGGATGTGCTGCCCATAAAGATTATCTCTATTAAAACATTACACATGATTGTGCCTATTATTATATTTTATCCCATATGATGTGCAGTTGCAGGTGGATCTTCAACCCTGGCCTATCTCCATCCATTGAATCAACCCACGATATAAAATAAACTAGACTGGTTCGGTAAACGAAGGTAAAACAAAAAAACAAAGTCTTGCTGACGTGCCTTTTTTAGTTCCTTTTAGCGTTGTTTCCCAAGGTTCAATTAAACCAAGGTCTACTAGGGAGAAAGACTATTATACTACATCCGTGAATCCAGATCGAAGGTATCAACCCATTTTCTGGCGTCGTTGCCGGGGAAGCAATTCGCTATCCTGGTGAGGTCATTAGAGACCATGTTTTTAGTTTTATTTTTGTTTGTAGTTTATTTCTTGTTATTAGTTTACTTTCTTGTTATCTATTTGAAAACCCAACAAAATTAGTTACTTCGTTATTTCTTTCCTTTACTTTAAAATACCAAAAAGAAAAGAGCCATGGATCAAAAGAAACTTGGGGAGTATGCTACTCTTACTGATGATTTTATTCGTGCACATGTTACTTAGCCCGCTGTTGATGTGGAAGCAAAATTAAGCCTAATATTTTGAGTTTGGTTCAGCGGAACCAATTTGGAGGCTCATCTTCTGAGGATTCAGGTTTTCACCTAAATACTTTTACTGAAATTTGCAACATGATGCACATTGAGGATGTTGACCCAAATGTTGTTAAATTATGTTTGTTTCCTTTCTCTCTAAGAGGAAAGGCTAAGAAATGGCTGCTAGCTCTTCCTAAAGACATATTACATCTTGGGGGGAATGCACTAATCTCTTTATGACTAACCCCCCCCCCCAGCAAAGACTATGCAGTTAATGTCCAACATTACAAGTTTTAGACAAGAAGACCACGAGCTGCTAGCTCTTACACGGAAAAGGATGAAAGAAGATGTAATGAACTTTCCTAGTCATGGAATGGAAGAATGGCTTATATTGCATTTATTTTATAATTGCCTTAAGCCAATGTCTAAGTCTACGCTACATACTGCAGTAGGAGGAACATCATGAGAAAGCAAGTGAGTGTTTCAAAGAAATTACTTGATGATATGCAAAACAACCATGCCCAATGGCATGTGGAAAGAGCCTAAAAAAGTGTGAATTCAATCACCAAGGTAAACAATGAAGAGTTTACTACAAAGGTAGATGACTTACTCAATATAGTAAAGGGTGAGGAAGATACCCAAATTAATGTTATCACTACCGATGTTAATGATGTTGATTTTATAGCTCGTAGTCCTTATAATCCTACTTGGAAGAATAAAAAATCTTCTAATATTTTAAAAACATTATTCTAATCCTGCAGGAGCTCCTTACAATAATTATGATAATCATAATGGAGAAAATCATGGCAATCTCTCGTTTGAACATATTGTTAGAACTTTCATGCAAGCTTAAACCGAGCAAAATAATATTCTTATAAAAAACACGGAAAACCATGAGACTAGTATTGGTAAATTATCTAATCAAGCGATTGCAATTAGAAATGATGTGCATGCTCTATAGGAAAGGACAAAAAACATGGAGGCACAATGGGGCAAGGTAGCTGGGAGCCAAGCTTTCATACTGGAAAAATTCGCTGAAAAGCCCGACCCAAATCCGGTAGAAGACCTAAAGATGATGAGGGTGGAATGAATGAAGAAAATCCTGAAGAGCTAGACTATAGCAACACGCCAACACCTAAATACACTTTGGAAGATCTATTAAAGATGATCACCGTAAAGAATCCCGATCTATAACAAGTTAACGATGATACATACCAACAATTTATACAACAAGTAGCATCTAAAGTTCGAGAATTAGAAATGCAGTATAAGAGACTGGCTGATAAGCTTCCTGCTAAGTTAGATGATATCTTTGAGCCCACTATTAAAATTAAAAATGGTTTTAATGAGATAGCTGCACTTTGTGATCTTGGTGCAAGTGTCTCAACAATTTCCAAGAGTCTATTCGAAAAATTAAAATTGGGGCCTTTTACAACCACTGAAATGAGACTACATCTTGTTGATTCAACTTATAAACAAGCCGTTGGGATAAAATAAAACATAGTTGTTGAAATTAAAGAAAGTACTGCTCTTATTGATCTTGTCATAGTGGACATGCCTGAAGATCCCATAGCACCTATAATTCTAGGTAGGCCATTCCTAAGAACTATTAAAGCTTTTTCTGAAGGAAATATTCCCTAGAGACAAATAATATGGATTATTATCATATTTCATGAAGTTTATGAATTAGGCTTTATATCATGCTATAACTGTATTGAATGGAAACGTAATACACGTGTGATATGTACAACCAGAAGTTCCCCGTGAAATCTCTAGTCATTGGTTCATTGGTCAACAAATGATCAAGGTTTCCTGATCATGTGGTGCTTTGCACTAATTGGCAATGGAGTCACCTCATTGGAGAATGAGATGGTGAACATACCCTATCTAAGCATCATAACACGATCATGTCACAAAGTCCAAGTTGCGATAATTAGGAAACATGGTGACCTGTTCCTTAGACCGTAAGACCACATCTAATCACTGTCATCCGAGAGTACTTTGAGAGCATCTAACGTCACTCGGTGGAACGGTGATCATAAGGGTGTGATTGAGTACTCAAAGGGGCAGGTTGAGGCGTATGCATCAAGAGCAGGATTTGTCCATCCACGTGATGGTAGATACTCTAGGCCCACTCGGATAAGTTATATCCATAAGCTATGCAACGTGTGACTAGGTCACGGGGATATCACTTATAGGATCGAGTAAAGTAGCGATTATCGGTAACAAGGTTGAACACGACATGGTGATGGTATTGATCAAACTTCGGACAATGCAAGTATCGTAGAGACAAAAGGAATATGACACAACATTGATGGTTCAAATACAAGTTTCGTGGAAAGCACAGGTCGTTGATGATGGCTCAGTCGATGCAGATCCTGTTGGGAACTCCAAGAGCAAGGTATGATGAGCACAACAACAAGTTTTCCCTCAGTTATGGAACCAAGGTTATCGAACCAGTAGGAGAAATAAACAACTTTTGAATGTGTTGCTAGCAACATGGAACCTGCACACAACACAACCAAAATACTTTGCCCCAACTTATCAATGGATTAGGGTCCACAGTTCACTAGAGGTGTTTTCTCCATAACATAAATAACATGTTGGGTGAACAAATTATAGCGGGGCAATTGAAAAATAGAGAATGCATAACAATTCATGTACATGACATGATGATCACTATGAGATTCACTTGGGCATTACAACACGATACATAGACCGTAATCCAACTGCATCTATGACTAATAATCCACCTCCGGGATATCATCTGAACAACCCTCGGGTATTAAGTTGCAAGCAACAGATAATTGCATTAAGCAAAGTGTGTAATGTAAATAATACAATTGCACTTGGACAAAGGATTGTTGTTTTCTCCCTAGTAGCAAAATCACATCTACAATCTTACAAGTTTCTATCACTCTCCCAGATTACTAGAGGCATGAACCTACTATCGAGCATAAATACTCCCTCTTGGATTCATAAGCAAATACTTGGCCAGAGTAACTACTAGAAATAGAGAGCATGCAAGATAACAAATAACATAGACATGATAGAACAATAATCAATCTGACATAATACTCAATATCCATCGGATCCCTGCAAACACAACATGTAGCATTACAATAAGATGATCTTGATCATGATAGGCAGCTCACAAGATCTAAACATGGTGGCACAAATAGGAGAAACAACCATATAGCTAATGCTATGGACCCATAGTCCAAGGATGAACTACTCACACATCACTCCGGAGGCTGGCATGGTGATGAAGAAGGCCTCCGAGATGATCTCCCCTCTCTGGCAGGGTGCCGGGAAGAGCTTCAGATCCCTCTCGATCTAGGTACGACGATGGCGGTGGCTACGAAATTTTTCATGGAATTCTGATCAGGTGTTTAAGGTTTTCGTCTTGGGAGGTTTATATAGGCGAAGGGGCAAGGTCGGTGGAGCACCAGGGGTCCCACACCATAGGGCGGCGCCCCCTAGCCACGCCTAGCCCAGGTGTGGCCTCCCTGGGGTGCTTCTCCCCCTCTCCTTAGGGCTCCATGTCTTGTCGGAAAAAATAGGAACTTTGGCTTTTGTTTCATCCAATTCCGATAATATTTCTTTACTAGTTTTTCTGACACCAAAAAATAACAGAAAACAGGAAACTAGCTCCGTGGAACTTGTTAATATGTTAGTTCTAGAAAATTCGTAAAATGCCACATAGTGTGGACAAAACATAATATAATTGGTGCAAAACAAGCATGGAGCATCAAAAATTATAGATACGTTTGCAATGTATCAGCATCCCCAAGCTTAACTGTAGAGGGAGTGTCCCAACCTTTACACAACATAAGGTGGAGTCCCCTGTGTATACAATGCTAGTCCCTGGATCAATAGCTAGCATCCACAGTTAAGATGTAATATCAAGAAACAAAGGTCATAATATAACTTTATAACCAGGAATAACATAATTTCATTACATCAAACATAGCTCATTTGGCTATTACATTACATTGCAGCGGAATAACTATAGTCATGGGGTCCTTTATCTTCAAAGTGCCACAGGCAGATGTTGGTTGTAGACTTTGTAATCCTAATCAAACAATCTTCACTAAAATCAATCAAACCTGCAACATTACAAGTTACAGCCACAAGGGTCAATACATTTGAATTGAATTGGCAAGCTTCACTACTAAGTATAATATGAGTGGATCCTATCAATACATGCATATTTGGCTAAGTAGAGTTTAAGGCTCATTTGCATAAAGCAATATTTATCCTATCTTTTCAAAATGGTTTTGGTCCTTTGTCAAATCTCCTTTTCCAAGTTCCTTGAACTCCTTGGTAGAAACTCAAGTGTTCAAGTCCTTGTCAAAATCTCTTGAGCTACTTGGTAACCCCAAGTGCACCAAGTTTTATCAAAATCTCATGAGCTACTTGGTAATCCCAAGTGTTCATGTTCTCATCTCTTGAGTTCCTTGGTAACCCCAAGTACATCAAGTTTTGTCAAAGTCTCTTGTGCTCCTTGGTAACCCCAATAGCATCAAGTCCTTAAAAGTTTTCTTTTAGAAATTAGAATGTCGAGATCTCCCATAGCTTCAAACTTTAGTTGCTCAGTATTGTCCATAACCGGGGACACGGCTAAGTTCTTAGATTTTATTATCTTCTGCAGAAGGAGTACACTTTACCCACATGTCACAATCCCATCCTTTTGCCACAAGTGGCCACTGGATTAGCACTCACCAAGATGGAGTACTGGCAGATTGAGAATGTGACAAAGTCTTTCCAAAGGGTCCTCCCATACACCATTGCTAGCTTGTCTTCAACACCCATGAAGCATTCCAGATCCCCATGTCCAGTAAACTGAAGACAATGCATGGGTCTTCCCAATGTAGTTGACTAAGCCAGAGCCATAATAGCATGTGGTTGCACACGAAAGCCACAATTGGAGAAACATGTTCAATCTCTAAGTTTCCTGGGTGGTTTCCTTTGGAGCACAACAGAAAGAGATTGCCATAGACATGGTTCCTTTTGTTGCCACCTTCTCCAATACTCAAAGTATCCTTGGCCACCCAGGTGGTTCATTGAGTCCTTGTTTTATTATATAAAACCACAAGTCCTTTTTCAACTTCATAAAATCTCAACATGTATCTCTTTTCAAAACATAGCATGGCTAAGCATGTCACAACTATATTGTTTTCACTAAGGTATATGTAGGGAATCCTATTAGGATTTAGCATAGCATAAGTATAGAAAATTCTTTTCATGCATGTTTTCAAAATCCACTAAGTATAATGAAAATAGTAGGACTTTAGATGGTAGTGTAACTTGCCTTTTTGGAAGGGAATGGTGGTTCACTCCTTGATCTTGCTAGTCTCACACTTTGCTAATTTCACTACAATCAATCAAGCAAACTCTATATCAACTAGCATTACAAATAATCAAACATTTCACACACATAAAACAATGGGATCTAAGATCTAAGTCATGCATGTGAGCATGCAAGAGGTGGTTCTATTTGCAAAAGGTGGTCTACACTAGGCTTCTAAACTTTGTAAGGCCCAAAGTGGTCATTCACCAAAATGGCAAAGTCATTTGCAAAAGGGTTTTCTCCAAAGTCCACTTTCAATTCCATTCATCATTTTATGTGGTGAGAAAATATTTTTACCAAGCAACAACTTTAAGTGGTTCACCAAATAAGTTGCTGTTTCTCAAAACTTGGTGTTTATGGCCAGTAGGGTTGGTCCAAAACATTTTCCCAAAGTTTTTACTCTAAATTCATTTTCATAATAAATCCATTACTTTTATTTGGCTAGAAATGGGCTAATTCAAGTTTTCCATCCTAAACTTTACCAAAATCATTTTCCAAACTATGGATTGGTTCCTAGGGTCAGTGAGTTTACAACAACCATTTTTGCAAAGGTTTTAACCCTAAAAACATTTTTAAACAATTTTTCTAATCTAAACAAGCACACAAAAGTATCTGCAAAAACAAGCAAACTAACAGATACTATTTGCTAAAAAAAATCCATGGTTGGCTAGGGTTTGTTCCACTGATTCCAACGGTATCAAATTTGTAAATTTTGGACGCGTGGATCGAAAGTTACAAAGGTTTGAAAATCACAATCTAATATGATTTCAATTTTCTGTTTTAAACCAAACGGGCCACGCGTCGCTATTTCACTGGTCGATACCGGTTCGGCCGGATCGGCTCTACGGTGCGTTGGATCTAATTAAATCGTGTGGTCCAGAGAGCATACCCTTTCGCGGTTAAGTGATTCTATCGTGAGCGTCAGATCTCGATCCTGCGGTGCTAGCATACTTGACCATATGCGAGCGGCGCCGGCGATGGCTAGCGGCGACGACGGTCAGACAGTGGCGGCGCTGGCGAAACAGGAAGCGAGAGAGGGAGGGAGTAGGCTCACCGAGATCGCAGGAGGCTGGGGAAGCTCGTCGTGTGGTCGACGGGGCAAGGGGCGCACGAGGGTAGGAGGAATTCCTCGCCGGAGTTTGGTCTGGCGATGGTTGGCTCTGGTCGAGGTCGAAGACGATGCTACGGTTCACGAGAAGGCAAACCAGAAGCATGGTTAGACGCAGGAGATCACGGAGATGCTGTGTGCGTGAACGAGAAGAAGAGGGGCGGCCGGAAACTACCTGTGGGGCTCGTCGGAGTTGGAGCGGACGGCGGCGTCGTTCAGAGCTTGTTTCAGATGTTGCTCTGGGGCGCCCGCAGTCGTACGAAGGGTGCAGACATATGCGCCAGGGAGTGGTGAAGGTGTGAGCTTGGTCGGGGAGGCAGGAGGTGGCGAGTGCTGGCCGGAATTTGAGGAGAAAGCTCGTCGGAGCAGTGGGAGGGCGAGCTCAAATTGAGGCAGCCTCGGGGCAGAGAGGGAGTGGCGTGTGAGGGGAAAGGAGGAGGAGACGCTGGTGATTAATAGCGTGTAGTCACGGCGAGGTTAAGCCGCGGAATCAATGCGTATTCAAGCCACGACATCAACGGCAGAAACGGCTGGCGTGGTCGTCGCGAGGAAGGAGACGGGCTGGAGAAGTGGGGTCTGCTGGTCAGTAGGAAAAGGAGTGAGGGAAGGGTCCACCAGTCAGCGTCTGTTTAGGTTAGAATCTGAGTGCGAATCGTTTTTCTTCGGGGAGGGGAGCTGGGCTGGTTCCTGGGCTTATTGGGCTCTGTCGACTGGGCTGGTCCAGATCCTATTTTTTCTTTCCTGAATCCTTTTCTTTTTCTAAATCTAATTTCTATTTTGAAATTTCAAACAACCAAACAACATTCAAATTGATTCAAACAATCACCAAACTTTGCAACTTTGAATTTTGGTTCTGTTCAGTAACATAAACCAAATTCCAAAACCAAAATAATAATTTTATTTTAGGTCCATTATTAATTAAATAAATAGACCATTGTTACTAAAATCAAAATAGGATTTGTTTAATTCAAAAACTCCATTTTGAAATCTAATTATTTTCAAAACCAAATCAGTAGGTTATATTTGGGAATATAAAATACTTGGAAAACTTATTTTTAAATAAATAAATAAATAAGTTTTGTTATTTTGGAAATAGTAAAACCTTTATTAATAAAACTTGGATATTAAATCCTTATTAATTTATTTTAAATAAACCTTTACCATTTTTAACAAAACAAAATGTTTTATTTCAAAAGCTTGGCCAAGGTTTAATTTGGCTTTATAAAATAATCTTTATTTATAAATCCATGTTTTCTTTTGAAAACCAAATCCTTTTATTTAAAAGATCCAAAATAGTATTTCCAAAATATTTATTTTCCTTTATTAAATGTTTATCTTTTTAAATCCCTTTAGGATTTTATTTGATCCAAATTGGTTTGAAGATTTCCAATTGGATTCAAAAGTTTCTTCTGGCCCTGAAAATCAAACAAAATTTTATTTTATTCATTTATTTTTCACATTACAAGATTTGGAAAATCTTGGGATGTGAGAGGCTACCACCCTTAAAATAAATCTCGTCCCGAGATTTGGGAAGGCTAGGGTTACAAGTAGGCTCAAAACAACTAGGGTACTACCACCCTTAAAAAATTTCAAACAAAATTTACATATTGTCCTTCTTGAGATCCCGGGAAGACTTCTCTAAGCAAACTTTTGCATTATATCCTTTGTTTCCACACTTGACTCATGGGCCAAGGTTGAGTTTCTCCATAGGCTTGTTCAACTTGTTCTTCATCTTTTCTGGACAGTTGCTTGCATAATGTCCTGGGTTCTTGCAGTTGAAACAGTGGATGTCCTTGAGTTCTTTACGTGGCTCTTGTGGACAAGTTGCTACATAATGGCCTAGCTCTTTGCAGTTGTTGCACACTACCTGGCCAATCTCTTTATTCTTTGAGTTCTCTGGGCATTCACCAGAATAGTGTCCCATTTCCTTACATTTATAACATTGCACATGACTTTTGTCTATCTTTTGCTTCTTGGTTTTCTTTGATCCTTTGAATTGGGTTGTCTTGTTTGGAGGTATAAGTGGTCCTTTTCCTTTGCCATCAACATTCTTGGCATACTTGGATCCTTCTTGTTTCCTTTGTTCAACAATGGCATAGATGGGGCATTGGATAGGAACATGGTTGTTTCCTTCACATAGGTAGCAAGTAGCTTGAGAAGTGAGACATTGTCCAACAGGATGTTTCTCTTCACAGTTGGGGCATTGATCTCCATGCTCCTTGTAAGTATGATCCTTGTCTCCAAAAATAATGCAAGCCGGGGCTCCATCTAGAATAATATTTCTGTCATCCTTGTTGTCAAAAACTCTTTTGGGATAGCTTTCTTCCATTTTGATCATTTGATCAGTCACCTTAAGCATTAGTTGGCCTTGAGTTTCCAAAAATCCTTATAGCTTTGGATCTTCTCCACTAGAGTTGGCTATGAATTGAGCTGTCACTTGGTTCAACTGGTGTTGGGTTGCTATGAGCTCTTTCATGCTGTCCTCTTGGTTGGTGTTGGTGTCATCAACCTTGATGTTGGAGTCTCTTGGAGTAGTCATCTGTTTGGGTTGAAGGGAGATTAGAATAGGCAAGATATTTCTAGGGGAATATTTCTAATCACACACATCACAATTCACACAAACAATGTGCATGCAATCACAAGTCAAACATTTCACTCAACAACAAAGTTCAAGCACATACTTAGGCAACAAAATATTTTTGTTACACCACATAAGTTGGTGTGTTTTGACTTATCTAAAATATGGTGGTCCATCTATATGGTTCACTTGTGATCTTTCCATTCTTATTGGTTGCTTCTTCTTACATGAGATCATGGTTCCTTGGAAAAAAATCTCCTTGGTCACAACTTCAAGTGATGTAAGCTCTTTCTAACTTTTGCATTCCCTCAGTCTCTAACTCTTGAGCAGGATTTCCTTGTCTCACTTGTAGTCCTTGGTGATATCCAAGTTGGAGGTCCTTGGTGAATATGCTGAAGATGTTGAAGTCATTAGAGTTGAAGAAGTTGAAGAAGTCCTTTGCACATGGTGTAGTCTTTGGCCATGGGGTAGGTTTTTCCATCAAGTTGAAGTAGAAGAGAGGTAGAGTTGAAACCAAAATGGTTGAGGAAAGAGTATACAAGTGTTTTTGTAAATAAGTTTTGGGACAAATACAACTCCTATTTTCTAAGGGTTGTTGTCCAATCCTAGGTTTACAAATCCTACAGGCAACACAATGCTCTGATACCATCTGAAGAGGGAGTGTCCCAACATTTACACAACATAAGGTGGAGTCCCCTGTGTATACAATGCTAGTCCCTGGATCAATAGCTAGCATCCACAGTTAAGATGTAATATCAAGAAACAAAGGTCATAATATAACTTTATAACCAGGAATAACATAATTTCATTACATCAAACATAGCTCATTTGGCTATTACATTACATCAGCGGAATAACTATAGTCATGGGGTCCTTTATCTTCAAAGTGCCACAGGCAGATGTTGGTTGTAGACTTTGTAATCCTAATCAAACAATCTTCACTAAAATCAATCAAACCTGCAACATTACAAGTTACAGCCACAAGGGTCAATACATTTGAATTGTATTGGCAAGCTTCACTACTAAGTATAATATGAGTGGATCCTATCAATACATGCATATTTTGCTAAGTAGAGTTTAAGGCTCATTTGCATAAAGCAATATTTATCCTATCTTTTCAAAATGGTTTTGGTCCTTTGTCAAATATCCTTTTCCAAGTTCCTTGAACTCCTTGGTAGAAACTCAAGTGTTCAAGTCCTTGTCAAAATCTCTTGAGCTACTTGGTAACCCCAAGTGCACCAAGTTTTATCAAAATCTCATGAGGTACTTGGTAATCCCAAGTGTTCATGTTCTCATCTCTTGAGTTCCTTGGTAACCCCAAGTACATCAAGTTTTGTCAAAGTCTCTTGTGCTCCTTGGTAACCCCAAGAGCATCAAGTCCTTAAAAGTTTTCTTTTAGAAATTAGAATGTCGAGATCTCCCATAGCTTCAAACTTTAGTTGCTCAGTATTGTCCATAACCGGGGACACGGCTAAGTACTTAGATTTTATTATCTTCTGCAGAAGGAGTACACTTTACCCACATGTCACAATCCCATCCTTTTGCCACCAGTGGCCACTGGATTAGCACTCACCAAGATGGAGTACTGGCAGATTGAGAATGTGACGAAGTCTTTCCAAAGGGTCCTCCCATACACCATTGCTAGCTTGTCTTCAGCACCCATGAAGCATTCCAGATCCCCATGTCCAGTAAACTAAAGACAATGCATGGGTCTTCCCAATGTAGTTGACTAAGCCAGAGCCATAATAGCATGTGGTTGCACACGAAAGCCACAATTGGAGAAACATGTTCAATCTCTAAGTTTCCTGGGTGGTTTCCTTTGGAGCACAACACAAAGAGATTGCCATAGACATGGTTCCTTTTGTTGACACCTTCTCCAATACTCAAAGTATCCTTGGCCACCCAGGTGGTTCATTGAGTCCTTGTTTTATTATATAAAACCACAAGTCCTTTTTCAACTTCATAAAATCTCAACATGTATCTCTTTTCAAAACATAGCATGGCTAAGCATGTCACAACTATATTGTTTTCACTAAGGTATATGTAGGGAATCCTATTAGGATTTAGCATAGCATAAGTATAGAAAATTCTTTTCATGCATGTTTTCAAAATCCACTAAGTATAATGAAAATAGTAGGACTTTAGATGGTAGTGTAACTTGCCTTTTTGGAAGGGAATGGTGGTTCACTCCTTGATCTTGCTAGTCTCACACTTTGCTAATTTCACTACAATCAATCAAGCAAACTCTATATCAACTAGCATTCCAAATAATCAAACATTTCACACACATAAAACAATGGGATCTAAGATCTAAGTCATGCATGTGAGCATGCAAGAGGTGGTTCTATTTGCAAAAGGTGGTCTACACTAAGCTTCTAAACTTTGTAAGGCCCAAAGTGGTCATTCACCAAAATGGCAAAGTCATTTGCAAAAGGGTTTTCTCGAAAATCCACTTTCAATTCCATTCATCATTTTATGTGGTGAGAAAATATTTTTACCAGGCAACAACTTTAAGTGGTTCACCAAATAAGTTGCTGTTTATCAAAACTTGGTGTTTATGGCCAGTAGGGTTGGTCCAAAACATTTTCCCAAAGTTTTTACTCTAAATTCATTTTCATAATAAATCCATTACTTTTATTTGGCTAGAAATGGGCTAATTCAAGTTTTCCATCCTAAACTTTACCAAAATCATTTTCCAAACTATGGATTGGTTCCTAGGGTCAGTGAGTTTACAACAACCATTTTTGCAAAGGTTTTAACCCTAAAAACATTTTTAAACAATTTTTCTAATCTAAACAAGCACACAAAAGTATCTGCAAAAACAAGCAAACTAACAGATACTATTTGCTAAAAAAATTCCATGGTTGGCTAGGGTTTGTTCCACTGATTCCAACGGTATCAAATTTGTAAATTTTGGACGCGTGGATCGAAAGTTACAAAGGTTTGAAAATCACAATCTAATCTGATTTCAATTTTCTGTTTTAAACCAAACGGGCCACGCGTCGCTATTTCACTGGTCGATACCGGTTCGGCCGGATCGGCTCTGCGGTGCGTTGGATCTAATTAAATCATGTGGTCCAGAGAGCGTACCCTTTCGCGGTTAAGTGATTCTATCGTGAGCGTCAGATCTCGATCTGCGGTGCTAGCGTACTTGACCATATGCGAGCGGCGCCGGCGATGGCTAGCGGCGACGACGGTCAGACAGTGGCGGCGCTGGCGAAACAGGAAGTGAGAGAGGGAGGGAGTAGGCTCACCGAGATCGCAGGAGGCTGGGGAAGCTTGTCGTGTGGTCGACGGGGCAAGGGGCGCACGAGGGTAGGAGGAATTCCTCGCCGGAGTTTGGTCTGGCGACGGTTGGCTCTGGTCGAGGTCGAAGACGATGCTACGGTTCACGAGAAGGCAAACCAGAAGCATGGTTAGACGCAGGAGATCACGGAGATGCTGTGTGCGTGAACGAGAAGAAGAGGGGCGGCCGGAAACTACCTGTGGGGCTCGTCGGAGTTGGAGCGGACGGCGGCGTCGTTCAGAGCTTGCTGCAGATGTTGCTCTGGGGCGCCCGCGGTCGTACGAAGGGTGCAGGCAGATGCGCCAGGGAGTGGTGAAGGTGTGAGCTTGGTCGGGGAGGCAGGAGGTGGCGAGTGCTGGCCGGAATTGGAGGAGAAAGCTCGTCGGAGCAGTGGGAGGGCGAGCTCAAATTGAGGCAGCCTCGGGGCAGAGAGGGAGTGGCGTGTGAGGGGAAAGGAGGAGGAGACGCTGGCGATTAATAGCGTGCAGTCACGGCGAGGTTAAGGCGCGGAATCAATGCGTATTCAAGCCGCTACATCAACGGCAGAAACGGCCGGCGTGGTCGTCGCGAGGAAGGAGACGGGCTAGAGAAGTGGGGTCTGCTGGTCAGTAGGAAAAGGAGTGAGGGAAGGGTGCACCAGTCAGCGTCTGTTTAGGTTAGAATCTGAGTGCGAATCGTTTTTCTTCGGGGAGGGGAGCTGGGCTGGTTCCTGGGCTTATTGGGCTCTGTCGACTGGGCTGGTCCAGATCCTATTTTTTTCTTTCCTGAATCCTTTTCTTTTTCTAAATCTAATTTCTATTTTGAAATTTCAAACAACCAAACAACATTCAAATTGATTCAAACAATCACCAAACTTTGCAACTTTGAATTTTGGTTCTGTTCAGTAACATAAACCAAATTCCAAAACCAAAATAATAATTTTATTTTAGGTCCATTATTAATTAAATAAATAGACCATTGTTACTAAAATCAAAATAGGATTTGTTTAATTCAAAAACTCCATTTTGAAATCTAATTATTTTCAAAACCAAATCAGTAGGTTATATTTGGGAATATAAAATACTTGGAAAACTTATTTTTAAATAAATAAATAAATAAGTTTTGTTGTTTTGGAAATAGTAAAACCTTTATTAATAAAACTTGGATATTAAATCCTTATTAATTTATTTTAAATAAACCTTTACCATTTTTAACAAAACAAAATGTTTTATTTCAAAAGCTTGGCCAAGGTTTAATTTGGCTTTATAAAATAATCTTTATTTATAAATCCATGTTTTCTTTTGAAAACCAAATCCTTTTATTTAAAAGATCCAAAATAGTATTTCCAAAATATTTATTTTCCTTTATTAAATGTTTATCTTTTTAAATCCCTTTAGGATTTTATTTGATCGAAATTGTTTTGAAGATTTCCAATTGGATTCAAAAGTTTCTTCTGGCCCTGAAAATCAAACAAAATTTTATTTTATTCATTTATTTTTCACATTACAAGATTTGGAAAATCTTGGGATGTGACATTAACTCATGCTCGTCCTCGAGTAGGTAAGTGATAAAAAGAGTAATTTTTGAGGTGACATGCACCATCACAATCTTGATCAAGGTATTGCAAAGCATTGATAGCTGGGATCAAAGTACTCTAAACATAAGCATGTAAGATATATTTCTAACAATAAGACATAGCAACTATGTTGCAACATGAAAGGCTACACAAACAAAAGATCATGAATAATGCTTTGAAAGACATTTGTTTGTTTCACATATAGAAAACATAGCAAGAGTGATATTCACCTTGTCCTTCATGGAATAGAAAAACATAAATGCACAGGACACCTTCAAAGTTCATAAGGGTGACTAGATACAGATAATTTAAGAACAAGCAATACCATAGTTATGAATCAATCAACAAGTTTTGGGACAATGCACACTGAACTCAGAATGACAACTATGCTCACTTAACTGGTGCATAAAGATAGAATATGAAGAATCAACATAAAAGTAAAATGAAAGGCCCTTCGTAGAGGGAAGTAGGGATTAAATGGTTTTATAAAGCTTCCAAAAATTATGGTACTTATTATCTTTGAGCTCTCATTGACCCTATCATAAGCATATTGAAGTGATTATGGTTAAAGTGAGTGCAAATATGAGTTATAAGCTTGACAAATCACAAGTTGAAAATCTCATGCCCCTTGAGTACGAGTACCGAGACCTCATGCTACGCAACTTTGATCACATGCAAGTTCTTGTCATTGTAAGTATATGTGTATCATAGAGAAAAGCCAACGGGGTACCCCTTGTGTCGTGGTATTGTCGACACGTACGCCATAGGGGTATCCCAACGACGAGTTTAGAGATGTGGGGTAAGACGGAGATCGTCTGGTTCGGCTTGACACGGTTTACCCAGGTTCAGATCTCACGACGGTGGCGAGATCCTACTCCTGCTATAAATCACTATAATGGCAATACACCGAATTACAGGATTGGGGGGTTCGCTGTGTGCGGGTAGTGCTAGGCACTTGTTGTTGTGCCCTAAAGGCTCCCGTACGCTAGCTTATAAGGACGTCAGGACCTAGGGTTACATGGAGAGTCCTAGCCAGATATGGTTACAGAGTCCTAGACTAACACTAACTAGTCTTCTTGTCCTCCAAGGCTCCGACTTCCATCTAAGGCGGTGGCACATCGCCTTCCTTTATCCCTGCGGGACCTCTGTCTTGTATATCAGCAACTGGGCTGCCCGGTTATGCCATAGGCCTAACCACCAACTGTGGACCACCTGGGCTTGCCGGTACGAGACTATGCCGTAGGTATACCCATTTTGTATATCCACAATAGTAGCCCCTGGAGTTCTTCAAGATCCTTGCGTTCCTCCTTCTAGCTTTGAGCGTAAGTATCACGTCGTCTTCAATTTGTAGGCGTGCATCGCGAAGAATCTTGGAGAGCTCCCATATCATATTCTCATCCGACTAAGCCTAGCCAGAGAGTTGCTTGTATGCTTCTGCGAATGAATCCAAGGCAGAGAATTCTCTAATGAATCGTTAGTGATTCTTCCAAGCTCTAGGAACTTCTTCAATATCAACATCCATGCTGGACGGTATGCAAGCCGGAAAAAATCATGGCTACTCGGCCACGGTCGTAAAGGCTGCCAAATTTCCGACTTAGAGCCTGCAAGGTCATAGACATAGGAGCTTGCCGAATTAAGGTCTTAGAGCATCTCAAGTCATGGACGTTCATGCCATCGAGCCGTGTAACCCAGGAAACTTCCGTGAAGGCAAAGTTGATGTCAAGCCCCCGGGTTTCTCTAGACGGATTCTTCACCGTCTTGAAAGTTTCTTGACATAACCATATGTATCCCCCTAGCATTTAGTTGGCTTCGTCGAAGGCGTCTTGATTCTCAAAAGAACATGCATAATTGTACATCAAACGATTGTGGCCCCCGAGCGCCAAGTCGGAGTTTTAAAGGAAAATCGTCTTGGTGCTCTCAGAGTAGCTTCAGCAAAAATGCAAATAGTGTAGCCCCCGAGCGTCAAGTCGGGATTATTTCGGCTTGGTGCTCCAAAGAGAACTTCAAAAAATTCGACATCGATGTAGCTCCCGAGTGTCAAGGTGGAATTCACTTGATTTTTTCGGCTTGATGCTCAAAGAGAACCTCACCTTATCTTAGAAATCAATGTACTGTAGCCCCCGAGGATTATTCCGGCTTGGACGCAAAGCGGGACAAAGCTCTTAAGTTAGAGATGTCAAGCCCCCAAGCGTCGATCCGACATCCACAAAGATGGCTCAAGTCTTGGTCAAAAATTGCAATTGCAACCCCCGAGGTGTCAAGCCTAGTGAAAATCCGGCTCAAAACACCTTAATTCCGAGGAACGCGACAATATCCAAGCGTCATGTACCTGAAACATAAACATGAAAATACAAATGTATTAAATTGTTCCTTTAATCGTGTCCAACAAACAAATATAAGGCAGAACAAATGTAGCCTTTGAACAAATGCTTTAAAGCTAAAACAATGCAGCAGTTGAACACATAAAACTGTTTAGGAGGAAAAGAACTCAACTAATTTGAACAGTTTAAGCAAGTGCTGGCTTATCCATTATTCTGGTTTTTATGCTTGACCTTTCGTGAGACGGAAGACTCGCAACACAGAACCATGTCCTTGGGCGATGATGCCTAATGGCACCGTCCAGAACCCAAGGTCAAAACGCTGGCTTTAAGTGCCGAGAAGTCACTACTCCGGTATCCACATAAAATCAACAGAAAACGTATCAAAAAACTTAAGCTAACACCCGAAGGCGGGTTTTTTGCGTGGTACTAGAGCCTTAAAAGGTCAAAACTAGTAAAAAGTTTATACTCACGAGCGCAAAGCAAATCGTGAAAAAAGGTATGATCAAAACGAAAGCGGTAAAAGACTCAAGATATGAGTGAACCAATCTTAATCTGATAATCATAAACAATTAAAGTAATAAATATAAATATTGACTTAGTTGTTTGAGCAGTGTCGGTGTCGTTCCGGTGAAGACGAATATAGCCGGGAGGATGCTTGTCAGAAGGTCGTCGTAAAGGAATCAAAGCCGGACCACCACCGTGTATGCAATCAGTCGTTTCCACGATTCTTCTAGGACTAGCGCTATCCAAACTAAACCCGGCAATAGCCATGTGTAGATTGAAGCTACACGGAAAATAACTTCTATGGCTTTCAAATCCATGCACAAGCTATCCTTGAGATGATCGATTTTGCTAATTGATTCTTTAGATCTTGGACCATGCATGTAATGTAAGGCAACAAAATTAATCACGCACTACCTTGTGCCATCGTGAGATTGCTCCTTCCTGTTGCACTCCCTCGGATCCAACCCGGCGATGCAAACAAGACGAAAAGTGGAGCTAATCAAAGTCGAACAAGTATGCGCACATACATGACGCTTACGTATACTTCCATCTTGTTCCTAGGCCTGCCGTGTAATGGATCCAAATCAATAAAAAGGAAGTTCAGTTCCTTAATTGAATTGGGGAGAGGAGCCGAAGGCGAGCTCGAGCCATAAGTAGGTGGAATGTCAAACCCAAAAGGGTAACATGACACCAAATCCCTAAGACAAGTGTGAACACACAAGTGTAAATAATAATTTCGTACGGGGTGGAACATGAAGCCTCCGAGCAGCACAACTAGAAAATTGCGGCTATTTAGAAGGATACGTCACTTCTGCATGCTATCGCTGATTTTGTCGGCTTAGCTCAAAGATGTATGATGACAGCGGCTCCATCAGCCTGGCGGCGAGGGAAACCAAGAAGGGTCATCCTTTTTTTATTGAAAATTTCCATGATGCTGCCGACTTGGCCATACGCTCGAGCGGAGAGACGATAAATCCTCTGTAGACTCAAGAGCCATGAAGGAGCCGGCGCTCGTCGGAGATGTGATTTGGCCATCTTCGAAGACGGCGAGGGATCTCGCCCGGATCCGTGCTGTAAGCGCCTCTTGCCCCACGGTGGGCGTCAACTGCCGTGGTATTGTCGACACGTACGCCATAGGGGTATCCCATCGGCGAGTTTAAAGACATGGGGTAAGACGAAGAGCGTCCGGGTCGGCTTGACACGATTTACCCAGGTTCAGATCTCACGACGGTGGCGAGATCCAACTCCTGCTATAAATCACTATAATGGAAATATGCCGAGTTACAGGATTGGGGGTTCGCTGTGTACGGGTAGTGCTAGGCACTTGTTGTTATGCCTAAAAGGCTCCCGTACGCTGGCTTATAAGGACGCCAGGACCTAGGGTTACATGGAGAGTCCCAGCCAGATATGGTTACAGAGTCCTAGACTATCACTAACTAGTCTTCTTGTCCTCCAAGGCTCTGGCTTCCATCTAAGGCGGTGGCACGTCGCCTTCTTTTATCCCTGCTGGACCTCCGTCTTGTCTATCAGCAACTGGGCCGCCCGGTTATGCCATAGGCCTAACCACCAACTATGGGCCACCTAGGCTTTCTAGTATGAGACTATGCCATAGGTATACCCATCTGGTATATCCACAACACCTTGCCCCATGACACAGGAGCTATCCCATATCAGAATGACAAGGTAACAGATAGTGAGCATCTCAGCGATCTTTTTATTTGATATTTGCATAGTTTTTATTGAGGATGCTTCATAGAATTCCACTATGGTTTTGCTGCAAGTTTTCACCATAATTAGGCATGACTTAGGCTAGCCGGCCAGGCGTTTCTCTAACACATATACGTATTCCATGGACTTACAATATCCCATCTTATTTCACACCGATGGCATCCATACACAAAAGAACATGATTGATACGTCGAAAACGTATCTATAATTTTTGAAACTCCATGCTTGTTTAGTATCTACTTTGCTTTGCTTTCTCTACACTTTGAGGGTTTTTATAACTTTTCTGGAACTAACCTATTAATAAGTTTCCACAGTGTCAGTTGCCTGTTTTCTTCTGTTTTTGGTTCCAGAAAGGCAGAAAATCAATATTCTCGGAATTGGACAGGACAAAAGCCGAAGTCAATAACTTTCCGTGGGTGACAAGAATCCAGAAGACGAGATGGAGACGCGAACTAGGGTGCCCAGACCCGTCCCCTAGGTGCGGGTGGGCCCTGCCCCGTGCCTATGCAGGGTGTAGGGCAACTGGCCGCCTCCTCGGTCTCCCCCTTCGCCTATAAGAAGCCTCCGATGCAGAAACCCTAAGTACCCGATCAATATTCCACGAAACCTTCTGTAGCCGCCACCACCGTCGTCCCTAGATCGGGGGGATCTGAAGTTCTTCCCGGCACCCTGACGGAGGGGAGATCACCCCGAAGGCCTTCTCTCCGATATGATGCGTGATTAGTTCCACCTTGGACTATGGGTCCATGTAGTAGCTATATGGTTGTATCTCCTCCTTGTGCTTTCATGTATAGATCTTGTGAGCTCCGTTCATGATCAAGATCTAATCTATTTGTAATCATGCATGTTGTGTTTGCAGGGATCCGATGGATATTGAGATTATTATGTTGGTTTGATTAATGGTTTTGTCTTTATGATTCTATCATGTCTGTGTTGTTTGTGATCTTGCATGCTCTCCGTTGTTAGTAGCTATCTTGGCCAAGTAGTTGCTAGTGACTCCAAGAGGGGGTATTTATGCTCGATAGTGGGTTCATGCCTCTAGTTTCCAAGGGAAGTGACAGAAATATCTTTGGTTGTAGATGTGTTGTTGCTACTAGGGAGAAAAAAACGGTCTCTTGTTCATGGAACATGTGGACTGTTTACCTTACACACTTTGCTTAAAGCAGTTGTATGTTGCTTGCAACTTAATACTGGAGGGGGTTCGGATGATAACCTGAAGGTGGACTTCTAGTCATATATGTAGTTGGATGGCGTTCTATGTATCCTGTTGTATTGCTCAATCGAATCTCATAGGATCTTTCTGACTAGTAATTGCATTGTTATGCCTTGCTCAGTTCCTGTCAATTGCCCTGCTATAATTTTTTACCCTTCATGCCATGTTGTTTATCTAAGGAGAGCACCTCTAGTGAACTATGGACCCCGGTCCAATCTTTACCATTGATACATCTTCCACTGTTACTTGTTTACTTGCTGCAAACCACCATTACCTTCCACACCATACGTTTAATCCTTTGTTACAGCAAATCGGTGAGCTTGACAACATCACTGATTCGTTGGGAAAAAGTCTTGAATTTGTGTTGTGCAGGTCTCCACGTTGTTTGCAACACCTGTGTGACGTTTCCTTCCTCCTTATGGTTCGATAACCTCAGTCTCAACTGAGGGGAAGCTTGCTGTTGTGCTCTTGACACCCTGCGCTTGGGGTTACCAATGAAGTGCCACGTCGAGCACCATCAAAGTCTTTCTGGCGCCGTTGCCGGAGAGGCTAAGGACGTCTTCACTAGGGGAGTCCTCCACTTCCTTTCACTTCACTTTATTTTTAGTTTACTTTGTTTCTTTTGCTTGGTTTTTTTTGCCTCTTTCCAAAAAAAACCCAAAAAATTAGTCTAGTTTGGTTTTCTTTCTTTATTCAAAAACATAAAAAATTAGTTCCTGCTCTAGCTGTTGCTGTTGTTTTTGGCTTGCCCACCTTTGCCAAAATGAACTCTGCTGAGAACACCAAGTTGTGTGACTTCACTAGCACCAACAACAATGATTTCCTAAGCACTCCTATTGCTCCACCTGCTCCTGATGCTACCTTTTATGAAATTAAGCCTGCTTTGTCGAATCTTGTGATGAGAGAGCAATTTTCTGGTGCTAGTTCTGATGATCCTGCTGCCCATCTCAATAGCTTTGTTGAACTTTGTGAGATGAAAAAGTATAAGGATGTAGATAGAGATATTATTAAGCTCAAGCTTTTTTCCTTTCTCCTTGAGAGTAAAAGCTAAAGAATGGTTGCTATCCTCGCCTAAAAATAGTATTGATTCTTGGACTAAGTGCAAAGATGATTTTATTGGAAAGTACTATCCTCCTGCTAAGATTATATCTATGAGAAGTGACATTATGAAATTTAAACAACTTGATAGTGAACATGTTGCTCCAGCTTGGGAAAGAATGAAAATCTTTGGTTAAGAATTGCCCCACTCATGGACTCACTGCTTGGATGATTATCCAGACTTTTTATGCAAGTTTGAACTTCTCCTCAGGAAATTTGTTGGATTCAACTGCTGGAGGTACCTTCATGGGCCTCACTTTGGGTGATATAACAAGGCTCCTTGATAATATAATGGTTAACTACTCTGAATGGCACGTTGAGAGAGCTCCACATGGTAAGAAGGTAAATTCTGTTGAGGAAACTTCCTCTTTGAGTGATAAGATTGATGTTATTATGGCTATGCTTGTTAATGGGAAAGCTCCTCTAGATCCTAATAGTGTTCATTTAGCCTCCTTGGTTGCTCAAGAAGAGCAAGTTGATGTGAACTTCATTAGAAATAACAATTTCAACAACAATGCTTATAGGAGTAATTTTGGTTGTAACAATTATAGGTCTTATCCTCCTAATAATGGCAATTCCTATGGAAACTCCTACAATAATGCTAGAAGTGCCACCTCTGAACTTGAAGTCATGCTCAAAGACTTTATTAGTAAACAAATCATTTTCAATAAGGCTATAGAGGAAAAGCTTTTAAGTGTTGAGAAAAATATATCCTCTCTGTCTAAAGCTCAGTCCTCCTTGATTAATAAAAGGGCTGCTAAACCGGAAACTATGGAAAGTACCTTTGCTGCCACTCATGTCATACAAGTTACTATTGATGAAAATGTTAGGCTGTTAGCTCAACTTCATGCTAGGTGGGAAAGGGAAGCTGAAATTGATAGAAACAATAGTGTGTGCACCATCACCACTAAACCACAAGTAGTCCCTATTCCTCCTCCTACTATGCCTAAGCCTATTGAACCTACTACTAGTGATGCTAAGTTTGACTTTGATATTGATGGTTGCAATATTTATGAAGTGATTATGTTCCTACAAAAGCTTGCTAGAAGTCCTGATGCTAGTGATATGCATGTTGCTTTCACCAAACACATTACAGATGGTCTTGTTAAGATTAAGGAAGAGAAGTTAAAATACAAAGCTTCTATTCCTAGGAAAGTAGAAGATAGTTGGGAACCCATTATTAATGTGCAAGTGAATGAATTTGATCTCAAAGCTTCATGTGATCTTGGTTCTAGTATCTCTATTATGCCTCGGAAGATTTATGAAATGCTTGATTTGCCACCATTGGAAGATTGTTATTTAGATGTCCCACTCAATGATAATGCTAAGAAGAAACTCATGGGGAGTATTAATGATGTTCTCATTATGGTTAACAATGCTTATGTCCCTGTTGATTTCTATGTTTTGGATGTTGAATACAATGCTTCTTGTCCTATTACTTTGGGAAGACCTTTTCTTAGAACAGTTGGTGCCATCATTGATATGAAAGAAGGCACCATTAAATATCATTTTCCATTCAAGAAAGGTATTGAACACTTCCCTATTGTCACATCCCAAGATTTTCCAAATCTTGTAATGTGAAAAATAAATAAACAAAATAAATTTTTGTTGAAAATCAGGGTGAAAAGAAACTTTATTTCTAAATGGAAACTTAAAATCCCATCTTGAACAAACTATGGTTAACATTTGAATCCAACTAAATTCAAATCAAGTGAAATGCATTCTTCATAAATGCATCTAGAAATTTAAACACTTGGAAAATAAATCCAAACCCTAAACCCTAAATGGAATAAAAATCATTTCCAAATTATATCCAAGCCTATGGATTTGATCCATATAAAAATTTGTCAACAAACATTTACAAATGATCAAGAAAGACAAATAGAAATATTATAAGACCATACAAATTGGTTTCACTTAATTTGGAGCCTTGGATAAAATCTTATGAATATAATAAGATAAGGAAATTAAATTTCCAAAGCTAATAAAGAATCTATCTATAAATCCATACCAAATGGTGAGCAAATAATCCTAAAGATATTTAAAAGGATAAATAAATATCAAATAAGATTTTACAAATTGGAATCACCAAGTTTGGATCTCTAAATAAAAAGATATGGATTTTATAAAGATGAAGAAAGAAATATTAAATAAAGAATATTTAAAGACCAAATCAAATCTTGGCCAAATCCATAAGCAAATGGAATGAATTATAATCCAAATCCAAATAAAATAAAAGGATAAAGAATTTCCAAAATAAAATAAAATGGCATTAACCATTCTATCCCTATTTTAATAAAGACAAATCTCTAATAAGAATTCATGAGAAATAGTATTTTGGAATTTACCCAAGTGAAATAAAAGTTGTCTAATTCAACTTAACTAAGATTAAAGAAATCTTCCAAATAAACTTTAGGGAACAAAAACTATATTTAATTCCATTTGAATTAAAACAAATACCCAAATCAAATGATTTAAGAATCATATTAAAAACTTTTCCAAATAATTCAAGATGAATTATATGACACCCAAATAATCAAATAAAAACCTACTGAAAAGAATTGGAAGGTTTTTAGAAACTTAAATGGTGTTTGAAAATATTATTAAATCTTATTTGATTTAAAACAAGGGCTTATTTGAATAATTAAAAGACCCCAAAAAGAATAAAGTTTTATTCCAAAATTGACTTCAGAATATATTACTAATCAGTATTTAAACCTACACAAATCTTGGTTGAGATTTGAATTCAAATGAATGATTAAATTGTTTAATCAAAATCAAAACAGAATAAAAGAAAAGGAAAAAAGGAAAAACAACCAGTACAAAAAAAATGGAAACTAACTAGCCCAGCCCAGCTAGCCCACTAAGCCCAACTCGCAGCCCACCTACACCCCCTCTGCCGAAACGTTTTTCCACTAACCCTTGCACCCGCAGAGTCACCGACAAATGGACCCCACCTCCTCCTCCTCTCTCTCGCTGCCAGACGACCCCACCGCCACGTATTCATCTTCCTCACCCGCTGACTTCGCCCCTCACCTCGCCGGCCGTTGCAGGCGATTAAAGCCTGGCTTAATTCGCGTTAACCGCGCCATTAAACGACCCCGCAACCATACCCTCTTATTCGCCTGTGTTTCCTCTCTGTTTCCCCCTCAGACCCTCACCCTAGCGCGCCCCCAGGCTGCATAATTTCGCACTTCACCGCCACTGTCGCCGGCGAGCGCCACCCCCAATTCAGGCCAGTCGCCGTCATGCCTCGCTCTCTAGACCATGCATGCATGATCCGCATCAACCACCGCACCTCCCAGTGGCCTCATTTTGCTCGCGCTTGACCTCCAGCCTCGACAACGACCAAGACCATCACCGCCGCCGTCTATTTCCTCTCCGGCGAAGCCTCAGGTAAGAACCAGACCACCCCTCCCTTTCTCTTTCACGCACGCTTCTTCGCCACGTCCTTGTGCATCTAACCATACTCTCCTCTCCCTCTGGCATGCACCGAAGCCCCGTCCCCGTCGACAAGCAGAAGCTCCTGGCGCCACCCCTAACTCCGGCGAGCGATTCCCATCGACCCCGTGCGCCCCCTCGCCAGCAAGGACCACCTTGAGCTTCCCCACGCCGCAGCGAACTCGGTAAGCTTCTCCCTTCGCCCTCTCGCTTCCTGTAACGTCGCCACCATCATCGTCTGACCGCTCCGCCACCACCTGCCGCCGCCAGCGCCGCCACTCGTTGGCAAGCTTGCTGTACACCGTTCGATCACGATCTAGTGGCTAGGATAGAGCTTAACCGAAGGGGTACGTTTGCTTCTGAGCCACACGATCTGCTTTAGATCCAACGCGCCAGAGTAGCTGATCCGGACGAAACGGTATGGGCAAATAAGAACACGCCACGTGGCCCTGCCTGATATTTTAAATACAGATTTGATCTATTAGATGCTAGATTTTGTAAAATCTATAACTTTTATTCTACACGTCCAAATTTTGAAAATTTTATATCAATGGATTCAGAAAAACAAGCCCTAGCCAACCATGCACTTTGTTTAGTAAAAAGCTTCTGTTAAACTGATTGTTTTTGCAGAAACTTGTGTATGCATATTTAGAATATAAAAATTGTTCTAAAATGATTTTTGAGATAAAATCTTTGGCAAATGGTTTGTTTTGAACCTACTGACCGTAGGAATCAGTTGGTGGTTTCAAAAATGTATTTGGTGAAGAAAAAGAATAAAACCTTGAATTAAAACATTTCTAGCCAAATAAAAATATGGTTTAATTGTTAAAAATGATTTTGGAGGAAAACCTTTGGGAAATGTTTTGATTTAAACTCTCTGACCCTAAACACCAAGTTTTATGACTTAAAAATGTATTTAGTAAACTCTATAAAGATTGCTACTTGATAAAGGCATTTTCAACCACATAAAATAATGATTTGGTTTGAAAATGGTTTATAGGTAAAATCTTTTGCAAATAGTTTTGCCACTTTATAAAATGACCAATAAGTGTTTTAGAATGTTTATAACCTATTATAAACCACTTTTGTAAATAAAACAAAGTTTGGCATGCTTGCATGCATTGTTTTGTTTCTATCATTTTATGTGATGAAATTGCTTGAATGGTAGATTGAAATTTGTTTACTTGATTTAATTGTAGTGATTTAAAGTGTGTGAACATTGCAAAGATCAAGAAGTGAACCTATATTCTCTACCAAAAGGCAAGTGATGCTTCATACTTTTGTCCCATTATTTTCACTATGCATTAGTGATGTTTCTAAGTAGGACTTGCATGGAATTTTGCTAAGTATAAACTATGCCATGGGAAATCCTAGTAGATGAAACCTTAGTAGAAATTCCTAAGTTAAGATTCCTACTACTATCATGCTTAGCTTAGCTAATAGAAAACAATGGTGGAATATATATTCATGCCATGGAAAAATTTCTAAGTCTGAGGACTTGTGTTTTGTTTAATAAAACAACTAAGTGAATGAATCACCTGGGTGGAATGGAAGGAATGGTTTGTGTTGAGTGGTTACACAAGGCCAGGGGACTGGTGAACCTTGTGTATCACACTTGTGGAATGCCACCCAGGAACAAAGAGATTTGAGATGTCAAATGTTGAGAAGCTTCAAGTGCAACCACTTGGCATTATGGGCTATGCCTGGATCATATAGGTTGCAATAACTTAGCCAAATGGACAGTTGGTGGTAGGGGTTTTATAGGTTGGAGCGCGTCCATTTTGGTCTAAGGGAAGGCTTCTGAAAGATCTTGTCTTGGTGAAACCAAGTCTTGTGGGGAAAGTGCACCACCTCTGCAGAGAGTAAAATCTAAGTACTTAGCCATGTCCCTGGCAAAGGACAATTTGAGCATCAAGACATGGAAGCTATCAAGAATCTCATCATCCCAATTTCTAAGTTAAAATCTTGTGGATGAACAAGGGATTGAAGGATCACCAATTTCTATTGGGAGATGCCTTAGGAATGTTTTTGTCAAGCAAAAACTTAGTGTTTTCAAATGATAGGGAAAATCTATTTTGAGCAAAGAAAGCCTAAGCTCCACTTAGCCAAATGCATATAGATGATAGACTCCACTATACTACCATAGTATCACTTGCTAATACAATTCAAATGTATTGACCCTTGTGGCTGTAACTTGTTATGTTGCAGGTTTGTTTGATATTAGTGAAGTTTAATGATTAGGATTACAAGTCTACAACCAACATGTCTGCCTGTGGCACTTTGAAGATGAAGGACCCCATGCTATTGTTATATTCTGTTGCATTGTAATGAGATAGCCAAATGAGCTATGTAAGATGTAATAAAATATTTTATTCCTGGTTATAAAGTTGTATTATGACCTTTGTTTCTTGATATTACATCTTAACTGTGGATGCTAGCTATTGATCTAGGGACTAGCATTGTAAACATAGGGATCTCTACCTTATTAAAGGTTGGGAACCTTACACCTATGAGGAGATAGAAGTTGCTTTTTGCTCCTCCTTTGAAAGCAAGGTTTGATGTTAATGCTTCCTCATTTGAAAATACTTGATTCTTCTTGCTTCTTGTGCCTAACTTAAAGGCGTTAAAAAAGTATTTGTTGGGAGATAACCCAAGAGTTTCCTTGAGTCTTGGAAGTTATTACTTCAGTAATGACCTCTCCTTATCCTTTTTGTTTGATTTTTGTGCCAAGAATGACCTCTAATGAGAGGGAAGTAAGATTTGGGAAGTTGTTGTCCCGAAACATATTTCTGTCCTCCACCAAAAAAATTGTGAGGAGTCTCTATAACTCGTATTCAGCTCAAAATTTACGAATAAATCCTATCTAACTTTCGTTAGTTCAACACTTTTTCATTTGAGCAATAGAAGATTTTCAAAAAAATCAGTTTCTACCTGCTGGTGTGTTTTGACAGATTTTTGCCATTATTTGCATTTGCTTCTTATTGATTCCTTTTTAGTTCTCTTTTGGTGAATTGAGATTTTTGAAGGAGTTACTAGAGTAGATTGTGTTTTTAGTGAAAAGACTTGTTGTTCCAAAGCTTTTCTAGAGGTCTAATATCTTTTGAATAAAGTAATGTTGCTAATGAAGATTGTGTGAAGTTTTGTATGAAGGAAAAAATTTCAGGTGTAGAGAGAGAATGATGCAATGAGATGAAGAATGGACAAAAGATCAAGCTTGGGGATGTCACCATGGTGTCACCCCAAGAAATATCCAAGAGGTACACGCGTCAAAGCTTGGGGATGCCTAAGGCATCCCCTTCTTCATCAATAAAAATCTCAGGTCTGTCTAGACACTTCGTTTTTATTATTTCATGCACAGTTGTGTTGTTCTTGGAGTGTCTCCGTTTTTGTTTGTTTTTCCTAGGTTGTTTAGTTTGCTTGAATAAAGTGTTTGGATCCCCGTTCTCGCTGTGTTGTTTTACAAATAAGTTGCTTGGTGTTGCAAAGGAGTAGTAAGTTCTTGCTTGAAAGTGCAAGAGGAGCTTGCATTGACTGTGACTTAGACTTTAGCATGACATGCTAGGTGTTGTTTTGACCTTATGCTTAGTGATTATTGCTATAGCATGTCTTGTTCCAAACAATTGGGATTGCTTAGTGTGCCTTGAAGAAATTATGCGTTGTTTTAGCATGCAAAAGCATAGTGTTGTGGTATTCTCCTGTGATGCTTTGTTTGGGTTGACTTGGCACATGCTCACACCATGTTATGATTCTCACAAGTCACCATTAGCCTCTATGATCATTTAGTCCTTGGCTTGTAGTACTACTCTATGCTTTGATTAGTAATGCTTTGTTGCTCTGCATGATTATGGCCATTATGCTCTCTTAGTTGGTTGCTCCTAGTCTTTTGCTAGCCTCCACTTGTATGAGTAAGTTCTACTCATGCTTCCAACTCCCAAGAAACCAAGTTATTCCAAAGTGTCCACTATAAATTCCTATGCATGGTGTGTTACACCATTCCAAGTATATTCTTGTTTTTAGCTATCTTTCAATTAAAAACTATTTTGTTATGTGAAAACTTAGTGATTAAAGCCCTCACAAACTTGATGGCACACTTTATATTCTTTGCCCCTAATAAACTTGAACCATTGTGTCATCTATGTTGTATACGCTTGCACTTATACGTTGGAATTAGCAGAACCGTGATGTCACGAGGAACGTTTTCAACATTGCACTTGTACTTTGTACTCGGTTGATATCATGATCTTTTGTCTATGGATGTCGTCGGTGTGAAATAAAGAGGGAACTTGTAAGTCCATGGATTTTGTATTTTGTGTTAGAGAAACGCCTGGGCCGCTAGCCTAAGCCATGCCTAATCATGGTGGAAACTTGCAGCATCACCATAGTGAGCTATCTATGAAGCATCCTCAATAAAAAGCTATGCATATGGTAAATAAAAAGATTGCTGAGATGCTTATTTTCTGCTTGCCTTGTCATTTTTGTTATGGGAAAGCTCCTGTACCATGTGCAAGGGGTACCCCGTTGGCGGTTTTCTATGATATGCAAATACTTACAATGACAATAACTTACAGGTGACTGAAGTTGAGTAGCATGAGGTGTGGCCCTCGTATTCAAGGGACTTGAGATTGCCAACTTATACTTCGTCAAGCATATACTCCATCTTTGTTCACTTTAACCTTAATCACTTCAAGATGCTTATGATAGGGGCAATGAGGGCTGAAAGCTAACAAGTACCATAATTTTTGGAAGCTCTTTTTGAAACTTGAAATCCCTGCTTCCCTTTGTGAAGGGCCTTTCTTCCACCATTATGTTGAGTCTCCACCTTCTACCTTTAGGAACCATTAAGAGAGCATAGTTGTCATTCTGTGTGCAGTGTTCCAAAGCTTATTGATTGATGCATATTGTGATATTACTTGTTCTTGTGCTATTTGTTTCTAGTCACCCTTGTGAACTTTGAAGGTGTCCTATGCATATATTTTCTACTCTATGAGGGACATGCTGATTGCCACCTTGCTGTGTTTTCTATATGTGAAACAAATAACGTTTTTCAATGCATGTTATTCATGATCTTTGTTTGTAGCCTGTCATGTTGCATGCATAGTCACTATATCCTATTGTTAGAACTCCATCTTTCATGCACATGTTTAGAGTTCTTTGATCCCAACTTTCAATTCTTGCAAATGGTTTGATCTTTATTGTGAGGGCGCATGTCACCTCAAAAATTATTCTTTTTATCACTTACCTACTCGAGGAAGAGCAGGAGTTAAGCTTGGGGATGCTTGATATGTCGGAAACGTATCTATAATTTTTGATGCTCCATGCTTGTTTAGTATCTACTTTGCTTTGCTTTGTCTACACTTTGAGGTGTTTTTATATCTTCTCTGGAACTAACCTATTAACAAGTTGTCACAGTGCCAGTTGCATGTTTTCTTCTGTTTTTGGTTCCAGAAAGGCAGAAAATCAATATTCTCGGAATTGGACGGGACAAAAGCCAAAGTCAATAACTTTACGTGAGGTACAAGAATCCAGAAGACGAGACGGAGACGCGAACCAGGGTGCCCAGACCCCCTAGGAGCGGGTGGGCCCTGCCCCGCGCCTAGGCAGGGTGTGGGGCCCCTGGCCGCCTCCTCGGCCTCCCCCTTCGCCTTTAACAAGCCCCTGATGCAGAAACCCTAAGTACCCGATCAATATTCCACGAAACCTTCTGTAGCCGCCGCAACCGTCGTCCCTAGGTCGGGGGGATCTGAAGTTCTTCCTGGCACCCTGCTGGAGGGGAGATCATCCCGGAGGCCTTCTCTCCGGTATGATGCATGAGTAGTTCCACCTTGGACTATGGGTCCATGTAGTAGCTAGATGGTTGTATCTCCTCCTTGTGCTTTCATGTATAGATCTTGTGAGCTCCATTCATGATCAAGATCTAATCTATTTGTAATCATGCATGTTGTGTTTGCGGGGATTCGATGGATATTGAGATTATTATGTTGGTTTGATTAATGGTTTTGTCTTTATGATTCTATCATGTCTGTGTTGTTTGTGATCTTGCATGCTCTCTGTTGTTAGTAGCTATCTTGGCCAAGTAGTTGCTAGTGACTCCAAAAGGGGGTATTTATGCTCGATAGTGGGTTCATGCCTCTAGTTTCCAAGGGAAGTGACAGAAATCTCTTCGGTTGTAGATGTGTTGTTGCTACTAGGGAGAAAACAACGGTCTCTTGTTCATGGAACATGTGGACTGTTTACCTTACACACTTTGCTTAAAGCAGTTGTCTGTTGCTTGCAACTTAATACTGGAGGGGGTTCGGATGATAACCTAAAGGTGGACTTATAGTCATAGATGTAGTTGGATGGCAGTCTATGTATCTTGTTGTATTGCCCAGTCGAATCTCATAGTATCTTTTTGTCTAGTATTGCATTGTTATGCCTTGCTCAGTTCCTGTCAATTGCCCTGCTGTAATTTGTTTACCCTTCATGCCATGTTTATCTAAGGAGAGCACCTCTAGTGAACTATGGACCCCGGTCCATTTTTTACCATTGATACATCTTCCACTATCACTTGTTTACTTGTTGCAAACCATTACCTTCCACACCATACGTTTAATCCTTTGTTACAGCAAACCGGTGAGCTTGACAACCTCACTGATTCGTTGGGGAAAATTCTTGAGTTTGTGTTGTGCAGGTCTCCGCGTTGCTTGCAACACCTATGTGACGTTTCCTTCCTCCTACTGGTTCGATAACCTCGGTTTCTTACTGAGGGAAAACTTGCTGCTGTGCTGCTTCACACCTTCCTCTTGTGGTTCCCAACAGCCTTTACGTTAGCCATGAGTTGCTCAACATTGGGAAAGAGTGAAATCTTTGGTTAAGAATTGTCCCATTCATGGACTTACTGCTTGGATGATTATCCAGACTTTTTATGCAGGTTTGAACTTCTCTTCAAGAAACCTGTTGGATTCAGCTCCTGGAGGTACATTTATGACCATCACCTTGGGCGCTGCAACAAAACTCCTTGACAATATGATGGTTCATTATTCTGAATGGCACTGAGAGAGCTCCACATGGTAAGAATGTAAAATCTGTTGAAGAAACCTCCACTTTGAGTGATAAGATTGATGTTATCATGGCTATGCTAGTTAATGGGAAAGCTCCTTTAGATCCTAATAATGTTCCCTTAGCCTCTTTGGTTTCTCAAGAAGAGAAAGTTGATGTGAACTTCATTAGAAACAACAATTTCAACAACAATGCCTATAGGAATAATTTTGGTGGTAACAACAATTATAGGCCTTATCCTCCTAATAATGGCAATACCTATGGAAACTCCTACAACAATACTAGAAGTGCCCCCTCTGAACTTGAAGTCATGCTCAAAGACTT
Source organism: Avena sativa (assembly GCA_916181665.1). NCBI lineage: Eukaryota > Viridiplantae > Streptophyta > Magnoliopsida > Poales > Poaceae > Avena > Avena sativa. The sequence continues at coordinate 380,347,625 of OV702284.1, forward strand.
TATTAGTAAACAAACCACTTTCAACAAGACTGTGGAGGAAAAGCTTTTGAATGTTGAGAAAAATGTTTCCTCTTTGTCTGAAGCACAGTCCTCTTTGATTAATAAAATGGCTGCTAAACCTGAAACTTTGAAAAGTACCTTTGCTGCTACTCATGCCATACAAGTTACTATTGATGAAAATGTTAGACTATTAGCCCAACTTCATGCTAAGTGGGAAAGAGAAGCTAAAATTGCTAGAAACAATAGTGTGTGCACTATCACCACCACCAATATGGATGCCACTAAACCACAAGAAGTCCCTATTCCTCCTACCACAATACCTAATCCCAATGAGCCTACTACTAGTGATGCTAAGTTTCATTTTGATCTTGATGGTTGCAATATTTCTGAAGTGATTATGTTCCTACAAAAGCTTGCTAGAAGTCCTGATGCTAGTGATATGGATGTGGCTTTCACCAAACACATTACATATGCTCTTATTAAAATTAAGGAAGAGAAGTTGAAACACAAATCCTCTATTCTTAGGAAAGTATAATATAGTTGGGAACCCATTATTAATATGCAAGTGAATGACTTTGATCTCGAAGCTTCATGTGACCTTGGTTCTAGTGTCTCTATTATGCCTAGAAAGATTTATGAAATGCTTGATTTTCCACCTTTGGAAGATTGTTATTTGGATGTCCCACTTAATGATAATGCTAAAAAGAAACTCATGGGGAGTATTAATGATGTTTTTATTATGGTTAACAATGCTTATGTCCCTGTTGATTTCTATGTTTTGGATGTTGAATATAATGCTTCTTGTCCTATTACTTTGAGAAGACCTTTTCTTAGAACTGTTGGTGCCATCATTGATATGAAAGAAGGCACCATTAATATCAATTTCCATTCAAAAAAGGTATTGAACTCTTCCCTATGAGGAGAAAGAAGTTGATTTTTTCTCCTCCTTTGAAAGAAAGGTTTGATGTTAATGCTTCTTCATTTGAAAATACTTGATTCTTGCTTCTTGTGCCTAACTTAAAGGCATTAAAGAAAAGTACTTGTTGGGAGATAACCTAAGAGTTTTCTTAAGTCTTGAAAGTTATTACTTCAGTAATGACCTCTCCTTATACTTTTTGTTTTTTTGTGCCAAGAATAACCTCTAATGAGAGGGAAGTAAGATTTGGGGAGTTGTCCCGAAACAGATTTTTGTGTTCCACCGTAAACATTCGTGGGGAATCTCTGTAAATCGGATTGAGCTGATATTTTTCAAATAAATCCCCCAGTATGTTAGATAACTTTCGTTAGTTCAACACTTTTTCATTTGAGCAACAGAAGGTCTTCTAAAAAATAGGTTTCCACCTGCTGGTCTGTTTTGACAGATTTCTGCCATTATTTGCATTTGCTTCTTATTGCTTCCTTTTTGGGTTATTTTTGGGAAATTGAGATTTTTGAGGGAATTGCTACAGTAGATTGTGTTTTTAGGGAAAGTTTTGTTGTTTTAAATCTAAACCCAAAGGTCTTTTATCTTTTGAATACACTAATGTTGGTAATGAAGATTGTGTGAAGTTTTGTATGAGGGAAAAATTCCAGGTGTAGAGAGAGAATGATGTAATGAGATGAAGAATGGACAAAATCTCAAGCTTGGGGATGCCACCCCGTGTCACCCCAAGAAATATTCAAGAGTTACAAGCGTCAAAGCTTGGGGATGCCCAAGGCATCCCCTTCTTCATCAATAAAAAGCTCGTGTCTTTCTAGACACTTCATTTTTATTGTTTCATGCGCAGTTGTGTTGTTCTTGGAGCATCTTAGTTTTTGTTTGCTTTGCTTAGTTTGCTTGAATAAAGTAGTTTGGACCCACGTTCTCGCCGTGTTGTTTCAAATAAGTTGATTGGTGTTGGAGAGGAGTAGAAAGTTTTTGCTTGAATAGTACAAGAGGAGCTTGCTTTGACTGTGACTTAGACTTTAGCATGTCATGCTAGGTGTTGTTTTGACCATATGCTTAGTGATTATTGCTGTAGCATGACTTGTTCCAAAAAATTGGGATTTCTTAGTGTGCCTTGAAAGAATCATGCGTTGTTTAAGCATACAAAAGCATAGTATTGTGGTTTTCTCCTTTGATGTTTTGTTTGGGTTGACTTGGCACATGCTCACACCATGTTATGACTATGAACCAGTCACCATAGCCTCTATGATCATTTAGTCCTTGACTTGCAGTACCACTTTATGCTTTGATTAGTAATGTTTTGTCGCTCTGCATGATTATGGCCATTATTGCTCTCTTAGTTGGTCGCTCCCAGTCTTTTGCTAGCCTCCACTTGCATGAGTAAGCTCTACTCATGCATCCAACTCCCAAGAAACCAAGTTATTCCAAAGTGTCCACTATAAATTCCTACGCATGGTGTGTTACACCATTCCAAGTATATTCTTGTTTTCATATATCTTCCAATTAAAAAGTATTTTGTTATGTGAAAACTTAGTGATTAAATCTCTCACGAACTTAATGGCACACTTAATTTTTCTTGCCCCTAATAAACTTGAACCATTGTGTCATCTATGTTTAATATGCTTGCACTTATACGTTGGAATTAGCAGAACCGTGTTGTCATGGGGAACGCTTTCAACATTGCACTTGTACTTTGTACACAGTTGATTATCATGTTCGTTTGTCTATAGATGTCGTCAGTGTGAAATGAAAGGGGAGCTTGTAAGTCCATGGAGTTATGTATGTGTGTTAGAGAAACGCCTGGGCCGCTAGCCTAAGCCATGCCTAATCATGGTGGAAACTTGCAGAATCACCATAGTGAAGCATTCTTCTTATAAAAAAGAGAGATTGAGAAAAAGAAAAAAATGAGAAAAGAGGAAAGAGAGAAAAAGCACCATATTCCCATGGTAAATAAGAAGAATGCTGAGATGCTCATTGTCTGCTTGCCTTGTCATTTTTATTATGGGATAGCTCCTGTATCATGTGCAAGAGGTACCCCGTTGGCGGTTCTCTATGATACACATGTACTTACTATGACAAGAACTTACCGGTGACTAAAGTTGAGTAGCATGAGGAGCGGCCCTCATACTCAAGGGACATGAGATTGCCAACTTATACTTTGTCAAACATATAATCCATAGTTTATTCACTTTAACCTTAATCACTTCAAGATGCTTATGATAGGGGCAATGAGAGTTGAAAGCTAACAAGTACCATAATTTTTGGAAGCTCTTTATGAGACTTGAAATCCCTGCTTCCCTTTATGAAGGGCCTTTCTTCCACTATTATATTGAGTCTCCACCTTCTATCCTTAGGAACCAATTAAGAGAGCATAGTTGCCATTCTTAGTTCTATGTGCATTGTCCCAAAACTTATTGATTGATTCATATTGTTGATAATTATTGTTCTTGAACTATTTGTATATAGTCACCCTTATGAACTTTGAAGGTGTCCTATGCATTTATTGCTACCCCACGAGGGACAAGCTGAATGCCACTATGCTATGTGTAAGAGTCCCAACCTTTAATAAGGTAGAGATCCCTGTGTTTACAATGCTTGTCCCTGGATCAATAGCTAGCATCCACAGTTAAGATGTAATATCAAGAAACAAGGTCATAATACAACTTATAACCAGGAATAAGATAATTCATTACATCTTACATAGCTCATTTGGCTATCACATTACAATGCAGCAAAATATCTATATAGCATGGAGTCCTTCATCTTCAAAGTGCCACAGGCAATCATGTTGGTTGTAGACTTGTAATCCTATTCAACACACTTCACTAACATCAAACAAACCTGCAACATAATAAGTTGCAGCCACAAGGGTCAATACATTTGAATTGTATTGGAAAGTTTCACTATTATGTAGAAGTAAGTGGATCCTATCATTACATGCATATTTGGCTAAGTAGGGTTTAGGCTCTTTTGCAGAAAGCAATATAGTTTTATCCTATCTTTTCAAAATAGTTTTCATCTTTTGTCAAATCTTTCTAAACTCCTTGGAAAACTCCAAATGCTTCTAATCCCTTGTTGACACCATCAAGTTTTACTTTGAGAAATTGGAATGTCGAGATCTTCCATAGCTTCAGGCCTTAGTTGCTCAGGGTTGTCCATAACCGGGGACACGGCTAAGTACTTAGAATTTGATCTTCTGCAGAAGTTGTACACTTTACCCACATGACACAATATCGTCTTGACGCCACCAGTGGCCGCTGGATAAGTACTCAACAAATGGAGTATCGGCAGATCGAGAATGTGACAAAGTATTTCCATAGAAGTCCTCCCAATACACAATGCTAGCTTGTCTACCAGGCACCAATGTAAGGATATATTTCCAATACACAATTCTAGTTAACCTGAATATGCCAATGCAAGGATATTCCACTATGTAGTTGACTAAGCCAGAGCCCATTTAGCATGTGGATGTACACGGAAGCCACTGTATGAGAAAGATGTTTAAGTCCCTGGGTGGTTTTCTTCTAGTGCACATACAAAAAGATAGCCATAAAAACATGGTTCCCTTTGTTGCCACCTTGTCCAAAACTTGAGTATCCTCTTTCCAACCAGGTGGTTCATTGAGTACTTGTTTTATTATATAAAACATATAATTTTTCCAACACTTCATGTAATCATATCATGTATCCCATCCCAAATATATAGCAGTGCTAAGCATACTACAACTACAATGTTTTCACTAAGGAGGATATAGGGATTCCTATTAGGATTTAGCATAGCATAAAATATAGTAGTCCTATCATGCATGTTACAAAAATCCACTAAGTGTAATGAAAATTGTAGGGTTCGCAGCATGGAAAACAAAATTTCCTACGATGGGAACTATGTACCAAGATCTAGATACTAGATACAAACAACGGGCGGATGTATATCCGTAGAGAACATACCCTTGAAGACCGACAAAGCTTAACGAGTTCAACTCGTGGTTGATGTAGACGATCTCTTGTCGATCTCAAGATCGAGAGGAAGTCCTAGCGCCACAAAGCAGCAGCGCATCCGTGCTCGCACACACGTACAAGACACCGAGAAACCTCCGCCTTTCTTGTCGAATTGCCACCGGGAACATGTATCTCGCTAGTCCGAGACCATGGGGGATAAATTCTAGAGGGGGAGAGATATCCTTCACGAGGAGGTGTGAGTGAGAGAGAGGAGAGGGGGTGCCTTTTATAGGAGGAGGGGGCACCCAAGGGGGTGGCCGCCGGCCATGGGGGCTGCCCCCTCCCCTCCTTCATTCATGTGGGTGGACACTCCACTCACAAAATGGCCCTTCAATTTTCTCCACTCAAAAACCCACTCAAATTCCCATTAAATTTCCACCAAATTTAATGCAAACTCTCATTAAATAAAACTCTTTTATTTTATTCAGAATTTTGTCAATTACTTTAATGACAAACATTCACAAATAACCCCTTGCTAGAATTCTATTTCACATGCATAACCTCTTTATGCAATTTCACCCGAAAACCTGTTTCGGTATCTAGTGAAATAAATTCCTGCGCTTGTTTATTCTTTCGGCATGAAACATTTGCTCCAACTGGATGCCAGTGTCCCTTAAGTGTGTCACCCTATGGTTCGCGAATAATGCGGACATGATCGAGACCCTTCTCCGATCAATAATCAGTAGCGGGACCTGGAGATCCATACTGACTCCCACACATTCAACGATGACTTTTCATGTGATCGTCAGAACCTTTTATGCTTGTATCTTAATCCCTTTGTTTCACAATATATTACATGTCTGAGATTCGATCATCGGTATCTCCAGACCTAGTTTGATCTCGTTACTGACATGCACTCTTTTCTCGTTCCCGTGATATAACATTCTAGTGATCAAATCACTTGCTTGCAAGCTAACCAATGTGATATCACCGATAGGGCCTAGAGCATATCTATCCGTCATCGGGATGAACAAATTCCACTCTTGATCCATGATTCTCAACATAACACTTTAGTAGCTTTGAAGCCATCTTTATAATTACCCAGTTACGGTGTGACGTTTGATGTCAACAAGAAACTCTTCCGGTGTTAGTGATTGGCATGATCTCATGGTCTAAGGATTAGGACTACTTCGTAAGTTGTTTATAGCAATATAAACTCAATGAATTTGATCGTAATGCTATACTTCGGATGAATGTTCATCACACCATTACACTAATGTTGTGATCTCGTTATTAACAACATCCAATGTCTATGATCAGGAAACTATGATCATCTTGTTAATCAACGAACTAGTTTATGAGAGAGGCATAACTAGGAAATTTCTGTTTGTTTATTTAACACACATGTATTAACGTTTCCGTATCAATACAATTATAGCATGCAAAATAAACATCTATCATATACTTGGAATACACATAATAAACATTTTATTATTGCCTCTCAGGGCATATTCCCTTCAATCTCCCACTTGCACTAGAGACAATAATCTAGTTACATAGTGATGTATCTAACACCCATGGAGTTTTGGTGTAGATCATGTTTTGCTCTAGGGAGAGTTTTAGTCAACGGATCTGCTACATTGAGATCCGTATGTACTTTACAAATCTTTATATCTCCATCCTTGACATGCTCGCGGATGGAGTGAAACCGGCGCTTAATATGCTTGGAATGCTTGTGAGACCTTGTCTCTTTGGCATTGGCAATGGCACCATTGTTGTCACAATAGATCACCATTGGGTCCAACGCGTTTGCAACCACTCCTAGTTCGGATATGAACTCCTTCATCCAAACTGCTTCCTGAGTCGCTTCTGAAGCAGCAACATATTCGGCCTCCATTGTTGATCCCGCCACCACAGGTTGTTTGGAGCTCCTCCAACTAACCGCTCCGCCATTCATGAGAAATACGTATCCGGATTGATACTTAGAGTCATCCGGATCGGTGTCAAAGCTAGTGTCGACATAACACTTAGCGACGAGCTCTTCTTCACCTCCGTATACAAGAAACATATCCTTAGTTCTTCGCAAGTACTTAAGGATATTCTTGACTGCTTTCCAGTGTTCTGAACCTGGATCCGATTGGTACCTACTAGTCAAACTAATAGCATGTGCCACATCCGGTCTTGTACATAGCATGACGTACATTATAGAGCCTATGGATGAAGCATAGGGGACCTTGTCCATTATCTCTCTTTCTTCCGCCGAAGCCAGACTTTGAGTCTTACTCAATGTCGTGCCTTGTGTCATAGATAAGAACCCCTTCTTACTATCTTCCATTTTTAACTTCTTTAAAATCTTATCAAGGTATGTACTTTGCGATAGCCCTATTAGGCGCCTAGATCTATCTCTATAGATCTTTATGCCTAATATGTATGACGCTTCACCTAGGTCCTTTATTGAAAAATTGCTGTTTAGATAACTTTTAACACTATTTAAAAGATCTATATCATTTTCGATCAATAATATGTCATCCACATATAATATCAGAAATGCCACATTGCTCCCACTCACTTTCTTGTAAATACAAGCTTCTCCATAAGTTTGGACAAATCCAAACTCTTTGATCACCTCATCAAAGCGGAGATTCCAACTTCGTGATGCTTGCTTCAATCCATAGATGGATCGCTGAAGCTTGCACACCTTGTTAGCATCCTTAGGATCGACAAAACCCTTTGGTTGTATCATATACAACTCTTCTTCAATATTACCATTGAGAAACGCGGTTTTGACATCCATCTGCCATATCTCATAATCGAAATATGCAGCAATTGCTAACATAATCCTAAATGATTTTAGCATTGCTACGGGAGAGAATGTCTCATCGTAGTCAACTCCTTGAATTTGTCGAAACCCCTTTGCGACAAGTCGAGCTTTATAGACGGTTACATTACCATCAGCATCAGTTTTCCTTTTGAAAATCCATTTGTTCTCCACGGCCTTTCGGTCGTGAGGTAAGTCCACCAAGTTCCAAACTTGATTTTCATACATGGATTCCATCTCGGATTTCATGGCTTCTAACCATTTGTTGGAATCCGGGTTCATCATCGCTTCTTCATACGTCGCAGGGTCATCATTTTCATCAACCATGAAATTCATGACAAGATTTCCGTACAGTTCGGGAGCTGCACGTGTCCTGCTAGACATGCGAGGTTCGGTAGTACTCTCTTTCGGAGTTTCATGATCATTATCATTAGTTCCCTCTTCAACAGGTGAAACCAACTCCGGAACAACTTCCGGCGCTGCGCTACTCGCCATACTTTGAAGAGAAGGTTCAATAACCTCTTCGAGTTCTACCTTCCGACTACTCACACCTTTCGCGAGAAACTCTTTCTCTAGAAAGGATCCATTCTTGGCAACAAAAACCTTGCCCTCGGATCTGTGATAGAAGGAATACCCAATAGTTTCCTTAGGGTAGTCCTATGAAGACGCATTTTTCCGCTTTGGGTTCGAGTTTATCCGGTTGAAGTTTCTTCACATAAACATCGCATCCCCAAACTTTAAGAAATGACAGCTTAGGTTTGTTTCCAAACCACAATTCATACGGTGTCTTTTCAACGGATTTAGATGGTGCCCGATTTAAAGTGAATGCATCAGTTTCTAGTGCATAGCCCCAAAATGACAACGGCAAGTTCGTCAGAGACATCATAGATCGAACCATATCTAATAAAGTACGATTACGACGTTCCGACACACCATTTCTCTGTGGTGTTCCGGCAGGTGTGCGTTGTGAAACAATTCCACACTCTTTCATGTGAGTGATAAACTCGTAACTTAGATACTCACCTCCACGGTCGGACCGTAGAAATTTGATCTTTCTATTACGATGATTTTCCACTTCATTCTGAAATTCCTTGAACTTTTCAAAGGTTTCAGACTTGTGTTTCATCAAGTAGATATAACTGGATCTACTCAAATCATCCGTGAAAGTAACAAAATAACGATATCCACCTCGCGCCGACACACTCATTGGACCACATACATCAGAATGTATGATTTCCAATAAATCTGTCGCCCGTTCCATTGAACCGGAAAACGGCGTTCTAGTCATGTTGCCCATAAGGCATGGCTCACATGTATCAAATGATTCAAAATCAAGTGATTCCAAAAGTCCATCCGAATGGAGCTTCTTCATGCGTTTAACGCCAATGTGACCTAGACGGCAGTGCCACATATATGCGGATATATCATCATTTAGTTTAATCCTTTTAGCATCAACATTATGAATATGTGTAACATTATTATCGAGATCCAATAGAAATAAACCATTCATCATCGGTGCATGACCATAAAATATTTCATTCAAATAAATGGAACAACCATTGTTCTCGGATTTAAATGAATAACCACTTCGCATTAAACACGATCCAGATACAATGTTCATGCTCAGTGCAGGCACTAGATAACAATAATTCAAGTTTATAACTAATCCCGACGGTAAATGGAGAGGCAGCGTTCTGACGGCGATCACATCAACGCTTGATCCATTGCTGACACGCATCTTGACATCACCCCTTGCTAGCGGTCGCTTGTTCCGCAACCCCTGATTCGAGTTACAAATATTAGTAATTGAACCGGTATCAAATACCCAGGTGCTACTGCGAGCACTAGTCAAGTACACATCAATAACATGTGTATCATATATACCTTTGTTTGCCTTGCCGGCCTTCTTGTCTGCCAAATACTTGGGGCAGTTACGCTTCCAGTGGCCAGTCCCTTTACAATAGTAGCACTCGGTATCAGACTTAGGTCCAACTCGGGGTTTCTTTTCAGGCACGGAAACCGGCTTTCCGCCCTTACTTCCTTTCCGTTTTCCCTTCTTGTCTTTCTTGAAACCAGTGTTCCTATTGATCATCAACACTTGATGTTCCTTTTTGATCTCCACTTCTGTAGTTTTAAGCATTGACAGAAGCTCGGGGAGAGACTTCTTCATGCCTTGCATATTATAGTTCATCACAAAGCTTTTATAGCTAGGTGGCAGAGACTGCAGAACACGATGGATGCCTAAGTCAATGGGAATCGTTATTCCCAAGGACACAAGCTTATCGGCATAACCCGACATCTTGAGTACATGCTCACTAACGGAGCTATGCTCTTCCATCATGCAGCTAAAGAACTTTACTGAAGCGTTGTAGCTCTCTACAGCAGCATGTGTGTCGAAAATCATTTCCAACTCACCCATTGTATCAAAAGCATTGCCATTTTCAAAATGCTTTTGAAGTTTCGGCTCTAGCCCATACAATATGCCGCAATGAACTAAGTTGTGGTCCTCCTGATGAGTCTGATAGACATTCTTCTCCTCGTCAGGGGCATCCTCAAAAGGTGGGGGCCTAACGGGGCTTCTAGCACATATTTCTTTTGTGCAGAAGAGAGGAGAATCCTCAAATTCATGGCCCATTCGGTAAAGTTGCTACCGTTCGTTGCAAGTTTCTCTTTCTCCATGAACACACTGAAATTAAAAGCAGGTGGTGCCATCTACAACAGAATTTGTAAAGTTTAGACTAAGTTTATGATAGATTGAGTTCAACTAATCCATATTACGAATGAACTCCCAATCAAAAACGACATCCCTCATGCCTTTTTGGTGATTACATGAACCAAATCCACTACACCAAGTCCGATCATCGCGTGAGTCGGTGTAGCTTCAAAGGCGAGCATCAAATGGGCATCATATCTACTATATGACTCATGCTTAACCTTTCGGTCCGTGTTCCGAGGCCATGTCTGTACATGCTAGGCTCGCCAAGTTAGAACCTTAGTATTCGCGTGTGTAACTGTTTTACACCCGAAATATGGTCGTGGATCCAAGAACACCCGATCATCACGTGATATCTTGGAGCGACGAAAACATAATCGGTGCATACTAAAGGAAGAACACATTCTTATCTTGATATTTAAAATAGGGATCATCTTATTATGCTAACAAAGCGCTAAACAAGCAATATAAGATGCTATCAAACATCACATGTTTATTAGTGAAATGATATGGTTCCCGCATATGATCTCTATCATGTGCACCGTGGTATGATCACTATCATACCTGTATGTGTAAGTCCAAGGTCTATGGAGATTACATGTTAAGTATGTTGTAAGAGTATCATCGCATACTTCTACTTACAACATCACCATATCATAACACTAGCCCAGCAACAATCTAAACTAGACGCCTCTAATTTATCCATTGCAAGTTTTACGTGGCTTAGGGCTTTCGAGATAGAACCGTTCTTACCTACGAACATGAAACATAACGAGGATAACCAAATTGTTGACAACTCGTTGCAAAATAGATATTGACTATAGTAGGAGAGACAGACACCCGCTAGCCACTTATGCAAACTAGTTGCATGTCAAGCGTGGAACATGTCTCATGTGCGAGGACATGTAAAGTTTGTCCGGGCCGCTTCATCCCACTATGCCACCAATATCCAAAATTACAACTAAGGAGCAACAACATGATCATCATCGCCCACATACTCATATGTGTACTACACGTGTAAAGTATCTATGCATAGATCCGGCTCTGATACCACTGTAGGGTTCGCAGAATAGAAAACAAAAAATTTCCTACGATGGGAACTATGTACCAAGATCTAGATACTAGATACAAACAACGGGCGGATGTATATCGGTAGAGAACATACCCTTGAAGACCGACAAAGCTTAACGAGTTCAACTCGTGGTTGATGTAGACGATCTCTTGTCGATCTCAAGATCGAGAGGAAGTCCTAGCGCCACAAAGCAGCAGCGCATCCGTGCTCGCACACACGTACAAGACACCGAGAAACCTCCGCCTTTCTTGTCGAATTGCCACCGGGAACATGTATCTCGCTAGTCCGAGACCATGGGGGATAAATTCTAGAGGGGGAGAGAGATCCTTCACGAGGATGTGTGAGTGAGAGAGAGGAGAGGGGGTGCCTTTTATAGGAGGAGGGGGGCACCCAAGGGGGTGGCCGCCGGCCATGGGGGCTGCCCCCTCCCCTCCTTCATTCATGTGGGTGGACACTCCACTCACAAAATGGCCCTTCAATTTTCTCCACTCAAAAACCCACTCAAATTCCCATTAAATTTCCACCAAATTTAATGCAAACTCTCATTAAATAAAACTCTTTTATTTTATTCAGAATTTTGTCAATTACTTTAATGACAAACATTCACAAATAACCCCTTGCTAGAATTCTATTTCACATGCATAACCTCTTTATGCAATTTCACCCGAAAACATATTTTGGTATCTAGTGAAATAAATTCATGCGCTTGTTTATTCTTTCGGCATGAAACATTTGCTCCAACTGGATATCAGTGTCCCTTAAGTGTGTCACCCTGTTCGTGAATAATGCGGACATGATCGAGACCCTTCTCCGATCAATAATCAGTAGCGAGACCTGGAGATCCATACTGACTCCCACACATTCAACGATGACTTTTCCTGTGATCGTCGGAACCTTTTACGCTTGTATCTTAATCCCTTTGTTTCATGATATATTACATGTCTGAGATTCGATCATCGGTATCTCCATACCTAGTTTGATCTCGTTACTGACATGCACTCTTTTCTCGTTCCCGTGATATAACATTCTAGTGATCAAATCACTTGCTTGCAAGCTAACCAATGTGATATCACCGAGAGGGCCCAGAGCATATCTATCCGTCATCGGGATGAAAAAATTCCACTCTTGATCCATGATTCTCAACATAACACTTTAGTAGCTTTGAATCCATCTTTATAATCACCCGGTTACGGTGTGACGTTTGATGTCAACAAGAAACTCTTCCGGTGTTAGTGATTGGCATGATCTCATGGTCTAAGGATTAGGACTACTTCGTAAGTTGTTTATAGCATAACATCTCCGGTGTTAGTGATTGGCATGATCTCATGATCATCTTGTTAATCAACGAACTAGTTTATGAGAGAGGCATAACTAGGAACTTTCTGTTTTTTTATTAAACACACATGTATTAACGTTTCCGTATTAATACAATTATAGCATGCAAAATAAACATCTATCATATACTTGGAATACACATAATAAACATTTTATTATTGCCTCTCAGGGCATATTCCCTTCAAAAATAGTAGGACTTGGATGATAGTGTCACTTGCCTTTTTAGTAGAGAATGTGGGTTCACTTCTTGATCTTGCAAATATCACACTCTTCTAACTTCACTACAATTCAATCAAGCAAACACATATTCAACTAGCATTCAAACAATTTCACCACACATAAAATATCAAAAACATGGCAATGTATGCAAGCATGCAAAAGATGGTTTTATTTAGAAAAGTGGTTGCTATTAGGCTCTAACCATTTTAAAGTCCATATTGATCATTTACAAATGTGGTAAAACCATTTGCAAAAGGTTTCACCCCATCAATCAATTATTATACCAAGGTGATATTTTATGTTGTTGAAAATGCCTTTTGTAAGGTAATAATTTTATAGGGTTCATCAAATATTTTTTTTAATCTCAAAACTGTGTGTTTAGGGTCAGAGAGTTTAACTCAAGTCATTTTCCCAAGATTTTACTCAAAAAGCATTTTTAACATATAAACAATATTTTTATTTGACTAGAAATGTTACAATTCAAATATTTATTCCTTAACTTCACAAAATACATTTTTAAATCCATAAGTTGATTTCTAAGGACAGTAGGTTCAAAACAAACCAATAAGCAAAGATTTCACCTTAAGAATATATCTAGAACAATTTTTATATTCAAAATATGCCTACACATGTTTTTGTAAATTCAACCAATTTTACAAAATCAAAACAGTAAACAAATTCCATGGTTGCAAAGTAATTGTCCTGCTGATTCCAGTGATATAAAATTTGCAAAATTTGGACGTGTAGATTTAAAGTTATGAATTTTACAAGTTTGCATATGTAATAGATCAAATTCTGTTTTTAAAACCAGAGTCTGGCCACGTGGCGCTTAATTACCGGACAATAACGGTTCGCGCGGATTGAGCTTTGTGGAGCGTTGGATTAAAAGGGGATCGGGCGGCACAGATCACAGGATACCCTTTCGCTTAGTTTCTATCGTAGTCACTAGATCTACATCCAACGGTTCACAGGCATTGACCATCTACGGGCGGCGCTGGCGGCGGCAAGTGGCGGCGGCGCGCTCGGAAGGTAGCGTTGGCGATGAACCAGGTAGCATGGGGAAAGGATAGATTGCTCACCGTGCTCGCGTGGTTGTGGTGAAGCTCAAGGTGTGGTCAGCTTGTCGAGGGGCGCACCAAAGCAGCAGCTATTGCTCGCCGGAGTTTGAGACGGCGTCGGGTGTCTCTGGTTGTCGTTGTTGGCGAGGTTGCAGGCCACCCGAAGGCAAGAGAGAGGTGTAGTTAGACGCGGGCGAGAACGTAGATCACAGGAGCATCAACGGAAGGGACAGGGGTGGTCTGTGCTCACCGGGGGATCTCGCCGGAGTCAAGGCAGGAGGCGGCGACGCTCTGATGTTGAGGTTGCCGAGGCTACAGTGCTCGCGCGTGTGTGGGGTTGGTGTTGGAAGACGCGCAAGAAGAGGGAAAGCAAGCTCGTTTGCTCTGGGGGGCGAGGGGTGGTCAGACGGCGCCGGAATCGGCCGAAGAAGCTCGTCGGGGCAGAGGGGTTCGGGCTCAAAATTGGGGCAGCCTCGAGGCAGAGAGGAGGGGTTGCTTGGGGGGAATGGAAGAGGAGCGTAGGCGTTTAAGTGTGCATGGTCGCTGGCGAGATTACTCCAGCCATCAACGCGAATTAACGCAATTGAATCGCGGCAGAAACGGCGAGGGGGAAACGGTCGAGGTGGAGACGATGATTGATGGCGTGGGGTCTGGCTGTCTGTGAGAGAGAGAGAGGAGAAAGGTGGGGCCTGCTAGTCAGTGACTTAGCGAGTTTGCTTCTGGGTGATAACGGTTCATGAGTGGGGTGAGCAGGTGGGCTGCGAGTTGGGCTGGACTGGGCCTGCTGGCTAGGCTGCTTCGTTTCTCTTTTTTTATACAGAATGTTTTTCTTTTTTTCTATTTTGAATTTCTGTTTTGATTTTGATTCAAACAATTCAAACTCCATTTGAATTCAAACTTCCACAAACTTTGTGTTGATTTTAATACTGTTTAACAATACAATCTAAAGTCAAATTTAGAACAATAATTTTATTATTTTTAGGGTATATTAATTATTTAAAGTAGGCCCTTGTTTTAAATCCAATTAAGATCAAGTATATTTTCATCCCTTATTTAAATTTCAATTTTTCACAAAACCTTTTCAGTAGGTTTTATTTATTTATTAGGGTTATTAACCATTTAAATTGGGTATTTATCTTTATTCCAATGAAATTAAATATGGTTTTAATTCCATCAATTTCACTTGGAAGATTTCTTTGATCCTATTATTTCATTTGGATTTGTATTATACTAAATCCATTTATGGATTTGGCTAAGATTTAATTTGGCCTTTAAATATTCCTCATTTAATATTTCTTTCTTTACCTTATAAAATCCATATCTTTTTTATTTATAAATCCAAACTTGGTGATTCCAATTTGTAAAATCTTATTTAATATTTGTTTATCCTTTTAAATGTCTTTAGGATTATTTTCTCTCCATTTGGTATGGATTTCCAGATAGGTGCTTTATTAGCTTTGGAAATTCAATTTCCTTATATTATTAAATTCATAAGATTTTATCTATGGCTCCAAATTGAGTGAAAGCAAATCATATGGTTTTATATTATTTCTATTTGTCATTCAAGATCATTTATAAATGTTTGTTGACAAAAATTTTATATGGATCAAATCTTTAGTCTTTGAGATAACTTGGAAATGTTTTTCTTCCATTAGAGATTTAGGGTTTTGTTTTATTTTCCAAGTGTTTAAATTTCAAGATGCGTTTATGAAGAATGCATTCCACTTGATTTGAATTTAGTTGGATTCAAACATTAACCAAAGTTTGTTCAAGATGGGATTTTAATATCACATCCCAAGATTTTCCAAATCTTGTAATGTGAAAAATAAATGAATAAAATAAAACTTTGTTGATTTTCAGGGTGAGAAGAAACTTTTTGAATCCAATTGGGAACCTTCAAACTTATTTTGAACAAATAAAATTCTAAAGGGATTTAAAAAGATAAACATTTAATAAAGGAAAAAAAATATTTGGAACTACTATTTTGAATCTTTTAATAAAAGATTTGATTTTAAAATGAAAAGGAAGGAATTCAAATAAGGATTATTTTAATAGCCAAAATTAAAACTTTGGACAAGCCTTTGAAATAAAATATTTCCATTTGAGAAAAGTAGTAAAAGGTTGATTTAAATAAAATAATAAGGATTTAATATCCAAGTTTATTGAAAATAAAAGTTTTGCTATTTTAATTAAACATCAAAACTTATTTATTTGTTTTAAACAAGTTTTCCAAGTATTCTTTAATTTCAAATAAAACCTACTGATTTGGTTTGAAAATAATTAAATTTCAAATGGAGTTTTGAATAATCAAAATCTATTTGACAAAGGTCTATTTATTTAATTAATAATGGACCCAAAAAAAATATTTTTGTTTTAGGACTTTGGTTTATGTTGTTAACAGAACCAAATTCAGTTACAAAAGTGTGATGAATGTTTTGATTTGAATGCTTGAATTGTTGTTTGAAAATTCAAAACAGAAAATAGATTTGGAAAAAGATAAAACTTCCAGGAAGAAAAAAAAATAGAGTTGGACTCAGCCCAACTGGCCAAGCCCAACAGCCTAGTGCAAGCCCACTCTCTCCCACCCGAAGGAAAACATTTCGCACTCAGTTTTTAACCCGCACAGAAAATGACTAGTGGACCCCTCTCCCTGTCTCTCTCCCTCGCTGACACCCAGACCCCACCCAGCCAGCTCACCTCCTTCTTCCTCGCGCAGATGACGCCCTGCCGTTTCCTGCTCTTTACGCCGACGATCAATTCACGCTGTTAACGGCCATTACTCCCCCTGCAACCACGCGGTATTAAACGCCTCGCCCTCCTCTCCATTTCCCCTCACGCGCCTCCCTCTCTCTGCCCCCAGGCCGACGGAATTTCGAGCCACACTCCCACTGCTCCGACCACCGTCCCTCCTCGATTCCGGCCTAACCGTGCCACCTCCTGCCTCCCCGACCAAGCACACATACTCCCCACTCTCAGGCGCACCTGATCGTGCCTTTCGTTCAATCGCGGGCGCTCCAGAACGACGGCTCCATCTTCAACTGAGCACCACCGCGACTGCGCCTTACTCCGGCGAGTTCCCCAGGTAGAATCCGACTGCCCCTCTTCTTCTCCTTCACGCAAGCAGCTTCGCCTTGATCTTGCGCGTCTAGCTGTGTCTTCATTTTCCCTCGGGGCGAACCACAACACCGCCCTCGACAACAACCAGAGCCACGCGACGCCGTTCCCCACTCCGGCGAGCAATCCTGCTAGAACCAGTGCGTCCCTCGACCAACTGTCACATCCCAAGATTTTCCAAATCTTGTAATGTGAAAATAAATGAATGAAATAAAACTTTGTTTGATTTTCAGGGCCAAAAGAAACTTTTTGAATTTAATTGGAAACTTCAAACCAATTTGAATCAAATAAATCCTAAAGGGATTTATAAGGATAAACATTTATTAAAGGAAATTAAAATGTTTTGGAATTACTATTTTGGATCTTTTAATAAAAGATTTGGTTTTCAAAAGAAAAGGTGGATTCATAAATAAAGATTATTTTATAAAGCCAAATTAAACCTTGGCCAAGCTTTGGAATTAAAACATTTTGTTTTGATAAAAATAGTAAAGGTTTATTTGAATTAAATTACTAAGGATTTAATATCCAAGTTTTATTAATAAAGGTTTTACTATTTACAAAACATCAAAACTTATTTATTTTTTTAAAAAATAAGTTTTCCAAGTATTTTAAAAATAAGTTTTCCAAGTATTTTATATTCTCAAATAAAACCTACTGAAGTGTTTTGGTTTTATTTTAAGATTTCAAAATAAATATTTAAATAAAACAAATCCTATTTGATTTAATAACTAAGGCCCATTTTATTTAATTGTTAATGGACCATAAAATAAAAATGTTATTTTGTTTTAAACAAGTTTTCCAAATATCTTATATTTCCAAATAAAACCTACTGATTTGGTTTTGAAAATATTTGGATTTCAAATGGAGATTTCAATAAATAAATCAAACCCTATTTAATTAATGAATGGATCCTAAAATGAATAAAAATATTATTTTATTTTGGAATTTTGGATTATGTTACTAAACAGAACCAAGTTCAAAGTTGTGAAGTGTGGTGTTTGTTTGAATTGATTTGGTTGATTGAATTGTTTGTTTGATTTTCAAATCAGTAAATGGAAATAGAAAAGATTAAATCTTTCAGACAGAAAAAAGTAGTACAAAGGACCCAGCCCAACAAACTGGCCCAACAGCCCAGTCCAGCCCACCTGTTCCCTCGCCCCCGAAACGTTTTCCTTACCGCAAAACAAACCCGCGCAGTGAATGACAACTGGAGCCCACCTGAAACTTTCCTCTCTCGCTGACAAGTATGCCCCACTCTCCTGTTCATCCTCCTCACCCGCGCGACCTCCTTCCCCCAAACCTCGCTGCCGTTGCTGCCGTTCAATCTGCGCGTTCAATTCGCCATAATACCGAGCTTTAATCTCGCCGCGACCACGCACGTTAAAACGCCAGCGTCTTCTCCTCCTTTCCCCTCTGTCTCCTCTCCCAAGCACGCCCCCAGGCCGCCTCAATTTCTCCCCGAGCAACTCTGTCTCCGACGACCCTCCTTGTCGATTCAGGACGAGCCTGACCACTCCTTACCTCCCCGACCAAGCTCACACCTTCTCCACTCCCTGGCGCATCTCTCAGCACCCTCTGTTCTACCGCGGGCGCCCCAGAGCACCACCTTCGTCAAGCTTTGACCTCGCCGCCGTCTGCCTCGTTTCCGTCGAGCTCCTCCGGTAAGTCCAGACCGCCCCGCGCCTCCTCGTTCACGCTCCCTCACTCGCCTCGACCATGCGCAGCTAACCATGTCCTCTGTTTGTATTCTTGTGAACCGTAGCATCGTCCTCGACCTCGACCGTGTGCAACCGTCGCCAGACCTAACTCCGGCGAGGAATTACGACTGCCCCTGAGCGCCCCTGGTCAAGCCAACAATACCTTGAGCATCACCACAGCCCGGCGAATCTGGTGAGCACCTTCCCATCCTCCCTCGCTTCCTATTTCACCAGCGCCGCCGCCGTCTGACCTCGCCGCCGCCAGCAACCGTCGCTGCGCCGCCCGAGTTTGGTCAATGCAATGTTAGTCGTAGGATCTAGATCGGGCGAGCAAGATTAGATCACTTAACCGCGAAGGGGTACGCGTCATGTGTCGCACGATCTGATTAGATCCAATGGCTGCAACTACGCGATCCGGCCGAACCGTTACCAACGAATGACGACGCGACGCGTGGCTAGGTTTCTGATTTAAAAACAGATTGAAACCAGATTTGAATTGCAATTTGAAACTCATGTAACTTTTGATCCACACGTCCAAAAATTGCAAATTTGGTATCGTTGGAATCAGTAGAACAAACCCTAGCCAACCATGCCCTTGGTTTAGCAAATAGTATCTGTTAGAGTGTTTGTTTTTGCAGAAACATTTGCATGCTTGTTAAGAATGTGAAAATTGTTTAAAAATGAATTTGAGGTTAAAATCTTTGGAAATTGGATTGATTTTAACCTACTAACATTAGGAAACACTTTGTGGACTCAAAAATGTATTTGGTGAAACAAAATAAAGATTCTTTGATTTAAAACCATTTCTAGTCAAATAGAAATGTGATTTATTTATTAAAAATGATTTTGAAGGAAAACTTTTGGGAAATGTTTTGTTTTAAACTCTCTGACCCTAAACAACAAGTTTTATGGTTTGAAAACATATTTGGTGAACCTTGGAGATTAATGCCTTGGTAAAAATATTTCTACACCACATAAAATGATACTTTGTTTTGAAAATGGTTTTTGTAGTGAAACCTTTTGCAAATGACTTTGCCACTTTATAAAATGACCATTAGGTGTTTTAAAATGTTCATGACCCATTAGGAACCACTTTTTCAAACAAAACAAAGCTTGGCATGCTTGCATGCATTACTTTGACTTTGTTATTTTATGTGTGTTGTTTTGCTTGATTGGTAGATTGAGTTTGTGCCTTGTTTGATTGGAATGTAGTGACTTGAAGAGTGTGATTGTTGCAAGGACAAGGAGTGAACCCATACTCTACCAAAAAGGCAAGTGATGCTTCATACTTTCTATCCCATTACTTTCTCTATGCATTAGTGATTTTTCTCTAAGTAAAACTTGCATGGATTTTTGCTAAGTATAGACCTTGCTAGTAAAACCTAGTAGATGAAACCTTAGTGTAAATCTTCCTAAGTTAAGATTCCTATTACTATCAAGCTTAGCCTAGCTAATAGAAAACATGGGTGGAATATATATTCACACTATGGAAAAATCTCTAAGTCTGAGGACTTATGTTTTTGTTTAATAAAACAACTAAGTTAATGAATCACCTGGGTGGAATGGTAATTGCTTGGTGGTTTTTGGTTGAGTGGTTACACAAGGCCAGGGGACTGGTGAACCTTGTGTATCTCACTTGTGGTATGCCACCCAGGAACAAAGAGATTTGAGATGTCAAATGTTGAGAAGCTTCAAGTGCAACCACTTGGCAATATGGGCTCTGCCATGATCATATAGGTTGCAAGAACTTAGCCATATGGACAGAGGGTGGTAGTGTTTGATAGGTTGGAACGCGTCCATTTTGGTCTAAGGGAAGGCTTCTGAAAGATCTTGTCTTGGGAAACCAAGTCTTGTGGGGAAAGTGCACCACCTCTGCAGAGTGTAAAATCTAAGTACTTAGCCATGTCCCTGGTAAAGGACAATTTGAGCATCAAGACATGGAAGCAATCAAGAATCTCATCATTCAAATTTCTAAGATAAAACTTGTGGTTTGAACAAGGGTTGTTTGAAATCTTCAATCTTTGATTGGGAGAAGCCTTGGAAAAGATTTTGTGAAAACAAAGACTTAGTATTTTCAAATGTTAAGGAAAAATCTATTTTGAGCAATGCAAACCTCAACTCCACTTAGCCAAATGCATATAGATGATAGACTCCACTATACTACCATAGTATCACTTGCCAATACAATTCAAATGTATTGACCCTTTGTGGCTGTAACTTGTATGTTGTAGGTTTGATTGATTTTAGTGAAGATTGATTGATTAGGATTACAAAGTCTACAACCAACATCTGCCTGTGGCACTTTGAAGATGAAGGACCCATGACTATAGTTATTCCGCTGCAATGAAATGTAATAGCCAAATGAGCTATGTATGATGTAATAAAATTATGTTCTTCCTGGTTAGAAAGTTATATTATGACCTTTGTTTCTTGATATTACATCTTAACTGTGGATGCTAGCTATTGATCCAGGGACTAGCATTGTAAACACAGGGGACACCACCTTATATAGTTGTAAGGTTGGGCCACTCCCTCTACAGATGGTATCAGAGCATTGTGTTGCCTGTAGGATTTGTAAACCTAGGATTGGACAAAAACCCTTAGAAAAATAGGAGTTATATTTTGATCCAAAACTTATATACAAAAATACTTGTAAACTCTTTCCTCAACCATTTTGGTTTCAACTCTACTTCTCTTCTACTTCAACCTGATGGAAAAACCTACCCATGGCCAAAGACTACACCATGTGCAAAGGACTTATTCAACTTCTTCAACTCTAATGACTTCAACTTCTTCAACTCTAATGACTTCAACTTCTTCAACTCTAATGACTTCAACATCTTCAGCATATTCACCAAGGACTTCCAACTTGGATGACACTAAGGACTACAAGTGAGACAAGGAAATCTTGCTCAAGATTTAGAGACTGAGGGAATGCAAAAGTTAGAAGAAGATCACATCACTAGAAGTTATTGTAATCAAGAGTTTTTCTCAAGGGAACAAAGATCTCATGTAAGAAGAATCATGAAGGAAAGAAAGATCACAAGTGAACCATATAGATGGACCACCATATTTTAGATAAGTCAAAACACACCAACTTATGTGGTGTAACAAAAATATTTTTGTTGCCTAAGTATATGCTTGAACTTTGTTGTTTGAGTGAAATGTTTGACTTGTGATTGCATGCACATTGTTTGTGTGAATTAGAAACATCTCCTTAGAAATATCTTGCCTATTCTAATCTCCCTTCAACCCAAACAGATGACTACTCCAAAAGACTCCAGGGTTGATGACACCAACACCAACCAAGAGGACAGCATGAAAGAGCTCATAGCAACTCAACACCAGTTAAACCAACTGACAGCTCAGTTCATAGCCAACACTAGTGTTAAAGATCCAGCACTGCAAAAGTTTTTGGAGGAACAAACCCAACTGATGCTTAAGGTGACTAATCAAATGATCAACATGGAAGAAAGCTATCCCAAAAGAGTCTTTGACAACAAGGATGACAGAAATATTATTCTAAATGGAGCCCCAGCTTGCATTATTTGTGGAGACAAGGATCATACTTACAAGGAGCATGGAGATCAATGCCCTAACTGTGAAGAAAATCATCCTGTTGGACAATGTCCCACCTCTCAAGCTACTTGTTACCTTTGTGAAGGAAACGACCATCTCCCTATCCAATGCCCCATCTACTCCATGGTGGAACAAAGGAAACAAGAAGGATCCAAGTCTACCGAGAAAGGAAAAGGACCACTTATACCTCTAAACAAGACAACCCAATTCAAAGGACTAAAGAAACCCAAGAAACAAAAGCAGGACATGAGCCTTGTACAATGTCGTAAATGTAAGGAAATGGGACACTACTCCAGTGGATGCCCAGAGAACAAGAAGAATAAAGAGATTGGCCAAGTGATGTGCAACAACTGCAAAGAGTTAGGCCACTATGTAGCAACTTGTCCACAAGAGCCACGTAAAGAACTCAAGGAAATCCACTATTTCAACTGCAAAAACCCAGGACATTATGCAAGCAACTGTCCAGAAAAGATGAAGAACAAGTTGAACAAGCCTATGGAGAAACTCAACCTTGGCCCATGAGTCAAGAATGGAAACCAAGGACACAATGCAAAAGTTTACTTAGAGAAGTCTTCCCAGGATCCCAAGAAGGACAATATGTAATTTTTGTTTGAAAATTTTAAGGGTGGTAGTACCCTAGTTGTTTTGAACCGGCTTGTAACCCTAGCCTTCCCAAATCTCGGGTAGAGATTTATTTTAAGGGTGGTAGCCTGTCACATCCCAAGATTTTCCAAATCTTGTAATGTGAAAATAAATGAATGAAATAAAACTTTGTTTGATTTTCAGGGCCAGAAGAAACTTTTTGAATTTAATTGGAAACTTCAAACCAATTTGAATCAAATAAATCCTAAAGGGATTTATAAGGATAAACATTTATTAAAGGAAATTAAAATGTTTTGGAATTACTATTTTGGATCTTTTAATAAAAGATTTGGTTTTCAAAAGAAAAGGTGGATTCATAAATAAAGATTATTTTATAAAGCCAAATTAAACCTTGGCCAAGCTTTGGAATTAAAACATTTTGTTTTGATAAAAATAGTAAAGGTTTATTTGAATTAAATTAATAAGGATTTAATATCCAAGTTTTATTAATAAAGGTTTTACTATTTACAAAACATCAAAACTTATTTATTTTTTTTAAAAATAAGTTTTCCAAGTATTTTATATTCTCAAATAAAACCTACTGAAGTGTTTTGGTTTTATTTTAAGATTTCAAAATAAATATTTAAATAAAACAAATCCTATTTGATTTAATAACTAAGGCCCATTTTATTTAATTGTTAATGGACCATAAAATAAAAATGTTATTTTGTTTTAAATAAGTTTTCCAAATATCTTATATTTCCAAATAAAACCTACTGATTTGGTTTTGAAAATATTTGGATTTCAAATGGAGATTTCAATAAATAAATCAAACCCTATTTAATTAATGAATGGATCCTAAAATGAATAAAAATATTATTTTATTTTGGAATTTTGGATTATGTTACTAAACAGAACCAAGTTCAAAGTTGTGAAGTGTGGTGTTTGTTTGAATTGATTTGGTTGATTGAATTGTTTGTTTGATTTTCAAATCAGTAAATGGAAATAGAAAAGATTAAATCTTTCAGACAGAAAAAAATAGTACAAAGGACCCAGCCCAACAAACTGGCCCAACAGCCCAGTCCAGCCCACCTGTTCCCTCACCCCCGAAACGTATTCCTTACCGCAAAACAAACCCGCGCAGTGAATGACAACTGGAGGCCACCTGAAACTTTCCTCTCTCGCTGACAAGTATGCCCCACTCTCCTGTTCATCCTCCTCACCCGCGCGACCTCCTTCCCCCAAACCTCGCTGCCGTTGCTGCCATTCAATCCGCGCGTTCAATTCGCCATAATACCGAGCTTTAATCTCGTCGCGACCACGCACGTTAAAACGCCAGCGTCTTCTCCTCCTTTCCCCTCTGTCTCCTCTCCCAAGCACGCCCCTAGGCCGCCTCAATTTCTCCCCGAGCAACTCTGTCTCCGACGACCCTCCTTGTCGATTCCGGCCGAGCCTGACCACTCCTTACCTCCCCGACCAAGCTCACACCTTCTCCACTCCCTGGCGCATCTCTCAGCACCCTCTATTCTACCGCGGGCGCCCTAGAGCACCACCTTCGTCAAGCTTTGACCTTGCCGCCGTCTGCCTCGTTTCCGTCGAGCTCCTACGGTAAGTCCAGACCGCCCCGCGCCTCCTCGTTCACGCTCCCTCACTCGCCTAGACCATGCGCAGCTAACCATGTCCTCTGTTTGTATTCTTGTGAACCGTAGCATCGTCCTCGACCTCGACCGCGTGCAACCGTCGCCAGACCTAACTCCGGCGAGGAATTACGACTGCCCCTGAGCGCCCCTGGTCAAGCCAACAGTACCTTGAGCATCACCACAGCCCTGCGAATCTGGTGAGCACCTTCCCATCCTCCCTCGCTTCCTATTTCACCAGCGCCGCCGCCGTCTGACCTCGCCGCCGCCAGTGACCATCGCTGCGCCGCCCGAGTTTGGTCAATTCAATGTTAGCCGTAGGATCTAGATCGGGCGAGCAAGATTAGATCACTTAACCGCGAAGGGGTACGCGTCCTGTGTCGCACGATCTGATTAGATCCAATGGCTGCAACTACGCGATCCGGCCGAACCGTTACCAACGAATGACGACGCGACGCGTGGCCAGGTTTCTGATTTAAAAACAGATTGAAACCAGATTTGAATTGCAATTTCAAACTCATGTAACTTTTGATCCACACGTCCAAAAATTGCAAATTTGGTATCGTTGGAATCAGTAGAACAAACCCTAGCCAACCATGCCCTTGGTTTAGCAAATAGTATCTGTTAGAGTGTTTGTTTTTGCAGAAACATTTGTATGCTTGTTAAGAATGTGAAAAATGTTTAAAAATGAATTTGAGGTTAAAATCTTTGGCAATTGGATTGATTTTAACCTACTAACATTAGGAAACACTTTGTGGACTCTAAAATGTATTTGGTGAAACAAAATAAAGATTCTTTGATTTAAAACCATTTCTAGTCAAATAGAAATGTGATTTATTTATTAAAAATGATTTTGAAGGAAAACTTTTGGGAAATGTTTTGTTTTAAACTCTATGACCCTAAACAACAAGTTTTATTGTTTGAAAACATATTTGGTGAACCTTGGAGATTAATGCCTTGGTAAAAATATTTCTACACCACATAAAATGATACTTTGTTTTGAAAATGGTTTTTGTAGTGAAACCTTTTGCAAATGACTTTGCCACTTTATAAAATGACCATTAGGTGTTTTCAAATGTTCATGACCCATTAGGAACCACTTTTTCAAACAAAACAAAGCTTGGCATGCTTGCAAGCATTACTTTGACTTTGTAATTTTATGTGTGTTGTTTTGCTTGATTGGTAGATTGAGTTTGTGCCTTGTTTGATTGGAATGTAGTGACTTGAAGAGTGTGA
Organism: Avena sativa; assembly: GCA_916181665.1. Lineage (NCBI taxonomy): Eukaryota > Viridiplantae > Streptophyta > Magnoliopsida > Poales > Poaceae > Avena > Avena sativa. Next base: position 380,373,548 of record OV702284.1, read on the forward strand.
TTGTTGAAAGGACAAGGAGTGAACCCATACTCTACCAAAAAGGCAAGTGATGCTTCATACTTTCTATCCCATTACTTTCTCTATGCATTAGTGATTTTTCTCTAAGTAAAACTTGCATGGATTTTTGCTAAGTATAGACCTTGCTAGTAAAACCTAGTAGATGAAACCTTAGTGTAAATCTTCCTAAGTTAAGATTCCTATTACTATCAAGCTTAGCCTAGCTAATAGAAAACATGGGTGGAATATATATTCACACTATGGAAAAATCTCTAAGTCTGAGGACTTATGTTTTTGTTTAATAAAACAACTAAGTTAATGAATCACCTGGGTGGAATGGTAATTGCTTGGTGGTTTTTGGTTGAGTGGTTACACAAGGCCAGGGGACTGGTGAACCTTGTGTATCTCACTTGTGGTATGCCACCCAGGAACAAAGAGATTTGAGATGTCAAATGTTGAGAAGCTTCAAGTGCAACCACTTGGCAATATGGGCTCTGCCATGATCATATAGGTTGCAAGAACTTAGCCATATGGACAGAGGGTGGTAGTGTTTGATAGGTTGGAACGCGTCCATTTTGGTCTAAGGGAAGGCTTCTGAAAGATCTTGTCTTGGGAAACCAAGTCTTGTGGGGAAAGTGCACCACCTCTGCAGAGTGTAAAATCTAAGTACTTAGCCATGTCCCTGGTAAAGGACAATTTGAGCATCAAGACATGGAAGCAATCAAGAATCTCATCATTCAAATTTCTAAGATAAAACTTGTGGTTTGAACAAGGGTTGTTGGAAATCTTCAATCTTTGATTGAGAGAAGCCTTGGAAAAGATTTTGTCAAAACAAAGACTTAGTATTTTCAAATGTTAAGGAAAAATCTATTTTGAGCAATGCAAAACTCAACTCCACTTAGCCAAATGCATATAGATGATAGACTCCACTATACTACCATAGTATAACTTGCCAATACAATTCAAATGTATTGACCCTTTGTGGCTGTAACTTGTATGTTGCAGGTTTGATTGATTTTAGTGAAGATTGATTGATTAGGATTACAAAGTCTACAACCAACATCTGCCTGTGGAACTTTGAAGATGAAGGACCCATGACTATAGTTATTCCGCTGCAATGAAATGTAATAGCCAAATGATCTATGTATGATGTAATAAAATTATGTTCTTCCTGGTTATAAAGTTATATTATGACCTTTGTTTCTTGATATTACATCTTAACTGTGGATGCTAGCTATTGATCCAGGGACTAGCATTGTAAACACAGGGGAGACCACCTTATATTGTTATATGGTTGGGCCACTCCCTCTACACCAACCGACCATGCCTCGAGCATCACCACATCCTTGCGATCACGGTAAGCATCCCCACTTTGTTCTTTGCTTCCTGTAGTTGCTGTAGCGCCACCGCCTGACCGTCGCCGCCGTCTGCCGCCGCGCAGCGCCCCCCGTTGTTGACCAAGAAGTAGCGACCGTAGGATCTACATCGGACGAACGAGATAGATCACTTAAACACCGAAGGGGTACGCGACCAGAGCCGTGCGATCTGTTTAGATCCAATGCACCGCAGAGCACGATCCGACCGAAGCGGTACTAGCCAATGACATCGCGACGCGTGGCCAGTCTTTGTTTAAAACAGAATTTGAAAAACAGATTTAGATGCAGATTTGAAAACCCTATAACTTTTGATCCACACGTCCAAAAATTACAAACTTTATATCAATGAAATCAGTGGAGCAAGGCCTAGCCAACCATGGATTTTTTTAGTAAAAAGCCTCTGTTAAAATGTTTGTTTTTGCAAAAACATTTGTATGCTTGTTTAGATTAGAGAAATTATTCAAAAATGTTTTAAGGTTGAAATCTTGGCAAATTAGTTTGTGGTGAACTTACTGACCCTAGGAACCAACCCGTGGATTTAAAAAATGGATTTTGTGAAGTTTAGGAATAAGAACTTGATTTAGCCCATTTCTAGCCAAATAAAAATATGGATTTTGTTATGGAAATGACTTTGGAGTAAAAACTTTGGGAAAATATTTTGGATCAAACCTACTGACCACATAAAGTTGTTGCCTTGATAAAAATATTTTCCACCACATAAAATAATGATTGGATTTAAAAATGGTTTATGGATAAAACCCTTTTGCAAATGACTTTGCCACTTTAGAAAATGACCACTTTGACCCTTACAAAATTTAGAACCTAGTGGAAAACCACCTTTGCAAAATAAAACTATCTTTTGCATGCTTGCATGCATGACCTAGTTTTTCTTATTTTATGTGTGTGAATTGTTTGATTGATTATTGGTTTGGAATGCTAGTTGATATTGTGTTTGCTTGATTGATTTGTAGTGAAATTAGAAAAGTGTGAAACTAGCAAGATCAAGAAGTGAACCAACATTCCCTACCAAAAAGGCAAGTGACACTATCATCTAAAGTCCTACTATTTTCATTATACTTAGTGGATTTTGAAAACATGCATGAACAGAATTATTATACTTATGCTATGCTAAATCCTAATAGGATACCCTGTACATTCCTTAGTGAAAACAATGTAGTTGTTACATGCTTAGCCATGCTATGTTTTGAAAAGAGATACATGTTGAGATTTTATGAATTTGAGAAAAGGACTTGTGATTTTATATAATAAAACAAGGACTCAATGAACCACCTGGGTGGACAAGGACTTTGAGTTTTGGAGAAGGTGGCAACAAAAGGAACCATGTCTATGGCAATCTCTTTGTGTTGTTCTCCAAAAGAAAACCACCCAGGAAACTTAGAGATTGAACATGTTTCTCCAATTGTGGCTTTCGTGTACAACCACATGCTACTTATGGCTCTGGCTTAGTCAACTACATTGGGAAGACCCATGCATTATCTTCAGGTTACTGAAAATGAGGACCTGGAATCCTACATGGGTACTGAAGACAAGCTAGCAATGGTGTATGGGAGGACCCTCTGGAAAGACTTCGTCACATTCTCAATCTGCCAGTACTCCATCTTGGTGAGTACCAATCCAGTGGCCACTGGTGGCAACAAGATGGGATTGTGATATGTGGGTAAAGTGTACTACTTCTGCAGAAGATAATAAAATCTAAGTACTTAGCCGTGTCCCCGGTTATGGACAATACTGAGCAACTAAAGCTTGAAGCTATGGGAAATCTCGACATTCCAATTTCTAAAAGAAAACTTTCTAAGTGACAACAAAAGACTTGATGCACTTGGGGGTACCAAGGAGCTCAAGAGATTTTGATGAAAACTTGAAGCACTTGGGGTTACCAAGGAGCTCAAGAGATTTTGATAAAACTTGATGTACTTGGGGTTACCAAGGAACTCAAGAGATTTTGACAAAGACACTTGGTGGATTACAAGGAGTTCAGAAAGATTTGACAAAGGAAACAAAACCATTTGAAAAGATAGGATAAATTATTGCTTTCTGCAAATGAGCCTAAAACCCTACTTAGCCAAATATGCATGTAATGATAGGATCCATTTATATTCTACATAGTAGTGAAACTTGCCAATACAATTCAAATGTATTGACCCTTGTGGCTGTAACTTGTAATGTTGCAGGTTTGATTGATTTTATTGAAGATTGAATGATTAGGATTACAAAGTCTACAACCAACATGTTTTCCTGTGGCACTTGAAGATGAAGGACCACATGTTATAGTTATTTCGCTACAATGTAATGTAATAGCCAAATGAGCTATGTAAGATGTAATAAAACTATGTTATTCCTGGTTATAAAGTTATATTATGACCTTTGTTTCTTGATATTACATCTTAACTGTGGATGCTAGCTATTGATCCATGGATTAGCATTGTAAACACAGGGGACTCTACCTTATTTAAAGGTTGGGACCCTAACAGATGGTATCAGAGCATTGTGTTGCCTGTAGGATTTGTAAACCTAGGATTGGACAAAAACCCTTAGAAAATAGGAGTTGTTCTTGTTCCAAAACTTATTTACAAAACAAACTTGTAAACTCTTTCCTCAACCACTTTGATTTTGATTCTACATCTCATCTATTTTCAACTTGATGGAAAAACCTACCCCATGGCCAAAGACTTCACCATGTGCAAAGGACTTCATCAACTCTAATGACTTCAACTTCTTCAAATCTAATGACTTCAACATCTTCAGCATATTCACCAAGGACTTCCAACTTGGATACCACTAAGGACTACAAGTGAGACAAGGAAATCTTGCTCAAAGATTTAGAGACTAAGGGAATGCAAAAATTAGAAGGAGCCTACATCATTTGAAGTCTTGTGACCAAGAATTTCTCCTAAGGAAACCATGATCTCATGCAAAAAGAATCAACCAAGAAGGATGGAAAGATCACAAGTGAACCATATAGATGGACCACCATATTTTAATTAAGACAAGCTCACCAACTTATGTGGTGTAACAAAAATATTTTGTTGCCTAAGTATGTGCTTGAACTTTGTTGTTTGAGTGAAAAGTTGTTTGTGAATGCTTGCACATTGTTTGAGTGAATTGTGATGTGTGTGATTAGAATTGATCCCTTAAGAAATATCTTGCCTATTCTAATCTCCATTCAACCCAAACAGATGACTACTCCAAGAGACTCCACCATCAAGGTTGATGACACCAACACCAACCAAGAGGACAGCATGAAAGAGCTCATAGCAACCCAACACCAGTTGAACCAAATGACAACTCAATTCATAGCCAACTCCAGTGGGGAAGATCCAACACTACAAGGATTTTTGGAAACTCAAGCCCAATTGATGCTTAAGGTGACAGATCAAATGATCAATATGGAAGAAAAATATTCCAAAAGAGTTTGTGACAACAAGGATGACAGAAATGTTAGTCTAGATGGAGCACCAGCTTGCATTATTTGTGGAGACAAGGATCATACTTCCAAGGAGCATGGAGATCAATGCCCCAATTGTGAAGAGAAACACCCAGTTGGACAATGTCCCACCTCTCAAGCTACTTGCTACCTATGTGAAGGAAACAACCATGTCCCTATCCAATGCCCCATCTATTCCATTGTTGAACAAAGGAAACAAGGTGGAGTGCAACAAATGATTGCAAACCATCCAGAAGGATCCAAGTTTACCAAGAAGGTTGATGACAAAGGAAAAGGTCCACTTATACCTCCAAGCAAAACAACCCAATTCAAAGGACCAAAGAAAAATTTTCCCAAGAGCAATAGAAGGAAGAAACATGTAGACATTCCTACCTACCAGATAACATATGAACAACATGAACTAGATGCACTCCTAGCTTTGGAGAAACCCAAAAAGCAAAAGAAGGACAAAAGCCATGTGCAATGTCATAAATGTAAAGAAATGGGACACTATTCCAGTGAATGCCCAGAGAACCAGAAGAATAAGGAGATTGGCCAAGTGATGTGCAACAACTGCAAAGAGCTAGGCCATTATGTAGCAACTTGTCCACAAGAGACACGTAAGGAACTCAAAGATATCAACTGTTTCAATTGCAAAAACCCAGGACATTATGCAAGCAATTGTCCAGAAAAGATGAAGAACAAGTTAAACAAGCCTATGAAGGATCTCAGCCTTGGACCTTGAGTCAAGAGTGGAAACAAAGGACACTATGCAGATATTTGCCCAAAGGAGTTTCCCCAGGATCCCAAGAAGGCCAATATGTAATTTTGTTTGAAATTTATTTTAAGGGTGGTAGTACCCTAGTTGTTTTGAGCCTACTTGTAACCCTAGCTTTCCCAAATCTCGGGACGAGATTTATTTTAAGGGTGGTAGCCTATCACATCCCAAGATTTTACAAATCTTGTAATGTGAAAAATAAATGAATAAAATAAAACTTTGTTGATTTTCAGGGTGAGAAGAAACTTTTTGAATCCAATTGGGAACCTTCAAACTTATTTTGAACAAATAAAATCCTAAAGGGATTTAAAAAGATAAACATTTAATAAAGGAAAAATAAAAATATTTGGAACTACTATTTTGAATCTTTTAATAAAAGATTTGATTTAAAATGAAAAGGAAGGAATTCAAATAAGGATTATTTTAATAGCCAAAATTAAAACTTTGGCCAAGCCTTTGAAATAAAATATTTCCATTTGAGAAAAGTAGTAAAAGGTTGATTTAAATAAAATAATAAGGATTTAAAATCCAAGTTTATTGAAAATAAAATTTTTGCTATTTTAATTAAACATCAAAACTTATTTATTTGTTTTAAACAAGTTTTCCAAGTATTCTTTAATTTCAAATAAAACCTACTGATTTGGTTTGAAAATAATTAAATTTCAAATGGAGTTTTGAATAATCAAAATCTATTTGATTTAATAACAAAGGTCTATTTATTTAATTAATAATGGACCCAAAAAAATAATAAAAATATTATTTTTGTTTTAGGACTTTGGTTTTTGTTGTTAAACAGAACCAAATTCAGTTACAAAAGTGTGATGAATGTTTTGATTTGAATGCTTGAATTGTTGTTTGAAAATTCAAAATAGAAAATAGATTTGGAAAAAGATAAAACTTTCAGGAAGAAAAACAAATAGAGTTGGACTCAGCCCAACTGGCCAAGCCCAACAGCCAAGTGCCAGCCCACTCTCTACCACCCAAAGGAAAACATTTCGCACTCACTTTTTTAACCCACACAGACAATGATTAGTGGACCCCTCTCCCTGTCTCTCTCCCTCGCTGACACCCAGACCCCACCCAGCCAGCTCACCTCCTTCTTCCTCGCGCAGACGACGCCCTGCCGTTTCCTGCTCTTTACGCCGGCGATCAATTCACGCTGTTAACGGCCATTACTCCCCCTGCGACCACGCGGTATTAAACGCCTCGCCCTCCTCTCCATTTCCCCTCACGCGCCTCCCCTCTCTGCCCCCAGGCCGACGGAATTTCGAGCCACACTCCCACTGCTCCGACCATCGTCCCTCCTCGATTCCGGCCGAACCGTGCCACCTCCTGCCTCCCCGACCAAGCACACATACTCCCCACTCCCAGGCGCACCTGACCGTGCCTTTCGTTCAATCGCGGGCGCTCCAGAACGACGGCTCCATCTTTAACTGAGCACCACCGCGACTGCGCCTTACTCCGGCGAGTTCCCCAGGTAGAATCCGACCGCCCCTCTTCTTCTCCTTCACGCAAGCAGCTTCGCCTTGATCTTGCGCGTCTAACTGTGTCTTCATTTTCCCTCGGGGCGAACCACAGCACCGCCCTCGACAACAACCAGAGCCGCCCGACGCCGTTCCCCACTCCGGCGAGCAATCCTGCTAGAACCAGTGCGTCCCTCGACCAACCGACCACGCCTCGAGCATCACCACATCCTTGCGATCACGGTAAGCATCCCCACTTCGTTCTTTGCTTCCTGTAGTTGCCGTAGCGCCACCGCTTGACCGTCGCCACCGTCTGCCGCCGCGCAGCGCCGCCCGTTGTTGACCAAGCAGTAGCGACCGTAGGATCTAGATCGGACGAACGAGATAGATCACTTAAACACCGAAGGGGTACGCGACCAGAGCCGTGCGATCTGTTTAGATCCAACGCACCGCAGAGCACGATCCGACCGAAGCGGTACCAGCCAATGACATCGCGATGCGTGGCCAGTCTTTGTTTAAAACAGAATTTGAAAAACAGATTTAGATGCAGATTTGAAAACCCTATAACTTTTGATCCACATGTCCAAAAATTACAAACTTTATATCAATGAAATCAGCGGAGCAAGCCCTAGCCAACCATGGATTTTGTTTAGTAAAAAGCCTGTGTTAAAATGTTTGTTTTTGCAGAAACATTTGTATGCTTGTTTAGATTAGAAAAATTATTCAAAAAATTTTTAAGGTTGAAATCTTGGCAAATTAGTTTGTGGTGAACTTACTGACCCTAGGAACCAACCCATGGATTTAAAAAATGGATTTTGTGAACTTTAGGAATAAGAACTTGATTTAGCCCATTTCTAGCCAAATAAAAATATGGATTTTGTTATGGAAATGACTTTGGAGTAAAAACTTTGGGAAAATATTTTGGATCAAACCTACTGACCCTAAACACCAAGTTTGAGAAACAACAACTTATTTTGTGAACAACATAAAGTTGTTGCCTTGATAAAAATATTTTCCACCACATAAAATAATGATTGGATTTAAAAATGGTTTATGGATAAAACCCTTTTGCAAATGACTTTGACACTTTAGAAAATTACCACTTTGAACCTTACAAAATTTAGAACCTAGTGGAAAACCACCTTTGCAAAATAAAACTATCTTTTGCATGCTTGCACGCATGACCTAGTTTTTCTTATTTTATGTGTGTGAATTGTTTGATTGATTATTGGTTTGGAATGCTAGTTGATATTGTGTTTGCTTGATTGATTTGTAGTGAAATTAGAAAAGTGTGAAACTAGCAAGATCAAGAAGTGAACCAACATTCCCTACCAAAAAGGCAAGTGACACTATCATCTAAAGTCCTACTATTTTCATTATACTTAGTGGATTTTGAAAACATGCATGAACAGAATTATTATACTTATGCTATGCTAAATCCTAATAGGATACCCTGTACATTCCTTAGTGAAAACAATGTAGTTGTTACATGCTTAGCCATGCTATGTTTTGAAAAGAGATACATGTTGAGATTTTATGAAGTTGAGAAAAGGACTTGTGATTTTATATAATAAAACAAGGACTCAATGAACCACCTGGGTGGACAAGGACTTTGAGTTTTGGAGAAAGTGGCAACAAAAGGAACCATGTCTATGGCAATCTCTTTGTGTTGTGCTCCAAAAGAAAACCACCCAGGAAACTTAGAGATTGAACATGTTTCTCCAATTGTGGCTTTCGTGTACAACCACATGCTACTTATGGCTCTGGCTTAGTCAACTACATTGGGAAGACCCATGCATTGTCTTCAGGTTACTGAAAATGAGGACCTGGAATCCTACATGGGTACTGAAGACAAGCTAGCAATGGTGTATGGGAGGACCCTCTGGAAAGACTTCGTCACATTCTCAATCTGCCAGTACTCCATCTTGGTGAGTACTAATCCAGTGGCCACTGGTGGCAACAAGATGGGATTGTGATATGTGGGTAAAGTGTACTACTTCTGCAGAAGATAATAAAATCTAAGTACTTAGCCGTGGCCCCGGTTATGGACAATACTGAGCAACTAAAGCTTGAAGCTATGGGAAATCTCGACATTCCAATTTCTAAAAGAAAACTTTCTAAGTGACAACAAAAGACTTGATGCACTTGGGGGTACCAAGGAGCTCAAGAGATTATGATGAAAACTTGAAGCACTTGGGGTTACCAAGGAGCTCAAGAGATTTTGATAAAACTTATGTACTTGGGGTTACCAAGGAACTCAAGAGATTTTGACAAAGACACTTGGTGTATTCCAAGAAGTTCAGAAAGATTTGACAAAGGAAACAAAACCATTTGAAAAGATAGGATAAATTATTGCTTTCTGCAAATGAGCCTAAAACCCTACTTAGCCAAATATGCATGTAATGATAGGATCCATTTATATTCTACATAGTAGTGAAACTTGCCAATACAATTCAAATGTATTGACCCTTGTGGCTGTAACTTGTAATGTTGCAGGTTTGATTGATTTTATTGAAGATTGAATGATTAGGATTACAAAGTCTACAACCAACATGTTTGCCTGTGGCACTTGAAGATGAAGGACCCCATGTTATAGTTATTCCGCTGCAATGTAATGTAATAGCCAAATGAGCTATGTAAGATGTAATAAAACTATGTTATTCCTGGTTATAAAGTTATATTATGACCTTTGTTTCTTGATATTACATCTTAACTGTGGATGCTAGCTATTGATCCAGGGACTAGCATTGTAAACACAGGGGACTCTACCTTATTTAAAGGTTGGGACCCTAACATTTAAGTTTCCATTTAGAAACAAAAGTTTCTTTTCACCCTAAATTTCAACGATTATTTATTTTGTTTATTTATTTTTCACATATCAAAATTTGGAAAATTTTGGGATGTGACAGGCTACCACCCTTAAAAGAAATCTCGTCCCGAGATTTGGGAAGGCTAGGGTTACAAGTTGGCTTGAAGACAACTAGGGTACTACCACCCTTAAAAGAAAGTCTCATAGGGTTACATTGATGGTTCACTTGACCATGGGTTCAATACTTGATATCCAGACAAGGAATCCTTATTTGACTCTTCTGAGTTAACTAATTCCTAACATCCACTTCTTCTATTTCTTCAAGATTCCCATCCATGTCAATGTGGTTCACATGTCCTTTCTGGGTAACATTGGAGTCATTTCCATTGGAGTTTTCGACACCCTTTTTCTTTTTATTCTCAGGACAGTCTGATGCATAGTGTCCAAGTTCCTTACAATTATAGCTCTGCAACTGGCTAATGTCTTTCTTCTTGAAAGTGCCATGTTGGTTCTCACCAAGGTCATCTCCATTGTCAGTATCATTTCCATTATTATCACTTCCATTGTTGTTGTGGTGATGCTGATGTGGTTCAGAATCTTCATTGCTCTTTTTGAATGAACGCTTCTTTTGTGATGTTCCTGAGTGATACTTGATTTTATGTTTCCTCTTTCTGTTCTCAACTTGATTCATATTGTTTTCCAAGATGGTGGCTTTGTCACAGAGTGATTGATAAGTTGGGACATAGGCAACAGATAGCTGCAGGTTCAACTCATCATTAAGTCCTTCAAGAAATTTCTCCTTTCTCTTAGCATTTGTGTCAACTTCATTCGGTGCATAGCGTGCCAGATTGTTGAATTCTTCAATATACTCAGCCACACTGAGATGACGCTGTTTCAGATTGTGGAATTCCTTTTTCTTCAAGTTCATCACTCCAGATGAGATGTGAGCTGTACGAAAACCATCCTCAAAAATAGCCCAAGTCACATCCTCAAGGGGAGTGGTGATCTGAAAGTTGTCCCACCATGTTGCTGCTGGTCCTTAAAGCAGATGTGGTGCAAACCTAACTTTTCCTCGTCGGTGTAGCCAACAGTCACTAAGTCCTTATTCACCGAACGTAACCAGTCATTGGCTACCATTGGGTCAGTTGTCCCAGAGAACCTTGCAGGCCTTAGTTTCAGGAACCTGGTGAGCATATCATATGCTGGAGGATTATTCTGATTGTTGTTGTTGTTGTTGTTGTTCTGATTCTGATTTTGCATAAACTGTGTCATCATCTGCATTATTTGAGCTTGAGCTGTCATCAACTGCTGCATCTCGGGAGTGACATTGTTGTTGTTGTTGTTGTTGTTTTGTTTGGGGTTGGCACGACGGGGAGGCATCTGTTGGTTTGATAGGGATAAGTAATGATGGATATATCTAAAGAAGTTCTAACACACCACCCAAAACAATCAAGTTCAAACAAACAATCAAGCAATCATGAAACAACTATTCTCTTAACAACTTATGAGCTTAACCCATGAGTTGAAGGAAACAACAAGTTTTCTTAAAATAATCAACCTAGTATAGTCATGCCTCATAGGTTATGATCCATACACTAACTTGATATCATGTCTTAGATATTTGGTAGGCAATCTAATGTTCTCTTGGTTCTCACTTGTAGTCCTTAGTGATGTCTAAGTTAAAGTCCTTGGTGAAACTAAAGTTGAAGTCATTGGTCATGGTGAAGGCTTTCTCCATCAAGTTGAAAAGTAAGAGATGTAGAATCAAAACCAAAAAGGTTGACGAAAGAATTTACAAGATTGTTTGTAAATAAGTTTTGGAACAAAACAACTTCTATTTTTCTAAGGGGTTTTGTCCAATCCTAGGGTTACAATCCTACAGGCAACACAGTGCTCTGATAGATCCCTGTGTTTACAATGCTAGTCCCTAGATCAATAGCTAGCATCCACAGTTAAGATGTAATATCAAGAAACAAGGTCATAATACAACTTATAACCAGGAATAAAATAATTCATTACATCTTACATAGCTCATTTTGCTATCACATTACAATGCAATAGAATATCTATATAGCATGGAGTCCTTCATCTTCAAAGTGCCACAGGCAATCATGTTGGTTGTAGACTTGCAATCCTATTCAACACACTTCACTAACATCAAACAGACCTACAACATAATAAGTTGCAGCCACAAGGGTCAATACATTTGAATTGTATTGGCAAGTTTCACTATTATGTAGAAGTAAGTGGATCCTATCATTACATGCATATTTGGCTAAGTAGGGTTTAGGCTCTTTTGCAGAAAGTAATATAGTTTTATCCTATCTTTTCAAAATAGTTTTGATCTTTTGTCAAATCTTTCTGAACTCCTTGGAAAACTCCAAGTGCTTCTAATCCCTTGTTGACACCATCAAGTTTTACTTTGAGAAATTGGAATGTCGAGATCTTCCATAGCTTCAGGCCTTAGTTGCTCAGGGTTGTCCATAACCGGGGACACGGCTAAGTACTTATAATTTGATCTTCTGCAGAAGTTGTACACTTTACCCACATGACACAATCTCTTCTTGATGCCACCAGTGGCCGTTGGATAAGTACTCACCAAATGGAGTACCGGCAGATCGAGAATGTGACAAAGTATTTCCATAGAAGTCCTCCCAATACACAATGCTAGCTTGTCTACCAGGCACCAATGTAAGGATATATTTCCAATACACAATTCTAGTTAACCTGAAGATGCCAATGCAAGGGTATTCCACTATGTAGTTGACTAAGCCAGAGCCCATTTAGCATGTGGCTGTACACGGAAGCCACTGTACGAGAAACATGTTTAATCTCTAAGTCCCTGGGTGGTTTTCTTCTAGTGCACATACAAAAAGGTAGCCATAAAAACATGGTTCCCTTTGCTGCCACCTTGTCCAAAACTTGCGTATCCTCTTTCCAACCAGGTGGTTCATTGAGTACTTGTTTTATCATATAAAACATATAATTTTTCCAACACTTCATGTAATCATATCATGTATCCCATCCCAAATATATAGCAGTGCTAAGCATACTACAACTACAATGTTTTCACTAAGGAGGATATAGGGATATCCTATTAGGATTTAGCATAGCATAAAATATAGTAGTCCTATCATGCATGTTACAAAAATCCACTAAGTGTAATGAAAATAGTAGGACTTGGATGATAGTGTCACTTGCCTTTTTAGTAGAGAATGTGGGTTCACTTCCTGATCTTGCAAATATCACACTCTTCTAACTTCACTACAATTCAATCAAGCAAACACATATTCAACTAGCATTCAAACAATTTCACCACACATAAAATATCAAAAACATGGCAATGTATGCAAGCATGCAAAAGATGGTTTTATTTATAAAAGTGGTTTCTATTAGGCTCTAACCATTTTAAAGTCCATATTGATCATTTACAAATGTGGTAAAACCATTTGCAAAAGGTTTCACCCCATAAATCAATTATTATACCAAGGTGATATTTTATGTTGTTGAAAATGCCTTTTGTAAGGTAATAATTTTATAGGGTTCATAAAATATTTTTTTATATCTCAAAACTTGGTGTTTAGGGTTAGAGAGTTTAACTCAAGTCATTTTCCCAAGATTTTACTCAAAAAGCATTTTTAACATATAAACAATATTTTTATTTGACTAGAAATGTTCTAATTCAAATATTTATTCATTAACTTCACAAAATACATTTTTAAATCCATAAGTTGATTTCTAAGGTCAGTAGGTTCAAAACAAACCATTAAGCAAATATTTCACCTTAAGAATATATCTAGAACAATTTTTATATTCAAAATATGCCTACACATGTTTCTGTAAATTCAACCAATTTTACAAAATCAAAACATTAAACAAAGTGCATGGTTGCAAAGTAATTGTCCTGCTGGTTCCAGTCATATAAAATTTGCAAAATTTGGACATGTAGATTTAAAGTTATGAATTTTACAAGTTTGCATATGTAATAGATCAAATTCTGTTTTTAAAACCAGAGTCTGGCCACGTGGCGCTTCCTTACTGGACAATAATGGTTCGCGTGGATTGAGCTTTGTGGAGCGTTGTATTAAAAGGGGATCGGGCGTTGGACAATATGATTTATTAACCATTTAAATTGGGTATTTGTCTTTATTCCAATGAAATTAAATATGGTTTTAATTCCATCAATTTCACTTGGAAGATTTCTTTGATCCCAATATTTCATTTGGATTTGGATTATACTAAATCCAATTATGGATTTGGCTAAGATTTAATTTGGCTTTTAAATATTCCTCATTTAATATTTCTTTATTTACCTTATAAAATCCATATATTTTTTATTTATAAATCCAAACTTGGTGATTCCAATTTGTAAAATCTTATTTAATATTAGTTTATCCTTTTAAATGTTTTTAGGATTATTTGCTCTCCATTTGGTATGGATTTCCAGATAGGTGCTTTATTAGCTTTGGAAATTCAATTTCCTTATCTTATTAAATTCATAAGATTTTATCTATGGCTCCAAATTGAGTGAAACCAAATCATATGGTTTTATATTATTTCTATTTGTCATTCACGATCATTTATAAATGTTTGTTGACAAAAATTTTATATGGATCAAATCTTTAGTCTTTGAGATAACTTGGAAATGTTTCTCTTCCATTAGAGATTTAGGGTTTTGGTTTATTTTCCAAGTGTTTAAATTTCAAGATGCATTTATGAAGAATGCATTCCACTTGATTTGAATTTAGTTGGATTCAAACATTAACCAAAGTTTGTTCAAGATGGGATTTTAAGTTTCCATTTAGAAACAAAAGTTTCTTTTCACCCTAAATTTCAACGATTATTTATTTTGTTTATTTATTTTTCACATTTCAAAATTTGGAAAATTTTGGGATGTGACACTATGTTTTCTATATGTGAAACAAACAACTGTCTTTCAATGCATTGTTATTCATGAATCTTTGTTTGTATCCTTTCATGTTGCATGCATAGTTACTTTGTCTTATTGTTAGAACTCCATCTTGCATGCTCATGTTTAGAGTTCTTTGATCCCAGCTTTCAATGCTTGCAAATGGTTTGATCTTGATTTTGATGGTGCATGTCACCTCAAAAATTATTCTTTTTATCACTTACCTACTTGAGGACGAGCAGGAGTTAAGCTTGGGGATGCTTGATACGTCGGAATCGTATCTATAATTTTTGATGTTCCATGCTTGTTTAGTATCTACTTTGCTTTGCTTTTTCTACACTTTGAGGTGTTTTTATATGTTTTTTGGTACTAACCTATTAACAAGATGCCACAGTGCTAGTTGCCTATTTTCTTCTGTTTTGGTTCCAGAAAGGCAGAAAATCAATATTCTCGGAATTGGACGGGACAAAAGCCAAAGTCAATATTTTACCGTGGGGAACACGGAGCCAGAGTACGAGACGGAGGGGTGGCACCAGGGGCCACACCCCCTGGCGGCGCGGGCTAGGGTTAGCTGTGCCTAGGGGTGTGACCACCCTGGCCGCCCCCTGCCTCGCCTCTTCGCCTATAAAGACCCCCCAATTCCAAAACCCTAAGTACCCGATCAATATTCCATGAAACCGTCTATAGCCGCCGCCACCATCGTCCCTAGATCGGGGGATCTAAAGCTCTTCCCGGCACCCTGCCGGAGGGGAGATCGTCCCGGAGGCCTTCTTCTTCATCATGCCAGCCTCCGGTATGAAGCGTGAGTAGTTCCACCTTGGACTACGGGTCCATGTAGTAGCTAGATGGTTGTATCTCCTCCTTTGTGCTATCATGTTTAGATCTTGTGAGCTCCGTTCATGATCAATATCTCATCTATTTGTAATCATGCATGTTGTGTTTGCGGGGATCCGATGGATATTGAGATTACTATGTCATGATTAATGGTTTTGTCTTATTGATTCTATCATGTCTATGTTGTTTGAGATCTTGCATGCTCTCCGTTTCTAGTAGCTATCTTGGCCAAGTAGATGCTAGCGACTCCAAGAGGGGGTATTTATGCTTGATAGTGGGTTCATGCCTGCATTTAGTCTAAGGGAAGTGATAGAAATCTCTAAGGTTGTATATGTGTTGTTGCCACTAGGGAGAAAACAACGGTCTCTTTTTCATGGAACAAGTGGATTGTTTACCTTACACACTTTGCTTAAAACAGTTATCTGTTGCTTGCAACTTAATACTGGAGGGGGTTCGGATGATAACCTGAAGGTGGATTTCTAGTCATAGACGATGTTGGATGGCGGTCTATGTATCTTGTTGTATTTGTTGGAGATATGCCCAAGAGGCAATAATAAAGTGGTTATTATCATGTCTTCACACTTATGATAAATGTTTACATACCATGCTATAATTGTATTAACCGGAAACATTAATACTTGTGTGATTTGTAAACTAAAATAAGAGTCCCTAGTATAGCCTCTTGTTAAACTAGCTTGTTGGTTAATATATGATCATGGTTTCCTGATCATGAACATAGAGATGTTATTAACAACAGGATCATATCATTAGGAGAATGATGTGATGGACATACTCCTATAGATAAGCGTAGCATAAAGATCAAGTCATTTCAATAGTTCAATTGCTATATGCTTTCTGATACATAGTAACCTAATTCCTTCGACCATGAGATCGTGCATATCACCTTTACTGGATGGATGCTTTGATGTCATCAAACACCACACCGTAACAGGGTGGCTATAAAAGTGGCATTGAGTGTTCGGAAAGTATTGGTTGAAACACATGGATCAAGAGTGGGATTTGTCCATCCACATGACGGATAGATATACTCTGGGCCCTCTCGGTGGAATGTCATCCAATTAGCTTGCAAGCATGTGACTGGGTCACAAGGGATCACATATCACGGGAACGAGAAAAGAGTACTTATCAGTAACGAGGTTGAACTAGGTATGCAGAGATACCGACGATCATAACCTTGGATAAGTAACATATCGTGAGACAAAGGGAAATTGGTATCGTATGTAAGTGGTTCATTCGATCGCAAAGTAATCGTAGAAATATGTGGGAGCCATATGAATTTCCAGATTCCTCTATTGGTTATTGTTCGGAGAAGTGTCTCGATCATGTCCGCATAATTCACGAACCGTAGGGAGACACACTTAAGGATTCGACGTTGTTTGAGTAGTTATGGTATTATGAGAAAGAGACCGAATGTTGTTCGGAGTCTCGGATGGGATCCGGGATATCACAAGGTGATCCGGAATGGTCCGGAGAATAAGATTCATATAAGGAAAGTCCCGTTTCGGAGTTCGGGAATGATTCCGGTGTTTTCATCGGGAATGTTCTAGAAGGTTCCGGATTGTCCGGCACTCCGGGGGGGAAGGGGTACATGAATGTGTCATTACATATTGGAATGATTGCATCATGTACTAAGTGTTCTTGCTGTCCCAAATATAGGATTAAATTGAATCCTAAAACAGAAAAGTCAAATGTCCAGTTTGAAAGTCAAACGGCTAAAACAAGAAACTGTGGGAAACAAGCAAGAGGAGTTGGAATCAACTTGGAGGAGGAGTTGGACTCCTCCAGGCCGGCGCCCAGCCCAAGGCCGAGTTGGGGAGGGACTCCCTCCCTCCCCTGGCGCGCCAGCCCCCTCCCATCTATATAAGGAGGGGCAGGGCTCCCCTCCTAGACACACAAGTTTCCTATCCTCTAAACTAAACCCTAGATCTAGACCCCGGTTTAGAGCTATTCGGTTTAGAGCCTTCTAATTGGTTTAGAGCCCTCTAATTGGTGTGTCTAATTACTAGACCACTAATAGCCTCTCTCATAAGCTCCACCATACTCGCACCGGCTTAAGGCGAAGCCCTGCGGGATTTCCCCTCTACTTCCGGTACCACGCCGTTGTGCTGCCGGAATCGCGAGGAGAGTGCTACAACCTCCGCTGCCTGCTGGAACAAGGGAGAGGAAGGTCTTCGTCGAGTACCGAACGTGTGACCGACTGCGGGAGCGCTGCGGGAACGCGGCGCTGGAAGGATCGTCTACGCGATCTTGAGGTTGGAAAGAGTACGACTACATCACCCACGAGAATCTGCTCTCGTTAACCGCTTTGGAATCTTCGAGGGTAAGTTATTCCATCGACTCGTTGCTACAATCTAGTAGATAGATCTTGGCTTGTTTGTTTGTATGCGATAGAAAATTTTGTTTTCCATGCTACGAACCCCTACAGTGGTATCAGAGCCGTGTCTATATGTAGATCTGTTGCACGAGTAGAACACAATGGTCATTGTGGGCGTTGATGCTTTTATTGTCGATTGCTTCTTGTGTACTTTGCATCTTGCGGTATGTTGGGATGAAGCGGCCCGGGCTAACATTACATGACATCGTTCATGAGACTTGCTCCACGCTTGACATGCAACTTGTATTGCATAAGTGGCTTTGCGGGTGCCTGTTTCTCCTAGCATAGTTAAGATCCAATTTACAACGGGTGATTAACAATACTAGTATCAATGTTGTGGTTCATGTTCGTAAGTTAGAGCGACACTTATTAACAGCCCCAAACCACGTAAAACATGCAAAGAAAGTAGAGGCGTCTAACTTTGTTTTGCAGGGGTGTGCAGTGATGTGATATGGCCATGATTGTGATTATATTTGATGTATGCAATGTTCCTTATTGTAAGTTGGCAACCGGCAGGAGCCATATGGTTGTCTTTAATTTCTGTTAAGACCCGCGTGTCTATTCAAAGTAGTTGTAATAGTTGAAGCCGGTGGACGACAACCATGGAGAAGCGTCATTGACCTTGATGCAATGTCGGGGATGATGGAGATCATGTTCGTGCTTGAAGATGGAGATCAGAAGCACAAAGAAGAAAGGCCATATCATATCACATATTATGAATTGCATGTGATGTTAATCCTTTATGCATCTTGTATTGCTTAGTAGACGACGGTAGCATTATAAGATGATCCCTCATGCACATAAATTTCAAGTTCTAAAGTGTTCACCCTTAGTATGCACCGTTGCCAAAGCTTGCTGCTTCGAAGCACCACGTGATGATCGGGTGTCTTTGATTCCGCGGGTGAATACAACGTAAGCAAGCCAGATTTGCTTATGCGGTAGCTAAGGTTTGATCTTGACGAGCCTAGCATGTACAGACATGGCCTCAGGAACACGGATCACCGAAAGGTAAAGCATGAATCATATAGTAGATATGATGAACATGTCGATTGTTCGCCATTGAAACTATATCAACTCTCGTGATGATCGGTTTTGATGTGGTGGATTTGGTTCGTGTGATCACTAAAACAATGTGAGGGATATTGTTTTGAGTGGGAGTTCACCTAGATTAATTTAATTATTAATTAGAACTCAATTTATCATAAACTAAATCAAAGTGAATTTGCATAGTTGTTGTAGTCATTGGCATCCGTTTACCACCTTGCGCTTAGTTATAATTGAGATAATAGAACTATAGAATTCTGGTTAGATACTTTACGAACTGGTATCGTATTGTTTTAAGTGTTAATCTAAAGTTTAAAAGTCCTATTGCAAACTTTCAGTAAGTTCCGGTTACTCCATGAAGTTTAATAATTAGTATTAAATCAAGAGTAACAATTCCAAGTGTTAGTATATAAGTATCATGTTTGTATCCATGATTCTTGATATTCAAAGGATTCCCTTAATATCAAGGTTATCTAGGATCTGAAAGAGTTGTTTCAGAAACCATGATGTGTGGAAGATATTGTGATATCTGAAACGAAGTTTTGGTTGCAACATGATAGAGTATAATATGGCAAAAGTCATGTTCTCATATTTGATGAGAATTTGCAAAAAGGTTGGAGACACTTGTTGTCCTAATCCTCCAAAAGGTTTTGGATAGCAACATTATACTCATAATTCATCGTTATAAGCTAAAAGTAGCTTGATCATGGATGATTCCATGATAAGGGTGAGTATTTGATGTAGGTAAAATGTTTACTACACCAAGAGATTACTAAAGAAAGGAATTTGAAAGAACACCAAATATTTGATGATGGTGATCTACTTCAAAGTGCAAGTCCAAAGACATTGGTATTTAATTATACACGCTTTGGACTATATGTCATATGTATGACTCCACTATTGATATTGATAGATTCTTTCAAATAGAAAAGGAAATATTGAAAGAGAATCTCATAAATATATGGCAGAAAAGAAAAGACTAGAATCGTTCAGTTTAAGTATATAGATGATATACATGTTATGGCTATATTCTTTGCTTGTTAAACAATGTGGTTCTTAAGTATTTGATACTGAATTTGTTGGTGTGAATCGTCATACGAAACAACACAATTCATGAACTACAATGGCCTAAGTAACTAGCAAAAGAATATGTGATGATGTTCATCAAGAACAAAATAAAGGGTTATTGTGTTGCTTGTTAAACATCAAAGCTTGCCTTCAAAGATTTGTTTTATCAGGTATTATGAGAACAAAAGGATTGTTCAAATAATTGCCGTAATCCATAAAAGATGGATGATTCGCAAATCTCGTTGAAGACATGACATCCATAAAACTAGTGCTAAAAATGTCGAAAGACAAATTGATTGAAAGATCACTTAGGAAGTGACATCGCCGTTTAAATTATATTTGAAAGAAAACATGAAGAAACTCCATGTTGATGGAATTTTGGAGTCTTCTGATTTTTGATCATATGACGCTTGTGAAACTTTCCTAGAGATAATTAAAACTTCGTTCATAGGCCAAAAGGGAACGAATGACTAGCTTATTGGAACTTGTACATATTGTTGTACGAAGTCCGTTATGTGTAGTCAAGAGCGATGGATTTCAACTTCATATGCTTTCTCCGAAAATTTGAGTGAATATATGAATATTTACTTAATAAGGATGAAGTATGAAACATTTGAAAAGTTCAAAGACTTTCAAGATGAAGTGCAAAATCATTGTAACAAGAATATAAACAGTTTATGATAAAGATCATAAAGGAAGATATTTGAGTTACAAGTTTAGCATAATACCTAAGATTTAAGGAATCGTTCCGTGGATTTGCATTTCCCGAAACACCATAAGAGTATGGAGCGTTCGAGATATGTAATTAAACCTTGTTTGACATGGTAAGATCAAAGGTATAATTCATAAAACTACCATTGTATTTTAAAGATTAAAAGCTTTAGAGATTACCGTTTTTCCACTGAAAAGAGCTTCATCATAATCCGCTGAAATGACACCATATAAGGATATGGTTTGGGATAAAACCCAAGTAGTCCTTTCTTAAACATTGGTATGCTATGCATAAGAAAGATGTTTGCAACCAAAGTCGGATAAACCTGTCTTTGTATTACTATTAAGTACTCCTCCATAACATTGGAGACAAAAGTGTTTGTCACTTAAAACGTCAAGTTTCTTTGAGAAGGAATTTTTCGTGAAAAGTTAAGTGGGAGGACAATAGAAACTTTGATAAGGTTAAAAGAACCTTAGCTGTATGTGCAGAGTTGCGCAGCGCCGAAAAGTGTTCCGGAGGCGGCAACAATGCTCATGGCTCACGTGCCTCAAAGGTTGTGGTCACGGAGATCTAAGTTCCTATTGAAACAAGTAGATCGGGTAAACAATCAAATACCAAGATTTGAGGGTTGAATCATTATTTGAGAATAATGAACCGACTACATGCAGAGAAGCGATGATGGGCCCTGACTCCGTCAAATGGCTTGAAGCCATATAATCCGTGATAGTTCCATACACGAGAAATCAAGTTTTGAACTTGAAGGACCCTCGAGAAAGGTGTAAGACCTTATAGTTGTGTCTGGATCTATAAAGAAATAGTCGACATGTTGGGAAAGAGTTCACAACAATGTTCAAAGGTTGACTATGACAAGATTTGATCTTTCATAGTGATATTTAGTCTAGACGGATTAATGTAGCAACCACTACATATAATTTGTTATATGGAAGTTGAATAAACAAAACAAGTTCTTCTAATAGAATCGTTACCTAGGACATGTGCATAACACGGTCCATAGGGTTTTGTTAATTCAAAGGATGCTAAAAGCATATGCAAACTTCAATGGTTAGAGTGAGCATAGCGGAGTTGGAATCTTCACTATGATGAAACTGTTAAAAGGGTTTAATTTCATCAGAGACAATGAAGATGCTTGCATTTGCAAGAAATTAAGTGGGAGCGCTAAGACATGTTTCTAATACATTATGTGGAAGACATATTGTTGATTGGAAATAATGTATCTTTTATTAACACATATTAAGAATTTCATCCCGATGAAAGACTTAGGCAAAACCCAAATATTTGGCATCAATAGACGCTAATATGGTTGTGCCAGAAGTACATTGACAAGATATTGAATGAGTTCAATATAGAAACTACAAGAGAGGTTCTTGTCGCATAGAAAGGATTGAATGAGTTCAATGTTGATGATATATTCAAGTGTATTGACATTTGGTAAAGTGAAACAAATAATCAAGTATAGATTGATACTTGATGTATGAAATCACAAAGAGTATTTATATCAATCATACTGTGATATGTACAAATCCAGATATGTCCTATGCTCTAAATGTTGTGAGCATATACCAGAATGATTTGTAAGATGATCATTGGACAATAGTAAGGATATTCTTATGATCTTCTGAAAGAACTAAGAGTATAATATTTGTAGAAGTGACAAATAGATGGTTAGTTCATTGTAAAAGTACTACATTGATACTAGCTTTGTCACAAAGTACAAATTAAGTTTATCTCAATCTAAACTAAGGGTGGCACAATATAATGGAAAGTGAGTTCCATAATGGATTTGGATGATTTCCAAAGTTAAGACATTGTGACAGATACTACAACAAAAGGCTAAGTATATGACTGCTATTATAGCAGCAAAAGAGGGCATTTGTGTCAAGTAGTTTGTTATCAAACTAGGTGTAGTTCACAGCGGGATAATACTATGAAGATATATTGTACGACAATATTGTCAACATGTTTTAACCCCAAAGAACTAAAGGTCACACCGAAAGACCAAATTTATACAAAGCCATCTCATTAGAGAATGAGTGATGCGTAGAGACGCAAAGACATGCAATTACACACGGACCTGGAAGTGTCAGATCCGGAGATCAGTTGACCACTAGCAATCGTGTACATACAACACTGGAAAGCCATAGGTGTTATATACACAAAGGTTCGAAACTAGATTATTGACTCTAGTGCAAGTGGGAGACTGTTGGAGATATGCCCAAGAGGCAATAATAAAGTGGTTATTATCATGTCTTCACACTTATGATAAATGTTTACATACCATGCTATAATTGTATTAACCGGAAACATTAATACTTGTGTGATTTGTAAACTAAAATAAGAGTCCCTAGTATAGCCTCTTGTTAAACTAGCTTGTTGGTTAATATATGATCATGGTTTCCTGATCATGAACATAGAGATGTTATTAACAACAGGATCATATCATTAGGAGAATGATGTGATGGACATACTCCTATAGATAAGCGTAGCATAAAGATCAAGTCATTTCAATAGTTCAATTGCTATATGCTTTCTGATACATAGTAACCTAATTCCTTCGACCATGAGATCGTGCATATCACCTTTACTGGATGGATGCTTTGATGTCATCAAACACCACACCGTAACAGGGTGGCTATAAAAGTGGCATTGAGTGTTCGGAAAGTATTGGTTGAAACACATGGATCAAGAGTGGGATTTGTCCATCCACATGACGGATAGATATACTCTGGGCCCTCTCGGTGGAATGTCATCCAATTAGCTTGCAAGCATGTGACTGGGTCACAAGGGATCACATATCACGGGAACGAGAAAAGAGTACTTATCAGTAACGAGGTTGAACTAGGTATGCAGAGATACCGACGATCATAACCTTGGATAAGTAACATATCGTGAGACAAAGGGAAATTGGTATCGTATGTAAGTGGTTCATTCGATCGCAAAGTAATCGTAGAAATATGTGGGAGCCATATGAATTTCCAGATTCCTCTATTGGTTATTGTTCGGAGAAGTGTCTCGATCATGTCCGCATAATTCACGAACCGTAGGGAGACACACTTAAGGATTCGACGTTGTTTGAGTAGTTATGGTATTATGAGAAAGAGACCGAATGTTGTTCGGAGTCTCGGATGGGATCCGGGATATCACAAGGTGATCCGGAATGGTCCGGAGAATAAGATTCATATAAGGAAAGTCCCGTTTCGGAGTTCGGGAATGATTCCGGTGTTTTCATCGGGAATGTTCTAGAAGGTTCCGGATTGTCCGGCACTCCGGGGGGGAAGGGGTACATGAATGTGTCATTACATATTGGAATGATTGCATCATGTACTAAGTGTTCTTGCTGTCCCAAATATAGGATTAAATTGAATCCTAAAACAGAAAAGTCAAATGTCCAGTTTGAAAGTCAAACGGCTAAAACAAGAAACTGTGGGAAACAAGCAAGAGGAGTTGGAATCAACTTGGAGGAGGAGTTGGACTCCTCCAGGCCGGCGCCCAGCCCAAGGCCGAGTTGGGGAGGGACTCCCTCCCTCCCCTGGCGCGCCAGCCCCCTCCCATCTATATAAGGAGGGGCAGGGCTCCCCTCCTAGACACACAAGTTTCCTATCCTCTAAACTAAACCCTAGATCTAGACCCCGGTTTAGAGCTATTCGGTTTAGAGCCTTCTAATTGGTTTAGAGCCCTCTAATTGGTGTGTCTAATTACTAGACCACTAATAGCCTCTCTCATAAGCTCCACCATACTCGCACCGGCTTAAGGCGAAGCCCTGCGGGATTTCCCCTCTACTTCCGGTACCACGCCGTTGTGCTGCCGGAATCGCGAGGAGAGTGCTACAACCTCCGCTGCCTGCTGGAACAAGGGAGAGGAAGGTCTTCGTCGAGTACCGAACGTGTGACCGACTGCGGGAGCGCTGCGGGAACGCGGCGCTGGAAGGATCGTCTACGCGATCTTGAGGTCGGAAAGAGTACGACTACATCACCCACGAGAATCTGCTCTCGTTAACCGCTTTGGAATCTTCGAGGGTAAGTTATTCCATCGACTCGTTGCTACAATCTAGTAGATAGATCTTGGCTTGTTTGTTTGTATGCGATAGAAAATTTTGTTTTCCATGCTACGAACCCCTACAGTATTGTCCAATCATATCTCATAGGATCATGAATGTCTAGTATTGCATTGTTATGCCTTGCTCGGTACTGTCAATTGCCCTATTGTAATTTGTTTACCCAGCATGCCATGTTTGTTTATCTAAGGAGAACTCCTCTAGTGAACTATGTGTTGGAGATATGCCCTAGAGGCAATAATAAATGTAGTTATTATTATATCTTTGTGTTTATGGTAAATATTTACATTCATGCTATAATAGTATTAACAAGGAAACATTAATACTTGTGTGATTTGTAAACTTAAATTGAAGTACCTAGTAAAGCCTCTTCATAATACTAGCTTGTTGGTTAATAAATGATTGTGGTTTCCCTATCATGAACATTGAGATGTTATTAACAACAAGATCATATCGTTAGGAGAATGATATGGTGGACATACTCCTATAGATAAGCGTAGCATAAAGATCAAGTCATTTTAATAGTTCAATTGCTATATGCTTTCTGATACATAGTAACCTAATTCCTTCGACCATGAGATCATGCATATCACCTTCACCGGAAAGATGCTTTGATGACATCAAACACCACACCGTAACTGGGTGGCTATAAAGGTGGCATTGAGTGTTCGAAAAGTATTGGTTGAGACACATGGATCAAGAGTGGGATTTTCCATCCATATGACGGATAGATATACTCTGGGCCCTCTCGGTGGAATGTCATCCAATTAGCTTGCAAGCATGTGACTGGCTCACAAGGGATCACATATCACGGGAACGAGAAAAGAGTACTTATCAGTAACGAGGTTGAACTAGGTATGCAGAGATACCGACGATCATAACCTCGGATAAGTAAACTATCGTGAGACAAAGGGAAATTGGTATCGTATGTAAGTGGTTCATTCGATCGCAAAGTAATCATAGAAATATGTGGGAGCCATATGAATTTCCAGATTCCTCTATTGGTTATTGTTCGGAGAAGTGTCTCGATCATGTCCGCATAATTCACGAACCGTAGGGAGACACACTTAAGGATTCGACGTTGTTTGAGTAGTTATGGAATGATGAGTAAGAGACCGAATGTTGTTCGGAGTCTTGGATGGGATCTGGGATATCACGAGGAGATCCGGAATGGTACGGAGAATAAGATTCATATAAGGAAAGTCTTGTTTCGGGGTTGGAGAATGGTTCCGGTGTTTTCATTGGGAATGTTCTAGAAGGTTCCGGAATGCCCGGCACTCCGGAGGGGAAGGGTACATGAATGTGTCATACCAAGTTGGAATGATTGCATCATGTACTAGGTGGCATCGCTGAACAAAATAAAGGGTTTAATCAAATCCTAGTTTGAAAAGTCAAACGCCAATTTGAAAAGTCAAACGGCTATTTTGGAAGGTGGAGGGGAAGTAGGAAACCTACTTGGGGAGGAGTTCCTCCCTCCACCGCCGGCCCACTTGGGATCCGAGTTGGGGAGGGACTCCCCTCCCCTTGGCCGGTGCCTCCCACCTATATAAGGAGGGGCAGGGCTGCCCCTCCTAGCACACAAGTTGCCCCCCTCTAAACCCTAACCCTAGCCGCCGCCCACCATAGCCGCCGCCTAGGGCATCTCGCCGCCGCCTAGGGCAAACCCTAGCCACCGGCCTTGCCCCCTCCTTGGTGTGTCAAAACCCTAGATCACCGAGGGCTCTCTCATAGTCCACCATACTCGCTCCGGCTTAAGGTGAAGCCCTGCGAGATCTCCCCTCTACTTCCGGTACCACGCCGTTGTGCTGCCGGAATCGCGAGGAGAGTGCTACAACCTCCGCTTCCTGCTGGAACAAGGGAGAGGAAGGTCTTCGTCGAGTACCGAACATGTGACCGACTGCGGGAGCGCTGCCGGAACACAGCGCCGGAAGGATCGTCTACGCGATCTTGAGATCGGCAAGAGTACGACTACATCACCCACGAGAATCCGCTCTCGTTAAACACTTTGGAATCTTCGAGGGTGAGTTATTCCATCGACTCGTTGCTACAATCTAGTAGATAGATCTTGGCTTGTTTGTTTGTATGCGGTAGAAAATTTTTGTTTTCCAGCACAATCTAGTAGCAACGAGTTGATTAGAGTACTCACCCTCGAAGATTCCAAAGAGGTTAACGAGAGCAGATTCTCGTGGGTGATGTAGTCGTACACTTGCCAATCTCAAGATCGCGTAGATGATCCTTCCGGCGATGCGTTCCGGTAGCACTTCCGTAGTCGGTCACACGTTCGGTACTCGATGAAGACCTTCCTCTCCCTTGTTCCAGCAGGCAGCGGAGGTTGTAGTTCTCCCCTTGCGATTCCGGCAGCACGACGGCGTGGTGTCGGAAGTAGAGGGAAGATCCCGCAGGGCTTCGCCTAAGCCGGTGCGAGTTATGGTGGATCTAGGGTTTCCCGGCGATATAGGTTTAGAAGGCCGGGAGGAGGAGGAGGTGTCGGCGGCTAGGGCGACGGCGACGAGGCGGCGGGGTGGGGAGGGCTGGCTCTTGTGTTGTTTGGGGCAGCCCTCCCCCTCTATTTATGATAGGGAGGGGCAGCCTTGGGAGGGGAGGGTTTGAATCCAAACCCAAACCCAAGTTGGATTGAAAGGACTCTTTCCTTCTTCCACTAGGAAACCATTCTTCGAGTTTGACTTTTCAAACTTCCCGTTTGACTTTCAATTTAGAGCTTTAATTCTCTCTTGCAAATGCCCAAACCAAGTGACCTAGGATATGATCCAATCATTCCAATTACCCATGACACATTCATGGATCGTTCCCCTTCCGGTCTGGTGAACCTTCTAGAACCTTCTAGAACCTCTCCGATGAAAATATTGGAATCTTTCCCGAACTCCGGAATCGGACTTTCCTTATATGAATATTATTCTCCGGACCATTCCGGATCTCCTCGTGATATCCCGGATCCCATCCGAGACTCCGAACAACATTCGGTATCCCTACTTACATTCCATATGTACTAAACAACATCGAATCCTTAAGTGTGTCTCCCTACGGTTCGTGAATTATGCAGACATGACCGAGACACTTCTCTAATCAATAACCAATAGAGGAATCTGGAAATTCATATGGCTCCCACATATTTCTACGATTACTTTGCGGTCGAATGAACCACTTACATGCGATACCAATTTCCCTTTGTCTCGCGATAGTTTACTTATCTGAGGTTTGATCGTCGGTATCTCTGAATACCTAGTTCAACCTCGTTACCGATAAGTACTCTTTTCTCGTTCCCGTGATATGTGATCCCTTGTGATCAAGTCACATGCTTGCAAGCCAATTGGATGACATTCCACCGAGAGGTCCTAGAGTATATCTATCTGTCATATGGATGGACAAATCCCACTCTTGATCCATGTGCCTCAACACATACTTTCCAAACACTTAATGCCACCTTTATAGCCACCCATTTACGGTGTGGTGTTTGATGTCATCAAAGCATCCTTCCGGTGATGGTGATTAGCATGATCTCATGGTCGAAGGAATTAGGTTACTATGTAATAGAAAGCTTATAGCAAATGAACTATTGAAATGACTTGATCTTAATGCTACGCTTATCTATAGGAGTATGTCCATCATACCATTCTCCTAATGATATGATCTTGTTGTTAATATCATCTCAATGTTCATGATCGAGAAACCACGATCATCTATTAACCAACAAGCTAGTATTATAAAGAGGCTTTACCAGGGACTCTAATTTAGTTTACAAATCACACAAGTATTAATGTTTCCGGTTAATACTATTATAGCATGAATGTAAACATTATCATAAACACAAATATATAATAATAACTACTTTTATTATTGCCTCTAGGCATATCTCCAATAGTCTCCCACTTGCACTAGAGTCAACTAATCTAGATTACATGGTAATATACTAAACACCCATGGCGGTTTGGTGCTGGTCATGTTTTGCCCTTGGGAGAGGTTTAGTCAACGGATCCGCCACATTCAGATATGTGTGTACTTTGCAAATCTTTATGTCACCATCTTGGACATGCTCTTGAATAGCGTGAAAATGTAGCTTGATATGCTTCAGCTTCTTGTGTGACCTTGGTTCTTGCGCATTGGCTATGGCGCCCATGTTATCACAATAGATAGACATTGGAACCAACGCACTTGGAACCACACAGAGATCTGTAATGAACTCCTTCATCCATATCGCCTCTTGTGAAGCCTCCGAAGCAGCTATGTATTCCGATTCAGTTGAAGATCTTGCCACAACGCTTTGCTTTGCACTCCTACAGCTAACTGTTGCACCATTCAAAGTAAATACATATCCAGATTGAGATTTAGAATCATCCGGATCGGTGTTCCAACTAGCATCGGTGTAACCATTAACAACGAGATGTTCATCACCTCCATAAGAAAGAACCATATCCTTAGTTCTTCTCAAGTACTTAAGGATGTTTCTGACCGCTGTTCAATGATCCATTCCTGGATCACTTTGATATCTTCTAGTCAAACTAACAGCATATGCAATGTCGGGTCTAGTACATAGCATGGCATACATAAGAGATCCTATGGCTGAGGCATAGGGAGTCTTACTCATCCTTTCTCTATCTTCTGCCGTTGCAGGACTTTGAGTTTTACTCAAGGTCGTATTGGGCAACATGGGCAAGAACCCTTTCTTGCTATCTTCCATTCCAAACCTCTTGAGAACTTTGTCCAAATATGTACTCTGTGACAATGATATTAGGCATCTCGATCTATCTCTATAAATCTTTATGCCTAATATGTAAGCTGCTTCGCCAAGATCTTTCATTGAAAAACTATTATTCAAATAATCCTTGACACTATTAAGAAGGTCTACATCATTCCCAATCAACAATATGTCATCTACTTATAGTATTAAGAATGCTACATAGCTCCCACTCACTTTCTTGTAAATACAAGCTTCTCCATAATTTTGTATAAAACCAAAGCTTTTGATTACCTTATCAAAACGTTGATTCCAACTTCGGGATGCCTGCTTCAATCCATAAATGGACCGTTGAAGTTTGCATACCTTGTTAGCATCTTTAGGATCGACAAAACCTTTGGGTTGTACCATATACAACTCTTCATCAATGTCTCCATTGAGGAACGTCGTTTTGACATCCATCTGCCATATCTCATAATCATAATATGCAATGATTGCTAACAAAATCCTCACAGACTTTAGCTTCGCTACCAGTGAGAAAGTCTCATCGTAGTCAACTCCTTGAATTTGTTGAAACCCTTTTGCGACAAGTCGAGCTTTATAGACAGTAACATTACCATCGGCATATGTTTTCTTCTTGTAAATCCATTTGTTCTCGATAGCCTTCCGGCCATCCGGTAAGTCCACCAAAGTCCATACTTGGTTTTCGTACATGGATCCAATCTCGGATTTCATGGATTCTTGCCATTTATTGGAATCTGGGCTCATCATCGCTTCCTCATATGTCGCAAGGTCATCGGTGTTATCCACCAACATGACACTCATAACGGGATCATACCAATCAGGAGTGGCACGAGTTCTCGTTGACCTGCGAGGTTTCGTAGTAACTTCAACCGAAGTTTCATGATCAACATCATCAGCTTACTCTCTTATTGGTGTAGGCGCCACAGGAAATACTTCTGGTGCTGCGCTACTTGCAAGTTCGAGAGAAGGTTCAACAACCTCGTCGAGTTTTACTTTCCTTCCAGTCACTGCTTTCGAGAGAAACTCCTCTAGAAAAGACCCATTCTTGGCAACGAAGATTTTGTCCTCGGATCTATGATAGAAGGTATACCCAATAGTTTCCTTCGGGTATCCTATGAAGACGCATTTTTCCGCTTTGGGTTCAAGCTTGTCGGGCTGTAACTTCTTTACATAAGCTTCGCAACCCCAAACTTTAAGGAACGACAATTTAGGTTTCTTCCCAAACCATAATTCATACGGTGTTCTTTCAACGGATTTAGATGGTGCCCTATTTAAAGTGAATGCGGCTATTTCTAATGCATAACCCCAAAACGATAGCGATAAATCTGTAAGTGACATCATAGAATGAACCATATCTAAGAGAGTTCGATTACGATGTTCGGGAACACCATTACGTTGTGGTGTTCCAAGCGTTGTCAATTGTGAAAGTATTCCGCATTTCTTCAAATGCTCGCCAAACTCGTAACTTAGATATTCACCTCCACAATCAGATCATACAAATTTAATCTTCTTGTTATGTTGATTCTCTACCTCACTTTAAAATTCCTTAAACTTCTCAAAAGTCTCGGACTTATGCTTCATGAAATAGATATACCCATATCTACTCAAATCATCCGTGAAGGTAAGAACATAACGATAACCACCATGCGATGCTACACTCATTGGGCCACACACATCGGTATGTATGATCTCCAATAAGTCTGTAGCTCGCTCCATCATACCAGAAACTGGAGTCTTAGTCATTTTACCCATCAGACATGCTTCGCATCTTTCAAGTGATTCGAAATCAAATGATTCAAGAAGTCCATTGGAATGGAGTTTCTTCATATGCTTCACTCCAATGTGACCAAGACGACAGTGCCACATATAGGTCGAGTTATCGCTCAATTTCAAACGTTTAGCTTCAATGTTATTAATGTGTGTATTTCCACAATTGAGATTAAATAAGAATAGACCATCTACCAAAGGTGCATGTGCATAAAACATATTACTCGTATAAATCGAACAACCATTATTCTCGGACTTAAACAAGTAACCGTCTCGCAATAAACATGATCCGGATATAATGTTCATGCTCAGCACAGGCACCAAATAACAATTATTTAAGTATAAAACTAATCCCGATGGTAGATGAAGCGGTAGCGTGCCGACCTCAATCACATCAACCTTTGATCCATTTCCAACGCGCATTGTCACCTCGTTCTTCGCTAGTTTCCGTCTATTCTGCAGCACCTGATTCGAGTTACAAATATGAGCAACCGAACCAGTATCAAATACCCAGGCACTACTACGAGTACTAGTGAGATACACATCAATAACATGTATATCGGATATACCTTTCTTCTTGATGTTGTCGTTCTTCAAATCTGACAAATACTTAGGGCAATTCCGCTTCCATTGACCTTCTCCCTTGCAGTAAAAGCACTCAGTATCAGGCTTAGGCCCAGCTTTGGTCTTCTTCGTCAGCACGGTAACTTTCTTACCGCCCTTCTTGAAGTTTCCCTTTTTCTTAGACTTGCCTTGCTTCTTGAATTTGGTAGTCTTATTGACCAACAACACTTGGTTCTCTTTCTTGATCTCCACTTCTGTAGACTTTAACATGGAGAAGAGTTCGGGCAACGACTTGTCCATGTTTTGCATATTGTAGTTCATCACAAAGTTCTTGTAACTTGGTGGTAGTGATTGGAGGACACGGTGAATCCCTAAGCATTAGGAATCACTATACCCAAGCTTTTAAGATTGCTTGCGTGCCCAGACATCTTAAGCACGTGCTCACTGACGGAGCTGTCCTCTTCCATCTTGTAGTTAAATAACTTTTCAGAAGCCTCATAACTCTCAACTGCTGCGTGATCCTCAAATATCATTTTGAGTTCACGGACAATATCATGTGGGTCATGGTTCTTAAACCTTTTCTGAAGCTCCGATTCCAAACCATACAAGATAGCACATTGAACTGTGGAGTACTGATTCTTCCGAGCGAGGAAAACATTCTTTACCTCATCGGTAGCATCAGCTGCAGGTGGGTCACCCAGCGGTGCATCCAGCACATAGGTCAAATTACCAGCATTGAGGACAATCCTCAAATTGCGGAACCAATCCAACAAGTTGCTTCCATTGTTTTTCAACTTTTATTTCTCTAGGAACGCATTAAAATTGATGGTAGGG
Organism: Avena sativa; assembly: GCA_916181665.1. Lineage (NCBI taxonomy): Eukaryota > Viridiplantae > Streptophyta > Magnoliopsida > Poales > Poaceae > Avena > Avena sativa. The sequence goes on from OV702284.1 coordinate 380,406,332, forward strand.
GCCGCCATTGATCTACAACATATTTGCAATATTTTAGACTAAGTTTATGACAAATTGAGTTCTAATTAATAGTTAAATTAGTCTAGGTGAACTCCCACTCAAAACAATATCCCTCGCATTGTTTTGGTGATCACACGAACCAAATCCACCACATGAAAACCGATCATCACGAGAATTGATGTAAATTCAATGGCGAACAATCAACATGTTGATCATATCTACTATATGACTCATGCTTTACCTTTCGGTGATCCATGTTCCGAGACCATGTTTGTACATTCTAGGCTCGTCAAGATTAAACCTTAGCTTCCGCATGAGCAAATCTGGCTTGCTCACGTTGTATACACTTGCAGAATCTAACACACCCGATCATCATGTGGTGCTTCGAAACAACGAGCTTTAGCAACGGTGCCAACTAAGGATGAACACTTTATAACTTGATATTTTGTGCTAGAGGGATCATCTTATAATGCTACCGTCACGAACTAAGCAATACAAGATGCATAAAAGGATTAACATCACATGCAATTCATAATATGTGATATGATATGGCCTTTCTTCTTGTGCCTCCGATCTCCATCTTCAAACACGAACATGATCTCCATCATCACCGGCATTGCATCAAGGTCAATGGCGCCGCTTCATGGTTGTCGTCCACTAGCATCAACTATTACAACTACTTTGAATAGACACGCAGGTCTTAACGGAATTAAAATACAACCATATGGCTCCTGCCGGTTGCCGACTTACAATAAGGAACATTGCATACATCATATATAATCACAATCATGGCCATATCACATCACAGCACACCCCTGCAAAACAAAGTTAGACGCCTCTAATTTTCTTTGCATGTTTTACGTGGTTTGGGGATTTTAATAAGTGTCGTTATAACTTACGAACAAGAACCACAACATCGATACTAGTATTGTCAATCACCCGTTGTAAATTGAATCTTAACTATGTTGGGAGAAACAGGCACCCGCAAAGCCACTTATGCAATACAAGTTGCATGTCAAGCGTGGAGCAAGTCTCATGAACGATGTCATGTAAGGTTAGCCTGGGCCGCTTCATCCCACCATCCCGCAAGATGCAAAGTACACAAGAAGCAATCGACAACAAAAGCATCAACGCCCATAATGACCATTGTGTTCTACTCGTGCAACAGATCTACATATAGACACGGCTCTGATACCACTGTAGGGGTTCGTAGCATGGAAAACAAAAAAATTCTACCGCATGCACACAAACAAGCCAAGATCTATCTACTATATTGTAGCAACGAGTCGATTAGATTACTCACCCTCGAAGATTCCAAAGCGGTTAACGAGAGCAGATTCTCGTGGGTGATGTAGTCGTACACTTGCCGATCTCAAGATCGCGTAGATGATCCTTCCAGCGCTGCGTTCCGGCAGCGCTTCCGCAGTCGATCACACGTTCGGTACTCGATGAAGACCTTCCTCTCCCTTGTTCGAGCAGGCAGCAGAGGTTGTAGTTCTCCCCTCACGATTCCGGCAACACGAAGGCGTGGTGTCGGAAGTAGAGGGAAGATCCCGCAGGGCTTCTCCTAAGCCGCTACGAGTTATGGTGGATCTAGGGTTTCTCGACGATCTAGGTTTAGAAGGCCGGGAGGAGGAGGTGTCGGCGGCGGCTAGGGCGACGACGACGAGGCGGCGACGGCGCACGGGGTGGGAGGGCTAGCTCTTGTGTTGTTTGGGGCAGCCTCCCCCTCTATTTATGAGAGGGAGGGGCAGCCTTGGGAGGGGAGGGTTTGAATCCAAACCCAAACCCAAGTTGGATTGAAAGAAGGACTCTTTCCTTCTTCCACCAGGAAACCATTGTTCCAGTTTGACTTTTCAAACTTCCCGTTTGACTTTCAATTTAGAGCTTTAATTCTCTCTTGCAAATGCCCAAACCAAGTGACCTAGGATATGATCCAATCATTCTACTTACCCATGACACATTCATGGATCGTTCCCCTTCCGGTCTGGTGAACCTTCTAGAACCTTCTAGAACCTCTCCGATGAAAACATCGGAATCTTTCCCGAACTCCAGAATCAGACTTTCCTTATATGAATCTTATTCTCCGGACCATTCCGGATCTCCTCGTGATATCCCGGATCCCATCCGAGACTCCGAACAACATTCGGTATCCCTACTTACATTCCATATCTACTAAACAACATCAAATCCTTAAGTGTGTCTCCCTACGGTTCGTGAATTATGCGAACATGACCGAGACACTTCTCCGAACAATAACCAATAGAGGAATCTGGAAATTCATATGGCTCCCACATATTTCTATGATTACTTTGCGATCGAATGAACCACTTACATACGATACCAATTTCCCTTTGTCTCGCGATAGTTTACTTATCCGAGGTTTGATCGTCGGTATCTCTGCATACCTAGTTCAACCTCATTACTGATAAGTACTCTTTTCTCGTTCCCGTGATATGTGATCCCTTGTGAGCCAGTCACATGCTTGCAAGCCAATTGGATGACATTCCACCGAGAGGGCCCAGAGTATATCTATCCGTCATATGGATGGACAAATCCCACTCTTGATCCATGTGCCTCAACACATACTTTCCGAACACTTAATGCCACCTTTATAGCCACCCAGTTATGGTGTGGTGTTTGATGTCATCAAAGCATCCTTCCGGTGATGGTGATTAGCATGATCTCATGGTCGAAGGAATTAGGTTACTATGTATCAGAAAGCTTATAGCAAATGAACTATTGAAATGACTTGATCTTAATGCTATGCTTATCTATAGGAGTATGTCCATCATACCATTCTCCTAATGATATGATCTTGTTGTTAATAACATCTCAATGTTCATGATCGAGAAACCACGATCATCTATTAACCAACAAGCTAGTATTATAAAGAGGCTTTACCAGGGACTCTAATTTAGTTTACAAATCACACAAGTATTAATGGTTCCGGTTAATACTATTATAGCATGAATGTAAACATTTATCATAAACACAAAGATATAATAATAACTACTTTTATTATTGCCTCTAGGGCATATCTCCAACATATACACCATCTATGATGATATCTATGATCTCGAAGGAAATATCCAAAACATGAACAACGTTTCCATCAACCTTCGAGATGCTACTGCCAACCTCGCCACTCAGTTCAACAACTGGAGCAGCCAATGTAACATGGAAGATTTACGGTTAACACAATTATAGCATGAGAAATAAACATTTATTATAAACATGAAATAAGATAATAACCACTTTATTATTGCCTCTCGGGCATATTCCTTTTAGACATAAGTTGATGTTGTGGCTTGTATATTTATTTAAGAATCAGGGGAAATATTAGAAGTGTGTAAGTTGGGGCCTAGTTGGACTTTGATGGCATAGATATTTGAAACCTATAAAGATAAAAAATAATTGCATGCCATTAAATGATATTGTGGAGGTTGGTTCTTACAAACCTATATGTAGATGTAGTTCAAAGTATACTTTATGATGTGATATTCATGAGATTATTTTGTCTGGCAATTATTGTGAATTTTCTCAGACCCTAAATGACATCAGTATTAAATAGGTAATTTTTTGGTCATCTCGTTCATTTGTTAGATGTGTGTTCATTGTGTAAAATAATATGACACCTTTGTAAAACTAATGGTAGCAGCTGAAGTGAGTGAAGATAAATCCGGGTGGTGCATTATAGCATTGGAGAGTGCATGTGTTACGCGTGAAGTGACAAACAATATATCAAAATCAAACACACTTGTGTCAGTGACGATACATTTTGAAATGCCTTCCGGTGTTTCAATCTCCCTTCGAGTGCTGCGAAAAATGTATGCAACAACATGTGGCAAAGTTTGGGCCAAGGGTGCAAATGGGACGGGAAGGAGAAACCATGTTTGGGGCTTGCGGGGCAAATGGGAACATTCCTAACCAACAACATCCATAGAAGGTGGTTCTGTGATGACAAGTAGCGGCATAGAAATGGCTGCATTATCCCCACGGTCTCATGTTGACTATAGCTGATTCTTGGTCACGGTCTTCATTTTTATATAGGCTATGTGGTCATGGCGATGTTGTGAAAGTGTATCTTATAGGCTATATCTTGAAACCTTTTAGGATCTTCGAAATGTAGGAGTGGGAAAAACATGTGAATATGATAAGGTTGCATGGATAAAACATAGGATTAGAAAAACATAAAAAAATCTATGAAAGTAGGTGTTTGATTCTCGAGAATAGGAAAAACACAAGAAATCTAAAAAAGCATAACCAAATCAAGGTTAAAACAAATGTAAAGGTAAGATAAGGTCATTATTATGCAATTTACACCATTTGCCTTGTTCTTTGTGCATAGAAGTGTAAAAACGAGCTTTGAGTGGATTGTAGAATTCCTTATTAGTTTTTATTTGAAAATTACACAAAAAACTTTATTTTTCCTATGCTTTATCCCTTTGAATGAAATTGCTGAATAGTGTCTCCATATGGAAAAATCATATTCCTATGATTTTCCTCTACTATTTCTTTGAATCAAAGAGGGCCTACAAATCTGCATGATGTTAGGGAGATCCAAAATTGGTACAAGTAGGCTATCTAACAGAATAGACCCACCAACGCCTACTTGGCGGGTGCGAGTTGACTCTAGTGAGTAGTGGATCTACTGATCTAGTCACATGTGAGTTCTAAGCATGTGCCTGTGGGGTCTAGCGGCCTAAGCTTGCGCTAATTTACCACACATCATAACTAGGTTTTACTCAACAAAATAGGAAGAAAATAATCGGTCTAAGTTTTTTTGAAACAAATCCACATATTATGAGAAAAATAAGAGGCGTGTTTAGTAGGATGCAACTATTTTGGGACTCCCCGGGCAGCCTTTGGGGGGACATGCCACCGAAAAACAACCTCTTGGCTATGTTATCCAATTCGTTTGGTACCTTACATTGCAAGATTTTATCAGTTTTCGACCTCACATTTGCTTACATGCACGTGAGAAGGAATTGCTCTAGTGATGCATGGTCGCTTGTTTGGTTCCATGCGGCCTATGTTTATGCTCGTCTATCTCTCTAATGGTGACCTTAAAAAACTTCACCATGATCACAGACAACGACAAATCAAATGATAGTGCATGTTTACAATTCTAATTAGAAATCAAAATATCAGTTTTATCACTACAATCCAGTCATTCATCAATGGTAATAAAAGAGAGTTCAACTTTCTTCTTCATATTCACAACCTGGCGTTTGCTCTATCATCCCACATTGCATGAGACCACTACGTCCTATTGATCTTCCAAGCTTCAAGTGTCTCCTTGTTCCACACCATGACCAGTTTCAGCCTCGTCAGAAATTACACTTGCCGCATCAAGCCAATGCTCATCAAGGCCCCACCCTAAGATCCAATTGTGTAGAATGTAACAGACAATTACTAGCTTAACTTGGATGTGAAAGGATGGAATGACTTCTAGTCAAGGGTCTTGAATCTATTCTTTAGAGCATCAAATGTCCTCTCTATGGTGGCTCGGAGGTTAATATAGTGCTTCCTTCCCATGTACGTTGCAGAGTGTGATCTCGGCTCTCGAGCAATGACATGAGTACCATCGATTGCGCTAATACAATCATGCGATGACACGAAGAAACAATCATGTCTATTTCTATGTTAGTATTCACACAAAAAATAAATACACAATTTATCTTCACCCTGAAATAGGGAACCCATCAAGGAACCCATCTGTAATTGTTTTTCTTATCTTGCTTGGAGTTTGACCAGTGATAGCTTGATTATATCTTCTCTCACCTCCAAATTGCATACAAGACCTGTCTGAAATGGCGAGCAATAATCTCTATGGATCTTCTCTGGTTATGACCAATGATACGAAGAAACATAGCAACTTGTTCTTTCATAGAGGTGTGGATGCTATCTTATAGCAAACCTCTCTTTCCAAACCTTTTGACAAGTTCAAAGAAGGGGACTCTTTTCATCCGAAGAATTTGTAGAATAGTTCGGATTTAACATCCTCTCGTGATCTAGGTGCATCATTGGAACATATGTGAGTGCTAGAAAGGCATCATGCCTAACAGATCTCTTGTGAACAAGTAGGATCCCTGCCTGAATCACAATGATGAGACTGGTTCCATATTGGAATCGATCTAGCATGAGTACTCCTGAAATCGACCCTAAATCTTATGTACGCACGATAGTGACAGAATAGGTAGACTGGTCAGGTTTGGGGAAGCGAGGATGCTTTACCTCCATCATGACACAATAGGTAGAGTACCTAGGATCGAGAAGGAAGAAGAAGAGCACATCACGTCGATGGAGACGACGCCGCGTATCCCGTGCCAGAGACGAAGGAGACATCATGCTGCAACAGAGGAAGATGGTCCCATGCCAGAGTAGATGGAATCGGTCGGTAGATATGCGTCTCCCCCGCCGCCGGTATCGAAGGAAAATGGGGATTTCTGGCCGCATGTGATCAAAAGGAGGAAGTGAGACTGGCCTTTGATGTGAAATGGAGCCATGAAAACTAGGTCTCCTAACATCTCTTATTAGGCTCCCACGCAACACGATGCTTTTCGCAGCACACATGCCTAGCTCCACGAAAACCGCCGATTCAGCACTTCCCCGTGGGCCTGACCCAGAAGTGCTTTGTGCGGCACGCTGGACACAACGTGGAGGTCACCTAAACATCCAATTAGCCGCTTTTTGAATCCCGTGAGCCTATGTGACAGGATACGACCTACCAAACGTGTCCAATGTGTAGGATTCTCAGGCCCAGTTCTTTTTTGGGCTTCTCCGAGAAGCCGTCCTTCCCCAGCTTCCTAGAAAAGCCAGTCTAAAAAAATTACGAGGCTTCCAAAATAGTTAAGACTAAACAAATTTAAAAGCCTCGCAAAAAATTTAAACCGGCTTTCCCAGAAAGCTGAGATAGGGCAGCTTCTGAGAGAAGCCACCAAATGAACCGGGCCTCAGTTGCTTTTGGAACCTTATAGGTACAAGTGGTTGTAAAGGGGAATGGATTATTACCGGATAGAAAGAAAGAATAGGCGGTTTGAATAACGGGATCAACAGAGAACACAAGTCTCGAAACATACTTGTCAGGGCGATTTCCTCCGCCTGCTATTTCCACAAGAACCATGTTGCACAGCAAGATACATACGACATCATCACAGTGATGGAAAACTGAGGGCATATTCACCAAGGGAACTCATCTTATTTTTATTTCCTCCGGTCACCAAAGGCTCAAGCAGAACAAACATTCAAAAATAGAACAAAGAAAGCAAAAACATACTAGTACCCCACGAGTATACTACTGTTCTCGACGAGTACGAATATCTCATACGCTTACAGCTTGTGCAAAAGAGCACCCCCACCATACAAACTCAATTGAATGCGCATCGCTTGCAAATCGAAACTATCTAACCCCCTCCTCCCTGCTACTCCCCTGTTCAGGGTTTAGAAGGCCAGTGGAGGCAGTGGCAGGTTGTTCGTGAGCCCTGACTGCATCCTCCTCTTCCTGAGTCTCTCGGCGATGATGAAGGCGAGCTCCAGAGATTGTGACGCATTCAGCCTTGGGTCGCAGTGGGTGTGGTAACGGTCACCAAGGTCGTCAAAGGTCACGGTCCGCGACCCACCGATGCACTCGGTTACGTTCTGTCCAGTCATTTCAAGGTGGATACCTCCTGGGTGGCTTCCCTCTTGATCATGCACGTCGAAGAATGCACGCACCTCATTCTGTTGATCAACATAAAATTCGTGTTATGACAAAGAAACTTGTGAATTACTGGAAACATGGCTTAATAAATAAAAACTCATGGTTGCAGTCTATCTATCTAGAATCAACTTTTACACCTTGGCAATTTATACTATAGTAAAATATTTTGTAGTGACTTATGCCGCAGAAAGAGCAAGAGGCTGACTATCGTACAAATGGAGCAGTGAGACCTGAGGACAGCGATAAGATGGCTACCAATAATTGTCAAAAATCAAACATTCAACATCAAATATATGCACCCAGAGAGAGAATGTATAAAGTCAGGTTAACAGTTACACCCACAATGCAGATCCATAGGACGCATAAAAGAATCAAAGCAATATTAGTTCTGGCAAGTGGCAAGATACTCAACCACTTAATCCTCAGTAGACTTACTTAAATGGCATAACAAATAGACTGTGTGTTTACTGGCAACATTTTATCTTTAATTGCCCCCTTCCACAGTAAGTTATTCAAAATGAGCACAAAGCAATGAATGAATTTGCTTCAAAAACTCATATGGATTTTGGATCATCAAATAACATGTGAGCGAGCAAGAAACACATTTCTACTACATATTCCATCATATCACAAGTTCATCCACAATGTTCAGGAATGCAGTAGCTCCGGAGTAGAATAATACTTACCATAATGGAGTCGAATGGACGAGTCTTCAGACCACATGGGGCCTTGATTGTGTTCCCGTGCATGGGATCGGTAATCCATGTAACAATCTGTCCAGAATTGCGGACAGCGCGGATGAGATGAGGCAACTTCACCCTCATGTTCTCAGCTCCCATCCTTGTAATTATGGTGATCCTTCCCGGCTTGTTTGATGGGTTCAAGATGTCAATCAGCTTTACCAATTCAGCAGGGTCCATTTTATCGCTCACCTATATTCCACAAGTTATTGTTAATTGAATGTCATCATCCGCAACACACTCAAAACAGCATTTTCACCAACCATCGAATGAATCCAGTGCGTACCTTTATGCCTAGGGGGTTGGCAATACCACGGAGGAATTCAACATGAGCCCCATCGAGTTGACGGGTACGCTCACCAACCCAGACCATGTGAGCTGAGCAGTCATAGAAAAGGCCACTTGTGGAGTCCTCACGAGTAAGAGCCTGCTCATAGGGCAAGAGGAGACACTCATGGGATGTCCAGAAGTCAGTAGTTGTCATTATCGGATGGTCTATCCCCAGCCCAGCTGCAGTCATGAAGCCAAGAGCCTCATCCACCCTATGTGCCAACTCGCGGTACCTATAAACACCATTCCGTTGAATCACTCAGATCATGAGATAACCTCTCTATCCAGTAATAGCGAACACAATTTCTTCGGCAAACTGAACAGTCGGATACATAGCAAAATATGCTAATAACATTTGTGCATTTTATCACCTCATTAGTGAATCCTATCAACACCATGTCATTCTATTATGCCTTATTCTGACGATGACTCCCTAAAAAATTTGTTAGAGCACTATCTTTTTCAGAGAAGTAAGAAGACTTCACCAATATTTTTTTTTGACTTACCTAGACAAGCCTGAAGAAAATATAGACTATATCCAAACTACTTGACCAAAATTTTGATTCCAATCAAGGATATCGATGTTTAGCACACCAATTGCATGGGCGAGTGGCATATTCTAAGTATATACCCCAACACAGCAACAAGTAGGAAGGTTCACATAATTGCATCTTTTCCTAACCGACAATAGTATACCTATCGTGGTATCCCACTTTAATTTATACAACTCAAAATGAGCAACTTTCTGATGAATTATTCATAAAGTTAGGTGCAGACTAGGACCGCTCGAAAGAAAGGGACATCTAAAGCGAAAGTTTCCGCATACTCTAATATGACCACTCCTACCAAGTACCGATTGATGAACCCAAAACTACCACGTGATTTATTATACATCGGTAAGCGGTGAAGAACCACCTCAAATGTTTTTCTTCACTTATTCAGGCTACAAATTAAAATATCTACACATTTCAAGAACAGGTCCGGTAGTGTAACACTTCCAAATATGTTCACGCTCATTTACTGCCATGGCAACATATATACTAGAAAAGGTTAATACTTGTAGCAGCAACGTATCACTTGCCTTATCGTGATAAGGAGATATGTGGAAGAAATTCAACACGGTGATCTTTTAATAACAGGACAGTGACTACACACGCTCCCAACCAAAAGTTGTGCTCAAAATTGCATCGTAAGTTTTCTCACCTGTCTCCCTGCTCGTTGTGGTCCATGAAATCGAGGTTCCATTGGATGACCCGCTGCATAGCGGCATAGCCTCCGGTCGCGAAGGCGCGGAGCAAGTTGAGCGTCGCCACGGACTGGGCATAGGCCCTGATCATCCTGTCCGGGTCCGGAGTGCGGCTCTTCATGTCGAACGCGTCGCCGTTAATGTTGTCACCCCTGTAACTGGGCAGCTTAACCCCGTCTTTCTCCTCGAAGTTGCCAGACCTAGGCTTGGCGAACTGGCCAGCCATCCTCCCCACCTACCATGTGCCAAAAAAATGGAGCAGATCCGATTAGATCTCATAGATCGAATAAGCCCGATTGGGCGCGACCGGTTCGATTCGATTGGTCAATCGGCCGGTACCTTGACGACGGGAACCTGGCCGCCGAACATGAGGACGGCGCCCATCTGGAGCAGGACACGGAAGGTGTCCCTGATGTTGTTGGCGTTGAACTCCTTGAAGCTCTCGGCGCAGTCCCCGCCCTGGAGGACGAAGGCGCGGCCCATGGCGGCCTCTGCGAGGCGGTCCTCGAGGTGGCGCGCCTCCCCGGCGAAGACGATGGGCGGGAAGGTCTCGATCGTCTGGAGCACCGTGTCCAGCTCCTCCTTGTTCGGGTACTCGGGGAGCTGCAGCGCCTTCTTGGACTTCCAGCTGTCCACCGCCCAGGCCGCGGGGGCCGCCGCGACCGATTTCTCCGGCGCCACCGTCGGGGACGAGGTCTTCGCGGCCGCCGGGACGGACCCGCTGTTCCGGGCCGGGTCGGCGGCGTGCACCGCGGAGATGGTGCGCCTCTTCAGCGGGAGGAACCCCGCGCGGCGGGGCTGCGCCGCTCCGCCGGACAGCGCGGCGGCCGCTGCCGCTGCGGCGGCGGAGTTGGTGGCGAGCGCCATTGCGATTTGAGGGGCGATGAGATGTAGAGCTGGTGATGGTAGTTGGGGCGGGTGCGGAGGAGTCGTTTGGTCTGGGGGATGGAGGTGGCGGTCCCGGGGTTTATATACAAGGCGGCCGGCGAGCGGGGGTGGTGTGGTGTGGGGGAGGAGGGTTCGTGGGGATTTTGGTAGCTGGCGGCGAGACGACGACCGGAGGGATGGGAATTTTTTTTTTTTTTTTTTTTTTGAGATGGGAATTGGGATGCAACAACGGCGAGAACAGGCGAGGGTAGTTTCGGGATATTTTATTGAATCTGGGTGGAGACCGGACTCGGATGGGTTTTTACGTGGAAAGACACTTCGTGATAAGTTAGGTGGTGAGTATGACAAAATGGGGCCGCGGCGCACGGGTGATGGGGGTAGGTTTGGACCGGTTGATACGTACACGGTCTATGCGCAAAATAGAAAATGGATGCGTACACGGTCGATTTGGTCAGCTCAGCTCTAGAGCTTTTTTCCTAGAACAACCACAAATTTCATTAATTGAAAATCAGATCATAATAAGCAACACATGAAAACTAAAAGACATATCCAGATAAAATGATTATCTTGACAAATTTTCATATAACCCTAAATAATCAAAAAATACAAAACAATTCCTTCTCCTGCAAACACTGGAGCCAGCGACGGCCACCCAACTCCATTGCCGCTGAGACGCACGTTGAAAGAGACGTCAAGACTCCACCATTGTCAGATCCAAAATACACAATAACCAACTAGAATTTGTGAGTCGGTAAACATGTACCAATATCCTTCCTTCCATCAACGAAGTTGGAGAAGGACGAAAGATCTACCACCTCTGGACCAACATCCTCACTCTAGAGAAACCACCTCGTCTGGCCGCCAGCGTCATCGCGGATAATGATGGACCCTAGCGACACTCTAAGAAACTGATCTCACCAGATCTAAGAACGACGAGAATACCAAAGTGTCGATCTAAAAGACTAAGCAGCACACGTTGGCACCAATTCTGAGACGTCATCATGAAGGTCGTCCCGATGTGGTAGTAGAGTTGAGACAAAATTATTCATCTCGGCGCCGCTCCCACTACCCTAACGACGCACCATAGCAGACAGACTCTAACCCGAATTACTGTTGAGTAATAGAGCAATTTACCAAGCGAATTATCCATAATAAACGCTAGATAAAACATGACTAGAATAATAGGCAATATACTAATCATGTTAAATAGCGAATACATATTGAGGCATATAGTCAAACAAACTGCAAGGCATAAAACTTTAGCTATGATCAGAACAAGAGTGAGACAGAAGATATACATGGTTGTAGCAGAAGTGGAACCGCTGGCGTTGGAACCATCGTTGGCCATGTCGTCGAGGAAGAGGGTGCTGATGTCGGGGAAGACGTCGCTATCTGTGAGGGAGTCCGTGACGAAGCCAGTAGTTGCGCTGATAGCGCTCCCCAAAAATCTTATCGCCCTTCTCCCGTACAGGACTCGAAGCAGCGGGGTCTCGGAGGCCTACTGTCCCGGCTCGCGGTGCACGCCGCAAGACGGGATGGGGAAGATTGGAAGTAGCGCAGTGCTCTGGAACTGGAGGCGCAGGTATGTGTGGCAGTCTAACTGAGGGGAGGCGCGACCTCTCTCTCTTATAGGCGCAGAGGGGAAAGCAAACAGTGCAGAAGATGAAACGAATGGACGGAAGATGAAGCGAACAGACGTCCATTCAAACATTCATGCGTGGCAAAATAAAGCCGGCCCGCGGCGCGCGCGCGTCGTGACGAGGCGAGGCGAGGCGAGCGAGGAGGAGGAGTGCGCGTGTGGAACTCTCTCCTTCTCCTTCTCATCCTTTTACCAAGTGGTAGAAGAGCTCACCTTATAAGCTGGTCCAACTTCCACTCAACTAGCAATGTGGGACTAAACATTTGTCCCACCTCTTGTCTTGCATGAATGGGCCACATGGGCCTCTAGGATTTTCAGGAATTATTAAAATAGAAAATGGGCTAGACTATTTGGGCCAAAATTCCAACAATTACTAGGCGAGGAACAAGGTCCTCTCTCTCCTATCAACTGAGCAGCAAGAAGAGGGAGAAGGGACCATCACTCTTGCCGCTCGGCTTAGAGCTGGGGCGTGTGTGCACACGCGTATTCGCAAGGTGAAACCGGAAATGGCAAGAGTTGTTTACATTTAGCTCCCACGTTTTGCCACATATCTTTTTTCGGATAAAAGGGGATATATTAAGCAATAGGGTTTATAATACAAACCAGATATGATGTATTGTACACATTTCTAGAGTTCTTGTGCGCCTTCCAGTAAAAGTTAAGATGAATTATCCTGGTAATGGTAGCCGAGAAGAGTGATTTGATAACCGAGAATAGTGATTGACTATCATAAGTTGTGTGAAGTTCACAAAATCTTAAATTAGGACGTATTATTGTCCGCAACAAGGTCTTCTGTACATTCCACCTTATCCAGAGAACCTTATAAAGAACATGCTACACGACATATTGTCGTTTAGTGCCACTCTCGCAATTCATTTACATGCATATGATGAGTATAGTTAATTAAAATAAGGTGTGATGAAAAGATACCATCTTGTACAATTGATAGTTATGTCTTTTATTTCATTCAACGAAATCATTTCCTAGTAGAGATAAGATAAAAAATCTTTTTCAGTTCTCTTCCTTCAACATCAACAAATTGTATGATATTGCTATTTTGCATGCGCAGAAGTACGCTTTGACTCATAGGTGTAAATGCACCCGCTATCCAAAAATGTACTTTAACTTCTTTTAAAGCATTTAAAATGTATTTTCATAAATGGGTGCGTTTGGACCTATGAGCCAAAACACCATGTCCATGTGCCACATGTCCTTACTTTCTAAAATTGGACCAACCTCAAACTATCATCTATGCCTTATTCCATGAATACTTACAAAAAAGTTGCTCAAAGAGGTTGTTGAAATTCCCTTCTTTTGAGATATTCATTTATCAAGGTGTATCTTAAGGAGGAACAAGTATTTTGTTGTAATCCTTATTAGAGATATGACCAAAACCCCATAGGAGGGAAAACTTCGTGTTTCTCACTAGTGTTTATGGTTGTTCCACTCATCTCTCCCCATCCTCTCCCAGCACCACAACGGAAACCCCATACTATGTTGAAGTATCTATGTTGGAGTAAGCTTTAAGCTTTTATAATGTTAGATTTTTGTGCCTAAGTGTTTGAGTACTTATAGGAATGAGGAGTCGTATGAAATAAAAATCCCAGTACTCTATTTTGGCCATGGTGTGCCTGTCATGTTTGACACGATATATGGATTGTCATGCAATGCTTTAGGTTTTCACGACATTAGTGGCGGCAAATGTGATGTCTATTTCGGCTAGTGGTTTTTTTTTCTTGGTCTCCAAAACAATACAAGAAAGAAGTAGTATTTCGGTTAAAGCTTGTGCGAAAACAAAGCAACGTTGATATTTCTAATCTTAGCAATATGCAATTGTAGGTGACTTAGATCTCCGAAAGTGTATTAACGCCTAAGGTTTGAGAGAAATGTTAATAAAAAAATCCCAGTAACGTACAAATAAATTGCAATGTCAAGATATCGTAGCACACGGGTGATGAACAACCAATCATTTTTTTTTAAAATTTCTCTAAGGCTTTTGCGCGAAAAAAAGATACAGTAGCACACAAGCACCCTAGAGGGTTTATCTTGTGATTTGCATAGCCATAGCCCATAGAGGTTGGACGGCATGAATTTCACATGGTCGTGCTACTCGTGAGGAAATCCCTTGTTCCGTACGTGCGTGCCCTCTAGCTTACTCCTCACGGACAAGCAATTCGATCGTGCTCATCTCGTAATCTGGCGTGTACTCACTCCAAAGATCGTGACTGGACGGTTAGCCAGCAGCAACAGATGGATCGAAGAACCAAAATATCCACACGTTAGCGGTTAGCCTGTGCCACTCGGAGAAGCAAGCGACCCCACCACCTACCTAGCTAGCTAGCTTGGACACCAACGGCGGTGTGCCCCGCCACCGAGAGCGTGGGGCACCGGTGCCACCTCTGCCCGGCTGCCCGCGCCACCACCACCGCAAGCGAGCCACGGGATGTACGGCCGTGCGGCCGTGCCGCGGCGGCGAGCGCCTCGGCGCCCGGCCCGCGGGTGGCACGAGGGGACAGGCAGGAGGGTGTTACACGGTACGCAGAAACTCTCTCCGTTCCGTCGTTGTTCTGACAGAGAAACGGCAATGTTATTGTTGATGTCAGAGATTCAGAATCGCGAGCGGACACGGTCGTTTCGGGCTAAAAAATCTCCGTGATCACGCCGAGCGCGACGCACCATCAAGGTGTGTACGGCCATGCGCTGCATCCGGGACCATATCTTCCAATATCTTCTGCACCCTTCGAGCGTATGATATCTACTCCTAATTTAGGGTGAAGGGAGACAGGTTTTTGAGATTTAGGGATTCAGACTGCCAGCGTACTGAAAATGATAGTGATAAACAAAACGAGCGGAGATTTGGCGCGCACGGGCACCGGTGCTCCTTTCTTTTGAAAAATAATCAAAAATGATATACAATTGCTACAATATTATTATCGATTATTATTCTATACAATTCTATATGGTATCAGAGTTCCGATCCTAGGATATAGCTCACTCGCCGACCCCGCCGCCGCCGGGTACTTCGAGCGGCGTGCCGCCATCGTCGTTGCCACGGTCACCGCGGCCACGGCCCCTCCACCTCTACATCTACTTTAGCTCTACATCCACCAATAACCCCTTCAATCTCCTTCACTGACACCATATCTGATATTAGCCCCTACATACCTGTAACCCTAGACCTCATTGCTCACAACTACTACCATTGGCATCACCTCTTCGACGTCCACCTCGGGCGATGCAACCTCCACTCTCACGTCGCTGACGACGCTCGCCCTCAACCTCAAGATCCGCAATGGGTCAAGGATGATCTCGTCATTATTCAATGGATCTATATGCGAGTCTCCACAGAAATCTTCAATCTCGTACATCATGATGGTGCCTCCGCCGCCGACCTATGGGCAGCCCTTCGTCAGCTCTTCCAGGACAACATCGACGCTCGCGCCAACAATCTCCATACCGAGCTTCGAAACATGGTGCAAGGTGATGCACCCATCGGCGTCTACTGCCAACGCCTTAAGGCGATCACGGATGAACTACGCGAACTCGGTGATCCGATCGATGATCAACAGCTCATCAACGTCCTCCTTGTTGATGGCTTAGTTAATGTGGAGCCTGTTAGGAACCCCAAGAGCAAGGTGTGAAGCAGCATAGCAGCAAGTCTTCCCTCAGTAAGAAACCGAGGTTATCGAACCAGTAGGAGGAAGAAAACGTCACACAAGTGTTGCAAGCAACGTGGAAACCTGCACAACACAAACTCAAGACTTTTCCCCAACTAACAATGAGGTTGTCAATCTCACCGGTTGCTATAACAAAGGATTAAACGTATGGTGTGGAAGGTAATAGTTTGCAGCAAGTAAACATATAATAGTGGAAGATGTATCAATAGTAAAGATTGGACCGGGGTCCATAGTTCACTAGAGGTGCTCTCCTTAGATAAACAACATGGCATGAAGGATAAACAAATTACAGCAGGGCATTTGACAGGAACTGAGAAAAGCATAACAATACAATACTAGACAAAAAGATCCTATGAGATTCGATTGGGCAATACAACAATATATATTGACCGCCATCCAACTGCATCTATGACTAGAAGTTCGCCTTCACACTACTAGGAAAACGGCTATAGGTAATCCACACATCCGTGGCGCACGTGCTAGTGGTGCCCCACGGGTAAAATAGGCGTGGCGCATTGCCCATAGGTGCCCTACGGCTAACTGCCGTAAGCATGGCGCACATGGGGGTGGTGCGCCACGGCTATATGTAGGCCAGAGCATATGTGGCCACAACACACATACCCGTAGCGCACTAGGTCAAAGGTGCGCTACGGATGTGTCACTTAGCCGTAGCGCACCTTGACATAGTGTGCTACGGGCATGTGTGCAACAGCAGCTGTTTCAACTTAGTCGTAGGACACTCTGCCCTAGTGCCCTACGGCTAAGTGGCCTGCACCAACTCCACCCCCCCCACCCCCATGTGGATCGCCTTTTTAGGTTTTGCAAAAAATAAAAGAAAATAATAAACACTTCAAAAAATAAAATCTTTTCATCTTTATGTAGATAATGTGGTATAGTTTCTAGAAAAATTAACAAACATGAGTTTCCACTTTTTCTGCAAAAAAGAGTCATGCCACGGTAAAATGGTCGTAACTTTTGCATACGATGTCGAAAAAAATCGTATAATATACCAAAATGACGAGAACGAGATTTCGCATCCGCTCGCAACGACCTTTGATTGTTTAGCGATTTTTTAGATTTTAAAAATTCGAAAAGAGTAAAAAGTTACGGTCAAATGATCGTTTTTTCCTGCAGAAAAAAAAATAGAGGACAACTTACCCGTAGCGCACCACCACCTAGTGCGCTACGAGTAAGTTGTGAAGGATTCAAAATTTGAATCCCCACCCCGTCCACCTACCCCTTTTCTTTTTCCTCCCCTTCCATCCTTTTCCTTTTCCTCCCTTTTACTTTTCCTCCCTTCTCCTTTCCTCCTCCTTCTCCTCCTCCTCCTTCTCCTTCTCCTTCTCATTTTTCTCCTCCTCCTCCTTCTCTTTCTCCTTCTACTTCTCCTTCTCCTCCTCTTCCTTCCTCCTCCTTGCAGTGAAGATGGTGACGGCGGCCTCCTCCTTCCAATGACGACGACGATGGCAGCCTCCTTCTTCTCCTCCTCTTCCTCCTCCTCTTCTCCTCCTCCTCCTCCTCCTTCTTGCAGTTCCGACGAAGACGAGGCCTCTCCGACGAGGTGACGACGACGACGATGATGACGATGACGACGAGGCGACGAGGCGGTGATGACGAGGCGACAACGACGACCTGCACCGACGAGCGACGACACTGACGGCGAGATCCAGATCTGCCGCTTTTTTGGAATTTTGAAATTTGTATCCGTGGCGCACATCATGTAGTGCGTAACGGTTATCATTTCATACGCGTGGCGCACCTGGACTACTTTCCGTGGCGCACTGGCATGTGCGCCACGCCTATCTCGACACAACCGTGGCGCACCAGGCAGTGCGCCACGGCTAGGAGATAGCCGTAGCGCGAGGCTCGTGGCGCACTGCTAGTGCGCCACGGATGGCCTTTTTAGGTGCGCCACGAACAGGCGTTTTCCTAGTAGTGTCAGGTTATCATTCGAATCCCCTCCAGTATTAAGTTGCAAGCAACAAACAACTGCTTTAAGTAAAGTGTGTAAGGTAAACAATCCACTTATTCTATGAACAAGAGACCGTTGTTTTCTCTCTAGTAGCAATAACACATCTATAACCGAAGAGATTTCTGTCACTTCCCTTTGAAACTAGAGGCATGAACCCACTATCGAGCATAAATACCCCCTCTTAGAGTCACTAGCAACTACTTGGCCAAGATAGCTACTAACAACAGAGAGCGTGCAAGATCACAAACAACACAGACATGATAGAATCAAAAAGACAAAACCATTAATTAATCTAACATAGTAATCTCAATATCCATCGGATCCCCGCAAACACAACATGCATGGTTACAAATAGATTAAATCTTGATCATGAACGGAGCTCACAAGATCTATACATGAAATCACAAGGAGGAGATACAACCATCTAGCTACTACATGGACCCGTAGTCCAAGGTGGAACTACTCACGCTTCATACCGGAGAAGAAGGCCTTCGGGATGATCTCCCCTCCGGCAGGGTGCCGGGAAGAACTTCAGATCCCCCCAATCCAGGGACGATGGTGGCGGCGGCTACAGAAGGTTTCATGGAGTTTTGTTCGGGTGCGTAGGGTTTCTGCATCGGGGGCTTCTTATAGGCGAAGAGGCGAGGCTGGGAGGCGGCCGGAGGGCCCACACCCTACCTAGGCGCGGGGTGGGCCCACCCGTGCCTAGGGGGGTGTGTCGGCCCTGGCTCGCCTCTCCGTCTCTCCTCTAGACTTCATGACGCCCACGGTAAAATATCGACTTTGGCTTTTGTCTTGTCCAATTCCGAGAATATTGATTTTCTGCCTTTCTAGAACCAAAAACAGAAGAAAACAGGCAATTGACACTATGGCAACTTGTTAATAGGTTAGTTCCAGAAAAGATATAAAACACCTCAAAGTGTATACAAAGCAAAGCAAAGTAGATACTAAACAAGCATGGAGCATAAAAAATTATGGTCTTTTCTTATCTCAACGTCAGTACACCCTAGATCTTCTTTCTCGTGCTGGTATGCTTGATTGTCAACCATCTCGTACTCCTGCTGACACAGGTTCAAAACTTTCTGCCGATGGTGATCCCTTTTTTGATCATTCTCTTTATCGTAGTCTTACTGGCGTCCTCCATTATCTTATTCTTACTTGTCCTGAAATTTCTTTTTCTGTCCAACAAGCTTGCCTTTACATGCATGATCCTCGTGTTTCTCACTTCAACCATGTCAAATGTATTCTTTGGTATCTCAAAGGCACATTAGATTTAGGTCTTCATATAAACAAATCCTCTCCCACCTCGTTAACAGCTTACTCTGATGCAGACTGGGCTGGTTGTCCCGATACTCGACGGTCCACATCCGGATTTTGTGTTTTTACTTGGTAACAATTTGGTTTCTTGGTCTTCAAAAAGTCAGGTTACAGTTTCTCGCTCGTCAGTCAAAGCTGAGTATCGCGTTGTGGCTTATGCGGTTGCTGATATGGTTTGATTACGCCAGTTGCTGTCGGAGCTGCATCGCCCTATTGAGCAAGCTACTATTGTTTACTATGATAATATTTTAACCTGTTTACATGTCAGGGAATCCGGTTCAACACCGTCGTACCAGTCATATAGAGATCGACATTCATTTTGTTCGAGAGAAGGTGGCTCTCGGTCAAGTTCGTGTTCTACATATGCCTACTTCAGCTCAGTTCGCTGGTATATTTACTAAAGGTCTGGCGACTACTTCGTTTTAAGACATTCGTTTTAGTCTCAACGTCATCGAGCCTATCGCTGACACCGTCAAATGTTAGAATACAACTATTATTAGGTTTAATAGTCCTAATCGGTTTGTTATAGGGCTAGGCCGGTGCACCTAGACCCTCATATATAGCTCTTGTAATTCCTACAATATTACTATCTATTATTATTCTATACAATTCTACAGTTTCTATTAAAAAAACAGGAATACAGGTCTCCACGTGCGAAAGATACTTTCTGTAAACAACAATCGAAAATAAGAACTGACTGAATTGCATAGAGCCAAAACACAGTCACACTCACTTTTCTATTCTCTCATTAGCTGTACCTGGTACATTGTTCGCCACGTGATGCGATAATTTTAAAAAAACGAGACATTTGATTCATTCTTCGCAACAAGGCATTTGCACGTGCGGCAATTGTCAGAAGCTATAGTTTAGTCAACACTAGTATACATATCGCCAATTAACGCGACTGATCTCTCTACTGGTGCTAAGTAAATGCGACTAACCCCTGCTAGGATAATTCGATCACGGACAAATGGAAATAAATTTCGTACTAGCAAAAAAAATCGTGTCAAAGTCAGCCACGGACGGAACATTAGTGTGAATTGAAATTCTACACAATTATTTACGGATGCGAAATGTCCACCAACCCGACGGTTCATTCTCACGCAAGCAGAGTTAAACTCAAACAAGAAACTACGGTCTTCTTACGTCAGGGCAGTGGCAACTACCGACGTCTCCATGTCTAGCTAGCAGCTTATTTGCAAGACGGCAGCTACTCACTACATATGACGAGATCTTTTTTTAATAACATATGACGATGTCGCTTCGCATCTTGGACATTGACACGGTTTTCAATATACCCCTGTCACTTATTTTTACTAGCACTCACTTTGGTAACAATTAAAAAAAATCACATATTTGTATAGATTCACAGGTACCTATCCATTTAAATGCATCTAGATACATGCTTATTTGAACAAATTTATGACATCTTTTTCTAGACACAATATATGTATATAAAACACATGATAAATATTACTACCTCCATTTCATACTAACCATCCTAGGTTTGTCTGGATACGAATGTATCATCACCTCGGTAAAATCCAGGTGACACGGAGGAGACCAAAGAGGGCACACAAAGAGCAGGCATCTAATTTTTGATCTAGACATCGCTACAATAGCCAGAGTAGCTCACATCTAACTTCTAATCTAGGCACCACTACAACCTCCACAGGAGCTGTGCGAGGAAGACCGGGGGCGCCTCAGCCGCCCCCACGAGAGAGAGAGAGAGAGAGAGAGAGAGAGAGAGAGAGAGAGAGAGAGAGAGAGATTTAAAAAACCATGTAATAACGAAGGGTCTTGATAATTTCTAGTCGACTAAGAATTAAGTTAGAGCATAGTCAGTTTCTCGTCCGTTAGATTTGCAATGTGATTTGAGCGCCCATGTGAGTGAGATGCAGATACTTTTAAGTTGCAAGTGAGACTGCAACTAGTAAGATATTTTTAGTCGCAAGTGGATTTGCAACTTAGTTTGAAAGGATCACCCGATTAAAAATTAGTTAATTCCAAAAAACAAAAGCAACTCTGGTGTTACATACGTCAGGGCAGCACTGAAATCAGTACTACTATTAAGCAAAAATAGAGGAGACCGCGCGAGTGCGAGGAAAGTGCGTTCAGATTGCACGCACGAGGCGGCCCTCATGTTTGAACTGAATTGGCACGACTGACCACATGCGCAGTCCAGATACATCTATCGATATGTTTTCCGCTGGTAGAATATGCCGTCGACGTCCAGGCATTGTCGCTTGGCTCCATTAGCCACCTACCCCCACTGCGGTCGTCTTGAACCTTTCTCGTCTTAGTGGAACATAGCTTTGTCAATGGTAACGGCGCTGGTCAAGCAAAGATGGCGACGTCTGACCTCATCGCTCAGGATTTTTTAAGGTAGGGAGCTTGCAAAGTAACTATGCAATCAATCAATTGAGGTCACACTTCTTATCTAGCCAACTCCATCGAACTTAAACAAATTAATTGTCCACGTGATAGACCCTACTTTGGATCTTTACTAGTAATATGGAAATAGAAGAAGCGACTAGTTAATTACTAGCTAGCCTAATTGTCAGAAGTGAATCCATATCTTTTATATAAAGCAACACCTCACTAACATGCACTATTATGATTGTCTATCTTAATATGCAAGCTATCCACAACACCCACTCTTTTAGCCAATCAATTGTCCATATCATTTCACTGATATTCATTAACGATAGTATACATCTTTGCAACATGTCCACGTCATCCTTTTCTAGGCATACAATTGTCCACATCGCAAATATTTAGTTGTCATACAATTATCCCATGTCACAAATATTTAGTCGCCAACTAGATAACAATTTCACATCAATTATATTTAGCTGCTCGACTATTCCTACTGATTAAATCTTATATATTTCTGCATGCAACTTTATGCTTCATATGTCTTATACCATTTTATCTATGCAATAATATTTTAAAAGAGATTCAGCTGCAACGCATGGGGTATCCTTCTAAGTTTTGAGAATAGACAAGTCTTGTTCACCAAACTGTTCATGACATCTTCTTCGAAAGTCCCACACTCCCGCCTCCTCGCTGCTACACAGTCCATTCCAATCGACAAGCGTTATTATTTTATATCTTATAATCCTAATTTGGATGGTCATACACTTTACATAGCTCTGATATACATATATACCTTTTTGACTGCCACTTGATTACCTCAGTTAGAAGAGCGGTACCACACAGCTCCCGGCATGCTTTCTTCTACGCGAAGAAATTATATCATGAAGAAACAATCCATACTCACACCCTATAATTCACATATTATGCTTACTGTATGGAAGTCTATAAATACATAACAAGGGTAGCACAAGGAGACACGTACGTGATCATACAAGATAACTGCAACAAGAATATTTCCATATACCCAACAAATGGCGCGAAGCAAACCGAACCAAAGCCAGTGCTCGGTTTGAAACCATCAAATATTAACATGTGTATATTATGTATAATATCCTGGCACATACATCAAGGGGTGGTGGCGCAGTTGGCTAGCGCGTAGGTCTCATAGCTAAACGTGAGTGATCCTGAGGTCGAGAGTTCGAGCCTCTCTCACCCCACATTTTTTTCGCCCTTCAGAATTATGTGCAACTTTTTTTTGGCCGTAATTACGTAGCGAGGCCCTTTGGTGTGAGACGCCATGCCAAATGCCGGCCCGTTCACGGGAACTGCCCTGTACGGGTTGTAGCGGCCCATTGAAAAGGTAAAATAATTGTCAGCTCACTTGAACGGCTAAGCTATCAGTTTGCATTCCCCCTAAAAAGAATACTACTCAGGATAAAAAAAAACTATCAGTGTGCATCACCATTCGCCACTCAGATCGGTGACTGTACTCAGTTTGCTGCCACTTCAGTATTGTACGAAGTTCAAACGAGCTTTAGTACATTACTTGCATTTTTTTGAAACGTTACTGTACTTGCATTTTTTTGAAATGTTACTGTATCTTTTTTTTAATGTACTTGCATCTTTTTTTTGACTGCTTACTGTTGCATTTCTCTTTCCCTATCAGTGGTGTGCTGGTCCGTGTGCAACGTCGTGTTACCAGCTGACAGTGAAAGTCACGAAAGCCACATGACAAACAATGCGAGACGAGAAGAAGGCTCCACATTTCACCTCAACGGTAGCACAAAGTGATACCACTAGCGTCTGCCGTGCCAGTTCACACACAATGGTGATTACACTCAACCCGGCACATCACATCCGGTATTTCCATGGAGAAATGAGAGAACGCTACATGGCTCCACTCTCCTGTCTGTGCAACCACGAGGAGACGCCTGCGTCGCCGATGCCTTGCGAACAAGACCCACCCGCCACCTCGATGAGAGCTCTACACCTGCGGAGACGAAGCAAAGGACCATGAAGGCTAGAAACGACACGGAGAAACACAGGGCAAGCATGTTTCGACAATGCTGTACATGGTCCATGGGTTAAGAATGACTTGGAAGCCGAGAAGCACGAGGTTGGCATACCATTTCCTCGTCTGAAGCTTCGACGGCCGCCGGCGGCTCATGGAAAAAGTCGATGATGTTCTTGCACACGTCGTTGGGCTTCTCAAGATTGACTGCGTGCCCAGCGTTGTGTATAACAGATAGCCGGGAGTTCCCTTGAAGATGCCTGCCAGTTTGTTCAGATGTCCGTGCCATAATTAGTTTCAGCAAGGGATGCTGGTGATGTAAACTTGTGTAGGGTCGAAAGATTAATATCGAAGGTACGTAGCATATATCGAAATAAATTAACCTCTTCAATCGATGAGCCAACTCCACCGGGAACACTTTATCTTGCTCCCCCCAAACTATCAGCGTTTTCTGCATCAAGTTCAAGTCGTTAAGCAGTATAATATTGAAAACAGCGACAAGATTTATTTTTGTTTCACATGATTATGCATATATAATCATGAGTCGACTGTACCTGTTTTAGTTTTGGAAGAGTTGAAAGGTCCCGTCCACTAATCAAGGCATGTAGTAGCTCAGTCTTCTCCTGGATATGATCCGAGCCCATCACCTGGTATATCAACCAAAGGAAGGGTACACAAGTTCAGAGTAGATGGAAGATTCAAATTCTGCCATGTGCTACAGTAAACGCTCATAAAAGGCAAACCCCCTTTGGAAATAGTCTGTAAACATTGTTCTATAGTACCATAATTTCTGAGTTAATATAAGAGGAACAGAACACTGAAAGCACAGACCAAATCATGAATAAAACTGAACAACAGCTCAAGAATGTGTGATTTTGACAACACTAGCGGTCTATCTCAAAATGTCCGGATTCTGTCAGAACCTCCAACCTCCATGGTGTATAAAACATTGGGAGCACCAGCTTTTGGATTTCAAAAAACTCTATTGAAGTAGAGCACAGGCTTGTTTCAAACGAAGTGGATAATATTTTAAGAGCTGGCATGCTAATGTTTTCCAAAAGACCAGATAATTGCTAGTACTAGTTCTGATCTGAATTTTCAGTACTATCGTATTCCAAAAGGCAAAAGTATAGCGAAAGAAATATTGTATTGCTTTGTGAGTAAGTGGGATTACTTTTTCAAAAGGCTAAACGCTCATATCCATAATTTGGTTCATCATTTTTCTACAAATTCACTTTTGTACTTACCTTTTGATCTGGTAGGCCGGTACTTCACAAAACTGTATGCATGAACCTTAAACCATGTTTTCAATGAATGTCTGCTAAGGTTAGATCATTTTATAACAATTTAATATATTTGTTATCCCAAATAATATAGTCAACAATCTCCTATTGTTTACTGTGTAAATAGCCAACCTGGTATTTACCTTCCACCGCCACCACTGAAAGACAGTGGTTATGTTTGTTCTTTTCAAGCTTTGTATTAACCAACACTATTGAAAAGCAAATGGTTTCCTTCAAGATAAACCAATCAAATGAACCTCTAGGAAAAAGATATTATTATCTCAATGTTGTCACTTGTCAACCTAATCCTTTACTTTCGGAAAAAAACCAAATCCGTTCTTTTGTGCTAAGATTAGCCAACGTTCCTTTTTCAAAGGTATCCCACATCCATCAGAAGCAACTGATTGCATAATCTACTGAACTGCAGCTCCAAGCAATTTCCAGCATGCCAGTTAGGGAAGCCATTGCATTTATGTGCTGGAATTGTGGATTTACTCGTAGGAGGTAAAACACTGTAAGGAGCATACTATGCTAAGTTAATGATTGTGCTTAGTATACACAAGATATGTGAATTTCAGGGTAGGAGTACATGAGTGGGCAACCAAATAATGGAACTACTATGCATTAAATCAAGCATGTTGTCGGTCATCACCAAGTTACTCTGGGCCCTCCACTACAGATAAAAAATCACATATGCAAACACTCTGACGGGAACAAAGCAAGAAAGATGATCTGCTCCTAGACTACTGACGCGTGTGAATCTTTTGAGGCTTTGCCGGCTGCATCAATACACGTACGCACTACATTAGCCACGACCACGAAGAATGGATTCAGTGAGTAATAAGTGCGTGTCCACTAAAGGGACTGTAATAAGATATTCGGTGAGTTGTTTCCAACAACAACAAACAGAAACAGACAGCGGTGCAACGAAAATCCCCCTCGAAGCATCCTGACAAATCGAGTGCAAATATTTGGATGGCAAACAACTACACAGATGACATCA
The DNA here is from genome assembly GCA_916181665.1 of Avena sativa. Lineage (NCBI taxonomy): Eukaryota > Viridiplantae > Streptophyta > Magnoliopsida > Poales > Poaceae > Avena > Avena sativa. The sequence goes on from OV702284.1 coordinate 380,432,522, forward strand.
CTTAACTTAGGCGCTAGATTTTCAATCAGTGGCAGTGTTTGATTTGCAAATAAAATTAGCTCGAGAATGATGATGGATGTTCAGTCACAGTGAGAAATCAGCCAATTAAACTGACATGGATAGTATATGCCTATTAGGATCATGTGTTTCCGTTGTTGATAATTTTGACAGAGGATTCAATCAAGTGATTAAGATGGGCCAAAGGGTTTCAATATCAGCCATTTGATCCAGAGACTCGGTTCCCTTCACCAGACACGTGCACAGGACAGTTTTCTATTCGAAACATGAAGCGAAATTCGACGCAACTGCTGCTCCAGATCACAACAAAACACAGACAGAATTCTCTTGCCTAGAGGCGCCCCTTACGAATTTATATAATCTTATTATGAGTATCTGCCGTCCTATATATGCTCTCGCATCTCAATGCACATGGAGTAGTAGTACTATTAATCTCAAAGAGACAGAATTTGAACAAGAATTTAGTAACGACGAGAATCGATCTGAAACGGCAACTGACCTTGATGTAGTCCCAGAGGAAGCAGGACGGCATGATGGGCGGCGGCCGCACGAACGTGAGCCTGACGAGGCGCCGCACCTCGTCGGGACGCCGCGGCACGAGCAGAGCCGCCGCTTCTTCGACGCTGGCGACCGGGAAGAGACCGTCCGCCAGGTCCTTCTCCTCGAGGCAGACGCCCGCGCAGACCAGGATCACCCTCTCGACGGCGTCCGGGTATATCGCCGCCATCCTGTACCCGACGAAGCCTCCGTAGCTGACCCCGACCAGGCCGAACCTCTTCACCCCGATGGAGTCCAGCGCCGCCTTGATCGACCACGCCTGCCACGCAGACAGACACAGAGGAACAGGAGGGGTGTCAAGGAGCGGCGAACGGTGGATCCGGCCCATTCAGGGCCAGGGGTCGGCTAGAGCGAGACCGACCTGGAACATGTCGGAGCGGTCGGGGAGGCGGGAGCAGGAGTTGCCGAAGAAGACGAGGTCGGGGACGATGGGGTCGAACCCGGCGGCGATGAGCGGGCGGAGGTAGGGGTACCACTGCCACGTGGCGGAGGCGCCGAAGCCGTGGAGGAGGACGAGCGGGTTGCGGGGCGGGCTGGCGGGGACCCACATGTGGACGGTGGTGACGGGGTCGGCCGCGTCCGGGAGGTGGACGGCGAGCGGGCGCAGGCCGGCGGCGAGGAAGCGGCGGCTGAAGCAGCGGTCCCGCGCCGCCGCGAAGCTGAGGAAGCAGGCGGCCTTCCCGGCGACGGACGGCGGCGGCGGGGGAGGCATTGCTGCTCTGTGCTGGCGATCGCCGGGCGGCGCGGGGGTCGTCCGGCGATCGCCGGCAGCGGTGGAGGATTCCGGGTGGCGGTGCGGGGGCGAGGGGGGACGGGGTCAAGGCGAGAGAGACGGGAGGGTGCGTGGTTAAATTTGGGGTTTTGCTAAGTTTGGGGTTTTGGTTTGATTGGCGGTGCTGCAGAGAAGAGGAATGAAATGGGGGATGCGAGCAACAGGGGTGAGTGGGAGGCAGGGCATGGCAGGGCAGTTGTCGCCTCGTCGCTGTGGCTTTCGCGCGGTGTCCAGGTATCGACATCACGTCGGTCGAAAAATAAGTACCTACGTACGTACCAGGATCACCAAGTGGAACCACTGCGTCACCCTAGAAAGAAGGCGTATGATGCTGCAGAAAGTAGCATCACTCGAGAAGATTTGAGAGCAGACTCTCAACAAAAGAAGATTTGAGACCATCAAGCAAGATTCTTTTGCTAAACATCTCCACCGGCAACCCAACCGAGTTGAGGAATGCAAGCCAAAATTCGGCTCGCACCGGTCCAAACCGGTGACTAGGCTATGGAGGAGGAGGAGGAAGCTAGCTGTCGGGCCTCTCTGAGGAGAAGACAGCTGGTCATGCGTGAGTTGAGATGCTCTGGGCCGGCACGTGTTGAAATTTGGTGAGTTTTAGATTGTTGACTCATTAGACAAATTCTGAAATTCGTTTTAGCCTACTTGTGCATGATAGCATATGGCTGTGCTAGTGATGCTAAAATTTAGTCTCACATTGCTAGTTGAAGGGGAGTTGGACCACCTTATATAGTAGAGTGTTGCACCACTCACTAAGGTCTGACAAGAAGAGTAGCCCTCGCGCACTCCTCCGACGCCGCTCGCCTCGCCACGACGCGTCGCGGGTTGCGGGTTGCGGGAATCTCGCCGAGCTTTATTTTGCTGGTTGGGAAAACTGATTATGCACTATATAAGCGTCCAGGCTAAATCTAATCGGCACCGAATCTATCCACACACGCGCCTATCCTCCAGAATCTTGCGCTGCCGCTTTCGTCTTTCCCATCCCGGCTTGCGGCGTGCACCGCAGATCGGGACAGTAGGTCTCCGGAACCCCGCCTCTCGTGAACCTGTACGGGTGAGGGGCGATCAGGTTTTTGGGAAGCGCTCAAGCGCGACTACCGGCAACTACGACGTCGTCCGACGAGGAGTTCCCGAACGACGACTTCTTTCCGGACGTCGACGACCTCTTCGACAACATCAACATGGGCGACGCTGCTGCAACCGCTGCGGCTGCTATTCAGCCTACATTGTATGTGATCCCAATCTCACTCTTTCGGATTTTGCTAGAGTTTCTAGGTCTAGCGTTTGGGGTAGATGTGATAGGTTTATCTTGTATAGATGTAATCTGTTCATCTACTTTGCTGATCTGCATAATTGGTTTTAGTACCGTTTGTATGATCATGATTTATCAGTTTATTATTCAGATTAAATCATATGGATTATTGCTTATATTTCCAACAATCCAAAAACCTGATTATAGGCAACTGAATTCCACTGTTGTAGCCGCGGCTACTAGGCCGTCTCCTTTTGATGGCATGCACTATAAGAGATGGTGCAAGAGAGCAGTTCTCTGGTTTAAAAACCTAAACTGCTATAGCGTCACTCTTAGCAAGCCTGAAGGAGATCTTTCTGCTGAGCAGGAAGCGAATTTTAAGAAAGCTGATACCATGTTTATGGCGGCTTTGTTCAGTGTTTTTGGGGACAACATTTTTGACCCTTATATGTCATTTGATAATGGCAAGGACGCGTGGGAAGCGCTCGAGGCCAAGTTTGGGGTCTCGGACGCTGGCACTGAGCTGTATGTCATGGAGCAATTCTATGACTACAGGATGGTTGATGAGCGCTCCGTCGTTGAGCACATGAGATACAATCACTTGCCAAAAAACTTGAGCAGTTCAAGTGTTCCTTACCGGACAAATTTGTGGCTGGTGGCATTATTGCCAAGCTTCCTCCTTCATGGAGGAACTTTGCTACTTCTCTAAAACATAAGAGACAGGAGTTTTCCGTTACGGTTCTCATTGGGTCTCTTCATGTGGAAGAGAAGGCGAGAGCAAAGGACAAAACTGCTCGAGGACTTGAGGGAAGTTCTACTGCCAATTTAGTGCAGAGGAAAAACTTCCAATCCCACAAGTTTAAGAATAAGAACAAAACTGAAGGAAAGGGGAAGTTTGATGGCAAGAACAAGGCCACACACTCAACCAACTTCAAGAAAAAAAATGATAAGAGGAAAGGCTATTGCCACGTCTGTGGTGATCCTGGTCATTGGGCTCCTAGCTGTCCTAATCGCTTTGTCAAGCGTCAACATGGAAACAGCGGCAATGCCGCTAATGTTGTTATTAGCGATACTGAGATGAAGGATGCTGGGTACGGTATTTTACCTACTATCCTTTCAGTATGTCATTCTCCTGATTGGTGGATAGACACGGGTGCTAATACACATGTATGTTCTGATATTTCCATGTTTTCCTCTTATCAGGTCTCAAGGACTTCTTCCGTGCTGATGAGAAACGGTTCACGTGCTTCTGTTCATGGTGTTGGTACGGTAGATCTGAAGTTAACTTCGGGGAAGACCGTACAACTGAAGAACGTGCAGCATGTTCCCTCCATCAATAAGAATCTCGTCAGCGGATAGCTTTTATGTCGAGATGGCTTTAAGTTGGTTTTTGAGTCCAATAAAGTTGTAATTTCTAAATATGTACAATTTGTTGGAAAGGGTTATGAGTGCGGAGGTCTGTTCCGCTTGTCTTTGTCAGACTCATGTACTAAAGTTATTAATCATGTGTGCAATGATAATGAGTCCAATGTTTGACATTCACGACTCTGTCATATTAACTTTGGTTGCATGACGCGGCTAGCCAATATGAGTTTAATTCCGAAATTTACCACTGTCAAAGGTTCTAAGTGCCAAGTTTGTGTGCAAGCAAAGCAACCCCGCAAGTCTCATACGACTGCAAAACCGAGAAACTTGGCACCGCTAGAACTTATACATTCAGATCTTTGTGAGATGAATGGTGTGTTTATAAAAGGTGGAAAAAGATACTTTATAACGTTGATTGATGACTCCACTAGATACTACTATGTTTATCTTCTGAAATCTAAAGATGAAGCTTTGAACTACTTCAAAATCTATAAAGCTAAGACAGAAAACCAACTTGATCTTAAAATCAAGCGGCTAAGGTAGGATCGTGGTGGAGAGTACTTTTCAAACGAATTTGATTTATTCTGTATGGAACACGGTATTATACATGAGAGTACGCCTCCCTACTCACCTCGGTCAAATGGGGGTGTCCGAAAGGAAGAACCGCACTCTAACTGACTTGGTTAACGCCATGTTAGATACATCGGGTCTTTCCAAGGAATGGTGGGGGGAGGCGCTAATGACTGCGTGTCATGACCTAAACCGTGTTTCTGTAAAGGATAAAACCATGACTCCATTTGAGGAATGAGAAAAGAAAAGGCTTAAACTCTCGTACTTATGAACTTGGGGTTGTTTGGCGAAAGTCAATATTCCAATACCCAAGAAGCGAAAGCTTGAACCAAAAACCGTTGATTGTGTTTTTCTGGGATATGCTTTTCATAGCATTGGCTATAGATTTTTTATAGTAAAATCTGAGGTATCCGACATGCATGTTGGTACAATTATGGAGTCGAATGATGCGATTTTCTTTGAGGACATCTTTCCTATGAAAGGTATGTCTATCTTATCAAATCAGGAGATGGCTAGCTCATCTAGTCAGGAATTTTCTATAATTCCTGAACCCACTATGCCGATAGAACACTCTGATGATCCTGTGGAGGATGACAATGAAGCTCCCAAAAGGAGCAAGAGACAAAGGACTGCAAAGTCATTTGGTGATGATTTCATTGTGTACCTTGTGGATGATACTCCCACTTCCATTTCAGAAGCTTATGCATCTCAAGATGCTGACTACTGGAAGGAAGCCGTCCGAAGCGAGATGGACTCCATCTTAGCTAATGGTACTTGGGAAGTCACTGATCGTCCTTATGGGTGCAAACCTGTAGGATGTAAGTGGCTGTTCAAGAAAAAGCTTAGACCTGATGGTACTATTGAAAAGTACAAGACACTTCTTGTGGCTAAGAGTTATACCCAAAAGGAAGGTGAAGACTTCTTCGATACCTACTCACCTGTAGCCAGATTGACCACTATTCGAGTACTACTTTCCTTGGCTGCCTCACATGGTCTTCTCGTTCATCAAATGGACGTTAAGACAACTTTTCTAAATGGAGAGCTAGATGAGGAAATTTATATGGAGCAGCCTGACGGATTTGTAGTAGATGGTCAAGAAGGAAAGGTGTGTAAGTTAGTGAAGTCTTTGTATAGTCTTAAGCAAGCTCCTAAGAAGTGGCACGAGAAGTTTGAAAGAACTTTAACTGCTGAAGGCTTTGTTGTAAATGAAGCTGACAAATGTGTGTACTCTCGCCATGGTGGGGGCGAGTGAGTTATTATGTGTCTCTATGTTGATGATGTAGGGTTTCGTAGCATGGAAAACAAAAAATTTCTATCGCATACAAACAAACAAGCCAAGATCTATCTAATAGATTGTAGCAACGAGTCGATGGAATAACTTACCCTCGAAGATTCAAAGTGTTTAACGAGAGCGGATTCTCGTGGGTGATGTAGTCGTACTCTTCCCGATCTCAAGATCGCGTAGACGATCCTTCCGGCGCTGCGTTCCGGCAGCGCTCCTGCAGTCGGTCACACGTTCGGTACTCGATGAAGACCTTCCTCTCCCTTGTTCCAGCAGGCAGCGGAGGTTGTAGCACTCTCCTCGCGATTCCGGCAGCACAACGTGTTGGAGATATGCCCAAGAGGCAATAATAAAGTGGTTATTATCATATCTTCACACTTATGATAAATGTTTACATACCATGCTATAATTGTATTAACCGGAAACATTAATACTTGTGTGATTTGTAAACTAAAATAAGAGTCCCTAGTAAAGCCTCTTGTTAAACTAGCTTGTTGGTTAATATATGATCATGGTTTCCTGATCATGAACATAGAGATGTTATTAACAACAGGATCATATCATTAGGAGAATGATATGGTGGACATACTCCTATAGATAAGCGTAGCATAAAGATCAAGTCATTTCAATAGTTCAATTGCTATATGCTTTCTGATACATAGTAACCTAATTCCTTCGACCATGAGATCATGCATATCACCTTTACTGGATGGATGCTTTGATGTCATCAAACACCACACCGTAACAGGGTGGCTATAAAAGTGGCATTGAGTGTTCGGAAAGTATTGGTTGAAACACATGGATCAAGAATGGGATTTGTCCATCCATATGACGGATAGATATACTCTGGGCCCTCTCGGTGGAATGTCATCCAATTAGCTTGCAAGCATGTGACTTGGTCACAAGGGATCACATATCACGGGAACGAGAAAAGAGTACTTATCAGTAACGAGGTTGAACTAGGTATGCAGAGATACCGACGATCATAACCTCGGATAAGTAACATATCGTGAGACAAAGGGAAATTGGTATCGTATGTAAGTGGTTCATTCGATCGCAAAGTAATCGTAGAAATATGTGGGAGCCATATGAATTTCCAGATTCCTCTATTGGTTATTGTTCGGAGAAGTGTCTCGATCATGTCCGCATAATTCACGAACCGTAGGGAGACACACTTAAGGATTCGACGTTGTTTGAGTAGTTATGGTATTATGAGAAAGAGACCGAATGTTGTTCGGAGTCTCGGATGGGATCCGGGATATCACGAGGTGATCCGGAATGGTCCGGAGAATAAGATTCATATAAGGAAAGTCCCGTTTCGGAGTTCGGGAATGATTCCGGTGTTTTCATCGGGGATATTCTAGAAGGTTCCGGATTGTCCGGCACTCCGGGGGGGAAGGGGTACATGAATGTGTCATTACATATTGGAATGATTGCATCATGTACTAAGTGTTCTTGCTGTCCCAAATATAGGATTAAATTGAATCCTAAAACAGAAAAGTCAAATGTCCAGTTTGAAAGTCAAACTGCCAAAACAAGAAACTGTGGGAAACAAGCAAGAGGAGTTGGAACCAACCTGGAGGAGGAGTTGGACTCCTCCAGGCCGGCGCCCAGCCCAAGGACGAGTTGGGGAAGGACTCCCTCCCTCCCCTGGCGCGCCCACACCCTCCCACCTATATAAGGAGGGGCAGGGCTCCCCTCCTAGACACACAAGTTTCCTATCCTCTAAACTAAACCCTAGATCTAGACCCCGGTTTAGAGCTATTCGGTTTAGAGCCTTCTAATTGGTTTAGAGCCTTCTAATTGGTGTGTCTAATTACTAGACCACTAATAGCCTCTCTCATAAGCTCCACCATACTCGCACCGGCTTAAGGCGAAGCCCTGCGGGATCTCCCCTCTACTTCCAGTACCACGCCGTTGTGCTGCCGGAATCGCGAGGAGAGTGCTACAACCTCCGCTGCCTGCTGGAACAAGGGAGAGGAAGGTCTTCGTCGAGTACCGAACGTGTGACCGACTGCGGGAGCGCTGCGGGAACGCGGCGCCGGAAGGATCGTCTACGCGATCTTGAGATCGGAAAGAGTACGACTACATCACCCACGAGAATCTGCTCTCGTTAACCGCTTTGGAATCTTCGAGGGTGAGTTCCTCTATCGACTCGTTGCTACAATCTAGTAGATAGATCTTGGCTTGTTTGTTTGTATGCGATAGAAAAATTTTGTTTTCCATGCTACGAACCCCTACAGTGGTATCAGAGCCGTGTCTATATGTAGATCTGTTGCACGAGTAGAACACAATGGTCATTGTGGGCGTTGATGCTTTTATTGTAGATTGCTTTGCGTGTACTTTGCATCTTGCGGTATGTTGGGATGAAGCGGCCCGGGCTAACCTTACATGACATCGTTCATGAGACTTGCTCCACGCTTGACATGCAACTTGTATTGCATAAGTGGCTTTGCGGGTGCCTGTTTCTCCTAGCATAGTAAAGATCCAATTTACAACGGGTAATCAACAATGCTAGTATCAATGTTGTGGTTCTTGTTCGTAGGTTAGAACGACACTTATGGAAAGCCCCAAACCACGTAAAATATGCAAAGAAAGTAGAAGCGTCTAACTTTGTTTTGCAGGGGTGTGCAGTGATGTGATATGGCCATGATTGTGATTATATTTGATGTATGCAATGTTCCTTATTGTAAGTTGGCAACCGGCAGGAGCCATATGGTTGTCTTTAATTTCTGTTAAGACCTGCGTGTCTATTCAAAATAGTTGTAATAGTTGAAGCTGGTGGACGACAACCATGAAGAAGCGTCATTGACCTTGATGCTATGCCGATGATGATGGAGATCATGTTCGTGCTTGAAGATGGAGATCGGAAGCACAAAGAAGAAAGGCCATATCATATCACATATTATGAATTGCCTGTGATGTTAATCCTTTATGCATCTTGTATTGCTTAGTAGACGACGGTAGCATTATAAGATGATCCCTCATGCACATAAATTTCAAGTTCTAAAGTGTTCACCCTTAGTATGCACCGTTGCCAAAGCTTGCTGCTTCGAAGCACCACGTGATGATCGGGTGTCTTTGATTCCGCGGGTGAATACAACGTAAGCAAGCCAGATTTGCTTATGCGGTAGCTAAGGTTTGATCTTGACGAGCCTAGCATGTACAGACATGGTCTCAGGAACACGGATCACCGAAAGGTAAAGCATGAATCATATAGTAGATATGATGAACATGTCGATTGTTCGCCATTGAAACTATATCAACTCTCGTGATGATCGGTTTTGATGTGGTGGATTTGGTTCGTGTGATCACTAAAACAATGTGAGGGATATTGTTTTGAGTGGGAGTTCACCTAGATTAATTTAATTATTAATTAGAACTCAATTTATCATAAACTAAATCAAAGTGAATTTGCATAGTTGTTGTAGTCATTGGCATCCGTTTACCACCTTGCGCTTAGTTATAATTGAGATGATAGAACTATAGAATTCTGGTTAGATACTTTACGAACTGGTATCGTATTGTTTTAAGTGTTAATCTAAAGTTTAAAAGTCCTATTGCAAACTTTCAGTAAGTTCCGGTTACTCCATGAAGTTTAATAATTAGTATTAAATCAAGAGTAACAATTCCAAGTGTTAGTATATAAGTATCATGTTTGTATCCATGATTCTTGATATTCAAAGGATTCCCTTAATATCAAGGTTATCTAGGATCTGAAAGAGTTGTTTCAGAAACCATGATGTGTGGAAGATATTGTGATATCTGAAACGAAGTTTTGGTGGCAACATGATAGAGTATAATATGGCAAAAGTCATGTTCTCATATTTGATGAAAATTTGCAAAAAGGTTGGAGACACTTGTTGTCTTAATCCTCCAAAAGGTTTTGGATAGCAACATTATACTCATAATTCATTGTTATAAGCTAAAAGTAGCTTGATCATGGACAATTCCATGATAAGGGTGAATATTTGATGTAGGTAAAATGTTTACTACACCAAGAGATTACTAAAGAAAGGAATTTGAAAGAACACCAAATATTTGATGATGGTGATCTACTTCAAAGTGCAAGTCCAAAGACATTGGTATTTAATTATACACGCTTTGGACTATATGTCATATGTATGACTTCACTATTGATATTGATAGATTCTTTCAAATAGAAAAGGAAATATTGAAAGAGAATCTCATAAATATATGGCAGAAAAGAAAAGACTAGAATTGTTCAGTTTAAGTATATAGATGATATACATGTTGTGGCTATATTCTTTGCTTATTAAACAATGTGGTTCTTAAGTATTTGATACTGAATTTGTTGGTATGAATCGTCATACGAAACAACAGAATTCATGAACTACAATGGCCTAAGTAACTAGCAAAAGAATATGTGATGATGTTCATCGAGAACAAAATAAAGGGTTATTGTGTTGCTTGTTAAACATCAAAGCTTGCCTTCAAGATTTGTTTTATCAGGTATTATGAGAACAAAAGGGTTGTTCAAATAATTGCCGTAATCCATAAAAGATGGATGATTCACAAATCTCGTTGGAGAAATCACATCCATAAAACTAGTGCTAAAAATGTCGAAAGACAAATTGATTGAAAGATCACTTAGGAAGTGACATCGCCGTTTAAATTATATTTGAAAGAAAACATGAAGAAACTCCATGTTGATGGAATTTTGGAGTCTTCTGATTTTGATCATATGACGCTTGTGAAACTTTCCTAGAGATAATTAAAACTTCGTTCATAGGCCAAAAGGGAACGAATGACTAGCTTATTGGAACTTGTACATATTGTTGTACGAAGTCCGTTATGTGTAGTCAAGAGCGATGGATTTCAACTTCATATGCTTTCTCCGAAAATTTGAGTGAATATATGAATATTTACTTAATAAGGATGAAGTATGAAACATTTGAAAAGTTCAAAGACTTTCAAGATGAAGTGCAAAATCATTGTAACAAGAATATAAACAGTTTATGATAAAGATCATAAAGGAAGATATTTGAGTTACAAGTTTAGCATAATACCTAAGATTTAAGGAATCGTTCCGTGGATTTGCATTTCCCGAAACACCATAAGAGTATGGAGCGTTCGAGATATGTAATTAAACCTTGTTTGACATGGTAAGATCAAAGGTATAATTCATAAAACTGCCATTGTATTTTAAAGATTAAAAGCTTTAGAGATTACCGTTTTTCCACTGAAAAGAGCTCCATCATAAACCGCTGAAATGACACCATATAAGGTTATGGTTTGGGATAAAACCCAAGTTGTCCTTTCTTAAACATTGGTATGCTATGCATAAGAAAGATGTGTGCAACCAAAGTCGGATGAACCTGTCTTTGTATAAACTGTTCCTCCATAAAACACCGGAGACAAAAGTGTTTGTTGCTTAGAACGTCAAGTTTCTTTGAGAAGAAATTTTTCGTGAAAAGTTAAGTGGGAGGACAATAGAAACTTTGATAAGGTTAAAAGAACCTTAGCTATATGTGCAGAGTTGCGCAGCGCCGAAAAGTGTTCCGGAGACAGCAACAATGCTCATGGCTCACGTACCTCAAATGTTGTGGTCACAGAGATCTAAGTTCCTATTGAAACAAGTAGGTCGGATGAACAATCAAATACCAAGATTTGAGGGTTGAAACATTATTTGAGAATAATGAACCGACTACATGCAGAGAAGCGATGATGGGCCCTGACTCCGTAAAATGGCTTGAAGCCATAAAATCCGTGATAGTTCCATACACGAGAAATCAAGTTTTGAACTTGAAGGACCCTCGAGAAAGGTGTAAGACCTTATAGTTGTGTCTGGATCTATAAAGAAATAGACATGGATGTTTCACATCTATGAAATAGTCGACATGTTGGGAAAGAGTTCACAACAATGTTCAAAGGTTGACTATGACAAGATTTGATCTTTCATAGTGATATTTAGTCTAGATGGATTAATGTAGCAACCACTACATATAATTTGTTATATGGTAGTTGAATAAACAAAACAAATTCTTCTAATAGAATCGTTACCTAGGACATGTGCATAACACGGTCCATAGGGTTTTGTTAATTCAAAAGGATGCTAAAAGTATATGCAAACTTCAATGGTTAAAGTGAGCATCGCGGAGTTGGAATCTTCACTATGATGAAACTGTTAAAAGATTTTAATTTCATCAGAGACAATGAAGATGCTTGCATTTGCAAGAAATTAAGTGGGAGCGCTAAGACATGTTTCTAATACATTATGTGGAAGACATATTGTTGATTGGAAATAATGTATCTTTTATTAACACATATTAAGAATTTCATCCCGATGAAAGACTTAGGCAAAACCCAAATATTTGGCATCAATAGACGCTAATATGGTTGTGCCAGAAGTACATAGATAAGATATTGAATGAGTTCAATATAGAAACTACAAGAGAAGGTTCTTGTCGCACAGAAAGGATTGAAAGAGTTCAATGTTGATGATATATTCAAGTGTATTAGCACTTGGTAAGTGAAACAAAGATTCAAGTATAGATTGATACTTGATGTATGAAATCACAAAGAGTATTTATATCAATCATACTGTGATATGTACAAATCCAGATATGTCCTATGCTCTAAATGTTGTGAGCATATACCAGAATGATTTGTAAGATGATCATTGGACAATAGTAAGGATATTCTTATGATCTTTTGGAAGAACTAAGAGTATATTATTTGTAGAAGTGACAAATAGATGGTTAGTTCATTGTAAAAGTACTACATTGATACTAGCTTTGTCACAAAGTACAAATTAAGTTTATCTCAAACTAAACTAAGGGTGGCACAATATAATGGAAAGTGAGTTCCATAATGGATTTGGATGAGTTCCAAAGTTAAGACATTGTGACAGATACTACAACAAAAGGCTAAGTATATGACTGCTATTATAGCAGCAAAAGAGGGCATTTGTGTCAAGTAGTTTGTTATCAAACTAGGTGTAGTTCACAGTGGGATAATACTATGAAGATATATTGTACGACAATATTATCAACATGTTTTAACCCCAAAGAGCTAAAGGTCACACCGAAAGACCAAATTTATGCAAAGCCATCTCATTAGAGAATGAGTGATGCGTAGAGACGCAAAGACATGCAATTACACACGGACCTGGAAGTGTCAGATCCGGAGATCAGTTGACCACTAGCAATCGTGTACATACAACACCGTAAAGCCATAGGTATTGAATACACAAAGATTTGAAACTAGATTATTGACTCTAGTGCAAGTGGGAGACTGTTGGAGATATGCCCAAGAGGCAATAATAAAGTGGTTATTATCATATCTTCACACTTATGATAAATGTTTACATACCATGCTATAATTGTATTAACCGGAAACATTAATACTTGTGTGATTTGTAAACTAAAATAAGAGTCCCTAGTAAAGCCTCTTGTTAAACTAGCTTGTTGGTTAATATATGATCATGGTTTCCTGATCATGAACATAGAGATGTTATTAACAACAGGATCATATCATTAGGAGAATGATATGGTGGACATACTCCTATAGATAAGCGTAGCATAAAGATCAAGTCATTTCAATAGTTCAATTGCTATATGCTTTCTGATACATAGTAACCTAATTCCTTCGACCATGAGATCATGCATATCACCTTTACTGGATGGATGCTTTGATGTCATCAAACACCACACCGTAACAGGGTGGCTATAAAAGTGGCATTGAGTGTTCGGAAAGTATTGGTTGAAACACATGGATCAAGAATGGGATTTGTCCATCCATATGACGGATAGATATACTCTGGGCCCTCTCGGTGGAATGTCATCCAATTAGCTTGCAAGCATGTGACTTGGTCACAAGGGATCACATATCACGGGAACGAGAAAAGAGTACTTATCAGTAACGAGGTTGAACTAGGTATGCAGAGATACCGACGATCATAACCTCGGATAAGTAACATATCGTGAGACAAAGGGAAATTGGTATCGTATGTAAGTGGTTCATTCGATCGCAAAGTAATCGTAGAAATATGTGGGAGCCATATGAATTTCCAGATTCCTCTATTGGTTATTGTTCGGAGAAGTGTCTCGATCATGTCCGCATAATTCACGAACCGTAGGGAGACACACTTAAGGATTCGACGTTGTTTGAGTAGTTATGGTATTATGAGAAAGAGACCGAATGTTGTTCGGAGTCTCGGATGGGATCCGGGATATCACGAGGTGATCCGGAATGGTCCGGAGAATAAGATTCATATAAGGAAAGTCCCGTTTCGGAGTTCGGGAATGATTCCGGTGTTTTCATCGGGGATATTCTAGAAGGTTCCGGATTGTCCGGCACTCCGGGGGGGAAGGGGTACATGAATGTGTCATTACATATTGGAATGATTGCATCATGTACTAAGTGTTCTTGCTGTCCCAAATATAGGATTAAATTGAATCCTAAAACAGAAAAGTCAAATGTCCAGTTTGAAAGTCAAACTGCCAAAACAAGAAACTGTGGGAAACAAGCAAGAGGAGTTGGAACCAACCTGGAGGAGGAGTTGGACTCCTCCAGGCCGGCGCCCAGCCCAAGGACGAGTTGGGGAAGGACTCCCTCCCTCCCCTGGCGCGCCCACACCCTCCCACCTATATAAGGAGGGGCAGGGCTCCCCTCCTAGACACACAAGTTTCCTATCCTCTAAACTAAACCCTAGATCTAGACCCCGGTTTAGAGCTATTCGGTTTAGAGCCTTCTAATTGGTTTAGAGCCTTCTAATTGGTGTGTCTAATTACTAGACCACTAATAGCCTCTCTCATAAGCTCCACCATACTCGCACCGGCTTAAGGCGAAGCCCTGCGGGATCTCCCCTCTACTTCCAGTACCACGCCGTTGTGCTGCCGGAATCGCGAGGAGAGTGCTACAACCTCCGCTGCCTGCTGGAACAAGGGAGAGGAAGGTCTTCGTCGAGTACCGAACGTGTGACCGACTGCGGGAGCGCTGCGGGAACGCGGCGCCGGAAGGATCGTCTACGCGATCTTGAGATCGGAAAGAGTACGACTACATCACCCACGAGAATCTGCTCTCGTTAACCGCTTTGGAATCTTCGAGGGTGAGTTCCTCTATCGACTCGTTGCTACAATCTAGTAGATAGATCTTGGCTTGTTTGTTTGTATGCGATAGAAAAATTTTGTTTTCCATGCTACGAACCCCTACACAACGGCGTGGTACCGGAAGTAGAGGGGAGATCCCGCAGGGCTTCGCCTTAAGCCGGAGCGAGTATGGTGGAGTATGAGAGAGCTCCTCGGTGATCTAGGGTTTAGACACACCAAGGAGGAGGGGCTAGAGCCGGCGGCTAGGGTTCCGGAGACCCCCAAGTTGGCGTCTAGGGCAAAACCCTAGGTGGTGGCGGCGGCTATGGAGGGTTGCAGCTTCTAGGGTTTGAGGTGAGGGACTTGTGTGTCTAGAGGAGGGAGCCCTGCCCCTCCTTATATAGGTGGAGGGGCCGGCAGCCAAGGGGAGGGAGGGGAGTCCCTCCCCAACTCGGCTTGGAGGGGGCGCCGCCGGTTGGAGGAGGGATTCTCTCCCCAACTCGGTTTCCCTCCTTCCTCCTCTTTTCCTCTTTCCAATTTTAGCCGTTTGACTTTTCAAACTAGCTATTTGACTTTTCAAACTAGGATTCAATTTAATCCTTTATTTGGAACAGCGAGGACACTTAGTACATGATGCAATCATTCCAACATGCAATGACACATTCATGTACCCCTTCCCCTCCGGAGTGCCGGACATTCCGGAACCTTCTAGAACATTCCCGATGAAAACACCGGAATCATTCCCGAACTCCGAAACGGGACTTTCCTTATATGAATCTTATTCTCCGGACCATTCGGGATCACCTCGTGATATCCCGGATCCCATCCGAGACTCTGAACAACATTCGGTCTCTTTCTCATAATACCATAACTACTCAAACAACGTCGAATCCTTAAGTGTGTCTCCCTACGGTTCGTGAATTATGCGGACATGATCGAGACACTTCTCCGAACAATAACCAATAGAGGAATCTGGAAATTCATATGGCTCCCACATATTTCTACGATTACTTTGCGATCGAATGAACCACTTACATACGATACCAATTTCCCTTTGTCTCATGATAGTTTACTTATCCGAGGTTATGATCGTCGGTATCTCTGCATACCTAGTTCAACCTCGTTACCGATAAGTACTCTTTTCTTGTTCCCGTGATATGTGATCCCTTGTGAGCCAGTCACATGCTTGCAAGCTAATTGGATGACATTCCACCGAGAGGGCCCAGAGTATATCTATCCGTCATATGGATGGACAAATCCCACTCTTGATCCATGTGTCTCAACCAATACCTTCCGAATACTCAATGCCACCTTTATAGCCACCCAGTTACGGTGTGGTGTTTGATGTCATCAAAGCATCCATCCTGTAAAGGTGATATGCATGATCTCATGGTCGAAGGAATTAGGTTACTATGTATCAGAAAGCATATAGCAATTGAACTATTGAAATGACTTGATCTTTATGCTACGCTTATCTATAGGAGTATGTCCACCATATCATTCTCCTAACGATATGATCTTGTTGTTGATAACATCTCAATGTTCATGATAGGGAAACCACAATCATTTATCAACCAACAGGCTAGTGATGTATAGAGGCTATACTAGGGACTTCAAATTAAGTTTACAAATCACACAAGTATCAATGTTTCCTTGTTAATACTATTATAGCATGAATGTAAACATTTATCATAAACACAAAGATATAATAATAACCACATTTATTATTGCCTCTAGGGCATATCTCCAATAGTCTCCCACTTGCACTAGAGTCATCTAATCTAGATTACATGGTAATATACCGAACACCCATGGCAGTTTGGTGTTGGTCATGTTTTGCCCTCGGGAGAGGTTTAGTCAACGGATCCGCCACATTCAGATCTGTGTGTACTTTGCAAATCTTTATATCCCCATCCTGGATATGTTCTCGAATAGCGTGAAAACGTAGCTTGATGTGCTTCAGCTTCTTGTGTGACCTTGGTTCTTGCGCATTGGCTATGGCACCCATGTTATCACAGTAGATAGATTGGGTCTAGCGCACTAGGAACCACACCCAGCTCTGTAATGAACTCTTTCATCCATATCGCTTCTTGTGAAGCCTCCGAAGCAGTCATGTATTCTGATTCAGTTGAAGATCTCGCCACAACGCTTTGCTTTGCACTCCTCCAGCTAACTGCTGCACCATTCAAAATAAATACGTATCCAGATTGTGATTTAGAATCATCCGGATCGGTGTTCCAACTAGCATCGGTGTAACCATTAACAACGAGCTGTTCATCACCTCCATAAGAAAGAACCATATCCTTAGTTCTTCTCAAGTACTTAAGGATGTTTTTGACCGCTGTCCAATGATCCACTCCTGGATCACTTTGATATCTGCTAGTTAAACTAACAGCATATGCAATGTCGGGTCTAGTACATAGCATGGCATACATTAGAGATCATATGGCTGAGGCATAGGGAGTCTTACTCATCCTTTCTCTATCTTCTGCCGATGTCGGACTTTGAGTTTTACTCAAGGTCATATTGGGAAACATGGGCAAGAACCCTTTCTTGCTATCTTCCATTCCAAATCTCTTTAGAACTTTGTCCAAATATGTACTCTGTGACAATGATATTTGGCGTTTTGATCTATCTCTATAAATCTTTATGCCTAATATGTAAGCTGCTTCGCCAAGATCCTTCATTGAAAAACTATTATTCAAATATTCCTTGACACTATTAAGAAGGTCTACATCATTCCCAATCAACAATATGTCATCCACATATAGTATTAAGAATGCTACAGAGCTCCCACTCACTTTCTTGTAAATACAAGCTTCTCCATAAGTTTGTATAAAACCAAAACTTTTGATCACCTTATCAAAACGTTGATTCCAAATTCGGGATGCTTGCTTCAATCCATAGATGGACCGTTGAAGTTTGCATACCTTGTTAGCATCTTTAGGATCGACAAAACCTTTGGGTTGCATCATATACAACTCTTCATCAATATCTCCATTGAGGAATGCTGTTTTGACATCCATCTGCCATATCTCATAATCATAATATGCAGCGATTGCTAACATAATCCTAACAGACTTTAGCTTCGCTACTGGTGAGAAAGTCTCATCGTAGTCAACTCCTTGAATTTGTCGAAACCCTTTTGCGACAAGTCGAGCTTTATAGACAGTAATATTACCATCAGCATCTGTTTTCTTCTTGAAGATCCATTTGTTCTCGACAGCCTTCCGGCCATCCGGTAAGTCCATCAAAGTCCATACTTGGTTTTCGTACATGGATCCAATCTCGGATTTCATGGCTTCTTGCCATTTATTGGAATCTGGGCTCATCATCGCTTCCTCATATGTCTCAGGGTCATCGGTGTTGTCCACCAACATGACACTCATAACGGGATCATACCAATCTGGAGTGGTACGAGTTCTCGTTGACCTCCGAGGTTCTGTAGCAACTTCAACCGAAGTTTCATGATCACCATCATTAGCTTCCTCTCTAATTGGTGCAGGCACCACAGGAACTTCTTCCGGTGCTGCACTACTCGCAATTTCGAGAGAAGGTTCGACAACCTCGTCGAGTTCTACTTTCCTTCCAGTCACTTCTTTCGAGAGAAATTCCTTCTCTAGAAAGGATCCATTCTTGGCAACGAAGATTTTGCCTTCGGATCTATGATAGAAGGTATACCCAATAGTTTCCTTCGGGTATCCTATGAAGACGCATTTTTCCGCTTTGGGTTCTAGCTTGTCCGGCTGTAACTTCTTTACATAGGCTTCGCAAACCCAAACTTTAAGGAACGACAATCTAGGTTTCTTCCCAAACCATAATTCATACGGTGTCGTTTCAACGGATTTAGATGGTGCCCTATTTAAAGTGAATGCAGCTGTTTCTAATGCATAACCCCAAAATGATAGTGGTAAATCTGTAAGTGACATCATAGAACGAACCATATCTAAGAGAGTTCGATTACGATGTTCGGACACACCATTACGCTGTGGTGTTCCCGGCGGTGTCAATTGTGAAAGTATTCCGCATTTCTTCAAATGCTCGCCAAACTCGTAACTTAGATATTCACCTCCACGATCAGAACGCAGAAATTTAATCTTCTTGTTACGTTGATTCTCTACCTCACTTTGAAACTCCTTAAACTTCTCGAAAGTTTCGGACTTATGTCTCATGAAATAGATATACCCATATCTACTCAAGTCATCCGTGAAGGTAAGAACATAACGATAACCACCGCGCGATGCTACACTCATTGGGCCACACACATCGGTATGTATGATTTCCAATAAGTCCGTAGCTCGCTCCATCATACCAGAAAATGGAGTCTTAGTCATTTTACCCATCAGACATGCTTCGCATCTTTCAAGTGATTCAAGAAGTCCATCGGAATGGAGTTTCTTCATACGTTTCACTCCAATGTGACCAAGACGACAGTGCCACATATAGGTCGAATTATCGCTTGATTTCAAACGTTTAGCCTCAATGTTGTTGATATGTGTATTTCCACTATCGAGATTCAATAAGAATAGACCATCTATCAAAGGTGCATGTGCATAAAACATATTACTCATATAAATCGAACAACCATTATTCTCGGACTTAAACAAGTAACAGTCTCGCAATAAACAAGATCCCGATATAATGTTCATGCTCAACGCAGGCACCAAATAACAATTATTTAAGTATAAAACTAATCCCGATGGTAGATGAAGGGGTAGCGTGCCGACCGCGATCACATCAACCTTTGATCCGTTTCCCACGCGCATCGTCACCTCGTTCTTCGCTAGCTTCCGTTTATTCTGCAGCACCTGTTTCGAGTTACAAATATGAGCAACCGAACCAGTATCAAATACCCAGGCACTACTACGAGTACTAGTGAGATACACATCAATAACATGTATATCAGATATACCTTTCTTCTTGATGTTGCCGTTCTTCAGATCCGCCAAGTACTTTGGGCAATTCCGCTTCCAGTGACCTTCTCCCTTGCAGTAAAAGCACTCAGTTTCAGGCTTAGGTCCAGCCTTGGTCTTCTTCGCCGGCGTGGTAACTTTCTTACCACCCTTCTTGAAGTGTCCCTTCTGCTTAGACTTGCCTTTCTTGAATTTGGTGGTCTTATTGACCAACAACACTTGGTGCTCTTTCTTGATCTCCACTTCTGCAGACTTTAACATAGCAAACAGTTCTGGCAACTGCTTGTTCATGTTCTGCATGTTGTAGTTCATCACAAAGTTCTTGTAACTTGGTGGTAGTGATTGGAGGACACGGTAAATTCCCAAAGCATTAGGAATCACTATACCCAAGCTTTGAAGTTTGTTTGCGTGCCCAGACATCTTAAGCACATGCTCACTGACGGATCTGCCCTCTTCCATCTTGCAGTTAAAGAACTTTTCAGAAGCCCCATAGCTTTCAATTGCCGCATGAGTCTCAAAGATCAATTTGAGATCCTCGACAATATCATATGGGTCTGAATTCTCAAACCTTTTCTGAAGCTCCGATTCCAAACCATACAAGATAGCACACTGAACTATGGAGTACTGATTCTTCCGAGCGAGGTAAACATTCTTTACTTCATCGGAAGCATCAGCTGCAGGTGGGTCACCCAGCGGTGCATCCAACACATAGGTCAAATTACCAGCTGTGAGGACAATCCTCAAATTGCGGAACCAATCCGCGAAGTTGCTTCCATTGTTTTTCAACTTTTCTTTCTCTAGGAACGCATTAAAATTGATGGTAGGGGCTGCCATTGATCTACAACATATTTGCAATAGTTTATACTAAGTTTATGACAAATTGAGTTCAAATTAATAATAAAATTAACCTAGGTGAACTCCCACTCAAAACAATATCCCTCACATTGTTTTAGTGATCACACGAACCAAATCCACCATATCAACACCGATCATCACGAGAGTTGATATAGTTTCAATGGCGAACAATCGTCATGTTCATCATATCTACTATATGATTCATGCTTTACCTTTCGGTGATCTGTGTTCCGAGACCATGTCTGTACATGCTAGGCTCGTCAAGATCAAACCTTAGTTTCCGCATGAGAAAATCTGGCTTGCTCACGTTGTATACACTTGCAGAATCTAACACACCCGATCATCACGTGGTGCTTCGAAACAACAAGCTTTAGCAACGGTGCTAACTAAGGGTGAACACTTTATGACTTGAAATTCATGTGCATGAGGGATCATCTTATAATGCTACCGTCGTCTACTAAGCAATACAAGATGCATAAAGGATTAACATCACATGCAATTCATAATATGTGATATGATATGGCCTTTCTTCTTTGTGCTTCCGATCTCCATCTTCAAGCACGAACATGATCTCCATCATCACCGGCATTGCATCAAGGTCAATGACGCTTCTCCATGGTTGTCGTCCATCGGCTTCAACTATTACAACTACTTTGAATAGACACGCGGGTCTTAACATAAAATAAAGACAACCATATGGCTCCTGCCGGTTGCCAACTTACAATAAGGAACATTGCATACATCAAATATAATCACAATCATGGCCATATCACATCACTGCACACCCCTGCAAAACAAAGTTAGACGCCTCTACTTTCTTTGCATATTTTACGTGGTTTGGGGCTTTCAATAAGTGTCGTTCTAACTTACGAACATGAACCACAACATTGATACTAGTATTGTTTATCACCCGTTGTAAATTGGATCTTAACTATGCTAGGAGAAACAGGCACCCGCAAAGCCACTTATGCAATACAAGTTGCATGTCAAGCGTGGAGCAAGTCTCATGAACGATGTCATGTAAGGTTAGCCCGGGCCGCTTCATCCCAACATACCGCAAGATGCAAAGTACACAAGAAGCAATCGACAATAAAAGCATCAACGCCCACAATGACCATTGTGTTCTACTCGTGCAACAGATCTGCATATAGACATGGCTCTGATACCACTGTAGGGTTTCGTAGCATGGAAAACAAAAATTTTCTATCGCATACAAACAAACAAGCCAAGATCTATCTACTATATTGTAGCAACGAGTCGATGGAATAACTTACCCTCGAAGATTCCAAAGTGTTTAACGAGAGCGGATTCTCGTGGGTGATGTAGTCGTACTCTTCCCGATCTCAAGATCGCGTAGACGATCCTTCCGGCGCTGCGTTCCGGCAGCGCTCCCGCAGTCGGTCACACGTTCGGTACTCGACGAAGACCTTCCTCTCCCTTGTTCCAGCAGGCAGCGGAGGTTGTAGCACTCTCCTCGCGATTCCGGCAGCACAACGGCGTGGTACCGGAAGTAGAGGGGAGATCCCGCAGGGCTTCGCCTTAAGCCGGAGCGAGTATGGTGGAGTATGAGAGAGCTCCTCGGTGATCTAGGGTTTAGACACACCAAGGAGGAGGGGCTAGAGCCGGCGGCTAGGGTTCCGGAGACCCCCAAGTCGGCGGCTAGGGCAAAACCCTAGGTGGTGGCGGCGGCTATGGAGGGCTGCAGCTTCTAGGGTTTGAGGTGAGGGACTTGTGTGTCTAGAGGAGGGAGCCCTGCCCCTCCTTATATAGGTGGAGGGGCCGGCGTCCAAGGGGAGGGAGGGGAGTCCCTCCCCAACTCGGCTTGGAGGGGGCGCCGCCGGTTGGAGGAGGGATTCCCTCCCCAACTCGGTTTCCCTCCTTCCTCCTCTTTTCCTCTTTCCAATTTTAGCCGTTTGACTTTTCAAACTAGCTATTTGACTTTTCAAACTAGGATTCAATTTAATCCTTTATTTAGAACAGCAAGGACACTTAGTACATGATGCAATCATTCCAACATGCAATGACACATTCATGTACCCCTTCCCCTCCGAAGTGCCGGACATTCCGGAACCTTCTAGAACATTCCCGATGAAAACACCGGAATCATTCCCGAACTCCGAAACGGGACTTTCCTTATATGAATCTTATTCTCCGGACCATTCCGGATCACCTCGTGATATCCCGGATCCCATCCGAGACTCCGAACAACATTCGGTCTCTTTCTCATAATACCATAACTACTCAAACAACGTCGAATCCTTAAGTGTGTCTCCCTACGGTTCGTGAATTATGCGGACATGATCGAGACACTTCTACGAACAATAACCAATAGAGGAATCTGGAAATTCATATGGCTCCCACATATTTCTACGATTACTTTGCGATCGAATGAACCACTTACATACGATACCAATTTCCCTTTGTCTCATGATAGTTTACTTATCCGAGGTTATGATCGTCGATATATCTGCATACCTAGTTCAACCTCGTTACCGATAAGTACTCTTTTCTTGTTCCCGTGATATGTGATCCCTTGTGAGCCAGTCACATGCTTGCAAGCTAATTGGATGACATTCCACCGAGAGGGCCCAGAGTATATCTATCCGTCATATGGATGGACAAATCCCACTCTTGATCCATGTGTCTCAACCAATACTTTCCGAACACTCAATGCCACCTTTATAGCCACACAGTTACGGTGTGGTGTTTGATGTCATCAAAGCATCCATCCAGTAAAGGTGATATGCATGATCTCATGGTCGAAGGAATTAGGTTACTATGTATCAGAAAGCATATAGCAATTGAACTATTGAAATGACTTGATCTTTATGCTACGCTTATCTATAGGAGTATGTCCACCATATCATTCTCCTAACGATATGATCTTGTTGTTGATAACATCTCAATGTTCATGATAGGGAAACCACAATCATTTATCAACCAACAGGCTAGTGATGTATAGAGGCTATACTAGGGACTTCAAATTAAGTTTACAAATCACACAAGTATCAATGTTTCCTTGTTAATACTATTATAGCATGAATGTAAACATTTATCATAAACACAAAGATATAATAATAACCACATTTATTATTGCCTCTAGGGCATATCTCCAACAGATGACATATTGATATTCGGGACCAACCTCGCTATTATCGAGGAGGTCAAAGAGTTCCTATCTCGCTGCTTTGAGATGAAGGACTTGGGAGTGGCTGATGTAATATTAAACATCAAGCTACTAAAGGATGACAATGGTGGGATTACATTGCTTCCGTCTCACTATGTGGAAAAGATATTGAGTCGCTTCGGGTATAGCGACTGCAATTCTTCTCCAACGCCTTATGATCTGAGTGTGTTACTTCGAAAGAATCAAAGGAATGCTAAAGATCAATTGAGATATTCTCAAATTATTGGCTCTCTCATGTATCTAGCCAGCGCCTACTAGACCTGACATCTCCTTTGCTGTAAGCAAACTGAGTCGATTTGTGTCAAATCCTGGAGATGATCATTGGCATGCTCTTGAAAGAGTTTTGCGCTATTTGAAAGGCACTGCGAGTTATTGTTGGAGATATGCCCTAGAGGCAATAATAAATATAGTTATTATTATATATCTTTGTGTTTATGATAAATGTTTGCATTCATGCTATAATAGTATTAACAAGGAAACCATTAATACTTGTGTGATTTGTAAACTTAATTTGAAGTCCCTAGTATAGCCTCTATACTTCACTAGCTTGTTGGTTGATTGATGATGTGGTTTCTTTGTCATGAACATTGAGATGTTATCAACAACAAGATCATATCGTTAGGAGAATGATATGGTGGACATACTCCTATAGACAAGCGTAGCATAAAGATCAAGTCATTTCAATAGTTCAATTGCTATATGCTTTCTGATACATAGTAACCTAATTCCTTCGACCATGAGATCATGCATATCACCTTTACTGGATGGATGCTTTGATGTCATCAAACACCACACCGTAACAGGGTGGCTATAAAGGTGGCATTGAGTGTTCGGAAAGTATTGGTTGAAACACATGGATCAAGAGTGGGATTTGTCCATCCACATGACGGATAGATATTCTCTGGGCCCTCTCGGTGAAATGTCATCCAATTAGCTTGCAAGCATGTGACTTGGTCACAAGGGATCACATATCACGGGAACGAGAAAAGAGTACTTATCAGTAACGAGGATGAACTAGGTATGCAGAGATACCGACGATCATAACCTCGGATAAGTAACATATCGTGAGACAAAGGGAAATTGGTATCGTATGTAAGTGGTTCATTCGATCGCAAAGTAATCGTAGAAATATGTGGGAGCCATATGAATTTCCAGATTCCTCTATTGGTTATTGTTCGGAGAAGTGTCTCGATCATGTCCGCATAATTCACGAACCGTAGGGAGACACACTTAAGGATTCGACGTTGTTTGAGTAGTTATGGTATTATGAGAAAGAGACCGAATGTTGTTCGGAGTCTCGGATGGGATCCGGGATATCACGAGGTGATCCGGAATGGTCCGGAGAATAAGATTCATATAAGGAAAGTCCCGTTTCGGAGTTCGGGAATGATTCCGGTGTTTTCATCAGGGATATTCTAGAAGGTTCCGGATTGTCCGGCACTCCGGGGGGAAAGGGGTACATGAATGTGTCATTACATATTGGAATGATTGCATCATGTACTAAGTGTTCTTGCTGTCCCAAATATAGGATTAAATTGAATCCTAAAACAGAAAAGTCAAATGTCCAGTTTGAAAGTCAAACTGCCAAAAACAAGAAACTGTGGGAAACAAGCAAGAGGAGTTGGAACCAACCTGGAGGAGGAGTTGGACTCCTCCAGGCCGGCGCCCAGCCCAAGGCCGAGTTGGGGAGGGACTCCCTCCCTCCCCTGGCGCGCCCACCCCCTCCCACCTATATAAGGAGGGGCAGGGCTCCCCTCCTACACACAAGTTTCCTATCCTCTAAACTAAACCCTAGATCTAGACCCCGGTTTAGAGCTATTCGGTTTAGAGCCTTCTAATTGGTTTAGAGCCCTCTAATTGGTGTGTCTAATTACTAGACCACTAATAGCCTCTCTCATAAGCTCCACCATACTCGCACCGGCTTAAGGCGAAGCCCTGCGGGATTTCCCCTCTACCTCCGGTACCACGCCGTTGTGCTGCCGGAATCGCGAGGAGAGTGCTACAACCTCCGCTGCCTGCTGGAACAAGGGAGAGGAAGGTCTTCGTCGAGTACCGAACGTGTGACCGACTGCGGGAGCGCTGCGGGAACGCGGCGCCGGAAGGATCGTCTACGCGATCTTGAGATCGGAAAGAGTACGACTACATCACCCACGAGAATCTGCTCTCGTTAAACACTTTGGAATCTTCGAGGGTGAGTTATTCCATCGACTCGTTGCTACAATCTAGTAGATAGATCTTGGCTTGTTTGTTTGTATGCGATAGAAAATTTTTGTTTTCCATGCTACGAACCCCTACAGTGGTATCAGAGCCGTGTCTATATGTAGATCTGTTGCACGAGTAGAACACAATGGTCATTGTGGGCGTTGATGCTTTTATTGTAGATTGCTTTTTGTGTACTTTGCATCTTGCGGTATGTTGGGATGAAGCGGCCCGGGCTAACCTTACATGACATCGTTCATGAGACTTGCTCCACGCTTGACATGCAACTCGTTTTGCATAAGTGGCTTTGCGGGTGCCTGTTTCTCCTAGCATAGTAAAGATCCAATTTACAACGGGTGATCAACAATGCTAGTATCAATGTTGTGGTTCTTGTTCGTAAGTTAAAACGACACTTATGGAAAGCCCCAAACCACGTAAAATATGCAAAGAAAGTAGAAGCGTCTAACTTTGTTTTGCAGGGGTGTGCAGTGATGTGATATGGCCATGATTGTGATTATATTTGATGTATGCAATGATCCTTATTGTAAGTTGGCAACCGGCAGGAGCCATATGGTTGTCTTTAATTTCTGTTAAGACCTGCGTGTCTATTCAAAATAGTTGTAATAGTTGAAGCTGGTGGACGACAACCATGGAGAAGCGTCATTGACCTTGATGCTATGCCGGTGATGATGGAGATCATATTCGTGCTTGAAGATGGAGATCGGAAGCACAAAGAAGAAAGGCCATATCATATCACATATTATGAATTGCATGTGATGTTAATCCTTTATGCATCTTGTATTGCTTAGTAGACGACGGTAGCATTATAAGATGATCCCTCATGCACATAAATTTCAAGTTCTAGAGTGTTCACCCTTAGTATGCACCGTTGCCAAAGCTTGCTGCTTCGAAGCACCACGTGATGATCGGGTGTCTTTGATTCCGCGGGTGAATACAACGTAAGCAAGCCAGATTTGCTTATGCGGAAGCTAAGGTTTGATCTTGACGAGCCTAGCATGTACAGACATGGCCTCAGGAACACGGATCGCCGAAAGGCAAAGCATGAATCATATAGTAGATATGATGAACATGATGATTGTTCGCCATTAAAACTATATCAGCTCTCGTGATGATCGGTGTTGATGTAGTGGATTTGGTTCGTGTGATCACTAAAACAATGTGAGGGATGTTGTTTTGAGTGGGAGTTCACCTAGTTTAATTTCATTAATTAATTTGAACTCAATTTGTCATAAACTTAGTCTAAACTATTGCAAATATGTTGTAGATCAATGGCAGCCCCTACCATCAATTTTAATGCGTTCCTAGAGAAAGAAAAGTTGAAAAACAATGGAAGCAACTTCGCGGATTGGTTCCGCAATTTGAGGATTGTCCTCACAGCTGGTAATTTGACCTATGTGCTGGATGCACCGCTAGGTGACCCACCTGCAGCTGATGCTACCGATGAAGTAAAGAATGTTTACCTCGCTCGGAAGAATCAGTACTCCATAGTTCAGTGTGCTATCTTGTATGGTTTAGAATCGGAGCTTCAGAAAAGGTTTGAAGAGTCAGATCCATATGATATTGTCGAGGATCTCAAATTAATCTTTGAGACTCATGCGGCAATTGAAAGTTATGAAGCTTCTGAAAAGTTCTTTAACTGCAAGATGGAAGAGGGTAGCTCCGTCAGTGAGCATGTGCTTAAGATGTCTGGGCACGCAAATAAACTTCAAAGTTTGGGTATAGTAATTCCTAATACTTTGGGAGTTTACCGCATCCTCCAATCACTACCACCAAGTTACAAGAACTTTGTGATGAACTACAACATGCAGAACATGAACAAAGAGTTGCCAGAACTATTTGCTATGTTAAAATCTGCAGAAGTGGAGATCAAGAAAGAGCACCAAGTGTTGATGGTCAATAAGACCACCAAATTCAAGAAAGGCAAGTCTAAGCAAAAGGGACACTTCAATAAGGGTGGTAAGAAAGTTACCACGCCGACGAAGAAGACCAAGGCTGGACCTAAACCTGAAACTGAGTGCTTTTACTGCAAGGGAGAAGGTCACTGGAAGCGGAATTGCCCAAGGTACTTGGCGGATTTGAAGAACGGCAACATCAAGAAGAAAGGTATATCTGATATACATGTTATTGATGTGTATCTCACTAGTACTCGTAGTAGTGCCTGGGTATTTGATACTGGTTCGGTTGCTCATATTTGTAACTCGAAACAGGAGCTGCAGATTAAACGGAAGCTAGTGAAGAACGAGGTGACGATGCGCGTAGGAAACGGATCAAAGGTTGATGTGATCGCGGTCGGCACGCTACCTCTTCATCTACCATCGGGATTAGTTTTATACTTAAATAATTGTTATTTGGTGCCTGCATTAAGCATGAACATTATATCAGGATCTTGTTTATTGCGAGACAGTTACTTGTTTAAATCCGAGAATAATGGTTGTTCGATTTATATGAGTAATGTGTTTTATGCACATGCACCTTTGATAGATGGTCTATTCATATTGAATCTCGATAGTAGAAATACACATATTAATAACATTGAGGCTAAACATTTGAAATCAAGCGATAATTTGACCTATATGTGGCACTGTCGTCTTGGTCACATTGGAGTGAAGCGTATGAAGAAACTCCATTCCGATGGACTTCTTGAATCACTTGATTTTGAATCACTTGAAAGATGCGAAGCATGTCTGATGGGTAAAATGACTAAGACTCCATTTTCTGGTATAATGGAGCGAGCTACAGACTTATTGGAAATCATACATACCGATGTGTGTGGTCCAATGAGTGTAGCATCGCGCAGTGGTTATCGTTATGTTCTTACCTTCACAGATGACTTGAGTAGATATGGGTATATCTATTTCATGAAACATAAGTCCGAAACTTTCGAGAAGTTTAAGGAGTTTCAAAGTGAGGTAGAGAATCAACGTAACAAGAAGATTAAATTTCTACGTTCTGATCGTGGAGGTGAATATCTAAGTTACGAGTTTGGCGAGCATTTAAAGAAGTGCGGAATACTTTCACAATTGACACCGCCGGGAACACCACAGCGTAATGGTGTGTCTGAACGTCGTAATCGAACTCTCTTAGATATGGTTCGTTCTATGATGTCACTTACAGATTTACCGCTATCATTTTGGGGTTATGCATTAGAAACAGCCGCATTCACTTTAAATAGGGCACCATCTAAATCCGTTGAAACGACACCGTATGAATTATGGTTTGGGAAGAAACCTAAATTGTCGTTCCTTAAAGTTTGGGGATGCGAAGCCTATGTAAAGAAGTTACAGCCGGACAAGCTTGAACCCAAAGCGGAAAAATGCGTCTTCATAGGATACCCGAAGGAAACTATTGGGTATACCTTCTATCATAGATCCGAAGGCAAAATCTTTGTTGCCAAGAATGGATCCTTTCTAGAGAAGGAATTTCTCTCGAAAGAAGTGACTGGAAGGAAAGTAGAACTCGACGAGGTTGTCGAACCTTCTCTCGAAATTACGAGTAGCGCAGCACCGGAAGAAGTTCCTGTGGTGCCTGCACCAATAAGAGAGGAAGCTAATGATAGTTATCATGAAACTTCGGTTGAAGTTGCTACAGAGCCTCGGAGGTCAACGAGAACTCGTACCACTCCAGATTGGTATGATTCCGTTATGAATGTCATGGTGGTGGACAACACCGATGACCCCGAGACATATGAGGAAGCGATGATGAGCCCAGATTCCAATAAATGGCAAGAAGCCATGAAATCCGAGATTGGATCCATGTACGAAAACCAAGTATGGACTTTGGTGGACTTACCGGATGGCCGGAAGGCTGTCGAGAACAAATGGATTTTCAAGAAGAAAACAGATGCTGATGGTAATGTTACTGTCTATAAAGCTCGACTTGTCGCAAAAGGGTTTCGACAAATTCAAGGAGTTGACTACGATGAGACTTTCTCACCGGTAGCGAAGCTAAAGTCTGTGAGGATTATGTTAGCAATCGCTGCATATTATGATTATGAGATATGGCAGATGGATGTCAAAACAGCATTCCTCAATGGAGACATTGATGAAGAGTTGTATATGATACAACCCAAAGGTTTTGTCGATCCTAAAGATGCTAACAAGGTATGCAAGCTTCAACGGTCCATCTATGGATTGAAGCAAGCATCCCGAAGTTGGAATCAACGTTTTGATAAGGTAATCAAAAGTTTTGGTTTTATACAAACTTATGGAGAAGCTTGTATTTACAAGAAAGTGAGTGGGAGCTCTGTAGCATTCTTAATACTGTATGTGGATGACATATTGTTGATTGGGAATGATGTAGACCTTCTTAATAGTGTCAAGGAATATTTGAATAATAGTTTTTCAATGAAGGATCTTGGCGAAGCAGCTTACATATTAGGCATAAAGATTTATAGAGATAGATCGAAACGCCAAATATCATTGTCACAGAGTACATATTTGGACAAAGTTCTAAAGAGGTTTGGAATGGAAGATAGCAAGAAAGGGTTCTTGCCCATGTTGCCCAATATGACCTTGAGTAAAACTCAAAGTCCGACATCGGCAGAAGATAGAGAAAGGATGAGTAAGACTCCCTATGCCTCAGCCATAGGATCTCTAATGTATGCCATGCTATGTACTAGACCCGACATCGCATATGCTGTTAGTTTAACTAGCAGATATCAAAGTGATCCAGGAGTGGATCATTGGACAGCGGTCAAAAACATCCTTAAGTACTTGAGAAGAACTAAGGATATGGTTCTTTCTTATGGAGGTGATGAACAGCTCGTTGTTAATGGTTACACCGATGCTAGTTGGAACACCGATCCGGATGATTCTAAATCACAATCTGGATACGTATTTATTTTGAATGGTGCAGCAGTTAGCTGGAGGAGTGCAAAGCAAAGCGTTGTGGCGAGATCTTCAACTGAATCGGAATACATGGCTGCTTCGGAGGCTTCACAAGAAGCGATATGGATGAAAGAGTTCATTACAGAGCTGGGTGTGGTTCCTAGTGCGCTGGACCCAATGTCTATCTACTGTGATAACATGGGCGCCATAGCCAATGCGCAAGAACCAAGGTCACACAAGAAGCTGAAGCATATCAAGCTACGTTTTCACGCTATTCGAGAACATATCCAGGATGGGGATATAAAGATTTGCAAAGTACACACAGATCTGAATGTGGCAGATCCGTTGACTAAACCTCTCCCGAGGGCAAAACATGACCAACACCAAACTGCCATGGGTGTTCGGTATATTACCATGTAATCTAGATTAGATGACTCTAGTGCAAGTGGGAGACTGTTGGAGATATGCCCTAGAGGCAATAATAAATATAGTTATTATTATATATCTTTGTGTTTATGATAAATGTTTGCATTCATGCTATAAGAGTATTAACAAGGAAACCATTAATACTTGTGTGATTTGTAAACTTAATTTGAAGTCCCTAGTATAGCCTCTATACTTCACTAGCTTGTTGGTTGATTGATGATGTGGTTTCTTTGTCATGAACATTGAGATGTTATCAACAACAAGATCATATCGTTAGGAGAATGATATGGTGGACATACTCCTATAGACAAGCGTAGCATAAAGATCAAGTCATTTCAATAGTTCAATTGCTATATGCTTTCTGATACATAGTAACCTAATTCCTTCGACCATGAGATCATGCATATCACCTTTACTGGATGGATGCTTTGATGTCATCAAACACCACACCGTAACAGGGTGGCTATAAAGGTGGCATTGAGTGTTCGGAAAGTATTGGTTGAAACACATGGATCAAGAGTGGGATTTGTCCATCCACATGACGGATAGATATTCTCTGGGCCCTCTCGGTGAAATGTCATCCAATTAGCTTGCAAGCATGTGACTTGGTCACAAGGGATCACATATCACGGGAACGAGAAAAGAGTACTTATCAGTAACGAGGATGAACTAGGTATGCAGAGATACCGACGATCATAACCTCGGATAAGTAACATATCGTGAGACAAAGGGAAATTGGTATCGTATGTAAGTGGTTCATTCGATCGCAAAGTAATCGTAGAAATATGTGGGAGCCATATGAATTTCCAGATTCCTCTATTGGTTATTGTTCGGAGAAGTGTCTCGATCATGTCCGCATAATTCACGAACCGTAGGGAGACACACTTAAGGATTCGACGTTGTTTGAGTAGTTATGGTATTATGAGAAAGAGACCGAATGTTGTTCGGAGTCTCGGATGGGATCCGGGATATCACGAGGTGATCCGGAATGGTCCGGAGAATAAGATTCATATAAGGAAAGTCCCGTTTCGGAGTTCGGGAATGATTCCGGTGTTTTCATCAGGGATATTCTAGAAGGTTCCGGATTGTCCGGCACTCCGGGGGGAAAGGGGTACATGAATGTGTCATTACATATTGGAATGATTGCATCATGTACTAAGTGTTCTTTCTGTCCCAAATATAGGATTAAATTGAATCCTAAAACAGAAAAGTCAAATGTCCAGTTTGAAAGTCAAACTGCCAAAAACAAGAAACTGTGGGAAACAAGCAAGAGGAGTTGGAACCAACCTGGAGGAGGAGTTGGACTCATCCAGGCCGGCGCCCAGCCCAAGGCCGAGTTGGGGAGGGACTCCCTCCCTCCCCTGGCGCGCCCACCCCCTCCCACCTATATAAGGAGGGGCAGGGCTCCCCTCCTACACACAAGTTTCCTATCCTCTAAACTAAACCCTAGATCTAGACCCCGGTTTAGAGCTATTCGGTTTAGAGCCTTCTAATTGGTTTAGAGCCCTCTAATTGGTGTGTCTAATTACTAGACCACTAATAGCCTCTCTCATAAGCTCCACCATACTCGCACCGGCTTAAGGCGAAGCCCTGCGGGATTTCCCCTCTACCTCCGGTACCACGCCGTTGTGCTGCCGGAATCGCGAGGAGAGTGCTACAACCTCCGCTGCCTGCTGGAACAAGGGAGAGGAAGGTCTTCGTCGAGTACCGAACGTGTGACCGACTGCGGGAGCGCTGCGGGAACGCGGCGCCGGAAGGATCGTCTACGCGATCTTGAGATCGGAAAGAGTACGACTACATCACCACGAGAATCTGCTCTCGTTAAACACTTTGGAATCTTCGAGGGTGAGTTATTCCATCGACTCGTTGCTACAATCTAGTAGATAGATCTTGGCTTGTTTGTTTGTATGCGATAGAAAATTTTTGTTTTCCATGCTACGAACCCCTACAGTTATGGTATTCACTATACTGGGTATCCATGGGTACTTGAGGGTTATAGTGATTCAAATTGGATATCTGATGCTGATGAGATTAAGGCCACAAATGGTTATTTGTTTACACTTGGTGGTGGTGCTGTTTCCTGGAAGTCTTGCAAGCAGACCATCTTAACAAGGTCAACAATGGAAGCAAAACTCACAGCATTAGACACGGCCACTGTTGAAGCAGAGTGGCTTCGTGAGCTCTTGATGGACTTACCTGTGGTTGGAAAACCAATACGCCGTCCCGATGAACTGTGATAATCAAACCGTGATCGTCAAAGTAAACAGTTCTAAGGATAATATGAAGTCATCAAGGCATGTGAAGAGGAGATTGAAATCTGTTAGGAAATTGAGAAACTCCGGAGTAATTGCGTTGAATTATATCCAAACATCTAAAAACCTGGCAGATCCCTTCACAAAGGGATTATCACGCAATGTGATAGATAATGCATCGAGGGAGATGGGTTTGAGACCCACGCTATGAGTTGATCCCAGTGGCAACCCACTCTATGTGATCGGAGATCCCGTGAATTAGAGATGGGAGACAAGTTGTTGGTCAGCTGAGAGGAGAGTATTCCCATATTATATTTACATCTCCATAAAGATGCAATACTCTTTTAATCTGCATGGCAGGTTGATATTTATCTTAATGTGTTCCAAGTGGCTTTTATCAGCGGAGATGTTGTCCTGAAGAACATCTCTTGAGGAACACACCTATATGAATCTGACTGTCAAACGTCGCAGTCTGTGAGAGTTGGGTGCTCTCTAATAAACTCATGAAAGACCCTGGAGTATGACGCATAAGCTCCAAACCGCGGGAAAGCCGACGGTAGCCCTGTACCGGTCTAGATTTTGTGTGAAACTAGCGCGCAGAAAACTTGTAGTTCAAGGCATAGTCCACTATTCAAGTTGCTAGCTAGTGTAGCATGAAGTTTAACGTGGAAGTTCAACTTAACAGTCTCCACTACACACCGGTATATAAAACAATGTTCTGGAAGAAAAGTGATGTGATGTGCCAATGAGATTTTGTGGGGGATTGTTGGAATTTGGTGAGTTTTGGGCTGTTGGCCCATTAGACAAATTCTGAAATTCTCTTTGGACCACTTGTGCATGGCAGCATATGGGTGTGTTAGTGGTGCTAAAGTTTAGTCCCACATTGCTAGTTGAAGGGGAGTTGGAAAACCTTATATAGTAGAGTGTTGCACCACTCACTAAGGTGTGACAAGAAGAGTAGCCCTTGCGCACTCCTCCTCCGACACCGCCCGCCTCGCCACGCCTCGTCTCGCCTCGTCATGATGCGCGCGCCGCGGGTTGCGGGAATCTCACCAAGCCAAACTTTATTTTGCTGGTTGGGAAAACTGATTATGAGTCATTAACGGACGCGTTAATTACAGCCGTTTCCAGTTTTTATGGACGTGGTTGTTACCGACTCAGACGTGGACTGAGCCCACGATCTTCCTAACCTGCACTACATAAGCGTACGGGCTAAACCTAATCGGCACCGAATCTATCAACACACGCGCCTATCCTTCAGAACCTTGCGCCGCCGCTTTCGTCTTCCCCATCTCGTTTTGCAGTGTGCACCGTAGATCGGGACAGTAGGTCTCCGGAACCCCACCACTCGTGAACCTGTACGGGTGAGGGGCGATCAGGTTTTTGGGAAGCGCTCAAGCGCGACTACTGGAAACTACGACGTCGTTCGACGAGGAGTTTCCGAAAGACGACTTCTTTCCCGAACGTTAGCGACCTCTTCGTCAACCTCAACATAGGCGACGCTGCTGCAACCGCTGCGGATGCTATTCAGCCTACATCGTATGTGATCTCAATCTCACTCTTTCGGATTTTGCTAGAGTTTCTAGGTCTAGCGTTTGGCGTAGATGTGATAGGTTTATCTTGTATAGATGTAATCTGTTCATCTACTTTGCTGATCTGCATAATTGGTTTTAGTACCGTTTGTATGATCATGATTTATCAGTTTATTATTCGGGTTAAATCATATGGATTATTGCTTATATTTCCAACAGCATGTTCCAGGCGCTACAAGCCTCCGTGGTCACGCCTCCATCGTCGTCGGCGCAAGCGCCGCTGT
This sequence comes from Avena sativa, assembly GCA_916181665.1. Lineage (NCBI taxonomy): Eukaryota > Viridiplantae > Streptophyta > Magnoliopsida > Poales > Poaceae > Avena > Avena sativa. Next base: position 380,467,899 of record OV702284.1, read on the forward strand.
CGCCCATCCAACACCACCACGAGCTGAGGCATTTTTTGGTAGGCGCCTGATTGGTTTAACCTTGCCTCGAACGAGGAGGAGTAGGACGCGGTGGCGCAAACCCTAGTGTCATCGCATAGTAGTGTTAGAGTATGTATACGTGTATGGGCTAGAGGTAGATTAGGACTCTACAACTTGTACTCCAAGTCTCTACCTACTCCGTGTAACTCTATATAAACCCCATAAGGGTCAATGCAATACAACATAATATTCTAGGGATCCAATATTTTTCACATGGTATCAAAGCGGTTAGCCTCACGACGCCGATCCTAGGTTTCTTCCACCACTTCCGCATCGCGCCGCCCCGGGGAGATTAATCTTCTCCTCAGGGGCGCGGCACCCATCCTAGATCCTCATATCTCCTCCGGTGAAACTAAGTTGCAGATCCATGGTCGTCAGCGTGACGAGATCGACGGGCACCTGGCGCTCCCATCCAAATCGATGGGCACCTGGCGCTGCCATCCAAGCTCTCCAGGATTCCGCATGGTGCTGACAGGACACGGCCAAAACAAGAGCATGCCCAGGAGACCACATCTTGTATGAGATTTTCTTTTCTACATGCAGCGTATACAACAAGAACTTCCCATGCACGGTTCTGTCGCAGGTTACAGCACCGACATCAACTCTGCACTCCTTCGACACGCAGCTACACCGACATCACGATCTACACTTCTTTGAGACACGACTACATCGACACCAAGATCTGCACTGCATCAAGCCGGACTACATCAACCCGAATATCTACATCAAGCTATACGACTACGTCAGGCTATAAGCCAAGATCTCCATCGAGCACATCCATGGAGAAGTGACATCTACTACGCCGACTTCTCCGACATCAAGGCTTCGACATCATCGTCACCACAAGGGACGCCTTTGAGCGACGATCATCGCCGACATGCCTACTCCATCATCGCTGACACATTATCGCCAAGGTCTACATCTACGTGGTCTTCATCAACATCTTCGTCGACACATCGCCGCCGCCGCTATACCCGTCCACATGATGGACATACAACTACGACGCCCTCTGACAGTACAACTGCAAGGCACGACGACGGCATCGCCGTGTCCACGACCCCGACGACTGCATCAACAAACCGACATCACAATTGTGACGCCCCTACGACCATGCATATGGTTCTGGCAAAACCGTGTGTGCTTGATGGGTTTCTCCAGTCCTGGCAAAACCGATGGTCTCACTTATGACCGTGTCCAAGAGACGCCCCTGACGGTACATCTATAAGGTGCAAAACGTCCACAACTGCAGCTTCGTCAACAACAACAAAAAACACGCAATTTTTTGCACCTTCGGCACACTGGCGGTCACACAACATACGACGACTACGACATCGAACACACCCACCTCGACCACGGCTACATCACGATCGACTCCCTCGACATGGACATAAAAAACAACATCTACAACAACTCAAGAACTCCAGTCAACAGCGTCCGCGTCGTCACTTGCGTCCACGCCACTCCCGCTATGACTGCGGGGGGGGGGGGGGGGGGGGGGGGGGGAAGAGAGACACTAGAAGGGGATGTAGTCACCGTCCTAGGTGCCAACCATGATTATGTCCATGCAGGTGACGATGACAAGGAGGTGAAGACAACGGAAACGCAAGACTTCAAATCCAGTCGCAAGCGTCCGCTTCAATCCCGCTCCGACTGAGGGGGGTGTTAGAGTATGTATACGTGTATGGGCTAGAGATAGATTAGGACTCTACAACTTGTACTTCAAGTCTCTACCTACTCCGTGTAACTCTATATAAACCCCACAAGGGTCAATACAATACAACATAATATTCTAGGGATCCAATATTTTCCACAAGTAGTACTTTATCTTTTTTGATTTATGTTTTGGTTTAGATTCGTGCAAATTTTATTCAAATGTTGTAATTTTTTCTAAATTTGAATGAAATTCCTTTATATTTCTAATTTTGGAGTTTTGATCATTGAGAGCGTCGGTGTAGGGTGGCCTTGTCAAACTGAGCAGCGCTCCCCAAACCAACGCGTTTACCGGCCACCCGGCGTCCATAGAGATGCTCTTATTCTTCGGAAAATTGTACACTATGGTTGGCGACCGGAATCCACGTTACGCCCTGCCTTGGTAACTACTGAAGACCGAAAACTACTGTGGCTCCTGCAGCAGCCCATCTTTCTTTGATTCAGACGGACGGACAATTTTTATAGGGACGTCTGCGAAGTTATGGTTAACGGACGTGTCGCTTTACTGGAGATCCATGGCACCATCTACTACTCCCTCCGTTTCAAAATATAAAATGTTTTAGCTTTGTGAAGTAAATGTATTTAAACTTTTTTTTAGTATGTAGGTTCACTCAACTTTAGGGTGAATCTACGCACTAAGAGATGTCTAGATTTAGTTTCTTTACAAACCTAAAACGTCTTATATTTTAAAAGGAAGGAGTATATAACGTCATCCCAACGGCAACTCGTAGAGGCATCGTTTGTGGCTAGAGCCTCCGTCCCCTCCAGGAGGCAAAACTCCTGATTCTGTTGGAAAACGACAGCAGGACTGAAACTAAACAAGGCAGGTACCAGATTCCGGCTGCATGCGGTTCTTTTGCTTTGGATAGCACGCGGCGAGAGATTTACATCCCACCGTCACTGTTCCAAAAGGAGAAAATGATGCACATCTCTGCCAGGGCTGTGTTGTAAAACTGTACTATGAAATGACCTAGTACCATCGCTTGTTGACCCGACTGAGGGGCGAGTTAGCGTCACCGATGACGAGAAAGAACCGCGAGACCGAGACACCGAGGAATAGGATGGCGATGTTCGCACACCGTGGGTCTGTTTGGATCGAATGACTTTTAAAGAAACTTAGACGAATAGGATGCGTTTCGCCGCGCCGTCCTGCATCCGTTCTCACACATACATCGTGGTATTTGTGATAGAACTGAAGACATTTTTCCACGCAAGTAATAAAAATCTAAAAAGACTACGTCGTGGACTTAGGGAAGTTCCACCAAATTACTTCAGGGACCATAACACCTCAACGTTTTGAATCTCAAAAGTTCTACCACATAATTTTTGTTCTTCCTGGTGAGAATAACAACACATGTTGTTCTTCTCTCATTCGGCAGAAACGATAACCTCATGAATTAACTAGTAGTACAATTATCCTGGTGCATACGATGCAAGAAGTTTGAGGTAGAGAAAAATTCTACTCATTAGGTTCAGAACATGGTTGTAGCTGCTTTCTCTGCAATCTTGGCACCTAAACGCAGGCAAACCTTCTAGTGCTCTTCTCTCGCAGTCGCCAAACAACTTTTATGAAGCCGGCGATCTATAGATCTGAAGATAGGTATTTTAAGCTAGCTACTATACGATAGAGATACAGAAGGCATTAAAAATTCAAGGTTTCATCAAAACACCTGCTTAAGCAGATTTCTTTATAGTCTAGGATCATGGAAGCATTGTAAGCTGAGCTAAATGTTATTTGAAGCATTTTTTGTAATATTTACAACCCAGTGAAAGATTTACGTTAGTGCAACCCTGAGATAATTTATGGGCCGGCTACAGCAGAATATCAGTTCACAAAGAAAATATTTTCTAGGTAAAAGTATACGTAGTGACTCATACAAAAGCAAAGCCACCAAGCATATCCTCTTCATTTAAAATATCTTAGCACCATTGTGTGATCTAGAACTTCGGCTCAGTAATATGAATACAGACAAAGAAAAATGAAGATGAGTGGATGGCACTAAGCAATTGCTACATATATCTATGGTTCCTCTATCTGGAGGTGAATACCTTGCATATCATTCAACCTAAGACCTTAGTGAGTGACTAGGTGAATAATATGAAGAAGAAGAAACTTCACATGGAAAATAATGATGTATTGTATGGAAATAAATATGCAGCCTTGCAACCAATTGATTCTCGTTTACGCACATTTAACTCTAAGAAAACTGAAAGTAAGTCTCTCATCTCATCTCCACTGCTAGTAAACATGACTTGGCCATTTTCATCTATTGCAAGGGCAGAAACATGGGACTGAGCAAATTCCAAAAGAGGATTAGGTATGATAAGTTGATTTTTTTGTTAGATATTGTTGTCGCTCCTCCAATCCAAATTCGTCGATAGATAACTTGTCATCTAGGATATCTGGTTGACTACCCATGTTTCTAATGTCAGGATGTGATGCAAAAGAACTTGATGCTAATCGAACTTACAAGATTTACTGTTTAAATTTCAACTACCTGATAAAATAATTTGACGAACTAAACACACCTGGACAGTTAATTCCAAACTTCTCTAGGGGATATAATATTTCTAACAAATAGTTCATCGTCGAAAGCCCTGCTTTACCCTAAAATCAAGCTAACAATATCGTGTGGTATACCAATATACTTGACTCGTTTCATGTGGCACGGGCTTCTACTCGGCAGGGTGCGAGCAAAGCTCTGATGGTGTCTCAGAAGCAGAGGAATGAAAATCGTTATGGTCCATTCAATCCTGGGCAAGATGAAGATAGTGCTATGGCGCTTAGCACATGACTGTCTCCCTACTGGTCACCAACTCCAGCATCGTCACATCCCGGCAGATGATCGCTGCATCAAAACCTTGGCAACAGAGTTCGAGTCCTGCGCCTTCAGGTTCTCTGGTAGAAATTCAATTGTGGCAGCACATCCTTTAGCACGTACAGTAGTTCCCGGAGATTTTGAAAAGAAAAAGACAAGGTATACATTTCTACGACCATCGACTGGGGCATACAAAACAACATGCAAGTCGTACATAGCAGGATTATCAGTATCACAGAACGATGACTTCTACTACATTTGTATCACGCAGATCACAGAGATATGACGGTTAGATTGATCTCTCCCCGTTCGAGCCCAACGGCCGAACGGAGTCACTTATCTGTGCCCTGATCGGGGGCGCCCAACCTTATCATGGTTGGTGGACCCCTGTTGCCGCGCTATATAAAGAGATGGGGGACCGGCAGCATGCGGTACGAGGTTCGTCGCAGTGCGGCTTGCCCCACCTATATCCCTACCGATCTAGGGTTAGCGTGAGCCGACGGGAAGCTTTGTCATCACCGCACACCCACGCCGTCGCCAACTCCGGCATCCCCTCTGGCTCGTGCACATCGAGCCAGGGCGCAGGTGGTTCCCCTCTACTCCGATCTCTCTCTCTCTCTCTCTCAGATTCATCAACTAGATATGCAAAAGCAAAGAGCTACTGAATAGATCTAGAATAGTTGATGCAAATAGAATCCAACAATGGTATCAGAGCCACTAGTGGCTAGATTTGTTCGGTGCAAAAGAAATCAAAAGTGAAAAACCTAGATCTAAAGTGCGCCTGACTCACGGCCACGCCGTTCCTCTCGATTTAGATGGGCATCCTAAAGAGACATCTAAACGAAGAACCAACCCCTTCGGGGGCAAAGCAAAACCCTAGATCTAATCCCCAAAGCTAGTTGCATAGTAGAGGTAGCATGGCATCTAGAAGAAAACCAACCTCAAATCCCCAGAGAAAAAGCCCCAAAAGAAAGAAAATCCCCACAGACCGAAAACCCTAGATCCCAAAATTTGAAAAAGTACAAAGGGCCGCCGCCGTGCGCCGGCAGAGGGCGTCTCCACTGCGCCGTTTGACAGTGGTGTGCCCACCCTCGGGTGGACACACCGCTGGCAAAGGGGCAGGAGGACGCCGGCCTTCTCACACTCGCCGTGGTCGCTGGAGGGTGTGGGGAAGGTGGAGAACGGGATACTGAGGGGGAGGAGCTCGCGTCAGGGGAGAGGGGCGTAGGCTGCGATTGCGCGGCGCAGAGGCTGCTGGCGGCGCCGGGCCAAGCAGGCCATGCTGGCAGGCCGCGGCTGGCTGTCGGCTGGCATGGGCCGCGGCAGCGCAGGCAGAGCGCGTGGGCAACAGATAGTGGCCACGCGCGTCTGGGCCAGGTGGGCCGGAGCAGGCTAGCAAGCGCGCACGGGTGGGCTGTCGCTGCTGGGCTGCGGCTGAGCAAAGGCAGCGCGCGCGCAAGAGCTAGGTCACTGCGCCGCGCTTAGCCGCAAACTAGACTACCTGTTTAAAGTTTTTCTGTTTTTTTATTTTACAGAACAATTTTGTTAGCTGTTTTAGTTGTTTTCTGCTCATTTTTTGAGAAATTTTTTGCATGGTTTTTCTACTCAAATATATTCCATTGAAAGTTTTGATTAGATAATGCAAAAGTGGCAGAATTTTTTCTGTAAAGTTTTAAAATTTATGAATATTGTAATATTGTTTCCGCTGCAATAGTTAATATAAATTGCTTGAATGCAATAAAGTGTTTATTAAATTTTGTTTTAAAAGATGTGATAAAGTGATTTAAAGTTGATTATGCTCCTATTATTAAATGACCAACGTTATTAATAGCATGATCATGATCCGTTTATTATGTGTGAAAGGTGCTTTTATTTTATCTTTACCCAACAGTGATATAATCTTAATGGCACAAACAATTGCATGCTTAATTTATACCAACGTTGGATTAATGCATACAGTTGTTTTTTGTTGTCTCACATCTTTTATGGTTTTCAGGAGGTCTCAACCTCATGAGTTGCATAAAGGACATTCCACTGCTCAGAGGGGATAACTATACTGAGTGGAGGAAAAAGGTAGACCTGGCCTTTGTCTGTGCCGAGATGGACTGGGTTGTTGAAACCAAAATAGCCAGTCAAGCCTAAGGACCCAGTGAGAGATGATGCTGAGGACAATGCTGCTTGGGAAAAGAGAAAGAGAGACCATGCTCCAGTGGAGCTGACATACTCAATAGATAACCAAAAGTGGGTCAATGCAAACAAAAAGTGCTTGGCTTTTGTCAAGAATATGATTGCGAACGCGATTGTGGGCTCAATCGAAGAGTGTCCCTCTGTTGGTGAGTATCTAGCAAAGATAAAGAACCAGTTTACTGGCTCTTTAAAGATGTATGTCACCCATCTGCTCAAACAGCTGGTAACAGAAAAGTATACTGGAGGGCCACATGGCATAAGGGAGCACATCTTGAGGATGAGCAACATGGCGGCTAAGTTAAATCCCATGGATGCTGACCTCGAGCTCAAGCCTGCTCTACTGGTGCATCTTGTCATGACCTCTCTTCCCCAACAGTTCGAGAACTTCGTCATCAACTACAACATGTCCCCTGAAAAATGGGACATTGAAAAGACCATTGGGATGTGTTCTCAAGAGGAAGAAAGGCTTAAGTCCATTCACGGTGGTTCTCTGAACTACGTGAAGGACAATAGGAAGAGAACCTTCACCAACAGCAACCCATGGTGGTTCTCCTTCCAAGCCACATGGCAAAGGCCCCCTCCAGCATCAGCATCAACATTAGCAGAGTCTCCCTGGGGATAAGGACCAGTGTCACCATTGCAAGAAGCCTGGTCACTTTAAGAAAGATAGCACAATATGGCTCAAGTCCATAATGGCAAAGAACGGTAAAGACACAGTTTCTTTTGTAAATGAATCCTTGTATGAAAAGTTTTCTAAATCTACTTGGTGGATTGACTTTAGTGCAACTGTTCATGTTGCCAATTATTTACAGGGATTCCATTCGACAAGGACTTTGCAAAGAAGCGAAATATGCATTCCTTTGGAGCTAGCGAATGGGGTTCAAGCAGAAGTGGAGGCAGTTGGCGACATTCCTTTGGAGCTAGCTGATGGTTTTACTATTCTTCTTAAAGATGTTTTATTTGTTCCTTCCGTCCATAGAAATTTAATAAGTGTGTTATGCCTGGATAAAGACATGTATGAATGCTATTTTGGACATGGCAAGTGTGCCATTTGGTTTAAAGATACTTGTGTGGGTGATGCTTCACTTCACAATAAGCTTTATTTATTATCCTTGCATGATAAAGTGTTTTCTGTGTGTAACGTGAGTGAGCAAGTTTCCTTGTCGAACAAAGAACGTAAGAAAAGAAAGCGAACTCATGACTCGTCGAAGTTATGGCACTGTAGATTAGGCCATATTTCGAGGCGAAGAATAAAAATCCTCATTAAAAATGACATTCTTCCTCCGTTAGAGTTCTCAGATATCGAACAATGCATAGATTGCATCAAAGGAAAGTATGTAAAGCAAATAAAAAAGGATGCAAACCGAAGTACAACAACACTAGAAATCATCCACACTGATATTTGTGGACAGTTTCCTGTGAAAAGTGTGGATGGTTATGATTCGTTCATAACATTCACAGATGATTACTCCCGATATGGTTACATTTATCCAATTAAAAAAAGATCTGAAGCATTGGATAAATTTAAAATATTCAAAGCTGAAATAGAAAATCAGCATGATAAAAGAATTAAAATAGTCCGGTCTGACCGTGGGGGAGAGTACTACGGTCGGCATACTCCATATGGTCAAGTACCTGGACCTTTTGCCAGGTTCCTACAGGAAAATGGAATAGTCGCCCAGTATTCTATGTCGGACGAACCTCGGCAAAATGGAGTAACTGAAAGGCACAACCGTACCCTTATGGATATGGTGCGCAACATGATGAGCTATTTCATCCTCCCATTGAGATTGTGGATGGAGGCGCTTAAAACCGTCATTCACATTCTCAACAGAGTACCAAGTAAGTCAGTGCCCAAAACACCGTACGAGTTGTGGACAGGCAGAGTCCCCTCTCTGCGCCACTTGAGGGTCTGGGGGAGCCCAGCTAAGGCAAAAGTTTTAATCCAAACATTGCAAAGTTAGACCCCAAAACAGTGTCTTGCCACTTCATTGGCTATCCAGATAGATCAAAAGATTATCGTTTCTACTGTCCTGACAGATACATAAAGTTTGTAGAAACGAGACACACAGTCTTCTTGGAGGACGAATTGATGAGGGGGAGCACGGTAGCTCAGAAAAATGATCTTGAGGAGAAGAGGGTGCATGCACCCAATCCGATGACCCAGGAGCCATTTTTCTCGCTACCTGTTGTGCCACCATCTACAACCCCTGAGGTTGTGGTGCCGGCACCTATTGTGACTCCACACGCGACAGCAATGGAAGAAGGTTCGGAACCTGTCCATCACGAGCCGCCTGAACCCACTCTTGAGCACGAAAGGGAGCCAGAACAGCCACATACAGCAAGTGTGCCAGAACCTGAGGCACGAAATGAGCAAGAGTCTGATGAACTCAGAAGGTCAAAAAGAGAAAGAAGACCAGCCATTTTTAAAGAAATTTACAAAGTTTACAACACAGAAACGGTTCATATGGAGGGTGATCCCACCTCATATAAAGAAGCCATGAGAAGCCCTCACCCAGCCAAGTGGGTGGAGGCAATGGAAGATGAAATGAAATCGATGAGTTCCAACAACGTTTGGGACTTAGAGGAAATTCCTAAAGGAGCCAAAATAGTGGGATGCACATGGGTCTACAAAACAAAGTATGACTCCAATGGGAATGTAGAAAAGTATAAAACAAGACTTGTGACAAAAGGTTTTACGCAAAGAGAAGGAGTAGATTACAATTCGACCTTTTCTCCGGTCTCATATAAGGATTCCTTTAGAATCATAATAGCACTAGTTGCACATTTTGATTTAGAGTTGCATCAAATGGATGTAAAGACGGCATTCCTAAATGGAGATTTAGAAGAAAATGTTTACATGAAACAACCCAAGGGTTTTTTCATTGAGGGGAAGGAACATATGGGATGCCGCCTAAAGAAATCCATTTATGGGTTAAAACAAGCCTCTAGACAGTGGTATTTAAAGTTCAGTGATACAATTAAAAGATTTGGATTCAAAGAGAATGTTGAGGACAACTGCATTTATGCAAAGTTTAAAAGTGGGAAATATATTTTCCTAATTCTGTATGTGGATGACATCTTGCTTGCTAGCAGTGATGTCAGTCTACTACTAGAAACAAAGAAGTTCTTGTCTTCAAATTTTGTCATGAAAGATCTTGGTGAAACTTCTTATGTTCTGGGCATAGAAATTCACCGAGATAGAAAGAATGGAGTGTTAGGACTGTCGCATAAAGCATATTGTGAAAAGATTCTAAAGAAATACAATATGCATGCGAGTAATGCAACACCTGCTCCCATAGTCAAGGGCGATAGTTTTGGAAAATTTCAATGTCCAAAGAACCAATATGAGATCGATCAAATGAAGTCAGTACCATATACTTCGGCCGTTGGAAGCTTACAGTATGCACAAGTGTGCACTCGTCCTGACTTAGCTTTTATCACCGGGGTACTCGGTAGATATCAAGAGAATCCAGGCATAGAGCACTGGAAGATGGTAAAGAAAGCTTTGCGTTATATGCAAGGCACAGAAGGCCTCATGCTAACATATAAAAGATCTGATTCCCTAGAAATAAGAGGGTATTCAGATGCAGATTTTGCGGGAGATAAAGATGACAGAAAGTCCACGACAGGATATGTCTTTACTCTCGTAGGAGGTGTTATTTCATGGAGAAGCGCCAAACAGTCAATAGTTGCATCATCTACGATGTATGCAGAATTTATAGCATGTTATGAGGCCATGGGACAGGCATTATGGTTAAAGAAATTTCTACCCGACTTGAAAGTGGTAGACTGCATTAGCAGGCCACTAAAGATGTACTGTGACAACGAGCCCGCAGTATTCTATGCTCACAACAAGTCGAGTAATGCTACAAAGTCAATAGATATAAAGTATTATGTTGTGAAGGACAAAGTTCAGGATCAAACTATAAGTCTCGAGCATATAAGGACAAAGAATATGCTTGCGGATCCGCTAACGAAAGGCTTACCTCCCAATATGTTCAAGGAACACATAGCCGGTATGGGATTAATGGAAAGCCTATGATTCCTAGACTATAGAGGCACAAAAGTAACAGGATTTGTTTCAAAATAGAAAAGTATATAGTGGCTGTCTGATTCTATCGGCAATTGAACTGAGACGATGAAACATGCTCTATGTATCGATCCGTGATGAAACGAGTAAAGTATAAAGTATAAAGTTAAAAGAAAAGTCGAGATCAAGGGGGAGAATGTTAGATTGATCTCTCCCCGTTCGAGCCCAACGGCCCGTACGGAGTCCCTTATCCGCGCCCTGATCGGGGGCGCCCAACCTTATCATGGTTGGTGGGCCCCTGTCGCCGCGCTATATAAAGATGTGGGGGACCGTCCGCACGCGGTACGAGGTTCGTCGCAGTGCCGCTCGCCCCACCTACATCCCTACCGATCTAAGGTTAGCGTGAGCCAACGGGAAGCTTTGCCACCACCACACACCCACGCCGTCGCCCCTATTCCCCATGGACGCTAGCAGCAGGGCCAACTCCGGCATCCCCTCTGGCTCGTGCAGATCGAGCCAGGGCGCAAGTGGTTCCCCTCTTCTCTCTCTCTCTCTCTCTCTCTCTCTCTCTCTCTCAGATTCATCAACTAGATATGCAAAGGCAAAGAGCTACTGAATAGATCTAGACTAGTTGATGCAAATATAATCCAACAATGACAACTAGACTATGTCTTATTGATATATAATGAAATGGACAACAGACTTGACGTCCAATTGCCAATTGTCTATATCATTTCTAACGACACAAAACTCAGCCTCCGTAACAGCTTACTCACTCAGTTTATTAACCATGTCGTTCCAGGAAAGCAGTCCAACAATGGATCAGATTAAAGGAAACATAGCTACATATCTTTTACCAGACAAGAGAACCAGTTACTCATGTAAATTTGAAACTAAAAGCTAGTGAAGAATATCAAGAGAATGATATGGTTTGAAACTAAAAGCTAATGAAGAACATCAAGAGAATGATATGGTGCTAAAACAGCAATAAGACAAGGATACAACTGCTTGCACTACCAGGTAAAAATAATTGTGGGGAATAGTACAGAAATTTGTAGATGGTGTTACATGAACAAAATATCGAACGGACACCCAATTGCAGTAGAAACCTGTCTAGACTGACTTTTGAAAGATGGTATGGTTCCAAGTGGCATGCCAGTTCCAAAAACAAGTTACACGAACAGTGTCCATAGTAGCATAACATCCAACACTATCAGATTGAACCTATTACAAGAATGGCTCCATTTCCTTTAACTGATGACTATGATATTCACCTACCCAATTTTACTACCCACTCTAAAATCTCATACCTGGTCAAACACAATTACCAATTTAGGATAACATCACAATGATCCATAAGCCTTACAGACATGAGATAAGTGGTAGCATCAAGTTTGATCATCGTAATCCCAATAAAGATGAATTTAGTAGTGTGGAAAGCTCTATAGGTATGAAGAGTTAAAAATTTAAACTGGGATGTAGAAAAGATGAGTCAACTATTATATTATTTAAAGATTTGAAAAAAAAAGCGTAATATAGTTGAGAATAGACCTTAATTATAGGCCAACTTTCAATCCTAAGGTTCACAAGTCTCCTAACTAAACTTTTATGCCAGAGGTCTCAACATTTCTCCGATATCACCTGAGTGACCCATATACTACCCTTTCGAGTATTATGTTGATCTTCGACATATTGAAGATGAACTGTTTTCTCATCCATTATTATAATGCATTCAGTTGTTACCCAAACATACATGCTCTGAAAAGCAGTGACCTAGGTGGCACATTCCTTACAAGAATAGGCTTATGTAGTTACACATGTGTTCCTATAAGAACTGAAATTAACATGACCAAAGGGTTGCGTTTGTTACTTTTGACAAGGCTTAAAATCTAAACCTGGATATGAGCTACTACAGGCCTATAGCATTTGTTATACTCCCTCCGTTCCAAAAATATAAGATGTTTTAGCCTTTTCTGAAGCACATGTATCTAGACGCCTTATAGTGTGTAGGTTCACTCATTTTGCTACGAACCTACACACTAAAAGGCGTCTAGATACATGTGTTTCATAAAAAGCTAAAACATCTTATATTTTGAAACGGAGGGAGTACTTGACAAGGCTTAAAGCCTAAACCTGACAAGGAAACATGCAAAAGCGCCTTTCTATCTTCTCCCTAAGTAGTATGGTTCAGTTAAACAATATCTTTACTGTACAGTAAATTCAGTCAAGTAAACTGAGTTTACTGAATATAACTACTTCTCTGGAAAACAAGACCAAGCGTATCTGGATGACTAATCTTCAATAGGTAGCACCTCCAGTTATAGTTCCCAGGAGTTTGCACACTTATGGTCAGATGTATTGCCAATTTAAAGGACAAGCATGCTAACAGAGGAACATCACACAAGTTTTGAGTTTCAGGAGTGCACAGTTTAGCCTATAAATTCAGAGAGTGCTTGCATTAAAGTCTCCCATGCTAAATAAGTCCTGAACCTGCTCTTGTGGTTCAGCTCTTACCAACACTCCTAAACCCATAAGCGAAGCATGATATATATACATGACAGCACCACAGCAGGTCTAACTCGAGCTAGTGTTTCTTAATTTTCAGAGATGGTCATACATGTCACTTGTTAACACAACAATTAGGAGTATGTGCTAGCAGATAGTGTTCTCACAGAGAATAAATAATGACAGTTTCTTGCTGGAATATGCCTGCAGCAAGTTACACATCCACAAAGAAGGTTTACTGAATATAAAAGATAAATATGTTGCGTAGCTGCATGAGCACGACTCTGGACCTGATTCTATTGGTGTACTAAGTGATGATGCAGTATATACATATACAAACAGAAACCACACATTCATTCATCTGCTGTAACCCGGATCATTCACCCACTAAGGTTTTAATTCTCTAACCACTTGTTACAAGAGATAAGATACTCAGATGAATCCTCTGTTTCCCCTATGTATCCCTATTTTCTGAACCTAAAACCAAAAGAGCACCATATACTAGAACAGCACTCAAGTGAACTAGAAATCATTTTATTCGGTTTCTTGGTGCCCACTAGTGCAAGAATTTACCTTGATTACTTGGGGATATATAAATCTGGTTGGGCATGGACGCCGGGTGTAGATAACGGGTGGAAATTTCTCCATCAGCGTTGGTGTAGATAACGGGTGGAAATGGTCTCAGCTTTGGTGTGATCCAGCAAAGCCTCGTGCTGCTCACGATCCTTTGACTCGACTCGGTCCTGCCTGCCGCTCGCCGCCGTTGATGGATGGCCGTGCGCTAGTCCTCCTCCAGGAAATCTCTCGCATTCCCCTGCTATTAGCATTCACAGGTGCTTGGCCTTCTAGGCTCCAGGATTACAGCTATGGCACCACACCTTGGTTCATTTTGGGTAGTTGGCTGATTTGGTGGCTTATGGTGTGAAGTTGATCAAGATGACCGTGGTGGTCTGCTGCTACTGCAAGGCACAATGAAATTATTGACTCTAGTCATCATTCCTCCTATACCTAATCTTTTTTGCAAGGACCAATGTGTGGCCTGTGCACCAAGGCTCGGCCCTAGAGCTTGCCAGCTCCTGCTGTTTGCATGACATCAGGGGACTAACCTGCTTCTGACTCTTGGTTGTGTTGAATCATATAGTCCGTATTTCTGCCTTGATACTTACTTCTGACATAAGGCTAGTGTGAACAGAACTATTTCTGATGGTTGCCTTTTTTTTAGCTGAAAACTGTAGGGGAGGCCCCGACAGTAAAATTTTATTAAAAGAAGAATATGTACAAGAAGCAAAGGGAGGAGGGAATATACAACAGGGTTTAGCCCAGGGCATAGCCCAAGAGAACTACAAAGCTTCTAGCCAAGCTATAAGAGGGAGTTTCAGATCATCCATCATTCTGTAAGAAAGAAGGAAAAGGTCCCTTTTAAAAGAAAAGGACCAAGCCCTAACAAAAGGGGTAACACTATAAAAAATAAGAGCATTCCTTTGTTTCCATATGTTCCAAGATGCAGTGGCAAAAGCTTCAAAAAAGAAAGGTCTTCCGAAGTTGTGCTTGGCCGATTCAATCATCCGCAGGAGTTCAAGATTGTCTTCAAGTGTGATGTTGATGGAATGCCAGCATTGCTTACGAAAACTACAGCCCCGCAAAAGATGATCCCTAGTTTCTAGCACACCGTTTTCACAGGGGCAGCAGAGGCCGTTGTCATTGAGAGAAAAACTTTTCCTTATGGTTGCCTTTGATGGATTGGATGCCTATCTAAACCTTTTTGCTATTTACCCCTTTGCAATTTCAATTTTGATAACCAAGGCAGGTAAAAAAAGAACTTCCCTGTTCTCAGAATCCTCTGTGCAAGCATTATCATCAGTGGCGGCCTCGGCCCAACCATTATCATCACAGCAGACTCTAAGAAAGTTGATTGACTTCCCTGTTCTCAGAATCCTCTGTGCAAGCACCGGAGAAACGAAAGTTGGTAGCATATCAGACTGAATAAGGTATCCCTCCTGCCACAAAGATTCAGCCTTGACTGGCTGCCCAACGATGAAGAACTCGCCGAACACATCCTCCAATTCCCCTTCAAGCACCCAGCTCCGGACCATTTCAAACAGTGGTGAGCACACCTGCCACAGCAAGCGGCCCATGAAATCTTGAAACATGGGATCCCCATGCCGTGCCCGTGCGTGCCCATGGATCGCACCAGCCATTCCACCGCCTCTAAGACCGCGGCATCCATCCACCAAGACAGCCATTGAGCGCATTCTGACAGCAGGCTCAGCAAGCCACACAAGACGCCGCAGTGAGAGGCAATTACTCGACACACCCGAATCAGAGCCAGGTGTTGGAATCGGATTCAACGAGTATGACTCTAGAACAGCAAGTAGCTTAAAGTAATCAGAGAGTTCCTCACAGCATGAGAGGGCAAGCGGCTTACATTGTCGGAGATGAAGCCCCGTACCTTACGGAACAGCCACCCGACCTCGCACAGCTTGCATACCAGGGTGCGAGTGGAGCGCGGCACGCGTACGGCGTCAGGTTGGTCGTAGGTGTGGCTGCGCTCGTCATACCGAACATACCGGCCGTCGATCCCCTGGCAGGCGTAAAGCACGTCGCGCACCAGCGCAGCCTCTGACACCTCCGTCTCGTCGAGCACCAGTTCAGTGTACTCCCGCAGTGCGATCTAGCGGATCTTGTCTGGATCTTTCGAGACCAGCACCACGCCACCAGCTGGCGTAGCGGGCACCCTCGAAGCTGGCTACCCTCCTCCTGTAGTCGGCGGTCCCCGCGGCGGCGCGGCCGTTGGGAGGTAGGAGGCGGCGGCCCCGCGACGGTGAGAGGAGAGCGAGTCGAGCAGGTAGAGGAACGGCCAGAGGGAGGCGGGACGGGATCGTACGGAGAGCTTGGAGTGGAGGTCGGCGAAGGCGAGGGCGTCATCGGGGCGGCCGGAGGCGGCGAGGCGGCGCTTGATGGACTCGGCGAGCGCGTGTTCGTCGGGGAGGCCAGGCGGGGCGAGGCGGCTGGAGAGCAGCCGGTGCGCGAACCGCAGCGCGTTCCCCGCCGCCGGATTCGGCGGAGGACGAGCTCCTTGACGATATCCTGGGTTTGGTGCTCGTCCATTGTGGTGCCAAGGTTCGAGCCGAGAGCCGCTGAATTTTTTATTTTTTTTTTTGGAAAAATTTGAGCTGCTGAGATTTTTATCAGCCATGCAAAATGTAGCTCCCCTACTCGTACAATGGGCCTGGCCCAGAACCGCGTGTGGTACGCGCGAAGCGCAATCTCGCACGCATCGAGCATAGTATAGGAGCTCCCGTTTCTTCCCCACTCGACCGCCAGACCTAGCGCGGACGCCGACCAAGCCAAATCGAGCGGCGGCCAGGTAAATCCGGCGCCACCCTCCTGATCCGCCGGCGTCCAACGGCGTCGTCTCCCTCCCATCCCCCCTCCATTCCCGCCCCTCCTTATCTCACTATATTCTCTCTGCAGGTCCGGCGAACTCCACCACCGAGCAGCACCGGGGCGAGCTCCAGCCCTACCCACCGGCTTCCAGCGCAGGTATGCTCATCCCCTTCTCGCCCCTCCGTCTGCCGGCGTCCGCCCTCCCACTCCCCTGTCCCCCATATCTCTGCCTGTTCTTTTTTCATTCTCAATCTCTATGCTGCAGATTGTTGGTAGATGTGCATGCTTTTATCATGAAAGAGTGTTGGTTGCTGTGCATGATCTGTTGTGTGAATTAGTGTTTGTGAAATTGTTTTCCTGGATGAATCGTTTGTGAAGTGCTCATCAATATGTTGCTGCATATTGTATAGGTTACAAATAGCATCCTGTGCTAATAAAATTTAGGGTTAATTAGATAGATGCCACTACAATTTCTAGCTATTCGAGAAACACCGTCCCAACTTTCAACTTTTTGAAAGACGCCACTACAATTCTCTCTACATTCTATAGATGCAATTATGCCTATTTTATCACACATACAACACGATATACACTCATATTTTCGCCGTACATACATATACACGGTGAGCCTCACAAGATTTAGCTTACGTTGCCAGTTCATTTTTGTGTAATAATGGTTTTGTTATTTTGAAATATTACATTAGTAATAAATCAATACACACATGTTGTATTTATGCTCTTTGAGAATAAAATGGCCGCACGTATGAGGTTCTTTCTTTGCTCGCTATTTTGTCTGGTGAGTTTACTCAGGTCGCACTAATTTATCGTACACTATTTAGTTAGTTAACATAAGATTTCAGAATTTGTGGTGCTTACAGACAGACATACATATAACTCGTTGTAAATTATGGCTTCAATAATCTTTGCTAGTGACATGGAGGAAGCCTACAGGCAGCAGCCATCCAAAGCAATGCACATGGACTAAGCTGATTCTAGTGGGGGACACTGTATATACGTTTGTATGATGGAAATGCAAGTGTATATTGTGGGGTATGTGTGTTAAAATGGGCATAATGGTGTATATGGAATGTATTTAGAATTATAGTGGCATTTTTTAAAAGTTGAAAGTTGTATTGGCGTTTCTCAAATAGCCTGAAATTGCAGTGGAGTCTATCCAATTAACCCTAAAATTTATATACATTGTAGTTGTAGAATTGTTTTCATACGTAACGGAAGAAAACAAAAGAAGAAAGGGAAGAAGGATTGTATTGATTGAACAATACTTTCACTCCGTTCTTTTGCGATTTGTTTTTTTGTGATTCGTTTTCCCTTTGTTGTTTTCTTGTGGTTCTAGGAATGAGTATAAATCTCACATGTAAATCCTGTTTGTGGTAAGCGTTTGCAGATATGGATCCCGCGGAGAAGCCCAAGACAACCAGCGCCGCCGGTGGCGGTAGCAGGGTTATTAGCAAGGAGCCAGAAAAGAATCCCGAGAGGACCAGCGCTGGTACAGTGCCCGAAGAGAATCCCCAGACGTCCAGCGCCGGGGGCGGCGGCACCCTGAAGCCACCGCCTCTGGACTGCATAAAGTGCTTCGACGCGCTGTGGTTCTGCTACTCGCCGTTCCACCAGATGCAGCAATACTACCGCTATGGCGATTTCGACAGCTGCTTCAGCAAGTGGGGGGCTCTCGTCGACTGCCTCTCGCTCAAGACGAAGCGCAAGGAGGATGTAGAGAAGATCCTCATCGAGCGGGAGAAGGCCAAGCCGCACATCTGGACCTACCGCACCGTCGACGAGGCGACCGAGAACTGGTGGCGGATGTACAAGCACAAGGTCATGTTGTCCAAGCGCGGGGATTCTGCTGCGCCCCCTCCCAAGTCTGGTGGTGTTTCCTGATAGTTGAGATTTGAGGAGAGCCGATACAGACAGAAGCGTTGATTCTGGTTTTGTTGCTCTGTTCCTAGAACACTGATATTTGTTCGAACCTGAATGTACCTGACAGGGTAAATAATTGGAGCCTTGGATGAATTCATACCTGGATTATGTCCTGTAATTTTTGCTGAAAGCGGCAGTGTGCATCATTCTGATTTGATGTTAGCTTTCTGCCGAGTTTTTTTTTAATGGGAGCTGTATTTCAATTTAAATAAAGATACATTATTCTGATCTTTCGATAAAGATACTAATTTTCTGACAGGGTAAATAAAGATACTAATTTTTGCTGAAAGCGGCAGTGTGCATCATTCTGATCTTAGACGCTACCTTATTTGCTTCCCTGAAACAATGTTTGCGTGGTAATAAGGCCAACTCTGCCAGCAAATCTGAGACCAATCAGCTAAAATTAGGGTAATTCTTTTGACATACTTGAGTTGAAGCAATCGCCTATATTGTACAATTCACTCCAGTAGAATTAGAGTAATTGTACATTTGCTATCCTAATAATCAAGCCATGCATTTATTTTCATTCTTGCACCAGTACTTTAGAGTTTTGTGTTGTTCCCGGCTAATTTTTTTAAAATAATACATTTTTTATTAAATTTCATAAATAATACGCAAAACGGGCAAATTGCAAATCTGATGATCCGTCGTTCATTGAAAAGACGACCAGGCTGCTTCGTCTTTTAAAAAGACGACCCAGTGATTCGTCTTTTGGGAGGACGACGCCCCCAGATGGTCAGCTATTGGAAAGACGAACGTACTGTTCGTCTGTTGGAAAGACGAATGGTGCATTGATCATGCAAGGGTTCATGTTCCAAATAAGTTTTAGGTTTCGGACTATTGTTTCGCGCCGTTTCTCCCGCCGTCTCTTCCCGCCGATTTTTCTCGCCACTCTTTCCCGCCGATTTATCCCGCCGTCTCTTCCCGCCGATTTTTTCCGCCAGTATTTCCCGCCAGTCCTTCCCGCCCTTTTTTTCGCCAGTCCTTCCCGCTCTTTTTCCCCCCTATTCGGTTCGGTGCCTCTATAAATGCGGGCAACGAGATGTATCTTTTCACCCAGTTCATCTCTTCCTCCTCTTACTCTCTAGTTAATTTCCCTCCTCTCCTCTTGCTCTCGCATTTTCCTCCACTCCTCTCCACTATGACCGACGCGTTTCCCTGGCCGACAGAGATGTCCATTAGGCTTCTCCAAATAGAGAGAAGTGTTATGATAGGCGATGAACCAGCCCACTGGGAGACGTTGGTAACGAACCATGATGCTCTCGTTATGCTCGGTAAGTCACTTCATCGGAGAGGGTGGAAACTGAAGACCCCAAATCAGGTACGAGCAGAGCTTCTCAGGATCCAGGCAAGGTGGGACAAGCTCAACTTCAAGAGTGAAGCTCGCATGATGGAGCGGGCTGATGCACCTTGGTCCTGGATAGAAGAGAGCGAAGATGAGGATGATATCTTCATGCCGCCACCCGTTGGAAGCAAGGCAAGAGCTGAGTGGGACAAGAGGCATGAGAAGAAGAAAGCGCAGGCCAAGAAGAGTCAAGCTGACATGACGAAGCAGGTTGTGGCACCTAGGGCCTGGATAGAAGAGAGCGAAGATGAGGATGATATCTTCATGCCGCCACCCGTTGGAAGCAAGGCGAGAGCTGAGTGGGACAAGAGAAAGGAGAAGAAGAAAGTGCAGGCCAAGAAGAGCAAGTGCGAGGGATCGTCAAAGGGAAAGGGAGAGACATCATCGAAGGGAAAGGGAAAGGCATCATGCTAGGGATAGATAGGACTCTTATTTATGTACCGCAAGTTATGTTGAACTGTGTTGCAAACTATGTTGAGTAGTTTGTCGAATAAAATCATAAAATAATAGAATGATGTCTCATACATAGATAGATAAATGTCTGATAAATAAGTAGATATATGTCTCATACATAGATAGATAAATGCCTGATACATAAGTAGATATCACTGGTGTCGACGACGAGGTGGCGGAGGCCTCGGTGCATCCATATCTGTGGGGTGGCATCACATCACGGCGAGGTGCAGTTGACCCTTCACCTTGATCATGTGTATCCTGTGTGGGATAGGTGGTGGAGTACCTAGCTGATACTGGACAAACCAGTCTACCTGCTCGTACTGTGTCTGCTGATCATGGTCGTCAGTACTGTCCCATGTAACGGAGTCTCCTGCTAGTGTACAAGAAATTAAGTACTGAACAATGTCATACTGCATCTAACAATAGTAGGAAGGGGCACGCTTACCATGAGGATGAGATTATGGTCGATAAGCGAAGTCCATGTAGGGGATCGGCTGCTGATGCTGCCATTGTTCGAAAATAATCTAGTTCTGCTGCAACTGGTTGATATTAAACTGCGATTGCTGTCACGGGTCAGAAGTAAACTGTGATTGCTGCCACCCCGAGCCTCCGGCCTGGTCTAGAGGTGGTGCTCTCGGCGGCGCCTGCTGTGAGAGTCATGGACGAGGCCCGTGGCGGAGTGGAGGAGAAATATGCTCCTCGTGCCATCCCGAGTCTCCAGCCTGGTCTGGAGAAGGTGGCTGCTCCATGGATCGACGTGGGGCGCGCTCCTCCACCGAGTGACGCGGTGGGCGCTGCTGCGTGGAGCGACGTGGGGCGCGCTCCTCCACCGAGTGACGCGGTGGACGCTGTGCTTCTCGGTGTTGAACGATGTCTGAGACACTGGTGCACGTGATGGCCGCGTAGATACGCCGCAGCTTCTCCTCGACCCACCGGGCAAAGGACTGAGCCTGCTGACGGGGCACAAGAGGAATGGTCGAAAGCGATCGTCCGTACTGAGCCACCTCAGTCTGTAGCTCCCACGTCATGTCGGCCTGCATTTGTCTCATAGTTAGGTATGCACTACATAGGCACTCATGTTGATTATGCCAGCAAGTACGAGACGTCCTGAAGGGTAGGCGCCATCTCTCCCCATCGAAAATGGAAAATGTGAGTCTCAGGCCTCCATCGATCCACCAAGCACGTGAGCAAAGACGATTCGTACTGTAAGCGACTAGTTTGGAACCCAAGGTGTCGCCCTTCTATCTCCTCCATACGAGTGGCCTCAACCATACGAACGAAGGGTAAGAGCCCAGCCCACTTCAATCTACATAAGAAGATAGCAGAACAGTTTAGTCACTCTGGCCCATAAATATCCCAACAGCAAGAGAAATAAATGTCACATGCCTCTGAAGCCAATCAGGGTGTATGCACCAGTTCGACATGGGAGTGCGAGTCACTAGGTGCTTCAAGGTCCTCGGGTTAGCATCGAGTACCGTCGACCGGTGCTTTCTATCTATGTCAGCATTCAGCAAAGATCCCGCCATCTACACATTAGGTCCACACATATTACAAATTTAAGACATAGTTCCACACATATTACAAATTTAAGACATAGTTCCACACATATTACAAATTTAAGACATAGTTCCACACATATTACAAATTTAAGACATAGTTCCACACATCTAGTTTCTTCATCTGCCTCTTCTTCCTCGGCTGGCACGTCCACGAGGAGCAGCTCCACCAGTCCCGAAGATGTGGCAACTGGTGTCTATATGACCAAATTGATTACACAGAAAACATTGCCTAATAGGGACTCCGGCTTCAGATTCATCCATATCATTACGGATGCGGACACATTGTCGCCTTCCTCTTCCTGTCTGCATCAGTTCAGGATCTGGGATGTAAACCCTTTCACCTGGATTTACTTTGTTGAAATTTCCCCATGCCCTATATCCCATCATCTCGCCTGTCCACGTATTGACCACCGCGTCCTTAAGGAAATAAGGAGACACAAACGAGATCGCATCCATACCCATCAGCCCGCATGAAGCTAGTACATGCGAGCAAGGCAGATGCAACATCTTGGGTTTATTGCACGTGCACTCACACGTTGGCCAGGCTTCGTTGCATATCCTCACCTCCTGTGTCTTTACCTCTTCTCCTGTTCCAATCCGGTTGGAAGGGAGGCGTACCTCGAACCTTCTTTCCTGATTACCGATGGCGATGACATGCATGGACCGAGCCTTCTCCATCTTGGCATCCATGTAATGCATGATCTTTGAACAATACCTCGTGTTTGGGTTGTTCATGATATGCATCTGAGCCATCTGGAGTCTGTCTCTGAAATACTTCAGAGTTCCGGTGAAAATACACTCCATAATGGCTGTTAATGGTAGAGCCCTACTTCATCTTAAGACAAAGTTGTAAGTTTCAGCCAGATTTGTAGTCATGACGTCAAACCTAGCACCATGAGTGTCTGCACCAGAGACCACCTCTCTACAGGCTCGTGTTGTATCCATTCCTGAAATTTTTTAATCCTTCTGCCAGGCCTTCTCCTAGTACCGGGTTGGTCAAATCCTGGCAAGTCACTAAGGGCAATGGGTTCTTCCTCCGGTGGTGGTGCTCCTGTTGTTGCCTGTGCAGCTAACGCCGCTGCATGAGCCGCGACCGCTGCTGCTCTAGCTGCTCTCCTCTGAGTCACATGTTTTTTAGTGAAGTCATCAAGATAGCCATGACAGTTGATGTACTTCCACTCTTGGTTCTGCTTGCAAAGCTTCTTGAATAGGTTCATAAGAGCCTTATTCCTGAACTGTGAGAAAAAGTTGGCCCCTAGATGCCGCATGCACCAACGACTCTGCATGTCCAGCCATGGAGTAACTTCATCAGGAGTGGGCTGTGTGAGCTTCTTTATCGCGCTTAGTATACCTGGATGCCTATCATGAAGGACGCATACATTCGGTGTATCTCTCACAATTGCTATCTTCAGCTGCCTGAAAAACCATACCCAACTCTCGGTGTTCTCGCTCTCCACGAAAGCAAAAGCAAGTGGAACAACTTGATTGTTTCCATCTTGACCTATGGCAGTCAATATCTGACCCCTATACTTGCAAGTGAGAAATGTACCATCCACACAGATGACTGGTCGACAGTGAGTGAAAGCTTCTATGCATATAGCAAATGAGAAGAACACTCGATGAAGTACCCTCAAATTAGGTTCCTGTGGCAATGTAAAGTGTTGGATGTCCACGTAGGTGCCTGGATTCCTAGCCTGAAGTGTCTGGAGCATCCTAACAACACAGTCATACTCGTCTCGAAACGAACCAAACCTTGCCTCCAGTGCCCTTTGCTTAGTCCTCCAAGCCTTCCCGTATGAAATATTGTAGCGGAATCTGACAGAAACTTTGTTAATGATAGCTTTCACCCCCATGGCTTTGCCCTCCACTATCTCTGTGTACAACAGTCTAGCCAGGAGGATTGACGTGAGGTTACGATGGTCCTGAAGGACACTGTCAAGTGTGCATGTGTGCATCACAACATCGGTGACCTTCCAGTTTGTGTCATACCTAGGGACATGGGCATGCACCCTTGCAGGACATCCATCTTCCTCGCAAACCAATGTCAAATATTGTTGTGATGACAACTTCGTTTTCAAGACCCGTTGCATGGACATTGACCAATCAACAATTGCTTCCTGCAGATGTCTCTTGTTAGGATATAATGCACCCAGAGAGATGTTGTTCGCGTGATAATGCCACGCTGAATCATGCCCATCGTTCATAGTCATTGTTGTTGTGTTGTCATTATTCCATGATGCCGGAATAGGTTGGCCGATCTCTTCTTGATCAGACTCGCCAGAATCATCAGCCGTATCACTGTTGCCTTCTGAGTCTTCGGCTTCCATTTGATGTTGCAACAAACCATCATATATCTCATCCTCATCAGCTTCGCCACTGAATATGTCTTCCCCTAATCCTTCACCACCGTCCTCTGATACATAACCATCACCCCCGGTGTGTGCATAGCTACTGTGACCTGATTCATAACCGCCGCCACCCTCTTGGCCCTGACTACTCTGGCCATGATCATAACTACCTCCAGCATGACCGGTTTGACTACTCTGGCCATGATCATACCCAGCCTCTTTCGCCACAGGTAACACTAAGACACTAGGGTTAACTTCTCTTTTCTGGCAAGCTTGCACAAATTTGACCCATTTATGTTGCGCTTCTATTGGCCTTAAATAAAAATTAGGGGTTTGCCTTGATTTAGTCCATAAAGCATACACACCGACAGTATGGGTAGGAGGGAGCCCTAAACGAACACATAACCAATCCTTCAACTGAGTAACGGGCACTGTTTCAGGATTCTGAAGCACTTCATCCATAAAATTAAACTCGCTCAAATCAACCCCGTGCTGGTTTGTTCTGACGAAACCAGGACCATACAAGAACCTAAACACTACATTATTTGACATGATTTTCGACCTAAAAAATACCGAAAATAGTCAAAAACAGGTACATTGACACATAATACTCTACAAATATCTTGCATCTAACGGACCCCATCAAAGGCTACCTATAAACATACATACATGACTGCAATTAGCAAGAAATTAGGGTTTACCCTTGAAGCGTGTGAAGTCCTGCCGTGCAGCTGCCTCAGGTCAACGGATCAGCACCTCCATCATGCACCTTCCTCAAGTCCCAGCACCAGCCTCCACCATGGCCATTGCTCAACAAGAACACCACCAGATCCCTCCACCAGGCCATCCCATTAGTAGATCGGGATTATACTAGCTTGCTAATGTGTTAGAGCAGCGAGTTTAGGTAGAAATCTAGGCTACAAATCGATGCAGCAGCTGGGAAAACGAGAGCAAATGAGAGAGAGGAAGAACATCCAGAGAGAGAGAGAGGAGGGGAGGACGACGACGGGCAGACGCGTGAGCTATATGCTAGGGCGCGTCGACGCCGCGTACCCCGTCGCCCGATAGCTCGACAAAAGCGTGTCGTCTTTTGAATAAAAGAAGACAAATCGGTCGTCTTTTGAATAAAAGAAGATAACTCGGTCGTCTTTTCAAAAGACAAAGCAGCCTGGTCGTCTTTTCAATAGACGACGGATCATCAGATTTGCAATTGGCCCGTTTTGTGTATTATTTGTGAAATTCAATAAAAAAATGTATTATTTAAAAAAAAATAGCTCGTTCCCGTGTGGCAAATTCATGTAGCCATTGTTTTCCTCCTTTATGCAGATTGATTGCTACCTGGCCACAATTACATTTACAGGGCATGGCACACTGACCACCAATTCAGAGGACAATGTGCTTGGGCAATGCCTTATCCCTGATCCTGACACATCAGTGGGCAAGGCAAATAATGGCAACGCTACCTGCCTGAAGAACCTTGCCCAAGCGGTGATCAGCACACGATGCTGTGTGCCTGGCCAACTCCGTGCCACCAGACCTGGAACCGGAAGCATCATCAGTTCCAGGAGCGTCGACTCTGAACCAGGGACACCGGAGCGCGGCGGCCACCGTCAGCCTCTTGCCGGGGTTGCACGTGAGGAGGCCCTTGAGGACATGGAATCCCTGGGATGACAGCAGCTCCTCCGGGAACAGTTCTCGCAGCCGGTCCTTGCGTTGCGCTTCTTGTCGCCGTGCTCGCCATTGCTGCACCTTGTCAGCCGGGGGCGTGGACTTGAAGCCCTGCCATGTTTTCTTGCCCGGCATGCCGAGCGCGTCGAATATCTTCCGGAGAGCGTCGGTCGTCTTGACACTCGGGAACAACTCCTCGCCGGAGAGCAGCTCTGCCATGACGCACCCGAGTGACCACGAGTCGACGCGCTCGTCGTAGTCCGGTTTCTCCAGCAGCATCTCCGGCGCCATGTACGGGACCGTCCCGATCAGCCCGTACGGGGGCACCGCCTTGGCGATGGGCATCGCACACCCATAGTCGCAGAGCTTCACCGTGAGGTCGTCGTCACCGACGAGTATGTTCGTAGGCTTGATGTCCCGGTGAATGATGCCGCGCTCGTGCATCGCCGCGGCACCGGTCAGAAGCTGCCGCATGACCCGGCGCACGTAGGCCTCCGGGAACCCGCGGCCGTGCTCCTCCACGTGCGTGTTCAGGTGGTCGTTCAGGCTCGGCCCGACGTAGTCCATGACGAGGCAGTACTCCCTGGAGCGCGGGTCTCGCACGACGCCGTGGAGGCCGACGAGGTAGGGGTGGCCGCGGCACGCCGCCAGGAAGCAGGCCTCCTTCAGCAGCTCGCTGGTGTCGGGGCGCCTCGCGCCGCGCCGCGCGTGGATGGTCTTGACGGCGACGGTCTGGCCCGTGCTACGGCGCTGCGCCATGACGACGCGGCCGCAGCCGCCCTTGCCGAGCCTGCGCATCAGCTTGTAGCCCTCGTGGAGTATTTCTGTGCCGCCGTCGTCGTGGCAGTGTGCGTTGATCATGGCGCAGAATGCGGCGACTCGCTCGCCGCTCATCGTTCCGGCGACGGTGTGCTCGTCGATCATGGCGATGATATCGGCGACTCGCGAGGCCGTCATGGTCGTTGTTGTGCCGGCGCCGGCGGCGGATGGACGCGTCAGCTTTATCCGTGCTGCCAACCGAAACCGCAGGCTTCTGATGAGCACCAGCATTGCCAGTGACACTTGGACGGAAATCCATAGGATTCGGAAGTTTTTCAAGTGACGAACCCCGCTGGAGTCCAGTCCTGGACATGCCTCGGCCACCGTGTGCTCGCCGTCGGTCACCGTGCAACCGGCGCTAGCAACGGTGGTGCTGGCGGCCATAGCTTGATTACGGCGGCAGAATTTGGAACTGGCGATGGACGTACGCGAGGATATATAGGCGAGAAGGAACGTATGAGAGGCCAGTTCTGATTCGGAAAGGGGTTATCCGATACCGTACGTGCCGCCGGGTTCGAATATTATTCGGACACGATGCGATGCCGTCACTCAAGCAGCAAAACCAAAACGACTGGATATGGCTTATTACAAGGAAACATCAACCAACACATTGAACTTGTGAAGATCGCTCGATTTTTAACTAATCTGACCAAGACCTGTCCTAAACGGCAAGTCAAGCTATACGCCTCGCCGGCCGGACTCGGACTTGGTGAGCCTCCGAAGTCTACCAAAATCTTCTTTTTTTTTACGAAACCTCGTCCAAAGGCAATGCATTACAGAAAGAGAGAAAATGGTCCGGTCAATAAGGAAACCGGACCTAAAAACCTTAGAAAGTACACTTAACTAAGGAAAGCCGGCAAAACCCCCAAGATCCTGACCTTGCCCTCCCACCCGGTGAACCCCTTGCCCCCTTTCTTTGTTGGCGACTCGTCGGAGAGCTCCGCGGCCGAGTCCTCCCACTAGAGCTCATCGGTCGCATTCACCCTCACCTTTAGCCAAAAACAAGAACCATTCGGCTCTGATGCCAGCTCTGTCCACGTCGTCTCTAGCTCGTCTCTGTTTCTCAACACACTTCTCCCACCTCGGCCGGCGTCATCTCCGCACCGTCCCTTATGCGGCCATCCGCTGCGTCAAGCATCTCGTCGTCACCGACAGCGTCCACTACGAGCTCCTGCATGGCGTGCATGCCACACGGGGCTAGACGCACGTGCACATCCATCCTCCCCGGCGCAGAAGAGTCGGGTCGATGTCGTCCGCGTGTTTCGTCGTAAACACAGTGACACACTACTCGCCGCAGCACGACCACGGCCTGTCGGTGAAGTTGAGAATCCCGGAGAGGGTCACCTTGCCCTGGTGACTTCCGGCGCCGATGACGTTGCCGGAGCCGTCGTCCGAGTCGTCCAGGGCGGCCGGGGCCACGCGGTATCTCGTGTGCCGTCTCTTGAGCTCGGTTTTGCTCCTGCTCTGCTCGGTTGTTTGCTGCTACCTTTGGGTTTTGGGTCGGAAATGCAAGTCTATCGTGCATACCAGGTAGCGTGCATGTCACAACCGTTCATCTGTTTCAGATTTGGGTTTAGACACTCTCTTCTTTTTTCCATGCTCTCACACATGCATGCAAGACTATTTACTCATCCTGCCCACTTTCTAGTACTCTCTTTTGCTTTATAGTCTCAGATTTAAAAAGTCAATATGTTTCAAAATAAATATCAGATTAGCAATCCGTTTAAACATAAGTATTTATTTTGAAAATATCTTTTAAGCCAACTCAGAAAAGTTCTATTTTGACAAAATTTAGATCCTAAATTTCCAAACAGAAAAAAACATAATGATGGACTTTAAAACCCAATGAAACTCAACGAAACAAAATTAAAATATTATGTCTTCGAATTTTGATCACTATTTGTTTAATGCAACTCGAAATTGGTTTTTTTATTAATATATATTATTTTTTAATATCTATAGAAATTACCAATTATTTTTCTTATTATGATTAACAAAGTTTGAAAAACAGTGAAACCATTGTTGCAAAAAATAAAAATCACTAGGTTTTATAATGGTTTTCAAAATTTCATCAAGTTTTAGAAGTTGATTTTTAAACATTATTAAAATATATTCAACATTAGTCTATTTTTGAAGCTTTCTTTACTAGGAATCTAAATGCGCAATCGGTTCATAAATTGGATTTTATGTTCAGAAGATATTAAGGCCTAGTTTGGCAACAAAGTTTTTCTAAAACTGAAGTATATCAATACCATAGTATTTTAGTGCCTAGCACATCAATACTTCAGTTTTTCTCTTTTCTCAGTTTTAGAAAAAAGAGGGTGTGACCTCTTTCTCAAATACTTAAAAAAACCAGAGTTTTGGACAATACTTCAGTTTTGAAACCATAGTATTTGTTGGATCCAAACACCTCAAAGTATTTAATATTTTAGTATTTTCAAAAAGCAAAGTATTCCCTAAATACTTTTAAAATACTTTGATACCAAACGGGGCCTAAGCTTTGAAGTTCAAAACTAAATAATGCATACGTGAAGGGAGTGTTGAAAGGGTAATTGCCCCTATGTGTGGTTTTGGTGATTAATGACAATCCATATGGACTAATGTTTTCACTGAGTTTTATATAAAGGTATATTCCATAGGTCATGCTTGTAGTCCATGTGTTGGATTAAAGTATGGATGCCATGAAGATAAAGATATACCTTGAGTATTGACATCAAAATCATCGAGTTCAAGAGAATAATATGATATGATCAAGATCTTGAGAGTGTGATCTCAATAGAAGAATTCAAGATATGGCTCTAAGTTGGTGTCATGATAGCCTCATTAGTTGAGCTATGGTTGACTAAGATTTTAAGAATGTAATCAAATGAAGAGTTCCTTATGTACCTCAAGATATTAAGATGGAGCACGAGAAGATACTTGGTTGACCAATACAAAGAGTGAAGATTGATTTCAAGTTGGTCAACACATGAAGCATAAAGAATGTACCACATGGTCTTGTGGTATCTTTCCATGGGCATGCTTCAAAAATGAAGATATTATATAGCCCATGAGAGGATGACATCAAGTGGTGATCGTCATCAAGGTTGAGAACGGCAAGTTCAAGATAAGCATCTCGAGAAGATCATTTGCTTGAAGCTTGGTGTCCATATTGGTGATAATTGACATGTGAAGACATTTATTAATGAAGCTATCCCATAGTGGTGTATGGGGAGAAAATTAGAAGTCTTCACGAAGCAACAATGATCAAGTGTTGCATTCCGGCTTGGGTGGAGCTTGAAGCGTTGTCATCAAGATCAAGCGGGATGCGCAAGGCAAAGGTATGGCCTTGCTAGGTTTTCCTTTTATCGGTCTCAAGGTGGTTGTTGGGAGACCGGGTTATAGGATAGATAGCCGCACTATCAAGAGGGGCTTTCGGTTGTGTAACTTGATCACATCGTCATAGGGAGCTCAATCATTTGCATACTTTGCATCTTCATATTTTGTTGCTTCTTGGTGTTTCTCCATGTTAGGTTCTTGAGCTTCTTTCTATCTCTTCAACAAGCCCAAGTTCATCGAAAACGGAATTCGTATGCATCTTCTATGGCGTTTTCGAGTGTGAAGGTTTTATCGGTTCTTATTTAAGAAGGCTTCCTACCTTTCTTCATTTGGTTCTATCCTCCTTTGTTGGTCTATGATGTTTCTCTTCACAATCTTGTAGAGCTTGTTGTCCTCGTCAAAACAAGCCCAAGATCATCGAAATCGGAGTTCGGATGCAAAAGTTATTGCGTTTTTCGTGAAGCTTGTTTCATCCCGGTTGTGGATTCGGTTCAACCGGCTCCCAGAACGGGTGGTCCGGTGCCAGGACCGAAAAACCGGATCTGAAACCGGGATTTTCGGTTTTGCTATACGGAGTCTATCCGAGACTGTGTACTGACCCTAATTCCGGTTTTAAGTTTGGTTTTCCGGTCCAGGAACCGGACCGTCCGGTTCTGGAGCCGGTCCAACCGAACTTTCAACCGAGTTCGCACAGATTTCTTCCAACGGCCATATTTGCTTTCCACTATAAAATGGGGTTCTTCCCCCAACGTTTTAGGGTGTTCTTGACCACGAAATTGACCTCCATTGTTGAACCTCTTGAGCTTGCTTCCTCCCCCTTCCCTCCTATGATTCTTGCATCTTTTTTAGGGCTTTGGAAGAGGAGATCTAGATCTACAATCTCCACCAACCAATTCCTCCTCTAAGTGAGGGGAACCCATTAGATCTAGATCTTGGAGTCATTTGTTGACTTCCACCATTGTTCTTCCTCTCTAATTCCTCCCTAGCACTTGTTGCTTTGGTGGGATTTGAGAGTGAAGGATTTGAGCACCCTTGGTGTTCTTGCTTTGCATTCTTGCATAAGTGTTGAGCTCTCCATTACGATTTGTTCGAGTGAGAGACTGTGAGTTTGTTACTCTTGGAGGGTGACCTCCTAGTTGGCTTGGCGGTTGGTGCCGCGGTGTCCTCTTCGTGGAAGATTGTGAAGAGACCCGGGCTTCTCCTTCGTGGAGATTGTGAAGTGGTTGTGGAGCTTGCCATCTCCGGAGTGGAGGAAAAGCTAGCCATAAGGAAAGGGCCTATTCCTTCGTGGGATAGACTCGGAGAAGAAGGTGAGCCTTTGTGGCGCGTGATGAATCCTTCGTGGAACCTCACACCTCTCCAACGTGAC
This sequence comes from Avena sativa, assembly GCA_916181665.1. Taxonomy (NCBI): domain Eukaryota; kingdom Viridiplantae; phylum Streptophyta; class Magnoliopsida; order Poales; family Poaceae; genus Avena; species Avena sativa. Next base: position 380,499,420 of record OV702284.1, read on the forward strand.
GTAGCCCCCTTCCCAAAGGTGGTGAACACGGGAATACATCTTCGTCTCCACATGCCTTGGTTATCTCTATATCCGAGCTTACTTTCCTTATGATAGCCATCGAGCTTGAAGTACTTATATCTTGCTTATCACTTGTGGTATATTTATCTTGTGCTATCTTGCTTAGATTAATTTGTTGTTGGTGCACTTAGTTGAGCCTAGTGTATTTAGGTTTTGTTCTTGTAAAATAAACGTTAGTTTAATTCCGCATTCTATCAAGCCAAAACCATAATAGTTTTGAAATTGCCTATTCACCCCCCTCTAGGAGACATCTCTATCCTTTCAATTGGTATCAGAGCAAGGTCTCTCCTTGTTTAGGCTTCACCGCCTAGAGTGTAAAGATGTCGGCCAATAGTATAGTGCACAATGACACAATTATCTTTGATGGCACAAATTATGCTTTGTGGAGAAATTGCTTGCTTTGTAATCTTCGGACCTTGTGTCCAAATATTGAGCGATTTCTAGATGTAGGTTTTTCTCCTCCTATGGATCCTCAAAATCTATCTTTAGAGGATGAGAAAAATTTACATCTCGAAGCTCAAGTATCTAATGAGCTTATTTTCTCTTTGAGCCCCATAGTTAATTTGTTCTTGACGATTGTAAAGTGCAAGTCGTCTCATGAGAAGTGGACCAAGCTTAAAGAAATATTTGGTGGTTCCATTTCCAATATTGTCGGTGGTTTCTCCGAGGAGATCTCGGTTCCTTCACATCATGAATAGCTCCAAGTTGCTTCCACCTCCGGCCGCGATGAGTTCTCATCTTCACCCACTTCACCAATGTGTGGCAAGACACAAGGTAAAGATATGGTGAGTGGTGTTGGGAATTGCAATGTTGATATTATGCTTGCTAATGATGATCCTTCATCTATATCCCATTGCAATGTTTCTTCTTTGGACTTAAGCACTTCTTGCAACAATAATGCTATATCCCCTTGTGGTGCTAGTCCTTGTATATCATCTAGAAATTATTTGAGTACTAGTGTAGATGATATGCTTGATTTGCCTTGTTCCCATGAACAAAATGCTTCTATTTCCTCTAGTTGTTTATCTAACAATGTAGAGGAAATCAAACATTCTATGGAGCAAGAAATTACCATGAATGAAGATTCAATAATATCCTCATCTTCATCCTCCCATGCTCACATGTGCCTTATGGCAAGAGGATCAAATGTATCTCCTACTTTGGATCTCAATATATCTTGTAAAGATAATAGCAATGATAATGATGATAGTGATGATGAAATTGATGAGGATACTAGTGCTCTCTTGCTTGAGTTGACTTTTTTGTGTACCTCTCTTCGTGGTAATAATAAGGCCATTACTTGTCTCAAACACGTTATGGACACCATAACTAAACAAACCGGAACCATAGAGGAGTTGGATTTCCAACTTGATGATGGGAGTCGGAGATTCAATCTCCTTAAGCAAGAGCTTGCCGAGGAGAAGCACACTAATTGTCTCCTCACACAAAAAATTGAATCTTATGAGCTTGAAAAGGAAAATTCCATTAATGATGCTTGTGCTACTAACTCTACTTCTTGTGAAGCATCTACCCTAAAGGAGAACGTTGAGCTAAGGGTTCAACTTGAGTTGGTAACTAGCAAGTATAGGAAATTGGAAGAAAGTCATGAAAAGCTCTCGGGCTCTCACAATGATCTTCTAATCTCCCATGATGGGCTAAAGTTAGCTCGTGAGGCAAGTATTACCAAGGTAACATCTTGTGAGCCTCTTTTGGACATTATCACAACTTCTACTCAAAATGCTATTTTGCCATGTGCTAGTCCTAGTAATCCATCTAGCCATACTATTGATAAACCTTGTGTTGGATTAATTGATTTGCCTTGTTGCTCTAACAATGAAGCTTATACTTCCTCTAGTACTTGTATTTCTACTAACCATGTAGAGGAAATCAAAGAGCTCAAGGCCCAAGTCACTTCCTTGAGGAATGACTTGGAAAAGAGTCTTGAAGGGAAATCCACACTCGATAATGTCTTGAGTGTGCAAAAATCCCCTAATGATAAAAGTGGACTTGGATTCAACTCCAATAATAAGAACAAGTCCAATATAAACAAGAAGAAGGGCCAAAACCAAGTAAAGAGTTCGGCCAAGATTATTTGCTTCAAGTGCAAGGTTGAAGGACATCATGTAAGATCTTGTCCATTGAAGAAAAAACACTTGAGTGAGAAGCAACAAGGGAAGCGGCCACAAGCTCATGTTCAATCCCAAGTTGAAGTGAGGCCACTTCCGAATAAGAATCAAGATAATGCTCCCCAAGCCAAGAAATCAATAAAGAAGAGAAAGGGGAGCACTTGTTGCTACATATGTCATGTGAAGGGGCACTTTGCCTCTTCATGTTCAAACGGTACCTTATCTAACCCTATCATTGTTGATGATGATTATTCTCTTAGGAAGTATAAGGATGGCAATGTGTTTGCCAAGTTTGTTGGAACTCAAAGTGGTGTCAAGAAAAGAACCATTTGGGTTGCCAAGCCTATTGTGACTAACCTCTTAGGACCCAACTTGGTTGGGGACCAACTAGCTCAAACTTGATCAATAGGTGTTTATGGAGGGCATTGGAGACTTGGATAACTCTTGAAGAATTAAGGGATCTTCATATATCATATTTGATCAAGCCAAGTCCCAAGGATTATTATTTCCCTATCTTATCCAATGTGCCTCTTCGCGGTAACTTGTACTTAACTCATTTATATTGTAAGTTACTTGTCCTTTACATGTTTTCGTTTTGTACCAAGTATGTGTTTGTATTTGGTGTGCCTCATGCTTGATTATTTTGTGTATTCAAGTATGTATAGGTGTTTGGCACATCATTTACTCGTGTGTTTTATTTTGAGCCTCTAATGCATCTTGATGATATCTTATTTGGCTCTTTTAGAGTGGTTAATGGAACATCCCATTTTGGGTGAGTGACATGCCTCGCGCATCTCTCAAACCTTAAAATATGTGTACATGAGTACTACCACCTAGTATTGATATTGCAATCTTATCTAGTCACTATGTGGTGTATCATACTCATGAGAATTCAAATTCTAAATGTCCATTAATTATCTCTAGTTGAGGTTACTTTTCCTCTTATAAAAAATGAATATAACATTATGGGGGAGTAATATGCTTCTTTTGCATATTAGAATCCTAGGAAATGTGAACATATGAGGTAGTGCCACTTAGAGTTGATATTGTTGATTATCTTGTTTCTAGGTGGCATGTTGGCTCAAACAAGGTCCTATTTTTGTTAGAAGCTTTTATTGCTCGTCTTTTTGGTCTTTGTTTGAGTAAGAAATTCTTGGTGCGGTCTTTCTCAAATACATATCTCTATATCTTATTTGGGATACCATTTGCTTCAAGTTATTCTAATCATTGCTTTGCATGATTGTGTGATTAGTTGAAGCTATCAAGAATCTCTATATTTGCATAGTGCTTAATATTTTTATTTCTATCCAATGCTTTTTATTGTGAAGATTTATCTTTAATATCCGTGCAATATACCACCGGAAATCTATTCCAATAAACTCATTGTCTTCGACAATTGATATACTTGTGTGTGGTAGCATTTATGGATCATCTTCACTTTGGAGTTAACCTCTTATTGCCTTATTTTGTTTCCAAAACTTTGGGGTGGCTCCCATTGTATTCCTTGGCTTTTGAACATCTCTTTGATGATGTTTTTGATTATTATCAAATGGGTTAGTGTAAGACAAACCTTTTATTCTTGGAACCTTTTGCCATTATGAAAAGTGTTAAGGGTTTGGTTTATTTGTTGAAACCTTGCTCTTTTGGGAGTTTGTTATCTCATTCTTTATTCTCTATTTTATTTTCTTGAATGAGATAAATCTTTGAGCATTTGTGTTTTTAATTCATCTTTCATGCTTAATAGTTTTTGCTCGGTTCATTTGTTGAACTTTGTTGAACAAATCTTGTGTTGACTTGATTCTTTGATATAGTTTGGACAACAAATGTGTTTTGTCGCACCTTGTGTGCCTTCTTGAATATTTTTGGTGACTTGTCCAAAGTATATCTTCCTTGGATCTTGAAATTCTCGCGCATGCATGTTTAATAAATGTATATCTTATGTCATGTTTTGCTTTCTTTGATCCAATATATAGGGTATACTCCATAAAATCCTTAAACGGCTAAGATGTGCATGAAATTCAAATTTCATCTCTAAATATGCACATATTTTTATGGAGTGTATCCTATGTGTTGTGGTTATTCTAACCACTTTGGACCCAATAAGTTTGGGGACCAAGATGTACTTGAATGTTGTTTTAGGTACATTGAAGATGCAGTGGATGCTTGTCTCGTCTATAAAGAAAGTTGTCACCACATGATAATTGGAGCCAAGCTAGGATGATCTAAAAATTCTTATCTACTACATCATACCATTGCTATCTTGGTAACAAGTATCTTATTCATGCATACTATTCTTCCATCCAATCTCTTGTAGGTTGCATCTTGGCATGAATTTATTTGGTTGTAAATGTTCGATTCTTGCAATTATCTTTCAAAGACTTCTGTATCCTTATTGCTTATGTGAGTAATTTGAGATGATGCATATAATGGGGAGTATATAAAATCATGTTCATGATTCACCAATTCCAAATATGCCTTCTAGAAATTTATTGCATATCAACTCCTCAAGGTACTCTCATGTGCAATATTGTTGAAATTGCATTGAATCATTCCTTTTGATACTTGTTGCCTTTCTCAAAGTATTCCAGCTAGCATTAGTTCCCTTAGTGTTAGTTTTGATGGTTTTGAGATTTTTTGTTTTTCTTTGGTGAAGTTCATTGATATACCATAAGATAAAATAGAGCCATGGGCTATATATGCACTTAAGCAAAATATCCTTTTTGGTATATCTCATGACTTCCGCTTGGATATCATGTATTCTTTTTATTAACCTCTTATGTGTGGATGTTTCTTTGTGGATTATTCTCATGTTTTTCCCCTTAGAAGCTTATATACACAAGAGTGTTAATCTCTCCCCTTGATATGCTCGCTCTTTTCTGACCATCACTCTTATCCTCTTGATTTTTAATGGTTTTGGAAAGGTCTTGATTTATGAGTGCTTGGTTTACTTTTATTTCATCTTCATGCACTCATATCTCATATTTGGTTTCTTTTGGACTTAAGCTTGTCTTGACAAGTGTATTGGTTTATATACAATCCTTGTATCTTGGTTGTGTTCTAAATAATATAGAGGGGGTGAGGATTCCATGTTTGTGCATATTGTATTCAAATGAAACAACCAATGTATGCACGAACCTTGGGGAGCTTCCTTATTTCACTTAGAGCACTATTTTTCCATTTGATTATTTGGATCTTTTAATTGCTTGCTTCATCCGTTGAAGTTCCTTCACCTTGTTATCCTTTTAGTAATCCTTGATCCTCAATATAGTTTGATTTCCTCCAAGTGTTCGACATTGGATATGTGCATGTGATTTCACTCATATTACGAGTAATGCACACCTTGTGTAGGAACTCATACTATATTGTCCTTCTAACCTTGTTATCCATTTTGGCACTTGTTGCCAATGGGGGAGAAGTTTAGAGGGTTTTAAGGGAAATGGTTTTCTACTTAAGATTGGTTTGTTCTTAAGTGTTTGCCTTCCATGCATTTCATCTTTATTATGTTTTGCATGGTTGTATATATAGTGGCAACTCTCCCAAAGGTTATGCTTAACAATGTATGCAATGAAATTCAAGATCATCACACGTGCATATATTGTGGGGGAGTTTTCTCTATATATGTTAGTTCTACTCACATCTCATGCATTAGTTGTAGTTTATGTGAGTAGAAACGGTTTTGATATGGGCTAGTATCTTTGTGTTACTTAACCATATCAAATACAACCTCTTGTATACAACTTATTCTCGGATAAGCTGTGTACTTGTTTCTAATATTCATTATATAAACCCTCTTGTTGTGATTGTCATCAATTAACAAAATGGGGGAGATTGAAAGGGTAATTGCCCCTATGTGTGGTTTTGGTGATTAATGACAATCCCTATGGACTAATGTTTACACTGAGTTTTATATGAAGGTATATTCCATAGGTCATGCTTGTAGTCCAGGTGTTGGATTCAAGTATGGATGCCATGAAGATAAAGATATACCTTGAGTATTGACATCAAAATCATCGAGTTGAAGAGAATAATATGATATGATCAAGATCTTGAGAGTGTGATCTCAATAGAAGAATTCAAGATATGGCTCTAAGTTTGTGTCATGATAGCCTCATTAGTTGAGCTATGGTTGACTAAGATTTAGAGCATGTAATCAAATGAAGAGTTCCTTATGTACCTCAAGATATTAAGATGGAGCACGAGAAGATACTTGGTTGACCAATACAAAGAGTGAAGAGTGATTTCAAGTTGGTCAACATATGAAGCATAAAGAATGTACCACATGGTCTTGTGGTATCTTTCCATGGGCATGCTTCAAAAATGAAGATATTATATAGCCCATGAGAGGATGACATCAAGTGGTGATCGACATCAAGGTTAAGAAGGGCAAGTTCAAGATAAGCATCTCGAGAAGATCATTTGCTTGAAGCTTGCCGTCCATATTAGTGATAATTGACATGTGAAGACATTTATTAATGAAGCTATCCCATAGTGGTGTATGGGGAGAAAATTAGAAGTCTTCACGAAGCAACAATGATCAAGTGTTGCATTCCGGCTTGGGTGGAGCTTGAAGCATTGTCATCAAGATCAAGAGGGATGCGCAAGGCAAAGGTATGGCCTTGCTAGGTTTTCCTTTTACCGGTCTCAAGGTGGTTGTTGGGAGACCGGGTTATAGGATAGATAGCCGCACTATCAAGAGGGGCGTTCGGTTGTGTAACTTGATCACATCGTCATAGGGAGCTCAATCCTTTGCATACTTTGCATCTTCCTATTTTGTTGCTTCTTGGTGTTTCTCCATGTTAGGTTCTTGAGCTTGTTTCTAGCTCTTCAACAAGCCCAAGTTCATCGAAAACGGAATTCGTATGCATCTTCTATGGCGTTTTCGAGTTTGAAGGTTTTATCGGTTCTTATTTAAGGAGGCTTCCTACCTTTCTTCATTTGGTTCTATCCTCCTTTGTTGGTCTATGATGTTTCTCTGCAAAATCTTGTAGAGCTTGTTTTCCTCGTCAAAACAAGCCCAAGATCATCGAAATCGGAGTTCGGATGCAAAAGTTATTGCGTTTTTCGTGAAGCCCGTTTCATCCCGGTTGTGGATTCGGTTCAACTGGCTCCTAGACCGGGTGGTCCGGTGCCAGGACCGGAAAACCGGATCTGAAACCGGGATTTTCGGTTTTGCTATACCGAGTCTATCCGAGACTGTGTACTGACCCTAATTCCGGTTTTAAGTTCGGTTTTCCGGTCCAGGAACCGGACCGTCCGGTTCTGGAGCCGGTCCAACCGAACTTTCAACCGAGTTCGCACAGATTTATTCCAACGGCCATATTTGCTTTCCACTATAAAAGGGGGTTCTTCCCCCAACGTTTTAGGGTGTTCTTGACCACGAAATTGACCTCCATTGTTGAACCTCTTGAGCTTGCTTCCTCCTCCTTCCCTCCTATGATTCTTGCATCTTTTTGAGGACTTTGGAAGAGGAGATCTAGATCTACAATCCCCACCAACCAATTCCTCCTCTAAGTGAGGGGAACCCATTGGATCTAGATCTTGGAGTTGTAGGGGTTCGTAGCATGGAAAACAAAAATTTTCTATCGCATACAAACAAACAAGCCAAGATCTATCTACTAGATTGTAGCAACGAGTCGATGGAATAACTCACCCTCGAAGATTCCAAAGTGTTTAACGAGAGCAGATTCTCGTGGGTGATGTAGTCGTACTCTTTCCGATCTCAAGATCGCGTAGACGATCCTTCCGGCGCCGCGTTCCCGCAGCGCTCCCGCAGTCGGTCACACGTTCGGTACTCGACGAAGACCTTTCTCTCCCTTGTTCCAGCAGGCAGCGGAGGTTGTAGCACTCTCCTCGCGATTCCGGCAGCACAACGGCGTGGTACCGGAGGTAGAGGGGAAATCCCGCAGGGCTTCGCCTTAAGCCGGTGCGAGTATGGTGGAGCTTATGAGAGAAGCTATTAGTGGTCTAGTAATTAGACACACCAATTAGAGGGCTCTAAACCAATTAGAAGGCTCTAAACCGAATAGCTCTAAACCGGGGTCTAGATCTAGGGTTTAGTTTAGAGGATAGGAAACTTGTGTGTGTTGGGAGGGAGCCCTGCCCCTCCTTATATAGGTGGGAGGGGCTGGCCGGCCAAGGGGAGGGAGTGGAGTCCCTCCCCAACTCGGCCTAGGTGGGGCGCCGGCTTGGGGAGGAGGACTCCTCCCTCAAGTCGGTTTCCTCCTCTCCTCCCACTTCCCAAAAACTGCCGTTTGACTTTCAAACTAGCCGTTTGACTTTTTCAATTTAGGATTCAATTTAATCCTTTATTTGGGACAGCAAGAACACTTAGTACATGATGCAATCATTCCAACATGTAATGACACATTCATGTACCCCTTCCCCCCCGGAGTGCCGGACAATCCGGAACCTTCTAGAATATCCCCGATGAAAACACCGGAATCATTCCCGAACTCCGAAACGGGACTTTCCTTATATGAATCTTATTCTCCGGACCATTCCGGATCACCTCGTGATATCCCGGATCCCATCCGAGACTCCGAACAACATTCGGTCTCTTTCTCATAATACCATAACTACTCAAACAACGTCGAATCCTTAAGTGTGTCTCCCTACGGTTCGTGAATTATGCGGACATGATCGAGACACTTCTCCGAACAATAACCAATAGAGGAATCTGGAAATTCATATGGCTCCCACATATTTCTACGATTACTTTGCGATCGAATGAACCACTTACATATGATACCAATTTCCCTTTGTCTCACGATATGTTACTTATCCGAGGTCATGATCGTCGGTATCTCTGCATACCTAGTTCAACCTCGTTACTGATAAGTACTCTTTTCTCGTTCCCGTGATATGTGATCCCTTGTGACCAAGTCACATGCTTGCAAGCTAATTGGATGACATTTCACCGAGAGGGCCCAGAGAATATCTATCCGTCATGTGGATGGACAAATCCCACTCTTGATCCATGTGTTTCAACCAATACTTTCCGAACACCCAATGCCACTTTTATAGCCACCCTGTTACGGTGTGGTGTTTGATGACATCAAAGCATCCATCCAGTAAAGGCAATATGCATGATCTCATGGTCGAAGGAATTAGGTTACTATGTATCAGAAAGCATATAGCAATTGAACTATTGAAATGACTTGATCTTTATGCTACGCTTATCTATAGGAGTATGTCCACCATATCATTCTCCTAACGATATGATCTTGTTGTTAATAACATCTCAATGTTCATGATAGGGAAACCACAATCATCTATTAACCAACAAGCTAGTGAAGTATAGAGGCTATACTAGGGACTTCAAATTAAGTTTACAAATCACACAAGTATTAATGGTTTCCTTGTTAATACTATTATAGCATGAATGTAAACATTTATCATAAACACAAAGATATATAATAATAACTACATTTATTATTACCTCTAGGGCATATCTCCAACAGTCTCCCACTTGCACTAGAGTCAATAATCTAGTTTCAAACCTTTGTGTATTCAACACCTATGGCTTTCCGGTGTTGCATGTACACGATTGCTAGTGGTCAACTGATCTCCGGATCTGACACTTCCAGGTCCGTGTGTAATTGCATGTCTTTGCGTCTCTACGCATCACTCATTCTCTAATGAGATGGCTTTGTATAATTTGGTCTTTCGGTGTGACCTTTAGTTCTTTGGGGTTAAAACATGTTGATAATATTGTCGCACAATATATCTTCATAGTATTATCCCGCTGTGAACTACACCTAGTTTGATAACAAACTACTTGACACAAATGCCCTCTTTTGCTGCTAACATAGCAGTCATACACTTAGCCTTTTGTTGCAGTATCTGTCACAATGTCTTAACTTTGGAACTCATCCAAATCCATTATGGAACTCACTTTCCATTATATTGTGCCACCCTTAATTTAGATTGAGATAAACTTAATTTGTACTCTGTGACAAAACTAGTATCAATGTAGTACTTTTACAATGAACTAACCATCTATTTGTCACTTCTACAAATAATATACTCTTAGTTCTTCCAAAAGATCATAAGAATATCCTTACTATCGTCCAATGATCATCTTATGAATCATTCTGGTATATGCTCATAACTTTTAGGGCATAGGACATATCTGGATTTGTACATACCACAGTATGATTGATATAAACACTCTTTGTGATTTCATACATCAAGTATCAATCTATACTTGAATCTTTGTTTCACTTACCAAATGTCAATACACTTGAATATATCATCAACATTGAACTCTTTCAATCCTTTCTGTGCAACAAGAACCTTTCTTGTAGTTTCTATATTGAACTCATTCAATATCTTTGTCTATGTACTTCTGGCACAACCATATTAGCATCTATTGATGCCAAATATTTGGGTTTTGCCTAAGTCTTTCATCAGGATGAAATTCTTAATATGTGTTAATAAAAGATACATCATTTCTAATCAACAATATGTCCTCCACATAATGTATTAGAAATATGTCTTAGTGCTCCCACTTAATTTCTTGCAAATGCAAGTATCTTCATTGTCTTTGATGAAATTAAACTCTTTTAACAGTTTCATCATAGTGAAGATTCCAACTCCGCTATGCTTACTTCATCCATTGAAGTTTGCATATGCTTTTAGCATCCTTTGAATTAACAAAACCCTTTGGACCGTGTCATGCACACGTCCTAGGTAACAATTCTATTAGAAGAACTTGTTTTGTTTATTCAACTACCACATAACAAAATTATATGTAGTGGTTGCTACATTAATCCGTCTAGACTAAATATCGCTATGAAAGATCAAATCTTGTCATAGTCAATCTTTGAACATTGTTGTGAACTCTTTCCCAACATGTCGACTTATAGATGTGAAACATCCATGTCTATTTCTTTATAGATCCAAACACAACTGTAAGGTCTTACACCTTTCTCGAGGGTCCTTCAAGTTCAAAACTTGATTTCTCGTGTATGGAATTATCACGGATTTTATGGCTTCAAGCCATTTGACGGAGTCAGGGCCCATCATTGCTTCTTTGCATGTAGTCCGTTCATTATTCTCAAATAATGATTCAACCCTCAAATCTTAGTATTTGATTGTTTACTTGACCTACTTGTTTCAATAGAAACTTAGACCTCCGTGACCACAACTTTTGAGGCACGTGAGCCATGAGCATTATTGCTGCCTCCGGAACACTTTTCGGTGCTGCGCAACTCTGCACATATAGCTAAGGTTCTTTTAACCTTATCAAAGTTCTATTGTCCTCCCACTTTAACTTTTCACGAAAAATTCCTTCTCAAAGAAACTTGACGTTCTAAGCGACAAACACTTTTGTCTCCGGTGTTTTGGAGGAATACTTAACAGTAATACAAAGACAGGTTTATCCGACTTTGGTTGCAAACATCTTTCTTATGCATAGCATACCAATGTTTAAGAAAGGACTACTTGGGTTTTATCCCAAACCATAACCTTATATGGTGTCATTTCAACGGATTATGATGGAGCTCTTTTCAGTGGAAAAACGGTAATCTCTAAAGCTTTTAATCTTTAAAATATAATGGCAGTTTTATAAATTATACCTTTGATCTTACCATGTCAAACAAGGTTTAATTACATATCTCGAACGCTCCATACACTTATGGTGTTTCGGGAAAATGCAAATCCACGGAACGATTCCTTAAATCTTAGGTATTATGCTAAACTTGTAATTCAAATATCTTCCTTTATGATCTTTATCATAAACTATTCATATTCTTGTTACAATGATTTTGCACTTCATCTTGAAAGTCTTTTGAACTTTTCAAATATTTCATACTTCATCCTTATTAAGTAAATATTCATATATTCACTCAAATTTTCGGAGAAAGCATATGAAGTTGAAATCCATCGCTCTTGACTACACATAATGGACTTCGTACAACAATATGTACAAGTTCCAATTAGCTAGTCATTCGTTCCCTTTTGGCCTATGAACGAAGTTTTAATTATCTCTAGGAAAGTTTCACAAGCGTTATTTGATCAAAATCAAATAGACTCCAAAATTCCATCCATATGGATTTTCTTCATGTTTTCTTTCCAATATAATTTAAACGGCGATGTCACTTCCTAAGTGATCTTTCAATCAATTTGTCTTTCGACATTTTAGCACTAGTTTTATGGATGTGATTTCTCCAACGAGATTTGTGAATCATCCATCTTTTATGGATTACGGAAATTATTTGAACAACCCTTTTGTTCTCACAATACCTGATAAAACAAATCTTTGAAGGCAAGCTTTGATGTTTAACAAGCAACGCAATAACCCTTTATTTGTTCTCGATGAACATCATCACATATTCTTTTGCTTGTTACTTAGGCCATTGTAGTTCATGAATTGTGTTGTTTCGTATGACGATTCACACCAACAAATTCAGTATCAAATACTTGAGAACCACATTGTTTAATAAGCAAAGAATATAGCCATAACATGTATATCATCTATATACTTAAACTGAACAATTCTAGTCTTTTCTTTTCTGCCATATATTTATGAGATTCTCTTTCAATATTTCCTTTTCTATTTGAAAGAATCTATCAACATCAATAGTGGAGTCATACATATGACACATAATCCAAAGCGTGTATAATTAAATACAAATGTCTTTGGACTTGCACTTTGAAGTAGATCACCATCATCAAATGTTTGGTGTTCTTCCAAATTCCTTTCTTTAGTAATCTCTTGGTGTAGTAAACAATTTACCTACATCAAATATTCACCTTATCATGGAATGTCCATGATCAAGCTACTTTTAGCTTATAACGATGAATTATGAGTATAATGTTGCTTTCCAAAACATTTTGGAGGATTAGGACAACTAGTGTCTCCAACCTTTTGCAAATTTTCATCAAATATGAGAACATGACTTTTGCCATATTATACTCTATCATGTTGTAACCAAAACTTTGTTTCAGATATCACAATATCTTCCACATATCATGGTTTCTGAAACAACTCTTTCAGATCCTAGATAACCTTGATATTAAGACAATTCTTTGAATATCAAGAATCACGGAGACAAACATGATACTTTATATACTAACACTTGGAATTGTTACTCTTGATTTAATACCAATTATTAAACTTCATGGAGTAACCGGAATTTACTGAAAGTTTGCAATAGGACTTTTAAACTTTAGATTAACACTTCAAAACAATACGATACCAGTTCGTAAAGTAACTAACCAGAATTCTATAGTTCTATCATCTCAATTATAACTAAGCGCAAGGTGGTAAACGGATGCCAATGACTACAACAACTATGCAAATTCACTTTGATTTAGTTTATGATAAATTGAGTTCTAATTAATAATTGAATTAATCTAGGTGAACTCCCACTCAAAACAATATCCCTCACATTGTTTTAGTGATCACACGAACCAAATCCACCACATCAAAACCGATCATCACGAGAGTTGATGTAGCTTCAATGGCGAACAATCAACATGTTCATCATATCTACTATATGACTCATGCTTTACCTTTCGGCGATCCGTGTTCCTGAGGCCATGTCTGTACATGCTAGGCTCGTCAAGATCAAACCTTAGCTTCCGCATAAGCAAATCTGGCTTGCTTACGTTGTAGTCACCCGCGGAATCAAAGACACCCGATCATCACGTGGTGCTTCGAAGCAGCAAGTTTTGGCAACGGTGCATACTAAGGGTGAACACTTTTAGAACTTGAAATTTATGTGCATGAGGGATCATCTTATAATGCTACCGTCGTCTACTAAGCAATACAAGATGCATAAAGGATTAACATCACATGCAATTCATAATATGTGATATGATATGGCCTTTCGTCTTTGTGCTTCCGATCTCCATCTTCAAGCACGAACATGATCTCCATCATTACCGGCATAGCATCAAGGTCAATGACGCTTCTTCATGGTTGTCGTCCACCAGCTTCAACTATTACAACTATTTTGAATAGACACGCAGGTCTTAACAGAAATTAAAGACAACCATATGGCTCCTGCCGGTTGCCAACTTACAATAAGGAACATTGCATACATCATATATAATCACAATCATGGCCATATCACATCACTGCACACCCCTGCAAAACAAAGTTAGACGCCTCTACTTTCTTTGCATGTTTTACGTGGTTTGGGGCTGTTAATAAGTGTCGCTCTAACTTACGAACATGAACCACAACATTGATACTAGTATTGTTAATCACCCGTTGTAAATTGGATCTTAACTATGCTAGGAGAAACAGGCACCCGCAAAGCCACTTATGCAATACAAGTTGCATGTTAAGCGTGGAGCAAGTCTCATGAACGATGTCATGTAAGGTTAGCCCGGGCCGCTTCATCCCAACATACCGCAAGATGCAAAGTACACAAGAAGCAATCGACAATAAAAGCATCAACGCCCACAATGACCATTGTGTTCTACTCGTGCAACAGATCTACATATAGACACGGCTCTGATACCACTGTAGGGGTTCGTAGCATGGAAAACAAAAATTTTCTATCGCATACAAACAAACAAGCCAAGATCTATCTACTAGATTGTAGCAACGAGTCGATGGAATAACTCACCCTCGAAGATTCCAAAGTGTTTAACGAGAGCAGATTCTCGTGGGTGATGTAGTCGTACTCTTTCCGATCTCAAGATCGCGTAGACGATCCTTCCGGCGCCGCGTTCCCGCAGCGCTCCCGCAGTCGGTCACACGTTCGGTACTCGACGAAGACCTTTCTCTCCCTTGTTCCAGCAGGCAGCGGAGGTTGTAGCACTCTCCTCGCGATTCCGGCAGCACAACGGCGTGGTACCGGAGGTAGAGGGGAAATCCCGCAGGGCTTCGCCTTAAGCCGGTGCGAGTATGGTGGAGCTTATGAGAGAAGCTATTAGTGGTCTAGTAATTAGACACACCAATTAGAGGGCTCTAAACCAATTAGAAGGCTCTAAACCGAATAGCTCTAAACCGGGGTCTAGATCTAGGGTTTAGTTTAGAGGATAGGAAACTTGTGTGTGTTGGGAGGGAGCCCTGCCCCTCCTTATATAGGTGGGAGGGGCTGGCCGGCCAAGGGGAGGGAGTGGAGTCCCTCCCCAACTCGGCCTAGGTGGGGCGCCGGCTTGGGGAGGAGGACTCCTCCCTCAAGTCGGTTTCCTCCTCTCCTCCCACTTCCCAAAAACTGCCGTTTGACTTTCAAACTAGCCGTTTGACTTTTTCAATTTAGGATTCAATTTAATCCTTTATTTGGGACAGCAAGAACACTTAGTACATGATGCAATCATTCCAACATGTAATGACACATTCATGTACCCCTTCCCCCCCGGAGTGCCGGACAATCCGGAACCTTCTAGAATATCCCCGATGAAAACACCGGAATCATTCCCGAACTCCGAAACGGGACTTTCCTTATATGAATCTTATTCTCCGGACCATTCCGGATCACCTCGTGATATCCCGGATCCCATCCGAGACTCCGAACAACATTCGGTCTCTTTCTCATAATACCATAACTACTCAAACAACGTCGAATCCTTAAGTGTGTCTCCCTACGGTTCGTGAATTATGCGGACATGATCGAGACACTTCTCCGAACAATAACCAATAGAGGAATCTGGAAATTCATATGGCTCCCACATATTTCTACGATTACTTTGCGATCGAATGAACCACTTACATATGATACCAATTTCCCTTTGTCTCACGATATGTTACTTATCCGAGGTCATGATCGTCGGTATCTCTGCATACCTAGTTCAACCTCGTTACTGATAAGTACTCTTTTCTCGTTCCCGTGATATGTGATCCCTTGTGACCAAGTCACATGCTTGCAAGCTAATTGGATGACATTTCACCGAGAGGGCCCAGAGAATATCTATCCGTCATGTGGATGGACAAATCCCACTCTTGATCCATGTGTTTCAACCAATACTTTCCGAACACCCAATGCCACTTTTATAGCCACCCTGTTACGGTGTGGTGTTTGATGACATCAAAGCATCCATCCAGTAAAGGCAATATGCATGATCTCATGGTCGAAGGAATTAGGTTACTATGTATCAGAAAGCATATAGCAATTGAACTATTGAAATGACTTGATCTTTATGCTACGCTTATCTATAGGAGTATGTCCACCATATCATTCTCCTAACGATATGATCTTGTTGTTAATAACATCTCAATGTTCATGATAGGGAAACCACAATCATCTATTAACCAACAAGCTAGTGAAGTATAGAGGCTATACTAGGGACTTCAAATTAAGTTTACAAATCACACAAGTATTAATGGTTTCCTTGTTAATACTATTATAGCATGAATGTAAACATTTATCATAAACACAAAGATATATAATAATAACTACATTTATTATTACCTCTAGGGCATATCTCCAACAGGAGTCATTTGTTGACTTCCACCATTGTTCTTCCTCTCTAATTCCTCCCTAGCACTTGTTGCTTTAGTGGGATTTGAGAGTGAAGGATTTGAGCACCCTTGGTGTTCTTGCTTTGCATTCTTGCATAAGTGTTGAGCTCTCCATTACGATTTGTTCGAGTGAGAGACCGTGAGTTTGTTACTCTTGGAGGGTGACCTCCTAGTTGGCTTGGCGGTTGGTGCCGCGGTGTCCTCTTCGTGGAAGATTGTGAAGAGACCCGGGCTTCTCCTTCGTGGAGATTGTGAAGTGGTTGTGGAGCTTGCCATCTCCGGAGTGGAGGAAAAGCTAGCCATAAGGAAAGGGCCTATTCCTTCGTGGGATAGACTCGGAGAAGAAGGTGAGCCTTTGTGGCGCGTGAGGAATCCTTCGTGGAACCTCACACCTCTCCAACGTGACGTAGCCCCCTTCCCAAAGGTGGTGAACACAGGAATACATCTTCGTCTCCGCGTGCCTCGGTTATCTCTATATCCGAGCTTACTTTACTTGTGATAGCCATCGAGCTTGAAGTACTTATATCTTGCTTATCACTTATGGTATATTTATCTTGTGCTATCTTGCTTAGCTTAATTTGTTGTTGGTGCACTTAGTTGAGCCTAGTGTATTTAGGTTTTGTTCTTGTAAAATAAACGTTAGTTTAATTTCGCATTCTATCGAGCCAAAACCGTAATAGTTTTGAAATTGCCTATTCACCCCCCTCTAGGAAATATCTCTATCCTTTCAAGTGTACACTGTGATCATGCATACAACAATAGATTCTGACATAAAGGAGAAGAGAGAGAGAGTGTGGGGCCGTGCATACTATTTAGCGTGCACCACGCTAGGATTGCTGCTCTCGATTTTGGGTTAACAGTGCAACCTAGGTGAAGGGAGTGCCAGATATAAAGAGAGGATCAGACTCAATGGAACCTGGAAAAGGTCAAAAGAAAGCGTTACACTGTTACAAAAACTATGTTTTAGCGTGAATGACAGCACGTATGCGCATGCACCAAAAGCTAGATAGGAAAGATAAAAACTATTTGAAAATCATAACAATGTCTATCACTAAAAAACTGTACTCCTAAATCATAATTATGTTCTATGGGGACCTTTTCGTGGAGCAATCTGATTATGAATTTGGCTTACTTTACTTTACCAAAGTGATGGTTTTTAAAAACCCAAAAATTTAAAAACACTATCCAAAATCGGACCGGTGTTCAAGTGAAATGGTTTAGGGATGATGGTTCCATGGTTTTGGGTGAACATTGTTTCCCTCTTTTTAGAAGCTCTTTTAGAACTTTGAGGTAGTTCGAGTATTTATTTTTCATATACTCTGACACATGTTGTTAATTCAGGCATTTAGTAGCAACAATTCCTAGCTCTGTGAGTGTGAATCTAACGTAGAACTGAGTGATAAGATCTAGAGTAAAGAAAAAAACAGAGTCGTATATGTTATCACAACACTAGCTACCCAATAATTCCATGACCCAAACTCCAAAATACCACATTCTATGTCTCAAATGTTGTCATACATGCAGTAGTATTTAATTTGGATAAACGCCATTTTTTCATCAGGTGTTTGATAACGCCATCTAGAAGCATATTTTTTGAATGGGAATGTGGTAGGAGAAGCCTCTACAACTATTTTTTTTTTAAATAATAAGAATCTAAATCCATATTTGTAAGAAATTGAACCTGGATGGCTGGATTGTACATTCATTCCCCTAACCAAGTGAGCTAAAGAAGACTGTGCAAATTAACCACTAGGAGAAGAATTGAGTTGCTGTCGTATGAATCAAACAACCCATACTGAAAATAACTAGTCTTCAAGAAGATAAAATCGCTACGATCAGACCGTGGAGTTGAATATCTGAGCCGGGACTTTGATAGTCACATGAAAGAGTGTGGAATAGTTCCACAGCTCACACAGTCGAGTATGCTACAGAGAAACAATGTGTTGGAACGTCGGAACCGTGCCTTTGTTGGATACTGTGAGATCAATGATCAGTCGAGCGGATCTTACTTTATCATTTTGGGATTATTCTCTAGAAAAATCGCGTACACACTAAACAGAGTACCATCTAAAGTAGTAGAGAAGACACCACGTGAGATATGGACCGGCAAGAAACCAAGTCTGTCTTTTTTAAAGATTTGTGGACGTGGAGCGTTTCTCAAGCATCTCGAGTCGGACGTGTTTTTTCTAAGGTTATCCAAAGAAGACATTGAGTTACTACTTCTACAATCGTGAAAAGGAAAGGGCATAGTGTTCTCTTCCAAAGTCGTTTCTTAGCCTCTGAGACTATCCCCTCCTTCAAATCATTTTTCACCTTTTTACTTAATTTGCATCACTTCCCGAGTGATCTGCTACTACAGATTCCCAACATTCCTCTACTCTAGTGAGGAAAACAGGTTTTCTCGCTTTTCGAATCTACTCCCTTTGTTCGTAAATAAGTATACTTATAGCTTTTGTCTAAGTCAAATATTATTAAATTTGATCAATTTTATAGATAAATATAATAACGTATATTATATCAAATTAACATATTATAGAACTAAATTTTAAAAAAGATTAATAGTACCAATTTAAACTCATAAATATTGCATATTTTTTATAAAGTTAGTCAAACTTTATTAATTTTGACTTAAAACAAGACTAGAAGTACAGTTAGTGTTACGGACCTAGGGAGTATGGCTTTTTATCGTCCCTTCGGCACCACATAGTATCGAGCAGCAGAGGATTGTGATCGTACACTTCTCTACTTCACTTGTGAATAGTGGCTAAAGGGAATACATCCTCTCTGCCGATTAATCCGTAGTTTTTGTTCTTGAAGTGTGTTCCACGGTTTACTATTCTAAGGGCCTCTTTGATAGAAATGGTTTTAAACATAGGAATAGGAAGGAAATACACACTCCAATTCCTAATGTTTGTTTGATGTCATCACTAGGATTTCCTAATGCCAGAGATTTTTTAGAAAATCTTATGTGATTCAATAACAGAGTACAAATCAGACTACCACCATAAAAGAATTCCTAAATATTTGAATCCTCCAAAACTAGTATCTGAATTCTTGAATCAGAAAGGCCCTAAAGAGGTACTTTTTCCGTTTCAAAATATAAGATGTTTTAGCTTTATGAAGATAGTGTATCTAGACACCTTTTTATTATGTAGATTCGGAGTGAACATCTAAAAACCTACACGCTAAAAAAGTTTAGATCTATTATCTTTATCTATATCTATATCTATATCTATACCTAATATATATATATATATATATATATATATATATATATATATATAATAAAGGAAGGAGTGTTTCTTGTAGTACCTACACTTTTTTAGACAAGTTTACCCTCCCACCAAACCAAGTATTACAACCCACGCCACCCGTAAGTTATCAAAATAAAAAAAAGGCTTTCCTATTGGTTAAGTTTTTCTAGCTCGCAGACCCCGGTTCCTTCAATATCAATATCACGTGAGATACGTCAAGATCTGGAACATGAGATCGCCCCGCAATAGAAACGACTTTCGCCTATCCGCTGGCGGTGGCGCACATAGCCCGGCCGGTGACAAGGCAGCTAGCCTCGCTCCTCCTCATGATCTACCGCACCTTTTTCTGGTGATCAAACAACGCCCATGTTCATTGTTCCATGTATAGAAGAGAAAAATCGCCAAGCCGGCACACAGTCCCCGGTATGACGATCGATTGCCGCTGCTCTTTGTATGCAGCAGCAGGTATCCATGCAAGCGGATGATTCCGCTTAAGATTAAAGAGTAGTAGTAGTCTTTTTCTACGTGGAAAAGAGATTGGATCGGAGCGGTCCTTCCCCGAAAAGTGACATGGTTTGTGCAATTTCTAGCGGATGTCTAAGATACAAGGAAAGAATTACTACTTTCTCCTTTCAAAGGTAAGCGACTTAGATTTGTCTAAATTCATATTATCTAGACACGTTTTAGTATATGAATCTAGACAAAGCCAAGTTACTTATTTGTAGACGGAGGGAGTATAACATATCTTCCGGCACGAGTGTGTCCGTGTTGCGGTCGCGCTAATCAAGCAGCGACACCCAAGTAGAGCTCGACAATGATCATGTCGGTGACAAAGAGGCCGCTGATGGCGCGGCGGGATGTGTGCGCCGTGGTGGCCTCAACGTTATTCAGGCATGGGGGCGTGGGCCATCAATGTTGAGCACATGTTTGCACATGAAATACCTGCAGTTCATGTGTGCTCGGTGCTAGGTTTGGACGAGGCCACGGTTTAGAGAACGGTGTGGTCGTCATGTCCGTCGTCGTGGGCGTGATGCTGCTCGAATGTAAACACACCGAGCGCGACGGTGGTGAACCTGTTGAGAAAATCTTGAACCGGACCACCGACGGGGACACCGTCTACAGTAAGGACACCTACGACTAAGTCCCACAAGCCATCACCAAAGACATATGGGCAGAGATCCTCACCACGAAACTGAACATTGGGCTGCTGATCCTAGACCCCTGAAGCAACGAAATCGCTAGCGTGCGCGAGGCCGAGACGTCGTCCCCTCACTGCAATAATGCAGCTGCCAAAGAATGCACGCTCGTGGAAAAAAATTGTCTTGGTGGAACAACCAGGTAGGTTCCTCTCTTTTATCAAAGCTAATTAATCTGGGCAATCTGTAGATTAACCTACATGTCTTTTTTTGATAATTCCATTTAAACATACAACATCATGCTACCCATGGGTGCCATGATTTAGTTTAAAGAAATATTAACATTGCAAACGTCCAAGCTTTTGTTTTTGAGGGAATTGTAAACGGTCACACTTGATATCATCTTACTTTGTATGCTTCCACTCAAAATATAATATGCTTTGACAAGCTTAATAGCCTCCCAAAACATACAATATTTTGAAATAGAGGTAGATACTTGCAAAGTTGAACTCAAAGAAGGATTATTGCTTTTTTGTTTGGATTTAATTTTTTTTGCTATTCATGATATTTTTGAAATAATTATTATAGTTGTTTTGTTTGTTGTCTCTGTATATGAATTGAAAAATGATTGAAGAAAAATTATTAAGAATTTACTTTTTTTTTTGTCTTTGTAACCGAATTATTTTCTCTACCGGTGCAACGCACGGGCTTTTTTGCTAGTAAAGCTAAAACATCTTATATTATAAAACGGAGAAAGTAGATAAGAAAAATGCTGCACATCTGCTTCTGAAAATTTGTCCCGGGTGTACACTTCTCGACGGTTGTACAGCAGTGAAGCTGCAGCATGAGATAACTCATCATCGCTTTGTTAAAGTTAGTGAGAGGGCACCGGTATCACCGGAAAAACGTGAGGCTGACTCCGCGAGCGGGGAGTATCGGTACACACCGACTTGATTGCTGACTGGTACCGGCCGTTTCTGCCCTGTCCCGCGTGACGCGGTGCAGACATGATTTTCTTCCGCTAGGCGTTCGTATTGGTGGATATGCCTTTCTCGAATCCGCGTGTAGGTGGAAATGCCTTTCTCCAACACCTACCTACGCCTACGCGCCGGCCGATTCGAATGCAACAGTACCAGCAGGCAGCAGCAGCTCGGCTTCCACTACCCCAAAACATCACACGGGTCTCTTGCCGGTGCCGTGGGCGTGGCGCGCGCCGTCGTGGTCGCCATCTCGTACGATCATGGCTCACGCGACCCACGCCGCCGGTCGGGCCGTTGCTTCCCCCCGTACGTGCTCGCATCAGCCGGCCGCGAGGCGTAACCACCGGCAACTCCGACGATTCCGGGCAAGATCCCAGAGCCTTCCCGGGCAAACAGCCACGCCCAACACGCAACACCAGTGCGGTCAGCCAGGCAGTCACGCGAACCAGGAGGGGAGGTGGGAATCACCGGTAACATCATGACATTTCCTTCATGTATACACATACACATGAAAGATGGAAGCTAAACGACGTAGTAGTACCCCTTTCGATCTAAGAGTGGCATTTGCACATTACAAAACCCATTAGCTACATACACGACTCGAACCTGGTGTTCCTTTCCCTTCCCCACTGGAGGTTCTAGTGTTGGCAGTGTACAAGTTCCACCCACGATTTAAGTGTCTGATCATCACAAGGCAAGAATGGGTGTGGCGGTGGTGTTGTTCTCCCAAAAATCTTTCGTTTCATGAGAGAGCATGGCAGGGGAAGAGGTGGTGTGGACTGGTCTAGCTAGTGAGATACATACATCCACCACTTGTAGAGCCCAAACCCGTAGATCGTCGTGAGGACGGCCATCCGAAGTGGATACGGCTTGAATCTGCAGCAAACAATGGCGAAACAGAAACATATCAGTATCTTTGGGTGGTACAGTAGGATGAAAAGATAGAGCAATCTACAGGATACTGCTTTTTGTTTCTAAAATGTCTAGCTACAGGTCAACCTTTCCACCCAGGAAAGGTAAAGAACAGTGCTGTCGAAGAACAATATACAACACTGCACAATTAAACCGGTCAATTTTCCATTTCATGATTGTGAAAGGAACTATGAAAGATGAGACCTAGCAGTTTCTGGAAGTGGTTCAACACCAGAACAATTGTGATATGGCAACCGCCAACCTACAGGATATGTCCAATTCAAGTAGGTGCCACGGTTTAGCTTCCTATCTATATTCGGTCTGCTCAAAGGCTACAAATATTCAGCTTCTTTTGGAAGTAGTTGGCTACCTGTGGAATTATGACCTACAACTATAAAAACCTCAACAATCAATTGATAAAGTAAGCTTCTAGAGTATTCTTTTCTAAAACAAACACACCACCACATACATTCTTGATATCATCATATTTTGACAAGCTTTCAGACACTTTTGAGGTTTATACAATACAGATACACCAGAGCTATTGGCTCATATATCTGAAAAAACCAAACTTTGAAAATTGCGGCATGTATGATCTATTAAACCAAACGGTTGAGGAAATTGTTTGTTACTGTAGGAAGTGCTATTTGCCCGTGTGCTTCTTGTCTGCAAAAGGACACTACGTAAAACTATTTTTGGCTTCTGGATTCCTCCACATTCAGCAAATGGTTTCTCATGGCATTAAAAGTTAGGGCAGGTTTGACCTTTCGATTAGTGTTTGACAACTACAAACCACTACCAACTAATGTGAACGACTGCACAATAGTGATTCATTTTCTTAAGTCGCTTTTCAGACACTGACAGACAATATTAACACACCTAAAAGCAGAACAAGGCCAGTGACTTAAGCCATGGCCAAAACTAAAACGACCGCAACCAGAATCCACGTCGCATCATTCAGGTTCCCCCATTTCACCTTGGATACCAACAATAAAATGCTGTAAGAGCATGCAGGTTAGCATGAGAAATAAAAATTCTAAAATACTGTAAGAACATGAAAGATTTGAGTGGGAAACAAAAAATGCATGATCGGGCCATACAAAAAGGCGGGATCAAAATAGAAAGCTAAACTAAGTTACCAACAAGCAATCCAGTGAACTCAGGCATGTTCAAATTCAGATAAAACTCTTTGCAAGGAAAACTCCCTTCACGAAACAGATTCCTCCACCTTTGCAAATTCATAATATAATGACAGTAACATCCATTTTAAACTTGGTATTTGTGAACCTGGGGCCTTTGATAGACTGGGCGTTGTAATGAAATTTCTAGTTAGGTACTTGTAACCTACATTTTGTTTTTCATGTACTTTTTCAACCAGATTTTGCACGTATAATATTTAGACCACATTTTAGTGTTTGATGTGGTTCTGACATGATGGCTCCACAGGTCAGGGTCAGGTGGCACTCACTGCTTGACACATTCCAGGCCAACTGGGATACACATTTTGCAAATAGGTGTTTGAAGTGGCAGACGGTAACCGAGGTCTGATGTCCGACTAGTAAGTCAGCCACATGCCGCTCCGACTTGGTTCCAGCTCTTCCACTCGATAGCAATTCTGCTGCTGGACAGCTACTGTTGCGCCACAAAGCTGCTCTCTGCTAGCCCTAACTGTCTTTGCCACGTCGTCAGCTAGCAGCCGGACACATATTTGCGGAAGACATGTCCCCGGCTGCCTGCAGTGTGCCAAGTAGAGAGCACCACATCAGCCCGACTAGTGGGGCCATCGTGTCAGATCCATTTCAAATGCTAGATGTGGTTCCAAAGTGGCCAAATCTGGTTCGATGTGTCACAAAAACATGAAATGTGGTTCAACCTGTGACCATGCCAAGAATAGCTGGTTCAAAATGGAATTTACTCACACAATGACACCAAACCTGGAGACATCAAAAGGACACATGCACTGTCCATTTGTCCTGAAAGGTGATACCCCCGTTCATAAATCTGACCCACTGACCAAGTACTGGAAACATCAACAACCAAGGTATTGCGCTAAGCACCAAGGTGGCAAGGACCATACCATACTTCCTCGGTCCATTACTCAAATTTGGACCTTTAGAACATGCAAAGACACAAGAAAACCACCCCCAGCTGCCGTACAGAACAAAGTCATAAGCCAGAGTGCCTTCTTAGATATAGCACTAAAGCAGCAGGACCACCCACCAGCAACCTTATAATTCTGCAATTAAATTTAGTTAAGAGTTGAGACCCGACATCGCCATCGAAAATGGCGTTGCAATGCGGATGTTCATTTAGATAATGCTCCTGTTGTTATGAGGGAACTATATTTTTGCAGAGCATTCAAGGGAATTTTTTCCCTTTCTCGTTCACGGATCATGGCACACTGTATCCTCTGCACCATCAATAGCTGTGAATTTTGGATCGATGGTTTTTTAGTTTCAAAACCAGGAGGGGGTCAAAGAAACTCGGTCTCTGGGTTTTTCGGGTACATCCAGATCAAGAACACATCAAACCCACTCCTGAAGAATGAAAGGAGACTCTAGTTTTACAAATTCACTCTCGAAATAGAGGCAATATGACAAACTATTATTTAGCAAGCTGACACGGCAATCAATCTCCCAAAATGAAGGAGTAAACTCCCTCCAGTCCAAGGGAATACCAAAAACGCAGGCTACATGGTGAAAGTGGAGCCCTGAAAAGCGCGTGAGCTTTTACTCCCTCTGTTTCAAATTACTCCGCGCGCACGTTTACCTAGGTGGCCTAGTATTCTCTCATTTTTCATCAAAAAATTCTTAGAATTTTTGGTATACGTAGTACATATTTCATACTATCTATTTCAAAAATTCGAGGATTTTTTTGAATGAAAAATGAGGGAGTACTAGTTCATCTACATAAGCGCGCCGGCGGAGTAATTTGAAACAGAGGGAGTATCATTCTACCGGAATTCTGCCGCGAGACCGCCACCGCCGTACCAAAATTCTACATCGAATTTCGGGCCGTCCGTGAAAAAGTATCCCAAAACAGGCCCTATCTGCCCATCAAGTATACCCACAAATAAAGTAAAAATCGCCTCGAGAAATAGCAAACCGTGGGGATCTCCTGCGCTGGACGAGCCACCAAAGAAGGCAATTCCCACGAAGAAGCCCAACCGTATAGATCGCGGAACATGAGGGGAGAGAGAGAGAGACGAGGGAAAGCTTTACCTCCAGATGTCGTGCTCGCGTTCCGCGGCGGCGGCGGCGGCCGTGCGGCGGGAGGCGGGCATGGGGGTGAGCCAGAGGGAGAAGTCGCGGTCGAAGAACTCCCAGTCCGGCAGGAGCACGCCGGCGATGGCCAGGATGCCGAACACGTACGTGGCCACCGCCTTCCGCACCGACGCCGTCGCCACCCCGGTCACCACCACGGCCGCCGCCAGCGCCACGAGGCTCCGCCGCAGCAGCTCGTCCCTCCCCATCATGATGGCTCCACGCGCCCGTACGTGCCCCGCCGCCAGCCCCTCGGAGCCTCTTCTCGCTCGCTCGCTCGCGAGGGCAGAACGAGAAGCGCGTGTGCCCTGCGCCGCGCGCGCCTCCCGTGGAATTCTGTTCTCGCTTGTTCCGACTGCTGCCTCTTCCTTTTTCCTTCCTCTTCGTTGCGTTTGCTTCCTCCTATGGGCTCTCTTCTCTGGCTGGTGTGGGTGTGGCCTAGCGACAAGGACTAGGCCCTCTTTATGGCGTGGGATTAGTTGCGGCCCGTCGAACTGACGTGCGGGCCCGCTAGGCTAATTAGCCAGCCAGATGCTAGTACTGTTCAGAAGTTAATGATTTTGCTCACAAAAAGTTGAGCGGCAATCTCCGGAGACTTTCTTGAAATATAGTAGATCAACAACGGCCACCAACTCGATCATGTGTTTTGTGCAATACAAACGTCTCTTGGGATCCTAAAACGTACTACTAGTAGAATAGAAAATGCAGGATTTTGGTAGGATGCCATAGCCATACTGATCACATGAATCATCGTGGAAAAAGGCACAATAACTTTTCTACAGGATTAGGTGTACGATATAGTACTAGTTGTCACGGTAATATAGAATGTTCCTGAGGTTGGACTCGATATGAATTTTCTTTGAAGAGTAAAATACACACTAGTCCTATAAGTTTGCAGCATGTCCTAATTCTTTCAATATGTGTAGCAGTAGTCCTTGACGTGTCTGACCACCCTTTGACCGTTGCCATGTAGGACATGCACCAATCTGACAAACTGCCTTGCGATGTAAATATACAAATAGGACCTCGCTAATCCAATGAAGATAGAGCAGAGCGGTGGCGATTGCGAGCAACCAGCGAGGCGAGGCCTATAGCTCCTTCATGCTCCGGCGATCTATCGCCGGAAGATTGGGTGGGCCATCTAGGATGGCTTCAAGGAGGTGGCCGCCAGCAACCACCAAGTTACGGTAAGTTTGTTCGTAAACACTAGCTGGATCCAACTTTGACTAAAGACTCAAGCTTTTCGCCGATTGAAACTCGATTAGAGCTCGTTTATGCGGTTCGATTCTTCGTTTCGATGCACAACATGTTTAGTTTCGATTCATTTAGATAGCTTTGTTATTTCCAATGGTAGGTCTGAATGAGAGAGATGAAGCATGGTTGTTTCTTCTATGGAGTAGAAAGCAACATGCATTATGTAGATGGAAGAATTAGCTTCTTTGATGGGTGTGTGATAGTACTAATCTACGTGGACACCAATTCGTTGGGACTCCAAGCACAAAGTGATATAGTAAGGGTGTTTTCCCAACAAGGATGACTTGAGAGTTTATATCGAACTCTCGAAGAAATAGAAGAATGCACCAGTCCTTCCTCTTGTAGCAACCTACAAAACAAGAAAATGTTGACTTGTATCCCCAACTCCACCAAGGGGTTGTCAAGCAAAAGATTCCGTATTAGAGTTAAAATAAATAAATAAAATAAGTAAATAAAGTAAGTATGCAGCAAGTAAAATAAAAGTAAACTATATGTAAAAGATAAATCAAATGCAATGCAAAAGTAAAGTGTAATGGTAATGGTAGGAGTGCAAACAGAACCGATTTGCTACTCTGCATGAGTCTAGCTTCGTTGCTTGTAGCAGATATTCCTTGCCACTACCCAGGGCCAACAGAACTGATGTTGCTACAAAGAACAAGGAGAAGGTAGCTATTGTTGAAGGAAGAAGAAGGAGAAGGCAGCTACAACTGCAAATAATAAGAGAGGATAGATGTGGCTGCAAATAAGAAGCAAGGGAAGCGAGGAAAATTAGTTTGGACAACATTTTTTGCCTTTTGGAGGTGCCAGAGATGCACATATTTTGGACAAAACTAGTTTGCCTTTTGGATCTTTAAAAGAGGTTGGAGGTGTTAACATAAACCTCATTCATGATGTGTTGTTTCTATAGGTTTATTTGCACAAAGTAATTAGAGTTATCTTCAAAAAATTATAAAACATATCTATGTTGATATGCTTAAGTTATTGTTTATCTTAAAACATATCTCTGATGATATGCTTATGTTACTGTCTATGTGAAATTTGTCTCGAGATCGACCCGTGTGTTAGCTCAAACTACTGATTGCCATAATTCATTTCAGTTCGCTTCATACGCCACACACAATCATTTTTCAAGGCTTCATACATGCACACAAGCAGGATCAACACACACACATAAATAATCTTCTCTCTATTCCTGCAAGCTTCTTTGACTATTGCTTTATGTTTAGAACAAGGGACTCCTTGTTATTCCTATGCTTCTTTCTTTCATCCTCTATTTCCGCTTTACAAAGCTGACCCGCCTAGTTGTTGCGATGCTTCTTAAGTGCTTGCAAAGTTAAGGGCATCATCTCACAAGTGAGCATCACAAGCTCATTCAAGGCGTAACTTAAAACTTCTACGCCCTTTTCCAACAACAACTCCACGTATTCTTCAATCCAGTAGTAGAAATTGCAGAAACCAGATCCGCTACTGCATTTTGTCCACCCATCTGAAAATAATGACAACATCAATTGAAAAAAGCACACTAGAAAAAATACTTGAAGAAGACCATGCTTTACACTGTGATTGGAGCACTTGAACAACACCCTGCCCGGATTCCCCTACGACTGTAAAACAAGCTGAATCGCTCTCCTTCGGCTGCAAAACTCACACTTCACAAGCAGAAGTGATACCTCAGCCACTGAAGTGAACGACGACAATAGCAACTTGCGAATGACCTTGACCTCGTAGCGAGGATGGACGAGGAGAATGGGAGAGAGAAAAATGGGATGGGGAATAAGAAGAATTGAGATCTTGTTCGTCGTATAAAAGCAGGGGGTTGGATGCAATTTACCAAACCTCTACCAGTGGGAACTTTATCGCTGAAACATATACTTCCTATGTGGCACTGGTCAAAGGCAGTCAAACCAATTTAGGGCGTACTCTTCAGAACTTACTGTGAACTAGGACTACCATTATCCAAATTGAAAGAATGACGACATGTTACGGTTTCTGTAAACTTATAGAACTAATGGTGCATTTTTACTCTTCTTTGAAATTGCATGCAAAATGGGCACTATTTTTTATGGTTTTCAGTCAGTTTTATATAAAAGAATACTAGTGAGTAATAGAGTTATCTAAATTCCTTTGGACCAGATATGTTCTTGATACGTCAGAAACGTATCTATAAGTTTTGATGTTCCATACTTGTTTAGTATCTATTTTGCTTTGCTTTGTCTATACTTTGAGGTGTTTTTATATGTTTTCTGGTACTAACCTATTAACAAGATGCCACAGTGATAGTTGCATGTTTTCTTCTATTTTTGGTTCCATAAAGGCAGAAAATCAATATTTTCGGAATTGGACGGGAAAAAAGCCAAAGTCAATATTTTACCGTGGGAAACACGAAGCCTGAATACGAGATGGAGGAGACCCACCAGGGGGCCACACACCCTGCCCGCGCGGGTGGTCCCACCCCGCGCCTGGTGGGTGCAGCCCCTGGCGGCCCCCTGCCTCGCCTATTCGCCTATAAAGACCCCCAATGCCTAAACCCTAAGTACCCGATAAATATTCCACGAAACCGTCTATAGCCGCCGCCACCATCGTCCCTAGATCGTGGGGATCTGAAGCTCTTCCTGGCACCCTACCGGAGGGGATATCATCCCGGAGGCCTTCTTCTTCATCATGCCAGCCTCCGGTATGAAGCGTGAGTATTTCCACCTTGGACTACGATTCCATGTAGTAGGTAGATGGTTGTATCTCATCCTTTGTGCTATAATGTTTAGATCTTGTGAGCTCCGTTCATGATCAAGATCTCATCTATTTGTAATCATGCATGTTGTGTTTGTGGGGATCCGATGGATATTGAGATTACTATGTCAGATTGATTAATGGTTTTGTCTTATTGATTCTATCATGTCTGTGTTGTTTGTGATCTTGCATGCTCTCCGTTTCTAGTAGCTATCTTGGCCGAGTAGATGCTAGTGGCTCCAAGAGGGGGTATTTATTCTAGATAGTGGGTTCATGCCTCTATTTAATCTAAGGGAAGTGATAGGAATCTCTAAGGTTGTAGATGTGATGTTGCCACTAGGGAGAAAACAACGGTCTCTTGTTCATGGAACAAGTGGATTGTTTACCTTACACACTTTGCTTAAAGCAGTTATCCGTTCCTTGTAACTTAATACTGGAGGGGGTTCGGATGATAACCTGAAGTTGGATTTCTAGTCATAGATGCAGTTGGATGGTGGTCTATGTATCTTGCTGTATTACCCAATCGAATATCATAGGATCATGAATGTCTAGTATTGCATTGTTATGCCTTGCTTAGTCCTTTCAATTGCCCTGATGTAATTTGTTTACCCAGCATGCCATGTTTTTTTATCTAAGGAGAACACCTCTAGTGAACTATTGACCCCGGTCTAATGTTTACCATTTTCTTCCACGGTTACTGTTTACTTTCTGCAAACCACCATTACCTTCCACACCATACAATTAATCCTTTGTTATAGTAAACCGGTGAGATTGACAACCTCAATGTTCGTCGGGGCAAAGTCTTGAGTTTGTGTTGTGCAGGTTTCCAAGTTGCTAGCAACACCTTTGAGTCGTTTCCTTCCTCCTACTGGTTCGATAACCTTGGTTTCTTACTGAGGGAAAACTTGCTGCTGTGCTCATCACACCTTGCTCTTGGGGTCTCCCAACGAGGCGTTGACAACACGCCCATCATCAGTTCTCAAGTCCGCAATTGTAAAATGGGATGTTTTATTAGGTTATGGGGTACACCCATTCATGTAGAATGTTGGTTGTTTTTCATGTTTATGGTTGTAAATGTGAAACCCTAGCTATAATTTATTCAGTTCAAATATGATATCCATGATGGAAATTAAGTTATGTTTGTTAACTTGTTTTGTATACTCCCTCCCTCCTCCACCCCCCAAACACGCAGTACTAGTCAAAATTATATAAAGTGGTTGCACACAATGTGCACAAATTTTTTTTAGAAGTTAAAAAATGAGTACTAAATTTTGTAGGCTGGTGCGGTGATAAGTCGTAAACATATCTATAATTTTTGATGTTCCATGCTTGTTTAGTATCCACATTGCTATGCTTTGTCTACACTTTGAGGTATTTTTATACATTTTTGGGACTAACCTATTAACAAGATGCCATAGTGCCAGTTTCCTGTTTTCTGCTGTTTTTTGTTTCAGAAAAGATAGTAAGGAAATATTCTCAGAATTGGACGGGACAAAAGCAAAAGTAAATATTTCACCGAGGATAACACAAAGACCGAAGGGAGACCGGAGGGGAGCCACAGGGTGGCCACCCCCCCCAAGCACGGGCCCACCCTAGGCCGCGCCTAGGCAGGGTGTGCCCCCCCCTAGACGCCCTCCTGCCTCGCCTCTTCGCCTATATATAAGCCCCCTGATGCCAAAACCCTAGGCACCGATCAGATCTCCATGAAACAGTCTGTAGCCTCCGCCACCATCGTCCCTAGATCGGGGGGTCTGAAGCTCTTCCCGGCACCCTACTAGAGGGGAGAGATCATCCCGGAGGCCTTCTTCATCACGATGCCAGCCTCCGGTATGATGCGTGAGTAGTTCACCCTTGGACTATGGGTCCATACAGTAGCTAGATGGTTGTTTCTCCTCCTTTGTGCTATCATGTTTAGATCTTGTGAGCTCCGTTCATGATCAAGATCATCTATTTGTAGTCATGCATGTTGTGTTTGCGGGGATCCGATGGATACTGAGATTACTATGTCAGATTGATTATTGATTCTATCATGTCTTATGATTATTGATTTTATCATGTCTGTGTTGTTTGAGATCTTGCATGCTCTCCGTTTCTAGTAGCTATCTTGGCCAAGTAGATGCTAGTGACTCCAAGAGGGAGAATTTATGCTCGATAGTGGGTTCATGCCTCTATTGAATCTGGGAAAAGTGACAGAAATCTCTAAGGTTGTAGATGTGTTATTTCTACTAGGGAGAAAACAACAATCTTTTGTTCATGGAACAATTGTATTGTTTACTTTACACACATTGCTTAAAGCAGTTATCTGTTGCTTGCAACTTAATACTGGAGGGGTTCAGATGATAACCGGAAGGTGGATTACTAGTCATAGATGCAGTTGGATGGCATTCTATGTATATTGTTGTAATGCCCAATCAAATCTCATAGGATCATGAATGTCTAGTATTGCATTGTTATGCCTTGCTCAGTCCTATCAATTGCCCTGCTGTAATTTGTTTACCCAGCATGTTATGTTATTTATCTTAAGGAGAACACCTCTAGTGAACTGTGGACCCCCTGTCCAATCTTTACCATTGATACATCATCTAATGCTGTAGTTTACTTTCTGCAAGCAATCATTACCTTCCACACCATACGTTTAATCCTTTGTTTTTAGCAAACCGGTGAGATTGACAACCTCATTGTACATTGGGGCAAAGTCTTGAGTTTGTGTTGTGTAGGTTCCAAGTTGTTATCAAAACCTTGGAGTTGTTTCCTTCCTCCTACTGGTTCGATAACCTTAGTTTCATAACCGAGGGAAGAATTACTGATGTGCTCATCACACCTTCCTCTTGGGGTATCCCAATGAAACTTTACAGTGATCTGAGCCGCATCAAGACATTTTCTGGCGCCGTTGCCGGGGAGTTAAGGACGGATTTACAAGGGGAGTCCTTCACAACCATTCTCTTTACTTTGTTTTTGTTTTGCTTAGTTTCTTTTTATTTGTTTCGCTTGCTTATTTTTACCAAAAATACAAAAAAAATAGTTTCGTCTAGTTTGCCTTTTCTTATCAAAAACATAAAAAATATTTCCTACTCTAGTTGATGCTGATGTTGGCTTGCTTCACCTTTGCAAAAATGAATTCTGCTGAGAACACCAAGTTGTATGAATTCACTAGCACAAACAACAATGATTTTCTAAGTACACCTATTGCTCCACCTGCTCCTGATGCTACCTTTTATGAAATTAAGCCTGCTTTATTGAATCTTGTTATGAAAGAGCAATTTTGTGGTGCTAGTTCCGATGATGCTGCTGCCCACCTCAATAAATTTGTTGAACTTTGTGAGATGCATAAGTACAAGGATGTAGATGGAGATATTATTAAGCTCAAATTATTTCCTTTCTCCTTGAGAGGAAAATCTAAAGAATGGTTGTTATCCTTGCCTAGAAATAGTATTGATTTTTGGATTAAGTGCAAAGATGCTTTTATTGGAAAATACTATCATCCTGCCAAGATTATATCTATGAGAAATGAAATAATGAAATTTAAACAACTTGACAATGAATATGTTGCTCAATCTTGGGAAAGAATGAAATCTTTGGTAAAGAATTGTCTCACTCATTGACTGACTGCTTGGATGATTATCCAGACTTTTTATGCAGGGTTAAATTTCTCTTCAAGAAATCTGTTGGATTCTACTGTTGGAGATGCCTTTATGACCATTACTTTGGGTGCTGCAACAAAGCTCCTTGATAATATGATGGTTAATTATTTTGAATGGCACACTGAGAGAGCTCCACATGGTAAGAAGGTAAATTCTGTTGAAGAAACCTCCTCCTTGAGTGATAAAAATGATGTTATCATGTCTATGCTTGTTAATGGAATAAGAGCAATAAGAGCTTATAGGAATGATCTTGGTAATAACAATTATAGGCCTTATCCTCCCAATAATGGTAATGCTTATGGAAATTCCTACAACAATAATAGAAGTGCTCCCTCTGAACTTGAAGTCATGCTTAAAGACTTTATTAGTAAACAAACTACTTTCAACAAGACTGTGGAGGAAAAGCTTTTGAATGTTGAGAAAAATATTTCATCTTTGTTTGAAGCACAATCCTCTTTGATTAATAAAATGGTTGCTAAACCTGAAACCTTGGAAAGTACCTTTGCTGCTACTCATGCCATACAAGTTACTATTGATGAAAATGTTAGACTGTTAGCTAAATTACATGCTAAGTGGGAAAGAGAAACTGAAATTTCTAGAAACAATAGTATTTGTACCATTACTACCACCAATGCTGATGTTGGCAAACCACAAGAAGTCCCCATTCCTCCTACAACAATGCCTAAACCCAATAAGTCTACTACCTGTGATGCTAAGTTTGATTTTGATCTTGATGGCTGCAATATTTCTGAAGTAATTATGTTCCTACAAAAGCTTTCTAGAAGTCCTAATGATAGTGCTATGAATATGGCTTTTACAAAACATATTACAAATGCTCTCATTAAAATTAAGGAAGAAAAATTGAAACACAAAGCTTCTATTCCTAGGAAAGTATAAGATAGTTGGGAACCCATCATTAATATGCAAGTGAATGACTTTGATCTTAAAGCTTCATGTGACCTTGGTTCTAGTGTCTCTATTATGCCTAGAAAGATTTATGAAATGCTTGATTTGACTCCTTTGGAAGATTGCTATTTAGATGTCCCACTTAATGAGAATGCTAAAAAGAAACTCTGAGGGAGTGTTAATGATGTTCTTATTATGGTTAACAATGCATATGTCCCAGTTGATTTCTATGTTTTGGATGTTGAATGCAATGCTTCTTGTCCTATTACTTTGGGAAGACCTTTTCTTAGAAATGTTGGTGCCATCATTGATATGAAAGAAGGCGCCATTAAATATTAATTCCCATTCAAGAAAGGTATTGAACACTTCCCTATGAGGAGAGAGAAGTTACCATTTT
The DNA here is from genome assembly GCA_916181665.1 of Avena sativa. Taxonomy (NCBI): domain Eukaryota; kingdom Viridiplantae; phylum Streptophyta; class Magnoliopsida; order Poales; family Poaceae; genus Avena; species Avena sativa. The sequence continues at coordinate 380,534,495 of OV702284.1, forward strand.
CTCCTCCTTTGAAAACAAAGTTTGATGCCAATGCTTCTTCATTTGAAAATACTTGATTCTTGCTTCTTGTGCCTAACTTAAAGGCGTTAAAGAAAAGTACTTCTTGGGAGATAACCCAATAGTTTTCTTGAGTCTTGGAAGTTATTACTTATATAATTACCTCTCCTTGTCCTTTTGTTTGATTTTTGTGCCAAGAATAACCTCTAATGAGAGAAGTAAGAGTTGTCCGGAAACAGATTTTTGTGCTTCACTGTAAAAATTCGGGAAAAATATCTGTATGTAGGATTGAGCTGTAATTTTCTGAGTAAATCCCCCAGGTTGGTATCTAACTTTAGTTAGTTCAACACTTTTTTATTTAAGCAACAGAAGGTCTTCGAAAAAATCATTTTTTACCTGCTGGCCTGTTTTGACAGATTTCTGCCATTATTTGCATTTGCCTCTTTATCGATTTATTTTTGGGTTCTCTTTGGTAAATTGAGATTTCTGAAGTAATTGCTATAGTATCTTGTGTTTTTAATGAAAGTTTTTCTGTTTTGAAACTAAACCAAAGGTTTATTCTTTTGAATGCACTAATGTTGCTAATGAAGATTGTGTGAAGTTTTGTATGAAGGAAATTTTCAAGTGTAGGGGAAGAATAACGTAATGAGACGAAGAATGGACAAAAGTTCAAGGTTGTGGATGACACCCCGTGTCACCCCAAGAAATATTTGATAGGTACAAGCGTCAAAGCTTGGGGATGCCCAAGGCATCCCCTTCTTCATCAATAAAAATCTCAGGTCTCTTTCTGGACACTTCATTTTTATTGTTTCATGCACTGTTGTGTTGTTCTTGGAGCGTCTTAGTTTTATTTTTTGGTTTTAGTTTGCTTAGTTTGCTTTAATAAAGTAGTTGGACCCCCGCTTTCGCTGTGATGTTTCAAAAATATTTGATTGGTGTTGGAAAGGAGTAGAAAGTTTCATGCTTATAGTGGTACAAAAGGGAGCTTGTTTTGACTATGGCTTAGACTTTATCATGTCATGCTAGATGTTGTTTTGACCTTATGCTTAGTGATTATTGTTGTAGCATGACTTGTTCCAAACAACTGAGATTGCTTAATGTGCCTTGCAAGAATCATGCGTTGTTTTAGCATACAAAAGCATAATATTTTGGTATTCTCCTTTGATGCTTTGTTTGGGTTGACTTGGCACATGCTTCCACCATGTTATGACTATCTAGTCACCTTAGCCTCTATGATCATTTAGTTTTTGACTTGTGGTACCACTTTATTCTTTGATTGATAATGTTTTGTCGCTATGCATGATTATGGCCATTATTGCTCTCTTAGTTGGTCGCTCCCAGTCTTTTGCTAGCCTCCACTTGTATTGAGTAAGCTCTACTCATGCATCCAACTCTCAAGAAACCAAGTTATTCCAAAGAGTCCACTATAAATTCATATGCATGGTGTGCTACACCATTCCAAGTATATTCTTGTTTTATCTATCTTCCAAATTAAACTTGTTATGTGAAAATTAGCTATTAGAGCTCTCACAAACTTGATGGCACACTTTATTTTTTCTTGCCCCTAATAAACTTGAACCATTTGTGTGAAATAAAAGGGGAGCTTGTAAGTCCATGGAGTTATGTATATGTGTTAGAGAAACGCCTGGGCCGCTAGCCTAATCCATGCGTAATCATGGTGCAAACTTGCAGCATAACCATAGTGAGCAATCTGTGAAGCATCCTCAATAAAAACCTACGCAAATAGCAAATAAAAAGATCGTTGAGATTCTCATTGGCTGTTGACTTGTCATTTTGATATGGGATAGCTCCTGTATCATGGGGCAAGGGGTACCCCGTTGGCGGTTCTTTATGGTACACATATACTGACTATGACAAGAATTTACCGGTGACTAAAGTTGAGTAGCATGTCGAACGACCCTCGTACTCAAGGGACATGACATTGCCAACTTATACTTTGTCAAGCATATACTCCATATTTGTTTCACTTTAACCTTAATCACTTCAAGATGCTTATGATAGGGGCAATGAGAGATGAAAGATAACAAGTACCATAATTTTTAGAAGCTCTTTATGAAATTTGAAATCCCTGCTTCCCTTTATGAATGGCCTTTTTTCCTACTTTTATATTGAGTTTCCACCTTCTATCCTTATGCACCAATTAAGAGAGCATGGTTGTCATTCTTAGTTCTATGTGCATTGTCCCAAAACTTATTGATTGACTCATAATGTTGATATTGCTTGTTCTTGAACTATTTGTATCTAGTCACCCTTATGAACTTTTAAGGTGTCCTATGCATATATGTTTTGCTACTCCTTGAGGGACAAGCTGAATACCACTATGCTATGTTTTCTATATGTGAAACAAACAAACGTCTTTCAATGCATTATTATCCATGATCTTTGTTTGTATCCTTTCATGTTGCAACATAGTTACTATGTCTTATTGTTAGAAATTCATCTTTCATGCTCATGTTTAGAGTACTTTGATCCTAACTTTCAATGCTTTGCAAATGGTTTGATCTAGATTGTGATGGTGCATGTCACCTCAAAAATTATTCTTTTTATCACTTACCTACTCGAGGACGAGCAGGAGTTAAGCTTGGGGATGCTTGATACGTCGTAAACGTATCTATAATTTTTGATATTCCATGCTTGTTTAATATCAAATTTTCTATGCTTTGTCTACACTTTGAGATATTTTTATACATTTTCTGGGACTAACCTATTAACAAGATGCCGTAGTGTCAATTACCTGTTTTCTGCTATTTTTGGTTTCATAAAAGCTAGTAAGGAAATATTCTCGGAATTGGACGGGACAAAAGCCAAAGTCAATAATTCACCGAGATGGACACAGAGACCAAAGGGCCACCAAAGGGCCGCGCCTGGGCAGGGTGTGGGCCCCCTGGACATCCTCTTGCCTTGCCTCTTCGCCTATAAAAGCCCCCGATGCCAAAACCCTAAGTACCCGATCAGATCTCCATGAAACAGTCTGTAGCCGCCGCCACCATCGTCCCTAGATCGAGGGGATATGAAGCTCTTCCCAGCACCCTGCCGAAGGGGAGATATCATCCCGGAGGCCTTCTTCATCACCATGCCAGCCTTCGGTATGATGCGCGAGTAGTTCACCCTTGGACTATGGGTCCATACAATAGCTAGATGGTTGTTTCTCCTCCTTTGTGCTATCATGTTTAGAACATGTGAGCTCCGTTCATGATCAAGATCATCTATTTGTAATCATACATGTTGTGTTTGTGGGGATCCGATGGATATTGAGATACTATGTCGGATTGATTATTCACTCTATCATGTCTTATTGATTATTGATTCTATCATGTCTGTGTTGTCTGAGATCTTGCATGCTCTCCGTTTCTAGTAGCTATCTTGGCCAAGTATATGCTAGTGACTCCAAAAGGGAGTATTTATGCTTGATAGTGGGTTCATGACTCTATTGAATCTGGGGAAGTGATAAAAATCTCTAAGGTTATAGATGTGCTATTGCTATTAGGGAGAAAACAACAATCTTTTGTTTATGGAACAATTGTATTGTTTACTCTACACACATTGCTTAATGCAATTATCCGTTGCTTGCAACTTAATACTGGAGGGGGTTTAGACGATAACCTGAAGGTGGATTATTAGTCATAGATGCAGTTGGATGGTGGTCTATGTATATTGTTGTAATACCCAATCAAATCTCATAAGAATCAAGAACGTCTAGTATTTGCATTGTTATGCCTTGCTCAATTCATGTCAATTATCCCGCTGTAATTTGTTCACCTAGCATGTTATGTTATTTATCTTAAGGAGAACACCTCTAGTGAATTGTGGACCCTGGTCCAATCTTTACCATTGTTACATCATCTACTATTACCGTTTAATTTTTGCAAGCAATCATTACCTTCCACACTATGTGTTTAATCCTTTGTTTTCAGCAAACCAGTGAGATTGATAACCTCACTGTGGCAAGCAAGTGCTGCTCGCCTTGCTCCGGGAACAGGGTGGCACGATCAGTGAGGAGAGGGGAGTGAGATGGTGTGCTCAATTCGGCTGGGGGTGTCCTCTATTTATAGTGGAGCGAGGGGACCTACGGGGCGCAAGGTGAGCTCGTCGTGGTCGATGGTACAGACGGCTATCGGTATGGGTGACGGTAGGGGGCGGTGCGGTGCTCCCTGGCGATGCTCAAAGGCACGGTGGCAAGACGTGGGGCGGTGCGGTTTGGTCGGAACGTGACGGTGCTCTGAGCGTGCCCGACGGAGAATTTAATGGCGCACAGCACGCGTGATCCGTGCGGCGGCGAACGAGCGTGTCTGCGGGGTTGCTGGGACGGTGGTGATCACGTATGCACGCGGCGAGGGCGGCGCGCGGTCTGTGGGATTCGGTCGAGGGTGGCGCTCTGGCGCATGCTCGACATGGTTGCCGGCGGGCTGGGCGTGGTCCGTGCGTGTGGTCCAGTGGCTGGCAACGTTCGAGCGCTGGACAGGGAGTGGCGGTGGACGGTGGGCTGCCTCCTAGACATGCTGGCTAGGCTTGTTTCTCCTCTAGCTTGCTGTCGACATGGGGGTGACAAGGGTGCATTCGGCCTGCTCACCATTGATGGCATTGCCAAGCTTACAGTGCTGCTAAGGGTGTGCAATGGAGCTAGATGATCTACTAAAACCTAGTTGTAACCATAGAGGGAACAAGTTAGGCTTCAATCACTGCTCACAATAGTGTTTGGATTCTGTTTGATTTGTGTCTGCCAAGTGTTTGATGAAATGGCCGCAAGAATTCAAGTTTTGAATTTTGAAAAGATTTTTGGTGAGTGTGCTAGGTTGGTGCTGGTGAGTCTGCAGATGCTTGGGTTTTGAAAGTTGAGCTTGTTTGAGTGGTTTTTGAAAAAGTGGGATCTTCTCATATGATTAAGATTCAATTTTGAACTGTCATTTAAACTATGCATTTGAAAGTTTCTGGATGATCACAAAGTGGGCCTTGATGCTTTGTTATGAGTACAATCAAGGGGTGCAAGGATCCATAAAAGTTTTTGTTAGGTTCTGAAAGTTTGAGACAGCCAAAGTAGGCATGGGAGTTAATTTGGTCAAAATGACCATTCACTCATTTAGCTTTGTTTTGATTTATTTGTCTTTGAGAAAAGTTTGGGAATTGTTTAGATGATGTTTATTTCACCTAAGAAACATTTTACTAGCAAAGAAACACATAAACAAGGCAATTCAAAAGAATTTAAAATGGGATGCATACACACATGCATGCTTTCATCTTTTTATTTAGAAAAGTTTTTGTTAACCCTAAATTTGATGAGTAGAGTTTGATGATCCAAGTTCAGTATTTTTGGGATGTTACAAACCTTCCCCCCTTAAACAAAATCTCGTCCCGAGATTTAAAAAGGACGAAAAAGATTACCTAGGATTTGAAGAGATCGGGAAACTCCGTCCTGATGTGATCTTCGCGCTCCCAGATAACTTCCTCTTCTGTGTGGTTGCTCCACTGAATCTTGAGAAACTTGATGCTTCGGGTTCGGTTAGTTCCGAAAGCTTCTTCCAAAATACGGATGGGTACTTCGGGATAGGTCAGGTCATCGTTGATCTCTATGGTCCGGTGGTCGATGTTCTTGAACACTTCGGTCTTCTCTGGTACTTCGAGACACTTGCGAAGTAACGAGATATGGAACACATTGTGCACGCCTGACATCTCTTCGGTTAGTTCTAATTGATACAACACTTCTCCTCGACGGTTCAAAATCTTGAAAGGTCCGATATATCTGGGGGCTAACTTTCCTTTGAATTGGAAACGCTGCATTCCCTTCAATGGCGACACTTTAAGATAAACAAAATCTCCTATGTTGAAGGCGAGGTCTCGACGTCTCTTGTCGGCGTAACTCTTCTGTTTGGATTGGGCAGCCTTGAGGTGCTCACGAATCTTGTGAACCTTCTCTTCTGCTTCTCGTAGGATGTCGGGTCCAAAAATCTGACTCTCTCCTACTTCCGACCAGTTCAAAGGGGTGCGACACTTCCTTCCGTACATGAATTCAAATGGGGCCATTTGCAAACTGGCTTGATAACTGTTATTGTAAGAAAATTCTGCAAACGGCAGACAGTCTTCCCACTTGGATCCATATTCTAACACACATGCTCTCAGCATATCTTCGAGTATTTGGTTTACTCGCTCCGTTTATCCATCGGTCTGAGGGTGATACGCGGTGCTGAAAGCTAGGCGGGTTCCTAAACCTTCTTGGACTTTCTTCCAGAATCTCGAGGTAAACTGAGTTCCTCGATCCGATACGATGTTCTTGGGGACTCCGTGCAAACTAACTATCCTAGCGATGTACAACTCCGCTAGCTTCGAACTCTGATATGTGGTCTTGACGGGCAAGAAATGGGCGACTTTGGACAATTTGTCCACTATGACCCAGATAGAGTCATTTCCCCTGCTAGAGGTAGGTAGTCCAGTGATCAAGTCCATTCCAATGGAATCCCATTTCCATTCCAGAATCTGCAAGGGTTGCAACAATCCAGCGGGTCTTTGATGTCCTGCCTTGACTCGCTGACAAATATCACACTTGGCGATATAGCTTCCGATTTCTCTCTTCATCTTATTCCACCAAAATTACTCTTTTAAATCTTGATACATCTTAGTTCCTCCGGGATGGATAGAATAAAGAGTATCATGAGCCTCCTTCAGAATCACTTCTTTCAACTCAGAATCTGCTGGTACACAAAGGCGTCCTTTGTACCACAGAACTCCTTCTTCGTCTTCGGTGAATCCGGGTACTTTGCCTGTACCGATATGACGCTTGATTCCGTCAATACTAGAATTTCCTTCCTGTGCCTCTTTAATCTGATTGATCAAAGTGGGCTGAAGTTCTATGCTAGCCAAAAATCCTTCACTCACTAATTCTATTCGAAAATCTTCCATCTCTTTGTGCAAGCTTGGTTGCTCCTTCAAGATCATGGAGTTCAAGCGGCACGGCAATCTGCTAAGGGCATCGGCTACCACATTGGCTTTACCAGGGTGATAGTGAATGTCCAGATCGTAATCCTTGATTAGCTCAATCCACCTTCTCTATCTCATATTCAGTTCCTTCTGAGTGAATATATACTTCAGACTCTTGTGATCCGTATAGATCTCACAATGGTTTCCCATCAGGTAATGTCTCCATGTCTTCAGGGCTAGAACTATGGCTGCGAGTTCGAGGTCATGGGTTGGGTAATTTTGCTCATGTTGCTTCAGTTGTCGAGATAGATAAGATATAACTTTGCCTTCTTGCATTATCACACATCCGAGACCGATCTTGGATGCATCACAATACACATCGAAGGGCTTAGTGATATCCGGCATGATCAAGATTGGGGCTGAAATCAATCTTCTCTTGAGTTCTTGAAAACTCGCTTCACATTTGTCGGTCCATTCAAACTTCTTGTCCTTCTTCCACAATTGGGTCATGGGTCTGGCGATACTCAAGAATCCTTCTACGAATTTGCGGTAATATCCCGCCAATCCGAGAAATGCACGAACTTGGGTTTGAGTGGTTGGGGATTGCCAATCTTCTACATCTTTCACTTTGGCAGGGTCAACGGCAATTCCTCCGGCTGATACAATGTGACCGAGGAATCCTACCTCCTGTAACCAGAATTCACATTTGCTAAACTTTGCATACAGCTGATGCTCTCTAAGGGTTCCAAGAATGGTCCTTAGGTGTAGCTCATGTTCTTCTTCTGATTTGGAATAAATCAGAATGTCATCGATGAAAACAACGACAAACTTATCCAGTAAGTCCATAAAAATCTTATTCATGAGGTTCATGAAATAAGCGGGGGCATTGGTTAATCCAAAAGACATGACTGTATACTCATACAATCCATATCTGGTGGTAAAGGCAGTCTTTGGAATATCCTCTGCACGAATTTTGAGTTGATGATAGCCAGTCCTAAGATCAATCTTAGAAAACACTTTGGCACCGGTCAACTGATCAAACAAATCTTCTATCTTGGGCAAGGGGTACTTGTTCTTGATGGTGACATGATTCAACTTCCGGTAATCCGTACACAAACGGTTACCTCCATCCTTCTTGTCCACAAACAAGACAGGTGATCTCCATGGCGACGCACTTGGTTGAATCAATCCAATTTCCAACATGGCATCATGTTGCTTCTTCAGTTCTGCTAGCTCTGACGGGTTCATACTATAGGGTCTCTGGGCTATGGGTCCTGTTCCGGGGATTAGTTCGATGATAAACTCGATATCCCGATCTGGGGGCATACCGGGCAAAACATCTGGGAATACATCGGGGTATTCACAGAATATCCGAACTTGGTCAATGGTAGGTTGGGCTATACTCTTGTTGCACTTGAATTGACGAGGTAAGGTTTCAGATATATGCTCGACTGATATTCCGGTTGTACTGGTCATGGTGATGGCTTTCTTGTCACGGTCAATCAATCCTTTATGTTTGGACATCCAATCTATTCCTAGTACTACTTCCAAACCTTTAGTTCCGAGTACTATAAGGTTAGCATAAAAATCTATGCCATGGATTCGTATAGGGACGACTTTGCAAATTTGCCTAGCCTTGGTGTTTGATCCGGGAATTTGAACAATCATGACATGCTTCAGTTTGGTTGGTTGAATTTTACTAGTGCATGCAAATTCTTTAGTGACAAATGAGTGCGATGCTGTTGGAGATATGCCCTAGAGGCAATAATAAAGATGGTTATTATTATATCTTTGTGTTTATGATAAATGTTTACATTCATGCTATAATAGTATTAACAAGGAAACATTAATACTTGTGTGATTTGTAAACTAAAATAGAGTCCCTAGTAAAGCCTCTTTATAATACTAGCTTGTTGGTTAATAAATGATTGTGGTTTCCCTATCATGAACATTGAGATGTTATTAACAATAAGATCATATCGTTAGGAGAATGATATGGTGGACATACTCCAATAGATAAGCGTAGCATAAAGATCAAGTCATTTTAATAGTTCAATTGCTATATGCTTTCTGATACATAGTAACCTAATTCCTTCGACCATGAGATCATGCATATCACCTTCACCGGAAGGATGCTTTGGTGACATCAAACACCACACCGTAACTGGGTGGCTATAAAGGTGGCATTGAGTGTTCGGAAAGTATTGGTTGAGACACATGGATCAAGAGTGGGACTTATCCATCCATATGACAGATAGATATACTCTGGGCCCTCTCGGTGGAATGTCATCCAATTAGATTGCAAGCATGTGACTGGTTCACAAGGGATCACATATCACGGGAACGAGAAAAGAGTACTTATCAGTAACGAGGTTGAACTAGGTATGCAGAGATACCGACGATCATAACCTTGAATAAGTAAACTATCGTGAGTAAAAGGGAAATTGGTATCGTATGTAAGTGGTTTATTCGATCGCAACGTAATCGTAGAAATATGTGGGAACCATATGAATTTCTAGATTCCTCTATTGGTTATTGTTCGGAGAAGTGTCTCGATCATGTCCGCATAATTCACGAACCGTAGGGAGACACACTTAAGGATTCGACGTTGTTTGAGTAGTTATGGAATGATGAGTAAGAGACCGAATGTTGTTCTGAGTCTCGGATGGGACCCGGGATATCACGAGGAGATCCGGAATGGTCCGGAGAATAAGATTCATATAAGGAAAGTCTTGTTTCGGGGTTGGAGAATGGTTCCGGTGTTTTCACCGAGAATGTTCTAGAAGGTTCCGGAATGTCCGGCACTCCGGAGGGGAAGGGTACATGAATGTGTCATATCAATTTGGAATGATTGCGTCATGTACTAGGTGTCATCGCTGAACAAAATAAAGGGTTTAATCGAATCCTAGTTTGAAAAGTCAAACGCCAATTTGAAAAGTCAAACGGCTATTTTGTGAGGTGGAGGGGAAGTAGGAAACCTACTTGGGGAGGAGTTCCCTCCCTCCACCCGCCGGCCTTGGAAGCCGAGTTGGGGAGGGACTCCCCTCCCCTTGGCCGGCGCCTCCCACCTATATAAGGAGGGGCAGGGCTTCCCCTCCATGCACACAAGTTGCCCCCTCTAAACCCTAACCCTAGCCGCCACCCTCCATAGCCGCCACCGCCTAAGGGCAACTCGCCGCCGCCTAGGCCAAACCCTAGCCGCCGGCCTTGCCCCCTCCTTGGTGCGTATAAACCCTAGATCGCCGAGGATCTTTCTCATAGTCCACCATACTCGCTCTGGCTTAAGGCGAAGCCCTGCAAGATCTCCCCTCTACTTCCGGTACCACGCCGTTGTGCTGCCGGAATCGCGAGGAGAGTGCTACAACCTCCGCTGCCTGCTGGAACAAGGGAGAGGAAGGTCTTCGACGAGTACCGAACGTGTGACCGACTGCGGAAGCGCTGCCGGAACGCAGCGCCGGAAGGATCGTCTACGCGATCTTGAGATCGGCAAGAGTACGACTACATCACCCACGAGAATCCGCTCTCGTTAAACACTTCGGAATCTTCGAGGGTGAGTAATTCCATCGACTCGTTGCTACAATATAGTAGATAGATCTTGGCTTGTTTGTTTGTATGCGGTAGAAAATTTTTGTTTTCCATGCTACAAAACCCTACAGTGGTATCAAAGCCGTGTTTATATGTAGATTTGTTGCACGAGTAGAACACAATGGTCATTGTGGGCGTTGATGCTTTTGTTGTCGATTGCTTCTTGTGTACTTTGGATCTTGCGGGATGGTGGGATGAAGCGGCCAGGGCTAACCTTACATGACATCATTCATGAGACTTGCTCCACGCTTGACATGCAACTTGTATTGCATAAGTGGCTTTGCGGGTGCCTGTTTCTCCCAACATAGTTAAGATTAAATTTACAACGGGTGATTGACAATGCTAGTATCAATGTTGTGGTTCTTGTTCGTAAGTTAGAACGACACTTATTGAAAGCCCCAAACCACGTAAAACATGCAAAGAAAGTAGAGGCGTCTAACTTTGTTTTGCAGGGGTGTGCTGTGATGTGATATGGCCATGATTGTGATTATATTTGATGTATGCAATGTTCCTTATTGTAAGTTGGCAACCGGCAGGAGCCATATGGTTGTCTTTAAATTCTGTTAAGATCCGCGTGTCTATTCAAAGTAGTTGTAATAGTTGAAGCTGGTGGACGACAACCATGGAGCAGCGTCATTAACCTTGATGCAATGCCGGTGATGATGGAGATCATGTTCGTGCTTGAAGATGGAGATCAGAAGCACAAACAAGAAAGGCCATATCATATCACATATTATGAATTGCATGTGATGTTAATCCTTTATGCATCTTGTATTGCTTAGTTAACGACGGTAGCATTATAAGATGATCCCTCATGCACATGAATTTCAAGTTCTAAAGTGTTCATCCTTAGTAAGCACCGTTGCTAAAGCTTGTTGTTTCGAAGCACCACGTGATGATCTGGTGTGTTAGATTCCGCAAGTGTATACAACGTGAGCAAGCCAGATTTGCTCATGCGGAAGCTAAGGTTTGATCTTGACGAGCCTAGCATGTACAGACATGGTCTCGGAACACGGATCACCGAAAGGTAAAGCATGAATCATATAGTAGATATGATGAACATGTCGATTGTTCGCCATTGAAGCTACATCAACTCTCGTGATGATCGGTGTTGATGTGGTGGATTTGGTTCGTGTGATCACTAAAACAATGTGAGGGATATTGTTTTGAGTGGGAGTTCACCTAGATTAATTTAACTATTAATTAGAACTCAATTTGTCATAAACTTAGTCTAAACTATTGCAAATATGTTGTAGATCAATGGCGGCCCCTACCATCAATTTTAATGCGTTTCTAGAGAAAGAAAAGTTGAAAAACAATGGAAGCAACTTTGCGGATTGGTTCCGCAATTTGAGGATTGTCCTCACAGCTGGTAATTTGACATATGTGCTGGATGCACCGCTGGGTGACCCACCTGCAGCTACTGCTACCGATGAAGTAAAGAATGTTTACCTCGCTCGGAAGACTCAGTACTCCACAGTTCAGTGTGCTATCTTGTATGGTTTAGAATCGGAGCTTCAGAAAAGGTTTGAGAATTCAGATCCACATGATATTGTCCGTGATCTCAAATTGATCTTTGAGACTCATGCGACAATTGAGAGCTATGAGGCTTCTGAAAAGTTCTTTAACTGCAAGATGGAAGAGGGCATCTCCGTCAGTGAGCATGTGCTTAAGATGTCTGGGCACGCAAACAAACTTCAAAGCTTAGGTATAGTGATTCCTAATGCTTTGGGGATTTATCGTGTCCTCCAATCACTACCACCAAGTTACAAGAACTTTGTGATGAACTACAATATGCAAAACATGAACAAGCAGTTGCCAGAACTCTTTGCCATGTTAAAATCTACAGAAGTGGAGATCAAGAAAGAGCACCAAGTGTTGATGGTCAATAAGACCACCAAATTCAAGAAAGGCAAGTCTAAGATAAAGGGACACTTCAAGAAGGGTGGTAAGAAAGTTACCGCGCCGACGAAGAAGACCAAGGCTGGACCTAAGCCTGATACTGAATGCTTTTACTGCAAGGGAGAAGGTCACTGGAAGCGGAATTGCCCAAAGTACTTGGTGGATTTGAAGAACGGCAACATCAAGAAGAAAGGTATATCCGATATACATGTTATTGATGTGTATCTCACTAGTACTCGTAGTAGTGCCTGGGTATTTGATACTGGTTCGGTTGCTCATATTTGTAACTCGAAACAGGTGCTGCAGAATAAACGGAAGCTAGCGAAGAACGAGGTGACGATGCGCGTGGGAAACGGATCAAAGGTTGATGTGATCGCGGTTGGCACGCTACCTCTTCAACTACCATCGGGATTAGTTTTATACTTAAATAATTGTTATTTGGTGCATGCGTTAAGCATGAACATTATATCGGGATCTTATTTATTGCGAGACGGTTACTTGTTTAAGTCCGAGAATAATGGTTGTTCGATATATATGAGTAATATGTTTTATGCACATGCACCTTTGATAGATGGTCTATTCTTATTGAATCTCGATAGTGGAAATACACATATTAATAACATTGAGGCTAAACGTTTGAAATCGAGCGATAACTCGACCTATATGTGGCACTGTCGTCTTGGTCACATTGGAGGGAAGCGTATGAAGAAACTCCATTCCGATGGACTTCTTGAATCACTTGATTTCGAATCACTTGAAAGATGCGAAGCATGTCTGATGGGTAAAATGACTAAGACTCCATTTTCTAGTATGATGGAGCGAGCTACGGACTTATTGGAAATCATACATACTGATGTGTGTGGTCCAATGAGTGTAGCATCGCGCGGTGGTTATCGTTATGTTCTTAACTTCACGGATGACTTGAGTAGATATGGGTATATCTATTTCATGAAACATAAGTCCGAAACTTTCGAGAAGTTTAAGGAATTTCAAAGTGAGGTAGAGAATCAACGTAACAAGAAGATTAAATTTCTATGTTCTGATCGTGGAGGTGAATAGCTAAGTTACGAGTTTGGCGAGCATTTGAAGAAATGCGGAATACTTTCACAGTTGACACCGCCGGGAACACCACAGCGTAATGGTGTGTCCGAACGTCGTAATCGAACTCTCTTAGATATGGTTCGTTCTATGATGTCACTTACAGATTTACCGCTATCATTTTGGGGTTATGCATTAGAAACAGCCGCATTCACTTTAAATAGGGCACCATCTAAATCCGTTGAAACGACACCGTATGAATTATGGTTTGGGAAGAAACCTAAATTGTCGTTCCTTAAAGTTTGGGGTTGCGAAGCCTATGTAAAGAAGTTACAGCCGGACAAGCTTGAACCCAAAGCGGAAAAATGCGTTTTCATAGGATACCCGAAGGAAACTATTGGGTATACCTTCTATCATAGATCCGAAGGCAAAATCCTCGTTGCCAAGAATGGATCCTTTCTAGAGAAGGAATTTCTCTCGAAAGAAGTGACTGGAAGGAAAGTAGAACTCGACGAGGTTGTCAAACCTTCTCTCGAACTTTCGAGTAGCGCAGCACCGGAAGTAGTTCCTGTGACGCCTACACCAATAAGAGAGGAAGCTAATGATGATGATCATGAAACTTCGGTTGTAGTTGCTACAGAGCCTCGCAGGTCAACGAGAACTCGTACCACTCCTGATTGGTATGATCCCGTTATGAGTGTCATGTTGGTGGACAACACCGATGACCCTGCGACATATGATGAAGCGATGATGAGCCCAGATTCCAATAAATGGCAAGAAGCCATGAAATCCGAGATTGGATCCATGTACGAAAACCAAGTATGGACTTTGGTGGACTTACCGGATGGCCGGAAGGCTGTCGAGAACAAATGGATTTTCAAGAAGAAAACAGATGCTGATGGTAATGTTACTGTCTATAAAGCTCGACTTGTCGCAAAAGGGTTTCGACAAATTCAAGGAGTTGACTACGATGAGACCTTCTCACCAGTAGCGAAGCTAAAGTCTGTGAGGATTATGTTAGCAATCGCTGCATATTATGATTATGAGATATGGCAGATGGATGTCAAAACAACATTCCTCAATGGAGACATTGATGAAGAGTTGTATATGATGCAACCCAAAGGTTTTGTCGATCCTAAATATGCTAACAAGGTATGCAAACTTCAACGGTCCATCTATGGGTTGAAGCAAGCATCCCGAAGTTGGAATCAACGTTTTGATAAGGTAATCAAAAGTTTTGGTTTTATACAAACTTATGGAGAAGCTTGTATCTACAAGAAAGTGAGTGGGAGCTCTGTAGCATTCTTAATACTATATGTAGATGACATATTGTTGATTGGGAATGATGTAGACCTTCTTATAGTGTCAAGGAATATTTGAATAATAGTTTTTCAATGAAGGATCTTGGCGAAGCATCTTATATATTGGGCATAAAAATTTATAGAGATAGATCGAGACGCCTAATATCATTGTCACAAAGTACATATTTGGACAAAGTTCTAAAGAGGTTTGGAATGGAAGATAGCAAGAAAGGGTTCTTGCCCATGTTGCCCAATACGACCTTGAGTAAAACTCAAAGTCCGACAACGGCAGAAGATAGAGAAAGGATGAGTAAGACTCCCTATGCCTCAGCCATAGGATCTCTAATGTATGCCATGCTATGTACTAGACCCGACATTACATATGTTGTTAGTTTAACTAGCAGATATCAAAGTGATCCAGGAGTGGATCATTGGACAGCGGTCAAAAACATCCTTAAGTACTTGAGAAGAACTAAGGATATGGTTCTTTCTTATGGAGGTGATGAACAACTCGTTGTTAATGGTTACACCGATGCTAGTTGGAACACCGATCCGGATGATTCTAAATCACAATATGGATACGTATTTACTTTGAATGGTGCAGCAGTTAGCTGGAGGAGTGCAAAGCAAAGCGTTGTGGCGAGATCTTCAACTGAATCGGAATACATGGCTGCTTCGGAGGCTTCACAAGAAGCGATATGGATGAAAGAGTTCATTACAGAGCTGGGTGTGGTTCCAAGTGCGCTGGACCCAATGTCTATCTACTGTGATAACATGGGTGCCATAGCCAATGCGCAAGAACCAAGGTCACACAAGAAGCTGAAGCATATCAAGCTACGTTTTCACGCTATTCGAGAAACATGTCCAAGATGGGGACATAAAGATTTGCAAAGTACACACAGATCTGAATGTGGCGGATCCGTTGACTGAACCTCTCCCGAGGGCAAAACATGACCAACACCAAACTGCCATGGGTGTTCGGTATATTACCATGTAATCTAGATTAGATGACTCTAGTGCAAGTGGGAGACTGTTGGAGATATGCCCTAGAGGCAATAATAAATATGGTTATTATTATATCTTTGTGTTTATGATAAATGTTTACATTCATGCTATAATAGTATTAACAAGGAAACATTAATACTTGTGTGATTTGTAAACTAAAATAGAGTCCCTAGTAAAGCCTCTTTATAATACTACCTTGTTGGTTAATAAATGATTGTGGTTTCCCTATCATGAACATTGAGATGTTATTAACAACAAGATCATATCGTTAGGAGAATGATATGGTGGACATACTCCTATAGATAAGCGTAGCATAAAGATCAAGTCATTTTAATAGTTCAATTGCTATATGCTTTCTGATACATAGTAACCTAATTCCTTCGACCATGAGATCATGCATATCACCTTCACCGAAAGGATGCCTTGATGACATCAAACACCACACCGTAACTGGGTGGCTATAAAGGTGGCATTGAGTGTTCGGAAAGTATTGGTTGAGACACATGGATCAAGAGTGGGATTTTTCCATCCATATGATGGATAGATATACTCTGGGCCCTCTCGGTGGAATGTCATCCAATTAGCATGCAAGCATGTGACTGGTTCACAAGGGATCACATATCATGGGAACGAGAAAATAGTACTTATCAGTAACGAGGTTGAACTAGGTATGCAGAGATACCGACGATCATAACCTTGGATAAGTAAACTATCGTGAGACAAATGGAAATTGGTATCGTATGTAAGTGGTTCATTCGATCGCAAAGTAATCGTAGAAATATGTGGGAACCATATGAATTTCCAGATTCCTCTATTGGTTATTGTTCGGAGAAGTGTCTCGATCATGTCCGCATAATTCACGAACCGTAGGGAGACACACTTAAGGATTCGACATTGTTTGAGTAGTTATGGAATGATGAGTAAGAGACCGAATGTTGTTCGGAGTCTCGGATGGGATCCGGGATATCACGAGGAGATCCGCAATGGTCCGGAGAATAAGATTCATATAAGGAAAGTCCTGTTTCGGGGTTGGAGAATGGTTCCGGTGTTTTCATCGGGAATGTTCTAGAAGGTTCCAGAATGTCCGGCACTCCGGAGGGGAAGGGTACATGAATGTGTCATATCAAGTTGGAATGATTGCGTCATGTACTAACTGTCATCGCTGAACAAAATAAAGGGTTTAATCGAATCCTAGTTTGAAAAGTCAAACGCCAATTTGAAAAGTCAAACGGCTATTTTGTGAGGTGGAGGGGAAGTAGGAAACCTACTTGGGGAGGAGTTCCCTCCCTCCACCCGCCGGCCTTGGAAGCCGAGTTGGGGAGGGACTCCCCTCCCCTTGGCCGGCGCCTCCCACCTATATAAGGAGGGGCAGGGCTGCCCCTCCAAGCACACAAGTTGCCCCCCTCTAGACCCTAACCCTAGCCGCCTCCGCCCTCCATAGCCGCCGCCGCCTAAGGGCAACTCGCCACCGCCGTTTAGGCCAAACCCTAGCCGCCGGCCTTGCCCCCTCCTTGGTGCGTCAAAACCCTAGATCGCCGAGGATCTCTCTCATAGTCCACCATACTCGCTCCGGCTTAAGGCGAAGCCCTGCGAGATCTCCCCTCTACTTCCGGTACCACGCCGTTGTGCTGCCGGAATCGCGAGGAGAGTGCTACAACCTCCGCTTCCTGCTGGAACAAGGGAGAGGAAGGTCTTCGTCGAGTACCGAACGTGTGACCGACTGCGGAAGCGCTGCCAGAACGCAGCGCCGGAAGGATCGTCTACGCGATCTTGAGATCGGCAAGAGTACGACTACATATCCCACGAGAATCCGCTCTCGTTAAACACTTTGGAATCTTCGAGGGTGAGTTATTCCATCGACTCGTTGCTACAATCTAGTAGATAGATCTTGGCTTATTTGTTTGTATGCGGTAGAAATTTTTTGTTTTCCATGCTACGAAACCCTACAGATGCACCAGAATCAAACAACACTCGTGCAAGTACTGAATTAATAGAAAACATACCCAGCACGACGTCTGGCGCTTCCTGAGCTTCTTCAGCATGCATGACAAAAAGACGGCCATTGCGGTTGAGCGAATTCCCTAGGGCAGATCTTCTTCTGGGCTGAACACGACGCTGTTGTTGAGCTGGGGCATTGGCATTGGGTGCTGCGGCATTCTTCTTGTTGGGGCACTCATTGGAGTAGTGACCCTTATTTCCACAGTCATAACAAGTCACTTGCGACTTGTCCTTTGCTGCTACAGGCACAACATTGCTTCCAGTCCTCGGGGCAGTGTTGGTGTTGGTGGTAGCATTGTTGTTGTTGGACTTGGGTGGGGCATGGTTGAAATTGCTAGAGTTGCCGGGGTTGTTGTGATTTCCTCCGGGCCTTGGGTTTCCACGGTTGGGATAGGTCGGACGGTTCATCGGGGGTCTGTTAGTTCTTGGGACAAGTCCGGGAGATGGGTTAGGGCGATACTTTGGGGTCTGATGGGTTCCTGGCTGATGCATCATGCGACGCTTGCGGTTCTCGTTGGCTTGGTTGATCTTTCCTTCCATCTGGATGGCAGAGTCTACAAGGGCTTCAATATCTGCAAAGGGGATATTGACTAACACCATCTGCATCTCATCATGCAGACCATTCAGGAATCGTTCTTTCTTTTTGGCTTCGGTGTCAATCTCATCCGGGGCATACCTAGCTAATGACAAGAATTTGTCACGGTATTCCACTAAAGTCATCCGTCCTTGCTTCAGTTCTCTGAACTCGTCTCTCATTCTCTTGATCAAACCCGATGGCACATGGGTTCTCCTAAACTTGACCTTGAATTCCTCCCAAGCCATCATCTGGCCTCCGGTCATTGCACGAATACTATTCCACCATGCCCTGGCATCTCCGGCTAGATAGTGGGTGGCGAACAAAACTTTCTCGTTGGCTTCCACTCCGGCGACTTCTAGGTTATTTTCCATGGTCTGCAGCCAATCGTCGGCGTCTAGGGGTTCTTCTGACTTAGTGAAAACAGGTGGGTTGGTATTCTGGAAATTCTTGAGCTTAGATCCATGGTTGTTCTGATTTCCGTGGCCTTGGTTGTTGTGGGCTAGTTGGGCTATCTGTTGCAGGGTGGCTAGGTTGGCTTGACGTTCCGCTCTTTCAGCTTCGCGGTCAGAGGTCAACATTTGCAGGATCTGCAACATCGGGTCCGGGGATGAACCACTTCCTCCGCGTGGCATCTGAAGATTGAGATAGATCATGAGAAAAGAGGGAAATTTCTAAGGTTTTGGGTCTTTGAAAAGTTTTTAAAGTTTGACTCAGATTTTCTAGAAACTTGATTTTTCATTCATTCATTCATTCATTCATTCATTCATTCATAGCACACAATACAACACACACCACAAAGAAAAACAGATGGTTTTAAGAACCATTCTGCAAACTACGATACAGTGGGACCGAATACTACTCACTACGCTAGTGCTCAAGTGCTACTACTCCTCAGAATCTGTGGCTTCATCATCCTCATCATCATCAATGAAGGAGAAATCATCCTCATCGGTGAAGAAGTCCATAGCCTGATCCTCCAGAAAATCATCATCATCGCTGAGATAGGAGTAAGGGTCTCCACGAAGATCCTCTCCGGCATTCTCCCTTTCCTCCAACTGCATGTCTCTCTCGTGGATGGTCTCCTCCAGAGATGATATACGGTGGCGAAGACGGGCAATAATGCGCTCCTTCTTGTCGAGCTGACGGCAGCGAGACTTGCGATACTTCGCTAGTATGGCGATGGTTTGATCCTTCGTCTTGATGATGGCAGACTTGTGGTTGGAGTAGTCATGGCAGTTGTCCAACTCCTGCTGACGATCGTACATCATGAAGCTAAGGTGGTCCAATTGGGTCTTCATCTCGGGGTGGTATGGGGCTTCCAGTGGTTGTCCATTTGCATCACGCCTTGGGAAAAACTCAAAACGAGTTCCCTTGATCTGATTGATGCTCTGCCCACACAGACGGGCAAGACTTTCCTGCATGGCCCTGGCAAGTCCGTCGAGCCAATTGTTCTCTCTTAAGGTAAACTGAATTCCCTCAGCAGTGGGAGATTCAATCTTTCCTCGGAGACTTGCAACAATTAGCCACTGCAGATCTTCTCCTCCTTGATCATTGAGCTGAGCTCCGAAAACCTCGGGGTGCGGACGCTCCAGAAGTTCCGAAAGCTGGTCCAAATCCCTCTCAAAGATAAGGTCTCCTCCATTCCTCAACTGATAAAACTTGATGTACTTCACGTCCATCTATAAGAATATAGGATGAGTAAGTTAGTAGAGTGATTAAGTGTGTCAATATTTTATGTATTTTGCAAGAGTTTTTTAGGAACATGAATTTTCATGAAAGAATCAAAGGGATAAGAATGAGAATAAGTTTTTGTAAATATTTGTTTTCTTTGGTTTTGAAACTAAGTTTTTGATTCAACGTCCAGTCTAACTAGGGTCTCCTATGGTCAGGATGGCTCTGATACCAACTTGTCAACACCCGGATTTTTAATTCCAGATGCCTGTTATGCCATACATCGCAATCCCAGGATTACCATTTTTGCGAGACATAACAGAATTGGATACCACAGTACATCATCCATTACAAACCATACATAAGGTTTTACACAAATAAGGATCTCATGATCCAGTTCTTAATACAACTTCAAGCAGTGGAATACCTAATAATAACGATAGCGTAGGCGAAGCTCCATCTTCGGGGTCACAGGCAATGCTGACGATGGGAGATGATCCTAGTTGTCGTAACCTTCCTGGGGTCCATCTTCCAGGTACTCCTCTTCATAGTCTGGCCATGGGAATAGCCAGGGACAAATCCATGAGTACTCTTTAAGTACGCGCAAACTAATACTAACAAGTAAAAGGGTTTTTGGATAATAGGACACTAGGCTCTAGGGTTGTTTTGCAAAAGCCAGATTTATATCTACTAAGTTTGTAAGCAACTAATGCTAGTTAAGGTTTTATAACACCTAAGTGGGAACTTGTATCTCATGCCACAACCCTGCTGTGGTCAAGTCAAAGTCTCAATTCATTTCACAAGTATTTTGAAAAGTCTGACGGGGGAACACTATGGCCACTCCAACTGTCCATAACCACGGACGCGGCTATTCGAATAGTTTGACACTCTGCAGAGATTGTACACTTTCACCACAACATTCGATACATCCGTCAGGAACTAATCCTGAATTCACCATAATCAGTATGCGGATAATCAATCCTAACCTTTCAATTACATGCCCTAGTATAAGCACCTCTCCTGTGAGTTTAGCCTCCCAACCATGACCAACTATCATCTTGGGTACTGCACAGGTGGACAATCTTCACAAGGTAGCCTCAGCTCAGACCTTGGCCGTGAGGGAACTAATACTAAGGTACATAAGTTTCCAGTCAATCCCTACCCAATCTTCGGGTATTGTGGTTGTACGATAAAATTGGAATGGTATCGCATCGAGACAACCATCAGTTTTATAAAGGGCTAAGGCTCATGCCTCAACATTTTCATCACCCAAAATCATCGGGTGTTTTTGGAAATGCATGTCAAAACATCTCAGTAGAATGATCCATCATTCTAAGGTTTTCATAACCATTTTCACCAAGTATTCCCATCTAATGTTGATCAAGTTTTATGCTTAGCACTAGCATCTACAAGTGGGGGTAAGCACTAATGAGGGGTGGTAAACTAGTGGAGTTTAACTAAGTTTAATCTTATGCCTTAGGATGACATAAGGATTATCTAGCTTAGGCCAAATTTTATGCTCTTTATGCAACCTTCAATTATCTTTCTAATATCTACAATTCACTTAAGTAAGCTCTAAGTACTAGCTTTGATAAAGAAATAAAGTATAGAGCTTGTAAGTAAAACTAGGATTGGTTTATCAAGTGGATATGATCAGATATGCTTAAGGCATATAGTGGTCATGGTAACAAGCAGGTATTAGCTTGCATAAGTATCGGTATAAGCTTGCATTAGTAGGGTATCTTGCAAGTGTTAGCTTGCATTGGTCCACTTGGTTAGTAAAACTTGCTAAGTTAATAGCTTGCAAGTATTGGCTTTCCTTGTGCAGAGCAGTGGTTGAAGTTCTCCTCGGCTTCTTCTTCGTAGTATCCTCCTTCCTCCTCGTATCCTTGGTCGGTACTAGCGTCTATAAATAAATACGATGTACACAATCACCAAACAATACTTAACTACTTGCAATCATCACACAAAAGGGTCCTATAGATGATCTAGCATCATCACTAGCATTACAAGATTAAAGTTTGGTTTAATTCCTTTTATTTTTAGAAAAGTAATTTCTACTCATTGAAAAACTACTTAAGATTTAATATTCTCCAAACCAAATATGGGATCATGTTGACACATGTCATCACCACACATTTTAGTCCAAGGGAATGTGATTTAAAGTGGTGTCACAATTTAATAAGGTTTTACCCTTTTATTTTAATTAATTAAAGTGGTTAGAAATGCCTATGGGGCATTCTTTTATTACTTGAACATTATTTCTGTAAGTAAACCTATATATTTTTATATATTCTGAAAGGTATGGTTAAATGTGATTTTTGAGAGTTGGAATCAACTCAAAAGCTATTATGGTTTAAATTTGAAAAATGTTTGAATGAAGAAAAGCTTCTGCCTTGTTATTTTTACCATGGATGATCTATAGATCCAAATGACTTGAATCCAACGGGCTTGGATTCAGCACTTCCAGACCTTTCTAACAAAATTGGTTTCATTCGATTTGGTGCACTGAATCGACCTTGGTTGATTTTTGAAATTGGGTAGAGAAGTGTGTTTGAAATAAAATGGAAAAGGTTAAATTCAAATAACTGGGCTACGCGGGAAGTGATACTAGGCCGGCCTGCTAAGCACAGCGCTTCCGCGGGCTGTTTAAGTGGCTGTCCCCACGCGTCAGTGAGACAGGGGTTGCGAAGCGGTATGGGGTGATGTGGTGCGTTCGATGTAGTTCTAATCCAACGGCTGAGAGTCATCGTCGACGTTGGGCTATGCCGGCAAGACAGAAACCTAGCGCGGCTAGTGGGGGTCGTTGGGGGCTCACTGGGGTTCAGGCGAGGGTCGGCGAGGCGGGCGAACGACGAAGTCGACGACGGCGGTTCTCCTGGTACCGGCAGCTTCTCCTGGGGTGGCTCCAATCGCTGGCTCCCTTCTTCTCCAGCAGCGGCGGGCTCCGGTGAAATTCCGACAAAGTGCTGCTCGCCTTGCTCCGGGAACGGGGTGTCACGATCAGTGAGGAGAGGGGAGTGAGATGGTGTGCTCAATTCGGCTGGGGGTGGCCTCTATTTATAGTGGAGCGAGGGGACCGACGGGGCGCAAGGTGAGATCGTCGTGGTCGATGTAGGGTTTCGTAGCATGGAAAACAAAAAATTTCTATCGCATACAAACAAA
The DNA here is from genome assembly GCA_916181665.1 of Avena sativa. NCBI lineage: Eukaryota > Viridiplantae > Streptophyta > Magnoliopsida > Poales > Poaceae > Avena > Avena sativa. The sequence continues at coordinate 380,557,664 of OV702284.1, forward strand.
CAAGCCAAGATCTATCTACTAGATTGTAGCAACGAGTCGATGGAATAACTTACCCTTGAAGATTCCAAAGTGTTTAACGAGAGCGGATTCTCGTGGGTGATGTAGTCGTACTCTTCCCGATCTCAAGATCGCGTAGACGATCCTTCCGGCGCTGCATTCCGGCAGCGCTCCCGCAGTCGGTCACACGTTCGGTACTCGACGAAGACCTTCCTCTCCCTTGTTCCAGCATGCAGCAGAGGTTGTAGCACTCTCCTCGCGATTCCGGCAGCACAACGGCGTGGTACCGGAAGTAGAGGGGAGATCTCGCAGGGCTTCGCCTTAAGCCGGAGCGAGTATGGTGGAGTATGAGAGAGCTCCTCGGCGATCTAGGGTTTAGACACACCAAGGAGGAGAGGCTAGAGCCGGCGGCTAGGGTTCCGGGGACCCCCAAGTCGGCGGCTAGGGCAAAACCCTAGGGGGCGGCGGCGGCTATGGTGGTAGGCGCCAAGCTAGGGTTTGAGGAGAGGTACTTGTTGTAGGGGTTCGTAGCATGGAAAACAAAATTTTTCTATCGCATACAAACAAACAAGCCAAGATCTATCTACTAGATTGTAGCAACGAGTCGATAGTGGAACTCACCCTCGAAGATTCCAAAGCGGTTAACGAGAGCAGATTCTCGTGGGTGATGTAGTCGTACTCTTTCCGATCTCAAGATCGCGTAGACGATCCTTCCGGCGCCACGTTCCGGCAGCGCTCCCGTAGTCGGTCACACGTTCGGTACTCAACGAAGACCTTCCTCTCCCTTGTTCCAGCAGGCAGCGGAGGTTGTAGCACTCTCCTCGCGATTCCGGCAGCACAACGGCGTGGTACCGGAAGTAGAGGGGAAATCCCGCAGGGCTTCGCCTTAAGCCGGTGCGAGTATGGTGGAGCTTATGAGAGAGGCTATTAGTGGTCTAGTAATTAGACACACCAATTAGAAGGCTCTAAACCAATTAGAAGGCTCTAAACCGCTGGCTAAAGCAATTAGAAGCTCTAAACCAAAACGGCTCTAAACCGGAGGTAGAAGATAGGAACTTGTGTGTCTAGGAGGGGAGCCCTGCCCCTCCTTATATAGATGGGAGGGTCTTGGCGCGCCAGGGGAGGGAGGGAGTCCCTCCCCAACTCGGCCTAGGGCTGGCCGCCGGCTTGGAGGAGTTGGACTCCTCCTCCAAGTTGGTTCCAACTCCTCTTGCTTGTTTCCCACAGTTTCTTGTTTTAGCCGTTTGACTTTCAAACTGGACATTTGACTTTTCTGTTTTAGGATTCAATTTAATCCTATATTTGGGACAGCAAGAACACTTAGTACATGATGCAATCACTCTAATATGTAATGACACATTCATGTACCCCTCCCCCCCCGGAGTGCCGGACAATCCGGAACCTTCTAGAATATCCCCGATGAAAACACCGGAATCATTCCCGAACTCCGAAACGGGACTTTCCTTATATGAATCTTATTCTCCGGACCATTCCGGATCACCTCGTGATATCCCGGATCCCATCCGAGACTCCGAACAACATTCGGTCTCTTTCTCATAATACCATAACTACTCAAACAACGTCGAATCCTTAAGTGTGTCTCCCTACGGTTCGTGAATTATGCGGACATGATCGAGACACTTCTCCGAACAATAACCAATAGAGGAATCTGGAAATTCATATGGCTCCCACATATTTCTACGATTACTTTGCGATCGAATGAACCACTTACATACGATACCAATTTCCCTTTGTCTCACGATATGTTACTTATCCGAGGTTATGATCGTCGGTATCTCTGCATACCTAGTTCAACCTCGTTACTGATAAGTACTCTTTTCTCGTTCCCGTGATATGTGATCCCTTGTGACCAAGTCACATGCTTGCAAGCTAATTGGATGACATTTCACCGAGAGGGCCCAGAGAATATCTATCCGTCATGTGGATGGACAAATCCCACTCTTGATCCATGTGTTTCAACCAATACTTTCCGAACACTCAATGCCACCTTTATAGCCACCCTGTTACGGTGTGGTGTTTGATGACATCAAAGCATCCATCCGGTAAAGGTGATATGCATGATCTCATGGTCGAAGGAATTAGGTTACTATGTATCAGAAAGCATATAGCAATTGAACTATTGAAATGACTTGATCTTTATGCTACGCTTATCTATAGGAGTATGTCCATCACATCATTCTCCTAATGATATGATCCTGTTGTTAATAACATCTCTATGTTCATGATCAGGAAACCATGATCATATATTAACCAACAAGCTAGTTTAACAAGAGGCTTTACTAGGGACTCTTATTTTAGTTTACAAATCACACAAGTATTAATGTTTCCGGTTAATACAATTATAGCATGGTATGTAAACATTTATCATAAGTGTGAAGACATGATAATAACCACTTTATTATTGCCTCTTGGGCATATCTCCAACAGTCTCCCACTTGCACTAGAGTCAATAATCTAGTTTCGAACCTTTGTGTATATAACACCTATGGCTTTCCGGTGTTGTATGTACACGATTGCTAGTGGTCAACTGATCTCCGGATCTGACACTTCCAGGTCCGTGTGTAATTGCATGTCTTTGCGTCTCTACGCATCACTCATTCTCTAATGAGATGGCTTTGTATAAATTTGGTCTTTCGGTGTGACCTTTAGCTCTTTGGGGTTAAAACATGTTGATAATATTGTCGCACAATATATCTTCATAGTATTATCCCACTATGAACTACACTTAGTTTGATAACAAACTTCTTGACACAAATGCCCTCTTTTGCTGCTATAATAGCAGTCATATACTTTAGCCTTTTGTTGTAGTATCTGTCACAATGTCTTAACTTTGGAACTCATCCAAATCCATTATGGAACTTATTTTCCATTAAATTGTGCCACCCTTAGTTTAGATTGAGATAAACTTAATTTGTACTTTGTGACAAAGCTAGTATCAATGTAGTACTTTTACAATGAACTAACCATCTATTTGTCACTTCTACAAATAATATACTCTTAGTTCTTCCAAAAGATCATAAGAATATCCTTACTATTGTCCAATGATCATCTTACGAATCATTCTGGTATACGCTCACAACTTTTAGAGCATAGGACATATCTGGATTTGTACATATCACAGTATGATTGATATAAATACTCTTTGTGATTTCATACATCAAGTATCAATCTATACTTGATTATTTGTTTCACTTTACCAAATGTCAATACACTCGAATATATCATCAACATTGAACTCATTCAATCCTTTCTGTGCGACAAGAACCTCTCTTGTAGTTTCTATATTGAACTCATTCAATATCTTGTCAATGTACTTCTGGCACAACCATATTAGCGTCTATTGATGCCAAATATTTGGGTTTTGCCCAAGTCTTTCATCGGGATGAAATTCTTAATATGTGTTAATAAAAGATACATCTTTTCTAATCAACAATATGTCCCCCACATAATGTATTAGAAACATGTCTTAGTGCTCCCACTTAATTTCTTGCAAATGCAAGCATCTCCATCGTCTCTGATGAACTTTTAAACTCCTTTAACAGTTTCATCACAGTGAAGATTCCAACTCCGCTATGCTTACTTCAACCATTGAAGTTTGCATATGCATTTAGCATCCTTTGAATTAACAAAACCCTATGGACCGTGTTATGCACATGTCCTAGGTAACGATTCTATTAGAAGAATTTGTTTTGTTTATTCAACTACCATATAACAAATTATATGTAGTGGTTGCTACATTAATCCATCTAGACTAAATATCACTATGACAGATCAAATCTTGTCATAGTCAACCTTTGAACATTGTTGTGAACTTTTTCCCAACATGTCGACTATTTCATGGATGTGAAACATCCATGTCTATTTCTTTATAGATCCAGACACAACTATAAGGTCTTACACCTTTCTCGAGGGTCCTTCAAGTTCAAAACTTGATTTCTCGTGTATGGAACTATCACGGATTTTATGGCTTCAAGCCATTTGACGGAGTCAGGGCCCATCATCGCTTCTTTGCATGTAGTCGGTTCATTATTCTCAAATAATGATTCAACCCTCAAATCTTGGTATTTGATTGTTTACCCGATCTACTTGTTTCAATAGGAACTTGGATCTCTGTGACCACAACTTTTGAGGTACGTGAACCATGAGCATTGTTGCTGCCTCCGAAACACTTTTCGGCGCTGCGCAACTCTGCACATATAGCTAAGGTTCTTTTAACCTTATCAAAGTTTCTATTGTCCTCCCACTTAACTTTTCACGAAAAATTCCTTCTTAAAGAAACTTGACGTTTTAAGTGACAAAACACTTTTGTCTCCGATGTTATGGAGGAATACTTAACAGTAATACAAAGACAGGTTTATCCGACTTTGGTTGCAAACATCTTTCTTATGCATAGCATACCAATGTTTAAGAAAAGACTACTTGGGTTTTATCCCAAACCATAACCTTATATGGTGTCATTTCAGCGGATTATGATGAAGCTCTTTTCAGTGGAAAAACGGTAATCTCTAAAGCTTTTAATCTTTAAAATACAATGGCAGTTTTATGAATTACACCTTTCGATCTTACCATGTCAAACAAGGTTTAATTACATATCTCGAACGCTCCATACTCTTATGGTGTTTCGGGAAAATGCAAATCCACGGAACGATTCCTTAAATCTTAGGTATTATGCTAAACTTGTAACTTAAATATTTTCCTTTATGATCTTATCATAAACTATTCATATTCTTGTTACAATGATTTTGCACTTCATCTTGAAAGTCTTTGAACAAGTGTTTCATACTTTATCCTTATTAAGTAAACATTCATATATTCACTCAAATTTTTGGAGAAAGCATATGAAGTTGAAATCCATCGCTTTTGACTATACATAATGGATTTCATACAACAATATGTACAAGTTCCAATAAGCTAGTCATTCGTTCCCTTTTGGCCTATGAACGAAGTTTTAATTATCTCTAGGAAAGTTTCACAAGCGTCATTTGATCAAAAATCAGAAGACTCCAAAATTCCATCCACATGGAGTTTCTTCATGTTATCTTTCCAATATAATTCAAACAGCGATGTCACTTCCTAAGTGATCTTTCAATCAATTTGTCTTTCGACATTTTAGCACTAGTTTTATGGATGTGATTTCTCCAACGAGATTTGTGAATCATCCATCTTTTATGGATTACGGCAATTATTTGAACAATCCTTTTGTTCTCATAATACCTGATAAAACAAATCTTTGAAGGCAAGCTTTGATGTTTAACAAGCAACACAATAACCCTTTATTTTGTTCTCGATGAACATCATCACATATTCTTTTGCTAGTTACTTAGGCCATTGTAGTTCATGAATTGTGTTGTTATGACGATTCACACCAACAAATTCAGTATCAAATACTTAAGAACCACATTGTTTAACAAGCAAAGAATATAGCCATAACATGTATATCATCTATATACTTAAACTGAACGATTCTAGTCTTTTCTTTTCTGCCATATATTTATGAGATTCTCTTTCAGTATTTCCTTTTCAGTTTGAAAGAATCTATCAACATTAATAGTGGAGTCATACATATGACATATAGTCCAAAGCGTGTATAATTAAATACCAATGTCTTTGGACTTGCACTTTGAAGTAGATCACCATCATCAAATATTTGGTGTTCTTTCAAATTCCTTTCTTTAGTAATCTCTTGGTGTAGTAAACATTTTACCTACATCAAATATTCACCCTTATCATGGAATCGTCCATGATCAAGCTACTTTTAGCTTATAACGATGAATTATGAGTATAATGTTGCTATCCAAAACTTTTTGGAGGATTAGGACAACAAGTGTCTCCAACCTTTTTGCAAATTCTCATCAAATATGAGAACATGACTTTTGCCATATTATACTCTATCATGTTGCAACCAAAACTTCGTTTCAGATATCACAATATCTTCCACACATCATGGTTTCTGAAACAACTCTTTCAGATCCTAGATAACCTTGATATTAAGGGAATCCTTTGAATATCAAGAATCATGGATACAAACATGATACTTATATACTAATACTTGGAATTGTTACTCTTGATTTAATACTAATTATTAAACTTCATGGAGTAACCGGAACTTACTGAAAGTTTGCAATAGGACTTTTAAACTTTAGATTAACACTTAAAACAATACGATACCAGTTCGTAAAGTATCTAACCAGAATTCTATAGTTCTATCATCTCAATTATAACTAAGCGCAAGGTGATAAACGGATGCCAATGACTACAACAACTATGCAAATTCACTTTGATTTAGTTTATGATAAATTGAGTTCTAATTAATAATTAAATTAATCTAGGTGAACTCCCACTCAAAACAATATCCCTCACATTGTTTTAGTGATCACACGAACCAAATCCACCACATCAAAACCGATCATCACGTGAGTTGATGTAGCTTCAATGGCGAACAATCAACATGTTCATCATATCTACTATATGACTCATGCTCTGCCTTTCGACAATCCGTGTTCCTGAGGCCATGTCTGTACATGCTAGGCTCGTCAAGATCAAACCTTAGCTACCGCATAAGCAAATCTGGCTTGCTTACGTTGTATTCACCCGCGGAATCAAAGACACCCGATCATCACGTGGTGCTTTGAAGCAGCAAGCTTTGGCAACGGTGCATACTAAGGGTGAACACTTTAGAACTTGAAATTTATGTGCATGAGGGATCATCTTATAATGCTACCGTCGTCTACTAAGCAATACAAGATGCATAAAGGATTAACATCACATGCAATTCATAATATGTGATATGATATGGCCTTTCTTCTTTGTGCTTCTGATCTCCATCTTCAAGCACGAACATGATCTCCATCATCACCGACATTGCATCAAGGTCAATGACGCTTCTCCATGGTTGTCGTCCACCGGCTTCAACTATTACAACTACTTTGAATAGACACGCGGGTCTTAACAGAAATTAAAGACAACCATATGGCTCCTGCCGGTTGCCGACTTACAATAAGGAACATTGCATACATCATATATAATCACAATCATGGCCATATCACATCACAGCACACCCCTGCAAAACAAAGTTAGACGCCTCTACTTTCTTTGCATGTTTTACGTGGTTTGGGGCTGTTAATAAGTGTCGCTCTAACTTACGAACATGAACCACAACATTGATACTAGTATTGTTAATCACCCGTTGTAAATTGGATCTTAACTATGCTAGGAGAAACAGGCACCCGCAAAGCCACTTATGCAATACAAGTTGCATGTCAAGCGTGGAGCAAGTCTCATGAACGATGTCATGTAAGGTTAGCCCGGGCCGCTTCATCCCAACATACCGCAAGATGCAAAGTACACAAGAAGCAATCGACAATAAAAGCATCAACGCCCACAATGACCATTGTGTTCTACTCGTGCAACAGATCTACATATAGACACGGCTCTGATACCACTGTAGGGGTTCGTAGCATGGAAAACAAAATTTTTCTATCGCATACAAACAAACAAGCCAAGATCTATCTACTAGATTGTAGCAACGAGTCGATAGTGGAACTCACCCTCGAAGATTCCAAAGCGGTTAACGAGAGCAGATTCTCGTGGGTGATGTAGTCGTACTCTTTCCGATCTCAAGATCGCGTAGACGATCCTTCCGGCGCCACGTTCCGGCAGCGCTCCCGTAGTCGGTCACACGTTCGGTACTCAACGAAGACCTTCCTCTCCCTTGTTCCAGCAGGCAGCGGAGGTTGTAGCACTCTCCTCGCGATTCCGGCAGCACAACGGCGTGGTACCGGAAGTAGAGGGGAAATCCCGCAGGGCTTCGCCTTAAGCCGGTGCGAGTATGGTGGAGCTTATGAGAGAGGCTATTAGTGGTCTAGTAATTAGACACACCAATTAGAAGGCTCTAAACCAATTAGAAGGCTCTAAACCGCTGGCTAAAGCAATTAGAAGCTCTAAACCAAAACGGCTCTAAACCGGAGGTAGAAGATAGGAACTTGTGTGTCTAGGAGGGGAGCCCTGCCCCTCCTTATATAGATGGGAGGGTCTTGGCGCGCCAGGGGAGGGAGGGAGTCCCTCCCCAACTCGGCCTAGGGCTGGCCGCCGGCTTGGAGGAGTTGGACTCCTCCTCCAAGTTGGTTCCAACTCCTCTTGCTTGTTTCCCACAGTTTCTTGTTTTAGCCGTTTGACTTTCAAACTGGACATTTGACTTTTCTGTTTTAGGATTCAATTTAATCCTATATTTGGGACAGCAAGAACACTTAGTACATGATGCAATCACTCTAATATGTAATGACACATTCATGTACCCCTCCCCCCCCGGAGTGCCGGACAATCCGGAACCTTCTAGAATATCCCCGATGAAAACACCGGAATCATTCCCGAACTCCGAAACGGGACTTTCCTTATATGAATCTTATTCTCCGGACCATTCCGGATCACCTCGTGATATCCCGGATCCCATCCGAGACTCCGAACAACATTCGGTCTCTTTCTCATAATACCATAACTACTCAAACAACGTCGAATCCTTAAGTGTGTCTCCCTACGGTTCGTGAATTATGCGGACATGATCGAGACACTTCTCCGAACAATAACCAATAGAGGAATCTGGAAATTCATATGGCTCCCACATATTTCTACGATTACTTTGCGATCGAATGAACCACTTACATACGATACCAATTTCCCTTTGTCTCACGATATGTTACTTATCCGAGGTTATGATCGTCGGTATCTCTGCATACCTAGTTCAACCTCGTTACTGATAAGTACTCTTTTCTCGTTCCCGTGATATGTGATCCCTTGTGACCAAGTCACATGCTTGCAAGCTAATTGGATGACATTTCACCGAGAGGGCCCAGAGAATATCTATCCGTCATGTGGATGGACAAATCCCACTCTTGATCCATGTGTTTCAACCAATACTTTCCGAACACTCAATGCCACCTTTATAGCCACCCTGTTACGGTGTGGTGTTTGATGACATCAAAGCATCCATCCGGTAAAGGTGATATGCATGATCTCATGGTCGAAGGAATTAGGTTACTATGTATCAGAAAGCATATAGCAATTGAACTATTGAAATGACTTGATCTTTATGCTACGCTTATCTATAGGAGTATGTCCATCACATCATTCTCCTAATGATATGATCCTGTTGTTAATAACATCTCTATGTTCATGATCAGGAAACCATGATCATATATTAACCAACAAGCTAGTTTAACAAGAGGCTTTACTAGGGACTCTTATTTTAGTTTACAAATCACACAAGTATTAATGTTTCCGGTTAATACAATTATAGCATGGTATGTAAACATTTATCATAAGTGTGAAGACATGATAATAACCACTTTATTATTGCCTCTTGGGCATATCTCCAACACTTGTGTGTGCTAGGAGGGAGCCCTGCCCCTCCTTATATAGGTGGAGGGGCCGGCGGCCAAGGGGAGGGAGGGGAGTCCCTCCCCAACTCGGCTTGGGTGGTGCGCCGGCTTGGGGAGGAGGGACTCCCTCCCCAACTCGGTTTCAACCTCCTCCTCCTCTTTCCAAAACTTGCCGTTTGACTTTCAAACTAGCCGTTTGACTTTTCAGTTTAGGATTTGAATAAACCCTTTATTTTGGACAGCGAAGACACTTAGTACATGATGCAATCATTCCAACTTGCAATGACACATTCATGTACCCCTTCCCCTCCGGAGTGCCGGACATTCTGGAAACTTCTAGAACATTCCCTATGAAAACACCGGAATCATTCCCCAACTCCGAAACGGGACTTTCCTTATATGAATCTTATTCTCCGGACCATTCCGGATCTCCTCGTGATATCCCGGATCCCATCCGAGACTCCGAACAACATTCGGTCTCTTTCTCATTCATTCCATAACTACTCAAACAACGTCGAATCCTTAAGTGTGTCTCCCTACGGTTCGTGAATTATGCGGACATGATCGAGACACTTCTCCGAACAATAACCAATAGAGGAATCTGGAAATTCATATGGCTCCCACATATTTCTACGATTACTTTGCGATCGAATGAACCACTTACATACGATACCAATTTCCCTTTGTCTCACGATAGTTTACTTATCCGAGGTTATGATCGTCGGTATCTCTGCATACCTAGTTCAACCTCGTTACCGATAAATACTCTTTTCTCGTTCCCGTGATATGTGATCCCTTGTGAGCCAGTCACATGCTTGCAAGCTAATTGGATGACATTTCACCGAGAGGGCCCAGAGTATATCTATCTGTCATATGGATGGACAAATCCCATTCTTGATCCATGTGTCTCAACCAATACTTTCCGAACACTCAATGCCACCTTTATAGCCACCCAGTTACGGTGTGGTGTTTGATGTCATCAAAGCATCCATCCGGTAAAGGTGATATGCATGATCTCATGGTCGAAGGAATTGGGTTACTATGTATCAGAAAGCATATAGCAATTGAACTATTAAAATGACTTGATCTTTATGCTACGCTTATCTATAGGAGTATGTCCACCATATCATTCTCCTAACGATATGATCTTGTTGTTGATAACATGTCAATGTTCATGATAGGGAAACGACAATCATTTATCAACCAACAAGCTAGTATTATATAGAGGCTTTACTAGGAACTTCAAATTGAGTTTACAAATCACACAAGTATTAATGTTTCCTTATTAATACTATTATAGCATGAATGCAAACATTTATCATAAACACAAAGATATAATAATAACTACATTTATTATTGCCTCTAGGGCATATCTCCAACAGTCTCCCACTTGCACTAGAGTCATCTAATCTAGATTACATGGTAATATACCGAACACCCATGGCAGTTTGGTGCTGGTCATGTTTTTCCCTTGGGAGAGGTTTAGTCAATGGATCCGCCACATTCAGATCTGTGTGTACTTTGCAAATCTTTATATCCCCATCTTGGATATGTTCTCGAATAGCGTGAAAACGTAGCTTGATGTGCTTCAGCTTCTTGTGTGACCTTGGTTCTTGCGCATTGGCTATGGCGCCCATGTTATCACAGTAGATAGACATTGGGTCCAGCGCACTAGGAACCACACCCAGTTCTGTAATGAACTCTTTCATCCATGTCGCTTCTTGTGAAGCCTCCGAAGCAGCCATGTATTCCGATTCAGTTGAAGATCTCGCCACAACGCTTTGCTTTGCACTCCTCCAGCTAACTGCTGCACCATTCAAAATAAATACGTATCCAGATTGTGATTTAGAATCATCCGGATCGGTGTTCCAACTAGCATCGGTGTAACCATTAACAACGAGCTGTTCATCACCTCCATAAGAAAGAACCATATCCTTAGTTCTTCTCAAGTACTTAAGGATGTTTTTGACCGCTGTCCAATGATCCACTCCTGGATCACTTTGATATCTGCTAGTTAAACTAACAGCATATGAATGTCGGGTCTAGTACATAGCATGGCATACATTAGAGATCCTATGGCTGAGGCATAGGGAGTCTTACTCATCCTTTCTCTATCTTCCGCCGATGTCGGACTTTGAGTTTTACTCAAGGTCGTATTGGGCAACATGGGCAAGAACCCTTTCTTGCTATCTTCCATTCCAAACCTCTTTAGAACTTTGTCCAAATATGTACTCTGTGACAATGATATTTGGCGTTTCGATCTATCTCTGTAAATCTTTATGCCTAATATGTAAGCTGCTTTGCCAAGATCCTTCATTGAAAAACTATTATTCAAATATTCCTTGACACTATTAAGAAGGTCTACATCATTCCCAATCAATAATATGTCATCCACATATAGTATTAAGAATGCTACAGAGCTCCCACTCACTTTCTTGTAAATACAAGCTTCTCCATAAGTTTGTATAAAACCAAAACTTTTGATCACCTTATCAAAACATTGATTCCAACTTCGGGATGCTTGCTTCAATCCATAAATGGACCGTTGAAGTTTGCATACCTTGTTAGCATCTTTAGGATCGACAAAACCTTTGAGTTGCATCATATACAACTCTTCATCAATATCTCCATTGAGGAATGCTGTTTTGACATCCATCTGCCATATCTCATAATCATAATATGCAGCGATTGCTAACATAATCCTCACAGACTTTAGCTTCGCTACTGGTGAGAAAGTCTCATCGTAGTCAACTCCTTGAATTTTTCGAAACCCTTTTGCGACAAGTCGAGATTTATAGACAGTAACATTACCATCAGCATCTGTTTTCTTCTTGAAGATCCATTTGTTCTCGACGTCCTTCCGGCCATCTGGTAAGTCCACCAAGGTCCATACTTGGTTTTCGTACATGGATCCAATCTCGGATTTCATGGCTTCTTGCCATTTATTGGAATCTGGGCTCATCATTGCTTCCTCATATGTCTCAGGGTCATCGGTGTTGTCCACCAACATGACATTCATAACGGGATCATAACAATCAGGAGTGGTACGAGTTCTCGTTGACCTCCGAGGCTCTGTAGCAACTTCAACCGAAGTTTCATGATCATCATCATTAGCTTCCTCTCTAATTGGTGCAGGCACCACAGGAACTTCTTCCGGTGCTGTGCTACTCGCAATTTCGAGAGAAGGTTCGATAACCTCGTCGAGTTCTACTTTCCTTCCAGTCACTTCTTTCGAGAGAAATTCCTTCTCTAGAAAGGATCCATTCTTGGCAACGAAGATTTTGCCTTCGGATCTATGATAGAAGGTATACCCAATAGTTTCCTTCGGGTATCCTATGAAGACGCATTTTTCCGCTTTGGGTTCAAGCTTGTCCGGCTGTAACTTCTTTACATAGGCTTCGCAACCCCAAACTTTAAGGAACGACAATTTAGGTTTCTTCCCAAACCATAATTCATACGGTGTCGTTTCAACGGATTTAGATGGTGCCCTATTTAAAGTGAATGCGGCTATTTCTAATGCATAACCCCAAAATGATAGCGGTAAATCTGTAAGTGACATCATAGAACAAACCATATCTAAGAGAGTTCGATTACGACGTTCGGACACACCATTACGCTGTGGTGTTACCGGCGGTGTCAACTGTGAAAGTATTCCGCATTTCTTTAAATGCTCGCCAAACTCGTAACTTAGATATTCACCTCCACGATCAGAACGCAGAAATTTAATCTTCTTGTGACGTTGATTCTCTACCTCACTTTGAAACTCCTTAAACTTCTCGAAAGTTTCGGACTTATGTTTCATGAAATAGATATACCCATATCTACTCAAATCATCCGTGAAGGTAAGAACATAACGATAACCACCGCGCGATGCTACACTCATTGGACCACACACATCGGTATGTATGATTTCTAATAAGTCCGTAGCCCGCTCCATCATACCAGAAAATGGAGTCTTAGTCATTTTACCCATCAGACATGCTTCGCATCTATCAAGTGATTCGAAATCAAGTGATTCAAGAAGTCCATCGGAATGGAGTTTCTTCATACGCTTCACTCCAATGTGACCAAGACGACAGTGACACATATAAGTCGAGTTATCGTTTGATTTCAACCGTTTAGCCTCAATGTTATTAATATGTGTATTTCCACTATCGAGATTCAACAAGAATAGACCATCTATCAAAGGTGCATGTGCATAAAACATATTACTCATATAAATCGAACAACCATTATTCTCGGACTTAAACAAGTAACCGTCTCGCAATAAACAAGATCCCGATATAATGTTCATGCTCAACGCAGGCACCAAATAACAATTATTTAAGTATAAAACTAATCCTGATGGTAGATGAAGGGGTAGTGTGCCGACCGCGATCACATCAACCTTTGATCCGTTTCCCACGCGCATCGTCACCTTGTTCTTCGCTAGCTTCCGTTTATTTTGCAGCACCTGTTTCGAGTTACAAATATGAGCAACCGAACCAGTATCAAATACCCAGGCACTACTACGAGTACTAGTGAGATACACATCAATAACATGTATATCAGATATACCTTTCTTCTTGATGTTGCCGTTCTTCAAATCCGCCAAGTACTTTGGGCAATTCCGCTTCCAGTGACCTTCTCCCTTGCAGTAAAAGCACTCAGTATCAGGCTTAGGTCCAGCCTTGGTCTTCTTCGCCGGCCTGGTAACTTTCTTACCAGCCTTGGTCTTCTTGAAGTGTCCCTTCTGCTTAGACTTGCCTTTCTTGAATTTGGTGGTCTTATTGACCAACAACACTTGGTGCTCTTTCTTGATCTCCACTTCTGCAGACTTTAACATAGCAAACAGTTCTGGCAACTACTTGTTCATGTTCTGCATGTTGTAGTTCATCACAAAGTTCTTGTAACTTGGTGGTAGTGATTGGAGGACACGGTAAATCCCCAAAGCATTAGGAATCACTATACCCAAGCTTTGAAGTTTGTTTGCGTGCCCAGACATCTTAAGCACATGCTCACTGACGGAGCTGCCCTCTTCCATCTTGCAGTTAAAGAACTTTTCAGAAGCCTCATAACTTCCAATTGCCGCATGAGTCTCAAAGATCAATTTGAGATCCTCGACAATATCATATGGGTCTGAATTCTCAAACCTTTTCTGAAGCTCCGATTCCAAACCATACAAGATAGCACACTGAACTATGGAGTACTGATTCTTCCGAGCGAGGTAAACATTCTTTACTTCATCGGAAGCATCAGCTGCAGGTGGGTCACCCAGCGGTGCATCCAGCACATAGGTCAAATTACCAGCTGTGAGGACAATCCTCAAATTGCGGAACCAATACGCGAAGTTGCTTCCATTGTTTTTCAACTTTTCTTTCTCTAGGAACGCATTAAAATTGATGGTAGGGGCTGCCATTGATCTACAACATATTTGCAATAGTTTAGACTAAGTTTATGACAAATTGAGTTCAAATTAATAATAAAGTTAATCTAGGTGAACTCCCACTCAAAACAACATCCCTCACATTGTTTTAGTGATCACACGAACCAAATCCACTACATCAACACCGATCATCATGAGAGTTGATATAGTTTCAATGGCGAACAATCGTCATGTTCATCATATCTACTATATGATTCATGCTTTACCTTTCGGTGATCCGTGTTCCGAGACCATGTCTGTACATGCTAGGCTCGTCAAGATCAAACCTTAGTTTCCGCATGAGCAAACCTGGCTTGCTCACGTTGTATACACTTGCAGAATCTAACACACCCGATCATCATGTGGTGCTTCGAAACAACAAGCTTTAGCAACGGTGCTAACTAAGGGTGAACACTTTATGACTTGAAATTCATGTGCATGAGGGATCATCTTATAATGCTACCGTCGTCTACTAAGCAATACAAGATGCATAAAGGATTAACATCACATGCAATTCATAATATGTGATATGATATGGCCTTTCTTCTTTGTGCTTCCGATCCCCATCTTCTAGCACGAACATGATCTCCATCATCACCGGCATTGCATCAAGGTCAATGACGCCTCTCCATGGTTGTCGTCCACCGGCTTCAACTATTACAACTACTTTGAATAGACACGTGGGTCTTAACATAAATTAAAGACAACCATATGGCTCCTGCCGGTTGCCAACTTACAATAAGGAACATTGCATACATCAAATATAATCACAATCATGGCCATATCACATCACTGCACACCCCTGCAAAACAAAGTTAGACGCCTCTACTTTCTTTGCATGTTTTACGTGGTTTGGGGCTTTCAATAAGTGTCGTTCTAACTTACGAACATGAACCACAACATTGATACTAGTATTGTTAATCACCCGTTGTAAATTGGATCTTAACTATGCTAGGAGAAACAGGCACCCGCAAAGCCACTTATGCAATACAAGTTGCATGTCAAGCGTGGAGCAAGTCTCATGAACGATGTCATGTAAGGTTAGCCCGGGCCGCTTCATCCCAACATACCGCAAGATGCAAAGTACACAAGAAGCAATCGACAATAAAAGCATCAAC
The DNA here is from genome assembly GCA_916181665.1 of Avena sativa. Classification (NCBI taxonomy): domain Eukaryota; kingdom Viridiplantae; phylum Streptophyta; class Magnoliopsida; order Poales; family Poaceae; genus Avena; species Avena sativa. The sequence continues at coordinate 380,573,578 of OV702284.1, forward strand.
GCCCACAATGACCATTGTGTTCTACTCGTGCAACAGATCTACATATAGACACGACTCTGATACCACTGTAGGGTTTCGTAGCATGGAAAACAAAAAAATTCTATCGCATACAAACAAACAAGCCAAGATATATCTACTAGATTGTAGCAACGAGTCGATGGAATAACTTACCCTTGAAGATTCCAAAGTGTTTAACGAGAGCGGATTCTCGTGGGTGATGTAGTCGTACTCTTCCCGATCTCAAGATCGCGTAGTCGATCCTTCCGGCGCTGCGTTCCGGCAGCGCTCCCGCAGTCGGTCACACGTTCGGTACTCGATGAAGACCTTCCTCTCCCTTGTTCCAGCAGGCAGCGGAGGTTGTAGCACTCTCCTCGCGATTCCGGCAGCACAACGACGTGGTACCGGAAGTAGAGGGGAGATCTCGCAGGGCTTCGCCTTAAGCCGGAGCGAGTATGGTGGAGTATGAGAGAGCTCCTCGGCGATCTAGGGTTTAGACACACCAAGGAGGAGAGGCTAGAGCCGGCGGCTAGGGTTCCGGGGACCCCCAAGTCGGCGGCTAGGGCAAAACCCTAGGGGGCGGCGGCGGCTATGGTGGTAGGCGCCAAGCTAGGGTTTGAGGAGAGGTACTTGTGTGTGCTAGGAGGGAGCCCTGCCCCTCCTTATATAGGTGGAGGGGCCGGCGGCCAAGGGGAGGGAGGGGAGTCCCTCCCCAACTAGGCTTGGGTGGTGCGCCGGCTTGGGGAGGAGGGACTCCCTCCCCAACTCGGTTTCAACCTCCTCCTCCTCTTTCCAAAACTTGCCGTTTGACTTTCAAACTAGTCGTTTGACTTTTCAGTTTAGGATTTGAATAAACCCTTTATTTTGGACAGCGAAGACACTTAGTACATGATGCAATCATTCCAACTTGCAATGACACATTCATGTACCCCTTCCCCTCCGGAGTGCCAGACATTCCGGAAACTTCTAGAACATTCCCGATGAAAACACCGGAATCATTCCCCAACTCCGAAACGGGACTTTCCTTATATGAATCTTATTCTCCGGACCATTCCGGATCTCCTCGTGATATCCCGGATCCCATCCGAGACTCCGAACAACATTCGGTCTCTTTCTCATTCATTCCATAACTACTCAAACAACGTCGAATCCTTAGGTGTGTCTCCCTACGGTTCGTGAATTATGCGGACATGATCGAGACACTTCTCCGAACAATAACCAATAGAGGAATCTGGAAATTCATATGGCTCCCACATATTTCTACGATTACTTTGCGATCGAATGAACCACTTACATACGATACCAATTTCCCTTTGTCTCACGATAGTTTACTTATCCGAGGTTATGATCGTCGGTATCTCTGCATACCTAGTTCAACCTCGTTACCGATAAGTACTCTTTTCTCGTTCCCGTGATATGTGATCCCTTGTGAGCCAGTCACATGCTTGCAAGCTAATTGGATGACATTTCACCGAGAGGGCCCAGAGTATATCTATCCGTCATATGGATGGACAAATCCCATTCTTGATCCATGTGTCTCAACCAATACTTTCCGAACACTCAATTCCACCTTTATAGCCACCCAGTTACGGTGTGGTGTTTGATGTCATCAAAGCATCCATCCGGTAAAGGTGATATGCATGATCTCATGGTCGAAGGAATTGGGTTACTATGTATCAGAAAGCATATAGCAATTGAACTATTAAAATAACTTGATCTTTATGCTACGCTTATCTATAGGAGTATGTCCACCATATCATTCTCCTAACGATATGATTTTGTTGTTGATAACATCTCAATGTTCATGATAGGGAAACCACAATCATTTATCAACCAACAAGCTAGTATTATATAGAGGCTTTACTAGGGACTTCAAATTGAGTTTACAAATCACACAAGTATTAATGTTTCCTTGTTAATACTATTATAGCATGAATGCAAACATTTATCATAAACACAAAGATATAATAATAACTACATTTATTATTGCCTCTAGGGCATATCTCCAACAGTCGACGGTACAGACGGTTATCGGCATGGGTGACGGTAGGGGGTGGTGCGGTGCTCCCTGGCGATGCTCAACGGCACGGTGGCGTGACGTGGGCCGGTGCGGTTTGGTCGGAACGCGACGGTGCTCTGAGCGTGCCCGACGGAGAATTTAATGGCGCACAGCACGTGTGGTCCGCGCGGCGGCGAACGAGCGTGTCTGCGGAGTTGCTGGGACGGTGGTGATCATGTATACACGCGGCGAGGGCGACGCGCGGTCTGTGGGCTTCGGTCGAGGGTGGCGCTCTGGCGCATGCTCGGCATGGTTGCCGGCGGGCTGGGCGCGGTCCGTTCGTGTGGTCCAGTGGCTGGCAACGTTCGAGCGCTGGACAGGGAGTGGCGGTGGACGGTGGGCTGCCTCCTAGACATGCTGGCTAGGCTTGTTTCTCCTTCTAGCTTGCTGTCGACATGGGGGTGACAAGGGTGCATTCATCCTGCTCACCATTGATGGCATTGCCAAGCTTACAGTGCTGCTAAGGGTGTGCAATGGAGCTAGATGATCTACTAAAACCTAGTTGTAACCAGAGAGGGAACAAGTTAGGCTTCAATCACTGCTCACAATAGTGTTTGGATTTTGTTTGATTTGTGTCTGCCAAGTGTTTGATGAAATGGCCGCAAGAATTCAAGTTTTGAATTTTGAAAAGATTTTTGGTGAGTGTGCTAGGTTGGTGCTGGTGAGTCTGCAGATGCTTGGGTTTTGAAAGTTGAGCTTGTTTGAGTGATTTTTGAAAAAGTGGGATCTTCTCATATGATTAAGATTCAATTTTGAACTGTCATTTAAACTATGCATTTGAAAGTTTCTGGATGATCACAAAGTGGGCCTTGATGATTTGTTATGAGTACAATCAAGGGGTGCAAGGATCCAGAAAAGTTTCTGTTAGGTTCTGAAAGTTTGAGACAACCAAAATAGGCATGAGAGTTAATTTGGTCAAAATGACCATTCACTCATTTAGCTTTATTTTGATTTATTTGTCCTTGAGAAAAGTTTGGAAATTGTTTAGATGATGTTTATTTCACCTAAAAACATTTTACAAGCAAAGAAACACATAAACAAGACAATTTAAAAGAATTTAAAATGGGATGCATACACACATGCATGCTTTCATCTTTTTATTTAGAAAAGTTTTTGTTAACCCTAAATTTGATGAGTAGAGTTTGATGATCCAAGTTCAGTATTTTTGAGTTAATTAACATGTGGACCCCTCTGCTAAAACTTAAAAGAGAGACAACTTATTAGTGGTCATAAATCTTCTATTAGTGATGGATTTTGATTACTCCTCATGCTCCACCGTGGAGTAGACGAGTAGTGGTGTTGTCGGTTCTACACTTCTACTGATGCTAAAGTCGCCCCTAATGCTCCACCGTGGAGCTGTCTTCGCAATGGCGACAATGCAACTATCATAAAGTAAGTATCGTGCACGTATCATGCACAATGATACTGTGCATGATACTAGCTAGTACTAGTATATGATCCTAGATTTAGAAATCACAAACACGAGTGGCTAACAAAAGATAAGAGAAGCCCGAGCTAGGATTGCTTTAAGACCAAATCTTGATATTTTATCAAGTTCGGTCAGGGCGAGAGAGAGAGAGAGGGGGGTAGTGTACTCAGCTTCCAAGCTGCAATGCTCCCTCCACTAAAAATATGTATATAAAAAATCATATTTACAAGTTTAAAAAATCTGAAAATAAATTCTGGATAGAGTCAAGGTTCTATCCTACAACATGCAAAATCATAACATGAAATTATTTATATTATAGGCTACACAAAAATGACCGAACGCCTATTGCCAGATCGGCCCGCGGGTCATACTCGGGCCGGTCAGCCGGTGGACCTATCTTTTTTTAAAATCTCAAAAATACAATTTTAAAGTTTCAAAAAAATTGAAATAAATCACACATGTATGCTAGGGTGGACCCACGTCGGGGGAAGTAGGGGTACGCTGCTCAATTTTCTGTTTTATGTGTTTTGAAGGAGAGCTTTGGCGCAGTGGTACAGTTGCTGCCTTGTGACCACAAGGCCATAGGTTCAAATTCTGAAAACAGCCCGCAGAAATATAGGGATAGACTACGTACGTACAAAAGATCCAAAGTGGTCGGACTCTTTCCCGGCCTGAGTCAGCCTGACAACAAGGCCCTAGTGATTTGAGCCTCCACTTGGTACATATATTATCTAGATACTTATCGTTTAAATTTTAGAAAGAATAAGATCGTATGTGAACTACGTAAAAATGAGAAAATGAAACTTTGTATTTTTTGCATAGTACTCCCTTTGTTTAGAAATATAAGATGTTTTAGGTTTATGAATGAGATATATCTAGACACCTTTTAATGTCTAGATTCGTTTGAACCTATACACTAAAACGTGTCTAGATACATCTCCTTTACAAACCTAAAACATTTTATATTTCTAAACGGAGGGAGTAGAATCCAGTTCGTTACAGTTAGTTGGACATTTCATCTTTTTGAGAATAGTCACGTACTAGATCTCACGTTGATTGATGTTGTGGTGAGAAGCGCGATCGTGGAAACACATAACAAAGCTTACTTTTCGATCGTGACAGCAGAATAAAATTCGTTACCGACGGTTTCAGGGGCGACCAAATATACGTTTTCTTCACTGTTGATGACGGTCAGTTGCCTAACGAGACCGGCTCTCCATGGCGACAGATAACCGAACGCCTATTGCCAGGTCGGCCCGCGCGCGGGTCAGACTCGGGCCGGTCAGCCGCTGCTCATGCCGAGTGGGTCGCGCGTACGTACGTACGGCAGGGAACCATGCCATGTGGGCCCGTCTCGTGTTGGACGGAACGGGTGGCTCCCGCTTCCCCGCTGCTCGCATTCGCACGCTCCAGCCTCTCTACTCTGCAGTCTGCCCGTCGTCGTTTCTGGCAGGAAGTAGGTGGCGGGAACCGCTGCGGAATTGAAGACCGGAAGCTCTCGGCGACACGGTGGGGGCAAGGTTTCGTGCACGCCTCCGGTTCCTACCCGCCGCTAGACACGCCGCGATACCGGTCGCTCCGAGGTGCTCGCTGGTCAGCGGCTCACCTTCGTCACCCGTTCCGTGGGTGTGACAAAACCACGCGAGGACTTTGTGACGGGTTGGGCCTTGATTGACGAAGGGTGGGCAGGCATGCGAGTAGCGTGTTGTAGAGGCGACAACTGTCGGGCGAAATTTCATACCGGGACAGTGGGACACACACCGTGCGGAAGGGCATCCCACCGGCAATATCTAAACGAACTACCTAAAATGTTTCGTTTTAGTGCGTTCAGGTTAAGTCATCGGCGTTTTTGTGTCAACTTACGTCTTGTCCGGCCAGCCGCACGCAGACACAGACCGAAACGAACAGGCCAGCCTATGAAAAAAAAGCCTATTATATGATTATATTTGTGCCAGTCTCTATCCATGTATGTACGGGCAGACTCATTCAGGCATCAGCTTTTGGGTCACGGATGGGTTGGTCCGGCCTGACATAGTCTAGATGGGTCGTGTCTCTAGGCGCCATACACGTCCCGCGCGTCTGCACGGACCGATTAGGACACATTCGAACCGTTTGGATAGAGCCGGTGGAGATCCCCTAATGTCATGAGCTATCATGTCGGGTTGTTACTCCCCCTTATTCAAATTATATGATGTTTTTTGTATTTTTATTAAATATAAGTGTTTCAGAAAAAGTGAAACATCTTATATTTCGAAACGGGGTGCTTGTAAATGCGATCTACTTCCTCTGTTTTAAAATATAAGATATTTTAACTTTGTGAAGCAAATGTATTTAGACTACTTTTAGTATATAAGTTTACTCAGCTTTGGAGTGAATCTACACACTAAAAAAAATTAGATACATTTTCTTCAAAACCTAAAACATTTTATATTTTGAAACGGATCGTAGAAGCGATTTAGTTGAATAGAGAATTTGCCCGTATTTGTCCGGTTAGGGATGTCGAAGGAGCCCGCGCCTAATGGAGCGCGAGAAGAACCGGCTCATGGACGTCGGGACATTTTCGGGGAGGCACACGTATGCCGGAGGTGACATGCTCCGAGGTGGGTGGCTAGCGGCGAACGGTGCCTCCCGTGCTCGTCGAGGCTAGGTGTGCCGCTAGGAGTTCCGCAACCTCCTGCTAATCGAAAATCAGCAGAGCCGCTTGGTCGTCCGCTTGCTTGTTGGCCAATGTCTATGACAGTAGACTGGGCAGCGGTGGCCTTGACAACAAGGGCGTAGGGGACTGCCTTGGCCTAGTTCCGCACATTTTCCTTTCTTGGGTCGCTCTGCCCCATTTTTTCCCTAGGGCTTCGACTATGGACGCGATGGCGGTAGTGGCGGAGGAGGATGAAGGCGACTAGGGCTGCGCCAGGGGAGGGTTGGGAGAGTTGGAGAGAAAGAGAGTTGACTGATTTGGGGCCGGAATAGCTGCAGACACAACACGACACAAAGAGGGCAATTTGTTTTTTTAAACACAATATATTGAGCTAGCAAGCCATCTCATTAAAAACCTTACGGTTCCTTTAGGTATCCTGAAAGGAAAAAAGTACGTCTGAAACTTGTTGTTCCGAAGTTAAACCAATGTTACATCTCGAATTACAAAAGGCAAAACAAAATCTGGGGGATCACCCTCCTAGCTACGAAACTCCTTTGAAGAATAAGCAGATTTATCTAGCTCATGCGCCACCTGGTTTGAAAGAGGGCAATTTGTTTGTCCACGGCACCCCAAATTATATTTAAATTTAGAGCCGGTTTGGGACAAAAAGAAGAATGAGTTGTTGTTCCTTTTGGAAGCGTGTTGGGGCCTATTTTCCTCTCCCCTGATCCAAACGGACAAGCGACAAACATACTATGAGGAGGATGGTTGAAAATTCTTTTTTTGAGGAAAAAAAAGAAAAAGAAAGAAAATTCTTAGAAAGACATGAAAAGAAGAAGAAAAACATTAGGGATCCATAAATGAGAGGAGGATGTTCCCACGTATTGGTTTCCGAGCAACCAGGCCCGCACACAAGTGGCGCATACTACTGTTTTTCTCTTATTTTTGCTAGTTATGAGACGTTGACAAGTGACGAGCGAACTATTGAGCCGGATTGCTGGGATCTTACGAATGTTGACAGGATATCTATAGAACTTAGGACTTGACGCGTGTAAATCAACATTTACTTTTTTCCATTTATTATTATGAATGACTTTATGATGGAGTACTTTTTTTTAGCGTGACCATTGATGTATTTTTCTATAGGAGTACAACATGAGAAAAAGTTCCTGGCCACATTTTACCCCTAATCAGACTGAGAAACTTCTTTTGAGCTTAAGCTTTTCGAGAATTTGGCTCATGAATGCCAGTGAAAATTGGTTCCGGTTTTTTGGAATTTTTAGTTCATAAGTGAGCAGGAAATAATTTCTACAAATGGCATTACTCAACTAACATGGAATTGGTCCACCCAATCTGAGTTGGTACTCTAATTCTCCATCTATGATGCATAACATGTTCAAATGAGCTCACTGTGATATTCATCATGTATCACATTATTTACATAAAAAGAGAAATAGCATACAACACATCTACACAAATTATAGAGAGAGTTATAGATGAATTTCCACCTAAAATTCTAATGATGGTATGTGCACCTCAGCACATACAAAAGCTTGTCGCGTCATTGTGACATCCCAACTTTGATGCTTGTTTTTTTTGTGGTTTTTAGTTTTTCTTGCACCTCTTGATTTCATGCCCAATGGCAAATGTGGTTAAGACAGTATCATTTTCTCCCCAAGTCCCACCATTTTCAGCCTCAACATTAAGATAAATGTTTCCATGAGAACTGATTCAATGACTTTTACGGTACCCTTAAGTTAATATGGGTCGTTCATTTTCTTCAATCCGAAGGTTGTGAGTGATCTGGTACTCCGGGCTAACTAGGACGGAGTACCACCCCGAGTTCTTGCGGTTATCGGTGGAGTACCATGATCTGTGGGTTAAAACAGTAGTAATTCTTAATATAGGAAGTTGTATTACTCCGATCTAGGTTTGGAGTATTCTCCGACCCAGAAATTTACGATCACAAAATCGTAGTTCGTGATCCAGAAAGCCCACTAAATTCATGGTACTGCATCTCGGCCGCGGGCGGCTGGCTATGGTCGCGCCTCATCGAATCAAGGTGTGAAGGTGGAGAACTCCATGAACTACCCCGTTAGAACCTGACGAACTGCTCTGACCCTCTGATAAGACCAATGAAAAATACATGAACCTGGGACCATTCACGTTTTCTTTGAATTCAACCAGATCCATCCACTTCGGGGCCTGTTCAGTTTGGCATGGATTGAAAGAAATTGACATGGTTTAATATGGATTAAATCCATTCTAAGTCAAAATACTCCTAATTCTACTCCAATCCACCCCAATCCAATTGGGAGGTGGAATAATCGAACATGCCCTCACAAATTTTGCAAATTCCCATCCCATCAGCTTGATTCGTACATTTTTTTTTGGAAATGGGCACTTTATTACTTTCATAGCAATGTTTACACCCGGCCTCTGCATAACTAGGATGCACACAGCCAATCAAACACACGAAGAGTTTAAAACAGAAAAAGGAGCATTACAAAAATTGAGAACTCGAATGTAAATGTCCTCAAACTAATGCAGTTCTATCCTCAAATCACGTGGCCATCCATGTCAGGAAAAAATATCCCTCGCCGTATTCTCCAATCGCGTACATCCCTTCACAGACAAGTCGCGAAACTCCAAATGTTGGAAAGGAACCCATGATCGAAGTATATATAGCTATGGCCCGATGAATAACCTGCAAAGGAGAAGACATAATGTTATTGAAAATCTTGTCATTTCTACATAGCCAAAGCGACCAAATAATAGCAAGCTCTCCCCCCCTAAAAAAATCATGTATTTATCCTCTATTCCATGCAGCCAGTTACCAAAAACATTGGCTACAGAGCGTGGGGGAGATAAACCAGAGGCTACTTGGATGATTGTGTTAAAATCAGCCTTAGGATCATCTAGGGTAGATCGATTCGGTACTATACTGTCTATGCCTTTAATTCGTGTTGGTGCTGACTATTGATTGAGAGATAGAGAGGGATCAGAGAGATGGAGCATACCTTCTCCTTGGCTAAAGGAGGGGGGGGGGGCGATGTGGCCATGGTGTTCGACGGCGACGGCTAGCTGGGGCTGGGCTAGGCGGCGGCGGTGGGGTGCTTCCCGTGGCTAAGCGCAAAACCCTAGATCGGAAGGGGTTGTGGTGGGGAGAGCGGTGGCGCGACGAACCTCGTAGTCAGTGCCCCAGTCCCCACCTATCTTTATATTGCGCTGCCACATGGGCCCACCAACCTTGACTTGGTTGGGCGCCCCCGATCAGGGCGCGAATCGAGGGTCCGTTTGAACCGTTGGGTTCATATGTGGAGAGGTCAACCTAACATTCTCCCCCTTGATCTCGACTTTACTTTTCACTTTATACTTTACTTATTTCATCACAGATCGATACATAGAGCATGTTTCATCGTCTCAGCTCAATTGCCGATAGAATCAGACAGCCACTATATACCTTTCTATTTTAAAACAAATCATGTTACTTTAGGGCCTCTGTAGTCCAGGAATCATAGGCTTTCCATTAAACCCATGCCGGCTATATGTTCCTTGAACACATTGGGTGGTAAGCCTTTCGTTAGCGGATCCGCAAGCATATCCTTTGTCCTTATATGCTCGAGTCTTATAGTTTGATCCTGGACTTTGTCCTTCACAACATAATACTTTATATCTATAGACTTTGTAGCATTACTCGACTTGTTGTTGTGAGCATAGAATACCGCGGGCTCGTTGTCACAGTACATCTTTAGTGGCCTGCTGATGCAGTCAACCACTTTCAAGTCGGGCAAAAATTTCTTTAACCATAACGCCTGTCCCATGGCCACATAACATGCTATAAATTCTGCATACATCGTAGATGATGCAACTATCGACTGTTTGGCGCTTCTCCATGAAATAGCACCTCCTGCGAGAGTAAAGACATACCCTGTCGTGGACTTTCGGTCATCTTTATCTCCCGCAAAATCCGTATCTGAATACCCTTTTATCTCTAGGGAATCAGATCTTCTATATGTTAGCATGAGGCCTTTTGTGCCTTGCACATAACGCAAAGCTTTCTTTACCATCTTCTAGTGCTCTATGCCTGGATTCTCTTGATATCTACCGAGTACCCCGGTGATAGATTCTAAGTCAGGGCGAGTGCACACTTGTGCATACTGTAAGCTTCCAACAGCCGAAGCATATGGTAATGACTTCATTTGATCGATCTCATATTGATTCTTTGGACATTGGGATTTCCCAAAACTATCGCCCTTGACTATGGGAGCAGGTGTTGCATTACTCGCATGCATATTGTATTTCTTTAAAATCTTTTTACAATACGCTTTCTGCGACAGTCCTAACACTCCATTCTTTCTATCTCGGTGAATTTCTATGCCCAAAACATAAGAAGCTTCACCAAGGTCTTTCATGTCAAAATTTGATGACAAGAATTTCTTTGTCTCTAGTAGTAGACTAACATCACTGCTGGCAAGCAGAATGTCATCCACATACAGAATTAGGAAAATATATTTCCCACTTTTGAACTTTGCATAAATGTAGTTGTCCTCAACATTTTCCTTGAAACCAAATCTTTTAATGGTATCATTAAACTTTAAATACCACTGCCTAGAGGCTTTCTTTAACCCATAAATGGATTTCTTTAGGCGGCATCCCATATGTTTCTTCCCCTCCATGAAAAAACCCTTGGGTTGTTTCATGTAAACATTTTCTTTTAAATCTCCATTTAGAAATGCCGTCTTAACATCCATTTGATGCAACTCTAAATCAAAATGTGCAACTAGTGCCATGATGATTCTGAAGGAGTCCTTACATGAGACCGGAGAAAAAGTCTCATTGTAATCTACGCCTTCTCTTTGCGTAAAGCCTTTTGCCACAAGTCTATATTTGTACTTTTCTACATTCCCATTGGAGTCATACTTTGTTTTGTAGACCCATTTGCATCCTACTGTTTTGACTCCTTTAGGAATTTCTTCTAAGTCCCAAACATTGTTGGAACTCATTGATTTCATTTCATCTTCCATTGCTTCCACCCACTTGGCTGAGTGAGGGCTACTCATGGCTTCTTCATATGAGGTAGGATCGCCCTCCATATGAACAACGTTGTATACTTTGTAAACTTCTTTGGAAATGGCTGGTCTTCGTTCTCTTTTAGACCTTCTGAGTTCATCAGACTCTTGCTCATTTCTTGCCTCGGGTTCAGGCACATTTACAGTAGGTGGCTGTTCTGGCTCCCTTTCGTGCTCAACAGTGGGTTCAGGTGGCTCCTGATGGACAGGTTCCGAACTTTCGCCCATTGTTGTCACGTGTGGAGTCACAACAGGTGCCGGCACCACAACCTCAGGGGTTGTAGATGGTGGCACAACAGGTAGCGAGAAAAATGGCTCCTGAGTCATCGGATTAGGTGCATGCACCCTCTTCTCCTCAAGATCAATTTTCCTAGCTACTGTGCTCCCCCTCATCAATTCGTCCTCCAAGAAGACTGCATGTCTCGTTTCTACAAACTTTGTGTACCTATTGGGACAGTAGAAACGATAGCCTTTTGACTTATCTGGATAGCCAATAAAGTGGCAAGATACTGTTTTGGGGTCTAACTTTGCAATGTTTGGATTGAAAACTTTTGCCTCAGCTGGGCTCCCCCAGACCCTCAAGTGGTGCAGAGAGGGGACTCTGCTTGTCCACAATTCATACGGTGTTTTGGGCACCGACTTACTTGGTACTCTGTTAAAAATGTGAATGGCGGTTTTAAGCGCCTCCATCCACAATCCCAATGGGAGGGTTGAATAGCTCATCATGTTGCGCACCATATCCATAAGGGTACGATTACGCCTTTCAGCTACTCCGTTTTGCTGAGGTTCGCCCGGCATAGAATACTGGGCGACTATTCCATTTTCTTGCAGGAACCTTGCAAAGGGTCCTGGTACTTGAACATATGGAGTATGCCGACCGTAGTACTCCCCCCTATGATCGGACTGAACTATCTTAATTCTTTTATCATGCTGATTTTCTACTTCAGCTTTGAAAATTTTAAATTTATCCAATGCTTCAGATCTTTCTTTAATTGGATAAATATAACCATATTGGGAGTGATCATCCGTGAATGTTATGAATGAATCATAGCCATCCACACTTTTCATCGGAAACGGTCCACAAATATCCGTGTGGATTATTTCTAGTGTAACTATGCTTCGATTTGCACCCTTTTTAATTTGTTTTATATACTTTCCTTTAATTCAATCTATGCATTGTTCTATGTCTGAGAACTCTAATGGAGGAAGAATGTCATTTTTAACGAGGATTTCTATTCTTCCCCTCGAAATATGGCCTAATCGGCAGTGTCATAACTTTGACGAGTCATGAGTTCGCTTTCTTTTCTTTTGTTCACACATGAAACACTTTTTCACATAGTGATACAAAATAAAGCTCATTGTGAAGCAAATCAACACCCACATAAGCATTATTAAACCATATGGCACACTTGCCATGTCTTTGTCCACACGGGATACATTTATCAAGTTTCTGTGTAATGAACGCTTTTAGTCTTTTCTATGAACTCCCAAGCGGAAGCACACTTTGCAATTGAGCCCGCATTAGCGTTCTCAATTGTGTTCTTTATAAAAATAATGCAACTTTTGTCGGCATTAAACATCGTTTGGTCCTCTAAGGTATATGCCATCTCCGATAGAGCATGGTCCTTTTTCTTTTCCTGCCATGCAATATCATCATCTTTTCTTCTTTAAAACACAATGATGTGTAACCATAACAACAATTGCATGCATTAATCCAACGTTGGTATAAATTAAAACATACAACTGTTTATGCAATTAAATCTATATCACCGTTGGGCAGATAATAGAGATAAATACATATATTATTGCAACAAAACATGATCATGTTATTAATAACGTTGGTCATAAAATAACAGGACCATAATTGTTTCAATAATCACTTTAACATACCTTTTGAAATTTAATTCACTTTAAAACTTTAATAAACACTTTTAACTATTTACATAGATAAATGCACCTTTTAACATAAAATAACAAATCATGATCATGCTATTGATAACGTTGGTTATATAATAACACAATCATAATCACATTTTAATATCACTTTATCACATCTTTTGAAAATTTAATTATCACTTTATTGCATTTAAGCAATTGTCTTTTACTATTTGCAGCGGAAACATTTATAATGACTTTCATAATATTTTGAACTTTATAGAAATTTTTTTGCCTTTATATCATTCTCTAGTCAAAATATACTTGAAATAAAATGACTAGAGAAAACTATGTTGAAAAATGCTTAAAACTAAGAAAAACAATTAAAACAGCTTCTGTAAAATTAAAAACAGAAAAAACTGAACTGTGCTGTTGGATCTGAGCGCGGCCCACGTTGGCCCAGCAGCCTGGGGCTATCTGCCGCCCGCGCGCAACGCCTAAGCAGGCCAGCGCCCGCTCGCTTGCGGTCCGCGGCGGCCCGCCAGCGCCCTGCGGCCTGCCCGCTTGGCCCGCCAGCCCACAGCCGCCTGATCTGAACCGTCCATCGCGGTCGCCCTAGATTGGACGGCAGTCCGCGCGTCTCGGAGGGATAAAAACGCCCCGCGTCGCAGCCCCCCGCAAACCCTAGCCCATTCTCTCCCACCCCCCACGCGACCCCTCCCTCTGGCGGCGGCTCACCCGCGCGAGGCCGAGGCGAGGCGGCCCCCTCGGCGCGTCCCTCCCTCTCCCTTGGCTCCGGCGGCGCACGCACGTGAGCCCGAGGCGAGGTGGCCACCCTCGGCGCTCCCCTCCCTCCCCCTTTGCTCTGGCGGCGCACGCGCGCGAGTCGGGCGAAGCGAGGTGGTTGCGGCGACGCGCCCCCCCTCTGCCCCACGGGCCCGCGAGCTCCCCTCGTGCTCCATCCACCCTCTGGCGGCATGCGCGCGAGCGGTCGAGGCAAGGAGGCCGCCCTGCCGGCGATGGCGCCGGCCGGCGAGCCCCTCCCTCTCACTCTCTTACGCGGCGGGGAAAAACACACCACGGCACCGCCCTCTGGCGGCTCGCCAGCATCGGGGAGAGACATCAGCGCCAGCCCGAGGCCGCCTCTTGTCCTCCTCCCCTTCCTTTGTCTTTCTTTGTCCCTCTTCCCTGTCTCACCGAAGAAGCAGAGAGAGGCGGCACCGTTTCCAGTCCCTTCGCCGGTCGTGTGTTCCCCTTGTGGTGAGCACATCACCGTCGAACGGCCTGGCTATGGTGCCCTTTGTTCTTTTCTGTTTACCTTTGATTCGGTTTTGAGAAAGAACAAAATGGGGCTTTTCTCTGTGGGAATCCTTTCTGTTTTGATTTGTGATTTTCTTTTCGGGAGAAAACTGAACTTTTGATCTTACTTTTCTTTGCCCCTGAGGGGGTTGGTTCTTCGTCTAGATGCCTCGCATAGGATGCGCATCTAGATCGAGCGGAACGGCGCGGCCGGGTGGGCAGGCGCACTGTAAACGAGATTTATTATTTGCCTTTCTCTGTTTACCGAAGTGACCATAGCCTAGATGGCTCTGATACCAATGTTAAAATCAGCCTTAGGATCATCTAGGGTAGATCGATTCGGTACTATACTGTCTATGCCTTTAATTCGTGTTGGTGCTGACTATTGATTGAGAGATAGAGAGGGATCAGAGAGATGGAGCATACCTTCTCCTTGGCTAGAGGAGGGAGGTCGATGTGGCCATGGTGTTCGACGGCGACGGCTAGCTGGGGCTGGGCTAGGCGGCGGCGGTGGGGTGCTTCCCGTGGCTAAGCGCAAAACCCTAGATCGGAAGGGGTTGTGGTGGGGAGAGCGGCGGCGCGACGAACCTCGTAGTTAGTGCCCCGGTCCCCACCTCTCTTTATATTGCGCTGCCACAAGGGCCCACCAACCTTGACTTGGTTGGGCGCCCCCGATCAGGGCGCGAATCGAGGGTCCGTATGAACCCAACCAGGTCAACCTAATAGATTGACCATATAGCGTGAGCAAATTTACGTCTCGTTATGGTGACAGAAAACGTATTGTGTACTTCTATGCCAATTCCTCTTAACAAGATTATCTTTAGTAAGGATGACCCCTACGAAGGCACCAAGCGAATATTTTCGTTTTAAACGGTATCTTCATAGCATGGGCTGTGGCAGGGAAGAGCAGCGGTATGCTATGTGGCAATGAGAAGACGAGCGTGTCTTCCATAGGTGCTTGAGGCGCGGCGGAGAACAGGATCCCGGGAGGCGCAAGGTGCGGCATACATACTCATAGTTAACGGCCGCCGCGGCATGCATACCATAGTTGACGACGCAGTTCGTTAACATTAATTAGTCAAAAATAAGAAGTCTATACTACCCCTCAAATCAAGGGAAGGCCAGATTTTGTTGGTACTTCATACTTGTTTAAAGGAGTACCAAGTACCGTAAAAACACTCTGAAAAATTCCATTTAAGACTCCTCACAATATTGTCTGTAGCCATAGTTCCTCGGTCTCATGTCATGCGTGTGAACAAACTGGATTTTTCTTGCGGCGGAAAGCTATGAACTTACATATATCTTGGAAAAGGACAATGCTCTGTGTCCCTCGGACGATGGGATTCCATCGTCCTGCTTCTCCTCACGTCACGTGTCCATTTGCTGCAAAGCATCCCGTATTTGCTATATAAGTCCCCGCTTTTGCTTCCGAAGCAAAAAAAAAAAACGGTTCGTTTCAGAAATAGAACGTCTCGTCGGAGACCTCGCCGGAAACCTATGTAGCAAAAAAATTATGCTAATATAGCAAAACCGACTTCGCCGGAAACATCGTCAGAAAAATTCGCTATGATTCTCGCCGGAGACCTTGTAGCAAATAGTTGACACAATTGTAGCAAAATCACAAGACGGTTGTAGCAAAAAGTTCTTCTAATGTAGCAAAAATCCTACTTCGCCGGAGACATCGCCGGAGAATTTAGCCGCGGAAAAACTTGTAGCAAAAGCCAGGCTAGGCAAGCTGGAAGCAACCACGGCCGCCGGTGAAAGCAACCACGGCTGCCCATGGAAGCAAGCTCGACCACCGCTGGCAGCAACCACGGCCGCCGGTGGAAGCAACCACGGCCGCCGGTGGAAGCAAGCTCGGCCACCGCTGGCAGCAACCACGGCCGCCATGGCAGCGACCAAGGCTGCTCATGGAAGCAATCTCGGCCAGCGCTGGAAACAAGCTCGGCCACCCGTGGAAGCAAGTCCACGCCGTGGCAGCAAGGTCGGCTGCTCCGTGGCTGCTCCGGTCAGCGGCGGAGCTGGCGAAGGTGGAGAAGCCCAGGCGCGCCGCCTCCATCGGCAAGCCCAAGAGAGCAGGGAGGCAACAGCTCCGGCGACGAGCGCCTCCATCGTCGTGCTTCGCGCGTGAGTGGGCACAAGGCGCGGTGATGGAGGGTCGGCAAAAGGCCCGGGGCATAGGACGGGGCTCGTGCTCTACCTCCTAAGCTCACTTCCTGCCAGGGGTGGACGGGTATGGGGATGGTTGTGGAGAGGGAATGGTGTGGGATTGGGCACGAGGGAGGAAGACGAGCAAGAGCAGCAAGGTGGTGCCTGAGTTCATCAATGGAGTTATCGGGCTGTTTGGGAATGGATGGGATAAGGAAAGAGATGAGGGAGAGAGAAGACGTGGATGTGGACCAGCTGGGCAGGAGATGGAACAAGGCGCGGTGGAACCCGGCTCCTTTTCTCCGTACATGACGAGCAGCGTGGTACGACCCGGACGATGAAATGCTCGTATCGTCCGGGGGTATCATTTTCTATCTTGGAACGTCTTGTGGGTGTTGGCCATGGTGTTGTTTGTTCCAGGACTGTGGAAATTGTGACTTCTATCTTGGAACTGCTCGAGACAACTCGCTGGCAACATGTCAGGTCAGCTCGAGCAGGAAACTGGCCCGTCCATGAGAGGCTCAATGAATGTTCCATCTTTCCCTTTTTCCCTGAATGGACGTGCACCGGCTGGGTCGCATTTAGTAGGCACAGTTGAAGGTTCAGTGCCCACCAGCATGGCCACCGGACTGACAATGATTTGAGTTTTTAAGGAAGGATTTCGACTGCACTGGATGCACGGAGAAACGCCTTCCTTACATTTCCATGACGTCAAACTATAGACCCAAACTTAAAATATACTCTCTTCGTTTCAAAATATAAAATATTTTAGGTTTATAAAGAAAGTGTATCTAGACTTTTTTTAGTGTGTAGATTCACAGTAAACCTACATACTAAAAATATCTAGATACGTTTGTTTTATAAAGCTAAAATATTTTATATTTTAAAACGGAGGGAGTATATCACAGCGAACCAGAGAAGTGACCGGCTTAGTAGGCTTATCATGAGGTGTGATGTCCATGGAGTAGCTAACTTTGTGCGAGAAAGAAAATGGAGTAGCTGACTAATGTCATGTCGATCTGTGCGTTTGGTGACCAACTCACCAACCGAGAGTTACTTTTGGGTTTCATTATTTCGTTCATAATAGGCTTGGCTGCCCTGCTTGATCTGCTGAGATACGCTATAAAAGAGCCCAGAGCTAGCTTCACATGGATTGCTCCTGTCTCCTGACACTATAATAATGATGTGCTAATGATAAACTGTACTGCATATCTGTGCCCAATACTATGCATATACGACTACTCCCATGTACTCATTGTTTCAGAAAAGAACTCCCCAGATACTCAACTGCACATTTCCAGGCATTAGCTCAACTCAACTCTCAGTATATGTTCCAGCAGAAATGATTGTGCAAATACTATGTCATGTAAGTTATGCAGGTTGTTCTGTTCCTTGTTCTCCCAAAATACTCCACTGAAACAAAAAAAAAGTGGCATACTAGGGAGACGGTAGATGAAGACAATCAAATAAGGAAATGAAGTGAACAAGTCATACTTCCTCCGACCCATATTAGTTGACTCAACTTTGTCTAGATACAAATAAATCTAGACTAGATACTTAACTAGATACGTATGAATCTGGAAAAAGTTGAGTCAACTAATATGAGTGGAGTAGCAAAAGTTGTACTGTGTACTACCATCGGAGATAGAACACATGATGCTACAATCATTATTGCTACTGTACTATTATGTACTCCCTCCATTTCAAAATATAAAATATTTTAGCTTTGGAAAGCAAATATATCTAGACTATTGTTAGTATATAGATTCACTCATATTTAGAATGAATCTACACACTAAAACAAGTCTAGATATATTTTCTTCACAAACCTAAAACATCTTATTTTGAAACGGAGGGAGTAAGAGCAACATGCATGCAGTTTCAGGCCCGATGCAGTCACACGCTGGATCGGAAACAGTCCAAATATATATGTGCGTCAAACAAAGATACAATCTGTATATTCTCATGCATTATGAGATTATGTTCAGACTTCAGATATACATGTGTGCTGCACACGTGTACTAATGAATAGTACTCTCAAACAGGGTTGGACCATGAGATTCAAGACAGATTCAGACAGATCATGCAAGGGGAGGTTCTTGCATAGGCATACTTCCAAATTTCTAGCCAAAAAAAGGAATGCCACATTCCCACACCCCCTGTAGGATTCAGTAACTTCACTTATTCAGAAGTTATAGTATGATATACTCCCTCCGTCACAAAATAGATGTCTCAAATTTATTAAAATTTGAATGAATCTAGACACTATTTAGTATACAGATTCATTCAAAATTTAAAAAACCTAAGACATCTATTCTTGGACGGAGGGAGTACAAGAAATTACTTCATTGTTTTTTTCTCTGCTCTTTACTCGTCTATTAGTGTCGAGGAACTGTAATCTGCAAGCTTGGAAGTACTTGGTTCGGTACTGGGAAGAATTGGTGGAATTTAAATTCAACATGCTGTCAGCAATGGCATTGGAATACAGTTCAGAAAAACTGCAACACAGGAACAGTGGCTATTGGAATTGGTACTGGGAAGAATTGGTGAAATTTAAATCCAACATGCTGTCAGCAATGGCATTGGAATACAGTTCAGAAAAACTGCAATACAGGGAGCAGTGCCTATTGGAATTGGTTCGGTTTGAACTTCAGAAAAGATTCAATACTTCCATCTCAGGCATACCACACAGTATGTGGAATTAACGAATTATAACAAACAGATGTCCTGTATATAAACTTGTATATGATGGTTGTTGACAGGTCGGGAGTTTGATTTTGAAACAAGTTTTGTTCAGCTCGGATACTTATTTTGCATACAGCTTAAACTCCAGAGATAGCACTATAAGTATGATCGTTAACCTCTAGCCAACTCTAGCCACGCCAAGGGAAGCAATTGTGAGTGCACCACGGGCTGGAAGCAGAGGACTGAGGGTCATCCACCTAATAGTTCAACACCCCCTATTTTTTATTTCAGAAGAAATCATGTGCAAATCAGCAAATGCTCACTTAAACACACATGTCAATATTACCTCTGCAAGAGTAAAAATGCATACTCAGCATAAGAGTAGGAAAAATGCTCACTTAAACACACATGTCAAAATTACTTAGGGGGTGTTCTTAGAACAAATTAGCAATTGCTTCAAACAGGCTCCCGAAGGTTCGTCTAACAGCAAAGTTTGCCCAAATTACTCAACCAAAAAAGAAACAATTTCCTCACTAGTTCTTCAAATTAGAGCTAACAAGAATAATTGTACTTGCCACAATCATGCTGAATCAATCCAAATACCCAAAATCCAAACCAAACTACCGAGTAAATGAGATTGAGCTTTGTACCAAATTGTTCGTGACCCACTATTTCCATGACCGAAAGAGCTCACAAGCTGATTGAAGTGTAACTGTATTGTGCACACAATGCACTACCAACTGGCATGTTCTAAGATAAGTACTGTATAAAGTTCACGGCAAACAAAACTACAAAAGCACAATTCCGAGTAAAAACAACACGAGTAGTATTATCTAATAGTTATTATGACCACACGATCATCAACCCATACTTCATAGTTCATACATCCAATCCTACAAGCCCAAAACCTGAAAGGGTGGAACCCTATGTGAACACGAGCAATCCAACCAAAGAGGCCGTGCGACTCGCTAGTCAATGCCGCACCTCGTCCTCGTGGAGGAGCATGTTGGGGACGCCCTTGAGGATGGGGAAGGAGCGGCCGCTGTCGGGGCAGACGAGGGTGCCCTCCTCGACGTGGATCTCGAGGAGCGCGTGGTGGAGGCGGCGGATCGCGCTGCCCTCGACTTCCGCAGCGCCCTCGGCGAAGAGCTCGGCCTCGGGCGGCGCCTCCGCGGCGAGGAGCTCCGGGAACCCCGCGGCGGCGGTGGCGGCGACGAGCGCGCGCCAGTCGAGCTTGGGGAGGATCCCGCGGAGGAAGTCGGCGTTGAGCTCCACCTCCTTGATGGAGGACTTGGCGACCTCCAGCGCGAGCGGGTAGCCCGTGCTCACGCCCTTCACGTTGGACGCCAGGAAGTTGTGCGTCAGGAGCCTCATCTCTCCCTCTCGAGCTCTCGAGCTCTCGCGGGGTTTGGTTGCTTCGACTCTTGCCGCCGCCGCCGCCGATGCTGCTGCTGCGGGATAATAAAACCCTAGCGGCAGAGTGGTGGATTGGAAGGAGAAGGAAAGTGAACGGGACGGGACGGGTTTTTTTGGCCGGTTGTCTTGATAGCAAACGGGACGCGGAGTGACTGTACTACGTCAGCATTGCTTTGAAAACGTAAACTTGAGAATCCGCTAACGGCTAGCAGGAGGGTGATGGCGTGATGCCGTGTCAGATCAGGTATTTTTCCGAATTCCTGGCAGAGGACTACAATCAAGACGGTGATGCCGATTGCCGTGTCAGATCAGGCATTTTTCCGAATTCCTGGCAGAAGAGAATCTCATTTGTTCTCTACTCCCTCGACGCTACGCACAGGCGAACTGCAACATACTCCCTCTGAATTTGCCTACGTTCCGCACAGGCGAACGTACTCCCTGAGTTTGCCTATGTTCCCATGTACTCCGATGGTTTGTTTTGATTTCAGAAACTGCTCACGACATCTCAAAAAAAAAACTGCTCACGAGCCAGATCACGATCTAGAGCCTCTCCCAGGAAAACTAAAAAAGTACGCCATGGTTCAGCCATGGAGCCCAACTGAGAGTTCTTGCATAATCAGACGATGAAAGGACTAAGGAAAGAACTATGTAAGTTCCATGTATTAGCTATATTGAGTCAAATGGTGAGCACTGAACATCTAGCACAAGAATGTACAACTAGTCTGGTAAAACGAACAAGTCACGGCCTAACTGGTCTAGTAAAGCTCATCAACGTCGCAAAATAGTGGACATTGCTGTGTCATCAGTCCCGCAGAAGTCCTCCAAATCAGCCATGAAATCACCTCCGTCTGCATCAGCTATATCGCTTAGCATCTTATCCTGTATTGCCTGTCCAAAGCCATAAAATGTTAATCCAAGTTAGATAACTGTATCATTCATTAGCTCTCAACTGGCACTTATTCAGTACTTATCTCTAGTTATGTGTATGTCATCTTCAGATGTGCAGAATAGGAGGCATTGTATGCTATCTTCTTGATTTTCATGCTATGATGGTTTAAGATGCTAATAATTTGCTACGAGGAAAGGAAGCGAACCTTGGACTCTTGTAGTTCCGTAACACAGGCTTGCAGCCTACTGTACTGTTCTCTTGCTTCGGGGTATTGAGTCATTGATTTCACACGATCTAATGACCTTTGTAGCCTGCCCTCGGCCTGCTTCCTGCCATCCTTCAAGTAGTCGTATTCATCTTCCTCTTTCACAGGTTGAATCTGTGATGGCCCTTCAATTTGTTTCTCAGGTTGGAAACCACGCAAGCCCCTTCCCTTTCTCCTCCATCTCAGTATAACTTTCTCCACAATACCCACTGACCAGACTACCTTCCGATAGTTTCTCCTTACTTGGTGTCCTCTTACATGAGCCTAGTGAACAATAGAAGTATAAGTATAATTCCGTAACCGATATAACATAAACAAAAAATGATGTAGCATTTGTAAAGTTGAAAACCTAACATAACTGGAATTACTCACATAAGACAGTGTAACATTTGCAACTCAAAAGTCAAGACCACTCAACGGTTGACATCATTTTCACACAGACCTCAAATTACTACTAGCACAATATTGGGCTTTATGTTACCTTTTTCCTCGTCTAAAACTAGTTGTTAAATAAACTCGCATCAGCTTTGAAATAGTGGATGGAATAACCAGTTAACTCGCCTAAGGTTTGTAGTAGAATTTGGATAATCAAATTGTTTACAATGACAAAAGATAAGGATTAGGTAGACTATAATAGAAAATACCTGTATCTTGATGATTTTCTGCCGAATAATCATAAACTCTTTTCTTCCTTTCCATCCTCTAAACTTGTTTTGGATGCGAACTGCAGCAGAATGTGGCATATCATTCTGTCCAGATTTAGCATTTTTAAGAGAAACAAGTGAAAGTGTGCGCTCATCAGATAATCCACAATCATCATCTCCATATTCAACCACCTTCTTTCTATGGAATGATTCCACCCGAAAAGCTTGAAATATTCTGGATGCAGCTAGAGTTGATTTGCGAACCGCACTAAGTGAATCTTTGAATGGCTCTGCCTGAGGATCTTGGGACGCAACTTGAGAAGAACTTGATTCTGCAAAGCCATCGGCTTCTGCTGTTCCACATATTTCGTCAACATTGCAACCCTTTGATTCTTTCAATGTGAGTGCTGAAAGATGACTTGTCAAGGCAGACTCTGCAAGAAAACCCGCAATGCCTTTGTGTCCATTTTCTGATGCTAAATCAGCAGGCGTTCTTCCCGATGGAAATTGAGGAGTTGGATCTGTTAATGCCCCAGATGCAGCTCCATTTGTTATGAGAACACCGACTGTTCGCTCTCTAAACAATAGAAATACTGTAAGTTCGACATAGACAAGTAAATACAAAATACTCAATAGATATAAACATTCTGGCTATACCTTCCACATGATGCAGCCCAGTGAAGCGCAGTCCATCCACGAGCATCCCTAAAGTTCACATGGACACCTGCAGTAATAATTGGTCTGACAGCCCAATCATAGCCAAGTGCAGCTACTAAATGGATTACTCCTTGTCCTTCCTTGCCTAAAACATTGGGACCTTTCCCATCATCATGTATCTTGTGGATAAGCCAATAATACAGCTTATCTTTGACCAGTTTCTCACGATTCTTATCCTGTGCAGTGGAAAGAACCTTTTCATCCGATGGCGATGCCAGGTTTGTAAAATTATCATCGAGCATCAAGGAACCAATAGTTCTGATTAACTCAGATTTCTCATTTCCATCACTCATAACATACTTCTCATAGTCATCGGGTCCAAGGGAAAGCAACTTCTCAAGACGGATATGTAAATGCATTTCATTAATGCCAGTAGTATGAGGATCTGTCGCCTCCATATACTGAGTCTCAGAATCACGAAACTCGAATTCCCTTACTTCACTACAAGCTACCCTATTAGAGCATGTAACATAAAATGGAACTCGTCCAGATTGATGTAATGGTGTGTAGCAGCGCAGGGAGCCATCTGCTAAAACCTCTGTCGGTACTTCAACATCCCCAAACATGCATGACCAGTTGCAATTTTCTACATGTTCTTTGTTGGTCAAGAATGTACCAGTAATTAAGACCTGCATTAGGATGACGAGAGAAAGAAATATGATTAATGCTGGGTAATCGATGGAATTTATCAGAAAATCTGTAACATAATGCTCAACATAGAAGATAGAACATACTATTAGGGTTCTTATATCATGCCCACGGCCAAAACAATAGCAGAGCGAAAATAAAGAACTGTGCAAACCTTAAGTTTCGAGCCAGTGTACGCCCAGCTTGGAGAAACATCAATAATGCTGAAGAGCTGGTCTTGGGAAAGCGAGGGACTGACTACGAATGCATCTAGCTGTTCGTTGATAGGAATACTAGAGCCATCGGCAACATTGACAGTTTCAGCGCTGCTCCAGAAAGTATCAGAACTGGACTTGATATCCAAATCAGCTACCTCTGGAAGTTCGTCACTCATCCATCTTGAGAAGCTGTCGAATTTCTTCAAACCATTGGGCTCATTATTAAAGAGATCCAATGATGACTGCTTTAATAGTGGATATCTCATGCTTACATCTGTATAACCATCATTGTGCACCTGCGAATTTGGGGTAACATATCAGTTTCTGGCAACAATTAAGTACTGTGTGCACCACTTATCGTAGCTATCGGTACACCACTGTGAAATAAGGAATGCATATAGGGAACTACTCAGACAAACAATTCTTAAAGGTCTGCAAGTGCTACCACTGCCACTAATTTCTTCTCTTACATAGTAATAGTAATACTCCCTCCGACCCATATTAGTTGACTTGGATTTGTCTAGATTTGGATGAATCTAGACACTATTTAGTATATAGGTTCATCCAAATTTTGAAAAATCCAAGTCAACTAATATGGATCGGAGGGAGTAATAATATTATACATCAGACAACAATGAATACCGCAGAGTCCAAAATCGAAATATCCGCTTTTTAAAGGTAGTCAAACATAGTACTCTTAAATATCCTCACGGGTCATGCATAAGTTTCGTCCATGTCACAGGACCACCAAATTACAATGTGCATTCAGATAAAAAGAAGTATATTGACATAATCCTATGATAATGTAGAGCAGGAAGGACCTTCCTACACCTCTGCAAGTAGACTGAAGGTGAAGGACTACATAATAGGCAGAAACAAGAGCAGGCGTAGAAAAGTTGAATGATTGCAGCACAGAAACAAACATCTCACAAGACA
This sequence comes from Avena sativa, assembly GCA_916181665.1. Classification (NCBI taxonomy): domain Eukaryota; kingdom Viridiplantae; phylum Streptophyta; class Magnoliopsida; order Poales; family Poaceae; genus Avena; species Avena sativa. The sequence goes on from OV702284.1 coordinate 380,598,489, forward strand.
ACAAGAAAATTAAGGGAAGAAAATAGCAAAGCACCTGTGAGGACGTCATGCCAGCAGCACTCAGCGCATCAGCTTCCTTCTGCGTAAGGTTGTTGGTGTACAGTGCCTCGGTCATCAATGTTTCTAACCGGTGGTTGCCATCCGGATTGTTAGACCCCATGGTGGCAACAGAAGAGTAGAGTGTCGGCTCCATGAAACCCGTTGGATATGCTGGGAAGGGCTCGATGAAGGGCCCTGAATCAAGTCCTGTTTTTGAATCAGTCCTGAATCCAGCTCCAGCTTCATTGAATACATTACCTACACCATGGTGAGTAACAAAATTATTGCCTGTGTTAGCTGTTATAGCCTGCTTTCATTTTGACAACCTGCAACTGTTGTAAAATGAAATCTGGGCCAGAAGTCAACATTGGCAGAATATCTCAGAAATCAGAGAATCAAATAATCTTACCTAGATTATTCATGGAAATACTTGGAGCTTGGGCACCCAACAGATTATCCATCATGACTCCATCCACAGGTTGCTGCATCTCAACGAAAGGGTGGTATCTGGAGCTTGCTCGACAATTATCTGTGGCACCGAATTTTGCTTTAGATACACTGTAACAAGTTAAGTTATTGAATATGCACCAGTAGATGTATACTTAGTGCAGATGATGCAGAACGAAGATAGAGAAACAGCAAGACCTGTTTCAGCATCTTCATATTCCGAAATCTGGCCACTATATGGGCTTTCAGCATCCATAGTTTGGGAGGCTACCTGGCTCTGACTAGCGAAAGAGTTTGAACATGCAGGACTATCATCAGTTGATAATCGTGCAATATCTTCAGCTTCTTTCGAACGAATATAACTTTGTTTGCCACCCTGAAATCATTTTTTACAGTGTCATAAGGTAAAAGGAACATTCATAAATGGAGGGGCAAATCACCAGAGAAAACTGCCCCCCCCCCCCCCCCCCCCCAAAAAAAAACATCCGTATACTTGCGTGCATCCATGCACAACATAGTAAAAATAGTGCAGATACATTACGCTGTGACAGTCAAGGTGTGTGGTGCCCTGCAGAGGTTATTTTTTCATTCTTGTATGGAGGAGATTATTACAAATGGAAGAGTGTATGTGTACTGCGTACTGTGTATGTGAATGTCTCGGTTGATACTTGCACAAACTTACAAAAAAAATATTGAGGAATACAAGTTCACCATGCATGAAACTAAACATACCTTGATTTCAAGGTAGTGCACAAGAACAATATTCATAAAACCCCTGGAAGAAAAGAGGATGGTTATCATCATGGCATGTTGTCATATCATCTCTAATTGGTTTAGAAACAATTTACATTATATTTAAATAAATTATTGTGGTATTCAGCACTTACTCTTCTAACAACCAATAGGTCCGCCTTTGGAAGTTCTCGTTCTCTTCCCCATGGGCATAATAGCAATGAAGTACATCAACACTGCCAACCTAAACAGACAAGCTTCAGTTTCTAGTCTAGTAATAAAATCACGGGAAAAGAACAATAGGGAGCTTTTTTTTAACTATTGTGACTATTCTGGCCACACCAGATAATCATCTTCATTGGTGAAAATCTTAAGACTATAATAAACTGATTGGTATCAAAGATACAAGACAAGGGATCCAGAAATGTTTCCAACTACTTCGTCCAGTTACAGCAACATGTTATGAAGGGAAACTTCCAAAATAGCAAAACTGAATGCATGTATATCTCACTAACTTCACAAATATATTCTGATGATTATTTTTTGTAAGACGTACCATGGAGACTGAAAACAGCAATCTCTCATGAGTACGTATAGGTACTGTTTGTATAAGACAGCCTGCACAGTATAGTATACGATAACTATATGTATTCATTAAACAGGGATACTACAGGACTTGAGGTGATTCATAAACAAGTAAACAACAGTATCCGTCAATCGTCTCATGTTTACAAATTGTAAACATAAGAAAGTTCTCTATTAAAGAGCTTGCACATACTTTCAGCTTTTCATGAGCTTCCTTGACTGTCTTGCCATCCTTCTTCTTTCTCCAGATGTGTCCGTCCTTCCTGAAGTATCTCAATATTTTCCGATCAAACAGAAATAATGAACCACCTACAAGAATGATATGAATATTCCATATAAGAAAGCAATCTCAGTATCGGTATATCATTCCCTAAGATAAGACATCTACTAAGTGGAAATTAAATAGGTACAAGTTCAACCGCAAACAATAACAGAGGAAAAGGAAACCAAGAAACAACAATGAAGAATGACAACTGTCCCTACAAGCAGGAGAGTTCATATCGAAGTACAAGCACACAAAACATAATTCAGACATCCACCTACTACCATGAACAACCTGGTCTCATGTGCACTGTCTAGGCCTCATCGTCAAATGATTAGTGATTAATGAGTGCATGGTCCCTTGTCTTCTGAAGTTAAAGGAGCCAACTCACACGGTTGATTATTTATATTCCCTGGATCACACAATGTGTGGAAGCTTTTATGCTCTACATACTTGATGTACTGACAGTCTTAGATACATTTTTAATGTGAAACGAGGGAGATGTTCCAAGGTGTGGCATGTTAAACTCCCAAGTTGCAATGTTTAGGGGCTGCTGTTGAAATTTAAACATTTCTAGAAGAAAAATACTTCCTAGGAGGCCTGTTAACCTCCACAAGTACTATAACAAAAGGACCTCAGCAAGTAGACATTTAGAATACTGGCATGCCACTTCCATGCTACAGAAGAAAAGGATGAACTGCAAATACTTCGATAAAAATGGTGTTTCGATGAGAAGAAGGCATACTTGGAGGCCTGTTTGGTGGCTCAGGCGCAATGGAGAACTTCTTGTAATTGGACAGTATTTGGCAGATTTCAGTGGGTCGCAGCCATCGATTCTGAGCTTCCTGGAGTATCTGGGGAATATCTGAAAATTAACAGTGACAATAAGTCAGTCACTAACGAACAACAACAGTACCCACTCAAAATCTCTTTCAGCACTAGCATGCAGATGCGGTGGTCTATGTCTCCTTTATGCTCCGATTAGTAGTACTGTTTTCCTAATCAACCGCGAGCCTACAGAAGGCGCTAGAAAGAAATTCCAAACCCCAGAGAAACAGAAAGGGTCTCCAGCAATTTGCTGCAATCCAGAGGAATCGTTGGAAGCACAACAAGAAGCCCTGAATCTCCCACCAAACAACCCCAGAAAAACCCTGATTGCATCACCAAAGTCTACCCTAACCGAACCGGGAAACCACTGAAAAAATCAGCAAAAACCCTAAGCAGGGGTACGGATCAAGCGGGGGAGAAGCCTAGAGGCGAAATCCGCACCTGGGGGCTGATTGGACAGCCCGTACTTGTGCATCTCCGCCATGCGATGATCCGGCCGGGTCCCTCCGCCGCAGCCGCGGTCCAATCGCTCGTCTCTCGAGGAGGGTATGGGGAATTTTTATCCGGGCGGCGGGGCGGCTTCACGGGATTCTTCTACTCGGGGCACGGCACCGTCGGATTGGAATATTTGCTTCAGGAGGAGAGAGGAGAGTGAGGGGGAGGAGGAGGAAAAAGTAGCGGAACCGCGGAAGGTTGTGAGAAAGGGCGCGGAATGACGAAAATGCCCCGGCATGGACGGTGGTCTGGGTTAGGTGGGTTACCGCCGTCGCCAGTGTTTAGTGCTGACCCCTAGTTAGGATTGATGGAACCCGGTCCGAGCCCGTGGTTGGTCGTTTGCTGCCCGTGGAGGCCGCCGCAGGTGACGACGGGTCCGATGGCGACGCGACTAGCCGGTCTGACTGGAGTTACCATATTGCCCCTAGCTGGTTAAGGGCCACGTAATCATGATTTGGGAGTTCCTTGCGGGATAAGGTGAGTTTGAGATTGCTTTCTCTGAGAAGACGCACGTGCGTCGCATGCTGTGTCATGTGCGCATTTCATCAGTATCTAACGTGCCTATGTTTGGCATTTCTATTGGTATTTTTGAGTGAATGGAATGTTTGCATGTAGGACCAATCTGTCTGATGTCCCGTTTTCGATGGGACCTAAACATAGCTGGATTGGATAGGATTAGGCCAATCGGGAGGATAAAGATTGAAAGAATAAACTGCAATTCCATTTTTTTATGTGAATTGGTAGTTGGAATCTAATGACAATCTGAAATCCTATTTATATTTGGATATAGTAAGGAATTGCTGCCCGAGTGAGTCCTACGCGTTATCACTGTCGTGTGTGGCTCCGTTACCCCGACCACCACCTCCTGAGTCATGTCGCTCGTCGGATCAGTGCAGTTCCCTTGCCGCCACAGCTAACTGCATACCTTTAGTCGGGATGTTGTCTAGACTGCTCCCATCCACCCTCCTCACACCTTGGTGACCATGCGGCCCTAGTTTCGTGTTGATTGGGTGTCACCCCAGAGCGTCGGCTCCCTCATGCAGGCTCGCAGGTGCGTCGTGCACCCTCGTCGAAGGACCGGAGGAAGAAGGTTGCCCTTTGTTTGGTATTTTTTTAGTGAATGTTACGCATATAACACATATATGTCGGGTGTCCCGTTCCAATGGGACCTAAGCATAGCTAGATGGGATATGATTAGGATGCAAGGTAGGCCAATCGGAAGATCTAACGACCGATGTAGGATCTGCTTTGTGCATGAGCACCATCATGTATCTACTTTTTTAAGTACTTTGCTCATAAATTTGATTTGGAATATCATCATTCTTGGATAAAAACTGTCAGGGCTGATGATGTTTTTAGCAAAAACACATTTATGTCTTCTCTTGCGTAGGAAACAAAGGGAATAAATTCTGGAAAAAATACACGCGAAGTTTTCGTGAAAAAGAAGTCCAATAGGTCGAAGAGGTGGTTTGGGAGGATGTCAAGGCAGTTAGGAGGACATGTGGTGTCGCTTGATACCTTGGACCCGCCATGTGGGCCCTATGGGGCCTCGATGTTGGAATTATGCCCTAGAGGCAATAATAAAGATGTTATTATTATAATTCTTGTTCATGATAAAGTTTATATTCCATGCTAGAATTGTATTAAGCGGAAACTTTAATACTTGTGTGGTTTGTGAACAACACCGTGTCCCTAGTATGCCTCTATGGACTAGCTCATTGATTAATGATGGTTAAGGTTTTCTAACCATGGACATGAGTTGTCAATTAATAATGAGATCATATCATTGGAGAATGATATGATGGACAGACCCAAACTAAGCAAAGCAATTAGATCGTTTCATCGTGTTCATCTTTGCGAAGCTTTTCCTATGTCAAATATTGTATTCCTTAGACCATGAGATAATACAACTCCCTGGTATCGGAAGAAAGCTTTGAGGTCATCAAACGTCATCCTATGAGAGGGTGATCATAAAGGTGTCTCTCAGGTGATCGGAAAGTATCTGTTGGGTTGTATGTATCGAGATGGGATTTGTCCCTCCCAAGTCGGAGAGATATACTTCGGGCCCACTCGGTAATCGATATCAACACCGCTTGCAAGCATGTGGTTAAGGAGTTAATCACAAAGTGATATCGGATTACGGAACGAGTAAAGTACTTGCTGTGAACGAGATTGAACTAGGTATGACGGTACCGACGATCGAATCTCGGGCAAGTAAAATATCGCGAGACGAAGGGAATATATGTATGGGATTGTTTGAATCCTGGCATCGTGGTTCATCCGATATGATCATCGATGAATGTGTGGGAGTCAATATGGGTGCCCAGACCCCGTTGTTGATTATGTTGGAGATATGCCCAAGAGGCAATAATAAAGTGGTTATTATCATGTCTTCACACTTATGATAAATGTTTACATACCATGCTATAATTGTATTAACCGGAAACATTAATGCTTGTGTGATTTGTAAACTAAAATAAGAGTCCCTAGTAAAGCCTCTTGTTAAACTAGCTTGTTGGTTAATATATGATCATGGTTTCCTGATCATGAACATAGAGATGTTATTAACAACAGGATCATATCATTAGGAGAATGATGTGATGGACATACTCCTATAGATAAGCGTAGCATAAAGATCAAGTCATTTCAATAGTTCAATTGCTATATGCTTTCTGATACATAGTAACCTAATTCCTTCGACCATGAGATCATGCATATCACCTTTACCGGATGGATGCTTTGATGTCATCAAACACCACACCGTAACAGGGTGGCTATAAAGGTGGCATTGAGTGTTCGGAAAGTATTGGTTGAAACACATGGATCAAGAGTGGGATTTGTCCATCCACATGACGGATAGATATTCTCTGGGCCCTCTCGGTGAAATGTCATCCAATTAGCTTGCAAGCATGTGACTTGGTCACAAGGGATCACATATCACGGGAACGAGAAAATAGTACTTATCAGTAACGAGGTTGAACTAGGTATGCAGAGATACCGACGATCATAACCTCGGATAAGTAACATATCGTGAGACAAAGGGAAATTGGTATCGTATGTAAGTGGTTCATTCGATCGCAAAGTAATCGTAGAAATATGTGGGAGCCATATGAATTTCCAGATTCCTCTATTGGTTATTGTTCGGAGAAGTGTCTCGATCATGTCCGCATAATTCACGAACCGTAGGGAGACACACTTAAGGATTCGACGTTGTTTGAGTAGTTATGGTATTATGAGAAAGAGACCGAATGTTGTTCGGAGTCTCGGATGGGATCCGGGATATCACGAGGTGATCCGGAATGGTCCGGAGAATAAGATTCATATAAGGAAAGTCCCGTTTCGGAGTTCGGGAATGATTCCGGTGTTTTCATCGGGGATATTCTAGAAGGTTCCGGATTGTCCGGCACTCCGGGGGGGGAGGGGTACATGAATGTGTCATTACATATTGGAGTGATTGCATCATGTACTAAGTGTTCTTGCTGTCCCAAATATAGGATTAAATTGAATCCTAAAACAGAAAAGTCAAATGTCCAGTTTGAAAGTCAAACGGCTAAAACAAGAAACTGTGGGAAACAAGCAAGAGGAGTTGGAACCAACTTGGAGGAGGAGTCCAACTCCTCCAAGCCGGCGGCCAGCCCTAGGCCGAGTTGGGGAGGGACTCCCTCCCTCCCCTGGCGCGCCAAGACCCTCCCATCTATATAAGGAGGGGCAGGGCTCCCCTCCTAGACACACAAGTTCCTATCTTCTACCTCCGGTTTAGAGCCGTTTTGGTTTAGAGCTTCTAATTGCTTTAGCCAGTGGTTTAGAGCCTTCTAATTGGTTTAGAGCCTTCTAATTGGTGTGTCTAATTACTAGACCACTAATAGCCTCTCTCATAAGCTCCACCATACTCGCACCGGCTTAAGGCGAAGCCCTGCGGGATTTCCCCTCTACTTCCGGTACCACGCCGTTGTGCTGCCGGAATCGCGAGGAGAGTGCTACAACCTCCGCTGCCTGCTGGAACAAGGGAGAGGAAGGTCTTCGTTGAGTACCGAACGTGTGACCGACTACGGGAGCGCTGCCGGAACGTGGCGCCGGAAGGATCGTCTACACGATCTTGAGATCGGAAAGAGTACGACTACATCACCCACGAGAATCTGCTCTCGTTAACCGCTTTGGAATCTTCGAGGGTGAGTTCCACTATCGACTCGTTGCTACAATCTAGTAGATAGATCTTGGCTTGTTTGTTTGTATGCGATAGAAAAATTTTGTTTTCCATGCTACGAACCCCAACAGTGGTATCAGAGCCGTGTCTATATGTAGATCTGTTGCACGAGTAGAACACAATGGTCATTGTGGGCGTTGATGCTTTTATTGTCGATTGCTTCTTGTGTACTTTGCATCTTGCGGTATGTTGGGATGAAGCGGCCCGGGCTAACCTTACATGACATCGTTCATGAGACTTGCTCCACGCTTGACATGCAACTTGTATTGCATAAGTGGCTTTGCGGGTGCCTGTTTCTCCTAGCATAGTTAAGATCCAATTTACAACGGGTGATTAACAATACTAGTATCAATGTTGTGGTTCATGTTCGTAAGTTAGAGCGACACTTATTAACAGCCCCAAACCACGTAAAACATGCAAAGAAAGTAGAGGCGTCTAACTTTGTTTTGCAGGGGTGTGCTGTGATGTGATATGGCCATGATTGTGATTATATATGATGTATGCAATGTTCCTTATTGTAAGTCGGCAACCGGCAGGAGCCATATGGTTGTCTTTAATTTCTGTTAAGACCCGCGTGTCTATTCAAAGTAGTTGTAATAGTTGAAGCCGGTGGACGACAACCATGGAGAAGCGTCATTGACCTTGATGCAATGTCGGTGATGATGGAGATCATGTTCGTGCTTGAAGATGGAGATCAGAAGCACAAAGAAGAAAGGCCATATCATATCACATATTATGAATTGCATGTGATGTTAATCCTTTATGCATCTTGTATTGCTTAGTAGACGACGGTAGCATTATAAGATGATCCCTCATGCACATAAATTTCAAGTTCTAAAGTGTTCACCCTTAGTATGCACCGTTGCCAAAGCTTGCTGCTTCAAAGCACCACGTGATGATCGGGTGTCTTTGATTCCGCGGGTGAATACAACGTAAGCAAGCCAGATTTGCTTATGCGGTAGCTAAGGTTTGATCTTGACGAGCCTAGCATGTACAGACATGGCCTCAGGAACACGGATTGTCGAAAGGCAGAGCATGAGTCATATAGTAGATATGATGAACATGTTGATTGTTCGCCATTGAAGCTACATCAACTCACGTGATGATCGGTTTTGATGTGGTGGATTTGGTTCGTGTGATCACTAAAACAATGTGAGGGATATTGTTTTGAGTGGGAGTTCACCTAGATTAATTTAATTATTAATTAGAACTCAATTTATCATAAACTAAATCAAAGTGAATTTGCATAGTTGTTGTAGTCATTGGCATCCGTTTATCACCTTGCGCTTAGTTATAATTGAGATGATAGAACTATAGAATTCTGGTTAGATACTTTACGAACTGGTATCGTATTGTTTTAAGTGTTAATCTAAAGTTTAAAAGTCCTATTGCAAACTTTCAGTAAGTTCCGGTTACTCCATGAAGTTTAATAATTAGTATTAAATCAAGAGTAACAATTCCAAGTATTAGTATATAAGTATCATGTTTGTATCCATGATTCTTGATATTCAAAGGATTCCCTTAATATCAAGGTTATCTAGGATCTGAAAGAGTTGTTTCAGAAACCATGATGTGTGGAAGATATTGTGATATCTGAAACGAAGTTTTGGTTGCAACATGATAGAGTATAATATGGCAAAAGTCATGTTCTCATATTTGATGAGAATTTGCAAAAAGGTTGGAGACACTTGTTGTCCTAATCCTCCAAAAGGTTTTGGATAGCAACATTATACTCATAATTCATCGTTATAAGCTAAAAGTAGCTTGATCATGGACGATTCCATGATAAGGGTGAATATTTGATGTAGGTAAAATGTTTACTACACCAAGAGATTACTAAAGAAAGGAATTTGAAAGAACACCAAATATTTGATGATGGTGATCTACTTCAAAGTGCAAGTCCAAAGACATTGGTATTTAATTATACACGCTTTGGACTATATGTCATATGTATGACTCCACTATTAATGTTGATAGATTCTTTCAAACTGAAAAGGAAATACTGAAAGAGAATCTCATAAATATATGGCAGAAAAGAAAAGACTAGAATCGTTCAGTTTAAGTATATAGATGATATACATGTTATGGCTATATTCTTTGCTTGTTAAACAATGTGGTTCTTAAGTATTTGATACTGAATTTGTTGGTGTGAATCGTCATAACAACACAATTCATGAACTACAATGGCCTAAGTAACTAGCAAAAGAATATGTGATGATGTTCATCGAGAACAAAATAAAGGGTTATTGTGTTGCTTGTTAAACATCAAAGCTTGCCTTCAAAGATTTGTTTTATCAGGTATTATGAGAACAAAAGGATTGTTCAAATAATTGCCGTAATCCATAAAAGATGGATGATTCACAAATCTCGTTGGAGAAATCACATCCATAAAACTAGTGCTAAAATGTCGAAAGACAAATTGATTGAAAGATCACTTAGGAAGTGACATCGCTGTTTGAATTATATTGGAAAGATAACATGAAGAAACTCCATGTGGATGGAATTTTGGAGTCTTCTGATTTTTGATCAAATGACGCTTGTGAAACTTTCCTAGAGATAATTAAAACTTCGTTCATAGGCCAAAAGGGAACGAATGACTAGCTTATTGGAACTTGTACATATTGTTGTATGAAATCCATTATGTATAGTCAAAAGCGATGGATTTCAACTTCATATGCTTTCTCCAAAAATTTGAGTGAATATATGAATGTTTACTTAATAAGGATAAAGTATGAAACACTTGTTCAAAGACTTTCAAGATGAAGTGCAAAATCATTGTAACAAGAATATGAATAGTTTATGATAAGATCATAAAGGAAAATATTTAAGTTACAAGTTTAGCATAATACCTAAGATTTAAGGAATCGTTCCGTGGATTTGCATTTTCCCGAAACACCATAAGAGTATGGAGCGTTCGAGATATGTAATTAAACCTTGTTTGACATGGTAAGATCGAAAGGTGTAATTCATAAAACTGCCATTGTATTTTAAAGATTAAAAGCTTTAGAGATTACCGTTTTTCCACTGAAAAGAGCTTCATCATAATCCGCTGAAATGACACCATATAAGGTTATGGTTTGGGATAAAACCCAAGTAGTCCTTTCTTAAACATTGGTATGCTATGCATAAGAAAGATGTTTGCAACCAAAGTCGGATAAACCTGTCTTTGTATTACTGTTAAGTATTCCTCCATAACATCGGAGACAAAAGTGTTTTGTCACTTAAAACGTCAAGTTTCTTTAAGAAGGAATTTTTCGTGAAAAGTTAAGTGGGAGGACAATAGAAACTTTGATAAGGTTAAAAGAACCTTAGCTATATGTGCAGAGTTGCGCAGCGCCGAAAAGTGTTTCGGAGGCAGCAACAATGCTCATGGTTCACGTACCTCAAAAGTTGTGGTCACAGAGATCCAAGTTCCTATTGAAACAAGTAGATCGGGTAAACAATCAAATACCAAGATTTGAGGGTTGAATCATTATTTGAGAATAATGAACCGACTACATGCAAAGAAGCGATGATGGGCCCTGACTCCGTCAAATGGCTTGAAGCCATAAAATCCGTGATAGTTCCATACACGAGAAATCAAGTTTTGAACTTGAAGGACCCTCGAGAAAGGTGTAAGACCTTACAGTTGTGTCTGGATCTATAAAGAAATAGACATGGATGTTTTACATCTATGAAATAGTCGACATGTTGAGAAAGAGTTCACAACAATGTTCAAAGGTTGACTATGACAAGATTTGATCTGTCATAGTGATATTTAGTCTAGATGGATTAATGTAGCAACCACTACATATAATTTGTTATATGGTAGTTGAATAAACAAAACAAATTCTTCTAATAGAATCGTTACCTAGGACATGTGCATAACACGGTCCATAGGGTTTTGTTAATTCAAAGGATGCTAAATGCATATGCAAACTTCAATGGTTGAAGTAAGCATAGCGGAGTTGGAATCTTCACTGTGATGAAACTGTTAAAGGAGTTTAAAAGTTCATCAGAGACGATGGAGATGCTTGCATTTGCAAGAAATTAAGTGGGAGCACTAAGACATGTTTCTAATACATTATGTGGGGGACATATTGTTGATTAGAAAAGATGTATCTTTTATTAACACATATTAAGAATTTCATCCCGATGAAAGACTTGGGCAAAACCCAAATATTTGGCATCAATAGACGCTAATATGGTTGTGCCAGAAGTACATTGACAAGATATTGAATGAGTTCAATATAGAAACTACAAGAGAGGTTCTTGTCACACAGAAAGGATTGAATGAGTTCAATGTTGATGATATATTCGAGTGTATTGACATTTGGTAAAGTGAAACAAATAATCAAGTATAGATTGATACTTGATGTATGAAATCACAAAGAGTATTTATATCAATCATACTGTGATATGTACAAATCCAGATATGTCCTATGCTCTAAAAGTTGTGAGCGTATACCAGAATGATTCGTAAGATGATCATTGGACAATAGTAAGGATATTCTTATGATCTTTTGGAAGAACTAAGAGTATATTATTTGTAGAAGTGACAAATAGATGGTTAGTTCATTGTAAAAGTACTACATTGATACTAGCTTTGTCACAAAGTACAAATTAAGTTTATCTCAATCTAAACTAAGGGTGGCACAATATAATGGAAAATAAGTTCCATAATGGATTTGGATGAGTTCCAAAGTTAAGACATTGTGACAGATACTACAACAAAAGGCTAAAGTATATGACTGCTATTATAGCAGCAAAAGAGGGCATTTGTGTCAAGAAGTTTGTTATCAAACTAAGTGTAGTTCATAGTGGGATAATACTATGAAGATATATTGTGCGACAATATTATCAACATGTTTTAACCCCAAAGAGCTAAAGGTCACACCGAAAGACCAAATTTATACAAAGCCATCTCATTAGAGAATGAGTGATGCGTAGAGACGCAAAGACATGCAATTACACACGGACCTGGAAGTGTCAGATCCGGAGATCAGTTGACCACTAGCAATCGTGTACATACAACACCGGAAAGCCATAGGTGTTATATACACAAAGGTTCGAAACTAGATTATTGACTCTAGTGCAAGTGGGAGACTGTTGGAGATATGCCCAAGAGGCAATAATAAAGTGGTTATTATCATGTCTTCACACTTATGATAAATGTTTACATACCATGCTATAATTGTATTAACCGGAAACATTAATGCTTGTGTGATTTGTAAACTAAAATAAGAGTCCCTAGTAAAGCCTCTTGTTAAACTAGCTTGTTGGTTAATATATGATCATGGTTTCCTGATCATGAACATAGAGATGTTATTAACAACAGGATCATATCATTAGGAGAATGATGTGATGGACATACTCCTATAGATAAGCGTAGCATAAAGATCAAGTCATTTCAATAGTTCAATTGCTATATGCTTTCTGATACATAGTAACCTAATTCCTTCGACCATGAGATCATGCATATCACCTTTACCGGATGGATGCTTTGATGTCATCAAACACCACACCGTAACAGGGTGGCTATAAAGGTGGCATTGAGTGTTCGGAAAGTATTGGTTGAAACACATGGATCAAGAGTGGGATTTGTCCATCCACATGACGGATAGATATTCTCTGGGCCCTCTCGGTGAAATGTCATCCAATTAGCTTGCAAGCATGTGACTTGGTCACAAGGGATCACATATCACGGGAACGAGAAAAGAGTACTTATCAGTAACGAGGTTGAACTAGGTATGCAGAGATACCGACGATCATAACCTCGGATAAGTAACATATCGTGAGACAAAGGGAAATTGGTATCGTATGTAAGTGGTTCATTCGATCGCAAAGTAATCGTAGAAATATGTGGGAGCCATATGAATTTCCAGATTCCTCTATTGGTTATTGTTCGGAGAAGTGTCTCGATCATGTCCGCATAATTCACGAACCGTAGGGAGACACACTTAAGGATTCGACGTTGTTTGAGTAGTTATGGTATTATGAGAAAGAGACCGAATGTTGTTCGGAGTCTCGGATGGGATCCGGGATATCACGAGGTGATCCGGAATGGTCCGGAGAATAAGATTCATATAAGGAAAGTCCCATTTCGGAGTTCGAGAATGATTCCGGTGTTTTCATCGGGGATATTCTAGAAGGTTCCGGATTGTCCGGCACTCCGGGGGGGGAGGGGTACATGAATGTGTCATTACATATTGGAGTGATTGCATCATGTACTAAGTGTTCTTGCTGTCCCAAATATAGGATTAAATTGAATCCTAAAACAGAAAAGTCAAATGTCCAGTTTGAAAGTCAAACGGCTAAAACAAGAAACTGTGGGAAACAAGCAAGAGGAGTTGGAACCAACTTGGAGGAGGAGTCCAACTCCTCCAAGCCGGCGGCCAGCCCTAGGCCGAGTTGGGGAGGGACTCCCTCCCTCCCCTGGCGCGCCAAGACCCTCCCATCTATATAAGGAGGGGCAGGGCTCCCCTCCTAGACACACAAGTTCCTATCTTCTACCTCCGGTTTAGAGCCGTTTTGGTTTAGAGCTTCTAATTGCTTTAGCCAGCGGTTTAGAGCCTTCTAATTGGTTTAGAGCCTTCTAATTGGTGTGTCTAATTACTAGACCACTAATAGCCTCTCTCATAAGCTCCACCATACTCGCACCGGCTTAAGGCGAAGCCCTGCGGGATTTCCCCTCTACTTCCGGTACCACGCCGTTGTGCTGCCGGAATCGCGAGGAGAGTGCTACAACCTCCGCTGCCTGCTGGAACAAGGGAGAGGAAGGTCTTCGTTGAGTACCGAACGTGTGACCGACTACGGGAGCGCTGCCGGAACGTGGCGCCGGAAGGATCGTCTACACGATCTTGAGATCGGAAAGAGTACGACTACATCACCCACGAGAATCTGCTCTCGTTAACCGCTTTGGAATCTTCGAGGGTGAGTTCCACTATCGACTCGTTGCTACAATCTAGTAGATAGATCTTGGCTTGTTTGTTTGTATGCGATAGAAAAATTTTGTTTTCCATGCTACGAACCCCAACAGATTATTGATAGAAGATCATGTCTGCATATTCTCGAACCCGCAGGGTCACACACTTAACGTGTCTCGACGCTAGGATATATTGGATAATTGGTTTATCAATTTTTGTTCGGAGTCTCGGATGGGATCCGGGACATCACGAGAGGTTCCGGAGTGGTCCGGAGAATAAGATTCATATAAGGCAGTGCAGTTTTTGGAGTTCGGAATTGTTCCGGGTTAATCGGTATTGTACCGGAAGCTTCTAGAACCTTCCGGAGGGGACCAACGTGGCCCCACCTTCCGGGAGGGGGCATGGGCCTATGAGGGAGTGTCCTGGCCGCTTTGGGCCAGGGGCACAAGGCCCCATAGGGCCCAGCCGATCCTAGAGAGTTTAAATCGTTTAAACTAGAGATAGGGTTTCTAGAAGAGGGGAGAGTCCATGCCCCCCACTCCTTATCCTTTGGGCTTGGGGGAGGGGCTAGGGCTGCGCCCCCCCCTCTATATAAAGAGGGGTGGGGGCGCACCAACCCCCTACACCTCTCCTCCAAACCCTAGCCGCCTTGCTAGCTTTCCTCTCTCCCTCCCGACTGTTTGTAGGCGAAGCCCTGCTGCAGAAATTCTCCACCATATACACCACGCCGTCGTGTTGTAGATCCAATCTATCTCTCCACCATACTTGCTGGTCCGAGGAAGGAGGAGACGTCGAGGTGCTGCACGTGTGCATCTCACGGAGGCACCGCCACTTGTGGTGCTAGATCGGATCGGATCGCGAGGAGGAGAAGCGAGTACGACTACATCACCCACGTTCCGACGAACGTTCCGCTGTGCGAATATTCAAGGGTATGAAGATCTAATCCAATCTCTCTCGTTGATTGCATCTCCTAGATTAGATCTTGGCTTTCCCTCTGTTCGCATCCGTAGAAAATTTTGATTTACTATGCCGCGAAACCCTTCACTCGAGCCTCCCCTCAACGAGATCTCTCACTCACGTCCTTATATACCCCAAAATATCTATCATTCCAAGAGGCACAGAGTCTTCTGCGAACCAGAGCACCGCTACCACCACGATCTTCGTTTCGGGGATCAAATCTATCTTCCTCTCCACTCTAGAAGGGGGATTTGACACCATCTGCACCACCACCATTTATAAGCCTTCTCCATCAACCATGTGCTCAACCATGTGTGAGTAGTTCCTTGTAGGCATGTGAGGCGGATGGGATTTGATGAGATTGATCATGTAATAAGGTTTAGCCACCTAGATTTATGGTGTTTGTCTTGTTGATGTTCTAGTATGGATGTTGATGCACTTATGATTTACTTAATGCTTGTTATTAGGGCCATATCTGAACTTTTATTGCTTCATCGTATATGGAAGTTTTGGGTTTATCTGCATAGTATATCACCTGCTGTATTATTGAACCTGCGAACCCTAATGTGATACCCTACATAAAACAAGGGGGGTATTATAATTTAAGGAGTTCATGTGTTCATGGAATGTTAATGCATTGTGTCAGGCTACTTAAAAAGGTAGTGTTGGGCCATGTAGAGATAAAACAAAAATTTCCATTCTAATGTGGTGATCCCAAGATCTAGCTGAGGTAGAAGGCCACGAGGTTTACCACTAGACGCGCAGTTGCGGATTACTGATGAAGCGCGTCAATTGATGCAATGCAGTCCTTTGCGATTCGATCATCCTGGTGCTGATCATACAGCATATCTGTTGGTATCCACACGTGCAAGGAGGAGAACCGGCAGCGAACTGCTAGGTTCGTTACGACGACAGGACTGCTGTGGAGGTAGAGTTTTCAACACATGGAATGACCTAACCGATCAACGATTAACCTTTCTGGGTTACGGTGCTCCACTATATATAGGGAGTGAACGTGGGCTCTGCTCGCGCGGCCCATGGGGTATGGGGTATATATGTCGGCAAAAAAGCTTAAACATTACTTCGAAGAGCATCCCATCAAAGTGATCTGTGAGGCACCCATAGCCGACATATTGAGCAACAAAGACGCGAGTGGCCGAATAGCAAAATGGGCAATCGAGTTGTCGCCATACGCTCCACAATTTGATAGGAGAGATGCAATCAAATCTCAGGCGGTCGCCGACTTTTTCGTAGACTGGGCCGAGGTGCAGTATGAGCCACCATTGCCAGATCCAAATTATTGGACTATGCATTTCGATGGTTCCAAACTAAGGAATGGTTTGGGGGCAGGAATAGTGTTAACCTCGCCTAAAAGAGACCAACTGAAGTATGTGCTACAAATACATTTTGCTGCATCCAACAACGTAGCCGAATATGAAGCACTGGTCCATGGATTGAAAGTAGCAAAAGAAATTGGCATACGCCGAATCTTGTGCTATGGCGACTCGGATCTAGTAGTACAGCAAGTCTCAGGCAGTTGGGACGCATTAGATGCTAATATGACTTTATACAGATTTCACGTACAAAAGATCAGTGGATACTTTGAAGGATGTGAATTTCACCACATACCTCGGGCAGAAAATGATGCCGCAGACACGTTGTCAAAACTAGGGTCAACCCGGCAATCAATTCCTCCGGGTATTGCCCTGGAACACCTCAGGAAACCATCGATAATCCCATCACCAGAATCCGAATCTATCTTTATCCCGGCAAATTCAGCAGAAGGTAACGCGCCAATGGAAGTAGATCAGCAAGATAACTCGGAACCCCCCAAGAGGAGGACAGCCGAAGTGAGCACAATCATGGGGAAAGCCGAGATAGGTATGTCGGCAGAAAACATGGAAATAGACAGTGAGATCACACGGAAAAAGTCACACCGCTATGGGCGCAACCCATATTCTCTTACCTAAAAGACTCGATGTTGCCGAGTAATGAGGTATTAGCTAGACAAACTGTAAGGAGAGCAAAAGCTTATACAATCATAAACAATTAGCTATATAAAAGAAGCATCACAAGCGTGTTGCAGAAGTGTGTGAGTTCGGCAGAAGGTCAGGAGATCCTCCTAGATATACACCAAGGAGAATGTGGGCACCATGCCTCATCTCGTGCCTTGGTAGCCAAAGCATTCAGGCATGGATTTTATTGGCCGACGGCATTGAAAGAAGCAAAAGAACTAGTTAAAAAATGCAATGGGTGTCAGAGATACGCAACCAAAATACACATGCCATCGGCCGAGTTAAAAACAATACCCATCACTTGGCCATTTTCTGTATGGGGTTTAGATATGGTGGGACCATTTAAGCCGGCGCGAGGAGGAATGACCCACATATTGGTTATGATGGACAAGTTCACAAAATGGATTGAAGTGAAACCAATAAAAAAATGCGATGGGTCCACAGCAGTGAAATTTCTCAAAGATATTATTTTAAGATACGGGTATCCGCACAGTATTATTACAGATAATGGCACAAACTTTGCAGAAGGAGCCTTCGCCAGATTTTGCAGAGAGAAACACATAAGACTAGATATTGCCTCTGTGGCTCACCCAGCATCCAATGGGCAAGTGGAAAGGTCTAATGGGCTGGTGCTATCGGTAATAAAACCACGACTTGTCGAACCATTGCAAAGGTCGGCAGGGTGTTGGATTGAGGAACTCCCAGCCGTATTATGGAGCCTCAGGACTACTCCGAATAGATCAACAGGTTATACACCATTCTTTCTGGTATACGGGGCAGAGGCCGTACTTCCAGCCGACATAATATATGACTCGCCAAGAGTTACTCAGTATACAACCTCGGAGATAAACGAGATAGCTCGGCAAGATGCTGTAGACCTGCTAGAAGAGGCCAGAGAACTGACACTATCACGATCAGCTATTTATCAGCAGAACCTGCGACGATATCACAGCAAAAAGGTGAATCCAAGAGTATTCAAAGAAGGAGATTTAGTCCTCCGACTGGTGCAATGTATGTCCGGCATGCACAAGTTGTCACCTCCGTGGGAGGGACCATTCATTGTGAGCAAAGCATTGCATAACGATGCCTATTATCTAATCGACGCTCAGCCCCCCGGAGAGAACAAGGCCGACAAAAGCCGGCGAAGAAACGAAGCGTCCATGGAATGTAGCTTTGCTTCGACCGTTTTACTCGTAACATTGTGTCTCAAGGTCAAGAACCAATGATGTATTGAACTTCGGCACCCAGAGCAATGACTCGGGGACTGCCAAATGTTATCTCAATTTCATGTTATGTATTTGAACCTCGGCACCGAGAGCTATGACTCGGGGACTGCCAAATGTTATCTCAATTTCATGTTATGTATTTGAACCTCGGCACCCAGAGCTGTGACTCGGGGACTGCCAAATGTTATCTCAATTTCATGTTATGTATTTGAACCTCGGCACCCAGAGCAATGACTCGGGGACTGCCAAATGTTATCTCAATTTCATGTTATGTATTTGAACCTCGGCACCCAGAGCTGTGACTCGGGGACTGCCAAAGGTTATCTCAATTTCATGTTATATATTTGAACCTCGGCGCCCAGAGCAGTGACTCGGGGACTGCCGTGTGTTATTTCAATATCATGTTATATATTTGAACCTCGGCACCCAGAGCAGTGACTCGGGGACTGCCGTCCATTATTTCAATATCATCTTATGTACTAAATCTCGGCACCTAGAGCAGTGACTCGTGGACTGCCATATATTATTTCCATTTCATACTAAATATTTCAACCTCGGCATCCAAAGCAGCGACTCAGGGACTACCATATGCTGCCCCAGTTTTATGTTAAGCACTACCTTGAGCAACACCTCGGTATTTGTCTTACATTATTTTTGAAATTTGGTTTACATATTGAAATTCGGCGCGATAAACGGTAACTCAGGGATTGCCATATACTGTTCCAAGGTGGTAGTCAACCTCTGTTCAGAACAGATCAATATTATATGATATTCAGAGCTCACGCCTAGACAACTCTGCTAAACCACGGGAAAACAAAGGCAAGGACACATCCTAAAATCGGGAAATTGCGGGCCACCAAAGCAAGATCTTGGACGAACACCCACTTGAACAAAATGATAACAACTACAAGCGTATCTGTCACAGTATTACACGGCAAAAGAGATTCAAGTCATACAGAGAGCGGACAAATGTTTCGCGTACATCATACGCCCGACATGCCAGGGATAAGAAATAACTTAAGCATTGTTCGCTGGAGAGGCAGCAACTTGGTCAGGCGTCGGGCACTCCGACGTAGGAGGAACTTCGACTGAGGTTGCCTCGCCTTCCATAGTCCCAGGTGCAACTTCAGCGGAAGCCCGAGGCTGCTCAGGAGCATCAGTCTGTGCGGTGGAATGACCAGTACCTTTGGAGGAGGACCGCGCATCGCCGTCGCTGTCCGAGCTCGAACTGGAGTTGCCAGATGTGGCCGAGTCATCCTCACCTTCCCCTTGCTCAGCCGAATTGTTATCCGAGGCATCCTCAACTACAACCTCCTCATCCGGGTTTGGAAGAAAACTCGGCCCTTCATTCCAAGTATGCACGTCGGCATACTCGACGAGTTGGAAGGCGCGAGCTTGCCGAAGAGCGACGAAGGCGGGGTCTTCAACCCAACGAGAACCAGTGCGCAGATTTCTCAGGATATCAAGAGAGATGTCTTCGTACCATGACATAATAACGGTGAGAGCCATATCAGCGCCAGCTCGCCCGGCTGATTCCCTCCAGAGACTTAGTTGCCTCTCGGATGCCATCAGTCTCTTCACCAGTAATCCAACCTCATTGATATCAGGGGTCCCAAAAGTGTTCGGCCAGAGAACATGATAAGCTCGAATAACTGCCTTCACCAAATCCCGGTCCATAATCTTCATTGGACCAACCGCAGCACCAACAGCAACCAGAAAATCCTCCATCGAATACTCCGAATCAGCGGTAGCAGGGACACCTCGGCGTACACGAGCCGCAAGAACTGCTTTAGAACTCACAGGTTTAGCTTCGGGGAAATGATCTGCGTAAAACACGAACGTGTCACGTGACAGCAAGGACAAAGAGAAAAAGATAATTCGGTCGTGCCACGAAGCTTACGATGAATGTAACTCATCATAATCTGGAGGTCTTTGGCCCAATCAATCTTGCTCTTCTTAAAGCGAGCGATTTCCTTGCTCATTCCCTGATTTTTCAGTTCGGCAGCCTCGAGGAGTTCTTTATTCTTCTGCAGCTCCAAAGCTAGCCGATTCTTCTCCTCAGAGAATTCCTGGTCGATCTTTTCTAGTTCGGATTTCTGAGAGTGCTGAAGGGTATTCACCTCGGCTCGAAGGCGGGCTATTTCATCATCCTTTTCTTGTAACTGTGCCGAGTGAGCAGCGCTTTGTTCTAAAAAATGCAGCATCACGTCAGGGATGGGCGTGCAATCTTGGTGAGATGTTGCAAAGGTTTGCAACTCGGCTTCACCAGAGCCAAACGAAATAAACAAGCTCAGCATACATGTTCAAGGGGAAAAGGTCTAAGATAAAAGGGAAACTAACCTTCCAAGCTCTTCACTTTCTTCTCAAGACGAATGTTGAGGTTATTAATATTACCTGTTCACCAAAAGAGTGAGCCGGCATCTAGCGGACAAATCAATAAGACGGCCGAGAATAACAAAAAGGAACTATCAACTTACCAGCCTTTTTTACCACAGGAAGGATTTTCTCATACTTTTCTTCCAGCTTGCGGTGCGAAAAAAGCAACCGCTGAAATTCGGCAGTCCGCCGGTCATGTGCAACCTGAGCAATGGGGCAAAACGATAAATGAATATTCAAAGCTAAATCAGCTCCGAATCAAGCAAAACTTAACTCGGATCTAGATGGCTGGCTATTCAAAGCTAAATCAGATCCGAATCAAGCAAAACTTAACTCGGATCTAGATGGCTGGATATTCAAAGCTAAATCAGATCCGAGTCAAGCAAAACTAAACTCGGATCTAGGTGGCTGGATATTCAAAGCTAAATCAGATCTGAATCAAGCAAAACTTAACTCGGATCTAGATGGCTGGATATTCAAAGCTAAATCAGATCCGAGTCAAGCAAAACTTAACTCGGATCTAGGTGGCTGGATATTCAAAGCTAAATCAGATCCGAGTCAAGCAGAACTTAACTCGGATCTAGATGGTCGGATATTCGAACCCTAGAAATAAACTCAAATTAAGTCAAAGATCATTAAACTTCCAAGTATATAACAAGTTATTTCCTTGCAAGTTTCGGGGACTAGAGCATATAGTAACATCTGGGGAACTAATCTAAACTCAGAGAAACAGCAATTACCTCATTCATCTTGTTAGTGTCAAGGATAAACTTAGCGGCTTGGTCGAAACGGCCGCTGATGTCGGAAAGCTGAAAGGGCTGGTTGATGGGATTACCCTCAAACTGATCAGCAGCATTCCAATTATTGGCGTACTCCACCAGCGCGCCGAGGCTGTTCCCACTAGCTGTCCGAGTTAAGACCTTACCCCGGACATGTTGTGTAACCACTGCGGCCGCAGGGCTCTTATGAAGATCAAGCTGGGTGCTGGCAGCCGAGGCAACGGAGGCTTTGGTAGGCGCAGTTCCCTTGCGCAGCATGTCGGCGATACTCGGCTGAGAAGAGCCGACAAGACCTTTCTGAGAAGAGGAAGCCTTGGTGGCAACAGATTTTCTCGCCTTAGAAGAGGCATCAGCAGGAAGTGATACCTCGGTAGTGGGGACGACGTCTTCAGGAGCAGCAGGAGTCACGGTCGCAGAAGGCGCCGAGATAATGACCTCTTCGGCCGAGGCTGGAGTGGCTGTAGAAACTGCCGGGGCAGATAGAGGCTCAGTAGCGGCGCTGGGACCCACAGAAGGGGCAACGGGTTCGACGAAAACCTCGGAGGGCCGATTGGAATCAGTGTCGACAAAAGGGGTTTCAGGCACGTCACGACTAGGAGGCGACGGATTCGGAGCTGGAGGAGAGGCAGCACGAGCAGGACTGGGAATCCTAGTATCATCAACGGGCGGAGGAGACGGCTGCCGAATCGGGCGGCTAGTCATGCTAGGACCGCCGGGCTTAACAGAAAGCGGAGCACTGCAAAAATAAGAAAGAAAAAAGAGTGTTAGTATGAAAAACAGAGAGAGAAACAAGAAATACGAGCAAAAGGAACTTACCCGGCGACCCCAGGCATAATCTTGCGTCTGGGAGGATTCGGAGCGGATTTCTTCGTTCGTTTCTTAGGGACCGCCTCCGAGGCACTGGCAGGAGCCCCGCGTTTCCCCGAGGTAACAGGGGGTCGAGAAGCAATAGGCTCGGCGTTGTGAACCTGACCGGCCGGATTAGCTGGGAAAGTAGAAGCCGAAAATGCATAAGAAATAGGCATTGCGGCAACTACCTCAAGAATTTGGACCTCGTCCGAATCACCTTCCTCCTCGTGCGCCGAGGTCTTGCCACGAGCTCGAGCCGGGGCAGGATCCGACTTAGGGACGAACTCCTCCGAGTCCGGCTCACCAGTATCCGGTATGCTCCGGTCCGCGGGCCACTAAAGAAACAAAACTTCGGCATCCTCATTCTTCTGCTCTGCGAATCTCTACAAGACGAGGAAAAAGAAAGTTAGCGGAATCCGTTACGAAAACGATGGAATAGCAGAGCGTTATTGATTAAGCTTACTTCAGGAGGCGGATGATCGCGGGTGAACGGTTTCAATCCCCAAGCCCAATCCTCAGGCATCTCCGTCTTAAAGATAGCGCGGACACGCTTGTAGATAAGGTAATTGTCCAGCTCCACGGTCGAGACTCGGTTAGGGTCAAGAGGACCACTCATGTAGCACAGCTTGTGAGTCCGCTTCTGGAATGGGCAGATCCGGCTACTAATAAAGGTAGCCATCAGGTCTTCGCCGCATAACCCGGCGTGGATCAGCTCTTTAAGCCGAATCTCAAATGCCTCAGCCAAGGCATGACTTTTCCTCGGATTGTAAAGCCAATTCACCTTAGAAGGCGGACCAATTGAGAAGGCAGGGAGCCGAATCTTGTCCTCTGTCCCTCTGTTCTTGACGTAGAAGAAGGATTTGTGCCACTTCTTGCACGACTCTAACCCGGTGACACGAGGAAATACGGATTTCCTCCGAGGTGTAATGGAAGCTGCCCCACATTGAGTAAGCAATTTCTCGGAAGGGTGTAGAGATTTGTCAGGGACTACGTTAGAACGAATCTGGAAGAACTTCGACCAGACGTGCACAGACGGCCATAGGCCGAAGTATCCCTCTGAGGCGGAGATAAAAGCAGAAAGAGAAGCGATGGCGTTCGCAGGAAGATGATGCGGCTGAAGGCCGAAGTAGTCGAGAAACTCTCTAGCAAAATCGCTAAGAGGGAGACCAAAGCCTCGCGCGAAGTGCGACATAAAAACCACATACTCGCCTTCCCTAACGTCCGGAGAGGACTCGCTGCCGGGTAAGCGACAGGAAACCTCAGCGGGAATCCTCCGAGTTCGGATAAGCCACTCAGTCTCGCGGCGTGTAACAGAAGAACCTTGCCACGAGCCTCGCTCGGGCCCAGAGCCAGCGTCATCATCCTCTATCAGAGCACCACTAAAGGAGCTAGACATGGGTGGTTCGCCGGAAAGATCGACGGAAGAAGAGCTGGCGGCGGAGGGAAGTTTAGAGCTGCGAGGCCCCGTCGTGATTTTGCACGGAAGCGGCGGCGGAGGAGCAGAGGAACCGCCGCCCAAATACAAGATCGAAACGGAGAAATCTAGGATAAAACCTAGGTAATGCGGCCGGAAAGAACTCACCAGCGACGGTGCAGGAGCTGACGAGCGCAGGCGAGGCGGACAGAACAACACGGCGGAGTCCTCACCGTCGGAAGTACTGATGAGCGCGCGGCGGCGGAGCTGCAAGAGGACGCGGAAGCGAGTGGAAGAAGAAGGGCACAGGCGAGCGAGAAGGGGAAAAGAGAATTCCCAGGCGCCGCGCCCCTCTTTATAATCGAGCCACAAACAAGGTAGTGGGATCGTGGGTACAGCAGTTGACCGTGTAGATCGTGGGTGCGGCACGAACGCACGACGATAAGTGGAACCGCACCAACGGCCACACAGGAGCGAAGAAGGTTGCGATCCCCCAGGGAAACGGCACACGAGGCGTCGCAGCGACGACGCAGCAGGTACAGTGTTAACTGTAACCTATCAGTAAATACAGTAGAGGAACAAAAAACTAGAAGAGCAATGATGGGAGTGACACGTAGGACGAGGCGTACGAGAGAAGGAACATGGGTACCTCGGACGAGAAAAAGATAACTCGGAAACAATACAGAAAAGTGTGATGAAGCTGATACGACCCGGCCAATGTTATCGGCAGGGCCACACCAGCTTCGGGGACTAATGTTGGGGGATGACCCCGGATAGGTTAAAGACGGGGAAAGACGAAGGTACGACCCCGTCTGGTTTCCGAGTTACAGTCTAAGTCGGCCGAATCCTGTAGAAGTCGGCCGACATATGGAGGCGAGAGGCCCATATATGTATATTAAGACATTACCCGGCCGAGGTATTACGTAAGTCGGCTGGGTTAGCCTGAGTGATCTTGATGCAGGTGAAGGACGATCCTAGTTATGCAAGGAAAGGCCGAATGATATGAGGCTTGCAGGAGAAGGAGAAGCCTGAAGTCAAACCCTAGCTGTGAGCTAGGGAGAATCTAAGCAGAGCCAAGCGCTACGGACAAAGGCGCAGAGCGACAGAGAGGCAGGAGGAGGTCACGGAGTTGACAGTCCAGAAGACCTAGGCGCGCAGGAGGGGCCCTCTGGAACCTTGCCGTCGTTAGAGGGGCGACAGGGAAAGGGGGGCGCCGAACTGCTATATTGGGACAAGCATATTCCTCGAATATGCTTGCCACGTCAGCCCTAAAGGAACCCAGAGCTCTCCATTATAAGGAGAGGCTTGGACTTAGAAGGGGGCATCGACTAGAGTTAGAGCCGTTAGGCTGGTAAAGCTCTTCTCTTCTCCCTGTATACAGCTCAAGGAGCACTTGTAGCCCGAGGAAGAAGAAATAAAGACCTTTGCCTTAATCTTCTGTGTGGAGAATCAACTACATCTTCCCTCCCCAGATCCCTCTAGCATCTATTGGCCCCATACTTTAGCCTACCCATGGCATCTGCCGTGAGACCACCACGACAATTGTTTGTGATCTTATCTGCAAGTTGTGTACACATATCATTGTCCGGATCCAAAGGCCCCAAAGTGACAATAATTGGGACAACCGGAGGGGATGGCTGTGGTGTCAGGATCACATGTGTTCACGGAGTGTTAATGCTTTGCTCCGGTGCTCTATTAAAAGGAGCACCTTAATTGTCAGTAGTTCCCTAGAGGCCCCGTTGCCACGGGCTGGCTGGACAGAAGATGTTGTGCAAGTTCTCGTTGCGAGCACGTATGACTATATATGGAGCACATGCCTAGGATTGTTTAGTACTTGGATGCTTGTTATTATTTATCTGCAATGCCCTAGATCTTGAAGTTACATGTTTAGACTCGTCCATGCAACGCCCGTCCATCCATCCCTATGCCTACCGCACTCGAATCCCACTGTTACCGTTACTATTACTATTGTTGTTGTTGTTGTTGTTGCTTTGCTGTTGCTACTACCAAACTGTTGCTACTGATAAACTTCTGTGAGCAAGAACTATTTCTAGGTGCAGCTGAATTGATAACTCAGTTATTAAGGCTTGCAAGTATTCTTTGGCTCCCCTTGTGTCGAATCAATAAATTGGGTAATACTACCCTCGAAGACTGTTGCGAACCCCTACACTTGTGGGTCATCAAGACTATTTTCTGGCGCTGTTGCCGGGGAGCATAGCTTTATTTGTAAGTTCACTTAGATCTATTATTGTTCACTGCTACTCCTTTCATCATGGGGAAGTCTTGTGATGGAAAGTTCCCTATTTTACCATCCACTACAAGAAGAGGCACAGTCCTAAACACCTCTGCTGCTCTTGATTCCCCCTTCTGTTATAAGTAAACTTGTCACACCACCACCACATACACATGCTACACACACTGCTACTACTGCTGAGTTTGAAACTTCTTTTGATGCTCATGATGTTACTTCTACTGTGCTTGATACGAGTGGTTCATTAGGTCATTTTCTAGATGCTACTATGGCTAGTCTAGGAAATACCGAAACTGCTAGTGAACACACTGTTACACCTGTTAGCTCATCTAAGGCTAGTGAGAGTTATGATATTAATGATGGTTAGATTAAGTTCACTGATGATTTTGTTGAAGAGTGCTGAAACACACATGGTACTAGTGCTATTAAGAGCCTCCTTGCTAGACGTACTATTATGCCTAAGTTATCCTCTAATACTAAGTTTGCCACTTCTCCCATGTATATTAAAGATAAAGATAATGATTTCTCTCTTGATTTATCTTATTTAGATATTGTTGAGAAAGAACCTTTTTGTGGGACTGAAAATGAGAGTGGTGTGGCTCATATGAATGAGCTTTCTACTATGAGTGCTTTATTCTCTGATGATTGTAAGATGCGCAAGTACTTTGCTACTAAGATCTTCCCTTTTTCACTAAAAGGAGAAGCTAGGGCTTGGTTTAATAGATTACCTCATGGTTCCATTGATAGCCCTGATTGCTTGATTGCTTCTTTCTTCCACAAATATTTTCCTCCCAGTGCTAGAGATGCTGATTTGCAGAGACTTTTTGATTTTAAACAGGGAGAAGAAGAGAAATTGCCTGAGTCATGGACAAGGTTCTGTGCCTTGATTCATGCACATCCTAGATGTCCATTCCCTAAGAACGAGCTTCTTGATATTTATTATAATGGACTAACTGATGATTCTAGGACGTACCTAGATAGCTTTGCTGATTGTGTTTTAAGGAAAAGCACTCCTACAGATGCTGAAGAACTAATGGCTAAAATAAGCAAGAATTATGATTATTGGACTTCAACTGAGCTGAATACACCTGAGCCTATTACTCCTGAACCAGATGCATTAAATGATAAAGTGATGAACGAAGCTAAGAAGTGTCTAAAGGAGAAAGGTATTAGAGCTGAAGATGTGAAGAATCTACCTCCTATAGAAGAATTATGTAAGCCAATTTCCCATGCATCTACTATTGAGGTACACTCTCTTCACTTTAATAAAGGTGATATTCCCTATGGTAAGCCTCCTGATCAATGCTTAGAGAAACTTGACACATTTATTGTTAAACAAGATAATTTTAATAAACAAGTTCACAATCATTTATTGGAAAACTCTAGAGCTATCCATGAGTTGAAAGATATTGTGGAAAGAACTTCTAATGATATTAAAATGCTTTGTAAACACTTGCAAATGGTTCAAACCCAACTTGATCAACTTGCTAAGGTACAAAAGGATATGCTAGTTAATGCTTCAGGAGATAAACATTCTTATGGAATTAGAACTAGGAGTGGTATAGCTACTCAAGATCCTTTATATCCTGAAGGACACCCTAAAAGAATTGAGCAGGACTCCCAACAAGGTGAGAGTAGTGGCAGTCCTCGTAAGAGAAAGAAAAAGAAACATAAAGTAGTTGAGGAACCACTTGAAGCTGCTGTAGATCCTAATAGTATATCTGTCTCTGATGCTGAAACTGAGAGTGCTAATGGTAAAAATGAGTCTCTTGATAAGGAGGAAGGTGAGGAAGAACCTGAGAAGCACACTAAGAACATTAGGTACACAAGTGAAGATTTTATTGCTAATAAACATGGTAAAGAGAGGGAACCTTAGGTGCGAAAACCTATGTCTTTTCCAGGTAAGAAACACAAGTCAAAGGAGGAAGAACACTACAAAAAGTTTTGTGAATGGATGAAACCTTTATTTTTGCAAATACCGTTGACTGATGTTATTAAATTGCCTCCTTATTCAAAGTACATGAAGGATATTATCTCTAATAAAAGGAAGATTCCTAATGAGGAGATTTCTACTCTACTTGCTAATTATTCCTTCAATGGTAAGGTTCCAAAGAAACTTGGTGATCCAGGTATACCAACTATTCTTTGCTCTATTAAGAATAATTATGATAGAACTGCTTTATGTGATTTGGGAGCTGGAGTTAGTGTTATGCCTTTTTCTCTCTATAAGAGACTCCAGCTAGAGAAGTTGATACCAACTGATATATCTTTGGAAATGGCTGATAAGTCAACTACTATTCCTGTTGGTATATGTGAGGATGTTCATGTTCAAGTTGCTCATAATTGCATGGTTTTAACTGATTTTGTTATGCTTGAAATGCCTGAAGATGATAATATGTCTATTATTCTTGGGAGACCTTTTCTTAACACTGCAGGTGCTATCAAGGGAAAGTAACATTCAATATTAATGACAAAGAGCACACTGTCTGTTTCCCCAAGAAGGTTGTTAAAAGCTATTGCCTGAATTCCATTGAAAATATTGAGAGCATCAAGGTTGGAGAAATATATTGTCCCATTCCACAAGAAAATTTTGAAACTATTATGATTGGGACCATTGCTATCAAGTATGAGGTAACATAATTACCTTTTGGATTGCAAAGTTTTGCTTCATATAAGATTGTTTTGTTAACAAGACTTGATCAACCTTGTTAACAAAAGGATTTTAATGAACAAAATAATGTTTCCACTATGGTTATACTTGCTTTCTTTTACCTTTCTACTCCCTAGTCTTTGCCTTTCTTTTGCTAGCTTTGGTTTTGTTAGCTATTTGCTTGTTAGAGTTTCTTAGAGCTGCTGTAATTTGGCTTTTGGTTTGCTTTTTCTTCTTCTGAAAAAACTGTTTCTGCGAGAAAATCAATTTTCATACCCTGAAAATTGGCCAAAAATAAAGTTTCCCGAAAAATCCCAAAAAATTCAAAATAAAATTTTCCTCGAAAAAGGGGCAGAGAGACACCTGAAGTAACCCAGGGGGCCACCACACCCATGGTAGGCGCAGCCTACCAGGGGGTGGTGCCTACGGGGGTTTGGCCCACGTGGGCCCCTCCAGGCTGCCTCCTCAAAGCCACCTTCTTTCTCTCTCCCGAAAAACACCGGAAAACTTGCTCAAGCTCAAGTTCTTGTTGTTCTTGCTCACGATTTTCGATCTCCTTGTTCAGCCCATCTCAAGTGTTGATTTTTGGAGGGTTTGCTCCTTGGTATCTGCCTCCTCTACTTGTCCAATTAGATTTGTGATTGGTAGATTGTATCTTGAGTATTTTGCTGCTATAGGTGACAGGTTGTTTGAGCTTGCATGCTTGTTCTATGCTTAGAAACTTTATTTTGATGCATGTGTATCCCTCTAGCAAGTTCCTATAGCAGTTACTCATCATTTATCAACTTAGAAATCACTTGGTTTGATGTTTGTCTAAAAATTTCAGAATTAAAGAATGGTCATGGACAACCATACATTTGGAGAAATATTTGAGAGTGATGCACCTAGAAGGGCAAGGCTTCCAAGGTCATCCACCAGTACTATACCCTCATACAATGAGGATCTCATTACTCCACGATTTGGTGACGAGGGAGATGAAGGGGATGCGCACCTCTCCACCTTTCCTTGCCAAACTTTCTTGCGGGCTGCTGGGATTCTTAATGATTTGATGACTTTGGTTCGGAAGGCTGGACTAACAAGTTACATGCAGGATGAGAGCACACAATATGCTTTGCTCACTAAAACATTTGTGGAGAGCTTTTCTTTTACTAACAGCGTGTTCAAGCCAGCTGTGTATTTCAAAATTTATGGCAGGGCTCATTCTATGACTTCGAAGCAATTTTGTAAGGCCCTAGGACTTGGTATAGCTGGGTCATCAAAGAAGATTCCAGCTCTACCCGCTGATTTGTTGGAGCTTTACCGAGGAATAACCAATGATGATGACCGCAGAGCTCAGCGAGGGAAGATAAAGAATATTCAACTCCCAGCCATCAGATACTTTGCCTACTATCTTGCCACCAGTGTTCTTGGTAGGAAGAACACTAGTAATATTTCCAATTATCAATTGGCCTTCTTAGCTGCTGCGCTCAACTGTGAAGATAAATATAATCTTGGCTCTCTCATTGCTCGTCGTTTAGCTGCTAAGGGACCCATTTATGGGGGAATTATTGCTACTCGTATTGTTGCTGCCTTGAACATTGTTGTTGATCCACATGATACAGTTTTGGCTCCTCAGAGGCTTGATCTTGCTACCATGAAGGCACATCACTTTATCACCACTGGCTCTACTCTTGAGAACTTGGTTTATAGAATGTTGTTTATTGACGGGGAGGAGAGAGAGATCCCTCTACCCAAAACCACTTTCTTCAGTATTTCTCAGGGGCCTTGGTCACGCTTGAAGGCGGAGATGGATGACAAGTTGCGGTCTCTTAACTTCCACGGACACTATCAGGAGGAAGCACCATCATATGACCCCGCGGTACACTTCACAGGGGAGTCCTCGAGCTCGTACCAGGACGAGGGAGCCTCCTCGTCATACTACGGAGGTGCATCTACTTGGGCACCATGTGATTGAGCCCCACTTAGGCCAAAAGCCTAAGCTTGGGGGAGGTATACCGACATTACACTCATATATATATCATGTTCGGTCGGTTCTTTGTATATCCATTGTTTCTCTTTATTTTTGGTTCTTGTTGCTTCTTTCTCAAAAACACAAAAATACCAAAAATATTTTTGTTGTTTCTCTTTCTTTGTTTCTTTGCTTTGGTTTGCCTTAAAATAAAAATCCAAAAATATTTTGCTTTGTTTGCTTTCTTTAAAAAAATCGAAAACACCAAAAATATTTGTTGTTCTTCTTTGGTTTTGTGAGTTCTTTGCAGGGTTCAGCCGTCCTCAGTGGATTTGATTTCATGTTATTACTCAAGTCACACAAGTGAAGGGCAATAATGAAGATTAAGACAACTTGAGGTGTGGTAAGAGGCTGGTAACAAACTCTATTTGTTTTCATTTTTATACATATACTCATCATTGTGAGCATTATTAGCCTATTTGTGTAAGGTGTATGTCATTATGGATGCTTAGTAGTTCTTGCTTGTCTATGATTACCTCCAGCTCGCTAATAGTTTGTAGCATGTCATATGAATGTTTGCTTGCATTGTTTTACTCATACTTTGGTATGATATTGTGGTATCCTCCTCTGACTGTTCATGTGAATCGACTTGGCACATGCTCACACATGCATATGACTAATCAACAGTCAGTAAGCCTCGATGATTTATTTTGCCTCAGTGTTCTTGTATCATTTTCATGCCATAGTTAGTCATGTTTTGTTGCAAGCATGATTATGACAGCTATTGCTCTCTCGTTTGTCGCTCCCTCTCTATTGCTAGCCTTCACTTGCACTGGGTATATGCTCTACCTGTGCTTCCAACTCCCCAAAACCAATATTGTCAGCTGTGTCCACCATATCTACCTATTAGATTCGTTTGCTACTTCAGTGCATATTCTATATGCCGTGTTTTCTTCCAAATAAAATGTTTGTATGTTTTGAGAAAGTTAGTTAGTAAAGCTCTCACGAACTTGATGGCACACTTCATTCTTTGCGCTTAATAATCTTGCACCATTGTGACCTGTCCATGAAAGTTATATGCTTGCTAATTATATGCTGGGAGTCAGCAGAACCGTGCTGTCACGAGGAACGCTTTCAACACTTTTTGGATATCCTATCCAGTTGATACTTTGCTCGTTTGTTTACAGATGTCGACGATGTGAAATAAAAGGAGAGCTTGTGAGTTCATGGAGTTTATACATTGTGTTAGAGAAACGCCTGGGCCGCTAGCCTAAGCCATGCCTAATCATGGTGGAAACTTGCAGCATCACCATAATGAGCATCTATGAAGCATCCTCAATAAAAAACTATGCATATGGTAAATAAAAAGATTGCTGATATGCTCATTGTCTGCTTGCCTTGTCATTTTGGTTATGGGAAAAGCTCGTGTACCATGTGCAAGGGGTATCCCGTTGGTGGTTCTCTATGATATGCATGTATTTACAATGACAAGAACTTCAGGTAACCAAAGTTGAGTAGCATGCGGAGCGACCCTCGTACTCAAGGGACTTGGAATTTCCAGTCTATGGTCTGTCAAGCATATGATTCATAGTGGACCTCACTTTCACCTTAACCACATGAAGATGCCTATGATAGGGGCAATGAGAGATCAAAGCTAATGAGTACCTTCCTTTCAGCATTGGGAAGCCTTCAAACCTATTTTCACAACTTTGTTGAGTCACTGTTTATTCTATGAGCACCCTCTTGAGAGCATAGTTGTCATTCTTGTGTTTGTTCCAAAACTTGGTTAATTATGTCATAACTTTGATGCTTGTATCTCTGATATCTTTATCTCTAGTCTTCACTTGAACTTCAGAGGTGCCTTGGCATTTATATTGTTCTCTTCAAACAAAGGCAAGCAAGATACCATTCTATCATACCTTACTATGAGCATTGCAATGTTGCTTATGTTTATGTTCCATGCTACTTATTATTATTGAGTTGGTTTCTCTTCATAGCTTGCAATGACTATTAAGTAGACTTAGTTGCATAGGCTCCCCTTGTGTCGAATCAATAAATTGGGCAATACTACCCGCGAAGACTGTTGCGATCCCCTACACTTGTGGGTCATCAGTATGAAACAAAACTTTGCATTCCACAAAGTGATTATGTTACCTCAAACTTGATAACAATGGTCCCAATCATAATAGTTTCAAAACTTTCTTGTGGAATGGGACAATATATTTCTCCAACCTTTTATTTTCCATGGAGTTTAGACAATATCTCTTAGCAACCTTCTTGGGGAAATAAACAGTATGCTCTTTGTCATTAATATTAAATGTTACTTTTCTTTGATTACAGTTGATGACAGCACCTGCAGTATTAATAAAATGTCTCCCAAGAATAATATACATATTATCATCTTTAGGCATTTCAAGCACAACAAAATCAGTTAGAACCAAGCAATTATGAGCCACTTGAACAGGAACATCCTCACATATACCAACAGGAATAGTAGTTGACTTATCATCCATTTGAAAAGATATATCAGTTGGTATCAACTTTTATAGCTGGAGTCTCTTGTAGAGGGAATAAGGCATAACACTAACTCTGGCTCCCAAATCACATAAATCAGTTCTAACATAATTGTTCTTAATAGAGCAAGGAATAGTTGGTATACCTGGATCACCAAGTTTCTTTGGAACCTTACCATTGAAGGAATAATTAGCAAGCAAAGTAGAAATTTCCTCATTAGGAATCTTTCTTTTATTAGAGACAATATCCTTCATATACTTTGAATAAGGAGGCAACTTAATAGCATCAGTCAAAGGAATTTGCAAAAATAAAGGTTTCATCCACTCACAAAACTTGTTGTAGTGTTATTCCTCCTTTGACTTACGTTTCTTGTTTGGAAAAGGCATAAGTTTCTGCACCCAAGGTTCTCTCTCGCTACCATGTTTCTTAGCAATAAAATCTTCCTTAGTGTACCTAGTATTCTTAGTGTGCTTCTCAGGTTCTTCCTCAACTTCCTCCTTATCAGGAGCATCATTTTTATCATTACCACTCTCAGTTGTAGCATCAGAGACAGATATACCATTAGGATCTACAGCAGGTTCAAGTGGTTCCTCAACTATTTTATGTTTCCTTTTCTTTCTCTTACGAGGACTACCACTACTTTCACCTTGTTGAGAATCCTGCTCAATTCTTTTAGGGTGTCCTTCAGGGTATAAAGGATCTTGAGTAGCTATACCACTCCTAGTTCTAATTCCATAAGCATGTTTATCTCCTGAGGCATTAGCTAGTATATCCTTTTGTACCTTAGCAAGTTGATCAATTTGGGTTTGAATCATTTGAAAGTGTTTACAAAGCATTTTAATATCATTAGCAGTTCTTTCCACAATATCTTTTAACGCATTAATAGCTCTAGAGTTTTCCAATAAATGATTCTGAACTTGTTTATAAAAATTACCTTGTTTAACAATAAATGTGTCATGTTCCTCTAAGCATTGATCATGAGGCTTACCATAAGGAATATCACCTTCATCAAAGTGGAGAGAGTGTACCTCAATAGTAGATGAGTGGGGAATTGGCTTACATGATTCTTCTATAGGAGGTAGATTCTTCACATCTTCAGCTCTAATACCTTTCTCCTTAAGACATTTCTTAGCTTCTTTCATCACTTCATCATTTAATGCAATCATTCCCCTCTTCTTTGGTGTTGGTGTTGGAACCGATTCAGGCACAACTTGTTCAGGAGTAATAGGCTCAGGTTATTTAGCTCAATTAAAGTCCAATCATCATAATTCTTGCTTATTTTAGCCATTAATTCTTTAGCATATGTAGGAGTTCTTTTCCTGAATACACAATCAACAAAGCTATCTAGGTATGTCCTAGAATCATCAGTTAGTCCATTATAATAAATATCAAGAAACTCATTTTTAGGCAATGGACATCCAAGATGTGCATGAATCAAGGCATAGAACCTTGTCCATGACTCAGGCAATTTCTCTTCTTCTCCCTGTTTAAAATCAAAAAGTTTCTGCAAAACAGCATGTCTAGCACTAGGAGGAAAATATTTCTGAAAGAAAGAAGCAATCAAACAATCAGGACTATCAATGGATCTAGGAGGTAATCTATTAAACCAAGCCTTAGCTTCTCCTTTTAGTGAAAAAGGGAAGATCTTAGTAACAAAGTACTTGTGCATCTTAAAATCATCAGAGAATAGAGCATTCATAGTGGAAAGCTCATTCATATGAGCTACAACACTCTCATTTTCAGTCTCACAAAAAGGTTGTTTCTCAACAATGTCAAAATAGGATAAATCAAGAGAGAAATCATAATATTTATCTTTAATATCTATGGGAGAGGTGTCAAACTTAGGATCATAGGAAAATTTGGGAATAATGGTACGTCTCTCAAGGAGAATCTTAATAGCACTAGCACCATGTGTGTTTCGGCACTCCTCAATAAATTCATCACTAAACTCAATGTAACCATCATTAATATCATCTCTGTCTCTCTAGACTCTGGTGAGCTAACAGGTGTAACAATGTCTTCACTAGGAGTTTCAGTATTTCCTAGACTAGCCATAGTAGCATCTAGTAAAAGACCTAATGAACCACTCGCATCAAGCACAGTAGAAGAAACATCATGAGTATCAGAAACAGTTTCAGATTCAGAAGTAGTAGCGGTGTGTATAGCATGAGTATGTGGTGGTGGTGTAGCAAGCTTACTTATAACATACGGTGAATCAAGAGCAGCAGAGGTGTTTAGGATTGTACCTCTTCTTGTAGTGGATGGTAAAATAGGAAACTTTCCATCACGAGACTTACCCATGATGAACGGAGTAGCAGTGAACAATAGTAGATCCAAGTGAACTTACAAATAAATCTATGCTCCCCGGCAATGGCGCTAGAAAATAGTCTTGATGACCCACAAGTATAGGGGATCGCAACAGTCTTCGAGGGTAGTATTACCCAATTTATTGATTCGGCACAAGGGGAGCCAAAGAATACTTGCAAGCCTTAATAACTGAGTTGTCAATTCAGCTGCACCTAGAAATAGTTCTTGCTCACAGAAGTTTATCAGTAGCAACAGTTTGGTAGTAGCAACAGCAAAGCAGCAGCAGCAAAACAAGAGC
Organism: Avena sativa; assembly: GCA_916181665.1. Lineage (NCBI taxonomy): Eukaryota > Viridiplantae > Streptophyta > Magnoliopsida > Poales > Poaceae > Avena > Avena sativa. The sequence goes on from OV702284.1 coordinate 380,634,570, forward strand.
AATAGTAACAGTAGTAGCAAATGGTACGATATGAGTGTGATAGACATAGGGATGGATGGACGAGCGTTGCATGGACGAGTCTAAACATGTAACTTCAAGAACTAGGACAATTGCAGATAAATAAGATAAAGCATCCAAGTAGTAAACAATCATAGGCATGTTCTCCATATATAGTCACGCGTGCTCACAATGAGAACTTGCACAACATCTTTTGTCCTGCCAGCCCGTTGTAGCGGGGCCTCAAGGGAACTACTGGCAATTAAGGTGCTCCTTTTAATAGAGCACCGGGGCAAAGCATTAACACTCCATGAACACATCTGATCCTCACATCACAGCCGTCCCCTCAGGTTATCCCAATTTCTGTCACTTCGGGGCCTTTGGATAAATGATATGTGTACACAACTTGCAGATAAGATCACAAACAATACTATCATAATGATTCAATAATAAGTTCAGATCTTATATCATGGCACTCGGGCCCTAGTGACAAGCATTAAGCACAACATGTTGCAACAAAGTCAAATAGCACTAATAGAGATACTAGGCACCGTGCCCTAACAATCTTATCCGATTACATGATAGAACTCATCCAATCCCTACCATCCCCATAGCCTACAGTGGGATTACTCACTGATGGATGAGGGAAACATGGATAGTTGATGGGTAGGCGTTGTTGATGACGATAGCGATGATCCTCTCCAAATTCCTCATCCCGACAGGGTGCCAGAACGGAGTTTCTGGTTCCGAATCGCGGTTTCTGGTGGTGGCGGCACAACGGAACTCTTTCTGTAAAAACGTCAAACCCCCCTCGGTTTTTAGGTCAAGAGGCATCTTATAGGCGAAGAGGGAGGCCGAGGGGGTGCCTGGGGCAGCCAAACCCCCTCTAGGCACGACCTAGGCCCACCCGCACGACAGGGGGGTGTGGGCCCCTCAGGCCTCCCCTCCGTCTCGTACTCTATCTCCATGAGTCTTCTGGTGAAATAGGATTTTTGGCATATTTTCCGGGATTTTTCTGATGGTTGATTTTCTGCACAAAAACTAGACACCAAGGTAATTCTGCTAAAAACAGCGTCAGTCCGGGTTAGTTGTATCCAAATTACACAAGTTTAGAGGAGAAACAATAGCAAAAGTGTTCGGGAAAGTAGATACGTTTTGGACGTATCAGCGACTCCTATCATCTGAGTGCGGATTCGTCCTGCGAGTGTGCGGCCCCAATTAAAGTGCAATAGGTAGGACAATAGAATTCCTTGCAAGGGTAGATATAGCAATGGTTCTTTGTAGTGGAAAAATATGACAGTGCCATATGTTTTGCTAGGGTTTTTAGTTTTACCTTAACTTTTGGGCATAATTTTTTTTGGGAAGATTCCAAATGATCGGGAAGAAAGTATACGGTTTTTTGCAGAATTAGACACTATATGGAATGGGGATCATTCCACGATGTTTGGGAAATTTTCCTTGAATAAAAATGGTAGTTATGTGTATGGTCAACAAAATATTTTTTTATGGGATATTTATGTAAGAATTTTGTCTAGGAGAAAAATTGATTAGCTCATACTCATATATAGAACATGTGCCCAAAGGATCATTCAATCTCACCTTTTGGCCAAGAGAGAGAGACTAAAAGAGATCGAAAGACCCAAATAGTAAAAAAAATCAAGACCATTTTGCAATGAATCTCGAAAAAAATTGAAGGACCAAATCTTAGGATGTTACATGTTGTAGTGGAGAGGGAGGGGGTCAATTCAAGCGTGGACTGGTTTATATGCCATTGACGGGAGACCCCAAGAGGAGAAGAGAGACTACTCATAGTACAAAGTGACATTATTCTAAGTTACTATCTTCAAGTGCATAGTAACAATTAGATAGCGTCACAAAGGATTATATTAATTAGATTGTAGACTCGTTTTCTTTTTGAAACTGGTAAAGGCCTGAAGGCCCCAGAAGCTGCTCCATTAATTCAGGCAGGTACAAGATACATCAGGGGCTTTTAGCATCCATAGCCCAACACATCTAAAAATAGCAGAAAAGACCCCAAACTTTACATAAAGAACCTCGGGAAAAAGATAAAAAAAGCAATCAACTCCCTTGGCTTCTTCTCCGCCAGCTATTGGTGATCTCAAGGCTAGTGAGCTGAGATTAGAGAAACTGCTCAAGGGGATCTCATTCCTGGCGAAGGTTGACAACCGTCGGTCACCAAATCGCTCCCGGGAACGAACCACTTGGGTGAAAGATGGTGCTGAGCTCCGACGGTTGGAACCAGAGAGTGCCTCCATCGTGGAGGTAGAAGAAGATGGCCACTTCTGTCGAGGGTACCGTCGGCACACACACCGCCTCTTGGAAGCTTCAACTTGAGCAACAACAATACCTAGGCCACCGCTATAGGAGCCCATCGCTGCCTCAAGTCCACACCTATACTGGCCACCATGGCTAGGAAAAGGAAGAAGAAGCACATCAGAGGACCACCCGTAGAGGCAGCAGGAGAGGATCTTATACCGAGGGCGAGCGGTGGTCTTCCCCAGCTCCGGCTCTCCCCATGAGAGCACTCTCGCTAGAGGAAGAGGGACCGCATCGAGCTGAGCGGGATCCGACACGCTCTTCTTGAAGCACCCGAGGCAGATCTTATTCAGAGGGATGCTTGCCCTCCACCACATCATCGGCGCCACGACCTGACACCAACGGGGAGCCACAAAGCAGAGGAGGAACAAGGCAAGGAGAATCATATCACCGATGACCACCCACCTACCCTCACACGCCACAGGGGCAAACGCCAACAACGACAAACCTAAACTACTACCTGAGCTACATCTACTAGAAGCTAGACCACCTGACCATCTTCTCACCAGCCGGCAGAGCCACCAGAGAGAGAGAGGGACATGGGACAACGGGGGGAAGCGGGAGTCGACTCTCAAGGAGCTTGGTTGGGGAACGCGGTTTCTCTTACCACCCGTGAACTTGACACCTCGCTCATCTTGTGGGTTGAGCAAGCGGCAAACACCTCGCTATCCATGAAGGAGTCTGTGATGAAGTCAATAGTCGCGCTAATAGCGCTCCCCAAAAACCTTATCGCCCTTCTCCCGTACAGGACTCGAAGCGGCGGGGTCTCAGAGGTCTACTGTCCCGGCTCGCGGTGCACGCCGCAAGACGGGATAGGGAAAACTAGGTAGCGCAGTGCTCTGGAACTGGAGATGCAAAGAGATGTGCGACACTATGTCTGATAGGAGGTGTGACCTCTCTCTTATACGCATAGAGGGTGTTGGAGATATGCCCTAGAGGCAATAATAAATAGAGTTATTATTATATCTTTGTGTTTATGATAAATGTTTACATTCATGCTATAATAGTATTAACAAGGAAACATTAATACTTGTGTGATTTGTAAACTAAAATAAGAGTCCCTAGTAAAGCCTCTTGTTAAACTAGCTTGTTGGTTAATAGATGATTGTGGTTTCCCTATCATGAACATTGAGATGTTATTAACAACAAGATCATATCGTTAGGAGAATGATATGGTGGACATACTCCTATAGATAAGCGTAGCATAAAGATCAAGTCATTTCAATAGTTCAATTGCTATATGCTTTCTGATACATAGTAACCTAATTCCTTCGACCATGAGATCATGCATATCACCTTTACCGGATGGATGCTTTGATGTCATCAAACACCACACCGTAACAGGGTGGCTATAAAAGTGGCATTGAGTGTTCGGAAAGTATTGGTTGAGACACATGGATCAAGAGTGGGATTTGTCCATCCATATGACGGATAGATATTCTCTGGGCCCTCTCGGTGAAATGTCATCCAATTAGCTTGCAAGCATGTGACTAGGTCACAAGGGATCACATATCACGGGAACGAGAAAAGAGTACTTATCAGTAACGAGGTTGAACTAGGTATGCAGAGATACCGACGATCATAACCTCGGATAAGTAACATATCGTGAGACAAAGGGAAATTGGTATCGTATGTAAGTGGTTCATTCGATCGCAAAGTAATCGTAGAAATATGTGGGAGCCATATGAATTTCCAGATTCCTCTATTGGTTATTGATCGGAGAAGTGTCTCGATCATGTCCGCATAATTCACGAACCGTAGGGAGACACACTTAAGGATTCGACGTTGTTTGAGTAGTTATGGTATTATGAGAAAGAGACCGAATGTTGTTCGGAGTCTCGGATGGGATCCGGGATATCACGAGGTGATCCGGAATGGTCCGGAGAATAAGATTCATATAAGGAAAGTCCCGTTTCGGAGTTCGGGAATGATTCCGGTGTTTCCATCGGGAACATTCTAGAAGGTCCCGGATTGTCCGGCACTCCGGGGGGGAAGGGGTACATGAATGTGTCATTACATGTTGGAATGATTGCATCATGTACTAAGTGTTCTTGCTGTCCCAAATAAAGGATTAAATTGAATCCTAAATTGAAAAAGTCAAACGGCTAGTTTGAAAGTCAAACGGCAGTTTTTTGGGAAGTGGGAGGAGAGGAGGAAACCGACTTGAGGGAGGAGTCCTCCTCCCCAAGCCGGCGCCCCACCTAGGCCGAGTTGGGGAGGGACTCCACTCCCTCCCCTTGGCCGGCCAGCCCCTCCCACCTATATATGGAGGGGCAGGGCTCCCTCCCAACACACACAAGTTTCCTATCCTCTAAACTAAACCCTAGATCTAGACCCCGGTTTAGAGCTATTCGGTTTAGAGCCTTCTAATTGGTTTAGAGCCCTCTAATTGGTGTGTCTAATTACTAGACCACTAATAGCCTCTCTCATAAGCTCCACCATACTCGCACCGGCTTAAGGCGAAGCCCTGCGGGATCTCCCCTCTACTTCCGGTACCACGCCGTCGTGCTGCCGGAATCACGAGGAGAGTGCTACAACCTCCGCTGCCTGCTGGAACAAGGGAGAGGAAGGTCTTCGTCGAGTACCGAACGTGTGACCGACTGCGGGAGCGCTGCGGGAACGTGGCGCCGGAAGGATCGTCTACGCGATCTTGAGATCGGAAAGAGTACGACTACATCACCCACGAGAATCTGCTCTCGTTAACCGCTTTGGAATCTTCGAGGGTTAGTTATTCCATCGACTCGTTGCTACAATCTAGTAGATAGATCTTGGCTTGTTTGTTTGTATGCGATAGAAAATTTTGTTTTCCATGCTACGAACCCCTACAGTGGTATCAGAGTCGTGTCTATATGTAGATCTGTTGCACGAGTAGAACACAATGGTCATTGTGGGCGTTGATGCTTTTATTGTAGATTGCTTTGCGTGTACTTTGCATCTTGCGGTATGTTGGGATGAAGCGGCCCGGGCTAACCTTACATGACATCGTTCATGAGACTTGCTCCACGCTTAACATGCAACTTGTATTGCATAAGTGGCTTTGCGGGTGCCTGTTTCTCCTAGCATAGTAAAGATCCAATTTACAACGGGTAATCAACAATGCTAGTATCAATGTTGTGGTTCTTGTTCGTAGGTTAGAACGACACTTATGGAAAGCCCCAAACCACGTAAAATATGCAAAGAAAGTAGAAGCGTCTAACTTTGTTTTGCAGGGGTGTGCAGTGATGTGATATGGCCATGATTGTGATTATATTTGATGTATGCAATGTTCCTTATTGTAAGTTGGCAACCGGCAGGAGCCATATGGTTGTCTTTAATTTCTGTTAAGACCTGCGTGTCTATTCAAAATAGTTGTAATAGTTGAAGCTGGTGGACGACAACCATGAAGAAGCGTCATTGACCTTGATGCTATGCCGGTGATGATGGAGATCATGTTCGTGCTTGAAGATGGAGATCGGAAGCACAAAGAAGAAAGGCCATATCATATCACATATTATGAATTGCATGTGATGTTAATCCTTTATGCATCTTGTATTGCTTAGTAGACGACGGTAGCATTATAAGATGATCCCTCATGCACATAAATTTCAAGTTCTAAAGTGTTCACCCTTAGTATGCACCGTTGCCAAAGCTTGTTGCTTCGAAGCACCACGTGATGATCGGGTGTCTTTGATTCCGCGGGTGAATACAACGTAAGCAAGCCAGATTTGCTTATGCGGTAGCTAAGGTTTGATCTTGACGAGCCTAGCATGTACAGACATGGCCTCAGGAACACGGATCGCCGAAAGGCAAAGCATGAATCATATAGTAGATATGATGAACATGATGATTGTTCGCCACTAAAACTATATCGGCTCTCGTGATGATCGGTGTTGATATAGTAGTTTTGGTTCGTGTGATCACTAAAACAATGTGAGGGATATTGTTTTGAGTGGGAGTTCACCTAGATTAATTTAATTATTAATTGGAACTCAATTTATCATAAACTAAATCAAAGTGAATTTGCATAGTTGTTGTAGTCATTGGCATCCGTTTACCACCTTGCGCTTAGTTATAATTGAGATGATAGAACTATAGAATTCTGGTTAGTTACTTTACGAACTGGTATCGTATTGTATTGAAGTGTTAATCTAAAGTTTAAAAGTCCTATTGCAAACTTTCAGTAAGTTTCAGTTACTCCATGAAGTTTAATAATTAGTATTGAATCAAGAGTAACAATTCCAAATGTTAGTATATAAGTATCATGTTTGTCTCCATGATTCTTGATATTCAAAGATTGTCTTAATATCAAGGTTATCTAGGATCTGAAAGAGTTGTTTCAGAAACCATGATGTGTGGAAGATATTGTGATATCTGAAACGAAATTTTGGTTGCAACATGATAGAGTATAATATTGCAAAAGTCATGTTCTCATATTTGATGAGAATTTGCAAAAGGATGGAGACACTAGTTGTCCTAATCCTCCAAAATGTTTTGGAAAGCAACATTATACTCATAATTCATCGTTATAAGCTAAAAGTAGCTTGATCATGGACATTCCATGATAAGGTGAATATTTGATGTAGGTAAAATGTTTACTACACCAAGAGATTACTAAAGAAAGGAATTTGGAAGAACACCAAACATTTGATGATGGTGATCTACTTCAAAGTGCAAGTCCAAAGACATTTGTATTTAATTATACACGCTTTGGATTATGTGTCATATGTATGACTCCACTATTGATGTTGATAGATTCTTTCAAACAGAAAAGGAAATACTGAAAGAGAATCTCATAAATATATGGCAGAAAAGAAAAGACTGGAATTGTTCAGTTTAAGTATATAGATGATATACATGTTATGGCTATATTCTTTGATTGTTAAACGATGTGGTTCTTAAGTATTTTGATACTGAATTTGTTGGTGTGAATCGTCATACGAAACAACACAATTCATGAACTACAATGGCCTAAATAACTAGCAAAAGAATATGTGATGATGTTCATCGAGAACAAAATAAAGGGTTATTGTGTTGCTCGTTAAACATCAAAGCTTGCCTTCAAGATTTGTTTTTATCAGGTATTATGAGAACAAAAGGGTTGTTCAAATAATTGCCGTAATCCATAAAAGATGGATGATTTACAAATCTCATTGGAGAAATCACATCCATAAAACTAGTGCTAAAAATGTCGAAAGACAAATTGATTGAAAGATCACTTAGGAAGTGACATCGCCGTTTAAATTATATTGGAAAGAAAACATGAAGAAAATCCATATGGATGGAATTTCGGAGTCTATTTGATTTTGATCAAATGACGCTTGTGAAACTTTCCTAGAGATAATTAAAACTTCGTTCATAGGCCAAAAAGGGAACGATGGACTAGCTTATTGGAACTTGTACATATTGTTGTATGAAGTCCATTATAGTCAAGAGCGATGGATTTCAACTTCATGTGCTTTCTCCGAAAATTTGAGTGAATATATGAATATTTACTTAATAAGGATGAAGTGTGAAATATTTGAAAAGTTCAAAGAATTTTAAGATGAAGTGCAAAATCATTGTAACAAGAATATAAATAGTTTATGATAAGATCATAAAGGAAGATATTTGAGTTACAAGTTTAGCATAATACCTAAGATTTAAGGAATCGTTCTGTGGCTTTGCATTTCCCGAAACACCATAAGAGTATGGAGCGTTCGAGATATGTGATTAAAACCTTGTTTGACATGGTAAGATCAAAAGGTGTAATTCATAAAACTGCCATTATATTTTAAAAGATTAAAAGCTTTAGAGACTACCGTTTTCCACTGAAAAGAGCTACATCATAATCCGCTGAAATGACACCATATAAAGTTATGGTTTGGGATAAAACCCAAGTGGTCCTTTCTTAAACATTGGTATGCTATGCATTAAAGATGTTTGCAACCAAAGTCGGATAAATCTGTCTTTGTATTACTGTTAAGTATTCCTCCATAAACACCGGAGACAAAAGTGTTTGTCGCTTAGAACGTCAAGTTTCTTTGAGAAGGAATTTTTCGTGAAAAGTTAAGTGGGAGGACAATAGAACTTTGATAGGGTTAAAAGAACCTTAGCTATATGATCAGAGTTGCGCAGCACCGAAAAGTGTTCCGGAGGCAGCAACTAATGCTCATGGCTCATGTACCTCAAAAGGATGTGGTCATTGAGATCTAAGTTCCTATTGAAACAAGTAGGTCGAGTAAACAATCAAATACTAAGATTTGAGGGTTGAATCATTATTTGAGAATAATGAACGGACTACATGCAAAGAAGCGATGATGGGCCCTGACTCCGTCAAATGGCTTGAAGCCATAAAATCCGTGATAATTCCATACACGAGAAATCAAGTTTTGAACTTGAAGGTCCCTCGAGATAGGTGTAAGACCTTACAGTTGTGTTTGGATCTATAAAGAAATAGACATGGATGTTTCACATCTATAGTCGACATGTTGGGAGAGAGTTCACAACAATGTTCAAAGATTGACTATGACAAGATTTGATCTTTCATAGCGATATTTAGTCTATACGGATTAATATAGCAACCACTACATATAATTTTGTTATATGGTAGTTGAATAAACAAAACAAGTTCTTCTAATAGAATCGTTACCTAGGACATGTGCATAAACACGGTCCATAGGGTTTTGTCAATTCAAAGGATGCTAAAAGCATATGCAAACTTCAATGGTTAGAGTGAGCATAAGCGGAGTTGGAATCTTCACTATGATGAAACTGTTAAAAGGGTTTAATTTCATCAGAGACAATGAAGATGCTTGCATTTGCAAGAAATTAAGTGGGAGCGCTAAGACATATTTCTAATACATTATGTGGAGGACATATTGTTGATTAGAAATGGTGTATCTTTTATTAACACATATTAAGAATTTCATCCTGATGAAAGACTTAGGCAAAACCCAAATATTTGGCATCAATAGATGCTAATATGGTTGTGCCAGAAGTACATAAACGAGATATTGAATGAGTTCAATATAGAAACTACAAGAAAAGGTTCTTGTCGCACAGAAAGGATTGAAAGAGTTCAATGTTGATGATATATTCAAGTGTATTGACATTTGGTAAGTGAAACAAAGATTCAAGTATAGATTGATACTTGATATATGAAATCGCAAAGAGTGTTTATATCAATCATACTGTGGTATGTACAAATCCAGATATGTCCTATGCTCTAAAAGTTATGAGCATATACCAGAATGATTCATAAGATGATCATTGGACGATAGTAAGGATATTCTTATGATCTTTTGGAAGAACTAAGAGTATATTATTTGTAGAAGTGACAAATAGATGATTAGTTCATTGTAAAAGTACTACATTGATACTAGTTTTGTCACAGAGTACAAATTAAGTTTATCTCAATTTAAATTAAGGGTGGCACAATATAATGGAGAGTGAGTTCCATAATGGATTTGGATGAGTTCCAAAGTTAAGACATTGTGACAGATACTTCAACAAAAGGCTAAGTATATGACTGCTATTATAGCAGCAAAAGAGGGCATTTGTGTCAAGTAGTTTGTTATCAAACTAGGTGTAGTTCACAGCGGGATAATACTATGAAGATATATTGTGCGACAATATTATCAACATGTTTTAACCCCAAAGAACTAAAGGTCACACCGAAAGACCAAATTATACAAAGCCATCTCATTAGAGAATGAGTGATGCGTAGAGACGCAAAGACATGCAATTACACACGGACCTGGAAGTGTCAGATCCGGAGATCAGTTGACCACTAGCAATCGTGTACATACAACACCAGAAAGCCATAGGTGTTGAATACACAAAGGTTTGAAACTAGATTATTGACTCTAGTGCAAGTGGGAGACTGTTGGAGATATGCCCTAGAGGCAATAATAAATAGAGTTATTATTATATCTTTGTGTTTATGATAAATGTTTACATTCATGCTATAATAGTATTAACAAGGAAACATTAATACTTGTGTGATTTGTAAACTAAAATAAGAGTCCCTAGTAAAGCCTCTTGTTAAACTAGCTTGTTGGTTAATAGATGATTGTGGTTTCCCTATCATGAACATTGAGATGTTATTAACAACAAGATCATATCGTTAGGAGAATGATATGGTGGACATACTCCTATAGATAAGCGTAGCATAAAGATCAAGTCATTTCAATAGTTCAATTGCTATATGCTTTCTGATACATAGTAACCTAATTCCTTCGACCATGAGATCATGCATATCACCTTTACCGGATGGATGCTTTGATGTCATCAAACACCACACCGTAACAGGGTGGCTATAAAAGTGGCATTGAGTGTTCGGAAAGTATTGGTTGAGACACATGGATCAAGAGTGGGATTTGTCCATCCATATGACGGATAGATATTCTCTGGGCCCTCTCGGTGAAATGTCATCCAATTAGCTTGCAAGCATGTGACTAGGTCACAAGGGATCACATATCACGGGAACGAGAAAAGAGTACTTATCAGTAACGAGGTTGAACTAGGTATGCAGAGATACCGACGATCATAACCTCGGATAAGTAACATATCGTGAGACAAAGGGAAATTGGTATCGTATGTAAGTGGTTCATTCGATCGCAAAGTAATCGTAGAAATATGTGGGAGCCATATGAATTTCCAGATTCCTCTATTGGTTATTGATCGGAGAAGTGTCTCGATCATGTCCGCATAATTCACGAACCGTAGGGAGACACACTTAAGGATTCGACGTTGTTTGAGTAGTTATGGTATTATGAGAAAGAGACCGAATGTTGTTCGGAGTCTCGGATGGGATCCGGGATATCACGAGGTGATCCGGAATGGTCCGGAGAATAAGATTCATATAAGGAAAGTCCCGTTTCGGAGTTCGGGAATGATTCCGGTGTTTCCATCGGGAACATTCTAGAAGGTCCCGGATTGTCCGGCACTCCGGGGGGGAAGGGGTACATGAATGTGTCATTACATGTTGGAATGATTGCATCATGTACTAAGTGTTCTTGCTGTCCCAAATAAAGGATTAAATTGAATCCTAAATTGAAAAAGTCAAACGGCTAGTTTGAAAGTCAAACGGCAGTTTTTTGGGAAGTGGGAGGAGAGGAGGAAACCGACTTGAGGGAGGAGTCCTCCTCCCCAAGCCGGCGCCCCACCTAGGCCGAGTTGGGGAGGGACTCCACTCCCTCCCCTTGGCCGGCCAGCCCCTCCCACCTATATATGGAGGGGCAGGGCTCCCTCCCAACACACACAAGTTTCCTATCCTCTAAACTAAACCCTAGATCTAGACCCCGGTTTAGAGCTATTCGGTTTAGAGCCTTCTAATTGGTTTAGAGCCCTCTAATTGGTGTGTCTAATTACTAGACCACTAATAGCCTCTCTCATAAGCTCCACCATACTCGCACCGGCTTAAGGCGAAGCCCTGCGGGATCTCCCCTCTACTTCCGGTACCACGCCGTCGTGCTGCCGGAATCACGAGGAGAGTGCTACAACCTCCGCTGCCTGCTGGAACAAGGGAGAGGAAGGTCTTCGTCGAGTACCGAACGTGTGACCGACTGCGGGAGCGCTGCGGGAACGTGGCGCCGGAAGGATCGTCTACGCGATCTTGAGATCGGAAAGAGTACGACTACATCACCCACGAGAATCTGCTCTCGTTAACCGCTTTGGAATCTTCGAGGGTTAGTTATTCCATCGACTCGTTGCTACAATCTAGTAGATAGATCTTGGCTTGTTTGTTTGTATGCGATAGAAAATTTTGTTTTCCATGCTACGAACCCCTACAGAGGGAAGGTAGATAGGCTGCGCAGGAGATAAAACGAATGGATGGAAGTTGAAGCGAACAGGCGGCAGCCAACCAGAAAGCATCCACTCAATTTGTATTCATTTCCACTTAGCTCGTATTAAAATTCCACTCGAGCAAAACGTTTTAGCTTCTGTACAACTGTTCATATACCATTCATGCGTGGCAAAATAAAGCTCGGCTCGGTGAGATTCCCGCAACCCGCAACGCGCGTGCGTCGTGACGAGGCGAGGTGTGGCGTGGCGAGGCGAGCAAGGAGGAGGAGGAGCGCACGTGTATGTGTCTTCTCTTCTCAAGCTCATACAAGTGGTTGAAGAGCTCTCCTTATAAGTTGGTCCAACTTCCACTCAACTAGCAATGTGGGACTAAACATTTGTCCCAGCTCTTGCCTTGCATGAATGAGCCAAATGGGCCTCTAGAATTTTAGGAATTTATTGGCATATAATAAATAGGCTGAGCCTATTTAGACAAAAATTCCAACAACCCCCCACCGGATCCGAGAGGCACATGAAGTTTGCCTTTGGTTCCAAAGCATTGTTTATATACTGGTACTGTAGTGGAGACGGTTAAGTTGAACTTCCACCTAGAGCTTTATGTTATACTAGGCTGCAACTTGTATAGTGGATTGTGCCCTGAACTGCAAGTTTGCTGCAAACCTAGCTTCACAAAAAGTCTTGACCGATACTAGGCTACCATGGGACTTCTCCGTGGGTGGAGCTTATGCATCATACTCCATGACCTTTCATGAGTTTATTAGAGAGCACCATACTCTCATAGACTGTGATGTTTTAACAGCCAGACTCATATAGATGTGTTCTTCAAAAGATGTTCTGCAGGACAACATCTTTGCTTAAGATAAGCCACTTAGAACACATTAAGATAATAAATCAACCTGCCGTGCAGAATATGAAAGTATTGCATCTTTATGGAGTGGTGTTTATTAAAGTAGGGATATTTTCCTCTCAGCTAACCAACAACTTGTCTCCCAATTCTAATTCACGGGATCTCCGATCACATAGAGTGTTTTATCATTGTGGAAAGCTCATATTGTGGGTATCATACCCATCTCCTTCGATGCATTTTCTATCACGTTGCGTGATAGACCATTTGTGAAGGGATCTACCAAGTTTTTAGATGTTTGGATATAATCCAATGCAATAACTCCCGAGTTTCTCATTTTCCCGACATATTTCAATCTCCTCTTCACATGTCTTGATGACTTCATATTATCCTTAGAACTATTTATCTTTAAAATCACAGTTTGATTATCGCAGTTCATAAGGATTGCGGGTATTGGTTTTTCAACCACAGGTAAGTTCATCAAGAGTTCATGAAGCCACTCTGCTTCAATAGTGGCTATGTCTAATGCTGTGAGTTCTGCTTCCATAGTTGACCTCGTTAAGATGGTCTGCTTGCAATACTTCCAAGAAACAGCGCCACCAGCAAGTGTGAATACATATCCACTCGTGGCCTTTATCTCGTTAGCATCAGATATCCAATTTGAATCACTATAACCCTCTAGTACCCTCGGATACCAGGTATAGTGAATGACATAGCTCACAGTGCCTTGTAGATAGCGCATAACTCTCTCAAGAGCATGCTAGTGATCATCTCCTGGATTTGAAACAAATCGACTGAGTTTGCTTACAGCAAAGGCGATGTCAGGCCTCGTGGAACTAGCTAAATACATAAGCGAGCTAATAATTTGAGAGTATCTTAGTTGGTGTCTAGCATTTCCTCGATTCTTTCGAAGCAGCACACTAGAATCATACGGTGTAGGATAAGACTTGCAGTCGCTATACCCGAAACGACTCAAGACCTTTTCCACATAGTGGGACTGAAACAATGTAATCCCACTGTCATCATCTCTCAATAGCTTGATGTTCAGGATAACATCAGCTACTCCTAGATCTTTCATCTCAAAGGAACAAGATAAGAAATCTTTGACCTCCTTAATTGCATTAAGGTTGGTTCCAAAAATTGGTATGTCATCAACATACAAACAAAGGATGATTCCCTCACCCGTACCATGGCGATGGTACACACATTTATCAGCTTCATTTACAACAAAGCATGTTGCAGTTAAAGTTCTTTCAAACTTATCATGCCACTGCTTAGGGGCTTGTTTTAGGCCATATGAAGACTTTAACAACTTGCTCACCTTTTCTTCTTGACCATTTACCACAAAGCCATTTGGCTGATCCATGTAAATTTCCTCATCCAACTCTCCATTAAGGAAAGCTGTCTTAACGTCCATTTGATGAACGAGAAGACCATGAGAGGCAGCCAATGAGAGTAATACTCGAATGGTGGTCAATCTGGCAACAAGTGAGTACGTGTCAAAGAAGTATTCACCTTCTTTTTGAGTATATCCCTTAGCCACAAGCCGTGCCTTGTACTTCTTAATAGTACCATCAGGTCTAAGGTTTTTCTTAAACACACACTTGCATCCTACAGGTTTGCACCCATAAGGATGATTAGTGATCTCCAATGTTCCATTAGCTAAGATGGAATCTATCTCACTATGGACGGTTTCCTTTCAGTAGTCAGCATCAGGAGATGCATATGCTTCTGAAATGAAAGTGGGAGTGTCATCCACAAGGTACACAATGAAATAATCACCACAGGACTTTGCATTCCTCTGTCTCTTGCTCCTTTTAGGAATTTCATCATCCTCCTCCTTAGGACTTCCAGAGTGTTCAGTTGGAATGGTAGGTTTAGAAAATGGAGCAAATTCCTGATTACAAGAACTAGGTATCTCCGGATTTGATGAGTTAGGTTTATCTTTCATGGGAAAGTTATCCTCAAAGAAAGTCACATCAGTCGACTCCATGATTGTACCGGCATGAATGTCAGGTACTTCAGATTTTACTATCAAGAATATATAACCAATGTTATGGAAAGTATAGCCCAGAAAAACACAATCAATGGTTTTGGTCCAAGCTTACGTTTCTTGGGGATTGGTACATTAACCTTTGTCAAACAACCCCAAGTATGTAAGTAAGAGAGTTTTAATCTTTTCTTCTCCCATTCTTCGAATGGAGTAATTTATTTGTTCTTTATGAGAACTCGGTTTAGAACATGACACGAAGTCAATAGTGCCTTCCCCCACCATTCCTTAGAGAGACCCGATATGTCTAACATGACGCTAACCAACTTTGTTAGAGTATGGTTCTTTCTTTCGGCTACTCCATTTGACTGGGGTGAGTAGGGAGGCGTCCTCTCATGAATTATGTCATGTTCCGCATAAAAGGAATCAAACTCGTTGGAAAAATACTCTCCACCACGATTAGACCTAAGCCTCTTAATCTTTCGATCAAGTTGATTTTCTGCTTCAGCTTTATAGATTTTGAAGAAACTCAAAGCCTCATATTTTTATTTCAGAAGATACACATGACAATATATCGTAGAGTCATCGATCAAGGTCATGAAATATTTCTTTCCACCTTTTATAAACACACCATTCATCTCACAAAGATCAGAATGTATGAGCTCTAGTGGTGTTAAATGTCTCACTTCTGTAGTTATATGTGACTTGCGGGGTTGTTTAGCTTGCACGCAGACTTGGCACTTAGATCCCTTAACAATTGTGAAATTAGGGATTAAATTTATTTTGGCTAGCCACGTCATACAACCAAAATTAATATGGCAAAGACGAGAGTGCTAGACATTTGATTCAAAATTCGTGTAAATATGATTAACAACTTTATTACAAATGTCCGACAGAGATAAGCGGAACAAGCCTTCGCACTCATAGCCTTTACCAACAAAGGTTCCATACTTCGAAAATACAAATTTATTGGACTCGAATACAATCTTGTAGCCATCTCGACACATAAGAGATCCGCTAACAAAACTTTTATTTATTGAGGGAACATGATGCACGTTCTTCAGGCGCACGGTCTTTCCCGAAGTGAACTTCAGATCGACCGTACCAACACCATGAACAGAAGCATGCGAGCCGTTCTCCGTTAACATGGTTTGAGTCCCTCTGATCTGATATGAATAAAACATGAAAATATCAGAACAAACATGTACATTAGCGCCTATGTCAATCCACCAATCAGGAGAATGGTATAATGAAAGAACAGTAGGTAATATACCATACCCAACATCTTTCATCTCAACGTCGCTCATGACAACATTAGCAGTCTTGCTGCCCTTCCCATATTGGCGCATGTCAAAACGGTTGGGACAAGCAGGAGCCCAATGATCAGGATCACTGCACACATGACAAGCACCTTTCTTTTTATCGGTCTTCTCCTTGAAGCTGGTAGACTGTGAGGCCTTGTTCTTTCCATCAAACTTTCCTTTGCCATCAAACTTGCCTTTGTTCTTGAACTTGTGAGGCTGGAAGTTCCTCTTCTGTACCAGATTGGCATTAGAACCTCCCTCGGTAGCTCGAGCACGTGTGTCTTTTACTCTCGCCTTCTCTTCCACATCAAGAGTCCCAATGAGACCTGTCACGGAGAACTCTTGTCTCTTATGATTCAGAGAAGTAGCAAAATTCCTCCATGACTGGGGAAGCTTGGCAATAATGCCTCTAGCAACAAACTTGTCCGGTAACACACAAGTGAAGTGCTCAAGCTCCCTGGCAAGTGACTGTATTTCATGAGCCTGCTCCATAATGGGGCGGTCATTAACCATCTTATAGTCATAGAATTGTTTCATGACATACAGTTCACTGCCAGCATCGAAGACTCCAAATTTTCTCTCGAGCACATCCCACATATCCTTGCCATTGCTAAATGACAGATGTGAATCGACAATATTATCGCCAAGAATGCTGATCAAAGCAACCTTGAAAGTGATATCAAGTTTGTGGAACGCCTCTTTCTGAGCAGGATTAAAATCTCCCTCAGGTGTGCCATACATGGCGTTATAGCAGCTCATGGTCTGGAGCCAGAGCACTGCTCTCGCATGCCATCGTTTGTAATTGACACCTTCAAACATAGGTGGTTTCATAGAAGCAAAAAAGCCACTTGGGGCAAATTGCCTGAAATAAGGTTTTTGGATTGTTAAATAAAATAGCAATTTACCAAGCGAATTAACCATAATAAACACTAGATAAAACATGAATAGAATAATAGAAATTATAATAATCATGTGAAATAGCGAATACATATTAAGGCAGATAAACAAACGAATTGCAAGACGTAGAACTTGAGATACGATCACAACAAAGTTGAGAAAGAGGATGTACATCACATCAGCAGCAGAGGAACCGCTTCGTGGTGGCACCGTCGTCAGGCATGTCGTCGAGGAAGAGGTTGCTGATGTCGGGGAAGAATTCCTCGTTGGGAAAGACGTCAGCGCAATCGCTATCCGTGAAGGAGTCCGTGATGAAATCAGTAGTCACCAATAGCGCTCCCCAAAAATCTTATCACCCTTCTCCCGTATAGGACCTGAAGCAGCGGGATCTCGGAGGCCTACTGTCCCGACTCGCGGTGCACGCCACAAGACGGGATGGGAAAAACTAGGTAGCGTAGTGCTTTGGAACCAGAGACGCAAATAGATGTACGACAGTATGTCTGAGAGGAGGCGCGACCTCTCTCTTATACGCACATAGGAAAGGTAGACAGACTGCGCAGGAGATGAAACAAATGGACGAAAGTTGAAGTGAACAGGCGGCAGCCAACCGGACATCCTCCACTCAGTTCGTATTCATTTCCACTTAGCTCGTATTAAAAGTTCACTCAAGCAAAACGTTTCAGCTTCTGTATAACTGTTCATATACGATTCATGCATGACAAAATAAATTTCGGCTCGGCGAGATTTCCGCAACCCGCGACGCACGCGCGTTGTGACGAGGCTAGCAAGGAGGAGGAGGTGCGCGCATGTATATGTCTTTTCTTCTCAAGATCGTACAAGTGGTGGAAGAACTCTCCTTATAAGCTGGTCCAACTTCCACTCAACTAGCAATGTGGGACTAAACATTTGTCTCAGCTCTTGCCTTGCATGAATGGGCCAAATAGGCCTCTAAAATTTCAAAAAATTATTGGCATATAATAAATGAGCCGAGCCTATTTAGACAAAAATTTCATCATGTCATAAACATGTCTAATTGATATTGCATGCACTAGTGCGCACCCCCCCCTCTAACACCGGTTTGGAGGGCCCTCTAACAGCGGTTTTGAGGGTTCGGTGTTAGAGGCCCCCCCCTTTAATACCGGTTCTTATACGAACCGGTGTTAAAGGGTGGCGCACGTGGGGCTGGCGCAGCGTTCAGGGACCCCCCCCTTTAACACCGGTTCGTAACACGAACCGGTGTTAAAGGTTTTCTGCCGCGGCAGGAAAACGGCCTAAATCTCTGCCGTGGCAAAGTTCTGCCCCTGCCCTGTTCTGGGCGTATTTCTGTGGCGCGGCGGGGACGGGGAGGGGGGAGGGGGAATCGATCGGGAGCGGTATACACATACATCGTCATCGGTACATACGAGTACATGAATAATTAAGCAACTATTATTATACACAACATCGTCATTGTGTGGTATTCTCCGTAAACGTTGAAGCATCAAGTACAAGACAAACACGTTCAAGCATATATACAATGTTTATTTTGGTGGATATCTAAAGAGTTCTCCGCCAAGGACGACCTCATCAAGTATGAACCCCGCCAATTCCTCTTGAATGGCTCGTATGCGTTCAAATGGTAGGAGTTGGTCCCGCATCCGTTCGATCTGAATATATATGAAGAATGTGGTCAATATATATATATATATATAAGAATAAAACTCAACACAATTGATGGTAATAAAATAATGTTGTGTACTTTGTTTACTTACTCTAAGTTGTTCTAGTGCGGCTTGGCCCGTCGCACATATCGTGTTGCGAATGAACTCGCAAACATAGTCCCACATAAGTTGTTGTCGTGTCCCTGATGCGCGCACTTTACGAGAATAGAGAGTTCAATCAAAATAATAATCAATAAAGCATGATATAATGGAATTGGAAGCAGAATCAAAGAGATACGCAGACCTAGCTAGCTAGTATTACTTACATTTTGGTCTACAAATTTTAGTTCTTCTGACCATTCACCCACGGGCCTGCCGGTGAACCTTTTCCAAACCCTGTCCGGCAAAGAAAATGGATAAAGGAGTAATTAATTACTTGTTGTCACGAAAGTTGCCGATCTAGTGCGATAATATGATTGAAATTACCTCTGGAGCATCTCTCTAAAGTCTGCCCATATCTCTTTTTCTTTTCGTAATGAGTCCATGACAAGGAATTTTCCTGAGTCGGGTTGAATGACTAGCAGAATAAAGTGGAACCTACGCACGCATAACTCATCATCAGTTACACTTAACATCGAGTAAGCCGAAACAAAATGTGTACAAGAGAGGGTAGCAGTACTCACGAGAAGTTGTAAGGCAATAGTATTTCCCTTTTGGTTTGTTGTCTCAGTAAAGACCTTAGCAAGTAATCTTCTGTTTGCCCGGGTTTGGTTCTTACCACTTCTTCATGAACTCTATTTGGGTCAACGTACCCAATGTCAAAAGGGCCTCCTTTCATGCATTCCATAACCTTTTTCCTGCATAATAGGATATACATATATGGTGAGCATATATATATACATGCAATTAATGAAGTGAATGAGATGAGATAGAAATTACAGAAATAGTACTTACACACAATAAAAGGCTGATGGCAGCTTTGTCGAGTTCCTTCTGATTGAATAGAAAATGCAAGTCTTGAATGTTAAAGTCGATCGCGTCATCTCCGCACAAGAAAATCTCATCTCTTATATGCGCCGTGATCCATTCTTCCTTTCTCGTCTTGCAGAAATCAAGGTACCACTTGTGCAATCTTCGCATCTTTGTTGGTAGATTCTTGAGCTCCTCTTTCTTGACGAGATTCTTCCCATACTTCCATGGCTGTATGGGGTTGGCATCGCATTTGGGCAAGTTGTCTCCCATGATGTTCAAGTATGCAATGTAAGTCATCCCCATCTCATTGGCCTTTCTTTGTAGCTCTGCCTCGTAATCATTTACGGGAGGAGCGTCTCGTGTGTCGAACACTTGGAGCGGGGCGCATGATTGGTTTTCCTGCTCTCCGAGCATGGGAACTGTTTTCTGGGGTGCCACACGACTGCTACTTTCAGTCTCCCTACGGCGCCTTGCATCCCCCTCCAAAATCTGGCGCTCGTAGTCCGGCACAAGTGGGGTTTCAGGTTTCAAAAGATTATTGTAAAACTTCTCCACCACCGCCGGATCTATTTTCTCTTTTGGCGTACGGTTTCCTGCGGATTTCTTTGTGGCAGTGCTAGTGATGCTCTTCGTGGCAGTGCTCTTCCGCTTACGCTGAGGAGATGGCTGAAGCGCCGGAGATGGCTGACGGGCAGGAGATGGCTGGCGCGCCGAAGATGGCTGCCGCGCAGGAGATGGCTTAAGCGCCGGAGATGGCTGCCGCGCAGGAGATGGCTGAAGCGGCTCAGACTGCTGACGCCGCGGAGACGGCGGGGGTGCCAGTGGCCTCCAATTTGAAAGCACGATGTGTTCCTTCTTCCAAATAATGGTTGTTTTCACTGCAAATTTGAGTTGAGTTTCCCCTTCACTTGTAGCATGGTCAAGCTGTGCTTCCTCATATTCCTTCACAACCTCATCCACCCCGACAATAGCATAGCCATCTGGAATCGGTCGGCAGTGGTAAGTTCCACCAGCTACAGGAGGTAAGGCATAGCCGACAGCCACCTTAATGGATAAGCCCATTTATCTCACATGCAGCTCAGCGTGTTCGCTCTCCGTGATCTCATCCACGGGGTATCGAGGACCCGCCATTTTAAGCGTGGGCTGCACGTTCTCCGTGGAAACCACGTTGCTTTTCCGCGCAGAGTCTGGGCCGCCGGCAGCTTCCAATGCAGGCTCTTCGTGTCGCTGAGATGGGCCGGTAGCTTGATGGCTCTGTTGTGCATTCACTTGCGCCTGCAGCGCCACAAGTGCATGTTCTATCTGTGTCATACGCTCTGTACGCTCTTTTTCTTTTCTGCCGCGCCATCTGTAAGAGTCGCTCCACTCGGCAAACCCATCCTTCCACGTCATACCTGTTGGAGATATGCCCTAGAGGCAATAATAAATAGAGTTATTATTATATCTTTGTGTTTATGATAAATGTTTACATTCATGCTATAATAGTATTAACAAGGAAACATTAATACTTGTGTGATTTGTAAACTAAAATAAGAGTCCCTAGTAAAGCCTCTTGTTAAACTAGCTTGTTGGTTAATAGATGATTGTGGTTTCCCTATCATGAACATTGAGATGTTATTAACAACAAGATCATATCGTTAGGAGAATGATATGGTGGACATACTCCTATAGATAAGCGTAGCATAAAGATCAAGTCATTTCAATAGTTCAATTGCTATATGCTTTCTGATACATAGTAACCTAATTCCTTCGACCATGAGATCATGCATATCACCTTTACCGGATGGATGCTTTGATGTCATCAAACACCACACCGTAACAGGGTGGCTATAAAAGTGGCATTGAGTGTTCGGAAAGTATTGGTTGAGACACATGGATCAAGAGTGGGATTTGTCCATCCATATGACGGATAGATATTCTCTGGGCCCTCTCGGTGAAATGTCATCCAATTAGCTTGCAAGCATGTGACTAGGTCACAAGGGATCACATATCACGGGAACGAGAAAAGAGTACTTATCAGTAACGAGGTTGAACTAGGTATGCAGAGATACCGACGATCATAACCTCGGATAAGTAACATATCGTGAGACAAAGGGAAATTGGTATCGTATGTAAGTGGTTCATTCGATCGCAAAGTAATCGTAGAAATATGTGGGAGCCATATGAATTTCCAGATTCCTCTATTGGTTATTGATCGGAGAAGTGTCTCGATCATGTCCGCATAATTCACGAACCGTAGGGAGACACACTTAAGGATTCGACGTTGTTTGAGTAGTTATGGTATTATGAGAAAGAGACCGAATGTTGTTCGGAGTCTCGGATGGGATCCGGGATATCACGAGGTGATCCGGAATGGTCCGGAGAATAAGATTCATATAAGGAAAGTCCCGTTTCGGAGTTCGGGAATGATTCCGGTGTTTCCATCGGGAACATTCTAGAAGGTCCCGGATTGTCCGGCACTCCGGGGGGGAAGGGGTACATGAATGTGTCATTACATGTTGGAATGATTGCATCATGTACTAAGTGTTCTTGCTGTCCCAAATAAAGGATTAAATTGAATCCTAAATTGAAAAAGTCAAACGGCTAGTTTGAAAGTCAAACGGCAGTTTTTGGGAAGTGGGAGGAGAGGAGGAAACCGACTTGAGGGAGGAGTCCTCCTCCCCAAGCCGGCACCCCACCTAGGCCGAGTTGGGGAGGGACTCCACTCCCTCCCCTTGGCCGGCCAGCCCCTCCCACCTATATATGGAGGGGCAGGGCTCCCTCCCAACACACACAAGTTTCCTATCCTCTAAACTAAACCCTAGATCTAGACCCCGGTTTAGAGCTATTCGGTTTAGAGCCTTCTAATTGGTTTAGAGCCCTCTAATTGGTGTGTCTAATTACTAGACCACTAATAGCCTCTCTCATAAGCTCCACCATACTCGCACCGGCTTAAGGCGAAGCCCTGCGGGATCTCCCCTCTACTTCCGGTACCACGCCGTCGTGCTGCCGGAATCGCGAGGAGAGTGCTACAACCTCCGCTGCCTGCTGGAACAAGGGAGAGGAAGGTCTTCGTCGAGTACCGAACGTGTGACCGACTGCGGGAGCGCTGCGGGAACGTGGCGCCGGAAGGATCGTCTACGCGATCTTGAGATCGGAAAGAGTACGACTACATCACCCACGAGAATCTGCTCTCGTTAACCGCTTTGGAATCTTCGAGGGTTAGTTATTCCATCGACTCGTTGCTACAATCTAGTAGATAGATCTTGGCTTGTTTGTTTGTATGCGATAGAAAATTTTGTTTTCCATGCTACGAACCCCTACAGTGGTATCAGAGCCGTGTCTATATGTAGATCTGTTGCACGAGTAGAACACAATGGTCATTGTGGGCGTTGATGCTTTTATTGTAGATTGCTTTGCGTGTACTTTGCATCTTGCGGTATGTTGGGATGAAGCGGCCCGGGCTAACCTTACATGACATCGTTCATGAGACTTGCTCCACGCTTAACATGCAACTTGTATTGCATAAGTGGCTTTGCGGGTGCCTGTTTCTCCTAGCATAGTAAAGATCCAATTTACAACGGGTAATCAACAATGCTAGTATCAATGTTGTGGTTCTTGTTCGTAGGTTAGAACGACACTTATGGAAAGCCCCAAACCACGTAAAATATGCAAAGAAAGTAGAAGCGTCTAACTTTGTTTTGCAGGGGTGTGCAGTGATGTGATATGGCCATGATTGTGATTATATTTGATGTATGCAATGTTCCTTATTGTAAGTTGGCAACCGGCAGGAGCCATATGGTTGTCTTTAATTTCTGTTAAGACCTGCGTGTCTATTCAAAATAGTTGTAATAGTTGAAGCTGGTGGACGACAACCATGAAGAAGCGTCATTGACCTTGATGCTATGCCGGTGATGATGGAGATCATGTTCGTGCTTGAAGATGGAGATCGGAAGCACAAAGAAGAAAGGCCATATCATATCACATATTATGAATTGCATGTGATGTTAATCCTTTATGCATCTTGTATTGCTTAGTAGACGACGGTAGCATTATAAGATGATCCCTCATGCACATAAATTTCAAGTTCTAAAGTGTTCACCCTTAGTATGCACCGTTGCCAAAGCTTGTTGCTTCGAAGCACCACGTGATGATCGGGTGTCTTTGATTCCGCGGGTGAATACAACGTAAGCAAGCCAGATTTGCTTATGCGGTAGCTAAGGTTTGATCTTGACGAGCCTAGCATGTACAGACATGGCCTCAGGAACACGGATCGCCGAAAGGCAAAGCATGAATCATATAGTAGATATGATGAACATGATGATTGTTCGCCACTAAAACTATATCGGCTCTCGTGATGATCGGTGTTGATATAGTAGTTTTGGTTCGTGTGATCACTAAAACAATGTGAGGGATATTGTTTTGAGTGGGAGTTCACCTAGATTAATTTAATTATTAATTAGAACTCAATTTATCATAAACTAAATCAAAGTGAATTTGCATAGTTGTTGTAGTCATTGGCATCCGTTTACCACCTTGCGCTTAGTTATAATTGAGATGATAGAACTATAGAATTCTGGTTAGTTACTTTACGAACTGGTATCGTATTGTATTGAAGTGTTAATCTAAAGTTTAAAAGTCCTATTGCAAACTTTCAGTAAGTTTCAGTTACTCCATGAAGTTTAATAATTAGTATTGAATCAAGAGTAACAATTCCAAATGTTAGTATATAAGTATCATGTTTGTCTCCATGATTCTTGATATTCAAAGATTGTCTTAATATCAAGGTTATCTAGGATCTGAAAGAGTTGTTTCAGAAACCATGATGTGTGGAAGATATTGTGATATCTGAAACGAAATTTTGGTTGCAACATGATAGAGTATAATATTGCAAAAGTCATGTTCTCATATTTGATGAGAATTTGCAAAAGGATGGAGACACTAGTTGTCCTAATCCTCCAAAATGTTTTGGAAAGCAACATTATACTCATAATTCATCGTTATAAGCTAAAAGTAGCTTGATCATGGACATTCCATGATAAGGTGAATATTTGATGTAGGTAAAATGTTTACTACACCAAGAGATTACTAAAGAAAGGAATTTGGAAGAACACCAAACATTTGATGATGGTGATCTACTTCAAAGTGCAAGTCCAAAGACATTTGTATTTAATTATACACGCTTTGGATTATGTGTCATATGTATGACTCCACTATTGATGTTGATAGATTCTTTCAAACAGAAAAGGAAATACTGAAAGAGAATCTCATAAATATATGGCAGAAAAGAAAAGACTGGAATTGTTCAGTTTAAGTATATAGATGATATACATGTTATGGCTATATTCTTTGATTGTTAAACGATGTGGTTCTTAAGTATTTTGATACTGAATTTGTTGGTGTGAATCGTCATACGAAACAACACAATTCATGAACTACAATGGCCTAAATAACTAGCAAAAGAATATGTGATGATGTTCATCGAGAACAAAATAAAGGGTTATTGTGTTGCTCGTTAAACATCAAAGCTTGCCTTCAAGATTTGTTTTATCAGGTATTATGAGAACAAAAGGGTTGTTCAAATAATTGCCGTAATCCATAAAAGATGGATGATTTACAAATCTCATTGGAGAAATCACATCCATAAAACTAGTGCTAAAAATGTCGAAAGACAAATTGATTGAAAGATCACTTAGGAAGTGACATCGCCGTTTAAATTATATTGGAAAGAAAACATGAAGAAAATCCATATGGATGGAATTTCGGAGTCTATTTGATTTTGATCAAATGACGCTTGTGAAACTTTCCTAGAGATAATTAAAACTTCGTTCATAGGCCAAAAAGGGAACGATGGACTAGCTTATTGGAACTTGTACATATTGTTGTATGAAGTCCATTATAGTCAAGAGCGATGGATTTCAACTTCATGTGCTTTCTCCGAAAATTTGAGTGAATATATGAATATTTACTTAATAAGGATGAAGTGTGAAATATTTGAAAAGTTCAAAGAATTTTAAGATGAAGTGCAAAATCATTGTAACAAGAATATAAATAGTTTATGATAAGATCATAAAGGAAGATATTTGAGTTACAAGTTTAGCATAATACCTAAGATTTAAGGAATCGTTCTGTGGCTTTGCATTTCCCGAAACACCATAAGAGTATGGAGCGTTCGAGATATGTGATTAAAACCTTGTTTGACATGGTAAGATCAAAAGGTGTAATTCATAAAACTGCCATTATATTTTAAAAGATTAAAAGCTTTAGAGACTACCGTTTTCCACTGAAAAGAGCTCCATCATAATCCGCTGAAATGACACCATATAAAGTTATGGTTTGGGATAAAACCCAAGTGGTCCTTTCTTAAACATTGGTATGCTATGCATTAAAGATGTTTGCAACCAAAGTCGGATAAATCTGTCTTTGTATTACTGTTAAGTATTCCTCCATAAACACCGGAGACAAAAGTGTTTGTCGCTTAGAACGTCAAGTTTCTTTGAGAAGGAATTTTTCGTGAAAAGTTAAGTGGGAGGACAATAGAACTTTGATAGGGTTAAAAGAACCTTAGCTATATGATCAGAGTTGCGCAGCACCGAAAAGTGTTCCGGAGGCAGCAACTAATGCTCATGGCTCATGTACCTCAAAATGATGTGGTCATTGAGATCTAAGTTCCTATTGAAACAAGTAGGTCGAGTAAACAATCAAATACTAAGATTTGAGGGTTGAATCATTATTTGAGAATAATGAACGGACTACATGCAAAGAAGCGATGATGGGCCCTGACTCCGTCAAATGGCTTGAAGCCATAAAATCCGTGATAATTCCATACACGAGAAATCAAGTTTTGAACTTGAAGGTCCCTCGAGATAGGTGTAAGACCTTACAGTTGTGTTTGGATCTATAAAGAAATAGACATGGATGTTTCACATCTATAGTCGACATGTTGGGAGAGAGTTCACAACAATGTTCAAAGATTGACTATGACAAGATTTGATCTTTCATAGCGATATTTAGTCTATACGGATTAATATAGCAACCACTACATATAATTTTGTTATATGGTAGTTGAATAAACAAAACAAGTTCTTCTAATAGAATCGTTACCTAGGACATGTGCATAAACACGGTCCATAGGGTTTTGTCAATTCAAAGGATGCTAAAAGCATATGCAAACTTCAATGGTTAGAGTGAGCATAAGCGGAGTTGGAATCTTCACTATGATGAAACTGTTAAAAGGGTTTAATTTCATCAGAGACAATGAAGATGCTTGCATTTGCAAGAAATTAAGTGGGAGCGCTAAGACATATTTCTAATACATTATGTGGAGGACATATTGTTGATTAGAAATGGTGTATCTTTTATTAACACATATTAAGAATTTCATCCTGATGAAAGACTTAGGCAAAACCCAAATATTTGGCATCAATAGATGCTAATATGGTTGTGCCAGAAGTACATAAACGAGATATTGAATGAGTTCAATATAGAAACTACAAGAAAAGGTTCTTGTCGCACAGAAAGGATTGAAAGAGTTCAATGTTGATGATATATTCAAGTGTATTGACATTTGGTAAGTGAAACAAAGATTCAAGTATAGATTGATACTTGATATATGAAATCGCAAAGAGTGTTTATATCAATCATACTGTGGTATGTACAAATCCAGATATGTCCTATGCTCTAAAAGTTATGAGCATATACCAGAATGATTCATAAGATGATCATTGGACGATAGTAAGGATATTCTTATGATCTTTTGGAAGAACTAAGAGTATATTATTTGTAGAAGTGACAAATAGATGATTAGTTCATTGTAAAAGTACTACATTGATACTAGTTTTGTCACAGAGTACAAATTAAGTTTATCTCAATTTAAATTAAGGGTGGCACAATATAATGGAGAGTGAGTTCCATAATGGATTTGGATGAGTTCCAAAGTTAAGACATTGTGACAGATACTTCAACAAAAGGCTAAGTATATGACTGCTATTATAGCAGCAAAAGAGGGCATTTGTGTCAAGTAGTTTGTTATCAAACTAGGTGTAGTTCACAGCGGGATAATACTATGAAGATATATTGTGCGACAATATTATCAACATGTTTTAACCCCAAAGAACTAAAGGTCACACCGAAAGACCAAATTATACAAAGCCATCTCATTAGAGAATGAGTGATGCGTAGAGACGCAAAGACATGCAATTACACACGGACCTGGAAGTGTCAGATCCGGAGATCAGTTGACCACTAGCAATCGTGTACATACAACACCAGAAAGCCATAGGTGTTGAATACACAAAGGTTTGAAACTAGATTATTGACTCTAGTGCAAGTGGGAGACTGTTGGAGATATGCCCTAGAGGCAATAATAAATAGAGTTATTATTATATCTTTGTGTTTATGATAAATGTTTACATTCATGCTATAATAGTATTAACAAGGAAACATTAATACTTGTGTGATTTGTAAACTAAAATAAGAGTCCCTAGTAAAGCCTCTTGTTAAACTAGCTTGTTGGTTAATAGATGATTGTGGTTTCCCTATCATGAACATTGAGATGTTATTAACAACAAGATCATATCGTTAGGAGAATGATATGGTGGACATACTCCTATAGATAAGCGTAGCATAAAGATCAAGTCATTTCAATAGTTCAATTGCTATATGCTTTCTGATACATAGTAACCTAATTCCTTCGACCATGAGATCATGCATATCACCTTTACCGGATGGATGCTTTGATGTCATCAAACACCACACCGTAACAGGGTGGCTATAAAAGTGGCATTGAGTGTTCGGAAAGTATTGGTTGAGACACATGGATCAAGAGTGGGATTTGTCCATCCATATGACGGATAGATATTCTCTGGGCCCTCTCGGTGAAATGTCATCCAATTAGCTTGCAAGCATGTGACTAGGTCACAAGGGATCACATATCACGGGAACGAGAAAAGAGTACTTATCAGTAACGAGGTTGAACTAGGTATGCAGAGATACCGACGATCATAACCTCGGATAAGTAACATATCGTGAGACAAAGGGAAATTGGTATCGTATGTAAGTGGTTCATTCGATCGCAAAGTAATCGTAGAAATATGTGGGAGCCATATGAATTTCCAGATTCCTCTATTGGTTATTGATCGGAGAAGTGTCTCGATCATGTCCGCATAATTCACGAACCGTAGGGAGACACACTTAAGGATTCGACGTTGTTTGAGTAGTTATGGTATTATGAGAAAGAGACCGAATGTTGTTCGGAGTCTCGGATGGGATCCGGGATATCACGAGGTGATCCGGAATGGTCCGGAGAATAAGATTCATATAAGGAAAGTCCCGTTTCGGAGTTCGGGAATGATTCCGGTGTTTCCATCGGGAACATTCTAGAAGGTCCCGGATTGTCCGGCACTCCGGGGGGGAAGGGGTACATGAATGTGTCATTACATGTTGGAATGATTGCATCATGTACTAAGTGTTCTTGCTGTCCCAAATAAAGGATTAAATTGAATCCTAAATTGAAAAAGTCAAACGGCTAGTTTGAAAGTCAAACGGCAGTTTTTGGGAAGTGGGAGGAGAGGAGGAAACCGACTTGAGGGAGGAGTCCTCCTCCCCAAGCCGGCGCCCCACCTAGGCCGAGTTGGGGAGGGACTCCACTCCCTCCCCTTGGCCGGCCAGCCCCTCCCACCTATATATGGAGGGGCAGGGCTCCCTCCCAACACACACAAGTTTCCTATCCTCTAAACTAAACCCTAGATCTAGACCCCGGTTTAGAGCTATTCGGTTTAGAGCCTTCTAATTGGTTTAGAGCCCTCTAATTGGTGTGTCTAATTACTAGACCACTAATAGCCTCTCTCATAAGCTCCACCATACTCGCACCGGCTTAAGGCGAAGCCCTGCGGGATCTCCCCTCTACTTCCGGTACCACGCCGTCGTGCTGCCGGAATCGCGAGGAGAGTGCTACAACCTCCGCTGCCTGCTGGAACAAGGGAGAGGAAGGTCTTCGTCGAGTACCGAACGTGTGACCGACTGCGGGAGCGCTGCGGGAACGTGGCGCCGGAAGGATCGTCTACGCGATCTTGAGATCGGAAAGAGTACGACTACATCACCCACGAGAATCTGCTCTCGTTAACCGCTTTGGAATCTTCGAGGGTTAGTTATTCCATCGACTCGTTGCTACAATCTAGTAGATAGATCTTGGCTTGTTTGTTTGTATGCGATAGAAAATTTTGTTTTCCATGCTACGAACCCCTACAATACCCCCTGTGCCTCGTGCATGTCCAGGGTGTTCTTTTTTACCGATGGCGCGTGTGAGCTGGTCATTCTCTCTGTCGGGATGGAAGGTCCTGGCGGCTGTTTCCTCGTATGCCGTGATGAGTTCAGTGACGGGTTTGGCAAGGAGTGTTGGGAAGATACACAATCATGTTTCTGGGTCCAACCTTGCCCCGATTCCGTAGAACCAAGTCTTTGCACGTAGGTCCCACCCATCTGTCTGGGGTGTGATCCCACTAGCGCGCAGGGCCTTCTCAACTTCCTCCCACTTAGGCCTCTGAGATATGTAGCCACCTGACCCCGTCCTCTGGTGATATTCCTTCTTCTGGGCATTTAGCGTATTGGTTTCTGACATCTTTTTAGCTATAGCACCTTCCTTATATGCCACAAATTCGGGCCAGTGAGGTCTTATCTTCGCATAATATGCGTCTTCGAAATTTGGAGTCTCGCGAGCTTTGACAAATTTGTTCAATTTTGTCTTCCAGTTGCGGAGAGCGTCAGCCATCTTCTTTAGGGTCCACTCTTTGACCTTTTCCTTTATAACCTGTTTGCTTTCATCCTCCTCTGGCGGAAGGGTGAAATTTACCAACAACGAATTCCAAAGCGTTTCTTTGGATCTTTCATCGACAAAGGTACCGTCGCCCTTCTTTGGCTTATTCCAATATTCAATTATGATTGGGATTTGGTCCCTAACAAGAACTCCAGCCTGACGTACAAATTTGTCTGCGGACTTCTTGGGCTCCATCGGCCTGCCATCAACACGGACTGCTTCGATCGTGAACTTTGCACGATCTTTCAACCGATGGCTCGCGCCTCGCTTGCTCTTTTTCGTAGAATAAGATGGTTGCTGGCTGGTCGATCCAGAGGGCTAAAAGAAGAAAGAAGCGTTAATTAATACATGTAGAAGAAGATTGTTGGTGGAAGTCAGCAGAGGCTTAATCAATGCATATACCTCGCCGGACTTTGTAATCACTAAATTGCGTTCACCGGAGTCTTCATCTTCTCCATGACTACTTGAGCTGTCATCATGTCCCTCCAAGTTCAGATATTGTGAGGTGTCCTCATCGATAATGTTCTCCATTATTTCTTCTTCTTCAAGGTTTCTACTAAGTGGATCCATAGTTTCTAAAACAATAATATTATCTAGAGTAAGAGAGTAAACATTCAAGTGGACTTGGATTCATACACAAATATACATATTATTCATACAAAAATACACAAATGAAATTAAAACCCTAAGGATGCTTGATCATTTTAAACGAGTTCCGAGGGGTCCAAACCCTAATTTGGAGAAATCCCGGATGCATATGAGAGGGGCTAGCTACAGTAGCTTACCGGAGGATCCTCCAGAAAGCGACGGCTGGCGGCGTTGGAGAGCGACCTAGGGCGCGCGAGGTAGCGTGATGCGGCCTACCTAAATGTTGGAGATATGCCCAAGAGGCAATAATAAAGTGGTTATTATCATATCTTCACACTTATGATAAATGTTTACATACCATGCTATAATTGTATTAACCGGAAACATTAATACTTGTGTGATTTGTAAACTAAAATAAGAGTCCCTAGTAAAGCCTCTTGTTAAACTAGCTTGTTGGTTAATATACGATCATGGTTTCCTGATCATGAACATAGAGATGTTATTAACAACAGGATCATATCATTAGGAGAATGATGTGATGGACATACTCCTATAGATAAGCGTAGCATAAAGATCAAGTCATTTAAATAGTTCAATTGCTATATGCTTTCTGATACATAGTAACCTAATTCCTTCGACCATGAGATCATGCATATCACCTTTACCGGATGGATGCTTTGATGACATCAAACACCACACCGTAACTGGGTGGCTATAAAGGTGGCATTGAGTGTTCGGAAAGTATTGGTTGAAACACATGGATCAAGAGTGGGATTTGTCCATCCATATGACGGATAGATATACTCTGGGCCCTCTCGGTGGAATGTCATCCAATTGGCTTGCAAGCATGTGACTGGCTCACAAGGGATCACATATCACGGGAACGAGAAAAGAGTACTTATCGGTAACGAGGTTGAACTAGGTATGCAGAGATACCGACGATCATAACCTCGGATAAGTAAACTATCGTGAGACAAAGGGAAATTGGTATCGTATGTAAGTGGTTCATTCGATCGCAAAGTAATCGTAGAAATATGTGGGAGCTATATGAATTTCCAGATTCCTCTATTGGTTATTGTTCGGAGAAGTGTCTCGATCATGTCCGCATAATTCACGAACCGTAGGGAGACACACTTAAGGATTCGACGTTGTTTTGAGTAGTTATGGTATTATGAGAAAGAGACCGAATGTTGTTCGGAGTCTCGGATGGGATCCGGGATATCACGAGGTGATCCGGAATGGTCCGGAGAATAAGATTCATATAAGGAAAGTCCCGTTTCGGAGTTCGGGAATGATTCCGGTGTTTTCATCGGGAATGTTCTAGAAGGTTCCGGATTGTCCGGCACTCCGGGGGGGGGGGGGGGAAGGTACATGAATGTGTCATTGAATGATTGCATCATGTACTAAGTGTTCTTGCTGTTCCAAAACTTGAAAGTCAAACTGCCAGTTTGAAAGTCAAACGGCTAAAACAGGAAACTGTGGAAAACAGGAAACTGTGGGAAACAGGAAACTGTGGGAAACAAGCAAGAGGAGGTTGAAACCAACTTGGAGGAGGAGTTCCTCTCCTCCAAGCCGGCGGCCAGACCTAGGCCGAGTTGGGGAGGGACTCCCCTCCCTCCCTGGCGCGCCTAGCCCCTCCACCTATAAAAGGAGGGGCAGGGCCTCCTCCTTGAGACACACAAGTTTCTACCTCTAATCTCCGGTTTAGAGCCGTTTTGGTTTAGAGCTTCTAATTGCTTTAGCCTGCGGTTTAGAGCCTTCTAATTGGTGTGTCTAATCTCTAGACCACTAATAGCCCTCTTTCATAATCCACCATACTCGCTCCGGCTTAAGGCGAAGCCCTGCGGGATTTCCCCTCTACTTCCGGTACCACGCCGTTGTGCTGCCGGAATCGCGAGGAGAGTGCTACAACCTCCGCTGCCTGCTGGAACAAGGGAGAGGAAGGTCTTCGTCGAGTACCGAACGTGTGACCGACTGCGGAAGCGCTGCCGGAACGCAGCGCCGGAAGGATCGTCTACGCGATCTTGAGATCGGAAAGAGTACGACTACATCACCCACGAGAATCTGCTCTCGTTAACCGCTTTGGAATCTTCGAGGGTGAGTTATTCCATCGACTCGTTGCTGCAATCTAGTAGATAGATGTTGGCTTGTTTGTTTGTATGCGATAGAAATTTTTTGTTTTCCATGCTACGAACCCCTACAGTGGTATCAGAGCCGTGTCTATATGTAGATCTGTTGCACGAGTAGAACACAATGGTCATTGTGGGCGTTGATGCTTTTATTGTCGATTGCTTCTTATGTACTTTGCATCTTGTGGTATGTTGGGATGAAGCGGCCCGGGCTAACCTTACATGACATCGTTCATGAGACTTGCTCCACGCTTAACATGCAACTTGTATTGCATAAGTGGCTTTGCGGGTGCCTGTTTCTCCTAGCATAGTTAAGATCCAATTTACAACGGGTGATCAACAATGCTAGTATCAATGTTGTGGTTCTTGTTCGTAAGTTAGAACGACACTTATTGAAAGCCCCAAACCACGTAAAATATGCAAAGAAAGTAGAGGCGTCTAACTTTGTTTTGCAGGGGTGTGCAGTGATGTGATATGGCCATGATTGTGATTATATTTGATGTATGCAATGTTCCTTATTGTAAGTTGGCAACCGGCAGGAGCCATATGGTTGTCTTTAATTTATGTTAAGGCCCGCGTGTCTATTCAAGGTAGTTGTAATAGTTGAAGCCGGTGGATGACAACCATGGTGAAGCGTCATTGACCTTGATGCAATGCCGGTGATGATGGAGATCATGTACGTGCTTGAAGATGGAGATCGGAAGCACAAAGAAGAAAGGCCATATCATATCACATATTATGAATTGCATGTGATGTTAATCCTTTATGCATCTTGTATTGCTTAGTAGACGACGGTAGCATTATAAGATGATCCCTCATGCACATGAATTTCAAGTCATAAAGTGTTCACCCTTAGTTAGCACCGTTGCTAAAGCTTGTTGTTTCGAAGCACCACGTGATGATCGGGTGTGTTAGATTCTACAAGTGTATACAACGTGAGCAAGCCAGATTTGCTCATGCGGAAACTAAGGTTTGATCTTGACGAGCCTAGCATGTACAGACATGGCCTCAGGAACACGGATTACCGAAAGGTAGAGCATGAGTCATATAGTAGATATGATGAACATGTTGATTGTTCGCCATTGAAGCTATATCAACTCTCGTGATGATCGGTTTTGATGTGGTGGATTTGGTTCGTGTGATCACTAAAACAATGTGAGGGATATTGTTTTGAGTGGGAGTTCACCTAGATTAATTGAATTATTAATTAGAACTCAATTTATCATAAACTAAATCAAAGTGAATTTGCATAGTTGTTGTAGTCATTGGCATCCGTTTACCACCTTACGCTTAGTTATAATTGAGATGATAGAACTATAGAATTCTGGTTAGTTACTTTACGAACTGGTATCGTATTGTTTTTGTAGTGTTAATCTAAAGTTTAAAAGTCCTATTGCAAACTTTCAGTAAATTCCGGTTACTCCATGAAGTTTAATAATTAGTATTAAATCAAGAGTAACAATTCCAAGTGTTAGTATATAAGTATCATGTTTGTCTCCATGATTCTTGATATTCAAAAGATTCTCTTAATATCAAGGTTATCTAGGATCTGAAAGAGTTGTTTCAGAAACCATGATTTGTGGAAGATATTGTGATATCTAAAACGAAGTTTTGGTTGCAACATGATAGAGTATAATATGGCTAAAGTCATGTTCTCATATTTGATGAGAATTTGCAAAAGGTTGGAGACACTTGTTGTCCTAATCCTCCAAAAGGTTTTGGATAGCAACATTATACTCATAAATTCATCGTTACAAGCTAACAGTAGCTTGATCATGGACAATTCCATGATAAGGGTGAATATTTGATGTAGGTAAAATGTTTACTACACCAAGAGATTACTAAAGAAAGGAATTTGAAAGAACACCAAATATTTGATGATGGTGATCTACTTCAAAGTGCAAGTCCAAAGACATTGGTATTTAATTATACACGCTTTGGACTATATGTCATATGTATGACTCCACTATTGATATTGATAGATTCTTTCAAACAGAAAAGGAAATATTGAAAGAGAATCTCATAAATATATGGCAGAAAAGAAAAGACTAGAATTGTTCAGTTTAAGTATATAGATGATATACATGTTATGGCTATATTCTTTGCTTATTAAACAATGTGGTTCTTAAGTATTTGATACTGAATTTGTTGGTGTGAATCGTCATACGAAACAACACAATTCATGAACTACAATGGCCTAAGTAACTAGCAAAAGAATATGTGATGATGTTCATCGAGAACAAAATAAAGGGTTATTGTGTTGCTCGTTAAACATCAAAGCTTGCCTTCAAGATTTGTTTTATCAGGTATTATGAGAACAAAAGGGTTGTTCAAATAATTGTCGTAATCTATAAAAGATGGATGATTTGCAAATCTCGTTGGAGATATCACATCCATAAAACTAGTGCTAAAGATGTCGAAAGACAAATTGATTGAAAGATCACTTAGGAAGTGACATCGCCGTTTAAATTATATTGGAAAGAAAACATGAAGAAAATCCATATGGATGGAATTTTGGAGTCTTTTGATTTTTGATCAAATGACGCTTATGAAACTTTCCTAGAGATAATTAAAACTTCGTTCATAGGCCAAAAAGGAACGAATGACTAGCTTACTGGAACTTGTACATATTGTTGTATGAAGTCCATTATGTATAGTCAAGAGCGATGGATTTTAACTTCATATACTTTCTCCAAAAATTTGAGTGAATATATGAATATTTACTTAATAAGGATGAAGTGTGAAATATTTGAAAAGTTCAAAGACTTTCAAGATGAAGTGCAAAATCATTGTAACAAGAATATAAATAGTTTATGATAAGATCATAAAGGAAGATATTTGAGTTACAGGTTTAGCATAATACCTAAGATTTAAGGAATCGTTCCGTGGATTTGCATTTCCCGAAACACCATAAGAGTATGGAGCGTTCAAGATATGTAATTAAACCTTGTTTGACATGGTAAGATCGAAGGTGTAATTCATAAAACTGCCATTATATTTTAAAGATTAAAAGCTTTAGAGATTACCGTTTTTCCACTGAAAAGAGCTTCATCATAATCCGTTGAATTGACACCATATAAAGTTATGGTTTGGGA
This sequence comes from Avena sativa, assembly GCA_916181665.1. NCBI lineage: Eukaryota > Viridiplantae > Streptophyta > Magnoliopsida > Poales > Poaceae > Avena > Avena sativa. Next base: position 380,670,920 of record OV702284.1, read on the forward strand.
TAAAACCCAAGTTGTCCTTTCTTAAACATTGGTATGCTATGCATAAGAAAGATGTGTGCAACCAAAGTCGGATGAACCTGTCTTTGTATAAACTGTTAGGTGTTCCTCCATAAACACCGGAGACAAAAGTGTTTGTTGCTTAGAAACGTCAAGTTTCTTTGAGAAGGCATTTTTCGTGAAAAGTTAAGTGGGAGGACAATAGAACTTTGATAAGGTTAAAAGAACCTTAGCTATATGTGCAGAGTTGCGCAGTGCCGAAAAGTGTTCCGGAGGCAGCAACAATGCTCATGGCTCACGTGCCTCAAAGGTTGTGGTCATAGAGATCTAAGTTCCTATTGAAACAAGTAGGTCGGGTAAACAATCAAATACCAAGATTTGAGGGTTGAATCATTATTTGAGAATAATGAACGGACTACATGCAAAGAAGCGATGATGGGCCCTGACTCCGTCAAATGGCTTGAAGCCATAAAATCCGTGATAGTTCCATACACGAGAAATCAAGTTTTGAACTTGAAGGACCCTCGAGAAAGGTGTAAGACCTTACAGTAGTGTTTGGATCTATAAATAAATAGACATGGATGTTGCACATCTATGAAATAGTCGACATGTTGGGAAAGAGTTCACAACAATGTTCAAAGGTTGACTATGACAAGATCTGATCTTTCATAGCGATATTTAGTCTAGACGGATTAATGTAGCAACCACTACATATAATTTGTTATATGGTAGTTGAATAAACAAAACAAGTTCTTCTAATAGAATCGTTACCTAGGACGTGTGCATGACACGGTCCATAGGGTTTTGTTAATTCAAAGGATGCTAAAAGCATATGCAAACTTCAATGGTTGAAGTGAGCATCGCGGAGTTGGAATCTTCACTGTGATGAAATTGTTAAAGGAGTTTAAAAGTTCATCAGAGACGATGGAGATGCTTGCATTTGCAAGAAATTAAGTGGGAGCGCTAAGACATATTTCTAATACATTATGTGGAGGACATGTTGTTGATTAGAAAAGATGTATCTTTTATTAACACATATTAAGAATTTCATCCCGATGAAAGACTTAGGCAAAACCCAAATATTTGGCATCAATAGACGCTAATATGGTTGTGCCAGAAGTGCATAGACAAGATATTGAATGAGTTCAATATAGAAACTACAAGAGAGGTTCTTGTCGCACAGAAAAGATTGAATGAGTTCAATGTTGATGATATATATTCAAGTGTATTGACATTTGGTAAAGTGAAACAAATAATCAAGTATAGATTGATACTTGATGTATGAAATCACAAAGAGTATTTATATCAATCATACTGTGATATGTACAAATCCAGATATGTCCTATGCTCTAAATGTTGTGAGCATATACCAGAATGATTCGTAAGATGATCATTGGACAATAGTAAGGATATTCTTATGATCTTTTGGAAGAACTAAGAGTATATTATTTGTAGAAGTGACAAATAGATGGTTAGTTCATTGTAAAAGTACTACATTGATACTAGCTTCGTCACAAAGTACAAATTAAGTTTATCTCAATCTAAACTAAGGGTGGCACAATATAATGGAAAGTGAGTTCCATAATGGATTTGGATGAATTCCAAAGTTAAGACATTGTGACAGATACTACAACAAAAGGCTAAGTATATGACTGCTATTTTAGCAGCAAAAGAGGTCATTTTTGTCAAGTAGTTTGTTATCAAACTAGGTGTAGTTCACAGTGGGATAATACTATGAAGATATATTGTGCGACAATATTATCAACATGTTTTAACCCCAAAGAACTAAAGGTCACACCGAAAGACCAAATTTATACAAAGCCATCTCATTAGAGAATGAGTGATGCGTAAAGACGCAAAGACATGCAATTACACACGGACCTAAAATTGTCAGATCCGGAGATCAGTTGACCACTAGCAATCGTGTACATACAACACCGGAAAGCCATAGGTGTTGAATACACAAAGGTTTGAAACTAGATTATTGACTCTAGTGCAAGTGGGAGACTGTTGGAGATATGCCCAAGAGGCAATAATAAAGTGGTTATTATCATATCTTCACACTTATGATAAATGTTTACATACCATGCTATAATTGTATTAACCAGAAACATTAATACTTGTGTGATTTGTAAACTAAAATAAGAGTCCCTAGTAAAGCCTCTTGTTAAACTAGCTTGTTGGTTAATATACGATCATGGTTTCCTGATCATGAACATAGAGATGTTATTAACAACAGGATCATATCATTAGGAGAATGATGTGATGGACATACTCCTATAGATAAGCGTAGCATAAAGATCAAGTCATTTAAATAGTTCAATTGCTATATGCTTTCTGATACATAGTAACCTAATTCCTTCGACCATGAGATCATGCATATCACCTTTACCGGATGGATGATTTGATGACATCAAACACCACACCGTAACTGGGTGGCTATAAAGGTGGCATTGAGTGTTCGGAAAGTATTGGTTGAAACACATGGATCAAGAGTGGGATTTGTCCATCCATATGACGGATAGATATACTCTGGGCCCTCTCGGTGGAATGTCATCCAATTGGCTTGCAAGCATGTGACTGGCTCACAAGGGATCACATATCACGGGAACGAGAAAAGAGTACTTATCGGTAACGAGGTTGAACTAGGTATGCAGAGATACCGACGATCATAACCTCGGATAAGTAAACTATCGTGAGACAAAGGGAAATTGGTATCGTATGTAAGTGGTTCATTCGATCGCAAAGTAATCGTAGAAATATGTGGGAGCCATATGAATTTCCAGATTCCTCTATTGGTTATTGTTCGGAGAAGTGTCTCGATCATGTCCGCATAATTCACGAACCGTAGGGAGACACACTTAAGGATTCGACGTTGTTTTGAGTAGTTATGGTATTATGAGAAAGAGACCGAATGTTGTTCGGAGTCTCGGATGGGATCCGGGATATCACGAGGTGATCCGGAATGGTCCGGAGAATAAGATTCATATAAGGAAAGTCCCGTTTCGGAGTTCGGGAATGATTCCGGTGTTTTCATCGGGAATGTTCTAGAAGGTTCCGGATTGTCCGGCACTCCGGGGGGGGGAAGGTACATGAATGTGTCATTGAATGATTGCATCATGTACTAAGTGTTCTTGCTGTTCCAAAACTTGAAAGTCAAACTGCCAGTTTGAAAGTCAAACGGCTAAAACAGGAAACTGTGGGAAACAGGAAACTGTGGGAAACAAGCAAGAGGAGGTTGAAACCAACTTGGAGGAGGAGTTCCTCTCCTCCAAGCCGGCGGCCAGCCCTAGGCCGAGTTGGGGAGGGACTCCCCTCCCTCCCTGGCGCGCCTAGCCCCTCCACCTATAAAAGGAGGGGCAGGGCCTCCTCCTTGAGACACACAAGTTTCTACCTCTAATCTCCGGTTTAGAGCCGTTTTGGTTTAGAGCTTCTAATTGCTTTAGCCTGCGGTTTAGAGCCTTCTAATTGGTGTGTCTAATATCTAGACCACTAATAGCCCTCTTTCATAATCCACCATACTCGCTCCGGCTTAAGGCGAAGCCCTGCGGGATTTCCCCTCTACTTCCAGTACCACGCCGTTGTGCTGCCGGAATCGCGAGGAGAGTGCTACAACCTCCGCTGCCTGCTGGAACAAGGGAGAGGAAGGTCTTCATCGAGTACCGAACGTGTGACCGACTGCGGAAGCGCTGCCGGAACGCAGCGCCGGAAGGATCGTCTACGCGATCTTGAGATCGGAAAGAGTACGACTACATCACCTACGAGAATCTGCTCTCGTTAACCGCTTTGGAATCTTCGAGGGTGAGTTATTCCATCGACTCGTTGCTGCAATCTAGTAGATAGATCTTGGCTTGTTTGTTTGTATGCGATAGAAAATTTTTGTTTTCCATGCTACGAACCCCTACACTAAAATGGGCGTTGTTCGAAAGAGGAGGCCGAGGCAAGCATTATAGTGGCGGCGCCGCCTCAGTATGGTCACCGGAGCGATGGCAGCGACGGCAAACAACTTGGCAGAACAGATACAATGTGGAAGGGATATCCCTTTTATAAAGCAGATCAAAATAAGCAAGAAAAACCGCGGAGAACCTAAACTTGCCACCGAAGTCAATGAGCCAAGATCAGGATGAGTCAGAGCTCCACAACGACGCCCCCAAGAGGGTAACGACCAACGAGACCTATGGTAAAGGGTTTTCACCCGGAGCCCTGTGACGAAGAAGGTAGCAGCATCGACGGCCCCAGAGCGGTAACGGTACCCGCAGGCATCACCGCCTTTGACTGAAAAAACCTCCGTACCGCTCCCCGTCTTATGCCCCGCCCGTTGTCCCCCAAGATAGGCCTCCGGCACACGATTTGGGAGCTGCTGAAGCCAAAACGTCGCCAACAGCAAAGCCTCCCGACGCCCTCTCCTCGCCATCCACATGACCGAGGGGAGAAGCCACGACGCTCGCCAAAGAGCTGCCCACGGAGTCCACCTTCTAAGGCCGCCACCGACATCCGCGAACTCTAGCCACCACTCCGACGACCAAAGACACATCGCATCGCCGAAGAGAGGGACGTCGTGCCGTCGTTGCCAGCGGACACACCTGCAACCCGAGAAGGACCATGCATACCCTGACATCGCTGGCATACCGCCATGGCCACCACCGGAGCTCTGGTCGAGCTCGTCCGGAGCTCGCACCACCTAGGCCGCCCCTCGCAGCCGAGAGGGGAGGCCGTCCCCGTATCGCCTGGGCCTGGGCCATCCCCCACTGCTCTGGCGTCGCCCGCCGCCCAGACACCAAGGACCGCGTCGCCGCCACTGAAAACTGCCGGGAAACAGGCGCCACCGCGAGCTCCACCGCCGCCTGCATGTGCAACGTGTACATCAGGACAGCAACGCAGAGCAAAAGGGAGGAAACAGAGGGGACCAGGAGGTCCGCTAGCTCACCACGAGCACGGCGGTGGGGTTCTTGTAGGCGCCGGCGTCGTCGGCGGCTTAAATGGCGCGCGCGCGGTGGCGGTGGCGGTGTTGGCGCGCGCGGGGGCGACGGCGGCTCCGATCGAGTTGGCGGTGGCGGCCGACGCGAGGGCGGCGAGGGCGAGGGCGGCGACGGCGAGGGCTGGACGGCACCGACGGCTCTCCTCTCTGTTTTTCTTTGTGCGGCTTTCGATCTGGCTCTGGGGGGAAGAAGGAAGGGGAAGGCCCGCATTTAATACCCCCCCTTTAACACCGATTCGGGGCTGGAACCGGTGTTAAAGGGGGGGAATTCGTTTCACGCACGCACCCCCCTTTAACACCGGTTCCAGCCACGAACCGGTGTTAAAGGGGGGGTGCGCGCGCGAAACGAAATAAATGCATCCCCCCTTTAACACCGGTTCGTGGCTGGAACCGGTGTTAAAGGGGGGCATTCATTTCATGCATTAAAGGGGTGGGGGCATTTATAATTCAAAAAATAGGATATGAATTTAGAAAATTCATATCTTATTTATTTCAACTCAGAAAAATATGAATAATATATCATAATTTTCAGAAAAATAATATCTATCCATTCATGTAAAAACATTTTATATTTACTTTAGATGAAAATTTTCAAAATGATTAAAACACTTACATATAAATTTTGATTATTCAATTCAAACAAAAATAAATTGTCAAATCCTAAAACTTTGAACATAATAAATATTAAGCATCTAAGAAGGAATCTAACCTTATTTTATTAGAGCAAATCATATTTTATTTTGTATTAACATTTTTGAATTGATTGGATATTTAAATGCCGCATCTTTTGTATACACTTGAATCTGACAAAGCCTCGCTCAACTTGCACTGGATTTTTGATAAAATAGCATATTGTTAACCTAAAAATGATTTTTGTAAAAAATCATGAGCATCATATCATGTACCTGTAGTTCATATCTGACCCACTTCCTGCCGATTCGGCAAAAAAATGTCTTTTTCACCAGAGGTGGACGGAAAGGTTTCAGATCCCCCTGTTGGTACATTGTCCATATAAGGTGGTCTAGTATTTTTGTAAAATGTGCTGGTGGTTTTTTGAATTAGCCATTTGGTGGTTGCTTCACAAAACCGTCCGTTTTTTATGCTCGGAAAATGGAAAATGCCTTTTTGGTGCGATAAAAAGGAAAACTTTCTCTTACAACATTGTTTTCCATGCCATGATGCACATGTATGCACAATATGGCCATATTATCACAAGCTATGCCTTGATTCTAGCCATAACATTGGTCATTTGACGCGAAAGCCAAGAAACCTCGAATGAGATAGGTCATTTTGTGAAGGAGATAGAACTGGAATTAAAATACAGAATGCAACTAATAGTAAGTTACATAAAGCACGACTGAAAATTAAGATACATAAAAGAACTGAAAATTAAGATACATGGCCAGCTTAAGTAATAATCGGCCGAACTTGTTTCGGAATGTTGGAGTGATTCAGTCATGCTCCTGCCTACACCTGTAATACTCGCCACTGTAGTCGTCGTACTCGCCGCCGCCGTCATCGCTGTCGTCGTCGGGGTCGCCGTAATTGAACCTTGAAGACTGAGTACGCGTGGGCTGGACTTGAGGGTAGCACAGACGGGGGTTAGAGTCGGCGACAGTGTCATAGGCCATGACGCTCTGGAGAGTCCGACCGCGCCACCATAGCCAACGGCCGACCTCGTTGAAGTTTAGAGGAGGTGGGCCGTCCTCCTCGTGCCTGGTGAGCGCCCTCTCACGCCGATCCACGAAGAAGGCTTCCCAAGTAGGGAAATAGTCGGGATGCCATCTGGGATTCCTCCGCTGCTCCGGCGTGAGCTCGAAGTAGTAGTGGTTCGTGATGGCCATCCGGCGCGCCACACCTAGAGGGACAGGAGGAACCGGCACGCCTCCGACGCTCAGCATCTAGCCGACGGTGACACAGTAGCCCGGCGGGCAGGGGTAGTTCGAGGCGCAAACCGCCTCCCTGGGGGTTAGTGCTACGGTGGAAGCCATGGGAAAGAGTGATGAGGTTGCATATATGAGTCTAGAGATGTGCAATGACAATGGAGGCCAACCCTACACACACACACACACACACACACACATATATATATATATATATATATAGTGAAGAACTGGCGGGAAGAACTGGAGGGAAGAACTGGCGGGAAAAAATGGCGGGAAGAAAAATGGCAGCACTAATGATAGGGGTGAGTGTCGACATTATGTCGTGCGGCGTGTACCTTGTCCCGGATGGTGTCACCAACCGGGACTAAAGATGAACCTTTAGTCCCGGTTGGAGACACCAACCGGGACAAAACACGAGTCAACACTAATAATAGGGGTGAGTGTCGACATTATTTCGTAAGTGTCGACACTATGCGAGCTGCTTGTACTATAAATAAGCATCCTTGTGAGTCCAGTCCTCCAGCCAGTTTGAGGCATCTCCAAGATGGTTTTCGAGAGCAGGGACACCACTACAGCCAGTTTCAGGGAGATGCCGACGGAGCCCAGTCCTCCGGCATCTCTGAGAAACTGGTCATAGAGGCACTCCCTAATATGTGAAATTAGTTAGCTCCCAGGTGTATTGATCTAGTTAGAGAAGTTATAAGTTGCAAGATGGTTTTCGAGAGCAGGGACACCACTACGGCCAGTTTCAGGGAGATGACGACGGAGCCCAGTCCTCCGGCATCTCCAAGAAACTGGTCATAGAGGCACTCCCTAATATGTGAAATTAGTTAGCTCCCAGGTGTATTGATCTAGTTAGAGAAGTTACAAGCTGCAAGATGGTTTTCGAGAGCAGGGACACCACTACGGCCAGTTTCAGGGAGATGCCGACGGAGCCCAGTCCTCCGGCATCTACAATAAACTGATCATAGAGGCACTCCCTAATATGTGACCGCGCGCGTTTGGAGATCAGATCTTAATGGTAAGTACAAATCGGGACAACTTCTTCTCATAGTCCCGGTCCAGCCACAAAACAAGACTAACACTCAAGACATTTATTAATATTAAAAACTGAGACTACAAAACCGGTCCCCCCTATATATAGTCCTGGTCAATCCACAAACCGCGAAAGATATCCTTCGGTCAAGCCACAAACCGCGAAAGACATGAACTAGAGTTACATAATATGAGCATGAACTTCTTGGCATATGTCCTTCCTTATGATCGCTTCAGACGTAACCATGGAGCATCTTCTTTACTTAACGGAATGCTTGGGTCAGTTTTCACTGTGAAGGGCGAAATTTCATCAAACTTATTATAATCTTCTGACATGTTTGTCTTGTCCTCGATTCCCATGATGTTTCTTTTCCCTGAAAGAACTATGTGACGCTTTGGCTCATCATATGATGTATTCGTTTGCATATTTTTTCTTTTTTTTGGTCTGGAGGACATGTCCTTCACATAGCAAACCTGAGCCACATCATTGGCTAGGACGAATGGTTCGTCTAAGTTCTTGTCTACCTTCATAAGATTGTTGAGATCCACCGTTGTCATTCCGTACTTCTTGTCTATCTCAACCCCTCCTCCTGTTAGCTTGACCCATTTGCATCGAAAAAAGGGGACCTTAAAATTAGGTCCATAGTCAAGTTCCCATATCTCCTCTATGAACCCATAATACGTGGTCTTTTGCCCATTGTCTTCTGCTGCATCGAAGCAGACACCACTATTTTGGTTGGTGCTCTTTTTATCTTGGCCTATCGTGTAAAATGTATTCCCATTTATCTCGTACCCTTGGAAAGTACATACAGTCGAAGATGGTGTCCTGGCCAACAAGTACAACTGATCCCCAACAGTGGTGTTATTCGTGAGAAGTCTTTGCAGCCAGCCGCCAAAACTCGCCATGTGTTCACTTATAATCCATTCATCAGACTGCCCCGGGTGTTTGAGGCGTATTAAATTCTTGTGTTCATTGATATACGGGGCAACCAAGATAGATCTTTGTAAAACCGTGTAGTGTGCTTGATTGAGAGAATGCCCGTCCCTACATATCATTGCTTTACATCCTAGGGTGCCTTTTCCACGCAATATCCCCTCATGTCGTGATTCTGGAACACCAATCGCCTTAAGGTCAGGAATAAAATCAACACAGAACTCAATGACCTCCTCTGTTACATAGCCCTTGGAGATGCTTCCTTCTGGCCTAGCACGGTTATGAAAATATTTCTTTAAGACTCCCATGTACCTCTCAAAGGGGAACATATTGTGTAGAAATACAGGACCGAGAATGGCAATCTCTTCTACTAGGTGAACCAGGAGATGCGTCATAATATTGAAGAAGGATGGTGGGAACACCAACTCAAAGCTGACAAGACATTGGGCCACATCTGTCTGTAACCCTGGTAGGATTTCTGGATCGATTACCTTCTGAGATATTGCATTGAGGAATGCACATAGCTTCACAATGGGTACTCGAACATTTTCAGGTAGAAGCCCCCTCAATGCTATCGGAAGCAATTGTGTCATAATCACGTGGCAGTCATGAGACTTCAGGTTTTGGAAATTATCTCTGCCATATTTATTATTCCCTTTATATTCGACGAGAAGCCAGACGGGACCTTGATACTGCTCAGACATTCAAAAAAGATTTCCTTCTCTGCCTTGGTAAGAGCGTAGCTGGCAGGAGTTAAGTGGCATCGTTTACCTTCGCGTTCTCAGGATGCATAGGCTCTTCAGGGTCTTTCAGATGTTGTAGGTCCTGCCGTGCTCCCGGTGTATCTTTTGTCTTCCCATACACTCCTAGGAAGCCTAGCAGGTTCACGCAAACATTCTTCGTCACGTGCATCACGTCGATTGAAGAGCGGACCTCTAAGACTTTCCAATAGGGTAGGTCCCAAAATATAGATTGATTCTTCCACATGGGCGCGTGTCCGGTATCGTCATTCGGAACAGATAGACTGCCAGGACCTTTTCCAAAGATTACTTCTAGGTCCTTGACCATACCAAATACCTCCTCACCGGTACGGAGGACAGGCTTCCTCCGGGGTTCTGCCAGACGTTTGACATGCTTGCCTTTCTTTCTTACTGGATGCAGGTTCTGAAGAAATCGGCGATACCCTAGGTACACAACCTTCTTACATTTATCCAAATATACACTTTCAGTCTCATCTAAATAGTGTGTGCATGCATTGTATCCCTTGTTTGTCTGCCCTGAAATGTTACTAAGAGCAGGCCAATCATTGATAGTTACGAAAAGCAATGCTCGTAGGTCAAATGGCTCCCCTTTGTGCTCATCCCACATACGTACACCTGGTTTGGCCCACAGCTATAAAAGTTCTTCAACTAATGGCCTTAGGTACACATCAATGTCGTTGCCGGGTTGCCTCGGGCCTTGGATGAGCACTGGCATCATAATGAACTTCCTCTTCATACACAACCAAGGAGGAAGGTTATAGATACATAGAGTCACAAACCAGGTGCTGTGACTGCAGCTCTGCTCACCAAAAGGATTCATGCCGTCTGTACTTAGACCAAACCTTAAGTTCCTTGCGTCACGTGCGAAGTCCGGGTACTCTCGCTCGACTTTTCTCCACTGTGACCCATCAGCGGGGTGTCTCAACATCGCGTCTTTCTTACGGTCTTCCATGTGCCATCGCAATAACTTGGCATGCTCTTTATTTCTGAAGAGACGTTTTAACCGTGGTATTATAGGAGCATACCACATAACCTTGGCAGGAACCTTCTTCCTAGGGGCCTCGCCCTCAACATCGCCAGGATCGTCTCGTCTGATCTTATACCGCAGTGCAGTGCAATACCGGGCATGCATCCAAATTCTCGTACTTCTCACCGCGGTAGAGGATGCAGTCATTAATGCAGGCATGTATCTTCTGCACATCTAATCCTAGAGGGCAGACAACCTTCTTTGCTTGGTATGTACTGTCGGGCAACTCATTATTTCTTGGAAGAAGATTCTTCATTTTTACCAACAACTTTGAAAATGCGCTGTCAGTCACACCGTTCTCTGCCTTCCATTGCAGCAAATCCAGTGTGCTACCTAGCTTTTTGTGGCCATCTTCGCAAGTTGGATACAACAATGTTTTGTGATCCTTTAACATCTGCTCCAGCTTCTCCTTCTCCTTTTCAGTTTCACATTCTTCCTTTGCATCAGTAATGGCCCGACCAAGATCGTCATCAGCGGGCCCATCTGCTGCCTCTTGATCTTCATTATCTACCCCCGTTGCAGTATCATCATATTCAGGATACATATTATGATAGTTGTCATCATCCTCTTATTCTTCGTTGTATTCCATCACAACCCCTTTTTCTCCGTGCTTGGTCCAACAATTATAGCTGGGCATGAAACCGGATCGAAGCAGGTGGGCGTGAATGGTTCTGGTATTTGAGTAGTCTTTCTTGTTCTGACAGTGAACACACGGACAACACATAAAACCATTGTGACCATGGTTTGCATTAGCCACAACGATGAAATTTTGGAGGCCCGTAATGTATTCGGAAGTGCGGCGGTCACCGTACATCCATTGCCGGTTCATCTGCATTAATATATAGTATATATCAAAAATTAATAGGGAGATGACCATTTATATATATAGTACATCAATGACACATGAAAGGATAGTTGCCGACCTCGACCGAGAAGGAAAGAGCAACGAGAAAACTTATTTTGAGCTCTCGGGCATTTCACCGAACACCTCTTGTGCATATGAAAAAAACACAAACTAGCACTCTTCACACCCTCTTGCTAGGCTCCAAAATGAGATAGTGAAAAAATGGAAGAGGGGGGGGGGGGGGGGGGGCTGCGCGGGCCACTGGTGCAGGGTCCTTTAACACCGGTTCGTGCCACGAACCGGTGTTAAAGGGGGGCTTCTTTTTGCCGCACGGGCCACGCTGGTACGCTCCCCCCCCTTTTAACACCGGTTCGTAGAAGAACCGGTGTTAAAACCCTTTTCCAGGATCAACAAAAGGCCTCGTTTCCACTAGTGATGGGGTTGGATGTTACTATTCCATCTGTTTCAAAATATAAGATGTTTTAGCTTTATAAAGTGAATGTATCTAAACTACTTTTAGTATATAGGTCCACTCAGATTTAGAGTAAATCTACGTACTAAAATAAGTCTAGATATATTTTATTCACAAACATAAAACATAAACGGAGGGAGTAGATTAGTACCACTGTAACTAGTCTGAGCTGAAAAAGGAGAGTTGTGGATTTCCAACATGCCGCTATTCGTGAGCGTCAGCTCAGAGAGCTTATCAAGGACGATCTATGGCTGCTTGGGGGTATACTTGCAGTAGAGCTTGTAAAGGGAACAGCAGTCTGAGGCAGGCAATGAGCCTAACATACTGGAGTAGTCAGCTTCGGTTTTTGGCCCTCTTTTTCCCCCTGTTTGTCTGTTTTATTTATTTTGCCATTCTGCTAGCATCTCTCTAGCTTGTGACTAAACATTTTATTCCCCCGTCTTAAATTAATTGGCAGAACAGCTTCCATTTTCTCTCTCAAGAAAAAAGGAACACTGAGAAGTTCTCAAGGCGCTAGGGGCTGTTTCTTGTGTGCTTCTCCGTAAGCGATGGGGTAGCAGGTGTTCCATGGGTTCTATTTTTGTTGGATGGCGTTTTTCTTTACACTTTGCATTAGTGTCTAGGAGAAATAGTAACGAGCATCGAGCAAGGATCGAATGATCTGTGCGTCTAGAGGCGGATTACCATTTTTGGAAGATGTCGGTTCGGAGCTTCTCCAAAACTAGAACGGTTGGTCGCTTTCAGGTGAACCTGCCGTAGCACTAGCTGCTAACCATTACGTAGTCGCGTCCTATCTCCCGTGATCCAAACTTTGTTCTGGTTGAATTTATCTCGCCCTTCTATATTTGCACGCCCATCAATCTGAAGTCGATGCTCCTAATTTCCAGATTGGTTTGAGCCGACGTCACAGAAAAACAGTTGAAAAGTTGCATGCCTCGACTCGAGAGTGAATTTTTGGCATATGTGACGTCGGCTCAAAGAGCCTAGCTGTGTATTTGAGACGCTAATTACCCTATTTAGTAGAAGTTATGCCCCAATGTTCTACTTAAGAAAATTCTAAGCATGATTTTGTTCCGTTTTAGCATTCAACACGTGTTATTGGATAAGGCTGACATGTTAGGACGATGTATCGCCACAAGATATGTCAAGATCGGAGGACGTCGTCTTCGATCATATCTACCCTTCTCTACACCAAATGTTCTATTCTTTCTTGACATCTCGATAATTTCGAAGTTCAATCGTCACCTCATACCTTGCCCAATAGATATGCATTAGAAAACGAGGGTTTAAAGTTTCCAAACATGGTAATTTAGATAAATTTTCACTATATAGGGTAATTAGTGTCAAAAATGCATAAGTAAAGAGTAAAAAGTAAAATTCACTCTTTTTTTTTTTTTTTTTTTTTGAAATGGGTGCTTTTATTGAATCTGTTCAAAGCTTACACCCGGCCTCTGCATAACCAAGATGCACACAGCCACACAAACGACAGTACTAATTTAAAAAGTAGACAAGCATTACACAATGTAAATATCTAAATAAATGTCTAGAATCTAAGGTAGATCAATCCTCAGATCACGTGGCCATCCATGTCGGGAGAAAATATCCCTCGCCGTGTCCTCCAATCGCGTACATCCCTCCAAAAATAAGTCGCGAAACTCCAAACGTTGGAGAATATTCCAAGATCGGAGGATAGCTGTGGCTCGATAGACAACCTGCAAAGGAGAAGACACAATGTTATTAAAAATCTTGTCATTTCTACAAAGCCATAGCGACCATATAATGGCAAGCGCTCCCACCCTAAACAAAGTTCTGTATTTATCAACAATTCCATGCAACCAATTACCAAATACATTGGTTACAGAACGTGGCGGAGATAAACCAGAACCTATTTGGATGAATGACCAGATAGAGCGAGCAAATTTGCAATGAAAGAATAAATGGCGAATTGTCTCATCTTGATGACAAAAAACACATTGTCTACTTCCATGCCAATTCCTCTTTGCAAGATTATCTTTTGTTAGAATTACCCCTTTCCGTAGATACCAAGCAAATATCTTCGTCTTAAGGGGTATTTTCATTTTCCAAATTTTACTATTATCATCATCGACCGGGATATCCGGTTGGATCAAGGCTTTATATAGTGAGCCAACAGAAAATTTACCACTTTCTAGTAATTTCCATTTGAACACATCGACATCGTCCGACAATTGTATTATGGATAATCGTAATAATAGATTGTTCCAAGATACCAGTCTAGGACCGATTAGGCTTCTTCTGAAAGACACATTAGGAGGATAATCTTCCATCACTGTGGAAATTGTATCCCCTTTGTGTCTAACAATCGAATATAAAGCTGGATATTGTTCACGAAGAGTAGTTTGGCCCAGCCACTTATCTTCCCAAAACCTAATCTGTGATCCATCCTTAATCTCGAAAGCACCAAAACGAAAGAAATGTTTCTTGGTGGCCATAAGACCCGCCCAAAAATGTGAATCTCCGGGTTTCCAAACCACTTGAGACACAGCTTTGGACCCCACATATTTCCTCCATAACATGGTCTGCCAAACACCATCTTCTGTAAGTAGTTTAAAAAGCCATTTGCCCAAGAGTGCGGTGTTTTTGACTTGCAAATCGTGTATACCCAGTCCACCAAACTCCTTCGGGCGGCAAACCACATTCCATCTGGCCAGTCGATATTTCTTATTCTCGCTATCCCCTTGCCAAAAGAATCTTGAACGGAAATAATCCACTTTGTTCAAGACCCCTTTTGGTAATTGGAAGAACGAAATCATATACAGTACCATATTAGTGAGTACTGAATTTATGAGTACTAGTCTTCCACCAAGGGATAGCAATTTTCCTTTCCAACTATTAAGACGTTTTTGAAGCCTTTCCTCAACAAGTTTCCATTCAGCAATTGTGAGACGCCGATAATGGATCGGTATTCCCAAATAATTGATTGGAAACTGCCCCTGACCACAGCCGAAAAGCTCAGCATATAGGTGGGACTCATTTTGGGCCTCGCCAAAGCAATACAAATCACTCTTATGGAAGTTTATTTTAAGTCCAGATAGCTGCTCAAATGCTGATAATATTAATTTCAGATTCTTCGCCTTCTCCAGATCATGTTCCATAAAAAGAATTGTATCATCGGCGTATTGAAGAATGGAAAGTCCACCATCAATAAGATGTGGAACCAGACCTTCAATTTGACCATCAGCCTTAGCTCTCTCAATAAGGATAGCCAACATATCAGCCACTATATTAAATAGTAAAGGTGATAATGGATCCCCTTGTCTTAGTCCTTTCTTGGTTTGGAAGTATTTGCCAGTATCTTCATTTACTTTAATGGCAACACTACCCCCAGACACAAACGACTGAATAAGAGAGCGCCACTCCTCAGAAAAACCTTTCATGCGGAGTGTTTGCTGAAGGAAAGACCAATTGACTTTGTCATATGCCTTCTCAAAGTCAATCTTGAACAATACACCATTTAATTTTTTTGAGTGTAGTTCATGGATTGTTTCATGCAAAATTACAACACCATCTAGGATATTTCTTCCTTGCATGAATGCAGATTGAGACGGGCTAACAACATTGTCAGCAACTGAATTTAGTCTAATCGTGGCAACTTTAGTAAAAATCTTAAAGCTAACATTAAGCAAGCAGATTGGACGATACTGTTGTATACGTTCTGCATTGTTAACCTTAGGCAGTAAAATTATATTGCCAAAGTTAAGCCGAAAGAGATCCAATTGTCCGACTTGCAAAAACCCAAACAAATTCATCAGGTCCTCCCTAATAACGTCCCAGAATTTTTGGTAAAATTCCGCTGGGAAACCATCAGGACCTGGTGCTTTGTTATGTTCCATTTGAAAAACTGCTTTCTTGACCTCTTCCTCGGTATATGAGGCAGTTAGAAAGCAATTTTCTTCATCAGATACCTAGGGAATATCGGACGTTTGGGACTCATCCATAGAGAAGGAGTTTTTCTCTGGGGCCCCAAACAAGGATTTATAATAGGAAGTGATATATGACTTCAGATGCTCCTGTCCCTCAATCATACCTTCATCCTGAATCAGAGAATGAATAAGTTTCTTCTTATGCTTGCCATTGGCAACAGCATGGAAGTACCTAGTATTCGCATCTCCTTCCAGAATGAATTTTGCTTTAGAGCGTTGGTACCATTTGAGTTCCTCCTCGCGCAGAAGTCGGGCTATCTCCGCATTCGATTGGCTTTTGAGCTCAATTTGTTGTGCAGTTAACGGCCCAACTTCCGCGGAAGCCTCCAAGTCATCAATAATAGATGTTAGGCGTAATTTTTCTTTTTTGAGGATACCAGTTGTGTGCCTGGCCCAACCCCGAAGGAACTTGCGTAAAGTGCGCATTTTGTTATTCCATCGTAGTATAGGTGTTTGGCCACCTACCGGTTTCTCCCAAATAGCCTTAACCATCTCAAAAAAACCGTCACGGATCATCCAACCAAGTTCAAATTTAAACTCATTCGTAGACTTCCGTGGCGGTGATCCAAACGATAGAAGTAAAGGAGCATGATCCGACAAAGCCTCAATACGCTCTAGAGCGCGAACAGTTACCATAGGGAACTTTTGTTCCCAATCAGTATCCATAAGCACTCTATCAAGTTTTTCGTATGTTGGCTCCGGAAGACTATTAGCCCATGTAAATTGCCTTCCTAACATTGTAACCTCCCTCAAGTCCAGACTGTCTATAACAGCATTGAACAGAAAAGGCCAATGTTCATCGAACCGGCCCCGACTTTTCTCATGAGGAAATCTGAGCAAATTAAAATCACCTCCTATAAGGATAGGATATGGATTGTCCTTTGCCAAATTCAATTAAACATGAACAGCCACAAGTACAAACATGAGACACTGCTAGGATTCCAGCTTACAATATAATCTCACATAAGAGAGAGGAACAACAGCCAGACGCTAAAGGGACGACTACAACAAGCTAAAACAAGAATGGAATGATATCCGCAGCTTGAAATCTTGGTCCTTCTTCAAATCTTGATCAACAGGGTGTTGCTCGATCCAAACCCTATCATCACCGAACGTGTCCAACCATCTTTCTAAACACACTACCGCTAGCCGATGAACAAAATGTTGAAGAGGCACCAACAGGACCGACGACGACAAGGGCTCCAGAGCAACGCCTCCATGGAGGTGACGACACTTGAATGCTGCCGCTGCTCGATCCAAGAGGATATAGATTTTCATCCAGAGACCCAAGACCATGATGAAGATAGGAGATATGAGTCCACAACGATGCCTCCATGGAGGGGAATGGCGCACAAGTGTGTCATCAGTCGGCAACGGGAGGACCGGGCTAGACTTTCTTCACGCAGGTATCAGTGGATGTCGAACGGGAGAGGAATATATATTGCTCAGAGTTGCCACACCGACGAGGGAACTCCGGCCCCAACAACAATGGAGCGTCACCCAAGATAGCTCATGCACTATTCCCCTTCACCATAAGCATGAGCGGTGACTCCTTGCCGGTGACGAACTAACCATGCACAAGTAGAGATTGCTCGACCTCCCCGTCGGCCACAAACACTAGAGTACGCGCTGGCTTCCATCCCGCCGGCATCACGAGCACCACTGGCCCACCGGTAGCACGGATCCACCGACCATAGATCTGGGACTCCATATCAACGCTAAGTTGGATGCCCCGCCATGGAGGTGGGGAACCCCTGCTCCCCCACCGGTGCCAAGTGTCTAGGGAAGCAATAAGAGCGCTAGCAGGAGTCCCGTATGATCGCGTGCCAAGTGTCTAGGGAAGCAATAAGAGCGCTAGCAGGAGTCCCGTATGATCGCTAGAAAGGTTTTCGGTTTAACAATGCTCTTGAGTCCAGGCTCGCTACGTGTTGATATAGGCCACCACGGGCAGATAAGATTACAAGAGGTTACACCGGTAGAGAAAAGCTAGGAGATCGATTATATTTGATCTTTATATCTTAGATCAGTCGGGTACAACAACTATAATCTACCTTATCTCTCTACCGTATGAGACGTGATAGAGATATGTTACAAACTCTAACATCCCAACCACCTGCCGGAGGTGGAGGGGAATCACCGAACCTCGCCAGGACACGTGGGAGCAAAGGTCGTCTTCTGCCACCCCTAGTCTAGGCCCCTGCCCTAGGCCACTAGACAGGGCTCTGTCCACCGACACGACGCCGACGCCACCAGATCCTTAGAGTGTCGCCGCTCCGTTCTTCCATGTGGCCCGCTTGACACTGACCCGTCAGGGCACGTTGTTTTGCCCGCCGCCTTCAATTGCTGGGCACCGGCGGTTGTGGTGGCCATGGGGGCATAGGGACGGGCTCGCTGGTGGCTAGAATTCCGCCCCTCGAGCCGCCCGCGCGAGTGGCACAGGAGGACAATTCACTACTCGTCCCCGAGCCGCCCGCGTGATAGAGTAATGTCTTAGGTCGTACTACGCGTCCCCCGGGGGATAATTCCCCAAAATCCCCCGGTCCCCGTGCTAACACGTGTCCCCTAAAAATCTCCCAAATCCCGTTTTTGCTACAAATATACCCGCTTTGCTACAAATAGTCCCGCTTTTGCTACGTGTAGTAGAAAACGGTTCGCTTTAAAAAAAGAACAAATAGACTAGATATCGCCAGAGAGTTCGCCGGAGACCTCACCGACGACCTTGTAGCAAAAAAAAAATCCTAATGTAGCAAAACTGACTTCGCCGAAGACACTCGCCGGGAAAAAATGTCGCCAGAGACCTCATAGCAAAAGATTTACGCTATTGTAGCAAAACAAAAAAAGGTTGTAGCAAAACATTTTTTCTAATGTAGCAAAGGGTACATCATCGAAGACATCACCGGAGACTTCCGCCGGAGACCTCGTAGCAGAACCATAGAGATGGGTTGTAGCAAAATAATAGTGCAAAAGTAGCAAAAAATATATAAATACATAGCAAAAAAAATAAGCTAAGGTAGCAAAATGCTCGTAGCAAAAACAGACATAAAAGTAATGACACCAGCCAACTAGAGTAGCAAGCGGTCTAAACTGTGGTAACACAATCGGGCACCGTTAGTAGCAACTTTGTCCGTCTCAGGGAGCAACACCGTCCGTGTATGGGAGCAATGTTTGCAACGCGTATGGCAGCAGAGATGCGCGGCGGCATGAGGGGTATGGAGGCATATGCGTATGTGCAACAGCTCTGTAGCAAGGAGCCTAACTTTCCGGTTTGGGTCATGCTATGTGCTTGAGAGAGAGCAGAGATATTCCCTCGCCGGAGAGGACGGGTAGCCATGGGGGCACGTGTGGAGAACATGCCAGAGGAGCTCCAGCAAGAACCGGCCAGCGGCGGTGCTCCACGAGGGAAAGCCCGGTGACCACCTGGGCATGGACAACGGCGGCGCTGTGCGGAGAGAGACGACGGCACGGGGCTGCTGCGACGAGCCGCACGCAGGGCTGCAGCGGAGCGCACAAGCGAGCTGGGCGGACGGCGGCGCGATGTCGGGGTGATGGCAACGTGGGGGCTGGCCAGCGGTGTGGGGGAAAGGGCGGCACGGAGGCGCGCTGCAGCACGGCCACGAGAGCAGGCAGCCGGCGGCGCAACGCAGTGGCCTGGTGTTCACGCGAGGAAAAAAAGAGAAGTTGACGAAGGGATAAGAGGGAGGGTCCACCATGATCGGCGTGGTATGCGGTCACGCACGACGACCCGGGGGATTGATTCACGGGATCGTCCGGGGGAGTAGTATCGTTTTCCTAATGTCTTCGCCGGGGTACTCCGAAATCCGGATGAACAGTAAATCAAAGCAAATACTAAATAAAATAAAATAAATATTTGCATGTAGAGGATAGACGCATGTACGTGCCTAGCAAGTTTCGAACTTAAACTCGAAAGTATATACCCTAGCAAGTTTCGAACTTAAACTCGAAAGTATATAACTTTGGAAAAAAAGACAAAGTTGCTCATGAATGGTACAAGTTACAAGATTTTACTGTGCAAGTTCTAGACTTGTCTTTTTTGTGTTGGCCACATACATATCGTATTTTTCCTTGAAAATTGGTACGCATAAGTATCAATACAATATTCACATGTATAATTTATCTCAAAATTATTGGAAGCTTTGAAATACGAATTTTTGGGCTGGTGGGAAACATGGGATACGGAGTACCCATGTCCCCCCACCTAATTCCAGCCTCGAGAAAGCCTTTTTGCGAGAATGCTTCGCTTTTGGTTTCGGGGTCGTGATCATGCAGCTGTCTGCTCTACCCCCTGTGCTGTAATCATGTTACAGTACTTGTTTTCAGCTTAGTTGCCTGGTGGACTCTAGCTTTTGCTGTGCCATTCTCGGCCTTTCCCTTACATGCAAAAAAACTCGAACCTGGTTGAACTTAGCTCTGAACTCTTTGCTGTTGTTCCGTTTTCATTGTGATAGTGGAACACGGCCCTTTTTTGGGACCGTATGGAAAAAGAATATTTGCACGACGATTCAAAGATGGGTTCTGTCTAATGATATTTACACGAGGACACGTACTCTACTTCCATAAACGACTCTGAGGCCAGATTGATATTCACATGTCCTAGAAGGTGTTCTCCCTATGTCACAAATTTAAATTTTAATAATGAATATTTAGTTTATTATGGTGTGAAATCTAGAACTAACAAAAAAAATTGTTGATAATTGAGATGGAAATGGTTTCCACGCTTGATTCCTATGATTGATTTTCGTGTCTTTAAGTTGATCATGAGATCATAAATCTCTAAACCCCAAATGTGCTAAGTAACATAAACCCCTTCTCTGTTATCTTCCAACGTACACCTCTATATAAAACCCAACAACTGCGGAGTGGTGGCTTTGACCTCAAATAGTTAATCATTTAAACCAGGGATAAAAGACCGTAACTTCTATATTTGATCAAACCTCAAACAATCATGGTTTAAAATATTTTTGAACTCTTTTTCTTCTCCCAAATTCAAAATGGCTGAAATAGACAATTTAGTATTTCATGTACTCCTAAAAAAATCATGGGATAAAATGCCCCTCATACGTCAACAGGGCAAGGGCCAGAGCTTAGGACCTGCACTTCACCTGGAATGTACTGTTATTAGAAGTTGCTATAGACCGCTTGAAAAAGATGTAAAGACAACTTACTGATTTGCAGAAACTTCGTGAAAAAAATTGCATCATCAATACATAGAGACTTCCTCATTTGAAGGAATATCCATGGGAAAGTGAATTGTCATGTACCAAAAAGATACAGCGAATACAAAAGTACCAATAGCAAATGTAGAATGGCTAAGAAAATACAATTAGCACGTTATTACTATGAAATTTATGTAAAGAAATTTGAAAAGAAATAGTTTGAAAACTTGAAATCAATTGAAAGGTGGCTATTGTTACAAAAAAATTGATAGGTAAACGAGAATAGAGTGTATATGTGAGTGAAGAAAGAAATTTTACCTTGTGACATGTGAGGCGCCTGAAGAATATACTCCCTCCGTCCCAAAATATAAGACGCCTAAGAATTAGGCAAAAGTCGATGTTTACTAAGTTTGACCAAGATTATACATAAAAATATGAACATTTACAATAGTGAATCAATATCAATAGATTCATCTTAAAATATATTTTCTTAATGTGTCCATTCCATATTGAAGATGTATTCCTAAATATTTGGTCAAAGTTTGTAAGATTTAACTTTTAACTAATCGCACCTTATATTTTGGGACGAAGGGAATATGAAAAATCAACTACAATAGAAATGAGCTAAACACTGAGTAGTATTAGTGCTTAAAATTGATAGGTAAATGAGAAGATAGTGTATATGCGAGTCAAGAAAGAAATTTTACCATGTGACGCGCCTGCAAGAATATATGAAGAATCAACTACAATAATAAATAAGCTAACCAATGAATAAGTAGTGCTTACCCATCTCTTGTCTAGCATTCTAGGAGCATATCGTTTAATGCACTAACATGTCTGCATTTCAAGAATCCAGAAAGATGAGTTCATCTATTGGCTTGGGTCACTAGAGTAGAAATGTAGGCATGCCTATATTTGCAGAACGGAAGCAAATACTGGAAGAGGGAAGATACGCTTGTAAGCAAAGCCAAGGCAAGAACAAAAAAAAAATTGAAGCATGTTAATTGGATCATGGAACCTGCTTTATCAGGTCCTGCTGCTCCGCGTTGACTTATGTGGACATAGGACATCGGTGTTGTCCTCTCAGTTGTGTCTTCCACGATAGTACAAAAGTATCTCATGGATCTGGTGGAAGGACAATGAGAAGCGTGGCCTTGTCGCAAGTGCATATCAAGATGGACATGGATTAATTTGGGGTGTGGTGGCAGTTCAATAGTGAGGGCTCTCATGGTGAGGAGTGTGATGGGAAGGGAAAATCGACTCACCAAGGACAATAAAGGATTGCTAGACCACGCTCATCGGCGGAGGCTGAAACCCGCTGCGAGACTCGTCGGCCGCGCTGTGAGAAGGGTGACAAAATGATGGCGGGGCAGGGGCCGCGCTGTGAGAAGGGTGACAAAATAATGGCGGGGCAGGAGATGGAGAAGAAAAACCCAGAGATAATGGAGGAGACGAAGAGGAACCGGAGTAATGGAGGAGATGAATAGATGGTGGTGTTTGGGATATGAAGGCGAGTGAAGGAAATGAGATTTTCTTTGCGCCGCTTGTAAAAAAAAAATTTGGAATAGGTGTGGTGATGAAGCCTGGAAAAATGACGTGGAAATTAGAAGTTTGCTGATGTGTGTAGGTTACATGTGTAGAGAAATAGGTTAGTGGGGACCACCTATTTAGTTATTATAGATTACTCCGTATATAGATTGAATGAGGCAAATCCTCCATGTTAAAAAAATTGATTTCCATGTGGTAGTTCGGTAGTATCGTGTGTTAGCGGGACACTAGGTAGGACTTGTCCTTGTCCATGTCTAGTACTACTAGTGAGTCGTATTTAAGTCGGATTAGAAGCAATCAGCCGTGGGTCTAGCTAGTAAATTCAGGACTTCTGCCAGAAGTCGTGACCCTCGCAAACTTGTAACACCGTGGGGAGATAAACAGAGTAGGAAGCTCCGATCTATCGTCTATTGATCGGCGGCCTAGCAACTATCCCATCATGGCCTCTAATAAGAAGGACCGGCGGTCGTTGCCTGAGGACATCCTCTTCTCGGAGATCCTCCCCTACATGCCGGCCAAGTCCGCCGCCCGCTGCCGCTGCGTGTCCCGCTCGTGGAACCACAGGCTCTCATCGCCGTCATTCATCCAGCTCCATCTCCAGCGAGCCAACAGCCAGCCCAAGTTCTTCTTCGCCACCCATTCGAGCGACCCCTCGGCGGACCGCTACTTCTGCACTTGGCAGCCCGGCGACGGTCCGGCCATCAAGAAGCTCACGCGCCACGATCTGTTGAACCCGTTTCTTTGTACCAAGACTCTGCACGGCCTCGTGCTGGTCTACGTCCAGCGTCCCGAGGACCAGCGCGGCCACTATGTCTGCAACCCTTGTACAGGCGCGATCTTGCGTCTCCCCGACTCGAAAGAGCCACGAAAGACGAACTCGCAGCGAGGAACGCCAGCTCGGCCCCATCCACCGTGCTACGAGGATGAAGCCTATGGCCTTGGGTACAGCTCGGCAAGCAATGAGTACAAAGTCGTGCGTCTGTTCAGCTTCGACGAGGCCACCGGGGCAGCGCCCTGCAGCGAGGTCTTTGTCCTCGGCACGGCGGCGTACTGGAGGCCGACGGCCCAGCAGCCTCCTTCGTACATCCTGGACGACGGAGATGGAGACCCCGTGTTCTTGAACGGACGCCTGCATTTCCTTTGCCTGGACGGTGCCATCATCACTTTAGACATCAACAGCGAGACTTTTAGTTCCCTGTCGGCCCCCGCCGCCTTCCCACCAGCAGATGAGCACAACTGGGTCGTCATGACAGAGCTCGACGGGTGCCTATGTCTCTGCCATGGGGGTGATATGACGGCCAGCTTGTACCGTATATGGCTACTCAGAGGTCACGACGCGCAGCAGTACTGGGAGCTGTTTTGCTGCATTGATCCATCGGCATGGTCGGAACCTCAGCGCATGATGCTGCAACCGCCCGCCTGGATCACTCCACTTAGGATGCACAATGTTGACAAGGGGAAGAAGAAGATTATGTTTGGGACGGGGACTTGCAAGGTGCTTACCATAGATCCTCATGTCGGCACACCGGAGGTTTTGTACGAGCCACAGGAAAACTGCATTTCCCACCGTCTTTCAGCACCAGCCCTATTCGAGGAGAGTCTTGTGCCCGTGGGCCGCACCATCGAGGAGATGGTCTTCTCGTCACCGTCGACAAAAGCTTGGTCAGACGTCCTCAAGTGGTTGCCGGCACGGTCAGTCGTGGAGCTAAGCCTTGTGTGCAGGGAGTGGCAAGCCTTGATCACCACAGATCGTTTCATCCGATCTCACGCCATCCATGCAAACTCGATCAACCGACCCCCTTCGCTCAAGTTTGTCATGGATCGCTCCTTTGGCTCTTTCGTTAACGTGGATGGCATCAGTCCCATGTTTCTGCCTGAAGCTACGTCTGGACGGTTTCAATGTTCACAGCCTTGCCATGGCCTCAATCTGGGGTACTGCAATGGTTCAGAATTTGTGTGCAATCCTGCCATTGGCTACCATGCCTTCCTACGAGATCAAGAAGAGTCTCCTTTCGGCCACATTCCCTTGGGGTTAGGGTACAACTCAGATATCGGTGATCATGTGATCGTGTATCTTTCCTACAAAAAGGACTCGGAAACAGGGGACTACATCATGGAGTGCAGTATGAGATACCTACAAAGTCAGGAATTGGAATGGTTTGAGATTGACCCTCCATCTAGGCCAGTGGCTGACATCCCACCTGCATATGTTCAAGGCAAGATTTACTGGATAGTAGAGCCTGAGCATCTGCTGGAATCCTCCGCGGCATGTGAGCTAGTGGTTTGCAGCACCACTATGGGTGGAAAATTTGAGGTCCTCCAAGGCCCCCCGTGCAAACAAGAAAATGGGCGCATGTCCGTCCTAGAGCTCCATGGTGCCATTTGTGTGACTTGTTCAAACAGGGACACGGATACCATTGACGTATGGATGATGAGGGACAATCGAGCTTGGAGCCTGGAATATCGTATAGAGCTTGGATTGTTCTTGCCAGAGTACAGTCCCGACAGAACCACACTGATGGGTATCAATCCAGTGGATGGACGTGTTTTGCTCAGCACCGGGCGGTCATTAGGCTACTACGATCCTAAGACTGTGACGTTGGAGATCATCTATACCCTCGATAGGCCACAGGATAACCACAGGTTCTGTGCTATTATGTGTCAAGAAAGCCTACTACTCCCACATCCCCAGCCTTTCTAGATTGTCAACGTCAACTAGAATGTAAAGGCTTGTGTTGCCACGATCATCCATCCATTCTAATGAAGGAAAGATACAAGTACTTGAGAATGCTTGGATGGTTCGAATATTTTAGATATTTTGAACTGATTGAATGAATTATGATTCAACGTGAATGCAGATACATGTATTTTTTGGACATAACATCTTTATCTTAAGCTTAACATAAATAGATAAAAAAATAGTTAAATGGACGATATTAGATACTTGTTAGAAAAGCATGATCCTTATATAGGATTATCCAATACTGTTGAAGGCAGATAGCAACGAGATGATGCCAAATTCTTAGTGTTATAAATATAGAATTCTAAGTTAAAGGATGCAGAAATCAAGATAACATGATGCCATAGTAGCAGCTGCAGAAGCACAGCATGCATATACACAAGGATTGTAAAATTAAGAGAAAAAGAAACCCGTCACCATGGGGTGTTTAGAGAAGCAATAGAGGATCGATGAAAGTGATCTAGTGTACAATGGAAGGCACCTGGTAGTTAGCTTGATGATTGGAAGGAGGCAACAACTGGTTCTCAGCCAGATGCTTCAATGGATCCGATGTTTCCATGATCGTTGTAAATGGAAAGCCGGGCATTGTGGCATCCCGCCAAAACCACTACTAGAAAATCACGTTGTTTTTGTGCATTGCATCATCATGACCGCATGCTCATGTCATCATGCCACTTTGCATTTGAGCATCGTCATCATCATGCATGGTTCTTGTCTAAACTATTTTCAAAACGCCTAGTTTTGTTTTCTAAATACTCCCGTCTTTATTCAAATTAAAACCCGGGTCTCCGGAATATTTTGTTTCGTCTACCAACGGATTTCAAACGCCCCGTTTTAAACAAGTAAAATATTTAATTTATTTTTGGGAGGCAGCCAGCTAGACCCGAGGGTCCGGCCGGCCACCTCCAAAACCTAGTCTAAAAATATCTAGTCCTAAACTTTTCCCACCTAGTCCTATTCTACCCACCCTTCAGCCACCTCACCCCCTCCAATCCCCTCCCTCCACCTCACCACTCCCTTCCCCCTATCCTATCCCAGCCCGCCACCTCAGCCTCCTGGCCCCACTCTCACACACGACACGCTCCACCGGCCCTCGCTCTCCACCCCGTGGTCAAACCACCAGCGCGGACCCACCCAACGCGACCCACACAGCGTCTCCCTGGCCGCTCCCTGCCAGCCCGGTCCCACCTCCTCGCGAGCCCCTCCTGTCCACCGCCCCGCTCCCCACCTCGCCACCTCCCTCGCGTCTTCCTGCACGCCTCTGCTCGCCTCGCTCCCCCCCGCCGCCAGGGACCACGCCCTCCCTCTAGCGTCGTCGCCCTCCTGCTGCCGCCAGGTTCCTCTTCTCCCTCGACCGCCGCCACCACCGCTTCCTCCCATCGCCCTGGCCTCCTCCCTTCCCGAGCGGCCGCCGCACCCAACTGCCCCGGGCGCCCCCTTCCTCCTCCACAGACGTCGGCGCCCCATCCTCCGCCCGTGCCCCAGCTCGTCCTCGGCCTGCTCGCCGTCCCCGCCGTTGCGAGCGCCGGCACCCGGTTCCCGGCCTTCTTCGCCTCGCCGGCCGCCGCCGTTCTCCTCTGCTCCGGCCGGGCCCGAGCCCCGCCTCCAGCTCGCGGCCGGCCCCCGTCGACCTCGCCGCCGTCGAGCCGCCCGCTCCACCACCGGCCTTGCCTGCACCGCAACCCCCGTCTCCTCGCCGAGCACCTCCTCTGCAACCAGCGTTGGCGCCCCTGCGAGGTCGTCGCGTCGCCGTCCTGTCCCCGTCCTTCGCCGCGGTTCCTCGTCCGCCTCCGCCCCGCTTCTGTCCACCTCTGGCTCTACAGCACCGGCCGCCGTCTGTGCCTGTCTCCTCCTCGTCGTCTGACGGCCCCGGCCCCTCCCGCGTCGGCCAACCGTCGTTCGCCTTCGCTGCCACCGCCTCGGCAGCACGACGCCCTCCACCGCCCTTCTCGTCGGGCCCGCGAGCGCCACCCCCTGCTCGTGGACCGCCGCCGTCGGCCTCGCCCGTCCCCGACCCCCGAGCGTCGCCTCCTTCCGGCCACCTCGCGTCCAGCGAACTCCTCCCTGATGCCGTCAAGTCGCTTGCAGGCCCGTGTCGCCTTTTTGAGTTTCTCCCGATGCTATCTGGTTTCCTTGCTAGAGGGGCACCGTGATGTTCTAGTGTTGATGAACAGGGAGGTTGCAGCAGTCACCGTGGCCCTTGATGTACTCCTCTGTTCATGTGTTGTTGTCTCTGTGCTGATGTTTTGCCAAGCACCTCCCGAGGACACGTGAGTTGATTCAAGTTCATCATTGACACCGGACCCCTAGGCCTTTGACGTGGAAACACAAGTACTCCTTCACGATTCTGATGATCCAAAGACGAACTCCGAAGGCCGATCCCGGTGTTTGAAGACCGAACCCCAAGATCTGCCTCATGGGACCGAACCCCTCGGAACTCCATGTTCTCCTACCCGGAGACCCCGATGCCTTCGACACGGAGCACCGAGGATGCCTTCATGGGACGCCAAGACACCCGTCGAACCCCGAAGACCGAACCCCGTGGACCGACATGATCTTCTTCACGGATACGCCAAGTACTTCCTCGAGGACGCCAAGTTCTTCACCCTGAATGCCAAGACCGACTCGATGGCGCGGACCCGACAGGATCTTCGCAACGACAAGATCGACACCGACCAGGACGAATCCGATGCGCCCCGACGCCGAACCAAGTCCTTCTTCACGGAACGCCAAGATCTACTCCGTTATCCGAGAACGATCCCGTCGAGACCGAACCCCAGATCCGGACCCTGAGACCTGACCCCGAACCCCTCGGAGCCCAAGTTCGCCGAACCCTAATGTGATTCCCTATTCGAGACCCCATTATTTTATAATATGACATTATCAACTGATGCATATTAAATTGATCATGCATGCATACTTGTCTGTGGTTTGGGGGCATTATGCCAATTCATCTCATAATTAAATATGGAGTCTATATGCGGGATATCTTTGTCTTATTCCGGACTTCATTTAAATTGGCATAGCGAACCGAAGCCATGTTTGGTCTTGCTAATCCAACATTTAATTTGCGGGGTAGATAAATAACTTGAACCATTTAATTAATTGTCGGGACCCCGGTTCCGCTTAATATGGCCTAATTGCATCGCATGCTTGCCATGTCATACATCATACATGCATCACGCCCGATCTTTTGCCGTAGTATTAAATGGTGCATCCGGTGTTTCTTCCAGTGCTTTGCTTCTTCACGGATTAGGCCGATGAGTTGATGCGAGTGTCGACCCGATCTTCGGATGAACCTTCGGCAATGCTTTTCAGGCGAGCACCTCCCCCCTTCTACCTATCTTACTTTTATAGTATTTATTCCCTCCTGTTGATCTATTGCTATCTGTGTTGCGATGCTATAGTTTTCGTACCCGTGATATCCCTTGCAGCCTTATATTGCCTTGGACACATCCTCTTACCTGTTGATTGGTAGATAGTTGGACTCGCGCGTCGTAGTCGCTTGCTCAAGTGCTGTTGCGTGTCGTCAAGTACCACAGTGTTGGAGTTTTGCCGCATGTTTAATGTTGGATATGATCATGGCTTTAATTATCGTTTAATAACTAAAATTGAAGTAGGTAATGCAGAGGCACAGGTGGGCAATAGATGTTATTTGGTTGTTAACCGTCCACTTGTGTCCCGTAGGACCCCGAGTTCTTGACACCTGTTCCGAGATCGAGCGCGCTAACCACATGTGGGATGTATGGGCACCCCATCGATTTAGTACCTGATTTCAAAGTACTGTACCGGGGGCCACAAGTAGTTTGGGGCTTTATTACTATTCTGTACTTATGCCATGCTTTACTGCTTAATTTGAATTGTGTGATGTACTGCACCTGTACTGTTTAGGATCGTGACCCGTTTTCGCTGTATTGACAAGCCCAGTCACACTTTCGGGTTCCCAGTCGTTTACAGCCGGCTCCACAAACCCTGAGTCCGTCTCGGAGACCGGCCGACTTCGTTGCGGGTAGACTTGGTGGGGTGGCCCCCATGTACTTACGTTGGGTCTGGGAAACGTCATGACTTAGGCCCCGCCGACATACCGATGGGTGTATGTTAATTGATCTGGCAAAAAGGGTCGAAGTGCGTGTGGATACTTTGGTGCACCCCTGCAGGGTTAAATCTTTTCGAAAAGCCGTGTCCACGG
Source organism: Avena sativa (assembly GCA_916181665.1). Taxonomy (NCBI): domain Eukaryota; kingdom Viridiplantae; phylum Streptophyta; class Magnoliopsida; order Poales; family Poaceae; genus Avena; species Avena sativa. The sequence goes on from OV702284.1 coordinate 380,700,467, forward strand.
TTATGGACGACTTGGAGCACAGTTCTCGATCATAGACAACTATAACTAAAGTTTACTGTTATAATTTGACTTGTATCCGATATGACTAGTAATCAGCTTCACTACAACGGAATGGCTAAATAAAAGTACCAACAACTGCTGGGTTTTGGGATATCTCATGCTAATCGTATATTTGACTAGTAAGTGTTGCAACTACAACGAAATGGTTAACTAAAACTGCCCACTGCTTATTATATCAGGATTACTCATGCTATTTATACTTGACTAGTAATTGCCGCAACTATAACGGAATGAGTAAAACTGCCAACGGTGTGAGTTCCTCGGTTGACTTCCTCGTTTGGTCTCGAGGGGGAAACACCAGGATGGGTATGTCTGGTGGTAGTATCAGGATGGTTCCGGATAGGTCTTTCTTACCCCTCTCTGATAGCCGACGGTTATATCGAGTCTCTATCGGTTGTTTAGTGCATGCTGCGCTGCCGCTTCAGTCCACCATACCTATGTAGGCGAGTGTGGCATCCCGCAAAACCACTACTAGAAAATCGCGTTGATTTTGTGCATTGCATCATCATGACATCAGCATGCATCTAATTGATTAAAACTATTTTGCTAAAAGACCTACTTTGTTTTCTATATTAATATCTTCCCCCTTTGTTCAAACCAAACCGTAGGTCCAGCCGGATCTTTTATTCATCTAAAACTATTTACAAAATTTATTTTAAAATAAAAGAAAACCCTAGTCAAAAATATCTAAGCCTTTTCCTACCCTATCCTAATCTACCCAGCCCCCCTCCACATCACCCCCTCCTATCACTGGTCGCCACCTCACCCTGGCCCTATCCTCCCTCCAACCAGTGCCCGCCACCTCACCCATCCTACCCCCACCTCTCTCACCCTCACTCCCCAACCAACCCCACCCACCTGGTACCCAGCACACAACACACCACTCACACCCAGCCGCACCCACACCTGACCCGATCGACCCACACCGGACCCCGACCCCGCTCCTCTCCCTGGCCCACTCCCCGACCCCACCTCCCCTGTTCTCGCGTTCCCCACCCAACGCGCTCCCCCACCTCCATCTTCCTCCCTCCTCTGGCCCTCCTCGCCGCCGGCAATCTCCGCCGCCGACGCTCCTCTGCCCCCCCGCGCCTCGGTCTTCGCCACCGACCGCGTCCTCTCTCCTCCCTCATCCCCGACCCTGCTCTCTCCTTCCCCACCCCGCCACGCGCGACCTCTCCCCCGCCTCTCTCCTTCTCTGTCCCGCGCCGCCGCCCTCCCGCTTGCCTCCTCTCGCAAGCTCGTCGCCGGCCCCTTCGCCTCCTCGTTCGCCGCCGTTGCCAAGCCCCGCCCTCGTCGGCCTCCGCCACGACCCCGTCTCCTCCATCCTCCCGAGCGCCCGCGCCCTCCTCTGCCTCGATGCGCCGCCCCCTCCTCCCGGTCGCCGCCAGGGCCGCCGCCCTTGCCCGTCTTCGCTCGCGCCTCCCCATCTGCCACCACCACCTCGCACCCCGCGCGTTCGCCCCAGGCTCCTCGATCCCCGCCGCCGCCCTCTCCTCCTGCAGAGCTCCGGCCGCGCCGCCGCGGGACCCCGCCGGCCGCCTGCGCCTCCCGCGGCCACCTCCTCGTCCGCTCGCGTCCCCAACCTCCCCTCTGGCAGCCCTGCTCCCCCGTCAAGCTCCGTCGCCGCCGCGGGCCCCCCCACCAGCGGCCGCCACATCTCCGCCCGAGTCGCCTCGCCTCCCGGCGTGGAGCCTCCGCCTCGAGCGCCGCCGTGCGCCCCTTCACCGGAGCTAGCCACCTCGAGACCAGTGGTCACCGCCGCCCCTCCTCGCGTCCCCAGTGCTCAGCCGAGCTGACCCGAGCACCATCGCGACCTGGCCCCTCTGCCTCGGTGTCCGTGCATGTTCACATCACACCAATGAGATCGACAAGCACTTCCGTAGACAGGTGCCAAGACCAATGCCGAGTGATATTCTGGTGCGGGTGATGGGAGACGAACCCGAAGCACCATCGGAGTACCAGTCCAAGACCCCCTCGACAAGATCTCCGATCTGACACATCGACAAGTTCGCCACGAGGAGCCGCATGAACCCGAGGATCCATCGACAAGACCTTCGACGCGAACACCGAGCTCCTCTCCCCGAGTCCGAAGACCGAACCCTAGCGCGCCAAGTTCTTCGACCCCGAGGACCGATCCATAGATGCGTGAAGTACTTCCTCGAGGACGCCAAGTACTTCACCCCGGACATCGAGACCCTGAACGACAAGTTCTCCTTCCCGGAAGCATTGACGCCCGTGCAACAAGATCTACTTCCTAGATCCGAAGACCCCGGTACCCGATCTACTCAAGTTCGCCATCGCGAGTCCGAACTTCATCGTTTCCCCTGTCGAACCCTGAGACCGGGCCCCAAACCACATCGAACCCCAAGATCTCCCGAACCCAGATGTGTGAACCTTTTTCCGAGACCCCATTATTTTTATAATATGACATTATCAACTGATGCATATTAAATTGTTCATGCATGCATACTTGTCTGTGGTTTGGGGGCATTATGCCAATTCACTTCATAATCAAATATGGGGCCATATGCAGGCTTATCTAGTCTAATATTGGCTCCATTTAAGTTTGTGTAGCGAACCGACACTATAATTTGCCTTGTTACGACAACATTTAAATTGAGGGGTATCTAAACAACTCGAACCTAATAATAAATGTCGGGACCCCGGTTCCGCTTAATATGACCTAATTGCATCGCAGCTTTGCCATGCCATACATCATACATGCATCATGCCCGATCTTCTGCCGTAGTATTAAATAGTGCATCCGGTGTTTATTCTAGTATTTTGCTTCTTCGCGGATAAGGCCGTTGAGTTGATGTGAGTGTCGACCCGATCTTCGGATGAATCTTCGGCAATGTTTTCAGACGAGCACCTCCCCCTTTCTACCTATCTTACTTTTATAGTATTTATTCCCTCCTGTTGATCTATTGCTATCTGTGTTGCGATGCTCTAGTTTTCGTACCCGTGTTATCCCTTGCAACCTTATATTGCCTTGGACACCTCCTATTACCTGTTGTTTGGTAGATAGTTGGACCTGCGCGCCGTAGTCGCTTGCTCAGGTGCTGTTGCGTGTCGTCAAGTACCACAGTTGTTGGAGTATTGCCGCATGTTTAATGTTGGAGATGATCATGGCTTTAATTATCGTTTAATTCAATTATTGTTTAATAACTAAAATTGAAAGTAGGTAACTGCAGAGGCACCGGTGGGCAATAGATGTTATTTGGTTGTTAACCGCCCACTAGTGTCCCGTAGGACCCCGAGTTCTTGACACCTGTTCCGAGATCGAGCGCGCTAACCACATGTGGGATGTATGGGCACCCCATCGATTTAGTACCTGATTCCAAGTACTGTACTGGGGGCCACAAGTAGTTTGAGGTTTTATTTACTATCCTGTACTTATGCCATGCTTTACTGCTTTATTAAAATTGTGCGATGTACTGCACCTGTACTGTTTAGGATCGTGACCCGTTTTCGCTGTATCGACAAGCCCGAGAGTTTCGGGTTCCCAGTCGTTTACAGCCGGCTCCACAAACCCTGAGTCCGTCTCGGAGACCGGCCGACTTCGTTGCTGGTAGACTTGGTGGGGTGGCCCCCATGTACTTACTTTGGGTCTAGGAAACGTCATGACTTAGGCCCCGCCGACATACCGATGGGTGTATGTTAATTGATCTGGCAAAAAGGGTCGAAGTGCGTGTGGATACTTTGGTGCACCCCTGCAGGGTTAAATCTTTTCGAGAAGCCGTGTCCGCGGTTATGGACGACTTGGAGCACAGTTCTCGATCATAGACAACTATAACTAAAGTTTACTGCTATAATTTGACTTGTATCCGATATGACTAGTAATCAGCTTCACTGTAACGGAATGGCTAAATAAAAGTACCAACAACTGCTGGGTTTTGGGATATCTCATGCTAATCGTATATTTGACTAGTAAGTGTTGCAACTACAACGGAATGGTTAACTAAAAATGCCCACTGCTTATTATATCAGGATGACTATCTATACCTGACTAGTAATTGCTGCAACGATAACTGAATAAATAAAACTGCCAACGGTGTGAGTTCCTCGGTTGACTTCCTCGTTTGGTCTCGAGGGGGAAACACCAGGATGGGTATGTTCGGTGGTAGTATCAGGATGGTTCCGAATAGGTCTTTCTTACCCCTCTCTGATAGCCGACAGTTATCTCGAGTCTCTATAGGTTGTTTAGTGCATGCTGCGCTGCCGCTTCAGTCCACCATACCTATGTAGGCGAGGACCGCCGAATTCTAGCCTCGCCGTGTACTGGCCTCAGTACTGACCGCTCTCTCTTTTTCCTTTGCCCTTTGTCGGCACCCCTTTTGTTTAAGCAGGTTTTGAGATCAACGTTGTTAGCAGGGTTACCCTTCCGGCTTGGCCTGGGCAGGGTTATGGACGCCATTGGTTATTCTTCAGGGCTCTTAGCCCCATTTGCATCTTGTCCGTAGCTGGACGCTCTATCGTTTTCCTGGTGATTTGGATCTTTGTCCTGTATATCTGTATTCTTGACTCATGGAGTCGTGTTGTATATATATCTGTTCTGTGGGTCCCATCGAGGACTGTTGTGTAATGTTATTACTTCGTTTTCCACCCGCACTTAAGTGCCTGGTGGGCACCTTTGAATCGTTTCTATGCGGGTTTTGGCGGGAAGCGCTGAAACTTGCATAGGGCCGATTCTGAGGGTGTTACAGTGAGGACCGCCGAATTCTAGCCTCGCCGTGTACTGGCCTCAGTACTGACCGCTCTCTCTTTTTCCTTTGCCCTTCGTCGGCACCCCTTTTGTTTAAGCAGGTTGTGAGATCGACGTCGTTAGCAGGGTTACCCTTCCGGCTTGGACTGGGCAGGGTTATGGACGCCATTGGTTATTCTTCAGGGCTCTTAGCCCCATTTGCATCTTGTCCGTAGCTGGACGCTCTATCGTTTTCAAGGTGATTTGGATCTTTATTCTGTATATCTGTATTCTTGACTCATGGAGTCGTGTTGTATATATATCTGTTCTGTGGGTCCCATCGAGGACTGTTGTGTAATGTTATTACTTCGTTTTCCACCCGCACGCAAGTGCCTGGTGGGCACCTTCGAATCGTTTCTATGCGGGTTTGGCGGGAAGCGCTGAAACTTGCATAGAGCCGATTCTGAGGGTGTTACAGCCATCTTCGTGTACCTTTATCTGCAACCAAAAATGCATCAACTAATCTCTACTACTAATAAAAGAGCAAACATTAGTTTCTCTAGACGCACCCCTAAAATTGTACACTGACCCATTGCCATCGTTTGATTAGGCCCACCAAAGTCAATCTAACAGCTAGGATTAATCTAATTGTTGTCTTGTGTGCACTTAGTAATTTACCTTGACTGAACAAACTCCACTTGCAGAGGAAAAATCCTAGCCCCATTACCGGTCCCGTAAGAAATAATATATACTAGCACACTACCCGTGCGTTGCAACGGAGATAAAAAAATTCACCGTTTTCTTTTTAAAAAATTTCACCGGTCTAAATAAGTGCAAATCGCTCCAGTGTGTTGCAACGGTACAAACAAAATGAACTTTCGTACATCCACATGATACAAAATTTTCACAAATTCTATCAACCATATATAATCTGAGGGGGACACGATCTCTAGCGACGATGTGCGAGCCGTGGACAGACAAATCTTGTTATTTCTCTGTTGGTAGCCGCCCTTCTCGAAGGTGGATCACTTGGCACTCTCAATGCAACCGCCTTTATTGCCAGGGATCCAATGTTCTTTTTTTTGTGAGTTTTACCAGATCCAAATGAATTTGAGAAATTCTGCTTTTCTATTTCTTATTGAAAAGTTGTGCGAAAAATACAAATCAAAATTCAAATTGGATCAAAAAGTGGCCCATATATTTTCTTCTGTGTAAGCTGCTCTTAAATATCTCTTAGCAGAAGCTGACCCTGCATACCGAGTGTGGATGAGATGGCCTAGAAATTGTAACCGTACAGATAAGCCATAAAGCGACAGACAAATCGAACAAAAAAAAGAGAAAAATCCCATCTTATTTGTTCGTCTGGTAGTCCCCATCCGTATGACCCGCACCTCTCTCTCGAGACCCCAAAGCTACAGTTGCCGTTGACGCCGCCAACTCCCCTGCGTGGCCCGGTTCCTACCCTCCGGCCGGGACGCCGGAGTCCTTGCCATCAGCGCGGTGCATGCCCCCGCTTCCAAGCGTTCCTATCTCTCTGAAGCTCCTCCATGGTGCTCCCGCCGCTGCGCCAGCGAGCTCCGCGCTGCCGCTGCTAGCATCCTGAAGGTGACCCCATGGGCTCGTACTGTATCTCTGGGGGTGGGATAAGGTCTGGCTCACTCAAGGGTTGCCTCGCACATCCCAAATCACTGGATCACCTCGGGATGGGGACTCGGTCGACAGCGATTGGACTGGAGCTCGGGGTCGAGGAACCGGCGGAACCTGACACATGGGCAACTGCTGGCGTTCGGGGATCTAGGGAGGCCGGAGGCGTCGAGTAAGGCAGTGCAGGGTCGGGCGTCGAGAGTCTGGCCATGGAGGAGAGAAGCGTGGTTCGGTGGCCGTCGGCATAAAAGGTACACTGAACTCGAATTCTTGAGCACGCCCCGACCCAATCGAGGTACGTCCCCACGCTAGCTCGCTCCAGCTGCAGGTGCGCCGCCAACTCCTTCGGCTGCCACCTCGTATTACAGCTCGTGGCACGGACATCGCGCGCCGGCGTCCGACCAGGAGATCACCTCCTCCAAGCTCTTGCCAGTGGCCGTAGGGGATGTGACGAGGGAAGTGGCAGCTTCCGTAGGGTCGGGGTTTTTTTTTTACAATGAACGGTTCAGGTTACTCAGCGGTGGCAGTGGTGTAATAGCTCCAAAACGCTAGGGGCAAAACCGTCAAAACCTGGCAGACCGAAAATTCCGGTGTGCAACGAACGGTCCCTATCTTTTTAATAGTATAGACTAATTGATTGTCCGCTAATTACTCGCCGTGTTCCTCCACTTTCCTTCCTCGATCCGCTTCCATCTACACACCGGTGCCACGATGCGTTTTTTCCCAACCGCGGCGCCGCCCTGCCTGCTCGAGACCATCGCATTGCCTTGGCTGCCCCCGCTCCAGTCGCCGCTGATCTACGCCTACGTACGCGCCCACACAGCTAATCCTAACTGTACTTGGGGTATGCGCCCACACAGCTAATCCTAACTGTACTTGGGGTGCATGTGCGGCTAGGGCCTGGCCATCGGTACTGCCGGCTTAGCTCCCCATGTGCTTCGCCAATCTCTTGGGCTTCCTACCGCTCCTCCTTTGCCAGACGTGAGGACGCCGCCGCTGCTCTGCCTATGCCGCGAGTCGTCGCCGTTTTCCCTCGCCAGCAATCGTGCTGCTTCTCCTCTCTCCATCGACGCCAGTGCGGCTAGCAGGGCAGCTAGCGCGATATTGCGCCGAAGCCTCAGACACGCCGACTTTCTCTACCCTTCAGCACATGCAGGCCTTCTGTCGCACGACCAGCAAGACATTTGCCTCGATCCCGTCGTCGCGGCCAGCGGGACAACATCATTACGGCGCACAGGCTTACAGCACACCGTCCTTGTTAGTGAACCTCAGTAACACGAAATTGCTCCCGTTTGTTCCAATATCTTGATTTGCATGCATTTAATTCTTGTTCTCAATTTTATGTGTATTGTCACAATTCTGGACAACTAAAGGTCATGACTTAACTCATGTATCTTGGATTCTCAATCTAAGATGTATTTTTTGTCTAATTATGTAGGTAAAGGCTTTGGGAAAGGATGAATCTGAACTGAAATTTTTCTACCAGATGTATGTGTGGTACTATTTAGTAGATTTCTAACTTGGCCCTGACATATCATCAATTACTGGTAGGCCAGTAAGTTCTGTTTTGCATGAGTAGTGTTAAACCTGCAGATTGTGAAAAATGTTTAGGAGCCTAAACATGTAGATGATATCTCTTATAAATTGTCCAGAGAAGTTGACTTTTTATTCTAGAATGGTGAATCTTATATTAGGAAAAGTCTCTAGATGTTGATTTATTTACTTATGCTGATGGCACTGATTTGTTATCAAAGGTTCGTTGATTGGAGTATGTCAGCAGCCTCAGTGATGCTAATGGTGGATGTGGTGCCGGCATTGAGTTTTCCTGATCGTACATTCTATCATGTGCTGATTGGGCATATTTTGCTCAGCACCGGGAGGTCATTAGGCTACTACGATCCTAAGACTGTGACGTTGGAGACCATCTATACCCTTGATAGGCCACAGGATAACCACAGGTTCTGTGTTGTTATGTGCCAAGAAAGCCTGCTACTCCCACATCCCCAGCCTTTCTAGATTGTCAATATCAACTAGAACGTAAAGGCGTGTGTTGCCGCGCTCGTCCATTCTAATGAAGAAAAGATACAAGGACTTGGGGATGCTTGGATGGTTCGAATATTTTAGATATTTTGAACTGATTGAATGAATTATGGTTCCACGTGAATAAAGATACATGTATTTTGGACATAACATCTTAATCTTAGGCTTAACATAAATAGACAAAAAATAGTTAAATGGACGATATTATTCTAGATATACATGTTATAAAAGCATGATCCTTATATAGGATTATCCAATACTGTTGAAGGCAGATAGCAACGAGATGATGCCAAATTCTTATAGTGTTATAAATATAGAATTCTCAGTTAAAGGATGTAGAAATCAAGATAACATGATGTCATAGTAGCAGCTGCAGAAGCATAGCAAGGGTATACAGAAGGAATGTAAAACGAAGAGAAAAAGAAACCCGTCACGATGGTGTGATTACAGAAGCAATAGAGGATCGATGCAAGTGATCTAGCGTACAATGAAAGGCACCTGTCAGTTAGCTTGATGATTGGAAGGAGGCAACAACTGGTTTTCAGCCAGATACTTCAGTGGATCCGATGTTTCCATGATCGTTGTGTAAATGGAAAACCGACCATCTTCGTGTACCTTTAGCTGCAGCCAAAAAATGCATCAAGTAATAAAAAGTTAAAGGCACGAACAAATAACCAGAAGCAAAGGACCCATTTAGTAAACAAATATGTCTCGCGGTATATGATAAAAATGACCCAAGTGGTTAGAAGATGGCAGAAAAGAGCATGGCAAGTTATAACATGAATTATTGGAACTCAAACATGGTACAGTGTCCATCATATATCTTCACTTATTGGCATAAGATTAGAATTTCAAGTTGAAGGCAGATAGCACATTCAATCAAGTTTAGCACATAGAGAAGGCTTCTAAGAGGATGAAGACAAAGGTCATGGGTCATGTGTTCTTTCACCACATGTTTCTCACCTCTCTGAATCAAATAGAAGTGAAATTCAATCCAGTACGTAATAAAAGAGGAAGTTTATTTTCTCTATTTTTCAATTGTAATATAGAGGGGGCCATCAGAAAAGCAGCTATGTGATTCATATGCAGAGCTGGTCACATAAAAAAGAAAGGCATATCTCTTGTATTAGTATGCTTCTATCAAGTTGTCCTGGTCCAGAATTTTCAATCACATGGTCTATCAAGTTGTCCTGGTCCAGAATTTTCAATCACATGGCCTCAATGTAGGTGAGCGCATTGCTTTAAGCCTTAGGTATTCGATCCCAAATATTGAAACCATCTAAATCCTCACTGTGCATTGGATCGGAGAAAAAATGTGTGACATTATTTTTTGTTTAAGATACAAAAATGGAGTAACAAAAGTTTATAATGTGCTATCACATCAGTATTTTTTTAAGAAAAAATTGACGTTTCTTATAGTAGGTAAATAATATTTTAATTCAAGATAAAACCATGTATATGCAGACAGATGGTTCCATGTGATAAATATATGCTACAATATGTTAGGAGTAATTCACAAAACCACAGCACATAATTATTTGACGTAAAAATCACAGATCAGCTTTGGATTTTAGATTCCTCGAATTCACCCACAAAATTTGTGGCACCTTGATCATACTTCTTGATTATGTCCTGTATATAAATCATTAGCATCCCAAGCAATTTTACCTGGATGGGAAGTTTGTTTCCAGAGTGAGAACATCCATTGATCACATTAAAAGTTTGCGCATGAAGCACGAAGGTCTTCTTTTTAGCAAGAATGCTGCAAAAAAATGATATTTGAGTACATCGTCTAGAAGTTTAAACAGTCACTTCTGTAGTTCAGTTTACAGACCAGGTAATAAAAGGAATCTTCTTCACCATGGCTCAAGTTTGGCACATTGCTAGTGACTCTGTGTGATAATTGCATTGGCCCCAAGCTTGTGAAGATTTAACAACCCATCAAGGTTAGAATTGTTGAATATACTTTATGCAAGGTTAAAAAATATAAGGACTAATCATTTCATGACACATTTTGTTTGGATCAGCCCTAGCCGTTGATTGTTCCATCAAGCAGTTGCACCGTGAAGTTATAGGTATTATTAATTAACTTGATCAGTTGGATCCTACACCATATCTCATTGCTAGTTAATCAAGCGTGCTGCTCCTCAGCCATTCACACAAACACATGGTGTGCAATAAACTGGAAAGATACTGAATGGGAATCCATAGCAGCAGCAGCAGCACAGAAAGAAAGGGAGAAAATTACAGAACATCAGAAAGGTGGACTAACCTCTGGCTGGGTTTGCGAATGTTGACGAACTGCTCTGAGTGGCGTCGGCAAGTGGAACGTGGTTCTGGTTATACGCTCGCGGCTGGCCTCCATCTCCTGCTGCCACTTGAGGATGACGGATCAGGAGGTGGTCGGAGATGGCAGGGATGGTGCGACGGCAGAGAATCCGAACTGTTTTGGTGCGGAACGGGACTACGGGAGCAGAGCATGGATTGATATTTTATATCGCAAGCCATCGATTCGTCGCGTACTCACCAGCCTGATGGAATGGGGAAGGGGAGGCATCGCAATGGGGGACGGAGCCCTGGAGCTACGGACCTACGGGCTACGGTGGGCCACCGGGCCCCACGGAGGTAGGAAGAGCGAGTCAGGGGGCGAGCACGAGACTACGGGAGAGCCCCACCTTTGTTGCCGTCGCAGGCGCCATGGCAGCCTGAGCGCCTCTTCTCTTGCGCTTCTTTTTTTTAAGTGTTTTTTATTTATTTTGACAATTAGACCAAACGGAGATTTGGTGCACACAGAACACTGGTGATCTCTTTCAAAAAAATGAAGAACATATTTTTGAGTATAAAAATTACTTTAAAAATAGGGTGTAGCCAACTATGTATCTCACAAAGACGCAAAATATCTGTTTTAAATACTTTGTATTATGAGAAACGCAAAAATGACAAAAATGTGGATCTGGGTATCATATTTTTAAATCTCTAAATTTTATCTGTCATTTTTGTGTAGCCCGTAATATAAAAAAAAACAGGTTACGAATTTGCATGCTTATACCATACAGCATTGACTATACACAAAATTTATTTTTAGATTTTTTAAACTTATAAATATGATTTTAGATGTTTTTAAATAAAGGGAGCACTAGAACTTATAGTCAAAGACACTCTTCGCAATTAACCGTGATATATTATAATAGTGAATAGTATATGGTAGTAGCCATCTCCAATAATCGCAAAACAAAGTTTAAAAGAAATAATCAAACCACATGGATCTTCAAACACTTTCTTCAACACAATTTTGCACTTTTTAAAGGTACCCATCATAAAACGACATCGAGACCGGTCTAGAAATATCAACCAGAGTTCTCTGGTAATTCTGACTTTGAGCCGCAATATAAAGGCTACATGCTCAACGCAACTATCAAATTAATTAGCCAACAATGGCAAGAGTATCAAAACTGGCATAGGTAGAAGCAACTGAATTGTCTTGTCGACGTCGCTGAGGAGCCAAGAGTATGAACAACCATTGTCGATGACGTAGTAGTGGGGAAAATATCGCGAGGATCCTCCTCCTCATGACAATCATGAAGAAAAAAGGGAGAAAAGTCGATATGGCGAAGATCTCAAGGATACCACCATTCACGCCCGGAAGTAATTAACTCTTGTGGTAGAAGGAAGGGCCAAAGATCACTTATTGAAGAAGTTGACATCTCCAACAACACATTGGCCAAAAGCCCGAAAGGAAGACAATAACCAAAACCCTAACCTAATCTACTAAAACATTACTTTTATTTATAAAACTACACTCATAGATCGCCCCACTTAATACCGTCAAGGCTGTTGGTTGAGCTACTGCTAGTAAAACTGAAACTGTCTGATACGTCCAAAACGTATCTACTTTCTCGAAAACTTTGCTATTGTTTCTCCTCTAAACTTATGTGATTTGGATACAACTAACACGGACTGACACTGTTTTCAGCAGAATTACTTTGGTGTCTTGTTTTTGTGTAGAAAATGAACTATCAGGAAAAATCCCGGAAAATATGCCAAAAACTATTTCTCACCAGAAGATCCACGGAGCCAGAAGGGAGACAGAGAGGGGGCCTGGGGGCCTAGACCCACCCCAGGCGCGGGCCCACCACTGGCCGCGCCTGGGGAAGGTCTGGCCATCCTAGGCAGCCCCTCGGCCTCCCTCCGTGCCTATAAGTTGCCTTCTGACCTAAAAACTCAGGGAGGGGTTCGATAGTTTTCCAGAAAGAGTTCCCCTACGCCGCCGCCACCAGAAACCAAGATTCGGATCCAGAAACTCCGTTCTGGCATCCTGCCGGGACATGGAATTTGGAGAGGATCATCGTCATCACCAACGCCTCTCCATCAACCACCGATGTTTCCCTCATCCATGAGTGAGTAATTCCCCGATGTAGGTTTGGGAATGGTAGGGATTGGATGAGTTCTATCATATAATCGAATATGATTGTTAGGGCATAGTGCCTAGTATCTCTTGTGCTATTTGACTTTGTTGCAACTTGTTATGCTTAATGCTTGTCACTAGGGCCCGAGTGCCATGATCTCAGATTTAAACTTATTATTGAATAATTTCAATAGTATTGTTTGTGATCTTATCTTCAAGTTGTGTACACATATTATTGTCCGGATCCAAAGGCCTCAAAGTGACAATAATTGAGACAACTAGAGGGAATGGATGTGATGCGAGGATCACATGTGTTCACGGAGTGTTAATACTTTGCTCTGGTGCTCTATTAAAAGGAGCACCTTAATTGCCAGTAGTTTCCTAGAGGCCCCGCTGTCACGGGCTGGCTGGACAGAAGATGTTGTGCAAGTTCTCATTGCGAGCACGTATGACTATATTTGGAGCACATGTCTAGGATTGTTTAGTATTTGGATGCTTGTTATTATTTATCTGCAATGTCCTAGATCTTGAAGTTAAATGTTTAGACTCGTTCATGCAACACCCGTTCATCCATCCCTATGCCTACCGCACTCGAATCCTACTATTGCCGTTACTGTTACTATTGCTACTATTTCACTGTTGATGTTGTTACTGCTGCTGTTGCTTTGTTGTTGCTACTACCAAACTGTTGCTACTGATAAACTTCTGTGAGCAAGAACTATTTTCAGGTGCAGCTAAACTGACAACTCAGTTGTTAAGGCTTGCAAGTATTCTTTGGCTCCCCTTGTGTCGAATCAATAAATTGGATAATACTACCCGCGAAGACTATTGCGATCCTCTACACTTGTGGGTCATCACTGTCCCAAAACAATTTTCACATAAATGCTAGCTAAAAGTTATGGGACTCGCTTGGATCCTATGTCGCACTTTCTCGAGCTTGAGAAGGTAGATGGTATCGCTATCGGTATCAAATCATTGTTGGGGTTCCTAAAGGGAGAGGGCGACGGAAAGAAGTTGCTTGATTCTTCGCATGTGTACGATAATGCAATGCTACCACTACGTTAGGGTCACGGTCTTATTATCCCCACCCTTCACTTGATGCAAGATTCATGAACGTTCACCTTGAGCTATGCTCATATTTCATTTGCACAACCCTCCCTATTTCCAAAAAAACTTCAATATTTGTTTATTCATGTCTTCCAGTTTTGACATTGAATGGTTGGAAAGATTCAGGGCGCATAATATGGACCAGAATTAGTTCCGGGCAGAACGAAATCAAGTTCTAGGAGTGTGGCGGCCGGCCTAACTTCCGTTAGCAACGCTGGTAGATCAGAGGCCAGGAAGCATGCCTGCAACAGTGGTTGGTACGGAGTATGAGGTCGGTGCTGTACATGATGGAGGTGTGCGAATGATGCAGTGAGACGCAGTGAGACGACGGTGAGAGAGAGAGGGAGATGCGGGAACCAAATTGTACAATGTACATTTCCGTTGCTATATATAGAAATGGGAAGACGTTCTATGTATAAGATGTGGATGTAAAATGTCCATAAACGAATCTTCAAGCTCTTGTGACTTTTGGGTAAGCCAGTGACACCCACCGGTAGAGAAAAACTGAGTTGGCATAGGTATCACTTCTTTGGTGATGCACAACGTGATTCCGGTTGTGTTGCAAGTTGGACTTGGCATCAATTGCGGGGGAATTTTTTTTGAGAGAAATCGGGGAAGTTGTTGCTCATCACCACACTCAACTTTTTTTTTCACAAAACACTAATATTTTTTTTGCGGGTACACAAAACACTAATATTTGGCGTAATGTCTTCACAATTAAGCAGTTCACATATATGACATTGGATTAGGCTAGTTAGCCTCACTGGCATGTCAACTTCGGGACTGAACAAACGAATAAAGGACACTTTAGATTGTGATAATACTTTACCTTACCAATTTTTTCAGAATGATAAAAAATGTTGGGACACTTTTCAGCATACAAAATTTACACTATTTCATTTTTCTAAATGGTGGCCAATTTAGAAAACCTCGACCAAAATTCTGTGTCTAACCAAAATCTCTATGCAAATCTGAACTCTAGCACGTCTCTCCACCTTTTTCTTCGAACAGGATAAGCTTCCTATCTGCCACCTATCTCGGTCAGCGAAAAAACCAAACCGCCATCTTGGACGACCCGGGGGAGGACGAGAAATCGCAGCAACCCAATGGAGTCTACGCTAATCACGAGATTATCTCCCCTCCTCCGCTCTCCTTCCAAGCCTAGACCCCTCTCGTCTTCCCCCCTCGCCGGAGTCCGCCGCATCGCATCCATTTCCTTCTCCTCCGGCAGCGTCTGTGGCGTCCTGCGTCCCCGCGCTGGTGGCGTTGCCTCGTCGGTCACCGCCGCGGCGGCGGCGCTCGGCGAGGCTGCGGAGCCCGCATCCGAGGCCATATTGCTCAGCGTCCAGGTGCACTTTTCACCTCAACCGCTAGCTTGGATACGGAGGTCTCCGATTCCTCCTTTTGTTTTTCTCTTTCGAATTTCGCGAGGCGGTTAGGGCCCAAGCAATGATCCGCTGCTGTGTGGCTCTTACTTGCAGGGCATGATGTGCGACGGGTGCGCTGCCAGTGTGAAGCGGATTCTAGAGAGTCTGGTAATCGTCTCTCTTTCTTTAGGCCTATCTACTATCGCAATTTTGCTCCATTTCTCTTGCGAAATCATGTTTGACCAAACCAGAGAGCAGTTCAGCACACTAGCACAGTGATTGGAAGTACGGTTGATCTTCTTTTCATTCAGCCAGTCCTTTATCCAGGGCATATAAAAGGGAATGGAATGAAGCTGAAACAAAAAGAGCACAGAACACACCATTATGTTGGTTTCTGCATAGTAGAATGTAAAGAGTACTTCATTGATGATATTTAAGTACAACTGCCTAAACCTGCTACGGGGTACAACTAAAATGAATCAGAGCGAGTAGCTTTTTTTTTTGAAGAAAAGAAACTTAAGTAACTACAGGTTAGGGATAGCTCACATAGGTGTCCTCCTTTGTGGCCTGCCTTCAATCCGAACATGACTCACATATGG
Source organism: Avena sativa (assembly GCA_916181665.1). NCBI lineage: Eukaryota > Viridiplantae > Streptophyta > Magnoliopsida > Poales > Poaceae > Avena > Avena sativa. The sequence continues at coordinate 380,716,373 of OV702284.1, forward strand.
GTCATAAATTTTCATCATAGAATAATTTTAGCTGCTGGTTTTTGTATATTGAAATTTCTACCAGCGACCGCGAGGAAGTTTGGTCGGAAGGGGGAATGCCTGTAAATTATTTCTTTAATTCTGTGACGTATCTGCATATGGATTTAGATCATGACCACAATGACTGGTTAGATAGGAAAGGTGCCCATATGCTGAAATCAACATTTCCATTCTGCAGAGAACTTGAAATGCATGCATGTTGTCACTTTGCTCAGCAAACAAATGTATTGCTGATGGGACTATATGGATGTTAACTATGTTCACCTGTCTATATGTTATTACTTTGTAACTATCATTCAAGATTCCCGAGACTCGGACCCTTATTCCTAAAACAACATTTCCATTTGAGAGAGAAACTTGAAAAGCATGCATCCTGTCACATTGTTCAGCAAGGAAATGTGTCGTTGATGGGGCATTTGTGTAAAGCAATTATCTGCATATGGATGTTAACTATGTTGACCTATCTCGATGTTTTTACTTTGTGTAGTTCCAGATTCTCGAGAATGTCCATTGTTACTTTGCTTTATTTCTCCGTTGCTCTTTTCCTTCTGTTCACCATGGGCCACTCTCAATGCCTTTTTCAGCCTGAGGTTACTTCTGCTACAGTTGATTATAGGGAAGCAAGCGCTGTTGTATGGACAACTCCTGAGGTCAAGGTGACAGAAGATTGGCAGAAACAATGGGGAGAGAAACTTGCAAGTCATCTTGGCACTTGTGGATTTGAGTCTAGCACACAAGGTAAAGATGGTTGAATTCTTGTGTGACCAGCCCTAGGAAATGCTGAGGTTTAGAAGAAATAAAGATGTATTACGTGTCTGGTTATGAATGAGTGTCCAACTGCGATGTACGTACGTTAAAATGGTATCATATGTGCTTCATGTTAAAATTTGGTTGGTAATGCATCAAACTGGTGCAGACGTATCCGAATTCATATTCAATATACTAACACAAATTTCACATCATCCTTACACGAATGAACAACTAGCACTGAGTATAGGGTGTAAACACATCAACTATACTAAGCTAGATATGCCGAAAAAAGGAGCAAGCTCGTCATGCAATGTTCTTGAGTCATGTTTCTCCAGCATTCTGAATGTTAATGCATCATTACTTCTCCAACATTCTGAAATCAGAATATCTGGCTAAAATTTAGTTTCTATTACAGGGCAAGGTGAAGCCTAGTAAAGACGATCCCAAATCTCCCTAATGTTGCAGATGAGCCATGATGTTGACCGGCGGGGGGCACCTGAATGCGCCACAGTTGTGTGAGCGTCTTCAGGAAAGTTGTTATGCTCTAGAGTTTTGGGATTGTAGATTATAGCGTTTATGTGAATGCACCACAGTTTTTTTTAGCAGTGTGGCTTCACTTGATCTTAAACTTCTACTGGAAACATCCCATCAAACTTAGTGCAAGGTCACTACTAGTATATGCCAAGGAATTTCACCAAATGTCCAGTTAATGCTAGGCCGACTGAACTTGGGATGAAGTGTGTACCGTTGTGAAGATATTACAACTGAATTTCTCTCTTAGCTACTAGCACCGTGTTTCTTCGTTACGTTATAATGATAGATTACCATCGCAATTACCCTTGCAAAACTTGGTACATAACCATCTCTGAGGTCTGGTGATAGAGTTTCAACCCTGTTGTCTACATTTATGCACACGGCAGGTGACTTCGTTATGAGATGCGCAGATCCGTTTTGTCAATTTTAATGTAGCCTTAGAGTGCTATGTGCTAACTGGGAGAAATATCTGCAAGTCATGGGAGAAATATCTGCAAGTCTAAATGTCGTAGCATACATTGATAACGTTTGAAGAGAAAATGTAACTTCATAAGCCGATCTTTTACACCTAAAATGTTTACAATTACAGCTCTAAGTTGATTTTTTTTCATTTCATTTTTAAGTGTAGTATATGCGAACATATGTGTCTAGTACCCCTCTGTTTTTATTTACCCTACATTCTAGGTTTAGTCAAAGTCATTTATAGAGTAATTAGCAAAAGTATCAACATCTGTAATAGTAGCAAATTCCGGAAATATGAAGATAGTTTTATGATTCTTTTGATAATATCATTATATTTTTATATTGATAGTTTTGTATATTAAGATTTTTTGAAAGGGAGTTTTATATATTAAGTCAAAATTACAAAAATTTATCAGTACGTGAGGGATCGCGTAGAGGCGGCCTAAGAACCCATCTAGGGTTCAGCTCCCGTCGCTGGTGACGCCGCCGGTCCGCTCCTCCTCCAAAGTGGCCCCAACTACTCCGCCTTGGCCTTGGGGCCTTGGAGGTGTGGCAGACCGCAACCTCTCACCGGTGGGAGGGTTTTTCGTTCTCTGTTTAGACTGTTTTTGGGGGATGGTGAGACGACGACTATATCCTGAAGTCAGAATAAAGTCATCTCCACTCTATCCTCATTTCGATGGTGCGTCTAGCGTCGGTGGAGGACACGTGGAGCCGTGTGTCTGGCGGATCTCTTGGATCCGGTTGTTTTTCGTATTCATCGGTGTGGTTTGAGGTTGGTCTCTTCCAATCTACGATTTGTTATCTTTGACGATGGTTGTTGCTCTTGTGCGTTGGTCCTTTGGAGTCTTAGCATGCCGACTTTCCATCGATCTGCTACAAAAGGCTCTACTACAATAAACTTTATTCTTGCTCCGGTGATGGAGGGGCGCGGAAGAAGACGTGTCTTTGGCTTGTGCTAGTATATCTAGTCGTTTTAGGTGATTCATTGACCTATTTATAATATTTATTACTATTGGTATTCTTTGTGCTCCTATATTTTTGTACTCATGTGTTGATGATTATTAATAATAGGTCGGTGAAATTTTGAAAAAAATAGCCCCACAAAGAAAAACTTTACAAAGTTTACTTTGTGATTAAACCTTTTTTTTAGGGTTTGTGATTAAACCTAAAAACCAGTATAATAAACGGAGGGAGTAAAAGAAGGTATGGTGGCCCGGCCCGGCCTGATGTAGGCCCAGTTCTTTTGGCGGATTCTCCCAGAAGCTGTCCTACCCCTAGCTTTCTGGGGAAGCCGGTTCAAAAAAATTGCGAGGCTTCCAAATTTGTTTAGACTTATTTTTTTTTTTTTTTAAATTCAACCATCATATATTAGGCATGCAAGCCGCCTCATTAAAACCTTTCAGTTCCCTTAGGTACCCTGGTAAGGAAAAAGAGTGCGTCTGAAACTTGCAGCCTATCAAACAATAGTTACATCATCTAAGAGAGTTTGTTGAAGAAAGCTAAGGGGTTCATCGACCCATTTACAAGAAGTTTTAGAATTGAAACACTCCCTAGCAATACAATGAGCAGCTTTGTTAGCATCCCTCCTACAATGGCTGAAATCAACATTCCCTATAGCTCCAGACGTACCAACGATCTCGGCATAAACGGCAGTAGCTTCGTTCCAAATGCGTTCTTGTCCTGTGCATCGCCGAATGACTTCCCGGGAGTCGGCCTCAGCTTCAACCTGGTCGAATCCAAGATTTTTAACATAGGCAAGCCCGTGTTCCATCGCAAGAGCCTCCGCCATTGTAGCAGAAATCACCTGCGGTAAATATTTTGTTGAGGCAGCAATAAAAATCCCTTGGCTACTTCGGATAATCGCAGCCACTGCTCCTGTTTCTTCACTCTGCATAAAAGAGGCATCAATATTTAGTTTAACCCGATTGCTCCTGGGTTTCAGCCACATATTTTTAACAGGAGTATGCTCATGACTAACTTTTCTGCTTGAATTTGATGTAATCGCCCTAATGGACATAACACAACTCTGAACCGTTGGGACTTGTTCCCCATGCGTCTTGCGGCGTCTAATCCATCATATGTACCAGGCCGCTACAGCCACAGATCGTGTACTTCAATTGATTCGAGATTTGATACCATGGAAGTTGTAGGTCTAATAAGATTCTCAAAAATCTCCGCACCAGGTAAGTCCGGCGCAGATGCTTCCTCTATTTTATGCATGAGACCAAGAGTGTTGGAGATATGCCCTAGAGGCAATAATAAATATAGTTATTATTATATCTTTGTGTTTATGATAAATGTTTGCATTCATGCTATAATAGTATTAACAAGGAAACCATTAATACTTGTGTGATTTGTAAACTTAATTTGAAGTCCCTAGTATAGCCTCTATACTTCACTAGCTTGTTGGTTGATTGATGATGTGGTTTCTTTGTCATGAACATTGAGATGTTATCAACAACAAGATCATATCGTTAGGAGAATGATATGGTGGACATACTCCTATAGACAAGCGTAGCATAAAGATCAAGTCATTTCAATAGTTCAATTGCTATATGCTTTCTGATACATAGTAACCTAATTCCTTCGACCATGAGATCATGCATATCACCTTTACTGGATGGATGCTTTGATGTCATCAAACACCACACCGTAACAGGGTGGCTATAAAGGTGGCATTGAGTGTTCGGAAAGTATTGGTTGAAACACATGGATCAAGAGTGGGATTTGTCCATCCACATGACGGATAGATATTCTCTGGGCCCTCTCGGTGAAATGTCATTCAATTAGCTTGCAAGCATGTGACTTGGTCACAAGGGATCACATATCACGGGAACGAGAAAAGAGTACTTATCAGTAACGAGGATGAACTAGGTATGCAGAGATACCAACGATCATAACCTCGGATAAGTAACATATCGTGAGACAAAGGGAAATTGGTATCGTATGTAAGTGGTTCATTCGATCGCAAAGTAATCGTAGAAATATGTGGGAGCCATATGAATTTCCAGATTCCTCTATTGGTTATTGTTCGGAGAAGTGTCTCGATCATGTCCGCATAATTCACGAACCGTAGGGAGACACACTTAAGGATTCGACGTTGTTTGAGTAGTTATGGTATTATGAGAAAGAGACCGAATGTTGTTCGGAGTCTCGGATGGGATCCGGGATATCACGAGGTGATCCGGAATGGTCCGGAGAATAAGATTCATATAAGGAAAGTCCCGTTTCGGAGTTCGGGAATGATTCCGGTGTTTTCATCGGGGATATTCTAGAAGGTTCCGGATTGTCCGGCACTCCGGGGGGGGAGGGGTACATGAATGTGTCATTACATATTGGAATGATTGCATCATGTACTAAGTGTTCTTGCTGTCCCAAATATAGGATTAAATTGAATCCTAAAACAGAAAAGTCAAATGTCCAGTTTGAAAGTCAAACTGCCAAAAACAAGAAACTGTGGGAAACAAGCAAGAGGAGTTGGAGTCGACTTGGAGGAGGAGTTTCTCTCCTCCAAGCCGGCGGCCAGCCCTAGGCCGAGTTGGGGAGGGACTCCCTCCCTCCCCTGGCGCGCCCACCCCCTCCCACCTATATAAGGAGGGGCAGGGCTCCCCTCCTAGACACACAAGTTTCCTATCCTCTAAACTAAACCCTAGATCTAGACCCCGGTTTAGAGCTATTCGGTTTAGAGCCTTCTAATTGGTTTAGAGCCTTCTAATTGGTGTGTCTAATTACTAGACCACTAATAGCCTCTCTCATAAGCTCCACCATACTCGCACCGGCTTAAGGCGAAGCCCTGCGGGATTTCCCCTCTACCTCCGGTACCACGCCGTTGTGCTGCCGGAATCGCGAGGAGAGTGCTACAACCTCCGCTGCCTGCTGGAACAAGGGAGAGGAAGGTCTTCGTCGAGTACCGAACGTGTGACCGACTGCGGGAGCGCTGCGGGAACGCGGCGCCGGAAGGATCGTCTACGCGATCTTGAGATCGGAAAGAGTACGACTACATCACCCACGAGAATCTGCTCTCGTTAAACACTTTGGAATCTTCGAGGGTGAGTTATTCCATCGACTCGTTGCTACAATCTAGTAGATAGATCTTGGCTTGTTTGTTTGTATGCGATAGAAAATTTTGTTTTCCATGCTACGAACCCCTACAGTGGTATCAGAGCCGTGTCTATATGTAGATCTGTTGCACGAGTAGAACACAATGGTCATTGTGGGCGTTGATGCTTTTATTGTAGATTGCTTTTTGTGTACTTTGCATCTTGCGGTATGTTGGGATGAAGCGGCCCGGGCTAACCTTACATGACATCGTTCATGAGACTTGCTCCACGCTTGACATGCAACTCGTTTTGCATAAGTGGCTTTGCGGGTGCCTGTTTCTCCTAGCATAGTAAAGATCCAATTTACAACGGGTGATCAACAATGCTAGTATCAATGTTGTGGTTATTGTTCGTAAGTTAGAACGACACTTATGGAAAGCCCCAAACCACGTAAAATATGCAAAGAAAGTAGAAGCGTCTAACTTTGTTTTGCAGGGGTGTGCAGTGATGTGATATGGCCATGATTGTGATTATATTTGATGTATGCAATGTTCCTTATTGTAAGTTGGCAACCGGCAGGAGCCATATGGTTGTCTTTAATTTCTGTTAAGACCTGCGTGTCTATTCAAAATAGTTGTAATAGTTGAAGCTGGTGGACGACAACCATGGAGAAGCGTCATTGGCCTTGATGCTATACCGGTGATGATGGAGATCATATTCGTGCTTGAAGATGGAGATCGGAAGCACAAAGAAGAAAGGCCATATCATATCACATATTATGAATTGCATGTGATGTTAATCCTTTATGCATCTTGTATTGCTTAGTAGACGACGGTAGCATTATAAGATGATCCCTCATGCACATAAATTTCAAGTTCTAAAGTGTTCACCCTTAGTATGCACCGTTGCCAAAGCTTGCTGCTTCGAAGCACCACGTGATGATCGGGTGTCTTTGATTCCGCGGGTGAATACAACGTAAGCAAGCCAGATTTGCTTATGCGGAAGCTAAGGTTTGATCTTGACGAGCCTAGCATGTACAGACATGGCCTCAGGAACACGGATCGCCGAAAGGTAAAGCATGAATCATATAGTAGATATGATGAACATGATGATTGTTCGCCATTAAAACTATATCAGCTCTCGTGATGATCGGTGTTGATGTAGTGGATTTGGTTCGTGTGATCACTAAAACAATGTGAGGGATGTTGTTTTGAGTGGGAGTTCACCTAGTTTAATTTCATTAATTAATTTGAACTCAATTTGTCATAAACTTAGTCTAAACTATTGCAAATATGTTGTAGATCAATGGCAGCCCCTACCATCAATTTTAATGCGTTCCTAGAGAAAGAAAAGTTGAAAAACAATGGAAGCAACTTCGCGGATTGGTTCCGCAATTTGAGGATTGTCCTCACAGCTGGTAATTTGACCTATGTGCTGGATGCACCGCTGGGTGACCCACCTGCAGCTGATGCTCCCGATGAAGTAAAGAATGTTTACCTTGCTCGGAAGAATCAGTACTCCATAGTTCAGTGTGCTATCTTGTATGGTTTGGAATCGGAGCTTCAGAAAAGGTTTGAAGAGTCAGACCCATATGATATTGTCGAGGATCTCAAATTAATTTTTGAGACTCATGCGGCAATTGAAAGTTATGAAGCTTCTGAAAAGTTCTTTAACTGCAAGATGGAAGAGGGTAGCTCCGTCAGTGAGCATGTGCTTAAGATGTCTGGGCACGCAAATAAACTTCAAAGTTTGGGTATAGTGATTCCTAATACTTTGGGAGTTTACCGCATCCTCCAATCACTACCACCAAGTTACAAGAACTTTGTGATGAACTACAACATGCAGAACATGAACAAAGAGTTGCCAGAACTATTTGCTATGTTGAAATCTGCAGAAGTAGAGATCAAGAAAGAGCACCAAGTGTTGATGGTCAATAAGACCACCAAATTCAAGAAAGGCAAGTCTAAGCAAAAGGGACACTTCAAGAAGGGTGGTAAGAAAGTTACCACGCCGACGAAGAAGACCAAGGCTGGACCTAAGCCTGAAACTGAGTGCTTTTACTGCAAGGGAGAAGGTCACTGGAAGCGGAATTGCCCAAGGTACTTGGCGGATTTGAAGAACGGCAACATCAAGAAGAAAGGTATATCTGATATACATGTTATTGATGTGTATCTCACTAGTACTCGTAGTAGTGCCTGGGTATTTGATACTGGTTCGGTTGCTCATATTTGTAACTCGAAACAGGAGCTGCAGAATAAACGGAAGCTAGTGAAGAACGAGGTGACGATGCGCGTAGGAAACGGATCAAAGGTTGATGTGATCGCGGTCGGCACGCTACCTCTTCATCTACCATCGGGATTAGTTTTATACTTAAATAATTGTTATTTGGTGCCTGCATTAAGCATGAACATTATATCAGGATCTTGTTTATTGCGAGACAGTTACTTGTTTAAATCCGAGAATAATGGTTGTTCGATTTATATGAGTAATGTGTTTTATGCACATGCACCTTTGATAGATGGTCTATTCATATTGAATCTCGATAGTAGAAATACACATATTAATAACATTGAGGCTAAATGTTTGAAATCAAGCGATAATTTGACCTATATGTGGCACTGTCGTCTTGGTCACATTGGAGTGAAGCGTATGAAGAAACTCCATTCTGATGGACTTCTTGAATCACTTGATTTTGAATCACTTGAAAGATGCGAAGCATGTCTGATGGGTAAAATGACTAAGACTCCATTTTCTGGTATAATGGAGCGAGCTACGGACTTACTGGAAATCATACATACCGATGTGTGTGGTCCAATGAGTGTAGCATCGCGCAGTGGTTATCGTTATGTTCTTACCTTCACGGATGACTTGAGTAGATATGGGTATATCTATTTCATGAAACATAAGTCCGAAACTTTCGAGAAGTTTAAGGAGTTTCAAAGTGAGGTAGAGAATCAACGTAACAAGAAGATTAAATTTCTATGTTCTGATCGTGGAGGTGAATATCTAAGTTACGAGTTTGGCGAGCATTTAAAGAAGTGCGGAATACTTTCACAATTGACACCGCCGGGAACACCACAGCGTAATGGTGTGTCTGAACGTCGTAATCGAACTCTCTTAGATATGGTTCGTTCTATGATGTCACTTACAGATTTACCGCTATCATTTTTGGGTTATGCATTAGAAACAGCCGCATTCACTTTAAATAGGGCACCATCTAAATCCGTTGAAACGACACCATATGAATTATGGTTTGGGAAGAAACCTAAATTGTCGTTCCTTAAAGTTTGGGGATGCGAAGCCTATGTAAAGAAGTTACAGCCGGACAAGCTTGAACCCAAAGCGGAAAAATGCGTCTTCATAGGATACCCGAAGGAAACTATTGGGTATACCTTCTATCATAGATCCGAAGGCAAAATCTTTGTTGCCAAGAATGGATCCTTTCTAGAGAAGGAATTTCTCTCGAAAGAAGTGACTGGAAGGAAAGTAGAACTCGACGAGGTTGTCGAACCTTTTCTCGAAATTGCGAGTAGCGCAGCACCGGAAGAAGTTCCTGTGGTGCCTGCACCAATAAGAGAGGAAGCTAATGATAGTGATCATGAAACTTCGGTTGAAGTTGCTACAGAGCCTCGGAGGTCAACGAGAACTCGTACCACTCCAGATTGGTATGATTCCGTTATGAATGTCATGTTGGTGGACAACACCGATGACCCCGAGACATATGAGGAAGCGATGATGAGCCCAGATTCCAATAAATGGCAAGAAGCCATGAAATCCGAGATTGGATCCATGTACGAAAACCAAGTATGGACTTTGGTGGACTTACCGGATGGCCGGAAGGCTGTCGAGAACAAATGGATTTTCAAGAAGAAAACAGATGCTGATGGTAATGTTACTGTCTATAAAGCTCGACTTGTCGCAAAAGGGTTTCGACAAATTCAAGGAGTTGACTACGATGAGACTTTCTCACCGGTAGCGAAGCTAAAGTCTGTGAGGATCATGTTAGCAATCGCTGCATATTATGATTATGAGATATGGCAGATGGATGTCAAAACAGCATTCCTCAATGGAGACATTGATGAAGAGTTGTATATGATACAACCCAAAGGTTTTGTCGATCCTAAAGATGCTAACAAGGTATGCAAGCTTCAACGGTCCATCTATGGATTGAAGCAAGCATCCCGAAGTTGGAATCAACGTTTTGATAAGGTAATCAAAAGTTTTGGTTTTATACAAACTTATGGAGAAGCTTGTATTTACAAGAAAGTGAGTGGGAGCTCTGTAGCATTCTTAATACTGTATGTGGATGACATATTGTTGATTGGGAATGATGTAGACCTTCTTAATAGTGTCAAGGAATATTTGAATAATAGTTTTTCAATGAAGGATCTTGGCGAAGCAGCTTACATATTAGGCATAAAGATTTATAGAGATAGATCGAAACGCCAAATATCATTGTCACAGAGTACATATTTGGACAAAGTTCTAAAGAAGTTTGGAATGGAAGAAAGCAAGAAAGGGTTCTTGCCCATGTTGCCCAATACGACCTTGAGTAAAACTCAAAGTCCGACATCGGCAGAAGATAGAGAAAGGATGAGTAAGACTCCCTATGCCTCAGCCATAGGATCTCTAATGTATGCCATGCTATGTACTAGACCCGACATCGCATATGCTGTTAGTTTAACTAGCAGATATCAAAGTGATCCAGGAGTGGATCATTGGACAGCGGTCAAAACCATCCTTAAGTACTTGAGAAGAACTAAGGATATGGTTCTTTCTTATGGAGGTGATGAACAGCTCGTTGTTAATGGTTACACCGATGCTAGTTGGAACACCGATCCGGATGATTCTAAATCACAATCTGGATACGTATTTATTTTGAATGGTGCAGCAGTTAGCTGGAGGAGTGCAAAGCAAAGTGTTGTGGCGAGATCTTCAACTGAATCGGAATACATGGCTGCTTCGGAGGCTTCACAAGAAGCGATATGGATGAAAGAGTTCATTACAGAGCTGGGTGTGGTTCCAAGTGCGCTGGACCCAATGTCTATCTACTGTGATAACATGGGCGCCATAGCCAATGCGCAAGAACCAAGGTCACACAAGAAGCTGAAGCATATCAAGCTGCGTTTTCACGCTATTCGAGAACATATCCAGGATGGGGATATAAAGATTTGCAAAGTACACACAGATCTGAATGTGGCGGATCCGTTGACTAAACCTCTCCCGAGGGCAAAACATGACCAACACCAAACTGCCATGGGTGTTCGGTATATTACCATGTAATCTAGATTAGATGACTCTAGTGCAAGTGGGAGACTGTTGGAGATATGCCCTAGAGGCAATAATAAATATAGTTATTATTATATCTTTGTGTTTATGATAAATGTTTGCATTCATGCTATAATAGTATTAACAAGGAAACCATTAATACTTGTGTGATTTGTAAACTTAATTTGAAGTCCCTAGTATAGCCTCTATACTTCACTAGCTTGTTGGTTGATTGATGATGTGGTTTCTTTGTCATGAACATTGAGATGTTATCAACAACAAGATCATATCGTTAGGAGAATGATATGGTGGACATACTCCTATAGACAAGCGTAGCATAAAGATCAAGTCATTTCAATAGTTCAATTGCTATATGCTTTCTGATACATAGTAACCTAATTCCTTCGACCATGAGATCATGCATATCACCTTTACTGGATGGATGCTTTGATGTCATCAAACACCACACCGTAACAGGGTGGCTATAAAGGTGGCATTGAGTGTTCGGAAAGTATTGGTTGAAACACATGGATCAAGAGTGGGATTTGTCCATCCACATGACGGATAGATATTCTCTGGGCCCTCTCGGTGAAATGTCATTCAATTAGCTTGCAAGCATGTGACTTGGTCACAAGGGATCACATATCACGGGAACGAGAAAAGAGTACTTATCAGTAACGAGGATGAACTAGGTATGCAGAGATACCAACGATCATAACCTCGGATAAGTAACATATCGTGAGACAAAGGGAAATTGGTATCGTATGTAAGTGGTTCATTCGATCGCAAAGTAATCGTAGAAATATGTGGGAGCCATATGAATTTCCAGATTCCTCTATTGGTTATTGTTCGGAGAAGTGTCTCGATCATGTCCGCATAATTCACCGAACCGTAGGGAGACACACTTAAGGATTCGACGTTGTTTGAGTAGTTATGGTATTATGAGAAAGAGACCGAATGTTGTTCGGAGTCTCGGATGGGATCCGGGATATCACGAGGTGATCCGGAATGGTCCGGAGAATAAGATTCATATAAGGAAAGTCCCGTTTCGGAGTTCGGGAATGATTCCGGTGTTTTCATCGGGGATATTCTAGAAGGTTCCGGATTGTCCGGCACTCCGGGGGGGGGAGGGGTACATGAATGTGTCATTACATATTGGAATGATTGCATCATGTACTAAGTGTTCTTGCTGTCCCAAATATAGGATTAAATTGAATCCTAAAACAGAAAAGTCAAATGTCCAGTTTGAAAGTCAAACTGCCAAAAACAAGAAACTGTGGGAAACAAGCAAGAGGAGTTGGAGTCGACTTGGAGGAGGAGTTTCTCTCCTCCAAGCCGGCGGCCAGCCCTAGGCCGAGTTGGGGAGGGACTCCCTCCCTCCCCTGGCGCGCCCACCCCCTCCCACCTATATAAGGAGGGGCAGGGCTCCCCTCCTAGACACACAAGTTTCCTATCCTCTAAACTAAACCCTAGATCTAGACCCCGGTTTAGAGCTATTCGGTTTAGAGCCTTCTAATTGGTTTAGAGCCTTCTAATTGGTGTGTCTAATTACTAGACCACTAATAGCCTCTCTCATAAGCTCCACCATACTCGCACCGGCTTAAGGCGAAGCCCTGCGGGATTTCCCCTCTACCTCCGGTACCACGCCGTTGTGCTGCCGGAATCGCGAGGAGAGTGCTACAACCTCCGCTGCCTGCTGGAACAAGGGAGAGGAAGGTCTTCGTCGAGTACCGAACGTGTGACCGACTGCGGGAGCGCTGCGGGAACGCGGCGCCGGAAGGATCGTCTACGCGATCTTGAGATCGGAAAGAGTACGACTACATCACCCACGAGAATCTGCTCTCGTTAAACACTTTGGAATCTTCGAGGGTGAGTTATTCCATCGACTCGTTGCTACAATCTAGTAGATAGATCTTGGCTTGTTTGTTTGTATGCGATAGAAAATTTTGTTTTCCATGCTACGAACCCCTACAAAGAGCTCTCCAGACTTCATTAGCATATTGACATTTAAACAACATATGCCTAAGATCCTCATCCTCGTTGTTACAAACGGGGCATTTACCATCTGTACCGATATGTCTCATGAAAAGAATATCCTTTAAAGGTAAGATTCCATGGAGCACCCTCCAACAGAAGATTTTAACCTTTGCTGGCACCTTAAGATTCCAAAGGTTTTTCCACGTAGGGTTATTTAGAGACATACCTCGAATTAGAGATCGACAGGTAACACCATTAAACTGGTTCTTCCACTCCACGTGGTAGGCCGAGCGTATAGAAAAGATACCAGACTTGGTACCATGACAAGCTATAAAATCATCCAGCCCATTAGCACTTAATGGTATTTGTAAAATCTTTGTAGCATCGATGGGATGGAAATTACTTCGAATCAGATCATGATCCCAGTTATTAGTGACAGGGTCAATCAGTTCCCAAACTTTGGACAGGATACAATTTCCTCGCGGTGAAATAATCTTCCGATCAGGACTGTTGGCTATCCATGGGTCCTTCCATATTTCAATGGCATCACCATTCCCAACCCTCCAGATATACCCTCGTTTGAAGGTTTGAATCCCCGCAACTATGCTTTGCCAAGTGAAAGAGGAACCCGCCTTTGGACCGGCATGCAGGATATCTCCTGACGGATAATACTTGGCTCCAAGCACTCGGGCGCATAAAGAACCATGGTTATCAATAAGCCTCCAGACTTGTTTTGCTAGCATGGCTAAATTAAAAGAGTGAAGATCTCTAAATCCCATGCCCCATCCTTTTTTGGGAAGCATAATTTCCACCAAGCATACCAATGCATCTTCTTTCCTTGTTCATCATCACCCCACCAAAATTGGGATATAATCTCTGTTATCTTTTTACAAATATTTTTTGACAGAAGGAACACTGACATAGCATATATGGAAATAGCCTGGAGAATGGCTTTTATGAGAATCTCCTTACCACCAATAGAGAACATCTTTTCCTTCCATCCTTTTATACGTTGTAACACCCTTTCAACAAAATGCCAAAAACAGTCACTTCTATCCGCTCCCACTATCGCTGGAAGACCCAAATATTTATCCGAGATTGCTTTAGTATCAATATTCAGAGTATTACAGATATCCACCTTCACATCTACATGTGTGTTCGGGCTGAAGAAAATACTAGATTTCGCCACGCTCACCAATTGTCCTGAGTTTGCGCAATAAGAATCCAATACCTGGTGCAACGAGATTGCATTATGCAAATCTGCCTTCAAGAGAATCAAAGAATCATCAGCAAAAAGTAAGTGTGATACTGATGGTGCATTTCTGCACACTTTGACCCCTTCAATGCCACCAATCTCCTCCGCGTGCAACATAAGACTGGACAAACCTTCTGCACATAACAGAAACAAATACGGGGATAGGGGATCCCCCTGGCGAATACCCCTAGTAGGAATAAACTCCTCAGTCACCTGGGAATTAAATTTCACCGAGTAAGACACCGAAGTAACACATGCCATGACTAGATCGATCCATTGGGTATGGAATCCAAGCTTAAACATCATGTTCTTAAGAAAACCCCACTCCACTCTATCATAGGCTTTGTGCATGTCGAGTTTCACCGCACACAAGCCATATTTCCCCTTCCTTTTATTCTTGATCTTGTGAACACACTCGTAGGCTACCAACACATTGTCCGTTATAAGACGCCCCGGGACAAAAGCACTCTGTGTAGGAGAAATGATCTCCGGGAGTATCATCTTCAGCCTCCCTGCAATCAACTTCGAAATAATTTTATAGACCACGTTACAAAGGGAAATAGGTCGAAATTGAGATACCTCCTCCGGGTTTTCAACTTTTGGGATGAGCACCACAATAGTTTCATTCCATCCAGGTGGAATAACTCTCTCATTAATCGCCTTTAAGATAGCCGCAGTAATATCATTTCCAACCAAGTGCCAGAATTTTTTATAGAATATGGCGTGCAGTCCGTCTGGCCAGGGGCCTTTAGGTCGCCAATACTGAACACCGCCTTCTTCACATCCTCAGCTGTGAACGGAGCCATTAGATTCTGATTCATCTCAGACGTAACTTTAGGGATAATTTTGTCCAGAAAATCCGGCTCGGTATGGTTGTTCTCAAAGGAGAAAAGATCTGAAAAATATTGGAGAACAATCGGGTTTAGCTCTTCTGTACCTTCCACCATCTGCCCTGATGGATCTTTTAGTTTTTTAATGAAGTTATGTTTTTTCCGAGTAGAAGCAAAATTATGGAAGTACGCAGTATTCTTGTCCCCATTTTGAAGCCAATTTGCCCGAGCCCTCTGACTCCATTTAATCTCCTCTTGTTCCAGCAACTTTTCTATGTGTTTTTCCAACTTAAACTTACGTTGATTATTTGCTTCCAGTAGAGGTTCACGCATTAGAGCCTCCAGTTCTCTCTTGTTCGTAGCATGGAAAACAAAAAATTTCTGCGGAAAACAAAAATTGCCTGGTGGAATGGTTGCATCATGTACTAGGTGTCATCGCTGAGCAAAATAAAGGGATAAATTAAATCCTAGTTTGAAAAGTCAAACGCAAATTTGAAAAGTTAAACGGCAAGTTTGCTTGGTGGAGGGAGAGTAGGAAACCTACTTGGGGAGGAGTTCCTCTCCCTCCACCCGCCGGCCTTGGAGGCCGAGTTGGGGGAGGACTCCCCTCCCCTGGCCGGCGCCCTCCCACCTATAAAAGGAGGGGCAGGGCTGCCCCTCTAGACCTACACCTTGCCCCACTAAAAACCTAGCCCTAGCCGCCGGCCCTCTTGCAGCCGCCGCCGCCCTAGGGCAAACCCTAGCCACCGACTTGGGGCTCTCCCCTTTCCCTAGACGCCGGCCTAGCCCTCTCTTCTTGGTGCCTCTAAACCCTAGATCGCCAAGGCCTCTCTCATAGTCCACCATACTCGCTCCGGCTTAAGGCGAAGCCCTGCGAGATCTCCCCTCTACTTCCGATACCACGCCGTTGTGCTGCCGGAATCGCGAGGAGAGTGCTACAACCTCCGCTGCCTGCTGGAACAAGGGAGAGGAAGGTCTTCATCGAGTACCGAACGTGTGACCGACTGCGGAAGCGCTGCCGGAATGCAGCGCCGGAAGGATCGTCTACACGATCTTGAGATCGGCAAGAGTACGACTACATCACCCACGAGAATCCGCTCTCGTTAAACACTTTGGAATCTTCGAGGGTGAGTTATTCTATCGACTCGTTGCTACAATCTAGTAGATAGATCTTGGCTTGTTTGTTTGTATGCGGTAGAAATTTTTTGTTTTCCATGCTACGAACCCCTACAGGCAATTTTTGTACGCTTGGGCATAGTGATTCCTAATGCTTTGGGGATTCACCGTGTCCTCCAATCACTACCACCAAGTTACAAGAACTTTGTGATGAACTACAATATGCAAAGCATGAACAAGCAGTTGCCAGAACTCTTCTCCATGTTAAAATCTGCAGAAGTGGAGATCAAGAAAGAGCACCAAGTGTTGATGGTCAATAAGACTACCAAATTCAAGAAAGGCAAGTCTAAGCAAAAGGGACACTTCAAGAAGGGTGGTAAGAAAGTTACCGCACCGACGAAGAAGACCAAGGCTGGACCTAAGCCTGATACTGAGTGCTTTTACTGCAAGGGAGAAGGTCACTGGAAGCAGAATTGTCCAAAGTACTTGGCGGATTTGAAGAACGGCAACATAAAAAAGAAAGGTATATCCGATATACATGTTATTGATGTGTATCTCACTAGTACTCGTAGTAGTGTCTGGGTATTTGATACTGGTTCGGTTGCTCATATTTGTAACTCGAAACAGGTGCTGCAGAATAAACGGAAGCTAGCGAAGAACGAGGTGACGATGCGCGTAGGAAATGGATCAAAGGTTGATGTGATCGCGGTCGGCACGCTACCTCTTCATCTACCATCGGGATTAGTTTTATACTTAAATAATTGTTATTTGGTGCCTGCGTTAAGCATGAACATTATATCGGAATCTTGTTTATTGCGAGACGGTTACTTGTTTAAGTCCGAGAATAATGGTTGTTCGATTTATATGAGTAATATGTTTTATGCACATGCACCTTTGATAGATGGTCTATTCTTATTGAATCTCGATAGTGGAAATACACATATTAATAACATTGAAGCTAAACGTTTGAAATTGAGCGATAACTCGACCTATATGTGGCACTATCGTCTTGGTCACATTGGAGTGAAGCGTATGAAGAAACTCCATTCTGATGGACTTCTTGAATCACTTGATTTCGAATCACTTGAAAGATGCGAAGCATGTCTGATGGGTAAAATGACCAAGACTCCATTTTCTGGTATGATGGAGCGAGCTACGGACTTACTGGAAATCATACATACCGATGTGTGTGGTCCAATGAGTGTAGCATCGCGCGGTGGTTATCGTTATGTTCTTACCTTCACGGATGACTTGAGTAGATATGGGTATATCTATTTCATGAAACATAAGTCCGAAACTTTCGAGAAGTTTAAGGAATTTCAAAGTGAGGTGGAGAATCAACGTAACAACAAGATTAAATTTCTACGTTCTGATCGTGGAGGTGAATATCTAAGTTACGAATTTGGCGAGCATTTAAAGAAATGCGGAATACTTTCACAATTGACACCGCCGGGAACACCACAGCGTAATGGTGTGTCCGAACGTCGTAATCGAACTCTCTTAGATATGGTTCGTTCTATGATGTCACTTACAGATTTACCGCTATCATTTTGGGGTTATGCATTAGAAACAACCGCATTCACTTTAAATAGGGCACCATCTAAATCCGTTGAAACGACACCATATGAATTATGGTTTGGGAAAAAACCTAAATTGTCGTTCCTTAAAGTTTGGGGTTGCGAAGCCTATGTAAAGAAGTTACAACCGGACAAGCTTGAACCAAAGCGGAAAAATGCGTCTTCATAGGATACCCAAAAGAAACTATTGGGTATACCTTCTATCATAGATTCGAAGGCAAAATCTTCGTTGCCAAGAATGGATCCTTTCTAGAGAAGGAATTTCTCTCGAAAGAAGTGACTAGAAGGAAAGTAGAACTCGACGAGGTTGTCGAACCTTCTCTCGAACTTGCGAGTAGCGCAGCACCGGAAGAAGTTCCTGTGGTGCCTGCACCAATAAGAGAGGAAGCTAATGATGATGATCATGAAACTTCGGTTGTAGTTGCTACAGAACCTCGCAGGTCAACGAGAACTCGTACCACTCCTGATTGATATGATCTCGTTATGAGTGTCATGTTGGTGGACAACACCGATGACCCTGCGACATATGAGGAAGCGATGATGAGCCCAGATTCCAATAAATGGCAAGAAGCCATGAAATCCGAGATTGGATCCATGTACGAAAACCAAGTATGGACTTTGGTGGACTTACCGGATGGCCGGAAGGCTGTCGAGAACAAATGGATTTTCAAGAAGAAAACAGATGCTGATGGTAATGTTACTGTCTATAAAGCTCGACTTGTCGCAAAAGGGTTTCGACAAATTCAAGGAGTTGACTACGATGAGACTTTCTCACCAGTAGCAAAGCTAAAGTCTGTGAGGATTTTATTAGCAATCGCTGCATATTATGATTATGAGATATGGCAGATGGATGTCAAAACAACGTCACATTGATGAAGAGTTGTATATGATGCAACCCAAAGGTTTTGTCGATCTTAAAGATGCTAACAAGGTATGCAAACTTCAACGGTCCATATATGGATTGAAGCAAGCATCTCGAAGTTGGAATCAACGTTTTGATAAGGTAATCAAAAGTTTTGGTTTTATACAAACTTATGGAGAAGCTTGTATTTACAAGAAAGTGAGTGGGAGCTCTGTAGCATTCTTAATACTATATGTAGATGACATATTGTTGATTGGGAATGATGTAGACCTTCTTAATAGTGTCAAGGAATATTTGAACAATAGTTTTTCAATGAAAGATATTGGCGAAGCAGCTTACATATTAGGCATAAAGATTTATAGAGATAGATCGAGACGTCTAATATCATTGTCACAAAGTAAATATCTGGACAAAGTTCTAAAGAGGTTTGGAATACAAGACCTTCAAAAATATGCACACGAGATTTGGTGTTATCTTGTAAATAGATATAATTTGTACAGGAAATCTGACAGTTTCACTATGTTCTAAAATGTACTACTCTCTATGCAATTTTATTTATGGGAACAGAGTTTGAATCTTGTGTACTTGTTTTAGTTCCGATGTATATCACCCCACCAGGCCTGTCCTGAGAACTGTACCAGCAACACAATTTTATTCAAGCTGGAGATCTCGGTCATGCTCTCATGCAGCCGCCTCTAGCTCACCCCACCAAGACTGTCCCTAGAGCTGTACCAGTGGCACGCCAGGTTATTAACCTCTCCCCCCCACCCGTCTTCCAAAATCCGTTTACCTAACTGGACCAATGGCAAAGTCTGCTTTACATGGCATTGTGGTACTTGGTACTGTTCATGAAAGCATTATTAAAGAGAACCTGCACTGGTAAGAAAATATTCGGTGAACTCTAAAGGTCTATTTCCTGTGGGTATTAATATGATGGATGGTTTGGTATCTATAGTAGTAATGGAATGCCTTATGATCGGACATGGTTGGTTAATTTGTTACACGTAGTCAGTGATTTAATTACAAACTTGTAGTTAAGCAGAAAATGGTTCCTTAGATGAAGTGACATAACATTGGTCTGAACACAACATCTTTGCTTATGATTAAGGTATTGTGCAATTGGTGATGTTGGGCGACTGAATGATCCTTCTGAAGCAGAACAAGAATGGGCCTGTTCTGGAAGGACTAAATAGGTCTGTCGCTTTCTTTTGGTTGACCCGATTTTTTTTCCGACCAATCGCAAGGTACATAATCCCTGTTTAGTCAAGCATTTTTCAAGAGAGAGTTGCTAGATTGGTGAGTGAGTTGTGGCACCCAGTTTCCAATTCCAGCCTAAAAGCAGAAGTGTAGGAAACAAGAAGCCAAATCAGAAAGGTGAGTCCTAATTCTGACCTTTGGTTTACCTCCTTGCTATTTCTTCACAGTTCATAACATGAAAACTCACATTTTTGCGAAAATCCGAAGAAGAGAGAATCGCTACATTATAAGTACAATCCAATTCATGCACGTTGAGACCTTTTTATTGATACTGATGTTAGTTTAGTTTTAGTTGATCCGAGTTGTGTCTCATACACACATAAGGCTATAGGTATGCTTTACGAGACAGAGAACTCGCAGAATATGCACATATACCAATGTCTGATTGTTTTTACTTCTCTATCTTTCTATTTCCCATGCCATCTAGATGATTGGAATTGACATCACAGTTTCGCACGAGGGTATTTCTTGAGCCTAGCTAGGGTATGGTTTGATCTAATGAGGCATGTTTTCCTAGCCTACCTTTTTAACTGAAGTCTTAAAACGTGTTTTTTATCTATCATATCTCCTCTTAATTACAACGACTCTTCAATAACACTATTTTTCAAATTATTGCCACAGTTCAGCCTCCTGTAATTAACTTGATGCACACATTCTATCAAATATAGATTATGCAGCTCTATTCTTCGCTAGAATCCCTTCAAAGAAATTCTTGGCTGAAAAGTGGACATGACCGATAAGCCAAACCTACCATCTGTGCAAACTTAATCTATGAGTAAAAATACTGAATATTTGCTACTGAATTACGAGTGTTATTTGTTTTGACCACTGTTTTCTCATATATATGTATGACAAATGCATGAGTACATACGAGTTTCAGCACACACGCACATTCAGGTAAGCAAAATGGTGGAACAATATTGATGGAGAATTAGATATTTTAAGCATTGCTCCTGGACCTACCTCTGGTACAAACTTATCTTCATGTTATATCATCACCAGTGGCGGAGTTAGGATTGGAGCGAACCCCGGGCCAAAAAAATTAATCGCTAAAACTACTAAAAAACCTCATGCAATAACACGAATAAATTTGGTACCATTGCATAGATCAACATAGTATAATTTTAACTCGATTGTTTTTCTTCTTTGCTAAACTTTCAACGGGCTGCTGTTTTTAGTGATAAAAGTAGGAGTAGACGCAAATAAAAAATAGTGTCCGGAGAATGTCCTATTCCGAACATTGATTTAATTTAGACAATTTCTTTGTTTAAGGAGTTACTAAATGGTTAGGTGTTGAAATTAGTGGTTAACAAGAGCACGAAATTATGAAATCCACGAATCAGTTCAACTCTGGACAGTCCACAAATCATTTCAATCAAAGACGATGAGATTTGATCATTTGAACAGAAAATTACCTTGCTTAGAGGGAAGTACTACACGAGTAGAACCTGGACTAGGAGAAGCTAAGTGTGGCATCCCGCAAAACCACTACTAGAAAATCGCGTTGTTTTTATGCATTGCATCATCATGGCCGCATGCTCATGTCATCATGCCATATTGCATTTGAGCATCGTCATCATCTTGCATCTGGTCGCATAAAACTATTTTGGAAAAGCCTGGTTTTGTTTTCTAAACGCCCCGTCTTTTAATTCAAAACCAAAACCGGGTCTCCAAAATATTTTGTTTTGGCTGCTATCGGCTTGCAAACGGTGCATTCAAAATTAAATAAAAATATTAAATTATTTTTAGTGGGGCAGTCGAACGGGCCGAATCGACCCGAACGACCACCCCAGAAAAATACAAACGGCCCACCCCATTAATCCTACAGCTACCAACTAACCTACCCAGCCCTCCCCTCCACATCACCCCAACCAACCCCCTCTTGCCACCTCACCCTCTTCCCCCCTTTACCCAATCCCCATCTGCCACTTGTCCCACCCCCACCCGGGGCCACACACACACAAGCACACACGCACACCACACCCAATCCCCACCACCCGCCTGTCCCGCTCAGTCCCACCCCGCGGCCACCCCCAGGAACCGACCACCCCGGCCCCACCCTGGCACGCCCACCTCCCTCCTCCTCCCCGCTCCTTCTTCCCCACCGACAACCGCCTCCCGCGCCGCCCCTTCCCTCTGGCCACCTTTCACCGCCGGCGCGCTCCCCCCCCCCCCCCCCCCCGCAGCACACCCCCTCTCCCTCCTCCTCCCTCGCCCCTCCCCGCCGGCCGCCCGCGTTCCCCTCCACCGCCGCCGCATCCGCTCTGCCCCTCCCTGCAGCACCCCGCCTCTGCTCGCCTCCTCTCTACCAAGCAACCGCCGCCGCCTCTTCTCCTCCGCCCCGCAGCCGGCCACCCTTCGACCGCGTCCTCCAGCCCAGCCGTCAACCGCCGCCGGCCGCGACGTCTGCAGCCCCGACCTCCGCCCGCGGCCACGCGATCCCTGGCCACCGTCTCCGACGGCCGCCTCGAGCCCGCGCTCGCCGCCGGGGCCGCCCCCTCGCCTCTGCACCGACCCCGCCGCCAGCGTCCGCCCGGCCCCCGTCGCCCCGAGCCGCCACTCTCCCTCTGCTCCTCTCCGCCGTCGCCAGGCCGCCGCCCTCCGCTCCTCCGGCCGCCTGCGAGCTCTGCGCCCGGCCACCGCGAGCGTCGCCGTCGCCCTCGTCTGCCGCCGGCCGTCCACCTCGAGCGCGTCGTCGCCTTCACCCCACCTCGCCGGCCCTGCCCCGAGCTTCGCTGCCTTGCGCCCCCTCTTCGACCCGCCCAGCTCTGCCGTCTGTGTCACCAGGTCGTCGCGCCTTGCACGTTCTCCAGCTCGCCTCCGACGCTCGCCGGCCCCACGCGTGTAGGGCCTCACCTTGCCCGTGCCCTTTCCGTCTGTAAGAAGTGGTAACAGTGGTGTGTTTGAGATGAGGTTGCAGCCTTGAGGGTTGGTGATGTTGTGGTCACGAGAGGATGCGGTACAGTTGAGCCGGTGGTTCGAGGCCCTCGCGAAGGTAGAGATCAACGAGATCCCCGACAAGATTATGGTACCCCATGAGCGCCCGAGACTGGAGTTTGGACCAAGAGAATCACGCTGAGCGATCACGGAACGTCGAGCTCTTCCTCACGGAACTCGAGAACGCCAAGTGCTCCTTCCCAGAGTCCGAAGGACGTTCTCGCCGAGAACCCGGACGCCAAGATCGCCGATGCGAAAACGCCAACCCCGTCTACCCCGGACATCGCGCGACAAGATCTACTTCACGGATCTGAAGACCCCGGTACCCGATCCACTCAAGTTCGCCATCGACGACAAGATCGGCACCGACCAGGGCGAGACCGATGCGCCCCGACGCCGAACCAAGCCCTGCCTCCCGGAACGCCAAGATCTACCCCAGTAAATCCGAGAACGCTTCCGTCGAGACCGAACCCGTCGAACCCCAGATCCGACCCCGAACCCCGGAACCCCAAGTTCGTCGAGAACCCCTAATGTGTGAACCCCTTTTCCGAAACCCTATTTTATAACATATTATCAACTGTCGCATATTAATTGTTCATGCATGCATACATTCATGTGGTTTGGGGGCCTTATGCCGATTCACCTCTAATTAAATATGGGGCCCATATGCGGGAAACTCTAGTCTCATAATGGCCTCATTTAAACTTGTGTAGCGAACCCGTATTATCTTTTGCCATGTAATACAACATGTAAATTGCGGGGGTTTTCTAAATAACTTGAACCGTTTAATAAATTGTCGGGACCCCCGGTTCCGCTTAATATGAGCTAATTGCATCGCACTTCTGCCATGTCATACATCGTACATGCATCATGCCGATCTTCTGTCGTGGTATTAAATATTGCATCCGGTGTTTCTTCTAGCGTTTTGCTTCTTCGCGGATAAGGCCGATGAGTTGATGTGAGCTTCACCCCGATCTTCGGTTGAACCCTTCGACAATGTTTTCAGGCGAGCATCTCCCCCTTTCTACCTATCTTACTTTTCTAGTATTTACTTCCTCCTGTTGATCTATTGCTATCTGTGTTGCGATGCTCTAGTTTTCGTACCCGTATTACCCCTTTGCAGCCCTATATTGCCTTGGACACCTCCTATTACCTGTTGTTTGGTAGATAGTTGGACTTGCGCGTCGTAGTCGCTTGCTCAAGTGGATGCGTGTCGTCAAGTACCACAGTTGTTGGAGAAGAGCCGCATGTTCGATGTTGGAGATGATCATGGCTTTATTTATTGTTCACTTTAATTACTGCTTAACAACTAAAATTGAAGTAAGCAGAGGCATCGGTGGGTGATAGATAATATTTGGTTTCCGACCGCCCACTTGTGTCCCGTAGGACCCCGAGTTCTTGACACCTGTTCCGAGATCGAGCGCGCTGACCACAGTTGGGGAGATATGGGCCCCCCATTGATTATTACCTGATTTCAAAGTATTGTACTGGGGGCCACAAACTAGTTTGAGGTTTTATTTACGATCCTGTACTTATGCCATGCTTTACTGCTTTATTACGTTTGTGCGTGGAGCACACTGTACTGTTTTGGAAGCGGAGTGTTTTCGCGGTATAGACAGTCCCCGTTTGGGGATTTGCTGTCGTATACCGCCACTGTCGCAAACCCTAAGTCCGTCTCGGAGACCGGCCGACTTCGTTGCGGGTGTCGACTTGGTGGGGTGGCCCCCATGTACTTGCTTTGGGTCTGGGAACGTCGTGACTTAGGCCCCGCCGACATACCGATGGGTGTATGTTAACTGATCTGGCAAAAAGGGTCGAAGTGACTGTGGATACTTTGGTGCACCCCTGCAGGGTTAAATCTTTTCGAGAAGCCGTGTCCGCGGTTATGGACGACTTGGAGCACAGTGCTTGATCATAGACAACTATAACTAAAGTTTATTGTTATAAATTGACTTGTATCCGATATGACTAGTAACCAGCTTCACTACAACGGAACGACTAAGTAAAAGTACCAACCACTGCTGGGTTTTGGGGTCATCTCATGCTAATTGTATCTGACTAGTAAGTGTTGCCACTATAACGGAATGGTTAACTAAAAGTGCCCACCGCTTACTTTATCAGGATGATTATCTAAACCTGACTAGTAAAGTGCCGCAACTATAACTGAATAAGTAAAACTGCCAACTGTGTGAGTTCCTCGGTTGCCTTCCTCGTTTGGTCTCGAGGGGGAAACGCCAGGATGGGTTTGTTTGATGAGAGTATCAGGTTGGATCCGAATAGGTCTTCCTCACCCCTCTCTGATAGCCGCCAGTAGTATCGAGTCTCTATAGGTTGTTTAGTGCTTGCTGCCGCTGCCGCTTCAGTCCACCATACCTATGTAGGCGAGGACCGCCGAATTCTAGTCTCGCCGTGTACTGGCCTCAGTACTGACGCTCCTCTTTTTCCTTTGCCCTTTGTCGGCACCCCTTTTGTTTTAGCAGGTTTGAGATCGACGTCGTTAGCAGGGTTACCCTTCCGGCTTGGCCTGGGCAGGGTTATGGACGCCATTGGTTATTCTTCAGGGCTCTTAGCCCCATTTGCATCTTGTCCGTAGTCGGACGCTCTGGCATTTTCAAGGTGATTTGGATCTTTGTATATTATATCTGTATTCTTGACTCTTTGAGTCGCTGTTGTATATACATCTGTTCTGTGGGTCCCATCGAGGACTGTTGTGTAATGTTATTACTTCGTTTTCCACCCGCACGCAAGTGCCTGGTGGGCACCTTCGAATCGTTTCTATGCGGGTTTGGCGAGTTTCGCTAAAACTTGCATAGGGCCGATTCTGAGGGTGTTACAGAGTGGTATCAGAGCTCAGCAGTTGCGATACCCCACAAGTCCAGCCTGTAGGATAACCTAGCTAACGGCCGAAGTAGAGTGTCAAAACTATTTTTGAAAATCGGTTGGATAGTTCTGGATAGGTCTGATTTTACTCCTTACCCCTCTGCTATTCTCCTCTTATCTCTACGTGTTTTGAATCCGCTCTCTTCTCTCTCTTCGAGTCCAGGATTTCTCGTGGTTGGGTTCCGTCGTACCTTCAGGGTTTCGCTTCCTCCTTTGATAACGGTGTTCTACCACCCGGTGTTCATGCTATCTGAGTGATCCTTTATCTGTGGTACCATTCTTTGCTCCTTGTTTGTGCCTTCCGGTGTTTTCCGACGCGACGACATCCTCTACGCCAGATCCGATGCAGAGTCTGCATTCCTCCTTTGTTTCCGAACCTCACTTGTTGAGATCTTCAGTCTGAATCCTGGGAGTTGGTTGCATAATCTGTCTATTCGTGTACATAGTAATGCTTTGAGTGCGGGATGGAGTCGCGACCATACCACTACTCTTATCATTTGCTCTGTATATTGAATAGTGGATCGATGCAATTTTACTCCTTCCACGGAAGCTAGAGGTGGCTTTATTTGCTGATACCTCTATCTTTGATCTTTTGTTTCCGGAGTGCTCTCTCTACGATCACGGACAACGACCTCTTGTTAGTGGTGTCGCGAAGATCTACACGAAGCGAGAAGACGCAGACCGCCAATCTTCCTTCCGGTACCATGAGGCGGATCTCGAGGGCGAGATCCCTTGTTAGTGGTGTCGAATTGTGGCATCCCGCAAAACCACTACTAGAAAATCGCGTTGTTTTTGTGCATTGCATCATCATGACCGCATGCTCATGTCATCATGCCACATTGCATTTGAGCATCGTCATCATCTTGCATCTGGTCGCATAAAACTATTTTGGAAAAGCCTGGTTTTGTTTTCTAAACGCCCCGTCTTTTAATTCAAAACCAAAACCGGGTCTCCGAAATATTTTGTTTTGGCTGCTATCGGCTTGCAAACGGCGCATTCAAAATTAAATAAAAATATTAAATTATTTTTAGTGGGGCAGTCGAACGGGCCGAATCGACCCGAACGACCACCACAGAAAAATACAAACGGCCCACCCCATTAATCCTACAGCTACCAACTAACCTACCCAGCCCTCCCCTCCACATCACCCCAACCAACCCCCTCTTGCCACCTCACCCTCTTCCCCCCTCTACCCAATCCCCATCTGCCACTTGTCCCACCCCCACCCTAGGCCACACACAAACAAGCACACACGCACACCACACCCAATCCCCACCACCCGCCTGTCCCGCTCAGTCCCACCCCGCGGCCACCCCCAGGAACCGACCACCCCGGCCCCACCCTGGCGCGCCCACCTCCCTCCTCCTCCTCGCTCCTTCTTCCCCACCGACAACCGCCTCCCGCGCCGCCCCTTCCCTCTGGCCACCTTTCACCGCCGGCGCGCTTCCCCCCCCCCTGCAGCACACCCCCTCTCCCTCCTCCTCCCTCGCCCCTCCCCGCCGGCCGCCCGCGTTCCCCTCCACCGCCGCCGCATCCGCTCTGCCCCTCCCTGCAGCACCCCGCCTCTGCTCGCCTCCTCTCTACCAAGCAACCGCCGCCGCCTCTTCTCCTCCGCCCCGCAGCCGGCCACCCTTCGACCGCGTCCTCCAGCCCAGCCGTCAACCGCCGCCGGCCGCGACGTCTGCAGCCCCGACCTCCGCCCGCGGCCACGCGATCCCTGGCCACCGTCTCCGACGGCCGCCTCGAGCCCGCGCTCGCCGCCGGGGCCGCCCCCTCGCCTCTGCACCGACCCCGCCGCCAGCGTCCGCCCGGCCCCCGTCGCCCCGAGCCGCCACTCTCCCTCTGCTCCTCTCCGCCGTCGCCAGGCCGCCGCCCTCCGCTCCTCCGGCCGCCTGCGAGCTCTGCGCCCGGCCACCGCGAGCGTCGCCGTCGCCCTCGTCTGCCGCCGGCCGTCCACCTCGAGCGCGTCGTCGCCTTCACCCCACCTCGCCGGCCCTGCCCCGAGCTCTGCTGCCTTGCGCCCCCTCTTCGACCCGCCCAGCTCTGTCGTCTGTGTCACCAGGTCGTCGCGCCTTGCACGTTCTCCAGCTCGCCTCCGACGCTCGCCGGCCCCACGCGTGTAGGGCCTCACCTTGCCCGTGCCCTTTCCGTCTGTAAGAAGTGGTAACAGTGGTGTGTTTGAGATGAGGTTGCAGCCTTGAGGGTTGGTGATGTTGTGGTCACGAGAGGATGCGGTACAGTTGAGCCGGTGGTTCGAGGCCCTCGCGAAGGTAGAGATCAACGAGATCCCCGACAAGATTATGGTACCCCATGAGCGCCCGAGACTGGAGTTTGGACCAAGAGAATCACGCTGAGCGATCACGGAACGTCGAGCTCTTCCTCACGGAACTCGAGAACGCCAAGTGCTTCTTCCCGGAGTCCGAAGGACGTTCTCACCGAGAACCCGGACGCCAAGATCGCCGATGCGAAAACGCCAAGCCCGTCTACCCCGGACATCGCGCGACAAGATCTACTTCACGGATCTGAAGACCCCGGTACCCGATCCACTCAAGTTCGCCATCGACGACAAGATCGGCACCGACCAGGGCGAGACCGATGCGCCCCGACGCCGAACCAAGCCCTGCCTCCCGGAACGCCAAGATCTACCCCAGTAAATCCGAGAACGCTTCCGTCGAGACCGAACCCGTCGAACCCCAGATCCGACCCCGAACCCCGGAACCCCAAGTTCGTCGAGAACCCCTAATGTGTGAACCCCTTTTCCGAAACCCTATTTTATAACATATTATCAACTGTCGCATATTAATTGTTCATGCATGCATACATTCATGTGGTTTGGGGGCCTTATGCCGATTCACCTCTAATTAAATATGGGGCCCATATGCGGGAAACTCTAGTCTCATAATGGCCTCATTTAAACTTGTGTAGCGAACCCGTATTATCTTTTGCCATGTAATACAACATGTAAATTGCGGGGGTTTTCTAAATAACTTGAACCGTTTAATAAATTGTCGGGACCCCCGGTTCCGCTTAATATGAGCTAATTGCATCGCACTTCTGCCATGTCATACATCGTACATGCATCATGCCGATCTTCTGTCGTGGTATTAAATATTGCATCCGGTGTTTCTTCTAGCGTTTTGCTTCTTCGCGGATAAGGCCGATGAGTTGATGTGAGCTTCGCCCCGATCTTCGGTTGAACCCTTCGACAATGTTTTCAGGCGAGCATCTCCCCCTTTCTACCTATCTTACTTTTCTAGTATTTACTTCCTCCTGTTGATCTATTGCTATCTGTGTTGCGATGCTCTAGTTTTCGTACCCGTATTACCCCTTTGCAGCCCTATATTGCCTTGGACACCTCCTATTACCTGTTGTTTGGTAGATAGTTGGACTTGCGCGTCGTAGTCGCTTGCTCAAGTGGATGCGTGTCGTCAAGTACCACAGTTGTTGGAGAAGAGCCGCATGTTCGATGTTGGAGATGATCATGGCTTTATTTATTGTTCACTTTAATTACTGCTTAACAACTAAAATTGAAGTAAGCAGAGGCATCGGTGGGTGATAGATAATATTTGGTTTCCGACCGCCCACTTGTGTCCCGTAGGACCCCGAGTTCTTGACACCTGTTCCGAGATCGAGCGCGCTGACCACAGTTGGGGAGATATGGGCCCCCCATTGATTATTACCTGATTTCAAAGTATTGTACTGGGGGCCACAAACTAGTTTGAGGTTTTATTTACGATCCTGTACTTATGCCATGCTTTACTGCTTTATTACGTTTGTGCGTGGAGCACACTGTACTGTTTTGGAAGCGGAGTGTTTTCGCGGTATAGACAGTCCCCGTTTGGGGATTTGCTGTCGTATACCGCCACTGTCGCAAACCCTAAGTCCGTCTCGGAGACCGGCCGACTTCGTTGCGGGTGTCGACTTGGTGGGGTGGCCCCCATGTACTTGCTTTGGGTCTGGGAACGTCGTGACTTAGGCCCCGCCGACATACCGATGGGTGTATGTTAACTGATCTGGCAAAAAGGGTCGAAGTGACTGTGGATACTTTGGTGCACCCCTGCAGGGTTAAATCTTTTCGAGAAGCCGTGTCCGCGGTTATGGACGACTTGGAGCACAGTGCTTGATCATAGACAACTATAACTAAAGTTTATTGTTATAAATTGACTTGTATCCGATATGACTAGTAACCAGCTTCACTACAACGGAACGACTAAGTAAAAGTACCAACCACTGCTGGGTTTTGGGGTCATCTCATGCTAATTGTATCTGACTAGTAAGTGTTGCCACTATAACGGAATGGTTAACTAAAAGTGCCCACCGCTTACTTTATCAGGATGATTATCTAAACCTGACTAGTAAAGTGCCGCAACTATAACTGAATAAGTAAAACTGCCAACTGTGTGAGTTCCTCGGTTGCCTTCCTCGTTTGGTCTCGAGGGGGAAACGCCAGGATGGGTTTGTTTGATGAGAGTATCAGGTTGGATCCGAATAGGTCTTCCTCACCCCTCTCTGATAGCCGCCAGTAGTATCGAGTCTCTATAGGTTGTTTAGTGCTTGCTGCCGCTGCCGCTTCAGTCCACCATACCTATGTAGGCGAGGACCGCCGAATTCTAGTCTCGCCGTGTACTGGCCTCAGTACTGACGCTCCTCTTTTTCCTTTGCCCTTTGTCGGCACCCCTTTTGTTTTAGCAGGTTTGAGATCGACGTCGTTAGCAGGGTTACCCTTCCGGCTTGGCCTGGGCAGGGTTATGAACGCCATTGGTTATTCTTCAGGGCTCTTAGCCCCATTTGCATCTTGTCCGTAGTCGGACGCTCTGGCATTTTCAAGGTGATTTGGATCTTTGTATATTATATCTGTATTCTTGACTCTTTGAGTCGCTATTGTATATACATCTGTTCTGTGGGTCCCATCGAGGACTGTTGTGTAATGTTATTACTTCGTTTTCCACCCGCACGCAAGTGCCTGGTGGGCACCTTCGAATCGTTTCTATGCGGGTTTGGCGAGTTTCGCTAAAACTTGCATAGGGCCGATTCTGAGGGTGTTACAGAGTGGTATCAGAGCTCAGCAGTTGCGATACCCCACAAGTCCAGCCTGTAGGATAACCTAGCTAACGGCCGAAGTAGAGTGTCAAAACTATTTTTGAAAATCGGTTGGATAGTTCTGGATAGGTCTGATTTTACTCCTTACCCCTCTGCTATTCTCCTCTTATCTCTACGTGTTTTGAATCCGCTCTCTTCTCTCTCTTCGAGTCCAGGATTTCTCGTGGTTGGGTTCCGTCGTACCTTCAGGGTTTCGCTTCCTCCTTTGATAACGGTGTTCTACCACCTGGTGTTCATGCTATCTGAGTGATCCTTTATCTGTGGTACCATTCTTTGCTCCTTGTTTGTGCCTTCCGGTGTTTTCCGACGCGACGACATCCTCTACGCCAGATCCGATGCAGAGTCTGCATTCCTCCTTTGTTTCCGAACCTCACTTGTTGAGATCTTCAGTCTGAATCCTGGGAGTTGGTTGCATAATCTGTCTATTCGTGTACATAGTAATGCTTTGAGTGCGGGATGGAGTCACGACCATACCACTACTCTTATCATTTGCTCTGTATATTGAATAGTGGATCGATGCAATTTTACTCCTTCCACGGAAGCTAGAGGTGGCTTTATTTGCTGATACCTCTATCTTTGATCTTTTGTTTCCGGAGTGCTCTCTCTACGATCACGGACAACGACCTCTTGTTAGTGGTGTCGCGAAGATCTACACGAAGCGAGAAGACGCAGACCGCCAATCTTCCTTCCGGTACCATGAGGCGGATCTCGAGGGCGAGATCCCTTGTTAGTGGTGTCGAATTGTGGCATCCCGCAAAACCACTACTAGAAAATCGCGTTGTTTTTGTGCATTGCATCATCATGACCGCATGCTCATGTCATCATGCCACATTGCATTTGAGCATCGTCATCATCTTGCATCTGGTCGCATAAAACTATTTTGGAAAAGCCTGGTTTTGTTTTCTAAACGCCCCGTCTTTTAATTCAAAACCAAAACCGGGTCTCCGAAATATTTTGTTTTGGCTGCTATCGGCTTGCAAACGGCACATTCAAAATTAAATAAAAATATTAAATTATTTTTAGTGGGGCAGTCGAACGGGCCGAATCGACCCGAACGACCACCACAGAAAAATACAAACGGCCCACCCCATTAATCCTACAGCTACCAACTAACCTACCCAGCCCTCCCCTCCACATCACCCCAACCAACCCCCTCTTGCCACCTCACCCTCTTCCCCCCTCTACCCAATCCCCATCTGCCACTTGTCCCACCCCCACCCTAGGCCACACACACACAAGCACACACGCACACCACACCCAATCCCCACCACCCGCCTGTCCCGCTCAGTCCCACCCCGCGGCCACCCCCAGGAACCGACCACCCCGGCCCCACCCTGGCGCGCCCACCTCCCTCCTCCTCCTCGCTCCTTCTTCCCCACCGACAACCGCCTCCCGCGCCGCCCCTTCCCTCTGGCCACCTTTCACCGCCGGCGCGCTTCCCCCCCCCTGCAGCACACCCTCTCTCCCTCCTCCTCCCTCGCCCCTCCCCGCCGGCCGCCCGCGTTCCCCTCCACCGCCGCCGCATCCGCTCTGCCCCTCCCTGCAGCACCCCGCCTCTGCTCGCCTCCTCTCTACCAAGCAACCGCCGCCGCCTCTTCTCCTCCGCCCCGCAGCCGGCCACCCTTCGACCGCGTCCTCCAGCCCAGCCGTCAACCGCCGCCGGCCGCGACGTCTGCAGCCCCGACCTCCGCCCGCGGCCACGCGATCCCTGGCCACCGTCTCCGACGGCCGCCTCGAGCCCGCGCTCGCCGCCGGGGCCGCCCCCTCGCCTCTGCACCGACCCCGCCGCCAGCGTCCGCCCGGCCCCCGTCGCCCCGAGCCGCCACTCTCCCTCTGCTCCTCTCCGCCGTCGCCAGGCCGCCGCCCTCCGCTCCTCCGGCCGCCTGCGAGCTCTGCGCCCGGCCACCGCGAGCGTCGCCGTCGCCCTCGTCTGCCGCCGGCCGTCCACCTCGAGCGCGTCGTCGCCTTCACCCCACCTCGCCGGCCCTGCCCCGAGCTCCGCTGCCTTGCGCCCCCTCTTCGACCCGCCCAGCTCTGTCGTCTGTGTCACCAGGTCGTCGCGCCTTGCACGTTCTCCAGCTCGCCTCCGACGCTCGCCGGCCCCACGCGTGTAGGGCCTCACCTTGCCCGTGCCCTTTCCGTCTGTAAGAAGTGGTAACAGTGGTGTGTTTGAGATGAGGTTGCAGCCTTGAGGGTTGGTGATGTTGTGGTCACGAGAGGATGCGGTACAGTTGAGCCGGTGGTTCGAGGCCCTCGCGAAGGTAGAGATCAACGAGATCCCCGACAAGATTATGGTACCCCATGAGCGCCCGAGACTGGAGTTTGGACCAAGAGAATCACGCTGAGCGATCACGGAACGTCGAGCTCTTCCTCACGGAACTCGAGAACGCCAAGTGCTTCTTCCCGGAGTCCGAAGGACGTTCTCACCGAGAACCCGGACGCCAAGATCGCCGATGCGAAAACGCCAAGCCCGTCTACCCCGGACATCGCGCGACAAGATCTATTTCACGGATCTGAAGACCCCGGTACCCGATCCACTCAAGTTCGCCATCGACGACAAGATCGGCACCGACCAGGGCGAGACCGATGCGCCCCGACGCCGAACCAAGCCCTGCCTCCCGGAACGCCAAGATCTACCCCAGTAAATCCGAGAACGCTTCCGTCGAGACCGAACCCGTCGAACCCCAGATCCGACCCCGAACCCCGGAACCCCAAGTTCGTCGAGAACCCCTAATGTGTGAACCCCTTTTCCGAAACCCTATTTTATAACATATTATCAACTGTCGCATATTAATTGTTCATGCATGCATACATTCATGTGGTTTGGGGGCCTTATGCCGATTCACCTCTAATTAAATATGGGGCCCATATGCGGGAAACTCTAGTCTCATAATGGCCTCATTTAAACTTGTGTAGCGAACCCGTATTATCTTTTGCCATGTAATACAACATGTAAATTGCGGGGGTTTTCTAAATAACTTGAACCGTTTAATAAATTGTCGGGACCCCCGGTTCCGCTTAATATGAGCTAATTGCATCGCACTTCTGCCATGTCATACATCGTACATGCATCATGCCGATCTTCTGTCGTGGTATTAAATATTGCATCCGGTGTTTCTTCTAGCGTTTTGCTTCTTCGCGGATAAGGCCGATGAGTTGATGTGAGCTTCGCCCCGATCTTCGGTTGAACCCTTCGACAATGTTTTCAGGCGAGCATCTCCCCCTTTCTACCTATCTTACTTTTCTAGTATTTACTTCCTCCTGTTGATCTATTGCTATCTGTGTTGCGATGCTCTAGTTTTCGTACCCGTATTACCCCTTTGCAGCCCTATATTGCCTTGGACACCTCCTATTACCTGTTGTTTGGTAGATAGTTGGACTTGCGCGTCGTAGTCGCTTGCTCAAGTGGATGCGTGTCGTCAAGTACCACAGTTGTTGGAGAAGAGCCGCATGTTCGATGTTGGAGATGATCATGGCTTTATTTATTGTTCACTTTAATTACTGCTTAACAACTAAAATTGAAGTAAGCAGAGGCATCGGTGGGTGATAGATAATATTTGGTTTCCGACCGCCCACTTGTGTCCCGTAGGACCCCGAGTTCTTGACACCTGTTCCGAGATCGAGCGCGCTGACCACAGTTGGGGAGATATGGGCCCCCCATTGATTATTACCTGATTTCAAAGTATTGTACTGGGGGCCACAAACTAGTTTGAGGTTTTATTTACGATCCTGTACTTATGCCATGCTTTACTGCTTTATTACGTTTGTGCGAGGAGCACACTGTACTGTTTTGGAAGCGGAGTGTTTTCGCGGTATAGACAGTCCCCGTTTGGGGATTTGCTGTCGTATACCGCCACTGTCGCAAACCCTAAGTCCGTCTCGGAGACCGGCCGACTTCGTTGCGGGTGTCGACTTGGTGGGGTGGCCCCCATGTACTTGCTTTGGGTCTGGGAACGTCGTGACTTAGGCCCCGCCGACATACCGATGGGTGTATGTTAACTGATCTGGCAAAAAGGGTCGAAGTGACTGTGGATACTTTGGTGCACCCCTGCAGGGTTAAATCTTTTCGAGAAGCCGTGTCCGCGGTTATGGACGACTTGGAGCACAGTGCTTGATCATAGACAACTATAACTAAAGTTTATTGTTATAAATTGACTTGTATCCGATATGACTAGTAACCAGCTTCACTACAACGGAACGGCTAAGTAAAATTACCAACCACTGCTGGGTTTTGGGGTCATCTCATGCTAATTGTATCTGACTAGTAAGTGTTGCCACTATAACGGAATGGTTAACTAAAAGTGCCCACCGCTTACTTTATCAGGATGATTATCTAAACCTGACTAGTAAAGTGCCGCAACTATAACTGAATAAGTAAAACTGCCAACTGTGTGAGTTCCTCGGTTGCCTTCCTCGTTTGGTCTCGAGGGGGAAACGCCAGGATGGGTTTGTTTGATGAGAGTATCAGGTTGGATCCGAATAGATCTTCCTCACCCCTCTCTGATAGCCGCCAGTAGTATCGAGTCTCTATAGGTTGTTTAGTGCTTGCTGCCGCTGCCGCTTCAGTCCACCATACCTATGTAGGCGAGGACCGCCGAATTCTAGTCTCGCCGTGTACTGGCCTCAGTACTGACGCTCCTCTTTTTCCTTTGCCCTTTGTCGGCACCCCTTTTGTTTTAGCAGGTTTGAGATCGACGTCGTTAGCAGGGTTACCCTTCCGGCTTGGCCTGGGCAGGGTTATGGACGCCATTGGTTATTCTTCAGGGCTCTTAGCCCCATTTGCATCTTGTCCGTAGTCGGACGCTCTGGCATTTTCAAGGTGATTTGGATCTTTGTATATTATATCTGTATTCTTGACTCTTTGAGTCGCTGTTGTATATACATCTGTTCTGTGGGTCCCATCGAGGACTGATGTGTAATGTTATTACTTCGTTTTCCACCCGCACGCAAGTGCCTGGTGGGCACCTTCGAATCGTTTCTATGCGGGTTTGGCGAGTTTCGCTAAAACTTGCATAGGGCCGATTCTGAGGGTGTTACACTAAGCTGCACACTATAACTCAACCTAGCGTCTGGTTGGTTGAGACCTACGGATAAAAAAATAGATGCAGAGACGTAGCGCTTGAGCGACGCCGACCGACGGTCACGCTCGCACGGAAGAGGTCATGACGGCTGGGACGGGGTCTGGCCGTCCGGCAGGAATGGTGTGGTGGTGTGTGTTCCTGACAGTTCGAGGGTAGGGAGCTAGGAAGAAAGGGTTTGAGCCGGTCGTGGGCGTGCATTGCTGGTTTCCTCTTGGTTCCCAACTAATGGGGCAGAGAAGATGGGCCACTGCATTTCGATCAGGCCAAATCATAAACATCTACAAGTATCAGGCTTATCAAATAGCTGCGACCCGGGCCATGGCCCTAGCTGCCAAATGGTGACTATCTAGACTATAGTACAGATTGTGCATGCCATTATCTAGACTATCAGCCTCCGAAAGGTTACAAGAGTTGAGGCCTATAGATCCTTACACTCTGGTAGAAAATGTCCCCGTATGTACAGTTGTAGTTGAATGTGTAAAGTGATGCTCCGACATGATATGTAAGAACTACCTCACAAAAGTGGTTTCAGTTGTGCAATGCATTCAGTGTTTGCATTATCGTTTCAGCTTCTCAACCACGAGTTGCGTTTTCTAATATGCATGAATATATTTTTATATGTCATCATTGATCTTGAATAGGGCAATTCACTGTTCCATTGATTGAACAATGAACCAAGTTCTTGCGGCAGAGAAGGGGACGGAAAAGAAAGAACTATATTCATACACTGCCCCGGAATACATTATGGTGCAAAGCGTGAAAACAAGAAATACATTATGGTGCAAAGAATAAAAACAATAAGTTATAGGGTTGTTATCATAGTATATGGCTAAATGCTTCCAGATATTGGACAGTAGGCAAGCTGGAATTACCTATGTATGACTTTAATATGCTTTGCATTTGCTGATATCACCTTTGCAAATATTTATTTGAATTGATTCTGTCATAGTGTCATAAGATGTATTCTCCATTAATTTTGAGCAAAACAATCCGCAACAATTGTGTCGGGTATCATCTGTTGAATAAAAGAGCAATTTACCAAGCGAATTATGTGAAATAGCGAATACATATTAAGGCATATAACCAAACAAACTATAAGGCGTAAAACTTTAGATACGATCAGAATAAGATTGAAAAAGAAGATATACACGGCAGTAGTAGAAGAGGAACCGCCGGCGTTGGAATCATCGTTGGCCATGTCGTCGAGGAAGAGGGTGCTGATGTCGGGGAAGAAGTCCTCGTCAGGAAAGAAGTCGCCGCAGTCTCTATCCGTGAGGGAGTCCGTGACGAAGCCAGTAGTCGCGCTGATAGCGTTTCCCAAAAATCTTATCGCCCTTCTCCCATACAGGACTCGAAGCAGCGGGGTCTCGGAGGCCTACTGTCCCGGCTCGCGGTGCACGCCGCAAGACGGGATGGGGAAGATCTAGGTAACGCAGTGCTCTGGAACTGGAGGCGCAAAGGATGTGTTGCAGTGTATCTAAGTGGAGGCGTGACCTCTCTCTTATATAGACACAGAGGGATAGACAGACAGGCTGCGCAGAAGATGAAACGAACGGACAGAAGTTGAAGCGAACAGGCGGCAGCCCATCGGACAATCTCCACTCAGTTCGTATTTATTTAGCTCGTATTAAAAGTCTACTCGAGCAAAACGTTTCAACTTCTGTATGACTTTTCATATACCACTCATGCGTGGCAAAATAAAACTCGGCTCGGCGAGATTCCCGCAACCCGCGGCGCGCACGCGTCGTGGCGTGGCGTGGCATGGCGAGGAGGAGTGCACGTGTGGAACTCTCTCCTTCTCCTTCTCATCCTTTTTACCAAGTGGTAGGAGAGCTCATCTTATAAGCTGGTCCAACTTCCACTCAACTAGCAATGTGAGACTAAACATTTATCCCAGCTCTTGCCTTGCATGAATGGACCAAATTGGCCTCTAGGATTTCAGGAATTTATTGGCATATAATAAATGGGCTGGGCCTATTTAGACAAAAATTCCAACATCATCTTGTACTCTTAATGTGTTGTTTTTACTTATTATTATTATTATTGTTGTTATTATTATTATTATTATTATAAATTATAGAATATAGAATATAGATATAATAAAACATGTGGGATGGCCATTGAGGTCGGCATATAGGGCACACACGTATGCAATTTTCATATGCATTATTTTAAGTGTGCGGAGAGAAAATTTGAAGAGCTTAAGGTGGTAGTTATTGTGTGAAAGTACATGATAAATAAGTTGTAGTTACAAATGATTTGATCTATGTATGAAATCTAAATTTATACAACCGTAGCAACGCACGGGCACTCAACTAGTGGAAGATAGCAATAAAGGGTTCTTGCCCATGTTGCCTAATACGACCTTGAGTAAAACTCAAAGTCCAGCAACGGCAGAAGATAGAGAAAGGATGAGTAAGACTCCCTATGCCTCAGCCATAGGATCTCTAATGTATGCCATGCTATGTACTAGACCCGACATTGCATATGTTGTTAGTTTGACTAGCAGATATCAAAGTGATCCAGGAGTGGATCATTGGACAGGGGTCAAAAACATCCTTAAATACTTGAGAATAACTAAGGATATGGTTCTTTCTTATGGAGGTGATGAACAACTCGTTGTTAATGGTTACACCGATGCTAGTTGGAACACCGATCCGGATGATTCTAAATCTCAATCTGGATACGTATTTACTTTGAATGGTGCAGCCGTTAGCTGGAGGAGTGCAAAGCAAAGCGTTGTGGCGAGATCTTCAACTGAATCGGAATACATAGCTGCTTCTGAGGCTTCACAAGAAGCGATATGGATGAAGGAGTTTATTACAGAGCTCGGTGTGGTTCCAAGTGCGCTGGACCCAATGTCTATCTACTGTGATAACATGGGTGCCATAGCCAATGCGCAAGAACCAAGGTCACACAAGAAGCTGAAGCACATCAAGCTACGTTTTCATGCTATTCGAGAACATGTCCAAGATGGTGACATAAAGATTTGCAAAGTACACACAGATCTGAATGTGGCGGATCCGTTGACTAAACCTCTCCCGAGGACAAAACATGACCAACACCAAACTGCCATGGGTGTTCGGTATATTACCATGTAATCTAGATTAGTTGACTCTAGTGCAAGTGGGAGATTGTTGGAGATATGCCCTAGAGGCAATAATAAATGTAGTTATTATTATATCTTTGTGTTTATGATAAATGTTTACATTCATGCTATAACAGTATTAATAAGGAAACATTAATACTTGTGTGATTTGTAAACTAAATTAGAGTCCCTAGTAAAGCCTCTTCATAATACTAGCTTGTTGGTTAATAAATGATTGTGGTTTTCCTATCATGAACATTGAGATGTTATTAACAACAAGATCATATCGTTAGGAGAATGGTATGATGGACATACTCCTATAGATAAGCGTAGCATAAAGATCAAATCATTTTAATAGTTCAATTGCTATATGCTTTCTGATACATAGTAACCTAATTCCTTCGACCATGAGATCATGCATATCACCATCACCGGAAGGATGCTTTGATGACATCAAACACCACACCGTAACTGGGTGGTTATAAAGGTGGCATTGAGTGTTCGGAAAGTATGGGTTGAGACACATGAATCAAAAGTGGGATTTGTCCATCCATATGACGGATAGATATATTCTGGGCCCTCTCGGTGGAATGTCATCCAATTGGCTTGCAAGCATGTGACTGGCTCACAAGGGATCACATATCACGGGAACAAGAAAAGAGTACTTATCAGTAACGAGGTTGAACTGGGTATGCAGAGATACCGACGATCAAAACCTCGGATAAGTAAACTATCGTGAGACAAAGGGAAATTGGTATCGTATGTAAGTGGTTCATTCGATCGCAAAGTAATCGTAGAAATATGTGGGAACCATATGAATTTCCAGATTCCTCTATTGGTTATTGTTCGGATAAGTGTCTCGATCATGTCCGCATAATTCACGAACCGTAGGGAGACACACTTAAGGATTCAATGTTGTTGAGTAGTTATGGAATGATGAGTAAGAGACTAAATGTTGTTCGGAGTCTCAGATGGAATCCGGGATATCACGAGGAGATCCGGAATAGTCCGGAGAATAAGATTCATATAAGGAAAGTCATGTTTCGGGGTTGGAGAATGATTCCGGTGTTTTCATCGGGAATGTTCTAGAAGGGTCCGGAAGGTCCGGCACTCCGGAGGGGAAGGGTACATGAATGTGTCATAACAAGTTGGAATGGTTGCATCATGTACTAGGTGTCATCGCGGAGCAAAATAAAGGGATAAATCAAATCCTAGTTTGAAAAGTCAAACGCCAATTTGAAAAGTCAAACGACAAGTTTGCTTGGTGGAGGGAGAGTAGGAAACCTACTTGGGGAGGAGTTCCTCTCCCTCCACCCGCCGGCCTTGGAGGCCGAGTTGGTGGAGGACTCCTCTCCCCTGGCCGGCGCCCTCCCACCTATAAAAGGAGGGGCAGGGCTGCCCCTCTAGACCTACACCTTGCCCCACTAAAACCCTAGCCCTAGCCGCCGGCCCTCTTGCAGCCGCCGCCGCCCTAGGGCAAACCCTAGCCGCCGACTTGGTGTAGGGTTCGCAGCATAGAAAACAAAATTTTTCCTACGATGTGAACTATATACCAAGATCTATCTACTAGATACAAACAACGGGCGGATGTATATCCGTAGAGAACATACCCTTGAAGACCGACAAAGCTTAACGAGTTCAACTCGTGGTTGATGTAGACGATCTCTTGCCGATCTCAAGATCGAGAGGAAGTCCTAGCGCCGCAAATCAGTAGCGCATCCGTGCTCGCACACACGTTCGAGGCACCGAGCAACCTCCGCCTCCTCGCTCCAGCGATGCAGCGGAAGCACAACTCTTTCTTACCGAATAGCCACCGGGAACATGTATCTCGCTAGTCCGAGACCATGGGGGATAAATTCTAGAGGGGGAGAGAGATCCTTCACGAGGAGGTGTGAGAGACAAGTGAGGAGGGGGCTCCTTTTATAGGAGGAGGGGGGCACCCAAGGGGGTGGCCGCCGGCCATGGGGCTGCCCCCTCCCCTCCTTCATTCATGTGGGTGGACACTCCACTCACAAAATGCCCTTTAAATCCCTCCACTCAAAAGTCCACTCAAATTCCCATTAAATTTCCACCAAATTTAATGCAAACTCTCATTAAATAAAACTCTTTTATTTTATTCAGAATTTTGTCAATTACTTTAATGACAAACATTCACAAATAACCCCTTGCTAGAATTCTATTTCACATGCATAACCACTTTATGCAATTTCACCCGAAAACCTGTTTCGGTATCTAGTGAAATAAATTCCTGCGCTTGTTCATTCTTTCGGCATGAAACATTTGCTCCAATTGGATGTCGGTGTCTCTTAAGTGTGTCACCCTACGGTTCGTGAATAATGCGGACATGATCGAGACCCCTCTCGGATCAATAATCAGAAGCGGGATCTGGAGACCCATACTGACTCCCACACATTCAACGATGACTTTCTTGTGATCGTCAGAACCTTTTACGCTAGTATCTTAATCCCTTTGTTTCACGATATATTACATGTCCGAGATTCGATCATCGGTATCTCCATACCTAGTTTGATCTCGTTACCGACATGCACTCTTTTCTCGTTCCTGTGATATAACATTCTAGTGATCAAATCACTTGCTTGCAAGCTAATCAATGTGATATCACCGAGAGGGCCCAGAGTATATCTATCCGTCATCGGGATGAACAAATTCCACTCTCGATCCATGAGCCTCAACATAACACTTTATTAGTTCTGAATCCATCTTTATAATCACCCTGTTACGGTGTGACGTTTGATGTTATCAAGAAACTCTTCCGGTGTTAGTGATTGACATGATCTCATGGTCTAAGGATTAGGATCACTTCGTAAGTTGTTATAGCAATATAAACTCAATGACGTTGATCGTAATGCTATACTTCGGATGAATGTTCATCACACCATTACACTAATGTTGTGATCCCGTTATTAACAACATCCAATGTCCATGATCAGGAAACCTTGATCATCTTGTTAATCAACGAGCTAGTTTATGAGAGAGGCATAACTAGGAACTTTCTGTTTGTTTATTAAACACACATGTATTAATGTTTCCGTATTAATACAATTATAGCATGCAAAATAAACATCTATCATATACTTGGAATACACATAATAAACACTTTATTATTGCCTCTCAGGGCATATTCCCTTCAGTATCCCACTTGCACTAGAGACAATAATCTAGTTACATAGTGATAAATCTAACACCCATTGAGTTCTGGTGTTGATCATGTTTTGCTCTAGGGAGCGTTTTAGTCAACGGATCTGCTACATTGAGATCCGTATGTACTTTACAAATCTTTATATCTCCATCCTTGACATGCTCGCGGATGGAGTGAAACCGGCACTTAATATGCTTGGAATGCTTGTGAGACCTTGGCTCTTTGGCATTGGCAATGGCACCATTGTTGTCACAATAGATCACCATTGGGTCCAACGCGTTTGCCATCACTCCTAGTTCGGATATGAACTCCTTCATCCAAACTGCTTCCCGAGCCGCTTCTGAAGCAGCAACATATTCGGCCTCCGTTGTTGATCCCGCTACCACAGGTTGTTTGGAGCTCCTCCAACTAACCGCTCCGCCATTCATGAGAAATACGTATCCGGATTGAGACTTAGAGTCATCCGGATCGGTGTCAAAGATAGCGTCGACATAACACTTAGCGACGAGCTCTTCTTCACCTCCGTATACAAGAAACATATCCTTAGTTCTTCGTAAGTACTTAAGGATATTCTTGACCGCTATCCAGTGTTCCGAACCTGGATCCGATTGGTACCTACTAGTCAAACTAATAGCATGTGCCACATCCGGTCTTGTACATAGCATGGCGTACATTATAGAGCCTATGGCTGAAGCATAGGGGACTTTGTCCATTATCTCTCTTTCTTCCGCCGAAGCCGGACTTTGAGTCTTACTCAATGTCTTGCCTTGCAACATAGGTAAGAACCCCTTCTTACTTCCGTCCATTTTAAACTTCTTTAAAATCTTATCAAGGTATGTACTTTGCGATAGCCCTATTAGGCGCCTAGATCTATCTCTATAGATCTTTATGCCTAATATGTATGGCGCTTCACCTAGGTCCTTCATTGAAAATTTGCTGTTTAGATAACTTTTAACACTGTTTAAAAGATCTATATCATTTCCGATCAATAATATGTCATCCACATATAATATCAGAAATGCCACATTGCTCCCACTCACTTTCTTGTAAATACAAGCTTCTCCATAAGTTTGGACAAATCCAAACTCTTTGATCACCTCATTAAAGCGGAGATTCCAACTTCGTGATGCTTGCTTCAATCCATAGATGGATCGCTGAAGCTTGCACACCTTGTTAACATCCTTAGGATCGACAAAACCCTTTGGTTGTATCATATACAACTCTTCTTCAATATTACCATTGAGAAACGCGGTTTTGACATCCATCTGCCATATCTCATAATCGAAATATGCAGCAATTGCTAACATAATCCTAACTGACTTTAGCATCGCTACGGGAGAGAAAGTCTCATCGTAGTCAACTCCTTGAATTTGTCGAAACCCCTTTGCGACAAGTCGAGCTTTATAGACGGTCACATTACCATCAGCATCAGTTTTCCTTTTGAAAATCCATTTGTTCTCCACGGCCTTTCGGTCGTGAGGTAATTCCACCAAGTTCCAAACTTGATTTTCATACATGGATTCCATCTCGGATTTCATGGCTTCTAACCATTTGTTGGAATCCGGGCTCATCATCGCTTCTTCATACGTCGCAGGGTCATCATTTTCATCAACCATGAAATTCATGACAGGATTTCCGTACAGCTCGGGAGCTGCACGCGTCCTATTTGACCTGCGAGGTTCGGTAGTACTCTCTTTCGGAGTTTCATGATCATTATCATTAGTTCCCTCTTCAACAGGTGGAGCCAACTCCGGAACAACTTCCGGCGCTGCGCTACTCGCCATACTTTGAAGAGAAGGTTCCACAACCTCTTCGAGTTCTACCTTCCGACTACTCACACCTTTCGCGAGAAACTCTTTCTCTAGAAAGGATCCATTCTTGGCAACAAAAACCTTGCCCCCGGATCAGTGATAGAAGGAATACCCAATAGTTTCTTTAGGGTATCCTATGAAGACGCATTTTTCCGCTTTGGGTTCGAGTTTATCCGGTTGAAGTTTCTTCACATAAACATCGCATCCCCAAACTTTAAGAAATGACAGCTTAGGTTTGTTTCCAAACCACAATTCATACGGTGTCTTTTCAACGGATTTAGATGGTGCCCGATTTAAGTGAATGCAGCAGTTTCTAGTGC
Organism: Avena sativa; assembly: GCA_916181665.1. Taxonomy (NCBI): domain Eukaryota; kingdom Viridiplantae; phylum Streptophyta; class Magnoliopsida; order Poales; family Poaceae; genus Avena; species Avena sativa. The sequence continues at coordinate 380,760,720 of OV702284.1, forward strand.
ATAACCCCAAAATGACAACGGCAAGTCCGTCAGAGACATCATAGATCGAACCATATCTAATAAAGTACGATTACGACGTTCCGACACACCATTTCACTGTGGTGTTCCGGCAGGTGTGAGTTGTGAAACAATTCCACACTCTTTCATGTGAGTGCTAAACTCGTAACTTAGATACTCACCTCCACGGTCGGACCGTAGAAATTTGATCTTTCTATTACGATGATTTTCCACTTCATTCTGAAATTCCTTGAACTTTTCAAAGGTTTCAGACTTGTGTTTCATCAAGTAGATATAACCGTATCTACTCAAATCATCCGTGAAAGTAACAAAATAACGATATCCACCTCGCGCCGACACACTCATTGGACCACATACATCAGAATGTATGATTTCCAACAAATCTGTCGCCCGTTCCATTGAACCGGAAAACGGCGTTCTAGTCATCTTGCCCATAAGGCATGGCTCACATGTATCAAATGATTCATAATCAAGTGATTCCAAAAGTCCATCCGAATGGAGCTTATTCATGCGTTTAACGCCAATATGACCTAGACGGCAGTGCCACATATATGCGGATATATCATCATTAAGTTTAATCCTTTTAGCATCAACATTATGAATATGTGTAACATTATCATCGAGATCTAATAGAAATAAACCATTCATCATCGGTGCATGACCATAAAAGATTTCATTCATATAAATGGAACAACCATTGTTCTCGGATTTAAATGAATAACCACTTCGCATCAAACACGATCCAGATACAATGTTCATGCTCAGTGCAGGCACCAGATAACATTTATTCAAGTTTATAACTAATCCCGACGGTAAGTGGAGAGGCAGCGTTCCGACGGCGATCACATCAACGCTTGATCCATTGCCGACACGCATCTTGACCTCACCCCTTGCTAGCGGTCGCTTGTTCCGCAGCCCCTGATTCGAGTTACAAATATTAGCAACTGAACCAGTATCAAATACCCAGGTGCTACTGCGAGCACTAGTCAAGTACACATCAACAACATGTATATCATATATACCTTTGTTTGCCTTGCCGGCCTTCTTGTCTACCAGATACTTGAGGCAGTTGCGCTTCCAGTGGCCAGTCCCCTTACAATAGTAGCACTCGGAATCAGACTTAGGTCCAACTCGGGGTTTCTTTTCAGGCGCGGCAACAGGCTTGCCGCCCTTACTTCCCTTCCGTTTTCCCTTCTTGTCTTTATTGAAACCAGTGTTCCTATTGATCATCAACACTTGATGTTCCTTTTTGATCTCCACTTCTGCAGTTTTAAGCATTGACAGAAGCTCGGGGAGAGACTTCTTCATGCCTTGCATATTATAGTTTATCACGAAGCTCTTATAGCTAGGTGGCAGAGATTGCAGAACACGATGGATGCCTAAGTCAATGGGAATCGATATTCCCAAGGACACAAGCTTATCGGCGTAACCCGACATCTTGAGTACATGCTCACTAACGGAGCTGTGCTCTTCCATCATGCAGCTAAAGAACTTTTCTGAAGCGTTGTAGCTCTCTACAGCAGCATGTGTGTCGAAAATCATTTTCAACTCACCCATTGTATCAAATGCATTGCCGTTTTCGAAACGCTTTCGAAGTTCCGGCTCTAGCCCATACAATATGCCGCAATGAACTAAGTTGTGGTCCTCCTGACGAGTCTGATAGACATTCTTCTCCTCGTCAGGGGCATCATCTAAAGGTGGGGGGCCTAACGGCGCTTCTAGCACATATTGCTTTTGTGCAGCAGAGAGGAGAATCCTCAAATTCATGGCCCATTTGGTAAAGTTGCTACCGTTCGTTGCTAGTTTCTCTTTCTCCATGAACACATTGAAATTAAAAGCAGGTGGTGCCATCTACAACAGAATTTGTAAAGTTTAGACTAAGTGTATGATAGATTGAGTTCCACTAATCGAATGAACTCCCACTCAAAAACGACATCCCTCGTGCCTTTTTGGTGATTACATGAACCAAATCCACTACACCAAGTCCGATCATCACGTGAGTCGGTATAGCTTCAAAGGCGAGCATCAAATGGGCATCATATCAACTATATGACTCATGCTTAACCTTTCGGTCCGTGTTCCGAGGCCATGTCTGTACATGCTAGGCTCGCCAAGTTAGAACCTTAGTATTCGCGTGTGTAACTGTTTTACACCCGAAATATGGTCGTGGATCCAAGAACACCCGATCATCACGTGATGTCTTGGAGCGACGAAAACATAATCGGTGCATACTAAAGGAAGAACACATTCTTATCTTGATATTTAAATGAGGGATCATCTTATTATGCTAACAAAGCGCTAAACAAGCAATATAAGATGCTATCAAACATCATATGTTTATTAGTGAAATTATATGGTTCCCGCAGATGATCTCTATCATGTGCATCGTGGTATGATCACTATCATACCTATATGTGTAAATCCAAGGTCTATGGATTTTACACGCTATGTGTGTTGTAAGAGTACCATATCATACTTCTACTTACAACACTACCATATCATAACACTAGCCCAGCAACAATCTAAACTAGACGCCTCTAATTTATCCATTGCAAGTTTTACGTGGCTTAGGGCTTTCGAGATAGAACCGTTCTTACCTACGAACATGAACCACAACGAGGATAATCAAATTGTTGACAACTCGCTTGCAAAATAGATATTGACTATAGTAGGAGAGACAGACACCCGCTAGCCACTTATGCAAACTAGTTGCATGTCAAGCGTGGAACAGGTCTCATGTGCGAGGACATGTAAAGTTTGTCCGGGCCGCTTCATCCCACTATGCCACCAATATCCAAAATTACAACAAAGGAGCAACAACATGATCATCATCGCCCACATACTCATATGTGTACTACCCGTGTAAAGTATCTAGGCATAGATTCGGCTCTGATACCACTGTAGGGTTCGCAACATAGAAAACAAAAATTTTCCTACGATGTGAACTATATACCAAGATCTATCTACTAGATACAAACAACGGGCGGATGTATATCCGTAGAGAACATACCCTTGAAGACCGACAAAGCTTAACGAGTTCAACTCGTGGTTGATGTAGACGATCTCTTGCCGATCTCAAGATCGAGAGGAAGTCCTAGCGCCGCAAACCAGCAACGCATCCGTGCTCGCACACACGTTCGAGGCACCGAGCAACCTCCGCCTCCTCGCTCCAGCGATGCAGCGGAAGCACAACTCTTTCTTGCCGAATAGCCACCGGGAACATGTATCTCGCTAGTCCGAGACCATGGGGGATAAATTCTAGAGGGGGAAAGAGATCCTTCACGAGGAGGTGTGAGAGACAAGTGAGGAGGGGGCTCCTTTTATAGGAGGAGGGGGGGGCACCCAAGGGGGTGGCCGCCGGCCATGGGGCTGCCCCCTCCCCTCCTTCATTCATGTGGGTGGACACTCCACTCACAAAATGCCCTTTAAAATCCCTCCACTCAAAAGTCCACTCAAATTCCCATTAAATTTCCACCAAATTTAATGCAAACTCTCATTAAATAAAACTCTTTTATTTTATTCAGAATTTTGTCAATTACTTTAATGACAAACATTCACAAATAACCCCTTGCTAGAATTCTATTTCACATGCATAACCACTTTATGCAATTTTACCCGAAAACCTGTTTCGGTATCTAGTGAAATAAATTCCTGCGCTTGTTCATTCTTTTGGCATGAAACATTTGCTCCAATTGGATGTCGGTGTCTCTTAAGTGTGTCACCCTACGGTTCGTGAATAATGCGGACATGATCGAGACCCCTCTCGGATCAATAATCAGAAGCGGGATCTGGAGACCCATACTGACTCCCACACATTCAACGATGACTTTCTTGTGATCGTCAGAACCTTTTACGCTAGTATCTTAATCCCTTTGTTTCACGATATATTACATGTCCGAGATTCGATCATCGGTATCTCCATACCTAGTTTGATCTCGTTACCGACATGCACTCTTTTCTCGTTCCTGTGATATAACATTCTAGTGATCAAATCACTTACTTGCAAGCTAATCAATGTGATATCACCGAGAGGGCCCAGAGTATATCTATCCGTCATCGGGATGAACAAATTCCACTCTCGATCCATGAGCCTCAACATAACACTTTATTAGTTCTGAATCCATCTTTATAATCACCCTGTTACGGTGTGACGTTTGATGTTATCAAGAAACTCTTCCGGTGTTAGTGATTGACATGATCTCATGGTCTAAGGATTAGGATCACTTCGTAAGTTGTTATAGCAATATAAACTCAATGACGTTGATCGTAATGCTATACTTCGGATGAATGTTCATCATACCATTACACTAATGTTGTGATCCCGTTATTAACAACATCCAATGTCCATGATCAGGAAACCTTGATCATCTTGTTAATCAACGAGCTAGTTTATGAGAGAGTCATAACTAGGAACTTTCTGTTTGTTTATTAAACACACATGTATTAATGTTTCCGTATTAATACAATTATAGCATGCAAAATAAACATCTATCATATACTTGGAATACACATAATAAACACTTTATTATTGCCTCTCAGGGCATATTCCCTTCACTTGGGGCTCTCCCCTTGCCCTAGCCGCCGGCCTAGGCCTCTCTCCTTTGTGCCTCTAAACCCTAGATCGCCAAGGCCTCTCTCATAGTCCACCATACTCGCTCCGGCTTAAGGCGAAGTCCTGCGAGATCTCCCCTCTACTTTCGGTACCACGCCGTTGTGCTGCCGGAATCGCGAGAAGAGTGCTACAACCTTCGCTGCCTGCTGGAACAAGGGAGAGGAATGTCTTCATCGAGTACCGAACGTGTGACCGACTGCGGAAGCGCTGCCGGAAGGCAGCGCCGGAAGGATCGTCTACACGATCTTAAGATCGGCAAGAGTACGACTACATCACCCACGAGAATCCGCTCTCGTTAAACACTTTGGAATCTTCGAGGGTGAGTTATTCTATCGACTCGTTGCTACAATCTAGCAGATAGATCTTGGCTTGTTTGTTTGTATACGGTAATTTTTTTTTGTTTTTCAGTAGACTTAACTATTTCAGAAGCCTCATAATTTTTTTAGACCGGCTTCCCCAGGAAGCTGGGTGAAGGACGGCTTCTCGGAGAAGAAAAAAAAAGCACTGGGCCGTAATACCTGGAGACGCCCACTAAAAACAGCCTGCCAGGCCAAGCCGTGCGGATACGATCAGGCCCACGCGCTCTCCGTCGAGCCGCGTGCCGTGTGCGTGCGAGCCTAGAAGGATCGGCAACTTTTGTGGCCACCCGGTCACCCCCCTCTCGTGTCGTCCCCCAACATCTCTTCGCTCATCGCTAGCCTCTCGCCACGTCGCAATCCCCGCTCCAGCCCGGGCGCCGCCTCCGGCTCCGGCGAGATGTCGCGCTTCGGCCGCTCCGGCCCGCCGCCGATCCGCGACACCTACTCCCTCCTCGTTCTCAACATCACCTTCCGTAAGTTCCCCCTTTCGTGTCCCCACCGCCCTTTTCCCTTCTCCGCGGGCTAGCTTCCAATCGGCGGCGGGTCTCATCCTCCCGGTGTTTCTCTCGTAGGTACGACGGCTGATGACCTCTTCCCGCTCTTCGAAAAGTACGGCGACGTCGTCGACATATACATCCCCAGGGACCGCAGGTGAGCGAAGCTGCGCTCTGTTCGTTCGCCGGTTCGCTAGTTGATCTGTGTATGGTGTGTGGGGTTGGGTGGATGGCGCCGTAGGATTGTTGATCCTGGAAGCGGAAATTTTAGGGTTGTAGCCTTGTGGAAGTTTTTGTGTTTATACATCTATTCTGTGGGTCCCCTATTCTGTAGGACTGGCGACTCGCGAGGGTTTGCATTCGTGAGGTACAAGTATGAGGACGAGGCGCAGAAGGCAGTTGATCGACTGGACGGTTGGTTCCTCTTCTCCATATGAATCTCCAAAATTCTAACAGACATGTTGTTTTAGGATCGGGTTCATGTTTTATTTTCTTGGTTACTTTTCAGGGAGGTTGGTAGACGGGAGGGAGATGATGGTGCAGTTTGCCAAGTACGGCCCAAATGCTGAGCGGATGTAAGATACGATGTCTCTTCTTTACTGCTGGCATGATTCTGCATTCTAACTTGATGTCCAGACTTATTTTTCCACGAACGTGATATGTGTTGATTCTTGATGTTGAAGCATGGATCTGTCGTTTGCTAAATCTGAACTTCATTACTTCCTGATTGGATGTATTTGATAGTATATAAACTTCTGTCATGCAGCATAATCCTCAGTACTACATCAAAGTAATTGATGGCTCTGAAGATGTTGCTTGATTTGAACTATCTTAGATTTTGACCATCATTCGGATGTATTAGGTTACATCTGTTCCTTGTGCAATATGGTGTTTGGGTGTTGTCGTTAGTTTAATCTGCTGTCCTCAACAGTTCAGTTCTTATTATTTTCTAGACTATAACTTGTGTGTGTATAGGACACTATGTCCGGGGATCATGAAACGGTGGTTTTATTTCCAAGTTGCAACAGTGCCCAGTGCGCCATGTACTAAATTTTCGTGTAATCTTCTCTTGGATATGGTATTTACTACCTCTGTTCCTAAATATACGACGTTTTGGGAGTTCTTTAGGAGCGGAGGGAGTAGCAACAATTGTGCAAGTAGAAACCATGATACTCTCTTATTAAGGCATTTCTCGTGTATTTTATTTTCTATAGTGATAAATGTAACTAAGCAGATGTGTGACTCGAATCTTTTCGAAAGATCCTGGAAATTGTCCTATGTAAAAGAATGAAGTAGCTGCTCTGTTTGTTACTGTTGAAGCCACAACTGTACATAACATTCTTTTGCCTGAACTTTGCAGTCAGAAAGGGAGAATCATGGAAACGCTCCCAAGGTCAAGGGGTCGCTCCAGAAGCCGCAGTCCAAGGCGGGGGTAATAGCAGTTCCATTTTTTTCTACATCTATATACATGTTATACATATATTTCTTTGAGTGACACATGCTTTTGCTTTCCAACTACTCCCTCTGTTCAGAAAGGCGTCTAGATACATTCGATTCACAAAGCTAAAATGTCTTATATTTCTGAACGGATGGAGTATATTATTGTAGACTTGGTTAACCATAAACATTTGTGATGCCTCTTTTGGGGACCTTGGGCATGTACACAAGCTCCATTAGCCGGTTTCCCCTGGGAGCTGCTCTCATCTGGCTTGTGATTCCCTTCAATAGAATGGATTATAAAAATGTAAAATAGGGCAGTATAGTTGTATAATTAACAACTTCTTCCTTATCAAGCCAATGGACTTGGCATGCTTTTATGCCTCTCTTGTGTTTTCAGATATCGTATTCCCTTCATTTTTTACGGTAAAAACAGAATTAGAATATTATAGTTCTGCTGTGTTTATTTTCTTGGCTTGCTGGTTGCTGCCATGCCTTACCTCAACTCATACATTGTGTTTTGTTGAAGTTGCATAGTAGGATAGCCCCCTCTTGTCAGTTTCTAGCTTGGGCTGTGGGCACTGGCTATTGGCCACACTGCTGAGTTCCAAATTTTTATTGTTTAAGTAGCTATCAAATTGTGATTTGGTTCTGTGCGTTGACTAAGCCTATTTGGATTTCTTTTTTCTTGTTAGATGCTGCTCTTCTTTGTCACAATCTCAAAAAATCATGCATACCACATCTGCAGGTACCGGGATGATCATCGGGGTAGAGATTATTCTAGAAGGCGAAGTCCGAGTCCGAGTAGAGATAGATATGCACGTGACAGGTACAGAGAGAGGGGTTATCACCGTCGTAGCAGGAGTCGCAGCTCTAGTCCTGATGATCACAGGAGACGTGGCAGGGACAGGTATACACATTTAGATAATCAATGCGGTATTTTTTGCTGGATTATACTGTACACTATTTTCTTAATTTTCTCGGCTGAATGTAGAAGCCCCAGTCATAGCAGGAGTCGCAGCTACAGTCCTGATGATGATAGGAGGCGTGGCAGAGTCAGGTATGTTTATTGGGGAATCAACTTTGTTGTTTCATCTTGCTGAATTGGAACTGATGCCCTTTAATGGTTACTTGCAGTGGGTCGCCTGCGCGTAGAAGCCCTAGCCGTTCACCACGAAGGACGCCATCTTCTCCCGAGGGATCTCCTGTTAATCGCAATGATGACAGGTCTCCACGCTCTCGTAGCCCTTCAACATAAGCTGAATATCAAACGACGGAGGTCTCTAATTTTTGTAAATACTATTTATGTGATCACAGTTTAATATCTTACATGTGATGAACATGACTCGTTCGTCTTCTTTCTATAGGATGAATGGAACAGAGCTGCTCATATCAGAGGATGTCCAGTAGCTTGGTTGTGAACAGTCTTCAGTTGCAAACTGAGATGCTGTTGTGCTTGATATCAGTGGCTGCTTCAAGCTACAGATCTGCTTTGTGGATATCTGGATGCTTGTTAGAACTATGTGTACTTCACTTTCTTCCCATTCAATCTTGTCTAATTAGCACTCAGTATTACTTCTCCTTTTCAGTATTGGTTACTTACTTTAAATGGTAATTTGCACCTTTCTAGTTACATGATGTGGTGAAGGGATGCTGGTTGATAAAGGGCCAACACACAAGTTACTTGCTGTTGCGGTCGATATTGTTTGTGCTGTGTCCGCTAATGATGATGATGATGCTGGTGATGGCGGTGATGATTGTGATGATGATGGTGGGGTTTGATGATGCTGATCATTTTGCTGCCTGCTTGCATCCTTTGCTGTCTGCACTTGTTATGCTGACAAGTAAGGTTCAAAGATCCAGCTGAGTTTCACTACTTCAGCTGGTCTTCAGTCATAAAAGTACTTTTGCCCATGATTCTGCATGCTAGGTTTCGGAACTTGGATCTTGAAATAATTTAGTTGTGTCCTGGCCCTTATTTATGTCATGCACCTGACATATCTTATCAAAGATGTGGTAGAAAATGGCACTTGGATGCTCCGTTCTTGCTAGTCCCAATCTTGTGGTTTCATGCGCCGTAGGTTCTGACCACACTTCTATAACTTAAATAAGTATTCATATGTCGATGCTATCTGAAATGGCAAGTGAAACTTGAATTCGATACAATCTTGTAGTAGAAACTACATGGTTGCTGAGCCATTTAAAACATACTACTATCTAGGCTATGGAGTAATGAAGATGTATGCCAATGTGATTATCAAGTCATTTTGGTATCTTTTTTATGGTTTAAAAATAGCAGTTATTATTGGCAAATGGCAAGTGAAACTTGAATTCGATACAATCTTGTACTGGTAGAAACTGCGTGGTTTCTGAGCCATTTAAAATAGGACGATGTGATTATCAAGTCATTTTGGTATCTTAGGATTTGTTATGGTTTCAAAATAGCAGTTATTCTTGGTAGTTAGTAGTGTTTTAAACGGACGAAGTTTTGTTCCACTGCATCTACTCTGTAAGCGTTGTGTTGTTTTGATAGCATGTCGATAACCAGTTGGGCTGCTGGAAAAGTATTTTTCTAGATTAGCTTAAAAGTATTTAGTTTGCATATTAGGCCTTGCTCTTTACAACTAACACCCTTAAGCATTAGAAGATGTGGTAGGTGTTTTCAGTTGCAGACAGAATTACATTCATTCGGTTGCCTGATGCCCTCTAGATGCGACCGTGCGAATGCTGGGTTAAGATCTGCTGTGGATCTTGATGTGGTGATGGTGGCTGTCCAGAAAGAATTTTGATGATTCATATAGCACATTGGATCTTGATATTACTCTGTATGATTACTTCATAGTGAAATTTTGGAAAATAAAAAGGGTTTGACCTTTGTTCTATGTATGCTGAAAAAAAGTGCATTGGACCTTGTTCTGTGTACGCATCTATGTGTGCTGCTTGCAAGTCCTCGACACTTCTCGGCTGTGCTCTTGTTCCATCGTAACATCATCCTTTCCTGCATTTCTTGGTCAAATTGTGAAATGCCAATTTCTTTTTCAGTCACGTAGATTTTTTTTTTCTGTAACGGCATACCTACCTGACGTGTGACGACGTACTATCTATCTATTGTCTAATGGCATACCGGCCTGACGTTTGACGGCATAGGGCATGTACCTGACGTGATTTCTCGTTGAGGAATTTCATTGTGGGAAGTAAGGATTTCATGAGGGAGGAAAAGGCAAGGCAAGGATTTCATGAGGGAGGAAAAGGTAAGGCAGAGGGTGAGAGTCGTACAATGCATTGGTGGGATGAAGCTTGGCTTCGGTCTCTCTGAGTGGAATAAGTGGGTTTTTTTTTTTTTTTATGAAGGTCAAAACTGCAGATCGAATCAAGCCAGCCTAATTTCTACAATAGGGCTGTGGAGGCAGGAAGGCTTTGTTTGTGCAATCTTGGTTGCAACTAGGGTTGCAGGCACGGGACCCGCTTAAGCCCGCAAAACAAGACGAGTAGTACAAACTGTACTGCATACAGTGACTGAAACTGAAACCGATCTTCAATTTATACTGTGTGTACATTGAGCTTAGCCAAATAGCTGCCCGCAAGCCCGCCCCGCTTGCAGCCCTAGTTGCAACACTCTCCTCCAGTGAACCTGCGATCATCGTCTCTAACTGAATGCTCAACTGAGTGTCTGCTGCCGGATGTATACAGCACCACTGTCGCGACAATGACTGCTGGGCTTGAAATGTTCCATGCAGTCGTTATAAATTTTAGGAAAATAATACTGTTCCCCCGGGGGATCGCGTCGTCGCGTCCTCCGGGTCGCGAGCCGTTCGATCTAACTTAATCCGTCCGTCTATTTCACGCCACGTGGCCCTCTTCCTTGCAGTTGCTACACGGCTCCGCGGTATACGGGTCGGGCGGTTCCGCCTCGCACTATTGGAACAGTTCGCTCGCCCAGGGGATTCAGCGGAGGAGAGACGATGGCGGCGACCGCTGCCGAGCGCCGCCACCGGTTCGTGCTCCCCCGCTGTTACCTCTCCTCTCTGATCTCTCTCCTCTCTAATCTCCCCCGGCTCTGATTTCCCGCAGTGTGACCCCCGCGCCGCCGCCGACCGGTTCATCCTCGCCCGCCGGCGACCGCTGCCGCCCATCCTCGGTTTGTGCTCCCCGCTCTAATCTCCGCTCTCTAACCTCCCCTCTCTAACCTCCCCCGGCTCTCTGATTTTCCGCAGAAACCCTAGGCGGCTCGGTGATGGGACCGCCGCCGACGAGCGATGCGGTAGGAGGGAGCACCTCCGGCGGCACCTTTGTTTTGTTTTCCCCCTTCCATTTTTGGTAGTTGCAACTTGCTAGTTTAGTACTAGGATTTGCTACTGCAGTAGCATGATTTTGGGCAATTCTGGCAATAGTATGATTTGGAAATAGTATGTTCTTTTGCTAGTTTAGTACTAGGATTTGCTACTGCAGTAGTATGATCTGGCAATTTTTAGTAGTTTTGCTACTGCAGTAGTATGATTTTGCTAGTTTAGTACTAGCATTTTGCTACTTTAGTACTAGGATTTTGCTACTAGGTACAACCACCATTTTGCTAATGTATAAACAATTTTACTAGTTAAGTAGTAGCATTTTGCTACTTTAGTACTAGCATTTTGCTAGTTTAGTACTAGCATTTTGCTACTAGGTACAACCACCAAAGTTGCTGCTAACTGTCAGTTTTGTTAGCAGTATTCAGTAGTAGCATTTTGCTACTTTAGTAGTATTATTTTGCTAGTTTAGTAGTAGCATTTTGATAATTTAGTAGTAGCACATGTAGCAATATTCATTAGTTTAGTGGTAGCATTTTTCTAGTTTGTGCTTTTCATTAGTAGGATTTTGCTACTTGTGCATGTTTCAGCAGGTTTTTGCTACTTCTATTATTTGCTAGATATATTGCCTCCTTTTTCTACATGTGTCCTATAAGTAGCATTGTTGATACTTTTATGCTTTCATATGTTGACATGCTATATATAACTTTTTTAGATTGTTTTGCTAATTTTGGTTTGTATGCTACATGCTAGGTTTTTTTGGCTACATGTAGCTTTATGTAGATTTTTTTTTGTTTGCATTCTATTTTTTGGTTGGTTGCTACATGCAGCTTTGTTGGAGGTTGAGGTCACACCATAACCATATCTGTTCTATTTTTCTTTTGTTGCAGGTTGCTGCTGTTGATAAGAGCCAAAAGGGCAAAAAGGTTGTTGTGAGCCGCAAGAAAGTTGGCGAGGGAGCGAGTAATGTCAAGGAGGACATTTGGATGTCCAAGGACCGTTTTGGTGCCAAGCGTTTGCATATCCTTGCGGACAACCTTTCTCCAGCTAAGAAGGAGATTATTGAGTCAAAGAGTGCATTTAGAGCATTGTTGAATGTTGCACAGTTCAGGATTCCTAATGAGCTTACGGATTTTGTTGCTACACATACTTCTCGTCTACGTGAGTACAAGCTTCGGAAGAACCAGATGGTGTTTACCACGGATATGGTGAGGAAAGTGTTTGGAATCCGCTGCGGGAGCAAGCCTATTGATCTTTCTATTACTGGAGGTGCAGAGCTTGATGAGATTCGAGACCTCTACCATGCTGGGAAGAAGAGGGCAGAGTTAGCAACTGCTATCGATATCTTGAAGAAGTGTGCTGATACAGATGAGGAAACCATCATTCGCACTTGGGATCTTGTTTCCCTGGCCACTGTTGTTGCTCCAAAAAGCTCGAACCATGTTAACTTGGAATATGTTGGTCTCATGGCTGATCCAACCAAAACAGATGAGTATGCTTGGGATGAGCATTTGTTGGGTTTATTGATGCAAACTGTGAGCAATATTCAGAAGAAGAAGAAGCAAGGACTTGTTCTTCCAAAGGACTGTAGCAAATTTGAGTTTTGGATAACTGGCCCATTCATTCTTCTTGGTGTAAGTTATCTCCCTTCTTTTATATTTGTGTGTAGCGGGTTGCAGCGTTTGTTTTGCTAATACTAACTTTGTATTTGGCCTATTTTTGTAGATTGCTTATATGGATCATTTGGATTTCCCACCCTGTGATCACACGTTTGACAAGTCATTGCCTAGAGTATGCTCTGTCAAGACCAGTGACTTCACGCTTGTTGTCCAAAATGACTCTGATAGGAAGATTTTATCAAACAAAACTGTTTTCGGTAGGCGAGATGTAATGTTCTTTCCAACACCACAAACATTCTCTTCTTCCGTTAATCATCTTAATGTTAACATTAATTTTTATTGTGTGTAGTTCCTCCCATTGTCTGCAACACCTTATGGTATTGCTCCTGGTTATGACAAACCTGCTCCTGTGGAAGATGTCGATGTTAATCCTTCAGCTTCATTGAATGAATGGCTAAATTTCCCTAGCAGCCAGGATTTGCAGGTATGAAATTGATACTGTATTGTTATTTTTTTGCTACTTCAGTGCATGGATTTTGCTACTTAGCTTCATTGCTCTGCTACCTCCTTTTGCAATCAGTCTTATGTAGTCCTGTTAACATGTATTATAGGTTTTGCTACTTCAGCTTTTAGGTTTTGCTACTTTAGTTTATAGATTTTGCTACTTTAGTTTATAGGTTTTGCTACTTTATTTTATTGGTTTTGCTACATAAGCTTTATTAGCTTATAGTTTTTGCTACTTTAGCTTATGTAACATCCCAAAAATACTAAACTTGGATCATCAAACTCTAAGCATCAAATTTAGGGTTAACAAAAACTTTTCTAAAATAAAATGAGAAAGCATTCATGTGTTTATGCATCCCATTTTGAATTCTTTTTAATTGCCTTTTTTATGTGTTTCTTTGCTTGTAAAATGATTCCTAGGTGAAATAAACATCATCTAAACTTTTCCCAAACTTTTCTCAAAGACAAATAAATCAAAACAAACCAAAATGAGTGAATGGTCATTTTGACCAATTTAACTCCCATGCCTACTTTGGCTGTCCCAAAGAACTTAACAGAAACTTGTTTGGATCTTTGCACCCCTTGATAGTACTCCTAACAAAGTATCAATGCCCACTTTGTGATCATCCAAAAACATTTGAATGCATAGTTTAAATAACAGTTCAAAATTGAATCTATATCATATGGGAAGATCCCACTTTTTCAAAAACCACTCAAACAAGCTCAACTTTCAAAACCCAAGCATCTGTAGACTCACCAGCACCAACCTAGCACACCCACCAAAAATCTTTTCAAAATTCAAAACTCGAGTTCTTGCGGCCATTTCATCAAACACCTTGCTAATTCAAATCAAATAAAATCTAAACACTATTATGAGCAGTGATTGGAGCCTAACTTGTTCCCTCTCTAGCTCACAGCAACCTCAGTAGATCATCTAGCAAACTAAACCAAGCACTAGCCCCACTGTAAGCTTGGCAAGATCATCAATGGTGAACAGCCGAAGCAACCCTTGCCACCCACATGTCGACAGCGAGATAGGAGAGAAACTAGCCGTGCCAACCTTGTCTAGGAGATCACCCATGCCTCACCGCCCCCTCTCGACCAGCCCTGCCTCGAAGACATCGACCAGAGCACCCAGGAACGTCGCGCCCATGCCTCTGTCAACCATGTCGAGCATGCGCCAGAGCGCCACCCTCGACACACGCCCACAGACCGCGTGCCGCCCTCGCCGCGTGCCTACATGATCACCACCGACCCAGGAGACCGCCAGACATCCCCGTTCGCCGCCCCATGCCTCACAGCCACCGCTCGCCGTCGAAGACGCCGCCTCTGCCGCACAGAGCATCGCGTGTTCCAGACCGTTTGCCACCGCCCTACCTGCGCATTAAAGCCGTAGAGCATCGCCAGGAGACCACCAAGCGATCGCCACCGCCAGCCATGCCTCTAGGAGCCCGTAGCCATGTCGCCACCGTCGCCTGCCCATCCCGTTCGGTCTCGTCGTCAAGACTATAAATAGAGGCCACCCCCAGCCGAATTGAGCACACCACCTCACTCCCCTCTCACCCAGAACCACCCCGCCTCAGTCCCGAAGCAAGGGGAGCAGCGCTTCGTCGGAATTTCACCGGAGCCCGCCGCTGCTGGAGAAGAAGGGGGCCAGCGATTGGAGCCGCCCCAGGAGAAGCTGCGGGTACCAGGAGGTTCACCGTCGTCGACTTCGTCGTTCGCCCGCCTCGCCGACCCTCTCCTGAGCCCCGGTGAGCCCCCGAAGACCCCCACCTGCCGTGTTAGGTTTCTGTCTCGCCGGCGCTGCCCAACGTCGACGATGACCCTCAGCCGTTAGATTAGAACAAGATCCCACGACTCACATTGCCCCGTACCGCTTTGCACCCCCTGTCTCACTGACGCGTGGGGACAACAACTTAACCATCCCGCGTGAGCGCTGTGCTTAGCAGGCCGGCACAGTATCGCTTCCCGCGCAGCCCAGTCGTTTGAATTTAACCTTTTCCATTTTATTTCAAACACAGTTCTGTACCCAGTTTCAAATATCAACCCAGATCGATTCAGTGAACCAAATTGAATGAAACCAATTTTGTTAGAAAGGTCTTGCAATGCTGAATCCAAGCCCGTTGGATTTAAATCATTTGGATCTGTAGATCATCCTTGGTAAAAATAACAAGGCAGAAGTTTTTCTGCATTCAAACATTTTTCAAATTTAAACCATGATAGCTTTTGAGTTGATTCCAACTCTCAAAAATCACATTTAACCCTACCTTTCAGAATATATAAAAATATATGGATTTACTTACAGAAATAATGTTCAAGAAATAAAAGAATGCCACATAGGCATTTCTAGTCACTTTATTTAATTAAAAGAAAAGGGTTAAACCTTATTAAATTGTGACACCACTTTAAATCACATTCCCATGGACTAAAATATGTGGTGATGACATGTGTCAACATGATCCCATGTTTGGTTTGGAGAATATTAAATCTTAAGTAGTTTTTCAATGAGTAGAAATTACTTTTCTAAAAATAAAAGGAATTAAACCGAGCTTTAATCTTGTAGTGTTAGTGATGATGCTAGATCATCTATAGGACCCTTTTGTGTGAGGATTGAAATTAGTTAAGTATTGTTTGGTGATTGTGTACCTCGCATTTATTTATAGACGCTAGTACCGACCAAGGATACGAGGAAGAAGGAGGATACTACGAAGAAGAAGCCGAAGAGAACTTCAACCACTGCTCTGCACAAGGCAAGCTTATACTGATACTGTACAAGCCAATACTTGCAATCCTAATACTACTAGTTGATTGAGCAAGCTAACACTTGCAAAATACTCTATTGATGCAAGCCAATACTTGCTGGTTACCATGCTAACTATATGCCTTAAGCATATAAGATCATAACCACTTGATAAACCAATCCTAGTTTTTAGATACAAGCTTTATACTTTATTTCTTTATCAAAGCCTTTACTTAGAGTTACTTAAGTGATTTTTTAGATACTAGAAATATAACTGAAGGTTGCATAAAGAGCATAAAATTTGGCCTAAACTAGATAAATCTTGATGTCATCCTAAGGCATAAGATTGAACTTAGTTAGAACCCCACTTGTGTATCACCCCTCATTAGTACCAACCCCCACTTGTAGATGCTAGTGCTAAGCATAAAACTTGATCAACTTTAGATGGGAATACTTGGTGAAAATGGTTATGAAAACCTTAGAATGATGGATCATTCTACTGAGATGTTTTGACATGTGTTTCCGAACAGTAGATGATTTATGGTGATGAAAATGTTAAGGCATGAGCCTTAGCCCTTTATAAAACTGATGGTTGTCTGGATGAGATACCATTCCAATCTTACCGTACAAGTACAATACCTGAAAATTGGGTAGGGCTTGACTGGAAACTTATATACCTTAGTATTGGTTCCCTCATGGCCAAGGTCTGAGTTGAGGCTACCTTGTGAAGATTGTCCACCTGTGCAGTACCCAAGATGACAGTTGGTCATGGTTGGGAGGCCAAACTCACATGAGAGGTGCTTATACTAGGGCGTGTAATTGAAAGGTTAGGATTGATTATCCGCATACTGAGTATGGTGAATTCAAGATTTGTTCCTGACGGATGTATCAAATGTTGTGGTGAAAGTGTACAATCTCTACAGAGTGTCAAACTATTCGAATAGCCGCGTCCGCAGTTATGGACAGTTGGAGTGGCCATATTGTTCCCCCGTCAGATGTTTTCAAAATGACTTATGAAATGACTTGAGACTTTGACTTGACCACAACAGAGTTGTGACTTGAGATACAAGTTCCCACTTAGGAGTTATAAAATTGTGACTAGCTTCTGAACTTAGTAGAGGTAAATCTGGCTTTTGCAAAACAACCCTAGAGCTTAGTGTCCTACTACAAAAACCACCTTCACTTGTTAGTATTAGTTTGCGAGTACTTAAAGAGTACTCATGTCTTTGTCCCTGGCTATTCCCGTGTCCAGACTATGAAGAGGAGTACCTGGAGAATGGACCCCAGGAAGGTTACGACAACTAGGATCATCTCCCATCGTCAGCATTGCCTGTGACCCCGAAGATGGAGCTTCGCCTATGCTACCGTTATTATTACGTATTCCGCTGCTTGAAGTTGTATTAAGAACTGGATCATGAGATCCTTATTTGTGTAAGACCTTATGTATGGCTTGTAATGGATGATGTACTGTGGTATCCAATTCTGTTATGTCTCGCAAAAATGGTAATCCTGGGATTGTGATGTATGGCATAACAGGCATATGGGATTAAAAACCCGGGTGTTGACAGCTTATAGGTTTTGCTACATTAGCTTTATTGGTTTGCTACCACTCTGAATTTTTTTAGTGTAGTTCTGAACTGAACTGTTTTGCTAATTTAGTTATTATGTTTTGCTACTTTTGTACATAATTTTTGCCACATTAGCTTTATGAATTTGCTACTCCTTCTGCGTTAGCCTCGGTATTAGGGTACCGAGGCGGAGTTGCCGTCGACGCGATACCTTCGAGGTTTCTGTAGGGGTTCGTAGCATGGAAAACAAAAATTTTCTATCGCATACAAACAAACAAGCCAAGATCTATCTACTAGATTGTAGCAACGAGTCGATGGAATAACTCACCCTCGAAGATTCCAAAGTGTTTAACGAGAGCAGATTCTCGTGGGTGATGTAGTCGTACTCTTTCCGATCTCAAGATCGCGTAGACGATCCTTCCGGCGCCGCGTTCCCGCAGCGCTCCCGCAGTCGGTCACACGTTCGGTACTCGACGAAGACCTTCCTCTCCCTTGTTCCAGCAGGCAGCGGAGGTTGTAGCACTCTCCTCGCGATTCCGGCAGCACAACGGCGTGGTACCGGAGGTAGAGGGGAAATCCCGCAGGGCTTCGCCTTAAGCCGGTGCGAGTATGGTGGAGCTGTAGGGGTTCGTAGCATGGAAAACAAAATTTTTCTATCGCATACAAACAAACAAGCCAAGATCTATCTACTAGATTGTAGCAACGAGTCGATAGTGGAACTCACCCTCGAAGATTCCAAAGCGGTTAACGAGAGCAGATTCTCGTGGGTGATGTAGTCGTACTCTTTCCGATCTCAAGATCGTGTAGACGATCCTTCCGGCGCCACGTTCCGGCAGCGCTCCCGTAGTCGGTCACACGTTCGGTACTCAACGAAGACCTTCCTCTCCCTTGTTCCAGCAGGCAGCGGAGGTTGTAGCACTCTCCTCGCGATTCCGGCAGCACAACGGCGTGGTACCGGAAGTAGAGGGGAAATCCCGCAGGGCTTCGCCTTAAGCCGGTGCGAGTATGGTGGAGCTTATGAGAGAGGCTATTAGTGGTCTAGTAATTAGACACACCAATTAGAAGGCTCTAAACCAATTAGAAGGCTCTAAACCGCTGGCTAAAGCAATTAGAAGCTCTAAACCAAAACGGCTCTAAACCGGAGGTAGAAGATAGGAACTTGTGTGTCTAGGAGGGGAGCCCTGCCCCTCCTTATATAGATGGGAGGGTCTTGGCGCGCCAGGGGAGGGAGGGAGTCCCTCCCCAACTCGGCCTAGGGCTGGCCGCCGGCTTGGAGGAGTTGGACTCCTCCTCCAAGTTGGTTCCAACTCCTCTTGCTTGTTTCCCACAGTTTCTTGTTTTAGCCGTTTGACTTTCAAACTGGACATTTGACTTTTCTGTTTTAGGATTCAATTTAATCCTATATTTGGGACAGCAAGAACACTTAGTACATGATGCAATCACTCCAATATGTAATGACACATTCATGTACCCCTCCCCCCCCGGAGTGCCGGACAATCCGGAACCTTCTAGAATATCCCCGATGAAAACACCGGAATCATTCCCGAACTCCGAAACGGGACTTTCCTTATATGAATCTTATTCTCCAGACCATTCCGGATCACCTCGTGATATCCCGGATCCCATCCGAGACTCCGAACAACATTCGGTCTCTTTCTCATAATACCATAACTACTCAAACAACGTCGAATCCTTAAGTGTGTCTCCCTACGGTTCGTGAATTATGCGGACATGATCGAGACACTTCTCCGAACAATAACCAATAGAGGAATCTGGAAATTCATATGGCTCCCACATATTTCTACGATTACTTTGCGATCGAATGAACCACTTACATACGATACCAATTTCCCTTTGTCTCACGATATGTTACTTATCCGAGGTTATGATCGTCGGTATCTCTGCATACCTAGTTCAACCTCGTTACTGATAAGTACTCTTTTCTCGTTCCCGTGATATGTGATCCCTTGTGACCAAGTCACATGCTTGCAAGCTAATTGGATGACATTTCACCGAGAGGGCCCAGAGAATATCTATCCGTCATGTGGATGGACAAATCCCACTCTTGATCCATGTGTTTCAACCAATACTTTCCGAACACTCAATGCCACCTTTATAGCCACCCTGTTACGGTGTGGTGTTTGATGACATCAAAGCATCCATCCGGTAAAGGTGATATGCATGATCTCATGGTCGAAGGAATTAGGTTACTATGTATCAGAAAGCATATAGCAATTGAACTATTGAAATGACTTGATCTTTATGCTACGCTTATCTATAGGAGTATGTCCATCACATCATTCTCCTAATGATATGATCCTGTTGTTAATAACATCTCTATGTTCATGATCAGGAAACCATGATCATATATTAACCAACAAGCTAGTTTAACAAGAGGCTTTACTAGGGACTCTTATTTTAGTTTACAAATCACACAAGTATTAATGTTTCCGGTTAATACAATTATAGCATGGTATGTAAACATTTATCATAAGTGTGAAGACATGATAATAACCACTTTATTATTGCCTCTTGGGCATATCTCCAACAGTCTCCCACTTGCACTAGAGTCAATAATCTAGTTTCGAACCTTTGTGTATATAACACCTATGGCTTTCCGGTGTTGTATGTACACGATTGCTAGTGGTCAACTGATCTCCGGATCTGACACTTCCAGGTCCGTGTGTAATTGCATGTCTTTGCGTCTCTACGCATCACTCATTCTCTAATGAGATGGCTTTGTATAAATTTGGTCTTTCGGTGTGACCTTTAGCTCTTTGGGGTTAAAACATGTTGATAATATTGTCGCACAATATATCTTCATAGTATTATCCCACTATGAACTACACTTAGTTTGATAACAAACTTCTTGACACAAATGCCCTCTTTTGCTGCTATAATAGCAGTCATATACTTTAGCCTTTTGTTGTAGTATCTGTCACAATGTCTTAACTTTGGAACTCATCCAAATCCATTATGGAACTTATTTTCCATTATATTGTGCCACCCTTAGTTTAGATTGAGATAAACTTAATTTGTACTTTGTGACAAAGCTAGTATCAATGTAGTACTTTTACAATGAACTAACCATCTATTTGTCACTTCTACAAATAATATACTCTTAGTTCTTCCAAAAGATCATAAGAATATCCTTACTATTGTCCAATGATCATCTTACGAATCATTCTGGTATACGCTCACAACTTTTAGAGCATAGGACATATCTGGATTTGTACATATCACAGTATGATTGATATAAATACTCTTTGTGATTTCATACATCAAGTATCAATCTATACTTGATTATTTGTTTCACTTTACCAAATGTCAATACACTCGAATATATCATCAACATTGAACTCATTCAATCCTTTCTGTGCGACAAGAACCTCTCTTGTAGTTTCTATATTGAACTCATTCAATATCTTGTCAATGTACTTCTGGCACAACCATATTAGCGTCTATTGATGCCAAATATTTGGGTTTTGCCCAAGTCTTTCATCGGGATGAAATTCTTAATATGTGTTAATAAAAGATACATCTTTTCTAATCAACAATATGTCCCCCACATAATGTATTAGAAACATGTCTTAGTGCTCCCACTTAATTTCTTGCAAATGCAAGCATCTCCATCGTCTCTGATGAACTTTTAAACTCCTTTAACAGTTTCATCACAGTGAAGATTCCAACTCCGCTATGCTTACTTCAACCATTGAAGTTTGCATATGCATTTAGCATCCTTTGAATTAACAAAACCCTATGGACCGTGTTATGCACATGTCCTAGGTAACGATTCTATTAGAAGAATTTGTTTTGTTTATTCAACTACCATATAACAAATTATATGTAGTGGTTGCTACATTAATCCATCTAGACTAAATATCACTATGACAGATCAAATCTTGTCATAGTCAACCTTTGAACATTGTTGTGAACTCTTTCTCAACATGTCGACTATTTCATAGATGTAAAACATCCATGTCTATTTCTTTATAGATCCAGACACAACTGTAAGGTCTTACACCTTTCTCGAGGGTCCTTCAAGTTCAAAACTTGATTTCTCGTGTATGGAACTATCACGGATTTTATGGCTTCAAGCCATTTGACGGAGTCAGGGCCCATCATCGCTTCTTTGCATGTAGTCGGTTCATTATTCTCAAATAATGATTCAACCCTCAAATCTTGGTATTTGATTGTTTACCCGATCTACTTGTTTCAATAGGAACTTGGATCTCTGTGACCACAACTTTTGAGGTACGTGAACCATGAGCATTGTTGCTGCCTCCGAAACACTTTTCGGCGCTGCGCAACTCTGCACATATAGCTAAGGTTCTTTTAACCTTATCAAAGTTTCTATTGTCCTCCCACTTAACTTTTCACGAAAAATTCCTTCTTAAAGAAACTTGACGTTTTAAGTGACAAAACACTTTTGTCTCCGATGTTATGGAGGAATACTTAACAGTAATACAAAGACAGGTTTATCCGACTTTGGTTGCAAACATCTTTCTTATGCATAGCATACCAATGTTTAAGAAAGGACTACTTGGGTTTTATCCCAAACCATAACCTTATATGGTGTCATTTCAGCGGATTATGATGAAGCTCTTTTCAGTGGAAAAACGGTAATCTCTAAAGCTTTTAATCTTTAAAATACAATGGCAGTTTTATGAATTACACCTTTCGATCTTACCATGTCAAACAAGGTTTAATTACATATCTCGAACGCTCCATACTCTTATGGTGTTTCGGGAAAATGCAAATCCACGGAACGATTCCTTAAATCTTAGGTATTATGCTAAACTTGTAACTTAAATATTTTCCTTTATGATCTTATCATAAACTATTCATATTCTTGTTACAATGATTTTGCACTTCATCTTGAAAGTCTTTGAACAAGTGTTTCATACTTTATCCTTATTAAGTAAACATTCATATATTCACTCAAATTTTTGGAGAAAGCATATGAAGTTGAAATCCATCGCTTTTGACTATACATAATGGATTTCATACAACAATATGTACAAGTTCCAATAAGCTAGTCATTCGTTCCCTTTTGGCCTATGAACGAAGTTTTAATTATCTCTAGGAAAGTTTCACAAGCGTCATTTGATCAAAAATCAGAAGACTCCAAAATTCCATCCACATGGAGTTTCTTCATGTTATCTTTCCAATATAATTCAAACAGCGATGTCACTTCCTAAGTGATCTTTCAATCAATTTGTCTTTCGACATTTTAGCACTAGTTTTATGGATGTGATTTCTCCAACGAGATTTGTGAATCATCCATCTTTTATGGATTACGGCAATTATTTGAACAATCCTTTTGTTCTCATAATACCTGATAAAACAAATCTTTGAAGGCAAGCTTTGATGTTTAACAAGCAACACAATAACCCTTTATTTTGTTCTCGATGAACATCATCACATATTCTTTTGCTAGTTACTTAGGCCATTGTAGTTCATGAATTGTGTTGTTATGACGATTCACACCAACAAATTCAGTATAAAATACTTAAGAACCACATTGTTTAACAAGCAAAGAATATAGCCATAACATGTATATCATCTATATACTTAAACTGAACGATTCTAGTCTTTTCTTTTCTGCCATATATTTATGAGATTCTCTTTCAGTATTTCCTTTTCAGTTTGAAAGAATCTATCAACATTAATAGTGGAGTCATACATATGACATATAGTCCAAAGCGTGTATAATTAAATACCAATGTCTTTGGACTTGCACTTTGAAGTAGATCACCATCATCAAATATTTGGTGTTCTTTCAAATTCCTTTCTTTAGTAATCTCTTGGTGTAGTAAACATTTTACCTACATCAAATATTCACCCTTATCATGGAATCGTCCATGATCAAGCTACTTTTAGCTTATAACGATGAATTATGAGTATAATGTTGCTATCCAAAACCTTTTGGAGGATTAGGACAACAAGTGTCTCCAACCTTTTTGCAAATTCTCATCAAATATGAGAACATGACTTTTGCCATATTATACTCTATCATGTTGCAACCAAAACTTCGTTTCAGATATCACAATATCTTCCACACATCATGGTTTCTGAAACAACTCTTTCAGATCCTAGATAACCTTGATATTAAGGGAATCCTTTGAATATCAAGAATCATGGATACAAACATGATACTTATATACTAATACTTGGAATTGTTACTCTTGATTTAATACTAATTATTAAACTTCATGGAGTAACCGGAACTTACTGAAAGTTTGCAATAGGACTTTTAAACTTTAGATTAACACTTAAAACAATACGATACCAGTTCGTAAAGTATCTAACCAGAATTCTATAGTTCTATCATCTCAATTATAACTAAGCGCAAGGTGATAAACGGATGCCAATGACTACAACAACTATGCAAATTCACTTTGATTTAGTTTATGATAAATTGAGTTCTAATTAATAATTAAATTAATCTAGGTGAACTCCCACTCAAAACAATATCCCTCACATTGTTTTAGTGATCACACGAACCAAATCCACCACATCAAAACCGATCATCACGTGAGTTGATGTAGCTTCAATGGCGAACAATCAACATGTTCATCATATCTACTATATGACTCATGCTCTGCCTTTCGACAATCCGTGTTCCTGAGGCCATGTCTGTACATGCTAGGCTCGTCAAGATAAAACCTTAGCTACCGCATAAGCAAATCTGGCTTGCTTACGTTGTATTCACCCGCGGAATCAAAGACACCCGATCATCACGTGGTGCTTTGAAGCAGCAAGCTTTGGCAACGGTGCATACTAAGGGTGAACACTTTAGAACTTGAAATTTATGTGCATGAGGGATCATCTTATAATGCTACCGTCGTCTACTAAGCAATACAAGATGCATAAAGGATTAACATCACATGCAATTCATAATATGTGATATGATATGGCCTTTCTTCTTTGTGCTTCTGATCTCCATCTTCAAGCACGAACATGATCTCCATCATCACCGACATTGCATCAAGGTCAATGACGCTTCTCCATGGTTGTCGTCCACCGGCTTCAACTATTACAACTACTTTGAATAGACACGCGGGTCTTAACAGAAATTAAAGACAACCATATGGCTCCTGCCGGTTGCCGACTTACAATAAGGAACATTGCATACATCATATATAATCACAATCATGGCCATATCACATCACAGCACACCCCTGCAAAACAAAGTTAGACGCCTCTACTTTCTTTGCATGTTTTACGTGGTTTGGGGCTGTTAATAAGTGTCGCTCTAACTTACGAACATGAACCACAACATTGATACTAGTATTGTTAATCACCCGTTGTAAATTGGATCTTAACTATGCTAGGAGAAACAGGCACCCGCAAAGCCACTTATGCAATACAAGTTGCATGTCAAGCGTGGAGCAAGTCTCATGAACGATGTCATGTAAGGTTAGCCCGGGCCGCTTCATCCCAACATACCGCAAGATGCAAAGTACACAAGAAGCAATCGACAATAAAAGCATCAACGCCCACAATGACCATTGTGTTCTACTCGTGCAACAGATCTACATATAGACACGGCTCTGATACCACTGTAGGGGTTCGTAGCATGGAAAACAAAATTTTTCTATCGCATACAAACAAACAAGCCAAGATCTATCTACTAGATTGTAGCAACGAGTCGATAGTGGAACTCACCCTCGAAGATTCCAAAGCGGTTAACGAGAGCAGATTCTCGTGGGTGATGTAGTCGTACTCTTTCCGATCTCAAGATCGTGTAGACGATCCTTCCGGCGCCACGTTCCGGCAGCGCTCCCGTAGTCGGTCACACGTTCGGTACTCAACGAAGACCTTCCTCTCCCTTGTTCCAGCAGGCAGCGGAGGTTGTAGCACTCTCCTCGCGATTCCGGCAGCACAACGGCGTGGTACCGGAAGTAGAGGGGAAATCCCGCAGGGCTTCGCCTTAAGCCGGTGCGAGTATGGTGGAGCTTATGAGAGAGGCTATTAGTGGTCTAGTAATTAGACACACCAATTAGAAGGCTCTAAACCAATTAGAAGGCTCTAAACCGCTGGCTAAAGCAATTAGAAGCTCTAAACCAAAACGGCTCTAAACCGGAGGTAGAAAATAGGAACTTGTGTGTCTAGGAGGGGAGCCCTGCCCCTCCTTATATAGATGGGAGGGTCTTGGCGCGCCAGGGGAGGGAGGGAGTCCCTCCCCAACTCGGCCTAGGGCTGACCGCCGGCTTGGAGGAGTTGGACTCCTCCTCCAAGTTGGTTCCAACTCCTCTTGCTTGTTTCCCACAGTTTCTTGTTTTAGCCGTTTGACTTTCAAACTGGACATTTGACTTTTCTGTTTTAGGATTCAATTTAATCCTATATTTGGGACAGCAAGAACACTTAGTACATGATGCAATCACTCCAATATGTAATGACACATTCATGTACCCCTCCCCCCCCGGAGTGCCGGACAATCCGGAACCTTCTAGAATATCCCCGATGAAAACACCGGAATCATTCCCGAACTCCGAAACGGGACTTTCCTTATATGAATCTTATTCTCCGGACCATTCCGGATCACCTCGTGATATCCCGGATCCCATCCGAGACTCCGAACAACATTCGGTCTCTTTCTCATAATACCATAACTACTCAAACAACGTCGAATCCTTAAGTGTGTCTCCCTACGGTTCGTGAATTATGCGGACATGATCGAGACACTTCTCCGAACAATAACCAATAGAGGAATCTGGAAATTCATATGGCTCCCACATATTTCTACGATTACTTTGCGATCGAATGAACCACTTACATACGATACCAATTTCCCTTTGTCTCACGATATGTTACTTATCCGAGGTTATGATCGTCGGTATCTCTGCATACCTAGTTCAACCTCGTTACTGATAAGTACTCTTTTCTCGTTCCCGTGATATGTGATCCCTTGTGACCAAGTCACATGCTTGCAAGCTAATTGGATGACATTTCACCGAGAGGGCCCAGAGAATATCTATCCGTCATGTGGATGGACAAATCCCACTCTTGATCCATGTGTTTCAACCAATACTTTCCGAACACTCAATGCCACCTTTATAGCCACCCTGTTACGGTGTGGTGTTTGATGACATCAAAGCATCCATCCGGTAAAGGTGATATGCATGATCTCATGGTCGAAGGAATTAGGTTACTATGTATCAGAAAGCATATAGCAATTGAACTATTGAAATGACTTGATCTTTATGCTACGCTTATCTATAGGAGTATGTCCATCACATCATTCTCCTAATGATATGATCCTGTTGTTAATAACATCTCTATGTTCATGATCAGGAAACCATGATCATATATTAACCAACAAGCTAGTTTAACAAGAGGCTTTACTAGGGACTCTTATTTTAGTTTACAAATCACACAAGTATTAATGTTTCCGGTTAATACAATTATAGCATGGTATGTAAACATTTATCATAAGTGTGAAGACATGATAATAACCACTTTATTATTGCCTCTTGGGCATATCTCCAACAGGAGCTTATGAGAGAGGCTATTAGTGGTCTAGTAATTAGACACACCAATTAGAAGGCTCTAAACCAATTAGAAGGCTCTAAACCGAATAGCTCTAAACCGGGGTCTAGATCTAGGGTTTAGTTTAGAGGATAGGAAACTTGTGTGTCTAGGAGGGGAGCCCTGCCCCTCCTTATATAGGTGGGAGGGGGTGGGCGCGCCAGGGGAGGGAGGGAGTCCCTCCCCAACTCGGCCTAGGGCTGGCCGCCGGCTTGGAGGAGAGAAACTCCTCCTCCAAGTCGACTCCAACTCCTCTTGCTTGTTTCCCACAGTTTCTTGTTTTTGGCAGTTTGACTTTCAAACTGGACATTTGACTTTTCTGTTTTAGGATTCAATTTAATCCTATATTTGGGACAGCAAGAACACTTAGTACATGATGCAATCATTCCAATATGTAATGACACACTCATGTACCCCTTCCCCCCCCGGAGTGCCGGACAATCCGGAACCTTCTAGAATATCCCCGATGAAAACACCGGAATCATTCCCGAACTCCGAAACGGGTCTTTCCTTATATGAATCTTATCCTCCGGACCATTCCGGATCACCTCGTGATATCCCGGATCCCATCCGAGACTCCGAACAACATTCGGTCTCTTTCTCATAATACCATAACTACTCAAACAACGTCGAATCCTTAAGTGTGTCTCCCTACGGTTCGTGAATTATGCGGACATGATCGAGACACTTCTCCGAACAATAACCAATAGAGGAATCTGGAAATTCATATGGCTCCCACATATTTCTACGATTACTTTGCGATCGAATGAACCACTTACATACGATACCAATTTCCCTTTGTCTCACGATATGTTACTTATCCGAGGTTATGATCGTCGGTATCTCTGCATACCTAGTTCATCCTCGTTACTGATAAGTACTCTTTTCTCGTTCCCGTGATATGTGATCCCTTGTGACCAAGTCACATGCTTGCAAGCTAATTGAATGACATTTCACCGAGAGGGCCCAGAGTATATCTATCCGTCATGTGGATGGACAAATCCCACTCTTGATCCATGTGTTTCAACCAATACTTTCCGAACACTCAATGCCACCTTTATAGCCACCCTGTTACGGTGTGGTGTTTGATGACATCAAAGCATCCATCCAGCAAAGGTGATATGCATGATCTCATGGTCGAAGGAATTAGGTTACTATGTATCAGAAAGCATATAGCAATTGAACTATTGAAATGACTTGATCTTTATGCTACGCTTGTCTATAGGAGTATGTCCACCATATCATTCTCCTAACGATATGATCTTGTTGTTGATAACATCTCAATGTTCATGACAAAGAAACCACATCATCAATCAACCAACAAGCTAGTGAAGTATAGAGGCTATACTAGGGACTTCAAATTAAGTTTACAAATCACACAAGTATTAATGGTTTCCTTGTTAATACTATTATAGCATGAATGCAAACATTTATCATAAACACAAAGATATATAATAATAACTATATTTATTATTGCCTCTAGGGCATATCTCCAACAGTCTCCCACTTGCACTAGAGTCATCTAATCTAGATTACATGGTAATATACCGAACACCCATGGCAGTTTGGTGTTGGTCATGTTTTGCCCTCGGGAGAGGTTTAGTCAACGGATCCGCCACATTCAGATCTGTGTGTACTTTGCAAATCTTTATATCCCCATCCTGGATATGTTCTCGAATAGCGTGAAAACGTAGCTTGATATGCTTCAGCTTCTTGTGTGACCTTGGTTCTTGCGCATTGGCTATGGCGCCCATGTTATCACAGTAGATAGACATTGGGTCCAGCGCACTAGGAACCACACCCAGCTCTGTAATGAACTCTTTCATCCATATCGCTTCTTGTGAAGCCTCCGAAGCAGCCATGTATTCCGATTCAGTTGAAGATCTCGCCACAACGCTTTGCTTTGCACTCCTCCAGCTAACTGCTGCACCATTCAAAATAAATACGTATCCAGATTGTGATTTAGAATCATCTGGATCGGTGTTCCAACTAGCATCGGTGTAACCATTAACAACGAGCTGTTCATCACCTCCATAAGAAAGAACCATATCCTTAGTTCTTCTCAAGTACTTAAGGATGTTTTTGACCGCTGTCCAATGATCCACTCCTGGATCACTTTGATATCTGCTAGTTAAACTAACAGCATATGCGATGTCGGGTCTAGTACATAGCATGGCATACATTAGAGATCCTATGGCTGAGGCATAGGGAGTCTTACTCATTCTTTCTCTATCTTCTGCCGATGTCGGACTTTGAGTTTTACTCAAGGTCGTATTGGGCAACATGGGCAAGAACCCTTTCTTGCTTTCTTCCATTCCAAACTTCTTTAGAACTTTGTCCAAATATGTACTTTGTGACAATGATATTTGGCGTTTCGATCTATCTCTATAAATCTTTATGCCTAATATGTAAGCTGCTTCGCCAAGATCCTTCATTGAAAAACTATTATTCAAATACTCTTTGACACTTTTAAGAAGGTCTACATCATTCCCAATCAACAATATGTCATCCACATACAGTATTAAGAATGCTACAGAGCTCCCACTCACTTTCTTGTAAATACAAGCTTCTCCATAAGTTTGTATAAAACCAAAACTTTTGATTACCTTATCAAAACGTTGATTCCAACTTCGGGATGCTTGCTTCAATCCATAGATGGACCGTTGAAGCTTGCATACCTTGTTAGCATCTTTAGGATCGACAAAACCTTTGGGTTGTATCATATACAACTCTTCATCAATGTCTCCATTGAGGAATGCTGTTTTGACATCCATCTGCCATATCTCATAATCATAATATGCAGCGATTGCTAACATAATCCTCACAGACTTTAGCTTCGCTACCGGTGAGAAAGTCTCATCGTAGTCAACTCCTTGAATTTGTCGAAACCCTTTTGCGACAAGTCGAGCTTTATAGACAGTAACATTACCATCAGCATCTGTTTTCTTCTTGAAAATCCATTTGTTCTCGACAGCCTTCCGGCCATCCGGTAAGTCCACCAAAGTCCATACTTGGTTTTCGTACATGGATCCAATCTCGGATTTCATGGCTTCTTGCCATTTATTGGAATCTGGGCTCATCATCGCTTCCTCATATGTCTCGGGGTCATCGGTGTTGTCCACCAACATGACATTCATAACGGAATCATACCAATCTGGAGTGGTACGAGTTCTCGTTGACCTCCGAGGCTCTGTAGCAACTTCAACCGAAGTTTCATGATCACTATCATTAGCTTCCTCTCTTATTGGTGCAGGCACCACAGGAACTTCTTCCGGTGCTGCGCTACTCGCAATTTCGAGAAAAGGTTCGACAACCTCGTCGAGTTCTACTTTCCTTCCAGTCACTTCTTTCGAGAGAAATTCCTTCTCTAGAAAGGATCCATTCTTGGCAACAAAGATTTTGCCTTCGGATCTATGATAGAAGGTATACCCAATAGTTTCCTTCGGGTATCCTATGAAGACGCATTTTTCCGCTTTGGGTTCAAGCTTGTCCGGCTGTAACTTCTTTACATAGGCTTCGCATCCCCAAACTTTAAGGAACGACAATTTAGGTTTCTTCCCAAACCATAATTCATACGGTGTCGTTTCAACGGATTTAGATGGTGCCCTATCTAAAGTGAATGCGGCTTTTTCTAATGCATAACCCCAAAATGATAGCGGTAAATCTGTAAGTGACATCATAGAACGAACCATATCTAAGAGAGTTCGATTACGACGTTCAGACACACCATTACGCTGTGGTGTTCCCGGCGGTGTCAACTGCGAAAGTATTCCACATTTCCTTAAATGCTCGCCAAACTCGTAACTTAGATATTCACCTCCACGATCAGAACGTAGAAATTTAATCTTCTTGTTACGTTGATTCTCTACCTCACTTTGAAACTCCTTAAACTTCTCGAAAGTTTCGGACTTATGTTTCATGAAATAGATATACCCATATCTACTCAAGTCATCCGTGAAGGTAAGAACATAACGATAACCACTGCGCGATGCTACACTCATTGGACCACACACATCGGTATGTATGATTTCCAGTAAGTCCGTAGCTCGCTCCATTATACCAGAAAATGGAGTCTTAGTCATTTTACCCATCAGACATGCTTCGCATCTTTCAAGTGATTCAAAATCAAGTGATTCAAGAAGTCCATCAGAATGGAGTTTCTTCATACGCTTCACTCCAATGTGACCAAGACGACAGTGCCACATATAGGTCAAATTATCGCTTGATTTCAAACGTTTAGCCTCAATGTTATTAATATGTGTATTTCTACTATCGAGATTCAATATGAATAGACCATCTATCAAAGGTGCATGTGCATAAAACACATTACTCATATAAATCGAACAACCATTATTCTCGGATTTAAACAAGTAACTGTCTCGCAATAAACAAGATCCTGATATAATGTTCATGCTTAATGCAGGCACCAAATAACAATTATTTAAGTATAAAACTAATCCCGATGGTAGATGAAGAGGTAGCGTGCCGACCGCGATCACATCAACCTTTGATCCGTTTCCTACGCGCATCGTCACCTCGTTCTTCACTAGCTTCCGTTTATTCTGCAGCTCCTGTTTCGAGTTACAAATATGAGCAACCGAACCAGTATCAAATACCCAGGCACTACTACGAGTACTAGTGAGATACACATCAATAACATGTATATCAGATATACCTTTCTTCTTGATGTTGCCGTTCTTCAAATCCGCCAAGTACCTTGGGCAATTCCGCTTCCAGTGACCTTCTCCCTTGCAGTAAAAGCACTCAGTTTCAGGTTTAGGTCCAGCCTTGGTCTTCTTCGTCGGCGTGGTAACTTTCTTACCACCCTTCTTGAAGTGTCCCTTTTGCTTAGACTTGCCTTTCTTGAATTTGGTGGTCTTATTGACCATCAACACTTGGTGCTCTTTCTTGATCTCCACTTCTGCAGATTTTAACATAGCAAATAGTTCTGGCAACTCTTTGTTCATGTTCTGCATGTTATAGTTCATCACAAAGTTCTTGTAACTTGGTGGTAGTGATTGGAGGATGCGGTAAACTCCCAAAGTATTAGGAATCACTATACCCAAACTTTGAAGTTTATTTGCGTGCCCAGACATCTTAAGCACATGCTCACTGACGGAGCTACCCTCTTCCATCTTGCAGTTAAAGAACTTTTCAGAAGCTTCATAACTTTCAATTGCCGCATGAGTCTCAAAGATTAATTTGAGATCCTCGACAATATCATATGGATCTGACTCTTCAAACCTTTTCTGAAGCTCCGATTCTAAACCATACAAGATAGCACACTGAACTATGGAGTACTGATTCTTCCGAGCAAGGTAAACATTCTTTACTTCATCGGTAGCATCAGCTGCAGGTGGGTCACCTAGCGGTGCATCCAGCACATAGGTCAAATTACCAGCTGTGAGGACAATCCTCAAATTGCGGAACCAATCCGCGAAGTTGCTTCCATTGTTTTTCAACTTTTCTTTCTCTAGGAACGCATTAAAATTGATGGTAGGGGCTGCCATTGATCTACAACATATTTGCAATAGTTTAGACTAAGTTTATGACAAATTGAGTTCAAATTAATTAATGAAATTAAACTAGGTGAACTCCCACTCAAAACAACATCCCTCACATTGTTTTAGTGATCACACGAACCAAATCCACTACATCAACACCGATCATCACGAGAGCTGATATAGTTTTAATGGCGAACAATCATCATGTTCATCATATCTACTATATGATTCATGCTTTGCCTTTCGGCGATCCGTGTTCCTGAGGCCATGTCTGTACATGCTAGGCTCGTCAAGATCAAACCTTAGCTTCCGCATAAGCAAATCTGGCTTGCTTACGTTGTATTCACCCGCGGAATCAAAGACACCCGATCATCACGTGGTGCTTCGAAGCAGCAAGCTTTGGCAACGGTGCATACTAAGGGTGAACACTTTAGAACTTGAAATTTATGTGCATGAGGGATCATCTTATAATGCTACCGTCGTCTACTAAGCAATACAAGATGCATAAAGGATTAACATCACATGCAATTCATAATATGTGATATGATATGGCCTTTCTTCTTTGTGCTTCTGATCTCCATCTTCAAGCACGAACATGATCTCCATCATCACCGACATTGCATCAAGGTCAATGACGCTTCTCCATGGTTGTCGTCCACCGGCTTCAACTATTACAACTACTTTGAATAGACACGCGGGTCTTAACAGAAATTAAAGACAACCATATGGCTCCTGCCGGTTGCCGACTTACAATAAGGAACATTGCATACATCATATATAATCACAATCATGGCCATATCACATCACAGCACACCCCTGCAAAACAAAGTTAGACGCCTCTACTTTCTTTGCATGTTTTACGTGGTTTGGGGCTGTTAATAAGTGTCGCTCTAACTTACGAACATGAACCACAACATTGATACTAGTATTGTTAATCACCCGTTGTAAATTGGATCTTAACTATGCTAGGAGAAACAGGCACCCGCAAAGCCACTTATGCAATACAAGTTGCATGTCAAGCGTGGAGCAAGTCTCATGAACGATGTCATGTAAGGTTAGCCCGGGCCGCTTCATCCCAACATACCGCAAGATGCAAAGTACACAAGAAGCAATCGACAATAAAAGCATCAACGCCCACAATGACCATTGTGTTCTACTCGTGCAACAGATCTACATATAGACACGGCTCTGATACCACTGTAGGGGTTCGTAGCATGGAAAACAAAATTTTTCTATCGCATACAAACAAACAAGCCAAGATCTATCTACTAGATTGTAGCAACGAGTCGATAGTGGAACTCACCCTCGAAGATTCCAAAGCGGTTAACGAGAGCAGATTCTCGTGGGTGATGTAGTCGTACTCTTTCCGATCTCAAGATCGTGTAGACGATCCTTCCGGCGCCACGTTCCGGCAGCGCTCCCGTAGTCGGTCACACGTTCGGTACTCAACGAAGACCTTCCTCTCCCTTGTTCCAGCAGGCAGCGGAGGTTGTAGCACTCTCCTCGCGATTCCGGCAGCACAACGGCGTGGTACCGGAAGTAGAGGGGAAATCCCGCAGGGCTTCGCCTTAAGCCGGTGCGAGTATGGTGGAGCTTATGAGAGAGGCTATTAGTGGTCTAGTAATTAGACACACCAATTAGAAGGCTCTAAACCAATTAGAAGGCTCTAAACCGCTGGCTAAAGCAATTAGAAGCTCTAAACCAAAACGGCTCTAAACCGGAGGTAGAAAATAGGAACTTGTGTGTCTAGGAGGGGAGCCCTGCCCCTCCTTATATAGATGGGAGGGTCTTGGCGCGCCAGGGGAGGGAGGGAGTCCCTCCCCAACTCGGCCTAGGGCTGACCGCCGGCTTGGAGGAGTTGGACTCCTCCTCCAAGTTGGTTCCAACTCCTCTTGCTTGTTTCCCACAGTTTCTTGTTTTAGCCGTTTGACTTTCAAACTGGACATTTGACTTTTCTGTTTTAGGATTCAATTTAATCCTATATTTGGGACAGCAAGAACACTTAGTACATGATGCAATCACTCCAATATGTAATGACACATTCATGTACCCCTCCCCCCCCGGAGTGCCGGACAATCCGGAACCTTCTAGAATATCCCCGATGAAAACACCGGAATCATTCCCGAACTCCGAAACGGGACTTTCCTTATATGAATCTTATTCTCCGGACCATTCCGGATCACCTCGTGATATCCCGGATCCCATCCGAGACTCCGAACAACATTCGGTCTCTTTCTCATAATACCATAACTACTCAAACAACGTCGAATCCTTAAGTGTGTCTCCCTACGGTTCGTGAATTATGCGGACATGATCGAGACACTTCTCCGAACAATAACCAATAGAGGAATCTGGAAATTCATATGGCTCCCACATATTTCTACGATTACTTTGCGATCGAATGAACCACTTACATACGATACCAATTTCCCTTTGTCTCACGATATGTTACTTATCCGAGGTTATGATCGTCGGTATCTCTGCATACCTAGTTCAACCTCGTTACTGATAAGTACTCTTTTCTCGTTCCCGTGATATGTGATCCCTTGTGACCAAGTCACATGCTTGCAAGCTAATTGGATGACATTTCACCGAGAGGGCCCAGAGAATATCTATCCGTCATGTGGATGGACAAATCCCACTCTTGATCCATGTGTTTCAACCAATACTTTCCGAACACTCAATGCCACCTTTATAGCCACCCTGTTACGGTGTGGTGTTTGATGACATCAAAGCATCCATCCGGTAAAGGTGATATGCATGATCTCATGGTCGAAGGAATTAGGTTACTATGTATCAGAAAGCATATAGCAATTGAACTATTGAAATGACTTGATCTTTATGCTACGCTTATCTATAGGAGTATGTCCATCACATCATTCTCCTAATGATATGATCCTGTTGTTAATAACATCTCTATGTTCATGATCAGGAAACCATGATCATATATTAACCAACAAGCTAGTTTAACAAGAGGCTTTACTAGGGACTCTTATTTTAGTTTACAAATCACACAAGTATTAATGTTTCCGGTTAATACAATTATAGCATGGTATGTAAACATTTATCATAAGTGTGAAGACATGATAATAACCACTTTATTATTGCCTCTTGGGCATATCTCCAACAGGAGCTTATGAGAGAGGCTATTAGTGGTCTAGTAATTAGACACACCAATTAGAAGGCTCTAAACCAATTAGAAGGCTCTAAACCGAATAGCTCTAAACCGGGGTCTAGATCTAGGGTTTAGTTTAGAGGATAGGAAACTTGTGTGTCTAGGAGGGGAGCCCTGCCCCTCCTTATATAGGTGGGAGGGGGTGGGCGCGCCAGGGGAGGGAGGGAGTCCCTCCCCAACTCGGCCTAGGGCTGGCCGCCGGCTTGGAGGAGAGAAACTCCTCCTCCAAGTCGACTCCAACTCCTCTTGCTTGTTTCCCACAGTTTCTTGTTTTTGGCAGTTTGACTTTCAAACTGGACATTTGACTTTTCTGTTTTAGGATTCAATTTAATCCTATATTTGGGACAGCAAGAACACTTAGTACATGATGCAATCATTCCAATATGTAATGACACACTCATGTACCCCTTCCCCCCCCCCCCCGGAGTGCCGGACAATCCGGAACCTTCTAGAATATCCCCGATGAAAACACCGGAATCATTCCCGAACTCCGAAACGGGTCTTTCCTTATATGAATCTTATCCTCCGGACCATTCCGGATCACCTCGTGATATCCCGGATCCCATCCGAGACTCCGAACAACATTCGGTCTCTTTCTCATAATACCATAACTACTCAAACAACGTCGAATCCTTAAGTGTGTCTCCCTACGGTTCGTGAATTATGCGGACATGATCGAGACACTTCTCCGAACAATAACCAATAGAGGAATCTGGAAATTCATATGGCTCCCACATATTTCTACGATTACTTTGCGATCGAATGAACCACTTACATACGATACCAATTTCCCTTTGTCTCACGATATGTTACTTATCCGAGGTTATGATCGTCGGTATCTCTGCATACCTAGTTCATCCTCGTTACTGATAAGTACTCTTTTCTCGTTCCCGTGATATGTGATCCCTTGTGACCAAGTCACATGCTTGCAAGCTAATTGAATGACATTTCACCGAGAGGGCCCAGAGTATATCTATCCGTCATGTGGATGGACAAATCCCACTCTTGATCCATGTGTTTCAACCAATACTTTCCGAACACTCAATGCCACCTTTATAGCCACCCTGTTACGGTGTGGTGTTTGATGACATCAAAGCATCCATCCAGCAAAGGTGATATGCATGATCTCATGGTCGAAGGAATTAGGTTACTATGTATCAGAAAGCATATAGCAATTGAACTATTGAAATGACTTGATCTTTATGCTACGCTTGTCTATAGGAGTATGTCCACCATATCATTCTCCTAACGATATGATCTTGTTGTTGATAACATCTCAATGTTCATGACAAAGAAACCACATCATCAATCAACCAACAAGCTAGTGAAGTATAGAGGCTATACTAGGGACTTCAAATTAAGTTTACAAATCACACAAGTATTAATGGTTTCCTTGTTAATACTATTATAGCATGAATGCAAACATTTATCATAAACACAAAGATATATAATAATAACTATATTTATTATTGCCTCTAGGGCATATCTCCAACAGTTTCGTCGCCCGTACGACGCGGTAGCGGCGACGAGCGACGAAACCGAGCCGCTGGACTAGAGTTTATGCTTTATGTATGTTGACAACTTAGGGTGGGGGTGGTGGATAAGTTACCCCAAATTATCTACCCATATGCAAAATAAGCTTAATAGAATTTTATTACACCATATTTTTCGATGATTCGTCGCTCGTACGCCGCGATAGCGGCGACGGGTGACGAATTCGAGCCGCTATACTAAAGTTTACTCTTTCTACTATTATAAAACAATGCTTAGAATTTCATCATTTATATTGTATTTGGTTTACTAACTTGCTTCTAATGTTTGCTAACAGGTTCCCGCTCGTTTCAAAGCATTGTATGAGAAGCACAAGGCAATTTTTGAAGCAGATGTTGATGGGACAATGAAGAACCTTTCTGCTGGATTGAAGCGCATGCAGGCTCAACGCATGGCTGCCCTTTTGATTGATGTAGAATCATCAAGTAAAGAAGAAGCTGGACCAAATGTTCTTTTTCCAACCAAAACTACAACAGATGATGATCAGTTGCAGGATGATGATGGTTCAGAAACTGAGGATGATGAGAAGCTTTATGCTACATCGGAGCCCGAGGACCATGGTGAAAGGATACGGATGTCGCCTAGAGGGGGGGTGAATAGGCGATTAAAGGTTTTCCTAGAGTGGCTCAACAAAGGCGGAATAAAACTAGTGTTTACTTTGTTAAGCACAACCTAGAACAACTAAGGTTCACCTATGTGCACCAACAACTTATGCTAAGCAATACAAGCAACAAGGTGATAGCAAGATACATATTACTTCAAGCACGAAGGCTATCACAATGTAAAGTGCATAAGTAAAGAGCTCGGGTATAGAGATAACCGAGGCACGCGGGGACAACGATATTTTACTGAGTTCCTCCCAACATGGAGTAAGTCTCGTTTGGAGAGGGGGTGGTATCAAACCACCAATGCCACAAAAGGCCTCCCTTATTCTCCGGTGAATCTTACCCCAACGGGATCGATCCACACTTCCACTATCGGTGCACTTGTCGGTGGCAACCGGAACCTCTCACAAGGTTGGGGCACTTCTCCACAACTTAATTGGAGGCTCCCAACAAACGCCACCAAGGCCACAACGCCACCAAGGCCACAAAACCTTCTAGGGTTCCAAGAACCCAAGAGGGACAAGCTCCAATGAGTAACTCAAGCCAAATCCTCTGAGGAGAACACAAACCGATGCACCAAATGCAAATGGCAAGAACACGACAAAGGTGTTCAAATCCTTCTCTCCCAAATTACACCAAAGCTACAAAAGCTTATGGGGGAATAAGAGAGGAAGCACAATGGAGGAAATCCACAAAAGACTCCAAGATCTAGATCCCAATATGTTCCCCTCACTTAGAGGAGAGATTGATTGGTGGGATTGTAGATCTAGATCTCCTCTTTCAAATCCCTCAAGAATATGCAAGAATCATCGAAGGAATTGAGAGAAAGCAAGCTCAAGAAGGTCAACAATGGAGGGGAAAACTTGCAACAATGGTTAAGGAACCATTGGGGAAGAAGGCCCCTTATATAGGTCCCTCCAAAATCCAACCGTTGCAGCCCAAAAACGCGATTCCTGGTACTACCAGACTTTTTCCTGGTACTACCAGACTTTCCCGGCACTACTGGACATTCCCTAGGATTCCTAGGGCGCCAGACACATTTTTCTCTGTGCTCCCCGGTACCAAAATGCGGTACTACCGGACCCCGGTACTACCGGATCCTGGTCCGGTACTACCGGTCATCACAGAACGAAAACAACCATAACTTTTGCATCCGGACTCCAATTTCGATGATCTTGGGCTCGTTTAGAAGAGGACAACAACCTCTACAAGACCATGCAAAGAAACATCATAGTCCATCAAGGGAGGATAGATCCAAATGACGAAGTAAAAAACCTTCTCCCGCGCTAGGTACTAAAATGCGGTACTACCGCTTTTTGGTACCTAGCCCGGCAGTGGCTTTTGGAAACTTGTCAAAAACCTTCTGCCGTGCTAGGTACTAAAATGCGGAACTACCGCATTTTGGTACCTAGGAGGGAAGTGGCATTTGGCAACTTTCCAAAACCTACTGTCGCGCTAGGTACTAAAATGCGGTACTACCGCATTGTGTTACCTAGGAAAATTCAAACCTCTATAACTTTTGATTGGTAACTCCGATCGACCCGATTCCAATTGCGTTGGAAAAAGGACGACATGAGCTACCCTATGAAATGTGAAAATATTGGTTATCACCAAGTGATAATGTATCATGTATAATAATGTGAGATACCTCACTTGGTGAGAAACCGAAAAGCCGCCAAGATCAAAATCGCAACAAGATACAAACGGAAGATCCGATTTTGATGAACAAGAGCTTGTTATGGAGATTACCACAATCTCTATATCCTCACATGGATAATACCAAATAATAACCAAATATGATGATGCAAATATGCAAAGGTTTGAGCTCTCTCCGAACGAAGTGAACGAGTTACTCATTCGAGGGCCCCTCTTGATTGTACGGTTGTCTATCCTAAACCCGGTCTCCCACACACAACATGAGACCGGCAAAAGGGAAAACCTATCAAGATTATACCTTTTTCTTGAGCATTCCACTTGAGCTCGATGTAGACGATCTTGCCCTTCTCAAGATGGAACGCCTTTCTTGATTTCTCATCATCGATCCATGATCACCGAGGATGGCAAGCATTAAACATGAGATCTTCTATAGATGGCGCATTTTGAGCTTGCACATCACATCTTCTTCTACATATC
The DNA here is from genome assembly GCA_916181665.1 of Avena sativa. NCBI lineage: Eukaryota > Viridiplantae > Streptophyta > Magnoliopsida > Poales > Poaceae > Avena > Avena sativa. The sequence continues at coordinate 380,800,862 of OV702284.1, forward strand.
ATCGACCTTGAAGCAAACACATGCTCCAAGCGATGCCAATGGACAAATCCTACAAGTATAACTTAATACACACATTAGTCCATAAAGATTGTCATTAATTACCAAAACCACACATGGGGGCCCACATGTTATTTCACATGGTGTTGCTGCAGCAGCTGCTAAGGAGCAAGGTGGTGCTGCAAATGCAGCTAAGGAGCAAGGTGGTGCTGCAGATGCTGCTGTGGAGCAAGGTGGTCCTGTAGCAATAAAACATGTTGATGTTCCTCAAACAGCAATTATCATTGATTCTACGAGCAAGGGAGCTGATGCTACTGAGCAGCCGGATGTTGTTAGCCCTGATAGGTCTCCAATTCACAACCCTAGGAAGGATATTTCTGATGAAGCTTGGGCCAATGCTCCGGACAAACCCTCGCTTTATCTTTTCGAGCCTAGGACCGATGAGTATGCAGAGTTTTGCATTTCACAGTCTCTCCCACCTTCCTGTGATGCCCCAACTGCTGCCGTGACCACTGCCTCTGATGCCTCTGAGAGTATTTGCGGTGACCCAGCATACCACTGCATTATGTAGTATACTATAGTCGTTGACATAACACCAATGAAACACCGTTCACTAGTATTACATCCCTCAGAAATGGCACAACAGAAACACAGCGGGTCCAATACATGGCTAAAGGTTACAACTCACTCTTTACACAAGATACAGAGAACACTCTAGGTTAAAGAGAGAGAAAGAACTTCATACGGAGAAGCATCAAAGATAAATAACGCAAGAACTATCATACTATTAAAACTAGTATTTTAACTAAGGGATTGGCATTGCTGCTATTGCAATATCCTACAGAATTAGGTTCTTCTGCTAGAGATTATATTCCTATCTCATCAGTAACTTCGTCTCCACTTGAGTTGAGGTATTTGTTGACTTCCTTGGCTTTGAAGAACCTTAGCTTCGATTGATGAATCCTGGAGCATAACTTGATGTAGATGTTGTCTATCCCGGCCTCAGAATCTAGTAAGGGTTAAGAAGATACTTTGAGTACGAGCGTACTTAGCAAATTCACTAGAAAAAGGAGTGTTTGATGCACTATAACTACAGCCACAGACCATAGGTCGTAGGCAATGCAATTTTTCGTAAACATTTCTTCACAGGTTGCTTTTATTCTCAAAGCTATGCCCGTCAGCCTTCACGGGTTTACCAGAACTTTCATGGAGTTCCTTTCCCGCCGTGTTCGCAGCTCCTTCCCGGAACAGGGAGTAACAAGTTACAGTTCTTACACTCTGCAGAGGTGCGTTACTTTTCCCATGAGAGATCAACTCCTTGTTGCACAACCGGGCAGCTTACCCGTCCACAATTCCATGTTGTGGGGGCCAGTAGATGATCCAAGTTAATCACTGCCCTCTCCGCGACCTCATATGTCTGCACGATCCTTCAGGCTAGCTCACCTTTGTTAAGCCCCCTTTCGGGAAGGCTAAAACCCGGATGAGTTCCGAAGACTCTATGACCTGGTGTTGCCCTGGCAAGTGCCATAGTAAATGGTCCATCCACTAAACACCATCCATAGATAATCTAGACACCAAAAGAGTGGGGCGTAAGGGTGCCCACCCATATGTTGGATCCACACAAGGAATCACAACGTCACGTTAAGGTTGTCTTGCCTCCATACAAGAGGAAAAGGATACAGCTGACTTCTCCGTCCCATTCCAAATCTCATGGTTAACGTGTAATATACGGCGCAAGAATCACTGGCGACATTGGTTGTTAAGTCCTAGATGATATATTCCTGTTCAGTGGTATCCCAACTGCCAATCTTAATAGATTAGCTGATCACCCTGGATCAGTAACCGATACTTCAAGTTAATTATGAAAATAGTGTTCTCGACATTTTTGAAATGCAGGTGATGACACACAGTTTGCAATTACTTTACAGAAAATAATCAAAGGACATGAGAAAGTGTGAACTTGCCTTTTGTGATTGCAAGATTATGCACTCACGGTCTTCGAGTTAGTATAAGATCCAAAATCTAAAATCAACATCATTGGTCCGGTAAGGACTAATGTTTAAAGAAGCAATATGCTTTTATGCATAGGTAATGTGATGCATGTTATAAACGCGAATCCCGGGGATAACGTTGTTCTCGGGTTTGGATTCCAGAAATGGTTACTTTAGGAATGTGTTGTCCCTTTTAGATAGATTTCATACTTGTGCTTCTTATTAAGGCTTGTGAATATGTGGGGACCAATCATATAATTACAATATCATAAGCAATGGGGCACACACAAAAGGTGAAATGTTACTTGCGATTGTTCATATAAGAGTTGTTGTTTGAAGTGGCAAAAATAATAACCTTCGAAGAAAAGGTTTCTCTTCTAAGGTATAAACAAGATTTGTGGTTAATAGAGTTTGGTCGAGGTTATTTATGCTTGCTCGAATGGTTTGAGTTTGAGGTGTTTTTTTATTTAACTTAACTACTTCAGACCAAAGTTAACTATAAAATGTATAACAATGTTTATAGTGTTATATTTAGATTCTTATAGACTAAAGTTAACTTTAAAACAAAGATAGTTTTAAAAGTATAATGTTTATAATATTTGTATCTTGTGTACCTGGTAACGTTTCCTTAAGGTTACTTAAAAATGGTTATACTTTTACTTGGTGTGGTGGTTTCTTGATTTTATAATGGAGTAGTATCATTTAACTTTTATAAATGAGGGGTTATAGTTTATACACCAAGATATAATATTACTTCACTACTTATGGACTTACTATAATGTTGTGGTAGTTTTTGTAATCTGGTGGGTAAAGTAGATAGAAAGGATTTGATTTATTCACAAGTTGTGCTTTAAGTTTTATTATGAATAGGAATCTTTTTAGAATATAATCTTCACCTAAGGTTGAAGATAATTTAATAATAAGGTATTTGTAGTATTTTAAACCATTATGGCTTATATTATTAATACTCAAGACTAATAATATGTATTAACTTAATTGACTAATTTAGAAATATTAATAATTGTTATTTATCCTTATATGAATTTTTTTAAACTAAGTAAATAAGTTTAAATTTGAGTTATTAAAATATTTGAATTTTAAATTAACTCTAAAGTAGAATATTATATTTTTAAAATGTAGATATTCTTTTTGTGATCATTTTGGTATATTATATTTATTTTTATGATTTATAAATGATAGTATATGATTTTTATAAGATTTAATACTTTTAAAATACTTAATTAATAATAATTATTTAAGTAAGTGAAATAATAATGCATGATTATAGTTTTAAATTATAGTCTTTATTTTTCTAAAAACAATTAGTATTTTATTCATATTTTTAATATTTACCATTATTGGAATATAATTATCAAAGTTTTATTACTTTTAAACCTTTATTAAATAAAATTTATTTAAATAATCATCATAATAATATTGTATAATAAGCTTAAGTTGTAGATTTTATTTTTGTACAAATTTTCATATATTATACATATTTTTATAAATTGTAAATCAAAAGTTATTAATTAAACAAGATTTAAACATTTATTTGATTTCTGGAATATTAATAAATGAGTTTATAACATTTTATTATTTCTTAAACAGGAAATACTTTTTACACCGCACTCAAAGCTAGCCTCAGTCACTGACCAGTGGGCCAGTGGCCACCTCAGCGCGCAAGTTAAAGAAAATGAATTTGTTATCGACTCTGTCTTTACCCCGAGATAATGACATATGGGCCCAAGGCCATGTCATCAGCCGCGCGAGGCAAAGACCGGTCAAACATGTTGATGTGGCCAGGGTGACACAAGAATGATGTTATGCTGACATCAGCTCAGTTTCCACCACCAGAGAATGGTCGCCGGCGGCGAACCACTGTGCTCCGGTGGATAAGGTCGATGCTACTGGATAGAGGGAACCAAGGCGAACCTATTGGTGGTAACGCCGCTACCTAATGGTCACCGGAAATACACCGGCGACGAGCTTCTACAGCGGCCAACGGCGGTGTTCATCGAATCAAGGTCTACGGTGCGAATTAGCAAGCGAATTTAGGGTTCAGAGATGCGTAAGCTTACCCTGATGACGATAGAGTGGTCGGTGAAGGCGATGGTGCTCCCATACCGGCTAATTTACACGAACTCCGATGATCACCGATGGAAGGGAACGACGAAATCCCATGATTCTGAACCCCCTTTGCTTCACTGCTTCCTCTCTAGTGACAAGGACGGCGAGACGCTCCTCCTTGACTACCCCATGGTCCTTGGGATGGTTCCTACCACTGACAAGGAGTGGCTCCGGTGAGTTAGGGTTTCGGCCTGTTTCTCTACAGAGAGGATAAGGAGGAGTGGAGATGCGCGAGTGATAGGATGATGACGAGGGCTTCGCCGTGGCGTTCTTATCCTCGCAAGCGACCTTGGTGGTGGCGGGAATCGCAGCGGCGAAGGCGAACGGCATCGGCACCGCCCACGCAGTTGCCTCCCTGTGTGAGGATGATGAAGAGGTGACAGGCGACGAACCGGTATGGGCTAGACTTGGGCCAAGCGGGCCGTGGTGTGACAAACGGGAGCGTCGGATAGGATGGAAAGAAACTGGCCATGGGCCAGAATTACCTTCTGTTTTCTTCCTTTATTCTTTTCTGTTTTAGTTTCCTGTTTGATTTTCAGATTTGGATTTTACTTATTTGATTTGGAATTCTCTTTATAGAATTGATTTTCTAGGTGATTGCATCATTAATAAAGTATATTAAGGTTCTTTTATAAGTTTGTCATATAGTGGTATTATTTCTTTATTTATTTTCTATCAAAAACCCTTTTATATTATGTAGAAACCTTTATTATTAATTTTCTTTCTAAGCTAAATCATGGCTTTATTATATGATATTTTCTTATTTGTTTATAAAACTTAACTCTAGTTGACTCATAGTTTGAATAGAAATTTTTATATGTATAATGATCCTATATCATTATTTGATGCATGAAATACAAAAGAAATTAATATGGTTATTACTACTTCCATTAACTTATAAAATGGCAATGTATATATTCTATTGTGATAAAAATAGAAGTTTAGGGTTCTTAATTTACTTATATTCCCTTATTGATGTGAGTAAAGGTTTAATAACTAAACATATTGTATTATGTTTGTGATATTTGATGACATCATCTTTTAAGATAGAGAGTTATATCTAGAATGTTTTATAGAATGGAATTGATAGAGATATAGAAAAATATTCCTATGAAGTTATATGGACATAAGATGATAGATCAATAATATAAAATGGATATTATACTTGGTTTGAGATTTAGAGTTGATTGTTTACCAAGAATAAATAGAAGAGTAATTTATAACATATAATTATATTTCACAATCCTGGATTCCTTATTAAGGAATTCCTTTCCTAGATATAATACTTCTTCCTATCCATCATCATCGTTAGTATGATGAGCTTTACTCATTAAAATCTTCTTTTTCATATATTATTCTTATAAACTCATGGATGAATCCAATGAGTTTGATATTTAAGTATTTCATAGTTTTCTCATATCCTTGCTTGGTTATACCACTATTCTACTATTGGAAATCTTCAATCCAACAAGTAGTTCTTTCAAAATCCACTCATAATCTTCCTTAATCATCCATTATCAATATCTCTTCAATAGATGTCTAGATTAAACTACTTCACTTCAAGTGTTGGTATTTCCCAAGAGGAAACTACTTCTTCTATAATCCCATGTTGCTCTAGAATTATCTTAATCATACAAACTTGTCTCTACTTAACTCCAGCATTTCATACTCCAACCTCACATTATATTAATGTGACTTACCATAGCTATCTTAGGGTAACATAACTATACTGGGGTTCCAATCTTGTTTTATCCACCAATACCACATATACATGATATATGTTGGAGATATGCCCTAGAGGCAATAATAAATATAGTTATTATTATATCTTTGTGTTTATGATAAATGTTTATATTCATGCTATAATAGTATTAACAAGGAAACATTAATACTTGTGTGATTTGTAAACTAAAATAAGAGTCCCTAGTAAAGCCTCTTGTTAAACTAGCTTGTTGGTTGATTGATGATTGTGGTTTCCCTATCATGAACATTGAGATGTTATCAACAACAAGATCATATCGTTAGGAGAATGATATGGTGGACATACTCCTATAGATAAGCGTAGCATAAAGATCAAGTCATTTCAATAGTTCAATTGCTATATGCTTTCTGATACATAGTTATCTAAATTCCTTCGACCATGAGATCATGCATATTGCCTTTACTGGATGGATGCTTTGATGTCATCAAACACCACACCGTAACAGGGTGGCTATAAAAGTGGCATTGGGTGTTCGGAAAGTATTGGTTGAAACACATGGATCAAGAGTGGGATTTGTCCATCCACATGACGGATAGATATTCTCTGGGCCCTCTCGGTGAAATGTCATCCAATTAGCTTGCAAGCATGTGACTTGGTCACAAGGGATCACATATCACGGGAACGAGAAAAGAGTACTTATCAGTAACGAGGTTGAACTAGGTATGCAGAGATACCGACGATCATAACCTCGGATAAGTAACATATCGTGAGACAAAGGGAAATTGGTATCGTATGTAAGTGGTTCATTCGATCGCAAAGTAATCGTAGAAATATGTGGGAGCCATATGAATTTCCAGATTCCTCTATTGGTTATTGTTCGGAGAAGTGTCTCGATCATGTCCGCATAATTCACGAACCGTAGGGAGACACACTTAAGGATTCGACGTTGTTTGAGTAGTTATGGTATTATGAGAAAGAGACCGAATGTTGTTCGGAGTCTCGGATGGGATCCGGGATATCACGAGGTGATCCGGAATGGTCCGGAGAATAAGATTCATATAAGGAAAGTCCCGTTTCGGAGTTCGGGAATGATTCCGGTGTTTTCATCGGGGATATTCTAGAAGGTTCCGGATTGTCCGGCACTCCGGGGGGGAAGGGGTACATGAATGTGTCATTACATGTTGGAATGATTGCATCATGTACTAAGTGTTCTTGCTGTCCCAAATAAAGGATTAAATTGAATCCTAAATTGAAAAAGTCAAACGGCTAGTTTGAAAGTCAAACGGCAGTTTTTGGGAAGTGGGAGGAGAGGAGGAAACCGACTTGAGGGAGGAGTCCTCCTCCCCAAGCCGGCGCCCCACCTAGGCCGAGTTGGGGAGGGACTCCACTCCCTCCCCTTGGCCGGCCAGCCCCTCCCACCTATATAAGGAGGGGCAGGGCTCCCTCCCAACACACACAAGTTTCCTATCCTCTAAACTAAACCCTAGATCTAGACCCCGGTTTAGAGCTATTCGGTTTAGAGCCTTCTAATTGGTTTAGAGCCCTCTAATTGGTGTGTCTAATTACTAGACCACTAATAGCCTCTCTCATAAGCTCCACCATACTCGCACCGGCTTAAGGCGAAGCCCTGCGGGATCTCCCCTCTACTTCCGGTACCACGCCGTTGTGCTGCCGGAATCGCGAGGAGAGTGCTACAACCTCCGCTGCCTGCTGGAACAAGGGAGAGGAAGGTCTTCGTCGAGTACCGAACGTGTGACCGACTGCGGGAGCGCTGCGGGAACGCGGCGCCGGAAGGATCGTCTACGCGATCTTGAGATCGGAAAGAGTACGACTACATCACCCACGAGAATCTGCTCTCGTTAAACACTTTGGAATCTTCGAGGGTGAGTTATTCCATCGACTCGTTGCTACAATCTAGTAGATAGATCTTGGCTTGTTTGTTTGTATGCGATAGAAAATTTTTGTTTTCCATGCTACGAACCCCTACAGTGGTATCAGAGCCGTGTCTATATGTAGATCTGTTGCACGAGTAGAACACAATAGTCATTGTGGGCGTTGATGCTTTTATTGTAGATTGCTTTGCGTGTACTTTGCATCTTGCGGTATGTTGGGATGAAGCGGCCCGGGCTAACCTTACATGACATCGTTCATGAGACTTGCTCCACGCTTAACATGCAACTTGTATTGCATAAGTGGCTTTGCGGGTGCCAGTTTCTCCTAGCATAGTAAAGATCCAATTTACAACGGGTAATCAACAATGCTAGTATCAATGTTGTGGTTCTTGTTCGTAGGTTAGAACGACACTTATGGAAAGCCCCAAACCACGTAAAATATGCAAAGAAAGTAGAAGCGTCTAACTTTGTTTTGCAGGGGTGTGCAGTGATGTGATATGGCCATGATTGTGATTATATTTGATGTATGCAATGATCCTTATTGTAAGTTGGCAACCGGCAGGAGCCATATGGTTGTCTTTAATTTCTGTTAAGACCTGCGTGTCTATTCAAAATAGTTGTAATAGTTGAAGCTGGTGGACGACAACCATGAAGAAGCGTCATTGACCTTGATGCTACGCCGGTGATGATGGAGATCATGTTCGTGCTTGAAGATGGAGATCGGAAGCACAAAGAAGAAAGGCCATATCATATCACATATTATGAATTGCATGTGATGTTAATCCTTTATGCATCTTGTATTGCTTAGTAGACGACGGTAGCATTATAAGATGATCCCTCATGCACATAAATTTCAAGTTCTAAAGTGTTCGCCCTTAGTTAGCACCGTTGCTAAAACTTGTTGCTTCGAAGCACCACGTGATGATCGGGTGTCTTTGATTCCACGGGTAAATACAACGTAAGCAAGCCAGATTTGCTTATGCGGTAGCTAAGGTTTGATCTTGACGAGCCTAGCATGTACAGACATGGCCTCAGGAACACGGATTACCGAAAGGTAGAGCATGAGTCATATAGTAGATATGATGAACATGTTGATTGTTCGCCATTGAAGCCATATCAACTCTCGTGATGATCGGTTTTGATGTGGTGGATTTGGTTCGTGTGATCACTAAAACAATGTGAGGGATGTTGTTTTGAGTGGGAGTTCACCTAGATTAATTTAATTATTAATTAGAACTCAATTTATCATAAACTAAATCAAAGTGAATTTGCATAGTTGTTGTAGTCATTGGCATCCGTTTACCACCTTGCGCTTAGTTATAATTGAGATGATAGAACTATAGAATTCTGGTTAGTTACTTTACGAACTGGTATCGTATTGTTTTGAAGTGTTAATCTAAAGTTTAAAAGTCCTATTGCAAACTTTCAGTAAGTTCCGGTTACTCCATGAAGTTTAATAATTGGTATTAAATCAAGAGTAACAATTCCAAGTGTTAGTATATAAAGTATCATGTTTGTCTCCGTGATTCTTGATATTCAAAGAATTGTCTTAATATCAAGGTTATCTAGGATCTGAAAGAGTTGTTTCAGAAACCATGATATGTGGAAGATATTGTGATATCTGAAACAAAGTTTTGGTTACAACATGATAGAGTATAATATGGCAAAAGTCATGTTCTCATATTTGATGAAAATTTGCAAAAGGTTGGAGACACTAGTTGTCCTAATCCTCCAAAGTGTTTTGGAAAGCAACATTATACTCATAATTCATCGTTATAAGCTAAAAGTAGCTTGATCATGGACATTCCATGATAAGGTGAATATTTGATGTAGGTAAATTGTTTACTACACCAAGAGATTACTAAAGAAAGGAATTTGGAAGAACACCAAACATTTGATGATGGTGATCTACTTCAAAGTGCAAGTCCAAAGACATTTGTATTTAATTATACACGCTTTGGATTATGTGTCATATGTATGACTCCACTATTGATGTTGATAGATTCTTTCAAATAGAAAAGGAAATATTGAAAGAGAATCTCATAAATATATGGCAGAAAAGAAAAGACTAGAATTGTTCAGTTTAAGTATATAGATGATATACATGTTATGGCTATATTCTTTGCTTATTAAACAATGTGGTTCTCAAGTATTTGATACTGAATTTGTTGGTGTGAATCGTCATACGAAACAACACAATTCATGAACTACAATGGCCTAAGTAACAAGCAAAAGAATATGTGATGATGTTCATCGAGAACAAATAAAGGGTTATTGCGTTGCTTGTTAAACATCAAAGCTTGCCTTCAAAGATTTGTTTTATCAGGTATTGTGAGAACAAAAGGGTTGTTCAAATAATTTCCGTAATCCATAAAAGATGGATGATTCACAAATCTCGTTGGAGAAATCACATCCATAAAACTAGTGCTAAAATGTCGAAAGACAAATTGATTGAAAGATCACTTAGGAAGTGACATCGCCGTTTAAATTATATTGGAAAGAAAACATGAAGAAAATCCATATGGATGGAATTTTGGAGTCTATTTGATTTTGATCAAATAACGCTTGTGAAACTTTCCTAGAGATAATTAAAACTTCGTTCATAGGCCAAAAGGGAACGAATGACTAGCTGATTGGAACTTGTACATATTGTTGTACGAAGTCCATTATGTGTAGTCAAGAGCGATGGATTTCAACTTCATATGCTTTCTCCGAAAATTTGAGTGAATATATGAATATTTACTTAATAAGGATGAAGTATGAAATATTTGAAAAGTTCAAAAGACTTTCAAGATGAAGTGCAAAATCATTGTAACAAGAATATGAATAGTTTATGATAAAGATCATAAAGGAAGATATTTGAATTACAAGTTTAGCATAATACCTAAGATTTAAGGAATCGTTCCGTGGATTTGCATTTTCCCGAAACACCATAAGTGTATGGAGCGTTCGAGATATGTAATTAAACCTTGTTTGACATGGTAAGATCAAAGGTATAATTTATAAAACTGCCATTATATTTTAAAGATTAAAAGCTTTAGAGATTACCGTTTTTCCACTGAAAAGAGCTCCATCATAATCCGTTGAAATGACACCATATAAGGTTATGGTTTGGGATAAAACCCAAGTAGTCCTTTCTTAAACATTGGTATGCTATGCATAAGAAAGATGTTTGCAACCAAAGTCGGATAAACCTGTCTTTGTATTACTGTTAAGTATTCCTCCAAAACACCGGAGACAAAAGTGTTTGTCGCTTAGAACGTCAAGTTTCTTTGAGAAGGAATTTTTCGTGAAAAGTTAAAGTGGGAGGACAATAGAACTTTGATAAGGTTAAAAGAACCTTAGCTATATGTGCAGAGTTGCGCAGCACCGAAAAGTGTTCCGGAGGCAGCAATAATGCTCATGGCTCACGTGCCTCAAAAGTTGTGGTCACGGAGGTCTAAGTTTCTATTGAAACAAGTAGGTCAAGTAAACAATCAAATACTAAGATTTGAGGGTTGAATCATTATTTGAGAATAATGAACGGACTACATGCAAAGAAGCAATGATGGGCCCTGACTCCGTCAAATGGCTTGAAGCCATAAAATCCGTGATAATTCCATACACGAGAAATCAAGTTTTGAACTTGAAGGACCCTCGAGAAAGGTGTAAGACCTTACAGTTGTGTTTGGATCTATAAAGAAATAGACATGGATGTTTCACATCTATAAGTCGACATGTTGGGAAAGAGTTCACAACAATGTTCAAAGATTGACTATGACAAGATTTGATCTTTCATAGCGATATTTAGTCTAGACGGATTAATGTAGCAACCACTACATATAATTTTGTTATGTGGTAGTTGAATAAACAAAACAAGTTCTTCTAATAGAATTGTTACCTAGGACGTGTGCATGACACGGTCCAAAGGGTTTTGTTAATTCAAAGGATGCTAAAAGCATATGCAAACTTCAATGGATGAAGTAAGCATAGCGGAGTTGGAATCTTCACTATGATGAAACTGTTAAAAGAGTTTAATTTCATCAAAGACAATGAAGATACTTGCATTTGCAAGAAATTAAGTGGGAGCACTAAGACATATTTCTAATACATTATGTGGAGGACATATTGTTGATTAGAAATGATGTATCTTTTATTAACACATATTAAGAATTTCATCCTGATGAAAGACTTAGGCAAAACCCAAATATTTGGCATCAATAGATGCTAATATGGTTGTGCCAGAAGTACATAGACAAAGATATTGAATGAGTTCAATATAGAAACTACAAGAAAGGTTCTTGTTGCACAGAAAGGATTGAAAGAGTTCAATGTTGATGATATATTCAAGTGTATTGACATTTGGTAAGTGAAACAAAGATTCAAGTATAGATTGATACTTGATGTATGAAATCACAAAGAGTGTTTATATCAATCATACTGTGGTATGTACAAATCCAGATATGTCCTATGCCCTAAAAGTTATGAGCATATACCAGAATGATTCATAAGATGATCATTGGACGATAGTAAGGATATTCTTATGATCTTTTGGAAGAACTAAGAGTATATTATTTGTAGAAGTGACAAATAGATGGTTAGTTCATTGTAAAAGTACTACATTGATACTAGTTTTGTCACAGAGTACAAATTAAGTTTATCTCAATCTAAATTAAGGGTGGCACAATATAATGGAAAGTGAGTTCCATAATGGATTTGGATGAGTTCCAAAGTTAAGACATTGTGACAGATACTTCAACAAAAGGCTAAGTATATGACTGCTATAATAGCAGCTAAAGAGGGCGTTTGTGTCAAGTAGTTTGTTATCAAACTAGGTGTAGTTCACAGCGGGATAATACTATGAAGATATATTGTACGACAATATTATCAACATGTTTTAACCCCAAAGAACTAAAGGTCACACCGAAAGACCAAATTATACAAAGCCATCTCATTAGAGAATGAGTGATGCGTAGAGACGCAAAGACATGCAATTACACACGGACCTGGAAGTGTCAGATCCGGAGATCAGTTGACCACTAGCAATCGTGTACATACAACACCGGAAAGCCATAGGTGTTGAATACACAAAAGTTTGAAACTAGATTAGATGACTCTAGTGCAAGTGGGAGACTGTTGGAGATATGCCCTAGAGGCAATAATAAATATAGTTATTATTATATCTTTGTGTTTATGATAAATGTTTATATTCATGCTATAATAGTATTAACAAGGAAACATTAATACTTGTGTGATTTGTAAACTAAAATAAGAGTCCCTAGTAAAGCCTCTTGTTAAACTAGCTTGTTGGTTGATTGATGATTGTGGTTTCCCTATCATGAACATTGAGATGTTATCAACAACAAGATCATATCGTTAGGAGAATGATATGGTGGACATACTCCTATAGATAAGCGTAGCATAAAGATCAAGTCATTTCAATAGTTCAATTGCTATATGCTTTCTGATACATAGTTATCTAAATTCCTTCGACCATGAGATCATGCATATTGCCTTTACTGGATGGATGCTTTGATGTCATCAAACACCACACCGTAACAGGGTGGCTATAAAAGTGGCATTGGGTGTTCGGAAAGTATTGGTTGAAACACATGGATCAAGAGTGGGATTTGTCCATCCACATGACGGATAGATATTCTCTGGGCCCTCTCGGTGAAATGTCATCCAATTAGCTTGCAAGCATGTGACTTGGTCACAAGGGATCACATATCACGGGAACGAGAAAAGAGTACTTATCAGTAACGAGGTTGAACTAGGTATGCAGAGATACCGACGATCATAACCTCGGATAAGTAACATATCGTGAGACAAAGGGAAATTGGTATCGTATGTAAGTGGTTCATTCGATCGCAAAGTAATCGTAGAAATATGTGGGAGCCATATGAATTTCCAGATTCCTCTATTGGTTATTGTTCGGAGAAGTGTCTCGATCATGTCCGCATAATTCACGAACCGTAGGGAGACACACTTAAGGATTCGACGTTGTTTGAGTAGTTATGGTATTATGAGAAAGAGACCGAATGTTGTTCGGAGTCTCGGATGGGATCCGGGATATCACGAGGTGATCCGGAATGGTCCGGAGAATAAGATTCATATAAGGAAAGTCCCGTTTCGGAGTTCGGGAATGATTCCGGTGTTTTCATCGGGGATATTCTAGAAGGTTCCGGATTGTCCGGCACTCCGGGGGGGAAGGGGTACATGAATGTGTCATTACATGTTGGAATGATTGCATCATGTACTAAGTGTTCTTGCTGTCCCAAATAAAGGATTAAATTGAATCCTAAATTGAAAAAGTCAAACGGCTAGTTTGAAAGTCAAACGGCAGTTTTTGGGAAGTGGGAGGAGAGGAGGAAACCGACTTGAGGGAGGAGTCCTCCTCCCCAAGCCGGCGCCCCACCTAGGCCGAGTTGGGGAGGGACTCCACTCCCTCCCCTTGGCCGGCCAGCCCCTCCCACCTATATAAGGAGGGGCAGGGCTCCCTCCCAACACACACAAGTTTCCTATCCTCTAAACTAAACCCTAGATCTAGACCCCGGTTTAGAGCTATTCGGTTTAGAGCCTTCTAATTGGTTTAGAGCCCTCTAATTGGTGTGTCTAATTACTAGACCACTAATAGCCTCTCTCATAAGCTCCACCATACTCGCACCGGCTTAAGGCGAAGCCCTGCGGGATCTCCCCTCTACTTCCGGTACCACGCCGTTGTGCTGCCGGAATCGCGAGGAGAGTGCTACAACCTCCGCTGCCTGCTGGAACAAGGGAGAGGAAGGTCTTCGTCGAGTACCGAACGTGTGACCGACTGCGGGAGCGCTGCGGGAACGCGGCGCCGGAAGGATCGTCTACGCGATCTTGAGATCGGAAAGAGTACGACTACATCACCCACGAGAATCTGCTCTCGTTAAACACTTTGGAATCTTCGAGGGTGAGTTATTCCATCGACTCGTTGCTACAATCTAGTAGATAGATCTTGGCTTGTTTGTTTGTATGCGATAGAAAATTTTTGTTTTCCATGCTACGAACCCCTACAATATAAGCACTCAATCTTGGTGAATAAGGCTTGATCATTATAATCTTTTAATCTGTAACATCCCTAAAATCATGATTTCAAAGTTTGCATATCATTCATGCATGCATATATATTTGAGATCAATTTCAAACTCATTTTAGAAAAACAGAAGCACATAGTGCTATGATTTTATGTGAGCAGATTTAAATCAAAATGGCTAACCCCATTTGAGAGTTTGAATGATTTTAAAACTAGCTTGTTTGTCTTCCTTATAGAAAGGTTTGAGTGTGATTTGGACCAAGTTTTACAAATTGGAAATGGTTTCAAAAACCCTTTTTCAAACTTTTGCAAATCAGATACAAGCCTCTGATATTTTGCTCTCCAAACTTGACCAAGCCCTTGCAAAGCAACCACATGATCTTATGCCCATATTTGAGACTACTGCTCACTGCAAAAATCCCAAGAAGTTTTGAATTCAAATGGAACTTGAATTCATTTGAAAATCAATTCAGAAAATAGAAACAGAAAAAGAAAAAGGAGAAAGAATTAGAAAAGGGCCGGCGTCAGGATTCAAGCCCAGCAACAGAACAGGCCCAGCTAGCCCACCCGGGCCATTTCTTTCTCTCTCGCACGCGCGAGCGCACCCACATAGCCGCTGACAGCCAGACCCCACCTCCCCTTCGCGCACTTCGCTAACGAGCGGGCCCTCTCCACGTCGCCCTCGTCTTCCCCAAACCGCGCCCGCGACCACGTCGCCGCTGCTGTCAAGGCCGGTAATGGCGCGGCGTAATTGGCCTTAATGCCGCAAGTGTTTCCTGTCGCGCTTGGGCCTATTTCAACCCCTCTGCCCCGCGATTATTTTCCCCCACTCTCCTCGCTCACTCCGCCACCAGGCTGCGCGCATTTGCTCCTGAAGCCCCGTGGTACCGACGACTCCGGCGATCGATTCCGGTGAGCCTCGACCGCCCCCTCTCTCTGGTTCAAACGATGATGCTCAGCTTGATCTTGCGCATACGCTGACGCCTTCCTTTTGCCTGCTCGTGACCCAGGTCGTCGCCTCCGTTCATGACCGAAACCACCTGCGCCGCCGACAGACTCCGGCGACCAATTAAGGTAAAACCCGAGCGCCCCTTGCCCCCTCCTTCACGCGAGATTGTTCGCCTGCGTCTTGCGCCACTCCTGACCACTCTGGTTCATGCTAGGGCGACGCCAAACCTCGCCAGTGACCACGTATGCAAGCGACCGACGCCACCCGCAACTCCGACGAGCTCCAGAGACCATTCCCGTGCGCCCCTTCGCAAACCAACGCCACCTCGAGCTTCAGCACGCCACCACGGTTCTGGTAAGATCCTTCTCCCTCTCGCGCACGACCTAGAACGCCAGCGCCGCCGCTGACTGAGCGCACCGCCGCTCGCTGACGCCGCGTGCCGCCAGAACATGGTCGCATGCTCGAGCGCCAATCTAGATCCAACGCTTACGATAGAATCACTAATCGAACCGTTATGCTAGATCTGGACCGTGCGTTTTAAATAGATCCTACGGCTCGCGAGTGTGATCCGGAGCGAACCGGTACGCACCAATAGAATCTTGATGCGTGGCTAGGGTTTGAATTAAAACAGATTTTCAAATCAGATTTAGATCCAAATTTCAAATGGCTATAACTTTTGATTCCCATGTTGGATTTTTGCAAATTTTATACTGTTGGAATCAGTGAGCCAAGGCCTTTCTGAATCTGCAATGTGTTTAAAAAAAAGTTTCTGTTAAAATGACTTTTTAAGCAGAAACTTGTTTAGGACTATTTTGATTATAGAATTTGTTTAGTAAATGGTTTTAGTGCTAAATAAGTTTAGTTAGCAAGCTTTTTGACTTGGTTATGTTTTTGTATCATGCACTTGCTTGGTGGAGTTTTCAAAAATCATCACTTAGCATTTTCTTGCATGCATGCATTCATATTTTTGTTTGTATATGAATTGTGTGTAATTTGGTGCTACAAATTTTGTGTAGATTTTGCTAGTGACTGTGATTGTGAAGAGTGCTACTCTCCCCATTACCAAGGCAAGTGGTACTTCATGAATATTTCCATCCCTATATTTTGTACAAGCATTAGAAATATTTTTCTAAGTCTTGCATGTTGTTACTATTTTTGCCAAATGCTATGTTGGGAAATCCTAAGTAGTTGTAGAATTGCTAGGGAATTTCCTAAGTTAAGATACTATGCCATGCTTAGCCTAGCTAGTAGCAAACAAGGGTTGGTAAAGTATATACATGCTATGATGAAAATATTTCTAAGTCTTTTGGGACTTATGTTTTTCTTAATAAAACAACTAAGTCAATGAACCTCCTGGGTGGAATGGGACTTGAATGGTGGTTTTTGGTTGAGTGGTTACACAAGGCCCATGGATATGGTTTACCTTGTGTATCACACTTGTGGTATGCCACCCAGGCACAAAGGGATTTGGAGGCCAAGTGTTGAGAAGCTTATAGTGCAGCCAGTTGGCAATATGGGCTCTGTCTTGATCATATAGGTTTCTAGAACTTAGTCATTTGGACAGTTGGTGGTAGTGGGATGATAGGTTGGAATGCGTCCATTTGGCTAAGGGAAGGCTTCTGAAAGGTCCTGTCTTGGGAAACCAAGTCTGGTGGGGAAAGTGCACAACCTCTGCAGATGGAAAATCTAAGTACTTAGCCAAGTCCATGGCAATGGACAACTTGAGCATCAAGACATGGAAGCTACAAGAATCTCATCACTCCAACTTCTAAGTAAAACTTGTGGGTGAACAAGGGTGAAGGACCCCAATGTCTATTGGTGGTTTCTTGGGAAAGTTTTTGACAAAGAAAAACTTAGTGATTTCAACTAATAGGAAAAACCTATTTTTCAAGCAAAGCAAGCCAAGCTACACTTAGCCAAAATGCATATAGTAATATAGTCCACTTAAAAATTTACTAAGGTATCACTTGCCAATACTATTCCAAAGTATTGACCCACTGTGGCTGTAACTTGTGATGTTGCAGGTTACTCCGATGATGATTAGGTGTCATGAGTCTACACTCAACATGCTTGCCTGTGGCACATGAAGATGAAGACTTATGTTTATTTACTTATTCCAAAACTCTTGTATTAGGCCTGTGGCCTTGAGTTGTAAAAGACTATATTTTATCTCTGGATGGATGTAATAAATGACCTTTGTATCTGTGTACTTCATCTTAAACTGTGGATGCTAGCAATGATCCAGGGACTAGCATTGCAATCACAGGGATCCTTTTCCTTTACAAAAGAGGGATCTTACATGATCCTTTATGGTTAGGTTTCCAGTTGGATAATCAAGGTTTCCATCCATACAACATTGCAGTTGTATTATAATTATCTTCTATTTAGCTCTATTGGATTAAGAGATATAATTCATTGACTATACCTACTTGATCCAATAGGACTACTCCTGGTAACTATCTTTAGTATTCATCCTGGGAACCCTCTTTGTTACCATATATATCTTTATTTCAAATAACTCTCTTCTATCCAACCAGGAGTGAGTTTAACTCCTTCTATTATCACATTGATTGGATTCTTTTCAATCATTCCCATCCTATAAATGATTTCTAAAGCTAGCATTACTATTTATCTCAGCTTAGTTGTTTCTTTATAGACCCATAAATGTGAGCTATGTTCTGGTCAAGAGTTGGTAGATTGAGAATTGGTGAATCAATAATTGATTTCTCCACATTGATGAACAACAGATATTGGAATATAACTCAATAGAGATGATAAGGATTGATATGGAAGAAAGTTATAGGGTGAATGATCTAAACTTAGTTTCTTTCCTACTCAATCTTAATTAAGAAATAGGGTTAGGTATCACCATGATACTCATGGTATATGCAGATGAGATTAAGATATAGTTGTTAAATTCATATTTTGTGTTATATCCTTAACTTGGTACTCATGAGTGATTATAATTAATATTATGATATGATCACCTAAGGATCAAATATAAATCATAATGTGTTAGGGTTTAAATTTTATTACATTTGACCTACCCTTAGATCAAATCTCCCTTACCCAAAATAAGGTTTTTAGCAAAGGTCATATTGAAACTTATCGCAGTCAACTTGATGATCTACTTCTTATTCCATCAAGTTAAGAGAAGCTTCAATCACTTTGACAAGTTTTGTTCAAAAGCGCAAAAAATAGTCAGATTTTCTATGCATGAATGCAATGCACACATCTGGGTGCAGCTTATTTCTAGGCTCTAATGCTGGGATGTTACAGACTCTCCCCCTTAAAATAAACTTCGTCCTCTAAGTTCGCAAACTCTCACGTTTTGGAGTAAGGAATTGACTTGTAGTGGTTGCTACATTTCTCCACTCCATGATGACCTTAAATGTGATTATTTGTAGTATTCTATAACTTGATTAGATATCCTAATCCATTTCTTTTATTTAATCACCAAACTTTATTACTATGTTAAAGACAGTCTAGAGGTCTCACTAAAACAAATTTTAAGTTTCTATATGCCCGTGTTTATGGTTAAAAGACTATATTTCTATTCTTGTCATAGTATAGTTGATACTGGTACTCCTTCCAACTTGGATTTGAACTCATTTAGTTCATACCCATTGGGAATTTCTTGTTCCTCAATACTTGTCCAATTGGGTGTTTTCTATTACTCTTCAACTTTTATTTATAATGTTTGCTCTCCCCCTTGGGGTTTACTTAATAGTCTTTAAATTGTATATATAACATTTGTTGGCTTTATAACTAGAATGTTGGTCTCTGTTCAGTTTATATTTTACCTAATTAGGGTCTGATGAAAGATTGTATGGTGTATCCACATAGTTGTGGATCTCCGAAGCAATTCTTTCAGCATTATATGCCGTACTTACTATTGGACATTCTCGCTGGGATAAATCTGACTTTGCAAAGCATCTCGAAAGACGATCGCCTTAAATTTTTATACTTCTTTAGGTATTACTTAGCTTAGGCAAAATTTTATGCTCTTTATGCAACTTTTAAGAAGATCTGGTTAACTATGTTAACCAAATACCAGTTGCGGACAAAATACCAACTGTGGATTGGAATACCGACTATGGATCAAATGTCAGTTGCGGATCATCCTGGTTGATAGGTATTACCTTACATTTCCAACCTACTAGTGGCATTCTCTCTGAATTGTCAAAGCTTGAATACCATTTTGCTCCACAACTTCCTCTTTGTACTAATTCATGATGCTTCCATGAACTAGGGATTACTACTTTATTAACTTCGTAACAATACTGCCTACTTTGAATGGGCCTTAAGTTTATTATTTCTTGTTGCTCCATACACCTTCTATACTAATCTTCCTTCACATAGCTGGCTAAGAATGATCTATTCTTGAACTATCCTCCAAATAATGTTAATACTCCTTATATTTTGCTTCATCCTTTGTGTAAGTCTTCGTCTTGATCTTGGGAACTCGTCACTCCCTTACACGAATTCCCGTTCCTATCTAGGTCTATGACATCAATTAATAACTTGGTGTTACATCATGCATTTGCACACCTAATTAACTTCATGTATAGAGCTAGTCAATCAAGAAGATTCAAGAAAATCCAGAAGTCGATAAACAACAAAACATATACCATGTATTATACATAGGTTTTAAATAATTTACAAAGGTACTAGATGTTCCAACGGTTTGCTCCCCACCTATTTACACAACTATTTTACAAGAACTTCTTGTTCTTGTGAGTATATCCTCGCTTATTTTTGGCAAACCTCTCAACTACAATACGCAGTACCCTCTATGTACATTATTCAAGCACTCATCCCTTGGGATGTCGTTCCTTTCTTACATTCATCTTCCTCTAGTGCTTCCTGGAGTTCCATCCATGATGACGTGAAGTCCTACGACTGCCTTCTGGAGCGTAAGAGCATCCAGGAAGTGCGTATTCTTGATTAGAAGTACCGAGACTGAGATTAGTCATTAAAAAATGACTAGAGTTGGCGTAATCCTCTTCAGGATGTTCCTGATTGTCCGGTAACGCTTCCTCATAGTAAGTTGGATCCTTAGCTTTTTCTTGGATCCAGTCATATATATTGGTGTAGTAGCTATCGGAATACTCTTCTAAGTTGATTGGATTAGTATCACCCCCATAGGGTCCATAGGGCTCTCTATGGTTATAGTTGGTCTCTTCTTCATTACCTGTATCACAAGGTATAGGATTTCCTATGGTTCCACCTTGAGATTCTACTTCCCATCCATACTTGTTTAGCTCAGGGTTATTTGGAATAACTCTATTCCATTCCCGTTGTTCGGAGTTGTACTTGGTCCATAGGTCTTCATGTGGCTGGGTTTTAGTTTGGTAGTAGGCGTAATTTTCCGAGATTGGATCATCAAACTCAGTTTCCTCATACACTTCTCCTAAAGGTATGTATTTGGAATGCCTAGCTTCTTTATCTAACTTCTTCCTACGAGCCATTGCTTTATCAGGATCAGTGAAATCCTCAATGACCGTATCCAGTTCCTGGACTAAAACCTTGTGAGTGTTATGATAAGTGTTTAGCAAAGACCGATAACGATCCATATACTCTACAGCTAGAGTAGCTTCAGCTTGGACTAGGGTAGAGTGATCTAACTCATGCTCTGATTTTGAGGTTTCATGTGGTATAATGGTATGAGTACTACCTTCTAGAGCTTGGGCTTTCTGTTCTCGGATCATGGTTATGGCTGCTGCTACGACAATCTGATATGCAGATGCCATGCACCTTGCCTCTCCTGATGGCATTTCTCCCTTAAGTCCTAACTTATTGGGTAACATGATCATGACACGGTATTTATCTAATACCTGCCCATCATAGTAACTGTAAATCTTGACCAAAAGTCTCGATTCACATTCCAAACTCCATAGAAGTTGGCGGAGATTATCTGTCCAATCCCCTCCATAGTCATTCAACGTCATGTTTATCACTTGAACATTCCGGGGTGGATATCGAGGTGCCATGTGGAACCGTAGATAAGAAATTACCATCAGTTTCATAGAGTTAAAACTCTTGGGTTACGATCGGAATTGCAATCATATGAAAGAGTTATTGCACTAGTAACATAACAGGATTATTCTCAAGTGAATATCCCCCATATCACTAGAGAACTCTTTATTATTGCTAGGATGTGTCCTACAGGTTCTACCCATTTACTAGGTTTCCAACCTAAGGTCAAATCATAGGCTCTAATACCAACTGCGGTGACCTAGCATACCACTGCATGATGTAGTATACTATAGTCGTTGACATAACACCAATGAAACATCGTTCACTAGTATTACATCCCTCAGAATGGCACAACAGAAACACAGCGGGTCCAATACATGGCTAAAGGTTACAACTCACTCTTTACACAAGATCCAGAGAACACTCTAGGTTAAAGATAGAGAAAGAACTTCATACGGAGAAGCATCAAAGATAAACAATGCAAGAACTATCATACTATTAAAACTAGTATTTTAACTAAGGGATTGGCATTGCTGCTATTGAAATATCCTACAGAATTAGGTTCTTCTACTAGATATTATATTCCTATCTCATCAGTAACTTCGTCTCCACTTGAGTTGAGGTATTTGTTGCCTTCCTTGGCTTTGAAGAACCTTAGCTTCGATTGATGAATCCTGGAGCATAACTTGATGTAGATGTTGTCTATCCCGGCCTCAGAATCTAGCAAGGGTTAAGAAGATACTTTGAGTACGAGCGTACTCCGCAAATTCACTAGAAAAGGAGTGTTTGATGCACTATAACTACAGCCACAGACCATAGGTCGTAGGCAATGCAATTTTCCATAAACATTTCTTCAAAGGTTGCTTTTATTCTCAAAGCTATGCCCGTCAGCCTTCACGGGTTTACCAGAACTCTCATGGAGTTCCTTTCCCGTCGCGTTCGCAGCTCCTTCCCGGAACAGGGAGTAACAAGTTACAGTTCTTACACTCTGCAGATGTGCGTTACTTTTCCCATGAGAGATCAACTCCTTGTTGCACAACCGGGCAGCTTACCCGTCCACAATTCCATGTTGTGGGGCCCAGT
Source organism: Avena sativa (assembly GCA_916181665.1). NCBI lineage: Eukaryota > Viridiplantae > Streptophyta > Magnoliopsida > Poales > Poaceae > Avena > Avena sativa. The sequence goes on from OV702284.1 coordinate 380,823,624, forward strand.
AGATGATCCAAGCCAATCACTTCCCTCTCCGCGACCTCATATGTCTGCACGATCCTTCAGGCTAGCTCACCTTCGTTAAGCCCCCTTTCGGGAAGGCTAAAACCCGGATGAGTTCCGAAGACTCTATGACCTGGTGTTGCCCTGGCAAGTGCCATAGTAAATGGTTCATCCACTAAACACCATCCATAGATAATCTAGACACCAAAAGAGTGGGGCGTAAGGGTGCCCACCCATATGTTGGATCCGCACAAGGAATCACAACGTCACGTTAAGGTTGTCTTGCCTCCATACAAGAGGAAAAGGATACAACTGACTTCTCCGTCCCATTCCAAATCTCATGGTTAACGTGTAATATACGGCGCAAGAATCACTGGCGACATTGGTTGTTAAGTCCTAGATGATATATTCCTGTGCAGTGGTATCCCAACTTCCAATCTTAATAGATTAGCTGATCACCCTGGATCAGTAACCGATACTTCAAGTTAATTATGAAAATAGTGTTTTCGACCTTTTTGAAATGCAGGTGATGACACACAGTTTGCAATTACTTTACAGAAAATAATCAAAGGACATGAGCAAGTGTGAACTTGCCTTTTGTGATTGCAAGATTATGCACTCACGGTCTTCGAGTCAATATAAGATCCAAAATCTGAAATCAGCATCATTGGTCCGGTAAGGACTAATGTTTAAAGAAGCAGTATGATTTTATGCATAGGTAATGTGATGAATGTTATAAATGTGAATCCCGGGGATAACGTTGTTCTCGGGTTTGGATTCCGGAAATGGTTACTTTAGGAATGTGTTGTCCCTTTTAGATAGATTTCATACTTGTGCTTCTTATTAAGGCTTGTGAATATGTGGGGACCAATCATATAATTACAATATCATAAGCAATGGGGCACACACAAAAGTTGAAATGTTACTTGTGATTGTTCATATAAGAGTTGTTGTTTGAAGTGGCAAAAAGAATAACCTTCGAATAAAAGGTTTCTTTTCTAAGGTCTAAACAAGATTTGTGGTTAATAGAGTTTGGTCGAGGTTATTTATGCTTGCTCGAATGGTTTGAGTTTGAGGTGTTTTTTATTTAACTTAAATACTTCAGACCAAAGTTAACTATAAAATGTATAACAATGTTTATAGTGTTATATTTAGATTTTTATAGACTAAAGTTAACTTAAAACAAATATAGTTTTAAAAGTATAATGTTTATAATATTTGTATCTTGTGTACCTGGTAATGTTTCCTTAAGGTTACTTAAAAATGGTTATACTTTTACTTGGTGTGGTGGTTTCTTGATTTTATAATGGAGTAGTATCATTTACCTTTTACAAATGAGGGGTTATAGTTCATACACCAAGATATAATATTACTTCACTACTTATGGACTTACTATAATGTTGTGGTAGTTTTTGTAATCTGGTGGGTAAAGTAGATAGAAAGGATTTAATTTATTCACAAGTTGTGCTTTAAGTTTTATTATGAATAGGAATCTTTTTAGAATATAATCTTCACCTAAGGTTGAAGATAATTTAATAATAAGGTATTTGTAGTATTTTAAACCATTATGGCTTATATTATTAATACTCAAGACTAATAATATGTATTAACTTAATTGACTAATTTAGAAATATTAATAATTTTTATTTATCCTTATATGATTTTTTTTTAAACTAGGTAAATAAGTTTAAATTTGAGTTATTAAAATATTTGAATTTTAAATTAACTCTAAAGTGGAATATTATATTTTTAACATGTAGATATTCTTTTTGTGATCATTTTGGTATATTATATTTATTTTTATGATTTATAAATAATAATATATGATTTTTATAAGATTTAATACTTTTAAAATACTTAATAAATAATAATTATTTAAGTAAGTGAAATAATAATGCATGATTATAGTTTTAAATTACAGTCTTTATTTTTCCTAAAAAAATTAGTATTTTATTCATATTTTTAATATTTACCATTATTGGAATATAATTATCAAAGTTTTATTACTTTTAAACCTTTATTAAATAAAATTTATTTAAATAATCATCATAATAATATTGTATAATAAGCTTAAGTTGTAGATTTTATTTTTGTACAAATTTTCATATATTATACATATTTTTCTAAATTGTAAATCAAAAGTTATTAATTAAACAAGATTTAATCATTTATTTGATTTCTGGAATATTAATAATTGAGTTCATAACATTTTATTATTTCTTAAACAGGAAATACTTTTTACACCGCACTCAAAACTAGCCTCATTCACTGACCAGTGGGCCAGTGGCCACCTCAGCGCGCAAGTTAAAGAAAATGAATTTGTTATCGACTCTGTCTTTACCCCTAGACAATGACATATCGGCCCAAGGCCATGTCATCAGCTGCGCGAGGCAAAGACCGGTCAAACATATTGATGTGGCTAGGGTGACACAAGCATGATGTTATGCTGACATCAGCTCAGTTTCCACCATCAGAGAATGGTCGCCGGTGGCGAACCACTGTGCTCCGGTGGATAAAGTCGATGCTACTGGATAGAGGGAACCAAGGCGAACCTATTGGTGGTAACGCCGCTACCTAATGGTCACCGAAAATACACCGGCGACGAGCTTATGCAGCGGACAACGGCGGTGCTCATCGAATCAAGGTCTACGGTGCGAATTAGCAAGCAAATTTAGGGTTCACAGACGTGTAAGCTTACCCTGATGACGATAGAGTGGTCGGTGAAGGCGATGGTGCTCCCATACCGGCTAATTTACACGAACTCCGATGATCACCGACGGAAGGGAACGACGAAATCCCCACGATTCCGAACCCCCTATGCTTCAGTGCTTCCTCTCTAGTGACAAGGACGGCGAGACGCTCCTACTCGACTACCCCATGGTCCTTGGGATGGTTCCTACCAGCGACAAGGAGTGGCTCCGGTGAGTTAGGGTTTTGGCATGCTTTTCTACAGAGAGGATAAGGAGGAGTGGAGATGCGCGAGTGAGAGGATGAGGACGAGGGCTTCGCCGTGGCATTGTTTTCCTCGCAAGCGACCTCGACGGTGGCGAGAATCGCAGCGGTGACGGCGAACGGCATCGGCGCCGCCCACGCAGCTGCCTCCCTGCGTGAGGATGATGAAGAGGTGACAGGCGACGAACCGGTATGGGCTAGACTTGGGCCAAGCAGGCCGTGGTGTGACGCGCGGGAGCGTCGGATAGGGTGGGAGGAAGCTGGGCCATGGGCCAGAATAACCTTCTGTTTTCTTCCTTTATTCTTTTCTGTTTTTCATTTCGTGTTTGATTTTCAGATTTGGATTTTACTTATTTGATTTGGAATTCTCTTTATAGAATTGATTTGCTAGGTGATTGCAGCATTAATAAAGTATATTAAGGTTCTTTTATAAGTTTTTCATATAGTGGTATTATTTCTTTATTTATTTTCTATCAAAAACCCTTTTTATATTATGTAGAAACCTTTATTATTAATTTTCTTTCTAAGCTAAACCATGGCTTTATTATATGATATTTTCTTATTTGTTTATAAAACTTAACTCTAGTTGACTCATAGTTTGAATAGAAATTTTTATATGTATAATGATCCTATATCATTATTTGATGCATGAAATACAAAAGAAATTAATATGGTTATTACTACTTCCATTAACTTATAAAATGGCAATGTATATATTCTATTGTGATAAACATAGAAGTTTAGGGTTCTTAATTTACTTATATTCCCTTATTGATGTGAGTAAAGGTTTAATAACTAAACATATTGTATTCTGTTTGTGATATTTGATGACATCACCTTTTAAGATATAGAGTTATATCTAGAATGTTTTATAGAATGGAATTGACAGAGATGTGCTTCTGTGATTTGCTATAGGAAAATATTCCTATGAAGTGATATGGACATAAGATGATAGATCAATAATATGAAATGGATATTATACTTGGTTTGAGATTTAGAGTTGATTGTTTACCAAGAATAAATAGAAGAGTAATTTATAACATATAATTATATTTCACAATCCTGTATTCCTTATTAAGGAATTCCTTTCCTAGATATAGTACTTCTTCCTATCCATCATCATGGTTATATGATGAGATTTACTCATTAAAATCTTCTTATTCATATATTATTCTTCTAAACTCATGGATGAATCCAATGAGTTTGATATTAAAGTATTTCTTAGTTTTCTCATATCCTTGCTTGGTTATACCACTATTCTACTATTGAAAATCTTCAATCCAACAAGTAGTTCTTTCAAACTCCACTCATAATCTTCCTTAATCATCCATTATCAATATCTCTTCAATAGATGTCTAGATTAAACTACTTCACTTCAAGTGTTGGTATTTCCCAAGAGGAAACTACTTCTTCTATAATCCCATGTTACTCTAGCATTATCTTAATCATACTAACTTGTCTCTACTTAACTCTAGCATCTCATACTCCAACCTCACATTATATTAATGTGACTTGCCATAGCTATCTTGGGGTAACATAACTGTATTGGGGTTCCAATCATGTTTTATCCACCAATACCACTTATACATGATATAAGCACTCAATCTTGGTGAATAAGGCTTGATCATTATAATCTTTTGATCCTTTATGGTTAGGTTTCCAGTTGGATAATCAAGGCTTCCATCCATACAACATTGCAGTTGTATTATAATTATCTTCTGTTTAGATCTATTGGATTAAGAGATATAATTCATTGACTATACCTACATGATCCAATAGGACTACTCCTGGTAACTATCTTTAGTATTCATCCTGGGAACCCTCTTTTTTACCATATATATCTTTATTTCAAATAACTCTCTTCTATCCAACCAAGAGTGAGTTTAACTCCTTCTATTATCACATTGATTGGATTCTTTTCAATCATTCCCATCCTATAAATGATTTCTAAAGCTAGCATTACTATTTATCTCTGCTTAGTTGTTTCTTTATAGACCCATAAATGTGAGCTATGTTCTGGTCAAGAGTTGGTAGATTGAGAATTGGTGAATCAATAATTGATTTCTCCACATTGATGAACAACAGATATTGGAATATAACTCAATAGAGATGATAAGGATTGATATGGAAGAAAGTTATAGGGTGAATGATCTAAACTTAGTTTCTTTCCTACTCAATCTTACTTAAGAAATAGGGTTAGGTATTACCATGATACTCATGGTATATGCAGATGAGATTAAGATATAGTTGTTAAATTCATATTTTGTTCAATATCCTTAACTTGGTACTCATGAGTGATTATAATGAATATTATGATATGATCACCGAAGGATCAAATATAAATCATAATGTGTTAGGGTTTAACTTTTATTACATTTGACCTACCCTTAGATCAAATCTCCCTTACCCAAAATAAGATTTTTAGCAAAGGTCATATTGAAACTTATCGCAGTCAACTTGATGATCTACTTCGTATTCCATCAAGTTAAGAGAAGCTTCAATCACTTCGACAAGTTTTGTTCAAAAGCGCGAAAATTATTCAGATTTTCTATGCATGAATGCAATGCACACATCTGGGTGCAGCTTATTTCTAGGCTCTAATGCTGGGATGTTACAGTATTCAAGCAACACCTTCCACTTTGGTCGATCCTGCACCTTCCGCTTCAGTAGAGCCTGCGACACTTGCTATTCCCATTGCACCTGGTATGAACATTTTCTTGTAGTTTCTTAGATGTGCTTCCGCTTGTTTGCTTAAGACACAATTGTTTTCTCTTTTTGAAGTTGTTGTTAACATTGAGTCAAGTGTTAAGGGAGATGGTAGCTCGGTTTTGTTGACACATGAGAAGAAGACAAGGTTTAAGAGGGCTTCCAAGGAGGATCTCACACCTCCAAAGTTGAAAAATATGAAGGTCTCTGAAGATGTAGAACAAACATACTCCACATTTGTGATGAATGGTCGAAAATTCAAGGGCCATCCGAAGGATAGGGCACCGTAAGTTTATTTTTTTGCTACTCTGAAGTAATGTTTTTGCTACATTGCATCTAGCTAATTGCTACATGTGTCTATGTGTTTTGTTACTTACTTTTTTCACTTGTAGGATATAGTTTTCCATTGAATCTTCTGCAGCTTGAACTACCTGCTACTTTAGTTCATTTTTTTTGCTACTTTACATTGAATTGTTTGCTACTTTAGTTCATTGTTTTTGCTACTTTACATTTAACTGTTTGCTACTTAGTTTATTGTTTTTGCTACTTTACATTGAACTGTTTGCTACTTGAGTTCATTTTTTTGCTACTTTACATTGAATTGTTTGCTACTTTAGTTCATTGTTTTTGCTACTTTACATTGAACTATTTGCTACTTTAGTTCATTTTTTCTGCTACTTTACATTGAATTATTTGCTACTTTAGTTTATTTTTTTTTGCTACTTTACATTGAATTGTTTGCTACTTTATGTAAAACTATCTGCTGCATGTGCATTCCTTTGTGCAAACCAGTTTTTGTGGAGATTGGGCGGTATTATACCTGCTACTGAACTTTCCAAACATCGCTTTGGCCGCGCCAAAATCTCGATAGTGAGTTGATGAATGTTTGGATTGAGAAATTTAACCATGAGTCGGACATTGTTTGCAAGAAAAGTGCACGACAGAAGAGGAAGTACGCTTTTACGCAACACTTTGTGGTAAGTAACATTTTTCTTGATCTTTTACTTGCTCAATATGTATATGACAACTACTCTGCTACATTATTGTTAATTTCTTCATGCTATGTTACATTAGTACTAGCATTTTGCTACTTTAGTAATATGTCTTTGGTTCCACCTTTTGTCAACATTGTGCTTGCTGACCAATACAGATAGTAGAAATTTTTACTTGCTTTTGCTGCTGCCTCATACTTCTTTTTATCTTCAACACAAAACAGGAGAAGCTTATTGTTGATCCGAAAGTATTCAATGCTAAAGCATGTATGGATGAGTTGAAAGCGCAGAATGCAAAGTTGAGATTTTCAAGTGTGACCTTGTGAGTTAACATCCTTGCTTCCTATATTGTTCATGTTTGCTTTCTATACAAGATGCTAAATATTAATTCATGTTTGAATGTAGCTATACTTTCCTATTGTGAAATTCAACCATTGGGCAGTTCCCTGTATCAACCTAGTAGCAAAGCAGATGCATATTTTTGATTCAATGAAAGGGGCCAAAGATGCTGGTGTGATGGATGATTATGCACGCAATCTGGTTAGCAATCCTGCTACACTTGTTCATTGTGTTTGCTACATTTATAGTTGGGACTTTTATTTGCTGCATATCATTAACCATGTAGTGTGTTTGCTATGTTTTCCAGTTCACAAACTTTGCAATTCTTGTGAAGCAATCAAAACTAGCAGACAATATCAACTTCGACACTTACCTGCTAACCAATCCTGATCACCCGCAGCAAACTACCATGTAAGATTTTGCTCACCTTTTTGTTTCGCTTTTTTAATCCTTTTCGTGATCACTAGCATCAACTTTTTCTACTTTATTGTTTTTTAATTGCTACCTAAGTTTACAACTCTTGCTACTTTAGCTTCCTACACTTGCTACATCAGCTTCTTCTTGTTTTTTTACTAATCTATCTGTTTGTTTTTTGACAGATTTGATTGTGGATTCTTCAACATGCTCTTCATGGAAAGCTTCACCGGCAAGGTCATGTCAGAGTTCGACAACAATGCTATACCACTTCTAAGGAAACTTGTTGCGTCAGATCTGATCGAGGCAAAACAAAGGATCAATGCTACAGCTGATGGAAGAAGAGTTACAGAATAAGCATAGTTAGGTTGAAACTGATGTAATCGTTGAAACTGATGTCGTCCTTGTGATCTTATTTTGCACTTTATAATGGTTCAAACTCATGTAATCGTGGATGTGTTCGTTGCTGCAACATCTGTGGATTGGTTATGTTGGATGGATAAGTGCTACATGTTTGGAATGGTTTTATATATAGCTTTTGATGTTTGGAATGTTGTTTATTATCTTCTGAAGCTTCAAATAGTGTGATTGCTTTGTTCTTGCTAAGTTCTGTACATGCTACATACATGTTGCATAAATGCTAAAGATGAGTATTTACCTAGAGATGTTGTCAATTTTTTTTGGCCACCCCAGGTGTTAATTTGCTACATCTGTGTAGCCATATTGCTACATGCATAGAAATGTAATGCTACCCAGGTGTTCAAGATTTGCTACTAGGTTTAATGTAGCAAATATTCCCGTGATATTCATTCATAAGAACAAGTTTTGTCTATGGTAGCAATTTTAGCTCTTGATATATATGAGAAACAATAATGCTACAAAATGCAGGCTGTATGCTCCAAAGTGGCAATACTTTTGCTACCAACAATATTCTGTCATATCACAAAATTCATATCTTGCATCAAGATGATGCTACATCTATAATGTATGTATTCTACATAGTAATAACAAAAATGCTACTCTGGTAGTACATGTAGCTTCATCTCTATAGTTCCAACTCTATTTTCGCAGATTCCCCGCAATCAGTGCTTCCATGGAGATGCATTGTTTCACGATGTGACCTTCTTCATTGCAATATGGGCATTTTTGCTTTCTTGGCTTCTTCTTCTTCGGTGTTGCATCAGTTTGCTTCTTCTTTGTCTCTTAAGCTTTTTTCCTTCTCTTGGCATTTGCTTCATCACGAAGATCAACCAATGGTTTGTTACGCTTCGACTTCTCGGTTGGTCTTCCTTTTGGCTTTACCCTCGCAGGGTTCTTGAGCGTGCTACTCAGAGCATCATTACGTTGTTCTTCTTGTTGTTGATTGTTTACACCATGCTGTGGAGGAATACTTTGCTCTTGTAGCAAATTTTCTGGCCCTCCTCCTTACTGCTCTACTTCTTGCTCCCCTTCTTGATGTGTAGCATGTTGTGTGTTCCTCATATTTGCTACAACCTGCCTCGCATCATCAATCATCTTGGAAACATCAACATATGTTTCATCACTTAAGCAAGCATCCGAAGCGAGTTCATTCATCTTTCTACACAATGCATTGTACTTGAGAGTATTGGTTCCTGGGATCCCAAATCTGATGGTATTTGTCCCGGGATCAGGTGCAGGCATTATTGCTACAGCAGACCATCTTCGTAGCATGTATCTCTCTAGAATTTCCTGCACATTCAAGTGCACCATCACCCTCACTATATGCGGGCATATAAGGCCACACATCTCAAATGTGTTGCATCCGCACTTGTATCACTCATCATCTAACTTGACTTGCACCTGATAGGTTTTGACACCATAACCAGGGTTTGGAATGAGATCAAAGCACATGCCTTCACCCTCAACTTGCATTGGATAAAACCTTGTAGATCTTTCGATCATCTTTTGGAATCTTGTGAAGATCTCCCTCGTGTAGAACTCCAGCCCCTGCTTTTCAATGTTGTAGCTGCAAAAAATGTTTGTTTGCTGACTGTCAGGGTGGTACTACATCAGATGTTACATTATGCTACAACAGTTTTTAAAATCTGCTACCACAGATATAAAATAATGCTACTGGAAAATCTTTCTGTAAAGAGAAAATCTGCTACCTTCCCCATAGTGGTGTTGTTGATGTATCCATGGTGAATGTTGCATTGTCTTCTCTGTCTAGCATCAGGTTTTGGACTCATATTGCTGCACGAAGTTCCAAACTGAGCCACTTGGGCGAATTAAAGTTTTAATGTACGAGTTGAGGCCTTCAGATCTTCCTGTTGTGCTTTTAAAGGGAAAGAAACTTTGTCTGAAGTACACAGGTGCCCACATGTTTCTGCTCTTCCACATGTTCTGCAAATGAGTGTTCTCAGCCATAGCAAAAGTTTCCAACATATGCTGGCATATCTCAAATTCCGCTACGGTGTCCGTGCTATAAATGCATGAGTCGAACGCTGCAGCAAATGGGCTACCTTCTCTCAAGTGAGGACCAAGATTTGTTCTTGCTAATCGTAGCACATGGAAGATGCAGCATCTGTGGACTGAATCAAGATATATGTTTGAAATTGCTGCAGCCATCGCTTGGTCTTGGTCTGTCATGATATGGTCTGGTGCCAAACCGTTCATTGCTTCCTTAATTTTGGTGAATACCCAGTTGAATGTTTCAGCCGTTTCATCAGGTAGCAAAGCACAGCCCAACACAATTGTGTGTGTGTGGTTGTTGATGCCCACAAGTGGAGCAAAGGTCATGTTGTACTCGTTTGTACAAAATGTAGTGTCGAAAAAACACCGAGTCCTTGTACTTGGGGTACAAGGCCCTTATCCTGCCATCCACCCAAAAGAGATCTCTCATTGCGTTGTTTTCATCCACTTGCTTATCAAAGAAGAATGTAGCGCTTTCAGCTTGTCTCCTTTCAAAGTACTCAATAGCCATTGACATGTCTCGCTGCGAAACTTCCTCGCGTAGCATAGTCCTTATGTTGGACACATCACGCTTCACAAAACCAAGGCACCTCGGGTCGCCTCCGTGCACACTTCCGAGGCATCCCATCATCTGAGCTGTGCTAATATTTTGGTTGTATAAAGTTTGGATGAATTGAAAGTCCTCAGTAACCTTCCTATGAGAGCGGTAGTACCGTCTTCTCCCAATTTGCTTCAGCAACTGGTGTGTGTGCTCTCCTTGAAAGACCGTTACAGTCCATATCCCATTTCTCTTTCCAACAAGCATTCTAGCTTTACAATCATGCCACATCACCCTATTCTTCTGCCTCAAATCTGCTACATCCATTTTGAGGCCAGCTTGTTTGCTACGTGACTTCTGTGCACTGAAATTGCTCATGTCTATTTGACCTCCTTCTCCAGAACTATCCTTAGTAGCATTTTTTGCTTCGTCAACTGGTTTTCTGGCATGGACACACTAAAAAACCCTACTAAGAATTGCATCTTTTGACGCACCTCTTGCTGTGCTATACTTGGTGTTACCAATCCGTATACCAAACCCGATCTTGAAAGCATAGTCATTGTATACTTGCTTCGCAACTTTAAGGTCATCAAATGTCATTCCAACATATGGCACAAGAGACTGCGAGAAAATCTCTTCACCACCTTCTTTAGCAACAAAATAAGCATTGCTACTAGCTGCACTTTCTGCTCTTGTAGCAAATTTTTGTCCAAAGGTTCCTGCAGCAGCATACTCTTCATAAGTAGATTGTGGTGGAGCAATTATTCCTTTAGCGGCATATCCTTCAGGACCGTATCCATCAGCAGGCTGGTTGAGGTCGAGTCCTCCCAGTATACTGTCATCAACAAACCCCTGCAATTTAAAAAATAAAAAGTTTAGATCGAAACATAATGTGCTACATAAATGTGCTGCATGTAGTATCACCTTAATTTGCTACAATGTAGCACCATCTAGCTAATTGCTACATGTGTCTAGTAATGTTTTTGCTACATAAATGTGTCTAGTAATGTTTTTGGTAGCACCACTATGCACCAATGATGCAATGTAGCACCATCTAGCCAATTAACTAGTATTTGCTACCTTTTTTAGTATTTGCTGCTACCACGTAGCACAAACAGGAACAACAATGGTGGAAACCCTAAGAAGATGGAGCTAGAGCTTCTTTCTCAGGATTTTGATTAAAAAACACAGGAGGATTCGTGTGCTGGGCTCGATTAGGTTGCTACGCTCGATTGGAGACATCGACGTTTGCCTAATCGGAGCGCCGCCGGGTGAGAGGATTTGATCCACCACTAGAAACGACGATTGGCAACGGTATAAGGTGGTGAGGCTGACCAGGAGGGGGTAGAGTATGGAGAAACGAATATGGCTCATCTCCGGCGCCGGCGACGGCGCAGTCACCGACTTGTCAGCTGCCTCTGTTTGTTTCCCAGCCTGCTGCGCCCGAAATGCCTTTTGCTGCAACGTAGCAAAAGCGGGATGGGTATACCGGTTGACTACATCATCGGACGGTTCGATCTAACTTGATCGGACAGCTCCGAACCCGGGGGATTTTGGGGAAATATCCCCCGGGGGACACATAGCGCTCGCCTAAATTTTAAGCTAATATTATGAGTTTTTGCATAGGAAGCGGTACATAATACAGAGTAATATAGTTGCGTAAACTAAAGTAGCAATCCTTAAGATTATCCCACGAGTTGAACAGGGGCCCATAACACTGTCAGTTTCCTTGGCAGGGATTACAGGTGCAACTACATATATAATATATTAATAGAAGTACTGCTTCAGGAAGAGGACCCCGTGCGTGAGCCTGCTCACATGCGCTTGGGAGGTTGATACTGCACATTGTTGTTGTCGCACATCCCCTGGAATGACCATGATTTCTTGATTAGGTGATCGCCTGCTCACATGCGCTTGGGAGGTTGATACTGCACATTGTTGTCGTCGCACATCCCCTGGAATGACCATGATTTCTTGATTAGGTGATCTATCATACACGTGTGTCAAAGCTCTTGCCAAAATGTAAGCATTCAGTCTCTTACTCGATATTCCTCCGGAAGTTCCTCGGAGACAGCCAGAGTATAGCACCCGGGAATGAATCTCCCTGCAGATTAACAAAGGAACATGAGCAGATGGTTTTAAGTCCTGTATGAGCTATGGCAGAGAAGACAAACAGTCTTTTAGATCTTTCTAAGTCCTGTATTGAGTTATGACACAGCAGACAAACACGGTAAGGTGCGATCCCACCTAGATCCCACTTCTAGTTCATTTTAAATTTTCTAATGCAAAATTTTGTCAAATTTTTATACTAGAAATCTCAAAATGAACTAGAGGTGGAACTTTGATCGGATCCCACTTGACACCCTAAAACACGGTCCTCCAGCAAGTCCGTCACAAGGGGCTACCAGAGTAATGCATAGTCCCACAAAGAACTGCTGGGCTCGAGCGCCGCAGCCCCAAAATTAACACAAAGATAATACCTGGTGGAAACTCATAGTATGGGACTTAATTTGACATTGAGAGCACCTAGATTTGTAATGGTGTGACATAATAGACATACTCGACACAAAAGAACCATCAGTATCTTCCTTGATGTTGTTGCACGATGCGGAAACCATGCCGACAAAATGTAAATCACGGGAACTGAACAAGGATTACATCACCACACAATGTGCATCATGTCTTAAGTTTTGCGACGAAAATTTATTAAATTTTAGTAGTTTCATGCATACATTGTGGAAGTATTGGATCCAGTATCAAGATGTGATACATGAGAACAGAACAGAAATAAAGATAACGCTAAAATGATTTGCAATTGGGTTAACAAGCATGCAATTGGATAGTTTAAAATAAAGATTTCAACACGAAATCTTAGATATTAAAAACAACATATTAACACAACAATTATTGTCCCATGAGATGATCTGGTGATAATTTCTTTACTATAACAAGGACTAAAGATCTAATCCCTGGAATTAAACCAGCTAGCAGTGGATCATGGCAAATATTTCATTTCAGTTTTCTGATACTTCAAAGGTGGTAACCACATACAGGTCAACAGGAATTGAAGAACTATGGCGAAATATTGAAGTATAAAGACAAATCAATATATTTTGCAAGGAAATAAATGCCTACATAGTTAGGTGGATGCCTATTAACAAATTTAAGTCCTATCAGCAACCATAATTTTTTTTACAGAAGGGCAGCAAGCAGACAAGGGATTATGAATAATACAACCTATTTCTGTCAAAATGTTCTTACAGAGAATAGGAAGTACTCATCCAGACACCCCACCTAGTAGTAATTATAGATCTAAATGACTAGTCTATGGTAGCAAAAAGAACTTTCTCCGTACATAGCCTAACCTGTTTTTTTAGCAATCTAATAAATGGATATCATATTGGGCTAGGAACACAATAGCATAAAGTAAACCAAACTGAAAAGAAAAGTAACTTGAAGACAGACATAAGTATAGGCCGTCATAACTATTTAACTACACACTCACCGATTCTCAACCACCGAGCAGCCCAACTCCTATTGGGATCCATCAGCGATATTATTCTGCGAGCCAGGATGCGTGCAATAAAATCAATAAAGCGGAAACACATGACTACATTCTACATAAATAATATCTGAGGACATAACATCTTCTTGCGATTAGCAGCACATTCTTACAAATATATATGACCCTTTAATTTTATGTATAACATGATGTGTTTTTGCAACAGCAAAATGTCTTCAAGAAATATTTACCAGAATCAATCCAAAGAATTGAAGTCCTAGTTATCAACACAAGGGACAGAAGTTAGAGAAAAAACCACTGCATTTGTTTTTCATCTTATCTGTCTGTGAGTCAATTTACAAGCAATTAGCATACAGAAATTACAGAAATGTGGAACTGGTGCATCCCCATAAGACAATTAACCTTTGAGAGCACCACGAGCCATTAGAACTACCAAGACTGCAGTGTAGAATGGAATTACCCAGTGAAGTTGGCGGTGGTGCAGCTCACGACGTTGTCGCGGTCCTTGTCCATATCCAGGAAGGGGCAGTTCTCACAGCCATTCTCTCTGAACTGCACACCCCCATACAACAATCAGATACAGGAGATGTAAATATCAGCAACAGCGATACATCCCGGCGTAAGCCTGGCTTCTTGTGCGAGGAGAGTCTTCGTGCCACAAAAATCGCACAAATTACACACTGCAGAATCTAAACGAATTAGAGTACAAAGTCGCAACCCTACAATCCGACGACGATTTGTCCCCTCGAAGAAATCAGGCACCCTAATTCGACAGCTAAATCACGCCCCCCTCCCCCCCACCCCCCCACCCCCCCTTCTGACGGCTTACCTAGCACGACGACAGGAATACACTTAACCAACAGGATGGGGCCTAAACCCTAGGTCTAGATGGACGGGTGGTGAGAGGGGGACGCTGCGGCGGCGAGGGGTTGGTACCTGGTCGTAGGTCTTGACGAGGCGGCAGCGGAGGCAGGCGCGGAGCTCGTGGCCGAAGCTGTTCGGGATCTGCGCGTGCCCAACCGCGTTCTCGTCGTCCATCATCCCGCCGCCGCCGCCTCCCCTCATCCTGGCTTCCCCTCGTTTCCTCTCTCTCTCTCTCCTGCTACTCGCTTCTCTCCTTCCTGTCTCGTCCCCTCTCTGTTTCGCCGTAGACCGTAGTGGTATCTCGTGTCTTCCCCCGACTTCCACTTGCCTAGTAACCTGAGAATCTCTCAGCTTGGGCCCTGTACGTCATGTTTGGACCTACGGTCAATTTGATAGTTGTTGGGATGCCAAGGTCCAAGAAAGAGCCCACTGGACTAGAGGAAGAACTCGACTTCGCTAAAAAAAACTTCACTAAATCAGTAACCAGTTACGGGTTTTTCATGACGTTGGATCAACGATATCTCACAAAAAAAATGCTTTTTTTTAGAGAAATACTTACTAAAAATTGGTAAGCGTTCAATCTTTGAGCACTTATGACATGCAATTGTACCTCCCCTGTCAAGGGACCATACAAGATCCTCGAGCAACTCTAACCGATCCCCAATAAATGCCTAGAGGATTTTCTTTCGGCCGCTAACATTCGGGGATGCACCGAACGGATCCTCTTTATTTTTAGTCCCTCCATGGCTCTCATATTTTCTTGGCGTCAACCTCGGTGACTAAAAATTTGGAAGCCTCTCCCTCCTGCCCAATTCCACTGCCAGTCATTGTTGGCGCCACAGTTTTCTCCCCTCTTCTCGGTCGAAATGGCATCAGAGTTCGATCCTGCATGCCCGTCGGAGCTTTCCGTCGACGAAACCGCGGCGGATTCGACCTCGACGACGCCTCTGATGCCGCGAAAGCGGTTGGGCAACACCGCAGTGGTGCGGCAGGCGGGAGCGTCTACCAAGGCCACCGGGAAGCCTTCAACGGCGCGCAAGCCACCCCTTGCGTCGATGCTGAGTAGCCCGCGTCCGCGAAAGCCGACGACGGCGATGCAAGCGCTATCACAGGCGGCAGAGGAGAAGAAGAAGAAGAAGAAGAAGAGAAAGGCCACGACCAATGGCGTAGCCAGGACTTCTACCTTGTATAGTCAAATCGAAGTTGTGTAGTCAAGTACACCTATTTTCTATTGATTTTTCACAATTCTTTGCATGATTACCGCTTGTACTACCAAATAACTGTGTAGTCATTTGACTACCCAGCTTGTGTGTGGCTCCGCCACTGTCCATGACGGTGGCGGAGGAGAAGAAGAAGAAGAGCAAGGCGAAGCCGTCACTGGCATCCTCATCGCCCACGTCTTCTTCCTCTGCTAGGGCCGAACCGCAGGTGAAGCCGCGGCGGCGAGTTCAACGACGACCTCCCCGACGACGTCATGTCGAAATCGGGGTGTTTTAGTTAAATTTCCGTAATTTTTTAGTTAAATGTTTGAACTATGTATGAAATCGTTCGAAATCGGGATGGAATCGGTTTAAATTAGTTTGAAATCAGTCACAATCTGTCAAATTTGAAATTGATTATAGTCCTCTAAGTTATTGGGGATCGAACCGGCGGCCACCGATTAGAGGAATTAAAATTTAAGTCTAGCGTTTTCTCCGGCCGAAAGTTCTCATATTAGAGATCAGTTAGAGTTGCTCTAATAACCGATGAGGAGCTAACTATTACTATACCCTCCTTTCAAATTCGCTTCACTTTTGTGGAATGGAGGGAGTACTACAGTAGGGGCGTATTTACATCGAGTGTATTCAAGTGATTGAAGAAAATTATCTCGGATCCCAAAAATCATCAATATTTCATTTATCAATCCGGTCTTGGGGGATAATCTCTCGATATCCTCACAAACCCTATCATTTTAGTGTAGAATAAAAACACCCTATAAGCTGAGATGGAGAGTATTTAAGGGTATTTAACGTTTAATCCTTAATTCGGAAGGGCAATTTAGCCTTTACATATGAACAGAGTATTGACTTCTATTATTCCTGAACACCCACACTACCCGCTTGTTTGTCTCCGGGGCGAGCTAGGGTTCTGGATCAGGTTGGGAAATTGTGATAGATTGGCATTTTTGTGTGGATCAGGGGTGAGCTAGAGTACCAACACAAAAATGAGGGAGTAATGGTAAATAGTAATTTGAAGGTTAATTAATAGATTGGCATTTTTGTGTTGGAGTACCATATGAACATGCCCGTTAGATTAGAGGAAATAGACGGTTCACGTGCACTCAAGGGTACCGTAAAAGTCCTCTCGGATGTAGTTGGCACTCCAGCCTCTCCAAAAAGAGTACCACGGCACCATAAAATAGCTCTTTAGTGAAAGTGAGGGTTTTACCAAGTCTATTCCAACCATGAATCCTCTTATGGATGAACTTACATCTTCGGTAAACAAGACCTAATAGAAAGTTTGAGTTTGATAGATCCCCCAACTCCTAGCATAGTTTAAGGGCAAGTTAGAAAGAAACAATGGAGTGGCAGGTTTGCTATGAGCAAATTGATCAGCGTGGACATCGAAGTGGGCTACCAGATCGGGATCACGTAAATCCATTTTTCATTGCTAAAATATAATTTTTTGTTGTCGTTATTGTTTTCATATGTACTATGTCAGTATGTGTACTAGCACTCCCACCTTTGTTGTAGTAGCTTGGAGAAGCACAAGCATCGTACAAGGAGAAAGATCCAGATAAAAAGAGCATCTCTTCCTCCATCATTGTTGGCTCAAGGAGAAAGATCCAGTTAAACACTCGGAAGCGGCACTGCACCACCAGGCCCTTCTTGGCAATGGCATCTTTAGTTTTGATATTCTTTTGTCTCTGCGTTGGTGATTTCAGGGTGTCCACTGTCTTAATCTACTAACTGTTATTTTATTCAAACCTGCAATCGGCTGCGGGGATGATTCCAGCAGCTCCGGAACTTGGTGATTTTCGACATGACAGAATATCTCGAGCTTTTCTGCTTGGTACATTTGCAGAGAGAGAGAGAGTGAGAGACGTGTCAGATCATCTAGATGTGTCAGGTAGATTTTCATACAGTGCAGCCTCGCTGTGATTCGTCCGCTGGCTGTATTGTACTGGTCCGGCAGCCTCGCTAGTTCCGTCATCCGATCGTCATCAGTTCATAAAAAGATTTGCCACAGCCTTCCCCGTGGAGGACAAAATCCGTTTCGGGGAGGATCTCCCGTCTGGCACCGCCAGGATGTTCCGTCCACCCCGCGCGCCCATTGGCGCTCCTGCTCCGTGACAGACACTGTTTATATTTAATTTGTGATGATGAATAAGCGAGGACGGTTCGATCCGCCTGGCCGATCGAGCGCGCCATCGTCGGAAGGGTCCTGCACCTTCCACGTGTCGTCGGAAGGGTCGTGCACCTTCCACGTGTCCAGCGCACCGGACAGAGCGGCTTCCAGCGAGCATTTTCTTTTCTGATAATAAAACTTGTCTTGTCTTCTTCTGCTGCTAGAACCGCACCCGAATCTCCCTGGCGTGCTGCCCTTTCCTGCAAGCCCATGAGTTTTTTCTCTCTAAATCCCCCTTCTCTAATTTTCTCAACGTTTTGCTGTAACTGCTAGCGCACATTTTTCTAAACTGTTGCACTGCATTTACACGTTTTTTATATACCAAGGAATAGTATTGCGACGATGTTGCGTACCTCCCTTCGTCCGCGGATAACTGTATATCTAACTCTCGGTTTTTTTTCTAAGAGTGTATATCTATATTATCAAACCAGTTAATAATGCAATTAGTTCGTTATAATCACTCCCCCACTTTATCCTTCAATTTCCATTCTTCTCAGCCTCTTTCATTAATATTGGTAGGGACTCATCAAAGAAGAAAGAACTAATTTGTCTAATATTTTCTGGATGTACACTTATTCAAGGACAGAGGGAGTACTTATAAAGATGTTGCATGTTGTGTATAATGTTGCGATGATCGCACGCCCCAACCTGTGACCCCGATTGTGGATTTATTGCATACGCGTAGATTCTTTTATTGCATGTGTGCATCTAAAGTGTTGCATGCCTTTAGTGGGTTGCCATATGAATATTGCAAAATTTCACACATTTCTAACATACAAGGAAACATGCTGCAAATCGTGTGCACACAAGTATAAAAAAATATTTGCTAGACATTGTTTTGTTTGATAAATGATATCAGTCGTCCGGCAATCGATTAGTCGCCTCCCACGTCATGTCTTATATGAGTAGCTAACTAACTTCACATCGAGCACGTTCGATCATGCATGCTCGCTTCCTCGCTCCTACGTAGAGCCGTACCTCATGCCCTAACCTCATATTTGCTGCGTCATCATCCCCTACCTCATATTCTCTCCTAGGTGTCGCCTCTCCTCCACTGGGTGGAAAGTCGATTAACTCACGGCCATCTAGGAAATCAAGATTTCTAGGTATCCCCCGCTTGGGAGAAGTCGTGGCTCGGGATTGAATGATCTAGGCTCCCTAGATCTGAGGAAAGCTCCTATGAGTTGAGTTCGTAGCTGGCAAGTCCGATCTAGCGAGGATGGCGCTCCAAATCAAGATCGATTATTTAATGATTTTGATGAAGTGTGCATGTTGTAAACTCGTGAGTGTTTTGCTGTTAACACACATGCGAGATGTTGTGGTTTTTTTGCCCGCGATGAATGTAGTGTTCATGTTTTCTATGGGTGTTGCAGGTATTTGGCATCCATGTTCCATACGTGTGTCAATTTATTTATAGAGGATTTTCTATGACCAATGGGGATATGCTGAATACCCATATATTTTTTACGCATCGAGGTTTTCTAAAATGATGTTTATTTTGATTTCGACACACTGTCACAAGAAATGCTACGACAGGGTTGCAAACATAAAGAAGAAGTTGCATTGGTGGGAGTATCCTGCAAGGGTTCGGCGTCCTCGATCACATGTTTTAGTTAGATTGGACGGTAGGAGGAGAGTCTATTTCTCGTCTGACTAGCTCTAGCCATTTTCATTTTTACAATTAGACGTTTGAGAATCATCATTTAACGGGATCCGATTGCACAGATGGAGGGTA
This sequence comes from Avena sativa, assembly GCA_916181665.1. Classification (NCBI taxonomy): domain Eukaryota; kingdom Viridiplantae; phylum Streptophyta; class Magnoliopsida; order Poales; family Poaceae; genus Avena; species Avena sativa. The sequence continues at coordinate 380,843,504 of OV702284.1, forward strand.
TTTGATTGTACCATTCTTCTAATTGTTTTTCCATTTTTTTTGGAAAGGAGCATATATTAATATCAAATGATATTAATTACACCCAGCCTCTACAACAACGCATTGTCCTAGCGGCCACACGGATGCACACAACCAAAAAAGAAAGAAGAATTAAAAAAAGAAAAGTCTCGCTATAGTGACTTGTTCATTGAAACAACAGTACTACAACCACCAAGATAACACCAGAAGTCCAGCTTCTCCACGGCGCCTCCAAGAAGGGAACAGTGCAAAAATACCGTCATTGCCCGATCAAAGATCTAGGTTTCACCCTGAAGAAAATCCACACTCTCAAAACAATACCTTCAACAAGGCCATTGGCAGGCACAACCAATTAAGGCCGGACCCTGGGTTTTCACCCTGAGAGGTATGATCATGAACCTCTCATGTGCAGTCGCCCCCACTTGCATGCCACTGCTCCAATTCATAAGTCACCTAGCCAATTCCTCATCACCACCCAGACTCGAACCACCATTGTCTGTCCTCAGATCTCGGTCTCCATGACTTTCTCCGTCAGCACCATGGAACGAGAACATGCCCCATAATAATAACAGTCAACAAAGCTTTGAAGCACACCCTCTAAAACCAAACAGTCAGGGTAAAACTGTAGGGGTTCGCAGCATGGAAAACAAAAATTTTCTATCGCATACAAACAAACAAGCCAAGATCTATCTACTAGATTGTAGCAACGAGTCGATGGAATAACTCACCCTCGAAGATTCCAAAGTGTTTAACGAGAGCAGATTCTCGTGGGTGATGTAGTCGTACTCTTTCCGATCTCAAGATCGCGTAGACGATCCTTCCAGCGCCACGTTCCAGCAGCGCTCCCGCAGTCGGTCACACGTTCGGTACTCGACGAAGACCTTCCTCTCCCTTGTTCCAGCAGGCAGCGGAGGTTGTAGCACTCTCCTCGCGATTCCGGCAGCACAACGGCGTGGTACCGGAGGTAGAGGGGAGATCCCGCAGGGCTTCGCCTTAAGCCGGTGCGAGTATGGTGGAGCTTATGAGAGAGGCTATTAGTGGTCTAGTAATTAGACACACCAATTAGAGGGCTCTAAACCAATTAGAAGGCTCTAAACCGAATAGCTCTAAACCGGGGTCTAGATCTAGGGTTTAGTTTAGAGGATAGGAAACTTGTGTTGTGTCTAGAGGAGGAGGCCCTGCCCCTCCTTTTATAGGTGGGAGGGCCGGCGCCATGGGGAGGAGTTCCTCCCCAACTCGGCCTAGGGAGGTGCGCCGGCCTAGGGGAGGAACCCTCCTCCAACTCGGCCTCCACCTCTCCTCCTCTTTCTCCACTTTCCGAAACTGGCAGTTTGACCGAAAACTGGCAGTTTGACTTTTCCAATTAGGATTTGAATTAACCCTTTATTTCGGACAGCGAGAACACTTAGTACATGATGCAATCATTCCAACATGCAATGACACATTCATGTACCCCTTCCCCCCCGGAGTGCCGGACATTCCGGGACCTTCTAGAATGTTCCCGATGAAAACACCGGAACCATTCCCCAACTCCGAAACGGGACTTTCCTTATATGAATCTTATTCTCCGGACCATTCCGGATCACCTCGTGATATCCCGGATCCCATCCGAGACTCCGAACAACATTCGGTCTCTTTCTCATAATACCATAACTACTCAAACAACGTCGAATCCTTAAGTGTGTCTCCCTACGGTTCGTGAATTATGCGGACATGATCGAGACACTTCTCCGAACAATAACCAATAGAGGAATCTGGAAATTCATATGGCTCCCACATATTTCTACGATTACTTTGCGATCGAATGAACCACTTACATACGATACCAATTTCCCTTTGTCTCACGATATGTTACTTATCCGAGGTTATGATCTTCGGTATCTCTGCATACCTAGTTCAACCTCGTTACTGATAAGTACTCTTTTCTCGTTCCCGTGATATGTGATCCCTTGTGACCCAGTCACATGCTTGCAAGCTAATTGGATGACATTTCACCGAGAGGGCCCAGAGAATATCTATCCGTCATATGGATGGACAAATCCCACTCTTGATCCATGTGTTTCAACCAATACTTTCCGAACACTCAATACCACCTTTATAGCCACCCTGTTACGGTGTGGTGTTTGATGACATCAAAGCATCCATCCAGTAAAGGTGATATGCATGATCTCATGGTCGAAGGAATTAGGTTACTATGTATCAGAAAGCATATAGCAATTGAACTATTGAAATGACTTGATCTTTATGCTACGCTTATCTATAGGAGTATGTCCACCATATCATTCTCCTAACGATATGATCTTGTTGTTAATAACATCTCAATGTTCATGATAGGGAAACCACAATCATCTATTAACCAACAAGCTAGTGAAGTATAGAGGCTATACTAGGGACTTCAATTTAAGTTTACAATTCACACAAGTATTAATGTTTCCTTGTTAATACTATTATAGCATGAATATAAACATTTATCATAAACACAAAGATATAATAATAACTATATTTATTATTGCCTCTAGGGCATATCTCCAACAGTCTCCCACTTGCACTAGAGTCATCTAATCTAGATTACATGGTAATATACCGAACACCCATGGCAGTTTGGTGTTGGTCATGTTTTGCCCTCGGGAGAGGTTTAGTCAACGGATCCGCCACATTCAGATCTGTGTGTACTTTGCAAATCTTTATATCCCCATCCTGGATATGTTCTCGAATAGCGTGAAAACGTAGCTTGATATGCTTCAGCTTCTTGTGTGACCTTGGTTCTTGCGCATTGGCTATGGCGCCCATGTTATCACAGTAGATAGACATTGGGTCCAGCGCACTAGGAACCACACCCAGCTCTGTAATGAACTCTTTCATCCATATCGCTTCTTGTGAAGCCTCCGAAGCAGCCATGTATTCCGATTCAGTTGAAGATCTCGCCACAACGCTTTGCTTTGCACTCCTCCAGCTAACTGCTGCACCATTCAAAATAAATACGTATCCAGATTGTGATTTAGAATCATCCGGATCAGTGTTCCAACTAGCATCGGTGTAACCATTAACAACGAGCTGTTCATCACCTCCATAAGAAAGAACCATATCCTTAGTTCTTCTCAAGTACTTAAGGATGTTTTTGACCGCTGTCCAATGATCCACTCCTGGATCACTTTGATATCTGCTAGTTTAAACTAACAGCATATGCAATGTCGGGTCTAGTACATAGCATGGCATACATTAGAGATCCTATGGCTGAGGCATAGGGAGTCTTACTCATCCTTTCTCTATCTTCTGCCGATGTCGGACTTTGAGTTTTACTCAAGGTCGTATTGGGCAACATGGGCAAGAACCCTTTCTTGCTATCTTCCATTCCAAACCTCTTTAGAACTTTGTCCAAATATGTACTTTGTGACAATGATATTTGGCGTTTCGATCTATCTCTATAAATCTTTATGCCTAATATGTAAGCTGCTTCGCCAAGATCCTTCATTGAAAAACTATTATTCAAATACTCTTTGACACTATTAAGAAGGTCTACATCATTCCCAATCAACAATATGTCATCCACATACAGTATTAAGAATGCTACAGAGCTCCCACTCACTTTCTTGTAAATACAAGCTTCTCCATAAGTTTGTATAAAACCAAAACTTTTGATTACCTTATCAAAACGTTGATTCCAACTTCGGGATGCCTGCTTCAATCCATAGATGGACCGTTGAAGCTTGCATACCTTGTTAGCATCTTTAGGATCGACAAAACCTTTGGGTTGTATCATATACAACTCTTCATCAATGTCTCCATTGAGGAATGCTGTTTTGACATCCATCTGCCATATCTCATAATCATAATATGCAGCGATTGCTAACATAATCCTCACAGACTTTAGCTTCGCTACCGGTGAGAAAGTCTCATCGTAGTCAACTCCTTGAATTTGTCGAAACCCTTTTGCGACAAGTCGAGCTTTATAGACAGTAACATTACCATCAGCATCTGTTTTCTTCTTGAAAATCCATTTGTTCTCGACAGCCTTCCGGCCATCCGGTAAGTCCACCAAAGTCCATACTTGGTTTTCGTACATGGATCCAATCTCGGATTTCATGGCTTCTTGCCATTTATTGGAATCTGGGCTCATCATCGCTTCCTCATATGTCTCGGGGTCATCGGTGTTGTCCACCAACATGACATTCATAACGGAATCATACCAATCTGGAGTGGTACGAGTTCTCGTTGACCTCCGAGGCTCTGTAGCAACTTCAACCGAAGTTTCATGATCACCATCATTAGCTTCCTCTCTTATTGGTGCAGGCACCACAGGAACTTCTTCCGGTGCTGCGCTACTCGCAATTTCGAGAGAAGGTTCGACAACCTCGTCGAGTTCTACTTTCCTTCCAGTCACTTCTTTCGAGAGAAATTCCTTCTCTAGAAAGGATCCATTCTTGGCAACAAAGATTTTGCCTTCGGATCTATGATAGAAGGTATACCCAATAGTTTCCTTCGGGTATCCTATGAAGACGCATTTTTCCGCTTTGGGTTCAAGCTTGTCCGGCTGTAACTTCCTTACATAGGCTTCGCATCCCCAAACTTTAAGGAACGACAATTTAGGTTTCTTCCCAAACCATAATTCATACGGTGTCGTTTCAACGGATTTAGATGGTGCCCTATTTAAAGTGAATGCGGCTGTTTCTAATGCATAACCCCAAAATGTTAGCGGTAAATCTGTAAGTGACATCATAGAACGAACCATATCTAAGAGAGTTCGATTACGACGTTCAGACACACCATTACGCTGTGGTGTTCCCGGCGGTGTCAATTGTGAAAGTATTCCGCACTTCTTTAAATGCTCGCCAAACTCGTAACTTAGATATTCACCTCCACGATCAGAACGTAGAAATTTAATCTTCTTGTTACGTTGATTCTCTACCTCACTTTGAAACTCCTTAAACTTCTCGAAAGTTTCGGACTTATGTTTCATGAAATAGATATACCCATATCTACTCAAGTCATCCGTGAAGGTAAGAACATAACGATAACCACTGCGCGATGCTACACTCATTGGACCACACACATCGGTATGTATGATTTCCAATAAGTCTGTAGCTCGCTCCATTATACCAGAAAATGGAGTCTTAGTCATTTTACCCATCAGACATGCCTCGCATCTTTCAAGTGATTCAAAATCAAGTGATTCAAGAAGTCCATCGGAATGGAGTTTCTTCATACGCTTCACTCCAATGTGACCAAGACGACAGTGCCACATATAGGTCGAATTATCGCTTGATTTCAAACGTTTAGCTTCAATGTTATTAAGATGTGTATTTCTACTATCGAGATTCAATAAGAATAGACCATCTATCAAAGGTGCATGTGCGTAAAACATATTACTCATATAAATCGAACAACCATTATTCTCTGATTTAAACAAGTAACCGTCTCGCAATAAACAAGATCCTGATATAATGTTCATGCTCAACGCAGGCACCAAATAACAATTATTTAAGTATAAAACTAATCCCGATGGTAGATGAAGAGGTAGCGTGCCGACTGCGATCACATCAACCTTTGATCCGTTTCCCACACGCATCGACACCTCGTTCTTCGCTAGCTTCCGTTTATTCTGCAGCTCCTGTTTCGAGTTACAAATATGAGCAACCGAACCAGTATCAAATACCCAGGCACTACTACGAATACTAGTGAGATACACATCAATAACATGTATATCAAATATACCTTTCTTCTTGATGTTGCCGTTCTTCAAATCCGCCAAGTACTTTGGGCAATTCCGCTTCCAGTGACCTTCTCCCTTGCAGTAAAAGCACTCAGTTTCAGGCTTAGGTCCAGCCTTGGTCTTCTTCGTTGGCATGGTAACTTTCTTACCACCCTTCTTGAAGTGTCCCTTTTGCTTAGACTTGCCTTTCTTGAATTTGGTGGTCTTATTGACCATCAACACTTGGTGCTCTTTCTTGATCTCCACTTCTGCAGATTTTAACATAGCAAATAGTTCTGGCAACTCTTTGTTCATGTTCTGCATGTTGTAGTTCATCACAAAGTTCTTGTAACTTGGTGGTAGTGATTGGAGGATGCGGTAAACTCCCAAAGTATTAGGAATCACTATACCCAAGCTTTGAAGTTTATTCGCGTGCCCAGACATTTTAAGCATATGCTCACTGACGGAGCTACCCTCTTCCATCTTGCAGTTAAAGAACTTTTCAGAAGCTTCATAACTTTCAATTGCCGCATGAGTCTCAAAAATGAATTTGAGATCCTCGACAATATCATATGGATCTGACTCTTCAAACCTTTTCTGAAGCTCCGATTCTAAACCATACAAGATAGCACACTGAACTATGGAGTACTGATTCTTCCGAGCGAGGTAAACATTCTTTACTTCATCGGTAGCATCAGCTGCAGGTGGGTCACCTAGCGGTGCATCCAGCACATAGGTCAAATTACCAGCTGTGAGGACAATCCTCAAATTGCGGAACCAATCCGCGAAGTTGCTTCCATTGTTTTTCAACTTTTCTTTCTCTAGGAACGCATTAAAATTGATGGTAGGGGCTGCCATTGATCTACAACATATTTGCAATAGTTTAGACTAAGTTTATGACAAATTGAGTTCAAATTAATTAATGAAATTAAACTAGGTGAACTCCCACTCAAAACAACATCCCTCACATTGTTTTAGTGATCACACGAACCAAATCTACTATATCAACACCGATCATCACGAGAGCCGATATAGTTTTAATGGCGAACAATCATCATGTTCATCATATCTACTATATGATTCATGCTTTGCCTTTCGGCGATCCGTGTTCCTGAGGCCATGTCTGTACATGCTAGGCTCGTCAAGATCAAACCTTAGCTACCGCATAAGCAAATCTGGCTTGCTTACGTTGTATTCACCCGCGGAATCAAAGACACCCGATCATCACGTGGTGCTTCGAAGCAACAAGCTTTGGCAACGGTGCATACTAAGGGTGAACACTTTAGAACTTGAAATTTATGTGCATGAGGGATCATCTTATAATGCTACCGTCGTCTACTAAGCAATACAAGATGCATAAAGGATTAACATCACATGCAATTCATAATATGTGATATGATATGGCCTTTCTTCTTTGTGCTTCCGATCTCCATCTTCAAGCACGAATATGATCTCCATCATCACCGGCATAGCATCAAGGTCAATGACGCTTCTTCATGGTTGTCGTCCACCAGCTTCAACTATTACAACTATTTTGAATAGACACGCAGGTCTTAACAGAAATTAAAGACAACCATATGGCTCCTGCCGGTTGCCAACTTACAATAAGGAACATTGCATACATCAAATATAATCACAATCATGGCCATATCACATCACTGCACACCCCTGCAAAACAAAGTTAGACGCTTCTACTTTCTTTGCATATTTTACGTGGTTTGGGGCTTTCCATAAGTGTCGTTCTAACCTACGAACAAGAACCACAACATTGATACTAGCATTGTTGATTACCCGTTGTAAATTGGATCTTTACTATGCTAGGAGAAACAGGCACCCGCAAAGCCACTTATGCAATACAAGTTGCATGTTAAGCGTGGAGCAAGTCTCATGAACGATGTCATGTAAGGTTAGCCCGGGCCGCTTCATCCCAACATACCGCAAGATGCAAAGTACACAAAAAGCATTCTACAATAAAAGCATCAACGCCCACAATGACCATTGTGTTCTACTCGTGCAACAGATCTACATATAGACACGGCTCTGATACCACTGTAGGGGTTCGCAGCATGGAAAACAAAAATTTTCTATCGCATACAAACAAACAAGCCAAGATCTATCTACTAGATTGTAGCAACGAGTCAATGGAATAACTCACCCTCGAAGATTCCAAAGTGTTTAACGAGAGCAGATTCTCGTGGGTGATGTAGTCGTACTCTTTCCGATCTCAAGATCGCGTAGACGATCCTTCCAGCGCCACGTTCCAGCAGCGCTCCCGCAGTCGGTCACACGTTCGGTACTCGACGAAGACCTTCCTCTCCCTTGTTCCAGCAGGCAGCGGAGGTTGTAGCACTCTCCTCGCGATTCCGGCAGCACAACGGCGTGGTACCGGAGGTAGAGGGGAGATCCCGCAGGGCTTCGCCTTAAGCCGGTGCGAGTATGGTGGAGCTTATGAGAGAGGCTATTAGTGGTCTAGTAATTAGACACACCAATTAGAGGGCTCTAAACCAATTAGAAGGCTCTAAACCGAATAGCTCTAAACCGGGGTCTAGATCTAGGGTTTAGTTTAGAGGATAGGAAACTTGTGTTGTGTCTAGAGGAGGAGGCCCTGCCCCTCCTTTTATAGGTGGGAGGGCCGGCGCCATGGGGAGGAGTTCCTCCCCAACTCGGCCTAGGGAGGTGCGCCGGCCTAGGGGAGGAACCCTCCTCCAACTCGGCCTCCACCTCTCCTCCTCTTTCTCCACTTTCCGAAACTGGCAGTTTGACCGAAAACTGGCAGTTTGACTTTTCCAATTAGGATTTGAATTAACCCTTTATTTCGGACAGCGAGAACACTTAGTACATGATGCAATCATTCCAACATGCAATGACACATTCATGTACCCCTTCCCCCCCGGAGTGCCGGACATTCCGGGACCTTCTAGAATGTTCCCGATGAAAACACCGGAACCATTCCCCAACTCCGAAACGGGACTTTCCTTATATGAATCTTATTCTCCGGACCATTCCGGATCACCTCGTGATATCCCGGATCCCATCCGAGACTCCGAACAACATTCGGTCTCTTTCTCATAATACCATAACTACTCAAACAACGTCGAATCCTTAAGTGTGTCTCCCTACGGTTCGTGAATTATGCGGACATGATCGAGACACTTCTCCGAACAATAACCAATAGAGGAATCTGGAAATTCATATGGCTCCCACATATTTCTACGATTACTTTGCGATCGAATGAACCACTTACATACGATACCAATTTCCCTTTGTCTCACGATATGTTACTTATCCGAGGTTATGATCTTCGGTATCTCTGCATACCTAGTTCAACCTCGTTACTGATAAGTACTCTTTTCTCGTTCCCGTGATATGTGATCCCTTGTGACCCAGTCACATGCTTGCAAGCTAATTGGATGACATTTCACCGAGAGGGCCCAGAGAATATCTATCCGTCATATGGATGGACAAATCCCACTCTTGATCCATGTGTTTCAACCAATACTTTCCGAACACTCAATACCACCTTTATAGCCACCCTGTTACGGTGTGGTGTTTGATGACATCAAAGCATCCATCCAGTAAAGGTGATATGCATGATCTCATGGTCGAAGGAATTAGGTTACTATGTATCAGAAAGCATATAGCAATTGAACTATTGAAATGACTTGATCTTTATGCTACGCTTATCTATAGGAGTATGTCCACCATATCATTCTCCTAACGATATGATCTTGTTGTTAATAACATCTCAATGTTCATGATAGGGAAACCACAATCATCTATTAACCAACAAGCTAGTGAAGTATAGAGGCTATACTAGGGACTTCAATTTAAGTTTACAATTCACACAAGTATTAATGTTTCCTTGTTAATACTATTATAGCATGAATATAAACATTTATCATAAACACAAAGATATAATAATAACTATATTTATTATTGCCTCTAGGGCATATCTCCAACAAAAACATGGGTGCGTACGACCGAATTCAATCCTTCCAGCAAACTCACGGCACGATAGCACGTATGGAGTTTGCTGGCGGAGCCTTCCGGAACACGACACAGAAACCAGATCAATGGAGACCAACATCCGGCAGATCATCGTCTTGGCTTGAGAGGGATCCAGGACCACCTCCTTTATTAAAACCAAGCCAGCAGCCCCCACGCCACCCGCCGTAAACTAGCAGGATCCGCCGCATGGCAAGACCACCCGGCTGACCATTCCGACGGAGAAGGAGGCCACCACCACCATGCCGAGGGCAGATGCCCCAAGCGCCCTAGTGTCACGGACAAGGCCCGGGTCGCCTGGGCGCCGGCGTTGAGGCCAACGTACGGGACAGATCGCGGCTAGGCCTAGATCCCCGCCGCCTGCCGCCATCTGGGCCGAGGATCATCGGCCGCCGCTCGCTGCAACACCGCCGCCAAACCAGCCGGGACGGACGCCGCCGCCTTCCTGACAGATCGCGATCAGGGACGCCGCCATCGCCACGCCTCCGGGTCTTTGCCTGGCGACGATCCGAACGATGGTGGCGGGGAGGAGAGATCACGGGAGGGATGGCTCGGCGGGGAGGGGAGGTCGCCCGGCGCGGCGTGGCGCCGCCGCACGGGTGCGGGAGGAGGAGGGGTCCTAATTATTTTTCCATATGCAAGTGATTTTTTTATTTAGAAGAGAATCTAGCTGCAAGGATATTCCAACACTTGAACTTAGTGTACTACTAATACTATACATTGAAAAATAAGTGCAGGCATAGTCTCGTAGAAGTACATATATTCGACCCAAACCAGCAAGCCCGCCGTGCCTGCTCCGTTGTCCAAGCGGTGTGAGTTTGTACTTCTGTCGTGGTACCGCTCCGTCCAAAGTCGATTTGGTGCCTTTCCCCTTTCCCCGCCTCCATCTCTCTGTCTTTCCACTGTTTCCCAACTGCGGCGATGCTGCCGCCGTAAACCCTACCTTCGGCAGTCCGGCGACAGCAGCCGCACCGGGGTGATCGTTTCGACTCTCTCTATGTCGCACCCAAAAGTTTCCGGTGCCTGTTCCGTCCTCCCGGCGCCTCGTCGCCACACCCTCCTCCTCCTCCCCGGGGAGGCTCCCCTGTTCGCGCCAATGCTCCGCTCCGGTCGTCATCGTCGCCTGACGTTCGCCCGTGCCGTGGGGAATGTCTCTCCCTCCGAAAAACAACGCCGCCTCGAATCCTTCACCGGCCGTGGCCGTCATCGTCCTCCTGCAGCCCACTCGATTCGCACGGGGATTCCTCCATCTTCTGGTAAGGAGTCCTACCTCTTAGATGGATTGCTTATAAGATTTCAGTTTGACGTAATCAAATTAATTTCTCTGCCGCAACATAATCACTTTTGCATATTAACTTTTTTTCTCTCAATAATATGCGGGCTGAAAATGGATCGTAATACTGTTGCTACTTTCTGCTAAAAAAAACGGAGAACATACGAATTCAAGTCTTATTTTAGTGGAGTCCTCGCTCCTGAATGCCTGCACATGCACCTGATTCAAAGCAGGCAGGGGAAAATTTTCAATTGTTGCTTGATCCGCGTGTGTCTGAGCGGCGCATATGCGTTTCACTACTTGTCCTTTCACACCTTAATTGATTCGTCCTGACCCGTATCTGCTTTCCTCCAACAGCATGTGTGGAGACAAGGTTGGAAAACACACGCCTGCAGAACGTGGTATGAGCCTCGCTGCTGGTTTTATTATATTTGAGGGTTCTGTCACCCCGCCGGAATTCTGTCTAATTAACTGTTATCGCTGAAAATAAATGCAGCATATAGATGGACGGGTGGCTAGAATAAAGAAGCAGCTCCAGCAAGTTGAATTATCGCCATCTTCTTACCACACGGCATGGGTGGCTATGGTGCCCTTGCCGGGCTCCCCTGGGACTCCATGCTTTCCCCAGTGCGTTGAATGGATATTGCTGAACCAACATGATGATGGATCGTGGGGTATCGACGAATTTTGGTCATCAGCCAACAAGGACATTCTCTTGTCCACATTGGCATGTGTTCTTGCACTTAAGAAATGGAATGTTGGCCACGAGCACATGAGGAGAGGTACTGTATAGACAAATACACATTACTTGTTGATATGTAGTTCTGCTATATTTAATTTGAAGAAACCAAAACGCCTCAATGCACTGAAAATGATACTGTACAGGGCTACACTTCATTGGAAGAAATTTCCCCATTGTTATGGATGAGCAAATTGCTGCTCCTATAGGCTTCAGTATCATTTTTCCTGGTATGCTTAGACTTGCCATTGCGATGGGCTTGCAGTTTCCTGTTCGACAAGCTGATATTGATGGGGCTCTACACCTCTGGGAGATGGAAGTGAAAAGGTTTGTCAACGGAAAAATATACCGAATTCTGTTTCCTTCCTGGTTGTACATTAGAGAGAACTTGTTTATAAAGTTGGTATGTAATATGTATGAGATGATCATCTCCTTCATATTATCGTCTGCTTACCAATGAAATTAGCAACCAGATTTTGAGTATCACCTGTGGGTAACACATGAAAATCCTAATACTTCACCTAATTTAGACAGGCTGGGCAGAAATCATGTGGCAGAGAAGCATATATGGCCTATGTTGCTGAAGGGTTAGGAAACCTGCTAGACTGGAATGAAGTTATGAAGTTCCAGAGGAAGAATGGATCATTGTTCAACTCCCCTTCCACGACTGCTGCTGCATTAATCGACAACTATGATGATAAAGCCCTTGGGTACCTCAATTTGCTTATCCGTAAATTTGGTAGTGCAGGTTGGTATCTGTACTTTTCCTTGTAAATAATCAGCAAGGTTTAAACTATTGCTAAATACTTAATTCCTATAGAATTTTTGCAGTACCAACAGTATACCCACTAAATATGCATTGCCAGCTTTCTATGGTGGATTCGCTTGAAAATATCGGAATTTCTCAGCACTTTTCTAGCGAGGTAAAGGGCATCCTGGACATGACATACAGGTAATGACCATAAGTATACCAAATTGATACTTCCTCCGTTTCAAAATATTAGGCGTATTTAGTTTTGTTTTAAGATATGGGTTTGACCTACAATGTCTATTAATTTGCAATTTATGAAGAGATGTCACTAGATTCATATTCAAAATTACTTACACACTGATGGAGTTTTATATCGCATACTCCATGAGATCCTTGTCTTAACGAAACTGAATATATCTTATATTTTGAAATGGAAGGGTAATCTGTTATTCAGTAACATGTAAACTTTACATGTCCGGTTTGCAGATTTTGGTTACAGAGGGACGAAGAAATCATGCTAGATGTAGCAACATGCGCAATGGCGTTTCGCCTTCTACGGATGAATGGATATGATGTATCCTCAGGTACCTAGGCAAGAATTCCATGCCAATGTTATCAGTGATCTTGAGTTAACAGTCTAATTCACGAGTTCTATTTTGGCGCAGATGAACTGTCTCATGTTGCTGAAGCCTCCGTTTTCCATAATTCACTTCAAGGATATTTAAATGATACAAAATCTATATTGGAATTGTACAAGGCTTCAAAAGTCACTATATCAGACGATGAACTGATCCTAGATAACATAGGCTCCTGGTCTGGCAGCTTATTGACGCAAAAGCTGTTCTCTGATGGGGTCCCAAGAACCTCAACCTCTGGAGAGGTACCTACATGAAATAGAAATTTGCCATTCCACTTAGGAATTCAGTTTACGTTCAACTCTGTGCTTTTGGAATTTCAGATGGAGCATACTCTTAAGTTTCCTTTCTATGCCACGCTGGAACGTCTAGAGCACAAGAGGAACATTGAACATTTTGATGCTAGGGAATCTCACATGATGAAGACAGAATACTTGTAAGATTTTTATTTATTTAAAAAGAATAGTCCCTAAAATCGTATTGCTTAGATTTCATACTAAGTGTCAAACATTTTTCTGAATAAGGCCATGTCGTTTCAACCAAGAGCTTTTGTCTTTGGCTGTTGAAGACTTCACCTATTCTCAATCTATTTACCGGGACGAACTCCAACATCTTGATAGGTAATCTGTCCTCTATGCTTCCTTGTCATATAAAATTTCTTTTTTGGAGAATTTTCTGAAATTTTTGTGACAGTTGGGTGAAAGAGAACAGGTTAGACCAGCTACAATTTGCACGGCAGAAGTTAACATATTGCTATCTCTCTGCTGCTGCTACGATATTTCCTCCTGAATTATCTGATGCTCGTATATCATGGGCCAAAAATGGTGTGCTCACAACTGTTGTTGATGACTTCTTTGATATTGGAGGATCGAAGGAAGAACTGGAAAACCTCATCGCATTAGTTGAGAAGTACAAGTCTCTAACTTGATGTCTTTGTCTGCACTTTCTTAAGAGTGCTTCTATCTTTGCTAATTCACTTTCCCTGTTTTGCGAATGGTTGCCTTAGGTGGGATGAGCACCACAAAGATGACTTCTGTTCTGAGCAAGTAGAAATAGTATTCCGTGCTCTCTATACCACGGTGAACCAACTTGGATCGATGGCTTCTGCAGTCCAAAACCGCTGTGTTAGAAATCACCTGATAGAAACTGTGAGTCTCATGTCCCCCCGCGCCCCTGGTTCTAACTGCACTGGTTTCTGTATTGATGGGTTGAAATTGGTCTGCAGTGGCTTGAACTGTTGAGGTCCATGATGACCGAGGCAGAATGGCAGATTAGCCAAGATGTTTCAACGGTGGAAGAATATATGACAAATGGAGTTGTTTCACTTGCACTTGGCCCCATTGTGCTCCCAGCATTGTATTTTGTCGAGGAGAAGATATCGGGGTGTGTTGTCAAAGATCAAGAGTATATCAAGCTATTTAGGTTAATGAGCACTTGTGGCCGTCTCCTCAATGATATCCAAGGCTTTGAGGTAATTAAACCCGTAGATGCAGATGTTTGCATCCTCCACTCCCACCATGTCTTGAAGATTTAGTATAGCTGCCTAAAATATCGATCATTTTAATCTTAAGTTATACTATGATTTTGCATACCATCATGTAAATATCCCTCTATGATCAGATTATGTTTCGATTACCTACAGACCCTATATTGATTATCTAATAAGACTATAAATTCTAACTGAAGTTGGACATCAATTTTGAACGAGGCTTTCTTGTGCGTCTTGATGGTACATGTTTTTGGTAGTTTTCCATTACCACTCCTTTTTAGAGAATGTTAATTAGGTCCGTGTTTATAGTTGTACGATAATAAGTTTATACTCCCTCCGTTTCAAAATATAAGATGTTTTAGGTTTGTGAAGAAAATGTATCTAGACTTGTTTTAGTGTATAGATTCATTTCAAACATGAGTGAACCTATATACTAAAAAAAGTCTAGATACATTTGCTTCACAAAGCTAAAACATCTTATATTTTGAAACGGAGGGAGTAGATTTGTATAATAAATAAAGATCTATTGAGCATATGCATATGATGTTTAGTTGCACAAACTGCGTGGAAAATTCTACTAGTTCTCTTTCAGATAAGTTAGCTATTTTTGTATGCAATTGTGGTAAGTGAATAGTAACTCAATCATTTTCATGCAGTTAAAACTTGTAAACTGTAATTGTTGTCACCATTGGATTATTGACGAATTTGCAATCTTATGTCACAGAGGGAGGGCAGCGAAGGGAAACTGAATAGCGTTTCACTACTTGTCCTTCACAGCGGTGGTTCGATGTCTGTAGAAGAGGCTAAGGAGGTGATACAGCAGACCATAGTCACCTGTAGGCGAGACTTGCTAAGACTGGTCCTCAAGAAAGACACGGTTGTCCCTAGGGCGTGCAAGGAGCTGTTCTGGAAGATGTGTAAGATACTTCACTTGTTCTACTTCCAGACCGATGGGTTCAGCTCGCCGAAGGAAATGGCCAGTGCGGTGAACGCAGTTATCAACGAGCCGCTCAAACTCTCGAGTTAGCGATCCATATCTCTGGCTTGGCTGTTTCATCAGAAATATAAGGATGTTTCGTGTGACAATTGACATCGAGCAGACGATGCTGCTGCAGTTATCCTTTGATGCTGTATAAGTGGGTGGTGCAAAGATTGACGAAGGTAGGCTGAAAAGGCCTGCTTCTGTTGTGGACTTGTGGGTGTGACGGTTGAATGCTCACTTGCCATTGGCGCGTGAAGATGGAAACCACATGGCCTGTTCTGGAGGCCCTGTGGTAGCTCCGGGCTAATCGGCCATCACATCAGCATTCTCTCCTGGGTAGATTAGCTAGCTTCTGACTTACAATCCCTACTGAGCTGTAACACTGATATGGCTTTCGGCATGATGATTGCGTGTCCAAGATTTTAGCTGAACACTAGCTAGCGACCTGAACAGAAAACAGTAGTCCCCTGCTTCAGGGGACGATCATGCATATTCTGTGTGTCAAAGATTGGCTCGAGAGTGGAGACATCCCTGAGTGCCATCCATTCATGGAAGTCCATTTTCAACCATGAACTCATAGACGTTGGGCAGATCAAACCTTGAAGTCGAAATCCCCGTTGTTTGTATTAAATCACGGTCTAAATCCCGTTGATTTCGGGGTTTGATCTGCCCAGCCTCTGTGAGTTCAGGGTTCAAAATGGACCTTTTTTTCCTTCAATCATCATGAGAAATACCAGAACGCGCACAAGTGACGTCAAGGTATCATTGCCAGTATTGGGTCTCATGCCGAGCGTGCCGGCGTGCTAATCAATCACATCATCATAACAACCTCGGCCCTCATCATGTGATATTTTCCCCATCCAATAGCTAAGAGAAGGAAAAAGCGATCGACTGTTGTACCGTAGTACCGCTGCACAGTAGTAAAGCTTTTCGTATCCAAAGCCCGCGCAACAGTAACTTGACCATCGGGGGCCCGTGGGTTTTAAATTCAGACTCGGCGAGAAAGCCTGAACATGGTACACAATCTGAAAAAGACGCTGCTCCTGCTTCTTCTGACTGGACATGGTCATACTAGCTGGATGAAATTGGTAGTAGGTGCCACACTGCAGCAGGAGCGAACCATGCTCATCTTCTTCCAGACGATATAAACAAACAAAAGGGAAGGAAGACCCTGCAGCTGAAACATCACTCTAGGTTGTTACATTAGGTACGCCACGACCAACCAACCCAACCACAAACGCAGCGAAAGCTTGCACACACACACACAGACACACCAGATGTTAAACTAGAAGAGAAACCTCGGTAACCATTGTTGCTTGCCACACCATCATCAGGATTAATTAACAGCGAGAAAAGGGAACACCCGGCGCCAGATCGGGAAAAAAGAATGAAAACCACCAAACCACAAGTTTTTCAATCGAGATCACGGATCAGTCCCACCAACACGACGGAAGAAAAAACTCTCCTAAGAATCACATCACTCCTCCTAGAGATCAAGACGGCGACGACGGGGTGAAGGAAGAATGTTGTTGTTGTTGTTGTTGTAGGCTATGTCTGTCCTGTTCCTGTCCATCAGGTGTTGCTGCTGTTAGACCAGCGCGATGCTGCTCTCGCCGCCGGGGGGCTTGCGGATGCCGCCCAGGAAGTCCCGGGACGGCGCCTTCCCGTCCGCGAAGATGTTGCTGCCGCTCATCTCCTTCAGCTTCGCGTCGCTCAGCTGCTTCTCCGCCGTCCCGGGCGTCGCCTCCGCGCCACCCGCGTCGCCCTTGAAGATGCCGTTGCCCGTCAGGTCGTTGAACTTCTTCGTTGGGATCTTCTTCGCCGTCTTCACCACGCTGTCCGTGTCGTCCTCTCCGAATTTGAAGCTGCTCACCTGCCAACAAAACGATTTTTTTTTGGAAGCACACACACGGTAAGGTATAACATCAATCACAAATTTGTGAAAGAAAACCGTGCAGTGTACGAGATTCAAACTGAGAGATCGGTGCTGTAGTGTACCTGTGCGTTTTTCCCCGGCGTCTGCGAGGTCGAGCCGTTCTCCGAGTTGCGTGGCCTGGGATCCTCTGGTGGAGCGAAGATGTCATGGCCGCTGAGCTCCTTTGTTTTCGCGTTGGATAGCGGCTTCTTCAGCTTGCCGTCGTCCTCGCTCAGGAGCGTACCACTTAGCTCTCGCTGCTTTGCCACCTCCGCTATGGAGGTTGGCTTTTTGGGAGAAACGCTTTCTTCCTGGGCAAAGGAGATGTGACTTATGGTACTGATTGCCTGTAGCAAGTTTGACAAAATTCCGATTCAGTTCTGTCAGAAAGTGTATTTGGAGTTCTTTCAGTTTTTTCAACGATGCAAATCACGCTACTAAGCAGAACTTACTGCAGTATATGAGAGTGATACACAACACCAGAGGAGCAAAATTTACAGTTCTTATGCAGGTAACAATATTACAGTACTCACCACTAGTTAATTATGCAGAACTAGTAATTCTGGAAACAGATGAACTTCTTTAAAATGTCACGAAGCACTACATCTGTACTGTAATGATGTACCTCGTGTGAACAAAAAACAAATCCAAGACTACCTGACTACCTAAACCCCACTGTCTACTGAACAAAGTAATTGAAAACCGAGCGACTTTAATAGTTGAATCAACAGGTCCAGTTCTATTAGGAATTACAAGGAAAGTTCACCAACCAATGTGATCACATATTAATAATGATAGCCAAACCCTTTCCGCAAGATTCGTCCCAACAACTTCTGACTCTGGAGGTTAGAACATTTAACAAGTTTGATTTTAGCAACCAGCAGCTGATACCAAATGGTGTAAGCGAATCAGGAGTACTAAAAGAAGTGATACCCACCTCCGCAATCATTTAGCACAACATGTGAATAAACAATTCCTTAAAGACTTCACAAATGCAACCTAAGGCGTGGCAAATTAAAAATAGAAGCAATACACTGATCAACATATTCCTGTTTTGTAGAACGAAATCTGTCAGGAAAAAACCTGCACCTGATAATTCTTTGAAGCTGGTCGGATGGGTGTCACAGACGCGGATTCATCTTCCTCAGCCTCGCCTCCAGCTGCAAATATGCCACTCCCTGTCATCTCCTTCCACTTGGGAGCTGAGCATTGTTTCCTGAGGAGAAAGTTAAATCAGCAGATCAGAGTCTAAGTCTATACAGCCAAAAAAAAAAACTAAATGATTCGCACAAATCAAGGGTCTCCTGTTCAAAATTCAAAAAATCTAGCGCAACAGTACATCAACAGAAGTTGCGTGAGTCAGTGGGTGAGAACATTGCTGTGTCAACACACAACCCATGCGAGTAGGCAACACTAGAATCAACTATACTAGTATGTCACACAATTTTCCCCGGGAGCCTACCGAAGAGCACAAAAACTCGCCGCACGTATCTCACAAAGACAACCACCTAACTGAGACTCAAATCCGGCGTATTTTCTTAGACGCCAGAGTCGCAGATCGACTGAAACATCTAAAACTCAACGATTCCCGGAGTGCGAGACATAGAACGCGAGAGATCTGATTTCCGAAACCAAAATATCCGTGCGAAATAAGACAGAGCAGGAACTAGCACCGGTCCCGTCCCTGCAGTAGAAAGCAGCAAGCAGGTAGACTGTCCTCCCGATCTCACCTCTTGTTGAGGCTCTCGGCCTCCTCCTCCGTGACCTGCCCGCCGAACACCACCTTATGGATCGCCTCCGACGGCTGCACACACAAGAGAGAATAAAACTATCAGACGAAACAATCCAGCCCCCGCTGTAGAAATTCGGAGAGGACTCTACTCCCCGACAAGCGAGGAAGCAGGGGACAGGCATGGCCGTGGCGTCACCTGGTGTGGTCGGCGGTTGGGCGGCGGCGTGGCCGCGTCCGCGAGCTCCTGCTGCGCCCCCTCGGGCCACGCCAGCAGGTCCGCCGTGTTGGTGTGGGACTTCCTCACCGGCGCCGGCCTCTCCATCTCCTCGAAAGCCTCCTCTCTGTCTGTCTCTAGCGCGGTGCGGGGGGTGGAGGTCTGGGTCTCTCGCTCTATCCCTCTAGCTCGGTGGTGGGAGGGGAGGGGGGAGCTCGTGTTTTCTCTCTCTAAAAAGGCGAGACGAGACGAGGTGAGGTGGGATGGGAGAGAGAGAGTGGAGAGTGGAGTCGAACGGAAGGAAGGTGAGGAGGAGGAGGAGGAGCCGCTGTGTGTGCCGCTGCGTTTGGCCCGACCCCTTTTTTAAAGACCCCACGCGCGCCCACCGGCCACCACCACCCACCGAGCCCGGCCGTCCATGACAGGTGGGTCCGTCGTGGAGCCCGGAGGAGGGTTGACCGGGAGCGGAGCCCCGTAACGTACGTACGCACTCCCGGTATTTGAATTTTTTCGAACGTTCGCGTGCGGGCTTAACCCACGGCCGAAACGGCCGCGTTATCCGTTACCGTTGCCGTTGCCGTTTCTCTCTTGCTCATCAGCTCTGCTCACCTCTCCTCCCCTCCGGTCAATGATAAGATTACGGGAATGTTCTAGTACTCGTACGACCTCGCGCTCGTACTGCCTTGATTTCCTGGCCGTACCTGTACGTGTACATGTATAAAACGTGGTACTATTTTTTTTGCGGGTACTAATTTGTAAAATCCTTACACACTGAACTGTTTATTAACCCTAATCCAGTTGCTTAATCCTTGTGAGTTCAGTACTCCTTTGATTCAGAAGAATTGTGCAGTACTTTTGGGTGATTTGGACCCTTAGGACTTTCTTCAAAAGATTGCTTTGCATCTGTTGCCAAAGCGCTTAGGTCAAAAGAATAAGACAGGAAGAAGCTTTGGTCTATGTATGAGGAGGCAAAAGCCTTTCTACGGAAGTGCAGGACTACAACATCTTCCATACCAACAGAGAATGCAACCATGTTGCAGATGCCTTGTCAAAACTAGCTAGATCCTCTTGCGTTCGGTCTCTGATTTCAGACATGCCGATCCAGATTGGTGAGCTTGTAATGAAAGACATGCACTACTTGAACAACTCCCTTCCCCTAAAAAAAGAAGCCTAATAATAGAGCCCTTAACTCGACACTAAATCAAATATATTGCTACTTATTAATCATGTAAATACACTACTAACTGGAGTAGCAATTGGTTGCTAGATAATATCCTCAACAACTAAATGTGACGATTAAATTCACTTTGTTGCAATACTTTTTTATTACTCCCTCTAATCCAAATTATTTAACTTATATTTGTCTAGATTTGGATGTATCTAGACATGTTTTAGTAGTAGATACATCCGAATCTAGACAACTTAAGTCAATTAATTTGGATTGAAGGAAGTATGCAAAATATAATTTGGATCTTCGTGATTCTTATAGATTTATTGGTAGATTTTCCATATATGACATCACTTGGGATTCAAATGAATTTATTTAAGTAAAAGAAGTGGATTGGTTGTGTTTTCTACAATCTGACCCTTAAAGATTTTCTTGTCAAATGCATTCTGTTTTTTGTGAATCTAAGTCAATTATCTGTTGGATCATGAGATTGGAGCTTGTGCTTAATTTTATCCAAACATTTTGTAGGGGTTCGTAGCATGGAAAACAAAAAATTTCTACCGCATGCAAACAAACAAGCCAAGATCTATCTACTAGATTGTAGCAACGAGTCGATAGAGGAACTCACCCTCGAAGATTCCAAAGCGGTTAACGAGAGCAGATTCTCGTGGGTGATGTAGTCGTACTCTTGCCGATCTCAAGATCGCGTAGACGATCCTTTCGGCGCTGCGTTCCGGCAGCGCTTCCGCAGTTGGTCACACGTTCGGTACTTGATGAAGACCTTCCTCTCCCTTGTTACAGCAGGCAACGGAGGTTGTAGCACTCTCCTCGCGATTCCGGCAGCACGACGGCGTGGTACCGGAAGTAGAGGGGAGATCTCGCAGGGCTTCGCCTTAAGCCGGAGCGAGTATGGTGGACTATGAGAGAGGCCTTGGTGATCTAGGGTTTAGAGGGCACCAAGGGGAGGGCCGGTGGCTAGGGCTTGGGGAAGCCCCAAGTCGACGACTTGGAGAAACCCTAGGGGCGGTGGCGACTTGGAGGAGGCCGGCGGCTAGGGCTAGGGTTTTGATGTGTGTTGGGTGTAGGGAAGAGGGGCAGCCCTGCCCCTTCTTATATAGGTGGAGGGTGGCCGGTTGGGAGGAGGGAGTCCTCCCCCAACTCGGCCTCCTTGGTCGGCGGGTGGAGGGAGGAGGACTTCCTCCCCAAGTAGGTTTCCTACTCTCCCTCCACCAAGCAAACTTGTCGTTTGACTTCTCAAATTGGCGTTTGACTTTCAAACTAGGATTTGATTTCTCCATTTATTTTGCCCAGCCAAGTGACCTAGTACATGATGCAACCATTCCATATTGTCATGAAACATTCATGTACCCTTCCCCTCCGGAGTGTCGGACCTTCCGGACCCTTCTAGAACATTCCCGATGAAAACACCGGAATCATTTCCCAACTCCGAAACAAGACTTTCCTTATATGAATCTTATTCTCCAGACCATTCCGGATCTCCTTGTGATATCCCGGATCCCATCCGAGACTCCGAACAACATTCGGTCTCTTATTCATCATTCCACAACTACTCAACAACATTGAATCCTTAAGTGTGTCTCCCTACGGTTCGTGAATTATGCGGACATGATCGAGACACTTCTCCGATCAATAACCAATAGAGGAATCTGGAAATTCATATGGCTCCCACATATTTCTACGATTACTTTGCGATCGAATGAACCACTTACATACGATACCAATTTCCCTTTGTCTCACGATAGTTTACTCATCTGAGGTTTTGATCATCGGTATCTCTGCATACCTAGTTCAACCTCGTTACTGATAAGTACTCTTTTCTCGTTCCCGTGATATGTGATCCCTTGTGAGCCAGTCACATGCTTGCAAGCTAATTGGATGACATTCCACCGAGAGGGCCTAGAGTATATCTATCCGTCATATGGATGGACAAATCCCACTCTTGATCCATGTGTCTCAACCCATACTTTCCGAACACTCAATGCCACCTTTATAGCCACCCAGTTACTGTTGGAGATATGCCCAAGAGGCAATAATAAAGTGGTTATTATCATATCTTCACACTTATGATAAATGTTTACATACCATGCTATAATTGTATTAACCGGAAACATTAATACTTGTGTGATTTGTAAACTAAAATAAGAGTCCCTAGTAAAGCCTCTTGTTAAACTAGCTTGTTGGTTAATATATGATCATGGTTTCCTGATCATGAACATAGAGATGTTATTAACAACAGGATCATATCATTAGGAGAATGGTGTGACCGACTGCGGAAGCGCTGCCGGAACGTAGCGCCGGAAGGATCGTCTACGCGATCTTGAGATCGGAAAGAGTACGACTACATCACCCACGAGAATCTGCTCTCGTTAACCGCTTTGGAATCTTCGAGGGTAAGTTATTCCATCGACTCGTTGCTACAATCTAGTAGATAGATCTTGGCTTGTTTGTTTGTATGCGATAGAAAATTTTTGTTTTCCATGCTACGAACCCCTACAGTGGTATCAGAGCCGTGTCTATATGTAGATCTGTTGCACGAGTAGAACACAATGATCATTGTGGGCGTTGATGCTTTTATTGTTGATTGCTTCTTGTGTACTTTGTATCTTGCGGTATGTTGGGATGAAGCGGCCCGGGCTAACCTTACATGACATCGTTCATGAGACTTGCTCCACGCTTGGCATGCAACTTGTATTGCATAAGTGGCTTTGCGGGTGCCTGTTTCTCCTAGCATAGTTAAGATCCAATTTACAACGGGTGATTAACAATACTAGTATCAATGTTGTGGTTCTTGTTCGTAAGTTAGAACGACACTTATTGAAAGCCCCAAACCACGTAAAATATGCAAAGAAAGCAGAAGCGTCTAACTTTGTTTTGCAGGGGTGTGCAGTGATGTGATATGGCCATGATTGTGATTATATATGATGTATGCAATGTTCCTTATTGTAAGTCGGCAACCGGCAGGAGCCATATGGTTGTCTTTAATTTCTGTTAAGACCCGCGTGTCTATTCAAAGTAGTTGTAATAGTTGAAGCCGGTGGACGACAACCATGGAGAAGCGTCATTGACCTTGATGCAATGCCGGTAATGATGGAGATCATGTTCGTGCTAGAAGATGGAGATCGGAAGCACAAAGAAGAAAGGCCATATCATATCACATATTATGAATTGCATGTGATGTTAATCCTTTATGCATCTTGTATTGCTTAGTAGACGACGGTAGCATTATAAGATGATCCCTCATGCACATGAATTTCAAGTCATAAAGTGTTCACCCTTAGTTAGCACCGTTGCTAAAGCTTGTTGTTTCGAAGCACCACGTGATGATCGGGTGTGTTAGATTCTGCAAGTATATACAACGTGAGCAAGCCAGATTTGCTCATGCGGAAACTAAGGTTTGATCTTGACGAGCCTAGCATGTACAGACATGGCCTCAGGAACACGGATTACCGAAAGGTAGAGCATGAGTCATATAGTAGATATGATGAACATGTTGATTGTTCGCCATTGAAGCTATATCAACTCTCGTGATGATCGGTTTTGATGTGGTGGATTTGGTTCGTGTGATCACTAAAACAATGTGAGGGATATTGTTTTGAGTGGGAGTTCACCTAGATTAATTTAATTATTAATTAGAACTCAATTTATCATAAACTAAATCAAAGTGAATTTGCATAGTTGTTGTAGTCATTGGCATCCGTTTACCACCTTGCGCTTAGTTATAATTGAGATGATAGAACTATAGAATTCTGGTTAGTTACTTTACGAACTGGTATCGTATTGTTTTGAAGTGTTAATCTAAAGTTTAAAAGTCCTATTGCAAACTTTCAGTAAGTTCCGGTTACTCCATGAAGTTTAATAATTGGTATTAAAACAAGAGTGACAATTCCAAGTGTTAGTGTATGAGTATCATGTTTGTCTCCATGATTCTTGATATTCAAAGAATTGTCTTAATATCAAGGTTATCTAGGATCTGAAAGAGTTGTTTCAGAAACCATGATGTGTGGAAGATATTGTGATATCTGAAACGAAGTTTTGGTTACAACATGATAGAGTATAATATGGCAAAGTTTATGTTCTCATATTTTGATGAGAATTTGCAAAAAGGTTGGAGACAATTGTTGTCCTAATCCTCCAAAAAGTTTTTGGATAGCAACATTATACTCATAATTCATCGTTATAAGCTAAAAGTAGCTTGATCATGGATAAATCCATGATGAGGGTGAATATTTGATGTAGGTAAAATGTTTACTACACCAAGAGATTACTAAAGAAAGGAATTTGAAAGAACACCAAACATTTGATGATGGTGATCTACTTCAAAGTGCAAGTCCAAAGACATTGGTATTTAACTATACACGCTTTAGACTATGTGTCATATGTATGACTCCACTATTGATGTTGATAGATTCTTTCAAACAGAAAAGGAAATACTGAAAGAGAATCTCATAAATATATGGCAGAAAAGAAAAGACTAGAATTGTTCAGTTTAAGTATATAGATGATATACATGTTATGGCTATATTCTTTGCTTATTAAACAATGTTCTTCTTAAGTATTTGATACTGAATTTGTTGGTGTGAATCGTCATACGAAACAACACAATTCATGAACTACAATGGCCTAAGTAACTAGCAAAAGAATATGTGATGATGTTCATCGAGAACAAAATAAAGGGTTATTGTGTTGCTCGTTAAACATCAAAGCTTGCCTTCAAGATTTGTTTTATCAGGTATTATGAGAACAAAAGGGTTGTTCAAATAATTGTCGTAATCTATAAAAGATGGATGATTTGCAAATCTCGTTGGAGATATCACATCCATAAAACTAGTGCTAAAGATGTCGAAAGACAAATTGATTGAAAGATCACTTAGGAAGTGACATCGCCGTTTAAATTATATTGGAAAGAAAACATGAAGAAAATCCATATGGATGGAATTTTGGAGTCTATTTGATTTTGATCAAATGACGCTTGTGAAACTTTCCTAGAGATAATTAAAACTTCGTTCATAGGCCAAAAGGGAACGATAGACTAACTTATTGGAACTTGTACATATTGTTGTATGAAGTCCATTATGTATAGTCAAGAGCGATGGATTTCAACTTCATGTGCTTTCTCCGAAAATTTGAGTGAATATATGAATATTTACTTAATAAGGATGAAGTGTGAAACATTTGAAAAGTTCAAGGACTTTCAAGATGAAGTGCAAAATCATTATAACAAGAATATAAATAGTTTATGATAAGATCATAAAGGAAGATATTTGAGTTACAAATTTAGCATAATACCTAAGATTTAAAGGAATCGTTCCGTGGATTTGCATTTTCCCGAAACACCATAAGAGTATGGAGCGTTCGAGATATGTAATTAAACCTTGTTTGACATGGTAAGATCGAAGGTGTAATTCATAAAACTGTCATTATATTTTAAAGATTAAAAGCTTTAGAGATTACCGTTTTTCCACTGAAAAGAGCTTCATCATAATCCGTTGAAATGACACCATATAAGGTTATGGTTTGGGATAAAACCCAAGTTGTCCTTTCTTAAACATTGGTATTCTATGCATAAGAAAGATGTGTGCAACCAAAGTCGGATGAACCTGTGTTTGTATAAACTGTTAAGTATTCCTCCATAAACACCGGAGACAAAAGTGTTTGTTGCTTAGAACGTCAAGTTTCTTTGAGAAGGAATTTTTTCGTGAAAAGTTAAGTGGGAGGACAATAGAACTTTGATAAGGTTAAAAGAACCTTAGCTATATGTGCAGAGTTGCGCAGCGCCGAAAAGTGTTCCGGAGGCAGCAACAATGCTCATGGCTCACGTACCTCAAAGGTTGTGGTCACGGAGATCTAAGTTCCTATTGAAACAAGTAGGTCGGATGAACAATCAAATACCAAGATTTGAGAGTTAAATCATTATTTGGCAATAATGATCTGACTACATACAAAGAAGCGATGATGGGCCCTGACTCCGTCAAATGGCTTGAAGCCATAAAATCCGTGATAGTTTCATATGCGAGAGATCAAGCTTTGAACTTGAAAGACCCTCTGAAAAGGTACAAGACCTTACAGTCGTATTTGGATCTATAAAAGAAATAGACATGGATGTTTTACATCTATGAAATAGTCGACATGTTGGGAAAGAGTTCACAAAATGTTCAAAGGTTGACTATGACAAGATTTGATCTTTCATAGTGATATTTAGTCTAGACGGATTAATGTAGCAACCACTACATATAATTTGTTATATGGTAGTTGAATAAACAAAACAAGTTCTTCTAATAGAATCGTTACCTAGGACATGTGCATAACACGGTCCATAGGGTTTTGTTAATTCAAAGGATGCTAAAAGCATATGCAAACTTCAATGGTTAAAGTGAGCATCGCGGAGTTGGAATCTTCACTGTGATGAAGCTGTTAAAGGAGTTTAAAAGTTCATTAGAGACGATGAAGATGCTTGCATTTGCAAGAAATTAAGTGGGAGCGCTTAGACATGTTTCTAATACATTATGTGGAAGACATATTGTTGATTGGAAATAATGTATCTTTTATTAACACATATTAAGAATTTCATCCCGATGAAAGACTTAGGCAAAACCTAAATATTTGGCATCAATAGACGCTAATATGGTTGTGCCAGAAGTACATAGACGAGATATTGAATGAGTTCAATATAGAAACTACAAGAAAGGTTCTTGTCGCACAGAAAGGATTGAAAGAGTTCAATGTTGATGATATATTCAAGTGTATTGACATTTGGTAAAGTGAAACAAATAATCAAGTATAGATTGATACTTGATGTATGAAATCATAAAGAGTATTTATATCAATCATATTGTGATATGTACAAATCCAGATATGTCCTATGCTCTAAATATTGTGAGCATATACCAGAATGATTCGTAAGATGATCATTGGACAATAGTAAGGATATTCTTATGATCTTTTGGAAGAACTAAGAGTATAATATTTGTAGAAGTGACAAATAGATGGTTAGTTCATTGTAAAAGTACTACATTGATACTAGCTTTGTCACAAAGTACAAATTAAGTTTATCTCAATCTAAACTAAGGGTGGCACAATATAATGGAAAGTGAGTTCCATAATGGATTTGGATGAGTTCCAAAGTTAAGACATTGTGACAGATACTACAACAAAAGGCTAAGTATATGACTGCTATTTTAGCATCAAAAGAGGGCATTTGTGTCAAGTAGTTTGTTATCAAACTAGGTGTAGTTCACAGTGGGATAATACTATGAAGATATATTGTGCGACAATATTATCAACATGTTTTAACCCCAAAGAGCTAAAGGTCACACCGAAAGACCAAATTTATACAAAGCCATCTCATTAGAGAATGAGTGATGCGTAGAGACGCAAAGACATGCAATTACACACGGACCTAGAAGTGTCAGATCCGGAGATCAGTTGACCACTAGCAATCGTGTACATACAACACCGGAAAGCCATAGGTGTTGAATACACAAAGGTTTGAAACTATATTATTGACTCTAGTGCAAGTGGGAGACTGTTGGAGATATGCCCAAGAGGCAATAATAAAGTGGTTATTATCATATCTTCACACTTATGATAAATGTTTACATACCATGCTATAATTGTATTAACCGGAAACATTAATACTTGTGTGATTTGTAAACTAAAATAAGAGTCCCTAGTAAAGCCTCTTGTTAAACTAGCTTGTTGGTTAATATATGATCATGGTTTCCTGATCATGAACATAGAGATGTTATTAACAACAGGATCATATCATTAGGAGAATGATGTGATGGACATACTCCTATAGATAAGCGTAGCATAAAGATCAAGTCATTTCAATAGTTCAATTGCTATATGCTTTCTGATACATAGTAACCTAATTCCTTCGACTATGAGATCATGCATATCACCTTTTCCGGATGGATGCTTTGATGTCATCAAACACCACACCGTAACAGGGTGGCTATAAAGGTGGCATTGAGTGTTCAGAAAGTATTGGTTGAAACACATGGATCAAGAGTGGGATTTGTCCATCCATATGACGGATAGATATACTCTGGGCCCTCTCGGTGGAATGTCATCCAATTAGCTTGCAAGCATGTGACTGGCTCACAAGGGATCACATATCACGGGAACGAGAAAAGAGTACTTATCGGTAACGAGGTTGAACTAGGTATGCAGAGATACCGACGATCATAACCTCGGATAAGTAAACTATCGTGAGACAAAGGGAAATTGGTATCGTATGTAAGTGGTTCATTCGATCACAAAGTAATCGTAGAAATATGTGGGAGCCATATGAATTTCCAGATTCCTCTATTGGTTATTGTTCGGAGAAGTGTCTCGATCATGTCCGCATAATTCACGAACCGTAGGGAGACACACTTAAGGATTCAACGTTGTTTGAGTAGTTATGGTATTATGAGAAAGAGACCGAATGTTGTTCGGAGTCTCGGATGGGATCCGGGATATCACGAGGTGATCTGGAATGGTCCGGAGAATAAGATTCATATAAGGAAAGTCCCGTTTCGGAGTTCGGGAATGATTCCGGTGTTTTCATCGGGAATGTTCTAGAAGGTTCCAGATTGTCCGGCACTCCGGGGGGGGGGGGAGGGTACATGAATGTGTCATTGAATGATTGCATCATGTACTAAGTGTTCTTGCTGTTCCAAAACTGAAAAGTCAAACTGCCAGTTTGAAAGTCAAACGGCTAAAACAGGAAACTGTGGAAAACAGGAAACTGTGGGAAACAGGAAACTGTGGGAAACAAGCAAGAGGAGGTTGAAACCAACTTGGAGGAGGAGTCCCTCTCCTCCAAGCCGGCGGCCAGCCTAGGCCAAGTTGGGGAGGGACTCCCCTCCCCTTCCCTGGCGCGCCAGCCCCTCCACCTATAAAAGGAGGGGCATGGCCTCCTCCTCTACACACAAGTTCCTATCCTCTAATCTCCGGTTTAGAGCCGTTTTGGTTTAGAGCTTCTAATTGCTCTAGCCTGTGGTTTAGAGCCTTCTAATTGGTGTGTCTAAACCCTAGACCACTAATAGCTCTCTCTCATAATCCACCATACTCGCTCCGGCTTAAGGCGAAGCCCTGCGGGATTTCCCCTCTACTTCCGGTACCACGCCGTTGTGCTGCCGGAATCTCGAGGAGAGTGCTACAACCTCCGCTGCCTGCTGGAACAAGGGAGAGGAAGGTCTTCGTCGAGTACCGAACGTGTGACCGACTGCGGAAGCGCTGCCGGAACATAGCGCCGGAAGGATCGTCTACGCGATCTTGAGATCGGAAAGAGTACGACTACATCACCCACGAGAATCTGCTCTCGTTAACCGCTTTGGAATCTTCGAGGGTAAGTTATTCCATCGACTCGTTGCTACAATCTAGTAGATAGATCTTGGCTTGTTTGTTTGTATGCGATAGAAAATTTTTGTTTTCCATGCTACGAACCCCTACAGTGGTATCAGAGCCGTGTCTATATGTAGATCTGTTGCACGAGTAGAACACAATGATCATTGTGGGCGTTGATGCTTTTATTGTTGATTGCTTCTTGTGTACTTTGTATCTTGCGGTATGTTGGGATGAAGCGGCCCGGGCTAACCTTACATGACATCGTTCATGAGACTTGCTCCACGCTTGACATGCAACTTGTATTGCATAAGTGGCTTTGCGGGTGCCTGTTTCTCCTAGCATAGTTAAGATCCAATTTACAACGGGTGATTAACAATACTAGTATCAATGTTGTGGTTCTTGTTCGTAAGTTAGAACGACACTTATTGAAAGCCCCAAACCACGTAAAATATGCAAAGAAAGTAGAAGCGTCTAACTTTGTTTTGCAGGGGTGTGCAGTGATGTGATATGGCCATGATTGTGATTATATATGATGTATGCAATGTTCCTTATTGTAAGTCGGCAACCGGCAGGAGCCATATGGTTGTCTTTAATTTCTGTTAAGACCCGCGTGTCTATTCAAAGTAGTTGTAATAGTTGAAGCCGGTGGACGACAACCATGGAGAAGCGTCATTGACCTTGATGCAATGCCGGTAATGATGGAGATCATGTTCGTGCTAGAAGATGGAGATCGGAAGCACAAAGAAGAAAGGCCATATCATATCACATATTATGAATTGCATGTGATGTTAATCCTTTATGCATCTTGTATTGCTTAGTAGACGACGGTAGCATTATAAGATGATCCCTCATGCACATGAATTTCAAGTCATAAAGTGTTCACCCTTAGTTAGCACCGTTGCTAAAGCTTGTTGTTTCGAAGCACCACGTGATGATCGGGTGTGTTAGATTCTGCAAGTGTATACAACGTGAGCAAGCCAGATTTGCTCATGAGGAAACTAAGGTTTGATCTTGACGAGCCTAGCATGTACAGACATGGCCTCAGGAACTTTGGGCAACATGGGCAAGTACCCTTTCTTGCTATCTTCCAAACCTCTTTAGAACTTTGTCCAAATATGTATTTTGTGACAATGATATTAGGCGTCTCGATCTATCTCTATAAATCTTTATGCCTAATATGTAAGTTGTTTCGCCAATATCTTTCATTGAAAAACTATTATTCAAATATTCCTTGACACTATTAAGAAGGTCTACATCATTCCCAATCAACAATATGTCATCTACATATAGTATTAAGAATGCTACACAGCTCCCACTCACTTTCTTGTAAATACAAGCTTCTCCATAAGTTTGTATAAAACCAAAACTTTTGATTACCTTATCAAAACGTCGATTCCAACTTCGGGATGCTTGCTTCAATCCATATATGGACCGTTGAAGTTTGCATACCTTGTTAGAATCTTTAGGATCGACAAAACCTTTGGGTTGCATCATATACAACTCTTCATCAATGTCTCCATTGAGGAACGCCGTTTTGACATCCATCTGCCATATCTCATAATCATAATATGCAGCGATTGCTAACATAATCCTTACAGACTTTAGCTTCGCTGGTGAGAAAGTCTCATCATAGTCAACTCCTTGAATTTGTCGAAACCCTTTTGCGACAAGTCGAGCTTTATAGACAGTAACATTACCATCAACATCTGTTTTCTTCTTGAAAATCCATTTGTTCTCGACAGCCTTCCGGCCATCCGGTAAGTCCACCAAAGTCCACACTTGGTTTTCGTACATGGATCCAATCTCGGATTTCATGGCTTCTTGCCATTTATTGGAATCTGGGCTCATCATCGCTTCCTCATATGTCGCAGGGTCATCGGTGTTGTCCACCAACATGACACTCATAACGGGATCATACCAATCAGGAGTGGTACGAGTTCTCGTTGACCTGCGAGGCTCTGTAGCAACTTCAACCGAAGTTTCATGATCATCATCATTAGCTTCCTCTCTTATTGGTGTAGGCGCCACAGGAACTACTTCCGGTGCTGCGCTACTCGCAAGTTCGAGAGAAGGTTCAAAAACCTCGTTGAGTTCTACTTTCCTTCCAGTCACGTCTTTCGAGAGAAATTCCTTCTCTAGAAAGGATCCATTCTTGGCAACGAAGATTTTTCCCTCGGATCTATGATAGAAGGTATACCCAATAGTTTCCTTCGGGTATCCTATGAAGACGCATTTTTCCGCTTTGGGTTCAAGCTTGTCCGGCTGTAACTTCTTTACATAGGCTTTGCAACCCCAAACTTTAAGGAACGACAATTTAGGTTTGTTTTCAAACCATAATTCATACGGTGTCGTTTCAACGGATTTAGACGGTGCCCTATTTAAAGTGAATGTGGCTGTTTTTAATGCATAACCCCAAAACGATAGCGGTAAATCTGTAAGTGACATCATAGAACGAACCATATCTAAGAGAGTTCGATTACGACGTTCGGACACACCATTACACTGTGGTGTTCCCGGCGGTGTCAATTGTGAAAGTATTCCGCATTTCTTCAAATGCTCGCCAAACTCGTAATTTAGATATTCACCTCCACGATCAGATCATAGAAATTTAATCTTCATGTTACGTTGATTCTCTACCTCACTTTGAAATTCCTTAAACTTCTCGAAAGTTTTGGACTTATGTTTCATGAAATAGATATACACATATCTACTCAAGTCATCCGTGAAGGTAAGAACATAGCGATAACCACCGCGCGATGCTACACTCATTGGGCCACACACATCGGTATGTATGATTTCCAATAAGTCCGTAGCTCGCTCCATCATACCAGAAAATGGAGTCTTAGTCATTTTACCCATCAGACATGCTTCGCATCTTTCAAGTGATTCGAAATCAAGTGATTCAAGAAGTCCATCGGAATGGAGTTTCTTCATACGCTTCACTCCAATGTGACCAAGACGACAGTGCCACATATAGGTCGAGTTATCGCTCAATTTCAAACGTTTAGCCTCAATGTTATTTATGTGTGTATTACTACAATCGAGATTCAATAAGAATAGACCATCTATCAAAGGTGCATGTGCATAAAACATATTACTCATATAAATCGAACAACCATTATTCTCGGACTTAAACAAGTAACCATCTCGCAATAAACATGATCCAGATATAATGTTCATGCTCAACGCAAGCACCAAATAACAATTATTTAAGTATAAAACTAATCCCGATGGTAGATGAAGAGGTAGCGTGCCGACCGCGATCACATCAACCTTTGATCCATTTCCAACGCACATCGTCACCTCATTCTTCGCTAGCTTCCGTTTATTCTGCAACACCTGTTTCGAGTTACAAATATGAGCAACCGAACCAGTATCAAATACCCAGGCACTACTACAAGTACTAGTGACATACTCATCAATAACATGTATATCGGATATACCTTTCTTCTTGATGTTGCCGTTCTTCAAATCCTCCAAGTACTTTGGGCAATTCCGCTTCCAGTGACCTTCTCCCTTGCAGTAAAAGCACTCAGTATCAGGCTTAGGCCTAGCCTTGGTCTTCTTCGTCGGTGCGGCAACTTTCTTACCACCCTTCTTGAAGTTTCCCTTTTGCTTAGACTTGCCTTTCTTGAATTTGGTGGTATTATTGACCAACAACACTTGATGGTCTTTCTTGATCTCCACTTCTGCAGATTTCAACATGGAGAAGAGTTCTGGCAACGTCTTGTTCATGTTTTGCATATTGTAGTTCATCACAAAGTTCTTGTAACTTGGTGGCAGTGATTGGAGGACACGGTAAATCCCCAAAGCATTAGGAATCACTATACCCAAGCTTTGGAGTTTGTTTGCGTGCCCAGACATCTTAAGCACATGCTCACTGACGGAGCTGCCCTCTTCCTATAGGGTTCGCAACATAGAAAACAAAAATTTTCCTACGATGGGAACTATGTACCAAGATCTATCTACTAGATACAAACAACGGGCGAATGTATATCCTTAGAGAACATACCCTTGAAGACCGACAAAGCTTAACGAGTTCAACTCGTGGTTGATGTAGACGATCTCTTGCCGATCTCAAGATCGAGAGGAAGTCCTAGCGCCGCAAATCAGCAGCGCATCCGTGCTCGCACACACGTTCGAGGCACCGAGTAACCTCCGCCTCCTCGCTCCAGCGATGCAGCGGAAGCACTACTCTTTCTTGCCGAATAGCCACCGGGAACATGTATCTCGCTAGTCCGAGACCATGAGGGATAAATTCTAGAGGGGGAGAGAGATCCTTCACGAGGAGGTGTAAGAGACAAGTGAGGAGGAGGGGCTCCTTTTATAGGAGGAGGGGGGAACCCCAAGGGGGTGGCCGGCGCATGGGGCTGCCCCCTTGCCCTCCCCTCTTCATGTGGGTGGACACTCCACTCACAAATCTCCTTTAAATTCCCTCCACTCAAAAGTCCACTCAAATTCCCATTAAATTTCCACCAAATTTAATGCAAACTCTCATTAAATAAAACTCTTTTATTTTATTCAGAATTTTGTCAATTACTTTAATGACAAACATTCACAAATAACCCCTTGCTAGAATTCCATTTCAGATGCATAACCACTTTATGCAATTTCACCCGAAAACCTGTTTCGGTATCTAGTGAAATAAATTCCTACGCTTGTTCATTCTTTCGGCATGAAACTTTTGCTCCAATTGGATGTCGGTGTCTCTTAAGTGTGTCACCCTACGGTTCGTGAATAATGCGGACATGATCGAGACCCCTCTCGGATCAATAATCATAAGCGGGATCTGAAGACCCATACTGACTCCCACACATTCAACGGTGGCTTTCTTGTGATCGTCGGAACCTTTTACGCTAGTATCTTAATCCCTTTGTTTCACGATATATTACATGTTCGAGGTTCGATCATCGGTATCTCCATACCTAGTTTGATCTCGTTACCGACATGCACTCTTTTCTCGTTCCCGTGATATAACATTCTAGTGATCAAATCACTTGCTTGCAAGCTAATCAATGTGATATCACCGAGAGGGCCCAGAGTATATCTATCCGTCATCGGGATGAACAAATTCCACTCTCAATCCATGAGCCTTAACATAACACTTTATTAGTTCTGAATCCATCTTTATAATCACCCTGTTACGGTGTGACCTTTGATGTTATCAAGAAACTCTTCCGGTGTTAGTGATTGACATGATCTCATGGTCTAAGGATCAGGATCACTTCGTAAGTTGTTATAGCAATATAAACTCAATGACTTTGATCGTAATGCTATACTTCGGATGAATGTTCATCACACCATTACACTAATGTTGTGATCCCGTTATTAACAACATCCAATGTCCATGATCAGGAAACCTTGATCATCTTGTTAATCAACGAGCTAGTTTATGAGAGAGGCATAACTAGGAACTTTCTGTTTGTTTATTAAACACACATGTATTAATGTTTCCGTATTAATACAATTATAGCATGCAAAATAAACATCTATCATATACTTGGAATACACATAATAAACACTTTATTATTGCCTCTCAGGGCATATTCCCTTCAGTCTCCCACTTGCACTAGAGACAATAATCTAGTTACATAGTGATAAATCTAACACCCATTGAGTTCTGGTGTTGATCATGTTTTGCTCTAGGGAGAGTTTTAGTCAACGGATCTGCTACATTGAGATCCGTATGTACTTTACAAATCTTTATATCTCCATCCTTGACATGCTCGCGGATGGAGTGAAACCGGCGCCTAATATGCTTGGAATGCTTGTGAGACCTTGGTTCTTTGGCATTGGCAATGGCACCATTGTTGTCACAATAGATCACCATTGGGTCCAACGCGTTTGCAACCACTCCTAGTTCGGATATGAACTCCTTCATCCAAACTGCTTCCTGAGCCGCTTCTGAAGCAGCAACATATTCGGCCTTCGTTGTTGATCCCGCTACCACAGGTTGTTTGGAGCTCCTCCAACTAACCGCTCCGCCATTCATGAGAAATACGTATACGGATTGAGACTTAGAGTCATCCGGATCGGTGTCAAAGCTAGCGTCAACATAACACTTAGCGACGAGATCTTCTTCACCTCCGTATACAAGAAACATATCCTTAGTTCTTCGTAAGTACTTAAGGATATTCTTGACCGCTATCCAGTGTTCCGAACCTGGATCCGATTGGTACCTACTAGTCAAACTAATAGCATGTGCCACATCCGGTCTTGTACATAGCATGGCGTACATTATAGAGCCTATGGCTGAAGCATAGGGGACTTTGTCCATTATCTCTCTTTCTTCCGCCGAAGCCGGACTTTGAGTCTTACTCAATGTCTTGCCTTGCAACATAGGTAAGAACCCCTTCTTACTTCCGTCCATTTTAAACTTCTTTAAAATCTTATCAAGGTATGTACTTTGCGATAGCCCTATTAGGCGCCTAGATCTATCTCTATAGATCTTTATGCCTAATATGTATGCCGCTTCACCTAGGTCCTTCATTGAAAATTTACTGTTTAGATAACTTTTAACATTGTTTAAAAGATCTATATCATTTCCGATCAATAATATGTCATCCACATATAATACCAGAAATGCCACATTGCTCCCACTCACTTTCTTGTAAATACAAGCTTCTCCATAAGTTTGGACAAATCCAAACTCTTTCATCACCTCATCAAAGCGGAGATTCCAACTTCGTGATGCTTGCTTCAATCCATAGATGGATCGTTGAAGCTTGCACACCTTGTTAGCATCCTTAGGATCGACAAAACCCTTTGGTTGTATCATATACAACTCTTCTTCAATATTACCATTGAGAAACACGGTTTTGACATCCATCTGCCATATCTCATAATCGAAATATGCAGCAATTGCTAACATAATCCTAACTGACTTTAGCATCGCTACGGGAGAGAATGTCTCATCGTAGTCAACTCCTTGAATTTGTCGAAACCCCTTTGCGACAAGTCGAGCTTTATAGACGGTCACATTACCATCAGCATCAGTTTTCCTTTTGAAAATCCATTTGTTCTCCACGGCCTTTCGGTCGTGAGGTAATTCCACCAAGTTCCAAACTTGATTTTCATACATGGATTCCATCTCGGATTTCATGGCTTCTAACCATTTGTTGGAATCCGGGCTCATCATCGCTTCTTCATACGTCGCAGGGTCATCATTTTCATCAACCATGAAATTCATGACAGGATTTCCGTACAGCTCGGGAGCTGCACGCGTCCTGCTTGACCTGCGAGGTTCGGTAGTACTCTCTTTCGGAGTTTCATGATCATTATCATTAGTTCCCTCTTCAACAGGTGGAGCCAACTTCGGAACAACTTCCGGCGCTGCGCTACTCGCCATACTTTGAAGAGAAGGTTCAATAACCTCTTTGAGTTCTACCTTCCGACTACTCACACCTTTCGCGAGAAACTCTTTCTCTAGAAAGGATCCATTCTTGGCAACAAAAACCTTGCCCTCGGATCTGTGATAGAAGGAATACCCAATAGTTTCCTTAGGGTATCCTATGAAGACGCATTTTTCCGCTTTGGGTTCGAGTTTATCCGGTTGAAGTTTCTTCACATAAACATCGCATCCCCAAACTTTAAGAAAAGACAGCTTAGGTTTGTTTCCAAACCACAATTCATACGGTGTCTTTTCAACGGATTTAGATAGTGCCCGATTTAAAGTGAATGCAGCAGTTTCTAGTGCATAACCCCAAAATGACAACGGCTAGTCCGTCAGAGACATCATAGATCGAACCATATCTAATAAAGTACGATTACAACGTTCCGACACACCATTTCGCTGTGGTGTTCCGGTAGGTGTGAGTTGTGAAACAATTCCACACTCTTTCATGTGAGTGCTAAACTCGTAACTTAGATATTCACCTCCACGGTCGGACCGTAGAAATTTGATCTTTCTATTACGATGATTTTCCACTTCATTCTGAAATTCCTTGAACTTTTCAAAGGTTTCAGACTTGTGTTTCATCAAGTAGATATAACCATATCTACTCAAATCATCCATGAAAGTAACAAAATAACGATATCCACCTCGCGCCGACACACTCATTGGACCACATACATCAGAATGTATGATTTCCAATAAATCTGTCGCCCATTCCATTGAACCGGAAAACGGCGTTCTAGTCATCTTGCCCATAAGGCATGGCTCACATGTATCAAATGATTCAAAATCAAGTGATTCCAAAAGTCC
Organism: Avena sativa; assembly: GCA_916181665.1. Lineage (NCBI taxonomy): Eukaryota > Viridiplantae > Streptophyta > Magnoliopsida > Poales > Poaceae > Avena > Avena sativa. Next base: position 380,881,671 of record OV702284.1, read on the forward strand.
ATCCGAATGGAGCTTCTTCATGCGTTTAACGCCAATATGACCTAGACGGCAGTGCCACATATATGTGGATATATCATCATTAAGTTTAATCCTTTTAGAATCAACATTATGAATATGTGTAACATTATCATCGAGATCTAATAGAAATAAACCATTCATCATCGGTGTATGACCATAAAAGATTTCATTCATATAAATGGAACAACCATTGTTCTCGGATTTAAATGAATAACCACTTCACATCAAACACGATCCAGATACAATGTTCATGCTCAGTGTAGGCACCAGATAACTATTATTCAAGTTTATAACTAATCCCGATGGCAAGTGGAGAGGCAGCGTTCCGACGGCGATCACATCAACGCTTGATCCATTGCCGACACGCATCTTGACCTCACCCCTTGCTAGCGGTCGCTTGTTCCGCAGCCCCTGATTCGAGTTACAAATATTAGCAACTGAACCGGTATCAAATACCTAGGTGCTACTGCGAGCACTAGTCAAGTACACATCAATAACATGTATATCATATATACCTTTGTTTGCCTTGCCGGCCTTCTTGTCTGCCAGATACTTGGGGCAGTTGCGCTTCCAGTGGCCAGTCCCCTTACAATAGTAGCACTCGGTATCAGACTTAGGTACAACTCGGGGTTTCTTTTCAGGCACGGCAACAGGCTTGCCGCCCTTACTACCCTTCCGTTTTCCCTTCTTGTCTTTCTTGAAACCAGTGTTCCTATTGATCATCAACACTTGATGTTCCTTTTTGATCTCCACTTCTGCAGTTTTAAGCATTGACAGAAGCTCGGGGAGAGACTTCTTTATGCCTTGCATATTATAGTTCATCACAAAGCTCTTATAGCTAGGTGGCAGAGACTGCAGAACACGATGGATGCCTAAGTCAATGGGAATCGATATTCCCAAGGACACAAGCTTATTGGCGTAACCCGACATCTTGAGTACATGCTCACTAACGGAGCTGTGCTCTTCTATCATGCAGCTAAAGAACTTTTCTGAAGCGTTGTAGCTCTCTACAGCAGCATGTGTGTCTAAAATCATTTTCAACTCACCCATTGTATCAAATGCATTGCCGTTTTCGAAACGCTTTCGAAGTTTCGGCTCTAGCCCATACAATATGCCGCAATGAACTAAGTTGTGGTCCTCCTAACGAGTCTGATAGACATTCTTCTCCTCGTCAGGGGCATCATCTAAAGGTGGGGGGCCTAACGGCGCTTCTAGCACATATTGCTTTTGTGCAGCAGAGAGGAGAATCCTCAAATTCATGGCCCATTCGGTAAAGTTGCTACCGTTCGTTGCTAGTTTCTCTTTCTCCATGAACACATTGAAATTAAAAGCAGGTGGTGCCATCTACAACAGAATTTGTAAAGTTTAGACTAAGTGTATGATAGATTGAGTTCAACTAATCCATATTACGAATGAACTCCCACTCAAAAACGACATCCCTCGTGCCTTTTTGGTGATTACATGAACCAAATCCACTATACCAAGTCCGATCATCACGTGAGTCGGTATAGCTTCAAAGGCGAGCATCAAATGGGCATCATATCAACTATATGACTCATGCTTAACCTTTCAGTCCGTGTTCCGAGGCCATGTCTGTACATGCTAGGCTCGCCAAGTTAGAACCTTAGTATTCGCGTGTGTAACTATTTTACACCCGAAATATGGTCGTGGATTCAAGAACACCCGATCATCACGTGATGTCTTGGAGCGACAAAACATAATCGGTCCATACTAAAGGAAGAACACATTCTTATCTTGATATTTAAATAAGGGATCATCTTATTATGCTAACAAAGCGCTAAACAAGCAATATAAGATGCTGTCAAACATCACATGTTTATTAGTGAAATGATATGGTTCCCGCAGATGATCTCTATCATGTGCATCGTGGTATGATTAGTATCATACCTATATGTGTAAATCCAAGGTCTATGGAGTTTACACGCTATGTGTGTTGTAAGAGTATCATCTCATACTTCTACTTACAACACTACCATATCATGACACTAGCCCAGCAACAATCTAAACTAGACGCCTCTAATTTATCCATTGCAAGTTTTACGTGGCTTAGGGCTTTCGAGATAGAACCGTTCTTACCTACGAACATGAACCACAACGAGGATAACCAAATTGTTGACAACTCGCTTGCAAAATAGATATTGACTATAGTAGGAGAGACAGACACCCGCTAGCCACTTATGCAAACTAGTTGCATGTCAAGCGTGGAACAGGTCTCATGTGCGAGGACATGTAAAGTTTGTCCGGGCCGCTTCATCCCACTATGCCACCAATATCCAAAATTACAACAAAGGAGCAACAACATGATCATCATCGCCCACATACTCATATGTGTACTACCCGTGTAAAGTATCTACGCATAGATCCGGCTCTGATACCACTGTAGGGTTCGCAGCATAGAAAACAAAAATTTTCCTACGATGGGAACTATGTACCAAGATCTATCTACTAGATACAAACAACGTGCGGATGTATATCCGTAGAGAACATACCCTTGAAGACCGACAAAGCTTAACGAGTTCAACTCGTGGTTGATGTAGACGATCTCTTGCCGATCTCAAGATCGAGAGGAAGTCCTAGCGCCGCAAATCAGCAGCGCATCCGTGCTCGCACACACGTTCGAGGCACCGAGCAACCTCCGCCTCCTCGCTCCAGTGATGCAGCGGAAGCACTGCTCTTTCTTTCCGAATAGCCACCGGGAACATGTATCTCGCTAGTCCGAGACCATGGGGGATAAATTCTAGAGGGGGAAAGAGATCCTTCACGAGAAGGTGTAAGAGACAAGTGAGGAGGAGGGGCTCCTTTTATAGGAGGAGGGGGGGAACCCAAGGGGTTGGCCGGCGCATGGGGCTGCCCCCTTGCCCTCCCCTCTTCATGTGGGTGGACACTCCACTCACAAATCTCCTTTAAATTCCCTCCACTCAAAAGTCCACTCAAATTCCCATTAAATTTCCACCAAATTTAATGCAAACTCTCATTAAATAAAACTCTTTTATTTTATTCAGAATTTTGTCAATTACTTTAATGACAAACATTCACAAATAACCCCTTGCTAGAATTCCATTTCACATGCATAACCACTTTTATGCAATTTCACCCGAAAACCTGTTTCGGTATCTAGTGAAATAAATTCCTGCGCTTGTTCATTCTTTCGGCATGAAACTTTTGCTCCAATTGGATGTCGGTGTCTCTTAAGTGTGTCACCCTATGGTTCGTGAATAATGCGTACATGATCTAGACCCCTCTCGGATCAATAATCAGAAGCGGGATCTGGAGACCCATACTGACTCCCACACATTCAACGATGACTTTCTTGTGATCGTCGGAACCTTTTACGCTAGTATCTTAATCCCTTTGTTTCACGATATATTACATGTCCGAGATTCGATCATCGGTATCTCCATACCTAGTTTGATCTCGTTACCGACATGCACTCTTTTCTCGTTCCCGTGATATAACATTCTAGTGATCAAATCACTTGCTTGCAAGCTAATCAATGTGATATCACCGAGAGGGCCCAAAGTATATCTATACGTCATCGGGATGAACAAATTCCACTCTCGATCCATGAGCCTCAACATAACACTTTATTAGTTCTTAATCCATCTTTATAATCACCCTGTTACGGTGTGACGTTTGATGTTATCAAGAAACTCTTCCGGTGTTAGTGATTGACATGATCTCATGGTCTAAGGATTAGGATCACTTCGTAAGTTGTTATAGCAATATAAACTCAATGACTTTGATCGTAATGCTATACTTCGGATGAATGTTCATCACACCATTACACTAATGTTGTGATCCCGTTATTAACAACATCCAATGTCCATGATCAGGAAACCTTGATCATCTTGTTAATCAACGAGCTAGTTTATGAGAGAAGCATAACTAGGAACTTTCTGTTTGTTTATTAAACACACATGTATTAATGTTTCCGTATTAATACAATTATAGCATGCAAAATAAACATCTATCATATACTTGGAATACACATAATAAACACTTTATTATTGCCTCTCAGGGCATATTCCCTTCACTTCCATCTTGCAGTTAAAGAACTTTTCAGAAGCCTCATAACTCTCAACTGCCGCGTGAGCCTCAAATATCATTTTGAGTTCACGGACAATATCATGTGGGTCATGGTTCTCAAACCTTTTCTGAAGCTCTGATTCCAAACCATACAAGATAGCACACTGAACTGTGGAGTACTGATTCTTTCGAGTGAGGTAAACATTCTTTACTTCATCGGTAGCATCAGCTGCAGGCGTGTCACCCAGCGGTGCATCTAGCACATAGGTCAAATTACCAGCATTGAGGACAATCCTCAAATTGTGGAACCAATCCGCGAAGTTGCTTCCATTGTTTTTCAACTTTTCTTTCTCTAGAAACGCATTAAAATTGATGGTAGGGGCCGCCATTGATCTACAACATATTTGCAATAGTTTAGACTAAGTTTATGACAAATTGAGTTCTAATTAATAGTTAAATTAATCTAGGTGAACTCCCACTCAAAACAATATCCCTCACATTGTTTTAGTGATCACACGAACCAAATCCACCACATCAAAACCGATCATCACGAGAGTTGATGTAGCTTCAATGGAGAACAATCAACATGTTCATCATATCTACTATATGACTCATGCTTTACCTTTTGGTGATCCGTGTTCCGAGACCATGTCTGTACATGCTAGGCTCGTCAATATCAAACCTTAGCTTCCGCATGAGCAAATCTGGCTTGCTCACGTTGTATACACTCGCATAATCTAACACACCAGATCATCACGTGGTGCTTCGAAACAACGAGCTTTAGCAATGGTGCTTACTAAGGATGAACACTTTAAAACTTGAAATTTATGTGCTACAGGGATCATCTTATAATGCTACCGTCGTTAACTAAGCAATACAAGATGCATAAAGGATTAACATCACATGCAATTCATAATATGTGATATGATATGGCCTTTCTTCTTGTGCTTCCGATCTCCATCTTCAAGCACGAACATGATCTCCATCATCACCGGTATAGCGTCAAGGTCAATGGCGCCGTTTCATGGTTGTCGTCCATCAACTTCAACTATTACAACTACTTTGAATAGACACGCGGGTCTTAACAGAATTTAAAAACAACCATATGGCTCCTGCCGGTTGCCAACTTACAATAAGGAACAATGCATACATCAAATATAATCACAATCATGGCCATATCACATCACAACACACCCCTGCAAAACAAAGTTAGACGCCTCTAATTTTCTTTGCATATTTTACGTGGTTTGGGGCTTTCAATAAGTGTCGTTCTAACTTACGAACAATAACCACAACGTTGATGTTTGAACTATCGAGTTCCCGTTGTAAATTGGATCTATACTATGATGGGAGAGACAGGCACCCGCAAAGCCACTTATGCAATACAAGTTGCATGTTGAGCGTGGAGCAAGTCTCATGAACGATGTCATGTAAGGTTAGCCCGGGCTGTTTCATCCCATCATACCGCAAGATGCAAAGTACACAAAAAGCAATTGATAATAAAAGAACCACCTCTCACAATGACCATTGTGTTCTACTCGTGCAATAGATCTACATATAGACACGACTCTGATACCACTGTAGGGGTTCGTAGCATGGAAAACAAAAAATTTCTACCGCATGCAAACAAACAAGCCAAGATCTATCTACTAGATTGTAGCAACGAGTCGATAGAGGAACTCACCCTCGAAGATTCCAAAGCGGTTAACGAGAGCAGATTCTCGTGGGTGATGTAGTCGTACTCTTGCCGATCTCAAGATCGCGTAGACGATCCTTCCGACGCTGCGTTCCGGCAGCGCTTCCGCAGTCGGTCACACGTTCGGTACTCGATGAAGACCTTCCTCTCCCTTGTTCCAGCAAGCAGCGGAGATTGTACCACTCTCCTCGCGATTCCGGCAGCACGACAGCGTGGTACCGGAAGTAGAGGGGAGATCTCGCAGGACTTCGCCTTAATCCGGAGCGAGTATGGTGGACTATGAGAGAGGCCTTGGTGATCTAGGGTTTAGAGGGCACCAAGGGGAGGGTGTGGCCGGCGGCTAGGGCTTGGGGAAGCCCCAAGTCGGCGACTTGGAGAAACCCTAGGGGCGGTGGCGACTTGGAGGAGGCCGGCGGCTAGGGCTAGGGTTTTAGGGTGTGTTGGGTGTAGGAAAGAGGGGCAGCCCTGCCCCTCCTTATATAGGTGGCGGTTGGGAGGAGGGAGTCCTCCCCCAACTCGGCCTCCTTGGCCGGCGGGTGGAGGGAGTAGGACTTCCTCCCCAAGTAGGTTTCCTACTCTCCCTCCACCAAGCAAACTTGCCGTTTGACTTTTCAAATTGGCGTTTGACTTTCAAAGTAGGATTTGATTTCTCCCTTTATTTTGCCCAGCCAAGTGACCTAGTACATGATGCAACCATTCCATATTGTCATGACACATTCATGTACCCTTCCCCCTCCGGAGTTCCGGACCTTCCGGACCCTTCTAGAACATTCCCGATGAAAACACCGGAATCATTCCCCAACTTCGAAACATGACTTTCCTTATATGAATCTTATTCTCCAGACCATTACGGATCTCCTTGTGATATCCCGGATCCCATCCGAGACTCCGAACAACATTCGGTCTCTTACTCATCATTCCATAACTACTCAACAACATGGAATCCTTAAGTGTGTCTCCCTACGGTTCGTGAATTATGCGGACATGATCGAGACACTTCTCTGATCAATAACCAATAGAGGAATCTGGAAATTCATATGGCTCCCACATATTTTTACGATTACTTTGCGATCGAATGAACCACTTACATACGATACCAATTTCCCTTTGTCTCACGATAGTTTACTTATCCGAGGTTTTGATCATCGGTATCTCTGCATACCTAGTTCAACCTCGTTACCGATAAGTACTCTTTTCTCGTTCCCGTGATATGTGATCCCTTGTGAGCCAGTCACATGCTTGCAAGCTAATTGGATGACATTCCACCGAGAGGGCCCAGAGTATATCTATCCGTCATATGGATGGACAAATCCCACTCTTGATCCATGTGTCTCAACCCATACTTTCCGAACACTCAATGCCACGTTTATAGCCACCCAGTTACAGTGTGGTGTTTGATGTCATCAAAGCATCCTTCCGGTGATGGTGATAAGCATGATCTCATGGTCGAAGGAATTAGGTTACTATGTATCAGAAAGCTTATAGCAATTGAACTATTAAAATGACTTGATCTTTATGCTACGCCTATTTATAGGAGTATGTCCATCATATCATTCTCCTAATGATATGACCTTGTTATTAACAACATCTCAAATGTTCATGATCAACAAACCATGATCATCTATTAATCAACAAGCTAGTATTATAAAGAGGCTTTACTAGGGACTCTAATTTAGTTTACAAATCACACAAGTATTAATGTTTCTGGTTAATACTGTTATAGCATGAATGTAAACATTTATCATAAACACAAAGATATAATAATAACTACATTTATTATTGCCTCTAGGGCATATCTCCAACACATTTGTGGAAAGAATTTCTAATTAATTCTCTTGTTGCAATGATGTTAGTCAGAAAAGGGTTGAAAGTTGTATTTATGGTTGCAATCATTCACTTTCTTTCCAATTCAAAATTCATTCGTCCTATATTTTTTCATAGAGTTAATATAGTTCTGTCTGTGAGTAAACTTTTATTTGATATATGATCTTAAGAACTACACTGATATGCATGTTAAGAAGATGAAAGGGACATAAATGTTTAGGTATACATTTATTTTAGTAGAAGAAAAACATAAAGGATAAATGAGGTACCACTTAAAACCTACTCTATTGAAAACAAGGCATGAAGAAAGCCCATGGGTATCATGGATTGCGATATTGTAGAATAAATAAATTAACATATGTATATTTGGGGGTTTCTTGTTTTAATTTATATGTGTTTGGTTGACCTAGTCACGAATTAGGCCATCCTAATTCACAAGAAACTAAAACTAGTAACAATAGAAAAAATACCTAAGTATATCTAGAATGCTTCTGTAGAACTGATGCAAGAAGTGTGTTAGCACGATTGTTCTCAGGGTCTAGAAAAGATGTCATGAATTTTGACAGACATGTTCAGTTCAATGTCAAATCACGGGACGTTTACAACAATGTCAATCGTTGGGAAAGCTAAAACTAGAATTCTATTGTGTTATACTATTTTCCCAAATAAAGGAGGACACTATTGTGTTATTAAAGACACCTGTCGTGTTCTTTGAACATGTGAATTATACATAACGGTTATATGCATTGCATTTTTTTGGTTATCTCTTTGAAATTACTGCAAAAGAAAAAATCCCTAGTTGTTTCATTGTTTGATTGGATAGATGAATAGGGCTGGGCACGCCAACTTTTGCTCCATGGAGCCCTATATCTAAAAAAACTCGAAGAACGGTACTTCAAAGTTTAAAAGAAATGAAAAAAAGAATCTATGCAAACATATAGATATATTCTATGAGTGTATAAATTTCAATATGAAATATTTTATCCTCTGGACTATATAAAAAGGAAAAAATATGGATATGAACAATGTGAATAGTAGCAGGACCACAAAATATAAAAAATTGTCCATTTTTGTATAATGTGGAGTAAAACATATTTACGTATGAAAAAAGCACATTTCCCCCTCAAATCTCAAAGTTTACATTTTCCTTGGTTTTAAGTGAACCTGAACTATTGAAATTGTATATTCCATCTAACCTGAGTAAAAAACTCTTCAACGGACAACATGCAGCAGCAATTGATAAACCGGACCAAAGTGTAACAAGATCTATAAAGGTCCATCTTGTCAGAATATCCACCCTTCTAGGCAAAATGCTCAAACAGACGAGTGCACTTGTAGTCCCATCTTCAAGTATCCATCTAGTCTGTTACACTGCCCCCATGCATTCACATTGGACCCTCAAGCTTGTCTACCGTGCTCGCCTGCACTACCCACATGTTCGAATCTCCTCGCAAGAACGATGTCAAGCTTACTATCGTCATTGTGCTTGCTCGGGAGATTCTTCATCGTCGCATGTGTCAAAGGAATCCCCTGGTCAATTCATGCCGCCATGATCCTTCAATCTTCATGTATGTGGAAAGACATGACTAGCCGATAAGCTTTGAGGGCGATGTTCTGGCGTGGTGCTAAGGGCAGATGGTTAGTTCGGGCAGGATGGTATGTGCTACTTAGCAAGCACAGTGCCACGGTCCTAGGGTAGGTGGGGCGCTGGTACGAGGGCATGGCGCACGATTTGTCACTGGAGTCGGGGGAGCAAGATAGAGGCAACCGAGCGGGCAACTAGGTCATGGCTTGATTTTTCTCTTGTTTTTTGGCACTACGAAGTGCATCACTGCTTAGTTGGGATAAGTAGTTATTCTTTTGCGTGCATGTCACCATTTTCTTGGATTGGGCGAGATCTGAACTTTTTCAAGGGTTTAGATTCGTTGTGGACCAAACAGAAGATTTTAGGATTACCCATTTAGAAATGGAAAGTACTAGAGTTTAGGGGCAAAAGTTGAAATTTATTCATTTCATGGTAAAATTTTACACATATATAGAATACATTTTATATGTATATAATTTGTAGCTTTTAAATTTGTCTTTGAATTTAAAAAATCATGGCTCCCTCCATCCGAGCCCACTTTTGTATTTCGGGGAAAACTAACGTCAGCGATCAACGGAGAAGTTCCTATCCCTATGTTTCCTTCTTCCTTTCAGTCCATATTTTTGTTTTGAAATGCCGGCCCCATGCATGTTCACACGGCCGGGCAGGGGTGTTTGACGATGACAACTCTAAGGAAAGACAGACGGAGGTGCGACCGCTATCCGATCGATCGCGTGAATTAACGACTTTATCGTATCTACTCCATCCGTTTCAAAATATAAGATGTTTTAGGCGTGTGAAAAAGATGAATCTAGAATTCTTTTAGTATGTAGATTCATCCCAAATTTGAGTGAACCTACATATTAAAACAAGTCTAGATTTATTTTCTTCACAAACCTAAAATATCTTATATTTTGAAACGGAGGGAGTAGTATGTAAAACCTGCCGGCACCAAGCTATGGTATCGGTCGGCCCGATTTTGATGCGCCAACGTACCAAACCACGCATGGCGATACGTACCGAGCGGACAAAGCAGGGACGTGTATGAAGAAAGGAGCTGTTCCTTTTACGGATGGACACAGAGAAAGATAAACTACGTGGGACCCTGAGCTTATCGATCAAGTCATTTGTTGGTTGTTGGAAACCTTGATGGTTATGATAAAATAGTGATCATCACTAGTATACTCCATTAGGCATTGTAAGTCTAGAGGGCCAATTCGCTTAATTAGACCAAGGAGCCTGCTAATTACTTCTTTTCATTACCCCTTTTGGTTCATATTAATGGTCTCGAATTTGTCTAGATACAATACATCTAGTCCAAATATTTAATTAGATATATTCTACTGTACTAGATAAAGTTAAGGTCATTAGTATGAACCGAAAGAAGTAATTACATGCACCAATAGTTGAACATGCATGAAAGGAGATGAGAAGAATGGAGTCATGTCGGAAGAGAGCTTGCCAGTCGATTAGGTATTGAGGCAAAAAAACACAATGACTAATCATAGACCAAAAATAAATAAATAAGATAGGCCATAAGATCCCTAACAATTTGAAAACGGAGAGAGAGCCCTCTATAATCCCTAAAGGAGGAAGTAAGGTAGGGTGTCAAGTGGGATCCCACCAAAATCTCACTTCTAGTTCATTTATCAAAATCTAGTGTAAATTTTTCCTCAAAATTTGAACTAGATTTTGGCAAATGAACTAAAGGTGAGAATTTGGTGGGATCCCACTTGACACCCTAAGTAATATTTTTGTTTTTGCCACACTGGCCGGTTTTTGTCTTTTGTTTTTGCCACTCTAAGTTTTGATATTTTGCTTTTTCCCCGACAGTTCATGCTAATACATAATTTTTCCTTGGCGGGGCAAAAACAAAATGAAAATAGTGAAATTTTGTTTTGCCTTTGTCCCCTTTTTGTGCTGTTTTGGTTTTGCTTTGCCCCTCAATGGAGAAACATTGGGCAAAAGCAAAATGTCAAAATTTGGAGTGGAAAAAAGAATTTCCCAAACAAGGATGGTGTACTTAGTACCGTGGTAGTTCATTATATTGTATCCACTCAGAAGAGGGTCGAATTAATGTGCACATAACCGATTAAGTTGTTTGAAGGTACTACATGCATTATGAGGCTGCTATGTATGAAAAAGGAAGAAAAGATACGATGATCTTTGAGGAAGGATTAGTACGCGCTATAAACATGATTAGGTAAGTAGCCTTTTGGAGAGAAGGCATAGCTAGCTAGGTGGACCAAACAACAGAGACAATCTAAAGTATTTCAAAGAATCGCACCTTCGTTGTCGAAATCATCGATCGGAGAACCACCACATAGCACATTCTTGTCTTTTTGCATAATATAACATGTAGGCTCGCATAGCGAGGTCCATATCTAGCAAGCAAAATTAGTTTTCTAATACAGACTTCAACGCGTTTTCGTGTGTTGTGTGGTGTTAGCTCGGTTTTGTTGGTGTGCCTTTTCGCTGGGCGATGCTTTAAACCTGCCGCGACTGAACTTCCGTACCATATATAGCCATATTTCCGAACAAGAAGGCATATCTTTGTGTATATACTTTATATAGTATTTTGTTTTAGTAAAATCGGACACTTCAACGATTATACACTACAGCACGCGACGGCTACGCCGACGGCAAAAAGCCCTCGGCGTAGCCAGCTTTGCCGTCGGCATACGCTACGCCGAGGGCTGCCGTCGGCGTAGCCCCCTCGGCGGAGCAAAAACGGCCGTCGGCGTAGCAGAAAACCGTCGGCGTAGCTCTACGCCGACGGCCGAGGCGGGCCCGTCGGCGTAACGGCCGTCGGCGAACGGCGGCGCTGCCGTTAGACGGCCGCTAACGGCGCACCGTATACGCCGACGGCCCTACCCTCGGCGTATGGTGGCCACGTGGCACCCGCTGGGCCTCCCCAGGAAGGGGGCTACGCCGACGGCCTCGCCCTCGGCGTATGTGGACGCGTGTCCACCGCCTGGCCCTCCCAGGCTGGCGCTAGGCCGACGGCCGACCCTCGGCGTAGTGGCAGGTGCTACGCCGACGGCAGTGCCCTCGGCGTAGCCCTGACCATATGGCACATGGCAGAGGGCTACACCAAGGGCATTGCCGTCGGCGTATCACATACACAGTTTTTTTTTTGAATTTTTCTCAGCAGCACTCACAGCAACCATACATCATCCATGCATACATCCATACATCATCCATGCATACATCCATACAGCCATACATGCAGCACTCACAGCAGCAGCAGCACTCACAGCAGCACATCTGTCATACAAGATCACATATGGTCATATTAAACATTGTTCATATCACACATGCTCATATTAAACATTGTTTATACATCATCCATACATTGTTCATACATCATCACACATGCCTACAACTCTGGAGGAGAGGGGGTGTACCCGAGATCTCCCCTGGTGAAAAGTGGCGACCTCTGCCGAGGGTTGCGTCCAGTAGAAGCAGCAGAAGAGCCACCTGGCGAGGGAGTAGAAGTGTGAAGCTCGGGAGAACCACCTGCGGAATGGCCAGGAGATGGACCATCGTCATGAAGCGGTGTGATCTGACGCCCATCCGGCGAGGCGTGGCCAAAGTGCCGGTTCTCAAAAGCTCCCGTTCCCTACATGTTGCCTACATGTTAGCAACTTGCGAGGCAAAGTAAAGCGATAACCAGTGGGTTAGCAAAGAACTTACCGGTGTCGATGCGTAGTAGGTCCTAGCGAAGCTTTCCTTCGATTGCAAAAATGGCATCGGACCTGGCATGGGAGGCACGGGCCCTAAATCTCTATTCTGGCCAGTTTGAATATTCACCATCATGGCCTGCAAGATAGTTTAGAAGTCAGACCGTAGTACAACAAACGGGGGGAAGTGGGACTTGTATCTTTTGCAAAAAATAAAGGTTCGGACTTACATTTACGTATTGCATGTAGATCGCATTCGCCTCCTGATGCTGCCGAAAGGCCACCTGATATTCCTCATAAGCGGCATCGTAGGCCGCGTCTAAATCAGGCTACAATTTCGAATACAAGGAATCTCGTCAGCGGTTAGCCATGCAGGAACAAAAGTCATAAAGATGATGAAAACGAGAAAAACTTACATCCTCGGCGGAGCGACGAGGCTGGCCACGAGGCGGGATAGGGGGGCCGTCGGCGGGGTAGGTAGCCTTGAGACGGCTGAAGCTCGTGTTGAGGGTAGGCTTGACCTTCTTATTCAGAATCTTGAGGCGTCCATGCTGCAATCCGTGCCCCGACAGGACCAACGACTCCTCGTCGATCTCCGCGTGAATGGGGTCATCCACATGGGGGTGACGAGCCTTCACCATCGTGCTGTAGTTCCCCAAGTCGTTCTGGGCAGTGCCGAAGTACACGGGCAACGAGGGTTGAGGCTCCGAGTAATTGGGCTTCTTTCGCCGCATCATCTCATAGACGACGACGTCATGAATCACCTCCCCCGGTTGTGCCTCGGCCACCTGTATCGCGAAAAGAAAATATTATGCATATGAAGTACAAACATAAGCAGAAATGCACGCAGGTCGTTCCATGTATATACGTACCACCTTCCCCTTGAAGCGGTCAAAGTTGCGGTTTCCTGCGCAGTGCATTTCACCATCGCCTCGGTTATCCGCGTTCTGCCTCGACAAGGCTGCAAACTCCTCATCTTCTCTGAGCCACCTCATCCTAACCAGCTCCTCCCATGCGAGTCGATGCGGCTCGGCCCAATCGGGGATAACCTGAAAATGCAATACTCAACTCCAGACAATGCAATGGCAACTTAGAAGCAATGTAGAATCTCATTGACATTTTACTCACCGACATGTACTCTTCTGGCGTCATCGAGTACTCAGGATTAGGGTTCCTACCGACAATGTCTTCCTTCCTGACCCTCACGCCCCTTTCAGCCCAGAAGTGGCTAGCGGCCGTGACCTTCTGGTTGTACCACACCTGGGGGGTCAACTTCACACAAGCCCCAAGCAAAGTCCTCTGCGCCTTCTCCTGGTCCTCCTCGGCCACACGGTAAAAGCACTTCAATCATGCATAAGAGTCATGAGTTAGCACGGTGGGGTCATCAAGTATGAACATAACTCGAGAAATATGCCTTACCCAAAACTTGGTGATGACAGCATCAGCAGCTGTCGGAAAGCCCGGGACACGGGTAGTCTGGTAGTCCGCCCAAGTGGTAGCTAGCTTCCTGTCACCCTCGTGGGTAATGTGATAGCCCGGCCAGAACTTCCTAATCAGAGCTCCAACAAGGCTGTTAGGAAGGCGAGGCTTCGTCCCCGGAGGAAATGAAATAAAATGTTTTAAATTGCCAAATTAGTACACTTACTCAAGGCCATCTGGAATAATAAGGGCTTTCGCCTCCTGAGTCCTAGGCTCAAACTTCTCGTCAGGGACTCCCGATTCCCCACGATTCCGCAATTTCTTCGGCCCCACCAACTCGCGGCTAGTGTCCGCCTCCGTATCGGTCCCCGCCTCCCTCTCGGTCCTCGCTTCCCTCTCAGACTCTGCCTCCCTCTCGGACTCTGCCTCCCTCTCGGCCCTGAAAGGCTGCTCTGTCAGGAACAACTCAGGAGCCACGTCGCCAGAAGCAGAGGGTGGTGGGTCAAAGTCCACGCCTCCTCCCGTGGCACCTCGTCCTCGTCCTCCTCGACCTCGGCCTCGACCCCGTCCTCCGCCAGCAGGAGGAAGATCGGGGTAACGCGGATTGGGATTTGGCTGTCTCCCACTCCGTGTAGCTCTTTTCTTGCGCTGCTTCAGCGCATTAAGCAAGGATGAACTGGTTGCCTTGCCGCTGCTCATATTGTTCAATCACCTGCATTAAGTAAGAGAAAACAGTTAAGCACAAAGACATAATAAAATGTATACACAAAGAATAAAGGCATAATGCAATTAAGAAAACAGTTAAGCACAAAGACAAAATAAAATGCATTAAAAAATAAATACTCACTATCATTTTCATTCTCATTCTCATTCTCATTCTCACTATCACTATCTTTTGAGTAGAAATCTGGATTCTCATCGAAGGGTGTAGGCTCATCATCGTTGTCATTCTCGGTATGGAGCTTCTCGAGCATACTTATTTCATGTAGATTCACCACTGACTCACCCCGAGTTTCTACATCATTCCCAAGGTCCTCAAGATCAACCGGTTCTAAATCAAAGTGTCCGAAGTCCTCTTGATCTTGATAGAAAATTCCCTCGTACGTTACAGGGTTAATGTTGTTGTAATCGTCCTCAGAGGGAATCGGTAGGTTACCATGTGGCGATACCTGGAACACGACTTCCCAGCCCTGGAGTTCCGCTTTCTGGCATGGGTAGGGCAAATAATAAACTTGGTTGGCTTGGTGAGCAACAACAAAGACGTCGGCTCCGCTATAGGTGGTTGAAGGCCTAACTTCAACTAACCCAATGGAAGGGGTACTTCTCAGTCCACCCCTTGGGTCAAATCAGTGGCACTTGAACACAACAAGATTGAGTTCGACATTCGTACGATTGAAGGCCAGCTCGTATACATTCTCTAACCTTCCGTAGTAATCAAGGGAATCGGCTCCTTTGGTGAACACCCCAGTATTTACCGTTTTTGCATTCGGTCGCCCTTTCTGGTGCGTCTCTGTATGGAAGCGAAACCCATTCACATCATACTTCTCATACTTCATGACGACACTGTTACAACCTTGGGAAACACATTTCAGCTCATCTGACATCTCAACGTTGGGATCAGCTCCCTACAGGTACAAGAGGAATTTGTTGCGTTCAGTAGTTACGTGGAATAAGAGCGACAAGTCACATATTGCAAGGTAAGAGGGACAGGTTAGAAATTACTTTTTCCATAAACCAGGACACAAAGTTTTTTTTATTTCCGGGAGCACCCTCTTTCAGTAGAGTGTCCAACTCCATGGGAGAGGGATCAGTCGGTCCCGGCCACTGTTCATCCGTGAAATCGCTAAGAAGGAGAAAATAAGCATTAGACGGAGACCGAGTTACTAGCTGCATAGAGAAATAGGGTGTTCACCATTTTACCTAATGAAATCGACCACTTCCTTCATGTTCATAAGCACATAGAGCATTATGCAATCCTTCTCTTCCTTCGGCAACCTATATTTTAGTTCTTTACCGGCCTTGCCACCGGGAAATTGGAATAATTCGAGATTGGGGTCATTCTTGGGCAGGTCGACATTGTAACGAGAGACCGGGTTATGCATAGTGGGAACATCATCGGGCCAGTAGGTTGTCGCGGCGTCTGCCATCTCCCGAAGGCATGTTGCTTCAGCTATGCATGCTTCAATCTTGGCTTTGTTTCCAGTTATCTTTCGAATATACTTAAACTCTCTCTCAATACAAAATTGCCAACGAAATTGCACCGCCCCCCCCCCCCCCCCAATAGTGCCTCGTTCGCGAGGTGCACAATGAGATGTGCCATCGGAGTAAAGAAGCCTGGCGGAAAGATCATCTCCAAATTGCATAGCAACTCCGGCACCTGAACTTGCAGCTTCTCAATCACCAGAGGACATATCTGCTTAGCACAGAGGGTGCGGAAGAAATGGCTCAACTCCGCAAGCACTCGCCATACTTTTTCGGGGAGATACCCTCGAACCATCACCGGCATCAGCCGCTCAATCCATATATGATAGTCGTGACTCTTGAGCCCGTTGACTTGTCCCGTCAAAAGATTGACTCCCTTACTTATATTCGAACAATAACCGTCAGGGAACATCACGACGTATTTGAGCCACCTAAATGACTCCTTCTTTTAGACATTATCAAGGCAATAGTAGGCATGCGGCTTGAACCAATTCTTTTGACGGACAGTAGGAGGCTGCATGTGTAATCTCTTCCTATCACAAAGCTTCTCAACATCAACTCTAGCCTTGACATTATCCTTTGACTTCCCAGGAATGTTCAGGACTGTGTGAAAAAGGGACTCCCCGACATTCTTTTCGGTGTGCATCACATCGATGTTATGGGGAAGTTTGAGGTCCTTGTAATACAAGAGATTCGTTAAGGCTGCCACGTGAGTCCAATTATGCGTTACACCATATCCCGCAAATTGATGGCCAGTTCCCGGCGCCGCGGGCACGAGAGCACGTATCTCGGCATCAACAACTGCACCCTCGAACTTTGGTACCTCTTTTACTTCATGCACAACTTTGCCCTTCTTGAAGTTCTTTCTATCTTCTCTGAACGAATGATTTCTTTTGAGGTACTGTCGATTCGTGTCAAACGCAACATATTTGCGACCCGACTTTAGCCAAAGGAACTCAAGTCGGTGCCTGCACACTGGGCATGGCCACTTACCAGCTGTATACCATCCGCACGTTAGGGCGTACCCGGGCATGTCATGCATAGTATATTGTAACCAAACTTTCATCAAAAAGTTTCTCTTTGATGCTCGGTCGTATGTCAACGTCCCGTGTATCCAAGAGTGGTTCAAATCATCCACAATCGGCTGCATGTAGACACTCAAGTTCTTTCCCGGATACTCAGGTCCTGGAATTATCAGCGACAAAAACATGGTCTTCCGTTGCATTAATACTCCGGGAGGGAGATTGAGCGGAATAACATACACCGGCCAGCAGCTGTACGAGGCCGTCGACATACCATATGGGTTGAAGCCATCTGTTGCTATCGCAATTCTAACATTCCGAGCCTCTTCTGCCCACCGGGGGTATTTGTCATCGAAGTTCTTCCATGCCTTACCATCAGATGGATGTCCCATCTTCTTCCGTCCGTGCCCGTCCTCGTATCTTTTCCCCTTCTTGTGCCACGTCATCTGTTTGGCAGTCTCCTCGCTTAAGTAAAGCCGCTGGATTCTTTTTATGAATGGGAGATACCGAAGTATCTTCTTAGCGACCTTCGACTGCCTCACCTGACCATCCTTCCCCTTTATCTCTTCATATCTAGAGGCCTTACAAATGGAGCAGTACTTGTCACCCTCAAACTGTTTCCAAAACAAAAGGCAGCCTTTTGGAAAACAATCTATCTTTTCATAATCCATGTTGAGCTCCTTCATGAGTTTCTTCGTTTCGTGAAAGGTTTTAGGCAGACAATGCCCTTCGGGCAACATGTTACCACATGTTCTCAGATTAGCTTCAAAGTGAGAACGGGTGGCGGAGTACTGGCACTTGTCGGCTAGACACTAAGAGATGGCATCGAGCTGAGAAATCTTTGCACCCTCGTACAGAGGCCTCTTAGCTGCGGCCATCATATCAAGGAAGGCCTTCGCGGTTGGCTCCGGTTCCTCTGGTTCTAGCGGTTCCTCCCGTTCTGGTGATTCCTCCCGTGGAGGTGGCGAATTCGGCTGGTCGGCATCGATAAGATCATCTAGCATGTTTCTAATCCCATCATGCTCATTGCCATTGAGCCGCTGACGCATCACCTCACCTCTGTCACGTTCGTACCGAGCAAAGTCGACTTGCGTGACATAGTTAGACATGTACCCATATTGCAGAAGGTGTTTGTACATGTCATCCTTTCCCTGACGATGACGCTTAGTGCAATGAGCGCAGGGACAAAGTGCCCGAACCATTGCCTTCGAACCACGCGCTAACTCATTCACTAACAAATGAGTGTTCCGTACCCAATCGTCTGTTTTATTAGTCGCACTAATACGGCCACTGTACATCCACCCATTATCAGCCATCCTCTTCTGCTTTGTTGGGAGACAAACAACAAATATAACATTTTATATCAAACAATAGATTAAATGCTTCATATTTTTACGCATTCATCAACCTACATGTCCAATAGGAAAAGAGGGTCCTAACCAGCCGCCGGATCCGTAGATTGGGTAAGTTCTCCCTGGTTCTACCCCAATCCAAGCAGAATTTCGGCAGCACCTCCCCGCTGCTCTCCCGATACACGTCTCGAAAAAAAGCCAAGAGGATGTGCATCCGGAGAACAACGAGGAGGCGCCACCGAAATCCTGTCTCGAATCGAGGTAGAGCCAGGGAGAACCAAACCCAACTACGAATCCGCTGACTGCCCGATAAAAGCCATAAGCGTTACGGTCCAAAATATGCGAGACCACTAATTCATATTAAGTCGCGTAACGCTTACGGCCGGGATGACGCCTAGGTGACGCGACAGACTTGGTGATCTAGACACAAAAATAAAACCTAGGTACAAGAGAGGCGAACAGATTCTCACCCTCGAAGCGTGATCAAATCGTCGAAGATGATCCGGGACCCCGCCGTCGAAACACTCCCCCCGCTCACCCTCCGTTAACTGCAAAAAACATGAGAAGATGGTTAAATATCCAACAAATGTCATTATTGTCTCATCTACAAAGAAAGGCACAAATGCCATTATTGTCTAATCTACAATATACAATGCACATATGCTCAGCACTAACACTACAATATACAATGCACATATGCACATATACAATGCACTAATACAATATACAATACACCTAAAATTAACTGATTTAACAATACTAACCTAATGGGGAGGGTGTGCTCGGTGGAGGGGTGGGCAGTGGGGGAGGGGCGGGGCAGTGGGGGAGGCGACGGGGCAGTGGGGGCAGTGGGGGAGGGGTGGGGCAGTGGGGGCAGTGGGGGAGGGGTGGGGCAGTGGGGGCAGTGGGGGAGGGGTGGGGTAGTGGGGGTGGCTGGCGGGAGGGAGGGAGGGGGTGCTGGCTGGCGGCGGTGGCTTGGGGGAGGGAGGGGTTGCTGGCGGCGATGGCTTGGGGGAGGGAGGGAGTGCTGGCGGCGGTGGCTCGGGGGAGGCAGCGGGTGCTGGCGGCAGCTCGGGGAGGCAGCGGCGGCGGCCCGAGGAGGATAAGGGGGCGGCAGCTCGGGGAGGCTGAGGGGGGCGACGGCTGGCGGCGGCGGCTCGGGGAGGCTGAGGGGGCAGCGGCAACGGGGACACGAGCTCGAGGACCGGCGGCTGGCGGCGGGGTCGGGGGCGGGCGCACGGGAGGTTGGGGATAGGGATTGGGGAGGAGTGGCCCGGGTGGGCCTCTCGGGCAGCCCTTAATGGATAGGGCTACGCCGAGGGCCAGGCGTACGCCGAGGGCTGCCCTCGGCGTAGCTAGTTTTTTAATTTTTGTTATTAATAAAAAATTATACAAAAACTTTATTAATTTAACAAATGAAGAAACAATAGAAGAAACAATAATATCCATGATTTACAAATATCCATTATTTGGTGTCTACTATTATAGAAGAAACAATTGATGTTTACAAATATCCATGATTTTACTAAGTGTTAACGCATGTCTACAAAGGGGGTCACACTTGGGACTTACACATGGCACCTATACCAACCTCTCACCACACCCACACACATATGCTAGGGGCACATGCAAGTTTTCATCTCATTCCAATGTTCTCGTGGTCTTCCTCCGGCGAAACCCTGATCTCTGTGCACACTCGGATCGTCTACCCCCCTAGACGTTCCTCTGACAGGGGTAGCCCGGCGTAGCTCTCTCTTGTTTTGTGTTTGTTTAGGTCATAGGGTGATGTAAAACCATGTTGGCTCACAAGTTGGGGCACTATCCTACCCGGTTTCACCTCGACAGGGAGATTCCACCCTCATACGGGTCCGGAACCTTCGCCTCTAGGTTAGAGCGCATGCATGCGAGGGGGGACACATGCAAGCACCTATACCAACCTCTCACCACACCCACACACATATGCTAGGGGCACATGCAAGTTTTCATCTCATTCCAATGTTCTCGTGGTCTTCCTCCCGCGAAACCCTGATCTCTGTGCACACTCGGATCGTCTACCCCCCTAGACGTTCCTCTGACAGGGGTAGCCCGGCGTAGCTCTCTCTTGTTTTGTATTTGTTTAGGTCATAGGGTGATGTAAAACCATGTTGGCTCACAAGTTGGGGCACTATCCTACCCGGTTTCACCTCGACAGGGAGATTCCACCCTCATACGGGTCCGGAACCTTCGCCTCTAGGTTAGAGCGCATGCATGCGAGGGGGGACACATGCAAGCACCTATACCAACCTCTCACCACACCCACACACATATGCTAGGGGCACATGCAAGTTTTCATCTCATTCCAATGTTCTCGTGGTCTTCCTCCGGCGAAACCCTGATCTCTGTGCACACTCGGATCGTCTACCCCCCTAGACGTTCCTCTTACAGGGGTAGCCCGGCGTAGCTCTCTCTTGTTTTGTGTTTGTTTAGGTTATAGGGTGATGTAAAACCATGTTGGCTCACAAGTTGGGGCACTATCCTACCCGGTTTCACCTCGACGGGGAGATTCCACCCTCATACGGGTCCGGAACCTTCGCCTCTAGGTTAGAGCGCATGCATGCGAGGGGGACACATGCAAGAACCTATACCAACCTCTCACCACACCCACACACATATGCTAGGGGCACATGCAAGTTTTCATCTCATTCCAATGTTCTCGTGGTCTTCCTCCGGCGAAACCCTGATCTCTGTGCACACTCGGATCGTCTACCCCCCTAGACGTTCCTCTGACAGGGGTAGCCCGGCGTATCTCTCTCTTGTTTTGTGTTTGTTTAGGTCATAGGGTGATGTAAAACCATGTTGACTCACAAGTTGGGGCACTATCCTACCCGGTTTCACCTCGACGGGGAGATTCCACCCTCATACGGGTCCAGAACCTTCGCCTCTAGGTTAGAGCGCATGCATGCGAGGGGGGACACATGCAAGCACTTCATGTGGTCGTGGTGAGTGCTATTGAGAACCACATGCGATAATAACACTTACAAACATATAGAAATTTCTCGGGGTGTGAGAAGATTCGCAACGACATTTCATGTGGACGTGTAGACTGCTATTCAGAGGGTACGAAATTATCCAATTAATAAAAAAATATATAAATAATTGATGCAAATACAAAATATATGAAAAATAGAGAAGGCTACGCCGAGGGTGACCGTCGGGGTACGTTGCTGGTACGCCGAGGGTGGCCGTCGGCGTATGCTATGCCGAGGGTCACCGTCGGCCTAACTGACGACACCGTTAGCGCATCGTCCGTGCTGGCCGGCATGTGCCACGCGTCCGCTTGCTACGCCGAGGGCCGCCACTACGCCGAGGGTGACCGTCGGTGTAGTGTATACTACGCCGACGGCTTGGCTACGCCGAGGGCTGGCCAGTTGGGCTGGCCTGGTGCGGTGCTACGCCGACGGCCCCGACGTTTGGCCGTCGGCGTAGCGGACGGCCGTCGGCGCATCTGGCCATTCCTGTAGTGATACTGGAAAAGGAAAGCTGCCCATTTCTTTATCCAACACTGAACCCACATCCTATTACTACTTATTAAAGAGATGTTTTTATTTGATGAACAATGAAACAAATTCAACTAAATTTGGTTTTCCAGCTATACGGTTAACAAATACAACCAGCCTATAACATATCAGTGCAGTATGGATGGTATAGGTCAAGCTCAGTAATGCTTATTTACCGAACATCCTTATGTAACGACGCGGCTACACCGGGTTAGTGCAATCTTGTTAGGTCACGTGATTTCAAAGCCCTAATATGGCTCTACCTTTATCAACGTCAGCCCGTAAATCTGATACCATAGAAAGCATTTCATAGAAGACCGGGTTATCCTCGAGTTTTCGAAAGCAAAATTACACAATAAAAAATGTGTATAATTTGACTTTAACTAAACCCGGAACACATAGTAGTAGTAAAAACTCGAGTATATTATAGCGGGACATGCTGCCGAGACGGGTTGAGTTTTTTTCTCCAATAATTACATTAGCTACTCCCTCCATCCCGGTTTAAAGGACACATATTGAAAATCATAATCCCAAAACATCCGCATCTTCTTGGCACATAAGTATTTAATTTTAAAGGAAGAGCCAATCAAAGCAGTAGTGATAGACAAATTAGCCTCAATTGGAGAAAGTCTAGGACCTAGAGATTTGTTATATTTGTGCTTTAAACTGGGACCGGGCACTAGTAGAAAAACGACCTTTCGTTTTTTGCAGCTCCAGCCTCTAGTCTCGGTCTGTGAATTTTGCAACGGCTACATGACCCCATATCACTAGTCCCGGTCCGTGGGCAACCTCTAGTCCTGCCTGGTAACACAAGCCGGGACTAGAGCACATGTGAGACCCATGGCTATATTTAGTCTGGGTTCTTGTTACCAACCGGGACTAGAGATCAACCTCTAGTCTGGGTTCATTTTACCACCCGGGACAATTTATTACCACTATATATGCATCTTCGACCTAGCACAAAAGCATGGCTATTTTGTCCAAGTAACAGCTCAAGTTCATCCTCATTTTTTCCAATCTGGTGGCAACTTTCAATCCAAGATTTGGTGGCATCATCTATCAATCCAAGCTTCTAAAATGGTTAGCAACTTCAATCATTCATCTCTTATTGTTATAGTTTAGCTCAATGCTCTAGAACTAGAATGAGGGATTTCATGCTTAGAAGTGTAGAGGGAATTTTAGATGTGTAATTTTAAGCATTGTTTGATTATACAAAAAGCTACTGAAAGTTGAGATGTGCATTTGAAGAGTTTCGGATCTCAGAATTGAATAAGGTTTTCACTGCTAGAGCAATAATTAAATAGTCAACATTTTTATGTTAATAATTTTGTCCAATTCAAAAATTAGTGCATGTAAAATTTTAATATGATAGAAAATCTTCATTCAAAAATTAGTGCATGTAAAAGTAATTGTAGTAAAAATGATCAAAACTTTTTATATGATAGAAAATTTTAATTATATTGCAGATGAGCCGAGAATGGATGTACGATGCTCCCCGAATGTTTGACGCGTTCATTAAAGGCGTGCATTCTTTCCTCGAGTTGGCTGAGGCAAACAAGCGGAATGGTTTTATGTGTTGTCCGTGTCGTGTCTGTCAGAATGAGAAGGATTACTCTTCATCCAAAACCATTCACATCCACCTGATTCAATCAGGTTTCATGTACGGCTATATTTGTTGGACAAAGCATGGAGAAAGCGGGGTTATGATGGAAGACATCGAAGAAGAAGAAGAGAACGATGACAACTATCCAATGTTTCTTAAATATGGTGGCACAGCACTAGAAGACAATGAACGAGAAGAAGGTGAAGAATGGGCATTAGATGAGACTGCTGATGATCTTCGTCAGGCCATTCTTGATGCACGGAGCAAATGCGAAAATGAAAACGAGAAGAAGAAGTTGGAGCGCATGTTAGAGGATCACAAAAATTATTATACCCGAATTGCGAAGATGGCAACACAAAGCTCGGTACCACACTGGAATTACTGCAATGGAAAGCAGAGAATGGTTTATCTGACAAGGGATTTGAAAAGCTACTGAAAAATTGGAACAAGAAGCTTCCAAAGGATAATGAATTGCCTGTCAATACATACGAGGCAAAGAAGGCCATCTGCCCTCTAGGACTAGAGGTGTAGAACATACATGCATGCATTAATGACTGCATACTATATCGCGGTGAGGAGTACAAGAATTTGGATGCATGCCCGGTATGAGGCGAGATGACCCTAGTGATGTTAAGGGCGAGCAGCGCCCCAGGAAGAGGATTCCTGCAAAGGTTATGCGGTATGCTCCTATAATACCACAGTTGAAACGTTTGTTTAGAAACAAAGAGCATGCCAAGTTGTTGCGATGACACAAATAAGAGCGCATGAAAGACTCGATGTTGAGACACCCCGCGGATGGGTCGCAATGGAGAAAAAACGATAGAGAGTACCCGAGCTTTGCAGATGACGCAAGGAACTTAAGGTTTGGTCTAAGTACAGATGGCATGAATCCTTTTGAAGAGCAGAGTTGCAGTCATAGCACCTGGCCTATAACTCTATGTATATATAACCTACCTCCTTGGTTGTGCATGAAGCGGAAGTTCATTATGATGTCAGTGTTGTGCCACGCGGATATAAAACAAAAAAAAATTCTCTAACATGGTGATCCCAAGATCTAGCTGAGGTAGAAGGCCACGAGCTTTACCACTAGACACGCAGTTGCGGATTACTGATGAAGCGCGCCAGTTGATGCAGTGCAGTCCTCACGATCCGATCGTCCTGGTGCTGATCGCACAGCACCTCTGCTGGTATCCACACGTACAAGGAGGAGCGCCGGCGGCGAACTGCTAGGTTCGTTACGGCGGCAGGACTGCTGTGGAGCTAGGGTTTCCAACACATGGAATGACCTAATCGAACAACGATTAACACTTTTGGGTTAAGGTGCTCCACTATATATAGGGAGTGAACGTGGGCTCTGCTCGCGCAACCCATTCACTAAAGCCCATATAACACTAGTCACCATGAGTCCAACTCACTAACTTAGTCCTAATCAGGTTTAGGTCCAACCCAACCAGATAATATGTTCAGATCCAATCCGAACTTGCTCCCGTTCTTAAGTGTGTGACCCCGCAGGCTCATGGCTACTTGGACACGATTGGAGTTCGACTCTCAATCGATCAGTCAGTAGCGGCTCCTAGCAGAACGTGCCGACTCCCAAGTACCAAAGAGTCATGACGACTTGCCTTTCCAATGTGACTTACGTCTGAGTCCCTTTTGCCTCACGATATACCTTGTCAGACTATAGGCGAATAATTGTCATCCCTTAAATAGTCCGAATCTCTTCTCGATCCGAGATAAGTGATTCACCCGACTAACTCTTAGTCGATCGCCTCGGTTAACACTTAACCGAGTCGTGAATGGCCATGCTTTCCGAATCATATCTCACGAGAGGGCCCAGAGAATATCTCTCCGAGTGGAGGGGCAAAATCCCATCTTGGTTATTCACATCATGCAGCTTGATTCTCAGTCGACCCAAACCCTGCCTTTATAACTGCCCAGTTACGGATCAGCGTTTGACAGAACCTAAGTCGGTGATCCTCAACTCGGACTATGCAACAACCTCTGGTCTAAGGATGACATTGATTGAGATATACAAATGACAACTTGTTCGTTGTACCTCAATATGGGTCAATTCGACTCGCTAAACTCTTTAGTAGAATCTGTGTAAGTTGGAATAGCATCTCCATGCCCATGACAAGTGGAACCGAGTCATCAAGCCAACTTTCACATTGGTCTAAGTTGTGTGTCCAGCACAACCTCAATGACCAAGGATATTTAGTACAGACAACATGAATGCATAGTTCCACAACCGAATCACATATTCAATGATACACATCAGATGTTTATACAAGGACTACTTAATATCTTTATGAATACAATGGGAAATCTCATCATACATGATTGCCTCTAGGGCATATTCCCAATAGTCTCCCACTTGAACAAGAGTCAATCTTCCGACATCACATGTCTAAGCATCTAATGCCCATGGCTCTCAGGTGCGCCTCATGCTTCGGCTGTGGTAACGGCTTTGTCAACGGATCCGCAATATTTGCATCCGTGTGTACCTTGCATAACTTGATATCACCCTGATCCACGAACTGGCGAATCAGGTGGTACCGCATGAGTATGTGCTTGTTCTTCTGGTGCTGTCTAGGTTCCTTGGCTTGTGCAATAGCACCATTGTTGTCACAATACACGTCTAACGGATTGGACGAGCCCTGAACCACACCAAGATCCATGAGGAAATTCCTCATCCAAACAGCTTCCTTTGCTGCCTCCGAGGCGGCAATATACTCAGCCTCTGTTGTAGACATAGACACAGTCTCTTTCTTGGAACTCTTCCAGCTCACAGCACCTCCGTTTATAATAAACACGTATCCGGATTGCGAACTAGAATCATCAGAGTCGGTAAGATAACTCGCATCTGTGTAACCCTTTACACTGAGTTCATCTTCACCACCATAAACCAAGAACATATCCTTAGTCCTTCTCAAGTACTTTAGGATATTTTTAGCCGTTGTCCAGTGGATCTCTCCAGGATCAGCCTGGTATTTGCTCACAACACTTAGAGCATAGGAAACATCCGGCCTAGTACAAATCATGGCGTACATGATGGATCCGACTGCATAAGCATATGGAATCACACTCATCCGACTTTGCTCATCAGTTGTCCAAGGATACTGAGTCTTGCTACATTTTACACCATGGGACATCGATAAGAACCCCTTCTTAGATGATTCCATGTTGAACTTCTTCATCATTTTGTCCAAATAAGTACTCTGACTCAATCTAATGAGCCTCCTTGATCTATCTCTATAGATCCGGATTCCGAGGATGTATGTTGCCTCACCCAAGTCTTTCATTGAGAAACTCCTTTCCAATGATCCTTGGTTTCTTGCAACATCTGGACATCATTTCCAATCAGTAATATGTCATCCACATATAAGATTAGAAAATTTACTTTGTTCCCACTAAACTTCTTGTATAAACAAGAATCATGATCACTCTTGATTAAGCCAAACGATTTGACTACCTCATCAAAGCGAATATTCCAACTCCGAGATGCTTGCTTCAACCCATAAATGGATTTCTGAAGTTTGCACACCTTGTCAGCATTAGCCGGATCGACAAAACCCTCGGGCTGTATCATATACACGTCCTCGGTTAAATTTCCGTTAAGGAAAGCCGTTTTGACATCCATCTGCCATATCTCATAGTCGAAATAGGCTGCTATAGCTAACATGATCCGAACTGATTTAAGCATCGCTACGGGCAAGAAAGTCTCGTCGTAATCAACTCCTTGAACTTGTCGGAACCCCTTCGCGACAAGGCGTGCTTTATAGACGGAAACATTCCCATCCATATCAGTTTTCTTCTTAAAGACCCATTGTTGGAGATATGCCCAAGAGGCAATAATAAAGTGGTTATTATCATATCTTCATACTTATGATAAATGTTTACATACCATGCTATAATTGTATTAACAGGAAACATTAATACTTGTGTGATTTGTAAACACAAAAGAGTCCCTAGTAAAGCCTCTTGTTAAACTAGCTTGTTGGTTAATATATGATCATGGTTTCCTGATCATGAACATAGAGATGTTATTAAACAACAGGGTCATATCATTAGGAGAATGATGTGATGGACATACTCCTATAGTTAAAGCGTAGCATAAAGATCAAGTCATTTAATATAGTTCATTTGCTATAAGCTTTCTGATACATAGTAACCTAATTCCTTCGACCATGAGATCATGTTAATCACCATCACCGGAAGGATGCTTTGATGACATCAAACACCACACCGTAACTGGGTGGCTATAAAGGTGGCATTGAGTGTTTGGAAAGTATGGGTTGAGGCACATGGATCAAGAGTGGGATTTGTCCATCCATATGACGGATAGATATACTCTAGGCCCTCTCGGTGGAATGTCATCCAATTAGCTTGCAAGCATGTGAATGGCTCACAAGGGATCACATATCACGGGAACGAGAAAAGAGTACTTATCGGTAACGAGGTTGAACTAGGTATGCAAAGATACCAACGATCATAACCTCGGATAAGTAAACTATCGTGAGACAAAGGGAAATTGGTATCGTATGTAAGTGGTTCATTCGATCGCAAAGTAATCATTGAAATATGTGGGAGCCATATGAATTTCCAGATTCCTATATTGGTTATTGTTCGAAGAAGTGTCTCGATCATGTCCGCATAATTCACGAACCGTAGGAAGACACACTCAAGGATTCGACGTTGTTGAGTAGTTATGGAATGATGAGAAAGAGACCGAATGTTGTTCGGAGTCTCGGATGGGATCCGGGATATCACAAGGAGATCCGGAATGGTCCGGAGAATAAGATTCATATAAGGAAAGTCCTGTTTCGGAGTTGGGGAATGGTTCCGGTGTTTTCATCGGGAATGTTCTAGAAGGTTCCGGAATGTCTGGCACTCCGAAGGGGAAGGGTACATGAATGTGTCATACCAAGTTGGAATGATTGCATCATGTACTAGGTGTCATCGCTGACCAAAATAAAGGGTTTAATCAAATCCTTGTTTGAAAAGTCAAACGCCAATTTGAAAAGTCAAACGGCTATTTTGGGAAGTGGAGGGAAGGTGGAAACCGAGTTGGGGAGGAGTTCCTCCCCTCCACCGCCGGCCCCTTGGGAAACCGAGTGGGGGAGGGACTCCCCTCCCCTGGCGCGGCCCCTCCACCTATATAAGGAGGGGCAGGGCTGCCCCTCCCAACACACAAGTTCCCTACCTCTAAACCCTAACCCTAGCCGCCGCCGCCCTCCATAGCCGCCGCCGGCCTAGGGCATCCCGCCGCCGCCTAGGTCAAACCCTAGCCGCCGGCATAGCCCCCTCCTTGGTGTGTCTAAACCCTAGAACACCGAGGGCTCTCTCATAGTCCACCATACTCGCTCCGGCTTAAGGCGAAGCCCTGCGAGATCTCCCCTCTACTTCCGGTACCACGCCGTTGTGCTGCCGGAATCGCGAGGAGAGTGCTACAACCTCCGCTGCCTGCTGGAACAAGGGAGAGGAAGGTCTTTATTGAGTACCGAACGTGTGACCGACTGCGGAAGCGCTACCGGAACGCAGCGCCGGAAGGATCGTCTACGCGATCTTGAGATCGGAAGTGTACGACTACATCATCCACGAGAATATGCTCTCGTTAACCGCTTTGGATCTTCGAGGGTTAGTACTCTGTTGACTCGTTGCTACAATCTAGTAGATAGATCTTGGCTTGATCATAGATTAGATCTTGATTGTGTGTTCATGCGGTGGTATCAGAGCCGTGTCTATATGTAGATCTGTTGCACGAGTAGAGCACAATGGTCATTGTGGGCGTTGATGCTTTTGTTGTCGATTGCTTCTTGTGTACTTTGCATCTTTCGGGATGGTGGGATGAAGCGGCCCGGGCTAACCTTACATGACATCGTTCATGAGACTTGCTCCATGCTTGACATGCAACTTGTATTGCATAAGTGGCTTTGCGGGTGCCTGTTTCTCGCAACATAGTTAAGATTCAATTTACAACGGGTGATTGACAATACTAGTATCAATGTTGTGGTTATTGTTCGTAAGTTAGAACGACACTTATTGAAAGCCCCAAACCACGTAAAACATGCAAAGAAAATTAGAGGCGTCTAACTTTGTTTTGCAGGGGTGTGCTGTGATGTGATATGGCCATGATTGTGATTATATATGATGTATGCAATGTTCCTTATTGTAAGTTGGCAACCGGCAGGAGCCATATGGCTGTCTTTAAATTCTATTAAGACCCGCGTGTCTGTTCAAAGTAGTTGTAATAGTTGATGCTGGTGGAAGACAACCATGAAGCGGCGCCATTGACCTTGACGCCACACCGGTGATGATGGAGATCATGTTCATGCTTGAAGATAGAGATCGGAAGCACAAGAAGAAAGGCCATATCATATCACATATTATGAATTGCATGTGATGTTAATCCTTTTATGCATCTTGTATTGCTTAGTTCACGACGGTAGCATTATAAGATGATCCCTCAAGCACACAATTTCAAGTTTTAAAGTGTTCATCCTTAGTAAGCACCGCTGCTAAAGCTCGTTGTTTCGAAGCACCACGTGATGATCGGGTGTGTTAGATTCTGCGAATGTATACAACGTGAGCAAGCTAGATTTGCTCATGCGGAAGCTAAGGTTTGATCTTGATGAGCCTAGCATGTACAGACATGGTCTCGGAACACGGATCACCGAAAGGTAAAGCATGAGTCATATAGTAGATATGATGAACATGTTGATTGTTCGCCATTAAAGCTACATCAACTCTCGTGATGATCGGTTTTGATGTGGTGGATTTGGTTTGTGTGATCACTAAAACAATATGAGGGATATTGTTTTGAGTGGGAGTTCAACGGCAATATGATTAAAAGTTGAACACTATTTATCATAAATTAAATCAAATTGAATTTGCATAATTGTTGTAGTCATTGGCATCCGTTTACCACCTTGCGCTTAGTTATAATTGAGATGATAGAACTATAGAATTCTGGTTAGTTACTTTACGAACTGGTATCGTATTGTTTTGAAGTGTTAATCTAAAGTTTAAAAGTCCTATTGCAAACTTTCAGTAAGTTCCGGTTACTCCATGAAGTTTAATAATTGGTATTAAAACAAGAGTGACAATTCCAAGTGTTAGTGTATGAGTATTATGTTTGTCTCCATGATTCTTGATATTCAGAGGATTGTCTTAATATCAAGGTTATCTAGGATCTGAAAGAGTTGTTTCAGAAACCATGATGTGTGGAAGATATTGTGATATCTGAAACGAAGTTTTGGTTACAACATGATAGAGTATAATATGGCAAAAGTCATGTTCTCATATTTGATGAGAATTTGCAAAAGGTTGGAGACACTAGTTGTCCTAATCCACCAAAAAGGATTTGGAGAGCAACATTATACTCGCGATTTATCTTTATAAGCTAAAAGTAGCTTGATCATGAATAATTCCATGATAAGGGTGAATATTTGATGTAGGTAAAATATTTACCACACCAAGAGATTACTAAAGAATGGAATTTGAAAGCACACCAAACATTTGATGATGGTGATCTACTTCAAAGTGCAAGTCCAAAGACATTGGTATTTAATTATACACGCTTTGAACTATGTGTCATATGTATGACTCCACTATTGATGTTGATAGATTCTTTCAAACAGAAAATAAATACTGAAAGAGAATCTCATAAATATATGGCAGAAAAGAGAAGACTAGAATTGTTCAGTTTAAGTATATAGATGATATACATGTTATGGCTATATTCTTTGCTTATTAAACAATGTGGTTCTTAAGTATTTGATACTGAATTTGTTGGTGTGAATCGTCATACGAAACAACACAATTCATGAACTACAATGGCCTAAGTAGCTAGCAAAAGAATATGTGATGATGTTCATCGAGAACAAATAAAGGGTTATTGTGTTGCTCGTTAAACATCAAAGCTTGTCTTCAAGATTTGTTTTATGAGGTATTATGAGAACAAAAGGGTTGTTCAAATAATTGCCGTAATCCATAAAAGATGGATGATTCACAAATCTCGCTGGAGAAATCACATCCATAAAACTAGTGCTAAAAATGTCGAAAGACAAATTGATTGAAAGATCACTTAGGAAGTGACATCGCCGTTTAAATTATATTGGAAAGAAAACATGAAGAAACTCCATGTGGATGGAATTTTGGAGTCTTTTGATTTTTTATCACATGACGCTTGTGAAACTTTCCTAGAGATAATTAAAACTTCGTTCATAGGCCAAAAAGGGAACGAATGACTAGCTTATTAGAACTTGTACATATTGTTGTATGAGGTTCATTATGTGTAGTCAAGAGCGATGGATTTCAACTTCATATGCTTTCTCCGAAAATTTGAGTGAATATATGAATATTTACTTAATAAGGATGAAGTATGAAACATTTGAAAGGTTCAAAGAGTTTCAAGATGAAGTGCAAAATCATTATAACAAGAATATAAATAGTTTATGATAAGATCATAAAGGAAGATATTTGAGTTACAAGTTTAGCATAATACCTAAGATTTAAGGAATCGTTCCGTGGATTTGCATTTTTCCCGAAACACCATAAGAGTATGGAGCGTTCGAGATATGTAATTAAACCTTGTTTGACATGGTAAGATCAAAGGTGTAATTTATAAAACTGCCATTATATTTTAAAGATTAAAAGCTTGAGAGACTACCATTTTTCCACTGAAAAGAGCTTCATCATAATCCGTTGAATTGACACCATATAAAGTTATGGTTTGGGATAAAACCCAAGTTGTCCTTTCTTAAACATTGGTATGCTATGCATAATAAAGATGTTTGCAACCAAAGTCGGATGAACCTGTCTTTGTATGTTATTTCGAATAACTGTTAAGTAATCCTCCATAACATCGGAGACAAAAGTGTTTGTCACTTAGAACGTCAAGTTTCTTTGAGAAGGAATTTTTCGTGAAAAGATAAGTGGGAGGACAATAGAACTTTGATAAAGTTAAAAGAACCTTAGCTATATGTGCAAAGTTGCGCAGCGCCGAAAAGTGTTCCGGAGGCAGCAACAATGCTCATGGCTCACGTGCCTCAAAGGTTGTGGTTACGAAGGTCAAAGTTTCTATTGAACCAAGTAGGTCGAGTAAGCAATCAAATACCAAAATTTGAGGGTTGAATCATTATTTGAGAATAATGAACGTACTACATGCAAAGAAGCGATGATGGGCCCTGACTCCGTAAAATGGCTTGAAGACATAAAATCCGTGATAGTTCCATACACGAGAAATCAAGTTTTGAACTTGAAGGACCCTCAAGAAAGGTGTAAGACCTTACAGTTGTGTTTGGATCTATAAATAAATAGACATGGATGTTTCGCATCTATGAAATGGTCGACATGTTGGGAAAGAGTTCACAACAATGTTCAAAGGTTGACTATGACAAGATTTGATCTTTCATAGCGATATTTAGTCTAGATGGATTAATGTAGCAACCACTACATATAATTTTGTTATGTGGTAGTTGAATAAACAAAACAAGTTCTTCTAATAGAATTGTTACCTAGGACATGTGCATAACACGGTCCATAGGGTTTTGTTAATTCAAAGGATGCTAAAAGCATATGCAAACTTCAATGGTTGAAGTGAGCATTGCGGAGTTGGAATCTTCACTATGATGAAACTGTTAAAGGAGTTTAAATTCGTCGGAGACGATGAAGATGCTTGCATTTGCAAGAAATTAAGTGGGAGCGCTAAGACATGTTTCTAATACATTATGTGGAAGACATATTGTTGATTGGAAATGATGTATCTTTTATTAACACATATTAAGAATTTCATCCCGATGAAAGACTTAGGCAAAACCCAAATATTTGGCATCAACAAACGCTAATATGGTTGTGCCGAAAGTACATAGATGATGTATTGAATGAGTTCAATATAGAAACTACAAGAAAGGTTCTTGTCACACAGAAAAGATTGAATGAGTTCAATATTGATGATATATTCAAGTGTATTGAAACTGGATAAGTGAAACAAAGATTCAAGTATAGATTGATACTTGATGTATGAAATCACAAAGAGTATTTATATCAATCATACTGTGATATGTACAAATCCAGATATGTCCTATACTCTAAATGTTATGAGCATATACCAGAATGGTTCATAAGTTGATCATTGGACAATAGTAAGGATATTCTTATGATCTTTTGGAAGAACTAAGAGTATATTATTTGTAGAAGTGACAAATAGATGGTTAGTTCATTGTAAAAGTACTACATTGATACTAGTTTTGTCACAAAGTACAAATTAAGTATTCTCAATATAAACTAAGGGTGGCACAATATAATGGAAAGTAAGTTCCATAATGGATTTGGATGAGTTCCAAA
Source organism: Avena sativa (assembly GCA_916181665.1). Classification (NCBI taxonomy): domain Eukaryota; kingdom Viridiplantae; phylum Streptophyta; class Magnoliopsida; order Poales; family Poaceae; genus Avena; species Avena sativa. The sequence goes on from OV702284.1 coordinate 380,916,005, forward strand.
GTTAAGACATTGTGACATATACTACAACAAAAGGCCAAGTATATGACTGCTATTATAGCAGCAAAAGAGGGCATTTGTGTCAAGTAGTTTGTTATCAAACTAAGTGTAGTTCACAGCAGGGATAATACTATGAAGATATATTGTATGACAATATTATCAACATGTTTTAACCCCAAAGAACTAAAGGTCACACCAAAGGACCAAATTTTTACAAAGCCATCTCATTAGAGAATGAGTGATGCGTAGAGACGCAAAGACATGCAATTACACACGGACCTGGAAGTGTTAGATCCGGAGATCAGTTGACCACTAGCAATTGTGTACATACGACACCAGAAAGCCATAGGTGTTGAATACACAAAGGTTTGAAACTAGATTATTGACTCTAGTGCAAGTGGGAGACTGTTGGAGATATGCCCAAGAGGCAATAATAAAGTGGTTATTATCATATCTTCATACTTATGATAAATGTTTACATACCATGCTATAATTGTATTAACAGGAAACATTAATACTTGTGTGATTTGTAAACATAAAAGAGTCCCTAGTAAAGCCTCTTGTTAAACTAGCTTGTTGGTTAATATATGATCATGGTTTCCTGATCATGTACATAAAGATGTTATTAAACAACAGGGTCATATCATTAGGAGAATGATGTGATGGACATACTCCTATAGTTAAAGCGTAGCATAAAGATCAAGTCATTTAATATAGTTCATTTGCTATAAGCTTTCTGATACATAGTAACCTAATTCCTTCGACCATGAGATCATGTTAATCACCATCACCGGAAGGATGCTTTGATGACATCAAACACCACACCGTAACTGAGTGGCTATAAAGGTGGCATTGAGTGTTTGGAAAGTATGGGTTGAGGCACATGGATCAAGAGTGGGATTTGTCCATCCATATGACGGATAGATATACTCTGGGCCCTCTCGGTGGAATGTCATCCAATTAGCTTGCAAGCATGTGACTGGCTCACAAGGGATCACATATCATGGGAACGAGAAAAGAGTACTTATCGGTAATGAGGTTGAACTAGGTATGCAGAGATACCGATGATCATAACCTCGGATAAGTAAACTATCGTGAGACAAAGGGAAATTGGTATCGTATGTAAGTGGTTCATTCGATCGCAAAGTAATCGTTGAAATATGTGGGAGCCATATGAATTTCCAGATTCCTCTATTGGTTATTGTTCGGAGAAGTGTCTCGATCATGTTCGCATAATTCACGAACCGTAGGGAGACACACTCAAGGATTCGACGTTGTTGAGTAGTTATGGAATGATGAGAAAGAGACCGAATGTTGTTCGGAGTGTCGGATGGGATCCGGGATATCACGAGGAGATCCGGAATGGTCCGGAGAATAAGATTCATATAAGGAAAGTCCTGTTTCGGAGTTGGGGAATGGTTCCGGTGTTTTCATCGGGAATGTTCTAGAAGGTTCCGGAATGTCCGGCACTCCGAAGGGGAAGGGTACATGAATGTGTCATACCAAGTTGGAATGATTGCATCATGTACTAGGTGTCATCGCTGAACAAAATAAAGGGTTTAATCAAATCCTTGTTTGAAAAGTCAAACGCCAATTTGAAAAGTCAAACGGCTATTTTGGGAAGTGGAGGGAAGGTGGAAACCGAGTTGGGGAGGATTTCCTCCCCTCCACCGCCGGCCCCTTGGGAAAGCGAGTGGGGGAGGGACTCCCCTCCCCTGGTGCGGCCCCTCCACCTATATAAGGAGGGGCAGGGCTGCCCCTCCCAACACACAAGTTCCCTACCTCTAAACCCTAACCCTAGCCGCCGCCGCCCTCCATAGCCGCCGCCGGCCTAGGGCATCCCGCCGCCGCCGCCGGCCTAGGGCATCCCGCCGCCGCCTAGGTCAAACCCTAGCCGCCGGCATAGCCCCCTCCTTGGTGTGTCTAAACCCTAGAACACCGAGGGCTCTCTCATAGTCCACCATACTCGCTCCGGCTTAAGGCGAAGCCCTGCGAGATCTCCCCTCTACTTCTGGTACCACGCCGTTGTGCTGCCGGAATCGCGAGAAGAGTGCTACAACCTCCACTGCCTGCTGGAACAAGGGGGAGGAAGGTCTTCATCGAGTACCGGACGTGTGACCGACTGCGGAAGCGCTACCGGAACGCAGCGCCGGAAGGATCGTCTACGCGATCTTGAGATCAGAAGTGTACGACTACATCGTCCACGAGAATCTGCTCTCGTTAACCGCTTTGGATCTTCGAGGGTTAGTACTCTGTTGACTTGTTGCTACAATCTAGTAGATAGATCTTGGCTTGATCATAGATTAGATCTTGATTGTGTGTTCATGCGGTAGAAATTTTTTGTTTTCCATGCTACGAACCCCTACACCCATTTGCACTCGACAGGTCTTGCACCGTCTGGCAGATCAACCAAGTTCCAAACTTGATTTTCATCCATGGACTTTATCTCAGATCTCATGGCTCCAAGCCATGACTCGGAATCAGATCCCACCATCGCTTCCGAATAATTTGCCGGCTCATCACTGTCTAACAGTAACACATCACGAACACTTCGTAATCTCGCCGATCTTCGCAGTACAGGTGCTGCTGCCGGCTCAGCTACCACGATCGGCTCAACCTCCAAGGTTTTTGCCGACTCGCCACTAGCCGGTTCCTCTCGAATTTCTTCGAGCTGCACCGTGCTCCCACTTACTCCCCGATTGAGAAACTCTTTCTCAAGGAAGACACCGTTCCGAGCGACAAACACTTTGCCCTCTTCTCGGTTGTAGAAGTAGTAACCCAAGGTTTCCCTCGGATACCCCACGAAAATACACTTATCCGACTTGGCTGTAAGCTTGTCCGACTAGAGTCGCTTGACAAAAACTTCACAACCCCAAATCTTAAGAAAAGACAAACTTGGCTTTTTGCCTGTCCACATCTCATGCGGTGTCTTCTCTACCGATTTTGATGGTACTCTGTTTAGTGTGAACGCCGCTGTTTCTAGACAATAACCCCAAAATGATAAAGGCAGATCTGCCCGACTCATCATTGATCGTACCATGTCCAACAAGGTCCGATTCCGCCTTTCCGAAACACCATTCCTTTGTGGCGTTCCTGGCGGAGTAAGTTGAGGAACTATTCCACAACTTTTCAGATGGTCATCAAACTCATGGCTCATGTACTCACCTCCTCGGTCCGACCGAAGAAACTTTATTTTCTTGCCAAGTTGATTCTGTGCTTCATTCTGGAATTCTTTGAACTTTTCAAAGGCTTCCGACTTATGTTTCATCAAGTAGATATATCCATACCTACTCAAATCATCAGTGAAGGTAATGAAGTACTCATAACCACCCCTGGCTGTCGTGCTCATTGGTCCACATACATCACTATGTACTAGTCCCAACAAGTCGGACGCCCTTTCGCAACTCTTTGCAAAAGGTGTCTTGGTCATTTTGCCGAGTAGGCAAGATTCGCATGTCTCGAACGACTCCAAGTCGAACGAAGTTAGGAGTCCATCATCATGGAGCTTCTTCATGCGTTTCCAACTTATATGACCAAGCCGACAGTGCCAAAAGTAAGTCATATTCAGATCATTTGGTTTCAACCTTTTAACATTTATGTTATAAACCGACTCACCATCAAGATTCAAAATAAATAACCCGTCCTGGACGGGTGCAAAGCCGTGAAACATATCATTCAAATACAAAGAACAACCATTATTCTTGATATTCGACTCATAGCCTTGCCTCATCAAACATGAAGCAGAAATAATGTTTCGACTGAGCACCGGAACATAATAACAATTATTCAGTTCCATAATGAATCCGGATGGTAAATGAAGTTGCATCGTGCCGACTTCCAACGCAGCAACTCTTGCCTTGTTGCCGACTCGAATATCAACCTCGCCTCTTGCTACGCTCCTAGTTCTTACCAGTCCCTGCAACGAGTTGCAGATGTGAATAACTGATCCGGTATCATATACCCAAGAACTATTAGGTGCATTAGCAAGATATATGTCTATAACATTGCAAAACAAGTGTGCCTGAGTCGGAAGTCATACCTCCACTCTTGGCTTTGTCGGCCAAGTACTTGCTGCAGTTCCTCTTCCAGTGGCCATCCGCCTTGAAGTAGAAGCAAGTGGATCCGGCTGAAGGAGATGGCTTAGTCCCTGAGGAAGCGCTTGGGACCGGGTCCGGAGCCTGCTTTCCTCCTGACTTAGCCTTCTTCTTAGTCCAAGAACTCTTCTTGACCTTAGCCTTATTCTGCACCATCAACACTTGATTGGTGCCCTTCTTGAGATCCGCCTCTGCCTGCTTGAGCATCCCATGCAATTCAGTGAGCTTCTTATCCATACCATGCATGTGGTAGTTCGAAATGAACTGCCCATATGCACTAGGAAGAGAGTTCGGAATTATATCCGTAGCGAACTCTTCGCTAATGGGGTAGCCAAGCCTCTCCAAAGACTGCACGTAACCAACCATTTTGATCACATGCGGACTCAGTGGATCACCATCCTTAAGCTTGCAACTCAGCAAAGCCTGAGAGACTTGATACCTCTCAGTCTTCGCCTGAGCCTGGAACATACTTTTGAGGCTTTCGATCATATCGTAGGCCTCAACATGCTCGAACTGCTTTTGCAAGTCCGGTTCCATGTGAGCAAGCATAAGACAACTAATATCCGTGGACTCATCCTTAGCTCGACGGTAGGCATTGGTGGCTGTGACAGTCGCATTCTCATCCGGCTCATCTGGAAGTGGGTTGTCTAGGACATGGTCCTTCTTTTCTTGTTTGAGAACAATTCTCAGATTTTGATACCAGTTGGTAAAATTATTGTCGTTCAGTTTATCTTTCTCAAGAATGGTTCTCAACGCAAAACTAGATATCTGAGAGTGACTGCTACTTGGTGCCATGATCTACAACAGAAAATATGCAAAACACTTAAGACATGTATTCATAAAAGAGCAAGCATATTAAACATTTTAATATTTTATGCTCGCACTAGAACCAACACCCCTCCGATGGTTATTTAGTGATTCAGGATCCTAAATAAGCAAGTCGGCTAGTGAGCTTTAGCATCACCGCTAGCCGCCAAGTGATCTAGGTAGACAACTCCTTGTCAATCGCATCTCATGCGACTCCTGTTGGACGGGTGGCATCACATGCCCCGGCTCCCATCCGACTTTTCCCCGAGTTCCACAACCGTTGTGATAGACCAGTCTAGCTTACCAAGTGTTTCTGCAGTAAGAGTCCGACTCGAACCCACCTAGTCGGAAAGAATTGGCAGCACCTCAATTTTATGAGCCCACTACCAATTTTGTGATGGTGCAAACACTGGCGGGAAAACCGACTAGACCTTCTTTGAGGGATTAAATTTTACCGACTATCTAATAGAGGTAAAACAGAGACATAACAATAACACACAATAAAGCAATTATAATGTGAAATGGTATGGCTCTCTTCATGGCGATCTCCATCTCCACAAAGCCTGTAATCCGACTCATGCCAACTCTTGTCACTTGCCGTCTTACACCATGTCGCCGATATGTACAACGCCTTGCATGCCTTCCGGGTTCTCCAAACAGCTACACTAGCTTAGTAAAGTAAATTACATAGAGAATCCGACACGCAGGTCGTTATACAATAAAATGACAGCACCTAGGCTCCAGCCGGCTGACATAAACCGTGATTCGCAGATCACGTATGGATTACACACATACATCACATGCACATGAACCATACCATTCACAACTTCCTGCAAAAACAAGTTATGCATAGATACAATATCTACCGGCGTTGTGAAACTCGCAACGACATCTAAGGCGCTACGACAGGGCGAAGCCGGCGGTCCCGCTTCGATCCGGACATGGATCTCATCTACGATCCGGACATGGATTCCGACCATCGTTCCGATTCGATCAAACTCCTTAATTTTCGATCACCACTTCTGGATTTACGTGTCACAGTCTACCCCGATGGCGGAAGCCGACCGGTAGGGGTATGTCGTTCCACGACCTTAGCAGTATGATCACGGAAATCAGATCTACCATTCCCCGAGTACAGTTGATCCAATCAACTTCGTACAAAACCGATCTATCTCATAGATCGACCACCAAACAGCATATAGATCTCATCTACATCCTACCGCATATCACATATGCGAGATCTCGAGCCTAAAACCAGAAACTATCGCTCTGATACCACTGTTGTGCCACGCGGAGATAAAACAAATTTTTTTCTCTAACGTGGTGATCCCAAGATCTAGCTGAGGTAGAAGGCCACGAGCTTTACCACTAGACGCGCAGTTGCGGATTACTGATGAAGCGCGTCAGTTGATGCAGTGCAGTCCTCACGATCCGATCGTCCTGGTGCTGATCGCACAGCACCTCTGCTGGTATCCACACGTACAAGGAGGAGCGCCGGCGGCGAACTGCTAGGTTCGTTACGGCGGCAGGACTGCTGTGGAGCTAGGGTTTCCAACACACGGAATGACCTAACCGAACAACGATTAACACTTTTGGGTTAAGGTGCTCCACTATATATAGGGAGTGAACGTGGGCTCTGCTCGCGCGACCCATTCACTAAAGCCCATATAACACTAGTCACCATGAGTCCAACTCACTAACTCAGTCTTAATCAGGTTTAGGTCCAACCCAACCAGATAATATGTTCAGATCCAATCCGAACTTGCTCCCGTTCTTAAGTGTGTGACCCCACAGGCTCATGGCTACTTGGACACGATTGGAGTCCGACTCTCAATCGATCAGTCGGTAGCGGCTCCTAGCAGAACGTGCCGACTCCCAAGTACCAAAGAGTCATGACGACTTGCCTTTCCAATGTGACTTACGTCTGAGTCCCTTTTGCCTCACGATATACCTTGTCAGACTATAGGCGAATAATTGTCATCCCTTAAATAGTCCGACTCTCTTCTCGATCCGAGATAAGTGATTCACCCGACTAACTCTTAGTCGATCGCCTCGGTTAACACTTAACCGAGTCGTGCATGGCTATGCTTTCCGAATCATATCTCACGAGAGGGCCCAGAGAATATCTCTTCGAGTGGAGGGGCAAAATCCCATCTTGGTTATTCACATCACGCAGCTTGATTCTCAGTCGACCCGAACCCTGCCTTTATAACTGCCCAGTTACGGATCAGCGTTTGACAGAACCTAAGTCGGTGATCCTCAACTCGGACTATGCAACAACCTCAGGTCTAAGGATTACATTGATTGAGATATACAAATGACAACTTGTTCGTTGTACCTCAATATGGGTCAATCCGACTCGCTAAACTCTTTAGTTGAATCTGTGTAAGTTGGAATAGCATCTCCATGCCCATGACAAGTGGAACCGAGTCATCAAGCCAACTTTCACATTGGTCTAAGTTGTGTGTCCAGCGCAACCTCAATGACCAAGGATATTTAGTACAGACAACATGAATGCATAGTTCCACAACCGAATCACATATTCAATGATACACATCAGATGTTTATACAAGGACTACTTAATATCTTTATGAATACAATGGGAAATCTCATCATACATGATTGCCTCTAGGGCATATTCCCAACAGTCAGTGCTCATCCAAGGGCCGAAGCAACCCGGCAATGACATTGATGTCTATCTAAGGCCATTAGTTGAAGAACTACTACAGTTTTGGCGCGACGAAGGTGTTCGTATGTGGGATGAGCACAAACAGGAGCCATTTGACCTACGGGTGTTGTTGTTCGTAACCATCAATGATTGGTCTGCTCTTAGTAACCTTTCAGGACAGTCAAACAAGGGATACAATGCATGCACACATTGTTTAGATGATACTGTAAGTATATATTTGGATAAAGATAAGAAGAATGTGTACCTGGGGAATCGTCGATTTCTTTCGGCCAGGCATCCCGCAAGAAAGAAAGGCAAGCATTTCAATGGTGAGGCAGATCACCGGAAGAAGCCTATCCGCCGTACTGGTGATGATATATTTGGTATGATCAAGGATCTAGAAGTAATCTTTGGAAATGGTCCTGGCGGTCAATCTGTTCCAAATGACGCTGACGGACATGTGTCCATGTGGAAGAAGAAATCTATATTCTGTAATTAATCTTGAGGAATTCTATATGTTATTCAAACACGATGCCCTTGACTTGAGTCTCCTCGCTACCTATTGTCTGTAAGTGGTTCATTTATTTCTATGATAAAGTCTCTAACTCATCTCTTTTATGCATGTAATTATCTTCACTATATGCTATTATGCAGAATGAAGAGCGATGAATGTGACTGGAAGAAAATCTTTAACACTGGGTTCATCGACCCTCACCGGTTTAATCAAGCATTACTAAAGGAATACCCCAAGGACACGGGGCGTAACTTGCTAAGGGTCTTATTGAGGCAATATTACAAACAAAGAATATTGTTTTCCTACAACTACAGGTAAGAGTGTTACTGCCTTATACAGATCACTTGATCCTGCTAAGTGTAATTGATGAGTTACTGACGTATATGAACGTGCACAACTATCACTGGATTCTTCTAATCATTGAAGTTGACGTTGGAAGAGTTGAAATCAAGGACTCACTAATGAGAGACGAATCAGAGTACGCATTCATTAAAGATGTGCTCTAGAGATAATTTCAGTCATTATCACACTATATCGGTCTCTTTCGTTCATATATATATCCTAAGATATCAAGTAACTAATAACTCATTTTTTTTGCCGGGCAGGGTTTGGAAAGCTTTCACCAATGCAACGGTTGGTGAATTTAAAGACGAGCTTAGTTTTTATCGGATCGATGTAAGTAGTACGAGCTAGATCCGCGCATCTCTTCAATTCTATTTTCAATACCATTATGTCATGCTTGATTATTATTTGATTGAAACCTTTTGTCGTAAAGTGCGAGAGGCAGCCACCAGGTACTAATCTATGTGGATACTTCGTGTGCGAGTACATTCGCTCCAAGGTCAGTGAGCGGGACGGAGGGACATTTTTAGAAGTACGTAAGCAATATATTTACAATTGTTGTTGAGTGTCATTCATAATATTTGTTATGACTATTGATATTCATACTGACCTCCTTCTTTTATATATAGTTGGAAAGATCGCGGGAGAATCTCGATCCAAGGAAGCGTCTGGTAGAAATTTAAGAGGAATTGGCGGGATTTTTTGTTGACCCTGTCATAAACCGAGAAGGAAAATACCATACCTCCGGCTACTAGTGATTTAATGAACTTGTAACCAAATAGACGAGTTGTGATCTCCATTTATGTATATATATATATGTAATATAGAATTATATCTATATAATTATGACGATGTTGCGTGGAATGGGTTTCTTCGTTACATGTCACTTTACGCCAAACGCAACCCTCCTCTACCTATCCTCCTACCGCGGCAGAATCCCGCATTCGGCTACCGCTGTAGAAATCGTCCCCAAAACTCTGCCGCGGCAGAAACCCCCATCGGCTGCCGCGGCAGAAAATGGCCCCAAAACTCTGCCGCGACAGAAACCCTCATCGGCTGCTGCGGCAGCCGAATTGGTAAAATACTGCCACGGCAGAAAGGAACTAGTCCCGACCCGTAGTACGGATCGGGACTAAATACCACCCCAGCACTGCTACGCTGCCACGTGCAGAGCCTTTAGTTCCGGCCCGTAACAGGCCCGGGACTAAAGGCTAGAACCTCTAGTCCTGTTTTCCGTAGTCCCGGCTGCCAATCCGGGACTAGAGGCCCTCTAGGACCGGGACTAATGCCCCGTTCTCCACTAGTGGGGAGAGAGGGAGTAGTGCAGATTAAACCGATCAACATTTCAATATTTTCATTATTTTGTGAAAAAATAAAAACAATTCCAAGGATTCTAAACTCCAAAACTCTTGGAAAATTGCCACCATGCATGAGTGGCACATCAATTGTACTTTACCCATCACCCTTGTCACTTTTGGATGCTTGGAAAGAAAAGCTGCAGGGTGTTCATGAGGAGTCAGCTGGCTTAGCCATCGACCGGTCCCTAACAACCGGGTGTTATTGAATAAATCAAGGCTGCTATTATCATACTAACGCCTCCGGGGATAACCGGGCTCTAACAACCTCTATCTCAACAGGTGTATACATGCATGCAAGTAGCTTTAGCTTGACGTAGAAGCATTCCCGGCCCGGTGGTCGTATAGCACTTAATTACACGGGTCGACGCATCGCCGTCACTGTCCGAGGGAAGGATTAATTTCCTCTTAACGTTCATTAAGGTTGGTACCGATCAGGGCTTAATCAGTAGCTTCCTTTAATTCGGTCTTTGGCGAGTGGATGATACCGGCCGGCTGGCGCTCGACACATGCATCCATTCGTTCGTTCATCATCCACCCGTACGTGCGCTGTCTACTCGATCGGTATATCTTCCTTTTGCCGCCCGTCCGTGCGTCCGTGCGTGCGTTGCCCATGGATTGGCGCCCAACAACAAACGACAGCAACAATGTAATATAAGTACGACGTAGGGTGCAACGTACGAAAGAATAATTGTGGTTTCGTGAAGGAAGCACGTACGCCGAATGAAGTGCATATTATGCCGATCGATCGAGTCTCCTGGTGCATGTGGAGTAGGTTCTTGGGCACATGCCGTGCATCGCAAGGGCGCACGCACATTCATGGTTTTCTAGACATTTCGGAAGGTCAAGTACCGCTACATCTATGGGTGTGTACACGGAGACACCACCAACCAACCAATAAACAGAACAACCTTTGGGTAGATTTCAACATGGTCATGTGCACGTCCAGCTACTACTCTCTCGCCGTAATGATTGTGAACTAGAATCGTCCGGTTCCGTGCAAGCGATTAATTCGATCGATTGTGACCATGCATGCGTAGCAATTGGTAACGTGTCGGGGAAACATGGGAGGATGCGCGTGGCGTGCATGGTCATTTCGGGCCACCCACTTCCGTCCAAGCTTCTTCTCCTTCCTTGGCGTTCAAGTAGGATCGATGGATCGAGGCTTTGCTTTGCTTTGCTTGGATCCCCTGCAATGTCAGGTCAGTGGTGGTCATACACACACAAACACAGGGAGGGCACAGCTCACATGCACGCACTGGCACTGCACCGTTCAAAAAAGCGCACCCGTCTGAAACAAGAAGGGAATCCTAGGGGTGTTAGTAACTGGGATAACTGGGATATGGGGCGTCCTTTTGTGGCGGAAAAAGCCGTGGCGCTTCACGTGCCCTTTTACTTTTGAGACCGCCACGGCGCCACCTGGGATGGGAGGAAGAGTCAAGGTGGAGTTTAATGGACGGCCCGGATCGACGGAGCAGCTGGCTGTGGCGCGCACATGGGTCGGGCGGGGGGTGAGCTTTGGATGCGGTGCGCTGCTGGTCTGAGCTAGCCAGCCAGCCTGCGAGCGTGCAGAGAGCCAGGTCGGTTCGGGCGACTTTGGGCTCGGGCCTCGCCTGCCTGTCTGGTCTCGGCTTTACGAGGTACACGTACCTGTAAGTCTGCCATGATTCTTCTCTCTTTCGGAACATGTTGCCTGTGTAGCGTGTGGTATACTAGATTATAAGGAGGTGATGATGGGTTGGGGTATTTGGTCGGCGACCGTATCTGCTTGTCTACTTTCAGCTTGGCGATGAGTGGAGGATCATTTGGTTGGTTCCAGCAGACAGCTACCAGTGCGATCGGGGAAATGGTATACGCGACGCCTTTGTTCCCTTTCTTCCTTTGCAAAAAAAAAAAAAAGTATAAAATTCTTCGCAAGAAAAAAAACTTCGTTTCAAAAAATATAGGCGGGGCAACAATGTGGGCTAACTGGGCCAGGGACACCAGTTTAACCATAACTCAACTGTAAACAGGACCGCGGAGACACCGGCCCAATGAGGGAAGCTTAGTTTCCAGCAGGGAGTCAAGTAGCTGACGATGATGATTTTCTCATCTCAAAAGAAAAAGAAGCAATGAGCACAAGTGCATGCTGATGTATCTGCTGCATTGCATGATATTCAGGCAGTGCAGAAGACTTGATGAGCCCTAAATCAGCACTGGGTACACCCTAAGGGCCACATGAGCGAGTAGAACAGGTACACGCCGCCTTCGCCGAGCAATCTCGGCTGACTACAGAACATGTACCGATAGATGCCACCGTCTGGTGCCGATCTTGCAGATGAGAAGTTTCAGCACCAGCGTGTTGATCTTGAGCAGGCACAATCAACTTATATGTGGGGGCTGGTTACTAATGTGCACGACAAGAGGCTTCTATTAGATGTTATTCCTTGTACCTAAATGTAGTATTATGCAAATGTTCTGGGTTCAATGTTGCTCCTTCTCTATCAAATACTTGGGGCTCCCACTCTTAACTAGGCGTTTAAAAACCGTTAAATAAAAGAGCAATCTACCAAGAGAACTAACCATAATAAACGCTAGATAAAACATGAATAGAATAATAGAAATTAGACTAATCATGTGAAATAGCGAATACAGATTAAGGCAAATAACCAAACGAATTACAAGGCATAGAACTTGAGATACAATCAGAACAAGGTTGAGAAAGAGGATATACATCACATCAGGAGCAGAGGAACCGCCAGCGTTCGCGTTGGCACCGTCGTCAGCCATGTCGTCGAGGAAGAGGTTGTTGATGTCGGGAAAGACGTTGGCGCTATCGCTATCCATGATGGAGTTCGTGATGAAGTCAGTAGTCGTGCTAATAGCGCTTCCCAAAACCTTATCGCCCTTCGCCCGTACAGGACTTGAAGCAGCTGGGTCTCGGAGGCCTACTGTCCCGTCTCGCGGTGCACGCCGCAAGACGGGATGGAAAAGATCTAGGTAGCGCAGTGTTCTGAAACTGGAGGCGCAAAGGAGTGTAGTATAGTGTGTCTGAGAGAAAGCGCGACCTTTCTCTCTTATAGACACAGAGGGAAGGCAAACAGGCTGCGCGGGAGATAAAACGAAGAGGCAGAAGCTGAAGACAACCTCCACTCAGTTCGCATTCATTTCCACTTAGCTCGTATTAAAAATCCACTTGAGCAAAATATTTTAGCTTCTGTACAACATATACCATTTATGGGTGGCAAAATAAAGCTGCATCGTGACGAGGCGTGGTGAGCAAGGAGGAGGAGGAGGGGCGCGCGTGTATATCTCTTCTCTTCTCGAGAGCTCTTTTTATAGGCTGGTCCAACTTCCACTTAACTAGCAATGTGGGACTAAACTTTTTTATCTCTTGGCTTGCATGAATGAGCCAAATGGACCTTTAAAAGTTTAGAAATTTATCGATATATAATAAATGGGTTGTGCCTATTTAGGCAAAATTTCAACAAAAACTACCGATATGGGTTGTTCCTGGCATGGAAAGCATATTGCAACCGCCGAGAGGCACTCTTGTGAAGTCGGTGATTACCTCTCAAGCAATTTACAACATCACACCTCTTGCCATCCCTCCCGTCATCTTGGCACGAAGGAGATCGCAAGGCAACGTGGTTTCCAGCTCCTCTTCCTGTGAATTCTTGGGAGTTGCCGGGCCATTGGCAAAATCCAATAATCCTACCGTCTTGTTCACAGTCGGCACGTCTTTATTAAAATAAAAAGATGAACTAGGACACTGCCTGACAGAACCGCTAGCTCGGATCTTAGGGTAAACTCGGCTTTTTCTAAGGATCAGGCTAACACTACACAGTTTGCTTGGGGACCACTCACATCTACGGACTGTCGTTTGGTTCCATGGTAGAATTTCAACAAAGGAAGAGAAGGCCTAGCGCCCAAAAAATCCTTTGCACAAAGCAACATGCCCACATATCTCTAAGATACTGTTGTGTTGGCAGGGAGATTGTGGGTTCGAACGCCGTAATGGCCGAGTACCTCGAGGAAAAATCCGACAAGAGGGAAGCTAAATCCATGATCGACGTGAGACAGCAGCAGCACCCATTCCTCGCCGACAAGCTTAGGTCCTAGATCTCCAATCGTGGAGCGCCATGCGCACTTGTCCTTGCTAGGGTTGAGACCCTCCATCTCGGAGACTTCCAGATTGCGGTGACCCAACATACCACTACATGATGTAATACACTATAGTCGTTGACATAACACCAATGAAACACCGTTCACTACTATTACATCCCTCAGAGTGGTACAACAGAAACACAGCAGTTCCAAGACATGACTATAGGTTACAACTCGACTCTTTACAAAAGATCCAGAGAACACTCTAGGTTAAAGAGGGAGAAAGAAACTTCTTACAAAGAAGAATCAAAAACAATCAACTCATGAATATCATGCTAATAATATTAGCATCTAACTATTTGGATTGCATTGCTGCTATTGCAATACTTTACAGAAATAGGTTCTATGGCTAGAGAATGTATTCCTATCTACTCAACCACTTCGTCTTCTCTTTAGTTTATGTGTATGTTGACTTCCTTGACTTCACTGAAGAGCTTGAGCTGTTGATGACGATTCTCTTGAGCATAAGTTGATGTAGACGTCGGCTTAATGGCTTCAGAATCTAGCAAGGGTTAAGAAGATACGTTGAGTACGAGCGTACTCAGCAAGTTCACTAGAAAAGGAGTGTTTGATGCACTATATCTACAGCCACAGACCATAGGTCGTAGGCAATGCAACTTTTCGTAAACATTTCTTCAAAGGTTTCTTTTATTCTGAAAAGCTATGTCCGTCAGCCTTCACGGGTTTACCAGAACTTTCATGGAGTTCCTTTCCCGCCGCGTTCGTGGCTCGTTCCCGAAACAGGGAGTAACAAGTTACAGTTCTTACACTCTGCAGAGGTGCGTCAATTTACCTATGAGAGATCTTAGCTTTGTTGCACATCCGGGCCGCGAACCCGTTCATACTTTCTTGGTATGAGGCCCAGACTAAGATCCAAGCCAATCACTGCCCTCTCCGCGACCTCATATGTCTGCACGATCCTTCGGGGCCGGCTCACCTTCGTTAAGCCCCCTTTCGGGCAGGCTAAAACCCTGATGAGTTCCCAAAGACTCTATGACCCGGTGATGCCCGGACGAGTACCATTTAACTGGACTATATCCCTAAACACCATTCATAGATAATCTAGACACCAAAAGTGTGGGGCGTAAGGGTGCCCACCCATATGTTGGATCCGCACAAGGAATCACAACGTCACGTTAATGTCGTCTTGCCTCCATACGAGAGGAAAATGATACAACTGACTTCTCCGTCCCATTCCAAATCTCATGGTTAACGCATAATATACGGCGCAAGAATCAATGGCGACATTGGTTGTTAAGTCGGGATAATATGTTCCTTTACCACTGGAACTCTTATAGTAGGTTATTACCTTATGGTACATAACCTATAATCATATTATTATAAAAATAGTATTTTCTAACCTTTTTCAAATGCAGGTGATGACAACACTGGATTTGCAAAATACTTTACAGGAAATAATCAAAGGACATGAGCAAGTGTGAACTTGCCTTTTGTGATTGCAAGATTATGCACTCATGGTCTTCGAGACAATATAAAAGATCCAATATCTGAAATCAGCATCATTGGTTCGGTAAGGACTAATGTTTAAAGAAGCAATATGCTCTTATGCATAAGTAATGCGATGCAGTTTATAAACGCGTCCCGGAGATAACGTTGTTCTAGGGTTTAGATACTAGAAATGGTTTCTTTAGAATGTGTTGTCCTTTTAGATAAGTTTCACACTTGTGCTTCTTATTAGGGCTTGTGAGTGTGTGTGAAACAATATGTAATTATACTACCATACAACATTAAGATACAAATCAAAGATTATTTATATAAGAATCGCCTTATCTTTAAATCTTGCTTTACGAGTATAGGCATTTATAAGAAACTTTAAGTATTAAAAATCCTAATATATCAGTAAGGTTTAAAGCAATGTGATTATGATTAATTGTCATATGTTGACTATGATGAAAGATCTTAAGTTTAGTTGTTAAGATTTGGGAATATTGTTTAAAGATTTGTTGTTTGAAGTGGCAAAAAGAATAACATTTGAAGAAAAGATTTCTTTTCTAAGGTCTAAACAATCTTTGTGGTTTATCAAATGTGGTCAAGGTTGTTTGTGCTTACTTGAATAGTTTGGACTTGAGATGCTTTATAACTTAAATAATATAGACCAAAGTTAACTATAAAACATATAATAAAGTTTTTAGTATAATATATAAAGTATTGCAGACTAAAGTTAACTTTAAAGACATAGATGGACTTAAGTTATAATATACCTTGTTTACTTTATAAGGTTTCTTAAGGTTACTTAAGAATAGTATTACTTCTATTTGAGTAGTGGGTTCTTAATTTTATAATGGAATAGAATCATTTATCTTTTTATAAGTAAGTGGTCATAATTTGTAATCAAGGAAGTAATATTACTTAACTATTGATGGATTCAGTATAGTTTTTTGATTTGTTATAAACTTGTATCTAAAGTAATGGAAAAGATTTTATTTAATCACAATTTATTCTTGAAGAGTTTATATTGGACAAGAATCTTTTTAGAAAATAAACTACATATATGGTTTGAATGGTAATTCAATATAATTGTATTTAAAATGTGTTGAACTATTACTAATACTATTTATTATACTCAATTGGATAATTTTTAGAATATTAGCAAATTTTATTTACCCTAATATGAATTATTAACAAAAGAAATAGATTTAAATTCAAGTTATTAAAGTGTTTATTTTTTTATTTAGTTCAAAAGTGGAATATTAGATTTCTAACATATAGGTATTATTTTTGTGATTATTTTGGTATATTACACTTATTTTTTTGATTTAAGAATAATAGATATGATTTTTATAATACTTATTACTTTATAAAGACTTAATAAATAACAATTATTTATTTAAGTGGAATAATAATGCATGACTATAGTTTTAAATTATAATTCTTATTTTTCCAAGTTTTTTGGTATTTTATTTATATTTTTAACATTTACCATAATTAAAATATGAATTATCAAAGTTTTAATTACTTATAAAATATTTATTAAATAATATTTATTAAATAATCATAATAATAATATTTGATAATAATTTTAAGTTGTAGATTTTATTTTTCTGAAAATTTTCATATATTAAACATATTTTTCTGAATTACAAAACAAAAGTTATTGATTTTATAAGATTGAATCATTTTATTTAATTTCTAGAATTAATAAACTAAATAGTTTATGATGTAATGCTGATGTCAGCGTGGGGTGAAAGGAATTTCTCACTAGGTTGATTCTCACCCCCAGTCACTGACTGGTGGGACCTTTGCCGTGTCATTTCTATTGGTTTTTATTTATTACAGAAATCTTATTACAATTTCTAATAAAATGATAAAAGAAAAATAGAATTATGACATCAGCGTGATGTCACGCTGACATCATTCCTAGATCATCCTCAACTCATGGTTGGATCCATGAATCGGGTGCGTGCGCGGGGCTGTGCTTGGGCTTATCGAAAAGAGGGCGTGACGGCGAACCTAGCAGTGGTGGCGCCGCCCCTGTTTGGTCGTCGGAACTTGCTCCGCTGCGAGCAAACACGACGGCGGTCAGAGGTTCATGGCAGAATGACAAAATACGGCAAGATAGAAGAATTTAAGGGGTGCGGGATTACGGCGAGCTCACCCTAATGGTGTAGGGATGGTTAGCAAGCTCGGGGAAGCTTGGAGACGACGACATGGTCGACGGCGAACAACTTCCAGAGGCGGAGAGGAAACGAACGGCGTCGTCGGTAGGAACAACGCTGGGACGAGTCCTTCGGGGAGAAGGACCAGAACGACGAGGCTAATCTCCTAGGGTCCTTATCTAGGCGAGAAGAGGTCAGGAACGCCGGGGCTCGCCGGTGACAGAGACACTAGGGTTTGCAGAAATGACGAACTTGCGAGAAATTAAGAGGGGGAATGACGTGTTCAGCCCTATCCAAAACGGCTTCGAGACTTTGTAGGCGCCGAGGCAGCAACACGGATCTTGGCGCTCGCCGGCGATGAGGGTGCGGCCACCGAGCTGCTTGTAGCATTGTAAGGTCGACGACGGCTCGGGGAAGACAACGAATCGGTATGGGCTTGTCTTGGGCTGCAACTGGGCTAGGTGGGCCGTAGCAGAAGGAAAGAGGAAGCTGACTGCTGCTGCTTGAGGGCGACGGATAAGGAGGATGAATATGGGCCACGGGCCAGAAACAATTCCCTTTGTTTTTCCTTATTCCTTTTCTTTTTCTATATTCTGTTTTGTATTTTCACCTTTGTTTTAAGATTTGTATTCTACTTATTTGTTTGAAATTTTCTATACAATTTTATCTGCTAGATAATTGCAGCAAATCCTAAAAGGTATTCATAGTCATTTTGTGAGTTTTATTGTATAATGATTATTTCTTTACTTTCTTTATATACATACCTTTTCATTTAGTATTTGTACAGACTTTAAATATGAATTTTAATTTATCTAATATCCATAAACTTATTAAAGAATGTATTACTATAAATCCATGAGTTTTAATTCTAATTGATTTATAATATTAAAGAAAATTTTATATATATTGATCCTTCATTAATTTTCAATACATGAAGTTTTGAATAATTAATATGGTTAATATTATTCTCATAAATTTAAGAAATATCAATGTAGATACTTTATTATATCTAAAAAAGAAGTTAGGGTTTGAATTGCAAATGCTTACCCTAGGGTTTAGGGTTCTTAATATACTTATATTCTTCTGTTGATGTTAATAAAGATTGATGACTAAGACAGATTGTTTTTATGTTTGTGATTTAGAATGATATCACCCTTTAAAATAGAAAGTTATTCTCTGGGATGAATTATGAGAAAGAATTGATAACTATAGTTTCTAGGCATATATGATTTGCATGTTTGAAAGTGTCAAAGTTATGCTTTAGTGATTTTCTGTAGGAAAATATTCCTATAAAGCATTATGGGAATAAGATGATAAATCAATCAGAATAAATGGATATTATATTTGGTTAAAGATTTAGGGTTTAGTGTTTACCAAGAATTCCTATCTTCCACAATTCACAATCCTGGACTTATAATTAAGGAATTCCTTTCCTGGATATACTACTTCTTCATATTCAGCATCATGTATTATCATGATGAGCTTTTCTTCACAAGAACATTCTTATCCACCTTTAATTCTTCTAAACCCATTTATAAATCCAATGAATCTTGACACTAAAGCTCATAAGCTTTACATATCCATACTTGGTTATATCAACTAATCTACTGCTGATAACCTCTAATCCATTAAGTAATTACTTCTAACTCCATTCATACTCTTCTTTAATAATCCATCGCTAAATTTCTCCAGTAGATGTCTATATCAAACTACTTCACCTCAAGTATTAGTATTTCCCAAGAGGAAACTACTACTTCTATAATCCAATGTTGCTCCAGCATCATCTTAATCATAATATATTGCCTCTACTTTACTCTAGTATCTAACATTCCAACCTCACATTACATTAATGTGACTTGTAATTACTAATCTAGGATAATATATCTATATTAGGGTTTAATCATGTTCTATCCACCAATGTCACTTATACATGATATATGCATTCAATCTTGGTGACAAAAACATGATCATTAGAATCCTTTGATCATATATGGTTTAGGTTTCCAGTTTACTAATTAAGGTTTTATCAATACAACATTACAGTTGTATTAAAATTATCTTCTTAGTATCTCTATTGTATTAAAGGATGTTATTCATGGACTATGCTTACTTAATCCAATAGGATTACTCCTTGGTATCTATCTTCAGGATTCATCCTGATAGTCCTATTTGTTAAATATAAGTATATCTTCTGCATAACTCTTCTATCTATTAAGGAGTGAGTTAACTCCATTAAGTATCACATTGATCTTATTCTCCTCCAACTCTCCCATCCTATAAATGATATTCAAATCTACCATTACTATTTACCCCTTCTTACTAATTTCTTTATAGGACTTAAGTGAATGCTATGATATGGTCAAGAGTTGATAAATCAAGGATTGATAGATTAATAATTGGTGAATCAATAGTTGATTACTCAACATTGATGAACAATAGATATTAGAATAAGATTCAATAGAGATGATAAGGATTGATATGGAAAGAAATATGTATGGTGAATGATCTTGACTTGGTTTCTTTCCTACTCAAACTCACTAAAGAGTTAAGGTTAGGTATTACCATGATACTCATGGTAGGAATAAATAAGGATAAAATAGGTCAAGGGTTAGTTATTACATTCTTGTTACTTGAATTATATCCATAGCTTGGTATTCATGGATTGTTGTGATGAACACTATGGAATGATCACTTAAGGATCAAATATAATTCATTAAATAATATATTAGGGTTTAACTTTTATTACATTTGATCTACCCTCAGATGAAATCTCCCTTACCCAAAATAAGGTTTTAGCAAAGGTCATATTGAAACTTATCGCAATCAACTTGATGATCTACTTCAATTCCATCAAGTTAAGAGAAGCTTCAATCCCTTGGACAAGTTTTATTCAAAAGCGCGAAAATTATTCAGATTTTCTATGCATGAATGCAATGCACACATCTGTGTTCAGCTTATTTCTAATCTCTAATGCTGGGATGTTACAGACTCTCCCCCTTAAAATAAACTTCGTCCTCGAAGTTCGTATACTCTCACGTTTCGGAATGAGGAATTGTCTTGCATTGATTATGATATGTCTCCATTCCATGGTAACCTCAATGGGAATAATTGTAATATCCCATATCCAAATCTTTTCCTTGAATCCTCATCATACTCAACAATCTTCAACTTGGTGTCTCCAATACTCCAAAGTTCTTTTTACTTTAGTCCCTTAGGGATATATCCTTTTTACAAAATCCTTTTAATTGAGTCTCTTATTTAGTTCATTATCCTGATTAGGTATCCCAATCCAATTCCTTAACTTGATCATCAAACGTCCTTATTATTCTATGTAAGGTCTAGGAATTCTCATTAAGGTAGAGTTTTAAATTTTTATTAGTCAATAGTGGTGGCCAAAAGACTAATCTTTGAATTATCATTGTATGAGTTGTACTGGTAGTCCTTCCGAAGATTGGATTTGAACTCCTTTAGTCCATACCCATCAGAATTTCTTGTTTCACTATACACATTTGTAGGGGTTCGTAGCATGGAAAACAAAAAAATTCTACCGCATGCACACAAACAAGCCAAGATCTATCTACTAGATTGTAGCAACGAGTCGATAGAAGCACTCACCCTCGAAGATTCCAAAGCGGTTAACGAGAGCAGATTATCGTGGGTGATGTAGTCGTACACTTGCCGATCTCAAGATCGCGTAGACGATCCTTCCGGCGCTGCGTTCTGGCAGCGCTTCCGCAGTCGGTCACACGTTCGGTACTCGATGAAGACCTTCCTCTCCCTTGTTCCAGCAGGCAGCGGAGGTTGTAGTTCTCCCCTCGAAATTTTGGCAGCACGACGGCGTGGTGTGGGAAGTAGAGGGAAGATCCCGCAGGGCTTCGTCTAAGCCGGTGCGAGTTATGTTGGATCTAGGGTTTCCCGGTGATCTAGGGTTTAGAAGACCGGGAGGAGGAGGAGGTGTCGGCGGCGTCTAGTGCGGCATCAACGAGGTGGCGGCGGCTGGCGGCGGCGGCTTGGCGCGGCGGCGGCGGCTTGGCACGGGGAGGGCTAGGGCTTGTGTGTCTTGGGGCAGCCCTCCCCCTCTATTTATGAGAGGGGGGCAACCTTGAGGGAGGGGAGTTTGAAACCACTTCCAAACCCAAGTTGGAAGGACTCTTTCCTTCTTCCACTAGGAAACCATTGTTCCAGTTTGACTTTTCAAACCGCCCGTTTGACTTTCAATTTAGAGCTTTAGTTCTCTATCACAAATTTCCACACCAAGTGACCTAGGATATGATCCAATCATTCCACTTACCCATGACACATTCATGGACCATTCCCCTTCGGTTCGGTGAACCTTCTAGAACCTTCTAGAATCTCTCCGATGAAAACATCGAAATCATTCCCGAACTCCGGAATCGTATGAATCTTATTCTACGGACCATTCCGGATCTCCTCGTGATATCCTGGATCCCATCCGAGACTCCGAAAAACATTCGGTATCCCTACTAACATTCCATATCTACTAAACAACATCGAATCCTTAAGTGTGTCTTCCTACGGTTCGTGAATTATGCAGACATGACCGAGACTCTTCTCCGATCAATAACCAATAGAGGAATTTGGAAATTCATATGTCTCCCACCTATTTATACGATTACTTTGCGATCGAATGAACCACTTACATACAATACCAATTTCCCTTTGTCTCATGATAGTTTACTTATCCGAGGTTTTGATCGTCGATATCTCTGCATACCTAGTTCAACCTTGTTACCGATAAGTACTCTTTTCTCGTTCCCGTGATATGTGATCCCTTGTGAGCCAGTCACATGCTTGCAAGCTAATTGGATGACATTCCACCGAGAGGGCCCGGAGTATATCTATCCGTCATATGGATGGACAAATCCCACTCTTGATACATGTGCCTCAACCCATACTTTCCGAACACTCAATGCCACCTTTATAGCCACCCAGTTACGGTGTGGTGTTTTATGTCATCAAAGCATCCTTCCGGTGATGGTGATTAGCATGATCTCATGGTCAAAGGAATTAGGTTACTATGTATCAGAAAGCTTATAGCAAACAAACTATTGAAATGACTTGATTTTTATGCTATGCTTATCTACAGGAGTATGTCCATCACACCATTCTCCTAATGACATGATCTCGTTGTTAAGAACATCTCAATGTTCATGATCTAGAAACCACGATCATCTATTAACCAACAAGCTAGTATTATAAATAGGCTTTACTAGGGACTCTAATTTAGTTTACAAATCACACAAGTATTAATGTTTCCGGTTAATACTGTTATAGCATGAATGTAAACATTTATCATAAACACAAAGATATAATAATAACCACTTTTATTATTGCCTCTAGGGCATATCTCCAATATTCTCCCACTTGCACTAGAGTCAACTAATCTAGATTACATGGTAATATACCGAACACCCATGGCAGTTTGGTGCTGGTCATGTTTTGCCCTCGGAAGAGGTTTAGTCAATTAAACGGATCCGCCACATTCTGATCTGTGTGTACTTTGCAAATCTTTATGTCACCATCTTGGTCATGCTCTTGAATAGCGTGAAAATGTAGCTTGATATGCTTCAGCTTCTTGTGTGACCTTGGTTCTTGCGCATTGGCTATGGCGCCCATGTTATCACAATAGATAGACAATGGGTCCAGTGCACTTGGAACCACACCGAGCTCTGTAATGAACTCCTTCATCCATATGGCCTCTTCTGAAGCCTCCGAAGCAGCTATGTATTCCGATTCAGTTGAATATCTCACCACAACGCTTTGCTTTGCACTCCTCCAGCTAACTGTTGCACCATTGAAAGTAAATACGTATCCAGATTGAGATTTAGAATCATCCGGATCGGTGTTCCAACTAGCATCGGTGTAACCATTAACAACGAGTTGTTCATCACCTCCATAAGAAAGAACCATATCCTTAGTTCTTCTCAAGTACTTAAGGATGTTTTTGACCGCTGTCCAATGATACACTCCTGGATCACTTTGATATCTGCTAGTCAGACTAACAACATATGCAATATCGGGTCTAGTACATAGCATGGCATACATAAGAGATCCTATGGATGAGGCATAGGGAGTCTTACTCATCCTTTCTCTATCTTCTGTCGTTGCAGGACTTTGAGTTTTACTCAAGGTCGTATTGGGCAACATGGGCAAGAACCCTTTCTTGCTATCTTCTATTCAAAACCTCTTTAGAACTTTGTCCAAATATGTACTCTGTGACAATGATATTAGGCGCCTCGATCTATCTCTATAAATCTTTATGCCTAATATGTAAGCTGCTTCGCCAAGATCTTTCATTGAAAAACTATTATTCAAATAATCCTTGATACTATTAAAAAGGTCTACATCATTCCCAATCAACAATATGTCATCTACATAAAGTATTAAGAATGCTACAGAGCTCCCACTCACTTTCTTGTAAATACAAGCTTCTCCATAAGTTTGTATAAAACCAAAACTTTTGATCACCTTATCAAAACGTTGATTCCAACTTCGGGATGCTTGCTTCAATCCGTAAATGGACCGTTGAAGCTTGCATACCTTGTTAGCATCTTTAGGATCGACAAAACCTTTGGGTTGTACCATATACAACTCTTCATCAATGTCTCCATTGAGGAACGCCATTTTGACATCCATCTACCATATCTCATA
Source organism: Avena sativa (assembly GCA_916181665.1). Taxonomy (NCBI): domain Eukaryota; kingdom Viridiplantae; phylum Streptophyta; class Magnoliopsida; order Poales; family Poaceae; genus Avena; species Avena sativa. Next base: position 380,940,217 of record OV702284.1, read on the forward strand.
ATCATAATATGCAGCAATTGCTAACATAATCCTCATAGACTTTAGCTTCGCTACCAGTGAGAAAGTCTCTGTTGGAGATATGCCCTAGAGGCAATAATAAATGTAGTTATTATTATATCTTTGTGTTTATGATAAATGTTTGCATTCATGCTATAATAGTATTAACAAGGAAACCATTAATACTTGTGTGATTTGTAAACTTAATTTGAAGTCCCTAGTATAGCCTCTATACTTCACTAGCTTGTTGGTTGATTGATGATGTGGTTTCTTTGTCATGAACATTGAGATGTTATCAACAACAAGATCATATCGTTAGGAGAATGATATGGTGGACATACTCCTATAGACAAGCGTAGCATAAAGATCAAGTCATTTCAATAGTTCAATTGCTATATGCTTTCTGATACATAGTAACCTAATTCCTTCGACCATGAGATCATGCATATCACCTTTACTGGATGGATGCTTTGATGTCATCAAACACCACACCGTAACAGGGTGGCTATAAAGGTGGCATTGAGTGTTCGGAAAGTATTGGTTGAAACACATGGATCAAGAGTGGGATTTGTCCATCCACATGACGGATAGATATTCTCTGGGCCCTCTCGGTGAAATGTCATCCAATTAGCTTGCAAGCATGTGACTTGGTCACAAGGGATCACATATCACGGGAACGAGAAAAGAGTACTTATCAGTAACGAGGATGAACTAGGTATGCAGAGATACCGACGATCATAACCTCGGATAAGTAACATATCGTGAGACAAAGGGAAATTGGTATCGTATGTAAGTGGTTCATTCGATCGCAAAGTAATCGTAGAAATATGTGGGAGCCATATGAATTTCCAGATTCCTCTATTGGTTATTGTTCGGAGAAGTGTCTCGATCATGTCCGCATAATTCACGAACCGTAGGGAGACACACTTAAGGATTCGACGTTGTTTGAGTAGTTATGGTATTATGAGAAAGAGACCGAATGTTGTTCGGAGTCTCGGATGGGATCCGGGATATCACGAGGTGATCCGGAATGGTCCGGAGAATAAGATTCATATAAGGAAAGTCCCGTTTCGGAGTTCGGGAATGATTCCGGTGTTTTCATTGGGGATATTCTAGAAGGTTCCGGATTGTCCGGCACTCCGGGGGGGAAGGGGTACATGAATGTGTCATTACATATTGGAATGATTGCATCATGTACTAAGTGTTCTTGCTGTCCCAAATATAGGATTAAATTGAATCCTAAAACAGAAAAGTCAAATGTCCAGTTTGAAAGTCAAACTGCCAAAACAAGAAACTGTGGGAAACAAGCAAGAGGAGTTGGAACCAACCTGGAGGAGGAGTTGGACTCCTCCAGGCCGGCGCCCAGCCCTAGGCCGAGTTGGGGAGGGACTCCCTCCCTCCCCTGGCGCGCCCACACCCTCCCACCTATATAAGGAGGGGCAGGGCTCCCCTCCTAGACACACAAGTTTCCTATCCTCTAAACTAAACCCTAGATCTAGACCCCGGTTTAGAGCTATTCGGTTTAGAGCCTTCTAATTGGTTTAGAGCCCTCTAATTGGTGTGTCTAATTACTAGACCACTAATAGCCTCTCTCATAAGCTCCACCATACTCGCACCGGCTTAAGGCGAAGCCCTGCGGGATTTCCCCTCTACCTCCGGTACCACGCCGTTGTGCTGCCGGAATCGCGAGGAGAGTGCTACAACCTCCGCTGCCTGCTGGAACAAGGGAGAGGAAGGTCTTCGTCGAGTACCGAACGTGTGACCGACTGCGGGAGCGCTGCGGGAACGCGGCGCCGGAAGGATCGTCTACGCGATCTTGAGATCGGAAAGAGTACGACTACATCACCCACGAGAATCTGCTCTCGTTAAACACTTTGGAATCTTCGAGGGTGAGTTATTCCATCGACTCGTTGCTACAATCTAGTAGATAGATCTTGGCTTGTTTGTTTGTATGCGATAGAAAATTTTTGTTTTCCATGCTACGAACCCCTACAGTGGTATCAGAGCCGTGTCTATATGTAGATCTGTTGCACGAGTAGAACACAATGGTCATTGTGGGCGTTGATGCTTTTATTGTAGATTGCTTTTTGTGTACTTTGCATCTTGCGGTATGTTGGGATGAAGCGGCCCGGGCTAACCTTACATGACATCGTTCATGAGACTTGCTCCACGCTTGACATGCAACTCGTTTTGCATAAGTGGCTTTGCGGGTGCCTGTTTCTCCTAGCATAGTAAAGATCCAATTTACAACGGGTGATCAACAATGCTAGTATCAATGTTGTGGTTCTTGTTCGTAAGTTAGAACGACACTTATGGAAAGCCCCAAACCACGTAAAATATGCAAAGAAAGTAGAAGCGTCTAACTTTGTTTTGCAGGGGTGTGCAGTGATGTGATATGGCCATGATTGTGATTATATTTGATGTATGCAATGTTCCTTATTGTAAGTTGGCAACCGGCAGGAGCCATATGGTTGTCTTTAATTTCTGTTAAGACCTGCGTGTCTATTCAAAATAGTTGTAATAGTTGAAGCTGGTGGACGACAACCATGGAGAAGCGTCATTGACCTTGATGCTATGCCGGTGATGATGGAGATCATATTCGTGCTTGAAGATGGAGATCGGAAGCACAAAGAAGAAAGGCCATATCATATCACATATTATGAATTGCATGTGATGTTAATCCTTTATGCATCTTGTATTGCTTAGTAGACGACGGTAGCATTATAAGATGATCCCTCATGCACATAAATTTCAAGTTCTAAAGTGTTCACCCTTAGTATGCACCGTTGCCAAAGCTTGCTGCTTCGAAGCACCACGTGATGATCGGGTGTCTTTGATTCCGCGGGTGAATACAACGTAAGCAAGCCAGATTTGCTTATGCGGAAGCTAAGGTTTGATCTTGACGAGCCTAGCATGTACAGACATGGCCTCAGGAACACGGATCGCCGAAAGGCAAAGCATGAATCATATAGTAGATATGATGAACATGATGATTGTTCGCCATTAAAACTATATCAGCTCTCGTGATGATCGGTGTTGATGTAGTGGATTTGGTTCGTGTGATCACTAAAACAATGTGAGGGATGTTGTTTTGAGTGGGAGTTCACCTAGTTTAATTTCATTAATTAATTTGAACTCAATTTGTCATAAACTTAGTCTAAACTATTGCAAATATGTTGTAGATCAATGGCAGCCCCTACCATCAATTTTAATGCGTTCCTAGAGAAAGAAAAGTTGAAAAACAATGGAAGCAACTTCGCGGATTGGTTCCGCAATTTGAGGATTGTCCTCACAGCTGGTAATTTGACCTATGTGCTGGATGCACCGCTAGGTGACCCACCTGCAGCTGATGCTACCGATGAAGTAAAGAATGTTTACCTTGCTCGGAAGAATCAGTACTCCATAGTTCAGTGTGCTATCTTGTATGGTTTAGAATCGGAGCTTCAGAAAAGGTTTGAAGAGTCAGATCCATATGATATTGTCGAGGATCTCAAATTAATCTTTGAGACTCATGCGGCAATTGAAAGTTATGAAGCTTCTGAAAAGTTCTTTAACTGCAAGATGGAAGAGGGTAGCTCCGTCAGTGAGCATGTGCTTAAGATGTCTGGGCACGCAAATAAACTTCAAAGTTTGGGTATAGTGATTCCTAATACTTTGGGAGTTTACCGCATCCTCCAATCACTACCACCAAGTTACAAGAACTTGGTGATGAACTACAACATGCAGAACATGAACAAAGAGTTGCCAGAACTATTTGCTATGTTAAAATCTGCAGAAGTGGAGATCAAGAAAGAGCACCAAGTGTTGATGGTCAATAAGACCACCAAATTCAAGAAAGGCAAGTCTAAGCAAAAGGGACACTTCAAGAAGGGTGGTAAGAAAGTTACCACGCCGACGAAGAAGACCAAGGCTGGACCTATACCTGGAACTGAGTGCTTTTACTGCAAGGGAGAAGGTCACTGGAAGCGGAATTGCCCAAGGTACTTGGCGGATTTGAAGAACGGCAACATCAAAAAGAAAGGTATATCTGATATACATGTTATTGATGTGTATCTCACTAGTACTCGTAGTAGTGCCTGGGTATTTGATACTGGTTCGGTTGCTCATATTTGTAACTCGAAACAGGAGCTGCAGAATAAACGGAAGCTAGTGAAGAACGAGGTGACGATGCGCGTAGGAAACGGATCAAAGGTTGATGTGATCGCGGTCGGCACGCTACCTCTTCATCTACCATCGGGATTAGTTTTATACTTAAATAATTGTTATTTGGTGCCTGCATTAAGCATGAACATTATATCAGGATCTTGTTTATTGCAAGACAATTACTTGTTTAAATCCGAGAATAATGGTTGTTCGATTTATATGAGTAATGTGTTTTATGCACATGCACCTTTGATAGACGGTCTATTCATATTGAATCTCGATAGTAGAAATACACATATTAATAACATTGAGGCTAAACGTTTGAAATCAAGCGATAATTTGACCTATATGTGGCACTGTCGTCTTGGTCACATTGGAGTGAAGCGTATGAAGAAACTCCATTCCGATGGACTTCTTGAATCACTTGATTTTGAATCACTTGAAAGATGCGAAGCATGTCTGATGGGTAAAATGACTAAGACTCCATTTTCTGGTATGATGGAGCGAGCTACGGACTTATTGGAAATCATACATACCGATGTATGTGGTCCAATGAGTGTAGCATCGCGCGGTGGTTATCGTTATGTTCTTACCTTCACGGATGATTTGAGTAGATATGGGTATATCTATTTCATGAAACATAAGTCCGAAACTTTCGAGAAGTTTAAGGAGTTTCAAAGTGAGGTAGAGAATCAACGTAACAAGAAGATTAAATTTCTACGTTCTGATCGTGGAGGTGAATATCTAAGTTACGAGTTTGGCGAGCATTTGAAGAAATGTGGAATACTTTCGCAGTTGACACCGCCGGGAACACCACAGCGTAATGGTGTGTCTGAACGTCGTAATCGAACTCTCTTAGATATGGTTCGTTCTATGATGTCACTTACAGATTTACCGCTATCATTTTGGGGTTATGCATTAGAAACAGCCGCATTCACTTTAAATAGGGCACCATCTAAATCCGTTGAAACGACACCGTATGAATTATGGTTTGGGAAGAAACCTAAATTGTCGTTCCTTAAAGTTTGGGGATGCGAAGCCTATGTAAAGAAGTTACAGCCGGACAAGCTTGAACCCAAAGCGGAAAAATGCGTCTTCATAGGATACCCGAAGGAAACTATTGGGTATACCTTCTATCATAGATCCGAAGGCAAAATCTTCGTTGCCAAGAATGGATCCTTTCTAGGGAAGGAATTTCTCTCGAAAGAAGTGACTGGAAGGAAAGTAGAACTCGACGAGGTTGTCGAACCTTCTCTCGAAATTGCGAGTAGCGCAGCACCGGAAGAAGTTCCTGTGGTGCCTGCACCAATAAGAGAGGAAGCTAATGATAGTGATCATGAAACTTTGGTTGAAGTTGCTACAGAGCCTCGGAGGTCAACGAGAACTCGTACCACTCCAGATTGGTATGATTCCGTTATGAATGTCATGTTGGTGGACAACACCGATGACCCCGAGACATATGAGGAAGCGATGATGAGCCCAGATTCCAATAAATGGCAAGAAGCCATGAAATCCGAGATTGGATCCATGTACGAAAACCAAGTATGGACTTTGGTGGACTTACCGGATGGCCGGAAGGCTGTCGAGAACAAATGGATTTTCAAGAAGAAAACAGATGCTGATGGTAATGTTACTGTCTATAAAGCTCGACTTGTCGCAAAAGGGTTTCGACAAATTCAAGGAGTTGACTACGATGAGACTTTCTCACCGGTAGTGAAGCTAAAGTCTGTGAGGATTATGTTAGCAATCGCTGCATATTATGATTATGAGATATGGCAGATGGATGTCAAAACAGCATTCCTCAATGGAGACATTGATGAAGAGTTGTATATGATACAACCCAAAGGTTTTGTCGATCCTAAAGATGCTAACAAGGTATGCAAGCTTCAACGGTCCATCTATGGATTGAAGCAAGCATCCCGAAGTTGGAATCAACGTTTTGATAAGGTAATCAAAAGTTTTGGTTTTATACAAACTTATGGAGAAGCTTGTATTTACAAGAAAGTGAGTGGGAGCTCTGTAGCATTCTTAATACTGTATGTGGATGACATATTGTTGATTGGGAATGATGTAGACCTTCTTAATAGTGTCAAGGAATATTTGAATAATAGTTTTTCAATGAAGGATCTTGGCGAAGCAGCTTATATATTAGGCATAAAGATTTATAGAGATAGATCGAAACGCCAAATATCATTGTCACAAAGTACATATTTGGACAAAGTTCTAAAGAGGTTTGGAATGGAAGATAGCAAGAAAGGGTTCTTGCCCATGTTGCCCAATACGACCTTGAGTAAAACTCAAAGTCCGACATCGGCAGAAGATAGAGAAAGGATGAGTAAGACTCCCTATGCCTCAGCCATAGGATCTCTAATGTATGCCATGCTATGTACTAGACCCGACATCGCATATGCTGTTAGTTTAACTAGCAGATATCAAAGTGATCCAGGAGTGGATCATTGGACAGCGGTCAAAAACATCCTTAAGTACTTGAGAAGAACTAAGGATATGGTTCTTTCTTATGGAGGTGATGAACAGCTCGTTGTTAATGGTTACACCGATGCTAGTTGGAACACCGATCCAGATGATTCTAAATCACAATCTGGATACGTATTTATTTTGAATGGTGCAGCAGTTAGCTGGAGGAGTGCAAAGCAAAGCGTTGTGGCGAGATCTTCAACTGAATCGGAATACATGGCTGCTTCGGAGGCTTCACAAGAAGCGATATGGATGAAAGAGTTCATTATAGAGCTGGGTGTGGTTCCTAGTGCGCTGGACCCAATGTCTATCTACTGTGATAACATGGGCGCCATAGCCAATGCGCAAGAACCAAGGTCACACAAGAAGCTGAAGCATATCAAGCTACGTTTTCATGCTATTCGAGAACATATCCAGGATGGGGATATAAAGATTTGCAAAGTACACACAGATCTGAATGTGGCGGATCCGTTGACTAAACCTCTCCCGAGGGCAAAACATGACCAACACCAAACTGCCATGGGTGTTCGGTATATTACCATGTAATCTAGATTAGATGACTCTAGTGCAAGTGGGAGACTGTTGGAGATATGCCCTAGAGGCAATAATAAATGTAGTTATTATTATATCTTTGTGTTTATGATAAATGTTTGCATTCATGCTATAATAGTATTAACAAGGAAACCATTAATACTTGTGTGATTTGTAAACTTAATTTGAAGTCCCTAGTATAGCCTCTATACTTCACTAGCTTGTTGGTTGATTGATGATGTGGTTTCTTTGTCATGAACATTGAGATGTTATCAACAACAAGATCATATCGTTAGGAGAATGATATGGTGGACATACTCCTATAGACAAGCGTAGCATAAAGATCAAGTCATTTCAATAGTTCAATTGCTATATGCTTTCTGATACATAGTAACCTAATTCCTTCGACCATGAGATCATGCATATCACCTTTACTGGATGGATGCTTTGATGTCATCAAACACCACACCGTAACAGGGTGGCTATAAAGGTGGCATTGAGTGTTCGGAAAGTATTGGTTGAAACACATGGATCAAGAGTGGGATTTGTCCATCCACATGACGGATAGATATTCTCTGGGCCCTCTCGGTGAAATGTCATCCAATTAGCTTGCAAGCATGTGACTTGGTCACAAGGGATCACATATCACGGGAACGAGAAAAGAGTACTTATCAGTAACGAGGATGAACTAGGTATGCAGAGATACCGACGATCATAACCTCGGATAAGTAACATATCGTGAGACAAAGGGAAATTGGTATCGTATGTAAGTGGTTCATTCGATCGCAAAGTAATCGTAGAAATATGTGGGAGCCATATGAATTTCCAGATTCCTCTATTGGTTATTGTTCGGAGAAGTGTCTCGATCATGTCCGCATAATTCACGAACCGTAGGGAGACACACTTAAGGATTCGACGTTGTTTGAGTAGTTATGGTATTATGAGAAAGAGACCGAATGTTGTTCGGAGTCTCGGATGGGATCCGGGATATCACGAGGTGATCCGGAATGGTCCGGAGAATAAGATTCATATAAGGAAAGTCCCGTTTCGGAGTTCGGGAATGATTCCGGTGTTTTCATCGGGGATATTCTAGAAGGTTCCGGATTGTCCGGCACTCCGGGGGGGAAGGGGTACATGAATGTGTCATTACATATTGGAATGATTGCATCATGTACTAAGTGTTCTTGCTGTCCCAAATATAGGATTAAATTGAATCCTAAAACAGAAAAGTCAAATGTCCAGTTTGAAAGTCAAACTGCCAAAACAAGAAACTGTGGGAAACAAGCAAGAGGAGTTGGAACCAACCTGGAGGAGGAGTTGGACTCCTCCAGGCCGGCGCCCAGCCCTAGGCCGAGTTGGGGAGGGACTCCCTCCCTCCCCTGGCGCGCCCACACCCTCCCACCTATATAAGGAGGGGCAGGGCTCCCCTCCTAGACACACAAGTTTCCTATCCTCTAAACTAAACCCTAGATCTAGACCCCGGTTTAGAGCTATTCGGTTTAGAGCCTTCTAATTGGTTTAGAGCCCTCTAATTGGTGTGTCTAATTACTAGACCACTAATAGCCTCTCTCATAAGCTCCACCATACTCGCACCGGCTTAAGGCGAAGCCCTGCGGGATTTCCCCTCTACCTCTGGTACCACGCCGTTGTGCTGCCGGAATCGCGAGGAGAGTGCTACAACCTCCGCTGCCTGCTGGAACAAGGGAGAGGAAGGTCTTCGTCGAGTACCGAACGTGTGACCGACTGCGGGAGCGCTGCGGGAACGCGGCGCCGGAAGGATCGTCTACGCGATCTTGAGATCGGAAAGAGTACGACTACATCACCCACGAGAATCTGCTCTCGTTAAACACTTTGGAATCTTCGAGGGTGAGTTATTCCATCGACTCGTTGCTACAATCTAGTAGATAGATCTTGGCTTGTTTGTTTGTATGCGATAGAAAATTTTTGTTTTCCATGCTACGAACCCCTACAGTCTCATCATAGTCAACTCCTTAAATTTGTCGAAACCCTTTTGCAACAAGTCGAGCTTTATAGACAGTAACATTACCATCAGCATCTGTTTTTTTCTTGAAAATCCATTTGTTCACGACAGCCTTCCGGCCATTCGGTAAGTCCACCAAAGTCCATACTTGGTTTCCGTACATGGATCCAATCGCGGATTTCATGGCTTCTTGCCATTTATTAGAATCTGGGCTCATCATCGCTTCCTCATATGTCGCAGGGTCATCGGTGTTGTCTACCAACATGATACTCATAACGGGATCATACCAATCAGGAGTGGTACGAGTTCTCGTTGACCTGCGAGGTTCTGTAGTTACTTCAACTGAAGTTTCATGATCAACATCACTAGATTCCTCTCTTATTGGTGTAGGCGACACAGGAACTACTTCCGGTGTTGCGCTACTCGCAAGTTTGAGAAAAAGTTCAACAACCTCGTCGAGTTCTACTTTCCTTCCAGTCTCTTCTTTCGAGAGAAACTCCTTCTCTAGAAAGGATCCATTCTTGGCAACGAAGATTTTGCCCTCGGATCTATGATAGAAGGTATACCCAATAGTTTCCTTCGGGTATCCTATGAAGATGCATTTTTATGCTTTGGGTTCAAGATTGTCGGACTGTAACTTCTTTACATAAGCTTCGCAACCCCAAAATTTAAGGAACGACAATTTAGGTTTCTTCCCAAACCATAATTCATACGGTGTCGTTTCAACGGATTTAGATGGTGCCCTATTTAAAGTGAATGCGGCTGTTTCTAATGCATAACCCCAAAATGACTGCGGTAAATTTGGAAGTGACATCATAGATCGAACCATATCCAAGAGAGTTCGATTACGACGTTCGGACACACCATTACGTTGTGGTGTTCCCGGCGGTGTCAATTGTGAAAGTATTCCACATTTCTTCAAATGCTCGCCAAACTCGTAACTTAGATATTCACCTCCACGATCAGATCATAGAAATTTAATCTTCTTGTTACGTTGATTCTCTACTTCACTTTGAAATTCCTTAAACTTCTTGAAAGTTTCGGACTTATGTTTCATGAAATAGATATAACCATATCTACTCAAGTCATCTGTGAAGGTAAGAACATAACGATAACCACCGCGCGATGCTACACTCATTGGGCCACACAAATCGGTATGTATGATTTCCAATAAGTCCGTAGCTCGCTCCATCATACCAGAAAATGGAGTCTTAGTCATTTTACCCATTAGACATGCTTCGCATCTTTCAAGTGATTCAAAATCAAGTGATTCAAGAAGTCCATCGGAATGGAGTTTATTCATACACTTCACTCCAATATGACCAAGACGACAGTGCCACATATAGGTCGAGTTATCACTCAATTTCAAACATTTAGCTTCAACATTATTAATGTGTGTATTATTACAATCGAGATTCAATAATAATAGACCATCTATCAAAGGTGCATGTGCATAAAATATATTACTCATATAAATCGAACAACCATTATTCTCGGACTTAAACAAGTAACCGTCTCGCAATAAACATGATCCGGATATAATGTTCATGCTCAACGCAGGCACCAAATAACAATTATTTAAGTATAAAACTAATCCCAATGGTAGATGAAGAGTTAGCGTGCCGGCCGCGATCACATCAACCTTTGATCCATTTCCAACGCGCATCATCACCTCGTTCTTCGCTAGTTTCCGTTTATTCTGCAGCACCTGTTTCAAGTTAAAAATATGATCAACCGAACCAGTATCAAATACCCAGGCACTACTACAAGTACTAGTGAGATACACATCAATAACATGTATATCGGATATACCTTTCTTCTTGATGTTGTCGTTCTTCAAATCCGCCAAGTACTTAGGGAAATTCCGCTTCCAGTGACCCTCTCCCTTGCAGTAAAAGCACTTTGTATCAGGCTTAGGCCCAGCCTTGGTTTTCTTCGCCGGCGCGGTAACTTTCTTACCGCCCTTCTTGAAGTTTCCCTTTTTCTTAGACTTGCCTTGCTTCCTGAATTTGGTGGTCTTATTGACCAACAACACTTGGTGCTATTTCTTGATCTCCACTTCTGCAGACTTTAACATGGAGAAGAGTTCGGGCAACAACTTGTCCATGTTTTGCATGTTGTAGTTCATCACAAAGTTCTTGTAACTTGGTGGTAGTGTTTGGAGGACACGGTGAATTCCCAAAGCATTAGGAATCACTATACCTAAGCTTTGAAGCTTGCTTGCGTGCCCAGACATCTTAAGCACGTGTTCACTGACGGAGCTGCCCTCTTCCATCTTGCAGTTAAAGAACTTTTCAGAAGCCTCATAACTCTCAACTGCCGCGTGAGCCTCAAATGTCATTTTAAGTTCACGGACAATATCATGTGGGTCATGGTTCTCAAGCCTTTTCTGAAGCTCCGATTCCAAACCATACAAGATAGAACACTGAACTGTGGAGTACTGATTCTTCCGAGCGAGGAAAACATTCTTTACCTCATCAGTAGCATCAGCTGCAGGCGGGTTACCCAGCGGTGCATCCAACACATAGGTCAAATTACCAGCATTGAGGACAATCCTCAAATTGCGGAACCAATCCGCGAAGTTGCTTCCATTGTTTTCCAACTTTTCTTTCTCTAGGAACGCATTAAAATTGATGGTAGGGGTCGCCATTGATCTATAACATATTTGCAATAGTTTAGACCAAGTTTATGACAAATTGAGTTCTAATTAATAGTTCAATTAATCTAGGTGAACTCCCACTCAAAAAATATCCCTCACATTGTTTTAGTGATCAAACGAACCAAATCCACCATATCAAAACCGATCATCACGAGAGTTGATACAGATTCAATGTCGAACAATCAACATGTTCATCATATCTACTATATGACTCATGCTTTACCTTTCGGTGATCCGTGTTCCGAGACCATGTCTGTACATGCTAGGCTCGTCCAGATCAAACCTTAGCTTCCGCATGAGCAAATCTGGATTGCTCACGTTGTATACACTCGCAGAATATAACACACCCGATCATCACGTGGTGCTTCGAAACAATGATCTTTAGCAATGGTGCTTACTAAGGATGAACACTTTAAAACTTGAAATTTTGTGCTTGATGGATCATCTTATAATGCTACCGTCGCGAACTAAGCAATACAATATGCATAAAAGGATTAACATCACATGCAATTCATAATATGTGATATGATATGGCCTTTCTTCTTGTGCTTCTGATCTCCATCTTCAAGCACGAACATGATCTCCATCATCACCGGTATGGCGTCAAGGTCAATGGCGGCGCTTCATGGTTGTCGTCCACCAGCATCAACTATTACAACTACTTTGAATAGACATGCATGCCTTAATGGAATTTAAAAGACAACCATATGTCTCCTGCCGGTTGCCAACTTACAATAAGGAACATTGCATACATCATATATAATCAAAATCATGGGCATATCACATCACAGCACACCCCTGCAAAACAAAGTTAGACGCCTCTAATTTTCTTTGCATGTTTTACGTGGTTTGGGGCTTTCAATAAGTGTCGTTCTAACTTACGAACAAGAACCACAACGTTGATGCTTGAACTATCAAGTGCCCGTTGTAAATTGAATCTATACTATGATAGGAGAGACAGGCACCCGCAAAGCCACTTATGCAATACAAGTTGCATGTTAAGCATGGAGAAAGTCTCATGAATGATGTCATGTACGGTTAGCCCGGGCCGATTCATCCCATCATACCGCAAGATGCAAAGTACACAAAAAGCAATTGATAATAAAAGCACCATCGCCCACAATGATCATTGTGTTCTACTCGTGCAACAAATCTACATATAGACACGGCTCTGATACCACTATAGGGGTTCGTAGCATGGAAAACAAAAAAATTCTACCGCATGCACACAAACAAGCCAAGATCTATCTACTAGATTGTAGCAACTAGTCGATAGAAGCACTCACCCTCGAAGATTCCAAAGCGGTTAACGAGAGCAGATTCTCGTGGGTGATGTAGTCGTACACTTGCCGATCTCAAGATCGCGTAGACGATCCTTCCGGCGCTGCGTTCTGGAAGCGCTTCCGCAGTCGGTCACACGTTCGGTACTCGATAAAGACCTTCCTCTCCCTTGTTCCAGCAGGCAGCAGAGGTTGTAGTTTTCCCCTCGTGATTCCGGCAGCACGACGGTGTGGTGTCGGAAGTAGAGGGAAGATCCCGCAGGGCTTCGCCTAAGCTAGTGCGAGTTATGGTAGATCTAGGATTTCCCGGTGATCTAGGGTTAGAAGACCGGGAGGAGGAGGAGGTGTCGGTGGCGGCTAGTGCGGCGGCGACGAGGCGGCTTGGCGCGAGGCGGTGGCTTGGCGCGGGGAGGGCTAGAGCTTGTGTGTCTTGGGGCAGCCCTCCCCCTCTATTTATGAGAGGGGGCAGCCTTGAGGGAGGGGAGTTTGAAACCACTTCCAAACCCAAGTTGGAAGGACTCTTTCCTTCTTCCACTAGGAAACCATTGTTCCCGTTTGACTTTTCAAACCCCCCATTTGACTTTCAATTTAGAGCTTTAATTTTCTCTCACAAATGTCCACACCAAGTGACCTAGGATATGATCCAATCATTCCACTTACCCATGACACATTTATGGACCATTCCCCTTCCGGTCCGGTGAACCTTCTAGAACCTTCTAGAATCTCTCCGATGAAAACATCGAAATCATTCCCGAACTCCGGAATCGTATGAATCTTATTCTACGGACCATTCCGGATCTCCTCGTGATATCCTGGATCCCATCCGAGACTCCGAACAACATTCGGTATCCCTACTAACATTCCATATCTACTAAACAACATCGAATCCTTAAGTGTGTCTCCCTACGATTCGTGAATTATGCGGACATGAACGAGACTCTTCTCCGATCAATAACCAATAGAGGAATCTATAAATTCATATGGCTCCCACATATTTCTACGATTACTTTGCGATCGAATGAACCACTTACATACGATACCAATTTCCCTTTGTCTCACGATAGTTTACTTATCCGAGGTTTTGATCGTCGGTATCTCTGCATACCTAGTTCAACCTCGTTACCGATAAGTACTCTTTTCTCGTTCCCGTGATATGTGATCCCTTGTGAGCCACTCACATGCTTGAAAGCTAATTGGATGGCATTCCACCGAGAGGGCCCATAGTATATCTATCAGTCATATGATGGACAAATCCCACTCTTGATCCATGTGCCTCAACCCATACTTTCCGAAAACTCAATGCCACCTTTATAGCCACCCAGTTACGGTGTGGTGTTTGATGTCATCAAAGCATCCTTCCGGTGATGGTGATTAGCATGATCTCATGGTCGAAGGAATTAGGTTACTATGTATCAGAAAGCTTATAGAAAACGAACTATTGAAATGACTTGATCGTTATGCTACGCTTATCTACGGGAGTATGTCCATCACACCATTCTCCTAATGATATGATCTTGTTGTTAATAACATCTCAATGTTCATGATCTAGAAACCACGATCATCTATTAACCAACAAGCTAGTATTATAAAGAGGCTTTACTAGGGAGTCTAATTTAGTTTACAAATCACACAAGTATTAATGTTTCCGGTTAATACTGTTATAGCATGAATGTAAACATTTATCATAAACATAAAGATATAATAATAACCACTTTTATTATTGCCTCTAGGGCATATCTCCAACAACATCCAATTGGATGTGCTCTATTTCCTCTTAAGGATCACTTAAGAGTTTTTTTCTTTTAGAAGTAGTCTATTAGAACTATTATATTTTATTATTTCAAGATTTTACCTTATCAAGGCTTAGAAACTCTTTTGTTATTTCCTTAAGTACTTTTTCAACTTCCATTTATTAACTATCTACAGGTCTAAACACTACTATCTTGAATTTAAGCTTCGATCTTTTCTCCAGACATACTTCTAAAAGTACTTTTATAATGATAGCTTCTTTTAACCTTATGAAAATAAGGCTTAATGTTGTCATAGGTTAGTATTTCTTATCCAACCTTTACTTGGAATTCGGATAACAATACTTCCACTTATTGTTTACTCTCCCCCTTAGGGTTTACTAATGGTCTCTAAACTGCATATATAGTAACATTTGACTTTATAATTAGAATGTTGGTCTTTGTTCAACTTATACTTTACCTAGTTAGGGTCTTATGAAAGATTATACGGTGTATCCCCACAATTGTGGATCCCTGAAGTAAATCTTTCAGTATTATTTATCTTGCTTACTATTTGGTCATTTTCACTTTAATAGGTCTGACTTCGCGAAGTGTCTCGAAAGACGGTCGTTTAAATTTTATACTCATTTATTAATTTAGGCCAAGTTGTATGCTCTTTATGCAACCATTAAGATGATCTGGTTAACTATATCAACTAACACAGGCTGCGGACAAGATACCAACTATGGATCAATTACCAGCTGCGGATCATCCTAGGTTGTAGGTATTACCCTACGGCTTCCAACATCCTTATGGCATTCTCTCTAAATTGTGAGAGCTTGAATAACATTTTTCTCTGAAACATCGTATTTGCATTCCTTCATGATGCTTCCATGAACTTGGTACAACTACTTTATTAACTTCTTAGCAACATCACCAATTTTGGATGAACTTTAAGTTTATTACCTATTCAGGGTGAAATTAATTTCATCACTCCTTGTTGCTCCTTATATTTTCTACACTAGACCTTCTTCTCATTACTATTTAGTAATGATCTAAACTTGATCCATCTTTTAAATTGCGTTGATACTCCTTATACTTTGCTTCATTCTTCATGTAAGTCTTATCTTGGTCTTTGGAACTCGTCACTCCCTTACACGAATTCCCATTCCTATCTAGGTCTATAACATCAAGTAGTAACTGTATGTTGCAACATGCATTTGCACACCAAGTAAAACTTCATGTACAGATATAGTCAATCAAGAAGATCCAAGAAAAACAAATAAATCCAAATGTGGTACATATAACACACAATTTTTCTAAGCCCGGAATATAGTAGTTGAGTATAATATCTCTATAATTTAGGCTTAGTTATGTAGTATATGACACCTACTCATATAGGTTTACGTTGTGATACTTAGCACATAGGGTCAAACTATTCTTTGTCTCGACATTTACCCAAATTGCTCAATTGCAATAGGATAATTTTTAAGCAAAGTGGTCTCAATTTGGTTTTGACTATCTTTTTATCTCACTTTTGGAATGACTATCTATAACCAACCTTTCTTTATTAGTAAGTTAATCTCACATTATCTCTCCAATTGACTAACTAGGTTTTATTACTATCTTAAA
Source organism: Avena sativa (assembly GCA_916181665.1). NCBI lineage: Eukaryota > Viridiplantae > Streptophyta > Magnoliopsida > Poales > Poaceae > Avena > Avena sativa. The sequence continues at coordinate 380,956,642 of OV702284.1, forward strand.
CCAAAGCTTATTTGAATTTTCTAATACCTATGAATTCTATCATAGTTCTACTATGTTATTTCCTTACTCTAATTCAAGATAATTTACTAAGTTTTTGTCATATTTACACTTATATCATGGTTTCGGAGCTAATCTCACCATGATCTTGTTATGTTTTACCTATTCATCATGATTTAAGAGCTAATCTAACCATGATGACTTTGTTTCACATTAATCTTATCATTAAATCTTAACATAATTTTACTTCATCACGTAGAATTCTCAAATGAATCCCACATGATTTACTACCCATTACAACTATACATGCTCCAATGGTCTCCATTATACTTATCTAGTGTTATTAATTAACAATAAGATTTGACTGTCTTTCATAAATTCTATGATTAGGCTACACTATTAAGGCTACTTCAATTGATATCTTAAACTTGATCCTAACCTAATGTGACCAATTGGCTTTCCTACAGTATTTGGTGGGTTATGTCTCCTTCGGAAGACACTAAATAGCACTATACTGAGAGAAGATAAAATAATTACCACTAAGAAAGAATGACTTAAGTATCTATTGACAAAGTTATCCTCAAGTGGATACTCATCACAAGTCATATGTATATTTGGTTTAGATAAGATGGCTCCTATAGTCACTATCCAACCTACAGATCTTCCTAAAAGGGTTTTAATCCTAAGGTCAAAGCATATGCTCTGATACCAACTGCGGTGACACAGCATACCACTTCATGATGTAGTACACTATAGTCGTTGACATAACACCAATGAAACATCGTTCACTAGTATTACATCCCTCAGAGTGGTACAACATAAACACAACAGGTCCAAGACATGACTATAGGTTACAAATCGACTCTTTACAAAAGACCCAGAGAACACTCTAGGTTAAAGAGGGAGAAAGAAACTTCTTACAAAGAAGAATCAGAAACAATCAACTCATGAATATCATGCTAATAATATTAGCATCTAACTATTTGGATTGCATTGCTGCTATTGAAATACTTTACAGAAATAGGTTCTATGGCTAGAGATTGTATTCCTATCTACTCAACCACTTCGTCTTCTCTTTAGTATATGTGTATGTTGACTTCCTTGACTTCACTGAAGAGCTTGAGCTGTTGATGACGATTCTCTTGAGCATAAGTTGATGTAGACGTCGGCTTAATGGCTTCAGAATCTAGCAAGGGTTAAGAAGATACGTTGAGTACGAGTGTACTCAGCAAGTTCACTAGAAAAGGAGTGTTTGATGCACTATATCTACAGCCACAGACCATAGGTTGTAGGCAATGCAACTTTTCGTAAACATTTCTTCAAAGGTTTCTTTTATTCTGAAAATCTATGTTCGTCAGCCTTCACGGGTTTACCAGAACTTTCATGGAGTTCCTTTCCCGCCGCGTTCACGGCTCGTTCCCGAAACAGGGAGTAACAAGTTACAGTTCTTACACTCTGCAGAGGTGCGTCAATTTACCTATGAGAGATCTTAGCTTTGTTGCACATCCGGGCCGCGAACCCGTTCATACTTTCTTGGTATGAGGCTCAGACTAAGATCCAAGCCAATCACTGCCCTCTCCGCGACCTCATATGTCTGCACGATCCTTCGGGGCCGGCTCACCTTCGTTAAGCCCCCTTTCGGGCAGGATAAAACCCTGATGAGTTCCCAAAGACTCTATGACCCGGTGATTCCCGGACGAGTACCATTTAACTGGACTATATCCCTAAACACCATTCATAGATAATCTAGACACCAAAAGTGTGGGGCGTAAGGGTGCCCACCCATATGTTGGATCCGCACAAGGAATCACAACGTCACGTTAATGTCGTCTTGCCTCCATACGAGAGGAAAAGGATACAACTGACTTCTCCGTCCCATTCCAAATCTCATGGTTAACGCGTAATATACGGCGCAAGAATCAATGGCGACATTGGTTGTTAAGTCGGGATAATATGTTCCTTTACCACTGGAACTCTTATGGTTATTACCTTATGGTACATAACCTATAATCATATTATTATAAAAATAGTATTTTCTAACCTTTTTCAAATGCAGGTGATGACAACACTGGATTTGCAAAATACTTCACAGAAAATAATCAAAGGACATGAGCAAGTGTGAACTTGCCTTTTGTGATTGCAAGATTATGCACTCACGGTCTTCGAGACAATATAAAAGATCCAATATCTGAAATCAGCATCATTGGTCCGGTAAGGACTAATGTTTAAAGAAGCAATATGCTCTTATGCATAAGTAATGTGATGCACTTTATAAACGCGAATCCCGGAGATAACGTTGTTCTTGGGTTTAGATATTAGAAATGGTTTCTTTAGAATGTGTTGTTCTTTTAGATAAGTTTCACACTTGTGCTTCTTATTAGGGCTTGTGTGTGTGTGATATGTAATTATACTATCATACAATAGTAAGATACAAAGTTGTGGAATGCAATTCAAAGATTATTTATATCAGAATTGTAGGGTTTGCAGCATAGAAAACAAAAATTTTCCTATGATGTGAACTATGTACCAAGATCTATCTATTAGATACAAACAATGGGCGGATGTATATCCGTAGAGAACATACCCTTGAAGACCGACAAAGCTTAACGAGTTCAACTCGTGGTTGATGTAGACGATCTCTTGCCGATCTCAAGATCGAGAGGAAGTCCTAGCGCCGCAAAACAGCAGCGCATCCGTGCTCGCACACACGTTCGAGGCACCGAGCAACCTCCGCCTCCTCGCTCCAGCGATGCAGCGGAAGCACAACTCTTTCTTTCCGAATAGCCACCGGGAACATGTATCTCTCTAGTCCGAGACCATGGGGGATAAATTCTAGAGGGGGAGAGAGATCCTTCACGAGGAGGTGTGAGAGACAAGTGAGAGGAGGGGCTCCTTTTATAGGAGGAGGGGGGCACCCAAGGGGGTGGCCGCCATCCATGGGGCTGCCCCCTCCCCTCCTTCATTCATGTGGGTGGACACTCCACTCACAAAATGGCCCTTCAATTTTCTCCACTCAAAAATCCACTCAAATTCCCATTAAATTTCCACCAAATTTAATGCAAACTCTCATTAAATAAAACTCTTTTATTTTATTCAGAATTTTGTCAATTACTTTAATGACAAACATTCACAAATAACCCCTTGCTAGAATTCTATTTCACATGCATAACCACTTTATGCAATTTCACCCGAAAACCTGTTTCGGTATCTAGTGAAATAAATTCCTGCGCTTGTTCATTCTTTCGGCATGAAACTTTTGCTCCAATTGGATGTCGGTGTCTCTTAAGTGTGTCACCCTACGGTTCGTGAATAATGCGGACATGATCGAGACCCCTCTCGGATCAATAATCAGAAGCGGGATCTGGAGACCAATACTGACTCCCACACATTCAACGATGACTTTCTTGTGATCGTCGGAACCTTTTACGCTAGTATCTTAATCCCTTTGTTTCACGATATATTACATGTCCGAGATTCGATCATCGGTATATCCATACCTAGTTTGATCTCGTTACTGACATGCACTCTTTTCTCGTTCCCGTGATATAACATTCTAGTGATCAAATCACTTGCTTGCAAGCTAATCAATGTGATATCACCGAGAGGGCCCAAAGTATATCTATCCGAAATCGGGATGAACAAATTCCACTCTCGATCCATGAGCCTCAACATAACACTTTGTTAGTTCTGAATCCATCTTTATAATCGCCCTGTTACGGTGTGACGTTTGATGTTATCAAGAAACTCTTCCGGTGTTAGTGATTGACATGATCTCATGGTCTAAGGATTAGGATCACTTTGTAAGTTGTTATAGCAATATAAACTCAATGACTTTGATCGTAATGCTATACTTCGGATGAATGTTCATCACACCATTACACTAATGTTGTGATCCCGTTATTAACAACATCCAATGTCCATGATCAGGAAACCTTGATCATCTTGTTAATCAACGAGCTAGTTTATGAGAGAGGCATAACTAGGAACTTTCTGTTTGTTTATTAAACACACATGTATTAATGTTTCCGTATTAATACAATTATAGCATGCAAAATAAACATATATCATATACTTGGAATACACATAATAAACACTTTATTATTGCCTCTCAGGGCATATTCCCTTCAGTCTCCCACTTGCACTAGAGACAATAATCTAGTTACATAGTGATAAATCTAACACCCATTGAGTTCTGGTGTTGATCATGTTTTGATCTAGGGAGAGTTTTAGTCAACGGATCTGCTACATTGAGATCCATATGTACTTTACAAATCTTTATATCTCCATCCTTGACATGCTCGCGGATGGAGTGAAACCGGCGCTTAATATGCTTGGAATGCTTGTGAGACCTTGGTTCTTTGGCATTGGCAATGGCACCATTGTTGTCACAATAGATCACCATTGGGTCCAACGCGTTTGCATCCACTCCTAGTTCGGATATGAACTCCTTCATCCAAACTGCTTCCTGAGCCGCTTCTGAAGCAGCAACATATTCGGCCTCCGTTGTTGATCCTGCTACCACAGGTTGTTTGGAGCTCCTCCAACTAACAGCTCCGCCATTCATGAGAAATACATATCCGGATTGAGACTTAGAGTCATCCGGATCGGTGTCAAAGCTAGCGTCGACATAACACTTAGCGACAAGCACTTCTTCACCTCCGTATACAAGAAACATATCCTTAGTTCTTCGTAAGTACTTAAGGATATTCTTGACCGCTATCCAGTGTTCCAAACCTGGATTCGATTGGTACCTACTAGTCAAACTAATAACATGTGCCACATCCGGTCTTGTACATAGCATGGCGTACATTATAGAGCCTATGGCTGAAGCATAGGGGACTTTGTCCATTATCTCTCTTTCTTCCGCCGAAGCCGGACTTTGAGTCTTACTCAATGTCTTGCCTTGTAACATAGGTAAGAACCCCTTCTTACTTTCGTCCATTTTAAACTTCTTTAAAATCTTATCAAGGTATGTACTTTGCGATAGCCCTGTTAGGCGCCTAGATCTATCTCTATAGATCTTTATGCCTAATATGTATGACGCTTCACCTAGGTCCTTCATTGAAAATTTGCTGTTTAGATAACTTTTAACACTGTTTAAAATATCTATATCATTTCCGATCAATAATATGTCATCCACATATAATATCAGAAATGCCACATTGCTCCCACTCACTTTCTTGTAAATACAAGCTTCTCCATAAGTTTGGACAAATCCAAACTCTTTGATCACCTCATCAAAATGGAGATTCCAACTTCGTGATGCTTGCTTCAATCCATAGATGGATCGCTGAAGCTTGCACACCTTGTTAGCATCCTTAGGATCGACAAAACCCTTTGGTTGTATCATATACAACTCTTCTTCAATATTACCATTGAGAAACGCGGTTTTGACATCCATCTGCCATATCTCATAATCGAAATATGCAGCAATTGCTAACATAATCCTAACTGACTTTAGCATCGCTACGAGAGAGAATGTCTCATTGTAGTCAACTCCTTGAATTTGTCGAAACCCCTTTGCGACAAGTCGAGCTTTATAGACGGTCACATTACCATCAACATCAGTTTTCCTTTTGAAAATCCATTTGTTCTCCACGACCTTTCGGTCGTGAGGTAATTCCACCAAGTTCCAAACTTGATTTTCATACATGGATTCCATCTCGGATTTCATGGCTTCTAACCATTGGTTGGAATCCGGGCTCATCATCGCTTCTTCATACGTCGCAGGGTCATCATTTTCCTCAACCATGAAATTCATGACAGGATTTCCGTACAGCTCGGGAGCTGCACGCGTCCTGCTTGACCTGCGAGGTTCGGTAGTACTCTCTTTTGGAGTTTCATGATCATTATCATTAGTTCCCTCTTCAACAGGTGGAGCCAACTCCGGAACAACTTCCGACGCTGCGATACTCGCCATACTTTGAAGAGAAGGTTCAATAACCTCTTCGAGTTCTACCTTCCGACTACTCACACCTTTCACGAGAAACTCTTTCTCTAGAAAGGATCCATTCTTGGCAACAAAAACCTTGCCCTCGGATCTGTGATAGAAGAAATACCCAATAGTTTCCTTAGGGTATCCTATGAAGACGCATTTTTCCGCTTTGGGTTCGAGTTTATCCGGTTGAAGTTTCTTCACATAAACATGCATCCCCAAACTTTAAGAAAAGACAGCTTAGGTTTGTTTCCAAACCACAATTCATACGGTGTCTTTTCAATGGATTTAGATGGTGCCCGATTTAAAGTGAATGCAGCAGTTTCTAGTGCATAACCCCAAAATGACAACGGCAAGTCCGTCAGAGACATCATAGATTGAACCATATCTAATAAAGTACGATTACGACGTTCCGACACACCATTTCGCTGTGGTGTTCCGGCAGGCGTGAGTTGTGAAACAATTCCACACTCTTTCATGTGAGTGCTAAACTCGTAACTTAGATACTCACCTCCATGGTCGGACCGTAGAAATTTGATCTTTCTATTACGATGATTTTCCACTTCATTCTGAAATTCCTTGAACTTTTCAAAGGTTTCAGACTTGTGTTTCATCAAGTAGATATAACCATACCTACTCAAATCATCCGTCAAAGTAACAAAATAACGATATCCACCTCGCGCCGACACACTCATTGGACCACATACATCAGAATGTATGATTTCCAATAAATCTGTCGCCCGTTCCATTGAACCAGAAAACGGCGTTCTAGTCATCTTGCCCATAAGGCATGGCTCACATGTATCAAATGATTCAAAATCAAGTGATTCCAAAAGTCCATCCGAATGGAGCTTCTTCATGCGTTTAACGCCAATATGACCTAGACGGCAGTGCCACATATATGCGGATATATCATCATTAAGTTTAATCCTTTTAGCATCAACATTATGAATATGTGTAACATTATCATCGAGATCTAATAGAAATAAACCATTCATCATCGGTGCATGACCATAAAAGATTTCATTCATATAAATGGAACAACCATTGTTCTCGGATATAAATGAATAACCACTTCGCATCAAACACGATCCAAATACAATGTTCATGCTCAGTGCAGGCACCAGATAACAATTATTCAAGTTTATAACTAATCCCGACGGCAAATGGAGAGGCAGCGTTCCGACGGCGATCACATCAACGCTTGATCCATTGCTGACACGCATCTTGACCTCACCCCTTGCTAGCGGTCTCTTGTTCCGCAGCCCCTGATTCGAGTTACAAATATTAGCAACTGAACCGATATCAAATACCAAGGTGCTACTGCGAGCACTAGTCAAGTACACATCAATAACATGTATATCATATATACCTTTGTTTGCCTTGCCGGCCTTCTTGTCTGCCAAATACTTGGGGCAGTTGCGCTTCCAGTGGCCAGTCCCCTTACAATAGTAGCACTCGGTATCAGACTTAGGTCCAACTCAGGGTTTCTTTTCAGGCACGGCAACAGGCTTGCCGCCCTTACTTCCCTTCTGTTTTCCCTTCTTGTCTTTCTTGAAACCAGTGTTCCTACTGATCATCAACACTTGATGTTCCTTTTTGATCTCCACTTCTGCAGTTTTAAGCATTGACAGAAGCTCGGGGAGAGACTTCTTAATGCCTTGCATATTATAGTTCATCACAAAGCTCTTATAGCTAGGTGGCAGAGACTGCAGAACACGATGGATGCCTAAGTCAATGGGAATCGTTATTCCCAAGGACACAAGCTTATCGGCGTAACCCGACATCTTGAGTACATGCTCACTAACGGAGCTGTGCTCTTCCATCATGCAGCTAAAGAACTTTTCTGAAGCGTTGTAGTTCTCTACAGCAGCATGTGTGTCGAAAATCATTTTCAACTCACCCATTGTATCAAATGCATTGCTGTTTTCGAAAACGCTTTCGAAGTTCCGGCTCTAGCCCATACAATATGCCGCAATGAACTAAGTTGTGGTCCTCCTGACGAGTCTGATAGACATTCTTCTCCTCGTCAGGGGCATCATCAAAAGGTGGGGGGCCTAGTGGCGCTTCTAGCACGTATTGCTTTTGTGCAGCAGAGAGGAGAATCCTCAAATTCATGACCCATTCGGTAAAGTTGCTACCGTTCGTTGCTAGTTTCTCTTTCTCCATGAACACATTGAAATTAAAAGCAGGTGGTGCCATCTACAACAGAATTTGTAAAGTTTAGACTAAGTGTATGATAGATTGAGTTCAACTAAATCCATATTACGAATGAACTCCCACTCAAAAACGACATCCATCGTGCCTTTTTGGTGATTACATGAACCAAATCCACTATACCAAGTCTGATCATCACGTGAGTCGGTATAGCTTCAAAGGCGAGCATCAAATGGGCATCATATCAACTATATGACTCATGCTTAACCTTTCGGTCCGTGTTCCGAGGCCATGTCTGTACATGCTAGGCTCGCCAAGTTAGAACCTTAGTATTCGCGTGTGTAACTGTTTTACACCCGAAATATGGTCGTGGATCCAAGAACACCCGATCATCACGTGATGTCTTGAAGCGACGAAACATAATCGGTGCATACTAAAGGAAGAACACATTCTTATCTTGATATTTAGATGAGGGATCATCTTATTATGCTAACAAAGCGCTAAACAAGCAATATAAGATGCCATCAAACATCACATGTTTATTAGTGAAATGTTATGGTTCCCGCTGATGATCTCTATCATGTACATCGTGGTATGATCATTATCATACCTATATGTGTAAATCCAAGGTCTATGGAGTTTACACGTTATGTGTGTTGTAAGAGTATCATCTCATACTTCTACTTACAACACTACCATATCATAACAATAGCCCAGCAACAATCTAAACTAGCGCCTCTAATTTATCCATTGTAAGTTTTACGTGGCTTAGGGCTTTCGAGATAGAACCGTTCTTACCTACGAACATGAACCACAACGAGGATAACCAAATTGTTGACAACTCGTTGCAAAATAGATATTGACTATAGTAGGAGATACAGACACCCGCTAGCCACTTATGCAAACTAGTTGCATGTCAAGCGTGGAACAGGTCTCATGTGCGAGGACATGTAAAGTTTGTCAGGGCCGCTTCATCCCACTATGCCACCAATATCCTAAATTACAACAAAGGAGCAACAACATGATCATCATTGCCCACATACTCATATGTGTACTAACCGTGTAAAGCATCTACGCATAGATCCAGCTCTGATACCACTGTAGGGTTCGCAGCATAGAAAACAAAAAATTTCCTATGATGTGAACTATGTACCAAGATCTATCTATTAGATACAAACAACGGGCAGATGTATATCCGTAGAGAACATACCCTTGAAGACCGACAAAGCTTAACGAGTTCAACTCGTGGTTGATGTAGACGATCTCTTGCCGATCTCAAGATCGAGAGGAAGTCCTAGCGCCGCAAAACAGCAGCGCATCCGTGCTCACACACACGTTCGAGGCACCGAGCAACCGCCGCCTCCTCGCTCCAGCGATGCAGCGGAAGCACAACTCTTTCTTGCCGAATAGCCACCGGGAACATGTATCTCGCTAGTCCGAGACCATGGGGGATAAATTCTAGAGGGGGAGAGAGATCCTTCACGAGGAGGTGTGAGAGACAAGTGAGAGGAGGGGCTCCTTTTATAGGAGGAGGGGGGGCACCCAAGGGGGTGGCCGCCGGCCATGGGGATGCCCCTCCCCTCCTTCATTCATGTGGGTGGACACTCCACTCACAAAATGGCCCTTCAATTTTCTCCACTCAAAAATCCACTCAAATTCCCATTAAATTTCCACCAAATTTAATGCAAACTCTCATTAAATAAAACTCTTTTATTTTATTCAGAATTTTGTCAATTACTTTAATGACAAACATTCACAAATAACCCCTTGCTAGAATTCTATTTCACTTGTATAACCACTTTATGCAATTTCACCCGAAAACCTGTTTCGGTATCTAGTGAAATAAATTCCTGCGCTTGTTCATTCTTTCGGCATGAAACTTTTGCTCCAATTGGATGTCGGTGTCTCTTAAGTGTGTCACCTAACGTTCGTGAATAATGCGGACATGATCGAGACCCCTCTCGGATCAATAATCAGAAGCGGGATCTGGAGACCCATACTGACTCCCACACATTCAACGATGACTTTCTTGTGATCGTCGGAACCTTTTACGCTAGTATCTTAATCCCTTTGTTTCACGATATATTACATGTCTGAGATTCGATCATCGGTATCTCCATACCTAGTTTGATATCATTACTGACATGCACTCTTTTCTCGTTCCCGTGATATAACATTCTAGTGATCAAATCACTTGCTTGCAAGCTAATCAATGTGATATCACCGAGAGGGCCCAAAGTATATCTATCCGAAATCGGGATGAACAAATTCCACTCTCGATCCATGAGCCTCAACATAACACTTTGTTAGTTCTGAATCCATCTTTATAATCGCCCTGTTACGGTGTGACGTTTGATGTTATCAAGAAACTCTTCCGGTGTTAGTGATTGACATGATCTCATGGTCTAAGGATTAGGATCACTTTGTAAGTTGTTATAGCAATATAAACTCAATGACTTTGATCGTAATGCTATACTTCGGATGAATGTTCATCACACCATTACACTAATGTTGTGATCCCGTTATTAACAACATCCAATGTCCATGATCAGGAAACCTTCATCATCTTGTTAATCAACGAGCTAGTTTAGTAGAGAGGCATAACTAGGAACTTTCTGTTTGTTTATTAAACACACATGTATCAATGTTTCTGTATTAATACAATTATAGCATGCAAAATAAACATCTATCATATACTTGGAATACACATAATAAACACTTTATTATTGCCTCTCAGGGCATATTCCCTTCAAGAATTGCTTTATCTTTAAATCTTGCTTTACGAGTATAGGCATTTATAAGAAACTTTAAGTATTAACAATCCTGATATATCAGTAAGGTTTAAAGAAATGTTATTATGATTAATTGTCATCTGTTGACTATGATGAAAGCTCTTAAGTTTAGTTGTTAAGATTTGGGAATACTGTTTAAAGATTTGTTGTTTGAAGTGGCAAAAAGAATAACATTTGAAGAAAATATTTCTTTTCTAAGGTCTAAACAATCTTTGTGGTTTATCAAATGTGGTCAAGGTTGTTTGTGATTACTTGAATAGTTTGGACTTGAGATGCTTAATAACTTAAATAATACAGACCAAAGTTAACTATACAACATATAATAAAGTTTTTAGTATAATATTTAAAGTATTGTACACTAAAGTTAACTTTAAAGACATAGATGGACTTAAGTTATAGTACTTATGATATTTGTATCTTGTTTACCTTATAAGGTTTCTTAAGGTTACTTAAGAATAGTATTACTTCTATTTGAGTAGTGGTTTCTTAATTTTATAATGGAATAGAATCATTTATCTTTTTATAAGTAAGTGGTCATAATTTGTAATCAAGGAAGTAATATTACTTAACTATTGATGGATTCACTATAGTGTTTTGATTTGTTATAAACTTGTATCTGAAGTAATGGAAAAGATTTTATTTAATCACAATTTATTCTTGAAGAGTTTATATTGGACAAGAATCTTTTTAGAAAATAAACTACATATATGGTTTGAATGGTAATTCAATATAATTGTATTTAAAATGTGTTGAACTATTTTGACTTTATAATATCAATATTTAGGACTAATACTATTTATTAGACTCAGTTGGATAATTTTTTAGAATATTAGCAAATTTTATTTACCCTAATATGAATTATTAACTAAAGAAATAGGTTTAAATTCAAGTTATTAAAGTGTTTAATTTTTTTATTTAGTTCAAAAGTGGAATATTATATTTCTAACATATAGGTATTATTTTTTAGATTATTTTGGTATATTACACTTATTTTTGTGATTTAAGAATAATAAGATATGATTTTTATAATACTTATTACTTTATAAAGACTTAATAAATAACAATTATTTAATTAAGTGGAATAATAATGCATGACTGTAGTTTTAAATTATAATTCTTATTTTTCCAAGTTTTTTGGTATTCTATTTATATTTTTAACATTTACCATAATTAAAATATGAATTATCAAAGTTTTAATTACTTATAAAATATTTATTAAATAATATTTATTTAAATAATCATAATAATAATATTTGATAATAATTTTAAGCTGTAGATTTTATTTTTCTGAAAATTTTCATATATTAAACATATTTTTCTGAATTACAAAACAAAAGTGATTGATTTTATAAGATTGAATCATTTTATTTAATTTCTAGAATTAATAAACTAAATAGTTTATGATGTAATGCTGATGTCAGCGTGGGGTGAAAGGAATTTCTCACTAGGTTGATTCTCACCCCCAGTCACTGACTGGTGGGACCTTTGCCGTGTCATTTCTATTGGTTTTTATTTATTACAGAAATCTTATCACAATTTCTAATAAAATGATAAAAGAAAAATAGAATTATGACATCAGCGTGATGTCACGCTGACATCATTCCTAGATCATCCTCAACTCATGGTTGGATCCATGAATCGGGTGCGTGCGCGGGGCTGTGCTTGGGCTTATCGGAAAGAGGGCATGACGACGAACCTAGCAGTGGCGACGCCGCCCCTGTTTAGTTGTTGGAACTTGCTCCGCGACGAGCAAACACGACGGCGGTCAGAGGTTCACGGCAGAATGACAAACGATGACAAGATAGAAGAATTTAAGGGGTGCAGAAGTACGACGAGCTCACCCTGATGGTGTAGGGATGGTTAGCAAGCTCGGGAAAGCTTGGAGACGGCGACATGTTCGACGGCGAACAACTTCCAGAGGCGGAGAGGAACGGACGGCGTCGTCGGTAGGAACCACGCCGGGACGATTCCTTCGGGGAGAAGGACCAGCACGACGAGGCGAATCTCCTAGGGTCCTTATCTGGGCGAGAGGAGGTCAGGAACGCCGAGGCTCGCCTGTGACAGAGACAGTAGGGTTGCAGAAACGACGAACTTGTGAGAAATTGAGAGGGGGAATGACGTGTTCAGCCCTATCCACAACGGCTTCGAGACTTTGTAGGCGCCGGGACGGCGACACGGATCTTGGCGCTCGCCGGTGATGAGGATTTGGCCACCGAGCTGCTTGCAGCATCGGAAGGTCGACGATGGCTCGGGGAAGACGACGAATCGGTATGGGCTTGTCTTGGGCTGCAACTGGGATAGGTGGGCCGTAGCAGAAGGAAAGAGGAAGCTGACTGCTGCTGCTTGAGGGCGACGGATAAGTAGGATGAAGATGGGCCACGGGCCAGAAACAATTCCCTTTGTTTTTTCCTTATTCTTTTTCTATATTCTGTTTTGTATTTTCACCTTTGTTTTAAGATTTGTATTCTACTTATTTGTTTGAAATTTTCTATAGAATTTTATCTGCTAGATAATTGCAGCAAATCCTAGAAGGTATTCATAGTCATTTTGTGAGTTTTATTATATAATGATTATTTCTTTACTTTCTTTATATACATACCTTTTCAGTTAGTATTTGTAAAGGCTTTAAATATGAATTTTCATTTATCTAATATCCATAAACTTATTAAAGAATGTATTACTATAAATCCATGAGTTTTAATTCTTATTGATTTATAATATTAAAGAAAATTATATATATATATTGATCCTTCATTAATATTCAATACATGAAGTTTTGAGTAATTAATATGGTTAACATTATTCTCATAAAATTAAGAAATAGCAATGTAGATACTTTATTATATCTAAAAAAGAAGTTAGGGTTTGAATTGCAAATGCTTACCCTAGGTTTTAGGGTTCTTAATATACTTATATTCTTCTGTTTATGTGAATAAAGATTGATGACTAAGACATATTGTTTTTATGTTTGTGATTTAGAATGATATCACCCTTTAAAATAGAAAGTTATTCTCTGGGATGAATTATGAGAAAGAATTGATAAATATAGTTTCTAGGCATATATGATTTGCATGTTTGAAAGTGTCAAAGTTATGCTTTAGTGATTTTCTGTAGGAAAATATTCCTATAAAGCATTGTGGCAATAAGATGATAAATCAATCAGAATGAATGGATATTTGTTGGAGATATGCCCTAGAGGCAATAATAAATTTAGTTATTATTATATCTTTGTGTTTATGATAAATGTTTACATTCATGCTATAATAGTATTAACAAGGAAACATTAATACTTGTGTGATTTGTAGACTAAAATAAGAGTCCCTAGTAAAGCCTCTATATAATACTAGCTTGTTGGTTAATAGATGATTGTGGTTTCCCTATCATGAACATTGAGATGTTATTAACAACAAGATCATATCATTAGGAGAATGATATGGTGGACATACTCCTATAGATAAGCGCAGCATAAAGATCAAGTCATTTTAATAGTTCAATTGCTATATGCTTTCTGATACATAGTAATCTAATTCCTTCGACCATGAGATCATGCATATCACCTTTACCGGATGGATGCTTTGATGACATCAAACACCACACCGTAACTGGGTGGCTATAAAGGTGGCATTGAGTGTTCGGAAAGTATGGGTTGAAACACATGGATCAAGAGTGGGATTTGTCCATCCATATGACGGATAGATATACTCTGGGCCCTCTCGGTGGAATGTCATCCAATTAGCTTGCAAGCATGTGACTGGCTCACAAGGGATCACATATCACGGGAACGAGAAAAGAGTACTTATCAGTAACGAGGTTGAACTAGGTATGCAGAGATAACGACGATCATAACCTCGGATAAGTAAACTATCGTGAGACAAAGGGAAATTGATATCGTATGTAAGTGGTTCATTCGATCGCAAAGTAATCGTAGAAATATGTGGGAGCCATATGAATTTCTAGATTCCTCTATTGGTTATTAATCGGAGAAGTGTCTCGATCATGTCCGCATAATTCACGAACCGTAGGGAGACACACTTAAGGATTCGACGTTGTTTGAGTAGTTATGGAATGATGAGAAAGAGTCTGAATGTTGTTAGGAGTCTCGAATGGGATTCGGGATATCACGAAGAGATCCGGAATGGTCCGGAGAATAAGATTCGTATAAGGAAAGTCCCGTTTCGGAGTTAGAGAATGATTCCGGTGTTTTCATCGGGAATGTTCTAGAAGGTTCCGGAATGTCTGGCACTCCGGAGGGGAAGGGTACATGAATGTGTTATATCAAGTTGGTATGATTGCATCATGTACTAAGTGTCATCGCTGAACAAAATAGAGGATTAAATCAAATCCTTGTTTGAAAAGTCAAACGCCAAGTTTGAAAGTCAAATGGCTATTTTTGGGAAGTGGAAAAGAAGGAGGAAACCGAGTTGGGGAGGAGTCCCTCCTCCCCACCGCCAGCGCACCACCAAGCCGAGTTGGGGAGGGACTCCCCTCCCCTTGGCCGGCCCCCTCCACCTATATAAGGAGGGGCAGGGCTCCCCTCCTAGACACACAAGTTCCTACCTCTAAACCCTAGTACCAAGCCGCCGCCGCCTCCATAGCCGCCGCCGGCCCTAGGGCAAACTGCCGCCGCCTAGCTAAACCCTAGCCGCCGGCTTGCCCTCTCCTCGGCTTGTCTAAACCCTAGATCGTCGAGGGACTCTCTCATACTCCACCATACTCGCTCCGGCTTAAGGCGAAGCCCTGCGAGATCTCCCCTCTACTTCCGGTACCACGCCGTTGTGCTGCCGGAATCGCGAGGAGAGTGCTACAACCTCCGCTGCCTGCTGGAACAAGGGAGAGGAAGGTCTTCGTCGAGTACCGAACGTGTGACCGACTGCGGGAGCGCTACCGGAACGCAGCGCCGAAAGGATCGTCTACGCGATCTTGAGATCGGGAAGAGTACGACTACATCACCCACGAGAATCCGCTCTCGTTAAACACTTTGGAATCTTCGAGGGTGAGTTATTCTATCGACTCGTTGCTACAATCTAGTAGATAGATCTTGGCTTGTTTGTTTGTATGCGATAGAAAATTTTTGTTTTCCATGCTACGAAACCCTACAGTGGTATCAGAGCCGTGTCTATATATAGATCTGTTGCACGAGTAGAACACAATGGTCATTGTGGGCGTTGATGCTTTTATTGTCGATTGCTTCTTGTGTACTTTGCATCTTGCGGGATGTTGGGATGAAGCGGCCCGGGCTAACCTTACATGACATCGTTCATGAGACTTGCTCCACACTTGACATGCAACTTGTATTGCATAAGTGGCTTTGCGGGTGCCTGTTTCTCCTAGCATAGTTAAGATCCAATTTACAACGAGTGATTAACAATACTAGTATCAATGTTGTGGTTCATGTTCGTAAGTTAGAACGACACTTATTGAAATCCCCAAACCACGTAAAACATGCAAAGAAAGTAGAGGCGTCTAACTTTGTTTTGCAGGGGTGTGCTGTGATGTGATATGGCCATGATTGTGATTATATTTGATGTATGCAATGTTCCTTATTATAAGTTGGCAACCGGCAGGAGCCATATGGTTGTCTTTAATTTATGTTAAGACCCGCATGTCTATTCAAAGTAGTTGTAATAGTTGAAGCCGGTGGACGACAACCATGGAGAAGCGTCATTGACCTTGATGCAATGCCGGTGATGATGGAGATCATGTTCGTGCTAGAAGATGGAGATCGGAAGCACAAAGAAGAAAGGCCATATCATATCACATATTATGAATTGCATGTGATGTTAATCCTTTATGCATCTTGTATTGCTTAGTAGACGACGGTAGCATTATAAGATGATCCCTCATGCACATGAATTTCAAGTCATAAAAGTGTTCACCCTTAGTTAGCACCGTTGCTAAAGCTTGTTGTTTCGAAGCACCACGTGATGATCGGGTGTGTTAGATTCCGCAAGTGTATACAACGTGAGCAAGCCAGATTTGCTCATGCGGAAACTAAGGTTTGATCTTGACGAGCCTAGCATGTACAAACATGGTCTCGGAACACGGATCACCGAAAGGTAAAGCATGAATCATATAGTAGATATGATGAACATGTCGATTGTTCGCCATTGAAACTATATCAGCTCTCGTGATGATCGGTGTTGATGTGGTGGATTTGGTTCGTGTGATCACTAAAACAATGTGAGGGATATTGTTTTGAGTGGGAGTTCACCTAGATTAATTTTATTATTAATTAGAACTCAATTTGTCATAAAGTTAGTCTAAACTATTGCAAATATGTTGTAGATCAATGGCAGCCCCTACCATCAATTTTAATGCGTTCCTAGAGAAAGAAAAGTTGAAAAACAATGGAAGCAACTTCGCGGATTGGTTCCGCAATTTGAGGATTGTCCTCACAGCTGGTAATTTGACCTATGTGCTGGATGCACCGCTGGGTGACCCACCTGCAGCTGATGCTGCCGATGAAGTAAAGAATGTTTACCTCACTCGGAAGACTCAGTACTCCACAGTTCAGTGTGCTATCTTGTATGGTTTAGAATCGGAGCTTCAGAAAAGGTTTGATAATTCAGACCCATATGATATTGTCGAGGATCTCAAATTGATCTTTGAGACTCATGCGGCAATTGAAAGCTATGAGGCTTCTGAAAAGTTCTTTAACTGCAAGATGGAAGAGGGCAGCTCCGTCAGTGAGCATGTGCTTAAGATGTCTGGGCACGCAAACAAACTTAAAAGCTTGGGTATAGTGATTCCTAATGCTCTGGGGATTTACCGTGTCCTCCAATCACTACCACCAAGTTACAAGAACTTTGTGATGAACTACAACATGCAAAACATGAACAAGACGTTGCCAGAACTCTTTGCCATGTTGAAATCTGCAGAAGTGGAGATTAAGAAAGAGCACCAAGTGTTGTTGGTCAATAAGACCACCAAATTCAAGAAAGGCAAGTCTAAGCAGAAGGGACACTTCAAGAAGGGTGGTAAGAAAGTTACCACGCCAACGAAGAAGACCAAGGCTGGACCTAAGCCAGATACTGAGTGCTTTTACTGCAAGGGAGAAGGTCACTGGAAGCGGAATTTCCCAAAGTACTTGGCGGATTTGAAGAACGTCAACATCAAGAAGAAAGGTATATCTGATATACATGTTATTGATGTGTATCTCACTAGTACTCGTAGTAGTGCCTGGGTATTTGATACTGGTTCGGTTGCTCATATTTGTAACTCGAAACAGGTGCTGCAGAATAAACGGAAGCTAGCGAAGAACGAGGTGACGATGTGCGTGGGAAACGGATCAAAGGTTGATGTGATCGCGGTCGGCACGCTACCCCTTCATCTACCATCGGGATTAGTTTTATACTTAAATAATTGTTATTTGGTGCCTGCGTTGAGCATGAACATCATATCGGGATCTTGTTTATTGCGAGACGGTTACTTATTTAAGTCCGAGAATAATGGTTGTTCGATTTATATGAGTAATATGTTTTATGCACATGCACCTTTGATAGATGGTCTATTCTTATTGAATCTCGATAGTGGAAATACACATATTAATAACATTGAGGCTAAACGTTTGAAATCTAGCGATAACTCGACCTATATGTGGCACTGTCGTCTTGGTCACATTGGAGTGAAGCGTATGAAGAAACTCCATTCCGATGGACTTCTTGAATCACTTGATTTCGAATCACTTGAAAGATGTGAAGCATGTCTGATGGGTAAAATGACTAAGACTCCATTTTCTGGTATGATGGAGCGAGCTACGGACTTATTGGAAATCATAAATACCGATGTGTGTGGTCTAATGAGTGTAGCATCGTGCGGTGGTTATCGTTATGTTCTTACCTTCACGGATGACTTGAGTAGATATGGGTATATCTATTTCATGAAACATAAATCCGAAACTTTCGAGAAGTTTAAGGAATTTCAAAGTGAGGTAGAGAATCAACGTAACAAGAAGATTAAATTTCTACGTTCTGATCGTGGAGGTGAATATCTAAGTTACGAGTTTGGCGAGCATTTGAAGAAATGCGGAATACTTAGACAATTGACACCGCCGGGAACACCACAACGTAATGGTGTGTCCGAACGTCGTAATCAAACTCTCTTAGATATGGTTCGTTCTATGATGTCACTTACAGATTTACCGCTATCATTTTGGGGTTATGCATTAGAAACAACCGCATTCACTTTAAATAGGGCACCATCTAAATCCGTTGAAACGACACCGTATGAATTATGGTTTGGGAAGAAACCAAGATTGTCGTTCCTTAAAATTTGGGGTTGCGAAGCCTATGTAAAGAAGTTACAGCCGGACAAGCTTGAACCCAAAGCGGAAAAATGCGTCTTCATAGGATACCCAAAGGAAACTATTGGGTATACCTTCTATCATAGATCCGAAGGCAAAATCTTCGTTGCCAAGAATGGATCCTTTCTAGAGAAGGAATTTCTCTCGAAATAAGTGACTGGAAGGAAAGTAGAACTCGACGAGGTTGTCGAACCTTCTGTCGAAATTGCGAGTAGCGCAGCACCGGAAGAGGTTCCTGTGGTTCCTGCACCAGTTAGAGAGGAAGCTAATGATGATGATCATGACACTTCGGTTGAAGTTGCTACAGATCCTCGCAGGTCAACAAGAACTCGTACCACTCCAGATTGGTATGATCCCGTTATGAGTGTCATGTTGGTGGACAACACCGATGACCCTGAGACATATGAGGAAGCGATGATGAGCCCAGATTCCAATAAATGGCAAGAAGACATGAAATCCGAGATTGGATCCATGTACGAAAACCAAGTATGGACTTTGGTGGACTTACCGGATGGCCGGAAGGCTGTCGAGAACAAATGGATTTTCAAGAAGAAAACAGATGCTGATGGTAATGTTACTGTCTATAAAGCTCGACTTGTCGCAAAGGGGTTTCGAAAAATTCAAGGAGTTGACTACGATGAGACTTTCTCACCAGTAGAGAAGCTAAAGTCTGTGAGGATTATGTTAGCAATCGCTGCATATTATGATTATGAGATATGGCAGATGGATGTCAAAACAGCATTCCTCAATGGAGACATTGATGAAGAGTTGTATATGATGCAACCCAAAGGTTTTGTCGATCCTAAAGATGCTAACAAGGTATGCAAACTTCAACGGTCCATCTATGGATTGAAGCAAGCATCCCGAAGTTGGAATCAACGTTTTGATAAGGTGATCAAAAGTTTTGGTTTTATACAAACTTATGGAGAAGCTTGTATTTACAAGAAAGTGAGTGGGAGCTCTGTAGCATTCTTAATACTATATGTAGATGACATATTGTTGATTGGGAATGATGTAGACCTTCTTAATAGTGTCAAGGAATATTTGAATAATAGTTTTTCAATGAAAGATCTTGGCGAAGCATCTTACATATTAGGCATAAAGATTTATAGAGATAGATCAAGACGCCAAATATCATTGTCACAAAGTACATATTTGGACAAAGTTATAAAGAGGTTTGGAATGGAAGATAGCAAGAAAGGGTTCTTGCCCATGTTGCCCAATATGACCTTGAGTAAAACTCAAAGTCCGACATCGGCGGAAGATAGAGAAAGGATGAGTAAGACTCCCTATGCCTCAGCCATAGGATCTCTAATGTATGCCATGCTATGTACTAGGCCCGACATTGCATATGCTGTTAGTTTAACTAGCAGATATCAAAGTGATCCAGGAGTGGATCATTGGACAACGGTCAAAAACATCCTTAAGTACTTGAGAAGAACTAAGGATATGGTTCTTTCTTATGGAGGTGATGAAAAGCTCGTTGTTAATGGTTACACCGATGCTAGTTGGAACACCGATCCGGATGATTCTAAATCACAATCTGGATACGTATTTATTTTGAATGGTGCAGCAGTTAGCTGGAGGAGTGCAAAGCAAAGCGTTGTGGCGAGATCTTCAACTGAATCGGAATACATGGCTGCTTCGGAGGCTTCACAAGAAGCGATATGGATGAAAGAGTTCATTACAGAGCTGGGTGTGGTTCCTAGTGCGCTGGACCCAATGTCTATCTACTGTGATAACATGGGCGCCATAGCCAATGCGCAAGAACCAAGGTCACACAAGAAGCTGAAGCATATCAAGCTACGTTTTCACGCTATTCGAGAACATATCCAAGATGGGGATATAAAGATTTGCAAAGTACACACAGATTTGAATGTGGCGGATCCGTTGACTAAACCTCTCCCGAGGGCAAAACATGACCAGCACCAAACTGCCATGGGTGTTCGGTATATTACCATGTAATCTAGATTAGATGACTCTAGTGCAAGTGGGAGACTGTTGGAGATATGCCCTAGAGGCAATAATAAATTTAGTTATTATTATATCTTTGTGTTTATGATAAATGTTTACATTCATGCTATAATAGTATTAACAATGAAACATTAATACTTGTGTGATTTGTAGACTAAAATAAGAGTCCCTAGTAAAGCCTCTATATAATACTAGCTTGTTGGTTAATAGATGATTGTGGTTTCCCTATCATGAACATTGAGATGTTATTAACAACAAGATCATATCATTAGGAGAATGATATGGTGGACATACTCCTATAGATAAGCGTAGCATAAAGATCAAGTCATTTTAATAGTTCAATTGATATATGCTTTCTGATACATAGTAATCTAATTCCTTCGACCATGAGATCATGCATATCACCTTTACCGGATGGATGCTTTGATGACATCAAACACCACACCGTAACTGGGTGGCTATAAAGGTGGCATTGAGTGTTCGGAAAGTATTGGTTGAAACACATGGATCAAGAGTGGGATTTGTCCATCCATATGACGGATATATATACTCTGGGCCCTCTTGGTGGAATGTCATCCAATTAGCTTGCAAGCATGTGACTGGCTCACAAGGGATCACATATCACGGGAACGAGAAAAGAGTACTTATCAGTAACGAGGTTGAACTAGGTATGCAGAGATACCGACGATCATAACCTCGGATAAGTAAACTATCGTGAGACAAAGGGAAATTGATATCGTATGTAAGTGGTTCATTCGATCGCAAAGTAATCGTAGAAATATGTGGGAGCCATATGAATTTCCAGATTCCTCTATTGGTTATTGATCGGAGAAGTGTCTCGATCATGTCCGCATAATTCACGAACCGTAGGGAGACACACTTAAGGATTCGACGTTGTTTGAGTAGTTATGGAATGATGAGAAAGAGTCCGAATGTTGTTCGGAGTCTCGAATGGGATTCGGGATATCACGAGGAGATCCGGAATGGTCCAGAGAATAAGATTCGTATAAGGAAAGTCCCGTTTCGGAGTTGGAGAATGATTCCGGTGTTTTCATCGGGAATGTTCTAGAAGGTTCCGGAATGTCCGGCACTCCGGAGGGGAAGGGTACATGAATGTGTTATATCAAGTTGGTATGATTGCATCATGTACTAAGTGTCATCGCTGAACAAAATAGAGGATTAAATCAAATCCTTGTTTGAAAACTCAAACGCCAAGTTTGAAAGTCAAATGGCTATTTTTGGGAAGTGGAAAAGAAGGAGGAAACCGAGTTGGGGAGGAGTCCCTCCTCCCCACCGCCGGCGCACCACCAAGCCGAGTTGGGGAGGGACTCCCCTCCCCTTGGCCGGCTCCCTCCACCTATATAAGGAGGGGCAGGGCTCCCCTCCTAGACACACAAGTTCCTACCTCTAAACCCTAGTACCAAGCAGCCGCCGGCCCTAGGGCAAACCGCCACCGCCTAGCTAAACCCTAGCCGCCGGCTTGCCCTCTCCTCGGCGTGTCTAAACCCTAGATCGTCGAGGGACTCTCTCATACTCCACCATACTCGCTCCGTCTTAAGGCGAAGCCCTGCGAGATCTCCCCTCTACTTCCGGTACCACGCCGTTGTGCTGCCGGAATCGCGAGGAGAGTGCTACAACCTCCGCTGCCTGCTGGAACAAGGGAGAGGAAGGTCTTCGTCGAGTACCGAACGTGTGACCGACTGCGGGAGCGCTGCCGGAACACAGCGCCGGAAGGATCGTCTACGCGATCTTGAGATCGGGAAGAGTACGACTACATCACCCACGAGAATCCGCTCTCGTTAAACACTTTGGAATCTTCGAGGGTGAGTTATTCTATCGACTCGTTGCTACAATCTAGTAGATAGATCTTGGCTTGTTTGTTTGTATGCGATAGAATTTTTTTGTTTTCCATGCTACGAAACCCTACAATATTATGTTTGGTTAAAGATTTAGGGTTTAGTGTTTACCAAGAATTCCTATATTTCACAATTCACAATCCTGGACTTCTAATTAAGGAATTGCTTTCCTGGATATACTACTTCTTCATATTCAGCATCATGTATTATCATGATGAGCTTTTCTTCACAAGAACATTCTTATCCACCTTTAATTCTTCTAAACCCATTTATAAATCCAATGAGCTTGACACTAAAGCTCATAAGCTTTACATATCCATACTTGGTTATATCAACTAATCTACTGCTAATAACCTCTAATCCATTAAGTAATTACTTCTAACTCCATTCATACTCTTCTAACTCCAGTATCTAACATTCCAACCTCACATTACATTAATGTGACTTGTAGTGACTAATCTAGGATAATATATCTATACTAGGGTTTAATCATGTTCTATCCACCAATGTCACTTATACATGATATATGCATTCAATCTTGGTGACAAAAACATGATCATTAGAATCCTTTGATCATATATGGTTTAGGTTTCCAATTGGCTAATCAAGGTTTTATCAATACAACATTACAGTTGTATTAAAACTATCTTCTTAGTATCTCTATTGGATTAAAGGATGTTATTCATGGACTATGCTTACTTAATCCAATAGGATTACTTCTTGGCATCTATCTTCAGTTTTCATCCTTATAGTCCTATTTTTTAACATATAATTATATCTTCTACATAACTCTTCTATCTATTAAGGAGTGAGTTAACTCCATTAAGTATCACATTGATCTTATTCTCCTCCAACTCTCCCATCCTATAAATGATATTCAAATCTACCATTACTATTTACCCCTTCTTACTAATTTCTTTATAGGACTTAAGTGAATGTTATGATATGGTCAAGAGTTGATAAATCAAGGATTGATAGATTAAGAATTGGTGAATCAATAGTTGATTACTAAACATTCATGAACAATAGATATTAGAATAAGATTGAATAGATATGATCAGGATTGATATGGAAAGAAATATGTATGGTGAATGATCTTGACTTGGTTTCTTTCCTACTCAAACTCACTAAAGAGTTAAGGTTAGGTATTACCATGATACTCATGGTAGGAATAAATAAGGATAAAATAGGTCAAGGATTAGTTATTACATTCTTGTTACTTGAATTATATCCATAGCTTGGTATTCATGGATTGTTGTGATGAACACTATGGAATGATCACTTAAGGATCAAATATAATTCATTAAATAATATATTAGGGTTTAACTTTTATTACATTTGATCTACCCTTAGATCAAATCTCCCTTACCCAAAATAAGGTTTTAGCTAAGGTCATATTGAAACTTATCGCAATCAACTTGATGATCTACTTTAATTCCATCAAGTTAAGAGAAGCTTCAATCCCTTGGACAAGTTTTATTCAAAAGCGCGAAAATTATTCGGATTTTCTATGCATGAATGCAATGCACATATATGTGTTCAGCTTATTTCTAAGCTCTAATGCTGGGATGTTACACAGATCCACCTCTCCCTTAGTCGCGTGGAGCCAAACATCCTTCTTCTCCGTTGTTGATGTAGTGGTCTGAGCACTAGAGGATGAAGGCTCCATGGTAGCGTGAGATGGGATTTTGGGAGGAGGGAGTAAGGAGAGATCTTCGGCCTAGTGGCGCAAGAAAGAGGAAGAATGGATGTGGGGAAGAAGATCTTATATATCCCCGCATCACGATTCGTGTGAGCTGGTGTGGACATGATCAATTTGTGCCACGAGTGGGACACATGGGCAGTGATATCGGCCCGCGTGGCCACGCACCGTTGAACTCCTTGATTTTCATGCCGCATTTAATGCGAAGCCATAGTTTTGGCCGTAGTGGGACCACCTACTAATGATATGTGTGATGAGAATGTCTGTCAGGTGTCATGAGTTGAACTGAACATGCATATTTCATGAGAAAATTTCAAAATTGGTCTCCTTTAGGTGAGTATGAACATTTTCCTTCTTAGGTTTATGAACGTGAGATAAAGAAAGACTTACCATTGTCTCGCTCACTTCGACTCGGATAAAAGTTTGTTGACAAGTTTCAGGAACCCTTTAAGATTGTTTGTTCGAGGTCATCAACCATCTAAAGACGGATTCCACCTCAAGACATCGACAAACCGATTGAATATATTGTAGTGTTCTAGGAGATATAGTCACGACATGGAGAAAATACCTGCAAATTAAAGCCAGGGTGGCCCATTGGTGGTGATGTCGAATGGCTCACAAGGCGGCCCAGTTATATGTGCAAGACAGAGGCCCATCCGGCAGCATGAAGGTCCAGAGAAGTTACAGTCTCTAGCCGAGATGGTCGAAGACTTGGACTAAAAAAATTAAAGTAAGCCAACTTAGCCTAAAATATGTATCGTAGTTTGGATATTCTCTCAGTAAACCCTATGCCAGGTGACTATATAAGCCGGCCTAAGAGCATAGAGAACTATCTCTATAACCTCTGGCTTATTGCCGTTATATAGCGATTTATTGCAGAAGTAGGATTGAGTCATCATCGTACTTATCTTCGATACGACGACATGATACATATGCAGTATGTGTAAATCAGGAAATAACGTCTAGGGAATTATTCCCCTGATCCGTAGGTATAGGTTTATATTGATATGAAAAATGCAACTTGTTGCACTATTTCAAGAATGGACTTAGAAACAACTAAGAATAACAAGGAGAGGATTCTCGATGATTTGCTAATATCTGCAAGGCCTAACGGCAAACGGCATTACACTTAGAACTCCAGTCGAAGCTACTCGCCCCCGTCATCTGCTACGCCGAACGCAACCACTCCGAACACGTCGTCCTCGCCCACAGTCCGCTCACAGCCACAAGTCTCCCGGTGCGAGCCCACGCTCCGGCGGAAGGGCGCGGCCGTCTCCGACACGCGCACGCTCATCCTCACCGACATCACCGGCGCAGGCGCAGCATCACCCCGGGCCGTCCAGCCTCCACCCCGCGCGGGGACGGCAAGAGCGACTTGCCGCTCCTCCACCGCCGCGTCCCCGGCCTCCACGGCGACGACGTCCCTCCACGCCACCTCGGCGCGGCCCACCAGCTCGGACCCGACGGCGCGCCCCATGATCTTCTTCCGCCGCCTCCGCACCTCGAACACCACGCTCCTCGTGTCCGCGAGCTCCCGCACGCACCCGGCCGAGCCGTCGCACGTGAGCGACGCCACGTCCCGCCACGAGACCACGCCGCGTACGTGGGCCTCGGCACCTTGGCTGTCGATCTGGATCGTCCTCCCGCCGCCCGCCGGGACGTGGCACCGGAGGAAGAGCGCGCGAGCGCCGCCGGTGCAGCCGAGGCCCGTCACCTCGACCGAGCTGATCTCGCATTGGAGATGGCATACGACGTCGCCACTAACGCCCCGGCTGCCGTCCATGGTAGAGTAGTTAGCTCTGCACTAGCACTACTACATGGTGCATGCATATGTGTGTATATATGCATGCACGCGTGGACGAGCATGTACGTGACTTTTTTGAGTGCGTGGTTGATCCGACGAGACTTTGCTAGCTAATGGAAAATGAGTGTAGTGTCTTGGTGTTTGGTGCCGTAAACTTTATCTCTTGGAGACGGCAAGGGCCAGATGGCCTTCCATGCATAGGCTTCTGCTGGACTGCTACGTTCTCACTTCTCAGCTCAACTTGGCCTATCTGATGACCAAAGGCAAGCTTCAACCGTGACTCGAGACGGAAAAGCTTGTCCAGCCAGTCACCATTATTTTAGGGTACAGTATGACTCAAGAGTAAAGATGGAAATGACCTGTTTCGGAGCAAAAAGGGGGGCAATCTACAAGACTTCCAACTTCGGCAGGCTTTCCATGCTGGACCAGGCCAAAAGAGAGACATACCTCACAAGGCCCACTGTCACTGATTGGGCCTCGAGGTAAAATAAGCCTTGTGACCTTCATAGTCATATTCCTGAAATCTTGCTCCTGGATCTGAAATTCTGGACATGCTCAAAGACACGGGGTAGTCAGGTGCGGTTTCTAGAGACATGTAATGGAAATACAGTAAGCCGCCACGATAAGTACTAGTCTGAATATATAGATCTCAACTACAATTTCAGCATTGCGCATTTTCTGACAAAAGAAATATGTTAATATCACGAAGATATTTTGTCCATTTTAAGGCTTAAGGCTTAAGGCTTATAACTTTTTTAAAAGTCAATCATATAAAGTTTGACCAAAAATTTTTAAAAAATATCAAGAACTATAATATTATATATATACCGTGTGAAAAATGTTTCATGATGTATGAAAGGATATAGATTATGTATTATAAATATTAATATTTTTCTCTAAAAAGTTGGTCAAACTTTAGATAGTTTGACTTTTGAAAAAAGTTATATGCCTTAAGACTTGGGAAGGAGGTAGTATCAATTATATTTAGCCTCCACACTAATAAAATAGTCAACTAGACATTGAGAATGTACACAACCAAAATAGAAAGAAAAAAAGGAAAAAAATAAAAAGCTTCGTCACATTGATTAAATACTCGAAGCAGCAACACACTAACCACCACCAAAGTTAGCACCCGGACCGCAAAAGAGATCCACCAAGGACGATGCCTCCAAGAAGAGAACATAGCACAAACATTGTCATCGTCCGATCAATGATCTTAGGTATTCACTCTAGAAAAAGTCCGAATTCTATAAACAATGTCTTCAACAAGATCATTGCAAGGTACAACCAATGAACACCACACATTGGGTTTTTATCCATAGAATCGGTAGGTGGGGAGCACCACGAAGACTAAAGTCCTCTTGTGCCGCCGCCCCCACTTGCCGAGTCTGCTACTACACGCCACTAAACACCAAGCTCAATTTTCATCGCATCCAAGGCACCTTTCCACAATTTCTTCTGATCCTCCAATCGTAGCCGCAATAACATTCTCCACTTGTCTCAATACGATTGAAATCTAGAAGTAGACATGTCCCATGGCATCGACCAAAAGTAGAGATTCACGTCGCTCCCACTTAAAGCCGCACGGGCAGATGCATGGACGCGTAGACCGAATCCCATCCAATCCAGACAACCAGGAGCGTATTGCGCCAATCATAGAACTTTGGTGGAGAATTTTGGAACACATCATCGACCAGATCGAAGATGATTAAAAAGAGGTAGATCATCAGCTTGGCGTGAGAAGACCAACCAATAGGGAAGCCACCATTATTGACCTAGATCAGCAACCCCCATGCCGCCAATCCACGGGACCATGCCGCCCTGATCTCCCCAATTGGCAACCAAAGCCCCAAAGTCGAGCCGGAGCGGTAAGTGAAGGCGACCCGCGCCTCCCGTGGTCTGTGCCAAGGGCCACCGAGACCACGAGCACGCTGACCATGCGACGAATACTACACCATCGATGAAGAATACATGCGCCCACGCCATCTCCCCCTAACCACGTCGATGCACCTTTGCGAGCATCGCACCCCCACCGGCTATCGTGTCTCGTGCCGCTAGCCATAGAGCGGGGATGGGTGAGAACTCTGTCGCCACCGGTGTCAACCAGGCTTTGCATGCCCAGTGACAACCCCGACAGCGGCGAGGAGGCAGAGGGTGAGGGTAGGGCCTAGGGATTAGTGATAGAAGGAGGGCTCTAGCGGCTCGCGGGAGCTGCGTGGAAATCCTAACCTTTTTATGTGGGCAACTATGTTCTTAAAAATTGTGGAAGAATTGCACTTCCTAGACTATGCACCAACTGGAGATGCACATGACCTTTTAATACGAGTATCATGATTTTTATTCTTGATAAAGCACTAAGCATGATGCTCAAAATAAATTGCATGAGGAACAAGAGAGTTTGATCCTCACGTATAAACCTAAATTCGCTTCAAGCCAGGTGTTGGCTATGTATATAGACTACCCAAACCAGTTGATCCAGCTCTTAGAGCACCTCCAATCGTTCGGCGTTCACAGGCTAATTCCAGAGCTATTTATCGCTGGAGAGATATAACATTTGGTTTGGAAACGGCCGGTTTCCCAGTCGCGTTTCCAGACCGAGTTCCCGCGTTTGGCCAAAATTCGAACAAACTTGGCGAAATTTGGACGAATATAGGCGATTTTATTAAAATATAGGCGAGTTCATACATATTATGTCAAATTCGGACATATACCTAAATTATGACTATAGTAGGCAAAAGAAAAAAGAAAAAAACATAGGAAAAACTACTAGGCCAAAGCTGATGCCGATGCCTCCGGGTGCACCACTCACATGCCAAAGTTGTGGTAGAAGCATGTGTATTCGGTGTCCTGGGTCCCGTCGTTGCCAACATCGTCGTCGCTTGGCGGCTGTGGGGGACGCGAGCTATCCTGGCTGGCATCGCCATAGTGCCACGGATGGGACAACGGACCGGCCTCATCGTCGTCGTCGTCAAGGATGATGAGCGGCACGCTACCAGCGAGCGCTGCGAGCGGCCTCGCGCTCGGCGTGCTCCTGATGGCACCAAACGCGGTTGGCCTCCTCGTGATCTCAGTCGGCCCTGGACCAGGCTTAGTGTCGTGGTTTTGGCACGGCAGATGCCATGGGTAGGCTAAAGTATGGGGCCAATGGATGCTAGTGGGATCTGGGGAGGGAAGATGCAACTGTGTCTACACTCAAGCTGCCAAAGTGATGATCTTTATTTCTCTCTTGACGGATTATAAATGCTCCTTGAGCTGTATACAGGGGGACAAGATGAATCTCCCCAGCCTAACGGTGCTCAAAGAGTCGATCTTCCCCTCAGGGTCCAAGCCTCCCCTTATAAAGGAGTCCCTTGGGTGCCCTTAGGGCTGACGAGGCAAGCATATTCGTGGAATATGCTTGTCCCAAAAATAGTAGTTCGGCGGCCTCCTTTCCCTGTCGCCCTTCTAACGACGGCAAGGCTCCAGTGGCCCCCTCCTGCGTGCCTCGGGCTCCAGGACTGTCACCTTCGTGACCTCCTTCTGCCCGTCTGACGACGTGCATCCTTGTCTCTTGTGCTTGGCTCTGCTCTCATTCCTTCTAGCCTGCAGCTATAGTTTGACCTTGGGCTTCTCCTTCTCCTGCAAGCTTCGTATCACTCGGCCTTACCTTGTGTTACTCGGCTCGTTCTTCACCTGCATCAAGATCACTTGGGTAACCCGGCCGATTCTCTCAATAACTCGGCCGGGTAACTACTTGATACATATACGTGGGCTTCTTGCCTACGTTCATCGGCCGACATATACATGATTCGGCCGACTTGGACTGTAACTCGGAAACTAGACGGGGATAGTACCTCTGTCTTTCCCCGTCTTTGACCTACCCGAGGTTAACCCCCCGACATTAGTCCCCGAAGCTGGTGTGGCCCTGTCAATAGCTTTGGCCGGGTTATATCAGCTTCATTATATTCTTTAGTCTTGTTTCCGAGTTATGTCTTCGTCCGAGGTCTCCTCGTTCCTTCCCTGGTACGCCATGTCCTACGTGTCATCCCATCATTGTTCTTCTAGTTTTTAGGTCCCTCTACAGTGCATACTGACAAGTCTACAGTGAATTCTGCACCTGCCGCGCCGTCGCTGCGACGCCTCGGGTGCTGTTCCCCTTGGGGATTGTAACGACCCCTCTTCATGTGTGGCCGTTGGTGTGGCTCCGCTCACCGTCGTGCGTTCGTGCTGCACACACGATCTACACGGATAACTGCCACACCCACGATCCCACTTCCCTGTTCATGGCTTGACTATAAAGAGGGGAACCGCGTTTGCGGGATTCACCTTTCCCCTTATCGCTCGCCTCCGTTCTCCTTCTTCCTTTCGCCGGCGCGTTTTCTTGCGGTTCCGCCGCCGCTCGCCAGCCAGAGCCTCCGTCGGCGGAGATTCCGCCGCGCCGTTCTACTCTTCTTGCCCGCGCTCCGCGGCTTTGACTCCGTCGCCGGTGAGTCCTCTCTGGCCGTCTTGCCCTGTTCTTTCCCTAGATTCATCTGCTCCGTTTTCGTGCTCGGGCGACGGTTCCTCCGTTCCTTCGCCATTGTTTTCGCGCAAAGTTCCGACGGGGCCTTGCAGCTCTAAACTCCCCTCCGCCGCCAGTCTTTCCTCCGACGATCTTTCCGGCGCACGTATGTCTAGTTCGTTTAGCGGCGCTCTTGTCGAGGACGACGACGCTGGCTCCGGGCCCGAGCGAGGCTCGTGGCAGGGCTCTTCAGTCACGCGCCGTGAGATTGAATGGCTCATCCGGACTCGAAGGATCCCCGCCGAGGTTTCTTGCCGTTTACCCGGCAGCGAATCCTCTCCAGACGTCAGAGAGGGCGAGTATGTGGTTTTCATGTCTCACTTTGCCCGCGGCTTCGGTCTCCCTCTTAGCGATTTCGCTAGAGAATTCCTCGATTACTTCGGCCTTCAGCCGCATCATCTTCCTGCGAACGTCATAGCTTCTCTTTCTGCTTTCATCTCCGCTTCGGAGGGTTACTTCGGCCTGTGGCCGTCAGTACATGTCTGGTCGAAGTTCTTCCAGATCCGCTCAAACGTTGTCCCTGACAAATCTCTGCACCCTTCCGAGAAGTTGCTCACCCAATGTGGGGCGGCGTCTATAACACCTCGGAGGAAATCCGTGTTCCCTCGTGTCACTGGGTTGGAGTCGTGCAAGAAGTGGCACAAGTCATTTTTCTACGTCAAGAACAGAGGGGTGGAAGACAAGATCCGGCTCCCTCCATTCTCAATTGGCCCACCTTCTAAAGTGAACTGGCTCTATAATCCGAGGAAAACTCACGCCTTGGCGGAGGCCTTCGAGATTCAGCTTAAAGAGTTGATTCGGGCCGGGTTATGCGGCGAAGACCTGATGGCAACTTTCATTAGTAGCCGGATCTGCCCCTTCCAGCAGCGGACCCACAAACTGTGCTACATGAGCGGTCCCCTTGACCCTAACCGAGTCTCGACCGTGGAGCTGGATAACTACCTCATTTATAAGCGCATCCGAGCTATCTTCAAGACCGAGATGCCTGAGGATTGGTCCTGGGGATTAAAACCATTCACTCGCGACCGTCCGCCTCCCGAGGTAAGCTTAATCAGCATTGCTCTGTTATTCCACTATTTTTAGAAACTGGTTTATTTAATTCTCTTTTCTCCTCGTCTTGCAGAGGTTCGCAGAGCAGAAAAACGAGGACGCCGAAGTTCTGCAGCTCCCTTGGCCCGCGGACAGGAGTACCCCGGATACCGGTGAGCCGGACTCTGAGGAGTTCGTCCCTAAGTCAGATCCTGCTCCGGCTCGAGCTCGCGGCAAAACTTCAGCGCATGAGGAGGAAGGTGATTCGGACGAGGTCCAAATTCTTGAGGTAGTTGCCGCCATGCCTATTTCTTATGCATTTCCGGCTTCTACCTTCCCAGCTAATCCGGCCAGTCAGGTCCACGACGCCGAGCCTATTGCTTCCCGGCCTCCCGTTACCTCGGTGAAACGCGGGGCTCCTGCTAGTGCCTCGGAGGCGGTTCCTAAGAAGCGAACGAAGACATCCGCTCCGAACCCTCCCAGGCGCAGGACTATGCCTGGGGTCGCCGGGTAAGTTCTTTTGCCTATATTTCTTGTTTCTCTCTCTGTTTCTCATACTGACGAATCTTCTTTCTTATTTTTGCAGTGCTCCTCTTTCTGTTAAACCCGGCGGTCCTAGTATGACTAGCCGTCCGATTCGGCCGCCATCTCCTCCTCCCGCTGATGATACCAGGGTTCCTAGTCCTATTCGTCCTGCTTCTCCTCTAGCTCCGAATACTTCGCCTGTCCGTCACGATGTCCCTGAGACCCCTTCCATTGCCCTGGATTCGAACCGGCCCTCCGAAGTTTTCATCGAGCCCGCCGCCCCTTCTATGGGCCCCAGCGCCGCTACTGAGCCTCCATCTACTTCGGCAGTTTCTACGGCCATCCCGACCTCGGCCAAAAAGGTTGTTATCCCGGCGCCCTCTGCGACCTTATCCTCCGCTGTTCCTAAGGACTCCGTCCCTACTTCCGAGGCGCCACTTCCTGCTGATGCCTCTTCTCAGGCGGAAAAAGCTATTGCCGTCAAGACTTCTTCTTCTCAGAAAGGTCTTGCCGGCTCTTCTCAACCGAGTACCGCTGACGTGCTGCGTAAGGGAGCTGCGCCTAAAGTCCTTGTTACCTCGGCCTCCGGCAGCCAGCTTGCTCTTCATAAGAGCCCTGCGACTGCCGTGGTCGGACCGCCTGCCCGGGGTAAAGTTTTAACTCGAACAGCAAGTGGGAATAGCCTTGGAGCGCTGGTTGAATACGCCAACAACTGGAATGCTGCTCAGTTTGAGGGTAATCCAACCAATCAGCCCTTTCAACTTTCTGACATCAGCGGCCGTTTTGACCATGCTGCCCAGTTCATCATTGATACCAATAAGATGAATGAGGTAATTATTTTTTCTCTGAGTCTTAAATTATTCTTCAGATGTTATCATATGCTCTAGTCCCCGAAACTTGCAAGGAAATAACTTGTTGTATACTTGGAAGTTTGACTTAACTTTATTTCTTAAGGTTCGTTAATCCGGCCGTTTAGATCCGAGTTTAGTTGTGTTTTATTCGAACCTAGTTTAGCTTTGAATATCCGGCCATCTAGATCCGAGTTTAGTCCTGCTTGACCCGGATCTGGTTTAGCTTTGAATATCCGGCCACCTAGAGCCGAATTAAGCTTTGCTTGATTCGGATCTAATTTGGCTTTGAATATCCAGCCACCTAGATCTGAGTTAAGTCCTGCTTGACTCGGATCTGGTTCAGCTTTGAATATCCAGCCACCTAGATCTGAGTTAAGTCCTGCTTGACTCGGATCTGGTTTAGCTTTGAATATCCAGCCACCTAGATCTGAGTTAAGTCCTGCTTGAGTCGGATCTGGTTTAGCTTTGAATATCCATCCACCTAGAGCCGAATTAAGCTTTGCTTGACTCGGATCTGGTTTAACTTTTTACTCGTTGATTTAACATTGTGCCTCATTACTTAGGTTGCACATGACCGGCGAACTGCCGAGTTCCAGAGGTTGCTTTTTTCGCACCGCAAACTGGAAGAGAAGTACGAGAAAGTTCTGCCCGTGGCGAAGAAGGCTGGTATGTCGATAGTTCCTTTTCCTTATTCCCAACTTTCTCATGTATTCGTCCACGGAATGCCGGCTTACTTCTTGTTGAACAGGTAATATTAATAACCTCAATATTCGCCTTCAAAAGAAGATCAAGAACCTGGAAGGTTAGTTTCCTTTCTATTTTACTCCTTCTCCTTCTTAACATATATGCTAAGGTTCCTTATCGCGCTCGGCTATGGTGAAGCCGAGTTGCAAGACTTCGCAGTGTCACATCAAGATAGCGTGCCCATGCCTGACGTGATGCTGCATTTTTTAGAACAAAATGCAGTTCATTCGACGCAACTACAAGAAAAAGACGATGCGATAGCTCGCCTGCGATCCGAGGTTAAGCTCTCTCAGAAATCCGAGCTAGAGAAGGTCGACCAAGAATTTTCCGAGGAAAAGAATCGGCTGACTCTGGATCTGCAGAAGAATAAAGAACTCCTTGAAGCTGCCGAACTTAAAACCCGGGGTTTGAGCGAGGAAATTGCTCGTTTTGAGAAAAGCAAGGCTGATTGGGCCAAAGATCTTCAAATAATGATGAGCTACATTCATTGTAAGCTACTTGGCATGGCCGAATTATATTTTCCTTTTTTTGTCCGTGCTACCCTTTGACACATTCATACTTTGCGCAGATCATTTCCCCGAGGCCAAGCCCGTAAGTTCTAAAGCGGTTCTTGCAGCTCGTGCGCGCCGAGGTGATCCTGTTACTGTTGAGTCAGAATATTCAATGGAGGATTACTTGGTTGCCGTTGGTGCCGCAGTTGGTCCGATGAAAATTATGGGCCGGGATTTGGTGCAGGCCGCTATCCGAGCTTACCATGCACTCTGGCCGAATACCTCGGGGACTCCTGATATCAACGAAGTCAAGTTATTGGTGACAAGGCTGATGGCATCTGAGAAGCAGTTGAGTCTTTGGAGAGAATCGGCTGGTCGTGCTGGTGCCGACATGGCCCTTACTGTTATCATGTCATGGTATGAAGACATCTCTCTGGACATCCTGAGAAACTTGCGCACTGGCTCCCGCTGGGTTGAGGATCCCACTTTTGTTGCTCTTCGGCAAGCTCGGGCGTTCCAACTCGTCGAGTACGCCGACGTGCATACTTGGAATGAAGGGCCGAGTTTTCTCCCAGACCCGGATCAAGAGGTTGTGGCTGAGGGTCTCTCGGATGATGATTCAGCTGAGCAGGGGGGAGGTGAAAATGATTCGGTCGCGTCTGATAGCTCTAGCTCAAGCTCGGACAGTAACGGCGATGCGCGGTCCTCTTCCAAAGGTACCGGGCATTCTACTGCACGGACTGACGCTCCCGAACAACCCCGGACCTCCGAAGTTGCACCTGGGTCGGCGGAGGGCGAGGCGACCTCAGTCGAGGTTCCTCCTACCTCGGGGTGCCCCGCACCTGAGCAAGTAGCTGCCTCTCCAATGAACAATGCCTAAGTTATTTCCGATCCCTGGTATGCCGGGCGTATGATGTAGGCGCAAACTTTGTCACCTCTCCGTATGATTTGAATTCCTTTTGCCATGTACTGTTGTGACATTTGGTTAAGTGGATGCTCGTCCGAATTCGCGTTTCGCTGGCCCTTAATTTCTTGACCTTTTAGGGCTTAATTTTGCCGTTATTTTTTATGGTCTTGTCCGGGCATGAGCGCTGAACACCTATGATATTGATCTGTTCTGATCATAAGTTAACTACTTCGTTGTGGAAGTAAGTAGCAATCGCTGGATCGTTGTTTATTGTCCGAAACTTCCCCATGAAAATCAAATTTCAGAGGTAGTATAAAACTAATATGAGTGCGCTCAGCATAAGTTGGAGGTAGCATACGGTAGTCCCCGAGTCGCTGCTTTATATGCCGAGGTTTAGGTATCAATACGAAATTGATATATCATATGATAGTCCCCGAGTCACTGATCTGGGCGTCGAGGTTTATATTCGTAACATGAAAAAAGAATACAACATATGACAGTCCCCGAGTCACTGCTCTGGGTGCCAAGGTTCAAGCACATAACACGAAAGAAATGAATCTAACAAATGGCAGTCCCCGAGTAACTGCTCTGGGTGCCGAGGTTTAAACACATAACACGAAATAATATAACATATGGCAGTCTCCGAGTAACTGCTCTGGGTGCCGAGGTTTAAACACATAACACGAAATAATATAACATATGGCAGTCTCCGAGTAACTGCTCTGGGTGCCGAGGTTTAAACACATAACACGAAATAATATAACATATGGCAGTTCCCGAGTAACTGCTCTGGGTGCCGAGGTTCGAATACATAATATGAAATAGATATAACCTAAGGCAGTCCCCGAGTTACTGCTCTGGGTGCCGAGGTTCAAATACATCATTGGATTTTGACTTTGAGATATAATGCTACGAGTAGAATGGACGAAGTAAAGCCACATTCCAGGGGCGCTTCGTTTCTTCACCAGTTTTGTCTCCCTTGTTCTCTTCAGCGGACTGAGCGTCGATTAGATAATATGCATCGTTGTGCAATGCTTTGCTTACAATAAACGGTCCTTCCCATGGGGGTGACAATTTATGCATGCCGGCCGTGCGTTGCACTAGTCGGAGGACTAAATCTCCTTCTTTGAATACTCTTGGATTCACTTTCTTGCTATGATACCGCCGCAACTTCTGTTGATAAATAGCCGATCGTGATAATGTCAACTCTCTGGCTTCTTCCAACAGGTCTACGGCATCTTGCCGAGCTACCTCATTTGTCTCTGTGGTTGTGTACTGAGCGACTCTTGGCGAGTCATATATTATGTCGGCTGGGAGTACGGCCTCTGCCCCGTACACCAGAAAGAATGGAGTGTATCCTGTTGATCTATTTGGAGTAGTCCGAAGACTCCATAACACGGCTAGGATTTCTTCAATCCAACATCCTGCCGACCTCTGCAAAGGTTCAACAAGTCGTGGTTTTATTCCTGATAGCACCAGTCCATTAGACCTTTCCACTTGTCCATTGGATGCTGGGTGAGCCACGGAGGCAATATCTAGCCTTATGTGCTTCTCTCGGCAAAATCTAGCGAAAGCTCCTTCTGCAAAGTTTGTGCCATTATCCATAATAATACTATGCGGGTACCCGTATCTCAAGATGATATCCTTGAGAAATTTCACTGCCGTGTGCCCATCACACTTTTTAATCGGTTTTACTTCAATCCATTTTGTGAACTTGTCTACCATAACCAATATGTGGGTCATTCCTCCTTGCGCCGGCTTGAATGGTCCCACCATATCTAAACCCCATACAGAAAATGGCCAAGTGATGGGTATTGTTTTTAACTCGGCCGACGGCATATGTATTCTGGTAGCGTATCTCTGACATCCATTGCATTTCTTAACCAATTCTTTTGCCTCTTTTAACGCCGTTTGCCAGTAAAATCCATGCCTAAATGCCTTGGCTACTAAAGCGCGAGATGAGGCATGGTGCCCACATTCTCCTTGGTGTATGTCTAGAAGGATCTCCTGACCTTCTGTGGAACTCACGCACTTCTGCAATACGTTTGTGACGCTTCTCTTATATAACTCATTGTTTATGATTGTATAGGCTTTTGCTCTTCTTATGGTTTGTCTAGCTAATACCTCATTACTCGGCAGCATGGCGTCTTTTAGGTAAGAAAATATGGGTTGCGCCCATATCGGTGTTACTCTTTCTGAAGTGATCTCACTGTCTATCTCCATGTTTTCTGCCGACGTATATACCCCGACTCTCTCCATGATTGTGATTACCTCGGTTGTCCCCTTCTTTAGGGGTTCCGAGTCTTTCTGCTGATCTACCTCCATTGGCGTGTGATTTTCTGCAGAACTTGCTGGGACAAAGATTGATTCGGATTCTGGTGATGGGATTATTGATGGTTTCCTGAGGTGCTCCAAGGCAATACCTGGCGGAATTGACTGCCGGGTCGATCCTAATTTCGACAATGTGTCGGCAGCGTCATTTTCTGCTCGTGGTATGTGGTGGAATTCACATCCTTCAAAGTATCCACTGATTTTTTGCACATGGAATCTGTATAAAGCCATATTAGCATCTAATGCGTCCCAACTTCCCGATACTTGCTGTACTACTAGATCCGAGTCACCGTAGCATAGGATTCGGCGTATACCGATTTCTTTTGCTACTTTTAATCCATGGACTAGCGCTTCATATTCAGCTACATTGTTGGACGCAACAAAATGTATTTGCAGTACATATTTCAATTGATCTTTTTTAGGCGAGGTTAGCACTATTCCTGCTCCCAAACCATTCCTTAGTTTGGAACCATCAAAATGCATTGTCCAGTAATTTGGATCTGGCAATGGTGGCTCATACTGCACCTCGGCCCAGTCTACGAGAAAGTCGGCAACAGCCTGAGATTTGATTGCATCTCTTCTATCAAATTGTGGAGCATACGGTGATAACTCGATCGCCCATTTTGCTATTCGGCCACTTGCATCTTTGTTGTTCAATATGTCGGCTATGGGCGCCTCACAAATTACTTTGACGGGGTGCTCTTCAAAGTAATGCTTAAGCTTTTTTGCCGACATATATATTCCATAAGCCATCTTCTGATAGTGCGGATAATTCTGCTTTGAGGCGGATAATACTTCACTCAGATAATACACCGGCCTCTGAATTGACTTACCATCTTCAAGTCGTTCCACTACGACCACAGTACTAACTACTCGATTGGTAGCTGCCACATAGAGTAGCATAGGTTCTCTCGATAATGGAGAAGCTAAAATGGGTGCCGTAACTAGCATCTTTTTCAACTCATGAAATGCAAGGTCCGCCTGCGGAGTCCAGCTGAATTTGTCCGACTTTCTCAT
The DNA here is from genome assembly GCA_916181665.1 of Avena sativa. NCBI lineage: Eukaryota > Viridiplantae > Streptophyta > Magnoliopsida > Poales > Poaceae > Avena > Avena sativa. The sequence goes on from OV702284.1 coordinate 380,995,596, forward strand.
CAGCTGATAGAGTGGCAATGCCTTCTCTCCTAGCCGACATACAAATCGACTAAGCGAGGCCAAGCAGCCCGTGAATTTTTGTACATCGTTCAAACATCTGGGCAATTCCATTCTTTCTACTGCTCTTATCTTTGTTGGATTAGCCTCGATACCTCGGCTAGACACCAGGAAACCGAGTAGTTTTCCTGCCGGCACGCCAAATGTGCATTTCTCTGGATTAAGCTTCATTCGGAACCTTCTCAGGTTCGCGAAAGTTTGCCGTATATCTTCTAGCAAGGTTTTGCTCTCCTTAGTTTTGATGACTACTTCATCCACATACACTTGTACATTTTTCCCTATCTGATCATGTAGGCATTTTTGCATGCATCTTTGGTATGTTGCTCCTGCATTTCGCAGGCCGAATGGCATTGTGCGATAACAATAAGCCCCGTACGGGGTAATAAATGCCGTCTTTATTTGATCGGCCGGATTTAACGGTATCTGGTGGAAACCAGAATACGCGTCTACAAATGATAACAGCTCACAGCCAGCGGTCGAGTCAATGACTTGGTCTATTCTAGGCAATGGAAAAGGATCTTTCGGACACGCCTTGTTCAGGTTGGTGTAGTCGATACACATTCGCCACACAATGGCTACATTGGGGTCATCTTTTTTCTTTTCTACTAGCACCGGATTTGACAACCAATCCGGATATAGCACCTCCATGATGAACCCGGCCGCGAGGAGCCGAGCTATTTCATCCCCTATTACTTTTCTCCTGTCTTCGGCGAAGCGGCGGAGAGGTTGCTTCACCGGCCTTGCTCCTGGCCTGACGTTTAAAGAGTGCTCAGCCAACTCCCTCGGAACACCTTGCAGATCTTGAGTTGACCATGCAAATATGTCCCGATTCTCACGGAGGAAGTTGGTGAGCTCGCCTTCCTATTTAGCGTCAAGGCCCGCACCGATTGTAACAGTGCGCTCTGGGAATTGCTCATCAATCTGAAATTTCTTCGTCTCTTTAGTTGGATGAAAAGAAACACTGCCATGAGGGTTGGCCAGTGCCGGCATGTTCAACTGTGCTGACTGAGCGAGGGCTGCTACCTCCTGAATCCTTTTCTTTTCTCTTGCTATAACCAATGACTCGGCCAAATTTGACCCGGCTGAAGCACACTCCATTGACTTCTTGTAATCCCATGCAACCGTTATCACCCCTTGTGGTCCGGGTAATTTCATCTTTAGATAACCTACATGACAGATGCTCATGAATTTGGCCAGTGCGGGCCGTCCGAGTAGAGCATGATAACAACTTTCCAGATCCACCACTTCAAACTCTAAGTTTTCTGCTCTGCAGTTATCTCTTGTACCGAATAACACGTCCACTCGGACTTTACCGATGGGCTCACATGAAAGCCCTGGCACTATCCCATGGAAAGTTGTCCTCGTGGACTGCAGCATATTCTGCGATATTCCGAGTTTATGCATGGTATCTTTGTACATGATGTTGATACTGCTCTCATTGTCGATGAGTACTTTTGAAAACTTTACATTGATGCTTGGTCCAACAAACGTCGGATCTAACACAAGTGCATATGATCCTGGACTCGGCATTACTCTGGGGTGGTCCTTCATGCTCCAGGTCACCTCTTGATCAGACCACGGCTGGTATCTTGGAACTGCCGGCACAACTGCATTCACTTCCATATGCCGGCGCTGCACACTTTGCTTGTCCTGCTGTTCTGTTGTGAACACACAATAAGACTGGTGATGTTCCCTGTAATCATTACGTCCGGTATTTGCCGGATTCATCCTTCCTCCTGGCCCTGGTTCATTACTTGATGTACTGCATCCCTCCGATCCGAGTTATCGTACCTAGGGGGAGGGGGCGGTAACATCAATTGCTGTGTATTTTCTCCAGTTAATTGCGGCTGATGCTGCCGTTGCACCTGATGGGGAGCCTGAACTCCTGCTGGGTTCCCCATCGCATTTTTCATCCAGGCACATTGGCGGGTTGTATGATTGGCTGGTCTGGATGGGTTTGATGTGTGAAATTTTCACGGCTGATCTAACATGGATTCGAACGTGTACTTTGGCCTTTCTTGCCATTGCTTCTTTTGCTCTGGGGTCCATTGCCTTTTTCCCTCATTTCTTGATGTCCACTGTTGAGGTCCATTTTTCTGTCGTTGAGCTGCTCCGTGACTCGGCTAATCTTGTGCTACTGCCGCCACCTGGGCCGAATTATATCTATAATCCGGCCTCTCCTCTCTTCTTCTTCCTCTGAAATCACGCCTGGATGACCCGGCCAATTCTCTCGCGTACTGGTCCTGTTGCTCACGATGATCTGCCGACATTAATTCCGGTTGGGTTGGGTCACCCAATGCATAGGAGTCTGCTATTCTGATAGTTTCTGCCAGTGTGGTTGGCATATCTCTTTGCAGGCGTTGCCACAAAACGCTGGCATAGCGGCAGCCTTGTGCGAACCAAGCGATTGCTTGTGATTCGATAACTCCCTCACATGAGTTTCTCAGGTTGCACCATCGAGTTAAAAACTCTCTATCCATTTCATTTGGCCTCTGTTTGCACATGGCCAGCTGTTGTGGTCTATTCGGTCTCTTGTATGTGCTGGTAAAGTTGCTGACGAACATTTCTTCGAAATCTAACCAGCAGTTGATACTGCCAGCTGGTTGATTATTCAACCATACCCTGGCTGGGCCTTCCAACATCTGTGGGACATACCGCACTGCCCATCTTAGGTTGCCACCCGCTATCTTCACAGCGGTGGCATAATCAATCAACCAGTCTTGTGGCTTGGTACTTCCGTTGTACGTTTTTGTGCCTCTTGCTAACTGAAAATTCGGCACTGGTGGTTCGCCCATGATCCGTGGTCCAAAACATGTCGGACCTGGTGGACCTTGCTCTTCCAATAACTCGGATCGGTACAGCCGGTCCAACTTTACTCTCGCATCACTCGCTGGCAAATCTCTGTACAGAATTCTATCCTGTATCCCATAGTGATTGTTTCCACCCTGGTTTGCGTATTCCACCTCGGAATATCCATCATTGTACCTTTCATTCATCTGATTGTGGCGAGCTGGCCTCACTTCTCTTTCCTGCCGAAGCTCATGTCTTGGTTGCGGGTTGGGCAGCACTTCTCTCCTTACTTCGGCCGGGGTCTGGTTTTCATGATTATCTCTTGCGGGTTCTCTCCTGCCGAGATCCCCATCGCCTCGGCCGCCGCCGTCCTTTTCCACATGGCCGTGGTTTCTCTCTCCACTGTTACCTCGGCTTGCATTGCCTCTGTTCTCATTTGCCTTTCCAGCTATTGCCGGGTCATATGGAACGATTTGCTTGTTCCTCTTCCCAGAGGTTACTGCTTTCTCTCTTCGAGCGTTGTTTCCGGGTGAAGATGCCGCTGCCGCGGATAAAGCAGGTGCTGCCCCTGCCGAATGTACCATCCGTGAAACCCCTGGTCTTGCCGGGTTAGTTCTGAGTATTTCCTCATTTTGCTGATTTGCGATGCGCACCAGCTCATTCACTCTTTCTTGTTGTTTCTGCCGAGCTTCCCCGGTTAACCCCTCTAACTCCAATGCTGCGGCATTTGCCGCTCTCAGGTTTTTCGCCGGGGTGCTGTACCTCGGCAAACCCAAATCACCTGATTCTGCTCTGTGAGCTTCATGCTCTTTGTTAATGTCATTCATGAGGTTCTTCCCTCTTAATCTCAGTTCGTCCACCCGCTCGGGTGCGATATCAAGCTTATTAGCTTTTGCATATTCCCTTAGGGTCCTGTTCAAGGATTCCCGCAGGGCTGATACTTTTTTGGCTTCTACCAGCACCTTTTGCCTGGTCTCTTCTAACTCTGCCTGAGCATTTGCCGGATCAAGTATCGGCGCTACAGGTGTGGTTAAGTTTTCTATAGTTGCTTGAAGAATGTTCTCTGGTCTTTCTAGAGGTGGCCCTCTCACTCTTGGTGCCTTTGGGGTGGTGTCATGTAGCTCGGTTGGGTTTGTCACTGGCGGAATTACCTCAGTGGTTTGCAGTGCGGTCTGCTTGGGTGCGCCTTGTGCGCCTGCGGCTTTTTCTTCACTTAACCCGGCTACTGCTGCTCCCGCTTGAGCTCCTGCTGCGACCATCACCTCGACGCTGCCTGCATGATGCTCTCCCGAGGGACGGTTCGCCGCGCTTCGAGGTGGCTCTCCTGCAACAACGACCTGGTGAGGATAAATGCCGGTGATGTCGACGCCGACGTAGACCCTGTGCTCGCCCAGGCCGATGAAGACCCCATTGCGCGGGGGAGTTTTTCCCCTGAAGCTTCCTGCATTGTCTCTGACATAGTCACAGAGACAAACCAGAAACAACGCGCTCGCCGGTGTTGATGAAGTTTCCCGTCCGGATCACAACTCCAGCTAGCACCGCTGCTGGCCCCACGGTGGGCGCCAACTGTCGTGGTTTTGGCACGGCAGATGCCATGGGTAGGCTAAAGTATGGGGCCAATGGATGCTAGTGGGATCTGGGGAGGGAAGATGCAACTGTGTCTACACTCAAGCTGCCAAAGTGATGATCTTTATTTCTCTCTTGACGGATTATAAATGCTCCTTGAGCTGTATACAGGGGGACAAGATGAATCTCCCCAGCCTAACGGTGCTCAAAGAGTCGATCTTCCCCTCAGGGTCCAAGCCTCCCCTTATAAAGGAGTCCCTTGGGTGCCCTTAGGGCTGACGAGGCAAGCATATTCGTGGAATATGCTTGTCCCAAAAATAGTAGTTCGGCGGCCTCCTTTCCCTGTCGCCCTTCTAACGACGGCAAGGCTCCAGTGGCCCCCTCCTGCGTGCCTCGGGCTCCAGGACTGTCACCTTCGTGACCTCCTTCTGCCCCTCTGACGACGTGCATCCTTGTCTCTTGTGCTTGGCTCTGCTCTGATTCCTTCTAGCCTGCAGCTATAGTTTGACCTTGGGCTTCTCCTTCTCCTGCAAGCTTCATATCACTCGGCCTTACCTTGTGTTACTCGGCTCGTTCTTCACCTGCATCAAGATCACTTGGGTAACCCGGCCGATTCTCTCAATAACTCGGCCGGGTAACTACTTGATACATATACGTGGGCTTCTTGCCTACGTTCATCGGCCGACATATACATGATTCGGCCGACTTGGACTGTAACTCGGAAACTAGACGGGGATAGTACCTCTGTCTTTCCCCGTCTTTGACCTACCCGAGGTTAACCCCCCGACACTTAGGCGTTGGGGGCCTGCATGGGCGGCATGTCGTTCAGAGAATGCTCCATCGCCATTTTTAGGATGAAGGCGTCCTTGTCGAGGGGAACCGCCCAGTCCGCCGTCTTGGTCTTTGGCATGCGCAGGCGAAGCCGTACGGTTAGCGCGCGGTCTTCGTTGATGACGATGCCGCGCGACCTCGTCCTCGGCAGCGAGCGCACATACGACTCCACCTCTCGCTTCACCGGCCAAAGCGAAGGCGTGGCGACTGTGGCGGCGCTAGGTGGCTGCGCTGCCGCCGAGCCAGACGAGCGCGACGCCAAGGTCGAGGACGAGGAGATGAGGCCTCCCATACTCCTCAGCAGCCAGTTCATCGCCAAATGGTGCCGAGCGGCCGACGGTGGCAATCGAGGACGGTAGCCGAGCTTGGGTCGGTCCCCGGCAGCGATGTGCTTGAGGACGTACTCGAGCGTCTGGCCTGGAGCGCTCCACCATCGAGGACATGCCGCGGCGTTGTGCCGCTTTGGCGGCATGCCGGTACCGTCGTGGGCGGCCAGCTGCTGGTTCCGTCGCTCGACGAAGAAGTTTTCCCAGTACACCAGGTTGCCAGGGTCTTCGGTGAGCTCGGGATCCTCCATGGCTGCAATGGCGGCCAGGATCTCCTCGACCATGTCGGCGCCCTCAGGCACCGGCGGCACCGGCATGCCGCCGGCGCTGAGCCTCCAGGTCGGCGGGCACCGGAAGTCTGACGGCGCCATGTAGGCAGCGTCATGCAGCATCTGCGCCTCCCAGGGCTGTAGAGACCGCCGGTCGAAGCCGTTCGCCGCCGCCAGGTCGCCGGGTACCTCTCGGTCATTACTTTCACCGAGGTCTTCTTCTCGTCGCCGAAGGAGGACTTTGTGGTTGGGGGAATAGGATGAGTGAGTGTGTGCTCTGGGAACCGGCTAGGGCACCGACATTTATAGTCGAAAGAGGAGAGGGCGACAAAGGCGGGAGGAGCGTAGCGGCATTGGCGGGAAAAAAGAAAATGGCAGGAAGATGGGCCGACGGTGGCTGATACGTCGGAAACGTATCTATAATTTTCGATGCTCCATGCTTGTTTACTATCTACTTTGCTTTGCTTTGTCTACACTTTGAGGTGTTTTTATATGTTTTCTAGCTAACCTATTAACAAGTTGCCACAGTGCCAGTTGCCTATTATCTTCTGTTTTTGGTTGCAGAAAGGCAGAAAATCGATATTCTCGGAATTGGACGGGACAAAATCCAAAGTCAATATTTTACCGTGGGAAACATGAAGCCGGAGTATGATATGGAGGGGCGCCATAGGGTGTGGGACCCATGGAAACCCCCTGCCTCGCCTCTTCGCCTATAATAAGCCCCCGATGCAAAAACCCTAAATACCCGATAAAAATACCACAAAACCGTATGTATCTGCCGCCACCATCGTCCCTAGATCGGGGGGATCTGAAGCTCTTCCCGGCACCCTGCCGGAGGGGAGATCATCCCGGAGGACTTCTTCTTCATCATGCCAACCTATGGTATGAAGCGTGAGTAGTTCCACCTAGGACTACAGGTCCATGTAGTAGCTAGATGGTTGTATCTCCTCCTTGTGCTTTCATGTATAGATCTTGTGAGCTCCGTTCATGATCAAGATCTAATCTATTTGTAATCATGCATGTTGTGTTTACGGGGATCCGATGGATATTGAGATTACTATGTCAGATTGATTAATGGTTTTGTCTTATTGATTCTATCATGTATGTGTTGTTTGTGATCTTGCATGCTCTCCATTGTTAGTAGTTATCTTGGCCAAGTGAAATAGGTGCTAACCAATTTTTAATACTTTTTCAATTTTAGGCTTGACACAACGTAAATTCTCTAGATATGCAACTACAAGAATTTACCTATATACAACCCTAACTACTAAGCACGTAAAGAGAGGATCGAAGGAACCGTAGTGGAGCACGCGGAGACACAGGGATTTGTTTTACCGCAGTTCCTTCCTTGTTAAGGGAAGTACATCTGCGTTGGAGGGGTGGGCGGTTCTAAGACCACCACGCCACAATAGGCCTCACCCGATTCTCCGATGGATCTCGCCACGAGAGGCCTGATCCACCTTCTCGACTATTGGATCCCTTCGAGGCGGGAACCGGTGTCTTCTACAACACTATCGGGGCACACACCCACAACCGAATTGGGGGCTCCCGAGATGACAACAAGCTGCTACAAGAACAAGGTTTATCAATATAAACAAAAACAAGGATCTAGGTATTTACAAGAAATACTAGATCGGTGGTTCTCCAAATGAATGGAGAGAAGATGAAGCGCTTGATTGTAGTTGATGAAGATCGAGTCCTCCTCCTTTGATTCCCCAATGGACGGAGCCTTTGGGTGTATCTAGGTGGATTTCTCTCGGATGAAGATTGCAGATCAGGTCTGTTCTTTTTTGTGTGAATCAAGAGTTCTGGACAGAGGGGGAAGACCGGCTTAAATACCCCCTGCTCAGAACAAGCCGTTGGAGAAATTTGGGGGCGGATTATCCTCCCTCCTTTGGGGCGGACTATCCGCCCTGGGGAGAAGATCCGCCCCCCAGGACGGAAACTCCGGGAAAAACTCCGCCCCCCCATACAGAGAGCGACGCAGCCTTGACTTGAAGAAATTTCCAGAGGGGGGCGGATGATCCGCCCCCTCCAGGGGCGGACTATCCGCCCTTGGGAGAAAGTCCGCCCAAGGACCGGAAAGTCCGAGGGAAACTCCGCCCCCCATACAGAGAGCGACGCAGCCTTGACTTGAAGGAATTCCTCGAGGGGGCGGACAATCCGGCTGGGCCGGAAAATCTGGCCACAAACTACGCCCCCCTCTCTGGGGGTCGCGCACACTTGAAAGAGGGATGTGGCGGATTATCCGCCCCTGGGAGGGGCGGATTATCCGCCCCCAGAAAGAAGTTTCCTTCCCTTCTCAATGTATAGATCTGCAGCACTTCAACACATGTGAAATAATCCTTGAGATTGTTATCTAACACACAAAACACTAGGGATTATTAAACACTTGAAAGATGGCGGTGGCCGAAGCCACCATGTTGGAGCGCATGACATGACACCGCGAAGATGTATCTTGAGTTCAAAACCAATGCTCATCGATGACCCACATATCACAAAATGATATTAAGGGAAATGATTTTTCTTGCTTTCGGCATTATGGGGGGAGGGTTGGCCCAATCAATTAGGACCACACTCCCCCTATTTCTATGCCCGCATCTAAACCAAATACATGAATAAGAGCAAGTGAGTGTGCAAGAATAGTCAAGCCAAGCTCCTTGAATCTATGATATTTAGCTCATTCCTCAGATAACAAAATCTTGCTTCATCAAGGGGCTTCGTGAAAATATCAGCAAGTTGGTTCTTCGTGCTCACAAAGGATAGGGCAATATCACCACGAGCAACATGATCCTGAATGAAATGGTTGCGAATCTCAATATGTTTTGTTCTTGTATGCTGCATGGGATTGTAAGCAATTTTGATAGCACTTTCATTGTCACATAATAGAGGCACTTTGTCACAATTGACACCATATTCCTTTAAAGTTTGCCTCATCCATAATAATTGTGTACAAGCACTTGCAGTAGCAACATATTCAGCTTCGGCGGTTGAAAGAGAAATACAATTCTGTTTCTTTGAAGACCAACACACTAGAGACCTTCCCAAGAATTGACACGCACCAGAGGTTGATTTCCTATCATCTTTGTCACCAGCCCAATCTGAATCAGTGTAACCACATAGAGATAAACTTGAACCCTTGGGATACCATAACCCAAAATTTGGGGAATGAACCAAATATCTGAAGATTCGTTGACCGCCACTAAGTGGCTTTCTTTAGGAGCGGCTTGGTACCTTGCACACACTCCTAAACTTAACACGATATCGGGCCTAGATGCGCAAAGGTAACAGAGAGAGCCGATCATGGATCGGTATACCTTTTGGTCCACGTCTTTACCCTTGGAATTGAGCTCAAGATGACACTTTGTTTGCATTGGAGTAGCCACACCATTGAGATCTGTCATCTTGAACCTTTTGAGCGTGTCTTGGATGTACTTAGCTTAATTAATAAAAGTTCCCTCTCTAAGTTGTTTGATCTCAAATCCAAGAAAGAACCTCAACTCACCCATCATGGACATCTCAAACCTGTCAGTCATAAGCTTTGAAAATTCATCGTTAAAAGCTTGGTTAGTAGAGCCAAAAATAATGTCATCTACATAAAGTTGGCATACAAAAAGCTCCCCATTAACCTTCTTAGTAAAAAGAGTGGGATCGATTTGCCTAACTTCGAATCCACGGTCTAGCAAAAGCTCTTTAAGGTGCGCATACCATGCACATGGGGCTTGTTTAAGGCCATAGAGCTCCTTATCAAGTTTGTAGACATGGTTCGGAAATTTGGGGTCCTCAAAACCCGAGGGCTGCTTGACGTATACTAACTCATCGAGAGGACCATTAAGAAACGCACTCTTAACATCCATTTGCTGTAATTTAAAATTATGATGGGCTGCATAGGCAAGAAGGATACAGATGGACTCAAGACGAGCCACAGGAGCACAAGTCTCGCCAAAATAAATTCCTTCCACTTGAGAGAATCCTTGAGCCATGAGTCTTGCTTTATTCCTCACAACAATGCCATTTTCATCTTGTTTGTTCTTGAAGATCCACTTGGTGCCGATAACATTGCGACAGTCCTTGGGTTTCTCTACGAGCTTCTAAACTTTGTTGCGTTCGAAGTTATTTAATTCTTCATGCATTGCAACAACCCAATCGGGATCTTCAAGAGCATCAAAGACCTTCAGTTCAACCATGTAAATGTGGGCTTGATGATCACAGAAGCTTGCAAGTTCTCTTCTAGTAGACACCCGTCTTTGTAGATCACCAACAACCTTGTCAAGAGTGTGACCCCTTAGTTCAAGGTTCCGATCAGCACGAGCCTTGTGACGAGCCTCAATGTCCTTATTGTTTCTAGAAGGAGTTGATTCAGTATTTGTATCCTTATCTTGACCACTGCCTTGCCCTTGATCTTGATCTGAGTTAACACCAGGAGGTTGCTGCAGAGTTTGTTCTTTAGGGCCGGATAATCCGCCCCTTGGAGGGGCCGGACTATCCTGCCTAGGAGATGAAGCACCAAAGCCTTCTTCCTGAGAGTGCCTGATAGGACTTGGATGACCAGAGCCGGATAATCCACCCTCGGGGGCCAGAGAATCCGGCCTAGGAGCTTCTTGGTTGTTGTCTTCTTCTTCGGATCCCCTGGAACAAGTTGGAGTGCCAGGGGCGGATTGTCCGCCCCTTGGAGGGGGCGGATAGTCCGGCCTGGGACTACCATCTTGTACAGGAGACTGATGATCTTCAGCAGGTTGCGGTGTTGGTGCAGAGTTTTCTCCAACAGTAGGAGCTTGTTGATCTTGTGTAGATGAGGGTTCCACTTGAGTGGAGCATTGTCCTTCCCGATCCGCCACAAGGGGTTCCTGAATGGGGCGGAAAAATCCCACGCCCATTCTTCTTATGGCATCTTGGGGTATTTCAACATCTGATCACAAACATCAACTTGCCCTACAAAGGAACCGTTATTTTCATCGAACTCCACACTACAAGATTCTACAACAATCCCTGTGAGCTTGTTGTAGACTCTGTAAGTGGGATTCGGCACCGTAACCAACAAAAATACCTTCTAAAGCCTTGGACTCAAATTTAGACAAGCAGACACCTTTAATAAGAAAGAAACACTTACACCCGAATACCCTGAAGTATGAGATGTTGGGCTTGTTACCGATAAGTATTTCATATGGAGTCTTGTCCAAAATCTTTTGGAGGTAGAGCCGGTTTGATGAGTGACAAGAAGTGGATATGGCTTCAGCCCAAAAATTGTAAGGAGACTTGAATTCAGCCAACATTGATCTTGCCATATCCATCAAAGTCCGGTTCTTCCTCTCAGCTACACCATTTTGTTGAGGGGTGTACGCAGCGGAATATTGATGTCTAATCCCCTCTTCGCTTAGAAACTCATTCAAGGTGTAGTTTTTGAATTCGGAGCCGTTGTCACTCCTTATTGCCAAGATAGGAACATTGTGTTAACGTTGAACTTCATTGGCAAAGTCAATGACTGTTTGTTGAGTCTCACTCTTTAGTTTGAAGAAGTAGACCCATGTATATCTTGAGCAATCATCGACAATGACCAAGCAATATTTCTTCCCACCAAGACTTGCATGAGAAGGAGGACCAAATAAATCCACATGAAGTAATTCCAAGATCCTCTTTGAAGACACAATAGTATTCCTTTTGTGGGGAGAGTCGTGCATTTTGCCTTCAACACAAGCCCTGCAAACACGATCTTTGGCAAAGGAGACATTGTCTTTTAGTCCAAGGATGTGGCCACCCTTGTGGAGACTTTGCAAAGTTCTCATGTTGAAATGGGCTAAACGGCGATGCCATAGCCAGCCCACGTCGGCATTTCCGAATAGACACACCGGACCCAAAGTGGTTTTCCCCGAAAAGTCCACCACATACAGGTCATTTTCGATGTATCCAACGAAAGCGACCTTTAGAGACTTGCTCCACAAGAGTACCACCAAATCATCATCGATAAAAACAGCAAAACCCATCTTGCCAAGGGCACAAACAGAAAGTAGGTTGTAACCGAGGGTCTCAACAAGCATGACGTCCACGAGAGAGATATCGTGGGCAACCACAACTTTGCCAAGACCCAATACCTGAGATTTAGACTTATCACCATAGGAGACTGTGATATTATCATGATTTGGACGCATCTCCGTGATGATCTCCTTGCTTCCGGTCATATGACTAGTGCATCCACTATCCAGCACCCATTTCGACCCACCGGAAGCATAGCCCTGCAAGAGAATTACTTCTGGGTTTTAGGTACCCATTTTTCAATGGGTCCTTTCATGTTAGTAACAAGGGTCTTTGGGACGCAAATAGACCAAGCAATATATTCATCAAAGGGACCGACATAATAAGCATAAACATCTCCATAATCATCACAAAAGAGTTCATAATTTGGATTGTGAGACCCTGCAAAACCAATATTGTTAGTCTTGTCTTTTGTGACATTCTTCTCAGCGGTGCTTGTCTTTGATTGCACATTCTTGGTCTTGTTCTTCTTGTTTTTCTTTTTCTTGGACTTGGTGACATACCCAAGTACCTCCTTACCATGATTGGACCTTTGCTTGCCAAGAACTTCATCAAGCACACCCTTATCCTTGGGAGTGATGTCCTTGACCACTTATTTTTCCACACTAGCATTTTCCTTGTGACTATATGTTGAGTTGGATGAGCTAGGAACATCATATTTGGCCAATCGACTTTGAAGCTGATCATGTGACTCATTGAGAATGGAGAAATCGTTTTCAATGCCTTGTGAGCATTGTCAAGTTCCTCCAATTCCTCGGAGAGTCTATCATGAGCAGCCCCAAAGTCAATCTTTTCCTTCTTTAACTTCTTTGCTTTGGTGACTGCATTGTCACGTTCCTTAACAAGTTTAGCCACAATTTCTTCATGTGACTCTTCAATGGACTCAAGCCTCTCTTCAAGAGAGACCCGAGCTTCTTCTTATTCCTCAAGAGCATTTTTAAGGATGCAATTTCCATTGCATCCTCCCTTTCAATTCTGCCCTTTTCTTCGAGAAGATCTTCGTTTTGGGCCAACTGATCCATAAGAGCTTCAAAACGAACTTTGTGCTCACCTTGCAAGTTAGTGTAGAAGTAATCCAAAGCAATAATCTCTTCTTTAACCTTAAGACTAGTAGGATCATCCATGTCAATCATAGCCTTAGGAAAAGAAGAGATAGAAGTTGTTACCTCGGAGCTTCTTTCCATGAGAGAAGTAGCATTCTTGTTGATGATGTTTTCGTTCGGAGAGTCGAAGAGAGATGTTGATGTAGATGTGGTGGCTATAGCAGCCACCTCTTGAGAGCTATCGTCCTCGTCCTCATCTTCACTTCCCGATGAATATTCTTCTTCAGCCACTAGAACAATCTTTGGTTGCTTCTTGAAGGGAGCATTCTTCTTTACAAACTGTTTCTTGCATGAAGCCTTTGACTTGTCCTTGAAAATAAGTCTTCCTCCATTATCTTCCCTACTTTGATATGGACACTCAGCTACAAAGTGCAGCCGGTCACCACAGTTGAAACATGTTCTCATCTTGGGACTATTTTCTTTTCTTCCATAGGCCCCACTCTTGCGTTCTAGTTCAGCTTTAGCCTTGGCTGGATCTTTCCAAAAGTTTCTAGCATAGAGAGCCAAGTATTGTCCGTGGATCCTTTTTATATCCTCGGGACAGTCCAGACCTTCTATGGCATATTCATCATGATCAATCACACTAGTCTTCAAGGCCACGTTGACCCCCTTTTGCATCCCCATAGCTCGAGCACGAGCATCTTCGACATTCTTGGCAGCCACTTTGAAAGCGGCCATTTCTTGCATTACCTCATTGGATATCATGAGGTGATAGTTATGCCTACCTTGGAGACTTTTCAAATCCGTGGGCTCAAATGGCATAAGAGCACTGACATACTTGCGCTTGATCCATGCATCATCAACACGAGCTGCACCGTGGTTTCTGAAAGTTGTGGCTATTGCCTTGAGCCTCCTATACATGTACTCGTGGTCTTCTCCATCCAACATATAGAATCCTTCAGCTTCGTTGCTCAAAGCATCATATCTATTCCTTTCATACTTTCATTTCCGATGAAGAGCTCGGTGAGAGCATCCCAAGCTTCTTTAGCTGTACTAAGATGCTGAATGTGTGGCATGTCTTTGTCACCCACACCAAGCTGTATCATGTGTAGAGCAGTAGCGTTGAGTTGGCTATCGACAACCTATCTTCTTGTGAGATTGTTGGGATTTGTAACATGAAGACCATTCTCGATGATTTTCCACAACTCAATGGAGGAACTGCACACATGAGCCTTCATCAAAAATTACCATTGAGTAAAAGTAGATGCAAAAAGTTTGGGCGGATCACCCCTATTATGTATATGTGGGTGAGGAATAGGTGGATCATGAGAATACACATGAGAAACCTCATTGTATCCATCCTTACCACTATCCTTTTTTGAGGAAGAGCTCTAGCTAGTGTCATCACCAACCACTTCGTTATCTTAGGAAACAATTTTACCCGTTTCCTTGGATTGCGGAGTGGTAGCCTCAGAGTTAGATGGAGGTGATGCTGCGGATGTGGAGAGACGCATTATCAATTGACGCATCTCTTCCATCTTAGCCTCCATAGAACTCACCAAGGTTGTTTCCAACGTCTTGAGATCGTTCATGGTGACTACCTCCGGAGCATCACTCCCATCTACCTTGCAACCCATACTTCTCTTAGGCGGTTAAGCCTGAAATAAGAGCCGGGGCTCTGATATCAATTGAAATGGATCGTATGGGCACCTAGAGGGGGGTGAATAGGTGCTAACCAATTTTTAATACTTTTTAAATTTTAGGCTTGACACAAAGTAAATTCTCTAGATATGCAACTACGAGAATTTCCCTATATGCAACCCTAACTACTAAGCACGTAAAGAGAGGATCGAAGGAACCATAGCGGAGCACGCGGAGACACAGGGATTTGTTTTACCGCAGTTCCTTCCTTGTTAAGGGAAGTACATATGCGTTGGAGGGGTGGGCGGTTCTAAGACCACCATGCCACAATAGGCCTCACCCTATTCTCTGATGGATCTCGCCACGAGAGGCCTGATCCACCTTCTCCACTATTGGATCCCTTCGAGGCAGGAACCGGTGCCTTTTACAACACTATCGGGGCACACACCCACAAACGAATTGGGGGCTCCCGAGATGACAACAAGCTGCCACAAGAACAAGGTTTATCAATATAAACAAAAACAAGGATCTAGGTATTTGCAAGAAATACTAGATCGGTGGTTCTCCAAATGAATGGAGAGAAGATGAAGCGCTTGATTGTAGTTGATGAAGATCGAGTCCTCCTCCTTTGATTCCCCAATGGACGGAGCCTTTGGGTGTATCTAGGTGGAGTCCTCTCGGATGAAGATTGCAGACCAGGTCTGTTCTTTTTCGTGTGAATCAAGAGTTCTGGACAGAGGGGGAAGATCGGCTTAAATACCCCCTGCCCAGAACAAGCTGTTGGAGAAATTTGGGGGTGGATTATCTGCCCCCCTTTGGGGCGGACTATCCGCCCTGGGGAGAAAATCCGCCCCCCAGGACGGAAACTTCGGGAAAAACTCCGTCCCCCATACAGAGAGCGACGCAACCTTGACTTGAAGAAATTTCCAGAGGGGGGCGGATTATCCGCCCTCGCTAGGGGCGTACTATCCGCCCTTGGGAGAAAGTCCGCCCAAGGACCGGAAAGTCCGAGGAAAACTCTGCCCCCCATATAGAGAGCGACGCAGCCTTGACTTGAAGGAATTCCTCGAGGGGACGGACAATCCGGCTGGGCCGGAAAATCCGACCACAAACTCCGCCCCCCTCTCTAGGGGTCGCGCACACTTGAAAGAGGGATGGGGCAGATTATCCGCCCCCAGAAAGCAGTTTCCTTCCCTTCTCAATGTATAGATCTGCAGCACTTCAACACACGTTAAATAATCCTTGATATTGTTATCTAACACACAAAACACTAGGGATTATGAAATGTTCTTTCACCAAGTAGTTTCTAGTGACTCCAAGAGGGGGTATTTATGCTCGATAGTGGGTTCATGCCTCTAGTTTCTAAGGGAAGTGACAGAAATCTCTTCGGTTGTAGATGTGTTGTTGCTACTAGGGAGAAAACAACGGTCTCTTGTTCATGGAACAAGTGGATTGTTTACCTTACACACTTTGCTTAAAGCAGTTGTCTGTTACTTGCAACTTAATACTGGAGGGGGTTCGGATGATAACCTGAAGGTGGACTTCTAGTCATAGATGTAGTTGGATGGTGTTCTATGTATATTGTTGTATTTGCCAATCGAATCTCATAGGATCTTTTTGTCTAGTATTGCATTGTTATGCCTTGATCATTTCCTGTCAATTGCCCTGCTGTAATTTGTTTACCTTCATGGCATGTTTGTTTATCTAAGGAGAGCACCTCTAGTGAACTACGTACCCCGGTCCAATATTTACCATTGATACATCTTCCACTGTTACTGTTTACTTGCTTCAAACCATCATCACCTTCCACACCATACAGTTAATCCTTTGTTACAGCAACCAGTGAGATTGACAACCTCACTGTTAGTTGGGGCCAAGTATTGAGTTTGTGTTGTGCGGGTCTCCACGTTGCTTGCAGCACCTTTGGGACATTTCCTTCCTCCTATTGGTTCGATAACCTCGGTTTCTTACCGAGGGAAACTTGCCTGATGTACTGCATCATACCTTCCGCTTGGGGTCTCCCAACAAAGTGCTACTACACTCATCAAGGCTTTTTCTGGCGCCGTTGCCGGGGAGGCCAAGGACGTCTTCAAAAGGGGAGTCCTACTCAACCTTTCTCTTTTCTTTGTTTTTAGTTTGCTTAGTTTATTTTGCTTGGTTTTGTTTGCCTCTTTTTATCAAAAACTCCAAAAAATAGTTTAGTTTGTTTGCTTTCCCTTATCTAAAACACAAAAAAATAGTTCCTACTCTAGTTCCCCCTTGTTCTAGCTCACCATGTTGTTCCCCAAGTTCACCCTGAAGGACCTTTCGATAGGTAGTGGCTCCATAATTGGGAAAGACAATATTGAAGAATTCTTTAATCATGTTAGCAAGCATGAGGATATTGAGGATAAATCTACAGCAGAACTTGCTCCTAATTATGAAATTACTGAAGCTTCTTTAGTTCATATGTTGGAGGCTAGGTTTGTTAGCCTTAACCCCATGATGCAAATTTTGTTCCTAAAACTAAAAGAAGAAAAGAATGCTGAAAAGGGAGAGTTTATTCTTAAAACTTTACTCAAAGAGTTTCATGATGTTGCTAAGGAAGCCAAAAAAGTCTTTGAGCTTTTTAATATGCTAGGCTCATGTGTAGATGTTGTGGGTACTTCATATAAAACCAAGCCCAGAGAGGAATTTAAGATACCCATACCCTTTAAGCTTGTTGGGATGCATGAGGCCTTTGAAATTTTTTTGATTGGATTGTTCCTGAAAATCCTTTTGATGAAAGTAGTAAACCAAAGAGAGATGAGAAGGGATCCTCCAAAACTCATTTGGATGAGATACCTTTTGAAAGAACATGTGGGCCCCCATGTGTGGTTTTGGTAATTAATGACAATCTTTATGGACTAATGTGTGTATTAAGTTATACTTGTAGGAATTGTCCATTGGCATCGCTTGGAGCTTGTGTCGGCTTCAAGGTTTATGAAATGAGAAGAAGATATGTTGTGAAAGCTCAAAATGCACCATCTATATAAGATGTCATGTTTGATGCTTTCCATACTCGATGATCATGGATCGATGATGAGGAATCAAGAAAGGCGTTCCATCTTGAGTAGGGAACGATCGTCTACATCAAGCTCAAGTGGAATGCTCAAGGCAAAGGTATAATCTTGATAGGTTTTCCCTTTTGCCGGTCTCATATTGTTAGTGGAAGACCGGTTTTAGGATAGATAACCGTACTATCAAGAGGGGCTCTCAAATGAGTAACTCGATCACATCGTTCAGAGAGAGCTCAAAGGTTTGCATACTTGCATCATCGTATTTGGTTGTTATTTGGACTTATCCATGTGAGGATATAGAGCTTGTGGTAATATCCATAACAAGCTCTTGTTCATCAAAATCAGATCCCTCTTTTATATCTTATTGCAATTTTGATCTATGCGGTTTTTCGGTTTCTCACCAAGTGAGGTATCTCACATTATTATACTTGATACATTCTCACTTGGTGATAACCAATATTTTCACCTTTTATAGGGGATCTCATGTCGTCCTCTTTCCAATGCAATTAGAATCGGGTCGATCGGAGTTACCAATCAAAAGTTATAGCCGTTTGAATATCTGCTGGTCTTATTTCCTAGGTACCAAAATGCGGTAGCAGAAGGTTTTGGAAAGTTACCAAAAGCCACTGCCGGGCTAGGTACCAAAAAGCAGTAGTACCGCATTTTAGTACCTAGCACGGCAGAAGGTTTTTGACAAGTTGCCAAAAGCCACTGCCGGGCTAGGTACCAAAAAGCGGTAGTACCGCATTTTAGTACCTAGCGCGGCAGAAGGTTTTGATCTTGGAGGTTTTACTGGTTTGTATTTTAGAGATAGGTAAAACCTTCCATTATTTTGTTCTTACTCATGTGAGGATTTAGAGCTTGTGTTAATCTCCATGATAAGCTCTAGTTCATTGAAAACGGATTTCATATGCATTTTCTATTACGTTTTCGATGTTGGAGGTTTTATTGGTTCGTCTTTTTGAGAGAGGTTAAACATTTCGTCATTTGGATCTGTACTCCCTTTTTGTACTATGATGTTTCTTTGCATGATCTTGTAGAGGTTGTTGTCCTCTTCGAAATGATCCCAAGATCATCGAAATCGGAGTCCGGATGCAAAAGTTATGGCTGATTTCGTTCTGTGATGACCAGTAGTACTAGACCAGGATCCGATAGTACCGAATTTTGGTACCGGGGAGCACAGAGAAAAATGCGTTTGGCGCCCCAGGAACCCCAGGGAATGTCCGGTAGTGCCGGGAAAGTCCGGTAGTACCGGGAAAAAGTCCAGTAGTACCGGGAATCGCGTTTTTGGGCTGCAACGGTTGGATTTTGGAGGGACCTATATAAGGGGCCTTCTTCCCCAATGGGTTCTCAACTATTATTGCAAGTTTTCCCCTCCATTTTTGACCTTCTTGAGCTTGCTTCCTCTCAATCCCTCCTATGATTCTTGCATATTCTTGAGGGATTTGAAAGAGGAGATCTAGATCTACAATCCCACCAATCAATCTCTCCTCTAAGTGAGGGGAACATATTGGGATCTAGATCTTGGAGTCTTCTATGGATTTCCTCCATTGTTCTTCCTCTCTTATTACCCCATAATCTTTTGTAGCTTTGGGGTAATTTGGGAGAGAAGTATTTGAGCACTTCTTGTGTCCTTTCCATTGCATTTGGTGTATCGATTTGAGTTCTCGGTGAGGATTTGGTGAGTGAACGTTGAGAAGCTTTTTACTCTTGGGTTCTTGGAACCCTATACGGTTTGTTGGTGTTGTAGGTTGTGGCCGTGTTGGCGTTTGTTGGGAGCCTCCAATTAAGTTGTGGAGAAGTGTCCCAACCTTGTGAGAGGTTCCGGTTTGCCACCGACAAGTGCACCGATATTGGAAGTGTGGATCAATCCCGTTGGGGTGAGATTCACCAGAGAATAAGGGAGGCCTTTTGTGGCGTTGGTGGTTTGATACCACCCCCTCTCCAAACGAGACGTACTCCATGTTGGGAGGAACTCGGTAAAATATCGTCGTCCCCGCGTGCCTCGGTTATCTCTATACTCGAGCTCTTTACTTATGCACTTTACATTGTGATAGCCTTCGTGCTTGAAGTAATATATATCTTGCTATCACATTGTTTCTTGTATTTCTTAGCATAAGTTGTTGGTGCACATAGGTGAACCCTAGTTGTTCTAGGTTTTGTGCTTGACAAAGTAAAAGCTGGTTTAATTCCACCTTTGTCGAGCCACTCTCGGAAAAGTTTTTAAAACCGCCTCTTCACCAACACTAGGCGGCATCTGTATCCTTTCACCTTTCATAGTTGAAGATTTTGCAAGTATTGATGTTAATGCTTCTTCATTTGAAAATACTTGATTTCTTGCTTCTTGTGCCTAACTTAAAGGCGTTAAAGAAAAGTACTTATTGGGAGATAACCCAAGAGTTTCCTTGAGTCTTGGAAGTTATTACTTTAGTAATGACCTTTCCTTATCCTTTTTGTTTGCTTTTTGTGCCAAGAATGACCTCTAATGAGAGGAAAGCAAAATTTGGGGAGTTGCTGTCCCGAAACAAATTTCTGTCCTCCACCATAAAAATTCGTGAGGAGTCTCTGTAAGTCGGATTGAGCTGAAAATTTGTGAATAAATCCCCAGTATGTTAGCTAACTTTCATTAGTTCAAAAGTTTTTGATTTGAGCAACAGAAGATTTTCGAAAAAATCGGTTTCTACCTACTAGTCTGTTTTGACAGATTTCTGCCATTATTTGCATTTGCTTCTTATTGATTCCTTTTTGAGTTCTCTTTTGGGGAATTGAGCTTTTTGAAGGAGTTGCTACAGTTGTTTGTGTTTTTAGTGAAAAGTTTTGTTGTTCTAAAGCTAAGCCTAAGGGTCTATTATCTTTTGAATACACTAATGTTGCTAATGAAGATTGTGTGAAGTTTTGTATGCAGGGAAAATTTCAGGTGTAGAGAAAGAATGATGTAATGAGATGAAGAATGGAAAAAAGCTCAAGATTGGGGATTCCAACCCAGTGTCACCCCAAGAAATATCCAAGAGGTACAAGCGTCAAAGCTTGGGGATTCCCAAGGCATCCCCTTCTTCATTAATAAAAAGCTCAGGTCTTTCTAGACACTTCATTTTTATTGTTTCATGCACTGTTGTGTTGTTCTTGGAGCGTCTTAGTTTTCGTTTGGTTTGCTTGGTTTGTTTAGTTTGCTTGAATAAAGTAGTTTGGACCCCCATTCTCGCTGTGTTGTTTCAAATAAGTCGATTGGTGTTGGAAAGGAGTAGAAAGTTCTTGCTTGAAAGTGCAAGAGGAGCTTGCATTGACTTTGACTTAGACTTTAACATGACATGCTAGGTGTTGTTTTGACCTTATGCTTAGTGATTATTGTTGTAGCATGACTTGTTCCAAACATTTGGGATTTCTTAGTGTGCCTTGAAAGAATCATGCTTTTTTTAGCTTACAAAAGCATAGTATTGTGGTATTCTCCTTTGATGATTTGTTTGGGTTGACTTGGCACATGCTCACACCATGTTATGACTATGAACAAGTCACCATAGCCTCTATGATCATTTAGTCCTTGACTTGTAGTACCACTCTATGCTTTGATTAGTAATATTTTGTCGCTCTGCATGATTATGGCCATTATTGCTCTCTTAGTTGGTTGCTCCCAGTCTTTTTTTAGCCTCCACTTGTATGAGTAAGCTCTACTCATGCTTCCACCTCCCAATAAACCAAGTTATTCCAAAGTGTTCACTATAAATTCCTATGCATGGTGTGTTACACCATTCCAAGTATATTCTTGTTTTCAGCTATCTTCCAATTAAAAAGTATTTTGTTGTGTGAAAACTTAGTGATTAAAGCCCTCACAAACTTGATGGCACAGTTTATATTCCTTTCCCCTAATAAACTTGAACCATTGTGTCATCTATGTTGTATATGCTTGCACTTATACGTTGGAATTAGCAGAACCGTTCTGTCACGGGGAACGTTTTCAACATTGCACTTGTACTTTGTACACAGTTGATATCATGCTCTTTTGTCTATGGATGTCGCCGGTGTGAAATAAAGAGGGAGCTTGTAACTCCATGGAGTTATGTATTTTGTGTTAGAGAAATTCCTGGGCCGCTAGCCTAAGCCATGCCTAATCATGGTGGAAACTTGCAGCATCACCATAATGAGCAATCTATGAAGCATCCTCAATAAAAATCTATGCAAATAGTAAATAAAAAGATCGCTGAGATGCTCATTGTCCGCTTGCCTTGTCATTTTGGTTATGGGATAGCTCCTGTACCATGTGCAAGGGTACCCCGTTGGCGGTTCTCTATGATACACATGTACTTACTATGACAAGAACTTACAGGTGATCAAAGTTGAGTAGCATGAGGTGCGACCCTCGTATTCAAGGGACATGAGATTGCGAACTTATACTTTGTCAAGCATATACTCCATAGTTTGTTCACTTTAATCTTAATCACTCCAAGATGCTTATGATAGGGGCAATGAGGGCTAAAAGCTAACAAGTACCATCATTTTTGGAAGCTCTTTTTGAAACTTGAAATCCCTGCTTCCCTTTGTGAAGGGCCTTTCTTCCACCATTATATTGAGTCTCCACCTTCTACCTTTAGGCACCATTAAGAGAGCATAGTTTCCATTCTGTGTGCAGTGTCCCAAAACTTATTGATTGATGCGTGTTGTTGATATTGCTTGTTCTTGTGCTATTTGTATCTAGTCACTCTTATGAACTTTCAAGTTGTCCTATGCATCTATTTGGTACTCTATGAGGTACAAGCTGATTGCCACTATGCCATGTTTTCTATATGTGAAACAAACAAACGTTTTTCAATGCATGTTATTCATGATATTTTTTTGTAGCCTTTCATGTTGCATGCATAGTTATTTTGTCTTATTGTTAGAACTCCATCTTTCATGCACATGTTTAGAGTTCTTTGATCCCAGCTTTCAATGCTTGCAAATGGTTTGATCTTGTTTTTTATGGTGCATGTCACCTCAAAAATTATTCTTTTTATCACTTACCTACTCGAGGACGAGCAGGAGTTAAGCTTGGGGATGCTTGATACGTCGGAAACGTATCTATAATTTTTGATGCTCCATGCTTGTTTACTATGTACTTTGCTTTGCTTTGTCTACACTTTGAGGTGTTTTTATATGTTTTCTGGTACTAACCTATTAACAAGTTGCCATAGTGCCAGTTGCATGTTTTCTTCTGTTTTTGGTTCCAGAAAGGCAGAAAATTAATATTCTCAGAATTGGACGGGACAAAAGCCAAATTCAATATTTTACCGTGGGCAAAACGAAGCCGGAGTACGAGACGGAGGGGCGCCAGAGGGTGGCCACACCCCCCAGGAACGACCTAGGTGGGTCCGCACCTGAGCAGGGTGTGGGCCCCCTGGCGGCCCCCTGCCTCGCTTCTTCGCCTATAAGAATCCCCCGATGCCGAAACCCTAAGTACCCAATAAAAATACCACGAAACCGTTTGTATCCGCCGCCACCATCGTCCCTAGATCGTGGGGGGGGATATGAAGCTCTTCCCGACACCCTACCGGAGGGGAGATCATCTCGGAGGCCTTCTTCTTCATCATGCCAGCCTCCGGTATGAAGCGTGAGTAGTTCCACCTTGAACTATGGGTCCATGTAGTAGCTAGATGGTTGTATCTCCTCCTTTTGCTTTCATGTATAGATCTTGTGAGCTCCATTTATGATCAAGATCTAATCTATTTGTAATCATGCATATTGTGTTTGCGGGGATCCAATGGATATTGAGATTACTATATCAGATTGATTAATGGTTTTGTCTTATTGATTCTAGCATATATGTGTTATTTGTGATCTTGCATGCTCTCCGTTGTTAGTAGCTATCTTGGCCAAGTAGTTGCTAGTGACTCCAAGAGGGGGTATTTATGCTTAATAGTGGGTTCATGCCTCTAGTTTCCAAGGGAAGTGACAGAAATATCTTCGGTTGTAGATGTGTTGTTGCCACTAGGGAGAAAACAACGGTCTCTTGTTCATGGAACAAGTGGATTGTTTACCTTACACACTTTGCTTAAAGCAGTTGTTTGTTGCTTGCAACTTAATACTGGAGGGGGTTCGGATGATAACCTAAAGATAGACTTCTAGTCATAGATGTACTTGGATTGCGGTCTATGTATATTGTTGTATTGCCCAATCGAATCTCATAGGATCTTTTTTTCTAGTATTGCATTGTTATGCCTTGCTCAGTTCCTGTTAATTGTCCTGCTGTAATTTGTTTACCCTTAATCCTTGATATTGTTATCTAACACACAAAACACTAGGGATTATGAAATGTTCTTTCACCAAGTAGTTTCTAGTGACTCCAAGAGGGGGTATTTATGCTCGATAGTGGGTTCATGCCTCTAGTTTCTAAGGGAAGTGACAGAAATCTCTTCGGATGTAGATGTGTTGTTGCCACTAGGGAGAAAACAACGGTCTCTTGTTCATGGAACAAGTGGATTGTTTACCTTACACACTTTGCTTAAAGCAGTTGTCTGTTGCTTGCAACTTAATACTGGAGGGGGTTCGGATGATAACCTGAAGGTGGACTTCTAGTCATAGATGTAGTTGGATGGCGGTCTATGTATATTGTTGTATTTCCCAATCGAATCTCATAGGATCTTTTTGTCTAGTATTGCATTGTTATGCCTTGATCATTTCCTGTGAATTGCCCTGCTGTAATTTGTTTACCTTCATGTCATGTTTATTTATCTAACGAGAGCACCTCTAGTGAACTATGGATCCCGGTCCAATCTTTACCATTGATACATCTTCCACTGTTACTGTTTACTTGTTGCAAACCTTCTGCAAACCTTCTGCAAACCTTCATCACCTTCCACACCATACAGTTAATCCTTTGTTACAGCAGCTGGTGAGATTGACAACCTCAATGTTAGTTGGGACAAAGTCTTGAGTTTGTGTTGTGCAGGTCTCCACGTTGCTTGCAACACCTTTGGGACGTTTCCTTCCTCCTACTGTTTCGATAACCTCGGTTTCTTACTCAGAGAAACTTGCGTGTTGTACTGCATCATACCTTCCGCCTGGGGTCTCCCAACGAAGTGCTGCTGCACTCATCAGTGGCGCGTCATTACGGTGACGCGTGACTGACGAGACGGGCTCGGGAGTCCATCATGGGAGCCGAGGCGACGGGATGAGGATGTTTCGGCTTGACATACTAACAGGACGAGACGACGGAAGGTTTTTTTTCACCGATTCCGCTGCGTCCGACGTTCCCGCACGGTTCCCAGAGCCTCGGGTTCGGCCTGGGAAAGTCGGATAAAAATTAGGTCAAATCCGACGCATTTCGATGTCCTAGAAACAAGACTGGATGAATTTTCGTCATCCCGATAAAAATGTGAACGTCCTCCTAAAAACACGGGTAGAGATAGCTCTTAGTCCTATTTTTTTCCGATAAAGAGCCTAGTCCTAGCTAGCAGCGTCGGCGCATGGTCATTTTTTTACAGGACATGGTCAATTAATTCCACTCTATTTTGTTGTACCATGCGTACTACATGCACCAAAGATTAACTAACCGTGTATACAAAGGTACTATTCCCTCCGACCCATATTAGTTAGATTTATCTATATATAAATATATCTAGTTAAGTCTTAGTGCTTAATACATCTGTATTTAGATAAATTTGAATCAACTAATATGGATCAAAGGGAGTTTATATTTATAATCACGATTAGGAGCAGCTAGCTGATATGTCCAAAACGTATTTACTTTCTCGAACACTTTGCTATTGTTTCTTCTCTAAACTTGTGTGATTTGGATACAACTAACACGGACTGACGCTGTTTTCAGCAGAATTGCCTTGGTGTCTTGTTTTTGTGCAGAAAATGAACTATCAGGAAAAATCCTGGAAAATATGCCAAAAATTATTTCTCACCAGAAGATCCACGGAGCCAGAAGGGGAGAGAGGGGAGGTCTGGGGGGCCTAGACCCACCCCAGGCGTGGGCCTACTGACCCTGCGCCTAGGGGAGGTTTGGCCACCCCAGGAAGCTCCTCGGCCTCCCTCCGCGCCTATAAGTTACTTTCTGACCTAAAAAGAGAGGAGGGTTCGATAGTTTTTCAGAAAGAGTTCCGCTCCGCCGCCGCCACCAGAAACCAAGATTCGGATCCAGAAACTCCGTTCTGGCACCCTGCCGAGACGGAGAATTTGGAGAGGATCATCGCCATCGTCATCACCAACGCATCTCCTCAACCACCGATGTTTCCCTCATCCATGAGTGAGTCATCCCTTGCTGTAGGCTTGGGGATGGTAGGGATTGGATGAGTTCTATCATGTAATCGAATAAGATCTGTTAGGGCATAGTGCCTAGTATCTCTATTAGTGCTATTTGACTTTGTTGTAACTTGTTGTGCTTAATGCTTGTCACTAGGGCCCGAGTGCCATGATCTCAGATCTGAACTTATTATTGAATCATTATGATAGTATTGTTTGTCATGTTATCTGCAAGTTGTGTACACATATCATTGTCTGGATCCAAACGCCCTAAAGTGACAATAATTGGGACAACCAGAGGGGATGGCTGTGGTGTGAGGATCACATGTGTTCACGGAGTGTTAATGCTTTGCTCCGGTGCTCTATTAAAAGGAGCACCTTAATTTCCAGTAGTTCCCTAGAGGCCCCGCTTCCACGGGCTGGCTGGACAGAAGATGTTGTGCAAGTTCTCATTGCGAGCACGTATGACTATATTTGGAGCACATGCCTAGAATTCTTTAGTACTTGGATGCATGTTATTATTTATCTGCAATGCCCTAGTTCTTGAAGTTACATGTTTAGACTTGTTCATGCAACGCCCGTCCATCCATCCCTATGCCTACCGCACTCGAATCCTACTATTACCGTTACTGTTACTATTGCTATTGTTCCACTGTTGCTGTTGCTACTACCAAATTGTTGCTACTGATAAACTTCTATGAGCAAGAACTATTTCTAGGTGCAGCTGAACTGACAACTCAGTTGTTAAGGCTTGCAAGTATTCTTTGGCTCCCCTTGTGTCGAATCAATAAATTAGGTAATACTACCCGCAAAGACTGTTGCGATCCCCTACACTTGTGGGTCATCAAGACTATTTTATAGCATCGTTGCCGGGGAGCATAGCTTTATTTGTAAGTTCACTTGGATCTATTATTGTTCACTGCTACTCCTTTCATCATGGGGAAATCTCGTGATGCAAAGTTCCCTATTTTACCATCCACTACAAGAAAAGGTACAGTCCTAAACACCTCTACTCTTGATTCACCATCTGTTATAAGTAAGCTTGTCACACCACCACCACATACTCATCCTACACATATTGCTACTACTGCTGAATCTGAAACTGCTTTTGATACGCATGTTGTTACTTCTATTATGCTTGATGTGAGTGGTTCACTAGGTCCTTTTCTAGATGCTATTATGGATAGTCTAGGAAATAACGAAACTCTTAGTGAAGACACTGTTACACCTGTTAGATCACCTGCTAGTGAGAGTTATGATATTAATGATGGTTACATAGAGCTCACTGATGAATTTTTTGAAGAGTGCCGAAACACACATGGTGCTAGTGCTATTAAGAGTCTCCTTGCTAGACGTACTATTATGCCTAAGAAGTCCTATGATCCTAAGTTTGCCACCTCTCCCATAGATATTAAAGATAAATATTATGATTTCTCTCTTGATTTATCTTATTTAGATTGTTGAGAAAGAACCTTTTTGTGGTACTGAAAATGAGAGTGTTGTGGCTCATATGAATGAGCTTTCTACTATGAGTGCTTTGTTTTCTGATGATTTTAAGATGCTCAAGTACTTTGTTGCTAAGATATTCCCTTTTTCATTAAAAGGAGAAGCTAGGGCTTGGTTTAATAGATTACCTCCTGGTTCCATTGATAGCCCTAATTGCTTGATTGCTTCTTTCTTCCATAAATATTTTCCTCCCAGTGCTAGACATGCTGCTTTGCAGAGACTTTTTGATTTTAAATAAGGAGAAGAAGAGAAATTGCCTGAGTCATGGAAAAGATTCTGTACCTTGATTCATGCATATCCTGGATGTCCATTACCTCAGAATGAGCTTCTTGATATTTATTATAATGGACTAACTGATGATTATAGGACCTACCTAGATAGCTTTGCTGATTGTGTTTTCAGGAAAAGGACTCCTACAAATGCTGAAGAATTAATGAACAAGATAAGCAGGAATTATGATGATTGAACTTCAACTGAGCTGAATACACCTGAGCCTATTACTCCTGAACCAATTGTTCCTGGACCAGTTGCAACACCAACAACAAAGAAGAGGGGAGTTATTGCATTAAATGATGAAGTGATGATGGAATCTAAGAAGTGTCTAAAGGAGAAAGGTATTAGAGCTGAAGATGTGAAGAATCTACCTCCTCTAGAAGACTTATGTAAGCCAATTCCCCACTCATCTACTATTGAGGTACACTCTCTCCAATTTAATGAAGGTGATATTCTTTATGGTAAGCCTCCTGATCAATGCTTAGAGGAACTTGACACATTTATTGTTAAACAAGGTAATTTTAATAAATAAGTTCAGAATCATTTATTGGAAAACTCTAGAGTTATCCATGAGTTGAAAGAAATTGTGGAAATAACTTCTAATGATATTAAAATGCTTTGTAAACACTTTCAAAGGGTTCAAACCCAACTTGATCAACTTGCTAAGGTACAAAAGGATATGCTAGTTAATGCTTCAGGAAATAAACATGCTTATGGAATTAGAACTAGGAGTGGTGCAGCTACTCAAGATCCTTTATATTCTGAAGGACACCCTAAAATAATAGAGCAGGATTCTCAACAAGGTGAGGATAGTGGTAGTCCTCGTAAGAGGAAGAAAAAGAAACATAAGAAAGTTGAGGAACCACTTGAACCTGCTGTAGATCCTAATAGTATATCTGTCTCTGATGCTGAAACTGAGAGTGGTAATAATAATGAGTCTCCTGATAAGAGGGAAGGTGAGGAAGAACCTGAGAAGTACACTAAGAACACTAGGTACACAAACGAGGATTTTATTGCTAATAAACATGGTAAAGAGAGAGAACCTTGGGTGCAGAGCCTATGCCTTTTCCAGGTAAGAAACACAAGTCAAAAGAGGAAGAACACTACAACAAGTTTTCTGAGTGGATGAAACCTTTATTTTTGCAAATTCGTTTGACTGATGCTATTAACTTGTCTCCTTATTCAAAGTATATGAAGGTTATTGTCTCTAATAAAAGGAAGATTCCTAATAAGGAGATTTCTACTTTGCTTGCTAATTACTCCTTCAATGGTAAGGTTCCAAAGAAACTTGGTGATCCAGGTATACCAACTATTCCTTGCTCTATTAAGAACAATTATGTTAGAACTGCTTTATGTGATTTGGGAGCTAGAGTTAGTGTTATGCCTTTTTCTCTCTATAAGAGACTCCAACTAGAAAAGTTGATACCAACTGATATATCTTTGCAAATGGCTGATAAGTCAACTACTATTCCTGTTCGTATATGTGAGGATGTTCCTGTTTAAGTGGCTCATAATTGCATGGTTTTAACTGATTTTGTTGTGCTTGAAATGCCTGAAGATGATAATATGTCTATTATTCTTGGGAGACCTTTTCTTAATACTGCAGGTGCTGTCATCAATTGCAATCAAGGAAAAGTAACATTCAATATTAATGACAAAGAGCACACTGTCTATTTCTCCAAGAAGGTTGTTAAGAGATATTGCCTGAATATTATTGAAAACATTGAGAGCATCAAAGTTGGAGAAATATATTGTCCCATTCCACAAGAAAATTTTGAAACTATTATGATTGGGACCATTGCTATCAAGTATGAGGTAACATAATCACCTTGTGGAATGCAAAGTTTTGTTTCATATAAGATTGTTTTGGTAACAAGACTTGATCAACCTTGTTAACAAAAGGATTTTAATGAACAAAATAATGTTCTCAAAGTGGTTATACTTGCTCACTTTTGTTTTTCTCCTTTCCAATCTTTGCTCTTCGCCGTGCCTAACTTAAAGGCGTTAAAAAAGTACTTGTTAGGAGATAACCCAAGAGTTTTCTTGAGTCTTGGAAGTTATTACTTTAGTAATGACCTCTCCTTATCCTTTTTGTTTGCTTTTTTGTGCCAAGAATGACCTCTAATGAGAGGGAAGTAAGATTTGTGGAGTTGCTGTCTCGAAACAGATTTCTGATCTTCACCATAAAAATTCGTGAGGAGTCTCTGTAAGTCGTATTGAGCTAAAAATTTAAGAATAAATCCCCCGGCATGTTAGATAATGTTAGTTCAACACGTTTTGATTTGAGCAACAGAAGATTTTCGAAAAAATCGGTTTCTACCTGCTGGTCTGTTTTGACAGATTTCTGCCATTATTTGCATTTGCTTCTTATTGATTCCTTTTCGGATTCTTTTTGGGAAATTGATCTTTTTGAAGGAGTTGCTACAGTAGCTTGTGTTTTTAATGAAAAGTCTTGATGTTCCAAAGCTTTTCCAGAGGTCTAATATCTTTTGAATAAACTAATGTTGCTAATGAAGATTGTGTGAAGTTTTGTATGAAAGCAAAAATTTCAGTTATAGAGAGAGGATGATGTAATGAGATGAAGAATGGACAAAATCTAAAGCTTGGGGGGAGCCACTCCGTGTCACCTCAAGAATTACTCAAGAGGTACAAGCGTCAAAGCTTGGGGGTGCCCAAGGCATCCCCTTCTTCATCAATAAAAAATCTCAGGTCTTTCTAGACACTTCGTTTTTATTGTTTCATGCACAGTTGTGTTGTTCTTGGAGCGTCTTAGTTTTTGTTTTTTGGTTTTCTTTTGCTTCTTTTGGTTTTGCGTTGGTTTCCTTCTAAAAAAAATCGAAAACACCAAAAATATTTGTTGTTCTTCTTTGGTTTTGTGAGTTCTTTGCAGGGTTCAGCCGTCCTCAGTGGATTTTGGTTTCATGTTAATATTCAAGTCACACAAGTGAAGGGCAATAATGAAGATTAAGATAACTCGAGGTGTGGTAAGAGGCTGGTAAAGAACTCTATTTGTTTCATTTTTGTACATATACTCATCATTGTGAGCATGCTTAGCCTATTTGTGTAAGGTGTATGTCATTATGGATGCTTAGTAGTTCTTGCTTGTCTATGATTAGCTCCAGCTTGCTAATAGTTTGTAGCATGTCATATGAATTGTGCTTGCATTGTTTTATTCATACTTTGGTATGACATTG
This sequence comes from Avena sativa, assembly GCA_916181665.1. Classification (NCBI taxonomy): domain Eukaryota; kingdom Viridiplantae; phylum Streptophyta; class Magnoliopsida; order Poales; family Poaceae; genus Avena; species Avena sativa. Next base: position 381,026,380 of record OV702284.1, read on the forward strand.
TGGTATCCTCCTCTGAATGTTCATGTGAATCGACTTAGCACATGTTCACGCATGCATATGACTAATCAATAGTTATTAAGCCTCGATGATTTATTTTCCCTCAGAGTTCTTGTATCACTTTCATGCCATAATTAGTCTTATTTTGTTGCAAGCATGATTATGACAGTTATTGCTCTCTTGTTTGCCGCTCCCTCTCTATTGCTAGCCTTCACTTGCACTGAGTATGTGCTATACCTGTGCTTCCAACTCCCAAAAACCAATATTGCCAGATGTGTCCATCATACCTACCTATTGGCATCATTTGCTACTTCTGTGCATATTTTATGTATGCCGTGTTTTCTTCCAAAATAAAATGTTTGTCTGTTTTGCGAAAGTTAGTTAGTAAAGCTCTCACGAACTTGATGGCACACTTTATTCCTTGCGCTTAATAATCTTGAACCATTGTGACTAGTCCATGAAAGTTATATGCTTGCTTATTATATGTTGGGAGTCAGCAGAACCGTGCTATCACGGGGAACGCTTTCAACACCTGTTGGATATCTTATCCAGTTGATTCCTTTCTCTTTTGTTTATGAATGTCGACGATGTGAAATAAAAGGGGAAGTTGTTAGTTCATGGAGTTTATACATTGTGTTAGAGAAACGCTTGGGCCGCTAGCCTAAGCCATGCTTAATCATGGTGGAAACTTGCAGCAACACTATAATGAGCATATATGAAGCATCCTCAATAAAAAGCTATGCACATGGTAAATAAAAAGATTGCTGAGATGCTCATTGTCTGCTTGCCTTGTTATTTTGGTTATGGGAAATCTCCTGTGCCATATGCAAGGGGTACCCCGTTGGCGGTTCTCGATGATATGCATGTATTTACAATGACAAGAACTTTCAGGTGACCAAAGTTGAGTAGCATGCGGAGCGGCCCTCGTAATCAAGGGACATGGGATTTCCAGTCTATGGTATGTCAAGCATATGATTCAGAGTGGACCTCACTTTCACCTTAACCACATGAAGATGCCCATGATAGGGGCAATGAGAGCTCAAAATTAATGAGTACCTTCCTTTCAGCATTGGGAAGCCTTTCAAACCTTCACAAAACCGTTTTGCACAACTTTGTTGAGTCACCACTTATTCTATGAGCACCTTCTTGAGAGCATAGTTGTCATTCTTGTGTTTGTTCTAAAACTTGGTTAATTATGTCATGACTTTGATGCTTGTATCTCTGATATCTTTACTTCTAGTCTTCATGTGAACTTCAGAGGTACCTTGGCATTCATATTGTGCTCTTCAAACAAAGGCAAGCGAGATACCACTTTATCATACCTTATTATGAGCATTGCAATGTTCCTTGTGTTTATGTTTCATGCTACTTATTATTGTTGATTTGGTTTCTCTTCATAGCTTGCAATGAATATTGAGCAGACTTAGTTGCATACTCTTTATTATGAATTGTCTAAGCATCTACTCCTGTGCTGAGAATATATACATCATATGAAGCAAAGTGTTCGTGAAAGTTCTTTTATCGCACTCAGTTTTCAACTGAATTGCTTGAGGACAAGCAATAAGCTAAGCTTGGGGGAGTTGATACGTTCAAAACGTCTCTACTTTTCCGAACACTTTTGCTATTGTTTCTCCTCTAAATTTAAGTGATTTTGATACAACTAACACAGACTGACGCTGTTTTCAGCAGAATTACCTTGGTGTCTTGTTTTTGTGCAAAAAATGAACTATCAGGAAAAATCCCGGAAAATATGCCAAAAACAATTTCTCACCAGAAGATCCACGGAGCCAGAAGCGGAGACAGAGGGGAGGCCAGGGGGGCCAGACCCACCCCAGGCGTGGGCCCACTAACCCCTTGCCTAGGGGAGGTTTGGACACCCCAGGAAGCTCCTCGGCCTCCCTCCGCGCCTATAAGTTGCCTTCTGACCTAAAAACAGAGGGGGGTTCGATAGTTTTCCAGAAAGAGTTCCGCTCCACCGCCACCACCAGAAACGAAGATTCGGATCCAGAAACTCCGTTCTGGCACCCTGTCGGGACGGGGAATTTGGAGAGGATCATCGCCATCGTCATCACCAACGCATCTCCATCAACCACCGATGTTTCCCTCATCCATGAGTGAGTAATCCCCAACTGTAGGCTTGGGGATGGTAGGGATTGGATGAGTTCTATCATGTAATCGAATAAGATCTGTTAGGGCATAGTGCCTAGTATCTCTATTAGTGCTATTTGACTTTGTTGCAACTTGTTGTGCTTAATGCTTATCACTAGGGCCCGAGCGCCATGATCTCAGATATAAACTTATTATGAATCATTATGATAGTATTGTTTGTGATCTTATCTGCAAGTTATGTACACATATCATTGTCCGGATCCAAAGGCCCCAAAGTGACAATAATTGGGACAACCAGAGGGGATAGCTGTGGTGTGAGAATCACATGTGTTCACTGAGTGTTAATGCTTTGCTCCGGTGCTCTATTAAAAGGAGCACCTTAATTGCCAGTAGTTCCCTAGAGACCCCGCTGCCACGGGCTGGCTGGACAGAAGATGTTGTGCAAGTTCTCATTGCGAGCACGTATGACTATATTTGGAGCACATGTCTAGGATTGTTTAGTACTTGAATGCTTGTTATTATTTATCTGCAATGCCCTAGTTCTTGAAGTTACATATTTAGACTTGTCCATGCAACGCCCGTCCATCCATCCATATGCCTACCGCAATCGAATCCTACTGTTACTGTTACTGTTACTATTGCTGTTACTATTGCTACTGTTCCACTGTTGCTATTACTGTTGTTGTTGCTTTGCTGTTGCTACTATCAAATTGTTGTTATTGATAAACTTCTGTGAGCAAGAACTATTTTCAGGTACAGCTGAACCGACAACTCAGTTGTTAAGGCTTGCAAGTATTCTTTGGCTTCCCTTGTTTCGACTCAATAAATTGGGTAATACTACCCACGAAAACTGTTGCGATCCCCTACACTTGTGGGTCATCACTAGCACTAGTACACGGTATCCCTTTAGGGGCACTTTGGCTTAGGGCACTTCTCAAAATGCCCGTAAATGTGTCAATTAGGGACATTTTGTCAAGTGTTTCTAAAGATATTATCTTTAGAGGCATTTTTTATTAAAGTGACCCTAAATATACTACTTTTCGAGGAATCTTGCCAAGTGCCCCTAAAGACACTTACTTTAGACACATTTTAATCAAAATGTCCCTAAGATACTACCTTTAGAGACATTTTGCTAAGTGCCCCAAAAGATACTATCTTAGAGGCATTTTCATCAACATGCAGAATGACGCGATGAAGGTCCTGCTGCTCGTAGGTGCACTCGACGCGGCGGCGCTTCGCGCGATCCCACACGTCGGAGACGAGGGTCCCGAGAGAGTTGAACTTGGCCTCGTAGACATCATCATCGTCACTATCGGAGGCCACCAGGATCGTGGGCGCGCGGAGCACCGGGCCAGCGTGTGTCGCCATGCTCGAGCTTACGGCCTCACCATCGTTGGCGCAGCGGCGGAACGGCATCCCCCGCCCACGCAGGTGAGGTGACCGGGTGCGGGAGTGGGCGCCGCGCGTGTGCCTGCTCGGAGGCGATGATGGAGCTCCTCCTTCGACAGCGGTAGCGCACGAGAAAGAGACCGGGAGCTACCGCCGCGCCGCGGAGAAGTGTCTCCGCATCCTCCAAATTGCGCAGCAATTGGCTGGCCATTTAGAGGTCAGGCGGTTGCGCAGTGGGCGGCGGTGATGTGGTTTTCTTTAGCGGAGTGGACTGGAATCAGGGCGGCCGGAGACAGCGACGAGGGTTTCTGCGCGGGAAAGATAGGGAAAAGACGAATGTCATTTTTTTGATTACGAGGGCAAAATTTTATGCACTGGCCGATATACAGTATGTGCTAGAGGTCTCTAGGTGCACTCCACATATAGTCGGTGGCCGCTCCGATCGACTCGAGCTCGGGATGTGTCGGCAACTTTGAATTGGGGATCGCGAGCCAAATGTTCGATCCAGGGTCTACTTCCAAACCTCTCCCGACCGCAACTCGGAGTCCGTGAACCTGATCAATATAATCACAGCACCATGCAAGATTGCCAGCTTGCTTCCTACATTGCGTCAACATCTGCATACCAAGCGCGCGATCTCCCTCAAGCGCAGGCAGGAGAAGACAAGGAATCGATCAGGCCGGCCGGCCGCCGGCGTATGGCCAAGCAGGAGTTGCATGGCCGGTGGTACCTGAACTCCGACGACCCCATCGCCCGGTTCGTCGGTCGTTACTACAACGTTCTTGCAACGCCAGATACGGAGACGGTGGAGGACGGAGGGGATCAAGATCAGGTTCCTGAGGAAGAGGAGGAGGAGGAGGAGGACGCCTGCTGGTACGTCGACCTCAGGAGTGGCGAGACCACGCTGTTCGCCCTGAACACCGGCCATCGCGCGTGGGTCAGCCACGCCTAGCTCGTGCCCGCGTCGAGCGCCGCCGCCGGCCAGACCTTGCGCGTGGCGCTCCGCACCAGGGCCGGCGACGTCCAGAGCCTCGTGCTGTCGGCGAACTGGAACGTCGTGTCGCTGCCTAGACGGTCCATCGTGATGATGGATGAGGAGTTTTGGCTGGAGCGGGAGCACGACGACTGCGCCGACGCGGTCGTCCGTTTCGTCGTCTGTGACGGCAACGTCCACCCGATTCCGGAGATGGGGACGGTGGAGGACTTTGAGGAGGACGGAGAGCGTCCACAGACGGTTCTTTGGGAGGAGGAGGAGGAGGAGGAGGAGGAGGAGTCTTCCGAAGATTACGACGACAACGTTGGTTTTAGCGATGATGACGGCGACGACGAGGAGGAGGAGAGCGACGGCGAGTCCGAGGTGACCGGCTTCATGCGGGTCGAGGACGCGGACGCGGAGAACCAAGGAGGAGGCGACGCGCAGATCCTGGTGCTCTACCGCTACATCCGCTTCTCGGCGGCATGGTCGGACGGCAGCGTGGAAGCGCGCGGGAGCACCAAAGAGCACCGGCCCCGGTTCATCGCCGCCGGCGGCCACGGGGCCAGGTCGTTGGCGTGGGCCGGCGCGTCACTGGCGCCCCTGATATATCCTGGCGGATGCAGCAAGAGGCTCCGGGAGCTATGGACGGACCTGGCGTCGCGCGTGAGCCTTCCGCCGGGCGTCGCGTGCGTCAAGGTGTTCGTCGACGTCGGCATCCTCCGGCTGGCGGACTGTACGCCGGCGAGCAAGGGTAACATGCGCTCCTAACATGGTTATACCCTATGGGTACGTAACTTCAGCATACCTAGTCCAGCCCAAGAAAATCCCACAGCAGACATACGCTGGCCCATAAAGATTTTCGGGTGGGCAAGGCCCATGACGTCTTCGGATCCTTGGAGAGCAAGACTAGAGGAGATAGGAAATTCAAAGGGGTAAAACCCTAAAACTTGTAACCGACTAGGACTACGCCCGGGACCTGCCTAAAGTCTATATAAAGGCCAGGAGGGCACGCCCTAGATCTATCGACTCATACTTTCGCACACGCATCCACGCCAGATCGAACCTGCGCACCCTGTAACCTTCGGTTCCGCCGTAATCAAGAGCAGACAAGCAGGAGTAGGGTTTTCCCTCCAGGGGCCTGAACCTGGGTAAATCTCGTGTCCCCTGGTTGCTTGTCTGTTAACCGTTCCACGATCTCCAGCATCCCCATCTTCTCCAAAACCCAAGTCCATAACAATGGGCATTGACGAGATTAAACCTCGTCAATTGGCGCCGTCTGTGGGAATTGGGGCTGCTGATTGTGCGGTCGTGACGGTTCCGACCCGATCTATCTACAACTCCGCGGCGACAGAGAATCACCTCCTCTTCGGCGCTTTCGACTTCACCGCCCACTCGCCGGCTACCATGAAGGATTTCGAGCCCGTAGGCGACGGACTCGAAATTTTGTTCGGGAGCTTCTGCTTCCAGGTGGGACAAACTGGCACCCTCCGCCTCCCTGAGCGGGTGCCCGTGCCATCAACCAGGCCCGCTTCGTGGGCTCCACACCCCGTGCTACGCACGTCACCATCAACAGATGAGTTCTACAGCAGCAGCAGCTGCAACTCCGATTTGTGCGATCCACCTTCGGATGAAGGGACCTACGGTTCCGGATCCGAAAGCTGCGGCAGCAGCCAAGCAATCTGCAGGCGCTATCTGTGCGCCGCAGTCATCCAAACTGACGAGGAAACGCCTAACCCGCCGCCCAACCCCAACCCGCAGGACAGAAACGGCGAAAATGGTGGAAACGGCGAAAACGGGGAACACAGTGGCCACCTCATCCAACTTAGCAAAGAAGGATGGGTCGAAGCACGCCGCGCCGTCGCAGGCGAAATAGTCCTACCTCTGGACTCCCCACGTGATCTGCTGAGGGCATACCACTACCTCCTCATCGAGGAGCACAAGAAGCAAGTCAAGATGCAGGAGACGCTCGACAAACGCAAGCAAGCAGCCTCTGAGTCCAGTGCGCGACGAGCTGCGCTCTCCGCCATGGGACCCGGCTCTAGCACAAACGGAAACCAGGGAAACAAGCACCGCTCTCGGGTGGAAAACATGGACCCCAAGGAGCGGCGTGACGTGACCCGAACTCTCCACACATCGTTCATGGATATGGACGCTGACGGCAACATCACCCCGAAGACGCCACAAGCTGCGATCATGGCAGCCACTGCGTATCTCGCGGCTCACCCACCTCCGGAGGGGGACCCGAAAAGGGCCATGCATAGGTCCGCACTCACCGGACTAGGACTAATCGGAGCTGCGCTCCATGAAGACGCTCCTGCGGAACCGAAGAAGAAAGCTCCGGCCAGGCGCGACCGGAGTCCCACCTCCTCATCCGAAGAGGAAGAGGAGCACGATCTTCCTCGAAGGAAGAAGAGCTCGCACCGCCATAAAAGCGACTACGACGCCAGAGACAAGTTTACACAGCGCAAGATCGATAAAGCACGTGCTAAACGCGCATGCTCGTCTGAATCTGAGATGGATGAAGACGAAGGAGAACTCTGCGGGGCTCGATGCTTCAGCAGATCCGTTCGGCGAACACAGATGCCATGCAACTTCAAGCTTCCTTCGGATACTCCGAAGTTCAACGGCACGCAAGATCCAAAGTCCTGGCTCAGTGACCATCTGTCATCCGTCAAGCTTCACGGAGGCAACAAAGAAACCGCCATGCAATGCCTTCAGCTGCAGCTAACAGGCGCAGCGCGGGTCTGGCTTAGCAGCCTATCATCAGGATCCATCCGAAGCTGGGAGGAGCTCGCCTACAGCTTCATCCGAAACTTCAAAGTCACCAGCAAGAGGCCCGCCTCAATCGAAGAATTGCGAGCCTGCACTCAGAGAACGGGTGAATCTATTCGCTCGTACATACTACGCTGGTCTACAACCAAGAACTCCGCAGCACACATCTCCGAAGAGCGGGCCATCGACGCCTTCAGGGATGGCGTCAAGCGCCCAGACTTCAAGGAGAAACTTGGACGTGTAAAGCCCAAGACACTCGACCAGCTCATGGAAATCGCCAACAGTTGGGCAGACGGCAAAGATTGCATCCAGCGAGCACAATCAGATGAAGAGGACGACTACAGCCGAAGACGCGAACGCCGCAGCAAGAGGAGATCGCGTGTCTATGAAGACCGCGACGGACCCGACATGGTCGCAGCCGGCTACGCCGACCGCCGTAACGACAACAGCCGCAACAACGGAGGATACCGCAGCGGAAACTTCCGCGACAACGGACGACCAACGCAGTCGTGGCAACGCCGCGACCGCGACAACGGACCCTCAGCATTCGACAAACTTTCGGGTCCATGCACCATCCACTTCTACATCGACAAACAGGATGGCAAAAAGAAAGCTAGCCACATGCTCAAGGACTGCCGCGAGTTCCAGAAACTCAGCGAAGGCATGGTGCAGATGAGGCAACAAGCTCCAATCCCTGCGTTCGGAAACGCACCTGCGCCAGGTGAAATAGCACACGGAGCTCCTCCACCGCCGCCTATTGGAGGCCCAAATCAACCAGTCGCACCAGCACAAAACAACGCCGGGGTCGCATACCCCCCACCAAAAGGAGCACTCAATATGATACAGAAGGGACGCCCCACAAATAGGGTGCAGAAGAAAATCACCCGACAAATCAACTTGGCCATGGCAACCCCGCCTGCAATCCCTGAGTACCTCAGCGGATCGGAGTCCTGCATCACATTCACTCGCGCGGATCACCCTTGCCAGATCCCTCGCCCAGGTCATGTTGCCCTGGTGCTGGAGGCGCAGATCGGAGGTTTCGAAATGAGTCGCGTCTTCAAGGATGGCGGCAGCGGCATCAACCTAATGTTCGCAAGCACTCTAGCAGCTATGCGGATCCCGCAATGCAGCCTGGAACAATCAGACACAACGTTCCACGGCATTGTCCCAGGGAAGGGCATCTTCCCCCTGGGCAAAATAGGGCTCGACGTCATCTTCGGGAAGCCGGACAACTTTCGGCAGGAGCGCCTAGAATTCGAAGTGGTGGACTGGCCGTCGCAATACCATGCCATCCTGGGACGTGTAGCATTCGCAAGGTTCCTGGCCGTCCCACACTACACATACCTACTACTCAAGATGCCAGGACCAAGGGGCGTCATCACAGTCCACGGGAGCTTCACCCGATCGGACCAATGCGACAGGGATTTCAACAAAATCTCCCAGTCCTTCGGCATGCAAGACGAGCTCGTAAGGCTCCGCGAGGTGACGGACAATGGGCTACCCCCAGTCACAAGGCAGAACGCACATGACATGTCCTTCGACTCCACCGTCAACACCAAGAAAGTGCAGGTCCATCCGACAGACGCCTCCAAGACGGCGCTGATCGCCAACGACCTCAGCACCGCATAGGAAGGCGCGCTCGTCGAATTCCTCCGTGAGCGCTGGGAAATCTTCGCCTGGTGTCCTGCGGACATGCCAGGAGTTCCCAGGGAATTCGCCGAGAACGCACTCAATGTCTTCCCAGACACCAAGCCAGTCAAGCAGTCCATCCGAAGACTGTCGGAGCCACGAGCCGAAGCTATCGGCAAGGAGATCAATAGATTACTTGCAGCAGACTTCATCCGGGAAATCAAGGAAAGCGAGTGGCTGGCAAATATGGTGATGGTCCCGAAGAAGGACACGGACATCCTGCGGATGTGCGTGGACTTCACGTCACTAAACAAACACTGCCCAAAGGACCACTTCCCTCTTTCTCGGATCGACCAGATCATCGATTCGATTGCAGGTTGTGAGAAGCTCTCCTTCCTCGACGCCTACTCAGGCTATAACCAGATTCGACTCAAGGTCGAAGATCAAGAGAAAAAGGCGTTCATCACACCGTTCGGAGTATTCTGCTACAACACAATGCCCTTCGGGCTAAAGAACGCGGGTGCCACGTACCAGCGATGCATGCAGGCCTGCCTCAAGGACCAGATCGGTTGCAACGTCCAAGTCTACGTCGACGACATAGTCATAAAAACCAAGGAGGCAAGAACACTTATCGACGATCTCCGCGAGACGTACGACAACCTTGATCGCTACAGGATCAAGCTCAATCCAGAAAAGTGCGCCTTCGGCGTCCCCTCGGGTCAGCTGCTCGGGTACTTCATATCTCAACGAGGGATCGAGACCCGAAGAAAATCAAAGCTATCATGACAATGGAGAAGCCGAAAAACCTCAAGGGCGTTCAGCAGCTCGCAGGGCGAGTAGCGGCACTAAGCAGGTTCATCAGCCGCATGGGCGAGAAGGCCCTACCATTTTACCAGCTGCTGCGCAAGGCAGACAAGTTCGAGTGGACACCAGAAGCCAACGACGCATTCGAAAGCCTCAAGCGGCTCCTCTCCACCTCGCCCGTTTTGGTCACGCCAAAAGAGCGCGAGCCCCTGCTGCTGTACATAGCAGCCACACACCAGGTGGTCAGCACAGTACTCGTGGTCGAACGACCCGAAGAAGGCAAGACCCACGGGGTACAACGCCCAATTTACTACCTCAGCGAGGTTCTCACTCCAACAAAACAGCGGTACCCGCACTACCAGAAGCTGGCCTACGGCGTGTTCATGACGACTCGACGACTGAGCCACTACTTCCAGGAGCATCAGGTGATGGTCGTCACCGAGGCACCCCTGAACAGCATCCTGAATAACCCAGAGGCCACATGACGCGTGGCCCTGTGGGGCATCGAACTATCACCTTTTGACATCGTCTACGAGAAACGACACGCAATCAAATCTCAAGTCCTTCCGGACTTCCTGGTGCACTGGATGGAGCTGCAGCTGCCTGACACCCCAGACATGTCGCAGTCCTGGACAATGCATTTTGACGGCTCCAAACTCGAAGCCGGAGCAGGGGCAGGAGTCATACTGACCTCCCCGCAAGGTGACAAGATGAAGTACGTCCTTCGGATGAAATTCAGAGCCTCCAACAACGAGGCCGAATACGAAGCCCTCATCCATGGCATGAAGATGGCAAAAATATGTGGCGCAACGTGCCTGGTCATCTACGGTGACTCCAACCTTGTCGTACAGCAGACGATGAATGAGTGTGACGCACACGCCGAAAACATGATCGCGTACCGCACGCTATACAACGCACTCGAAGGAGAATTCGACGGCTGCGAACTTCGGCACGTTGGAAGAGAGAGCAACGAGGAGGCCGATAGACTCGCCAACATCGGCTCCACTTGTGCAAAGGTACCACCAGGTGTGTTCCTCGAACAGATCTGCGTGCCCTCCATCAAGCGGAAATTCCCAAAGGGATCACCCGAAGAAGCAGAACACTCAGGGGCTACGCTACCCGAAGGTCATGAAGGACCCGAAAAGTTGGATACCGAAGTTGCCATGGTCAACCTGATGCAGGTCATGGCAGTCGAAGAAACCTGGACACGTCCATACCTCCAGTTCCTGATAAACGGAGAATTGCCAGACAGCCCGACAGATGCCCGGCGCGTATCTCGTCGGTTAAAAGCCTTCACCATCATCAACGGCGGGCTGTACAAACGCAGCATTACGGGTGTACTACAACGGTGCGTCACCATCAACGACGGCAAGGACATACTCCAAGATATCCACGAGGGCATCTGCGGCCACCACGCAGGTAGCCGCTCCCTCGTCGCCAAAGCTCTGCGAGCAGGATTCTACTGGCCAACGGCCATGAGCGACGCGAAGGACATCGTCCGAAGATGCAACGGGTGCCAACGGTTCGCCGACAAACCGCACGCACCTGGGTCCGAACTTCGACCCATACCCATAGCCTGGCCTTTTGCCCAATAGGGCCTTGACATGATCGACAAACTGCCAAAATCCTCGAAGGGAGGACACGTCTTCCTCCTGGTCGCAGTCGACAAATTCACCAAGTGGATCGAAGCCATGCCAGTCACCAACCAGAAGGGCAAAACCGCCGTCAAGTTCTTCGAATCCATTGTCTACAGGTTCGGCGTACCGCATAGCATCATCACCGACAACGGATCGAACTTCATCTCCGAAGAATTCCAGGACTTCTGCGAAGGCCTCGGGATCAATATCACGTATGCCTCAGTGGCACACCCGCAAACAAACGGGCAAGTGGAAAAGGCCAACGGCCTAATCGGCGCCGGCATCAAGAAACGCCTCATGAGCTCACTCGAGCACAAAGCTGGAAACTGGACGAAAGAGCTACCGTCTGTCCTGTGGAGCTTACGGACTACGCCAAACAGCTCCACCGGCTACACACCGTTCTTCATGGTACACGGAGCTGAGGCAGTGCTACCAGCCGAAGTACGCCATCAGGCTCCACGAGTCGTCGCGTACAGCGAAGCCGAATCCATGGCTGCACTCGAAGACGCCGTCGACACACTCGATGAAGCGCGGGATATAGCAGCCGCCCGATCAGCGGTGTACCAGCAGAGTCTCCGCAACTATCACAGCCGCCGGCTGCGCCCAAGGTCCTTCGTCGAAGGAGACCTCGTCTTGCGACTCAAGCAAAAGCGACCGAACAAACTCGATTCACCATGGGAAAGACCCTACGCCATCACCGAGGTCATCCCAGGTGGCGCCTATCGCCTCAAGCACATGGAGTCTGGAGTCGCATACTCTAACCCATGGAACGTCTCGCACCTGCGACGATTCTACCCGTAGCAACCTACCCCCCTTTTTTACTTTCAATAAGGCTTTCAGCCAAGGCTACTCAGCCGAACCATGTACCTCCTCCATTACGATATAAATAAAGCTAAGTACCTCGCCCCCAACCTTCGGTTGACTATTTTCTGCAACTTTACTACATGCTACATATGCACTCGGGGGATCCCCCCACCTCACGATTTCATTGACTGAGGACAAAACGTGTACACCCGAGTAGCTGACCACGTCAGGCAAACGAAAAGGGCACGTACCCAATCAAAGCACTGCGTGCTCACAAACAAGAAAACCTTTACAATAAAGGGCACATAAACGCCCAGCCGCAATATACAAAATTTACATCTATCTGTTTATTTTCAGGTCCTACCTATTCTGAAGAATAACCTGAGCACGCTGCTCAAACAAATCTACAATCTGTTCGGCATACTGCCTTACAGCCGCGTAATGCGGACGCATGTTCCACTCGCCACCATCTGGTCGAGGAGGTGGCCCAGTCGCCACAGCAGCCAAATCTACGTCAGGGTGGTGCACCCTCACAAGAGACAAGGCAGCCTTCACCCCTGTGACGAGTTGCTGCCGCACCAGCTCCTTGACATTGCTGGCACTCCGAAACTTCGTCAGAAGACCTGCAAGGGTCGTTGGCACGGCATCCAACGGAAACATGACGTGGAGCACCGAGGAAAGTGATGTCTGCACCTGGCGGAGCACCCGCGAAACCTGGTAGACACGATCCTGCACCGTCGCCAGAACCATGGCGCGATCACGATCCATCCAGAAGAAGCCGCCGGCCTCCATGTCCTGTTGAGTCAAGCAATTGACTCGAACAGCGATACGCTCCTTTTCTTCCCTCGGAGCAAGATTGGCACCTGCGACAACCACGCAAAACAAGAATAAGGCCAGCAGGCTCACCCGAAGAACTGAGCTACAGCCCGAAAGAAGGATCAACTTACATTGCAGCTGCTCGGACAGCCGACCCAGCTCCGCCATCAAATATTCCTCTCTGGCTGCACCACGGTCTGCCTTGGATTTCCAAACGTCGGCGCGACCGCGTAACCCAAGCAAATCTCTTTCCAAGCTGCGCACGCGATCTCGAAGAAAAGCGAGCTGCGAGGAATCATCCAATGATGGCCGCAAGGGCCTTTCGGATGAAGTGTCAACTGGGTCAGCACCCGAAGGAACCTATAGCAGCAGAAAAAAGAAGGCACACAGACATTCAGCCAAGGATAGAGCACAACTCGGAGGAATTCATTAAAATATAAGGCCACTACGTGGCACAAGGATGGTACTACAAAAGATATTGACAACAAAAATAGACTACAAACTACCCTACGTCTACTATGCCTAAGGCGGAGGACACTGAGTCGCCTCAGAACCAGATTGCCTAGCTTTGGCCTCGCCCTGCTGCCGCAATGTGTACTCAGACAGCAAGTCAATGAGCTTGGGCCCATATCGTCTGCAGTGAGCGGAGTAGGCGGCGAAGGCTACCTCGGATCCATCTGCAGCCGTCGGCATCCGAGAAGTAATTTGGGGCAGGTCTAGCTCTGCCCCAGCCACCATGGCCATCGCCAGCCCGACGGACGCGCCGATGCCCTTCTGCTTGCGCTTGTACGCTGCAGGCGCTTCGACTGACAGAGCCTCTGCCAGGGCATCCACATCTTCAAGGGACGCGCCCTTCGGGAAGAGCTCCTGGTAGAAGCGACCAAGGACCTCTTTCGCCTTGGCAAGGGAGTTGACGACGGTGCTGCAGCGGTCTTCGACCGCTACAGTGGCATCATCTAGAGCACTCCCGTGCTCCAGAGCACCGCGGTCGAACTCGATGCCTGCGGCATCTGAGACAAAAAAGAAGAAAAACATGAAGAAAGGCAGCATAAAAAGAAGATCCGTAGAAAAAGAAACAAGTCCACAAGCTTGTACTCACCCGAAATGGCCTTGGCAGCAGCCATGAGCTTATCTGCCACCCCTCTTTCACGAGCAGCAGCAACGGTGGCCAGCTGCTCCTCACGATCTGCAGCCTCCTGCTGCAGACGCTCCTTTGCTTCGGATGCCTTCGTCAGCTCCAGCTCAAGGCGCTCTTTCGCACCAGCGGCGGCTTCGGACTTCTGCTCCGATTGGCCAAGGCTCTTCTTAAGAGCGTCGACCTCACGGAGAGATTCATTATGCTCCTCTGCATTTCCAACAAGCAAGTGTCAAGGAACAGGACCAGGATAAACAAGAAAAAGTACTACAAGGCAGACGAATACCTTGAAGCTGCCGCAGTTTCGCCTCCAGCGTCAGGCGTTCCTCCACTAGCCGTTTGGCCTCTTGGACAAAAGGCTGCAGCAAAAGGCAATAGCAGTAAGAACATGACTTGGGGGCTACGCCCAACACAAGGAAGCAAAAACAACATCAGCATACGAAGACAGCCGGGGGCTCCCCCCGTAACATAAAGCAGAAAAACTTACGTGCTCCGAAGGCGAACCCGCAGGCCCGCCTGCGAAATTCTGAGGCGCAACCACCAGCCTCTCCTGCACAGGAGGAACTGGAGCAGCGTCACCCGAAGATGCCACAGTCTGAGGAGGAGGCGACGCAATGTTCGACTCCCCCATCATCTCCCGTGCACCATCACTAGAGCCGTCGGAGGATTGCCTGCATACGAACCAATCAACGCAGATGCAAAAATAACAAGGGAACAAAGGACAACAATGGCAACAAGAAAACTTATGAGCCCAACGCGCTCAGGTCGAAGATAGGAGAAGCCATTTGGGCCCTCTTCTCCTCCTTCTCTTCCTTCTTCTCCTCCTTCTTTTCTTCCTTCTTCCGCTTTGCTGGCGGGTGCGGAGCAACAGCCCGCACAGGAATGGCAGGAAGGGGAGAGGAAGAACCCCCATGAACATCATCATGACGCTCAAGGCCCAGAGGATTTCTGGGAGTCGGAGGAGTCGAGGCATCTGACGACTCGCTAGAGCTCCGTGATCGCTTGCGCGAATGGTCCTCACTCGATTCGTCGGCATCCTCCGCTGGGGATCGCGCTAACGGTAGCTCGGACACGGAATCCACCACTTCATTATCTGGGGCATTCGGATACCTTTCGGGCAACGGTGGTGCCATGCCCGGCACTTTGAAGCTCTGCAAAAGGAAAAGGAACTTTGTTAGCAAACAAAGGAAAAAGTACACAGCTGACAAAAACAAAAGGGGAGCACTACGTGCGCAAATCTACACCTTCGTAACGACCAACGTCGAAGAAAAGGGAGGAGTCAGCGACTTCCCCGGGATTTCTTCGTCGGCCTTGAACTTCAACAGCGCGCGAAGAGCCTTGTCAAGTTCCACCTCGGAGATTTTCTCACTCGAAACCCTCGTCGGATCACGGCGCCCAGAGTAAAGAAACATCGGGTGCGCCCTCGCTTGGAGAGGCTGCACCCGACGCTCAAGAAACGTCCGGATGATGTCGACACCGTTCACCTCCTTCTCAGGAATCAATTGGAGATCCTCCACCCGACGGTACAGGGCCTCTATCTCCGCCACCTCACCGTCTAAGATTTGGTTTTTCCAGGATCTTTTCTTCTCAATCAATTGGGAGGGGTCAAAAGGAACGAGACCAAAATCTTGCCCAGGCAGTACGGAGTCACGGATGTAAAACCATTTCCTCCGCCAGTACTGGACAGATTCGGACATGGAAAAGGAAAATAATTACACATTGGGACTGAGGGAGATGATGAAACCCCCAATGGGATACACACCATCCGAACCAGACTGCCTCTCCACGGAATAAAGCTTCCGGAAGAGGCCAAAGTGCGGCTCAATACCCAGCCAGCACTCGCAAAGGGTGATAAAACAAGCAATGTGGAGAAGAGAATTGGGAGACAGATGATGCAACTGAACCCCATAGAAGAAGAGCAGCCCACGAAGGAAGTCATGGACTGGATACGAAAACCCACGCAAGACGAAGGCAAGAAACATAACCCGGTACCCAGATGGGGGACGGGGGATTACCTCATTGCCGGGGAGTTTGATGGCCGTCGTATCCTGCGGGATCAGGCCCCGCTCGCGCAGTTTGCGGAGATCGCTCTCCCGCGTCTCTGATCGCCGCCAGCCACCATCGGTGACGCGAGCAGCGGCGGTGCTCTTCTTGCCTCCGGCGGCGCTGGTCCCAACCGCAGATGAGGATTTCTTTGTTTTCCCCATGGCGCTACGGCGGTGGTGGCGTTGCCAACGAAGAAAGACAAAGGAAATGTGGAGGAAACTCTCAGCGCGTAGCAAGAATATCTCAAGAACGAGGAGGCAGTGAATAGATGAACTGCTGCGGTGAAAAGCAAACCACGATTTCACCAGGGATTATAACAGCGAAGACGACGCACGCTGGCCGTCCATTGAGAAGACCTAACGTCAACGGTAGATCTGGCCGTACACGTGTCAGCACCAAAACGAACCGTTGATACCACGCTGTCCACTACGTGCGGAAATCGAGGAGACGCCGTAATCATCTCCACGCCGCGCGTGACCGGTCAATTCAAAGTCAGCAAGTGGGACCCACGCTTCGTCCAGTCAAGTCATCTCTGGCGTAGTAGACGCTTGAGGTCATCGATCGTAAGCACTGACGTCATCAAAAGCTATACTAGCACCACTTCGGCTCCACAGTTAAAAGTACTCACTCGAATCTATGATTCGACTAAATACTTGGGGGCTACTCCTATCAAGAGCGCTGGCCGCGCACCCGACAGACAAATGAGGACAAAATTACTTCTCTGAGTCCTACGACGAGTCTACGACTCCACTACGGACTCGGGGGCTACTCCCATAGGGAGGATGGATTTAAGCATCCAAAAATTTTCGAGTCCTGCGGACCTAATGATTGAAACAATGCTTGAACTAAAAGTCTCCGTTCGAGTCTACGACTCGAACAGACACTTGGGGGCTACTCCCATAGGGAGCGCTGGTCGCGCACCCTATGAAATCTTCGACTGCGATCTTCCGGATCAGCACGCAAAAACTTTTTGGCAACTTTGCCCCAACAAAACACTGAGTGAGCGACAATCTCCTTGGTCACCCGAAGCACCTCCGAGGTGATAAATGTTCGGATGCTGCGTCTGCGACGCAAAGATAAGACCTACAGATATCATCTGATGGCCTGGCAACGCACCTGACTGCGCTCTGCTAGTATGAATCCGTACCAGCAGGTACGATGAAAAATCCCGACGGACGCGTTGGGTACACCAATTAAAATCACTGGAATTCCACTCCTATAAGTCCTCCGCGGCCTGAGTTGAATTACTCCAGCATATGTTCCAGGCCCGGGTTAAGGGACCCGAACCTGAAGAAGATCGTGTTGTTTCGTCCTAAGACAGTTAACTGACCCTGATCCGTAGGGTGAGTCAGGAACACGCATCAACAATCCCTACACACATATACTATTAACATATAGCTGCTCCCGAATGATGGAAGAGTCCTCAGCCGAATCTACGATTCGACTGATCACTCGGGGGCTACTGACATGGTTATACCCTACGGGTACGTAACTTCAGCATACCTAGTCCAGCCCAAGGAAGGCCCACAGCAGACATACGCTGGCCCATGAAGATTTTCGGGTGGCCAAGGCCCATGACGTCTTCGGATCCTTGGAGAGCAAGACTAGAGGAGATAGGAAATTCAAAGGGGTAAAACCCTAGAACTTGTAACCGACTAGGACTACGCCCGGGACTTGCCTAAAGTCTATATAAAGGCCAGGAGGGCACGCCCTAGATCTATCGACTCATACTTTCACACAGGCATCCACGCCAGATCGAATCTGCGCACCCTGTAACCTTCGGTTCCGCCGTAATCAAGAGCAGACAAGCAGGAGTAGGGTTTTCCCTCCGGGGGCCTGAACCTGGGTAAATCTCGTGTCCCCTGGTTGCTTGTCTGTTAACCGTTCCACGATCTCCAGCATCCCCATCTTCTCCAAAACCCAAGTCCATAACAATGGGCATTGACGAGATGAAACCTCGTCAGCTCCGCCCTGTAGGGCATGAAGGCGCAGCCGTGGCCCACGCGCTTCACCGGCATAGAGCTGAACCTGCCGGAGCCGGTGCGGCGCGGCCATGATGATGAAGACAAACCCTCCCACGACAACCACGAGGATGGCGAACAGAGGCCCGCGAAGAGGAGGAGGGTGGTTGCCGCCGGGGAGGACTGCAGCGTCTGCTTGGAGCTTCTGGAGGGCGACGACCTCGCCGCGTGGCCGGGGTGCGGCACTACTAGGAAAACGGCTATAGGTAATCAGCACATCCGTGGCTCACATGGTTGAAGTGCCCCACGGCTAAAATAGGCGTGGCTCACCTGTGGGCAGTGCCCTACTAGTAACTAGAACAACCATGGCGCACATGACTATAGTGCGCCACATATGTGTGTGGGCCAGGGCCCTGTTGGCCGCACGCCAAACATCTGTAGCGCACTATAGTCATGTGCGCCACGGTTGTTAGTGTCATCTGTGGCGCACATGGGGGGGGTGCGCTACGCCTAAGCGCACGCCCCCCTCTGCTATGAAACGGCCACAAACATCTGTGGCGCACTCGGCCTAGTGCGCCACAGGGAGTAGGAGCATCCATGGCGCACATGGCATGGTGCGCCACAGATGTTTGTACTCCCTGTGGCGCACTAGGGCCGTGTGCGCCACGGATGTGTCGATTTTTTTAGGACAACTCTTTATGTGCACATGTGTGACCACATCCACCACCCCACACTTCACTTTCCCCTTCTTCTTCCTCCTTAGATCTAGTCGGGATCTTCTCCTTCCCACCTCAATTTCTCCACCCATTCACCATTTTTAGCATGTAAAACTTGCTTTGGATGTTACATAAGTAATAGAGGAGGTCTCCGGTCTCTCATCTCCTTCTCCGGTCGACGCGCGCACCTCTCCTTTCCATCTTTCTCGCGATCGGTCTCTCATCTCGGTAAGTTGTCCATGTAAGGATGTGTTCATGTGTATATGGATGATGTGCTCATATGTATGTAGATGATCGATGCTCATGATGTGTGTATGTGGAGAGGATGGTCATATGTGTGTGTATATGGAGAGTATCGATGATGCTCATGCATGTGTGTATGGAGAGGATAATGATATGTTCATGTGTGTATGGATCAGTCTCTCTCTCTCTCTTGTGTTTGTATGTGAACAAGTTGCCATTTGTTTTGCCAAAATGTTGATTCATTTCCATTTTGGCAAGACTTTGGCATTTCGCAAAGGTCCTAATTTTAGGATAGGTCATGCCGAAATTTTCTATCGACCATTGCATGCATGCATTCATTATGTGGTTCTAATAGACTTCAAAATTGTACCGTGTACACCGTGCAGGCAAAAATGGTCCGCATAATGAGCGAAGGCATTGTGGCTAGATTTTTAAATGTGCGACGGCCGACATGATACGAAATAACAAGACAGATATAAGATGTCCGTGCAGAAGATGCAAACTCAACTGGGTGATCGACCCAGATTCCGGGAATCTGCAGGCGCACCTGCTCCGCCATGGTTTCATGGATGGATACACTCGTTGGATAAACGATGACGTAGATGATGGAGACGGTGAAGGTGGCCAACATGACGATGATCATCATCACGGCGAGAACGGGCGAGATGATGAAGAGTCTCCTAGAGATGGTGAAGGTGCGGAAGCAGACCGGGATGATGATGATCTAGATGCCGGAGGAGCAGACGACGATGGAACAACGTCAGGCTGGGTGCGGGACCCTTATGTGCAAGAGCCGCTTCTCAAGCAGACGAGTAACGCCAGGGCTGCCGCTAGAGAGAAAGCCAAGCTTGCACAACTTGAG
Source organism: Avena sativa (assembly GCA_916181665.1). Lineage (NCBI taxonomy): Eukaryota > Viridiplantae > Streptophyta > Magnoliopsida > Poales > Poaceae > Avena > Avena sativa. The sequence continues at coordinate 381,046,276 of OV702284.1, forward strand.
AAAGACGCGGTTACTCCATTGTATGAAGGATGCAGGCCCGATGATACCCGGTTGAATGTAACGCTCAAGGCTATGGAGATGAAGGCAAAGCAAAAATTGAGCGATGCAAGCTTCGACGATATGATGGCATTCTGGCACGATCGTCTCCCGGAGGGGAACACATGTCCAACTAGTATCGAGGATGCCAAGAAAATCGTCTGTCCTCTCGATCTACCGCACGTTAGATATCACGTATGCATCAACGATTGCATCATTTATCGGGGCGAGGAAGCGAAGAAAACCACATGTCCGGTGTGCGGCGTGAGTCGATACAAGAAAGGGAAGAAAGCACCTCGAAAAGTGGTATGGTACTTTCCTATCACTCCTCGTCTGCAGCGCTATTTCCCGGACCCTAAGGAAGCGAAGCTCATGCGATGGCATGCGGAAAGGAAGAAGCCAAGAGATGATGATGACCCTGAAAAGGATGAGCTGCTGACGCACCCTTCAGATGCTAGCCAGTGGAAAGCATTGGACCTCGAATTCCCAGAATTCGGTGGAGATTCGAGGAACATCAGGCTTGGTGCGAGCACCGATGGACTCAATCCGTTCGGTAGCCAGAGCAGCACGCACAGCACTTGGCCCGTGTTTGTATGGATGTACAACCTACCTCCATGGTTGTGCATGAAGAAGAAGTACATACAAATGAGTATGCTAATTCAAGGGCCGAAACAACCTGGTACCGACATCAATCTGTATCTCGGGCTGTTGAAAGAGGAGCTAGCCACGTTATGGGAATCTGGAGCCAATACTTACGACGCCGTCGCACAAGATTATTTCACTATGAGAGCCGCGTTGGTCACTACGGTGCAAGACTATCCAGGTTGCGGGTATATCTCGGGGCAGGTTATCCAAGGATTCTGCGCATGCGTTAGGTGCATGGATAACACAAGATATCTCCAACTAGAGAAAGATCCAGGGTCATCGAAAACCGTGTTCATGGCGCACCGTAGGTGGCTCGGCAAGAATGATCCATGGAGAAAACGTGGAGACCTGTTCGATGGCAAATCAGAGATCCGAGGAATCCCAGAGCGTAGGAGCAGCGAAGAAGTGGAAGAGTTGCTGAAAAACTGGAAAGATTGTCCTAAGCCAGGAAAGAAGCGAAAGAGGCACAACAAGACAAGCCACTGATGAAGGTATGGAAAACAAGGTCTGTTTTCTGGGAGTTGCCATACTGGAAGTTTCTCCGCACGCCTCATAGCCTCGACATCATGCATATCACGAAAAACGTGTGCGAGAGTCTGGTCGCCACCATAATCAACATGCCAGATAGGACGAAAGATGGTCCGAAAGCAAGGCACGACCTGATATGCTTGGGTATCCGGAAGGAGCTTCACGGAGGACGCACTACTCCTGATGATCAGGAAGATGACGATGATCATGAGTCGGAGACGACACAAGGTCGTCGGAAGGGTAAAAAGTTCAAGAAGAACGAATATTACTGCCCTCCTTCTTGCTTCACTCTAAGCCAGGATGAGATCAAACAGTTTTTCAAGTGCCTTCTAGGAGTCAAATTTCCTTACGGCTACGCGGCCAAGATAAGCAGATACCTAGACGAGGCGAAGCAGAGGTTCAGTGGCATGAAGTCTCACGACTGTGTCGTGCTAATGACGCATGTACTTCCGGTCGCACTAAGAGGGATAATGGACGAGCACGTCCGTGAAACGTTATTTTGCCTATGCAAGTTTTTCGACGTCATGTCTAGGAAGTCTATTGGCGTGAATCAGCTCGGAAGGCTACAGGAGGAGATCGTGGTGATACTATGTGAGCTTGAGGTCTACTTCCCACCCGCATTCTTTGACATTATGGTGCATCTGCTGGTCCATGTCGTGGAGGACATCGTACAACTCGGGCCGATGTTCCTCCACAGCATGATGGCGTTCGAAAGGATGAATGGACACATCAAAGGATACGTTCGCAACAGGTCCCGTCCAGATGGAAGCATATCCAAGGGCTTTCTGGCCGAAGAGTGCATCTCTTTCTGCACGAATTATCTAGACATCGAGAACCCTGTCGGTCTTCCCGTCAACAGACACCTTGGCAAGCTCGACGGATCTGGTCACCGAGAGGGTCGTCGCATACTGCATGCAGACTTCGATTTTCGACGCGCAGACTTTGATCGAGCAAACCTCGTCGCGCTACAGCATTTAGAACTGGTCGATCCTTGGGTACAGAAGCACAAAAGGTTAATCGAGAAGAAGTACAGTGACCGGGGCATACAGAGGACGCAGTGAGAAATAATCAAAGAGCACAACTCAGATTTCACGCGTTGGTTTAGGCAGACGCTCCTTGATAATCCCCCGCGCTCGCATTCTTCTAACACGGAAAAGATCATATTCACCTTGTCGCAGGGACCGATGCAAAACATGGTGACCTATCAGGCGTATGATATCAACGGCTACACATTCTACATGGAGGAAAAGGACAACAAGTGTGATTATCAGAACTCAGGCGTAACGTCGGAATTTTACACCGATGACAACGTGAAGGAAAGATTCTACGGAAGAATCGAGGAGATCTGGGAGCTCGACTACTGTGGAGAAAAGGTGCCGATGTTCCGTGTCACATGGGAAAAGAGCGTCGAAAGAGAAGACCGGTATTTCACAACCATGGTTATACCCGAAGCAGCCAAATCCAAGGCCGCCGGTGCAAACGTGGCCGCGAAAAATGAACCGTGGGTACTGGCTACCAAAGTGGACCAATGTTTTTTCATTACCGACCCGACAAAGCCTAGCCGTGTTGTCGTGAGGAGAGGAAAAAGAAACATCATCGGAATGGATGGAGTCGCCAACGAGCAAGACTTCGACCAGTACGGCGATCAAAAGATTGAAGATGACGACGACTACGATGCAGCAACATACATCACAAGAAGAAAAAGGACAACCCTACCCAAAAAAGGTAGCCCGTTCGAAAGAAGAAACATTAAAGTGCTGGGGCTAAATTATTCAACCGCGACAAAGAAGGGAAAAAAGATTGTAAAACGCTAGCTCAAAAAATATTGTAAAACGCATGGTCGAAAAAGATTGTAATATTCATGGACAAAGTAATATGAAATTTAGTTATACTTTGAAACATATTTGTAACACTTCTATGACATATATCACTACTTTTGGGCATTTTTGGAATATTTAAAAGTATTTTAAAAACAAAACAAAACTTGTATGGCATAAATCACCACTTTTGGGCATTTTTTGGAACATTTAAAAGTATTTTTAAAATAAAAATAAAAAAGTGGAGCACCAGGATTCGAACCTGGGTGCTCATAGTTTAGAATAGAGCTAAGGGGAAGAACCAGTGGGCTATGACAGTACTAGTGTTAACAGAAGGGGTGGCCGCCCTCTTATCTGGTAGTCCAACACACATAGGCGTAGCGCACCCTGGCCAAGTGCGCTACGGTTATCCGTAGCGCACTTGGCCAGGGTAGGCGTATAACCGTAGCGCACTTGGCCAGGGTGCGCTACGCCTATGTGTGTTGGACTAGTCAACCGCGCCGCTCACAATCTGCGCCGCTCCATCTCACAGACACCACGCACTGTGCCGCTCACAATCTGCTCTCGAGGAGGAGGAGGCCCGCCACCGCCGCGCTGTGCTGCGCTCTCGAGGAGGAGGAGGCCTGCCACCGCGCTGCGCTCTCGAGGAGGAGGAGGCCCACGCTTGTGGAGGAGGAGGCCGCTGCCGATCCGTGGAGGAGGAGGAGGCCCGCCGCTTGTGGAGGAGGAGGATCGTGCCGCCGCCCGTCGTCATCCGCCCGTCAGAGGTGAGCGTAGCCCCTCCCCTGTCTCTCCCTCTCTCCCTCTCTCCCCCTCTCTCTCCCCGATGGGGGTCTGCCTGTGGGCACAGCTTGCTAGGTTGCTAGGTTGCTAGGTTGCTAGGTTGAAAGAGTCCAGATTGCTAGGTTGAACCAAGGTCTGAACCAAGCCAGATTGCTAGGTTGAAAGGGGAAAAATCGAAATTCTAGCCCCAGTGAACAATTAACTAGTGCATAGGGCAACATGCTCATGGGCTTCGTGGGAATCCCTTCCTACCTCAATTATGACACCGGCCTGGAAGTGTAGGTACCTTTTCTCACACTCAACTTTATGCTCATTTCAACCATGATTTGATGGTGCTTCAAGATTGTCCTGTTTCTCATATTTGCTATTTTCACAATTTTATAACCAAAGACAGTGTGTATTTGCTTCTACACTTAAGACCCTAAGAGAGAAATAGTATTTTTATGGCATATCACAATGGAGACAATAACTATCTCGGTGCAAAAACATACAGCAAAGTGAAAAAAAAATCCCAAGATTAACTTAATATATAATTTTCCATAAAGGCTTCAAAGCCTGTCATGTCTGAAATGGTAGAATAATTGTCTCTAAGCATTCATCAGATGAAGTATCTTTGCTAACAGGTTTTGGTCAAGATCCTAAAGAAAAGCGTGGAATTTCTGTTTGGATAGAGTGCATTACCTCTTCAAGGCTTGCATTCTTCAGCATCTGCAGTGTAAAGCGTAAACAGGGTGAGCTACAATTAGCCTCTATATTAAAATGTTATTAGCAAAAGATCCACAAAAAAAATTTATTAGCAAAACATATGTTGCCTGCATAGATGATAGAGCTAGCAAATCTCACCGAGAGATCATCATTGGCCTGCCTGAAGCTCCTGCTTCCAGAAGATGTAACGCCAGAGTCTTCTGAGCTTCCACTAGGCAACGTGTAAACAACCCTAAGCTTCATTTCCTCGATCAACTTATCACCCTCCTTGTTGAACTGAAGAATACATAAAAAGTGGCCCAATCATTTCATTTCGATGACAATGCAACACTACATCGTAGAAACCGGTGGTAATTATGCTCACCGTATCAGGGGGGATCTCGTCCATGTCGGTGCTAGCAGCCACCTTGGTGCTCTGAATCAAGAACTTATCCTTGGACTGCATTTCTGGTGGGTACTCTTTCTGTGCCTGGAGGGTAACTATATATATCCCCCCACCCCAAAACGAAGGCAGATGCATGGATCAGAACCAAATGAAGAAGTCTAGAGAGAAACAGGCATGTATGGCATACACCAACTGGTAGCATGTTAGTTAATGAAAAACAGTAAAAAAGGAGGTCCTGCTGGTGCTGCTGCTGCTTCTGTTACCAGTGTCCAGGTAGTAGTAGCTTTGCTAGAAATGGATGGTGTGTTATTGGTAGTAGTAGGTTTAGAAAGTAGTGTTAGGTGCTGCTGCTGCTTCAGTACTTTTATACTTAAGCAAATAGCAAGATTCAAGTTGTAAAAAATCTGAGTACTAAACTCTTGTGAAAATCTTGCCTTAATTACTAGCTTAGCTGGTTTCTGTATGAATCCAGGGCAAAAGTTCAAGCAAGAGTTTGTGTTGGGTTGTTTCTTAACCAGCATCCTAACATTAGATCTCAACTAGCATCAATGGCTATTACAATGTTTGTGCTGGGTTGTTTCTACTTGTGCTACTACTACTTCTATGCTACTTGAGCTGCTACTACTTCTATTATCTGTGCTGCTACTACTATATGTTCCTTATATCCATCCTAGTGTTGCTCTGGCTACTACTATCTGTGGTGCTACTGTGCTTCTACTACTATCTCTGCTGGGACAACAACACCTTGAAATTGTACTTGTGCTTGTATGAAGCACTTTATTATGTCGTGTATGCAGGTTCTTGTATGAAACGAGTCACGATTTTTGCCGGAATGTTGATTAACTTCCGTTTCGGCAGAAATCGGGCACTCCTAGTTTAATAAAATTAGCAAAGGTCATGCCGGATTTTTCCGTGCATTTAACCAATTATTTGTTTTTTATTAGTGCAAAGATGTGTGACAACGACGAGGCTGGATGTTCTAAGCGCATCAGCGCTGAAGGAGAATCCTCGTGGCGAACAAGACAAAGGAATACATTCTCGTGCCTTACTTTCCCGAGTAAGTCGTTATTCACTCGCCACCGTCGATTGGCTTTATTAGATCATCATCATTCTTTTTCCAACACATTCCATTTGAATTTTTTGCGCAGAGATGAACACTGCACGCTCATCTCCTTATCGCCGAAGCATTCCCACGCCACGTATTTCGACTCGGGGAGTCTAGAAAAGAAGAAAAACTACGACAAGATCAAGGAAGTTCTGGATGATGCTCTCACTGGCTTTGCCTCGACGGAAGGCACCACCTTCGTGCGTACGAAGGTCAAGTTCGGCAGGCACGTCTTCAACCACGTAACGGAGTTCCCCTGCGTGAAGCAGCCGGAAAACAGTAAGAAGGAAGCCTACTACGCACTCCATCACATGAGGGCGTTCCGACTTGACCAGCAGAATTCTACGCTGCCAGATCATCTCAAACAGTGGGCCGAAGCAAAGGCCAAGATCAATGATTCAGATATTAGACAAGAGATGTATCGCATCCAACAGCAGTTTGGGGCAATCATCTTTCGTGATGTCATGACTTCGGGGGGATCTTCTACGGAGGAAATATCCCGAATAACCGTGACATAGAAGATCGCCTAGAGATGCAGGGTGACTATAGGAAGTTCATGACGAGATAGGGCGTCCTCCCGTTCCCTAAGCCGAGCCAGAAGGCTTGATGTTGGCCTAGTTGTAGTTACAAACTATAGATGACCTTTGTGTGTGTGTGGACAAGTGTACTTATCTTATTAGGTTTATGAATCATCGCTTACTTATTTTGCTTATTATTATTATATATCAATCAATGCTTGGTTTTTTTGCTTACTCTTTGGTCCTTTGCTCAATTTGGTCCTTCTTTTTTTCCTTACTCTTTTTTCGAGAATAATGCCGATGATTGAAATGTCGTGGCACACTATATATGTGAATGTGCTACGATGGGACTGTGAGCCTTGTGATATGCACAAGTCCAGGTCTTGTGCATCCTACTTGGCTCACCGTTCCATCGTAGCATATTCCTGTGTCCAACGACCTATGTATATATATGAGGCATTCTTTTCGAGTTATTTTTGTCTTTTTCGAGAATAATGCCGATGATTGAAATGTCGTGGCACAATGTATATGTGAATATGATATGATGGGATTGTGAGCCTTGTGATATGCACAAGTCCAGGTCTTATGCATCCTACTTGGCTCACGGTTCCATCATAGCATATTCCTGTGTCCAACGACCTAGCTAGTTATATATGAGGCATTCTTTTCGAGCTACTTTGGTCTTTTTCGAGAATAATGCCGATGATTGAAATGTCGTGGCACACTATATATGTGAATGTGCTACGATGGGATTGTACGCCTTGTGCTATGCACAAGTCCAGGTGTTGTGCATCCTACTTGGCGTACGGTTCCATCGTAGCATATTCCTGTGTCCAACGACCTAGCTAGTTATATATGAGGCATTCTTTTCGAGCTACTTTGGTCTTCTTCGAGAATAGTGCCGATGATTGAAATGTCGTGGCACACTATATATGTGAATGTGCTACGATGGGATTGTTCGCCTTGTGCTATGCACAGGTCCAGGTGTTGTGCATACTACTTGGCGAACGGTTCCATCGTAGCATATTCCTGTGTCCAACGACCTATGTATATATATGAGGCATTCTTTTTGAGTTACTTTGGTGTTTTTCGAGAATAATGCCGATGATTGAAATGTCGTGGCACACTATATGTGAATGTGCTGCGATGGGATTGTTCGCCTTGTGCTATGCACAGGTCCAGGTGTTGTGCATCCTACTTGGCGAACAATTCCATCGTAGCATATTCCTGTGTCGAACAACCTAGTTATATATGAGGCATGCTTTTTGAGTTTGGTCTTTTTGATTTAGGAGTACTTTCTATAAGTGTATCTTCATATGCGACTTTAATTATATATGTTTTTTTCAATAATCGGTTAATTATTATTGTCAACTTATAGATGACGTGGTACGTCGTGTACAAGGGACGTGTTCCCGGAGTCTACGATGATTGGGAAGACTGCCAGAGACAGGTGCACCATTTTAGCGGCAATAGTTACAAAGGGTACAACACTATGGCGGAGGCGGAAGCTAGATACACGCGCTATCTAGCGGGAGTTAGGACAAGGAACCGGATGAAGACCTACACCTTCATCGCAGCGGTGATCATGCTTATCTTCTTTGGTTATTTATCCCGCGTTTGTGTCTAGCTAGCTAGTTTAGATGTCTAGGCGAGCTTCCGAGCTCTAACTTGTTCGATCGACACATGTATTCGCATGTCACCAACTACTACTTTGTAACATGATCGAAACAATGTAACTTAGACTATGTATTCATGTATGAGACTTATCTATATGTATTTGTTTCAATCTTGTTTTTCATATTGAGTATTTATATATATAATTGTATATCTTGTATCTGTGTGTGTATATCTATTGTAATATTGTATATAATCTGTATTGCATATAATCTGGCTCGGAAATTAAAAAAAAACAAAAAATACATCTGTGGCGCACATGGTCTACCTTCTGTGGCGCACTACACCTAAAGCGCACTATAGAAGCTTAGTGGCGCACTAGGTAGTGCGCCACAGAAGATCCCAGGGGTAGCGCACCTGCCCAAACATCTGTGGTGCACTAGCAGGTGCGCTACGCCTGTCTCTACACAACCGTGGCGCACTAGGCAGTGCGCCACGACTGAGAGATAGCCGTAGCGCAATGCGCCACGGATGATGTTTCCAGGTGCGCCACTAAAGGCCATTTTCCTAGTAGTGCGGCAAGCCCCACGTCTTCTATGGCGGTTGCTTGGAGCTCGTCCTCGACAAGACCGAGACGTGCCCTACGTGTCCTATTTGCAGGCGCGGGCTATATGTATTCTAAGCAAGCAGGCTCGACGTTGGACAAGTTGTAGAAATGTGCACTGTATGTTGTAATGCAAACTATTTGTCTGTATTTTGTATGTAAGTAGTTCAGAAATTATTTGTCTGCTGAAGTGTAGCATTCTTGAGATTCATGTCTATTCATCAACGAATTTGAATGAATGAATCATGTCAGCTGTATTTGCTTTGTAACAGCAGCCTCGAGTTTTATGAAATGGAGAATTGTTTGTTCAATTATGCATTTTTGTACCCACTATTTTCGGGCAAAATGGATATGCATCAACTTATATAACTTTCATTGACAAGTAAATCTAGATGAAAAAGAAAATCCCTACAAAACTGGAAGTGGTAATAAATAAGGTGTTTGCTACAGTGCAACCCCTCCTCTCAAACTCAACCAAACTGAAACACAAAGAGGGCTGAGATGCACTGAATACTCGTTCATAAGTAAGGCCATGATGGTCTTTTAAGTAAGAAACGAGTATATGTAGCCCTGAAAAAAATCCATATGGCCCAACTAATTTATTTGAATATGCAGTCGTACGTTGTTAGAATTAGAATCACAATATGGAATAGACGTACACGGACTCGTGCCGTGTCCTCAATCTACTCCTGTAATAAACTCATATAAATACACAAACAGAGGGTCTCGAGAGTTTATCCGAGTAAACCCAAACCTCGCTATTTTTTAAAAAATAATACGATTTATTTAACAAATTTTATAAATAATATACGAGTTTGAGGAATTGCGAATCTAGCGCAGCATCGGTGTTTGATATACCGACCAGTACCTATCGATGCTTGAAATACAGACTAGACCTATGTGCATTTTAAAAACAAGATGATGACATGTGTGGTCGGTATTTGAAATGCTGATAGGTTGTGCACTACAGGAATGGCCAGATGCGCCGACGGCCGTCGGCTACGCCGACGGCCAAACGTCGGGGCCGTCGGCGTAGCACCGCACCGGGCCAGCCCAACTGGCCAGCCCTCGGCGTAGCCAAGCCGTCGGCGTAGCATACACTACACCGACGGTCACCCTCGGCGTAGTGGCGGCCCTCGGCGTAGCTAGCGGACGCATGGCACATGCCGGCAGCACGGACAACGCGCTAACGGTGCCATCGGTTAGGCCGACGGCGACCCTCGGCATAGCATACGCCGACGGCCACCCTCGGCGTACCAGAAACGTACGCCGACGGTCACCCTCGGCGTAGCCTTCTCTATTTTTCATATATTTTGTATTTGCATCAATTATTTATATATTTTTTTATTAATTGGATAATTTCGTACCCTCTGAATAGCAGTCTACACGTCCACATGAAATGTCGTTGCGAATCTTCTCACACCCCGAGAAATTTCTATATGTTTGTAAGTGTTATTATCGCATGTGGTTCTCAATAGCACTCACCACGACCACATGAAGTGCTTGCATGTGTCCTCCCTCGCATGCATGCGCTCTAACCTAGAGGCGAAGGTTCCGGGCCCGTATAAGGGTGGAATCTCCCCGTCGAGGTGAAACCGGGTAGGATAGTGCCCCAACTTGTGAACCAACATGGTTTGACATCACCCTATGACCTAAACAAACACAAAACAAGAGAGAGCTACGCCGGGCTACCCCTGTCAGAGGAACGTCTAGGGGGGTAGACGATCCGAGTGTGCACAGAGATCAGGGTTTCGCCGGAGGAAGACCACGAGAACATCGGAATGAGATGAAAACTTGCATGTGCCCCTAGCATATGTGTGTGTGGGTGTGGTTAGAGCTTGGTATATATAGGTGCTTGCATGTGTCCCCCCTCGCATGCATGCGCTCTAACCTAGAGGCGAAGGTTCCGGACCCGTATGAGGGTGGAATCTCCCCGTCGAGGTGAAACCGGGTAGGATAGTGACCCAACTTGTGAGCCAACATGGTTTGACATCACCCTATGACCTAAACAAACACAAAACAAGAGAGAGCTACGCCGGGCTACCCCTGTCAGAGGAACGTCTACGGGGGTAGACGATCCGAGTGTGCACAGAGATCAGGGTTTCGCCGGAGGAAGACCACGAGAACATCGGAATGAGATGAAAACTTGCATGTGCCCCTAGCATATGTGTGTGTGGGTGTGGTTAGAGGTTGGTATATATAGGTGCTTGCATGTGTCCCCCCTCGCATGCATGCGCTCTAACCTAGAGGCGAAGGTTACGGACCCGTATGAGGGTGGAATCTCCCCGTCGAGGTGAAACCGGGTAGGATAGTGACCCAACTTGTGAGCCAACATGGTTTGACATCACCCTATGACCTAAACAAACACAAAACAAGAGAGAGCTACGCCGGGCTACCCCTGTCAGAGGAACGTCTAGGGGGGTAGACGATCCGAGTGTGCACAGAGATCAGGGTTTCGCCGGAGGAAGACCACGAGAACATCGGAATGAGATGAAAACTTGCATGTGCCCCTAGCATATGTGTGTGTGGGTGTGGTTAGAGGTTGGTATATATAGGTGCTTGCATGTGTCCCCCCTCGCATGCATGCGCTCTAACCTAGAGGCGAAGGTTCCGGACCCGTATGAGGGTGGAATCTCCCCGTCGAGGTGAAACCGGGTAGGATAGTGACCCAACTTGTGAGCCAACATGGTTTGACATCACCCTATGACCTAAACAAACACAAAACAAGAGAGAGCTACGTCGGGCTACCCCTGTCAGAGGAACGTCTAGGGGGGTAGACGATCCGAGTGTGCACAGAGATCAGGGTTTCGCCGGAGGAAGACCACGAGAACATCGGAATGAGATGAAAACTTGCATGTGCCCCTAGCATATGTGTGTGTGGGTGTGGTTAGAGGTTGGTATATATAGGTGCTTGCATGTGTCCCCCCTCGCATGCATGCGCTCTAACCTAGAGGCGAAGGTTCCGGACCCGTATGAGGGTGGAATCTCCCCGTCGAGGTGAAACCGGGTAGGATAGTGACCCAACTTGTGAGCCAACATGGTTTGACATCACCCTATGACCTAAACAAACACAAAACAAGAGAGAGCTACGCCGGGCTACCCCTGTCAGAGGAACGTCTAGGGGGGTAGACGATCCGAGTGTGCACAGAGATCAGGGTTTCGCCGGAGGAAGACCACGAGAACATCGGAATGAGATGAAAACTTGCATGTGCCCCTAGCATATGTGTGTGTGGGTGTGGTTAGAGGTTGGTATATATAGGTGCTTGCATGTGTCCCCCCTCGCATGCATGCGCTCTAACCTAGAGGCGAAGGTTCCGGACCCGTATGAGGGTGGAATCTCCCCGTCGAGGTGAAACCGGGTAGGATAGTGACCCAACTTGTGATCCAACATGGTTTGACATCACCCTATGACCTAAACAAACACAAAACAAGAGAGAGCTACGCCGGGCTACCCCTGTCAGAGGAACGTCTAGGGGGTAGACGATCCGAGTGTGCACAGAGATCAGGGTTTCGCCGGAGGAAGACCACGAGAACATCGGAATGAGATGAAAACTTGCATGTGCCCCTAGCATATGTGTGTGTGGGTGTGGTTAGAGGTTGGTATATATAGGTGCTTGCATGTGCCCCCCCTCGCATGCATGCGCTCTAACCTAGAGGCGAAGGTTCCGGACCCGTATGAGGGTGGAATCTCCCCGTCGAGGTGAAACCGGGTAGGATAGTGACCCAACTTGTGAGCCAACATGGTTTGACATCACCCTATGACCTAAACAAACACAAAACAAGAGAGAGCTACGCCGGGCTACCCCTGTCAGAGGAACGTCTAGGGGGGTAGACGATCCGAGTGTGCACAGAGATCAGGGTTTCGCCGGAGGAAGACCACGAGAACATCGGAATGAGATGAAAACTTGCATGTGCCCCTAGCATATGTGTGTGTGGGTGTGGTGAGAGGTTGGTATATATAGGTGCTTGCATGTGTCCCCCCTCGGATGCATGCGCTCTAACCTAGAGGCGAAGGTTCCGGACCCGTATGAGGGTGGAATCTCCGCGTCGAGGTGAAACCGGGTAGGATAGTGACCCAACTTGTGAGCCAACATGGTTTGACATCACCCTATGACCTAAACAAACACAAAACAAGAGAGAGCTACGCCGGGCTACCCCTGTCAGAGGAACGTCTAGGGGGGTAGACGATCCGAGTGTGCACAGAGATCAGGGTTTCGTCGGAGGAAGACCACGAGAACATCGGAATGAGATGAAAACTTGCATGTGCCCCTAGCATATGTGTGTGTGGGTGTGGTTAGAGGTTTGTATATATAGGTGCTTGCATGTGTCCCCCCTCGCATGCATGCGCTCTAACCTAGAGGCGAAGGTTCCGGACCCGTATGAGGGTGGAATCTCCCCGTCGAGGTGAAACCGGGTAGGATAGTGACCCAACTTGTGAGCCAACATGGTTTGACATCACCCTATGACGTAAACAAACACAAAACAAGAGAGAGCTACGCTGGGCTACCCCTGTCAGAGGAACGTCTAGGGGGTAGACGATCCGAGTGTGCACAGAGATCAGGGTTTCGCCAGAGGAAGACCACGAGAACATCGGAATGAGATGAAAACTTGCATGTGCCCCTAGCATATGTGTGTGTGGGTTTGGTTAGAGGTTGGTATATATAGGTGCTTGCATGTGTCCCCCCTCGCATGCATGCGCTCTAACCTAGAGGCGAAGGTTCCGGACCCGTATGAGGGTGGAATCTCCCCGTCGAGGTGAAACCGGGTAGGATAGTGACCCAACTTGTGAGCCAACATGGTTTGACATCACCCTATGACCTAAACAAACAGAAAAAAGAGAGAGCTACGCCGGGCTACCCCTGTCAGAGGAACGTCTAGGGGGGTAGACGATCCGAGTGTGCACAGAGATCAGGGTTTCGCCGGAGGAAGACCACGAGAACATCGGAATGAGATGAAAACTTGCATGTGCCCCTAACATATGTGTGTGTGGGTGTGGTTAGAGGTTGGTATATATAGGTGCTTGCATGTGTCCCCCCTCGCATGCATGCGCTCTAACCTAGAGGCGAAGGTTCCGGACCCGTATGAGGGTGGAATCTCCCCGTCGAGGTGAAACCGGGTAGGATAGTGACCCAACTTGTAAGCCAACATGGTTTGACATCACCCTATGACCTAAACAAACACAAAACAAGAGAGAGCTACGCCGGGCTACCCCTGTCAGAGGAACGTCTAGGGGGGTAGACGATCCGAGTGTGCACAGAGATCAGGGTTTCGCCGGAGGAAGACCACGAGAACATCGGAATGAGATGAAAACTTGCATGTGCCCCTAGCATATGTGTGTGGGTGTGGTGAGAGGTTGGTATAGGTGCTTGCATGTGTCCCCCCTCGCATGCATGCGCTCTAACCTAGGGGCGAAGGTTCCGGACCCGTATGAGGGTGGAATCTCCCCGTCGAGGTGAAACCGGGTAGGATAGTGACCCAACTTGTGAGCCAACATGGTTTGACATCACCCTATGACCTAAACAAACACAAAACAAGAGAGAGCTACGTCGGGCTACCCCTGTCAGAGGAACGTCTAGGGGGGTAGACGATCCGAGTGTGCACAGAGATCAGGGTTTCGCCGGAGGAAGACCACGAGAACATCGGAATGAGATGAAAACTTGCATGTGCCCCTAGCATATGTGTGTGTGGGTGTGGTTAGAGGTTGGTATATATAGGTGCTTGCATGTGTCCCCCCTCGCATGCATGCGCTCTAACCTAGAGGCGAAGGTTCCGGACCCGTATGAGGGTGGAATCTCCCCGTCGAGGTGAAACCGGGTAGGATAGTGACCCAACTTGTGAGCCAACATGGTTTGACATCACCCTATGACCTAAACAAACACAAAACAAGAGAGAGCTACGTCGGGCTACCCCTGTCAGAGGAACGTCTAGGGGGGTAGACGATCCGAGTGTGCACAGAGATCAGGGTTTCGCCGGAGGAAGACCACGAGAACATCGGAATGAGATGAAAACTTGCATGTGCCCCTAGCATATGTGTGTGTGGGTGTGGTTAGAGGTTGGTATATATAGGTGCTTGCATGTGTCCCCCTCGCATGCATGCGCTCTAACCTAGAGGCGAAGGTTCCGGACCCGTATGAGGGTGGAATCTCCCCGTCGAGGTGAAACCGGGTAGGATAGTGACCCAACTTGTGAGCCAACATGGTTTGACATCACCCTATGACCTAAACAAACACAAAACAAGAGAGAGCTACGCCGGGCTACCCCTGTCAGAGGAACGTCTAGGGGGGTAGACGATCCGAGTGTGCACAGAGATCAGGGTTTCGCCGGAGGAAGACCACGAGAACATCGGAATGAGATGAAAACTTGCATGTGCCCCTAGCATATGTGTGTGTGGGTGTGGTTAGAGGTTGGTATATATAGGTGCTTGCATGTGTCCCCCCTCGCATGCATGCGCTCTAACCTAGAGGCGAAGGTTCCGGACCCGTATGAGGGTGGAATCTCCCCGTCGAGGTGAAACCGGGTAGGATAGTGACCCAACTTGTGAGCCAACATGGTTTGACATCACCCTATGACCTAAACAAACACAAAACAAGAGAGAGCTACGCCGGGCTACCCCTGTCAGAGGAACGTCTAGGGGGGTAGACGATCCGAGTGTGCACAGAGATCAGGGTTTCGCCGGAGGAAGACCACGAGAACATCGGAATGAGATGAAAACTTGCATGTGCCCCTAGCATATGTGTGTGTGGGTGTGGTTAGAGGTTGGTATATATAGGTGCTTGCATGTGTCCCCCCTCGCATGCATGCGCTCTAACCTAGAGGCGAAGGTTCCGGACCCGTATGAGGGTGGAATCTCCCCGTCGAGGTGAAACCGGGTAGGATAGTGACCCAACTTGTGAGCCAACATGGTTTGACATCACCCTATGACCTAAACAAACACAAAACAAGAGAGAGCTACGCCGGGCTACCCCTGTCAGAGGAACGTCTAGGGGGTAGACGATCCGAGTGTGCACAGAGATCAGGGTTTCGCCGGAGGAAGACCACGAGAACATCGGAATGAGATGAAAACTTGCATGTGCCCCTAGCATATGTGTGTGTGGGTGTGGTTAGAGGTTGGTATATATAGGTGCTTGCATGTGTCCCCCCTCGCATGCATGCGCTCTAACCTAGAGGCGAAGGTTCCGGACCCGTATGAGGGTGGAATCTCCCCGTCGAGGTGAAACCGGGTAGGATAGTGACCCAACTTGTGAGCCAACATGGTTTGACATCACCCTATGACCTAAACAAACACAAAACAAGAGAGAGCTACGCCGGGCTACCCCTGTCAGAGGAACGTCTAGGGGGGTAGACGATCCGAGTGTGCACAGAGATCAGGGTTTCGCCGGAGGAAGACCACGAGAACATCGGAATGAGATGAAAACTTGCATGTGCCCCTAGCATATGTGTGTGTGGGTGTGGTGAGAGGTTGGTATATATAGGTGCTTGCATGTGTCCCCCCTCGGATGCATGCGCTCTAACCTAGAGGCGAAGGTTCCGGACCCGTATGAGGGTGGAATCTCCGTGTCGAGGTGAAACCGGGTAGGATAGTGACCCAACTTGTGAGACAACATGGTTTGACATCACCCTATGACCTAAACAAACACAAAACAAGAGAGAGCTACGCCGGGCTACCCCTGTCAGAGGAACGTCTAGGGGGGTAGACGATCCGAGTGTGCACAGAGATCAGGGTTTCGCCGGAGGAAGACCACGAGAACATCGGAATGAGATGAAAACTTGCATGTGCCCCTAGCATATGTGTGTGTGGGTGTGGTTAGAGGTTGGTATATATAGGTGCTTGCATGTGTCCCCCCTCGCATGCATGCGCTCTAACCTAGAGGCGAAGGTTCCGGACCCGTATGAGGGTGGAATCTCCCCGTCGAGGTGAAACCGGGTAGGATAGTGACCCAACTTGTGAGCCAACATGGTTTGACATCACCCTATGACCTAAACAAACACAAAACAAGAGAGAGCTACGCCGGGCTACCCCTGTCAGAGGAACGTCTAGGGGGTAGACGATCCGAGTGTGCACAGAGATCAGGGTTTCGCCGGAGGAAGACCACGAGAACATCGGAATGAGATGAAAACTTGCATGTGCCCCTAGCATATGTGTGTGTGGGTGTGGTTAGAGGTTGGTATATATAGGTGCTTGCATGTGTCCCCCCTCGCATGCATGCGCTCTAACCTAGAGGCGAAGGTTCCGGACCCGTATGAGGGTGGAATCTCCCCGTCGAGGTGAAACCGGGTAGGATAGTGACCCAACTTGTGAGCCAACATGGTTTGACATCACCCTATGACCTAAACAAACACAAAACAAGAGAGAGCTACGCCGGGCTACCCCTGTCAGAGGAACGTCTAGGGGGGTAGACGATCCGAGTGTGCACAGAGATCAGGGTTTCGCCGGAGGAAGACCACGAGAACATCGGAATGAGATGAAAACTTGCATGTGCCCCTAGCATATGTGTGTGTGGGTGTGGTGAGAGGTTGGTATATATAGGTGCTTGCATGTGTCCCCCCTCGGATGCATGCGCTCTAACCTAGAGGCGAAGGTTCCGGACCCGTATGAGGGTGGAATCTCCGTGTCGAGGTGAAACCGGGTAGGATAGTGACCCAACTTGTGAGCCAACATGGTTTGACATCACCCTATGACCTAAACAAACACAAAACAAGAGAGAGCTACGCCGGGCTACCCCTGTCAGAGGAACGTCTAGGGGGGTAGACGATCCGAGTGTGCACAGAGATCAGGGTTTCGTCGGAGGAAGACCACGAGAACATCGGAATGAGATGAAAACTTGCATGTGCCCCTAGCATATGTGTGTGTGGGTGTGGTTAGAGGTTGGTATATATAGGTGCTTGCATGTGTCCCCCCTCGCATGCATGCGCTCTAACCTAGAGGCGAAGGTTCCGGACCCGTATGAGGGTGGAATCTCCCCGTCGAGGTGAAACCGGGTAGGATAGTGACCCAACTTGTGAGCCAACATGGTTTGACATCACCCTATGACCTAAAAAAACACAAAACAAGAGAGAGCTACGCCGGGCTACCCCTGTCAGAGGAACGTCTAGGGGGGTAGACGATCCGAGTGTGCACAGAGATCAGGGTTTCGCCAGAGGAAGACCACGAGAACATCGGAATGAGATGAAAACTTGCATGTGCCCCTAGCATATGTGTGTGTGGGTTTGGTTAGAGGTTGGTATATATAGGTGCTTGCATGTGTCCCCCTCGCATGCATGCGCTCTAACCTAGAGGCGAAGGTTCCGGACCCGTATGAGGGTGGAATCTCCCCGTCGAGGTGAAACCGGGTAGGATAGTGACCCAACTTGTGAGCCAACATGGTTTGACATCACCCTATGACCTAAACAAACACAAAACAAGAGAGAGCTACGCCGGGCTACCCCTGTCAGAGGAACGTCTAGGGGGGTAGACGATCCGAGTGTGCACCGAGATCAGGGTTTCGCCGGAGGAAGACCACGAGAACATCGGAATGAGATGAAAACTTGCATGTGCCCCTAACATATGTGTGTGTGGGTGTGGTTAGAGGTTGGTATATATAGGTGCTTGCATGTGTCCCCCCTCGCATGCATGCGCTCTAACCTAGAGGCGAAGGTTCCGGACCCGTATGAGGGTGGAATCTCCCCGTCGAGGTGAAACCGGGTAGGATAGTGACCCAACTTGTAAGCCAACATGGTTTGACATCACCCTATGACCTAAACAAACACAAAACAAGAGAGAGCTACGCCGGGCTACCCCTGTCAGAGGAACGTCTAGGGGGGTAGACGATCCGAGTGTGCACAGAGATCAGGGTTTCGCCGGAGGAAGACCACGAGAACATCGGAATGAGATGAAAACTTGCATGTGCCCCTAGCATATGTGTGTGGGTGTGGTGAGAGGTTGGTATAGGTGCTTGCATGTGTCCCCCCTCGCATGCATGCGCTCTAACCTAGAGGCGAAGGTTCCGGACCCGTATGAGGGTGGAATCTCCCCGTCGAGGTGAAACCGGGTAGGATAGTGACCCAACTTGTGAGCCAACATGGTTTGACATCACCCTATGACCTAAACAAACACAAAACAAGAGAGAGCTACGTCGGGCTACCCCTGTCAGAGGAACGTCTAGGGGGGTAGACGATCCGAGTGTTCACAGAGATCAGGGTTTCGCCGGAGGAAGACCACGAGAACATCGGAATGAGATGAAAACTTGCATGTGCCCCTAGCATATGTGTGTGTGGGTGTGGTTAGAGGTTGGTATATATAGGTGCTTGCATGTGTCCCCCCTCGCATGCATGCGCTCTAACCTAGAGGCGAAGGTTCCGGACCCGTATGAGGGTGGAATCTCCCCGTCGAGGTGAAACCGGGTAGGATAGTGACCCAACTTGTGAGCCAACATGGTTTGACATCACCCTATGACCTAAACAAACACAAAACAAGAGAGAGCTACGTCGGGCTACCCCTGTCAGAGGAACGTCTAGGGGGGTAGACGATCCGAGTGTGCACAGAGATCAGGGTTTCGCCGGAGGAAGACCACGAGAACATCGGAATGAGATGAAAACTTGCATGTGCCCCTAGCATATGTGTGTGTGGGTGTGGTTAGAGGTTGGTATATATAGGTGCTTGCATGTGTCCCCCCTCGCATGCATGCGCTCTAACCTAGAGGCGAAGGTTCCGGACCCGTATGAGGGTGGAATCTCCCCGTCGAGGTGAAACCGGGTAGGATAGTGACCCAACTTGTGAGCCAACATGGTTTGACATCACCCTATGACCTAAACAAACACAAAACAAGAGAGAGCTACGTCGGGCTACCCCTGTCAGAGGAACGTCTAGGGGGGTAGACGATCCGAGTGTGCACAGAGATCAGGGTTTCGCCGGAGGAAGACCACGAGAACATCGGAATGAGATGAAAACTTGCATGTGCCCCTAGAATATGTGTGTGTGGGTGTGGTTAGAGGTTGGTATATATAGGTGCTTGCATGTGTCCCCCCTCGCATGCATGCGCTCTAACCTAGAGGCGAAGGTTCTGGACCCGTATGAGGGTGGAATCTCCCCGTCGAGGTGAAACCGGGTAGGATAGTGACCCAACTTGTGAGCCAACATGGTTTGACATCACCCTATGACCTAAACAAACACAAAACAAGAGAGAGCTACGCCGGGCTACCCCTGTCAGAGGAACGTCTAGGGGGGTAGACGATCCGAGTGTGCACAGAGATCAGGGTTTCGCCGGAGGAAGACCACGAGAACATCGGAATGAGATGAAAACTTGCATGTGCCCCTAGCATATGTGTGTGTGGGTGTGGTTAGAGGTTGGTATATATAGGTGCTTGCATGTGTCCTCCCTCGCATGCATGCGCTCTAACCTAGAGGCGAAGGTGCCGGACCCGTATGAGGGTGGAATCTCCCCGTCGAGGTGAAACCGGGTAGGATAGTGACCCAACTTGTGAGCCAACATGGTTTGACATCACCCTATGACCTAAACAAACACAAAACAAGAGAGAGCTACGCCGGGCTACCCCTGTCAGAGGAACGTCTAGGGGGGTAGACGATCCGAGTATGCACAGAGATCAGGGTTTCGCCGGACCCGTATAAGGGGGGAATCTCCCCGTTTAGGTGAATCGGAATCAGATGAAAACTTGCATGTTTCTTCTATAATAATAGACATCAAATAATATATTTTCATTTGTTATATCAGTAGACACCAAATATTTTTTTATTTATAACTAAAAAAAAACCTTGCTACGCCGACGGCTGCCCTCGGCGTACGCCTGGCCGTCGGCGTAGCATTATCCCTTCCCCTACCCCGCGGCCCACCCCGGGCCACCCACTCACTCACACACCCTCTTCCCCTACCCCGCGCCCCTGACCCCGACCCCGACCCTGCGCCGCCACCAGCTGCCGCCAACCGCCGCCTCCCTCCCCGACCCTCCCTCCCTCCTCCCTCCCTCCTCCCTGCCGCCAACCGCCTCCTCCCTCCCTCCCTCCTCCCTCCCCGAGCCTCCCTGCCTCCCTCCCTCCTCCCTTCCTCCTCCCCGACCCTCCCTCCCTCCTCCCTCCCTCCTCCCTGCCGCCAACCGCCTCCTCCCTTCCTCCCTCGTCCCTCCCTCCTCCCTCCCTCCTCCCTCCCCGAGCCTCCCCGCCTCCTCCCTGCCTCCCTCCCTCCTCCCTTCCTCCTCCCCGACCCTCCCTCCCTCCTCCCTCCCTCCTCCCTGCCTCCCTCCCTCCTCCCTTCCTCCTCCCCGAGCCTCCCTGCCTCCCTCCCTCCTCCCCGAGCTCGGCCCCCTCCTTCCCGAGCTCGGCCCCCTCCTCCCCGAGCTCGGCCCCCTCCTCCCCAAGCTCGGCCCCCTCTGCAGGTACCTCCTCCACTCCCCTGTAGAAGCAAATATTGTTGTTAGAGTTAATTTTGTTAGATTAAATCTTGTTGTTAATCTTGTTAGAATTTATTAGTTGCATCTATTAGTAGTTTATATCATTTGTTAAGTGATATGCATGCACGAGTTGCTAGGATTAGGCCGTTGGTTAGTGGCAAGCTAGCTTGGTCATATGGCCGTTGAAGAGAGAAGCCACACTAGGGCCGTGAGTGCGTTGCATGCTTACAAAAGTGTTCTTTTTATGTCAATGTACAGACTTTGTAGTGTTTCGGGAGTGACCATCCTTGGCGGACTGACTGTCGTTGCGGGAGATGGTGTAGGTGACACCTCGATCCCGTCTCCGAGTTCCGTCACCGACCTCGACACTCGGTTGATCGACTACTTCCTCTACCGCCGAGGGTGAGAATCTGTTCGCCTCTCTTGTACCTAGGTTTTATTTTTGTGTCTAGATCACCAAGTCTGTCGCGTCACCTAGGCGTCATCCCGACCGTAAGCGTTACGCGACTTAATATGCATTAGTGGTCTCGCATATTTTGGACCGTAACGCTTATGGCTTTTATCGGGCAGTCGGCGGATTCGTAGTTGGGTTTGGTTCTCCCTGGCTCTACCTCGATTCGAGACAGGATTTCGGTGGCGCCTCCTCGTTGTTCTCCGGATGCACATCCTCTTGGCTTTTTGTCGAGACGTGTATCGGGAGAGCAGCGGGGAGGTGCTGCCGAAATTCTGCTTGGATCGGGGTAGAACCAGGGAGAACTTACCCAATCTACGGATCCGGCGGCTGGTTAGGACCCTCTTTTCCTATTGGACATGTAGGTTGATGAATGCGTAAAAATATGAAGCATTTAATCTCCTGTTTGATATAAAATGTTATATTTGTTGTTTGTCTCCCAACAAAGCAGAAGAGGATGGCTGATAATGGGTGGATGTACAGTGGCCATATTAGTGCGACTAATAAAACAGACGATTGGGTACGGAACACTCATTTGTTAGTGAATGAGTTAGCGCGTGGTTCGAAGGCAATGGTTCGGGCACTTTGTCCCTGCGCTCATTGCACTAAGCGTCATCGTCAGGTAAAGGATGACATGTACAAACACCTTCTGCAATATGAGTACATGTCTAACTATGTCACGCAAGTCGACTTTGCTCGGTACGAACGTGACAGAGGTGAGGTGATGCGTCAGCGGCTCAATGGCAATGAGCACGATGGGATTAGAAACATGCTAGATGATCTTATCGATGCCGACCAGCCGAATTCTCCACCTCCACGGGAGGAATCATCAGAACCG
Organism: Avena sativa; assembly: GCA_916181665.1. NCBI lineage: Eukaryota > Viridiplantae > Streptophyta > Magnoliopsida > Poales > Poaceae > Avena > Avena sativa. The sequence goes on from OV702284.1 coordinate 381,068,686, forward strand.
GAGGAACCGCTAGAACCGGAGGAACCGGAGCCAACCGCGAAGGCCTTCCTTGATATGATGGCCGCGGCTAAGAGGCCTCTGTACGAGGGTGCAAAGATTTCTCAGCTCGATGCCATCTCTCAGTGTCTAGCCGACAAGTGCCAGTACTCCGCCACCCGTTCTCACTTTGAAGCTAATCTAAGAACATGTGGTAACATGTTGCCCGAAGGGCATTGTCTGCCCAAAACCTTTCACGAAACGAAGAAACTCATGAAGGAGCTCAACATGGATTATGAAAAGATAGATTGTTGTCCAAAAGGCTGCCTTTTGTTTTGGAAACAGTTTGAGGGTGACAAGTACTGCTCCATTTGTAAGGCCTCTAGATATGAAGAGATAAAGGGGAAGGATGGTCAGGTGAGGCAGTCGAAGGTCGCTAAGAAGATACTTCGGTATCTCCCATTCATAAAAAGAATCCAGCGGCTTTACTTGAGCGAGGAGACTGCCAAACAGATGACGTGGCACAAGAAGGGGAAAAGATACGAGGACGGGCACGGACGGAAGAAGATGGGACATCCATCTGATGGTAAGGCATGGAAGAACTTCGATGACAAATACCCCCGGTGGGCAGAAGAGGCTCGGAATGTTAGAACTGCGATAGCAACAGATGGCTTCAACCCATATGGTATGTCGACGGCCTCGTACAGCTGCTGGCCGGTGTATGTTATTCCGCTCAATCTCCCTCCCGGAGTATTAATGCAACGGAAGACCATGTTTTTGTCGCTGATAATTCCAGGACCTGAGTATCCGGGGAAGAAGTTGAGTGTCTACATGCAGCCGATTGTGGATGATTTGAACCACTCTTGGATACACGGGACGTTGACATACGACCGAGCATCAAAGAGAAACTTTTTGATGAAAGTTTGGTTACAATATACTATGCATGACATGCCCGGGTACGCCCTAACGTGTGGATGGTGTACAGCTGGTAAGTGGCCATGCCCAGTGTGCAGGCACCGACTTGAGTTCCTTTGGCTAAAGTCGGGTCGCAAATATGTTGCGTTTGACACGAATCGACAATACCTCAAAAGAAATCATTCGTTCAGAGAAGATAGAAAGAACTTCAAGAAGGGCAAAGTTGTGCATGAAGTAAAAGAGGTACCAAAGTTCGAGGGTGCAGTTGTTGATGCCGAGATACGTGCTCTCGTGCTCGCGGCGCCGGGAACTGGCCATCAATTTGCGGGATATGGTGTAACGCATAATTGGACTCACGTGGCAGCCTTAACGAATCTCGTGTATTACAAGGACCTCGAACTTCCCCATAACATCGATGTGATGCACACCGAAAAGAATGTCAGGGAGTCCCTTTTTCACACAGTCCTGAACATTCCTGGGAAGTCAAAGGATAATGTCAAGGCTAGAGTTGATGTTGAGAAGCTTTGTGATAGGAAGAGATTACACATGCAGCCTCCTACTGTCCGTCGAAAGAATTGGTTCAAGCCGCATGCCTACTACTGCCTTGATAATGTCCAAAAGAAGGAGTCATTTAGGTGGCTCAAATACGTCGTGATGTTCCCTAACGGTTATTGTTCGAATATAAGTAAGGGAGTCAATCTTTTGACGGGACAAGTCAACGGGCTCAAGAGTCACGACTATCATATATGGATTGAGCGGCTGATGCCGGTGATGGTTCAAGGGTATCTCCCCGAAAAAGTATGGCGAGTGCTTGCGGAGTTGAGCCATTTCTTCTGCACCCTCTGTGCTAAGCAGATATGTCCTCTGGTGATTGAGAAGCTGCAAGTTCAGGTGCCGGAGTTGCTATGCAATTTGGAGATGATCTTTCCGCGAGGCTTCTTTACTCCGATGGCACATCTCATTGTGCACCTCGCGAACGAGGCACTATTGGGGGGGCGGTGCAATTTCGTTGGCAATTTTGTATTGAGAGAGAGTTTAAGTATATTCGAAAGATAACTGGAAACAAAGCCAAGATTGAAGCATGCATAGCTGAAGCAACATGCCTTCGGGAGATGGCAGACGCCGCGACAACCTACTGGCCCGATGATGTTCCCACTATGCATAACCCGGTCTCTCGTTACAATGTCGACCTGCCCAAGAATGACCCCAATCTCGAACTATTCCAATTTCCCGGTGGCAAGGCCGGTAAAGGACTAAAATATAGGTTGCCGAAGGAAGAGAAGGATTGCATAATGCTCTATGTGCTTATGAACATGAAGGAAGTGGTCGATTTCATTAGGTAAAATGGTGAACACCCTATTTCTCTATGCAGCTAGTAACTCGGTCTCCGTCTAATGCTTATTTTCTCCTTCTTAGCGATTTCACGGATGAACAATGGCCGGGACCGACTGATCCCTCTCCCATGGAGTTGGACACTCTACTGAAAGAGGGTGCTCCCGGAAATAAAAAAAACTTTGTGTCCTGGTTTATGGAAAAAGTAATTTCTAACCTGTCCCTCTTACCTTGCAATATGTGACTTGTCGCTCTTATTCCACGTAACTACTGAACGCAACAAATTCCTCTTGTACCTGTAGGGAGCTGATCCCAACGTTGAGATGTCAGATGAGCTGAAATGTGTTTCCCAAGGTTGTAACAGTGTCGTCATGAAGTATGAGAAGTATGATGTGAATGGGTTTCGCTTCCATACAGAGACGCACCAGAAAGGGCGACCGAATGCAAAAACGGTAAATACTGGGGTGTTCACCAAAGGAGCCGATTCCCTTGATTACTACGGAAGGTTAGAGAATGTATACGAGCTGACCTTCAATCGTACGAATGTCGAACTCAATCTTGTTGTGTTCAAGTGCCACTGGTTTGACCCAAGGGGTGGACTGAGAAGTACCCCTTCCATTGGGCTAGTTGAAGTTAGGCCTTCAACCACCTATAGCGGAGCCGACGTCTTTGTTGTTGCTCACCAAGCCAACCAAGTTTATTATTTGCCCTACCCATGCCAGAAAGCAGAACTCCAGGGCTGGGAAGTCGTGTTCCAGGTATCGCCACATGGTAACCTACCGATTCCCTCTGAGGACGATTACAACAACATTAACCCTTTAACGTACGAGGGAATTTTCTATCAAGAGCAAGAGGACTTCGGACACTTTGATTTAGAACCGGTTGATCTTGAGGATCTTGGGAATGATGTAGAAACTCGGGGTGAGTCAGTGGTGAATCTACATGACATAAGTATGCTCGAGAAGCTCCATACCGAGAATGACAACGATGATGAGCCTACACCCTTCGATGAGAATCCAGATTTCTACTCAAAAGATAGTGATAGTGAGAATGAGAATGAGAATGAGAATGTGAATGAGAATGAGAATGAAAATGATAGTGAGTATTTATTTTTTAATGCATTTTATTTTGTCTTTGTGCTTAACTGTTTTCTTAATTGCATTATGCCTTTATTCTTTGTGTTTACATTTTATTATGTCTTTGTGCTTAACTGTTTTCTCTTACTTAATGCAGGTGATTGAACAATATGAGCAGCGGCAAGGCAACCAGTTCGTCCTTGCTTAATGCGCTGAAGCAGGGCAAGAAAAGTGCTACACGGAGTGGGAGACAGCCAAATCCCAATCCGCGTTACCCCGATCTTGCTCCTGCTGGCGGAGGACGGGGTCGAGGCCGATGTCGAGGAGGACGAGGACGAGGTGCCACGGGAGGAGGCGTGGACTTTGACCCACCACCCTCTGCTTCTGGCGACGTGGCTCCTGAGTTGTTCCTGACAGAGCAGCCTTTCAGGGCCGAGAGGGAGGCAGAGTCCGAGAGGGAGGCAGAGTCTGAGAGGGAGGCGAGGACCGAGAGGGAGGCGGGGACCGATACGGAGGCGGACACTAGCCGCGAGTTGGTGGGGCCGAAGAAATTGCGGAATCGTGGGGAATCGGGAGTCCCTGACGAGAAGTTTGAGCCTAGGACTCAGGAGGCGAAAGCCCTTATTATTCCAGATGGCCTTGAGTAAGTGTACTAATTTGGCAATTTAAAACATTTTATTTCATGTTGGTCATAAATAATTATTGTGTACTAACGTTTATTATTGTGCAGCAATTGGACATTTCCTCCGGGGACGAATCCTCGCCTTCCTAACAGCCTTGTTGGAGCTCTGATTAGGAAGTTCTGGCCGGGCTATCACATTACCCACGAGGGTGACAGGAAGATAGCTACCACTTGGGCGGACTACCAGACTACCCGTGTCCCGGGCTTTCCGACAGCTGCTGATGCTGTCATCACCAAGTTTTGGGTAAGGCATATTTCTCGAGTTATGTTCATACTTGATGACCCCACCGTGCTAACTCATGACTCTTATGCATGATTGAAGTGCTTTTACCGTGTGGCCGAGGAGGACCAGGAGAAGGCGCAGAGGACTTTGCTTGGGGCTTGTGTGAAGTTGACCCCCCAGGTGTGGTACAACCAGAAGGTCACGGCCGCTAGCCACTTCTGGGCTGACAGGGGCGTGAGGGTCAGGAAGGAAGACATTGTCGGTAGGAACCCTAATCCTGAGTACTCGATGACGCCAGAAGAGTACATGTCGGTGAGTAAAATGTCAATGAGATTCTACATTGCTTCTAAGTTGCCATTGCATTTTCTGGAGTTGAGTATTGCATTTTCAGGTTATCCCCGATTGGGCCGAGCCGCATCGACTCGCATGGGAGGAGCTGGTTAGGACGAGGTGGCTCAGAGAAGACGAGGAGTTTGCAGCCTTGTCGAGGCGGAACGCGGATAACCGAGGCGATGGTGGAACGCACTGCGCGGGAAACCGCAACTTTGACCGCTTCAAGGGGAAGGTGGTACGTATATACATGGAACGACCTGCATGCATTTCTACTTATGTTTGTACTTCATATGCATAATATTTTCTTTTCGCGATACAGGTGGCCGAGGCACAACCCGGGGAGGTGATTCATGACGTCGCCGTCTATGAGATGATGCGGCGAAAGAAGCCCAATTACTCGGAGCCTCAACCCTCGTTGCCCGTGTACTTCGGCACTGCCCAGAACGACTTGGGGAACTACAGCACGATGGTGAAGGCTCGTCACCCCCATGTGGATGACCCCATTCACGCGGAGATCGACGAGGAGTCGTTGGTCCTGTCGGGGCACAGATTGCAGCATGGACGCCTCAAGATTCTGAATAAGAAGGTCAAGCCTACCCTCAGCACGAGCTTCAGCCGTCTCAAGGCTACCTACTCCGCCGACGGCCCCCCTATCCCGCCTCGTGGCCAGCCTCGTCGCTCCGCCGAGGATGTAAGTTTTTCTCGTTTTCATCATCTTTATGACTTTTGTTCCTGCATGGCAAACCGCTGACGAGATTCCTTGTATTTGAAATTGTAGCCTGAGTTAGACGCGGCCTACGATGCCGCTTATGAGGAATATCAGGTGGCCTTTTGGCAGCATCAGGAGGCGAATGCGATCTACATGCAATACGTAAATGTAAGTCCGAACCTTTATTTTTTGCAAAAGATACAAGTCCCACTTCCCCCCGTTTGTTGTACTACGGCCTGACTTCTAAACTATATTGCAGGCCATGATGGTGAATATTCAAACTGGCCAGAATAGAGATTTAGGGCCCGTGCCTCCCATGCCAGGTCCGATGCCATTTTGGCAATCGAAGGAAAGCTTCGCTAGGACCTACTATGCATCGACACCGGTAAGTTCTTTGCGAACCCACTGGTTATCGCTTTATTTTGCCTCGCAAGTTGCTAACATGTAGGCAACATGTAGGGAACGGGAGCTTCTGGGAACCGGCACTTTGGCCACGCCTCGCCGGATGGGCGTCAGATCACACCGCTTCATGACGATGGTCCATCTCCTGGCCATTCTGCAGGTGGTTCTCCCGAGCTTCACACTTCTCCTACTCCCTCGCCAGGTGGCTCTTCTGCTGCTTCTACTGGACGCAACCCTCGGCAGAGGTCGCCACTTTTCACCAGGGGAGATCTCGGGTACACCCCGTCTCCTCCAGAGTTGTAGGTTGTTATTGTCTATGCATGTGCGATGATGTTGATACCCCTGTATGAATGGTGTGATCTTGTTTGATACATGTTTGAATAATGTGATCTTTGTTTGATACATGTATGGCATATGTGATGTTGTTTGAATTGCTATGGAATATATTTCCACATATTGTTGTGAGTATTGCTGTGAAAATTGGTACATATTGCTGTGAAACAAAACTGTGCCATTTGGTATATATTGCTGCGGAGCAGAAAAAAATTCTGGGCAGGTGATACGCCGAGGGCCTTGCCGTCGGCGTAGGGCCTTGCTGTGTGCCATTTGGTCTGCGCTACGCCGAGGGCCTGGCCGTCGGCGTATCAGTGGGCCATACGCCGAGGGCCGTGGCCGTCGGCCTAGCGTCGGGCTGGGAGGCCCAGGCGCCTGCCACGTGCTCCTCATACGCCGAGGGTTGGGGCCGTCGGCGTACGTCGCCCCCTGGGAAGGCCAGCGCGTGCCACGTGTCGAGGCTACGCCGAGGGCGCGGCCGTCGGCGTACGTGCCGCGCCGTTAGCCGGCCGTGTAACGGCGAGGATGCCGTGCGCCGACGGCTAATACGCCGACGGGCCGCCAACGGCCGTCGGCAAAGCCATACGCCGACGGTGAGTGGATACGCCGACGGCCAGTGTTGCTCCGCCGAGGGAGACCTCCGCCGAGGGAGCTACGCCGACGGCAGCCCTCGGCGTAGCGTACGCCGACGGCGAAAGGGGCTACGCCGAGGGCTTTTTGCCGTCGGCCTAGCAGTCTGTTCCTGTAGTGGTGGTTGGTATTTTAAATACCGATAGGGTGTGGTCGGTATTTCAAACACCGATGCCGCACTAGATTCACAATTCTTTAAATACGTGTATTATTCGTGAAATTTGTTAAATAAATTGTACTATTTAAAAAATTGTCCCAAACCTCTACCCGATTGCTACATTGACATGGTATATCAGGCTGGTCTCTCCACCGCGACAAAACTGATCAGAAAAACCCTACCCCATCCCCGCCGCAGCCACCCCTTCCACCATCATCATTCCCCATCCTCAAGCAACAATGGCGTCCTCGTCTTCACCACCAGTGGTCAATCTTGGATCGCTGCCGGCATATAAAATTGATGACGCGCATCAACTATCTCGGATGGCATGCCGAAGTTCCGTCGCCAATCCACGGCGCATGCCTCATCGGGCTACCCGATGGCATCGATGACGGCCCGCCAAAAATGCTGGAAGTAGAACCAGCGGACAAAGTTGCCAACAAGCTGACACGCACAAAGCCCAACCCTGACTACCGACTAGATTTCCAGGGATTAGATCGTCGTTGACCAGAGTCGGACGCAGCGCCCCTCCATCCTGGGCTTCCGGCCGGCAACCATAAACTAATTTGATTGATATTTACTAAAAATTGTATGTTTAGTCTTCAAATTTATGGTTTGCCCGGGCTCCAAAATTACCTTGGGTCCGCTAATGTCCTCGGTTACCTCCTCCAATCGCTCCCCCCTAAAGTTCTTTCCCATGTTCAGAGGATTGAGTATGCCGCCAGAGTTTGGCAGGCAATTGAGCAGATGTTTGCCTCCCAATGCGAGGCCAAGGTCATGAACTTTGGGATCACTTTGGAAAATACAAATAAAAACAACATTTCCACCTCAGCATTCCTCACCAAGATGCAAAGCATTGTCGATGAGCTAGCTATGGTCGGCTGCCCGATCTCTACCAGGGAGCACGTATCTTTAGTAGGGTGACGAGCGAGCCATAAAGGCCTCTTTCTGCGAAATGTTGGCTAATTGGTCACCGTTAACCATCCTAGCTACCACCACCTTGCCTAAGAGCTCAAATCTCGTCCCCCAAGGCCACCACCTTCCTCTGCTCCCCCTAACACCTACACCTTCCGATGAGAGACATGCACAGATTAATAGAATAATATATAGAAATATGATAAATGCAAATCAGACAAACACCGATTCCATCATAAATCAGTCTTTTGCAAAAAGAGAATTATAGAAATATCACCATCCCAAACATGGAGGTTCGTCGTTTGGGAGACATGAGAGTCTGCCGACCTAGAGGATGGAGAGGCATGCCATGCTATTCACCGATTATTTTGCCGATAAATCAACATATACCCCAAATGATTTTCATCAGTGATATATATAGGATGAACAAGAAGTTGTTCATGCGCCTGGTGCATGATGTGAGGGCCTACGACCGTTATTTCACGCTGAAGAAAGACGTTGGGAGTTGTCTGTTTCTCCTCAATTCAGAAAAGAACGGCTGCCATGAGAATGCTTGCATATAGATCTCTTGGAGATTCAAAAGACGAGTACCATCACTACAAGAAACAATCGAGGCGCCGCCGGCTGGCTGCTTGTAGGGGTTCGTATCATGGAAAACAAAAAATTCTACCGCATAAACACACTAAAGCCAAGATCTATCTTGTAGATTGTAGCAACGAATCGATAGAGTACTCATCCTTAAAGATTCCAAAGCGGTTAAGGAGAGCAGATTCTCGTGGGTAATGTAGTCGTTCACTTGCTGATCTCAAGATCGCGTAGACGATCCTTTCGGCGCCGCATTCCCGCAGCGCTCCCGTAGTCGGTCACACGTTCGGTACTTGATGAATACCTTCCTCTCCCTTGTTCCAGCAGGCAGCGGTGGTTGTAGCTCTCTCCTCGCGATTTCGGCAGCACGACGGCGTGCTATCGGAGTTTAGAAGGGAGATCCTGCAGGGCTTCGCCTAAGCCAGAGCGAGTATGGTGGAGTAGAAGAGGGGAATTGGCGATCTAGGGTTCAGAGGGCGCCAAGGGGGTTGGTGTGGCCGGCGGCAAGGGGCTAGGGTTTGCCCCAAGTCGTCGACTTGGAGGAGCTCCTGGCGGCGGCTTGAGAGGGCTAGGCGCCTTGGCTAGGGTTTGTGTTGTTGGGCAAGGGGGCGCCCATCCCCTCTATTTATGAGAGGGAGGGGCGGCAAGGGGAGGGGGAGTCCTCCCCCAACTCCCCTTGCTTTTCTGACGGCAAGGAGAGGGAGGATCCCTTCCCTAGGTACGAATCCTTCCCTCCTTCCACTTGGAAACATTGTCCTAGTTTGACTTTTTCAAACTGCCTTTTTGACTTTCAAATTACAGTTTGATTTCTCTCTTCCAATTGTCCAGCCAAGTGACCTAGGACATGATGCAACCATTCAACTTTTTCATGACACATCCATGTACCCTTCCCCTTTCGTATCGGTGAACCTTCTAGACCCTTCTAGAACATTCCGGTGAAAACACCGGAACGATTCCCGAACTCCGAAATTAGACTTTCCTTATATGAATCTTATTCTCTGGACCATTCCGGATCTCCTCGTGATATCCTGGATCCCATCCGAGACTCCGAACAACATTCGGTCTTCATACTCGCATTCCATATCTACTAAACAACATCGAATCCTTAAGTGTGTCTTCCTACGGTTCGTGAATTATGCAGACATGACCGAGACACTTCTCCGATCAATAACAAATAGAGAAATATAGAAATTCATATGGCTCCTACATATTTCTATGATTACTTCGTGATTGAATGAACCATTTACATATGATACCAATTTCCCTTTGTCTCGCAATACTTTACTTATCTGAGGTCTGATCATCGGTATCTCTGCATACCTAGTTCAACCTCGTTACCGATAAGTACTCTTTACTCGTTCGTGTGATATGTGATCCCTTATGAGCCAGTAACATGCTTTCAAGCTAATTGGATGACATTCCACCGAGAGGGCCCAGGGTATATCTATCCGTATGGATAGACAAATCTCACTCTTGATCCATGTGCCTCAACACATACTTTCTGAATACTCAATGTCACCTTTATAACCACCTAGTTTTGAAGTGGTGTTTGATGTCATCAAAGCATCTATCCGATGATGGTGATTAACATGATCTCATGGTCGAAGGTTTCACGTTACTATGTATCTGAAAGCTTATAGCAAATAAACTATTGAAATGACTTGATCTTTATGCTACGCTTATCTATTGGAGTATGTCCATCACACAATTATCCTAATGATATGATCTTGTTGTTAATAACATCTTAATGTTCATGATCAGGAAACCATGATCTCTATTAACCAACAAGCTAGTATTACAAAGATGCTTTACTAGGGACTCTAACTAGTTTACAAATCACACAAGTATTAATGTTTACGATTAATACAATTATAACATGAATGTAATTTTTTATTATAAACACAAAGATATAATAATAACTACTTTTAGTATTGCCTCTTGGACATATCTCCAACACTGCTGTCCGTACAACGTCATTTTGCCGTTGGCACTAGCTGTGCCGACGGTGGCCCTAGGCGTACGTAGCGGTCGGCATAGCCCCTCGGTCGTCGATGTATAAAATCTCCCTCGGCATAGTGCTTGCAGCGAGCCCCACGATGTCAGGCGATGGCCGTTTGATACGGCCTAGCCCTGGAGCTATGCCTTCGGCTAGGCCGTCGGCATAGACACAGCCTATGAGTTACGCCGACGGCCAGGCCGTCGGTACAGGCCCAGCCCAGGAGCAGCATGATCCCTTCTACGACGAGAGCCAGGCCGTCGGAATAGCCTAAATTATTTTTTAAGAAAAATCAATTTTTTAATCTTTGAATTGTTTGACTTGTTAATCTCCCGCTTTAAACATTTTAATACTAATTATATTTAATCTTTGATCAAATTGCAATCTTGGTCAAACTTGCTGGTCGATCACACATCTTCACTACTGCACCTCCAGCACGTTTAACTTTCTCGTTCCTTCAGAATCTGTTTTCAGAAAGCAATTTATACATTGTTGGCAATACTATGATATAAATCCTATTAAATCTTATATCATCATGTCATATGTTTGTATTTTTTGAAATTACAAACAAAAAAACAATAAATAAGTAAAAATATTATTCAATTCAAATAAAAATATAATGATTTTATTTTTTATATATTTTTTATTTAATATGGAATAATTAATATCTTTAAATCTGTAAATCGGAATTCGAGAAATAATATGTCTAAATAGATCAGAAAAATGAGAGGAATCCAAATATAATATCAATATCAACTTATCACAAATTATGTCATGATTCTTATCATAATCTCATTTTCCTGTTTAAAACATATTATTACCCGAAAGTCACGAAACCTCGAACGAGATAGATCATTTTGTGAAGGACTTTTTGAGACATAATCAATATACCAATTTTGATATTGTTTCTTATAACTATGTCATATAATATGACACCACGCAAAGGTTTCACATTGTTTAGATCGTTTTTCAATTTTTATGCCCATCATAAATTATCGTCTAACTTTGTCGAACATCGGGCATAAAGATTCTTAGTTTGGGGCTGAGAATCGCTAAAATTGAATTGGATATCTGATGAAATAACATATTGTGAATATAAAAATAATTTTTGTAAAAAATCATGAGCATCAGATCATGTAGCTGTAGCTCATATCTGACCCACTTCCTACTGATTCGGCACGAATTTGTCTTTTTATCAGGGATAGACGGAAAGGTTTGAGATCCTTCTGTTAGGAAATTGTCCATATAAGTTGGTCTAGTATTTTTTAAATGTGGTGTTAGCATTTTTAATTAGCCATTTTGTGGTTGGTTCACAAAACCGTCCATTTTTTGCACTCAAAAAATGAAAAATGGATTTTTGGTACAACGAAAAGGAAAACTTCCTCATGTAACACTGTTCGCCATCCCATGATGCACATGTATGCACAATATGAAAACATTATCACAAACTATGCATTGATTCTAGCCATAACATTGGTCATTTGACCCGAAAGTCAGGAAACCTCGAATAAGATATGTCATTTTGTGTAGGACTTTTTGAGACATAATCAATATACCAATTTTTATGTTTTTTAATGCTAACTTATGTCACATAATATGACACCACAGGAAGGTTTCGTATTGTTTAGATCGTTTTTCAATTTCTTATGCCCGTTTTAAACTATCGTCTAATTTTGTCGAACAACGGGCATGAAGATTCTTAGCTCGAGACTGAGACTCGCTAAACTTGAATTAGATCTCTGATGAAATAGCATATTGTGAATCTAAAAATGATTTTCGTAAAAAATGATGAGCATCAGATCATGTACCTGTAGTTCATATCTGACCCACTTCCTACCGATTCGACAGGAATTTGTCTTTTTCACCTGGGATAAACGGAAATGTTTCAGATCCCCTGTTAGGACATTGTCCATGTAAGGTGGTCTAGTATTTTTTAAAATATGGTGATAGCATTGATACATCATAAACGTATCTCTAATTTTTTATGCTCCATGCTTGTTTTGTATCAACTATCTTATGTTCTGTCTACACTTTGAGGTATTTTTATACACTTTCTGAAACTAACCTATTGATAAGATGCTACAGTGCTAGTTGACTGTTTTCTGCTGTTTTTGGTTTCAGAAAGCTAAAAAATGAATATTCTCGGATTTGGATGGGACAAAAGTCAAAGTCCATATTTTCCCTGAATGATACGGAAAATCAAAGACAAGACGGAGGAGGACACCAGGGTGGCCACACCCTAGGTGGGCGCGGGCCCACCCTGGTCGCGCCCACAAGGGGTATGGGCCCCTGGCCCTCCACCAACCTTGCCTCCTTCGCCTATAAGAAGCCTTCGATCCAAAAACCCTGAATCATCGACCAGAAAGCCACGAAAAGTTCTGCAGCGTCGCCGCCACCGAAGGGGGGATTCGAGGGACAGAAAGTCTCTATTCCGGCACCCTGCCGAGACGAGGGAGTGCCCCTGGAGCCATCTCCATCGATATCCATCACCATCTTCATCACCGTTGTTGATTCCCATGATAAGGAGGGAGTAATTCTTCCTCGAGGCTAAGGGCTCTACCTGTAGCTATGTGTTCATCTCTCTCTATATGCACAATTTTGTTGTGGTCATGAGATTTATAATCAAGTATATCTACCTTGCTACTCAAATGTTTTAATAGATCTCTGCTCTCTCCATATGTGTGAAAGTGACAGCGTGCATGCCATGGTGGCACTTAGGCTAGATTCTACATAAATACTCATCGTGCTTTAATAGATCTATGATTTTCCCCACGTGTGTGAAAGTGACAGCGTGCACACCGTGTGTGGCACTTAAGCAAGGTTATATATATATTTATCATGAGTATATTTTGAGTTGGTTTTCTCTATAAAATTGTGGTGTTTGTTGGAACAATCTAGCGCTCAAGGTGACAGTATGGGGTTATTGTTGGAGATATGCCCTAGAGGCAATAATAAATATAGTTATTATTATATATCTTTGTGTTTATGATAAATGTTTGCATTCATGCTATAATAGTATTAACAAGGAAACCATTAATACTTGTGTGATTTGTAAACTTAATTTGAAGTCCCTAGTATAGCCTCTATACTTCACTAGCTTGTTGGTTGATTGATGATGTGGTTTCTTTGTCATGAACATTGAGATGTTATCAACAACAAGATCATATCGTTAGGAGAATGATATGGTGGACATACTCCTATAGACAAGCGTAGCATAAAGATCAAGTCATTTCAATAGTTCAATTGCTATATGCTTTCTGATACATAGTAACCTAATTCCTTCGACCATGAGATCATGCATATCACCTTTACTGGATGGATGCTTTGATGTCATCAAACACCACACCGTAACAGGGTGGCTATAAAGGTGGCATTGAGTGTTCGGAAAGTATTGGTTGAAACACATGGATCAAGAGTGGGATTTGTCCATCCACATGACGGATAGATATTCTCTGGGCCCTCTCGGTGAAATGTCATCCAATTAGCTTGCAAGCATGTGACTTGGTCACAAGGGATCACATATCACGGGAACGAGAAAAGAGTACTTATCAGTAACGAGGATGAACTAGGTATGCAGAGATACCGACGATCATAACCTCGGATAAGTAACATATCGTGAGACAAAGGGAAATTGGTATCGTATGTAAGTGGTTCATTCGATCGCAAAGTAATCGTAGAAATATGTGGGAGCCATATGAATTTCCAGATTCCTCTATTGGTTATTGTTCGGAGAAGTGTCTCGATCATGTCCGCATAATTCACGAACCGTGGGGAGACACACTTAAGGATTCGACGTTGTATGAGTAGTTATGGTATTATGAGAAAGAGACCGAATGTTGTTCGGAGTCTCGGATGGGATCCGGGATATCACGAGGTGATCCGGAATGGTCCGGAGAATAAGATTCATATAAGGAAAGTCCCGTTTCGGAGTTCGGGAATGATTCCGGTGTTTTCATCGGGGATATTCTAGAAGGTTCCGGATTGTCCGGCACTCCGGGGGGGAAGGGGTACATGAATGTGTCATTACATATTGGAATGATTGCATCATGTACTAAGTGTTCTTGCTGTCCCAAATATAGGATTAAATTGAATCCTAAAACAGAAAAGTCAAATGTCCAGTTTGAAAGTCAAACTGCCAAAAACAAGAAACTGTGGGAAACAAGCAAGAGGAGTTGGAGTCGACTTGGAGGAGGAGTTTCTCTCCTCCAAGCCGGCGGCCAGCCTAGGCCGACTTGGGGAGGGACTCCCTCCCTCCCCTGGCGCGCCCACCCCTCCCACCTATATAAGGAGGGGCAGGGCTCCCCTCCTAGACACACAAGTTTCCTATCCTCTAAACTAAACCCTAGATCTAGACCCCGGTTTAGAGCTATTCGGTTTAGAGCCTTCTAATTGGTTTAGAGCCCTCTAATTGGTGTGTCTAATTACTAGACCACTAATAGCCTCTCTCATAAGCTCCACCATACTCGCACCGGCTTAAGGCGAAGCCCTGCGGGATTTCCCCTCTACCTCCGGTACCACGCCGTTGTGCTGCCGGAATCGCGAGGAGAGTGCTACAACCTCCGCTGCCTGCTGGAACAAGGGAGAGGAAGGTCTTCGTCGAGTACCGAACGTGTGACCGACTGCGGGAGCGCTGCGGGAACGCGGCGCCGGAAGGATCGTCTACGCGATCTTGAGATCGGAAAGAGTACGACTACATCACCCACGAGAATCTGCTCTCGTTAAACACTTTGGAATCTTCGAGGGTGAGTTATTCCATCGACTCGTTGCTACAATCTAGTAGATAGATCTTGGCTTGGTTGTTTGTATGCGATAGAAAATTTTTGTTTTCCATGCTACGAACCCCTACAGTGGTATCAGAGCCAGGTCTATATGTAGATCTGTTGCACGAGTAGAACACAATGGTCATTGTGGGCGTTGATGCTTTTATTGTAGATTGCTTTTTGTGTACTTTGCATCTTGCGGTATGTTGGGATGAAGCGGCCCGGGCTAACCTTACATGACATCGTTCATGAGACTTGCTCCACGCTTGACATGCAACTCGTTTTGCATAAGTGGCTTTGCGGGTGCCTGTTTCTCCTAGCATAGTTAAGATCCAATTTACAACGGGTGATCAACAATGCTAGTATCAATGTTGTGGTTCTTGTTCGTAAGTTAGAACGACACTTATGGAAAGCCCCAAACCACGTAAAATATGCAAAGAAAGTAGAAGCGTCTAACTTTGTTTTGCAGGGGTGTGCAGTGATGTGATATGGCCATGATTGTGATTATATTTGATGTATGCAATGTTCCTTATTGTAAGTTGGCAACCGGCAGGAGCCATATGGTTGTCTTTAATTTCTGTTAAGACATGCGTGTCTATTCAAAATAGTTGTAATAGTTGAAGCTGGTGGACGACAACCATGGAGAAGCGTCATTGACCTTGATGCTATGCCGGTGATGATGGAGATCATATTCGTGCTTGAAGATGGAGATCGGAAGCACAAAGAAGAAAGGCCATATCATATCACATATTATGAATTGCATGTGATGTTAATCCTTTATGCATCTTGTATTGCTTAGTAGACGACGGTAGCATTATAAGATGATCCCTCATGCACATAAATTTCAAGTTCTAGAGTGTTCACCCTTAGTATGCACCGTTGCCAAAGCTTGCTGCTTCGAAGCACCACGTGATGATCGGGTGTCTTTGATTCCGCGGGTGAATACAACGTAAGCAAGCCAGATTTGCTTATGCGGAAGCTAAGGTTTGATCTTGACGAGCCTAGCATGTACAGACATGGCCTCAGGAACACGGATCGCCGAAAGGCAAAGCATGAATCATATAGTAGATATGATGAACATGATGATTGTTCGCCATTAAAACTATATCAGCTCTCGTGATGATCGGTGTTGATGTAGTGGATTTGGTTCGTGTGATCACTAAAACAATGTGAGGGATGTTGTTTTGAGTGGGAGTTCACCTAGTTTAATTTCATTAATTAATTTGAACTCAATTTGTCATAAACTTAGTCTAAACTATTGCAAATATGTTGTAGATCAATGGCAGCCCCTACCATCAATTTTAATGCGTTCCTAGAGAAAGAAAAGTTGAAAAACAATGGAAGCAACTTCGCGGATTGGTTCCGCAATTTGAGGATTGTCCTCACAGCTGGTAATTTGACCTATGTGCTGGATGCACCGCTAGGTGACCCACCTGCAGCTGATGCTACCGATGAAGTAAAGAATGTTTACCTTGCTCGGAAGAATCAGTACTCCATAGTTCAGTGTGCTATCTTGTATGGTTTAGAATCGGAGCTTCAGAAAAGGTTTGAAGAGTCAGATCCATATGATATTGTCGAGGATCTCAAATTAATCTTTGAGACTCATGCGGCAATTGAAAGTTATGAAGCTTCTGAAAAGTTCTTTAACTGCAAGATGGAAGAGGGTAGCTCCGTCAGTGAGCATGTGCTTAAGATGTCTGGGCACGCAAATAAACTTCAAAGTTTGGGTATAGTGATTCCTAATACTTTGGGAGTTTACCGCATCCTCCAATCACTACCACCAAGTTACAAGAACTTTGTGATGAACTACAACATGCAGAACATGAACAAAGAGTTGCCAGAACTATTTGCTATGTTAAAATCTGCAGAAGTGGAGATCAAGAAAGAGCACCAAGTGTTGATGGTCAATAAGACCAACAAATTCAAGAAAGGCAAGTCTAAGCAAAAGGGACACTTCAAGAAGGGTGGTAAGAAAGTTACCACACCGACGAAGAAGACCAAGGCTGGACCTAAACCTGAAACTGAGTGCTTTTACTGCAAGGGAGAAGGTCACTGGAAGCGGAATTGCCCAAGGTACTTGGCAGATTTGAAGAACGGCAACATCAAGAAGAAAGGTATATCTGATATACATGTTATTGATGTGTATCTCACTAGTACTCGTAGTAGTGCCTGGGTATTTGATACTGGTTCGGTTGCTCATATTTGTAACTCGAAACAGGAGCTGCAGAATAAACGGAAGCTAGTGAAGAACGAGGTGACGATGCGCGTAGGAAACGGATCAAAGGTTGATGTGATCGCGGTCGGCACGCTACCTCTTCATCTACCATCGGGATTAGTTTTATACTTAAATAATTGTTATTTGGTGCCTGCATTAAGCATGAACATTATATCAGGATCTTGTTTATTGCGAGACAGTTACTTGTTTAAATCCGAGAATAATGGTTGTTCGATTTATATGAGTAATGTGTTTTATGCACATGCACCTTTGATAGATGGTCTATTCATATTGAATCTCGATAGTAGAAATACACATATTAATAACATTGAGGCTAAACATTTGAAATCAAGCGATAATTTGACCTATATGTGGCACTGTCGTCTTGGTCACATTGGAGTGAAGCGTATGAAGAAACTCCATTCCGATGGACTTCTTGAATCACTTGATTTTGAATCACTTGAAAGATGCGAAGCATGTCTGATGGGTAAAATGACTAAGACTCCATTTTCTGGTATAATGGAGCGAGCTACAGACTTATTGGAAATCATACATACCGATGTGTGTGGTCCAATGAGTGTAGCATCGCGCAGTGGTTATCGTTATGTTCTTACCTTCACAGATGACTTGAGTAGATATGGGTATATCTATTTCATGAAACATAAGTCCGAAACTTTCGAGAAGTTTAAGGAGTTTCAAAGTGAGGTAGAGAATCAACGTAACAAGAAGATTAAATTTCTACGTTCTGATCGTGGAGGTGAATATCTAAGTTACGAGTTTGGCGAGCATTTAAAGAAGTGCGGAATACTTTCACAATTGACACCGCCGGGAACACCACAGCGTAATGGTGTGTCTGAACGTCGTAATCGAACTCTCTTAGATATGGTTCGTTCTATGATGTCACTTACAGATTTACCGCTATCATTTTGGGGTTATGCATTAGAAACAGCCGCATTCACTTTAAATAGGGCACCATCTAAATCCGTTGAAACGACACCGTATGAATTATGGTTTGGGAAGAAACCTAAATTGTCGTTCCTTAAAGTTTGGGGATGCGAAGCCTATGTAAAGAAGTTACAGCCGGACAAGCTTGAACCCAAAGCGGAAAAATGCGTCTTCATAGGATACCCGAAGGAAACTATTGGGTATACCTTCTATCATAGATCCGAAGGCAAAATCTTCGTTGCCAAGAATGGATCCTTTCTAGAGAAGGAATTTCTCTCGAAAGAAGTGACTGGAAGGAAAGTAGAACTCGACGAGGTTGTCGAACCTTCTCTCGAAATTACGAGTAGCGCAGCACCGGAAGAAGTTCCTGTGGTGCCTGCACCAATAAGAGAGGAAGCTAATGATAGTGATCATGAAACTTCGGTTGAAGTTGCTACAGAGCCTCGGAGGTCAACGAGAACTCGTACCACTCCAGATTGGTATGATTCCGTTATGAATGTCATGGTGGTGGACAACACCGATGACCCCGAGACATATGAGGAAGCGATGATGAGCCCAGATTCCAATAAATGGCAAGAAGCCATGAAATCCGAGATTGGATCCATGTACGAAAACCAAGTATGGACTTTGGTGGACTTACCGGATGGCCGGAAGGCTGTCGAGAACAAATGGATTTTCAAGAAGAAAACAGATGCTGATGGTAATGTTACTGTCTATAAAGCTCGACTTGTCGCAAAAGGGTTTCGACAAATTCAAGGAGTTGACTACGATGAGACTTTCTCACCGGTAGCGAAGCTAAAGTCTGTGAGGATTATGTTAGCAATCGCTGCATATTATGATTATGAGATATGGCAGATGGATGTCAAAACAGCATTCCTCAATGGAGACATTGATGAAGAGTTGTATATGATACAACCCAAAGGTTTTGTCGATCCTAAAGATGCTAACAAGGTATGGAAGCTTCAACGGTCCATCTATGGATTGAAGCAAGCATCCCGAAGTTGGAATCAACGTTTTGATAAGGTAATCAAAAGTTTTGGTTTTATACAAACTTATGGAGAAGCTTGTATTTACAAGAAAGTGAGTGGGAGCTCTGTAGCATTCTTAATACTGTATGTGGATGACATATTGTTGATTGGGAATGATGTAGACCTTCTTAATAGTGTCAAAGAGTATTTGAATAATAGTTTTTCAATGAAGGATCTTGGCGAAGCAGCTTACATATTAGGCATAAAGATTTATAGAGATAGATCGAAACGCCAAATATCATTGTCACAAAGTACATATTTGGACAAAGTTCTAAAGAGGTTTGGAATGAAAGATAGCAAGAAAGGGTTCTTGCCCATGTTGCCCAATACGACCTTGAGTAAAACTCAAAGTCCGACATCGGCAGAAGATAGAGAAAGGATGAGTAAGACTCCCTATGCCTCAGCCATAGGATCTCTAATGTATGCCATGCTATGTACTAGACCCGACATCGCATATGCTGTTAGTCTAACTAGCAGATATCAAAGTGATCCAGGAGTGGATCATTGGACAGCGGTCAAAAACATCCTTAAGTACTTGAGAAGAACTAAGGATATGGTTCTTTCTTATGGAGGTGATGAACAGCTCGTTGTTAATGGTTACACCGATGCTAGTTGGAACACCGATCCAGATGATTCTAAATCACAATCTGGATACGTATTTATTTTGAATGGTGCAGCAGTTAGCTGGAGGAGTGCAAAGCAAAGCGTTGTGGCGAGATCTTCAACTGAATCGGAATACATGGCTGCTTCGGAGGCTTCACAAGAAGCGATATGGATGAAAGAGTTCATTACAGAGCTGGGTGTGGTTCCTAGTGCGCTGGACCCAATGTCTATCTACTGTGATAACATGGGCGCCATAGCCAATGCGCAAGAACCAAGGTCACACAAGAAGCTGAAGCATATCAAGCTACGTTTTCACGCTATTCGAGAACATATCCAGGATGGGGATATAAAGATTTGCAAAGTACACACAGATCTGAATGTGGCGGATCCGTTGACTAAACCTCTCCCGAGGGCAAAACATGACCAACACCAAACTGCCATGGGTGTTCGGTATATTACCATGTAATCTAGATTAGATGACTCTAGTGCAAGTGGGAGACTGTTGGAGATATGCCCTAGAGGCAATAATAAATATAGTTATTATTATATATCTTTGTGTTTATGATAAATGTTTGCATTCATGCTATAATAGTATTAACAAGGAAACCATTAATACTTGTGTGATTTGTAAACTTAATTTGAAGTCCCTAGTATAGCCTCTATACTTCACTAGCTTGTTGGTTGATTGATGATGTGGTTTCTTTGTCATGAACATTGAGATGTTATCAACAACAAGATCATATCGTTAGGAGAATGATATGGTGGACATACTCCTATAGACAAGCGTAGCATAAAGATCAAGTCATTTCAATAGTTCAATTGCTATATGCTTTCTGATACATAGTAACCTAATTCCTTCGACCATGAGATCATGCATATCACCTTTACTGGATGGATGCTTTGATGTCATCAAACACCACACCGTAACAGGGTGGCTATAAAGGTGGCATTGAGTGTTCGGAAAGTATTGGTTGAAACACATGGATCAAGAGTGGGATTTGTCCATCCACATGACGGATAGATATTCTCTGGGCCCTCTCGGTGAAATGTCATCCAATTAGCTTGCAAGCATGTGACTTGGTCACAAGGGATCACATATCACGGGAACGAGAAAAGAGTACTTATCAGTAACGAGGATGAACTAGGTATGCAGAGATACCGACGATCATAACCTCGGATAAGTAACATATCGTGAGACAAAGGGAAATTGGTATCGTATGTAAGTGGTTCATTCGATCGCAAAGTAATCGTAGAAATATGTGGGAGCCATATGAATTTCCAGATTCCTCTATTGGTTATTGTTCGGAGAAGTGTCTCGATCATGTCCGCATAATTCACGAACCGTGGGGAGACACACTTAAGGATTCGACGTTGTATGAGTAGTTATGGTATTATGAGAAAGAGACCGAATGTTGTTCGGAGTCTCGGATGGGATCCGGGATATCACGAGGTGATCCGGAATGGTCCGGAGAATAAGATTCATATAAGGAAAGTCCCGTTTCGGAGTTCGGGAATGATTCCGGTGTTTTCATCGGGGATATTCTAGAAGGTTCCGGATTGTCCGGCACTCTGGGGGGGAAGGGGTACATGAATGTGTCATTACATATTGGAATGATTGCATCATGTACTAAGTGTTCTTGCTGTCCCAAATATAGGATTAAATTGAATCCTAAAACAGAAAAGTCAAATGTCCAGTTTGAAAGTCAAACTGCCAAAAACAAGAAACTGTGGGAAACAAGCAAGAGGAGTTGGAGTCGACTTGGAGGAGGAGTTTCTCTCCTCCAAGCCGGCGGCCAGCCTAGGCCGACTTGGGGAGGGACTCCCTCCCTCCCCTGGCGCGCCCACCCCTCCCACCTATATAAGGAGGGGCAGGGCTCCCCTCCTAGACACACAAGTTTCCTATCCTCTAAACTAAACCCTAGATCTAGACCCCGGTTTAGAGCTATTCGGTTTAGAGCCTTCTAATTGGTTTAGAGCCCTCTAATTGGTGTGTCTAATTACTAGACCACTAATAGCCTCTCTCATAAGCTCCACCATACTCGCACCGGCTTAAGGCGAAGCCCTGCGGGATTTCCCCTCTACCTCCGGTACCACGCCGTTGTGCTGCCGGAATCGCGAGGAGAGTGCTACAACCTCCGCTGCCTGCTGGAACAAGGGAGAGGAAGGTCTTCGTCGAGTACCGAACGTGTGACCGACTGCGGGAGCGCTGCGGGAACGCGGCGCCGGAAGGATCGTCTACGCGATCTTGAGATCGGAAAGAGTACGACTACATCACCCACGAGAATCTGCTCTCGTTAAACACTTTGGAATCTTCGAGGGTGAGTTATTCCATCGACTCGTTGCTACAATCTAGTAGATAGATCTTGGCTTGGTTGTTTGTATGCGATAGAAAATTTTTGTTTTCCATGCTACGAACCCCTACAGTTATCTTGATTAGGAAAGGCGGACTTTGAGGAGTGTTGTTATACCCCTACCATGAATTAGAGTGTCCAACCGGAGAGTAGTTAAGAGTAGTATCATGAAGAGAAGATATTTATATGAGAGAGTGTTCACTAGTGAAAGTATGATCCCTATGCCTTGTTTCTAAGCATTGAAACACCGTTTACAACTAGATCTGTTGCATGTTTGCATGCTTCCATCTTTATTTTAGTTTGCTTTTAGTCTCTCCCACGTCAACAACAAGTCAGAAGCTCTTTTCTAGCACCGTTACCACTTGTATTTCACTATCTCTTCGTTGAACTAGTGCACATATACACCTGACAAGTGTATTAGGTGTGTTGGGGACACAAGAGACTTCTTGTATCTTGATTGCAGGGTTGATTGAGAGGGATGCCTTTGACCACTTCATCCCTGAGTTCGATAAACCTTGGGTAATCCACTTAAGGGAAACTTGCTGCTGTTGTACAAACCTCTGCACTTGAAGTCTTAACAACTGTCTACAAGAATAGAAGTGTGTAGACATCAAGCATTTTGAATTAGCCATTTGATGGTTGATTCACAAAACCGCATGTTTTTTGCACTCAGAAAATAGAAAATGGCTTTTTGGTGCGACTAAAAGGAAATCTTCCTACTGAAACATTGTTCGCCATCCCATGATGCACATGTATGCACAATATGAACACATTACCATTAAATATGCCTTCATTCTATACATAACATCGGTCATTTGACCCGAAAGTCAGGAAACCTCAAATGAGATAAGTCATTTTGTGAAGGGTTTTTTGAGTCATAATCAATATACCAAGTTTGATATTTTTCTTGTAATTATGTCACATAATATGATACCACGCGAAGGTTTCGCATTGTTTGGATTGTTTTTGAATTTCTTATACCTGTTTTAAATTATATATAATATTTTTTGTTTTGCTTACTTTTTATATACAAATTTATAATATTTGAGCATAAAATTATTTAGTTATGATTTTTCAAAAAATAGTGAGGTAAAAGGAAAAATAGCTATGGCTAAAATTAAATGGAAAACAATCTGGAGGCCTATGCCGACGGTCTAGCCGTCGTCACAGAGCAACCAATTTCTCCTAAAGAGTTACGCCGACGACCAGGCCGTCGGTACAGCCTGGGCTTCCTAACGCCGTTTTTGCCGCCGTGCCGAAACTAGGGCTATGCCAAGGGCCACCGTCGGAACAAACTTCTCTCTTACGCCGACGGGCTTCCCTACGCCGATGGCCTGGCTGAGCGGCTGGCCTGGGGAGGCCGCTACACCGATGGCCCCGACATTTGGCTATCGGCGTAGCCGGCCGGCCGGCGGCGTCTCTATTTTCTCCTGTAGTGCATGTATGTCATGAAGCCATGTACCAGTTTTACAAGACGGCGCGTGGTCACGGTGTTTTAACCGGCACTATTTTAGAGGGCTAAATGAAGAAAAGACTATTAAGATCATGGCACAAACCGCAACGAGAGAAAATGTTGCAACAAAGCACAGAAAGTTTTTTCCATGGAAGCTTGAAAAGATGTTGCATGTAGTACAGCTATTATTATTCCTGGTGCACTCTGAACTCAAACTCAGAACTGAACAAAGACAGACAATGGCTAGCTAACAACCATACATGCTTACAACTAGTAACTCAGAATTGATCTATACACCTAATTTTTTGATAGTGGGGAGAGGGTGAATTTCTTTGTGTGAATGAGGAGGAAACTAACATTGGAGAAGCTTAACCAACATTTTTTGACCTTATGGAACACATATCATCTACGGAAAACAAACACTACATATACGAGGGCGTCCCGGGCTTATCCCGGACGTCCACGCCGCTATACAGGTCGATCAGATCTGTTACACAAAATGCAGGAAAAACCTCACTCTATACGCATTTTGTATCACCGAGCCCCTCCCCTTTTATGAAAGGTACCCTTCATACATTTTATATTACAAAATTTTAGGAAGAAATCCAAGAACAAAGATTAAGAAACGGCTACTGTTAATGCCTGCATCAATACATGATCCAAGCAAATCATTTTTCTGCTCATTAGCATCTCGCTCTTTTATCATTCCATGAACAGTCTGCCCGTATAGCAACCAAGAGGTAAAAAATTAAATGTTCACAAATATGAGGAATTAATTATCACCGGAAGTATAAAATTACCAAGAGGTAGCTCGAGCTGGCCGAGGAACGCGCCGTCCAAGGACACGGGTGCCTTCCTTCTCCGGCATGGTCGAGGAACACGCGACCGGTGCAGTGCTTGTGGGAGTTAGCCGTCGGCAGATGGTGGCTGAAATTCTGGATGGATAAGGTGAGAGGGAGAGGACAAGGTGAGAGAGAGGAGAGGAAGATGGACACGTCTAAGTTCGATGTCTATAGAAGCTGTAAGTTGGACTTGTACGAGATCAAAATATAAAACGATCAAGCACGCATCTTGACATACTGTACACCGTTTGATAAAACAGGGACACCCACGACCTGGGATAATCGCTGCGTTCATATCATCTATGTGAAGAACTGAAGATATTGACCTGATTTCAATACATATGAAAGCTTATTGCAGTTCACAACGAAGTTTGGAACAGCAATTTGACATCAATCACCTACCATGGTAGAATGCCCACTCCAATGATTCGATCCCGGTCACAAGCAACACACGGGAACATCAACTAGCTAGAACTATATAGAAGTAGACGCGCGCGCGATCTCGTCGACGAACCTGTCGAGGTCCAGTTGCGACCACCCGCCGGCCGCGACCGCCCTCGCGGCCTTATCCTTCCACTCGGACGCCTTCCGCCTCATTCCGGCCGCCTTCTCCCCGTCGCCCATCAGCTCCCTCACGGCGGCCTCCACCTCCCCCCGGCCGGCATCGCGCGCCATCTCGACGCCCACGCCCCACTCCTCGCACGCGTACCGGCAGTTTGTCACCTGCTCCGAGAAGAATGGCCAGCACAGCATCGGCACGCCGGCGCGCAGGCTCTCCACCGTCGAGTTCCACCCGCAGTGGCTGAGGAACCCACCCGTCGCGCGGTGGCCCAGCACCGCCTCCTGGTCGCACCACCCCACCATCAGCCCCCGCCCTGCCACCTCCTCAGCGAACCCCTCCGGCACAGGCAGCGTCTCGCCTTCGCCGTCCCGCACCATGTCGGGCCGGACGACCCACAGGAACGGGCTGCCGGCAGCGGCTAGCCCGCGCGCGAACTCCACCATCTGGTCCCTCGTCACCACCGTGATGCTCCCGAAGTTGACGTACACCACGGAGCCGTCCGCCGGCTGCGCGTCCAGCCACGCGACGCACCGGTCGTCCTCCTTCCACAGGCTCGAGGTGAGCGACGGGAGGTACGACGGCGGCGACACCTCCGGGCCGAGTGGCCCGATGGTGAAGGTGTTGGGCAGGCGCGCGCGGATGGCCACCAGCGCCGCGCGCTCGAGGTCGTCGAAGGTGTTGAGGAGGATGCCGTCGGCGGCGGGAGCGTCGACCTCGCACTGCTTGATGTTGATGGTGAGCATTGTGTCGTCGGCGTCGGTGGTGCGGATGAACGTCGGGAGGTCGCGGAGGCGGACGTTGCTGATCATGCCGGCGATCCAGTCCAGGGGCGTGTCCAGGTACCCGTTGGTGAAGCAGCTCTCGTCTGTGTGTGCACGTACGTTTGATTGAATAAGTTCCAGTTACATTACAGTACAAATGAAAACGCATAGATGATAGAATAGCAAACTTTGGCGGACTACTGTGTATCGAGTGGAGGCATGTGTACACGTATGAAATTCAGTTCTGCATTCACCTGAGGAGTGTTTATTCGGCTCTGTTTGGATGGTCAGTATTCAAGCAAGGAATTGGGAAATGGAATCCGTTTTCCTGAATTCTGCTGCTTACTTGTGTTTGGAATTGGAAACTGGAATTGGTAGCTGTCACTTCTCCAATTGAGAGTTTCACCCCTCGACTTGGGTGGAATTGCCTCTTTCTCACGTGGATGCCCAAATTCAAAGGATAGACATCCAAACAGGAAATGGGTATTGATCCTTTGTTTGATTCCAACTAGCAATATCTTGTACAACCAAATAACAATTTAGAATTGACCGCTCATCTCAATACATTGGCTAATTTGATATTAACCTCAATTCAATTCCATGGCCTCCAATATAGACATCCAAAAGGACGAAATGCTAATGCCCAACACGATTACATTAAGATATGCTCTGCTTTTTGCCACAAAAACAGACTGTTCGTCTCGTGGGAATAGAGCATACATCCACATTCTCTATCGTATTGGATTAGCTTGCTTTTGTTTCTGGGCATGTGTTTAATTCATTTAGTTCATGGACCGAGTAGTACGATAGTTGCCAGACATTCTATAATTTTACATTAGACAAGGTCCATCTCATGGATCACATTATCAAACTGTATAAGTTGTGATGAAACATTTCGAGCAACAAGGGTATCCACATGTAGTGGGGACCTACATCAAAATCAAGGGGTAAAAGTCAAGGGGGAGCCGCCCCCTAGCCCATGACTTGTGAAGAATTTGTAATGTTGAGCTCGAGACTACACATCCGCATCAAGATGGTGCCCATGATATTCCCGCCTACCTGTCAGGCTGACTTCACATCGAGTCGGTGACCTAGAGTCCCTTGAACCATCCTTGAGAGGACCTAGGCCTCTAGGGAAACCATATTCCTGTGTCGGGTGGCCCTCTTGTTGTCCAAGTCAGCTCTCTAAACATAGTTGTACACAAAGCCTCGCGGTCCAGTGATATCATGAGTCCTAGAAGCGCGCCAACCAGGCTCTCACATACTC
The DNA here is from genome assembly GCA_916181665.1 of Avena sativa. Taxonomy (NCBI): domain Eukaryota; kingdom Viridiplantae; phylum Streptophyta; class Magnoliopsida; order Poales; family Poaceae; genus Avena; species Avena sativa. The sequence goes on from OV702284.1 coordinate 381,095,737, forward strand.
ATGTCATATGCGTCAATCCGGCTCTATGACATACTGATGTATTCTTGCCTCAACGGAGAGGCCGCGCGACGCACATCTTTGTGGGAAGACTCATGCTGCTCGGCTTTAGGCCTTCCTCTCCAAATAATCACTTTGATGCCCGCATACTAGCCTGTATCTCACATACAAATAATGCCTCTTGATGTACTCTCTCCTACGCCTAGTACGCACATATCCCCGCATTCTAGGTTTTGAAGCCGCTTGTGTCCTACAACATAACCTTTTTCCATCTGTTGCCACACTTCCCGCTCAAGCTAGAGCTCTCCAGTTGAATGTTTTTTCCTTTAGCACCCTCCTCCTATCATGTCGTCATAAGGCGTGCAAAGTATGGTTTGCCTTCTTCACTCTCTCCTATGTTTGTTGCATTCCTTTCCTTCTCACCATTCTAGGTGTAGGAGCATCTCGCGACGTATGGTTGGTTCTCTCTCTCTCATGTCTAGAGACATGGTCAAAACATCGTCATATTCTATAATATTTCATGCTAGTCTATAAGACACTACAAGAAATATGTCCATCCACCACAAATTTTTCATTGGTAGAATAGTTAGTTTTCGTCTACTATGTTTCACCCATACCCCATGGCACATCTGTATGCGTAGAAGGAGATCAACATAGATGATATATTCTATGTCATTCCTTGTTATGATTGTCTATTAGATATTTATAAATGTATGTTGTTGCTTAGTTCTTGATGCTAGACTTTATTGATCTAGAAGATAGGACAATGTTTAGGATTGTGTACATTAGATGGCATAAGTTATGTGGTTTAATTAGCTCTATGACAATGATTAAAAGGACTTGTACATGTTTCAGTTGGTAATTTCTCAAACCATATCCATAGGGATAAAAAGTGATAGGTGCATGTACAATACGGTGATGTCAGCCTTCTCTTATGCTTTCCATGTTGGATTTTTGGTTAGTTGGAGGAGAGAGGAACAAGAAAGAGAAGGTTGTCTTTCCTTAGCTAAGGGATAATCTTTTAGAAATAAGAGGAGACTATTTTCTCCATTGTACCATACGTCTTCCCTTAGCCAACCAACTTCTTACTAAAAATAGTTATTTCTCATTAATTGCTAGAGATATAAATAAGAGATAATGCATTGTACAAGTTATATATTGTGTCTTTTTTAAATGATGTGGGGAGTTAAGAGAAGAGCTAATTTTTTTTAAATAATACATTTTTTTTATTGAATTTCACAAATAATACACAAAACGGGCAAATTGCAAATCTGTTGGTCGGTCGGCCGTTCAATAGACGAAACACTGCCTTCGTCCGTTCAACGGACGAAACACTGCCTTCGTCCGTTCAACGGACAAAACGGACAAAACGAGTCGTCCGTTGAACGGACGAAGGCAGTGTTTCGTCCGTTGAACGGACAAAACGAGTCTGTCGTCTGTCGAACGGCCGACCGACCAATAGATTTGCAATTTGTCCGTTTTGTGTATTATTTGTCTAATTCAATAAAAAATGTATTATTTAAAAAAAATTAGCAAGAGAAGACATGCCTTCTCTAGCATTATACATGCCCAAAAATTTACAATGATAGAGAAGAAAGTCTTTTCTTAGCCGTACATGCCATCTAGAGAAGTCAATAAAATTTAGTCGCACAACACATCAACTCTTATTATCATCTCTAAAGATAAATCTAAATTGACTAATTTTAGTAAGAAATTATGTTAATAAGGGAAGGCATATGATACATGGAGAAAATAGTATTCTCTTATTTTGTAAGGGAACTAAGTAAAAATCTAACGTGGCAACTCTAAAACAAGGAATATGTCACCCCATTGTACATGCCTTAGTGATTTATAGTCCAGTTCCTATATTCATGCCATCATACTTAAGACAATGTGTCATTTGAGTGCTAATTTTCTGGCGTGTCATGGATGCGTGCATCAAGGGGGAGTGGTAGCACTCTGGCCAATACGGATTGTGTGGATTTATGGACGTGATGCACTTATAGATGTTATTCATACTTGAAATTCATTATTTTGATGTAGGAATCTCCTATATGTTTATTATTTGTATCACCATGCTTTTGTAAAGGATCAAGTGAACTCATGAATCCCGGCCCATTTTCCTTCATAACAAGCTTTACTTTGCTAGTATTTTTCTATTCTTATTTATTCTAAACATACAAGAATTATCTAGTTATTTAATATTGCTGGTGTAAACACCTAGGAATCTCCTATATGTTTATTATTTGTATCACCATGCTTTTGTAAAGGATCAAGTGAACTCATGAATCCCGACCCATTTTCCTTCATAACAAACTTTACTTTGCTAGTATTTTTTCTATTCTTATTTATTCTAAACATACACGAATTATCTAGTTATTTAATATTGCTGGTGTAAACACCTACTTCGTTGGGGCCAGTAAGAGACATTTATATGATTTTCAGATTGCTTGATGGAGTAAGAGAGTTCACTCCTATTTGATATAAATCCTGATTTACCACTCGAGAGGAAATATGATGCATTCTACATCTCTCCATGTTGGCACTTGCCAGGACTCACATGTATACTCATTGGCTCTTTTCTGGCGCCATTGTCAGGAAGGTACATTGAATTATCTTTGTCTACAAATTTTCCTTCATTTATTTTGGTTATCTTGATGTTTATTTCTTTAAGTGAAACATAATTTACTAACCATATTACCAACTTTTTATCTTGGTGTTATTTGTTTCATTATTCTTGCTATCATGGTTGCTTGTTCTAGTAACAATTTTTTACGTTAGGAGGACAGTTTCCTCAGCTTTAATAAGTATGTCAAAGAAAGTTTGCAAGCTTCTTGGGTTAGTATTAATGATATATATGATAGGTCTACGGTTAAGTTTACTATGGCAAACTTTGGTTACAAACTTTTACATTGGCATGACTAGTGGGTTTAGATGCATTGTAGATGCCTTGCTTGGAGGCATTTTTTGGGGATGTAGTCCAACATATGCCATTAACACTATAAAAAGCCTAGTGGGTACTCCACATAAAAGTCTGAAAGAGGATGAGGTTGTAGAAACTTTTGATTAAAGCTAGTGGATAAAATTAATTCTATTTCACTTAATTTGCCAGAGAAATTGGATTCCCTCAGATCTTGTTTGCATAAAAAATTGCATAGATTAAATAATGACTCTGTTCGAGTAAGATTGCTACCATGCAAGATCTTGCGAAGATGAAGTATCAAACTAGTCTTGTAAATTAACCAAATGGCTATCTCTGTCTAGCACGTTCAAAGTTCTTACCTTTCCACCCACTAGATATTATTTTACACCGGGCTTTGTTTTGGGTGTGAAATAGAATAAGTTATCTCACTCTTATGCATTTGTATATATCTTGATCCGCAGAACACGACTTAGCTGGCACTGTTATCACAGTAGTCTTCGGTGACTAAACATAGCGACAAAAAAGAACCTTGACTAGCTAGCTAGATAGTGGAGTAGGTACTATAGTATCCGATGAAAATGGAGTTAGATGGTTCATCGCTGACACATGTATATTTTGTTTGGCTTCGTGCTCAATGAGCACCCCGCGAGGACGACTGAATTAGGTACCGATGAAAACAAAACATGATAATGGCTACAGATCAAAACGGGTGATTACAACAATCATTTACGTACCTTTGAATGGGACGTAGCCTCTCTTGACAAGCTGATCGAAGTTGAGGTAGCCCAAGAATCCACACGCGCTGGGGGTGAAGAAGAGGTAGGCGGATAGCCCTATCTCCTTGGCCACGTGCACCGCGAACCCCATGGCTCCGTCGGCGACGACGCAGGTCACCGGCGGGACGCCCTCCGTGCGGCCGAGCCGCTCGACGAGCTCCCTGACGTGCGCCGGGCACTCCCGCCGCGTGGCTTCGCAGAGCGCCCAGATGTCCTGGGTGGCGTCGAGCTCGGCATGGGGGAGCCCGTCGGGGATCGTCTCGAACCGGAGGCCGTCCGCGGCGGCGCCCGCGACGGCGCTGGGCCCGCGGGACCGGAGGAGGCGGCCGTGGTTGTGCTCCGTGTGGACGAAGGTGACGTAGAAGCCCCGCGCGTGCAGGGCCTTGGCCAGCCGAAGGAACGGGTTCACGTGGCCCTGCGCCGGGTAGGGTATCAGCAGGACGTGCGGCGTTGTGGTTGCCGGGAGCGACGACGGCGCCATCGCCATGATCTTGCTTGCCCTCCTATGCTTTTCTTCGGTAGGTGGGAGACTGACAGGATGCGAAGGAGAAGGGATCCGGTCGGTCTCTTCAAATGGTGGTTGCTTCGGTCAGGTGTAGTGTAGGCTTGTGCGTGCGGGTCAACGGCTTTGTCGCTCAGTCCATATGACTGGATTTTACCTCGAAATATTTAAGGAGATTACAATTTTTTTCTCTCCGACGAACTTCAGAACATCTTTTATGACCGATATTTTAACTTGAGTAAATGCACCAGGGTAACTATCGTGGACTTCTTTTTAGCTTAAGATTCTGGAGAAGCTGGCTTCTGGAGAATCCTGCGGAGAATCTGTGGCGGGGAGAAGCTTACATTGTGTTTGGTTGCACTGAATTAGGCTAGGAATTAGGGAATTGGAATTGAGGCCTCGATTTCAGGCGTTTGGGTGAGAAATCAACACATGGAAATTGGGACCAATTCCGCACCGGGCCGACTCGCTCATGAAAACGCCCTGGATGAATATGGAGGTCACACTGGTGGAAACGGGGCTATAGGTCCCGGTTGGTACGGGGCTTTAGTCCCGGTTGCCCAACCGGGACGGGGCAATCGGGACTAAAGCCCTAACCTTTAGTCCCGGTTGCCCCACCAACTGGGACAAAAGGGTGCACACGTGGCAGCGGCAGAGGACGAGGGGGGTGGGGCATTAGTCCCGGTTCGTAACACAAACCGAGACTAATAACCTTCTGCCGCGGCAGAGATTTGACCCATTTCTCTGCCGCGGCAGAGAATTCATTTTGGCACACTTTGTTGCCGCGGCAGCATTTTCGCCACTTTTTGTGCCGCGGCAGAGAATTCATTTAGGTTGTTTTATTGTTTATTTAGTGATTTGCACTTATCAATGAAGGAACCTTATATTACATCATGAATATCATGACAATATTACATTGAATACACGGATCGAGTTCATGCACTACATACAAAAGTTGCTATTCGATGCTACCGGCCAATTCCTTCAAAGTTGCTATTTTTACAATCCCTATTGTCTATACACAGCCGAATAGTATTCCCCTTTTGGGTCTAGGACTTCTGCATCCAAGAATCCCGCCAATTCCTCCTGAATTGCTCGTACGCGATCCTTTGACAGAAGACCGTCCCGTAGACGTTCGATCTGATTTAAAAAAGGAGTCAGCCTATATGAATGAAACTAAACACAATTTGATTGTAATTAAAAACTATAGAAATTGTTTACGTACGTGGAGTTGCTCTAAATTTCTGCTCTTCTCATCGCACGTCTGCCGGATGAACGCGCAAACATAGTATCCACATAGATTGTTACTTGGTCCCTGCGTCAGAAACTTTACGAGAACAGAGTTCAATCAAAATAATAATCAAGCATGATAATAACTGTATCAAAACTAGAATCAAAGAGATGCGCGGATATAGCTAGTGGCGCTTATAATTAGTGGTTGAAATGTAAGCTCCTCTTTCCAAACACACCTAGCCTTGTTGGTGAACCGTTTCTAAGCGCTGCCCGGCGTAGAAAACGAATAAAATAAGTTATTAAGTACTTGATATCATAAAATTCACGAACGTTGCTGATATAGTGTCGTAATGATTAGAATTACCGCTGGAGAAGTTTCTGCATGTCCTTCCACGTCTCAAGGGGTTTATGTTTCGAGTCCATGACTAGTACACGCCCTTTGTCAAGTTGAATGATTAACAGAATATAGTGGAAGCTGCAAATGCATAACTAATCAGTTATATATCGAGTAAGCGAAATAGAAAGTGTATACAAGACAATAACACTCACTCGAAGTTATAAGGAAATAGTATTTCCCTTTTGGTTTCTTGAAACCTTAACGCGTGTACTATATTATCCTCCGTATCCTGGGGGCTTATTTTGAGATTAGCTTCATGAACCCAATATGGGTCAATGAAGCCAATGTCATAGATTTGTCCTCTGCTGCATTCGAGAATCTTCATTCTGCATATTACAGTATGATTATATACATGCAATAAATAAAATAATATAGCTAGAGACTAAATTAATTACAGAATTAGTACTTACAGACAATAGGCACTGATGATCGATTTGTCCAAGGCATCTTGATTGAATAATTGAAATAGTATATCAAATTCAATGGATATCATGTCATCCTTTTCTTTCCCATGATGCTTTTTGGTAACCCTCAGCACTATCCAGTTAGCCCCGGCCCTTGTGGCATGCATGTACCAGTTATGCAATCTTCGCATTTTTGTTGGAAGATTGTTTACCTCCTCAGGTTTGACGAGAGGTTTGCCGTACTGATATTTGTATGCTACTTCACTCACGGGGAAGAACTCTAACTGGGATAAGTACTGGGCAATACTCATACCTTGAGCAGCGGCAGCTTCTCCGTATTGTGCAACTACCTCTGGATCATACTGCTCTTCGGCCCCATATTTGCTCGACCCCACATTGGTTTGGGAAATCACCTTGAGAGGGGCGCAAGTCTGTTTTGCTTGTTCTCCGAGCTGGGCAACAGATTTCTCGCTTGCATCAGTACTGCTCTTCGAGGCTTTTTGTGCCGTATGTGACTTGAGAATAGAACGCTCATAGTCTGATGACAGCTTTGGCTCGGGTTGATGAAGAGTCTTTAGCATTTTCAACACTTTGGCTTTTTCTTCTTTGGTGCTGGGGAACTCTGGCTCTTTCGGCCGCCTCAGCTTAGCAAAAAATGTTGTCGTTTCCGCATCAACGATCGCCGCAGTCTCCTCTTCAGTACAGTCATAATTTCTCTTGTGAGGAACCTTTGGTACTTTTGGAAGAGGCTCTTGTTTACGTTTCGGCGATCGCTTACCACGACGCACAGTAGCGGTACGCTTACGCTTTTTATCCTGAGGCGTCGGCGATGGCTCCCGCGGCGATGGTTGCGCCGGAGATTGGTGAGGCGACGTAGCCGGGTGAGGCGACGAAGACGGCTGCCGCGGCGGCGACGACCTCGCTGGAGACGGGTGAGGCGGCGGCGAAGATGGCCTTGGCGTGTGATTTCGAAGCACGATACATTCCTTCAGCCATAGAATGGTGACGTTTTTTGTGTCTCCCAGTACAGTCACATCTCCTTCACCTGCAGGGTAGTGAAGATCCAAAACCTCAAAGGTGGGCATGATTTCATCCACGCCGACAACAGCGTAGCCCTCTGGAACCGGACGACAGTGGTAAGTTGGTGTGGGTCCAATTGGTAAGGCATAGCCGATCGCCACCTTCATTGATATGTTCACAACTTTGACATGTAGCTCGCAGTGTGTCATCTCTGTGATATCATCCACTGGGTAGCCAACAGGAGCCATCGTCGGTGCATCATCGTCATCGCCATTGTCATCACCCGGGACCTCGGTGGAAGCCACACTGCTTTTTCGATTATTCGATAGGCCGGTAGCATCGAATGCAGTGTGCTGCTGAGATGGGCCGGTAGTACTTTGCTCTTTAAGTGCGTTAATTTCATCTTGTTGTTGCTTTAATCGTTCTTCAATTAAACGCATTCGCTCTTTCTGACTATTTGCTTCAACTTCCTCCCTGTCCTTTCTCCTCTGACGGCTTCTATCAGGATATTTCTTCCTCTCTTCGGGAAACCCAGTCCTCCATGGTTGGGAGCCTCTTGTGCCTCGTGTTCGTCCATCATGTTCCTTATTTCCAAGGGCGAGTGTGAGCTCATCATTCTCTCTATCGGGAATGAAGTCTCCATCTTTAACAGCCTTTACTGCTTTTCTCATCCTCTCGATTGGCAAGGGGTCTTCTTTATGTCGTATGTTATATATACACCTCCCTTCCGAGTCCAACGTGCCCCCATGCCCGTAAAACCAATTCCTTCCACGTTCTACCCAATCGTCTGTCTCTGGGGTGATCTTTTTAGCACGCAGTTCATTCTCAAGTTTCTCCCACTTAGGAATGCCAGTCCTGTAGCCACCTTGCCCCATAGTATGGTGATACTTCTTGTTAGCAGCATTCAGCTTATTCGTTTCAGACATTTTCTTAGCTTTTTATGATTTCTTGTATTCCACAAACTCAGCCCAGAATGGTTTTATCTTCTCAAACTGAATATTCTTGAAATCGGGAGTCTTCTCTTTCACGACATAGTCAAGGTGTAATCTTTTCTTCCAGTTGGTGAAACACTGGGCCATCTTCTTCAAAGCCCACTCCCTGACCTTAGCCTCCATGGCTCTCCCATGTTGTAAGACGTCCTTAACTAGATCCTCCGCATTTGGATCCAGCTCTATCTTCGGTAGTTTGAAATTAACCATGAGCCTCTTCCGCAGTAAACCTTTGGCGTGGTTAGGGACAAATAAACATGTTCCCTCTTCATCCGCATTAGCAGGCCTATTCCAATTTCTAATGGTGATCGGGATTAAGTCCCTAACGATTACTCCGCATTGTGCCACAAATTTGGTTGCGACAACTTCGGGAGCCGTCGGTTTGCCGTCTTCAGCGACATCTTCGATCCTGAACCTCTCATGGTTTTGCAACTTTTTGGTTGGGCCTCGTCTGGCCTTTTCAGTAGATTCCTTCGATCCGGAGGGCTAAAAGAAGAAAGATCGTCGTTACTATTTCTATATAGATAGCAGATGATTAATTAATGAATTAATTATATTACATGCACCTCGCCGGAGCAGCCGTCTTCTCGATTACACAAGGCTTCGCCTTCTCCCTCGCGGAAGGCAACACCTTCAACCTCAAACAAGTCGTCTATTCCGGTAAAAAGAGGATCACCCTCACCGGAGTTGTTCAGAAACGTTGATACGTCTAAATTATCTTCCCCACGGATCACACCTTGGATCAACTCTTCCTTTTCTTCGTCTCTGACGTGTGGGTCCATATTTTCTGCATAGGTGGAAAAACAAATAAGTCAAAGCGGCTAAAGGAGAAAGTTAGGTACGGTGTTGAGAGATATAAACCCTAATTCAGATAAACCCTAATATATACATACACAATAATAAAAATGAAGAGAAACCCTAAACCCTAAACCTAGCTACAAAAAGGAAACCGTGTAGTAGATAGGTAACTCTAGCTAAAATCAACTAAAATCAATATTCCGGAGTTCCGAGGGGTGTAAAACCTAGTTCGGAGAAACCTCGGATGCATATGAGAGGGGAACATGAGTATAAGGCTACAAAAGGGAAACTATCCAGCAGATAGGTAACACTAGATACTAACAAAATACCATATTGGAATCGATTTAAGAGGGTTCGGAATGCCCTGGCGAAGGCACATCGTCGAACCCACATGCACCTAAGGGGCATGCAATTTCATGGGAAGATTTACGCACGACCAAGCCAGACCGCGCTTTCCTACGTCGAACACAATGGTTTTGACCGCGCGACCCCTTCGCCCATGTCTCTCCCACGCGTGAGCGAACAGAGGAACTCCCACCGGCGCCGCCTCCTCCCCCCTCTCCTCACCTTCCCTGAGCAAACAGAGCTTCTGACTCTCTCTTGCCACAATACACCCGCCCCACGCGTCCCTGCACGCCTCCCATGTCCTGCGGAACCGGCCACCGACATCCCCTTTTCCCGAGCCTTACAAACCCGACATGAGGGAGTATAAATCTATCATTGAGTAAATGTGATACTCCTATAGCAAACGAGGATAGTCCGATGATAAGGATGCGATTAGGGATGGCAATGGGGCCCCCGAAACCCACAAACCCGATGGATACCCGCCTTAAATGGGGAGGGTTTGGTAAAAAGTTAGACCCTCCAAGTTTAATGGGGCGGGTATGGGGGTGGCAAACCCATACCCGCAGACCCGCAGACCCGCTCTAAGGGCATGTATTACGCCAGGCGTTTAGGTAGCCGCTTAAGCGATGAAAATTAATACGTACGAAAAAGAAAACGTACCCAAACGCCCCATCCTCCAACGGAAACCGCTAACGCGCTAAATATGATTTTTTTCCGCATCCGTAGTGTTTGCTGTTCACCAGCAGCAGGCCCGTCCAGGGCCCAGTGCGAGCTGGGCGACCGGACAGGGCCCCCAAAAGTTAGGGGCCCCAAATCCCAGTGATGGCCCATACAGAAAAATGAATAATTGGTGCAGTCCCGTGGTTGAGAGTCTACCAGTTTGTCGTCTGGGCGAGCTTCAGCGTCTCTGTCGTTTTATTCCTCGACCCATAGTACTACATGGCCCAAACTGATCCATCCTGGGCCCATAGTACTCGTATGTTTCCTAGATCGATCTCCTGGTCAGACTCAAATCCAAACAAGACTGGAGCGATCTGCGTTAGGAAAATAGCCCCGATCAGGCAGAACTAAGGTTTGAATTGGGCGAAAAAACACATATTTCGTCTGATCATATTGAGCGAAATATATTTTCATATATTCTGCGAAAAAACGCATATTGCAGTTATGTAATGAAGTTCTAGTTATTTATTATTGCTATCTGAATTTTTCAATGTTTAGGGCTCCATTTGCATTCTGCACTGGGGCCTCAAATTCCTGGAGACGGCCTGAGCAGCAGCCTCCCCACCATGCAGCAGCCGCCGCCGCCCACCAGCAGCCCACCATGTAGCAGCCGCCACCGCCCACCAGCAGCAGCAGAGGGAGGGGGAGGACAGAGGCAGGGAGGGACGTACCTGACGCGCGGCGGTGGGGGAAGGCGCGGGCGGCGCGGTCGTCGGCGGGAAGAGACGCGGGCGGTGGTCGTCGGGGAGCGCGCGGGCGGCGGTCGTCGGGCAGTGCGCGGGCAGCCTGGCGGCGTCGTCGATGAAGTAGAGAAGCAGAGAAGAGAAGTAGAGAAGAAGAAGAGAAGTTATATAAAGGAGAGGGAGTATACGTCCCGGTTGGTGGCTCCAACCGGGACTAAAAGGGCATACGTCCCGGTTGGAGCCACCAACCGGGACGTATACTCCAATTTTCAGCAGCTGAAGGGGCGCGCGCGTAGGGGGGTCTTTAGTCCCGGTTGGTGGCTCCAACCGGGACGTATTCCCCTGTTTTCAAATTTTTTCACTTATTTTCTCTCTATTCCCGTCTTATTTTTTATTTTGGGGTTTAAATTTGTAATGTTTTTTAAATGATAATTACTTTGGAATTTAGAAAAACTTTAAACATAAAAAGTGTTTGAATTTGAATAACTAATTCGAAACCATTTTCTGTTTTGAAAAATAATTAATGTAACCATTTAAACTATGAACCATTTAAAATTAATAATGAAATAACTTATATTTTTTAAATATTAATTTGGAATTTAGAAAAACTTTAAACATAAAAAGTGTATGGATTTGAATAAATAATCCAAAACCAATTTCTATTTTTAAAAAATAATTAATGTAACCATTTAAAATTAATAATGAATTAACTTACATTTTTTAAATATTAATTTGGAATTTAGAAAAACTTTAAACATAAAAAGTGTATGGATTTGAATAAATAATCCAAAACCATTTTCTATTTTTTAAAAATAATTAATGTAACCATTTAAAATTAAAAATGAATTAACTTATATTTTTAAATATTAATTTGGAATTTAGAAAAACTTTAAACATAAAAAGTGTATGGATTTGAATAAATAATCCAAAACTATTTTCTATTTTTAAAAAATAATTAATGTAACCATTTAAAATATGAACCATTTACAATTAAAAATGAATTAACTTATAAGTAATTCAAAACTATTTTCTGTTTTTAATGGGCGGAAAAAAGAGGACGGAAAATAATGGGCGGAAAGAAAATTTGATTAGGATAGAACTGGAATTAAAGTACATAACACAACTAACACAAAGTTACATAGAAGAACTAAAAATTAAGATACATGGCCAGATTAAGCCACAATCGGCCGAACTTGTTTTGCAATGTTGGAATAATTCAGTCATGATGCTGCCTACACCTGTAATACTCGCCACTGTAGTCGTCGTACTCTCCACGGCCGTCATCGCTATCGTCGTCGAGGTCGCCGTAGTTGAACCTTGAAGGTTGAGTACGAGTGGGCTGGACTTGAGGGTAGCGCAGGCGGGGGCTAGAGTCGGCGGCCGTGTCGTAGGCCATGACGCTCTGGAGAGTCCGGCCGCACCACCACAGCCGACGGCCGGCCTCGTTTAAGTTCGGAGGAGGTGGGCCCTCCTCCTCGTGCCTGGCGAGTGCCCTCTCACGCCGATCCACAAAGAAGGCTTCCCAAGTCGGGAAATAGTCGGGATTGTAGGGGTTCGTAGCATGGAAAACAAAAATTTTCTATCGCATACAAACAAACAAGCCAAGATCTATCTACTAGATTGTAGCAACGAGTCGATGGAATAACTTACCCTCGAAGATTCCAAAGCGTTTAACGAGAGCAGATTCTCGTGGGTGATGTAGTCGTACTCTTCCCGATCTCAAGATCGTGTAGACGATCCTTCCGGCGCTGCGTTCCGGCAGCGCTCCCGCAGTCGGTCACACGTTCGGTACTCGACGAAGACCTTCCTCTCCCTTGTTCCAGCAGGCAGCGGAGGTTGTAGCACTCTCCTCGCGATTCCGGCAGCACAACGGCGTGGTACCGGAAGTAGAGGGGAGATCCCGCAGGGCTTCGCCTTAAGCCGGAGCGAGTATGGTGGATTATGAGAGAGGGCTATTAGTGGTCTAGAGATTAGACACACCAATTAGAAGGCTCTAAACCGCAGGCTAAAGCAATTAGAAACTGTAAACCAAACGGCTCTAAACCTGAGATTAGAGGTGGAAACTTGTGTGTCTCAAGGAGGAGCCCTGCCCCTCCTTTTATGGGTGGAGGGGCCTTGGCGCGCCAGGGGAGGGAGGGAGTCCCTCCCCAACTCGGCCTAGGGCTGGGCGCCGGCCTGGAGGAGTTGGACTCCTCCTCCAAGTTGGTTCCAACTCCTCTTGCTTGTTTCCCACAGTTTCCTGTTTCCCACAGTTTCCTGTTTTAGCCGTTTGACTTTCAAACTGGCAATTTGACTTTCATGTTTTTGGAACAGCAAGAACACTTAGTACATGATGCAATCATTCAATGACACACTCATGTACCCTCCCCCCCCCCCGGAGTGCCGGACAATCCGGAACCTTCTAGAACATTCCCGATGAAAACACCGGAATCATTCCCGAACTCCGAAACGGGACTTTCCTTATATGAATCTTATTCTCCGGACCATTCCGGATCACCTCATGATATCCCGGATCCCATCCGAGACTCCGAACAACATTTGGTCTCTTTCTCATAATACCATAACTACTCAAAACAACGTCGAATCCTTAAGTGTGTCTCCCTACGGTTCGTGAATTATGCGGACATGATCGAGACACTTCTCCGAACAATAACCAATAGAGGAATCTGGAAATTCATATGGCTCCCACATATTTCTACGATTACTTTGCGATCGAATGAACCACTTACATACGATACCAATTTCCCTTTGTCTCACGATATGTTACTTATCCGAGGTTATGATCGTCGGTATCTCTGCATACCTAGTTCAACCTCGTTACTGATAAGTACTCTTTTCTCGTTCCCGTGATATGTGATCCCTTGTGAGCCAGTCACATGCTTGCAAGCTAATTGGATGACATTTCACCGAGAGGGCCCAGAGAATATCTATCTGTCATATGGATGGACAAATCCCACTCTTGATCCATGTGTCTCAACCAATACTTTCCGAACACTCAATGCCACCTTTATAGCCACCCAGCTACGGTGTGGTGTTTGATGTCATCAAAGCATCCATCCGGTAAAGGTGATATGCATGATCTCATGGTCGAAGGAATTAGGTTACTATGTATCAGAAAGCATATAGCAATTGAACTATTGAAATGACTTGATCTTTATGCTACGCTTATCTATAGGAGTATATCCACCATATCATTCTCCTAACGATATGATCTTGTTGTTGATAACATCTCAATGTTCATGATAGGGAAACCACAATCATTTATCAACCAACAAGCTAGTGAAGTATAGAGGCTATACTAGGGACTTCAAATTAACTTTACAAATCACACAAGTATTAATGTTTCCCTGTTAATACTATTATAGCATGAATGTAAACATTTATCATAAACACAAAGATATAATAATAACTACATTTATTATTGCCTCTAGGGCATATCTCCAACAGTCTCCCACTTGCACTAGAGTCATCTAATCTAGATTACATGGTAATATACCGAACACCCATGGCAGTTTGGTGTTGGTCATGTTTTGCCCTCGGGAGAGGTTTAGTCAACGGATCCGCCACATTTAGATCTGTGTGTACTTTGCAAATCTTTATATCCCCATCCTGGATATGTTCTCGAATAGCGTGAAAACGTAGCTTGATATGCTTCAGCTTCTTGTGTGACCTTGGTTCTTGCGCATTGGCTATGGCGCCCATGTTATCACAGTAGATAGACATTGGGTCCAGCGCACTAGGAACCACACCCAGCTCTGTAATGAACTCTTTCATCCATATCGCTTCTTGTGAAGCCTCCGAAGCAGCCATGTATTCCGATTCAGTTGAAGATCTCGCCACAACGCTTTGCTTTGCACTCCTCCAGCTAACTGCTACACCATTCAAAATAAATACGTATCCAGATTGTGATTTAGAATCATCCGGATCGGTGTTCCAACTAGCATCGGTGTAACCATTAACAACGAGCTGTTCATCACCTCCATAAGAAAGAACCATATCCTTAGTTCTTCTCAAGTACTTAAGGATGTTTTTGACCGCTGTCCAATGATCCACTCCTGGATCACTTTGATATCTGCTAGTTAGACTAACAGCATATGCGATGTCGGGTCTAGTACATAGCATGGCATACATTAGAGATCCTATGGCTGATGCATAGGGAGTCTTACTCATCCTTTCTCTATCTTCTGCTGATGTCGGACTTTGAGTTTTACTCAAGGTCGTATTGGGCAACATGGGCAAGAACCCTTTCTTGCTTTCTTCCATTCCAAACCTCTTTAGAACTTTGTCCAAATATGTACTCTGTGACAATGATATTTGGCGTTTCGATCTATCTCTATAAATCTTTATGCCTAATATGTATGCTGCTTCGCGAAGATCCTTCATTGAAAAACTATTATTCAAATATTCTTTGACACTATTAAGAAGGTCTACATCATTCCCAATCAACAATATGTCATCCACATATAGTATTAAGAATGCTACAGAGCTCCCACTCACTTTCTTGTAAATACAAGCTTCTCCATAAGTTTGTACAAAACCAAAACTTTTGATTACCTTATCAAAACGTTGATTCCAACTTCGGGATGCTTGCTTCAATCCATAGATGGACCGTTGAAGTTTGCATACCTTGTTAGCATCTTTAGGATCGACAAAACCTTTGAGTTGCATCATATACAACTCTTCATTAATGTCTCCATTGAGGAATGCTGTTTTGACATCCATCTGCCATATCTCATAATCATAATATGCAGCGATTGCTAACATAATCCTCACAGACTTTAGCTTCGCTACTGGTGAGAAAGTCTCATCGTAGTCAACTCCTTGAATTTGTCGAAACCCTTTTGCGACAAGTCGAGCTTTATAGACAGTAACATTACCATCAGCATCTGTTTTCTTCTTGAAAATCCATTTGTTCTCGACAGCCTTTCGGCCATCCGGTAAGTCCACCAAAGTCCATACTTGGTTTTCGTACATGGATCCAATCTCGGATTTCATGGCTTCTTGCCATTTATTGGAATCTGGGCTCATCATCGCTTCCTCATATGTCTCGGGGTCATCGGTGTTGTCCACCAACATGACACTCATAACGGGATCATACCAATCTGGAGTGGTACGATTTCTCGTTGACCTCCGAGGCTCTGTAGCAACTTCAACCGAAGTTTCATGATCACCATCATTAGCTCCCTCTCTAATTGGTGCAGGCACCACAAGAACTTCTTCCGGTGCTGCGCTACTCGCAATTTCGAGAGAAGGTTCGACAACCTCGTCGAGTTCTACTTTCCTTCCAGTCACTTCTTTCGAGAGAAATTCCTTCTCTAGAAAGGATCCATTCTTGGCAACGAAGATTTTGCCTTCGGATCTATGATAGAAGGTATACCCAATAGTTTCCTTCGGGTATCCTATGAAGACGCATTTTTCCGCTTTGGGTTCAAGCTTGTCCGGCTGTAACTTCTTTACATAGGCTTCGCATCCCCAAACTTTAAGGAACGACAATTTGGGTTTCTTCCCAAACCATAATTCATACGGTGTCGTTTCAACGGATTTAGAGGTGCCCTATTTAAAGTGAATGCGGCTGTTTCTAATGCATAACCCCGAAATGATAGCGGTAAATCTGTAAGTGACATCATAGAACGAACCATATCTAAGAGAGTTCGATTACGACGTTCGGACACACCATTACGCTGTGGTGTTCCCGGCGGTGTCAACTGTGAAAGTATTCCGCATTTCTTCAAATGCTCGCCAAACTCGTAACTTAGATATTCACCTCCACGATCAGAACGTAGAAATTTAATCTTCTTGTTACATTGATTCTCTACCTCACTTTGAAACTCCTTAAACTTCTCGAAAGTTTCGGACTTATGTTTCATGAAATAGATATACCCATATCTACTCAAGTCATCCGTGAAGGTAAGAACATAACGATAACCACCGCGCGATGCTACACTCATTGGACCACACACATCGGTATGTATGATTTCCAATAAGTCCGTAGCTCGCTCCATCATACCAGAAAATGGAGTCTTAGTCATTTTTCCCATCAGACATGCTTCGCATCTTTCAAGTGATTCAAAATCAAGTGATTCAAGAAGTCCATCGGAATGGAGTTTCTTCATACGCTTCACTCCAATGTGACCAAGACGACAATGCCACATATAGGTCGAATTATCGCTTGATTTCAAACGTTTAGCCTCAATGTTGTTGATATGTGTATTTCCACTATCGAGATTCAACAAGAATAGACCATCTATCAAAGGTGCATGTGCATAAAACATATTACTCATATAAATCGAACAACCATTATTCTCTGATTTAAACAAGTAACCGTCTCGCAATAAACAAGATCCCGATATAATGTTCATGCTTAACACATGCACTAAATAACAATTATTTAAGTATAAAACTAATCCCGATGGTAGATGAAGGGGTAGCGTGCCGACCGCGATCACATCAACCTTTGATCCGTTTCCCACGCGCATCGTCACCTCGTTCTTCGCTAGCTTCCGTTTATTCTGCAGCACCTGTTTCGAGTTACAAATATGAGCAACCGAACCAGTATCAAATACCCAGGCACTACTACGAGTACTAGTGAGATACACATCAATAACATGTATATCAGATATACCTTTCTTCTTGATGTTGCCGTTCTTCAAATCCGCCAAGTACTTTGGGCAATTCCGCTTCCAGTGACCTTCTCCCTTGCAGTAAAAGCACTCAGTATCAGGCTTAGGTCCAGCCTTGGTCTTCTTCGCCGGCGTGGTAACTTTCTTACCACCCTTCTTGAAGTGTCCCTTTTGCTTAGACTTGCCTTTCTTGAATTTGGTGGTCTTATTGACCAACAACACTTGGTGCTCTTTCTTAATCTCCACTTCTGCAGATTTCAACATGGCAAAGAGTTCTGGCAACGTCTTGTTCATGTTCTGCATGTTGTAGTTCATCACAAAGTTCTTGTAACTTGGTCGTAGTGATTGGAGGACACGGTAAATCCCCAAAGCATTAGGAATCACAATACCCAAGCTTTGAAGTTTGTTTGCGTGCCCAGACATCTTAAGCACATGCTCACTGACGGAGCTGCCCTCTTCGATCTTGCAGTTATAGAACTTTTCAGAAGCTTCATAACTTTCAATTGCCGCATGAGTCTCAAAAATCAATTTGAGATCCTCGACAATATCATATGGGTCTGAATCCTCAAACCTTTTCTGAAGCTCCGATTCCAAACCATACAAGATAGCACACTGAACTATGGAGTACTGATTCTTCCGAGCGAGGTAAACATTCTCTACTTCATCGGGAGCATCATCTGCAGGTGGGTCACCCAGCGGTGCATCCAGCACATAGGTCAAATTACCAGCTGTGAGGACAATCCTCAAATTGCGGAACCAATCCGCGAAGTTGCTTCCATTGTTTTTCAACTTTTCTTTCTCTAGGAACGCATTAAAATTGATGGTAGGGGCTGCCATTGATCTACAACATATTTGCAATAGTTTAGACTAAGTTTATGACAAATTGAGTTCAAATTAATTAATGAAATTAAACTAGGTGAACTCCCACTCAAAACAACATCCCTCACATTGTTTTAGTGATCACACGAACCAAATCCACTACATCAACACCGATCATCACGAGAGCTGATATAGTTTTAATGGCGAACAATCATCATGTTCATCATATCTACTATATGATTCATGCTTTACCTTTCGGCGATCCGTGTTCCTGAGGCCATGTCTGTACATGCTAGGCTCGTCAAGATCAAACCTTAGCTTCCGCATAAGCAAATCTGGCTTGCTTACGTTGTATTCACCCGCGGAATCAAAGACACCCGATCATCACGTGGTGCTTCGAAGCAGCAAGCTTTGGCAACGGTGCATACTAAGGGTGAACACTTTAGAACTTGAAATTTATGTGCATGAGGGATCATCTTATAATGCTACCGTCGTCTACTAAGCAATACAAGATGCATAAAGGATTAACATCACATGCAATTCATAATATGTGATATGATATGGCCTTTCTTCTTTGTGCTTCCGATCTCCATCTTCAAGCACGAATATGATCTCCATCATCACCGGTATAGCATCAAGGCCAATGACGCTTCTCCATGGTTGTCGTCCACCAGCTTCAACTATTACAACTATTTTGAATAGACACGCAGGTCTTAACAGAAATTAAAGACAACCATATGGCTCCTGCCGGTTGCCAACTTACAATAAGGAACATTGCATACATCAAATATAATCACAATCATGGCCATATCACATCACTGCACACCCCTGCAAAACAAAGTTAGACGCCTCTATTTTCTTTGCATATTTTACGTGGTTTGGGGCTTTCATTAAGTGTAGTTCTAACTTACGAACAAGAACCACAACATTGATACTAGCATTGTTGATCACCCGTTGTAAATTGGATCTTAACTATGCTAGGAGAAACAGGCACCCGCAAAGCCACTTATGCAATACAAGTTGCATGTCAAGCGTGGAGCAAGTCTCATGAACGATGTCATGTAAGGTTAGCCCGGGCCGCTTCATCCCAACATACCGCAAGATGCAAAGTACACAAAAAGCAATCGACAATAAAAGCATCAACGCCCACAATGACCATTGTGTTCTACTCGTGCAACAGATCTACATATAGACACGGCTCTGATACCACTGTAGGGGTTCGTAGCATGGAAAACAAAAATTTTCTATCGCATACAAACAAACAAGCCAAGATCTATCTACTAGATTGTAGCAACGAGTCGATGGAATAACTTACCCTCGAAGATTCCGAAGCGTTTAACGAGAGCAGATTCTCGTGGGTGATGTAGTCGTACTCTTCCCGATCTCAAGATCGTGTAGACGATCCTTCCGGCGCTGCGTTCTGGCAGCGCTCCCGCAGTCGGTCACACGTTCGGTACTCGACGAAGACCTTCCTCTCCCTTGTTCCAGCAGGCAGCGGAGGTTGTAGCACTCTCCTCGCGATTCCGGCAGCACAACGGCGTGGTACCGGAAGTAGAGGGGAGATCCCGCAGGGCTTCGCCTTAAGCCGGAGCGAGTATGGTGGATTATGAGAGAGGGATATTAGTGGTCTAGATATTAGACACACCAATTAGAAGGCTCTAAACCGCAGGCTAAAGCAATTAGAAGCTCTAAACCAAACGGCTCTAAACCTGAGATTAGAGGTGGAAACTTGTGTGTCTCAAGGAGGAGCCCTGCCCCTCCTTTTATGGGTGGAGGGGCCTTGGCGCGCCAGGGGAGGGAGGGAGTCCCTCCCCAACTCGGCCTAGGGCTGGGCGCCGGCCTGGAGGAGTTGGACTCCTCCTCCAAGTTGGTTCCAACTCCTCTTGCTTGTTTCCCACAGTTTCCTGTTTCCCACAGTTTCCTGTTTTAGCCGTTTGACTTTCAAACTGGCAATTTGACTTTCATGTTTTTGGAACAGCAAGAACACTTAGTACATGATGCAATCATTCAATGACACACTCATGTACCCTCCCCCCCCCCCCGGAGTGCCGGACAATCCGGAACCTTCTAGAACATTCTCGATGAAAACACCGGAATCATTCCCGAACTCCGAAACGGGACTTTCCTTATATGAATCTTATTCTCCGGACCATTCCGGATCACCTCGTGATATCCCGGATCCCATCCGAGACTCCGAGCAACATTCGGTCTCTTTCTCATAATACCATAACTACTCAAAACAACGTCGAATCCTTAAGTGTGTCTCCCTACGGTTCGTGAATTATGCGGACATGATCGAGACACTTCTCCGAACAATAACCAATAGAGGAATCTGGAAATTCATATGGCTCCCACATATTTCTACGATTACTTTGCGATCGAATGAACCACTTACATACGATACCAATTTCCCTTTGTCTCACGATATGTTACTTATCCGAGGTTATGATCGTCGGTATCTCTGCATACCTAGTTCAACCTCGTTACTGATAAGTACTCTTTTCTCGTTCCCGTGATATGTGATCCCTTGTGAGCCAGTCACATGCTTGCAAGCTAATTGGATGACATTTCACCGAGAGGGCCCAGAGAATATCTATCCGTCATATGGATGGACAAATCCCACTCTTGATCCATGTGTCTCAACCAACACTTTCCGAACACTCAATGCCACCTTTATAGCCACCCAGCTACGGTGTGGTGTTTGATGTCATCAAAGCATCCATCCGGTAAAGGTGATATGCATGATCTCATGGTCGAAGGAATTAGGTTACTATGTATCAGAAAGCATATAGCAATTGAACTATTGAAATGACTTGATCTTTATGCTACGCTTATCTATAGGAGTATATCCACCATATCATTCTCCTAACGATATGATCTTGTTGTTGATAACATCTCAATGTTCATGATAGGGAAACCACAATCATTTATCAACCAACAAGCTAGTGAAGTATAGAGGCTATACTAGGGACTTCAAATTAACTTTACAAATCACACAAGTATTAATGTTTCCCTGTTAATACTATTATAGCATGAATGTAAACATTTATCATAAACACAAAGATATAATAATAACTACATTTATTATTGCCTCTAGGGCATATCTCCAACAGGGATGCCATCTGGGATTCCTCCGCTGCTCCGGGGTGAGCTCGAAGTAGTAGTGGTTCGTGATGGCCATCCGACGCGCCACACCTAGAGGGACAGGAGGAACCGGCACGCCTCCGGCGCTCAGCATCCAGCCGACGGGGACACAGCAGCCCGGTGGGCAGGGGTAGTTCGAGGCGCAAAGAGGCTCCGCCTCCCTGGGAGTTAGTGCTACGGTGGAAGCCATGGGAAAGAGTGACGAGGTTGCAGATATGAGTCTAGAGATGTGCAATGACAATGGAGGCCAACCCTACATATATATAGTGAAGAACTGGCGGGAAGAACTGGCGGGAAGAACTGACGGGAAAAAACGGCGGGAAGAAAAATGGCGGGAAAAATGGCGTGTCGACATTATGTCGTGCGGAGTGTACCTTGTCCCGGATGGTGTCACCAACCGGGACTAAAGATGAAAAATAGGGGACGAGCATCGTTAGAACTTGCATTGGATCTCTGAAGAAACCACATATTGCGAGTCTAAAAATGATTTTTTCAAAAAATCACGGGCGATAGATCATGTACCTGTAGTACAAACCGGACCCACTTTCTACCGATTCGGCAAATATTTGTCTTTTTTACCCGGGATGGAAGAAAAGGTTTGAGATGTACCGGTTGGGAGATAGTCCATGTAAGGTGGTCTAGTATTTTAGGAAAATGGGACGGTAGCATTCTGAAACAGCATTTTGGTGGTTACTTCACAAAACGACCCGTTTTTTGCGCTCGGAAAATGGAAAAGGGCTTTTCCGTGCGACAAAAAGGAAAACTTCCTCCTGCAACATTGTTCTCCATACCAATGTCCACACACATGCATAATATGGGCACAACATCACAAACTATGCCGTGATTCAGCACATAACATCGGTCATTTGGACCGAAAGCCATGAAACCTCGAACATGATACGTCATTTTGTGAAGGTTTTTTCGAAACATGGTCAATATACCAAGTCTGGTATTTTTCCTTTCAACTATGTAACATAATATGACACCACGCGAAGGATTTTCATTGTTCGGATTTTTTTTGAATTTATTATGCCCGTTTTGAATTATCTGAATTTCTAACTATGGTCGAACCGGTGTGCATGAAGATAGGGGACGAGCATCGTTAGAACTTGCATTGGATCTCTGAAGAAACCACATATTGCGAGTCTAAAAATGATTTTTTCAAAAAATCACGGGCGATAGATCATGTACCTGTAGTACAAACCGGACCCACTTCCTACCGATTCGGCAGACATTTGTCTTTTTTACCCGGGATGGATGAAAATGTTTGAGATGTACCGGTTGGGAGATAGTCCATGTAAGGTGGTCTAGTATTTTAGGAAAATGGGACGGTAGCATTCTGAAACGGCATTTTGGTGGTTACTTCAAAACGACCCGTTTTTTGCGCTCGGAAAATGGAAAAGGGCTTTTCCGTGCGACAAAAAGGAAAACTTCCTCCTGCAACATTGTTCTCCATACCAATGTCCACACACATGCATAATATGGGCACAACATCACAAACTATGCCGTGATTCAGCACATAACTTCCTGCCAATTCGGCAGACATTTGTCCTTTTTACCCGGGATGGACGATTTCGGCAGGCTTGGCCAGGCATCACTAATGATAGGGGTGAGTGTCGACATTATGTCGTGCGGCGTGTACCTTGTCCCGGATGGTGTCACCAACCGGGACTAAAGATCAACCTGTAGTCCCGGTTGGAGACACCAACCGGGACAAAACACGAGTCAGCACTAATGATAGGGGTGAGTGTCGACATTATTTCGTAAGTGTCGACACTATGCCGAGCTGCTTGTACTATAAATAGGCATCCTTGCGAGTCCAGTCCTCCAGCCAGTTTTCGAGAGCAGGGACACCACTGCGGCCAGTTTCAGGGAGATGCCGACGGAGCCTAGTCCTCCGGCATCTCCGAGAAACTGGTCATAGAGGCACTCCCTAATATGTGAAATTAGTTAGCTCCGAGGCATATTGATCTAGTTAGAGAAGTTACAAGCTGCAAGATGATTTTCGAGAGCAGGGACACCACTGCGGCCAGTTTCAGGAAGATGCCGACGGAGCCCAGTCCTCCGGCATCTCCGAGAAACTGGTCATAGATGCACTCCCTAATATGTGAAATTAGTTAGCTCCGAGGCGTATTGATCTAGTTAGAGAAGTTAAAGGGACTAACACTCAAGACATTTATTAATATTAAAAACTGAGACTACAAAACCGGGACTAAAGGCCACAAACCGCGAAAGATATCCTTCGGTCAAGCCACAAACCGCGAAAGACATGAACTAGAGTTACATAATATGAGCATGAACTTCTTGGCATATGTCATTCCTTATGATCGCTTCAGACGTAACCATGGAGCATCTTCTTTACTTAACGGAATGCTTGGGTTAGTTTTCACTGTGAAGGGCGGAATTTCATCAAACTTATTATAATCTTCTGACATGTCTGTCTTGTCCTCGATTCCCACGATATTTCTTTTCCCTGAAAGAACTATGTGACGCTTTGGCTCATCATATGATGTATTCGTTTGCATATTTTTTCTTTTTTTCGGTCTGGAGGACATGTCCTTCACATAGAAAACCTGAGACACATCATTGGCTAGGACGAATGGTTCATCTCTATAACCAAGATTGTTGAGATCCACTGTTGTCATTCCGTACAACTGGTCTATCTTTACCCCTTCCCCATTCAGGTTGATCCATTTGCAGCGAAACAAAGGGACCTTAAAAGAGACTCCATAGTCTAGTTCCCATATCTCCTCTATGTAACCATAATATGTGTCCTTTTGTCCATTCTCGTCTATTGCATCAAAGCGGACACCACTATTTTGGTTGGTGCTCTTTTTATCTTGGGCGATCGTGTAGAATGTATTCCCATTTATTTCGTACCCTTGGAAATTCAATACAGTAGAAGATGGTGACGCGGCCAAAAAGTATAGCTGATCTCCAACAGTGGTGTCATTCAAGAGATGTGTCCGCATCCAACCACCGAAAGACTTCATGTGTTCATCTGTAATCCATGATTCAGGCTTCCCCGGGTTTTTGGAGCGTACAATATTCTTGTGTTCCTCGATATACGGAGCTGCCAAGGTGGAATTATGTAGAACTGTGTAGTGTGCTTTAGTGAAAGAATCCCCGTCTCTACATATCATTGCTTTCTTTCCCAGCGTGCCTTTTCCACTTAGTCTTCCCTCATGCCGCGAGTCAGAAACACCAATCGGCTTAAGGTCAGGAATAAAGTCAACACAAAACTCAGTGACCTCCTCTGTTCCATATCCCTTGGAGATGCTTCCTTCTGGTCTAGCACGGTTATGAACATATTTCTTTAAGACTCCCATGAACCTCTCAAAGGGGAACATATTGTGCAGAAATACTGGACCGAGAATGGCAATCTCTTCCACTAGATGAACCAGGAGATGCGTCATAATATTGAAGAAGGATGGTGGGAACACCAATTTAAAACTAACAAGACATTGTACCACATCCTTCTGTAACCTTGGCAGAATATCTGGATTGATTACCTTCTGAGATATTGCATTGAGAAATGAACACAGCTTCACAATGGGTACTCGAACATTTTTCGGTAGAAGCCCCCTCAATGCAATCGGAAGCAACTGCGTCATAATCACGTGACAGTCATGAGACTTCAGGTTTTGGAACTTTTTCTCTGCCATATTTATTATCCCCTTTATAATAGATGAGAAGCCCGACGGCACCTTGATACTGTAAAGGACTTCAAAAAAGATTTCCTTCTCTGCTTTGGTAAGAGCATAGCTGGCACGACTTAAGTGACGCCCTTTATCTGTCTTGTTATGTGTATGCATGTTCTTTGAGTCTTTCATAATTTGTTGGTCCTCCCGTGCTTCAGGTGTATCTTTTGTCTTCCCATACACGCCTAGGAATCCTAGCAGGTTCACGCAGAGATTCTTCGTCACGTGCATCACGTCGATTGAAGAGCGGACACGCAGGACTTTCCAATATGGCAGCTCCCAAAATATAGATTTCTTCTTCCACATGGGTGCGTGTCCTGTAGCGACGTCGTTCGGAACTGATTGACCGCCGGGACCCTTTCCAAAGATTACTTCTATGTCCTTGACCATACCAAATACATCATCACCAGCAGGGAGTTCAGGCTTCTTCCGGTGATCTGCCTCACCTTTGAAATGCTTGCCTTTCTTTCTTACGGGATGATTGGTCGGAAGAAATCGTCGATTTGCCAGGTACACAACCTTCTTGCATTTATGCAAATATGTACCTTCGGTCTTATCTAAACAGTGGGTGCATGCCTTATATCCCTTGTTTGTCTGTCCTGAAAGGTTACTAAGAGCAGGCCAATCATTGATGGTTACGAATAACAACCCTCCTAGATCAAATGGCTCCTGTTTGTTCTCATCCCACACACGTACACCTGGTTTGCCCCACAACTGTAAGAGTTCTTCAACTAATGGCCTAAGGTACACATCAATGTCATTGCCTGGTTGCTTCGGGCCTTGGATGAGCACTGGCATCATAATGAACTTACGCTTCATGCACAACCAAGGAGGCAGGTTGTAGATACATAGAGTCACGTGCCAGGTGCTGTGACTGCAGCTCTGCTCCCCAAAAGGATTCATGCCATCCGTACTTAGACCAAACCATAAGTTCCTTCCGTCACCTGCAAAGTCTGGGAAGTCTCTCTCGATTTTTCTCCACTATGACCCATCAGCAGGGTGTCTCAACTTCCCGTCTTTCTTACGGTCTTCTTTGTGCCATCGCAACAACCTGGCATGCTCTTTGTTTCTGAACATGCGTTTCAACCTTGGTATTATAGGAGCATACCACATAACCTTAGCAGGAACCCTCTTCCGGAGGGGCTCTCCCTCAACATCACCAGGGTCATCTCGTCTAATCTTATACCGCAACGCATTGCATACCGAGCATTTATCTAAATTCTCATACTCCTTACCGCGGTAGAGGATGCAGTCATTAATGCATGCATGTATCTTTTGCACATCTAATCCCAGAGGACAGAGATTCTTCTTTGCTTCGTAGGTACTCTCGGGAAGTTCGTTATGTTTTGGAAACTTCGGCTTCATTATTTTCAGCATCTTTTCAAATGAGGAGTCAGTTAGACCACACTCTGCCTTCCATCGCAACAATTCCAGTGTGGTACCGAGCTTTGTGCTGCCATCTTCACAATTTGGGTACAACAATTTCTTGTGATCTTCTAACATGCCCTCTAACTTCAACTTCTCATTTTCTGTTTCACAGTCTCGCTTTGCATCATAAATGACCCTACCAAGTTCATCAGCCGGCTCATCTGATGCCCGTTCTTCACCTCTTTCCTCTCCATTATCTTCCATTGCAGTATCACTGTATTCAGGAAACATATGACGATAGTTGTTATCATCATCTTCTTCTTCATCATCTTCCATCATAACCCCTCTTTCCCTGTGCTTGGTCCAGCAATTATAGTTGGGCATGAAACCTTTCATAATCAGGTGGCAGCGAATGATTTTCGAGGAAGAGTACTCCTTGTTGTTCCGACATTAAACACATGGACAACGTATAAATCCATTCTCTTTGTTTGCCGTAGCCACATCGATAAATTTATCCACGCCTTTGATATACCCGGCTACGCGCCGGTCACCGTACATCCATTCCCGACCGTTCATCTGCATCATATAAGTAAGTTTATCAAAAAGCAGGACATCATAAATAGTGAAATAACCAATTCAAACCGACACATGAATTGTATCAATGACCTAGAAAAGATAAGATTGCTAACCTCGATCGAGGGAAATAAAGAGGAGAAAGCTCAAGTGCGTCTCGGACACCTTCTATATTTTTGTTCTATGAGAAATTCAACGGGATTATTCACTCAAACATTTCATCAAACACCTTCAATGCATGCATAGAAGAGAAAAAACTAGCACACCCCTCACACCTTCCACCATTCGAAAAAACAGAGTGGAGGTAGAGGGGGCTGAGGCGTTGCATTTATAGAGGGCAGGAGAATACGTCCCGATTGGAGCCAGCAACCGGGACTAAAGGTGCGTGCCACGCCACGTGGCTGTGGCCAAATCTTTAGTCCCGGTTGGTGGCTACAACCGGGACGTATTCCCCCTTACCAACCGGGACGCATGCCCCCTGGCCCCGTGCCCGCTCCAACCGGGACGCGTGCCAGCATTAGTCCCGGTTGGTGGCACAACCGGGACTAATGCTCTGAGGGGTCGCGAACGGATGGCCCTTTTTCCTCTAGTGTCGGGACCTCGGAATCATACATAAATGCGAAACGACATATGTCTACGCGAGCTGCGCTCTCGGACTCTCGGTCAACTCGTCAAACGACCTGGACACAGACCGGCGGCGGCGCATGTGAAGATCCTTCCCCGCGAGCCCCTCCATGGCCGCACCTCCCTTCCTTCTCCCCCATGGCCACACCTCCCTTCCATCCCCCTGACGCGAGCCCCGTCCATGCCCTCCTGGCAGCCCCCCTCCCCGCCCTCCGAACCCTAAACATGGAGACGAGCAGGCGGCGGCGGCGGACGTTCGCGGCACCGCTCTGGGGAACCTTATTGCAACACCGTAAAAATCTATGGTCTGATGTTTGATGTTTAAAAATTATGTTTTTGACTATTGCAGATTCCATGGATGAGAAGTAGTAGCGGTTGAGGAAAGTTTGAGGTATGGCTACTTTGATGGAGTGATACATAGTGCCGATCGATTATGCCGCGTGCGTGCAAGCAATTTTTGGTGCGAATTATCAGCAGATCTGGTGCGAATTATCAGCAGATGAAGCCAATCAGCAGCTGCTCGAATTGCTTGCAGAACTGGTGGAAGAGCCGGAGGGCCGGCCGGCGGTCATAGCTTGTTCTATGCAAGACGTGTGTTGGTTTAGTCGACCGATCTAGACGAGTTCAGTTTCCTTGCATGCACCAAGACAGGATGTGGGGCTACTGCAGTAGAAGAGGCAGAGACAATGGTGATGGCAAATGGAATGTTCTAGAAGCTTCCTAGCGTACCGGATGTAAGCGCTGCAATCCATCCTTGCAGGAGTTCCATTTGATCTTATTCAGATCATTTTAATTTTGGTATATGTGGGAAATAATATGTATACATTCTAAAATATATAAATGTGACTATTCATATATTTACACAAGTATATATTAGCCAAAAGCAAAAAAAAAAATCTAATTCTATGGTTCGTACGTCCAAACAAGAATTAGAATTGGATAGCACCATATGATTTCAATAGAAAATTCTAAGCCACCCAAACAACAAAATTTGAATTGACAGCCATTTCCTTTCGAGGCAAGATTTGGAATTTCCACCTAATTCGTTTCTTGAGTCGAATTCCGTGCATCCAAACAGAGCATTATAGAAATCAGTTTGGACCCTTTCTTTTGGCTTCTAAAAATTTAGCTTGTTTGATGTGTTAACTTGTGAAATGTCTACAATGCCCCTAAATTGCATATGCGATCTTAAAAACGATTATACCAACATGTGTATGAATAATGACAAAGAAATGAATATACCAACATCCTTAGTAGATAATTACATAGAAATGAATAATGAAAATTATAAATAGTCACATGAGATAGATACCATAATTTGTATAATTCATTACATGCCAAAATAATATACTATATCATGTACAACAGAAGAAAAGAGATTGAAATGGAAGAACAATAGGAATTACTAGCAGAATCATGTACAATAGGAATTACTAGCAGAATCATGCACTAGCAGAAGATATACACATCAAGAAGAACATGGGCTCGTCGGCATTCCTACAAACGCCTCGCGTGCGCTCACGACGGCACGAGAAAAGCCTCAAAATAGCACACTCGGAAGGGCGATTGGACGGCGATTGAGGGGAAGGGGAACGAGCCCTCGCGGCGGAGGAGGTCGCGGTTCTGAGAGTCGCGTGGTGTGCCCAAGCGGGTTGGACATCGACATGCAGTGGTGGCGTCGGCAACGGGCGGTGGTGGCAGCGGAAACCCTACCAGGGGCAACACCGGAGGGGGCAGTAGGTTCTAGGGGACACATTCGGCGGTGGATGCTGGTGGCGGCAGATGCTGGTCGCGGCGGGCAGTTGGGCGAGCAGCGATGCGGGGCAAGCGAAACAGTGCGAGCAGCACGATGCGGGTCCATAGTTTCTCCGCGGTGGCAATTTTGTGTAAATAAGAGCAACCATAGGGGCTGATGTTGATACCGTTTCGCTTCAATCAGGAGAAGCTCGGGAATCTGCTCAAAAGCGGGTCACGGGCCGATTCTCGCTTCACGTACAAATAGCGATTCGCGGTGGAAAAAATCGGGACAGAAGCTACATCATTCTTTTGCACTTCTGCTGATGTGGACCGCGAATCGGTTATAGAAGTGGAAAAGAAGTCGGCCTATATTTGCCATCGTGCCGATTTAGGTGGCAAAGAACGGGCCTGGTGCAAAGATAGGGTCTGGCGGGGATCTTTGGAGGAGGCCCGTTCTTTATAGGACGTCACCCTCTATCTCAGAGCGCTCCAGCCAAGCTGACCCCGGTGGACCTCCCCCGCTGCTACCGCCCCGACCCTCGTGTGTCCATCAGCCTCAACATCGCAAAGTACGAATACAACCTCGACCTGACGCTCTCTCCGGTACCGGGGTCCCCCCGGTCTCCCAGACTTCCTCGGAGGAGGAGATCTCGGGGAGTGTGGGGATGGTGGTGTGCTCCCTCTAGTCGCATCGCTCCCATGGGGTGGTCTGCTACACCCTCGCTCCAGACACGCCAAACTCGGCAATGCTAGTGGTCGTCACTATTGGCTCCGTCACCCCCGTGGCTGCCTCCAAGCTATGCGGCCCCAGAGCCTCACACCAGCCGCCTTCCTCCCGCCACAACGTCCGCCTCGCAGGATCGAGGGTGGGGTTGTATGGACCAGAGCCGACGGTGGCGAAGAGGGCGTCCCTCCGTGTCGCTGCCCGTGAAGAGTTTCTAGTAGTGGTCCCGGTTGGTGAGACAACGTGACTGGGAGGCTCTCGACGACACTCTTCGGTCCTTGAGGACGGCGACGCTCCCCTTCTCGGCCCCGGATCGCTCATGACGTTGGATACCCCTTGCGGCGGCTAAAGTGTTGCTGCCCCACCTTTTATCTTTTACCTTTCGGCTTTGCTGTGCTGTGGCCCCAGCGGACGTGTACTTGTTTTCTCTTTTCTTCTGGCCTCGGCCAGCGTTGTTGTATGTGGATGCTTGTGTGAATCTGAATTTTGCTTTATTTATAAAGCGAAGCAAAAACCTGATTTAAGAAAAAATTGATACGGTCATCCATCTTAGAAATACATAACACGCGGTACATAAATACAATTTGATGTTTCGTGTATGGTCACTGGAGTCGGTATACTGATGTAGGACACCATATGTCAGGCCACATGGAATTTCACTAGTTCATTCATTTTGCAAAAAAAAAAACATAAATCTTGCTTTCCGTCCTTGCAAAGGTCGAGTTAATAGCATAGAACATGCAAAATTTCGAAAATCTACCAGTTTACGATTTCGCAGCAAAAATCTGCCACATTTTGCGTCTGTTTTCGCAAATAGCACTAAACGTCCGCTGAACGCGAATTGACACCAGAACTGACAAGGCTGGCCCACCCGTCAGGCTGACGTGGCAGCGCAGGACTGTGTGCTGTCTGCCATTTTGCATGCAGGTCCTCTAGTGTTGACAGAAAATTGCGCAGAAGTCCCTGCCACTATTAAAACCTTCATAACTTTTGAATACGAATTCAAATGGAAAAAGTTTAAATACGAAAAGTGCTCAGAATTGTTTGAATCTTTTTTTACAAACTTTATTTATTATTTTATATAATTTAAATATAAAAAATATTTTATTAATTATACAAAAACTTTGGAAATTCATAACTTTAACTATATAACTCCAAATAATATAAATAATATGTCTAAATTTATTAGAAAAATCCAAGGAATCCATTTATTATATTTATAATGCATGAATCATATCCGTTCATCTCAGAAAAATGGAGAATCGAGAGGCCTACACATGATCCTGAGCGTTGGTGGCGTAGCTCGTGTCATACCGGACGGCCGGGACGATGATCCTGTCGTGTTTGTCATGTGATGAGGAAGGCGTTGACTCGGAAACTTAGACGCCTCTCTGTTCACTGAATTGCGACAATATACAAGAATAGAAAAAAAATTGATTGAATGCCGTAGTATATCGTTTCTTTTTTAGCCTGAATTTCCTAGCTACGCAAGTTACGTGGGTGGTCCAGTATAAACTGATGCTCGTGCGTTTAGCTAGCCCTCGAGTGAACGCGCTGCATGCGGACTCAGCTGGAGATGTGTACAGCTAGGATGATGCAGCAGCTGTTTTAGTTCGATCGGCTTAATTCGGGTCGGAAGATGAACGTATATATATTGTGCATAGTAGTGTCTGAAAAAAA
Source organism: Avena sativa (assembly GCA_916181665.1). Classification (NCBI taxonomy): domain Eukaryota; kingdom Viridiplantae; phylum Streptophyta; class Magnoliopsida; order Poales; family Poaceae; genus Avena; species Avena sativa. The sequence continues at coordinate 381,127,514 of OV702284.1, forward strand.
GATGAACGCAAGACTAATAATTCAGGTTCTGTGTCGTGGTTTCTATTGTTGAGATGAGATTGTGTACAAGGAGAAAGAAGACGTATACTAGTATATGTTTGTACACGCATGCACAAGATCGACGCCGAGGCGTGAGTCAAGTCAGGTTCGCCACGCCGTGTCCGATTCTAGTCTGGTCTGGTCTCTTCTAGCTTGGTACGTCCCGGCCTATGACACGAGCTACGCCACCAACGCTCAGGATCATGCGTAGGCCTCTCGATTCCCCATTTTTCTGAGATGAACGGATATGATTCATGCATTATAAATATAAGAAATGGATTCCTTGGATTTTTCTAATAAATTTAGACATATTATTTATATTATTTGGAGTTATATAGTTAAAGTTATGAATTTCCAAAGTTTTTGTATAATTAATAAAATATTTTTTATATTTAAATTATATAAAATAATAAATAAAGTTTGTAAAAAAAGATTCAAACAATTCTGAGCACTTTTCGTATTTAAACTTTTTCCATTTGAATTCGTATTCAAAAGTTATGAAGGTTTTAATAGTGTCAGGGACTTCTGCGCAATTTTCTGTCAACACTAGAGGACCTGCATGCAAAATGACAGACAGCACACAGTCCTGCGCTGCCACGTCAGCCTGACGGGTGGGCCAGCCTTGTCAGTTCTGGTGTCAATTCGCGTTCAGCGGACGTTTAATGCTATTTGCGAAAACGGACACAAAATGTGGCAGATTTTTGCTGCGAAATCATAAACTGGTAGATTTTGGGAATTTTGCCCAAAAACTGGTAGTTCTATGCTATTAACTCTGCAAAGGTCCCTTGTCAATTCTTTGTGTCGATGATGGCAAATCGGTATCGAACTTGCAAATCAATTTCCACCTCAACACACCATGGGGGCCACCAAAACCTCGTGTGTCCCCTCACCTCCATCTTTTTACCAGGAGCTCTGTATCACACTAGTAGGAAAAGTCTTTTAGTGGCGTTCGAAATATGAGTTTGGTGGCGTTCAGGCAGCATGCCACCAACCTCTCGCCACTGGTAACTATTACTAGTGGCATGCGACTTGAACATTACTAGTAACTTGTTAAGTCGTGGCGTTCGGTCTACACTCCATCAGTACCATGCACACTCGTGGCATTTGGAAACTTTTAGATGCCACTAAAAGTAATTCGAAAATTAAAAACAGAACCATTTACTAAATACAACAATAATATCAGAAATAGCAGTAAATAAACAAGTTGGTTCACCACATGTTATCAAGAAACATTCAAAACAAGTATCACAACTAGCTAGCAAGTTGCATCACCATACATGTACTTAACAAACATCTCAAAACAAACTATCACTTGGAGATTGACTCGAAATCTGAATTCAGTTGGTAATTATGAATGATAATGTCGGTGACGAACATAATTTGAAGGTTACTGTATGAAGTGTTTCTGCCGGTGAGGAGTATGACTTGTCCAACTTGAAGATTTATGGATAGTTCTTCCACCCCCTCCTTGTTGAATATGATGAGGCCACCGTCTTGTACGCAACGGTGTTGACACCACCACTTACTCCAAGGTGTACTCCAACTGAGCCTTCTTAAAAAAATTAAAGAGAAGAAACAAACACTGACGGTAGTTTCTAGGATGCATAAGTTAGATATAGTTTGATGTTAATTAGATAGAGAACCATCACGACATGAATACAAAAAGATATGAAAAAAGAATGGTAACTTGGAAACATACCATATTGTGTAGCTCAACATTCGTCCATGTCAAACGAGTGACAATAGCAACCCGATAAAAGAATTAGCTCGAGGGAAGTTATCGATGAGGTACTTCTCCTCAACAGATGTAAGGTTGCATCTCTAAGAGAAAATTGTAGGATCCACTGGGTGATCATCCTTACCACCCTCCTCATTGCCACCCTCATCTAAATAGAAGACACTAATACTTGACTCAGGATCACCCATTGCAAAAAATAGGTGCGCACATGCGGTGATATAGTTCTGGATAATGAACCTCCTCCATTATGTACCTGCAATGCGAGTCTTTGTAGGCTCTTTGTGCATGTTAACATCATAAGTTCATCCAAGATTCCGGAATTTCATGCTAAATTTTGTTATTTTATAGAATGCCAAACTTACATTGGATGGGAGAGTCTATGCACCAAACACACAAATCAAATAAATGATAATAGCATAAAAGGAAAATTGAGTGAATGCATATATGAAAAGTACATACATACAAAGAATGCTTAAATCAACCCTCTATGATATGGACATTAAAAAGTGAGCCATTTGACACACTTTATTCACCACAATTAATGAAACAAACCTGACACAACGCCATATCGTCTACAAGAAAAATAAGTGTAAACTATGAAGTCTAGCCATTTTATCTAACACTATAATTAATCAACTATACAAAAATGCAAAATAGTGGGTTGCCCATATGGTGGCCACGGTGTATGGGTTAACCACCATCATATCAGATAAAGAGAGCAAACGATGTCAAAAGAACAAACGACAGAGATGGTTATAGAGTATAACAATGTTCAAGCCGGGAGCACACAACAGATGCAAAACACATGGTTGCACCACGGTAGCTCGGTTGCCGCTGTGCACATGCATGCATTTAGCCCGTGTCCATGAACAAACTAGTATTATTGCATGCATTTGTTGCTTTCACACCATGATGAACGGTTTATATTTCGTGTTCCTTGACGTATGTGAAGAAGGTGGTCAATTCTCTCACCCGCATGCATGCTACTCTTCGGCTATACTCAAACCCCTTATCCTTTCTACTAGCATTGAAGAACTAAGAAGGAACCCATCTCCAACTAAACCATGAACATTTTTTCTTGTTAATTTTTGAACGAAGGAAATAAAGTCAAAGGACAGGTAATTTTTGTTTGCCTCAAACCTGTCGCCTAGATCAGTTGCCGCCATGGCTTAATCACTTGGTATTTTGCCGACATATTTATATGAACGAGTGAGAATGGAGACACTAGCCAAGCAAGTTCGTGGATGGGTTGTATGCGCGCGTGAAGTTCTATGCGTGAGATGTATGCACGCGCAACGACATTTATTATACTCGCATGCACCGTGCCCGTGTGAGTCCGTCCATTTCATCCGTTGTTCATGTTCATGCGCGGGTACTGGTATTGCATCCACTGTGACCGTGAGTTCACTTGTTGAACTACAAAGAGGCGAAGGTTGCACACAACGAAGGGCTAGCTGAACAGGCTGATAACCATCGATGACTAGAGAGGCAACTTTGTTAATTACACATCGTGGCCGTGATCAGTATACGTGTAAAGGGAGCAGGTGCACCACAAATCGAACGGTGTGCAGCGTATGCACTGCAGCCACCATGGGCATGATATCCGCCTTGATACAAAAATTATCTACAAGAATACTAACATTTATACTAACAATTTCTACACATAAATTCTACAAGAACCCTACCTGACATGGGATTAACACATCAATGCCCATAGTTTATGGGCTTGAGTTTAAGGAAGAGCGGCAAGCTAGAGACTTCGTCGGCTAGCATACAAGCAACACGGGGGACACGATGGTTTACCCAGGTTCAATCTCCCAGAGAGAAAATCCTACTCCTGCTTTTCTGCTCTTGATTAATGGAGAACCAAAGGTTACAGAGGTGCCTCGATAGAGATGGTGCATAGATGATATCTGGCAGGTGCATGTGCTAGGTTTATTTTTGGTTTCTTAGATCTGTTGTCTATTGTGGAAGGCTAGGTCTCAGGTACCAATACGAGTAGGTTATAAGTTGGATTTTAACTCTAGTATTGAGATTTTATTGTCTTGCGCTCTTGGAGTTTGTGTTCATATGGGCTTCGTATCAGCTGAACCGTCACGGGCTTCATGGACCTTGGCAGGTCATCGAGTAGGCCTTCCGTTGGACTGAGCCAGGTAGGATGTAGTCGGGTGCCCGTTGGGCATACCTATGTCAGTAGCTCCCGAGTGTCCATCCAAATCATAAATTCGGGTGAATACTTAGTTGTCTTGAGCCTTGCATTAGGATGTTGGAGTCGGCAGTTGTGTCGAGTGCAAAGCACTTCACACGGAAATTCATCGGTTCAGCCAAATTTGTAGCGGTTTATAGGGATGTTGTTTAACGTGTGACATGGGTATGCCCTACGGGTGACTGATGTTAGCCTATCCGTTCCAGCCTGGCAGAAGCCCATACAATCACCCTCTCTAGATGGCGAAGTGTAACACCCCGTCCACTAGGCCCGGGGGGTGTCACTCCTAGTAGCTTAATAGGATATCTAGACTGGCCCCACAGACTAACACTAGTCTTTTCTACGTACTTTTTCCTCACTCATGCACACCCGGTTACCCACTTCCCGGTCGGTCATCCATCCTAGAATTGCTCTAGGCCAATCACGCTTAACCTTAGAGTTCTTTTCGAATGAGCTTCTGGAAAAAAAGTTGCAACTTGTTAGTATGAGCATCCTATCAATCCTATTAATTCATGTGCTTGGATCTCACATAAACCCACTCTTTAGAAGATCGATGTCCTCATCGATCAAGCATACCCCAGGAACGTTCCCTCTTGGCACGCGTATGTGCGTCCAGTGCCGACACATGTGTCATGATGTGTCCACTCCGGGCCACACGCGCCATGCTCCACATGTCCCGCCACTGACCCGCACACACCCGACACACGTATGTGCGTCCAGTGCCGGCACATGTGCCATGTCGTGTCCACTCTAGTCCACACGCGTCATGCTCCACATGTCCTGCCACTGACCCGCACACACCCGTTTAACCATGAGAATCGGCTCTAATACCACCTGTAACACCCCGTCCACTGGGTCCGGGGGGTGTCACTCCTAGTAGATTAATAGGATATCTAGACTGGCCCCACAGACCAACACTAGTCTTTCTTGCGCACTTTGTCCTCACTCATGTGCACCCGGTTATCCACTTCCTGGTCGGTCACCCATCCTAGAATTGCTCTAGGCTAAGCACGCGTAACCTTAGAGTTCTTTTCGAATGATCTTCCGAAAAAGAAGTTGCAACTTGTTGGTATGAGTATCCTATCAATCCTATTAAGTCATGTGCTTCGATCTCGCACGAAGTCCAGGAAGGATTCAGGTGACCTAGGCCCATGAAGGCTGCGATTCCTTGGAGAACACGACTAGTTTTTAGATAGAAATTAAAATGGTCGAACCCTAATCTGTAACCGACTTGACCTATCCCGATACCTGGCCTCCCCATATAAAGGCCAGGAGGGCACGGCGAGGAGGACCTCACCTCATACTTTAGCACATAATCCGCCAGTTCTCATCTACACACCCATGTAACCTTCGGCATCGCCATCAATCAAGAACAGACAAGCAGGAGTAGGGTTTTCTCTCCCGGGGCCTGAACCTAGGTAAACCTCATGTTACCGCATTGTGAATCTGTTAGCCGTTCCGCGATCTCCAGCGTCTCCTCTTTCTCCAAAACCCAAGTCCATCACAATGGGCATTGACGAGTCGAACCCTCGTCAACGTGCCTGGTGCTCTTGACAGATCGGGACCAGTTATTTTCTCTAGGGCAAACACAACACCATCTACTCAAACTCGAGTCCCTTAACTTGAATTCAAAAATTGCTAACATAGTTCGACTCATGCCACGGAGGCTTTATTGAGACGAACTCTAGTTTTAATGCACATGTACTCAACGCGTCCGTCAGGAATTTTGTCACACCTACAGGTGCGGTATTTATCTGGTAGAGCACAACGGATGAGGTTGCCAGACCATCGGATTGTATCTGTAGGTCTTATCTTTACGTCACCGCGAAGGTGATTCGGGTGGTCAGAAAGATGTTATCTCCGAACCTAGCAATATAATGTAAAATGGGCGAAGTCTCCAATGAGTTCGGTTGTTGTAAATGAGTCGACATTGTGGATGAATCAACATAATGGACTATAGGGTGCACGATCAACGCTCTCTGTGGGAGTAGGCCCCGAGTGTCTGTTTGATTCGTAGACTCGAGCAAAGACTTATAGTAGCTAGTTGCACGATACTGTAGGGGTTCGTAGCATTGAAAACAAAAAATTCTATCGCATGAACACACACAAGCCAAGATCTATCTACTATATTGTAGCAACGAGTTGATAGAGTACTTACCCTCGAATATTCCAAAGCGGTTAACGAGAGCGGATTCTCGTGGGTGATGTAGTCATTCACTTGCCGATCTCAAGATCACATAGACGATCCTTCCGGCGCCGCATTTCGGCAGCGCTCCCGCAGTAGGTCACACGTTCGGTACTCAATGAAGACCTTCCTATCCCTTGTTCCAGCAGGCAACGGAGGTGGTAGCTCTCTCCTCGCGATTCCGGAAGCACGACGACGTGGTGTCGGAAGTAGAGGGGAGATCCCGCAGGGCTTCGCCTAAGCCGGAGCGGGTATGGTGGAGTAGAAGAGGGGCCTTGGTGATATAGGGTTTAGAGGGCGCCAAGGGGGTGGTGTGGCTGGCGTTAAAGGGCTAGGGTTTGCCCCAAGTCACCGACTTGGAGGAGCTCCTAGCGGTGGAGACTACTAGAGGTGGTAGGCGCCAAAGCTAGGGTTTGTGTTGAGGGGTAGGGGGCGCCCTACCACTCCTTTTATAGATGGGGATGCGCCAAGGGGGAGGGAATCCTCCCCCAATACCACTTCATGTGGACGACGGCAAGGAGAGGGAGGATTCCTCCCTAAGGTAGGAACCCTTCCTGGTTAATACAATTATAGCATGAATGTAAACATTTATCATAAACATGAAGATATAATAATAACTACTTTTATTATTGCCTCTTGGGCATATCTCCAATAGTCTCCCACTTGAACTAGAGTAAATAATCTAGATTACATGGTAATAAACCGAACACCCATGGCGGTTTGGTGCTGGTCATGTTTTGCCCTCGGGAGAGGTTTAGTCAACGGATCTGCCACATTCAGATATGTCTGTACTTTGCAAATATTTATGTCACCATCTTGTACATGCTCTCGAATAGCGGGAAAATGTAGCTTGATATGCTTTAGCTTCTTGTGTGACCTTGGCTCCTGCGCATTGGCTATGGCGCCCATGTTATCACAATAGATAGACATTGGGTCCAGCGCACTAGGAACCACACCAAGCTCCGTAATTAACTCCTTCATCCATATCGCCTCTTGTGAAGCCTTCGAAGCAGCTATGTATTCCAATTCAGTTGAAGATCTCGCCAGAACGCTTTGATTTGCACTCCTCCATCTCACTGCTGCACCATTCAATGTAAATACATATCTAGATTGAGATTTAAAATCATCCGGTTCGGTGTTCCAACTAGCATCGGTGTAACCATTAACAACGAGTTGTTAATCACCTCCATAAGAAAGAACCATATACTTAGTTCTTCTCATGTATTTAAGGATGTTTTTGACCGCTGTCCAATGATCCACCCCTGGATCAATTTGATATATACTAGTAAAACTAACAACATATGCAATGTCGGGTCTAGTACATAGCATGACATACATGATATATCCTATGGCCGAGGCATAGGGAGTCTTACTCATACTCTCTCTATCTTCTGCCGTAGCAGGACTTTGAGTTTTAATAAAGGTCGTATTGGGCAACATGGCAAGAACCCTTTCTTGCTATATTCCATTCCAAACCTCTTTAGAACTTTGTCCAAATATGTACTATGTGAAAGCGATATTAGGCATCTTGATCTATCTCTATAAATATTTATGCCTAATATGTAAGCATCTTCGCCAAGATCCTTCATTGAAAAATTATTATTCAAATAATCTTTGACACTTTTAAGAAGGTCTATATCATCCCAATCAACAATATGTCGTCCACATATAGTACTAGGAATGCTACAGAGCTCCCACTCACTTTCTTGTAAATACAAGCTTCTCCATAAGTTTGTATAAAACCAAAACTTTTGATTACCTTATAAAAACGTTGATTCCAACTTCGGGATGCTTGCTTCAATCCATAAATGGACCGTTGAAGTTTGCATACCTTGTTAGCATCTTCAGTATCGACAAAACCTTTGGGTTGTACCACATTCAACTATTCATCAGTGTCTCCATTGAGGAACACCGTTTTGACATCCATCTGCCATATCTCATAATCGTAATATGCATCGATTGCTAACAAAATCCTCACAAACTTTATCTTTGCTACCGGTGAGAAAGTCTCATCGTAGTCAACTCCTTGAATTTGTCGAAACCCTTTTGCAACAAGTCGAGCTTTATAGACGGTTACATTACCATCATCATCATCATCATCTGTTTTGTTCTTGAAAATTCATTTGTTCTCGACAGCCTTCCGGCCATCCGTTAAGTCCACCAAAATCCATACTTGGTTTTTGTACATGGATCCAATCTCGGATTTCATGGCTTCTTGCCATTTATTGGAATCTGGGTTCATCATCGCTTCCTCATATGTCGCAGGGTCATCGGTGTTGTACACCAACATGACACTCATAACGAGATCATACAAATTGGGAGTGGTACAAGTCCTCGTTGACCTGCGAGGTTCCATAGTAACCTCGACCGAAGTTTCATGATCACCATCATTAGCTTCCTCTCTTATTGGTGTAGGCGCCATAGGAACTTCTTCCGGTGCTGCGCTACTCTCAAATCCGAGAGAAGGTTCGACAACCTCGTTGATTTCTACTTTCCTTCTAGTCACTTCTTTCAAGAGAAACTCCTTCTCTAGAAAGGATCCATTCTTGGCAACAAAGATTTTTCCTTCAGATCTATGATAGAAGTAATACCCAATAGTTTCCTTCAGGTATCCTATGAAGATGCATTTTTCTTCTTTGGGTTCAAGCTTGTCAGGCTGTGATGTCTACGTACTTCTATTCTTGTAGACAGTTGTTGGGCCTCCAAGTGCAGAGGTTTATAGAACAACAACAAGTTTCCCTTAAGTGGATTACCCAAGGTTTATCGAACTCAGGGAGGAAGTGGTCAAAGGTATTCCCTCTCAAGAAATCATGAAATCAAGATACAAGAAGTCTCTTGTGTCCCCAACACACCTAATACACTTGTCAGGTGTATAGGTGCACTAATTCGGCGAAGAGATAGTGAAATACAAGTGGTAACGGTGCCAGAAAATAGCTTGACGGTGAGGTAAAGACTAAAGCAAGCAAACGTGCAACAGATCTAGATGCAAACGGTGTTTCAATGTTCAGAAACAAGGCCTAGGGATCATACTTTCACTAGTGAACACTCTCTCATATAAATATCCTCTATTCATGATACTACTCTTAACTACTCTCTGGTTGGACACTCTAATCATCGGTAGGGCTATAACAACACTCCTCACAATTTCATAAAGACGTCCAACTCCAAATATAACTCATAACAAATATTCAATCTAGCCAAAGTGCCACACACGGTATGCACGTTGTCACTTTCACACACGTGGGGAAAAGCATAGATCTATTAAATCACAAAGAGTATTTATGTAGACTCAAACCTAAGTGTCACCATGGCGTGCATGATGTCACTTTCACACACATGGGGAGAGCAGATATCTAATGAAGAACTTGAGTAGCAAGGTATATCTACTTGATTACAAAGCTCATGACCACAAGATCATGCATAGAGAGAGAGATGAACACATAGCTACCGGTAGAGCCCTTAGCCCGGAGGAATAACTACTCCCTCCTCATCATGGGAATCAACAACGATGATGGAGATGGTGGTGGAGATCGATGGAGATGGCTCCGGGGGCACTTCCCCGTCCCGACAGGGTGCCGGAACAGAGACTTTCTGTGCCCCGAATCTCCCCTTCCGTGGTGGCAGCGCTACGGAGGTTTTCGTGGATTTCTTCTGGATGCCCTAGGGTTTTTGGGTCAGAGGCTTCTTATAGGCGCAGGAATCAAGGTCGATGGGGGTCCAGGGGTCCCACCCCCCCTATGGGAGCCTCCAGGGCTTGCTCGCGCCTAGGGGGTGCGGCCACCCTGTGGCCCCCCTCCGGCTCTGCTTCGTGGTTCCGTGTTGCTCCGGGGAAAATTATGACTTTGGTTTTGTCCCGTCCAATTCCAAGAATATTAATTTTCTATCTTTATAGAACCAAAAACAGAAGAAAACAGGCAACTGGCACTGTGGCATCTTGTTAATAGGTTAGTTCCAGAAAAGATATAAAAACACCTCAAAGTGTAGAAAAAGCAAAGCAAAGTAGATACAAAACAAGCATGGAGCATCAAAAATTATAGATACGTTTCCGACGTATCAAGCATCCCCAAGATTAACTACTGCTCGTCCTCGAGTAGGTAAGTGATAAAATAATAATTTTTGAGGTGACATGCACCCTCACAATAAAGATCAAACCATTTGCAAGCATTGAAAGCTGTGATCAAAGAACTCTAAACATGTGCATGAAAGATGGAGTTCTAACAATAGGACATAGTAACTATGCATGCAACATGAAAGGCTACAAACAAAGATCATGAATAACATGCATTGAAAAATGTTTGTTTGTTTCACATACTGAAAATATGGCATATTGGAATTCAGCTTGTCCCTCATGGATTAGCAAATAGATGCATAGGACACCTTCAAAGTTCACAAGGGTGACTAGAAACAAGTAGCACAAGAACAAGTAATATCACAATATGCATCAGTCAATAAGCTTTGGAGCACTGCACACAGAATGACAACTATGCTCTCTTAATGGTGCCTAAAGGTAGAAGGTGGAGACTCAAATAATGGTGGAAGAAATGCCTTTTATAAAGGAAGCAGGGATTTCAAGTTTCAAAAAGAGCTTCCAAAAATTATGGTACTTGTTAGCTTTCATCCCTCATTGCCCCTCTCATAAGCATCTTGAAGTGGTTAAGGTTAAAGTGGCAAAGCTGGAGTATATGCTTGACGAAGTATAGTTGGCAATCTCATGCCCCTTGAATACGAGGGCCACACCTCATGCATACTCAACTTTGGGTCCAGGTAAGTTCTTGTCACTGTAAGTATTTGCATATCATTGAGAACCGCCAACGGGGTACCCCTTGCACATGGTACAGGAGCTTTCCCATAACCAAAATGACAAGGCAAGCAGACAATGAGCAACTCAGCAATCTTCTTATTTAGCATGGGAATATGGTGCTTTTTTCTCTCTTTCCTCTTTCTCAATGTGTCTCTCTTTTTTTATAAGAACAATGCTTCATAGATGTCATTATGGTGATGCTGCAAGTTTCCACCATGATTAGGCATGGCTTAGGCTAGCGGCCCAGGCATTTCTCTAACACAGATACAAACTCCATGGACTTACAAGTTCCCACTTTATTTCACACCGGTGACATACATAGATAATAGAGCATGATATCAACTGAGTACAAAGTACAAGATAGCTGAAAACAAGAATATACTTGGAATGGTGTAACACACCATGCATAGGAGTTTATAGTGGACACTTTGGAATAACTTGGTTTCTTGGGAGTTGGAAGCATGAGTAGAACTTACTCATAGAAGTGGAGGCTAGCAAAAGACTGGGAGCAACCAATTAAGAGAGCAATAATGGCCATAATCATGTAGTGCAACAAAGCATTACTAATCAAAGCATAGAGTGGTACTACAAGTCAAGGACTAGATGATCATAGAGGATAATGGTGACTTGTCATAGTCATAACATGGTGTGAACATGTGCCAAGTCAACCCAAACAAAGCATCAAAGGAGAATACCACAATACTATGCTTTTGCATGCTAAAAACGCATAATTCTTTCAGGCACACTAAGAAATCCCAATTGTTTGGAACAAGACATGCTACAAAAATAATCACTAAGCATAAGGTCAAAACAACACCTAGCATATCATGCTAAAGTCTAAGTCACATTCAATGCAAGCTCCTCTTTGTACCACTATAAGCATGAAACTTCCTACTCTTTTCCAACACCAATCAACTTATTTGAAACAAGTCACAAAGATAATAATCAATAAAGATCAGTGAGCTTGTCTCACAAATCCACAAAGAAGAACTAAAAAGTTCTAAGCTGAAAGCTCAAGAAAACTAAGGCTAAACATAGTGCTAGCAAAAGAGAACACTCACAGAACAATAAGAGTGAAAACTAGAGTGTTCTAGGCAATGAAAACAGAGTGTGTCTCTCTCCAAAAAGGTGTGTTGTGATCAACCAAATTTATTCAAGCAAACTAAGCAAACAAAAACCAAAAACGAAAACTAAGACGCTCCAAGAACAACACAACCAGTGCATGAAACAATAAAAACGAAGTGTCTAGAAAGACCTGAGCTTTTTATTGATGAAGAAGGGGATGCCTTGGGCATCCCCAAGATTTGACGCTTGTACCTCTTGGATATTTCTTGGGGTGACACGGGGTGGCATACCCAAGCTTGAGCTTTTTCCATTCTTCATCTCATTACATCATTCTTTCTCTACACCTAAAATTTTTCCTTCATACAAAACTTCACACAATCTTCATTAGCAACATTAGTTTATTCAAAAGATATTAGACCCTTGGAAAAGCTTTGGAACAACAAGGCTTTTCACTAAAAACACAAGCTACTGTAGTAACTCCTTCAAAAATCTCAATTCACGTAAAGAGAACTCAAAAAGGAATCAATAAGAAGCAAATGCAAATAATGGCGGAAATCTATCAAAACAGACCAGCAGGTAGAATCCGATTTTTTCGAAGACCTTATGTTGCTAAAATCAAAAAGTGTTGAACTAACAAACGGTAGATAACATACTGGGGGATTTATTCATGAATTTTCATCTCAATCCAACTTACAGAGACTCCTCAAGAATATTTATGGTGGAGGACGGAAATCTGTTTTGGGACAGCAACTCCCCAAATCTTACTTCCCTCTCATTAGAGGTCATTCTTGGCAAAAAAAAGCAAACAAAAAGGATAAGGAGAGGTCATTTCAAAAGTAATAACTTACAAGACTCAAGAAAACTCTTGGTTTATCTCCCAACAAGTACTTTTCTTTAACGCCTTTAAGTTAGGCTTGATAGTTTGAGAAGATGCTCACATAAGAAATATGAATTGAAGTAAAAGAGAGCATCAAGAACCAAATTCAAAAAACATTTAAGTCTAACCCACTTCCTATGCATAGGAATCTTGTAAATAAACAAATCATGAAAGCACAAATCATAGGAAAGCAAAACAAGTGCAACTTCAAGATTTTCAACATAAAGAGGGGAAACTTAATATTATTGAGATACATAAAATCATGTTTCCCTCTCTCATAATAACTTTCAGTAGCAACATGAATAAAATTAACAATATAACTACCACATAAAACATTCTTATCATGAGCCACATGCATATAATAATTATTACTCTCCACATAAGCATAGTCATTATTATTAATTGTAGTGGGAGCAAATTCAACAAAATTGCTATCATTATTATTCTCATCACAATAATCATCAAATATAGGAGGCATATTGTGATCACAATAAATTTTCTCCTCAATAGTAGGTGGACTAAAAATATCATATTCATGATTGTAATCATCATAAATTGGAGGTTTGCTATCATCATAAGCAATAGAATAACTATCTTCCCAAGTGTTCTTATTTGTAAACGTATCATCATTGGAAGGAACATGGATAGCACTAATAGCACAAAAATTATTAATATCATCATTTTCAGAATTGGTACCAAAGTGATTTTCAATATCAAAAGTAGTGTGCTTTTCCCAATCATGATCACTAATATAGGTAACAGGCACAGGAAAATCATCTAATCAGACTCATCAGCAAAAACTATGATAGGAGTAACATGCTTAGGGGAAGATACCATTTCCTCTCTCCTTTTACTCCTCTTCTTCTTCTCTTCTCCTCTTTAGGAGGGAGAGGCTTGAAAGGAAGCTTCTCCACATACACTGGTTTATTGTTAGAGACAATAGAAGAAACTTTGGAGGATTCCTCCTTCTCATTAATAATATTAAAACACATATCAGTCCTGTCATAATTTGGTAAAATATCATCTTTTATAAGATTTTGTATGTAAGTATTTGCATGGCAGTTTTCAACAGAATAAAGATGACAACAATGCAGGATGCTATTCATATCAAAAGTACTCATGTCTATCAAAGAGGTTTTTCTTGATAACTCTTCACACCCCAAAAATAATGTAAGTTCATCATGTTGATTATCAGTGATCACGTTATCACAATACAAACTTGTAGGATTATTATGGCCTAAGCATTGAAAATTGAAATGACCCACTTCAAAGCAAAGTTCACAAATAAAAGGATAGAGGGCACAAACTTTTTTACCAAGATCATCTAGAGCCTTATACCACTTTCTAGTTTTTTCATTCCAGTGGGTGATACAATATTCTTCTTCTGTTTGATTCTTCTCACAAGGTCTATGCATACCACAAAAATTAACATGCTTATAAGAATTATACTTTCAGAAGTTTGAGCATGTTTATTGCAATCATTAATAACATTTTCATTTTCCATGCAAGTGTCTTTAAAAGGTTCATGATACATGTCCCACTTTTCTTTAGGAGCATTAATATGGGAAGAAAAGGCTCCATAATATTTAACAAGAATTTGAGGATCAATACCATATCTAGCACTAAGCTCTTGAAAATTAGCAGTTTCAGCGAAAGACTTAATGCAATCATACTCATAGTTTATACCTGGTTTTTTACCTTTGTCGTTATCCCAACCTTCGGTATTTCTTTGAATTGTTTCAAGAAGATCCCACTTAGCCTTGACCTCCTTACTTGTGAAGGATCCCTCTAAACAGGTATCCAAATAGTCCTTGTAATGTCCTGAAAGCCTTCCATAAAAATTATTGATAACAACATTACTGGGGAGCTCATGAATGGGACATTTGATCATTAGTGACTTCAATCTCCCCCAATCTTGGGCAATACTTTCTCCCTCATGAGGATGAAAATTATAAATATAATTCCTATCTTTATGAACTTCATGAGGAGGATAAAATTTAGAATAAAAGAGAGATTCAAGTTCCTTCCACTTCAAATGATGAGGATCATCTAGTAGCTCATACCACTCCCTTGCTTTGTCCCTAAGTGAGAAAGGGAAAAACTTCCTCTTAACTTGGTCCATTGAAATACCTGCACACTTGAACAACTCGCATAATTCATATATAAAGAGTAAATGATCACTAGGATGGACAATTCCATCTCCAAAATAGCAGTTATTCATAACACGTTCAACAATTTCAATAGGTATTTTAAAAGGGTCACTTTCAGTATGTGGATTTAGAATATCACAAGTATCATTAGAATTACCACATATGGGAGATAAAGTATCATAAGAGCAAATTTTCTTCCCTAAAGCTGGGGAACTAAAAAGATTTTTTTTCATAAAAACTAGCTTCCCCAAGCTTAGACGTTTCCATACCATTAGTAACAATGGTGTTCAAAAAATTCATACTAATAACATTTCTATTAGCATGCAAAGAAAGTTCCATAGGTTTTTTAATTTTCTTTTCAAACCACTCATGTTCTAACTTAGGAAAAATACTAAAAAGCTCTCTAATTTTGTTGTTGTTTTCCATTAAGCCTAACTAGTGAAAACAAGAAACAAAAAGACAAAGTTGCATAATCTAAAGGAAATAACTTCGAGCACTCACTCCGGAGGATGTGAGTACCTTTTACCTTACCTCCCCGGCAACAACGCTAGAAAAGAGCTTGATGTCTACGCACTTCTATTCTTGTAGACAGTTGTTGGGCCTCCAAATGCAGAGGTTTGTATAACAGCAGCAAGTTTCCCTTAAGTGGATTATCCAAGGTTTATCGAACTCAGGGAGGAAGTGGTCAAAGGTATTCCCTCTCAAGCAATCCTGCAATCAAGATACAAGAAGTCTCTTCTGTCCCCAACACACCTAATACACTTGTCAGGTGTATAGGTGCACTAGTTCGGCGAAGAGATAGTGAAATACAAGTGGTAACGGTGCCAGAAAATAGCTTGACGGTGAGGTAAAGACTAAAGCAAGCAAACATGCAACAGATCTAGATGCAAACGGTGTTTCAATGTTTAGAAACAAGGCCTAGGGATCATACTTTCACTAGTGAACACTCTCTCGTGTAAATATCCTCTCTTCATGATACTACTCTTAACTACTCTCCGGTTGAACACTCTAATCATTGGTAGGGCTATAACAACACTCCTCACAATTTCATAAAGACGTCCAACTCCAAATATAACTCATAACAAATATTCAATCTAGCCAAAGTGCCACACACGGTATGCACGCTGTCACTTTAACACACGTGGGTAAAAGCATAGATCTATTAATAAAGCACAAAGAGTATTTATGTAGACTCAAACCTAAGTGCCACCATGGCGCGCACGCTGTCACTTTCACACACATGGGGAGAGAAGAGATGTAATGAAGCACTCGAGTAGAAAGGTAGATCTACTTGATTACAAAGCTCATGACCACAAGATCATGCATAGAGAGAGATGAACACATAGCTACCAGTAGAGCCGTTAGCCCTGAGGAAGAACTACTCCCTCCTCATCATGGGAACCAGCAACGGTGATGGAGATCGATGGAGATGGATCCGGGGGCACTTCCCCGTCCCGGCAGGGTGCCGGAACAGAGACTTTCTATCCTCCGAATCTCCCCTTCGGTGGTGGCGGCGCTACGGAGGTTTTCGTGGATTTCTTCTGAATGCCCTTGGGTTTTTGGGTCGAAGGCTTCTTATAGGTTCAGGAATCAAGGTCGGTGGGGGTCCAGGGGGGGCACACCCCCTATGGGCGCCTCCAGGGCTTGCCCGCGCCTAGGAGGGTGTGATCGGCCTGTGGCCCCCCTCCGGCTCTGCTTCGTGGTTCCATGTTGCCCCGGGGAAATAATGAGTTTGGCCTTTGTCCCGTCCAATTCCGAGAATATTGATTTTCTGTCTTTCTGGAACCAAAAACATAAGAAAACAGGCAACTGGCACCGTGGCATCTTGTTAATAGGTTAGTTCCAGAAAAGATATAAAAACACCTCAAAGTGTAGACAAAGAAAAGTAGATCCAAAACAAGCATGTACCATAAAAAATTATAGATACGTTTCCGACGTATCAGGCTGTAACTTCTTTACATAAGCTTCACAACCCCAAATTTTAAGGAACGACGATTTAAGTTTCTTACCAAACCATAATTCAGACGGTGTCGTTTCAACGGATTTAGATGGTGCCCTATTTAAAGTGAATGCGGCTGTTTCTAATGCATAACCCCAAAACGATAATGGTAAATCTGTAAGTGACATCATAGAACGAACCATATCTAAGAGAGTTGGATTACGGCGTTCAGACACACCGTTACGTTGTGGTGTTCCCGGCGGTGTCAATTGTGAAAGTATTCCACATTTCTTCAAATGCTCTCCAAACTCGTAGCTTAGATATTCACCTCCACAATCGGATCATAGAAATTTAATCTTCTTGTTATGTTGATTCTCTACTTCACTTTGAAATTCCTTCAACTTCTCAAAAGTTTTGGAATTATGTTTCATGTGAAATAGATATACCCATATCTACTCAAGTAATCCGTGAAAGTAAGAACATAACGATAACCACCACGTGATGACACACTCATCGAGCCACAAACATCGGTATGTATGATTTCCAATAAGTTCGTAGCTCGCTCCATCGTACCATAAAATGGAGTCTTAGTCATTTTACCCATCAGACATGCTTCACATCTTTCAAGTGATTCAAGAAGTCCATCGGAATGGAGTTTCTTCATATGCTTCACTCCAATGTGACCAAGATGACAGTGCCACATGTATGTAGAATTGTCATCCAATTTCAAACATTTAACATCTATATTATGAACATGTGTATCACTACTATCAAGATTCAATAAGAATAGACCATCTATCAAAGGTGCATGACCATAAAAGATATTACTCATATAAATCAAACAACCATTATTCTCGGACTTAAACAAGTAACCGTCTTGCAATAAACATGATTCAGATATAATGTTCATGCTCAACACAAGCACCAAATAACAATTATTTAAGTATAAAACTAATCTCAATGGTAGATGAAGAGGTTGCTGTCGACCGCGATCACATCAACCTTTGATCCGTTTCCAACGCGCATCATCACCTCGTTCTTTGCTAGTCTTCGTTTAGTCTGCAGCACCTGTTTAGAGTTACAAATATGAGCAACCGAACCAGTGTCAAATACCAGGAACTACTACGATTACTAGTAAGATGCACATCAATAACATGTCTATCGGATATACCTTTCTTCTTGATGTTTTCGTTCTTCAGATCCGCCAAGTACTTGGGGCAATTACGCTTCCAGTGACATTCTCCCTTGCAGTAAAAGCACTCAGTATTAGGCTTAGGCCCAGCCTTAGTCTTTTTCGCCGGTGTAGTAGCTTTCTTACCGCCCATCTTGAAGTTTCCCTTTTTCTTAGGCTTGCCTTGGTTCTTGAAATTGGTGGTATTATTAACCATCAACACTTGGTGCTCTTTCTTGATCTCCACTTCTGTAGACTTCAACATAGAGAAGAGTTCTAGCAACGTCTTATCCATGCGCTGCATGTTGTAGTTTATCACAAAGTTCTTGTAACTTGGTGTTAGTGATTGGTGGACACGATGAATCCCCAAAGCATTAGGAATTATGATTCCCAAGCTCTGGAGCTTATTGGCGCGCCTATAGGGGGTGTGGCCCACCTCTGGCTCCGCCCTCTTGCCTATATCTTCTCCTCGAAACCCTAATACACGGGGAGCAACCACAAAATGATTCCGCCGCCTATGCGGGGCAGAAAACACCGAGACAGAAAGAGCTCTCCGGCAGACAGATTTCTGCCGGGGAAATTCCTTCCCGGAAAGGGGAGATCGTCGCCATCAACACCATCATCAAGCTAGACTTCATCGGGATCATCATCATCATCCACACCATCATCTCCACCATCACCATCATTATCACTCCATCCCGCTGTAACAATTGTGTTGAATGTTGCATAGTGTAACATCCCAACATTAGAGCATAGAAATAAGCTGAACCCAGATGTGTGCATTGCATTCATGCATAGAAAATCCGAAAAAAATTCGCGCTTTTAAACAAAACTTGTCAAGGTGATTGAAGCTTCTCTTAACTTGATGAAATAAGAAGTAGATCATCAAGTTGACTGCGATAAGTTTCAATAGGACTTTGCTAAAACCTTACTTTGGGTAAGGGAGATTTAACCTAAGGGTAGATCAAATGAAATAAAAGATAAAACCTAATACATTATGATTTATATTTGATCTTTAGGTGATCATATCATAGTATCCATTATAATCACTCATGAGTACCAATTTAAGGATATAACACCAAATATGAACTTAACCACTATATCTTAATCTCATATGCATATACCTGAGTATCATGGTAAGGTATAACCCTACTTCTTAAGCAATATTGAGTAGGAAAGAAACTGAGTTTAGATCATTCACCTATATCTTTCTTTCCATATCAATCCTTATCATCCCTATTGAGTTATATTTCAATATTTGTTATTAATCAATGTTGAGAAATCAACTATTGATTCATCCATTCCCAACATATCAAGTATTTGATCATAACACAACTGACAAATAAGTGTCTACAAAGAAACAACTAAGAAGAGGTGTATAGTGATGCTAGTTTCAGATGTCATTTATTTGATAAGAATGATTGAAAAGAATCCAATCAATAAGATAGTTGATGGAGTTAAATTCTTCCTTGATAAAAAGAAGATTACAAGGATGAAGTCTGGAAATAGTTACTAGGAGTAGTCCTATTGGATCAAGTAGGTATAGTTAATGAATTATATCTCTTAACCCAATAGAACTAAACAGAAGATAATTATCATACAACTACAATGTTGTATTGATGGAGCCTTGTTTAGCCAACTGGAAACCTAAACCATAATGGATCAAAAGATTATAATGATCAAGCCTTATCCACCAAGGTTGAGTACTTATGTAAAGTATAAGTAGTATTGATGGATAAAACATGATTGAAATCCTAGTAGAGGTAAGCTATCCTAGAGTAGTCATTACAACCCACATAAATTTAATTCAGGGATTTAAGTGTGAGCCATTAGAGTAAAGAGAATATAGGATGATATTATTCAATTAAAGCTAGTATAACATAGAGTTATAAAAGTAGTGTTATTCATCTTAAAGGTTAGTCAACTTTAGAGAAAGATTAGTGATGGAGGATTAAAAAAGATTGGGAGTAGAGTTTGAAGGAAATACTGGTTGGATGGAAGATTATCAACAGCAGAATAGTAAATACAACCAAGCAAGGATATGAGAAATCTATGAAGTACCTTTGTATCAGACTCATTGGATTCATCCATGAGTTTAGAGGAATGGTATATGAATAAGAAGATTTTAATAAGTAAATCCATCATACTAACCATGATGATGGATAGGAAGAAGTATTATATCTAGGAAAGGAATTCCTTAATTAGAGATCCAAGATTGTGAATTATAATTATATGTTATAAATCATCTTCCTATTAAATCTTGGTAAGCAATCAAATCTAAATCTCAAATCAAACATAATATCCATCTTATACTATTGATCCATCATCTGATGTCTATAACACTTTATAGAAATATTTCTCTATAGCAAATCACATAAGCACATCTCTGTTAAGTCCAACCATCATAACTATATGTGCTTAAGTATATCTTTATCAATTCTTTTCCATGAAATATTCTAGATATAACTTTCTAGTACTAAAGGTGAGGCTATCAAATATCCCAAACAGAAAACAATATGTTTAGCTATTGAATCTTTAACCACATTCATAAAGGAGACTAAAGATATTAAAATCCCTAAACCTTAGGGTAGATATGCATAATACAAAACCTTAAACCCCTTTGTTTATTACAAAAGAATATATACATTGTCATGTTCCAAACCAATGGAAGTAGTAATAACTATATCAATGTCTTTTATATTTCATGCATCAAATAATGGTATAGGATCATTACACATATAAAAGTTTCTATTCGAAATATGTGCCAACTAAAGTTAAGTTGATGATCAAATAAGAATATATCATTTAAGAAATTCATAACTAAAGGAGGAAAATAAAATAATAAGAAGAGCTTTTACAAAATATTAAAAGGGGTTCATATATTAATAAAAATAAAAGGAATATAACAAGATTATATATAATAAAAAAATTCACAAATAATACTAACTATGTTTTTGTATTATTGAAATAGTCCAGCAAAGAAATCCTATAAAGAAAAGTTCAAAATATAAATTAAACTCAAATCTGAATAAGAAAACAGAAAATATAAAAAGGATAAAACAAAGAAAAACACAACCTGGACGTGGCCCAACACCCCTACACCTATCTGACGCCCCTGTGCAGCCCACAACAGCCCAGTAACCAGCCCAGTTCTTCTTCTTCTATGACTGACAAGTGGGGACAACAAAGGACTGCGGGTTGAGAAGCAAAGATCGTTAGGGGGTTATCCGCAAAACGGCCATCGTCGTCATCGTCACGCACACAGACAGCTCGCTGGCGGAGCTCGCCGCCGCCCGATGCCGTCATCGTTGTTGTTGCGCCAAGATCAACGCCGTCGTTGCCAGGAGGGGATAAGAAGGCCACCACGACGCACTGCCTCAATCCCTATCTCCAATTCCTCCTTATCCTCTCAGATGCGAACGGGACCGAAACACTAGCTCACCGGAGCCACCCCTCACCATCAAATCACATCTCCCCACACCATTCTGAGCAGCCATGGAGAAGCGCCTTCCTCCGTAGATCCTCGGAATAGAATCTTGCGTCAAGGGGAGCACTGGAGTGGGTGAATTTTGCCGTTCTTCTTTGCAGCAGTTCGTCGAAATCCTCGTCGGGGAGCTCGTTTCTGACCGTGCCTGTCCCCGCCGACCACTCTATCATCATTAGGGTAAGTTCCTGAACCTTCCAGCATCCTTGAATCGCCTGATCTCGTTGTAAATCGCCGTTTCACCGTAAGCCACCGTCGGCCACCATCGGAGCTTGTCGGAGCTGAGGCTCCGGTGACCATTTCCGAGCGGCGACGCCACTTTTAGGTTCAGTAGGTTACGCTGATTCGAACTAGGTCCATTTCGCTTGCTAGAGCACCATAGATCGTCGCCGGTGACCACTCACCGACGCCGGTGGTGGTGCTGACGCCATCGCTGTGCCATGCTTACCTCATGATCAAGCCACGTCAGCTCGTTTGACCGGTCTTTGCCCGCGTAGTTGATGACATGGCCTTGGGCCCATATGTCATTGACTGGGGGTCAAGGCAGGGTCGGTAATAAATGGATTTTCCTTACACAGCGTGCTGAGGTGGGCAATGGCCCACTAGTCAGTGACTAAGGCTAGCTCTTAGTGCGGTGTAAAAGGTATTATCTGTTAAGAAATAAATACAATGTTATAATTCAATTAATAATATTCCAGAAATATAATAAATGATTAAATCTTGTTTAATTAATAACTTTTGATTTACAATTCAGAAAAATATGTATAATATATGAAAACTTGTAGAAAAATAAAATCTACCACTTAAACTTATTATCAAATATTATTGTGATAATTATTTAAATAAATATTATTTAATAAAAGTTTTATAAGTAATAAAACTTTAATAATTCATATTCCTATAATGATAAATGTTAATAATATAAGTAAAATACCAAAAATCTTAGAAAAATAAGAATTCTAATTTAAAAATATAATCATGTCTCTTTAAGTTCACTTCATTAAATATTTATTATTTAGTAAGTAACTATAAAGTAATAAGGATTATAAAAATCATATCTTATTATTTATAAATCACAAAAATAAATGTGATACACCAAAATGATCACAAAAATAATATCTAAATGTTAAAAATCTAATATTTTACTTCTGAGGTAAAAAATTAAATATTTTAATACCTCAAATTTAAACTTATTTACTTCATTAATAATTCATATAAAGATAAATAAAATTTATTAATATTCCTAAAATGAGTCAAATAAGTCTAATAAATAGTATTAGTCTTAAATATTAATAATATAATGCCATAATGGTTTAAAACATTATAAATGTTCTTATTTTAGAAGTATCTCCAACCTTAAATGAAGATTATCTTCTAAGAAGAATTCCACTAATAATAAAATCCTTAAAGAACAACTTGTAAACAATCAAATCTTTTCTAAACCACATTAATCACCAAATTACAAAAACTACTACAACACTATATAAATCCATAAGTAGTTAAGTAACATTATGTTGGGTTTATAAACTATACTTACTTATTTATAAAAGATGAAGGATATTACTCTATTATAAAATCAAGAAACCATTACCCAAGTAACAGAATAAACATTCTTAAGTAACTTAAAGAACACATTTCAGATATACAAGATACCAATGTATAAGTACTATACTTTCAAAACTATCTATACTTTAAAGTTAACTTTAGTCTACAGAATCTTAATATAACACTATAAGCATTATTACATGTTTTATAGTTAACTTTGGTCTGAAGTAGTTAAGCTATAAAGCAACTCAAGCCAAACCATTTAAGCAAACAAATAATATCAACCACCACTAACTAACCACAAAGTTTGTTTAGACCTTAGAAGAGAAACCTTTTCTTCGAAGGTTATCCTTTTTGCCACTTTAAACAAGAACTTTTGTATAAGTAATCCTAACTAGTATGTCATAAGTATGTATACTTTACTCCTACATATGTGTTGTTTACAACCACTCATAAACTCTAATAAAAGTACAACTATGAAACTTATCTAAAAAGACTACACATTCCAAAGTAACCATTTTCGGAATCCAAACCCTAAAACAATGTTATCCCCGGGATTTGCGCTTAGATCGTGCATCACATTACTTATGCATAAAATCATATTGCTTCTTTAAACATTAGTCCTTACCGGACCAATGATGCCGATTTCAGATTTTGGATCTTATACACTGACTCGAAGACCGTGAGTGCATAATATTGCAATCACAAAAGGCAAGTTCATCACTTGCTCATGTCCTTTGTTTATTTTTTGTAAAGTATTTTACAAATCCAGTGTTGTTATCACCTGCATTTGAAAAAGGTCGAAAAACACTATTTTTGATAATAATGTGAACTATTGGTTACTGATCCAGGGTGATCAGCTAATCTATTAAATCTGATAGTTGGAATACCACTGTTCAGAACTATATCACCTAGGACTTAACAACCAATGTCGCCAGTGATTCTTGCGCCGTATATTATGAGTTGACCATGAGATTTGGAATGGGATGGAGAAGTCAGCTGCATCTTCTTCCTCTCGCATGAAGCCGGATGTGCAGGTCATGGCTGTTATCCTCGTAGCATGCATATTAATTGGTAATTCGTAGAGGATATGCAGCATATGGGTGGGAACCCTCATCGTCCCATGATAGTTCTGGCATCTAACGGTTTGTACAAACCATTGCCGTAATTCTTTATGTGGGCATGGTGTACACCAAGGAGGCATGCGAGGTCGCGAAGGGGGCAGTGATTGGCTTGGATCATCTTCTGGGCCCCACATCATGGAATTGTGGACGGGAATAAGCTGCCCGGTTGTGCAACAAAGAGTTGATCTCTCATGGGTAGAGTAACGCACCTCTGCAGAGTGTAAGAACTGTAACTTGTTACTCCCTGTTCCGGGAAGGAGCTGCGAACACGGCGGGAAAGGAACTCCATGAAAGTTCTAGTAAACCCGTGAAGGCTGACGGACATAGCTTTTCAGAATAAAAGCAACCTTTGAAGAAATGTTTATAAAAACTTGCATTTCCTACGACCTACGGTCTGTGGCTGTAGTTATAGTGCATCAAACACTCCTTTTCTAGTGAATTTGCTGAGTACGCTCATACTCAAAGTATCTTCTTAACCCTTGCTAGATTCTGAAGCCATTAAAATGATGTCTACATCAAGTTATGCTCCAGGACTTATCATGCTCAGATAAAGCTTTTCAATGAAGACAAGGAAGACAACATATACCTCAACTCAAGTGAAGACGAAGTTATTGATTAGATAGGAATATAATCTCTAGCAAAAGAACCTATTTCTGTAGTGCGTTGTGATAGCAGCAATGCCAATCTCTTAGCCAGAATACTAGACGCAATAGTATAATTTTTCTTGCATTATTTATCTTTGATTCTTCTCCGTAAGAAGTTCTTTCTCTCTCTTTAACCTAGAGTGTTCTCTGGATCTTATGTAAAGAGTGAATTGTAACCTTTATCCATGTATTGGACCTGCTGTGTTTCTGTTGTGCCATTCTGAGGGATGTAATACTAGTGAATGGTGTTTCATTGGTGTTATGTCAACGACTATAGTATACTACATCATGCAGTGGTATGATGGGTCACCGCACATAGTCTTTAGGGGAACTTTCCCGGTGTTGATTACTATTGTAGTTGATGCTTGTGAGTGGAACCATTGGATTATTGTTTATGTTGAGATTTTTATTCATCACCATATCATCTTTGATCTTGATCCATATGATGTCTCGTGAGTAGTTCGTTTAGTTCTTGAGGACATGGGAGAAGTCATGTTGTTAGTAGTGAATTTGTGTAGAGATACTATTCAATGGTTTAGTATTTAAGTTGTGGTTCTATTCTTCTAATGGTGTCATGTGAATGTCGACTACATGATACTTCACCATTTATGGGCCTAGGGGAATGCATTTTGTATTTGGATACTAATTGTGGGGTTGCCAGAGTGACAGAAACCTGAACCCCCGTTAGGACACCATTGCACAAGGGAGTGTAGGATCTCAGAGTTTAAGGCTGTGGTTAGGTTTATACCTTAATTGCTTTCTTGTAGTTGTGGATGCTTGCAAGGGGTTTAATCACAAGTATGTATTAGTCCAAGTAAGGTCGATACATTAGCACAGGTTCACCCACAAAACACTTACAAAACTAAAGAAGACTACTCAGCTATATGAAGCGAAACACTTGACAGAATTCCCATGTGTCCTCGAGAACGTTTGGTCGTCATTAGTATTTCCACCGGCTTGTCCTTTGCTAAGAAAGGATTGGGCCACTTGCTGCAATTGTTTGTTGTCTTTATTACTTGCATTTTATTTCCTTGCTTTATCAGAAAACCCCTAAAAATCCGTTTGCCAAGTATTTACAGAGATTTCCTGCTCCATACCACTAGTCATCACCTTCTACTCCTCGTTGGAGTCGACACTCCTATTTATCAAAAGTACTATGATACACCCCCTATACTTGTGGGTCATCAGCGTTCCCAGACATCTTAAGCACATGCTCACTGACGGAGCTGCCCTCTTCCATCTTGCAGTTAAAGAACTTTTCATAAGCTTCATAACTCTCAACTGCCACGTGTGCCTCAAATATCATTTTGAGTTCATGGACAATATCATGTGGGTCAAATTTCTCAAACCTCTTTTGAAGCTCTGATTCCAAACCATACAAGTTAGCACACTGAACTGTGGATTACTGATTCTTCCGAGTATAGTAAACATTTTTCACCTCATCGGTAGCATCATCTGCAGGTGGGTCACCCAGCGGTGCATCCAGCGCATAGGTCAACTGACCAGCATTGAGGACAAATCTCAAATTGCGGAACCAATCCGCGAAGTTGCTTCCATTGTTTTTCAAATTTTCTTTCTCTAGGAACGCATTAAAATTGATGGTAGGGGCCGCCATGATCTACAACATATTTGCAATAGTCTAGACTAAGTTTATGACAAATTGAGTTCTAATTAATAGTTAAATTAATCCAGGTGAACTCTCACTCAAAAAATATCCCTCACATTGTTTTAGTGATCACACGAACCAAATCCACTACATCAAGTCCGATCATCACGAGAGATGATGTAGTTTCAAAGGCGAACAATCAACATGTTCATCATATCTACTATATGACTCATGCTTTACCTTTTGGTGATCCGTGTTCCGAGACCATGTCTGTACATGCTAGGCTCGTCAAGATTAACCTTAGTTTCTGCATGAACAAATCTGGCTTGCTCCCGTTGTATGAACACGTAGAATCTACCACACCCGATCATCACGTGGTGCTTCGAAACAACGAGTCTTGGAAACGGTGCTAACTAAGGACGAACACTTTGTTACTTGATATTTTGTGAGAGGGATCATCTTATAATGCTATCGTCACGATCTAAGCAATACAAGATGCATAAAAGGATTAACATCACATGTAATTCATAATATGTGATATGATATGGCCTTTCTTCTTGTGCTTCCGATCTCCATCTTCAAGCACGAACATGATCTACATCATCACCGGCGTGGTGTCAAGGTCAATGGCACCGCTCCATGGTTATCGTCCACCAGCATCAACTATTACAACTACTTTGAATAATAAACGCACAGGTCTTAACGACATTAAAAGTCAACCATAAGGCTCCTGCCGGTTGCCGACTTACAATAAGGATCATTGCATACATCATATATAATCACAATCATGGCCATATTACATCATAGCACACTCCTGCAAAACAAATTTAGACGCCTCTAATTTTCTTTACATATTTTACGTGGTTTGGGGCTTTCAATAAGTACCATTCTAACTTACAAACAAGAATGACAATGTTGATGCATGAACTATAAAGTGCCCATTGCAAATTGAATCTTCACTATGATGGGAGAGACAGACACTCGCAAAGACACTTAGGCAATACAAGTTGCATGTCTAGCGTGGAGCAAGTCTCATGAATGATGTCATGTAAGGTTAGCCCGGGCCACTTCATCCCACCATCCCACAAGATGCAAAGTACACAATAAGCAATTGATAATAAAAGCACCACCGCCCATAATGACCATTGTGTTCTACTCATGCAACTGGTCTACATAAAGATACGGCTTTGATACCACTATAGGGGTTCATACAATGGAAAACAAAAAAATTCTATCGCATGAACACACACAAGCCAAGATCTATCTACTAGATTATAGCAACGAGTCGATAGAGTACTCACCCTCAAAGATTCCAAAGCGGTTAACAAGATCGGATTCTCGTGGGTGATGTAGTCGTTCACTTGTCGATCTCAAGATCGCGTAGGCGATCCTTTCAGCGCCGCGTTCCGGCAGCGCTCCCGCAGTTGGTCACATGTTCGGTACTCGATGAAGACCTTCCTCTCCCTTGTTCCAGCAGACATGGAGGTGGTATCTCTCTACTCGCGATTCCGGCAGCACGACAGTGTGGCGTCGGAAGTAGAGGGAAGATACCGCAGGGCTTTGCCTAAGCCGGAGCGGGTATGGTGGAGTATAAGAGGGGCCTTGGAAATCTAGGGTTTAGAGGGCGCCAAGGGGGGTGGTGTGGCTGGCGGCAAAGGACTAGGGTTTGCCCCAAGTCACCGACTTGGAGGAGCTCCTGGCGGTGGTGGCTACTAGAGGTTGTAGGCGCCAAAGCTAGGTTTGTGTTGAGGGGTAGGGGGCGCCCTATCCCTCCTTTTATAGATGAGGAGGCTCCAAGGGGGAGGAAATCCCCCCCAAACACCACTTCATGTGTCTGACGGCAAGGAGAGGGAGTATTCCTCCCTTAGGTAGGAATCCTTCCCTCCCTCCACTTGGAAACCATTGTCCCAGTTTGACTTTTTCAAACTTGCTTTTTGACTTTCAAATTAGAGTTTGATTTCTATCTTCCAAGTGTCCAGCCAAGTGACCTAGGACATGATGTAACCATTCCACTATGTCATGACACATCCATGTACCCTTACCCTTCCAGATCGGTGAACCTTCTAGACCCTTCTAGAACATTCACTACAAGGAATTTGTTGATACATGACCCTCCATTTTCGTCACTGAATCGTCATTGTCTATAATATATGACGATCTTATGACGAAAAACAGATCGTCAAAAACCGAGCGTCAGTAATTGCATGCAGCGACATTTTCCACGAAATCGTCATAACCGTCTATGACGATATTGTCATAACCATTATGACGACCCGATATCGTCACGGGCAAACTAGCATGGCCAGGTCAGATCCTACGTGGCCAGTCCAACGTGGCACGAAATCAGCCCAGTCCACGTCTGTTGTTTATATGGGCCAAGCCCAACAAATCAGCCCAGCATGTTTTCTTGTCAATTCTGGTATGTTACATGGGCCAAGCCCAAGATGTTAGTCTTTTATTTTATTTTTATTTTCCACATTTTAATTCTTTTTATATTCTACATTTTATTTCAGCTGGTCCCACAAGTCTGGTTCCATTTCCGTACACTTCCCACTTAGGTTTTAATTTCCCACAATTTGACAGTAATTAAATAATAAATCATTTAATTAGAACTGAGTACACAAAATTCTTTTGATCACAGTCTATTACAATGTTTCCATGGTTGTAATCACATATATACATTAGTAACCACAAGCTATCTAAATACAACACTAAATGAACTTCTCAAAACTGACTCAAAGCTGTAACTAAATCTAGTCCAGAATGTAAACCCACGACCATATACCTACAGCAGGCAACATCCAACATTAGTCGACGTATGGAGAGACTCATGTCTTCCCGCCAACGAAACTGATTAAAAAGCTAGACTTCTCTACATCATCACATGTCTTCTCAAGCTCCAGGTCCCTTCTTGCTGCTGCATCATCAGGATATCTTCTCTACACCAACACCATGGCAACCTGCGAACTGCTCCCAGCATGCGCCGATCCCTCCAGCTGCTACATCATAAAGGATAGCCCATCAAGCGGTTCAACAAGATAAAGGACATCAAGTAGTTCATCACAATTATCCTTGTCTCATGAAATAGTTTTATTCAGAGTTTCCCCAGACACATCATACCACAAACTACAAGAGATGAGTTCAAGAACTGAAGTACTACACATATCAGCTTACAATGCCACGATGATTAGAGTTAACAATAGTCCATAAGTAACAGCAAGGACATCACTCACTTGCTGGGAAGACACGGGTAACAACGCTGAAGAAGAACAGTCCCAGACGGCCCCCTGTGTTGAAAAGATTAACTCGTCATCGTGCTACTCGGCTGGAGGAAGCATATCATGTTACATCAACAGAGATTATTAACATCAGATATAAAAGAAAAGAAAAACCTATTCAAGTTCATTAAGGACACCACACAAATACAACACATGCTACTATATCTCATAAATTCTACTAGACTTAAACTATAGGGGCAACATGGTTCTTTAGTGATACAGTTATTAGTTCTGGTCCTTCCTGAACCCCTCCCTACAACAACATAAATATAACTATCTTACTACCAGCAACATGTTGTAGCCTGCTTTCAGTTGTAAGCTTCTGATGATATACTTCATGAACCATAGGAATGCAACAGATGGATAAGTATTCCACTAGAGGGTAAAACTAGATAAATCATAGATACTTCCCGAACCCCTCCCTAATGCTGTCACTTCCACACATACAAGCATGCATAGATGTTTAACTAATAGCAAAGACAACTAGGAAATTAGCTTTACAGCACACGTGAATGAAATCAAGTAGCAGACTTCAGAGAAACGAGCTTAGAGGGGGAAGCACAGGAAGATGGAGCGCCACTAGACCTCGGTTGAGGTGTTGCACAACTTGCGGTTCTTTGTCCAGGGAAGGGTATGTTGATGGCGATAGGAGCAGTTGTGACTTGGTGCCACCACCGCAATGATCGACGGCGGCATGCAGCAAAGACAAATCAGGCCAACTGCAGACCACAGTTACAATAGGAGAAGCTTTCTCCATGGGATCTGTCCAAGAGAATAGAAATCAAATTGATAAATTCATGAACAAAGAAACCAAGAGAATAGAATAGAAATCAAAGCAGAAGAATAATTAGTGATTTGTAGCAGTGCCTCATCAAGCATGAGTTGTACATAAAATGGTAATCAACATACATATGAAGCAAATTTGCATGCCATGCATAGATAAATATAGGTAGTACACAAGCCAAGAAATCAAGCTTAGCCATATGACTCACATGTGGTCATGCACTTTGACATGAAGTTCCAAGTGATCACTACACTAAACTTCACTAGAAATGAAGCATCAGCACAATAAACTCAACAGGAAATAAAGCTCAGGTGAACACCGCATGATGATAAGTGATAAGAGCATATTAAAAAGCTAGCATTGTAGAGAAAGAGTTTGAGTGACACATTTAAATGATATAGAGCTATGCAGTGTAAGATTCAGTTAAAAGAGAATCTACTGTAAGCATGAAAGGTTCTTCAGTTCAACTTAAAAGCTAGGTGGATGAATATTTATACAAATGTCACAGCCAACAACCATAATAACCTCACTTCTACCATAGTTCTCAAATATTTTTAGCCACAGACATCTACATTGCCTACAACCACGGGCACTGATAGCTTCAATATGTTAGCAGATTGAAACATAAACTACTAGTAGTATGAACAAACAAAAAAATAAGCTTTGCACTATCACCTTACAAATTGATTGCATTATAAATTTTATTTCTACAAGCAATGACATTTTAGGAAACCACTAACTATGGAATCTAGATCATCCATGTTATCCATCCGCAGAAAGTAATGACTAAAAAATATAAACAGTTTATGAAAGAGAGCACATTACAAGTCAATAAAAAGAACAAAATATTTAACCTACAGAATGAAGCAGCGCAACAGAAACCTAAGTTGGACACAACTTCGAATGTCTCAGGCACCATATGAACAACCAGATAAAACATGAGAGAGTCCTTGCTTGAGGACATAGCAAGATGAAAAATGGATCGCGCTTGTAGAATCATGTGGACACGGATGCATTCTAGTCTACTGCTACTGCTAATAGAGGAAGTGCTGCTATATAATATATCTACAATGACTACAAACCAAGAATATGAGAATACAACTAATCCAATACATAGTACTGCCAGTCAACATAAAATTTCCATTAGCTGCAGGGGAACAAATGACAGATGAATGAGATTAGAATTCCAGCAGTAATCTTCAGGTATATTTAGCTAACATATGTAAAGGGGCAGAAGAATGCAAGGTACATGCCTATTTAAAGAAACAAACGTGGAAGCTTTACCTGTTTAAAGTGTTCTTTGACAACTTGAAAATCTACTTGGCAGTGAAAGACTAGATTCAATTACCATTTCCCCCTCATCGACGGAGATAACCGCATTTGCACATATCTGAACAAAGCCAAGTTCCAAAATCAATTCAGTTTCACTAAATCTAATGGGAAACACTCTAAATGCACTACTTAAGCTCTACTATTACCGTGACATGGGTTATTATGTCTCACAGAGTAAATACCAGCAACATCCGAGAAGACATAATCGCTTTCTTGCTTATTAATCATTATACAATCATGTTTCTTACGACAAGAACTAGTAGAATTAAGGCACAAATGATATTCTAAGCGTAAAAATTAACAGAAGCAAAAAGAGAGTGGGACAGACCAAGGACATCCGCAACAAGCTAAAATCTTGTCAGCAATAGTGAGCATACAGGCAATTATTATCATCAACTTCAACAGTTAAAATCTGGTAGTGAGTATACAGGAAATTATTATCGTAATGTACAGTTCTAATCAATTTCTACTTCTAATGTATAGTTCTAATCCAATCTTATGCTATGGAAATTTCTAATACTGCTTTACTACTAATTAATCAACTAATCTACAAGTAAATGTATATCCAGTAGTTCAATCGCATGCTACTGATCGACTATTTTGAATCTGGGAAAGTGGAGGGATCAGAGAGAGGGGAGGAGGCACTTACTCGCTGGTGATGAAGCTGATGAACTCGGAGACGCAGTCCTCGATGGACTCATGCATACTCCCCGACGACATGTCCTCACCTCACGCAGTCGCCCTGACAGCGAGATCCAGGCCACTGGAGCGCGCTGACCGCCTCCATCCCAGCGCCACGCACGAGCGGATCCCAGAAACCTGCAAACACGGGCCAGATGCGTAAGCCGTTAGGACACAGAGGTGGGGAAAGAGCTTGACCACCGCCAGACCGCGTCGCCGACCACCGCCAGACTTGACAAGGGTGCCCGCCGATGCCACCGCCAGACTGGAAGAGAGGTTATGGTGCTGGGGGAGTGAGGGGGGCGAGCGGAGATCAGCCAGATGGGATCGGGAGTGATGGGGGTGGGGATGGGGGTGGCGGCGGAGATAGGAGGGAGTGTCCTGTGCGGCGGTGTCGAGGAGACGACACTGTGGTGTCGGGGATCGGGAAGGTTTCCGGGAGGCCGCGAGATGAGTCCGTCGCCGTCCGCCTCGTCCATCATTCGACTCGTCGTCGATGGATCTCGCTGGAGGGGGTGTGGATCTCGCTGGAGAATGAGGGAAGCGGCTAGAGCGAGCGGGGAAGAGGATCCCAAACAGAGGGTGGCGGCGGTGCACGCGGATCTTGCTGGAGAAGGGAGAGGTGTTCACTGGAGAAGGAAGGGAGAGGGCGGCGACTTTAGCTCACTTGTGTGTGGTGGCGAGTAGTAGGATTAGGGTTGGCGGAGGGGAGAGGCGTTCACTAGGAGGGGGACGTGGCGGTTTTGGCTGGCACGCGCGCGATGGTGAAATATTCGGTGTCTGCGCGCGTGAATAGGATGGGTACCTTGCCACGTCATCTATCCGTGTCAAGTTCCCACTGATCAACATCTTTTCCATCCATCCTATACACATCCAATGGCCCATCTTGCTATCCTCCGCATTTAGACCTTTCTAGCTATTATGACGATTTCACCGAAAGAAATTATGACGTTTTGAGCAAAATCGTCATAGTTTATTAAGGTTTTGGCCCTCCCAAGCATCTTGAGACCATCCGGTGTGGAATTTTAAGACGATTTTGTAGATGGTCACTACCAAAATGTCACAAGTTAACACATTTGTTGTAGTGATTCCAGTGAAAACACCGGAACCATTCCCGAACTCCGGAATTGGACTTTACTTATATGAATCTTATTCTCCGGACCATTCCGGATCTCCTCGTGATATCTTGGACCCCATCCGAGACTCCGAACTACATTCAGTCTCTTTACTCACTTTCCATATCTACTAAACAACATCGAATCCTTAAGTGTGTCTCCCTACGATTCGTGAATTATGCAGACATGACCAAGACTCTTCTCCGATCAATAAACAATAGAGGAATCTAGAAATTCATATGGCTCCCACATATATCTATGATTACTTTGTGATTGAATGAACCATTTACATACGATACCAATTTCCCTTTGTCTCGCGATACTTTACTTGTATGAGGTCTGATCATCGGTATCTCTGCATACCTAGTTCAACCTCGTCACCGATAAGTACTATTTACTCGTTCCTGTGATATGTGATCCCTTGTGAGCCAGTCACATGCTTGCAAGATAATTGGATGACATTCCACCAAGAGGGACCAGAGTATATCTATCCGCCATATGGATGGACAAATCCCACTATTGATCCATGTGCCTCAACACATACATTTCGAACACTCAGTGCCACCTTTATAACCACCCAGTTATGAAGTGGTGTTTGATGTCATCAAAGCATCCATCCGGTGATGGTGATTAACATGATCTCATGGTCGAAGGATTTAGGTTACTATGTATCTGAAAGCTTATAGCAAACAAACTATTGAAATGACTTGATCTTTATGCTATGCTTATCTATAGGAGTGTCGTGGTGGTGTCACGGCAGATGCCATGGGTAGACTTAAGTTGGGGGACGAATGGGTGCTTGTGGTCACCGGGGAGGGAGTGCACGGTCTTGCCATGCACAAAGAACAAGATGAACTCTCCACACTTAGGAATTTGATTGATACTTGAGATTTACAAGTGCTCCTTGAGCTGTATGAACTAGTGTACTAGGCGCTAGTTCCCTACTTGGTCCAACCTCCTACTACTGCTATGCCCCTCCTTATATAGGTGGTGCTAGCTAGGTTATACCCCTTTGGGTTCTAGGGTTACTGTTTGGATCTTTCTCCCTACTATGCGGGCCGGGTCATGGGCTTGCCCTAAGCCCAATGGCCCAGTCCACAAAGCTAGACAGCTAACGGTCTTCTGGTATGTCACCTCCTGTTCCTTTTGGCATCACGCAGTAACTTTATACATTAGCCCTTGCTTTGGGCGTCATCCGACTCCTTTCATGTCACCCGACGTAGCCTTCCTCTTTTGACCACGCTTTACCATGGTCCCTCCTGAGCGTCACACCGAAAGGTGCCACGCGTCCTATCCGACTCGGCTCATCCTCGGGAGACTCGGCTCGTTGATTCCTGCAAGGTTAACATCTTTGTCTTATACGGGCTGACATAGTTTCTATGTCGGCCGCATACGATTCTCTCTCCCGGCCATACTTACTCGGCTTGGTTCTTTCTTTACTCAGAGTAAGCCAAGCTAGGCTGCGTTTCACCCCTTGTGACCCTACCGGGGGTTATCCCCCCGACATTAGTCCCCGAAGCTGGTGAGGTCTAGAAGTTCTAGCTGTTAGGCGTCTCTAGGTTCCTTTAATGTAATTGGAACTTTATATTTTCATCCTTATTCTTTTCTTGTTGCGCACTGTTTTGGCGCGATTTTGCACTTTGTCGAGTCTGTCTGACAGTTTCCGGGTTTATTCTTTGACTTTCTGGCTCGTTGTCGCCTCGTGCCGAGTCATTTAGGACAATTCCGAGTCATTTTCGGCGTGCCTCAGTCACTGACAGCTGGTAATCATGGTAACTTGCCTCAAATTTTGTTCCAAGCCCTGACCATGCAGTGACGACTGCGCAGTTATTCCCCGTCACTGTGGCAGTCCCATCAGTCTGCGCCTCTTGTCCTTCCTTTCATGACGTGGCAGGGGATTTTCCGTGTATTATTGTCACGTGGAGCCCGCTGGTTGGCTCACTCGGCCGGGTACACGGCCACACGTTGGCCGCACGGTGCAGGGGGATCCCATGATTGGGGTTTTTACTGCCCTTAAGTAGGGGTGGGGGGGTTACAACTCCCTTCGCCTGTTCAGTTTCCCCCTGCCTCTTCTTCTTCCTTGCGCCTACAAAATCAAACTTCCCCCTCTGCGGTTCTTCCTGCTTTCTATTCTTGCCTTGCGGTTGCCCCTTTCCTCTTCTTATTCCATTACGGGTCCTTGTTCTTCCAAACCTCTTCCAACGACGGAGGAGATTGAGTCCAGGAGGATCATGGGTGCACGCGACGGTGCTGATGGGGCCAAGGAACAGGAGGTTCCCGTCGGCGAGCGCGGCGGCTGGGAGGGTTCAGAGGTCTCCACCAAGGAGGTCGAATGGCTCCGCTCCACCAGGCGCATCCCGCTCCAGGTCGACTGTCGTCTTCCTACCGGTGAGATCTCCCCCAAACCCGATGCCAATGAGCGGGTGGTTTTCCTTTCTCATTTTGAGCGAGGTGTCGCTCTGCCAGTGAGCAGCTTCTTTTCTTCGTTTCTTTCCACTTTCCATCTCCAGACCCATCATCTCCCCGCCAACGCGATTGGCTCCCTTTCCTGCTTCATTTCCGCTTGCGAGGCCTACTTTGGCATTTGGCCTACAGTTCTTCTGTGGGCCAAATATTTGAGCTTTAGGGTGCAAGTTGTCCCTCGGCCTGGCTCTCCCCGAGCCGAGAAGAAACCGACTCGGTGCGGTGCCGCTAGAATCACCCCCAGGAGAGACTCCATCTTTCCTCGGGTCACTGGCCTTGATTCTTGCAAGAAATGGCATAGGACTTTCTTCTATGTCAAAACAGCGGGGCCACCGATAACATCCGACTCCCCCTTTCTCGGACGAGGTCCCCAGCAAGAAATTCTGGCAGCTTGACCCATGCGACCAAGATGCTGCAGTGAATGAGGCCAATGTGATCTTGGAAAGGTTGCTGTCGCCGGATGAGAACTTTCATCTCGCCGACACGGACCTCATGTGCACCTTCATCTCTCGCCGGGTAAGACCTATCCAAGCCAGGAGCCACAAGATGTGCTTCATGAGTGGCTCCCATGACCCCACTTGGCATTCCACGAAGGAGCTTACCCATGATTCCGTGACTCGCCGTGTAAGCTCGATCTTCAAACTGAACTTGGCGGATGACTGGGCTTGGAGTTGCCCTCCATTTATCCGGGTCAATCCTGTCCCCTGGGTAAGTTTCCGAGTCACTTTCATTGCCGGGTCAGCTTTAGCTTGTTTGCTACTCTCAGTCTATTTTCCGATACTTATTCTATTTGTCTCTCGCAGAACCTTGTTCACCAGGTTGATGACAATACTGTCCCTCCTAGCACTTAGAACGAGGATCGCTCCGACTCCTAAGAAGTCGAGTATGATTTAGAGTGCTTCATGCCCATTCCGCATATGGCTGCTGCTTCAACTTCGGGTAAGAGTCAATCTCGAAACCCCTTACAAGATTGGTCTGACAATGATGAGTATGATGATTGTGCGATTTGGGAGGTACATGCCTTGTGACCTTAGCCCTCTAACTTATTCGAGTAAAGCTATCATTTACTTATGCAGCTGGCCAGGTACATGACACTCCTCCTCTTGCCGTGGGCAGAGTCGGCAAGATCCCCGTTGCTGTGGTGACCCAGCATACCACTACATGATGTAGTACACTATAGTCGTTGACATAACACCAATGAAACACCGTTCACTAGTATTACATCCCTCAGAGTGGTACAACAAAAACACAGTAGGTCCAATACATGGCTAAAGGTTACAACTCACTCTATACACAAGATCCAAAGAACACACTAGGTTAAAGAGAGAAAAGGAATTTCTTACAAGAAGAATCAAAGATAACAACGCAAAAAATATTGTACTATTAAGACTAGTATTTTAACTAACGGGTTGGCATTGCTGCTATTGCAATACACTACAGAAATAGGTTCTTTGGCTAGAGAGTATATTCCTATCTAATCAGTAACTTCGTCTTCACTTGAGTTGATGTATATGTTGACTTCCTTGTCTTTGTTGAAGAGCTTTAGCTTTGGATGATGATTCCTGGAGCATAACTTGATGTAGATGTTGTCAGTACTGGCTTCAGAATCTAGCAAGGGTTAAGAAGATACATTGAGTACAAGCGTACTCAGCAAGTCCACTAGAAAAGGAGTGTTTGATGCACTATATCTACAGCCACAGACCATAGGTCGTAGGCAATGCAAGTTTTTGTAAACATTTCTTCAAAGGTTGCTTTTATTCTAAAAAGCTATGTCCGTTAGCCTTCACGGGTTTACCAGAACTTTCATGGAGTTCCTTTCCCGCCGTGTTCGTAGCTCCTTCCCGGAACAGGGAGTAACAAGTTACAGTTCTTACACTCTATAGAGGTGCGTTACTTTACCCATGAGAGATCAACTCTTTGTTGCACAACCGGACAGCTTATTCCCGTCCACAATTCCATGATGTGGGGCATAGAAGATGATCCAAACCAATCACTGCCCCCTTCACGACCTCGCATGCCTCCTTGGTGTACACCATGCCCACATATTGAATTACGGCAATGGTTTGTACAGATCGTTAGATGCCAGAACTATCATGGGATGTTGAGGGTTCCCACCCATATGCTGCATATCCTCTACGAATTACCAATTATATGCATGCTACGAGTGATAACAGCCACGACCTGCACATTCGGCTACATGCGAGAGGAAGAAGATACAACTGACTTCTCCGTCCCATTCCAAATCTCATGGTTAACGCGTGATATACGGTGCAAGAATCACTGGCGACATTGGTTGTTAAGTCCTAAATATATGTTCCTTAACCACCGGAACTTCCATAGTAGGTTATTACCTCATGGTAAATAACCTATAATCATATTATTATGAAAATAGTGTTTTCTGATTTTTTTCAAATGCAGGTGATGACAACACTGGATTTGTAAAATACTTTACAGAAAATAATCAAAGGACATGAGAAAGTGTGAACTTGCCTTTTGTGATTGCAAGATTATGCACTCATGGTCTTCGAGACAATATAAGATCCAATATCTGAAATCAGCATCATTGGTACGGTAAGGACTAATGTTTAAAGAATCAAGATGATCTTATGCATAAGTAATGTGATGCATTTTATAAACGCGAATCCTGCGGATAACGTTGTTCTAGGGTTTGGATACTGGAAAGGGTTTCTTTAGAATGTGTTGTCCTTTTAGATAAGTTTCACACTTGTGTTTCTTATTAAGGCTTGTGAGTGTGTGTGAACATCATGTAAACATAATGGTATACAACAACAATATATACACATATGGAATGCTACTCAAGATTGTTTACACTATAATTGTTTATCTTCAAATCTTACTTTACAAGTAATGGCCTTAACAAGGAGCTTAAGTGTTTACAATCGTAAGTATACAAGTAAAGTTTGAAACAATGTGATTGTGATTAATTGTCATCTGTTGATTATGATGAGAATTCCTTAAATTTAATTTGTTAAGAGTTGGAAATATTATTATAAAGTTTGTGTATTGAAGTGGCAAAACGAATAACTTTTGAAGAAAAGATTCATTTTCTAAGGTCTAAACAATCTTTGTGGTTAATCAAATGTGGTCGATGTTGTTTGTGCTTGCTTGAATAGTTTGTACTTGAGATGCTTTACGACTTAATTATAATAGACCAAAGTTAACTATAAAACACATAATAAGGACTTTAGCATTATACTAGAAGTTTTGTAGACTAAAGTTAACTTAAAAAAAATAGATGAACTTAGGGTGTAATGCTTATGATAGTTGTATTTTGTTCACTTCATAATGTTTCCTTAAAGTTATTTAAGCATGGCTTTACTTCTATTTGAGTAGTGGTTTCCTAACATTATAATGGAATAGAATCATTTTCCTTTTTATAGATAAGTGGTTATAGTTTGTAAACAAGGAAGTAATATTACTTAACTACTATGGATTCAATATAGTTTTTGGGTATGTTTATAACTTGTGGTTGAAGTAAGGGAAAATGTTTTATTTAGTCACAAATTAATCTTGAAGATTTTATATTTGCTAAGGATTCTTTTAGTAAATGATTTACACTTCTGGTTGAATGATAATTTAATAAAATTATATTTAAAATGTGTTGGACCAATTTGACTTTATATTCTAAATATTTAAGACTAGTATTACTTATTAGACCTAAATTGGCAATTTTAGAAGTATTAACAAATTTTATTTACCCTTATATGAATTAACAACTAAGGAAATAAGTTTAAATTCAAGTTGCTAAAGTGTTTTAATTTTTTTATTTACCTCAAAAGTGAATTATTATATTTTTAACATGTAGGTATCATTTTTGTGATCATTTTGGTATATTACATTTATTTTTATGATTTATAAATAATAAGATATGATTTTTATAAGATTTATTACTTTATAAATAATTAATACATAATAAATATTGAATTAAGTGGAATATTTATGTATGATTATAGTTTTAAAGTATTGTTTTTATTTTTTTAAGATTTTTGGTATTTTATTAACATTTTTTAACATTTACCATTATTAAAATATGAATTATCAAAGTTTTATTACTTGTAAAATCTTTATTAAATAATATTTATTTTAATAATTATCATAATAATGTTTGATAATAATTTTACGATGTATATTTTATTTTTCTTAACATTTTCATATATTACACACATTTTTCTGAATTATAAAACAAAAGTTATTGATTTAATAAGATTTATTGGTTTTATTTTATTTCTGGAATATTTAAATTTGGGTCTATATCATTTATTTATTTCCTAAACAACAAATAACTTTTTATACCACAGCCAAAGATACCCTAGGTCACTGACCAGTGGGCCAGTGGCTACATCACCAGCCACACGTGCAAAGACTAAGTCAAACTGGCTGACTAGGCAGGGGATGATGTGAGCATGACGTCACCGGAGCTGATCCTCTCATATCGATGTTTGATCTTGCGATTTGGTGCGTGCATGGGGCAGTGGCTAGGCTCATTGGAAAGAGGGCATAACCGGGAACCTAACAGTGGCGGCGTCGCTAGTTAATGGTCGCCGGAAGTTGGGCAACGACAGCGAACAACGGCGGCGGTGTCGGGTGCTTGTGCGGGAAGCGAACTAAAGCGAAATACAGAGGATCAAATGTACTAGAAGAACCGGTGGCTCACCAGGATGCTTGTAGTGACGACGGCGAAGAGAGGCGAGCTTAGACGGCGTCGCCATGGTCGACGGCGAGCGGCGGACAAACGCTTTCGATGCACATGATTATGGCCTCCCTAGCTCGATTCCTCCTCTGAGCAGACGAAGTCCACTACTGTGGAGCTTGTGGTATCACCAGTTGGTCTTGGGGTGGTCTCAAACGGTGATGTCAAGCGACTCCGGTGAGCTAGGGTTTCGGGTCCTATGTGAGATAGAGATAGAGAGAACGAGAGGATAGAGGAGGACGCGGCGGTCTTGAAAGAGCATTTCCTATCCTTGTGATTTTGATGTTTGATAACAACACACCTATAGTCTTAATCGTGCACTAAGTGTATTCCAGGTTTTCTAGGTTGTGGCACAAATATTGCCTTGGCCACATTTTCCCTTGACAAAGTCTCTGTGCCAACCGGTAGTACCGGAAAAACGACCGGTACTACCGCTTGTCACCGGTACTACCGCTCCTTAGTACCGGTGGCATCTGAGCAACGTGGGCAGGACTCGTTTTTCCTCAGCACCACCCGGTACCGCGGAGCGGCACTACCGCTCCAACCGGTAGTATCGCTTGTGGCAAGCGGTACTACCGCTTGGAGACGGTAGTACCGCTCGGCAGTACCGGGCAGCCCTGAGGAAGGACTAGCCCTTCCCTGTTCGCTTAGTACCAACCGGTACTTGGGACCGGTACTACCGCCCTCACCGGTAGTACCACGTCTACTGACCGTTACTACCACTTAGGGGTTGTACCGCAAGGCAGTACCAGGCATGTCTATGCCTGGCTCAACCAAGTGAAGCCCCCTCTGATACTTGGTCCGGTACTGGACCGGTAGTACCGCTTGCAACCGGTACTACCGCTTGAGTACCGGTAGTACCAGTTCATTTAATGCACCAACAGACAGATTTCTCCTGGGGGTATAAATACCCCTCCACCTACCTTGGGACAAGTTGCTCGTTGCATTGAAGACTACTCCATCCATTTGAGCCACCAAATAGCCAAGATCTCTTCACTCCACAATCCAAAGTCGTTGATCTTTGGAGAATCAAAGGAGGAGGCCTTGATCTAGTACTTCACCAAAAGAGATCTTCTTTTCCCCCTCATTCATTTGAGGGGCCCCATTGATCTAGTGTTTTCTTGGAAACCCTAGTTGTAGATTTGGTTCTTACAAGCTTGTATTTGATTGTCTTGACAGCTTGCTTGTATTTCGGAGCCTACAATTAAGTTGTGGATGTGTGCCCCAAACTTGTAAAGGTGCCGTTTTCCACCTTGAAGGTTGCCGATATAGTGGAAGGTGGATCGATCCCATTGGGGTGAGGTTCATCGGAGAACAAGGGAGGCCTTTCATGGCGTAGGTGGTTTGATACCACCCCCTCTCCAAACGTAGACGTAATTCCCCTCAAAAGGAAGGAACTGCGGGAAACAAATCCTTGCGTCTCCACGTCCACCACTTTGGTTACTTCTATCCTTTACCGCACTTTACTTACTTGTTCTTACTTAGTGTTGTGTTAGCTAGTGCATGTTCGTCATATAGGTAAATTCACCTTAGTTGCATTATCTAGAGAATTTACCTTTCTTGTTAAACCTTAATTTGAAAAAGAAGAAAATTTGAAGTAGCACCTATTCACCCCCCCCCCTCTAGGTGCCCATACGATCCTTTCAATTGGTATCAGAGCCTCGGCTCTTTATTCGGGCTTTACCGCCTAAGTGAGTATGGGTAGCCATGATGGGGAAGGTGGTGGTGAGCACACCACGGTGACCATGGAAGATCTCAAAAACTTGGAAACAAGATTGAGCTCTTCCTTTGTCAACAAAGTCAAGAAAATGCTTGAGCAACTTCTTAAAGACAAAGATGGCTCATCATACACTTCTCCTCAAGAGGAGCCTCCATCAGTTTTACCTAAAGGAAATGCTCCGGTATCTCCCGAGGGTATGATGGTGGGGGTAATCAAGACAACACTAACTCCTCCACACAAAAGGATGGTGGGAAGGGTGAGCACCGTGAGTCATGGTACTCTCCCAACCCTCCAATTCCTCACCCTCATATAAACAATAGAGGTGACCCACCTAAGCTTGAAGCATCTAATACTTTTTCTCAATGGCAATCTCTAATGAAGACTCATGTGCGCAGCTCTTGCATTGAACTATGGAACATCATTGAACAAGGACTCTATATTGGGGATCCAGACAACTTGA
The DNA here is from genome assembly GCA_916181665.1 of Avena sativa. Classification (NCBI taxonomy): domain Eukaryota; kingdom Viridiplantae; phylum Streptophyta; class Magnoliopsida; order Poales; family Poaceae; genus Avena; species Avena sativa. Next base: position 381,170,632 of record OV702284.1, read on the forward strand.
CAAGAAGAGAAGTTGTCAATAGTCAACTCAATTCCACTGCCTTGCACATGATTCAACAAGGATTGGGTACAAAGGATTATCCACACATTGAGCACCTCAGCACTGCCAAGGAAGCTTGGGATGCTCTCACTGTGTTGTTCATTGGGAATGAGATCATGAGGAGGAACCGGTACGATGCACTAAGCAATGAAGCCGAAGGCTTCTATATGAAGGAAGATGAAGATCATGAAGACATGTATCGTAGGCTCAAATCCACCGCCAACGCTTTTAGGAATGTGGGTGCCTCACATGTGGATGATGCATGGATAAAAATAAAATATGTGAGTGCACTCATGCCCTTCGAGCCCACCGACTTGAAGAGCCTACAAGGAAGACACAACTACCACCTCATGACCTCCAATGAAGTTATGCAAGAGATGGCCTCTTTCAAGGTTGCCGCCAAGAATGCCAAATATGCCTGTGCTCGGGCCCTTGGAATGACCAATGTTGTCAACCTTGCATTGAAGGCCAAAGTTTTTGAACATGGGGATGGTGATGACAGTGATGATGGCCTATGCATGAGCAACCCCGAAGATGTCAAGAAGTTTCATGGTCAATATATGGCTTTCTATGCAAACAACTTCTGGAAGAACCTCGTGAAGGCCAAGATGGAAATGCAACAAAAAATTGACCCCAATGGACTAAGAGGCAATATGCCAAGATTGAGAACTTGCTACAATTGTGGCGACATAAATCACTTCTTGGCCAGTTGTCCCTATGAGAGAAGAGAAGATCATGGTGGCAAACTAGTGCCAAATATAGCTTCTAAATCTCCTTATAAGAAGCCCTTCATCAAGAAGAATTCCAACAATAAGAATAAGGGTGAGATTTTATTGATCACTCATGAAGAATACTCATCAGACAATGAAGATGAGGAAGAGGAAACATCAAGTGGTGTGGCTGCTATAGCCACTACTTCTACTCTGACACTCTCCCTCTTCGATTCTCCAAATGAGAATGCTCCCAACAAGAACGTCACTTGCCTTATGGCAAGATGAGCGGAGGTATCCTCATCATCTCACTCCACCCCCTTAGCTAATGATGAAATAGATGATGAGATGTCTCTTGAAGTAAAGAGGGAATTAATTGCTTTTGATGACTTTGTGACTAACTTACAAGGAGAAGCCAAGACACATTTTGGGAGTATCTTAGATCAACTTTCCCACACACAAGATCTTCTAGATGTAAGATGTAAACTCGGGCATGAACACATGATTGAACTAGAAGCCCTAAATAATGCTCTAGAAGAAGAACAAGAGACTAGAATGTCTCTTGAACTAAAACTCGAAGGACTTTATGAGGCCAATGATGTCATTGTCAATAGAATCATCAAGGAACGTGATCATGCTATTGCTAAATATAAAAAGGCTAAAAAGGACAAGATTGAGTTTGGTGTGGTTCATAAAAAACTTGTCGAGGACTTTAGTTCACTTGACAAGGCTCACACGGCATTGGAAAGTGAACTCTTCTCTCTCACAAAGTCCTATGAAACGCTTCAAACTCAATTGATCAATACTCCTTCACCTAGTAATTTCATTCCTTCTAGTAGTACAACTATTCTTGAAGAAAATGCTAGGTTGAAGGGGGAGCTTGCCAATGCCACATTTCCACAAGGAAACAAGTCCATTGATGACATTTTAAGTAAGAAAAGTCCTAATGGTGAAAAGGGGGCATTGGCTTTGTCTCCAAAGCCAAGAAGAAGAACAACAACAAGAAGAAGGCCAAGCCCGCACAAGAGAGAAACAAGACCATTGTGGATAGTAAGACCACAAGTGGTAAAACTATGTCTCATGATGACTTTGCGGGAAGTGCTAACCCTCACTATGTTCTTATGCGTGATTATTATGGTGGTGTGTATGCACAATATGTTGGCCCATATGATGGTTATATTGCTTGGTCTATTTGGGTTCCCAATACCCTTGTTGCTAACAAAAGAGGACCCATTGAAAAATGGGTACCTAAAAATTAGCTTGATCTTTTGTAGACAAATGCTTCCGGAGGGTCAAAGTGGGTGCTTGATAGTGGTTGCACAAGTCATATGACCGGAAGCTCGTCTATTGTCAAGGACTTAAGGCCAAATGATGAGCAAATCACCGTGACATATGACGACAAGTCAAAGTCTAAGGTAATGGGTTTCGGCAAGGTAGTGGTTGCTCACGACATTACACTCGTGAACGTCATGCTTGTTGAGACCCTTGGATACAATTTAGTTTCAGTCTGTGCTCTTGGAAAGATGGGCTTTGCCGTCTTTATTGATGATGATATTGTGGTCCTCTTGTGGAGCAAGTCTCTCAAGGTCACTTTCGTTGGGTACGTCGAGCATGACTTGTATGTGGTGGACTTTTCGGGGCAAACCACTACAAGTGCGATGTGCTTATTCGGAAAGGACGATGTGGGTTAGTTATGGCATCGTCGACTAGCCCATGTTAATATGAGAACTTTGCAAAGTCTCCACAAGGAGGGTCATATTGTTGGACTAAAAGAAAATGTCTCCTTTGCCAAAGATCGTGTTTGCAGGTCATGTGTTCTAGTAAAAATGCATGATGCTCCCCACAAGCCAAAGAACCGCATCAAGTCAACCAAGATCTTGGAGCTCCTCCATGTGGATCTCTTTGGTCCTCCATCTCATGCAAGTCTTGGTGGGAAGAAATATTGTTTGGTAATTGTTGATGACTTTTCAAGATACTCCTGGGTATATTTCTTCAAGATGAAGAGTGAGACCCAAAAGACCTTCATCGACTTCATCAACATGGTTCAACGTCAATACAATCTTCCCGTGTTGATTATAAGAAGTGACAACGGCACCGAGTTCAAGAACTACACCTTGAATGATTTCCTTCTTGATGAGGGGATAAAACACCAATATTCCGCTGCATACAACCCTCAACAAAATGGTGTGGCCGAGAGGAAGAACCGGACTCTTATTGAGATGGCTAGGACCATGTTGGCGGAGTTTAAATCTCCATACAACTTTTGGGCCGAATCCATTTCCACCTCTTGCCATGCATAAAACCGGCTCTACCTCCGCAAAGAAATCAACAAGACTCCATATGAAATACTCACCGGTAACAAGCCCAACATATCTTACTTCCGGGTGTTCGGTTGTAAGTGTTTCTATCTCATCAAAGGTGTCCGTTTGTCCAAATTCGAGTCTAAAGCTTTTGAGGGTATTTTTGTTGGCTATGGTCTCGAATCTCACACTTATAGAATCTATGATAAGCTCTCCGGAGCCGTCATAGAATCTTGTAGTGTGACCTTCAAAGAATATGATGGTCCCCAAGGGGGGCGTGTTGATGCTTGTGATGCAGATGATGAAATGCCTCAGGATGCCATAAGAAATGGGTGTGGGATATATCCGCCCCGTTGAGGAACCCCTTATGGCGGATTGAGAAGAACTATGCTCTATTCAAGTAGATCCATCATCTTCACAACATCAAAAAGCTCCATCCACCGAGGAGGACAATGACTCAAGCCAAAGACAAGATGTGGACCCTCAACATGTTGATCAAAGTGACAACTCTAGCCATGAGGAGCTTGATTCATTCTCCGGGATGTCAAGTGGTGCCAAGTCAATTGTTCAAGGAAGATCCGTACAAACTTCCTTGATAAAAGCTCAAATCGATGCTAGAAGAGTGCTTGATCAAGACCAAGGTTAATCTTTGCCTCCTAATGAAGAGAATAATTCCCATGATGATCAAGGTCAAATTGATGGTCAAGACGAGGACCAAAATGATGAAGAGAGTCCCCCAAGAAACAACGAGGAGATCCACGCTCGTCGTGAAGCTAGAAAGGAGAGAATGTTGGAATTAAGATACCACTCTCTACAAATGTAGCTGGTTACCTAAGGAAAGGCATTTCCACAAGAGCACAATTGAAGAGGTTCAGTGAACACCAAGCACACATCTCCATGATTGAACCAAAGAAAGTGTGGGAAGCTCTTGAAGATTCGGATTGGTTGGAAGCTATGCACAAAGAGGTCAACAACTTTGAGAGAAACAAACTATGGAAGTTAGTTGAGAATCCAAAGGATTGCCGCAATGTTATAGGCACGAAGTGGATATTCAAGAACAAGCAAGATGAGCATGGAATTATAGTAAGGAACAAGGCTAGATTGGTTGCACAAGGGTTCTCTCAAATTAAAGACATTGACTATGGAGAGACTTATGCACCCGTGGCTCGCCTTGAGTCCATCTGTATCCTTCTTGCTTATGCGGAACATCATAACTTTAAGTTTCAACAAATGTATGTAGAAAGTGCATTTCTTTATGGTCCATTAAATGAGTTGGTATATGTAAAGCAACCCTCGGGATTTGATGATCCCAACTTCCCAAACCATGTCTACAAACTCGATAAGGCGCTCTATGGGCTCAAGCAAGCCCCTCGCACGTGGTATGAGCACCTTAGAGAGTTGTTGTTTGACCATGGATTTGAGGTTGGGAAAATCGATCCCACTATTTTTACTAAGAAGTTCAATGGGGAGCTTTTTGTATGTTGGGGATATGCTATATGGGTATCCTCATAGCATGTCTCTTATCCGACTAACCCGGGTGGCCCATAGTCGGTAGCATGGCCTGTGGCCTGCTGGGCGGCCCAGTTAGGTGGATCCAGAAGGAAGGCCCATGCCGGATAAAGGAAGGCTACGGTGGAGTCACCAGCGTACCCGGAGCCTTGGAGTACAAGATACACAAGGCTAGTGATAGACGGTGTAGGACTCTGTAACCTGTCCGGCTAGGACTTTTCCTTGTAACCCTAGGACCTGGAGACTATATAAGTCGGGCCTATGGGAGCCTTTAGGGCACAAATTAGCATCGTTTTACACACACCTCGCACAGCGAACCTATCTCTGTAACTCGGCGTATTGCCATTATAGTGATTTATAGCAGGAGTAGGATTCCACCACCGTCGTGGGATCTGAACCTAGGTAAGCTGTGTTACCTCGTACCCGTCAACCGTCCGCCTTACCCCACGTCTCTAAACACGCACTATGAGGACCCCTCCATGGAGTACTCGTCGGCAATACCACGACAGTTGGCGCCCACCGTGGGGCAAGAGGCGCTTCAGGATCTTCAGCGGGCGAGGACCAAGATCTTCGCGGGAATCAGCAAAACCGTATCCATCGGTTGCGTTCTCTTCTCCGGCAACGTTCCGATCGTCCCTTCCGACGAGTTCTAGATCCCGGCGAAGACAAACCCTACGCGGTGTTCGATCGTTCCTATCGGAGACATCCACCTCTTCATCGGCGAAACCGACTCGGGCTTTAGTTCCCTGGAAGTCGGGGGAGCGTCAAGACCCGCACGGACCGCCTACGGGCAGGATACGTTCACGGAAGGATCGATGTCGGATCTCTCTTCGGAGTTTGCCGGCAAAGATCGGAAAGCATCAAGACCCGCACGGACCGCCTACGGGCAGGATACGTTCACGGAAGGATCGATGTCGGATCTCTCCTCAGAGTTTGCCAGCAAAGATAGGAAAAATTCAAGACCCACCCAAACTTCCCCTGTGTAGGATATAAAGGTGGAAGATCACTGCAAATCCGCCGGCTTTGTCCGTGCGTTTGGACAGCAGAGATCCAAGTTCGTGGTCGGGAAGCTCGGTCCCTTGGGTGCATTACACTTCAGGTAGCCTTTGGCGACATTAATAATTACCGCCAAGAGCGCATGACCTTTGAGGTGGTCCCCTTCAAGAGCATGTACCACGTCATATTCGGCCGCGACATATTCCACACGTTCATGGCCAAGCCATGCTTCGTATACAACAAACTCAAGATACCCGGACCGAACGGTTTCATCACCGTATCCGGAAGCTTTACCAAGGCAAGGGACTTCGAGATCAATGAAGCAACCGTTGTGGAAGCTGTCCTCTACAGCAAAGAATTCAAGGAGATCCAGAGCAAGGTCAATGAATCAGAGATGCCCGCGTCGAAGAAGCAGATCTCCGACTCCGCTCCTACGTTCAAGGCCGCCATCGATACCAAGCCGGTGGAACTTGTGGTAGGCGATGCCTCCAAAACAGTCGCCATTGGGACGAACCTGGATCCCAAATAGGAAAGCGCGCTCGTCGAGTTCCTCCGTGAGAATAGGGACATCTTTGCCTGGCAACCTGCCGACATGAAAGGTGTACCTAGGGAACTTGCCGAGCACAGCTTAAACATAGATCCAAAATCTAAACCAGTGAAACAACCTCTACGACGCTTCGGAGATGATAAGAGACGCGCCATTGGCAAAGAGATAGCTAGGTTACTTAAGGCTGGGTTTATCCGAGAAGTCCTTCACACCTGATGGGTGGCCAATCCTATACTTGTCCCCAAAAAGGGAACCAATGAATTAAGAATGTGCGTTGATTACACCAGCTTGAACAAAGCATGTCCCAAAGATCCGTTTGCTTTGCCTCGCATTGACCAAGTCATTGACTCGACGGCTAGCTCAGCACTTTTGTGTTTTCTCGATGCATACTCAGGATACCACCAGATCAAGATGAGGAAGTCGGACCAATTGGCCACTTCGTTCACTTCCCCATACGGCACGTTTTGCTATGTCACGATGCCCTTTGGGCTGAAAAATGCAGGTGCTACCTACCAGTGGACAATGCAGCATTGCCTTCACGACCAAATTGGTCGGAATGTTCACGCCTATGTGGACGATATCACGGTGATGTCTAAAAAGTCAAATGACTTAATTTTCGACTTAAAAGAAACCTTTCATAATCTCCGGAAATACAACATGATGGTTAACCCTAAGAAGTGCGTCTTCGGGGTTCCAGCCGGCAAACTGTTGGGCTTCATCGTTTCCCAGCACGGAATCGAGGTCAACCCGGAGAAAATCAAAGCCATCTTAAACATAAACCATCCGACATGCCTAAAGGACATCCAACGACTAACAGGTTGTGTTGCAGCAGTTAGTCGTTCGTCAGCCGACTTGGAGAGAAGGCTCTGCTGCTGTACAAGTTGCTGAAGAAGGCGGACAAATTTACGTGGACAGACGAAGCAGATGCAACATTGAAGCAGCTCAAGGAGACTCTTTCCTCAGCGCCCATCCTTGCAGCACCCGAGCCTGGAGAGCCCCTGTTAATTTACATGGCGGCAACCAACCGGGTTATTAGCATCGTCGTCGTGGTAGAGCGGAAGGAACCAGGCTACGAGCATGAAGTTCAACGACCAGTTTACTATGTGAGCGAGGTCTTGACGGAGTCCAAGCAGCATTACCCGCACTACCAAAATATAGCTTATGGAGTATTCCTTGCTTCTCGGAAGCTGAGGCATTACTTTCAGGAGCACCCAATCACAGTAGTGAGCAAGATTCCACTGTTCGACATTATCAACAACAGCGACGCTACGGGAAGGGTCGCGAAGTGGGTCATTGAACTTGTCGCCTTCGAGATCACCTACAAGAGACACGACGCTATCAAGTCACAAGCTTTGGCGGATTTTATTGCAGATTGGACGGAGATGCCAGATGTTACTCCGTTGCCAGAACCAGAGTACTGGGTGATGCACTTTGACGTATCAAAGTTGCTCAACGGCTCGGGGGCTGGTGTACTGCTACAGTCACCAAAAGGAGACAAGCTACACTACGTTCTGTAGATCCACTTCGAGGCTACAAACAATGTGGCGGAGTATGAGGAACTCATTCACGGACTACGTGTAGCCAAGGATATTGGCATCAAGCGCATAGTTTGCTATGGAGATTCCGACTTGGTTGCCCAGCAGGTGGTTGGCACCTGGAATGCGCGGAACCCTATGATGGCGGCATATCGCGACGAAGTGGACGAGATAGCCAAGAGCTTCTTGGGATACGAAGTCAAGTATGTGCCTAGGGAGCAAAATGAGGTGGCTAATCTACTATCTAAGCTTGGATCAGGGCGCAACCAAATTCCGCCAGGAGTTTTCCTAGAGCATCTACGCACACCATCCGTGAAGGGCGCCGACATCGACAACCCGGATAGAGATGACTCTTTCGTCAACATGGTGACAAAGATCCCTCCGGCTTGGACAAAACCGTTCATGGAGTATCTCGAACACGGAACTTTGCCCGACGACGAGGTCGAACGGCGGCAAATAGTATGACAATCAAAGGGTTATACCATCATCAATGGGCAACTCTATAAAAGGAGCACTATTGGTGTATACCTAAAGTGCGTTTCCCAGCTAGAAGGTATGGAAATCCTGCGCGAGATCCATCTCGGAGATTGCGGGCATCACGCCGCTCCTCGATCATTGGTCGCAAAAGCCTTCCGGCAAGGATTCTACTGGCTCACCGCGAAGGCGGACGCCGACAAGCTGGTTGAGACATGCACGGGATGCCAGTATTATGCCCGACAACCACATGTTCCTGCTGAAGAATTGTGAACAATACCAATAACTTGGTCGTTTGCAGTCTGGGGGCTAGACATGGTGGGACCGTTACAGACGGCACCGTGTGGATTTACGCATCTGCTTGTAGCAGTTGACAAATTCACCAAATGGATAGAAGCTAAACCCATTAGAAAGCTTGATGGGGGAACTGCCCTCAGGTTTGTCCGAGATCTAGTGGTGAGATTTGGTCTCCCACATAGCATCATCACCGACAACGGAAGAAACTTATCACTCGGAGAAGTGGAGGCCTATTGCTGGGACAAAGGCATCCGACTTGACCTTGCATCTATGGCACACCCACAATCCAATGGTCAGGTTGAGCGAGTCAATGGATTAATTCTGCAGGGAATCAAGCCACGTCTTGAGGCACCGCTACATAGAGCAGCTGGAGCCTGGGCGGAAGAATTGCGATCTGTGCTATGGAGTTTACGAACTACACCCAACAGATCCACCGGCTACACCCCTTACTTCATGGTATATGGAGCAGAAGCCATCCTACCTTCCGACATCCTCCACGACGCACCAAGAGTTGCCGCCTACGACGAAGATGATGCTGAAGAATCCAGACGCCTAGATGTGGACCTTCTCGAGGAGGAGCGCATTTTGGCATGCCAAAGATCTGCCATCTACCAGCAGAAGCTACGCAGCTACCATAGTCGCCGCGTTCGGCATCGCTCGTTTAAAGAGGGGGATTTGGTGCTCCGACTTAAGCAGAAGAAGTCACACAAATTATTCCCGCCATGGGAAGGACGGTTCATCATAAGCAAGGAGCTGCTCAATGGGTCCTACTACCTTGTCGACAATCGCAAACTCAAGGATAGACCCAACGAGGATCATAAGCGTAAGCGACGTGACCCGGATGATGACTACCCGAAGCTTGATCGGCCATGGAACATAGCACAGCTACGTCCTTTCTACACTTAGCATTTTTTATCTAATTTTGTACCTCTTATATGATCAATGAAATAAAGCTTTTTGGTTCACTCATCTTGCTAAGTCTTTTACCTCCTTTAGTGTTCATTTTTGGATCATATAAAACCTTTATGCACAAGTCTTGCCATTGCACTTGTGAAAATTCCGCCTACGGGCGTTATCTTAAGTTTTCTGGTCTACATGTTCTTTGTTGTTCTTATGTGGATTCTGGAGTAGTGACTTTCAGCACTTATTGTCGGCGATTTTGTGTTCAGGTTATTGACGGTGCCATTGGGCATCATCACCTAATCGCATGGTTCCGACAACAAGTCTTCCGACTCACGAAAAGTCAAGCATAAGAACCAAAGTAATGGATAAGCCAACACTTGCTTAAAAAATATGTGCATACTGGGAATTAATTCTTAAGTAGCAGGATACGACCACCATTGTTTTCCGCCTTAAGATTACATCACCAAGTTTCTTCCGTGCACACGCCAAAGGTAAAGCAAAAATTACAAAGTGTTTTTCATTCTTTGGGCGCAGGAGACTTGGAGGCCGCATCATCGCCAGCCGGAGAATCGCCCTCGACGTCGGCACTACGATGAGACTCGGAGGAATCTTGGTTGACGTTGTCGAGTGATGACAGGATGGCTTCGTGATCGATCTCCTTGCCGTCATCATCCATGTCGGGGATACCAGATGTCACCGTGTCGATGTCGGCATCTTCATAGTGTGCCTTCACCATAGACAACGCCATCCTTGCGCCAGCCCGTGCGCAGGAAGCTTTCCAGCTCGTGACACGCTCGGGGGCTCGGCGCAGAATCTCCGAGTACTTCGTCACGGAGTCCGAGGCCTTGATATAAATATGAAGGGGCTTGGCAATCTCCTTGGCTTGGGCGATGGCGGTATTGATGAACTTGCCGGCAAGAACCATGCATTCCTTGTCCGAAGGAGGCGAGCGGGTTAAACCCATGGGCGCTGAAAATTCCGACAAGGATCGCATGAGTTCAATAAACTCTAAGTATCTAGACTACAGAGCTACAAGGCGGAGGACACTTACTGAAGATGCTGGCCTTAGCCTGCCAGATGGTGTCCGCCAAGGATTCCTTCTCTTGTTGGAGGAGCTTAAACGCCTCGCTATGGCGAAGGTTTTGCTCATCAGCAGCTTGCTTCTGATCCTTTAGGATCACAAGCTCCTCCTTCAAGAGATTAATCTCCGCGGAGGCGGAATACTGCAGGGCTTTCATGGAGTCCTCGTGCATCTTCAGCATCTCCTTCCTCTCCTCCTTCAGGATCTTGTTCTCGCTGTCCAGCTGCTGGATATGCTTGGACTGCTCGACAATGTCCTTGGCCTTGGCAACATGTTCTGCAAGTCGGAGAAAACCACGTACACAGTGAGTACTCGGAGAGTATGGGCACAAAAGAAAGACGGAAATGCGCAAAAAGAAAACAGACTCTTGCTTTTGATGATCTGTTCCTTCAAGATGGCAGTTTTACCCTTTTCGGCTTCAAGATCTGCGTGCATCTTCTGGTACTTATCGTTGGCCATGCCCCGCCGAGCATTCTCATTTTGTGGAAACAAATACAAAGTTAAGTCGTTGTTTAGTCTGCTTGGAGCCCCTAGTCGGAAATTTTCCATCTAGGCGCTCGGGCGCTACAGCGAAAGTTTTTTAACTTAGCAATATGATTAGCTTTTCTTTAAAGCATCTAGTCGGAGCTAATTCAGTTCTTGATTAGAAGCTTGGGGGCTACAGTATAAAGTTTTAGCTTGGAAAATGCTTAGCTTTTCTTTAAGCATCTAGTCGGAACTAATTCAGTTACAACTAGAGGCTTGGGGGCTACAGCACTTAAAATTATGAACACTGTGTATGCTACTCTTAAAGCATCTAGTCGGAATAATTTCTTCCATCTAAATGCTTGGGGGCTACAGCGAGAGTTTTTTCTAACTTAGTCACTCTTAGAGCATATAGATGCAAAACCTATGGTTTTCCGTCTACATCCTCGGGGGCTACAGTGGGATACCCATAGGAAATGCAGAAGTTAAAGTAAAAACTTACAAGTGCAATGATCTTGAGGTTTGTAGCGCTCTCGGCCAGCCGCTTGCCAAAGGAAATGCTATTTCCTCGCAAGATATCTGCTTGTCGGAGTAGCTCCTCAAGACCGCACGTCGGAGATGACGGCACTCCTCCAGGAACAAGAGTTGTGTTACTCGGCGTGAGCGCTGGGTAAACAATCTTCGGGAAATCGAAGGGTTTCTGGGGAGTTGGTGCGCCGCCTTCGGCAGAGGTACCAGCTCCCACCACCGCCTTGCCGCTACCGATGGCATGCTTAGCCGGAGCTTCAGCCATTTGAAGAGCAGCGCTCTCCTGTGTCGCCTGCTCGCCGACAATAGCTAGTTCGGTAGAGGCGCCAGAATCCACTTCCATGGCGGAAGGGCCTGGTGCCTCCTGGACTTGGGAGCTTGTCAGAGCGGAGGAGGGCTTGACGATAGGAGTAGCAGGGGTGATGGCGGGTTAGGAGTCGCGATGCAGCATATCTTTGATATTTCTAGAAGCCCCAAGAGTCTTGGAGGACTTCTTGAGGCTGGTTGTGGCTTTCTTCCTGAAACGTGCAAAATGCATAAGTACAGGAATAAGACAGATAAATAAGACAATGTCGGAGAATGAGAGGCTTACACTAGGGGAGGGCGCTTTGGCAAACATCCTGGTGGCTTTCTTATTTTCCGCCTCCAGGGCGGCAATACTCTTTTTGGAGGCTCCACCCTTCGTCTTCTTTTTCTTGCCTCCGTCGGCAGCGTCAGAGGTGGAGCTCTTCCTCTTTCGCGCCAATAGGGCATCATCGTCGGACACGACCGTGACTCCCTTCATCTTTGGATCGTAGATTTGGGCAGCCAGGTTGTCCTCATCTAGATCGCTAAGCTGTTAAGTAAGAAATCACCGTGTTAGATAAGATGGCACTGGCAAGACGGAGAAATTGGAGCAATGTCATACACGGAAAATAAATACCTACCTTTGGGCACTTACCGTCTACGTACATGTCGCAGGTAATGGTGAAGCCGCGGTTCTTATCCTTCACCTTGACAATGTCCTACAGACGGAGCTTGACGGAGTCGCTCGAGAAGTTATCCACGGAGATCCGAAGGGAATCCTTTCGATCGCCCGTGTACTCGTGCATGAACTTCGCGCGGTGCTGCAGGGGTTGGATTCGCCTGATGAACCAGCACATGGCTAGGTCCAAGCCGGTTAAACCCGCCTCTACGAACCACTTGATCCGCCTTATTGCGCGAGAAGCGTTGAGGTCGGAGGGAAGGGAGGCATGGGATCTCCATGTGGAAACTTCAGCGGCGGCTCCATCCACGAAGTCCGGGTACGTCACTTCTCGGCCCGCCAAAGGAATGTCGGGGCCGTAGAAGTACGTCCGCTGCCAGTTTTTGCACGACTCGTGGCCGACGATGTCGGGGAACCGCCGGCCAGGTCGGATCTTGAAGCTTATGGTGCCGCAGTTCCTAAGCTCCTCCCTACTATGTCCGGCTTCACGTTTGACGGTGAAGAAGTACACGAACAAGTCTAACCTAGGCTTGATCCCTAGGTAACCCTCACAAAGTGCCGCGAAGTTGCTAAGCACTAAGATACTATTGGGGGAGAGGTTATGGGGTTGGACTTTGAAGTTGTTCAAGACGGACAGAAAGAAGTGGGAGATGGACAGAGAAATGTCGCGTACCAGCTGAGCCTTGAGGTACACCTTTTCTCTGGCTTGGGGAGAAGGTGTCACCTCGCCGGCCGGCGCCGCCCGCCAGGCAAGCCCCTCCGTCGCGGGGAGGTAGCCTTCGGTGACCATCTCTTGGATGTCGCGACCGGTGATGTCCGAGCCACGCCAGTCGCCTTTGTGTGAATCTGGCTCCTCTTCTAGAGGCTCTAGCGCCGCCAGATTGTGGTCACCGCCGGTGGTTTCAATCACCGCCGACGCGGTGATAACCAGGCCCTATGGGGGCACGACGACGGAGCTCGCCGGCTTCGCCGTGGCTTCGCTTGACGCCGCCATTAACGGGGATGAGTTGCTGCTAGCCATGAAGGACTGGGAGGATGCGACTGGTGCAGAGAGAGGTTAGGGTTTCTTCGAGGTTTTCTGCGGAGAGCTCGAGGAGGCGTGCGGCTGGAGGAAGAAGATGATGACGCGAGAGAATGAGGTGAAAAAGTGGAAAGTGTCCCACGGTTACTATTTATCTTACTCTGCGTCAAGATTCGTGCAGCTAATTGGACGGTTGCCGCGTAGACGACGTGTTCGTGAACGTGCGCGGTAATTTCGCCACGTCTCCAACCGTCGCCGCCAACGGTTCGTATCGCTCGCGCGGGAAAATCGGATATGATTGCATTCTCTGCATGTGTGAGTTACGAGGCGTCGCTGACCTACAGCCTACGTCGTCATAACTGACATGGTAGATGAGCCGTCCCATCGAAGATTCCGGCATGGACGGATTTAATCCGACAACGGAAGCATACGATGGAAGATTCAGCATTTCTCCGACTTACTCATAGAAGACGGAGAAACCTTTGCAGGGTTCTTTGCGAGGACTACAAGATATTGCTTGAAGATTTGCCGACATCCATCTAGACGGAGCATTCCACGGGAAGAGGCAAGACGGCGCAAGATCTCGGAGTTCTCCGGGGGCTACTGTTGGGGATATGCTATATGGGTATCCTCATAGCATGTCTCTTATCCGACTAACCCGGGTGGCCCATAGTCGGTATCATGGCCTGTGGCCTGCTGGGCGGCCCAGTTAGGTGGATCCAGAAGGAAGGCCCATGCCGGATAAAGGAAGGCTACGGTGGAGTCACCAGCGTACCCGGAGCCTTGGAGTACAAGATACACAAGGCTAGTGATAGACGGTGTAGGACTCTGTAACCTGTCCGGCTAGGACTTTTCCTTGTAACCCTAGGACCTGGAGACTATATAAGTCGGGCCTATGGGAGCCTTTAGGGCACAAATTAGCATCGTTTTACACACACCTCGCACAGCGAACCTATCTCTGTAACTCGGCGTATTGCCATTATAGTGATTTATAGCAGGAGTAGGATTCCGCCACCGTCGTGGGATCTGAACCTGGGTAAGCTTTGTTACCTCGTACCCGTCAACCGTCCACCTTACCCCACGTCTCTAAACACGCACTGTGAGTACCCCTCCATGGCGTACTCGTCGGCAATACCACGACATTGTATGCCAAATATATGTTGATGATATTATCTTTGGATCATCTAACAAAGCTTTTAATGATGAATTCTCAAAGCTTATGACTAGCAAGTTCCAGATGTCTTTGATGGGGGAGTTGAGAGTATTTCTTGGTTTTGAGATCAAGCAAGTTAGAGGAGGGACATTCTTCAATCAAGCCAAGTATACTCAAGATATGCTCAAGAAATTCAAAATGCAAGATTTAAATGGAGCTCCTACTCCCATGGCTACAAAGACTCATCTAGAACAAAATCCAAATGGTAAAGATGTGGATCAAAAGGTATACTGGTCTATGATTGGTTCTTTGCTTTACCTTTGTGCATCTAGACCCGATATTGTGTTGAGTGTAGGTGTGTGTGCAAGATATCAAGCGGCTCCTAAAGAAAGCCATTTAATGGCGGTTAAGAGAATCTTTCAATATTTAGTTCATACCCCATTTTATGATCTTTGGTATCCTCGAGGGTCAACATTTTCTCTTTGTGGATACACGGATTCGGATTGGGCGGGTGATAAGGATGATAGAAAATCGACATCCGGGGCTTGCCAATTCCTTGGTAGGTCCTTGGTATGTTGGTCCTCTAAGAAGCAAAATTGTATATATCTCTCCACCGCCAAAGCCGAGTATGTGGCAGCTGCTAGTGCTTGCACCCAATTGCTATGGATGAGGCAAATTTTAAAGGAATACGGTGTCCATTGTGTAACACCCTCGCCTGATAAGGCTTAGTTCATGTGTATAGTGCCAATCCCTGGATCGGTTCACTGGCACACACAGTACAAAATGATACCAAATATAACTGTGCATCATAAATACAACAAATATGATCCAGAATTTACATTATTTATTCAAGTTCACAGCAGAAAACGAATACAAGGTAGATCTCCATCCTTCAAATGTGCCACAGGCGAACAATTGTTGAGTGGAGTCTCGCGACCTATGAACGATCACTCAGATACGATATAACCTGCAACATGAAACGTTGCAGCCACGAATGGTCAATACATTGAATGTATGGCAAGTAGGCTAAAGTGGTTAACAACAGATCTATCAACTACATGCTTATTTGGCCAAGTGGAGTTCAGGCTCATTTGCATAAAGCAACAATTTTATCCTAACATTTGTAACAAAGTAGTTTTCCAGTACGATAAATAGGACACTCTGGTTCACTCCCAGGTGCTCCTACCCAATTATGTTCACCCAACAAGTTTTAAGTAATTAAGAAATAAGGATGAGTGAGAAATATCATAGCATCAGTATCAGGTCGCTCAAATTGTCCATAACCGGGGACACGGCTAAGTACTTAGTTTATACACCCTGCAGGGGTTAGTACACTTTACCCATGTGACTTGGCCAGCCCAGCTCGTACCACCACTCTCATATTGGGTGATGATAGGGAGAAGTCCAAGAAGGAACCGTTCGGGAAGTAGCTCCCCAAACCCGACACGCACGGTTCCAACCTACACTATCTACATCTCTGGATACGTGGGTTCGAGTTACCACAACCTATTGAGTCCAACCAACCGCCCATTTCATTATTGGCACATGGTTGTACACGAAAGCTACAAAATAAAGAAGCCAATCATTTTCTCAGTGTCCTGGGTGCCTTTCCGCAATGATACCATCAAAAATTATCAATCCCATCACACCCAGGAGATTCATTGATTAAGTTGTTTTAGTTTTCGCAAACCAACACATTTAGAATCAACATCAGTGATGTAACCCAGCCCTCGTTCATCATAGCATGGCTAAGCACATCTACCAATGGTGGCTCATAAACAAGGAATGCTAGGGAATAATATGGGACATAGCATAGCATATACACATCAATTCCTATATATGCAATTCTACAAAAACATCTACAATGCATAGGAAAACAGTAGGACATTTATGACCAAGATAGCACCACTTGCCTTTGTTGTAGATGTAGTCGATTAGATAATCCTAAAATCCTCATATATATAATGGTTGCACTCGTCATAACCACAATACTTGCAATCATAGTAGTTGCAATCACACACGTTGCACTCCTCGCAATCTATCGATCAAACAATTGCATACAACATAAACAATAGCACATAGAGATCAAACAAATACAACAAATGCATACATGACAATTTAATAAGTCACAATGGTTGTTATTTTAGTTCTCTAAACAATACTGAAGTATATGATGCATGAAAGAGACCAATTAATGCAATGGAGTACTTGTTATTAATAATTACTTGCCAATATAGGATTTTTAATAGTTCTGTTGTAACGCCTGTTCTAACTGTTGGATAATTTTTTTTTCTTGGGTTTACTGGATAGAGGACGTTAATACGAACCAGTAGGCGTTGGATTCACCCTAATCAGAGTTATAGATCTTTTTGTATGATTTAAATAGTGTTTAATGGGTTTTAAATGATTCATATAGTTTCTGTTGTCTAAAAATCAAACTAAAATTATATCTGTAATCTCCACGGAATTGTGATTCCAGGTACATATTATTTGTAATTTTCTGAGCAGTATTTATTTTCTTATGAATTTATTACTCTAAATAGGCCATTAAACCATTTAAATCTTCACGTCAAAACCTTATAGTCAAAGGCTGAACTAATTGCATATTGATGATCTACATGGAACCAGCTTTCCATCGGTATATCATTTATATTTTTGTGACAAGCAATTAATTTACTATGAATTTAATGATTTATAAAGCCATTAAAACTAATTAAATCACTACGGGGTAAATAAGCCGCAAAGGCTAGATCCAACCTGATATTATTAATGTACATTACAGTAGCTTCAATTTGATATATTGTTCATATTTTTTCGGAGTTACAGATAATTTTCTATGAATTTATTAACCTAAAAGACCATTAAAACTAATTAAATTACTGCAGTAACCACGTACGGTAAAAGTTGGATCTATTCTGATAAGATAATTCTACGTAAAATTATCTTCAATCTGATATATTATACGCAATTTGTTGACGTGGTATGAATTTCTAATGAATTTTACAAGTTAGATCTATAATGTGCAATTTTAAATTCGAACGGAATATTCCAGAGAATATTCCGCTGACTGGACAGGTTGACTTTGCATGCTGACTGGGACTAGATGTTGACCTGACGTTGACGTGGCGTTGATGAGGAAGCTGACCGAAATAACGACATGGCACGCACCGGTTTGATTGGATCTCTACCGTCTGGATATGATTCGGTGGCTAGAAGAAGAGACCGACCCGATTTTGGCTCAGAATAGACAAGAAAGAGATCTGTGTTAGAGAGACAAATCCGTAGGTCAAATTGAAAAACTTGTAACATGAAAGTTGTGGGGAATCATTATTCCTACCTTCTCACCAAAGGAATTTGGATTTGAAGAAACGAGCGTGAGTACATCTTGGATTTACACCGTCAGATCTGAAATATTGCGATGCGAAATTCTCCGGCTGTGGTGGATGAAAAGAGGTGAGATTTATCAGGATTGAAAGATTTCGACGAGTTCTACAACTTTCGTTTTTTGGCCGAAGGCAAACAACAAAGTCTAGATGGGTTAAAAGCGAAATAAGGTTCGGGCATGTGTAGATTCGGGATTTCGAGAAGAGAAACTCGTACAGCTGTGGCTCCACGAGTTTATATGGAGGTTTAGGATGGTGGGGAGATAGGTTTTGGAGTAGGGAACAAGTAGAAACAAATGGAAGTCGATTCGGAGTTGTAGATAAAAAGTTATAGCACTTTGATTAGAGATAGGTTTGTCAAAAACTGATTCGCACGGTTTTTAAAGCAAGGCTGGCATAGATCGTCTCGTGTACGTGCGTGGCCTGGCTCGGTCGGTCCGGGTGGGCCGGCCCGCTTAGGTTTTTCTTTTCTTTTTCTTTTTCTATTTACTTGTTTCCCTCATATCTTTTGCATACGAACTCCAAATGATATGATTCTTGTTTCTAAATTTTTCTAAAATCGAATAGATCATTGTAGGATCATATTTATGTTCTTTTTACTGGTTTTCAAATAGTGGATTTATAAATCCTTGTATATTCCATTTTATTTATATCTTTATTTGTTTGTATTTATTCCATAACTTTTTCATAATAGCTCTAAATAAGCTCAATTTTGTTTCTAAAATTTTGTAATATTAATTGGATCCTTTTAGGCTATAATTTAGCATTAATCGCTGCCTTAGCAATAGTGGGTTTTATAAAGTCAATTTAATTTCCTTTAGGAACATTTGGGCAAATCGACTATAGGATTTAGATACCAGGATTTGGATTCAGTTTGTGAGAACTTTGCATGGATGTAATGAAATGCTTATGAATGCTTCATGATTTTCATTTTGAAATCTTGCACACCAATTCTACAATCCATAATCAATCCATGCCCTTTTGCCTATACGGCTACTTAGGTCATAACAAAAGAATATAAGATTTTGAATTCAAGGTTGAGAGGATTTTCTATTCAAAAAGTTTCTTCTCTTTGAGAATTTTCAACACAGTCAAACAATCAATCAAACTTATTTATTTAATTCACATTCCAAAATTAGGAGAATTTGGGGATGTGACACATTGTTACAAAGTGCCTCTTCTATGTGACAATGAAAGTGCCATCAAGATTTCCTACAATTCGGTGGATCACACAAGGGCAACGCATATTGAGATCCGCCATAACTTAATTAGAGATCATTTTGCCCGAGGTGATATTGATCTATCATATGTGTCAACCAAAGACCAACTTGCCGACATCTTCACGAAGCCACTTGATGAAGCAAGGTTTTGCTACTTGAGGAATGAACTAAATATCGTAGATTCGAGGAGCTTGACTTGATTATGTTGCATTCTCACCTATGATTTTACCCGTATTTGGTATAGGTGTAGGCATGGATATAGGGGGAGTGCGGTCCTAATTGATTGGACTAACCCTCCCCCCATTATGCACAAAGTAATAAAAAATCATTCCTCTTAATATCATTTTGTGATATGTGAGCTTAAATGATGATTTTCGATAATGGACCCAAGATATATCTTCGTGGTGCCAAGCCGAGTATACTCAAAATATGGTGGCCTAGGCCACCACCCTCTCTCACTCGAGAGGTTGGTGCTTACTCATGTTTGTCATTTTCAAGTTGTTGTTGGTTTTAAAGTCATGCACTCGGTTGGCTCTTCATATGTTTTCCCTTAATTTAGAGTGCATGTGCTTCACACAGTTTGACTATCTCAACCCAAGCCTTTCTACTACCTCGAAAGACCCTCATCCAATCCGCACAAGAACCTTTCCTTGAACCTTGGCTACGGAATCAGGTGGGACCAGTACTACCGGATTAGGGGCGGTACTACCGGACCTAGGTGGTTCCCAGGTCATTTCCTGGAAACTACTCCAGGCGCGGTACTACCGCCCGTATGCCCAGTACTACCGATCACTGGTACTACCGGTTTGTGAACCGGTACTACCGCTTGATGAACCGGTACTACCGGTCGGCGTTTTTCTGGTATATAATGGTCGCGCGTGGGGAGGCACCCTTCAGTGCCTTATTCTTCTCCCCACCCTCCACGCATACCACCGCCGCCGGATCCCGTGACGCCGCCGGAGCCTTGCCGCGGCCTCCTCTCCCCGGATCCTTCTTGGATTCGGACTCCTTGTAGGCTCCCACTCCTTCTCCACCGCCATGGATCCCGGTACAACCGC
Source organism: Avena sativa (assembly GCA_916181665.1). Lineage (NCBI taxonomy): Eukaryota > Viridiplantae > Streptophyta > Magnoliopsida > Poales > Poaceae > Avena > Avena sativa. Next base: position 381,190,815 of record OV702284.1, read on the forward strand.
CCCTTCTCTCTCACTTTTAATTTCCTCATTGGATCTAGGTCTTGCTTAGATTTGTGAAGAAATTGACATGTTGTGAGGTTGTACTGCCATACATTCCTTGTTACTTAGTAGAATCAATGTTTTATAGATTGTTGAGGCACTTTTGGACCATACTCTACCGTTGATGTGCCTGTACCGCTTGACCGGTAGTACCGGAAAATTTTCCGGTACTACCGCTCGCAAGCGGTACTACCGGTTGCCAGTTCCAGTAGTACTGGTCCCAACTGCCCTCAACATGTTTACTAAACCATGGATTCTTCTTTGTTCATTGTTGGTTCTTGTGCCCTTACCCCCGTGCTGTTCTCCCTCTTCCTTTCACAGATACAGGTGGTTCTAGGGGTGCGCGTAAGCGCTCCAGAGCAAACCGTGAGATTGTTGAGGAAGAGAAGGAGTCCGAGGATGAAGTTATGCCTCTGCCTAGCCATCGTGCGAAGATTCCTGCTAATCGAGGTGGCCGTGGGGGTCGTGAGGGTGTCACCAAGCGCTCTGCTAGTCGTGGAAGCGCTCCCCCTCCTCGCCCCCTTCCTCAGGGGAGTTGCAGCTCAGGGCCATCAGGGCCAAGGAAACTGTCTGACATTTCTGATTCTGAGTTCCGCTCTCTGAGGATTGATAATGCATATGCCTGCAACCGTGATGAGAGTAGGGAAGACAGTCTGTTTTACAATGACTTCCAAGAGCGCGTCTATCATGAGGTCCTTATGACAAATATCGAGATGGTTGTGCCTCAGCTGTGGATTGATATGGAACACATCAACAAGAACCTTGATTATTTTGTTAAAGCTAAGTAAATCTGCTCTAACCTTGGCTTGTTCCCCATCATGGAGTTTCAGCATGACTATGAGCCTCTTCTCATTGCCATGTTTTATGCCACTGCTCATTTCTCCACTGGCCGCACTCGGAAAATCACTTGTATATTATCAAGGTGCAATCAAGGAGGCCACCCTTGCGGAATTTGCTGCAATCCTAGGGTATGAAGATCGTGGTCGAGACACTCCTTGTGGTTTCCGCTGTCACTTGCGTGAGAACCACGCCAAGAAGGATGTTCTTGCACCTCTTTATATCCAGGGCCACGGTATTCCAGGCAAGATCAAGGATCTTCTCCCCACATATGATATTCTCCATCGCATCTTCCGTGAGACTGTTGCTCCTCGTGCAGGCAGCAAGGATGAGATTCATGGATTTTCTGTCCATTTGTTGTTCAACACCTTCCTCAACCGCGACTCCGGTACTGCTCTCGATGTGATGGATTATATATGGAATGAGATGGTTGCTGCTGCTCACTCTCGGAGGGTTCCGCCTTTTGCTCCCTACATCATGTCTCTCATTGTTGCCAAGTGCCCTCCCATTGTCAGGACCCTATCCACTCGTCCTCTCATTGTGCATAGGCCCAAGGAACTCAAGCTCAAGAAACATTCTAAGCCTCGCAATGTGAAGGGTAAGGAGGTGGATGAAGAAGGGAATGAGATTGAGGCTGATTATGAGGATGCTGATAGTGGTCGTGATGCAGATTTTGTTGTCTCCCGGCGCAAGAATGCCCAGCCATCTTGGGCCAAGAGGATGGAGGCCAAGCTCAAGAAGATCTTTTGCTTCCAAGTTGACAATCAGAAGCACATGTATGAGGCTCATGTGTATGCCAAGAAGGCTTGTGCTCGGCAGAAGGAAATGATGGAAGCTCAAGGATTGACCATCTCTGCGGGTTCCGAGACCAACATCACCCCTGAAGACCAATGGATCTCCAAGCACAGCCATTGGGATGATGATGTCTCTTCCTCGCACCGCACTCCACCCACCTATGAGGAGTACTCTGATGATGAGGAGGAGGATTGACTGCTGGTGCATTAGTCTTGCACTTGTCCCTTTTTGGCGTCTTGATGCCAAAGGGGGAGAATTTGCACTTAGGACATGCGGGTGTTGCATGGGAAGTCACAAGCTCGTTCTTACTTTGATCTTTTAGATTTCTTGTGAACTTTGGTTCGGCCTATTTATGTGTGAACTCTATGTACTAACTATTTGGGAACCACTTGTGCTAAGTTTGTTGAGACTATGTGGGTTATTTCACGGATCCATCTTGTGATGATATGCGTTATCCATTGTCAATATATTTCCTCATCACAAGTTATTGTACAAAGGTATGGTTTCAAATGCTAGTATCTATATTTGTGCACTTGTGTTGGGTTTTTAAAATAGAGGGGGAGGTTTGATCCTACTCATCCAGGGGGAGCCCCATCTCTATTTTACAAATGCCATGAGTATATTCATAAAATCATCTTGCAAAGGTGTGTTGTCATCAAACACCAAAAAGGGGGAGATTGAAATAGCATTTCCTATCCTTGTGATTTTGATGTTTGATAACAACACACCTATCGTTTTAATCGTGCGCTAAGTGTATTCCAGGTTTTCTAGGTTATGGCACAAATATTGCCTTGGCAACATTTGCCCTTGCCAAAGTATCTATGCCAACCGGTACTACCACTTGTCACTGGTACTACCGCTCCTTAGTACCGGTGGCATCTGAGCAACATGGGCAGGCCTTGTTTTTCCTCAGCACCACCCGGTACCGCGGAGTGTCACTACCGCTCCAACCGGTAGTATCGCTTGTGGCAAGAGGTACTACCGCTTGGAGACGGTAGTATCACTCAGCAGTACCGGGCAGCCCTGAGGAAGGACTAGCCCTTCCCTGTTCTCTCAGTACCAACCGGTACTTGGGACTGGTACTACCGCCCTCACCGGTAGCACTGCATCTACTGACCAGTACTACCGCTTAGGGGTTGTACCGCAAGGCAGTACCGGGCATGTCTGTGACTGGCTCGACCAAGTGAAGCCCCCTCCGGTACATGGTCCGGTACTAGACCGGTAGTACCGCTTGCAACCGGTACTATCGCTTGAGTACCGGTAGTACCGGTTCATTTAATGCACCAACGGACAGATTTCTCCTGGGGGTATAAATACCCCTCCACCTACCTTGGGACAAGTTGCTCGTTGCATTGAAGACTACTCCATCCATTTGAGCCACCAAATCGCCAAGATCTCTTCACTCCACCATCCAAAGTCGTTGATCTTTGGGGAATCGAAGGAGGAGGCCCTGATCTACTACTTCACCAAAAGATATCTTCTTTTCCCCCTCATTCATTTGAGGACCCCATTGCTCTAGTGTTTTCTTGTAGTCCCTAGTTCTAGATTTGGTTCTTACAAGCTTGTCTTTGATTGTCTTGACAACTTTCTTGTATTTGGGAGCTTCCAATTAAGTTGTGGATGTGTGCCCCAAACTTGTAAAGGTGTCGGCTTCCACCTTGAAGGTTGCCGATATAGTGGAAGGTGGGTCGATCCCGTTGGGGTGAGGTTCATCAGAGAACAAGGGAGGCCTTTCGTGGCGTAGGTGGTTTGATACCACCCCCTCTCCAAACATAGACGTACTTCCCCTCAAAAGGAAGGAACTACGGGAAACAAATCCTTGTGTCTCCGTGTCCACCACTTTGATTACTTCTATCCTTTACCGCACTTTACTTACTTGTTCTTGCTTAGTGTTGTGTTAGCTAGTGCATGTTCGTCATATAGGAAAATTCACCTTAGTTGCATTATCTAGAGAATTTACCTTTCTTGTCAAACCTTAATTTGAAAAAGAAGAAAATTTGAAGTAGCACCAATTCACCCCCCCCTCTAGGTGCCCATACGATCCTTTCAGGTCTTATCTACACCCCTCGGGGTCGGCGGCAAGCAGCACGGCGTTTGGATTTTGATGACGGCGGCAGACGGCATCGATGGTACGCACACAGGTGCCTGTGTGCGTGAGGATGATGATGATGATGATCATTTTGCAGAAAACCCCATGAGCTTCATCAAAACAAACCTGCGGTCCCTGGTAGTGTCCCACTTGTCAGTCATAGTGTGAGATAAGCCAGGCTGGTTACAGGGCCGAGGTGGGATGCTACGGGCTGCTTGTGAGCAGTGAATAAAGAGAAGGAAGTTGGGCCATGGGCCAGATCTGATCTCCTTCTGTTTTTTCCTGGTTCTTTCCTTTTTCTATATTCTGTTTTCAATTTTTTGCTTTATTTTTAGATTTGAATTTGTATCTTGGATTTGAATTTTCTTTATGGGCTTTATTTGCTAAATAATTGTAACTATATTAAAAGGTATTTACTAGCATTTTGTGAGCTTTTATTCAATAATTTTATATTTCTTTATTTTCTTTATATAAATCCTTTTAATATTTTGTGAGGGCCTTTGTTATTAATTTTCTGTCCATAATAAGCAATGGATTTATATTATGATATTTTTTATTTAATGATAGAATTTAATTCTAGTTATCTTATAGTTTGGAAGGAAATTCTTATATTATGATCCTATATAATTATTTATTGTATGAGATACAAAAGAACTAATATGGTTAATATTACTCTCATAAATTTAGGAAATAGCAATGTATATATTCTATTATAATTAACACAGAAGTTAGGGTTTGAATTGTAAGTGCTTACCCTAGAGTTTAGGGTTCTTAATGTGCCTATTTTCTTTTGTTTATAAAAGTTTATGACTAAGCATATTGTCTTTTTGTTTGTGATCTTTAATGATATCACCTTTTTAAAATAGAAAGTTATTAACTGGAATGTCTTATGGAAAGGATTTGATAAAGATAACTCCTGAGCACATATGGTTATGATAATTTGAAATGACAGAGATGTTCTTAAGTGATTTGCTATAGGAAAATATTCCTATAAAGCATTGTGAAGATAGAATGATGTATCCAACAGATGAGATGGATGTTAAGCTTGATCATAGATTTAGGGTTTAGTGTTTACCAAGAATTCCTATCTTCCATAATTCATAATTCTGGACTTCTGATTAAGGAATTCCTTTCCTAGATATTCTACTTCTTCATATCCATCATCATGTGCTAACATGATGAGCTTTACTTCACAAGAATATTCTTATCCACCTTTTATTCTTCTAAACCCATTTACAAATCGAATGAGCTTGCCACTAAAGCTTTTCATAATCTTCACCTATCCAGACTTGGTTATATCAACTACTCTACTGCTGATAATCTCCCATCCAACAGATGGTTACTTCTAACTTTATTAATACCCTTCCTTAATCATCCATTACCAACATTTACTCTAATAGATTCATTTATAATTAGATATATATCAAATCCTACTTTCCTCAAAAGCTTACCATCCTCTAAGAGGAATAATAATACTTCAATAACTCCATGCTAATCTAGCTTTAACTTAGTCATACTATCTTATATCTACTTCACTTCAGTATCTTATATTAGAGTTCAATCATGTCTTACCCACCAATGTCACTTATACATGATATAAGCATTCAATCTTGGTGACTAAAGCATGATCATTAAAATCCTTAGGTCCTTTATGGTTTAGGTTTCCAATTGGCTAATCAAGGTTTCATCAATACAACATTACAGTTGTATTGGAATTATCTTATTAATATCTCTATTGGATTAAAGGATATTATTCATGGGATATACATACTTGATCCCATAAGATTACTCCTATTAACTATCTTCAATATTCATCCTTGTAATTTGTACCTTAGATATTCTTCTATCATTTCAGGAGTGAGTTAACTCCATCAATAATCCTATTGATTCAATTCTCTTCCAACACTCCCATCCTATAGATGATATCTAAATCTAGCATTACCACATACCTTTCCTTACCTTCTTCCTTAAAGTATTTTAAGTGAATGCTATGATAAGAACAAGAGTTAAAAGATCAAGAATTGATAGGTTAAGGATTGGTGAATCAATAGTTGATTACTCAACATTGATAAATAAAAAATATTAGAATATGATTCAATAGAGATGATAAGGATTGATATGGAAAGAAAGATATATGGTGAATGATCTTGACTTGGTTTCTTTCCTACTCAATCTCACTAGAGAGTTAAGGTTAGGTATTACCATGATACACATGGTATAAGTAGATGAGATTAAGATAGATCAAGATTTAGTTGTTACATTCCTATTACTTAAGTTATATTTATAACTTGGTATTCATGAGTTGTTGTGATGAATATTATGATATGATCCCTTAAGGATCAGATATTAATCATTAAGCAATGCATTATGATTTAATTTGATTATATTTGATCTACCCTTAGATCAAATCATGTTATCCCAAATAAGGTTTTAGCAAAGGTCATATTGAAACTTATCGCAGTCAACTTGATGATCTACTTCAATTCCATCAGGTTGAGAGAAGCTTCAATCACTTTGACAAGTTTTGTTCAAAAGCTCGAAAATTATTCGGATTTTCTATGCATGAATGCAATGCACACATCTGGTTTCAGTTTATTTCTAAGCTCTAATACTGCGATGTTACAGACTCTCCCCCTTAAAATAAACTTCGTCCTCGAAGTTCGCAAACTCTCACGTTTCAGAGTAAGGAATTGACTTGTAGTGGTTACTGCATTTCTCCACTCCATGGTAACTTCAAATGGGAATAATTGTAGTATTCCATATCCAAATATTTTCCTTGAATTATCATCATTCTTGGCAATCTCCACTTGTTTTCTTCAATCCTTCAAAGTTCCTTTTTACAATCCTCCTTTAGAGTTATGTACTTATTATAACTCCTTAATTTTGTGGTCTCTTCTTTAGTTCCATCTCCTGATTAGGTATCCTAATCCAACTCTTTTACTTAATCACTGAACTTTCTTACTATTTTATATAAGGTCTAGGAAGTCTCACTAAAACAGGTTTTAAATTTGTATTTGCCAATAGTTGTGGTCAAAAGACTATATTTTTGTTCTTGTCATAGTATGGTTGATACTGGTATTCCTTCCAAAAATTGGATTTGAATTCATTTAGTTCATACCTATTGGAATTTCTTGTTCCTCTACATATGTCCAATTGGATATGCCTTATTACTTCTTAAGGATCACTTAGGATTTACTTCTTCTAGAATTAGTTTGTTAGGACTAGTCTATTTTATCACCTTCAAACTTTTACCTTAGCAAGTTTTTAGAAATTCTCTTGTTATTACCTTAAGTACTTCTTCAACTTCCACTTATTAGTTATCTCAAGGTTTGGGTACTACTACCTTGAAATAAATTTCGATCTTTCATCTAGACATACTTCAGAGAGTACTTTTCTGATGATTTTCTTTTAACCTTATGAAAATAAGGCTTAAGTTGTCATAGGTTAGTATTTATTTCCTAGCCTTTACTCTAGGATTCAGATAATAGTACTTCTGTTTACTGTTTTACTCTCCCCCTTAGGGTTTACTAATAGTCTCTAAACTGCATATATAGTAACCATTGGCTTTATAGCTAGAAGGTTGGTCTTTGTTCATCTTATACACTACCTAGTTAGGGTCTTATGAAAGATTGTACGGTGTATCCACACAATTGTGGATCCCCGAAGCAATTTTTTTAGCATATTAGTCTTACTTACTATTTGTACATTTTTGCTTTGATAGACCTGACTTCGCGAAGCACTTCGAAAGACGATCACTTTAAATTTTATGCTCCTCTATGTCTTACTTAACTTAGGCCAAATTTTAGGCTCTTTATGCAACTTTTAAATTGATCTGATTAACTATTTTAACCGATGCCTGATGCGGCAAGTTACCGACTGTGGACCATCCTAGGATGTATGTATTACCCTACGATTTCTGACATATTTCTAGTATTCACTCTAACTTATTCTAGTTTGGATACCACCCATTTCTGGTGAACTTAATTTCACTACTTTTTTTTATTCTATGTATAAATCTCGTTGGTATACGGAATTCGTCACTCCCTTGCACGGATTCCCATTCCTATCTAGGTCTATAACATCAAGTAATAACTGGGTGTTACATCATGCATTTACACACCTAATTAAACTTCATGTACAGATCTAGCTAATCAAGAAGATTGAAGAAAATCCAAAAGTCGATAAACAACAAAACATATACCATGTATTATACATAGGTTTTAAATAATTTACAAACGAATTGACCGTTCCAACGGTTTGCCTCACATATACAACACACCACTATCTTACAAGAACTTCCTGTTCTTGTGAGTATATCCTCACTTATTTCGGCAAACCTTTCAAAGTAAAATACGCATTACCCTCTATGTACATTATTCAAGCACTCATCCCTTGGGATGTCGTTCCTTTCTTACTTTCATCTTCCTCTAGTGCTTCCTGGAGTTCCGTCCATGATGACATGAAGTCCTACAACTGCCTTCTAGAGCGTAAGAGCATCCAGGAGGTGCGTATTCTTGATTAGAAGTACCGAGACTGAGATTAGTCATTGAAAAATGACTAGAGTTGGCATAGTCTTCTATAGGATATTCCTGGTTTTCCGGAAACGCTTCCTCAAAGTAAGATGGATCCTTAGCCTTTTCTTGGATCCATTCATACATATTGGTATAGTAACTATCGGAATACTCTTCTAAGTCGATTGGATTGGTATTTCCTCCATATGGTCCATAAGGCTCTCTATGGTTATAGTTGGTCTCTTCTCCGATACCTGTATCACAAGGTATAGGATTTCCTATGGTTCCAGCTTGAGATTCTACTCCCCATTCATACTGGTTTTGCCCAGGGTTATTTGGAATAACTCCAGCCCATTCCTGTTGTTCAGAGTTATACTTGGTCCATTGATCTTTAGGTGGCTGGGTTTTATTTTGGTAGTAGGCATAGTTTTCTAAGTGTGGATCATCAAACTCAGTTTCCTCATACACTTCTCCTGAAGGTATGTATTTGGGATGCCTAGATTCTTTATCTAACTTCTTCCTACGTGCCATTGCTTTATCAAGATCGGTAAAATCCTCAATGACCGTATCCAGTTCCTGAACTAAGACTTGGTGAGTCTTATGATAAGTGTTTAACAAAGATCGATAATGATCCATATACTCTACAGCTAGTGTAGGTTCAGTTTGGACTAGAGTAGAGTGATCTAACTCATGCTCTGGGTTTGAGGTTTCATGGGGTATAATGGTGTGAGTACTACCTTCTAGAGCTTGGGATTCCTGTTCTCGGATCATGGTTATGGCTGCTGCTACGGCAATCTGATATGCAGATGCCATGCACCTTGCCTCCCCTGATTGCATTTCTCCTTGAAGTCCTAACTTCTTGGGTAAAATGATCATGACACGGTATTTAGCTAATACCTTCCCATCATAGTAATTGTAAATCTTGACCAAAAGTCTCGATTCACATTCCAAACTCCATAGAAGTTGTCGTAGATTATCTGTCCAATCCCCTCCATAGTCATTCAGCGTCATGTTCATCACTTGAACATTTTGGGGTGGATACCGAGGTGCCATGTGGAACTGTAGATAAGAAATTATCATCAGCCACATAGAGTTAAAACTCTTGGTAGTGTTCTGGATTACAATCATACTAAAGAATTATCGCACTAGCAACCTGACAGGATTATTCTCAAGTGAATATCCCACATATCACTAGAGAACTCTTTATTATTGCAGGTATGTGTCCTACAGGTTCTACCCATTACTAGGTTTCCAACCTAAGGTAAAGCATATGCTCTAATACCAACTGCGGTGACCCAGCATACCACTGCATGATGTAGTACACTATAGTCATTGACATAACACCAATGAAACACCGTTCACTAGTATTACATCCCTCAGAATGGTACAACAGAAACACATCAGGTCCAATACATGGCTAAAGGTTACAACTCACTCTATACACAAGATCCAGAGAACACTCTAGGTTAAAGAGAGAAAAAGAATTTATTACAAGAAGAATCAAAGATAACAACGCAAAAACTATTGTACTCCCTGCGATCCTAAATAAGTGTCGCCATTTTGAACTAGAGTTAGTTCAAAACCGTGACACTTATTTAGGATCGGAGGGAGTACTATTAAGACTAGTATTTTAACTAGAGAGTTGGCATTGCTGCTATTGCAATACACTATAGAAATAGGTTCTTTGGCTAGAGAGTATATTCCTATCTAATCAGTAACTTCGTCTTCACTTGAGTTGATGTATATGTTGACTTCCTTGTCTTCGGTAGGTCGTAGGCAATGCAAGTTTTTGTAAACATTTCTTCAAAGATTGCTTTTATTCTAAAAAGCTATGCCTGTCATCCTTCACGGGTTTACCAGAATTTTCATGGAGTTCCTTTCCCCACTACTAGGAAAACGGCTATAGGTAATCAGCACATCCGTGGCTCACATGGTTGAAGTGCCCCACGGCTAAAACAGGCGTGGCTCACCTGTGGGCAGTGCCCTACTAATAACTAGAACAACCGTGGCGCACATGACTATAGTGCGCCACAAATGTGTGTGGGCCAGGGCCCCGTTGGCCACACGCCAAACATCTGTAGCGCACTATAGTCATGTGCGCCACGGTTGTTAGGGTCATCTGTGGCGCACGTGTGCCTGGTGCGCTACGCCTAAGCGCATGCCCCCCTCTGCTCTGAAACGGCCACAAACTTCTGTGGCGCACTCCGCCTAGTGCGCCACAGGGACTAGGAGCATCTGTGGCGCACTCGGCCTAGTGCGCCACAGAAGTTTGTACTCCCTGTGGTGCACTGGGGCCGTGTGGCGCCCGACCCCCTCTCTCATCCCCATCTCTCCATCTCTCAGCCCGAAGCCGAAGGACCGCCGCCGCCGCTCTCGATCCGCCGCTGCTGCGTCTGAGGAGGAGGAGGCCTGCCCGCGCCCGAGGAGGAGGAGGTGGAGGCCGCCGTCGTCCGCCCGTCGTCGTTCGCCCGAGGAGGAGGAGGAGGTGTCCGAGGAGGAGCAGCCGCCGCGCGCGTCTCAGGAGGTGGAGGCCGCCGTCGTCCGCCCGTCGCCGTCCGCCCGAGGAGGAGGAGGAGGTGTCCGAGGAGGAGCAGCCGCCGCGCGCGTCTCAGGAGGTGGAGGCCGCCGTCGTCCGCCCGTCGTCGTCCGCCCGTCGTCGTCAGAGGTGAGCATCTCCTCTCCCCTCTCTCCCTCTCTTCCTGCGGCGCCTATGACATGATACTCGGCGAGTTCTCTTCCCCTTATCCAATGATTTCCTAGAGGCGCTGCAGGGAGATGCCTGTGGCAGCATGGCTCTTCCCTTAGGACTGAAGCCAAGGTCTTATACTGCTGTTGGCCTATTGCTTTACAAGCTGCTCTAAGGTTAACTGACCATGCTGTAGATGATGTAGTTCAGTGGTTATTTTGCAAGCTGCTCGCTGGTATATATGGTGGATGATGGGTGTTCGCTGTTCCCATGCTCGCCGTGAAATGTGTTACGAAAGGTTTTAACTTGGGTGCTCTGTTACTTCCCGTGCATCCGAGCAATTGTCTGAAATCTGAACTTAGTATGTTGGTTACTGTGCATTCTATTAACTGCTCTGGTTTTCAACTTGTAATGTGGTTGTTTTTGTGGCTATGAAAGATATTGCATCGTTGGTAATCTCTATCTTTGGCATGGTGGTCTCTTTATTTTTTTGTGATGATTTGGCATGGTGGTCACTTTCCTTTTCTAGTACTGCTGTTGTGTTGCTAGTGTTGGTTGATGGAGTTTGAATAATCTGATATGCAGTCACAGTTAACTTCCTGGTCCCCTTTCACCGTACATCAATACATTTCATCGCTTGGATTTGAAAGACACAAAACTGGGCTGGTTTGTAATTGCTTATCATGCCTGCCACACAATTGACAAGCACAAACTTAACTTCGAAAGAAAATAGGAATTCTTCTAGGAAAGTAGTACTCTTTTGATGTAATGTTACACACTGTATAGATTCATTTCTTACTGGTCTGTATAATTCTTTTGATAGATATTTTTGTTCTGCAAATAAAATATTAACACGTATTTCCAAAAATAAATCCGGTGCAGAACATTTTTATCCAGAACAGATACAAGTTTTAAAAGTCATGTTAGAATTTTTTAATTTACACATTTGGTTACCTAAAAGCTTCACATAGGATCACTAGGAATGTTGCCTCAGATCAAAGCCTCTGTTCTTTCAGGATGCAGAGTTCAGTGATATCAGCCTGGGAAGGATGCCACGCTGAATTCTTAGATCACCGTTATTATCACCCTGGAAGGCTGCCAACAGTAACAGCTTAAGTACATCAACAGATCACCGTTACTTTGAATTCTTAGCTTCTTTGTATAACAGTAACAGCTTAAGAAAATATTCGTGTATCTGATCAACATCTTGCACCCCATATAGGTGGATTATAATACTAATGATGGTTGATAAGTGGTGGAGTAATTAGAAAGAGAGTAGAAGTAGTGGCATGAATTAGCATCTGGGAACTAAAAGAATAAGTTATTTTCTCTGTTCAGGTTATTTCCATCATCTGAGCACAACTGAATGATATTTTCTTTTTTCAAGAGACCTAGCAGGCTTTAGTTGACAGAAACATGTATCCTTGGGTTTTAGTTGCTGCTGTGTATGCTCATATGTGTTATTTTCTTTTTTCAAGAGACCTAGCAGGCTTTAGTTATTTTCTTTCCATCATATGCTTGGTGCCTGGTGAATCCAGATGATAACTGTAATAAAAGCCCATTGCTTGATGTGGCTGGGCATGTTGATGCATTCTTAACCAATGTGTTTTCTACCTAGATGTTTATGTGTTGGTTGTGTTGGCCAGATTATCCTATGTGACCAGATTATGTGCTGGCTGTGTTGGCCATTTATTGTGTGCTGGTTGTGTTGACCAACGGCAATAGCTACAAAGGGTACAACACTATGGCGGAGGCGGAAGATAGATACACGCGCTATCTAGCGGGAGTTAGGACAAGGAACCGGATGAAGACCTACACCTTCGTCGCGGCGGTGATCATGCTTATCTTCTTTGGTTATTTATCCCGCGTTTCTGTCTAGCTAGCTAGTTTAGATGTCTAGGCGAGCTTCTGAGCTCTAACTTATTCGATCGACACATGTATTCGCATGTCACCAACTACTACTTTGTAACATGATCAAAACAATGTAACTTGGACTATGTATTCATGTATGAGACTTATCTATATGTATTTGTTTCAATCTTGTTTTTCATATTGAGTATTTATATATATAATTGTATATCTTGTATCTGTGTGTGTATATCTGCTGTAATATTGTATATAATCTGTATTGCATATAATCTGGCTTGGAAATTAAAAAAAAACAAAAAATACATCTGTGGCGCACATGGTCTACCTTCTGTGGCGCACTACACCTAAAGCGCACCATGGATGTTTAGTGGCGCACTAGGTAGTGCGCCACAGAAGATCCAAGGGGTAGCGCACCACGCCAAACTTCTGTGGCGCACTAGGAGGTGCGCTACGCCTATCTCTACACAACCGTGGCGCACTAGGCAGTGCGCCACGGCTGAGAGATAGCCCTAGCGCAAGGCCCGTGGCGCACTACAGGTGCGCCACGGATGGGCCTTTTAGGTGCGCCACAGACGACCATTTTCCTAGTAGTGCCCGCCGCGTTCGTAGCTCCTTCCCGGAACAGGGAGTAACAAGTTACAGTTCTTACACTCTGTAGAGGTGCGTTACTTTACCCATGAGAGATCAACTCTTTGTTGCACAACCGGGCAGCTTATTCCCGTCCACAATTCCATGATGTGGGACACAGAAGATGATCCAAGCCAATCACTGCCCCCTTCGCGACCTCGCATGCCTCCTTGGTGTACACCATGCCCACATATTGAATTACGGCAATCGTTTGTACAGACCGTTAGATGCCAGAACTTTCGTGGGATGTTGAGGGTTCCCACCCATATGCTGCATATCCTCTATGAATTACCAATTAATATGCATGCTACGGGTGATAACAGCCACGACCTGCACATCCGGCTATATGCGGGAGGAAGAAGATACAGCTGACTTCTCCATCCCATTCCAAATCTCATGGTTAACGCGTGATATACGACGCAAGAATCACTGGCGACATTGGTTGTTAAGTCCTAAATATATGTTCCTTAACCACCGGAACTTCCATAGTAGGTTATTACCTCATGGTAAATAACCTATAATCATATTATTATGAAAATAGTGTTTTCTGATTTTTTTCAAATGCAGGTGATGTCAACACTGGATTTGTAAAATACTTTACAGAAAATAACCAAAGGACATGAGAAAGTGTGAACTTGCCTTTTGTGATTGCAAGATTATGCACTCATGGTCTTCGAGACAATATAAGATCCAATATCTGAAATCAGCATCATTGGTCCGGTAAGGACTAATGTTTAAATAAGCAAGATTCTCTTATGCATAAGTAATGTGATGCATTTTATAAACGCGAATCCCGGGGATAACGTTGTTCTAGGGTTTGGATACTGGAAAGGGTTTCTTTAGAATGTGTTATCCTTTTAGATAAGTTTCACACTTGTGTTTCTTATTAAGGCCTGTGAGTGTGTGTGAAACATCATGTAAACATAATGGTATACAACAACAAGATATACACATATGGAATGCTACTCAAGAATGTTTACACTATAATTGTTTATCTTTAAATCTTACTTTACAAGTAATGGCCTTAATAAGGAACTTAAGTGTTTACAATCCTAAGTATACAAGTAAAGTTTGAAACAATGTGATTGTGATTAATTGTCATCTGTTGATTATGATGAGAATTCCTTAAATTTAATTTGTTAAGAGTTGGAAATATTATTATAAAGTTTGTGGATTGAAGTCGCAAATCGAATAACTTTTGAAGAAAAGATTCCTTTTTTAAGGTTTAAACAATCTTTGTGGTTAATCAAATGTGGTCGATGTTCTTTGTGCTTCCTTGAATAGTTTGAACTTGAGATGCTTTACGACTTAATTATAATAGACCAAAATTAACTATAAAACACATAATAAGGTATTTAGCATTATACTAGACGTTTTGTAGACTAAAGTTAACTTTAAAAAAGTAGATGAACTTAGGGTGTAATGCTTATGATAGTTGTATTTTATTCACTTCATAATGTTTCCTTAAAGTTATTTAAGCATGGCTTTACTTCTATTTGAGTAGTGGTTTCCTAACATTATAATGGAATAGAATCATTTTCCTTTTTATAGATAAGTGGTTATAGTTTGTAAACAAGGAAGTAGTATTACTTAACTACTATGGATTCAATATAGTTTTTTGGTATGTTTATAACTTGTGGTTGAAGTAAGGGAAAATGTTTTATTTAGTCACAAATTATTCTTAAAGATTTTATATTTGCTAAGGATTCTTTTAGTAAATGATTTACACTTCTGGTTGAATGATAATTTAATAAAATTATATTTAAAATGTGTTGGACCAATTTGACTTTATATTCTAAATATTTAAGACTAGTATTACTTATTAGACCTAAATTGGCAATTTTAGAAGTATTAACAAATTTTATTTACCCTTATATGAATTAACAACTAAGGAAATAAGTTTAAATTCAAGTTGCTAAAGTGTTTTAATTTTTTTTATTTACCTCAAAAGTGGATTATTATATTTTTAACATGTAGGTATCATTTTTGCATTTTGGTATATTACATTTATTTTTATGATTTATAAATAATAAGATATGATTTTTATAAGATTTATTACTTTATAAATAATTAATACATAATAAATATTGAATTAAGTGGAATATTAATGTATGATTATAGTTTTAAAGTATTGTTTTTATTTTTCTAAGATTTTTGGTATTTTATTGTAGAGGTCCCAACCTTTAATAAGGTAGAGATCCCTGTGTTTACAATGCTAGTCCCTGGATCAATAGCTAGCATACATAGTTAAGATGTAATATCAAGAAACAAAGGTCATAATACAACTTTATAACCAGGAATAAAATAATTCATTTGGCTATCACATTACAATGCAGCAAAATATCTATATAGCATGGGGTCCTTCATCTTCAAAGTGCCACAAGGGTCAATACAAGGGTCTATATAGCATGGGGTCCTTCATCATGTTGGTTGTATACTTGTAATCCTAATCAACACACTTCACTAACATCAAACAAACCTGCAACATAATAAGTTACAACCACAAGGGTCAATACATTTGAATTGTATTGGAAAGTGATACTATGGTAGTATAGTGGATTCTATCATCTATATGCATTTGGATAAGTGGAGCTTAGGCTTGCTTTGCTCAAAATAGATTTTTCCTTATCATTTGAAAACACTAAGTTTTTGCTTGTCAAAAACTCCCAAGGAACCACCAATAGAAATTGGTGAACCTTCACCCTTGTTCAACCACAAGTTTTTACTTAGAAAATTGGGATGAGGAGATTCTTGATAGCTTCCATGTCTTGATGCTCAAATTGTCCAATACCAGGGACATGGCTAAGTACTTAGTTTCTTCCATCTGCAGAGGTTGTGCACTTTCCCCACAAGACTTGATTTTAACCAAGACAGGACCTTTCAGAAGCCTTCCCTTAGACCAAAATGGACGGGCTCCAAACCTATCAATACCCTACCACCAACTGTCTATTTGGCTAAGTTATTGTAACCTATATGATCCAGGCAGAGCCCATAATGCCATGTGGCTGCACTTGAAGCTTCTCAACATTTGACATCTCAAATCTCTTTGTTCCTGGGTGGGAATCCACAAGTGAGATACACAAGGTAAACCATAGAAATGGGCCTTGTGTAACCACTCAACCAAAAACCACCAAGCAAGTCCCTTTCCACCCAGGTGATTCATTCACTTAGTAGTTTTATTAAGCAAAAACATAAGTCAAAAGACTTAGCAAAATTTCCATAACATGACAGTAGAAGGAATCTTAACTTAGGAAAATTCTACTAAGGTTTCATCTACTAGGATTTCCCATGGTATAGTTTATACTTAGCAAAATTCCATGCAAGTCCTACTTAGAAAAATCACTAATGCATGGTGAAAATAATAGGAAAAAAGTATGAAGCATCACTTGCCTTTTGGGTAGAGAATATAAGTTTACTCCTTGATCTTGCAATAGTCACACTCTACAAATTTCACTACATTTCAATCAAGGCACAATTTCAATCTACCATTATGGCCATCATCACATAGAATAATAAAAACAAAGCAATGCATGCAAGCATGCCAAAGATTGTATTATTTGGAAAAGTGGTTTCTAATAGGTTATAAACATTTTAGAACACATATTGGTCATTTATAAAAGTGGCAAAACCATTGGATATCAAGTTAGTGAAAATGGCCACTTTAAGTCATTTTTGTTTTGCTAGAAATAGTTTAAATCAAGGTAATATTTTCTAGTGTTTGACAAATACATTTTTAAACACAAATGTTAGTGTTTTAAGGTCATGGGTTTATTATTAAAACCATTTGCAAAAGGTTTTACTTATAACCCATTTTTATACCAAAGCAATATTTTATGTTGTTGGAAATGCTTTTTAGCAAAGTAATAATTTATAGGGTTCATCAAATATATTTTTAAATCTCAAAACTTGATGTTTAGGGTTAGAGAGTTTAATTCAAATCATTTCCCAAAGGTTTTTCTCCAAAAAGCATTTCAAAACATAAACAATATTTTTATTTAACTAGAAATGCCTTAATTCAAAGATTCATTCTTTAACTTCACAAAATTCATTTTTAAATCCATAAGTTGGTTTCTATGGTCAGTAGGTTCAAAACAATCCATTTTCCAAAGATTTTACCTTAAGAACATTTCTAGAATAAATTTTATATTCAAATTATGCCTGCACAAGTTTCTGCAAAAACAACCAATTTAACAGAAGCAATTTACTAAACAAAGTGCATGGTTGGATAGAGTTTGTTTTTCTGATTCCATTGATATAAAATTTGCAAATTTTGGACGTGTGGATTTAAAGTTGTGCAATTTACAAAATCAAACATCTAATAGTTCTATTTCTGTTTTTAAAACAGAAGCTGGGCCACGTGTCCTGTTCTTATTGGCACGTACCAATTCGGGTGGATCGAGTAGCTACAGCCATTGGATCTAATGGGTATCGTACGGCACAGATCAACTAAAAACGTTTCGCTAAAGTCATCTATCTATGCCACGGGATTAGCATCTAACGGCTCAAAGCTACTGGCCATCTTCTGGCGGCGCTGGCGGCGGCGAGTGGCGGCGGCGCGCTCTGTCTGTGGTGTTCTGGCACAACCAGGAAGAAAAGAAGAGGGAGAGGTTGATCACCGGGTTCGTCGCAACGTGCTGAAGCTCGAGGAGGTAGTCGTAGCTGAAGGGGCGCACGGACGGGTTGGCAATCTCTCGTCGGAGTTGCTCCTGGCGACGGGTGTGCTCGGGCGTCGTCGACGGTGAAGCTATAAGGAGTGCCAAGGCAAGGTAAGGGTCGCGTTAGATGCGCACGAGAGAGGGGATTATGCGAGCATCAATGAGAGGGGGAGGCGCGGTGAGGGGTTACTAGTAGAGTTCGCCCGAGCCAGGGCAGATAGCAGCGACGCTCAGACGTGGACAGAGCCGAGGATGTGGGGCGTGCGCGGGCAACCTGAGTCCACTCGCAGATACGCACGGCGATGGGGGTCTAGCTCGTGTGATCTAGGAGGTAAGAGGGGGTCGGGGCTCGCCGGAATTCGACGGAGAACTCATCGGAGGCAGTGGCGGAGCGAGGAGAAATTTACGCAGCCTAGAGGCTCCGATGGCGTGGTGTCTGAGGGGAAAGAGAGGGGAGAGAGAGGTGGTTAAACGAGCGTGATCGTGGGGGAAATTAATTCGCCAAATAACTCGTATTGATTTGAATTAAAACGCGGAAGAAACAGTCAGAGAGAAGGCGAGTTCATCGCGGGGTGAAGACGATGATGACCTGGCTGCGGGGCCCGGCGTCAGCGAGAGAGAGTGTGCGGTGGGGCCAATCGTTCAGTGACTGCGCGGGTAAAAGTTGTGGTGTGAAACATTTTCCTGCGGGGAGAGAGGGATGGCTAGCTGGGCTGGACTGGGCTTGCTGGGCCTGGTCTGGCTGGGTTGGGTTGTTTCATTTTTTTTGTTCTGTTTCTTTTTCTTTTTCTATTTTGATTTTGTGTTTTGATTTTTATTCAAATATTTCAAATACTAATTGAATTCAAACCTTTTCCAAAGTTTTTGTATATTCTAATACTGTTTATTAACATATTCCAAAGTCAAATTTAGAATATCTCTTTTATTCTTTATAGGGTATATTAATTATTTAAAATAGGCCCTAGTCTTAATTCAAATAAGATTTATTAATGTTTTCAAACTCTATTTGAAATCTAAATTTTACCAAATCTTTTCAGTAGGTTTTATTTAAAAATAAATCACTTTGAATTATTATTTAAAATACTTTATTATGTTTTTAATGTTCATTTAAAATGGGAAATGTCTTTGCTTAAATGAAATTGGATAATAATAAATCCTCATGATTTTATTTGAATAATCCTTTACTCTTTTTATTAAACAAAAATATTTTATTTTATTTGCTTGAACAATTTTAAATTTGCCTCTTTAAAATAGTCCTTATTTATTATTTCTTCCTTTGCTTATAAAAACCATATCTTTTTAATTAAAGATCAAAAAATGGTGATTCCAACTTGTAAAATTTTATTTGATATTTGTTTATCCTTTTAAATCTTTTAGGATTATTTGCTCACCATTTGGTATGGATTATAGATAGGAGCTTTATTAGCTTTGGAAATTAGTTTGTTTTTATCTTATTAAATTCATAAGATTTTATCCCTGGTTCCAAATTGAATGAAATCAATCTCTATGGTTTCATAATGTTTCCATTTGTCATTCTTGATCATTTATAAATGTTTGTTGACAAATTTTTATACGGATTAACCCCATAGTCTTAGAGTAATCTTGGAAATGATTTTATTCCTTTAGGGTTTTAGAATTTTGGTTTATTTTCCAAGTGTTTAAATTTCAAGGTGCCTTTATGAAGAATGCATTTCACTTGATTTGATTTTAGTTGGATTCAAACTTTATTCAAAGTTTGTTCAAGATGGGTTTTTGATGTTTCCATTTGGAATCAAAAAGTTTCTTTTCACCCTAAATTTCAACAATTATTTATTTTGTTTAATTATTTTTCACATTTCAAAATTTGGAAAATTTTGGGATATGACATTTATTTACATTTTTTAACATTTACCATTATTAAAATATGAATTACCAAAGTTTTATTACTTGTAAAATCTTTATTAAATAATATTTATTTAAATAATTATCATAATAATGTTTGATAATAATTTTAAGTTGTAGATTTTATTTTTCTTAACATTTTCATATATTACACACATTTTTCTGAATTATAAAACAAAAATTATTTATTTAATAAGATTTAATGATTTTATTTTATTTCTAGAATATTTAAATTTGCGTTTATATCATTTATTTATTTCCTAAACATAAAATAACTTTTTATACCACAGCCAAAGATACCCTAGGTCACTGACCAGTGGGCTAGTGGAAACATCACCAGCCACATGTGAGTCAAACTGGCTGACTAGGCAGGGGATGATGTCAGCATGACGTCACCGGAGCTGATCCTCTCAGATCGATGGTTGATCTTGCAATTTGGTGCACGCACGGGGCAGTGTCTAGGCTCATTGGAAAGAGGGCCCAACGGGGAACCTAACAGTGGCGGCGCCGCTAGTTAATGGTTGCCGGAAGTTGGGCAACGATAGCGAACAATGGCGACGGTGTCGGGTGCTTGTGGGGAAAGCGAACTAAAGCGAAATACAGAGGATCAAATGTACTGGAAGAATCGGTGGCTCACCAGGATGCTTGTAGTGACGACGGTGAAGAGAGGCGAGCTTAGACGGCGTCGCCATGGTCGACGGTGAGCGGCGGACAGACGCGTCCGATGCACATGATTACGGCCTCCCTAGCTCGATTCATCCTCTGAGCATACAAAGTCCACTACTGTGGAGCTTGTGGTGTCACCAGTTGATCTTGGGGTGGTCTCAAACGGCGACGGCAAGCGACTACGGCGAGCTAGGGTTTCAGGCCCTATGCGAGAGATAGATAGAGAGAGCGAGAGGAGATGAGATAGGTATGAGAGGATAGAGGAGGACGCAGTGGTCTTATCTACACCCCTCGGGGTCGGCGGCGAGCAGCACGGCGGTTTGATTTTGATGACGGCGGCAGACGACATCGAGGGTACGCACGCAGGTGCCTGTGTGCGTGAGGATGACGACGATGATCATTTTGCAGAAAAACCCCCTGAGCTTCATCGAAAAAAACCCGCGATCCCTGGCAGTGTCCGACTTGTCAGTCATAGAGTGAGATAAGCCGGGCTGGTTACTGGGACGAGGTGGGCTTCTACGTGCTGCTCATGACCAGTGGATAAAGAGAAGGAAATCGGGCCATGGGCCAGATCTGATCTCCTTCTGTTTTTCCTGGTTCCTTCCTTTTTCTATATTCTGTTTTCAATTTTCTGTTTTATTTTCATATTTGAATTTGCATCTGATTTGAATTTTCTTTATGGGCTTTATTTGCTAAATAATTTTAACTATATTAAAAGGTATTTACTAGCATTTTGTGAGCTTTTATTCAATAATTTATATTTCTTTATTTTTTGTATATAGGTCATTTTAATATTTTGTAAGGGCCTTTGTTATTAATTTTCTGTCCATAATAAGCCATGGATTTATATTATGATATTTTTTATTTAATGATATAATTTAATTCTAGTTATCTTATAGTTTGGAAGGAAATTCTTATATTATGATCCTATATAATCATTTGTTGTATGAGATACAAAAGAATTAATATGGTTAATATTACTCTCATAAATTTAGGAAATAACAATGTATATATTCTATTATAATTAACATAGAAGTTAGGGTTTGAATTGTAAGTGCTTACCCTAGAGTTTAGGGTTCTTAATGTGCCTATTTTATTTTGTTGATAAAAGTTTATGGCTAAGCATATTGTATTTTTGTTTGTGATCTTTAATGATATCACCTTTTTAAAATAGAAAGTTATTAACTAGAATGTCTTATAGAAAGGATTTGATAAAGATAACTCCTGAGCACATATGGTTATGATAATTGGAAATGACAGAGATGTGCTTAAGTGATTTGCTATAGGAAAATATTCCTATAAAGCATTGTGAAGATAGAATGATTTATCCAACAGATGAGATGGATGTTAAGCTTGATCATAGATTTAGGTTTTAGTGTTTACCAAGAATTCCTATCTTCCATAATTCATAATTCTGGTCTTCTGATTAAGGAATTCCTTTCCTAGATATTCTATTTCTTCATATCCATCATCATGTGCTAACATGATGAGCTTTACTTCACAAGAATATTCTTATCCACCTTTTATTCTTCTAAACCCATTTACAAATCCAATGAGATTGCCACTAAAGCTTTTCATAATCTTCACCTATCCATACTTGGTTATATCAACTACTCTACTGCTAATAATCTCCCACCCAACAGATGGTTACTTCTAACTTTATTAATACCCTTCCTTAATCATCCATTACCAACATTTACTCTAATAGATTCATTTATAATTAGATATATATCAAATCCTACTTTCCTCAAAAGCTTACCATCCTCTAAGAGGAATAACACTACTTCAATAACTCCATGCTACTCTAGCTTTAACTTAGTCATATTATCTTATATCTACTTCACTTCAGTATATTATATTAGAGTTCAATCATGTCTTACCCACCAATGTCACTTATACATGATATAAGCATTCAATCTTGGTGACTAAAGCATGATCATTACAATATTTTGGTCCTTTATGGTTTAGGTTTCCAATTGGCTAATCAAGGTTTCATCAATACAACATTACATCTGTATTGGAATTATCTTCTTAATATCTCTATTGGATTAAAGGATATTATTCATGGGCTATACATACTTTATCCCATAAGATTACTCCTATTAACTATCTTCAATATTCATCCTTGTAATTTGTACCTTAGATATTCTTCTATCATTTCAGGAGTGAGTTAACTTCATCAATAATCCTATTGATTCAATTCTCTTCCAACACTCCCATCCTATAGATGATATCTAAATCTAGCATTACCACATACCTTTCCTTACCTTCTTCCTTAAAGGATTTTAAGTGAATGCTATGATAAGAACAAGAGTTAAAAGATCAAGAATTGATAGGTTAAGGATTGGTGAATCAATAGTTGATTACTCAACATTGATAAATAAAAAATATTAGAATATGATTCAGTAGAGATGATAAGGATTGATATGGAAAGAAAGATATATGGTGAATGATCTTGACTTGGTTTCTTTCCTACTCAATCTCACTAGAGAGTTAAGGTTAGGTATTACCATGATACACATGGTATAAGTAGATGAGATTAAGATAGATCAAGATTTAGTTGTTACATTCCTATTACTTAAGTTATATTTATAACTTGGTATTCATGAGTTGTTGTGATGAATATTATGATATGATCCCTTAAGGATCATATATTAATCATTAAGCAATGCATTATGATTTAATTTGATTATATTTGATCTACCCTTAGATCAAATCATGTTCTCCCAAATAACGTTTTAGCAAAGGTCATATTGAAACTTATCGCAGTCAACTTGATGATCTACTTCAATTCCATCAGGTTGAGAGAAGCTTCAATCACTTTGACAAGTTTTGTTCAAAAGCGCGAAAAGTATTCGGATTTTCTATGCATGAATGGGAATGCACACATATGGGTTCGGTTTATTTCTAAGCTCTAGTACTGGGATGTTACAGTCGCCAAGCCGAATAAGCGATGCGGGGCATCCTCCAGTACTCAGCCAGCCAAAAAGAGCAAGGTCACTCCCGCTGCTCCGCTGCTGCCACACTGGCTGAGACTCGCAAAGCTACTAGGCGCCGAGTCACGCGTCGCCCACCGCGCGATCCGGTTGTCGCCGGGTAAGCTTTTGTGTTCTGCTTACATTACGTTTTTCCTTCTTATACGTTGGTACAGTTTTCTTATGCGTGTCTTGTTGTTTTCAGCGTTGTGCCTCTGTCGGCTAACCAGGCTGCTTCTAGCATCGCCTAGTCGCTAAAGCCTGCATCTACTCCGACTGATTCTACGGTGCAGAACCCCATCCGAGTCGAGGCTCCCACTATTGAGGCTCATGCTTCTCAGTGTCAGTCAGACCCAATGGCGCACCCGACGAAGGAGACTCGGCCCAGTACCCCTGGTGCTGGCCACGAACAACTTCCTGATCTTGGTGCCAGCGATGCTGGTGCCGAGAAAACCTTTGACACCAGTTCCTCTGGCACCAGCCCTCAAGCTGGTGCACATGAACAATTTCTTGATCTTGGTGCCATCAAAACTGCTGAGCCCAATCAGTCGGCTCCCCTTTCTTCTCCGAACAAATCTGCTCACTCTCTTCTTCTGTCAAAGAACCAGACCCGGCCTACGGCTCCTGGTCCGGCTCCCACTTCATCCGGCAAGACCACCTCCACCAAACAAACAACTTTGGTTTGTGCTTCGGGTACCGCTCCTCAGATCCGGACCCCAACATTAGCAAGAATGATTGTGTCAACGGGTAAACCTAGCGGATCTGCATCTGCCGGGTCAGGTGATGGCTCTAAAGCTGTTGCCCTTCATACTAGTGCCGATGCCACCCGCGCCAATGTGGGAACTACCCTAAAAATGGGGCAAGTTCTCACTCGGACGCTCAGCGGGAATGACCTTGGTTCGGCTGAGCCTTATGCTTTGGCGTGGAATGCAGCGGGCGAGCAGGAGGTCAGCACCCATGCTGGCAAAAAACTGAAGCTGGGCCCCAAGGCCATCTCTGATATGACCCAGCAAGCCATCACCTTAATGGCTCGCGCGGATGAAGTGAACGAGATAAAAAAAATTCTAATCTTTTGTGTCGATGAGTATTTCTGTTATACATATCACCTAGTCCCCGAGGTTACTGCTGAGTGGGGAACTTACTCGGCTGTAAGCTCTAAGCAATAACTTAGCCTTTTATTTCCTTATGCCAAGCTCGCATGTTAGACTTTCGATCCCTAGTCCCCGAGGTTACTGCCGAATGAGAAACTTATTCGGCTGTATGCTCTAAGATAGGAGTCACTCTTTATCCGGCTGGGAGCTTGACTTTTCCATTTATTCACTGTCTTTTTCCCTTGTGCAGCTTACGCATAATGAGCGCACCAAAGTGCATCAAGCTCTCCTCCTGGAGCATCGCAAGCTCGAACTTCCTTATGAGAAGCTGCAAATCGAGACCCAAGTCCAAGGTAATCTTCTTACTCGCCATATCTATATTCGGTGTACCTTTCTTCGCTTCATTTTCTTAGTCTTTTATCGCTCTTTTCCCATAGCTTCTGCCCAGTCCACCATCGACGCGCTCCACTCGCAGATCAGCGAGACAGAGAGTAATTTTATTGCCTTCCTTGCGCTGTTTTGTGTTCATGCCATTCTCTTGCCTTATTATCCTGGTGGGTCAAGATATTTTTGTTGCTGTTGACGAGTAATTCGTTCCGAATAAGCAGAGAAGCACCAAGCCGAACTCCATAAGGAGCGAGACGAGGTGACTCGGCTGAAAAAGCTGATGGCCGAAATGGAGCAGAAACACTTAGCCGAGGTGAAAGGGCTGAAAGAAGAGCTTGCTGAGAAAGACGGTCAACACGCCGCCAGCACCGAGAAAACCAGGGAGCTTCTCAAGGAGGCCGAGTCGGCGATTGATTCGGCGAACATGGATCTAGACGCACTCCAAGCCAAGGCCAAGGCTTGGCAAACCAAACTCGGCACCATTAACTCTTTTCTCGATAGTGAGTTCTTACTCTTTTTTGCACTGTGCTCTCTGTTCTTGAATTTTTCATCCTTTTTGTTACTTTGCTAACATTCTATTTTGCTTGCAGATAATTTTCCCGAAGCCAATTTGTTCGCCATTCGGGCCATGAATAAGGTGAGAGCCGAGTTTGGTGCTCTAGCTAATGACGAGGTGACCAACGATGAGAATCTCGGAGCACCGTGGGAGCACGTCAAGACCCTCAAGTCCTGCGGCGTGGACTTTCTCAAATCAGCCATTCATGCGTTCCGCATGCTCTGGCCGGATGAAGATGCACCTGCACTCATCGAGCCCCTTGCTGAAAAACTGCTTCACACCGAGGACAGGCTGGATCAGTGGCGTGAGTCGGCCGGCCGACCTGCAGCAGATAAGGCCCTTTCCTTCGTCCTCTCCTGGTACGAGGACATCAATATTGATGTGCTTGCACGCATAAGGGGAGACGGGAAGTGGCTGAATGATCCTGAGTTGATCAAGAGACGCCAGGAGCGAGCCTACGCCATGATCGAGTACACCATGGTACACGCTTGGTGCGATGGGCCCAGCTTCCTCGACCTTGGCGACCCACTTGCCGAAGTTGCTGAGGAGGAGGGTGCTGATAGTGAGGCCACCGAGTCGTATGACCCTGAAGATTTGGCGACTGATGCCCCTGACTTGGCAGATGCTCCAAGCGATGCTCCTAGCTCCAAGACTGCTCCTCTGAGTCCTGCTGCTTCTTAGACTGAATAGGACAAATACTTGAACTTTGATGAGATCCCGGTATGCCGGGTACAAATGTAATATACATTGCACTTATGTTTGGTTGTGTGCCTTTTGATAAGGCTTTAAATATCTTGTTATGTTCTGAGTGTGAATCATCCAAGGGCAAGTCCCTGAGTCTCATTTTGTTGTTTCACCTTTCCTTGACTTTGGCTCTTGTCTACCTTTTTTGGCGTTCGACATTAGAGTCTCAAAGTACTAAGGATATAGTTAGCGGGTATGAAACTTACATCACTTGGTCGAGGATCATTCAACACACAATTCAATATAACCTGCAGTGGATTAGGCAAAAGACATAGGGTCGACTCACGTTTCTCCTTGTATTTATCCGGCATTCGTGTTTACTCGTCATGCATCCTTTCCTCTTGCTTGCCATGAAGCCGTGTTTTCGGAAAACAGAATAGTCAAAGAGTTGATTTTTTCCGAGTAAACACTACTTGTTCCAAGATAAGCTTTGGGTGTCACGCCAGCCGACATAAAATAATTGAAAGGGAAAACATAAGGGGCAGTCCTCGAGTCAGTTTTTTCGAGTCATACCATTTTATTATCAGCACATAGCCGGCACAAATGTCCGACATATGAGAGTTCGAGTGATAAATGCACTACTTCTCCTAAGTGTAGAAGGGGCGAAGCAGTGCCACATTCCATGGCCTTTTGGTCTCATCGCCTGATCTGTCCGCCTTGTTCTTTTGTGCTTCACGAGCATCTATGAGATAATATGAATCATTGTTCAATGCTTTGCTTACAATGAATGGACCTTACCATGGGGGTGATAACTTATGCATTCTAGCTGTGCGCTGCACTAGCCTTAGCACCATATCCCCTTCTCGAAAAACACGAGGTTGAACTTTCCGGCTATGGTAGCGTCGGAGATTTTGCTGATATATAGCGGATCTGGATAATGCCAGTTCCCTTGCTTCTTCGAGTAAGTCAACTCCATCTTCTCGGGCCTCCTTTACCTCGGCTTTCGAGTATTGCCTTACTCTTGGCGAATCATACTCTATGTCGGCAGGCAAAACTGCATCTGCCCCATACATAAGGAAAAATGGCATATAGCTTGTTGACCGATTCGGAGTTGTCCTTAGACTCCATAGCACTGAGGGTAGTTCCTCTATCAAGCAACCAGGTGATCTCTGGAGTGGTTCCATCAAGCGGGGTTTTATCCCGGATAGAACTAAGCCACTAGCTCGTTCAACTTGTCCATTTGATTCTGGATGAGCGACTGATGCTACATCGAGTCTTATTTGGTTTTTTTCCCGCAGAATCGAGCAAAAGCTCCTTCAGCAAAGTTTGTGCCATTATCTGTGATTACACTGTGTGGGTAACCATATCTTAGGATTATGTCCCTTAAGAATGTGACAGATGTTTTACCGTCCAATTTTTTGATGGGCTTCACTTCTATCCATTTGGTGAACTTATCAATCATCACCAATATATGAGTCATGCCTCCCCTTGCTAGTTTGAATGGTCCTACCATATCTAGACACCATACTGTGAATGGCCAAGTGATTGGTATAGTATTTAATTCAGAGGCTAGTAAGTGTGACTTGGATGCATAATGTTGGCAACCCTTGCATTTTCCGACTAGCTCTTATGCCTCTACCAGTGCACTTGACCAAAAAAACCATGTCGGAACGCCTTGGCCACCAATGCTATTGATGATGCGTGGTGCCCACATTCTCCTTGGTGAATATCCAATAAAATTGATTGGCCTTTCTCTGAACTGATACAACGCTACAGTACACTCGTTACACTTCTCTTGTACAGCTCCTTGTTGATTATGGTGTATGCTTTTGCTCTTCTTTCTGTTTGCCTTGCCAATAACTCATCATTCGTCAAAGTTCCATCCTTTAAGTAGTTGAATATTGGCTGTGCCCATGTTGGTATTAGTGGTCCCGGATCTGCTTCCCCATCAATTTCCATTGGCTCAGCCGACATATGTTCTGTCGACATGACCTGAGGAATCCCCGAGTGTGACTCGGCTATCCCTGAGGTGAAAGGATCAGTCCCCGAGTGACTCGAAACTGCCCCTGAGTCAATATCCATTGGCACAACGTCTGACTCCTGATTCGCTGGGGTGACCCTGATTGACTCGGATTCTGGTGACGGCTTGATCGATGGTTTCCTAAGGTGTTCCAATGCTATTCCTGGTGGTATTGCTTGCCGAGATGAACCTAGTTTGGATAGTGCATCTGCTGCTTCATTCTCTGCTCTTGGGACGTGGTTGAATTCACACCCGTCAAAGTATCCCGAAATTTGTTGCACATGGAAACGATATAACGCCATGTTTGTGTCTAGTGCGTCCCAATGCCCATACACTTGCTGAATCACCAAAGCCGAATCGCCAAAGCACATGATCCTTTTGATGCCAATCTCTTTAGACACTTTGATGTCGTGGACACGTGCTTCATACTCGGCAACATTATTGGAAGCAGCAAAATGGATCTGTAACACATACTTGAGTTGATCCCTCTTTGGCGATGTGAGCACTATCCCGGCGTCCAGACCCATTTTCGTCTTGGACCCGTGAAAATGCATTTTCCATTAATTTGGGTCTGGCAGTGGTGGTTCGTACTGCATCTCCATCCAATCTACGAAGAAGTCTGCAACAGACTGATAATGAGGGTAATTCTGCTTTGATATAGAGAGCACTTCGCTCAAGTAATAAACTGGCCTTTAGACTGATTTGCCCTCTTCTTTGCATTCAACCACTATTACTGCACTTACAACTTTGTTGGTTGCGGCGACATAGAGCAACATTGGCTCTTTAGACTGTGGTGATGCTAATATTGGTGTTGTTGCCAACATTTTCTTTAATTCATGGAAAGCGCTATCAGCTTGTTGTGTCCATGTGAATTTGTCTGATTTTTTCATCAGTTGATATAGTGGTAGGGCTTTTTCACCTAGCCGACTAATAAAGCTGCTCAACGAGGCCAGACATCCTGTGAACTTCTGGACATCGTTGAGGTTTTTTGGAAATTCCATTCTTTCGATGGCCCTGATCTTTGTCGGGTTAGCTTCAATTCCTCGGCTAGATACAAGAAATCCGAGTAATTTGCCAGCCAGGACACCAAATGTGCATTTTTCCGGGTTAAGTTTCATCCGAAATCTTCTTAATTTTGCGAATGTTTGACGCAGGTCCTCAATTAGAGTATGACTTTGCTTGGTTTTTATCACCACGTCATCGACGTATACTTGAACATTTTTGTCCAATTGGTCTTGCAAGCATTTTTGCATGCATCTTTGATATGTTGCACCTGCATTTCTCAGTCCGAATGACATGGTACGATAGTAATAAGCCCCGTACAGGGTGATAAAAGCTGTCTTTATTTGATCATTCGGATTCAGTGGTATCTGATGGAATCCAGAATACGTGTCCACAAATGACAACAACTCGCACCCAGCAGTAGAATCTATGACTTGGTCGATCCGTGGCAGGGGAAATGGATCTTTTGGACACACCTTATTGAGGTTCGTGTAATCAATACACATGCGCCATACCACTGCCACGTTCGGGTCATCTTTTTTCTTCTCTACCCAGACTGGATTTGATAACTAATCTGGGTGCAGTACTTCCATGATGAATCCAGCAACTAAGAGCCTGGCAATCTCGGCAGCTATTACTTTCCTCCCATCTTCGACGAAGCGGCGGAGGGGTTGCTTCACCGGCTTGGCATCTGGCCTTACATGAAGAGAGTGCTCAGCCAGCTCCCTTGGAACTCCTTGCAAATCCTGTGTGGACCATGCAAAGATATCTCGATTCTCACGGAGGAAGTTGGTGAGCTCGCTTTCCTATTTGTCAGTGAGGCCAGCCCCAATGGTAATTGTACGCTCTGGGAAAGTCTCATCCACATGTACCTTCTTGTTCTATTTGGTAGCTTGAAATTACACACTTCCATGCAGATTAGTGAATGTCGGCATAGACATTTGTGCTGCTTTGGCCAATGCTGCCACCTCCAACATTTGATGCTTTTCCTGCGCTATGACCAGTGACTCGGCCAACGAAGATCCGGCTGAGGCACAAGAAATGGACCTTTTATAATCTCCCTCAACTGTAATCACCCCACATGGGCCTGGCAGCTTCATCTTCAAGTAAGCAATGTGAGGAGTAGCCATAAACTTTGCCATAGCCGGCCTGCCGAGTAAGGTGTGATACGAGCTGACCAAATCAACCACCTCGAACTCTATGACTTCAATGCGACAATTCTCTCTATTGTCGAATAAGACGCCGACCCAGATCTTGCCAATTAGGCTCACAGGACAATCCCGGCACAATTCCATGGAAAGTTGTCTTAGTCGGCTCCAGCATGTTCATAGTAATGCCTAACTTGAGCATGGTATCCTTGTACATGATTTGATGCTACTGCCATCGTCGATCAGTACCTTGGAAAACTTCACACTGATATCAGGGCCTATGAACGTTGGATCTAAGACTAGGGCATATCCTCCTGGGGTCGGCATGATCTTGGGGTGATCCTTTATGCTCCAAGTTATTTCTTGCTCAGACCAGTGCATGTACTTAGGAATTGCCGGCATTGTGGCATTCACCTCCATCATCCGTCTCTGCTGACTCTTTTTGTCATTCGGCTCTGTGATGAAGACGACATAGCTCTGATGATGTTCTTTGTAATCGTTTCTAGTTCCGTGGCCTACATGACCGTCGTCACCTCTTGGATTGTGCACCTGGTGCACAGTTTCTCTTCTCTCTTGATTATGATACCTTTGCTGTCTGTTTTCATATTTGTTATCCGTTCCCACAGCCCGAGGATTTCCTCCTGTGAGTGGTGCAGGGGTAGGTGGTGGTAGCTGCTTACTCCGACTAGGCGTGTGAAATTTACACGGCTGGTCCAGCATCATCTCATAGGTATACTTCTGTCGGTCATGATACTGCTTCCTTTGTTCATATGGCTTTTGCCATCATTCTTTGGCACCCACTGTTGTTGTCCATTAGTCCTTTGATGTTGGCTACTTCCAGCGTTTGGATGATCCCGACTCACGGCCGCAACCTGAGTCAAACCATATCTGTAGTCTGGCCTTTCGTCTTTTCTCTTGCTTCTGTATTCGGATCTTTCCTGGCGCCTTTGCGACCCGGCAGCGTCATAGATCTGAGTCTTAGTCATCCCATCTGCTGGCATGAGCAGAGGCTGAGTTGGATCTCCCAATGCATACGAGTCAGCAATCCTTATTGTTTCCGCCAAGCTTGCCGGCATATCTCTCTGTAACCTTTGCCACAACACACTTCCGTGTCTACAACCTTGAGCAAACCAAGCGATTGCCTGTGACTCGATTACCCCTTCGCAAGAGTTGCGCATTGTGCACCATATTGTGAGGAATTCTCTATCTATCTCATTCGGCCTTTTATTGCACATTGCTAGCTGTTGTGGGTGATTCGGCCTCTTGTAGGTGCTTGTGAAACTGCTCACAAAAACGTCCTGAAAATCAATCTAGCTGTTGATGCTTCCAGGTGGAAAATTGTTCAGCCATACCCGTGCTGGTCCTTCTAGCATTTGCGGTACATACCGTACTTCCCATCTCAAATTTTTCTGCGCGATTTTCACGGTAGTTCCATAATCTATGAGCCAATCTTCTGGATTTGTGCTTCCATCATAAGTTTTTGTTCCTCTGGCCAGCTGGAAATTTGGTATAGGTGGCTCCTTCATTATCCTTGGGCCAAATCATGGTGGACCCTACGGACCTTGCGACTCAATCAGTTCTGCCATCTTTATTCGGTCAAGCTTCAGCCTTGCATCATCCGGCTAAAGGTTCCTGCCTCTGAGTCTGGCTCCCATCGCTTGATATGCGTGATCCGGCAACTCATACCCGTCGTTTATGATGGGGATATGCCTACTGGGGTATACCCAGCAAGGCGTTTCCGACTGGCCCGAGAGCTGGCGAGTGGGCCTGCAGAACGGCGAGTGGATTGAAGCCCAGCAAGGTACCGAGCGACTGGAAGCTGAAGGCCCAGGCGAGTAGATAGACCCAGTCGGATTGGGTTAAACGACTATTAAAGCTGTAACCGAATCGGTTGAGATATGTAAACCCTAGGGGAGCTGAGCCTATATAAACCTCCCTAAAGGGTGAGTAGAGATACGTTCCCTCATACACCCAAGCAACTCGCCGCCTAGCCGCCAAGCTCGCCCATTGTAACACCTCCATAATACAATCTAGCAGGAGTAGGTCTTTACCCTCCGGGGGGCCGGACCTGGGTAAAACCCTGTGTCTTTGCCCTCATCTCGCACCGCAGATGGCTGGCCGCCCTTGCCCCTCGTTCTACTACTCGCTGCCGATTGCAGCATCTGCCGTGACCATTCCCACGACAGTGGCGCCCACCATGGGGCCTGGCCGGTCTGGCCGGTGTTCTGCGGCGAGATCCAATCTGCCCATCAACGAGACGGTCGCCACCGGCCGCATGATAGCGATCGGCGAGATGCTCCAGAACTTGCCGAGCAGCTACGTCCCGGCGGCGCGACCCGTCACGCACAGCGTGATCCTGCCAATCGGCACGATCAGCCTCTTTGTCGGCCTCACCGACGTCATCGTCTCGGAGGACTCGGCTCGCATCCGCGAGTCGCCGCCACGCGATCGGCTCTCCGAGAGCCAGATCCGCACGATCCACCGCCTCGCCTCCGAGTACAACTCGGCCCACAGCAACGTGGCCGGGAATTCAGCGGCCGCAGAAGATGCGGCCCTCACCGACGACGCCGATTCGGCGACCCCGGCGTCACTCGCCGGATCCATCACCGCGGCCTCGTCCGCGGGCTCCATCGCCTAGGTCTCCAACGTGGGAGACTTCGAGGACCCCTCCATCCTCGGGATCTTCGAATTCGACTCCGGGTCAGAGAACTCCGCCGACCTCCGCGATGGAACCGGTCGCCACGCCGCGGCCTACATGGCCACCGGCGCCGATCCGCCGGAGGATCCTTTCTCCACCCCAATCCCTCCTAACGCCACGGCAACGGAGGTCGAGGAACTCCGCCTGAAACTGGCGGAGGCGGTGCGCAAGGAGCAAGCCGAGCGCGAAAAATTTCGCCTCGAGCAGGTGACGGCGCAGGAGCTGTCACGCTACCACCAGCAGCGGATCAGGTCACGCCTGAACCCCACCGTTCAAGGGCGTGACCTGAACTTCGACGACGAAAACGACCCGGCCCGCGTGGCCGAGCGCGCGATCTGCGAGAACGCGCCACCAGGAGGAAGCGCCCGGCCACCGCCAGGATCAACGGCGATGGGCGCCCCACCTCCACCCAACCGCACCCCTCCCAGGGACCAGCCGCGGATAGTAGTCTCCTCACGGGAGCGAGACGCAAACGGCCTCCCCCTGTTCTCCACCCCGATGGACAACCTCGTGGCAGGCCGAGCAGCAGCCGACAGCATCACGGCCACCGGCGACGGCGCCCTACAGATCCAATACGTTGCTCGCGAAGGCCGTCGAGCAGCAAAAAGCGGGCGCCGACTCGCAAGGTCGAGTATACTCGCGTTCCTCGGGAAGCAGAGCGGCCTCCAGCGGCCGCCCAGCGGTGGCAAACACCCTCAACTGCCCGCCACCAGAGCCACTGCAGCTCCAACACTGACCCACGAACGCGGCACTCTCCACCAACGACCCCAGGCCGGCGACCAACCTCGTCGCCGCTAACGGGCAACCCATCGACGCCCGCACCCACATCATCAACAACCAAAGCTGGCGCGCACGCCAGCCCGACAACTTGCGGCACACCCTAACTAATCGCCGCGACGGCGAGCCCATGGGGTCGCTCAGTCGACTCGGGCCCAAGTGCTTCGGACCAATGATCTGAGGCGAGAAATACCCGCCAAACTTCAAGGCGCCAAAGGAAATAGAAAAGTACGACTCCTCGTACGACCCCGCCGTCTGGCTCGACACATACCTCATGGCAATGGGGATCGCGGGTCACACTGACCTACTCGCCGCCCGTTACCTCCCCATGATGATGGAGGGGACGTGCAGGCAGTGGATCAACACTCTCCCCCAGGACAGTATCGATTCCTGGGAGGAAATGCGCGACGCCTTCGTCAGGCACTTCGAGTGCTCCTACACCCGCGCCACCACTATTGAGGACCTGGAACGGTGCGTCCAGGGACCCCGCGAGTCGACCCGCAACTGGGTCCAACGGTGGCAAGAGCTGTGGTACAACGCGGTCGGCATCCACCCGGACACCGCGATCCATTGCTTCAAGACCTCGTGCCGCTACGAGCCTCTAGTCGCCAAGCTCAAACGACACTCCCGTACACTCGACAACATCCCCGACCTCCTCGAGATCGCCAAACGGTACGCCAAGGAAGATCCAAACCAGGAAACTGACGACGAGTCAGGAGGACAACGCCGTACGAACGGCAACGACGGCGGACGCCGAACCGACCTACGCTACAGTGGCACTCGCCTCACTGGCAAGCGCCGCAGTGACGGGCGAGTCGACTTCGTCGCCAACATCGGGCACGCGCAGCGCGAGCCCAAGAGCTACCGCCGCGACGGAGGGCAACGCCGCGATGGCGGCAACTACAAGAACAAGCACTACAAGGAATATGGCTATATATGACCCTCCATTTTCGTCATAGAATCGTCATAGTAGTTCATTTATGACGATTCTATGACGATTTTAAGATCGTCAAAAGCTGGGCGTCGCAAATGAACTATAACGACGTTTTTTACGAAATCGTCATAACCGTCTATGACGATAATAGATCGTCATAGACGTTATGACGATCTGATATCGTCATGGGCAATTTGGCATAGCCAGGTCAGATCCAACGTGGCCAATCCTACGTGGCACGAAATTAGCCCAGTCCATGTCTAATGTTTATATGGGCCAAGCCCAACAACTTGGTCAATTAATTTTTTTCTATCATTTCAGTTCATTCATTGGGCCAAGCCCAACATGTTGGCCTTCTCTATTTTCAGGGCCTTTGCATTCTTAGGATCTTTCTCTTTTTTATTTTGAACCATTTTTTGAAATTGTGCACTTTCCAGTCTAAAATTGCGTGTGGGCCAAGGCCTTTTTAGAGCCCATCTAGTATTTGTTTCATTTCAGACATGCAAGCAGTAAACAGCAAATATTTCATACGCACAACCCAAATCACATTAATTTTCATGAATGATAACCAAAATTAGATCAATATTACAATCGGCAGATATTGCAATCACCCAGGAATATGAAACCAATAGAAACGTACATTCTAGTATATTACAACTATTCCATCGTTCAAATCACCCATGAAAATACAAATAGCTTCAAAAAATATGACTAACTACTCTTTACTAAGTAATGAAGCCTTGGCTTCTTCCACCTTCAGCCTGGAGCTCCTGTAAAATAGAGGAAATATTGATTATGCAAGTCAGTTGTGTCAGGCGACAGTAAAAACACTAAAGGAAAGCTAGTTCGCTCCAGCCAAACACAACAAAGCTTGCTAGCTGCCTCTAATATTGATCAACAACACTCGTTGATTTGTGTCTCAATCAACCATAGTTACTGGATCAGTTGATGACATTAGGTAGAGAATATTTTCACACTATGAAACATTATCATATCAGTACAGACTGTACAGTATTTCTAGCTAGTAATAGTAATACAGCAGTACAGTACAATATTCTAAACATATCAATATGAAAGAATTGTAAAAAGCATTGACAGATAATACAACAAGTTGGAGCATAGTATTTTGAAAATAAACTGGAGCATAGAGCATAGAAAATGCTAGCTAAAATTTCTATAGGTTATTCATGCTGGAAATTAGAAAGTATATGAACTAGCTAAAGTTACACAAATAGTTGAACAAGTTACTACTGGTTAGGATCAGCAAGGATCGGAAGGGAGCGGGCGGAGAACTCACTACATAATTCATCGAGGAGGTAATTGAAGGTATAGGCCAGCTACTTGTTGAGTTTGCTATTGTCCTGGTTCTTCATGATCTTGTCCTGGAAGTTCTCTAGCTCCAGGTTGTTCCACTGCAGATTGTCCTACACCGCCCACAAACAATAGGAAACACATCAGAGGTCTAATAGTTTACTGATATTTCTGTCTGCAGCAAACATAAGTAAATAAAATTAACTAAAAAAGTAAGTAAACATGTAATATAAGCAAACTGAACACATGTATTACTGATATTTCTCTCTGCATCATACATCTCTAGTAGTGCTAAGACTATTAGATTGCTTTTTTTCATAGGAAACATAGCTATCAAATAGAGGAGCTAACAATTTATTTTTTCAATCAATAACAGAAATTTCTAAACAAATAAGTCAAGAAATTAAGCGTCTAGACTATAGATCATAACCACAATTTCTGGAAAATGGAATGGAAATGAAGAAGACATGATGTTGAACGAATCTGCATCCATTCTTGGCCTGTTCCTATGCTCCTTCTCTCAGTTGACAAATTCTTCTGCCACCATGTCCTCCCCCTTTTTCTCCGCATGCACTACTCTTCCCGTTCCTAAATCCAGAGACCCCGTCCTCGGGGCTATCTTTATGCTAGTCCAAACACACAAAGGGAACCACAATCAAATTTGGCAGAATAGAATAAGTATTTTTTACACGATCCTGATAAGAGTAATCATACAAACCACATGCTCGATTAGTGTGTGTCATCAGTGCTGCTATAGTACTTAATTATATTTAGTATACCATTTACCCAATAGTGTAAGGCTCAATCATCCAAAAGTACATAACATGACCAAAGGTCTTATAGCTACAAGACAACCATCTACACAGAAACACTCAGTACAAGTGACCACAAAATTAGTTGTCTACTAGAATACCATCTCCTGAACAGATGTACATCGTCAAGAAAGCATAAACTTGTCAAAAGACACCATTGGACAGAATATGATACCATGCCAATCGTCAAATCCGCTACTTATCGTCTATTAACCAAGATAGCGTCAAAACTACACAGGAATAAAGAGTACAAGAACAAAACCCTAAACCTAAAGAAAAGTTGGAACAACATGTTTAACTACAGAACTGTTTATTAGAACTTAAGTCAGTTTGAGACCACCTCCATAGAACGTGATACAATAAATCGAGCACCAACCCTGCATACATCGAGCCCAAACCATACAACATCGACAAATTTAAAATCAATTCCATAACGGATGAAGATGGGAGCGGGCGTAGAACTTACTGAATCGATGAAGTAGTTGTACGAGAACTCCCTCGACGGTCCTTCCTGTACATCTCCGAGCCGGGAGCTCGGGAGGTCGTCGTCGAGGCAGGAGGCGCGGTTGTCGCTGGTGTAGTTGGAGGTGACAACGAGGACCATGAGGAAGCGGGCAAGGCCGACGCTGTTGAGGGTCACCGCACCTACATGTTGGGGAAGATGCGGGCGCCAGGGATGAGCGGTCCACGCCGGAGGAGGAGACCAACCAGGCTATCATGTAGACCTCCTTGTTGTCCTCAACAAGAACAAATCAGTACTTAGTAGAGCAAATTTAGCAAGAATAAATTTGGGAGGGTTTCAACTTTGCCCACAAGACACAGCAGCACATTTTAAAACAGCAATGACTCATGTGGATTTAAACTATATAAGAAACCAATAGCTAGAGCATCAGAACATAAGTTAGAGCTAGCATTAGGTCACAAAAAACCCGCAGCAGTTAATTTATAAGAATCATGATATTCACAAAACAGAATCTAGTTTGACTACAACACCAACATTCATTCACAAACCAGCAACACACTTCAACCAAAACATGTATGGCAACACACACTGAATCAAACTGAGGAAGGTACCTGTGGTAACCTGGTAGGTGAAGGCCTCAGATAAGAGAGACCGGCAGGAGCGGCGGTGCTGCTCTTTAAAGAGACCTCGTAGTCAATCCACAGCCATTGGGGCACATCTCCACTGCATTTGTGGATGTCACCAATGTTGTTTGCCACCGTGCCGCAGCTGGCCGCAACATGTACTGAAGGATACAGACACAATACAACCACTTATTCAATTAAGAACATGAGCAAGTAAATGGCAAAAGTGACAGCAGCCACTTATTCAATTAAGAACACATTTATAAATTGAAAACTTTCCATGTACAATCATGATCTCTGCATCTGTAACAGAAGATGTAATTGACATGGTCAAATCATGATATGCAAGTAATGCAGATAAGATCGGCTATAACATTAACCAACTGAAAAACGCAAGTATTATGAGGGAAGAACATCATCATATTCTAAAATCAATAGTACAGTTCCTAGTCAATAGTACAACTGCCCGTAGATGCAGCAGCAAGTCTTCTCTTGTAGAATTATGACAAGCAATACTAATGCTAAATGATATATTCAAATAAATGCCATTTGCAAGGCATGAAACTCAAACTGTCTAAGGTCGTAGAACAACAAGATAGCATGAATTCCAAACAATTCAAAAAGTGCATATCATACCTTAGAATTTGAATTAATACTTTACTGTTTAGCACGCAGATTATAAGCATCTTTAATAAAACAAACAAAGAGTGTTCTTTACTTCTAGAAAGTTATCAATGTTCTTCCTATGTTAGGTACAAGTAATACATGGAAATGATTTACTTTATTCATCCATTTGGAAATAAGTGCCACAGTTTGTCTAGATATGCATGTATCTATACACTAAAATATATGACACTTATTTCTGAACTGATGGAGAAGATGGTACACAGAGTTCCATTTTTCAATCTACACAGCAACTACTTACCAGCAAGACAAGTAAGGCTCTAGATTCTGAACCAAACACAAGAATGGAACATACCTACACCTCATAGTATACATCAGAGCATAGTGTACACCGACAAGACAACTAGTGTTACTAGTTACATCCTTCTAGAAAAAATAGGATCAGCCAAGCACCATAGTTAATGAAGTTCCCCTGCTACATGAACCTAGTAGAGAAACTACACAAAGTAAATACAAGAGAGCATATTGCAGAGCGGAGCAGAGCAAAATCAGAGCAGTCAGTTCTTGCAGTAGCAGCAGCAACTGAAGACGGCATACAGTAGTAGGAGGATGAGGAGAAACTGATTGTGGGGGGCTTTACCCCGTGGCCGGCGTCGAATACCTCCATGGAATTGACGGTGCTGGGCTCGGCGGCCTTGAAGGCGTCCAGTGAGCACGCACGGCCAGGAGCATGCGCGGCCGGCTCCACCATGGCCAGACCAGTCTGGCGTGCGGGCGGGGCATCATCTAGGGTCCTACGCAGTGGGGGACGGAGCGGCGAGGCGACCGCTGGGAGGCGGAGGACCTGGGGGAGCCGAGACGTGCCATCTTCGACGCCGACCGACCGGCGACACCCTAGGGTTTCGTGGCGGCGCGGTTAGGAGCTCGATTTGAGGCGCGGTCTTGAGGGAATCAGCAGGGGAGACGGATCTGGGGTCGCGTCGTAGGGTGGCGATGCTGAGGTGGCCTGGCCGGCGGCGAGGCTGGAGTGCCGGAGCTTAGGGAGAGGTCGTGAAGAGAAAAGTCGGCGGCGGCGTCGATCTTGAGCGCGCTTGGAGAGGAGAGGAGGAGGGACCTTAGGCAGCGAGGCCTGCCGCCAACACGGCCGGAGGCCAGCAGCAGCGGTGGCGAGAGCAGGGGTGAGAGGGCCGAGCGGCGGCGCGGCTGGGAATCGCCTCGGTGTTGACTGGGGATGGGGTCTAGTCGGGGTCGTCTCACGCGGTGGCGCCTGTTGGACCCAATTTTTGGCCAGAATTCATTGGGTCTGCGCGCGAGGTGGGTCGCCAAAGGGAAATATTCCCGGGTCACACGACGAGGGGATGCCAGGTCATCGATCCGCGATAAGTTTCCACATAAAAGTATCTCATCCGTCCATCACGTTCACATCCAACGGCTAGAATTGCCCTCCCTTATGTCTAGTCGCCTAGAACTATGTTATGACGATTTCACCTAATGAACTATGACGATTTTGACCTAAATCGTCTTAATTATTTAGGTTTTTGGCTCTCCCAAATGGCTTACAACCATCTGGTATGAAACCATCATAACTATATGACGATTTTGTCCATTGTCACTATCAAAAGGTCATAGATTGACACATTTCTTGTAGTGAAGCCAAGGTTCGATCCCGCGGCCCTCCTTAACCAACCATGTGCGTTCCATAGCAGGGAAGGGAAGCCCGCAACGCACACCACCGCCGACTGCCACACCCTCAGGGAAATCGAGAAGGCACGGCAAGCGCGGGAGGACCCCGACAACAACCCGCCAAATGGCGGAAAATTCGGCAAAGTAGCCGGCTCGCTCCACACCTTCACAGGCTTCAACACGAAGCGCGAGAAGAAGGTCATCGCCCGCGCCGTCGCTGTCAATGCGGTAGCCCAAATAGACGTCCCCCAGTTCCTGAACTGGTCGGAATAGCCCATCACCTGGAGCCGGCAAGATCACTCGCCGCGCATCGAGTACCCAGGACGAGTCGCCTTGGTGGTCAAGCCCAAGGTTGGCGACTACTGGCTCCCCAAGACACTGATGGACGGCGGTAGTTCCATCAACATCCTCTACCTCGACACCTTCAGGCGGCTGCGGCTCCCGCAGTCGATGATCGAGACGACCCACACCACGTTCCACGGCATCGTCCCCGGTCGGAAGGCGTACCCGATCGGCAAGGTCACGCTGCCCGTCACTTTTGGCACACCGGCAAACTTCCGCACCGAGCGGATCGTCTTCGAACTGGTGCCCTTCGACAGCCCTTACCACTGCGTCCTGGGGCGCCAGGCGTTCGCTAAATTCATGGCAGCGCCCCACTACGCGTACAACGCGATGAATCTCCCCGGGCCGTGCGGCGTCGTCACCATCAACGGCGACCCCGACATGGCCGCCGAGTGAGAGGCCAAAGGAGCCGAGCTCGCCGACGCCGTCATCGCGGCAGAGACTAATCACGCCGACGAGCTCGCCAAATACGCGAGCGGGGTCAACAATGATGACCCCACAATACTCAAGAAACCCAACTCAGAGGGCGCAAACACCTCAACCTTTGAGGCAACGACGCACACTCGCACCGTCGAGCTGGTCCCAGGCGACTCCAGCCAGACGGTGACGATCGGGACAGCCATGAGCCCAGCATAGGAAGGCGCGCTCATCGAGTTCCTCCGTGAGAACAGGGACATCTTCGCATGGAAACCCTCCGACATGCCCGGTGTCCCCAGGGAGCTCGCTGAGCACAAGCTGAACGCCGATCCCAAAGTGCGACCCGTCAAGCAGTCGCTACGGCCCTTCAATGAAGAACGCCGTCGAGCAATCGCCGAGGAAGTGCAGCGTCTACTCGCTGCCGGCTTCATCCGTCCAATCAAGTACTCCAAGTGGCTGGCGAACCCAGTCCTGGTCGAGAAGAAAAACGGGACCTGGAGAATGTGTATCGACTACACAAACCTGAACAGCGCCTGCCCAAAGGAGCAGTTCGTCCTCCCGCGGATCGACCAGATAATCGATTCAACCGCGGGTTCGGAGTCGCTATGTTTCCTCGACGCCTACTCTGGGTACAACCAGATCAAAATGGCCGTCGAGGACGAGGAGAAGACGGCGTTCATCACGCCATTCGGAGCTTTCTGCTACACCGCCATGACCTTCGGCCTCAAGAACGCCGGGGCGACCTACCAGCGGTGCATGCAAGAATGCCTCGCGAGCCAAATTGGCCGCAACATCCACGTCTACATCGACGACGTGGTCATAAAGTCCGCTCGCCAAGGCGACCTACTCGCCGACCTGGCGGAAACCTTCGCCAACCTGCGAAGGTACAAGATAAAGCTCAACCCAGGCAAGTGCACCTTCGGTGTACCCGCCGGACAACTACTGGGGTACGTCGTCTCCAAACGAGGGATCGAGGCGAACCCAACAAAGATCGACACGATCGCCCGGCTCGGCAAACCCGAGTGCCTGCGCGACGTCCAGAAGCTGGCCGGGCGAGTAGCGGCTCTCAGTCGCTTCATCCCCCGCCTGGGCGAAAAGGCGATGCCCCTATACCGCCTGATGCGCAAGAACCCCACCTTCCAGTGGGACAAGGAGGCGGACGACGCGCTCTGCGACCTCAAAAAGGTGCTACTCGCCGCACCACTACTCGCCGCCCCCACCGACAAAGAACCCATGCTGGTTTACGTCGCGGCGTCCAAGCGCGTCGTCAGCGCCGTGATGGTCGTCGAACGACCAGAGGAAGGAAAGGAGCGCCCGGTTCAGCGGCCGGTGTACTACATTAGCGAGGTCCTCACCGAGTCGCGCTAGCGCTACCCACAGTACCAAAAGCTAGTATATGCGGTCTTCAGGGCTCAGCGGCGCCTGCCGCACTACTTCCAGGAGCACCCGATCACGGTCGTCTCCTCAGCGCCACTGCAAGACATCATCCGCAATCGCGAGGCGACCGGGCGGGTCGCCAAGTGGGCCGTCGAGATCGGCGTCCACAACATCAAATACGAGCCACGAAAGGCGATTAAGTCGCAGGCGCTGGCAGACTTCATCGCCGACTGGGAGGAGGCCCAGCAGCCAGAGAAGCTGCCGTACCTCCACTACTGGAGCCTGCACTTCGACGGCTCCAAGAATGCAGACGGTGCAGGAGCAGGGGTAGTGTTGACTTCACCAAAGGGCGACAAGCTCCGCTACATCCTCTGCCTCGACTTCACGCCCTGCACCAACAACATGGCTGAATACGAGGCCCTACTCCACGGCATGCGAGCCGCCAAGGAGATGAACGTCAATCGCCTCCGCTGCTACGGAGATTCCGACCTCGTCGCGGGACAAGTCACCGGCACCTACGACGCCGTCTCCCCTACCATGGCGGCGTACCGCCAAGCGGTGGACAAGTTGGGCGGCCACTTCACCGGCTACTCTGTCGAGTGGATCGACAGGCGGAAGAACGAGGAGGCCGACGCCCTCTCTCGCATCGGGTCGGCTCGTCGCACCACCCGCCGGCCTGTTCCTCGACACAATCTCCAAACCATCAGTCTCTCCCCCGAGGGAGATCGACATCGGAGTCCCACTCCAACCAGAGGCAGCCTTGGTCGCACTCGTCACCGAGCCAGACGATTGGACCAAGCCCTACATCGCCTACCTGGAAGCCGGCACCCTGCCAGCAGACGAGACAGACGCTCGAATGATCGCTCGTCGATGCAAGTCCTACACCATCATCGACGGCGAGCTACACAAGCGCAGCGTCACCGGCGTGTTCCAACGCTGCGTCCAACCGGCTGAAGGACGCAAAATCCTCCACGACATTCACTCAGGTGACTGCGGCCACCACGCCGCCGCTCGCTCCCTGGTCGCCAAGGCTATGCGACACGGCTTCTACTGGCCCACCGCACACGTCGACGCTGTCGACATCGTCCAGCGATGCGCCGGGTGCCAGAAGTACGCCAATCAGACGCACGTACCGAGCTCGGCGCTCAAAACAATCCCCATCACCTGGCCATTCGTTGTGTGGCGCATGGACATGGTGGGCCCCTTCAAGAAGGCCCCCTCTGGCTACACCCACCTGCTAGTCGCCGTCGACAAATTCACGAAGTGGGTGGAGGCCAAGCCAGTCCGGAAATGCGACGGGAAGACCGCCACTAAATTCTTACGCGAGCTCATATATCGCTACGGGTTCCCCAACAGCATCATCACGGACAACGGCACCAACTTCGCCAAGGGAGCCATGGCCGAATTCTGCGAAGAGCACCATATCCGGCTCGACCTCCCGTCAGTCGCCCACCCGGAATCCAACGTCCAGGCGGAACGGGCCAACCAAAGCATCCTCCACGGCCTGAAGCCGCGACTCCAAGTACCACTCGAGCGCACCGCCGGGTGCTGGGTCGAGGAGTTGCCCTCTGTCATCTGGGGGATCCGCACCTCCGTCAACAGATCGACGGGATTCACTCCCTTCTTCATGGTTTTGCGGTGCCGAGGCAGTCATGCCCACCGACCTCGAACACGACTCGCCGCGAGTCGTCCATTATACGGAGGCTGCAAACGAGCTGTCCCGCCAAGATGGGGTCGACCAGCTCGACGAAGCACGCGACCTCGCTCGGTAACGCACCGCCATCTACCAGCAAGGACTCCGCCGCT
This sequence comes from Avena sativa, assembly GCA_916181665.1. Taxonomy (NCBI): domain Eukaryota; kingdom Viridiplantae; phylum Streptophyta; class Magnoliopsida; order Poales; family Poaceae; genus Avena; species Avena sativa. The sequence continues at coordinate 381,235,200 of OV702284.1, forward strand.
ACCAAAGCCGGCGGGTGAAAGCTCGCACCTTCCAGGAAGGCGACCTGGTGTTACGCCTCATCCAGGACAAGAGGGGCATGCACAAGCTCTCCCCTCCGTGGGAAGGCCCATTCGCTATCGGGCGCGTACTCGGCAATGACGCCTACTACCTCATCGACGTCTGCGGGGACGGCGAGCTTGACGTCAAGCGACCATGGAATGTAAACCTCCTCCGGAAGTTCTACTCCTAGAACCCCACATATGTACTCTCCAGTCGCTATGAAATAAAAGAAACGGTTACCGCAAATTGCGCCTACTCTCCATGACTTGTGCCACTCGCACTCGTAAAAACAGCGTTATGCTACACGCAGAAGTCAACCTTTGGTACAGCGATCGGCACGGCTAAGTAGTGCGATGTAAGAGCACTGAATCACTTCAGGTCTTGCATCGTCCACGAATAACGCCAACCCGGAGCCCCATTGGAGTCGCCCAGCTCGACTGGTTCTACGAGCCAAGACAACTACCCTCGCTTCTCACAGCGACCTTGGTCCTCCGCATCCTCGGCATAGCGACTCGAACGGCTAAGTACCACGCTCGGGGACTGAAGACCAGTTCGTCGCGAGCGGTCAGGGAAAACGTCAAGTAAGAGAGCATGCCCAGGACTTGCCACGCGACTGACCCTACGGGCCAGGCAGGAGTGACGCGCTCACATCAACGCGCTAAGTCCTCAACCACCCTCGAGTCGCGCCTAGAACTACCAAGTACCACGCTCGGGACTCGGCCACCCGACCTCGATCGCGCACGGGAAAACGGTAAAGTACAGAGCACTCAAGGGAGTCGCCTAGCGACTGGCTCTTCGAGCTCGGGCGAGTCGACTAAAACATCAAAACACATAACAAACAACACATAAAACATATACGAGGTAAACCCCACAAAAGGGCGGACGCGCTCGGGGACTCGTCCAAAATCAATCCAAAGCACACACACAAGTATCAAAATAGACACAACGTCTCATTCAATCGCATATTGCATTGTCTTATGTTACAAAATATGCCCGCGTGGCAGAACTGCTGCTAACGCTTCAAGCAAACTATCCTACTCTGCAGGCTTCGATGACGACTCGCCAGCCTCCCGGCGATTACGGATGAACGCGGTGTACGGGTTTGATGGATACGTCGTCAGTTCACCCGCCATCGCCGCGCGAAAAGGCTGCTCGACCTTGAAGTCAAGATGCGACTGCTCGGGGTCGTTCGGCGCGACGACCGTCTCCTGGTATGGAAGGAGGTCGCCCATCGCCCAGACACGCTCCGAGTACGTGGCGGCACGCTCTTGCAACTTGAGAACCTCGGACAGCTCCACCGCGCCGGTTGACGATGGGTACCCACTCGTCACATCGTTGATGTCGAAGTCTTCGGGGAAGTGAGCGAGTCCAAGGCTCAGGGCCGTCGATGCTCCACGCCGAAACGTCGATCGCGTCATAAATTCAACGACCGCGGGCGCCTTCTCTAAGTACTTCCACACCTCAACGAGGTCGCTGGGAATCACCTCCATGGGTGATATTTCTTGGAGGTAGGCGCGGATGCAGGTCGCTGACAGCGTCGCCGAGTCGACGAGCATGCTTACGCACTGCCTTGCGTCGAGTGAGCTCGCCTCTTCGTCGCTATCAATGATGCGACCTGCGAAGAAAAAGACAATGATGAGTATGATGGACACCACAACAACCACAACTATAAGAAAGGGAGGAAGCACTCACCAAGCAGCGGGCGGGCGAGTCCCGTGATGAAGCACTGAAGCGACGTGTGGTCGTCCTGAAGCCCAGCAATAAGGACTTCCGACACCTTGCGATCCTCCTCTGCGGCCGCAATGGCGGCCTTAGCTCGCCCGTCCGCCAAGCTAGCTTCTTCTCTCGCCTCCCGCAGTTCGCGCTCGAGGTCGGCGATCCGTTGTTCAGCGGCACCCAGAGCAGACCGCGCCGCCACCAACTCACCAGCAGGGACAAGCCCCTGGCGAGCTTGATCTGCCTTCGCAGCAACAGCCTGAAGACCTTTGTTCGCCTCCTGGACGATGGCCAGCTCCTTCTCCGCGTGCTGTTTCGCGGCCAATCGGTCCGCCGACTCAAGCTGCAGACCCTGTACATCACCGAAAAAGTTAGTTAAAACGAACTTCCTAAGTGCCCACCCGCTGAAATTCAGCGAGTACGCACTCGGGGACTGGCGATCAAGAAATTCCTAAGTGCCCACCCGCTGAAATTCAGCGAGTGCGCACTCGGGGACTGGCAATCAAGAAATTCCCAAATGCCCACCCGCTGAAATTCAGCGAGTACGCACTCGGGGACTGGATACGAAAATAAAAGACGAGAAATCATAAGAATCACGCCGCTGCAAAACACCGACCTGATCCTCGGGGACTGGATGTACCTGGATAGCTGCGCCAAGCATGCCGTGGAGTTGGATCGCGTCCACGGACGCGAGTAATGCAGGCGTGTGCCCACGACGCTGGTCGACTTCAGCATCGGCGGTCCCAGGAGCGTGGCTCGAGGGCGCAACCCCACTCGCCATGGCCGCCTTGGTCACGAAGCGGGGGAAGGTAGCGATGGAGGCACCCGCTCCAAGGGAGGTCGCCTCCGCAGCGGGTTCCTTCGTAGATGCGGCTGCTTCCACCGCGGGCTCGGCCGGCGCGGCCGCCATATCGTCAGAGATGGTGACGATGTCGTCGCCCTTGGCCTTCTTACTGCCATCCGCTGAGGCGACGACCTCGTCCGCCTTCCTCTTGCGCGAAGGATCCTCCTCGCTAGCGGCGGAGGGTACCTTGGCCACGGTCGGATGGCCCATCCTTTTCACTCCGGACCTGCGCATTAATCGAATCAACAAAGACAATCGACATAGTTATGGAAAATAAGGAGGGGTGAGCACACTCACTTGGCGACTGGGATGAAACGTAGCCCCGTACGAAGGCCGGCCGGTTTTTCCAGTTCAGGGCCCAGTCGGCGACTGAGCCCCAGGTCCAGGACATCGTGTGCCCAAGACACGGACGGCTTCTTCGTCGTTGAGGCTGCAGCTGGCGCCTCTGGGACATCCTCGGCGGGAGCTTCCTCGTGAGTCGAAGCTGCTGCAGCTGGAGCCTCTTTGCGGGGTGAAGCCGCCGCAGCCGAAGCCTCTCTGCGAGGCGAAGTCGCCGCGGTCGGAGCCTCCCCCAGCCCAGAGACTGGGGTGATTGGTGGAGGCAATGAGGCCAGTGGCACCTCCATAGTCGCCGTGTCCAGCGCGGTTGTCGCTGGTGGCGCGCCGTCACCAGTAGGGCTGGGAGCATCGGAGCTGCTCGCCGAGTGTGGCGGTGAGGCCGTCTTCGACGGCTTCGTTCTCTTCTTCAGGGGGGCCCTCGCCTCCCTCTTCTTCTCCTTCTTCTTCGACGGAGTGGCTTGACGGCGCGAGGTGGTCTCTGGGAGCTCGTCGTCATCGTCATGGCGCTCGAGGCTTCTGCTCGCTTCGATCTCGCGCTGACGTTGCCCGCGGGTCTTTCGGACCAGCGGGGCGACCTCTTCTTCGGACTCGTCCTCGTCGTCTTCGTTGCCCCTCGCGGGTGGTGATTCGCCTACGTCCTGGGCGGATGGGCTCGGGCTCTCATCATCCGAGGGTGGGAGCCACCCTTCCACCACCTGGAATAGCCGCGATGAATACAAACAGGATCAGAATTACCGCGACTGCATACACTGCGACCGCGAACAAGGTAAAGAAATTACCGTTGGAGCTGGACGCTTCGTGGTGTAGGGGGCGATCCCGGCCTGCGCATCCAGGTACACCGCCTGGGTAATCTTCTTCAATGCTGGGAGGTAATCTTCCAGCCTCCACTCGTCGAGGCAGGCCTTCGTTGAGTCCCCCCGGCCGGTGTATTGGTACATATAGTGGTCGCGTTGGGCGAGTGGAACAAGCCGCCGCCCAAGACAGCAATTGTACAAATTTATCGTTTGGAGGCCCTTCTTCTTCAGACCACGGATGGTCTGGAGCATCTCATCAACGACCATCCGTTGGTCGTCGGGGAGCTTGCCGACTTGGAGATGGCGCGGCTCCGAACGACTAGCGGAGTACCGCGGGATCGCCGTCTCGCCCTCCGGGGTCGCCTCGGTCACGTAGAACCACGACTTCTTCCAGTCGCTCGCTGCCTTGGCGGGTAGCATCAGGTCAAAGAAGGAGGCTTTGGACTTGAGCTGGAACGTCAAACCGCCCGCGGCTAGCATTGGGCCGCCTGCCTCCTCGCGGCTGATCCGTCCATGGAACAGATCTTGCCACAAGGGAAAGTAGGGCCGGCAGCCCAAGTAGCACTCGCAGAACGCCACGAAGATGGCGAGCTGCTCGATGCTGTGGGGACCCAGATCTGAAGGCTGGATCCCATAGTAGGCGCAAAAGCGCCAGAAGAACAAGGACGTGGGAAACCCTAGCCCTCGCTCGAGATGACTGGTGAAACAGACGAACTCTCTCTCTCGCGGGCTTGGGGTCGTTTCTCCGGCTGCAGGGATACGCCAACAGCCGGCTCGCAGGATCCCGGCCTCCTCGAAAGAGGCCAGCTGCGCCCTCGTGCACTTGGACCTACCCCATGGTTCGGTGGAAAGGGCCATGGCCGAGAGGTTGGTTGGAGATCGGAGGATTTTGGGTCGATTGGATCGCGGAGCAAAGGAAGGAAAATGCGCGTACCCGGAAGAAGTGGTGGGCAGTTGGCTCTACGATTGCCTGCCATTACTCTTATATAGCGGAGTTACCCGCCAAATCAGGAGGCCGTTACCGCGCGATGATTACGCCCAAAGTTACTGTTGGATTACCCCAACGGCTAGTTTGACCACGCCTGACGGTCCAACTCCAGCCACTCGGCTCGCCAGGTCAATCACCATGACCGCGTCCACCGACTCGACTTGCCCAAGCCGCGACTTGGTTCACCGGATTTCCTCCTTTATACAGGAGCCCGCCGACGATTCGACTGGATGCCTACTCTGGAGCCGTATACTCCGACTGCCAGCAGCCACTTACGCCCAATCGACGACGGCCTCGGGGACTACTGATGGGGATATGCCTACTGGGGTATACCCAGCAAGGCGTTTCCGACTGGCCCGAGAGCTGGCGAGTGGGCCTGCAGAACGGCGAGTGGATTGAAGCCCAGCAAGGTACCGAGCGACTGGAAGCTGAAGGCCCAGGCGAGTAGATAGACCCAGTCGGATTGGGTTAAACGACTATTAAAGCTGTAACCGAATCGGTTGAGATATGTAAACCCTAGGGGAGCTGAGCCTATATAAACCTCCCTAAAGGGTGAGTAGAGATACGTTCCCTCATACACCCAAGCAACTCGCCGCCTAGCCGCCGAGCTCGCCCATTGTAACACCTCCATAATACAATCTAGCAGGAGTAGGTCTTTACCCTCCGGGGGGCCGAACCTGGGTAAAACCCTGTGTCTTTGCCCTCATCTCGCACCGTAGATGGCTGGCCGCCCTTGCCCCTCGTTCTACTACTCGCTGCCGATTGCAGCATCTGCCGTGACCATTCCCACGACAGTTTACCATCGCCGAGTAACCATCATTTTATCGGTTTGCGTTTGGGTCAGCAGGTTGTTGTGCTGCTTTTCCCGCGCTTTGTTGTCTTCTTTCGGGTTGAGCTGGTGCGTTATTTGGTGCTGTATTTCCTCCTCCTGCCAAATGAGATCCACGCCTAGGTTGAGGCGCAAAATTTTACCCCCCATTGTCATTCCTTTGCCCTGCTTGCCTCTCTCGTCCTGCATTTTCCTGGTTCTTATTTCCTTGGGCATTATTCCTTCTTGTTCCCTATGCATGTGCTGGGTTTCCTTGAGCTATTGCCGGGTCATAAGCGATCATTTGCTTGTTCCTCCCTGAATCCACACTCTTTTCTTTTCTCGGTCTTGGCGCCGCTCCGGGTGAGGACGCAGTGTGATCTGCTGATCTTGCCGGGACAGGAGTCGCCGAGTGAACTAGCTGTGACTTGCCTGCTATACCCGGACTTGCTCTGTAGTATGCTTCATTCAGCATGCTAGCTGCTCTTACCAGTTCATTGACTCGCTCTTGTTGTCTTTTCTTCGCTTCTCCCGTCAAATGGGGTAATTCTGCCATTGTTGCTTCTGCGGCTCGCAGGTTAGCTGCTGCTGTATTGTATGCCGGCCGCATAGCTATTTCGTTGCTGTTCTCTGGCGTTATTTTTGACGTTGCATCCGCCAGCTCCTCATTGAGGTTTCTTCCTCTTAACCTAGTTGCATCAAGCTAGGACTTTGCGCCCTTGACTCGGTTTTCCGAGTTGAGCTCTCGGATTGTGATATCCACATCTTGCTATAACTGTGCTAACTCCTTGGCTTTCTCCAGAACCTTTATCCTGGCTTCCTCTAACTCGGCTTGCACACGTGTCGGATCAGTTGCTTGCGCATCTGGCTCTGCCAACTTATCTATCGCATCTTGCAGCTCTTTAGCCCTTTTACTCCTAGCTATATTTTTTGGCTTTTCTAGCAGTGCTTTTGCTGTTCTCGCGGCCTTTGGTGTCTCCTCATGATTTCCTCCCTCAGCATTCTCATTCACTACTAGATCTATTAGTGGAGCTGCTGGGTCAGGAGCTGTCATCATTACCTCAACGGAGACGAGTTGGTGAAGCTTCCCTGCGACAGGATTCGCTAGCGGATCCGACGCAAGGATGACGCGCTCCGGATACGCGCGCTCCACGCGCACGTCGACGTAGACCTGGTTCTCGTCGAACTTGATGAAGCGACCGCCCCTAGGGAACGGCTTGGTCCCGAAGCACGCCGCGTTGTCGTTGACGAAATTGAGCGCTCCAAACCTCTGGATGAGGCCGGAGTAGACGCGCTCGCCGGTCTTGGCGATGAGGTTTCCCGTCCGGATGAAGACTCCATCAAGCACCTGCTTCTGCCCCATGGTGGGCGCCAACTGTCGTGGTGGTGTCACGGCAGATGCCATGGGTAGGATTAAGTTGGGGGCCGAATGGGTGCTTGTGGTCACCGGGGAGGGAGTGCACGGTCTTGCCATGCACGAAGAACAAGATGAACTCTCCACACTTAGGAATTTTATTGATACTTGAGATTTACAAGTGCTCCTTGAGCTGTATGAACTAGTGTACTAGGCGCTAGTTCCCTACTTGGTCCAACCTCCTTCTACTACGGCTATGCCCCTCCTTATATAGGTGGTGCTAGCTAGGTTATACCCCTTTGGGTTCTAGGGTTACTGTTTGGATCTTGCTCCCTACTATGCGGGTCGGGTCATGGGCTTGCCCTAAGCCCAATGGCCCAGTCCACAAAGCTAGACAGCTAACGGTCTTTTGGTACGTCACCTCCTGTTCCTTTTGGCGTCACGCAGTAACTTTGTACGTCAGCCCTTGCTTTGGCGTCACCCGACTCCTTTCGTGTCACCCGGCGCCGCCTTCCTCTTTTGACCACGCTTTACCATGGTCCCTCCTGAGCCTCACCCGGAAAGGTGTCACGTGTCCTATCTAACTCGTCTCATCCTCGGGAGACTTGGCTCATTGATTCCTGCAAGGTTAACATCTTTGTCTTATACGGGCCGACATAGTTTCTATGTCGGCCGCATACGATTCTCTCTAATGGCCGTACTTACTCGGCCTGGTTCTTTCTTTACTCGGAGTAAGCCAAGCTGGGTTGCGTTTCACCCCTTGTGGCCCTACCGGGGGTTGTCCCCCCGACAAGGAGTATGTCCATCACACCATTATCCTAATGATATGATCTTGTTGTCAATAACATCTCAATGTTCATGATTAGGAAACCATGATCATCTATCAACCAATAAGCTATTATTATAAAGAGGCTTTACTAGGGACTATAACAAGTTTACAAATCACAGAAGTATTAATTTTTTCGGTTAATAAAGTTATAGCATGAATGTAAACGTTTATCATAAACACGAAGATATAATAATAACTACTTTTATTATTGCGTCTTGGGCATATCTCCAACAGATACGATGATCCGAAAGTTCTTAGGATGACCATTGTGGACCTAGAAGTACATCGGTTGCTCGATTAGCGCTCCCTACGGGAGTAGGTGTTTGGCCGAGTCGAAGTACAATGTGTGCAAGACCAGCGCTCCTGATAGGAGAGTGTCGACTCGGGTCTTGGCATCTATTGACGCAATTGGTGTTGGTTGACTCTATTGAAGTATTCGATAGAATAGCTCGATGTAGTCGACGTCCTTGTAGGCTGTAGAAAACATAAAGAATTGTGAGAGTACTTGTATCTTGTAGATACTATTTTCATGTTGGTCTGTAAAGTAATTTCGGGTGCCAGTCGAGTCGACACTTTTGCACTGTATGCTAGACCTTTTCGTTAGTCTGACTACCTTTGGTCTCAGTACCTTGCCGAGGTACTTGAAGTTCAAGGAATCAACGATTAGACAGAATCAGCTACTCGGGCTGTCGCATAAGAGGTGCTTGAGTGCATGGAGTCAAAGGCACATTAGGTTACTCGAAGAGGGCGCAACCCTCGAGTATGTCTAGTGAGAGTTAAAAAAATAGCTCTAATTAGAGGGAAACTTAGCTTTATTGGTTGTCAACGAGGTGAATGGGTCACGGGAGCCAATGTGATCGGCGGGTCACAGGATTCGATGTGACATGGCAAAGTCACGCGATGGACTGAGTCGACATGGCGGGCATGGAGTTGCACATCGGACAGACTCGATGCGGCGGGCAAAGTCGACACGGCGATGAGTCGCATGCAACCGAAGATAGACATGGGTAGCCATAGTCTAAGACTTCAGCAGGTCACTGGAGACGATGACGATAATGAGTCGCCATAGCCAAAGACTGTAGCAGGTCGTCGAGGTTGTAGCCGATCCAACGGACATATCGACGCAGCCCTCGAGTGTAATCAATGAGTCGCGGGAGCCGAAGACCACAACGGTTCGTTGGAGCCAAAGACCGTAGCGGGTCGCTGGAGCCGAGGGAGCCCCAAGGTCGCTGGTGCCGAAGACCGTAGCGGGTTACTAGACCACACAGAATTCGCAGAGATGACTGTCAATTGACATGGGGTTAACACGTCAACGCCCATAGTTTATGTACTTGGGTTTAAGAAAGAGCAGCGAGCTGGAGACTTCGTCGGCTAACAAACATGCAACACAGGGACACAATGGTTTTCCCAGGTTCAGGCCCCCGAAGGGAAAACCCTGCTCTTGCTTGTCTGCTCTTGATTAATGGAGAATCGGATGTTATAGGGGTGCCTCGATAGAAATGGTGCGCAAATGAGATCTGTCGGGTTTATGTGCTAGGTTTTTTTGGTTTCTAGATCTATTGTCTATTATGGGAGGTGCCCTCCTTGTTGGACCCTCCTAGCCTTTATATATGGGGGAGGCTAGGTCTCAGGTACGAATACGAGTAGATTACAAGTTGGATTAGAACTCTAGTCTTAAGCTTTCCTTGTCTTGCGCGCTTGGAGTTCGTGTTCATATGGTCTTGTACCAGCCAAACCGTCATGGGATTCATAGACCTTGGCATATCGTCGAGTGGGCCTTCCGTTAGGCTGAGCCAAGTAGGATGTAGTCGGGCGCCCGTTGGGCATACCTATGTCGAAAATCGTCGCCATCATCATCACCAACTCCTCTTTGGCATATAAGGGGTGTCTTCATCACCATCTCCATCATCCCCAACATCATCACCATATCCATCTTGAGATCCACTTCATTCTTATGATAGTTTGGGATAGATAAGAATCCTAAATAAGATTATAGTGTTGTGTGCATACTTGTGCTCGCTAACTTGTCATTATTTTGTGGGGAAGCTATATTTTCAGGTTATATGCAACTAGTCACAGCGAGTAGTTCCCCATGTTTCTGAGGGCATAGGATGTATTGGATATGATTTCTATATAACATGGTATGAGTATTTGGTCAAGTTTTTATATGTTTATGTGGTTCTATGATGGTAACATACGAACGTCAACTGTGTGTTACTTCACATATATGGGCTTATAGGTCAGCACCTTATTATAATGAAAGAGTAGGCATAGTGGGATATGACAGAAACCTTGTCCTAATCCTTATAATTGCATTAGGGGAGGTTATATGATTGGATACCCCAAAATTTTAAGTAATGGTTGTACATTTATGTATTAATGAATCCCTTGATTGCGTATGTATGTGATCTTGGGACCAATCATTAAAGGTGTATTTGTACATGTATGTGGTTGTACCTATTAGGCACTGTCTAACTAGAATAAAACTTGACAAGGTACTTACCATGCTTTTCTATAAATCTTTGTGCCATGTAATCTATGTCACCCTTGGAAATGTTTTCTCATATAAGAACACATCTCAAGCTTGTCCTATTTCTAAATAGGGGACTGGGCTTTCTTTGAAAAGAGAGTTTACTTTACTTGCAATTTACTTTACTTGTGATTTTCTTTGCCTGTCATTTAGTTTCCAGTAATCTGTAATCTAGAAAATACAAATCTTTAAACCTTTTATTGTTTACTTTTTGAATTTTCTAACCAATACCTTTAGCTCCTCGTGGGTTTTGACAATCTTTTCTATTTGAAAGGTACTATAATTTATCCCCTACATTTGTGGGTTATCAACAACTAGTATTTAGGACAATGTGTTGAAAAGGGATTGTATTAGTTCACTATGCATCTTGCCCACTAAAGGAGAGGGTCGGAACAAATGGTGCATTGGTTAGGTGCGGGTAAATTTGTACACCCCCTACATGGTAAAATCTATTCGAATTGCCATATCCACGATCATGGCCATGCTTGGTTATTTCCAATGGCGGAGCTAGACGAGATTCCATGGGAGTGCTCCTTGTGCAATGTCTACTACGAGCTAGCTTGGAGCTAATAACCCACTTTTATCCTATCTAAACCAATATTACAAAGGCTAATTAAGAAAAATAAATTAGGCTGGGGGGCACCCCCGCCCCTCACTTGTACATAGCTCCGCCATTGGTTATTTCACACATGAGATAGAAGTCATTAATGGTAAATTGTCGGCCTCGGACTACATTTTGTTATTTTGGTATGCCAGTGAGTTGTTACACATCCATTGTCTTGGCTACACTCCTGATTATACTATGCATTTCCTATACATGTTCTATAATATCTCTATACGTTGTTGAATTAATTATGCTTTTGATCACCTGCGGGTGAATCCAATGGTCGTCCAAATTCTGGGGTTACGTGATTATTATGAGCCTATAATGAGTGATCTTACCATTATTTTATATGGGTTTAATTGACAAAATTTGTCCCGGACAGTGGCTGCCTTGTTTTGATCAGTGATGCCATTGTCAATTGCTTTTGTCTCTCTTGTTTCTCCAAAATTCTAGAACTAATTGATTATGGACATGGGTGTTTTTACTTGATCATATGATGTATTTTAGAGTGGAAACCATGATGGTTTAGATGCTGGATAATTGAGTTCAGATCTGAAATTTGTTTGATCTAGGAGACCTTATATACAATTGTTTAGTTTTGATTTAACGTGAAAGTAATACTTGCCGAGTACCTTAAGTATTCACCTTACTATTGAAATCTTTTTGCAGAGGAAAAAACATCCGTTGATAGTGATTCTGAGTATGACCTCAACGATCGGTTTGGTTCTTCCTACAAGATCTTAGCCCCTTGTGTGTTGTGAGCGCACTGCAAGGTTGTTGTTTTGCAGCCATTTTATGGCATTGTGAACTTATTCCGATGTGTTCATGTTGATTTGAACTTCTGGTTTGTATCATATAACTTGAAGTTAGAACCTAGGCTCGTTCTAAACTATGTTGTATCGTGTTGTGCTTGAGTTGTGGTATCAATTCTGAATGTGTATGCATGTTGGCTGATTCTTGGGAACATGTTTACCATATCCCAGCTTTTGGTTATGTTTTTGAAGTATTCTAGTGTGACTTATATTCATTGCTAAATCAAATTGTTCTTATGATCATCGGTTATGGAGGTTGAGATAAGGTTCGGGTTTTGATTGTGGCAATGAGTTTAATTCAACATAGGTTTATGCCAATGCATAACCGGGGCTATCATAGGTTGTTATCACACCCATCCATCCATGGAAATAAAGATAGGTGGAGACATATAATAAGTTTGAAAATATGAAATTATAGTGCAATGTTTTTGGGACATATTCAAACCATTGAATATTTTGTGGAGTGAAAACCAAATCAAACCCACCATAAAAAGGAAGAGCAATGCCTTAACAATTCACTACTAGGAAAACAGCTATAGGTAATCCACACTTCTGTGGCGCACTTGCTAGTAGTGCCCCATCGGTAAAATAGGCGTGGAGCACTGCCCATAGGTGCCCTATGGCTAACTGCCATAAGCGTGGCGCATATGGGGGTGGTGCGCCACGGCTATGTGTGGGCCAGGACACAGGTGGCCGCAACACACATAGCCGTAGCGCACTAGATCAAGGTGCGCTACGGATGTGTCACTTAGCCGTAGAGCACCTTAAACTAGTGCGCTACGGGCATGTGTACTGCAGCAGTTGGGTCAACTTAGCCGTAGGGCACTCTGCCCTAATGCCCTACGGCTAAGTGGCCTGCACCAACTCCACCCCCCCCCCCCCCCCTCCTGGATCGCATTTTTAGGTTTTGCAAAAAATAAAAGAAAATTATAAACACTTCCAAAAATATAATCCTTTCATATTTAGGTAGATAATGTGGTATAGTTTGTAGTAAAATTAACAAACAATAATTTCGACTTTATCTGCAAAAAAAGTCATGCCATGATAAAATTGACGTAACTTTTGCATACGATATCGAAAAAAATCGTATAATATACCAAAATGACGAGAACGAGATTTCGCATCCGCTCGCAACGACTTACCGTCGTTTAGAGATTTTTTAGATTTTCAAAATTTAAAAAGAGTAAAAAGTTACGGTCAAAAGACCTTTTTTCCTGCAGAAAAAAATAGAGGGCAACTTACCCGTAGCGCACCACCACCTAGTGCGCTACGAGTAAGTTGGGCAGGATTCAAAATTTCAATCCCCACCCCGCCCACCTACCCCTTTTCTTTTCCCTCTTCTTCTCTCCTTTTTCTTTTCCTTCCTTCTCCTTTCCTCCTTCTTCTCCTCCTCCTCCCTCTCCTTCTCCTTCTCATTTTCCTCCTCCTCCTTCTCTTTCTCCTTCTACTTTTCCTTCTCCTCCTCTTCCTTCCTCCTCCTTGTAGTGAAGATGGTGACGGCGGCCTCCTCCTTCCAGTGACGACGATGATGGAGGGCTCCTTCTTCTTCTCCTCCTCTTCCTCCTCTTCTTCTCCTCCTTGCAGTTCCGACGACAACGAGGCCTCTCCAACGAGGTGACGACGATGAGGCGACGACAACGACGAGGCGACGATGACGAGGCGACGACGACGAGGCAACGACGGCGAGGCGACGACGACGAGGCAACGACGACGACCTGCACCGACGAGCGACGGCACTGACAACGAGATCCAGGTCTGCCGCTTTTTTTTGGAATTTTGAAATTTGTATCCATGGCGCACATCACATAGTGCACCACGATTATCATTTCATACGCGTGGCGCACCTGGACTACTTTCCGTGGCGCACTGGCATGTGCGCTACGCCTATCTCGACACAACCGTGGCGCACCAGGCAGTGTGTCATGGCTAGGAGATAGCCGTAGAGCGAGGCCCGTGGCGCACTGCTAGTCCGCCACGGATGGCCTTTTCAGGTGCGCCACGAACAAGCGTTTTCCTAGTACAACTTAGAAAAGCCACCATAACAGCGCATACAATACACTGAAATTCCACCCATCCTATCACTGCACTGACTCAGTGCTAATAGAAGGATATGAACTTCTCCAAACTGAATGTTTGCAATGGAGTCAACTTTTTAAATGTAATTCGAGGGAGGTAACCTAGAGGCTCAGTAAATAGAATCAGAAGAACAAATGATATACATTTCTATTTTGGCCTAAGCAATCATCATGTATTTTGGCCTAAGCGAACAACATCGACGGCATGATGCAATCATCATGTATCTTATAGTCTTCAAGTTCACTAATATAAGAATTTTTAGATATTTTAAAATATACTAGATACACTCGAAAATAAATAAACCTACACACTAAAATATATCTACATACATATATATTAGAAAAATGATAGAATGCCTTACATCAGTGAACCGAGAGAGTACTATAATGAATGTGGGTTCGCTAGGTGAAAAGATCACCGCTTAACCCCAGGTCATGAAGATCACATAGCAGCTCAAGTGCCTCTTTAAACATGTCCATCTGGCTTGGGGTCGAGCCGCCCCTCCCTCCTTCTCACATGCCATTAACACCTCGTTAAAGTCACCGATGTAAATCCAGTTTTATCACTTTGGTGTTTCAGTGTGCGCCGCGCGCTTGAGCCTCCACGTCTCTTATGTTTCGTCCGTCTTCGGTTTGCCATAAATCTTGGTAAATCTCCATTCAAAACAATCCTCTCCGGCGTGCGAGTGCCGCTGGCGAGTTTCCTGCGGCCTGCCTCTCGTCATGAAGCCTGTGAGGCCTAGCCGTTCCTTCGGCCCTGACTTCCTCTTCGGGGACGTGGACCTAGCGTTTTGGTTACCTGTCGAGAAACCCGGTTACCAGTCGGTAAACGGATATCCCGACCACCCTCGGGAAATTGGTTTACCGGACAAAAAATCCCGAATTTATTTGATTTTTTTGAAATTTATAAATTTTAACAAAAAGCCGAGTTGTAAATAGTCATATCGATGACTTTGATTTCGAATTTTGGAATTTAAATTCGTCCGGTAACCGGTCAGGATTTTCCGGTAACCGCGGTAACCGGAAATCCCGACCATCCTCGGGATTTTTTTCCTACCGGGAACCAAAACCTTGCGTGGACCAGGCTTTTCGTATCGTCCGCTGTTGCCATTGTGCTGGTGTCGTTTGGCAGTGCTTCAGACCTAGTTGTGTGCTAGGTAGTGTGGCCTCGAGGGTTTCTGCCGGTTTTTTCTTAAAAACTGTGCCGCATGGGGTATTCTTTGGTCCAGTTCCCCTTTTAACCGGACCCGTGTGTATATACGTCTGTACCGGATATCGGCCGGTTTCCCTTCTAATAGAAAAGACAGAGCTCCTGCTGGTTGCTCTAAAAAAAAATCATCCTCTCTATTATATACGTTAAGCTTTGAGAGGACTCGCCTTGCCGGTCTGGACTGTCCAAGCGACATTCGTAGATCGTTTTGCATAATAATTGACGTGCATTATTTTTCAGGCTAATTTTTTTAATAATATATTTTTTTATTCAATTTCACAAATAATACACGAAATGGAAATTTTTCAAATCTAGCGTGCCGTCTTCATTTAGAAAACCGACCGGACCTCCTATTTAATTCAAAAGTCGACAGGACTCCTCTTTATTTCAAAAGCCGACCGGCTTGACAGCGGGCCCCGCCTGGCCGCATTGTCGGCCGACAGGGGAGGCAGCCCCACGGTCGGCTTTCGAATTAATGACCCCCGCGGTCGTTATTCGAATTAACGACGCAGCCCTTTATAACAGGCAGCGCCGGCCCATCGTTATCCTCCCTGGTTTCTTCTTCCTCCTTCCCTCTTGGTAGCTATTCTTGCTCTCATTTCCACTAGGTGCTGAACCGATATTCAGCCCAGATTTCCATCTAAACTTGGTGCTGAAACATATTAGCAAGCAAGTAGAGTCCTGATCTACTAATGGGATAGCCTGGTGTAGTGATTTGAGTCATTTTGGTGGAGAGATTTGGAGGTGTTCTTGGGGAGCAATGGCCATGGTGGAGGCTGGTGCTGGGGCTTGAGGCAGCTGCATGGTGGAGGTGTCGATCCGGTGACCGAAGGCTGCTGCACGGCAGGACTTCGCACGTTTTAAGGGTAAACCCTAATTTCTTGCTAATTGTCATCATCTGTGTATATTTATATGTAGCCTTTGATGGGGTCTGTTAGATGCAAGATATTTCGGTCATAGGATTAGAAATTTATTTGTAGAGTATTATACGCCAATGTACTTGTATTTGACTATTTTTAGTATTTTTTAAATCGAAAGTCATGTCAAATAATGTAGCGTTTAGGTTTTACTATGGTGCCGGTGTCGTCAGAACAAACCAGCACGGATTTGATTTGCGCGAGTTTCATTTTATGGATGAAGTGCTTAAGAATCCCGAAACAATGCCCGTTACTCAGTTGAAGGATTGGTTATCTGCTCGTTTAGGACTCCCTGTGACCCATATTGTCGGTGTGCATGTTTTATGGACTAAGTCAAGACAAACCCCTAATTTTTATTTAAGGACGATAGAAGCGCAAGATAAATGGGTCAAATGTGTGCAAGCTTGCCAGAAAAGAGTAGTTAACCCCAGTGTCTTAGTGCTACCTGTGGCGAAAGAGGCTGCGTATGATCATGGCCAGAGTAGTTAGACCGGTCATGCTGAAGGTGGTTATGACCATGGCCAAAGCAGTGAAGCCCAGGACGATAGCTACTATCAAGGCCAGAGTATTCAGGGCTAAGAGGGTGGCGGCGGTTATGAATCAGGTCACAGTAGCTATGCACACACCGGGGGTGATGGTTATGAATCAGCCGACGGTGGTCAAGGTTTAGGGGAAGACATTTTCAATGGCAAAGCTGATGAGGACGAGATATATGAAAGTTTGTTGCTACATCAGATGGAAGCCGAAGACTTAGAAGGCAACAGTGATAGGGCTGATGATTCAGACGAGTCTGATGAAGAAGAGATCGCCCAACCTACTCCGGTATCATGGAATAATGACAACACAACAGCAATGAATGTGAACGATGGGCATGATTCGGCGTGGCACTATCACGCGAACAACATCTCTCTGGGTGCATTATATCCTAGCAAGAGACATTTATAGAAAGCAATCGTTGAGTAGGCATTGTCCATGCAATGGGTCTTCAAAATGAAGGTGTCATCCCAACAATATTTGACATTGGTTTGCACGAAAGCCGGATGCCCTGCAATGGTGCATGCCCATGTCCCTAGGTATGACACCAACTGGAAGGTCAGCGATGTTGTGATGCACACATGTCAACTTGACAGTGTCCTTCAGGACCATCGTAACCTCACGTCAACCCTCCTGGCCAGACTGTTATACACGAGATAGTGGAGAGAAAAGCCATGGGGGTGAAAGCTATCATCAACAAAGTTGTTGTCAGATTCCACTACAATATTTCTTACGGAAAGGTTTGGAGGACTAAGCAGCGGGCACTAGAGGCAAGATTTGGTTCGTTTCGAGACGGATACGACTGTGTTGTTAGGATGCTCCAGACACTACAAGCTAGGAATCCAGGCACCTACATGGACATCCAACACTTTACGTTGCCACAGGAACCTAATTTGAGGGTGTTGCATCGAGTGTTTTTCTCATTTGCTATATGCATAAAAGCTTTCACTCACTGTCAACCATTCATCTGTGTGGATGGTACATTTCTCACTGGCAAGTATAGCGGTCAGATATTGACTGTCATAGGTCAAGATGGGAACAATCAAGTTGTTCCACTTGCATTTGCTTTCGTGGAGAGCGAGAACACCGAGAGTTGGGTATGGTTTTTCAGGCAGCTGAAGATAGCAATTCTAAGAGGTACCCCGAATGTATGCGTCCTTCATGATAGGCATCCAGGTATACTAAGCGCAATAAAGAAGCTCATACAACCTGCTCCTGATGAAGTAACTACATGGTAGGACATGCAGAGTCGTTGGTGCATGCGACATCTAGGGGCCAACTTTTTCTCACGGTTTAGGAACAAGGCCCTTATGAACCTATTCAAGAAGCTTTGCAAGCAGAACCAAGAGTGAAAGTACATCAAGTGTCGTGGCTATCTGGATGACTTCACTAAAAAACATGTGACTTAGAGGAGAGCTGCAGCGTTCGTGGATCATGCAGCGGCATTAGCTGCACAGGCAACAACAGGAGCAGCACCACCGGAGGAAGAACCCATTGCCCTTTGTGACTTGCCAGGATTTGACCAACCCGGTACTAGGAGAAGGCCTGGGAGAAGGATTAAAAAATTTCAGGAATGGAAACAGCACGAGCCTGTAGAGAGGTGGTCTCTGCTGCATGACACTCATGGTGCTAGGTTTGGCGTCATGACTACAAATCTGGCTAAAACTTACAACTTCGTCTTGACCTGAAGCAGGGCTCTACCATTAACAACCATTGTGGAGTGTATTTTCACTGGAACTTTGAAGTACTTAGAGACAGACTCCAGATGGCTTAGATGCATATCATAAACAACCCAAACACGAGGCACTATTCAAAGATCATGCATTACATGGATGGCAAGATGGAGAAGGCTCGGTCCATGCATGTCGTCGCCATCGGTAATCAGGAAAGAAGGTTCGAGGTACGCCTCCCTTCCAACCAGATCGGAACTGGAGAAGAGGTAAAGACACATGAGGTGAGGATACGCAATAAAGCCTGGCCAATGTGTGAGTGCACGTGCAATAAACCCAAGTTGTTGCATCTGCCTTGCTCGCATGTACTAGCTGCATGCGAGCTGATGGGTATGGATACATCGCATTTGTATCTCCTTATTTCCTTAAGGAGTCGGTGCTCAATACATGGACAGGAGAGATGATGGGATATAGGGCATGGGGAAATTTCAACAAAGTAAATCCAGGTGAAAGGGTTTACATCCCAGATCCTGAACTAATGTGGACAGGAAGAGGAAGGCGACAATGTGTCCACATCCGTAATGATATGGATGAATCTAAAGCCAGAGGCCCTACTAAGCAATGTTTTCTATGAAATTAATTTGTTCATATAGACACCAATTGACACATCTTCGGGACTAGAGGAGCCCCTCCTCATGGACGTGGCAGTCGAGGAAGAAGAGGCAGAGGAAGAAATTAGATGTTTGGAACTATGTTTTAAATTTGTAATATGTATGGAACTATGTCTTAAATTTGTAATGTGTGTGGAACTATGTCTTAAATTTGTAATATGTGTGGAACTAGCTCTTAAATTTGTAATATGTGTGGAACTATGTCTTAATTTTGTAATATGTGTGGAACTATGTCTTAAATTTGTAATATGTGTGAAACTATGTCTTAAATTTGTAATATGTATGAAACTATGTTCTAAATTTGTTATGTACACATGGCAGGATCTTTGCTGAATGCTGACATAGATAGAAAGCACCGGTCGATGGTACTGGATGCTAACCGGGGGACCTTGAAGCACCTAGTGACTCGCACTCCCATGTCGAGCTGGTGCATACACCCTGATTGGCTTCAGAGGTATGTGACATTTATTTCTCTTGTTGTTGGGACATTTATGGGCCAGAGTAACTAAACTATTGTGTTATCTCCATATGCAGATTGAAGTGGGCTAGGCTCTTACCATTCGTTCGTTTGGTTGAGGCCACTCGTATGGAGGAGATAGAAGGGCGACATCATGGCTTCCAGACTACTCGCCTACACTTAGACTCATCTTTGCTCACGTGTTTGGTGGATCGATGGAGACCCGAGACTCACACTCCACTTTCACTAGGGAGAGATGGCTCCTACCCTTCAGGACATCTCATACTTGCTGGGACTTTCGTTGGCTGGCATGCCCATAGGCCCAGTGGATCACCAGCAAATTGGGCCCAAGACATGGCCCAACGGTTCTTTGGCATCCGTGATGGAGCTCAGGCCTTTTCTAGTGAAAATCATGGGCCAAAATTTGGATGGTTGGAGCAGTATCAGGTATGTTTCATTCTTCGTATTTTTTCTATCCGTCATATCTTACGATACTGATAATTATTCTATTTGCCAATGCAGATCCAGAGGTTTGGGTTCCCAGCCACTCCGACGACTGCGCCACAGATTACACGTAGCCTGGAGGCATACATTATGTGGCTGCTCGGGAAGGTGATGTTCACTGAGAACCAGGTGTCGACCATTAGTGCGCGATACATCCATTTTGCTAGAGGGATCACGGAGGCGACGTGCCAGGAAGACAACACAAAGTGGAGTTGGGGTTCAGCCGTCTTAGCAGCTACGTACCAAGGTATATGCAATGCTTGTCAGTTAACCAAGGACAGATCTGCCTTGCTAGGATGCCCATTGTTGCTGCAGTTGTGGTCATGGGAGAGGTTCCCCATCGGTCGTCCAGAAGTAAGTGTCAACCAAATAGTCGGCAACAAGGAACATGAAACAATTGTCTACCACTCTGACATGCTGTTCGACCAAGAGCGAATTGACTTGCCTACATTTGGCATTCACTTGACCCGTCGCAAGGTCAGTGTAACGTCTTAATAAATTGCACTTTTGGTACTACAATATGAAGGATACTAACAACTATTTTGTCATGCAGTGTCGTTTCACGGGAGAGCAAGTCGTTAAATGCTATCCATCATTCAGCGAGCAGTTCGACACACTAAAAGAGGATGTGGTTATTTGAGAGTCGTACACCCTTCAGGAACGACGCACACGATATCCCGACGGGTTATATATTATTTGCACTAGAGATCAAGAGTACTGGCTGACTAAATCGAAGATCATCTTCGATTGCCTAGTTGAGGAGATGTCTCAGTAGAGGGTCATGCGGCAGTTCGGTCTTTGCCAGATGGTAGATCCCCCACGTCCGGATGTTCCCCTTCCAGATGTCGTGCACACGTAAGTAATATGTACATCAGGAATGTGTCTTACTTCATCTCTGTTATTTAATGATGGTCTAACAAATTGTAATGATAGGTACTCTTGGAAATATAATAGCAGAACCTCAACTCAATGGCTCCAACGGGTTGTGATCTACGTCAACGAGTGGCAGAATGCAACGACACAAGTGTGGCACGCTGGCCCGTTTGATATGGATCTATTCCACAGATACTTAAAGAGGTACATGTAGATGACACGGATACGTCCCGTTCCACACGCACATGACGATGAGATATACCCTAGCCACTCAACACTGGAGTCCATACAGTCAGCGGTAAGTACTTTTCTTAGAGCATAATGAACATGAGTGCCTATATAGTGCGTACTTAACTATGAGACAAATGCAGGCCGACATGACGTGGGAGATATAGACTAAGGTGGCTCAATACGGACGATCGCTTTCGTCTATTCCTCTTGTGCCTCGTCAGCAGGCTCAGTCCTTTCTCCGGTGTGTCGAGGATAAGCTACGGAGAATCTACGCGACCATCATGTGCACCAGTGTCTCAGACGTCGTTCAACACCGAGCAGCACAGCGCCCACCACGTCACTCGATGCAGGAGCGCGCTCCACGCAGCAGCGCCCACCGTGTCGATCCATGGAGGAGCGCACCCAGCGTCCACCCATGCAGCAGCCACCTTCTCCAGACCAGGCTGGAGGCTTCATATGTCCAATTTGCATCATCATTCTATATCATAATTTGCATCTATTCATTGATATATTTCATATTAAGAGGTGTTTCTAATGTCTTTTCATCTGTTTTTGCATATTGGATGATTCTTGGAGGATGAACCGCCGGAGTCAGGATTCTGATGGAAAAAGAGGTGTTTTGATGCAATTTCGTGAAGATCAGAAAAATACCAGAAAAACTACGAAAATTCCTATTTTCCCAGAAGTGAAGAATGCCATAAGGGGAGGCAGAGATGGTCCACAGGGGGCCCACACCCCCAGGCGCGGGCCACCCTTAGGCCGTGCCTACAGGAGGTGTGGCCCACCTGGCCCACCTCTAGCTCCGCCCTCTCGCCTATATCTTCTCCTCAAAACCCTAATACACGGGGGAGCGACCACAGAAAGATTCTGCCGCCTCTGCGGGGCGGAAACACCGAGAGAGAAAGAGCTCTCCGGCAGACAGATTTATGTCGGGGAAATTCCTTCCTGGAGAGGGGAGATCATCGCCATCAACACCATCATCAAGCTAGACTTCATCGGGATCATCATCATCATAATCCACACCATCATCTCCACCAGCACCATCATCACCACTCCATCCCTCTGTAACAATTGTGTTGAATACTTGGATAGTTCTTAGGGGAAACTTTCCCGGTGTTGATTACTATTGTAGTTGATGCTTGTGAGTGGAACAATTGGATTATTGTTTATGTTCAGATTGTTATCCATCACCACATCATATTTGATTTTGATCCATATGATGTCTTGTGAGTAGTTCGTTTAGTTCTTGAGGACATGGGAGAAGTCATGTTGTTAGTAGTGGATTTGTGTTGAGATATTATTCAATGGTTTAGTATTTAAGTTGTGGTGATATTCTTCTAGTGGTGTCATGTGAATGTCGACTACATGATACTTCACCATTTATGGGCCTATGGGAATGCATTGTGTATTTGGCTACTAATTGTGGGGTTGCCAGAGTGACAGAAACCTAAACCCCTGTTAGGACACCATTGCACAAGGGAGTGTAGGATCTCAGAGTTTAAGGCCGTGGTTAGATTTATACCTTAATTGCTTTCTTGTAGTTGTGGATGCTTGCAAGGGGTTTAATCACAATTATGTATTAGTCCAAGTAAGGTCGGTACATTAGCACAGGTTCACCCACACAACACTTACAAAACCAAAGAAGACTACTCAGCTATATGAAACGAAAGCACTTGACAGAATTCCCATGTGTCCTCGAGAACGTTTGGTCTTTATAAGTATTTCCACCGGCTTGTCCTTTGCTAAGAAAGGATTGGGCCACTTGCTGTAATTGTTTGTTGTCTTTATTACTTGCACTTTATTTCCTTGCTTATTCAGAAAACCCCTAAAATCGGTTTGCTAAGTATTTGAAGAGATTTCCTGCTCCATACCACTAGTCAACACCTTCTTATCCTCGTTGGGATCGACACTCCTATTTATCGAAAGTACTACAATACACACCCTTTACTTGTGGGTCATCAAGACTATTTTCTGGCGCCGTTGTCGGGGAGTGAAGCGCTATTGAAGAGTGGAACTAGTAAAGGAAACTTCTATTATGAGTATTGCTTTTTATTTTTGTTTGTTACTTTGTTTCCAATATGGATAACCCACTTGGTTTTCTGTTTGGGAAAACTACTACCACTGTTAGGGTAGTAGATGAACCACCACTTGTTGAGATATATCCTTTTAAGATACCTACAAGTATTGTTGATCGTGTTATGGATAATTATTATTTAGGGGATGGAACTGTCCACCCTGGTGATCATTTGCTTTTTATCCATGAATTATGCGGGTTTTTTTGTAGAGGTCCCAACCTTTAATAAGGTAGAGATCCCTGTGTTTACAATGCTAGTCTCTGGATCAATAGCTATCATCCACAGTTTAAGATGTAATATCAAGAAACAAAGGTCATAGTACAACTTTATAACCAGGAATAAAATAATTCATTACATCTTACATAGATCATTTGGCTATCTCATTACAATGCAACAGAAATAACTATCTAGCATGGAGTCCTTCATCTTCAATGTGCCACAGGCAATCATGTTGGTTGTAGACTTGTAATCCTATTCAACACACTTCACTAACATCAAACAAAACCTGCAACATAATAAGTTACAGCCACAAGGTCAATACATTTGAATTGTATTGGCAAGTGATACTATGGTAGAGTAGTGGTATATATCATCTATATGCATTTGGCTAAGTGGAGCTTAGGCTTGCTTTGCTCAAAATAGATTTTCTTTATCATTTGAAAACACTAGGTTTTTATTTGTCAAAATCACCCAAGGCATCTACCAATCATTGATTGAAGATCCTTTACCCTTGTTCAACCACACGTTTTTAACTTAGAAATTGGGGATGAGGAGATCCTTGATAGCTTCCATGTCTTGATGCTCAAATTGTCCATTGTTGAGGACATGGCTAATTACTTAGATTTTACTCTCGAGAGAGGTGGTGCACTTTCCCCACAAGACTCGACATGCATCGAGACAAGATCTTTCAGAAGCCTTCCCTTAGACCATAATGGACGCATTCCCAAACCTATCACCCCTACCACCAACTGTCCATCTGGCTAAGTTATTGCAACCTATATGATCCAGGCAGAGCCCATAATGCCATGTGGCTGCACTTGAAGCTTCTCAACATTTCACATCTCAAATCTCTTTGTTCCTGGGTGGCATTCCACAAGTGAGATACCAAGTTTTTCCCCAGTATATTGGACTTGGTGATGCCCAAGTTTTTCCCTAGTATACTGGACTTGTGTCACCACTCAACACAAACCTTTCTTTCCATTCCACCCAGGTGATTCATTCACATAGTTGTTTTATTAACAGAACACAAGTCATAGACTTAGAAATATTTCATAGCATGAATATAATCCACCCTTGTTTTCTACTATCTAAGCTAAGCATGATAGTAGTAGGGATATTAACTTAGGGAAAATTCTACTAAGGCATCATCTACTAGGATTTCCCATGGCATAGCATACTTATTAAAAATTCCATGCAAGTCCTACTTAGAAATATCACTAATGCATAGTGAAAATAATGGGGAAAAAGTATGAAGCATCACTTGCCTTTTTAGTAGAGAATATAAGTTCACTCCTTGATCTTGAAATGGTCACACTCTTTAAAGTTCACTACAATTCAATCAAGCAAGGCACAAATTCAAAACTAGCATTCAAACAATTCATCACATAGAATAATAAAAACAAAGCAATGCATGCAAGCATGCAAAAGATTGTTTTATTTGGAAAAGTGGTCCCTAATAGGTTATAAACCTATTTGTCATTTATAAAAGTGGCAAGGTCATTTGAAAAAAAGTTAGTGAAAATGGCCATTTAAATCATTTTTGTTTTGCTAGCAATGATTTTAATCAAAGGAATTATTTCTAATGTTAGCCAAAATGTTTTTAAACACCAATATTAATTATTATGGTCAAAGTGTTTTAAAACCAATCTATTTACAAAATGTTTTCACTCCAAATCATTTTTAAATCAAAGCAACATTTTATTTTTCTAGAAATGTCTTTAATCAAAGTAATAATTTTCTAGGGTTTAATCAAATACATTTTTAAATCCAAACTTATTGTTTAGGGTCAGATAGTTTAATTCAAATAATTTTCCGAAGGTTTTACTCAAAAAGCATTTTTAAACCATAATCAACATTTTTATTTAACTAGAAATGCATTTATTCAAAGATTTATTCCTTAGTATCACAAAATATACTTTTAAATCTACAAGTTGTTTTTTATGGTCAGTAGGTTCAAAACAAACCATTTCAAAAGATTTTACCCTAAAAAAAATTTAGAATAACTTTTATAATCAAAATAGGCCTACACATGTTTTTGCAAAAACAAACAATTTTCAGAATCAAATCATTAAACAAAGGGCATGGTTGTAAAGTACTCTTTTTGCTGATTCCATTGATATAAAGTTTGTAAAATTTGGACGTGTAGATTTGAAGTTATGAATTTTTCAAATCTAACCATCCAATAGACAATTTTCTGTTTTTAAATCAAAACCTGAGCCAGCGTGTCTGAATCTTATTCGCCGGTACCGTTTCACGTGGATCGACTAACGTGGACTGTTGGATCTAATGCAAAACGCATGGCACAGAATGCTTCATACCCCTTCGATAAGTGATTCTATCTTACCCGCTGGATAAAAATCTAACGCTTGAGAGCAGCTTGACCAAAGATGGGCGGCGTGGCTACGGCGAGCGGCGGCGGCACGTCAGGTGGTGACGGTCAGGCTATTCTAGGGGGTCAAGGGGTGGTTGCAGTAGCTTACCAGGTTCGCGAGGTCACGACGATGCTCAACGTGGTAGTTGGGAGGCAGGGGCGCTCGGAGTTGATGGCCATTCCTCGTCGTAGTTGTCGTCGGCGTTGGGCTCTTCTGTTCGTCGTCAGGGGCAAGGTTACACGGCATGGAAACGCAGGAAAGAAAGTGCGTTAGACGCGCGCGAGAGTGCAGAACAAGCGTGTGTCAACAAGAGGGGAGGGGACGGTCAGGAAATACCGAGGGAGCTCGTCGGAGAGGAGGCAGACGGTGGCGATGTTCTGTCAATGACGTTGCCGAGGCTACAGGGCACGCGCGATCGAGTGGTTCATACTGGGAGACGCACAGGGAGGTGGGGAACAGGCTAGTCGGTTCCAGAGGCAGTGGGGAGGCCGAGTGTCACCAGAATCGGCCAGAAATGTCGTTAGAGGCAGTGATGGAGCAAGCAAAAATAGGGCAGCACTATGGCTGAGAGGGACGGGCGAGCGAGAGGAAAGAGAGGGGAGGCATGTGATATTAAGAGGGCACGATCGCGGGCGAGATTTACTCACGCAATGAAGCGAATTCACGCGAGGCATTCATGTCTGAGAACGGCAGCGAGGTGAGGGGCAAGGTCGTCGCGGTGGGGAAGATGATGACGCGGCAGGTGGGGCTGCATCGTCAGCGGGTGGGAAGGGGATTCGGTGGGGTCAGGCAATCAGTGACCGCGCGGGTGCAGATTTGAGTAGAAAAATGTTTCACGCTGAGAGAGAGGGAGTGGGCTTCTGCTGGGCTAGATGGGCTGGGCTGCTTCTTTTTATTTTATTTTCTTCTTTTGTTTTCTTTTTATTTTTCCATTTTTATTTCTATTTTGAATTTTCAAACTACCATTTGAATTCAGATTTCTTTTTCAATTCTTTTCCAAATATTCAGTATGTTTCTATACTGTTTTAAATATGTATTTAAATTCCATTTTAGAATAATTCTTTTATGGTTTATTATTTATTTAAAATAGGCACTTGTATTTTATTCAAATAAGATTTTAATATAATTCCAAACTCTTATTTGAATTCTAATTTTCACCAAATCTTTTTAGTAGGTTTTATTTATTTAATAGGGTGTTAAATAATCCACTTTGAATTATTTTAAATATTTTTAATATGATTTATTAATCAATTAAATTGGGCATTTGTCTTTATTCAAATAAAATCAAATATGGTTTTGATCCCATTTAAGAGTAATTCAAATAATTCTTTGATCCCATTTAAGTTAATTAAATAACTTTTACTCCACTTGGGCAATTTCCAATTTATTATTTTCTCATGATTTAATTATTCACTCACATTAGGGATTTTTTCTTAATTTAAATATGGTTTAATCCCATATGTTTTTATTTGAATATTCCTTATCCCTTATTTTATTTTATTTGGATTATCTTTATTCCATTTGCTTAAGGATTTAATTCAATATTTAAATTGTCTTCTAAATAATTTCCTTGGAATTTATTATTTAGTTTAGGCAAATTATCTTTATTTAAATAAAATTTGATATTATTCAATCCTTATGATTTTATTTAAATAACTGTTTATTTCTTTTTATTATTCAATACACTTTCATTTGTTTAAGGATTTGGCCAGGATTTAATTTAGCTTTAAAATATTCCTTATTTATTTATTTATTTATTTATTTGTCTTATAAAATCCATATCTTTTTATTTATAGATCCAAACTTGGTGATTCCTATTTGTATTATTTTATTTATTATTTGTTTATACTTTTAAATCCTTTTATGTTTAATTTGCTCACGATTTGGTATGGATTTTAGATAGGAGCTTTATTAGCTTTGAAATTTAATTTCTTTATCTTATTAAATTCATAAGATTTTATCCATGGCTCCAAATTGAATGAAACCAATTTCTATGGTTTTATAATATTTTTGTTTATCATTTTTGATCATTTATAAATGTTTGTTGACAAATTTTTATATGGAACAAATCCATAGTCTTAGAGAGATCTTGGAAATGATTTATTCCATTAGGGTTTGGGGGGATTTTGATTTAACTTTTCCAAGTGTTTAAATTTCAAGATTCATTCTTTGATGAATACATTTCACTTGATTGAAATTTGTTGGATTCCATTTTATTAAAATTCGTTCAAGAAGGGTTTTGATGTTTCCATTTTGAAACAAAAAGTTTCTTTTCATCCTAAATTTCAATAATTATTTATTTTGTTTATTTATTTTTCACATTTCAAATTTTGGAAAATTTTGGGATGTGACAAGCTACCACCCTTAAAATAAATCTCGTCCTGAGATTTGGGAAATATAGAGGTTACAAGTTGGCTTCAAGGCAACTAGAGTACTACCACCCTTAAAAAGGTTTTCAACTAGATTACATCTTGGCTTACTTCGGATCTTGATGTAGCTTCTCTGGGCACTTGTTAGCATAATGACCTAGCTCTTTGCATTTGAAACACATCACTTGGCTAATATCCTTCTTTTCCTTTGGTATCATTGCCTCTTGTTTGTTTCCTTGGTTCTTCTTCTTTTCTAGGCAATAACTGGCATAGTGTCCCATCTCTTTGCAATTGTAACATTGCACTTGGCTTTTGTCCTGCTTCTTCTTTTTGGGTCTCTCTAAAGCTAGGAGTTCTTCTAGTTCATGCTCTTCATATTTCACCACAAAGGTGGGAAATCTTTCTATCTTCTTGGGGAAGTTACTAGATATATGACCTTCTTCTTCACAAGAGTAGCAACACTTTGTGGTTACTTTGGGTTTGGCTTTATGAGGCATGGTTCTGACTTTGCCTTCATATTTCTTGGTAGAAGTTGTTCCCTTATGGAGTTTTCCAAACATTTGATGCATACCATCTTGTTTCATTTGTTGAACTATAGGATAGATGGGGCATTGGATAGGGACATGATCATTTCCTTCACATAGGAAACAAGTAACTTGAGATGTGGGACATTGTTTAGTTTGATGTTTCTCTTCACAATTAGGGCATTGGTCCACATGCTCTTTATAAGTGTGTTCTTTGTCTCCACAAATATTGCAAGCTTGATTTCCTTCCATAATATCATCCTTGACACCATTGTTGTCACAATCTCCTTGGGAAGAGTTGCTCATCATGTTGATCATTTGATTGGTCATCCTTTGCAATAATTGGGATTGGATTTCCAAAAACTTTTGCAAGGTTGGGTCTAACTCATTGTTGTTGGCTAAAAACTGAGTTGTCACATGATTCAACTGGGCTTAGGTTGCTATAAGTTGTTCTCTCATGTGGATCTCGTGGTTGTTGTTGTCACAATCCTTGATGTTGGAGTTTCTTGGAGAATTCATCTGTTTGGGTTGGATTGGGATTATAGTAGGCAAAAAAATTCTGGAGAAAGAAGTCTAATCACACACATCACAATTCACACAAGCAATGGGCAAGCAATCACAATCAAACATTCCACTCAAACATTAAGGTTCAAGCACATTTTTAGGCAACAAAATATTTTTGCTACACCACCTAAGTTGGTGTGATTGATTTAAGATAAACACTAGTATGGTGGTCCAACTATGGGATTTTCTTGAGATCATTCCATTCTCTAGTTGTTTCTTCACGAATGAGATCATGGTTTCCTTGGAAAAATTCTTGTATCTTGGTCACAAAACTTCAAAGGTGATGATGGTTTCTTCTAGGTTGTGTTTCCTTAGTCTCCAACTCTTGAGTAATATTTTGTCTCACTTGTAGTCCTTGGTGATGTCTAAGTTGAAGTCCTTGATGAAACTAAAGTTGAAGTCATTGGTGATGTTGAAGTCTTTGCTCATGGTGAAGTCTTTGTCCATCAAGTTTGAAAAGGAAGAGAGGTAGAATCAAAACCAAAAAGGTTGAGGAAAGAGTTTACAAGATTGTTTGTAAATAAGTTTTGGAATAAATACAACTCCTATTTTTCTAAGGGGTTTTGTCCAATCCTAGGGTTACAATCCTACAGGCAACACAGTGCTCTGATACCATCTGTAGAGGTCCCAACCTTTAATAAGGTAGAGATCCCTGTGTTTACAATGCTAGTCCCTGGATCAATAGCTAGCATCCACAGTTTAAGATGTAATATCAAGAAACAAAGGTAATAGTACAACTTTATAACCAGGAATAAAATAATTCATTACATCTTACATGGCTCATTTGGATATCTCATTACAATGCAGCATAAATAACTATCTAGCATGGAGTCCTTCATCTTCAATGTGCCACATGCAATCATGTTGGTTGTAGACTTGTAATCCTATTAAACACACTTCACTAACATCAAACAAAACCTGCAACATAATAAGTTACAGCCACAAGGTCAATACATTTGAATTGTATTGGTAAGTGATACTATGGTAGAGTAGTGGTATCTATCATCTATACGCATTTGGCTAAGTGGAGCTTAGGCTTGCTTTGCTCAAAATAGATTTTCCTTATCATTTGAAAACACTAAATTTTTATTTTTCAAAATCACCCAAGGCATCTACCAATCACTGATTGAAGATCCTTTACCCTTGTTCAACCACAAGTTTTTTACTTAGAAATTGGGATGAGGAGATCCTTGATAGCTTCCATGTCTTGATGCTCAAATTGTCCATTGTCGGGGACACGGCTAAGTACTTAGATTTTACTCTCTCGCGAGGTGGTGCACTTCCCCACAAGACTCGACATGCATCGAGACAAGATCTTTCAGAAGCCTACCCTTAGACCATAATGGACGCGTTCCCAAACCTATCACCCCCTACCACCAACTGTCCATCTGGCTAAGTTATTGCAACCTATATGATCCAGGCAGAGCCCATAATGCCATGTGGCTGCACTTGAAGCTTCTCAACATTTGACATCTCCAATCTCTTTGTTCCTGGGTGGCATTCCACAAGTGAGATAACAAGTTTTTCCCCAGTATACTGGACTTGGTGATGCCCAAGTTTTTTCCCAGTATACTGGACTTGTGTAACCACTCAACACAAACCTTTCTTTCCATTCCACCCAGGTGATTCATTCACATAGTTGTTTTATTAACAAAACACAAGTCATAGACTTAGAAATATTTCATAGCAAGAATATAATCCACCCTTGTTTTCTACTAGCTAAGCTAAGCATGATAGTAGCAGGGATCTTAACTTAGGGAAAATTCTACTAAGGCATCATATACTAGGATTTCCCATGGCATAGCATACTTAGTAAAAATTCCATGCAAGTCCTACTTAGAAATATCACTAATGCATAGTGAAAATAATGGGGCAAAAATATGAAGCATCACTTGCCTTTTTAGTAGAGAATATAAGTTCACTCCTTGATCTTGAAATGGTCACACTCATCAAAGTTCACTACAATTCAATCAATCAAGGCACAAATTCAAAACTAGCATTCAAACAATTCATCACATAGAATAATAAAAACAAAGAAATGCATGTAAGCATGCAAAAGATTGTTTTATTTGGAAAAGTGGTCTCTAATAGGTGATAAACATTTTAAAACACCTATTTGTCATTTATAAAAGTGGCAAGATCATTTGAAAACAAGTTAGTGAAAATGGCCATTTAAATCATTGTTGTTTTGCTAGCAATGATTTTAATCAAAGGAATTATTTCTAATGTTAGCCAAAATGTTTTTAAACACCAATATTAATGTTTATGGTCAAAGTGTTTTAAAACCAATCTATTTACAAAAGGTTTTCACTCAAAATCATTTTTAAATCAAAGCAACATTTTATTTTTCTAGAAATGTCTTTAATCAAAGTAATAATTTTCTAGGGTTTAAAAAAATACATTCTTAAATTCAAACTTATTGTTTAGGGTCACAGAGTTTAATTCAAATCATTTTCCAAATGTTTTACTCAAAAAGCATTTTTAAACCATAATCAACATTTTTATTTAACTAGAAATGCATTTATTCAAAGATTTATTCCTTAGTATCACAAAATATACTTTTAAATCTACAAGTTGGTTTTTATGGTCAGTAGGTTCCAAACAAACCATTTTCAAAATAATTTACCCTAAAAACATTTTTAGAATAACTTTTATAATCAAAATAGGCCTACGCATGTTTCTGCAAAAACAATCAATTTTCAGAAGCAAATCATTAAACAAAGGGCATGGTTGCAAAGTACTCTTTTTGCTGATTCCATTGATATAAAGTTTGTAAAAATCGTACATGTAGATTTAAAGTTATGAATCTTTCAAATCTAACCATCCAATAGACAAGTTTCTATTTTTAATTCAAAACCTGATCCACATGTCTGAATCTTATTCACCGGTACCGTTTCGCGTGGATTGACTAACGTGGACTGTTGGATCTAATGCAAATTACACAGCACAGAATGCTTTGTACCCCTTCGATAAGTGATTCTATCCTACCCGCTGGATCAAGATCGAACGCTTCAGACCAGCTTGACCAAAGATGGGCGGCGGCGCGACGACGGCGAGCAGCGGCGGCGCGTCGGGTGGTGACGGTCCGGCTATTCTAGGGGGTCACGGGGTGGTTGCAGTAGCTTACCAGGTTTTCGAGGTCACGACGATGCTCAACGTGGTCGTTGGGAGGCAGGGGCGCCCGGAGTTGATGGCGATTCCTCGCCGTAGTTGTCGTCGGCGTCGGGCTCTTCTATTCGTCGTCGCGGGCGAGGTTACACGGCACGGAAACGCTAGAAAGCAAGTGCGTTAGATGGACACGAGAGTGCAGAACAAGCGTGTGTCAATGAGAGGGGAGGGGATGGTCAGGAAATACCGAGGGAGCTCGTCGGAGAGGAGGCAGACAGTGGTGGTGTTCTGTCAATGACGTTGTCGAGGCTACAGGGCACGCGCGAGCGAGTGGTTGGTACTGGGAGATGCGTAGGGAGGTGGGGAACAGGCTAGTGGGTTCCAGAGGCAGTGGGGAGGCCGAGTGTCACCGGAATCGGCCGGAAATGTTGTCGGAGGCAGTGATGGCGCAAGCAAAAATCAGGGCAGCCCTGTGGCCGAGAGGGACGGGCGAGCGAGGGGAAAGAGAGGGGAGGCATCTGCGATTAAGAGGGCACGATCGCGGCCAAGATTTACTCATGCAATGAAGCGAATTAACGTGAGGCGTTCATGTCTGAAATCGGCAGCGAGGTGAGGGGCGAGGTCAACGCGGTGGGGAAGATGATGACTCGGCAGGTGGGGCTGCGTCGTCAGCGGGTGGGAAGGGGGTTTGGTGGGGTCGGGAAATCAGTGACCGTGCGGGTGCAGATTTGAGTAGAAAAACGTTTCGCACTAAGAGGGAGGAAGTGGGCTTCTGCTGGGCTAGATGGGCTGGGTTGCTTCTTTTTTTTCTTCTGTTTTCTTTTTTTCATTTTGATTTTCTGTTTTGAATTTTCAAACTACCATTTGAATTCAGATTTCTTTTTCAAATATTTTCCAAATATTCAGTATGTTTCTATACTGTATTAAATATGTATTTAAAGTCCATTTTAGAGTAATTCTTTTATGGTTTATTATTTATTTAAATATGCACTTGTCTTTTATTTAAATTAGATTTTAATTATAATTTCAAACTCTTATTTGAATTCTAATTTTCACCAAACCTTTTTAGTAGGTTTTATTTATTTAATAGGGTGTTAAATAATCCACTTTGAATTATTTGAAATATTTTAATATGATTTATTAATCATTTAAA
The DNA here is from genome assembly GCA_916181665.1 of Avena sativa. NCBI lineage: Eukaryota > Viridiplantae > Streptophyta > Magnoliopsida > Poales > Poaceae > Avena > Avena sativa. Next base: position 381,268,384 of record OV702284.1, read on the forward strand.
TTGGGTATTTGTCTTTATTCAAATAAAATCAAATATGGTTTTGATCCCATTTAAGTTTTATTCAAATAATTCTTTGATTCCATTTAATTTAATTAAATAACTTTTATTCCACTTGGGCAATTTCCAATTTATTATTTTCTCATGATTTAATTATTCACTGACATTAGGGATTTTGTCTTCATTTAAATATGGTTTAATCCCATATGTTTTTATTTGAATATTCCTTATCCCTTATTTTATTTGGATTGGGATTATCTTTATTCCATTTGCTTAAGGATTTAATTCAATATTTAAATTGTCTTCTAAATAATTTCCTTGGAATTTATTATTTAGTTTAGGCAAATTATCTTTATTTAAATAAAATTTGATATTATTCAATCCTTATGATTTTATTTAAATAACTTTTTATTCCTTTTATTATTCAATACACTTTCATTTGTTTAAGGATTTCGCCAGGATTTGGCTTTAAAATATTCCTTATTTATTTATTTCTTTCTTTGTCTTATAAAATCCATATCTTTTTATTTATAGATCCAAAATTGGTGATTCCTATTTGTATTATTTATTTAATATTTGTTTATACTTTTAAATCCTTTTATGTTTAATTTTCTCACAATTTGGTATGGATTTTAGATAGGAGCTTTATTAGCTTTGAAATTTAATTTCTTTATCTTATTAAATTCATAAGATTTTATCCATGGCTCCAAATTGAATGAAACCAATTTCTATGGTTTTATAATATTTTTGTTTATCATTTTTTATTATTTATAAATGTTTGTTGACAATTTTTTATATGGAACAAATCCATAGTCTTAGAGAGATCTTGGAAATGATTATTCCATTAGGGTTTTTTGGGACTTTGATTTAACTTTTCCAAGTGTTTAAATTTCAAGATTCATTCTTTGATGAATGCATTTCACTTGATTGAAATTTTTTGGATTCCATTTTATTCAAATTTGTTCAAGAAGGGTTTTGATGTTTCCATTTTGAAACAAAAAGTTTCTTTTTTCATCCTAAATTTCAATAATTATTTATTTTGTTTATTTATTTTTCACATTTCAAAATTTGGAAATTTTTGGGATGTGACATGTTTAAGTGTGCAGGTATCACAACTGAACAGGTGAAGAAGAAGTTACTCTCTATATCATTGAAAGGAAGAGCTGAAGAATGGTATAAAGTGCTGAAGAATGGACAATCTATGGAATGGGAGGAAATAGTACCTCTCTTTTATTCTAAATTCTATCCTCCCAGTGAGATTTATAAGGATAGGAATCTGATATATAACTTTTGGCCTCGTGATGGAGAGAGTACAGCTCAAGCTTGTGGGAGACTGAAGTTACTAATGCTTAAATGTCTTATTCATGAACTCCCTAACAATATTATTATCAATAAATTTTATGCTAGGCTTTCTCTTCATGATAAAGATTTACTAGATGCTTGTTGACCCACAAGTGTAGGGGATCGCAACAGTCTTCGCGGGTAGTATTACCCAATTTATTAATTTGACACAAGGGGAGCCAAAGAATACTTGCAAGCCTTAACAACTGAGTTGTCAGTTCAGCTGCACCTAGAAATAGTTCTTGCTCACAGAAGTTTATCAGTAGTAACAGTTTGGTAGTAGTAACAGCAAAGCAACAGCAAAACAAGAGCAATAGTAACAGTAAGGGTAACAGTAGGATTCGAGTGCGGTAGGCATAGGGATGGACGGACGAGCGTTGCATGGACGAGTCTAAACATGTAACTTCAAGATCTAGGGCATTACAGATAAATAATAACAAGCATCCAAGTACTAAGTAATCCTAGGCATGTGCTCCATACATAGTCATACGTGCTCGCAATGAGAACTTGCACAACATCTTCTGTCCAGTCAGCCCGTGGCAGCGGGGCCTCTAGGAACTACTAGCAATTAAGGTGCTCCTTTTAATAGAGCACCGGAGCAAAGCATTAACACTCCGTGAACACATGTGATCCTCACACCACAGCCATCCCCTCTGGTTGTCCCAATTATTGTCACTTTGGGACCTTTGGATCCGGACAATGATATGTGTACACAACTTGCAGTTAAGATCACAAATAATACTATCATAATGATTCAATAATAAATTCAGATCTGATATCATGGCACTCAGGCCCTAGTGACAAGCATTAAGCACAACAAGTTGCAACAAAGTCAAATAGCACTAATAGAGATACTAGGCACTATGCCCTAACAGATCTTATTCAATTACATGATAGAACTCATCCAATCCCTACCATCCCCAAGCCTACAACTGGGGATTACTCACTCATGGATGAGGGAAACATCGGTGGTTGATGGAGATGCGTTGGTGATGACGATGGAGATGATCCTCTCCAAATTCCCCGTCCCGGCAGGGTGCCAAAACGGAGTTTCTGGATTCGAATCTTGGTTTCTGGTGGCAGCGGCGGAGCGGAACTCTTTCTAGAAAACTATCACCCCCTCCCCCCGGTTTTTAGGTCGAAAGGCAACTTATAGGCGCAGAGGGAGCCCGAGGGGGTGCCTGGGGTGGCTGCACGCCTGGGGTGGGTGTGGGCCCCCCAGGCCTCCTCTCTGTCTCTCCTTCTGGCTCCGTGGATCTTCTGGTGAAAAATAGTTTTGGCATATTTTCCGGGATTTTTCCTGATAGTTGATTTTCTGCACAAAAACAAGACACCAAGGTAATTCTGCTGAAAATAGCGTCAGTCCGTGTTAGTTGTATCCAAATCACACAAGTTTAGAGGAGAAACAATAGCAAAGTGTTCGAGAAAGTAGATACGTTTTGACGTATCAATGCTTCTTGTGCTGGATCATTCACACATATGAAGGAAGAAGCTAAATGGGATCTCCTAGACCGTATTCAAGAGAACACTGAAGCTTGGGAGAATGAGAAATGAAGAAAGTCAGGTATAAACTATGATTATGAATGCATTAAATATTTTATGGGAACTGATGACTTCCGTGATATTAGTACTAAGTATGGTCTTGATTCTCAAAGTATTACCAATTGTTTTAAGGAATTTTCCTCTTATATAGAAATATCTAAAAACAAGTGGAATAAGTACCATGCACCTTATAAAGATGTTGTTAGTCATGTTCCTGTTAGAAATACTGAAGTTTGTACTATTGATCGTATTGTGCCTGAACCTTATGTTGAGAAAACACCTTTCCCGGCTAAGGTAAAGGAGTACTCTATGATAATTAGTGCGCATAACAAAGGTACAAAGAAAGCTGTGAAACCTGATGAGCAAATAAACATTGAACCTACGGTAGCTATTGTGAAAGATTTTGTCACTAGAAATAGAGGATGAGCACATTGTATTCTGTGAAGACGCTTCTAATATTATCTCTCATCCTAGGAAAGCTAAAAAAGTTAGTATCCTTGTGTTTTCTGTTAGAATTGGTGATCATTGCTATTATGATTTATGTGATATTGGTGCCAGTTCTAGTGCTATTCCTTATGAGCTTTACATGGAAATTATGCATGAAATTGGTCCTTGTGAGCTTGAGGACATTGATGTGGTTATTCACCTTGCTAATAAGGAAACCATTCTCCCTATTGGTATTGTAAGAGATGTGGAAGTCCTTTGCGGTAAGATTAAGTATCCTGCTGATTTTCTAGTGCTTAATTCAGCAGCTAGTAAAACTTGTCCTATCATTTTTGGTATACCTTTCTTGAACACTTGTGTAGCTATTATAGATTGTAAGAAGGAGAAAGTTTTAACTAAGTTTAATGGAGATTCTTATGAGTTTAACTTTTCCAAATTTGCTAAAGCTCCTTGTGAAAACAGCTTGCCTAATGAAGATTTCAGGATAGAACAACTTGCTTCTATTGATCCGGTTTATGACCTTGGACCTCTTTTTGATGATTGTGAGTATGCTCATTCTGATGATAAAGTTGTTTCCTGTGACATTTATATTGTCAACTTTATTCAAAGTGCTAATGAAAGTTATTATGAGAGAGGGAAACACAGTTTTATGCATCTTAATAATATTAAGTTTCCCCGTTTTATGTTGAAAGCTTTGAAGTTGCATTCGTTTTGTCTTCCTATGCTAGTGGCTTTTTGTTCCAATAATTTGTCTTCTCATGCAACCCCCTTGCATAGGAAGTGGGTTAGACTCAAGTGTCTTGGATATTTGCTTCTTGATGCTCTCTTTCACTTCAAATATATATCCCCTATGTGAGCATCTTTGAAACTATCAAGCCTAACTTAAAGGCAATAAAGAAAAGTACTTCTTGGGAGATAACCCAATAGTTTTGTTGAGTCTTGGAAGTTATTACCTCAGTAATAACAGCTCCTTATCCTTTTTGTTTTGGTTTTTGTGTCAAGATCAACTACTTTTGAGAAGTAGAGGAGTTGTGAAAAGTGGTTGTCCTGGGAGAGATTTTTTTGCTGCATTGTAAAAATTCATGGAGTTCAGTGCAATGAATGGAGCTGTATTTTCTGTGCTTGTTCTCCAAGTTGTTATTCAACTTTCATTAGTTTTGCACTTTTTGATTTGAGCAACAAAAGTTTTTCGAAAAAAATAAATCTTTATCTACTGGTCTGTTTTGACAAATATCTACCATCATTTGCATTTGCTTCTTATATTGATTCCCTTTCAAATTATTTTTGGGATTTTCGAAGGAGTTGCTACAGTAGCTTTTGTTTTGATGGATTTCAGTTGAAATTTGAACCTAAAGGTTTATTTATTTGCTTACACTAATGTTGCCATTGAGGTTTGTGTAAGTCCTTGTATGAAAGGAATTTTCAGGAGATGGAGAAAAGGAATCTGCAGAGTCCGTCTTTGACTAGGTAAAAGTGGTGAAAACTAAAGGTTCGTGAAAGCCTAATCTTTTTATTTTTTTGATGTTTTTATTTCATACGGAAGGTTACGAGACGAAATAGAGGAGGAAACAAAGGCCAGGGTGGCCACACCCACCCTAGGCACGGCCCCCTAGCTGGTCGCGCCTAGAGGGGGTGTGAGCCTCCTAAACTCCGTCTCCACCTCGTTTTCGCACAGTACCTTCCTTATGCATTGAAACTTTGTAATATATAACCCTCCCGAATCCCCCAGGTTCGTATATCGTGTTCTCATCGTGTTTTTGTTTCGATCTGTTTCCGTAAGGAAATCTTCTCAAGTTTAGAGCACCATGGTCTCCGCCAACGACAAAGGCAAAGAGCCCATGGAAGAATAAAGGATCGCTGCTAGGCATGAAGACATGGGTTGGATCATCAAGGAGAAAGTAAAGGACAAGCTGAAGGGACAAGCTTGTCACATGATCGAGGGAAAGGAACCCTCCTTTTGTAGGGGCAATTAACACTAGACATGCTTTTTCTCGCAATATGCAGGGATCATGACCTCTGTTCCAGACTTCAGATCCTGCCCTGAGGCAGGGGAAGCCCTGCAGACCACTGATGAGTTTTGTGATAAGTACCGTTCTCTAAGGATGAAGGTGGATATACTTCAAGAGGAGAATAACAGGCTTCGTAAGATGCTGGAGGGTTTTCTTGCCCTAAACAAGAGAACACCACCACCACCGAAGGAGTAATTCGTCATCAGGATTGGCATCCCCTTGGCTTGTTCCAAGCTTGGGGGAGTGTCGCGGTATCACATCATTATATTTTATGTTTTACCTTTTTAGTAGAGCTGTGTCTTTGGTAGAGAGGTTATCTTATAGGTTGGTTTGCATTGTGGAAGTATCTCTCCTTTACTTGATTATCTATGTATCTCTTGGTGTGAGTGCCTTTATGGAATATTAATGAGAAGCTTCATCTTTTGCTTTTTGCACTTCTTATTTTAGTTTGCAATCTCTATTATATGATTGATCTTGTTAATCAGTATTGATATCACTTTGGGATCATCAAGTAGATCTAAAATTGGTTTTGGCAAACCGAGCTCTGGTCAGTAGCAACACTTTTTGAGGTTTGAAAGGAAAAGTGAAAAAGATTACAGGTATTTTGTATCATCTATTTTCTTTCTTGATTGGCTCATAAGCTTTAAGATCTTTTTGTGTCTTCAAGGAAGATTGCATGATTGAATTTATCACTTGTAGGTTTGCTTGTTTCCTTCAACTCTTTTACTTGCTAGCTAAAATCCTGTTTTGAGAATGCATACTTCTCATGCATCCATCCCCTTTAAACCAAAACCTATGCCATTTGTGTCCACCATACCTACCTATTAGCATTATTGCTATTCCAAGCAAATTCTCAAGCTTCATATATCTTTCAAATTAAAAATTATTTTTTTATGTGAAAACTAGTTAGTAAAGCTCTCACGAACTTGATGGCACACCTTATTTTCTTGCCCCTAATAGACTTGAACCATTGTGTCATCGAAGTTGTATATGCTTGCATCTATACGTTGGGATTAGCAGAACTGTGCTGTCACGGGGAACGCTTTCAACACTTATGGATACTTATCCAGTTGATATCGTGCTCTTTTGTTTGCGGATGTCATCGGTGTAAAATAAAAAGGAAGCTTGTAAGTCCTTGGAGTTATGTATGTGTGTTAGAGAAACGTCTGGGCCGCTAGCCTAAGCCATGCTTAATCATGGTGGAAACTTGCAGCATAACCATAGTGAGCGTTCTGTGAAGCGTCCTCAATAGAAACCTATGCAAATAGCAAATAAAAAGATCGCTGAGATGCTCAATGTCTGCTTGCCTTGTCATTTTGATTACGGGATAGCTCCTATATCATGTGCAAGGGGTACCCCGTTGGCGGTTCTTTATGATACACATGTACTTACAATGATAAGAACTTATCGGTAACTAAAGTTGAGTAGCATGGGGAGTGGCCCTCGTACTCAAGGGACATGAGATTGCCAACTTATATTTCGTCAAGCATATACTCCATCTTTGTTCACTTTAACCTTAATCACATCAATATGCCTATGATAGGGGCAACGAGAGCTCAAAGCTAGTATGTACCATAATCTTTTGGAAGCTCTTTATGAACTTGAAGTCCCTGCTTCCCTCTATGAAGGGCCTTTATCCCACTTCTAAGTTGAGTCAGTTAACATACTTCCTCTCCATCTCCAGCAAGCATTTGAGTTGTTGTGTTTCAAGCATTCATATGATGATTTATTCAATCATGTTCTTTATCTTCCTTGTTTGCAAAAGAATCTTATCTATTGAGTATTACTTTGAAAGCCTTCATTGTGAAAAACCTTTTATGTTGAGCAAAAAAGTACTCTTGTTATGAAACTTCTACAAAAGCTTTATTTGTGAAACTGTTTGCCATCTGTTCTCTGACCAGGAACAAAGTTTGCCAATTCCAATTATGATTTGTCTTTATGCATCTCTTTTGTGATTCCTCTACTTGTTGCAAGCTAAGTTATATAATGGTGAGTTGCTTTCTTCTATGAGTTGTGTAATCATAAGTGTGATGCTTCGTGTCCGTATTATTTTATTGACACTTCACTCCATAAACCTGTGGACATGTTTATAAAGGGAATATGCCCTGAGAGGCAATAATAAAGTGTTTATTATGTGTATTCCAAGTATATGATAGATGTTTATTTTGCATGCTATAATTGTATTAATACGGAAACATTAATACATGTGTGTTTAACAAACAAATAGAAAGTTCCTAGTTATGCCTCTCTCATAAACTAGCTCGTTGATTAACAAGATGATCAATTTCCTGATCATGGACATTGGATGTTGTTAATAACGGGATCACAACATTAGTGTAATGGTGTGATGAAAATTCATCCGAAGTATAGCATTACGATCAAAGTCATTGAGTTTATATTGCTATAACAACTTACGAAGTGATCCTAATCCTTAGACCATGAGATCATGGCAATCACTAACACCGGAAGAGTTTCTTGATAACATCAAACGTCACACCGTAACAGGGTGATTATAAAGATGGATTCAGAACTAACAAAGTGTTATGTTGAGGCTCATGGATCGAGAGTGGAATTTGTTCATCCCGATGACGGATAGATATACTCTGGGCCCTCTCGGTGATATCACATTGATTAGCTTGCACGCAAGTGATTTGATCACTAGAATGTTATATCACGGGAACGAGAAAAGAGTGCATGTCGGTAACGAGATCAAACTAGGTATGGAGATACCGATGATCGAATCTCGGACATGTAATATATCGTGAAACAAAGGTATTAAGATACTAGCGTAAAAGGTTCCGACGACCACAAGAAAGTCATCGTTGAATGTGTGGGAGTCAGTATGGGTCTCCAGATCCCGCTTCTGATTATTGATCCGAGAGGGGTCTCGATCATGTCCGCATTATTCACGAACCGTAAGGTGACACACTTAAGAGACAACGACATCCAATTGGAGCAAAAGTTTCATGCCGAAAGAATGAACAAGCGCAGGAATTTATTTCACTAGATACTAAAACAGGTTTTCGGGTGAAATTGCATAAAGTGGTTATGCATGTGAAATAGAATTCTAGCAAGGGGTTATTTGTGAATGTTTTTCATTAAAGTAATTGACAAAAATCTGAATAAAATAAAATAGTTTTATTTAATGAGAGTTTGCATTAAATTTGGTGGAAATTTAATGGGAATTTGAGTGGACTTTTGAGTGGAGAAAATTGAAGGGCCATTTTGTGAGTGGAGTGTCCACCCACATGAATGAAGGAGGGTAGGGGGCAGCCCCCATGGCCGGCGGCCAACCCCTTGGGTGCCCCCCTCCTCCTATAAAAGGAGCCCCTCCTCTCACTTGTCTCTCACACCTCCTCGTGAAGGATCTCTCTCCCCCTCTAGAATTTATCCCCCATGGTCTCGGACTAGCGAGATACATGTTCCCGGTGGCTATTCGGCAAGAAAGAGTTGTGCTTCCGCTGCATCGCTGGAGCGAGGAGGCGGAGGTTGCTCGGTTCCTCGAACGTGTGTGCGAGCACGGATGCGCTGCTGATTTGCGGCGCTAGGACTTCCTCTCGATCTTGAGATCGGCAAGAGATCGTCTACATCAACCACGAGTTGAACTCGTTAAGCTTTGTCGGTCTTCAAGGGTATGTTCTCTACGGATATACATCCGCCCGTTGTTTGTATCTAATAGATAGATCTTGGTACATAGTTCACATCGTAGGAAATTTTTTGTTTTCTATGCTGCAAACCCTACAGTGGTATCAGAGCCGGATCTATGCGTAGATGCTTTACACGGGTAGTACACATATGAGTATGTGGGCGATGATGATCATGTTGTTGCTCCTTTGTTGTAATTTTGGATATTGGTGGCATATGTAGGGGTTCGTAGCATGGAAAACAAAAATTTTCTATCGCATACAAACAACCAAGCCAAGATCTATCTACTAGATTGTAGCAACGAGTCGATGGAATAACTCACCCTCGAAGATTCCAAAGTATTTAACGAGAGCAGATTCTCGTGGGTGATGTAGTCGTACTCTTTCCGATCTCAAGATCGCGTAGACGATCCTTCCGGCGCCGCGTTCCCGCAGCGCTCCCGCAGTCGGTCACACGTTCGGTACTCGACGAAGACCTTCCTCTCCCTTGTTCCAGCAGGCAGCGGAGGTTGTAGCACTCTCCTCGCGATTCCAGCAGCACAACGGCGTGGTACCGGAGGTAGAGGGGAAATCCCGCAGGGCTTCGCCTTAAGCCGGTGCGAGTATGGTGGAGCTTATGAGAGAGGCTATTAGTGGTCTAGTAATTAGACACACCAATTAGAGGGCTCTAAACCAATTAGAAGGCTCTAAACCGAATAGCTCTAAACCGGGGTCTAGATCTAGGGTTTAGTTTAGAGGATAGGAAACTTGTGTGTAGGAGGGGAGCCCTGCCCCTCCTTATATAGGTGGGAGGGGGTGGAGCGCCAGGGGAGGGAGGGAGTCCCTCCCCAACTCGGCCTTGGGCTGGGCGCCGGCCTGGAGGAGTCCAACTCCTCCTCCAGGTTGGTTCCAACTCCTCTTGCTTGTTTCCCACAGTTTCTTGTTTTGGCAGTTTGACTTTCAAACTGGACATTTGACTTTTCTGTTTTAGGATTCAATTTAATCCTATATTTGGGACAGCAAGAACACTTAGTACATGATGCAATCATTCCAATATGTAATGACACATTCATGTACCCCTTCCCCCCCGGAGTGCCGGACAATCCGGAACCTTCTAGAATATCCCCGATGAAAACACCGGAATCATTCCCGAACTCCGAAACGGGACTTTCCTTATATGAATCTTATTCTCCGGACCATTCCGGATCACCTCGTGATATCCCGGATCCCATCCGAGACTCCGAACAACATTCGGTCTCTTTCTCATAATACCATAACTACTCAAACAACGTCGAATCCTTAAGTGTGTCTCCCTACGGTTCGTGAATTATGCGGACATGATCGAGACACTTCTCCGAACAATAACCAATAGAGGAATCTGGAAATTCATATGGCTCCCACATATTTCTATGATTACTTTGCGATCGAATGAACCACTTACATACGATACCAATTTCCCTTTGTCTCACGATATGTTACTTATCCGAGGTTATGATCGTCGGTATCTCTGCATACCTAGTTCATCCTCGTTACCGATAAGTACTCTTTTCTCGTTCCCGTGATATGTGATCCCTTGTGACCATGTCACATGCTTGCAAGCTAATTGGATGACATTCCACCGAGAGGGCCCAGAGAATATCTATCCGTCATGTGGATGGACAAATCCCACTCTTGATCCATGTGTTTCAACCAATACTTTCCGAACACTCAATGCCACCTTTATAGCCACCCTGTTACGGTGTGGTGTTTGATGACATCAAAGCATCCATCCAGTAAAGGTGATATGCATGATCTCATGGTCGAAGGAATTAGGTTACTATGTATCAGAAAGCATATAGCAATTGAACTATTGAAATGACTTGATCTTTATGCTACGCTTGTCTATAGGAGTATGTCCACCATATCATTCTCCTAACGATATGATCTTGTTGTTGATAACATCTCAATGTTCATGACAAAGAAACCACATCATCAATCAACCAACAAGCTAGTGAAGTATAGAGGCTATACTAGGGACTTCAAATTAAGTTTACAAATCACACAAGTATTAATGGTTTCCTTGTTAATACTATTATAGCATGAATGCAAACATTTATCATAAACACAAAGATATATAATAATAACTATATTTATTATTACCTCTAGGGCATATCTCCAACAGTCTCCCACTTGCACTAGAGTCATCTAATCTAGATTACATGGTAATATACCGAACACCCATGGCAGTTTGGTGTTGGTCATGTTTTGCCCTTGGGAGAGGTTTAGTCAACGGATCCGCCACATTCAGATCTGTGTGTACTTTGCAAATCTTTATATCCCCATCCTGGATATGTTCTCGAATAGCGTGAAAACGTAGCTTGATATGCTTCAGCTTCTTGTGTGACCTTGGTTCTTGCGCATTGGCTATGGCGCCCATGTTATCACAGTAGATAGACATTGGGTCCAGCGCACTAGGAACCACACCCAGCTCTGTAATGAACTCTTTCATCCATATCGCTTCTTGTGAAGCCTCCGAAGCAGCCATGTATTCCGATTCAGTTGAAGATCTCGCCACAACGCTTTGCTTTGCACTCCTCCAGCTAACTGCTGCACCATTCAAAATAAATACGTATCCAGATTGTGATTTAGAATCATCTGGATCGGTGTTCCAACTAGCATCGGTGTAACCATTAACAACGAGTTGTTCATCACCTCCATAAGAAAGAACCATATCCTTAGTTCTTCTCAAGTACTTAAGGATGTTTTTGACCGCTGTCCAATGATCCACTCCTGGATCACTTTGATATCTGCTAGTTAAACTAACAGCATATGCGATGTCGGGTCTAGTACATAGCATGGCATACATTAGAGATCCTATGGCTGAGGCATAGGGAGTCTTACTCATCCTTTCTCTATCTTCTGCCGATGTCGGACTTTGAGTTTTACTCAAGGTCATATTGGGCAACATGGGCAAGAACCCTTTCTTGCTATCTTCCATTCCAAACCTCTTTAGAACTTTGTCCAAATATGTACTCTGTGACAATGATATTTGGCGTTTCGATCTATCTCTATAAATCTTTATGCCTAATATGTAAGCTGCTTCGCCAAGATCCTTCATTGAAAAACTATTATTCAAATATTCCTTGACACTATTAAGAAGGTCTACATCATTCCCAATCAACAATATGTCATCCACATACAGTATTAAGAATGCTACAGAGCTCCCACTCACTTTCTTGTAAATACAAGCTTCTCCATAAGTTTGTATAAAACCAAAACTTTTGATTACCTTATCAAAACGTTGATTCCAACTTCGGGATGCTTGCTTCAATCCATAGATGGACCGTTGAAGCTTGCATACCTTGTTAGCATCTTTAGGATCGACAAAACCTTTGGGTTGTATCATATACAACTCTTCATCAATGTCTCCATTGAGGAATGCTGTTTTGACATCCATCTGCCATATCTCATAATCATAATATGCAGCGATTGCTAACATAATCCTCACAGACTTTAGCTTCGCTACCGGTGAGAAAGTCTCATCGTAGTCAACTCCTTGAATTTGTCGAAACCCTTTTGCGACAAGTCGAGCTTTATAGACAGTAACATTACCATCAGCATCTGTTTTCTTCTTGAAAATCCATTTGTTCTCGACAGCCTTCCGGCCATCCGGTAAGTCCACCAAAGTCCATACTTGGTTTTCGTACATGGATCCAATCTCGGATTTCATGGCTTCTTGCCATTTATTGGAATCTGGGCTCATCATCGCTTCCTCATATGTCTCGGGGTCATCGGTGTTGTCCACCACCATGACATTCATAACAGAATCATACCAATCTGGAGTGGTACGAGTTCTCGTTGACCTCCGAGGCTCTGTAGCAACTTCAACCGAAGTTTCATGATCACTATCATTAGCTTCCTCTCTTATTGGTGCAGGCACCACAGGAACTTCTTCCGGTGCTGCGCTACTCGTAATTTCGAGAGAAGGTTCGACAACCTCGTCGAGTTCTACTTTCCTTCCAGTCACTTCTTTCGAGAGAAATTCCTTCTCTAGAAAGGATCCATTCTTGGCAACAAAGATTTTGCCTTCGGATCTATGATAGAAGGTATACCCAATAGTTTCCTTCGGGTATCCTATGAAGACGCATTTTTCCGCTTTGGGTTCAAGCTTGTCCGGCTGTAACTTCTTTACATAGGCTTCGCATCCCCAAACTTTAAGGAACGACAATTTAGGTTTCTTCCCAAACCATAATTCATACGGTGTCGTTTCAACGGATTTAGATGGTGCCCTATTTAAAGTGAATGCGGCTGTTTCTAATGCATAACCCCAAAATGATAGCGGTAAATCTGTAAGTGACATCATAGAACGAACCATATCTAAGAGAGTTCGATTACGACGTTCAGACACACCATTACGCTGTGGTGTTCCCGGCGGTGTCAATTGTGAAAGTATTCCGCACTTCTTTAAATGCTCGCCAAACTCGTAACTTAGATATTCACCTCCACGATCAGAACGTAGAAATTTAATCTTCTTGTTACGTTGATTCTCTACCTCACTTTGAAACTCCTTAAACTTCTCGAAAGTTTCGGACTTATGTTTCATGAAATAGATATACCCATATCTACTCAAGTCATCTGTGAAGGTAAGAACATAACGATAACCACTGCGCGATGCTACACTCATTGGACCACACACATCGGTATGTATGATTTCCAATAAGTCTGTAGCTCGCTCCATTATACCAGAAAATGGAGTCTTAGTCATTTTACCCATCAGACATGCTTCGCATCTTTCAAGTGATTCAAAATCAAGTGATTCAAGAAGTCCATCGGAATGGAGTTTCTTCATACGCTTCACTCCAATGTGACCAAGACGACAGTGCCACATATAGGTCAAATTATCGCTTGATTTCAAACGTTTAGCCTCAATGTTATTAATATGTGTATTTCTACTATCGAGATTCAATATGAATAGACCATCTATCAAAGGTGCATGTGCATAAAACACATTACTCATATAAATCGAACAACCATTATTCTCGGATTTAAACAAGTAACTGTCTCGCAATAAACAAGATCCTGATATAATGTTCATGCTTAATGCAGGCACCAAATAACAATTATTTAAGTATAAAACTAATCCCGATGGTAGATGAAGAGGTAGCGTGCCGACCGCGATCACATCAACCTTTGATCCGTTTCCTACGCGCATCGTCACCTCGTTCTTCACTAGCTTCCGTTTATTCTGCAGCTCCTGTTTCGAGTTACAAATATGAGCAACCGAACCAGTATCAAATACCCAGGCACTACTACGAGTACTAGTGAGATACACATCAATAACATGTATATCAGATATACCTTTCTTCTTGATGTTGCCGTTCTTCAAATCCGCCAAGTACCTTGGGCAATTCCGCTTCCAGTGACCTTCTCCCTTGCAGTAAAAGCACTCAGTTTCAGGTTTAGGTCCAGCCTTGGTCTTCTTCGTCGGCGTGGTAACTTTCTTACCACCCTTCTTGAAGTGTCCCTTTTGCTTAGACTTGCCTTTCTTGAATTTGGTGGTCTTATTGACCATCAACACTTGGTGCTCTTTCTTGATCTCCACTTCTGCAGATTTTAACATAGCAAATAGTTCTGGCAACTCTTTGTTCATGTTCTGCATGTTGTAGTTCATCACAAAGTTCTTGTAACTTGGTGGTAGTGATTGGAGGATGCGGTAAACTCCCAAAGTATTAGGAATCACTATACCCAAACTTTGAAGTTTATTTGCGTGCCCAGACATCTTAAGCACATGCTCACTGACGGAGCTACCCTCTTCCATCTTGCAGTTAAAGAACTTTTCAGAAGCTTCATAACTTTCAATTGCCGCATGAGTCTCAAAGATTAATTTGAGATCCTCGACAATATCATATGGATCTGACTCTTCAAACCTTTTCTGAAGCTCCGATTCTAAACCATACAAGATAGCACACTGAACTATGGAGTACTGATTCTTCCGAGCAAGGTAAACATTCTTTACTTCATCGGTAGCATCAGCTGCAGGTGGGTCACCTAGCGGTGCATCCAGCACATAGGTCAAATTACCAGCTGTGAGGACAATCCTCAAATTGCGGAACCAATCCGCGAAGTTGCTTCCATTGTTTTTCAACTTTTCTTTCTCTAGGAACGCATTAAAATTGATGGTAGGGGCTGCCATTGATCTTACAACATATTTGCAATAGTTTAGACTAAGTTTATGACAAATTGAGTTCAAATTAATTAATGAAATTAAACTAGGTGAACTCCCACTCAAAACAACATCCCTCACATTGTTTTAGTGATCACACGAACCAAATCCACTACATCAACACCGATCATCACGAGAGCTGATATAGTTTTAATGGCGAACAATCATCATGTTCATCATATCTACTATATGATTCATGCTTTGCCTTTCGGCGATCCGTGTTCCTGAGGCCATGTCTGTACATGCTAGGCTCGTCAAGATCAAACCTTAGCTTCCGCATAAGCAAATCTGGCTTGCTTACGTTGTATTCACCCGCGGAATCAAAGACACCCGATCATCACGTGGTGCTTCGAAGCAGCAAGCTTTGGCAACGGTGCATACTAAGGGTGAACACGCCAGAACTTGAAATTTATGTGCATGAGGGATCATCTTATAATGCTACCGTCGTCTACTAAGCAATACAAGATGCATAAAGGATTAACATCACATGCAATTCATAATATGTGATATGATATGGCCTTTCTTCTTTGTGCTTCCGATCTCCATCTTCAAGCACGAATATGATCTCCATCATCACCGGCATAGCATCAAGGTCAATGACGCTTCTCCATGGTTGTCGTCCACCAGCTTCAACTATTACAACTATTTTGAATAGACACGCAGGTCTTAACAGAAATTAAAGACAACCATATGGCTCCTGCCGGTTGCCAACTTACAATAAGGATCATTGCATACATCAAATATAATCACAATCATGGCCATATCACATCACTGCACACCCCTGCAAAACAAAGTTAGACGCTTCTACTTTCTTTGCATATTTTACGTGGTTTGGGGCTTTCCATAAGTGTCGTTTTAACTTACGAACAAGAACCACAACATTGATACTAGCATTGTTGATCACCCGTTGTAAATTGGATCTTTACTATGCTAGGAGAAACAGGCACCCGCAAAGCCACTTATGCAAAACGAGTTGCATGTCAAGCGTGGAGCAAGTCTCATGAACGATGTCATGTAAGGTTAGCCCGGGCCGCTTCATCCCAACATACCGCAAGATGCAAAGTACACAAAAAGCAATCTACAATAAAAGCATCAACGCCCACAATGACCATTGTGTTCTACTCGTGCAACAGATCTACATATAGACACGGCTCTGATACCACTGTAGGGGTTCGTAGCATGGAAAACAAAAATTTTCTATCGCATACAAACAACCAAGCCAAGATCTATCTACTAGATTGTAGCAACGAGTCGATGGAATAACTCACCCTCGAAGATTCCAAAGTATTTAACGAGAGCAGATTCTCGTGGGTGATGTAGTCGTACTCTTTCCGATCTCAAGATCGCGTAGACGATCCTTCCGGCGCCGCGTTCCCGCAGCGCTCCCGCAGTCGGTCACACGTTCGGTACTCGACGAAGACCTTCCTCTCCCTTGTTCCAGCAGGCAGCGGAGGTTGTAGCACTCTCCTCGCGATTCCAGCAGCACAACGGCGTGGTACCGGAGGTAGAGGGGAAATCCCGCAGGGCTTCGCCTTAAGCCGGTGCGAGTATGGTGGAGCTTATGAGAGAGGCTATTAGTGGTCTAGTAATTAGACACACCAATTAGAGGGCTCTAAACCAATTAGAAGGCTCTAAACCGAATAGCTCTAAACCGGGGTCTAGATCTAGGGTTTAGTTTAGAGGATAGGAAACTTGTGTGTAGGAGGGGAGCCCTGCCCCTCCTTATATAGGTGGGAGGGGGTGGCGCGCCAGGGGAGGGAGGGAGTCCCTCCCCAACTCGGCCTTGGGCTGGGCGCCGGCCTGGAGGAGTCCAACTCCTCCTCCAGGTTGGTTCCAACTCCTCTTGCTTGTTTCCCACAGTTTCTTGTTTTGGCAGTTTGACTTTCAAACTGGACATTTGACTTTTCTGTTTTAGGATTCAATTTAATCCTATATTTGGGACAGCAAGAACACTTAGTACATGATGCAATCATTCCAATATGTAATGACACATTCATGTACCCCTTCCCCCCCGGAGTGCCGGACAATCCGGAACCTTCTAGAATATCCCCGATGAAAACACCGGAATCATTCCCGAACTCCGAAACGGGACTTTCCTTATATGAATCTTATTCTCCGGACCATTCCGGATCACCTCGTGATATCCCGGATCCCATCCGAGACTCCGAACAACATTCGGTCTCTTTCTCATAATACCATAACTACTCAAACAACGTCGAATCCTTAAGTGTGTCTCCCTACGGTTCGTGAATTATGCGGACATGATCGAGACACTTCTCCGAACAATAACCAATAGAGGAATCTGGAAATTCATATGGCTCCCACATATTTCTATGATTACTTTGCGATCGAATGAACCACTTACATACGATACCAATTTCCCTTTGTCTCACGATATGTTACTTATCCGAGGTTATGATCGTCGGTATCTCTGCATACCTAGTTCATCCTCGTTACCGATAAGTACTCTTTTCTCGTTCCCGTGATATGTGATCCCTTGTGACCATGTCACATGCTTGCAAGCTAATTGGATGACATTCCACCGAGAGGGCCCAGAGAATATCTATCCGTCATGTGGATGGACAAATCCCACTCTTGATCCATGTGTTTCAACCAATACTTTCCGAACACTCAATGCCACCTTTATAGCCACCCTGTTACGGTGTGGTGTTTGATGACATCAAAGCATCCATCCAGTAAAGGTGATATGCATGATCTCATGGTCGAAGGAATTAGGTTACTATGTATCAGAAAGCATATAGCAATTGAACTATTGAAATGACTTGATCTTTATGCTACGCTTGTCTATAGGAGTATGTCCACCATATCATTCTCCTAACGATATGATCTTGTTGTTGATAACATCTCAATGTTCATGACAAAGAAACCACATCATCAATCAACCAACAAGCTAGTGAAGTATAGAGGCTATACTAGGGACTTCAAATTAAGTTTACAAATCACACAAGTATTAATGGTTTCCTTGTTAATACTATTATAGCATGAATGCAAACATTTATCATAAACACAAAGATATATAATAATAACTATATTTATTATTACCTCTAGGGCATATCTCCAACAGTCTCCCACTTGCACTAGAGTCATCTAATCTAGATTACATGGTAATATACCGAACACCCATGGCAGTTTGGTGTTGGTCATGTTTTGCCCTTGGGAGAGGTTTAGTCAACGGATCCGCCACATTCAGATCTGTGTGTACTTTGCAAATCTTTATATCCCCATCCTGGATATGTTCTCGAATAGCGTGAAAACGTAGCTTGATATGCTTCAGCTTCTTGTGTGACCTTGGTTCTTGCGCATTGGCTATGGCGCCCATGTTATCACAGTAGATAGACATTGGGTCCAGCGCACTAGGAACCACACCCAGCTCTGTAATGAACTCTTTCATCCATATCGCTTCTTGTGAAGCCTCCGAAGCAGCCATGTATTCCGATTCAGTTGAAGATCTCGCCACAACGCTTTGCTTTGCACTCCTCCAGCTAACTGCTGCACCATTCAAAATAAATACGTATCCAGATTGTGATTTAGAATCATCTGGATCGGTGTTCCAACTAGCATCGGTGTAACCATTAACAACGAGTTGTTCATCACCTCCATAAGAAAGAACCATATCCTTAGTTCTTCTCAAGTACTTAAGGATGTTTTTGACCGCTGTCCAATGATCCACTCCTGGATCACTTTGATATCTGCTAGTTAGACTAACAGCATATGCGATGTCGGGTCTAGTACATAGCATGGCATACATTAGAGATCCTATGGCTGAGGCATAGGGAGTCTTACTCATCCTTTCTCTATCTTCTGCCGATGTCGGACTTTGAGTTTTACTCAAGGTCATATTGGGCAACATGGGCAAGAACCCTTTCTTGCTATCTTCCATTCCAAACCTCTTTAGAACTTTGTCCAAATATGTACTCTGTGACAATGATATTTGGCGTTTCGATCTATCTCTATAAATCTTTATGCCTAATATGTAAGCTGCTTCGCCAAGATCCTTCATTGAAAAACTATTATTCAAATATTCCTTGACACTATTAAGAAGGTCTACATCATTCCCAATCAACAATATGTCATCCACATACAGTATTAAGAATGCTACAGAGCTCCCACTCACTTTCTTGTAAATACAAGCTTCTCCATAAGTTTGTATAAAACCAAAACTTTTGATTACCTTATCAAAACGTTGATTCCAACTTCGGGATGCTTGCTTCAATCCATAGATGGACCGTTGAAGCTTGCATACCTTGTTAGCATCTTTAGGATCGACAAAACCTTTGGGTTGTATCATATACAACTCTTCATCAATGTCTCCATTGAGGAATGCTGTTTTGACATCCATCTGCCATATCTCATAATCATAATATGCAGCGATTGCTAACATAATCCTCACAGACTTTAGCTTCGCTACCGGTGAGAAAGTCTCATCGTAGTCAACTCCTTGAATTTGTCGAAACCCTTTTGCGACAAGTCGAGCTTTATAGACAGTAACATTACCATCAGCATCTGTTTTCTTCTTGAAAATCCATTTGTTCTCGACAGCCTTCCGGCCATCCGGTAAGTCCACCAAAGTCCATACTTGGTTTTCGTACATGGATCCAATCTCGGATTTCATGGCTTCTTGCCATTTATTGGAATCTGGGCTCATCATCGCTTCCTCATATGTCTCGGGGTCATCGGTGTTGTCCACCACCATGACATTCATAACAGAATCATACCAATCTGGAGTGGTACGAGTTCTCGTTGACCTCCGAGGCTCTGTAGCAACTTCAACCGAAGTTTCATGATCACTATCATTAGCTTCCTCTCTTATTGGTGCAGGCACCACAGGAACTTCTTCCGGTGCTGCGCTACTCGTAATTTCGAGAGAAGGTTCGACAACCTCGTCGAGTTCTACTTTCCTTCCAGTCACTTCTTTCGAGAGAAATTCCTTCTCTAGAAAGGATCCATTCTTGGCAACAAAGATTTTGCCTTCGGATCTATGATAGAAGGTATACCCAATAGTTTCCTTCGGGTATCCTATGAAGACGCATTTTTCCGCTTTGGGTTCAAGCTTGTCCGGCTGTAACTTCTTTACATAGGCTTCGCATCCCCAAACTTTAAGGAACGACAATTTAGGTTTCTTCCCAAACCATAATTCATACGGTGTCGTTTCAACGGATTTAGATGGTGCCCTATTTAAAGTGAATGCGGCTGTTTCTAATGCATAACCCCAAAATGATAGCGGTAAATCTGTAAGTGACATCATAGAACGAACCATATCTAAGAGAGTTCGATTACGACGTTCAGACACACCATTACGCTGTGGTGTTCCCGGCGGTGTCAATTGTGAAAGTATTCCGCACTTCTTTAAATGCTCGCCAAACTCGTAACTTAGATATTCACCTCCACGATCAGAACGTAGAAATTTAATCTTCTTGTTACGTTGATTCTCTACCTCACTTTGAAACTCCTTAAACTTCTCGAAAGTTTCGGACTTATGTTTCATGAAATAGATATACCCATATCTACTCAAGTCATCTGTGAAGGTAAGAACATAACGATAACCACTGCGCGATGCTACACTCATTGGACCACACACATCGGTATGTATGATTTCCAATAAGTCTGTAGCTCGCTCCATTATACCAGAAAATGGAGTCTTAGTCATTTTACCCATCAGACATGCTTCGCATCTTTCAAGTGATTCAAAATCAAGTGATTCAAGAAGTCCATCGGAATGGAGTTTCTTCATACGCTTCACTCCAATGTGACCAAGACGACAGTGCCACATATAGGTCAAATTATCGCTTGATTTCAAACGTTTAGCCTCAATGTTATTAATATGTGTATTTCTACTATCGAGATTCAATATGAATAGACCATCTATCAAAGGTGCATGTGCATAAAACACATTACTCATATAAATCGAACAACCATTATTCTCGGATTTAAACAAGTAACTGTCTCGCAATAAACAAGATCCTGATATAATGTTCATGCTTAATGCAGGCACCAAATAACAATTATTTAAGTATAAAACTAATCCCGATGGTAGATGAAGAGGTAGCGTGCCGACCGCGATCACATCAACCTTTGATCCGTTTCCTACGCGCATCGTCACCTCGTTCTTCACTAGCTTCCGTTTATTCTGCAGCTCCTGTTTCGAGTTACAAATATGAGCAACCGAACCAGTATCAAATACCCAGGCACTACTACGAGTACTAGTGAGATACACATCAATAACATGTATATCAGATATACCTTTCTTCTTGATGTTGCCGTTCTTCAAATCCGCCAAGTACCTTGGGCAATTCCGCTTCCAGTGACCTTCTCCCTTGCAGTAAAAGCACTCAGTTTCAGGTTTAGGTCCAGCCTTGGTCTTCTTCGTCGGCGTGGTAACTTTCTTACCACCCTTCTTGAAGTGTCCCTTTTGCTTAGACTTGCCTTTCTTGAATTTGGTGGTCTTATTGACCATCAACACTTGGTGCTCTTTCTTGATCTCCACTTCTGCAGATTTTAACATAGCAAATAGTTCTGGCAACTCTTTGTTCATGTTCTGCATGTTGTAGTTCATCACAAAGTTCTTGTAACTTGGTGGTAGTGATTGGAGGATGCGGTAAACTCCCAAAGTATTAGGAATCACTATACCCAAACTTTGAAGTTTATTTGCGTGCCCAGACATCTTAAGCACATGCTCACTGACGGAGCTACCCTCTTCCATCTTGCAGTTAAAGAACTTTTCAGAAGCTTCATAACTTTCAATTGCCGCATGAGTCTCAAAGATTAATTTGAGATCCTCGACAATATCATATGGATCTGACTCTTCAAACCTTTTCTGAAGCTCCGATTCTAAACCATACAAGATAGCACACTGAACTATGGAGTACTGATTCTTCCGAGCAAGGTAAACATTCTTTACTTCATCGGTAGCATCAGCTGCAGGTGGGTCACCTAGCGGTGCATCCAGCACATAGGTCAAATTACCAGCTGTGAGGACAATCCTCAAATTGCGGAACCAATCCGCGAAGTTGCTTCCATTGTTTTTCAACTTTTCTTTCTCTAGGAACGCATTAAAATTGATGGTAGGGGCTGCCATTGATCTTACAACATATTTGCAATAGTTTAGACTAAGTTTATGACAAATTGAGTTCAAATTAATTAATGAAATTAAACTAGGTGAACTCCCACTCAAAACAACATCCCTCACATTGTTTTAGTGATCACACGAACCAAATCCACTACATCAACACCGATCATCACGAGAGCTGATATAGTTTTAATGGCGAACAATCATCATGTTCATCATATCTACTATATGATTCATGCTTTGCCTTTCGGCGATCCGTGTTCCTGAGGCCATGTCTGTACATGCTAGGCTCGTCAAGATCAAACCTTAGCTTCCGCATAAGCAAATCTGGCTTGCTTACGTTGTATTCACCCGCGGAATCAAAGACACCCGATCATCACGTGGTGCTTCGAAGCAGCAAGCTTTGGCAACGGTGCATACTAAGGGTGAACACGCCAGAACTTGAAATTTATGTGCATGAGGGATCATCTTATAATGCTACCGTCGTCTACTAAGCAATACAAGATGCATAAAGGATTAACATCACATGCAATTCATAATATGTGATATGATATGGCCTTTCTTCTTTGTGCTTCCGATCTCCATCTTCAAGCACGAATATGATCTCCATCATCACCGGCATAGCATCAAGGTCAATGACGCTTCTCCATGGTTGTCGTCCACCAGCTTCAACTATTACAACTATTTTGAATAGACACGCAGGTCTTAACAGAAATTAAAGACAACCATATGGCTCCTGCCGGTTGCCAACTTACAATAAGGATCATTGCATACATCAAATATAATCACAATCATGGCCATATCACATCACTGCACACCCCTGCAAAACAAAGTTAGACGCTTCTACTTTCTTTGCATATTTTACGTGGTTTGGGGCTTTCCATAAGTGTCGTTTTAACTTACGAACAAGAACCACAACATTGATACTAGCATTGTTGATCACCCGTTGTAAATTGGATCTTTACTATGCTAGGAGAAACAGGCACCCGCAAAGCCACTTATGCAAAACGAGTTGCATGTCAAGCGTGGAGCAAGTCTCATGAACGATGTCATGTAAGGTTAGCCCGGGCCGCTTCATCCCAACATACCGCAAGATGCAAAGTACACAAAAAGCAATCTACAATAAAAGCATCAACGCCCACAATGACCATTGTGTTCTACTCGTGCAACAGATCTACATATAGACACGGCTCTGATACCACTGTAGGGGTTCGTAGCATGGAAAACAAAAATTTTCTATCGCATACAAACAACCAAGCCAAGATCTATCTACTAGATTGTAGCAACGAGTCGATGGAATAACTCACCCTCGAAGATTCCAAAGTATTTAACGAGAGCAGATTCTCGTGGGTGATGTAGTCGTACTCTTTCCGATCTCAAGATCGCGTAGACGATCCTTCCGGCGCCGCGTTCCCGCAGCGCTCCCGCAGTCGGTCACACGTTCGGTACTCGACGAAGACCTTCCTCTCCCTTGTTCCAGCAGGCAGCGGAGGTTGTAGCACTCTCCTCGCGATTCCAGCAGCACAACGGCGTGGTACCGGAGGTAGAGGGGAAATCCCGCAGGGCTTCGCCTTAAGCCGGTGCGAGTATGGTGGAGCTTATGAGAGAGGCTATTAGTGGTCTAGTAATTAGACACACCAATTAGAGGGCTCTAAACCAATTAGAAGGCTCTAAACCGAATAGCTCTAAACCGGGGTCTAGATCTAGGGTTTAGTTTAGAGGATAGGAAACTTGTGTGTAGGAGGGGAGCCCTGCCCCTCCTTATATAGGTGGGAGGGGGTGGCGCGCCAGGGGAGGGAGGGAGTCCCTCCCCAACTCGGCCTTGGGCTGGGCGCCGGCCTGGAGGAGTCCAACTCCTCCTCCAGGTTGGTTCCAACTCCTCTTGCTTGTTTCCCACAGTTTCTTGTTTTGGCAGTTTGACTTTCAAACTGGACATTTGACTTTTCTGTTTTAGGATTCAATTTAATCCTATATTTGGGACAGCAAGAACACTTAGTACATGATGCAATCATTCCAATATGTAATGACACATTCATGTACCCCTTCCCCCCCGGAGTGCCGGACAATCCGGAACCTTCTAGAATATCCCCGATGAAAACACCGGAATCATTCCCGAACTCCGAAACGGGACTTTCCTTATATGAATCTTATTCTCCGGACCATTCCGGATCACCTCGTGATATCCCGGATCCCATCCGAGACTCCGAACAACATTCGGTCTCTTTCTCATAATACCATAACTACTCAAACAACGTCGAATCCTTAAGTGTGTCTCCCTACGGTTCGTGAATTATGCGGACATGATCGAGACACTTCTCCGAACAATAACCAATAGAGGAATCTGGAAATTCATATGGCTCCCACATATTTCTATGATTACTTTGCGATCGAATGAACCACTTACATACGATACCAATTTCCCTTTGTCTCACGATATGTTACTTATCCGAGGTTATGATCGTCGGTATCTCTGCATACCTAGTTCATCCTCGTTACCGATAAGTACTCTTTTCTCGTTCCCGTGATATGTGATCCCTTGTGACCATGTCACATGCTTGCAAGCTAATTGGATGACATTCCACCGAGAGGGCCCAGAGAATATCTATCCGTCATGTGGATGGACAAATCCCACTCTTGATCCATGTGTTTCAACCAATACTTTCCGAACACTCAATGCCACCTTTATAGCCACCCTGTTACGGTGTGGTGTTTGATGACATCAAAGCATCCATCCAGTAAAGGTGATATGCATGATCTCATGGTCGAAGGAATTAGGTTACTATGTATCAGAAAGCATATAGCAATTGAACTATTGAAATGACTTGATCTTTATGCTACGCTTGTCTATAGGAGTATGTCCACCATATCATTCTCCTAACGATATGATCTTGTTGTTGATAACATCTCAATGTTCATGACAAAGAAACCACATCATCAATCAACCAACAAGCTAGTGAAGTATAGAGGCTATACTAGGGACTTCAAATTAAGTTTACAAATCACACAAGTATTAATGGTTTCCTTGTTAATACTATTATAGCATGAATGCAAACATTTATCATAAACACAAAGATATATAATAATAACTATATTTATTATTACCTCTAGGGCATATCTCCAACAGCATAGTGGGATGAAGCGGCCCGGACAAACTTTACATGTCCTCGCACATGAGACCTGTTCCACGCTTGACATGCAACTAGTTTGCATAAGTGGCTAGCGGGTGTTTGTCTCTCCTACTATAGTCAATATCTATTTTGCAAATGAGTTGTCAACAATTTGGTTATCCTCGTTGTGGTTCATGTTCGTAGGTAAGAACGGTTCTATCTCGAAAGCCCTAAGCCACGTAAAACTTGCAATGGATAAATTAGAGGCGTCTAGTTTAGATTGTTGCTGGGCTAGTGTTATGATATGGTAGTGTTGTAAGTAGAAGTATGAGATGATACTCTTACAACACACATAGCGTGTAAACTCCATAGACCTTGGATTTACACATATAGGTATGATAGTGATCATACCATGGTGCACATGATAGAGATCATATGCGGGAACCATATCATTTCACTAATAAACATGTGATGTTTGATAGCATCTTATATTGCTTGTTTAGCGCTTTGTTAGCATAATAAGGTGATCCCTCATTTAAATATCAAGATAAGAATGTGTTCTTCCTTTAGTATGCACCGATTATGTTTCGTCGCTCCAAGACATCACGTGATGATCGGGTGTTCTTGGATCCACGACCATATTTCGGGTGTAAAACAGTTACACACGCGAATACTAAGGTTCTAACTTGACGAGCCTAGCATGTACAGACATGGCCTCGGAACACGGACCGAAAGGTTAAGCATGAGTCATATAGTTGATATGATGCCCATTTGATGCTCACCTTTGAAGCTATACCGAATCACGTGATGATCGGACTTGGTATAGTGGATTTGGTTCATGTAATCACCAAAAAGGCATGAGGGATGTCGTTTTTGAGTGGGAGTTCATTCGTAATATGGATTAGTTGAACTCAATCTATCATACACTTAGTCTAAACTTTACAAATTCTGTTGTAGATGGCACCACCTGCTTTTAATTTCAATGTGTTCATGGAGAAAGAGAAACTAGCAACGAACGGTAGCAACTTTACCGAATGGGCCATGAATTTGAGGATTCTCCTCTCTGCTGCACAAAATCAATACATGCTAGAAGCGCCACTAGGCCCCCCACCTCTTGATGATGCCCCTGACGAGGAAAAGATTGTCTATCAGACTCGTCAGGAGGACCACAACTTAGTTCATTGCGGCATATTGTATGGGCTAGAGCCGGAACTTCGAAAGCGTTTCAAAAACGGCAATGCATTTGATACAATGGGTGAGTTGAAAATGATTTTCGACACACATGCTGTTGTAGAGAGCTACAACGCTTCAGAAAAGTTCTTTAGCTGCATGATGGAAGAGCACAACTCCGTTAGTGAACATGTACTCAAGATGTCGGGTTACGCCGATAAGCTTGTGTCCTTGGGAATAACGATTCCCATTGACTTAGGCATCCATCGTGTTCTGCAGTCTCTGCCACCTAGATATAAGAGCTTTGTGATGAACTATAATATGCAAGGCATGAAGAAGTCTCTCCCCGAGCTTCTGTCAATGCTTAAAACTGCAGAAGTGGAGATCAAAAAGGAACATCAAGTGTTGATGATCAATAGGAAAACTGGTTTCAAGAAAGACAAGAAGGGAAAACGGAAGGGTAGTAAGGGCGGCAAGCCTGTTGCCGTTCCTGAAAAGAAACCCCGAGTTGGACCTAAGTCTGATACCGAGTGCTACTATTGTAAGGTGACTGGCCACTGGAAGCGCAACTACCCCAAGTATTTGGCAGACAAGAACGCCGGCAAGGCAAACAAAGGTATATATGATATACATGTTATTGATGTGTACTTGACTAGTGCTCGCAGTAGCACCTGGGTATTTGATACCGGTTCAGTTGCTAATATTTGTAACTCGAATCAGGGGCTGCGGAACAAGCGACCGCTAGCAAGGGGTGAGGTCAAGATGCGTGTTGGCAATGGATCAAGCGTTGATGTGATCGCCGTCGGAACGCTACCTCTCCACTTGCCGTCGGGATTAGTTATAAACTTGAATAATTGTTATCTGGTGCCTGCATTGAACATGAACATTGTATCTGGATCGTGTTTGATGCGAAGTGGTTATTCATTTAAATCCGAGAACAATGGTTGTTCCATTTATATGAATGAAATCTTTTATGGTCATGCACCGATGATGAATGGTTTATTTATTTTGGATCTCGATGATAATGTTACACATGTTCATAATGTTGATGCTAAAAGGATTAAACTTAATGATGATATATCCGCATATATGTGGCACTGCCGTCTAGGTCATATTGGCGTTAAACGCATGAAGAAGCTCCATTCGGACGGACTTTTGGAATCACTTGATTTTGAATCATTTGATACATGTGAGCCATGCCTTATGGGCAAGATGACTAGAACGCCGTTTTCCGGTTCAATGGAACGGGCGACAGATTTATTGGAAATCATACATTCTGATGTATGTGGTCCAATGAGTGTGTCGGCGCGAGGTGGATATCATTATTTTGTTACTTTCACGGATGATTTGAGTAGATACGGTTATATCTACTTGATGAAACACAAGTCTGAAACCTTTGAAAAGTTCAAGGAATTTCAGAATGAAGTGGAAAATCATCGTAATAGAAAGATCAAATTTCTACGGTCCGACCATGGAGGTGAGTATCTAAGTTACGATTTTAGCACTCACATGAAAGAGTGTGGAATTGTTTCACAACTCACGCCTGCCGGAACACCACAGCGAAATGGTGTGTCGGAACGTCGTAATCGTACTTTATTAGATATGGTTCGATCTATGATGTCTCTGACGGACTTGCCGTTGTCATTTTGGGGTTATGCACTAGAAACTGCTGCATTCACTTTAAATCGGGCACCATCTAAATCCGTTGAAAAGACACCGTATGAATTGTGGTTTGGAAACAAACCTAAGCTGTCTTTTCTTAAAGTTTGGGGATGCGATGTTTATGTGAAGAAACTTCAACCGGATAAACTCTAACCCAAAGCGGAAAAATGCGTCTTCATAGGATACCCTAAGGAAACTATTGGGTATTCCTTCTATCACAGATCCGAGGGCAAGGTTTTTGTTGCCAAGAATGGATCCTTTCTAGAGAAAGAGTTTCTCGCGAAAGGTGTGAGTAGTCGGAAGGTAGAA
This sequence comes from Avena sativa, assembly GCA_916181665.1. Lineage (NCBI taxonomy): Eukaryota > Viridiplantae > Streptophyta > Magnoliopsida > Poales > Poaceae > Avena > Avena sativa. The sequence goes on from OV702284.1 coordinate 381,296,877, forward strand.
CTCGAAGAGGTTATTGAACCTTCTCTTCAAAGTATGGCGAGTAGCGCAGCACCGGAAGTTGTTACGGAGTTGGCTCCACCTGTTGAAGAGGGAACTAATGATAATGATCATGAAACTCCGAAAGAGAGTACTACCGAACCTCGCAGGTCAAGCAGGACGCGTGCAGCTCCCGAACTGTACGGAAATCCTGTCATGAATTTCATGGTTGATGAAAATGATGACCCTGCGACGTATGAAGAAGCGATGATGAGCCCGGATTCCAACAAATGGTTAGAATCCATGAAATCCGAGATGGAATCCATGTATGAAAATCAAGTTTGGAACTTGGTGGACTTACCTCACGACCGAAAGGACGTGGAGAACAAATGGATTTTCAAAAGGAAAACTGATGTTGATGGTAATGTGACCGTCTATAAAGCTCGACTTGTCGCAAAGGGGTTTCGACAGATTCAAGGAGTTGACTACGATGAGACATTCTCTCCCATAGCGATGCTAAAGTCAGTTAGGATTATGTTAGCAATTGCTGCATATTTCAATTATGAGATATGGCAGATGGATGTCAAAACCGCGTTTCTCAATGGTAATATTGAAGAAGAGTTGTATATGATACAACCAAAGGGTTTTGTCGATCCTAAGGATGCTAACAAGGTGTGCAAGCTTCAGCGATCCATCTATGGATTGAAGCAAGCATCACGAAGTTGGAATCTCCGCTTTGATGAGGTGATCAAAGAGTTTGGATTTGTCCAAACTTATGGAGAAGCTTGTATTTACAAGAAAGTGAGTGGGAGCAATGTGGCATTTCTGATATTATATGTGGATGCCATATTATTGATCGGAAATGATATAGATCTTTTAAACAATGTTAAAAGTTATCTAAACAGCAAATTTTCAATGAAGGACCTAGGTGAAGCGTCATACATATTAGGCATAAAGATCTATAGAGATAGATCTAGGCGCCTAATAGGGTTATCGCAAAGTACATACCTTGATAAGATTTTAAAGAAGTTTAAAATGGACGGAAGTAAGAAGGGGCGGAGCGGTTAGTTGGAGGAGCTCCAAACAACCTGTGGTAGCGGGATCAACAACGGAGGCCGAATATGTTGCTGCTTCAGAAGCGGCTCAGGAAGCAGTTTGGATGAAGGAGTTCATATCCGAACTAGGAGTGGTTGCAAACGCGTTGGACCCAATGGTGATCTATTGTGACAACAATGGTGCCATTGCCAATGCCAAAGAACCAAGGTCTCACAAGCATTCCAAACATATTAAGCGCCGGTTTCACTCCATCCGCGAGCATGTCAAGGATGGAGATATAAAGATTTGTAAAGTACATAGGGATCTCAATGTAGCAGATCCGTTGACTAAAAATCTCCATAGAGCAAAACATGATCAACACCAGAACTCAATGGGTGTTAGATTTATCACTATGTAACTAGATTATTGTCTCTAGTGCAAGTGGGAGACTGAAGGGAATATGCCCTGAGAGGCAATAATAAAGTGTTTATTATGTGTATTCCAAGTATATGATAGATGTTTATTTTGCATGCTATAATTGTATTAATACGGAAACATTAATACATGTGTGTTTAATAAACAAACAGAAAGTTCCTAGTTATGCCTCTCTCATAAACTAGCTCGTTGATTAACAAGATGATCAAGGTTTCCTGATCATGGACATTGGATGTTGTTAATAACGGGATCAAAACATTAGTGTAATGGTGTGATGAACATTCATCCGAAGTATAGCATTACGATCAAAGTCATTGAGTTTATATTGCTATAACAACTTACGAAGTGATCCTAATCCTTAGACCATGAGATCATGTCAATCACTAACACCGGAAGAGTTTCTTGATAACATCAAACGTCACACCGTAACAGGGTGATTATAAAGATGGATTCAGAACTAACAAAGTGTTATGTTGAGGCTCATGGATCGAGAGTGGAATTTGTTCATCCCGATGATGGATAGATATACTCTGGGCCCTCTCGGTGATATCACATTGATTAGCTTGCAAGCAAGTGATTTGATCACTAGAATTTTATATCACGGGAACGAGAAAAGAGTGCATGTCGGTAACGAGATCAAACTAGGTATGGAGATACCGATGATCGAATCTCGGACATGTAATATATCGTGAAACAAAGGGATTAAGATACTAGCGTAAAAGGTTCCGACGATCACAAGAAAGTCATCGTTGAATGTGTGGGAGTCAGTATGGGTCTCCAGATCCCGCTTCTGATTATTGATCCGAGAGGGGTCTCGATCATGTCCGCATTATTCACGAACCGTAGGGTGACACACTTAAGAGACACCGACATCCAATTGGAGCAAAAGTTTCATGCCGAAAGAATGAACAAGCGCAGGAATTTATTTCACTAGATACCGAAATAGGTTTTCGGGTGAAATTGCATAAAGTGGTTATGCATGTGAAATAGAATTCTAGCAAGGGGTTATTTGTGAATGTTTGTCATTAAAGTAATTGACAAAATTCTGAATAAAATAAAAGAGTTTTATCTAATGATAGTTTGCATTAAATTTGGTGGAAATTTAATGGGAATTTGAGTGGACTTTTGAGTGGAGAAAATTGAAGGGCCATTTTGTGAGTGGAGTGTCCACCCACATGAATGAAGGAGGGGAGGGAGCAGCCCCCATGGCCGGCGGCCAACCCCTTGGGTGCCCCCCCTCCTCCTATAAAAGGAGCCCCTCCTCTCACTTGTCTCTCACACCTCCTCGTGAAGGATCTCTCTACCCCTCTAGAATTTATCCCCCATGGTCTCGGACTAGCGAGATACATGTTCCCGGTGGCTATTCGGCAAGAAAGAGTTGTGCTTCCGCTGCATCGCTGGAGCGAGGAGGCGGAGGTTGCTCGGTGCCTCGAACGTGTGTGCGAGCACGGATGCGCTGCTGATTTGCGGCGCTAGGACTTCCTCTCGATCTTGAGATCGGCAAGAGATCGTCTACATCAACCACGAGTTGAACTCGTTAAGCTTTGTCGGTCTTCAAGGGTATGTTCTCTACGGATATACATTCGTCCGTTGTTTGTATCTAATAGATAGATCTTGGTACATAGTTCACATCGTAGGAAAAAATTTTGTTTTCTATGCTGCGAACTCTATAGTTTATTGAACTCAGTTTTCGCTTGGGGACAAGCGAAGGTCTAAGCTTGGGGGAGTTGATACGTCCAATTTGCATCATCATTCTATATCATAATTTGCATCTATTCATTGATATATTTCATATTAAGAGGTGTTACTAATGTCTTTTCATCTGTTTTTGCATATTGGATGATTCTTGGAGGATGAACCGCCGGAGTCAGGATTCTGATGGAAAAAGAGGTGTTTTGATGCAATTTCGTGAAGATCAGAAAAATACCAGAAAAACTACGAAAAGTCCTATTTTCCCAGAAGTGAAGAATGCCAGAAGGGGAGGCGGAGATGGTCCACAGGGGACCCACACCCCCCAGGCACGGGCCACCCTTAGGCCATGCCTACAGGAGGTGTGGCCCACCTGGCCCACCTCTAGCTCCGCCCTCTCGCCTATATCTTCTCCTCAAAACCCTAATACACAGGGGAGCGACCACAGAAAGATTCCGCCGCCTCTGCGGGGCGGAAACACCGAGAGAGAAAGAGCTCTCCGGCAGACAGATTTATGTCGGGGAAATTCCTTCCTGGAGAGGGGAGATCATCGCCATCAACACCATCATCAAGCTATACTTCATCGGGATCATCATCATCATAATCCACACCATCATCTCCACCAGCACCATCATCACCACTTCATCCCTCTGTAACAAATGTGTTGAATACTTGCATAGTTCTTAGGGGAAACTTTCCCGGTGTTGATTACTATTGTAGTTGATGCTTGTGAGTGGAACAATTGGATTATTGTTTATGTTCAGATTGTTATCCATCACCACATCATATTTGATTTTGATCAATATGATGTCTTGTGAGTAGTTCGTTTAGTTCTTGAGGACATGGGAGAAGTCATGTTGTTAGTAGTGAATTTGTGTTGAGATATTATTCAATGGTTTAGTATTTAAGTTGTGGTGATATTCTTCTAGTGGTGTCATGTGAATGTCGACTACATGATACTTCACCATTTATGGGCCTAGGGGAATGCATTGTGTATTTGGCTACTAATTATGGGGTTGCCAGAGTGACAGAAACCTGAACCCCTGTTAGGACACCATTGCACAAGGGAGTGTAGGATCTCAGAGTTTAAGGCCATGGTTAGATTTATACCTTAATTTCTTTCTTGTAGTTGTGGATGCTTGCAAGGGGTTTAATCACAAGTATGTATTAGTCCAAGTAAGGTCGGTACATTAGCACAGGTTCACCCACACAACACTTACAAAACCAAAGAAGACTACTCAGCTATATGAAACGAAAGCACTTGACAGAATTCCCATGTGCCCTCGAGAACGTTTGGTCTTTATAAGTATTTCCACCGGCTTGTCCTTTGCTAAGAAAGTATTGGTCCACTTGTTGCAATTGTTTGCTGTCTTTATTACTTGCACTTTATTTCCTTGCTTATTCAGAAAACCCCTAAAAATCCATTTGCTAAGTATTTGCAGAGATTTTCTGCTCCATACCACTAGTCAACACCTTCTGCTCCTTCTTGGGATCGACACTCTTATTTATCGAAAGTACTACAATACACCCCTATACTTGTGGGTCATCAAGGCTTGGGGTGGCACGAGGAGCAGATTCCTCCTCCACTCCGCCACAGGCCTCGTGCACGACTCCCACAGCAGGCGCCGCCAAGAGCACCACCTCCAGACCAGGCTGGAGGCTCGGGGTGGCAGCAATCGCAGTTTACTTCCGACCCATGGCAGCAGTCGCAGTTTACTTTCGACCAGTGGCAGCAGAACCAGTTTACTTTCGACCAGTGGCAGCAGAACCAGTTTACTTTCGACCAGTGGCAGCAGCAGCATATCCCCTACATGGACTTTGCTTATTGACCACAATCTCATCCTCAGGGTAAGCTTGTCCCTTCCTACTATTGTTAGATGCAGCATGCCATCATTCAGTACTTAATTTCTTGTACACGGGCAGGATAATACGGTTCATGGGACACTAATGACGACAAGGATCAGCAGACACAGCTTGAGCAGGTAAACTGGTTTGGTCAGTATCAGCCAGGTACTCCACCATCTTTCCCCACAGAGGATATGTAGGATCAAGGTGAAGGCTCAATTGCACCTCTATGTGATGTGTTGCCATCCCACAGATACGGATGGAGTACACTGAGGCCTTCGCCACCTCGTCGTCGACACCCGTGATATCTATCTATGTATCAGACATTTATCTACATATGTATGAGACATATATCTACCTACGTATGAGACACTTTTATATTATTTCACGGTTTTATTCGACAAACACTTCAACATAGCTTGCAACATAGTTCCACATAACTTGCGATACATAAATAAGAGCCCTCTCTTTCTCTAGCACGATGCCTTTCCCTTCGACAATGCCTCGCCCTTGCTCTTCTTGTCATTGCTCTTTGTGGCCTGTGCTTTCTTCTTCTCTTGGCTCTTCTCTCACTCAGCTCTCGCCTTGGTTCCAACGGATGGCGGCATGAAGATATCATCCTCATCTTCGCTCTCTTCTATCCAGGTGAAAGGTGGCTCAGCCTTCTATAGCATGTCAGCTTTACTACTGAAAATTAGCGTGTCCCACCTAGCCTGGATCCAGATAAGCTCCTCTCATGCCTGATTTGGGGTCTTTAGTTCCCACCATCTCTGATGAACTGCCTTACCAAGCTCAGCGAGAGCAAAATCACAAGCGAGGAGGTCCTCCCATGTGGCTGGTTTATTGGGTATCGTAACATTTTTGGCTAAATGGTATAGGTCAATGGACATTTTTGGCTAAATGGTATAGGTCAATGGACATCTGTGGCCAGAGAAACGCGTCCGTCATAGTGGAAAGCTTGCTAGCCCTGCACTTTGTGTTTGAACAGGGCACACTCATAATGGAGAGGAGAGGGAAATGCGAGAGTAAGAGGAGGAACAGATGAACTAGGTGAAGAGATAACATTTCATTGCCCGGATTTATAGAGGCACTGAGAAGAATAGGCGGGTAAAAACGGCGAGAAACGGTGACGGGAAGTGATGGCGGGAGAAAACGACGCGAAACAATGGCGCCAACCCTAAACTGAATTTAGATGTGCTAAATACGTAGCATGCATGATCAATGCGAGCGTCTTTATTTTGAATAACGACCGCTCTGGTCATCTTTTGAAAAGCCAGCATAGCATGCATGATCAAGCCGTCAGCGCAGCCGGTTGGCTTTTGAATTAAAGAGGAGGCTTGTCGGCTTTTATAATAAAAACCAGGTCTGATCGGTTTTTGAAAGAAGACAGCCCGTTAGATTTACAAAATTTTCATTTCATGTACTCCCTTCATCCTAGAATAGATGTCTTAGATTTTTCAAATTTTGAATGAATCTATATACTAAATAGTATCTAAATTCATTTAAATTTTAACAAATTTGAGACATCTATTTTGGGACGAAGGAAGTATTATTTATAAATTGAATAAAAAATGTATTATTTTAAAAAAATAGCATTTTTCAGAGAGTTTTCACCGTACCAACGGGGAGTTGTTGGAGCAGAAAATGGAAATTGCCATTTTCTTTGTCTATTCCGCGCGTGCGTGTGTGTAAACCAGGCCTTACAGCCAACGGCCCAATGTTCTTCTGGGATCGCAGCAGCAGGCCGGGCTGGCTTTGCTACCGATTGCGCAGAGCCTTGTAGCCACTGATAGGCCTCGCTATGTTGTTGTTGGCTTGTTGCCATGCGAGGTTCGTCTGGGGTGTCGAGCAGAATTTCAGAATTCAGATGGAACATAGCTGGACAGAAATTTGGATACGCGAGACTCCATTTCATCCCAAATCCCAACTGCCACACGAACCATGTTAAAAACGATCACCGCGACATACATCATGCTCAACGACTGTTCCGCGCTACCGCTGCTTTTGAAGTTTGCAGCCGCTAGATTGCATTTACTGTGGGCGTGGTTGGCAGGCCACCATGTGGTATACGGCAGCCGATCAAGCGAGAAGCTGCCTAGCTCGCCTTTCTTCACAGCCGAATATTTCCTTCCTCCTGTTTCCCCGGTCCCGTGATGCGCTAACCAACGACGAGAAAAAAAAATGCGCTCCTTCAACTACTTTTTACGGTTGCCTTGCCATGCCCGGGGCCCAGGTGCCTTTACGACGAATCAAGCACGTGCGAAATGGCACAGTCACACACATCACATCACCAATACTACTGTATCATCCGTATCTCGCATCATATATGCATAATGCATGCATGCACCTGCGCAGGTTCCTTTCAGATGGAAGAAGCAATCTGCAGGCTGCAGCAGGAGCTTAATAATCGGCCAACAGTAACATTATTGGTGGTGTCATTAGTCAAAGATCTTCCCTCCACGCCGAACTAAAGCTAGGTTCTCTGGAAGGTTCTGCACGGCTACATCTATAATCTCAGATGTGAAAATGCAAGCGTGTGGGTCTTTTCAACCCGGCGTGCGTGTCGCTCCGTCCGCGAGTTCCAAGATTCCGAGCCTAATCAAGGCCTAACCAAGTGCTTACTCACTGCCTGCTTCCAGAGCAAGAACACGTAATTAACTTGTGCTGCTGCCACTTGCACGAAGCCTCCTTCAAACCAAATGTTTATCGGAATAGAGTGCTCTGCCCGGCCGGCCGGCCTAGCTAGCTAGCAGAAATACTTAAGCACGATCTGATATATGATTACCTCCTCTTTTCCGGGCTTCGAGGCGCGCAAATTAGCAATTACCATGAGCGTAGAATCAAGGCCTAAAGACGTGAGTGATCTCGTTCCGTCACTTTAAAGATGCTAATCTGAGAGATGGATCGATGGCTGTTTGGCTACCTATTAGGTTGATGCTCTGCATTGGTCAGCAGGGAGATCTCTTGGTTGTTCCAAATTTCCATGCATGTGTGTGGGATAGGACAGATGCAATTAGAGAATCAATCACCGGCAGTATATATGCCAACGTCCTAACATGAAGTAGTAGTACTGTACAATATACGCACTTAATTAACGTTAACTACACGATGGTATAGATGCCCAGGCGGACCGTATCGATTTCACATCAAGCATTACTGGCTTAGAGTTACAAGAGGTCACAGCATCATAACATCTCTAACTAACTTCTTACATCACCTGAAAACAAATAGTATGCAAAGTTCGATGCTTGCATCGATGCCCATATCAAAGCTTTTAGTTTTGTTCATCTATTATATACTAAAAGCGATATAAGGTTGTTTTTCGAGGCACCACGTCGATCCACATCATCCTAAAATATAAGCTTCATTGATCTTAATTTTAATGGTTGAGATTTAAAACCTATAAGTTTTACGTAAATATTGTACGTACAAACCTAAACATAACCAACCTACGTGGACACGTTCGCACGGTACAAGTCTATTTACATGAGCACGTCCGTGCTTCTATCGGTTACGTGCAATCTGAAACATAGAGAAGGCCAAATACAACACGTACTGGGCAAGGACATGGCCCTTCTAATTATTTTAGTTTGGCATGCAATTGACGAGATGTACAGCCTGGTAACAAACAAGAAAATCAAAACACCACTCACACCTGAAGACCTTAGCGACTGAGAACAACAAAAGGTCCCAAATCAATTAAGCAAATATCATTTTCTTGCTTTGATTCATCTAAACAGTTTTATCACCACAATTTGTCTTAATTATACATGGTTCACAACCAAAGTAGCAATATTTAAGAATCAAGAACACGGCAATAGCACCGTGGTTAGGTCGCACTAACGCATCCAGCGACAGGTGTTCAAATCCCGTTGAGCCAAAAAAAATTGGAATTCTCATGATTACCCTTACCTTGATGAAGATTCAGGTGGCTTCTCCCCACTGGATATAGTTAATTTTTGAGATTGGAGAATCATCTGGATCAAAAAATCTTAGCTAGAAGTAAGTTGAATGTAATTTTAGAAATACTACAAATATTATACCTTTAAAGTGGCAAGTTTGGAGAATCGGCTGGATAACGTGTTTTTTTAAAGAAAAAAAGGTGTTGGTATTTACCAGAGAATTGACATCTTATTTTAAAATTGTGCGTGTGAATGAGAGTGTAGAAAAATGGAACGAAGCATGAAAGATATCGTGCACTGAAAACAAATAAAATATACGATTCTAGAATATAACTAAGATTAGAAAATAGTACATTTAAATTGAAAGATAAAGAACTTTTCTTTATCTTCATTCTTTTTTGCAATATATTTATAAAATAGTTCAAATCTATATCTTGGGTATTGTTTCCATACTTGAGATATAAAAACATGTAGAACACGATGAATGTTAAAAAATATATAATATAGGTATTAAGGGAAGAAAGCTATTGATTATGATGAGATAAAATTTAATAAGAGGGATCACAAATACGTAGCGAAAAATAGGTGAACATGATTTTTGAAATACTACAAATATTGTACTTTTCTAGATGGTGCAAAGCTATATATTTGTTTCAAAGAGGGTTTATCCATTCTAAATTAATTAAGTGATTCAACTGTTGTTAACTAGACACGGTTCACAATCAATTTGGCAAATTTGGAGAATCTATTGGATTATGAATTCTTAGAGTAAAAGATGGTGTTGGTATTTACAGGAGAATCAACACAATATGGTTAAACAATACATGTGAATAAATATGTAGAGCGAATGGAGAGAAGGGTGAAAGATATTGTAATGTGAAAACAGATAAAAATATACCAAGTTCTAGAATATCGCACATTTAAACAAAATTGTGATTTTTTAATCTTTGTTTGGAATATATTTATAAAATAGTTCATAGCTGGGTATTGTGTCCATACTTGAGATATAAAAACATGTAGAACACGATGAATGTTAAAAATTCTATAATATAGGTATTAAGGGAAGAAAGCCATTGATTATGATGAGATAAAATGTTAATTAGAGGGATCACAAATCCGTAGCGAAAAATAGGTGAACATGATTTTTGAAATACTACAAATATTGTACCTTTCTAGACGGTGCAAAAGCTATATATTTGTTTCAAAGTGGGTTTATCCATTATAAATTAATTAAGTGATTCAAGTGTTGTTAACTAGACACGGTTCACAATCAATTTGGCAAGTTTGGAGAATCTATTGGATTATGAATTCTTAGAGTAAAAGACGGTGTTGGTATTTACAGGAGAATCAACACAATATGGTTAAACAATACATGTGAATAAATATGTAGAACGAATGCAGAGAAGGGTGAAAGATATTGTAATGTGAAAACAGATAAAAATATACCTGAGTTCTAGAATATTGCACATATTAAACAAAATTGTAATTTTTTTTATCTTTGTTTGGAATGTATTTATAAAATAGTTCATAGCTACATCTCGTATGTGGTGTTGAGACCTAAGGTAGCGGTATTTTATAACATGAAAATATGTCAAGTGGTCTATAATAATCTGGGGCAGGAGTTTCTGGAGCAGGGGCTTCGGGAGCAGGTATTTCTGGAGCAGGGATGTCTGGGATGGACGCTGATAAACAGGCATGGCTAGCCAAATACGCCACCGGAATGAGTCATGAGAATTTAGCCCCTGCAGCTCAAACGGTGGAGCAAATCCGTACCATCCTGAGAGACCAGTTCGGCTTCGTGCCGAAGAGAAGGACAATCGGCTACTCCAAGCCGTACCCCAACGAGTTTGATCTGATTCCGCTGCCACCCAAGTATCGGCTCCCTGAGTTCTCAAGGTTTAGCGGATCAGAAGGGTCGAGCTCGATCGAGCATGTGAGCCGATACCTGGCACAGTTAGGCATGATTTCAGCATCGGACCAGTTACGCGTGAGGTTCTTCGCGCAATCGCTGACAGGACCAGCTTTTGGGTGGTACACCTCGTTGCCACCAGATTCGATCCAGACCTGGAAGCAACTGGAAGAGCAGTTCCACATTCAGTATCATTCAGAAGCTACCGAGGCTGGCATTGCAGATCTGGCGCAGGTGCGGCAAAAGCGGGGAGAAACGGTAGCCGAGTACATTCAGCGTTTCAGGACTGTCAAGAACCGATGTTATTCGGCTCGTTTAACTGAGAAAGAAGCAGTCGAGCTGGCAGTGTTGGGTCTCTCAGCACCTATCAAGGATCTGGCTTTCCAAGTAGAATACAATTCATTGGCGCACATGGCCCAGAAACTGACAATGTATGAACAGCGCCACCCTGAGTTGTACCAAGACAAGTTCAAACGTCCGATAGGCCTGGTCGATACAGAAGAAGAGGATCCCGTACAAGACCAGGAGGTAGCCGTGGCTGAATGGGCCCGGGGGCAGATCCTGTGTCCTGCAAATGGGTAAAACAGCAAGGGCCTGCAAAAGGGTTCGACTTCGATGTGAGCAAAGCTGAGCAGATATTCGATTTACTGCTGAACGAAAAGCAGCTGAAGTTACCCGAAGGCCATAAAATCCCTACGGCTCAAGAGATGAACGGGAGACCATACTGCAAGTGGCATCACTCGTTCACCCACACCACCAATGATTGCAAAGAGCTACGTCGCCAGATCCAAACGGCGATAGAACAGGACCGTCTGATCCTTGGGCAATTCTCCATGAAAGTAGACACAAACCCATTTCCCGGCGTCAACATGGTAGAACACAGCCACTCCACGAGGCGTCAGTAGGATTTCTCGTTCGATGTTAATATGGCAGGACCTGTGTACCACCATGGCACATATAAGGAGGAAGACGGTCGGTCTCGGGGCAAGGAAAGAGAGGAGGCTGGTCCACGCGACCGGCCCCGTTATGACGACAGGCGGTATTTAACCGAGGAGCAAGTGAGAAGCGTGCGATATCAGAAGCCACACTCCACGCATCTCCTTAACAAGTATGAGCGTCAGTATGACCGACGTCGCCGGCGCGATAGGGATGATGAAAGATATGAGCACCTCGCTAGGGGAAAGTCAAAGGAAAAGGAAGGCACGGACAAACATTGGGATTGTCCCTTCTTCAAGTATTGCTGGGATGCCGGAATGAGCCGATTGCCTACAGTCGACAACTGCCCAGAATGTGGACAGCAGAAGGATGACACAGGTCCAGTCTCAGTGTTCGAGCGTCTAGGGCCTCTCCCTCCTCGAGCAAAAGACCTCGAGGAGCCAATGGGTGGAAAAGAAGAAGACAGATATCACCGGCCAAGGTGGTGCCCCGATGGACTCAGGCACACCCAAAAGCGTAGAGTTCAGCGACTGCGTAGCTTGGAGGAAGCCGAAGCGCAGTACCTCCACGCTTTAAGGAAGGCACGGCCCGATCTGGCCATGAAAGTTCGGCAAACCTTGGAAACGGAGGCTCGTCCGAAAAGGAAAGAGTGGCGCCCCAAGCCAGTAAAAGCCGATGCGAAGACATCGGCTGGCACAAACATGGTGTTCACACTTCCGTCAGAGTTTTGCGCTCCAAGAACCAAAGAACTACCAGTGGCACAGTTTGACTGCGGCCCACGGCCGGTTATCTTTGAAAAGCCACGAGAGAAGGGCTACAAACATCTGAAAGCCCTGTACCTGCGAGGTTATATCAATGGGCAGCCTGTCCGCAAGATGTTGGTTGACACCGGAGCGGCAGTCAATATAATGCCATACTCCATGCTACGGCGTTTGGGACGCTCCACTGCAGATCTGATCAAAACCAACGTCACGTTAAGCGACTTCAACGGCCAAACTTCAGAAACGCAAGGTGTTCTGAACGTGGATCTAACCGTGGGCAGAAAAACCATCCCTACGTCATTCTTCATCGTTGACAGCAAAAGCACCTACGCTGTCTTGCTGGGGAGGGATTGGATTCACGCTAACTGCTGCATTCCATCCACGATGCACCAGTGCCTAATACAGTGGGATGGAGATGAAGTGGAGGTCATTCATGCAGATGATTCGATCGAGATCTCCATAGCTGGCATGAACATCTGGGAGGCAGAAGACTAAGAGCCGATCTCTGGAATCAGTCTAGACGGCTGTGAGCGCATTGAAGCTACAAAAAACGGGGTGAGGCTGGTCTTATCCACTGGCCTGACAGAGTAGCAAAGTCCACGATCGTACGTGGTATGGCCGATCCCTGCGATCGGCCACAAAAAATGGAAAGCAGTAAACTTACGACAAACAGGTCATGCAGTCGTAGTAGGGAGATTCCCTGCCATTGTAGAGCACAAATAAGTTGTAAACCTTCCTTGACGAATGCAATCAAAAAGGGGGAAGAGCAGAAGCGGTGGAAATTTTTGGAGACTCCAAATTGGTGATTTCCCAACTCACGGAGGATTACAAGTGTGAGAGCGAGTCGCTCTTCCCATTATGGTTGCAATGTCGTGAGCTGATGGCACAATTCCGGTACATAAACTTTAACTGGATCCCGCGATCGCAGAATACCGAGGCAAATGACCTCGCACAAACGGCTTCAGGCTACAAGGACGTAGCAGAGGGAGCTGATGTTCAGGTACAGTTCCTGGAGGCGGACGACTGGAGAGCCGATATCTTCAATTACTTGAAAGATTCGGCTCGGGGGGCACCTAAACGGATAAGGTACAAGGCCATGAAGTATGTGCTTATTGGGGACGACATGTTCTACAGGACTCTGGAAGGATTGCTGCTCAAATGTCTGGGGCCAACCGAGGCCAATCGGCTCCTACACGAGGTACACGAAGGCGCCTGTGGAACTCACCAATCGGCTCACAAGATGAAATGGCTGATCAGGCGATCAGGGTTTTATTGGCCCACCATGCTTGAGGACTGCTTTAAGTACTACAAAGGGTGTCAAGCATGTCAGAAATTTGGAAAAATTCAGACGGTACCCGCGTCAGCAATGAACCCCATCATCAAACCTTGGCCATTCCGAGGTTGGGGCATGGATATGATTGGCAAGATCAACCCTCCATCAAGCAAAGGCCACATGTGGATTTTGGCCATTACGGATTATTTCACTAAATGGGTGGAAGCCGTCCCTATGAAGTCAGTGACCTCGAAGGATGTTATCGATTTTGTGAAAGAACATGTCATTCATAGATTCGGGATTCCCCAAACTATCACGACCGATGGAGGATCGGTCTTCACTTCTCACGAGTTTAGAGAGTTCTGCGAGGACACGGGAATTAAGCTGATCCGATCATCTCCATACTATGCTCAAGCAAATGGGCAAGCTGAAGCGTCCAACCAGAGCCTTATCAAGTTGATCAAGAGGAAAATCGATGAGCACCCTAGGCGTTGGCACGAGGTTTTGTCAGAGGCTTTATGGGCCTATCGCATGTCATGTCATGGAGCGATAAAAACCTCGCCATACCATCTAGTTTATGGACAAGAAGCCGTATTGCCCTGGGAGATTACGGCTGGATCGAGACGTGTCACTTTTCAGAACGATCTAACAACTGAAGAATATGCGGCCCTGATGAGTGACAGTGTTGAGGATGTGACTGAGCTTAGGCTGTGGTCGCTTGAGAAAATCAAAGAGAACAAGGCCAAGGTAGCTCGTGCATATAATAAGAAGGTGAGACCAAAGGAGTTCCACGTTGGCGATCTGGTATGGGAAGCTGTGTTGCCATTGGGGACTAAGGATGCAGCATATGGTAAATGGTCTCCAAATTGGCACGGGCCATACAGGGTTGATCAAGTTTTAAGGGGGAACGCGTACATGCTTGAGGAGCTGAACGGCGCGAAATTCCCAGTGGCTGTCAACGGCCAACATCTCAAGAAATATTTCCCAAGCATGTGGGATGATGGACAGTGAAATGTGGGGGGCGATACATGAAATCGGCCAGAATAAAAAAAATATAGCCGATGCACAGTCATCGACTCTAGAGGTTCAAACTGTTACGAGCAGGTGCCAGTTTACATGAATGAGCTACTGAAGGAATGCCTCGAAGGCGTGGAGGGCGTCAGCACGGACACGATCCACCTCGGCGATCTCGGCTTCGTCATCTTCGTCCTTGCCCATCACTAGCTACTTGTTCAGGGCACGTATTTCCGCCAGATCAGTCTTCAGTTGAGCTTTGAGGCCTTCTGCTTCGTCTTGGGAGCGGGCGATGAATGCTTCCTTGTCACGAATGAGCTGTTTAGTCGCTCGGACCTTCTCTTCAAGATCTTCCAATTCCTTTTTCAGAAGTGCAAGCGCGGCGGTGCTGACAGAGGTGTCAGTTTTGGCATCCAGAGACGCCTTTTTCTCGTTGAGCTGCTGACATTTGTCTGCAATATTGGCCTTCAGCGGGAGTTGGGCGCGGCGCAGATTAATCCTCTCACGAGCCGACTTCACCCTTGACCCGTAGAAAGACAGAGTTACAACTGGCCAAAGCTTCACCTGCAATGCTACTGGGAGTTGGTCCTTGATTTCGGCAAGAACACTCTTCACCTCTTCAGAACCCTCGATCAACTTCTCGATCGGGGAGGACAGCAAGACTTTGAGACGCTGGAATTGAGGTGGAACAGCCCTTGCTCGTGGTTCATCGTTGGCAACAGAGAGAGTTGGTTCGATGGATTCAGGGTCGAACGTCAGCAGGCCTGAAATATCACAACCCTGGCAGGCCGAGATGGCGTCAGTATGCATCTAACATGGAAGGATAAGCCGAACGAGGCGAACGTACCTCTCCTAAGATCAAGGGGACAGCAGATGACGAGACAATCGGCTTGTGTGTTGTCGCTGGGGGCTCGACTAAAGTGGTAACCGTTTCATCTACACCGTCAGGGATTACTAGATCCAGCCTTGCGAGAGACATCGGCGCTGCCCCGGCTTTCCCACTAGGAGTGTCAGTCGCCTGCATGGAAGGTGCTTGACGATGTAAATAGTGATGAATCGGCAGATAAAAAACAATTGGTAAGAGCATGGAGGGTGATGTTGCGAAACCTCCTTGCTTGACGAAGAAGTTTGCAGTCCCTTGCGAGCCCTTTTGGGGCTCACGACTGGCCCCGCCTCGACTGATGCTCGGGGGGCAGCAGGTTCAGGAACTGGCCTTTTCCTGGGAGCCGATTGTGGCAAATCTGGCTGGCTCGGTGTGATGGTCCTCTCAGAGTCTGTTGGACCCAATTCTCCTCGATTGGATTGTGTGTCCTCGCTGGAGGTGTCTTCGACGGAAGCCTGTAAGAAAGGAGAGCTAGTAAGCACGAGCGTGTTTGCAAGGATGAAAGAGATCAACCAAGGCATGGATCAGCGTACATGCGAACTTTCTGGAGAAGGGCTCCGGCGCCTCAAGGTCTTCCTGGCAGCTACCTTCCTCACCATCGTTCTTGTTTTAGTTGGAACTCGAGAGGCGGCTGACTTAGAAGTTGCTTGGTTCTTGGAAGCCGATTGTGGTGATATCGGCTGGTTCTGCATCACGACCTTTTTCAAAGGTGGCGAGTTTTTGCAGAAAAGGACCACAGGAGCTGGTGGGAAGAATTCGAAGGGGGAGCCATCACCGTGCGTAGGTTCAGGACCATCTTGTTGCTGCAAGGAGACAGAGTGGTTTATTAGGAGAATCATTTGTGAGCTGCATCCAGATTTACGAGTAGTGGTACCTGTTCTACGGGGATGTCATATTCAGCATCGAGCTGTTCCAGCAACGGTCCCAGAGCTCTCCTGAAGGCATGAGTCTTCCACATCGACCACCAGTTCTCAAAACCATCGGTTGATGAAG
The DNA here is from genome assembly GCA_916181665.1 of Avena sativa. Lineage (NCBI taxonomy): Eukaryota > Viridiplantae > Streptophyta > Magnoliopsida > Poales > Poaceae > Avena > Avena sativa. The sequence goes on from OV702284.1 coordinate 381,313,528, forward strand.
CGAAGGTGAGGTTGTTGGGAATTGTGATGGTCAGAGCATCGAAGAAGGAATAACACCTTTGACTGGTGAGAGGATCGGGCAGGTCAGCTCTGCTCTCTGTAAGATGGTGGAGAAAGAAATGGGGAGGTACTTGTCCAAGGCCAAATTGCCGAGCCGTTAGGACCGGCTGGTAGAATTCGTATCCAGGCTTGATTATTCTGTTGGATGTGCTCATGCCAACTGGAAGGAAACAGGGACGGATCACAGTGGAAAATAGCTGCCGAGTGCTGGTGTCATCGGCAAAGTTGTCTAGCCTGAAGGAGATTGGATTTTCAAAATGTTCCGATTCTTCCATGTAAGGAAAGAAGATAGGATTGTCCAGGCCTTGGAAGAAAATGCTGAACCACTTGGATGCTTCCTGAGGGATCAGTTTACTACCTGGCAGTCTATACAGAGCTTGGTCGTAGCTGGTGCATCGGATCTGCTTCCCTTTGGCATCTGGAAAGGTGCAACTCGCCAAAAGGGGGAAGTTTGGGACATGGTTTTGAAAATACAGCTGGGCCCATAGCTGAATGAACCACCAAGGACCTCCTGTTTTGACTGCTATGCCGGAGAATAGTTTGACAGACATCAACTGGAGATATCGATAGACCTCTCCAAGGAACAGTTTGTCGATGCCAAGTGGAGTGCCTTTGGCAAGTTCATAGGCCAGGGAGAGATAATTCTTGGTTGGAGCAAGGGAAGGGCCACAGAATATGAAATGTTCTAGCCAGAGGTTGAGGAAAGCCGTGTGTTCTTTCTCTGTGACAGGGCCTTTAGTTTTCATGTGGCTTTGAATATAGGCACCCCAGTTCGTGCAATCTGTTTTGGAAGAAAGCTTGTAGGGGACCTTTGTCAGATTAAAAGCAGAGGGGCTGGGTGATGTAACGTCCAGACCAGTAATCATCACCACGTCTAACAGAGTTGGTGTCATGGGGCCATGACCGAACATGAAGCAGTTCAGAGCATCGGACCAGAAATAACCGATGGTTTTTAGAAGATTTTCATGTTTTTCAAGGGGAGACAATGACAAATACAAGGCATCGGCTATTCCCGTGGTTTCCCATTAAGATTGGTAAGTTTTGGCTACCCTGCTGTACCAAGAGACCCAATGTTCAGGAGGATTAGGCCAGGCTCGCAAGAAGTCGGCCCAAGAATTCAAATCTAGGTTTTGGCTTACGAAGGGGATTCTGTTTGCCTCGCAAGAGATCAGATGGGCAGGACTAGATTCTGTACGGGGGCCAAGACAGAGAGAATTTGGGAGAGAAGGATGCGGCAGCAGAATGTCTGAAACCTAAAAAATTTAATGGTGGAATAAAGCATTAATTCAGGTGTTTGCCATTAATTCCAGCGCCGTGTTCAGACTGCGAGGAGTAGGCGTACCTTCAGACCAGAGACCGTTGTGTTGGTGTTGGACGATTCCGCCATCTAGTTTTCCGGCGGAGATGGATCTATGCAATTGGGGATCGAGGGTTCTTGTCGCTGTGAGCTCGGTCTATTCCGTGAGGCAATTGGAGATCTGGGTTGGCCTTTTTTGAAGAGGGTCGCAAGCTACCGTTTGAAACTGGAAAGTGGCCGCTCAGATTTGACTAAGTATGCGACCAAATTTGACTTTGTCAACGTTTGTGGGGAAAGCCGATGTGTTACCATCGGCTCTTGGGGCTTTGACTTGGTTGACTGTATGAGCGCAGTATGGTGAAAGCCGATACATTACTATCGGCTTCTGGAGCGTTGACCTATTTTGACTATCGGCAAAAGCGAATTGGAAAAGCAATCTTTGTTGATTCAAAAGACGATTGTTTACAATGGAGCCGATTGCTTACAAAAGGAAATCTACTACTAGTACTACTACTACTAGTTCCTAATCTAGAGGCCGGTGTCGTCGCCACTGTCTTCGCCGTCGTCGTACTCGCTGTCATCAGCGCTGCTGCCGGCGTCGTCTCCGCCGCTGCTGCTGAGGATGTCAGCGGGGGCCTCCTCGTCCTCGTCGTCGTCTTCGGTGTCCTCGCTGGACCCGGCGCGGAAGCGCTTCACCGGCGGGTATTCATCGGAGGAGGTGTCCTCCTCCGCTTCCTCCTCCTCGTCGGAGGATTCGACGCCATCCCAGGACCAGGCGTCGTCGGAGCTCTCCACCCCCAGTTCCCCGTCGACAAGGAACTGGAGGCCCTCCTCGCCGTCGGTCAGGGACTCGTCGTCCTCCGACCAGGCGGCGAAGTCCCAGTCCCTCTCGTCCCACCATTGTGGGGCGAGAGCCTCGTACGCCGCCATTGGCGGGTGCTCCGGCGTCGGCTCTCGGTTGCTCATCGTGTTGGAAGAGTGGGAGGAAAGGGCGGATGATTTGGAGGAAGAATAGGAGGCCATGGCGGAGGAAGAGGGTTTTTTCGGCGGAGGAAGAGGGTTTTTTGGCTAATGGAGGAAGATGGGGGCTGCAAACTGCTCAGATGAATTTAAATAAGGGGAATAGTGGGAGGCGGTTCAATGCCATAGCGGTTTCCCAGAATGTGGTGCCAAAATTGTCAAATCATGCACTGCGGAGGAGTTGAGAAGACAGGGCATCATGATGAGGGAGTGGCGTGACGATTCTGCTCTGCAACGCGTAACCCGATATAAAAAAAGGGGAAGAAAAAACATCAACAGAGTGGTTTTGGAATTATTATTGCCAAAACCAGGGGGGCATGTGTTATCGCCATATTTTGGCCGAAGGGGGAGATGGGCCGTAATCAAGATGGGCTTGGAAGATACATATATGCAACGTGTTGTTGAATCGGCCTTGTGCGTGGATTTGGGCTAAATTGCCCGTGTATCTTATATTGTAGTAGGTTCCGTTTCGGTTTAAGTAAGAGATAGAGTTGTTAGGGTTATTCCAAAGATAGAAAGTCTCCGGACTATAAATATGTACCTAAGGTTATTGAGAAAAGGAGGACGATCACGTTCACAACAAACACAATCTCGGCGCATCGCCACTCCTTGTTTCTAGGGTTTTTCTCGGGTAAGTGTCATGCTGCCTAGATCGCATCTTGCGATCTAGGCAGTATCTGCTTATGCGTTATTTGGTGTTACTCGTACTGAAGCCTTGTTGATGGCGAGTAATACTATTATCATAGATTTGTTTAGGTTAGCATCGGTACTTTTTGCTATGATTGTTTAGTTATGCTACCTCTAGTTATCTCGCTGCCTTTGCATCTTTTCCCGGGTGTAAGGGTAGCATCTTGCTTGATCTTTATTCAGTCGATTTGATCCGTTATAGTTTTGCCTTGTTTTCCAAGGTTTAGTTTGATATCCACATGGTCAGGCCTTGCAAACGGGTTGAACGATCCAGTAGTATGTAAGGATATGGTTTGCCAATTCGAGAGGAGTTGTTCCGGGAATTGACTTTACGTCGGTTATTAGGCCTTCTCTAGGGTTAGTTTTCTATCATCTTTTGCATCTACCAGGCTCAATTACGTGTAGGATGTTCCAATTATGTGGTGAAAACGTTAAACTGTCGTAGATCAATTTAACTTGTATTGATGAAGCAAAACCCCATGTTATCGTAGATCTAATGCAGAACCATGGGGTAATCGGCTCCAGGAGCCGATTCATAGGGAAACCTGGGAGCCGGTCACGGCTCGAATTTTACGTATACTTGTTTGCCATGCAGGAAACCAATCGAAGCAATCCATCACCTTCCTGACCAGGTATAGGTCAGGTGGCACGCCCTCGAATCAGCCAGGACGTGTGCCGGAGTTTTGCGGGCCGTTGCCCGAGGGACCAGGGCCCACCAGCAGTTCTGGGAGCCTCCCGGCTCTTCGTGTTGCTCGTCGCTGCTCGCCGGTGGGTTTTGACAGGCAACACTTCCTCGACAATCTCGTCGTCGGTCTCCCTCGGGGCGCCCCTGCCACAAAATTGACTCGCGAAAATTTCCTCCTATGGCAGACCCAGGCTCTACTCTTCGTGGTGCCCGTGTCATGGGCATCCTAGATGGTTCTGATGTGCCCCCCCCCCCCCCCCCCCGCAGATTGAAGCTGAAGATGCAAATCAAAAGAAGATCTCCATCCCCAACCCCGACTATGATGCTTGGGTCATCAAGGATCAACAGGTTAGGAGCTACCTGGTGAATTCCCTCTCTGATGAGATGCTTCCCAACGTTTTTGGGCTTGTTCATGCCAAGGATGTTTGGAGTACCCTCACCAGCCTCTACACCACCCAATCCAAAACAAGGGTCTCTACTCTCCGTGGCGCCCTCACCAACACCAAAAAGCTCGACATGACTGCTACTCAGTTCCTCACAAAGATGAAGGGGTTTGCCTCGGAGCTTGCTTCTGCAGGAAAACCAATTGATGATGATGAGCTCAAGGATTACATCCTCAATGGTCTTGATGGTACTTTTAATCCCCTTGTTGCCTCAATTAATGCCAATCCTGCTATAACCCTCTCTGACATGTGCTCTCAGCTCTTATCCTATGAGTATCGTGAAAATATGCTCGCTGCAACTGGTCAAAACAATGGTACTTTCACCTCCTCCGTCAATGTTGCTTCTCGTCGCCCTCCTGCTCCCTATGGAGGCGCACCACCTTAATCTCACTCCCTCCAAAGTTATCAATTTTGAAACTCCAACAGAACGACTTCTTCACACCAAACCTGACTATGATTCTCTACGTGTTTTTGGCTGTGCATGTTGGCCAAATCTACGCCCATACAATAAGCATAAACTTTCTTTTCGTTCTAAAAGATGTGTGTTTCTTGGTTATAGCCCATTACACAAAGGGGTCAAGTGCCTTGATGTTCCTACTGGCCGTGTTTACATCTCTCGCGATGTTGTTTTTGATGAGAATGTTTTTCCCTTTGCCTCCCTACACCCAAATGCTGGTCGTCGTCTTCGCGAGGAAATTCTTCTTTTGTCTCCAGAAACTCCACCACCGGTTGATACAAATAGGGGTGTGCACACTAATGAACATTATTTGCCGATTGTTCCTGTTGTTGTTTCTTCCCAGGTCCCTACCAACAATCTTGCTGAAGAAACTAGATCAAATTCGGAGCAAATTACAGCCTCAAACACATGCAATATAGAGCTAGAAGAACAAGCTGCTACAGGACAAGCAAACACTGATTTTCAGGTTGATTCTGGGGACAGCACCTCGGATCGGGAGCCAGCAGCAGATTCTCCCAGGTCGCTGTCGTCCCCTGTTCGGTCGCTGTCGTCCCCTGTCTGCGCGCCCACGCGGGAGGATCCCTCTGACGCGGAGCAGCCCTTGGGAGCGACGCCCGTCCTCGCCAGCGACGCGGAGTAGTCCTCGCGCGACAGCGACAGCACGCCTGTCCGTGGGCGTTCCCTGTCTCGCCCTCCCTCTGACGCGACGCGGTCGGCCTCGCCCTCCACTCCCGCCTCGCCCCAGGACTGCTCTAGTACCGACAGCACCTTGCGTGTGTCTCAGGCCAGCGACAGCGACAGGTCGCCTGTGTCTCCAGGATCTTCTGTATCAGATGCTGCTGCAGCTTTGCCTGCTGCTGGACCGCGCACTCGCCTGCAAAAAGGTATTAAAAACCCCAAAATTCGTACTGATGGTACTGTTCGATGGGCTTTGTTAACATCTACAGGAGAACCAGCAAATCTTCATGAGGCTCTCTCTGATGAAAATTGGAGACACGCCATGCAAGATGAGTATGATGCTCTTATCACTAATAACACGTGGCATCTTGTTCCTCCAAGCTCTAAAAGGAATGTCATTGATTGCAAGTGGGTCTATCGTATCAAGAAAAATGCTGATGGTACAATTGACAGGTATAAAGCTCGTCTTGTTGCTAAAGGATTCAAACAACGGTATGGCATAGATTATGAGGATACTTTCAGTCCAGTTGTTAAAGTTGCTACTATTAGAATTGTTCTGTCCACATCTGTTTCACAAGGTTGGAGTCTACGGCAGCTAGATGTCAAGAATGCGTTCTTACATGGTGTTCTGGAAGAGGAGGTTTACATGAAACAGCCCCCTGGTTTTGAGTCTTCCGCTAACCCAAATTATGTTTGTAAACTTGACAAAGCTCTTTATGGACTGAAGCAGGCACCTCGGGCTTGGTATTCTAGGTTGAGTATTAAGCTTCATTCACTTGGATTCATACCGTCCAAGGCAGACACCTCTCTTTTTCTGTTTGATCATGGTGGTATTCAGATCTTTCTCCTTATATATGTTGATGATATTATTGTCACCAGTTCCTCTAATGATGCAATCACAACACTTCTTAAGAATCTCAGCCATGAGTTTGCGCTCAAAGATCTTGGCGATCTTCATTATTTTCTGGGTCTTGAGGTTCACAGAGAGCCTAATGGTTTACTGTTAAATCAAGAGAAGTATGCTACTGATATTCTAAAACGTGTTGGTATGCAAGATTGTTCATCATCTCCTACACCCTTGTCCGTCAATGATACCTTATCACTGCATGATGGTACTCTGCTTGGTCCCGAGGATATTACCAGATACAGGAGCATTGTAGGTGCTCTTCAGTATTTGACTTTGACACGACCAGACATATGTTTCTCTGTTAGCAAGGTATGTCAGTTTCTCCATGCACCTACAACAACTCATTGGACAACAGTAAAACGGATATTGAGGTATATTCATTGTACATGTACAGTTGGACTAACATTTAGTAAGTTCAATTCCACACTTCTTAGTGCATTTTCAGATGCAGATTGGGCAGGTGATTTTGATGACAGACGCTCTACAGGTGGTTTTGCTATTTTCTTTGGTCCTAATCTCATATCATGGAGTGCTAGGAAACAGCCCACTGTGTCACGCTCTAGCACCGAGGCTGAATACAAAGCACTTGCTAATGCTACTGCCGAATTGATTTGGCTTGAGGCGTTAATTCGAGAGTTGGGTATATCTATTCTTGAAAAACCTTGCTTATGGTGTGGCAATCTTGGTGCTACCTTCCTTTCTGCTAATCCTGTGTTTCATGCTCGTACCAAGCACATTGAGATTGATTTCCATTTTGTTCGGGAACGAGTTGCTAATAAACAACTTGAGGTCAGATTTATCTCCAGCAAAGATCAGATTGCAGATGGTTTCACAAAGACGCTCTGCTCTAAGAAGCTCGATGAGTTCAAGCGTAATCTAAATCTTTCCAAGCTTTAGATTAAGGGGGGGTGTTGGAGTTGTATTATTATTGTTGTATTCTTGTTACAATTGGTATGGAATAGTACTCCAACCGGACTTGTGTAAAACCACGTAGGGGGTTTTTCCCTACCTATATTAACACGTACCGGTGCACCCCAACGGGTACGCATCGTTCTCCCACAACTCGACAACCAACAGTGAGCACTACGTATATAGTTGTTGTTCTTGTGCATGCTCTCCACAAGATTCGTGTCTCGAGCGGTAGTGACCTCTCCAATTCTCTGCCCATCTAAAAGGATACGAAATTGAGAATATTTAGCTTTGCTGCCACTGCACTTGCCAGGTACAGCGTGAGTGTGCATGCACCCACCATGCACTGGTGCTTTAATGTTGATATTTTGATCGGCCGACCTTTGTATTGCATCAGGTACACAAATTACAAATATCTAGACGCATGCACCATCTCTTTTTCCAGAAACCGCAAGAGTGCTTCCTTTTCAATTACATGAATGGAGAAAGATAATCTAAAAAAAACATGAATGAAGAAAGATATGTTCGCTCTAGATTTTAGACCGTTCCCTTAAAAACCTCACCCCTCGCACAAGGTTTTAGACAGTTCCCTTAAAAAACTCACCCCTCGTACATTTTTCCATTCACGTAATTGAAAAGGCAACACTCTTGCGGGTTTCTGGAAAAAGAATGGTGCATGCATTTGGATATTTGTGTATCTTATATCACAAAAGAAAGTGCAACCACCTCTGGATGGGCATTGGGGGTGAAAAGTGACTGTTCGTTACTACGAGGTGTTTTATAATATGAGTACATAAGACTTCTACCGTGACACCGCTTCATCTCTTTCTGTTGCGATGTTACCATTATGTCCACCACTCAGATACTCAATCGGGGGAGACATCGGCGAAGTTGTACTGCATTGTCTCGCTTGTCCATGTTTGCACAGGATTCCATATAGCAATGGAGAAGGGGCATACGTGCATTGGTGGATGATGATTTCATGGGCTCATGAGAATAACTGGCATATTGATCGTGCAGCCATCCACGAATAGCAAGTATGTCGGCGTTGAGAATTCTCCATCGAAACACCATTAATGAGAAAAGTTTGCACTCAGAGCGTCGTCGGCCTGATTTTCATCGTCACGAACTCCGGGTGGGGATCTTTAAAACTGAGCCACATAAGCATACACCCATTAATACACTCCACTTCATGCCCACTTCCACGAGATGATCAGTTTGTGGTGCATAGCCAGGAGGATTTGGGACATCAGGGTCCACATGTTGAAAAACTCACACAGTTGCAGAGGTGTGTAAGCGAAGCAAAGCCCATATCCAATTGTTATCATGTGAAACTTGTTGGACCATACTAAGCTTCTTGGAACGGTCTTGAAAATACTAGGCGCATAAAGCTTAAGAGTACCTTTGTCATTGAGTCGTGCCCCAAAAGCGCCTTCTCCACATTCTTGATAGTTAATACATGCAAAATTTCTCTTTCGTTTGTGGCTTGCGAGCCATAGTGTTTTGAAGAAGACTAGTGAGATTACTGGATTTATTTCCGCATTTCAACAACCCAAGAAAAAAATGTGTATCTTGATTTCTCGTATTATCAATAAGAATACTGTATCATATTGTGACAGGGCTATAACATCACCCGGACACTGCGCAAGCCCTCTAGCATGCCCTTGTTTGAAGTGTCGTCCGGTCACCATAACGTGATCAACTAATGAGTATTTAGCTAGCTAGTGAGACTTTTTACCACCTTTTAAAACTTGCAACCGTGATTTAGTTTTGCGGACACTTGCAAGAGTCCCACATTACACATTATTCCTTCGAAAGAAATTTAGCTTCGCAAAGAAGTCACCTAGACTATGAGGATTTTGTTCTGCAGCCACTTGCAAAAGTCCCACATTTGACACATAGTTCCATTCCATCAAAAGAAATTTAGCTTCTCAAAGAAGTCACCTAGACTGAGGATTTGGGAACCAATAGCTATGTTGGCTCTACATAGAGATCAGATATAAAGAACCCTAATCACAAGATTTGATCACCATCGGGCCAAAAGTGGATCCAAATTGAAGATTGCCAGAGTAAACTAAAAGCCATTGTCATCTAGAAAGAAGAGGAAAAGGAAACAAAAAGGCAAGATACATTGTAGTTCGATCTAGCACATATCTATATATAATAATGCTAGGCACTCAGTCGCTAGATGTAGTGTGCATGCATAGCTGCATGATCGAACAATAATGCAGATTTGTTTCCAATTATGCAGCGCGTGCTGCAGAGATTTGACTCCCTCTCTTTCCGAAGCCGGCCGGGCCAAAAGTTGCTGCCCGCCTTTTTTTTTGAGAAAATTAAGAGCAGTTTTGGCCGTATGGAAATTGAAAACACTGTAATACTACAAAGAATTCTGCAATCAGATCATGGACAACTTTCGGGTGTCTTTTCTTATAGAGGCGTCACATTACACTTTATATAGATTTGAACCAGACTAAAAGGTGTTAAGAATCAGTTGGGCGGTTGGGGCAGTGAGCCAGCTTTGTCTCCACGCATATATACTGACGATCAATTAGCATTGTCACAATATCACTGTGTTCACGGTTGCATCAGAAAAGGTGCCAAAAATTAAAGTACGTGATCGAAGCTAGTGTGCTATCAGCCGGCCCATGTTGCAGCAGGAATCGATCGAGATGTGATGTGCTAGCTGGAACCAAATCAAATCGACCCTGATCATGTCAATAATTATTTAGCCAAAGCGCGCGTATGGAACAAAAGACCAAAACATGGCGCTAGATACCACAATCTAGAGCCAGAGTTTATTAAGCAAACACTCTCGCTCGTGACACATCACTTAGTGCCGTCCTGGAGAAATTTATGCCTAGATTTCTTGTCATGTACTTGTTTCGTATCCAGCTCTAGTTAACTCTTAAAGGATACATACAGCTAGCAAGCAAGAACCGAAATCTATGTGCTATTAGCTGGATCAAGGAAATCAACTCGTTGGATTTATCCTACAGGCCGAAACAAAAAGATCGCACACACCTGACGGATAGATTTTGCAAGCTAGACCCACGATCGATCAGGTGCCGGACTGTTCCTGCAGAATTAATAATCAGTTCCTTAATCACTTTTAGGGCAGATAAATAAATAAGATGCGTGCTCTGGCATAGTGCATTCCAACAGAAAATGTTCAAATCAGCCTAAGTTTTACTGACAGTCGCATCTTCCCATATCATGCCCAATCACCAATCCTAGTCACTTCCCATTATTTTTTTGCTTTTTGCTTGGCAGCTAGTACAGCTCTGCGTATATCCTCTTCTTTTTAAAAAGAAATCAGTGTGTGTTCGATCACTTTCTTTTGCCACAGTACTGCAAACCGGGGATGAGCAGCACTACCACAATATAGCCAACCCTCTTTGATACCTACCTACCAAATTAATCATTAAACCAGAAGCATGTAGTGTACTTCAACAGAAACATCCACTACGGGACACGCGCGCTACGCCGAGGGCAAAAGGCCGTCGGCGTAGGCCAAAATGCCCTCGGCGTATGGTACGCCGAGGGCTGCCCTCGGCGTAGCCTCCTCGGCAAAGATCTCCCTCGGCGGAGCACACTTAAGCCGTCGGCGTATCAAAATGCCGTCGGCGTATGCTACGCCGAGGGCTTTGCCGTCGGCGTAGCGGCCGTCGGCATAGCCTGTCGACCGGTTGCAAAATTATTTTTATTTTTATTTTTTTTTGAAAAATAATAATTTTTTATTTTTTTTCTCATTTTTTTTATTCTTTGAATTGTTTCACTTGTTAATCTCCTACTTTGAACATTTTTAACACTAATTATACTTCCTATTTGATTAAATTCCAGTCTTAGTCAAACTTCCCAGCAGGTCACCCATCCTAATACTACTCCAGCTTCAGCACGCTTAACATCCTCGTTCCTTCAGAATCCGTTTCCGCAAAGTAATTCATACATTGGTGTCAATACTATGATATCAATCCATTAACTCTTATATCATCATGTCACATGTTTGTATTTTTTGAAATTACAAACAATTATTTAAGTAAATATTAATGAATAAGTAAAAATATTATTGAATTCAAATAAAAATATAATAATTTTATTTTTTTTGTATTTTTCTATTTAATATAGAATAATTAATATCTTTAAATCTGTAAATCGAAATTCAACAAATAATATGTTTAAATTGATCGGAAAAATGAGAGGAATCCAAATATGATATCCATATCAACTAATCACAAACCCTCTGTTTTTGAATTAGCTATTTGGTGGTTGCTTTAGAAAATTCCCTTTTTGCGCTCGGATAATGAAAAATGCCTTTTTGGTGCGATAAAAAGGAAAACTTGCATTGGATCTTTGATAAAATAGCATATTGTGAACCTAAAAATGATTTTTGTAAAAAAACATGAGCATCAGATCATGTACCTGTAGTTCATATCTGACCCACTTCCTGCCGATTCGGCAGGAATTTGTCTTTTTCACCAAAGGTGGACAGAAAGGTTTCGGATCCCCCTGTTGGGACATTGTCCATATAAGGTGGTATAGTATTTTTGTAAAATGTGGTGGTACTATTTTGAATTAACCATTTGGTGGTTGCTTCACAAAACCGTCCGTTTTTTATACTCGGAAAATAGAAAATGGCCTTTTGGTGCGACGAAAAGGAAAACTTCCTCCTGCAACATTGTTCGCCATCCCATGATGCATGTGTATGCATAATATGGGCACATTATCACAAACTATACCTTGATTCTAGCCATAACATTGGTCATTTGACCCGAAAGCCAAGAAACCTCGAATGAGATAGGTCATTTTGTGAAGGGTTTTTTGAGACATGATCAATATATCAAGTTTGCTATTTTTCCTTATAAATATGTCACATAATATGACACCACGCGAAGGTTTCGCATTGTTTCGATCATTTTTCAATTTTTTATGCCCGTTTTAAACTATCGTTAAACTTTGTCGAACGGCGGACATAAAGATTCTTAGCTCGGGGCCGAGCCTCGCTAAACTTTCATTAGATCTTTGATCAATAGCATATTGTGAACCTAAAAATGATTTTTGTAAAAAAAATATGAGCATCGGATCATGTACCTGTAGTTCATATCTGACCCACTTCCTGCCGATTCGGCAGAAATTTGTCTTTTTCACCAAAGGTGGACGGAAAGGTTTCGGATCCCCATGTTGGGACATTGTCCATATAAGGTGGTATAGTATTTTTGTAAAATGTGGTGGTAGTATTTTGAATTAGCCATTTGGTGGTTGCTTCACAAAACCGTCAGTTTTTTATGCTCGGAAAATGGGAAATGGCTTTTTGGTGCGACGAAAAGGAAAACTTCCTCCTGCAACATTGTTCGCCATCTCATGATGCATGTGTATGCACAATATGGGAACATTATCACAAACTATGCCTTAATTCTAGCCATAACATTGGTCATTTGACCCGAAAGCCAAGAAACCTCGAATAAGATAGGTCATTTTGTGAAGGGTTTTTGAGACATAATCAATATATCAAGTTTGCTATTTTTCCTTATAAATATGTCACATAATATGACACCACGCGAAGGTTTCGCATTGTTTCGATCATTTTTCAATTTTTTATACCCGTTTTAAACTATCGTTAAACTTTGTCGAACGGCGGACATAAAGATTCTTAGCTCGGGGCCGAGCCTCGCTAAAATTTCATTAGATCTTTGATCAATAGCATATTGTGAATCTAAAAATGATTTTTGTAAAAAAACATGAGCATCGGATCATGTACCTGTAGTTCATATCTGACCCACTTCCTGCCGATTCGGCAGAAATTTGTCTTTTTCACCAAAGGTGGACGGAAAGGTTTCGGATCCCCCTGTTGGTACATTGTCCATATAAGGTGGTATAGTATTTTTGTAAAATGTGGTGGTAGTATTTTGAATTAGCCATTTGGTGGTTGCTTCACAAAACCGTCCGTTTTTTATGCTCGGAAAATGGGAAATGGCTTTTTGGTGCGACGAAAAGGAAAACTTCCTCCTGCAACATTGTTCGCCATCCCATGATGCATGTGTATGCACAATATGGGCACATTATCACAAACTATGTCTTGATTCTAGCCATAACATTGGTCATTTGACCCGAAAGCCAAGAAACCTCGAATGAGATAGGTCATTTTGTGAAGGTTTCTTTGATACATAATTAATATACCAAGTTTGATATTTTTCCTTCTAACTATGTTACATAATATAACACCACGCGAAGGTTTCGCATTGTTTCGATCGTTTTTCAATTTTTTATGCCCGTTTTAAACTATCGTTAAACTTTGTCGAACGGCAGACATAAAGATTCTTAGCTCGGGGCCGAGCATCGCTAAACTTTCATTAGATCTTTGATCAATAGCATATTGTGAACCTAAAAATGATTTTTGTAAAAAAACATGAGCATCGGATCATGTACCTGTAGTTTATATCTGACCCACTTCCTGCCGATTCGGCAGAAATTTGTCTTTTTCACCAAAGGTGGACGGAAAGGTTTCGGATCCCCCTGTTAGGACATTGTCCATATAAGGTGGTATAGTATTTTTTGTAAAATGTGGTGGTAGTATTTTGAATTAGCCATTTGGTGGTTGCTTCACAAAACCGTCCGTTTTTTATGCTCGGAAAATGGGAAATGGCTTTTTGGTGCGACGAAAAGGAAAACTTCCTCCTGCAACATTGTTCGCCATCCCATTATGCATGTGTATGCACAATATGGGCACATTATCACAAACTATGCCTTGATGCTAGCCATAACATTGGTCATTTGACCCGAAAGCAAGAAACCTCGAATGAGATAGTTCATTTTGTGAAGGTTTCTTTGAGACATAATTAATATACCAAGTTTGATATTTTTCCTTCTAACTATGTCACATAATATAACACCACGCGAAGGTTTCGCATTGTTTCGATCGTTTTTGAATTTTTTATGCCCGTTTTAAACTATATATAATGTTTTATATTTTACTTAATTTTATTTATAAATGTGTAATATTTAAGTGTAGATAAATAGGTCTTATTTTTCTGCAAATTTTGATATATTATTTGTATTTTTCCGAATTAGAATGATTTAGTTATGATTTTTCAAAGTTTAATGAGATAAAATAAAAAATAGCTACGCCGAGGGCAGCCGTCGGCGTAGCATAGAATATGCCGAGGGAAATTTTACGCCGACGGCTGCTTGGCGGGGCTGGCCTGGACGATGGCTACGCCGACGGCCCCGACGTTTTGCCGTCGGCGTAGCGACCGGCCGTCGGAGTAGCTTTCCAGTCCTGTAGTGATCCACAGATTGCAAGACCTTTTCCAAAGAAATATAATTCGAAAGTGACATCTTCGAGAAGTTCGTACGGCGCCGACGTGGCAAACCGGCAAATTGCTGGGAATATGCAGACTAAACTACCACTGCCACAAACTAATTAGGATACTGAGTACTAGGTACTTATAATATTTGATTGATTAACCTTCAGTTTTTCTTGGATCATAGCAGCTGGACTAGATTCAAGCGAGGAAGCTTCCATGCATCTTACGCCAACAAAACGCCATGCATGTACACGTACGTACTTAAGTAACGAAAGCAATATATATTGCGAAGCAACCGCGCGAGAGGTCCGAGTGACAACATCGATCGGTCGATGTTAAATGTAACACGAGGCAACATTCAAGTGGCTGGACGTTTTAAAGTAATGGTCGCCACGTATGATTGACTTGGATCCGTGACAGTGGGTCGACTGTGCCGTTGGGTTTTTCTCTTCGTCCTTGTCCTCCGACCCTTTGAAAAAAGTGCTACCGCGCAAAGGTATCGATAAATAAGCCGGCGCACTGACATGTACTTGACTAAGCAAGAACATACTCCCAAAAGGTTTTTCTTTTTGATTGATAGTTCAGTTTCACACCAATGCATGTGCTTGGAGGAATGCTTTCGTGGTCCGCTAACCTAGCTTGTTAAAGGAACCTAGTAAATTAAACATAAAAATTCGTTAAAAACAACACAATTAATCAAACAAAAAAATCAAAACAAAAAACACGACTATGAATAACCTAGGCATCAGTGAGCACTTCTGCCTTTTTCCCATGCTTTTATCATTGAGGAGAGACCATGATAGTTTGGCCCCGATCCCATGGATCGTTGTCTTCTGATCTCGGATGTTGTCACTCGGTTCTTTGGCCCAATTTTGGTGGTGTAGGTTTAGGTTTGCAGTTGTAGTGATGCACTCATTTGTGTTCATGGTCCTGTAGTACAACAAAGAAGTAACGATTCAACAACTGCCTTGCAAGTGGTGTGTTCCCAGATGTACTGCATTCAGCGATCTTAGGTTTTTAACCCTTGATGTAGAGTCTCGTGGATCTCAAAACCTTTCATATATATTAGTCCAGCTAATGTAAATGGTGTTAAAAAAATTCTTTGGATGTGGAAGTTAGACCATGTGACGGTGATATTGAAGCTTGATATAACTTCAGGTCTTATGGGTCTTTTGTTCTCCGCCTCTATTTCAGTTTGTTCAAGGTGATGTAATTTGTTAATTTAATCACTAGAATACCAAAGAAAATTACAAGTATGAAGTGCATTCCTCTATATGAAAAAATTAAGGTTACACCCCGTCACTATTCTTGGATTATTGACTTCACACAAAGATGAACACATACACAAACATGATCACACGACATCGCCAATGGAATTCACGTGTGGGGAAACATGTGGCCACCTGTAACCGCAAGCGCCTACATGCACCATGAACCGGACATATTAAGATGCTAGAGATGAATGTTGAGCCCATGTACCACTTAACCTATATAAACTGCATCAAGGTATCCAAGAGTAAAACCATCGAAGAAGCACCTATCCTCTAGTGAACCCATGTCGACCTTAATCTAGTTGTGTCGGTAATATCTTAAGATTTATTATATACACTATGAATGCATGTTTATAAAATACAACTCACTAAGGGCTTGTAACTTTGTACTCCTATCTAGGTGCTACATAATGTTTCATGTGAAAAAACAATTATCTGTATTTGTTATTATCTATATTAGTATTAATATGTGCCATATGTCTTTCCTTTTTAATTGTCTTTGTTATCGACAATGCCATGTTTTATACATCATTGACATTGTTCAATTAGCACTCTTCTAAGGGATAACAAGCAAAGAGACTTCCTTTTAAAATAATAATGTCATTAATTGCGTACGAAGATGGCCAAAGATTAATATATGAAGGGGATCTATTTACTTAGCCTATCCTCTCACTATCTTACAAATGTTTGAATCAGATAATATATTTTTCATGTGAGTGCTTAATTAAGTTGTACCTAGGTGTAATGGTGTAGCTTCCTAACTTGTTTGGATTAATTTACCATATTAGTTGCTTTGTCTATGGTGATCGCAAATTCAAAGCTCCGCGTAAGGAATACTATAAGATAGACACATTGTTGTTCGACTTTTCTTGTGAATGACGTAACCTACCAAAATGATTGTCGCGTATATTTCTCCATGCAAATGTTGCCATGTATACGAACTAGAACATATGTTTCACCTTTTTTGTTACTAGTGATACGCGCATGCCTTTGTGTTTGATCTAATTTTTTTTTTTGGAAAAGAGCATATATTAATATCACAGAATACCAATTACACCCGGCCTCTGCAACAACGCATGCCCTAGCAGCTCTGCGGATGCACACAGCCTAAAAAAAAGAAAAAAGAATTACAAAAAAAAAGTCCCGCTACAGAGAACTAATCCTCAAAGCAACAACAGTGACACCATCAGAACAACACCAGTAGTCCCCACTCCAATAACAACGCCTTCAAGAAGGAAACAGTGCCCAAGCGTCGTCGTTGCCGATCAAAGATCATAGGTTTTCACCCTGGAGAAAGTCCTTGCTCACAAAACAATGTCTTCAACAAGGTCATTGCCAGGCACAACCAGTTAAGGCCAGACCTTGGATTTTCACCCTGCAAGATAAGACTGGGAACTCCCCCTGTGTTGTCTTCCCGCACCAACGGTCGCTGCAACGAGTCCCAGATCACGCAGCCAGATCGCCGTCGCCACAATAACAAAAATCACCATTGCTACCCTCATATTCCGCTTTACTGACATTCTCCGCATCTGACTTCACCATGGCACTAAAAATGGCACTTGGTCGGAACAAACAGCAGAGCTTCGCAACGCTCCCGCTGAAACCAAACGGCCAGAAAAACAAGGTGCGCACGACCGAATACCTTCCGATCCAGCAATCTCCAGGCATGATACGCCCATGGGAGTTCGCCGGCGGAGCCTTCCGGAACCCGCCTCTCCAGACCAGATCAACGAGGGCAAACATCAAGCAGATCTTCGTCATCGTGTGAAGGAAACCAAAGGACCACCACCATTATTAGATCCGACACAGCGATCCCCACACCGCCGGCCGGTTCCAGGAGAACGGATCAAGGAGGCAACTAGGGTTGGATAGCCGATCTAGGTCTTCCAACGAAATTCCATCGCCGGCACCTCCACCACCAGATCGCCCCACTCCGCCGCCATGGAAGAACGGACAAGCCGCCAGCACGGGGGACGAGCGGCCGCTGCGCGCCAGCACTCCGGACGGGCCTCCGCTGCCCTCCATGCTGCCTCGCACCGCCGAGCCACCTTCCCCGCGCCGCCGCTGCCTTCCCGCCAAGGTTCGCCGCCTCCCACACACCACCCTCACCACCCCTGTGACGATCCGCCTCCGCGCGAAGGGGATCCGTCGGGGGAGCGCCTCCCTCGCCCACTGCCTTCGACGGCCAGGCGCGGCCGCCACCGCCGGCGCCGGCGGCGGCAGCGGCCGAGGGAGAGGAGATCGGGGCGGGGCTTTTCTAGGGTTTGTCGCCTCCGGAGCCGCCCCGCGCGAGGCGACCCAGGAGTCGGGTTTGACCTAGGTTTGACCCGTGTTTGATCTAATTAGGGACTTTGTATGTTGCAGGAATTAGAAAATATAAAAGCAGTAAAAGGTAGGATTGAGATGTCACATATTGTGAACTTCTACACATGATTTGAACCACTTCTAAAGACCAAATAAATTGTGTTATGTGCTCAATCTTGTGGAGTTTCTTGTTAAATCAAGAAGACCTAGAAATGCACTCCATAGCAATTTGGCAACCCACCAATTGCAATCCAAAGGGCTCTTGTAGGGAAAAAAATGAAGTAGTTGAATCCTTCAAACTGCTAACGGTACTCGGACTTGGTTTAGGACATCCATTTGAAACATGGAAAAAATCACGAATCACATGGTTGTTACCAGGCTTCTTGGATTCACATGGTTCCAAAATGTAATTAACCAAAGTAGAAATTATTCGTAAGTATTTCTATTCCTCACATTTTCTACAAAAACCCTTTGCCATTTTTATGCTTACCTTAGCAGGTGCTTTGGGCATGCAAAGATTGAAGAAGTACTTTCGAAGGAAAAGAAAAAAGTTAAGAAATGGACGATGCATGTTGCTTATTGTAGATTACCTTTTATGCCCCGGGCACACCGGCCGCTATGCTTTGCTCTTATGAAGATCTGATTTGTGGCGGTCCGCTCATCAATTAAATTACTACTTCTTCCGATCCATATTAATTGACTCCAATTTAAATGTATCTATCATAAAAACTTGTCTAGATACATCTAAATTGAAGTCGACTAATATGGGTCGGAGGGAGAAGAAATTCCCATAGTGATATCCATTCTTTGAAGAACATAAAGTTGTTTTGAGTTATTTACATTTTTTTTAAAAAAAAAGCTAAGTATATAGTATGCTGTCAGACAATCGTTTCTGTTATCAATAAGATGTCCTGGATTCTACACTATGATAACGATGTTGAGGGAGAGTCAAAACTACCACAATAAGAAAAATAAAATAGTTAGAGTGAGCCCATAGATTTTTGTACAGTAGAAAAGAGGGAGTGGATCGGTAGACCATTCCCTGTCCATTTGTATCTTTCTTCCGTCTTAAATGCCACGTTTTTTTGTTCTGCGACACTTAAATGAGACGGTTAAAAACGGTTGATGTCAACCCAACGGTCTGTCAGCACCGCCCATGTCCTGGTTAAATGCGGAAGAGGTTATTTTGAGTTGTGTACATTTACTTCAAAAAAAGTTATTGAAGTTTTCAGATATTAGTTTCTGTTACAATAATAAGATGTCCTGGTTCCTATACTATACTCCCTCTATCAAGAAATACCCTGCATTCTAAGTTTAGTTAAGGTCAAACTTTGTAAAATTTAACCAAACATATTGAAAAAAAATTGTACATCTATAATACAATATAAGTACCATTGGAATCGTTATAAAATATATTTTCATAATATATACATTTGGTGTTATAGATGTTTATATATTTTTGTATATATTCTACCAAACTCAGAATACAAGGTATTTGAGGACAGAGAAAGTAACAAGGATGGCATGTTGGGCGGAAGGATCAACACTATTAGTACAAGAATAAAAATAAAATCAGAGTGAGCCCATAGATTTGAGTAGGAGAGAGGGGGATCGGTAGACCATTCCCTGTTCATTATTTGTCTCTTTCTTCCGTCTTAAATGCCACGTTTTTTGTTCTGCGACACTTAAATGCGACGGTTAAAACGGTTGATGTCGACCCAACGGTCTGTCAGCACCGCCCATACCCCAGAGCTACAGCTCCAGAACGTCAGAGCCGCAAGTCTGTTGGCAAGAAATCGCTAGTATCAAAATTTTGGCGTCGCTCCGCTAACTGGGCTTCAATCCAAAGGGATTCCTTTGCTAGCAGTCAACGCCAAATTTTTGGTACGGCAGCCGTCGGCTACAATCCAAGCAGACCCTTGGTACGCCGTAGTCTCGCGCCTAGTACTACCATTGCTTGTATGCATCCCCATGCCGTGCCCCACGCACGCACACCCAGCGCTAGCCCTCACAGGCCTCCACGTCGCGCTGCCTCCCCTGCCTGTGGGCCCGGCGTCTCCGTAGTATATAGGAGAATAGGCATGTGTCAACTGCGACGAGCCGGAGAACCAACCGCGGTCGCGCATGCAGCAACAGTGCTTGTGTAGCTAACTACTGTGCGGTACGTACGTGGTCTTTCCGACCGAGCGCCGGCGGACCGACCGCGGGTGGGGGATCCAACCGAGATCGAGCGTCTCCACTCTATTCCTCCATGCATGGACCAGCAGGGCATGGGCGCCTGCACTCGGCGGGCGTCGTCGTACCGAGGTGTACGTTTTTCCACCACTCCATCGGCTCGATCGACCAGCATGGCGCGAACGTCGTCTCGGCGTCGGCGCGTGCACGCGCACTATAGGGTAGGCCCGTTTCGACCTGTCGCTGCCGCTCGCTCGCTCACGTGCCCTGACCGGCGTGGCGAGCCGAGCGCCGCGCCTAGCTACCTAGCTCTTCCTATTCGACCAGACGACAGACGCCAACATGCGCGCGCGGCCGCGTGCCGACAGGCCTAGTCGTACGTACGTAGCCTACCGTATTCGCCGCTCAACCACCTTAATTAGTACAGTAGTACGTACGTAGAGCCGACCGTGTATTGAATCGCGCTTGCGATGACGTTGCATTGCATGCATGTGGTTCCCTCCACTGCGCGACGAAGACGAACAGTGCTCGTCCAAGTCGAGGGCGGCGGTGCACCATGCATGCACATACATGTGCGGGCCTGACATTGTTTTGGAGCTGCCGGAGGAAAAGACAATGGTAATAAGTACACACCGGTCGGCCGTGTACTCTTGCTTGCTTTGCACTACCCTCTCTCTCTCTTCCTTTGACCCGCTCAGCCCATGGACTCGGGTGGCGGTCTAGGATCGGGGGCGCACGACGGATCTCGACTCACATGCGAGGCGGTGGCGGAATGTTTTCCCTTGGACTCGTGCTGGGACACGGGAATATTCGCATGCCCTTCCAGTACAGACCATCCAAGTGCACCGAGAGTCAATCAAACGTACGGCGCTCTCTTCTGGGGATCCCTAAACAATGGGCCACCGCCTGGCCAGGGCTTGCAAGCCATACAAGTGTCTCCCCGCTCCCAGGTTTCGCGCCTCCGTTACCCTACGTAACAGCCTGACTAACTACCCTTCCAAGTTCCAATAAACTAGTAGTAGTACTCGAGAATCGAGAGACAAAGGTTAGTGAGACAGCAGAGCTTCTTCTTCGTCAAGAAACTAATACATGTTGCTTTCTCAACTAGGAAGCTGACTAGCTTGCCGTACGTGCATGGTGTGCCATGTATGCTAGTACCGCCTACCTCTCCGTTCAAACGAACCAAACCGTGCATCGGTACCGTCGTCATGTAAATTTGTCAAGATACGGGGACGTCAAACATTAATTAGGTACGGCAAGCTAAGCTAGCATTTTATATACTCCCGACAAATCATCAGCAATACGTGCGTAGAGCAACACTATGAAGACACTAGCTTGTTCTTGTCCAAAATAAATAAATAAATCAAAACACTGCTTGTTGGCTTCGAGCGAACATATACTAAACTATTCTAAAAAAAAAGAACATATACTAAACTATGAAATCTGGTGAAGCTAACGCGCGTACGTAGTTTCCTCGAATCCTCGTCAGCTCCCTCCCTGCGGCACGTACGACGTACCAACACATGCTGCATCCGGTTCCTGGCATGAGTCACTACGTACGTGTAGACAACGACGGACGATGCCTAGCTGTGTACTGGACGGTGGACAGCGCTCTCCGTCGCGTCCGTGCTCCACCGGCAAAGCTCCTGGTCGAGGACTTATTCAGTGTCTGCATGCGACTAGTGTCTGTGTCTTGCACGCCTCACAAACATATCTTGGCTTGTCCTCGTTTTTCTACGTATCTAGTCTAGCTCTAGTGTGCACACGTACGTCTGAGTGTGCATGTGTGAGAAGGAAAGGAGGAGACCGGCGACATATGCAACTACCCATCAGATGCTAACAGAAAATTCATTGCAAGAAGTGTGTGCTACACAAGTATTATTATTAATTAACCTGATTGATCGTCTGCTTCGAATACCATCTGATTACGACTCCTGCAGGTTGATAATGTCATCGATTACCTCACTTTCTGTGATTTCTTGTTATTTCTGATGACAATATGTTTGTCCACATGCATGCGAAGGCATGTAAGCCTACACGCTTCACATGCATACATGACTCACGGACCAGTAATGCTACATATACGGACGGGTTGTTATGGAATCCCGTCTACGGAATTACGTGGGTACTTGCAGACCAATCGTGGGGCTAGAATTATGGGAAGTGAAAATTTTTGAACCTATTAATTGTTGCCAAGTCATTCCGTAATTCTATTCCGTAAAGATTTTTTCGTAGATCTAGCATTTTCGCTCACGGACAGTATGTCTACAAGTCCGTTTGAATAAGTAAAAAACTACCTTGTGGGCACTCGCGCGTCGGCTTGCATGCATTCGTGCCTATGGCTTGTAAGGTTGTAGAACATGCGTGCATATATGAAGCGCCCCTTTAACCCTGCCGGCGTCAAAAGGTGTATGTGCATAGTTTACATAAAAGCACAGTGCAAGTGTGATTGTTAAACTTACATTGCATGTTTCCTTGCTGCAGGATGCTAGCCAGAGCATGCATGGAAAAATGAGGGAAAACATGCATGCACTGTCTAGAACCATGTAGGCCCATGAAAGAATACACCCCACTGTACTTGTTTCCCGTGCTGGTTGAAAGTTGCAGATTAAACAGCCATATGTTCCCCGCTACTTCTTGTATGCCAAGAAAGAAGTATTTTGCATGCCTACCTGCCTGCCAACTGCCAGCTAGACAGAGCGCTATTCATCATACTTCCAGGTGCTACCTAGCTGTTCCCATGTATGCCATGTATGCAAGTAGTATGTCTGGTGTTGATGCGTGCATGTACCGGTACATGCAGTTCCAGGTGCTACCTAGCTGTTCCCATGATCAACTGAGCCAGTGTAATCTCTCTCAAAAAAAAAAAAAAAAACTGAGCCGGTGTACGTGTCAGAGAGGTTAGGTGATCACACCAGTTTTTACCTCCAAAACCTACCATTTCGTTACGATACGTCCAGGGACAGCTAGCTAATTGTTACACATGTGCTTTCTCAATATACAGTACTACCCAAGGTTACGCAAAGTAAAGCCCACATTTTTATTGTGCACGCACGAGACACCATGCATGCAACTTGCAAAGCATGGTCGGAGTCATGGTTGGAGCCGGTAGAGACTTGGGACTTGCGGGAGTCTCGTGCAGCCGCTGCAAAGCGAGCAGAAGGGTGGTGTGGGGCCGGCCGCGTGCATGGCCGACTAGAATAGAGGCTAGCATATATGGTAGCTTCACACATGCGAGATTACCAGAGCACGCCTCTCTCCCGGCCGGGGTTCCAAAGTCTTAAAGTTTTTGGCGCAATCTCTGGACGTACGTACGACGCACAGATATATTCCCTACTACCTAGCAAAGCAAACTAAAGGTTTTTCTTTTAGTACGAGTCAAGACAACGCGCACACTGTGTCGCGCGCGTATGTGTACCGTGTACGTACGTGAGGGAGCACGCGACCGGCCAACGAATTGGCTAGAGCTTTCGCGGTGGAACCTTTGGAACCGATTCCATTTGAATAATAAGATGTCTCCGCAATACTTGCTTCTGAAACTTCTAGTATACATGTGCGTATATGTTTTGTGTACGAAATCATGCTAGTCAGACCGACGCTAGCTAGACTTAGTCTAGAAAATTACCAGTACCAAATGCAGACTAGGAAATTACCAGTACCAAATGCAGACAAAAAGTAAAATACTGGCAAGGAAAGGACTTTTGACTTCTAAGAAATGAGAACTAAGTACATGTCAGTGCTATGTTTATTGTTTAGTACAAAGAGTATGACAATTGACAATGAGCCACAAACTATGGAATTCCAATGCCCTGTGGATTTTTTTTTTCCTTGATCGTTGCATGACCATGAGCCAAACACACTGCATGCATGCATGCTTCGATTAGCAACAGGATGCAAATTATTAGAGCCGAGTGCTGCCACATTATTGAAAGGACGCATGCAAAACAGCCCACAGATACAGAAGGTTTTTCCAGGGGGCGGTGGCTGCAGGTATCGATTGGTCCCTTGGAAAAAGTTCATCGATCATACTTGGCGCGGGACAAAGCCAGCTCGCACCACCACTAGTAGACCTCCAAAAGGCACCGGAAACCATGCACAAAAAGCTAAACAAAACGCACGCACCGCACTCGCGTCCAAGATCTCCGTCCAATTCTACCACATAGTAGTATTTTTTTATGTTACTCTTTGAATATAGTAGAAATAGTACCGCAGAGACTGACATTTCAAAGCAGGAGGGGAGCAAACAAAGATTTTCACCGTACATGGGTGGGTTGGAAACTTGGAATAAGCGGCCGGCCCCCACATGGCGGTCAGGGTCAAATGGTCAAATCAGACCAGTTCTTCGACCAGGGGATCGGAGCCTTTTGTTTTTGGTGCGAGTGGCCTTCACAAGGCCAGGCCAGAGGGGCGTACCGTACATAGGCGCCTGGGCCCCCGCCGCGTGCGCCGGAGGCCGCGGCCAACACGTGGCCCTTTTCGCGCCGGGCCCGGCGGCTCAGCTGCTAGTGGCGACAGAGCGCACTTGTAGGCCCAGATGGACTCTTGTCTCAACCGAGTCCATGCTTCGGCTTCCCTGTTTGATCACGACCAGTCCATGCTAATTTATTCACAATCTCAGGGGGAAAAAAGGAAAAATTCATCACAATGCTAACGTACTTAGTACGTACAAAAGATGGTAGATATTGATTACTCCCTCCATCTCATCTCAAGGCTTAAGGCCTATATTTTTTTTGAAAAGTTAAACCAACTGAACTTTGATCAAACTTTTAGAAACTATCAATAAACATGATATTGATATTTTGTAGACATCATATAAAAATATATTTTATTATCTATCTAATGATATTGATTATGTATTTTGCATATTAACAATTTTTGATAAAAACTTGGTCAAACTGGACATAGTTTGACTTTTTTTAAAAAAATAGGCCTTACGCCTTGGGATGGAGGTAGTATATTTTTATGTCAAAATATATGTACGCTGGGATCAAAGCTAATTTGCGGGATTAAATAGGATTGTTGGTATTAGGATATGGGCTTTTCATGATGTTTAGTACTACGTTTCACTAAACTGTACTCTTGGGATGTTAGTACGATTCACTAAACTGCACTACATTGCTTTCAGACCTTAAATTCGCGCAAGGACAGAATCTTCATCATTAAGTGTTGTATATCTGGAATATCCAGGGATTTAATTGCATGCCTTTATATACAGGCCACAGATTCTCCTATTTATGATCACAAGTATTATTTTTATTTAGGGTGCGATTAAATTGTATTCCCAATGTTCTTTGACTTTGGCACTAAGGAAATTTATCTACTTCCCCGGCAAAAAGTATGAAATGAATGCAGTGCATTGAGACTCTAGATCAAAAATATATTGAAGAGGGTAAATAAAAAAAGACCGAACACATTTGCAGCGTAGAGGCACACATGTTGAATCCGTTCGTGGGTTCGGTAGGTCGAATCCCATTGGCTAGGAATATCACAAACCTTGAGAACCGATCACGGGCTTGGTGGTTAGAGCTAAGGGTGTCGTGCCAGTCCACCCAAGTTCGAGCTGTAGGACGTGCTCGAATTAAACAGGGTGCTATCCCGTTTAAAAAACACTAGAGAAGTTTTATCTATCTAACAACGTATAGCCAAGGGGTAGATCCTTTTGCTATTGGTTAATGTTTTAAAAAAATATTAAAGAGGATGAGATTTTTTCATTTTGCAAATAAAAAAAAGGATTGGACAACAACACGACCAATTCAAGGTGCGGCGCTTGGCCACCCTTCCACGCCATCTTCGCTCAGGACTCTCCCCCATCACGAAGTTCACACACAGGAAGCCAAAATAGGTGGCTTGGAAAAAGGGTCACACTGTGAGTCGGGAGTACAAACATTCGAGCCATGAACTCTTGAAAATAAACTTGTTTGCACATTTAACTCGCGTAATTAACAGTAGCCACGACACGTGGAAAGTACCACCCCGGCATTGGCATGTGTAACTTATCCGAGTCTCCGGCGGTGCTCCGCCTAAAAGATACCACTAGATGACATTACTATCCTCTATCTATAAACTGACATGGCGTTACTGCTGAAACACGTAGAAGATATATCTATGGCAACACGTTTTGTACGTCGGAACAAGTATATCAACACAGTTTAACTTGTAGAAGTATACAAAATTCATATGGAACACAATTAACATGATTTGCAAATGCATAGAATTGTGAAGCCAAAATGGCTATTTCTTCATGTTCTAAGCCCCCAATTAAGGCATCTCCAGGGAATCAAAATTACACATGAGAAATTCCAAGAGGTGGGCCAGCCCTCATCTCTATATATAGGCCTGGCGTCCACCGCCCACAATCATCAAACCACCTTCCTCTCCTTTCCTCCACAGTCCCCAAACCGTCGCCATCGCAGAGGCAGCATCGATCTCCCCCCTCTTTCTTTGCTCCGTCGTAGCCTACGCATCTTGTAGCTAGCTTTTCTCCCGCCGCTTCTTCGGTCGATCTCTCCCCTGTGCGTTCTTGCCATGACGAACCACGCCGCCTTCACCGCCGAGGACACGGTCACCGCCGTGGCGGCGCCGGCGCAGGCGGCCCGCCATTTCTCGTCGTTCCCGCCGCGCAGGGCGCGCGACTGCAGGAAGGCCGCCCTGGGCCGCATGGACCTCGCCGCCTCGGGGGTGCTGAGGGCCGGGTCTCTGCTGGACTCCATGAAGGCGTCGTCGCCCCGCCACGCCAAGCTCGCCACCGGCGCCGACCACGAGGACTGGATTGTAAGTTTTTCAGATATATGCGTGCATGGCTCCATCTTATTGGTCTCTCTCTTTCTCCCTCTCTCCTCGGACTGAAGAAATAATCGGTGGCCTGAAAAAATCGCAGGAGAAGCACCCGTCTGCATTGGAGTGGTTCGAGGCCGTGCTGGCGGCGGCGAAGGGGAAGCAGATTGTCATGTTCCTCGACTACGACGGCACCCTGTCGCCGATCGTGGAGGACCCAGAGAGCGCCGTCATGACCGAAGAAGTCGGTTTCCTCTCCGATCGATCCCCTCTTCTGTCCACAAGCTAGCTTCTAGGCTCCCTTTAGCTACTTCTCTCCCCCATGTCGTCATTCTTACCGCGGTTTATTTTTTTTCTTTTTGACTGACGCAGATGAGGGATGCGGTGAGGGCCGTGGCCCAGCATTTCCCGACCGCCATCGTGAGTGGGAGATGCAGAGACAAGGTACATTCCAGTGCCACCAAATTCTACTCCACTTTCTTCTTGGTCCCTTGCTGCTTTTACATTTTTTGGTGCCTTTTTTTTCCCTCTTCCTCCTCCGGGGCCCTTGCACACTGTAAAAGGAATCTTCCAGGTTTCCGTTTTGTAATATTTGCGCGTGATTTTACCGTGCACATGACATGGCATATATGTGCCTGCCGCCTTTCTTGGCTCCGAGCGAGCGAGCGAGCGTGAACCTAGACGCCATAGACACAACAGTACATGCAAATAAAGAGCTCCTACTATAGCAAAAAGGAAGCGTTTTAATGAGCGTTCTACAAAAAGGCCTGGACCCTTTGCTTGCTCTTTCTTTTCCTACTACACTTTAAATGCACCCCTTTCCCTACCATGATTGTCCTGCTACTACAAGAATACTCCTACACTGTATAAATACAAATTAATTTTTATCTGACCATGGTTGATATGGTTGTGGTGCAATACCAGGTGTTTAACTTTGTGAAGCTGGAGGAGCTGTACTACGCCGGGAGCCACGGCATGGACATCAAGGGCCCCACCACAGTGTCCAACCACAAGGCAAAGGTTAGTTAGTCCACATCGATCTCCCTCCCTCCCTCTCCAAAACTTTTTGTCTTGACTTATTCTCTCTATCTCTCCACAGTCTGTACCTTTTCTTCACGACATCTCCCTTGAAAGGGACTTTTCCTTGGTCATAATTTGCACACATTTTTGTATGCATTAATCAAGTACGTAGCACCTTGACAGTCTGATGATTTAGTGGTTTGTCTACGCAGGCTGACGAGGTTCTGTGCCAGCCGGCGATCGAGTTCCTGCCGGTCATCCAGGAGGTAAATAATTGTCTTCCCCTGAGAATTAATCAACCCTTGAATTGAATCGGTGCACTTTCTCCCCAAGCAAGTCCACAGTCCACACTGCTTATTCTAGAGTACCACGACACATATACTTAAGAAAGCTAGTGGAGTGTAAAATACTGATAAGCGACTTAGTAAGTCTGATTTGCTGACTAAGTTTTCCTGCCTGTCCATATATATGTTCAGGTGTATCAGACGCTGACGG
This sequence comes from Avena sativa, assembly GCA_916181665.1. Lineage (NCBI taxonomy): Eukaryota > Viridiplantae > Streptophyta > Magnoliopsida > Poales > Poaceae > Avena > Avena sativa. The sequence goes on from OV702284.1 coordinate 381,342,010, forward strand.
CCAAGATGCAGTCCATCCCCGGCGCTACGGTGGAGAACAACAAGTTCTGCCTCTCCGTGCACTTCCGCTGCGTCGCCGAGGAGGTAAAAAATTTCGTACTACTGAAAATACTACAACACGCACGTTTTAATCGCCTGGTTAATTATTAACTTTGCCTAACTTTGGCATGGATGCGTGTGCAGGAGTGGGATGGTCTGGGCGAGGAGGTGAGGGCGGTGCTGGACGGCTACCCTGACCTCTGCCTCACCAAGGGCAGAAAGGTGCTAGAGATCCGGCCGTCCATCAAGTGGGACAAGGGCAACGCCCTAGAGTTCTTGCTCGAGTCTCTCGGTGAGTTACACCACATACTGTACATGACAGCCAAACAATATTGCTAGTTCATGTTCAGTTACTTCCTATAATAATCCTATTTATTAGTAATAAAGATCCTAATAATATCTCTTTTGGATCTTTTTATCTTGATGAAGGTTATGCGGGGCATGGCGACGTTTTCCCCATATACATCGGGGATGACCGCACCGACGAGGATGCGTTCAAGGTACGTGCTCGATCGTATAGTGCGCGCTGCACTATGCACGCATAAATCACCTTCACTTTTGCACTAATGCTACGGCATGCAAAGAAAAGTTTATGAACTGATGCCTTTTTTCCAAAAACGAAACTCTAGGTGCTGCGCAACATGGGACAGGGCATCGGGATACTTGTCACCAAGTTTCCCAAGGAGACCAGTGCATCCTACTCTCTGCGTGAGCCTGCAGAGGTACATAACTATAAACACCGATATATACTTATTACCACTATATGTTACACTTATGCATCGCTGCAGGCATATATATGGAATGTACTAGTAGCTGCATGCCTATTCCTCTGGAGTGTCTAGCTAGAGCCACTATAGATTATAGAGCGGAAGAGCAAGTGTAATTAGGTGCATGAAATATACGTATATGCTCTCGAACTGCTTCCTCGTAAAGTTGATTGTTTGGAGAAAATAAAGCAGCGCAAAGTTAGGTGTTACTTTTCTCCCAGTCATGGATTTGGACATGCAATTAACCTGGTTGGTCATTCCGTCATTGTGGTGTGGCACACATGCAGGTGAAAGACTTCCTTCGTAAGCTGGTGAAGAGCAACGGGATAAAGGGCTAGTTCATCATTGAGAATGCCTACGCCAAAGTTCGCAGCCTATTATTCTCCCATCACGGCTGATGAGAACAGGTAAGCCCGATCTTGGTAAACCGTCTTGCAGCTTTTCAAACAATCATCTTGTTATCTCATGCTCGATGCTTACAGCGGCATCCATACAGTGAAATTCAATAAGGCGTCTGTTGTCACCTATTTTGGGCCCCCTCTTGGAACCAAGAAGATGAAGGACTGTTTTCGGATGGGCTTAGAGGATGCTTTCAGCCTTGAAGTTGGATCAGGATGGAGTCAAGGAGCAAGTCAATCAGGACCAAGGGAGGGAACCAGAAGAATCTAGAAGTTGTTCCGGGACACCCAATGGATTGGTGTTTGCACCGCGGCTCGACGCGGAAGATGACAAACGGACACTTGGATCCAGATCCAGTATGAAACCGGAGGCAAAGTTACCTAGTTTAGGGCTAGAGTTAGGGGTTTGAATCCTACATGTAAATATGTATGAGATACCCTATCTTGCAGGGGAAGACCATTCGTGCCATATATATGTGAGAGACAATGATTGACTGAAACTTAGACGCGAACACTCGAAAAAATTAATAACTTTAATTTTTTTCTGCTAAAACCTTATCTCCGCTCTTCGTTTCTCCGGTGACTTCGCATGTAACATGTTCGTCGAATCAAAAACCGAGCTAAGAGCGGCCAAACCTGGCTTTGTTTATCCCATAGTCACTTCTATAGGGTCCGTCTTTAGAAACTAGGGCTTTGAGTATTAAAAGCGTTGGCTAGATTGTCTTGTGTATCACACATCTAGCAGGCCTCCTCCGGCATGAGTTGCGGTGCATCACTTTTGGCATTGGAGGTACACATCAACGTGTCAGGGCATAAATGTTGGAACCCATTTTGGCGCAACGCACTTTTTGGCGACTCTGCTAGGGACAAAATCTTAGATGGAGTCACCATGGTGGTTTTTAATTTGCGGCCTGAAAGCTGAGTGGCCAAGGCATAGCAGGGTCCGAATTACTTGTTATCACCACAATTCGAAAAGTTGGGTGGGATTGCCGAGGGGGGTATTTCGAGTAAATGATGGTTAAACCAAATATTTTCAAATCTTCGTTGTTATGTCAGGATATTCTGTTACACTAGTACCTGTCGTGCCCCTTCTAAGCCACCCTGCACGTGTTGTTGGGGCAAATCCATTTATGTACTTTTCCAACCCCCGACACTGAATCTGACGGCAGCATCGATAGTCCTTTTTCGCCCACCGCCCCAAAACAAATCCGATGGCGGTAGTCCTTTTTCTCCCTCTCCCAACATTGAATCCGATGGCGGTGGTCCTTTTTCTCCCTATTCCACCTTTTTCCAGCCCAGCATGTCTAGCAAGCGAAGGTGATAGCTACGTCGGCGATTGATTCGGGTCCGTCGGAGCTAGAGTCTCAGGCGCAATGCCGGAGAAGAGAAGCAGCGACGAGGTATTTAGCCCAGGTAAGCGAGGAGATCAGCCAGAAGTTTGCTACCAAGGTACCTACGAGCGGCGGGTTAAAGAGAAAAGCAAGGCAGGCAGCGGTGCGGGATCGTGGCACCCAGATATCGAAGAAATTCACCTGGGAGAAGAGCGAGAGGTGAATTTTTATTATCTATGCCTTATCTTACAAGTAGATTAGTTACTGCAAAATAGAATTGAATGAACTGAAAAGTTCCTTTTAAATCAAATTAGGCCCAACTACAATACAAACATACCTATATGAGTTTATAGTTCATGTCCTCCAATACACTGCAAAACTATATTTTGGTTGCGAGAGGGTTGTGTTCGGGCAGGATGTGCATCTGCTTGTCAATTGAAAGGAGGTTCTGTCTGTAAAACAAAACTTGTGTGATTAACAATGATCATCAAACTCTAAATCACTAAAATTAGGGCTAACAAAAACTTTGATTAATTAAAACCATATGAATGCATGTGTGTATGTGGTGATTTGATAAATTCATGAATGAACTTGTGTGATTAACCTAAATAGCAATAAATGGTTTAAAGGTGAAAATAACATCATATAAAACAATTCCATGCAGAAAAAAATCAAGAGAAAATCAAAAACAAATCAAATAAAGCAAATGGTCATTTTTGTCAATCTTGCTCAATAGGTCACTTTGAGTGTTTCTAGTCCAAGATTTCAAACAGAAACTTTTCCAATCCTTTTCACCCCTTGCTAGACCAAGTAAAAGTGAAGCAAAGCCCACCTTTCAAACTTGCAGAAACATTTGGCAACCTCATTCAAATCACAATTCAAAATTGAATTTTTATCATATGTGAAGATCACACATTTTCAAAACCCAACCAAACCAGTGCCCCCTGACTAATCCAACTAACCAGATACTCCCTAGCATGTGCCTAGCAAACCCACCAAGTTTGAATCCAAAATTCAAATTTAAAGTTCTTTCGGCCATTTCATCAAACACCTTGCAAACACAAAACAAACAAACATCTAACACTATTATGAGCAGTGATTTGGCCTAACTTGTCCCCTCTCTAGCTCATAGCAGACATTTATTAGATCATCCAGCTTAGTTAGTAACCTCTAGCACCACTGTGAGATTGCCATTGCCATCAATGGTGAGCAGGCCGAGCCTCACCTTGCCACCCCAATGTGGACAACAAGCTAGAAGAAGAACTAGCTGCGCCAACCTTGTCCGGCATGCTTCCCATGCCTCACCGCCCCCTCTAGACCAGCCCTAGCTCAAAGACAGAGACAGGAACCACCAGAAACGTTGTGCCCGCGCCGCTGTCGACCATGCCAACGCACACCACCGTGCACGCGCCGTTCCCACTCAACCCGACCACCTCGAGCCCTTGTCGCCCGCCATCACGAACCCCACCGTCCCAGGAGACCACTAGACATGCTCGTTTCCTCGACCGTACCCCATAGCCGCCGCATGCCGCGAAGTTCGTCGTTGGTACCGCGCAGAGCACCATATGTTCCAGACCAAACCCCACCGCCCTATGCCTCGCTTTTAAACTAGAAACGGTCGCCAGGAGACCGCGCACCGTCCCCTAGCCTCAGCCACGCCGATAGCCGCCTGTATCGTCGCCTCCGATGAGCTCAGCCCACGCCGTGCTGCCCCTCTTGCTCGCCTATAAAAGGAGGCCTCCCCAGCTTGATTCCTCCACACCATCTCACTCCCCACCTCGCACTGATCCTTCCCACTTCTTCCCGGAGAAAGGCGAGCTCTCTCTCACTGGAATTTGGCCGGAGCCCGCCGCTGCTGGAGGAGAAGGGAGCCGTTGATTGAAGCCGCCCCAGGAGGAGCTGTCGGTACCAGGAGAACCGCCGTCATCGACTTCTTCGTTCACCCCCGTCGCCGACCATCGCCGGAGCCCCAATGATCCGCCCCATACCCCCACTGGCCGCGTTAGGGTTAGTTCCTCACCGGAGTAGCTCATCGTCAACGACGACCCTCAGCCGTTGGATTAGAATTAGATCGTAAGGCTCAAATTCATAGATATCGTTTCGTTTAGTTAGTTTCGCTGACTTATGACCCCATCTGTCAGCAGCCCGCACGCGCGCTGTGCGTAGTGGGCCGGTCCAGTAACTCTCCCGCGCAACCCAGTTAGTTTAAATTTAGATTTTTCATTTAAACTCAAACCCTAGTTCTGTCTGTTGATTCCAAAATCAATTCAGGGAGTTTTGCTAAACCAAACAGCATGAAACCAATTTTGTTAGAAAGGTATTGGAATGCTTAATCAAATCCCATTGGATTCAAACCATTTAGATTTGTAGATAACCCATGGTAAAAATAACAAGGCAGAATCTTTTCTGCATTCAAACATTTTTCAAAATTCAACCATAAAAGATTTTGAGTTGTTTCCAACTCTCAAAAATCACATTTAACTATACCTTTCAGAATATATAAAAATATATAGGTTTACTTACAGACATAATGTTCAAGTAATAAAAGAATGTCTCATAGGCATTTCTAGTCATTTAATTAAATAAAATAAAAAGGTTAAACCTTATTAAATTATGACACCACTTTAAATCATATTCCCATGTACTGAAATATGTGGTGATTACATGTGTCAACATGATCCCATGTTTGAGTTGGAGAATATTAAATCTTAAGTAGTTTTTCAATGAGTAGAAATTACTTTTCTCAAATAAAATAAATGAGACAAGTGCTTTAATCTTGTAATGTTAGTGATGATGCTAGATCATCTAGTATGAACCTTTGTGTGATGATTGGAAATATTTAAGTATTGTTTGGTGATTGTGTACCTCGTATGTATTTATAGACGCTAGTACCGACCAAGGATACAAGGAGGAAGGAGGATACTATGAGGAAGAAGCCGAGGAGAACTTCAACCACTGCTCTACACAAGGCAAGCCTAATACTACTAGTTGAATTAGCAAGCTAACACTTGCAAGATACCCTACTTATGCAAGCTACTACTTGCTTGTTACTATGCCAACTATATGCCTTAAGCATATGGGATTATACCCACTTGACACACCATCATATTTTTACTTGCAAGCTTAGTATTCTATTTTACCTATTAAACGCTTTCTATCAAAAGTTTACTTAGTGACTTGTAGATTCTAGAAAGATAATTGAAGGTAGCATAGAGAGCATAAAACTTGGCCTAAGATAGATAATCTTGATGTCATCCTAAGGCATGAGATTGAACTTAGATCATTCACCTTTGTTACCACACCTCATTAGTGTTTACCCCCACATGTAGCTGCTAGTGCTAAGCATAAAACTTGATCAACTTTAGATGGGAATACTTGGTGAAAATGGTTATGAAAACCTTAGAATGATGAGTCATTCTACTGAAATGTTTTGACATGTGTTCTTGAAAACACCAGAAGATTTGAATGATGAAAATGTTGAGGCATGAGCCTTAATCCTTTATAAAACTGATGGTTGTCTGGATGCGATACCATTCCAATTTTACAGTACAACCACAATACCCGAAATTTGGGTAGGGCTTGACTGGAAATTTATATACCTTAGTATGGGTTCCCTTGCGGCCAAGGTCTGAGCTGAGGCTACCTTGTGAAGATTGTCCACCTGTGAAGTACCCAAGATGACAGATGGTCATGGTGGGGAGGCCAAACTCACGGAAGAGGTGCCTATACTAGGGCGTGTAATGTAAAGGTTAGGATTTATTATCTGCATACTAAGTATGGTGAATTCAGGATTGTTCCTGACAGATGTATCAAATGTTGTGGTGAAAGTGTACAATCTCTGCAGAGTATCAAACTATTCGAATAGCCGCGTCCGCGGTTATGGACAGTTGGAGTGGCCATACTGTTCCCCTGTCAGATGTTTTCAAAACAACTTATGAAATGATTTATGACTTTGACTTGACTACAACAGAGTTGTGATATGGAATTCAAGTTCCCACTTAGGTGCTATAAAACTTTCAACTAGCTTTCTTTGCTTTTGAACTTAGTAGAGGTAAATCTGGCTTTTTGCAAAACAACCCTAGAGCTTAGTATCCTACTACCAAAAACCCCCTTCACTTATTAGTATTAGTTTGCGAGTACTTAAAGAGTACTCATGGCTTTGTCCCTGGCTATTCCCGTGGCCAGACTATGAAGAGGAGTTTCAGGATGATGGACCGCAGGAAGTTTACGACAACTAGGATCATCTCCCATCGTTAGCATTGCCTGTGACCCTGAATATGGAGCTTCGCCTACGCTATCGTTATCTTTACGTTATTCCGCTGCTTGAGTTGTATTAAGAACTGGATCATGAGACCATTATTTGTGTAAGACCTTGTGTATGGTTTGTAATGGATGATGTACTGTGATATCCAAATCTGTTATGTATCGCAAAAATGGTAATCCTGGGATTGCGATATATGGCATAACAGACATCTGGGATTAAAAATCCAGGTGTTGACAAGTTGGTATCAGAGCCATCCTGACCATAGGAGACCCTAGTTAGAATGGACGTTTGAATCAAAAACTTAGTTTCAAAACCAAAGGAAGTGAGTATTTACAAAAAAATATTCTTATTCTTCACTTGGATTCTTTCATGAAAATTCATGTTCCTCAAAAATTCTAGAAAATTACATAAAATTTGACACACTTGATCACTCTACTAACGTACTCATCCTATATTCTTATAGATGGACGTGAAGTACAACAAGTTTTATCAGTTGGGGAATGGAGGAGACCTCATCTTTGAGCGTGACTTGGGCCAGCTGTCAGAGATGCTGGAGCGTCCGCACCCCAAGTTCTTCGGAGCTCAGCTCAATGATCAGGAAGGAGAAGATTTGCAGTGGCTAGTTGTTGCAAGTCTCCGAGGAAAGATTGAACCTCCCACTGCAGAGGGAATTCAGTTCACCTTAAGAGAGAACAACTGGCTCGATTGACTTGCCAGGGCCATGCAGGAAGCTCTCGCCCGTCTGTGCGGGTAGAGTATAAATCAAATCAAGGGTACCCGCTTCGAGTTCTACCCAAGGCGTGATGTTATGGGACAGCCACTGGAGGCCCCATACCTGAAGGGTTTCGCAGCATAGTAAATCAAAAAAATTCTACGGATGCGAACGGGAAAGCCAAGATCTAATCTAGGAGATGCAAACAACGAGGGGGGATAGATGATATCTTCATACCCTTGAAGATTCGCACAGCGGAACGTTCAACGGAACGTGGTTGATGTAGTCGTACTAGCTTCTCCTCCTCGCGATCTGATCCGATCCAACACCGCAAGTGGCGATTCCTCCGAGAGATGCACACGTATGGCACCTCGACGTCTCCTCCTTCCTCGGTCCAGAAAGTGGGGTGGAGAGATAGATTGGATCTACAACATAACGGTGTGGTGCAAAGGTGGAGAGTTTCTGCGACAGGGCTTCGCCTACACGCAATCGAGAGAGAGAGAGATCTGGAGGGCAGCAGTATGGCGGCTAGGGTTGAAGGAGTGGGGAAAGAGGGCTGCGCCCCTTCCCTCTATATATAGGGGGCTGGCCGGCCCCCTTGGCCCCTCCTCCAAGCCCTAGGGCGGCAGCCCCAAGGGTTGGAGTGGGGGGCAAGTTTTCCCCCTCCTTCTAGAAGGTTTCCCTAGGGTTTTGGCCGGCTGGGACTATGGGCCTTGTGCCCCTGGCCCAATGCGTCCAGGGCACTCCCTCGTAGGCCCACGCCCCCTCCCGACAAGTGGGGCCACGTTGGTCCCACTCCGGAAGGTTCTAGAAGCTTCCGGTACAATACCGAACAATTCGAAACAATTCCGAAATCCAAAAACTGCTTTCCCTTATATGAATCTTATTCTCCGGACCATTCCGGAACCTCTCGTGACATCCTGGATCTTATCCGAGACTCCGAACAAAAACTCATAAACCAATTATCCATTCTATCCTAGCGTCGAGGCACGTTAAGTGTGTGACCCTACGGGTTCGAGAATATGCAGACATGATCTTCTATCAAAAATCAACAGCGGGGTCTGGAAACCCATATTGACTCCCACATACTCATCGATGATCATATTTGATGAACCACGATGCCAGGATTCAATTGATCCCATATATATTCCCTTCGTCACGCGATATTTTACTTGCCCGAGATTCGATCGTCGGTATCGGCATACCTAGTTCAATCTCGTTCACAGCAAGTACTTTACTCGTTCCGTAATCCGATAGCACTTTGTGATTAACTCCTTAACCACGTGCTTGCAAGCAGTGTTGATATCGATTAATGAGTGGGACCGAAGTATATCTCTCCGACTTGGGAGGGACAAATCCCATCTCGATACATACAACCCAACAAGTACTTTCTGATCACCTGAGAGACACCTTTATGATCACCCTCTCATAGGATGACGTTTGATGACCTCAAAGCTTTCTTCCGATACCAGGGAGTTTCATTATCTCATGGTGTAAGGAATACAATATTTGACATAAGAAAAAGCTTTGCAAAGATGAACACGATGACATGATCTAATTGCTCTGCTTGATTTGGGTATATCCATCATATCATTCTCCCAATGATATGATCTCATTATTAATTGAAACCTCATGTCTATGGTTAGGAAACCTTAACCATCATTAATCAATGAGCTAGTCCATAGAGGCGTACTAGGGACACGGCGTTGTTCCTAAACCACACAAGTATCAAAGTTTCCGCTTAATACAATTCTAGCATGGAATGTAAACTTTATCATGAACAAGAATTATAATAATAACATATTTATTATTTCCTCTAGGGCATAATTCCAACAATACCACCCCGAGCTGAAGATTCAGTTGGACCATCTCAGCTTCATGATGTATGACCGTCGGAAGGAGTTGGACAATGCCCGTTCCTATGCCAACCACAAGTACGCCATCGCCAAGAAGAAGGATCAGACCATCGCCATGCTAGTGAAGGATCGCAAGTCTCGTCGCCGTCAGCTCGACAAGAAGGAGCGCATCATTTCCCGTCTTTGCCACCGGATCACAGATTTGGAGGAGACCATCCACGAGAGATACATGCAGTTGGAGGAGTGGGAGAATGCAGGGGAAGACCTTCATGGAGACCCCTACTCCTATCTGACAGGATACGGATGTCGCCTAGACGGAGGGTGAATAGGCGATTAAAATTTTCCTAGAGTGGCTCAACAAAGGCGGAATAAAACTAGTGTTTACTTTGTAAAGCACAAGCTAGAACAACTAAGGTTCACCTATGTGCACCAACAACTTATGCTAAGCAATACAAGCAACAAAGTGATAGCAAGATATATATTACTTCAAGCACGGAGGCTATCATAATGTAAAGTGCATAAGTAAAGAGCTCGGGTATAGAGATAACCGAGGCACGCGGGGACAACGATATTTTACCGAGTTCCTCCCAACATGGAGCACGTCTCGTTTGTAGAGGGGGTGGTATCAAACCACCAACTCCACAAAAGGCCTCCCTTATTCTTCGGTGAATCTCACCCCAATGGGATCGATCCACACTTCCACTATCGGTGCACTTGTCGGTGGCAAACCGGAACCTCTCACAAGGTTGGGGCACTTCTCCACAACTTAATTGGAGGCTCCCAACAAACGCCACCAAGGCCACAACCTGCAACACCAACAAACCGTCTAGGGTTCCAAGAACCCAAGAGTAAAAAGCTTCTCAACTTTCACTCACCAAATCCTCCGGGGAGAACTCAAACTGATGCACCAAATGCAATGACAAGAACACAAGTAGTGCTCAAATCCTTCTCTCCCAAATTCCACCAAAGCTACAAAAGCTTGTCGGGGAATAAGAGAGGAAGAACAAAGGAGGAAATCCACAAAAGACTCCAAGATCTAGATCCCAAGATGTTCCCCTCACTTAGAGGAGAGATGGATTGGTAGGATTGTAGATCTAGATCTCCTCTTTCAAATACCTAAAGTATATGCAAGAATCAAGGGAGGGATTGAAGGGGGGTAGCAAGCTTCAAAAGGTCAACAATAGTGGGGGAAAACTTGCAAGAGAGCTGGGGAACCATTAGGGAAGAAGGGCCCCTTAAATAGGTCCCTAGAAATCCAACCGTTAGGCCCAGGAATCGCCCGGTCCAGAGTCTCCGGTGTACCCAGGCCAAACGGGGACAATCTGGAGGACGTACTGGATGTGGTCCGGAGATTAGACCGGAGATTAGTCCGGAGTCTCCGGTCTTACAAAAACTGGCAGAAAGACCAATACGAAAACATCCATAACTTTTGCATCCGAACTCCGATTTTGATGATCTTGGGCTCGTTTTAAAGAGGACAATAAGCTCTACAAGATCATACAGAAAAACATAATAGTCCATCAAGGGAGTATAGAACCAAATGACGAAAGGTTTAACCTCTCTCAAAAAGACAAACCAGTAAAACCTCCAACATCGAAAACGTAGTAGAGAATGCATATGAAATCCGTTTTCGATGAACTAGAGCTTGTCATGGAGATTAAAACAACCTATAAATCCTCACATGAGTAAGAACCAAATAATGGAAGGTTTTACCTATCTCTAAAAGACAAACCGGTAGAACCTCCAAGGTCAAAAACGCAATAAGATATAAAGGGGAAATCCGTTTTTGATGAACTATGGCTTGTTATGAATATTACCACAAGCTCTAGAACCTCACATGGATAAGATACAAATAACAACAAAGAAAGGATGATGCTAAGTATGCAAAGGTTTGAGCTCTCTCTGAACGATATGATCGAGTTACTCACTTGGGAGCCCCTCTTGATAGTACGGTTGTCTATCCTATAAAGCGGTCTCCCCAACTAACACCATGAGACCGGTAAGAAAGAAACCCTATCAAGATCATACCTTTGCCTTGCGCATATTCCACTTGATTATGATTTAGACGGTCTTGTCTTTCTCAAGATGGAACACCTTTCTTGATTGCTCTTGTACGCACTTGCTTGATGAAGACTTGCAAGTTACTCCCCCATACAACATGGGGAACCTTTACTTTGACCTTGTCTTCATCGATCCATGATCACCGAGGATGTCAATCTTTAAGCATGAGATCTTCATAGGTTTAACTCTACATGACCAATCTGTGGATCACTCTTTGAACACCTTGGTCACCACTTGATCCTCTTCACTTTCTTCTTCTCCAAACCTTGAAGCCAACATATGGTTCAAGCATTGCCTATGGACAATTCCTACAAGTACAACTTGATACAAGCATTAGTCCATAGAGATTGTCATTAATTACCAGAACCACACATGGGGGCCCACATGTTCTTTCACTATCTCAGTGACAATGATGACTTCATGGAGGATCAGGCCATGGACTTCTTCACCGATGAGGATGACTTTGCCTTCATTGATGATGATGAGGATGAGGACACTGACTCCAAGGAGTAGTAGCACTTGGGCACTAGCGTTAGTGAATTGTATTCGGTCCCACTGTATCGTAGTTTCCCGGAATGGTTCTTAAAACCATATGCTTTCCTTTGTTGTGGTGTGTGTTTGTATCGTGTGCTATGAATGAAAGAATGAAAAGCAAGTTGCTAGAAAAATCTGAGTCAAACTTCAAAAAAACTTTTCAAAATCCCTGAACCTTAGAAATTTCCCTCTTTTCTCATGATCTATCTCAATCTTTAGATGCCTCGCGGAGGAAGTGGTTCATCCCCAGACCCGATGTTGCAGATCTTGCAAATGTTGGTTTATGACCGCGAAGCTGAAAGAGCCAAACGTCAAGCCAACTTAGCCACCCTTCAACAGATAGCCCAGATGGCCAACAACAATCAAGGCCATGGAAATCAGGACAACCATGGATCTAAGCTCAAGAATTTCCAAAACACCAATCCACTTGGTTTCACTAAGTCAGAAGAGCCCCTAGATGTAGATGATTGGTTGCAAACCATGGAGAACAATCTAGAACTTGCAGGAGTGGAAGCTAACGAGAAAGTATTATTTGCTACCCACTATCTGGCAGGAGATGCAAGAGCATGGTGGAACAGCGTTCACGCAATGACATGAGGTCAGCTGATGACTTGGGATGAATTCAAAGTCAAGTTCAGTAGAACCCATGTGCCACCGGGTTTAATCAAGAGGATGAGAGATGAATTCATGGAACTGAAACAAGGGAGAATGATAGTAGTGGAATACCGTGACAAATTCTTGTCATTGGCTAGGTATGCACCGGATGAGATCGACACTGAAGCCAAGAATAAGGAGAGATTCCTGAATGGTCTGCACGATGAAATGCAGACGGTGTTAGTCAATATCCCCTTTGCTGATATTGAAGCCTTAGTGGACTCTGCCATTCAGATGGAAGGAAAGATCAACCAAGCCAATGAGAACCGCAAGCGTCGCATGATGCATCAACCAGGAACCCACGATACACCAAAGTATCGCCCCAACCCATCTCCAGGATTTGCCCCAATAACCAACAGACCCCCGATGAACCGTCCGACCTATCCCAACCGTGGAAACCCAAGGCCCGGAGGAAACCACAATAACCCCGACAACCCCAGCAATTTCAACCGTGCACCACCCAAGTTCAACAACAACAATGCTGCCACCAACACTAACACTGCCCCAAGGACTGGAAGCAATGTTGTGCCTGTTGCAGCAAAGGACAAGTCGCAAGTGACTTGTTATGAATGTGGAACCAAGGGTCACTACTCCAATGAGTGCCCCAAGAAAATTGTCGTAGCCCCCAATGCAAATGCCCCAGCTCAGCAGCAGCGTCGTGTTTAGCCCGGAAGAAGGTTTTCCCCAGGTAATTCGCACAACCGCAACGGCCGTCTCTTTCTCATGCATGGTAAAGAAGCCCAGGAAGCGCCAGATGTCGTGCTGGGTATGTTTTCTGTTAACTCAGTACTTGCAAGAGTGTTGTTTGATTTTGGAGCATCGCACTCATTTGTTACTGAAGAATTTGCATGCACTAGTAAGATTCAACCAACCAAAAAAGCCGTCCCTATCCGAATCCATGGCATAGATTTTCATGCTAATATAATAGTACTCAGAACTAAAGGTTTGGAAGTAGTACTAGGAATGGATTGGATGTCCAAACATAAAGGATTAATTGACTGTGCCAAGAAAGCTATAACCATGACCAGTACAGCCAGAATATCAGTTGAGCATGTATCTGAAACCTTGCCCCGTCAATTCAAGTGCAACAAGAGTATAGACCAGCCAACCATTGACCAAGTTCGGATAGTCTGTGAATACCCCGATGTATTTCCAGATGTTTTGCCCGGTATGCCCCTAGATCGGGATATCGAGTTTATCATTGAACTAATACCTGGAACCGGACCCATAGCCCAAAGACCATATAGTATGAACCCGTCTGAACTAGCAGAACTGAAGAAGCAACTGGATGCCATGTTGGAAATTGGATTGATTCAACCAAGTGCGTCACCATGGAGATCACCTGTTTTGTTTGTGGACAAGAAAGCTAGAGGTAACTGTTTGTGTACGGATTATCGGAAGTTGAATGATGTCACCATCAAGAACAAGTACCCACTGCCGAAGATAGAAGATCTGTTTGATCAGTTGACGGGTGCCAAAGTGTTTTCTAAAATTCATCTTAGAACTGGCTATCATCAACTCAAAATTCGTGCAGAGGATATTCCAAAGACTGCCTTTACCACCCGATATGGATTATATGAGTATACGGTCATGTCTTTTGGATTAACCAATGCCCCCGCTTATTTCATGAATCTCATGAATAAGATTTTTATGGACTTCCTGGATAATTTTGTCGTTGTTTTCATCGATGACATTCTGATTTATTCCAAATCAGAAGAAGAACATGAGATACACCTAAGGACCATTCTTGGAACCCTTAGAGAGCATCAGCTATATGCCAAGTTTAGTAAATGTGAATTCTGGTTATAGGAGGTAGGATTCCTCGGACATATTGTATCAGCCGGAGGAATTGCAGTTGACCCTGCGAAGGTGAAGGATGTCGAAGATTGGCAAGCCCCAACCACTCAAACCCAAGTTCGTGCATTTCTCGGATTAGCGGGATACTACCACAAGTTTGTAGAAGGATTCTCGAGTATTGCCAGACCCATGACCCAATTAATGAAGAAGGACAATAAGTTTGAATGGATGGACAAATGTGAAGCGAGTTTTCAAGAACTCAAGAGGAGATTGATTTCAGCCCCAATCTTGATCATGCCGGATATCACCAAGCCCTTTGATGTGTATTGGGACACATCCAAGATCGGTCTCGGATGTGTGCTAATGCAAGAAGGCAAAGTTATATCTTATCTATCCTAACAACTGAAACAACATGAACAAAATTATCCAACCCATGACCTTGAACTAGCAGTCGTAGTTCTAGCCTTGAAGACATGGAGGCATTACCTGATGGGAAACCGTTGTGAGATTTATTCGGATCACAAGAGCCTGAAATATATATTCACTTAGAAGGAGATGAATATGAGGCAGATAAGATGGATTGAGCTAATCAAGGACTATGATCTGGACATTCACTATCACCCCGGTAAAGCCAATGTGGTAGCAGATGCCCTTAGAAGATTGAAGTGCCGCTTGAACTCCATGATTTTGAAGGAGCAACCAAGTTTGCATAAAGAGATGGATGATTTCTGAATGGAATTAGTGAGTGAAGGATTTTTGGCGAGCATAGAACTTCAACCCACTTTGAACAGTCAGATCAAGGAGGCACAGAAAGGAAATGCTAGTATCGACGGAATCAAACGTCGTATCGGTATAGGCAAAGTACCTGGTTTTACCGAAGACGAAGGAGTTTTGTGGTACAAAGGATGTCTTTGTGTACCAGCAGATTCGGAATTGAAAGAAGTGATTTTGAAAGAGGCCCATGATACTCTTTATTCTATCCACCCCGGAGGAACGAAGATGTATCAGGATTTGAAGGAACAATTTTGGTGGCATAAGATGAAGAGAGAAATCGAAAGATATATCGCCAAGTGTGATATATGTCAGAGAGTCAAGGCGGGACATCAAAGACCTGCAGGACTGTTGCAACCACTACAGATTCCAGAATGGAAATGGGATTCCGTTGGAATGGACTTTATCACCGGATTGCCTACTTCTAGTAGGGGAAATGACTCTATCTTGGTCATAGTTGACAGATTGTCCAAAGTCTCCCATTTCTTACCAGTCAAGACCACATACCAGAGTTCGAAGCTAGCAGAGTTATACATCGCTAGAATCGTTAGTCTGCACGGAGTCCCCAAGAACATTTTATCGGATCGAGGAATTCAGTTTACCTCGAGATTCTGGAAGAAAGTCCAAGAAGGTTTAGGAACCCGACTGGACTTCAGCACAACGTATCACCCACAGACTGATGGACAAACGGAGCGAGTAAATCAAATACTCGAAGATATGTTGAGAGCATGTGTGCTAGAGTATGGATCTAAATGGGAAGACTGTCTGCCTTTCGCAGAATTTTCATACAACAATAGTTATTAAGCTAGTCTGCAAATGGCCCCATTTGAATTCATGTATGGAAGGAAGTGTCGCACCCCTTTGAATTGGTCGGAAGTAGGAGAGAGTCAGATTTTCAGACCCGGCATCCTACGAGAAGCAGAAGAGAAAGTTCACAAGATTCGTGAGCACCTCAAGACCACCCAGTCAAGACAGAAGAGTTACGTCGACAAGAGATGTCGAGACCTCGCTTTCAATATCAGAGATTTTGTGTATCTCAAAGTGTCGCCTTTGAAGGGAATGCAGCGTTTTCAGCTCAAAGGAAAGCCCCTAGATATATAGGACCTTTCAAAATTTTGAATCATCGAGGAGAAGTATCATATCAATTGGAACTACCAGAGGAGATCACAGCAGTACACAATGTGTTCCATATATTGTTACTTCGTAAATGCCTTGAAGTTTCGGAGAAGACTGAAGTTTTCAAGAACATTGATCACCGGACCATAGAGATCAACGATGACCTGACCTATCCCAAAGTACCCATCCGTATTTTGGAAAAAGCTTTTAGAACCACCAGGACCCGAAGCATCAAGTTTCTCAAGATTCAGTGGAGCAACCACACCGAAGAAGAAGCTACCTGGGAGCGCGAAGATCACATCAGGATAGAGTTTCCCGATCTCTTTAAAACATAGGTAATCTTTTTCCTTCTTTTTAATATCTCGGGACAAGATTTTTTTAAGGGGGGGAGGTTTGTAACATCCCAAAAATATAAAACAATGATCATCAAACTCTAAATCACTATAATTAGGGTTAACAAAAACTTTGATTAATTAAAACCATATGAAGAATGCATGTGTGTATGTGGTGATTTGATAAATTCATGAATGAACTTGTGTGATTAACCTAAATAGAAAGAAATGGTTTAAAGGTGAAAATAACATCATATAAAACAATTCCATGCAGAAACAAATCAAGAGAAAATCAAAAATAAATCAAATAAAGCAAATGGTCATTTTTTCCAATCTTGCTCACTAGGTCACTTTGAGTGTTTCTAGTCTAATATTTCAAACAGAAACTTTTCCAATCCTTTTCACCCCTTGCTAGACCAAGTAAAAGTGAAGCAAATCCCACCTTTCAAACTTGCAGAAACATTTGGCAACCTCATTCAAATCACAATTCAAAATTGAATCTTTATCATATGTGAAGATCACACATTTTCAAAACCCAACCAAACCAGTGCCCCTTGACTAATCCAACTAACCAGATACTCCCTAGCATGTGCCTAGCAAACCCACCAAGTTTGAATCCAAAATTCAGATTTAAAGTTCTTTCGGCCATTTCATCAAACATCTTGCAAACACAAAACAAACAAACATATAACACTATTATGAGCAGTGATTTGGCCTAACTTGTCCCCTCTCTAGCTCACAGCAGACATTTAGTAGATCATCTAGCTTAGTTAGTAACCTCTAGCACCACTGACTTGTAAGGCTCAGATTCATAGATACCGTTTTGTTGGATTAGAATTAGATCGTAAGGCTCAGATTCATTGATACCGTTTCGTTTAGTTAGTTCCGCTGACTTATGGATCCCATTTGTCAACAGCACGCACGCGCGCTGTGCGTAGTGGGCCGGCACAGTAACTCTCCCGCGCAACCCGGTTAGTTTAAATTTAGATTTTTCATTTAAACTCAAACCCTAGTTTTGTCTGTTGATTCAAAAATCAATTCAGGGAGTTTTGCTAAACCAAATAGAATGAAACCAATTTTGTGAGAAAGGTATTGAAATGCTTAATCCAAACCCTTTGGATTCAAACCATTTAGATTTGTAGATCACCCATGGTAGAAATAACAAGTCACAAGCTTTTCTTCATTCAAACATTTTTCAAAATTCAACCATAAAAGCTTTTGAGTTGTTTCCAACTCTCAAAAATCACATTTAACTATACCTTTCAAAATATCTAAAAATATATAGGTTTACTTACAGACATAATGTTCAAGTAATAAAAGAATGCCCCATAGGCATTTCTAGTCATTTTAATTAAATAAAATAAAAAAGGTTAAACCTTATTAAATTGTGACACCACTTTAAATCATATTCCCATGTACTGAAATATGTGGTGATGACATGTGTCAACATGATCCCATGTTTGAGTTGGAGAATATTAAATCTTAAGTAGTTTTTCAATGAGTAGAAATTACTTTTCTCAAATAAAATAAATGAGACAAGTGCTTTAATCTTGTAGTGTTAGTGATGATGCTAGATCATCTAGTATGAACGTTTTGTGTGATGATTGGAAATAGTTAAGTATTGTTTGGTGATTGTGTACCTCGTATTTATTTATAGACGCTAGTACCGACCAAGGATACGAGGAGGAAGGAGGATACTACGAGGAAGAAGCCGAGAAGAACTTCAACCACTGCTCTGCACAAGGCAAGACTAATACTACTAGTTGAATTAGCAAGCTAACACTTGCAAGATACCCTACTTATGCAAGCTACTACTTGCGTGTTACTATGCCAACTATATGCCTTAAGGATATGTGATTATACCCACTTGACACACCATCCTATTTTTACTTGCAAGCTTAGTATTCTATTTTCTTTATTAAAAGCATTCTATCAAAAGTTTACTTAGTGACTTGTAGATTCTAGAAAGATAATTGAAGGTAGCATAAAGAGCATAAAACTTGGCCTAAGATAGATAATCTTGATGTCATCCTAAGGCATGAGATTGAAATTAGATCATTCACCTTTGTTACCACACCTCATTAGTGTTTACGCCCACATGTAGCTGCTAGTGCTAAGCATAAAACTTGATCAACTTTCGATGGGAATACTTGGTGAAAATGGTTATGAAAACCTTAGAATGATGAGTCATTCTACTGAAATGTTTTGACATGTGTTCTTGAAAACACCAGATGATTTGAATGATGAAAATGTTGAGGCATGAGCCCTAACCCTTTATAAAACTGATGGTTGTCTGGATGCGATACCATTCCAATTTTACCGTACAACCACAATACCCGAAATTTGGGTAGGGCTTGACTGGAAATTTATATATCGTAGTATGGGTTCCCTGGCGGCAAAGGTCTGAGCTGAGGCTACCTTGTGAAGATTGTCCACCTGTGCAGTACCCAAGATGACAGATGGTCATGGTTGGGAGGCCAAACTCACAGGAGAGGTGCCTATACTAGGGTGTGTAATGGAAAGGTTAGGATTGATTATCTGCATACTGAGTATAGTGAATTCAGGATTGTTCCTGACGGATGTATCAAATGTTGTGGTGAAAGTGTACAATCTCTGCAGAGTGTCAAACTATTCGAATAGCCGTGTCCGCGGTTATGGACAGTTGGAGTGGCCATACTGTTCCCTCGTCAGATGTTTTCAAAACAACTTATGAAATGATTTATGACTTTGACTTGACCACAATAGAGTTGTGATATGAAATTCAAGTTCCCACTTAGGTGCTATAAAACTTTCAACTAGCTTTCTTTGCTTTTGAACTTAGTAGAGGTAAATCTGGCTTTTTGCAAAACGACCCTAGAGCTTAGTATCCTACTACCAAAAACCCCCCTTCACTTATTAGTATTAGTTTGCGAGTACTTAAAGAGTACTCATGGCTTTGTCCCTGGCTATTCCCGTAGCCAGACTATGAAGAGGAGTATCAGGATGACGGACCGCAGGAAGGTTACGACAACTAGGATCATCTCCCATCGTCAGCATTGCCTATGACCCTGAAGATGGAGCTTCTCCTACGCTATCGTTATCTTTACGTTATTCCGCTGTTTGAGTTGTATTAGGAATTGGATCATGAGATCCTTATTTGTGTAAGACCTTATGTATGGTTTGTAATGGATGATGTACTGTGATATCCAAATTTGTGATGTCTCGCAAAAATGGTAATCCTGGGATTGCGATGTATGGCATAGCAGGCATCTGGGATTAAAAATCCGGGTGTTGACATGTGCTTTATGTTAAAATTGGTAGTCATAGCTATTATGGTTTATGTGATATTGGTGCTAGTTCCATTGCTATTCCTTATGAGCATTACAGGGAAATTATGCATGAGATTGGTCCTTGTGAGCTTGAGGACATTGATGTGGTTATTCACCTTGCTAATAGAGAGCAAGTTTTCCCCATTGACATTGTAAGAGATGTGGAGGTCCTTTGTGGTAAGATTAAATATCCTGCTGATTTTCTAGTACTTGGTAAAGAAGCTAGTAAAACCTATCCTATTATCTTTGGTAGACCCTTTCTGAACACTTGTGGGGCTATCATAGATTGTAGGAAGGAAAAAGTTTTGACTAAGTTTGCTGAAGAGTCTTGTGAGTTCAATTTTTCCAAATTTGTCAAAACTCCTTATGAAAATGAACCGCCTGATGAGGATTTCAGGGTTGAACAACTTTCTACTATTTCTCTTGCTCCTAACAATGCCTTGCATCAGTTCATGGAAGATCATGAAAGTGATGCCTTCATGAAGGAAAGAAATGAGATTGATGAGGCTTTCCTTCGTCAGCCTAAGTTACTTAAGCATAATTTACATGTGGAAGATTTGGGTACCACACTACCACCTAAAGGGGACCCTGTTTTCGAATTAAAACCTTTACCTGATGATCTTAAATATGCTTATCTTGATAACAAGAAAATAGATCCTGTTATTATTAGTTCTAAACTTTCAGGAAAGGAAGAAGAAAGGTTATTGGAGATATTGAAGAAACACCGAGGAGCTATGGGCTATAATCTTGATGATTTAAAGGGGATTTCTCCTACTATATGTCAGCATGCTATTAATATAGAGCCTAATGCAAAACCAGTTGTTGAGCACCAACATTGTCTAAATCCTAAGATGAAGGATGTGGTAAGAAATTAGGTATTAAAACTCCTTGATGTTGGTATTATTTATCCTATTGCTGATAGTAAATGGGTTAGCCATGTTCATTGTGTTCCCAAGAAAGAGGGAATAATTGTTGTGCCTAATGAGGATAATGAGCTTATACCCCAAAGAGTAGTAGTTGGGTATAGAATGTGCATTGATTTTAGAAAGATTAATAAAGTTACTAAGAAAGATCATTATCCTTTGCCCTTTATTGATCAAATGCTTGAGAGGTTGTCCAAAAAGACTCACTTTTGCTTTCTTGATGGTTATTCTGGGTTTTCTCAAATTGTTGTGAAAGCACAGGACCAAGAGAAAACTACTTTCACTTTCCCCTATGGTACTTATGCTTATAGGCGTATGCCTTTTGGTTTATGTAATGCTCCTGCTACCTTTCAGAGATGTATGTCTGCTATATTTCATGGTTTTTGTGAAGAAATTGTGGAGGTTTTCATGGACGATTTTTCCTTCTATGGAACTTCTTTTGATAACTGTTTACACAACCTTGATAAATTTTTGTAGAGATGTGAGGAAACCAACCTTGTTCTTAACTGGGAGAAATACCATTTCATGGTTAATGAAGGGATTGTTCTTGGTCACAAGATCTCTGAAAGAGGCATTGAAGTTGAAAGAGCCAAAATTGAAGCAATTGAGAAGATGCCTTGTCCTAGAGATATCAAAGGTATTCGTAGTATCCTTGGTCATGTTGGTTTCTATAGGACGTTTATTAAAGATTTCTCCAAAATTTCAAATCTCCTTACTAATCTTCTTCAAAAAGATGTACCTTTTGTTTTTTATGATGATTGTAAGGAAGCTTTTGAAACTTTGAAGAAAGCTTTGACAACTTCTCCTATAGTCCAACCACCCGATTGGAGTTTACCTTTTGAAATTATGTGTGATGCTAGTGATTTTGCTGTGGGTGTTGTCCTGAGACAACGTGTTGACAAGAAGTTAGATGTCATTCATTATGCTAGCAAGACTCTAGATGCCGCTCAAAAGAATTATGCTACTACTGAAAAGGAGTTCTTAGCTGTAATCTTTGCTTGTGATAAGTTTAGACCTTATATTGTTGATTCCAAGGTTACTATTCATACTGATCATGCAGCTATTAAATACCTTATGACGAAGAAGGACGCTAAGCCTAGGCTTATAAGGTGGGTGTTGCTTTTGCAAGAGTTTGATCTGCATATTGTGGATAGGAAAGGTGCTGATAATCCTGTTGGTGATAATTTATCTCGTTTGGAAAACATTTCTTTTGACCCTTTGCGTGTTAATGATAGTTTTCCAAATGAGCAGTTAGCTGCAATAAGGTTAAGTCCGCATGAGAGTCCTTGGTATGCTGATTATGCTAACTTTATTGTTTCCAAGTACTTTCCTCCAACCTTTATAGCTCAGCAAAGAAGTTCTTTTATGATCTAAGGCATTACTTTTGGGTTGACCCACACTTATATAAAGAGGGAGTAGATGGTATTATGCAAAGATGTGTCCCAGAATTTGAACAACAAGAGATATTGAGAAAATGTCATGGCAGTGCTTATGGAGGACATCATGCTGGGGATAGGACTGCACAAAAGGTTTTACAATCTGGATTTTATTGGCCTACTCTTTTTAAAGATGCAAGGAAGTTTGTCTTATCATGTGATGAATGCCAACGAGTAGGTAACATCTCTAGACGCAATGAAATGCCTATGAATTATTCTCTTGTTATTGAACCTTTTGATTGTTGGGGATTTGACTTTATGGGGCCTTTTCCTCCTTCAAAAGGGTATACTCATATTCTTCTTGTTGTTGACTATGTTACAAAATGGGTGGAAGCCATACCTACAAATAGTGCTGATGGTAAGACCTCTTTGAAAATTCTTAAAGATGTCATTTTTCCTAGGTTTGGTGTACCTAGATATATCATGACTGATGGAGGCTCTCATTTTATTCATGGGGGTTTTAGAAAAACTCTCGCTAAGTATGATGTAAACCACAGAATTGCTTCAGCTTATCACCCCAAACTAGTGGGCAAGTAGAACTTTCCAATAGGGAAATTAAATCTATCTTGCAGAAAAATGTCAATAGATCTAGGAAAATATTGGCTAAAAATTTGAATGACGCTTTGTGGGCTTATAGAACTTCTTATAAAAATCCTATGGGAATGTCTCCTTACAAAATGGTCTATGGGAAAGCTTGTCACATGCCTTTAGAATTAGAACACAAAGCTTATTGGGCAGTGAAAGAGTTGAATAGAGATTTTAGACTTGCTGATGAGAAAAGACTGCTTGATTTAAGTAATCTATATGAGTGGAGAGGGGAAGCATACGAAAATGCTAGGATCTTTAAGGAAAAAGTAAAAAGATGGCATGATAGGAGAATTCTCAAAAGGGAGTTCCATGTTGGTGAGGAAGTTCTTTTGTATAGGTCTCGTCTTAGATTTTTTGCAGGGAAACTACTCTCTAAATGGGAAGGACCTTTTGTTATCAAGGAAGTGTACCGTTCAGGTGCCATCAAAATTTCTTCTCTAAAGGATGACACAACACAGGTGATGAATGGTCAAAGACTAAAACATTATATTTCTGGAGATTCTTATAACGAAGATGTTGATGTTATTCAAATGATAACTCCAGAAGAATTTATCAGAAGCCAAACACCAGAAACTGCAGAGTTCGTCTTTGAATAGGTAAAAGTGGTGAAAACAGAAGGTTCGTGAAACCCCAATCTTTTTATATTTTTGATGTTTTTAATATGTAAGGGAAGTTATGAGACAAAACTGAAGAGGAAACGGAGCCTGGGATGGACAAACCCACCCCAGGCACGGGCCCAGCCTGGCCGCGCTTGAGGGGGGAGTCCCCCCGTCGAACTCCGTCTCCGCCTTGTTTCCGTGGCAAAACCTTCCTTATGCATTGAATCTTCGTAATATATACCCCCGGATCCCCCCGAGGTTCGTGCATCGTGTTCTCATCATGTTTTTGTTTCAATCTATTTCTGTCAGGAAATCTTCTCAAATTTAGAGCACCAAGGCCTCCGCCAACGACAAAGGCAAGAAGCCCGTGGAGATAGAGTTGGAAGAACAAACCACCGCAGGAACATGGGGAAGGAAACCTACTTTTGTAGGAGAAATTAACACTGCAGATGCTTTTTCTCGTCACATGCAGGGAATCATAGCCTTCGGTCCAGAACTCATATACTGCCCCGAGGCAGTGGAAGCCCTTCGAACCACCAACGAGTTTTGTGATAAGTACCGTGCTTTGAGGATGAAGGTGGATATTCTTCAAGAGGAAAACAATAGGCTTCATAAGATGTTGGAAGATTTCCTGACCCATGACAAGAGAACACCACCACCAAAGGACTAATGCGTCATCAGGTTTGGCATCCCCTTGGCTTATTCCAAGCTTGGGGGAGTGCCGCGGTATCACCACCATTATCTTTTATCTTTTACCATTTTAGTGGATTCATATATGTGGTAGAGAGGTTATATTATAGTTTGGTTTGCATGTTGAAGTATCTCTCCTTTAGTTGATTATCTATGTATCCCTCGGTGTGAGTGCCTTTATTTAATATTAATGAGAAGTCTCATCTTTTACTTTTTGCACTTCTTATTTTAGTTTGCAATCTCTATGATATGATGGATCTTGTTGATCAGTATCGGCACCACTTTGGGATCATCAAGTGGATCTAAATTGGTTTTGGCAAACCGAGTTCTGGTCAGTGGCATTAGTTTGAAAGAAAAATAAAGAAAGAAAAAGCTTACAGGTATTTGGTATCATTTGTTTTCTTTCTTGTTGGCTCATAAGCTTAGTATTCTTTATTTAAGATTATTTTGTGTCTTCAAGGAAGATTGCATGTTTGGCTTTATTACTTGTATGTTTGCTTGTTTCTTTTAGCTCTCTTGCTTGCTACCCAGCCTTGCTAGCCAAAAACCTGTTTTGAGAAGGCATACTTCTCATGTTTCCAAATTACTTTGAACCCAAAACTTTTGCAACTTGTGTCCACAATATCTACCTAATAGCTTTTGCTATTCCGAGTAAATTCTCAAGCTTCATCTACCTTTTGAATTAAAAAGTATTTTGTTATGTGAAAACTAGTTAGTAAAGCTCTCACGAACTTGATGGCACACCTTATTTACTTGCCCCTAATAGAATTGAACCATTGTGAACATCGAAGTTGTATATGCTTGCATCTATACATTGGAATTAGCAGAACTGTGCTGTCACGGGGCACGTTTTCAACATTGCACTTGTACTCTGTACACAGTTGATATCGTGCTCTTTTGTCTATGGATGTCAACGGTGTGAAATAAAGAGGGAACTTGTAAGTCCATGGAGTTTGTATCCTGTGTTAGAGAAACGCCTGGGCCGCTAGCCTAAGCCATGCTTAATCATGGTGGAAACTTGCAGCATCACCATAGTGAGTCATCTATGAAGCATCCTCAATAAAAAGCTATACACATAGTAAATAACAAGATCGATGAGATGCTCATTGTCTCCTTGCCTTGTCATTTTGGTTATGGGAAAGCTCCTGTACCATGTGCAAGGGGTACCCCGTTGGCGGTTCTCAATGATATGCAAATACTTACAATGATAAGAACTTACCTGGGCCCAAAGTTGAGTATGCATGATGAGTGGCCCTCATATTCAAGGGACATGATATTGCCAACTTATATTTCGTCAAGAATATACTCCATCTTTGTTCACTTTAACCTTAATCATCTCAAGATGCTTATGATAGGGGCAATGAGGGATCAAAGCTAGTAAGTACCATAATCTTTTGGAAGCTCTTTATGACTTGTAATCCCTGCTACCCTCTAAGAAGGTACCTTTCTCCCACTTCCAAGTTGAGTTAGTAAACCTACTTCCTCTCTATCTCCAGCAAGCATTTGAGTTGTTGTGTTTCAAGCATTCATATGGCGATTTATTCAATCATGTTCTTTATCTTCCTTGTTTGCACAAAACTCTTATCTATTGAGTATTACTTTGAAAGCCTTCACTTGTGAAAAACCTTTTTGAGCAAAGAGTGTTCCTGTTTTGAAACTTCTACAAAAAGCTTTTGTGAAACTGTTTTCCAGGTGTTCTCTGACCAAGAGCAAGTTTGCCAATTCCAATTATGATTTATCTTTATGCATCTCTATTGTGACTGTTGTACTTGGTTGCAAGATAAGTTATATACTGGTGAGTTGCTTTCTTCTATGAGTTGTGCAATGATAAGTGTGATGCTTCTTGTTCGTATTCTTTTATCGACTCTTCACTCCATAAACATGTGGACATGTTTACTGAGCTCAGTATTTGCTTGGGGACAAGCAAAGTCTAAGCTTGGGGAGTTGATACGCCCAATTTGCATCACCATTCTATATCCTAATTTACCTCTATTCATTGATATTTGTCTTATTATTAGGTATTACTTATGACTTTTCATCTGTTTATGCATGTTGGATGATTCTTGGAGGACGGACTGCCGGAGTCTGGATTCTGATGGAAAAGAAGGCGTTTCGGTGCAATTACGCAAAGATTAGAAAAATACCTGAAAAATATGGCAACATATTATTTTACCAGAAGACGAAGGAAGCCAGAAGGAGGGACAAAGAGGGGCCTCAGGGGGCCCACACCCCCTAGGCGCGGGGCCACCTAACCCCGCGCCTAGGGAAGGTGTGGCCCACCTACCCGGCCTCTGACTCCGCCCTTTCGCCTATATCTTCCCTTCGAAACCCTAAGGCTTGGGGAGTGACCACAGATATATTTTCGCCGCCTCTGGGGGCGGAAAACACCAGGAGAGAAAGATCTCTCCGACAGACAGATTTCTGCGGGGGGAATTCCTCCCCGGAGAGGGGAGACCGTTTCCATCAACACCGTCATCAAGCTAGGCTTCATCAGGATCATCATCATCATCATCCACACCATCATCTCCACCAGCACCATCATCACCACTCCGTCCCGCTGTAACAATTGTGTTGGATATTGCTTTAGTTCTTAGGGGAAACTTTCCCGGTGTTGATTATTATGGTAGTTGATGCTTGTGAGTGGAACCATTGGATTATTGTTTATGTTCAGGTTGTTATACATTATCATATCATATTTGATCTTGATCCATATGATGTCTTGTGAGTAGTTCGTTTAGTTCTTAAGGACATGGGAGAAGTCATGTTGTTAGTAGTGAATTTGTGATGAGTTATTATTCAATGGTTTAGTATTTAAGTTGTGGTGCTATTCTTCTAATGGTGTCATGTGAACGTCGACTACATGACACTTCACCATTTATGGGCCTAGGGGAATGCATTGTGTATTTGGCTACTAATTGTGGGGTTGCCGGAGTGACAGAAACCTGAACCCCAGTTAGGACACCTTTGCACAAGGGAGCGTAGGATCTCAGAGTTTAAGGTTGTGGTTAGATTTATATCTTAATTACTTTCCTATAGTTACAGATGTTTGCAGGGGTTTAATCACAAGTATGTATTAGTCCTAGGAAGGGCGGTATGTTAGCACATGTTCACCAACACAACACTTACAAACACCAGAGAAGAGTACTCAGCTATTTGAAGCAAAAGCACTTGACAAAATTCCCATGTGTCCTCGAGAACATTTGGTTCTTATAAGTATTTCCACCGGCTTGTCCTTTGCTAAGAAAGGATTGGGCCACTTGCTCCGTTTGTTCGTTACCTTTGTTACTTGCTCCTTGTTTTGTTGCCTTGTCATAAAACCACTAAAAATCCGTTTGTTGAGTATTCACAGGGATTTCCTGCTCCATACCACTGTTCAGCACCTTCTGCTCCTCGCTGGGATCGACACTCCTATTTATCAAAAGTACTACGATACACCCCCTATACTTGTGGGTCATCAATGATCATGGTTTCCTGATCATGAACATTGAAATATTATTTACAACAAGATCATATCATTAGGAGAATGGTGTGATGGACATACTCCTATTGATAAGCATAGCATAAAGATCAAGTCATTTCAATAGTTCGTTTGCTATAAGCTTTCTGATACATAGTAACCTAATTCCTTCGACCATGAGATCATGCTAATCACCATCATCGGATGGATGCTTTGATGACATCAAACGCCACTTCGTAACTGGGTGGTTATAAAGGTGGCATTGAGTGTTCGGAAAGTATGTGTTGAGGCATATGGATCAAGAGTGGGATTTATCCATCCATATGACAGATATATATACTCTAGGCCCTCTCGGTGAAATGTCATCCAATTAGCTTGCAAGCATGTGACTGTCTCACAAGGGATCACATATCACAAACGAGTAAAGAGTACTTATCGGTAACGAGGTTGAACTAGACATGTAGAGATACCGACGATCAGACCTCAGATAAGTAAAATATTGCAAGACAAAGGGAAATTGGTATCATATGTAAATGGTTCATTCGATCGCAAAGTAATTATAGAAATATGTGGGAGCCATATGAATTTCTAGATTCCTCTATTGGTTATTGATCGGAGAAGAGTCTCGGTCATGTCTGCATAATTCACGAATCGCAGGGAGACACACTTAAGGATTCGATGTTGTTTAGTAGATATGGAATGTAAGTAATAAGACCGAATGTTGTTTGGAGTCTCGAATGGGATTCGGGATATCACGAGGAGATCCGGAATGGTCCGAAGAATAAGATTTATATAAGGAAAGTCCAATTTCAGAGTTCGGGATTAGTTCCGGTGTTTTCACCGGAATGATCTAGAAGGGTCTAGAAGGTTCACCGAACCGGAAGGGGAAGGGTACATGAATGTGTCATGACAAAGTGAAATGGTTGCGTCATGTCCTAGGTCACTAGGCTGGGCAAATAAAAGAGAGAAATCAAACTCCAAAATTGAAAGTCAAATGGCAAGTTTGAAAAGTCAAACTGGGACAATGTTTCCTGGTGGAGGAAGGAGAGGAAACCTCCTCGCCCTCCACCACACGCCAAGGAGGAGAGGGAGTTGGGGCAGGATTCGACCTCCCCCTCCCCTAGCTGCCCCTCCCTCTCATAAATAGAGGGGATGGGGCTGCCCGAAACACCACAAGGCCTAGCCCCACCCAAGCCGCCGCCGGCCCCACCTCCTCTCTTCGGCCTCTAAACCCTAGTCGCCGAGAAACCCTTCTACTCCACCTACCCGCTCCGGCTTAAGGCGAAGCCTTGCAGGATCTCCCCTCTAATCTCTGAGACCATGCCGTCATGCTGTCGGATTCGCGAGGAGAGAACTGAAACCTCCGCTGCCTGCTGGAACAAGGGAGAAGAAGGTCTTCATCGAGTACCGAACGTGTGACCGACTGTGGAAGCGCTGCCGGAACGCCGCGCTGGAAGGATCGTCTTCGCGATATTGAGATCGGCAAGTGAACGACTACATCACCCATAAGAATCTGCTCTTGTTAACCGCTTTGGAATCTTCGAGCGTGAGTACTCTATCGACTCGTTGCGACAATCTAGTAGATATATCTTGGCTTGTGTGTGTTCATGCGATAGAATTTTTTTGTTTTCCATGTTACGAACCCCTATAGTGGTATCAGAGCCGTTTCTATATGTAGATCCGTTGCACGAGTAGAACACAATGGTCATTATGGGCGGTGGTGCTTTTATTATCAATTGCTTCTTGTGTACTTTGCATCTTGTGGTATGGTGGGATGAAGCGGCCCGGGCTAACCTTACATGACATCGTTCATGAGACTTGCTCCACGCTCAACTTGCAACTTGTATTGCATAAGTGGCTTTGCGGGTGTTTCTCTCTTCTATCATAGTAAAGATTCAATTTACAATAGACACTTGATAGTTCAAACATCAAAGTTGTGGTTCTTGTTCGTAAGTTAGAACGGTACTTATTGAAAGCCTCAAACCACGTAAAATATATAGTTCCTCTCATCCTAACCTTGCTCTAGTGGTATGTCTAGCACCTACGCGGAACACATTGAGTTGTGTGTCAAACGAATCTCCTGTGATCTTGTCGGTTTTCGTGTTCATTAGTGTGATTTTAGCCTAGTCTCTTCTGATGTTATCATTGACGATGATTGTTGTTCTAGTGCATTGGTTATTTGGGATCTTAGTAGAATGATGTCATGTATTTCTATTATAACAAGTTCTACTACGACAAGATTTGCCTAGTGATAGAGGGGGTGCTAGTTATTGTATTCATTTCTAGGTGATATATGGACCTAAAAGTAATTTTTATTATTTTTAGAACTTTTTATACTGTTGTGGATGATTATTAATAGGTTAGTGGAATTTCTCAAAAGAAAAGATAGAAAAGAGATTGCTTTATAGCTCAACCGCCACAAATAGACGCTGGAACCACCTCTTTTAACTTTTGTTTTTCTTTTAATAAGAGAATCCTATGTATTTTTATTATGAGTGAAATTTTAGGAGATATTAAGGGGGTTGGTGGTGCTATACGTCGCTTTAAGCGGTGTGGGTTGCTATACGTCGCTTTAAGCGGTGTTGAAGCGGTGCGCCATGTGCAGATGCCCACATATGGGCCATCCCATTAGTCTGTATTTACTCCTATTTAGTTTTTTAGGTGAGTCCTTTTCCGTTTCATGTGTTTCTTTTTATTTCTTATTCATTTTATTTTTTACTACTTTTTTATTTTACTTAAAACCACACGGTTTTTTCAATAACAATTTTTAAAAACATGATTTTTTTAAAAAAACTAAACCTTCTTTTTAAAAATCATGAATCAAAATTTGAAAATGATTAACTAAAACTCACATTCATGAACAAAATTTTTAAAACTTGATGACTTTTTAAGAATATGGACACGATTCTTCATGTCATGAATAAATTTTCGAAAACCATAAACTTTTTTAAAAATACATGAGCATTTAAAAATACGTGAATAATTTTTCAAAAAAGAGAAATAAAAAGAAAACCAAACGAAAAAAGCGAAGAAAATAAGAAGTAAAATGAACGGATAAACAAACAGAAAAACGAAAATAGGAAAAACGAACCGAAAATCATAAGATAAACGAAGCAGAGAAAACAGAAAAAAAAAGGAGGCTGAAAAAACAAATGAGCGGAAAACGAGACCTCAATTAAACGTGGTCCCGTAAGATCATCAACAGGGAGCGTGGAGCGACGCTTCGGCCGCAATAGGGCGGCCGAATAGCATTTGCGGATTCTGAGAGGATCCACATCCATATGGCTGTGCCTTCTGGGCCTGTAAGCCTGTGACAACTAAGCCCGCCGCACAGAATAATAAGAAAAGGCCTCGGGCCCTCAGGTGGACTATACAGAATTACGGGAGCTGTTCAAATAAAGAAGAAGAATCACGGGTCAGATCATTCACGGGCCACTCAGGTCTCATCTCTAAAGTCTATAAACTCTCCAGCCGAAGAATCTAACGATCTCTTGGCGGCAAACTCTCCTGCCAGGGTTAACAGGAACCGTAAGAACAGTACAGGCTTTCCAAAGGTCATTCCCTGTCGGTAATGATGCCGCTACCTTGCAGTGCAGAATCTGCAGCGGTGTAGGGGGCCGGCAGGGGGTGCGATTTTACAGGCTCCCCACCCCATTCCAAGTTTCGAGACTGGGTGGTGCTGATAGCCTGACAGTGACAAGTGCCAACTCCTAAAGCAACCAGGACATGATCCCTTCACTCTTGTGCTAAATATGCTGACCTGAGGATCGATGCTCCGGATATACATATCGACCGGCTATCATCAAGCGTGCATTATATAGACTTCTAGTCTCAGTCAGTTCACTATCTTGTTGGTAGTACGCTTACATGTACACGCATGTATGTGTGGGGGAGTGGGATGAGTCGTCAGAATCGAGAATATATATACAGCATATTTCAAAATGTAAGCCCCTTTGTAGTACTACTAATTTAGTTTGAATTGCTAGAAAAACATACATTTAACTGAGGCAGTAGTAATTAAGAAAAAACACAATCCTGAAGGTTGACGCTGTTGGACAACATGACAGGTACTAGTACTTCCGTTCAAAAAAAAAAGACAGGTACTTGTACTAGATACTACTAGCACTGCACCGGCAAGCGTACTCATCAGATGTAGGTGTCCTTGCTAATTAAGTAATGTATCATGAACTTCACTGAACATGGACAGCGATCGTATAAAAGTGCAACCATGCTGGCTAGCTAGGCAAGACCACCGCAAAAAAAAACCTACCAAATCACAATCAACCGACCGTAGAATTGTGGAATATTATCTGTACGACCGTAGAATTGCGGAATATTATCTGTATTGATTGTGGTCTCAAAGGACTGTTTATATAGATTACAAGACTTGGGGGCCAAGAAGACTACTAGAGATATAATTGGATTACAAACTTAAACTACCAAATATAGTCCAAACCGTGATATACTCTAACACTCCCTCGCAGTCGGATCGATAGTGACACGAACGGTCTGACTGGAGCATAATTCGAAGACGGAGATGGGAGAGGATGTCGATGTCGATGTAGCCGGAAGTAGGGCGTTGTAGTCGTGATCGATGATGCCATTGGTGATGTAGTTATCGTTGATGAAGTCGATGAAGTTGATGATGTCGTTGTGTTGTGGTCGATGTCGTCGTTGCCGGGAGAATTCGTCATAGTGGTTGAAGTAGACGTAGTTTGAGAAGTAGCTCAACCCGCAATGCCGAGCTTGCCAGATTCGGAAGCGTGTCAGGGACGAAGGCACGCGTCGGTGTTGCGGATACCGGGCGTGCGAAGACAGGGACCATCATGAGCCATGCGTGCCAGAGCCGGATTGAGGAGCAAAGAAAATTTCCGTAAACGGTCGATGTAGAAGTTGTCCGCCGTGTCGGAGTAGAAGAAGTGGCTGCAAGAAGAAAATTGAGCACAAACTTGTGCAAATAAAAAATTAGACTGCGACTCTGGCGGCAAGGTCGTGGTGGACGAAGACGGCGAGGTAGTTGTTGATGACGAGTGAATTGTTGCGGTAGTTTATTTCGGTGATTAGACCCGTATTTTCCGTTTGTATGAGCGCAGTATCGCTCGTGTTGAATAACTTATTGGCGTTGACGATGACCACGATTGGTGGTGGCGGCGACGATGTGACAATGTTGTTGGTGTAGATGGTTGTCGGCGATGATGACCACGGGTGATGAAGGTGCAGCCCTTTGTTGACAGCGAGACGCGTACTCGGGAACTTGCGTCCCGATTGATGTAGGCGAAGACGGGCCAGCGTGGTGACAACGTGAGGACGAAGAAGCCGACGTAGCGCGTGAAGGCGTCCCTTGGGGCGCCGCGCGGAGCCTCCTTGGCATGATCGTTGGCGATGATTTGCCAGAGATGAGTCGACGCCGAGGTTGAAGTAGAGGCGCGTGATGACGACATGTGGTTGTGGACGACGCAATCCGATCTATGATCGGCGAAAGAAGAAGAAACGCCGGTCAAGCGGCCGGCGAGAAAAATTTGGCGAAGAAAAGATCTAATCTACTATCCGCGCGGCCCTCGGCGGAGAACGATCTCCCCGGGGGCGGCGCGGCAGAAGCGGTGGTGCTAAACCCTAGGCAGAGCGAACCGCTCTGATACCATGTAGAATTACGGAATATTATTTGTATTGATTGTGGCCTCAAAGGGCTGTTTATATAGATTACAAGACTTGGGGGGCAAGAAGACTACTAGAGATATAATTGGATTACAAACTTAAACTACCAAATATAGTCTAAACCGTTATATACTCTAACACAGACATCGTCGCTTGGCAATTCACAAACAAAGGTTGTTTTTCCATTAAGTCGGGCTACCATGCAGAATACTATTGGCGAGCGCAGCGACAAAACGGAACCAGTAGATCGGCAGCCAAAAACCGGCGTGAAAGCTGATCTGGTATCCTGTAAGATGCAAATATTCACCAGGAGAGCACTCCACAACATCATTCTCTGTCGCTCCACTCTGGCGATAAAAAAATCTATAGCTTCGTGTATTAGCTCGAGATATACTCCGTGATCCTAAGGCGGCGAATCTGGGGGTTGTCGGAGATCATACAAGGAGGTGATGTTGACGTCAGTGCCGCCACCGGAGCCAAAGAAGAAGAAAACTAGAAGGAAGATGAATTCGAGAGACCGGGTTAGAAATTTCTAGGATGAGGGGGCCATGAAAGAGGATAAACAAGGAAGAAAGGACCATAACTGGGATGCTAGGAGATTTGGGGGTAGAGGAAGATGAATCAACACATTTCTCTAGTGAAAGGGGAGGCATAATGGAGGCCAAGACAACATCAATCGTGGGGGCTCAAAGCTCTGTCACAAATTCAATCACATAGTACGTAATGAGCTCAAATACCTCGATCCCTAGCAGTTAGGTTGCATGTAGAAGAGTGGAGAAACAAGTAGTTCGCTACAAATATGGTTGATGGGCACAACTCAAAGGAGTTTGATTTATAAGTTTCGCGTTTAATTTGTGATAAGGATTCTCACATGACAACAAGGTGTGTGTGTTTCCAAATTAGCCAAAACTCGTAGTGCTTGTTGTAGGTTTGGGTGATCATGGTTTAGGTTACTTTGTGGCACAACGGGCTAAATCTTATCAGAAGTCTAAAAAGAGCTCCACTCTTGGTTTGAGTTGTTGGTTAAAATTTGAATGTTGAACTGCTCCACACAGGCCTAGTTTCTTAGTTTCCATGGCAATGGACAAGGAAGATATATATAGTAGCAAAGGGTAATGATTTTGTGGTGCAATTCCCTAGTTCTGATAAAATGGCAATGTTGATGGGTTTTGAAGATTTTAAATTGAACGAGATGAATTCTTATATAAAGGTTGTGAAGGCTAGTGTTGGTGCTAAGACAAAGGGTAGGCATTACATTGTGTGAGCTAGAGCAGATGGGCTTCGTAAGGAGATGCTACATTATAAAGGAATTTGTGAGATTCATTCTTTGATTGGAGCAGCGGATGACATGGATATGAAAATTCTTTCAGATTTGGAGGTAGTTAGATTCCAAGTGAATGCAGATCAATCAAGAACTTTGTAGGGGTTCGTAGCATGGAAAACAAAAAATTTCTACCGCATACACACAAACAAGCCAAGATCTATCTACTAGATTGTAGCAACGAGTCGATAGAAGCACTCACCCTCGAAGATTCCAAAGCGGTTAACGAGAGCAGATTCTCGTGGGTGACGTAGTCATACACTTGCCGATCTCAAGATCGCGTAGACGATCCTTCCGGTGCTGCGTTTCGGCAGCGCTTCCGCAGTCGGTCACACATTCGGTACTCGATGAAGACCTTCCTCTCCCTTGTTCCAGCAGGCAGCGGAGGTTGTAGTTCTCCCCTCGTGAATCCGGCAGCACGACGGCGTGGTGTCGGAAGTAGACGGAAGATCCCGCAGGGCTTCGCCTAAGATGGTGCGAATTATGGTGAATTAGGGTTTCCCGGAGATCTAGGGTTTATAATACCGAGAGGAGGAGAAGGTGTCGGCGGCGGCTAGAGCGGCGGTGATGGAACGGCGGTGGCGCAAGGCGGTGGCGGCGCGGCGGCGGGTCAGCGGCGGCGGCGGCTCGGGTGGAGAGGGGCTAGGGCTTGTGTGCTTTGGGGCAGCCCTCCTCCTCTATTTATGAGAGGGGGCAGCCTTGGGAGGGGTGGGTTTGAATCCAAATCCAAACCCAAGTTGGATTGAGAGAAGTACTTGTTTCTTCTCCCACTAGGAATCCATTGTTCCAGTTTGACTTTTCAAACTTCCCGTTTGACTTTCAATTTAGAGCTTTAATTCTCTTTTGCAAATGCACACACCAAGTGACCTAGGATATGATCCAATCATTCCATTTACCCATGACACATTCATGGACCATTCTCTTTCCGTATCGGTGAACCTTCTAGAACCTTTTAGAACCTCTCCGATGAAAACATCGGAATCTTTCCCGAACTCCGGAATCGGACTTTCCTTATATGAATCTTATTCTCTGGACCATTCCATATCTCCTCGTGATATCCCGGATCCTATCCGAGACTCCGAACAACATTCGGTATCCCTACTAACATTCCATATCTACTAAACAACATCGAATCCTTAAGTGTGTCTCCCTACGGTTCGTGAATTATGCAGACATGACCGAGACACTTCTCCGATCAATAACCAATAGAGGAATCTGGAAATTCATATGGCCCCCACATATTTCTACGATTACTTTGCGATCTAATGAACCACTTACATACAATACCAATTTCCCTTTGTCTCGCGATAGTTTACTTATCCGAGGTTTTGATCGTCGGTATCTCTACATACCTAGTTCAACCTCGTTACCGATAAGTACTCTTTTCTCGTTCCCGTGATATGTGATCCCTTGTGAGCCAGTCACATGCTTGCAAGCTAATTGGATGACATTCCACTGAGAGGGACCAGAGTATATCTATCTGTCATATGGATGGACAAATCCCACTCTTGATCCATGTGCCTCAACCCATACTTTCCGAACACTCAATGCCACCTTTATAGCCACCCAGTTACGGTGTGGTGTTTGATGTCATCAAATCATCCTTCCGGTGATGGTGATTAGCATGATCTCATGGTCGAAGGAATTAGGTTACTATGTATCAGAAAGCTTATAGCAAACGAAATATTGAAATGACTTGATCTTAATGCTACACTTATCTATAGAAGTATGTCCATCATACCATTCTCCTAATGATATGATCTTGTTGTTAATAACATCTCAATGTTCATGATCGTGAAACCACGATCATCTATTAACCAACAAGCTAGTATTATAAAGAGGCTTTACTAGGGACTCTAATTTAGTTTACAAATCACACAAGTATTAATGTTTCCGGTTAATACTATTATAGCATGAATGTAAATATTTATCATAAACACAAAGATATAATAATAACCACTTTTATTATTACCTCTAGGGCATATCTCCAACAAACTTCCCTATGGTTAAAGAGTTCACAATCAAGCCTTAGTCATATGATATTTATTTCTTTATTGAGTCTGTTATTGAGGAAGGGGATTGGATAAGATACCAGACCTTATGTTAACTGAAACTAAAAATGATGCAAGGAAGAAGATGCATGATCAAGAGGAGAATTCTAGAGCAACAAAAAACAAAAAGCTAATAGTACAAAGAAGGAGGTGTTACAGAAACAACAGCCAACAAGCTTTGAAACTGTCATAGGGAAGGAGAAGCATGATTCTTTCCTAGTTATCATGATGTTGGCGTTGGGGATAGTGATCATGCCTACTTATGATTATGTCATTATCTCGAGGTCTGATATTTTTTATGATCTAGCACAGATTGACGAGGACATGATTTTAGCACATTATATGCGGAACATTGAGAATAAGGAATTTTTGGAAAGGGCGGCAGAGAAAATAGGAAGCCCGAGGGAGATGAAAAGCAAGAATAAGTGGAAAATGCTATCTCTGAACCAGGTGAACAGGATGATGAGGAGCAGGTGGATTATGAAGATAGTAAAGAATAGACTAAAGAGGGAGCTTTACCGGATTCACAAGATTCTTTTGGTACAAAAATTTCCAAGCTAACTGGAAGTAATCATATTACATAAGTGGAGAAGATGAAATTATTAGCATCAATAAAGAATAAAAAGGGAATGCTGACATTGCTGGACCCATGATTGTTAGGAGATGTGAGAGGCTCAAAGATCAAGAAGATGCAAACATGACAAAATTGGTAATGGAGAGAGCATCTCACACAAATGATATTTCAGGTACAAATAATGATTCTTCGTGTCTTGGTTTACCTACAGTTGCTAATACTGGTAGTAGTTTGTTGTTAGAGATTACTGGAAAATTAGGTGTTACTACTGATAATTGTAACATAGGGCTGAAAACTATGATTAATGTTGTTAAAAATTTAGAGATGACTAGGAAAACTATGTTTAAAGAAGGGAAAAAATAAAATAATAAGTTAGAACCTAGTACCTCTTCCATATTTACTCAGGTAACTGGTGAAGAGGTGGATATGGTTTCTGATAAGGGTGAGGACTGAGGAGGATGACTTTGGTCAAAATTTGCATACTAATCCTGCAAGGGATAAGTTGCCAAAATCTACCAACAATATTATGAAGTCATGCTCCCCTGTTTTCATGGTTAAGCAAGCAAAAAAAGGGTAGACCTTCAAAAGAATAAATGATAGGTAGCTTTGCTAATATCAGGGGTGTAGAACACCCTGGTAACCATAGGTTCCTATGGGAGAAGATAAGAGATGAGGGTGCACACTTTATTGGTCTTATTAGTTAGACCATAAAAAGTGTTTACACTCCTTAGTGGTTTAGGGAATTGTCAAGTAATATAAATTTTACGTGGGTTTATGTACCACCTATAGGGAGATATGGTGCGATTCTCCTTAGGGTGCATTTATATGTGAGTGAGATTTTATATAGTGAGACGGGTAACCACTTTATAAGAATGCAACTTATGGATAAAAATTCCAAAATGAAGTGGCATTTGGTAATGGTATATGGGCCATCTTAACCAAAAAAATGATTCTTTCTGTACTGAATTTGCTGGTCTATGCATTTATTGTAGAGGGGCATTTGTGATGTGGTGATTTTGGTATCATCGGAAAAGTTAGTGAGGAAATAATCCATGTGTAGTATCTAGATAGAGCAATATATTCAATTCCATTAATGAATTGAATGGATTAAAATAATTAAAGCTCATTGGAAGATTATACACATGGGCTACTAACTTGCATGATCCCACTTTTGAGAAACTTGATAGAATTCTAGTTTCCTCTGAGTGGGATATGGCTTTTCCATTAGAAACAGTGAAGGGTCTTAATAGAGATATTTCAGACCATGCACATTTATCATTGTCTTGTGGAACTCCAACCCCCACACTATAATTTTCTTAGATATGAAACTTGTTGGGTGGATAGAGATGGTTTCATGAGGTGGTAAGAAAGAGTTGGCATGCTAATACTTTTTGCAAGTTTAATATTTATAAATGGCAATAGAAGTCAAGGATATTAAGAAGAGACTTGAAATGATGGCATATGGATACTAAGGGATCTTATATAAAGGAGAAGAAAGACTTGTTGTCTAAGCTAGATATGCTAGACAAGAAAGCAAAAACAAGTATGTCGATAGTTCAGGAAAAATAAGCACAAGTGACTTGGCATAAACAATTGAAAAAATGGTTGAGACACAAAGAGCTCAAATGGAGGCAGAGAGCTAAAGAAAAATATTTGAAGGAAGGGGATGGGAATAAAAAATACTTTCAGACAAAATCTAATGGTAGGAAGAGAAGAAAACCATTGCACTACGTTGGAGAATAAGTTTTGGTTAATGAAAAGTTACTCAAGCATACCATTGTTTTTACAGAGAACTCTTTGGTCAATCACGAAGAACTCAATCGAGGGTTGATGGTATTGATTTTACAAATCTGACTGATGAAGATATGACTTGTCTAACTAGACCTTTTACTTTGGAATAAATTAAAGGAGTGGTTTTTTATACGAAGCACAATAAGGCTCCTATCCCTGATGGATTACCACAAGAGTTCTACCAGGAATTGTAGGAAGTGGTCAAAGGGTATTTGAAGTATATGCTTGATAAATTTCAAAATAATATTTTGTACATTGAAAGGCTTAACCATGGTATCATTAATCTTATTCCTAAGGTGCCCGATCCTGAGGTTATACAAAAGTTTAGGCCCATCTGCCTACTAAATTTTAGTTTTAAAATACTGACAAAATTATTAGTGGACATGTTATTAGGGGAGTTGATAAACAATCAATGTTCAAAAAGGTGATGTATAGGCGGCGCTTAAGCATGCTTAGGAGCTACACGATGGGCAAACGCCTCGCTTAGGGCATAAGTAGAAGTCTAGGCTAGGAAAGCAAGAAATTATCTTATCATAAAAGAAATCATGATATATTGTAATGATGAGATAAATGGGTGATATTCTAATGGTATTTTACTAATTTACACACTCCAATTAAAGTGTATTCATGTATAATAACTCATGTTCACACTTGATGGTAAAAACTATATGCCCACTTAGGCCATGCCTAGGGTGTTTATGCACTGCCAAGGCACTAGGCAAATGCCACCCACCACGTTTACGCCTAGTGCCTTTTGCAACCTTCTACACAATATCATTGTTGAGACCTGGACAACTTTTAACAAAGGGAAATATATTAAGGGAGGTATTATAACCATCCATGAAATACATCTTAGGAAAATGTGAGGTGTGCTTCTCAAAATTTATTTTGAAAAATCATATGTCAAGGTGAATTGGGCCTTTTTATATTAGATGATGCAAATGAAGGGCCTGGGTGATCAATTTTTTGATTGTATCATGAAAACCGTCAGAGGGGGAGAGTGTCTATTAAAATGAATGATGAGATTGGACCTTACTTTCCAACTTACTCTTGTGTGAGACAAGGAGATCCTTTATCTCCCATTCATTTTAACATTATTGGTGATGGTCTGTCTTTACTTATTAAGAAGACTACAGAATCATTAGAGGTTCTCCTCATTTAGTTGATGGAGGGGTAGCTATTATGCAGTATGCAGATGATATTATCCTTCTATTAGAGGATGGTCTGGGAAATGCTATGAATTCCACATACATTTTGTGTATCTTTGAGCAGCTCTCTAGATTAAAAATTAATTTTTGCAAGTGTGAAATGTATTGTCTTGGGGGAGCTGTAGACAGAGAGACGCAATATAGTGAGATCTTCACTTGTCTTTTTGGGAAGTTGCCTATGAAATATTTGGGATGCGAGGGGATGAGAGGATATTGGGAAAACCAAAGTGAGACCTAATAGGAGAAAAAATGAAAAGAAGTTGGCAGGGTGTGGAAAGGAAATATTCTATCTTCTAAAGATAGAGTTATACTTGTTAATGCTTGTCTAACTAGCATTACATTATATATGATGTCCTTGTTGGAGGCACCAAAAGTGTACTACATAAATGGGACATACATAGAAAGAGTATGATGTGGCATGCGTTGGATGAGAAAAAAGTACCACCTAGTCCACACAGTGTGTTTACCAAAATACTGTGGTGGCTCGGGGGTTGTGGATTTGGGAACTATGAACAAAAGCTTGCTTTGCAAATGGCTTTGGAAGCTAGAAATATTTGTAGGTATGTGGAAACAAATGTTGATAAAAGGGTATTTACAAAGTCATGTTCTTACTCAGTCTACTATTGTCCCAAGTTGTTCTCATTTCTATCAAAGTCTAATGGGGTTAATGATATCTTCTAGCAATACTTTAGGAGAATAATTCATGATCATAGGAAATTAATCTTCTTGATGGATCCATAGATGAACAACTCTCCCTCGGCTTTCCAATTCCCTAGACTGTTTAACCCCACTTTTGATAAGGAGGTTATTCTTAGAACATTCAAGGAAAATTGAATTGGATCTGTTAGATTCAGGAGGTTGTTATATGGAGAAACTGCACAACAATGGACGGAGCGAGAGAGTTTGAAGAGCTTGGTCTTAAGTGAAGAAAAGGATGGAGTGAAATGGAGGATAGGGAGCAGTGGGCAATTCAAAGTTAAGGATTTGTATTCACAATCTGGAAGACCTGAAATGCAATATGCTTGAGGAAAAAGTTTCCCGATGATCCTACTAGTGTTATATACAGACTGTGTAACATGCTTAATTTCTGGGCATTGCTGCAGATAAGCCAAGATAGAAGAAAACTTGAGGATGGGTGCTGATGCTGAAGCTGGTGATAAAAGAAACGTATTTGAGATCTTTTAGATGGGCGCCCTCAATTGCAAGTATGACAGGATGAACATGTCCCGGTGGTCTGTGTGTAATCGGCTAGTTGTCTTTCAAGATTTCAAAACTTGTTTTCATTTGGTTTGTAAACTGTCTCACCTGGGTGTGTGGTGCTTCTCTATTTTGTTGCGACTGGGCCTGGTCTGTTGTTTTCTTTCCTTAGTTTGATTGATGCTTTTATTTGTGTAAACATTGGCGGTTTCTTTATATGAAATCGACTGATTCTTTTATTTGTGTAAACATTGGCGGTTTCTTTATATGAAATCAACGAGAGGGGACTAGTTTGGTAAAAAGAGAAGTATAAAAAAACATGGAGTAGATGAAAACTTCAGAAGGTTGCCTACCAATTAGGATCTACAGTTGATATCCGTGTTCAAACTTAAACATAATAATTAACGTTGTAGACACTGCTCGAGTATATATCTATACGTCGATGAACCAAATGGTCAAGCAGTTCAGTTTGAGCAAGCAACTAAAGTGCAAAGGATCCAATAATTTAGCAACGCGCTGGGGTGTCCTGCAATTGCACTCAATCATCTGGTACCCATACAACCACATGCATATGCTTAGCAGGCACGTACGCATATAACACGCACTCTTTCGTTCCCTTTGCCCGGCACGGTTCCTTTCCAAAACCAAAGACCGCACGCTATTATTTTTCCGCCCCGGCGGCTTTACTCGCTCGTCTTTCCTCCGTATATTTCGCCTTTTCCGCCGTGGCCACGCACTGACCGCCCCGTGACCCGCCGGAGCACGCACGCACGCACGAGACACTTCGCTTCACCACGGCGGCCGCCGCGCGCGCGCTCGATCGATCGAGGACCAAGCTAGCAGGACCACCACCATGCATGCTCCACGGAACGATAAAAACATAAAGCTACGTGCCAAAGCAGCGAGCACTGCCGCTGCAACTAGCTAGCTGCTCGGCGATCGATCGATCGACCGATGATGCATGTGCACGGTCATGTCATCGCTTTGGACCCTAAGAGAGAACCCCTTTTAGCACAGGCGATGCAACAACGCAACGCGAGCACACTGTCACTGACTCGACCACCGCATCGCCGGCCGGCCCCCTAGCTAGCTGCGAATGTGACCAGCATGTGACCGCCTCATTGTAGCCCTGATTCGTGACATATATATGCTTAAGTATTGGGGTTCCATCGATCCACCAATAAACAACAAGAGGAGGGAGATTCACCGATCGATTCACCACAAGTGGCGTTCGCTTTGAGCTTTGATAGGAGTATATTATGCGTTGCGGCCCTAGATAGATAGAGCATGCATATGCATGTACACCAATCATTTGTAAATATATATCACCGGAAAAGTGGGCTTGCTTTTCCCACAGCAGGTTTGAGGTTAAGTGGTTGGCTCCCAAGCATTCTTCCCTCTTATGCCTCCAATTATTCCAACCCGGCCAGTGTGTGTCGGTTCCTTGTTTATGCAAGCCTAGCAGGCACAAACACACAGTTAATAAGTGTTCTTTTGTTTGGGAACAAATAAAGCATGCCGCATGGGCGATTGCACCGCTCCTGCTGCTAGCATCTTTCCACGCATGGCACCGATGATCCACCGATCAAAGCTAATGAATTAGGTCAGGTCCCCCCACTGCACCTCCTAAATTAACCACCATCGTTAGGTGTAAACTGCTGAACCTGTGGTCGCCATTGGTACACACAATATGGAAGTGCTCACTGTATAGTATACATGTCATTATCAAAAGCGTCACTGACATGTGGCCTTTCAGGTACATGTTTTTTTTGTTTCACGACGAAATCTTTAGGCGAGTACAGTTTTTGGGACCAAGGAATATATATGCTTTGTGCGTGGGGAGCCCATATGCATGCATCGTGAACAGTCAAGTGGAGTCCAACTCGACCGTAGCCCCTGGCCAGTTTTCGCAACGGGGCACTTCCTAAAACGGCTTTCCACGTACTGGCGTTCTTGTCCGCTAGCGTAGTGTAGTGTTCGATCGTTCGATCTTGCACGTTAAGGCACGTACGGGGCATTTCTAGTACGAGCTAGGCTGCCATAAAGAGGGCTTGTGCTACGTACGTTCTCTCTATGGCCAGCCAGCCAGCCGGCTATGCTCCTGGTCCAGAGGCACCGGTGGTGGTTGCCTTTGATCCATACTAGCCTTTACTCTATACGTTG
Source organism: Avena sativa (assembly GCA_916181665.1). NCBI lineage: Eukaryota > Viridiplantae > Streptophyta > Magnoliopsida > Poales > Poaceae > Avena > Avena sativa. The sequence continues at coordinate 381,385,602 of OV702284.1, forward strand.
CCGATTTACCGGATCACATGGGCATCGGCTAGCTGCATGCTGTGTCGTCTAAGTAAATCAAGTTTGGAATTAGAAATTTCGACGAAATCGGATGGAGAATCTCGTGCGGCGGTGATGCCCATGTCGATGTCTCGCTCCTTTGGGTCAAAAGGGAAGCTGGCCTTGCGAACAAAAGGAAGTTTGGAAAGTAGTATACTCTAGCTAGGTAGCTAGGTAGCTTACTCTCCGCGGTGTATGTAGTGTACTGTAGGCGGGCAGATTCGGTGACGAGAAGATTTGGTGTTCCCCTACTGTTTCTACTCCGTAAGTAATAAAGATCGATCTTAGGAGCACATAATATCGTGCGTGCGTGTCGCAACTTGCAAGTGAATCGATGCCGACCGACGACAGAACGTATACGTGTCTCAATCGGAATATATATGGTCGATCCGTCAAGAGTGAGATTAACAGCGACTACGACCACACGATCTCAGTGCTATGCCGATTTTAATTGGTCGTTGGTCCGGCCCTAGCTAGCCTACCTCACTATCACCAAGCTATCGCGAAAATATACTGTCGTACGTAGAGTCTCACACCATACGAGAGGTAGCTAGAGGTCGGTGATGCATGTTGGAATATTAGGCATAATTTCCACGATTAATTCCAGAATATAAATCATAACAAAACCAGCTACTAACTCATGTAACTCGCACATACTAGATGTACTAAACAACAGGATGATCGGGAACAAATAGCAGCCTAACATGTACTCGCAGAACATGATGAATAACCAAACTGGAGCACGTAGCACGTACCGTTCGATTGTCGTAGTAGAAACTTTGGGGAAGAGTGATCGCAGCAGATGGCGACGAAGACGGCGGTAGGCAGCACCGCCTGACTTGGATGGAAGACGACCCGTGATGGAGAACTCGAGCAGTCGCGCAGAGCGCTTCCCAAAAACCTTATTCGCCCTCTCCCGTACAGGATCACAAGGGCGAGTGGTTTCGGAGACCTGCTCTCCCGTCCGCCGGTGCACGCCGGCAAGCGGGATGGAGTAGACTACGGTGACGGCGCAAGTAGAGAGGATGGCAAAACCCTAGATTGGTTTTCGGTGGTGTTGTGGCGGTAGCCGCGCAGGACTTTATATAGAGCGGCTCAGGAAACCCTAACGGAGGCGAACGTGGGCCGAGTCCACGTTACGCACGTTCGGGTCGGTTACAGTAGCCCACGATCCGGGAGCGACCCGAATAAGCTAACCGTCTGACACGTCTGTCAATTTTCCTGAGCAGCAAAATAAAGCTCGGCTCGGCGAGATTCCCGCAACCTGCGGCGCGCGCGCGTCGTGACGAGACGAGGCGAGCGTGCGTGCGAGCGGCGGCGTCGTCGGAGGAGAAGCGCGCGTGTGTATCTCTCTTATTCCCACTCACTTACAAAGTGGTGCAACACTCCACCTTATAAGGTGGTGCAACTCTCCTCCAACTTTCCATGTGAGCTGCCACAAACATGGGCCCAAACATATATGGGCTGCCACAAATTTGGACTTTGAGATTTAGGGAAAATCTGAAATACTCATGGGCCTAAATGGATTAGCCCCATTATTTCTAACAATGCATGTGTATAGTGTGCAAGCAAGAACCGATAGAGACATAGCTAGTTAATGTGGTGGGGGGAAGTACTACTCCGATACATGAGGCGGATGCTGCGGCCGATCGATGGAAGCATGGGCGCAGACTGCCCCGGCCGCAGCAGCAGCCCTGCACCGGCCGATGGATCCGATACGCCGAAATTAATGACACGATGCAGGGGAAGGCGCGCTTTGGTGGTCAGGGCGGAACATGTGGCCTGCGTGTCGAGACAGACAGATTGAAGGGCGCGCGCGGTGCCGTGGGGGCGGGGTGGGCGCGCACGCAGCTACCGCAGCATGCCGGCATCGGCATCGGCACCGGCGCATTGTTTCAGCTGCGATCTGCCGCTCGTCGCCTGTCGTCTGTCGCGTGCGCGAGCGCATTTAATGAGGAGAGGAGGAAAACTACCGGCCGGCCGGCCGGTCTCCATCTTCCCATACTACCTCCGTCTCGGTTTATAAGACTTACACGTCTTTCTAGGTTGACAAATTGACCAACTTAGCATGAGGAACATAAGATAAAAATTATATTATTAAAAACTTTAAATGTTGTATTTTCTAATGATATAATTTTTATATTATAAAATTTATATTATATAGCTCATGCGGACGACCTAGATATACGTGTAAGTCTTATAAACTGGGATAGAGGGAGTATGCAGTATGCATGGTCCCTCCCTCCCCTCCCTCGCAGAGCAGCAGCAGTCGCAGAGCAGCTCGAACCGATCAGAAAAGCTCAGTCGCCCCACCATGTGGATCCTTGCCGTTTCTACCCATCGGAACCCGTGGAGAAATGGCGCCATCCAAGTACTACTAGTACCTCTCTAGTACTGCTCTACCCCTCCCTCCATCGATCGGGCCCTTTTCGACCGATGGGAACGTACGTACGTTTTGGCACCACGCCATTGATGATGCATCCACGCATAGCGCCAGCAGCTTTAATCTCCCTCCGGCCGGCCGTCTCTTTCCTGGATCGACAAGGAGAGGGCCAATTGCATTGCATTGCATTGCATTGCATGGGAGATCCGTCGATCGCCGTCTCGGTAATCGGTCGGGTATGATTCTCAGAAATTTACTCCGGCCGTACCGGCCGCGGCCGGCCGGGCTGCATTGATCGGTCCATCTGAAGGAGCAGCCTTGGCCGTACCGGAGCATGCAAGCAAAGCCGGCCGGCCGGTGCAGTCGCCGAGCTAGCTCTGACTTGTCACACATTTTTTTTTTTTGAAATGGATGCTTTTATTGAATCTGTTCAAAACTTACATCCGGCCTCTGCATAACCAAGATGCACACAGCCACACAAACGATAATACTAATTTAAAAGGTAGACAAGCATTACACAATGTAAATATCTAAATAAATGTCTAGAATCTAAGGTAGATCAATCCTCAGATCACGTGGCCATCCATGTCGGGAGAAAATATCCCTGGCCGTGTCCTCCAATCGCGTACATCCCTCCAAAAATAAGTCGCGAAACTCCAAACGTTGGAGAATATTCCAAGATCGGAGGATAGCCGTGGCTCGATAGACAACCTGCAAAGGAGAAGACACAATGTTATTAAAAATCTTGTCATTTCTACACAGCCATAGCGACCATATAATGGCAAGCGCTCCCACCCTAAACAAAGTTCTGTATTTATCAACAATTCCATGCAACCAATTACCAAATACATTGGTTACAGAACGTGGCGGAGATAAACCAGAACCTATTTGGATGAATGACCAGATAGAGCGAGCAAATTTGCAATGAAAGAATAAATGGCGAATTGTCTCATCTTGATGACAAAAAACACATTGTTTACTTCCATGCCAATTCCTCTTTGCAAGATTATCTTTTGTTAGAATTACCCCTTTCCGTAGATACCAAGCAAATATCTTCGTCTTAAGGGGTATTTTCATTTTCCAAATTTTACTATTATCATCATCGACCGGGATATCCGGTTGGATCAAGGCTTTATATAGTGAGCCAACAGAAAATTTACCACTTTCTAGTAATTTCCATTTGAACACATCGACATCGTCCGACAATTGTATTATGGATAATCGTAATAATAGATTGTTCCAAGATACCAGTCTAGGACCGATTAGGCTTCTTCTGAAAGATACATTAGGAGGATAATCTTCCATCACTGTGGAAATTGTATCCCCTTTGTGTCTAACAATCGAATATAAAGCTGGATATTGTTCACGAAGAGTAGTTTGGCCCAGCCACTTATCTTCCCAAAACCTAATCTGTGATCCATCCTTAATCTCGAAAGCACCAAAACGAAAGAAATGTTTCTTGGTGGCCATAAGACCCGCCCAAAAATGTGATTCTCCGGGTTTCCAAACCACTTGAGACACAGCTTTGGACCCCACATATTTCCTCCATAACATGGTCTGCCAAACACCATCTTCTGTAAGTAGTTTAAAAAGCCATTTGCCCAAGAGTGCGGTGTTTTTGACTTGCAAATCGTGTATACCCAGTCCACCAAACTCCTTCGGGCGGCAAACCACATTCCATCTGGCCAGTCGATATTTCTTCTTCTCGCTATCCCCTTGCCAAAAGAATCTTGAACGGAAATAATCCACTTTGTTCAAGACCCCTTTTGGTAATTGGAAGAACGAAATCATATACAGTACCATATTAGTGAGTACTGAATTTATGAGTACTAGTCTTCCACCAAGGGATAGCAATTTTCCTTTCCAACTATTAAGACGTTTTTGTAGCCTTTCCTCAACAAGTTTCCATTCAGCAATTGTGAGACGCCGATAATGGATCGGTATTCCCAAATAATTGATTGGAAACTGCCCCTGACCACAGCCGAAAAGCTCAGCATATAGGTGGGACTCATTTTGGGCCTCGCCAAAGCAATACAAATCACTCTTATGGAAGTTTATTTTAAGTCCAGATAGCTGCTCAAATGCTGATAATATTAATTTCAGATTCTTCGCCTTCTCCAGATCATGTTCCATAAAAAGAATTGTATCATCGGCGTATTGAAGAATGGAAAGTCCACCATCAATAAGATGTGGAACCAGACCTTCAATTTGACCATCAGCCTTAGCTCTCTCAATAAGGATAGCCAACATATCAACCACTATATTAAATAGTAAAGGTGATAATGGATCCCCTTGTCTTAGTCCTTTCTTGGTTTGGAAGTATTTGCCAGTTTCTTCATTTACTTTAATGGCAACACTACCCCCAGACACAAACGACTGAATAAGAGAGCGCCACTCTTCAGAAAAACCTTTCATGCGGAGTGTTTGCTGAAGGAAAGACCAATTGACTTTGTCATATGCCTTCTCAAAGTCAATCTTGAACAATACACCATTTAATTTTTTTGAGTGTAGTTCATGAATTGTTTCATGCAAAATTACAACACCATCTAGGATATTTCTTCCTTGCATGAATGCAGATTGAGATGGGCTAACAACATTGTCAGCAACTGAATTTAGTCTAATCGTGGCAACTTTAGTAAAAATCTTAAAGCTAACATTAAGCAAGCAGATTGGACGATACTGTTGTATACGTTCTGCATTGTTAACCTTAGGCAGTAAAATTATATTGCCAAAGTTAAGCCGAAAGAGATCCAATTGTCCGACTTGCAAAAACCCAAACAAATTCATCAGGTCCTCCCTGATAACGTCCCAGAATTTTTGGTAAAATTCCGCTGGGAAACCATCAGGACCTGGTGCTTTGTTATGTTCCATTTGAAAAACTGCTTTCTTGACCTCTTCCACGGTATATGAGGCAGTTAGAAAGTAATTTTCTTCATCAGATACCTGGGGAATATCGGACGTTTGGGACTCATCCATAGAGAAGGAGTTTTCCTCTAGGGCCCCAAACAAGGATTTATAATAGGAAGTGATATATGACTTCAGATGCTCCTGTCCCTCAATCATACCTTCATCCTGAATCAGAGAATGAATAAGTTTCTTCTTATGCTTGCCATTGGCAACAGCATGGAAGTACCTGGTATTCGCATCTCCTTCCAGAATGAATTTTGCTTTAGAGCGTTGGTACCATTTGAGTTCCTCCTCGCGCAGAAGTCGGGCTATCTCCGCATTCGATTGGCTTTTGAGCTCAATTTGTTGTGCAGTTAATGGCCCAACTTCCGCGGAAGCCTCCAAGTCATCAATAATAGATGTTAGGCGTAATTTTTCTTTTTTGAGGATACCAGTTGTGTGCCTGGCCCAACCCCGAAGGAACTTGCGTAAAGTGCGCATTTTGTTATTCCATCGTAGTATAGGTGTTTGGCCACCTACCGGTTTCTCCCAAATAGCCTTAACCATCTCATAAAAACCGTCACGGATCATCCAACCAAGTTCAAATTTAAACTCATTCGTAGACTTCCGTGGCGGTGATCCAAAAGATAAAAGTAAAGGAGCATGATCCGACAAAGCCTCAATACGCTCTAGAGCGCGAACAGTTACCATAGGGAACTTTTGTTCCCAATCAGTATCCATAAGCACTCTATCAAGTTTTTCGTATGTTGGCTCCGGAAGACTATTAGCCCATGTAAATTGCCTTCCTAACATTGTAACCTCCCTCAAGTCCAGACTGTCTATAACAGCATTGAACAGAAAAGGCCAATGTTCATCGAACCGGCCCCGACTTTTCTCATGAGGAAATCTGAGCAAATTAAAATCACCTCCTATAAGGATAGGATATGGATTGTCCTTTGCCAAATTCACAAGCTCACGTAAAAATTCAGCCTTATAAACCTCCTGGGCGGCTCCATATACGACGACTAAAGACCATGTGAAATTGTCAGCCTTGTTACGGATATGGAGTTTTATAAAAAAATCTCCCACCGAACTAGCTAAAACTTCCATAGTCTCATCTCTGACGCCTAATAGGATTCCCCCAGATCGACCACGCGGCGGACGTGATATCTACGTGAAGTCCACTCCACCAGAAAGGCGATTGAGTAAAGCTTGTGAAAAATCCCGTCTACCAGTCTCAGAAATACCCAGAAAATCCAAATTATGGTCTCTCACACAATCAGCAAAGAATAAATGTTTAGCCAAGTCCCGAAGACCTCTGCTATTTGAAAACATTCCATTCATTGAGAAACTATAGGAGATTTGGATACACGGGATCTCTTACGCGACCGCTGGCTCTTTGATTTTCGACCAGAAGCTTTCAGCTCATACATAGAGGCAAGCCCAGTCTCATCAAAGTCCACCTCCGACACTTCACTGACTAATTGAGAAAGTAGTTGACCATCTACTGTGGCATGCAACTCATCCTCCTTAGTTAGTGAAGCATCGGGAAAAACACCGACCTTAGGAGTAACCGTTAGACGGTCAACCTCCATGTGTCGCAAAACATTAGAAGAAAAAGATACTTCCTGTACAGAGCTACCCAAACTAATGCCAACATTGGCTAGTTTAGAAGAAATAACAGGAGTAGAAAAAGACAAAAAGGACTTCGGAGAACACATTATACCTGGCGAATCTAAGTTCCTCTCCGCCTTACGTCGCATGGCCTTGAGCATTGAGTCCTCATCAGTCGCGGACGCCCCAGAGGCATCGACTCCATGGCGTGCGCTTCGCCTGAAGGTTGTACCACTCCCCTGCACAGCAACTGGCGTAGCGTCTCCTGGAGAAGAAACCTGTGGCGGAGACTGAGACAACCCAGACCCCTCCTGGGTCCGGACGCCCCCCTCTATCGCTGAAGTCGCCTGACCCAACAGAGTAGGCGAGACGTCCAAAAGCCTCCCAAGGTCCTCCCTGACCATGGAGACGCGGTCATCCACCTCGTCATGATTGGCCAACCCCGCCTGGGTCGGACCAAGCACGGCAACATCCTGGAGCAGAACACGGACGTCGCGGTCAGCCGACCCCACCTGGGTCTGCTTCCGCGAACCCACCGGAGGAGCAACCTCCTCAAGGACAGGAGTGGAAACAGGAATAGATCTGCCCAAAGTATGCATTCTGGACCTCGCTGGCGAAGCCGAAGAAGACCGCCATACAGGAATGGAGACCGAGCGAAGAGCCTCCCGTAACTGAGCCTGAGAAACACGAGGTGCCGAAGAAGAACCCTTTCCACGAAGAGGGGAATCCAAAGGAAGAGCATCCAGAAGTTGCTGGCCTCGAGGAGTAACCGGAGTAGCATTAAAAGGTATTATTGGCGCATCCATGAACTATTGGCGCATCCAACCCAGCAAAGCCACAAGCAGCACTGTGCACGGTACACTTTGCTTTCGGCTCCCCCTCGTGCCCTTTTCTGGCCTCGCTTAACCGCATGCGTTTCCCACCAACAACCACAGTAACTCCTCCGACTAACCATAGCAGTGGTACCATGCATGCATAAACATCACTTAAAAAGTTCGATCATCACATATGAACCACATCACATATCACACAAGTTGATGAATCATGAGCAACCAACAACAAGGATTTCCATAGTGCGGGTGAGAAAAAGGAGGGCTACTTTGCCACTCCTATTTCTGTCATCATAGCTAGGGAAAGGCTAATTACAACAAGGCCTCGAGCGCCGGAAGGATACAGTAATAGAAACCTTCAAAGCCGATCGAGGCCTAGGGCCACTGCTCGATCTTATATGTCGATCCCAACACATGCACGCATGCATTCTTTTTCTACTAATTAACACACACAAAAAACAAAGTCCAAGACTAGATGATCTAGCTTAATTATATAGTTTTGCCCTCTCTCCATGTCGAGTTAGAGCTAATATCAGCAGCTGGTTGATGATGAACTAGCCCTTTATCCCGTTGCTCCTCACCAGCTTACGAAGGAAGTCTTTCACCTGCATGCGCCGCCACACAAAGGTTAAATTACATGTCAAAATCCATGACTACAAGAAAAGTAGTAACATCTAATTAACTTTGCGCTGCTTTATTTTTCTTCCCACAATCAACTTTACGACGAAGCAGTTCGAGAGCATATATGTGTCATGCACATAACTACTAGCTCTAGCTAGACACTAGACACTCCACAGGAATAGGCATGCGCAGCTACTACATTCCATATATATGCCTGCAGCGATGCATAAGTGTAACATATAGTGGTAATAAGTATATATCGGTGTTTATAGTTACATACCTCTGCAGGCTTACGCAGCGAGTAGGATGCACTGGTCTCTTTGGGAAACTTGGTGACAAGTATCCCGATGCCCTGTCCCATGTTGCGCAGAACCTAGAGTTTCGTTTTTGGAAAAAAGGCATCAGTTCATCTGCTTTTCTTTGCTGTAGCATCGGTGCAAAAGTGAAGGTGATTTATGCGTGCATAGTGCTGTGCGCACTATACGAGCACGTACCTTGAATGCATCCTCGTCAGTGCGGTCATCCCCGATGTATATGGGGAAAACGTCGCCACGCCCCGCATAACCTTCATTATCAATCAAGATAAAAAAGATCCAAAAGAGATATTATTAGGATCTTTTACTTAATAATATAACAAGGTACACTAATAAATAGGATTATAGGAAGTAGTAACTGAACACGAGCTAGCAATATCTTTTGGATGCCGTGTATGTAGTGTGGTGTAACGCACCGAGAGACTCGAGCAAGAACTCTAGGGCGTTGCCCTTGTCCCACTTGATGGACGGCCGGATCTCCAGCACCTTTCTCCCCTTGGTGAGGCAGAGGTCAGGGTAGCCGTCCAGCACCGCCCTCACCTCCTCTCCCAGACCATCCCACTCCTGCACACGCATCCATGCCAAAGTTAGGCAAAGTTAATAATTAACCAGGCGATTAAAAACGTGTGTGTTGTATTTTCAGTACGAAATTTTTTACTTCCTCGGCGACGCAGCGGAAGTGCACGGAGAGGCAGAACTTGTTGTTCTCCACCGTAGCGCCCGGGAATGGTCTGCATCTTGGCCGTCAGCGTCTGATACACCTATATGGAAAACTTAGTCAGCAAATCAGACTTACTAAGTCGCCTATCAGTATTTTACACTCCACTAGCTTTCTTAAGTATATGTGTCGTGGTACTCTAGAATAAGCAGTGTGGACTGTGGACTTGCTTGGGGAGAAAGTGCACCGATTCAATTCAAGGGTTGATTAATTCTCAGGGGAAGACAATTATTTACCTCCTGGATGACCGGCAGGAACTCGATCGCCGGCTGGCACAGAACCTCGTCAGCCTGCGTAGACAAACCACTAAATCATCAGACTGTCAAGGTGCTACGTACTTGATTAATGCATACAAAAATGTGTGCAAATTATGACCAAGGAAAAGTCCCTTTCAAGGGAGATGTCGTGAAGAAAAGGTACAGACTGTGGAGAGATAGAGAGAATAAGTCAAGACAAAAAGTTTTGGAGAGGGAGGGAGGGAGATCGATGTGGACTAACTAACCTTTGCCTTGTGGTTGGACACTGTGGTGGGGCCCTTGATGTCCATGCCGTGGCTCCCGGCGTAGTACAGCTCCTCCAGCTTCACAAAGTTAAACACCTGGTATTGCACCACAACCATATCAACCATGGTCAGATAAAAATTAATTTGTATTTATACAGTGTAGGAGTATTCTTGTAGTAGCAGGACAATCATGGTAGGGAAAGGGGTGCATTTAAAGTGTAGTAGGAAAAGAAAGAGCAAGCAAAGGGTCCAGGCCTTTTTGTAGAACGCTCATTAAAACGCTTCCTTTTTGCTATAGTAGGAGCTCTTTATTTGCATGTACTGTTGTGTCTATGGCGTCTAGGTTCACGCTCGCTCGCTCGCTCGGAGCCAAGAAAGGCGGCAGGCACATATATGCCATGTCATGTGCACGGTAAAATCACGCGCAAATATTACAAAACGGAAACCTGGAAGATTCCTTTTACAGTGTGCAAGGGCCCCGGAGGAGGAAGAGGGAAAAAAAAGGCACCAAAAAATGTAAAAGCAGCAAGGGACCAAGAAGAAAGTGGAGTAGAATTTGGTGGCACTGGAATGTACCTTGTCTCTGCATCTCCCACTCACGATGGCGGTCGGGAAATGCTGGGCCACGGCCCTCACCGCATCCCTCATCTGCGTCAGTCAAAAAGAAAAAAAATAAACCGCGGTAAGAATGACGACATGGGGGAGAGAAGTAGCTAAAGGGAGCCTAGAAGCTAGCTTGTGGACAGAAGAGGGGATCGATCGGAGAGGAAACCGACTTCTTCGGTCATGACGGCGCTCTCTGGGTCCTCCACGATCGGCGACAGGGTGCCGTCGTAGTCGAGGAACATGACAATCTGCTTCCCCTTCGCCGCCGCCAGCACGGCCTCGAACCACTCCAATGCAGACGGGTGCTTCTCCTGCGATTTTTTCAGGCCACCGATTATTTCTTCAGTCCGAGGAGAGAGGGAGAAAGAGAGAGACCAATAAGATGGAGCCATGCACGCATATATCTGAAAAACTTACAATCCAGTCCTCGTGGTCGGCGCCGGTGGCGAGCTTGGCGTGGCGGGGCGAGGACGCCTTCATGGAGTCCAGCAGAGACCCGGCCCTCAGCACCCCCGAGGCGGCGAGGTCCATGCGGCCCAGGGCGGCCTTCCTGCAGTCGCGCGCCCTGCGCGGCGGGAACGACGAGAAATGGCGGGCCGCCTGCGCCGGCGCCGCCACGGCGGTGACCGTGTCCTCGGCGGTGAAGGCGGCGTGGTTCGTCATGGCAAGAACGCACAGGGGAGAGATCGACCGAAGAAGCAGCGGCGGGAGAAAAGCTAGCTACAAGATGCGTAGGCTACGACGGAGCAAAGAAAGAGGGGGGAGATCGATGCTGCCTCTGCGATGGCGACGGTTTGGGGACTGTGGAGGAAAGGAGAGGAAGGTGGTTTGATGATTGTGGGCGGTGGACGCCAGGCCTATATATAGAGATGAGGGCTGGCCCACCTCTTGGAATTTCTCATGTGTAATTTTGATTATCTGGAGATGCCTTGGGGGCTTAGAATATGAAGAAATAGCCATTTTGCCTTCACAATTCCATGCATTTGCAAATCATGTTAATTGTGTTGCATATGAATTTTGTATACTTCTACAAGTTAAACTGTGTTGATATACTTGTTCCGACGTACAAAACGTGTTGCCATAGATATATCTTCTACGTGTTTCAGCAGTAACGCCATGTCAGTTTATAGATAGAGGATAGTAATGTCACCTAGTGGTATCTTTTAGGCGGAGCACCGCCTGAAACTCGGATAAGTTACACATGCCAATGGCGGGGTGGTACTTTCCACGTGTCGTGCCTACTGTTAACTACGCGAGTTAAATGTGCAAACAAGTTTTTTTTTCAAGAGTTCATGGCTCGAATGTTTGTACTCCAGTCTCACCGTGTGACCCTTTTTCCGAGCTACCTATTTTGGCTGCCTGTTTGTGAACTTCGTGATGGGGGAGAATCCTGAGCGAAGATGGCGTGGGAGGGTGGCCAAGCGCCGCACCTTGAATTGGTCGTGTTGTTGTCCAATCCTTTTTTTTTATTTGCAAAATGAAAAAATCTCATCCTCTTAAAAATATTAACCAACGGAGAAAGAATCTATCCTTGGTTATACGATGTTAGATAGATGAGACCTCTCTAATGTTTTTTTAAACGGGATAGCACCCTATTTAATTTGAGCACGTCCTATAGCTCGAACTTGGGTGGACTGGCACGACACCCTTAGCTCTAACCACCAAGCCAGTGATTCGTTCTCAAGGTTTGTGATATTCCTAGCCAATGGGATTCGACCAATGGATCTCACGAACGGGTTCAACATGTGTGCCTCTGCGCTGCAGATGTGTTCGTTCATTTTTTTATTTACCCTCTTCAATATATTTTTGATCTAGAGTCTCAATGCACTGCATTCATTTCATACTTTTTGCCGGGGAAGTAGATAAATTTCCTTAGTGCCAAAGTCAAAGAAGATTGGAAATACAATTTAATCGCACCCTAAATAAAAATAATACTTGTGATCATAAATAGGAGAATCTGTGGCCAGTATATAAAGGCACGCAATTAAATCCCTGGATATTCCAGATATACAACACTTAATGATGAAGATTCTGTCCTCGCGCGAATTTAAGGTCTGAAAGCTATGTAGTACAGTTTAGTGAAACGTACTAACATCCCAAGAGTACAGTTTAGTGAAACGTAGGAGTACTAAACATCATGAAAAGCCCATATCCTAATATCAACGATCATATTTAATCCTGCAAATTAGCTTTGATCCCAGCGGACATATATTTTCACTTAAAAATATAGTAATCAATATCTACCATCTTTTAAGTGAAAATATTTTCACTTAAGTACGTTAGCATTGTGAATACTATTTTCCTTTTTTTTTTCGGTGAGATTGTGAATAAATTAGCATGGACTTGTCGTGATCAAACAGGGACGCCGAAGCATGGACTCGGTTGAGACAAGAGTCCATCTGGGCCTACAAGTGCGCTCTGTCGCCACTACCAGCTGAGCCGCCGGGCCCGGCGCGAAAAGGGCCACGTGTTGGCCTCGGCCTCTGGCGCACGCGGCCGGGGCCCAGGCGCCTACGTACGGTACGCCCCTCTGGCCTGCCCTTGTGCTGCCACTCGCACCAAAAACAAAAGGAAAAAAAAACAAAAGGCTCCAATCCCCTGGTCGAAGAACTGGTCTGATTTGACCATTTGACCCTGACCGCCATGTGGGGGCTGGCCGCTTATTCCAAGTTTCCAACCCACCCATGTACGGTGAAAATCTTTGTTTGCTCCCCTCCTGCTTTGAAATGTCAGTCTCTGCGGTACTATTTCTACTGTATTGAAAGAGTAAAATAAAAAAAGGGAGAATTGGGCCGAGATCTTGGACGCGAGTGCGTGCGTGCGTTTTGTTTAGCTTTTTGTGCATGGTTTCCGGTGCCTTTTGGGGGTCTACTAGTGGTGGTTCGAGCTGGCTTTCTCCCGCGCCACATATGATAGATGAACTTTTTCTAAGGGACCGATCGATACCTGCAGCTACCGCCCCCAGGAAATATGTTGTGTATCTGTGGGCTGTTTTGCATGCGTCCTTTCACTAATGTGGCAGCAGTCCGCACTAATAATTTGCATCATGTTGCTAATCAAAGCATGGATGCATGCATGCAGTGTGTGGCTCATGATCATGCAATCGATCAACGGAAAATAAATTCCACGGGGGTATTTCCATATATTGTCAATTGTCATACTCTTTCTATAATAAACAATAAACAGGAAAAGCACCTGCACCGGTCTTGCCCTCGAGGATCGTGTTCTACTGCCACGTCCGTTCGATTACCGCCTTGGACAGTGGTCACAGTTTCATCCCCCACGGTCGCGGTACCACTGACCCCGATGCAGGCTGGCATTTGCATCAGTTCTGCTGGTCTCGTGACAATAACTACGGTGAGACGACAATGGCAGCCTCGTGACCGTAGTGCTGGTGGGCATCGAGTTTGCTCGTGTTGAGGCTTCGACCTCGCAGGGAATCTTAGCAACAAAGTGTCTAAGCGTTGTGGATAGGGTTTTGGGAGAAATCCTTGTCCGCTCGTCTAATACCAACGCAGTGCCGCTTCGGGTAGCACCATTCCTTCCTGTAGGGCATCGTGGCTATCCTTAGTCCACATTCCTCCATGTGCCAGGGGAAACCCTAGGACTAGTGCACTGGTCAGGGAAGCAATGTTCCCTTTCTTCTTGAAGGTGCTGCTCGATACTTGAAGATTCTGTGCTACAAGTGTGCTGGAACATTTTCGGAGGGCGCAGGTTGTGAGTCTCCTTGTCTCATTTTGGGGGGGGGGGGGGAGGGGAGGGGAGGGTGCTTGTGTTTTTTGTTGCCCCTGCATTTTTTTTCTTTCGAGACTCGTTGTATCTTGTAGTTGCTAATTAATATAGTGGACCAAAAGCCTGTTTCGAGGAAGAATAAAAAAGCGGCGCATCAAAACGTAACTTCTCCTCCTCCCTCCCCTCCGCTCTCTACTGTAGCTGAGCGCCTTCCTCTCCACTTCTGGCCGAGCCAAAGCCCTCTCCGGCGGCGCTGCCGCCGGAGAGTGGCGGAGGCGAGGCCCTCCCCGTAGTCTAGGTTCCTGGCTTCTCGCCGTAGGTGTCGTAGGGTTAGGTTTAGGTTTTGTGTTTGCCCATGTGGCGTTTGGCGAGATGCCGTTGGTCCTGTCCCCTCCGACGCTCCTGCATGGCGTCGGTCGGCCGTCCTTGCGGTGGGTTGGCAAGCTCCAATGGTCGGAGCTCGCTGATGCTGCTGTCACGGTTGGAGGACAGCTGAACAAAGTGCTGCCTGTAGGGGTTCGTAGCATGGAAAACAAAATTTTTCTATCGCATACAAACAAACAAGCCAAGATCTATCTACTAGATTGTAGCAACGAGTCGATAGTGGAACTCACCCTCGAAGATTCCAAAGCGGTTAACGAGAGCAGATTCTCGTGGGTGATGTAGTCGTACTCTTTCCGATCTCAAGATCGTGTAGACGATCCTTCCGGCGCCACGTTCCGGCAGCGCTCCCGTAGTCGGTCACACGTTCGGTACTCAACGAAGACCTTCCTCTCCCTTGTTCCAGCAGGCAGCGGAGGTTGTAGCACTCTCCTCGCGATTCCGGCAGCACAACGGCGTGGTACCGGAAGTAGAGGGGAAATCCCGCAGGGCTTCGCCTTAAGCCGGTGCGAGTATGGTGGAGCTTATGAGAGAGGCTATTAGTGGTCTAGTAATTAGACACACCAATTAGAAGGCTCTAAACCAATTAGAAGGCTCTAAACCGCTGGCTAAAGCAATTAGAAGCTCTAAACCAAAACGGCTCTAAACCGGAGGTAGAAGATAGGAACTTGTGTGTCTAGGAGGGGAGCCCTGCCCCTCCTTATATAGATGGGAGGGTCTTGGCGCGCCAGGGGAGGGAGGGAGTCCCTCCCCAACTCGGCCTAGGGCTGGCCGCCGGCTTGGAGGAGTTGGACTCCTCCTCCAAGTTGGTTCCAACTCCTCTTGCTTGTTTCCCACAGTTTCTTGTTTTAGCCGTTTGACTTTCAAACTGGACATTTGACTTTTCTGTTTTAGGATTCAATTTAATCCTATATTTGGGACAGCAAGAACACTTAGTACATGATGCAATCACTCCAATATGTAATGACACATTCATGTACCCCTCCCCCCCGGAGTGCCGGACAATCCGGAACCTTCTAGAATATCCCCGATGAAAACACCGGAATCATTCCCGAACTCCGAAACGGGACTTTCCTTATATGAATCTTATTCTCCGGACCATTCCGGATCACCTCGTGATATCCCGGATCCCATCCGAGACTCCGAACAACATTCGGTCTCTTTCTCATAATACCATAACTACTCAAACAACGTCGAATCCTTAAGTGTGTCTCCCTACGGTTCGTGAATTATGCGGACATGATCGAGACACTTCTCCGAACAATAACCAATAGAGGAATCTGGAAATTCATATGGCTCCCACATATTTCTACGATTACTTTGCGATCGAATGAACCACTTACATACGATACCAATTTCCCTTTGTCTCACGATATGTTACTTATCCGAGGTTATGATCGTCGGTATCTCTGCATACCTAGTTCAACCTCGTTACTGATAAGTACTCTTTTCTCGTTCCCGTGATATGTGATCCCTTGTGACCAAGTCACATGCTTGCAAGCTAATTGGATGACATTTCACCGAGAGGGCCCAGAGAATATCTATCCGTCATGTGGATGGACAAATCCCACTCTTGATCCATGTGTTTCAACCAATACTTTCCGAACACTCAATGCCACCTTTATAGCCACCCTGTTACGGTGTGGTGTTTGATGACATCAAAGCATCCATCCGGTAAAGGTGATATGCATGATCTCATGGTCGAAGGAATTAGGTTACTATGTATCAGAAAGCATATAGCAATTGAACTATTGAAATGACTTGATCTTTATGCTACGCTTATCTATAGGAGTATGTCCATCACATCATTCTCCTAATGATATGATCCTGTTGTTAATAACATCTCTATGTTCATGATCAGGAAACCATGATCATATATTAACCAACAAGCTAGTTTAACAAGAGGCTTTACTAGGGACTCTTATTTTAGTTTACAAATCACACAAGTATTAATGTTTCCGGTTAATACAATTATAGCATGGTATGTAAACATTTATCATAAGTGTGAAGACATGATAATAACCACTTTATTATTGCCTCTTGGGCATATCTCCAACAGTCTCCCACTTGCACTAGAGTCAATAATCTAGTTTCGAACCTTTGTGTATATAACACCTATGGCTTTCCGGTGTTGTATGTACACGATTGCTAGTGGTCAACTGATCTCCGGATCTGACACTTCCAGGTCCGTGTGTAATTGCATGTCTTTGCGTCTCTACGCATCACTCATTCTCTAATGAGATGGCTTTGTATAAATTTGGTCTTTCGGTGTGACCTTTAGCTCTTTGGGGTTAAAACATGTTGATAATATTGTCGCACAATATATCTTCATAGTATTATCCCACTATGAACTACACTTAGTTTGATAACAAACTTCTTGACACAAATGCCCTCTTTTGCTGCTATAATAGCAGTCATATACTTTAGCCTTTTGTTGTAGTATCTGTCACAATGTCTTAACTTTGGAACTCATCCAAATCCATTATGGAACTTATTTTCCATTATATTGTGCCACCCTTAGTTTAGATTGAGATAAACTTAATTTGTACTTTGTGACAAAGCTAGTATCAATGTAGTACTTTTACAATGAACTAACCATCTATTTGTCACTTCTACAAATAATATACTCTTAGTTCTTCCAAAAGATCATAAGAATATCCTTACTATTGTCCAATGATCATCTTACGAATCATTCTGGTATACGCTCACAACTTTTAGAGCATAGGACATATCTGGATTTGTACATATCACAGTATGATTGATATAAATACTCTTTGTGATTTCATACATCAAGTATCAATCTATACTTGATTATTTGTTTCACTTTACCAAATGTCAATACACTCGAATATATCATCAACATTGAACTCATTCAATCCTTTCTGTGCGACAAGAACCTCTCTTGTAGTTTCTATATTGAACTCATTCAATATCTTGTCAATGTACTTCTGGCACAACCATATTAGCGTCTATTGATGCCAAATATTTGGGTTTTGCCCAAGTCTTTCATCGGGATGAAATTCTTAATATGTGTTAATAAAAGATACATCTTTTCTAATCAACAATATGTCCCCCACATAATGTATTAGAAACATGTCTTAGTGCTCCCACTTAATTTCTTGCAAATGCAAGCATCTCCATCGTCTCTGATGAACTTTTAAACTCCTTTAACAGTTTCATCACAGTGAAGATTCCAACTCCGCTATGCTTACTTCAACCATTGAAGTTTGCATATGCATTTAGCATCCTTTGAATTAACAAAACCCTATGGACCGTGTTATGCACATGTCCTAGGTAACGATTCTATTAGAAGAATTTGTTTTGTTTATTCAACTACCATATAACAAATTATATGTAGTGGTTGCTACATTAATCCATCTAGACTAAATATCACTATGACAGATCAAATCTTGTCATAGTCAACCTTTGAACATTGTTGTGAACTCTTTCTCAACATGTCGACTATTTCATAGATGTAAAACATCCATGTCTATTTCTTTATAGATCCAGACACAACTGTAAGGTCTTACACCTTTCTCGAGGGTCCTTCAAGTTCAAAACTTGATTTCTCGTGTATGGAACTATCACGGATTTTATGGCTTCATGCCATTTGACGGAGTCAGGGCCCATCATCGCTTCTTTGCATGTAGTCGGTTCATTATTCTCAAATAATGATTCAACCCTCAAATCTTGGTATTTGATTGTTTACCCGATCTACTTGTTTCAATAGGAACTTGGATCTCCGTGACCACAACTTTTGAGGTACGTGAACCATGAGCATTGTTGCTGCCTCCGAAACACTTTTCGGCGCTGCGCAACTCTGCACATATAGCTAAGGTTCTTTTAACCTTATCAAAGTTTCTATTGTCCTCCCACTTAACTTTTCACGAAAAATTCCTTCTTAAAGAAACTTGACGTTTTAAGTGACAAAACACTTTTGTCTCCGATGTTATGGAGGAATACTTAACAGTAATACAAAGACAGGTTTATCCGACTTTGGTTGCAAACATCTTTCTTATGCATAGCATACCAATGTTTAAGAAAGGACTACTTGGGTTTTATCCCAAACCATAACCTTATATGGTGTCATTTCAGCGGATTATGATGAAGCTCTTTTTAGTGGAAAAACGGTAATCTCTAAAGCTTTTAATCTTTAAAATACAATGGCAGTTTTATGAATTACACCTTTCGATCTTACCATGTCAAACAAGGTTTAATTACATATCTCGAACGCTCCATACTCTTATGGTGTTTCGGGAAAATGCAAATCCACGGAACGATTCCTTAAATCTTAGGTATTATGCTAAACTTGTAACTTAAATATTTTCCTTTATGATCTTATCATAAACTATTCATATTCTTGTTACAATGATTTTGCACTTCATCTTGAAAGTCTTTGAACTTTTCAAGTGTTTCATACTTTATCCTTATTAAGTAAACATTCATATATTCACTCAAATTTTTGGAGAAAGCATATGAAGTTGAAATCCATCGCTTTTGACTATACATAATGGATTTCATACAACAATATGTACAAGTTCCAATAAGCTAGTCATTCGTTCCCTTTTGGCCTATGAACGAAGTTTTAATTATCTCTAGGAAAGTTTCACAAGCGTCATTTGATCAAAAATCAGAAGACTCCAAAATTCCATCCACATGGAGTTTCTTCATGTTATCTTTCCAATATAATTCAAACAGCGATGTCACTTCCTAAGTGATCTTTCAATCAATTTGTCTTTCGACATTTTAGCACTAGTTTTATGGATGTGATTTCTCCAACGAGATTTGTGAATCATCCATCTTTTATGGATTACGGCAATTATTTGAACAATCCTTTTGTTCTCATAATACCTGATAAAACAAATCTTTGAAGGCAAGCTTTGATGTTTAACAAGCAACACAATAACCCTTTATTTTGTTCTCGATGAACATCATCACATATTCTTTTGCTAGTTACTTAGGCCATTGTAGTTCATGAATTGTGTTGTTATGACGATTCACACCAACAAATTCAGTATCAAATACTTAAGAACCACATTGTTTAACAAGCAAAGAATATAGCCATAACATGTATATCATCTATATACTTAAACTGAACAATTCTAGTCTTTTCTTTTCTGCCATATATTTATGAGATTCTCTTTCAGTATTTCCTTTTCAGTTTGAAAGAATCTATCAACATTAATAGTGGAGTCATACATATGACATATAGTCCAAAGCGTGTATAATTAAATACCAATGTCTTTGGACTTGCACTTTGAAGTAGATCACCATCATCAAATATTTGGTGTTCTTTCAAATTCCTTTCTTTAGTAATCTCTTGGTGTAGTAAACATTTTACCTACATCAAATATTCACCCTTATCATGGAATCGTCCATGATCAAGCTACTTTTAGCTTATAACGATGAATTATGAGTATAATGTTGCTATCCAAAACCTTTTGGAGGATTAGGACAACAAGTGTCTCCAACCTTTTTGCAAATTCTCATCAAATATGAGAACATGACTTTTGCCATATTATACTCTATCATGTTGCAACCAAAACTTCGTTTCAGATATCACAATATCTTCCACACATCATGGTTTCTGAAACAACTCTTTCAGATCCTAGATAACCTTGATATTAAGGGAATCCTTTGAATATCAAGAATCATGGATACAAACATGATACTTATATACTAATACTTGGAATTGTTACTCTTGATTTAATACTAATTATTAAACTTCATGGAGTAACCGGAACTTACTGAAAGTTTGCAATAGGACTTTTAAACTTTAGATTAACACTTAAAACAATACGATACCAGTTCGTAAAGTATCTAACCAGAATTCTATAGTTCTATCATCTCAATTATAACTAAGCGCAAGGTGATAAACGGATGCCAATGACTACAACAACTATGCAAATTCACTTTGATTTAGTTTATGATAAATTGAGTTCTAATTAATAATTAAATTAATCTAGGTGAACTCCCACTCAAAACAATATCCCTCACATTGTTTTAGTGATCACACGAACCAAATCCACCACATCAAAACCGATCATCACGTGAGTTGATGTAGCTTCAATGGCGAACAATCAACATGTTCATCATATCTACTATATGACTCATGCTCTGCCTTTCGACAATCCGTGTTCCTGAGGCCATGTCTGTACATGCTAGGCTCGTCAAGATCAAACCTTAGCTACCGCATAAGCAAATCTTGCTTGCTTACGTTGTATTCACCCGCGGAATCAAAGACACCCGATCATCACGTGGTGCTTTGAAGCAGCAAGCTTTGGCAACGGTGCATACTAAGGGTGAACACTTTAGAACTTGAAATTTATGTGCATGAGGGATCATCTTATAATGCTACCGTCGTCTACTAAGCAATACAAGATGCATAAAGGATTAACATCACATGCAATTCGTAATATGTGATATGATATGGCCTTTCTTCTTTGTGCTTCTGATCTCCATCTTCAAGCACGAACATGATCTCCATCATCACCGACATTGCATCAAGGTCAATGACGCTTCTCCATGGTTGTCGTCCACCGGCTTCAACTATTACAACTACTTTGAATAGACACGCGGGTCTTAACAGAAATTAAAGACAACCATATGGCTCCTGCCGGTTGCCGACTTACAATAAGGAACATTGCATACATCATATATAATCACAATCATGGCCATATCACATCACAGCACACCCCTGCAAAACAAAGTTAGACGCCTCTACTTTCTTTGCATGTTTTACGTGGTTTGGGGCTGTTAATAAGTGTCGCTCTAACTTACGAACATGAACCACAACATTGATACTAGTATTGTTAATCACCCGTTGTAAATTGGATCTTAACTATGCTAGGAGAAACAGGCACCCGCAAAGCCACTTATGCAATACAAGTTGCATGTCAAGCGTGGAGCAAGTCTCATGAACGATGTCATGTAAGGTTAGCCCGGGCCGCTTCATCCCAACATACCGCAAGATGCAAAGTACACAAGAAGCAATCGACAATAAAAGCATCAACGCCCACAATGACCATTGTGTTCTACTCGTGCAACAGATCTACATATAGACACGGCTCTGATACCACTGTAGGGGTTCGTAGCATGGAAAACAAAATTTTTCTATCGCATACAAACAAACAAGCCAAGATCTATCTACTAGATTGTAGCAACGAGTCGATAGTGGAACTCACCCTCGAAGATTCCAAAGCGGTTAACGAGAGCAGATTCTCGTGGGTGATGTAGTCGTACTCTTTCCGATCTCAAGATCGTGTAGACGATCCTTCCGGCGCCACGTTCCGGCAGCGCTCCCGTAGTCGGTCACACGTTCGGTACTCAACGAAGACCTTCCTCTCCCTTGTTCCAGCAGGCAGCGGAGGTTGTAGCACTCTCCTCGCGATTCCGGCAGCACAACGGCGTGGTACCGGAAGTAGAGGGGAAATCCCGCAGGGCTTCGCCTTAAGCCGGTGCGAGTATGGTGGAGCTTATGAGAGAGGCTATTAGTGGTCTAGTAATTAGACACACCAATTAGAAGGCTCTAAACCAATTAGAAGGCTCTAAACCGCTGGCTAAAGCAATTAGAAGCTCTAAACCAAAACGGCTCTAAACCGGAGGTAGAAGATAGGAACTTGTGTGTCTAGGAGGGGAGCCCTGCCCCTCCTTATATAGATGGGAGGGTCTTGGCGCGCCAGGGGAGGGAGGGAGTCCCTCCCCAACTCGGCCTAGGGCTGGCCGCCGGCTTGGAGGAGTTGGACTCCTCCTCCAAGTTGGTTCCAACTCCTCTTGCTTGTTTCCCACAGTTTCTTGTTTTAGCCGTTTGACTTTCAAACTGGACATTTGACTTTTCTGTTTTAGGATTCAATTTAATCCTATATTTGGGACAGCAAGAACACTTAGTACATGATGCAATCACTCCAATATGTAATGACACATTCATGTACCCCTCCCCCCCGGAGTGCCGGACAATCCGGAACCTTCTAGAATATCCCCGATGAAAACACCGGAATCATTCCCGAACTCCGAAACGGGACTTTCCTTATATGAATCTTATTCTCCGGACCATTCCGGATCACCTCGTGATATCCCGGATCCCATCCGAGACTCCAAACAACATTCGGTCTCTTTCTCATAATACCATAACTACTCAAACAACGTCGAATCCTTAAGTGTGTCTCCCTACGGTTCGTGAATTATGCGGACATGATCGAGACACTTCTCCGAACAATAACCAATAGAGGAATCTGGAAATTCATATGGCTCCCACATATTTCTACGATTACTTTGCGATCGAATGAACCACTTACATACGATACCAATTTCCCTTTGTCTCACGATATGTTACTTATCCGAGGTTATGATCGTCGGTATCTCTGCATACCTAGTTCAACCTCGTTACTGATAAGTACTCTTTTCTCGTTCCCGTGATATGTGATCCCTTGTGACCAAGTCACATGCTTGCAAGCTAATTGGATGACATTTCACCGAGAGGGCCCAGAGAATATCTATCCGTCATGTGGATGGACAAATCCCACTCTTGATCCATGTGTTTCAACCAATACTTTCCGAACACTCAATGCCACCTTTATAGCCACCCTGTTACGGTGTGGTGTTTGATGACATCAAAGCATCCATCCGGTAAAGGTGATATGCATGATCTCATGGTCGAAGGAATTAGGTTACTATGTATCAGAAAGCATATAGCAATTGAACTATTGAAATGACTTGATCTTTATGCTACGCTTATCTATAGGAGTATGTCCATCACATCATTCTCCTAATGATATGATCCTGTTGTTAATAACATCTCTATGTTCATGATCAGGAAACCATGATCATATATTAACCAACAAGCTAGTTTAACAAGAGGCTTTACTAGGGACTCTTATTTTAGTTTACAAATCACACAAGTATTAATGTTTCCGGTTAATACAATTATAGCATGGTATGTAAACATTTATCATAAGTGTGAAGACATGATAATAACCACTTTATTATTGCCTCTTGGGCATATCTCCAACACTGCCGCCTCTGGATCTGGTAGCTGCGGGTGCTCTTTCTCTTCCTGGCCGGCCGCGGTGGCGAGGGGGGAGAGGAGGCCGTGCTGGTGGCTGCGGGACTCACGAGGAGGTCGGGGTGTCTGATGTGCAGTTCTTCTGGCCAGAGCTGCCATCTTCTGGAGCTGATCTGCTCTGCTGCAGAGTTCCCTCGGTCGGAATCAGATTCGGCGGGAGCATCGTCTCTGGAAGCCCCATCCATAAGGTCAGTTGCTTTGGCATGCGCAAGCCTGATTCGGGTGTTCTCTGCTCCTCTCCGGCCGGCCGTGGTGGCGAGGAGAGCTGGGGCGGTGTGGACTGGAGCTGGCCTGTTGCTACGCCAAGCTTGCAGTACCCTGGTGCTGCAGTCGGTGAAGCTGCTTCCTCGATCTTTCGTCAACAGCGGCAAAGATGCGCCGGTGTTATCTGTGGCGAGAAGGGCCACATCTCTGCTCGGTTGAAGCCGAGCTTGTTCTTCCGCGAGAGGCGGATTCTTCTCGTCGCCCTGTGCGTGTGGTCCATAGCTGGCATCGCCCCAAGTGGCAAGTTCCCCGGCGGCGATGCGGGCTCCAGGGCGTCGACGACGACCAGATGCGGTGGAGAAGGGCAAGGACCTGATCGCGTTTCTTTTCGTTCTGTTGGGGTCCTTTTTGCAAATGTGCTGTCCCTTTTCTGTTTGGCCCCTTGGTTCAGGGGTTTCTTTGTAATTGTACCCACCGCCGTTAATTGAGCAGCTTCTCGGGCCTTCTGGCCCTTTATCGTTCAAAAAAAAAAGAGGAAGAATAAAAAGAGCATTGACATGTACTTAATATTTCTCATGTCAACAAGTCAAAAGTACTTGCTTACTAGTTTTCTTTTTTTTTTGCACTTGGTACTGGTAAAATTTCTACAATAAATTAAGCTAGCTTCGATCTGGGTAGCAGGATTTCGTACACAAAACATAAACACACATGTGGTAGAAGTTTCACAAGCAAGCATTGCGCAGACATCTTCTTCAAATGGCATCGGTTCCAAGATTCCACCGTACGTCAAAGCTCTATGTAATTCTTTGGCCGGTCGCCTGCTCCTACACGTACGTACGTACACATACGCGCGCGACAGAGTGTGCACGTTGCCTTGACTCGTAGAAAAAAAAACTTTAGTTAGCTTGCTAGGTAGGGAATATATCTGCGCGCGCGTCGTACGTACGTCCAGAGATTGCGCCAAAAACTTTAGACTTTGGAACCAGAGAGAGAGGCGTGCTCTACTAATCTCGCATGTGAAGCTACCATATATGTTAAGCCTCTGTTCTAGTGTGTCATGCATGGAGCCGGGCCCACGCCACCCTTGTGCTCGCTTTGCAGCGGCTGGGAGACTCTCGCAAGTCCAAGTCTCTACCGGCTCCCCAACCATGACTCCGACCATGCATGCTTTGCAAGTTGCATGCATGGTGCACAATAAAAATGTGGCATTTTACTTTGCGTAAGTACCTTGGGTAGATTGAGAAAGAACACATGTAACAAACAGGAATTAGCAGCATCACCCATACTGTGTGCGTGCATGGGCAGCTAGGTTTTGGAGGGGGGAATCTCTGCTGTGAACATCTAACGTCTCTGACATGCACACCGGCTCGGCTCGGTTGATCATGAGAACAGCTAGGTAGCACCTGGAACTGAATGTACCGGTACATGCACGCATCAACACTGGAGATATATGATGAACAGCTATCTAGCTGGCAGCTTCCATGTAGTAGTGAGGCAGGCAGGCAAAATAACACATTCTTCTTTCTTGGCCTGCAAGTAGTAGCGGCTGGGAGTTACTGGGCACATACTGTATGGCACTTTAATCTGTAACTTTCAACCAGCACGGAAAACAAGTATAATGTGGGCCTACATGATTCTAGACAGCGCATGCATGCTTCCCTCATTTCCATGCATCCTCTAGCTTGCTAGCATCCTGCAAGGAACGTGCATTGTAAGTGTAACAAGCACACTTGCACTGTACTTTTATTTAAATTAAGCACGTATACACCTTTTGACGCCGACATGGTCAAATTAAAGGGCCGTGTCTATGCATGTTCTACAACCTTACAAGCAATAGGCATGAATGCATGCAAGCCGCCGAGTGCCCACAAGGTAGTTTTTTACTTGTTCAAACGGGCTTGTAGACATACTGTCTGCGAGTCCTGTATGTGAAGCGTGTAGGCCTCCACGCCTCGCATGCATGTAGAGACAAACATATTCTCATCAGAAATAAACAAGAAATCACAGCAAGTGAGGTAATCGATGACATTATCAACCTGCATCTGTCGTTATCAGATGTTACCAGAAGCAGACGATAATTAATCAGGTTAAATAATATAATGACTTGTGTAGCATAGAAATCTGGCAATGAATTTTCAGTAAGCATCTGATGGGTAGTTGCATATGTCGCCGATCTTCTCTCCTTTCCTTCTCACACATGCACACTAGACCTGGACTAGATACGTAGAAAAACGAGGACAAACCAAGATATATGTTTCTGATGCGTGCAAGACACAGACACTAGTCGCATGCAGACACTGAACGAGTCCTCGACCAGGAGCTTTGCCGGTGGAGCACGGACGCGACGGAGAGCGCTGTGCACCGTCCATTACAGCTCGGCATCGTCCGTCGTTGTCTACCACGTACGTGGTGACTCATGACAGGAACCGGATGCAGCGCTAGCTAGCAGCATGTGTTAGTACGTGCCGCAAGGGAGGTGACGAGGATTCGAGGAAACTACGTACGCGCGCGCTTCACCAGATCTCATAGTTTAGTAGTTGTATATGTTCGCTCGGAGCCAACAAGTGTCTTCATATTTTTTTTGAACAAGAACAAGTGTCTTCATAATGTTGCTATACGCACGTATTGCTGATCTGTCGGGAGTATATATAATGCTAGGTTTGCTTGCCGTACCTAATTAATCTTTGACGTCCCCGTATCTTGACAAATTTACATGACGACAGTACCTATGCACGGTTTGGTTCGTTTGAACGGTTAGGTAGGTGGTACTGACATGCGGCAAGGTAGCCTAATCGGAGAGAGAAAGCAACGGGTATAGTACTTGTTTCTTGACGAAGAAGAAGCTCTGCTGTCTCACTAACCTTTTTTTTGTTTTGAGATGTGCTGTCTCACTAACCTTTGTCTTTGGATTCTCGACTACTTGTTTATTGGAAGCAGGGGCAGTTAGGCAGGCTGTTACGTAGGGTAAGCGAGGCGAGAAACCCGGGAGACACTTGTATGGCTTGCAAGCCCTGGCCGGGTGGCCCATTGTTTAGGGATCCCCAAAAGAGAGCCGCCGTACCTTTGATTGACTGTCGATGCACTTGGATGATCTATAGTACTGGAAGGGCATGCGAATATTCTCGTGTCCCAGCACGAGTCCAAGGGAAAACATTCCGCCACCGCCACGCATGTGAGTCGAGATCCGTCGTGTGCCCCCGATCCTAGACCGCCACCCGAGTCCATGGGCTGGGCGGGTCAAAGAGGAGGGCAGTGCAAAGCAAGCAACTACACGGCCGACCGGTGTGTACTTATTACCTTTGTCTCTTGCCCAGGTCCGTGCCAAAACAATGTCAGGCCCGCACATGTATGTGCATGCATGGTGCACCGCCGCCCTCGACTTGGACGAGCACTGTTCGTTCGTCGCGCAGTGGAGGGAACCACATGCATGCAATGCAACGTCATCGCGAGCGCGATTCAATACGGTAGGCTACGTACGTACTACTAAGGTGGTTGATTCGAACAGCGGCGAAGCGTACGTGTAGGCCGGCCGGCACGCGGCCGCGCGCGCATGTTGGCGTCTGGTGGTGCGCATGTTGGCGTCTGGTCGAATATGAAGAGCTAGGTAGCTAGGCGCGGCGCTCGGCTCGCCATGCCACGCCGGTGGTCGGCGCGCCGAGCGCGCACGTGAGCGAGCGAGCGAGCGGTAGCCACAGGTCGAAACGGGCGAGACGACGTTCGCCCCATGCTGGTCGATCGAGCCGATGGAGCGGTGGAAAAATGTACACCTCGGTGCGACGACGCCCGCCGAGTGCAGTACAGGCGCCCATGCCCTGCTGGTCCATGCATGGAGGAATAGAGTGGAGACGCTCGATCTCGGTTAGGTCCCCCACCCGCGGTCGGTCGGTCGGCGCGCGGTCGGAAAGAGCACGTACGTACCGCACACTAGTTAGCTATACCTATACAAGCACTGTTGCTGCATGCACGACCGCGGTTGGTTCTCCGGCTCGTCGCAGTTGACACATGCCTATTCTCCTAGCGGTTGACCGGGCCCACTGGCAGGCAGCGCGACGTGGAGGCGTGTGAGGGCTAGCGCTGGGTCTGCGTGCGTGGGGCACGGCATGGGGATGCATACAAGCAATGGTAGGCGCGAGACTACGGCGTACCAAGTCCACCACGACAAGCCTAGCATTTCTTGCCAACAGACTTGCGGCTCTGACGTTCTGGAGCTGTAGCTCTGGGGTCTGGGCGGTGCTGACACACTGTTGGGTCGACATCAACCGTTTTTAACCGTCGCATTTAAGTGTCGCAGAACAAAAAAAACGTGGCATTTAAGACGGAGGAAAGAGACAGATGGACAGGGAACGGTGGTACATATCGATCCCCTCTCTCTATCGTTCCCTCTCAAATCTATGGGCTCACTCTTATTTTATTTTTATTCTTGTACTAATAGTGTTGACCCTTCCGTGCAACATGTCATCTTTGTTATACTCCTCCAACCCATATTAATTGATTCACATTTGTCTAGATTTAAATGAATCTAGACACTATATAGGTTTATTCAAATTTTAACAACTTCAAGTCAATTAATATGGTTCGGAAAGAGTAGTATACTCTTCATTTTAAAATATAAGATGTTTTATGTTTATGAAGAAAATGTATCTAGACTTGCTTTAGTGTATAGATTCACTTCAAACCAGAGTGAACCTACGTATTAAAAAAAGTCTAAATATATTTGCTTCACAAAGCTAAAACATCTTATATTTTAAAACGGAGTAAATAGGAACCAGGACATCTTCTTATTAGTAACAGAAACTATTATCTGAAAACGTAAATAACTTTTTTTTGAAGTAAATGTACACAACTCAAAATAACGATGTCAAGCGGGGAGGGAAAAAACGATGCCAAAAAAATAGGCTCCCGCGACTCACCTAGCGACCTCGTCCCTTTGTTGCCGCTAGCGCCGTCGCCCGCAGATTCTCTCCACCACTAGCCTCCGGTCGCCCCCCCCCCCCCCTCTCCGGCAAGCGGTCGCCACCCGGCCACCATGGCCTGCCCCCTCTAGCTCCGGGGCACCCAGTCCTTTCCTTGCGGTTAGATACTGCCGGCGGCGCCTTCTGAGCTCGATCCTTTGCCTCGCTCAAGTTGGTGAGTGCAACCTTTACCCCATGAGTCTCGACTAGCGGTGGGTGTTTCTTTTGGCTGGTGTGCTCTCGAGCTGCTGGTGACTTTTTTGTCTCCCGTTCTACCCAGTTTCGGTTTCTCATGGTGATGGCGGAGGTGGGAGCCAGGCCAGAGGAGGTGGCGGAGGGGGTTAACTCCATGATGGGGCGCCTCAACCTGCTGGCCGACGAGGTCGAGGTGCTCAAGATGAGCGACGACGAAGAGTTGGCGACGCCGGGGCTAGAGATTTGTTCTCTGGACGGCAAGGTGCTGTCACCAAACGTGACACACATTCAGACGATTCGGGCAACTATGAAGCCGGCCTAGGGAAATCCTAGGGGGATCCGCATTCGCACCGTTGGCGACAATGTGTTCATCGCTGACTTTGAAAATAAGGTGGACAGAGACAAGGCTCTGGGAGGATCTCCGTGGATGGTGGGGACAAGACATGCTGTGATACTGCAGGAGCACAACCCTCATCTCTGCCCATCGGAAATCAGGTTTGACTCAATGTCCATCTGGGTTCGAATTATGGACCTGCCTTATGAGTGGATGAATGATAAAAGGGGGCTGAAAATTGCCAAAATGATTGACAAAAAATTGTTCAGTTGATGTGGATGACCTTGGGTTTGCTTCTGGGACTTTCCTGAGAGCAAAGGTTTCTATCCCCCTTCACCAGCCTCTATGCCGTTGGGTGACCATTAGAAGGGAGAACTGCGATGGCAGCTTCTATCTGTAGTATGAGAAGCTGTCATTTTACTGCTTTGGATGTGGCTTGATTGGACACAGCGAGCTTGAATGTAGGACCCCAGCAGATTGGGATGCCCATGGCAAGCTCCCCTTTGATGGAAACCTGCATGCGCTAGAGGAGCGCAAAAGAAAGATGCAATCCTTTGAGCAGGCCGCTGCTTCTGCCTCCTGGAACAGTGGCTCAAAGGAGCGGGGTGGGGTAGCAAGAAATCGGGTCCGAGCTCCGCTACCAGCAAAACCCTGAGAGAGGACAACGATATGAAACATGGAGATTAGGTCGTAAATTCACCACCTAGAAAGGGTTGCGCTGGGAAAGAAAATTCAAAGGTCTCTGAAATTGCAAAGCAGTTGTCCTCTGGTGTTGACCCCCTTTTGTCCATCTTCTGAAGAAGCGAAAGCCTGGAGTGGGTAATGGTGGCTCTGATGCAGCATTCGCTGATGGTGGGTTGATCGAGTAGATTGACAATGACATGTCCCTTGCTTTGATCCCTACGGGGAGGCCAAGGGAGGCTGTGGGCGAGCACTTGAGTTTTGA
This sequence comes from Avena sativa, assembly GCA_916181665.1. Lineage (NCBI taxonomy): Eukaryota > Viridiplantae > Streptophyta > Magnoliopsida > Poales > Poaceae > Avena > Avena sativa. Next base: position 381,415,920 of record OV702284.1, read on the forward strand.
TTCTAACTCGAGCCAAGGAAAGGAAAAGAAGCACAGAAGTGGCAATGGATCCAACTCAGACGCTGGGCTGCCCATTTAGCCATGTAGTAATCAATGAAAGCTATAGCCTTCAATTGCCGGGGGCTTGGGAATCAGCCGACAATGCAGGGCCTTCTCGATCTCGTGAAGGTTGAAGATCCTGACGTGATCTTCTTGTCGGAAACAAAGTTAGACAAGGAGCGAATGAAGAGAATCAAGATTCTCTTGAACATGCCTCACATGGAAGTAATAAACTGTGTGGGTTGAAGTGGGGGTCTGGCCCTGATTTGGAAGGATGATGTCAATCTATTGGTTAATCCGGGATCGTCGCACTTCCACATTGATGCGACGATCACCGAAGATGATGGGTTCATATGGAGGCTTAATACGTCCAATTTGCATCACCATTCTATATCATAATTTGCCTCTGGTCATTGATATATTTCTTATTAAGAGGTGTTACTTATGTCTTTTCACCTGTTTTTGCATGTTGGATGATTCTTGGAGGATGAACTGCCGGACTCAGGATTCTGATGGATAAAGAGGTGTTTTGATGCAATTTCGCGAAGATCATAAAAATACCATAAAAATTATGTAAAATCATATTTTCCCAGAAGACGAAGGAAGCTAGAAGGGGAGGCGGAGATGGACCACAGGGGGCCCACACACCCCAGGCGTGGGCCACCCTTGGGTCGCGCCTACAGGGGGTGTGGCCCACCTGGCCGGCCTCCGGCTCCGCCCTCTCGCCTATATCTTCTCCTCAAAATCCTAAAACACGGAGAGCAACCACAGAAAGATTACGCCGCCTCTGCGGGGCAGAAAACACCGAGAGAGAAAGAGCTCTCCGGCAGACAGATTTCTGCCGAGGAGATTACTTCCCGGAGAGGGGAGGTCGTCGCCATCAACACCGTCATCAAGCTAGACTTCATCGGGATCATCATCATCATCATCATCATCATCATCCACACCATCATCTCCACCAGGACCATCATCACCACTCCATCTCGTTGTAACAATTGTGTTGAATACTTGCATAGTTCTTAAGGGAAACTTTCCTGGTGTTGATTACTATTGTAGTTGATGCTTGTGAGTGGAACCATTGGATTATTGTTTATGTTTAGATTGTTATCCATCACCATATCATCTTTGATCTTGATCCATATGATGTCTTGTGAGTAGTTCGTTTAGTTCTTGAGGAGATGGGAGAAGTCATGTTGTTAGTAGTGGATTTGTGTTGAGATATTATTCAATGGTTTAGTATTTAAGTTGTGGTGCTATTCTTCTAGTGGTGTCATGTGAACGTCGACTACATGATACTTCACCATTTATGGGCCTAGGGGAATGTATTGTGTATTTGGCTACTAATTGTGGGGTTGCTGCAGTGATAGAAACCTGAAACCCCGTTAGGACACCATTGCACAAGGGAGCATAGGATCTCAGAGTTTAAGGATGTGGTTAGGTTTATATCTTAATTGCTTTCCTGTAGTTGCGGATTCTTGTAGGGGGGTTAATCACAAGTATGTATTAGTCCAAGTAAGGTCGGTACATTAACACAGGTTCACCCACACAACACTTACAACACCAAAGAAGACTACTCAACTATTTGAAGCGAAAGCACTTGACAGAATTCCCATGTGTCCTCGAGAATGTTTGGTCCTTATAAGTATTTCCACCAGCTTGTCCTTTGCTAAGAAAGGATTGGGACACTTGCTGCAATTGTTCGTTGTCTTTATTAATTGCACTTTGTTTCTTTGCTTTATCAGAAAACCCCTAAAAATCCGGTTGCTAAGTATTTACAGAGATTTCCTGCTCCATACCACTAGTCAAAACCTTCTGCTCCTCGTTGGGATCGACACTCCTATTATAGAAAGTACTACGATACACCCCCTATACTTGTGGGTCATCAAGACTATTTTCTGGCGCCGTTGCTTGGGAGTGAAGCGCTATTGAAGAGTGGAACTGGTAAAGGAAACTTCTATTGTGAGTATTGTTTTTTTTATTTCTGTTTGTTACTTTGTTTCCAATATGGATAACCCACTTGGTTTTCTGTTTGGGAAAACTACTACCACTGTTAGGGTAGTAGATGAGCCAGCACCTATTGAGATAGATCCTTTTAAGATACCTACAAGTATTGTTGATCGTGTTATGGATAATTATTATTTAGGGGATGGAACTGTCCATCCTGGTGATCATTTTCTTTTTATCCATGAATTATGCGGGTTGTTTAAGTGTGCAGGTATCACAACTGAACAGGTGAAGAAGAAGTTACTCTCTATATCCTTGAAAGGGAGAGCTGAAGAATGGTATAAGCTGCTGAAGAATGGACAATCCATGTAACGGGAGGAATTAGTACCTCTCTTTTATTCTAAATTTTATCCTCCTAGTGAAATTCATAAGGATAGAAATCTGATATATAACTTTTGGCCTCATGATGGAGAGAGTACAGCTCAATCTTGGGGGAGATTGAAGTTACTAATGCTTAAATGTCCTATTCATGAACTCCCTAACAAAATTATTATCAATAACTTTTATGCTAGGCTTTCTCTTCATGATAAAGATTTACTAGATGCTTCTTGTGCTGGATCATTCACACACATGAAGGAAGAAGCTAAATGGGATCTCCTAGACCGTATTCAAGAGAACACTGAAGCATGGGAGAATGACAAAGGAAGAAAGTCAGGTATAAATTATGATTATGAATGCATAAAATCTTTTATGGGAACTGATGACTTCCGTGATGTTAGTAATGAGTTTGGTCTTGACTCCTAGAGTATTTCCAATTGTTTTAAAGCCTTTGCCTCTTACATAGAAATTCCCAAAAAGAAGTGGAATAAGTACCATGCACCTTATAAAGATGTTGTTAGTCATGTTCCTGTTAGAAGCACTGAAGTTTGTACTATTGGTCATATTTTGCATGAAGCTTATTTGAGAAAATACCTTTCCTAGCTAAGGTAAAGGAATATTCTATGATGATTAGTGCGAATAAAAAAGGTACAAAGAAAACTGTGGAACCTGATGAGCAAATAAATGTTGAACCTGTGGTAGCTATTGTGAAAGATCTTGTCACTAGAAATATAGAGGATGAGCACATTGTCTTCTGTGAAGATGCTTATAATATTATTTCTCATCCTAGTAAAGCTAGTGTCCCTGTGCTTTCTATGAGAATTGGTGATCATTGCAATTATGGTTTATGTGATATTGGTGCTAGTTCTAGTGCTATTCCTTATGAGCTTTACTGGAAAATTATGCATGAAATTGGTCCTTGTGAGCTTGAGGACATTGATGTGGTTATTCACCTTGCTAATAAGGAAACCATTTTCCCTATTGGTATTGTAAGGGATGTGGATGTCCTTTGCGGTAAGATTAAGTATCCTGCTGATTTTCTAGTGCTTAATTCGGCAGCTAGTAAAACTTCTCCTATCATTTTTGGTAGACCCTTCTTGAACACTTGTGGGGCTATCATAGATTGTAGGAAGGAAAAAGTTTTGATTGAGAGTCTTATGAGTTTAATTTTTCCAAATTTGCTAAAGCTCCTTGTGAAAATAGCTTGCCTAATAAATATTTCAGGATGGAACAACTTGCTTCTATTGATCCGGTTTATGACCTTGGTCCTCTTTTTGATGACAGTAAATATGTTTACTCTGATGATAAAGTTGTTTCCAGTGACAGTTATATTGTCAAATTTATTCAAAGTGCTACTGGAAGTTATTATGAGAGAGGGAAACATGGTTTTATGCATCTCAATAATGTTAAGTTTCCCCGTTTCATGTTGAAAGCTTTGAAATTGCATTTGTTTTGTCTTCCTATGCTAGTGGATTTTTGTTTCAACAATTTGTTTTCTCATGATACCCCCATGCATAGGAAGTGGGTTAGACTCAAATGTGTTGGTTATTTGCTTCTTGATGCTCTCTTTCACTTCAGATATATATCTCCTATGTGAGCTTCTTTAAAAAAAATCAAGCCTAACTTAAAGGCATTAAAGAAAAGTACTTCTTGGGAGATAATCCAATAGTTTGGTTGAGTCTTGGAAGTTATTACCTCAGTAATAACCTCTCCTTATCCTTTTTTGTTTTGGTTTTTGTGTCAAGATCAACTACTTTTGGGAAGTAGAGGAGTTGTGAAAAGTGGCTGTCCTGGGACAGATTTTTGTGCTGCATTGTAAAAATTCGTGAAGGAGCTCAGTACTTCGGATGGAGCTGTATTTTTCTGTGCTTGTTCTCCAAGTTGTTACCCAACTTTCATTGGTATTGCACTTTTTTATTTGAACAACAGAAGGTTTTCGAAAAAATCAATCTTTACCTGCTGGTCTGTTTTGACAGATTTCTGTCATTATTTGCATTTGCCTCTTATATTGATTCCCTTCCAGATTCTTTTGGGTTTTTTGGAAAGGAGTTTCTACTGTAGCTTTTGTTTTGATGAACTTTAGTTGAAGTGTGAACCTAAAGGTTTATTGTTTTTGCTTACACTAATGTTGCCATTGAGATTTGTGTAATGCCTTGTGAGAAAAGGAATTTCCAGGAGAAGGAGAAAAGGAATCTGCAGAGTTCACCTTTGAGTAGGTAAAAGTGGTGAAAACAAAAGGTTTGTGAAAACCCTATATTTTTATATTTTGATGTTTTTATTACATACGGAAGGTTACTAAACGAAACAGAGGAGGAAACAGAGGCCAGGGTGGCCACACCCACCCTAGGCACGGGCCCCAGCTGGCCGCGCCTGGAGGGGGTGTGATCCCCCTGAGATCCATCTCCACCTTGTTCGCGCACTAGTACCTTCCTTATGCTTTCAAACTTTGTAATATATAACCCCCTGGGTCCCCCGAGGTTCGTGTATCGTGTTCTCGTTGTGTTTCTGTTTCGATCTGTTTCTGTCAGGCAAATTCTCAGTTTTGGAGTCACAATGCCTTCCTCTGGATCACCGATGGAGGATTCCTCTGCGGATGTCATCAACCCGTACATGTATGAGTTGAAGATTCATCCCAAGGAGTTGATTATCAAGGATGTGAAGGTGCAGATGAAAGAGGTTCAAGGCCCAAAAGGAGAAGGAAATCTGGAAGACAGGATGGAAGCATTGGAGCAGGAAGTTTTCAAGTACAAGAAGATGGCGAAACACGAAGTGGATGTCATCCATAAGATAAGTTCAGAACTCATCGCCAAGCACGAGGAGGAGGTTGCTGAGCTCCGAGATGAAATCTTCTCGCTCCGTTAGACCACCAACCAATTACAAGCACAGCTCTACGACATACAAAATCAAAATTGTGCGTACGAGGCTAGATTTAATCACATAAGCTCTGTTGCTAGTTTCAGGATTGTAGAAACCAGGACGTCCTTTTTGGATGGGGAACCTTTGCCTTGGAATTTTGATGATGACAAGAGAACACCACCACCACCGAAGGAGTAATTCGTCATCAGTTTTGGCATCCCCTTGGCTTGTTCCAAGCTTGGGGGAGTGCCGTGGTATCACATCATTATCTTTTATCTTTTATCTTTTAGGTAGATTCATATCTTTGGTAGAGACGTTATCTTATAGGTTGGTTTGCATTGTGGAAGTATCTCTCCTTTAGTTGATTATCTATGTATCCCTTGGTGTGAGTGCCTTTATGGAATATTAATGAGAAGTTTCATATTTTACTTTTTGCACTTCTTATTTTAGTTTGCAATCTCTATTATATGATTGATCTTGTTGATCAGTATTGGTATCACTTTGGGAGCATCAAGTAGATCTAAATTGGTTTTGGCAAACTGAGCTCTGGTCAGTAGCAACATTTTTTGAGGTTTGAAAGGAAAAGAGAAAAAGCTTACAGGTATTTTGTACCTTTTATTTTCTTTCTTGATTGGCTCATAAGCTTAGTATTCTTTATTTAAGATCTTTTGTGTCTTCAAGGAAGATTGCATGTTTGGCTTTATTACTTGTATGTTTGCTTGTTTCCTTCAACTCTCTAGCTTGCTACCCAGCCTTGCTAGCCAAAAACCTGTTTTGAGAAGGATTACTTCTCATGCATCCAATCCTTTGAACCAAACATGTGCCATTTGTGTCCACCATATCTACCTAGTAGGATTATTGCTACTCCAAGCAAATTCTCAAGCTTCATCTATCTTTTGAATTAAAAAATATTTTGTTATGTGAAAACTAGTTAGTAAAGCTCTCACAAACTTGATGGCACACCTTATTTTCTTACCCCTAATAAACTAGAACCATTGTGTCATCGAAGTTGTATATGCTTGCTGTTGGAGATATGCCCTAGAGGCAATAATAAATGTATTTATTATTATATCTTTGTGTTTATGATAAATGTTTACATTCATGCTATAATAGTATTAACAAGGAAACATTAATACTTGTGTGATTTGTAAACCTAATTTGAAGTCCCTAGTAAAAGCCTCTATATAATACTAGCTTGTTGGTTAATAGATGATTGTGGTTTCCCTATCATGAACATTGAGATGTTATTAACAACAAGATCATATCGTTAGGAGAATGATATGATGGACATACTCCTATAGATAAGCGTAGCATAAAGATCAAGTCATTTCAATAGTTCAATTGCTATATGCTTTCTGATACATAGTAACCTAATTCCTTCGACCATGAGATCATGCATATCACCTTTGCCGGATGGATGCTTTGATGACATCAAACACCACACCGTAACTGGGTGGCTATAAAGGTGGCATTGAGTGTTCGGAAAGTATTGGTTGAAACACATGGATCAAGAGTGGGATTTGTCCATCCATATGACGGATAGATATACTCTGGGCCCTCTCGGTGAAATGTCATCCAATTAGCTTGCAAGCATGTGACTGGCTCACAAGGGATCACATATCACGGGAACGAGAAAAGAGTACTTACCGGTAACGAGGTTGAACTAGGTATGCAGAGATACCGACGATCATAACCTCGGGTAAGTAAACTATCGTGAGACAAAGGGAAATTGGTATCGTATGTAAGTGGTTCATTCGATCGCAAAGTAATCGTAGAAATATGTGGGAGCCATATGAATTTCCAGATTCCTCTATTGGTTATTGTTCGGAGAAGTGTCTCGATCATGTCCGCATAATTCACGAACCGTAGGGAGACACACTTAAGGATTCGACGTTATTTGAGTAGTTATGGTATGATGAGAAAGAGACCGAATGTTGTTCGGAGTCTCGGATGGGATCCGGGATATCACGAGGAGATCCGGAATGGTCCGGAGAATAAGATTCATATAAGGAAAGTCCCGTTTCGGAGTTCGGGAATGATTCTGGTGTTTTCATCGGGAATGTTCTAGAAGGTTCCGGAATGTCCGGCACTCCGGAGGGGAAGGGGTACATGAATGTGTCATTACAAGTTGGAATGATTGCATCATGTACTAAGTGTCATCGCTGTTCCAAATAAAGGATTAATTCAAATCCTAGTTTGAAAAGTCAAATAGCTAAATTGAAAAGTCAAACGGCTAAATTTGGAAAGAGGAAAAGAGGAGGAAGGGGAAACCGAGTTGGGGAGGGAGTCCCTCCTCCCCAAGCCGGCGCACCACCCAAGCCGAGTTGGGGAGGGACTCCACTCCCTCCCCTTGGCCGGCCGGCCCCTCCACCTATATAAGGAGGGGCAGGGCTCCCTCCTAGGACACACAAGTACCTCTCCTCCAAACCCTAGCTTGGCGCCACCACCTCCTGCAGCTGCCGCCGCCCCCTAGGGTTGCCCTAGCCGCCGACTTGGGGTGCCCCAAACCCTAGCCGCCGGCTCTAGCACCTCCTCCTTGGTGTGTCTAAACCCTAGATCGCCGAGGATCTCTCTCATACTCCACCATACTCACTCCGGCTTAAGGCGAAGCCCTGCGAGATCTCCCCTCTACTTCCGGTACCATGCCGTTGTGCTACCGGAATCATGAGGAGAGTGCTACAACCTCCGCTGCCTGCTGGAACAAGGGAGAGGAAGGTCTTCGTCGAGTACCGAACGTGTGACCGACTGCGGGAGCGCTGCCGGAACGCAGCGCCGGAAGGATCGTCTACGCGATCTTGAGATCGGGAAGAGTACGACTACATCACCCACGAGAATCCGCTCTCGTTAAACACTTTGGAATCTTCGAGGGTAAGTTATTCCATCAACTCGTTGCTACAATCTAGTAGATAGATCTTGGCTTGTTTGTTTGTATGCGGTAGAAAATTTTTGTTTTCCATGCTACGAAACCCTACAGTGGTATCAGAGCCGTGTCTATATGTAGATCTGTTGCACGAGTAGAACACAATGGTCATTGTGGGCGTTGATGCTTTTATTGTCGATTGCTTCTTGTGTACTTTGCATCTTGCGGTATGTTGGGATGAAGTGGCCCAGGCTAACCTTACATGACATCGTTCATGAGACTTGCTCCACGCTTGACATGCAACTTGTATTGCATAAGTGGCTTTGCGGGTGCCTGTTTCTCCTAGCATAGTTAAGATCCAATTTACAACGGGTGATTAACAATACTAGTATCAATGTTGTGGTTCTTGTTCGTAAGTTAGAACGACACTTATTGAAAGCCCCAAACCACGTAAAACTTGCAAATAAAGTAGAGGCGTCTAACTTTGTTTTGCAGGGGTGTGGTGTGATGTGATATGGCCATGATTGTGATTATATTTGATGTATGCAATGTTCCTTATTGTAAGTTGGCAACCGGCAGGAGCCATATGGTTGTCTTTAATTTATGTTAAGACCCGCATGTCTATTCAAAGTAGTTGTAATAGTTGAAGCCGGTGAACGACAACCATGGAGAAGCGTCATTGACCTTGATGCAATGCCGGTGATGATGGAGATCATGTTCGTGCTTGAAGATGGAGATCGGAAGCACAAAGAAGAAAGGCCATATCATATCACATATTATGAATTGCATGTGATGTTAATCCTTTATGCATCTTGTATTGATTAGTAGACGACGGTAGCATTATAAGATGATCCCTCATGCACATGAATTTCAAGTCACAAAGTGTTCACCCTTAGTTAGCACCGTTGCTAAAGCTTGTTGTTTCGAAGCACCACGTGATGATCGGGTGTGATAGATTCTGCAAGTGTATACAACGTGAGCAAGCCAGATTTGCTCATGCGGAAACTAAGGTTTGATCTTGACGAGCCTAGCATGTACAGACATGGTCTCGGAACACGGATCACCGAAAGGTAAAGCATGAATCATATAGTAGATATGATGAACATGTCGATTGTTCGCCATCGAAACTATATCAACTCTCGTGATGATCGGTGTTGATGTAGTGGATTTGGTTCGTGTGATCACTAAAACAATGTGAGTGATGTTGTTTTGAGTGGGAGTTCACCTAGATTAATTTTATTAATATGAACTCAATTTGTCATAAACTTAGTCTAAACTATTGCAAATATGTTGTAGATCAATGGCAGCCCCTACCATCAATTTTAATGCGTTCCTAGAGAAAGAAAAGTTGAAAAACAATGGAAGCAACTTCGCGGATTGGTTCCGCAATTTGAGGATTGTCCTCACAGCTGGTAATTTGACCTATGTGCTAGATGCACCGCTGGGTGACCCACCTGCAGCTGATGCTCCCGATGAAGTAAAGAATGTTTACCTCACTCGGAAGACTCAGTACTCCACAGTTCAGTGTGCTATCTTATATGGTTTAGAATCAGAGCTTCAGAAAAGGTTTGAGAATTCAGACCCATATGATATTGTCGAGGATCTCAAAGTGATCTTTGAGACTCATGCGGCAATTGAAAGCTATGAGGCTTCTTAAAAGTTCTTTAACTGCAAGATGGAAGAGGGCAGCTCCGTCAGTGAGCATGTGCTTAAGATGTCTGGGCACGCAAACAAACTTCAAAGCTTGGGTATAGTGATTCCTAATGCTTTGGGGATTTACCGTGTCCTCCAATCACTACCACCAAGTTACAAGAACTTTGTGATGAACTACAACATGCAAAACATGAACAAGACGTTGCCAGAACTCTTTGCCATGTTGAAGTCTGCAGAAGTGGAGATCAAGAAAGAGCACCAAGTGTTGTTGGTCAATAAGACCACCAAATTCAAGAAAGGCAAGTCTAAGCAGAAGGGACACTTCAAGAAGGGTGGTAAGAGAGTTACCACGCCGACGAAGAAGACCAAGACTGGACCTAAGCCTGATACTGAGTGCTTTTACTGCAAGGGAGAAGGTCACTGGAAGCGGAATTGCCCAAAGTACTTGGCGGATTTGAAGAACGGCAACATCAAGAAGAAAGGTATATGTGATATACATGTTATTGATGTGTATCTCACTAGTACTCGTAGTAGTGCCTGGGTATTTGATACTGGTTCGGTTGCTCATATTTGTAACTCGAAACAGGTGCTGCAGAATAAACGGAAGCTAGCGAAGAACGAGGTGACGATGCGCGTGGGAAACGGATCAAAGGTTGATGTGATCGCGGTCGGCACGCTACCCCTTCATCTACCATCGGGATTAGTTTTATACTTAAATAATTGTTATTTGGTGCCTGCATTGAGCATGAACATTATATCGGGATCTTGTTTATTGCGAGACGGTTACTTGTTTAAGTCCGAGAATAATGGTTGTTCGATTTATATGAGTAATATGTTTTATGCACATGCACCTTTGATAGATGGTCTATTCTTATTGAATCTCGATAGTGTAAATACACATATTAATAACATTGAGGCTAAACGGTTGAAATCAAGCGATAACTCGACCTATATGTGGCACTGTCGTCTTGGTCACATTGGAGTGAAGCGTATGAAGAAACTCCATTCCGATGGACTTCTTGAATCACTTGATTTCGAATCACTTGATAGATGCGAAGCATGTCTGATGGGTAAAATGACTAAGACTCCATTTTCTGGTATGATGGAGCGAGCTACGGACTTATTGGAAATCATACATACCGATGTATGTGGTCCAATGAGTGTAGCATCGCGCGGTGGTTATCGTTATGTTCTTACCTTCACGGATGACTTGAGTAGATATGGGTATATCTATTTCATGAAACATAAGTCCGAAACTTTCGAGAAGTTTAAGGAATTTCAAAGTGAGGTAGAGAATCAATGTAACAAGAAGATTCAATTTCTACGTTCTGATCGTGGAGGTGAATATCTAAGTTACGAGTTTGGCGAGCATTTGAAGAAATGCGGAATACTTTCGCAGTTGACACCGCCGGGAACACCACAGCGTAATGGTGTGTCCGAACGTCGTAATCAAACTCTCTTATATATGGTTCGTTCTATGATGTCACTTACAGATTTACCGCTATCATTTTGGGGTTATGCATTAGAAACAACCGCATTCACTTTAAATAGGGCACCATCTAAATCCGTTGAAACGACACCGTATGAATTATGGTTTGGGAAGAAACCTAGATTGTCGTTCCTTAAAGTTTGGGGTTGCGAAGCCTATGTAAAGAAGTTACAGCCGGACAAGCTTGAACCCAAAGCGGAAAAATGCGTCTTCATAGGATACCCAAAGGAAACTATTGGGTATACCTTCTATCATAGATCCGAAGGCAAAATCTTCGTTGCCAAGAATGGATCCTTTCTAGAGAAGGAATTTCTCTCGAAAGAAGTGACTGGAAGGAAAGTAGAACTCGACGAGGTTGTCGAACCTTCTCTCGAAATTGCGAGTAGCGCAGCATCGGAAGAAGTTCCTGTGATGCCTGCACCAATTAGAGAGGAAGCTAATGATGATGATCATGAAACTTCGGTTGAAGTTTCTACAGAGCCTCGCAGGTCAACGAGAACTCGTACCACTCCAGATTGGTATGATCCCATTATGAGTGTCATGTTGGTGGACAACACCGATGACCCTGAGACATATGAGGAAGCGATGATGAGCCCAGATTCCAATAAATGGCAAGAAGCCATGAAATCCGAGATTGGATCCATGTACGAAAACCAAGTATGGACTTTGGTGGACTTACCGGATGGCCGAAAGGCTGTCGAGAACAAATGGATTTTCAAGAAGAAAACAGATGCTGATGGTAATGTTACTGTCTATAAAGCTCGACTTGTCGCAAAAGGGTTTCGACAAATTCAAGGAGTTGACTACGATGAGACTTTCTCACCAGTAGCAAAGCTAAAGTCTGTGAGGATTATGTTAGCAATCGCTGCATATTATGATTATGAGATATGGCAGATGGATGTCAAAACAACATTCCTCAATGGAGACATTGATGAAGAGTTGTATATGATGCAACCCAAAAGTTTTGTCGATCCTAAAGATGCTAACAAGGTATGCAAACTTCAACGGTCCATCTATGGATTGAAGCAAGCATCCCGAAGTTGGAATCAATGTTTTGATAAGGTGATCAAAAGTTTTGGTTTTATACAAACTTATGGAGAAGCTTGTATTTACAAGAAAGTGAGTGGGAGCTCTGTAGCATTCATAATACTGTATGTAGATGACATATTGTTGATTGGGAATGATGTAGAACTTCTTAATAGTGTCAAGGAATATTTGAATAATAGTTTTTCAATGAAGGATCTTGGCGAAGCAGCTTACATATTAGGCATAAAGATTTATAGAGATAGATCGAAACGCCAAATATCATTGTCACAAAGTACATATTTGGACAAAGTTCTAAAGAGGTTTGGAATGGAAGAAAGCAAGAAAGGGTTCTTGCCCATGTTGCCCAATACGACCTTGAGTAAAACTCAAAGTCCGACATCGGCAGAAGATAGAGAAAGGATGAGTAAGACTCCCTATGCCTCAGCCATAGGATCTCTAATGTATGCCATGCTATGTACTAGACCCGACATTGCATATGTTGTTAGTTTGACTAGCAGATATCAAAGTGATCCAGGAGTGGATCATTGGACAGCGGTCAAAAACATCCTTAAGTACTTGAGAAGAACTAAGGATATGGTTCTTTCTTATGGAGGTGATGAACAGCTCGTTGTTAATGGTTACCGCGATGCTAGTTGGAACACCGATCCGGATGATTCTAAATCACAATCTGGATACGTATTTATTTTGAATGGTGCAGCAGTTAGCTGGAGGAGTGCAAAGCAAAGCGTTGTGGTGAGATCTTCAACTGAATCGGAATACATGGCTGCTTCGGAAGCTTCACAAGAAGCGATATGGATGAAAGAGTTCATTACAGAGCTGGGTGTGGTTCCTAGTGCGCTGGACCCAATGTCTATCTACTGTGATAACATGGGCGCCATAGCCAATGCGCAAGAACCAAGGTCACACAAGAAGCTGAAGCATATCAAGCTACATTTTCACGCTATTCGAGAACATATCCAAGATGGGGATATAAAGATTTGCAAAGTACACACAGATCTGAATGTGGCGGATCCGTTGACTAAACCTCTCCCGAGGGCAAAACATGACCAGCACCAAACTGCCATGGGTGTTCGGTATATTACCATGTAATCTAGATTAGATGACTCTAGTGCAAGTGGGAGACTGTTGGAGATATGCCCTAGAGGCAATAATAAATGTAGTTATTATTATATCTTTGTGTTTATGATAAATGTTTACATTCATGCTATAATAGTATTAACAAGGAAACATTAATACTTGTGTGATTTGTAAACCTAATTTGAAGTCCCTAGTAAAAGCCTCTATATAATACTAGCTTGTTGGTTAATAGATGATTGTGGTTTCTCTATCATGAACATTGAGATGTTATTAACAACAAGATCATATCGTTAGGAGAATGATATGATGGACATACTCCTATAGATAAGCATAGCATAAAGATCAAGTCATTTCAATAGTTCAATTGCTATATGCTTTCTGATACATAGTAACCTAATTCCTTCGACCATGAGATCATGCATATCACCTTTGCCGTATGGATGCTTTGATGACATCAAACACCACACCGTAACTGGGTGGCTATAAAGGTGGCATTGAGTGTTCGGAAAGTATTGGTTGAAACACATGGATCAAGAGTGGGATTTGTCCATCCATATGACGGATAGATATACTCTGGGCCCTCTCGGTGAAATGTCATCCAATTAGCTTGCAAGCATGTGATTGGCTCACAAGGGATCACATATCACGGGAACGAGAAAAGATTACTTATCGGTAACGAGGTTGAACTAGGTATGCAGAGATACCGACGATCATAACCTCGGATAAGTAAACTATCGTGAGACAAAGGGAAATTGGTATCGTATATAAGTGGTTCATTCGATCGCAAAGTAATCGTAGAAATATGTGGGAGCCATATGAATTTCCAGATTCCTCTATTGGTTATTGTTTGGAGAAGTGTCTCGATCATGTCCGCATAATTCACGAACCGTAGGGAGACACACTTAAGGATTCGACGTTATTTGAGTAGTTATGGTATGATGAGAAAGAGACCGAATGTTGTTCGGAGTGTCGGATGGGATCCGGGATATCACGAGGAGATCCGGAATGGTCCGGAGAATAAGATTCATATAAGGAAAGTCCCGTTTCGGAGTTCGGGAATGATTCCGGTGTTTTCATCGGGAATGTTCTAGAAGGTTCCGGAATGTCCGGCACTCTGGAGGGGAAGGGGTACATGAATGTGTCATTACAAGTTGGAATGATTGCATCATGTACTAAGTGTCATCGCTGTTCCAAATAAAGGATTAATTCAAATCCTAGTTTGAAAAGTCAAATAGCTAAATTGAAAAGTCAAACGGCTAAATTTGGAAAGAGGAAAAGAGGAGGAAGGGGAAACCGAGTTGGGGAGGGAGTCCCTCCTCCCCAAGCCGGCGCACCACCCAAGCCGAGTTGGGGAGGGACTCCACTCCCTCCCCTTGGCCGGCCGGCCCCTCCACCTATATAAGGAGGGGCAGGGCTCCCTCCTAGGACACACAAGTACCTCTCCTCCAAACCCTAGCTTGGCGCCACCACCTCCTGCAGCTGCCGCCGCCCCCTAGGGTTGCCCTAGCCGCCGACTTGGGGTGCCCCAAACCCTAGCCGCCGGCTCTAGCACCTCCTCCTTGGTGTGTCTAAACCCTAGATCGCCGAGGATCTCTCTCATACTCCACCATACTCACTCCGGCTTAAGGCGAAGCCCTGCGAGATCTCCCCTCTACTTCCGGTACCATGCCGTTGTGCTACCGGAATCAGGAGGAGAGTGCTACAACCTCCGCTGCCTGCTGGAACAAGGGAGAGGAAGGTCTTCGTCGAGTACCGAACGTGTGACCGACTGCGGGAGCGCTGCCGGAACGCAGCGCCGGAAGGATCGTCTACGCGATCTTGAGATCGGGAAGAGTACGACTACATCACCCACGAGAATCCGCTCTCGTTAAACACTTTGGAATCTTCGAGGGTAAGTTATTCCATCAACTCGTTGCTACAATCTAGTAGATAGATCTTGGCTTGTTTGTTTGTATGCGGTAGAAAATTTTTGTTTTCCATGCTACGAAACCCTACACTTGCATCTATACGTTGGGATTAGCAGAACCGTGTTGTCACAGGGAACGCTTTCAACACTTATGGATACATATCCAGTTGATATCATGCTCTTTTGTTTGCAGATGTCGTTAGTGTCAAATAAAAGGGGATCTTGTAAGTCCATGGATTTATGTATGTGTGTTAGAGAAACGCCTGGGCCGCTAGCCTAAGACATGCCTAATCATGGTGGAAACTTGCAGCATAACCATAGTGAGCAATATGTGAAGCATCCTCAATAAAAGCCTATCCAAATAGAAAATAAAAAGATCGCTGCGATGCTCACTGTCTGCTTGCCTTGTCATTTTGATTATGGGATAACTCCTATATCATGTGCAAGGGATACCCCGTTGGCGGTTCTTTATGATACACATGTACTTACAATGACAAGAACTTACCGGTAACTAAAGTTGAGTAGCATGAGGAGCGGCCCTCTTACTCAAGGGACATGAGATTTTCAACTTATATTTCGTCAAGCATATACTCCATCTTTGTTCACTTTAACCTTAATCACCTCAAGATGCTTATGATAGGGGCAATGAGGGCTCAAAGATAGTAAGTACCATAATCTTCTGGAAGCTCTTTATGAACTTGAAATCCTTGTTTCCCTCTATGAAGGGCCTTTCTTCTATTTCTACGTTGAGTCAGTAAACCTATTTCCTCTCTATCTCCAGCAAGCATTTGAGTTGTTGTGTTTCAAGCATTCTTATGATGATTTATCCAATCATGTTCTCTACCTTCCTTGTTTGCACAAGACTATTATCTATTGAGAATTACTTTGAAAGTCATCATTGTGAAAAACCTTTTATGTTTGAGCAAAGAGTACTCTTGTTGTGAAAACTTCTACAAAAGTTTTTGTGAAACTGTTTGCCAACTGTTCTCTGACCAAGAACAAAGTTTGCCAATTTCAATTATGATTTATCTTTATGCATCTCTATTGCGACTCATATACTTGTTGCAAGCTAAGTTATATAATGGTGAGTTACTTTCTTCTATGAGTTGTTTAATGGTAAGTGTGATGCTTCTTGTCCATATTCTTTTATCGACACTTCACTCCATAAACCTGTGGACATGTTTACTGATCTCAGTTTTCGCGTGGGGACAAGCGAATGTCTAAGCTTGGGGGGAGTTGATACATCCAATTTGCATCACCATTCTATATCATAATTTTCCTCTGTTCATTGATATATTTCTTATTAAGAGGTGTTACTTATGTCTTTTCATCTGTTTTTGCATGTTGGATGATTCTTGGAGGATGAAATGCCGGAGTCAGGATTCTAATGGATAAAGAGGTGTTTTGATGCAATTTCGCGAAGATCAGAAAAATACCAGAAAAATTATGGAAAATCATATTTTCCAAGAAGACGAAGGAAGCCAAAAGGGGAGGCAGAGATGGGCCACAGGGGGCCCACAGCCCCCAAGCGCGGGACGCCCCTGGGCTGCGCCTACAAGGAGTGTGGCCCACCTGGCCAGCCTCCAGCTCTGCCCTCTCGCCTATATCTTCTCCTCGAAACCCTAAAACATGGAGAGCGACCACAGAAAGATTTCGCCGCCTCTGCGGGGCGGAAAACACAAAGAGAAAGAGCTCTCCGGCAGACGGATTTCTGGCAAGGAAATTCCTTCTCAGAGCAGAGAGATCATCGCCATCAACACCGTCATCAATCTAGACTTCATTGGGATCATCATCATCCACACCATCATCTCCACCAGCACCATCATCACCACTCCATCCCGCTGTAACAATTGTGTTGAATACTTGCATAGTTCTTAAGGGAAACTTTCCCGGTGTTGATTACTATTGTAGTTGATGCTTGTGAGTGGAACCATTGGATTATTGTTTATGTTCAGATTGTTATCCATCACCATATCATCTTTGATCTTGATCCATATGATGTCTTGTGAGTAGTTCGTTTAGTTCTTGAGGACATGGGAGAAGTCATGTTGTTAGTAATGTATTTGTGTTGAGATATTATTCAATGGTTTAGTATTTAAGTTGTGGTGCTATTCTTCTAGTGGTGTCATGTGAACATCGACTACATGATACTTCACCATTTATGGGCCTAGGGGAATGCATTGTGTATTTGGCTACTAATTGTGGGGTTGCTGGAGTGACATAAACCTGAACCCCCGTTAGGACACCATTGCACAAGGGAACGTAGGATCTCAGAGTTTAAGGATGTGGTTAGGTTTATATCTTAATTGCTTTCATGTAGTTGTGGATGCTTGCAGGGGGTTTAATCACAAGTATGTATTAGTCCAAGTAAGGTCGGTACATTAGCACAGGTTCACCCACACAACACTTACAACACCAAAGAAGACTACTCAGCTATTTGAAGCGAAAGCACTTGACAAAATTCCCATGTGTCCTCGAGAACATTTGGTCCTTATAAGTATTTCCACCGGCCTGTCCTTTGCTAAGAAAGGATTGCGCCACTTGCTGCAATTGTTCGTTGTCTTTATTACTTGCACTTTGTTTCTTTGCTTTATCAGAAAACCCCTAAAAATCCATGTGTTAAGTATTTACAGAGATTTCCTGCTCCGTACCACTAGTCAACACCTTCTGCTCCTGGTTGGGATCGACACTCCTATTTATTGAAAGTACTAAGATACACGCCCTATACTTGTGGGTCATCAAGGCTCACGAGAATGTATGGTGAGCCACAGTCGGGAGCAAAGGAGAAGACTTGGAAGCTCCTGCGCATCCTTCATGGGCAGTACAACCTGCCATGGATGTGCTTCGGAGATTTCAATGAGGTTCTTTTTGCTAGTGAGAAGCAAGGTGGTCAGGCAAAGAAACAATCCTGCATGTATAAATTCAGAATGGCCCTTGAGTTCTACAAGTTGGAGGACCTGGGTTTTGTTGGTGACCCATATACTTGGTGTAACCACAGCCACTGCACCGCAAATTACGTCAAGTAAAGGATGGACAAGTCTGTAGCGAATTTGGAGTGGTGGACCCATTTTCCGACCTATAAGGCGATCAATGGTGATCCCAGGCACTCTGACCATAGGCATGTGATTGTTATCCTGGATCCGGACTCTCACCTGGGCGGCCCCTATGGGGTGAGGGAACAACCAAAATTTGAGGGTTCTTGGATTGAGGAGGACCAATGCGAAGAGGTGGTGCACAATGTCTAGAATTTGGCCTCCCTTTCCAGTGATGTGATGATACGCCGTAAACATATCTATGATTTTTGATGTTCCATGTTTGTTTAGTATCAACTTTGCTATGCTTTGTCTACACTTTAAGGTATTTTTATACATTTTCTGGGACTAACCTATTAACAAGATGTCGAAGTGCCAGTTGCCTGTTTTCTGCTGTTTTTGGTTTCAGAAAAGCTAGTAAGGAAATATTCTCGGAATTGGACGGGACAAAAGCCAAAGTCAATATTTTACCGAGACAAACATAGAGACTAAAGGGAGACCGGAGGGGCACCACAGGGTGGCCGCACCCCCCAGGCGTGGTCCCACCCTAGGCTGCACCTGGGTAGGGTGTGGGCCCCCTGGCCTCCCTCCTGCCTCGCCTCTTCGCCTATAAAATCCCCTGATGACAAAACGCTAAGTACCTGATCAGATCTCCACGAAACAGTCTGTATCCACCGCCACCATCGTCCCTAGATCGGGGGGATCTAAAGCTCTTCTGGGCACCCTGCCAGAGGGGAGATATCATCCTGGAGACCTTCTTCATCACCATGCCAGCCTCCGGTATGATGCGTGAGTAGTTCACCCTTGGACTATGGGTCCATACAGTAGCTAGATGGTTGTTTCTCCTCCTTTGTGCTATCATGTTTAGATCTTGTGAGCTCCGTTCATGATCAAGATCATCTATTTGTAATCATACATGTTGTGTTTACGGGGATCCGATGGATATTGAGATACTATGTCAGATTGATTATTGATTCTATCATGTCTTATTGATTATTGCTTCTATCATGTCTGTGTTGTTTGAGATCTTGCATGCTCTACGTTTCTAGTAGCTATCTTGGCCAAGTAGATGCTAGTGACTCCAAGAGGGAGTATTTATGCTCGAATGTGGGTTCATGCCTGACTAAATCTGGGGAAAGTGAAAGAAATCTCTAAGGTTGTAGATGTGTTGTTGCTACTAGGGAGAAAACAACAATCTTTTGTTCATGGAACAATTGTATTGTTTACTTTACACACATTGCTTAATGCAATTATCCGTTGCTTGTAACTTAATACTAGAGGGGGTTCAGACGATAACCTGAAGGTGGATTATTAGTCATAGATGCAGTTGGATGGCGATCTATGTATATTGTTGTAATTACCAATCAAATCTCATAGGAATCATGAATGTCTAGTATTTGCATTATTATGCCTTGCTCAGTTCCTGTCAATTGCCCCGCTGTAATTTGTTTACCCAGCATGTTATGTTATTTATCTTAAGGAGAACACCTCTAGTGAACTGCGGACCCCAGTCCAATCTTTACCATTGTTACATCATCTACTGTTATAGTTTACTTTCTGCAAGCAATCATTACCTTCCACACTATACGTTTAATCCTTTGTTTTTAGCAAACCAGTGAGATTGACAACCTTACTGTAAGTTGGGGCAAAGTGTTGTGGAGGATTACAAGTTGTTAGCAACACCTTGGAGTTGTTTCCTTGCTCCTACTGGTTCGATAACCTTGGTTTCATAACTGAGGGAAAACTTGTTGCTGTGCTCCTCATACCTTCCTCTTGGGGTTTCCCAACGAATATCTACAATGATCTGAGCCGCATCAAGACGTTTTCTGGCGCCGTGGCCGGGGATTGTATGGACAGCTTCACAAGGGGAGTCCTTCACAACCATTCTCTTTACTTTTTTGTTTTTGTTTTTCTTAGTTTCTTTTGCTTTGTTTTGCTTGCTTATTTTTTATCAAAAATTCCAAAAAATAGTTTCTCTTGGTCTTCTTTTTCTTATAAAAAAGACACATAAAAATTAGTTCCTACTATAGTTGTTGGTCTGTTATTGCCTTGCTTTGTCATGCTTTCCATCAATGGTTGGTTTCTTTGAAACTAGTTCTTATTAGCAAGGTGGGTTCACGGAAGAACAAAAATATTATTATAAGGAACACCGATTGTCACAAAAAGGGAAACAATTATGGGAACAAATTGATAAATTGACTATGATTGCTAGAAACATGTTCTCTACTTATGATGTTACTTATTGCTTTGATAAAGCTTGTTGCTGTAGGAGGTATAAACACCTCCCTTTTCAATGTGAGTATAATGATAATGTTACCATATCTTCTTATGTTAAAGGATATTATGACTTTTATGATGTGGAACAAATTGAAGAATTTATTGCTTCGAAGGGTGCATTTGAACTTGCTAGTTTGCTTGAAAATACTGATGATTCACCTTATGAATATGAGGTTTATGATATACTTAAATTTTTCTTTGATAATTACAAGGAATAAAATGGCTATATTCTTGAATATATTAATAGATTCTTTCCACCAACGAAGAACCTAATGCCTTGCAAGAGCCTATGGAAGAAGAAATTGCTGAAATGGGACGCTCATTAGATGAAAAAGAGGAGGAGAGTGATGAACAAAAGGAGGAAGAATGGATTAGCTACCCATCCCTACCTTCTAATGAGAGTAACTCTTTATCCCTTACATTATTTGATTATCCTCCATGCTTACCAAAGGAGGATGAATGTTATGTTCCTATGGGTCCTTTTGAAATATTTAATATGAGTAAAACTTGTGATAATAATTATGCTCCTGTTATCTATGACAATCCTTTATTTGTGCCTAACTTCGAAATGCATGGTACTAAAGAGTTTTGCTTAGAAAATGTTTATGATAAATCTCTAGATTATGGTCCTATATTGGTTGATGAGTCATCTTGTTATAAAATTGTTAAAAGTGGGTTTGAAGGTTTTAATCCTACTATTTTTTAGCTTGATAGAAATTATGTGTTTGTAGATCATGAAAAGCATGATTTATGTGATAGTTATATTGTTGAGTTTATTCATGAGGCTACTGAAAATTATTATAAGAGAGGAAAATATGGTTGTAGAAGTTTTCATGGTACTAAAACACCTCTCTATGTGCTGAAAGTTTTGAAGTTACTCTTGTTTTATCTTCCTATGCCTATCACTTTGTTCTTTGTGAAATTATTTTCATATAAGATTCCTATGCATAGGAAGTGGGTTAGACTTAAATGTGTTTTGAATTTTCTTCTTTATGCTCTCTTTTACTTCAATTCATATTTCTTATGTGAGCATCTTCTCAAACTATCATGCCTAGCTTAAAGGCGTTAAAGAAAAGTACTTCTTGGGAGATAACTGATACATCGGAAACGTATCTATAATTTTTGATGTTCCATGCTTGTTTAGTATCTACTTTGCTTTGCGTTGTCCACACTTTGAGGTGCTTTTCATATGTTTTCTGGTACTAACCTATTAACAAGTTGCCACAGTGTCAGTTGCCTGTTTTCTGCTGTTTTTGGTTCTAGAAAAGCTAGTAAGGAAATATTCTCAGAATTGGACGGGACAAAAGCCAAAGTCAATATTTCATCAAGGAGAACACGGAGTCCAGAGGAGAGACGGAGGGGCGCCACAGGGCGGCTGCACCCCCCAGGTGCGACCTAGGGTGGGCCCGCGCCTGGGCAAGGTGTGGGCCCCTTGGCCGCCTCCCAGCCTCGCCTCTTTGCCTATAAGAAGCCCTCGATGCCTAAACCCTAAGTACCCGATAAATATTCCACGAAACCGTCTATAGCCGCCGCCACCATCGTCCCTAGATCGGGAGGGATCTGAAGCTCTTCCCGGCACCCTGCCGGAGGGGAGATCATCCCGGAGGCCTTCTTCTTCATCATGCCAGCCTCCGGTATGAAGCGTGAGTAGTTCCACCTTGGACTACGGGTCCATGTAGTAGCTAGATGGTTGTATCTCGTCCCTTGTGCTTTCATGTCTAGATCTTGTGAGCTCCGTTCATGATCAAGTTCTCATCTATTTGTAATCATGCATGTTGTGTTTGCGAGGATCCGATGGATATTGAGATTACTATGTCAGATTGATTAATGGTTTTGTCTTAATGATTCTATCATGTTTGTGTTGTTTGTTATCTTGCATGCTCTCTGTTGTTAGTAGCTATCTTGGCCAAGTAGTTGCTAGTGACTCCAAGAGGGGGTATGTATGCTCGATAGTGGGTTCATGCCTCTATTTAATCAAGGGAAGTGACAGAAATCTCTAAGGTTGTTGATGTGTTGTTGCCACTAGGGAGAAAACAACGGTCTCTTGTTCATGGAACACGTGGATTGTTTACCTTACACACTTTGCTTAAAGCAGTTGTCTGTTGCTTGCAACTTAATACTGGAGGGTGTTCGGATGATAACCCAAAGGTGGACTTTTAGTCATAGATGCAGTTGGATGGCGGTCTATGTATCTTGTTGTATTGCCCAATCGAATCTCAAAGGATCTTTCTGTCTAGTATTGCATTGCTATGGCTTGCTCAGTCCTGTCAATTGCCCTGCTGTAATTTGTTTACCTAGCGTGCCATGTTTGTTTATCTAAAGAGAACACCTCTAGTGAACTATGGACCCTGGTACAATCTTTACTATTGATACATCTTCCATTGTTACTGTTTACTTGCTGCAAACCATCATCACCTTCCACACCATACAGTTAATCCTTTGTTACAACAACCAGTGAGATTGACAACCTCACTGTTAGTTGGGGCAAAGTCTTGATTTTGTGTTGTGCAGGTTTCCATGTTGCTTGCAACACCTTTGAGACGTTTCCTTCCTCCTACTGGTTCGATAACCTTGGTTTCTTACTGAGGGAAATCTTGTTGCTGTGCTCATCATACCTTGCTATTGGGGTCTCCTAATGAGGCATTGAACACACCATCAAGCTTATTTCTGGCATTGTTGTCGGGGAGGCTAAGGACGTCTTCACAAGGGGAGTCCTCCTCAACCTTTCTCTTTACTTTGTTTTTAGTTTGCTTATTTTCTTTTGCTTGGTTTTGTTTGCCTCTTTTTATCAAAAACTCCAAAAAATTAGTTTAGTTTGGTTTGCTTTCTCTTATCAAAAACACAAAAAGATTAGTTCCTACTCTAGTTGCCACCTTGCTCTAGCTCACTATGTTGTTCCCCAAGTTCAACCTGAAGTACCTTTCGATAGGTAGTGGCTCTATAATTGGGAAATAAAATATTGAAGAATTCTTTAATCATGTTAGCAAGCATGAGGATATTGAGGGTAAATCTATAGCAGAACTTGCTCCTAATTATGAAATTGCTGCAGCTTCTTTAGTTCATATGTTGGATGCTAGGTTTGTTAGCCTTAACCCCATTATGCAAATTTTGTTCCTAAAACTAAAAGAAGAAAAGAACGCTGAAAAGAGAGAATTTAGCCTTAAAACTTTCCTAAAAGAGTTCCATGATGTTTATAAGGAAGCCAAAAAGGTATTTGAGCGTTTTAATATGCTAGGATCATGTGTATATGTTGTGGGTACTTCAGATAAAACCAAACCTAGAGAGGAATTTAAGATACCCATACCCTTTAAGCTTGTTGGAATGCATGAAGCCTTTGAAAATAATTTTAATTGGATTGTTCCTAAAAATCCTTTTGATGAAAGTAGTGAACCAAAGAGAGATGAGAAGGTATCCTCCAAAACTCATTTGTATGAGATACCTTTCATAGTTGAGGACTTTGCAAGTATTGATGTTAATGCTTCTTCATTTGAAAATACTTGATTTCTTGCTTCGTGTGCCTAACTTAAAGGCGTTAAAGAAAAGTACTTGTTGGGAGATAACCCAAGAGTTTCCTTGAGTCTTGGAAGTTATTACTTCAATAATGACCTCTCCTTATCCTTTTGGTTTGATTTTTGTGCCAAGAATGACCTCTAATGAGAGGGAAGTAAGATTTGGGGAGTTGCTGTCCCGAAACAGATTTCTGTCCTCCACCATAAAAACTCGTGAGCAAGTCAGATTGAGCTGAAAATTTACGAATAAGTCCCCCAGTATGTTAGATAACTTTTTTTAGTTCAACACTTTTTTATTTGAGCAACAGAAGGTCTTAGAAAAAATCGGTTTCTACCTTCTGGTCTGTTTTGACAGATTTCTGCCATTATTTGCATTTGCTTCTTATTGATTCCTTTTTGAGTTCTTTTTGGGAAATTGAGCTTTTTGAAGGAGTTGGTACAGTAGCTTGTGTCTTTGATGAAATTTTTTTCTGTTCTAAAGCTAAATCCAAGGGTCTATTATCTTTTGAATACACTAATGTTGCTAATGAAGATTGTGTGAAGTTTTGTATGACGAAGAAATTCCAGGTGTAGAGAGAGAATGATGTAATGAGATGAAGAATGGATAAAAGCTCAATCTTGGGGATGCCACCCCGGTGTCACCCCAAGAAATATCCAAGAGATATAAGCGTCAAAGCTTGGGGATGCCCAAGGCATCCCCTTCTTCATCAATAAAAAGCGCAAGTCTTTCTAGACACTTCGTTTTTATTGTTCCATGCACTGTTGTATTGTTCTTGGAGCGACTTAGTTTTTGTTTGCTTTGCTTAGTTTGTTTAGTTTTCTTGAATAAATTAGTTTGGACCCCTGTTCTCGCTGTGTTGTTTCAAATAAGTTGATTGGTGTTGGAAAAGAGTAGAAAGTTCTTGCTTGAGAAGTGACAGAGGAGCTTGCATTGACCGTGACTTAGACTTTAGCATGTCATGCTAGGTATTGTTTTGACCTTATGCTTAGTGATTATTGCTGTAGCATGACTTGTTCCAAACAATTGAGATTGCTTAGTGTGCCTTGAAAGAATCATGCGTTGTTTTAGCATGCAAAAGCATAGTATTGTGGTATTCTCCTTTGATGCTTTGTTTGGGTTGACTTGGCACATGCTTAGACCATGTTATGACTATGAACAAGTCACCAAAGCCTCTATGATCATTTAGTCCTTGACTTGTAGTACCACTATATGCTTTGATTAGTAATGTTTTGTCGCTCTGCATGATTATGGCCATTATTGCTCTCTTAGTTGGTCGCTCCCAGTATTTTGCTAGCCTCCACTTGAATGAGTAAGCTCTACTCATGCTTCCAACTCCCAAGAAACCAAGTAATTCCAAAGTGTCCACTATAAATTCCTATGCATGTTGTGTGTAACGCCCCAGTTTTAGGTAAATATCAATTAGGGTTTGTTTTGTGCATTCATGAGCATCATATCTAATTGCATGCAAGAAATAAACATACAAAACCCTAAACCCTAGTTTCCCCTCTCTCTTTGAAAGAAATTCAAAATGTTTTGAATTTTGAAAACTACCAAAAATAGTGGAACCCAAATAGTTATAAAACGGCCCCACAATATTTTAGTAACTTTATAAAGCCCTCTGGTATTTTGAAATACCCAAAACAGTTTACAATTTGAAAATACAAAGAGAAATATAAAACAGGAAAAGAAAAAGAGGTTGCAAATAAAAAAATAGAGCAGCAGCCAGCCAGGCCGGCCCATCCCTTTCCTCTCCCTATCCGTCGCTCAAGCGCGCAGCCAGCAGGTTTCCGCGGCCCATCTTGGCCCAACCAAAGCCCAGCGCCAGGCCCATACCCCTTCGTTTCTTTTCCCCTTCTTCTTCCTCGACGATAGAAGGACGTCGACGAAGCCAAGATGCTGCGTGTCGATGCCGGCGCCGTCCCCACCTCGCCGTGATTCCCGCCGCGAGGAGATGAATGCTACCGATGTAGTCGATGCCTATAAGACCCCTTGCCACCGTCGGATGAGCCTTATCCTCTTCCTCTCCCCCAATTTATTCTCTGGCCGAACCCTAGCCCTCAGACCTCACCACCGGCCAGCCATTACCGGTCGCCCCGAGCTCCGTCAAGCATGTCCCCGTGATCGCCTCGCCCTCCTCTATCTTTTGCCCCAAACGGTGCACGCAGGAGAAGCCCCAGACGCCGCAAACGATAGCTTCTTCCCGAGCTCCGTCGTCGCCATTGACGACGCTACCGACCCTGTCCGGCCTGTCTGACCCGTCCGACGCAACCACGGTGAGCTTGCGGTTCTCTGGAACCTCTTCACCCCATCCCTCTCGCTCTGATTCGAGCTCGCGCCATGCTCCGCCGCCCGCTGCCGCAGAAGTGGTCGCCAGAGCTCCTCTGGTTGCCAATAAATAGTGGCATGTAACATCCCTAAAATCATAATTTCAAAGTTTGCATATCATTCATGCATGCATATAGATTTGAGATCAAATTTCAAACTCATTTCAGAAAAACAGAAGCACTTGGTGCTATGATTTTATGTGCACAGATTTAAATCAAATGGCTATCCCCATTTGAAAGTTTGATTGTTTATAAACCAAGTTTGTTGCCTTCTATGAAGATAGGTAAGTGTAGAATTTAAACCAAGTTTTCAAATTGGGAAATAGGTTCAAAAACTATTTTTCAAATTTTGCAAACCAAGTGCCAAGTCTCTGATATTTTGATCCCCAAGCTTGACCAAGCCTTTGCAAAGCAACCACATGATCTTATGCTTATATTTGAGACTAATGTTCACTGCAAAGATCCCAGGAAAATTTGAATTCAAATTGAACTTGAAGTCATTGAAAATCTATTCAGAAAATCGAATCAGAAAAAGAAAACAGGCAAACAAATAGAAAAGGGCCAAGCGCTGCCATTTTAGCCCAGCAACAGAGCAGGCCCGGCAAGCCCACCCGGGGCATCTCTTTTCTTCTCTCACGCGCGAGCACACCCATTCAGCCACTGACGGCCAGACCCCACGCCCCTTCGGTTTATTTCGCTGACCAGCGGGCCCCGTCCACGTCACCCTCGTCTTCCTCAAACCACGCTCGCGACCACGTCGCTGCTGCTGTCAAGGCCGGTAATGGCGCGGTGTAATTGCCCATTATTTCGCAAGCGTTTCCTGTCGCACCTAGGCTTACTTAAACCCCTCTGCCCTGCAAGCATTCCCCCCCCTCTCCTCGCTCACTCTGCCACCAGGCTGCGCGCAATTGCCCTCGAAACCCCGCAGTACCGACAACTCCGGCGGCCAATTACGGTGAGCCTCGACCACCCCTCTCTCTCTGGTTCAAACGAGGATGTTCGGAATGATCTCGCGCTTACGCTGATACCTTCCTTTTGCCTGCTCGTGACCCAGGTCGTCGTCTCCGTTCGCGACCGAAACCACCTGCGCCGCCGATAAACTCCGGCGACCAATTAAGGTAAAACCCGAGCGCCCCTTGCCCCCTCCTTCACGCGAGCTTGTTCGCCTATGTCTTGCGCAAATCCTGATGCCACTGGTTCGTGCTAGGGCGACGCCAAACCTCGGCAAGGACCACGACTGCAAGCTACCGACGCCGCCCGTTACTCCGACGAGTTCCTGAGACCGTGCCAGCGCGCCCCTTCGCGAACCAACGCCACGCCGAGCTTCAGCACGCCACTGCGGATCTGGTACGACCTTTCTCCCTCTCGCGCACGACCTAGAACGCCAGCGCCGCTGCTGACTGAGCGCTCCGCCGCTCGCTGACGCCGCGCGTCGCCAGGATTTGGTCGCATGCTCGAGCGCCGTTGGATCTGGATCCAACGCTTACGATAGAATCACTAATCGAACCGTTACGCTAGATCTGGACCGTGTGTTTTACTTAGATCCTACGGCCCGCAGAGCTCGATCCGGCCGAACCGGTACGCGCCAATAGAAACACGACGCGTGGCTAGAGTTTAAATCAAAAACAGAATTCAAATCAGATTTAGATCCAATTTTCAAATGGCTATAACTTTTGATTCCCACGTTAGAATTTTGCAAATTTTATACCGTTGGAATCAGTGAGTCAAGCCCTTTCTGAATCTGCAATGTGTTTAACAAAAAGTATCTGTTAAAATGACTTTGTGTGCAGAATCATATTTAGGTCTATTTTGAGCATAGATTTAGTTTGGTAATTTGTATTAGTGCTAAATAAGTTTAGTTAGCAAACTTTGTGACTTGTTATGTTTCTGTATCATGCACTTGCTTGGTAGAGTTTTCAAAATCATCACTTAGTAATTTCTTGCATGCATGCATTCATATTTTTGATTGTATATAAATTGAGTGTAATTGTATGCTACAAATTTTGTGTAGATTTTGCTAGTGACTGTGATTGTGAAGAGTGCTACTCTCCCCATTACCAAGGCAAGTGATACTTCATGATATTTCCACCCCTTTATTTTGAATAAGCATTAGAATTATTTTTGCTAAGTCTTGCATGCTACTTTTGCCAAATGCTATGTTGGGAAATCCTATGTAGTGTAGAATTGTAGAATTGCTAGGGAATTTTCCTAAGTTAAGTTACTATGCCATGCTTAGCCTAGCTAGTAGAAAACAAGGGTTGGTAAAGTATGTACATGCTATGGTGAAATAATTCTAAGTCCTTTGGGACTCATGCTTTTCTTAATAAAACAACTAAGTCAATGAACTTCCTGGGTGGAATGGGACTTGAATGGTGGATTTTGGTTGAGTGGTTACACAAGGCCATGGATTTGGCTTGTGTATCTCACTTGTGGTATGCCACCCAGGCACAAAGGGATTTGGAGGCCAAGTGTTGAGAAAGCTTACAGTGCAACCACTTGGCAATATGGGCTCTGCCTTGATCACATAGGTTGCTAGGACTTAGTCACTTGGACAGTTGGTGGTAGTGGGAATGATAGGTTGGAACGCGTCCATTTCACTAAGGAAAGGCTTCTGAAAGGTCCTGTATTGGGAAACCAAGTCTGGTGGGGAAAGTGCACAACCTCTGCAGATGGAAAATCTAAGTACTTAGCCAAGTCCATGGCAATGGACAACTTGAGCATCAAGACATGGAAGCTACAAGAATCTCATCACTCCAATTTCTAAGTAAAACTTGTGGGAGAACAAGGGTGAAGGACCCCAATGTCTATTGGTGGTTTCTTGGGAAGTTTTTGATAATGAAAAACTTAGTGATTTCAACTAATAGGAAAAACCTATTTTCAAGCAAAGCAAGCCAAGCTACACTAAGCCAAAATGCATATAGTAATATAGTCCACTTAAAATTTACTAAGGTATCACTTGCCAATACTATTCCAAAGTATTGACCCACTGTGGCTGTAACTTGTGATGTTGCAGGTTACTCCGATGATGAGTAGGAGTCATGAGTCTACACTCAACATGCTTGCCTGTGGCACATGAAGATGAAGACTTATGTTTATGTACTTATTCCAAAACTCTTGTATTAGGCCTTTGGCCCTGAGTTGTAAAGACTATTTTTATCTCTGGAATGAATGTAATAAACGACCTTTGTATCTGTGTACTTCATCTTAAACTGTGGATGCTAGCATTGATCCAGGGACTAGCATTGCAATCACAGGGATCCTTTCCTTTACAAAGGAGGGATCTTATATGGCACCACTACCGTTGTGCTCGCCTCGATGCCCTGGTTCGAACGGGATAGCTCTCGTAGCCCCGCATGCCCTCTTTCGTCGTCCCCGCCTTCGAACTGAGGCCATCGCCGTGTTGGCGTCACGCTGACGTCAGCATGATGTCAGCGAACGCGGGTCTGACCCAGTCAAACTGACCTCTGGACCCACCTGCTTGCGTGGGAGCTGAGGTGGCATCGGGGCCCCTTTGTCAGCCACTATGGCTAGGGGTTTCCCTGGTGTAAAAAGTATCCCGGTTTTGTTTCTATTTCCAGAAAGTGGTTTATTATTTTCAGAAATTGATTTAATCTTGGAAATTCAATAACTAATCATTTTAAGTCAGAAAAATACAAATAATATATCAAAATGTTCATAAAAATGAGAACTACCTATCTAAGCTATAATCATGCATTGATAATCAACTTACAAGACAAGTTTAATTATAAGAACATAGTAACCCCTCACAGGTGATTCCGGAGTTTCCCCGAGTTAGTGTTTATACCCCTCGGAACCCTGATTAAACTGCCAAGCATGTCTTAGGGTTACATTTCAATGCAATTTAACTTGTCATATCATCATCATTGCTTGAGCATTGCATCGATGCCATGTGTTGATTGTTTCCCTCTCTTTCCGGTGTTTGGTTCTTACCGGTAGAATACGATATTGAGATCAAGATCGAAGACCGAGATCAACACCGTCGAAGTTCGAAGCTCGAAGACCAATACTTGACCAATTGTAATCAAGTCAAGTACAAGATTCCCGAAGACCTGCTTATTGGTTATCAACTAGCAAAGGCAAGCATAGCCCCACCATGATATAATCCTATGATTTTGAAAGCATTTCAATTCTTGCCATGATGCATACGATTCCACGGTGGTCTTTTATCGATAGATAGAGTATCCTATCTGTTGCATTACTCCCTTTGAGCTTATATTACCTGATCCACTGCTCCTAGCATAACTAGGTTTTGCTTGTGTGCACTGCTAGAGCTTTTATATGTGTCCTGCTTAGCCATGCATAACTGTCAGTGCTGGTTCATTCAAAGGATGTATCAGATGCAGAGAATCTAGTACGACAGGTGAACGTGATGAGATGCTATCAGAGGTGATATAAGTTAAACATGCTAAGGCTTGTATGAGAGGCCATAGTGGGATGTGGTTTTTCTAGTCCCATGCTCGCCACCACTAGGACCCGAGTTCTTGCCTTTGGAACCGAGACGAGCGTACAACGACACGGGGCCTGGAAAACCTCACGAGCAACTAACTTTCCATGTAGATTCCATGAGTCACATAGTTCAGGCGTTCCATTCAACATGCATTCTGGATCTTCTCGAAGGCGGTGAAGGAGGTGCATTCATAGCAGGTAGGGAAGCGTGGACCGGGTTGCTTGGGGTTGATGGCGCCCCTGGTAAACCAACCTCGCATCACATCTTTAAGTACCGGCTTTGGTATTTGACCCATTACGGCGGAACCATACTTATTGCGTGACTCATGGTCTCGGTGAAAGCAAGATAAAGGTCGTGTCTAACCACCCTCTGCCGGCCTTCCAAGGAAGAGGGCTAATCATGTGGCATTAAGAGAAGGTTAGTACGTGTGGGTAAAGTTGTACACCCCTGTAGGGTAATAATCTTTTCAAAAAGCCGTGTTCACGGTTATGAACGACTTGGTGACCGAACTCTAAGATCATATAGAACTATAACCTAATCGTAAAACTTGGCAGATCAACATGTGCTTAAGGATGCCCCCTCATGGGTACGAGGGTGATCCTAGTTAGGGTTCAAATGATGATGATTTGGTGGATATCAAAAGACGATGATCAATATTTTGGAAATGTCGCTTTCTTATCCCTCTTGTCTTATAAACAAAAGTGGCTTTATGCAAAACAACTCCACTAGCCAGAAGTCTTGCGGAGTACACCCTGTACTCACCCTTGCTTTGTTGATACTTTTGGAAAAGTAAGTGTTCCCGGAAGATCAGTTTGGTACTACATCGACATCGACGAGTAGCTTAGGGTTCCCAGCCGGCAGCCTGGAATCTATGGGCTGGGACGTCATCATTATGCTTTAGGCCTCTTAGGCCATTTGTTAAGTTTGCTATACTTAATAGCATAATTTGCCTTCTGTTGTTTGATGTTTGTGGTCAGTGACCTCTGCTTGTAATAATTTGGCTATTCGCTCGGTTATGAGCTTGGTGTAATAAATTTTGTGTCGTAAGGTTACTGCCGTGTTACCGATTCTTCACTAGATATCCTCGAGCTCAAGGTTAAGCTTATGTCAGACGGAGGTCTGGGATTGTTTAGCCCTGATACCGGGGGTGTCACAGTGTGTTACACCATTCCAAGTATATCTTGTTTTCAGCTATCTTCTAATTAAAAAAAAATATTTTGTTATGTGAAAACTTAGTGATTAAAGCTCTCACGAACTTGATGGCACACTTTATATTCCTTGCCCCTAATAAACTTGAACCATTGTGTCATCTATGTTGTATATGCTTGCACTTATACGTTACAATTAGCATAACCATGTTGTCATGGGTAACGTTTTCAACATTGCACTTGTACTTTGTACACAGTTGATATCATGCTCTTTTATCTATGGATGTCGCCGGTGTGAAATAAAAAGGGAGCTTGTAAGTCCATGGAGTTATGTATTTTGTGTTAGAGAAACGCCTGGGCCGTTAGCCTAAGCCATGCCTAATCATGGTGGAAACTTGCAGCATCAACATAATGAGCAATCTGTGAAGCATCCTCAATAAAAACCTATACAAATAGCAAATAAAAAGATCGCTGAGATGCTCATTGTCTGCTTGCCTTGTCATTTTGGTTATGGGAAAGCTCCTGTACCGTGTGCAAGGGGTACCCTGTTGGCGGTTCTCTATGATACACATGTACTTACTATGACAATAACTTACAAGTGACAAAAGTTGAGTAGCATGAGGTGCGGCCCTCGTATTCAAGGGACATGATATTGCCAACTTATACTTTGACTAGCATATACTCCATAGTTTGTTCACTTTAACCTTAGTCACTTCAAGATGCTTATGATAGGGGCAATGAGGGGTAAAAGCTAACAAGTACCATAATTTTTGGAAGCTCTTTTTGAAACTTCAAATCCCTGCTTCCCTTTATGAAGGGCCTTTCTTCCACTATTATATTGAGTCTCCACCTTCTACCTTTAGGCACCAGTTAAGAGAGCATAGTTGCCATTCTTAGTTCTATGTGTAGTGTCCCAAAACTTATTGATTGATGCATATTGTTGATATTGCTTGTACTTGAACTATTTGTATCTAGTCACTCTTATGAACTTTGAAGATGTCCTATGCATATATTTGCTACTCCATGGGGGACAAGCTGAATGCCACTATGCCATGTTTTTTGTATGTGAAACAAACAAACGTTTTTCAATGCATGTTATTCATGATCTTTGTTTGTAGCCTTTCATGTTGCATTTATAGTATTTTGTCTTTTTGTTAGAACTCCATCTTTCATGCACATGTTTAGAGTTCTTTGATCCCAGCTTTCAATGCTTGCAAATGGTTTGATCTTGGTTTTGATGGTGCATGTCACCTCAAAAATCATTCTTTTATCACTTACCTACTCGAGGATGAGCAGGAGTTAAGCTTGGGGATGCTTGATACGTCGGAAATGTACCTATAATTTTTGATGTTCCATGCTTGTTTAGTATCTACTTTGCTTTGATTTGTCCACACTTTGAGGTGCTTTTCATATGTTTTCTGGTACTAACCTATTACCAAGTTGCCACACTGCCAGTTGCCTGTTTTCTGCTATTTTTGGTTCCAGAAAAGCTAGTACAGAAATATTCTCGAAATTGGATGGGACAAAAGCCAAAGTCAATATTTCACCGAGGAGAACACGGAGTCCAGAGGAGAGACGGAGGGGCGCCATAGGGCGGCTGCACCCCCCAGGCGCAGCCTAGGGTGGGCCCGCGCCTGGACAGGGTGTGGCCCCCCTGGCCGCCTCCCATCCTCGCCTCTTCGCCTATAAGAAGTCCCTGATGCCTAAACCCTAAGTACCCGATCAATATTCCACGAAACCGTCTGTAGCCGCCGCCACCATCATCCCTCAATCGGGGGGATCTGAAGCTCTTCCTGCCACCCTGATGGAGGGGAGATCATCCCGAAGGCCTTCTTCTTCATCATGCCAGCCTCCAGTATGAAGCATGAGTAGTTCCACCTTGGACTACGGGTCCATGGAGATGGTTGTATCTCCTCCCTTGTGCTTTCATGTCTAGATCTTGTGAGCTCCATTCATGATCAAGATCTCATCTATTTATAATCATGCATGTTGTGTTTGTGGGGATCCGATGGATATTGAGATTACTATGTCAGATTGATTAATGGTTTTGTCTTAATGATTCTATCATGTCTGTGTTGTTTGTGATCTTGCATGCTCTCCGTTGTTAGTAGCTATCGTGGCCAAGTAGTTGCTAGTGACTCCAAGAGGGGTAATTTATGCTTGATAGTGGGTTCATGCCTCTATTTAATCAAGGGAAGTGACAGAAATCTCTAAGGTTGTAGATGTGTTGTTGCCACTAGGGAGAAAACAACGGTATCTTGTTCATGGAACAAGTGGATTGTTTACCTTACACACTTTGCTTAAAGCAGTTGTCTGTTGCTTGCAACTTAATACTGGAGGGGGTTCGGATGATAACCCAAAGGTGGACTTCTAGTCATAGATGTAGTTGGATGGCGGTCTATGTATCTGGTTGTATTGCCCAATTGAATCTCATAGGATCTTTATGTCTAGTATTGCATTGTTATGCCTTGCTTAGTCCTGTCAATTGCCCTGTTGTAATTTGTTTATCCAGCGTGCCATTTTTGTTTATCTAAGGAGAACACCTCTAGTGAACTATGGACCCCGGTCCAATCTTTACCATTGATACATCTTCCACTGTTACTGTTTACTTGCTGCAAACCATCATCACCTTCCACACCATACACTTAATCTTTTGTTACAGCAACCGGTGAGATTGGCAACCTCACTGTTAGTTGGGGCAAAGTCTTGAGTTTGTGTTGTTCAGGTTTCCATGTTGCTTGCAACACCTTTGAGACGTTTCCTTCCTTCTACTGGTTCGATAACCTTGGTTTCTTACTGAGGGAAATCTTGCTGTTGTGCTCATCATACCTTGCTCTTGGGGTCTCCCAACGTGGCGTTGAACACGCCATCAATAACCCAATAGGTTTTTTGAGTATTGGAAGTTATTACTTCTGTAATAACCTCTCCTTATCCTTTTTGTTTGAATTTTGTGTCAAGAATAACCTCTAATGAGAGATAAGTAAGATTTGGGGAAGTTACTGTCCCGAAACAGATTTTTGTGCTTCACTGTAAAAATTCGTGAAAATATCTATAGGTCGGATTGAGCTGTATTTTTCCGAGTAAATCCCCTAGGTTGTTATCTAACTTCCGTTAGTTCAAAAAAATTATATTTTAGCAACAGAAGGTCTTTGAAAAAATCGGTTTTTACCCGCTGGTCTGTTTTGACAGATTTCTGCCATTATTCGCATTTGCCTCTTTATAGATTTATTTTTCGGTTCTCTTTGGTAAATTGAGATTTTTGAAGGAATTGCCATAGTAGCTTGTGTTTTTAATGAAAAATTTTCTGTTTTGAAACTAAACCCAAAGGTTTATTCTTTTGAATGCACTAATGTTGCTAATGAAGATTATGTGAAGTTTTGTATGAAGCAAATTTTCAAGTGTAGGGGAAGAATGATGTAATGAGATGAAGAATGGACAAAAGCTCAAGCTTGGGGATGCCACCCCGTGTCACCCCAAGAAATATTCAAGAGGTACAAGCATCAAAGCTTGGGGATGCTCAAGGCATCCCCTTCTTCATCAATAAAAATCTCAGGTCTCTTTCTAGACACTTCGTTTTTATTGTTTCATGCACTATTGTGTTGTTCTTGGAGCGTCTTAGTTTTCGTTTGCTTAAATAAAGTAGTTGGACCGCCGCTTTCGTTGTGATGTTTCAAATAAGTTGATTGGTGTTGGAAAGGAGTAGAAAGTCTCATGCTTATAGTAGTACAAAAGGGAGCTTGTTTTGACTGTGGCTTAGACTTTATCATGTCATGCTAGATGTTGTTTTGACCTTATGCTTAGTGATTATTGTTGTAGCATGACTTGTTCCAAACAATTGAGATTGCTTAATGTGCCTTGCAAGAATCATGCGTTGTTTTAGCATGCAAAAGCATAATATTTGGTATTCTCCTTTGATGCTTTGTTTAGGTTGACTTGGGCACATGCTTACACCATGTTATGACTATAAACCAGTCACCTTAGCCTCTATGATCATTTATTTTTTGACTTGTGGTACCACCTTATGCTTTGATTGATAATGTTTTGTCGCTCTGCATGATTATGTCCATTATTTCTCTCTTAGTTGGTTGCTCCCAGTCTTTTGCTAGCCTCCACTTGTATTGAGTAAGCTCTACTCATGCATACAACTCCCAAGAAACCAAGTTATTCCAAAGAGTCCACTATAAATTCCTATGCATGGTGTGTTACACCATTCCAAGTACTACCTCCATACCGGTTTGTTGGGCTAACACGGAGTTTAAGAAAAAAGTTTGACCATAAAATTAATCAATAAAACATGAATTATATATTACAAAAATTATACCATTGGATTCATATTTGAAAGAAATTTACAATGATATATTTTTTGTGACATATGATTCATATTTTGTTGTTCAAATTTATAGTCAAACATTTTTCTTGAACTCCGTGCAAGCCGAACAAACCGGTATAGAGGGAGTATATTCTTGTTTTATCTATCTTAAAAATTAAACTTGTTATGTGAAAATTAGTGATTAAAGCTCTCACAAACTTGATGGCACACTTTATTTTTCTTGCACCTAATAAACTTGAACCATTGTGTCATCTATGTTGTATATGGTTGCACTTATAAATTGGGAATTAGCAGAACTGTGCTGTCACGGGGAACGCTTTCAACACCTGTATATATGTAGAGGTCCCAACCTTTAATAAGGTAGAGATCCCTGTGTTTACAATGCTAGTCCCTGGATCAATAGCTAGCATCCATAGTTTCAGATGTAATATCAAGAAACAAAGGTCATAATACAACTTTATAACCAGGAATAAAATAATTCATTACATCTTACATAGCTCATTTGGCTATCTCATTACAAGGCAGCAGAAATTAACTATAGCATGGAGTCCTTCATCTTCAAAGTGCCACAAGCAATCATGTTGGTTGTATACTTGTAATCCTATTCAACACACTTCCCTAACATCAAACAAACCTGCAACATAATAAGTTACAGCCACAAGGGTCAATACATTCGAATTGTATTGGCAAGTGATACTATGGTAGTATAGTGATAACTATCATCTATATGAATTTGGCTAAGTGGAGCTTAGGCTTGCTTTGCTCAAAATAAATTTTCCTTATAATTTGAAAACACTAAGTTTTTGTTTGGCAAAAATCCCAAGGAACCACCAATAGACATTGGTGAACCTTTAACCTTGTTCAACCACAAGTTTTTAACTTAGAAATTGGGATGAGGAGATCCTTGATAGCTTCCATGTCTTGATGCTAAAATTGTCCATTGCCGGGGACACGGCTAAGTACTTAGATTTTACTCTCTCGAGAGGTGGTGCACTTTCCCCACAAGACTCGACATGCATCGAGACAAGATCTTTTAGAAGCCTTCCCTTAGACCAAAATGGACGCGCTCCAAAATTATCACCCCTACCACCAACTGTCCATCTGGCTAAGTTATTTCAACCTATATGATCCAGGCAGAGCCCATAATGCCATGTGGCTGCACTTGAAGCTTCTCAACATTTGACATCTCAAATCTCTTTGTTCCTGGGTGGCATTACACAAGTGAGATACACTAGGGTAGGCCATAAATATGGGGCCCTGTGTAACCACTCAACATAACCCATTCACAACCATTCCACCCAGGTGTTTCACTCACATAGTTGTTTTATTAAACAAAACACAAGTCATTGACTTAGAAATATTTCATAGCATGAATATAATCCACCCTTGTTTTCTACTAGCTAAGCTAAGCATGCTAGTAGTAGGGATCTTAACTTAGGGAAAATTCTACTAAGGCATCATCTACTAGGATTTCCCATGGCATAGCATACTTAGTAAAAATTCCATGCAAGTCCTACTCAAAACATCACTAATGCATAATGAAAATAATGGGACAAAAGTATGAAGAACCACTTGCCTTTTTAGTAGAGAATATGGATTCACTCCTTGATCTTGCAATAGTCACACTCCTCAAATTTCACTAAAATTCAATCAAGCAAGGCACAAATTCAATCTAGCATTCAAACAATTCATCACATAAAATAATAAAAACAAAGCAATGCATGCAAACATGCATGCAAAAGATTATTTTATTTGAAAAAGTGGTTTCTAATAGGATATAAACATTTTAAAACACCTATTGGTCAATTATAGAAGTGGCAAGGTCATTTCAAAACAAGTTAGTGAAAATGGCCATTTAAATCATTTTTGTTTTGCTAGAAATGATTTAAATCAAAGTAATAATTTCTAGTGCTTGACAATCTATTTTTAAACACAAATGCTAGTGTTTTTAAGGTCAAGTGTTTAATATTAAACAATTTGCAAAAGGTTTCACCTAAAAACCATTTTTAAATCAAAGCAATATTTTATTTTGTTAGAAATGCCTTTAAACAAAGTAATCATTTTACTAGGGTTAATCAAATACATTTTGAAATCCAAAACATGGTGTTAAGGGTCAGAGAGTTTAATTCAAACCATTTGCAAAATCTTTTACTCAAAAAGCATTTTTAAACCATAAACAATATTTTTATTTAACTAGAAATGCTTTTATTCAAGGATTAATTCCTTAGTGTCACAAAATATACTTTTAAATCCACAAGTTGTTTTTTATGGTCAGTAGGTTCAAAACAATCCATTTACAAAAGATTTTACCCTAAAAACATTTTTAGAATAATTTTTATACTCAAATTAGACCTACATATGTTTCTGCAAAAACAGCCAATTTTACAGAAGCAATTCACTAAACAAAGGGCATGTTTGGAAGTATTATTTTTCCTGATTCCAATGATTTAAAATTTGTAAAATTTGGACGTGTAGATTTAAAGTTATGAATTTTTCAAAATCTAACAACTAATAGATCTAATTTCTATTTTTAAAACACAGACTGGCCACGTGTCTTATTTTTATTCGCTGTTACCGGTTCGTTTGGATCGAGCGTTACAGAGCGTTAGATCTAAAGTAGGCTCAGAGTGCTACGTACCCCTTTGTTAAGTTATCTATCGCATCCATCAGATCTAAATCGAACGGCTCAAACGGTGGCGACCACAGATGGGCGGCGCTGCGACGATGGGGAGCGGCGGAGCGCTCTGGCGGTGGTGTTGCCGATGATTTAGGAAGCGCGGGAGAGGGAGGAGTAGCTCACTAGATTCGCAGGAAGGTGACGATGCTCAACGTGGCCGTGGTTGGCGAAAGGGCGCACGAGGACGATGGTAATTCCTCGCAGTAGTTGCTCACGGGCTCGGGCACACACGTCCGTGGTCGAAGACGAGTGCCTGGGATGCAAGCGAGCGAGGGAATGCGTTAGGAGGAGACGCATGGTCTCGAGGGTTGGGTAAAAGCTAACCAGATTGCAAGGGGTGCACAGAGTCGGCGATAGCAGCTCGCCGGAGATGATGCAAACGGCGGAGGCGAGTAGACGTAGTCCTTGCCGACGCTACGAAATGCGCGCGGCCTAGCTAGGAATACTGGCAGGTGCGCCTGGCGATAGGGATCACACTAGTGGAGTCTAGGGAGCGAGGGGAGGTGTGGGCTGACCGGAATTCGCCGGAAAGCTCGTCGGAGCAGAGGGAGTTTGAGGTCGCAATTCGGGCAGCCTAGTGGCTCTCTAGCGATGGGGTGTGAGGGGAAAGGGAGAGGGGGAGGAGGCGATTATGAGGGCACTGTCGCGGGCGAGATTAACTCATGCATTGAAGAGAATTAACGTGAGGCATTCATGTCTGAGAACGGCAACGAGGTGAGGGGCGAGGTCGTCGCAGTGGGGAAGATGATGACGGGGCAGTGGGGTTGCATCGTCAGCGAGAGAGAGGGTGTGCTCGTGGGGTCCAAGCGTCAATGAATGCGCGGGTAAAAGTTCTGGTGTGAAACTTTTTCTGCGGGGAAAAAGAGAGAGGCCGCTGGTGGGCTTGCTGGGCTTGTTGGGCTGGGCTCGTTCTTTCCTTTTTTATTTGTTTCCTTTTTCATTTTTTTCTATTTTGAATTCAAACTATCATTTGAATTTAGATTTCAATTTCAAATCTTTTCCAAATATTCAGTATGTTTTAATACTGTTTTAAACATGTATCTAAAGTCCATTTTAGAATAATTCTTTTATTTATTTATGGTTTATTATTTATTTATAATAGACATTTGCCTTTATTCAAATAAGATTTTAATTATATTTTCAAACTCTTATTTGAATTCTAATTTTCACCAAACCTTTTTCAATAGGTTTGATTTATTCCATAGTGCCAATAACTCACTTGAATTATTATTTAAAATATTTTAATAATATTTATTAATCATTTAAATTGCGCAATTGTCTTTATTCAAATAAAATCAAATATGGTTTTAATCCCATATAAATTTTATTCAAATAATTCTTTTAAGTTAATTAGATAACTTTTTAATCCACTTTAGGAAAATTCCAATTTATTATTTTCTCATGATTTAATTAATCATTTACTTTAGGGATTTTGTCCCTATTTAAATATAATTTAGAATATGGTTTTATCCATATAATTTTATTTGTATATTCTTTTTCCCTTTATTTTATTTGGGTTTGAATTATCTTTGTTCCATTTGCTTATGGATTTAACTCAAGATTTAATTTGTCTTCTAAATAATTTTATTGGGATTTATTATTTAGTTTAGGCAATTGTCTTTATTTAAATAAAGTTTGATATTGTTTAATCCTTATGATTTTATTTAAATAAACCTTTTTCTCCTTTTTATCATTCAATAACCTTTCATTTGTTTAAGGACTTAGCCAAGATTTAATTTGGCTTTTAAATATTCCTTTTATTTCTTTCTTTGTCTTATAAAATCAATATCTTTTTATTTTATAGATCCAAAATTGGTGATTCCAATTTGTATTATTTTATTTAATATTT
This sequence comes from Avena sativa, assembly GCA_916181665.1. Classification (NCBI taxonomy): domain Eukaryota; kingdom Viridiplantae; phylum Streptophyta; class Magnoliopsida; order Poales; family Poaceae; genus Avena; species Avena sativa. The sequence continues at coordinate 381,456,784 of OV702284.1, forward strand.
TTTATCCTTTTAAATATCTTTAGGATTATTCTATTCACAATTTGGTATGGATTCTAGATAGGAGCTTTATTAGCCTTGGAAATTAATTCTTTTTATCTTAATAAATTCATAAGTTTTTATCCTTGGCTCCAAATTAAATGAAACCAATTTCTATGGTTTTATAATATTTTTTGTTTATCATTTTTTATCATTTATAAATGTTTGTTGCTAAATTTTTATATGGATCAAATCCATAGTCTTAGAGAGATCTTGGAAATGATTTATTCCATTAGGGTTTAAAGTTTTGGTTTAACTTTTCCAAGTGTTTAAATTTCAAGATACATTATTGATGAATGCATTTCACTTGATTGAAATTTTTTGGATTCCATTTTATTCAAATTTTGTTCAAGTAGGGTTTTGATATTTCCATTTAGAAACAAAAGTTTCTTTTCACCCTAAATTTCAACAAAAAAATTTCACATTTCATAATTTGGAAAATTTTGGGATGTGACAATATATTACCTAGTTGATATCATGATATTTGGTTTGCGGATGTTGGCGGTGTGAAATAAAAGGGAGCTTGTAAGGCCATGGAGTTATGTATATGTGTTAGAGAAACGCCTGGGCCGCTAGCCTAAGCCATGCCTAATCATGGTGGAAACTTGCAGCAGAATCATAGTGATCAATTTGTGAAGCATCCTCAATAAAAACTTATGCAAATAGCAAATAAAAAGATCGCTGGGATGCTCATTGTCTGTTGCCTTGTCATTTTGATATGGGATAGCTCCTGCATCATGGGGAAAGGGATACCCCGTTGGCGGTTCTTTATGATACACATATACTTACTGTAACAAGAACTTATCGGTTACTAAAGTTGAGTAGCATGTGGAACGGCCCTCGTACTCAAGGGACGTGAGATTGCCAACATATACTTTGTCAAGCATATACTCCATACTTTGTTCACTTTAACCTTAATCACTTTAAGATGCTTATGATAGGGCCAATGAAAGATGAAAGCTAACAAGTACCATAATTTTTGGAAGCTCTTTATGAAACTTGAAATCCTTGCTTCCCTATGAAGGGCCTTTCTTCCTACTTTTATATTGAGTCTCCACCTTCTATCCTTATGCACCAATTAAGAGAGGATGGTTGTCATTCTTAGTTCTATGTGCATTGTCCCAAAACTTATTGATTGATTCATAATGTTGATATTTATTGTTCTTGAAATATTTGTATCTAGTCACCCTTATGAACTTTGAAGGTATCCTATGCATTTATGTTTTTCTACTCCATGAGGGACAAGTTGAATACCACTATGTTATGTTTTCTATATGTGAAACAAACAAACGTCTTTCAATGCATTGTTATTCATGATCTTTGTTTGTATATTTTCATGTTGCAACATAGTTACTATGTCTTATTGTTAGACCTTCCTCTTTCATGCTCATGTTTAGAGTACTTTGATCCCAACTTTCAATGCTTAGCAAATGGTTTGATCTAGATTGTGATGGTGCATGTCACCTCGAAAATTATTCTTTTTATCACTTACCTACTCGCGGACGAGCAGGAGTTAAGATTGGGGACGCTTGATACGTCGTAAACGTATCTATAATTTTTGATGTTCCATGCTTGTTTAGTATCAACTTTGCTATGTTTTGTCTACACTTTGAGGTATTTTTATACATTTTGTGGGACTAACCTATTAAAAAGTTGCCTGTTTTCTGTTGTTTTTGGTTTCAGAAAATCTAGTAAGGAAATATTCTCGGAATTTGACGGGACAAAAGCCAAAGTCAATATTTTACTGAGACGAACACAGAGACCAAAGGGCAACTGGAGGGGCGCCACAGGGTGGTCGCACCCCCCAGGCGCGGGCCTGCCTTAGGCCGCGCCTGGGCAGGGTGTGGGCCCCTTGGCCGCCCTTCTGCTCGCCTCTTCGCCTATAAAAGCCCCCCAAAGCCAAAATCCTAAGTACCCGATCAGATCTCCATGAAACAGTCCGTAGCCGTCGCCACCATCGTCCCTAGACCAGGGGATCTAAAGTTCTTCCCGGCACCCTGCCGGAGGGGAGAGATTATCCCGGAGGCCTTCTTCATCACCATGCCAGCCTCCGGTATGATGCGTGAGTAGTTCACCCTTGGACTATGCGTCCATACAGTAGCTAGATGGTTGTTTCTCCTCCTTTGTGCTATCATGTTTAGATCTTGTGAGCTCTCTTCATGATCAAGATCATCTATTTGTAATCATACATGTTGTGTTTGCGGGGATCCGATGGATATTTAGATACTATGTCAGATTGATTATTGATTCTATCATGTCTTATTGATTATTGATTCTATCATGTCTGTGTTGTTTGAGATCTTGCATGCTCTCCGTTTCTAGTAGCTATGTTGGCCAAGTAGATGCTAGTGAATCCAAGAGGGAGTATTTATGCTCGATAGTGGGTTCATGCCTCTATTGAATCTGGGTAAGTGAAAGAAATCTCTAAGGTTGTAGATGTGTTGTTACTACTAGGGAGAAAACAACAATCTTTTGTTCATGTAACAATTGTATTGTTTACTTTACACACATTTCTTAATGCAATTATCCGTTGCTTGCAACTTAGTACTAGAGGGGGTTCAAACGATAACCTGAAGGTGGATTATTAGTCATAGATGTAGTTAGATGGCGGTCTATGTATATTGTTGTAATGTCCAATCAAATCTCATAGGAATCATGAATGTCTAGTATTTGCATTATTATTCCTTGCTCAGTTCCTGTCAATTGCCCCGCTATAATTTGTTTACCCAGCATGTTATGTTATTTTACTTAAGGAGAACACCTCTAGTGAACTGTGGACCCCGGTCCAATATTTACCATTGTTACATCATCTACAGTTACCGTTTACTTTCTGCAAGCAATCATTACCTTCTACACTATACGTTTAATCATTTGTTTTTAGCAAACCAGTGAGATTGACAACCTCACTGTAAGTTGGGGCAAAGTCTTGAGTTTGTGTTGTGCAGGATTCCAAGTTGTTAGAAACACCTTGGAGTTGTTTCCTTGCTCCTAATGGTTCGATAACCTTGGTTTCATAATTGAGGGAAAACTTTCTGCTGTGCTCATCATACCTTCCTCTTGGGGTTTCCCAGCGAAGCTCTACAGTGATCTGAGCCGCATCAGGTGACTATCAGGGACGCCATCAAGAAAGGGAATTCCAAGTTGCACTCTTGGAGCAAGGATGTTTTGGGAGATCTCCAAAATCGCATCCAGAAAGGCAAAAAAGACCTAAACCGCTGCAGGAAGCGTGATATTTCGCAGGAGCAGGTCCCACTAGAACATATGCTCAGATACAAGCTCGAGAGACTTCAGGACCAAAAAAATATTTTCTTGAAACAAAGAGCAAAGGCTCATCGGCTAAAGGATGGGGACAGGAACACTAGTTTTTTCCATTCTTGTGCCTCGGAGAGGAAGAAGGTAAATTCGCTGAAGAAGCTGAAAACTGATGACGGTGTTTGGGTCGAGGGGGATGAGAATCTGCGGTCCTTTATTGTGAACTACTACCAGAACCTATTTACTTCTAGTGCTGGTTCCTGGGAGTCCGAGCTTCTTTCCTCTGTCCCCTCTGTGGTCACCCCTAAAATGAACTCTTTCTTGAGGCTACCTTTCACCGCTGAATAAGTTAAGACTGCTCTTATTTCCATGGGCGATCTCAAGGCCCCTGGCCCCGATAGGATGCCCACTACCTTCTATAAGCGGTTTCGGGAGATGATTGGTGTGAAGGCCCAGCTTGAATTTCTTGGAGTTCTAAATGGTGGCCCTATCCCGGATGGATTGAATGAAACTGTGATTGTGCTGACTCCAAAAATTAATAACCCTAAGCGTGTTAACGACTTGAGGCCCATTAGCCTCTCCAACCAGCATTCAAGGTTTTCTCCAAGTCTATTATTGCTTGTCGACTGAAGGAGGTGCTGGATGACATCATCTCCCAGAATCAAAGTGCCTTCATGGCGGGGAGGCTTATCACCGACAATATTCTGCTCGCCTATGAAACAACTCACTTCATGCATTTGAGAAAAGGAGGCAGAGATGGATTGGCTGCTATGAAGCTTGATATGAGCAAGGCTTTTGACCGTGTCGAATGGGGTTTCCTGGAAAATATGATGTTGAAGCTGGGTTTTGATGACTGCAAGTGCACAGATCGTTTGTAGCTAGTTTCGAAATAAAGATATCGATCCCACAGGGAGCAGGAGTCTGAAGTCTAATAATCTTGAAATAAATACTGAAATAGAAATGCTAATTAAAGTTCTAAGTAACTAGATAAAATGCGAGTGTTGTGTAAAAAGGTGTTTTGGGGTTTTTGGTATAAGTGAACAATGAGTAAAGTAAACAAAACAGAATATAGAAAGTACGTATCACATATGTAAAAGAGATTTGAAACTTTAGTGGAGAAGAGCGTTCTTGATGACCCACAAGTATAGGGGATTGCAACAGTCTTCGAGGGTAGTATTACCCAATTTATTGATTCTACACAAGGGGAGCCAAAGAATAATTGCAAGCCTTAACAACTGTGTTATCAATTCAGCTGCACCTGGAAATAGTTCTTGCTCACAGAAGTTTATCAGTAGCAACAGTCTGTAGTAGCAACAGCAGCGGCAAAACAGGAGCAATAGTAACAGTAGTAGCAAACAATAGGATATGAGAGCGGTAGGCATAGGGATGGATGGACGGGCGTTGCATGAACGAGTCTAAATATGTAACTTCAAGATCTAGGGCAATTGTAGATAAATAAGAATAAGCATCCAAGTACTAAACAATCATAGGCATGTTCTCCATATATAGTCATGCGAGCTCGCAATGAGAACTTGCACAACATCTTTTGTCCCGCCAGCCCGTTGCAGCGGGGCCTCAAGGGAACTACTAGCAATTAAGGTGCTCCTTTTAATAGATCACTGGAGCAAATCATTAACACTCCATGAACACACGTGATCCTCACATCACAGCCATCCCTCTCTGGTTGTCCCAATTTCTGTCACTTCGGGGACTTTGGATCTGGACAATGATATGTGTACACAACTTGCAGATAAGATCACAAACAATACTATCATAATGATTCAATAATAAGTTCAGATCTGATATCATGGCACTCGGGCCCTAGTGACAAGCATTAAGAACAACAATTTGCAACAAAGTCAAATAACACTAAAAGAGATACTAGGCACCATGCCCTAACAATCTTATTCGATTACATGATAGAACTCATCCAATCCCTACCATCCCCATAGCCTACAGCGAGGGATTACTCACTCATGGATGAGGGAAACATTGATGGTTGATGGAGAGTCGTTGGTGATAATAATGGCGATGATCCTCTCCAAATTCCATGTCCCGGCAGGGTGCCAGAATGGAGTTTCGGGATCCGAATCGCAGTTTCTGGTGGTGGCGGCGCAACGAAACTCTTTCTAGAAAAACGTCGACCCCCCTGATTTTTTCGGTCAGAAGGCATCTTATAGGCGAAGAGAGAGGCCGAGAGGGTGCCTGGGCTGGCCACACCCTCCCAGGCGCAGGGTGGGCCCACCCGCGCGGCAGGGGGTGTGGGCCACCCAGGGCTCCCCTCTGTCTCGTATTGGCTTCGTGGATCTTCTGGTGAAATAGGATTTTTGGCATATTTTCCGAGATTTTTCTTGATAGTTTATTTTCTGCACAAAAACTAGACACCAAGGTAATTCTGCTGAAAACAGCGTCAGTCCGTGTTAGTTGTATCCAAATCACACAAGTTTAGAGGAGAAACAATAGCAAAAGTGTTCAGGAAAGTAGATACGTTTTGGACATATCAACTCCCCCAAGCTTAGCTTATTACTTGTCCTCAAGCAATTCAGTTGAAAACTGAGTGCGATTGTCACATCCCAAGATTTTCCAAATCTTGTTATGTGAAAAATAAATGAATAAAATAAAACTTTATTGATTTTCAGGGTGAGAAGAAACTTTTTGAATCCAATTGGAAACTTTCAAAACCTATTTGGATCAAATAAAATCCTAAAGGACTTTAAAAAGTTAAATAAACAATAAACTTCAAAATATTTAAAATTACTATTTTTGGATCTTCTAATAAAAGATTTGGTTTTGAAAGGAAAAGGTAGATTTATAAATAAAGATTATTTTATGGAGCCAAAATAAACCTTGGTCAAGCTTTTAAAATAAAACATTTTGTTTTGATCAAAAGAACAAAGTTTTATTTAAAGAAAATAATAGGGATTTATTATTACCCAATTTTGTTAAAGAAAAGACCTTCCCTTTTAAATAAAACATTAAAACTTATTATTTTATTTTAAATAAGTTTTCCAAGTATTTTATTTTCTCAAATAAAACCTACTGAAGTGTTTTGGTTTTATTTTAAATTTCAAAAATAAAGTTTTTAATAAAACAAATCTTATTTGATTTAATGACTAAGGTCCATTTTATTTAATTATTAATGGACCCTAAAATAAAATGTTATTTTATTTTTAACAAGTTTTCCAAGTATCTTCTATTTTCAAATAAAACCTACTAATTTGGTTTTGAAAATATTTAGATTTCAAATGGAGTTTTTAAATAAATTAAAACCCATTTGATTTATTAACTAGTGTCCATTTTATTTAATTATAAATGGACTCTAAAATAAAAATATTATTTTATTTTGGGAATTGGTTTATGTTGTTAAACAGAACCAAATTCAATTACAAGTGTGGTGAATGTTTGAATTGATTTGAATGTTTGAATTGTTTGTTTGAATTTCAAAACAGAAAAAGATTTGGAAAAAGAAATAGATTCAGAACTGGAAAAAAATATATGAATCTGGTCGACCCAACCCAGCAACCCACTAGGCCCAGCGGCCCAATTCCCTCTCTCCCCCGAAGAGTTTTTCTCTCACTCACCAGACGACCCGCAGAGCCAATGACAAGTGGACCCCTCCCCCTCACTCCCTTTCTCGCTGACAAGCATGCCCCACCCCTCCAGCTCATCTTCTTCCTCCCCGCGTCGACCGTTCCTCGCCGTTTACTGCCGTGTTTAATCTCCTTGAATTTGCGTTGATGGATGGTTTAAACCCGCCAGTGACCACGCCTAATTAAACGCCAGCATATCCTCTATATTTCCCCTCTCACGCCCGACCCTCTCTGCCTCAGGGCTGTTCCAATTCGGAGCCACACCACCTCTGACTCCGGCGAGCTCCGCGGGAAATTCCGGCCACACCTCGCCGCCCTTCAACTCCCTCTGCATGCGAGCTTGTTCTGCATCGCCTGGCGTACCTCCCAGCGTCAACTGCTTGGCCGCGACCACTCTATACGCTCGGCTTCGTCAACATCTAAGCACCACCGACGACGCGCCTGCTCCGGCGAAGTCTCCCTGGTAAGATAGACCGCCCTGAGCCCTCTCAATGACACTTCCTTACTCCCCATGCTCGTACACATCTAATGCTTCCTTCCACTTGCCTCAGCGCGACCTGCAACTACGTCCCCGACAACCTCCAGAGGCACCCGCCGCTCGCAGCAACTCCGGCGAGCAATCCCTGACATCACCGTGCGCCCCTTGGACTATTACGACCACGCCAAGCTTCTCTGCACCCTTGCGAACCCGGTGAGCCTATCCGTCCACTCCCTCGCTTCCTGTAGCCGCCATAGCACCGCCAGCAGCGCGTCGCCGCCGCCAGCCACCGTTGAGCGCCGCCAGGTTTTGGCTAATGTGTCAGGAGCCGTAGGATGCGAAACATCCGGTTAGGATTAGATCCAATCGAAAAGGTACACGTCCATCTGTGCCACACGTTTTCAGTTAGATCCAATGGCACCCCGTAGCCGATCCGAGCGAACCGTTATTGTGCAATCAGAAACAGCCACGTGGACTGGATTCGATTTAAAACAGATTTTTGATCTGATTAGAATGCAAATTTGTAATTGGTATAACTTTTGATCCACACGTCCAAAAATTACAAATTTTATATCAATGGAATCAGTGGAACAAGCCCTAGCCAACCATTCCATTTGTTTAGTCAAAAGCTTCTGGAAAAATGTTTGTTTTTGCAGAAACTTATGTATGCTTGTTTAGGTTATAAAAATTATTAAAAAATGATTTTGGGGATAAAATCTTTGGCAAATGGTGTGATTTGAACCTACTAACATTAGGAAACACTTTGTGGTTTCAAAAATGTATTTGGTGAAGCAAAAGAATGATTCTTTGATTTAAAACCATTTCTAGACAAATAAAAATATAGTTTATTTATTAAAAATGGTTTTGGAAGAAAACTTTTGGGAAATGTTTTGTTTAAACTCTCTGACCCTAAACACCAAGTTTTATGGTTTGAAAACATATTTGGTGAACCTTAGAGATTAATGCCTTAGTAAAAATATTTTTACACCACATAAAATGTTACTTTGTTTTGAAAATGGTTTATAAAGTGAAATCCTTTGCAAATGACTTTGCCACTTTATAAAATGACCATTAGGTGTTTTCCAATGTTTATGTCCCATTAGGAACCACTTGTCCAAATAAAACAATCCTTGGCATGCTTGCATGCATTATCTTGCTCTATGATTTTATGTGTTGTTTTGCTTGATTGGTAGTTTGAGTTTGTGCCTTGCTTGATTGAATTGTAGTGACTTGAAGAGTGTGATTGTTGCAAGGACAAGGAGTGAACTTATACCCTCTACCAAAAAGGCAAGTGATGCTTCATACTTTTTGTCCCATTACTTTCACTATGCATTAGTGATTTTTCTAAGTAAAACTTGCATGGAATTTTGCTAAGTATAAACCTTGCTATAGGAAAACCTAGTAGATGAAACCTTAGTAGAAATTTCCTAAGTTAAAGATTCCTACTACTATCAAGCTTAGCTTAGCTAATAGAAAACAAGGGTGGAATATATATTCACACTATGGAAAATTTCTAAGTCTGAGGACTTGTGTTTTGTTTAATAAAACAACTAAGTTAATGAATCACCTGGGTGGAGTGGTAATTGCTTGGTGGATTTTGGTTGAGTGGTTCACAAGGCCCATGTCTATGGTTTACCTTGTGTATCTCACTTGTGGATGGCCACCCAGGAACAAAGAGATTTGAGATGTCAAATGTTGAGAAGCTTCAAGTGCAACCACTTGGCATTATGGGCTCTGCCTGGATCATATAGGTTGCAAGAACTTAGCCATATGGACAGTTGGTGGTAGAGTTTGATAGGTTGGAGCGCGCCCATTTTGGTCTAAGGGAAGGCTTCTGAAAGATCTTGTCTTGGGAAACCAAGTCTTGTGGGGAAAGTGCACCACCTCTGCAGAGTGTAAAATCTAAGTACTTAGCCATGTCCCTGGTAAAGGACAATTTGAGCATCACATCAAGACATGGAAGCAATCAAGAATCTCATCATTCAAATTTCAAAGTTAAAAACTTGTGGTTTGAACAAGGGTTAAAGGATCTTCAATCTTTGATTGAGAAAAATGATTTTGTCAAGCAAAAACTTAGTGTTTTCAAATGTTAAAGAAAAATCTATTTTGAGCAATGCAAGCCTCAACTCCACTTAGCCAAATGCATATAGATGATAGACTCCACTATACCACCATAGTATCACTTGCCAATACAATTCAAATGTATTGACCCTTGTGGCTGTAACTTGTTATGTTGCAGGTTTGATTGATTAGTGAAGTGTGTTGATTAGGATTACAAAGTCTACAACCAACATGTTTGCCTGTGGCACTTTGAAGATGGAGGACCCCATGCTTATAGATATTCTGCTGCAATGTAATGTAATAGCCAAATGAGCTATGTAAGATGTAATAAAATTATGTTATTCCTGGTTATAAAGTGTATTATGACCTTTGTTTCTTGATATTACATCTTAACTGTGGATGCTAGCTATTGATCCAGGGACTAGCATTGTAAACACAGGGGACTCTACCTTATTAAAGGTTGGGACCCTTACAGCGATAAAAGAACTTTCACTAACACACTTGCTTCATATGATCTATATATTCTTAGCACAGGAGTACATACTTAGACCATTTATAATAAGAAGTATGCAACTAAGTCTATTCAACAGTCATTGCAAGATATGAAGAGAAACCAACTCAATAATAATAAGTAGCATGAAACATAAACATAAGCAACATTGCAATGCTCATAATATGGTATGATAGAGTGGTATCTCGCTTGCCTTTGTTGTAGAGCACAATATAAATGCCAAGGCACCTCTGAAGTTCAAGTGAAGACTAGAAGTAAAGATATCAGAGATACAAGCATCAAAGTCATGACATAATTAACCAAGTTTTCAGACAAACACAAGAATGACAACTATGCTCTCAAGAAGGTGCTCATAGAATAAGTGGTGACTCAACAAGAAAGTGAAAAGGTTTTTAAAACTTTTGAGCTCTCATTGCCCCTATCATAGGCATCTTTATGTGGTTAATGGTGAAAGTGAGGTCCAATATGAGTTATATGCTTGACAGACCATAAAATGGAAATCCCATGTCCCTTGAGTACGAGGGACGCTCCTCGTGCTACTCAACTTTAGTCACCTGTAAGTTCTTGTCATCGTAAATACATGCATATCATAGAGAACCGCCAACGGGGTACCCCTTGCACATGATACATGAGCTATCCCATAATCAAAATGACAAGGCAAGTAGACAATGAGCATCTCAGCGATCTTTTTATTTACTATTTGCATAGGTTTTTATTGAGTATGCTTCACAGATGCTCATTATTGGTGATGCTGCAAGTTTCCACCATGATTAGGCATGGCTTAGGCTAGCGTCCCAGGCGTTTCTCTAACACACATATATATATATATATATAACTCCATGAACTCACAAGCTCCATTTTTATTTCACACCGACGACATCCGCAAACAAAAGAGCATGGTATCAACTGGATATGTATTCATAAGTGTTGAAAGCGTTCCCCATGACAGCACAATTCTGCTAACTCCCAACCTATAAGTTGCAAGCATATAACTTTCATGGACAGGTCACAATGGTTCAGGTTTATTAAGCACAAGAAATAAAGTGTGCCATCAACTTCGTGAGAGCTTTACTAACTAACTTTCTCAAAACAGCCAAACATTTTATTTGGTAGAAAACAAGGCATAATAAATATGCACTAACTAGCAAATGATGCTAATAGGTTGGTATGGTGGACACTGTTGGCAATATTGGCTTTGGGGAGTTGGATGCACAAGTAGAGCTCATACTCAGTGCAAGTGAAGGCTAGCAATAGAGAGGTGGCAACAAACGAGAGAGCAATAATTGTCATAATCATGCTTGCAACAAAACAGGACTAATTATGGCATGAAAGTGATACAAGAACTCCAAGGCAAAATAAATCATCGAGGCTTACTGACTATTGTATAGTCATATGCATGCGTGAGCATGTGCCAAGTCGATTCACATGAAACTTTCAGAGGAGGATACCACAATATCATACCAAAATATGAATAAAACAATGAAAGCAAACATTCATATGACATGATACAAACTATTAGCAAGATGGAGCTAATAACAAGAAAGCAAGAACTACTAAGCATCCATAAATAACATAAACCTTACATGAACAGACTAAGCATGCTCACCATGATGAGTATATGTACAAAAATGAAAACAAATAGAGTTCGTTACCAGCCTCTTACCATACCTCAAGTTGTCTTAATCTTCATTATTGCCCTTCACTTGTGTGACTTGAATAATAACATGAAACCAAACTCCACTAAGGACGGTTGAACCCTGCAAAGAACTCACAAAACCAAAGAAGAACAACAAATATTTTTGATGTTTTCGATTTTTTAAAACAAGCAAACAAAACCAAACAAAGTAAAATCTTTTTGGATTTTTTTCTTTAAGGAAAACCAAAGCTAGAAAACAAAGAAATAAACCAAGAGAAACAACGAAAATATTTTTGGTATTTTTGTGTTTTGGGAAAGCAGAAACAAGAACCAAAAAGAAAGCGAAACAATGGATATACAAAGAACCGATGAAGCATGATATATAGATGAGTGTTATGTCGGTATACCCCCCCCTAGCTTAGGCTTTTGGCCTAAGTGGGGCTCAATAGCGCGGTAGAAACCCCAAGCTGGTGGGTCATCATAGGAATAATCATAGTTAGGCGCTTGCGATGAAGAAGAAGACGCGCCCCAATCATAAGAGGGCTGCTGGTATGAAGACTCTCCCAAGTTGGAGGGCTGAACCAAATCATCTTCGACATCCTCTCAAACATTCTCTTGCTGGGAGAGTTCTTCCATGTACGTGTCAAACTCCTCCTCCATGAGCAACCATCCTTGCATGTTATCAAAATTAAACAAAGAAGGTACAGGAAAATAAACTACTTTCTCTGTCCTACCCCTCTCCAACCACGCTTGATAAAGGATAATTCGTACGGTAAACCTCTCACAGTAGCCCCTAGAGAAACAAAGTTATGCTGATCCATGGAATCAAGATCAAGCCTCTCTATGGGGAACAGATAATCTGAATGGTGAGGCTCTAAAGCATGGAAAGATAGCAACCTAGAGGCGATAAGACCTCCACAAATTCCACCCTTCTCGCGGTTAGTGGTAAGACGGTAAGCTATCAAAGCACCCAGGTTATAATATTTATCTCTATTCAAAGCAGCTGAGATAAAAGCTAGATCAAAAGAAGATAACTTTCTAGCAATCTTTCTAGCAAGAACACACTTGGTAATGAAATAGGCAAAATATCTAATAGATGGGAACTGAATGTTCCTAATTTTACCAGTTTCCTTTGAGAAGTCGAAACCTTGGCAAATTTCAGCATATAAATCCATAAGTGGCTTAGGCCTCTCCTTGATATTCTCACAAGATCCCCAATGAGGTACTCTAATTGCTGCATAGAAATCAGCAAAACGTAGGTCGACAGCTAGATTGTATATTTTATAATGGACCATGGGATTAGATGAAGACCAAGTAAACTAGAAGTCCTTCACCACAGCCATGGTTAGCTTAACATATTAAAAAGGTTCACCTTTAACAAAGTGTTCCAACCCTGCATTGGTAATCATAGTTTGAAAATCCTGGAAGATTCCCGCGGCTCTCATAAGTTCATGGCATGGATATATGGAAGGGAAAACTCCTTCATCATGATGGACTTTCATTGGCTCAGGTACCATCAAATCATATTGATTCAGTGGGTATGCACTCACCTTCCTTTCTGAAATTTTTAGACAAACATCAAACCAAGTGATTTCCATGTTGATAAATGATGATGAACTACTATAGGAACTTGCTAGAGGGATACACATGCATCAAAATGAAATCTCTAAGCATAGAACAAGCATGCAAACTCACACAACCTGTCACCTATAGCAGCAAAATACTCAAGATACAATCTACCAATCACAAATCTAATTGGACAAGCGGAGGAGGCACATACCAAGGAGCAATTCCTCCAAAAATTAGCAGCAAAGATGGGCTGAGCAAAGAGATCGAAAATCAGGAACAATAAGAGCACGAACTCGAGCTTGAGAAAGTTTTCTGGTGTTTTTCGGGAGAGAGAAAGAAGATGGCTAGGAGGAGGCACTTTGGAGGGCCACAGGAGGGCCACACCCCTGCCAGGCGCCACCTGGGGGCTAGCCGCACCACCCAGGGGTCTGCTGGCTTGGGGTGGCCCCCTGGGTCACTCCAGGTGTCTCTCTGCCCCTTTTTCAAGGAGAAATTTATTTTGAATTTTCTAGGATTTTTTGGGAAACTTTATTTTTGGCCAATTTTCAGGGTATGAAAATTGATTTTCTCGCAAAAAAGATTTTTTTAGAAGAAGCAAAAGCAAACCAAAACCAAAACTACAGAAGTTCTAAGGCACTCTAAACAAGCAAACAACTAGCAAAACCCAAGCTAACAAGAGAAAAGGCAAAGATAAGGAGGGAGAAAAGTAAAAGTAAACAAGAATAACCATAGTGAAAGCATTGTTTTGTTCATTAAAGTCCTTTTGTTAACAAGGTTGATCAAGTCTTGTTACCAAAACAATCTTATATGAAACAAAACTTTGCATTCCACAAGGTGATTATGTTACCTCAAACTTGATAGCAATGGTCCCAATCATAACAGTTTCAAATTTTTCTTGTGGAATGGGACAATATATTTCTCCAACCATGATGCTCTCAAAATTTTCAATGGAATTCAGGCAATAGCTTTTAGCAACCTTCTTGGGGAAATAAACAGTATGCTCTTTGTCATTAATATTGAATGTTACTTTTCCTTGATTACAATTGATGACAGCACCTGCAGTATTAAGAAAGGGTCTCCCAAGAATAATAGACATATTATCATCTTCAGGCATTTCAAGCACAACAAAATGAGTTAAAACTAAGAAATTATGAGCCACCTGAACAGGAACACCCTCACATATACCAATAGGAGTAGTAGTAGACTTATCAGCCATTTGCAAAGATATATCAGTTGGTATCAACTTTTCTAGATGGAGTCTCTTGTAGAGAGAAAAAGGCATAACACTAACTCCGTCTCCCAAATCACATAAAGCAGTTCTAACATAATTATTCTTAATAGAGCAAGGAATAGTTCGTATACCTAGATCACCAAGTTTCTTTGGAACCTTACCATTGAAGGAATAATTAGCAAGCAGAGTAGAAATTTCCTCATTAGGAATCTTCCTTATTAGAGACAATATATTTCATATACTTTGAATAAGGAGGCAACTTAATAGTATCAGTCAAAGGAATTTGCAAAAACAAAGGTTTCATCCACTCATAAAACTTGTTGTAGTGTTCTTCCTCCTTTGACTTGTGTTTCTTACCTAGAAAAGGCATAGGTTTCTGCACCCAAAGTTCTCTCTCACTACCATGTTTCTTAGCAATAAAATCTTCCTTAGTGTACCTAGTGTTCTTAGTGTGCTTCTCAGGTTCTTCCTTAACTTCCTCCTTATCAGGAGCATCATTTTAATCATTACCACTCTTAGTTTCAGCATCAGATACAGATATACTATTAGGATCTATAGTAGTTTCAAGTGGTTCCTCAACTATTTTATGTTTCTTTTTCTTTATCTTACGAGGACTACCACTACTCTCACCTTTTTGATAATCCTGCTCAATTATTTTAGGGTGTCCTTGATGACCCACAAGTATAGGGGGTGTATCATAGTACTTTCGATAAATAGGAGTGTCGATCCCAACAAGGAGCAGAAGGTGCTGAACAGTGGTATGGAGCAGGAAGTCCCTGTGAATACTTAGCAAACGGATATTTAGTGGTTTTTTGACAAGGCAACAAAACAAGGAGCAAGTAACAGAAGTAACGAACAAACGAAGAAAGTGGCCCAATCCTTTCTTAGCAAAGGACAAGCCGGTGGAAATACTTACAAGGACCAAACATTCTCGAGGACACATGGGAATTCTATCAAGTACTTTCGCTTCAAATAGTTGAGTACTCTTCTCTCGTGTTTGTAAGTGTTGTGTGGGTGAACATGTGCTAACATGCCACCCTTCCTAGGACTAATACATACTTGTGATTAAACCCCCTACAAACATCCGTAACTAGAGGAAAGTAATTAAGATATAAATCTAACCACAACCTTAAACTCTGAGATCCTACACTCCCTTGTGCAAAGGTGTCCTAACAAGGGTTCAGGTTTCTGTCACTCCAGCAACCTGTCACATCCCAAGATTTTCCAAATCTTGTAATGTGAAAAATAAATGGATAAATAAAACTTTGTTTGATTTTCAAGGCCAGAAGAAACTTTTTGAATTTAAATGGAACTTCAAATCTATTTGGATTAAATAAAATCCTAAAGGGATTCATAAAGATAAACATTTATTAAAGGAAATTAAAATGTTTTCGAATTACTAATTTTGGATTCTTTAATAACAGATTTGGTTTTCAAAAGAAAAGGTGGATTTATAAATAAAGATTATTTTATAAAGCCAAAATAAACCTTGGCCAAGCTTTGGGAATTAAAACATTTTATTTTAAATAGAATCAGCAAAGGTTTATTTAAATAAATTAATAAGGATTTAATATCCAACTTTATTTAATAGAAGGTTTTACCAATTTAATTGAAACATCAAAACTTATTAAAATTATTTAAAATAAGCTTTCTAAATATTTGATATTCACAAATAAAACCTACTAGAGAGTTTTGGCTTTATTTTAGATTTCAAAATAAATATCTCAATAAAGCAAATCCTATTTGATTTAATAATGAAAGTCTATTATATTTAATTAATAATGGACTCTAAAATAAAAGGTTATTTTGTTTTAAACAAATTTCCAAGTATTCTATATTTCCCAAATAAAACCTACTGATTTGGTTTTGAAAAATATTTAGGTTTCAAATAAAGATTTTATTAATAAAATCAAACTCTATTTTGATTTAAATAACCAAGGTCCAATTATATTATTAATGGACCCTATATAACAAAATGTTATTTTAAAACAAGCTTTCCAAATATTCCTTATTTTCAAATACAACCTACTGAATGGTCTAAAATTATTTAGTTCTCAAGAGGAACTTTGAATTAAATCAAAACCTATGGATTTAATAATTGGTACATCTATTTAATTAAATAATAATAGACCCTATTATTAAAATTATTAATTTGAATTTGGATTTTGGTTCATGTTACTGAACAGAACTAATTTCAATGTTACAAAGTTTGGGTGCTGTTTGAATTGATTTGAACCTTGTTTGATTGTTTGGAAATTCAAAACAGGAAATAAAATTAGAAAAGGAAAAAGATTTAGAAACAGAAAAAAATAAGAAAAGGGGTCGACCCAACCCAGCAGCCCAGGAAGCCCACCAACCAGCCCAACTTCTTTTCCCCGAAGGAAACGTTTCGCACCCAGATTCTAACCCACACAGAGTATGACTGGTGGACCTCCTCCTCGCTCCTTTTCCACTGACCGACCGGCCCCACTCCTCCTGTTCTTCCTCTTCACCCCGCACGACCTCTTCTCCCCCTCGCCGGCCGTTGCAGGCTTTGATTCGTGGCTTGAATTCGCCTTAACACGGCCACCATAACTCGCAGCGATAAAGCACCTTTAAACGCCAGCGCATCCTCTCTCAATCCCCTCTGTCTTCTCCCCAAAGCACGCCCCCAGGCCGTCCCAATTTCTCCCTGAGCACCCTCTGTTCCGACGAAGTCCAGAGCCGATTCCGGCGACTCGACACCACCTCCTGCCTCCCCGAGCACACGAGCACGCTCACCACATCCTGGCGTATCTTTCTGTGCCATTCATTCATCTACGGGTACCCTACAGCATCGGAAACATCGATGACCTGCAGCACCGCCGTCTGCCCTCTTCTCTGACGACGTCCCCAGGTAGTACCTGACCTCCCCTCCTTTCCCCGTGGACACGATGATGATCTCCAGGCTCGTGCGAACCTAACCACATCTTCCGTTTGTCCTAGGACGCCCCCTGTCCTCGCCCTCGACGACCTCCTGAACCGCCCGAAGCCCAGCTCGTCTCCGGCGAGCAATCAAGGGCAGCCCCGTGCGCCCCTTCACCAACCAGTAGCACGTTGAGCATCAGCACTGCATTGCGAACCTGGTGAGCATCCTCCCCCTCTTCCTAGCGTCCTATTTCGCCAGCGCCGCCGCCGACTGACCTCGCCGCCGCCAGCAACCGTCGCAGCGCCGCCCAAGTTTGGTCGGTACGATGACAGCCGTCCGATCTAGATTGAGCGAGCAGGATTAGACCACTTAACCACGAAGGGGTATGCGTTATGGATCGCACGATTAGATTAGATCCTACGGTTGCAGCTGTGCGATCCGCACGAAACGGTACCGGCCAATCACGGCTCGACGCGTGGCCAGTGTTTGAGTTAAAACAGATTTTTGAATCAGATTTATTTGCAAACTTCAAACCTTTGTAACTTTCAAACCACACGTCCAAAAATTATAAATTTTATATCAATGGATTCAGGAAAGCAAGCCCTAGCCAACTGTGGAATTAGTTTTGCCAATAGTATCTGTTAGTTTGCTTGATTTTGCAGATTCTTTTGTGAGCTTGTTTAGAGTAGAAAAATTGTTTAAAATTGATTTTGGGGTCAAAACTTTTGCAAAATGGTTTGATGTGACCTGACTGACCCTAAGAACCAACCCTTGGTGTTGAAAATGATTTTGGTAAAGTTTAGGTTAGACTATTTGACTTAGCCATTTTCTAGCCAAATAAAATTATTGATTTTATTATGAAAATGTTTTTATAAAGAAAACTTTGAGAAAATGTTTTGGACCAAACCTACTGACCCAAAAACACCAAGTTTTGCAATAGCAACTCATTTGGTGAGAAACTTAAAAGGTTTTGTTTTGATAAAACATTTTTCACCACATAAAATGATGATTGGATTTTAAAAATGGTTTATGGATAAAAACCCATTTGCTAATGACTTTGCCACTTTGGTGAATGGCCACTTTGGATCTTACAAAGTTTAGAAGCCTAGTGGAGACCATCCTTGCAATAGAACCAACCTTTGCATACTTATGCATGACTTAGATTCCATTACCTTGTGTGTGTGAAAAATTGTTTGTTTGACTTTGGTTTGGAATGTGAATTGAAATTGTGTTTGCTTGATTGACTTGTAGTGAAGTGTGAGACTAGCAAGATCAAGGAGTGAACCACCATTCTCTACCAAAAAGGCAAGTGATGCTTCATACTTTTTGTCCCATTACTTTCTCTATCCATTAGTGATTTTTGCTAAGTAAACTTGCATGGATTTTGCTAAGTATAGACCTTGCTATAGTAAAACCTAGTAGATGAATCCTTAGTAGGATTTTCCTAAGTTAGATATTCCTACTACTACCAAGCTTAGCCTAGCTAATAGAAAACATGGGTGGAATATATATTCACACTATGGAAAAATCTCTAAGTCTGAGGACTTATGTTTTGTTTAATGAAACAACTAAGTTAATGAATCACCTGGGTGGAATGGAAGGATTGGGTTATGTTGAGTGGTTCATAAGGCCCATGTTTATGGTTGACCTTGTGTATCTCACTTGTGGATGGCCACCCAGGAAACAAAGGGATTTGAGATGTCAAGTGTTGAGAAGCTTCAAGTGCAACCACTTGGCAATATGGGCTCTGCCATGATCATATAGGTTGCAAGAACTTAGCCATATGGACAGTGGGTGGTAGTGTTTGATAGGTTGGAACGCGTCCATTTTTGTCTGAGGGAAAGCTTCTGAAAGATCTTGTCTTGGGAAACCAAGTCTTGTGGGGAAAGTGCACCACCTCTGCAGAGTGTAAAATCTAAGTACTTAGCCATGTCCCTGGTAAAGGACAATTTGAACATCAAGACATGGAAGCAATCAAGAATCTCATCATTCAAATTTCTAAGTTAAAATCTTGTGGTTTGAACAAGGGTTGTTTGAAATCTTCAATCTTTGATTGAGAGATGCCTTGAAGGATCTTCAATATTTGATTGAGAAAATGATTTTGTCAAAGCAAAAACTTAGTATTTTCAAATGTTAAGGAAAAATCTATTTTGAGCAATGCAAACCTCAACTCCAATTAGCCAAATGCATATAGCTGATAGACACCACTATACCACCATAGTATCACTTGCCAATACAATTCAAATGTATTGACCCTTTGTGGCTGTAACTTGTATGTTGCAGGTTTGATTTATTTTAGTGAAGATTGATTGAATAGGATTACAAAGTCTACAACCAACATCTGCCTGTGGCACTTTGAAGATGAAGGACCCATACCTATAGTTATTCCGCTGCAATGTAATGTAATAGCCAAATGAGCTATGTTTGATGTAATAAACTTATGTTATTCCTGGTTATAAAGTTATATTATGACCTTTGTTTCTTGATATTACATCTTAACTGTGGATGCTAGCTACTGATCCAGGGACTAGCATTGTAAAACACAGGAGGAATCTACCTTATTAGGTTGAGACCTCTAAAGATGGTATCAGAGCATTGTGTTGCCTGTAGAATTTGTAAACCCTAGGATTGGACAAAAACCCTTAGAAAAATAGGAGTGTATTTGTTTCAAAAACTTATTTACAAAAACACTTGTAAACTCTTTCCTTAACCATTTTGGTTTCAACTCTACATCTCTTCTACTTCAACTTGATGGAAAAACCTACCCCATGGCCAAAGACTTCACCATATGCAAAGGACTACTTCAACTTCTTCAACTCTAATGACTTCAACTTCTTCAACTCTAATGACTTCAACATCTTCAGCATATTCACCAAGGACTTCCAACTTAGATATCACTAAGGACTACAAGTGAAGCAAGGAAACTTGCTCAAGAATTAGAGACTGAGGGAATGCAAAATAAGAAGGAGCCATCAACAACTTTGAAGTATTGCAACTAAGAGTTTATCTCAAGGAAACCATGATCTCATACAAGGAGAATCATGAAGGAAGGAAGGATCACAAGTGAACCATGTAGATGGACCACCATATTTTAGTTAAGACAAAACCACCAATTTATGTGGTGTAACAAAAATATTTTGTTGACTAAGTATGTACTTGAACCATGTTTGAGTGAAATGTTTGGTTTGTGAATGCTTGCACATTGTTTGTGTGAATTGTGATGTGTGTGATTAGAAATATTTCCTTAGAAATATCTTGCCTATTCTAATCTCCCTTCAACCCAAACAGATGACTACTTCAAGAGACTCCAACATCAAGGTTAATGACAACAACACCAACCAAGAGGACAACATGAGAGAACTTATAGCAACCCAAAACCAGTTGAGCCAAGAGACAACTCAGCTTTTAGCCAACAACAATGGACTAGACCCAGCCATACAAAGGATTTTGAAACTTCAATCCCAATTATTGCAAGGATTGGTTACTCAAGTGATCAACATGAGAGAAAACTTTTCCCAAAGAGCTAATGACAACAAGGATGACAAAGATGTTATTCTAAAAGGAACCCAAGTTAGCAATACTTGTGGAGACAAGGATCATGCATCCAAGGAACATGAAGATCAATGCCCCAAGAAGAGAGAAAGATCTCCCACCTATGAAGAACATGAACTAGAAGAACTCCTAGCTTTGGAGAAACCCAAGAAGAAGAAGAAATGCCCCAACCCTAACAAGAAGGATATTACTCAAGAGCAATGTTACAATTGCAAAGAGATGGGACACTATGCCAATGAATGCCCAGAAAATAAGAAGAACCAAAGAAACAAACAAAAAGCAGTGATACCAATGGAAAAGAAAGATATCAGCCAAGTGATGTGCAAACACTGCAAAGAGTTAGGACATTATGCAAACTACTGTCCAGAAAAGATGAAGCATAAGATAAACCAGCCTATGAGGGATCTCAGCCTTGTCACATGTTTCAAATGCAGGGAACTAGGCCACTATGCAAACAATTGTCCAGAAAGGATGGAGAACCAGTTAAACAAGTCTATGAAGGATCTCCACCTTGGACCATGAGTCAAGCATGGAAACCAAGGACTCAATGCAACTATTTGCTTAGAGAAAGTTTTCCCAGGATCCCAAGAAGGACAATGTGTAATTTTGTTTGAAATTTTTTAAGGGTGGTAGTACCCTAGTTGTTTTGAACCTTCTTGTACCCCTAGCCTCCCCAAATCTCGGGACGAGATTTATTTTAAGGGTGGTAGTCTGTCACATCCCAAGATTTTCCAAATCTTGTAATGTGAAAAATAAATGGATAAATAAAACTTTGTTTGATTTTCAAGGCCAGAAGAAACTTTTTGAATTTAAATGGAACTTCAAATCTATTTGGATTAAATAAAATCCTAAAGGGATTCATAAAGATAAACATTTATTAAAGGAAATTAAAATGTTTTGGAATTACTATTTTTGGATTCTTTAATAACAGATTTGGTTTTCAAAAGAAAAGGTGGATTTATAAATAAAGATTATTTTATAAAGCCAAAATAAACCTTGGCCAAGCTTTGGGAATTAAAACATTTTATTTTAAATAGAATCAGCAAAGGTTTATTTAAATAAATTAATAAGGATTTAATATCCAACTTTATTTAATAGAAGGTTTTACCAATTTAATTGAAACATCAAAACTTATTAAAATTATTTAAAATAAGCTTTCTAAATATTTGATATTCACAAATAAAACCTACTAGAGAGTTTTGGCTTTATTTTAGATTTCAAAATAAATATCTCAATAAAGCAAATCCTATTTGATTTAATAATGAAAGTCTATTATATTTAATTAATAATGGACTCTAAAATAAAAGGTTATTTTGTTTTAAACAAATTTCCAAGTATTCTATATTTCCCAAATAAAACCTACTGATTTGGTTTTGAAAAATATTTAGGTTTCAAATAAAGATTTTATTAATAAAATCAAACTCTATTTTGATTTAAATAACCAAGGTCCAATTATATTATTAATGGACCCTATATAACAAAATGTTATTTTAAAACAAGCTTTCCAAATATTCCTTATTTTCAAATACAACCTACTGAATGGTCTAAAATTATTTAGTTCTCAAGAGGAACTTTGAATTAAATCAAAACCTATGGATTTAATAATTGGTACATCTATTTAATTAAATAATAATAGACCCTATTATTAAAATTATTAATTTGAATTTGGATTTTGGTTCATGTTACTGAACAGAACTAATTTCAATGTTACAAAGTTTGGGTGCTGTTTGAATTGATTTGAACCTTGTTTGATTGTTTGGAAATTCAAAACAGGAAATAAAATTAGAAAAGGAAAAAGATTCAGAAACAGAAAAAATAAGAAAAGGGGTCGACCCAACCCAGCAGCCCAGGAAGCCCACCAACCAGCCCAACTTCTTTTCCCCGAAGGAAACGTTTCGCACCCAGATTCTAACCCACACAGAGTATGACTGGTGGACCTCCTCCTCGCTCCTTTTCCACTGACCGACCGGCCCCACTCCTCCTGTTCTTCCTCTTCACCCCGCACGACCTCTTCTCCCCTCGCCGGCCGTTGCAGGCTTTGATTCGTGGCTTGAATTCGCCTTAACACGGCCACCATAACTCGCAGCGATCAAGCACCTTTAAACGCCAGCGCATCCTCTCTCAATCCCCTCTGTCTTCTCCCCAAAGCACGCCCCCAGGCCGTCCCAATTTCTCCCTGAGCACCCTCTGTTCCGACGAAGTCCAGAGCCGATTCCGGCGACTCGACACCACCTCCTGCCTCCCCGAGCACACGAGCACGCTCACCACATCCTGGCGTATCTTTCTGTGCCATTCATTCATCTGCGGGTACCCTACAGCGTCGGCAACGTCGATGACCTGCAGCACCGCCGTCTGCCCTCTTCTCCGACGACGTCCCCAGGTAGTACCTGACCTCCCCTCCTTTCCCCGTGGACACGATGATGATCTCCAGGCTCGTGCGAACCTAACCACATCTTCCGTTTGTCCTAGGACGCCCCCTGTCCTCGCCCTCGACGACCTCCTGAACCGCCCGAAG
Source organism: Avena sativa (assembly GCA_916181665.1). Lineage (NCBI taxonomy): Eukaryota > Viridiplantae > Streptophyta > Magnoliopsida > Poales > Poaceae > Avena > Avena sativa. The sequence continues at coordinate 381,480,102 of OV702284.1, forward strand.
CCCAGCTCGTCTCCGGCGAGCAATCAAGGACAGCCCCGTGCGCCCCTTCACCAACCAGTATCACGTTGAGCATCAGCACTGCATTGCGAACCTGGTGAGCATCCTCCCCCTCTTCCTAGCGTCCTATTTCGCCAGCGCCGCCGCCGACTGACCTCGCCGCCGCCAGCAACCGTCGCAGCGCCGCCCAAGTTTGGTCGGTACGATGACAGCCGTCCGATCTAGATTGAGCGAGCAGGATTAGACCACTTAACCACGAAGGGGTATGCGTTATGGATCGCACGATTAGATTAGATCCTACGGTTGCAGCTGTGCGATCCGCACGAAACGGTACCGGCCAATCACGGCTCGACGCGTGGCCAGTGTTTGAGTTAAAACAGATTTTTGAATCAGATTTATTTGCAAACTTCAAACCTTTGTAACTTTCAAACCACACGTCCAAAAATTATAAATTTTATATCAATGGATTCAGGAAAGCAAGCCCTAGCCAACTATGGAATTAGTTTAGCCAATAGTATCTGTTAGTTTGCTTGATTTTGCAGATTCTTTTGTGAGCTTGTTTAGAGTAGAAAAATTGTTTAAAATTGATTTTGGGGTCAAAACTTTTGCAAAATGGTTTGATGTGACCTTACTGACCCTAAGAACCAACCCTTGGTGTTGAAAATGATTTTGGTAAAGTTTAGGTTAGATTATTCGACTTAGCCATTTTCTAGCCAAATAAAATTATTGATTTTATTATGAAAATGTTTTTATAAAGAAAACTTTGAGAAAATGTTATGGACCAAACCTACTGACCCAAAAACACCAAGTTTTGAAATAGCAACTCATTTGGTGAGAAACTTAAAAGGTTTTGTTTTGATAAAACATTTTTCACCACATAAAATGATGATTGGATTTTAAAAATGGTTTATGGATAAAAACCCATTTGCTAATGACTTTGCCACTTTGGTGAATGGACAATTTGGATCTTACAAAGTTTAGAAGCCTAGTGGAGACCATCCTTGCAATAGAACCAACCTTTGCATACTTATGCATGACTTAGATTTCATTACCTTGTGTGTGTGAAAAATTGTTTGTTTGACTTTGGTTTGGAATGTGAATTGAAATTGTGTTTGCTTGATTGACTTGTAGTGAAGTGTGAGACTAGCAATATCAAGGAGTGAACCACCATTCTCTACCAAAAAGGCAAGTGATGCTTCATACTTTTTGTCCCATTACTTTCTCTATGCATTAGTGATTTTTGCTAAGTAAACTTGCATGGATTTTGCTAAGTATAGACCTTGCTATAGTAAAACCTAGTAGATGAATCCTTAGTAGGATTTTCCTAAGTTAGATATTCCTAGTACTACCAAGCTTAGCCTAGCTAATAGAAAACATGGGTGGAATATATATTCACACTATGGAAAAATCTCTAAGTCTGAGGACTTATGTTTTGTTTAATGAAACAACTAAGTTAATGAATCACCTGGGTGGAATGGAAGGATTGGGTTATGTTGAGTGGTTCACAAGGCCCATGTTTATGGTTGACCTTGTGTATCTCACTTGTGGATGGCCACCCAGGAAACAAAGGGATTTGAGATGTCAAGTGTTGAGAAGCTTCAAGTGCAACCACTTTGCAATATGGGCTCTGCCATGATCATATAGGTTGCAAGAACTTAGCCATATGGACAGTGGGTGGTAGTGTTTGATAGGTTGGAACGCGTCCATTTTGGTCTAAGGGAAAGCTTCTGAAAGATCTTGTCTTGGGAAACCAAGTCTTGTGGGGAAAGTGCACCACCTCTGCAGAGTGTAAAATCTAAGTACTTAGCCATGTCCCTGGTAAAGGACAATTTGAGCATCAAGACATGGAAGCAATCAAGAATCTCATCATTCAAATTTCTAAGTTAAAATCTTGTGGTTTGAACAAGGGTTGTTTGAAATCTTCAATCTTTGATTGAGAGATGCCTTGAAGGATCTTCAATCTTTGATTGAGAAAATGATTTTGTCAAAGCAAAAACTTAGTATTTTCAAATGTTAAGGAAAAATCTATTTTGAGCAATGCAAACCTCAACTCCAATTAGCCAAATGCATATAGCTGATAGACACCACTATACCACCATAGTATCACTTGCCAATACAATTCAAATGTATTGACCCTTTGTGGCTGTAACTTGTATGTTGCAGGTTTGATTTATTTTAGTGAAGATTGATTGAATAGGATTACAAAGTCTACAACCAACATCTGCCTGTGGCACTTTGAAGATGAAGGACCCATACCTATAGTTATTCCGCTGCAATGTAATGTAATAGCCAAATGAGCTATGTTTGATGTAATAAACTTATGTTATTCCTGGTTATAAAGTTATATTATGACCTTTGTTTCTTGATATTACATCTTAACTGTGGATGCTAGCTACTGATCCAGGGACTAGCATTGTAAAACACAGGAGGAATCTACCTTATTAGGTTGAGACCTCTACACAACCCCACGATTAGTAGCCAAATACACAATGCATTCCCCTAGGCCCATAAATGGTGAAGTATCATGTATTCGACATTCACATGACACCACTAGAAGAATAGCACCACAACTTAAATACTAAACCATTGAATAATAACTCATCACAGATTCACTACTAACAACATGACTTATCCCATGTCCTCAAGAACTAAACGAACTACTCACAAGACATCATATGGATCAAGATCAAAGATGATATGGTAATGGATAACAATCTGAACATAAACAATAATCCAATGGTTCCATTCGCAAGCATCAACTACAATAGTAATCAACACCCGGAAAGTTTCCCCTAATGAACTAAAGCAATATCCAACACAATTGTTACAGCGGGACGGAGTGGTCATGATGGTGCTGGTGGAGATGATGGTGTGGATGATGATGATCCCGATGAAGCCTAGCTTGATGATGGTGTTGATGGCGACGGTCTCCCCTCTCCGGGAAGGAATTCCCCCGGCAGAAATCTGTCTGCCGGAGAGATCTTTCTCTCTCGGTGTTTTCCGCCCCCAGATGCGGCGAAAATCTATCTGTGGTCTCTCCCTTAGCCTTAGGGTTTCGAAGGGAAGATATAGGCGAAGAAGCGAAGTCGGAGGCCGGGCAGGTGGGCCACACCTACCCTAGGCGCGGGGTCAGGTGGGCCCGCGCCTAGGGGGTATGGTCCCCCTGAGGCCCATCTCCGTCCCTCCTTCTGGCATCCTTCGTATTCTGGTAAAATAATATGTTTCCATATTTTTCTGGTATTTTTCTGATTCGCGAAATTGCACCGAAACGCCTCCTTTTCCATCAGAATCCATACTCCGGCAGTCCATCCTCCAGGAATCATCCAACATGCATAAACAGATGAAAAGCCATAAGTAATACCTCATAATAAGTCAAATATCAATGAATAGAGGTAAATTATGATATAGAATGGTGATGCAAATTGGGCGTATCAGTCCTTCGGGATATAAAGGATCTTGAGTAGCTATACCACTCCTAGTTCTAATTCCATAAGCATGTTTATCTCCTGAGGCATTAACTAGCATATCTTTTTGTACCTTAGCAAGTTGATCAATTTGGGTTTGAACCATTTGAAAGTGTTTACAAAGCATTTTAATATCATTAGAAGTTCTTTCCACAATATCTTTCAACTCATTAATAGCTCTAGAGTTTTCCAATAAATGATTCTGAACTTGTTTATCAAAATTACCTTGTTTAACAATAAATGTGTCAAGTTCCTCTAAGCATTGATCCGGAGGCTTACCATAGGGAATATCACCTTCATCAAAGTGGAGAGAGTGTACCTCAATGGTGGATGAGTGGGGAATTGGCTTACATAATTCTTCTATAGGAGGTAGATTCTTCACATCTTCAGCTCTAATACCTTTCTCCTTTAAACATTTCTTAGCTTCCTTCATCACTTCATCATTTAATGCAATAACTCCCCTCTTCTTTGGTGTTGGTGTTGGAACTGGTTCAGGCACACCTAGTTCAGGAGTAATAGTCTCAGGTGTATTTAGCTCAGTTGAAGTCCAATCATCATAATTCTTGCTTATTTTAGACATCAATTCTTCAGCATCTGTAGAAGTTATTTTCCTGAAAACACAATCAGCAAAACTATCTAGGTATGTCCTAGAATCATCAGTTATTCCATTATAATAAATATCAAGAAGCTCATTTTTAGGTAATGGACATCTAGGATGTGCATGAATCAAGGCATAGAACCTTGTCCATGACTCAGTCAATTTGTCTTCTTCTCCCTGTTTAAAATAAAAAAATTCTCTGCAAACCAGCATGTCTAGCACTGGGAGGAAAATATTTCTGGAAGAAAGAAGCAATCAAGCAATTAGGACTATCAATGGAACCAGGAGGTAATCTATTAAACCAAGCCCTAGCTTCTCCCTTTAGTGAAAAAGGGAATATCTTAGTAACAAAGTACTTGCGCGTCTTAAAATCATCAGAGAACAAAGCACTCATAGTAGAAAGCTCATTCATATGTGCCACATCACTCTCATTTTTAGTCCCACAAAAAGGTTCTTTCTCAACAATGTCCAAATAGGATAAATCAAGAGAGAAATCATAATCTTTATCTTTAATATCTATGGGAGAGGTGGCAAACTTAGGATCAGAAGACAATTTAGGAATAATGGTACGTCTTGCAAGGAGACTCTTAATAGCACTATCACCATGTGTGTTTCGGCACTCTTCAACAAATTCATCAGTAAACTCAATGTAACCATCATTGATATCGTATCTCTCTCTAGACTCGGGTGAGCTAACAGGTGTAACAGTGTATTCACTAGGAGTTTCAGTATTTCCTAGACTAGCCATAGTAGCATCTAGGAAAGGACCTAATGAACCACTCGCATCAAGCACAGTAGAAGTAACATCATGAGTATCAAAAGCATTTTCAGATTCAGCAGTAGTAGCAGTGTGTGTAGCATGAGTATGTGGTGGTGGTGTAACAATTTTACTTATAACAGACGGTGAATCAAGAGCAGCAGAGGTGTTTAGGACTGTACCTCTTCTTATAGTGGATGGTAAAATAGGAAACTTTCCATCACGAGACTTCCCCATGATGAAAGGAGTAGCAGTGAATAATAATAGATACAAGTGAACTTACAAATAAAGCTATGCTCCCCGGCAACGGCGCCAGAAAATAGTCTTGATGACCCACAAGTATAGGGGATCGCAACAGTCTTCGAGGGTAGTATTATCCAATTTATTGATTCGACACAAGGGGAGCCAAAGAATACTTGCAAGCCTTAACAACTGGTTGTCAATTCAGCTGCACCTGGAAATAGTTCTTGCTCACAGAAGTTTATCAATAGTAACAGTTTGTAGTAGCAATAGCAAAGCAACAGCAGCGGCAAAATAGGAGCAATAGTAACAGTAGTAGCAAACAGTAGGATATGAGCGCGATAGGCATAGGGATGGATAGACGGGCGTTGCATGAACGAGTCTAAACATGTAACTTCAAGATCTAGGGCAATTACAGATAAATAAGAATAAGCATCCAAGTACTAAACAATCATAGGCATGTGCTCCATATATAGTCATGCATGCTCGCAATGAGAACTTGCACAACATTTTTTGTCCTGCCAGCCCGTTGCAGCGGGGCCTCAAGGGAACTACTGGCAATTAAGGTGCTCCTTTTAATAGAGAAACGAAGCAAAGCATTAACACTCCGTGAACACACGTGATCCTCACATCACAGCCATCCCCTCCGGTTGTCCCAATTTCTGTCACTTCGGGGACTTTGGATCCGGATAATGATATGTGTACACAACTTGCAGATAAGATCACAAACAATACTATCATAATGATTTAATAATAAGTTCAGATCTGAGATCATGGCACTCGGGCCTTAGTGACAAGCATTAAGAACAACAAGTTGCAACAAAGTCAAATAGCACTAAAAGAGATACTAGCCACCATGCCCTAACATATTCGATTACATGATAGAACTCATCCAATCCCTACCATCCCCATAGCCTACAGCGGGGGATTACTCACTCATGGATGAGGGAAACATTGATGGTTGATGGAGAGGCATTGGTGATGACGATGGCGATGATCCTCTCCAAATTCCCCATCCCGGCAGGGTGCCAGAACGGAGTTTCTGGATCCGAATCTTGGTTTCTGGTGGTGGCGGTGCAATGGAACTCTTTCTGGAAAAACGTCGAACCCCCTGAGTTTTTAGGTCAGAAGACATCTTATAGGCGAAGAGTGAGGCCGAGGGGTGCCTAGGATGGCCACACCCCTCCCAGGCATAGGGTGGGCCCACCCGCACGGCAGGGGGTGTGGGCCACCCAGGGATCCCCTCCGTCTCGTATTCTGGCTCCGTGGATCTTCTGGTGAAATAGGATTTTTGGCATATTTTCCGGGATTTTTCCTGATAGTTGATTTTCTACACAAAAACTAGACACCAAGGTAATTCTGCTGAAAACAGCATCAGTCCGTGTTAGTTGTATCCAAATCACACAAGTTTAGAGGAGAAACAATAGCAAAAGTGTTCAGGAAAGTAAATACGTTTTGGACGTATCAGTTCTTAGGGAGTAGCAGATACACCTCTAGCATTTATAAAGGGCTAAGGTAAAGATTATTATCGTGAACATTCTTAACTATGTATGTGTGGGAGGAACTCCAAATTTGGACAAATAGGTAGCAACCACTGCGCACATTATCCTCATAACCACAACAGACAACAATCAACATCAATTAAGTTACCGCGCTATTAAGGGACTTAATCCCGTAGGATGTATCCCATGGCATGGATAGTGTTTTGTGAGTTTCCTCGATTCCCAAGTTGATACGTAAGGAGTGCCAAAAGCTTTATAGTCACTGTAAGTGCTAACACACCTCCGTCTACCAACAAGTAGTTCCCTCCATCAAGTCCCCACAAGAGGCAAATATTGAGAGGTCGACTTCTCCCAACATCAAGATGAAGACAATCTAACACATGGTCACAGTGATGAATATCATAATAAACTTTATCTTATTTCAATCTCATACTAGGGTTTCTCCATCTCCCCAAGAACTAATGATCTACTCAGACATGGAGGCAATCAACATCATGGCAAATACAATGGAATCTATCATAGATGAATAGTACTTGTATAAATCCACAACAAGTACGGAAATTACAACAAGATCTAGACAAGATGTAGATGGGATGGATGTAGATGGTGGTGATGCAGCGGTTGATGATTAAGATCGATGCCTTGGCCTCCTGGATCTATGTAGGGCAAAGATGGATCCCCGGTGGATGAGTTTCCCCTCGAGATGCCTTCCGAAGGTGAGGTTTCAGCGATTTCTTGTTGTTCTGTATGTCGTCTCCCCGATCCAGTTGCACGGGCTGAAAATATTTGAGGAAGCGGTGTTGGTGCCAACTATACGGCGGGAACTATACGGTCGAAAAATTTATTCCCGCCGTATAGTTGGTCATTAAACCTTCTATATCCTCCAATCGCTTCAGGTTTTCTTCTAGTGTTATTAATATTTCCCAAATAAGAAATTTACGTTGTTTTTGGATCCTTTTCACTCCAATATAACTGGTCCAAGAATTGTGTCCATCGTATCCATCATCTGATCTGATCCTGGTGAAAATAAACATAAAAGGTGCTGCGAACGCTGTAAAATACCAAGATCCTACCACTTCAATGCAAAATAATAATATAAAACATGATGCAAATATGCACTCATCAGGTTTCAATCCACAATGGCTGCAGTTGGTGATGAGTTGTATCACCTTTGTAACTTACAGAGTCAAGGTGAAAAAGAATCTGACTGAAGTCATCATCCCGCAGCATGGTCTGCGCCAGGGCTGCCCCCTCTCCCCTTATCTCTTCATCATGTGTGCCGAGGGGTTCTCTGCCCTTTTCAAGCAGGCCGAGGAGGATGGCTCGATGAATGGGGTGCAGGTCTGTCCTGCTAATCCATGTATTAACCGCCTTTTTTTCGCGGACGACTCCCTCATTCTCCTAAAGGTAAACAAATCTAGTGTAAAAAAACTCCGGGACATTCTAGCTCTGTATGAGGATGCCTTGGTCCAGATGGTGAACAAGGAGAAGTCAGCATTATGTTCAGCAAGGGCACAACTGCTTCTGCAAAAATAAAGTTCAAAGGGATCCTAAACATTGTGGATGAAGCTTTCTCGGATCGTTATCTAGGCCTGCCGGTCCATTTGGGCAGGTCTATCACTCTGGCTTTTGACTACCTCAAGGAAAGAATCTGGAAGAAGATCCAAGGTTGGAAGGAGAAATTCCTTTTGAGAGTGGGGAAAGAAATCCTAATCAAAGTCGTGGCCCAGGCTATCCCCACTTATGCCATGTCATGTCTTGACATCGCCAAGACCTTTTGCGATGATATCAGCTCAATGGTTTGCCGGTACTGGTGGAATAACCATGAAGAGGAGAGACACCATTGGCTTGGATGGAATTGTCTCTCAAAGGCCAAGTATGAGGGTGGTTTGGGGCTACGTGACTTGCATCTCTTCAACATGGCAATGCTTGCGAAGCAAGGGTGGCGTCTGCTCCAAGAACCTGAGTCCCTCTATGCAAGGGTCCTCTGTGCAAAGTACTTTCCTGGTGGCTCCATTCCCAATGCAGTGGCCTCTCCTGCCATCTCTTACACCTGGAGAAGTATTCTGAAAGGGGTTTCTTTGCTCAAAGAGGGCCTGATCTAGCGTGTGGGCAATGGCACCAACATTAAGGTGTGGAGAGACCCCTGGATCCCTACTGGAGACACTCGCATGCCTCGTTCTTTGAGAGGTCGTGCTCCTGTCTCTCTTGTGGCTGATCTGATCAGTCCCTGCACCGGAGACTGGGATGTGGAAATTATTCGAAGTCTCTTCTAGCCTAAAGATGTTAAAGCTATTCTCTCCATTAACCTTGCGGATGGCATGGAGGATCACCTTGCCTGGAATTTCGACCCGAGAGGTCTCTTCTCGGTAAAATACGCATACAAAGTTGCGGCCATGGGGAGGGATCATCCTTTTGGTAGAGATGCTGCGCCTTCTGGCTCTTCTGTAACTTCGGGGCCTTATTTTGATTGGAATCACATATGGAAGCTTAATGTTTCGGGGAAGATCAAGATGTTTACTTGGCGCCTTCTCACAACAGCCTTGCCAACCGCATGAAGATTCACAAGCTGGGTATCGAGCTGGACACCAAATGTCTGGTGTGCAACATGTTAAACGAGGATGGTGGCCATGTTTTTTTGAAGTGCAAGAAGGACAGTATTTGCTGGAGCATTCTAGGGATGGATGAGATCCGTGTGAAGCTTCTCTCCTACTCCTCCCCATGCGAGCTTCTAGAGGAACTCTGGAATTGCGACGAGTCTACTCAGGCACGTGCAGTCACCCTTATGTGGGAGTGGTGGAACCAACGTAATAAGGCCAATGCCAGCAAGGGAAGCCCGGATCCTACTGCTGTTTGCTCTTGGGTGGAGCGCCTTATGATTTACTTCATGTCTCTTTGAAAGCCAGAGACGCCAGCAAAACCACCCGACACTCACAAGTGGTCCAAAACTCCTATTGATTATGTCAAGATCAACTTTGACGGCTCCTTTAATGTTGACTCTGGCAACGGAGGATGGGGCTATGTCATCCGCGATCAGGAGGGCACTTTCGTTGCTACTGGTGCGGGCAAGTTGAAGAATCTGTTGAGTGATCTGCACTCGAAGGTTGTGGCCTGTTTGGCCGTCTTTGAATTTGATGCCTCAAATTTGGTCCAGAGTCTGAAGAGCAAAGACTATGACAAATCAACTATCAGAGTGTTGGTTGTAGAGGCTAGAAGCCTTTGTATCCTGAACTTCAACTCTTTTAGTTTCTCTTTTTGTCGCCAGAACTATAATAATGCTGCCCATGATCTTGCAAAGCTGGGAGCAACCTCTGAGTCTGCTGACTCCTTCTGGGATGCTTCTCCTCCCGTTTGTATCGCTACTATTTTTGACAACAATTTAGCCGTGTCAGTTGAATGGAAGTCCGCATTTAAATTCAAAAATAAAATAACCTGACGTTCTTCGTAGAATTGATACCAACTCGTCGCTCTTGGGAGGAGGGGCACGGGCGGAACCCTAAGCCATCATCGCCCCCGACTCCTCCTCCTGCTCCCCCCCCCCCGCTACCACCGGAGGACGCCGGTGGGAAAAGTCCGGCCTATCGACGGTGGCGGCAGGGATGCTTCCTCGCGTGGTGGCCTCTTCCCCGCAGGTAGCCCCTTGGGCGCTCGAAGGTTGTTACCCCGACGGCAATCTAATGACGGTGGGGTATGGAACCCAGACGGTGGCCTCGGGCTTTGATGGCGGTCCTCCCTTGGCGTATGGCGGCGTCGGTCGCATCTGCTAGAAAGGGCACAGTCCTGGGGTTTCTCTCATTCCAAGAAAAATATCTGCCTTCACCTTGTTTCCATTGATCTGGTGGCAGTGTCGAGTTCCAAAAGGCTCCGCCGACGAACTTCCATGGGCGATTCATGCGTGGAGATTCCTAGAACGGATGGGACATGGTCGCGCACAACCGTTTTGCCTGACCGTTTGGTTTCAGAGGGAGCGAGACGATACTCTGCAGTCTGTTGCCATCGTGGAACATGTCTTTAGAGGTGAATTCAGTGTGCAGAGAATGTCATGTAAGCCAAGATTTGTGGACTAGCAATGGTGGGTCGAGTCCTGGTGGCGATGAGAAATTGGCTTGGTGATTCGTGACTTGTAGCAGCGGCATCGGAAGGTGGTGCGGCAACATAGGAGCAGTTCACAGTCTTACCTTGCAGGGTGAAAATTCAAGGTCTGGCCTTAATTGGTTGTGTTTGGAAATGACCTTGTTGAAGACATTGTTTTGTGAGCAAGGACTTTCTCTAGGGTGAAAACATATAATCTTTGATTGGATGACGATGGTGCTTGTGCTCTGTTTCCTTCTTGAAAGCGTCGCTATTGGATATGTTGGACTTCTAGTGTTGTTCTGGTGGGGTTAGTGTTGCTGCTACTAAGTCTTATCGTTGTAGTAGGACTTTTCTTTTTGTAATTTTTCTTCTTATTTTCAGCGGTGTGCATCTGTAATGCCAATAGGATAATGTGTTGTTGTAGAGACTGGATGTAATTGGTATCATCGCGATATTAATATATACTCCTTTCCAAAAAAAAGAGATGGACATACCGCCAACAAATTAGATCTTCATAAGAGCAAAGCATAGTAGTATGCCTAGGACATAGAAGGTAATCAACAATAAGCAACAAAAAGTGTCCATTTCTTAACTTTTGTCTTTTCTTCGAGAAACTACTTTGATCTTTGCATGCCCAAAACACATGCTAAGGTTAGCACAAAAAGGCAAAGGATGTTTTTAAAAATGTGAAGGAATAGAAATCCTTAGGAATAATTTCTATTTGGGTTAATTACATATTGGACCCATGTGAATCCAAGAAGCCTAGTAACAGCCATGTATTTGCTTCTGTGTTCCAAATGAATGGTGTAAACCAATTCCGAGTATCGTCAACAGTTTGAAGGATTCATCTACTTAATTTTTTTATTACAAGAGCCCTCTAGATCCCAAGTGGTGGGTTGCCAAAGTGCTATGGGGTGCATTTATATGCCCTCTGATTTAACAAAAACACCAGAAGATTGAGCGTATAACTCAATTTATTTGGTCTTTAGAAGTGGTTCTAACACATTCTTTTCTCTCTAAGCTCTACCTTCCTTTCCGATCCTCAAAAGTTCATGTGTTTTATTTCATGTGCACGCACCAAAAGAGAGCACCTTGCATATTTTCCCTATTTCAAATCATGTGTAGAACTTTACAACATGTGACACCTCAATCCTACCTTTACTATTGTTATGTTTTCTATTTTATATAACATAAACAGTCCCTAATTAGACCGAACACAAATGCATGTGTTTATCACTAGTAATAAAAAAGTCCAAGTACATATATTCCAGTTCATATACATGCCAACATTTGCAAGGAGAATAAAAACACGGCAATCAACAAGGAAAGTTGAACAACGATGTGCATATCTTATAGTATTCCTTACGTGGAGTTTTGAATTAGAGATCACCATAGACAAGCCAACTAATATTGTATATTACTCTAAACAAGTTAGGAAGCAACACCATTACACCTAGGTACAACTTAATTAAGCATTCACACAACAAATATATTATCTGATTCATAGATTTGTAAGATAGTGAGAGGATAGGCTAAGTAAATATATCCCCTTCATATATTAATCTTTGTCCATCTTCGTACGCAATTAATGACATTATTATTTTAAAAGGAAGACTCATTGCTTGCTATAGCTTAGAATAGTGCTAATGGAACGGCATTAGCGATGTATAAAACATGCCATTGTTGATAATAAATACAAATAATAAAGAAAAGAGACATGGCACATATTAATACTGGTTCAGATAATAATAAATAACCAATCAAATAATGGCTTTTTCACATGATACATTATGTAGCACCATGTTTAGATAGTATTACAACACTACAAGCCTTTAGTGAGTTCTATTTTATAAACATGCATTTAGTGTATATAATAAAGCTTAAGATATTACCGACACAGCTAGATTAAAGTTGACACGGGTTCACTACAGGACATGTAGTTCTTTGACAGTTTTACTCTTGGATGCCATGATGCACTTTATATAAGTTAATTGGTGCATGGGCTCAACATTTATCTCCAGCGTCTTAATATGTTCGGTTCGCTGTGCATGTGGGCGCTCACGGTCACACTAGTCCACATGTTGACCCACCCATGAATTCCATTGGCGATGTCGTGTGATCACATACGTTTGTGTATGTGTTCATCTTTTTGTGAAGTTAACCATACGAGGCCATTGATGGGGCATAACCTAATTTGTTCATATAGAGGAATGCACTTCATACTTGTAATTTTCTCTGCTAAACAATCCGACTGTATTGACTAAATGAACAAAGTACATCACTTTGAACAAATTGAAACAAAGGCGTAGAACAAAAGACCCATAAGACCGAAAGTTATTTCAAGATTCAACGTCATCGTCACATGCTCTAACTTCCGCATCCAAAGAAGAAATTTTCTAACACCAAACTTACACTAATTGGACTAATCTCAAAGGTTTTGAAGAGCCACCACAATCATCTACCTTAAGGGATGAGAACCTAAGATCGTTGAATACAGTACAGCCGGGAGCACACCCCTTACAAGGCAGTTGTTGAATCGTTACTTCTTTATTGTACTATTAGAGAAGAAGACCGAGAGCACAGAAGAGTGCATCACTGCAATTGCAAACCTAAACCTAAACACCGAAATTGGGCCGGTGAACAAAGTGACAATATCTGAGATCAGAAGACAACAACCCATGAGATTGTGGCCGAATCAGCATGGTGTCTTTTTGGTGATAAAAAGCATGGGGAAACAGCTAGAAATGCTCACCGATGCCTAGGTTATTCATAGTCGCAATTTTCATTTGCTTTTTTTAATGTTTGATTAATTCTGTTGTTTTTAACAAAACTAGCATGGTGGCCCTCGCAAATGCGAGGGCATCGCCTATTACCACATGAATGTATCAAAATATGTAAAATATTGAATCTATCTATTATATTATATACTTCCTCCGGCCTATATTAATTGACTCAAATTTGTCTAGATTTAAATGAATCTAGACACTATTTAGTATATAGGTTCATCTAAATTTTGACAAATCAAAGTCAATTAATATGGATCGGAGGGAGTATATGAAACTCTCGATAAGACTGGAAAAGAGAGATATATTAGAAGTTTCTACAAAACATCAAAGCAACTTCTTGAAAAACATCAAAGCATTCAGCTGCAAATCTAAAGGATCCCATTTTAGTCCTAACAACATATATATACATAAATATCAACAATTGTCCCAACAACTATATGTAAGTATCACAACAATAGTGTTATCATAAGTATACATGGGAAGATCAAGAACTCGCTAGAACTTGTCATAGAAATGCAACCATATTAATCTCAAACTTTTGGGGTTTTCAAGCCCTAAAAGATGACAACTAATATAGATCTTAATCCCTATTGAACCATCATAATTGTTACAAAATATATGGCAGATATTAATCCCTATTGAACCAAATTGTACCGATATATTATTATATTGTATGTTATCATAGTATAACCATTACAAATTCATTGTAGTAGTTAAGAGCATTGTATTGGGTACCTTCATAATTGAACATACTCATCCAAACTAATATATGTATATGTTTGAATTGTAAGAACAATGGTTAGAAACATGACATTGTATAAATATTTGTTAATGTTTTATTCTCTTTGAGATACAATAAAAATGAAAAATGATGATTTTAATTTTGCAATTCAAGATCTTGTTTCCTATCATTTATTCTATCCAATCGTATCCATCATATGTCCATCATATGTGTTACTCTAACCAATATAGGGTTCACTGGATTGATGGCTATAAGTCCTCATTTTTGTGAGATTATTTAGTGTATCTCTCTTTTATCAATCGAGTGTTTTCTGAATTAAGAAATACACATTTATAATGAAAACAATGGTAATGTACTTTCTTTTACCAGCTTAGGTTCACTTGTGAAGATCTATTAATTGCATTCTACTACAAAAGGAGAGTCCACAAGACTCATAGATTTTTCTTATATGAAAGTATATTATGTTATATTGACTTCGTAATATTTAGCCATTTTTCTAAGAATAAAATTCAAGGTATCTTCGCACATACTTTAGAAAATTGTCGTAGCCGTCTTCATGTGTCTCACCTCACTTGTTGTGCCCCTGAGCATATGGCGATAATATAGTGTACGCATGCTAGTTATTGAAAAGTCAGGTTGAAACTTTATATTTCAAATATACAGGAAACATTAAATATGTTATATATATTCTCTTTATCCTAAACAATCAATGATATTTTTCTCTTGTGTAAAAGTATTGATATTTGTAAGGATTTTATCTTCTCGTGCTAATGGCCGAGCAACCTCACATTTTTACCGTGCAACACAAATTGTGTGGACCTGTCATTGACATTTTTTAATAAAATACATTTCACATACTTCATATTTAGTTGTCTTAAAAGACTTCTCGGGCATCGCCCATTAGCTTGCGGTTCCTTGGCATATGTCAACAGTATAACAATATTGTATGTATGCTATTCACACCAAATTCATGTCAATCTATTTCAACTATATGGGACACATTAATTTTGTATATAATCTTGTTAATCTTTTTATCCTGGAAAAATCAATGCTTGATAGACCTTCATAATTTCATTCTTTCTTGTTCGTGTCAAAGTATTGGAATTTCTAAGGACTTTACTTTCTCGCGCTAATGTGTACCATAATTGTGTTATCTCGTTACGTCAAGTTGTGCAGACGTGACGGGCGTCTTGTAAAGGAAAGTTTTACCCTAATTAGTTATATGGTGGTATTTTAATTATTTTCTACAACTAATAATGTATACATATGAATAGTTCGTATTATCTAGCAGAAGTGTGTTTGAGCTGTCGACCGACCAGCTAGTTAGCTTTTTTTTTTTTGACAAACGTCAGCTTTAGAATTTGTTTGTTTGTTTTGCAGTAACACACGATTATGATTTTGCGGCAACGCAAAAACATAGGGTAGTTTTTTTTCCTTTGGCATGCATACGGATGTTAGCCACGTACTTTTTTTTTTCTACCAGAAATTATATTAGACACGGACTTTGGCTTGGTTTTTCTTTCCGGGAACGTGTTGGGACGGGCTAGAACACAGGTTAGTTTTTTTCTTTGACACGCAACGAATGGTACCAACTTTGAATAAAGTTACGTAATCTCTCGGTAAATCCTAACCATAGATAGAAGATCTAATAGCTAAAATAATTTCGATGATGTGGATCAACGTGGTGCCTCGAAAAACAACTTTATATTGCTTTTAGTATATAATAGATTTTATGTTTATTTTACTATATTCCCATGAAGCGTACGTCCAAGCACATGCATTGGTGTGAAACTGAACTATCAATCAAAAAGAAAAACCTTTTGGGAGTATGTTCTTGCCTAGTCAAGTACATGTCAGTGCGCCAGCTTATTCATCGATACCTTGCACGGTAGCACTTTTTCAAGGGGTCGGAGGACAAGGACGAAGAGAAAAACCCAACGGCACAGTCGACCCGCTGTCACGGATCCTAGTCGATCATACGTGGCGACCATTACTTTAAAACGTCCAGCCACTTGAATTTTGCCTCGCGTTCCATTTAACATCGACCGATCGATGGTGTGTCACCTCTCGGTTGCTTCGCCATGTATATTTTCTTTCGGTACTGAAGTATGTACGTGTACATGCATGGCGTTTTGTTGGCGTAAGATGCATGGAAGCTTCCTCGCTCGAAGCCAGTCCAGCAGCTATGATCCAAGAAAAACTGAAGGTTAATCAATCAAATAATATAAGTACCAGTACTCAGTATCCTAATAAATAGTTTGTAGCAGTGGTAGTTTAGTCTGCATATTCCCAGCAATTTGCCGGTTTGCCACGTCGGCGCCGTACGAACTTCTCGAAGATGTCATTTTCGAATTATGTTTATTTTGGAAAAGGTCTTGCAATCTGTGGATGTTTCTGTTGAAAGTACACTACATATGCTTCTGGTTTAATGATTGATTTGGTAGGTAGGTATCAAAGAGGGTTGGCTATATTGTGGTAGTGCACTCACGTAGGGTTGGCTATATTGTGGTAGTGCTGCCCATCCGGTTTGCAGTACTGTGGCAAAAGAAAGTGATCGAACACACACAGATTTCTTTTTAAAAAGAAGAGGAGAGCAATGTACATACGCAGAGCTAGCTGCCAAGCAAAAAGCAAAATAATAATAATGGGTAGTGACTAGGTTTGGTGATTGGGCGTGATATGGGAAGATGCGACTGTCAAAACTTAGGCTGATTTGAACATTTTCTGTTGGAGAATGCACTATGCCAGAGTCAGGTCGGCTGCATGCATCTTATTTATTTTGCGGTACTGATAATTAATTCTGCAGGAACAGTCCGGCACCTGATGTGTGCAAAATCTACCCGTCAGATGTGTGCGATCTTTTCGTTTCGGCCTGTAGGATAAATCCAACGAGTTGATTTCCTTGATCCAGCTAATAGCACACAGATTTCTGTTCTTGCTTGCTAGCTGTATAGTAGATCGTTTAACTAGCTGGATACGAAACAAGTACATGACAAGAAATCTAGGCATAAATAAATTTCTCCAGGACGGCACTAAGTGATGATGTGTCACGAGCGAGTGTTTGCTTAATAAACTCTGGCTCTAGATTGCGGTATCTAGCGCCATGTTTTGGTCTTTTGTTCCATACGCGCTTGGCTAAATATAATTATTGAAATGATCAGGGTAGATTTGATTTGGTTCCATCTAGCACATCACATCTCGATCGATTCCTGCTGCAACATGGGCCGGCTGATAGCACACTTTTCGTTGACACCTTTGTGATGCAACCGTGAACACAGTGATATTATGACAATGCTAATTGATCGTCAGTATATGCGTGGAGACAAAGCTGCCTCACTGCCCCAACCGCCCAACTGATTCTTAACACCTTTTAGTCTATAAGAAAAGACACACCCGAAAGTTGTCCATGATCTGATTGCAGAATTCTTTGTCAGTGTTTTCAATTTCCATACGCCCAAAACTGCTCTTATTTTCCTCAATAAAAAGAAAGGCGGGCAGCAACTTTTGGCCGGGCCGGCTTCGGAAAAGAGGGGAGCCAAATCTCTGCAGCACGCGCTGCATAATTGGAAGCAAATCTGCATTGTTCGATCATGCAGGCACAGTACATATAGCGCGAGTGCCTAGTATTACTTTGTCTTCAATGACTATTATATATAGATATGTGCTAGATCGAACTACTATGTATCTTGCCTTTTTGTTTCCTTTTCCTCTTCTTTATAGATGACAATGGCTTTTAGTTTACTCTGGCAATCTCCACTTTGGATCCACTTTTGGCCCGATTGTGATCAAATCTTGTGATTAGGGCTCTTTATATGTGTTCTTTATGCAGAGCTAGCATAGCATTAGCTATTGGCTCCCAAATCCTCATAGTCTAGGTGACTTCTTTGAGAAGCTAAATTCCTTCCGATGGAATGTAATGTGTAATGTGTGACTCCTGCTAGTGGCCGCAAAATAAATCGCGGTTGCAAGTTTTAAAGGTGGTAAAAAGTCTCACTAGCTAGCTAAGTACTCATTAGTTGATCATTTTGTGGGTGACCGGCCGACACTGCAAAAAAGGGCATGCCAGAGGGCTTGCACAGTGTCCGGGTGATGTTGGTAGCCCTGTCGCAATACAATACAATATTCTTATTGATAATACAAGAAATCAAGATACACATTTGTTTTCTTGGGTTGTCGAAATGCATAAATAAATCCAGTAATCTCACTAGTCTTCTTCAAAACATTGTGGCTCATAAACCAAAGAGAAATCATGCATTTATTAACCATCAAGAATGTGGAGAAGGTGCTTTTGGGGCACGACTTAGTGACAAAGGTCCTCTTAAGCTTTATGCGCTAGTCTTTTCAAGATCGTGCCAAGAAGCTTAGTATGGTCCAAAGGAGCCACA
Source organism: Avena sativa (assembly GCA_916181665.1). NCBI lineage: Eukaryota > Viridiplantae > Streptophyta > Magnoliopsida > Poales > Poaceae > Avena > Avena sativa. The sequence goes on from OV702284.1 coordinate 381,498,647, forward strand.
TGATAACAATTGGATATAGGCTGTGCTTCGCTTACACACCTCTGCACAATTGTGTGGGTTTGTCAACATGTGGACCCTGATGTCCCAAATCCTCCTGGCTCTGGACCAGGAACTAATCATCTCGTGGAAGTAGGCATGAAGTGGAGTGTATTCATGAGTGTATGCTTATGTGGCTCGGTTTTAAAGGTCCCCACCTGTGGCATCCCGCAAAACCACTACTAGAAAATCGCGTTGAATTTGTGCATTGCATCGTCATCATCATGCATTGTTTGCTTAAAACTATTTTCGCAAAGCCCGGTTTGTTTTCTAAACGCCCCGTCTCTTATTCAAACGCCAAAACCGGGTCTCCGGGATATTTTGTTTTGGCTGCTTTCGGTTTGCAAACGGTGTTATTAAAACAAATAAAATTTATATTATTTTTGGTGGGGCAGTCGAACGGGCCGAATGACCCGAACGACCGCCCCAGGATTTAAATCGGACCACCTAAACAGCCCCCTTTTTCCTAAGTTCACCAACTAGTCTACCCACACCCCTTGGCCACATCACCCCATCCAATCCCCTAGTGACACCTCACCCTCTCTCCCCCCTCTAACCATTCCTAAGCTGCCACCTAGCCTAACCCCACTCTCTCCCCAGCACGCACGCACGCCAGCGCACAGCCGCCCCAGGTCCACCTCCCCCTGGGCGCGCCCTCCCCCGCGCGGACCCCACCCCTCTGGCCCCACCTGCCCCGTCGCCCCGTTCCTCTCCCTCTTCTCCCTCTCTCTCCCCCTGCGCGTGCTCCCTTCTCTCCCTTCTCTGGCTCCCCGCCGCCCCGCGTCGCCCACAGCCGCGCGCCAGGCCCCATCCCCGCCCCCGCCGGCCTCGCGTGCGAGCGCGACCGCGCCCGCCGCCGTCGCCAGGACCCGCGCCTCCTCGCCGGCTTCTTCCCCTCCCCGTCCTCCGCGAGCGCGACCGCGACCCCGCCTCGCCTGGCCGCTCCTCCACCCCGCCTGCGGCACCGCCTCCCTCCTGCGCCGCGCCCTCCTCCCGCGCGCCCGCCCGTGCTTCCCTCATCCTCTCCCTGGCCTCTCTCCGGCGCCGCTTCCTCCGCCGTCCGCCACCACCTCGCCTCCCTCCGGCGACCGCTCCCCCTCCGCGTCGCCGGCGGCCTCCACCCTGCCCTCCTCTCCTTCGTCCGCGCTCTGTCCCAGCCCCGCCTCCGGCCTCCTCCACTCTGAGCTTCCCCGCCGCCTCCGCCCTGCTTCGCCGCTAGCGTCCGTGGCCCCGCCCTGCTTCGCCGCCAGCAGGCGTCCTCCCCGCGGCCGCGTCGCCGCCGACCCTGCTTCGAGCCCGTTCTCCTCCCCGTCAAGCTCACCCCTGGGTCGCCCGCAGCCGCCTGTGTGCTTGTGTGCGTGTTTGCACAGTGGAGTTTGGTCTGTTTCCTGCTTTGAGAAGCATGCGATCTACCACGAGTTGCCGAACCTTCGCACCGACGGGATCTGCAGAGTACCAAGTCCGACCACTCGCGAGACGCCAAGTTCCCCTTCATGGATCCGAAGGCCGAACCCTCGAACGACAAGATCTGCCTCGGACGCCAAACCCGAATCGAAAGGAACGCCAAGTCCGACCCGACCCGCGGACCCGACAAGGTCTCCACGGATGCGACAAGATCGACACCAATCGGGGCGAATCCGATGCCCCGACGCCAGAACGAGTACTTCGCCCCGTATTTCGAGACCCCGACATCGAAACGACAAGATCGTCGCCATAACACCCGAAGACCACAGGTGCGACAAGTACCGCTTCCCGTACGCCAAGACCGACCCGATACACGGGCCCGACCAGACCCTCGCAACGGCAAGATCGACCCCGTGGGACCCGACAAGTTCTCCTTCTAGTATCCGCTCCCGCCGAGACCGACCCCGTCAACCCTAGACCCCGAGACCGGACCCTGGACCCTGTCGAACCCCGAACCCCGGAAGCCCCAAGATCTGCCGAACCCTAAATGTGTGAACCCCTTCCCGAAACCCTATTTTATGACATAACAACAATTTGTTGCATATTTAATTGTTATCTCGCATGCATATCATTGGTTGGGGGCCTTATGCTGATTCACCTAATAATAAAATATGGGGCCCATATGCGGGCAAATCTAGTCTCATATTGGCCTCATTTAAATTTGTGTAGCGAACCGGTGCTATCTTTTGCCTTGCTAAAACAACATTTAAATTGCGGGGGTTCTAAATAACATGAACCACCTAATCAATTGTCGGGACCCCGGTTCCGCTTAATATGACCTAATCGCATCGCACCTTTGCCATGTCATACATCATACATGCATCATGCCGATCTTCTGCCGTGCATTAAATATTGCATCCGGTGTTTATTCTAGTGTTTTGCTTCTTCGCGGATAAGGCCGTTGAGTTGATGTGAGCTTCGCCCCGATCTTCGGTTGAACCTCCGACAATGTTTTCAGGCGAGCATCTTCCCCTTTCTACCTATCTTACTTTTATAGTATTTATTCCCTCCTGTTGATCTATTGCTATCTGTGTTGCGATGCTCTAGTTTTTCGTACCCGTGATATACCGTGCAGCCCTATATTTCCTTGGACACATCCTATTACCTGTTGTTTGGTAGATAGTTGGACTTGCGCGTCGTAGTCGCTTGCTCAAGTGCTGTTGCGTGTCGTCCAGTGCCACAGTTGTTGATGTATTGCCGCATGCCGATGTTGGAGATGATCATGGTTTTACTTATCTTTCACTTTCATTCCTGTTTAACAACTAAAATTGAAGTAAGCAGAGGCATCGGTGGGTGATAGACAATATTTGGTTTCCGAACGCCCACTTGTGTCCCGTAGGACCCCGAGTACTTGATACCTGTTCCTTGATTTATCGCGCTATCCACATCCGGGAGGTATATGGGACCCCCCTTAGCCAGAGCTTGATTCAGTCTTATTTCTTGGGGCCACAACTAGTTTGAGGTTTTATTTACGATCCTGTACTTATGCCATGCTTTACTGCTTTATTTACGATTGTGTGAGGAGTACGCTGTACTGTTTTGGAAGCGGAGTGTTTTCGCGGTATCGACAGTCCCCGTTTGGGGATCTGCTGTCGTTTACAGCCACTGACGCAAACCTTGAGTCCATCTCGGAGCTTGCTTACTTCGTTGCGGGTGTACTCCAAGGGGTGGCCCCCTGAAATATTTCTGAATCCTGTGATTGCTTTGTCGTGAAAGCCTCGTTGGGTTTTGATTTGCTTTTTCCGAGGTTGATCGAGTGTGTGTTGCTATTGGTGCACCCCGGCCGGGTAAAAACTTTCTGAAAGCCGTGTCCGCGGTTATGGACGACTTGGAGCATAGTATCTCGACCATAGACAAGCATAACTAAAGTTTATTGCTCTAAACTTGACTTTACAATGACTAGTAATCAGCTTCACTATAATGGAATGGCTAATAATACTGCCCACCCTTGCTTGTTGAAGTGTCGCTTGCGACCATTGTATCTGACTAGTAAGTATTGCAACTACAACGGAATGGCTAAGTAAAAGTACCAACAACTGTTGGGTTTTGGGTTTATCTCATGCTATCTGTATCTGATTAGTAATTGTTGCAATTATAACAGAATGGCTAACTAAAAGTGCCCACTGCTTATTTTATCAGGATGATTATCGATACCTAACTAGTAAATGCTGCAACGATAACTGAATAAATAAAACTGCCAACCGTGTGAGTTCCTCGGTTGACTTCCTCGTTTGGTCTCGAGGGGGAAACGCCAGGATGGGTTTGTTTGATGGTAGCATCAGGTGGGTTCCGAATAGGACCTTCTTACCCCCTCTGATTTGTCGCCAGTTGTATCGAGTCTCTATAGGTTGTTTAGTGCATGCTGCCGCTGCCGCTCAGTCCACCATACCTATGTAGGCGAGGACCGCCGAATTCTAGTCTCGCCGTGTACTGGCCTCAGTACTGACGCTCCTCTTTTTCCTTTGCCCTTTGTCGGCACCCCTTTGTTTTAAGCAGGTTTTGAGATCGACGTCGTTAGCAGGGTTACCCTTCCGGCTTGGCCTGGGCAGGGTTATGGACGCCATTGGTTATTCTTCAGGGCTCTTAGCCCCATTTGCATCTTGTCCGTAGCTGGACGCTCTATCGTTTTCAAGGTGATTTGGATCTTTGTATATTATATCTGTATTCTTGACTCATTGAGTCGCCGTTATATATATGTCTGTTCTGTGGGTCCCATCGAGGACTGTTGTGTAATGTTATTACTTCGTTTTCCACCCGCACGAAAGTGCCTGGTGGGCACCTTTGAATCGTTTCTATGCGGGTTTGGCGAATTTTGCTCAAACTTGCATAGGTCCGATTCTGAGAGTGTTACAGAGTGGTATCAGAGCTCAGCAGTTGCGATACCCCACAAGTCCAGCCTGTAGGATAACCTAGCTAACGGCCGAAGTAGAGTGTCAAAACTATTTTGCAAAATCGGTTGGATAGTTCTGATTAGGTCTGATTTTACTCCTGACCCCTCTGCTATTCTCCTCTTATCTCAACGCGTTTTGAATCCGCTCTCTTCTCTTTCTTCGAGTCCAGGAATTCTCGTGGTTGGGTTTCCGTCGTACCTTCAGGGTTTCGCTTCCTCCTTTCATAACGGTGTGCTACCATCCGGACTTCATGATATCTGAGTGATCCTCTATCTGTGGTACCATTCCTTGTTCCTTGTTTGTGCCTTCCGGTGTTTTCTGACGCGACGACATCCTCTATGCCAGATCCGATGCAGAGTCTGCATCACTCCCTTGATCCGCACCTCGCTTGTCGAGATCTTCAGTCTGAATCCTGAGAGTTGGTTGCATAATCTGTCTATTCGTGTACATAGTAATGCTTTGAGTGCGGGATGGAGACGCGACCATACCACTACTCTTATCATTCGCTTATGTACATTGAATGGGGGATCGATGCAATTACTCCTTCCAGGAAAGTTAGAGGTGGCCTTACCTTTAACTTCGTCCGTTGTTTATCCGGAGTGTTCTCTTGACGAACAGGGACAACGACCTCTTGTTAGTGGTGTCGCGAGGATCTACACGAAGCGAGAAGACGCAGATCGCCGACCTTCCTTCCGGTACCATGAGGCGGATCTCGAGGGCGAGATCCATTGTTAGTGGTGTCGAATTGTGGCATCCCGCAAAACCACTACTAGAAAATCGCGTTGAATTTGTGCATTGTATCGTCATCATCATGCATTGTTTGCTTAAAACTATTTTCGCAAAGCCCGGTTTGTTTTCTAAACGCCCCGTCTCTTATTCAAACGCCAAAACCAGGTCTCCGGGATATTTTGTTTTGGCTGCTTTCGGTTTGCAAACGGTGTTATTAAAACAAATAAAATTTATATTATTTTTGGTGGGGCCGTCGAACGGGCCGAATGACCCGAACGACCGCCCCAGGATTTAAATCATACCACCTAAACAGCCCCCTTTTTCCTAAGTTCACCAACTAGTCTACCCACACCCCTTGGCCACATCACCCCACCCAATCCCCTAGTGACACCTCACCCTCTCTCCCCCCTCTAACCATTCCTAAGCTGCCACCTAGCCTAACCCCACTCTCTCCCCAGCACGCACGCACGCCAGCGCACAGCCGCCCCAGGTCCACCTCCCCCTGGGCGCGCCCTCCCCCGCGCGGACCCCACCCCTCTGGCCCCACCTGCCCCGTCGCCCCGTTCCTCTCCCTCTTCTCCCTCTCTCTCCCCCGCGCGTGCTCCCTTCTCTCCCTTCTCTGGCTCCCCGCCGCCCCGCGTCGCCCACAGCCGCGCGCCAGGCCCCATCCCCGCCCCCGCCGGCCTCGCGTGCGAGCGCGACCGCGCCCGCCGCCGTCGCCAGGACCCGCGCCTCCTCGCCGGCTTCTTCCCCTCCCCGTCCTCCGCGAGCGCGACCGCGACCCCGCCTCGCCTGGCCGCTCCTCCACCCCGCCTGCGGCACCGCCTCCCTCCTGCGCCGCGCCCTCCTCCCGCGCGCCCGCCCGTGCTTCCCTCCTCCTCCACCGGGCCTCTCTTCGGCGCCGCTTCCTCCGCCGTCCGCCACCACCTCGCCTCCCTCCGGCGACCGCTCCCCCTCCGCGTCGCCGGCGGCCTCCACCCCGCCCTCCTCTCCTTCGTCCGCGCTCTGTCCCGGCCCCGCCTCCGGCCTCCTCCACTCCGAGCTTCCCCGCCGCCTCCGCCCTGCTTCGCCGCCAGCGTCCGCGGCCCCGCCCTGCTTCGCCGCCAGCAGGCGTCCTCCCCGCGGCCGCGTCGCCGCCGACCCTGCTTCGAGCCCGTTCTCCTCCCCGTCAAGCTCACCCCTGGGTCGCCCGCAGCCGCCTGTGTGCTTGTGTGCGTGTTTGCACAGTGGAGTTTGGTCTGTTTCCTGCTTTGAGAAGCATGCGATCTACCACGATTTGTCGAACCTTCGCGCCGACGGGATCTGCAGAGTACCAAGTCCGACCACTCGCGAGACGCCAAGTTCCCCTTCATGGATCCGAAGGCCGAACCCTCGAACGACAAGATCTGCCTCGGACGCCAAACCCGAATCGAAAGGAACGCCAAGTCCGACCCGACCCGCGGACCCGACAAGGTCTCCACGGATGCGACAAGATCGACACCAATCAGGGCAAATCCGATGCCCCGACGCCAGAACGAGTACTTCGCCCCGTATTTCGAGACCCCGACATCGAAACGACAAGATCGTCGCCATAACACCCGAAGACCATAGGTGCGACAAGTACCGCTTCCCGTATGCCAAGACCGACCCGATACACGGGCCCGACCAGACCCTCGCAACGGCAAGATCGACCCCGTGGGACCCGACAAGTTCTCCTTCTAGTATCCGCTCCCGCCGAGACCGACCCCGTCAACCCTGGACCCCGAGACCGGACCCGGGACCCTGTCGAACCCCGAACCCCGGAAGCCCCAAGATCTGCCGAACCCTAAATGTGTGAACCCCTTCCCGAAACCCTATTTTATGACATAACAACAATTTGTTGCATATTTAATTGTTATCTCGCATGCATATCATTGGTTGGGGGCCTTATGCCGATTCACCTAATAATAAAATATGGGGCCCATATGCGGGCAAATCTAGTCTCATATTGGCCTCATTTAAATTTGTGTAGCGAACCGGTGCTATCTTTTGCCTTGCTAAAACAACATTTAAATTGCGGGGGTTCTAAATAACATGAACCACCTAATCAATTGTCGGGACCCCGGTTCCGCTTAATATGACCTAATCGCATCGCACCTTTGCCATGTCATACATCATACATGCATCATGCCGATCTTCTGCCGTGCATTAAATATTGCATCCGGTGTTTATTCTAGTGTTTTGCTTCTTCGCGGATAAGGCCGTTGAGTTGATGTGAGCTTCGCCCCGATCTTCGGTTGAACCTCCGACAATGTTTTCAGGCGAGCATCTTCCCCTTTCTACCTATCTTACTTTTATAGTATTTATTCCCTCCTGTTGATCTATTGCTATCTGTGTTGCGATGCTCTAGTTTTTCGTACCCGTGATATACCGTGCAGCCCTATATTTCCTTGGACACATCCTATTACCTGTTGTTTGGTAGATAGTTGGACTTGCACGTCGTAGTCGCTTGCTCAAGTGCTGTTGCGTGTCGTCCAGTGCCACAGTTGTTGATGTATTGCCGCATGCCGATGTTGGAGATGATCATGGTTTTACTTATCGTTCACTTTCATTCCTGTTTAACAACTAAAATTGAAGTAAGCAGAGGCATCGGTGGGTGATAGACAATATTTGGTTTCCGAACGCCCACTTGTGTCCCGTAGGACCCCGAGTACTTGATACTTGTTCCTTGATTTATCGCGCTATCCACATCCGGGAGGTATATGGGACCCCCCTTAGCCAGAGCTTGATTCAGTCTTATTTCTTGGGGCCACAACTAGTTTGAGGTTTTATTTACGATCCTGTACTTATGCCATGCTTTACTGCTTTATTTACGATTGTGTGAGAAGCACGCTGTACTGTTTTGGAAGCGGAGTGTTTTCGCGGTATCGACAGTCCCCGTTTGGGGATCTGCTGTCGTTTACAGCCACTGACGCAAACCTTGAGTCCGTCTCGGAGCTTGCTTACTTCGTTGCGGGTGTACTCCAAGGGGTGGCCCCCTGAAATATTTCTGAATCCTGTGATTGCTTTGTCGTGAAAGCCTCGTTGGGTTTTGATTTGGTTTTTCCGAGGTTGATCGAGTGTGTGTTGCTATTGGTGCACCCCGGCCGGGTAAAAACTTTCTGAAAGCCGTGTCCGCGGTTATGGACGACTTGGAGCACAGTATCTCGACCATAGACAAGCATAACTAAAGTTTATTGCTCTAAACTTGACTTTACAATGACTAGTAATCAGCTTCACTATAATGGAATGGCTAATAATACTGCCCACCCTTGCTTGTTGAAGTGTCGCTTGCGACCATTGTATCTGACTAGTAAGTATTGCAACTACAACGGAATGGCTAAGTAAAAGTACCAACAACTGTTGGATTTTGGGTTTATCTCATGCTATCTGTATCTGATTAGTAATTGTTGCAATTATAACGGAATGGCTAACTAAAAGTGCCCACTGCTTATTTTATCAGGATGATTATCGATACCTGACTAGTAAATGCTGCAACGATAACTGAATAAATAAAACTGCCAACCGTGTGAGTTCCTCGGTTGACTTCCTCGTTTGGTCTCGAGGGGGAAACGCCAGGATGGGTTTGTTTGATGGTAGCATCAGGTGGGTTCCGAATAGGACCTTCTTACCCCCTCTGATTTGCCGCCAGTTGTATCGAGTCTCTATAGGTTGTTTAGTGCATGCTGCCGCTGCCGCTCAGTCCACCATACCTATGTAGGCGATGACCGCCGAATTCTAGTCTCGCCGTGTACTGGCCTCAGTACTGACGCTCCTCTTTTTCCTTTGCCCTTTGTCGGCACCCCTTTGTTTTAAGCAGGTTTTGAGATCGACGTCGTTAGCAGGGTTACCCTTCCGGCTTGGCCTGGGCAGGGTTATGGACGCCATTGGTTATTCTTCAGGGCTCTTAGCCCCATTTGCATCTTGTCCGTAGCTGGACGCTCTATCGTTTTCAAGGTGATTTGGATCTTTGTATATTATATCTGTATTCTTGACTCATTGAGTCGGCGTTATATATATGTCTGTTCTGTGGGTCCCATCGAGGACTGTTGTGTAATGTTATTACTTCGTTTTCCACCCGCACGAAAGTGCCTGGTGGGCACCTTTGAATCGTTTCTATGCGGGTTTGGCGAATTTTGCTCAAACTTGCATAGGTCCGATTCTGAGGGTGTTACACCACCCGGAGTTCGCGACGATGAAAATCAGGTCGACGACTGTTGCTTTGAGTGCAAACTTTTCTCATTGATGGTGCTTTGATGGAGAATTCTCACCGCCGACATACTTGCCATTCATGGATGGTCGCATGATCAATATGCCAGTTATTCCCACGAGCCCATGAAATAATTATCCACCAATGCACGTATGCCCCTTCTCCATTTCTATATGGAATCATGTGCAAACATGGACAAGCGAGACAATGCGGGACAACTTCGCTGATGTCTCCCCCGATTGATTCTCTGAGTGGTGGATACAATGCTAACATCGCAACAGAAATATATGAAGCGGTGACACGGTAGAAATCTTATGGACACATGTTATAAAACATCTCGTAGTAGTGAACTGCCACTTTTCACCCCCAATTCCCAGCCAGAGGTGGTTGCACTTTCTTTTGAGATATAAGGTACACCAATATATAGATGCATGCACCATTCTTTTTCAGAAACCCGCAAGAGTGTTGCCTTTTCAAGTACATGAATGGAGAAAGGTATGTACTAGGGGTGGGTTTTTAAGGGAATTGTCTAAAACCTTGTGTGAGGGGTGAGGTTTTATGGGAACGGTCTAAAATCTAGAGCGGACATATCTTTCTCCATTCATGTAACTGAAAGGAAGCACTCTTGCGGGTTTCTAGAAAAAAATGGTGCATGCATCTAGATATTTGTAATTTGTGTACCTGATGCAATATAAAGGTCGGCCGATCAAAATGTCGACATTAAAGCACTAGTGCATAGTGGGTGCATGCACACTCATGTTGTACCTAGCAAGTGCAGTGACAGCAAGCTAAATATTCTCAATTTCGTATCCTTGCAGATGGGCATAGAATTGAAGCTGGGAGAGGTCACTATGGCTTCTCTGCACTACCGCGAGGCACGAATCTTATGCACAAACATAACGAGTACGTAGTGCTCATGTCCTTGCAGTGGCTTCTATGTTCCAACAAGTGGCATGGCTATACCTAAAGGACAGCCCTACGCGTCCCCCGGGGATATGTGGTTTTTATCCCCCGGGTTCCAGCCAACCACGTGTCCATTTTTTGGATTCAAAATCCCGCTTTTGCTACATTTGCCCCGTTTTTGCTACATTTGCCCCGCTTTTGCTACATTGTAGCAAAAAACGGTTCAGTCCAGAAAATAAAAAAACAGACTGGACCACGCCGGAGATTTCGCCGGAGACCTCGCCGGCGACCGTGTAGCAAAAAAATTGAGCTAATGTAGCAAACCCGACCTCACCGGAGACTCGCCGGAGGCTTTCGCCGGTAGACCTCACCGGAGACCGTGTAGCAAAAACGTTACGCTATTGTAGCAAAAACGCAAAACGGTGGTAGCAAAAAAGTTGTGCTAATGTAGCAGATCTGATCTCGCCGAAGATGACCTCGCCGGAGATCGTGTAGCAAAAACTCAACGCTATGAGTTTGTAGCAAAATTAGCCCTTGCTTCGCCCAAGGTAGCAATATCATGCACTCATAATAGCAACATCGCAGACCCAAGGTAGCAGATCCGTATGCCGTCGGTAGCAATGGTTTATACCCAGGGTAGCAAAAGCCCACCTCGCCAGAGACTCGCCGGAGACTTTTGCCGAGAGATCTCGCCGGAGAACATTATAGCAAAAACTTTACGTTATTATAGCAAAACCGCTAAATGGTGGTAGCAAAAGAAATATACTATTGTAGCAAATCTAGCTTCGTCGGACACCTCGCCGGATATCTCGTCGGAGACCTTTGTAGCAAAACACACAAAAAAGGTTGTAGCAAAAAGATTATGCGAAAGTAGCAAAAAAAATACTAATATGTAGCAGAAAAAAATGATAAGATAGCAAATACTCGCACCGACGAGTAACATAATTAGCAACATCGTCCAACATTGGTAGCAACCCATGCCAAGTAGAGTAGCAAACACCGGAGATTGTAGTAGCAACCCGAATGCCTTAGGTAGCACCTCGTCGCTGAAGGCCTTGGCTGTAGTACTACCGTAGCAAAAAAGCTAGCAGAGAAGGGCAACATCACATGCCTCGCCCCGCCATGGCCTCATTCTCCCACCTTCTCTGACCTCGGTCCCTCTCGGCAGCAGCAACACAGCCTAATGCGCGGAGGAGATGACGGGTGGCAGGACGAGCTAGAGGCGGGGAGGGGCGGACGGCGTAGCAGGGCGAGCTCGAGGCGGGGAGTGGCAGACGACGGCGGTGGCGGGCGAGATCTGCATTAGGCGGGACGAGCAGCGACCATGGCTTCCTTGTCGAGGAGGATGTCGTGAGGTGGCGGAGGCGGCACAGGGAGAGGGAGGCGAGCCAGGGCAGTCGCGCGGGGTGCAGATGAGGTGAAGGCGGCGTGAGATTGAGACGGTGCGGTGGCGGCTCTTGGCTGCGATTTTGAGATAGACAGGGAGATGTAGAAGACGAAGTCACCGGGATCAAGGAGGAGATAAGGTTGAGTTTTTTTTTTTTTTGACCAACGTGGGTTGGTGGAGCCAATGATCGTGTACCTCACGATGGGCTTCCATCCAACGGACACACACCCGGGGGACGCGACGACGCGATCCCCCGGGGGAACAGTATCATTTTCCATACCTAAAGCGGTCGACTTGTTTTGTCAGTTGGAACCATCAACTTGCGTATAGCATTTTAAGGAATTATTAGTCATTTCAAAAGCCTGCTACAAAAGTCAAAAACGAAAAGGGGGTCTACAGGGAGTAGGCATATGCATGCACTAAAAAACTAGTACCGCCTAACCTCCAGAATTCCGTGTCAACTTACTTCGTTCGCTTACTATAGTCGTAGTTTTCTTGCTATAGACCACTCGGAGTTCACTACTAAAAATTGTTGAATTGCAGTATCATGCATATGAAATCAAACTTGGGTACCGTTTTGCATCCTTCACTTCATAATTTAGGGGGCAGTGGCCGGAAACTGTCTATTTTGCTCCCGAGCTCTGGTTATTCTTTTTTAAAAATTCACAAGTCATACTTACAAGTTTCGGCTCCCGAGCTCTGGTTCTTTTTTAAAAATTCACAAGTCATACTTACAAGTTTCTGAAAAATCTAAAAATAATTCTTGACATAGTAAATGTCGTATCCCACAATCGTATGTACAAAATAGCAAGATAGAATACTCTGTATCGTGGTCTACACAAAAATGATAAAATCTGATAAAATTTAGGGATTTGAAAATATGCATGCACACATTCACACCTTTGTCTTTTTTTGTAGCACATAATTAATACAAATTATTATTTGAGATTAATATTTTGTACATTGGTGCGATACAACATTGGCTGCATCTGGATATTTGTTTCAATTTATTTTGAAACTTCCAAATATTATATAATTTGTTTAAAATTACCAGGACCACTAGAGCTCGAGAGCCATAAATTTCCATTGGGCACTAAATTTCTTGTTATGTCTGGCTAGTGGTAGAGATGCATGGTGAAATCAGAATAGAAGCGCCCGCAGACTTGTGCCTGACCCGCCATAAATCCGCAACAATAATTGTTCTTTTAGCCTGGGTCTCTATCACCAATATCGCAAAGAGAGTATGTGCCGCTGTGGCATAGACTTCTCAGGCAGCTTAAAGATCCGATCCTGGTGATGGGTAGATGCTAATGCACATATGAATGAAGAGAACTAAAGCTTTGATATGGGCATCGATGCAAAGCATCAAACTTTGCACATTATTTATTTTCAGATGATATAAGAAGTTAGTTAGAATTTTTTTTGGTTATGTTTAGCTAGTGGTAGTCGATCTGTAGATGCATCGTAAGTCAGAACAGAAGCGCCCACAGGCTTGTGCCTGACCCGACATATACCCACAACAATAATTGTAAGCCTGCCTCTCTATCATCACCAATATCGCAAAGAGTATGTGCGGCTGTGGCATAGACTTCTCAGGCAGCTTAAAGATCCGATCCTGGTGATGGATAGATGCTAATGCACATATGAATGAGCAAAACTAAAGCTTTGATATGGGCATCGATGCAAGCATCGAACTTTGCATATTATTTGTTTCCAGGTTATATAAGAAGTCAGTTAGAAATGTTAAGATGATGTGACCTATTGTAACTGATCTAAGCCAGTAGTAAATGCTTGCGCGCGGTGCTATCTGATCCGATCATGTGAAATCGATACGTGTGTCCGCCTGGGCATCTATACCATCGTCGTCTAGTTAACCTTAAGGGCATATATTGTACTTCATGTGAGGATGCTGGCATATTATATTGGCGGTGATTGATTCTCTAAGTGCATCTGTTCTCCCTCTCCCACGTACACATGGAAATTTGGAACCAGGAGAGATCTCCCTGCTGTTGATCTAGCTGCTTTAGGTTCCAAAACATGCATGGTTAGGCTTGGGATCTTGGAAATCGACACGCACGCCGGGTTGTGAAAAGGCGCACGCTAGCTTGTATATTTGCACATCTGAGACTATAGAAGATGTAGCCGTGCAGAAGCTGCCAGAGAACCTAGCTAGCTTTAGTTGGGTGGAGGAGGCAGATCTTTGACTAATGACACCACCAATGCTACTGTTGGCCGATTATTAAGCTCCTGCTGCGGCCTGCAGATTGCTTCCATCTGAAAGGAAGCTGCGCATGCAGGTGCATGCATGCATTATGCATATGATGCGAGATACGGATACAGTAGTAATAGTATTGGTGATGTGATGTGTGTGACTGTGCCATTTCGCACGTGCTTGATTCCTCGTAAAGGCACCTGGGCCCCGGGCATGGCAAGGCAACCGTAAAAAGGAGTTGAAGGAACTTTTTTTTTTCTCGTCGGTTGGTTAGCGGATCACGCGAGCGGGGAAACAGGAGGAAGGAAATATTCGGCGGTGAAGAAAGGCGCGCGCGAGCTACCTAGCTAGGCTCGACCTAGGGAGGGCAGAGACGCCCTGATGGGCGGGCCCACTTGAAGTCAAAGGTATTCAGATGTATACCTAAAAATTTTGACTAAAAACTACATATATATACTACATAGGAGGTATACGTATGATAAAAAATAAAAATGAAAGACATGACGAGAGTATTCACGTGACAAAGGCCAATTTCACTATGTGGCCAGCTAACTTGGCGGTTTTGCCCAATTGGCTCTATCTACACCACATGTCCACACGTACAGAGTAGAGATTTATCTAAAAAAAACGTACAAGTCCAAATTGTTCTTGTAACTACTCCTTCCGATCGCCGCCTGATTCCCCGGCCAGAACCACTGATCAATCGAACCTAATCTTATACGAGAGTTTGCGACGGAGTAGACGAAGATCTCGCGACAGGCGGAAATCGTCCCTCCCCCGACCGGCCGCTGCACTCCGCCGCCGGCAACGTACTGCCCGCAGCGTCTTAGTTTGAATTCTCCACTCTCCAGCCAAGTCCACGATCACAGCAGCTCACCAGATTTCAGAACCAGGTACGTGATCTAGACTGCTTAATTTTTCTCTGTTTTTTTTGGTTCAGTTATTGAGATACAGTAAAAAATTGAGAGTACCTTTAGTTGTTTCTGAAATCTGAATTAAATAGCTTGAAATTCAGTACATCTCATTGTTATTTTTGTTTTGAATTTTGTATAGGTTACATTTTTCTAAAATATGAAGAGGAAGTTTTTTTTTTTTTGAACAAGGATGTCCCCGAAGGGACGGGAAGCTTATATTAAATCCAAGCGGTGGATGTACAACTGATAACAAAGGACCCCATAAAATAAAGAAAAAAATATAGGTCCCTAGTAAAAGCAGAAAAGACCTCGCTAAAAGATGAAAGATAGCAATCAAGTCCTTCTCTTTCTCCACCGCAGAGCTGGAAGTCGAACACACCGCCATCAAACTCGGATGCGGGGACAAAACCACTTGCTTCCGAGCAGACGGGAAACGCGATCGTCGACCTCGATAGGGGCCTCTCCGAGGAGGTTTGACAAATGCCGGGACCCTTCGCCGGCTTCTGGATAGGCCGTTTTCTGGCCTTGGATGTCGGACGGCTATCACCTGCCGCCGAGGTGGTGCTCAAGAAGATTGCTTACCAACTCCATTGCTTTTTTGTTGCTTCTGGGGCCGAGCTCGCCATTACACCCAGGAGAGCAGATAGCACCGGCCCTCTTGCCGGCGAGATGACACTCGCGGGGAATCGCAAGCTGATGACCCCATCCACCACCTGCCTCGCCCAAGAAGAAACAACAAGGTCTCCACCCTCCCCCTCGCCGCCACGGCCAGCCGAGAGGAGGGAGAACCACGCCGCGTCCCCCGGAGCAAGACAGGAAATAGGAAAGCGCTTATTCCAATGGAAGCCCGCAACCGAGACGCACCTTGTCTTCCTCTTCCATGGAGGCTCGACGCAGAGGCTCGGCACCTCCCCGCTGGCGCCGCGCCACAGCACCGCAGGGATGACTTCCCGGCCTCCTTCCCACCGGCTTCTGGCCCTGCTCTCACATCCTCGTCCCTCGCCGCCACGGCCGGCCAACAGAGGAGGGAGAAGCAGAGGAGGCACCACAAGAAGGAGGACGCCCAGGTCCTTATTTATGGAGCAGCCATGGCCGCCCTCCACCAACAGCTCCGGCCACCGGAGCAGGAGGAGGAGCACCACCAGCAGGCAGGGGAGGAGCTCGGACTGAAGAACTCCACCAACTCCTGGCATCGCGCCAAACTACGGCAGCAGGCCACACTCTAAACCTACCAGACCTAGATCTAGCTCCGGCGCCTCTCTGTTACCAACTCCGGCCGGCTATTCCGGCGGAGAGGGCGGCGGATTGGGCCGGCCGGCGGCGGCTGGCGAGGTTTAATCTCGTCAATGCCCATTGTTATGGACTTGGGTTTTGGAGAAGATGGGGATGCTGGAGATCGTGGCACGGTTAACAGACAAGCAACCAGGGGACACGAGATTTACCCAGGTTCAGGCCCCCGGAGGGAAAACCCTACTCCTGCTTGTCTGCTCTTTGATTACGGCGGAACCGAAGGTTACAGGGTGCGCAGATTCGATCTGGCGTGGATGCGTGTGCGAAAGTATGAGTTGAGTTGTCCTAGGACGTGCCCTCCTGGCCTTTATATAGACTTAGGCAGGTCCCGGGCGTAGTCCTAGTCGGTTACAAGTTCTAGGGTTTTACCCCTTTGAATTTCCTATCTCCTCTAGTCTTGCTCTCCAAGGATCCGAAGACGTCATGGGCCTTGGCCACCCGAAAATCTTCATGGGCCAGCGTATGTCTGCCGTGGGCCTTCTTTGGGCTAGACTAGGTATGCTGAAGTTACGTATCCGTAGGGTATAACCATGTCAGTAGCCCCCCGAGTGATCAGTCGAATCGTAGATTCGGCTGAGGAATCTTCCATCCTGAGGGAGCAGCTATATGTTAATAGTATATGTGTGTAGGGATTGTTGATGCGTGTGCCTGACTCACATGACGGATCAGGGTCAGTTAACTGTCTTAGGACGAAACAACACGATCTTCTTCAGGTTCGGGTCCCTTAACCCGGGCCTGGAACATATGCTGGCGTAATTCAAGTCAGGCTGCGGAGGACTTATAGGAGTGGAATTCCAGTGATTTTAATTGGTGTACCCAACGCGTCCGTCAGGATTTTTCATCGTACCTGCTGGTACGGATTCATACTAGCAGAGCGCAGTCAGGTGCGTTGCCAGGCCATCAGATGATATCTGTAGGTCTTATCTTTGCGTCGCAGACGCAGCATCCGAACATTTATCATCTCGGAGGTGTTTCGGGTGGCCAAGGAGATTGTTGCTCACTTAGCGTTTTGTTGGGGCAGAGTTGCCAAAAAAGTTTTTGCATGCGGATCCGGAAGATCGCAGTCGAAGATTTCATAGGGTGCGCGACCAGCGCTCCCTATGGGAGTAGCCCCCAAGTGTCTGTTCGAGTCGTAGACTCAAACGGAGACTTTCAGTTCAAGCATTGTTTCAATCATTAGGTCTGCATGACTCGAAAATTTTCGGATGCTTAAATCCATCCTCCCTATGGGAGTAGCCCCCGAGTCTGTAGTGGAGTCGTAGACTCGACGTAGGACTCAGATAAGTAATTTTGTCCTCATTTTGTCTGTTGGGTGCGCGGCCAGCGCTCCTGATAGGAGTAGCCCCCAAGTATTTAGTCGAATCATAGATTCGAGTGAGTACTTTTAACTGTGGAGCTGAAGTGGTGCTAGTATAGCTTTTGATGACGTCAGTGCTTACGATCGATGACCTCAAGCGTCTGCTACGCCAGAGATGACTTGACTGGACGAAGCGTGGGTCCCACTTGCTGACTTTGAATTGACCGGTCACGCGTGGCGTGGAGATGATTACGGCGTCTCCTCGATTTCCGCACGTAGTGGACGGTGTGGTAACGACGGTTCGTTTTGGTGCTGACACGTGTACGGCCAGATCTACCGTTGGCGTTAGGTCTTCTCGATGGACGGCCAGCGTGCGTCGTCTTTGCTGTTATAATTCCTGGTGAAATCGTGGTTTGTTTTTCACCGCAGCAGTTCATCTATTCACTGCCTCCTCGTTCTTGAGCTATTCTGGCTGCGCGCTGAGAGTTTCCTCCACATTTCCTTTGTCTTTCTTCGTTGGCAACGCCACCACTGCCTTAGCGCCATGGGGAAAACAAAGAAATCCTCATCTGCGGTTGGGACCAGCGCCGCCGGAGGCAAGAAGGGCACCACCACTGCTCGCGTCACCGATGGTGGCTGGCGGCGATCAGAAACGCGGGAGAGCGATCTCCGCAAACTGCGCGAGCGGAGCCTGATCCCGCAAGACACGACGGCTGTGAGACTCCCCGGCAATGAGGTAATCCCCCGTCCCCCATCTGGGTATCGGGTTATGTTTGTTGCCTTCATGATTCGCGGGTTTTCTTTTCCGGTCCATGACTTCCTTCGTGGACTGCTCTTTTTCTATGGGGTTCAACTCCATCATCTGTCTCCCAACTCCCTTCTCCACATTGCGTGTTTTATCACGCTTTGCGAGTGTTGGCTTGGCATTGAGCCGCACTTTGGCCTCTTCCGGAAGCTTTATTCCGTGAAGAGGCAGTCTGGTTCGGATGGTGTGTATCCCATTGGGGGTTTCATCATCTCCCTCAGTCCCAATGTGCAATTATTTTCCTTTTCCATGTCCGAATCTGTCCAGTACTGGCGGAGGAAATGGTTTTACATCCGTGACTCCGTACTGCCTGGGCAAGATTTTGGTCTCGTTCCTTTTGACCCCTCCCAATTGATTGAGAAGAAAAGATCCTGGAAAAACCAAATCTTAGACGGTGAGGTGGCGGAGATAGAGGCCCTGTACCGTCGGGTGGAGGATCTCCAACTGATTCCTGAGAAGGAGGTGAACGATGTCGACATCATCCGGACGTTTCTTGAGCGTCGGGTGCAGCCTCTCCAAGCGAGGGCGCATCCGATGTTTCTTTACTCTGGGCGCCGTGATCCGACGAGGGTTTCGAGTGAGAAAATCTCTGAGGTAGAACTTGACAAGGCTCTTCGCGCGCTGTTGAAGTTCAAGGCCGACGAAGAAATCCCGGGGAAGTCGCTGACTTCTCCCTTTTCTTCGACGTTGGTCGTACCGAAGGTGTAGATTTGCGCACGTAGTGCTCCCCTTTTGTTTTTGTCAGTTGTGTACTTTTTCCTTTGTTTGCTAACAAAGTTCCTTTTCCTTTTGCAGAGCTTCAAAGTGCCGGGCATGGCACCACCGTTGCCCGAAAGGTATCCGAATGCCCCGGATAATGAAGTGGTGGATTCCGTGTCCGAGCTACCGTCAGCGCGATCCCCAGCGGAGGATGCCGACGAATCGAGTGAGGACCATTCGCGCAAGCGATCACGGAGCTCTAGCAAGTCGTCAGATGCCTTGACTCCTCCGACTCCCAGAAATCCTCTGGGCCTTGAGCGTCATGATGATGTTCATGGGGGTTCTTCCTCTCCCCTTCCTGCCATTCTTGTGCGGGCTGTTGCTCCGCACCCGCCAGCAAAGCGGAAGAAGGAAGAAAAGAAGGAGGAGAAGAAGGAAGAAAAGAAGGAGGAGAAGAGGGCCCGAAGGGCTTCTCCTATCTTCGACCTGAGCGCGTTGGGCTCGTAAGTTTTCTTGTTGCCACTGTTGTCCTTTGTTCCCTTGTTATTTTTGCACCTGTGTTGATTGGTTCGTACGCAGGCAATCCTCCGACGGCTCTAGTGATGGTGCGCGCGAGATGATGGGGGAGTCGAACATTGCGTCGCCTCCTCCTCAGACGGTGGCGACTTCTGGTGACGCTGCGCCAGTTCCTCCTGTGCAGGAGAGGCTGGTGGTTGCGCCTCAGAATTTCGCAGGCGGGCCTGCGGGTTCGCCTTCGGAGCACGTAAGTTTTTCTGCTTGATGTTACGGGAGGGGCGCCCCCGAGTGTCTTCGTATGCTGATGTTGTTTATGCTTCTTTGTGTTGGGCGTAGCCCCCAAGTCCTGCTCTTACTACTATTGCCTGTTGCTGCAGCCTTTTGTCCAAGAGGCCAAGCGGCTAGTGGAGGAACGCCTGACGCTGGAGGCGAATCTGCGGCAGCTTCAAGGTATTCGTCTGCCTTGTAGTACTTCTCTTGCTTATCCTGGTCCTGTTCTTTGACACTTGCTTGTTGTAAATGCAGAGGAGCATAATGACTCTCTCCGTGAGGTCGATGCTCTGAAGAAGAGCCTTGGCCAATCGGAGCAGAAGGCCGAAGCTGCCGCTGGTGCGAGAGAGCGCCTTGAGCTGGAGCTGACGGAGGCAGCCGAAGCGAAAGAGCGTCTGCAGCAGGAGGCCGCAGATCGTGAGAAGCAGCTGGCCACCGTTGCGGCTGCTCGTGAAAAAGGGGTGGCGGAGAAGCTCATGGCTGCTGCTGAGGCTATTTCCGGTGAGGGTTAGCTTTTGTACTTGCTTCTTTTTCTACGGATCTTCTTCTATGTTGCCTTTCTTCATGTTTTCTTCTTTTTTGTCTCAGATGCCGCAGGCATCGAGTTCGACCGCGATGCTCTGGAGCATGGGAGTGCTCTAGATGATGCCACTGTAGCGGTCGAAGACCGCTGCAGCACCATCGTCAACTCCCTTGCCAAGGCGAAAGAGGTCCTTGGTCGCTTCTACCAGGAGCTCTTCCCGAAGGGCGCATCCCTTGAAGATGTGGATGCCCTGGCAGAGGCTCTGTCAGCCGAAGCGCCTGCAGCGTATAAGCGCAAGCAGAAGGGCATCGGCGCGTCCGTCGGGCTGGCGATGGCCATGGCGGCTGGGGCGGAGCTGGACCTGCCCCAGATTACTTCTTGGATGCCTACGGCTGCGGATGGATCCGAGGTAGCCTTCGCCGCCTACTCCGCTCGCTGCAGACGATATGGGCCCAAGCTCATTGACTTGCTGTCTGAGTATGCATTG
Organism: Avena sativa; assembly: GCA_916181665.1. Lineage (NCBI taxonomy): Eukaryota > Viridiplantae > Streptophyta > Magnoliopsida > Poales > Poaceae > Avena > Avena sativa. The sequence continues at coordinate 381,519,277 of OV702284.1, forward strand.
CGGCAGCAGGGCGAGGCCAAAGCTAGGCAGTCTGGTTCTGAGGCGACTCAGTGTCCTCCGCCTTAGGCATAGTAGACGTAGGGTAGTTTGTAGTCTACTTTTGTTGTAAATATCTATTGTAGTACCATCCTTATGCCACGTAGTGGCCTTATATATTTTAATGAATTCCTCCGAGTTGTGCTCTATCCTTGGCTGAATGTCGGTGTGCCTTCTTTTTTTTTTCTGCTGCTATAGGATCCTTCGGGTGCTGACCCAGTTGACACTTCATCCGGAAGGGCCTTGCGACCATCATTGGATGATTCCTCGCAGCTCGCTTTTCTTCGAGATCGCGTGCGCAGCTTGGAGAGGGATTTTCTTGGGTTACGCGGTCGCGCCGACGTTTGGAAATCCAAGGCAGACCATGGTGCAGCCAGAGAGGAGTATTTGATGGCGGAGCTGGGTCGGCTGTCCGAGCAGCTGCAATGTAAGTTGATCCTTCTTTCGGGTTGTAGCTCAGTTCTTCGGGTGAGCCTGCTGGCCTTATTCTTGTTTTGTGCGGTTGTCGCAGGTGCCAATCTTGCTCCGAGGGAAGAAAAGGATCGTATCACTGTTCGAGTCAATTGCTTGACTCAACAGGACATGGAGGTCGGCGGCTTCTTCTAGAAGGATCGTGATCGCGCCATGGTTCTGGCGACGGTGCAGGATCGTGTCTACCAGGTTTCGCGGGTGCTCCGCCAGGTTTCCGTTGGATGCCGTGCCAACGACCCTTGCAGGTCTTCTGACGAAGTTTCGGAGTGCCAGCAATGTCAAGGAGCTGGTGCGGTAGCAGCTCGTCGTAGGGGTGAAGGCTGCCTTGTCTCTTGTGAGGGTGCACCGCCCTGACGTAGATTTGGCTGCTATGGCGACTGGGCCACCTCCTCGACCAGATGGTGGCGAGTGGAACATGCGTCCGCATTACGCGGCTGTAAGGCAGTATGCCGAACAAATTGTAGATTTGTTTGAGCAGCGTGCTCAGGTTATTCTTCAGAATAGGTAGAACCTAAAAATAAACAGATAGATGTAAAATTTGTATATTGCTGTTGGGCGTTTATGTGCCCTTTGTTGTAAAGGTTTGCTTGTTTGTGAGCACGCAGTGCTTTGATTGAGTACGTGCCCTTTTCGTTTGCCTGACGTAGTCAGCTACTCAGGTGTACACGTTTGGTCCTCAGTCGATGAAATCGTGAGGTGGGGGAGCCCCCAAGTGCGTATGTAGCATGTAGTAAAGTTGCAGAAAATGGTCAACCGAAGGTTGGGGCGAGACACTTAGCTTTATTTATATCGTAATGGAGGAGGTACATGATTCGGCCGAGTAGCCTTGGCTGAAAGCCTTATTGAAAGTAAAAAAGGGGGTAGGTTGCTACGGGTAGAATCGTCGCAGGTGCGAGATGTTCCATGGGTTGGAGTATGCGACTCCAGACTCCACGTGCTTGAGGCGATAGGCGCCACCTGGGATGACTTCGGTGATGACATAGGGTCCTTCCCATGGTGAATCGAGTTTGTTCGGTCGCTTTTGCTTGAGTCGCAAGACGAGGTCTCCTTCGACGAAGGTCCTTGGGCGCAGCCGGCGGCTGTGATAGTTGCGGAGACTCTGCTGGTACACCGCTGATCGAGCTGCTGCTATATCCCGTGCTTCGTCGAGTGTGTCGACGGCGTCTTCGAGTGCAGCCGTGGACTCGGCTTCGCTGTAAGCGACGACTCGTGGAGCCTGGTGGCGTACTTCGGCTGGTAGCACGGCCTCAGCTCCGTGCACCATGAAGAACGGTGTGTAGCCGGTGGAGCTGTTTGGCATAGTACGTAAGCTCCACAGGACAGACGGTAGCTCTTTCGTCCAGTTTCCAGCTTTGTGCTCGAGTGAGCTCATGAGGCGCTTCTTGATGCCAGCGCCGATTAGGCCGTTGGCCTTTTCCACTTGCCCGTTTGTTTGTGGGTGTGCCACTGAGGCATACGTGATATTGATCCTGAGGCCTTCGCAGAAGTCCTGAAATTCTTCGGAGATGAAGTTTGATCCGTTGTCGGTGATGATGCTGTGCGGTACGCCAAACCTGTAGACAATGGATTCGAAGAACTTGACGGCGGTTTTGCCCTTCTGGTTGGTGACTGGCATTGCCTCGATCCACTTGGTGAATTTGTCGACTGCGACCAGGAGGAAGACGTGTCCTCCTTTCGAAGATTTTGGCAGTTTGCCGATCATGTCGAGGCCCCATTGGGCAAAAGGCCAGGCTATGGGTATGGGTCGAAGTTCGGACCCAGGTGCGTGCGGTTTGTCGGCGAAACGTTGGCACCCGTTGCATCTTCGGACGATGTCCTTCGCGTCGCTCATGGCCGTTGGCCAGTAGAATCCTGCTCACAGAGCTTTGGCGACGAGGGAGCGACTGCCTGCATGGTGGCCGCAGATGCCTTCATGGATATCTTGGAGTATGGCCTTGCCGTCGTTGATGGTGACGCACCATTGCAATACACCCGTAATGCTACGTTTGTACAGCTCGCCGTTGATGATGGTGAAGGCTTTCGATCGACGAGATATGCGCCGGGCATCTGTCGGGCTGTCAGGCAATTCTCCGTTTGTCAGGAACTGGAGGTATGGACGTGTCCAAGTTTCTTCAACTGCCATGACCTGCATCAGGTTGACCATGGCAACTTCGGTATCCAACTTTTCGGGTCCTTCATGACCTTCGGGTAGCATAGCCCCCGAGTGTTTTACTTCTTCGGGTGATCCTTTGGGAAATTTTTGCTTGATGGATGGCACGCAGATCTGTTCGAGGAACACACCTGGTGGCACCTTTGCACAAGTGGAGCCAATGTTGGCAAGTCTATCGGCCTCCTCGTTGCTCTCTCTTCCAACGTGCCGAAGTTCGCAGCCGTCGAATTATCCTTCGAGTGCGTTGTATAGCGCGCGGTACGCGATCATGTTTTCGGCGTGTGCGTCGCACTCATTCATCGTCTGCTGTACGACAAGGTTGGAGTCACCGTAGATGACCAGGCGCGTTGCGCCACATATTTTTGACATCTTCATGCCATGGATGAGGGCTTCGTATTCGGCCTCGTTGTTGGAGGCTCTGAATTTCATCCGAAGAATGTACTTCATTTTGTCACCTTGCGGGAGGTCAGTATGACTCCTGCCCCTGCTCCTGCTTCGCGCTTGGAGCCGTCGAAATGCATTGTCCAGGACTGTGACATATCTGGGGTGTCAGGCAGCTGCAGCTCCATCCAGTGTACCAGGAAGTCTGGAAGGACTTGAGATTTGATTGCGTGTCGCTTCTCGTAGATGATGTCCAGGGGTGATAGTTCAATGCCCCACAGGGCCACGCGTCCTGTGGCCTCTGGGTTATTCAGGATGTTGTTTAGGGGTGCCTCGTTGACGACCATCACCTGATGCTCCTGGAAGTAGTGGCTCAGTCGTCGAGACGTCATGAACACGCCGTAGGCCAGCTTCTGGTAGTGCGGGTACCGCTGTTTTTTTGGAGTGAGAACCTCGCTGAGGTAGTAAATTGGGCGTTGTAACCCGTGGGTCTTGCCTTCTTCGGGTTGTTCGACCACGAGTACTGTGCTGACCACCTGGTGTGTGGCTGCTATGTACAGCAACAGGGGCTCGCGCTCTTTTGGCGTGACCAAAACGGGCGAGGTGGAGAGGAGCCGCTTGAGGATTTCGAATGCGTCGTTGGCTTCTGGTGTCCACTCGAACTTGTCTGCCTTGCGCAGCAGCTGGTAAAATGGTAGGACCTTCTCGCCCATGCGGCTGATGAACCTGCTTAGTGCCGCTACTCGCCCTGCGAGCTGCTGAACGCCCTTGAGGTTTTTCGGCTTCTCCATTGTCATGATAGCTTTGATTTTCTTCGGGTTCGCTTCGATCCCTCGTTGAGAGATGAAGTACCCGAGCAGCTGACCCGAGGGGACGCCGAAGGCGCACTTTTCTGGATTGAGCTTGATCCTGTAGCGATCAAGGTTGTCGAACGTCTCGCGGAGATCGTCGATAAGTGTTCTTGCCTCCTTGGTTTTTATGACTATGTCGTCGACATAGACTTGGACGTTGTGACCGATCTGGTCCTTGAGGCAGGCCTGCATGCATCGCTGGTATGTGGCACCCGTGTTCTTTAGCCCGAAGGGCATTGTGTTGTAGCAGAATACTCCGAACGGTGTGATGAACGCCGTTTTCTCTTGATCTTCGACCTTGAGTCGAATCTGGTTATAGCCTGAGTAGGCGTCGAGGAAGGAGAGCTTCTCACAACCTGCAGTCGAATCGATGATCTGGTCGATCCGAGGTAGAGGGAAGTGGTCGTTTGGGCAGTGTTTATTTAGTGACGTGAAGTCCACGCACATCCGCAGGATGTCCGTGTCCTTCTTCAGGACCATCACCGTATTTTCCAGCCACTCGCTTTCCTTGATTTCCCGGATGAAGTCTGCTGCGAGTAATCTGTTGATCTCCTTGCCGATAGCTTCGGCTCGTGGCTCCGACAGTCTTCGGATAGACTGCTTGACTGGCTTGGTGTCTGGGAAGACATTGAGTGCGTGTTCGGCGAATTCCCTGGGAACTCCTGGCATGTCCGCAGGACACCAGGCGAATATTTCCCAGCGCTCACGGAGGAATTCGACGAGCGCTCCTTCCTATGCGGTGCTGAGGTCGTTGGCGATCAGCCCCGTCTTGGAGGCGTCTGTTGGATGGACCTGCACTTTCTTGGTGTTGACGGTGGAGTCGAAGGACATGTCAGGTGTGTTCTGCCTTGTGACTGGGGGTAGCCCATTGTCCGTCACCTCGCGGAGCCTTACGAGCTCGTCTTGCATGCCGAAGGACTGGGAGATTTTGTTGAAATCCCTATCGCATTGGTCCGATCGGGTGAAGCTCCCGTGGACTGTGATGACGCCCCTTGGTCCTGGCATCTTGAGTAGTAGGTATGCGTAGTGTGGGACGGCCAGGAACCTTGCAAATGCTACACGTCCCAGGATGGCATGGTATTGTGACGGCCGGTCCACCACTTCGAATTCTAGGCGCTCCTGCCGAAAGTTGTCCGGCTTCCCGAAGATGACGTCGAGCCCTATTTTGCCTAGGGGGAAGATGCCCTTCCCTGGGACAATGCCGTGGAACGTTGTGTCTGATTGTTCCAGGCTGCATTGCGGGATCCGCATAGCTGCTAGAGTGCTTGCGAACATTAGGTTGATGCCGCTGCCGCCGTCCATGAAGACGCGACTCATCTCGAAGCCTCCGATCTGCGCCTCCAGCACCAGGGCAGCATGACCTGGGCGAGGGATCTGGCAAGGGTGATCCGCGCGAGTGAATGTGATGCAGGACTCTGATCCGCTGAGGTACTCAGGGATTGCAGGCGGAGTTGCCACGGCCAAGTTGATTTGTCGGGTGATTTTCTTCTGCACCCTATTTGTGGGGCGTCCCTTCTGTATCATATTGAGTGCTCCTTTTGGTGGGGGGTATGCGACCCCGGCGTTGTTTTTCGCTGGTGCGACTGGTTGATTTGGGCCTCCAATAGGCGGCGGTGGAGGAGCTCCGTGTGCTATTTCACCTGGCGCAGGTGTGTTTCCGAACGCAGGGATTGGAGCTTCTTGCCTCATCTGCACCATGCCTTCGCTGAGTTTCTGGAACTCGCGGCAGTCCTTGAGCATGTGGCTAGCTTTCTTTTTGCCATCTTGTTTGTCGATGTAGAAGTGGATGGTGCATGGACCCGAAAGTTTGTCGAATGCTGAGGGTCCGTTCTCGCGGTCACGGCGTTGCCACGACTGCGTTGGTCGTCCGTTGTCGCGGAAGTTTCCGCTGCGGTATCCTCCGCTGTTGCGGCTGTTGTCATTACGGCGGCCGGCGTAGCCGGCTGCGACCATGTCGGGTCCGTCGCGGTCCTCGTAGACGCGCGATCTCCTCTTGCTGCGGCGTTCGCGTCTTCGGCCATAGTCGTCCTCTTCATCTGATTGCGCCCGCTGGATGCAATCTTCGCCGTCTGCCCAACTGTTGGCGATTTCCATGAGCTGGTCGAGTGTCTTGGGCTTTACACGTCCAAGTTTCTCCTTGAAGTCTGGGCGTTTGACGCCGTCCCTGAAGGCGTCGATGGCCCGCTCTTCGGAGATGTGTGCTGTGGAGTTCTTGGTTGTAGACCAGCGTAGTATGTACGAGCGAATAGATTCACCCGTTCTCTGAGTGCAGGCTCGCAATTCTTCAATTGAGGCGGGCCTCTTGCTGGTGCCTTTGAAGTTTCGGATGAAGCTGTAAGCGAGCTCCTCCCAGCTTCGGATGGATCCTGATGATAGGCTGCTAAGCCAGACCCGCGCTGCGCCTGTTAGCTGCAGCTGAAGGCATTGCATGGCGGTTTCTTTGTTGCCTCCGTGAAGCTTGACGGATGACAGATGGTCACTGAGCCAGGACTTTGGATCTTGCGTGCCGTTGAACTTCGGAGTCCGAAGGAAGCTTGAAGTTGCGTGGCATCTGTGTTCGACGGACGGATCTGCTGAAGCATCGAGCCCCGCAGAGTTCTCCTTCGTCTTCATCCATCTCAGATTCAGACGAGCATGCGCGTTTAGCGCGTGCTTTATCGATCTTGCGCTGTGTAAGCTTGTCTCTGGCGTCGTAGTCGCTTTTATGGCGGTGCGAGCTCTTCTTCCTTCGAGGAAGATCGTGCTCCTCTTCCTCTTCGGATGAGGGGGTGGGACTCCGGTCGCGCCTGGCCGGAGCTTTCTTCTTCGGTTCCGCAGGAGCGTCTTCGTGGAGCGCAGCTCCAATTAGTCCTAGTCCGGTGAGTGCGGACCTATGCATGGCCCTTTTCGGGTCCCCCTCCGGAGGTGGGTGAGCCGCGAGATACGCAGTGGCTGCCATGATCGCAGCTTGTGGCGTCTTCGGGATGATGTTGCCGTCAGCGTCCATATCCATGAACGATGTATGGAGAGTTCGGGTCACATCACGCCGCTCCTTGGGGTCCATGTTTTCCACCCGAGAGCGGTGCTTGTTTCCCTGATTTCCGTTTGTGCTAGAGCCGGGTCCCATGGCGGAGAGCGCAGCTCGTCGCGCACTGGACTCAGAGGCTGCTTGCTTGCGTTTGTCGAGCGTCTCCTGCATCTTGACTTGCTTCTTGTGCTCCTCGATGAGGAGGTAGTGGTATGCCCTCAGCAGATCACGTGGGGAGTCCAGAGGTAGGACTATTTCGCCTGCGACGGCGCGGCGTGCTTCGACCCATCCTTCTTTGCTAAGTTGGATGAGGTGGCCACTGTTTTCCCTGTTTTCGCCGTTTCCACCGTTTTCGCCGTTTCTGTCCTGCGGGTTGGGGTTGGGCGGCGGGTTAGGCGTTTCCTCGTCGGTTTGGATGACTGCGGCGCACAAATAGCGCCTGCAGATTGGTTGGCTGCTGCCGCAGCTTTCGGATCTGGAACCGTAGGTCCCTTCATCCGAAGGTGGATCGCACAGATCGGAGTTGCAGCTGCTGCTGCTGTAGAACTCATTTGTTGATGGTGACGTGCGTAGCACGGGGTGTGGAGCCCACGAAGCGGGCCTGATTGACGGCACGGGCACCCGCTCAGGAGGCGGAGGGTGCCAGTTTGTCCCACCTGGAAGCAGAAGCTCCCGAACAATATTTCGAGTCCATCGCCTACGGGCTCGAAATCCTTCATGGTATCCGGCGAGTGGGCGGTGAAGTCGAAAGCGCCGAAGAGGAGGTGACTCTCCGTCGCCGTGGAGTTGTAGATCGATCGGGTCGGAACCGTCACGACCGCACAATCAGCAGCCCCAATTCCCACAGACGGCGCCAATTGACGAGGTTTAATCTCGTCAATGCCCATTGTTATGGACTTGGGTTTTGGAGAAGATGGGGATGCTAGAGATCATGGCACGGTTAACAGACAAGCAACCAGGGGACACGAGATTTACCCAGGTTCAGGCCCCCGGAGGGAAAACCCTACTCCTGCTTGTCTGCTCTTTGTTTACGGCAGAACCAAAGGTTACAGGGTGCGTAGATTCGATCTGGCGTGGATGCGTGTGCAAAAGTATGAGTCGAGTTGTCCTAGGACGTGCCCTCCTGGCCTTTATATAGACTTAGGCGGGTCCCGGGCGTAGTCCTAGTCGGTTACAAGTTCTAGGGTTTTACCCCTTTGAATTTCCTATCTCCTCTAGTCTTGCTCTCCAAGGATCCGAAGACGTCATGGGCCTTGGCCACCCGAAAATCTTCATGGGCCAGCGTATGTCTGCCGTGGGCCTTCTTTGGGCTGGACTAGGTATGCTGAAGTTACGTATCCGTAGGGTATAACCATGTCAGCGGCGGACTCTCAAAGCCGCGAGGGGAAGAGAACGGGCGAGGGGATAAGGTTGTGTTTCGTGATGGTGCGTATATGAAGAGGAAGTCAGGTCCTACTGTTGATTTGAAGGCTTTTTTGGAAAAAGCCGCAGCAAAGAAAAAACAGTCCAAAAATCAAACGGATAGTCAAGCTGAAAATCAATGCAACCAATTGGTGATATTCCAAGGGCAAGATGGCAGTGGGAGTGGGACAAGTATGCCACCGGAATGGGAGAAAGCTGCTAGCACAGAAGCGAAGAATGGGGAAATATCAGAAGGTGATGAATCAAGTGATGGTGACGAATATGATGATGATGGTGTTTATGACATTGAGCATGATCCTGGATTGAGGACTCCAATATCAAGGTATGATGTCAAAGGCCAAGATTCGGTTAGAAGGGCATACATCACATTGGGACCTTGTCGACCCAAGATGAAGAAGGAGGATTACCCCCAACATATGTGTGGAGGTATGCGCCGCTTCCAACCAAAGTGGTTTGATGAGTTCAAGTGGCTTGAATATAGTGTAGATAGAGATGCTGCACATTGCTTTATTCGCTATTTATTCAAAGATAGCACTAAATTTGCTGGTGGAGATAGTTTCATCAATGGAGGGTTTAGAAATTGGAACATGAAAGCTAGATTTCGTAGGCATGCAGGTGAAATCAATAGTGCTCATTCTGAAGCCGAAGAGAAATATAATATGTTCATAACACCTAAAGCATCAGTCCGTGAGTCCATTGCCTCACACACCGCGCAATTTAAGGCTCAATATCTAGCTCGCCTAACCTGGTCACTTAAGTGCATAAGATATATCTTGCGACAGGGTTGGCTTTTCGTGGTCATGATGAGTCGAGAGATTCAAAAAACAAAGGGAATTTTAAGGAACTTTTGCAATGGCTGGCAGGTAACTTTGAAGAAGTAAATAAGGTGGTTCTAGGTAATGCTCCACTTAATTGTCAGATGATAGACCACAAAATTCAGAAACAACTCATTACTTGTTGTGCTACTGAAACAACTAAATTTGTCATCGAGGAACTTGGTGATGAGTGTTTTGCAATTCTTGCTAATGAATCTAGTGATGCATATCAACAAGAACAATTGGCTCTTTGCTTACGTTTTGTCAATAAATCAGGAGAGCCAGTTGAGAGGTTTCTTGGTCTTGTCCAAGTTGAAGATACTGCATCATTGACTCTTAAAGAAGCAATTCAGTCTTTACTTCTTATACATCAGTTGCCTTTATCTAAGGTTCGTGGGCAGGGGTATGGTGGAGCTAGCAACATGAAGGGTCATGTGAATGGTTTGAAAAAATTAATTATGGCAGATTCACCTTCGGCTTATTATGTTCATTGCTTTGCCCATCAGCTTTAACTAACCCTTGTTGCTGTTGCTAAGGAGAATATTGATTGCCAATGATTCTTTGGACAACTAGCATATTAGTTGAATGTCCTTGGGATGTCTTGTAAAAAGATCCGCATGCTTCGCATAGCTCAAGCTGAGTATATGATTCAAGCATTGAAATTGGGTAAAATTGAAAGTGGCCAAGGTTTGAATCAAGAGATGGGCTTATCTAGGCCAGGTGATACACGGTGGTGATCTCACCACAGAACTGTAATGCATGTTATGCATTTATATCCTGCTATCAAGAAAGTTCTTTTCAAGGTTGGGAAAGAAAGTAAAGGGGCTGAAGCTTTAGGAGCTCAAACTATGCTAGAAGTATTTGAGTCATTTGAACTTGTTTTCTTGTTGCACTTGATGAATGAAATATTTGGATACACAAATGAATTTTGTAATGCTTTGCAAAGAAGGGATCAGGATATTGTGAATGCAATGGACCTTCTTGCTGATACAAAGGTAGAATTGGATGTTTTGAGAGATGATGCTGGATGGAAAGAATTTCTTGATACAGTCACTTCTTTTTGTGTGAAGCACCATCTCAAAGTTGTTGACATGGATGGGAAGTACATACCTATACAAAGAGCAAAGAGATTCTATAAAGATGCCATTAATTACCATCGGTTTCATGCTGATATGTTTTTGGGTGTCATTGATAGGCAACTTCAGGAGCTTAATAGCAGTTTTGATGAGGTAAACACGGAGCTACTTAGATGCATGGCATCATTTAGTCCAGCCAAGTCATTCTCTGCTTTCAATGTTGATAATTTGGTTAGGCTTATTGAATTCTATCCTCACGATTTTGAATTTGAAGAGAAAATCCAACTTCCTTTTCAACTGAACCGCTATATTAATGATGTGAGTAAGGATGAAAACTTTGCAAATTTGAGTAGTCTGGCACAACTTTCTATGATGCTTGTTAAAACAGATCAGGTCCTTCGATATGACATAGTTTACAAACTTCTGAAATTGGTGCTAGTTTTGCCTGTTGCAACTGCTGGTGTTGAGAGAGTCTTTTCTTCAATGAACTTTATCAAAAACAAGCTAAGAAGCAAGATGGGCCAGAGGTTTTTGAATGGTTGCTTGGTAACATTCATTGAGAGGGAATTCTTCTTGCAAGTTAAGGATGAAGACATTATCACTAGTTTTCAAGGCTTGCAGGATCGGAAAGTTACCCTATAACTTGTAAGCTTTTTATTTATTTAATATTTTTTGTCCTCTAATGTTCTAGATTTTTCTTCTTTATTATGCCGAATAGTTGGAACTTATATAATTTTATCAATCATGTTATGTACTGCCCCATTTGGCTGCCTGGAAAGGCAAAATTGCAATAGAAATATTTGATCTTATTTTCATTCCAAGAAGAATCTGGGGCAAATTTTAAGAAAACGAACGGAACAACAAATATGTATATACTTTTAGATGGGAACGACTATTGCTAGCAACTACAATAGGAGCACATATAGCTTTCTTAGCCCTGTATATGCCTGCCTAAATCACTGGGATCTTAATACAGACGGTTTAACACCAATCTTTATGTACATTATACACACGTCCAGTGTCCCAATTTATTTTATATATTCTTTGTATTATATAGTTCTTTTTTGAGGGATACGTATTATATAGTTAGAACTGGATGATTTTATAATCATAATATACATGCAAAAAAACTAGGCTTTAGACTGTTAAAAAAAATATGCCCTTTTAAATTTTGAATACACATTCTAGAAATCCTGCACCCGCCGCTGCTGATGAAGCCTGGAAACAAGAAGGGACGCGAGCATGGAATCATGTTCGGTCTGGGGCAGTTGAGTTGCCGAGGGCACGTTTTGATCGACTGGTGATTTGCCAACCACGCCCACAGTAATCCATCCGAGTAATGTGATCAGGCGCGCGGCTAGAAACTTGAAAACTAGCAGCGGTAGGGCAGACCAGTGGTCGTTGAGCATGATGTATGTCGCGCGCGGTGATTGAACTCTTTCTTTTCAGTTGGGATTTGGGAAGAAGTAGTAGAGAGTGTCGCGTATCCAAGTTTCTGTCGAGCTATGTTCCATTCCATCTCCAATTCTGCTCGACACCCTGGACGGCTCCAACATCGCCGCCCATGGTAACAACGACGTAGCGTGGCCCATCAGCGTCTACCAGGCTCTGCGCCATCGGTAGAAAAGCCACCCCGGCCTGCTGCTGCGGTCCCTGCAGAGCGTTGGGCCGTTAGCCATAACGCCTCGTTTACACACACAAATGAAAAATTAGCAAAAGGAAATGGCAAATCCTATTTGCCGCCTACTGCGGCGCCTCCATCCGCACCAGGAATGCTATATGACGACGCGGGCGGCAAGCGCCGGCGGGCCAACTCCAACGGCCCCGCAAACGGCTCCCTGCGTCCGATCTCGTCCTTTCGGATCGAGGTCATAGTCTAACGCCCACTCGTAAACGGACTAGACAGCGCGACGCAGTCTGTTTTTGCGTGAATCGGGCCAAAATCTAGGGCTGGTTTGTGGGCCTTGGACGTCGTCTGCTCATGTCCTTATCTAGGCCCGTACGTTATACACACAAAATTACTTAATAACTGGCTATCATTATATAAGCATCTGGGCTCGCACGTCATATATACAAAATTACTAATAATATTACATAGACTAAATTAAAATCTATTTAAGCATTGGCCCCGTCCTCGCTGGAGGTTGCGTTCTTTGTTCTTGGCCGCCTGCGACTGCCTTTGCGCCAGGGTCTCCACATCCCTCAGCCTAACCGCCGTTGTGCATGCGCGGTTGTGCGCCGTACTCACCTCTCGATTGGCAGCGGCCGCTAGCACCGCTCGTTGGGCCGCCTGCGGCCACCATGCAGCATGCATGGTGGCCGCGTCCGCCAGCACCTACGCTAGCACCTCATGTTTGACCGCAGCACGCACCTCATGTTTGACCGCAGCACGCACCTCTGCCAGCTCCTCCCATTTGGCGGCAGCCTTGGACAAGACGGTGTCCAAGGCCGCAGCCTCCGCCGTCTCCTGCGCGTCCTGTCGCTGCCGCTCCTCCTCCAGCATGGCCTTAGCGGCGAGCCGGGAGGTCTTCTCGGCCGCCAGCGATTCCTTCGCATCCCGCTCGTCGCGGTCCTCGATGGCCGCTACCGCCTTCCTCACCATCTCCTCAGCTTCCAGTCGTGCCCGCTCGGCGGGTTGCCGACTGGCGGCCTCCCTGGCCTTGAAGTCCGCGTACACCTCGTGGACGTACTTCTCTAGGACATAGTGCGCGGCATCGGCACAATCGACTTCGCCCTTCGCCGCCTCCTCCTCGGCCTCCGCCCCCGCGTCCGCCTTGGCCTGCGCCACCAACTCCGCCTCGCCCGGCACTAACTCTCTCATGTCCTTGTTGCCCTCCGAAGATTCACTGGCGTCCGGAGGGGAAGGGGAAGGGGAAGGGGAGAAGGAGGTACGTGGCGAGGGCGAAGTTGCTGAGATCGGCCTAGGTCACTGGGAGGCTGTTCGGCATGGCGAGGAAGGGAGGGAACAACGAGGGCGGAGTGGAACTACGAGGGAGGGGTTGGTGCTGGTGCTCTATCCCGACGGCCGGCCCCTATTTATATTCGCGGGACTCGGTGGGAACAACGAGTGAGAATGGAGAGCCGGGTGGGAAATGGCACGACCTAGACGGGAAAGGCCGAGGCCAGCGGCCGGGACTAGAGCTTTTCAGGACAATCGCTGGCCGCCATTAGCGCTGATACTCCCGTCAGCTTGAGCTTGATAGCTCCCCGTGGATAGAGGGCCCGCAAATGGGGTAGCCAGTTGGGGGCACATGCCACCGCAACTGGGCCGAACCCGAACGGACTGTCCTGCACCCCTACAAATGGATCAAATCGGACAAAACTGATATCCGAAATGCGAGGGTCCATTGGAGTTGGCCTAACCCCGTTGTGCCATCTTCAAGTTAGACTTTAACGGTTTACTTTTTCGTTTTATCTATTTTTTCTGTTTCCTTTTTTTGGTTTCTTTCTAAGTTTTCTTTTTTTTTTGTTTCTTTTTGTTTAAGTTTTTGGAAAAAATATTATTTTTTAAAAATGTTCATTATTTTCTGAAAATATTTTTTTCGAATTTTGGTTCATCATTTTTGAATTTTTATCATGATTTTTAATTTTGGTTCATGATTTCTGGATTTTGGTTCATGATTATTGAAATTTTCTAATTTTGGTTTATGAATTTTTGGATTTTGGTTCATGAATTTCAAAATTTATTTATGATTTTTTGAATTTTCTTCATGCTTTTTCATGAATTTTAGAATTTTGCTTTATGATTTTCAAGTTTTTTCATTATTTTCAAAAATTGTTCATGGGTTTTGAATTTATGTTCATGATATTTGAAAAATCTCCATAAATATTCAAAAATGTTTCTAATTTCTTAAATCATTATTATGGAATTGTTCAGACTTTAAAATAAAATGCAAAAAATAGAAAAAGGAAAAAAAAAAAGAAAAATGCGTCAACTCGGCCTCCCACCCTTCACCCTTCAGGCGGCACGTGCTGGATGTGCCACTTGTAGTGGCATATAGCATCGTCATCCGTACTCATCTGAAATCGCTTATGCTTTATAATTTCTGTCATGGGTCTGGACCAGGCGGTCGTATGTGTTTTATTTTTTCGTACTGCTTTTCCTTACTAGTTTTTGTTATGGCTTTCTATCCTACGTTTTTTGGCATTTTCTTTCTTTTTTTATTTTTTCTATCTTATTTTTTTTCTTTTAACTTTTATTTTACTTTTCTGCTTTTAAAAAATATTCAACTTTGAAAAATTCTAGATTTGATTTTCTTTACATATAAAAATACCAGACGAACCTATCGTAACGAAAATTATCTTTATTTAAATATTCTTTTACAATATATTAATTTATAATTAATATATAATAATTATATTTAAATAACCATTTATCCGAAAACCTTTTTTTGTCCTTTTTCTTATTTTTCTCTGAACGACTTCGGATCTTCCCAGAACTTTTCCGATTTCTCTCTTCTCACTTCTTCAGTGATTGAAACTAGCCATTAACGATCTCGAACCTTCATCTAGCTCTTAAGAGTGCTATCCAAGAGTTCATGAATACAACAAACATGGCCAAGACTCCTCTATGACCAATGATCAACATGGGGATCTGGACATCCTATCCTTGTTAACCACCTATGTACTCAACATATTTGTCGTTGAACCCTTAAACATTGTGTCTTATTCCCTTTGTCTCTACGATACTATATTATCCGGGGTTTGATCAAGTGACATCCCTATGTCAGTGTTCAATCTCGTTATCGATAATACCTTCTTTACTCGTTCTGATAAGTAATATCCTTGTGACCTAGTCACCCACTCCGTAGCTATTGGATATAATGTATCCGAGTGGGCCCAGAGTATCTTCCGCCACGCGGATGGACAAATCATGTTCTTGACTCGGTCTCTTCAACATGTTCCTCTAGATATCCAATGTCACCTTTATAATCACCATATCACTGAGTGACGTTGCGTGCCGTTAGAGTATCCTCGGGTAACACTGATTTGATCTGGTCTCACGGTCTAAGGAAAGAGTCACTATGTTTCCTAAACAACATAATCTGAACTTCGTGACATGATCTTGATACGATGCTATATATAGGTTATGTTCACCATCTCATTCCCCAATGCAATGACCTCATTGTAAATTAGGGGCCGAGGCACCTTAATGATCAGGAAACCTTTGATCATCAGTTGAATAATGAACCAGTGACTAGAGTTTTACCAGAAACTACTGTTTGTTTGTATATCACACGTATATCGATGTTTCCTATCAATACAGTTATAGCATGATATAAAACTTGATCATAAACTTTATGACATATGCCATCTTAATACTTGACTCTAGGTCATATTTCCTTCAGTCTCCCACTTACACTAGAGTACAAATAGACTAGTTGCATTTATTATCCAATCATTAGTACCATACTCCTTGGTGCTTATGAGTATGCTTGCTCATGGAAGAGTTCTAAGTCTGAGAAATGAACACTTCCATTCCTCGTGTATCCTTTGCAACTTATTAATGTCATCATGTACTAATACCTTTATCATCTCTATGATAAAATTTTCTGCATGTTTCATGTTTCAACAACAGAACGGGTTTATTATCTACTTTTGATGTTCCATGCTTGTTTAGTATCTACTTTGCTTTGCTTTGTCTACACTTTGAGGTATTTTTATATGTTTTCTGGTACTAACCTATTAACAAGTTGACACAGTGCCATTTGCCTGTTTTCTTCTGTTTTTGGTTCCAGAAAGGCAGAAAATCAATATTCTCGGAATTGGACGGGACAAAAGCCAAATTCAATATTTTACCGTGGGGAACACGAAGCCTAAATACGAGACGGAGGAGACCCACCAGGGGGGCACACCCCCTGGCCGCACAGGTGGGCCCACCCCACGCCTCGGGGGGGTGCAGCCGCCCTGACGGCCCTCCTGCCTCGCCTATAAGAAGCCCCCGATGCCTAAATCCTAAGTACCCGATCAATATTCCACGAAACCGTCTGTAGATGCCACCAGCATCGTCCCTAGATCGGGGGGTTAAGCTCTTCCCGGCACCCTGCCGGAGGGGAGATCATCCTAGAGGCTGATACATCCAATTTGCATCACCATTCTATATCATAATTTGCCTCTATTCATTGATATATGTCTTATTATGAGGTATTACTTATGTCTTTTCCTCTGTTTTTGCATGTTGGATGATTCTTGGAGGATGAACTGCCGAAGTCAAGTTTCTGATGGAAAAAGAGATGTTTTGATGCAATTTCGCGAAGATCAGAAAAATACCAGAAAATCATGGAAACTTATATTTTCCCAGATGACGAAGGAAGCCAGAAGGGGAGGCATAACCTGTCCACAGGGGCCCACACCCCTAGGGCAGGTGTGGCCCACCTGGCCGGCTCCCGACTCCGCCCTCTCGCCTATATATTCCTCACGGAACCCTAATACTAGGGGAGCGACCACAAAAAGATTTACACCGCCTCTGCGGGGTGGAAAACACCGAGAGAGAAAGAGCTCTCCGGCAGACAGATTTCTGGCGGGAAATCCCTTCCTGGAGAGGGGAGATCGTCGCTATCAACACCGTCATCAAGCTAGGCTTCATCGGTATCATCATCATCCACACCATCATCTCCACTAGCACCATCATCACCACTCCGTCCCACTGTAACAATCATGTTGGATCTTGCATTAGTTCTTAGGGGAAACTTTCCTGGTGTTGATTACTATTGTAGTTGATGCTTGTGAGTGGAACCATTGGATTATTGTTTATGTTCAAATTGTTATCCATTACCAAATCATCTTTGATCTTGATCCATATGATGTCTCGTGAGTAGTTTGTTTAGTTCTTGAGGACATGGGAGAAGTCATGTTGTTAGTAGTGGATTTGTGTTGAGTTATTATTCAATGGTTTAGTATTTAAGTTGTGGTGCTATTCTTCTAGTGGTGTCATGTGAACGTCGACTACATGATACTTCACCATTTATGGGCCTAGGGGAATGCATTGTGTAGTTGGCTACTAATTGTGGGGTTGCCGGAGTGATAGAAACCTGAACCCCTGTTAGGACACCATTGCATAAGGGAGCGTAGGATCTCAGAGTTTAAGGCTATGGTTAGGTTTATATCTTAATTACTTTCCTGTAGTTGTGGATGCTTGTAGGGGGTTTAATCACAAGTATGTATTAGTCCAAGTAAGGGTGACACATTAGCACAGGTTCACCCACACAACACTTACAACACCAGAGAAGAGTACTTAGCTATATGAAGCAAAAGCACTTGACAGAATTCCCATGTGTCCTCGAGAACGTTTGGTCCTTATAAGTATTTCCACCGGCTTGTCCTTTGCTAAGAAAGGATTGGGCCACTTGCTGCAGTTGTTCGTTGTATTTATTACTTGCACTTTGTTTTGTTGCTTTATCAGAAAACCCCTAAAAATCCGTTTGCTAAGTATTTACAGAGATTTCCTGCTCCATACCACTAGTCAACACCTTCTGCTCCTCGTTGGGACCGACACTCCTATTTATCAAAAGTACTACGATACAACCCCTATACTTGTGGGTCATCAAGACTATTTTCTGGCGCCGTTGCCAGGGAGTGAAGCGCTATTGAAGAGTGGAACTGGTAAAGGAAACTTCTACTGTGAGTATTTCTTTTTGTTTCTGTTTGTTACTTTGTTTCCAATATGGATAACACACTTGGTTTTTTGTTTGGGGAAACTACTATCACTATTAGGGTAGTAGATGAACCACCACCTGTTGAGATAGATCCTTTTAAGATACCTACAAGTATTGTTGATCGTGTTATGGATAATTATTATTTTGGGGATGGAACTGTCCATCCTGGTGATCATTTGCTTTTTATCTATGAATTATGCGGGTTGTTTAAGTGTGCAGGTATCTCAATTGAACATGTGAAGAAGTTACTCTCTATATCCTTGAAAGGTAGAGTTGAAGAATGGTATAAGCTACTGAAAAATGGACAATCCATGGAATGGGAGGAAATGGCATATCTCTTTTATTATAAATTCTATCCTCCCAGTGAGATTCATAAGGATAAAAATATGATATATAACTTTTGGCCTCGTGATGGAGAGAGTACAACTCAATATTGGGGGAGATTGAAGTTACTAATGCTTAAATGTCCTATTCATGAACTCCCTAACAATATTATTATCAATAACTTTTATCTAGGCTTTCTCTTCATGATAAAGATTTACTAGATGCTTCTTGTGTTGGATCATTCACACGTATGAAGGAAGAAGCTAAACGGGATCTCCTAGACCGTATTCAAGAGAACACTGAAATTTGGGAGAATGACAAAGGAAGAAAGTCAGGTATAAACTATGATTATGAATGCATTAAATATTTTATGGGAATTGATGACTTCCGTGATATTAGCAATGAGTTTGGTCTTGATTCCCAAAGTATTGCCAACTGTTTTAAGGCCTTTGTCTCTTACATAGAAATTCCCAAGAAGAAGTGGAATAAGTACCATGCTCCTTATAAATATGTTGTTAGTCATGTTCCTTTTAGAAGTACTGAAGTTTTTACTGCTAATCATATTTTGCCTGAATCTTATGTTGAGAAAATACCTTTCGCAGCTAAGGTAAAGTAGTATTCTATGATGATTAGTGCAAATAACAAGGGTATTAAGAAATCCGTGGAGCTTGCTGAGCAATTGAATATTGGACTTGTGGTAGCTATTGTGAAAGACCATGTCACTAGAAATATAGAGGATGAGCACATTGTCTTCTGTGAAGACGCTTCTAATATTATTTCTTATCCTAGTAAGGCTAGAAAATCTAGTGTTTCTGTGCTTTCTGTTAAAATTGGTGATCATTGCTACTATGGTTTATGTGATATTGGTGCTAGTTCTAGTGATATTCCTTATGAGCTTTACAGGGAAACTATGCATGAAATTGGTCCTTGTGAGCTTGAGGACATTGATGCGGTTATTCACCTTGCAAATAAGGAAACCATTTGCCCTATTGGTATTGTAAGAGATGTGGAGGTTCTTTGTGGTAAGATTAAGTATCCTACTGATTTTCTAGTGCTTAATTCAGCAGCTCGCAAAACGTGCCCTATCATTTTTGGTAGACCTTTCTTGAACACTTGTGGATATATTATAGATTGTAAGAAGGAGAAAGTTTTAACTAAGTTTGATGGAGATTCTTATGAGTTTAACTTTTCCAAATTTGCTAAAGCTCCTTGTGAAAACAGCTTGCCTAATAAAGATTGTAGGATGGAGCAACTTGCTTCTATTGACCCAGTTTATGACCTTGGGCCTCTTTTTGATGACTGTAAGTATGCTCATTCTTGTGATAAAGTTGATTCTTGTGACAGTTATATTGTCAACTTTATTCAAGGTGCTACTGAAAGTTATTTTGAGAGAGGGAAACATGGTTTTATGCATTTCAATAATGTTAAGTTTCCCCGTTTTATTTTGAAAGCTTTGAAGTTGCATTTGTTTTGTCTTCCTATGCTAGTGGCTTTTTGTTTCAACAATTTGTTTTCTCATGATACCCCCATGCATAGGAAGTGGGTTAGACTCAAATGTGTTGGTTATTTTATTCTTGATGCTCTCTTTCATTCTAGATATATATCTCCTTTGTGAGCATCTTTGAAAGTTTCAAGCCTAACTTAAAAGCATTAAAGAAAAGTACTTCTTGGGAGATAACCCAATAGTTTGGTTGAGTCTTGGAAGTTATTACCTCTGTAATGACCGCTCCTTATCCTTTTGTTTTGGTTTTTGTGTCAAGTTCAACTACTTTTGAGAAGTAGAGGAGTTGTGAAAAGTGGCTGTCCTGGGACAGATTTTTGTGCTGCATTGTAGAAAATCGTGAGGAATCTCAGTGCGTCATATGGAGCTGTATTTTTCTGTGCTTGTTATCCAAGTTGTTACCCAACTTTCATTAGTTTTGCACTTTTTGATTTGAGCAACAGAAGGTTTTCGAAAAAATCAATCTTTACTTGCTGGTGTGTTTTGTCAGATTTCTGGTATCATTTGCATTTGCCTCTTATAGAAGCCCTTGTTTTGATGGATTTCAGTTGAAGTGTGTACCTAAAGGTTTATTTTTTTGCTTACACTAATGTTGCCATTTAAGTTTGTGTATTGCCTTGTGAGAAAAGGAATTTCCAGGAGAAGGAGGAAATGAGTCTGTAGAGTTCATCTTTGAATAGGTAAAAGTGGTGAAAACAGAAGGTTCGTGAAAGCCTAATCTTTTTATATTTTTGAAGTTTTTATTATATAAGGAAAGTTACGAGATGGAACATAGGAGGAACCAGAGGCCGGGGTGGACAAACCCACCCCAGGTGCGGGCCCCAGCTGGCCGCGCCTGGAGGGGGTGTGACCCCCCCGAGCTCTGACGCTTCCTCGTTTTCGTATCAGCACCTTCCTTATGCTTTGAAACTTCATAATATTAACCCCCCGAATCCCCTGAGGTTCGTATATATGTTCTCGTCGTGTTTTCTTTTCGATCTGTTTCTGTTAGGAAATCTTCTCAAGTTTAGAGCATCATGGTCTCCGCCAACGACAAAGGTAAGAAGCCCGAGGAAGATGATCCTTAAGATACCAAGGAGGAGGAGATTTTGGTAGGTGAAGAAGAAGACATGGAGGAGGGCAAGCATTCGGATAACCGCGCTACTGTCTCAAGCATTGGAGTGGTGGCAAAACCTATCAAGCTTAAGAGGACAGCACTGATGTCAACAGGAGGGAAAACCCGCGTCATATCCTCTCTCCACGGTCATCTCCTCCATGTACCAAGAGACCCTTCCATACTCTTATACATGAGCAACAATACCAACATGTTCCCAAAGGGAACTTGCCCTCGATGTGGGATATGCCTCGTTCTAACCATGTAGGGGAGGAACACACTAATAAGGAAGAGTGGGGAAAGAATAGTAAGGACTGGGGTTCTCGGTCTGATATGATCATGAACCGCATTGAGAAAAATTCGGAGTTGATTCGTCCTCTGACCTTTGATATTGAGGATTTGAAGAAACTTATTGAAGAGCTTATCAAGAGAACACCATCACCACCTAAGGAGTAATTCATCATCAGGTTTGGCATCCCCTTGGCTTGTTCCAAGGTTGGGGGAGTGTCGCGGTATCACCACCTTTATCTTTTACCTTTTTGGTGGATTCATATCTTTTTGGTAGAGGTGTTATCTTATAGGTTGGTTTGCATGTGGAAGTATCTCTCCTTTAGTTGATTATCTATGTATCCCTTGGTGTGAGTGCCTTTATGTAATATTAATGAGAAGTTTGATCTTTTACTTTTTGCACTTCTTATTTTAGTTTGCAATCCCTATTTTATGATGGATATTGTTGATCAGTATTGGCATCACTTTGGGAGCATCAAGTAAATCTAAATTGGTTTTGGCAAACCGAGCCCTGGTCAGTAGCAACACTTTTTGAGGTTTGAGAGGAAAATAGAAAAAGCTTACAGGTATTTTGTATCATTTATTTTCTTTCTTGTTGGCTCATAAGCTTAGTATTATTTATTTAAGATCTTTTGTGTCTTCAAGGAAGATTGCATGTTTGGCTTTATCACTTGTAGGTTTGCTTGTTTCTTTCAACTCTTTTGCTTGCTACCTAGCCTTGCTAGCCAAAAACCTATTTTGAGAAGGCATACTTCTCATATTTCCAACCCCTTTGAACCAAAACCTGTGCCATTTGTGTCCACCATATCTACCTATTAGCACTATTGCTATTCCAAGCAAATTCTCAAGCTTCATCTATCTTTCGAATTAAAAAGTATTTTTATGTGAAAACTAGTTAGTAAAGCTCTCAGGAACTTGATGGCACACCTTATTTTCTTGCCCCTAATAGACTTGAACCATTGTGTCATCGAAGTTGTATATGCTTGCATCTATACGTTGGGATTAACAGAACCATGCTATCATGGGGAACGCTTTCAACATTGCACTTGTACGTTGTATACTGTTGATATCATGCTCATTTGTTTACGGATGTCGACGGGGTGAAATAAATAGGGAACTTGTAAGTCTATGAAGTGATGTATGTGTGTTAGAGAAACGCCTGTGCCGCTAGCCTAAGTCATGACTAATCATGGTGGAAACTTGCAGCATCACCATAATGAGCATTCTGTGAAGCATCCTCAATAAAAAGCTATGCAGATAGTAAATAAAAAGATCTTTGAGATGCTCATTGTCTGCTTGCCTTGTCATTTTGGTTATGGGATAACTCTTGTACCATGTGCAAGGGGTACCCCGTTGGCGGTTCTTTATGATACATATGTACTTACAATGACAAGAACTTACCGGTAACTAAAGTTGAGTAGCATGAGGAGCGGCCCTCGTACTCAAGGGACATGAGATTGCCAACTTATATTTCGTCAAGCATATAACCCATATTTGTGCACTTTAACCTTAATCATCTCAAGATTCCTATGATAGGGGCAATGAGGGCTCAAATCTAGTAAGTACCATAATCTTTTGGAAGCTCTTTATGACTTGAATTCCCTGCTTCCCTCTATAAAGGGATCTTTCTCCTGTTTCTAAGTTGAGTCAGTAAACCTACTTCCTCTCTATCTCCAGCAAGCATTTGAGTTGTTTTGTTGCAAGCATTCATATGGTGATTTATTCAATCATGTTCTTTATTTTACTTGTTTGAACAAGACTCTTATCTATTGAGTATCACTTTGAAAGCCTTCATTGTGAAAAACCTTTTTGAGCAAAGAGTGCTCCTGTTATAAAACTTCTACAGAAAGCTTTTTTGTGAAACTGTTTGCCAGCTGTTCTCTGACCAGGAACAAAAGTTTGCCAATTCCAATTATGATTTATCTTTATGCATCTCTATTGTGACTCCTGTACTTGTTATAAGCTAAGTTATATAATGGTGAGTTGCTTTCTCCTATGAGTTGTGTAATGGTAAGTCTGATGCTTCTTGTCCGTATTCTTTTATCAACACTTCACTCCATAAACCTGTGGACATGTTTACTAAGCTCAGTTTTTGCTTGGGGACAAGCGAAGGTCTAAGCTTGGGGGGAGTTGATACGTCCAATTTGCATCACCATTCTATATCATAATTTGCCTCTATTCATTGATATATGTCTTATTATGAGGTATTACTTAAGTCTTTTCCTCTGTTTTTGCATGTTGGATGATTCTTGGAGGATGAACTGTCGGAGTCAGGTTTCTGATGGAAAAAAGAGGTGTTTTGATGCAATTTCGTGAAGATCAGAAAAATACCAGAAAAATCATGGAAAATTATAGTTTCCCAGATGACGAAGGAAGCCAGAAGGGGAGGCATAGCCGGGCCATAGGGGCCCCACGCCCCCTAGGCATGGGCCCACCTTGCCCCGCGCCTAGGGCAGGTGTGGCCCACCTAGCCGACTCCCGACTCTGCCCTCTCGCCTATATCTTCCTCACGGAACCCTTATACCAGGGGAGCGACCACAGAAAGATTTCCGCCACATCTGCGGGGCAGAAAACACCGAGAGAGAAAGAGCTCTCCGGCAGACAGATTTCTGCCAGGGAAATCCCTTCCCGAAGAGGGGAGATCGTCGCCATCAACACCGTCATCAATCTAGGCTTCATCAGGATCATCATCATCATCATCCACACCATCATCTCCACCAGCACCATCATCACCACTCCGTCCCGCTGTAACAATCGTGTTGGATCTTGCACTAGTTCTTAGGGGAAACTTTCCCGGTGTTGATTACTATTGTAGTCGATGCTTGTGAGTGGAACCATTGGATTATTGTTTATGTTCAGATTGTTATCCATTACCATATCATATTTTATCTTGATCCATATGATGTCTCTTGAGTAGTTTGTTTAGTTCTTGAGGACATGGGAGAAGTCATGTTGTTAGTAGTGGATTTGTGTTGAGTTATTATTCAATGGTTTAGTATTTAAGTTGTGGTTCTATTCTTCTAGTGGTGTCATGTGAACATCGCCTACATGATACTTCACCATTTATGGGCCTAGGGGAATGCATTGTGTATTTGGCTACTAATTGTGGGGTTGCCGGAGTGACAAAAACTTGAACCCTCGTTAGGACACCATTGCATAAGGGAGCGTAGGATCTCAGAGTTTAAGGTTGTGGTTAGGGTTATATCTTAATTACTTTCCTGTAGTTGCGGATGCTTGCAGGGGGTTTAATCACAAGTATGTATTAGTCCAAGTAAGGGCGGTACATTAGCACAGGTTCACCCACACAACACTAACAACACCAGAGAAGAGTACTTAGCTATATGAAGCGAAATCACTTGAAAAAATTCCCATGTGTCCTCGAGAACGTTTGGTCCTTATAAGTATTTCCACCGGCTTGTCGTTTGCTAAGAAAGGATTGGGCCACTTGCTGCAGTTGGTCGTTGTCTTTATTACTTGCACTTTGTTTTGTTGATTTATCAGAAAACCCCTAAAAATCTGTTTGCTAAGTATTTACAGAGATTTCCTGCTCCATACCGCTAGTCAACACCTTCTGCTCCTCATTGGGATCGACACTCCTATTTATTGAAAGTACTATGATACACCCCCTATACTTGTGGGTCATCAGAGGCCTTCTTCTTCTTCATGCCAGCCTCTGGTATGAAGCGTGAGTAGTTCCACCTTGGACTACGGGTCCATGTAGTAGCTAGATGGTTGTATCTCCTCCTTTGTGCTTTCATGTCTAGATCTTGTGAGCTTCGTTCATGATTAAGATATCTATTTGTAATCATGCATGTTGTGTTTGTGGGTATCCGATGGATATTGAGATTACTATGTCAGATTGATTAATGGTTTTGTCTATTTGATTCTATCATGTCTGTGTTGTTTGTGATCTTGCATGCTCTCCGTTATTAGTAGCTATCTTGGCAAAGTGGTTGCTAGTGACTCCAAGAGGGGGTATTTATGCTAAATAGTGGGTTCATGCCTCTATATAATCTAAGGGAAGTGACAGAAATCTCTAAGGTTGTAGATGTGTTGTTGCCACTAGGGAGAAAACAACGGTCTCTTGTTCATGGAATAAGTGGATTGTTTATGTTATACACTTTTCTTAAAGCAGTTGTCTATTGCTTGCAACTTAATATTGGAGGGGGTTCGGATGATAACCCAAAGGTGGACTTCTAGTCATAGATGCAGTTGGATGGCGGTCTATGTATCTTGTTGTATTGCCTAATCGAATCTCACAGGATCTTGATGATTAGTATTGCATTGTTATGCCTTGCTCAGTCCTGTCAATTGCCCTGCTGTAATTTGTTTACCCAGCATGCCATGTTTGTTTATCTAAGGAGAACACCTCTAGTGAACTATGGACCCCGGTCCAATCTTTACCATTGATACATCTTCCACTGTTTAGCGTTTACTTGTTGCAAACCACTTTTACCTTCCACACCATACAGTTAATCCTTTGTTACAGCAAACCGGTGAGATTGACAACCTCACTGTTCGTTGGGGCAAAGTCTTGAGTTTGTGTTGCGCAGGTCTCCAAGTTACTAGCAACACCTTTGAGTTGTTTCCTTCCTCCTACTAGTTCGATATGTTAGTTTTGCTTTGCTTGAGATCTAGTCGGTAGGCTTAGCTATGTGGTTTGATCTTGCAGAGAGAGAGAGTGGAGAGTGGATACCTTCTCCGGTGATGGAGCTCGATGAACCGTTGGCCATCTTGGTTGACGGAGAGAGCGTGGCTAAGGAAACTAGGCAGAGCGGCGGCGGAGCTTCCCTTGACTAGCGCTAACCCTAGATTGGTAGGGATGTGTAGGTGGGGAGAGCGGCGGCACAGACGAACCTCGTGTTGCATGCCCTGGCCCCCACCTCCTCTTTATAGCGCTGCCACAGGGTCCTACCAACCATGTAGAGTTGGGCGCCCCCGATCAGGGCGCAAGACCAAGTTGTTCGGGTCGTTGGGCCGAATGGGAGATAAACCTAACATTCTCCCCCTTGATCTCATCTTTCATTCAACTTATACTTTAAACTTCTACTTTGGTACCCATTTCATCACAGATCAACATATAGAGCATGTATCGTCATAATGGTCAGTTACGTACCGTAGATTCAACAACCACTATACACCTCTCTATTTTGAAACAGATTCTTGTTCTAGGCCCTTAATATCAAGGTATCATAGGCTTTCCCTTAAACCCATGTCGGCTAAGTGTTCTCTGAACACACTGGGTGGTAAGCCTTTTGTGAGCGGATCCGCGAGCATTTCTTTTGTACTTATATGCTCCAAACTTATGGTATGATCCTGGATTCTTTATTTCACAACATAAAACTTAATGTTAATGTGTTTGGCAGCAACACTTGACTTATTGTTGTGAGCATAGAATACTGTTGGCTCATTGTCGCAGTACATCTTGAGTGGTCTTTGAATGATGTCTACCACTCTCAACCCGGGAATAAACTTCTTTAACCAATTTGCCTGCCCCGTGGCCTCATAACATGCTACATACTCAGCTACCATCGTGGACGATGCCGTGATGGTTTTCTTGGAGCTTTTCCACGATATAACTCCACCTGCGAGAGTAAATACATATCCTGACGTGTATTTTCTTTCATCTACATCTCCCGCATAGTCTGCATATGAATACCCTTGTATCTCAAGGGAATCAGTTCTTCGGTATGTTAGCATGAGGCCTTTTATGCCTTTTGCATAATGCAATGTCTTCTTCACCATTTTCCAGTGGTCTATCCCTGGATTACTTTGGAATCTGCCAAGTACCCCGGTAACAAAAGCTAAGTCAGGGCGTGTACATACTTGAGCATACATCAAGCTTCCGACAGCAGAAGCATATGGAACCGCTTTCATTTGATCGATCTCATATTGGTTCCTAGGACACTGAAAGTTCCCAAATCTATCGCCCTTGACTATAGGAGCATGCGTAGGATTACTCGCATGCATACTATACTTCTTCAGAATATTCTCTAAGTATGCCTTTTGCGATAACCCTAAAACCCCATTTTCTCTATCTCAGTGAATTTCAATTCCTAGAATGAATGAAGCTTCACCAAGATCTTTCATATCAAAGTTCGAGGACAAGAACTTCTTCGTCTCCAATAGTAGACTAACATCACTACTAGCAAGTAGAATGTCATCCACATACAGGATGAGGAAAATGAATTTCCCATTCTTGAACTTTGCATATACGCAATTGTCCTCCTCATTCTCATCGAACCCAAACTTTCTTATTGTTTCATGGAACTTTAAGTACCATTGCCTGGAGGCCTGTTTTAATCCATAAATGGACTTCCTCAGACGACATCCCATATGTTCTTTTCCTTCCACGACAAAACCCTTGGGTTGTGCCATGTAAACATTTTCTTCCAAGTCTCCATTTAGGAATGCCATCTTTACATCCATCTGATGCAATTCTAAATTATAATGTGCCACTAAAGCCATTATGATTATGAAAGAATCCTTACTTGAGACTGGAGAAAATGTCTCATTTTGATCTATTCCTTCTCTTTGGGTGAAGCCCTTAGCAACAAGTCGTGCTTTATATCTTTCAATATTCCCTCTAGAGTCACATTTGGTTTTGTAGACCCATTTACAGCCTACCATTTTGGCTCCTTTAGGAATTTCTTCTAAATCCGAGACTTTGTTGCTACTCATGGATCTCATCTCATCTTCCATGGCTTCAAGCCACTTCGATGAGTGGGGACTTTTAATGGCTTCTTCAAATGTGGTGGGATCACCCTCCATTTGAACTTCTTCACTGACATAGATCTCAAAATCGTTAGGAATAGCTGGCTTTCTAGTTCTTTGAGACCTTCTAAGGGTCTCGCCTTCTGGCACATTCTCTATGTGGGGCTGTTGCAGCTCTCCCTCATGTGTGGTAATAGGGTCTTCATTTTCATTCATTGTTACCACAGGAGAACCAACAACAGGTGTCTCATCGACATTATCCTGTGTCGGTGCAGCAGCAGGTATCGAGAAAACTGGTTCCTGAATCATCAGAGTGGGTGCATGCACCCGCTTCTCCTCAAGGTTGATTTCTCGGGATACCATGCTCCCCCTGATCATCTGATCCTCCAGAAACACAGCGTGCCTCGTTTCTACAAACTTAGTAATTCTGTCTGGACAATAGAAACGATAACCTTTTGACTTGTCTGGATAGCCAATGAAATGGCAACTTACTATCTTGGGATCAAACTTCCCAAGGCTTGGGTTGAAGAGCTTTGCCTCAGATGGACAACCCCACACTAGCAAATAATTGAGTGAAGGTACGCGACTAGTCCATAACTCATATGGTGTTTTAGACACTGATTTACTGGGAACTCGATTAAGTATGTGAATGGCAGTTTTTAACGCCTCCATCCACAAACCAATCGGTAAGGTGGAATAACTTAACATGCTTCTAACCATATCCATCAAGGTACGGTTTCGTCTTTCAGCTACTCCATTCTGCTGAGGCTCCCCCGATGTTGAATACTGGGCGACTATACCATGTTCCTGGAGAAACCTTGCAAAGGGTCTAGGAACTTGGCCATATGGGGTATGCCGGCCGTAATATTCGCCTCCACGGTCGGACCTTACTACTTTAATCTTTAAACTATGATGATTTTCAACTTCAGCCTTGAATTTATCCAATGCTTCTGAACGTTCTTTAATAGGATAAATGTAACCATAACGCGAATAATCATCCGTGAATGTTATGAAAGAGTCATAGCCATCCACGGATGTCACAGGAAACAGACCACATATATCCGTATGAATTATTTCTAATACTCATGTGCTTCTTTTGGCGCATTTCTTAATGTTCTTTACAAACTTTCCTTTAATGCAATCGATGCATTGCTCTAAATTTGAAAATTCTAGTGGCGGTAGAATTGATTCTTTTACTAAACGTTCTATTCTCCCCCTCGAAATATGGCCTAAACGATAGTGCCATAATTTCGATGAGACTTCATCAATTCTTTTCCTCTTACTCTTTCCATTCAGGGATGAGGAGGCATTCTCATTCTCAGCGCTTATTTCATTCACATTCTCACAAAGTGATAACAAATAAAGCTTATCTTGTCTGAAGGCAAGACCAACAATCTGATTATTAAGCTTGATCTTACATTGTCCATCTAATCGTCTAAGCGCGATACACTTATTAAGTTTCGATGCAAAGAGGGTACATAAAGCACATATACTAATAAAAGTACAAAGCCATTCGACAACTCTAATGGAAGATCTCCAATGGCTTCGACTTCATCTTGAACGCTGTTTGCTACTTTAATACTTCTTTCTCCTCTTTGCAGGGTCCTTCTCATACGAAATCCCTGTAATGAATTGGCAACATGAACAGTCGCACCTGAGTCAATCCACCAAGTAGATTTTGCATAACTTAAAAATAAGGATTCATCAACAAAAGTAATTAAATCCTCACCATTCTTGCACAGATACTTCAGGAAAGCCACACAGTCACTCATGTAGTGGCCCTTCTGTTTGCACCACTTGCAGGTGTCCTTGTCCACTTCCTGTGCCTGGTGTTCAGGAGCCTTTCCATGCGGCCTAGAAGAAGAGGGATGCCCCTGAGGTTTACCTTGTGGCTTGGAAACCTGGAAGTTCCTCTTCACTTTCTTTTTCGCCCCTCACGGGGTCAACAGTTTCTTTGGGAAGTCTCAACAAGTGTCAGGTCAAGGTCAAGCAGAGCAAGCCCCATCTCAATCTTCTCTCGCCATGAGCCGTAGTTCCCTCCATTGAGAGGCTCAATAGCCGAGATGAAACTCATAGGATTGCCTGAAAGCAAAATATCATCAAGACGAGTTAATTCAACGTTGGTAAAATTAAAACATGAAACTTCTCCATATTAATACTACATCACCGTTGGGAAGAAATATAACTAATATGGATAAAACTTACTATTCATAGTGAAATTTTTACTAACAACGTTGGTCATCAAATAAAATAATCACTATTAAAAAATAATTATCTCTTTATTGCATCTAAGCAATTAAAACTTGCAGCGGAATATCATGAATAATAAAAAGACAACAACTTTACTTCTTTACATAGTTTTTAGTGTTACTATACTATTTTTCTACACAAAATTTAGTTGGAAAAATTGCTATAGAAAAAAGGTTGAAAAAACTATTAAAAACAGTAAAAACAACTTCTGAAAATAAATAAACGAACAAAACTGTGCTTGAAGACGCCCTTTTGGGCCTATACTAAGCGCGGCCCACGCGCGCACTGCCAGCCCACGTCGGCCCATGGGCTGTCGCGGCTGCTATTCTATCTAACGCGCACGCGCGCTCGCAGCAGCGTCTATTGCGGCCCGCTTTGGCCCACCAGCCTAACAGCACGGCCTGCTTGGCACGGCCGCCGCCCACCCTGGCCGCATCACGACCGTCCGATGCATCTGACCAGCATCCGACGGTCACACTCTCATCTCGCCAGATCAAAACAACCCCCAACACCCCATCGAAAACCCTAACACCATTCTCCCCTGACCCTTTGTTCTGTTCGCGAGCGTTGCTCTCTGGCGGCGTGCGGCGTGAGGCGAGGCGGCGCCGCCTGGCACAGCCGGCGAAGGGCCCCTCCCTCTCCTGCGACCCCTTTCCCCTCCACCTACTGCTAGCCCCTTATCCCTCCTACCCCCCTTTGCACCAGATGCAGAGAGAGAGCAACAGATGCATGTGGTCGACGGCGCCCCTAGCCCTTTGCCAGCATGCGCGAGCACCTGTTGGTGAACGCGTCACCGTCAAGTGGCCAGAGGCGGTGCCCTTTTCCTGGTGGAGGCCGGCTAACTTTTTTGTGGGGTTTTGGGATCTGGGGTTCCCCTTTCTTTTGTTTGCTTTCTTTCTGCTTCGAATCAGGAGGAACTAGGGAGGAAACAACTAGGGGCAGTACGGGATCTGGGGTTTTTTCTTTGACTCTTTCTTCCTAAAAAAAGGTTTTGGTTGGATCTTAGAGGTTAGGGTTTCAATCTATTGGGGGTTCTTCTTCCCGACCTCGGCTTGCCGATGTGTCGGGATCGAGAGGAATGGCGCAGCCTCGCGGCGGCGCTTCTAGGAATGGCGTAGCCTCGGGATCTATTCTTTGCCTTTGAAATTATACACGAGTAGTGGCTCTGATACCATTGTTAGTTTTGCTTTGCTCGAGATCTAGTCGGTAGGCTTAGCTATGTGGTTCGACCTTGCAGAGAGAGAGAGAGAGGTGAGAGTGGATACCTTCTCCGGTGATGGAGCTCGATGACCCATTGGCCATCTTGGTCGACGGCGAGAGCATGGCTAAAGAAACTAGGCAGAGCGCCGGTGGAGCTTCCCATGACTAGCGCTAACCCTAGATCGGTAGGGATGTGTAGGTGGGGAGAGCGGTGGCACAAACGAACCTCGTGTTGCGTGCCTCGCCCCCACCTCCTCTTTATAGCGTTGCCATAGGGGCCCACCAACCATGTAGGGTTGGGCGCCCCCGATCAGGGCGCAAGACCAAGTTGTTCGGGCCGTTGGACCAAACGGGAGATCAACCTAACACGATAACCTTGGTTTCTAACTGAGGGAAAAAATTGCTGCTGTGCTCATCATACCTTCCTCTTGGTGTCTCCCAATGAAGTGCTGCTGCACTCATCAAGCCTTTTTCTGGCGCCGTTGCTGGGGAGGCTAAGGACGTCTTCACAAGGGGAGTCCTCCTCAACCTTTCTCTTTACTTTGTTTTTAGTTTGCTTAGTTTATTTTGTTTGGTTTTGTTTGCCTCTTTTTATCAAAAACTCCAAAAAAATTAGTTTAGTTTGGTTTGCTTTCCCTTATCAAAAACACAAAAAAATTAGTTCCTGCTCTAGTTATTGTTGTTGTTTTGGCTTGCTCTTTTGCCAAAATGAACTCTACTTACAACACCAAGTTGTGTGACTTCACTAGCACAGACAACAATGATTTTCTAAGCAATCCTATTGCTCCACATGCTCCTGATGCTACCTTTTATGAAATTAAGCCTGCTTTGTTAAATCTTGTGATGAGAGAGAAATTTTCTGGTGCTAGTTCTGATGATGATGCTGCCCATCTCAATAACTTTGTTGAACTTTGTGAGATGCAAAAGTATAAGGATGTAGATGGAGATATTATTAAGCTCAAGTTGTTTCCTTTCTCCTTGAGAGGAAAAGCTAAAGAATGGTTGCTATCCTTGCCTAGAAATAGTATTGATTCTTGGATTAAGTGAAAAGATGCTTTTATTGGAAAGTACTACCCTCCTTCTAAGATTATATCTATGATAAGTGATATTATGAAATTTAAACAACTTGATAATGAACATGTTGCTCAAGCTTGGGAAAGAATGAAATCTTTGGTTAAGAATTGTCCCACTCATGGACTCACTGCTTGGATGATTAGCCAGACTTTTTTGGCAGGTTTGAACTTCTCTTCAAGAAACCTGTTGGATTCATCTACTGGAGGTACCTTTATGACCATCACCTTGGGTGCTTCAACAAAACTCCTTGATAATATGATGGTTAATTACTCTGAATGGCACACTGAGAGAGATCCACATGGTAAGAAGGTAAATTCTGTTGAAAAACCTCCTCTTTGAGTGATAAGATTGATGTTATTATGGCTATGCTTGTTAATGGGAAAGCTCCTTTAGATCCTAATAATGTTCCCTTAGCCTCTTTGGTTGCTCATGAAGATCAAGTTGATGTGAACTTCATTAGAAACAACAATTTCAACAACAATGCCTATAGGAATAATTTTGGTAGTAACAACAATTATAGGCCTTATCCTCCTAATAATGGCAATACCTATGGAAACTCCAACAATGCTAGAAGTGCCCCCTCTAAACTTGAAGTCATACTCAAAGACTTTATTATTAAACAAACCACTTTCAACAAGACTATGGAGGAAAAGTTTTTAAATGTTGAGAAAAATATTTCCTCTTTGTCTGAAGCACAGTCCTCTTTGATTAATAAAATGGCTGCTAAACCTGAAACCATGAAAGTGCCTTTTCTGCTACTCATTCCATACAAGTTACTATTAATGCAAATGTTAGACTGTTAGCCCAACTTCATGCTAAGTGGGAAAGAGAAGCTGAAATTGCTAGAAACAATAGTGTGTGTACCATCACCACCACCAATATGGATGCCACTAAACCACAAGAAGTCCCTATTCCTCCTCCTACAATTCCTAAGCCCAATGAGTCTACTACTAGTGATGCTAAGTTTGACTTTTATCTTGATGGTTGCAATATTTCTGAAGTGATTATGTTCCTGCAAAAGCTTGCTAGAAGTCCTGATGCTAGTGATATGCATGTTGCTTTCACCAAACACATTACAGATGCTCTTGTTAAGATCAAGGAAGAGAAGTTAAAACACAAAGCTTCTATTCCTAGGAAAGTAGAAGATAGTTGGAAACCCATTATTAATATGCAAGTGAATGACTTTAATCTCAAAGCTTGATGTGATCTTGGTTCTAGTATCTCTATTATGCCTAGGAAGATTTATGAAATGCTTGATTTGCCACCTTTAGAAGATTGTTATTTGGATGTCCCACTTAATAATAATGCTAAGAAGAAACTCATGGGGAGTATTAATGATGTTCTCATTATGGTTAACAATGCTTATGTCCCTGTTGATTTCTATGTTTTGGATGTTGAATACAATGCTTCTTGTCCTATTACTTTGGGAAGACCTTTTCTTAGAACTATTGGTGCCATCATTGATATGAAAGAAGGCACCATTAAATATCGATTTACATTCAAGAAAGGTATTGAACACTTCCCTATGAGGAGAGAGAAGTTGCTTTTTGTTCCTCCTTTGAAAGCAAGATTTGATGTTAATGCTTCCTCATTTGAAAATACTTGATTTCTTGCTTCTTGTGCCTAACTTAAAGGCGTTAAAGAAAATTACTTGTTGGGAGATAACCCAAGAGTTTCCTTGAGTCTTGGAAGTTATTACTTTAGTAATGACCTATCCTTATCCTTTTTGTTTGCTTTTTGTGCCAATAATGACCTCTAATAAGAGGGAAGTAAGATTTGGGGAGTTGTTGTCCCGAAACAGATTTTTGTCCTCCACCATAAAAATTCGTGAGGAGTCTTTGTAAGTCGGATTGAGATGAAAATTTAATAATAAATCCCCCAGTATGTTAGCTAATTTTCGTTAGTTCAACACTTTTTGATTTAAGCAACAGAAGATTTTTGAAAATATCAGTTTCTACCTGCTGGTCTATTTTGACAGATTTCTGCCATTATTTGCATTTGCTTCTTATTGATTCATTTTTGGGTTCTTTTTGGGGAAATTGAGCTTTTTGAAGGAGTTGCTACAGTAGATTGTGTTTTTAGTGAAAAGTTTTGCTGTTCTAAAGCTAAACCCAAAGGTCTATTATCTTTTGAATACACTAATGTTGCTAATGAAGATTGTGTGAAGTTTTGTATGAAGGAAAAATTTCAGGTGTGGAGAGAGAATGATGTAATGAGATGAATAATGGACAAAATCTCAAGCTTGGGGATGCCACCCTGGTGTCACCCAAAGAAATATCCAAGAGGTACAAGCGTCAAAGCTTGGGGATGCCCAAGGCATCCCCTTCTTCATCAATAAAAAGCTCAGGTCTTTCTAGACACTTCGTTTTTATTGTTTCATGCATTGTTGTGTTGTTCTCAGAGCGTCTTAATTTTCATTTTCTTTGCTTAGTTTGTTTAGTTTGCTTGAATAAAGTAGTTTGGACCCCTGTTCTCGCCGTGTTGTTTAAAATAAGTCGATTGGTGTTGGAAAGGAGTAGAAAGTTCTTGCTTGAGAAGTGCAAGAGGAGTTTGCATTGACTGTGACTTAGACTTTAGCATGTCATGCTAGGTGTTGTTTTGACCTTATGCTTAGTGATTATTTCTATAGCATGACTTGTTCCAAACAATTGGGATTGCTTAGTGTGCCTTGAAGGAATCATGTGTTGTTTTAGCATACGGAAGCATAGTATTGTGGTATTCTCCTTTGATGTTTTGTTTGGGATGACTTGGCACATGATCACACCATGTTATGACTATGAACAAGTCACCATAGCCTCTATGATCATTTATTCCTTGACTTGTAGTACCACTATGTGCTTTGATTAGTAATGTTTTGTCGCTCTGCATGATTATGGCCATTATTGCTCCCTTAGTTGGTTGCTTGTCGTGGTATTGCCAACGAGTACGCCATGGAGGGGTCCTCACAATGCATGTTTAGAGACGTGGGGTAAGGCAGATGGTTGACAGGTACGAGGTAACACAGCTTACCCAGGTTCAGATCCCACAACGGTGGCGGAATCCTACTCATGCTATAAATCACTATAATGGCTATACGCCGAGTTACAGGGATCGGTTCGTTGTGCGAGGTATGAGTTAATTGGTGCCCTAAAGGCTCCCATAGGTCCGACTTATATAGTCACCAGATCCTAGGGTTACAGGGAAAGTCCTAGCCGGACAGGTTACAGAGCCCTACACTGCATACAACTAGTCTAGCGTGTCTTGCACTCCAAGGCTCTGGGTACGTCGGTGACTCCTCAGTAGCCTTCCTTTATCCGACATGGGCCTCCCTTCTGGATTCATATAACTGGGCCGCCTAGCAGGCCATGGGCCATGCTACCAACTGTGGGCCACCCGGGTTATCCGGATTAGAGACATGCTATGAGGATACCCATATAGCATATCCCCAACAGTAGCCCCCGGAGAACTCCGAGATCTTTCGCCGTCTTGCCTCTTCAGGTTGAATGCTCCGTCTATGTGAATGTCGGCAAATCGTCAAGCAATATCTTGTAGTCCTCCCAAGAACTCTGCAATGCTCTCCGTTTTCAACTTTGTAAGTCGGAGAAATGCTTAATCTTCCATCGTACTCTTCTCGTAGCCGGACTGGATCCGTCCATGCCAGAATCTTCCGATGGGATGGCTCACATGCCCGTGTCAGCTAGAGCAACATAGACAATAGGTCAGCAACGCCTCGTAACTCACACATGCAGAGAACACAATGATGTCCATTTTTCCCGCGCGAAGGATACAAACCATTGGCGGCGGCGGTTGGGAACGTGGCAAAATTTCCGCGCACGCGCATACACGCGTTGTCCACGCAGCAACCATTCGATCACTTTGCACGAATCTTGACGCTAGGGGTTATAAATTTCAACCATGGCAGATTTTATGTTTTCACCTCATTCTTCCCTGTGTCATCGTCTTCCTCCTGCGAACACCTCCTCGAGCTCTCCGCGCGCATGCGAAAAACCCTAACTTCTTCCCAATCTCCTAGTCACCTCTCTCCTCTCACTCCAATGGCTATAAACAGCTCTACTCCGTCCATGGCGGCGACTAACGAGAGCGCGGCCAAGCCGGCAAGCTCCGTCCATGTGCCTCCAGAGGGCGTGGTGGTGCCGCGGTCCGCGGTGGTGGAAACCACCGGCGACGACCATATTCCAGCGGGGCTGGAGCCGCTGGAGGAGGAGGGTGACTCCCACGAGGGAGATTGGCGTGGCTCCGATATCACCGATGGTGATATGAGGGAGTTGCTCGCTGAAGTTTACCTCCCCGCGACAGAGGGGCTCATCTGGCGAGCGGCGCCGGCCGGCGAGGTCACTCCTTCTCCCCAAGCCGGAGAGGTGTACCTAAAAGCGCAACTAGTACGCGGCGTTTCCTTTCCGATCTCCGACTTCTTCCTTGTTGTCCTCAACCATTACCGGGTTCAACCTCAGAACCTCTCCCCCAATAGCATCCTGGCGCTTAGAAACTATGTAGCGCTTTGTGAGGGCTATCTAGGGATTAGACCTAGGTTAGACCTATTCATTTATTTCTTTACCGTCAAGAGGGAAGCCGGGGCAAACAAGAACAAGCTCAGGAATTGCGGAAGAATTAGTTTTAAGATCCGGTCTGGCCGGCGGTTCCCCGACATCGTCGGCCACGAGTCCTGCAAGAACTGGCAACGTACATACTTCTACGGCCTAGATATCCCTCTAGCTGGCCGAGAAGGAACATACCCGGACTTTGTCGACGGGGCCGCCACTGAAGCCCCGACATGGAGATCCTAGGCCACCCTTCCCTCCGACAACGACGCTTCCCGCGCCATAAGGCGGATAGAGTGGTTCGTAGAGACGGGTCTGACCGGGTTGTACCTAGCCATGTGCTGGTTCGTCAGGCGGATCCAGCCTCTGCATCACCGCGTGAAGCTGTTGCACCAGTATACCAAGGAGATGAAGGATAGCCTCCGCATCTCCGAGGACAACTTCTCGAGTGACTCCATCAAGCTCCGCCTCAAGTACATCGTCAAGGTGAAGGACAGGAAGCGCGGCTTCGCCATCACCTATGACATGTTCATAGAGGGCAAGTGCCTAGAGGTACCTGTTTATTTTCCGTGTATGACATATACTCCAATTATTCCGTCTAGCCATTACTATCTCATCTAACCACTTTGGGATTTCACTTAAAAGCTTAAAAGTCTAGATGAGGATAGCATGGCTGTCAAAATCTATGACCCCAAGATGAAGGAAGTCACTGTCGTGTCCGACGACGATGTTCCATTGGCACGAAAGCGGAAGAGCTCCACCTCTAACGCTGCCGACGGAGGCAAGAATAAGAAGACGGAGAGTAGAGTCTCCAAGAAGTCCACTGCCGCCCTGGAGGCGGATAAAAGAAAGATTACCGACATCCCTTTCACCAAGGCACCCACTGTTGTGTAAGCTTCTTTCCTTCCGACATTGTCCATTGTTCGTCTTATTCCTGTACTTATACTTTTGCACGTTTCAGGAAGATGGCCAGTTTAAGTTTGAAGAAGTCCTCCAAAACATTGGGGGCTTATAAAAATATCAAGGATATGTTGCACCAAGCGTCTCCTGCCATCGCCCCCATCACTCCCATCGTCAAGCCTGCTGCCGCACCGACAAGCTCTCCGGCTATGGTGGCATCTGGCCCTTCCGCCATGGAAGTGGATCCAGGTGTCTCCGTGGATCTTGTCCTTGTCGACGAGCAAGCGACACAAGAAAGCACCGCGACCAAAATGGCTGAAGCTCCGGCTAAGGATGTCATCGGTAGCGGTAAGGCGATGGTGGTAGGCGGAACGTCTTCCAAAGGTGGCGCTTCTGCACCCAGGACGCCAATAGAGCTTCCAAATATTGTCTACCCGGCGCTTACGCCGAGTAGCTCAACTCTGGCTCCTGGTGCAGCGCCAACTTCTTTGACTTGCGGCCTTGAGGAGCTTCTCAGGCAAGCGGATATCTTGCGAGGAAATAGTCTTTCCTTCAGCAAGTTATTTGCCGAGAGCGCCACCAATCTCAAGATCATCGCACTTGTAAGTTTTATTTGCCTTTTGCATTTCATATGAGTATCCCATTGTAGCCCCCGAGGATTTAGACAGAAACCATAGGTCTTTGCATCTAAATGCTCTAAGAGTGACTAAGCTAGAAAACTTCTCACTGTAGCCCCCAAGTATGTAGATTAAATGAATTATTCCGACTAGATACTTTCAGAGTAGCATATGCAGTGTTTGTAAATTTCAATACTGTAGCCCCCAAGCCTCTAGTTGAAACAGAATTAGTTCCGACTGGATGCTTAAAGAAATACTAAGCATATTTGCCGAGTTAAAAACTCTCACTGTAGCCCCCAAGCCTCTAGGTGTATATTTATTCGGCTAGATGCTTCAAGTAGACTAAGTAACTTTGAACTTATTTCCATAGAATGAGAATGCTCGGAGAGGCGTCACCAACGAGAAGTTCCACAAGATGCGCACTGAGCTGGAAGCTAAAAAGGATAAAACTGCTTTCTTGAAGGAACAAATCACCCAGAGCAAGAGTCTGTTTTTCCTTTCAATTTCGCCATCAAACTTGGTCTTGTGCCATCACTCTCCAACTACTCATTGTGTGCTGTTATTTCTCCGACTTGCAGAAACCATTGCCAAGGACAAGGACATTGTCGAGCAATCCAACCACATTGAGTTGCTGGATAGAGAGAACAAGATCCTTATGCAGGCGAGAACCGACACTCTGAAGATGCACGAGGAATCCATGAAGGCCCTACAGGAGTCCGCCAACACGGAGATGAACCGCCTGAAGGAGGAAATTGCGATCCTCAAGGAGCAGAAGAAAGCTGCCGATGAGCAGAATCAACGTAACCTTGAGGCTTACAAGATTCTACGACAAGAGCGGGACTCCATTGCGGAGACACTTTAGCAGGCGGAGGCGAGCATATTTGGTAAGAAATCTCCGTATTGTGTTTCTGTATGCCAAGTAATCTGAATTGTTTGTGTTTACTGAACTCATGTGCTCCTTTGTTTGTCGGAAATGTAGCTCCTATTGGTTTGACCAATTCGCCTCCTCCGCCAAAGGAATGCATGGTTCTCGCTGGCAACTTCATCAGCACCACCGTCAAGCAAGCCAAGGAGATCGCCAGGCCCCTCAACATCAACATCAAGGTGGTGGACTCCGTGATGAAGTACTCGGAGATCTTGCGTCAATCCCAGAGCATATCGTAAGATGGAAAGCTTCATGTACCCGGGCTAGCGCAAGAATGCCGTTGGCAATGATCAAGGCCCACTATGAGAACGCTCACATCAACACAGTGACCTTGGGTTGTCCCGACGTAGACGATGAAGGCCAGAAGATTGACCATAAGGCTATCTGGGCATCGCTCGCGGGTTTTGACACCAAGGTTTCCGAGTTGGTTGATCACAACGTCTTCGTGCCTCTTGAGATCACTGACGACGATCATTCGAGTTCCTCCAAGTCCCTCAAGACCATCGACTTTGAAGATGAACAAGATGGCTATCCTGCTACTGACGATGTTGCATCAAAGTCTCCTGCGCCAGAGGAATGAAAAAACACTTTGTAATATTTGTTTCCTCTGGATTGGTGTATGCGGAAAAACTACTGTGTTAACTTAAGGCGGAATAACAATAGTTGTAATTTTCCTGCTACTCAAGTACTAGTTCCAGTGTGTAAATATTTTTTAAGCAAGTGCTGGCTTATCCATTACTTTGGTTCTTATGCTTGACCTTTCATGAGTCGGAAGACTCGTAGTCGGAACCATGCACTCAGTTGATGATGCCCAATGGCACCGTCAAAAACCTAAGCACAAAATCGCCGATAACAGGTGCCAAAAGTCACTACTCCAGAATCCACATAAAAACAACAAAGAACGTGTAGACCAGAAAACTTAAGCTAACGCCTGTAGGCGGAATTTTCACAAGTGCAAATGCAAAGCTTGCGCATAAAGGTTTTATACGATCCAAAAATTGAACACTAAAGGAGGTAAAGGACTCAAGAATATGAGTGAACCAGAGAGCTTTATTTCATTGATCATATAAGAAGTACAGAGTAGATAAAAAATATGCTAAGTGTAAAAAGGACGTAGTTGTGCTATGTTCCATGGCCGATCAAGCTTCAGGTAGTTATCATCCGGGTCACGTCGCTTACGCTTATGATCTTCGCTGGGTCTATCCTCAAGTTCACGGTTGTCAACGAGGTAGTAAGACCCATTGAGCAGCGCCTTGCTTATGATGAACGGTCCTTCCCATGGCGGGGATAATTTGTGTGACTTCTTCTGCTTAAGTCGGAGCACCAAATCCCCCTCTTTAAACGAGCGATGCCGAACGCGGCGACTATGGTAGCTATGTAGCTTCTTCTATTAGATGGCGGATCTTTGGCATGCCAATACGCGATCTTCCTCGAGAATGTCCACATCTAGGCGCCTGGATTCTTTAGCGCCATCTTCGTCGTAGGCGGCAACTCTTGGTGAATCGTGAAGGATGTCGAAAGGCAAGATGGATTCTGCTCCATATACCATGAAATAAGGGGTGTAGCCGGTAGATCTGTTGGGTGTAGTTCGTAAACTCCACAGCACAGATGGTAATTCCTCTGCCCAGGCCCCAGCTTCTCTATGTAGCGGTGCCTCAAGACATGGCTTGATTCCCTGCAGAATTAATCCATTGGCTCGCTCAACTTGGCCATTGGACTATGGGTGTGCCACAGATGCTAGGTCAAGTCGGATGCCCTTCTCCCAACAATAAGCTTCCACTTCTCTGAGTGACACGTTGCTGTCGTTGTCGGTGATAATGCTATGTGGGAGACCAAATCTCACCACTAGACCTCGGACAAACTTAAGGGCAGTTGCACCATCAAGATTTTTAATGGGTTTAGTTTCTATCCATTTGGTGA
Organism: Avena sativa; assembly: GCA_916181665.1. Lineage (NCBI taxonomy): Eukaryota > Viridiplantae > Streptophyta > Magnoliopsida > Poales > Poaceae > Avena > Avena sativa. The sequence continues at coordinate 381,560,484 of OV702284.1, forward strand.
ATTTATCAACTGCTATAAGCAGATGCATAAACCCACATGGTGTCGTATGTAATGGACCGACCATGCCTAGCCCCCAGACTGCAAACGGCCAAGTTATTGGTATTGTTCGCAATTCTTTAGCTCGAACATGGGGTTATCGGGCATAATACTGGCATCCCATGCATGTCTCAACAAGCTTGTCGGCGTCCGCTTTCGCGGTCAGCCAGTAGAATCCTTGCTGGAAGGATTTGGAGACCAGTGATCAAGGAGCGGTGTGATGCCCGCAATCTCCGAGATGAATCTCACGAAGGATGTCGATACCTTCTTGCTAGGAAACACACTTAAGGTATACACCAGTGGTGCTTCTTTTGTAGAGCTATCCATTGGTTATGGTATAGCCCTTTGATCGATGTACTATTTGCCGACTTTCGACCTCGTCGATGTGCAAAGTTCCATGTACGAGATATTCCATGAACGGTTTTGTCCAAGCTAGAGGGATCTTTGTCACTGTGTGAACGAAAGAATAAATTCTATCCGGGTTCTTGAGGTCCGCTCCCTTCAAGGATGGTGTCCGTAGATGCTCCAGAAAAACGCCAGGCGGAATTTGTTTGCGCCCAGATCCAAGCTTTAACATCAGATCAGCCGCCTCATTTTGCTCCCTAGGTACATACTTGACTTCGTAGCCCAATAAGCTCTTGGATATCTCGTCCACTTCGTATCGATATGCCACCATCATAGGGTTCCACGTGTTCCAGGTGCCAGCCACCTGCTGGGCAACCAAGTCGGAATATCCACAGCAAACTATGTGCTTGATTCCAATATCCTTGGCTATGCATAGTCCGTGAATGAGTGCTTCGTACTCCGCCATGTTGTTCGTAGCCTCGAAGTGGATCTGCAGAACGTAGTGTAGCTTCTCCCCATTTGGTGACTGTAGTAGTACACCAGCCCCCGAGCAATTGAGTAGCTTTGATCTGTCAAAGTGCATCACCCAGTATTCTGGCTCTGTCATAGGGGTAGCATCTGGCATATCCATCCAATCTGCAATAAAATCCGCAAAGATATGTGATTTGATAGCATCGCGTCTCTTGTAGGTGATCTCGAAGGCGGAAAGTTCAATGCCCCACTTTGCGACCCTTCCTGTAGCGTCGTTGTTGTTGATGATGTCGGACAGTGGAGATTTTCTCACAACTGTGATAGGGTGCTCCTGGAAGTAGTGCCTTAGCTTCCGAGAAGCAAGGAACACTCCATAAGCTAGCTTCTGGTAATGCGGGTAACGCTGCTTGGACTCCGTCAAGACCTCGCTTACATAGTAAACTGGCCGATGAACTCCGTACTCATAGTCTGGTTCTCTCTGCTCTACCACGACGACGATGCTGATTACCCGGTTGGTGGCCGCCATGTAAATCAACATAGGCTCCATAGGCTCGGGTGCTGCAAGGATAGGCGCCGAAGAGAATATCTCCTTTAGCTGCTTTAATGCTGCATCTACTTCATCCGTCCAAGTAAATTTGTCCGCCTTCTTCAACAACTTGTACAATGGTAGAGCCTTCTCTCCAAGTCGGCTGACGAACCGGCTTACTGCTACGACGCAGCCTGTGAGTCGTTGTATGTCCTTCAGGCATGTTGGACGGTTTATGTTTAGGATGGCCTTGATTTTCTCTGGGTTGACCTCGATTCCACGCTGGGAAACGATAAAGCCCAACAATTTGCCGGCTGGAACCCCGAAGACGCACTTCTTAGGGTTAAGCATCATGTTGTATTTCCGGAGATTATCAAAGGTTTCTTTTAAGTCGAAGATTAAGTCGTTTGACTTTTTAGACATCACCGCTATATCGTCCACATAGGTGTGAACGTTCTAACAAATTTGATCGTGTAGGCAATGTTGCATGGTCCGCTGGTATGTGGCACCTGCGTTTTTCAGCCCAAAGGGCATCGTGACAAAGAAAAACATGCCATAAGGTGTGGTGAACGAAGTGGCCAATTGGTCTGACTTCCTCATCTTTATATGGTGGTATCCTGAGTATGCATCGAGAAAACACAAAAGTCCCGAGCCAGCCGTCGAGTCAATGACTTGGTCAATGCGAGGCAAAGCAAACAGATCTTTGGGACACGCTTTGTTCAAGTCGGTGTAATCAACACACATTCTTAATTCTTTGGTTCCTTTTTTGGGGACAAGTACATGATTGGCCACCCATCGGGTGTGAAGGACTTCTCGGATAAAACTAGCCTTAAGTAACCTAGCTATATCTTTGCCTATGGCGCGTCTCTTCTCGTCTCCGAAGCATCGTAGAGGTTGTTTCAACGGTTTGCACTTTGGATCAATATTCAAGCTATGCTTGGAAAGTTCCCTAGGTACACCTTTCATGTAGGCAGGTTGCCAGGAAAAGATGTCCCTATTCTCATGGAGGAACTCGACGAGCACGCTTTCCTATTTGGGATCCAGGTTCGTCCCAATGGCGGTGGTCTTGGAGGCATCACCTACCACAAGTTCCACCGACTTGGTTTCGATGTCGGCCTTGAAAGCTGGGGCGGAGTCAGAAATCTGCTTCTTCGATGTCGGCATTTCTGTGGCATCAACCTTGCTCTGGATCTCCTTGAATTCTTTGTTGTAGAGGACAACTTCTGCAAAGGCTGCTTCTCCAATCTCGCAGTCCCTTGCCTTGGTAAAACTTCCGGATACGATGATGACACCATTTGGTCCCAGTCTTTTTCTAGCCTCCACTTGTATGATAAATCTCTACTCATGCTTCCAACTCCCAACAAACCAAGTTATTCAAAAGTGTCCACTATAAACTCCTATGCATGGTGTGTTACACCATTCCAAGTATATTCTTGTTTTCAGCTATCTTCCAATTAAAAAGTACTTTGTTATGTGAAAACTTAGTGATTAAAGCTCTCACAAACTTGATGGCACACTTTATATTCCTGGACCCTAATAAACTTGAACCATTGTGACATCTATGTCGTATATGCTTGCACTTATACGTTGAAATTAGCAGAACCGTGCTGTCACGGGGAACGTTTTCAACATTGCACTTGTACTTTGTACACAGTTGATATCATGCTCTTTTATCTATGGATGTCGCCGGTGTGAAATAAAAAGGGAGCTCGTAATTCCATGGAGTTATCTATTTTGTGTTAGAGAAACGCCTAGGCCACTAGCCTAAGCCATGCCTAATCATGGTGGAAACTTGCAGCATCACCATAATGAGCAATCTGTGAAGCATCCTCAATAAAAACCTATGCAAATAGAAAATAAAAAGATCGTTGAGATGCTCATTGTCTGCTTGCCTTGTCATTTTGGTTATGGGATAACTCCTGTACCATGTGCAAGGGGTACCTCGTTGGCGGTTCTCTATGATACACATGTACTTACTATGACAAGAACTTCCATGTGACTAAAGTTGAGTAGCATGAGGTGCGGCCCTCGTATTCAAGGGACATGTGATTGCCAACTTATACTTTGTCAAGCATATACTCCATAGTTTGTTCACTTTATCCTTAATCACTTCAAGATGCTTATGATAGGGGAAATGAGGGCTGAAAGCTAACAAGTACCATAATTTTTGGAAGCTCTTTTTGAAACTTGAAATCCCTTCTTCCCTTTATGAAGGGCCTTTCTTCCACCATTATTGAGTCTCCACCTTCTTCCTTTAGGCACCAGTAAGAGAGCATAGTTGGCATTCTTAGTTCTATGTGCAGTGTCCCAAAACTTATTGATTGATGCATATTGTTGGTATTAATTGTTCTTGTGCTATTTGTATCTAGTCACTCTTATGAACTTTCAAGGTGTCCTATGCATCTATTTACTACTCTATGAGGGACAAGTTGAATGCCACTATGCCATGTTTTCTGTATGTGAAACAAACAAATGTTTTTCAATGCATGTTATTCATGATCTTTGTTTGTAGCCTTTCATGTTGCATGCATAGTTACTTTGTATTATTGTTAGAACTCCATCTTTCATGCACATGTTTAGAGTTCTTTGATCCCAACTTTCAATGGTTGCAAATGGTTTGGTCTTGGTTTTGATGGTGCATGTCACCTCAAAAATTATTCTTTTATCACTTACCTACTCGAGGATGAGCATGAGTTCAGCTTGGGGATGCTTGATACGTCGGAAATGTATCTATAATTTTTAATGTTCCATGCTTGTTTAGTATCTACTTTGCTTTGCTTTGTCCACACTTTGAGGTTCTTTTCATATGTTTTCTGGTACTAACCTATTAACAAGTTGCCACAGTGCGAGTTGCCTGTTTTCTATTGTTTTTGGTTCCAGAAAAGGTAGTAAGGAAATATTCTCGGAATTGGACGGGACAAAAGGCAAAGTCAATATTTCACCGAGGAGAACACGGAGTCCAGAGGAGAGACGGAGGGGCGCCACAGGGTGGCCACACCCCCCCACACCCCAGGCGCGGCCTAGGGTGGGCCCATGCCTGGGCAGGGTGTGGACCCCCTGGCCGCCTCCCAGCCTCGCCTCTTCGCCTTTAAGAAGCCCCCGATGCCTAAACCCTAAGTACCCGATCAATATTCCACGAAACCATCTGTAGCTGCCGCCACCATCGTTCCTAGATCGGGGGGACTGAAGCTCTTCCTAGCACCCTGCCGGAGGGGAGATCATCCCGGAGGCCTTCTTCTTCACCAAGCCAGCCTCCGGTATGAAGCGTGAGTAGTTCCACCTTGGACTACAGGTCCATGTAGTAGCTAGATGGTTGTATCTCCTCCTTGTGCTTTCATGTCTAGATCTTGTGAGCTCCGTTCATGATCAAGATCTAATCTATTTGTAATCATGCTTGTTGTGTTTGCTAGGATCTGATGGATATTGAGATCACAATGTCAGATTGATTAATGGTTTTGTCTATTTGATTCTATCATGTTTGTGTTGTTTGTGATCTTGCATGATCTCCGTTGTTAGTTGCTATCTTGGACAAGTAGTTGCTAGTGACTCCAAGAGGGGGTATTTATGCTCGATAGTGGGTTCATGCCTCTACTTAATCAAGGGAAGTGACAGAAATCTCTACGGTTGTAGATGTGCTATTGCCACTAGGGAGGAAACAATGGTCTCTTGTTCATGGAACAAGTGGATTGTTTACCTTACACACTTTGCTTAAAGCAGTTGTCTATTGCTTGCAACTTAATACTGGAGGGGGTTCGGATGATAACCCAAAGGTGGACTTCTAGTCATAGATGAAGTTGGATGGTGTTCTATGCTTTGCTCAGTCCTATCAATTGCCCTGCTGTAATTTGTTTACCCAGCATGCCATGTTTGTTTATCCAAGGAGAACACCTCTAGTGAACTATGGACCCCGGCTCAATCTTTACCATTGATACATCTTCCATCGTTATTGTTTACTTGCTATAAACCATCATCACCTTCCACACCATACAGTTAATCCTTTGTTACAGCAACCGGTGAGATTGACAACCTCACTGTTAGTTGGGGCAAAGTCTTGAGTTTGTGTTGTGCAGGTTTCCACGTTGCTTGCAACACCTTTGAGACGTTTCCTTCCTCCTACTGGTTCGATAACCTCGGTTTCTTACTAAGGGAAGACTTTCCGCTGTGCTGCATCACACCTTTCTCTTGGGGTTTCTCTACGAAGTGCTTCTAGGCGCCATCACACACCGGTAGGGGAAGCAGCAATAGCACGAGATCCAATATTCCCAGCATTCAAATCCTTGACCAAGAAGAAATCCAAGCCATCAGAACATGCACCAATAAGGACTTTGGGGCAGAGGTAGATGACCTCCTCACCAATGCAGATCACCTCATCTTGGGTGAGAAATTTCCCAACCAGAGGAGCACCCTTTTCATTCATGAGAACTAGCCATACACGTCCCTCCTTGATCCAGAGATGAACAGATCCATCATAAACCTTGGTACGGCCATGTTCCCGATCCCGAGACGTGGAGTATGTGGCCTTCCATTGTCCTGAGGGATGAATCATGGTGGAGGAAGAGGGGAAAAGAAGGAGATCACCTTTAAGAGGATGAAACACCGAAGAAGATGGTCAGAGCCGAATGGAAGGAGGAACAACCGCCAAGGAGATCGCCGGCCTTGAAGGTTTTAGGGTTCAGGTGGGGGAGGGGTGGGAGACACTCCATATTTAGAACAACTGACTTGTTACAAACTTGTATGAATAACCGTCTCATGAAATGTAAGACACACTATAAAAGTTTCATATTCCACGATTATAATAATTATTCAAAAAATATAAACTGTATGATAAATCTTGAGGGAGAGTTTCGTCGGCCATCATCATGCTTGCCATCAACACGTAACGTCACCTCCTCTCTTGCAGCCATCATTCATGTAGAAGGACCTGTTTTCATAAAACAAAACAAGTATCAGATACTTCGTTACTGGAACAAATGTTTGCATGATGCAGGTCCGGATGTATCCTTTGAAGCTGGGAGGAAGTGACCTAAGCAATACTCCTATTGCAAAGGATTCCGTCATCCAATAGTCCACTAGGTGGCTAGTCTCCTGTGTGCATCAAGCATGCGGTCCAGGTGATCATTCAGACAAGTGTGTTCCTCCATCTTCATGGATAGGAAGTCCTCGACTAGCTCGTACTTCCACATGCGCACATGGGATATGAACTCTTCCCTTAGGTGTTCTAACATCACATCCAGTTCAAGATCACCTATGAGCTCATGTAGTTCATCAACCATGCCTTTGAGCATCAACTCTTGTATGAATGCGGATCTCTCCTGACGAAAGATGCGGTCCTCCCCGCTTCTGTAAATGCTATATCAACTATTGAAATAGAGACAGACACCCGCTAGCCACTTATACGGAACAAGTCGTATGTTGAGTGTGGAACCAGTCTCGTGTAAGAGTATGTTTAAGGTCGGTTCGAGCAGCTTCATCAATCAATACCGCGATATAAACAAGTACACGTGGGAGGGTAACAATCAAAAAGTCGACGCCCACACATCACAACTCGTGTGTTCTACCTATACTAGCATTACTATGCATAGATTGGCTCAGATACCACTGTTGGGGTTCGGTGCAGAAAATCAAAAAAATTACTATGCGGCAACCCAGAAGCCCAAGATCTATCTACTACTAATTCAGTAATGGGAAAGACATACGGTATTCATACCTTTGAAGACCAAGCGCGGTTAACGTACCACGAGGAACGTGGATGAAGAAGACGCCCCGACGCTGACCTCGAGGTCACGATGTCCTTGCGGCTCCACGACAACTCCTAGCACCGAAAGCACGATGCTGCTATAGGGAGTCAGACACGTACGGTGATTGACGTCGACCCCCTCTTCTCCCCGATATAGGCGAGATTGTGGAAGTAGATCTCTCGGCTCCGAATCTCGCAGAGTGACGGCACTCCACGATGAAGAACTTCTTTCTTGCATAGCCCTGACAAGGGGGCCACGGTCGCACACGAGAGAGAGAGAGGCAACACAGGCCTTTTATTTATTTCCAAGTGGAAATTTGTGTCTTTTAATCCTCCCATGGGCACCTTATTATATACGCGGAGGGAGGGGTTCCCTCCACCTTTAGGTCCCAATGTGGGACTAAAAACAATAGGAAAAAGGGGAAATGAGCACCAGACGGGTGGGCCAGCTTCCCACCCACGCCTGCCCTAGCCGGCCAGGCGGCGACGGCCCAGGTGGCAGCCAGCAGCGAGAGGCGGGGCGAGACCGGTGGGCCGGCCGCGTGGCCCACCACGCCAATGCGCACACAACGGCCAGCGGCCGCGCCCGGGTGGGCCAGGGCCAGGCAGCCTGCGACGGTGGCGGGAAGCAGCAGCTGCCCCGCGTGGTAAAAACTATCCACCCCCCCCCCTTTGGGCTGGTTCAAAAACCGGCCCTTTTCCTGCTGCGTTGTTTTGCCTTTTTCGTCTGTTTCTTTTTAGGTAAAATCCCTACGGGATTTTTCCTAACTATTAAGATGAATTTTATAAATCATTATTTAAATATTCTTTTACAATATATTAATTCATAATTAACATATAATAATCATATTTAAATAACCATTTATCCAAAAATCCTTTTTCGGTCCTTTTCCTTATTCTTTCTCCGAACGACTTTGGATCTCCCCAGAAATTTTCTGGTTCCTCTCTTATCACTTCTTTAGTGATTCAAACTAGCCATTAACAATCTCCAAGCTTCGTCTAGCCCTTAAGCATGCTACCCAATAGTTCGTGAATACAACAGACATGGCCAAGACTCCTCTAAGACCAATGATCAACATCGGGATCTGGACATCCTATCCTTTTTGGCCACTTGTGTACTCAATGATATTTGTCGTTGAACCGTTAAACATTGTGTCTTATTCCCTTTATCTCTATGATACTATATTATCGGAGGTTTGATCAAGTGGTATCCCTATGTCAGTGTTCAATCTTGTTACCGACAATACCTTCTTTACTCATTTCGATAAGTAATATCTGCATGACCTAGTCACCCGTTGCACAGCTATTGGATATAAATTATCTGAGTGGGTCCAGAGTATCTTCAGCTATGCGGATGGACAAATCCTGCTCTTGACTCAGTCTCTTCAATATGTTCCTCTAGATATCCAACGTCACCTTTATAATCACCATATCACTAAGTAACATTGTGTGCCGTTAGAGTATCCTCAGGTAACACTGATTTGATCTGGTCTCACAGTCTAAGAAAAGAGTCACTATGTTTCCTGAACATCATAATCTAAACTTCGTGACATGATCTTGATATGATGCTATAGATAGGGTATGTTCACCATCTCATTCCCCAATGAAATGACCTCATTGTCAATTAGGGGCCGAGGCACCTTCATGATCAGGAAACCTTTGATCATCAGTTGACCAATGAACCGGTGACTAGAGTTTCACCAGGAACTACTGTTTGTTTGTATATCTCACGTGTATCGATGTTTCCTATCAATACGGTTATAGCATGATATAAAACTTGATCATAAACTTTATGAAATATGCCATCTTAATACTTGTCTCTAGGGCATATTCCCTTTAGACTCAGCATTGGTAAGAACCCTTATGTCACTGTGATAGTGGTATCTGGATTATCCATGAGGGGTTGTCAGAGGTAGATCTTCCACTTCGGTGGGGGTTGCTAGGGACATGATCTGCTCACTAGAGTCTCCAAGGGGTTACTAGGATTATATCTGTCTATATGGGGGTTAATGGAGGTATTCCTTCTTGGGGGAGTCGTGTTCCATGTGGGTTCACGCAGAAGGGCAGTGATTAGTTGGATCATCTACTAGGCCCCACATCATGGAATTGTGGACGGGAAAGTACGCCCGGTTGTGCAACAAAGATTTGATCTCTCATGGGTAAAGCAACGAACCTCAGCAGAGTGTAAGAATTGTGACATGCTACTCCTTGTTCCGGGAAGGAGCTATGAACGCGGTAGGAGAGGAACTCCATGAAGTTCTGGTCAACCTGTGAAGACTCATGGGCATAGTTTTTTATATTAAAATCAACCTTTGAAGTACGAAAACTGCATAGTGCCAAGGGCTAATAGTCCGAGGTGGTAGATAGAGCATCAAATTTCCCACCGTGCATATAATGAACTTGATGGTAACGTTGTTACTCACTCTTTCCTTTAATCCCTTGGTTAGACTCTGAGGAGCCATAGGACACCCCAATGTATGCTACCGAAGGAAAAGAGGATGTCTACTATGAGGAACCAGACCTATTCGGAGGAGAGGAATTTGTGGACTACGAGATATTCTATGGAGTTGGAGGCAAAGAGTCTAAGTAGTTGCCTATAGTTATATAGAACTTAAGTCGAGCCGAGAAGCACAAACCCTATATAAGAAGTTGTTGAGCACAAGTTATGATATGTGTTTGAATCTTCGTTCTTGCGCTAAAACTTATAAGTATGGTTTGTAAGTTTGAATAACTTTGAGGTGCTGATCTTTTGGTATTGTAATAATAATAATGTGTGTATGTCTGTAATTTGGACCCACAATGTTTCTGTTGTACCACTCTAAGGGATGTGATATTTGCGAAACGGTATTCTATAAGTGTCATGTCAACGACTATAGTGTATTACACATGCAGTGGTATGCTGGGTCACCACGGCTAGTATCAGAGCCATTTCTTTGACCTTAGGTTGGAAACCTAGTAAAGGGTATTACCTATAGGATTCAAGTAGCAATGATAAAGAGTTCTCTAAAAAGTATGATGATTATTCAATTGAGAATATTTTGCTGTATACTTTTATTTCGATAATTCTTTATTAGGATGCATAGTTATAATTTATAGTTACTAACTAAAAATATTTTGTATATAGTTAAGATGGCACCGAAGTTTCCAAAACAAACTTTGGTAAGGAAGAGATTCTCGAGGATTATCAGGGGACATTAACTAAACAACTTCAACAATTTTTGAGAGTTTTTGGTTGTCCGACCACCATTCCATTTAGTACCTTGACATACTACGATGGGCGCATGATAGCTAAATATCGTGTTAGAATCCATGTACCAGAGAATCTTGGTGTATATTACGATTTACCCATGGGTGAGGGTAGAAGTCATCTAGCAGCATACCATGTTGCTATTCTAGAGGCGATAGCCACTATTCGGGAGCACAAAGACCAAGAGTTGGAAAGAAGCACATATGATGTGATTCCTCATGATTCCATAGACTCGGAGCCAGCACCAGATCATCTTACTTTAGTCAAGAAGCATCCCAAATTAGCTTCCAAGTTTATGGATCTGTATCGACTGATAGTTGGGTATTTGTATATCCTAGAGGATCTAACTGATCCCGAGAGGAGGGAGAAGTTGGCATCTCAATTAAAGAATGAATCAGTAGGCAAGGTTAGCCCAACATTTAAGGACATTCCCATAGATCCAGTATCTTTTACACCATATTCTTATTCACCTATACCAAAACCTACCTATGATCCTAACTTAGACATGAGGTATCCAGTACCACAGGGTTCTGAGGAGGCAACTGATTCAAAACTTCCTATTGAGAATTCTGATGGGTGCAGAATGGGGTCACCTATTGGATCTCGAGGAAATCGGATGTTAGTAGATGGTTCTGACAGAGATGTCGGACAATCTAGCTGGATGGGTGAGAGGTCCAATGCTACTAATAGCAGTAGGAATGCCATGTTTGTAGATAGTCAGGATGAGGAGGAAGATCCCAGAGAGAGAGTGTTTGAGGAACCTATACATTATTCTACCCTAGAGAATGTACATTACCCAACGATCATTGAGGACTATCATACTCAGTAGAGCACGCGGGGAGCAACGGAATCTGAGTTTTCCATTGATTACTCTAGGGATGAGGCTTAGGAGATGCAGATGGGTGATAGAGATGAGAAGGTTTCTGAAGACCTTTCAGCTGAGCTAGATGGAGTTAATGCACTCAGGCTAAGTGATAACTCAAGTCCTGATACTTCAGATACCGAGTACATTCTATCTGGAAGGCCAGTTGTTCCACAGACTATACGTCGGACTTCACATTAGCACGGTTGGATTCTAGGCATGTATAATGAGCGTCGTGGCTATTGAGGACTTGGATCTATCAAGGAGGGTAGTAGCTGGTATTGCGTATTGTAGTGTTTGAGAGACTGTTGTATTAAAATAAGTGAGGTAGCATTCACATGATTTCGTAGTACTTGTATTGTACGGGTTTGTAATGACATTGCACCAACTATGTTGTTTGTAATGTATAATATGTATAATGCATATTTGGTTCTTATTTGGATCTTGATTTCCATTGTGTGACTAGTTCTATGCATGAAGTTGAGCTCAGAACACATGTGCATGATGTAATTATGAGTATTCGCTTTATGTTGCAGGACTAGGGGGTCATGGATACGGGAGTAGGAACCGAGTCTGAACAGCAACGCGTGGAGTGTGAGGCAAAAGAGAAGGTGGGTGAAGACGCCAGGAACCAAGGAACAATACCACCACCACCAATGAGGCCATTAATGGAGTATAATTTCATGTAGTATATGCAAATGATGCAAGAATCTCAGAATAAGTTCATGTAGGATTTGTTGGGACGAGCGGGAAATCAGAGAGAACTTGAAGGTCGAGGTGTGAGTCTTTCTGACTTCTAAATGCAAGGCCGTTACCTTTTGCATCAACTCCTGAACCAATGGATGCATAGGATTGGTTGGCAGATACAGAGCGAAAGCTGAAAACTGTAAGATGTAATTATGAGGAAAAGTTGAGGTATGCAACACATCATCTAACCGGACCTGTAGCATCTTGGTGGGAGAATCAGCTAGCAACGCAATCACCAGGAAGCGAGTATACCTGGGAGGAATTCAAGCAAATATTTCGTGAATATCATGTACCAAAAAGTGTGATTGAACTGAGGTGAAGAAGGAAACTAAGAGGATCCAATCATCTAAGCCTAAACCTAATCTGGAGTTTAAACCCAAAATTAGGCCTTCCAATAATAATTTCAATCGGGGCGCACCATCATCCAAGAAGGGTATCATGTGTCACAATTGTGGATTACCTGGACATGTTAAAAGTGAATGTCATAAACCCACAATCATATGTTATGGTTGTGGACAGTAGGGGCATATGAAGTCTGATTGTCCCAATAAACCACCCGACGGTTGGCCTACAAAAGGTGGAAGACCAGCAAGTGGAGGCAGCGGACAACCTAACAGGGTGGAAATTATGCCAAGAACAATAACGGCAAACAGAGCAGGCCTACTAGAAAGCTAAACTGTACAACCTTGGAGGAGGTGGATAACTCGGAGCACGCAGTTATAGGTACGCTCAACATTCTTACCAACCCCCAAAAAGTTTTATTTGATATGAGTGCAACTACTTCCTTTATATAGGAGCAATTGTGTGATCAATTTGGGATTAGAAGGGCACCGTTAGAAAACCCAATGACCGTAATAACGGCCGAGGTACCATAATAGTTCGCCACATGAAACTAAACCAAGTTATCTCCATATGTGGTTGTACATACTTTGTGGATCAATATGTGATTCCGTTGAAGGGAATTCAGTAGTTCTTAGTATGGATTGGATGAAAGGACATGGAGCCCAGATAAACGGTGAGGATAAAACAATTTTGAAAAAATCCCCAAGTGGCGGAAGGATAGTTTATCAGGTTGACAAACACAGTCATATCATGGTTGGTCTTCAAGTACACTCAATGAAGGAGGTCAAGTTGGATGATATTCCAGTAGTAAAGGAGTTTCAAGATGTTTTTCCAATAGAATTACCAGGAATTTCACCTGATCGGGACAAAGAGTTCACGATTGATCTTATACCTGGTATAACACCTATTTCTCAGGCACCATGCAAAATGGGTTCTAAAGAGCTAAAAGATCTTAAAGAGCAAATTAATGAGTTAGCAAGTAAAAGATTTATTCAAGAAAGTGTATCCCCATGGGGAACTCTAGTGATTTTGTGGATAAAAGAGATGGAGGATGACAAATGTGTGGAGATTACAGAAATCTAAACAACATCACCATCAAGAACAAGTACCCATTGCCAAGAATTCAAGATTTATTTGATCAAGTTAAAGGACCTGGCATATTTTCCAAGATTGATCTGAGATCATGATATCATCAAATCAAAATCAAACCTGAAGATGTTCCAAAAATAGCATTTGTGTCAAGATATGGTCATCATGAGTACCTAGTTGTACCTTTTGGATTGACCAATGCACCAGCAATATTCATGAATCTGATGAACAAAATCTTCATGCCCTATCTGGACAAGTTTGTCATAGTTTTCATTGATGATATTTTGATATATTCCAAGGATAAAGAGGAGCATGCAGAACATTTTAGGATAGCATTGCAAATCTTAAGAGAACATAAGCTATATGCTAAGTTCAACAAGTGTGAATTCTGGTTGGACAAGGTAGAATTTCTTGGTCATGTGATCAGTAAGGATGGAATTGCTGTAAATCCATCCAAAGTTCAATTAGTATTAGAATGGAATGCACCAACTAATGTGAAATAAATCAGAGGTTTCTTAGGTATGGCGGGTTACTATCGGAGATTAGGTTTCTCTAAAATAACCGGAGCAATGACCAAATTACTAAGAAAGAATACTCCATTCGTATGGGATGAGAAGTGCGAAGCTAATTTTCAAGAGTTGAATACCAGATTAACCAAACCACCAGTCTTAGCAGTACCTGAAATGGGAAAGGATTACAGAGTGTATTTTGATGCATCCAAGGAGGGATTAGGGTGTGTACTAATGCAGGATCGCAAGGTAACTGCTTATGGTTCTAGACAAATCAAACCTCATGAAGCCAATTATCCAACCAATGATTTAGAATTAGCAGCAGTAGTCTTTGCTTTGAAAGGTTGGAGGCATTTTCTCTATGGAGCAAAGTGTGAATTGTACACCGATCATAAAAGTCTCAAATATTTCTTCACCCAAAAGGAATTGAACATGAGACAAAAGTGTTGGCTAGAGTTAATCAAGGATTATGACTTAACAATCAATTATACTTGTGGAAAGGCCAATGTAGTAGCAGATTCTTTAAGCCGGAAGAGCACAGACACTCGACCAATCAATAGGGAACTACCAAAAGAGTTACAAATGGATTTGGAAAGGTTATAAATATAATTCATAAGCATATAAGTTCTTGGAGGTTTAGCTACCATGAGAGTAGTTGAAGAGCGTAGTAGTGCTCTTCGGAATGAGATTTTTTGACATCAAGATGAAGATCCTTTCATTGTTGAAGAACTTAGAAGAATTTCCCAAGGTCAAACATCATCTTTTCACCTAGGAGATTATGGATCTTTATGGTTTCAAAATCATCTTTGTGTACCAGATGTACTTGAGATCAGGGAGGTGATACTCCAAGAAGCACATGAGACACCATACTATATTCATCCATGGATTACAAAGATGTACATGGATCTTAAGGAACTATTTTGGTGGAATAACATGAAGAGGTATATTGCAAAGTATGTGTATGAATGCCATAATTGCCACAGGGTAAAGGAAGAACATCAAAGTCCAACATGACCACTGTGACCACTAGAGATTCCAGAATGGAAGTGGGAGGAAATTGGTATGGATTTTATCACAGGGTTACCCATGACTCTGAAGCATCAGGATATGATTTGGGTGATTGTGGACAGATTACTAAAAGTGCACATTTTATTCCAGTAAATCAAAAAGATAATGCTGAGAAACTAGTAGAAATATATGTCAAGGAGATTGTTAGTAAGCACGGAGTACCCAAGAAGATTGTATCAAACAAAATATATGTGTTTACTTCAGCATTTTGGAAGCAACTACATGAAGCACTTGGGTCAAAATTGGATTTTAGTATAGCCTATCATCCGGAGACCGGAGGCCAGACAGAAAGAACTAAACAAATCTTAGAAGATATTCTTAGAGCATGTGCATTAGATTTTGGAGGTTCATGGGAAGATCATCTACCTTTGGCAGAGTTTTCCTACAACAACAGCTATCAGAGTAGTCTGAAGGCAGCACCATATCAAGTACTTTAAGGTAGAAAGTGCAGATCTCCAATATGTTGGTATGAACCTGGCAGTAGCAAAGAATTTGCGCCAGACTATATTAAAGATAAGCAGGACATCATTGATATCATTAGAGATTAATTAAAGATAGCTCAAAGTCGTCAGAAGAGTTATGCAGATCAAAGTCATAGATCATGGCATCCAGAAGTGGGAGATATGGTATATCTCAAGGTTAGTGCAATGAAGGGATTCAAAAGATTTGGAGTAAAAGGAAAATTGAGTCCAAGGTATATCGGACCATTCAAGATACTGAGTCAGAGCAGAACTATAGCTTATGCTTTAGAGTTACCAAAAAGCTGGCTCAAGTTCACAATGTTTTCCATGTGTCACAACTCCAGAAATGTCTTAAATTTCCAGATGATGCAATCATACATCAAGAGATTGAGTTACAAGCATATTTGACTTATGTCGAGAAGCCATGCAAGATTCTAGAAGAGAAACCGAAGAGGATAAGAAACAGAGCTATTAGGTACTGCAAAGTACAATGGGAACATCATCCTGAACGAGAAGCAACTTGGGAGAAAGAGGATGATCTATGAGAATCTTATCCAGAACTATTCAGGTACACATCAGGAAACTTCGGGATGAAGTTTATTTTAAGGGGGGAAGACTGTAACATCCGAGTGTTTAAGAACCAACGGAGGGTAGAAATAGAAATTTGTGCATTTGCATGCATTCATCTGTAAAACCGCGGTAAATTTTTCACCAAACAAAACCCTAGAGAGACCAGAGTTTCTTTCACTACTTTGAGTTAGGATTTAGCTCTTTATAGTGATCGTTATAAATTTTGACATGATCTCTAGGAATTATAGTGATTTTGGGTGAATAATTTGAATTCGTATTTAAATTTGAATCACTTTTGAAAAGATTAAAAAATTAGAAGTATTAAAGTTTTGATTGTTAAGAATATTTAAAATTAGAAAGTATGAATTCTTGAATATATATTAAATATTATACATGGAAAAGAAATGACTACAATATAAATATGCGAATATAAATAAGAAAGTTCATTTCTTATTCTTTCCTTATTCAATAATAATAATAATAAATCAAATACAAATGAATAAGTGAGAAAGTGTATTACAAGAAAATGAGCTTTATTGAATAAATACTTATTACAATGTTTGGTACCGGAGTTAAATGGAAAAAAAATAATTAAACAAAAAATCCTAAACTAATATCTATCCATTCCTAATCTACATATGTTGATCATTAGAGCTTTTGTACCTGCAAAACAAAGAAAATAAAGGAACACAAAGAAAGTAATTTATGTTAGTTTTGCTCTCAGTTTTTAAGCAGTGGAGTGCACTGTTCATTTTACCTCATTGAGCAAATACAAAAGGGGAAAGTTTCACCAAAAGGGCAGTATTTGTTCTTGTAAATCCAAAGAAGCTTCAGTACACCATCATAAGCTAAATAAGGGGAAAGATTCACCAAATTATATGATAGTAAAAGGAAGGGGCAGTGAACATTTTTCACTTGATCTGATCCAAAGGAAAAAGGCAACTGTGAAGCATCCCACACAACAAACTGCATGTAGTGTGTTGTCGACAACAGGGAGAGGAGAAGAGAGCTCAAAACCACAGCACACACTTAGCAAAGCCTGCTTTGCTCAAAAGTTCACAACCATATCCATAGTTCATTACCTCAATAACACAGCCAACACCACAACAGATCTTACCATTTTTCCACTAGATCAACCAAATATCCACCATAACAATCAGCAAGAAACCACACAAGATGGTCACCTGATGGAGGGGGTGGATTAGGTGGACAACAATGGCACGCAAGAGCATAGAGCATCAGCACCAGGAAGAGTAGGACAAGATCAAGGAAAGAAGGATCAGCAACCAGCAACAACAGGCATCAAGGTAGCAGGCAACAGCAGCACAAGGCTACAACTACCACGGTCTACTCCAAATCCTAGGGTATATTCCAATTTTTTGATCCAACACTTGAGCTAGTACATATACAGTGAATGAATGTTGGAGAGGTATCCTGAGTAGTTATGCAACTAGCATAATAGGTACATCATGGGATACTTAATAAACAAGCAGTAAAGCTAGTATCTATTCTTAATAAAAGACTAGTATCAGACCATGCATCATTGACCAAGCTTATATCTTCTACTCTAAGCTAGATAGCAGCATATCAAGCCATGTAGTGCTACATGGCACATTCCAATAGGTGGTAGCACCTCTGTCGCAATTAAATCATTTCTATCATCAGGAAAAGTTTCAACCACATAAATATTTTCTCAAGAAACAATTAAATAATCTTCCTAATCATCTTAGGAATCATTGGTTTGATCCACTTCATAGGAATAGCTAGTGATACCTCAGAATATCATGGATACAAATCAATATTCAGTATATCTTGTTGTTTAATAACCACTGGTAAGAGAAGTACTAGAGCCATTAGTGATAAAAGATTCACTCTAGAGATCTTTAGCTAAGTAGATCATCATCAGTAGAACTATAACACATGTATCCACAACATATAAGCCAGTACACAGATAATCACTAGTCAGTAACACTACTGAATCACATCAGCCATGAACCCGAGTAAAAGTTCAGAAATTAAGGGCTAAACCTGAACCCATCAATCCTAAATCAATCTAGTCACAAGCCACAAGTAGTATTGATCAGCAGAGAACCCTAGAACTAGCTATGGGGCTATCTTGGAGTAATCCAATACCACAATGAGGGATTACAGAAAGAATCGAGAGAAGAAAGGGGAAAATCACCACTTACCCGAGGTCCTCGCTAGGAATTAAGAGGAAGCAGTGGACGGCATCAAGGAAGAACACGGTGGCACATGGAGCACCCCATAGGGCATTGCAATCCACGCCGAGCCACGTCCATGGAGGCTACCGAAGAGAGGACGTCACCACATGGTCGCCAAAGCACCAGGGTGGCACCAGAGGGGCGTTGGAGCGCCAAACCACTGGCGGGGTCCAAACCCTAGGTGCTAGTGAGGTGGAGGAACAGCCAGTAGAAGGCATGAGCGGCGAATTGAAGAGGATAGGATGACGCAGCATCGTCGACATCATCACCTTGCACTGCAGTGGCAGTCGGGAAGGTCAAGGTTGGTTGGAATCAAGCAGCGACAGCGGGATAGCTCGCAGTCGCCAGAGCGAGTGAGAAACGAGAGGGTGAAGTCGAGAGAGAGAGAGAGAGAGAGAGAGAGAGAGAGAGAGAGAGAGAGATGAGCATTAGGCCAGTGGGCTGGTCCAGTGATGCCTTGGGTGGGTTTGACCCAACCTAGTTGGGCTGGATCGGGTTGGGCCAGCCCAACGGGCCAGGCCCAGTTTTAAAGAAAAGAACCCTAAGTCTATTTATTAAAAGACTAAAATACCCCAATACAAATTAAGCTCTAAGACAATAAATAAAAATCCTAAAAATACAAATAATATATCTATGTGTTCATAAAAATGTAATCTACCTAGTTAAAAATAGTGAGTTGCATTTTAAAATGATAAATCTAGGTTAATTATTTTTATGACATAAATTCCTTATGGAGTTTTATAAAAATAAATAAAATACCTATAAATAAATAAAATTCACTTTTATGAACCTAAATAAATATAGTATTTGAGAAAAATACTAATTTTTATTTTGGTTTAAATATAATAGAATCCTCTAAATTAAAACACTTATTTTTTAATGGAATTTTAAGAAAATATTAATAAGAGTTAAAATTAAATTAAAATTAGTTTTAAACTCTTAAATTAATGTATGTTATCACAACAATATTAAATATAATATTTACAAGATTTTAGGAATTATCAACTATTAACTTTCTTTTATTAATAAAGAACCTTTAGGACTTTAATAATATGGGTAAAGCACGCAAAGAAGATAAATAATAAAATGATGCATTACATTAGTATGCATGTTCATTATTGCTTCTTTAAATATTTTCCTTGCTGAGCAATAATGGTATTTTATAGAAATATAAGCTCAAGGTCGAGTGCAAGCATCTGACTTCACTACCTTGCAGTCACAAGGCAAGTTCATCACTTGCTCATGTCCTTTGATGTGTTTTATCAAAGTATTTGAAACTTGTGTGTTATCACCTATGTTCTAATAAGGAGAAAGAAAACACTATTTTCTCAAAGAAATAAAATGCTATTATCATCCTGAGTGATGATAAATATAAGATTAGCAATGGAACCAAGGATTCCATGTGCAATAAGATCCATCATATATGGATTAATAACCAATAACATCAGTGATTCTAGCATCGCATAATATGCGTTAACCATGCGATTTGTAATGGGACGGAGAAGTCAGCTGGATCTTCTTCCTTTCACATGAAAGGATGACCTTATCGTGAAGTTGTAGATTCCCTGCAAGGACTCAACATGGGTGGGAACCCTTATGTCCCCATGATACTGGTGTCAAGATTTTCTGTGAGGGGCTATCAGAGGTAGGTCTGCCACTTCGGTGGGGGTTGCCAGGGACACGATCCGCTCACTAGAGTCTCCAAGGGGTTACCAGGGTTATATCTGCCTATATGGGGGTTAACGGAGGTATTCCTGCTTGGGGAGTCATGTTCCATGTGGGGTCATGGAGAAGGGAAGAGATTGGCTTGGATCATCTACTAGGACCCACATCACAGAATTGTGGACAGGAAAGTACGTCCGGTTGTGCAACAAAGATTTGATCTCTCGTGGGTAAAGCAACACACATGTGCAGAGTGTAAGAATTGTGATATGTAACTCCCTGTTCTGGGAAGGAGCTACGAACGTGGCATAAAAGGAACTCCACGAAGTTCTGGTCAACCTGTGAAGACTGATATGCATAGTTTTTGATAATAAAATCAACCTTTGAAGAAATGTTTATGAAAATTGCATAGTGCCAAGGACTGATAGTCTGAGGTGGTAGATAGAGCATCAAACTTCCCACCTTGCATATAATGAACTTGCTGGGTAACGTTGTTACTCAATCTTTCCTTTGATCCCATGATTAGACTCTGAGGAGCCAGATGACACCCCGATGTTGTTGGAGATATGCCCTAGAGGCAATAATAAATATGGTTATTATTATATCTTTGTGTTTATGATAAATGTTTACATTCATGCTATAATAGTATTAACAAGGAAACATTAATACTTGTGTGATTTGTAAACTAAAATAGAGTCCCTAGTAAAGCCTCTTTATAATACTAGCTTGTTGGTTAATAAATGATTGTGGTTTCCCTATCATGAACATTGAGATGTTATTAACAACAAGATCATATCGTTAGGAGAATGATATGGTGGACATACTCCTATAGATAAGCGTAGCATAAATATCAAGTCATTTTAATAGTTCAATTGCTATATGCTTTCTGATACATAGTAACCTAATTCCTTCGACCATGAGATCATGAATATCACCTTCACCGGAAGGATGCTTTGATGACATCAAACACCACACCGTAACTGGGTGGCTATAAAGGTGGCATTGAGTGTTCGGAAAGTGTTGGTTGAGACACATGTATCAAGAGTGGGATTTGTCCATCCATATGATGGATAGATATACTCTGGGCCCTCTCGGTGGAATGTCATTCAATTAGCTTGCAAGCATGTGACTGGCTCACAAGGGATCACATACCACGGGAACGAGAAAAGAGTACTTATCGGTAACGAGGTTGAACTAGGTATGCAGAGATACCGACGATCATAACCTCGGATAAGTAAACTATCGTGAGACAAAGGGAAATTGGTATCGTATGTAAGTGGTTCATTCGATCGCAAAGTAATCATAGAAATATGTGGGAGCCATATGAATTTCCATATTCCTCTATTGGTTATTGTTCGGAGAAGTGTCTCGATCATGTCCGCATAATTCACGAACCGTAGGGAGACACACTTAAGGATTCGACGTTGTTTGAGTAGTTATGGAATGATGAGTAAGAGACCGAATGTTGTTCGGAGTCTCGGATGGGATCCGAGATATCACGAGGAGATACGGAATGGTCCGGAGAATAAGATTCATATAAGGAAAGTCCTATTTCGGGGTTGGAGAATGGTTCCGGTGTTTTCATCGGGAATGTTCTAGAAGGTTCCGAAATGTCCGGCACTCCGGAGGGGAAGGGTACATGAATGTGTCATATCAAGTTGGAATGATTGCATCATGTACTAGGTGTCATCGCTGAACAAAATAAAGGGTTTAATCAAATCCTAGTTTGAAAAGTCAAACGCCAATTTGAAAAGTCAAACGGCTATTTTGAGGTGGAGGGGAAGTAGGAAACCTACTTGGGGAGGAGTTCCCTCCCTCCACCGCCGGCCCACTTGGAGACCGAGTTGGGGAGGGACTCCCCTCCCCTGGCGCGCCCCCTCCACCTATATAAGGAGGGGCAGGTCTGCCCCTCCAAGTACACAACACCTCCACCCAAAACCCTAGCTCCTAGCCGCCGGCGCCGCCACCTCCTGCTGCCGCCACCTAGGCAAACCCTAGCCGCCGGCCTTGCCCCTCTTTGGTGCGTCTAAACCCTAGATCGCCGATGCTCTCTCTCATAGTCCACCATACTCACTCCGGCTTAAGGCGAAGCCCTGCGAGATCTCCCCTCTACTTCCGGTACCACGCCGTTGTGCTGTCGGAATCGCAAGGAGAGTGCTACAACCTCCGCTGCCTGCTGGAACAAGGGATAGGAAGGTCTTCGTCGAGTACCGAACATGTGACCGACTGCGGAAGCGCTGCCGAAATGCAGCGCCGGAAGGATCGTCTACGCGATCTTGAGATCGGAAAGAGTACGACTACATCACCCACGAGAATCCGCTCTCGTTAAACACTTTGGACTCTTCGAGGGTGAGTTATTCCATCGACTCGTTGCTACAATCTAGTAGATAGATCTTGGCTTGTTTGTTTGTATGCGGTAGAAATTTTTTTTTCCATGCTACGAAACCCTACAGTGGTATCAGAGCCCTGTCTATATGTAGATCTGTTGCACGAGTAGAACACAATGGTCATTATGGGCGTTGATGCTTTTGTTGTCGACTGCTTCTTGTGTACTTTGCATCTTGCGGGATGGTGGGATGAAGCGGCCCGGGCTAACCTTACATGACATCGTTCATGAGACTTGCTCCACGCTTGACATGCAACTTGTATTGCATAAGTGGCTTTTCGGGTGCCTGTTTCTCCCAACATAGTTAAGATTCAATTTACAACGGGTGATTGACAATGCTAGTATCAATGTTGTGGTTCTTGTTCGTAAGTTAGAACGACACTTATTGAAAGCCCCAAACCACATAAAACATGCAAAGAAAGTAGAGGCGTCTAACTTTGTTTTGCAGGGGTGTGCTGTGATGTGATATGGCCATGATTGTGACTATATTTGATGTATGCAATGTTCCTTATTGTAAGTTGGCAACCGGCAGGAGCCATATGGTTGTCTTTAATTTCTGTTAAGACCCGCGTGTCTATTCAAAGTAGTTGTAATAGTTGAAGCCGGTGGATGACAACCATGGAGCAGCGTCATTGACCTTGATGCAATGCCGGTGATGATGGAGATCATGTTCGTGCCTGAAGATGGAGATCGAAAGCACAAAGAAGAAAGGCCATATCATATCACATATTATGAATTGCATGTGATGTTAATCCTTTATGCATCATGTATTGCTTAGTTAACGACGGTAGCATTATAAGATGATCCCTCATGCACGTGAATATCAGTTCTAAAGTGTTCACCCTTAGTAAGCACCGTTGCTAAAGCTTGTTGTTTCGAAGCACCACGTGATCATCGGGTGTGTTAGATTCCGCAAGTGTATACAACGTGAGCAAGCCAGATTTGCTCATGCGGAAGCTAAGGTTTGATCTTGACGAGCCTAGCATGTACAGACATGGTCTCGGAACACGGATCACCGAAAGGTAAAGCATGAATCATATAGTAAGATATGATGAACATGTCGATTGTTCGCCATTGAAGCTACATCGACTCTCGTGATGATCGGTGTTGATGTGGTGGATTTGGTTCGTGTGATCACTAAAACAATGTGAGGGATATTGTTTTGAGTGGGAGTTCACCTAGATTAATTTAACTATTAATTAGAACTCAATTTGTCATAAACTTAGTCTAAATTATTGCAAATATGTTGTAGATCAATGGCAGCCCCTACCATCAATTTTAATGCATTCCTAGAGAAAGAAAAGTTGAAAAACAATGGAAGCAACTTCGCGGATTGGTTCCGCAATTTGAGGATTGTCCTCACAGCTGGTAATTTGACCTATGTGCTGGATGCACCGCTAGGTGACCCACCTGCAGCTACTGCTACCGATGAAGTAAAGAATGTTTACCTCGCTCGGAAGACTCAGTACTCCACAGTTCAGTGTGCTATCTTGTATGGTTTAGAATCGGAGCATCAGAAAAGGTTTGAGAATTCAGACCCACATGATATTGTCCGTGATCTCAAATTGATCTTTGAGACTCACGCGGCAATTGAGAGCTATGAGGCTTCTGAAAAGTTCTTTAACTGCAAGATGGAAGAGGGCAGCTCCGTCAGTGAGCATGTGCTTAAGATGTCTGGGCACGCAAAAAAACTTCAAAGCTTGGGTATAGTGATTCCTAATGCTTTGGGGATTTACCATGTCCTCCAATCACTACCACCAAGTTACAAGAACTTTGTGATGAACTACAATATGCAAAACATGAACAACCAATTGCCAGAACTCTTCGCCATGTTAAAATCTGCAGAAGTGGAGATCAAGAAAGAGCACCAAGTGTTGATGGTCAATAAGACCACCAAATTCAAGAAAGGCAAGTCTAAGCAAAAGGGACACTTCAAGAAGGGTGGTAAGAAAGTTACCGCGCCGAAGAAGAAGACCAAGGCTGGACCTAAGCCTGATACTGAGTGCTTTTACTGCAAGGGAGAAGGTCACTGGAAGCGGAATTGCCCAAAGTACTTGGCGGATTTGAAGAACGGCAACATCAAGAAGAAAGGTATATCCGATATACATGTTATTGATGTGTATCTCACTAGTACTCGTAGTAGTGCTGGGTATTTGATACTGGTTCGGTTGCTCATATCTGTAACTCGAAACAGGTGCTGCAGAATAAACGGAAGCTAGCGAAGAACGAGGTGACGATGCGCGTGGGAAACGGATCAAAGGTTGATGTGATCGCGGTCGTCACGCTACCTCTTCATCTACTATCGGGATTAGTTTTATACTTAAATAATTGTTATTTGGTGCCTGCGTTAAGCATGAACATTATATCGGGATCTTGTTTATTGCGAGACGGTTACTTGTTTAAGTCCGAGAATAATGGTTGTTCGATTTATATGAGTAATATGTTTTATGCACATGCACCTTTGATAGCTGGTCTATTCTTATTGAATCTCAATAGTGGAAATACACATATTAATAACACTGAAGATAAACGTTTGAAATCGAGCGATAACTCGACCTATATGTGGCACTGTCGTCTTGGTCACATTGGAGTGAAGCGTATGAAGAAACTCCATTCCGATGGACTTCTTGATGTTGGATATATGCCCAAGAGGCAATAATAAAGTTATTATTATCATATCTTCACACTTATGATAAATGTTTACATACCATGCTATAATTGTATTAACCGGAAACATTAATACTTGTGTGATTTGTAAACTAAAATAAGAGTCCCTAGTAAAGCCTCTTGTTAAACTAGCTTGTTGGTTAATATATGATCATGGTTTCCTGATCATGAACATAGAGATGTTATTAACAACAGGGTCATATCATTAGGAGAATGATGTGATGGACATACTCCTATAGATAAGCGTAGCATAAAGATCAAGTCATTTTAAATAGTTCAATTGCTATATGCTTTCTGATACATAGTAACCTAATTCCTTCGACCATGAGATCATGCATATCACCTTTGCCGGATGGATGCTTTGATGACATCAAACACCACACCGTAACTGGGTGGCTATAAAGGTGGCATTGAGTGTTCGGAAAGTATTGGTTGAAACACATGGATCAAGAGTGGGATTTGTCCATCCATATGACGGATAGATATACTCTGGGCCCTCTCGGTGAAATGTCATCCAATTAGCTTGCAAGCATGTGACTGGCTCACAAGGGATCACATATCACGGGAACGAGAAAAGAGTACTTATCAGTAACGAGGTTGAACTAGGTATGCAGAGATACCGACGATCATAACCTCGGATAAGTAAACTATCGTGAGACAAAGGGAAATTGGTATCGTATGTAAGTGGTTCATTCGATCGCAAAGTAATCATAGAAATATGTGGGAGCCATATGAATTTCCAGATTCCTCTATTGGTTATTGTTCGGAGAAGTGTCTCGATCATGTCCGCATAATTCACGAACCGTAGGGAGACACACTTAAGGATTCGACGTTGTTTGAGTAGTTATGGTATTATGAGAAAGAGACCGAATGTTGTTCGGAGTCTCGGATGGGATCCGGGATATCACGAGGTGATCCGGAATGGTCCGGAGAATAAGATTCATATAAGGAAAGTCCCGTTTCGGAGTTCGGGAATGATTCCGGTGTTTTCATCGGGAATGTTCTAGAAGGTTCCGGATTGTCCGGCACTCCGGGAGGAAGGGGTACATGAATGTGTCATTACATATTGGAATGATTGCATCATGTACTAAGTGTTCTTGCTGTTCCAAAACTGAAAAGTCAAACTGCCAGTTTGAAAGTCAAACGGCTAAAACAGGAAACTGTGGGAAACAGGAAACTGTGGGAAACAAGCAAGAGGTGGTTGGAACCGACTTGGGGGAGGAGTCCCTCCAAGCCGGCGCGCCAACCAAGGCCGACTTGGGGAGGGACTCCCCTCCCCTTGGCCGCCCATCCAACCTATAAAAGGAGGGGCAGGGCCTCCTCCTCTAGACACACAAGTTCCTATCCTCTAATCTCCGGTTTAGAGCCGTTTTGGTTTAGAGCTTCTAATTGCCCTAGCCTTCGGTTTAGAGCCTTCTAATTGGTGTGTCTAAACCCCAGACCACTAATAGCTCTCTCTCTCATACTCCACCATACTCGCTCCGGCTTAAGGCGAAGCCCTGCGGGATCTCCCCTCTACTTCCGGTACCACGTCGTTGTGCTGCCGGAATCGCGACGAGAGTGCTACAACCTCCGCTGCCTGCTGGAACAAGGGAGAGGAAGGTCTTCGTCGAGTACCGAACGTGTGACCGACTGCGGGAGCGCTGCCGAAATGCAGCGCCGGAAGGATCGTCTACGCGATCTTGAGATCGGAAAGAGTGCGACTACATCATCCACGAGAATCTGCTCTCGTTAACCGCTTTGGAATCTTCGAGGGTAAGTTATTCCATCGACTCGTTGCTACAATCTAGTAGATAGATCTTGGCTTGATTGTTTGTATGCGATAGAAAATTTTTGTTTTCCATGCTACGAACCCCTACAGTGGTATCAGAGCCGTGTCTATATGTAGATCTGTTGCACGAGTAGAACACAATGGTCATTGTGGGCGTTGATGCTTTTATTGTAAATTGCTTCTTGTGTACTTTGCATCTTGCGGTATGTTGGGATGAAGCGGCCCGGGCTAACCTTACATGACATCGTTCATGAGACTTGCTCCACGCTTGACATGCAACTTGTATTGCATAAGTGGCTTTGCGGGTGCCTGTTTCTCCTAGCATAGTTAAGATCCAATTAACAACGGGTGATCAACAATGCTAGTATCAATATTGTGGTTCTTGTTCGTAAGTTAGAACGACACTTATTAACAGCCCCAAACCACGTAAAACATGCAAAGAAAGTAGAGGCGTCTAACTTTGTTTTGCAGGGGTGTGCAGTGATGTGATATGGCCATGATTGTGATTATATATGATGTATGCAATGTTCCTTATTGTAAGTCGGCAACCGGCAGGAGCCATATGGTTGTCTTTAATTTCTGTTAAGACCCACGTGTCTATTCAAAGTAGTTGTAATAGTTGAAGCCGGTGGACGACAACCATGGAGAAGCATCATTGACCTTGATGCAATGTCGGTAATGATGGAGATCATGTTCGTGCTTGAAGATGGAGATCGGAAGCACAAAGAAGAAAGGCCATATCATATCACATATTATGAATTTCATGTGATGTTAATCCTTTATGCATCTTGTATTGCTTAGTAGACGACGGTAGCATTATAAGATGATCCCTCATGCACATGAATTTCAAGTCATAAAGTGTTCACCCTTAGTTAGAACCGTTGCTAAAGCTTGTTGTTTTGAAGCACCACGTGATGATCGGGTGTGTTAGATTCTACAAGTGTATACAACGTGAGCAAGCCAGATTTGCTCATGCGGAAACTAAGGTTTGATCTTGACGAGCCTAGCATGTACAGACATGGCCTCAGGAACACGGATTGCCGAAAGGTAGAGCATGAGTCATATAGTAGATATGATGAACATGTTGATTGTTCGCCATTGAAGCTATATCAACTCTCGTGATGATCGGTTTTTATGTGGTGGATTTGGTTCGTGTGATCACTAAAACAATGTGAGGGATATTGTTTTGAGTGGGAGTTCACCTAGATTAATTTAATTATTAATTAGAACTCAATTTATCATAAACTAAATCAAAGTGAATTTGCATAGTTGTTGTAGTCATTGGCATCCGTTTACCACCTTGCGCTTAGTTATAATTGAGATGATAGAACTATAGAATTCTGGTTAGTTACTTTACGAACTGGTATCGTATTGTTTTGAAGTGTTAATCTAAAGTTTAAAAGTCCTATTGCAAACTTTCAGTAAGTTCCGGTTACTCCATAAAGTTTAATAATTAGTATTAAATCAAGAGTAACAATTCCAAGTGTTAGTATATAAGTATCATGTTTGTCTCCATGATTCTTGATATTCAAAGGATTCTCCTAATATCAAGGTTATCTAAGGATCTGAAAGGGTTGTTTCAGAAACCATGATTTGTGGAAGATATTGTGATATCTGAAACGAAGTTTTGGTTGCAACATGATAGAGTATAATATGGCTAAAGTCATGTTCTCATATTTGATGAGAATTTGCAAAAGGTTGGAGACACTAGTTGTCCTAAACCTCCAAAAGTTTTTGGGAGAGCAACATTATACTCACGATTCACCGTTACAAGCTAATAGTAGCTTGATCATGGATAATTCCATGATAAGGGTGAATATTTGATGTAGGTAAAATATTTACTACACCAAGAGATTACTAAAGAAAGGAATTTGAAAGAACACCAAACATTTGATGATGGTGATCTACTTCAAAGTGCAAGTCCAAAGACATTGGTATTTAACTATACACGCTTTGGACTATGTGTCATATGAATGACTCCACTAATTGATGTTGATAGATTATTTCAAACAGAAAAGGAAATACTGAAAGAGAATCTCATAAGTATATGGCAGAAAAGAAAAGACTAGAATTGTTCAGTTTAAGTATATAGATGATATACATGTTATGGCTATATTCTTTGCTTATTAAACAATGTGGTTCTTAAGTATTTGATACTGAATTTGTTGGTGTGAATCGTCATACGAAACAACACAATTCATGAACTACAATGGCCTAAGTAACTAGCAAAAGAATATGTGATGATGTTCATCGAGAACAAAATAAAGGGTTATTGTGTTGCTCGTTAAACATCAAAGCTTGCCTTCAAGATTTGTTTTATCAGGTATTATGAGAACAAAAGGGTTGTTCAAATAATTGCCGTAATCTATAAAAGATGGATGATTTGCAAATCTCGTTGGAGATATCACATCCATAAAACTAGTGCTAAAGATGTCGAAAGACAAATTGATTGAAAGATCACTTAGGAAGTGACATCGCCGTTTAAATTATATTGGAAAGAAAACATGAAGAAACTCCATGTGGATGGAATTTTGGAGTCTTTTGATTTTTGATCACATGACGCTTGTGAAACTTTCCTAGAGATAATTGAAACTTCGTTCATAGGCCAAAAGGGAACGAATGACTAGCTTATTGGAACTTGTACATATTGTTGCACGAAGTCCATTATGTGTAGTCAAGAGCGATGGATTTCAACTTCATATGCTTTCTCCGAAATTTTGAGTGAATATATGAATATTTACTTAATAAGGATGAAGTATGAAACATTTGAAAAGTTCAAAGACTTTCAAGATGAAGTGCAAAATCATTGTAACAAGAATATAAACAGTTTATGATAAAGATCATAAAGGAAGATATTTGAGTTACAGAGTTTAGCATAATACCTAAGATTTATGGAATCGTTCCGTGGATTTGCATTTTCGCGAAACACCATAAGAGTATGGAGCGTTCGAGATATGTAATTAAACCTTGTTTGACATGGTAAGATCGAAGGTGTAATTCATAAAACTGCCATTATATTTTAAAGATGAAAAGCTTTAGAGATTACCGTTTTTCCACTGAAAAGAGCTTCATCATAATCCGTTGAAATGACACCATATAAGGTTATGGTTTGGGATAAAACCCAAGTTGTCCTTTCTTAAACATTGGTATGCTATGCATAAGAAAGATGTGTGCAACCAAAGTCGGATGAACCTGTCTTTGTATAAACTGTTAAGTATTCCTCCATAAACACCGGAGACAAAAGTGTTTGTTGCTTAGAACGTCAAGTTTCTTTGAGAAGGAATTTTTCGTGAAAAGTTAAGTGGGAGGACAATAGAACTTTGATAAGGTTAAAAGAACCTTAGCTATATGTGCAGAGTTGCGCAGCGCCGAAAAGTGTTTCGGAGGCAGCAACAATGCTCATGGCTCACGTGCTTCAAAGGTTGTGGTCACGGAGATCTAAGTTCCTATTGAAACAAGTAGGTCGAGTAAACAATCAAATACCAAGATTTGAGGGTTGAATCATATTTTGAGAATAATGAACGGACTACATGCAAAGAAGTGATGATGGGCTCTGACTCCGTCAAATGGCTTGAAGCCATAAAATCCGTGATAGTTCCATACACGAGAAATCAAGTTTTGAACTTGAAGGACCCTCGAGAAAGGTGTAAGACCTTACAGTTGTGTTTGGATCTATAAATAAATAGACATGGATGTTGCACATCTATGAAATAGTCGACATGTTGGGAAAGAGTTCACAACAATGTTCAAAGGTTGACTATGACAAGATCTGATCTTTCATAGCGATATTTAGTCTAGACGGATTAATGTAGCAACCACTACATATAATTTGTTATATGGTAGTTGAATAAACAAAACAAGTTCTTCTAATAGAATCGTTACCTAGGATGTGTGCATGACACGGTCCATAGGGTTTTGCTAATTCAAAGGATGCTAAAAGCATATACAAACTTCAATGGTTGAAGTGAGCATCGCGGAGTTGGAATCTTCACTATGATGAAACTGTTAAAAGAGTTTAATTTCATCAGAGACAATGAAGATGCTTGCGTTTGCAAGAAATTAAGTGGGAGCGCTAAGACATATTTCTAATACATTATGTGGAGGACATATTGTTGATTAGAAAAGATGTATCTTTTATTAACACATATTAAGAATTTCATCCCGATGAAAGACTTAGGCAAAACCCAAATATTTGGCATCAATAGACGCTAATATGGTTGTGCCAGAAGTGCATAGACAAGATATTGAATGAGTTCAATATAGAAACTACAAGAGAGGTTCTTGTCGCACAGAAAGGATTGAATGAGTTCAATGTTGATGATATATATTCAAGTGTATTGACATTTGGTAAAGTGAAACAAATAATCAAGTATAGATTGATACTTGATGTATGAAATCACAAAGAGTATTTATATCAATCATACTGTGATATGTACAAATCCAGATATGTCCTATGCTCTAAATGTTGTGAGCATATACCAGAATGATTCGTAAGATGATCATTGGACAATAGTAAGGATATTCTTATGATCTTTTGGAAGAACTAAGAGTATATTATTTGTAGAAGTGACAAATAGATGGTTAGTTCATTGTAAAAGTACTACATTGATACTAGCTTTGTCACAAAGTACAAATTAAGTTTATATCAATCTAAACTAAGGGTGGCACAATATAATGGAAAGTAAGTTCCATAATGGATTTGGATGAGTTCCAAAGTTAAGACATTGTGACAGATACTACAACAAAAGGCTAAGTATATGACTGCTATTTTAGCAGCAAAAGAGGGCATTTGTGTCAAGTAGTTTTTTATCAAACTAGGTGTAGTTCACAGTGGGATAATACTATGAAGATATATTGTGCGACAATATTATCAACATGTTTTAACCCCAAAGAACTAAAGGTCACACCGAAAGACCAAATTTATACAAAGCCATCTCATTAGAGAATGAGTGATGCGTAAAGACGCAAAGACATGCAATTACACACGGACCTGGAAGTGTCAGATCCGGAGATCAGTTGACCACTAGCAATCGTGTACATACAACACCGGAAAACCATAGGTGTTGAATACACAAAGGTTTGAAACTAGATTATTGACTCTAGTGCAAGTGGGAGACTGTTGGGGATATGCCCAAGAGGCAATAATAAAGTGGTTATTATCATATCTTCACACTTATGATAAATGTTTACATACCATGCTATAATTGTATTAACCGGAAACATTAATACTTGTGTGATTTGTAAACTAAAATAAGAGTCCCTAGTAAAGCCTCTTGTTAAACTAGCTTGTTGGTTAATATATGATCATGGTTTCCTGATCATGAACATAGAGATGTTATTAACAACAGGGTCATATCATTAGGAGAATGATGTGATGGACATACTCCTATAGATAAGCGTAGCATAAAGATCAAGTCATTTTAAATAGTTCAATTGCTATATGCTTTCTGATACATAGTAACCTAATTCCTTCGACCATGAGATCATGCATATCACCTTTGCTGGATGGATGCTTTGATGACATCAAACACCACACCGTAACTGGGTGGCTATAAAGGTGGCATTGAGTGTTCGGAAAGTATTGGTTGAAACACATGGATCAAGAGTGGGATTTGTCCATCCATATGACGGATAGATATACTTTGGGCCCTCTCGGTGAAATGTCATCCAATTAGCTTGCAAGCATGTGACTGGCTCACAAGGGATCACATATCACGGGAACGAGAAAAGAGTACTTATCAGTAACGAGGTTGAACTAGGTATGCAGAGATACCGACGATCATAACCTCGGATAAGTAAACTATCGTGAGACAAAGGGAAATTGGTATCGTATGTAAGTGGTTCATTCGATCGCAAAGTAATCGTAGAAATATGTGGGAGCCATATGAATTTCCAGATTCCTCTATTGGTTATTGTTCGGAGAAGTGTCTCGATCATGTCCGCATAATTCACGAACCGTAGGGAGACACACTTAAGGATTCGACGTTGTTTGAGTAGTTATGGTATTATGAGAAAGAGACCGAATGTTGTTCGGAGTCTCGGATGGGATCCGGGATATCACGAGGTGATCCGGAATGGTCCGGAGAATAAGATTCATATAAGGAAAGTCCCGTTTCGGAGTTCGGGAATGATTCCGGTGTTTTCATCGGGAATGTTCTAGAAGGTTCCGGATTGTCCGGCACTCCGGGGGGAAGGGGTACATGAATGTGTCATTACATATTGGAATGATTGCATCATGTACTAAGTGTTCTTGCTGTTCCAAAACTGAAAAGTCAAACTGCCAGTTTGAAAGTCAAACGGCTAAAACAGGAAACTGTGGGAAACAGGAAACTGTGGGAAACAAGCAAGAGGTGGTTGGAACCGACTTGGGGGAGGAGTCCCTCCAAGCCGGCGCGCCAACCAAGGCCGACTTGGGGAGGGACTCCCCTCCCCTTGGCCGCCCCTCCCACCTATAAAAGGAGGGGCAGGGCCTCCTCCTCTAGACACACAAGTTCCTATCCTCTAATCTCCGGTTTAGAGCCGTTTTGGTTTAGAGCTTCTAATTGCCCTAGCCTTCGGTTTAGAGCCTTCTAATTGGTGTGTCTAAACCCCAGACCACTAATAGCTCTCTCTCTCTCATACTCCACCATACTCGCTCCGGCTTAAGGCGAAGCCCTGCGGGATCTCCCCTCTACTTCCGGTACCACGCCGTTGTGCTGCCGGAATCGCGAGGAGAGTGCTACAACCTCCGCTGCCTGCTGGAACAAGGGAGAGGAAGGTCTTCGTCGAGTACCGAACGTGTGACCGACTGCGGGAGCGCTGCCGGAACGCAGCGCCGGAAGGATCGTCTACGCGATCTTGAGATCGGAAAGAGTACGACTACATCATCCACGAGAATCTGCTCTCGTTAACCGCTTTGGAATCTTCGAGGGTAAGTTATTCCATCGACTCGTTGCTACAATCTAGTAGATAGATCTTGGCTTGTTTGTTTGTATGCGATAGAAATTTTTTGTTTTCCATGCTACGAACCCCTACACTTGAATCACTTGATTTCGAATCACTTGAAAGATGCGAAGCATGTCTGATGGGTAAAATGACTAAGACTCCATTTTTTGGTATGATGGAGCGAGCTACGGACTTATTGGAAATCATACATACCGATGTGTGTGGTCCAATGAGTGTAGCATCGCGCGGTGGTTATCGTTATGTTCTTACCTTCACGGATGACTTGAGTAGATATGGGTATATATATTTCATGAAACATAAGTCCGAAACTTTCGAGAAGTTTAAAGAATTTCAAAGTGAGGTGGAGAATCAACGTAACAAGAAGATTAAATTTCTACGTTCTGATCGTGGAGGTGAATATCTAAGTTACGAGTTTGGCGAGCATTTGAAGAAATGCGGAATACTTTCACAATTGACACCGCCGGGAACACCACAGCATAATGGTGTGTCTGAACGTCGTAATCGAACTCTCTTAGATATGGTTCGTTCTATGATGTCACTTACAGATTTACCGCTATCATTTTGGGGTTATGCATTAGAAACAGCCGCATTCACTTTAAATAGGGCACCATCTAAATCCGTTGAAACGACACCGTATGAATTATGGTTTGGGAAGAAACCTAAATTGTCGTTCCTTAAAGTTTGGGGTTGCGAAGCCTATGTAAAGAAGTTACAGCCGGACAAGCTTGAACCCAAAGCGGAAAAATGCGTATTCATAGGATACCCGAAGGAAACTATTGGGTATACCTTCTATCATAGATCCGAAGGCAAGATCTTCGTTGCTAAGAATGGATCCTTTCTAGAGAAGGAATTTCTCTCGAAAGAAGTGACTGGAAAGAAAGTAGAACTCGACGAGGTTGTCGAACCTTCTCTCGAACTTGCGAGTAGCGCAGCACCGGAAGAAGTTCCTGTGGTGCCTGCACCAATAAGAGAGGAAGCTAATGATGATGATCATGAAACTTCGGTTGTTGTTGCTACAGAGCCTCGCAGGTCAATGAGAACTCGTACCACTCCTGATTGGTATGATCCTGTTATGAGTGTCATGTTGGTGGACAACACCGATGACCCTGCGACATATGAGGAAGCGATGATGAGCCCAGATTCCAATAAATGGCAATAAGCCATGAAATCCGATATTGGATCCATGTACGAAAACCAAGTATGGACTTTGGTTGACTTACCGGATGGCCGGAAGTGTTGGAGATATGCCCTAGAGGCAATAATAAATATAGTTATTATTATATATCTTTGTGTTTATGATAAATGTTTGCATTCATGCTATAATAGTATTAACAAGGAAACCATTAATACTTGTGTGATTTGTAAACTTAATTTGAAGTCCCTAGTATAGCCTCTATACTTCACTAGCTTGTTGGTTGATTGATGATGTGGTTTCTTTGTCATGAACATTGAGATGTTATCAACAACAAGATCATATCGTTAGGAGAATGATATGGTGGACATACTCCTATAGACAAGCGTAGCATAAAGATCAAGTCATTTCAATAGTTCAATTGCTATATGCTTTCTGATACATAGTAACCTAATTCCTTCGACCATGAGATCATGCATATCACCTTTGCTGTATGGATGCTTTGATGTCATCAAACACCACACCGTAACAGGGTGGCTATAAAGGTGGCATTGAGTGTTCGGAAAGTATTGGTTGAAACACATGGATCAAGAGTGGGATTTGTCCATCCACATGACGGATAGATATTCTCTGGGCCCTCTCGGTGAAATGTCATTCAATTAGCTTGCAAGCATGTGACTTGGTCACAAGGGATCACATATCACGGGAACGAGAAAAGAGTACTTATCAGTAACGAGGATGAACTAGGTATGCAGAGATACCGACGATCATAACCTCGGATAAGTAACATATCGTGAGACAAAGGGAAATTGGTATCGTATGTAAGTGGTTCATTCGATCGCAAAGTAATCGTAGAAATATGTGGGAGCCATATGAATTTCCAGATTCCTCTATTGGTTATTGTTCGAAGAAGTGTCTCGATCATGTCCGCATAATTCACGAACCGTAGGGAGACACACTTAAGGATTCGACGTTGTTTGAGTAGTTATGGTATTATGAGAAAGAGACCGAATGTTGTTCGGAGTCTCGGATGGGATCCGAGATATCACGAGGTGATCCGGAATGGTCCGGAGAATAAGATTCATATAAGGAAAGACCCGTTTCGGAGTTCGGGAATGATTCCGGTGTTTTCATCGGGGATATTCTAGAAGGTTCCAGATTGTCCGGCACTCCGGGGGGGAAGGGGTACATGAATGTGTCATTACATATTGGAATGATTGCATCATGTACTAAGTGTTCTTGCTGTCCCAAATATAGGATTAAATTGAATCCTAAAACAGAAAAGTCAAATGTCCAGTTTGAAAGTCAAACTGCCAAAAACAAGAAACTGTGGGAAACAAGCAAGAGGAGTTGGAGTCGACTTGGAGGAGGAGTTTCTCTCCTCCAAGCCGGCGGCCAGCCTAGGCCGAGTTGGGGAGGGACTCCCTCCCTCCCCTGGCGCGCCCACCCCCTCCCACCTATATAAGGAGGGGCAGGGCTCCCCTCCAAGACACACAAGTTTCCTATCCTCTAAACTAAACCCTAGATCTAGACCCCGGTTTAGAGCTATTCGGTTTAGAGCCTTCTAATTGGTTTAGAGCCTTCTAATTGGTGTGTCTAATTACTAGACCACTAATAGCCTCTCTCATAAGCTCCACCATACTCGCACCGGCTTAAGGCGAAGCCCTGCGGGATTTCCCCTCTACCTCCGGTACCACGCCGTTGTGCTGCCGGAATCGCGAGGAGAGTGCTACAACCTCCGCTGCCTGCTGGAACAAGGGAGAGGAAGGTCTTCGTCGAGTACCGAACGTGTGACCGACTGCGGGAGCGCTGCGGGAACGCGGCGCCGGAAGGATCGTCTACGCGATCTTGAGATCGGAAAGAGTACGACTACATCACCCACGAGAATCTGCTCTCGTTAAACACTTTGGAATCTTCGAGGGTGAGTTATTCCATCGACTCGTTGCTACAATCTAGTAGATAGATCTTGGCTTGTTTGTTTGTATGCGATAGAAAATTTTTTGTTTTCCATGCTACGAACCCCTACAGTGGTATCAGAGCCGTGTCTATATGTAGATCTGTTGCACGAGTAGAACACAATGGTCATTGTGGGCGTTGATGCTTTTATTGTAGATTGCTTTTTGTGTACTTTGCATCTTGCGGTATGTTGGGATGAAGCGGCCCGGGCTAACCTTACATGACATCGTTCATGAGACTTGCTCCACGTTTGACATGCAACTTGTATTGCATAAGTGGCTTTGCGGGTGCCTGTTTCTCCTAGCATAGTTAAGATCCAATTTACAACGGGTAATCAACAATGCTAGTATCAATGTTGTGGTTATTGTTCGTAAGTTAGAACGACACTTATGGAAAGCCCCAAACCACGTAAAATATGCAAAGAAAGTAGAAGCGTCTAACTTTGTTTTGCAGGGGTGTGCAGTGATGTGATATGGCCATGATTGTGATTATATTTGATGTATGCAATGTTCCTTATTGTAAGTTGGCAACCGGCAGGAGCCATATGGTTGTCTTTAATTTCTGTTAAGACCTGCGTGTCTATTCAAAATAGTTGTAATAGTTGAAGCTGGTGGACGACAACCATGGAGAAGCGTCATTGACCTTGATGCTATGCCGGTGATGATGGAGATCATATTCGTGCTTAAAGATGGAGATCGGAAGCACAAAGAAGAAAGGCCATATCATATCACATATTATGAATTGCATGTGATGTTAATCCTTTATGCATCTTGTATTGCTTAGTAGACGACGGTAGCATTATAAGATGATCCCTCATGCACATAAATTTCAAGTTCTAAAGTGTTCACCCTTAGTATGCACCGTTGCCAAAGCTTGCTGCTTCGAAGCACCACGTGATGATCGGGTGTCTTTGATTCCGCGGGTGAATACAACGTAAGCAAGCCAGATTTGCTTATGCGGAAGCTAAGGTTTGATCTTGACGAGCCTAGCATGTACAGACATGGCCTCAGGAACACGGATCGCCGAAAGGCAAAGCATGAATCATATAGTAGATATGATGAACATGATGATTGTTCGCCATTAAAACTATATCAGCTCTCGTGATGATCGGTGTTGATGTAGTGGATTTGGTTCGTGTGATCACTAAAACAATGTGAGGGATGTTGTTTTGAGTGGGAGTTCACCTAGTTTAATTTCATTAATTAATTTGAACTCAATTTGTCATAAACTTAGTCTAAACTATTGCAAATATGTTGTAGATCAATGGCAGCCCCTACCATCAATTTTAATGCGTTCCTAGAGAAAGAAAAGTTGAAAAACAATGGAAGCAACTTCGCGGATTGGTTCCGCAATTTGAGGATTGTCCTCACAGCTGGTAATTTGACCTATGTGCTGGATGCACCGCTAGGTGACCCACCTGCAGCTGATGCTACCGATGAAGTAAAGAATGTTTACCTTGCTCGGAAGAATCAGTACTCCATAGTTCAGTGTGCTATCTTGTATGGTTTAGAATCGGAGCTTCAGAAAAGGTTTGAAGAGTCAGATCCATATGATATTGTCGAGGATCTCAAATTAATCTTTGAGACTCATGCGGCAATTGAAAGTTATGAAGCTTCTGAAAAGTTCTTTAACTGCAAGATGGAAGAGGGTAGCTCCGTCAGTGAGCATGTGCTTAAGATGTCTGGGCACGCAAATAAACTTCAAAGTTTGGGTATAGTGATTCCTAATACTTTGGGAGTTTACCGCATCCTCCAATCACTACCACCAAGTTACAAGAACTTTGTGATGAACTATAACATGCAGAACATGAACAAAGAGTT
Organism: Avena sativa; assembly: GCA_916181665.1. Lineage (NCBI taxonomy): Eukaryota > Viridiplantae > Streptophyta > Magnoliopsida > Poales > Poaceae > Avena > Avena sativa. The sequence goes on from OV702284.1 coordinate 381,599,055, forward strand.
GCCAGAACTATTTGCTATGTTAAAATCTGCAGAAGTGGAGATCAAGAAAGAGCACCAAGTGTTGATGGTCAATAAGACCACCAAATTCAAGAAAGGCAAGTCTAAGCAAAAGGGACACTTCAAGAAGGGTGGTAAGAAAGTTACCACGCCGACGAAGAAGACCAAGGCTGGACCTAAACCTGAAACTGAGTGCTTTTACTGCAAGGGAGAAGGTCACTGGAAGCGGAATTGCCCAAGGTACTTGGCGGATTTGAAGAACGGCAACATCAAGAAGAAAGGTATATCTGATATACATGTTATTGATGTGTATCTCACTAGTACTCGTAGTAGTGCCTGGGTATTTGATACTGGTTCGGTTGCTCATATTTGTAACTCGAAACAGGAGCTGCAGAATAAACGGAAGCTAGTGAAGAACGAGGTGACGATGCGCGTAGGAAACGGATCAAAGGTTGATGTGATCGCGGTCGGCACGCTACCTCTTCATCTACCATCGGGATTAGTTTTATACTTAAATAATTGTTATTTGGTGCCTGCATTAAGCATGAACATTATATCAGGATCTTGTTTATTGCGAGACAGTTACTTGTTTAAATCCGAGAATAATGGTTGTTCGATTTATATGAGTAATGTGTTTTATGCACATGCACCTTTGATAGATGGTCTATTCATATTGAATCTCGATAGTAGAAATACACATATTAATAACATTGAGGCTAAACGTTTGAAATCAAGCGATAATTTGACCTATATGTGGCACTGTCGTCTTGGTCACATTGGAGTGAAGCGTATGAAGAAACTCCATTCTGATGGACTTCTTGAATCACTTGATTTTGAATCACTTGAAAGATGCGAAGCATGTCTGATGGGTAAAATGACTAAGACTCCATTTTCTGGTATAATGGAGCGAGCTACGGACTTACTGGAAATCATACATACCGATGTGTGTGGTCCAATGAGTGTAGCATCGCGCAGTGGTTATCGTTATGTTCTTACCTTCACGGATGACTTGAGTAGATATGGGTATATCTATTTCATGAAACATAAGTCCGAAACTTTCGAGAAGTTTAAGGAGTTTCAAAGTGAGGTAGAGAATCAACGTAACAAGAAGATTAAATTTCTACGTTCTGATCGTGGAGGTGAATATCTAAGTTACGAGTTTGGCGAGCATTTAAAGAAGTGCGGAATACTTTCACAATTGACACCGCCGGGAACACCACAGCGTAATGGTGTGTCTGAACGTCGTAATCGAACTCTCTTAGATATGGTTCGTTCTATGATGTCACTTACAGATTTACCGCTATCATTTTGGGGTTATGCATTAGAAACAGCCGCATTCACTTTAAATAGGGCACCATCTAAATCCGTTGAAACGACACCGTATGAATTATGGTTTGGGAAGAAACCTAAATTGTCGTTCCTTAAAGTTTGGGGATGCGAAGCCTATGTAAAGAAGTTACAGCCGGACAAGCTTGAACCCAAAGCGGAAAAATGCGTCTTCATAGGATACCCGAAGGAAACTATTGGGTATACCTTCTATCATAGATCCGAAGGCAAAATCTTTGTTGCCAAGAATGGATCCTTTCTAGAGAAGGAATTTCTCTCGAAAGAAGTGACTGGAAGGAAAGTAGAACTCGACGAGGTTGTCGAACCTTCTCTCGAAATTGCGAGTAGCGCAGCACCGGAAGAAGTTCCTGTGGTGCCTGCACCAATAAGAGAGGAAGCTAATGATAGTGATCATGAAACTTCGGTTGAAGTTGCTACAGAGCCTCGGAGGTCAACGAGAACTCGTACCACTCCAGATTGGTATGATTCCGTTATGAATGTCGTGTTGGTGGACAACACCGATGACCCCGAGACATATGAGGAAGCGATGATGAGCCCAGATTCCAATAAATGGCAAGAAGCCATGAAATCCGAGATTGGATCCATGTACGAAAACCAAGTATGGACTTTGGTGGACTTACCGGATGGCCGGAAGGCTGTCGAGAACAAATGGATTTTCAAGAAGAAAACAGATGCTGATGGTAATGTTACTGTCTATAAAGCTCGACTTGTCGCAAAAGGGTTTCGACAAATTCAAGGAGTTGACTACGATGAGACTTTCTCACCGGTAGCGAAGCTAAAGTCTGTGAGGATTATGTTAGCAATCGCTGCATATTATGATTATGAGATATGGCAGATGGATGTCAAAACAGCATTCCTCAATGGAGACATTGATGAAGAGTTGTATATGATACAACCCAAAGGTTTTGTCGATCCTAAAGATGCTAACAAGGTATGCAAGCTTCAACGGTCCATCTATGGATTGAAGCAAGCATCCCGAAGTTGGAATCAACGTTTTGATAAGGTAATCAAAAGTTTTGGTTTTATACAAACTTATGGAGAAGCTTGTATTTACAAGAAAGTGAGTGGGAGCTCTGTAGCATTCTTAATACTGTATGTGGATGACATATTGTTGATTGGGAATGATGTAGACCTTCTTAATAGTGTCAAAGAGTATTTGAATAATAGTTTTTCAATGAAAGATCTTGGCGAAGCAGCTTACATATTAGGCATAAAGATTTATAGAGATAGATCGAAACGCCAAATATCATTGTCACAAAGTACATATTTGGACAAAGTTCTAAAGAAGTTTGGAATGGAAGAAAGCAAGAAAGGGTTCTTGCCCATGTTGCCCAATACGACCTTGAGTAAAACTCAAAGTCCGACATCGGCAGAAGATAGAGAAAGAATGAGTAAGACTCCCTATGCCTCAGCCATAGGATCTCTAATGTATGCCATGCTATGTACTAGACCCGACATCGCATATGCTGTTAGTTTAACTAGCAGATATCAAAGTGATCCAGGAGTGGATCATTGGACAGCGGTCAAAAACATCCTTAAGTACTTGAGAAGAACTAAGGATATGGTTCTTTCTTATGGAGGTGATGAACAGCTCGTTGTTAATGGTTACACCGATGCTAGTTGGAACACCGATCCAGATGATTCTAAATCACAATCTGGATACGTATTTATTTTGAATGGTGCAGCAGTTAGCTGGAGGAGTGCAAAGCAAAGCGTTGTGGCGAGATCTTCAACTGAATCGGAATACATGGCTGCTTCGGAGGCTTCACAAGAAGCGATATGGATGAAAGAGTTCATTACAGAGCTGGGTGTGGTTCCTAGTGCGCTGGACCCAATGTCTATCTACTGTGATAACATGGGCGCCATAGCCAATGCGCAAGAACCAAGGTCACACAAGAAGCTGAAGCATATCAAGCTACGTTTTCACGCTATTCGAGAACATATCCAGGATGGGGATATAAAGATTTGCAAAGTACACACAGATCTGAATGTGGCGGATCCGTTGACTAAACCTCTCCCGAGGGCAAAACATGACCAACACCAAACTGCCATGGGTGTTCGGTATATTACCATGTAATCTAGATTAGATGACTCTAGTGCAAGTGGGAGACTGTTGGAGATATGCCCTAGAGGCAATAATAAATATAGTTATTATTATATATCTTTGTGTTTATGATAAATGTTTGCATTCATGCTATAATAGTATTAACAAGGAAACCATTAATACTTGTGTGATTTGTAAACTTAATTTGAAGTCCCTAGTATAGCCTCTATACTTCACTAGCTTGTTGGTTGATTGATGATGTGGTTTCTTTGTCATGAACATTGAGATGTTATCAACAACAAGATCATATCGTTAGGAGAATGATATGGTGGACATACTCCTATAGACAAGCGTAGCATAAAGATCAAGTCATTTCAATAGTTCAATTGCTATATGCTTTCTGATACATAGTAACCTAATTCCTTCGACCATGAGATCATGCATATCACCTTTGCTGGATGGATGCTTTGATGTCATCAAACACCACACCGTAACAGGGTGGCTATAAAGGTGGCATTGAGTGTTCGGAAAGTATTGGTTGAAACACATGGATCAAGAGTGGGATTTGTCCATCCACATGACGGATAGATATTCTCTGGGCCCTCTCGGTGAAATGTCATTCAATTAGCTTGCAAGCATGTGACTTGGTCACAAGGGATCACATATCACGGGAACGAGAAAAGAGTACTTATCAGTAACGAGGATGAACTAGGTATGCAGAGATACCGACGATCATAACCTCGGATAAGTAACATATCGTGAGACAAAGGGAAATTGGTATCGTATGTAAGTGGTTCATTCGATCGCAAAGTAATCGTAGAAATATGTGGGAGCCATATGAATTTCCAGATTCCTCTATTGGTTATTGTTCGAAGAAGTGTCTCGATCATGTCCGCATAATTCACGAACCGTAGGGAGACACACTTAAGGATTCGACGTTGTTTGAGTAGTTATGGTATTATGAGAAAGAGACCGAATGTTGTTCGGAGTCTCGGATGGGATCCGAGATATCACGAGGTGATCCGGAATGGTCCGGAGAATAAGATTCATATAAGGAAAGACCCGTTTCGGAGTTCGGGAATGATTCCGGTGTTTTCATCGGGGATATTCTAGAAGGTTCCGGATTGTCCGGCACTCCGGGGGGGAAGGGGTACATGAATGTGTCATTACATATTGGAATGATTGCATCATGTACTAAGTGTTCTTGCTGTCCCAAATATAGGATTAAATTGAATCCTAAAACAGAAAAGTCAAATGTCCAGTTTGAAAGTCAAACTGCCAAAAACAAGAAACTGTGGGAAACAAGCAAGAGGAGTTGGAGTCGACTTGGAGGAGGAGTTTCTCTCCTCCAAGCCGGCGGCCAGCCTAGGCCGAGTTGGGGAGGGACTCCCTCCCTCCCCTGGCGCGCCCACCCCCTCCCACCTATATAAGGAGGGGCAGGGCTCCCCTCCAAGACACACAAGTTTCCTATCCTCTAAACTAAACCCTAGATCTAGACCCCGGTTTAGAGCTATTCGGTTTAGAGCCTTCTAATTGGTTTAGAGCCTTCTAATTGGTGTGTCTAATTACTAGACCACTAATAGCCTCTCTCATAAGCTCCACCATACTCGCACCGGCTTAAGGCGAAGCCCTGCGGGATTTCCCCTCTACCTCCGGTACCACGCCGTTGTGCTGCCGGAATCGCGAGGAGAGTGCTACAACCTCCGCTGCCTGCTGGAACAAGGGAGAGGAAGGTCTTCGTCGAGTACCGAACGTGTGACCGACTGCGGGAGCGCTGCGGGAACGCGGCGCCGGAAGGATCGTCTACGCGATCTTGAGATCGGAAAGAGTACGACTACATCACCCACGAGAATCTGCTCTCGTTAAACACTTTGGAATCTTCGAGGGTGAGTTATTCCATCGACTCGTTGCTACAATCTAGTAGATAGATCTTGGCTTGTTTGTTTGTATGCGATAGAAAATTTTTTGTTTTCCATGCTACGAACCCCTACAGGAAGGTTGTCGAGAACAAATGGATTTTCAAGAAGAAAACGGATGCTGATGGTAATGTTACTGTCTATAAAGCTCGACTTGTCGCAAAAGGGTTTCGACAAATTCAAGGAGTTGACTACGATGAGACTTTCTCACCGGTAGCAAAGTTAAAGTCTATGAGGATTATGTTAGCAATCGCTGCATATTATGATTATGAGATATGGGAGATGGATGTCAAAACAGCATTCCTCAATGGAGACATTGATGAAGAGTTGTATATGATGCAACCCAAAGGTTTTGTCGATCCTAAAGATGCTAACAAGGTATGCAAACTTCAACGGTCCATCTATGGATTGAAGCAAGCATCCCGAAGTTGGAATCAACGTTTTGATAAGGTAATCAAAAGTTTTGGTTTTATACAAACTTATGGAGAAGCTTGTATTTACAAGAAAGTGAGTGGGAGCTCTGTAGCATTCTTAATACTATATGTAGATGACATATTGTTGATTGGGAATGATGTAGACCTTCTTAATAGTGTCAAGGAATATTTGAATAATAGTTTTTCAATGAAGGATCTTGGCGAAGCAGCTTATATATTAGGCATAAAGATTTATAGAGATAGATCAAGACGCCTAATATCATTGTCTCAAAGTACATATTTGGACAAAGTTCTAAAGAGGTTTGGAATGGAAGATAGCAAGAAAGGGTTCTTGCCCATGTTGCCCAATACTACATTGAGTAAAACTCAAAGTCCAGTAACGGCAGAAGATAGAGAAAGGATGAGTAAGACTCCCTATGCCTCAGCCATAGGATCTCTGATGTATGCCATGCTATGTACTAGACCCGACATTGCATATGATGTTAGTTTAACTAGCAGATATCAAAGTGATCCAGGAGTGGATCATTGGACAGCGGTCAAAAAAATCCTTAAGTACTTGAGAAGAACTAAGGATATGGTTCTTTCTTATGGAGGTGATGAACAGCTCGTTGTTAATGGTTACACCGATGCTAGTTGGAACACCGATCCGGATGATTCTAAATCACAATCTGGATACGTATTTACTTTGAATGGTGCAGCAGTTAGCTGGAGGAGTGCAAAGCAAAGCGTTGTGGCAAGATCTTCAACTGAATCGGAATACATGGCTGCTTCGGAGGCTTCACAAGAAGCGATATGGATGAAAGAGTTCATTACAGAGCTGGGTGTGGTTCCAAGTGCGCTGGACCCAATGTCTATCTACTGTGATAACATGGGCGCCATAGCCAATGCGCAAGAACCAAGGTCACACAAGAAGCTGAAGCATATCAAGCTATGTTTTCACGCTATTCGAGAACATGTCCAAGATGGAGACATAAAGATTTGCAAAGTACACACAGATCTGAATGTGGCGGATCCGTTGACTAAACCTCTCCCGAGGGCAAAACATGACCAACACCAAACTGCCATGGGTGTTCGATATATTACCATGTAATCTAGATTAGATGACTCTAGTGCAAGTGGGAGACTGTTGGAGATATGCCCTAGAGGCAATAATAAATATGGTTATTATTATATCTTTGTGTTTATGATAAATGTTTACATTCATGCTATAATAGTATTAACAAGGAAACATTAATACTTGTGTGATTTGTAAACTAAAATAGAGTCCCTAGTAAAGCCTCTTTATAATAATAGCTTGTTGGTTAATAAATGATTGTGGTTTCCCTATCATGAACATTGAGATGTTATTAACAACAAGATCATATCGTTAGGAGAATGATATGGTGGACATACTCCTATAGATAAGCGTATCATAAAGATCAAGTCATTTTAATAGTTCAATTGCTATATGCTTTCTGATACATAGTAACCTAATTCCTTCGACCATGAGATCATGAATATCACCTTCACCGGAAGGATGCTTTGATGACATCAAACACCACACCGTAACTGGGTGGCTATAAAGGTGGCATTGAGTGTTCGGAAAGTGTTGGTTGAGACACATGTATCAAGAGTGGGATTTGTCCATCCATATGATGGATAGATATACTCTGGGCCCTCTCGGTGGAATGTCATTCAATTAGCTTGCAAGCATGTGACTGGCTCACAAGGGATCACATACCACGGGAACGAGAAAAGAGTACTTATCGGTAACGAGGTTGAACTAGGTATGCAGAGATACCGACGATCATAACCTCGGATAAGTAAACTATCGTGAGACAAAGGGAAATTGGTATCGTATGTAAGTGGTTCATTCGATCGCAAAGTAATCATAGAAATATGTGGGAGCCATATGAATTTCCAGATTCCTCTATTGGTTATTGTTCGGAGAAGTGTCTCGATCATGTCCGCATAATTCACGAACCGTAGGGAGACACACTTAAGGATTCGACGTTGTTTGAGTAGTTATGGAATGATGAGTAAGAGACCTAATGTTGTTCGGAGTCTCGGATGGGATCCGAGATATCACGAGGAGATACGGAATGGTCCGGAGAATAAGATTCATATAAGGAAAGTCCTATTTCGGGGTTGGAGAATGGTTCCGGTGTTTTCATCGGGAATGTTCTAGAAGGTTCCGAAATGTCCGGCACTCCGGAGGGGAAGGGTACATGAATGTGTCATATCAAGTTGGAATGATTGCATCATGTACTAGGTGTCATCGCTGAACAAAATAAAGGGTTTAATCAAATCCTAGTTTGAAAAGTCAAACGCCAATTTGAAAAGTCAAACGGCTATTTTGAGGTGGAGGGGAAGTAGGAAACCTACTTGGGGAGGAGTTCCCTCCCTCCACCGTCGGCCCACTTGGAGACCGAGTTGGGGAGGGACTCCCCTCCCCTGGCGCGCCCCCTCCACCTATATAAGGAGGGGCAGGTCTGCCCCTCCAAGTACACAACACCTCCACCCAAAACCCTAGCTCCTAGCCGCCGGCGCCGCCACCTCCTGCTGCCGCCGCCTAGAGCAAGCCGCCGCCGCCTAGGAAAACCCTAGCCGCCAGCCTTGCCCCTCCTTGGTGCGTGTAAACCCTAGATCGCCGAGGCTCTCTCTCATAGTCCACCATACTCACTCCGGCTTAAGGCGAAGCCCTGCGAGATCTCCCCTCTACTTCCGGTACCACGCCGTTGTGCTGCCGGAATTGCAAGGAGAGTGCTACAACCTCCGCTGCCTGCTGGAACAAGGGAGAGGAAGGTCTTCGTCGAGTACCGAACATGTGACCGACTGCGGAAGCGCTGCCGGAACGCAGCGCCGGAAGGATCGTCTACGCGATCTTGAGATCGGAAAGAGTACGACTACATCACCCATGAGAATCCGCTCTCGTTAAACACTTTGGAATCTTCGAGGGTGAGTTATTCCATCGACTCGTTGCTACAATCTAGTAGATAGATCTTGGCTTGTTTGTTTGTATGCGGTAGAAATTTTTTGTTTTCCATGCTACGAAACCCTACAGATGTATGCTACTGAAGGACAGGAGGATGTCTACTATGAGGAACCAAACCTATCCGGAGGAGTGGAAGGGTTGGACTACGCGATACGCTATGGAGTTGGAGGCAAAGAGTCTGAGTAGTTGCCTATAGTTATATAGCACTTAAGTCGAGCCGAGCAGCACAAACCCTAAATAATAAGTTGTTGAGCTCAAGTTATGATATGTGTTTGAATCTTCGTTCTTCCGCTAAAACTTATAAGTATGGTTTGTAAGTTTGAATAACTTCGAGGTGCTGATCTTTTGGTATTGTAATAATAATAATGTGTGTATGTTTGTAATTTGGACCCGCAATGTTTTCATTGTACCACTCTGAGGGATGTGACATTTGCGGAATGGTGTTATGTAAGTGTCATGTCAACGACTATAGTGTATTACACATGCAGTGGTATGCTAGGTCACCGCACTTATTAACAATGTATTGCCTTTAGTAAGTTTTGTTTGACTGCGAGACACATGTAAACTTGGGTACAATATGAATGCAGCAGGATTCTTCAAACATTGCTCTGAATAAGAGTAATCATAAAATCGGTCTTTGCTCTTACCAGATGGTACACCAATTATTCACATGGTGTATTTGCGGGAAATTGATACTCCTGACGATGGAGAGATACACTCTAGGCCCACTCATGTCCTATGATGTTTTTCATCGTCTGACTGACTGGACACATGAACAAGTTGTTGATCACATAAACATCGATAGTATGGTATGAATAAAGAGTACATGCCAGGTAATGAGAATAACCTAGTGTTTCATCTCGGGCAATATAAAGTATCGACAGAGCAATACGATATGTATCGTATATAATACTATGATTCACACGATAAAGATCTTCGTGTTATTTGCGGAATTATTACGTGAATCAAGACGCTGATAGTATTAGACAAACTACCTTTTCCTTTATTTTCGTTGATGCATCCCCAATTTAACTCCATTCATTTTTCGCGCGCGAAGTATTAGAGAAAATTATCATAAACTAATGGAGCTCACGAAAACAATATGAAATAAACGAAATGGAGCTCACGAAAACAATATGAAATAAGCGGTACGTGGATCATTTGAAAACAGTAAATGGCCAAGCCTAAATTACCGACGTGTAAGCGAAGAGTCGATAATATGTTGAAATATAATCCAAATTTAATTAAGCAGGCTAACTTCTGACGAGCGGAGCTATACCTGTCGTGGATAGGCTTAGTACGGATCGTTGAAGCAGATCGCTTAGAACTCTTTTTCAACAAGCGATCTGCTTTGACGATGTTCCGACGCAAGATGGCGGAGGCTTCCTCCTCCATAGCTCACCGGCGATGATCTATCTCTGTGGAGTAGGAAGTAGTAGAGTGCGGTGGCTAGCTGCCTCGCCGGTTTAGTGTTTTGGCTTTGCGTTTAGTTAAATCTGTCTGCTTGTGTGTGTCAGGACATTGCGTACTCTGCCTGAGAGACAAGTTTGCCAGTATTTAATTATGTCCCTGGCCGAGCTAATGAACTTTTCAGATTTGTATTAATCTAGTATCTGTCATCTACATGTTATAATTTTGAACTGTCCTTTATGTTGCATTTTAATGAAGCCGTACATCGTGACTAGGTACTATTTACGTGCATAATGTGCAATACTCACTGCTGCAAATTGCAGAGGTGGCGTTATACAGTTATAAATATCTGGAAACAAAAAACAAAACAAGTTGGTACACACGCATATCAAGATACTGTAAAAACTTGCGATTTTCCCAACAGAACGTTAACACTGCACAAAATGTTTGCAATGGACAACTCTGGATATCTTCGAATGAAAAAACTCAATGGTGAAGGCAGTTTGCTTCTCTGTAATACAACCAGATAGATAGCTCATGGGCACAAGGTCTCAACCTTCCATGCAGTAAATTACACCAATGGTACAAGTACACTACAGGGGATACACCAACAGCAGTAATCAAGAACTAGCGGCAAATGGATCTAATTATTGCTGGTAACAAATCAAATTGCCTACTGATAAGTCTGATCTATATTAAGGGTTTGTAATCACAGATATGTCACACTTGAGCAAAACCTGCAAGACATAACGAGGACTACATGAGTATGGATAGCAGCAATAATTGTATTAAATCATTTGTATCAAAGGCATAAATTGACAAAATTATCACATCTAGCAAGCAAAAAAACGCTTTGGTTAATGTCGATTTATGTACGGTTTACTATTGCAATCATTAGATATACAGAATAACAGAAGACCCGCTCAGAGTGTAGTTTTAGGCTGCAGTGAAACTAGACAAAGAGCATAGCCAACTGAATAAGGTTTTGTCGAAAGTGAAAAGCGGAAGGGCAAATTGTTTTCATGAAAATGAGATACTTACATTTACTTGAGTTCAAAATTTTCATGTCTACTGAAATCAGTAACAGAATCCAATACAGAAGTTCTCACTGACTGGGATTCAAAACATGTGGAAGAAGCAGCTGAGCACCTTCTAGAGCAGTCTCACCACAAAACTATGTACAATGCTTATTGCATATTTCATAAGTACTGTGAAGCAACTAACTATCACCACTTATGAATGGCACTCATGGTTCATGAGTTCGATGCAGGTAAAGTAGCTGAGTCCATGATCAATCACTAATGATAAATCTATTACCCATTCTATTCTCATTTCCAATGGGTAGCTGAGTCCATGATCAATCACTCATGATAAATCTATTACCCATTATATTCTCATTTCCAATGGGAGTAGTCCTCGACTTCTCATTTGCCTTGACAGTCATTGTGTATTTGTCTATTTGACATACCAAAATTCAAATATTGTTGTTACTAATATGTAGTGTGTGAGTCAACCTCACAGCAAAACAGAACCAGCTTATTGCTCTACTCCCCAAGGTAAAAGACAAACCACCACTTAAAAAGCCGCCTAAAAACAACTATGAAAAAGAAAATGTAATGAAACAAGAAAAGGAGAGAGGTATACCTTGTATAAAATCATTCATTTATCACCTTTTGGTCCTTTATACTGTTCTATGCAGCCTGATATATATACAATAATGTAATGTTATATGAAAATAGATAAGAGTGCCACGGCATATAATGGTGATGGGGCAGAACTATTCAGCTTGCAATATAGCAACAAACAGACTACTTAGCCATGCAGGAGCTACAAGATACATGCAGACATGCTATGAGCAAATAAATGATACAGCAGGTAAAATTTAAGAAACTACCTTGGCATATGGGGCAAAAATGGCCTTGACATCTTCGAACACCTCAGGAATCGGTTTCGCAGCATCGATCTGACCAAACAACAACTTGGTCAATAAGTATCAATTAACAGATTCCAAAAGAAGGGCAGTAATTATTTGAAGTCCTAAGTCCCACAAAACGATCAAAAGAAAGATTATTATTCCAGTAGACGATTTCTTCAGACTATCGAGTTATCTGTCCTATTTATAATGTTCCCTCTTTTATGTTGACACATGCATTCCTTTGAAGTTATTAGTTGTTGCAGAAGTGCAGTAGTACCTCTTTGACCTTGTCCTTCGCCCTATAGTACTCAATTACAGGCAAACTGGATTCAACAAAAACTTTGAATCTCTTCCTGATAGTCTCTATGTTGTCATCAACTCTTCCCTGCCAAATAGCAAGAATTTTTGGAAACAAAAATGAGTGATTTGACAAGGATACATATGCTAAACAGAAGCAAATAAGTGATGAGGAAACCTCATTGCGTCCCAAAAGACGTTTTTCCATCTCTTCCTCGGAACAATTGAAGAATAGCACAAATGCAGGAGAAATTTTTGTCTGAAACAATGTGACATGATCAGAGATCTTACAAATTTATTTATAAGTAAATCAGGATGAACAAGTAAAGAAGCTGCTGAACTATCATACAGGTATGTCAGTGAAGAGTGAAATATCTCAAATTCTTAATTGTAAGAGTAGATGAGCTTACGACAAGCTCGAACGCAGCACGATTCTCTTCGTTCCTTGGAAACCCGTCAATTAGAAACCTGTCATTCTCATCTTTTATCATGGCTTGCTTCAGGAGCTTTATAGTTACCTCCGATGGAACAATCTTCCCCTCCTTTATCATGTTCTCAATCATAGTTCTGTAAAGTTATTGCAGAAATTAACATAGGAACATACAGATGTTAAGTAAAGAAGTGGAAATGACCAATACAATTTTCGGAACAATCTTGTTCCAAAGAAACTTAATGGGAAGAAAATAAGGTACCCATTCTCAGAGCCAGATTTAATCTCTGCGCGCAGAAGATCTCCAGCACTAAGATGGGTGAATCCAAAGTGTTCCACAATGTTGGCACACTGTGTGCCCTTTCCACTACCAGGACCACCTGTGTAAATTCTTGGTCAGGTACAGAAGACAGTTTATTTATTTTACTACGAAAAACATTTAACAATATCTGTTTGCCAGACATAATAGAGGGGAGTTTACCAAGAACAAATACAACAGTAACTTTCTTGTCACCCAACATGTTTGCAGCAACCTCCTGCACGAGAAACACAGTTGAACCATAAGACCAAAAAACAATCATGAATGGCACACATTCTGTGAGACTAGGGTGTTTACTTTAATGACTATATAACCAGAGTTGTAAGTAGTAGCTCAAGGAGCCAGAATTATATTGGCAATATGCACAAGAGTTTTTTTTTAGAGCAACCACATATTTCATTAATCAAAAATCAAGTTGCATGAAGTAACACATGTGGACACAAAAGTAAGTTCTTTCAACATGAATGAATCCAACAACAATAGAATACATCTATTCAGAATAACTGAATGGTCCTGAAAGCTAGTAGGTGTAACACTGAGATTCAGGGCACCAACCCTTAACGTCAGAGATTCTCACAATGCCTTAGGTTTTAAAGGTTTTACTAAATTCAAGCATGTCCGCTGAACGCTAGTACAGAAAATAGAAGGCGTTGCACATTCTCATATGAAAGTGGCCCTTTGTAGCAATAAGTTGAAATTATCTAATAAATCCAGCTAATAAGCAATGAAAAGTAATGACATAAACGTACCTCCTCAGTCACAACTGCAGGAGCATCCACAACCGAGCCCATGGCTGAAAATCATAAAATATCCAGTTTATGCGGGTAAATATCTCATTTTGCACCTCAGAAGTTAAAATAGAAGAAATGTAACATTGTAAGGGCACCAAATTCATATATTGAAGATGGATAGTGGTAATAGCATCTAGCAATCTGACACTGATTATATCAGAAGGACTAAGGACAGAGCAGCTTGCAGCCTTCACTAACTCTGCTTGGATCTTGCCTCAAAAGTTCGATTCAATACCTAACACATATACACCAGAATGAACCGTTCCACATCATTTTGTATTGTTTGATTACTAATCAGTTATTCAGGATCACAATATGTCTTTTCTTTCCACCTTGCTATGGCACATTCACTATTATGCTTATAAACATAAGCATCTAGTTTCCAATTAGAGGGAGGGATCACAACTTAAACCCGATTTGAACTAAGATCTCCCTTGATTTCCCGCCGCAGACAGCTAACACAGAGATCAGAACACCCAGATGACCCTCCCCTACTTCCATTCCATTTTCTTATTGTTCTGATTCGGAGAACGCAGATCATCCCTTCCTGTAAGCTCTCAGTGGCAACCATTCCTAGATCCAGCTGCTCTCACGCAACCCTGTGGGATCCCTCCTAATCAGATCTGCATCCTAAGCTGACAGACCCACCCCATTCCAACCGAGGGACGGACGGATCACTCCCCTCAATCCCCCGGATCACGCAGATCCCACCCGCCCGAGGACGCAACAGGGAACAACATTCTAGAAGGCTCAGGAATCAGGACCCGAGACGCGCACCAGGCAAGGCAGGTGCAAACAACAGCACGCCAGCGGCCTCGCGCACAAGCAATACCACCAGATCTCGCGAGGAGACAGCGAGGGGGATTCAGCGTACCTCTGCGTTCCTGGACGAGGCGGCGGCCGAAATCGGAGGCGGGCGGAGGGCTGGTGGCGCGGCGGCGAGATCACGGGAAGCGCGTGGTGCGTGTGTGCTGGTGGTGCGGGGGAGGAACGAGGAGGGAGGAGGCCGTTTAATACGCGCGCCGAGCGCAGAGGCGAGGGCGAGTGGTGGTGGGGTTGGGGTTGGGGGAGGCGGGGCCCACGCGGCGTCTCCGCGGGAAGCGTGGCAATTGGCCGGTGGGGACACCGGGGCCGGAGGCGTCGGCGCAACAACTGGTGGAGCAGGGAGAGAGAGACGAGCGTTGCCTGGAAAGTGGAAAGCTTCGGAGAAGCGGGGTGGGACCGTGGGAGCCCGGGAGAAGTCGGCTCGTGGCTCCTGTGGCGAAGCTGGAGCTGCGCACGGCTCCGGAATTTGTGTGATGGCCCACAAGCAGTGAGGAGTTGGAAACTTGTTTTGTGTGTTAGCTCTGAAGAAAGATGAGTAACCCTTTTGTTGCTTTGTGTGTCTTGTGAGCAGCCGACGTTTGTATGGAAAACCTACATCGACCATTTGTCTCGAGCAAAAAAGGCCATAAGCTTGTTATCATCAGCTCCAGGGCCGGTCCTGAGATTTTGGGAACCCTGGGCGAGACTAAAACTTGGGGCCCTTAGTATAGACGTCACAATGATATCGATGAATATTATACATGTAATATATATGTTCTTAATAAGCCTTAAACGCATCCAAAAGAAGTACGAACATATTAAAAACTTATACATATTACCTTAGAAATTTCTTCTAACATTCCTCGATGCAAACTCACTTATGATGGGGTCGATGTCGATGTCATCCACTAATTTCTTCTCGATGCATAATGTTGCCAAACCATTTAACCTCTATTGAGACATTGTGGATCTCAAATAGTTCTTCAATAATTTTAACTTTGAAAAACTTCTTTCAGCCGATGCAACAGTCACAGGCACAGTAAATAAGATGCGGTAAGCAATGAAGATATTAGGATAACAATCAACTTCTCTGACATGCTCAAAAATTTCCATAGCAGACATTACTTCATCTGGCAAGGTGAATCTCATCATCTTTAATTCAGAAAAAAAATCATATACCTCAACATCACATGAACCAGCATGAGAGAAAGTATTTGCAAATTTTGTGCAGCCCTCTTGAAGTTCATCATCATTTAGCGACTTCAAGGTGCCAGAGCTCAATAGAAAACCAAATATATCTTTAAACACCATGAGTTCTTCAAATCTATCCTCCAAAGAAGTTATCGCCATATCAACCACAACAAAAAAATATTTAACCTAAAAAGCCTTCTCAGCTTCTAGAATTTCTTCTTCACAAATACTTTCATTAAATTGTTTCTTCCTAGTAGCACGACGTTTTACTGGAAAAAATGCCTCTACACCCATTTTAGTTGCAATACCTTTGGCGTTGATCAAACTAGCAGCAAACCCTTCATCTCTGTAATTCTGAAAATATAGTTTGATACCTTGTATTTGCTTCAAAGTAGAGTCAATGCACATGGCTGGCGATTGCAACATCTTGCTAACTTTATTTACTGCAAAAAGAATCTCATACCAGATGATCATACCAACTAGAAACTCAAAGTGGCCAAGTGCGTCAAATAAATTTTTTGCATCACTTTTATCCTTAGGCTCAACCTCAGAAGAATGACGTAACTCAAGCAAAGCAGACCTTAACTCCATAGCCTGAAATCTTATTGCCGTAACACTTTTGATTCGACTCTCCCAACAAGTATTGGACAATGATTTCACAGTTAAACTAGGAACATGTTTAAGCAAGACACTCCACCTTTTTGTAGAACCAGCAAACAAGACATATATGCGTTGAATAATTCCAAAAAATAAAACGGCTTTCCCACATAATTTTGCCATATCACAAAGAGTGAGATTCAGACTATGACAAGCACATGGCATATATAGAGCTCTTGAATTCATCTGAAGTAACCTAGATTGTACCCCTTTATGTTTACCTTTCATATTGGAACCATTGTCATAGCCCTGACCCCTTATATTGTTAATATTTAGGTCAAATGATTCCATAGAATCAAGCAATATTTTCAAAAGCCCCAAGCCAGAAGTGTCATCCACCTTTAAGAACCCCAAAAAGTACTCCTCAATTTGTATCTTGCCATTAGATAAATTAACACATCGAACTAATAAAGTCATTTGTTCTTGATGACTAACATCAGGGGTACAATCTAGGATAATAGAGAAATACTTGGCCTCTTTCACAACTTTTATGATAGAACGTGTAATGTTAGAAGCCAAAAGAGATATCAACTCATTCTGAATTTTATGACTGAGATAATGATAATGAATTTCATTGTTCTCAATACGCCTAAGGTGATCTCGCATTAGCATGTCAAATTCTGCAACCATCTCAACACAAGCTAAGAAATTACCATTATCATCCTTGTAAATCTGCTCACTCTTTCCTCGAAATGCCAAGTTGCGTTTACCAAGATATTTCATAAATGGCTATTATTCTTAACAAAACTTGTCTCACCCGTTCTTTCTCCTTTGTAATTTCATGCTGCAATTCTTTGTCAATAGTTTCCTCCTTCCGTAGTCTAACCCTCAATTCATTCCACTTGTTCATGTTATTAATATGCTCGACGCTATTTTCATGTTCCTTAAGCTTCTCACTAATATGCCTCCAATTTCTAAATCCATCACGTGCTAATGAACTCGGACTCCTGCTAGTGCTAGACTTGAAGATCGTACAAGAGAAGCAAAAAAACTTTGTCAACAACCCTTGAATAAACAAGCCATTTTCTATCATGCTTCTCTCCATTCCTTAAATCCCTATGGTAATGAGAATATGAAAAATGCCTTGATGCACCATCTAGAGGGTACTCCATTTCCTCCTCTCTCATAGGTCCTTTCTTAACTAAGATGTCTCTTTCTTTATTATCAAGATTATCCCAATTTCGTGGATCATAAATATCAGAAGTATTAACTGGTTGTTCATCGACACTAGCAGACTCAGTATGTGCATCAGATGAATCAACTACATTCTCAGAGCCACTTACATTGCTATCGCCAATGTTGGTTTCAATATTTTCTTCCTGTTGATCGGATTCAACATTTCCATTAGCTGGTTGATCTTCCTCCACGGCAACTATCGCCAACTCATCATTTGGGTTTACCGATGCACCCAAATTAGCCTTAAAAAATTTGTGGATATCTCCTCTCTGTGACTGTACCAAGGCAGCCACCTCTTTTGCTCTTTTCCTTTTAGCATGACCAGGTGGACACTTCCTCGAAGAGGAGGACATGATATGGTAGACCACAATGCTGAAAAAAAATATACCAAATATTGTAGGGTATCAACGATCAGGGCATCATGTGATTGTACCAAGTAAAATATTGAATATACGGATATACCTCGGATTGGTGTTATGCGTGTGATATTCTCGCGATCGCAATCAGGGGCCCGAAAACAAATTGGCGAGACGACGAGTCGATGAACTGACAATCAATAGTACGTAATTAGATGAAATTTAGAAATAAGAAGCGTGTTGTGATTGTACCAAGTAAAATATTGAATATACGGATATACCTCGGATTGGTGTTATGCGTGTGATATTCTCGTGATCGCAATCAGGGGCCCATGAAAAATCGGCGAGATGATGAGTCGATGAACTGACAATCAATAGTACGTAATTAGATGAAATTTAGAAATAAGAAGCGTGCTAAATTCGTGAAGCTTACCGGCGGTTGGGACTTGGGATCGCCGATCACGCACGGGTCAGTGCGGCAGTGCCATCGGCCGTCGCGTAAGGTCAAGCCGTCAAGGAGCCGCGCCAGTAAGAAGAAGAAGGCCCACGCGGTCGCGGCCGTCAGATGGAGCAAGAAAATCAGAAGTTAGAAGGACTCGAACGGACTGGGCGTCGCCGGCGATGTTCCAGGAGGAGACGCGCTGGGAATTGGGATTGATGTCAATTGATCGTTTCCGTAGCCAGGGCGACGATCGAGTTTCCAGTCAGGATTTTCCTAATCCTAGTCGGTACGTAAGGCCCATTTTTTTAACCAAACGATGGCCTGTGGCCTTTTTTCAGCCAAGCGATGGTACGATATAAAAAGAGTATACGTATGTGTATACCTGGGGAGGGGCCCCTGATTTTGGGGCCCTGGGCGGCCGCCCACCCTGCCCCTCTCCAGGGCCGGCCCTGATCAGCTCCTAGAGTGCCTGTGTAAGCTTTGTCCTCATTCATGTTGCCACCTACGTAATCATCGGTGGAATTGGAGGATTGAGTGGAGTTGATGAAGAGCAGAATCTCTCCTAAGCACAACAATGGTGAAAACACAGCACCACGGACCAAAAATGGCATCTTGATTTAATCTCCTTGTTTTTGTTGTATGTTCGTGGTGACACTGATGGGTTGGGATAGAGTCAAAAGAGAAAAGAATAAAGAAATAATATCCGATTCATATTAATTATCGTTGAAATGGATGTATCTAGCACTAAAATATGTCTACTAAATACATTCAATTCTGCGACATTTAATAATATAGATTGGAGTCAGTAGTGTTTATATATATGAAATATTTGGCCACTTACAGAAACCGAAGTCTCTAGAGTCTAGAGCAACATCAATTTGCGTAAAATGTTGCACATGTTTCACCAACCGGTGAAAGGAGTCGTGGCACTTTTTTTTGCATTATCTCACATACAGAGGGATGAATTCTCAAGAGTTACAAACTCATGTAGATTTGGTTGGCCTACTCTATGGGATGTTTGTGCCAGCAGTGAGATCTCGGTGATCGCGGTCCTTCGGTGGCGTTTGAGGTTCTCGTAGCCTCGCTTTGTGCTCAGGTTCGCTCATCTTTTGATGGTCGTTGAGGCCAAGAGGAGGTGTAGTGGTTGTCGTGAAATCTTGCCCTTCGGTGGTGACCTCGGAAGGAGGGATGTCCTTCGACGACGGTTGTGACTCTCCTAGTTCTTCAAGGTGTAGAGTGTTCGCTCGGCAGGCGGGTTTCGTTTCTTGGTGCAATCTCGACTTCGATATCCCTTCGATTAATCCAACGACACTCCTCCATGCTCTTCATGGTCTGTTCCAAGTTTATTGGGTTCTAAGGCCTTTCACAATGGGAGGTTCTTGGCGCGGTATCATAGACAAATTGCTTATGTGGCACTATACTTAATGAGGAGAAATGGTGGTGTTGTATCTTAGCTAAGATACAAGCTTGCACGAGACCATAGGCAAAAAAGAATGGCTAGCCTAATAGCATGCCCACAAATCACCAAAATCATTAAATGTAGAGACAACACCTAAGATACAATCCATTGGAGGGGTGGTCTCTTAAGTATTTATTTTGCCTATAATAACGTGTTAAGAAACACTCCATTGTGAAAGGCCTAAGTTGTAATGGTGGTGTTGTAGGCTTTGTCCGTGTCCGATTTCTCCTCTTTGTTTTTATCCGTTGTTTTCGTGTTAGTGTTGTGTGCTACATGTGGTATCCGTTGTGTTTGTATCCGGTTTGAACTTTATATGAAAATGGTTCAGACCAGCTTATGCCCGCTGTAGTTGCCTCGAAAAAAAAAAAAGAACCAAGGCCACCAGCCGATGCAAGAACACCTAATACACATCACCGGTGAAACCGAGTGAGGGTCAAAAGAGGAAGAGAATAATTGCATGAGCCTCCCCCAAACCAACTTCCCCGAGCATACATGGAGGAAAAGAATTAAGCAAATCACTGTAGTGTGAAGAATCGTTGCTCGATTACCCCTAAGGGGCTGCTTGGTTCACTATATTTTAGGCAAAGCCGGTGTGAAATTTCCACTCTCGCTATGATTTACGAAAGTAGCGTTTGGTTCGTCGGGACTCCTTTAGCTTGTATTTTTTTTTCAGCTCGTTTCCCAGGCTCCAGTAGCGACGGCGCCAGAAATTCAAGTATGTGATGTCATTTCAAATCTATGATGTCAAATATATAAAATTTTACTACTTCCTTCGACTCAAATTACTTGACTTAAATTTGTCTAGATTCGAATGTACGTAGACTTGTTTTAGTATTAAATACATCTGAATTTAGACAAAACCAAATCAACTAATTTAGGTCTGAGAAAGTATTTTTTTTTTGACTTATACTTTTTAGGTAAGGGTTTGCCAAAAAAAAACTGTGTGGCCAGTTGACCACAGAGCTCTCAATGTGGCTCCGCCCCCACGCTCGAGGCTGGTAGAATCTCACGGTCTAGTAGAGAACTAGAGGTTTGCTTTTTTCCAGCCGTTTCAGACGGGCATGGGTGCAACGAGCAATGCAAATATTCTCTTTTTTTTTTTGCCAGGAAAGAGATTTTAATTATCAAATAGGTGGATTACATTCCGCCATGATCACATGAGTGATTTCCGGCGGTGAGGACCCCAGCCAAGTTGCTGTTCTCCCATGTACTCTACCTATAGATGCTAGACCGTGACTGGCAGAGTTTGCCGCACGATTTATTTTAGCTATTACAACCTCCCTCTCCTTGATTCTCTCACGAATGATACTAATACTCCTAGCAAAGCGCGATAGATTAGGTGTTCTTTCGTCTATCAATTTAATTGCTTCAGTGCTGTCCGTCTCAAGAATGATTGGCGCCTGCGTCCAGTGCAAGGCCAGGCCAAGTTCCTCCTCCATTGCTGCAAGCTCTGCCTCCAACGGCCCAGCACACGATCGGAGTTGTCTACAAGCTGCAACAATGATCATGCCATTAGCGTCACGCAATACCATACCTGATCCAGCTCTACCATCCTCTGAGTAGGAGCCATCAACATTTAGTTTTGTCACTCCAGCGTCCGGTGGCCGTCATTTCTGTTTCACCTGTGGCCTCTCAACCCGATGGTGTTTCTTCCTTCCCAGGCCCCCTCCCACATCGACTGCTTGCTTCCCTTTTTCCGGATCAGCTACATGGTGTTGCTTGATGATCATGAGCGATGTCAGATAGCTCTCGAGGAAGTTCCTCGAAACAGCAGTTGGTGCCGGGGTTTTCTGGTGGGTGATCTCATTGTGGATGTGCCAAATTCTCCAAAGCAGCATTAGGAAGGCGGCATGTTGGTCCTTATCCAGGCGTGCCAGTGCGTGCATGAACCAGTCAGGGTTGTGCTTGAAAAGTATGGTTTCAGATGGTAGATCCCATATCTCTCTCATAGTGCTCCATAGACCACGTGCATGAGGGCAGCTCACCAAGGCATGGAAGGTGGATTCCACCTCATTGCCACAGATTGTACACGTCGGCCCCGTGGCAATGCCTCTCCGCGCCAAGTTTTCCTGGGTGGCCAATGCATTCCTCGCCAGTTTCCATGCAAAGGTACGGATCTTTGGGGGAACCGGACATTGCCAGATCATCCTCCATTCCGGCCGTGACCCGAAGGGTTGGGCGCTCGTGGCCTGCCGTCCTACAGCTCTCAGTTGCTCCTCATAAGCCAGGCGATACGCACTTTTGACAGTGAATCCACCCGAGGGTTCAGGGTTCCAGGCGATGAAGTCTATCTCATTGCGGCTAGACGGTCGGATTTTTTGGATTTCCTGCACATCCATCGGCATGAACCATCGGTGAAGCAAGGTCGTGTTCCAGGAGCCATCTGGGTTGAGGAAATCAGAAACCCACCTGAGGCGGCATCTCCCTTGCATAGTATATGGCCGCAGAAATGACTCGCGCGGGATCCATGGCTCTCGCCACACTCGGACACTGGCGCCATTGCCAATCCTCCATATGTACCCTTTCTTAATCAATTCCAGTCCATACTCGAGTGCCCGCCATGTTGATGACGCATTACCGGTAAAGACCGTGTCAGTAAGAAGGCCCTGTGGGTAATATCGAGCTTTGAGGACCTGGGCACACAGGGTGTCAGGCTGCTGCAATAACCTCCATGCCTGGCGGGCAAGCAGAGCCTGATTGAATAGACGCATATCTTTGAAGCCAAGTCCTCCTTGTTCCTTCGGCCGCAACATGCTATCCCAAGAAATCCAATGCATTTTCCTCTTTCCGTTCTCTGCACCCCACCAGAAGTCACGTATCATCTTTGTAAGCTCATCGAGAAGCCCAAAGGGAAGTTTAAAAATGCCCATAATATAGACCGGTATGGCCTGTGCAACAGCTTTGGTCAGAACCTCTTTTCCTCCAAGAGACAAGTAACTCTCTCCCCATTGTAGTAGTCTTTTTAGTAATTTCTCTTGCAGGCTCTTAAATTTTCCTTTGTTCATCCTCCCTTCCGGAGTCGGAAGACCAAGGTACCTTGTTTCAAAAGCTTCTTGCGTAATATGCAGCACTTGCTTGACGCCCTCCTTATCTGCTTGGCTACAGGAATCTCCAAACAGAATGGAGCATTTGCTCGGATTGATAAGCTGGCCCGTGCTCATTGCATAAGTGTTTAGTACCGCTTGGATTTTGGAGGCCTCCTCTGCTTTAGCACGAAAAAAGAGTAGACTGTCGTCTGCAAAAAGGAGGTGAGACACTCCCGGGGCTCGTCTACATATTCTTAACGGACTGATGTTATTATCCTGTACCTCCTTCTGCAGCAGAGCTGAGAGGCCGTCTGCAACAAAGAGGAATAAAAAGGGGGATAGGGGATCACCTTGTCGAAGACCTCGAGAAGGCGAAAACGAATCCAGAAGGGTTCCATTGAATTTCACTGAGTATCTCACAGTGGTGACGCATGCCATTATCCAGTCCACCCATTTGTGAGCAAAACCCAATCTTTCCATCGCTTTCTTGAGAAACTCCTAGTCCACCCTGTCATATGCTTTTGACAAGTCCAATTTATATGCACAAAAATTGTTTTCCTGGTTTGTATTATTCTCGATGAAGTGTAGGCATTCAAAGGCGACTAAGGCATTATCAGTGATTAGTCTACCTGGCACAAAGGCGCTCTGATTGATAGAAATAATATCCCCTAGTATGGGCCTTAACCTGTTCACCAGACATTTCGCAATTATCTTGTATACCACTGAGCATAAGCTAATCGGCCTGAAGTCCTTGAGCGTTTCGGGGTGGTCAACTTTTGGAATCAATACAATTGCAGTATCATTGACACCATCAGGCATATGAGCAGTGAGAAAAAAGAGTTTAACTGCATTTAATACCTCCGCCTTCATTACGTCCCAATTTCGCTGGTAGAACCTTGCCGGAAACCCATCAATGCCAGGTGCTTTCAGTGGCCCTATTTGGAATAATGCATCTCCAATCTCCTCATCTGAGAATTCCTTACAGATATTGTCATTCATGTCTCCTGTGACTCGCGGCTGCAATAAATTACATAGATCATGAAAGTTTAGATTAGGGTCACGAGAAAACAGCTCCTTAAAGTAGGACCTGGCCATACGCTCCATTTCCGAAGGGGAGTCCTTCCAAACATTGGTTTTATCTTTGAGCCTCCTGATTTTATTTTTCCTCGCACGCCACACTGCTTTTTGATGGAAGTATTTGGTATTCCGGTCTCCTTCCTTCAGCCAGTTGATACGCGACCGCTGCAAGCATTCTCGGTTGGATAGTTAAACAGAGATCCAAGCGGGGCCTAAAGTGAATAATAGCCAACGGACAAAAGAAAACAAGAATGTATGCAGTAGTCCCTTCGTCCAATAATATAAGATATAGAATTATAGTCTTTTTTTCTAAATCACATGTATGTATGTAGATTTGTTTTAGTGTGTAGGTCATTTATTTTGGACTGAATCTAGTCTAATTTGAAATATCTAAAATGTACTATTAATAAACAGAGGGAGTACAACAAAACCAATTGTAATAAGAAAATATGGTTAGAAGCTCTCGTCCCTTTCTTTTTTGAGTCGTGTATTTACGGGTGTAAACATTACTTAAACTAATAAAAACGCTCATTTTCAAAAAAAAAAAAAACGGAGTTCTATTTCTTTCATATCGAAGCAGCATATTCCACCGAAGGAATCACGATCATGGAAAAGGAAAAAAAAAAGGAAAATGGGAGACTGCCTTCCACATTGGTGCGCAATAACCTCTCTCCTGCACATGGCGACGAATCCCGGAGTCAACTAACGAAGCACCCCAGGTAGCCGCTTCGAGAGAGAAAGCGGCTCCGGCGCCCCGGAAAAGTTAGAGGTGGAGTAGGGCCAAAGCGAGCCCAGATCTTCGAACGAGACAACACATGTTTTCTTGATTCGCTTCAGCAGTAAGATTCGCACATGGACCAGAGCGAGCCCTGCGCACACCTGGCCAGCCGGCGGTTGGATCCAAGGAGAACGGCTCGTTTGACAGTTGGTGCAGGCAGCGCCGACCGTTGTGGAAAGCCACCGACGACGACGGAAGGTGGTCTGTTTCTATTTTACAGTACAAAGAAAGTCACGAAGAAGCTAAAGCTCGCACATGGCCGGTTGCCAAATATTAGGTATCTGTTTGATTCCGCTGCTTTTTTTTTTCGATTTGCTCGCGTTCATTGCAAGTACCATGACTCCCAAGAAAACATTTCAAACTGTCGTTCAAAATTAATTTTTTAAAACAAGGCAAAAGATTTGCTATTTTTTTTGAGCAACCAGCGGGAGCTCTGCATTTTCTAGTAGAAAAAGAGAATTGGCCGGTTTGAAACGAAAACCGGCCAAAACCCGATACAGACGTATATACACACGGGTCCGATTAAAAGGGAAACCAGACAAGAAAAATACTTCAAGCGGCACAGTTTTTCAGGAAAAACCGGTAAAACCAAGACGAGACCACACTACCTAGCTCGACTAGGTCTGGAGCACCGTCGACAGACACCAGCACAACGGCAACAACGGGCGCAACGAAGAGCCTGGTCCACGTCCCTAGAGAGGAAGTCAGAGCCGAAGGAAACAACTAGGCCTTTCAGGCTTCATGGCGAGTGGCGGGCCGCAGCAAACTCGCCAGCGGCACTCGAACGCCGACAGGACCCGAAGACATCGACACAACCGGTAGCACAAGCAACACCGAGAAAAGCTTCCTACATTCCGAAAAATGACGCCTCCAGAGAGGTGACGACGTCCAGGAGACGCCGTCGTCATCCAATCTGGCAAGCCAAATTGAGGTTTTCACCCCGGAGTGAGGAACGGAGGGGGTCAGGTCTCCACGACAACGCTCTCAAGAGGGAAAACGGCGCCCACGGGCACCGCCGATGTCGGCACCGACCAAGTCAAGCAAGACTTTCGTCCGGAGACCTGCGACCACAACCTCCAATGGAGAGTCACAAGGACAACCCATGCCGCTCGACAAGCACAGCCACCGGCGAGAGACGACGCCCACGCCAACGGTGGCTTGCCCCACCACCCACGCGAACAAGGCAAGAAAACACACCACCTCGCTATTTTATTTAATAAGGAGGTTTTAGAGGTCCTATGAACCGCCTCAAAAGATACAAAGTAAACTACAACTTGCAGAATTATTACATAAGGCCTTTGCTCCGGCGAGGCACCAAAGCGACATCTCATCTTTAAATTTAGAAACAAGCATAGTCGTGGTAGAAGCTTAGTTGCGGAAGACACGGGTGCGTTTCTTTTTTTCTAAACCTCCTATGCAACTAACATTGCAAGTCAGACCAGGTTTTTCTTGATTCCTGACGGAGCCAATATCATGCCCCTCACGTAGGTCAATGCAATGAAGCCCAAGCCAATACATCAAATTGGACCACAGTGAAACGGCATCGAAACATTAGGTGCCCGGACGACTCTTGGACTTGGTTGCAAGGCTTGTATAGTCTATAATTTTTCCATCCTATTTTCTCAAGCATGTTTGTCATCCACACTATATTTTGAATAATCAACCAAGCAAACAATTTACACTTGGTGGAGCCCAAAGCTTCCACACTAACGAAGGCATGCCAGAGTTGGTGAGGCCTAAGAATTGCATATTGTAGGAGGATTTTGCCGAGTAACAATCATTACTGGTAAGCTTCCATGAAATAGAATCCGGGACATCATCATCTAGGTGAATGAGTTGAAGCAATCTCCTATAACTTGTAGAATTGAAGAAGATGGTCAATAGATATGCCATCTTGCGTTTTTATTAAGAAACCCAAAACCCATTATGAAGAGCTTTGGCGACCATGTATTTTTCCCTTTTGGATAGCTCAAAGATGCTTCCCCAAAAAAAAAAGAGCATTCTTCCCGCTTCCACTGGTCGCGCGTTTGGCCACCACAAAGAACTCTTGATCTTGCCGAGAGCAAGGATTTCCGAGACCGACCGACCATGTTTTGGTTTCCCACATGACACGCCATGCCGTAAACTGGCCAAAAGGTGCCCAAGTTTGCTGAAACGAAAATCTTTTCTACATTGAGATCAAAGAGGCATATGTATAATCTAGCTCCGTATGGGCCCCTATTAACACAGAAATGGTGTGACGGGGCATCGACAAAAATATTCCCATGGATATTCCTTTGCTGCCCAAGCTAGTAGTGGCTAATCAGTTGGTAGGTCTTTGACGCGTGCCTGTATTCGCTAGAGAAGACTTGCAATTTGCTACATTCCCTTGGCTGGCAAAACTGAAAGAAGAGATGATTCGAGTCACCATGTCATGTGTGAAACCGAAGTAACTGTATGTATGCTAGTAGTTGCCTCAAAATATAAGATGTTTTAGTTTCGTGAAGCAAATATATCTAGATTTTTTTTTATATGTAGGTTCACTCATGTTTAGAGTGAATCTATACATTAAAACAAGTCTAGATATATTTTTTTCACAAATCTAAAACATCTTATATTTTGAAACGTGGAGTACTAGTTGGCAAGCATCTATTCCAGAACCGCCCAAACCAGAAGACTATTCTTCTCACGCAGCTTCACGACGTGACAGCTTCTGAAACCAAATTCTGTTACCCGCTGACCTGAATCAGCACAAGTCCAAATTCTGCAGCATGTGTACACCAGTTGTAGCGTTTGCATATTTTAACTTTACACAAAACCCAAAACCACTTGCCATATGCTACATCTAGCATGTACATGCACAACAGGGACATCATGACGCTGTCAAAGGTATGAATCCAAGTAAGCGCACCGATGCCTCCTGCTGAACTCGAGCAGGCTGCCGTAGGTCCGGTCCGCCACCCCGACGAACAGCGCATCCGTGTCCGGGCTGAACGCCACGCCCGCGATCTCCCCGAAAAGGTCGATCTCCTGCACGGTCGCGTAACAAGTCCGCACGTCGTACACGTGGACAAAGTCTGCCGCCTCTGCCATCGCCAGGAACCGCCCGTCCGACGAGAACCTGAGGCCCCTGACTGCACCGATCCGCCCCTTCAGCACCGCGAAGGAAGCCGAGAGGTTGCGCATGTCCCACAGCCGGCACGTCGTGTCCTGATTCCCCGTCGCCAGGACGTGGCCGCCGGGGTGCCAGGCCGATGAGAATGAGTAGTCCAGGTGCCCTTTGAGTGTTGCTATTTCCTGGAAATGTAAGAAGAGCGTTATTAGAACATTTACTGTCGGGTGGTGTGACGAAGGCATGGAAAGGAAATTTGAAGCTGTGATCTGATGCATACTTCGCCAGATTGGGCGTCAGCTATTAGGCAGTCAGAGCTGTCGCCAAGAACCGCAAGAAGCTTGCCATCAGGACTCACTGATGTGTTCTGTGAAGGACATGGCATCTTACGATTCACTCATCGGAGCAAGAGTGAAAGATTACATGAATAGTGCTTGCGTAAACTTACATTGACCGACCATGGGAAAGTAAAGCGACTGACCAGGCTGCATCTCTCAACATCAAAAAATTTGACGGCAGTGTCATTGTTGGCAGCCGTCACTCGAGTAGCGCCACTACGTTTTGAGGACAGGAAACCAGATAGTTAATCATGTACTGCTAACAAAATCCAAATCAAAATGCCAACAAAATTGTGAAGCTCTTACTTAGGAGACTCGTACACATCTACAGCATTGGTAATGGATTTTTTGTCGTCAGCGACATTCGTACACAATGCCAACCCAGGCTTGTCAAGATACTGTCGAGAAAAAAAATCCATGAGCTAGAAGATACACAAAATGGCAGAAAAACCAGGACATCTTGAAACAATACCTTGCAAATCAGTTCGCCGCGGAAGCCTCCAGCTACCATGAGATTGTTCTTTAGGGCCATCGTGCTGATCTGCACCCTGGAGAGTGTCCGAGCTCCATGGCCCTCCTGTAAAGCAGGGAGTATAAATTGGAATTTGGATATACAACGAATAACAGAAAAAGGGTCATATTTAAGAGATGCAAAACCTGATTTGGAACAACTTGGCCTGCCACGTTGAGCACTTCTTTTCCTCTTCGAAGAAGAGAAGACCAGTGCACCACTGAATTGTTCCGTGTCGTGTAAACATCATGCTTTGACGTGGCCCACACAAGATTCCTTAGCTGAATATATCCTGAAACGGTCAGCACCTTTGGAGTAGAAAATATGAACATTGCTTAAGTGCTGTTTGTTTCAAAAACAAAAGCACAAAATTGAGACTAGCAACCAAGTACTGAAAATTAGAGCTTTGACAACAATCTACTGATAATGAAAACATGATGAGACCTAAGTTCTCTATGGACTATGGTCTTACAACATTAGTGAAATTATCTGCTCAATGACTGCATCAAGAAAGAGAACAAAAAGAGCATCGCAAAATAGCAGATGAAAGCATATTTCATCACTATAAAGCAATGCGGATAATCAAATGTATGAAGTCGAGAATTACTCTCATTTGATCAACTCATTTCAAGGTCTTCTGTTCATTACTCTCATTTGATCAACTCCACTAGAAACCATAACTTCTTACCAATTATTGTTAGTGCTGGGACTTCTGTGTATCTCAAGATGCAGTAACACGATTACCAATGTCTAGAACACCATCTAACCATTGTTAACAAATACATTTGAGAAGCATTTGGTTATCTTCTTTACCTGACACTAACTGAAAATATCCAATGCAACAGCTTATGGTGACTCACTTTTCAACTCTTCAAGAAATTCAGGTGCCAATGCAGATTTTGCACACATGGGTGCGGTCACACACTATTTATAGGAATTTAAAAGAGAATGAGCAGATAACGGCTTCAACGAACCCAAACTCATAACAATGAGCCAGATTATCGAAATAAAATGTCACCAAAATACCAAATAGTAAAATAATTAACAGAACAATGTATTACAAGAATGTACCCGTGCCCACACATTTCATCAGTTAATAATGCATAAGAGCATTCGAGAACTTATAAAAGGTCAAAGGTCAACACCATGAATAGTCCTGCATAAAATTTTGTTAGCCCTTCTCTAAATGTTCAACCTGCCAAAAAGGGAGTGGGAATATGAATTATCTAACTAATCCTTGCTAAACCAACCTATCGTACCATATTCCAAAGATGTCATATAACAGCGCCAGCCAATGAGAATGTTCATCCACCTGCTTAAGAACCCTGTTGAAACAGTTGTATTGCAGTTCTGTCCTAATATAGACTCTTAATCTCAGAAATGAAAACTATAACTTCAGTTAGCAGATCAGACACAACTACAACCACCTGCAATCAGTGTTACACTTCTAAAATTGCAGTCTATACTAATGGAATAAACATGTATGAGGATTAGAAGCTTCACCTAAAAGTGGTCAAAGCTTCAAGAATGTCACAACATCTACAAAACAGAGTGAGAACATAAAATGCAAAAGGCTATATGGCATGAGTATTTCAGGGATCGATCAGTTATTATGTATGTGCTTCTGGCTTAAATTTTACTCCTTTTTTTGGAGGCGAAGAAATAAAAGGAGAAAAAGGGAGGGGGCAGTTCAACAGGCCTATGCTAGAAGAGGTAAATATGAGGTGAATACTCGTGAGGAGTAAAAATGCAATGGATTATTAAACAGTAACTGAAGGTAGCATTAATAAATTAATAAAGGCTATATGCATCGCTCGATGTAGAGGCCAGGGTTTCATCCCCATTTCGAAAAAAAAGTAACTGAAAGTAGCAATATTAACAGATTATGATCATTTTTGTTTTTGTTGTTGCAAAGGAAAAACATTCCGTCAGTTAGAGTGCATGTTTCTTCCTTTAAGAATGTTAAGAATTCAGCTAACTGTAGTGAGTAGCAATCACAAAATTTGTGAAACTTAATGAATATGATTTTGAGCACATTTTGTGTTCAGATGCGTATATGAAGTGCCAATAACAACTGGAATAGGCAGGTACCTGAAAATGCACAACCGTCGACTTCACAAGTCTTGTGTTGAAGCAGAAATCATAAAACTTGTCATTTCTCTCCACTTGTTTGCACTCCTACAGCCAAAGGTTGCCATAAAATTTAAGCACATACGAAATAAACAGATATTCCTTATGGTGTTATTGAAAAATTGATTTAGTACACAAGTATGAGCGTCACGTCAGTAGTTGAACCAGAGATAGATACCAGAACAAAGACCATTTTTAAGTCAACAAACAACTCTAACAAGTTGTGCTAAAAGATGTGGGGGTGAAAAAGTTGCTTAAAAACACTTACGTCATCGATGCTTAGTACAGTACTAGTTAGTAAGTAGACTACGTCCAGTGTGAGAAATATAAGCAAACATGCAACAGAAAAATACCGCAGTATTTCAAGGAGTAATACATCTAGCTAACATAAACGTGTATTGTATGCACGTTGTGTTGAATGTATGAAATGTGGAGCATATGATATTTTGGTTCTTACCGTTAGTTTTTCAATATTTCAGTTATTTATGAGAATCTGTCCACCCTTCTCACATCCCCTTCACAGTAAATTTTGACTAACGAAGCGTCAAGGAATCTCTTGCCGATTTCTGGCTAGCGAATAGATGGCCAGAATTGGTAGGGCAGGCTATGACATCATCCAAAATACCCATAATGCCACCTGATTTAGAATTCTACTCTGATATTTTTCTTCTATATTTTGTGAACTTGGGATATTTTTAAAAATATTAAATAATTATATGACAACAACTAAAACATTCATAGTAACACATCAGATGAAAGACAGCAACCATATCTTGTGAGTAAGGAATAATCATGTCCTGAAACAAGGGTTGTAAATGGTAACTATCACGGCGTTATTAGAGAATTACATATAACTTAATTTTTTAGCCATTAGATTAAAATGCAAGACAACTTCTGTCAAACCAACACTCATACTTCCAAAATTTGGACAGAAGAAAATTATATTATCATCGCAACTGGGATGCAGAGTCCCTTGCCACCCATAGTCGTTAGTAGAACATGCCAGTCATGCAAAAGTGCAGAACATTAAATCTCACCATATCCAACCCCTCGTGTGACCTCGAGAGGTTCTCGTAATTCTTGTACTGCTTCAGCCTCATCTCGCGATACTGATCTCTACCGTATTTTAGCCTCTCCCATGGTATTCCTTGCATGTCTTTACCATTTCTGTGCTCCATGGCTGAAGTATCATTCTTATGCTTATTCTACAGCAAGAAAAAAGGTGGGGCCTTATTAAAAACAGGAAAATTACAACTGTGCGACAACCAAAACAGTCCACGCTTCCCTAAATAAAAAAAAGTCCATGGTAGTCTAATATAACAACATAAAGTAACAGACCTGAAAAGTCTAAACCATGTGTACATTATAGTGTATCAAACCATACTAACAGTATACCTACAGAAACACAAATATCTCAGTTCACATGCCTAGATTATTATTTTGTAGGTAGTGCAGTCGTTGGCTTGTTGCCATCAAAGATGTGAGACAGTATGCACCTCAACTAGTGATGCAGCATTTCTGTGGGCTCTAAGGCACATAAATTGATCTTGCCGCTAACTATATTTCCTCTTAACGCCAACCATTTCCACTAGGCACGGCAATATGGCAGATTTTGTTGCCTTCTGGGAATCCTTACAAACTGTTGCTGCTCATAGTCGTCTGTCTGTATATCAGATAGACTATTTATTATTTTTTCAGAATTAATGTTTCTTTGCACCAAAAATCGTCACTCTACTACAACCCATTTGATTCCGTGTTTAAGAAACGCACGCCGTGCCTTGTCGGCAACATAGTAGCCATACATACCGGGCTGGAGGGATCGCCGCCGCTGCTACCGGAGACACCAAAGCCGTCAAAGTCGAAGTAGTCGTCTTCCAGGTCTTCCAAGTCGTCGTTCCAGTACACTGCCATCGTCCCTGCGAAAAAAAAAGGAAACAGCAGGAACGGCGTGAATTCACGAAAGGAACTCAGAAAATTTGAGGAAAATCCAGCCAGACAGAAGGGAGCAGCGGAGAGGCGAGAGGCAGCTCTCGGTGCGGAACCCAGATGAGCGGAGCAAAGCAGCACAGCGGGGAGGGAGAAGAATCGCAACAGACAAAGCCCAAAAAATGTCGGCTGAGAAGCACGCACTGTCGCGAGCGGCGGGGGGCGCAGCAGCGATGCCTCGAGCTGCCGAGTGGTGACCGGAACCGCGGCTCGAGTCGCGCGCGAGGTCCCTGGCTCCGACAGGATGGATTCGGAGAGGATTCGAGGCGCGAGATGGAAAATATCCCCTGTCGCTGGCCTGGTCTCTCGGACGGAAAATATCCCCAGGCGTGAGTTTCGGAAGGGAATGAGACGGAAACGGGAGGCAAAAGCGGTCAAGAGAGTAGCCACGCGTCGCCACTCGCCAGTCGGGCTCCTCTCGCGTAGGAGTGGGGTCTGTGGGTGGGTGCTCCACAGATCCGTCCACGGTTCGTGTGCGTGCCGGACCGTGGATAAACTCAAATCGCCTCGCCGCCTTTGCCCAGTTTGGGTTTGGGTGGCCAGTCACCTCTGTTGCTTCACGGAACACTGTGTTTGCTGTCTAGTTTTTTTTTTTTTTTTTTTTTTTGCGGGTTGCTGCCTAGTTTTCGTACCAACTCCCAGTCTGTTTCGTGGGGCCAAAACCGGTTCCCAGGCGCGTCAAAATACCCTGCTGTTTATCTATGTTTTTTTCTTTTTATTGTGGGTCTTTTCTGATCGTTGTACTTCTTGACATACCGTCACATATTCCGCAAATAAGTGTATTTCGAGGTTTGTCCTAAGTTAAAGTTTGTAAAATTTGACTAATTTTATAAAAAAATGACAATATTTATTACTCTAAATTGGTACTAATAGATATGTTTCTAAATTTAGTTTTATAATATGTTAATTTGATTTAATATATCTTATTATATTTATATATAAAATTAGTCAAATTTAATAAAATGTGACTTAAACAAAAGAAAGAAGTACACTTATTTACGAATAGAGGGAGTATGCATGAAATGCATGTGGGTGTTTCCTTTCAAAAAGAAAAAAAATACCGATCACGTGCCTACTGCCTAGATCAGACTACCGGCCGGTACAACACTAACTCACGGGCTCACGGCGATCAACGGTGCTCTGATGCGGCTCGTCCAGCGGTCATATACGGTGATCCGGTGACATACATAGGAATCAGTGACATGTTTGACACGAGCGTTCGGTTAGCTTTTTTCTGTAACCCGTCGAAGAGAGAGTACAATTTGAATGTTCTGAACCGCTAACTATTTAGATTCAAATTATTGTTCTTAAGTTTATTCAGATTCAAATGTATCTAGTCATGTTTTAATGCTATATATATTTAAATATAGAAAAATTTAAGAACATTTTTTGGATCGAAGGTAATAACTTTCTTTTGCAAATCGAACCGCTAACTGAAGTGGATATCTTACCACAAATTGCAGTGACATGATTGTCTCTGTCTCTAGATTGTTTCGCCCTGCACTTCTTAATGGCTGCACATTTATCATACACACGTTGCTGGGTATGATTTGTGTACTACTCCCTCCGTGTCATAATATAAGATGTTTTAACTTTATGAAGCAAATGTATCTAGACTATTTTTAGCATATAGGTTCACTCATTTTAAAGTGAATTTACATATTAAAACAAGTCTAGATACATTCTCTTCACAAATCTAAAACATCTTATATTTTGAAATAGAGGGAGTGAAAGAACATGTGGCCCCCATGTGTTGTTTTGGTAATTAATGACAATCTTTATGGACCAATGTGTGTATTAAGTTATACTTGTAGGAAGTGTCCATTGGCATCGCTTGGAGCTTGTGTCGGTTTCAAGGTCGATGAAATGAGAAGAAGATATGTTGTGCAAGCTCAAAATGCGCAATCTTTAGAAGATCTCATGTTTGATGCTTGTCATGCTCGGTGATCATGGATCGATGATGAGGAATCAAGAAAGGCGTTCCATCTTGAGAAGGTAAAGATCGTCTACATCGAGCTCAAGTGGAATGCTCAAGGCAAAGGTATAATCTTGATAGGATTTCCCTTTTGCCGGTCTTATATTGTTAGTGGAAGACCGGCTTTATGATAGATAACCGTACTATCAAGAGGGGGGCTCTCGAATGAGTAACTCGATCACATCGTTCGGAGAGAGAAAAAACCTTTGCATACTTGCATCATCGTATTTGGTTGTTATTTGGTCTTATCCATGTGAGGATATAGAGCTTGTGGTAATCTCCATAACAAGCTCTTGTTCATCAAAATCGGATCCCTCTTTTATATCTTATTGTGATTTTGGTCTATGCAGTTTTTCGGTTTCTCACCAAGTGAGGTATCTCACATTATTATACTTGATACATTCTCACTTGGTGATAACCAATATTTTCACCTTTTATAAGGAAGCTCATGTCGTCCTCTTTCCAACGCAATTGGAATCGGGTCGATCGGAGTTACCAATCAAAAGTTATAGTCGTTTGAATATCTGCTGGTCTCCTAGGTACTAAAATGCGGTCGGTAGTACCGCATTTTAGTACCTAGCAAGGCAGAAGGTTTTGGAAAGTTGCCAAAATCCACTGCCGGGCTAGGTACCAAAAAGCGGTAGTACCGCATTTTAGTACCTAGCGAGGCAGAAGGTTTTTTACTTCGTCATTTGGATCTATCCTCCCTTGCTGGACTATGATGTTTCTTTGCATGATCTTGTAGAGGTTGTTTTCCTCTTCGAAACGAGCCCAAGATCATCGAAATCGGAGTCCGGATGCAAAAGTTATGGTTGTTTTCGTTCTGTGATGATCGGTAGTACCGGACCAGGATCCGGTAGTACCGCATTTTGGTACCGGGGAGCACAGAGAAAAATGCGTTTGGAGCCCCAGGAACCCCAGGAAATGTCCGGTAGTGCCGGGAAAGTCCGGTAATACCGGGAAAAAGTCCGGTAGTACCGGGAATCGCGTTTTTGGGCTGCAACGGTTGGATTTTGGAGGGACCTATATAAGGGGATTTCTTCCCCAATGGTTCCTCAACCATTCTTGCAAGTTTTCCCCTCCATTGTTGACCTTCTTGAGCTTGCTTTCTCTCAATCCCTCTGATGATTCTTGCATATTCTTGAGGGATTTGAAAGAGGAGATCTAGATCTACAATCCCACCAATCAATCTCTCCTCTAAGTGAGGGGAACATATTGGGATCTAGATCTTGGAGTCTTTTGTGGATTTCCTCCATTATTCTTCCTCTCTTATTCCCCCATAAGCTTTTGTAGCTTTGGTGGAATTTGGGAGAGAAGGATTTGAACACCTTTGTGGTGTTCTTGCCATTTGCATTTGGTGCATCGGTTTGAGTTCTCCTCGGAGGATTTGGTTTGAGTTGCTCATTGGAGGTTGTCCCTCTTGGGTTCTTGGAACCCTAGACGGTTTTGTGGCCTTGGTGGAATTTGTTGAGGCCTTTTGTGGCATTTGTTGGGATCCTCCAATTAAGTTGTGGAGAAGTGCCCCAACCTTGTGAGAGGTTCCGGTTGCCACCGACAAGTGCACCGATAGTGGAAGCGTGGATCAATCCCGTTGGGGTGAGATTCACCGGAGAATAAGGGAGGCCTTTTGTGGCGTTGGTGGTTTGATACCACCCCCTCTCCAAACGAGACGTACTCCATGTTGGGAGGAACTCGGTAAAATACCGGTGTCCCCGCGTGCCTCGGTTATCTCTATACCCGAGCTCTTTACTTATGCACTTTACATTGTGATAGAATTCGTGCTTGAAGTAATATATATCTTGCTATCACTTTGTTGCTTGTATTGCTTAGCATAAGTTGTTGGTGCACATAGGTGAGCCTTAGTTGTTCTAGGTTGTGCTTAACAAAGTAAACACTAGTTTTATTCCGCCTTTGTTGAGCCACTCTAGGAAAAGTTTTAATCGCCTATTCACTCCCCCTCTAGGCGACATCTGTATCCTTTCAATTGGTATCAGGGTCCGGTCTCTCATTTTAGGCTTCACCGCCTTGAGAGTAAAGATGTCGGCTAGGGGATTAGTGCACAATGACATGTTTATATTTGATGGCACAAATTATGATATATGGAAAAATCGCATGCTCATTCATTTTCGGGACATGGACCCAAATTTGGAGCGTATTGTAGGTTTTTCTCCTCCTATAGATTTCAAAAATCTATCTTGTGAGGATGAGAAAAACTTATATCTCGATGCTCAAGCTTCTAATGTGCTTGTTAATTCTTTGAGCTATGTAGTTACCTCCTCAATCATTCCTTTTTGGAGCGCTCATGAGTTATGGACAAAACTTCAAGATAAATATGTTGTGTCCAACATTATTGAGGATGATTGTGTTGCTTCCATTTCCGGTCGAGATGAGTTCTCATCCTCTACCACTTCACCAACATGTGACTTTTCACAAGGTAATGATATGGTGAGTGGTGATAGAAATTGCAATTTGGATAGTGTGCTTACTATTTGTAATCCTTCATCTCTATCTAGTTGCAATGATCTGTCTTTGGACCCTAACACTTCTAGCACTACAAACTTCTTACATTCTTGTGTTAATAGTCCTTGCATACCATGTAGAAATGACTTGAATAAATCTCATGATGATATGCTCATGTTGTCTTGTTGCCATGATAAAAATGCTTCTATTTCCTCTAGTGCTTGTGTTGCTAACCATGTAGAGGAAAATGAAGATTCTATGGGCAAAGACAAGGTCTTGAAGAGAGCTACAAGTGCAATCTCATCATCACCTTCCTCCGATTCTCACATGTGCCTTATGGCTAAGGGAACAAAGGTAACCTCTTTGAATCCCATTGTATCTCATGATGATGATGATGAGGTTGAGAATGATAATGATGATTATAGAGGTAAGTATGATATTACCTCTATTAAGATAATGGGAGAGGTTGTCTATAGCGCTCTCTTCAAAAATAAAATGATCTTATTGAGGAGCAAGAAAAACTTAATTGATGAAAAGTTTGCACTTGAGCGTGAGTATGCTAATGAAGTTGCACAACTAAAGGACTCCCTTGAAGAAGAACAAACCACCAAAGAATCTCTTGAGGAGACTTTTACTCTAGAATTATCTAGAGTAAAGGAATACCATGATAGAGAACTTGTGGTGGCTAACTCCTTCAAGATTAAAAATGATGAACTTGAAGTTGCTTATGCTAAACTTGTTGAGGATTTTAAGCACCTCGAAAATGACTCTCGGGTCGTTAAGAGGGAGCTCATCAAACTCACCGAGTCACATGAGCAACTTAAAGCTTCATATTTAAAAGAGCTTGACAAGTTGACCTCACCTCTTGCTAATAATAATGATGCTTGTGCTACTAACTCTATTCTTGTGAAGCATCTGACGAGGTTTCGACTCATCAATGCCCATTGTTATGGACTTGGGTTTTGGAGAAGATGGGGATGCTGGAGATCGCGGAACGGTTAGCAAACAAGCAACATGGGGACACGAGGTTTACCTAGGTTCAGGCCCCCGGAGGGAAAACCCTACTCCTGCTTGTCTGCTCTTGATTACGGCGGAACCGGTGATTACAGGGGTGCGCAGATGCGATCTGGCGTGGAGGTGTGTATGCGGAAGTATGAGTCGAGAGATCTAGGTCGTGCCCTCCTGGCCTTTATATAGACTTAGGCAGGTCCCGGGCATAGACCTAGTCGGTTACAAGTTCTAGGGTTTTACCCCTTTGAATTTCCTATCTACTCTAGTCTTGCTCTCCAAGGATCCAAAGGCGTCATGGGCCTGGGCCACCCAAAAGTCTTCATGGGCTGGCGTATATTTGCTGTGGGCCTTCCTTGGGCTGGACCAGGTATGCTAAGATTATGTACCCGCGGGGTATAACCATGTCAGTAGCCCCCGAGTGTTCAGTCGAATCGTAGATTCGGCTGAGGACTCTTCAATCCTTCGGGTGCAACTCTGTCTTTCAAGAGAATGTGTAGGGATTGTTGATGCATGTGCCTGACTCTCCCGATGGATCAGGGTCAGTTAACTGTCTTAGGACAAAACAACATGATATTCTTCAGGTTCGAGTCCCTCGACTCGAACCCGGAACATATGCTGGCGTAATTCGACTCAGGCCGCGGAGGACTTACAGGAGTGGAATTCCAGTGAATTTAATTGGTGTACCCAACACGTCCGTCGGGATTTTTTGTCGCGCCTGTTGGCACGGGTTTATACTAGAAGAGCGCAGTCATGTGCGTTACCAGGCCATCAGATGATATCTGTAGGTCTTATCTTTGCGTCGTAGACACAACATCCGAATTTTGTCACCGCGGAGGTGTTTCGGGTGGCCAAGGAGAATGTTACTCACTTAGCGTTTAATTGAGGCAGAGTTGCCGAAAAGTTTTTGCATACTGATCTGAAAGATCGCAGTCGAAGATTTATAGGGTGCGCGACCAGCGCTCCCTATGGGAGTAGCCCCCGAGTGTATGTTCGAGTCGTAGACTCGAGCGGAGACTTTAATTCAGCCGTTGTTCAGTGTCAGGTCCGTAGGACACAAATTTTTTCGGATGCTTAAATCCGTCCTCCCTATGGGAGTAGCCCCCGAGTCCGTAGTGGAGTCGTAGACTCGACGTAGGACTCGAAGAAACAGTTCGGTTTTGTAATGTGTTGTTCATTCTTCGGGTGCGCGGCCAGTGCTCCTGATAGGAGTAGCCCCCGAGTAATTAGTCGAATCGTAGATTCGAGTGAGTACTCTTGTCTTTGAAGCCGAAGAAATTGTGACTGTTGCTAGTATAGCTTTTGATGACGTCAGTGCTGACGATCGATGACCTCAAGCGTCTGCTGCGCCAGAGATGACTTGACTGGACGAACATGGGTCCCACAGTCTGGCCTTGAATTGACTGGTCATGCGCGGCGTGGAGATAATTACGGCGTCGCCTCGATTTCCGCGCATAGTGGACGACGTGTTAGCGACGGTTCGTTGCGATGCTGACACGTGTATGGTCAGATCCTGCCGTTGGCGTTAGGTCTTCTCGATGGACGGTTGGCGTGCATCGTCTTCGTCTTTATAATCATTGGGGAAAACTTTAGTTTGTTTTCACCGCAGCTATTCTTGTTTCACTGCTTCCTTGTTCTCTGATAGCTCTTGCTACGCGCTAGAATATCCTTCCACATTTACTTCTTCCATCTTGCGCTCTCGCCGTCGGCGCCGCCGTACCGCGATGGGAAAGCCGAAGAAATCTTCTTCGGTGGTTGGTACCAGCGCTGCTGGAGGGAAGAAGAGCGCTGCCACTACCCGTGTCACCGACGGTGGCTGGCAGCGATCGGAGACGCGGGAGAGTGATCTCCGCAAGCTTCGTGAGCGGGGCTTGATCCCGCAGGATAGGGAGGCCATCAAACTCCCAGGCAAAGAGGTAATCCCCCGTCCCCCCGCTGGGTTTCGGGTTATGTTCCTCGCCTTTGTCATTCGCAGATTTTCCTTCCCAGTCCACGACTTCCTTCGCGGACTGCTTTTTCTGTACGGTGTCCAATTGCACCATCTTTCCCCCAATTCTCTTCTTCACGTTGCTTGTTTTATCACTTTCTGCGAGTGCTAGCTCGGTATTGAGCCGCACTTTGGCATCTTCCGTAAACTCTATTCCGTGAAGAGGCAATCCGGTTCAGATGGTGTTTACCCCATTGGGGGTTGCATCATCTCCCTCAAGCCCAATCTGCTTTTCTTTTCTTTTTCCATGTCCGAATCTGTCCAGTACTGGCGGAGGCGATGGTTTTATATCCGTGACTCCGTAGTACCTAGGCAGGATTTTGGTCTTGTTCCTTCTGACCCCTCCCAAAAGACCGAGCCGAAAAGGTCCTGGAAAAACAAGATCTTGGATGGCGAGGTGGCGGAGATAGAGGCTCTCTATCGTCGAGTGGAAGATCTCCAGTTGATTCCGGAGAAGGAAGTGAACGGTGTGGATATCATCCGCACTTTTCTCGAGCGTCGGGTGCAGCCACTCCAGGCCAGGGCGCACCCGATTTTCCTTTATGCTGGCCGGCGTGATCCGACGAGGGTTTTGGCTGAGAAATTCTCCCAGGGATATCTCGACAGGGCCCTTCATTTGCTGCTGAAGTTCAAGGCTGGAGAGGATATCCCGGGGAAGTCGCTGACTCCTCCGTTTTCTTCTTTGCTTCCTGTTCCACAGGTGTAGATCCATGCGCGTAGCGCTATTTTCGACTGCATTGTGTTTGCGTTTGTTTGCTAACAAAATTTTCTTTTCTTCGTGCAGAGCTTCATGAAGGGTTTCGCAGCATAGTAAATCAAAAAATTTCTACGGATGCAAACGGGAAAGCCAAGATCTAATCTAGGAGATGCAAACAACAAGGGGGATTAGATGAGATCTTCATACCCTTGAAGATTCGCACAGCGGAACGTTCGACGGAACGTGGGTGATGTAGTCGTACTCGCTTCT
The DNA here is from genome assembly GCA_916181665.1 of Avena sativa. Lineage (NCBI taxonomy): Eukaryota > Viridiplantae > Streptophyta > Magnoliopsida > Poales > Poaceae > Avena > Avena sativa. Next base: position 381,640,348 of record OV702284.1, read on the forward strand.
CCTCCTCGCGATCCGATCTGATCTAACACCGCAAGTGGCGATGCCTCCGAGAGATGCACACGTGCGGCACCTCGACGTATCCTCCTTCCTCGGTCCAGCAAGTATGGTGGAGAGACGGATTGGATCTACAACGCGACGGCGCGGTGCAAGTGGTGGAGAGTTTCTGCAGGAGGGCTTCGCCTACACGCAGTCGGGAGGGAGAGAGAGAGGAGGGCAGCAGGGCGGCTAGGGCTTGAGGAGGAGGTGTGGGAGGGGTGCGCCCCCAGCCCTCTTTATATAGAGGGGTGGGCGGCCAGCCCTTGCCCCTCCCCAAACCCTAGGGCCGGCGGCCATGGAGGGAGGAGTGGGGGGCAAGTTCCCCCCCTTCTAGAAGCTCCCCTAGGGTTTGCCCTAGGTTTGGCCGGCTGGGCCCTATGGGGCCTTGTGCCCCTGGCCCAATGCGGCCAAGGCACTCCCTCATAGGACCATGCCCCCTCCCGACAGGTGGGGCCACGTTGGTCCCCCTCCGGAAGGTTCTAGAAGCTTCCGGTACAATACCGATTAACCCGAAACAATTCCGAACTCCAAAAACTGCATTGCCTTATATGAATCTTATTCTCCGGACCATTCCGGAACCTCTCGTGATGTCCCGTATCCCGTCCGAGACTCCGAACAAAAACTCATAAACCAATTATCCAATCTATCCTAGCGTCAAGACACGTTAAGTGTGTGACCCTTCGGGTTCGAGAATATGCAGACATGATCTTATATCAATAATCAATAGCGGGGTCTGGAAACCCATATTGACTCCCACACATTCATCGATGATCATATCGGATGAACCACGATGCCAGGATTCAATCAATCCCATATATATATTCCCTTCGTCTCGCGATATTTTACTTGCCCGAGATTTGATCGTCGGTACCGTCATACCTAGTTCAATCTCGTTCACAACAAGTACTTTACTCGTTCCGTAATCCGATATCACTTTGTGATTAACTCCTTAACCACATGCTTGCAAGCGATGTTGATATCGATTACCAAGTGGGGCCGAAGTATATCTCTCCGACTTGGGAGGGACAAATCCCATCTCGATACATACAACCCAACAGGTACTTTCCGATCACCTGAGAGACACCTTTATGATCACCCTCTCATAGAATGACGTTTGATTACCTCAAAGCTTTCTTCCGATACCAGGGAGTTGTATTATCTCATGGTCTAGGAATACAATATTTGACATAAGAAAAGCTTCGCAAAGATGAACACGATGACATGATCTAATTGCTCCGCTTAGTTTGGGTCTGTCCATCATATCATTCTCCCAATGACATGATCTCATTATTAATCGACAACTCATGTCTATGGTTAGGAAACCTTGACCATCATTAATCAATGAGCTAGTCCATAGAGGCATACTAGGGACACGGTGTTGTTCACAAACCACACAAGTATTAAAGTTTCCGCTTAATACAATTCTAGCATGGAATATAACTTTATCATGAACAAGAATTATAATAATAACATCTTTATTATTGCCTCTAGGGCATAATTCCAACAGTCTTCCACTTGCACTAGAGTCAATAATCTAGTTTACATCTGGCAACAATCTAACACCCATGGCGCTAAGGTGTTGATCATGTTTTGCACGTGGAAGAGGTTTAGTCAATGGATCTGCGACATTCAGATCTATATGTACTTTGCTAATCTTCAGATCTCCATCTGCTATATAATCTCGGATTATATGAAACTTGTGGTTGATATGCTTGGTCTTTGGATGATATCTTGGTTCCTTAGCGAGTGCTATGGCGCCAGTGTTGTCACACAATATCTCCAGTGGGTCCAATGCACTTGGAACCACGCCAAGTTCAGTGATGAAGTTCCTGATCCAAACTCCTTCACTTGACGCTTCTGCAGCAGCCATGTATTCCGCTTCTACTATAGATCCTGCGATCACGCTTTGCTTGCAGCTTCTCCAGCTCATAGCTCCTCCATTCAAAATATAAACGTATCCTGTCTGAGATTTATAATCATCCTTGTCGGTGTCAAAACTAGCATCGACGTAACCTTTTACGACGAGCTGTTCATTACCTCCATAGACTAAGAACATTTCTTTAGTCCTATTCATGTACTTTAGGATGTTCTTCACGGCTGTCCAGTGTTCCACTCCTGGATCACTTTGGTACCTGCTCGTCAAACTAAGAGCATTGGACACAGCCGTCTAGTACACATCATGGAATACATGATAGAACCTATGGCCGAGGCATAAGGCACTTTGCTCATAGCTTCTCTATCATTTACCGTAGCTGGACACTGAGCCTTGCTCAATATCTTACCTGACAACATAGGCACTGAACCTTTCTTTGCCTTATCCATTCTGAACCTTTTCAGAACTTTGTCTAGGTATGTACTCTGGCTTAAAGCTATCAGGCGTCTTTGTCTATCTCTATAGATTTTGATGCCCAATATATAAGCAGCTTCCCCTAGGTATTTCATTGAAAAACATTTGTTCAAATAACTCTTCACATTGTTAAGAATGTCAATGTCATTTCCAATAATCAATATGTCATCCACATATAGTACCAGCAATGTCACTGAGCTCCCACTCACTTTCTTGTAGATACAAGCTGTAGGGGTTCGTAGCATGGAAAACAAAAATTTTCTATCGCATACAAACAAACAAGCCAAGATCTATCTACTAGATTGTAGCAACGAGTCGATGGTATAACTTACCCTCGAAGATTCCAAAGCGTTTAACGAGAGCGGATTCTCGTGGGTGATGTAGTCGTACTCTTTCCGATCTCAAGATCGTGTAGACGATCCTTCCGGCGCCACGTTCCGGCAGCGCTCCCGCAGTCGGTCACACGTTCGGTACTCGACGAAGACCTTCCTCTCCCTTGTTCCAGCAGGCAGCGGAGGTTGTAGCACTCTCCTCGCGATTCCGGCAGCACAACGGCGTGGTACCGGAAGTAGAGGGGAAATCCCGCAGGGCTTCGCCTTAAGCCGGTGCGAGTATGGTGGAGCTTATGAGAGAGGCTATTAGTGGTCTAGTAACTAGACACACCAATTAGAAGGCTCTAAACCAATTAGAAGGCTCTAAACCGCTGGCTAAAGCAATTAGAAGCTCTAAACCAAAACGGCTCTAAACCGGAGGTAGAAGATAGGAACTTGTGTGTTCTAGGAGGGGAGCCCTGCCCCTCCTTTTATGGGTGGGGAGGCGCGGCCAGGGGAGGGGAGTCCCTCCCCAAGTCGGCCTTGGGCTGGGCGCCGGCTTGGAGGAGTGGGACTCCTCCTCCAAGTTGGTTCCAACTCCTCTTGCTTGTTTCCCACAGTTTCCTGTTTCCCACAGTTTCCTGTTTTAGCCGTTTGACTTTCAAACTGGCAATTTGACTTTCATGTTTTTGGAACAGCAAGAACACTTAGTACATGATGCAATCATTTAATGACACACTCATGTACCCTCCCCCCCGGAGTGCCGGACAATCCGGAACCTTCTAGAACATTCCCGATGAAAACACCGGAATCATTCCCGAACTCCGAAACGGGACTTTCCTTATATGAATCTTATTCTCCGGACCATTCTGGATCACCTCGTGATATCCCGGATCCCATCCGAGACTCCGAACAACATTCGGTCTCTTTCTCATAATACCATAACTACTCAAACAACGTCGAATCCTTAAGTGTGTCTCCCTACGGTTCGTGAATTATGCGGACATGATCGAGACACTTCTCCGAACAATAACCAATAGAGGAATCTGGAAATTCATATGGCTCCCACATATTTCTACGATTACTTTGCGATCGAATGAACCACTTACATACGATACCAATTTCCCTTTGTCTCACGATATGTTACTTATCCGAGGTTATGATCGTCGGTATCTCTGCATACCTAGTTCAACCTCGTTACTGATAAGTACTCTTTTCTCGTTCCCGTGATATGTGATCCCTTGTGACCAAGTCACATGCTTGCAAGATAATTGGATGACATTCCACCGAGAGGGCCCAGAGTATATCTATCCGTCATGTGGATGGACAAATCCCACTCTTGATCCATGTGTCTCAACCAATACTTTCCGAACACTCAATGCCACCTTTATAACCACCCAGTTACGGTGTGGTGTTTGATGTCATCAAAGCATCCATCCGGTAAAGGTGATATGCATGATCTCATGGTCGAAGGAATTAGGTTACTATGTATCAGAAAGCATATAGCAATTGAACTATTGAAATGACTTGATCTTTATGCTACGCTTATCAATAGGAGTATGTCCACCATATCATTCTCCTAATGATATAATCTTGTTGTTGATAACATCTCAATGTTCATGATATGGAAACCACAATCATTTAATCAACCAACAAGCTAGTGCAGTATAGAGGCTATACTAGGGACTTCAATTTAAGTTTACAATTCACACAAGTATTAATGGTTTCCTTGTTAATACTATTATAGCATGAATGTAAACATTTATCATAAACACAAAGATATAATAATAACTACATTTATTATTGCCTCTAGGGCATATCTCCAACAGTCTCCCACTTGCACTAGAGTCATCTAATCTAGATTACATGGTAATATACCGAACACCCATGGCAGTTTGGTGTTGGTCATGTTTTGCCCTCGGGAGAGGTTTAGTCAACGGATCCGCCACATTCAGATCTGTGTGTACTTTGCAAATCTTTATATCCCCATCCTGGATATGTTCTCGAATAGCATGAAAACGTAGCTTGATATGCTTCAGCTTCTTGTGTGACCTTGGTTCTTGCGCATTGGCTATGGCGCCCATGTTATCACAGTAGATAGACATTGGGTCCAGCGCACTAGGAACCACACCCAGCTCTGTAATGAACTCTTTCATCCATATCGCTTCTTGTGAAGCCTCCGAAGCAGCCATGTATTCCGATTCAGTTGAAGATCTCGCCACAACGCTTTGCTTTGCACTCCTCCAGCTAACTGCTACACCATTCAAAATAAATACGTATCCAGATTGTGATTTAGAATCACCCGGATCGGTGTTCCAACTAGCATCGGTGTAACCATTAACAACGAGCTGTTCATCACCTCCATAAGAAAGAACCATATCCTTAGTTCTTCTCAAGTACTTAAGGATGTTTTTGACCGCTGTCCAATGATCCACTCCTGGATCACTTTGATATCTGCTAGTTAGACTAACAGCATATGCGATGTCGGGTCTAGTACATAGCATGGCATACATTAGAGATCCTATGGCTGATGCATAGGGAGTCTTACTCATCCTTTCTCTATCTTCTGCCGATGTCGGACTTTGAGTTTTACTCAAGGTCGTATTGGGCAACATGGGAAAGAACCCTTTCTTGCTTTCTTCCATTCCAAACCTCTTTAGAACTTTGTCCAAATATGTACTCTGTGACAATGATATTTGGCGTTTCGATCTATCTCTATAAATCTTTATGCCTAATATGTAAGCTGCTTCGCCAAGATCTTTCATTGAAAAACTATTATTCAAATATTCCTTGACACTATTAAGAAGGTCTACATCATTCCCAATCAACAATATGTCATCAACATACAGTATTAAGAATGCTACAGAGCTCCCACTCACTTTCTTGTAAATACAAGCTTCTCCATAAGTTTGTATAAAACCAAAACTTTTGATTACCTTATCAAAACGTTGATTCCAACTTCGGGATGCTTGCTTCAATCCATAGATGGACCGTTGAAGTTTGCATACCTTGTTAGCATCTTTAGGATCGACAAAACCTTTGGGTTGCATCATATACAACTCTTCATCAATGTCTCCATTGAGGAATGCTGTTTTGACATCCATCTGCCATATCTCATAATCATAATATGCAGCGATTGCTAACATAATCCTCACAGACTTTAGCTTCGCTACCGGTGAGAAAGTCTCATCGTAGTCAACTCCTTGAATTTGTCGAAACCCTTTTGCGACAAGTCGAGCTTTATAGACAGTAACATTACCATCAGCATCTGTTTTCTTCTTGAAAATCCATTTGTTCTCGACAGCCTTCCGGCCATCCGGTAAGTCCACCAAAGTCCATACTTGGTTTTCGTACATGGATCCAATCTCGGATTTCATGGCTTCTTGCCATTTATTGGAATCTGGGCTCATCATCGCTTCCTCATATGTCTCGGGGTCATCGGTGTTGTCCACCACCATGACATTCATAACGGAATCATACCAATCTGGAGTGGTACGAGTTCTCGTTGACCTCCGAGGCTCTGTAGCAATTTCAACCGAAGTTTCATGATCACCATCATTAGCTTCCTCTCTTATTGGTGCAGGCACCACAGGAACTTCTTCCGGTGCTGCGCTACTCGCAATTTCGAGAGAAGGTTCGACAACCTCGTCGAGTTCTACTTTCCTTCCAGTCAATTCTTTCGAGAGAAATTCCTTCTCTAGAAAGGATCCATTCTTGGCAACGAATGTTTTGCCTTCGGATCTATGATAGAAGGTATACCCAATAGTTTCCTTCGGGTATCCTATGAAGACGCATTTTTCCGCTTTGGGTTCAAGCTTGTCCGGCTGTAACTTCTTTACATAGGCTTCGCATCCCCAAACTTTAAGGAACGACAATTTAGGTTTCTTCCCAAACCATAATTCATACGGTGTCGTTTCAACGGATTTAGACGGTGCCCTATTTAAAGTGAATGCGGCTGTTTCTAATGCATAACCCCAAAATGATAGCGGTAAATCTGTAAGTGACATCATAGAACGAACCATATCTAAGAGAGTTCGATTACGACGTTCGGACACACCATTACGCTGTGGTGTTCCCGGCGGTGTCAATTGTGAAAGTATTCCGCATTTCTTCAAATGCTCGCCAAACTCGTAACTTAGATATTCACCTCCACGATCAGAACGTAGAAACTTAATCTTCTTGTTACGTTGATTCTCTACCTCACTTTGAAACTCCTTAAACTTCTCGAAAGTTTCGGACTTATGTTTCATGAAATAGATATACCCATATCTACTCAAGTCATCCGTGAAGGTAAGAACATAACGATAACCACCGCGCGATGCTACACTCATTGGTCCACACACATCGGTATGTATGATTTCCAATAAGTCCGTAGCTCGCTCCATCATACCAGAAAATGGAGTCTTAGTCATTTTACCCATCAGACATGCTTCGCATCTTTCAAGTGATTCAAAATCAAGTGATTCAAGAAGTCCATCGGAATGTAGTCTCTTCATACGTTTCACTCCGATGTGACCAAGACGACAGTGCCACATATAGGTCGAATTATCGCTTGATTTCAAACGTTTAGCCTCAATGTTGTTGATATGTGTATTTCCACTATCGAGATTCAATAAGAATAGACCATCTATCAAAGGTGCATGTGCGTAAAACATATTACTCATATAAATAGAACAACCATTATTCTCAGATTTAAACAAGTAACCGTCTCGCAATAAACAAGATCCTGATATAATGTTCATGCTCAACGCAGGCACCAAATAACAATTATTTAAGTATAAAACTAATCCCGATGGTAGATGAAGGGGTAGCGTGCCGACCGCGATCACATCAACCTTTGATCCGTTTCCCACGCGCATCGTCACCTCGTTCTTCGCTAGCTTCCGTTTATTCTGCAGCACCTGTTTCGAGTTACAAATATGAGCAACCGAACCAGTATCAAATACCCAGGCACTACTACGAGTACTAGTGAGATACACATCAATAACATGTATATCAGATATACCTTTCTTCTTGATGTTGCCGTTCTTCAAATCCGCCAAGTACTTTGGGCAATTCTGCTTCCAGTGACCTTCTCCCTTGCAGTAAAAGCACTCAGTATCAGGCTTAGGTCCAGCCCTGGTCTTCTTCGTCGGCGTGGTAGCTTTCTTACCACCCTTCTTGAAGTGTCCCTTTTGCTTAGACTTGCCTTTCTTGAATTTGGTGGTCTTATTGACCAACAACACTTGGTGCTCTTTCTTGATCTCCACTTCTACAGATTTCAACATGGCAAAGAGTTCTGGCAACGTCTTGTTCATGTTCTGCATGTTGTAGTTCATCACAAAGTTCTTGTAACTTGGTGGTAGTGATTGGAGGACACGGTAAATCCCCAAAGCATTAGGAATCACTATACCCAAGCTTTGAAGTTTGTTTGCGTGCCCAGACATCTTAAGCACATGCTCACTGACGGAGCTGCCCTCTTCCATCTTGCAGTTAAAGAACTTTTCAGAAGCCTCATAGCTTTCAATTGCCGCATGAGTCTCAAAAATCAATTTGAGATCTTCGACAATATCATATGGGTCTGAATCCTCAAACCTTTTCTGAAGCTCCGATTCCAAACCATACAAGATAGCACACTGAACTATGGAGTACTGATTCTTCCGAGCGAGGTAAACATTCTTTACTTCATCGGGAGCATCAGCTGCAGGTGGGTCACCCAGCGGTGCATCCAGCACATAGGTCAAATTACCAGCTGTGAGGACAATCCTCAAATTGCGGAACCAATCCGCGAAGTTGCTTCCATTGTTTTTCAACTTTTCTTTCTCTAGGAACGCATTAAAATTGATGGTAGGGGCTGCCATTGATCTACAACATATTTGCAATAGTTTAGACTAAGTTTATGACAAATTGAGTTCAAATTAATAATAAAATTAAACTAGGTGAACTCCCACTCAAAACAATATCCCTCACATTGTTTTAGTGATCACATGAACCAAATCCACCATATCAACACCGATCATCACGAGAGTTGACATAGTTTCAATGGCGAACAATCGACATGTTCATCACATCTACTATATGATTCATGCTTTACCTTTCGGTGATCCGTGTTCCGAGACCATGTCTGTACATGCTAGGCTCGTCAAGATCAAACCTTAGTTTCTGCATGAGCAAATCTGGCTTGCTCACGTTGTATACACTTGCAGAATCTAATCATCACGTGGTGCTTCGAAACAACAAGCTTTAGCAACGGTGCTAACTAAGGGTGAACACTTTATGATTTGAAATTGATGTGCATGAGGGATCATCTTATAATGCTACCGTCGTCTACTAAGCAATACAAGATGCATAAAGGATTAACATCACATGCAATTCAATATATATGTGATATGATATGGCCTTTCTTCTTTGTGCTTCCGATCTCCATCTTCAAGCACGAACATGATCTCCATCATCACCGGCATTGCATCAAGGTCAATGACGCTTCTCCATGGTTGTCGTCCACCGGCTTCAACTATTACAACTACTTTGAATAGACACGCGGGTCTTAACATAAATTAAAGACAACCATATGGCTCCTGCCGGTTGCCAACTTACAATAAGGAACATTGCATACATCAAATATAATCACAATCATGGCCATATCACATCACTGCACACCCCTGCAAAACAAAGTTAGACGCCTCTACTTTCTTTGCATATTTTACGTGGTTTGGGGCTTTCAATAAGTGTCGTTCTAACTTACGAACAAGAACCACAACATTGATACTAGCATTGTTGATCACCCGTTGTAAATTGGATCTTAACTATGCTAGGAGAAACAGGCACCCGCAAAGCCACTTATGCAATACAAGTTGCATGTCAAGCGTGGAGCAAGTCTCATGAACGATGTCATGTAAAGTTAGCCCGGGCCGCTTCATCCCAACATACCGCAAGATGCAAAGTACACAAGAAGTAATCGACAATAAAAGCATCAACGCCCACAATGACCATTGTGTTCTACTCGTGCAACAGATCTACATATAGACACGGCTCTGATACCACTGTAGGGGTTCGTAGCATGGAAAACAAAAAATTTCTATCGCATACAAACAAACAAGCCAAGATCTATCTACTAGATTGTAGCAACGAGTCGATGGTATAACTTACCCTCGAAGATTCCAAAGCGTTTAACGAGAGCGGATTCTCGTGGGTGATGTAGTCGTACTCTTTCCGATCTCAAGATCGTGTAGACGATCCTTCCGGCGCCACGTTCCGGCAGCGCTCCCGCAGTCGGTCACACGTTTGGTACTCGACGAAGACCTTCCTCTCCCTTGTTCCAGCAGGCAGCGGAGGTTGTAGCACTCTCCTCGCGATTCCGGCAGCACAACGGCGTGGTACCGGAAGTAGAGGGGAAATCCCGCAGGGCTTCGCCTTAAGCCGGTGCGAGTATGGTGGAGCTTATGAGAGAGGCTATTAGTGGTCTAGTAACTAGACACACCAATTAGAAGGCTCTAAACCAATTAGAAGGCTCTAAACCGCTGGCTAAAGCAATTAGAAGCTCTAAACCAAAACGGCTCTAAACCGGAGGTAGAAGATAGGAACTTGTGTGTTCTAGGAGGGGAGCCCTGCCCCTCCTTTTATGGGTGGGGAGGCGCGGCCAGGGGAGGGGAGTCCCTCCCCAAGTCGGCCTTGGGCTAGGCGCCGGCTTGGAGGAGTGGGACTCCTCCTCCAAGTTGGTTCCAACTCCTCTTGCTTGTTTCCCACAGTTTCCTGTTTCCCACAGTTTCCTGTTTTAGCCGTTTGACTTTCAAACTGGCAATTTGACTTTCATGTTTTTGGAACAGCAAGAACACTTAGTACATGATGCAATCATTTAATGACACACTCATGTACCCTCCCCCCCCCCCGGAGTGCCGGACAATCCAGAACCTTCTAGAACATTCCCGATGAAAACACCAGAATCATTCCCGAACTCCGAAACGGGACTTTCCTTATATGAATCTTATTCTCCGGACCATTCCGGATCACCTCGTGATATCCCGGATCCCATCCGAGACTCCGAACAACATTCGGTCTCTTTCTCATAATACCATAACTACTCAAACAACGTCGAATCCTTAAGTGTGTCTCCCTACGGTTCGTGAATTATGCGGACATGATCGAGACACTTCTCCGAACAATAACCAATAGAGGAATCTGGAAATTCATATGGCTCCCACATATTTCTACGATTACTTTGCGATCGAATGAACCACTTACATACGATACCAATTTCCCTTTGTCTCACGATATGTTACTTATCCGAGGTTATGATCGTCGGTATCTCTGCATACCTAGTTCAACCTCGTTACTGATAAGTACTCTTTTCTCGTTCCCGTGATATGTGATCCCTTGTGACCAAGTCACATGCTTGCAAGCTAATTGGATGACATTCCACCGAGAGGGCCCAGAGTATATCTATCCGTCATGTGGATGGACAAATCCCACTCTTGATCCATGTGTCTCAACCAATACTTTCCGAACACTCAATGCCACCTTTATAACCACCCAGTTACGGTGTGGTGTTTGATGTCATCAAAGCATCCATCCGGTAAAGGTAATATGCATGATCTCATGGTCGAAGGAATTAGGTTACTATGTATCAGAAAGCATATAGCAATTGAACTATTGAAATGACTTGATCTTTATGCTACGCTTATCAATAGGAGTATGTCCACCATATCATTCTCCTAATGATATAATCTTGTTGTTGATAACATCTCAATGTTCATGATATGGAAACCACAATCATTTAATCAACCAACAAGCTAGTGCAGTATAGAGGCTATACTAGGGACTTCAATTTAAGTTTACAATTCACACAAGTATTAATGGTTTCCTTGTTAATACTATTATAGCATGAATGTAAACATTTATCATAAACACAAAGATATAATAATAACTACATTTATTATTGCCTCTAGTGCATATCTCCAACACAAGCTTCGTAGCAATTTGGAACAAATCCAAAGCTCTTGATCACTTGATCAAAACGAAGGTTCCAACTCCGAGATGCTTGCTTCAGTCCATAAATGGAACGCTGAAGTTTGCACACTTTATCAGCATCCTTAGGATCGACAAAACCTTCGGGTTGCATCATATACAACTCTTCATCAATGTTGCCATTGAGGAACGCAGTCTTGACATCCATCTGCCATATTTCATAATCATGAAATGCAGAAATTGCTAATAAAATCCGAATGGACTTAAACATCGCTACGGGAGAGAAAGTCTCATCGTAGTCAACACCTTGAACTTGTCAAAAACCTTTCGCGACAAGTCGTGCTTTATAGATGGTGACATTACCATCCGCGTCCGCTTTCCTCTTGAAGATCCATTTGCACTCAACGGCCTTTCGGTCGCTAGGAGGGTCCACCAAAGTCCATACTTGGTTTTCGCTCATGGATCCCAATTTGGATTTCATGGCCTCTAGCCATTTCTCAGAGTCTGGGCTCATCATCGCTTCCTCATAGTTTGCAGGTTCACTATCATCTACTAACAAGACAGTTAAGACAGGGTTGCCGTACCACTCAGGAGGGGCACGCGACCTTGTCGACCTGCGACGTTCAGTAGTAGCATCGTCCGAAGCTTCATGATCCTTATCATTAGCTTCCTCTGTTGTTGGTGCAGGCGGCACTGGAACAATTTCAGGTGCTGCGCTACTCTCCAACTCAAGAGAAGGTTCAACAACCTCGTCTAGCTCTACTTTCCTCCCACTCACTTCTTTCGAGAGAAACTCCTTCTCAAGAAAGGATCCGTTCTTTGCGACAAACACTTTGCCTTCGGTTCTATGATAGAAGGTATACCCAATAGTTTCCTTAGGGTATCCTATGAAGACGCATTTCTCCGCTTTGGGTTCGAGCTTGTCCGGCATCAACTTCTTGACGTAAGCTTCGCATCCCCAAAATTTAAGAAACGACAACTTAGGTTTAGCACCAAACCATAGTTCATACGGTGTCGTCTCAACGGATTTAGATGGTGCCCTATTTAAAGTGAATACAGCGGTTTCTAATGCATAACCCCAAAATGATAACGGCAAATCAGTAAGAGACATCATTGATCGGACCATATCTAATAGAGTTCGATTCCGGCGTTCAGACACACCATTGCGCTGTGGTGTTCCGGGTGGCGTGAGTTGCGAAACGATTCCGCTTGCTTTAAGATGCGTGAGAAAATCATAACTCAAATATTCACCTCCACGATCGGATCTAGAAACTTAATTTTTCTGTTACGATGGTTCTCCACTTCATTCTGAAATTCCTTGAACTTTTCAAATGTTTCAGATTTATGTTTCATCAAATATATATACCCATATCTACTTAAGTCATCGGAAAAAGTGAGAAAGTAGCGATATCCACCGCGCGTCGAAATACTCATCGGTCCGCATACATCGGTATGTATGATTTCCAACAAGTTCGTTGCTCGCTCCATCATTCCGGAGAACGGGGTTTTGATCATCTTGCCCATGAGGCATGGTTCGCATGTGTCAAATGATTCAAAAATCAAGAGACTCCAAAAGTCCATCAGAATGGAGTTTCTTCATGCGTTTCACACCAATATGACCTAGACGACAGTGCCACAAATAAGTAGTATTATCACTATCTACTTTGCATCTCTTAGCCTCAATGTTATGGATGTGTGTTTCATCCCTTTCGAGATCCATAAGAAATAAACCATTCACAGCAGGTGCATGACCATAAAAGATGTTACTCATATAAATAGAACAACCATCATTCTCAGATTTAAATGAATAACCGTCTTGCAATAAACACGATCCAGATATGATGTTCATGCTCAACGCAGGCACATAATAACATTTATTAAGGTTTAAAACTAATCCCGAAGGTAAAACTAAGGAGAGCGTGCCGACGGCCATCAGATCAATTCTTGATTCGTTGCCAACGCGCATCGTCACCTCATCCCTCGCAAGCCGCCGTCTATTCCGTAGCTCCTGTTTCGAGTTACAAATATTAGCAACTGAACCAGTATCAAATACCCAGGCACTACAATGAGGGCTAGTAAGGAAAACATCAATAACATGTATATCAAATATACCTTTGATGGTGCCAGCCTTCTTGTCCGCTAAGTACTTCAGACAGTTGCACTTCCAGTGACCCTTGTCCTTGCAATAGAAGCACTCAGTGTCCGGCTTAGATCCAGACTTGAGCTTCTTCTCAGCAGGGGCAACGCGCTTGCCGCCGCCTTTCTTGAAGGGCTTCTTTGCACCCTTACCTTTCTTAAAGGTGGGGGCTTGTTGACCATCAACACATGATTATCCTTTTTGATGTCCACCTCCGCAGCCTTCAGCTTAGCGAAGAGCTCGGTGATCGTATCAGTGGAACCAATCTGATTATGAGTCACTACAAAACTTTTGTAGCTGGGAGGGAGTGATTGTAGAACCCTGTCAATCTTGAGCTCCTCTGGAATCTTGCAGTCCAGTTGCTCAAGGCGTTGAGTGTAGCCCGACATCTTTATGGCGTGCTCACTAACGGAACTCCCTTGCTCCATCTTGCAGTTAAAGAATTTCTTAGAGATCTCATGTCTCTCAGAACGGGCCTGAGTCTGAAACATAGTTTTCAGCTCCTCAAGAATCTCAAAGGGCCCGGGATAGTCTTCAAAACGATTTTGAAGGTCCGATTCCATAGCAAACAACATGATGCTCTTAATCACACCGTAATCATCTTTGCGCGACTGATAAACAGCTTTCTCATCAGCCGGCGCATCTACAGCAGGGGCGTCACCTAGCGCATTCTCAAGGACATAGTCCTTTTGTCCGCCAGAGAGAATGATTCTCAGATTGCGGAACCAGTTGGTGAAGTTAGACCCATTGTTCTTAAGCTTTTCTTTCTTAGCAAAAACGTTGAAGTTGAAGTTGGACTTAGCCATTTGATCTACAATATTTGCAAGTACAAATTATACTATGTTCATGATAACTAGTTTAACTTAATCAAATTACTAGATGAACTCCCACTAAATTCAACATCCCTCAAGTTGTTTAGTGAACATGATCCAAATTCACCACACCTAATCTGATCTTCACGAGAAGAGATGTGGTTTCAATGGTGGACAACGAAGTGTCGATCATATCATTCATATGACTCATGCTTAACCTTTCGGTTCATGTGTTCCGAGGCCATGTCTTTACATGCTAGGCTCGTCAAGTCAAACCCAAGTATTTCCGCGTGTGCAAAACTGGCTTGCACCCGTTGTATGTGAACGTAGAGTTTATAGCACCCGATCATCACGTGATGCTTGAACACGACGAACTTTCGCAACGGTGCATACATGGGGAGAACACAGTTTTATCTTGATCTTTAAGTGAGGAATCATCTTATAATGCTACCGTCGCGATCTAAGCATAATAAGATACATAAAAGGATAAACATCTTGTGCGTATAACTTTATGTGACATGGTATAGCCAATCTTCGCGCAATGATCTCCATCTTGTGCGTGCCGGCATGATCTCCATCACTCCACCATGATTGCCTCCACCACGAATAGCAACTACAACTATTGCTAACTACTTAGCGATAAATTAAATCTATTACATGGCGTATAAGAAGTTGACACATAGGTCATACACAATTATAAAGACAACCATATGGCTCCTGCCGGTTGTGTACTCATCGACATGCAAGTCGTGAAACATTACAAAACATGATCATTGCATACAACATACACATCACATCTTGGGCCATACCATATCACAGAAAACACTCCCTGCAAAAACAAGTTAGACGCCTCTACTTTGTTGTTGCATGTTTTACGTGGCTTATGGGAGTAGCAAGCTAAGAACGATTCTTACCTACGGAAAGCCACAACGGTGATATTATGGTTTCCAAACTCCGGTGTAAATCCCATGACAACTATAGTGAGAGAAACTGGCATCCACCAGTCGCATGTGTGGAACAAGCCACACGTCAAGTGCGGAGCCGGTCTCGCGAACGATGTCGCGTAAGTTTGGCCTGGACCGCTTCGATCTCACTATCCCGCGTCGTAAGAAGTACACAAACAAGAGGCTTGCAACAGAAAACATCAACGCCCGCAACAACCATGTTGCGTTCTACTCGTGAAACACATCTACGCATAGATCTAGCTCTGATACCAATGAAGGGTTTTGCAGCATAGTAAATAAAAAAAATCTATGGATGCGAACGGGAAAGCCAAGATCTAATCTAGGAGATGCAAACAACGAGGGGGATTAGATGAGATCTTCATACCCTTGAAGATTCGCACAGCGGAACGTTCGACGGAACGTGGGTGATGTAGTCGTACTCGCTTCTCCTCCTCGCGATCCGATCCGATCTAACACCGCAAGTGGCGATGCCTTCGAGAGATGCACACGTGTGGCACCTCGACGTCTCCTCCTTCCTCGGTCCAGCAAGTATGGTGGAGAGACGGATTGGATCTACAACGCGACGGCGCGGTGCAAGTGGTGGAGAGTTTCTGCAGCAGGGCTTCGCCTACACGCAGTCGGGAGGGAGGGAGAGAGGAGGGCAGCAGGGCGGCTAGGGCTTGAGGAGGAGGTGTGGGAGGGGTGCGCCCCCAGCCCTCTTTATATAGAGGGGTGGGCGTCCAGCCCTTGCCCCTCCCCAAACCCTAGGGCCGGCGGCCAAGGAGGGAGGAGTGGGGGGCAAGTTCCCTCCCCCTTCTAGAAGCTCCCCTAGGGTTTGCCCTAGGTTTGGCCGGCTGGGCCCTATGGGGCCTTGTGCCCCTGGCCCAATGCGGCCAGGGCACTCCCTCATAGGCCCATGCCCCCTCCCGGTAGGTGGGGCCACGTTGGTCCCCCTCCGTTAGGTTCTAGAAGCTTCCGGTACAATACCGATTAACCTGAAACAATTTCGAACTCCAAAAACTGCATTGCCTTATATGAATCTTATTCTCCGGACCATTCCGGAACCTCTCGTGATGTCCCGGATCCCATCCGAGACTCCGAACAAAAACTCATAAACCAATTATCCAATCTATCCTAGCGTCAAGACACGTTAAGTGTATGACCCTTCGAGTTCGAGAATATGTAGACATGATCTTATATCAATAATCAACAGCGGGGTCTGGAAACCCATATTGACTCCCACACATTCATCGATGATCATATCGGATGAACCATGATGCCAGGATTCAATCAATCCCATATATATATTCCCTTCGTCTCGCGATATTTTACTTGCCCGAGATTTGATCGTCGGTACCGTCATACCTAGTTCAATCTCGTTCACAGCAAGTACTTTACTCGTTCCGTAATCCGATATCACTTTGTGATTAACTCCTTAACCACATGCTTGCAAGCGATGTTGATATCGATTACCGAGTGGGCCCGAAGTATATCTCTCCGACTTGGGAGGGACAAATCTCATCTCGATACATACAACCCAATAGGTACTTTCCGATCACCTGAGAGACACCTTTATGATCACCCTCTCATAGAATGACGTTTGATGACCTCAAAGCTTTCTTCCGATACCAGGGAGTTGTATTATCTCATGGTCTAAGGAATACAATATTTGACATAAGAAAAGCTTCGCAAAGATGAACACGATGACACGATCTAATTGCTCCGCTTAGTTTGGGTCTGTCCATCATATCATTCTCCCAATGACATGATCTCATTATTAATCCACAACTCATGTCTATGGTTAGGAAACCTTAACCATCATTAATCAATGAGCTAGTCCATAGAGGCATACTAGGGACACGGTGTTGTTCACAAACCACACAAGTATTAAAGTTTCCGCTTAATACAATTCTAGCATGGAATATAAACTTTATCATGAACAAGAATTATAATAATAACATCTTTATTATTGCCTCTAGGGCATAATTCCAACACTTCAAAGTGATGGGCATGTCGTCTCCATTACCCGAAGTATATCCGGATGCTCCGGATAATGATGTGGTGGATTCCATGTCCGAGCTGCCATCGGCGCGGTCTCCGACTGAAGATGCCAACGAGTCGAGCGAGGACCACACTCGCAAACGATCACGGAGCTCCAGCGAGTCTTGGGATGCCTCGACCCCTCCAACTCCTAGGAACTCTCTATGTCTTGAGCATCACAGTGATGGGCATGGAGGCTCTTCCTCTCCTATTCCTGCTCTTCCAGTGCAGGCTGTAGCGCTTCACCCGCCAGCGACGCGGAAGAAGGAAGAAAAGAAGGAAGAGAAGAAGGAAGAGAAGAAAGAGGAGAAGAGAGTCTGAAGGACCCCTCCTGACTTCAACCTGAGCGAGCTTGACTCGTAAGTTTCTTCTGCACTACGTTGCTTTTTGTTGCCTGTTTACTTTGTACTTGTACTAATTTGTCCGCGTGCAGGCACTCTTCCAACAACTCCTCTAGCGATGGTGCTCGGGAGATGATGGGGGAGTCAAAAGTCGCATCTCCTCCTCCTCAGACGGTGGCTACCTCTAAGGGCGCTGCTCCGAACCCTCCTCCGCAGGAGGTTCAGGTGGTTGCGCCTCAGAATTTTGCTAGCGGACCTTCGGCGTCGCCATCGAATCATGTAAGTAGTTCTGTCTCCTGCCACGGGGGAGCCCCGAGCATCTGTAAAAGAGTTTTCTTGTTTTGTTCTTCCTTCGAGTCTCGGGGGGAGCCCCCGAGCGTTTTTGTGTGTGTATTTTGCTTCTGTTTTTTTCCTGTTGGGCGTAGCCCCCGAGTCCTTTTCCTGACTAGTAGGTCGTCTTTCTGCAGCCTTTTGTGCAGGATGCCAAGTGACTGGTGCATGAGCATCTGGTGCTGGAGGCTAGCCTCAAACAGCTTCAAGGTACTGTTATGCCTTGATGTTTGCTTCTTCGTGTGCTTGTGTCCTGTTATCTGACGCTTGTATTTTTTGAATGCAGAGGAGCACAACACCTCCCTTCGTGAGATTGATGCTCTCAAAAAGAGCCTCGGTCAAGCGGAGAAGAAGGCCGAAACCGCCGTTGGTGCGAAGGAGCGCCTCGCTGGAGCTGGCCACTGCGGCCGAGGCTAAGGAGCGCCTGCAGCGGGAGGCCACGGATCGCGAGGAGCAGCTTGCCACTGCTACGACTGCGCGTGAAAGGGAGGTGGCTGGCAAGCTCATGGCGGCTGCCAAAGCTGTTTCGGGTGAGTATCTTCACTTGCGTCTTTTTTGGTTTTCTTGTCTTTCTTCTGCGGTGCTTTCGATCATTTTTTATCTTTATTGTCTTCAGATGCCGCGGGCATCGAGTTTGACCACGGTGCTCTGGAGCACGGGAGTGCTCTGGATGATGCTACTACAGCGGTCAAAGATCGTTGCAGCACCGTCGTCAACTCGCTCGCCAAGGCCAAGGAGGTCCTTGGAAGCTTCTACAAGGAGCTTGTCCCCAAGGGCGCGGCCCTTGATGATGTTGACGCTCTGGCGGAGGCATTGTCAACCGAAGCACCTGCGGCATACAAGCGCAAGCAGAAGGGCATCGGCGCGTCCGTCGGGCTGACGATGGCTTTGGCGGCTGGAGCGGAGCTGGATCTTCCCCAGATCACCTCCCGGATGCCGATGACTGTGGTGTAGGGGTTCGTAGCATGGAAAACAAAAATTTTCTATCGCATACAAACAAACAAGCCAAGATCTATCTACTAGATTGTAGCAACGAGTCGATGGAATAACTCACCCTCGAAGATTCCAAAGTGTTTAACGAGAGCAGATTCTCGTGGGTGATGTAGTCGTACTCTTTCCGATCTCAAGATCGCGTAGACGATCCTTCCGGCGCCGCGTTCCCGCAGCGCTCCCGCAGTCGGTCACACGTTCGGTACTCGACGAAGACCTTCCTCTCCCTTGTTCCAGCAGGCAGCGGAGGTTGTAGCACTCTCCTCGCGATTCCGGCAGCACAACGGCGTGGTACCGGAAGTAGAGGGGAAATCCCGCAGGGCTTCGCCTTAAGCCGGTGCGAGTATGGTGGAGCTTATGAGAGAGGCTATTAGTGGTCTAGTAATTAGACACACCAATTAGAAGGCTCTAAACCAATTAGAAGGCTCTAAACCGAATAGCTCTAAACCGGGGTCTAGATCTAGGGTTTAGTTTAGAGGATAGGAAACTTGTGTATCTAGGAGGGGAGCCCTGCCCCTCCTTATATAGGTGGGAGGGTGTGGGCGCGCCAGGGGAGGGAGGGAGTCCCTCCCCAACTCGGCCTTGGGCTGGGCGCCGGCCTGGAGGAGTCCAACTCCTCCTCCAGGTTGGTTCCAACTCCTCTTGCTTGTTTCCCACAGTTTCTTGTTTTGGCAGTTTGACTTTCAAACTGGACATTTGACTTTTCTGTTTTAGGATTCAATTTAATCCTATATTTGGGACAGCAAGAACACTTAGTACATGATGCAATCATTCCAATATGTAATGACACATTCATGTACCCCTTCCCCCCCGGAGTGCCGGACAATCCGGAACCTTCTAGAATATCCCCGATGAAAACACCGGAATCATTCCCGAACTCCGAAACGGGACTTTCCTTATATGAATCTTATTCTCCGGACCATTCCGGATCACCTCGTGATATCCCGGATCCCATCCGAGACTCCGAACAACATTCGGTCTCTTTCTCATAATACCATAACTACTCAAACAACGTCGAATCCTTAAGTGTGTCTCCCTACGGTTCGTGAATTATGCAGACATGATCGAGACACTTCTCCGAACAATAACCAATAGAGGAATCTGGAAATTCATATGGCTCCCACATATTTCTACGATTACTTTGCGATCGAATGAACCACTTACATACGATACCAATTTCCCTTTGTCTCACGATATGTTACTTATCCGAGGTTATGATCGTCGGTATCTCTGCATACCTAGTTCATCCTCGTTACCGATAAGTACTCTTTTCTCGTTCCCGTGATATGTGATCCCTTGTGACCATGTCACATGCTTGCAAGCTAATTGGATGACATTCCACCGAGAGGGCCCAGAGTATATCTATCCGTCATGTGGATGGACAAATCCCACTCTTGATCCATGTGTTTCAACCAATACTTTCCGAACACTCAATGCCACTTTTATAGCCACCCTGTTACGGTGTGGTGTTTGATGACATCAAAGCATCCATCCAGTAAAGGTGATATGCATGATCTCATGGTCGAAGGAATTAGGTTACTATGTATCAGAAAGCATATAGCAATTGAACTATTGAAATGACTTGATCTTTATGCTACGCTTGTCTATAGGAGTATGTCCATCACATCATTATCCTAATGATATGATCCTGTTGTTAATAACATCTCTATGTTCATGATCAGGAAACCATGATCATATATTAACCAACAAGCTAGTTTAACAAGAGGCTTTACTAGGGACTCTTATTTTAGTTTACAAATCACACAAGTATTAATGTTTCCGATTAATACAATTATAGCATGGTATGCAAACATTTATCATAAGTATGAAGATATGATAATAACCTATTTTATTATTGCCTCTTGGGCATATCTCCAACAGTCTCCCACTTGCACTAGAGTCAATAATCTAGTTTCGAACCTTTGTGTATATAACACCTATGGCTTTCCGGTGTTGTATGTACACGATTGCTAGTGGTCAACTGATCTCCGGATCTGACACTTCCAGGTCCGTGTGTAATTGCATGTCTTTGCGTCTGTACGCATCACTCATTCTCTAATGAGATGGCTTTGTATAAATTTGGTCTTTCGGTGTGACCTTTAGTTCTTTGGGGTTAAAACATGTTGACAATATTGTCGTACAATATATCTTCATAGTATTATCCCGCTGTGAACTACACCTAGTTTGATAACAAACTACTTGACACAAATGCCCTCTTTTGCTGCTATAATAGCAGTCATATACTTAGCCTTTTGTTGTAGTATCTGTCACAATGTCTTAACTTTGGAACTTATCCAAATCCATTATGGAACTCACTTTCCATTATATTGTGCCACCCTTAATTTAGATTGAGATAAACTTAATTTGTACTTTGTGACAAGACTAGTATCAATGTAGTCCTTTTACAATGAACTAACCATCTATTTGTCACTTCTACAAATAATATACTCTTAGTTCTTTCAAAAAAAATCATAAGAATATCCTTACTATTGTCCAATGATCATCTTACAAATCATTCTGATATTTGCTCACAACATTTAGAGCATAGGACATATCTGGATTTGTACATATCACAGTATGATTGATATAAATACTCTTTGTGATTTCATACATCAAGTATCAATCTATACTTGAATCTTTGTTTCACTTACCAAGTGCCAATACACTTGAATATATCATCAACATTGAACTCTTTCAATCCTTTCTGTGCAACAAGAACCTTTCTTGTAGTTTCTATATTGAATTCATTCAATATCTCGTCTATGTACTTCTGGCACAACCATATTAGCGTCTAATGATGCCAAATATTTGGGTTTTGCCTAAGTCTTTCATCGGGATGAAATTCTTAATATGTGTTAATAAAAGATACATTATTTCCAATCAACAATATGTCTTCCACATAATGTATTAGAAACATGTCTTAGCGCTCCCACTTAATTTCTTGCAAATGCAAGCATCTCCATCGTCTCTGATGAACTTTTAAACTCCTTTAACAGTTTCATCACAGTGAAGATTCCAACTCCGCGATGCTCACTTTAACCATTGAAGTTTGCATATACTTTTAGCATCCTTTTGAATTAACAAAACCCTATGGACCGTGTTATGCACCTGTCCTAGGTAATGATTCTATTAGAAGAATTTGTTTTGTTTATTCAACTACCATATAACAAATTATATGTAGTGGTTGCTACATTAATCCATCTAGACTAAATATCACTATGACAGATCAAATCTTGTCATAGTCAACCTTTGAACATTGTTGTGAACTCTTTCTCAACATGTCGACTATTTCATAGATGTAAAACATCCATGTCTATTTCTATATAGATCCAGACACAACTGTAAGGTCTTACACCTTTCTCGAGGGTCCTTCAAGTTCAAAACTTGATTTCTCGTGTATGGAACTATCACGGATTTTATGGCTTCAAGCCATTTGACGGAGTCAGGGCCCATCATCGCTTCTTTGCATGTAGTCGGTTCATTATTCTCAAATAATGATTCAACCCTCAAATCTTGGTATTTGATTGTTTACCCGATCTACTTGTTTCAATAGGAACTTAGATCTCCGTGACCACAACCTTTGAGGCACGTGAGCCATGAGCATTGTTGCCGCCTCCGGAACATTTTTCGGTGCTGCGCAACTCTGCACATACAGCTAAGGTTCTTTTAACCTTATCAAAGTTCTAATGTCCTCCCACTTAACTTTTCACGAAAAATTTCTTCTCAAAGAAACTTGACGTTCTAAGCAACAAACACTTTTGTCTCCGGTGTTTTATGGAGGAATACTTAACAGTAATACAAAGACAGGTTTATCCGACTTTGGTTGCAAACATCTTTCTTATGCATAGCATACCAATGTTTAGGAAAGGACAACTTGGGTTTTATCCCAAACCATAACCTTATATGGTGTCATTTCAACGGATTATGATGGAGCTCTTTTCAGTGGAAAAACGGTAATCTCTAAAGCTTTTAATCTTTAAAATACAATGGCAGTTTTATGAATTACACCTTTCGATCTTACCATGTCAAACAAGGTTTAATTACATATCTCGAACGCTCCATACTCTTATGGTGTTTCGGGAAATGCAAATCCACGGAACGATTCCTTAAATCTTAGGTATTATGCTAAACTTGTAACTCAAATATCTTCCTTTATGATCTTTATCATAAACTGTTTATATTCTTGTTACAATGATTTTGCACTTCATCTTGAAAGTCTTTGAACTTTTCAAATGTTTCATACTTCATCCTTATTAAGTAAATATTCATATATTCACTCAAATTTTCGGAGAAAGCATATGAAGTTGAAATCCATCGCTCTTGACTACACATAACGGACTTCGTACAACAATATGTACAAGTTCCAATAAGCTAGTCATTCGTTCCCTTTTGGCCTATGAACGAAGTTTTAATTATCTCTAGGAAAGTTTCACAAGCGTCATATGATCAAAAATCAGAAGACTCCAAAATTCCATCAACATGGAGTTTCTTCATGTTTTCTTTCAAATATAATTTAAACGGCGATGTCACTTCCTAAGTGATCTTTCAATCAATTTGTCTTTCGACATTTTTAGCACTAGTTTTATGGATGTGATGTCTCCAACGAGATTTGCGAATCATCCATCTTTTATGGATTACGGCAATTATTTGAACAATCCTTTTGTTCTCATAATACCTGATAAAACAAATCTTTGAAGGCAAGCTTTGATGTTTAACAAGCAACACAATAACCCTTTATTTTGTTCTCGATGAACATCATCACATATTCTTTTGCTAGTTACTTAGGCCATTGTAGTTCATGAATTGTGTTGTTTCGTATGACGATTCACACCAACAAATTCAGTATCAAATACTTAAGAACCACATTGTTTAACAAGCAAAGAATATAGCCATAACATGTATATCATCTATATACTTAAACTGAACGATTCTAGTCTTTTCTTTTCTGCCATATATTTATGAGATTTTCTTTCAGTATTTCCTTTTCTGTTTGAAAGAATCTATTAACATCAATAGTGGAGTCATACATATGACATATAATCCAAAGCGTGTATAATTAAATACCAATGTCTTTGGACTTGCACTTTGAAGTAGATCACCATCATCAAATATTTGGTGTTCTTTCAAATTCCTTTCTTTAGTAATCTCTTGGTGTAGTAAACATTTCACCTACATCAAATATTCACCCTTATCATGGAATCGTCCATGATCAAGCTACTTTTAGCTTATAACGATGAATTATGAGTATAATGTTGCTATCCAAAACCTTTTGGAAGATTAGGACAACAAGTGTCTCCAACCTTTTTGCAAATTCTCATCAAATATGAGAACATGACTTTTGCCATATTATACTCTATCATGTTGCAACCAAAACTTCGTTTCAGATATCACAATATCTTCCACACATCATGGTTTCTGAAACAACTCTTTCAGATCCTAGATAACCTTGATATTAAGGGAATCCTTTGAATATCAAGAATCATGGATACAAACATGATACTTATATACTAACACTTGGAATTGTTACTCTTGATTTAATACTAATTATTAAACTTCATGGAGTAACCGGAACTTACTGAAAGTTTGCAATAGGACTTTTAAACTTTAGATTAACACTTCAAAACAATACGATACCAGTTCGTAAAGTAACTAACCAGAATTTTATAGTTCTATCATCTCAATTATAACTAAGCGCAAGGTGGTAAACGGATGCCAATGACTACAACAACTATGCAAATTCACTTTGATTTAGTTTATGATAAATTGAGTTCTAATTAATAATTAAATTAATCTAGGTGAACTCCCACTCAAAACAATATCCCTCACATTGTTTTAGTGATCACACGAACCAAATCCACCACATCAAAACCGATCATCACGAGAGTTGATATAGTTTCAATGGCGAACAATCGACATGTTCATCATATCTACTATATGATTCATGCTTTACCTTTCGGTGATCCGTGTTCCTGAGGCCATGTCTGTACATGCTAGGCTCGTCAAGATCAAACCTTAGTTACCGCATAAGCAAATCTGGCTTGCTTACGTTGTATTCACCCGCGGAATCAAAGACACCCGATCATCACGTGGTGCTTCGAAGCAGCAAGCTTTGGCAACGGTGCATACTAAGGGTGAACACTTTAGAACTTGAAATTTATGTGCATGAGGGATCATCTTATAATGCTACCGTCGTCTACTAAGCAATACAAGATGCATAAAGGATTAACATCACATGCAATTCATAATATGTGATATGATATGGCCTTTCTTCTTTGTGCTTCCGATCTCCATCTTCAAGCACGAACATGATCTTCATCATCACCGGCATGGCATCAAGGTCAATGACGCTTCTCTATGGTTGTCGTCCACCGGCTTCAACTATTACAACTACTTTGAATAGACACGCGGGTCTTAACAGAAATTAAAGACAACCATATGGCTCCTGCCGGTTGCCGACTTACAATAAGGAACATTGCATACATCATATATAATCACAATCATGGCCATATCACATCACTGCACACCCCTGCAAAACAAAGTTAGACGCTTCTACTTTCTTTGCATATTTTACGTGGTTTGGGGCTTTCCATAAGTGTCGTTCTAACTTACGAACAAGAACCACAACATTGATACTAGCATTGTTGATTACCCGTTGTAAATTGGATCTTAACTATGCTAGGAGAAACAGGCACCCGCAAAGCCACTTATGCAATACAAGTTGCATGTCAAACGTGGAGCAAGTCTCATGAACGATGTCATGTAAGGTTAGCCCGGGCCGCTTCATCCCAACATACCGCAAGATGCAAAGTACACAAAAAGCAATCGACAATAAAAGCATCAACGCCCACAATGACCATTGTGTTCTACTCGTGCAACAGATCTACATATAGACACGGCTCTGATACCACTGTAGGGGTTCGTAGCATGGAAAACAAAAATTTTCTATCGCATACAAACAAACAAGCCAAGATCTATCTACTAGATTGTAGCAACGAGTCGATGGAATAACTCACCCTCGAAGATTCCAAAGTGTTTAACGAGAGCAGATTCTCGTGGGTGATGTAGTCGTACTCTTTCCGATCTCAAGATCGCGTAGACGATCCTTCCGGCGCCGCGTTCCCGCAGCGCTCCCGCAGTCGGTCACACGTTCGGTACTCGACGAAGACCTTCCTCTCCCTTGTTCCAGCAGGCAGCGGAGGTTGTAGCACTCTCCTCGCGATTCCGGCAGCACAACGGCGTGGTACCGGAAGTAGAGGGGAAATCCCGCAGGGCTTCGCCTTAAGCCGGTGCGAGTATGGTGGAGCTTATGAGAGAGGCTATTAGTGGTCTAGTAATTAGACACACCAATTAGAAGGCTCTAAACCAATTAGAAGGCTCTAAACCGAATAGCTCTAAACCGGGGTCTAGATCTAGGGTTTAGTTTAGAGGATAGGAAACTTGTGTATCTAGGAGGGGAGCCCTGCCCCTCCTTATATAGGTGGGAGGGTGTGGGCGCGCCAGGGGAGGGAGGGAGTCCCTCCCCAACTCGGCCTTGGGCTGGGCGCCGGCCTGGAGGAGTCCAACTCCTCCTCCAGGTTGGTTCCAACTCCTCTTGCTTGTTTCCCACAGTTTCTTGTTTTGGCAGTTTGACTTTCAAACTGGACATTTGACTTTTCTGTTTTAGGATTCAATTTAATCCTATATTTGGGACAGCAAGAACACTTAGTACATGATGCAATCATTCCAATATGTAATGACACATTCATGTACCCCTTCCCCCCCGGAGTGCCGGACAATCCGGAACCTTCTAGAATATCCCCGATGAAAACACCGGAATCATTCCCGAACTCCGAAACGGGACTTTCCTTATATGAATCTTATTCTCCGGACCATTCCGGATCACCTCGTGATATCCCGGATCCCATCCGAGACTCCGAACAACATTCGGTCTCTTTCTCATAATACCATAACTACTCAAACAACGTCGAATCCTTAAGTGTGTCTCCCTACGGTTCGTGAATTATGCAGACATGATCGAGACACTTCTCCGAACAATAACCAATAGAGGAATCTGGAAATTCATATGGCTCCCACATATTTCTACGATTACTTTGCGATCGAATGAACCACTTACATACGATACCAATTTCCCTTTGTCTCACGATATGTTACTTATCCGAGGTTATGATCGTCGGTATCTCTGCATACCTAGTTCATCCTCGTTACCGATAAGTACTCTTTTCTCGTTCCCGTGATATGTGATCCCTTGTGACCATGTCACATGCTTGCAAGCTAATTGGATGACATTCCACCGAGAGGGCCCAGAGTATATCTATCCGTCATGTGGATGGACAAATCCCACTCTTGATCCATGTGTTTCAACCAATACTTTCCGAACACTCAATGCCACTTTTATAGCCACCCTGTTACGGTGTGGTGTTTGATGACATCAAAGCATCCATCCAGTAAAGGTGATATGCATGATCTCATGGTCGAAGGAATTAGGTTACTATGTATCAGAAAGCATATAGCAATTGAACTATTGAAATGACTTGATCTTTATGCTACGCTTGTCTATAGGAGTATGTCCATCACATCATTATCCTAATGATATGATCCTGTTGTTAATAACATCTCTATGTTCATGATCAGGAAACCATGATCATATATTAACCAACAAGCTAGTTTAACAAGAGGCTTTACTAGGGACTCTTATTTTAGTTTACAAATCACACAAGTATTAATGTTTCCGATTAATACAATTATAGCATGGTATGCAAACATTTATCATAAGTATGAAGATATGATAATAACCTATTTTATTATTGCCTCTTGGGCATATCTCCAACATGTGGATGGATCCGAGGTAGCCTTCGCTACCTATTATGCTCGTTGTAAGCGATATGGGCCAAAGTTGATTGATCTGCTGGCCGAGTACGCGCTACGGCAGCAGGGGGAAGCCAAGGCGAGGCAATCCGGCTCCGAGGCTACTCAGGGTGCCGCATCTTAGGCGCTGTAGCTATAGGATAGTTGTAGTCTCTTTTGTTGTAAATATGTTGATGAACAAAGCCTTGTGCCACGTAGTAGCTTTTGATGCACTTAATGAATTCGTTGGGTTGTGTGCTTCTTCGTCTGAGTGTTCATGTCTTTGCCTTTCTGCTGATCTAGGGTCCTTCGGGTGCTGATCCCGTTGACACCTCGCCTGCCGCACGGCTGCGGCCCTCCCTGGTTGATTCATCACAGCTTGCTTTTATTCGAGACCGTGTTCGTAGTCTCGAGAAGGAGTTACTTGGGGTGCGTGGCCATGCCGACGTTTGGAAGTCCAAGGCGGATCGCGGTGCTGCCAGAGAGGAGTACTTGATGGCGGAATTGCTTCGGTTATCCGAGCAGCTTCAGTGTAAGTCTCTTCGAGTTGTTGCCTATTTCTTCGGATGCGCCTGCTGGCATTGCATCTTACTTTGTGCTAGTATTGCAGGTGCTAACCTTGCTCCAAGGGAGGAGAAGGAGCGTGTTGCTGTTCGGGTCAATTGTTTGACTCAACAGGACATGGAAGCCGGCGGGTTCTTCTGGGTGGATCGTGACCGTGCTATGGTCCTTGCGACGGTGCAAGATCGCGTTCACCAAGTGTCACGGGTGCTTCGTCAGGTGCAGACTTCGCTCGCGTCGGTTCTACATGTGATGTTTCCGTTGGATGCTGCACCGACAACCCTTTCTGGTCTTCTGTCGAAGTTTTGGAACGTGAATCATGTCAAGGAGTTGGTGTGGCATCAGCTCGTCGTGGGAGTGAAGGCTGCATTGTCTCTTGTGAGGCTGCATCGCCCTGATGTAGATCTGTCCGTTGTAGCGGCTGGACCACCCCCTCGACCAGATGGTGGTGTCTGGGATATGCATCCGCATTACGCGGCTGTAGGTCAGTATGCCGAAGAGATTGTAGATCTATTTGAGCAGCGTGCTCAGGTTATTCTTCAGAATAGGTAGTGCCTGTAAAAGATATAAATGTAAAATTTGTATATATTTGACTGGGCGTGTTTTGCCCTTTGTTATAAAGGTTTGGTTGTTGTTTGAGCACGTAGTGCTTTGTTCGTATACGTGTCCTTTTCGTTAGCCTGACGTTGTCAGCTACTCAGGCGTACACGTGTTATCCCCAGTCGACGAAATCGTGAGGTGGGGGGAGCCCCCGAGTGCGTTTGTAGCATGAAGTAAAAGTGTGAATAGGAAAACGAAATTTTTGGGGCGAGACAATTAGCTTTATTTATATCGTAATGGAGAAGGTACATTGTTCGGCTGAGTAGCCTTGGCTGAATAGCCTTATTGAAAGTAAAGGGGTAGGTAGCTAGGGGTAGAATAGTCGCAAGTGTGCGATGTTCCATGGGTTGGAGTATGCGACTCCAGACTCCACGTGCTTGAGGCGATAGGCGCCACCTGGGATGACTTCGGTGATGATGTAGGGTCCTTCCCATGGTGACTCGAATTTCTTCGATCGCTCCTGCTTGAGTCGCAAGACGAGGTCTCCTTCGACGAAGGACCTTGGGCGCAGCCATCGGCTGTGGTAGTTGCGGAGACTCTGCTGGTACACCACTGATCGAGCTGCTGCTATGTCTCATGCCTCGTCGAGTGTGTCGACGACGTCTTCGAGTGCAGCCGTGGATTCGGCTTCGCTGTAAGCGACGACCCAGGGGGCCTGGTGGCGTACTTCGGCTGGTAGCAGGGCTTCGGCTCCGTGCACCATGAAGAATGACGTGTAACCTGTGGAGCTGTTTGGCGTGGTACGCAAGATCCATAGGACGGATGGTAGCTCTTTCGTCCAGGCTCCAGCTTTTCGCTCGAGTGGGCTCATGAGGCGCTTCTTGATGCCAGCACCGATTAGGCCGTTGGCCTTTTCCACCTGCCCGTTCGTTTACGGGTGTGCCACCGAGGCGTATGTGATGTTGATTCCGAGGCCTTCGCAGAAGTCTTGGAATTCTTTGGAGATGAAGTTCGATCCATTGTTAGTGATGATGCTATGCGGTACGCCGAACCTGTAGACAATGGATTCAAAGAACTTGACGGCAGTTTTGCCCTTTTGGTTAGTGACCGGCATGGCCTCGATCCACTTGGTGAATTTGTCGACTGCAACCAGGAGGTAGACGTGCCCCTCTTTCGAGGACCTTGGCAGTTTGCCGATCATGTCGAGGCCCCATTGAGCGAAGGGCCGGGCTATAGGTATGGGCCTGAGCTCTGACCCGGGTGCGTGTGGTTTGTCGGCGAACCTTTGGCACCCCTTGCATCTTCGGACGATGTCCTTTGCGTCGCTCATGGCCATTGACCAGTAGAATCCAGCTCGTAGAGCTTTGGCGACAAGGGAGCGGCTGCCTGCGTGATGGCTGCAGATGCCCTCGTGGATGTCTTGGAGGATGGTTTTCCCGTCACTGATGGTGGCGCACCTTTGTAGTACGCCCGTAATGCTGCGCTTGTACAGCTCGCCATTGATGATGGTGAAAGCTTTTGACCGGCGAGATATGCGCCGGGCATCCGTCGGGCTGTCACGCAGTTCTCCGTCTATCAAGAACTGGAGGTACGGTCATGTCCAGGTTTCTTCGACTGCCATGACCTGCATCAGGTTGACCATGGCGACCTCTGTGTCCAGTTTCTCGGGTCCTTCATGACCTTCGGGTAGCATAGCCCCCGAGTGTTCTGCTTCTTTTGGTGATCCCTTGGGGAATTTCCGCTTGATGGATGGCACGCAGATCTATTCGAGGAACACACCTGGTGGTACCTTTGCGCAGATGGAGCCGATGTTGGCGAGTCTGTCGGCTTCCTCGTTGCTTTCTCTTCCAACGTGCCGAAGGTTGCAGCCGTCGAATTCTCCTTCGAGTGCGTTGTAGAGTGTGCGGTACGCGATCATGTTTTCGGCGTGTGCGTCGCACTCGTTCATCGTCTGTTGGACGACGAGGTTGGAGTCACCGTAGATGACCAGGCGCGTTGCGCCGCAGATCTTCGCCATCCTCATGCCGTGGATGAGGGCTTCGTATTCGGCCTCGTTGTTGGAAGCTCGGGATTTCATCCGAAGGACGTACTTCATCTTGTCGCCCTGCGGGGAGGTCAGTATGACCCCCGCTCCTGCTCCAGCTTCACGCTTGGAGCCGTCGAAGTGCATCGTCCATGACTGCGACATGTCTGGAGTGTCTGGCAGCTGCAGATCCATCCAGTGTACAAGGAAGTCCGGGAGGACCTGAGACTTGATTGCGAGTCGCTTCTCGTAGACGATGTCTAGGGGTGGCAGCTCGATGCCCCACAGGGCCACGCGTCCTGTGGCCTCTGGATTATTCAGGATGTTGTTCAGGGGTGCTTCGTTGACGACCATCACCTGGTGCTCCTGGAAGTAATGGCTCAACCGTCGAGCCGTCATGAACACGCCATAGGCGAGTTTCCGGTAGTGAGGGTACCTCTGCTTTGTTGGCGTCAATACCTCGCTGAGGTAGTAGATTGGGCGTTGGACCCCATGGGTCTTGCCTTCTTCGGGTCGTTCGACCACCAGTGTGGTGCTTACCACCTGGTGTGTGGCTGCTATGTACAGCAGTAGGGGCTCGCGCTCCTTTGGCGTGACCAAGATGGGCGAGGTGGAGAGCAGCCGCTTCAGATCTTCGAATGCATCGTCTGATTCGGGCGTCCACTCGAATTTGTCTGCCTTGCGTAGCAGTTGGTAGAATGGCAGGGCCTTCTCGCCCACGCGGCTGATGAACCTGCTCAAATCCGCTATTCGTCCTGCGAGCTGCTAGACACCCTTGAGGTTTTTCGGCTTCTCCATGGCCATGATGGCCCAGATTTTCTTTGGGTTCGCCTCGATCCCTCGGCGACAGATGAAGTACCCAAGCAGCTAACCCGATGGGACGCCAAAGCCGCACTTTTCGGGGTTGAGCTTTATCCTGTAGCGGTCAAGGTTATCGAACGTCTCGCGGAGATCGTTGATGAGCGTTCTTGCCTTCCTGGTTTTGATGACTATGTCGTCGACATAGACTTGGATGTTGCGACCGATCTGGTCCTTGAGGCATGCCTGCATGCATCGCTGGTACGTGGCACCTCGTTCTTTAGCCCGAAGGGCATTGTGTTGTAGCAGAACACTCCGAACGGTGTAATAAACGCCGTTTTCTCTTGATCTTCGACCTTGAGTCGAATCTGGTTGTAGCCTGAGTAGCCTGTTTATTTCCTTCCCGATGGCTTCGGCCCGTGGCTCGGACAGTCTCCGGATGGACTGCTTGACAGGCTTGGTGTCTGGAAAGACGTTGAGTGCGTGCTCGGCGAATTCCCTGGGAACTCCTGGCATGTCCGCAGGACACCAGGCGAAGATTTCCCAGCGCTCACGGAGGAATTCGACGAGCGCGCTTTCCTATGCGGGGCTGAGGTTGTTGGCGATCAGCGTCGTCTTGGAGGCATCCGTCGGATGGACCTGCACCTTCTTTGTGTTGACAGTGGAGTCGAAGGACATGTCATGTGCGTTTTGTCGTGTGACTGGGGGTGCCCCATTGTCCGTCACCTCGCGGAGCCTTACGAGATCCTCCTGCATGCCGAATGACTGGGAGATTCTGTTGAAGTCCCTGTCGCATTGGTCCGATTGGGTGAAGCTCCCGTGGACTGTGATGACGCCCTTTGGTCCTGGCATCTTGAGTAGCAGGTATGTGTAATGTGGGACAGCCAAGAACCTTGCGAATGCTACACGCCCGAGGATGACGTGGTATTGTGATGGCCAGTCCACCACTTCGAATTCGAGCCACTCGAGTCGGAAGTTGTCCGGCTTGCCGAAGATGACGTCGAGCCATATTTTGCCCAGGGGGAATATGCCTTTTCCTGGGACGATGCCGTGGAACGTTGTGTCTGACTGTTCCAGGCTTCACTGCGGGATCCGCATTGCTGCTAGAGTACTTGCGAACATCAGGTTGATTCCGCTGCCGCCGTCCATGAAGACGCGGCTCATCTCGAAACCTCCGATCTGCGCCTCCAGCACCGGGGCAGCATGACCTGGGCGGGGGATCTGGCAAGGGTGATCCGAACGACTGAACGTGATGCAGGACTCCGATCTGCTGAGGTACTCAGAGATGGCGGGTGGAGTTGCCACGGCCAGGTTGATCTGACGGGTGATTTTCTTCTACACCCTATTCGTGGGGCGCCCCTTCAGGATCATCAGTGCTCCTTTCGGCGGGGGATACCCGTTCCCAGTGTTGTTTTGTGCTGGTGCAACTGGTTGATTCGGGCCTCCTACAGGTGGCGGTGGAGGAGCTCCATGCGCTATCTCACCTGGCGCGGGTGCGTTCCCGAATCCAGGAAGTGGAGCTTGCTGCCTCATCTGAGCCATGCTTTCGCTGAGCTTCTGGAACTCGCGGCAGTCCTTGAGCATGTGGCTTGCCTTCTTCTTACCATCCTGCTTGTCGATGTAGAAGTGGATGGTGCATGGACCCGAAAGTTTTTCGTATGCTGAGGGCTCGTTATCGCGATCGCGGCGTTGCCACGACTGTGCTGGACGTCCTCCATCGCGGAAGTTGCCTCCGCGGTATCCGCCGCTGTTGCGGTTGGCATCATTGTGGCGATCGGCGTAGCCGGCCGCGACCATGTCGGGTCCATCGCGATCGTCGTAGACGCGTGGTCTCCTCTTGTTACGGCGTTCCCGTCGTCGGCCATAATCGTCTTCTTCCTCCGAGTGCGCCCGGTGGACGGAATCTTCGCCGTCGGCCCACCTGTTGGCGATGTCCATGAGGTGGTCGAGTGTCTTGGGCTTGACGCGCCCAAGTTCCTCCTTGAAGTCCTGGCGCTTGACGCCGTCCTTGAAGGCGTCGATGGCCCTCTCCTCGGAGATGTGCGCTGCGGAGTTCTTGGTGTTGGACCAGCGTAGGATGTACGAGCAAATGGATTCGCCCGTTCGTTGAGTGCAGGCTCGCAACTCCTCGATCGAGGCGGGCCTCTTACTGGTGCCTTTGAAGTTTCGGATGAAACTGTAAGCCAGCTCCTCCCAGCTTCGGATGGATCCTGAGGATAGGCTGGTAAGCCAGATCCGAGCTGCGCCTGTCAGCTGCAGCTGAAGGCATTGCATAGCGGTTTCCTTGTTTCCACCGTGCAGCTTGACGGATGACAGGTGGTCGCTGAGCCATGCCTTGGGGTCCTGTGTGCCGTCGAACTTCGGAGTATCCGAAGTAAGCTTGAAATTTCGTGGCATCCGTGTCCGTCGGACAGATCTGCTGAAGCACCGGGCTCCGCAGAGTTCTCCTTCGTCTTCGTCCATCTCGGATTCAGACGAGCATGCGCGCTTAGCTCGCGCTTTTTCGATTTTGCGCTGTGTTACGCGTCTCTGGCATCGTAATCGCGACTGCGATAACGCGAGCTCTTGTGCCTTCGAGGAAGGTCATGGTCCTCTTCTTCGGATGAAGGAGTGGGGCTGCGGTTGAACCTGACCATAGCTTTCTTTTTCGGCTCCGTAGGAGTTTCTTGATGGAGCGCAGCTCCGACGAGTCCGAGTCTGGTGAGTGCGGACTTGTGCATGGCTCTTTTCGGGTCCCCCTTCGGAGGTGGGTGGGCCGCGAGGTACGCAGTGGCTGCTATGATCGCAGCTTGCGGTGTCTTCGGGATGATGTTGTCATCGGCATCCATCTCCATGAAGGATGCGTTGAGGGTTCGGGTCACCTCACGGCGCTCCTTGGGATCCATGTTCTCCATTCGGGAGCGGTGCTTGTTGCCGTGGTTGCCGTTCGAGCTGGAGCCGATGCCCATGGCGGAGAGTGCAGCTCGTCGCGCGCTGGACTTCGAGGCTGCTTGCTTGCGTTTGTCGAGAACCTCTTGCATCTTGACCTTCTTCTTGTGCTCCTCGATCAGGAGCAGATGGTAGGCCATCAGCAGATCCCGTGAGGAGTCTGCAGGCAGGACTATGCTGCCCGCCACGGCGACGCGTGCCTGGGCCCATCCTTCTTTGCTAAGGCGGATGAGATGGCCGCCGTTGTCTCCTTCGGGTGGGGGGGGACTGGCTTCTTCTGTTCCCGCCGTTTCGATCTGGCGGGTTAGGTGTCGGGTTGGGCAGCAGGTTGGGTGTTTGCTGATCCACGTCGCCCTGGATGACTACGATGCATTGGTAGCGCTCGTAGATTGGTCCGCTGCTGCCGCAGCTTTCGGATCCGGAACCGTAGGTCCCTTCATCCGATGGCGGATCGCACAGATCGGAGTTGCAGCAGCTGCTGTCGTAGGACTCATCTGTTGATGAGGTTGTGCGTAGCACAAGGTGTGGGGCCCATGAAGCGGGCCTAATTGATGGTAGGGGCACCCGCTCAGGGAGGCGGAGGGTGCCAGTTTGTCCCACCTGGAAGCAGAAGCTCCCGAACAGGATCTCGAGTCCGTCGCCTACGGGCTCGAAGTCCTTCATGGTGGCCGGTGAGTGGGCGGTGAAGTCAAAAGCGCCAAAGAGGAGGTGACTCTCCGTCGCTGCAGAGTTGTAGATCGATCAGGTTGGGACCGTCACGATCGCACAATCAGCGTCCCCAGTTCCCACAGACGGCGCCAATTGACGAGGTTTCGACTCGTCAATGCCCATTGTTATGGACTTGGGTTTTGGAGAAGATGGGGATGCTGGAGATCGCGGAACGGTTAGCAAACAAGCAACACGGGGACACAAGGTTTACCCAGGTTCAGGCCCCCGGAGGGAAAACCCTACTCCTGCTTGTCTGCTCTTGATTACGGCGGAACCGGTGATTACAGGGATGCACAGATGCGATCTGGCGTGGAGGTGAGTCGAGAGATCTAGGTCGTGCCCTCCTGGCCTTTATATAGACTTAGGCAGGTCCCGGGCATAGACCTAGTCGGTTACAAGTTCTAGGGTTTTACCCCTTTGAATTTCCTGTCTACTCTAGTCTTGCTCTCCAAGGATCCGAAGGCGTCATGGGCTTGGGCCACCCGAAAGTCTTCATGGGCCGGCGTATATTTGTCGTGGGCCTTCCTTGGGCTGGACCAGGTATGCTGAGATTATGTACCCGCGAGGTATAACCATGTCAGCATCTATTTTGAAGGAGAATGTTGAGCTAAAGGCTCAACTTGCTTTGCTAACTAGCAACTATGGGAAATTAGAAGAAAGTCATGTTAAGCTCTCGATCTCGCATGAGGATCTTCTAGTCTCCCATGGTAGGCTAAAGTTAGCTCATGAGGCCATCGTGTCAAAGGTAACATCTAGTGGGACTCATGTGGACATTAGCACTATATCTACTCCAAATGTTATATTGCCATGTGCTAGTCCTTGTAATTCATCCCCTCATAACCATGCTATATCTTGTGATGAATTACATTCCTTGCCTTGTTGCTCTAATAATGTAGCATCTACTTCCTCTAGTACTTTTGTTCAAACTAACCATGTAGAGGAAATCAAAGAGCTCAAGCCTCAAGTCACTTCTTTGAAGAATGACTTGAAAAAGGGTCATCAAGGGAAGGTCGCACTCAACAAAATCTTGAGTGTGCAAAAATCCCCCAATGACAAGAGTGGGCTTGGATTCAACTCCAATGTCAAGAACAAGTCCACTACCAAGTTGAAGCACAAGGACAACAAGAAGAATGGCCAAGATCAAGTCAAGAATCCGGCCAACATTGTTTGCTTCAAGTGCAAGGAAGAAGGGCACCATGTTAGATCTTGCCCATTGAAGAAAAAGCCTCTTAGTGTGAAGCAACAAGGGAAGCGGCCTCAAGCTCCACCTAAAGTCATTAATGGGCCTCTTCCTAAGAGGACTACTCGAGCTCTTCCTCGAGTTGTGGCTTCACCTAAGAAGAAAGATGGCAAGAGTAGAACTTTCTACATATGCCGTGAAAAGGGGCACATTTCTTCCTCATGCACTATTGGTATCTCCTCTTCCCATCCTATCTTGATTGATGATGCTTATTCACTTCGTAAGGATGAGGTTGGCAATGTGTTTGCCAAATTTGTTGGGGCCCAATGTGGTGTCAAGAAAGAACCATTTGGGTTGCCAAGCCTATTGTGACTAACTTCTTAGGACCCAACTTGGTTGGGGACCAACAAGCCAAAACTTGATCAATAGGTGTGTTTTGGAGGGCATTAGAGTCTTGGATACATTATGAAGAATTGAGGGATCTTCATTATTATATTTGTCAAGCCAAGTCATGTGGATTATATTGCTCCTATTATATTTCCAATGTTCCTCCTTGCGGTAACATATGCTTAACTCATTTCATTGAAAGTTACTCGCTGTGGCATCCCGCAAAACCACTACTAGAAAATCGCGTTGAATTTGTGCATTGCATCGTCATCATCATGTGTTGTTTGTCTAAAACTATTTTTGCAAAGCCCGTTTTGTTTTCTAAAACGCCCCGTCCTTAAATCAACACCAAAACCGGGACTCCGGAATATTTTGTTTTGATTAAATATGTTGTGCAAACGGTCCGCTTAACACAAAAAAATATTAAGTTATTTTAGTGGGGCAGTCGAACGGGCCGAATGACCCGAACGACCACCCCAGAAAATATAATCGGTCCACCCCCTTTTTCTAAACCTACCAATTAAACTACCCACACACCCCAGCCACCTCACCCCACCCAATCCCCTAGTGACACCTCACCCTCTCTCCCCCTCTACCCAATCCTATGCAGCCACTTGGCCACCTCCCCTCCACCCCCTCTCTCTCCTCTCTCCCCAACAGCCCTGCGCCTGGGCCCCACCCAGCCCAGCACCCACTCTTCCCACCAACCGCAGCCCCACCCCCTGCTGACCCTGCCGCTGACCCCCTGGCCCCACAGAGCCCCGGCCCCACTCCCTCTCTTCCCTCCCCCACGCGTCCCACGCGCTCCCCACGCGGCGCGTCCGCGCCCCCCCCGCCATATCCTTCCTTCCGCTCGCCCGCTGCGCTCCCTCTCTCTCCTCTCCCCTCTCCGGCGCCCCCACCATCGCCGGCGAGCCCTTCGCGCCTCCCCGTGCCCTCCGGCAACCCCCGTAGCCCCTCACCGCCCCGGCTCGCCCTCCCCTGCAAGCTCCCTCCGGCCCCAGCGGCGCGCCTCCGCGGCCTCGCCTCGCTCCGCCGCTCAGGCCGCTCACCGCCTCTCCCCCGAGCCTCCTCCTCGCCGCGGACCCTCTCCACCTCCACCGCCCTGCTCTGGCCCAGCCTCGCGCTCGCCGCCGGCCCCGTCGCCGCCGCGTCTCCTCCATCCCCGCCGCCTGCGCCTCGCCGCCTCGCCCTGCAGCCGCGCCGCCGCCTGCAGGTCGTCCTCGCCGCCCTCCCTCTCCCGCTCGCCGCGCGCAGCGCCCGCATCGACGGCCTCCGCCCGCGCTCCACCGGCGACCTCCGCGCGGCCGCCTCCGCCCCTCGTCTGCGCCGCCACGCGGCCCGAGGCTTCCTCGCCTGCCCGCCCCGCGTCGGCCCCGACCGTCTGCCGGCCTCCCTCCGCCGCCGGCGACTCGAGCCCCTCCAGCACGCGAGCCCGCCCCCGAGCCCGGCCGCGCCCCTGGAGCTCCGCCTCCTCCTCCCAACCGGCTCTTCCCCGCCAGCGACCGCGGCCCGCGTCCCCGCCGGCCCGCGTTCCGGCCATCGCCCGTCCTCCCTCCGGCGCCACCAGCGGCCTCCACGTCGACCTCCGCCAAGATCGCCCCAGGCCCCCTGGCGCTTGGTCAAGGCTGCTGTGCTCCTGCTAGACGAACTGCCTAGTTACTGTGTGCTCGCATGCGACAAGGCTCGACAAGATGTCCCGAAGACAAGGATGCGTGGTTTGGCCCTCTGCCGAGGAGTGTATGATTCGGAGATGTACAAGGACCAGGCGACAAGATCGACAACGGGAAGCACAAGCAGGACCGATGACCGGATTAGCCAAGATCTTCACGGAACCCAGACGTCGAGACAGGGGTACGCCTACAAGGGTTCGATGACCGAAGGAATTCTGCACGGACGCCAAGGCCTTCGACACGGAACCCTGAACCCCGACGAACCCCCGGACGCCAAGATCGACTCGATGGCGTGGGGCCCGACAAGACCCTCGCCACTGCAAGCTCGACCCCGTGGAACCCGACAAGATCTGCATGCGACAAGAACGACACCGTACAAGGCGAGACCGATGCGCCCCCGACGCCAACCAAGCCCTGCTTCCCGGTTGCGACAAGACCTACCCCGATGGTCGAGAATGTTACGCCAAGATCGAACCCTAGACCCTGGACCCCGAGACCGGACCCCGGACCCTGTCGGACCCCGAACCCCGGAACCCCAAGTTCGTCGAACCCCAATGTGTGAACCCCTTTCCGAGAACCCTATTTTATAATATAATAAACTTGTCGCATCTTAATTGTTCATGCATGCATATTGTCATGTGGTTTGGGGGCCTTATGCCGATTCACCTAATAATTAAATATGGGGTCCATATGCGGGCAAATCTAGCCTTATATTGGCCTCATTTAAATTTGTGCATCGAACCGGTACCATATCTTGCCATGTTAAAACAACATATAAATTGTGGGGTAGTTAAATAACATGAACCATTTAACTAATTGTCGGGACCCCGGTTCCGCTTAATATGACCTAATTGCATCGCATCTTTGCCATGCCATACATCATACATGCATCATGCCGATCTTCTGCCGTTGTATTAAATATTGCATCCGGTGTTTATTCTAGTGTTTTGCTTCGTCGCGGATAAGGCCGTTGAGTTGATGTGAGCTTCGCCCCGATTTTTCGGATGAACCTTCGACAATGTTTTCAGGCGAGCATCTCCCCCTTTCTACCTATCTTACTTTTATAGTATTTACTTCCCTCCTGTTGATCTATTGCTATCTGTGTTGCGATGCTCTAGTTTTCCGTACCCGTGATATCCCTTGCAGCCCTATATTGCCTCGGACACATCCTATTACCTATCGTTTGGTAGATAGTTGGACTTGCGCGTCGTAGTCGCTTGCTCAAGTGCTGTTGCGTGTCGTCAAGTGCCACAGTTGTTGATGTATTGCCGCATGTTGATGTTGGAGATGATCATAGTTTTACTTATTGTTCACTTTAATTCCTGTTTAACAACTAAAATTGAAGTAAGCAGAGGCATCGGTGGGTGATAGATAATATTTGGTTTCCGAACGCCCACTTGTGTCCCGTAGGACCCCGAGTACTTGATACCTGTTCCTTGATTTATCGCGCTATCCACATCCGGGAGGTATATGGGACCCCCCTTAGCCAGAGCTTGATTCAGTCTTATTTCTTGGGGCCACAAACTAGTTTGAGGTTTTATTTACGATCCTGTACTTATGCCATGTTTTACTGCTTTATTTACGATTGTGCGACAGATAGCACCTGTACTGTTTAGGATCGGGACACGATTCCGCGGTGTCGACAAGCCCAGTTTTGGGTTCCCAGTCGTTCACAGCCATATACCCAGACCTTGAGTCCGTCTCGGAGCTAGCTTACTTCGTTGCGGGTAGCTTAATGGGGTGGCCCCCTGAAATATTTCTGAATCTTGTGATTGCTTTGTCGTGAAGGCCTCGTTGGGTTTTGATTTGGTTTTTCCGAGGTTGATCGAGTGTGTGTTGCTATTGGTGCACCCCGGCCGGGTAAAACTTTCTGAAAGCCGTGTCCGCGGATATGGACGACTTGGAGCACAGTATCCCGACCATAGACAAGCATAACTAAAGTTTATTGCTATAAATTTGACTTTATAATGACTAGTAATCAGCTTCACTATAATGGAATGGCTAATTAATACTGCCCACAATTGCCTGTTTGAGATGTCGCTTGCGACCATTGTATCTGACTAGTAAGTATTGCAACTTCAACGGAATGGCTGAATAAAAGTACCAACCACTGCTGGGTTTTGGGTTATCTCATGCTATCTGTATCTGATTAGTAAGTGTTGCAACTATAACGGAATGGTTAACTAAAAGTGCCCACTGCTTACTTTATCAGGATGATTACCTAAACCTGACTAGTAATTGCTGCAACGATAACTGAATAAATAAAACTGCCAACTGTGTGAGTTCCTCGGTTGACTTCCTCGTTTGGTCTCGAGGGGGAAACACCAGGATGGGTTTGTTTGGTGTTAGCTTCAGGTTGGTTCCGAATAGGTCTTACTTACCCCTCTCTAATTGCCGCCAGTTGAATCGAGTCTCTATAGGTTGTTTAGTGCGTGCTGCCGCTGCCGCTCAGTCCACCATACCTATGTAGGCGAGGACCGCTGAATTCTAGCCTCGCCGTGTACTGGCCTCAGTACTGACGCTCCTCTTTTTCCTTTGCCCCTTGTCGGCACCCCTTTTGTTTAAGCAGGTTTTGAGATCGACGTCGTTAGCAGGGTTACCCTTCCGGCTTGGCCTGGGCAGGGTTATGGACGCCATTGGTTATTCTTCAGGGCTCTTAGCCCCATTTGCATCTTGTCCGTAGTCGGACGCTGTATCGTTTTACAGGTGATTTGGATCTTTGAATTGTGTATCTGTATTCTTGACTCATGGAGTCGCTGTTGTATATATATCTGTTCTGTGGGTCCCATCGAGGACTGTTGTGTAATGTTATTACTTCGTTTTCCACCCGCACGAAAGTGCCTGGTGGGCACCTTTGAATCGTTTCTATGCGGGTTTGGCGGGTTTTCGCTAAAACTTGCATAGGTCCGATTCTGAGGGTGTTACACTCGCCCCCTTGTGCATGTGTTGGTTTTGTATCTTCCATGCTTCTGTACATGTTGTGCTTTCCACTTAATTATCTTGAGGTATCAATCATATTTGTGTATGATTAGGTGGAACTCCATGTATGTGTGTTTCTTGTGGTTGAGCCTTACTTGGTTATATTTGGTATCTTATTTGGCTCTTGTGAGAGATTTATGGATTATCCCATTTTGGGGGAGTGTTATGCTTGGGCATTCCACAATCCTAAAAATGTGTGTACATGAGGAATACCACCTAGTATTTATATTGGATTATTGTCTAGTCTCTATGTGGTATAATTCTCATGAGAAATTTAAGTTTTATAATGTCCATTAATTATCTCTATTTGTATCTTTTTGCCTCGTGTTGGTTTTATGTTAGTATCACATTATGGGGGAGTGATATGCTTAGTGCATATTACAATCCTAGAAAATGTGAACATTCGAGGTTGTGTCACTT
Organism: Avena sativa; assembly: GCA_916181665.1. Taxonomy (NCBI): domain Eukaryota; kingdom Viridiplantae; phylum Streptophyta; class Magnoliopsida; order Poales; family Poaceae; genus Avena; species Avena sativa. The sequence goes on from OV702284.1 coordinate 381,682,620, forward strand.
AGAATTGATATTGATAATTATCTAGCTCCTACGTGACACATTTGCTCAGATAAGTTCCAATTTGCTTGAATGCCTTTATTGCTCATATTTTGGATCTTGTATGTGAGAGTATTTCTTGGTATGTGTTTCCTCATATTTAGATATCTATATCCTCATGGAAACCATTTACTTCAAGTTACTCTAATCACTAGTGATTGTGTGACTATTGGAAGCTATCAAGAATCTATTTTGAAGCATCAAGCTTAATTCTTATATTTTGTTATATGCTTCTTGTTGTGACTATGATCTTGGATATCCATGCAAGCTACCTTGGGAAAATTATTCCCAATATTTCTTGTCCTTGGACAATGAGTACTAAATTATGGTAGAATTTATTGATCATATTCACTTTGGATTTTGCTTAATACTATCCTATCTTTGGCCAAGTAAAATTATTGTGTGCTCCCATGTATTCCTTGCTACTTTTGGATCCTTTTATTTTTATTGGTATCCTCTTGTGTTTTATTTAATGTAGGTAGTAGTGATGATCTCATTTGGGTGCATTTTGCATTCAAAAACAAAATTCTATATAATGTACTACTTATGGGTGAGCTCTCCTATATTATGTAGAACAATCCTTTTATGCTTCTTAGTTTGATCCATATCGAGTTTTATGTGCTTGGATGCTCAATCTTTTCGTTTTGGTATTGTGTGTCATCATGAAAAGTGGAGTTTGGTTTCTTGTTGGAACCTTGCTCTTTTTGGGAGTTGGTTTTGTCTCATTCCTTGTTTCATGTTTTGTCCAATTTTAGAATGAGATAAATCCTTGAGCATTTGTGTTTTTATATATCTTTTGCTCTTTGGCTTTTGCCTAGTTCATTTGTTGAACTTGTGATATTTCATGTGTTGAATTGGTTCTTTGATACAATTTGGACACCGCTTGTCTTGTCACACTCTTGTGTGTGCCATCTCGGTTTACTTGGTGTTTTTGTTCAAATTGTATCACATTTTTGGTTCTTGAAAGCCCTACGCATGCATATTTACTATATGTTTATATTATGGCATGCTTGCTTTCTTTGATCCAATATATAGGGGAAACTTCACCAAATCCCATCGGCTAAGTTGTGCATGAAATTCAATTTCATATCAATATGCACATATTTATGTGGAGTCTCTCCTATGTATTGTAGTTGCACTAACTACTTTGGACCCAATAAGTTTGGGGACCATTTTGTACTTAAATGTGTTTTAGGTACATTGGAGATATATTGGATGCTTGTCTCTCAATTTTGAAGAAGTGATGCTTAGAAGAAAATTTGAGGCAAGCTATAGGATGATCAACGAATTCATATCCTCTACATCCTAACAATTATATCTCGGTAACAAGTATCTCTTGCTCATGCATATTTATATTGCTTCCAACCTTTTGTAGGTTGCATCTTGGCATGAATTTTTGTTATTGTATTTATTGTTGTATCTCTAACCATGGTATTAAGAGGACTCTATATTGTATATGTGTATAAGTTGAGATGAGTGCATATAATTGGGACTATACAAAATCATGCACATGATCCTCCAATCCCAAATATGTCAATCTAGCAATTTTATTGCCTATCATTTCATCAACTTCTCTCATGTGCAATAGTGAGATTTTGCTAGTCTATTTTATCTTATGATACTTGTTGCCTTTCTCCATATATTCCAACTTTCTCCCTTTTCCCTTGGTGATAGTTGTAATATATGTAGTGTGTTGGTGTTTGAAGTTCATTAATGTACAATAAGATAGATTTGAGCCTTTGGCCATGCTTTGAAGCAAAAATCTTATTGGTATATATTATGACTTTATTTTTGCTTTTCATATGCCTTCTTGTATATCTTCTTTATGTGTGCATATTTCTTTGTTGGCATATATCTCTGTGATGTTTTCCACTTATAGACATATACACATATGAGAAGATAATTTTAGTTGATTTTTAATCCTTGGAGACCACCTTTCTATTCCTTTTGATTCTTCAGTGGCTTCCAAATTTAATTTCCTATGAGTTTTAGTTCCTCTTGTTTGCATATTTGGGCACTCATATTTGTTCTCTCATGCCTTGCATTGTTAAATAAACTTGGATGAGTGAGGATTCCATGATTATGCACCTTGTTCCCAAATACAATTATCATAATTGGTGCATTATCTTTGGGGAGCTCATCTAATTCATTTAATAATTCTCATTTGTCTTATTTATCATTTTTGTGCCTTAAATGTTTATGGAGAAGTGAGGATTCCATATTTGTGCATTTTTGTATTGAAATACAACGATTCTAAAGTGTGCACAAATCTTGGGGAACTTCTCTATTTTATTTAAGCATTTATTTGATCTTTCATTTGATGTGTTTTAAATGTTTATGGAGGATTGAGGATTCCATATTTGTTCATTTTTTGTATTGAAATATACCGATTTTAAAGTATGCACAAATCTTGGGGAGATTCTCTATTTTCTATTTCAAACACTCTTTTGCTCATATCATAACATCTTGTTGTTTCCATTTAGACTCATTTGTTGTTTTCAATTGGTTGTCGGACCTTGTAATTGCTTGCATCATTTGGCTTTATTTTGGCAATCTTCGGGTCCTCGATATAGTCCTACTCCCTCCCAAGTATTCATCATTGTATATGTGCGAAGGCACACCTTTGGAGGAATTATTACTATATTTGCCTTCTAGAACTTGTCACCCATTTCGGCAATCGATGCCAATGGGGGAGAAGTTTTAGAGGGTTTAAGGGAAGTTGGTTGATGCATTGAGTTTGTTCTTAAGCATTTGCCTTTCATGCTCTTGCATCTTTATTGTTGCTTAGCATGTGTTATATATAGAGGAAACTCCACCAATGATAATGATTGGCAATATATGCAATGAAATTCAAGTTCATCACACATGCATAGATTGTGGGGGAGTTTGCTCTATATATGGTGGTGGTACCAATATCACATACTTTTGTAGTATTTGATATTGGTATTACCATCTTATTCATTAAAATTCCTTATATAAACCCTCTTAAAGGGATTGTCATCAATTACCAAAATGGGGGAGATTGAAAGAACATGTGGCCCCCCATGTGTGGTTTTGGTAATTAATGACAATCTTTATGGACTAATGTGTGTATTAAGTTATACTTGTAGGAAGTGTCCATTAGCATCGCTTGGAGCTTGTGTCGGCTTCAAGGTCGATGAAATGAGAAGAAGATATGTTGTGCAAGCTCAAAATGCGCAATCTTTAGAAGATATCATGTTTGATGCTTGCCATCCTCGGTGATCATGGATCGATGATGAGGAATCAAGAAAGGCGTTCCATCTTGAGAAGGTAAAGATCGTCTACATCGAGCTCAAGTGGAATGCTCAAGGCAAAGGTATAATCTTGATAGGTTTTCCCTTTTGCCGGTCTTATATTGTTAGTGGAAGACCAGGTTTAGGATAGATAACCATACTATCAAGAGGGGCTCTCGAATGAGTAACTCGATCACATCGTTCGGAGAGAGATCAAACCTTTGCATACTTGCATCATCGTATTTGGTTGTTATTTGGTCTTATCCATGTGAGGATATAGAGCTTGTGGTAATCTCCATAACAAGCTCTTGTTCATCAAAATCGGATCCCTCTTTTATATCTTATTGCGATTTTGATCTATGCAGTTTTTCGGTTTCTCACCAAGTGAGGTATCTCACATTATTATACTTGATACATTCTCACTTGGTGATAACCAATATTTTCACCTTTTATAAGGAAGCTCATGTCGTCCTCTTTCCAACGCAATTGGAATCGGGTCGATCGGAGTTACCAATCAAAAGTTATAGTCGTTTGAATATCTGCTGGTCTCCTAGGTACTAAAATGCGGTCGGTAGTACCGCATTTTAGTACCTAGCAAGGCAGAAGGTTTTGGAAAGTTGCCAAAATCCACTGCCGGGCTAGGTACTAAAAAGAGGTAGTACCGCATTTTAGTACCTAGCGCAGCAGAAGGTTTTTTACTTCGTCATTTGGATCTATCCTCCCTTGCTGGACTATGATGTTTCTTTGCATGATCTTGTAGAGGTTGTTGTTCTCTTCGAAACGAGCCCAAGATCATCGAAATCGGAGTCCGGATGCAAAAGTTATGGCTGTTTTCGTTTTGTGATGACCGGTAGTACCGGACCAGGATCCGGTAGTACCGCATTTTGGTACCGGGGAGCGCAGAGAAAAAATGCGTTTGGAGCCCCAGGAACCCCAGGAAATGTCCGGTAGTGCCGGGAAAGTCCGCTAGTACCGGGAAAAAGTTCGGTAGTACCGGGAATCGCATTTTTAGGCTGCAACGGTTGGATTTTGGAGGGACCTATATAAGGGGCCTTCTTCCCCAATGGTTCCTCAACCATTCTTGCAAGTTTTCCCCTCCATTGTTGACCTTCTTGAGCTTGCTTTCTCTCAATCCCTCCGATGATTCTTGCATATTCTTGAGGGATTTGAAAGAGGAGATCTAGATCTACAATCCCACCAATCAATCTCTCCTCTAAGTGAGGGGAACATATTGGGATCTAGATCTTAGAGTCTTTTGTGGATTTCCTCCATTATTCTTTCTCTCTTATTCCCCCATAAGCTTTTGTAGCTTTGGTGGAATTTGGGGGAGAAGGATTTGAACACCTTTGTGGTGTTCTTGCCATTTGCATTTGGTGCATCGGTTTGAGTTCTTCTCGGAGGATTTGGTTTGAGTTGCTCATTGGAGCTTGTCCCTCTTGGGTTCTTGGAACCCTAGACGGTTTTGTGGCCTTGGTGGCATTGTGGCCTTGGTGGCATTTGTTGAGGCCTTTTGTGGTATTTGTTGGGATCCTCCAATTAAGTTGTGGAGAAGTGCCCCAACCTTGTGAGAGGTTCCGGTTGCCACCGACAAGTGCACCGATAGTGGAAGCGTGGATCAATCCCGTTGGGGTGAGATTCACCGGAGAATAAGGGAGGCCTTTTATGGCGTTGGTGGTTTGATATCACCCCCTCTCCAAACGAGACGTACTCCATGTTGGGAGGAACTCGGTAAAATACCGGTGTCCCTGCGTGCCTCGGTTATCTATACCCGAGCTCTTTACTTATGCACTTTACATTGTGATAGCATTCGTGCTTGAAGTAATATATATATCTTGCTATCACTTTGTTGCTTGTATTGCTTAGCATAAGTTGTTGGTGCACATAGGTGAACCTTAGTTGTTCTAGGTTGTGCTTAACAAAGTAAACACTAGTTTTATTCCGCCTTTGTTGAGCCACTCTAGGAAAAGTTTTAATCGCCTATTCACCCCCCTCTAGGCGACATCCGTATCCTTTCAGGGAGTATGTAGGTTGTTGCATCTGAAACGATGAATGACCACAAATGTGTTCTCTCATCAAATGCAACATTACATGTTGAAAATGGACGGGTTTGATGTTTGTGTTGTGCATTTCACTTCAGAAAATTCCATAAATTTGTTCTGAATTTTGTCAACGATACTGCTCTGCTCGTGCGCTTCATGCCTTGGTTGACAAAATATCCCTTTATTTTATTGTGAGTTTTTCTGTATAGGGTTCCAGTATGGCGTAACCTAATGACGATTTTACACATGGCATCGAAAAAAGGGAAACTTGCCATCCCCCCCACCAGGTTCCGAAAAATGGGAAGGTTGTCCTTCTGTGTTCCCTCGATAAGATTTCCGTTATTTTTTATACACTAGATGAGGTTTTTGTATGTGCAATGTCACTTGGCATCATGTGCATGACTCGGTGTCTAAATACAATCAAAGAGTTTATGCTTTATGTTACCCATTTTATGCCCCCCCCCACACACTACACAAAGGGCAATACCTCTCCGCCTTCTTGTTTTTCTCGATGTCGTTACAAAGCTTTGTGACATTGCTGGCTTCCTTGAATGGCTTCTATGGATCTAGGTGACGAGTTCCATGGAGACCGTTATTGGTAACTTTCTTGTTCAGGGGGTTGTCGTCTATAGTCTACTGCATGTTTTCTCCAAGTGTAGTCAATTGCTACATTGTTTTGGGCAATGTTGTCTTCTACTTATTCGTCTCTAGACCTTCAATTTTGGGATCACCGGAGTCAATGAAAACTTGTCGTAATAGAGTTTGTTGTAGTAGAAAGACGAAAAGTCGTCGTGTTAGGCCACTAAGGAGCAACACAGAGCAACAACCATCACCGACGATGACAAACATAAATTAGGAGAGACTGACCCGAAACCGCACAATTTAGGACCAAACTCGATAAGATTCCAGAAGATTTGATGGCACGTGCCCTATGCTGATGCTAGACACACCACCAAAATGGGGATAGCGTGGGAATGACCTTATTCTGAAACCAGGATGTAGCACCCGTCTCACCATCTCGATGAAGACACAAAACCTTGCTAAAATAAGAAACGGGATATTTTAGATATGCATGTATCTAGATGTATTTTAGTATATTGATAGATGGAAAACTGTTCTTTTTTTTTGGACACCGCAAGTACAAAATTCCACTCCACCCACTAGATATCCTGTGAAGAGTTCATCACGGCCTTGCTACAATGTCTTTGCAAAATAATACTCCCTCCGACTCATATTAGTTGACTCAACTTTTTCTAGATTCGTATGTATCTAGTTAAGTATCTAGTCTAGATTCATCCGTATCTAGATAAAGTTGAGTCAACTAATATAGGTCGGAGGGAGTATCTCTGTTTCATAATATAAGTTTTTTTAGCAAACTAAAACAGTTTGCTAAAAAGTTTATATTATGAAACAAAGTGAGTAAGAATGTTCTACTAACCATTCGCAGGTGACGAGCCACTTTCGCTAAAACAGAACTGACGAGCAACTAACCATTCGCGATGTGCTAAAAAAAACTAACCATTCGTGCGGGACAAGAAAGTGAAGAAACTACAGGCTAGAGGCTACGAATCTGGACCCCACTTGGCAGGCTACGAGTCTTGCTTGGTAAGCCAACATCCCTGTGAACCGGGCGCCGGGTGGGGCAGTTGACGATAGCGGGGCATGGGACCCGACCCAAATCTATGATGGCCGTGATAGCGGGGCACTCGCACAGGCACAGGGCACGGCCGCACCAACTCCGTGAGCACAACACTGATCGATCATTCCGGGTTGGCTCATCAGTCATCTCGTCTTCCCCCGTTTCCACCGTGAACGCTAAACGCCACATTGATCTCGTCGGCCGGCATTGGCAAGTGAGCGGGGGAGAAGGGACCGACAGAGATGGCGATTGAGAAGGGGAAGGGAGCGGCACCGGCGGCCGCCGCGAAGGGGAAGGGAGCGGTGGGGGCAGGGGAGAAGGGGAAGGAAGCGGTGGCGGCGGCGGCAGCCGCGAAGTGGAAGGGAGGGAGGCCGGCGGCGGCGGCGGACGACGGCAGGACCGTCAAGCTCAAGTCCAGCGACGAGCAGATCTTCGAGGTGCCGGCGAAGGTGGCGACGCTGTTCAAGGCCATCGCCGACGTGGTCGACAAGGGCGACGCCGACGAGACCGTCCCGCTCCCCAACGTCCACTCGAGCACCCTCGCCATGGTCATCGAGTACGGCGACAACCACCTGCGGATGGACGCCGAGCCCGATGTCCGCCGCTGGGACAAGGAGTTCGTCCGCAAGCTCGACACCAGCGACCTCTTCGACCTGATACTGGCCGCCAACTACCTCGACTACGAGTGTCTCCTCAACCTCATGTGCAAGGCGGTCGCCGGCATGATCGAGGGCAAGACCACCGAGCAGATGCGCGAGATTTTAGGAATCGAGAACGACTTCACCCCGGAGGAGGAGGCGGAGATGGTCGCGGAGTATCCCTGGGCCTTCGCGGACTAGGAGGCCACCCTCCCCATGCCGTACGTTCCTGAGCTTTCCTGTCCAACGTCTGTGATGCCGTGCCCTCTCAAATGCTTATCTGTCTCTTGACGTTTGATCAATCTGCTAGTTGTATCCGGTAGAATCATTTCGAATCGGCTCACTAATCAGCTTCCGTGCGTCGTCCTCATGTCTATCGAGATGAACATATCAAATGGGATATGCATGATTCCTCTTTGTTAGAATTTAGTGGTCAACGTAGATTCACTCTTTAGGACTCGTTTACTTCGCCGGTATTTTCCAGGTTTAGCGAGTATTTTACTGGCACTCCCGCTGATCCCGGATTTTCCTCGCGTACCCGTTTACTTCTCGTGTATTTTCGAGTTTGTTCCCGGCCCATCCCCAGAAATCCCCCCACCAAGAGCGTCCCACCCGGGGATTTCCACACGCGACCCAGACCACGCGTTTCGTCGGGGAAGAAAGGTATCCTCCGCCTCGAGTAGGTAGGCGACGGCGCGGACAGCAGGGGACGTCGCCGACGGACGCCACCGGCGGACACGACAGGTCCTTCTCTCCGGTAAGTCCCTCCTCGCCTCTTCACCTCTCTCGCCTACCTAGGGTTTCTCGGCACTCCTTGTCCTCATTGGTTGCGGCCGCCATGGACGTCGCACCGGCGGTGACCTGCTGCATCACGACCATCTGCCCCCGTGTCTCTCGGTCCTTTCCGGCGATTCAAACTCTGTGCCGTCCTCCCCGGACAGTGGTTGCTTCCTCGTACGAGTTGGGTTCTGTTTCTTGGCCCCTTATTGCTTCTGACTTCAAACTAATTGCAAGCTGGTTGTTATATTCATCACAAATCTTTTGATTTGCTTGTACGTACATATTTCTTGGTTAGTTGTAGTCACCAAATTGAGCTGCATAAATCTTCCAAGATGAGAATTTGTACTTTACGCATCTCAGTTTGTTGTGGAACATCTTGATTTTCTTGGTCTTCGAAGAACAGTTCAAGAATGTTTGGTTCAGTGTTAATTAGTTCTAATAGAAATTTGTAGTAGCTAGCATAGAAGTCCAGTGGTATTGCTTATGTAGTCTCAGTTTTAGTTGTGCAAAGACTGAAGTTCAGTAGATGGTTAGTTAACCAATGTGATGCTGATGTGTTTAATTAAAATCTACTAGGTTTTGTAGTCCGCCGATGCTTACAGTCATGGAATATCATCATAGTTAGGTCTTTATAGCACCATCTAACTATCTATCTAACTAATTAATTTAATGGGAATAAAGAAAGCATTTGGAGTAAGTGTTTATATGGTGTAATATTGTTCCTTCCAGATTGTTGCAATTTGTTATTACCTGTGTGTAGAGAGGTTTATTAAGCAGCTATTGATTTACATGGATACATATATTAAGGGGTGACCGATTATCGCGATCTCAGCGAGCCACGCCGATGTAAATTAGCGATGGTAGCAAAGGGAACTGTAGATTCCCTATTTTAGCAAATCAGCGGTCGACACGTCTCTTGCCCCCTCCGGGTTCCTTTCCTTCCCCACAGTCAAAGAGGTGCCCACAAACCCATCGATCCAGCGAGTCAAGCGATGCCTCGCGCGTACCGCGGAACCTCCGCCTGCGGGAGAGAGCCTTATCCCCACCGCCTTCTCATCTTTCTATGTAATTTAATAGCTGCCAATTGATCGATTGGCCTAAGTATCTATAATAATGGAAAATACATCTGATGTTGCTAGATTTAGCTCCATGGAGAATACTTAGTTACGAAAATCTAACTATATGGCATCCACTGTTCTTGAGGACAAGCATCGATCAATGCACAAAGCAAAAGTACAGTACTGTATTTTTTTACAAGAAAGTATTGTAATTTTAGTTTCTTTTGACATTCTTTTGTAGTTTGCCTGAATAACAGAGTGCACCGCCATGTTGTCTCTTATTTACCAAAATAATTTTGACTTCCTAGCATAAAAGAAAAAAATCATGGTTATACAACATTCTATTGATTATGCATTGGTAATATTTTCTCTCCGCTCCAGTTCTGCAATAATCTGCAGCAGGAAAAATATAGAGTTAGTCTCATTTTACATCGCTTATTAACCACTTAAACTTGACGTGATAAAAAAGGTTATATGATCTTCCTCTTTGGTACTCCCTCCGACCCATATTAGTTGACTCCAATTTAAATGTATCTATCACAAAAACATGTCTAGATACATCCAAATTGAAGTCAACTAATATGGGTCGGAGGGAGTAGTAATATTTTTCCACGAAGTAGCATTTATGCATATCTGCTAACCAATGCGAGCAAAGTGGCACATCTTATGGTTCAGATTTTCCGTAACATTTAGGTATTCCAACTGAAAATGGATTCAATTTGTGGCTCAGGTGAGGTTGTCAAATTTGGTTTTCTTTTTCTGCTTCTTATTCCTCTTTTGATGTGACATCTTTTTTACCCCTTCTCTGCTCTACTGTATGGAGGCTGCTCCATACGTAGTTTCCGGATCATCAGTACTTCCGTGTATTTCGTTTCTTGGTCTGATGAAGCTGGCGTTGGTGATCAGTCTTTTGTGCTACAGGTTATGTGTAGCTCCTCTAATATATCTAGATATTGGTGCTTTATTCGGCTTCAGGTTGACCGTAGATAGGTGATTTATACCAAGTATGGTACTTCATGGACAGCTTGCCCATGGCACAAATGCTCGGCTAGGTTTGGTGATCTATACCAGTTTGTTCAGGTCAAACCAGGTTGCTCTCTGATATAGTTTGAAGGGATGCATCATGCATGTGTTGACATATTTGTCGCTCTCGGCTAGGTTTGGCAAATCTACATTGTTTCATGTTTAGTTTTATAGTGCTGAATCATTTGTACTTTTCTATGGAATGTCTTTAAATACTTTAATACATAAATACAGTATTCTAATGTCTCTAATATACTAGATAGTTGCAGCTGGAAGAATAATATTCACATGTTCTGCAATTTTAATAGAGACATGCTCCTTGGACTATTGTGGTTGAAGATCATGCATGAACTTGGATGGTCCTGTAAGAACAACTTTTAACTTTTGTCTTACGATGCTTATTAGGACCTGTATTATATTTTGCTGCTGGGTATCACCACTAGTGTCCAGAATGGTAGTTAGTGTGCTGCTAGGAATAACATGGTGCACTTGCTTTGGTTGATCTGTTCTTAGGTTCTTGTAGACGTTCAATGTAGAATCTGCGTTGACCTGTTCTGAGGTTCTTATAGATGTTTGTGTGCTGTTGTGTCGATGTCCTATTTTGCTTTGCTGCATATGTGATTAACACTTTCTTTTTTTGGTGATATAATAGGGTGTCGATGAAAGGGAGCTCGACAAGGAAATGATCGCATCAACTCTTTTTGGAATGGGCACAAAAAAATTTTCTCAGCCAAAATATTATTCTAGAAATAATGAGGCAATTGTTTGAGCTCCGGTCTGTTGAGCATATATTTGAACTTGTATTCATGAAGTCTATGATGAGATGTTAACACTCCATGCAAAGATTTGATTTTTACGTGAGTGACTTGTCAATACATGTTGTAGGTGTACAGTACTTTTTTTATCACCTGATCTTAATTCTCTCCCATCCCTTCCCATCCCAAAATTCAAAGTAAACATGCAAGGGACCGGGAAGTGAGGGGAAATATGGGGAAACAGGGAGAAATGTGGGGATTGGGTGAAATGGAGTGGTTCACCAAATCCCCTTCCATCCCCAAACCCCAAAGGGATAAAAATACACTAGAAGTAAACAAGGCCTTAGCTTGATCAGAATCGGATGTTTGGGTTGATGGGCCTTGAACTGCTAATTCTGGCATGAAGTGGATATTTTACCCCAGTTTGCAGCTACATGGTTACTCTGTTTCTGGCTAATATCATTGTTGGTGTTTGGCTGTTGATCAATATCTCAGTAAATGGTTGAATCATCACAGATTTCACTAGCTGTGTGTTATTGCAACTAAAATGATGAAAGAGATGTCATAAGATGCAACATTTTTCGTTTAAAACATGAATGGATTTGAATTTACAGTGTGGTGTTTGGTCAGAACAACCCCCATATTTGTTCTCCATTCTTGAGCAGTATTCATCTCCCGGTGCATGCCCTATTTTGTTCACAGAATTTTCATACGTGTATTTGTTCTGCATTCTTCCGCGGCATATGATTTGATCTTTTTTGTGGGTGGTATCTCTGTTTCTTGTGTAGCATAATTCTTTGAGTATCCTCTTGTTTCCTGAGTTTCTGGTGCTGATCATGTATGCCTGTAAGTGCATTCTCACTTGCCACCATGTGTACTCAGGAACATAGCATTGCATTACAACCCATTAACGCCAAGTAGTACTCTTGCCAGAAAAAAAAAAACCAAATTAGTACTACTCAGGAACATAGCACTGCATGTCAACCAATCGACACAAGCCTTGCCGTGGTGTTATCAACTTTATTTTGTTCTTCAAAAAAAAAACTTTATTTTGAAGACACCATGCAAATATAGTACAAGTGTGCAAAGAAGGATTCATACTTCAGAATAGGGTCTCTCCAGAAAGTACTCACTAAATAACGAAGCAATGCCCATGCACATCACAGTAATCCATGGAACAATCATTCGGCTAATCTTCATGGAACAATTCAGATTCAGTCCGAGTCCTTTCGTTAGCTTTTTTTCCCTCATCCTGTCAAACATGATTAGAACCAGATATGTGGTTCGATGGGTCTCGAACTGCTAATTCTTGCATGAAGTGAATATTTTATCCCCAATTGCAACTACATGCATGATTTCTCCTTTCCTAGCTAGTATCATTGTTGATGTTTCGCCAGTGTTATTGCAACTCAAATACTGGAAGAGATTTCATCAGGTGCAACATTTCGTTTAAAACATGATGAATACCATTGATGTTGAAGTGTTCTGTTTGGTCAAAACAATTTGTTCTGCATTGTTCAGCAGCTGAGTTGGCCTTTTTTTTAAGGGCCAACTCTAAAGCAGGATTCATTTGAGTTCTCTCGTGTCATGAGTTTCAAGCCCTGTATCCTGTATGTGCAGCCTCACTTGTAATCGTGTGTATGTATAACTGGCCTCCAATTAGTACATTTTGTGATACCCACCAGTCAATGCCAAGCATGCATATTGCATTAGTAAGAAACAGAGCAATGCATCACAATCAATCTGCACAACGCTGGCTGAGGATTTATCGACTTTATTCCGAAGACACCATGCAAATATAGTACAACTACTTGGTGCCAACAAGGGTTTCATAGTTCAGGCAACAGTAAACTAGAATGAACACACTAGCAGAAAAATGTCTCTCCACAAAGTAGTCACTAAATCACGAATCAATGGCCATACACATCACAGTAATCCATCATCCATGGAACAAATCGTGAATCTAATCTTCAGAGGTAGTAGAACGACAGAAGTGGTGCCGCCAAGGCAGCTAGGACGAGGGGTGGCACCGAGACCGGAGATCTGGTGGCTGCCGACTTTGCTGGTCCTGGGCTGACGGTTCCTGGTGTTGATCCGGAGGTTGCTGAAGGCGCTGCAAGGTAGATTAAGATTTCAGACTAGTGAGATGAAAGTAAGATTCAGAGGATATAAAAACAGAAACAAGCATTTGTTCAGTTCAGAACATCAGGCAGTAAAGTAGTAAAACCCTATTTTCTCTGTCAGATCGGATAATTTATCTACAGGCACTGGACTCAGCTTGCAGATCACGCAGATGAAATATCCTCAACCTCAAAGGTGAGCACTGCATGATTTAATAAAAAATGACTCAAGTACACAAGTCACATCTTTTAGCATCTGACACATTCTATAGCTTATTGAAGCGCAATTGTCGCTTTCAACCGTTTAGTTAGTGGGTGCCAACCATCATAATATTTTTTTAGTGGTTTGCCAATTCTGTTGTGTGCCTGATTAATTGCAATTGCAACATCTGGTTGTGAGATGTCACGTAAAATTATGACGCTAATGATAGCGCCTCCACTATGACAGTAGAACTTCATATAGGAGTATAATATAGTTATGTCTTTGGTTTATATAGTATACTGTACAAATTATTATTTTGAAGGTTTTCTATAGGCCAGCCTCATTATATGAATCTCAAAGAACATCATGCCCTCCTGAAGTTCTCAATTTTTTTTTTTGTTTTCTCGCGTGCAGATCACTGCCAAGATAGCACTACTAGTAAGCAGATGGCAGACGTGTCCAGTAAAATTCTATATGCCCGGTGAAATTTACATGTTTTTTTTAACTCGGTGGAAAATGCAGATAGAGGTAACTCGGCTCTGGATCTTATTTTCTAACCGTTGAGATGAGATTAGAACATGTCTTGACCGAAATAACGCACGTTTACACGGATCTACAGGAATAAAGAGAGGGATTCGCAATTTACTTACTATAAAGAAGGAGAAAAAAGAGGAGAGTTACCTTGAGTAGGGGCGGCATGAGGGGCGCCGGGCAATTTGACTGCAGGAAATACGAAATCAAAATCAGACGAACACTACACAAATAATAAAGTGAATAACAAATCGACACGAGGGGAGAAGGACAAATCAGAAGGAGAAGATGGCTCACTGTTGCACTTGCTGAAGGCGTCCGGGTTGGTGCCGCAGGCGGCGGGGAGGCCGGCGGCGCGTGTGAGGTTCAAGGGGATGCCGTAGTTGGTGCGGAAGGCGTCGCAGAGGCACGTGACGCTGGCCGGGCTGGCGACCGCGGCCTTGACGCCGGCGCAGCACTCCTTGGGCGGCTTGCTCTGCGCGCTCCCGGGCGTGATGTAGGTGAGGCAGCCGGCGAGCCCCGTCAGCGCCGCGCTGCAGTCGGGCCCGGCCGGTCCCGCGGCCGGCGCCTGCGACGCCGCGCTGGATGCCAGCGCGAGGAGGGCCAGGACGACGAAGGCGGGGGCGGAGCGCGACGCCATGGTCGGAGGAGGAGAGGAGCCTGGTGCTGTGCTGTGTGGCGGCGGGCGAGGGCGGGAGGTGCGTGGATGGAGGAGGGAGAAAGAGAGGGGGGAATGGTAGTGGACTGGGACTGGTGGGCTTGGGCGGCTTTAAAGGTGGCGCGGGGGGCGGCTTCTCGCCGCGGCCAGCGAGGACGGCGCGATATTGTAGGGGTGGTGGCTATCGTTTTACCTGCCAGCGCGCCGTGCCCACAGGGATTGCGGTTAAGCCAGGACGATGAGTGAGTGAGTGCTCGGTGGTTGTTGGTGCGGTGCGACCGTGCGAGTGGCGGGTTGCGAACTGAACCAGGATGACCTGTACTACCATTTAATCAAGTGCTGATTCTCCAGCTAAAAAAAAAAAACTTTTATTTCTTACTACCTCCTTCACGGTTTGCAGGGCGCCTAATCAAATTTGAGTTTTTTCAAAACTACAATGTTCCTAGACGCATAAGAATTAATTATTAATTAATGTGACACCTTTTCTCCTAACTTTTTATGCATGCAACAGTCTCCCACCAATGCATGCGCCTTAACCGCTCACTAATAGACCTAATTTTAGCCAATATGTTCACGTCTAGGTCCGTGAGATTTTTGTAGAGCGTCCTGCAAACCGTGAAGAAGGGAGTAGCAATAGAAGTTTCATGGTAACCTCCACAGACTTGTCATTATTATCAGTTGGCAAGAAGCTAAGGTTTACCAATTCTGTGCAGTGCCATTTCCTGCCGAGCCCCGAACTTTTCAAAGAAAAAAAAGGTGGAGACACCCTGTCTGCATTATAGAAAAACATAAAAACATTCTTCGGTGAGATTATTTCCCTAGAGAACGCGGCGTTATATTCTTGTAAATTCTAATGCCGCCAGTAGATAGAATGTCTTCTTTCTCGTTCCTTGACCTTGACAATGGGATCGTAAGATTCCCTGACTTTCTTATTTCTTTTTTGTTTTCCTACGGTTAGCCGCCTACTAGTACATACGGAGCATATTCTCAATTCCTTAGTTGTTTTTATTTCAGTTTTCTGTGTACGTGGCCGACGAAAAAATCTCGTCAATTCTTTGCATTTTGCAAAGCGTGTGAAGCTGGTCTTCTCCATAAATACACTGCAACAGCGATGTAGTAGTACTACAGCTGTGTGTGGTGGCGGGGCCATCCGAAATTCGGTGCTGCATATAGAAACATGGAGCGAAATAGTAGCCATGAATGCATGTGATCGTCCAGGCTGCAACGATCTGCACATGCCCCTCCTGTATCTGGATCGTGATGAAATTATTTGTGCAATCCATGCTTCATTTGTGCGATTCTTTCCTTATCTCGTACAGTGCTAGCTGCCGATCTCGCGTCGCGTGTGAGCCCGGGTAACATCACCTATATATTTGGCTACACGAATCGTCGTGTTTGCCTCTATTATTTTGCTAGTACGAAAACGCAATGGCCAAGTCTAGCTAGAACAAACAAACACGCTGCAATTTTACTTCTAGAAAATATTTACTCCCTCCTATCCATATTAATTGACTTGAATTTGTCAAAATTTGGATGAAATTATATACGAAATAGTCCAAATCTAGACAAATGTGAGTTAATTAATATGAGTCGGAGGTGTTAATCTAACTTTACCACGGATCTAGTCTAGATCTGACAGTAGCACCATACATTACCTTTAGATCAAGAACAAAGAGAGAAAGAGAGAGAACCGAGATGGACTCTACCTGCTCCCTGGCTCGACAAGCACGAGCCAGAGGGAATCCCCGAGCTGGTGCCGGAGCTAGAACCTCCGTCGTTGGCCATGGGTGAAAAGGGATTGAGTGTGGCGAGCGTGTGGCTAGGGTGGTGGCGGTGGAGCTTCCCGTCGGCACCGCGCTAGCCTAGATCGGATTAGCTTGTAGGTGGGGCGGCTAGGGCACGGCTAACCTCGTAGGTCGTGCTGCCGGCTCCCCACCACTTTATATAGCGCTGGCAACAGGGGCCCACCGTCCTAGATAAGAACGGGCGCCCCCGATCAGGGCGCAGTTAGGGGACGTGCTGGGCCGTTGGGCCCAGTCACGTTGAGATCTATCCAACATTCTCCCCCTAGATCTCGACTTTACTTTTAACCTTGTTCTTTACTTATTTCATCACAGAATGACACATAGAGCATGTTTCATCGTCCCAGCTCAATTGCCGATAGAATCAGACAGCTACTATATACCTTCATGTTCTGAAACAAATCCTGTTACTTTTGGGCCTCTATGGTCCAGGAGTCATAGGCTTCCCGTTAAACCCATGCCGGCTATGTGCTCCTTGAACACATTGGGTGGTAAGCCTTTCGTTAGCGGATCCGCAAGCATATCCTTTGTCCTTATATGCTCGAGACTTATAGTTTGATCCTGGACCTTGTCCTTCACAACATAATACTTTATATCTATAGACTTTGAAGCATTACTCGACTTGTTGTTGTGAGCATAGAATACTGCGGGCTCGTTGTCACAGTACATCTTTAGTGGCCTGCTGATGCAGTCAACCACTTTCAAGTCGGGTAAGAATTTCTTTAACCATAACGCCTGTCCCATGGCCTCATAACATGCTATGAATTCTGCATACATCGTAGATGATGCAACTATCGACTGTTTGGCGCTTCTCCACGAAATAGCACCTCCTGCGAGAGTAAAGACATACCCTGTCGTGGACTTTCGGTCGTCTTCATCTCCCGCAAAATCTGCATCTGAATACCCTTTTATCTCTAGGGAATCAGATCTTCTGTATGTTAGCATGAGGCCTTTTGTGCCTTGCACATAGCGCAAAGCTTTCTTTACCATCTTCCAGTGCTCTATGCCTGGATTCTCTTGATATCTACCGAGTACCCCGGTGATAAAGGCTAAGTCAGGGCGAGTGCACACCTGTGCATACTGTAAGCTTCCAACAGCCGAAGCATATGGTACTGACTTCATTTGATCGATCTCATATTGATTCTTTGGACATTGGGATTTCCCAAAACTGTCGCCCTTGACTATGGGAGCAGGTGTTGAATTACTCGCATGCATATTGTACTTCTTTAAAATCTTTTCACAATACGCTTTCTGCGACAGTCCTAACACTCCATTCTTTCTGTCTCGGTGAATTTCTATGCCCAAAACATAAGAGGCTTCACCAAGGTCTTTCATGTCAAAATTTGATGACAAGAATTTCTTTGTTTCTAGTAGTAGACTAGCATCACTGCTAGCAAGCAGAATGTCATCTACATATAGAATTAGGAAAATATATTTCCCACTTTTGAACTTTGCATAAATGCAATTGTCCTCAACATTTTCTTTGAATCCAAATCTTTTAATGGTATCATTAAACTTTAAATACCACTGCCTAGAGGCTTGCTTTAACCCATAAATGGATTTCTTTAGGCGGCATCCCATATGTTCCTTCCCCTCCATGAAAAAACCCTTGGGTTGTTTCATGTAAACATTCTCTTCTAAATCTCCATTTAGAAATGCCGTCTTGACATCCATTTGATGTAACTCTAAATCAAAATGTGCAACTAGTGCCATGATGATTCTGAAGGAGTCCTTACATGAGACCGGAGAAAAAGTCTCATTGTAATCTACGCCTTCTCTTTGCGTGAAGCCTTTTGCCACGAGTCTAGCTTTGTACTTTTCTACATTCCCATTGGAGTCATACTTTGTTTTGTAGACCCACTTGCATCCTACTGTTTTGGCTCCTTTGGGAATTTCCTCTAAGTCCCAAACATTGTTGGAACTCATCGATGTCATTTCATCTTCCATTGCCTCTACCCACTTGGCTGAGTGAGGGCTACTCATGGCTTCTTCATATGAGGTAGGATCGCCCTCCATATGAACGACATTGTAAACTTTGTAGATGTCTTTGGAAATGGCTGGTCTTCGTTCTCTTTTAGACCGTCTGAGTTCATCAGACTCTTGCTCATTTCTTGCCTGGGGTTCAGGCACATTTACGGTAGGTGGCTGTTCTGGCTCCCTTTCGTGCTCAACAGTGGGTTCAGGTGGCTCCTGATGGACAGGTTCCGAACTTTCGCCCATTGTTGTCACGTGTGGAGTCACAACAGGTTCCGACACCACAACCTCAGGGGTTGTAGATGGTGGCACAACAGGTAGCGAGAAAAATGGCTCCTGAATCATCGGATTAGGTGCATGCACCCTCTTCTCCTCAAGATCAATTTGCCTAGCTACCGTGCTCCCCCTCATCAATTCGTCCTCCAAGAAGACTGCATGTCTCGTTTCTACAAACTTTGTGTATCTGTCGGGACAGTAGAAACGATAGCCTTTGGACTTATCTGGATAGCCAATAAAATGGCAAGATACTGTTTTGGGGTCTAACTTTGCAATGTTTGGATTGAAAACTTTTGCCTCAGCTGGGCTCCCCCAGACCCTTAAGTGGTGCAGAGAGGGGACTCTGCCTGTCCACAATTCATACGGTGTTTTGGGCACCGATTTACTTGGTACTCTGTTGAGAATATGAATGGCGGTTTTAAGCGCCTCCATCCACAATCCCAATGGGAGGGTGGAATAGCTCATCATGCCGCGCACCATATCCATAAGGGTACGGTTGCGCCTTTCAGCTACTCCGTTTTGCTGAGGTTCGCCCGGCATAGAGTACTGGGCGACTATTCCATTTTCTTGCAGGAACCGTGCAAAGGGTCCTGGTACTTGACCATATGGAGTATGCCGACCGTAGTACTCCCCCCCACGATCGGACCGAACTATTTTGATTCTTTTATCGTGCTGATTTTCTACTTCAGCTTTGAAAATTTTAAATTTATCCAACGCTTCAGATCTTTCTTTGATTGGATAAATATAACCATATCGGGAGTGATCATCCGTGAATGTTATGAATGAATCATAGCCATCCACACTTTTCACCGGAAACGGTCCACAAATATCCGTGTGGATTATTTCTAGTGTAGCTATGCTTCGGTTTGCACCCTTTTTAATCTGTTTGACATACTTTCCTTTAATGCAATCTATGCATTGTTCTATGTCGGAGAACTCTAACGGAGGAAGAATGTCATTTTTAACGAGGTTTTCAATTCTTCCCCTCGAAATATGGCCTAGTCTGCAGTGCCATAGTCTCGAGGAGTCAAGAGTTCGCTTTCTTTTCTTTTGTTCTTTGTTCGACAAGGAAACTCTTTCATTCACATCACACACGGAAAGAACTTTCTCATGCAGGGATAACAAATATAACTTATCAAATAATGTAGCGACACCCACACATTTGTCTTTCAACCAGATGGCACACTTGCCATTACCAAAATAACATTCGTAAGAGTCTTTATCCAAACAGGAAACACTTATTAAATTCCTATGTAATGAAGGAACGAAAAGCACATCTTTGAGCAAAAGCAAAGAGCCATCAGCCATCTCCAGAGGGACGTCACCAATGGCCTCCACTTCTGCTTCTATTCCATTCGCCACTTCAATGTGTCTTTCTCTTCTTGGCGTGGTCCTTGTCGAATGGAACCCCTGTAAAGAGTTGGCAACGTGAACAGTTGCACCAGAATCAATCCACCAAGTGGATCTAGTAAACTTTTCATACAAAGATTCATTAACAAAAGAAACAATATCTTTACCATTTTTGGCCATGATGTACTTTAGCCAAATCGGGCAGTCTTTCTTGTAGTGGCCCGGCTTTTTACAGTGATGGCACTGATCCTTCTCCCCAGGGGTGGACTGGTGATGCTGGTACTGGTGCTGCATTGGACCCTTGCCATGGGGCTTGGAGGGTGAGCCACCATGGTTGCCGCCTGTGAAGCCTCTCTTCCTGTTGTCCTTCACGAAGTTCAGAGAACCGCCGTGAAGGGCTTTCAGCCTTTCTTCTTCCTGGGAGCACATCCCAATGGTCTTTTCTATGTCCCACTTTTCAGGGGACATATTATAGTTTATCACGAAGTTTTCAAAAGGCTGTGGAAGTGAGGCCATCACAAGGTGCACCAAGAGTGCTGGCTTTAACTCGAGGTCCTCATCCATTGGCTTGAGCTTTGCTGCCATGTTTGACATCCTCAAGATGTGCTCTCTTATTCCGTGGGGTCCTCCCGTATACTTTTCAGTAACCAGCTGCTTTAACAGCTGGGTCGCATACATCTTTGAAGAGCCAGTAAACTGGCTCTTTATCTTGGCGAGATACTCGCCCACGGTAGCACACTCTCCAATTGAGCCCACGATCGCGTTCTCAATTGTGTTCTTTACGAATGCCAGACACTTCTTGTTGGCGTTCACCCATTTCTGGTTATCGATAGAGTAAGCCAGCTCCAATGGAGCATGGTCCCTCTTCCTTTTCTCAAAGTCAGCACTTTGTTCAGCATCTCCCCTGACTGGGTCAGCGGGCTTGATTGGTTGCTTGGTGTCAACCACCCAATCCACTTCGGCGCATACGAACGCCAAGTCAACTTTCTTTCTCCATTCGGAGTAGTTGTCCCCCCTGAGGAGCAGGACGTCCTTCAAACATGCCATGAGGTTGAGACCTCCTGTGAAGATCACAAAAGATGTGAGATCACCAAGTAAAAACAATTGTATGCATTAATTCAACGTTGGTATAAATTAAGCATGCAATCGTTTCGTGCTATTTAAAATTACATCACCGTTGGGCAGAAATAAATTTAAATGCACCTTTTATACTTAATAGGGAAAAAATTATGGTCATGATTATTAATAACGTTGGTCAATTAATAGCATGAGTCATAATCACTTTAATCACATCTTTATATCAAGATTTAATCAACTTTTATTGCATTTGGTGCAATTTTGAACCATACATTTGCAATGTAAAAACACTATTTGCAGCGGAAACTTTCATTAAAAGACACATACTTTGCAGAAAAATCTGCCTTTATAACATTCTCTAGTCACAATATACTTAAAAATAAAAGGACTGGAGAAAACTATACAAAATTTTGCTTAAAACTAAGCAAAAAAACATTAAAAGCAATTCTGTAAAATAAAAAACAGAAAACTTTGAAAAGACATGCCCTACTGGGCCTTTCCCTGGGCTGCCTGCAGAGGCCCAGAGCCGGCCGGGGCAGCCTGGCCCGCCAGCGGCCCAGCGCGGCCTGCTGCCGCCCGCGCGCGCTGCCCAGCTTGCTGCCGCTCGCGCGCTCACCCCCAGTGGCCTGCAGCGGCCCAGCAAGCGGCCCAGCAAGCGGCCCAGCTGGCCTGGCCCCGTCCGCTCCCCCGATCGCGCGATCCTGGCCGTTGATGGGGGCAAACCTAGATCCTACGGCCCGGCGCGCTGGTCGGGGGTATATAACCCCCAGCCGCCGCCCCCTGTGAACCCTAAAACACAAACCCCCCTTGCCCCTCCCGCGTGGCCACCGCGGCGGCGCCGCGTCCCGCGCGCGGCCGCCCCGCGTGGTCCGCGCCTCTCCACCGCGTCTCCCTGCGCGGCTGCCCCGCGTCCGCGACGCGTTCGCTCCGTGGCGGCGCCGTGTAGGGGAGGTCGATGGCCGGCAGCCGGCCCTTCCCTTCCTCGCCGGCGCGGCAGCCCGAGTTGGGCCGAGGTGAGGCGGCCGCGTGCACCGCGCGCCCCTCCCTCTCCCTCGACGGCGACCCTGCCGCGTGCACGCCGGAGGTGAGGCGGCCGCGTACCGCGCGCCCCTCCCTCTCAGCACTGGTGGCGCGAGCCCCGCGTGAGGGCCGAGGCGAGGCGGCGGCGCGTCGCGCCCCTCCCTCTCCCTCTCTGTGGCGGCTGCGTGCATGCGGGGCAGCAGAGGTGAGGTGGCCGCGGCGGCGCGCCCCTCCCTCTGCCCCGACGGCGGCGAGCCCGTGAGTCGGGCGAGGCGAGGTGGCCGCAACAGCGCGCCCCTCCCTCTGCTCCACTCCAGCGAGGACGGCTGAGGCGAGGAGGCCGCGTTTCTGCGCGCCCCTCCCTCTTCCCTTTCTGTGAGCCATGGCCCCCCCCTCCTTCTTGCCGGCGGTGCGTCCACCCGAGGGTGGGCGCATCACCGTCAAGAGGGGTGGTGGTGGAGCCTTTGCTCCCTTTTTTTTTGTTACTTACTTGGTCCTTAGTGGAACTGCGGTGGCGCCCCCACCTTGCTCCTTGCCGATGTGTGCATCCACCCGAGGGTGGGTGCACCATTGTCAAGTGGCCGAGGTGTGGGGCGGAGACTTTTCCGGTGATGGCCGGAGTGGACCTCTTTTCACTTTTTGATTGTCTTTTCTTTGGGGATCAATGGGGTTAGGACTTGCATTCGGGATTCTTTTGGGACTTTAGATCTAGGGTTTTCCTTTGCCCCGAAGGGTGTGTTCTTCTTCTAGATGTCTCCACAATGGATGCCCATCTAGATCGAGAGGAACGGCGCGGCCATAGGGCAGGCGCACTATGGATCTAAATCTTTCTTTTAAACCTTTTTACTTTCTACAACAAGCACTGTAAAATCTAGCAACTAAAACCTGGCTCTGATACCAATGTTAATCTAACTTTACCACGGATCTAGTCTAGATCTGACAGTAGCACCATACATTACCTTTAGATCAAGAACAAAGAGAGAAAGAGAGAGAACCGAGATGGACTCTACCTGCTCCCTGGCTCGACAAGCACGAGCCAGAGGGAATCCCCGAGCTGGTGCCGGAGCTAGAACCTCCGTCGTTGGCCATGGGTGAAAAGGGATTGAGTGTGGCGAGCGTGTGGCTAGGGTGGTGGCGGTGGAGCTTCCCGTCGGCACAGCGCTAGCCTAGATCGGATTGGCTTGTAGGTGGGGCGGCTAGGGCACGGCTAACCTCGTAGGTCGTGCTGCCGGCTCCCCACCACTTTATATAGCGCTGGCAACAGGGGCCCACCGTCCTAGATAAGAACGGGCGCCCCCGATCAGGGCGCAGTTAGGGGACGTGCTGGGCCGTTGGGCCCAGTCAGGTTGAGATCTATCCAACAGGAGGGAGTAATAATAACGACGAAGATTCTCGTGCCGCCTACGAGACATCTGTTTTCACATTTGCAAGATGGAGGAAGAGTACTTACAAAAGTTTGTTACCGAAACTGATAGAGGAAGAGTACACTTCAGTTGTGGGCGTACCGACCGACCGGCGTGTAGACAGAAGAAGCAAAAGTTCGCCGATTTTCGCGGTATACGCGTGTGCCGACGTGCCCCACGGGTCGCATTGTCTTTCTTGGCATCTTTTTGATAGCCATATCGACCATGACAGCTAGTAGTAGACTGCTTCGTGTCGTCCGGGAATGAACTCGCGAGAAGAGAAAGACAAAAGGGACGATGTACGTATTTTCGTGGTCTTGGCCTTGTGAAGTGGCTGACAGATATTTGATTCCGTCGAATGCAAAGGCACCAGAAATAATACTCCCTCCGACCCATATTAGTTGACTCAACTACGGATGTATCTATTACTAAAACTTGTCTAGATACATCCAAATTGGAGTCAACTAATATGGGCCGGAGGGAGTATTATAAAACGCGCATGACTATTTTGCCTGTTTGTTTCGTTTCATTTTGTTTTATTTGCTGTAATGTAGACGGTTTCTGTGGCATCCTAATTTTTTGAATGGGAAAATTTTATAGAGATCATGTGCATTTCACCATCCAAAACATTTTATCCAAAAGTTGTTATCAAAATTCTATTTGAAACTCTCTATTTACACCTATTAAGGTTTTCTAATGGAAAATCAAGTTTGTATTTTGTTGGGCTGGAAAAGCTATTCCTGTATTCCACAATGTCCTAAATACATTTTTTTGGAAGTTTACAATTTTTCTGAGATTTATTTGACTCAATTTACAGTCTTAAATGAAAAGATATAAAATATATCAGAAAATAAAAGGAATAAAAGAAAAGGAAGAAGAAAACTAATGGGCCGAGGCCTCCCAAGCACCCTCCACAATGTCATGAAAATTCTTCTCCTTTAGCTAGCGGGGCTCAAAACGTAACATGGATCGGCGTTGCATTGCTTCAGCTTGCTCCTCCCCAAAACTCAGCAAAATAGTACAATCAAAGGTTAGTTAAAACTGCATCAACAAACTTTAATCATCATGTATCATTTCATAACCCACGATCCAATCATTCTCTGATTCCTTCTCTATGCCAAGATCAGACAAGCCCCAATCAATCAGTACATTCCGGCCTCCTTCTTTCTCAAATGGATATAAAGTCTCATTCATGTCTCCCATGATCACCCAAGGAATATCAGATCCTAGGATAGATGCTTATCAACCCATCTAGGTTCCCATAGAATCTTGTGAACCTCCAAATATTCTCATCTCTATCACCTATAAATACATCTATATAGTTCTCGGTTTTATATCTCAGAGAGAGTATCACCTCCTTCTTCCACAATAACACCAATCCACCCTTTGTACCTTCACTCCTCACAACCTCCTTATGGTCCATCATCAACCGTCGACGTAAACACTCCGCTAGGAAATCAACCAAATGTGTTACGACATCAAGGATTTCTGTCAGGATTCTGCTCACTAGGCCCTCTACCACGACACGTCCTCATCAACTAAATTGAAATCTCCCCACTCTAATTTTGGTATGTCATGTTCACCGGTTCCGCATTCTTCAAACCAATGTCCAATGAGACCACAAACACCACAGAAGACAGGCAGCTTCTCATACTTTAGTTGATACCACTCCTTCTTGTCTTTTGTTATCGACACAAATCTAAACAGCTTCTTAATGACGTCTATCCTAACTCTGACCCAAGAAAATTCACTAACAAACCTAGCAGGGCACTTACCTAGACCTCCTTAATCTCCCTACCGTCCTGCACATACCCTTGATGACAGGTTCATTAAGATAGTTATCAGGCAAGTGAACTACTCTCGCCCAAACTAAAAGCTTACCAAGAACCACAGTTCTAGGGTTTTGGAACCCATCGTAATCCTCTAGGAGTGGCGCATAGTTATTCCTGAATAACCAAGGCCCCACATACATAGCTTTATTCCAATCCCCAAGACACACAAATTGGATGGTAAACATATTATCTTCGATCTTCCTCCAAGCAACCTCCTTAGCAGGATTCCACACTGATCTCATATCATCGTATATAGCACTAGTGCTGAAACCCCTCATCGTATGAACTCTTCCAATCGCCAGCCACTTTGCCTTCTCGTCCGGATAAGGAGAACCACCCCCCAAACGAAATCACCAGCCTCCTCTTCATGTAGACTGAATCTATCTAGAAGTTCATCAACATCATCCTTCCCCTTCGAAGCCGAGGAGCTAGACTCTCCATGATCTGCCATGGAGCACCGTCGAGGCAGGGCAGGGGTAGATCCAAGTGATGACATATACTCTCGGACGGTTGAGCCGCAGAGAACAATAACCCTAGGTTTTAGACCTTAGGGGACAAAAACATTTCAACACCCCACAACCAGGTTGCATTCTTACTTTGTTGTTAGCTGAGTTCAACGCTTTGTATCTTTATCGCGTTATTGACGTTATTAACTTAACGTCGGGCTATTGGCCTTTTATTTAAAAAAGGGAACCGGTCAATTTTCTAGCCCGATAAGCCATGGTGGACCAAAACCGTATGCTAGTGTTTCCACGTCAGCTTGATATGAGCCGGATGCGTACAAAGACCATATACGAATCTCTTTAGCAAGTTTGAGGACTAAATTGGAGCAAGTTCTGAGTTGGAGGACTAAAATTGACCCTCCTCCACTACACAAGTTCGATGCTAATGATGCATTTCACTTCTGTTGTGATGCTGCATGCGCCTTGGTCAACTCTACCGTGAGGTTGCACCTCCCTTCGTCCATGCACTCTTCATAACGTGACAATTGGACGGGGATCCAGCAGAATAAACATATAAACATACAAATATTTCCTGTTAATAGAGGGTAGGCCAGGGCCCATATGACCCGAACTAAGAAGGCTCGAGCTTAGTAGCGCTATGTTAACAATAACTAGACGAATAAGCGCGCTTCGTCGCGCCACCTGCATGATGTTCTGCCAATGCGTGACACGTAAGATACACTCGTGGTGGTGGTTAGATGGCTATTTGTTCTATAAAATTATAGGCGCAAATCCAATTCGGCTTACGGGTGCAAATAAACCCATTATTCAAAAATATATTTTAAAATGTCAAAAAAATAGAATAAAGATATCTGCATGTATATTTGGACATTTATGTTCGCACACACTTTTCTTGGGAAAAACATTATTTGTGCCATGTGTAAAAAGACAAATTCAGATGCTCCAACAACATGATTATTCTTGGACAATTTTTGGTCTTTTTACACAAGTCACATAAATGGTCTTTTTTGCCGAAAAGTTTTGTAAGACTACAAAATGTTCAGATATACAAGCAGAATTTTATTTTTTATTTTTTTGACATTTTAAAACTTTCTTTATATTTTTTATAATAGGTTAATTTTCACCCGCGAGCCAAAACACCATCTTCATATTTTGTTTTTGTTGTGTCCTACTGATACGTGTAGATGTAATAAGATAGCAGTTCGATCTATGCAAAAAGGGCGTGGGTACGCCGGTCAGTATGGTGTCGACACGTGATAGTAGTTATTATATTTTTGCTCAATTTAATCTTAGTACCACCGTTTAGTCTTATGCAGAGAGAGAGGGCTGGCGGCGCCATGAAGTAAGAGAGAATGTAGTGAAAACAACTACCCGTAAAGCAGAACCTACACGCCTCCACCGCGCGCATACGTCAATATAAAGAGTAGGAGAATGAGCCCACCTGGCAATGTCATGGCATCGGCAGATGGTCTCAGAATGCTTACACGTGACCAAGCTTAACACTACGGGAATAACAAAATAGGCCGACGGTCTTTTTATACGTCGACAACAAAATGTCGGAACCGTTGGCGTAGCTTGACGGTCCGTCGGCCCAGTTTTGCCGTCGGCGTAGGGTAAATAGGTTGACGGCAGCCGTCGGCGTAAATGGAACCATCGACGTAGCATATTAGGCTAACGGCAGAGTGACGGCGTCAAGTCTAGCCATTTTTCTTTTTTTGCCACATTAATCTTAGAAAAATTATAACTAAATCATTTAAATTCAGAAAAATACATATAATATATCAAAATTTGCAGAAAAATAAGATCTATCTATATAAACTCAAATATTATATATTTGTTTTCGAAAAAATATAAAAAATACAAATACTTTCGTATAACATATTTTTTATTTTCTGAGTGCAAAAAACAGGGTGTTTTGTGAAGCAACCACCAAATGAAAGTTTTAAAATGATACTACCCCATTTTTCAAAAATAGTAGACCATCTTGAATGGACAATTTTCCAACCTGGATATCTCAAACCTTTTCGTCCATCCCTCGTAAAAAGACAAAATCCCGCCAAATCATTAGGAAATGAGTTAGATTTGAATTACAGGTACATGATATGATGCCCATGATTTTTTGCAAAAATCATTTTTAGATTCACAATATGCTATTTCATCAGATATATAATGCAAGTTTAGTGAGGCTCAGCCCCGAGCTAAGAATCTTCATGCTCCTCGATTTAGAAAGTTTAACGATAGTTTGAAAGAGGCATAAAAAATTCAAAAACGATCGAAACAATGCAAAACCTTCGCGTGGTGTCATATTATGTGACATAGTTGCATGAAAAAATATCAAACTTGGTATATTGATTGTGTCTCAAAAACCTTCATAAAATAACCTATCTTAATCGAGGTTTTCTGGATTTCAGGTCAAATGACCAATGTAATTGCTAGAATCACGGTATAGTTTGCGATAATGTGCCCATATTGTGCACGCATATGTATCATGGGATGATGAACAATGTTGTAGGAGAAAGTTTTCCTTTTCGTCGCACAAAAAACCATTTTTTATTTTCCGAGTGCAAAAAACGGGGTGTTTTGTGAAGCAACTACAAAATAAAAATTTCAAAATGATAAAACCACATTAAAAAAAAATAATAGACCATATTGAATGGAAAATTTCCCAACCTGGTTATTTCAAACCTTTTTTTCCACCCCTCGTGAAAAAGACAAATTCCTGCCGAATCGGTAGGAAATGAGTTAGATTTGAACTACATGTACATGCTATGATGCCCATGATTTTTTGCAAAGATCATTTTTAGATTCACAATATGCTATTTCATCAGAGATCTAATGCAAGTTTAGTGAGGCTCAGCCCCGAGCTAAGAATCTTTATGCCTCTGGATTTAGAAAGTTTGATGATAGTTTGAAAGAGGCATAAAAGATTCAAAAATGATTGAAAAAATGCAAAACCTTCAGGTGGTGTCATATTATATGACATAGTTGCATGTAAAAATACCAAACTTGGTATATTGATTGTGTCTCAAAAAACCTTCACAAAATGACCAATCTCAATCGAGGTTTTCTGGATTTCAGGTAAAATGACCAATGTTATTGCTAGAATTGCGGTATAGTTTGCGATAATATGTACATATTGTGCACGCATGTGTATCATGGGATGACGAACAATGTTGCAGGAGGAAGTTTTCCTTTTCGTCGCACCAAAAAGCCATTTTTTATTTTTCGAGTGCAAAAAGCGAGGTGTTTTGTGAAGAAACCACCAAATGAAAGTTTTAAAATGATAATACCACATTTTTCAAAAATATTAGACCATATTGAATGGACAATTTCCCAACCTGGGTGACTCAAACCTTTCCGTCCACGCCTTGTGAAAAATACAAATTCATGTCGAATCGGTAGAAAATGAGTTAGATTTGAATTACAGGTACATGATATGATGCCCATGATTTTTTGCAAAAATCATTTTTATATTCATAATATTCTATTTCATCAGAGATCTAATGCAATTTTAGTGAGGCTTATCCCCGAGCAAAGGATCTTCATCCTCTCGATTTAGAAAGTTTGACGATAGTTTGAAACAGGCATAATTTTTTTAAAAACGATCGAAACAATGCAAAACCTTCGCATGGTGTCATATTATGTGACATAGTTGCATGAAAAAATACCAAACTTGGTATATTGATTGTGTCTCAAAAAACCTTCACAAAATGACCTATCTCAATCGAGGTTTTCTGGATTTCAGGTCAAATGACCAATGTTATTGCTAGAATCTGAAGGGTTTCGTGGCATAGTAAATCAAAATTTTCTACGGATGCGAACAGAGGGAAAGCCAAGATCTAATTTAGGAGATGCAAACAACGAGAGAGATTGGATTAGATATTCATACCCTTGAAGATTCGCACATCGGAACGTTCGTCGGAACGTGGGTGATGTAGTCGTACTCTCTTATCCTCCTCGCGATCCGATCCGATCTAGCACCACAAGTGGCGGTGCCTCCGTGAGATGCACACGTGCAGCACCTCGACGTCTCCTGCTTCCTTGGTCCAGCAAGTATGGTGGAGAGACGGATTGGATCTACAACACGACGGCGTGATGTATATGGTGGAGAATTTCTGCAGCAGGGCTTCCCCTACAAACAGTCGGGAGGGAGAGAGGAAGGGCAGCAGGGCGGCTAGGGTTGGAGGGGAAGGTGTGGGGGGTGGTGCGCCCCCACCCCTCTTTATATAGAGGGTTGGGGCGGCAACCCTAGCCCCCTCCCCCAAGCCAAACCGACGGCCCCAAAGGAGGAGGAGTGGGGGGCAAGGAAACCCCCCTTCTAGAAGCTCTATCTAGGGTTTAAACCCTCTTTGGCCGGCTGGGCCCTATGGGGCCTTGTGCCCCTGGCCCAATGCGGCCAGGGCACTCCCTCATAGGCCCATGCCCCCTCCCGGAAGGTGGGGCCACGTTGGTCCCCTTCCGGAAGGTTCTAGAAGCTTCCGGTACAATACCGATTAACCCGGAACAATTCCGAACTCCAAAAACTACACTGCCTTATATGAATCTTATTCTCCGGACCACTCCGGAACCTCTCGTGATGTCCCGGATCCCATCCGAGACTCCGAACAAAAACTCATATACCAATTATCCAATCTATCCTAGCGTCGAGACACGTTAAGTGTGTGACCCTGCGGGTTCGAGAATATGCAGACATGATCTTCTATCAATAATCAACAGCGGGGTCTGGAAACCCATATTGACTCCCACACATTCATCGATGATCATATCGGATGAACCACGATGCCAGGATTCAAACAATCCCATATATATATTCCCTTCGTCTCGCGATATTTTACTTGCCCGAGATTTGATCATCGGTACCATCATACCTAGTTCAATCTCGTTCACAGCAAGTACTTTACTCGTTCCATAATCCGATATCACTTTGTGATTAACTCCTTAACCACATGCTTGCAAGCGGTGTTGATATCGATTACCGAGTGGGCCCGAAGTATATCTCTCCGACTTGGGAGGGACAAATCCCATCTCGATACATACAACCCAACAGATACTTTCCGATCACCTGAGAGACACCTTTATGATCACCCTCTCATAGGATGACGTTTGATGACCTCAAAGCTTTCTTCCGATACCAGGGAGTTGTATTATCTCATGGTCTAAGGAATACAATATTTGACATAAGAAAAGCTTCGCAAAGACGAACACGATGACACGATCTAATTGCTTCGCTTAGTTTGGGTTTGTCCACCATATCATTCTCCCAATGATATGATCTCATTATCAATTGACAACTCATGTCTATGGTTAGGAAACCTTAACCATCATTAATCAATGAGCTAGTCCATAGAGGCGTACTAGGGACACGGTGTTGTTCACAAACCACACAAGTATTAAAGTTTCCGCTTAATACAATTCTAGCATGGAATATAAACATTATCATGAACAAGAATTATAATAATAACATCTTTATTATTGCCTCTAGGGCATAATTCCAACAGTCTCCCACTTGCACTAGAGTCAATAATCTAGTTTACATCTGGCAACAATCTCACACCCATGGCACTGAGGTGCTGATCATGTTTTACACGTGGAAGAGGTTTAGTCAATGGATCTGCGACATTCAGATCTGTATGTACTTTGCTGATCTTCAGATCTCCATCTGATATATAATCTCGGATTATATGAAACTTGCGGTTGATATGCTTGGTCTTTGGATGATATCTTGGTTCCTTAGCAAGTTCTATGGCGCCAGTGTTGTCACACAATATCTCCAGTGGGTCCAATGCACTTGGAACCACGCCAAGCTCAGTGATGAAGTTCCTGATCCAAACTCCTTCACTTGACGCTTCTGCAGCCGCCATGTATTTCGCTTCTACTGTAGATCCCGCGATCACGCTTTGCTTGCAGCTTCTCCAGCTCACAGCTCCTCCATTCAAAATATACACGTATCCTGTCTGAGATTTAGAATCATCCTTGTCGGTGTCAAAACTAGCGTCGACGTAACCTTTTACGACGAGCTGTTCATCACCCCCATAGACTAAGAACATTTCTTTAGTTCTATTTAGGTACTTTAGGATGTTCTTCACGGCTGTCCAGTGTTCCACTCCTGGATCACTTTGATATCTGCTCCAAACTAAGAGCATTGGACACATCCGGTCTAGTACACAGCATGGCATACATGATGGAACCTATGGCCGAGGCATAAGGCACTTTGCTCATAGCTTCCCTATCATTTACCGTAGCTGGACACTGAGACTTGCTCAATATCTTACCTGACAACATAGGCACCGAACCTTTCTTTGCCTTATCCATTCTGAACCTTTTCAGAACTTTGTCTAGGTATGTACTCTGGCTTAAAGCTATCAGGCGTCTTTGTCTATCTCTATAGATCTTGATGCCCAATATATAAGCAGCTTCACCTAGGTCTTTCATTGAAAAACACTTGTTCAAATAACTCTTCACATCGTTAAGCATGTTAATGTCATTTCCAATAATCAATATGTCATCCACATATAGTACCAGAAACGTCACCGAGCTCCCACTCACTTTCTTGTAGATACAAGCTTCGTAGCAATTTGGAACAAATCCAAAGCTCTTGATCACTTGATCAAAACGAAGGTTCCAACTCCGAGATGCTTGCTTCAGTCCATAAATGGAACGCTGAAGTTTGCATACTTTATCAGCATCCTTAGGATCGACAAAACCTTCGGGTTGCATCATATACAACTCTTCATCAATGTTGCCATTGAGGAAAGCAGTCTTGACATCCATCTGCCATATTTCATAATCATGAAACGCAACAATTGCTAATAGAATCCGAATGGACTTAAACATCGCTACGGGAGAGAAAGTCTCATCGTAGTCAACACCTTGAACTTGTCGAAAACCTTTCGCAACAAGCCATGCTTTATAGACGGTAACATTACCATCCGCGTCCGTTTTCTTCTTGAAGATCCATTTGCACTCAACGGCCTTTCGGCCGCTAGGAGGGTCCACCAAAGTCCATACTTGGTTTTCGCTCATGGATCCCAATTCGGATTTCATGGCTTCTAGCCATTTCTCAGAGTCTGGGCTCATCATCGCTTCCTCATAGTTCGTAGGTTCACTGTCTTCTACTAACAAGACAGTCAAGACAGGGTTGCCATACCACTCAGGAGGGGCACGCGACCTTGTCGACCTGCGACGTTCAGTAGCAGCATCGTCCGAAGCTTCATGATCCTTGTAATTAGCTTCCTCTATCGTTGGTGCAGGCGGCACTGGAACAATTTCAGGTGCTGCGCTCCTCTCCAATTCAAGAGAAGGTTCAATAACCTCGTCTAGCTCTACTTTCCTCCCACTCACTTCTTTCGAGAGAAACTCCTTCTCAAGAAAGGAACCGTTCTTTGCGACAAACACTTTGCCTTCGGTTCTGTGATAGAAGGTATACCCAATAGTTTCCTTAGGGTATCCTATGAAGACGCATTTCTCCGCTTTGGGTTCGAGCTTGTCCGGCATCAACTTCTTGACGTAAGCTTCGCATCCCCAAACTTTAAGAAATGACAACTTAGGTTTAGCACCAAACCACAGTTCATACGGTGTCGTCTCAACGGATTTAGATGGAGCCCTATTTAAAGTGAATGCAGCGGTTTCTAATGCATAACCCCAAAATGATAACGGCAAATCAGTAAGAGACATCATTGATCGGACCATATCTAATAGGGTTCAATTCCGGCGTCCAGACACACCATTGCGCTGTGGTGTTCCGGGTGGCGTGAGTTGCGAAACAATTCTGCTTGCTTTAAGATGCGTGAGAAAATCATAACTCAAATATTCGCCCCCACGATCGGATCGTAGAAACTTAATCTTTCTGTTACGATGGTTCTCCACTTCATTCTGAAATTCCTTGAACTTTTCAAATGTTTTAGATTTATGTTTCATTAAATAGATATACCCATATCTACTTAAGTCATAGGTAAAAGTGAGAAAATAGCGATATCCACCGCGCGTCTAAACACTCATCGGTCCGCATACATCAGTATGTATGATTTCCAATAAGTCCGTTGCTCGCTCCATCATACCGGAGAACGGGGTTTTGATCATCTTGCCCATGAGGCATGGTTCGCATGTGTCAAATGATTCAAAATCAAGAGACTCCAAAAGTCCATCAGAATGGAGTTTCTTCATGCGCTTTACTCCAATATGACCTAGACGACAGTGCCACAAATAAGTAGTATTATCACTATCTACTTTGCATCTCTTAGCCTCTATGTTATGGATGTGTGTTTCATCCCTTTCGAGATTTAGAAGAAATAAACCATTCACAACAGGTGCATGACCATAAAAGATGTTACTCATATAAATAGAACAACCATTATTCTCCGATTTAAATGAATAACCGTCTTGCAATAAACAAGATCCAGAAATAATGTTCATGCTCAACGCAGTCACATAATAACACTTATTAAGGTTTAAAACTAATCCCGAAGGTAAAACTAAGGAGAGCGTGCCGACGGCCATCACATCAACTCTTGATCCGTTGCCAACGCGCATCGTCACCTCATCCCTCGCAAGCCGCCGTCTATTCCGTAGCTCCTGTTTCGAGTTACAAATATTAGCAACTGAACCGGTATCAAATACCCAGGCACTACAACGAGGGCTAGTGAGGAAAACATCAATAACATGTATATCAAATATACCTTTGATGGTGCGAGCCTTCTTGTCCGCTAAGTACTTCGGACAGTTGCGCTTCTAGTGACCCTTGTCCTTGCAATAGAAGCACTCAGTGTCCGGCTTAGGCCCATACTTGAGCTTCTTCTCAGCAGGGGCAGTGCGCTTGCCGCCGCCCTTCTTGAAGGGCTTCTTTGCTCCCTTAACTTTCTTAAAGGTGGGCTTGTTGACCATCAACACATGATTATCCTTTTTGATGTCCACTTCCGCGGCCTTCAGCTTTGCGAAGAGCTCGGTGATCGTATCAATGGAACCAATCTGATTATGAGTCACTACAAAACTTTTGTAGCTGGGAGGGAGTGATTGTAGAACCCTGTCAATCTTGAGCTCCTCTGGAATCGTGCATTCCAGTTGCTCAAGGCGTTGAGTGTAGCCCGTCATATTAATGGCGTGCTCACTAACGGAACTCCCTTCCTCCATCTTGCAGTTAAAGAACTTCTGAGAGATCTCATATCTCTCAGAACGGGCCTGAGTCTGAAACATGGTTTTCAACTCTTCGAGAATCTCAAAGGGCCCGGGATAGTCTTCAAAACGATTTTGAAGTTCCGGTTCCATAGCAAACAACATGGTGCTCTTAATCACACCATAATCATCTTTGCGCGACTGATAGACAGCTTTCTCATCAGCCGACGCAGTTGCAGCAGGGGGGTCACCTAACGCTTTCCCAAGGACATAGTCCTTTTGACCGCCAGAGAGAATGATTCTTAGATTGCGGAACCAATTGGTGAAGTTAGACCCATTGTTTTTAAGCTTTTCCTTCTCAGCAAAAACGTTGAAGTTGAAGTTGGACTTAGCCATTTGATCTACAATATTTGCAAGTACAAATTAGACTATGTTCATGATAACTAGTTCAACTTTTAATCAAATTACTAGATGAACTCCCACTAAATTCAACATCCCTCAAGTTGTTTAGTGAACATGATCCAAATTCACCACACCTAATCCGATCTTCACGAGAAGAGATGTGGTTTCAATGGTGGACAACGAAGTGTCGATCATATCATTCATATGACTCATGCTTAACCTTTCGGTTCATGTGTTCCGAGGCCATGTCTGTACATGCTAGGCTCGTCAAGTTAGACCCAAGTATTTCCGCGTGTGCAAAACTGGCTTGCACCCGTTGTATGTGAGCGTAGAGTCTATAGCACCCGATCATCACGTGATGCTTGGACACGACGAACTTTCGCAACGGTGCATACTTGGGGAGAACACAGTTTTTATCTTGATCTTTAAGTGAGGAATCATCTTATAATGCTACCGTCGCGATCTAAGCATAATAAGATACATAAAAGGATAAACATCACATGCATATAACTTTATGTGACATGGTATAGCCAATCTTCGCGCAATGATCTCCATCTTGTGCGTTCCGGCATGATCTCCATCACTCCACCATGATTGCCTCCACCACGAATAGCAACTACAACTATTGCTAACTACTTAGCGATAAAGTGAAACTATTACATGGCGCATAAGAAGTTGACACACAGGTCATACACAATTATAAAGACAACCATATGGCTCCTGCCGGTTGTGTACTCATCGACATGCAAGTCGTGAAACATTACAAAACATGATCATCACATACATTATACACATCACATCTTGGGCCATACCATATCATAGAAAACACTCCCTGCAAAAACAAGTTAGACGCCTCTACTTTGTTGTTGCATGTTTTACGTGGCTTATGGGAGTAGATGCTAAGAACGATTCTTACCTACGGAAAGCCACAACGGTGATATTATGGTTGCCAAACTCCGGTGTTAATCCCATGACAACTATAGTGAGAGAAACTGACATCCACCAGCCGCATGTGTGGAACAAGCCGCACGTCAAGTGCGGAGCCGGTCTCGCGAACGACGTCGCGTAAGGTTGGCCTGGACCGCTTCAATCTCACTATCCCGCGTCATAAGAAGAACACAAACAAGAGGCTTGCAACAGAAAACATCAACGCCCGCAACAACCATGTTGCGTTCTACTCGTGAAACACATCTACGCATAGATCTAGCTCTGATACCACAGAAGGGTTTCGCGACATAGTAAATCAAAATTTTCTACGGATGCGAACAGAGGGAAAGCCAAGATCTAATCTAGGAGATGCAAACAACGAGAGAGATTGGATTAGATCTTCATACCCTTGAAGATTCGCACAGCGGAACGTTCATCGGAACATGGGTGATGTAGTCGTACTCGCTTGTCCTCCTCGCGATCCGATCCGATCTAGCACCACAAGTGGCGGTGCCTCCGTGAGATGCACACGTGCAGCACCTCGACGTCTCCTCCTTCCTCGGTCCAGCAAGTATGGTGGAGAGACGGATTGGATCTATAACACGACGGCGTGGTGTATATGGTGGAGAATTTCTGCAGCAGGGCTTCGCCTACAGACAGTCGGGAGGGAGAGAGGAAGGGCAGCAGGGCGGCTAGGGTTGGAGGGGAAGGTGTGTGTGTGGGGGGGGGGGTGGTGCACCCCCAGCCCTCTTTATATAGAGGGGTGGGGCGGCACCCCTAGCCCCCTCCCCCAAGCCAAACCGGCGGCCCCAAAAGAGGAGGAGTGGGGGGCAAGGAACCCCCCCTTCTAGAAGCTCTATCTAGGGTTTAAACCCTCTTTGGCCGGCTGGGCCCTATGGGGCCTTGTGCCCCTGGCCCAATGCGGCCAGGGCACTCCCTCATAGGCCCATGCCCCTTCCCGGAAGGTGGGGCCACGTTGGTCCCCTTCCGGAAGGTTCTAGAAGCTTCCGGTACAATACCGATTAACCCGGAACAATTCCGAACTCCAAAAACTGCACTGCCTTATATGAATCTTATTCTCCGGACCACTCTGGAACCTCTCGTGATGTACCGGATCCCATCCGAGACTCCGAACAAAAACTCATATACCAATTATCCAATCTATCCTAGCGTCGAGACACGTTAAGTGTGTGACCCTGCGGGTTCGAGAATATGCAGACATGATCTTCTATCAATAATCAACAACGGGGTCTGGAAACCCATATTGACTCCCACACATTCATCGATGATCATATCGGATGAACCACGATGCCAGGATTCAATCAATCCCATATATATATTCCCTTCGTCTCGCGATATTTTACTTGCCCGAGATTTGATCGTCGGTACCGTCATACCTAGTTCAATCTCGTTCACAGCAAGTACTTTACTCGTTCCATAATCCGATATCACTTTGTGATTAACTCCTTAACCACATGCTTGCAAGCGGTGTTGATATCGATTACCGAGTGGGCCCGAAGTATATCTCTCCGACTTGGGAGGGACAAATCCCATCTCGATACATACAACCCAACAGATACTTTCCGATCACCTGAGAGACACCTTTATGATCACCCTCTCATAGGATGACGTTTGATGACCTCAAAGCTTTCTTCCGATACCAGGGAGTTGTATTATCTCATGGTCTAAGGAATACAATATTTGACATAGGAAAAGCTTCGCAAAGACGAACACGATGACACGATCTAATTGCTTCGCTTAGTTTGGGTCTGTCCACCATATCATTCTCCCAATGATATGATCTCATTATCAATTGACAACTCATGTCTATGGTTAGGAAACCTTAACCATCATTAATCAATGAGCTAGTCCATAGAGGCGTACTAGGGACACGGTGTTGTTCACAAACCACTCAAGTATTAAAGTTTCCGCTTAATACAATTCTAGCATGGAATATAAACATTATCATGAACAAGAATTATAATAATAACATCTTTATTATTGCCTCTAGGGCATAATTCCAACAGAATCGTGGTATAGTTTGCTATAATGTGCCCATATTGTGCACACATGTATATCATGGGACGGCGAACAATGTTACAGGAGGAAAGTTTCCTTTTCGTCGCACTAAAAAGCCATTTTTCATTTTCCGAATGCAAAAAACGGGGTGAAAAACGGGGTGTTTTGTGAAGCAACCACCAAATGAAAGTTTCAAAATGATACTACCCCATTTTTCAAAAATACTAGACCGCTTTGAATGGTCAATTTCCCAACCGGGGTATCTCAGACCTTTCCGTCCACCTCTCATGAAAAAGACAAACTCCTGCCGAATCGATATGAAGTGAGTTAGATTTAAACTATAGGTACATGCTATTATGCTCATGATTTTTTGTAAAAATCATTTTTAGATTCATAATATGCTATTTCATCAGAGATCTAATGCAAGGTTTCCTTTTTGTCGCACCAAAAAGCCATTTTCTATTTTCCGAGTGCCAAAAACGGGGTGTTTCATGAATCTTGACATAGTTTCGGTTGGTATAATATTAAAAATTTACGATATATAATTAAATAGATAATAGGGATATTATATTTGGATTCCTCTTATTTTTCTGATCGATTTGGATATATTATTTGTCGAATTATGATTTACGGATTTGTAGATATGAATTATTCAATTTTAAATGAAAAAAGGCAAAATAAATAAATTTATTTTATTTTTATATGAATTCAAGATTATTATTACTTTCTCATTGTTGTTTACTCAAATAATTCTATGGAATGTAAAAAAAGACATCTAACATTATAATCTAATGGTTAATAGGATTGATATGATAATATTCATAACAAGTTCTAATTTCTTTATTGGAAGCTCATGTGGAAGGAATGGAGAAGTTAAGCGTGTTGGGGCTGAAGTAGTATTAGGATGGGTGATCGATTGGAAAGTTTAACTAATTATACAATTTCACTTGACACTAGATGTACTTAGAATAAAAAATGTCCATATGAGAAAAACAAGTTAAACAATTCAAAAATGTTAAAAGAAATTTGATTTTTTTTGGGAAAAATCTCCGACGAGATGGCAGCCATCGGGCCAGCCTACACCGACGGGATTTAGGGACTACGCCGACGGGACCAGGCCGTCGGCGTATTCGGCTTCTCGGGTAGTGTAAGCTTATAAATAATATTCTCCTGCTTACAAAAGGTTCTGAAATTTTGTAGATTCTGATTACCGAGTGTTATATGCATAAGTAAACCTTTTTTGTAAAATTGCATATTATTCTGGCTTGTGTAAAACAACAAATTCCGAGCAGATAATAATGTTTTAGCCCCTTTTTTAAATTCGTTTTCGGTGCAGACTGTAGACCCCAAATCAGCCTTTTTTCCGAAAATTTTATAAATTCATAATGCATTTTTCTATAAACTTGCGAGCATACCGATACGTGTTTTGGCAGCAAACAATATGTCTGGTCCAGCTTACAGTGAAAGTTCATATATACGGATGAGGAGGGGATTCAGATTTTTTTTTTTTTTGAGGGCAGGAGGGGATTCAGATGAACGGTATGAATTTTTTTTTCCGACTACAATGAACACGGGGCGA
Source organism: Avena sativa (assembly GCA_916181665.1). Taxonomy (NCBI): domain Eukaryota; kingdom Viridiplantae; phylum Streptophyta; class Magnoliopsida; order Poales; family Poaceae; genus Avena; species Avena sativa. Next base: position 381,722,586 of record OV702284.1, read on the forward strand.
ATATGACCGACGAGGTTCGCAAAATATGCTGGCTGACCTGTTCCTCCGTTCATCTGCATGCAGAACGTTGTAAAATTACTAGAGGGGTGGGCCAACCTGACCACCTGAGAACTGAGATATTGGTCTATACGAACCCGATTCAACGTTCCTATCCACATTTTTTTTGCAGAGTTTTGACCAAATCTCCGATTACACCTCGAACAGGGATCGCCGTTGCAGACATGCAGCGAAAAAAAAAGCAACTTTACATTCTCTTGCCATTAGCCGTCTGGTCAGAGATATCCCTGCGTGGCTGCAGCTGCGTGCAACACTATGAACGGGTCAACGGCCGGCACGCTAGCTAGATCCCATGGACGTCGGACGACAACTATCCTCGAAACCCCCATCACTGACAGCGACACTGTCGTGAATCAGCACGGCGAATATATAAGCAAGAAACTCGCTTCTACCCTACACAGCAGATGTTAGATAAGCCACACAATCGCTAGTTCCTGGTCTGGTCTTAGCTAGCACAGCAACGAGTGAGTTCATCGCTTCACCGCCATGTGTTTCACGGCCAGGCGGCAGCGTCAAGCCGAGGAGGAGGAGCAGCGCCGGAGAGAGGAGATGAGGCGAAGGGAGGAGATGCGGCGAAGGGAGGAGGCGGAGAAGACGCCGTGCTTCCGCCTGAGGAGGAACATGGCCGCCGACGAGATGGAGGAAGGGAGGAGGATCAGAAGGGCTGCTGCGGCTGCCCAGAGGGCCAGGGCGATGGAGAACGCCCAAGCGAGCGGCAGGGCGAAGGGGAAGGGAAGGCATGTGCCCGTGGATGAGGCGAGGATGGAGAAGGCGGAGAAGATGAGAAAGGCCCACAAAGAAGAGCAGCTGAAGGCGAAGGTCGAGAAGGAGAGGAAGCAGCGTGAGGAGGAAGCGAAGAAACGGCGAGAAAGGGAGGTCAAAGAGAAGGAGATGGAGAAGAAGAGGAAGGAGGCGCTCAAGAAGAGAAAGACCGCGAAAGGAAAATGATGCAAGTATGTTTCATGGTTGTGACGTTAATATTGTGAAGTACTCATGGTGTATCCTGTTTTCTCGACCATATATAGGTGCATATATTATAAAGCTTTTTCTGAATTGTGAGACTACCGTTTTGTGTGCATGGCTGCAAAGTTGTGATTTGCAACGATCGGTGTTCAATCCTACAACAAAAAACATGTAATCATGTTATTAACTTATTATTATGGATTTGTGTCGGAGCCAAGTTTTTTTTTCATTTTTTTTTTCATTTATTCGTTAGGATTCGGATACCATAGGTGGCTCCTTTCTTAATAAACATTTTAAATAATAAAGCGTTCTTTATCAAAAAAATATTATACGCTAACCTATATTTGCATAATAAAGAGAGAGAGCGCCATACCCTACATCTTGTATCTATTTGTGTATATTTTTCATGTACGTTCCAACGTTATCAGCACAGGTACTCTGATGGGACGCATGGCGAGGAGGAGAAGGATGCCAATTTGGTGCCACAATAACCGAAGCCGACCTCGCCAAAGCCGACACCCCTCCTGACGGGACGATTGACTAGGCTGCATTTAGGATCTCACATGGCATCGATTCACCCTGCATTGACCAATACATAATTAAAGGTATGAAATAACCATCATGGTCTTGCCCGGTTAATTCCCCTTTCGCATCTCAATTTTTCCTCGAAAAAATCCATGCATATAACGGATCTCGTTCTCTCATACACGATTTGCCCGAGTGCCTAAATCCTTGTATGACTTCGGATAATGAATCAACACATGAAGAAAATATGTGGGATGTTCTGTAGGCATGTAATATTATCTATCTACGAAGACTAGTTAAATAACCGTACGTTGTCATGGCACTGGACAAAAAAAATGAACAAATTTAATATTGTATGTCCATTATTTTTGTCCCAATTCTCTTAGCCAGCCTACTGCCCCGCCTTTTAATACTCGTTCGCAGCACCCCACCACGGCACGGGACAGAGGACCCTTCCTCCCTGTAACCCCCGCGCCGCCTCCCTGCGCGAGGCAGCCGGGTGGCCATCTCTGCCGCCCTCTCCCAGCACCCCTCTCCTCCTTCCCCTCCCTCCCGCCGCCGTCGGTAGGGCCGCCGGCGTTTCCCGCGCGGGGCCGGCGACGGCGGTCGGGTCTCTACCCGCGCGCGAGGGCTTCAGCCCGGGAGAAAGCTCTGGCGGCGGTGAACCTCGGTTGGCGTCGAGTCCGGCACACTCTGGGTGGCAAGGCTGCGACGTCGCTTCCCTTTGGCGGCGGGGCAGAGCTGGTACGGGGCAGAGCGGCTGGAGCACCCTCCCGGCCAAGATCTAAGCCCTTGGGCTCCATACGGGCCAGGGCGGGCCGGCCCCTGCCGTGCTCAGCGATGTTCCTGCGGGATGGAGGTCGGGACTGCGTGGACTAGGGATGGCTACGGTGGCGCACCTGCTGCAGCGCAACGACGGCGGCTTTGCGGGCCTGCTCTAGGCCTGGCCGGGCCTATTTGGGCCTGGTGTGCTGCTGCTATTGCGTCCGGTCGGCTACCGCCTCAGAGGCGGTGGAGGTCGGTCCCTTCCGTGGCTGTTGTGCTGCCTTTTGTCCTCTATGGTCCTTCTTTCTTCTTCCCGCAGGCCTCGTAGCGTTGGCACAGTGAGATGACGATGATGATGGTGAGACCGTGGTGGCGCGTGCTGGTGGATGGCAAGTTGGGTGGAGTGCTACGGATCAAGTGGGGTCGTGGTTGTTTGGGGTCGGGAGAAATCCTTGTCGGCTCGTCCGACATCAACGCGGTGACACCTGCGGGTGCCGTCATCCTTCTTGAAGGGCGTCGGATGCACCCCTTTTCCACTCCCCTCCGTGTATCGGGGGAAACCCTAGGACAAGTCCGGGCAACAGCGTCGTTGACGTCGCATTCCTTCGTGAAGGTGTTGCTTGAAACACGGTGCTTCGAAGTGCTAGGAGTGAGGTGGGACAACTCCGGAGGGCGCAGCGGTCACGAGTCATTTTCGTTCGTCGATCTGCTCGATGTCGGCATTTGTTTATTTTATTTTTCTCTTTATTTTCTTTTGGGTTGGATTGTGCTGTTGCTTTTCTTTTGGGCTGGATTGTGATGTTGCTCCAATATTGTCGTTGTATCTTGTGATTGCTATATTAATATAGCGGGGCGCAAGCCTATTTCGAGAGAGACCCCACCACGGCACCATCTCTCTCTCAGTTCTCCGATGCCTAGCTTAGCCATGTCCTCTTCCATCGATCTCTATCCCCAACCGTCACCTTCGGCAACGTCAAGTCAGGGTGTCACCACGACACGATAGTGCATACTCCCTTCGTTTTAAAAATATAAGATGTTTTAGTTTTATAAAGCAAATGTATCTAAACTTATTTTAGTGTCTAGATTCACTCCAAACATGAGTGAACCTATGTATTAAAATAAGTCTTGCTACATTCTCTTCACAAACCTAAAACATCTTATATTTTAAAATGGAGGGAGTACTTCTGAAGTCGTTCAGACCTTGTTGCCAACTCCAAACCCGTGGGAACAAAGAAATTTTAAATGTGTATCAAATAAAGCGGAATCAATTCGTGCAGCTTCTATCATAATGGTGTGACAATTTGATTCCCACATAAGATTGCATACTTTTAAAAAAGTTAACAATGCAGTATGTAGATATATAGTTCATAATACTTGTTCCATAGTGAATTTTCTGAATAAGAGGTTTGTACAAAACTGATAATAAGAAAGATTGTTAGCCAATTAATTATACAGTAGAGTAGATAAGAGCATAAAAGTAGGGGCATTTTGTTGTTCCGGTGGTGCTTTTCAGTAATTATGTTGAAGTATGACACCACATAGCACCGCATCTTTTGATTTAATAGTAAAGATACGGTGGAGTAGACATGACCGTAGAAGTAGGGACCTTTTGTTGTTGCGGTGATATTTTTTCAGAAATTATGTTGAAGTGTGACGGCGACACACCACTACATCTTTAAATTTAATAGTAGTAAAGATAATGCAGTTTGTGTTGCTCAACTAAAAACTAGTTACATGAAGATAAAATTACAAGGCAAGCCCAAGTTCTTAAACACTAATGAACCATAAGAGATGAACGAGATAAATGTAACGCATACTAAGTCCAGCGACAATCTAGCGGATATATTCACAAAATTATTCACTAAGTCATTCGTAAAATATGTTATATACTTCATCCATCCCAAAATTTAAGGCGTCTAAGGATTAGTCAAAAGTTAAATTTTATTAACTTTGATCAAATATTTAGGGAAAAATATATCTACAATATTTAATGTACATGTTAAGAAAATATACTTTATGTATTGATGTCGATTCAGTATTTTAAATGTTCATATTTTTATATATTGTCTTGATTAAACTTAGAAAACGTTGATTTTTGACAAATCCTTAGACGTTTTATATTTTGGAATGGAGAGTACCTGTTTTTAGGAAAACGGCGGGTGTTCAACCGAAATCAATTAAGAGGGATTTAGGTTCAGTTACAAACTAGAGTGACTACTGACTAGGAGACAAAGAAAAACAAGCAAACAACTAACAACCACATGTTTAAACTAAGCCAACTACTCGCCGATAACAGGCTGCACGCCGGGCTCTTCATCTCGAGATATCTCCTGAAGGTATGAGCCCAACACCAGCAGATCGTCTTTGATCAGCTCCAAAAGATGACGTGCATTACGTAAGCTCTGCTGGAAGATCCTCCGGCCGGCATATTTCCTTCTATAGGTGCCATGCCCCTTAAATTGCGACCATCAACTCGTCCTTTGATAATGAAGCTTTCATAAACCGCCACCACTCTGCTTGTGATGAGAACTGAACTCGATGTACCTCCATCGCCTGATCACTTTTGCTTCGATGTCCCCCTTTCTTTTCAAATTTTGACAAACAAAAACTCAATACCCATTTGTTTCAAAGACTGTACAAATCCACCTAAAACCAGGATGATCCTCTTAGACGTATACTCACCTTATACGTATATTCATGTACCCGCGGGAGTCAGAAATTAGGAGATATATAGCAGCAACAATAAAAATTCAGAATATGGCATGCAAAGCCGTAGATCATAATAACGGAAGGTAAACTTAAGTTTAAGAGGGGAAACACAGAAGCACACCTCATCGCTGATTAGCCAGTCCATTGGGCAAGGAGATGCCAGCCCGGACATATGGCCAATCCAAAATAAGATGCATAGCGGATTCTGTTAGAAAATAATCCTGTGCACGTTAGGGAGTTTTTTCTTAGTCTGTTTTATTTCTTCAGATAAGCTCATTTGAATGTCGCATGAGCCCACGTTTGTGTGCGAGCCATGCCGTAGTGTGCGGATCAAACTCTGTCGAAGAGTTGTGTCCAGGTCGTAGGCGTAGTGGACGTTTAGGCCGGATCGTTCTCGTTAGTCGTGGGATGGCACGACCGTATCGGATCGGACCCCGATCTTCTCGTTCTTTCTGTTTCACAGTTCGATGAAATAAAAGACAGGAAGCAAGACAGAAAAGCTGCAGGCTTTTAGCAGCACAAACTCTGAACTTTTCCTTTTTCTATATCTCTCACTTTCGATCGCGAGGTAGCAGAAGAGCTTCATGAGAACATTTGGTACCAGAGCGACAGGAGACCATGTCCAATTCCCCGAAGAAGGACGAGGGCAAGGCGGCCATGACAGGCGGGTCGAAGCCACCTAAGCGGCAGGTGTCGGCTTCTCCTGGCCGGCGTCGTGGCCGGAGTCCATCGCGACGTGGTGGCGGTGGCGGCGGTGAGATCATAGTGCGGGAGCGCGTCGTGCGGGAGAGCACCGGCTCCGCGCAGTACCCGACTCTCACGCGCACCAACTACGCGGAGTGGGAGATGGTCATGCGCGTCCAGCTCCAGGCGCAGCACCTCTGGTCCGTGATCGAGCACGACGCAGACGATCCGGAGGATGATCGGGCGGCGCTGGCGGCGCTCCTACGCGTCGTTCCTCCGGAGCTCGTCAGGACTCTGGCGGGGAAGGACTGCGCCCACACTGCGTGGGAGACGCTGAAGACAATGCGCCTCGGCAGCGAGTCGATCCGCGAGGCCAAGGCGCAGACCCGCCGCGAGTTCGAGGACCTGAAATTCAAGGCTGGTGGTTAACTGCACTTGTTAGCGACCTTGATCTGCTAGGTGATCCGGTGGATGAGCACAAGGCGGTGCTGAAATTCCTCCGGACCGTGCCGAAGAAATACCGCCCGGTGGTCATGGCCATTGAGCAAACGGTCAATCTCAGGACCCTCACCATTGAGGACCTGTGTGGCCGTTTGATCAATGCTGAGGAAGGCTACGACCTCGACGACGCCACCGGCGGCGTCGGGAACCTGCTGCTCACCGAAGACGAGTGGCGCCCGCGTTCCAAATGCCGCGACTCTGACGGTGGAGGAGGTTCGAGTTCTGGCAAGCAGCCGAAGGCTCGTCCAAGCGGCAGCAAGGAGGGCAACAAGGACGGCGCGCACGGCGGCGGCGGCGCGTCCAAGGACGACAAATTTCGTTACTGTGGCAAGAAGGGGCATTGGGCCCGCGAGTGCCGGAAAAAGAAGAGGGGCGAGGAGGCTAACCTTGTCCAGCAGGTCGACGACGACGAGGAGGCGGCCCTTATGATGATGCAGGTGTGCGCCATCGCCGTCGACACGGCCGTGATCCCGCCCGCTCCCGCTGCCACGATCGTATCATCCGAGCCGACAGGCGGCGTGTACCTTGTCGAGGAGCGCGCGCACGTGAGCCTCTGGCGCGTCGAGGAGATCGAGTCGGGATGGTATTTGGAAACCGGCGCCAGCAACCATATGACTGGTTGGCGCGCGGCGTTCTCCGAGCTGGACACGGCGGTACGCGGCACCGTCAAACTGGGCGACGGCTCTACCGTGGCGATCGAGGGACGCAACACCGTCCTTTTCCACTACAAGGATGGCAGCCACCGCGCGCTCGACGGAGTGTTCTACATCCCCAGGCTGAAGAACAACATCGTTAGCCTGGGCCAACTCGATGAGTTTGGCTGCCAGGTGAAGATCGAGGGCGGGATGTGCTACGTCCGCAACAAGAGGCGGCGTCGGCGAAAGTGAAATGCGTACGCAGTTGCCTCTACATCACCGAGTTCAAGGTGGCGCAACCAGTGTGCCTCGCGGCGCGCACCGGCGAGGACCCGTGGCTCTGGCATGGGAGCTACGGGCACATGAACTTCGATTCTCTGCGCTACGTGGTTTACCTCAACTGAAACATCTTGATGAACTGTGCGACAGCTGCCTCGCCGGCAAGCACCGACGTGCTCCGTTCCCTCGCACCGCCAAGTTCAGCGCAGAGAAGCCACTCAAGCTGGTGCATGGCGACCTCTGCGGCGCCATCGCGCCGGCAACCCCGAGCGGGAAGAAGTTGTTCCTGCTTCTAGTCGATGACCACAGCCGGTACATGTGGATCATCCTCCTTCGGAGCAAGGACGAGGCCGCAGAGGCCATCAAACGCTTCCGTGCACGCGCCGAGCTGGAGTCCGGCCAACGGCTGCGCACGCTCCGCACGGACCGGGGCGGCGAGTTCATCTCTGCGCACTTCATCGACTACTGCACGGACAATGGCATCCAGCGGCTTCTCACGGCCCCTATTCTCCCCCAACAGAATGGGGTCATGGAGCGACGAAATCAAACCATCGTCGGCATGGCACGAAGCCTCCTCAAGGCAAAGAGCATGCCGGGCATGTTCTGGGGCGAAGCGGTGGTCACCGCGGTATACACTATGGCACGTCCAGAAATCAGAGGCACTTTTCTTAGAGGCACTTTTTCAAACAGCCTCTAATTGTATCTATTGAGGCACTTCGAAAAATAGTGCCTCCAAATATGAATTTTTAGTGGCAGTTTTAAAAGTGCCACTAATAGTTTATCCTTTTGAGGCACTATTGATAGTGCCTCTAATGTTTTGTAAAATAGAGGCACAGTCCAGTGCCTCCATGCTAAACTATCAGTGGCACTTTGACCTGTGCCTCAAAAAGACATAACTTTTAGAGGCATTTTCTGTAATAATTCCACTAAAAGTATATCAACTGAGGCACAATTAGAAGTGCCACAATTGGTTACCATTTAGAGGCACTAAATTATGCCTCTAAATAGTGACCAACTGTGGCACTATTTGGTGTGCCTCCAATGATCATCCATCTGAGCCACTATGCTGCTGCCTCCAATGTCCAACCAGCTGAGGCACCTGACATTGCCTCAAATGGATGATCATTGGAGGCACTGTCAAACATGCCTCTAAATGGTCATCCATTTGAGGCACTATCAGGCGTGCCTCAAAATGGTCATCCATTTGAGGCACTTTGTGCTGTGCCTCCAAAAGAATAACCAGCATAATCAAATTGTCATATTTTTGATTCGCAAAAAAAAAATACAAAATTTCCAGTATAGTAATTTCATCCAAATTCTTTTTTGAAACATTCTTTTTTGAAACATAATTTCATCCAAATTCTTGTTTGGAGCGTGTTCAGTTTTCTCATGCTCGAAAACTGCCAACGCTGGACGAGATCTTGTGTTGGAGTGTTCCTGTCCGTTGGATCCTGGACGGACGGACGCTGGATTTCAACGTGAGCTTGACTTGGTAGAGGGAAGTCGCTGAATCCCAATCCCGGAGGACTCACCCGCGCCCCTCGAAGCAGAACCCTACCTCACCATGGCGGAGCCCTCGCCGCCGCCGTCCAACTCCGGCCTCTGTATCCTCCTCACCAAGGACCGAGCGCCCACCTCCTCTCCTTCGACGCTCGCTGCCGTCTCCAGCCACGCCGACCGCGACCGCATCATCGTGAGCCCTCTTCCCACCACCCTCCCTCCCGTACACCAGGCCGGCGCGACGCGCTAGGGGGACCAGCGGAGAGGATGCGCTGCAACTTCTACCTCCACTTCTCCGATGTCCGCCCCACCACCGCGCTCCTCGCCGAGACACTCTCCCTCTCCCCTCCCGCCACCTCGCGTGCCGCCGCCGACCTCTTCCTATTCCTCGTTCGCCGCTCTTTCCACCCCCGGACGGCGCACTCGCCCTCGTCGTCCGCCATCTCGCCCGCCTCCGCGATTTCCCCGCCGTCCGCTCTCCCCTCCAGGAGTTTCCGTCCGCACTCAGACCCTCCACACTCGAGGCCTACCTCGTCCACCCCGGGAGAGCTAGGCGCGCCACTGACGCACTCAAGGTGTTCGACGAATTGCCTCAGCAACTTCGTCGTGGACAACGATACATGGTTCGTGGAGGCGCAGACCAGGGCCGCTTTCTACCCCAAATTCGAGAACGACAAGTCTGATCAAGAGGTGCGTGGTCGGATCCCCTTTCATCTCCGCTTTGCTGCATATCAATTGAAGTTGCTTCGTGCTGAAACATTTCTTCTTGTCCTTATCCATGGCGAATGCAGCTGGTCTTCTTCCTTCCCGTGATGGTGCTGATGCAGTATGAGTTGGTCTTGCTATGCCCATCGCTGGTGGCAGCCTCTGCTGCTTGGTGCACGCTAAAGAGTAGTTCCATCTAGACTAAAGAAACACTCAAGTACCACACCGGCTTCAGCGAGCTACAACTACTGTAAGTTATGTTCACTCCTCGATGTTGGATCTATCTATATTTGCTTACCTGAATACCTACTTGTGGAAAATGCTTTTTTCATTCTCCAAGGTATATACAGAAAGGAATTGTAGGAATATATTCACAAAGTTAACGAAAATACATATATACTATGGAGTGCTTCATCTTTAGACCACTTCCAGAGGTGTAGGAAGCTCCTTGCTGCTCTGCATTGTCATTGGCAATATACTTCTCTTTTCCCTAAAAATGCACATTGCAATTTGGAGTTCGTGGGTGGTAGTTATACATCAACTGTGAGGAATATTTGAGAGTACTCTGTTTCATTACTGTTAAGAAGGGAGTATTTTATTTTCAACTCTTCATTATCCATTATTGTCTGATGTATATATTATTATATTATGCAATGGGAAAAACTATTGGCAGTGGTAACACTTACAGACTTATTATATTACTCAATAGTGCTTCATCACTATGTAAATATAATGCATGGTCAAATAGTACTGAATATCCATCTCAAATACAACCTGCTTGCTAAGTTTTTCCCGTGAGCACTTGTCCATGTCGAGTACTACTATTTGCTCTTATAGATAAATAGATATAGTTGAGTGGTGTTTCAAAAAGTTTAGAACTGAATATCCATCCATGTCGAGTACTACTATTTGCTCTTATAGATAATAGATATAGTTGAGTGGTGTTTCAAAAAGTTTAGAACTGAATATCCATGTCTATTGTGTCTTCTGAATTTATTACCCTGGCTACCAGGTCCGTGTATCCAAAAAGACATGTCTTCCCAAAACTAGTTAGAGTTAGACAATTTATTATCATGATTTTTTTAGCTATACTATCCTATTTCTTGTGAGAGTATTGGTCATGCTTTCAGCAAACCGTGAGCTAAATAATTTGGCAATGTGATCCTAAAGATGTAAATATTTGTTGTTACTTTCTGTCCACTTCTTCTTTGTTGTAGAAGTCAGCCTCTATATGGTTCTCCTGGAGGGCTGTATGCTGAATCAAAATCTTCAGAAAGTTACTAAGATTTCTAACAGAAGATATAGTGCTTTGTTAGGGCCTGGAGCAACGTGGTCTGCCAGTTCTCTCTCTCTCTCTCTCTCTCTCTCTCTCAAGTTGGCTGGTCTCTTATTTCCGAGAGTAGTCTGGTGATATAGCTTTCTGCTAGTTAATCTTTAGAAAAAATAATCTTTAGAAATTAGTGAAACATCTCCATTGTACTTGGATAATAGATTGAAATATGACTATGTAGAAAAATACCACTATCAAAATATGACTATGCAAAAAAATACCTCTGCAGATTTATAGGCATCCAGAAAAGCGAATTAATCTACCGGTTAGTAGATCATCTTAACTGGGACTGCAACTTGCTGCAATGGTACATGGCTAATGATATTGGCTCCTCTAATAAGCTTAGAATAGCACTCCTAAACCATACGTTCCTGAGAATATATATTTTTGTTTTAGCCAACCAAGCACCAGAAAATTAAGATGTATATTTTTACATGAAGCTGTGTAAACTTATTTACTCCTTATGTTATTTCATACTCTTGAAAAAAGTTTAACGGACAATGGTAAATCCATATACATTCTCAGTTTTGTGGACACCAAGGACATGGCCAACAGGGATGGCACCCCCGACAATGTCAAGAAAGCTTTGCCCCCAATTTGGTCAGAGGTGATTAACATTAAAACTAAATGGTGCGTGAAGCAGCTGATTGTGATGTGCTTATCATTGATTCCACCACTTGTGGCTTTGCAGCAGGTATATCCATGGATGGCCAGCCCCCGGGCATGCTCTCCTTGCTTTCACTCTTGGTATGATTTAAGAAATGGGTATTTGTGTTTGCCTTTATAGGATTCCGAGCTAATCTAATCTGGGTTCACCGTAGCGCCGCTTGACTGATCGTGTCGTCCTTGATGCTCTGCTCATCAGCTCATGGATATGTTGTTGGTATCTGAATTCTGGAGCCCACTCTCTTCCTGTCACACAACATGTTCCCAGTGCACCAGTGTGAACCTTTTCCTTCCCGTTTATAAACTAGTACATGTAGAGTGTTTCTGAACTAAACAAAGGGATTTTGTCTGCATGTGAGTCGCTAATGCGTAGGCAAAAATTTGTCTGTAGATAGATATAGCACAAGTCAAGTAGCAGCAGGATAATGTGTAGCACTCAGTGCGGTTCTTTTCCTTTTGATAACATGGCTTTCCTACATGATGACAATTGTTTGATTTTCAGTTGCGTGATGGTAGGAACATATGAGTGCACTATGCAAACCGTGGTTGATCTGCTGCTGCTATTGACATGAGTAAGGTGCCTATTTGGTGGTTTTTCTATGTTGTTAAATTATGTGCATCTAGTAGTATATTTTTGTTAAGCTTGTAGGTGAGAACATTTTGTGTGTTCATGCCCCTTTTTAGAATTCAACGTCTACAACGACGACGACGTCCCTACTGCCTCGATACAGGTACAATTTCTTCCTGTGACCGGCCATCGAGCCGATGAACTGCCTAGGTTTAAGTTTAGGGTAAGGTTTTTTTACTTCCTGATCATCACAATTTGATGAGTAGGAGTTGTTGTCAGTTGCTAGGTTGGTTTAGTGTGTTCAGTATTGAGTGTAGGGCTCTTGCCATAAGTTTCTAGTTGGTGTTGCAAACTTGTTCTGAAACTGATACTTTGATTTCTGAATCCTGATATACTAATGCCATTATTTGGTAGAGAAGAAACCATGGGATAGTGATGAACTTGTTCGCCCTGATGCATGTTTTTTAAGCACGCATATTGGAACTAAGAAAGTGTGAGACTGGGCCATCATAAAGTGTGAGACTGGGCCATCATAAATTTTCTACTTTAGGTTCAGTTCCATCATGAAAGAATGGTGGAGGCATTAGTCTTTTAGGGGTATTGTTTCCTGAATTTTTATCTGTCCTTTCACCTACTGATTTAATGTATTTGTCACCTACGAGTACCTTGCTGCAGGGTAGATGAACTTCATGTTGGATCTATGAACTCCTTTCAGCTAGATACTCATATTACGTTTTCTGCAGAAGTTGATCAGCCCAACGGTTCAGCCCGTGTTTTTGTAGATTGTTGATTGTGGACAGCAGGCCAAGCATCAGAACTCTAGAGTCAGTTTGACAGAAGGTATTTTCTCTCTATTTTGATATGTTGGAACATCATTCGATCGAAGGAGTCCATTTGAAGTATAGTTGTTTCTCCAAAATACCTACTTACTGTATATGCAATGTTTGCTGTCCATCTTTCATATATATTCTAGTTACTTCCGTGACATGTTTGATTGCTTGCAGCCCATCAATGACATGGATTTCATAAGACAGTCCAAGGTTGATGTTACAACATGGTCGCAAGCTATAGCTACTTATGATGTTCCACATCCTTAGAAGTACAATTTGATTCCACTACAGCTCTAGCTATGCAATCACAATGCTATTTAAAGTTTATATGTGCAATCTATTGGTCTCAAGCTATGTATGAATATTGTAATTTGACTGTAATAATTTGAGTGAAATTTAAACATCTGCATAAACTACTGTAATTTGAGTGAGCGATGTATTTGTTTGTATTATTGTGATTTGTATTGATGGGATTTGAGTGCAATACCTGCTGTAATTTGACAGTTGTGAGCCATTTTGAAAATTTAACTGCTGTAATTTGACTTCTGTTAGCTAAATTGCTACTGTAATTTTATGGTTGTTATCTTTTAGAGGCACTATGGATAATGCCTCAAAAAGCTGGTTTTAGAGGCACTATGGATAGTGCCTCAAAAAGCTGGGTTTTAGAGGCACTATGGATAGTGCCTCAAAAAGTTGGGTTTTAGAGGCACTATGGATAGTGCCTCAAAAAGTTGGGTTTTAGAGGCACTATGGATAGTGCCTCAAAAAGTTGGTTTTTTGAGGCACTATTGATAGTGCCTCAAAAAGTTGGTTTTTAGAGGCACTAGTCATAGTGCCTCAATTGACTAGGATTTAGAGGCACTCTAATTTGTGCCTTAAGTTGATTTTTGAGGCACTAGTCATAGTGCCTCAATTGGCTAGGATTTAAACGCATTAGTCATAGTGCCTCAATTAACTATGATTTAGAGGCATTTTTTAAAACTGCCTCAAAAAACTTTTACCTACACGACCGTCCCCGGCGCTTTTTTTAGTGCCTTAAAAACTTAATTGTGGCACTAATTTAACTATTGGAGGCACTTTAGAGTGCCTCTGAATACTGTACCTGCCATAGTGATACCTGCTGAACGGGGCGCCCACGCAGAGGGTCTCTGGCATGACCACATACGAGGAATGGCACGGCTCGTGCCCGGATGTCTTCCACCTACGCACTTTTGGGTGTGTGGCCCACGTCAAGGATGTGCGGCCGCATCTCAAGAAATTGGAAGACCGAAGCCGACCCATGGTGTTCATCGGCTACGAACAGGGGAGCACGGCCTGGCGCTGCTACGATCCTGACGGCAAGCGCGTACATGTCACACGGGACGTCGTGTTCGATGAGAAGGCCAAGTGGGGCTGGGAAGCTGAGCCAGAACCTGGAGCAGGTGGCGACAGTTTCTTCACAGTGGAGTATATGTCACTCTTTGTTCCTGCTACGAAGCAGGGGAGTGTGCCATGCACACCGATGCACGGGCCGTCTCCCGTGCCCGTGTCCGTGGCAACGCCCGCCACCGCATCGCCGCCACCCCAACCCACGCAGGTGGAATTTTCATCGCCACCCACAAGCTTCTCCTCCGCGCTTGACGCCGCAGACACCGGTGCGCATCCTCATCACTTCAGGACCATGGAGAATATCCTGGACGCTGGCCCTGCGCATGGCGTGCAGAACGCGTTCGACGCCGATCATGATTCGCGTGCAGAGGAAGAGCTGCACATCACCACCACGGACGAACCCACGACGTTCCGTGCCGCGGACGAGGAAGCTTGCTGGAGGAAGGCGATGCGGGATGAGATGGACTCGATCACCGCGAACCACACCTGGGAGCTCACCAACCTCCCTGCTGGCCACAGACAGGCCCATCAGCCTCAAGTGGATTTACAAGGTCAAGCGCGATGAAAATGGCGCCGTGCTGAAACACAAAGCTCGCTTGGTCGCCAAGGGGTTTGTGCAGCGCCACGGCATCGACTATGACGAGGTGTATGCACCAGTTGCTCGACTGGAATCAGTGCGGCTCCTCCTCGCACTTGTTGGCCATGCAGGGTGGCCGGTCCACCATATGGACGTGAAGACGGCGTTTCTCAACGGCGACCTCGACGAGGAGGTGTACGTCTCGCAGCCTCCTGGGTTCGAGGCACCTGGTTCTGACGGCAAGGTTCTGTGCCTGCGCAAATCCCTGTATGGGATGAAACAGGCCCCTCGGGCGTGGAACGCGAAGCTGGACAGTGTCCTGCAGCAGCTTGGCTTCACCAAGAGCCCTTCTGAGCATGCCATATACATGCGAGGCAAGGGGAGTGATCGGATTCTCCTTGGTATTTATGTGGATAATCTGATCATTGCTGGCAGTTGTGAGTCTGTTATTTCAGTCTTCAAGGAGGAGATGAAGAAAACTTTCCAGATGAGTGACCTAGGCAAGTTAAGCTTCTACCTCGGGCTCGAGGTACAGCAGAAGAACACGGGCAGCACCGTGACTCAGACGGCGTTTGCACAGTGCATTCTGGAGAAGAGCGGCATGTCAGGCTGTAACTCTTGCTCGACGCCCACTGAACACCGACTCAAACTCAGCAAGGACAGCACTGCAGATCCTGTCGACGCCACAGAATTCAGGAGCATTGTTGGCAGTCTAAGGTACTTGGTTCACTCACGACCGGATATCACTTTTCCTGTCAGCTATGTGAGCAGGTTTATGGAGAAACCAACGGTAGAGCATATGGTAGCAGTGAAGCATCTGCTGCGGTACATTGCAGGCTCTCTAAACTTTGGGTGTGTTTTCCCCAAGCGCACTGAAGAAGCCCACTTGATCGGATATTCTGACAGTGATCATGCTGGGGATCAAGACGGTCGGAAGAGCACTTCGGGTGCCTTCTTCTTCCTTGGGAAAAGCCCGATCAGTTGGCAGTCGCAAAAGCAGAAAATTGTCACACTGTCGTCGTGTGAGGCTGAATAGCTGAATATGTTGCAGGCACGAGCGCTGTCTGTCAGGGCATATGGCTGGCTCGGCTCCTTGGTGATCTGACAGATGAGGAAGCAAGGAAGTTTGAGCTCTACATCGACAACAAGTCTGCCATCTCCCTCAGCAAGAACCCTGTTTTCCATGATTGAAGTAAGCATATTGAACTTCGTTATCATTTCATTAGGGAGTGCGCTGAGAAAGGCAGAGTGGAGGTGAAGCATGTCAAGACAGAAGATCAGTAAGCAGACATACTGACAAAGCCTTTGGGTCGAGTCAGGTTCTTGGAGCTTCGATCGAGGATTGGCATGATAGAGAATAAATCCGTGCTCAGGATTAGGGAGTGATTGTTAGAAAATAATCCTGTGCACGTTAGGGAGTTTTTCCTTAGTCTGTTTTATTTCTTCAGATAAGCTCATTTGAATGTCGCATGAGCCCACGTTTGTGTGCGAGCCATGCCGTAGTGTGCGGATCAAACTCTGTCGAAGAGTTGTGTCCGGGTCGTAGGCGTAGTGGACGTTTAGGCCGGATCGTTCTCGTTAGTCGTGGGATGGCACGGCCGTATCGGATCGGACCCCGATCTTCTCGTTCTTTCTGTTTCTCAGTTCGATGAAATAAAAGGTAGGAAGCAAGACAGAAAAGCTGCAGGCTTTTAGCAGCACAAACTCTGAACTTTTCCTTTTTCTGTATCTCTCACTTTCGATCGCGAGGTAGCATAAGAGGTTCAGGAGAACATTTGGTACCAGAGCGACAGGAGACCATGTCCAATTCCCCGAAGAAGGACGAGGGCAAGGAGGCCATGACAGGCGGGTCGAAGCCACCTAAGCGACAGGTGTCAGCTTCTCCTGGTCGGCGTCGTGGCCGGAGTCCATCGCGATGTGGTGGCGGTGGCGGCGGTGAGATCGTAGTGCGGGAGCGCGTCGTGCGGGAGAGCACCGGCTCCGCGCAGTACCCGACTCTCACGCGCACCAACTACGCGGAGTGGGAGATGGTCATGCGCGTCCAGCTCTAGGCGCAGCACCTCTGGTCCGTGATCGAGCACGGCGCAGACGATCCGGAGGATGATCGGGCGGCGCTGGCGGCGCTCCTACGCGTCGTTCCTCCGGAGCTCGTCATGACTCTGGCGGGGAAGGACTGCGCCCACACTGCATGGGAGACGCTGAAGACAATGCGCCTCGACAGCGAGTCGATCCGCGAGGCCAAGGCGCAGACCCGCCGTCGCGAGTTCGAGGACCTGAAGTTCAAGGCTGGTGAGTCGATTGAGTCGTTTGCGATTCGGCTAACTGCACTTGTTAGCGACCTTGAGCTGCTAGGTGATCCGGTGGATGAGCACAAGGCGGTGCTGAAATTCCTCCGGACCATGCCGAAGAAATACCGCCCGGTGGTCATGGCCATCGAGCAAACGGTCAATCTCAGGACCCTCACCATTGAGGACCTGTGTGGCCGTTTGATCACCGTTTGATTTGGGTCGTAGGCGTAGTGGACGTTTAGGCCGGATCGGTCTCGTTAGTCGTGGGATGGCACGGCCGTATCGGATCGGACCCCGATCTTCTCGTTCTTTCTGTTTCTCAGTTCGATGAAATAAAAGGCAGGAAGCAGCACAAATTCTGAACTTTTCCTTTCTCTGTATCTCTCACTTTCGATCGCGAGGTAGCAGAAGAGGTTCAGGAGAACAGATTCGGCCTCCTGATCACAAAGTGGAGTACGTAGTTATCTCCATGCTTCATTCCTCTGGTCTCGAGCACATCATCAGTCAAATCCGCTGTCGTAGCCAGTGCCACATACAAAATTCACACTTCCGTTTAACTTTTGATTTTAACAACTTGGTGCACTGAATGTCTGAGGGCGATCCAAAGAACTGGGCCATGTAAGCAGATGTCGAACTGTATCGGGTTGTTCCCCTCAGGTTCCAATTGATTTGATCATTGTCATCAGTAATTAACAAAAGATTTGTATTTTTGGAGGGGGTGCCATGGGTGTCGTGAATTCCCAAAGTTGAATCTCCGTATTGATCTGGTGGAACACTGACATCGACTTGTCATTATAGCCATAGCTGCTTGGGCAACCACGATCATTTTGTGTCTAGTCGATTTGAACAAGTGTGGCGCTAGCTCAGCCGGTGCCACCCCGTCCAGCCAGGCTCAGTGGCGGGCCACACTATTCAGCAGGACATCAAACATGGATGACCATTCTCTAGTTTTGATCCACTTTTGACATCGTTTAGAATGGACGGGGCCAATTGTTAATGCCTTCATTTCATCTATCACGGTATTACAGAGCGCGGGCTCGTCGGCCACCTGTCACGACACCAAAATATGACTGTATCAAGTCTGTCATGGTGCATAATTATCTGTGCCGTCCCGTTTGGAGTCACGAAAGCTCACCCATGGGGAAAATATTGCAGGTAATTTTGTCTTATCTCATTCAAAATAGTGTCGCTTATGAAGGCAATTTTTGTAGCGAAGCCGTATGTAAAAGAAGATCCACATGTATAGTTAGCTGTTGTGCTTTAAATTCTTAAGCGTGTTTATTAGAAGCAAAAAATGATGGTAGCGTGTTTGTTAGAAGGGACGATGGTATGTGACGTTTCAATGTTAAACCCTTAAGAACCAAAAGAAATGCCATAACAGAACCAATAAATGATTAGTGCCAAAACAATTGAGTATTAATTCATGTGGACACATCATACATACTAGAACCTTTTAATATTGACAAGTATATATGCTAGAGGTATATATTCACATGAAGATGGACAACCATACACTATTAATTAAAATCTCTATCACACTAAATTAATGTTACACTTCAAAGTTCAAAGATCTACGATAAAAAATTTCACCATGTGTTAAGAGTTAAGATACGCTAGAACAAATATGAAATACATGTATTTATATGTGCATCACTAGGTACTCGGTGCAGGAACATAAATCTTTGTCTTCTTGCCCAGTTAATGGAAGGATTTCTTAATATTCGTTGCATGATAACATAAAAAATATCACATATATTTCATTGCAAAATATCGATTTACTTTAGTTTTATGTACATTAGCAATGTTGGACATTATAATTGTATAAAACATAAAATTGCATCATAACATCAATATACTGTCATTTGTTTTAAGTATAATGGAAAACTATACTAGTCAAAAGTATTTGCAGGCTAAGAGCGGTATAATACATCATGTTTTTCGATTGTATTTGCGGCCTAAGAGTGTGCTTACATAGTCTTTTGTCTATCTTCACAAGTCTTCAGTACTCACTTGTGATCACTTAGAGTCTCTTAGTCCATTGTAAAAAAAGTCATTGGTCAATGGTAAACCAGTTGATTATATAGCTCATGGTTTTATGGCTAGTCCGGACAAATAGAACACTAGTGATATGGGTCTTTTGTTGCCAGTCTTGCATAGGTACCTTTTTGGTGATCTTGATGATGCATTTTTACTTAATTTCACATCTGACGATGAAGCGACGATTCAGTGCTCCTGCTATGATTAATAACATATTTCACATTTAATAACGAGTCTTTTGGTGTTTGTATGACAAATAATACTTTTGATACATTGCTATGACCCCCACGATGGCCACGGAGTTGTAGTACCTTTGTTATATGAACATGTCTAGGTTGATTTGAAATACCTTCTACTAGCACATGAATTTTTAATTTCATGAGGTCGATTCGAAACTCATGATTGTTCATTGATCAGTTGTACTCACTGATGGCGCTGCGTCAACGTGGGAGCGCTTTGTCGGGAAACTACAAGAGCATGGTGTGATGTAGCACAGCAGCAAGACTTCCCTCAGTAAGAAACCGAGGTTATCGAACCAGTAGGAGAAAGGAAACGTCTCAAAGGTGTTGCAAGCAACTTGGAAACCTGCACAACATAAACTCAAGACTTTGCCCCAACGAACAGTGAGGTTGTCAATCTCACCGGTTGCTGTAACAAAGGATTAACTGTATGGTGTGGAAGGTGAAAGTGGTTTGCAGCAAGTAAACAGTAACAGTGGAAGATGTATCAATGGTAAAGATTGGACTGGGGTCCATAGTTCACTAGAGGTGTTCTCCTTAGATAAACAAACATTGCATGCTGGGTAAACAAATTACAGCAGGACAATTGACAGGACTGAGCAAGGCATAACAATGCAATACTAGACATCAAGATCCTATGAGATTCGATTGGGCAATACAACAAGATACATAGACTGCCATCCAACTACATCTATGACTAGAAGTCCACCTTTGGGTTATCATCCAAACCCCCTCCAGTATTAAGTTGCAAGCAACAGACAACTGCTTTAAGCAAAGTGTGTAAGGTAAACAATCCACTTGTTCCATGAACAAGAGACCGTTGTTTTCTCCCTAGTGGCAACAACACATTGTAACACCCTTAGAATCGACCCTATGCAAGTTTTAGCGATTTCCGCCAAACCCGCATAGAAACGATTCAAAGGTGCCCACCAGGCACTTTCGTGCGGGTGGAAAACGAAGTAATAACATTACACAACAGTCCTCGATGGGACCCACAGAACAGATATGTATACAACACGACTCCAGGAGTCAAGAATACAGATATAATATACAAAGATCCAAATCACCTTGAAAATGATAGAGCGTCCGACTACGGACAAGATGCAAATGGGGCTAAGAGCCCTGAAGAATCACCAATGGCGTCCATAACCCTGCCCAGGCCAAGACGGAAGGGTAACCCTGCTAACGACGTCGATCTCAAAACCTGCTTAAACAAAAGGGGTGCCGAGAAAGGGCAAAGGAAAAAGAGGAGCGTCAGTACTGAGGCCAGTATACGGCGAGACTAGAATTCGGCGGTCCTCGCCTACATAGGTATGGTGGACTGAAGCGGCAGCACAACATGCACTAAACAACCTATAGAGACTCGATACAAATGGCGGCTATCAGAGAGGGATAAGAAAAACCTATTCGGAACCAACCTGAATCCAACACCAAACAAACCCATCCTGGTATCCCCCCCCCTCGATACCAAACGAGGAAGTCAACCGAGGAGCTCACACAGTTGGCAGTTTTATTTATCCAGTTATCGTTGCAGTAATTACTAGTCAGGTATAGATAATCATCCTGATAAAATAAGCAGTGGGCACTTTGAATTAACCATTCCGTTGTAGTTGCGACACTTACTAGTCAGATACAATTAGCATGAGATATCCCTAAACCCAGCAGTTGTTGGTATTTTTATTTAGCCATTCCGTCGCAGTGAAACTGATTACTAGTCATATCGGAAACAAGTCAATTTATAACAGTAAACTTTAGTTTTAGTTGTGTATGATCGAGACCTGTGCTCCAAGTCGTCCATAACCGCGGACACGGCTTCTCGAAAAGATTAAACCCTGCAGGGGTGCACCAAAGTATCCACAAGCACTTCGACCCTTTTTGCCAGATCAGTTAACATACACCCATCGGTATGTCGGCGGGGCCTAAGTCACGACGTTCCCAGACCCAAAGCAAGCACGGGGGGCCACCCCACTAAGTACACCCGCAACAAAGTCGGCCGGTCTCCGAGCCGGACTCAGGGTTTGCGACAGTGGCTGTAAACGACAGCAAATCCCAAAACTGGGACTGTCGATACCGCGAAAACACTCCGCTTCCAAAACAGTACAGCGTGCTCCTCACACAATCGTAAATAAAGCAGTAAAGCATGGCATAAGTACAGAATAGTAATAAAGCCCCAAACTACTTGTGGCCCCCAGTACAATACTTTGAAATCAGGTACTAATCGATGGGGGGCCCATATCTCCCCACCTGTGGTTAGCGCGCTCGATCTCGGAACAGGTGTCAAGAACTCGGGGTCCTACGGGACACAAGTGGGCGGTCGAAAAACCAGATATTATCTATCACCCACCGGTGCCTCTGCTTACCTACTTCAATTTTAGTTGTTAAACAGTAATTAAAGTGAACAATAATTAAAGCCATGATCATCTCCAACATTAAACAGGCGGCAATTCTCCAACAACTGTGGTACTTGACGACACTCAACAGCACTCGAGCAAGCGACTACGACGCGCAAGTCCAGCTATCTACCAAACAATAGGTAATAGGATGTGTCCAAGGCAATATAAGGCTGCAAGGGATATCACGGGTACGAAAACTAGAGCAACGCAACACAGATAGCAATAGATCAACAGGAGGGAATAAATACTATAAAAGTAAGATAGGTAGAAAGGGGGAGATGCTCGCCTGAAAACATTGCCGAAGGTTCATCCGAAGATCGGGTCGACACTCGCATCAACTCAACGGCCTTATCCGCGAAGAAGCAAATCACTAGAAGAAACACCGGATGCAATATTTAATACTACGACATAAGATCGAGCATGATGCATGTATGATGTATGGCATGGCAAAGATGCGATGCAATTAGGCCATATTAAGCGGAACCGGGGTCCCGACAATTAATTAAATGGTTCAAGTTGTTAACTACCCCGCAATTTAAATGTTGTCTTAACATAGCAGAAGATAGCACCGGTTCGCTACACAAATTTAAATGAGGCCAATATAAGGCTAGATTTGCCCGCATATGGGCCCCATATTTAATTATTAGGTGAATCGGCATAAGGCCCCCAAACCACATGGCAAGGATGCATGCATGAACAATTTAATATGCGAAAAGTTGTATTATATTATAAAATAGGGTTTCGGGAAGGGGTTCACACATTGAGGGGTCTCGACGGTCTTGGGGTTCCGGGGTTCGGGGTCGGTCTCAGGGTTCAGGGTTCGACGGAATCGGTCTCGGATAACTGAGGTAGATCTTGTCGCATCCGGGAAGCAGGGCTTGGTCGAAGTCGGGGGCACAGCGGGTCCGCCCTGGTCGGTGCCGATCTTGTCGTTGCGCAGATCTTGTCGGGTCCTCGAGTCGGGACGGTCTTGGCATTCGGGGTGAAGTGCTTGTCGTTCTATGGCAAGCTTGGCGGCTTCGGATCCGGAAAGAAGCACTCGACGTTCCGGGGGGGGGGGGGGGGAAGACCTTGGCGTCCTATATTGAGGTTGTCGGGTGTCGGTGCCGGACTCGGGTGTGGCGTCGATGGTCTTGCGTGGCCCGATGGTTCCATGTAGGAGATTTCCGGGTACCGCGGCGGAGTTCTCGGGTTGCATAAACTCTAAATCGTCTCCACCAATCTTCCACCACTGCACCTCATCTCCAAAACAGCACATCTTTGCAAAGCCACCATAGTACCACTATACCACACGCATACAGTACAGGTGCTACCCGTGTCTGTGAGTGGTAGCTACTGTCAGAACACCACAGACAGCGGGAACCCATTGGTACAGTGTGCGACAGGGGCGGTGATAGAGGCGCCCGGCCGCGGTATGCAGAGGCGCAGAAGGTCTCGGGGTCGCATCCAGCAGCCGACGGAGGGGCGAGGTTGGTGGTGGCCCGCCGGACGGAGCAGAGGAGGCCCTAGCAGAGAGACGAAGACGACGCAGGTGACGGCTTGAGCTTGACGGGATGGGCATGGCGAGCTGCAGGGTGCTCGGCCGCAGCACAACAGAGGCGGAGGTCCTGTCGCCGGAGGCGGGCATGGTGATGGCGGGCTCGCCGGGGGAAGCTCTGGCAGCAGGGGCGGCCCGAGGAGGCGCCGGCGTCGGGGTAGGGCGGAGCCGCACGGGCTGGACGGGGAGAGGGGCGGTGAAGGTGGGGGACGGAGCAGCGCCGACGGGAGGCTCGAGCAGCGGGGCAGAACGTGGCCAGCGCGGAGAGAGGGAGCTCCGGAGGCGAGGTCGACGGGGGCTCGAGGCGGCCGGCGGGGCGGTGGAGAAGGTCGGCGGAGGCGAGGCAGGGGCGAGGCAGAGCGGAGGGAGGAGGCCGCGGCGAGGAGGAGGGCGGCCGGAGGGAGGCGCTCGGGAGGTTGGGGAAGGACGGCGGGGCGGCGCAGGAGGGGCCGGGGCCGGCGAGGCGGCCGGACTCGGGGCGAGCTTGGCGGGGAGGAGAGGCCGGCGGAGCTTGGCGATGCGGGGCCGCGGGGTGGAAGGAGGAAGCCGGCGAGGGGGGCGGCGCTCGGCCGGAGGGGAGGCGCGGAGGGGAGGGCGACGGGGTGGTGCCGAAGGAGGCGGCGGCGAAGCGGGTCCCAGAGCGGCGGCGGGGACGGGCGCGGCTCGGGCCGGCGAGGGGGAACGGAGGCGGAGGAGAGGGACCAGGGCGGCGGGGTGCGAGCGGAGGACGATGGGGAGGGGAGAGAGGGCGAGCGGGGTCGGTGGGTGGTGGGACCGGGGTGGGCCAGGGACGGTGGCGTGCGGTTGGTGGGAGGGTGTACCTGGGCAGGTCGATCGGGGGGAGGCGGTGTGGGGTGAGTGGGGTTGGGGGGTTTGACCAGGGGGAGAGAGGGAGTGGCTGCGGTTGGGGCCAGGGGGACAGGTGGGGCCCGGTTGGAAAAGGGAGGGTAGAGAGGCTGTGGGTGAGAGAGGGAGTGGGGAGGGACTGGTGGATTGATGAGGTGGCGGGGTGGGTAGGAAATTGGGGGAGGGGTGAGGTGGCGAGCTGTGAGAGGTGGGTAGATTAGGATTGGGTGGGGATAGGATTTAGAGTTGGGTAGGTTAGGGATTTCGGGCGAACCGTTTTATTCTGGGGTGGTCGACTGGGTCGAATCGGCCCGTTCGACTGCCCCACTAAAAATAATTAAATATTTTATTTATTTCAAACAGGGCTTTTGCAAACCGATAGCAGACAAAACAAAATAATCCGGAGACCCGGGTTTTGCGTTTGAACAAAGACGGGGCGTTTTAGAAAACACAAAATAGGTTTTTCTGCAAATAGTTTTATGCAAGCAAATGCAAGATGATGACGATGCTCAAATGCAATGTGGCATGATGACATGAGCATGCGGTCATGATGATGCAGTGCACAAAAACAACACGATTTTCTAGTAGTGGTTTTACGGGATGCCACAATTCGACACCACTAACAATGGATCTCGCCCTCGAGATCCGCCTCATGGTACCGGAAGGAAGGTCGGCGATCTGCGTCTTCTCACTTCGTGTAGATCCTCGCGACACCACTAACAAGAGGTCGTTGTCCGTGATCGTCGAGAGAACACTCCGGGGACAAAAGGTCGAAGGTAGAGGTATCGACAAATAAAGCCACCTCTAGCTTCCGTGGACGGAGTAAAATTGCTGGATCCACTGATTCGATGTACAAGAGCGAATGATAAGAGTAGTCGGATGGTGATCAGTCCATCGCGCACCCAAACCATTACTCTGCACACGAATAGGCGGATTATGCAACCAACTCTCGGAATCAGACTGAAGATCTCGACAATCGAGGTTCGGAACAAAGGAGTGATGCAGACTCTGCATCAGATCTGGCGTAGATGATGTCGTCGGGTCGGACAACACCGGAAGGCACGAGAAGGAACGAAGAGAAGTCCACCAGACGAAGGATTCCTCGGATATCATGAAGACCAGATGTAGCAACACCATTATCAAAGAAGGAAGCGAAATCCTGAAGGTACGACGGAACCCCACCACGAGAAATCCTGGACTCGAAGAGAGAGAAGAGAGCGGATTCAAAACACGCAGAGGTGAGAGGAGAGCAGCAGAGGGGTAAGGAGTAAAATCAGACCTAATCAGTGTTGGAGATATGCCCTAGAGGCAATAATAAATGTAGTTATTATTATATCTTTGTGTTTATGATAAATGTTTACATTCATGCTATAATAGTATTAACAGGGAAACATTAATACTTGTGTGATTTGTAAACTTAATTTGAAGTCCCTAGTATAGCCTCTATAATTCACTAGCTTGTTGGTTGATAAATGATTGTGGTTTCCCTATCATGAACATTGAGATGTTATCAACAACAAGATCATATCGTTAGGAGAATGATATGGTGGACATACTCCTATAGATAAGCGTAGCATAAAGATCAAGTCATTTCAATAGTTCAATTTCTATATGCTTTCTGATACATAGTAACCTAATTCCTTCGACCATGAGATCATGCATATCACCTTTACCGGATGGATGCTTTGATGACATCAAACACCACACCGTAACTGGGTGGCTATAAAGGTGGCATTGAGTGTTCGGAAAGTATTGGTTGAGACACATGGATCAAGAGTGGGATTTGTCCATCCATATGACGGATAGATATTCTCTGGGCCCTCTCGGTGAAATGTCATCCAATTAGCTTGCAAGCATGTGACTGGCTCACAAGGGATCACATATCACGGGAACGAGAAAAGAGTACTTATCAGTAACGAGGTTGAACTAGGTATGCAGAGATACCGACGATCATAACCTCGGATAAGTAACATATCGTGAGACAAAGGGAAATTGGTATCGTATGTAAGTGGTTCATTCGATCGCAAAGTAATCGTAGAAATATGTGGGAGCCATATGAATTTCCAGATTCCTCTATTGGTTATTGTTCGGAGAAGTGTCTCGATCATGTCCGCATAATTCACGAACCGTAGGGAGACACACTTAAGGATTCGACGTTGTTTTGAGTAGTTATGGTATTATGAGAAAGAGACCGAATGTTGTTCGGAGTCCCGGATGGGATCCGAGATATCACGAGGTGATCCGGAATGGTCCGTAGAATAAGATTCATATAAAGAAAGTCCCGTTTCGGAGTTCGGAAATGATTCCGGTGAATGTTCTAGAAGGTTCCGGAATGTCCGGCACTCCGGGAGGGGGGAGGGGTACATGAATGTGTCATTACATATTGGAATGATTGCATCATGTACTAAGTGTTCTTGCTGTCCCAAATAAAGGATTAAATTGAATCCTAAAACAGAAAAGTCAAATGTCCAGTTTGAAAGTCAAAAGGCTAAAACAAGAAACTGTGGGAAACAAGCAAGAGGAGTTGGGAACCGACTTGAGGGAGGAGTCTCCTCCCCAAGCCGGCGCGCCACCCAAGGCCGACTTGGGGAGGGACTCCCCTCCCCTGGCCGCGCCTCCCCACCTATAAAAGGAGGGGCAGGGCCCCCTCCTCTAGACACACAAGTTTCTACCTCTAATCTCCGGTTTAGAGCCGTTTTGGTTTAGAGCTTCTAATTGCTTTAGCCTGCGGTTTAGATCCTTCTAATTGGTGTGTCTAATCTCTAGACCACTAATAGCCCTCTCTCATAATCCACCATACTCGCTCCGGCTTAAGGCGAAGCCCTGCGGGATCTCCCCTCTACTTCCGGTACCACGCCGTTGTGCTGCCGGAATCGCGAGGAGAGTGCTACAACCTCCGCTGCCTGCTGGAACAAGGGAGAGGAAGGTCTTCGTCGAGTACCGAACGTGTGACCGACTGCGGGAGCGCTGCCGGAACGCAGCGCCGGAAGGATCGTCTACACGATCTTGAGATCGGGAAGAGTACGACTACATCACCCACGAGAATCCGCTCTCGTTAAACGCTTTGGAATCTTCGAGGGTAAGTTATTCCATCAACTCGTTGCTACAATCTAGTAGATAGATCTTGGCTTGTTTGTTTGTATGCGATAGAATTTTTTTTTGTTTTCCATGCTACGAACCCCTACAGTGGTATCAGAGCCGTGTCTATATGTAGATCTGTTGCACGAGTAGAACACAATGGTCATTGTGGGCGTTGATGCTTTTATTGTCGATTACTTCTTGTGTACTTTGCATCTTGCGGTATGTTGGGATGAAGCGGCCCAGGCTAACCTTACATGACATCGTTCATGAGACTTGCTCCACGCTTGACATGCAACTTGTATTGCATAAGTGGCTTTGCGGGTGCCTGTTTCTCCTAGCATAGTTAAGATCCAATTTACAACGGGTGATCAACAATGCTAGTATCAATGTTGTGGTTCTTGTTCGTAAGTTAGAACGACACTTATTGAAAGCCTCAAACCACGTAAAATATGCAAAGAAAGTAGAGGCGTCTAACTTTGTTTTGCAGGGGCGTGCAGTGATGTGATATGGCCATGATTGTGATTATATTTGATGTATGCAATGTTCCTTATTGTAAGTTGGCAACCGGCAGGAGCCATATGGTTGTCTTTAATTTATGTTAAGACCCGCGTGTCTATTCAAAGTAGTTGTAATAGTTGAAGCCGGTGGACGACAACCATGGATAAGCGTCATTGACCTTGATGCAATGCCGGTGATGATGGAGATCATGTTCGTGCTTGAAGATGGAGATCGGAAGCACAAAGAAGAAAGGCCATATCATATCACATATATATTGAATTGCATGTGATGTTAATCCTTTATGCATCTTGTATTGCTTAGTAGACGACGGTAGCTTTATAAGATGATCCCTCATGCACATCAATTTCAAATCATAAAGTGTTCACCCTTAGTTAGCACCGTTGCGAAAGCTTGTTGTTTCGAAGCACCACGTGATGATCGGGTGTGCTAGATTCTGCAAGTGTATACAACGTGAGCAAGCCAGATTTGCTCATGCAGAAACTAAGGTTTGATCTTGACGAGCCTAGCATGTACAGACATGGTCTCGGAACACGGATCACCGAAAGTTAAAGCATGAATCATATAGTAGATATGATGAACATGTCGATTGTTCACCATTGAAGCTATATCAACTCTCGTGATGATCGGTGTTGGTATGGTGGATTTGGTTCGTGTGATCACTAAAACAATGTGAGGGATATTGTTTTGAGTGGGAGTTCACCTAGTTTAATTTCATTAATTTGAACTCAATTTGTCATAAACTTAGTCTAAACTATTGCAAATATGTTGTAGATCAATGGCAGCCCCTACCATCAATTTTAATGCGTTCCTAGAGAAAGAAAAGTTGAAAAACAATGGAAGCAACTTCGCGGATTGGTTCCGCAATTTGAGGATTGTCCTCACAGCTGGTAATTTGACCTATGTGCTGGATGCACCGCTGGGTGACCCACCTGCAGATGATGCTCCCGATGAAGTAAAGAATGTTTACCTCGCTCGGAAGAATCAGTACTCCATAGTTCAGTGTGCTATCTTGTATGGTTTGGAATCGGAGCTTCAGAAAAGGTTTGAAGATTCAGACCCATATGATATTGTCGAGGATCTCAAATTGATTTTTGAGACTCATGCGGCAATTGAAAGTTATGAAGCTTCTGAAAAGTTCTTTAACTGCAAGATGGAAGAGGGCAGCTCCGTCAGTGAGCATGTGCTTAATATGTCTGGGCACGCAAACAAACTTCAAAGCTTGGGTATTGTGATTCCTAATGCTTTGGGGATTTACCGTGTCCTCCAATCACTACCACCAAGTTACAAGAACTTTGTGATGACTAAAACATGCAGAACATGAACAAGACGTTGCCAGAACTCTTTGCCATGTTGAAATCTGCAGAAGTGGAGATTAAGAAAGAGCACCAAGTGTTGTTGGTCAATAAGACCACCAAATTCAAGAAAGGCAAGTCTAAGCAAAAGGGACACTTCAAGAAGGGTGGTAAGAAAGTTGCCACGCCGGCGAAGAAGACCAAGGCTGGACCTAAGCCTGATACTGAGTGCTTTTACTGCAAGGGAGAAGGTCACTGGAAGCGGAATTGCCCAAAGTACTTGGCGGATTTGAAGAACGGCAACATCAAGAAGAAAGGTATATCTGATATACATGTTATTGATGTGTATCTCACTAGTACTCGTAGTAGTGCCTGGGTATTTGATACTGGTTCGATTGCTCATATTTGTAACTCGAATCAGGTGCTGCAGAATAAACGGAAGCTAGCGAAGAACGAGGTGACGATGCGCGTGGGAAACGGATCAAAGGTTGATGTGATCGCGGTCGGCACGCTACCCCTTCATCTACCATCGGGATTAGTTTTATACTTAAATAATTGTTATTTAGTGCCTGTGTTAAGCATGAACATTATATCGGGATCTTGTTTATTGCGAGACGGTTACTTGTTTAAATCAGAGAATAATGGTTGTTCGATTTATATGAGTAATATGTTTTATGCACATGCACCTTTGATAGATGGTCTATTCTTATTGAATCTCGATAGTGGAAATACACATATCAACAACATTGAGGCTAAACGTTTGAAATCAAGCGATAATTCGACCTATATGTGGCACTGTCGTCTTGGTCACATTGGAGTGAAGCGTATGAAGAAACTCCATTCCGATGGACTTCTTGAATCACTTGATTTTGAATCACTTGAAAGATGCGAAGCATGTCTGATGGGAAAAATGACTAAGACTCCATTTTCTGGTATGATGGAGCGAGCTACGGACTTATTGGAAATTATACATACCGATGTGTGTGGTCCAATGAGTGTAGTATCGCGCGGTGGTTATCGTTATGTTCTTACCTTCACGGATGATTTGAGTAGATATGGGTATATCTATTTCATGAAACATAAGTCCGAAACTTTCAAGAAGTTTAAGGAGTTTCAAAGTGAGGTAGAGAATCAACGTAACAAGAAGATTAAATTTCTACGTTCTGATCGTGGAGGTGAATATCTAAGTTACAAGTTTGGCGAGCATTTGAAGAAATGCGGAATACTTTCACAGTTGACACCGCCGGGAACACCACAGCGTAATGGTGTGTCCGAACGTCGTAATCGAACTCTCTTAGATATGGTTCGTTCTATGATGTCACTTACAGATTTACCGCTATCATTTTGGGGTTATGCATTAGAAACAGCCGCATTCACTTTAAATAGGGCACCATCTAAATCCGTTGAAACGACACCGTATGAATTATGGTTTGGGAAGAAACCTAAATTGTCGTTCCTTAAAGTTTGGGGATGCGAAGCCTATGTAAAGAAGTTACAGCCGGACAAGCTTGGACCCAAAGCGGAAAAATGCGTCTTCATAGGATACCCGAAGGAAACTATTGGGTATACCTTCTATCATAGATCCGAAGGCAAAATCTTCGTTGCCAAGAATGGATCCTTTCTAGAGAAGGAATTTCTCTCGAAAGAAGTGACTGGAAGGAAAGTAGAACTCGACGAGGTTGTCGAACCTTCTCTCGGAATTGCGAGTAGCGCAGCACCGGAAGAAGTTCCTGTGGTGCCTGCACCAATTAGAGAGGGAGCTAATGATGGTGATCATGAAACTTCGGTTGAAGTTGCTACAGAGCCTCGGAGGTCAACGAGAACTCGTACCACTCCAGATTGGTATGATCCCGTTATGAGTGTCATGTTGGTGGACAACACCGATGACCCCGAGACATATGAGGAAGCGATGATGAGCCCAGATTCCAATAAATGGCAAGAAGCCATGAAATCCGAGATTGGATCCATGTACGAAAACCAAGTATGGACTTTGGTGGACTTACCGGATGGCCGAAAGGCTGTCGAGAACAAATGGATTTTCAACAAGAAAACAGATGCTGATGGTAATGTTACTGTCTATAAAGCTCGACTTGTCGCAAAAGGGTTTCGACAAATTCAAGGAGTTGACTACGATGAGACTTTCTCACCGGTAGCGAAGCTAAAATCTGTGAGGATTATGTTAGCAATCGCTGCATATTATGATTATGAGATATGGCAGATGGATGTCAAAACAGCATTCCTCAATGGAGATATTGATGAAGAGTTGTATATGATGCAACCCAAAGGTTTTGTCAATCCTAAAGATGCTAACAAGGTATGCAAACTTCAACGGTCCATCTATGGATTGAAGCAAGCATCCCGAAGTTGGAATCAACGTTTTGATAAGGTAATCAAAAGTTTTGGTTTTATACAAACTTATGGAGAAGCTTGTATTTACAAGAAAGTGAGTGGGAGCTCTGTAGCATTCTTAATACTATATGTGGATGACATATTGTTGATTGGGAATGATGTAGACCTTCTTAATAGTGTCAAAGAATATTTGAATAATAGTTTTTCAATGAAGGATCTTGGCGAAGCAGCTTACATATTAGGCATAAAGATTTATAGAGATAGATCGAAACGCCAAATATCATTGTCACAGAGTACATATTTGGACAAAGTTCTAAAGAGGTTTGGAATGGAAGAAAGCAAGAAAGGGTTCTTCCCCATGTTGCCCAATACGACCTTGAGTAAAACTCAAAGTCCGACATCGGCAGAAGATAGAGAAAGGATGAGTAAGACTCCCTATGCATCAGCCATAGGATCTCTAATGTATGCCATGCTATGTACTAGACCCGACATCGCATATGCTGTTAGTCTAACTAGCAGATATCAAAGTGATCCAGGAGTGGATCATTGGACAGCGGTCAAAAACATCCTTAAGTACTTGAGAAGAACTAAGGATATGGTTCTTTCTTATGGAGGTGATGAACAGCTCGTTGTTAATGGTTACACCGATGCTAGTTGGAACACCGATCCGGATGATTCTAAATCACAATCTGGATACGTATTTATTTTGAATGGTGCAGCAGTTAGCTGGAGGAGTGCAAAGCAAAGCGTTGTGGCGAGATCTTCAACTGAATCGGAATACATGGCTGCTTCGGAGGCTTCACAAGAAGCGATATGGATGAAAGAGTTCATTACAGAGCTGGGTGTGGTTCCTAGTGCGCTGGACCCAATGTCTATCTACTGTGATAACATGGGCGCCATAGCCAATGCGCAAGAACCAAGGTCACACAAGAAGCTGAAGCATATCAAGCTACGTTTTCACGCTATTCGAGAACATATCCAGGATGGGGATATAAAGATTTGCAAAGTACACACAGATCTGAATGTGGCGGATCCGTTGACTAAACCTCTCCCGAGGGCAAAACATGACCAACACCAAACTGCCATGGGTGTTCGGTATATTACCATGTAATCTAGATTAGATGACTCTAGTGCAAGTGGGAGACTGTTGGAGATATGCCCTAGAGGCAATAATAAATGTAGTTATTATTATATCTTTGTGTTTATGATAAATGTTTACATTCATGCTATAATAGTATTAACAGGGAAACATTAATACTTGTGTGATTTGTAAACTTAATTTGAAGTCCCTAGTATAGCCTCTATAATTCACTAGCTTGTTGGTTGATAAATGATTGTGGTTTCCCTATCATGAACATTGAGATGTTATCAACAACAAGATCATATCGTTAGGAGAATGATATGGTGGACATACTCCTATAGATAAGCGTAGCATAAAGATCAAGTCATTTCAATAGTTCAATTGCTATATGCTTTCTGATACATAGTAACCTAATTCCTTCGACCATGAGATCATGCATATCACCTTTACCGGATGGATGCTTTGATGACATCAAACACCACACCGTAACTGGGTGGCTATAAAGGTGGCATTGAGTGTTCGGAAAGTATTGGTTGAGACACATGGATCAAGAGTGGGATTTGTCCATCCATATGACGTATAGATATTCTCTGGGCCCTCTCGGTGAAATGTCATCCAATTAGCTTGCAAGCATGTGACTGGCTCACAAGGGATCACATATCACGGGAACGAGAAAAGAGTACTTATCAGTAACGAGGTTGAACTAGGTATGCAGAGATACCGACGATCATAACCTCGGATAAGTAACATATCGTGAGACAAAGGGAAATTGGTATCGTATGTAAGTGGTTCATTCGATCGCAAAGTAATCGTAGAAATATGTGGGAGCCATATGAATTTCCAGATTCCTCTATTGGTTATTGTTCGGAGAAGTGTCTCGATCATGTCCGCATAATTCACGAACCGTAGGGAGACACACTTAAGGATTCGACGTTGTTTTGAGTAGTTATGGTATTATGAGAAAGAGACCTAATGTTGTTCGGAGTCCCGGATGGGATCCAGGATATCACGAGGTGATCCGGAATGGTCCGGAGAATAAGATTCATATAAAGAAAGTCCCGTTTCGGAGTTCGGAAATGATTCCGGTGAATGTTCTATAAGGTTCCGGAATGTCCGGCACTCCGGGAGGGGGGAGGGGTACATGAATGTGTCATTACATATTGGAATGATTGCATCATGTACTAAGTGTTCTTGCTGTCCCAAATAAAGGATTAAATTGAATTCTAAAACAGAAAAGTCAAATGTCCAGTTTGAAAGTCAAACGGCTAAAACAAGAAACTGTGGGAAACAAGCAAGAGGAGTTGGGAACCGACTTGAGGGAGGAGTCTCCTCCCCAAGCCGGCGCGCCACCCAAGGCCGACTTGGGAGGGACTCCCCTCCCCTGGCCGCGCCTCCCCACCTATAAAAGGAGGGGCAGGGCCCCCTTCTCTAGACACACAAGTTTCTACCTCTAATCTCCGGTTTAGAGCCGTTTTGGTTTAGAGCTTCTAATTGCTTTAGCCTGCGGTTTAGAGCCTTCTAATTGGTGTGTCTAATCTCTAGACCACTAATAGCCCTCTCTCATAATCCACCATACTCGCTCCGGCTTAAGGCGAAGCCCTGCGGGATCTCCCCTCTACTTCCGGTACCACGCCGTTGTGCTGCCGGAATCGCGAGGAGAGTGCTACAACCTCCGCTGCCTGCTGGAACAAGGGAGAGGAAGGTCTTCGTCGAGTACCGAACGTGTGACCGACTGCGGGAGCACTGCCGGAACGCAGCGCCGGAAGGATCGTCTACACGATCTTGAGATCGGGAAGAGTACGACTACATCACCCACGAGAATCCGCTCTCGTTAAACGCTTTGGAATCTTCGAGGGTAAGTTATTCCATCGACTCGTTGCTACAATCTAGTAGATAGATCTTGGCTTGTTTGTTTGTATGCGATAGAATTTTTTTTTGTTTTCCATGCTACGAACCCCTACAATCAGAACTATCCAACCGATTTTGCAAAAATAGTTTTGACACTCTACTTCGGCCGTTAGCTAGGTTATCCTACAGGTTGGACTTGTGGGGTATCGCAACTGCTGGGCTCTGATACCACTCTGTAACACCCTCAGAATCGACCCTATGCAAGTTTTAGCGATTTCCGCCAAACCCGCATAGAAACGATTCAAAGGTGCCCACCGGGCACTTTCGTGCGGGTGGAAAACGAAGTAATAACATTACACAACAGTCCTCGATGGGACCCACAGAACAGATATGTATACAACACGACTCCAGGAGTCAAGAATACAGATATAATATACAAAGATCCAAATCACCTTGAACATGAGAGAGCGTCCGACTACGGACAAGATGCAAATGGGGCTAAGAGCCCTGAAGAATCACCAATGGCGTCCATAACCCTGCCCAGGCCAAGTCGGAAGGGTAACCCTGCTAACGACGTCGATCTCAAAACCTGCTTAAACAAAAGGGGTGCCGACAAAGGGCAAAGGAAAAAGAGGAGCGTCAGTACTGAGGCCAGTACACGGCGAGACTAGAATTCGGCGGTCCTCGCCTACATAGGTATGGTGGACTGAAGCGGCAGCACAGCATGCACTAAACAACCTATAGAGACTCGATACAAATGGCGGCTATCAGAGAGGGATAAGAAAAACCTATTCGGAACCAACCTGAATCCAACACCAAACAAACCCATCCTGGTATCCCCCCCCTCGATACCAAACGAGGAAGTCAACCGAGGAGCTCACACAGTTGGCAGTTTTATTTATTCAGTTATCGTTGCAGTAATTACTATTCAGGTATAGATAATCATCCTGATAAAATAAGCAGTGGGCACTTTGAATTAACCATTCCGTTGTAGTTGCGACACTTACTAGTCAGATACAATTAGCATGAGATATCCCTAAACCCAGCAGTTGTTGGTATTTTTATTTAGCCATTCCGTCGCAGTGAAACTGATTACTAGTCATATCGGAAACAAGTCAATTTATAACAGTAAACTTTAGTTTTAGTTGTCTATGATCGAGACCTGTGCTCCAAGTCGTCCATAACCGCGGACACGGCTTCTCGAAAAGATTAAACCCTGCAGGGGTGCACCAAAGTATCCACAAGCACTTCGACCCTTTTTGCCAGATCAGTTAACATACACCCATCGGTATGTCGGCGGGGCCTAAGTCACGACGTTCCCAGACCCAAAGCAAGCACGGGGGGCCACCCCACTAAGTACACCCGCAACGAAGTCGGCCGGTCTCCGAGACGGACTCAGGGTTTGCGACAGTGGCTGTAAACGACAGCAAATCCCAAAACTGGGACTGTCGATACCGCGAAAACACTCCGCTTCCAAAACAGTACAGCGTGCTCCTCACACAATCGTAAATAAAGCAGTAAAGCATGGCATAAGTACAGAATAGTAATAAAGCCCCAAACTACTTGTGGCCCCCAGTACAATACTTTGAAATCAGGTACTAATCGATGGGGGGCCCATATCTCCCCACCTGTGGTTAGCGCGCTCGATCTCGGAACAGGTGTCAAGAACTCGGGGTCCTACGGGACACAAGTGGGCGGTCGGAAAACCTGATATTATCTGTCACCCACCGGTGCCTCTGCTTACCTACTTCAATTTTAGTTGTTAAACAGTAATTAAAGTGAACAATAATTAAAGCCATGATCATCTCCAACATTAAACAGGCGGCAATTCTCCAACAACTGTGGTACTTGACGACATGCAACAGCACTCGAGCAAGCGACTACGACGCGCAAGTCCAGCTATCTACCAAACAACAGGTAATAGGATGTGTCCAAGGCAATATAAGGCTGCAAGGGATATCACGACTACGAAAACTAGGGCAACACAACACAGATAGCAATAGATCAACATGAGGGAATAAATACTATAAAAGTAAGATAGGTAGAAAGGGGGAGATGCTCGCCTGAAAACATTGCCGAAGGTTCATCCGAAGATCGGCTCGACACTCGCATCAACTCAACGGCCTTATCCGCGAAGAAGCAAATCACTAGAAGAAACACCGGATGCAATATTTAATACTACGGCATAAGATCGAGCATGATGCATGTATGATGTATGGCATGGCAAAGATGCGATGCAATTAGGCCATATTAAGCGGAACCGGGGTCCCAACAATTAATTAAATGGTTCAAGTTGTTAACTACCCCGCAATTTAAATGTTGTCTTAACATAGCAGAAGATAGCACCGGTTCGCTACACAAATTTAAATGAGGCCAATATAAGGCTAGATTTGCCCGCATATGGGCCCCATATTTAATTATTAGGTGAATCGGCATAAGGCCCCCAAACCACATGGCAAGGATGCATGCATGAACAATTTAATATGCGACAAGTTGTATTATATTATAAAATAGGGTTTCGGGAAGGGGTTCACACATTGAGGGGTCTCGACGGTCTTGGGGTTCCGGGGTTCGGGGTCGGTCTCAGGGTTCAGGGTTCGACGGAATCGGTCTCGGATAACTGAGGTAGATCTTGTCGCATCCGGGAAGCAGGGCTTGGTCAGCGTCGGGGGCACAGCGGGTCCGCCCTGGTCGGTGCCGATCTTGTTGTTGCGCAGATCTTGTCGGGTCCTTGAGTCGGGACGGTCTTGGCATTCGGGGTGAAGTGCTTGTCGTTCTATGGCAAGCTTGGCGGCTTCGGATCCGGAAAGAAGCACTCGACGTTCCGGGGGGGGGGGGGGAAGACCTTGGCGTCCTATATTGAGGTTGTCGGGTGTCGGTGCCGGACTCGGGTGTGGCGTCGATGGTCTTGCGTGGCCAAATGGTTCCATGGAGGAGATTTCCGGGTACCGCGGCGGAGTTCTCGGGTTGCATAAACTCTAAATCGTCTCCACCAATCTTCCACCACTGCACCTCATCTCCAAAACAGCACATCTTTGCAAAGCCACCATAGTACCACTATACCACACGCATACAGTACAGGTGCTACCCGTGTCTGTGAGTGGTAGCTACTGTCAGAACACCACAGACAGCGGGAACCCATTGGTACAATGTGCGACAGGGCGGTGATAGAGGCGCACGGCCACGGTATGCAGAGGCGCAGGAGGTCTCGGGGTCGCATCCAGCAGCCGACGGAGGGGCGAGGTTGGTGGTGGCCCGCCGGACGGAGCAGAGGAGGCCCTAGCAGAGAGACGAAGACGACGCAGGTGACGGCTTGAGCTTGACGGGATGGGCATGGCGAGCTGCAGGGTGCTCGGACGCAGCACAACAGAGGCGGAGGGCCTGTCGCCGGAGGCGGGCATGGTGATGGCGGGCTCGCCGGGGGAAGCTCTGGCAGCAGGGGCGGCCCGAGGAGGCGCCGGCGTCGGGGTAGGGCGGAGCCGCACGGGCTGGACGGGGAGAGAGGCGGTGAAGGTGGGGGACGGAGCATCGCCGAGGAGAGGCTCGAGCAGCGGGGCAGAACGTGGCCGGCGCGGAGAGAGGGAGCGCCGGAGGCGAGGTCGACGGGGGCTCGAGGCGGCCGGCGGGGCGGTGGAGAAGGTCGGCGGAGGCGAGGCAGGGGCGAGGCAGAGCGGAGGGAGGAGGCCGCGGCGAGGAGGAGGGCGGCCGGAGGGAGGCGCTCGGGAGGTTGGGGAAGGAGGGCGGGGCGGCGCAAGAGGGGCCGGGGCCGGCGAGGCGGCCGGACTCGGGGCGAGCTTGGCGGGGAGGAGAGGCCGGCGGAGCTTGGCGATGCGGGGCCGCGGGGTGGAAGGAGTAAGCCGGCGAGGGGGGCGGCGCTCGGCCGGAGGGGAGGCGCGGAGGGGAGGGCGACGGGGTGGTGCCGAAGGAGGCGGCGGCGAAGCGGGTCCCAGAGCGGCGGCGGGGACGGGCGTGGCTCGGTCCGGCGAGGGGGAACGGAGGCGGAGGAGAGGGACCAGGGCGGCGGGGTGCGAGCGGAGGACGATGGGGAGGGGAGAGAGGGCGAGCGGGGTCGGTGGGTGGTGGGACCGGGGTGGGCCAGGGACGGTGGCGTGCGGTTGGTGGGAGGGTGTACCTGGGCAGGTCGATCGGGGGGAGGCGGTGTGGGGTGAGTGGGGTTGGGGGGTTTGACCAGGGGGAGAGAGGGAGTGGCTGCGGTTGGGGCCAGGGGGACAGGTGGGGCCCGGTTGGAAAAGGGAGGGTAGAGAGGCTGTGGGTGAGAGAGGGAGTGGGGAGGGACTGGTGGATTGATGAGGTGGCGGGGTGGGTAGGAAATTGGGGGAGGGGTGAGGTGGCGAGCTGTGAGAGGTGGGTAGATTAGGATTGGGTGGGGATAGGATTTAGAGTTGGGTAGGTTAGGGATTTCGGGCGAACCGTTTTATTCTGGGGTGGTCGACTGGGTCGAATCGGCCCATTCGACTGCCCCACTAAAAATAATTAAATATTTTATTTATTTCAAACAGGGCTTTTGCAAACCGATAGCAGACAAAACAAAATAATCCGGAGACCCGGGTTTTGCGTTTGAACAAAGACGGGGCGTTTTAGAAAACACAAAATAGGTTTTTCTGCAAATAGTTTTATGCAAGCAAATGCAAGATGATGACGATGCTCAAATGCAATGTGGCATGATGACATGAGCATGCGGTCATGATGATGCCATGCACAAAAACAACGCGATTTTCTAGTAGTGGTTTTACGGGATGCCACACACATCTACAACTTTAGAGATTTCTGTCACTTCCCTTGATTAAATAGAGGCATGAACCCACTATCGAGCATAAATACCCCCTCTTGGAGTCACTAGCAACTACTTAGCCAAGATAGCTACTAAAAACGGAGAGCATGCAAGATCACAAACAACACAGACATGATAGAATCAATGATACAAAACCATTATTCAATCTGACATAGTAATCTCAATATCCATCGGATCCCCGCAAACACAACATGCATGATTAGAAATAGATGAGATCTTGATCATGAACGGAGCTCACAAGATCTAGACATGAAAGCACAAAGGAGGAGATACAACCATCTAGCTACTACATGGAACCGTAGTCCAAGGTGGAACTACTCACGCTTTATACCGGAGGCTGGCATGATGAAGAAGAAGGCCTCCGGGATGATCTCCCCTCCGGCAGGGTGCCGAGTGAAATGGATCGTATGGGCACATAGAGGGGGGGGGGGTGGTGAATAGGTGCTACTCAATTTTTAGTTCTTTTTCAATTTTAGGCTTGACACAAAGTAAATTTTCTAGATATGCAACTACAAGAATTTTCCTATATGCAAACATAGCTACTAAGCACGTAAAGAGAGGAGCGAGGAAACCGTAGTGGAGCACGCGGAGACACACGGATTTGTTTTACCGTAGTTCCTTCTTTGTTAAGGGAAGTGCATCTGCGTTGGAGCGGCGGGCGGTTCTAAGACCACCACGCCACAATAGGCCTCACCCTATTCTCTGATGGATCTCGCCACGAAAGGCCTGATCCACCTTCTCCATGATACATCGTAAATGTATCTATAATTTTTGATGCTCCATGCTTGTTTTATATCATTTGTCTTATGTTTTGTCTATACATTGAGGTATTTTTATACACTTTCTGGAACTAACCTATTGACAAGATGCCATAGTGCCAGTTGCCTGTTTTCTTCTGTTTTTGGTTCCAGAAAGGCAGAAAATCAATATTCTCGGAATTGGACGGGACAAAAGCCAAAGTCATTATTTTCCCGGAGCAACACGGAACCACGAGGAAGAGTTGGAGGACACCAGGGTGGCCGCACCCCCTAGGCGCGGGCCAGCCCTGGTGGCGCCCATAGGGGGTGTGGGCCCCCTGGACCTCCACCGACCTTGCCTCCTGCCCCTATAAGAAGCCCTCGGGGAGAAAATCCTAAATCATCCAGAAGAAATCCACGAAAACCTCCGTAGCGTCACCGCCATCGAAGGGGAGATTAGGGGGACAGAAAGTCTCTGTTTCGGCACCCTTCCGGGACGGGGAAGTTCCCCCGGAGTCATCTCCATCAATCTCCATCGCCATCTTCATCACCGTTGCTGATTCCCATGATGAGGAGGGAGTAGTTCTTCCTTGGGGCTAAGGGCTCTACCGATAGCTATGTGTTCATCTCTCTCTCTATGCATGATCTTGTTGTAATCATGAGTTTTGTAATCAAGTAGATCTACTCAAGTGCTTCAATAGATCTCGGCTCTCCCCATGTGTTTAAAAGTGACAGCGTGCACGCCATGGTGGCACTTAGGCTTGAGTCTACATAAATACTCATCATGCTTTAATAGATCTATGCTTTTCCCCATGTGTGTAAAAGTGACAGCGTGCACACCGTGTGTGTGTGTGGCACTTAAGCTATATTACATATATATATTTATCATGAGTATATTTTGAGTTGGTTGTCTCTATGAAATTGTGGTGTTTGTTGGAACCATCTAGCGCTCAAGGTGAGAGTGTGGGGTTATCTAGATTGGGGAAGGTGGACTTTGAGGAGTGCTGTTATAGCCCTACCATGGATTAGAGTGTCCAACCGGAGAGTAGTTAAGAGTAGTATCATGAAGAGAATATATTTATATGAGAGAGTGTTCACTAGTGAAAGTATGATCCCTAGGCCTTGTTTCTAAACATTGAAACACCATTTGCTACTAGATCTATTGCATGTTTACTTGCTTCCATCTATTTGCCTTTAGTTTTTACCTCACCGTCAAGCTATTTTCTAGTACTCACACATGTTACCCCATGTCAATAACAAGTCAGAAGCTATTTTCTAGCACCGTTACCACTTGTATTTTACTATTTCTTTGCCGAACTAGTGCACCTATACACCTGACAAGTGTATTGGGTGTGTTGGGGACACAAGAGACATCTTGTATCTTGATTGCAGGGTTGCTTGAGAGGGATACCTTTGACCACTTCCTCCCTGAGTTCGATAAACCTTGGGTAATCCACTTAAGGGAAACTTGCCGCTGTTATACAAACCTCTGCACTTGGAGGCCCAGTAACTATCTACAAGAATAGAAGTGCGTAGACATCAAGCTATTTTCTGGTGCCGTTGCCGGGGAGGTAAGGTAAAAGGTACTCACATCCTCCGGTGTGAGTGCTCAAAGTTATTTCCTTTAGATTCTGCAATTTTGTATTTTTGTTTCTTGTTTTCACTAGTTAGGCTTAATGGAAAACAACAATAAAATTAGAGAGCTTTATAGTATTTATCTTGAGTTAGGACATGAAGTGTTTGAAGAGAAAATTAAAAAACCCATGGAACTTTATTTGCATGCTAATAGCAATGTTATTAGTATGAACTCTTTGGACACCATTATTGCTAATGCTATGGAAACGTGTAAGCTTGGGGAAGCTAGTTTTTATGATGATCTTTTTAGTCCCCCCAGCTTTGGAAGATAGCTATTGTATTGATTATGATGATACCAAACCTCCAATATATGACGATTACAATGATGAATATGGTATTTTGAGTACACCTACTATTGAGGATAAAATTGATTGTAATTAAAACATGCCTCCTGTATTTGATGATTATCGTGATGGCAATAATAATGATAGCTATTTTGTTGAATTTGCTCCCACTATAATTAATAAGAATGACTATGCTTATGTGGAGAGTAATAATCATTTTATACATGTGGATCATGATAAGAATGTTTTATGTGATAGTTATATTGTTAATTTTATTCATGATTCTACTAAAAGTTATTATGAGAGAGGTAAACATGATTTTATGCATCTCAACAATATTAAGTTTCCCCTTTTTATGTTGAAATTTTTGAAGTTGCACTTGTTTTGCTTTCCTATGCTTGTTGATTTGTGCTTTCATGACTTGTTTCTTTACAATATTCCTATGCATATAAAGTGGGTTAGACTTAAATGTGTTTTAAATTTGCTTCTTGATGCTCTCTTTTACTTCAATTTATATTTCTTATGTGAGCATCTTCTCAAACTATCTAGCCTAACTTAAAGGCATTAAAGAAAAGTACTTGTTGGGAGATAACCCAAGAGTTTTCTTGAGTCTTGGAAGTTATTACTTCAGTAATGACATCTCCTTATCCTTTTTGTTTGATTTTTGTGCCAAGAATGACCTCTAATGAGAGGGAAGTAAGATTTGGGGAGTTGCTGGTCTCGAAACAGATTTCTGTCCTCCACCATAAAAATTCGTGAGGACTCTCTGTAAGTCGGATTAATCTGAAAATTTACGAATAAATTCCCCAGTTTGTTAGATAACTTTCATTAGTTCAACACTTTTTGATTTGAGCAACATAAGGTCTTCGAAAAAATCGTTTTCTACCTGCTTGTCTATTTTGACAGATTTCTGCCATTATTTGCATTTGCTTCTTATTGATTCCTTTTTGGGTTCTTTTTGGGAAATTGATCTTTTTGAAGGAGTTGCTACAGTAGCTTGCATTTTTAGTGAAAATTTTTGCTGTTCTAAAGCTAAACCCAAGGGTCTATTATCTTGTGAATGCACTAATGTTGCTAATAAAGATTGTGTGTGAAGTTTTG
The DNA here is from genome assembly GCA_916181665.1 of Avena sativa. NCBI lineage: Eukaryota > Viridiplantae > Streptophyta > Magnoliopsida > Poales > Poaceae > Avena > Avena sativa. The sequence continues at coordinate 381,765,328 of OV702284.1, forward strand.
TAGGAAGGAAAATTTTCAGGTGTAGAGAAAGAATAATGTAATGAGATGAAGAATGGACAAATGCTCAAGCTTGGGGTTGCCACCCCGTGTCACCCAAGAAATATTCAAGAGGTAAAAGCATCAAAGCTTGGGGATGCCCAAGGCATCCCCTTTTCATCAATAAAAAACTCAGGTCTTTCTAGACACTTCGTTTTTATTGTTTCATGCACAAGTTGTGATGTTCTTGGAGCGTCTTAGTTTTTGTTTTGCTTTTTGTTTGCTTAGTTTGCTTGAGTAAGTTGGTTGGATTATAGCACACTGCTTTTGGAGAGAGACACACTCTGTTTTCATTGCCTAGAGCACTCTAGTTTCCACTCTTATTGGTCTGTGAGTGTTCACTTTTGCTAGCACTATGTTTAGCCTTAGTTTTCTTTTAATTGGTGTTGGAAAGGAGTAGGAAGCTTCATCTTATAGTGGTACAAGAGGGATCTTGCTTTGACTATGACTTAGACTTTATCATGTCATGCTAGATGTTGTTTTGACCTTATGCTTAGTGATTATTGATGTAGCATGACTTGTTCCAAACAATTAGGATTGCTTAATGTGCCTTGAAAGAATCATGAGTTGTTTTAGCATACAAAAGCATAGTATTGTGGTATTCTCCTTTGATGCTTTGTTTGGGTTGAATTGGCGCATGCTCACACCATGTTATGACTATGAACAAGTCACCATAGCCTCTATGATCATTTAGTCCTTTAATTGTAGTACCACTTTATGTTTTGATTAGTAATGTTTTGTTGCTTTACATGATTATGGCCATTATTGATCTCTTAGTTGGTCGCTCCCAGTCTTTTGCTAGCCTCCACTTGTATGAGTAAGTTCTACTCATGCATCGAACTCCCAAGAAGACAAGTTATTTCAAAGTGTCCACTATAAACTCCTATGCATTATGTGTTACACCATCCCAAGTATATTCTTGTTTTCATATATCTTCCAATTAAAAAGTATTTTGTTATGTGAAAACTTAGTGATTAAAGCTCTCACAAACTTGATGGCACACTTTATTTTCTTGACCCTAATAAACTTGAACCATTGTGTCATCTATGTTGTATATTCTTGCACTTATACGTTGGAATTAGCAGAACCGTGCTGTCACGGGGAACGCTTTCAACATTGCACTTGTACTTTGTACACAGTTGATATCATACTCTTTTGTCTATGGATGTCGCTGGCGTGAAATAAAAAGGGAGCTTGTAAGTCCATGGAGTTATGTATTTTGTGTTAGAGAAACGCTTGGGCCGCTAGCCTAAGCCATGCCTAATCATGGTGGAAACTTGAGCATCACCATAATGAGCAATCTGTGAAGCATCCTCAATAAAAACCTATGCAAATAGAAAATAAAAAGATCGCTGAGATGCTCATTGTCTGCTTTTGGTCATGGGATAGCTCCTGTACCATGTGCAAGGGGTACCCCGTTGGCGGTTCTCTATGATACACATGTACTTACTATGACAAGAACTTACAGGTGACTAAAGTTGAGTATCATGAGGTGCGGCCCTCGTATTCAAGGGACATGAGATTGCCAACTTATACTTTGTCAAGCATATACTCCATATTTTGTTCACTTTAACCTTAATCACTTCAAGATGCTTATGATAGGGGCAATGAAAGCTGAAAGCTAACAAGTACCATAATTTTTGGAAGCTCTTTTTGAGACTTGAAATCCCTGCTTCCCTTTATGAAGGGCCTTTCTTCCACCATTATATTGAGTCTCCACCTTCTATCTTTAGGCACCAGTTAAAAGAGCATAGTTTCCATTCTTAGTTCTATGTGCATTGTCCCAAAACTTATTGATTGATGCATATTGTTGATATTACCTGTTCTTGTGCTATTTGTATCTAGTCACTCTTATGAACTTTGAAGGTGTCATATGCATCTATTTGCTACTCTATGAGGGACAAGTTGAATGCCACTATGCTATGTTTTCTATATGTGAAATAAACAAACGTTTTTCAATGCATGTTATTCATGAATCTTTGTTTGTAACCTTTCATGTTGCATGCATAGTTACTTTATCTTAATTTTAGAACTCCATCTTTCATGCTCATGTTTAGAGTTCTTTGATCCCAGCTTTTAATGCTTGCAAATGGTTTGATCTTGATTTGATGGTGCATGTCACCTCAAAAATTATTATTTTTATCACTTACCTACTCGAGGACGAGCAGGAATTAAGCTTGGGGATGATTGATACGTCGTAAACGTATCTATAATTATTTATGCTGCATGCTCGTTTTATATCATTTGTCTTATGTTATGTCTACACTTTGAGGTATTTTTATACACTTTCTGGAACTAACCTATTCACAAGATGCTACAGTGCTAGTTGCCTGTTTTCTTCTGTTTTTGGTTCCAGAAAGGCAGAAAATCAATATTCTCGGAATTGGACGAGACAAAAGCCAAAGTCATTATTTTTGCCGGAGCAACATGGAACCACGAAGCAGAGTTGGAGGAGGACACCAGGGTGGCCGCACCCCTAGGCACATGCCAGCCCTGGTGGCACCCACAGGGGGTGTGGGCCCCCTGTACCTCCACCGACCTTGCCTCATGCGCTTATAAGAAGCACCCGGGGAGAAAACCCTAAATCATCCAGAAGAAATCCACGAAAACCTCCGTAGCACCGCCACCATCAAAGGGGGGATTCGAGGGACAGAAAGTCTCTGTTCTGGCACCCTGTCAGGACGGGGAAGTGCCCCCGGAGCCATCTCCATCGATCTCCATCGCCATCTTCATCACCGTTGCTGATTCCCATGATGACGAGGGAGTAGTTCTTCCTCGGGGCTAAGGGCTCTACCGGTAGCTATGTGTTCATCTCTCCCTCTATGCATGATCTTGTTGTGATCATGAGCTTTGTAATCAAGTAGATCTACTCTATTACTCAAGTGCTTCAATAGATATCGGCTCTCCCCATGTGTGTGAAAGTGACAGCATGCACGCCATGGTGGCACTTAGGCTTGAGTCTACATAAATACTCATCGTGCTTTAATAGATCTATGCTTTTCCCCATGTGTGTGAAAGTGACAGCGTGCACACCTTGTGTGGCACTTAAGCTAGATTACATATATATTTATCATGAGTATATTTTGAGTTGGTTGTCTCTATGAAATTGTGGTGTTTGTTGAAACCATCTAGCGCTCAAGGTGAGAGTGTGGGGTTATCTAGATTGGGGAAGGAAGACTTTGAGGAGTGTTGTTATAGCCCTACCATGGATTAGAGTGTCCAATCGGAGAGTAGTATCATGAAGAGAATATATTTATATGAGAGAGTGTTCACTAGTGAAAGTATGATCCCTAGGCCTTGTTTCTAAACATTGAAACACCATTTGCTACTAGATCTATTGCATGTTTACTTGCTTCCATCTATCTTCCTTTAGTCTTTACCTCACCGTTAAGCTATTTTCTAGTACTCACACACGTTATCCCACGTCAATAACAAGTCAGAAGCTATTTTCTGGCACCGTTACCACTTGTATTTCACTATTTCTTTGCCGAACTAGTGCACCTATACACCTGACAAGTGTATTGGGTGTGTTGGGGACACAAGAGACTTCTTGTATCTTGATTGCAGGGTTGCTTGAGAGGGATACCTTTGACCACTTCCTCCCTGAGTTCGATAAACCTTGGGTAATCCATTGAAGGGAAACTTGATGCTGTGCTACAAACCTCTGCACTTGGAGGCCCAACAACTATCTACAAGAATAGAAGTGCGTAGACATCACTCCACTATTGGTACCCTTCGAGGCAGGAACCGGTGCCTTTACAACTCTACCGGGGCACACACCCACAACTGAATTGGGGGCCCCCATAATGACAACAAGCTATCACAAGAACAAGGTTTATCAATATAAACAAAAGCAAGGATCTAGATATTTGCAAGAAATACTAGACCGGTGATTCTCCAAATGAATGGAGAGGAGATGAAGGACTTTATTACAGTTGTAGAAGATCGATCTCTCCTCCTTCGATTCCCCAATGGACGGGGCCATTGGGTGGATGAAGGTGGAGCTCTCTTGGATGAAGCTTGAAGAACAAATCTTGACTTTTTCGAATGAACCAAGAGTTCTGGCAGGAGGGGGAAGGCTGGCTTAAATACCCCCTGCCCAGATCTTGCCGTTGGTGAAGTTGGGGGGCGGATTATCCGCCCCCCCACTAGGGGCAGACTATCCGTGTCAGGGGAATAATCCCCGGTTGGGTCCTAAGGGGTAAAACATTGCCCAACTTGGCTTATGCCGAGTAAAGAATGAACCTGGCCGGGTAACAACGGTCGGGTAAGATGGTCGTATGCGACCGACATAGGAACTATGTCGGCCCATATAAGACAAGTTTGTTAATGTTGCAGGAACCTACAAGTCGAGTCTTACGAGGGAAGGCCGAGTCAGACAGGACGTGTGGCACCTTTCCGAGTAAGGTTCAGAAGGGACCATGGTAAAGCACGGTCAAAAGAAAAGGGCGACGCCGGGTGACACAAAAGGAGCCGGGTGACGCCTAAAGCAAGGGCTGGCATACAAAGTTACTGCGTGACGCCAAAAAAACTGGAGGCTACGTACGAGAAGACCGTTAGCTGTCTAGTTTTATGGACTGGGTCAAGGGATCAGGGCTGGCCCATGACCGGCCTGTACAGTAAAGACCAAGATCCAAACAGTAACCCTAGGACCCAAAGGGGTGTAACCTAGATAGCCTTTGCCTATATAAGGAGGGGGATAGATAGGGTTAGAGGAGGTTGGACCAAGTAGGGAACTAGTGCACTGAGGCTTAGTTCATACAGCTCAAGGAGCACTTGTAAACTTCTAGGATCAATAAAATCCCTAAGTGTGGAGAGTTCATCTTGTTCTTCGTGTGCGGCTATGCCGTGCACTCCCTCCCCGATGACCACAAGCATCCATTCGCCCCCTAACTTAAGCCTACCCATGGCATCTGCCGTGACACCACCACGACAATTGGCGCCCACCGTGGGGCAGAAGCAGGTGCTTGATGGAGTTTTCATCCGGACGGGAAACATCATCGCCAAGACCAGCGAGCGCATCTACTCTGGCCTCATCCAGAGGTTTGGAGCGCTCAACTTTGTCAGCGACAACGCGGGCTGCTTCAGGACCAAGCCGTTCCCTAGGGGCGGTCGCTTCATCAAGTTCGGCGAGCACCAGGTCTACATCGTGGTGCGCGTGGAGCATGCGTACCCGGAGCGTGTCATCCTGGCGCCGGATCCACCTGCGGTTCCTACCGCAGGAAAACTTCACCAGCTCATCTCCGTTGAGATAATGATGACAGCTCCTAACCCTGCACCACCTCCAGTAGTCCCTATGGTGAACAAGGATGCCGAGGGAGGAAATCAAGAGGAGACGCCAAGGGCGACAAGAACAGCAAAGGCAGAGCTAGAAAAGCCAGAGAACATAGCTAGGAGTAAGAGAGCCAAAGAGCTGCAAAAGGCAATAGACAAGTTGGCAGAACCAGTAGCGCAAGCAGAGATCCGGCACGCGTCCAGGCCGAGTTGGAGGAGGCCAGAATAAAAGTCCTGGAGAAGGCAAAGGAGCTTGCACAGTTACAGCAAGATGTGGATATCACAATACGAGAGCTCAACTCGGCAAATTGAGTCAAGGGCGCTAAGACCCGGCTTGATGCAACAAGGTTGAGAGGGAGAAACCTCAACGAAGAATTGGCGGACGCAATGTCATAGATAACACTAGAAAATAGAAAGGAAACAGCCATGCGACCGACATACAATACAGCAGCAGCAAATCTGAGAGCCGCAGAGGCCGCAATGTCTGAGCTCCCCCATTTGACGGGTGAAGCAAATAGAAAGCAACAAGAGCGAGTCAATGAACTGGTGAGAGCAGCAGGGATGGTGAATGAGGCTTATTACAGGGTGAATCCAGGTATAGCTGGGAGATCACAGCTGGTTCAATCGGCAACTCCAATCCCGACAAGATCAGCAGGTCATACAACTTCTTCACCAGGCGCGGCGCCAAGGTAGAGAAAAGAAAAGAGTGTGGATTCGGGAAGGAACAAGCAAATGGTTACCTATGACCCGGAAATGGCTCAAGGAAACCCTACACGTGCACAAGGAACAAGAAGGATTATTGTTCAGGGAAATGAGAACTAGGAAAATGTGGGCCGAGAAAGGCAAGCAGGACAAAGAAATGATAATGGAGGGCAAAATTTTGCGCCTCAACCTAGGCCTGGAACTCACTCGGCAGGAGGAGGAAATCTAGCTCCGAATACTGCGCCATCTCAACCCGAAAAGAGACAGCAAAGCGCGGTAAAAGCAACCTGTAGACCCGAATGCGAATAGATACAATGATGGATACTCGGCAATGGTAAATGACGGGTATGAATTTCCAGATCATGCATACCAAGCAATGGGATCCAGACTCGGAGGCATAAATCTTCAGCCGGATGATGCAAGACTCAAGGTGGACCAGATAAAAATGGCGGAACTGATTGAATCGCAAGGTCCACAGGGTCCACCATGTTTTGTCCCAAGGATCATGAAGGATCCGCCAGTGCCAAACTTCCAGCTGGCCCGAGGGACAAAAGCTTATGATGGAAGCACAAATCCAGAAGACTGGCTCATAGATTATGGAACTGTTGTAAAAATCACGCAAGGAAATTTGAGATGGGCAGTGCGGTATGTGCCGCAGATGCTAGAGGGACCAACAAGGGTATGGCTGAATAACTTGCCACTAGGAAGCATCAACAGCTGGATCGCTTTTGTGAGCAATTTCACAAGCACCTACAAGAGGCCGAATCTCCCACAACAGCTAGCTATGTGTAAGCAAAGGCCGAATGGGACAGACATGGAATTCCTCACAAGGTGGTGCACAATGCGTAACTCTTGCGAAGGGGTAATCGAGTCTCAAGCCATCGCATGGTTTACACAGGGATGCAGACATGGAAGTGTACTATGGAAAAGGCTACAGAGAGATATGCCTGCATGTTTGGCGGAAACAATAAGAATCGCTGACTCATATGCGTTAGGAGATCCGACTCAGCCTCTTCTCATGTTGGCAGACGGGATGACTGAGACTCATATCTATGACGCGGCCGGGTCGCAAAGGTGCCAGGAAAGGGCCGAGTATAGAATCAAAAGAAGAGATGAAAGGCCAGACTACTGGTATGGTTCGACTCAAGTTGCGACTGTGAGTCAGAATCATCCAGATGCTAGAAGTATCCAACGTCAAAGGCCAAATGGACAACAATAGTGGATGCCAAAGAATGATGGCAAGAATCCATATAAACAAAGAAAGCCGTATCAGGACAGGCAGAAATACACTTACGAGATGATGTTAGATCAACCGTGTAAGTTCCACATGCCAAGTCCGAGTAAGCCAGCAAATCACACAACAAGACAATGCACTTGGTTTCAAAAAGGATATAGTGTGGATTCGCCGACTAAGCAACTGCCACCACCTCCCCCTCCATCGCTCACAGGAAGAAATGCCCAAGTTGTTGGAGCTGAGCATAGATACGAGAATAGACAGTCGAGATATCATAACCAAGAAATAAGAGAGGCTGTGCATCAGGCGCATAACCCAAGAGGTGACGATGCTCATGTCGGCCGTGGAACCAGAAATGAGTACATAGAGCACCACCAGAGCTATGTTGTATTTGTCATAGAGCCGAAAATGACAAAAAGAGTCAGCAGAGACGGACGATGGAAGTAAATTCCACAATGCCGGCAATTCCAAAGTACATGCATTGGTCTGAACAGGAGATAACTTGGAGCATAAAGGATCACCCCAAGATCATGCCAACCCCAGGAGGTTATGCTCTTGTCTTGGATCCAACTTTCATGGGACCTGATATCAATGTGAAATTTTCCAAGGTACTGATCGATGATGACAGTAGCATCAACATCATGTACAAGGATACCATGCTCAAGTTGGACATCGCTATGAACATGCTGGAGCCGACTAAGACAACTTTCCATGGCATTGTGCCAGGATTGTCCTGCAAACCAATTGGAAAGATCTGGGTTGGCGTCTTATTCGGCAACAGGGAAAACTGCCGCAATGAAGCCATAGAGTTCGAGGTGGTTAACCTGGTCAGCTCTTATCATGCCTTAATCGGCAGGTCGGCTATGGCAAAGTTTATGGTTACTCCTCACATTGCTTACTTGAATATGAAACTGCCAGGTCCATGTGGAGTTATCACAGTCGAAGGAGATTACAAAAGATCTATTGCTTGTGCCTCAGCCGGATCTTCATTGGCCGAGTCACTGTTCATAGCACAGGAAAAGCATCAAATGATGGAAGTAGCAACATTGGCCAGGCATCACAAATGTCCATGCTGACACTTACTAATCCGCATGGCAGTGTGTCATTCCAAGATACCAAGGAAACCAAGAAGGTACAGGTGGATGAAACTTTCTCAAAGCGCACAGTTACCATTGGTGCTGGGCTAACTGACAAATAGGAAAGCGAGCTCACCAACTTTCTCCGTGAGAATCGGGATATCTTTGCATGGTCCACACAGGATTTGCAAGGAGTTCCGAGGGAGCTGGCTGAGCACTCTCTTCATTTAAGGCCAGATGCCAAGCCGGTGAAGCAACCCCTTCGCCGCTTTGTCGAAGATAGGAGGAAAGTGATAGCCACCGAGATAGCCAGGCTCTTGGCTGCCGGATTTATCATGGAAGTACTGCACCCAGATTGGTTGTCAAATCCAGTCTTGGTCGAGAAGAAAAAAGATGACCCGAACGTGGCAGTGGTATGGCACATGTGTATCGATTACACGAACCTCAATAAGGCGTGTACAAAAGATTCATTTCCCCTGCCACGGATCGATCTAGTCATAGAATCTACTGCTGGGTGTGAGTTATTGTCATTTGTGGACGCGTGTTTGGGTTTCCAGCAGATACCACTAAATCCGAATGATCAAATAAGATAGCTTGTATCACCCCATATGGGGCTTATTGCTATCGCACTATTCCGTTTGGATTGAGGAATGCAGGTGCAACATACCAAAGATGCATGCAGAAATGCTTGCAAGATCAATTGGACAAAAATGTTCAAGTATACGTCGATCACGTGGTAATAAAAACCAAACAAAGTCACACACTAATTGAGGACTTGCATCAAACATTCGCAAACTTAAGAAGATTCCGGATGAAACTTAACCCGGAAAAATGCACATTTGGTGTCCCGGTTGGAAAGTTACTCGGATTACATATATCTAGCCGAGGAATTGAGGCTAACCCGACAAAGATCAGGGCCATCGAAAGAATGGAATTGCCAAAAACCCTCAACGATGTCCAGAAGTTCACATGATGCCTGGCCTCGTTGAGCAGATTTATTAGTCGGCTAGGTGAAAAAGCCTTACCACTATATCAACTGATGAAAAAATCAGACAAATTTACATGGACACAACAAGCTGATAGCTCTTTCCATGAACTCAAAAAGATGTTTGCAACAGCACCAATATTAGCATCACCATTATCCAAGGAGCCAATGCTGCTCTATGTCGCCGCAACCAACAGAGTTGTAAGTGCAGTAATAGTGGTAGTACGCGAAGAAGAGGGCAAATCAGTCCAAAGTCCAATCTACTATTTGAGCGAAGTGCTCTCTGTGTCAAAGCAAAATTACCCCCATTACCAAAAAATGACGTATGTGGTGTATATGGCAGCAAAGAAGCTGAAGCATTATTTACGAGAATACCTAATCAGGGTAATATATGAGGCACCTATCTCGAATATATTGGGAAGAAAAGATGCTAGTGGCCGAGTCGCAAAATGGGCCATAGAGCTGGCACCATATACTCCACAATATGATAGGCGAGATGCCATTAAATCCCAAGCCGTAGCTGATTTTTTCGTGCATTGGATGGAGATGCAATATGAGCCGCCACTGCCAGATCCGAATTACGGGAAGATGCATTTTGACGGATCCAAGACGAAAATGGGTCTGGGTGCCGGGATAGTGCTCACATCTTCAAAGAGGGATCAACTCAAATATGTGTTGCAGATCCACTTTGCTGCATCCAATAATGTGGCCGAGTATGAAGCACTTGTCCACGACATAAAAGTGTCCAAAGAGATTGGCATCAAAAGGATCATGTGTTTTGGTGACTCGGATTTGGTTAACCAGCAAGTATCTGGGCATTGGGACGCGTTGGATGCAAACATGGCACTATATCGTTTTCATGTGCAACAAATTTTGGGATATTTTGACGGGTGTGAATTTCATCACATGCCCAGAGCAAAGAATGAGGCAGCGGATGTACTATCGAAGTTAGGATCATCTCAGCAAGCGATACCACCAGGAGTATCATTGGAACATCTCAGGAAACCATTGATCAAGCCGTCACGAGAATCCGAATCCATTCGGCTCATCCCGACAAATCAAGAGCCAGATGATGTGCCAATGTATATTGACTCACTGGCAGGTTCGAGTCACTCGGGAACTGTTCCGCTCACCTCAGGGGTTGCCGAATCACACTCGGGGACTCCTCATGTTATGTCGGCAGAACATATGTTGGCTGAGCCAATGGAAATTGATGAAGAAATAGATCCGGCACCACTGATACCAGCATGGGCTCAACCAATATTCGATTACCTGAAAGATGGAACTTTGCCAGATGAAGAGATACTGGCAAGGCAAACAGAAATAAGAGCAAAAACATACACAATAATCAACAAGGAGTTGTACAAAAGAAGTGTGACAAGTGTATTGCAGCGTTGTATAAGTCCAGAGAAAGGTCAAGAGATACTGTTGGACATTCACCAAGGAGAATGTGGGCACCATGCATCGTCAAGAGCATTGGTAGCCAAGGCATTCCGACATGGATTATATTGGCCAAGTGCACTGGCAGAGGCACAAGACCTTGTGAGAAAATGCAATGGTCGGCAGCGTTACGCTTCAAAGTCACATTTACCAGCATATGAGTTAAAAACTATACCAATTACATGGCCATTTGCACTATGGTGCCTTGATATGGTGGGGCCATTCAAACCAGCAAGGGGTGGCATGACCCACATACTCGTGATGGTTGACAAGTTTACCAAATGGATAGAAGTGAAGCCTATCAAGAAATTAGATGGAAAAATAGCTGTCACATTCCTAAAAGATATAATCATGAGATATGGTTACCCGCACAGTGTAATCACAGATAATGGCACAAACTTTGCCGAAGGAGCTTTCGCTCGTTTTTGTGGGAAAAACCGAATAAGACTTGACGTAGCGTCAGTTGCTCATCCAGAATCAAATGGACAAGTTGAACTGTCACATCCCAAGATTTTCCAAATCTTGTAATGTGAAAAATAAATAAACAAAATAAACTTTTGTTGAAAATCAGGGTGAAAAGAAACTTTTGTTTCTAAAAGGAGACTTAAAATCCCATCTTCAACAAAAGTTGGCTAAAGTTTGAATTCAGCAAAAATTCAAATCAAGGGAAATGCATTCCTCAATGAATGTATCTGGAAATTTGAACATTTGGAAAGTAATTCAAAACCCTAGACCCTAAAGGAAGGAAATCATTTTCCAAAGTATCTCCAAATCTATGGATTTGATCCATACCAAAAAGGATCAAGTAAGACCTTAGAGATTGGTTTCACTTAGTTTGGAACCTTAGACAAAATCTTGTGAATATAATAAGATAAGGAAATTGAATTTCCAAAGTCAATAAAGCCCATACCCTTTGGTGAGCAAATAATCCTAAAGGAATTTATAAAGATAAAACATTTATCAAAGGAAAATAAATTGTTTTGGAAACACTGTTTTAGATCTTTTAATAAAAGACTTTGGTTTCAAATGAAAAGGTGAGCCAAATTAATTTTGGCCAAACTTTTGAAATAAAATATTTTGTTTTGATAAAATGAGTAAAGGTTTATTTAAATAAAATAAAGGATTTAAATATCCAAATTTTATCTAAGTAAAAGCTTTTCCCATTTTTGAACACCAAGTATTTTATTACTACTTTGAAATCTTTTATTAAAAGGTTTTGCTTTGATTAAAATGAGTAAAGGATTATTTAAATAAAATAATAAGGATTAATATCCAATTTTATTTAAGTAAAGGCTTTCCCATTTTAATTAAAACACCAAGACTTATTTAGTTATTTAAATAAGTTTCCAAGTATTCTTTTATGTTTCAAACTAAACCTTTTGGTTTGGTTTTGAAAATAATTGGAATTCAAATGGAAATATAAATTAAATAAATCAAACACTATTAATAAATCAAAGATCCATCTTATTTAATTATTAAATGGATCCTAAAATAAATAAAAATAATATTTCATTTTGAGATTTGGATTATGTTGTCAAACAGAACCAAATTCAAATGAAAAGTTGAGTAAAGGTTGAAGGTTTGAACCTTGTTTGATTGTTTGAATTAATTGTTTGAAATTGAAAACAGAAAAAGAATTAGAAAAAGAAAAAGGCTTAGACAGAAAAAAAAAGAAAACAGAACCAGCCCAATAAGGCCCAGACCAGCCTAGTCTACTCCCTCTTCCCCGAAGAAATCTTTTCCTCACTAAGAAATCTACCCACACAGAGACAGAGAACCGGGACCCACTTCTCCCTCTCACTCTCTCGCTGACGAAACGACCCCACCTCTACTTATTCTTCCTCGAACCGTTTTTCTGTACCGCGAAAGAAACCCACATAGCAGCTGACCGGTGGACCTCCCCCTCCTTTATTTTTTCCCACTGACGCGTCGGTCCCACTTCTCTAGCCATCGTCTTCCCCGCGACTTCTTCTCCCCCAGACGACGCTGCCGTTTCTGCCCGTTGAAAGCTCGCATCAATTCGCGTAAACGCTGCGTTAATTCCTCACCGCGACGACGCCTACTTAAACGCCTTCCTCTCCTCTGTCTTTTCCCTCAGACCCCTTCTCCAAGCTCGCCCCCAGGCCGCCCCATTTTCTCCTCAAGCTCCTCTGTTCCGACCACCGTCTCCGGCCGATTCCAGCCAGCACACGCTGCCCCTTGACCTCTTGACCACACACGCATACTCCACACTCACTGGTGCTTCTGTCCGTGCCCTCCGTTCAGACGCGGGTGCCCTGAAACCTCGCCTTCGACAACGACCCGCAGCGCCGCCGTCTGTTCAAACTACGGCGACATTCCCCGGTGAGCACAGACCTCCCCAGCACCTCTCGATCATGCCCACATGAACCCCATGGTCGCCCGCATCTTACCGTGCCTTTGTTTTGCCTTAGGGTGATCTGTAGCAACGACTCCTACAAGCACAGAGCGCCGCCGTGTCTGCTTCTTCTCCGGCAACGTTTCCCGGTAAGCCTCAACCGCCCCGAGCCCTCTCGTTCACGCTCACAACTCCGCAAAAATCTCCTGCGTCTTACAGTGCTTTCCGTTTGTCTTCTCGTGATCCACAACGACGCCAACGACGACAACCCGAGAGCCCCGCCGCCGTAGCAACTCCGGCGAGCAATCAAGCTCACTCCAGTACGCCCCGCGATAGGAAGACACTACCTCGAGCTTCCCCACGATCTTGCGAACTCGGTGAGCATGCCCTCTTTCTCTCTCGCTTCCTGTATCGCCGGCACCGTCATCGACCGACGACTCCGCCGCCGCTAGCCACCGCAGCGCCACCCACTTTAGGTCAAGCCTGCCGCAACCATTCGATCTAGATTCATCGGACACGATTAGATCACTTAGTCGCGAAGGGGTATGTCCTCTGTGCCGCACGATCTAACTTAGATCCAACGCACCGCAGTACTCGATCCGGCCGAACCGGTATGGACCAATGATATCACGACGCGTGGCCAGTACTCTGTTTAAAATCAGATTTGAAAACAGAAACTTTTGCCAATTTCAAACCCTTGTATCTTTTGATCCACACGTCCAAATTTTACAAATTTGATGTCGTTGGAATCAGCAAGACAAGCTCTAGCCAACCCTGCCCTTAGTTTAGCAAATAGTATCTGTTAGCTTGTTTAACTTTGCAGATTCTTTTTTTGTGCTTGCTAACATTAGAAAAATCATTTAAAAATAATTCTTAGGTTAAAACCTTTGCAAATTGGTTTGTTGTGACCTTACTGACCTTAGGAACCAACCCATAGTTTGGAAAGTGATTTTGGAAAAGAATAGGATGGATTAATTAGTTTAGTCCATTTTTAGCTAACTAAAACTATTTGTTTTGTTTATGAAAATGCTTTCATAAAGAAAACTTTGAGAGAATGTTTTGAACCAAACCTACTGACCCAAAACACCAAGATTTGCAATAGCAACTCATTTGGTGGACCCTATAGACTAAAACCCTAGTAGAAATATTTCTACACCACATAAAAATGACACTTTGTCATGGAAATGGTTTTGAGGTGAAACCTTTTGCTAACAACTTTGCCACTTTGGTAAATGACCAATTTGGATCTTACAAAGTTTAGGAATCTAATAGAGACCCTATTTGCAAATGACTTTGCCATCTTGGTAAATGACCAATTTGAAACTTACAAAGTTAGAAGCCTAGTGAAGCCCATCCCTATAATAGGACCAACCTTGCATGCTTATGCATGATTTAGATGTACCCAAATGTCTATGACCCACTAGGAACCACATTTGCAAACAAAGCAAAGCTTGGCATGCTTGCATGCAATTCTTTGACTTTGTTATTTTATGTGTGTTGTTTTGCTTGATTGGTAGATTGAGTTTGTGCCTTGCTTGATTGAATTGTAGTGACTTGAAGAGTGTGAGTGTTGCAAGGACAAGGAGTGAACTTATACCCTCTACCAAAAAGGCAAGTGATACTCCATATCATTATCCCATTATTTTCACTATGCATTAGTGTTTTTGCTAAGTAAAACTTGCATGGATTTTATTTTGCTAAGTATAGACCTTGCTATAGGAAAACTAGTAGAATGAATCCTTAGAAGGATTTTCCCTAAGTTAAGAATCCTATTTCTACCAAGCTTAGCCTAGCTAATAGAAAACATGGGTGGAATATATTTACACTATGGAAAAATTATTCTAAGTCTAAGGACTTATGTTTTGTTTAATAAAACAACTAAGTTAATGAATCTCCTGGGTGGAATGGGACTTGCTTGGTGGTTTTTGGTTGAGTGGTTCACAAGGCCCATGTCTATGGTTTACCTTAGTGTATCTCACTTGTGGATGGCCACCCAGGAAACAAAGAGATTTGAGATGTCAAATGTTGAGAAGCTTCAAGTGCAACCACTTGGCAATATGGGCTCTGCCATGATCATATAGGTTGCAAGAACTTAGCCACATGGACAGTGGGTGGTAGTGATGGATAGGTTGGAGCGCGTCCATGTTGGTCTAAGGGAAGGCTTCTGAAAGATTTTGTCTTGGGAAACCAAGTCTTGTGGGTAAAGTGCACCACCTCTGCAGAGTGTAAAACCTAAGTACTTAGCCATGTCCCTGGTAAAGGACAATTTGAGCATCAAGACATGGAAGCAATCAAGAATCTCATCATTCCAATTTCTAAATAAAATTTGTGGGTGAACAAGGGTTGTGTGAAATCTTAAATCTTTGATTGGTAGATGCCTTGAGAGGATCTTCAATCATTGGTTGAGAATTTGTTTTTGCCAAGTAAATCTTCAGTCTTTGATTGGTAGATGCCCTAAGTGGATCTTCAGTCTTTGATTGGTAGATGCCTTGGAATTTGTTTTTGCCAAACAAAACTTATTTTCAAAATGATAGGAAAAATCTATTTTGAGAAATGCAAAGCCTCCACTCCACTTAGCCAAATGCATATAGATGATAGACTCCACTATACTACCAATGTATCACTTGCCAATACAATTCAAATGTATTGACCCTTGTGGCTGTAACTTTTAATGTTGCAGGATTGATTGTTTTAGTGAGGATTGATTGATTAGGATTACAAAGTCTACAACCAACATCTGCCTGTGGCACTTGAAGATGAAGGACCCATGACTATAGTTATTCCGCTGCAATGTAATGTAAATAGCCAATGAGCTATGATTGATGTAATAAAATTATTTTATTCCTGGTTATAAAGTTGTATTATGACCTTTGTTTCTCGATATTACATCTGAACTGTGGATGCTAGCTATTGATCCAGGGACTAGCATTGTAAACACAGGGGACTCAATCTCATTAAAGGTTGGGAACGCTACATGAACGAGCTAATGGCTTAGTTCTATCCGGGATAAAACCCCGCTTAATGGAACCACTCCAGAGATCACCTGGCTGTTGGATAAAGGAATTACCCTCAGTGCTGTGGAGTTTAAGGACAACTCCGAATCAATCAATAGGATATACGCCGTTCTTCCTTGTGTATGGGGCAGAAGCAATTTTGCCTGCCGACATAGAGTATGACTCGCCAATAGTAAGACAATACTCGAAAGCCAAGGTGAAAGAGGCCCGAGAAGATGGAGTTGACTTACTCTAAGAAGCAAGGGAATTGGCATTGTCCAGATCCGCCATATACCAACAAAGTCTCCGACGCTACCATAGCCAGAAAGTTCAACCTCGTGTTTTACGAGAAGGGGATATGGTGCTCAGACTAGTGCAACGCACAGCTGGAATGCATAAGCTATCACCCCTATGGGAAGGACCATTCATTGTAAGCAAAACATTGCACAATGATTCATATTATCTAATAGATGCCCGCGAAGAACAAAAGAACAAGGCGGACATGTCAGGCGATGAAACCAAAAGGCCATGGAATGTGGCACTGCTACGTCCTTTCTACACTTAGGAGAAGCAGTGTATGTATCTCTCAAACTCTCATATGTCAGACGCTTATGCCGGATATGTGCTGATAATAAAACGATATGACTCGAAAAACTGACTAGGGGACTGCCCCTTGTGTTTATCCTTTGGTTAATCTTTGTCGGCTGGTGTTGACACTTAAGACTTATCTCGGAACAAGTAATGTTTACTCGGATAGAATCAACTCTTCGACTATGTTGTTGTCCGAAAACACGGCTTCATGGCAAGCAAGAGGAAAAGATCAATGACGAGTAAACATGAACACCGGATAATTAAGGGGAAAATGCGAGTAGACCTTATATATGTTTTTACTAACCCACTGCATGTAATGTTGCTTTGTATGTCGAATGATCTTAGGACAAGTGGCCTAGTTTCATATCCGCTAACTCAATCCTTAGAACTTTGAGACTCTAATGTCGAACGCCAAAAAAGGTAGTCAAGAGCCAAATTCAAGGAGAAGGGAAACGAGAAAATGAAACTCGGGGACTTGCCCCTGGATAATTCACATTCAAAGCTAAATAAAAGTTTAAGCCTTATCACAAGGCACTACTAGGAAAATGCCTGTTTGTGGCGCACATGGAATGGCCATCCGTGACGCACTAGCCGTGCGCCACTAGCCTCGCGCCGCGGCTAACTGCTAGCCGTGGCGCACTGCCTAGTGCGCCACGGTTGTGTCGAGATAGGCGTAGTGCACCTGCTAGTGCGCCACGGCTATGTGGGTAGGTGCGCTACGTGTTGGATCTTCTGTGGCGCACATCCCAGTGCGCCATTAAGCTGCTTAGGTGCGCTTTAGACGTAGTGCGCCACAAAAGCTAGGTCATGTGCGCCACAGATGTTTTTTTTTGTTTTTTTAATTTCAGAGCCAGATGATATACAATACAGATTATATACAATATTACAGGAAGATATACACACACAGATACAAGATATACAATTATATATATAAATACACAATTTGAAAAACAAGATTGAAACAAATACATATAGATAAGTCTCATACATGAATACATAGTATAAGTTACATTGTTTCGATCAAGTTACAAAGTAGTTGGTGACATGCGAATACATGTGTCGATCGAACAAGTTAGAGCTCGGAAGCTCGCCTAGACATCTAAACTAGCTAGACACAAACGCGGGATAAACAACCAAAGAAGATAAGCATGATCACCGCCGCGACGAAGGTGTAGGTCTTCATCCGGTTCCTTGTCCTAACTCCCGCTAGATAGTGCGTGTATCTAGCTTCCGCCTCCGCCATAGTGTTGTACCCTTTGTAGCTATTGCCGCTGAAACGGTGCACCTGTCTCCGGCAGTCTTCCCAATCATCGTAGACTCCGGGAACCCGTCCCTTGTACACGACGTACCACGTCATCTATAAGTTGAAAATAATAATTAACCGATGATTAAAAAAACATATATAATTAAATTCGCATATGAAGATACACTTATAGAAAGTACTCTTAAATCAAAAAGACCAAACTCAAAAAGCATGCCTCATATATAACTAGGTTGTTCGACACAGGAATATGCTATGATGGAACTGTGAGCCAAGTAGGATGCACAAGACCTGGAATTGCGCATATCACAAGGCTCACAATCCCCGTCGTAGCACATTCACATATATATTGTGCTAAGACATTTCAATCATCGGCATTATTCTCGAAAATGACCAAAGTAAATCAAAAAAATGCCTCATATATATACATAGGTCGTTGTACACATGAATATGCTATGATGGAACCGTAAGCCAAGTAGGATGCACAACATCTAGACTTGTGCATAACACAAGGCTTACAGTCTCATCGTAGCACATTCACATATATATTGTGCCACGACATTTCAATCATCGGCATTATTCTCGAAAAAGACCAAAGTAACTCGAAAAGAATGCCTCATATATAACTAGCTAGGTCGTTGGACACAGTAATATGCTACGACGGAACAATTAGCCAAGTAGGATGCACAATTCCTGGACTTGTGCATATCACAAGGCTAACTATCCCGTCGTAGCACATTCACATATATATTGTGCCACGACATTTCAATCATCGACATTATTCTTGAAAAAGACAAAAATAACTTGAAAAGAATGCCTCATATATATACATAGGTCGTTGGACACAGGAATATGCTACGATGGAACCGTGAGCCAAGTAGGATGCACAAGACCTGGACTTGTGCATATCACAAGGCTCACAATCCCATCGTAGCACATTCACATATATAGTGTGCCACGACATTTCAATCATCGCCATTATTCTCGAAAAAAGAGTAAGGAAAAAAAGGACCAAAGTGAGCAAAGGACCAAAGAGTAAGCAAAAAAACCAAGCATTGATTTATATATAATAATAATAAGCAAAATAAGTAAGCGATGATTCATAAACCTAATAAGATAAGTATAGTAGCATGTACACTTGTCCACACACACAAAGGTCATCTATAGTTTGTAACTACAACTAGGCCAACATCAAGCCTTCTGGCTCGGCTTAGGGAACGGGAGGACGCATTGTCTCGTCATAAACTTCCTATAGTCACCCTGCATCTCTAGGCGATCTTCTATGTCACGGTTATTCGGGATATTTCCTCCGTAGAAGATCCCCCCGAAGTCATGACATCACGAAAGATGATTGCCCCAAACTTCTGTTGGATGCGATACATCTCTTGTCTAATATCTGAATCAGTGATCTTGGCCTTTGCTTCGGCCCACTGTTTGAGATGATCTGGCAGTGTAGAATTCTGCTGGTCAAGTAGGAACGCCCTCATGTGATGGAGTGCGTAGTAGGCTTCCTTCTTACTGTTTTCCGGCTGCTTCACACAGGGGAACTCTGTTACATGGTTAAAGACGTGCCTGCCGAACTTGACCTTCGTACGCACGAAGGTGGTGCCTTCCGTCGAGGCAAAGCCAGTGAGAGCATCATCCAGAACTTCCTTGATCTTGTCGTAGTTTTTCTTCTTTTCTAGACTCCCCGAGTCGAAATACGTGGCGTGGGAATGCTTCGGCGATAAGGAGATGAGCGTGTAGTGTTCATCTCTGTGCAAAAAATTCAAATGGAATGTGTTGGAAAAAGAATGGTGATAATCTAATAAAGCCAATCGATGGTGGCGAGTGAATAACGACTTACTCGGGAAAGTAAGGCACGAGAATGTATTCCTTTGTCTTGTTCGCCACGAGGATTATTTTTAGGTACGAGGCCACGATACGTCGTTCGGCGGGGGAACCCAAGCATCCGTCACGCATGTAGTAGGGGTCCACTATAGCGATGCCCGGTGTGTTCTCTCTAATGATCTGCATGGCCAGGCTGAGAGAAAATAGACGGACCATGGTATAGTGCAGCGGGTATAGGTGGAACATATTGAAGATGTCGTCGAACCGCAGGAAGAACAAATCCGCAGGGGCATTGTCGATGAAGCCCAAGCCTGGTGGCACCTTAACCATGAATACCGGGTGCGAGGGATCTTTCTCCGATAGAAGGCGTCTCTCTATCGTTAGCACGCCGTCATGCACACTCTGCAGTTCCGAACCGGCGAGCTTCCGCAAATTCTTAGGTAGCATGGGCTCACCCGCCACATGAATCCTCCACATAATACCCTCGGGTCTTGGTGGCCCGTCCCGAAACCTGATTGGATTCGCAGTTGTTGACGCCACCGGCTGGCTCGAGCTGCTAGATTTTCTTTTCCTGCCCTTTTTTCCTTTTGGAGAGCGGGCAGGCACCGCAATCTGAGCACCGGCCGCCCTATGTAGTGTGTCAGGGCTTAGAATAAAGGGCCGGTTGATTGTATCAGCTGGCTCTGTAAAGGCGCAAGCTGGAGGCATCTCCTGAGAACCAAACAGACGCTTGGTGATTGTGGCTTTCTCTGTGAGGCCACCAGCTAGGTCTTCGTTGCTAAACTGAGTGTTGAAGAAGTGATCATTCCAGTCTTCGTCGTCCTCGGCCGGATCGTGCGCCATGTGCATATCATCAACATGATCATCCGACCCACCGCGTGGAGGTGACGGCGAGGGCGGTAAGGGGGACTTGCCACCGCTTGTCGCTGGCACAACATGCGGTGCTGTTGTCTATGGCATGATGGCCCCCGCCGTCCCCAAATAGATCATGCTCTTTGGCCATTGCAAGAATAAGCCGAAGCAAGTTCAGATGACAGCCGACTCTTCTTTATCCGCTCCTGGGGGTTGAATGGGAGGTTCCAGGTCATCGTGGCCCCTTAGCACCCGACTAATTTTAACCCTGTGCACGCTATCTGGCATCGGCCTTGAGTGGAACGTGCGCTGCAAGGGTTGAACGATGGTACCCTTGGCAACATCCCTCAACTCGTTGTTCACGTAGCATAAGAGAGTGCAAGGAACATCCGTCTGTGGAAAACATGTACGGCGTCGTCAGAGATGCCATAAGAGTAATAGATGGCGTGCAAGGCGGTAAAGCAATTTGTTTACCGTGATGGCGTTGAGATCGGCTAATGTCGACGCACCGCATATGGCGACGGGCGTGCAAGAGACGGAAGGGCTGCTTGATGGCGCGGTGCTGGCCGCCGGTGTATTCTCCCTACCAACGGGTGCTTGGAGCTCCGGTGCCACCGCGGTGATGGCAGGGGGGCACCAACATGTACTCCGGCGCCTCGGTGATGGCAGGGGGAGTCACCAACACTTGCGGCGCCGCGGTGCTAGCGGGCAGAGTCACGAACATGTAGTTCGCCTGATTCGTCGGCGCCGCGTTGTTCGAGTGGCTGCTGACCATGCTTGGAATCGGGCATGGCCCTACTCGACCACCCGCACTCCAGTTCGCTATTGACTCCACCAAGGTAGGCATGAAGGATGCGAGGGTGATTGCCAGGTTGTCTTGGACGATCTGCGGGATCCGCGCCACTTGTTCCTTAAGTTCTTGAACCTCGCGGTTTTCCTCCTCGCTCCTTCCCGACGGCACCACATGCGTCCTCGGGGGTGGACCAAAATGATCCACCCAATTGTTACCCCCGAGGCCGGCCAGACGGCCAGCCGACGATGGATTCTTCGTAACCGGCTCTATTTTCTTGGCCCGGTTCATCGCCCTGTTAAAAGGGTTATCCCACCGGGTGGCCGCCGTCGACCCCTGGGATGAGGAAGCCTGGGATCCATGACTAGCAACAATTTCTTCCTCCTGCAGAAGAAGTAACAGTGAATCATTTAGATCATCGATTAGATTGCGATCGAGTTGATCCGCGGTAATTAGATTACTTACCACAATTTCCTCGAATTCCTTCACCGCAGGATCCGTGGTGAGTTGTTTGGTTTTTGGGTCCACATGGTAACGGGCCCTGATGAAGTTTCGAACCTGCCCGGGTTCGAATTTCACAAAGGGGTTTTCTATCCCCTTGGATCTATACTCTTCGTCCTCCTTATTCCATTTGGCCTCCGCGGTTCTATATCCACCAGATCCGAGATGGCGATGACCTATATTCATCGCCTGCAGCACCTTTCCCCGATTACTATTGGCCAGGGCTCTTTCGGATTCACACCTCTCCTTGAACTCCCGGAACTGATCTTTGGTGATTTGCGGGTCAATCTTCTGGATCTCCTCGAGACTTTTGCCTTCTTTATAGTTCTTCTTCTTTATCCAGGTTCTCCAGCTGGCCAAGGCGGTGCTCATCTTTGTGAGGGTGGATTTGTTTACTTCGTTCCCATGATAATTTGTGTTCTGATACTTAGCGGGGAATTTGTATCTTGCGTGTAGCTTCTCAAAAAGGAGTGTGCGCAAGTGTCCATTATCTTTATGCCAGAGATTCTCGGTGTTGATCGAGATGGTTGTCCAGGTGATCGCCGCCACTTTCCCACCGTACCCTTTGACGACAAGGTCGGTCTCCAAAGGAACCCCTGATGGGCTCACTTCGGTAATTTCCTCCCTGACGGTGCCGACCGTGTTCGGGCGCCGTTACTTCGGCTTCTTCTTCTTCTTAGGAGGATTGCTACCACTCCCTGTGCCCTCGCCGCCATCAGTGGTTTCATCACCCGCCATTCCTTCGGCTTCTTCCTCCGCGTCTTCCATCTCATCATCCTCACTCTCCAAAGGATGGTATTCTTCATCGTCTTCTAGCCGCTGGGCCGCCTCCTAGAATGTCAATTGTTTATTCAGAGGTCTGAGTTCTCCTTTAGCGCTGATGCGCTTAGAACATCCATCCTCGTCGTTGTCACACATCTTTGCACTAATAAAAAACAAATAATTGGTTAAATGCACGGAAAAATCCGGCATGACCTTTGCTAATTTTCTTAAACTAGGAGTGTCCGATTTCTGCCGAAACGGAAGTTAATCAACATTCCGGCCAAAATCAGGACTCATTTCATACAAGAACCTGCATACACGACATAATAAAGTGCTTCGTACAAGCACAAGCACAATTTGAAGTGCTACAACAATAAAAAAATGAGAATACACCATAACCAAGTGCTTCTGATCATAACCAAGTGCTTCCAATCATACATATCATACAACATAACCAAGTGCTTCTGATCATAACCAAGTGCACTTTAATGCTTGCTGTCATTTGCTGCATGTAAAATTCAGACAAGCCAGCATATGCATACTGAACAGTTTTCTGCATACAAGATTCAGAAACTGCAGCTAGACACTAAATGCAAGGTTCAGAGAGTGCATAGTTTAATCCACCACTTTTCAAGATGCTCATGCTCCAATTTCCAAAACAATCAAAATTATGCAGATAAAAATCACTCTTAGGCTGCATTTGGCATTGTGGTAGATGATGATAATCCCACTTGTCCTGCCAACTTTTGCCTACTGCTAGCCAAAAAAAATAGCAACTTGTTTTACACAACACTTTTGCCTACAGTTTGCCAACTTGTTCTGTTTTTTTCCTTAAGCAAGACATGAACCACAATAGCAACTTGTTCTACATAACACCAGCCCTAATCTGAACCTAGCTAGTCAATGTCTTAAAAAGATGGAAACATTTTATATTGCTTCTAATCTGAACCTAGACCTACTGCTTGCTAACAGTAACCTACTTCTTGACAGCAACTAACTAAACCTAAATGTTTGTCTCTAAGAAATCTTCTAATTGAAAACTTGACCAGATAATCTTGACTGAAATAAACACTGAAATGTAAACTTGCAAACCTGAAGTTGCTACCTGAAGCACTAAATCATGACCATATAAACTTACAAACTTGTAGAAAGCAATGTAAATTTAGCTCTACTGTATCTAATTATTTCCAATTTTTTTCCAAGGTTGCAGTAAATTCTACCACAAACAGTTAGTCCTAAGAATATCATGCTAGATGAAAGTTGGTCCAATTTTAGTTAAATGGGCAAAGATACTGTATGCAGTACTTATCCATGATAGAAATAACATTCATAATCTTTAGATACTGACAAACATTGCTAGAGCAAGTTATAATCCCTCTACTCTTTAAATTCATGATAGAAGGACTTGTATTTCAGTCAACGCCATTCTAACTACTTTAAATTGAAATACACAAACCTCACTTGACAAAATAGGAGTGATTTCTCATAGCATAAGCTATTATTATAATTATTAGACCAGATCAGACCAAGAACTAGTGCTGGTTCTAGTATAGTACGGATGAAAACATCAAATACCAATCTCGGCCAATGGCATGCAGCTTTACTAATTCTAGTACACAATATACACTTGAACATCTCTGGTTCTAATAATTATTACTCGAGATTCAATCAATGCAGAAATGGTTAGTGACAAACTACTAAAATTGATCAGTAGTGTGCAATTTGAGGCGTACGAGATCAACAACAACTTGGAGGCATCGAGAATAACTTCAAAGTTGACCAGGATCTAAGGATGGGCAATTTTGCATAGTTTAATTGTTTACACAAGAGCTTCTCTAGGGCAAAGCAAATAGGCACTTTCATCTGTTCATTATTGATCCAAGTAGGAGTAGCTCACCTCTGAGACAAGGAAGATGATGGCGGGCAGACGACGACAGGCGAACGACGGCGGGCGGACGACGGCGGGCAGACGACGACGGGCAGACGACAACGGCCTCCACCTCCTCAGACGCGCGCGGGCCTCCTCCTCCTCGGAAACGGGCGGGCCTCCTCCTCTTCGGACGCGGGTGGGCCTCCTCCTCCACGGCCTCCTCCTCGAGCGGCGGCTGCTGGCGGAGCTGGCGAGGCGGCGGATCGAGAGCGGCGGCGGCGCGGGGAGGGCTCGTGCTCGGGCTGAGATGGAGAGATGGGGATGAGAGAGGGGGATGAGATGGAGCGCACGTGTGGATAAAGCCGGTTAGGCGTAGCGCACATGGGCATAGTGCGCTACGAATATCTGTAGCGCACTCCGGGCTAGTGTGCTACGCCTATCGGCTTCTAACAACTGTATAAGAACACTGCAGCCCCACTCTCTAACAACTACACTAGCCTATCCTACTGGTTCTGCCTAGTGCTCTATTCTAAACTTGTGAGCACCTAGGTTCAAATCCTAGTGCCCCCTTTTTTATTTTTGTTTTCAAAATACTTTTAAATGTTCCAAAAATGCCCAAAAGTGGTGATATATGGCATACAAGTTTTGTTTTATTTTTAAAAATACTTTTAAATATTCCAAAATTCCCAAAAGTGTTAATATATGTCATAAATTTCATAATAATTTGTCCATGAATATTACAATCTTTTTCGACCACGCGTTTTACAATATTTTTTGAGCTAGCATTTTACAATCTTTTTTCCCTTCTTTGTCGCGGTTGAATAATTTAGCCCCGGGACTTTAATGTTTGTTCTTTCGAACGGGCTACCTTTTTTGGGTAGGGTTGTCCTTTTTCTTCTTGTGATGTATGTTGCTGCATCGTAGTGGTCATCATCTTCAATCTTTGGATCGCCGTACTGGTCGAAGTCTTGCTCGTTGGCGACTCCATCCATTCCGATGATGTTTCTTTTTCCTCTCCTCACGACAACACGGCTAGGCTTTGTCGGGTCGGCAATGAAAAAACATTGGTCCACTTTGGTAGCCAGTACCCATGGTTCATTTTTCGCGGCCACGTTCGCACCGGCGGCCTTGGATTTGGCTGCTTCAGGTATAACCATGGTTGTCAAATACCGGTCTTCTCTTTCGACGCTCTTTGCCCATCTGACACGGAACATCGGCACCTTTTCTCCACAGTAGTCGAGCTCCCAGATCTCCTCGATTCTTCCGTAGAATCTTTCCTTCACGCTGTCATCGGTGTAGAATTCTGACGTTACGCCTGAATTCTGATAATCACACTTATTGTCCTTTTCCTCCGTGTAGAATGTGTAGCCGTTGATATCATACGCCTGATAGGTCACCAGGTTTTGCATCGGTCCCTTTGACAAGGTGAATATGATCTTTTCCATGTCAGAAGAATGCGATCGCGGGCAATTATCAAGGAGCGTCTGCCTAAACCAACGCGTGAAATCTGAGTTGTGCTCTTTGATTATTTCTCCCTGCGTCCTCTGTATGCCCCGGTCACTGTACTTCTTCTCGATTAACCTTTTGTGATTCAGTACCCAAGGATCGACCAGTTCTAAATGCTGTAGCGCGACGGGGTTTGCTCAATCAAAGTCTGCGCGTCGAAAATCGAAGTTTGCATGCAGTATGCGACGACCCTCTCGGTGACCAGATCCGTTGACCATATCATACACGTGTTCCCCTCCGGGAGACGATCGTGCCAGAATGCCATCATATCGTCGAAGCTTGCATCGCTCAATTTGTGTTTTGCCTTCATCTCCATAGCCTTGAGCGTTACATTCAACCTGGTATCATCGGGCCTGCATCCTTCATACAATGGAGTAACCGCGTCTTTCTCAAGTTGCGCAAGCTTGGCTTTCTCTATAGTGGCAGCCCTGGTGTTACTCGTCTGCTTGAGAAGCAGCTCTTGCACATAAGGGTCCCGCACCCAGCCTGAAGTTGTTCCATCGTCGTATCCTCCTCCGGCATCTAGATCATCATCATCCCGGTCTGCTTCCGCACCTTCACCATCTCCAGGAGACTCTTCATCATCTCGCCCTTTCTCGCCGTGATGATGATCATCGTCATGTTGCCCACCTTCACCGTCTCCATCGTCTTCGTCATCGCTTATCCAACGAGTGTATCCATCCATGAAACCATGGCGGAGCAGGTGCGCCTGCAGATTCCCGGAATCTGGGTCGATCACCCAGTTGAGTTTGCATCTTCTGCACGGACATCTTATCTCCGTCTTGTTATTTCTTATCATGTCGGCCGTCGCACATTTCAAAAATCTAGCCACAATGTCTTCGCTCATTATGAGCACCATTTTTGCCTGCACGGTGTACACGGTATAATTAGAAGTCTATTAGAACCACATAATCAATGCATGCATGCAATGGTCAATAGAAAATTTCGGCATGACCTATCCTAAAATTAGGACCTTTGCGAAATGCCAAAGTCTTGCCAAAATGGAAATGAATCAACATTTTGGCAAAACAAATGGCAACTTGTTCACATACAAACACAATAGAGAGAGACCGATCCATACACACATGAACATATCATTATCCTCTCCATACACACATGCATGAGCATCATCGATACTCTCCATATACACACACATATGACCATCGATCCTCTCATACACACATCATGAGCATCGATCATCTACATACATATGAGCATATCATCCATATACACATGAACACATCCTTACATGGACAACTTACCGAGATGAGAGACCAATCGCGAGAAAGATGGAAAGGAAAGGTGCGCGCGAGAGAGGAGAAGGAGATGAGAGACCGGAGACCTTCCTATATTACTTATGTAACATCCAAGGCAAGTTCTACATGCTAAAAATGGTGAATGGGTGGAGAAATTGAGGTGGGAAGGAGAAGATCCCGACTATATCTAAGGAGGAATAAGAAGGGTAAAGTGAAGTGTGGGGTGGTGGATGATCACACATGTGCACATAAATTGGAGCTGCCAAAAAATCGCCACATCCGTGGTGCACTCGGCCCAAGTGCGCCACAGGGATTAGTAACATCCGTGGCGCACATGCCATAGTGCGCCACGGATGTGTCTGGCCGTTTTACAGAACAGAGGGGCATGCTCTTAGGCGTAGCGCACCCCCCAACGTGCGCCACGGATAACACCAACATGCATAGCGCACCTACCCTACGTGCGCTACGGATGTCTGGCGTGCGGCCAACAGGGCCCTGGCCCACACATATCTGTGGCGCACTATGGTCATGTGCACCACGGTTGTTCTAGTTACTAGGAGGGCACTGCCCATAGGTGAGCCACGCCTGTTTTAGCCGTGGGGAACTTCAACCATGTGAGCCATGGATGTGCTGATTACCTATAGCCATTTTCCTAGTAGTGAGGCGCACACCCAAAATAAGGGCATTGTATCATACATCTGCACCCGGCATACCGGGAATCTCATGAAATTCGAGTGTTTTTGTAACCAGCCTAAGAAGCAGCTGGGCCAGGAGGAGTAACCTTGGGGCTAGAGCTAGGAGCGTCATCTCGAGAGTTTGCCGAGTCAGGGGCGTCGGTGGCCGAATCTGCTGCATCATCTGACTCGGTGGCTTCGCTATCCACACCTTCATCATCGACGATCTCGGCAAGAGGCTCTCCAAGGTCGAGGAAGCTAGGCCCATCACACCAGGCATGCACAAAGGCATATTCGACCAGGGCATAAGCTCGCTCCTGGTGTTTCTTGATAAGATCAGGATTGTGGAGCCACTTACTTTCAGCCCTCATGCACTCGAGAACATCAAGATTAATGTCCTCTTACCATGAAAGCACAAAGGCAAGAGCCTTATCCGCTGCTGCTCGGTTGGCCGACTCGTGCCATTGATCCAACCTGTCTTCAGTTTTAAGCATCCTGGCAGCCAAAGGCTCGATGAGTGTGGGCGTGTCTTCATCCGGCCAGAGCATCCTGAACGCGTGGATCGCTGATTTGAGCAAGTCAAAGACGCATGATTTGAGGGTCTTTGCATGTTCTGACAACGCTGCGAGATGCTTGTCGATAGTGACCTTGCCATCAGCTGGAGCGCGAGATTCGGCTCGCACTCTTTTCATGGCCCGTATAGCAAACATTTCAGCCTCAGGGATTTTATCTACAAAAGAAAAAGAACATTAGCAAAACAATGAAAAGGAGACAGAAGGCAAGAGTGTGAATACAGTAAAAAAGGTCAGGACTCACTACCGAGGAAAGAATTGACGGTTCCAAGCTTGCTCTGCCAAATCCTAGCTTTGTCCTGAAGAGTGTCTAGATCCTGATGAGCCGACTTAACCGCCGACTCGGCCTCCTTCAGCAGCTCCTTGGTCTTCTCAGTATTGGCGGCATGTTGGCCATATTTCTTGGCAAGCTCCTCCCGTAGCCCCTTCACCTCGGACTGGTGCTTCTGCTCCATATCCGCCATTTGCTTCTTTAGCCGAGTCACCTTATCTCGCTCCTTTTGGACCTCGATCCGGTGCTTCTCTGCTTATTCGGAGCATATGACTCTTCAGCAACAACAAAACCATCTCGGATCCATCGAGATAAAAATAGGAAAGGGATAAGCAAAAACACAGTGCGGAGATAGAATCTCCAAGAGCTTACTTTCAGCATCGCTGATATGTAGGTGCAAGGCGTCAATGGTGGATTGGGAAGAAGCTGTGAAAGGACAATGGAGAAGATAAGCAAGGTGAAAACAAAGAAGGTGTGCCGAATAACAAAGGAAGCCAAATAAGAAATTACCTTGGCCCTTAGCTTCAGCCAGCAGGTTTTGGTGAGCGAGCTCCAGCTTGCAATAATCCAAAAGGAGAGCCTGATGCACCTTGGTGCGCTCATTGTGCGTAAGCTACACAAAAAAGGATGTAGTCAAAAGATATGCATTCAAGCTAGCAGCCAAATAAGAGTTGATTTCTAACTTAGAGCTTACAGCCGAATAAGTTTCTTACGCAAAAGAGTAAGGAGATTACATACCTCGTTCACCACATCCGCTCTGGCCATCAAGGCGATGGCCTGCTGGGTCATGTCAGAAACGTCCTTGGGGCCCAGCTTCATCTTCCTACCAGCACTGGGGCTGACCTCTTGCTCGCCAGCTGCATTCCAAGCCACAGCGTAGCGCTCTGCAGAGCCGAGGCCATTCCCGCTAAGCGTCCGAGTGAGGACTTGCCCCTTTTTAATGGTAGTTCCTATCTTTGCGCGGGTAGCAGCAATGCTGGTATGTAAGCTGCCATCTCTAGAAGCGCTGCCTGATCCAGCAGCTGCAGATTCTCCCAACTTACCCGTTGGAGTGGGTGCCGTTGTTGTTGTTGTTGTGGGCTGGATCTGTGGTGCGGTGCCTAGGGCATGGATCAAGGTTATCTTCTTGGTAGATGAGGGCTTGCTAGTTGAAGGGTGAGCCTGGCTTGGAGCAGCTGGCCGGGTCTGGTCCTTTGATAGTGGAGGAGAGTGAGCAGGTGAAGAGCTGGCTGGGAAAAAGACAGAAGCCGAGTGAGCAGGCTCAGGAGCAGCAACGGGGTCAACTTGTACGCTGGGAGCAGGAGAACTGGTTTTAGGGGTCTTCTCGGCGCCGATATTGCTAGAGCCGGGATAAAGAGCTTGTTCTAGAAAAGCAGCAGGGGAGCTAGGACGGGTCTCCTCCGACGGGGGCGTCGCCGGGTCGGCCTCACTCTGAGACGCGTGAGTCTCGGTAGTGGGAACCGTGACCAGGACGGGGCTTGGCACGGCAGTGTCGGCGTGAGGAGGAGAGACGGGCCTCAAAGGCGAAGAGGCCATATTGGGAGCAGCCTGGCTGGCAAACAAAGGCGCCGCGCTGAAAATAACAGAAATGCTTATAAGAAAGCAATTACAAGTCAGGAAAGGAAAAATGGGAAGTAAGCAAACAACAATGCTTACCCGAAAACGGTCGGGTTGTGCGGAATGCGACAAGTGACCCGGCGCCCAGCAGCCTTGCGAGTCTTGGTTAATGAGGCAGCAGGAGGAGCAGCAGGAGCAACTTTGTGCTTCTTGGCGGGCTGGGTGCTAGAGGAGGCCCCGCGTCACTTACCCGGCTTGGCAGCAGGGATCTTGCCGACTCCGCCCACAGCAAGAGGGGGAACGTCATGTACCTGGTCAGCTACATAAGTAAATGACGAGCTCACTCGGATAAGTCAGAGGATTAAGGTTAAAAGACTAGTACCTCCAGAATCTCACAGTCATCATCATCGTCGTCAGACCAATCTCGTAAGGGGTTTCGAGTGTGGGTCTTACCTAGAGTTGAAGCCGCAGCAACATGCGGGATGGGCATGAAGTGCTCCAGATCGAACTCGACCTCATCTGAATCAGAGCGATCACCGTAATAGCCACCGGGAGGGATAGTACTGTCATCAACCTAGTGAACAAGATTCTGCGAAAGACAAACAAAATAAAAACAAGGAACGAACAAAACGGCAAATGAACATAAGGAAAGCTATGTCGGATAAAAAGTGACTCAGAAACTTACCTAGGGAACAAGCCTATCCCGGCTAAAAGGAGGGAAGCTCCAAGCCCAGTCCTCCGCCAGAGTCAGCTTGAAGATCGAGCTGACCCGGTGGGCCACGGAGTCGTGGGTGAGCTCCAGCATGGAATGCCGAGTAGGATCCTGCGTGCCACTCATGAAGCACATCTTGTGGCTCCTTTCTTGGATAGGGCTGACTCGGCGTGCAGTGAAAGCACACATGAGATCCACCACAGTCAAGTGGAAGGTCTCATTCAGCGACAGAAGCCTCTCCAAAATCCCATGGGCCTCATTCACCGCTACATACTTGTAGTGTGGGTCAAGCTTCTAGAATTCCTTGCTGGGAACTTCGTCCGAGAAAGGGGGAGCCGGATGTAATCGGTGGACCCATTGTTTTTGACATAGAAGAAGTCCTATGCCATTTCTTGCAAGAGTTAAGGCCGGTGACCCGAGGAAAGATGGATTCCTTCCTGGGTGTGATGCTAGCGGCACCACACCTAGTAGGCTTCTTCTCGGCATGGGGGACGCTAGGATCTAGCACTACTTGGATCCAAAAGCTAAAGTACTTGGCCCATAGAAGAACAATGGGCTAAATGCCAAGGTAGCCCTCGCAGGCGGAAATAAAACAAGAGAGGGAGCCAATCGCATTGGCAGGAAGATGATGAGTTTGAAGATGGAAAGTAGAGAGAAAGGAAATGAAGAAGTTGCTCGCTGGCAAGGCGAAACTTCGCTCAAAATGGGAGAGGAAAACTACCCGCTCGTTGGCATCAGGCTTGGGAGAAATCTCACCTAATGGGAGGCGGCAATCCACCTCGAGCGGTATGCGCCTGGTGGAGCACAGCCACTCAACCTCCTCCGCAGAAACTTCCGAGCCCACCCAGCCGCCGCGCTCGCCGGCGGAGACCTCCTGTTCCTCTGCTCCTTCGGCGGCGTCGTGAGCATCCATGATCTCCCTGTATTCTGTCTCTTCTGCCACTGGAAGGGGCTTGGAGGAGCGAGGACCCGTAGTGGAATGGAAAGGGAAAAGAGAAATCGCAGAAGAGAAGAAGTGGAGAAGAAGAACCGCAAGGGAGAAGAAGAATGCAATGGGGAAACTGAACGGGCGAGGGAAGTTAAGTTCCCCTCAGCCCTACTTAAGGGGAGTAAAAACCCCAAACGTGGGATCCTCCTGCGCCGTGCGGCCAGCGTGTGGCCGTGTATTCGGCCGAGTGAGCCAGTCAGGAAACACCACGTGTAGGTGATACATGATAAATCCACTGCCACGTCACGCTGAGCAAGACACGAGGCGCTAAGCGATGGGAATGCCACAATGATGGGGAGTTACTGCACCGCCGTCACTGTGTGGTCAGGATTTGGGACAAAATTTGAGGCAGGTCACCATGATTACAAGCTGTTAGTGACTAAGGCACGTCGAAAATGACTCGGAATTGGCCAAAATGACTCGGCACGTGGCAAAAATGGGCCAAAAAGTCAAAGATGAGACTCGAAAAGAGCAAAGTAGACGCGACTAAGATCGAAGCTACGCCAAACAGTGCATCCTAAGAAGTAAATGCTGGCAGAAAGAGAAGTTCCAATCACATTAAAGGAACCTGGAGACGCCTAACAGCTAGAACTTCTAGGCCTCACCAGCTTCGGGGACTAATGTCGGGGGAATAACCCCTAGTAGGGTCATAAGGGGTAAAACATTGCCCAGCTTGGCTTATGCCGAGTAAAAAATGAACCCGACCGGGTAACAACGGCCGGGTAAGATGGTCGTATGTAGCCGACATAGGAACTATGTCGGCCCATATAAGACAAGTTTGTTAATCTTGCAGGAACCAACAAGTCGAGTCCTACGAGGGAAGACCGAGTCAGACAGGACGTGTGGCACCTTTCCGAGTAAGGTTCAGAAGGGACCATGGTAAAGCACGGTCAAAAGAGAAGGGCGACGCCGGGTGACACAAAAGGAGCCAGGTGACGCCTAAAGAAAGGGATGACGTACAAAGTTACTACGTGACGCCAAAAGAACTGGAGGCTACGTACGTGAAGACCGTTAGCTGTCTAGCTTTATGGACTAGGTCAAGGGCTCAGGACTGGCCCATGACCCGACCCGTACAGTAAAGACCAAGATCCAAACAGTAACCCTAGGACCCAAAGGGGTGTAACCTAGCTAGCCTTCGCCTATATAAGGAGGGGGATAGATAGGGTTAGAGGAGGTTGGACCAAGTAGGGAACTAGTGCACTGAGGCTTAGTTCATACAGCTCAAGGAGCACTTGTAAACTTTTAGGATCAATCAAATCCCTAAGTGTGGAGATTTCATCTTGTTCTTTGTGCGCGGCTAGACCGTGCACTCCCTCCCCGGTGACCACAAGCATCCATTCGGCCCCTAAATTAAGCCTAACCATGGCATATGCCGTGACACCACCACGACAATCCGTCCTGGGGAAAAATCCTCCCCCAGGACGGAAACTCTAGGGGGAAACTCTACCCCCATACAGAAGGTCGCGCTGGTCTTGACTTGGAGAAAATCCTTGAGGGGGCGGATTATCCGCCCTCTCAAGGGGCGGACTATCCACGCTGGGGGGAAAATCCGCCCCCAGGACGGAAACTCCGGGGGAAAATCCTCCGCCATACGGAAGGTCGCGCCGATTTTGACTTGGAGAAAATCCTGGGTGGGCGGACTATCCGGCCCCTGGAGGGGCGGATTATCTGGCAAGGTCGGAAAATCCGCCCCCATTCTAAGGGTTGCGCCCTTCTGAGTTTGGGGAGGGGCGTATTATCCGCCCCCCAAAAACAGTTTCCGTTTCCTTTTCAAGGTAGAGATCTGCAGCACTTCAACACACATTAAATAATCCTTCATATTGTTATCTAACACACAAAACACTAGGGATTATGAAATGTTCTTTCAATCTCCCCCTTTTTGGTGTTAGATGACAATACTAGGATTTGCAATGAAACCTACTAACAGCACCTTAAGGAAATGAAAGAGGCTCCCCCTAAATGTGTGCATATTTATAAATTGCATTTGAATACAAATGCACACACTAAAGAGCAAGCCAATTTCATAACAAAGACAATTTAAAACATGGTGAGTTAGGAAACAAAGTCATACCACCGGGTTGTGAAAATAGCCAATGTGAATAATGAGATTATTAGGCCACAAGCACATCCCACAATATTAATGCAATCAATAGATAACTCCATACTTCCATATGCCATCAATACAATACCATACTCCATAGATAAATCCAGAATTCCATATGAGTAGTTCCACAAGATAAATCCAGAATTCTAGAGATCCATACACGAGCACAAAGTAACACACGACAAAGTCTTATAAAAACCATGCAAACCAAGCACACAAAGTTCAACGCTAAAGGGGCACAAGCAAGCAAATAAAATGAATGAAAAAGAGGCAAGTGCTTGCGCCCGACCCATGCAAATCCGTGACCTAATAGAATTACTTCTCACCCTTTGGCATCGAAATGCCAAAAAGGAAGAAGAGCGATGCTAGCGTCCCATAAGATCACTCCTCCTCGTCCTCGTCCTCGTCGTAGTCATCCCCGTCCCCTTCCTCGTCATCATACTCATCATCATCAACAACTGGAGGAGTACGTGCCCTCGGTGGTGGAGGAAACAGGTGACTCTCGAGCTCTCAATAGTTGATCTCTGACGTGTTCCACTGAGCATATGGTTCCGAAGTTGTAGGAGGTGGTGGGTGGCCAGTTGCTCCGGACACATGGTGAAGAATTTTCTACTGGGTGTGGGCCATTGTAGGGGTTCGTAGCATGGAAAACAAAAAATTTCTATCACATACAAACAAACAAGCCAAGATCTATCTACTAGATTGCAGCAACGAGTCGATGGAATAACTTACCCTCGAAGATTCCAAAGCGGTTAACGAGAGCAGATTCTCGTGGGTGATGTAGTCGTACTCTTTCCGATCTCAAGATCGTGTAGACGATCCTTCCGGCGCCACGTTCCGGCAGCGCTCCCGCAGTCGGTCACACGTTCGATACTCGACGAAGACCTTCCTCTCCCTTGTTCCAGCAGGCAGCGGAGGTTGTAGCACTCTCCTCGCGATTCCGGCAGCACAACGGCGTGGTACCGGAAGTAGAGGGGAAATCCCGCAGGGCTTCGCCTTAAGCCGGTGCGAGTATGGTGGAGCTTATGAGAGAGGCTATTAGTGGTCTAGTAATTAGACACACCAATTAGAAGGCTCTAAACCAATTAGAAGGCTCTAAACCGCTGGCTAAAGCAATTAGAAGCTCTAAACCAAAACGGCTCTAAACCGGAGGTAGAAGATAGGAACTTGTGTGTTCTAGGAGGGGAGCCCTGCCCCTCCTTTTATGGGTGGGGAGGCGCGGCCAGGGGAGGGGAGTCCCTCCCCAAGTCGGCCTTGGGTGGCGTGCCGGCTTGGGGAGGATACTCCTCCCTCAAGTCGGTTCCCAACTCCTCTTTCTTGTTTCCCACAGTTTCTTGTTTTAGCCGTTTGACTATCAAACTGGACATTTGACTTTTCTGTTTTAGGATTCAATTTAATCCTTTATTTGGGACAGCAAGAACACTCAGTACATGATGCAATCATTCCAATATGTAATGACACACTCATGTACCCTCCCCCCGGAGTGCCGGACAATCCGGACCCTTCTAGAACATTCCCGATGAAAACACCGGAATCATTCCCGAACTCCGAAACGGGACTTTCCTTATATGAATCTTATTCTCCGGACCATTCCGGATCACCTCGTGATATCCCGGATCCCATCCGAGACTCCGAACAACATTCGGTCTCTTTCTCATAATACCATAACTACTCAAAACAACGTCGAATCCTTAAGTGTGTCTCCCTACGGTTCGTGAATTATGCGGACATGATCGAGACACTTCTCCGAACAATAACCAATAGAGGAATCTGGAAATTCATATGGCTCCCACATATTTCTACGATTACTTTGCGATCGAATGAACCACTTACATACGATACCAATTTCCCTTTGTCTCACGATAGTTTACTTATCCGAGGTTATGATCGTCGGTATCTCTGCATACCTAGTTCAACCTCGTTACCGATAAGTACTCTTTTCTCGTTCCCGTGATATATGATCCCTTGTGACCCAGTCACATGCTTGCAAGCTAATTGGATGACATTCCACCGAGAGGGCCCAGAGTATATCTATCTGTCATATGGATGGACAAAGTATATCTATCTGTCATATGGATGGACAAATCCCACTCTTGATCCATGTGTTTCAACCAATACTTTCCGAACACTTAATGCCACCTTTATAGCCACCCAGTTACGGTGTGGTGTTTGATGTCATCAAAGCATCCATCCGGTAAAGGTGATATGCATGATCTCATGGTCGAAGGAATTAGGTTACTATGTATCAGAAAGCATATAACAATTGAACTATTTAAATGACTTGATCTTTATGCTACGCTTATCTATAGGAGTATGTCCATCACATCATTCTCCTAATGATATGATCCTGTTGTTAATAACATCTCTATGTTCATGATCAGGAAACCATGATCATATATTAACCAACAAGCTAGTTTAACAAGAGGCTTTACTAGGGACTCTTATTTTAGTTTACAAATCACACAAGTATTAATGTTTCCGGTTAATACAATTATAGCATGGTATGTAAACATTTATCATAAGTGTGAAGATATGATAATAACCACTTTATTATTGCCTCTTGGGCATATCTCCAACAGTCTCCCACTTGCACTAGAGTCAATAATCTAGTTTCAAACCTTTGTGTATTCAACACCTATGGCTTTCCGGTGTTGTATGTACACGATTGCTAATGGTCAACTAATCTCCGGATCTGACACTTCCAGGTCCGTGTGTAATTGCATGTCTTTGCGTCTCTACGCATCACTCATTCTCTAATGAGATGGCTTTGTATAAATTTGGTCTTTCGGTGTGACCTTCAGCTCTTTGGGGTTAAAACATGTTGATAATATTGTCGCACAATATATCTTCATAGTATTATCCCACTGTGAACTACACCTAGTTTGATAACAAACTACTTGACACAAATGCCCTCTTTTGCTGCTAAAATAGCAGTCATATACTTAGCCTTTTGTTGTAGTATCTGTCACAATGTCTTAACTTTGGAACTCATCGAAATCCATTATGGAACTTACTTTCCATTATATTGTGCCACCCTTAGTTTAGATTGAGATAAACTTAATTTGTACTTTGTGACAAAACTAGTATCAATGTAGTACTTTTACAATGAACTAACTGTTAGACCCCTCCTTTATAAAGGAAAGGATTCCTGTGATTGCAATGCTAGTCCCTGGATCAATGCTAGCATCCACAGTTTAAGATGAAGTACACAGATACAAAGGTCGTTTATTACATTCATTCAAGAGATAAAATATAGTCTTTTACAACTCATGGCCATAGGCCTAATACAAGAGTTTTAAGGAACAAGTAAATAAACATAAGTCTTCATCTTCATGTGCCACAGGCAAGCATGTTGAGTGTAGACTCATGACTCCTATTCATCATCGGAGTAACCTGCAACATCACAAGTTACAGCCACAGAGGGTCAATACTTTGGAATAGTATTGGCAAGTGATACCTTATTATATTTTAAGTGGACTACATTACTATATGCATTTTGGCTATGTGTAGCTTGGCTTGCTTTGCTTGAAAATAGGTTTTTCCTATTAGTTGAAATCACTAAGTTTTTCTTTATCAAAAACATTCCCAAGGAACCACCAATAGACATTGAGGTCCTTCACCCTTGTTCACCCACCAATTTTTATTTAGAAGTTGGAGTGATGAGATTCTTGTAGCTTCCATGTCTTGATGCTCAAAGTGTCCATTTCCTTGGACAAGGCTAAGTACTTAGGTTTTCCATCTGCAGAGGTTGTGCACTTTCCCCACCAGACTTGGTTTCCCAAGACAGGACCTTTCAGAAGCTTTTCCTTAGTCAAATGGACGCGTTCCATCCTATCATCCCATCTACCACCAACTGTCCAAGTGACTAAGTTCTAGCAACCTATATGATCATGGCAGAGCCCATATTGCCAAGTGGTTGCACTATAAGCTTTCTCAACACTTGGCCTCCAAATCCCTTTGTGCCTGGGTGGCTTACCACAAGTGAGATACACAACCCAAGTCCATGGCCTTGTGTAACCACTCAACATAACCCATACTTTCCATTCCACCCAGGAGGTTCATTTGACTTAGTGGTTTTATTAGAAAAGTATAAGTCTCTTGACTTAGAATATTTTCTTTATAGTATGAGTAGTTTTTCACCAACCCTTGTTTTGCTATAAGCTAGGCTAAGCAAAGTATGGTATCTTATCTTAGGAAAATTTCCCTAGCAATTCTACTATTTCACTCTACTTAGGATTTCCCATCTTAGCACTAAGCAAAATATCATGCAAATACTTTAGCAAAATATCTAATGCAAGTACAAAACTTTAGGATAGAAATTTCATGAAAATATCACTTGCCTTGGTAGTGGGGAGAGTAGCACTCCTCACAATCACAATCACTAGCAAAATCTACACAAGAAACAATAGCATACAATTACACACAAATATATACAACCAAAAATAATATGAATGCATGTATGCAAGAATTTACTAAGTGGTGATTTTTGAAAATTCTATCAAGTATGCTCATGGGTACAGAAACTTAACATGTCACAAGTTTGCCAACTAAACTTATTTGGCCCCATTTTAAATTTACCAAATTAAATCTATACCTAAATTAGCCTAAAACTTGTTCCACAAATAAAATCATTTTATCTGTTACTATATGCTAAACAAATTGGATATTCAGAAAGGCCTTGTTTCACTGAATCCAACGGTATAAAATTTGCAAAAATCCAACGTGGCATTCAAAAGTTATAAGCATTTGAAGTTTGAAACTAAATCTGGTTTTTAAATCTGTTTTTAGATCTAACCTAGCCACGCGTCATGTTTTTATTCGCCCGTACCGCTTCGCACCGGATCACCCTTCTGCGCCGTTAGATCTAACTAACGCTGCACGGCTCAGATCGCGTACCTCTTCGGTTTAAGTGAATCTATCCTAGCGCTGCGATGCAGATCCAACGGTCCATATCATCAAGCCAGAAACGGGCGGCGCTGGCGGTGCTAACTGGCGGCGGTGCGTCTGACTACGGCGGCGCCGGCGTTCTACATCGTCCGCGAGAGGGAGAGGAGTATTACCAGGTTCGCCGGAGGCTGCTGAAGCTCGTCGTGGTGCTGGCTTGCGGAGGGGCGCTCGGAAATGGGCTCTAGATCTCGTCGGAGTTGCGTCTGGCGTCGGGTGGGTGTTGTCGGAGTCGTTGCCGAAGTTCTGCGTCGTCCTAGCACGAACCAATGGGTTTAGAAGATGTGCAGGACATCTGCGAACACGCTCGGTTGAATAAGAAAGCAAGGGGCGCTCGAAACTTACTGAGATTGCTCGCCGTAGTTGGGGTGGTCGTCGGGTGCCTACGGCGTCAAGTGAACACGTCGACCTGGGGCAAAACAGGATGCTCTGTTGTGGTTAGAAGGTGCGCGGGAGGTTTACTAGGCGTCTCGAACAAACCAGAGGGAAAGGGGCGCTCGAAGCTCACCTGAATCGGTCGCCGGAGTTGCTCTGTCTGCGGTGGTTTTGAGCGAGTCGGGGCAGCCTGGGGGCGTGAGTGTGCGATTGACTGGGGGAAAATGATCGTGGGGATGTGGGGATCTTATAGTCGGTGCCTCGACAGGAAACGCCTGCGTTTAATTGCCCAATTAAGCCGCGCCATCACCGGCAGTCACTGCAGCTGCGACGTGGTCGCGGGCGAGGTTTGGGGAAGACGATGACAGCGTGTACAGGGCCCGCTCGTCAGCGATGTGCGCGAAGTGAGTGTGGGGTCTGGCTGTCAGCGGCTCAGTGTGTGCGCTCGCGCGTGAGAGGAGAAAAAGAAATCCCCGGGTGGGCTTGCTGGGCTCGGTTCGTTGCTGGGCCAGATTCTGGCCGCGCGGCCTTTTTCTATTGTTTATTTCTTTTCTTTTTCTATTTCTATTTTCTGGAATGGTTTTTGATATGAATTCAAATCCTTTTGAATCCAAACTGTTTTGGGAATTTTTGCAAGGTTTTGTGGGTTCAAAACATTCATTTTAACTAAGTGTTTACCTTGCAAGGCTTGGTCAAGCTTGGTTTTCAAAGTAAACAGAGACTTGTTTTAGTTTGTAAATATTTGAAATAGGGTTTTGAAATCACTTCTATCTTTTGATTCTTGGGTTAAAAGTTTTACATAATCTTTCCATCATTTAGAGACAAGCAAACAAGTATTTAAACTTTCAAATTTCACAGGGTGATGGTCATTTGGAATAAATTGCCCACATGAAATCATAGCTCCAACTTATGTTTCTAAATGATTTTTGAGCAAAACCCTAAATGCAAAGATGATATGTATGGGTTTTGAAACTATGATTTTTGGGATGTTACAAATCTAACCCCCTTAAGATGAATCTCGCCCTCGAGATTCGGTTTGGCTAGCAAATAGGTGAGGGTGGTCTCTCCGAAGATCATCTTCTCTTTCCCATGTTGCTTCCTCTCCGGAGTGATGGTTCCATTGCACTTTACAAAACTTGATAGTCTTGGTCCTGGTGACTCTTTCTGCTGTCTCTAGAATCTTGACAGGCTTTTCCTCATAAGTGAGATCACTTTCTAGCTGAACTTCTTCCAA
Organism: Avena sativa; assembly: GCA_916181665.1. NCBI lineage: Eukaryota > Viridiplantae > Streptophyta > Magnoliopsida > Poales > Poaceae > Avena > Avena sativa. The sequence goes on from OV702284.1 coordinate 381,806,074, forward strand.
AGGTATGGTATCCTTCAAAGAAGACTCTTCCATTTCTGGGTGACATTTCTTAAGCTGACTCACATGAAATACGTTATGGACTGCTGATAGAGATTCTGGCAATTCAACTTCATATGCAACTTCTCCCTTGCGACTTAGAATCTTGAATGGCCCAACATATCTTGGTGCCAATTTTCCTTTGACTCCAAATCTTTTCACTCCACGAAGTGGTGATACCCTTAGATAAGCTCTATCCCCAACTTCGTAGGTGACTTCTCTACGCTTAGAATCCGCGTAGCTTTTCTGTCGGGACTGTGCTATTTTCAATCTGTCCTTAACCAAATTTGACTTTCTCTTCGGCGTCCTTGATAAGATCAGGTCCAAATAAACTTCTTTCTCCCACACCATTCCATAATAATGGGGTGGTACATCTCCTTCCGTAGAGTAACTCAAACGGTGCCATTCCAATACTAGATTGATGGCTGTTATTGTAAGAGAACTCCGCGTAAGGCAAACTTTCATCCCAACTTGCTCCATAATCTAGAGCACAGGCCCTCAACATGTCCTCAAGAATTTGGTTGGTCCTTTCTGTTTGTCCATCTGTTTGAGGATGAAAAGCAGTGCTAAACTCCAATCTCGTTTCTAAGGATTCATGAAGTTGTCTCCAAAAGTGAGATGTGAACTGGGTTCCCCTATCTGACACAATACTCTTTGGCACACCGTGAAGGCATACAATCCTGCTCATATAAATCTTTGCTAACTTGGCACTTGTATAAGTTGTCTTTACTGGTATAAAATGAGCCACTTTAGTTAGGCGATCCACTACCACCCATATGGAATCATATCCTGACCTGGTCCTTGGTAATCCGGTAATGAAATCCATACCAATATTTTCCCACTTCCATTCAGGAATAGGCAGTGGTTGAAGTAAACCTGCTGGTTTCTGGTGCTCTGCTTTGATTCTGCTACACACGTCACACAAAGCAATGTGTTCGACGATGTCCCTTTTGAGATTGTTCCACCAAAACCTTTCCTTCATGTCCATGTACATCTTGGTATTTCCCGGGTGAATAGAATACGGAGAGTTGTGACCTTCCTGTAAGATCAGTTTCCGCAATTCTGGGTCTTGTGGAACACATATACGTTTCCCGTGCCATAAGGTACCCTGTTCGTCAACATGAAAACTCTTAGCTTTCCCTAGACCAATATTTACCTTAATCTTTTCAATTTCCTCATCAGTCTTCTGGACTTCTCGGATCTTGTCCAATAGAGTGGGTTGAACATCTAAGGACATGAGATGTCCTTCTGGCACAATCTCCAATCTGAGTTCTTTGAATTGCTTACACAAGTCATCTGGCAATTCCCCTTTGGTAAGGCCATTTACAAATGTCTTACGACTTAGAGCATCCGCTACTACATTTGCTTTACCGGGATGGTATTTCAAACTTAAGTCGTAATCCTTGATAAGTTCTAGCCATCTTCTTTGTCTCATGTTGATTTCCTTCTGGGTGAAGATATACTTCAAACTCTTATGATCGGTGAACACTTCACAACGCTTTCCCAAAAGGTAATGTCTCCATGTTTTGAGTGCATGGACGACAGAGGCTAACTCCAAATCATGGGTAGGATAATTTACCTCATGAGTTTTGAGTTGTCTCGAAGCATAGGCTACGACTTTACCATCTTGCATAAGTACGGCACCCAAACCTTGATGAGAAGCATCACAATACACTTGGAAATCCTTTTCCAAATCTGGCAGACATAGAACTGGTGCTGTTACAAGTCTCTTCTTCAATTCTTGAAAACTGACTTCGCAACCTTCAGACCAGGCAAACTTCTTGTCCTTCTTTAGCAATTCTGTCATAGGCTTAGCAACTTTCGAGAAATTTTCAATGAACCTTCTGTAGTAACCTGCTAAGCCGAGGAAACTACGAACTTCTTTCACATTCTTAGGTGATTCCCATTCTGTCACAGCTGAAACCTTAGCAGGATCAACTGCCACACCATCTTTTGTCATCACATGACCAAGAAAACCAACTTCCTCTAACCAGAACTCACACTTGCTGAATTTGGCATATAGTTTATGTTCCCTCAGTTTCGCAAGTATCAAGCGTAAGTGTCTTTCATGCTCTTCCTTGCTTTTGGAGTAGACCAAGATGTCATCGATGAAAACGACAACAAACTTGTCAAGAAATTCCATGAACACCTTGTTCATCATATTCATGAAGTATGCTGGAGCGTTGGTTAATCCAAAAGGCATCACAGTATACTCATACAATCCATACCTTGTGGTGAATGCTGTTTTTGGTATGTCTTGCTCTCGTATCTTGAGTTGAAAATAACCTGACCGAAGATCAATCTTCGAGAATACACATGCTCCTTCTAGCTGATCAAATAAGTCGTTGATTCTTGGTAAAGGATATTTGTTCTTGATGGTAACCTCGTTAAGTGAACGGTAGTCAATACATAATCTTTGGGTTCTATCCTTCTTCTCCACGAACAACACTGGGGCTCCCCAAGATGATGAACTTGGTTGAATAAACCCTTTCTGTAACTGTTCACCTAGTTGTTTCTTGAGCTCTTTCAATTCATCAACAGACATTTTGTACGATCTCTTAGCTATTGGTCCTGATCCCGGTACCAAATCTATCAGAAACTCCACATCTCTATCCGGTGGCATTCCTGGTAGCTCTTCCGGAAACACATCTGGATACTCACATACTATTGGTACACCGTCCATGCTAACCCCCTTAAGAGAATTCAGCTTACTTCCTTTGGATTCAAAGTTTGACTTAAATTTTATTCTTTTTCCTTCCGGGGTTGTGAGTGTAACTGTACGATTGGCACAATCTAGTACTCCTTCATGTTTAGCCATCCAATCCATTCCCAAAATTACATCTAGTCCTTGGGAATCCAGAATTATTAGGTTCACTGGAAACTTATATTTTCCAAACTCTATGACTAAGTCATGACAACCCGAGTTTACTATCATTTCTCCCCCCGGAGAACTTACTCTTATAGGACACCCAATGGTTTCTACTGGCAGTTCATTTCTTTCAACAAATGCCTTTGATATGAATGAATGAGATGCACCGGTATCAAAGAGTACAAATGCTGAAATAGAATTGAGTCTGAACTTACCAGCCACGGCATCAGGTTCCTCATAGACCTCCTCCACATTGATGTGGTTAACATGTCCTTTCTGGAAAGGATTCGGCTTGTTAGGTCCTTCCACCTTCTTTTCGGGGCACTCATTTGCATAGTGTCCCATCTTCTTGCATTTGAAGCATTCAACCTGACTGATGTCCTTTTTAGGAGGTTGGCCTCCACTTCCACTACCATTTCCACTATAGTGGCTCTTATGTCCACCCTTGTGGTTCTTGTACTTGTCCTTGTCATGACTGCGGTGATGCTTGTTGTCATGACGGTTGTGCTTGCTGAATTTCCCATGTTTATGGGATCCTGAGCTGCCACTGTCATCACAGTGAGATCGTTTGTGAGACGATCCCGAGCTGTGCTTGTCGGAGTGTTTCCTCTTTCTACTCTCGACTTGCTTCATTTTACTTTCCAAAATAGCAGCCTTGTCACACAACGACTGATAAGTTGGAACATATGCCACAGACAACTGTAGGTTCAGCTCATCATTCAAACCCTCCAAGAACTTTTCCTTTCTCTTGGCATCTGTATCGACCTCATCCGGTGCATAGCGCGCCAGATTGTTGAACTCTTCTATGTATTCTGCCACGCTGCGGTGGCGCTGTTTCAGGTTGTGAAACTCTTTCTTTTTCAGACTCATTATCCCTGATGAGATATGAGCCGTGCGAAAACCATCTTCAAAGATAGCCCAAGTCACCTCATCAATAGGAGTGGTGATTTGGAAGTTGTCCCACCATGTGGCGGCTGGTCCTTCCAACAGATGTGCTGCAAACCTGACCTTTTCAGCATCCGTGCAGCCCACGGTCACTAAGTCTTTGTTCACAGAACGTAACCAGTCATTGGCTACCATGGGATCAGTTGTTCCCGAAAACTTTGCTGGCCTCAGACGCAGGAATCTGGTGAGCATATCGAAACCCGGAGGGTTGTTGTTGTTGTTGTTGTTGTTATTGTTGTTATTGTTGTTGTTGGGGTCGTTGTTGTTGTTGTTGTTGTTGTTGTTGTTGTTATTCTGGTTTTGGATGAATGTTGTCATCATTTGCATAAGCTGCGTTTGTGCATTCATCATTTGTTGCATTTCCGGGGTGATGTTGTTGGGGTTGGGGTTTGCGCGACGGGGAGGCATCTGTGGTTTGTTCAAATAGATAAGAATGAGATACCCATAGATGTTTCATGCACAATACAACATAAGCAAAACACATAACAAGCAACATAAGAACAAAGGTTCAACAACCACCTAATAAGCTCATGAAGTAAAACACACAAGTGGCAAGCCATCCACATGTCGGATGGTCCAATAATAAGTTTCACAATAACAATATGAATATGAAAGGTAAACGAGTAATCAAGTCTACTCATCAGCGTCAATCTCCTCCTCGACGAAGGTAAGACCTGCGTTCTCCATCGCGGTCTTGTTCTCCTCAATCGTAGTGGTCAAGGAATCGACCTTGGCCTTGAGAGCCCTCTTCTGGGAGCGAAGCCTCTCAATGACCATCTACTGCTGCTCAAGCTCGAAGTCCTTGGACTTCAGTTCCTCGGTCATGTCCCGGATTTTCTTGTTTCTATCCTGGACGCGTTTCTCCTGACTCTTGAACTTGCGATCCTGAGCCTCGAACTGCATCTCCATTTCCTTGATCTTCTCATCCTGCTGTGCGAAAAGCTTGTCCTTCTCGCGTAGCTGCACCTGAAGCTCGTCATTGCCAAGCATGACGTTCGTCCTATCCGTATCTACGTGCCTAAGAAGAGTCTCTAAGTCCTGAAGATAGAGGCGTATCGGCTCTGCAGTGCTCCTCGAGTCGTCCTCAAAGTCGATGGAATCTCCATCAACATCACGCCTTCCGAAGGCGTGGAAGTGAGTGCCCCTAACCTGTCGGGAGTGACGGCCTAACAGTCGTCCTATCAGGTCCTGCATGACTACCTCCATGCCTCTTTCCCTATCGTCATGCATCAACTTGAAGACGATGGCCTCCGTAGTAGGTTTAGTCTGGCGTCCGGGCTGGTTCACCTTGAAGCCCCAGAGGTCCTTCCTCTCGAACTTGGTGAGTGGGTACACCGTGATGATAGGAAGAGGGAGATCGAGCAGAGTGGTAAGCTCAACGATACGGGGCCCGAAACGAGTAACCTGGAACTCCTCAACAGTGCTGACGGCAATAGGCATCTATTTATAGAATTGCAAAGTTAGAACAACACTTATTTAAAATGAACACAAAACAATCATCTCATACATAACCATGGAACACAATTTCACACAAGTCATGCTTACATAAATCCATTACATCAAACAAGGTCCAACTTATTTAAGGTATCATTTTGGAAAATAAGTTGATAAGTGGTGGTCCAACTAACGAAGTGTTCTTACAATCCAATCTCACGGGATCTATTATTAAACACAATGTTCCTAGAGGCAATCCACCAATCTTGCTCTCTTGACTCTATCACTAAGTCTATAACATCTCCCCTTATTTCTTGGTTGGTGTCTTCCAACTCTTGAGTAAGCTCCTTTTCTTTCTCTAAGTCCTTTTGGAGGTTGAGCATTCTGCACTTGACTCTAGCACTTAGTTCTTTGATAGTCCTCCAAGCTGCATCCCTGGCTGACTCAAAGAATGTGGTGTGCATTGTAGTGTTGGTGTACATGCAGAATCCCCTTTCTTTGTGGTTGTCTTCCTTGTTTTTGTACAAGTGAAGTTGCACCCACCAATACTCCACTCCTTTATCCATCACTGGAAAGCCCTTGTACACGGCTTCACCATGTGCATCCATTGCCTCCATGAGATCCTTGAGAATATTGGGAAACTCAGTTTCGCACTCCAAGGTCATGGTCATGAGTGGTCCCTTCTTCACGGCTTCGTTGATGGAGTTCATCTACAAAGGAAGTTGGAAGAGATTAGAAAAGTTTTACGAGAAGAATAGACAAGTGTAGAAGTAGTTGAAATTTTTTTTCCTTAGTGGTTTTCCAATCCTAGGGTCATAATCCTACAGGCAACACAGTGCTCTGATACCATCTGTTAGACCCCTCCTTTATAAAGGAAAGGATTCCTGTGATTGCAATGCTAGTCCCTGGATAAATGCTAGCATCCACAGTTTAAGATGAAGTACACAGATACAAAGGTCGTTTATTACATTCATTCCAGAGATAAAATATAGTCTTTTACAACTCATGGCCATAGGCCTAATACAAGAGTTTTAAGGAACAAGTAAATAAACATAAGTCTTCATCTTCATGTGCCACAGGCAAGCATGTTGAGTGTAGACTCATGACTCCTATTCATCATCGGAGTAACCTGCAACATCACAAGTTACAGCCACAGAGGGTCAATACTTTGGAATAGTATTGGCAAGTGATACCTTATTATATTTTAAGTGGACTACATTACTATATGCATTTTGGCTATGTGTAGCTTGGCTTGCTTTGCTTGAAAATAGGTTTTTCCTATTAGTTGAAATCACTAAGTTTTTCTTTATCAAAAACATTCCCAAGGAACCACCAATAGACATTGAGGTCCTTCACCCTTGTTCACCCACCAATTTTTATTTAGAAGTTGGAGTGATGAGATTCTTGTAGCTTCCATGTCTTGATGCTCAAAGTGTCCATTTCCTTGGACAAGGCTAAGTACTTAGGTTTTCCATCTGCAGAGGTTGTGCACTTTCCCCACCAGACTTGGTTTCCCAAGACAGGACCTTTCAGAAGCTTTTCCTTAGTCAAATGGACGCGTTCCATCCTATCATCCCATCTACCACCAACTGTCCAAGTGACTAAGTTCTAGCAACCTATATGATCATGGCAGAGCCCATATTGCCAAGTGGTTGCACTATAAGCTTTCTCAACACTTGGCCTCCAAATCCCTTTGTGCCTGGGTGGCTTACCACAAGTGAGATACACAACCCAAGTCCATGGCCTTGTGTAACCACTCAACATAACCCATACTTTCCATTCCACCCAGGAGGTTCATTTGACTTAGTGGTTTTATTAGAAAAGTATAAGTCTCTTGACTTAGAATATTTTCTTTATAGTATGAGTAGTTTTTCACCAACCCTTGTTTTGCTATAAGCTAGGCTAAGCAAAGTATGGTATCTTATCTTAGGAAAATTTCCCTAGCAATTCTACTATTTCACTCTACTTAGGATTTCCCATCTTAGCACTAAGCAAAATATCATGCAAATACTTTAGCAAAATATCTAATGCAAGTACAAAACTTTAGGATAGAAATTTCATGAAAATATCACTTGCCTTGGTAGTGGGGAGAGTAGCACTCCTCACAATCACAATCACTAGCAAAATCTACACAAGAAACAATAGCATACAATTACACACAAATATATACAACCAAAAATAATATGAATGCATGTATGCAAGAATTTACTAAGTGGTGATTTTTGAAAATTCTATCAAGTATGCTCATGGGTACAGAAACTTAACATGTCACAAGTTTGCCAACTAAACTTATTTGGCCCCATTTTAAATTTACCAAATTAAATCTATACCTAAATTAGCCTAAAACTTGTTCCACAAATAAAATCATTTTATCTGTTACTATATGCTAAACAAATTGGATATTCAGAAAGGCCTTGTTTCACTGAATCCAACGGTATAAAATTTGCAAAAATCCAACATGGCATTCAAAAGTTATAAGCATTTGAAGTTTGAAACTAAATCTGGTTTTTAAATCTGTTTTTAGATCTAACCTAGCCACGCGTCATGTTTTTATTCGCCCGTACCGCTTCGCACCGGATCACCCTTCTGCGCCGTTAGATCTAACTAACGCTGCACGGCTCAGATCGCGTACCTCTTCGGTTTAAGTGAATCTATCCTAGCGCTGCGATACAGATCCAACGGTCCATATCATCAAGCCAGAAACGGGCGGCGCTGGCGGTGCTAACTGGCAGCGGCGCGTCTGACTACGGCGGCGCCGACGTTCTACATCGTCCGCGAGAGGGAGAGGAGTATTACCAGGTTCGCCGGAGGCTGCTGAAGCTCGTCGTGGTGCTGGCTTGCGGAGGGGCGCTCGGAAATGGGCTCTAGATCTCGTCGGAGTTGCGTCTGGCGTCGGGTGGGTGTTGTCGGAGTCGTTGCCGAAGTTCTGCGTCGTCCTAGCACAAACCAATGGGTTTAGAAGATGTGCAGGACATCTACGAACACGCTCGGTTGAATAAGAAAGCAAGGGGCGCTCGAAACTTACTGAGATTGCTCGCCGGAGTTGGGGTGGTCGTCGGGTGCCTACGGCGTCAAGTGAACACGTCGACCTGGGGCAAAACAGGATGCTCTGTTGTGGTTATAAGGTGCGCGGGAGGTTTACTAGGCGTCTCGAACAAACCAGAGGGAAAGGGGCGCTCGAAGCTCACCTGAATCGGTCGCCGGAGTTGCTCTGTCTGCGGTGGTTTTGAGCGAGTCGGGGCAGCCTGGGGGCGTGAGTGTGCGATTGACTGGGGGAAAATGATCGTGGGGATGTGGGGATCTTATAGTCGGTGCCTCGACAGGAAACGCCTGCGTTTAATTGCCCAATTAAGCCGCGCCATCACCGGCAGTCACTGCACCTGCGACGTGGTCGCGGGCGAGGTTTGGGGAAGACGATGACAGCGTGTACAGGGCCCGCTCGTCAGCGATGTGCGCGAAGTGAGTGTGGGGTCTGGCTGTCAGCGGCTCAGTGTGTGCGCTCGTGCGTGAGAGGAGAAAAAGAAATCCCCGGGTGGGCTTGCTGGGCTCGGTTCGTTGCTGGGCCAGATTCTGGCCGCGCGGCCTTTTTCTATTGTTTATTTCTTTTCTTTTTCTATTTCTATTTTCTGGAATGGTTTTTGATATGAATTCAAATCCTTTTGAATCCAAACTGTTTTGGGAATTTTTGCAAGGTTTTGTGGGTTCAAAACATTCATTTTAACTAAGTGTTTACCTTGCAAGGCTTGGTCAAGCTTGGTTTTCAAAGTAAACAGAGACTTGTTTTAGTTTGTAAATATTTGAAATAGGGTTTTGAAATCACTTCTAACTTTTGATTCTTGGGTTAAAAGTTTTACATAATCTTTCCATCATTTAGAGACAAGCAAACAAGTATTTAAACTTTCAAATTTCACAGGGTGATGGTCATTTGGACTAAATTGCCCACATGAAATCATAGCTCCAACTTATGTTTCTAAATGATTTTTGAGCAAAACCCTAAATGCAAAGATGATATGTATGGGTTTTGAAACTATGATTTTTGGGATGTTACACTAACCATCTATTTGTCACTTCTACAAATATTATACTCTTAGTTCTTTCAAAAGATCATAAGAATATCCTTACTATTGTCCAATGATCATCTTACGAATCATTCTGGTATATGCTCACAACATTTAGAGCATAGGACATATCTGGATTTGTACATATCACAGTATGATTGATATAAATACTCTTTGTGATTTCATACATCAAGTATCAATCTATACTTGATTATTTGTTTCACTTTACCAAATGTCAATACACTTGAATATATCATCAACATTGAACTCTTTTAATCCTTTCTGTGCGACAAGAACCTTTTCTTGTAGTTTCTATATTGAACTCATTCAATATCTCGTCTATGTACTTCTGGCATAACCATATTAGCGTCTATTGATGCCAAATATTTGGGTTTTGCCTAAGTCTTTCATCGGGATGAAATTCTTAATATGTGTTAATAAAAGATACATTATTTCCAATCAACAATATGTCTTCCACATAATGTATTAGAAACATGTCTTAGCGCTCCCACTTAATTTCTTGCAAATGCAAGCATCTTCATCGTCTCTAATGAACTTTTAAACTCCTTTAACAGTTTCATCACAGTGAAGATTCCAACTCCGCGATGCTCACTTTAACCATTGAAGTTTGCATATGCTTTTAGCATCCTTTGAATTTAACAAAACCCTATGGACCGTGTTATGCACATGTCCTAGGCAACGATTCTATTAGAAGAACTTGTTTTGTTTATTCAACTACCATATAACAAATTATATGTAGTGGTTGCTACATTAATCCGTCTAGACTAAATATCACTATGAAAGATCAAATCTTGTCATAGTCAACCTTTGAACATTGTTGTGAACTCTTTCCCAATATGTCGATTATAGATGTGAAACATCCATGTCTATTTCTTTATAGATCCAGACACAACTGTAAGGTCTTACACCTTTCTCGAGGGTCCTTCAAGTTCAAAACTTGATTTCTCGTGTATGGAACTATCACGGATTTTATGGCTTCAAGCCATTTGACGGAGTCAGGGCCCATCATCGCTTCTTTGCATGTAGTCGGTTCATTATTCTCAAATAATGATTCAACCCTCAAATCTTGGTATTTGATTGTTTACCCGATCTACTTGTTTCAATAGGAACTTAGATCTCCGTGACCACAACCTTTGAGGCATGTGAGCCATGAGCATTGTTGCCGCCTACGGAACACTTTTCGGCGCTGCGCAACTCTACACATACAGCTAAGGTTCTTTTAACCTTATCAAAGTTCTATTGTCCTCCCACTTAACTTTTCACGAAAAATTCCTTCTCAAAGAAACTTGACGTTTTAAGTGACAAACATTTTTGTCTCCGATGTTATGGAGGATTACTTAACAGTTATTCGAAATAACATACAAAGACAGGTTCATCCGACTTTGGTTGCAAACATCTTTCTTATGCATAGCATACCAATGTTTAAGAAAGGACAACTTGGGTTTTATCCCAAACCATAACTTTATATGGTGTCATTTCAACGGATTATGATGGAGCTCTTTTCAGTGGAAAAACGGTAATCACTAAAGCTTTTAATCTTTAAAATATAATGGCAATTTTATGAATTATACCTTTGATCTTACCATGTCAAACAAGGTTTAATTACATATCTCGAACGCTCCATACCTTTATGGTGTTTCGGTAAATGCAAATCCACGGAACGATTCCTTAAATCTTAGGTATTATGCTAAACTCTGTAACTCAAATATCTTCCTTTATGATCGTATCATAAACTATTTATATTTTTGTTACAATGATTTTGCACTTCATCTTGAAAGTCTTTGAACTTTTCAAATATTTCACACTTCATCCTTATTAAGTAAATATTCATATATTCACTCAAATTTTTGGAGAAAGCATATGAAGTTGAAATCCATCGCTCTTGACTATACATAATGGACTTCATACAACAATATGTACAAGTTCCAATAAGTTAGTCTATCGTTCCCTTTTGGCCTATGAACGAAGTTTTAATTATCTCTAGGAAAGTTTCACAAGTGTCATTTGATCAAAATCAAATAGACTCCAAAATTCCATACATATGGATTTTTTTCATGTTTTATTTCCAATATAATTTAAACGGCGATGTCACTTCGTAATTGATCTTTCAATCAATTTGTCCTTCGACATTTTTAGCACTAGTTTTATGGATGTGATATCTCCAACGAGATTTGCAAATCATCCATCTTTTATAGATCACGACAATTATTTGAACAACCCTTTTGTTCTCATAATACCTGATAAAACAAATCTTGAAGGCAAGCTTTGATGTTTAACGAGCAACACAATAACCCTTTATTTTGTTCTTGATGAACATCATCACATATTCTTTTGCTAGTTACTTAGGCCATTGTAGTTCATGAATTGTGTTGTTTCGTATGACGATTCACACCAACAAATTCAGTATCAAATACTTAAGAACCACATTGTTTAATAAGCAAAGAATATAGCCATAACATGTATATCATCTATATACTTAAACTGGACAATTCTAGTCTTTTCTTTTCTGCCATATATTTATGAGATTCTCTTTCAGTTATTTCCTTTTCTGTTTGAAAGAATCTATCAACATCAATAGTGGAGTCATACATATGACATATAGTCCAAAGCGTGTATAGTTAAATACCAATGTCTTTGGACTTGCACTTTGAAGTAGATCACCATCATCAAATGTTCGGTGTTCTTTCAAATTCCTTTCTTTAGTAATCTCTTGGTGTAGTAAACATTTTACCTACATCAAATATTCACGCTCATCATGGATTTATCCATGATCAAGCTACTTTTAGCTTATAACGGTGAATCATGAGTATAATGTTGCTATCCAAAACCTTTTGGAGGATTAGGACAACAAGTGTCTCCAACCTTTTGCAAATTCTCATCAAAATATGAGAACATAAACTTTGCCATATTATACTCTATCATGTTGTAACCAAAACTTCGTTTCAGATATCACAATATCTTCCACACATCATGGTTTCTGAAACAACTCTTTCAGATCCTAGATAACCTTGATATTAAGAGAATCCTTTGAATATCAAGAATCATGGAGACAAACATGATACTCATACACTAACACTTGGAATTGTCACTCTTGTTTTAATACCAATTATTAAACTTCATGGAGTAACCGGAACTTACTGAAAGTTTGCAATAGGAATTTTAAACTTTAGATTAACACTTCAAAAAACAATACGATACCAGTTCGTAAAGTAACTAACCAGAATACTATAGTTCTATCATCTCAATTATAACTAAGCGCAAGGTGGTAAACGGATGCCAATGACTACAACAACTATGCAAATTCACTTTGATTTAGTTTATGATAAATTGAGTTCTAATTAATAATTAAATTAATCTTGGTGAACTCCCACTCAAAACAATATCCCTCACATTGTTTTAGTGATCACACGAACCAAATCCACCACATCAAAACCGATCATCACGAGAGTTGATATAGCTTCAATGGCGAACAATCAACATGTTCATCATATCTACTATATGACTCATGTTCTACCTTTCGGTAATCCGTGTTCCTGAGGCCATGTCTGTACATGCTAGGCTCGTCAAGATCAAACCTCAGTTTCCGCATGAGCAAATCTGGCTTGCTCACGTTGTATACACTTGCAGAATCTAACACACCCGATCATCACGTGGTGCTTCGAAACAACAAGCTTTAGCAACGGTGCTAACTAAGGGTGAACACTTTATGACTTGAAATTCATGTGCATGAGGGATCATCTTATAATGCTACCGTCGTCTACTAAGCAATACAAGATGCATAAAGGATTAACATCACATGCAATTCATAATATGTGATATGATATGGCCTTTCTTCTTTGTGCTTCCGATCTCCATCTTCTAGCACGAACATGATCTCCATCATCACCGGCATTGCATCAAGGTCAATGACGCTTCTCCATGGTTATCGTCCACCGGCTTTAACTATTTATAACTACTTTGAATAGACACGCGGGTCTTAACAGAATTTAAAGACAACCATATGGCTCCTGCCGGTTGCCAACTTACAATAAGGAACATTGCATACATCATATATAATCACAATCATGGCCATATCACATCACTGCACACCCCTGCAAAACAAAGTTAGACGCTTCTACTTTCTTTGCATATTTTACGTGGTTTGGGGCTTTCAATAAGTGTCGTTCTAACTTACTAACAAGAACCACAACATTGATACTAGTATTGTCAATCACCCGTTGTAAATTGGATCTTAACTATGCTAGGAGAAACAGGCACCCGCAAAGCCACTTATGCAATACAAGTTGCATGTCAAGCGTGGAGCAAGTCTCATGAACGATGTCATGTAAGGTTAGCCCGGGCCGCTTCATCCCAACATACCGCAAGATGCAAAGTACACAAAAAGCAATCGACAATAAAAGCATCAACGCCCACAATGACCATTGTGTTCTACTCGTGCAACAGATCTACATATAGACACGGCTCTGATACCACTGTAGGGGTTCGTAGCATGGAAAACAAAAATTTTCTATCGCATACAAACAAACAAGCCAAGATCTATCTACTAGATTGTAGCAACGAGTCGATGGAATAACTTACCCTCGAAGATTCCAAAGCGGTTAACGAGAGCAGATTCTCGTGGGTGATGTAGTCATACTCTTTCCGATCTCAAGATCGTGTAGACGATCCTTCCGGCGCCACGTTCCGGCAGCGCTCCCGCAGTCGGTCACACGTTCGGTACTCGATGAAGACCTTCCTCTCCCTTGTTCCAGCAGGCAGCGGAGGTTGTAGCACTCTCCTCGCGATTCCGGCAGCACAACGGCGTGGTACCGGAAGTAGAGGGGAAATCCCGCAGGGCTTCGCCTTAAGCCGGTGGGAGTATGGTGGAGCTTATGAGAGAGGCTATTAGTGGTCTAGTAATTAGACACACCAATTAGAAGGCTCTAAACCAATTAGAAGGCTCTAAACCGCTGGCTAAAGCAATTAGAAGCTCTAAACCAAAACGGCTCTAAACCGGAGGTAGAAGATAGGAACTTGTGTGTTCTAGGAGGGGAGCCCTGCCCCTCCTTTTATGGGTGGGGAGGCACGGCCAGGGGAGGGGAGTCCCTCCCCAAGTCGGCCTTGGGTGGCGCGCCGGCTTGGGGAGGAGACTCCTCCCTCAAGTCGGTTCCCAACTCCTCTTTCTTGTTTCCCACAGTTTCTTGTTTTAGCCGTTTGACTTTCAAACTGGACATTTGACTTTTCTGTTTTAGGATTCAATTTAATCCTTTATTTGGGACAGCAAGAACACTCAGTACATGATGCAATCATTCCAATATGTAATGACACACTCATGTACCCTCCCCCCCGGAGTGCCGGACAATCCAGACCCTTCTAGAACATTCCCGATGAAAACACCGGAATCATTCCCGAACTCCGAAACGGGACTTTCCTTATATGAATCTTATTCTCCGGACCATTCCGGATCACCTCGTGATATCCCGGATCCCATCCGAGACTCCGAACAACATTCGGTCTCTTTCTCATAATACCATAACTACTCAAAACAACGTCGAATCCTTAAGTGTGTCTCCCTACGGTTCGTGAATTATGCGGACATGATCGAGACACTTCTCCGAACAATAACCAATAGAGGAATCTGGAAATTCATATGGCTCCCACATATTTCTACGATTACTTTGCGATCGAATGAACCACTTACATACGATACCAATTTCCCTTTGTCTCACGATAGTTTACTTATCCGAGGTTATGATCGTCGGTATCTCTGCATACCTAGTTCAACCTCGTTACCGATAAGTACTCTTTTCTCGTTCCCGTGATATATGATCCCTTGTGACCCAGTCACATGCTTGCAAGCTAATTGGATGACATTCCACCGAGAGGGCCCAGAGTATATCTATCCGTCATATGGATGGACAAAGTATATCTATCCGTCATATGGATGGACAAATCCCACTCTTGATCCATGTGTTTCAACCAATACTTTCCGAACACTTAATGCCACCTTTATAGCCACCCAGTTACAGTGTGGTGTTTGATGTCATCAAAGCATCCATCCGGTAAAGGTGATATGCATGATCTCATGGTCGAAGGAATTAGGTTACTATGTATCAGAAAGCATATAGCAATTGAACTATTTAAATGACTTGATCTTTATGCTACGCTTATCTATAGGAGTATGTCCATCACATCATTCTCCTAATGATATGATCCTGTTGTTAATAACATCTCTATGTTCATGATCAGGAAACCATGATCATATATTAACCAACAAGCTAGTTTAACAAGAGGCTTTACTAGGGACTCTTATTTTAGTTTACAAATCACACAAGTATTAATGTTTCCGGTTAATACAATTATAGCATGGTATGTAAACATTTATCATAAGTGTGAAGATATGATAATAACCACTTTATTATTGCCTCTTGGGCATATCTCCAACAGCCATCTCATGGCTCCTTTGGTACTCCTCATACTAGCCCTTGTGAGTATCTATGTTCATGCAAAGAATGTGCCGCTGAAACCAATTGAGTTGCTTGACCTCACGTGCCATTGGGGACACCGCGGGACAACGACCACTAGCCCTTGCATCACGCATGAAGGACTCAGGGGTAGTGGAAGGGTGAGAGGTCTTCTGAGCCTTCTTGTAGATCTTCTTTGGCTTGTGAACACCATCCAAACCAATACCAAAGTCCTCATGTGGAAATATGTGCTTGATGAGCATCATAATAAAGGGAGCATATGGGATGGAGAGATGGTTGAGCATAGCATCAGTCATCTCATGATAGATATATTCCATAACATCCAGCTTGTAACCTATAGACGAACCAACATTGGTGGCACACTCATGAGCAAAAGGAAGCAGGGGAACCAGGTGACCGCGGATCTTATCATTGTTTCCCCCGCTTGGAGAGATGCTGTCCCGAAACATGCCAACAAGAGTGGCATACAAAGGAGAGAGGCCAGCAAAGGTACCAGCAATGCCATCAGATGTCAAACATGGAGCAAGAACAGTGTCCTTGGATGGCCTGAGCAGAGAAATGATGCGGTGGCCAGAAGCTGTGTCACGCCCATGAAAAGCATACCCAAGGACCTGACCAAAGGTACAGAAGTCGGACTGAATCATCGTTGTCCCGGTCATCCACTTCATTGTGCGAAGCTCATCTCCGCAGATCACAAGGGTGAAGAAAAACTGCTTCACCACCAAGGAGTCATAGTGACACTAAAGAGTCATAAGGTGATAAAACCCCATCTTATTGGTCACATCCAGGGCTTCATGGGGTCTTGCCTTGGTTTGGGCCTCAGTCATATTCAGAGAATGCATAGGGCGAATCTTGAGAGGAACATACACATCATCATGAATAGACCGAAAGTGAGAGCACCAAAACATGGAATCCTCCGGAGAACCATCACTATCAGCATCGGCATAATAATCGGTTTGGCGAATGGAGGAGTACTCAATGCTGTCCATGGCCTTGTAGTTGGGTCGGGACTGCTTGCCCTTGCCCTTGCGAGATGCAACCCTCTTGGCTTTCTTTGCTGCCTCAGCCATCTGTTCAGACTCTCTTGCCAACCTGCGGACCTCAATTTCGTCAACAAACGTACCCTCTGCAGTGGGCCTGAGATAACGGGCATGGGGACGACGCTTGTAGGTATTAGGAGCACTTGTACCACCTATGAAAAGCATGGGAGAGGTAGCATGGGGATAATCATACACACAAATCCAAGAGGAATATTAGAAATAGTAGGGAAACAATCCATGGTCCAGATATGTGCATTGTGGAAATCTAAACCAAACCAGAATAGACATTGAGTCTCTAGGCCGGATTATCCGGCCCTGGCAGGGGCGGATAATCCACCCCCGCAAAAAATTTCTGGTTCGGCCCAGATTCACCAAGGCAAAACAGATCGGGCACTAGGGTTGCAATACTACTGATTCTAACAAATAGGGGAAACACAAAGTATCTTCTACAACGCGATTTCCACCAAAAACAGTGAATCCCATACAAAGGAGATGGATGAGGGAGTTACCCTCACTCATTGGAGGAAAAGCTCGGAGGAGAAGGTACCCGGAGGCGTGGGGAAGAAGATCCGGGAAGGGCCCGGAGAATCCAGTGGTCGAATTGACTCCAGGAAGGGGCGGAGGATCCGACAGCGGCTGGGGGCAGGGCACGGGTTGGGGGAGGACTGGCTGCTCTGTTTGAGCCCTTCCTCCCCGAGCCCAGCCCTTAAGAGGCAGATTTCTCCTGGGGCGGATAATCCGCCCCCACTTGGGGCGGATAGTCCGCCCCCTCTAAATTTCTGTCAACATAGATTCAGGCCGGAGCACTCCTTGCAAGACACCGTGAAGATGTATCTTGAGTTCAAAACCAATGCTCATCAATGACCCACATATCACAAAATGATATTAACGGAAATGATTTTTATTGCTTTCCGCATTATGGGGAGAGGGTTAGCCCAATCAATTAGGACCACACTCCCCCTATGTCTATGCCCGCATCTAAACCAAATACATGAAGAATAGTAAGTGAGTATGCAGGGGTAGTCAAGCCAAGCTCCTTGAATCTATGATATTTAGCTCATTCCTCAAATAACTAAATATTACTTCATCAAGAGGCTTCGTGAATATATCAGCAAGTTGGTTCTTCGTGCTCACAAAATATAGAGCAATATTGATGGTGCTAACGTGGAGCGCTTTGTTGGAAACCCCAAGAGCAAGGTGTGATGAGCACAACATCAAGTCTTCCCTCATTAGAGACCAAGTTTATCGAACCAGAAGGAGGAAGGAAACGTCACACAGGTGTTGCAAGCAACGCGGAGACCTGCACAACACAAACTCAAGACTTTGCCCCAATGAATCTGTGAGGTTGTCAAGCTCACCGGTTTGTTGTAACAAAGGATTAAACGTATGGTGTGGAAGGTAATGGTTTGCAGCAAGTAAAAAAGTAAAAGTTGAAGATGTATCAATGGTAAAGATTGGACCGGGGTCCATAGTTCACTAGATGTGCTCTCCTTAGATAAACAACATGGCATGAAGGGTAAACAAATTACAGCATGGCAATTGACAGGAACTGAGCAAGGCAAAACAATGGAATTACTAGTCAGAAAGATTCTATGAGATTCGATTGGGCAATACAACAAGATACATAGACCACCATCCAATAGCATCTATGACTAGAAGTCCACCTTCAGGTTATCATCCGAACCCCATCCAATATTAAGTTGCAAGCAAGAGACAACTACTTTAAGCAAAGTGTGTAAGGTAAACAGTCCACATGTTCCATGAACAAGAGACCGTTGTTTTCTCCCTAGTAGCAATAGCACATCTACAACCGAAGAGATTATTGTCACTTCCCTTGGAAAATAGAGGCATGAACCCACTATCGAGCATAAATACCCCCTCTTGGAGTCACTAGCAACTACTTGGCAAAGATAGCTACTAACAACGGAGAGCATGCAAGATCACAAACAACACAAACATGATAGAATCATAAAGACTAAACCATTAATCAAACCAACATAATAATCTCAATATCCATCGGATCCCCGCAAACACAACATGCATGATTACAAATAGATTAGATCTTGATCATGAACGGAGCTCACAAGATCTATACATGAAAGCACAAAGGAGGAGATACAAACATCTAGCTACTACATGGACCCATAGTCCAAGGTGGAACTACTCACGCATCATACCGGAGAGAAGGCCTCCATGATGATCTCCCGTCTGGCAGGGTGCCGGGAAGAGCTTCAGATCCCCCGATCCAAGGACGATGGTGGTGACGGCTATAGACGGTTTCATAGAATATTGATCGGGTGCTTAGGGTTTCTGCATCGGGGGCTTCTTATAGGCGAAGGGGGAGGCGGAGGATGCGGCCAGGGACCCCACACCCCTCCCAGGCACGGGGCAGGGCCCACCCATGCCTAGGGTGGGTCTGGCCACCCTGGCGGCCTCTCGGGCTCCCCTCTGGACTTCTTGTTCCCCATGTGAAGTAGTTGACTTTGACGTTTGTCCCTTCCAATTCCGAGAATATTTCTTTACTAACTTTTCTGAAACCAAAAACAGCAGAAAATAGGCATCTGGCACTGTTGCAACTTGTTTGTAGGTTAGTACCAGAAACCATGTAAAAAGCACCTCAAAGTGTAGACAAGCAAAGCAAAGTATATACTAAACAAGCATGGAGCATCAAAAATTATAGATACGTTTCCAACATATCAACATGCCCAAGCTTAACTCCTGCTCGTCCTCGAGTAGGTAGTGATAAAAGAATAATTTTTGAGGTGACATGCACCCTCACAATAAAGATCCAACCATTTGCAAGCATTGAAAGCTGGGATCAAATAACTCTACACATGTGCATGAAAACTAGAGTGCTAACAATAGGACATAGTAACTATGCATGCAACATGACATGCTACAAACAAAGATCATGAATAACATGCATTGAAAAATGTTTGTTTGTTTCACATATAGAAAACATGGTAAAGTGGCAATCAGCTTGTCCCTCATAGAGTAGCAATATAGATGCATAGGACACCTTCAAAGTTCACAGGGGTGACTAGAAACAAATAGCACAAGAACAAGTAATATCACAATATGCATCAATTAATAAGCTTTAGAAAACTGCACACAGAATGAAAACTATGCTCTCTTAATGGTGCCTAAAGGTAGAAGGTGGAGACTCAATAATGGTGGAAGAAAGGCCTTTTTGTAAAGGAAGCAGGGATTACAAGTTTCAAAAAGAGCTTCCAAAAATTATGATACTTGTTAGATTTCAGCCCTGATTGCCCCTATCATAAGCATCTTGAAGTGGTTAAGGTTAAAGTGGCAAAGATGGAATATATGCTTGATGAAGTATAAGTTGGCAATCTCAAGTCCCTTGAATACGAGGGCAAAACCTCATGCATACTCAACTTTGGGCCCAGGTAAGTTCTTGTCATTGTAAGTATTTGCATATCATTGAGAAACGCCAACGGGGTACCCCTTGCATATGGTACAGGATCTTTCCCATAACCAAAATGACAAGGCAAGCAGACAATGAGCATCTCAGCAATATTTCTATTTACCATAGGCATTGATTTTTATTGAGGATGCTTCATAGATAGCTCATTATGGTGATGCTGCAAGTTTCCACCATGATTTGGCATGGCTTAGGCTAGAGGCCCATGGTCTCTAACACAGGATACAAACTCCATGGACTTACAAGTTCCCTCTTTATTTCACACCGGTGACATCCATAGAAAAAAGAACATGATATCAACTGAGTACAAAGTACAAGTGCAATGTTGAAAACGTTCCCTGTGACAACACGGTTCTGCTAATTCCAACTTATAAGTGCAAGCATATACAAAAAAGTTGTCACAATGGTTCAAGTTTATTAGGGGCAAAGAATATAAAGTGTGCCATCAAGTTTGTGAGGGCTTTAATCACTAAGTTTTCACATAACAAAATAGTTTTTAATTGGAAGATAGTTGCAAATAGGAATATACTTGGAATGGTGTACCACACCATGCATAGGAGTTTATAGTGGACACTTTGGAATAACTTGGTTTCTTGGGAGTTGGAAGCATGAGTAGAACTTACTCATACAAGTGGAGGCTAGCAAAAGACTGGGAGCAACCAACTAAGAGAGCATAATGTCCATAATCATGCAGTGCAACAAAGCATACTAATCAAATAAAAGAGTGGTACTACAAGTCAAGGACTAAATAATCATAGAGGCTAATGGTTACTTGTCATAGTCATAACATGGTGTGAGCATGTGCCAACTCAACCCAAGCAAAGCATCAAAGGATAATACCATAATACTATGCTTTTGCATGCTAAAACAACGCATAATTTCTTCAAGGCATACTAAGCAATCCCAATTGTTGGAACAAGACATGATACAGCAATAATCACTAAGCATAATGCTAAAACAACACCTAGCATGTCATGCTAAAGTCTAAGTCACAGTCAATGCAAGCTCCTCTTGCACTTCAAGCAAGAACTTACTACTCCTTTCCAACACAAAGAAAACTTATTTGCAAAACAACACAGCGAGAACTTGGGTCCAAACTACTCAATAAAACTAAACAAACTAATCAAAGCAAACGAAAACTAATACGCTCCAAGAATAACACAACTGTGCATGAAACAATAAAAACGAAGTGTCTAGACAAACCTGAGCTTTTTATTGATGAAGAAGGGGATGCCTTGGGCATCCCCAAGCTTTGACGCTTGTACCTCTTGGATATTTCCTGGGGTGACACCATGGTGGCATCCCCAAGCTTGAGCTTTTTTCCATTCTTCATCTCATTGCATCATTCTCTCTTTACACCTGAAATTTTTCCTTCATACAAAACTTCACACAATCTTCATTAGCAACATTTGTGTATTCAAAAGATATTAGACCTCTGGCAAAACTTTGGAACAGCAAGGAGTTTTATTAAAAACACAAGCTACTGTAGTAACTCCTTCAAAAATCTCAATTCACCTAAAGAGAACTCAAAAAGGAATCAATAAGAAGCAAATGCAAATAATGGCAGAAATCTGTCAAAACAGGCCAGCAGGTAGAAACGGATTTTTTAGAACATCTTATGTTACTCAAATAAAAAAGTGTTGAACTAAAAAACGTTAGATAACATAATGGGGGATTTATTCGTAAATTTTCAGCTTAATCCGAGTTATAGAGACTCCTCATGAATTTTTTTGGTGAAGGACAGAAATCTGTTTCGGGACAACAACTCCCCAAATCTTACTTCCCTCTCATCAGAGGTCATTCTTGGCACAAAAAGCAATCAAAAATGATAAGGAGAGGTCATTACTGAAGTAATAACTTCCAAGACTCAAGAAAACTCTTGGGTTATCTCCCAACAAGTACTTGTCTTTAACGCCTTTAAGTTAGGCACAAGAAGTAAGAAGAATCAAATATTTTCAAATGAGGAAGCATTAACATCCATACTTGCAAAGTCTTCAACTATGAAAGGTATCTCATCCAAATGGATTTTGGAGGATCCCTTCTCATCTCTCTTTGGTCTAGTACTTGCATCAAAACGAATTTCAGGAGCAATCCAATCAAAATTCTTTTCAAAGGCTTCATGCATTCCAACAAGTTAAAGGGTATGTGTATCTTAAATTCTTCTCTAGGCTTAGTTTTATCAGAAATACCTACAACATCTACACTTGATCCTAGCATATTGAAACACTCAAAGACCTTTTTGGCTTCTCTAGCAACATCATGGAATTCTTTTGATAAAGTTTCAAAGATGAATTCTCTCTTTTCAGCATTCTTTTCTTCTTTTAGTTTTAGGAACATGAATTGTATGAAGGGGTTAAGGCTAACAAACCTAGCCTCCAACATATGAACTAAAGAAGCTGCAACAATATCATAATTAGGAGCAAGCTCTGCTATAGATTTTTCCTCAATGTCCTTATGCTTTCTAACATAATTAAAGAATTCTTCAATATTAACTTTCCCAATTATGGAGACACTACCTATTGCGAGATCTTTCAGGGCGAACTTTGGGAGCAACATGGTTAGCTAGAGCAAGGTGGCAGCTATGATAGGAACTAATTTTTTTGTGTTTTTGAATAAAGCAAGCAAACCAAACTAGACTAATTTTTTGTGCTTTTAGAAAGAGGCAAACAAAACCAAACAAAAGAAACAAAGAAAACTAAAAACAAAGTAAAGAGAAAGGAAGTGAAGGACTCCCCTTGTGAAGACGTCCTTAGCCTCCCCGGCAACGGCGCCAGAAAAGCTTGATGCAGCGCTGAGTTGATGTAGGAGCGCTTCGTTGGGAACCCCAAGAGCAAGGTGTGAAGCAGCACAGCAACAAGTTTTCCCTTAGTAAGAAACCGAGATTATCGAACTAGTAGGAGGAAGGAAATATCACACAGGTGTTGCAAGCAACACGGAGATCTGCACAACACAAACTCAAGACTTTGCCCCAACGAATCAGTGAGGTTGTCAAGCTCACCGATTTGTTGTAACAAAGGATTAAGTGTATGGGGTGGAAGGTAATTGTTTGCAGCAAGTAAACAAGTAACAGTGGAAGATGTATCAATGGTAAAGATTGGACCGGGTGATACGTTGGAAACGTATCTATAATTTTTGATGCTCCATGCTTTGCTTGCCTACACTTTGAGGTGCTTTTTACATGTTTTTTGGTACTAACCTAATAACAAGTTGCAACAGTGCCAGATGCCTATTTTCTGCTGTTTTTGGTTTCAGAAAAGTTAGTAAAGAAATATTCTTGGAATTGGACGGGACAAACGTCAAAGTCAATTACTTTCCATGGGGAACCAGAAGTACAGAGGGGAGACGGAGAAGAGGGCCAGTGCGGCCAAACCCCCCTAGGCGCGGGTGGGCCCTACCCCACGCCTGGGTAGGGTTTGCACCCTCTGGGCGCCTCCTCGGCCTCCTCCTTCGCCTATAAGAAGCCCCCGATGCAGAAACCCTGAGAACCCGATCAAATCTCCACGAAACCGTCTTTAGCCGCTGCCACCATCTTCCCTAGATCGGGGGGATCTGAAGTTCTTCCCGGCACCCTGCCGGAGGGGAGATCATCCCGGAGGCCTTCTCTCCGGTATGATGCGTGAGTAGTTCCACCTTGGACTATGGGTCCATGTAGTCGCTTGATGGTTGTATATCCTCCTTTGTGCTTTCATGTATAGATCTTGTGAGCTCCGTTCATGATCAAGATCTAATCTATTTGTAATCATGCATGTTGTGTTTGCGGGGATCCGATGGATATTGAGATTATTATGTTGGTTTGATTAATGGTTTTGTCTTTATGATTCTATCATGTTTGTGTTGTTTGTGATCTTGCATGCTCTCCGTTGTTAGTAGCTATCTTGGCCAAGTAGTTGCTGGTGACTCCAAGAGGGGGTATTTATGATCGATAGTGGGTTCATGCCTCTAGTTTCCAAGGGAAGTGACAACAATCTCTTCGGTTGTAGATGTGTTGTTGCCACTAAGGAGAAAACAACGGTCTCTTATTCATGGAACATGTGGACTATTTACCTTACACACTTTGCTTAAAGCAGTTGTCTATTGCTTGCATCTTAATACTGGAGGGGGTTCGGATGATAACCTGAAGGTGGACTTCTAGTCATAGATGCAGTTGGATGGCGGTCTATGTATCTTGTTGTATTGCCCAATCGACTTTCATAGGATCTTTGTGACTAGTAATTGCAGTGTTATGCCTTGCTCAGTTCCTGTTAATTGCCCTGCTGTAATTTGTTTACCCTTCATGCCATGTTGTTTATCTAAGGAGAGCACCTCTAGTGAACTATGGACCCCGGTCCAATCTTTACCATTGATACATCTTCCACTGTTACTTGTTTACTTGCTGCAAACCATTACCTTCCACACCATACGTTTAATACTTTGTTACAGCAAACCGGTGAGCTTGACAACCTCACTGATTCGTTGGGGCAAAGTCTTAAGTTTGTGTTGTGCAGGTCTCCGCGTTGCTTGCAACCCCTATGTGACGTTTCCTTCCTCCTACTGGTTCGATAACCTCGGTTTCTTACTGAGGGAAAAAATTGCTGTTGTGCTGCTTCATACCTTGCTCTTGGGGTTCCCAACATGCTTCACATAAGCTGTGCAGTCATCACTGGGGTCCATAGTTTCTTACTGAGAGCAAGGCATAACACTGCTCTCCTTAGACCATCTAGCTACTACATGGAACCATAGTCCAAGGTGGAACTACTCACGCATCATACAGGAAAGAAGGCTTCCTGATGATCTCCCCTCCAGCAGGGTGCCAGGAAGAACTTCAGATCCCCCGATCTAGGGACGATGGTGGCGGCGGCTATAGACGGTTTCATAGAATATTGATTGGGTGCTTAGGGTTTCTGCATCGGGGGCTTATTATAGGCGAAGGGGAAGGCCGAAGAGGCGGCCAGGGGCCCTACACCCCTCCTAGGCGCAGGGCAGAGCCCACCCGCTCCTAGGGTGGGTCTGGTCGCCCTGGCCGGCCTGTCCGGCTCCCCTTTGGACTTCTTGTTCCCCACGGAAAGTAATTTACTTTGACGTTTGTCCCGTCCAATTCCGAGAATATTTCTTTAATAACTTTTCTGAAACCAAAAATAGCAGAAATCAGGCATCTGGCACTGTTGCAACTTGTTAGTAGGTTAGTACCATAAAACATGTAAAAAGCGCATCAAAGTGTAGACAAGCAAAGCAAAGTAGATACTAAACAAGCATGGAGCATCAAAAATTATAGATATGTTTCCAACGTATCAAGTCACTCTTATGAACTTTGAAGGCGTCCTATGCATCTATTTGCTACTCCATGAGGGACAAGCTGAAGGCCACTATGCTATGTTTTCTATATGTGAAACAAACAAATGTCTTTGAATGCATTGTTATTCATGATCTTTGTTTATAACCTTTCATGTTGCATGCATAGTTACTTTGTCTTATTGTTAGAACTCCATCTTTCATGCTCATGTTTAGAGTTCTTTGATCCCAGCTTTCAATGCTTGCAACTAGTTTGATCTTGATTTTTATGGTTCATGTCACCTAAAAAATTATTATTTTTATCACTTACCTACACAAGGATGAGAAGTATTTAAGCTTGGGGATGCTTGATAAGTCAAAAACATATCTATAATTTTTTATGTTCCATGCTTGTTTAGTATCTACTTTGCTTTGCTTTGCTTTGTCTACACTTTGAGATGTTTTTATATGTTTTCTGGTACTAACCTATTAACAAGATGCCATAGTGCCAGTTGCCTGTTTTCTTCTATTTTTGGTTCCAGAAAAGGCAGAAAATCAATATTATCGGAATTGGACGGGACAAAAGCCAAATTCAATATTTTACGTGGGGAACACGGAGCCAGAGTACGAGACAGAGAATTTCCACCAGGGGGCCACACCCCCTGGCCGCGCGGCCTGGGTGGTCCCACGCCTGGGGGGGGTGCGGCCACCCTGGGTGCCCCCTGCCTCGCCTCTTCGCCTATAAGAAGCCCAGATACCAAAACCCTAAGTACCCGATCAATCTTCCACGAAATAGTCTATAGCCACCGCCACCATCATCCCTAGACCAGGGGAATCTGAAGCTCTTCCCGGCACCCTGCCAGAGGGGAGATCATCCCGGAGGCCTTCTTCATCATCATGCCAGCCTCTGGTATGAAGCGTGAGTAGTCCACCTTGGACTATGGGTCCATGTAGTAGCTAGATGGTTGTCTCTCCTCCTTTGTGCTACCATGTTTAGATCTTGTGAGCTCCGTTCATGGTCAAGATCATCTATTTGTAATCATGCATGTTGTGTTTGCGGGGATCCGATGGATATTGAGATTACTATGTCTGATTGATTAATGGTTTTATCTTATTGATTCTATCATGTCTGTGTTGTTTGTGATCTTGCATGCTCTCCGTTTCTAGTAGATATCTTGGCCAAGTAGATGCTAGTGACTCCAAGAGGGGGTATTTATGCTCGGTAGTGGGTTCATGCCTCTATTTAATCTAAGGGAAATGACGGAAATCTCTAAGGCTGTAGATGTGTTGTTGCTACTATGGAGAAACAACGGTCTCTTGTTCATGGAACAAGTGGATTGTTTACCTTACACACTTTGCTTAAAGCAGTTATTCGTTGCTTGCAACTTAATACTGTAGGGGGTTCGGATGATAATCTGAAGGTGGATTACTAGTCATAGATGCAGTTGGATGGCAGTCTATATATCTTGTTGTATTGCCCAATCGAATCTCATAGGATCATGAATGTCTAGTATTGCATTGTTATGCCTTGCTCAGTCCTGTCAATTCCCCTGCTGTAATTTGTTTACCCAACATGCCATGTTTGTTTATCTTAAGAAGAACACCTCTAGTGAACTATGGACCCTGGTCCAATCTTTACCATTGATATATCTTCCACTGTTACTGTTTACTTTCTGCAAACCACTATTACCTTCCACACCATACAGTTAATCCTTTGTTTTCAGCAAACCGGTGAGATTGACAACCTCACTGTTCGTTGGGGCAAAGTCTTGAGTCTGTGTTGTGCAGGTTTCCAAGTTGCTAGCAACACCTTTGAGTCGTTTCCTTCCTCCTACTGGTTCGATAACCTTGGTTTCATACTGAGGGAAGACTTGCCGCTGTGTCATCACACCTTACTCTTGGGGATTCCCAATGAAGCTCTACATTGATCCGAGCCACCATCAGCGTGGTGGATGGAGAGGGGAGTAGACTAGGGCTTTGACATAGACCATGAGATACGGTCAAAGTGGCGCACACTCCAGTTAAGCCTCACCGCAGGGTCAACGTTGGCTATTACCCACAGCAGGTTGACCCTGCTTGGAGGGCCTCTCACCATCTTATTCGCTGCTCTACAGCCCAGTTGCTGCCTCCCTCTCGCCTTCCCCTGCGGCCGCCGTCTCCTTCCTAGCACCACCGCCTCGCTGCTTCCTCTCCGGTTGGCCTCGGCTCCTCCCCGTCCTCTCCTCTCACTGCCCTCGCACGTCCTTGGCTTCGCCCGCTACCCCTGCGAGCCCCACTTTGTTGTCCCCGCTGCCGGTCGCGCTCGCGTCCCCAGCAACCGTGACTGTTGCCGCCCTACCCCTCCTCCTGGATAAAGACAGCATGGGAGAGATTAGGCAGGGAGGAGGTCTGAGCAGTGGCGGTTGGGCAGAACAAACTCGACTAGAGTGAGGACGACGAGCTCTCGATAGGGAGAAGATATGGATAGGGATCAAGGAAAGAGAAGAATCTGGAAGGCTCCCACCCACGAGCAAAGCAGAGCGGTTACCATAATTAAAGGGTCAAAATAAAGACGGCAATGAACTGGAATGCACAGGAAGCAACGTGGAAAGCGGTGGCCTGTTAAATCCGCACGACATCTTCCATACCATGAGAAATCCGGAGAACCGTATAGGTCGTTACTGTACATATCATCTACAACAATGAAGGCTGATTTGGCAGCCCTAATCGATCACTAAAACTCTTCCCTTTCATATATGAAGAGGGTGAAGAGTCTAGGACTAAAAGAGTGCATCGCAATAGCTTTGTTTATTTTGTTGTGTTAGTAAAGTTGGGTAAATCATGTTCTTAAGTCTTAATCGGTTGTCATCATATATGTCGTCAATTGGCAGACAAATGTGTTGAGCTTTGGTCTCTCCTTCAAGAGGTGCAACTATACGAGGATGTTGAGGACGACATACTTTGGAAACTTACAGATAATGGTGAATATACGGCCAAGTCACCTATGAAATGCAATTCTTGGGTTCCACCGCCTCTAGCATGCACAAACTAGTTTGGAAGGCTTGGGCACCTCCAAAGGTGAAGTTCTTTTCTTGGCTTCTTACCAAAAATAGGATCTGTACCATAGATCGTTTGACCAAGAGGGGATGGAAAAACTGCGGTACTTGTCCGCTTTGCAAGCAAACAACAGAGACGGTTTCCCATCTTTTCGTGGAATGCCAGGTCATTAAGAGTTTGGGCATCCATCAAAGATTGGATTGGTATTCCTGAATTAGACCAAACACAATGGGTGGGCCTTTCCACAAAGAATTGGTGGGAGATGATGACGGAGGATCCGATTCCGAACCGCAAAGCTATGGTGTCCCTCACCCTTCTCGTCACTTGGGAGATTTGGAACGAGCGAAATGACAGGGTCTTCCGCAAAAAGCTTGCGCCACCACTTATAGTTCTAGATAGGATTAAGCGCGAAGCCCGCTTGTGGGTGTGCGCGGGTGCCAAGCGGTTGGGTGAATTCATGCCGCGAGAATAATTGTTTTGTAACCCCGGAACTCTTTTTACCTATAAAACTCTTTCTTAATTAATCGATTGGGGCAAAGCTTTTGCCCCCTTTTCAAAAAAAATCTGCAGACAACAAAGCCAAACACTATTCACATTTCCTGCAGGGCATGGTTCGCACGCTTTGTACCTTAGGTCCTTTTTAAGAGAGCAACCACATATTTCATTAATCGAAAATCAAGTTACATGGAGCAACATATGTGGACACTAAAAGACACCGGGATAAAATGATTATCCTAAAAACTATGCAGATAAAATCATAAGAGACCAAGAAATACAAAATGATCCCTAGGATTTCCCGCAACCATGGCGCTGTGACACATGGACCGAGGACATCCCTGTGCTATCTTGAACCAAGACCCGCCACCTCTTATCGACAAAGTCAGAGAAGAACGACAGATCCACGACCTTAGGACCAACATCCTCACTCTAGATAAACCACCTCGCCCCGGCCACCAACGTCGTCACAGATGACGACGAACGCAAGTGACACACCGAGAAACTGATCTCGCCAGATCTAAAGAACGGCGAGAAGACCAAGCTATAAATCTGAAGGAAATACCAGCACACCTTGCCATCAACTCTGAGGCACCACCATGAAGGTCTCGAGTGTGGGAGTAGAGTTGAGACAGATTTATTGCCTGTAAGCCGCTCCCACCACCTCAACGACGCCCAACAGCACGCATACCCTTACCCTAACTACTAGACGGAGAAACGAGGTTCCCTTACCTCCTACCGCCGGAGCGGCAAGCGAAGAGATAGGAAACCAGCGCTCTCGCCGATTGAGATCTGGAGGGAGCTGTCGCCGCCTATTTCCGTGAGGAGAGGCGAGAGCGTGTTCTCGGAGAGCACAAGGACTGGGGAAGAGTCGGGAAAGAGATGCACGCCTCGATACCTGAACTCCTCGCTTTGTACCTAGGTCCTGGAAACAAAGAGTATCGATATCTCGAGTAGCATAGTTGAACACACAAAAATAAACTTACGATGTGTATGTCGGTCATTATAGTGAAGTTCTTTGTACGGGGACCTAGGATCGACATCGAGAATGGTTGTGCCGAAATTAATACGTAGTCGCCGTCAAGGAGAGGAGCTAGCTAAAACCCATCCAAGGGTCCGCTCCTCACCGGCGATGTCGCCGGTCCTCCCCACATCCGGTGGCCCTAGGGCCTTGGAAGTGTGGCAGGCCATGGTCTTCTGCAGGCGGGAGGCTTTCTGATCTTTGTTTAGCCTATTTTGTAGTGTCTTGTTCATGATGTTAAGGTGATGGCTACGTCCTGAAGTCAGAATAAGTGTAGGGGTTCGTAGCATGGAAAACAAAAAAAAATTCTATCGCATACAAACAAACAAGCCAAGATCTATCTACTATATTGTAGCAACAAGTCGATGGAATAACTTACCCTCGAAGATTCCAAAGCGTTTAACGAGAGCGGATTCTCGTGGGTGATGTAGTCGTACTCTTCCCGATCTCAAGATCGTGTAGACGATCCTTCCGGCGCTGCGTTTCGGCAGCGCTCCCGCAGTCGGTCACACGTTCGGTACTCGACGAAGACCTTCCTCTCCCTTGTTCCAGCAGGCAGCGGAGGTTGTAGCACTCTCCTCGCGATTCCGGCAGCACAACGGCGTGGTACCGGAAGTAGAGGGGAGATCCCGCAGGGCTTCGCCTTAAGCCGGAGCGAGTATGGTGGATTATGAGAGAGGGCTATTAGTGGTCTAGAGATTAGACACACCAATTAGAAGGCTCTAAACCGCAGGCTAAAGCAATTAGAAGCTCTAAACCAAAACGGCTCTAAACCGGAGATTAGAGGTAGAAACTTGTGTGTCTAGAGGAGGGGGCCCTGCCCCTCCTTTTATAGGTGGGGAGGCGCGGCCAGGGGAGGGGAGTCCCTCCCCAAGTCGGCCTTGGGTGGCGCGCCGGCTTGGGGAGGAGACTCCTCCCTCAAGTCGGTTCCCAACTCCTCTTGCTTGTTTCCCACAGTTTCTTGTTTTAGCCGTTTGACTTTCAAACTGGACATTTGACTTTTCTGTTTTAGGATTCAAGTTAATCCTTTATTTGGGACAGCAAGAACACTTAGTACATGATGCAATCATTCCAATATGTAATGACACATTCATGTACCCCTCCCCCCTCCCGGAGTGCCGGACATTCCGGAACCTTCTAGAACATTCACCGGAATCATTTCCGAACTCCGAAACGGGACTTTCTTTATATGAATCTTATTCTCCGGACCATTCCGGATCACCTCGTGATATCCCGAATCCCATCCGGGACTCCGAACAACATTCGGTCTCTTTCTCATAATACCATAACTACTCAAAACAACGTCGAATCCTTAAGTGTGTCTCCCTACGGTTCGTGAATTATGCGGACATGATCGAGACACTTCTCCGAACAATAACCAATAGAGGAATCTAGAAATTCATATGGCTCCCACATATTTCTACGATTACTTTGCGATCGAATGAACCACTTACATACGATACCAATTTCCCTTTGTCTCATGATATGTTACTTATCCGAGGTTATGATCGTCGGTATCTCTGCATACCTAGTTCAACCTCGTTACTGATAAGTACTCTTTTCTCGTTCCCGTGATATGTGATCCCTTGTGAGCCAGTCACATGCTTGCAAGCTAATTGGATGACATTTCACCGAGAGGGCCTAGAGAATATCTATCCGTCATATGGATGGACAAATCCCACTCTTGATCCATGTGTCTCAACCAATACTTTCCGAACACTCAATGCCACCTTTATAGCCACCCAGTTACGGTGTGGTGTTTGATGTCATCAAAGCATCCATCCGGTAAAGGTGATATGCATGATCTCATGGTCGAAGGAATTAGGTTACTACAGAAAGCATATAGCAATTGAACTATTGAAATGACTTGATCTTTATGCTACGCTTATCTATAGGAGTATGTCCACCATATCATTCTCCTAACGATATGATCTTGTTGTTGATAACATCTCAATGTTCATGATAGGGAAACCACAATCATTTATCAACCAACAAGCTAGTGAATTATAGAGGCTATACTAGGAACTTCAAATTAAGTTTACAAATCACACAAGTATTAATGTTTCCCTGTTAATACTATTATAGCATGAATGTAAACATTTATCATAAACACAAAGATATAATAATAACTACATTTATTATTGCCTCTAGGGCATATCTCCAACAGTCTCCCACTTGCACTAGAGTCATCTAATCTAGATTACATGGTAATATACCGAACACCCATGGCAGTTTGGTGTTGGTCATGTTTTGCCCTCGGGAGAAGTTTAGTCAACGGATCCGCCACATTCAGATCTGTGTGTACTTTGCAAATCTTTATATCCCCATCCTGGATATGTTCTCGAATAGCGTGAAAACGTAGCTTGATATGCTTCAGCTTCTTGTGTGACATTGGTTCTTGCGCATTGGCTATGGCGCCCATGTTATCACAGTAGATAGACATTGGGTCCAGCGCACTAGGAACCACACCCAGCTCTGTAATGAACTCTTTCATCCATATCGCTTCTTGTGAAGCCTCCGAAGCAGCCATGTATTCCGATTCAGTTGAAGATCTCGCCACAACGCTTTGCTTTGCACTCCTCCAGCTAACTGCTGCACCATTCAAAATAAATACGTATCCAGATTGTGATTTAGAATCATCCGGATCGGTGTTCCAACTAGCATCGGTGTAACCATTAACAACGAGCTGTTCATCACCTCCATAAGAAAGAACCATATCCTTAGTTCTTCTCAAGTACTTAAGGATGTTTTTGACCACTGTCCAATGATCCACTCCTGGATCACTTTGATATCTGCTAGTTAGACTAACAGCATATGCGATGTCGGGTCTAGTACATAGCATGGCATACATTAGAGATCCTATGGCTGATGCATAGGGAGTCTTACTCATCCTTTCTCTATCTTCTGCCGATGTCGGACTTTGAGTTTTACTCAAGGTCGTATTGGGCAACATGGGCAAGAACCCTTTCTTGCTTTCTTCCATTCCAAACCTCTTTAGAACTTTGTCCAAATATGTACTCTGTGACAATGATATTTGGCGTTTCGATCTATCTCTATAAATCTTTATGCCTAATATGTAAGCTGCTTCGCCAAGATCCTTCATTGAAAAACTATTATTCAAATATTCTTTGACACCATTAAGAAGGTCTACATCATTCCCAATCAACAATATGTCATCCACATATAGTATTAAGAATGCTACAGAGCTCCCACTCACTTTCTTGTAAATACAAGCTTCTCCATAAGTTTGTATAAAACCAAAACTTTTGATTACCTTATCAAAACGTTGATTCCAACTTCGGGATGCTTGCTTCAATCCATAGATGGACCGTTGAAGTTTGCATACCTTGTTAGCATCTTTAGGATTGACAAAACCTTTGGGTTGCATCATATACAACTCTTCATCAATATCTCCATTGAGGAATGCTGTTTTGACATCCATCTGCCATATCTCCTAATCATAATATGCAGCGATTGCTAACATAATCCTCACAGATTTTAGCTTCGCTACCGGTGAGAAAGTCTCATCGTAGTCAACTCCTTGAATTTGTCGAAACCCTTTTGCGACAAGTCGAGCTTTATAGACAGTAACATTACCATCAGCATCTGTTTTCTTCTTGAAAATCCATTTGTTCTCGACAGCCTTTCGGCCATCCGGTAAGTCCACCAAAGTCCATACTTGGTTTTCGTACATGGATCCAATCTCGGATTTCATGGCTTCTTGCCATTTATTGGAATCTGGGCTCATCATCGCTTCCTCATATGTCTCGGGGTCATCGGTGTTGTCCACCAACATGACACTCATAACGGGATCATACCAATCTGGAGTGGTACGAGTTCTCGTTGACCTCCGAGGCTCTGTAGCAACTTCAACCGAAGTTTCATGATCACCATCATTAGCTCCCTCTCTAATTGGTGCAGGCACCACAGGAACTTCTTCCGGTGCTGCGCTACTCGCAATTTCGAGAGAAGGTTCGACAACCTCGTCGAGTTCTACTTTCCTTCCAGTCACTTCTTTCGAGAGAAATTCCTTCTCTAGAAAGGATCCATTCTTGGCAACGAAGATTTTGCCTTCGGATCTATGATAGAAGGTATACCCAATAGTTTCCTTCGGGTATCCTATGAAGACGCATTTTTCCGCTTTGGGTTCAAGCTTGTCCGGCTGTAACTTCTTTACATAGGCTTCGCATCCCCAAACTTTAAGGAACGACAATTTAGGTTTCTTCCCAAACCATAATTCATACGGTGTCGTTTCAACGGATTTAGATGGTGCCCTATTTAAAGTGAATGCGGCTGTTTCTAATGCATAACCCCAAAATGATAGCGGTAAATCTGTAAGTGACATCATAGAACGAACCATATCTAAGAGAGTTCGATTACGACGTTCGGACACACCATTACGCTGTGGTGTTCCCGGCGGTGTCAACTGTGAAAGTATTCCACATTTCTTCAAATGCTCGCCAAACTCGTAACTTAGATATTCACCTCCACGATCAGAACGTAGAAATTTAATCTTCTTGTTACGTTGATTCTCTACCTCACTTTGAAACTCCTTAAACTTCTCGAAAGTTTCGGACTTATGTTTCATGAAATAGATATACCCATATCTACTCAAATCATCCGTGAAGGTAAGAACATAACGATAACCACCGCGCGATGCTACACTCATTGGACCACACACATCGGTATGTATAATTTCCAATAAGTCCGTAGCTCGCTCCATCATACCAAAAAATGGAGTCTTAGTCATTTTTCCCATCAGACATGCTTCGCATCTTTCAAGTGATTCAAAATCAAGTGATTCAAGAAGTCCATCGGAATGGAGTTTCTTCATACGCTTCACTCCAATGTGACCAAGACGACAGTGCCACATATAGGTCGAATTATCGCTTGATTTCAAACGTTTAGCCTCAATGTTGTTGATATGTGTATTTCCACTATCGAGATTCAATAAGAATAGACCATCTATCAAAGGTGCATGTGCATAAAACATATTACTCATATAAATCGAACAACCATTATTCTCTGATTTAAACAAGTAACCGTCTCGCAATAAACAAGATCCCGATATAATGTTCATGCTTAACACAGGCACTAAATAACAATTATTTAAGTATAAAACTAATCCCGATGGTAGATGAAGGGGTAGCGTGCCGACCGCGATCACATCAACCTTTGATCCGTTTCCCACGCGCATCGTCACCTCGTTCTTCGCTAGCTTCCGTTTATTCTGTAGCACCTGATTCGAGTTACAAATATGAGCAACCGAACCAGTATCAAATACCCAGGCACTACTACGAGTACTAGTGAGATACACATCAATAACATGTATATCAGATATACCTTTCTTCTTGATGTTGCCGTTCTTCAAATCCGCCAAGTACTTTGGGCAATTCTGCTTCCAGTGACCTTCTCCCTTGCAGTAAAAGCACTCAGTATCAGGCTTAGGTCCAGCCTTGGTCTTCTTCGCCGGCGTGGCAACTTTCTTACCACCCTTCTTGAAGTGTCCCTTTTGCTTAGACTTGCCTTTCTTGAATTTGGTGGTCTTATTGACCAACAACACTTGGTGCTCTTTCTTAATCTCCACTTCTGCAGATTTCAACATGGCAAAGAGTTCTGGCAACGTCTTGTTCATGTTCTGCATGTTGTAGTTCATCACAAAGTTCTTGTAACTTGGTGGTAGTGATTGGAGGACACGGTAAATCCCCAAAGCATTAGGAATCACAATACCCAAGCTTTGAAGTTTGTTTGCGTGCCCAGACATCTTAAGCACATGCTCACTGACGGAGCTGCCCTCTTCCATCTTGCAGTTAAAGAACTTTTCAGAAGCTTCATAACTTTCAATTGCCGCATGAGTCTCAAAAATCAATTTGAGATCCTCGACAATATCATATGGGTCTGAATCTTCAAACCTTTTCTGAAGCTCCGATTCCAAACCATACAAGATAGCACACTGAACTATGGAGTACTGATTCTTCCGAGCGAGGTAAACATTCTTTACTTCATCGGGAGCATCATCTGCAGGTGGGTCACCCAGCGGTGCATCCAGCACATAGGTCAAATTACCAGCTGTGAGGACAATCCTCAAATTGCGGAACCAATCCGCGAAGTTGCTTCCATTGTTTTTCAACTTTTCTTTCTCTAGGAACGCATTAAAATTGATGGTAGGGGCTGCCATTGATCTACAACATATTTGCAATAGTTTAGACTAAATTTATGACAAATTGAGTTCAAATTAATGAAATTAAACTAGGTGAACTCCCACTCAAAACAATATCCCTCACATTGTTTTAGTGATCACACGAACCAAATCCACCATACCAACACCGATCATCACGAGAGTTGATATAGCTTCAATGGTGAACAATCGACATGTTCATCATATCTACTATATGATTCATGCTTTACCTTTCGGTGATCCGTGTTCCGAGACCATGTCTGTACATGCTAGGCTCGTCAAGATCAAACCTTAGTTTCTGCATGAGCAAATCTGGCTTGCTCACGTTGTATACACTTGCAGAATCTAGCACACCCGATCATCACGTGGTGCTTAGAAACAACAAGCTTTAGCAACGGTGCTAACTAAGGGTGAACACTTTATGATTTGAAATTGATGTGCATGAGGGATCATCTTATAAAGCTACCGTCGTCTACTAAGCAATACAAGATGCATAAAGTATTAACATCACATGCAATTCAATATATATGTGATATGATATGGCCTTTCTTCTTTGTGCTTCCGATCTCCATCTTCAAGCACGAACATGATCTCCATCATCACCGGCATTGCATCAAGGTCAATGACGCTTCTCCATGGTTGTCGTCCACCGGCTTCAACTATTACAACTACTTTGAATAGACACGCGGGTCTTAACATAAATTAAAGACAACCATATGGCTCCTGCCGGTTGCCAACTTACAATAAGGAACATTGCATACATCAAATATAATCACAATCATGGCCATATCACATCACTGCACACCCCTGCAAAACAAAGTTAGACGCCTCTACTTTCTTTGCATATTTTACGTGGTTTGGGGCTTTCAATAAGTGTCGTTCTAACTTACGAACAAGAACCACAACATTGATACTAGCATTGTTGATCACCCGTTGTAAATTGGATCTTAACTATGCTAGGAGAAACAGGCACCCGCAAAGCCACTTATGCAATACAAGTTGCATGTCAAGCGTGGAGCAAGTCTCATGAACGATGTCATGTAAGGTTAGCCCGGGCCGCTTCATCCCAACATACCTCAAGATGCAAAATACACAAGAAGTAATCGACAATAAAAGCATCAACGCCCACAATGACCATTGTGTTCTACTCGTGCAACAGATCTACATATAGACACGGCTCTGATACCACTGTAGGGGTTCGTAGCATGGAAAACAAAAAAAATTTCTATCGCATACAAACAAACAAGCCAAGATCTATCTACTAGATTGTAGCAATGAGTATAACTTACCCTCGAAGATTCCAAAGCGTTTAACGAGAGCGGATTCTCGTGGGTGATGTAGTCGTACTCTTCCCGATCTCAAGATCGTGTAGACGATCCTTCCGGCGCTGCGTTCCGGCAGCGCTCCCGCAGTCGGTCACACGTTCGGTACTCGACGAAGACCTTCCTCTCCCTTGTTCCAGCAGGCAGCGGAGGTTGTAGCACTCTCCTCGCGATTCCGGCAGCACAACGGCGTGGTACCGGAAGTAGAGGGGAGATCCCGCAGGGCTTCGCCTTAAGCCGGAGCGAGTATGGTGGATTATGTGAGAGGGCTATTAGTGGTCTAGAGATTAGACACACCAATTAGAAGGCTCTAAACCGCAGGCTAAAGCAATTAGAAGCTCTAAACCAAAACGGCTCTAAACCGGAGATTAGAGGTAGAAACTTGTGTGTCTAGAGGAGGGGGCCCTGCCCCTCCTTTTATAGGTGGGGAGGCGTGGCCAGGGGAGGGGAGTCCCTCCCCAAGTCGGCCTTGGGTGGCGCGCCGGCTTGGGGAGGAGACTCCTCCCTCAAGTCGGTTCCCAACTCCTCTTGCTTGTTTCCCACAGTTTCTTGTTTTAGCCGTTTGACTTTCAAACTGGACATTTGACTTTTCTGTTTTAGGATTCAATTTAATCCTTTATTTGGGACAGCAATAACACTTAGTACATGATGCAATCATTCCAATATGTAATGACACATTCATGTACCCCTCCCCGCTCCCGGAGTGCCGGACATTCCGGAACCTTTTAGAACATTCACCAGAATCATTTCCGAACTCCGAAACGGGACTTTCTTTATATGAATCTTATTCTCCGGACCATTCCGGATCACCTCGTGATATCCCGAATCCCATCCGGGACTCCGAACAACATTCGGTCTCTTTCTCATAATACCATAACTACTCAAAACAACGTCGAATCCTTAAGTGTGTCTCCCTACGGTTCGTGAATTATGCGGACATGATCGAGACACTTCTCCGAACAATAACCAATAGAGGAATATGGAAATTCATATGGCTCCCACATATTTCTACGATTACTTTGCGATCGAATGAACCACTTACATACGATACCAATTTCCCTTTGTCTCACGATATGTTACTTATCCGAGGTTATGATCGTCGGTATCTCTGCATACCTAGTTCAACCTCGTTACTGATAAGTACTCTTTTCTCGTTCCCGTGATATGTGATCCCTTGTGAGCCAGTCACATGCTTGCAAGCTAATTGGATGACATTTCACCGAGAGGGCCCAGAGAATATCTATCCGTCATATGGATGGACAAATCCCACTCTTGATCCATGTGTCTCAACCAATACTTTCCGAACACTCAATGCCACCTTTATAGCCACCCAGTTACGGTGTGGTGTTTGATGTCATCAAAGCATCCATCCGGTAAAGGTGATATGCATGATCTCATGGTCGAAGGAATTAGGTTACTATGTATCAGAAAGCATATAGCAATTGAACTATTGAAATGACTTGATCTTTATGCTACGCTTATCTATAGGAGTATGTCCACCATATCATTCTCCTAACGATATGATCTTGTTGTTGATAACATCTCAATGTTCATGATAGGGAAACCACAATCATTTATCAACCAACAAGCTAGTGAATTATAGAGGCTATACTGGGGACTTCAAATTAAGTTTACAAATCACACAAGTATTAATGTTTCCCTGTTAATACTATTATAGCATGAATGTAAACATTTATCATAAACACAAAGATATAATAATAACTACATTTATTATTGCCTCTAGGGCATATCTCCAACAATAAGACCATTCCCGCTTTATCCTCGCTAGATGGTGTATCTAGCACCAACAGGTGGCGTGTAAAGTCGTTTGTCTGGCGGATCACCTGAGATTTAGTCCATTTTCGTGTTCGTTGATGTGATTTCAGGACAGTCTCTTCCGATCTACGGTTGTCATCATTGGCAATGGTTGCTGGTTCTTTGTGATCTTAGAACGACGGATTTTCGTTTCTCTACTAAAACAATCTCTGCTACGACAAGTTTTGTCCAGCTCCAACGATCGGGCGAGGACAGCAGCGCGCCTTCCGCTCACGGTAGTGTTTGTAGTCATAGCTAGGTGGCATCATGATCTATTTGTAATTTTTATTACTCCCTCGGACCCATATTAATTGAGTTGGATTTGTCAAAATTTGGATGAACCTATATACTAAATAGTGTCTAGATTTACTGTGGCATCCCGCAAAACCACTACTAGAAAACCGCGTTGAATTTGTGCATTGCATCGTCATCATCATATGTTGTTTGTCTAAAACTATTTTCGCAAAGCCCGTTTTGTTTTCTAAAACGCCCCATCTTTATTCAAATATCAAAACCCGGGTCGCATTTAAATAAATAAATTATTGCATTATTTTAGTGGGGCAGTCGAACGGGCCGAATGACCCGAACGACCACCCCAGAAAAATATAATCGGTCCACCTAAACCGCCCTTCTAAAACCTACAGCTACCCACCTATCTACCCACACACCCCCTCCACCTCACCCTGGCAAATGCCCTCTCTCCACCTCACCTCTCCTCTCTCCCCCAACCAATCCCACTCTGCCACGTCACCTAACCCTCTCCACCCCCTCAACCAGCCAACACACCCCACCCCAGCCCACTCTCACACACACACGCGCCACGCACACACCGACACACACCGCCCACCCGCCTGGCCCTGCCGCTGCCCTGGGTCCCACCCCCTGGCCCCTGGCCCGCCCCTCTCTCTCTCTTCTTTTCTCTCACCCGATGCCCCCGTCTTCTCCCTCCACCGCGCGCAGCCTCCCTCTCCTCCTCCACCGCCTGCCTCCTCCCCCTCGCCGGAGCTTCCTCCGCCGCCCTTCCCCGCCTCCCCGTCTCGGAGCCGCGCCGCCAGGACCCGACCTCGCCGCGGCCGCGAGCTCCGGCCGGCCCGCCCCCCCTCCGCCTCCACCTTGTCTCCGGCCGGCTCCGCCCTTCCCCGGGAGCGCCGCCGGACCGCCTCCCGTCGACCCCGTCGCCTCCCCGCGGCCGCTCCCGCCTCAGGCCGCGCATCCCCGCCGCTCCTCCCCGTCGTCTGCGCCCGGCCCGAGCTCTCCCCGGCCGCCGCCCGAGCTCGCCGGAGCCGCGCCCTCCACCCCGCCTTCCCGCCGTTCCGCCGGCCGCCTCCCCCTCTCGTCCGCGTCGGCCTCGCCGGGCCCGCCTCGTCGCCGTCGGCCCGCACACCGACCTCGCCTGCCGCTCCGCCTCCGCCCCAGCGTGCGCTGGTCGCCCTCCAGCGCCCCCGGGCCTGAGCCGGCCCGTGTCCTCGTCGCCATCGCCCCGTGCAGCCCGTCGCCAAGCCTCCCCGGGCCCGCGCCTTCTGCTCCCGCCGGCCTCTGTCTGTTTTCTGTCCCTGGTACAGGTGCGTGCCCGCAGGAGCCCAGCAAGGATCTCTGTCTCCGCAAGTTCGTCCAGGTGTCGCCTTGGAATTGCTTGAATGTGACAAGTTGTAACCCCAGACTTTTGTCCTGGAACCGACAAGATCGTCCAACACCGAACCCAGAACTGCTCTGAGACCCCGAGATCGTCATCTGCCGCGTGAACAGGGAAACGCCAAGACCTTCGACTCGTACCTGATGGTCGAGACTGCAAAGTGGAGACATCGCCGAGACCTTCCGATGAACCGAAGATCGTCGCCGCGGATCGACAAGGACTCCTACGTGGGACGACAAGTACTTCG
Source organism: Avena sativa (assembly GCA_916181665.1). Lineage (NCBI taxonomy): Eukaryota > Viridiplantae > Streptophyta > Magnoliopsida > Poales > Poaceae > Avena > Avena sativa. The sequence goes on from OV702284.1 coordinate 381,847,377, forward strand.
TCAGGGATCCGATCGAAGCAACCTCGAAGACCACAGATGCGACAAGCACTTCTTCCCGAATGCGATGCCCAAGAACCCGGACGCCAAGGTCGCCGACACAGAACAACAAGATCTATTACGCAGGCGCCGTGCGCCAAGATCTACCCCGATATCCGAGAATGACCCCGGAGTCCGAGAACGCTTCCGTCGAACCCTGAACCCTGAGACCGACCCCGGACCCTGCCGAACCCCGGAACCCCCGGATCCCCAAGATCTGCCGAACCCTAATGTGTGACTCTTATCCGAGAACCCTATTTTATAACAACTTGTTGCATATTGAATTATCATACTTGCATGCATATTTGTGTGGTTTGGGGGCCTTACGCCGATTCATCTTAATTAAATATGGGGCCCATATGCGGGCAAATCTAGCCTTATATTGGCCTCATTTAAATTTGGGTAGCGAACCGGTGATATATTCTGTCTTGTTAAACAACATTTAAATTGCGGGGTAGCTAATTCACTTGAACCGTTTAATTAATGTCGGGACCCCGGTTCCACTTAATATGACCTAATTGCATCGCATCGTTGCCATGCCATGCATCATATCATAAGCATGCCGATCTTTTGCCGTAGTATTAAATATTGCATCCGGTGTTTCTTCTAGTGTTTTGGTTCTTCGCGGATAAGGCCGTTGAGTCGATGTGAGCTTCGCCCCGATCTTCGGTTGAACCTTCGACAATGTTTTCAGGCGAGCATCTCCCCCTTTCTACCTATCTTACTTTTATAGTATTTATTTCCCTCCTGTTGATCTATTGCTATCTGTGTTGCGATGCTCTAGTTTTCGTACCCTTGATATCCCTTGCAGCCGTATATTGCCTTGGACACACCCTATCACCTGTTGTTTGTTAGATAGTTGGGCTCGCGCGTCGTAGTCGCTTGCTCAAATGCTGTTGCGTGTTGTCAAGTGCCACAGTTGTTGGAGAATTGCCGCGTGTTGTTGTTGGAGATGATCATAGCTTTACTTATTGTTCACTTTAATTCCTGTTTAACAACTAAAATTGAAATAAGCAGAGGCATCGGTGGGTGATAGAAAATATTTGGTTTCCGAACGCCCACTTGTGTCCCGTAGGACCCCGAGTACTTGATACCTGTTCCTTGATTTATCGCGCTATCCACATCCGGGAGGTATATGGGACCCCCCTTAGCCAGAGCTTGATTCAGTCTTATTTCTTGGGGCCACAAACTAGTTTGAGGTTTTATTTACGATCCTGTACTTATGCCATGCTTTACTGCTTTATTTACGATTGTGCGATGTATAGCACACTGTACTGTTTAGGATCGGGTCACGTTTACGCGGTGTCGACAAGCCCAGCCACACTTTCGGGTTCCCAGTCGCTCACAGCCGTCCACCCAAACCTTGAGTCCGTCTCGGAGATAGCTTACTTCCTTGCGGGTTCTACTTAAGGGGTGGCCCCCTGAAATATTTCTGAATCCTGTGATTGCTTTGTCGTGAAGGCCTCGTTGGGTTTTGATTTGGTTTTTCCGAGGTTGATCGAGTGTGTGTTGCTATTGGTGCACCCCGGCCGGGTAAAACTTTCTGAAAGCCGTGTCCGCGGTTATGGACGACTTGGAGCACAGTATATCGACCATAGACAAGCATAACTAAAGTTTATTGCTATAAATTTGACTTTATAATGACTAGTAATCAGCTTCACTATAATGGAATGGCTAATAATACTGCCCACCATTGCTTGTTTGAATTGTCGCTGGCGACCATTGTATCTGACTAGTAAGTAATTGCAACTACAACGGAATGGCTAAGTAAAAGTACCAACAACTGCTGGGTTTGGGTTATCTCATGCTACCTGTATCTGATTAGTAATTGTTGCAACTATAACGGAATGGTTGACTAAAAGTTCCCACTGCTTATTTTATCAGGATGATTATCTATAGCTGACTAGTAATTGCTGCAACGATAACCGAATAAATAAAATTGCCAACTGTGTGAGTTCCTCGGTTGACTTCCTCGTTTGGTCGCGAGGGGGAAACGCCAGGATGGGTTTGATTGGTGGTAGTATCAGCTTGGTTCCGAGTAGGTCTTTCTTACCCCTCTCTGATAGCCGCCAGTTGTATCGAGTCTCTATAGGTTGTTTAGTGCATGCTGCCGCTGCCGCTCAGTCCACCATACCTATGTAGGCGAGGACCGCCGAATTCTAGTCTCGCCGTGTACTGGCCTCAGTACTGACGCTCCTCTTTTTCCTTTGCCTTTGTCGGCACCCCTTTTGTTTAAGCAGGTTTTGAGATCGACGTCGTTAGCAGGGTTACCCTTCCGGCTTGGCCTGGGCAGGGTTATGGACGCCATTGGTTATTTCTTCAGGGCTCTTAGCCCCATTTGCATCTTGTCCGTAGTCGGACGCTCTAACGTTTTCAAGGTGATTTGGACCTTTGTATATTATATCTGTATTCTTGACTCGATGAGTCGTTGTTGTATATATCTATTCTGTGGGTCCCATCGAGGACTGTTGTGTAATGTTATTACTTCGTTTTCCACCTGCACGAAAGTGCCTGGTGGGCACCTTTGAATCGTTTCTATGCGGGTTTGGCGGGTTTCGCTAAAACTTGCATAGGTCCGATTCTGAGGGTGTTACAGAGTGGTATCAGAGCTCAGCAGTTGCGATACCCCACAAGTCCAGCCTGTAGGATAACCTAGCTAACGGCCGAAGTAGAGTGTCAAAACTATTTTTGAAAATCGGTTGGATAGTTCTGATTAGGTCTGATTTTACTCCTTACCCTCTGCTATTCTCCTCTTACCCCTACGTGTTTTGAATCCGCTCTCGTCTCTTTCTTCGAGTCCAGGAATTCTCGTGGTTGGGTTTCCGTCGTACCTTTAGGGTTTCGCTTCCTCCTTTGGTAACGGTGTTCTACCATCCGGTATTCAAGTTGCCTGATGAATCCGTCTACTATGGTACCATTCTTTGTTCCTTGTTTGTGCCTTCCGGTGTTTTCCGACGCAACGACATCATCTACGCCAGATCCGATGCAGAACCTGCATCACTCCTTTGTTCCAAACCTCGCTTGTCAAGATCTTCAGTCTAATTCCGAGAGTTGATTGCATAATCCGCCTATTCGTGTGCAGAGTAATGGTTTGAGTGCGGGATGGAGTAGCTACCATACCACTACTCTTATCATTCGCTCTTGTACGTCGAATCAGTGGATCCAGCAGTTTTACTCCGTCCACGGAAGTTAGGGGTGGCTTTATTTGCGATACCTCTACCTTCAACCTTTTGTTCCGGAGTGCTCTCTCGACGATCAGGAACAACGAACCTTGTTGGTGGTGTCGCCGATTCCAAGATGGAGGATGAACCCTCGTTAGTGGTGTCGCGAGGATCTACACGAAGCGAGAAGACGCAGATCGCCGACCATCCTTCCGGTACCATGAGGCGGATCTCGAGGGCGAGATCCATTGTTAGTGGTGTCGAATTGTGGCATCCCGCAAAACCACTACTAGAAAATCGCATTGAATTTGTGCATTGCATCGTCATCATCATATGTTGTTTGTCTAAAACTATTTTCGCAAAGCCCGTTTTGTTTTCTAAAACGCCCCAGCTTTATTCAAATATCAAAACCCGGGTCGCCGGAATATTTTGTTTTGATTAAATAGGTTTTGCAAACGGTCCATTTAAATAAATAAATTATTGCATTATTTTAGTGGGGCAGTCGAACGGGCCGAATGACCCGAACGACCACCCCAGAAAAATATAATCGGTCCACCTAAACCGCCCTTCTAAAACCTACAGCTACCCACCTATCTACCCACACACCCCCTCCACCTCACCCTGGCCAATGCCCTCTCTCCACCTCACCTCTCCTCTCTCCCCCAACCAATCCCACTCTGCCACGTCACCTAGCCCTCTCCACCCCCTCAACCAGCCAACACACCCCACCCCAGCCCACTCTCACACACACACGCACCACGCACACACCGACACACACCGCCCACCCGCCTGGCCCTGCCGCTGCCCTGGGTCCCACCCCCTGGCCCCTGTCCCGCCCCTCTCTCTCTCTTCTTTTCTCTCACCCGATGCCCCCGTCTTCTCCCTCCACCGCGCGCAGCCTCCCTCTCCTCCTCCACCGCCTGCCTCCTCCCCTCGCCGGAGCTTCCTCCGCCGCCCTTCCCCGCCTCCCCGTCTCGGAGCCGCGCCGCCAGGACCCGACCTCGCCGCGGCCGCGAGCTCCGGCCGACCCGCCCCCCCTCCGCCTCCACCTTGTCTCCGGCCGGCTCCGCCCTTCCCCGGGAGCGCCGCCGGACCGCCTCCCGTCGACCCCGTCGCCTCCCCGCGGCCGCTCCCGCCTCAGGCCGCGCATCCCCGCCGCTCCTCCCCGTCGTCTGCGCCCGGCCCGAGCTCTCCCCGGCCGCCGCCCGAGCTCGTCGGAGCCGCGCCCTCCACCCCGCCTTCCCGCCGTTCCGCCGGCCGCCTCCCCCTCTCGTCCGCGTCGGCCTCGCCGGGCCCGCCTCGTCGCCGTCGGCCCGCACACCGACCTCGCCTGCCGCTCCGCCTCCGCCCCAGCGTGCGCCGGTCGCCCTCCAGCGCCCCCGGGCCTGAGCTGGCCCGTGTCCTCGTCGCCATCGCCCCGTGCAGCCCGTCTCCAAGCCTCCCCGGGCCCGCGCCTTCTGCTCCCGCCGGCCTCTGTCTGTTTTCTGTCCCTGGTACAGGTGCGTGCCCGCAGGAGCCCAGCAAGGATCTCTGTCTCCGCAAGTTCGTCCAGGTGTCGCCTTGGAATTGCTTGAACGTGACAAGTTTTAACCCCAGACTTTTGTCCTGGAACCGACAAGATCGTCCAACACCGAACCCAGAACTGCTCCGAGACCCCGAGATCGTCATCTGCCGCGTGAACAGGGAAACGCCAAGACCTTCGACTCGTACCTGATGGTCGAGACTGCAAAGTGGAGACATCGCCGAGACCTTCCGATGAACCGAAGATCGTCGCCGCGGATCGACAAGGACTCCTACGTGGGACGACAAGTACTTCGTCAGGGATCCGATCGAAGCAACCTCGAAGACCACAGATGCAACAAGCACTTCTTCCCGAATGCGATGCCCAAGAACCCGGACGCCAAGGTCGCCGACACAGAACAACAAGATCTATTACGCAGGCGCCGTGCGCCAAGATCTACCCCGATATCCGAGAATGACCCCGGAGTCCGAGAACGCTTCCGTCGAACCCTGAACCCTGAGACCGACCCCGGACCCTGCCGAACCCCGGAACCCCCGGATCCCCAAGATCTGCTGAACCCTAATGTGTGACTCTTATCCGAGAACCCTATTTTATAACAACTTGTTGCATATTGAATTATCATACTTGCATGCATATTTGTGTGGTTTGGGGGCCTTACGCCGATTCATCTTAATTAAATATGGGGCCCATATGCGGGCAAATCTAGCCTTATATTGGCCTCATTTAAATTTGGGTAGCGAACCGGTGATATATTCTGTCTTGTTAAACAACATTTAAATTGCGGGGTAGCTAATTCACTTGAACCGTTTAATTAATGTCGGGACCCCGGTTTCACTTAATATGACCTAATTGCATCGCATCGTTGCCATGCCATGCATCATATCATAAGCATGCCAATCTTTTGCCGTAGTATTAAATATTGCATCCGGTGTTTCTTCTAGTGTTTTGGTTCTTCGCGGATAAGGCCGTTGAGTCGATGTGAGCTTCGCCCCGATCTTCGGTTGAACCTTCGACAATGTTTTCAGGCGAGCATCTCCCCCTTTCTACCTATCTTACTTTTATAGTATTTATTTCCCTCCTGTTGATCTATTGCTATCTGTGTTGCGATGCTCTAGTTTTCGTACCCTTGATATCCCTTGCAGCCGTATATTGCCTTGGACACACCCTATCACCTGTTGTTTGTTAGATAGTTGGGCTCGCGCGTCGTAGTCGCTTGCTCAAATGTTGTTGCGTGTTGTCAAGTGCCACAGTTGTTGGAGAATTGCCGCGTGTTGTTGTTGGAGATGATCATAGCTTTACTTATTGTTCACTTTAATTCCTGTTTAACAACTAAAATTGAAATAAGTAGAGGCATCGGTGGGTGATAGAAAATATTTGGTTTCCGAACGCCCACTTGTGTCCCGTAGGACCCCGAGTACTTGATACCTGTTCCTTGATTTATCGCGCTATCCACATCCGGGAGGTATATGGGACCCCCCTTAGCCAGAGCTTGATTCAGTCTTATTTCTTGGGGCCACAAACTAGTTTGAGGTTTTATTTACGATCCTGTACTTATGCCATGCTTTACTGCTTTATTTACGATTGTGCGATGTATAACACACTGTACTGTTTAGGATCGGGACACGTTTACGCGGTGTCGACAAGCCCAGCCACACTTTCGGGTTCCCAGTCGCTCACAGCCGTCCACCCAAACCTTGAGTCCGTCTCGGAGCTAGCTTACTTCGTTGCGGGTTCTACTTAAGGGGTGGCCCCCTGAAATATTTCTGAATCCTGTGATTGCTTTGTCGTGAAGGCCTCGTTGGGTTTTGATTTGGTTTTTCCGAGGTTGATCGAGTGTGTGTTGCTATTGGTGCACCCCGGCCGGGTAAAACTTTCTGAAAGCCGTGTCCGCGGTTATGGACGACTTGGAGCACAGTATCTCGACCATAGACAAGCATAACTAAAGTTTATTGCTATAAATTTGACTTTATAATGACTAGTAATCAGCTTCACTATAATGGAATGACTAATAATACTGCCCACCATTGCTTGTTTGAATTGTCGCTGGCGACCATTGTATCTGACTAGTAAGTAATTGCAACTACAACGGAATGGCTAAGTAAAAGTACCAAAAACTGCTGGGTTTGGGTTATCTCATGCTACCTGTATCTGATTAGTAATTGTTGCAACTATAACGGAATGGTTGACTAAAAGTGCCCACTGCTTATTTTATCAGGATGATTATCTATAGCTGACTAGTAATTGCTGCAACGATAACCGAATAAATAAAATTGCCAACTGTGTGAGTTCCTCGGTTGACTTCCTCGTTTGGTCGCGAGGGGGAAACGCCAGGATGGGTTTGATTGGTGGTAGTATCAGCTTGGTTCCGAGTAGGTCTTTCTTACCCCTCTCTGATAGCCGCCAGTTGTATCGAGTCTCTATAGGTTGTTTAGTGCATGCTGCCGCTCAGTCCACCATACCTATGTAGGCGAGGACCGCCGAATTCTAGTCTCGCCGTGTACTGGCCTCAGTACTGACGCTCCTCTTTTTCCTTTGCCTTTGTCGGCACCCCTTTTGTTTAAGCAGGTTTTGAGATCGACGTCGTTAGCAGGATTACCCTTCCGGCTTGGCCTGGGCAGGGTTATGGACGCCATTGGTTATTTCTTCAGGGCTATTAGCCCCATTTGCATCTTGTCCGTAGTCGGACGCTCTAACGTTTTCAAGGTGATTTGGACCTTTGTATATTATATCTGTATTCTTGACTCGATGAGTCGCTGTTGTATATATCTGTTCTGTGGGTCCCATCGAGGACTGTTGTGTAATGTTATTACTTCGTTTTCCACCCGCACGAAAGTGCCTGGTGGGCACCTTTGAATCGTTTCTATGCGGGTTTGGCGGGTTTCGCTAAAACTTGCATAGGTCCGATTCTGAGGGTGTTACATTTACCCAAATCTAGACAAATGTAAGTCAATTAATATGGATCGAAGGGAGTATTATTTTTATGTCTATACTATTGTTGATGATTTTTAATAGGTCAGTTAAATTTCTTTAAAAAAAATCTCTACTACAACTGCCATTATTATGTTTGACAAAAGCTTCTAAGGATAATTTTATGTACCATGGAAATCTAAGTTATTTCAAATTTAAAAAGAAAAGCCGTGTGTGAGTAAAATGGAAAGGGGGGTCGCTGTTGGGTAAAGCTGGGAAATCTGCAGACAAACCGTACTATCTGATCAGAATCACAAATTTAATTCCCTCGAGATGATACATAACCTCTCCCGTAAAAACTTACGCGTATGCTACTACTCCCTCCGTTTGAAAATATAAGATGTTTTAGGTTTATAAAGGAGATGTATCTAGACACGTTTTAGTGTATAGGTTCAAACGAATCTAGACACTAAAAATTGTCTAAATACATCTTATTTACAAACCTAAAACATCTTATATTTATAAACGGAGGGAGTAGGACTCTATCTACACGTCAGGTCTCTGTCCGATCGAGGCGATTTCGTGGAGCTCTGTAATTTCCTCCCGGTCTCTCAAATCTATATGCACAAGTCACAAATAATCGCAAGTTGTACGGGGAAAAGTTAGGGCAACACGAAAAGACCTGACACTCGTAGGCCCGTCATGAACTTCCGTCTGGAAGACGCCTACGGCGTCGGCAGCAGCGCCAAGGACCGTCACGTCGTCCGCATCCAGCTCGGGGACCTCACCGCCGGTGCCGAAGCGCCAGGTTGCTGCGCGGTGTGCAGGAAGCACCTGGAGTGGATCTCGGTCGGGCAATGCGGCCATCGCGTCGTGTGCTCCAGATGCACGGTCCGTATCCGGTACGTGGACGGCGACAAAAGATGCTGCGTCTGCAGGGCGCACTGCCCCACCGTCCTGGTCACGAGAGCGGACGGCGGCGCCCGCGCTCGCGCTCAGGGAGGCACGGCCGCCGTGTTCAGAGAGTATTGGTACCACTACAAGACGGCGGCGTACTTCGACGATGAGCAGCAGTACCAGTCGGCGAGGGAGGCGTGCAGAAAGAAATTGTCGCCCTTTTATCAACCCCTGGTACGTGGATCTGCTACTGCAGTTATTACTACTCTCTTCGTCTTAAAACAGATGTTACAACTTTGTCAAAATTCGACTGAATCACTGTACTAAATAGTGCTAGATTCATTTAAATTTTAATAAAACTGCGATATCTATTTTAAGATAAAGGAAGTAGTATATATTTTTTAATTGAATTATTACTACCGGTGCCCTCTCCGGTCTATACTAATAGCTTTAACTTTGTCTACGTACTAATGTATCTAATATAAGCAATTAACTAGATATATATCAATCTAAATAAAATTAATATGAATCGAAGAGTACTACGGAGTAGTATTATTAGTTTGGATTTGCTCCAGTACAACCCCTCCCCCAAACACATAGAAACCCGGTTCATACCCATATGCAAAACGCTATAGATCTACGTATAGACGTACAGATCAGGGGTACGCCCACGTATAGACATACGTCAATTTTCGCACACTGCCCGAGCCATCCAAGCCCGCCCGCGCCCGATCACCGCGGAGCTTACCATGGGATCAAGACCGCCACCTGCCATCGTCGCAACCGCCGCCACCGTGTGTCTGTCGGCAGTCTGGCAGGTCAACTTGCCGCCGCCAGTCCCGCATGCCGCCGCCGCACCATTGCACCACCACCATACCTACCGACATACACATGCAAGACTAGGCCGAGGCAAGTGCCGGTTAGATCCACCCCAGAGTCACTGCCACTAGCTTAGTGGACACAACCGTCACCGTCACCGGCTCTCCAACCATGGTCGTCGCTGGCGATGAGCCGGTGTACAACTGTACTAGTACACATACATACGTTTGGTAGAAAGACGCATAACTTGTGTTTGAGTTTGCCTGAGTTTTATACGAGATTGGAGATGGAGGTTGTATTGGAGCGCGGAAACAGTTTCATGATTTGGGTGTGCGATACTGTTTGACTAGGTAATACAAGATCTCTTTTCACCATACATAATACAAGAATTTCATAATGACAAATAACGATATACATTAGACAATCATTATCAGTGGATCACCTAAACGTGTGCGTGTTTGGGTTGAAAGAGCCAACGTCCAAAATATACTAGGTCATCATTTTGTTGATTCTAAATGGAGGCATCAAATTGAAATTTATTTTCACCCTCAATTCTACTTTGATGAGATATGGCCGTACAAGGTTTTTCTATTTTTTAACTCTATTCTATTGTAGTGCGTACTCTGTTGCATTCTTACACATATATGGAGAGTAATGAGTTTTTACACTTCTGCATTAAATAATCTACTCCCATTTATCGACAGAGTCTTGCATTTTTCAACCATGTTTACTCATTTCATATGTGTATGGTGTGTACTATTTAACTGGCTAAATTATAATCTAATAAACTGATTGTAACTGCATTTTTATGAGCTGTACTGCATCTTTGGACCCACTGTACGTATTGCATTTCTAAGCGGAGTGTATTTTATTTTGAACTATGTGTATTACATTTTTTAACTAAGTCTATTATAATTTGGACTGGGTCTACTGTATCTCCCGGTAGTTGTCTTAGAGAAAGAGATAGAAAAACAATAAAAAACGAGAAAAGGAAAAAAAGATCTAGTCCAAACAATAAAGTTAGAAAGAATAGTGGTAGTAAACACTCTAAGATCTTTGTTGGAGTAAACCTACTTGCCCATCCCACAAAGAAATAGTAAGAGAATTCGCCACAATATTTTGTTGTTCAATTTCTAAATAGTGTGTGAATCTCTTTATACATTACTTAACATAAGAACTTTATAAGAACAATCTCAGTTCATGTCAAAATGGAAGGTGCGTATTAATTGGCTGAGACAAAAGTTTGACAAACAATCGATCAATTACTATGTTTTTTTGTCATATGAGATCACAATAAAGATAAAGTATTTTTTGATTGGTGATACTAATTCAATGTCACATAAACCACATAATAGTATAGATATTTTCTTAACAAATCAAAGTACATCTTACTTTTTTAGATGGAAGAAGAATATAAAATTATAATTTGCGTGTTTGTGATGAAAATCATGCCTATTCTATACATACATAACCTTTAGCATCTGTAGCGTTGCTTTTACTACAGATATTATGTCGTTTTGTTTCCATGTCCTCTATTTTACTCAGGATTGTCTACCGAAGTGGTTGCATTACGCACTTATGTTTTTTGTTTGTTATTTTGCAGTATGTCTTCATAACGTTATTAGTCTCAAGTATTACAATTGGGGGAATTATCGGCAATGCGTTTGCGGAAGAGACGAAGCACAAGGCATTGAAAGTGCTAGCATATGCCCTAAGTATTTCAGTTACCTTGTCGATAGTTGGCTTCATCTGGTCCATATTCAAGTGCAACCGAGATCCTCTTGAAGACGATGACGAGGAATTCCAGGTTGCTAGAGTTGCAAAACCCTACTAGAGCAGCACTTGTATGTTACTCGTTGGAGGATGATATCACAGGAAACCAAGATTGTAATAGGACTATATGATATGAAAGTAGGTGAAGAATCGAGGACTGAAACCAGTGCATCACAATAGCTTTGTTTATCTTATTATGTTAGTAAAGTTGGGTAAATCATGTTCTTAAGTCTTATATCCGGTTGTCCTCTTCGTCTCATATGTTAATTGGCAGACAATGAAGCTTCTTAAGTCTTATATCCGGTTGTCCTCTTCGTCTCATATGTCAATTGGCAGACAATGAAGCCAAACACTATTCACATCTCAGGCATGGTCCGCACACTTTGTACCTAGGTCGTGGCAACAAAAGAGAACCGGTATCTAGAGTAGCGTAGTTGCACACACGCACACGCACACAAATGAGCGTAGGGTGTGTATGTCAGTTATTATAGTGAAGGTCTTCATATGGGGCCTAGGATCAACGTCGAGAATGGTAGTGTCGAAATTAACTAGATAATCCAAAGCTACTACTGGTAGAAGGCTATACTATGGTCACGCAAATCGGAAACAACATTCGCTAGGCATAATGTTAAAACGAAAAAGTGAGGATGATGACACCTGCCAAAATTGGGTTGTCGCTAAGGTAACAACATTAGGAATAATTAAAAATGGATTGATTGTTGCCGATGTGGGTAGGCCACATGAGCCACGACTATATTGAAAACACCGATTTTAATGCAGGCACATAAGCAAACAATGGAACATAAATGACCATTGCCGACGTGACCGTGGCATTATATATCGCCAAGTAAATCTAAGAAACCCTAAACCTCTCACTCTTTCACTCTCTAGGTTTGGATGGATGTCTGGTAAAAAGGCGGACAAGGAAATTGCAGAAGTCACCACCATCTATGATGTATTATTTGGTTTGCTGTAGAAACCACCAGGGGCGGATCTACACCCCGGGCAACCTAGGCCATGGGTTACCATTGATGTAGTAAGTTAGACTGAGGTCCAAATCATCTTCCATTCCTATTGGCAGCATTTTTGATAGGTCGGCATGCTCTCTAGGCTAAGACCCTATTATTCTAGTTTGGACTTAATTGTGTAGATGTTTTTGGGGAAAAAGTCAAATTTTGATTAAAGTTGACCAAACTCCAAAAGGATGGTCAATAGTATCTAAATATTAATCAATAAATATTGAATAAATTATTTGATTTTAGAATATGTTGAAGAAATGAAAATTGGCCAAATCAGACAAAAATTGGCCAAACTCAAAAAGGTGTGGTAAAAAATATCTCAAAGTTTGCCTTATTAATTAGTGAGCATTGCCTGAATTAATAGAATTTTAGAGATTTGGGGTTTTTGGTCGTAACTTTGGCCAATCTACAAAAAAATTACCAAACAATAAAACGTTAGGCCAATTTGCCATTTAAGTTTGACTAGTTTTTGTTAGATTTGACTAAAATTTAGTGAAATTTCCGAGCTTTCAAAAAAAAAGAAAAACGCTACAAACCCAAATTGCAAGTGATCTGCACAAAAGAGCTGCCAGAAGTGTAGTTTTTGCAGTTCACTCACGCGACTGCTCACGTTGGAGGTTGGACTGTGGAGGGTTGGAGGCGGTGCACGTAAATTCTAACAAGCGGAGCCCACACTCAAAAGTGTCGATTTAAATTATGGGAACGCCTACGTCTCAGGCGAACTATTTCTCAGTCGGTTGATATGGCTAGCTTAATCGAATGGAAACTTGCATGGTTTACAAACAAAAAACTGCAACCAGAATGCACGAATCTTGGAACCAAATCCAACGAAATAGCAAAACCGTTAAATTATAACGGACACGGCTAGCTAGCCTCCGGGGGTTGGCTAGTCCAATCTAGCCCTCACCCAAAAAAGAAAGCAGGCCTCAACCATGTTATACGTTTTTGGAAAGACATCACAGATTCATACGTCCAGGTCTGAGTACATGACCGAGACGATGGCCACCGTCTCTAGGCACACCCAGCTCTGGCCACGAGCAATCATACCAGGCACTAGCAATGCACTGCGACCGCTGATCATCGTGGAAGATGTATCCTTTCGCGTTGTCTCTGGCCACTGGACGTAACAAAACAGAGCAATGCTCTCCTTAGATAGCCGAGACAATGACCATGCATCATCTCTGAAGACGCTCAGCTTTGGCCATTGGCGATCTTATCAGGGAATGGCACATAGCTGCCATCGCGACAGAGGTACCCTACTAGCATGGTCAGACATTCAGATTGATACATACGCATGGATACTAAAGCTCAGACTTTAAACCAGCTATCTGCACACCAGTTCAAACTTACCCGGTTGAACAAGCCGTGGCCTGCTCTCCTCATTAATCTGGTTTTCCATCATCCATTCAGTGATGACACAAATAGTTCATAAATTCACCAATGACCGACCAAGACTGAGACAAAAAATTATATGCATAAGCACAAACTTACAGTGTGGATATGAGCAAAGTATAAACACGATGATGTCCAAAACATTGTATTTTACCTTCTGTGATTTTAATCCGGATTGCCTAGAGGAGGGAGACGCCGATGGCTAGCCGCCGCTGGCAGCGGTGTGTCATCTTTGGAGGCAATCACCGGTGGGAGGCAGCGGCGGTGCACCGTCTTAGGAGACAATCACGGCTGGTCACGGCTGTGCGCTGTCTTCATGGACGACCGTGGAATTAAAATCCAACTTAAGCATGTTGTTGTGTAATCAACTTAGTTAACTTCAACATACAACTTGGGCATTCTGATAGAAGCAGCTTGACTATACCGACAGAAAATATGCACAATCAAGTTACTTAGTTGATGATAAAATCAACTTAGTTATGAAAGTTGGATCAGAGAAGGCAACTTAAGACTATAAAACCATGGTTGTGTGGAGAACCAACTTAATATGGAGTTGTTTTTTGTAGGAGGGTAATTAGTTGATGTGTAATCAACTTAATTAAATGGTACATGGTACATTCAACTTAATATCGTGGCGTAAGCAACTTACCTCTATTGAAATTAGATAATTTTTGTCCAGCTGATACTAATTAGGGTAATCAACTTAGTTCTATGATGAAAGCAACTTAACTACATTGACAAGACAACTTAATTGGGAAAAGAAGACAAGAATCAAAGCAAAATAATCCTCTAAAATAAGAATGCAACTTAGGCTAGTATAGCAAATGAATTTAGTTCTATGATGAAAGCAACTTAACTACATTGACAAGACAATTTAATTGCGAAATGGAGACAAGAATCAAAGCAAAACAACCCCCTTAAAAAACCAAGAATACAACTTAGGCTAATATAGCAAATGAATTTAGATCTATGTTGAAACAAACTTAACTACGATGACAAGAGAACTTAGTTTAGAAAAAGGGATAGTGAAATCAGAGCAAAACAACGGCCCCGCAAAAAAATTAGAATGCAAGTTTGGATAATCTGGCTAAAATCAACTTAGTTATATGCTGAAAGCAACTTAACTACAGTGAAAATACAACCTACTTTGGAAAAAATACAGTAAATCAAAGCAGGACAATTTCCCCTAGGAGGCAAGTAAGCTCGTGTGTCTAATCAACTTAGTTATATATTGAAGCAACTTAACTACTTTGAGAAGACAACTTAAACATGTATAAACAACTGTGGAAACTCAACTAAAGTATCGCGATGAACTTAGTTATACGAGCCAACGAGGAAATCACTTGCAAGATTGTCTACACAGAAAATCCTCTAGCGTATGTATGTACAACAAAACTATGATAAAGAAACAACTTTATAGAGGATCATTATTTCATTTATCCAGCTCATGGGGGACTTACTTGTACACAACTTAGGTATATTAAGTACACAACTCAAGCCGGTTGAACAAAACAACTTAATTCAACTTTATAGAGAAACAACTTTATAGAGGAGCAACATTTCATCTATCCAGCTCATGGGGGACTTACTTGTACACAACTTAGGTATATTAAGTACATAACTCAAGCCGGTTGAACAAAACAACTTAATTCAATATGTATACAAATTAGCATGTTGGTGCAAAAATTATAAGATACAAAACAACTAAAAAACAGATTGACAAAAAACAACTTAGCTGAATTTAGGACCAACTTAACCATGATAAAAAAAAACAACCATGATAAAAAACGAACTTTTAGATAAACTAATCATAATGGGTATACAACTTAGTACATATGTAAAGCAACAAATTAATGCTTAAAATACAACTTAACAATGTGTGAGAGAACAATTTACCAATGTGCAAAGTACAACTTAGCTCATATGTGGAACATATAGCCGAAGACAATTTGTAGGATTCTAAACATATAGTAGCATGGGTACCATTTAGATATCTTTGGTTCTTTATGCGGATCAACTCACTTTGCCCATAGAAATACTCTTAACAAAACAATTCATCTATATTCTTCCATGCATATTGTGAAAAGACTCACTACGCCTATGAAAATACAAACATGTGACAACTAAATACAAGATATCCACTCTGCAGTCAGGCGAATGCTATGCATTATCTTGAGTATTAAGTGATACTTGCAGCTGGATGTGTGTGCAACGATGTAGAATAAATTGGCACTTGCACGTGAAAGCACGACCGAAGTAATTAGCAGTAAACTGTAAAACATGCTAGCAATAATATATCAGAAGGAGCAAACCCAGTGTCCTCTTCTTCCCTAGCAGCTAGCCAATTTCTCCTGTCGCCCCCTCTCCATAGCCCCGTGTGGCTCCATCTGCAGTTCTGCACCGAGTCCCACTCTCAAGTGCAGCGTCGCCCCCTAACCTCTCGTTCGCATCTCCTTCTCCACCACGAAGAGCCCGAGCACGACGACCGGCCCCTTCCTCTCCTCCTCTTTAGCTCTTCCCCAGTGCGGCAGAACCCCTCTTGTTCCTAGATATGGTAGTGGTCTGGTCCCCAGCCTTCGTCCCTCTCATCACCACAGCGACGAGCGGCAGAGCTCTGTCGCCGCTCTGTCCAACCTGGAGGTAAAGAATCGGCGAACATAAGTGGCTTGGAGGCGGCCGAATCCGACACCACGGCCTGCGGCTATGCGGTCTGTCGTCCCTCTCATCTTCGCTCCATCACACCAGACAACGACGACGTTGGAGACGACCTACCCACCATGCCCCGGCACGTCCTTCCGCCATGGCGCATTGCAACGGCCACTTGCCGCCTAGCTCGCTGGCGCTCTTCATGGATGTCGTGAAGGCCCCTGACGATGAGGCGAGCGTAGCCGCCAAATCTCTTGCTGGAGGAGAGTACGAACTGGATGAGGGCAGGCCTCGAACTGGAGGTATTTCGGCCGAGATGAGGCGGCCGCTCCTTTTCGGCGATTGGGAGACTGGCTACGCGGATCTACAGCTAGATGGAGGCGGTAGGTTGGCTGGTATGGGGGCGAGACGGGAGGATCAGCGGCGGCGTGAGCCTGTGCGGTTCCATTGGAGTGGTTGGTGGTAGGATCAGTGGAACAAAGGGATTAATGGCTGTCGGGATGGGAACGCGAGGAGGGAGGCGATCAGAACTATCTGGACTTGATCCGACGGACAGGAAATAGAGGCTCGATGGAGCAAACTAGCCTTCGAGCACTATTTAGCACCCAGGAATTATAATTTAGATCTTTGCAACTGATTAGGGCATGTTCAGCGGGCCTGACTCATTTCGGACACGAGATATATCCAGATCGGTCCACGAACACGAAAACATGCTATTTTTTCCTCTGTGTGTTTTGGTTAGGGTGCCCTAGCGGGCGCAACCTATTATTTCGAAATAGAATATTAAAAATGAAATAAAATAAAAACATAGATATACTACACAATTAGTCTTAATTTACATACAAAAAATAAAAACATAATTAAAATAAACCCTAGCTACGACCATGACATATGGCGGCCGGTAGGGCAGTGGTCGCAGAGACGGCGCCGACCATGGCCCGAGTAGATAGTACGCTGGTGGTGATGGCGGCTACTGGTGTGTCAGCGTCATGGGCGCGGGTGGGCGCCACGACAGCGCCTAGAGTACTCGCTAGGAGGGATCTACGATGACTCATTGAGGCTACCACATACCTGCTGGTTAACCAACCACCTGTTGGGGATTCACGATCCGCCGTCCAAAAGTCCGCAATCGCGGGTCTCGGGCTCGTCGGAGCCACATTAACCGGAGAGGCGACTCCAGAACCAAAGAAGACGACGGTGAAGTTCACGAGGAATTGCACACTATCATTTGACGAGGAGGACCACGACCTGTCGCGGCGATGCCATAGCCTGCGGCGGAGGAGCCGCAACTACGACGCTCGTGATGAACTCATGCAGCACACGATTGACAAATCACGCGCCAAACATGTGTGCTCCACGGAGTCGGAAGACGAAGATACGGAGCTCTACGGCGCCAGGTGCTTCAGTGTCGTGGGAATGGCAACGACATATGCTGCGATTGGGAGCGAGTAGTAGAACGAGGGGCAAGGACGGCCAACCATTGATGGCGCCTGGAAGCGCTTCGTCGGGAAACTCCAAGAGCAAGGTGTGATGCAGCACAGCAGCAAGTCTTCCCTTAGTAAGAAACCGAGGTTACCGAACCAGTAGGAGGAAGGAAACGTCTCAAAGGTTTTGCAAAGCAACTTGGAAACCTACACAACACAAACTCAAGACTTTGCCCCAACGAATATTGGGGTTGTCAATCTCACCGGTTGCTGTAACAAAGGATTAAATATATGGTGTGGAAGGTGATAGTTGTTTGCGGAAAGTAAACAGTAACAATGGAAGATGTATCAATGGTAAAGATTGGACAGGGGTCCATAGTTCACTAGAGGTGTTCTCATTAGATAAACAAAACATGGCATGCTGGGTAAACAAATTACAGCAGGGCAATTGACAGGACTGAGAAAGGCATAACAATGCAATACTAGACATTCATGATCCTATGAGATTTGATTGGAAAATACAACAAGATACATAGACCGCCATCCAACTGCATCTATGACTAGAAATCCACCTTCAGGTTATCATCCGAACCCTCTATGGTATTAAGTTTCAAGCAACAGATAACTGCTTTAAGAAAAGTGTGTAAGGTAAACAATCCACTTGTTCCATGAACAAGAGACCGTTGTTTTCTCCCTAGTGGCAACAACACATCTACAACCTTAGAGATTTCTGTCACTTCCTTTAGATTAAATAGAGGTATGAACCCACTATCGATCATAAATACCCCCTCTTGGAGTCACCAGCAACTACTTGGCCAAGATAGCTACTAACAACGGAGAGCATGCAAGATCACAAACAACACAAACATGATAGAATCATAAAGACAAAACCATTAATAAAACCAACATAATAATCTCAATATCCATCGGATCCCCAAAACACAAGATGCATGATTACAAATAGATGAGATCTTGATCATGAACGGAGCTCACAAGATCTAAAAATGATAGCACAAAGGAGGAGATACAACCATCTAGCTACTACATGGACCCGTAGTCCAAGGTGGAACTACTCACGCTTCATACCGGAGGCTGGCATGATGAAGAAGAAGGCTTCCTGATGATCTCCCCTCTGGCAGGGTGCCGGGAAGAGCTTCAGATCCCCCCGATATAGGGATGATGGTGGCGGCTATAGACGGTTTCGTGGAATATTGATCGGGTCCTTAGGGTTTAGGCATCAGGGGCTTTTTATAGGCCAAGAGGGAGGCCGAGGGGGTGCCCGAGGCGGCTGCACCGCCCAGGTGCGAGGTGGGCCCACCTGCGCGGCCAGGGGGTGTGGCCCCCTCGAAGCCCTCCTCCGTCTCGTCTTCTGGCTCCGTGATCCCCACGGTAGAATATTGACTTTGGCTTTTCTCCCGTCCAATGCCGATAATATTGATTTTCTGCCTTTTTGGAACCAAAAACAGAAGTGTAGACAAAGTGTAGAAAAACACTGTGGCCGCCCAATTCCGAGAATATTGATTTTCTGCCTTTCTGCAACTAGGACTGTGGCATCTTGTTAATAGGTTAGTACCATAAAAAATATAAAAACACCCCAAAGTGTAGACAAAGCAAAGCAAAGTAGGTACTAAACAAACATGGAACATCAAAAATTACAGATACGTTTCCGACGTATCAAGCATCCCCACGCCTAAATCCTGCTCGTCCTTGAGTAAATAACTGATAAAAATAATAATTTGTGAGGTGACATGCACCATCAAAATCAAGATCAAACCATTTGCAAGCATTGAAAGTTGGGATCAAAGAACTCTAAACATGAGCATGAAAGATGGAGTTCTAACAGTAAGACAAAGTAACTATGCATGCAACATGAAAGGCTACAAACAAAAATCATGAATAACATGCATTGAAAAACGTTTGTTTGTTTCACAAAAAGAAAACATGGCATAGTGGCATTCAGCTTGTCCCTCATGGAGTAGAAAATATATGCATGGGACACCTTCAAAGTTCATAATAGTGACTAGATACAAATAGCACAAGAACAAGTAATATCAACAAAATGCATCAATATAAGTTTTGGGACAGTGCACATAGAACTAAGAATGGCAACTATGCTCTCTCGACTGGTGAATAAAGGTAGAAGGTGAAGACTCAATATAATAGTGGAAGAAAGGCCCTTCACAAAATGGAAGTAGGGATTTCAAGTCTCAAAAAGAGCTTCCAAAAATTATGGTACTTGTTAGCTTTTCAGCTCTCATTTCCCCTATCGTAAGCATCTTGAAGTGATTAAGGTTAAAGTGAACAAACTATGGAGTATATGCTTGGCAAAGTATAAGTTGGCAATCTCATGTCCCTTGAATACGAGGGCCGCTCCTCATGCTACTCAACTTTAGTCACCTGTAAGTTCTTGTCATAGTAAGTACATGTGTATCATAGAGAACCGTCAACGGGGTACCCTTTGCACATGATACAGGAGCTATCCCATAATCAAAATGACAAAGCAAGAAGACAATGAGCATCTCAACAATCTTCTTATTTACCATGGGAATATGGTGCTTTTTTCTCTCTTCCCTCTTTTCAATGTGTCTCTTTTTTATAATAAGAAAGCTTCATAGATGTCATTATGGTGATGCTGCAAGTTTCCACCATGATTAGGCATGGCTTAGGATAGTGGCCCAGGCGTTTCTCTAACACACATACATAACTCCATGGACTTACAAGCTCCCCTTTTATTTCACCTATGATAGTGGCCCAGACAAAAGAGCATGCTATCAACTATGTACAAAGTACAAGTGCAATGTTGAAAGCGTTCCCCGTGACAGCACGGTTCTACTAATTCCAACGTATAAGTGCAAGAATATACAACATAGATGACACAATGGTTCAAGTTTATTAGGGGCAAGAAATATAAAGTTTGCCATCAAGTTTGTGAGAGCTTTAATCACTAAGTTTTCACATAACAAAGAGACTTTTTAACTGGAAGATAGATGAAAACAAGAATATACTTGGAATGGTGTAACACACCATGCATAGGAATTTATAGTAGACACTTTGGAATAACTTTGTTTTTTGGGAGTTGGGTGCATGAGTAGAGCTTACTCATACAAGTGGAGCTATCAAAAGACTGGGAGCGACCAACTAAGAGAGCAATAATGGCCATAATCATGCAGAGCGACAAAACATTACTAATCAAAGCATAAAGTGGTACTACAAGTAAAGGACTAAATGATCATAGAGGCTATGGTGCATTGTTCATAGTCATAACATGGTGTGAGCATGTGCCAAGTCAACCCAAACAAAGCATCAAAGGAGAATACCACAATACTATGCTTTTGTATGCTAAAACAACGCATAATTCTTTCAAGGCACACTAAGTAATACTAATTGTTGGAACAAGTCATGATACAGAAATAATCACTAATAATAAGGTCAAAACAACACCTAGCATGACATGCTAAAGTCTAAGTCATAGTCAAAGCAAGCTCCTCTTGTACCTCTCAAGCAAGAACTTTCTACTCCTCTCCAACACCAATCAACTTATTTGAAACAACACAGCGAGAAAGGGGGTCCAAACTACTTTATTCAAGAAAAATAAACAAACTAAACAAATCAAACGAAAACAAAGACGCTCCAAGAACAACACAACAGTGCATGAAACAATAAAAACGAAGTGTCTAGAAAGACCTGAGCTTTTTATTGATGAAGAAGGGGATGCCTTAGGCATCTCCAAGCTTTGACGCTTGTACCTTGAATATTTCTTGGGGTGTCACCGGGGTGGCATCCCCAAGCTTGAGATTATTTCCATTCTTCATCTCATTACATCATTCTTTCTCTACACCTAAGAATTTTTCCTTCATACAAAACTTCACACAATCTTCATTAGCAACATTAGTGTATTCAAAAGATAATAGACCTTTGGGTTTAGCTTTAGAACAGCAAAACTTTCACTAAAAAACAAGATACTGTAGCAATTCCCTAAAAAAGCTCAATTTCCCAAAAAATAACCCAAAAAGGAATCAATAATAAGCAAATGCAAATAATGGCAGAAATCTGTCAAAACAGACCAGCAGGTAGAAACTGATTTTTTCAAATACCTTCTGTTGCTCAAATCAAAAAGTGTTGAACTAACAAAAGTTAGCTAACATAATGGGAGATTTATTAGTAAATTATAAGCTCAATCTGACTTACATAGTTTCCTCACGAATTTTTACGGTGGAGCACAAAAATCTGTTTTGGGACAGCAACTTCCCAAATCTTACTTCCCTCTCATTAGAGGTTATTCTTGGCACAAAAGGCAAACAAAAAGGATAAGGAGAGGTCATTACTAAAGTAATAACTTCCAATACTCAAGAAAACTCTTGGGTTATCTCCCAACAAGTACTTTTCTTTAACGCCTTTAAGTTAGGCACAAGAAGCAAGAATCAAGTATTGTCAAATGAAGAAGCATTAATATCAAACCTTGATTTCAAAGGAGGAGCAAAAAGCAACTTCCCTCTCCTCATAGGGAAGTGTTCAATACCTTTCTTGAATGGAAATTTATATTTAATGGTGCCTTCTTTCATATCAATGATGGCACCAACAGTTCTAAGAAAAGGTCTCCCCAAAGTAATAGGACAAGAAGCATTGTATTCAACATCCAAAGCATAGAAATCAACATGGACATAAGCATTGTTAACCATAATAAGAACATCAGTAACACTCCACATGAGTTTCTTCTTAGCATTATCATTAAGTGGGACATCCAAATAACAATCGTCCAAAGGTGGCAAATCAAGCATTTCATAAATCTTCCTAGGCATAACAGAGACACTAGAACCAAGATCACGTGAAGCTTTGAGATCAAAGTCATTCACTTGCATATTAATAATGGGTTCCCAATTATCTTCTACTTTCCTAGGAATATAAGCCTTGTGTTTTAACTTCTCTTCCTTAATTTTAATAAGAGCATCTGTAATGTGTTTGGTGAAAGCTACATGCATATCACTAGCATCAAGACTTATAGCAAGCTTTTGTAGGAACATAATTACTTCAGAAATATTGCAACCATAAAGATCAAAATCAAACTTAGCATCACTAGTAGTAGACTCATTGGGATTAGGCATTGTAGGAGGAGGAATAGGGACTTCTTGTGGTTTAGTGGCATCCATATTGGTGGTGGTGATAGTGCATACACTATTGTTTCTAGCAATTTCAGCTTCTCTTTCCCACTTAGCATGTAGTTGGGCTAACAGTCTAACATTTTCATCAATAGTAACTTGTATGGCATGAGTAGCAGCAAAGACACTTTCCAAAGATTCAGGTTTAGCGGCCATTTTATTAATCAAGGAGGACTGTGCTTCAGACAAAGAGGAAATATTTTTCTCAACATTCAAAAGCTTTTCCTCCACAGTCTTGTTGAAAATGGTTTGTTTACTAATAAAGTCTTCGAGCATGACTTCAAGTTCAGAGGGAGCACTTCTAGCATTGTTGTAGGAGTTTCCATAGGTATTGCCATTATTAGGAGGATAAGGCCTATAATTGTTGTTACTACTTATGCGTGTTGAACGCCCCGTTGGGAAACCCTAAGAGCAAGGTATGATGCAGCACATCAGAAAGTTTTCCCTTAGTAAGAAATTGAGGTTATCGAACCAGTAGGAAGAAGGAAACGCCTCAAAGGTGTTTCAAGCAACGTGGAAACCTGCACAACACAAACTCAAGACTTTTCCCCAACTAACAGTAAGGCTGTCAATCTCACCGGTTGCTGTAATAAAGGATTAACTGTATGGTGTGGAAGGTGGTGATGGTTTGCAGCAAGTAAATGGTAACAGTGGAAGATGTATCAATGGTAAAGGTTGTACCGGGGTCCTTAGTTCACTAGAGGTGCTCTCCTTAGATAAACAAACATGGCATGCTGGGTAAACAAATTAGAGCAGGGCAATTGACAGGAACTGAGCAAGGCATAACAATGCAATACTAGACATTCATGATCCTATGAGATTCGATTGGGAAATACAACAATATACATAGACCGCCATCCAAATGCATCTATGACTAGAAGTCCACCTTCAGGTTATCATCCAAACCCCCTCTAGTATTAAGTTGCAAACAACAGACAACTGCTGTAAGCAAAGTGTGTAAGATAAACAATCCACTTGTTCCATGAACAAGACACCGTTGTTTTCTCCCTAGTGGCAACAACACATCTACAACCGAAGAGATTTCTGTCACTTCCCTTGGAAACTAGAGGCATGAACCCACTATCGAGCATAAATACCCCCTCTTGGAGTCACTAGCAACTACTTGGCCAAGATAGCTACTAACAACGGAGAGCATGCAAGATCACAAACAACACAGACATGATAGAATGAATAATACAAGACCATTAATCAATCTGACATAGTAATCTCAATATCCATCGAATCCCCGCAAACACAACATGCATGATTACAAATAGATTAGATCTTGATCATGAACGGAGCTCACAAGATCTATACATGAAAGAACAAAGGAGGAGATACAACCATCTAGCTACTACATGGACCCATAGTCCAAGTTGGAACTACTCACGCTTCATACCGGAGGCTAGCATGATGAAGAACAAGGCCTCCGGGATGATCTCCCCTCCGGCAGGGTGTCGGGAAGACCTTAAGATCCCCCCGATCTCCGGGATGATCTCCCCTCCGGCATTGAAAGCTGGGATCAAATAACTCTAAACATGTGCATGAAAGATGGAGTTCTAACTGATGGGGATATGCCTACTGGGGTATACCCAGCAGGGCGTTTCCGACTGGCCCGTGAGTTGGCGAGTGGGCCTGTAGAACGGCGAGTGGATTAAAGCCCGGCAAGGTATCGAGCGACTGGAAGCTGAAGGCCCAGGCGAGTAGATAGGCCCAGTCGGACTAGGTTAAAACGACTACTGAAGCTGTAACCGAATCGGTTGAGATATGTAAACCCTAGGAGAGGTGAGCCTATATAAACCTCCCTATGGGGTGAGTAGAGACACGTTCCCTCATACACCCAAGCGACTCGCCGCCTAGCCGCCGAGCTTGCCCATTGTAACACCTCCATAATACAATCTAGCAGGAGTAGGTCTTTACCCTCCGGGGGGGCGAACCTGGGTAAAACCCTGTGTCTTTGCCCTCATCTCGCACCGCAGATGGCTGGCCGCCCTTGCCCCTCGTTCTACTACTCGCTGCCGATTGCAGCATCTGCCGTGACCATTCCCACGACAGTGGCGCCCACCGTGGGGCCTGGCCGGTCTGGCCGGTGTTCTGCGGCGAGATCCAATCTTCCCATCAACGAGACGGTCGCCACTGGCCGCATGATAGCGATCGGCGAGATGCTCCAGATCTTGCCGAGCAGCTACGTCCCGGCGGTGCGACCCGTCACGCACAGCGTGATCCTGCCAATCGGCATGATCAGCCTCTTCGTCGGCCTCACCGACGTCATCATCTCGGAGGACTCGGCTCGCATCCGCGAGTCGCCGCCACGCGATCGGCTCTCCGAGAGCTAGGTCCGCACGATCCACCGCCTCGCCTGCGAGTACAACTCGGCCCACAGCAACGTGGCCGGGAATTCAGCGGCCGCAGAAGATGCGGCCCTCACCGACGACGCCGACTCGGCGACCCCGGCGTCACTCGCCGGATCCATCACCGCGGCCTCGTCCGCTGGCTCCATCGCCCAGGTCTCGAACGCGGGAGACTTCGAGGACCCCTCCATCCTCGGGATCTTCGAATTCGACTCCGGGTCAGAGAACTCCGCCGACCTCCGCGACGGAGCCAGTCGCCACGCCGCGGCTTACATGGCCACCGGCGCCGATCCGCCGGAGGATCCTTTTTCCACCCCAATCCCTCCTAACGCCACGGCAACGGAGGTCGAGGAACTCCGCCTGAAACTGGCGGAGGCGGTGCGCAAGGAGCAGGCCGAGCGCGAAAAATTTCGCCTCGAGCAGGTGACGGCGCAGGAGCTATCGCGCTACCACCAGCAGCGGATCAGGTCACGTTTGAACCCCACCGTTCAAGGGCGTGCCCTGAACTTCGACGACGAAAACGACCCGGCCCGCATAGCCGAGCGCGCAATCTGCGAGAACGCGCCACCAGGAGGAAGCGCCCGGCCCCCGCCAGGATCGACGGCGATGGGTGCCCTACCACCACCCAACCGCACCCCTCCCAGGGACCAGCCGCGGATAGTTGTCTCCTCACGGGAGCGAGACGCAAACGGCCTCCCACTGTTCTCCACCCCGATGGACAACCTCGTGGCAGGCCGAGCAACAGCCGACAGCATCGCGGCCACTGGCGACGGTGCCCTACAGATCCAGTACGTCAGGGCCCTGCTCGCAAAGGCCGTGGAGCAGCAAAAAGCGGGCGCCGACTTGCAAGGTCGAGTATACTCGCGTTCC
This sequence comes from Avena sativa, assembly GCA_916181665.1. Taxonomy (NCBI): domain Eukaryota; kingdom Viridiplantae; phylum Streptophyta; class Magnoliopsida; order Poales; family Poaceae; genus Avena; species Avena sativa. Next base: position 381,873,350 of record OV702284.1, read on the forward strand.
TCGGGAAGCAGAGCGGCCTCCAGCGGCCGCCCAGCGGCGGCAAACACCCTCAATTGCCCGCCACCAGAGCCACTGCAGCTCCAACACCGACCCGCGAACGCGGCACTCTCCACCAACGACCCAAGGCCGGCGACCAACTTCGTCGCCGCTAACGGACAACCCATCGACGCCCGCACCCACATCATCAACAACCAAAGCTGGCGCGCACGCCAGCCCGACGACTTGCGGCACACCCTAACTAATCGCTGCGACGGTGAGCCTATGGGGTCGCTCAGTCGACTCGGGCCCAAGTGCTTCGGACCGATGATCCAAGGCGAGAAGTACCCGCCAAACTTCAAGGCGCCAAAGGAGATAGAAAAGTACGACTCCTCGTACGACCCCGCAGTTTGGCTCGACACATACCTCATGGCAATGGGGATCGCGGGTCACACTGGCCTACTCGCCGCCCGTTACCTCCCCCTGATGATGGAGGGGATGTGCAGGCAGTGGATCAACACTCTCCCCCAGGACAGTATCGACTCCTGGGAGGAAATGCGCGACGCTTTCGTCAGGCACTTCGAGTGCTCCTACACCCGCGCCACCACTATTGAGGACCTGGAACGATGCGTCCAGGGACCCCGTGAGTCGACCCGCAACTGGGTCCAACGGTGGCAAGAGCTTTGGTACAACACGGTCGGCATCCACCCGGACACCGCGATCCACTGCTTCAAGACCTCGTGCCGCTACGAGCCTCTAGTCGCCAAGCTCAAACGACACTCCCGCACACTCGACAACATCCCCGACCTCCTCGAGATCGCCAAACGGTACGCCGAGGAAGATCCAAATCAGGAAACTGACGACGAGTCAGGAGGGCAACGCCGCACGGGCGGCAACGACAGCGGACGCCGAACTGACCTACGCTACAGCGGCACCCGCCTCACTAGAAAGCGCCGCAATGACGGGCGAGTCGACTTCGTCGCCAACGCCGGGCACGCACAGCGCGAGCCCAAGAGCTACCGCCGCGACGGAGGGCAACGCCGCGATGGCGGCAATTACAAGAACAAGCCAAGGTTCGATCCCGCGGCCCTCCTTAACCAACCGTGTGCGTTCCATAGCAGGGAAGGGAAGCCCGCAACGCACACCACCGCCGACTGCCACACCCTCAGGGAAATCGAGAAGGCACGGCAAGCGCGGGAGGACACCGACAACGACCCGCCAAATGGCGGAAAATTCGGCAAAGTAGCCGGCTCGCTCCACACCTTCACAGGCTTCAACACGAAGCGCGAGAAGAAGGTCATCGCCCGCGCCGTCGCCGTCAATGCGGTGGCCCAAATAGACGTTCCCCAGTTCCTGAACTGGTCGGAACAGCCCATCACCTGGAGCCGGCAAGACCACTCGCCGCGCATCGAGTACCCAGGACGAGTCGCCTTGGTGGTCAAGCCCAAGGTTGGCGACTACTGGCTCCCCAAGACACTGATGGACGGCGGTAGCTCCATCAACATCCTCTACCTCGACACCTTCAGGCGGCTGCGGCTCCCGCAGTCGATGATTGAGATGACCCACACCACGTTCCACGGCATCGTCCCCGGTCGGAAGGCGTATCCGATCGGCAAGGTCACGCTGCCAGTCACTTTCGGCACACCGGCAAACTTCCGCACCGAGCGGATCGTCTTTGAGCTGGTGCCCTTCGACAGCCCTTACCACTGTGTCCTGGGGCGCCAGGCGTTCACTAAATTCATGGCAGCGCCCCACTACGCGTACAACGCGGTGAAGGTCCCCGGGCCGTGCGGCGTCATCACCATTAACGGCGACCCCGACATGGCCGCCGAGTGCGAGGCCAAAGGATCCGAGCTCGCCGACGCCGTCATCGCGGCAGAGACTAATCACGCCGACGAGCTCGCCAAATACGCGAGCGGGGTCAACAATGACGACCCCACAATACTCAAGAAGCCCAACTCAGAGGGCGCGAACACCTCAACCTTTGAGGCCACGACGCACACTCGCACCATCGAGCTGGTCCCAGGCGACTCCAGCCAGACGGTGACGATCGGGACAGGCATGAGCCCAGCATAGGAAGGCGCGCTCATCGAGTTCCTCCGTGAGAACAGGGACATCTTCGCATGGAAACCCTCCGACATGCCCGGTGTCCCTAGGGAGCTCGCTGAGCACAAACTAAACGCCGACCCCAAAGTGCGACCTGTCAAGCAGTCGCTACGGCCCTTCAATGAAGAACGGCGTCGAGCAATCGCCGAGGAAGTGCAACGTCTACTCGCTGCCGGCTTCATCCGGCCAATCAAGTACTCCAAGTGGCTGGCAAACCCAGTCCTGGTCGAGAAGAAAAACGGGACCTGGAGAATGTGTATCGACTACACAAACCTGAACAGCGCCTGCCCAAAAGAGCAGTTCGTCCTCCCGCGGATCGACCAGATAATCGATTCAACCGCGGGTTCGGAGTCGCTATGTTTCCTCGACGCCTACTCTGGGTACAACCAGTTCAAAATGGCTGTCGAAGACGAGGAGAAGACGGCGTTCATCACGCCATTCGGAGCCTTCTGCTACACCGCCATGACCTTCGGTCTCAAGAACGCCGGGGCAACCTACCAGCGGTGCATGCAAGAATGCCTCGCGAGCCAAATTGGCCGCAACATCCACGTCTACATCGACGACGTGGTCGTGAAGTCCGCCCGCCAAGGCGACCTACTCGCCGACCTGGCGGAAACCTTCGCCAACCTGCGAAGGTACAAGATAAAGCTCAACCTAGGCAAGTGCACCTTCGGCGTACCCGCCGGACAACTACTGGGGTACGTCGTCTCCAAATGAGGGATCGAGGCGAACCCAACAAAGATCGACACGATCGCCCGGCTCGGCAAACCCGAGTGCCTGCGCGACGTCCAGAAGCTGGCCGGGCGAGTAGCGGCTCTCAGTCGCTTCATCCCCCGCCTAGGCGAAAAGGCGATGCCCCTGTACCGCCTGATGCGCAAGAACCCCACCTTCCAGTGGGACAAGGAGGCGGACGACGCGCTCTGCGACCTCAAAAAGGTGCTACTCGCCGCACCACTACTAGCCGCCCCCACCGACAACGAACCTATGCTGGTTTACGTCGTGGCGTCCGAGCGCGTCGTTAGCGCTGTGATGGTCGTCGAACGACCAGAGGAAGGAAAGGAGCGCCCGGTTCAGCGGCCGGTGTACTACATCAGCGAGGTCCTCACCGAGTCGCGCCAGCGGTACCCACAGTACCAAAAACTAGTATACGCGGTCTTCAGGGCTCAGCGGCGCCTGCCGCACTACTTCCAGGAGCACCCGATCACGGTCGTCTCCTCAGCACCATTGCAAGACATCATCCGCAATCGCGAGGCGACCGGGCGGGTCGCCAAGTGGGCCGTCGAGATCGGCGTCCACAACATCAAATACGAGCCACGAAAGGCGATTAAGTCGCAGGCGCTGGCAGACTTCATCGCCGACTGGGAGGAGGCCCAGCAGCCAGAGAATCTGCCGTACCTCCATTACTAGAGCCTGCACTTCGACGGCTCCAAGAACGCGGACGGTGCAGGAGCAGGGATAGTGTTGACTTCACCAAAGGGCGACAAGCTGCGCTACATCCTCTGCCTCGACTTCACGCCCTGCACCAACAACATGGCTGAATACGAGGCCCTACTCCACGGCATGCGAGCCGCCAAGGAGATGAACGCCAATCGCCTCCGATGCTACGGAGATTCCGACCTCGTCGCGGGGCAAGTCGCCGGCACCTGCGACGCCGTCTCCCCTACCATGGCGGCGTACCGCCAAGCGGTGGACAAGTTGGGCGGCCACTTCACCGTCTACTCTGTCGAGTGGATCGACAGGCGGAAAAACGAGGAGGCCGATGCCCTCTCTCGCATCGGGTCGGCTCGACTCGCACCACCCACCGGCGTGTTCCTCGACACAATCTCCAAACCATCAGTCTCTCCCCCGAGGGAGATCGACATCGGAGTCCCACTCCAACCAGAAGCAGCCTTGGTCGCACTCATCACCGAGCCAGACGATTGGACCAAGCCCTACATCGCCTACCTGGAGGCCGGCACCCTGCCAGCAGACGAGACAGACGCTCGAATGATCGCTTGCCGATGCAAGTCCTACACCATCATCGACGGCGAGCTACACAAGCGCAGCGTCACCGGCGTGTTCCAACGCTGCGTCCAACCGGCTGAAGGACGCAAAATCCTCCACGACATTCACTCAGGTGACTGCGGCCACCACGCCGCCGCTCGCTCCCTGGTCGCCAAGGCTATGCGACACGGCTTCTACTGGCCCACCGCACACGCCGACGCTGTCGACATCGTCCAGCGATGCGCCGGGTGCCATAAGTACGCCAATCAGACGCGAGTACCGAGCTCGGCGCTCAAAACAATCCCCATCACCTGGCCATTCGCCGTATGGGGCATGGACATGGTAGGCCCCTTCAAGAAAGCCCCCTCCGGCTACACCCACCTGCTAGTCGCCGTCGACAAATTCACTAAGTGGGTGGAGGCCAAGCCAGTCCGGAATTGCGACGGGAAGACCGCCACTAAATTCCTACGCGAGCTCATATATCGCTACGGTTTCCCAAACAGTATCATCACGGACAACGGCACAAACTTCGCCAAGGGAGCCATGGCCGAATTCTGCGAAGAGCACCACATCCGGCTCGACCTCGCGTCAGTCGCCCACCCGGAATCCAACGGCCAGGCGGAACGGGCCAACCAAAGCATCCTCCACGGCCTGAAGCCGCGACTCCAAGTACCACTCGAGCGCACCGCTGGGTGTTGGGTCGAAGAGTTGCCCTCCGTCATCTGGGGAATCCGTACCTCGGTTAACAGATCGACGGGATTCACTCCCTTCTTCATGGTCTACGGCGCCAAAGCAGTCATGCCCACCGACCTCGAACACGACTCGCCGCGAGTCGTCCATTATACGGAGGCTGCAAACGAGCTAGCCCGCCAAGATGGGGTCGACCAGCTCGACGAAGCACGCGACCTCGCTCGGTCACGCACCGCCATCTACCAGCAAGGACTCCGCCGCTACCACAGCCGACGGGTGAAAGCCCGCACCTTCCAGGAAGGCGACCTGGTGTTACGCCTCATCCAGGACAAGAAGGGCATGCACAAGCTCTCCCCTCCGTGGGAAGGCCCATTCGCTATCGGGCGCGTACTCGGCAACGACGCCTACTACCTCATCGACGTCCGCGGGGACGGCGAGCTCGACGTCAAGCGACCATGGAATGTAAACCTCCTCCGGAAGTTCTACTCCTAGAACCCCACACATGTACTCTCCAGTCGTTATGAAATAAACGGAACGGTTACCGCAAATTGCGCCTACTCTCCATGACTTGTGCCACTCGCACTCGTAATAACAGCGGTATCCTAAAATGCAGAAGTCAACCTTTGGTACAGCGATCGGCACGGCTAAGTAGTGCGGTGTAAGAGCACCGAATCACTTCAGGTCTTGCATCGTCCACGAAAAACGCCAACCCGGAGCCCCATTGGAGTCGCCTAGCTCGACTGGTTCTACGAGCCAAGACAACTGCCCTCGCTTCTCACAGCGACCTTGGTCCTCCGCATCCTCGGCATAGCGACTCGAACGGCTAAGTACCACACTCAGGGACTGAATACCAGTTCGTCAAGAGCGGTCAGGGAAAACGCCAAGTAAGAGAGCATGCCCAGGACTCGCCAAGCGACTGACCCTACGGGCCAGGCAGGAGTGACGCGCTCACACCAACGCGCTAAGTCCTCAACCACCCTCGAGTCGCGCCTAGAACTACCAAGTACCACGCTCGGGGACTCGGCCACCCGACCTCGTTCGCGTACGAGAAAACGGTAAAGTACAGAGCACTCAAGGGAGTCGCCCTGCGACTGGCTCTCCGAGCTCGGGCGAGTCGACCAAAGCAACAAAACACATGATAACAACACACATCATATACGAGGTAAACCCCACAAAAGGGCGGACGCGCTCGGGGACTCGTCCAAAATCAATCCAAAGCACACAAACAAATACCAAAATAGATACGAAGTCCCATTCAATCGCATATTGCTTTGTCTTATGTTACAAAATATGCCCGCGTGGCAGAACTGCTGCTAACGCTTCAAGGCAAACTACCCTACTCTGCAGGCTTCGATGACGACTCGCCAGCATCCCGGCGATTGCGGATGAACGCGGTATACGGGTTTGATGGATACGTCGTCAGTTCACCCGCCATCGCCGCGCGAAAAGGCTGCTCGACCTTGAAGTCACGATGCGGCGGCTCGGGGTCGTTCGGCGCGACGACCGTTTCCTGGTAGGGAAGGAGGTCGCCCATCGCCCAGACGCGCTCCGAGTACGTGGCGGCACGCTCTTGCAACTTGAGAACCTCGGACAGATCCACCGCGCCAGTCGACGATGGATACCCACTCGTCACATCGTCAACATCGAAATCTTCGGGGAAGTGGGCGAGTCCAAGGCTCAGTGCTGTCGACGCTCCACGCCGAAACGCCGACCGCGTCATGAACTCAACGACCGCGGGTGCCTTCTCCAAATATTTCCACACCTCAACGAGGTCGCTGGGAATCACCTCCGTGGGCGATATTTCTTGGAGGTAGGCGCGGATGCACGTCGCCGACAGCGTCGCCGAGTCGACGAGCATGCTTACGCACTGCCTCGCGTCGAGCGAGCCTGCTTCTTCTTCGCTATCAATGATGCGACCTGCGAGAAGAAGACAATGATGAGTACGACGGACACCACAAAATCACAACTAATAGAAAGGGAAGATGCACTCACCAAGCAACGGGCGGGCGAGTCCCGTGATGAAGCACTGAAGCGACGTATGGTCGTCCTGAAGCCCAGCAATAAGGACTTCCGACACCTTGCGATCCTCCTCTGCGGCCGCGATGGCGGCCTTAGCTCGCCCGTCCGCCGAGCTCGCTTCTTCTCTCGCCTCCCGCAGTTCGCGCTCGAGGTCGGCGATCCGTTGTTCAGCGGCACCCAAAGCAGATCGCGCCGCCACCAACTCACCAGCGGGGACAAGCCCCTGGCGAGCTTCCTCTGCCTTCGCAGCAACAGCCTGAAGCCCTTTGTTCGCCTCCTGGACGATGGCCAGTTCCTTCTCAGCGCGCTGTTTCGCGGCCAATCGGTCCGCTGACTCAAGCTGCAGACCCTGCACATCATCGAAAAGTTAGTTGAAACGAACTTCCTAAGTGCCCACCCGCTGAAATTCAGCGAGTGCGCACTCGGGGACTGGCGATCAAGAAATTCCTAAGTGCCCACCCGCTGAAATTTAGCGAGCGCGCACTCGGGGACTGGCGATCAAGAAATTCCTGAGTGCCCACCCGCTAAAATTTAGCGCGTGCGCACTCGGGGACTGGATACGAAAATAAAAGACGAGAAATTATAAGAATCAAGCCGCTGCAAAGCACCGACCTGATCCTCGGGGACTGGATGTACCTGGATGGCTGCGCCAAGCATGCCATGGAGTTGTATCGCGTCCACAGACGCGAGTAACGCTGGCGTGTGCCCACGACGTTGGTCGACTTCAGCATCGGCGGTCCCCGGAGCGAGGCTCGAGGGCGCAGCCCCGCTCGCCGTGGCCGCCTTGGTCACGAAGCGGGGGAAGGTAGCGATAGAGGCACCCGCTCCAAAGGAAGTCGCCTCCGCCGTTCCAGGCAAGGAAGCGCCCTCCTTCGTAGACGCGGCTGCCTCCACCGCGGGCGCGGCCGGCGCGGCCGCCGTGTCGTCAGAGATAGTGACGATGTCGTCGCCCTTGGCCTTCTTACTGCCATCCGCTGAGGCGACGACCTCGTCTGCTTTCCTCTTACGGGAAGGATCCTCCTCGTTAGCGGCGGAGGGTACCGTGGCCACGGTCGGATGGCCCATCCTTTTCACTCCGGTCCTGCGCATTAATCGAGTCAACAAAGACAATTGAGATAGTTATGGAAAACGAGGAAGGGTGAGCGCACTCACTTGGCGACTGGGATGAAACGTAGCCCTGTACGAAGGCCGGCCGGTTTTTCCAGTTCAGGGCCCAGTCGGCGACTGAGCCCCAGTTCCAGGACGTCGCGTGCCCAAGACACGGACGGCTTCTTCGTCGTTGAGGCCGCGGCTGGCGCCTCTGGGACATCCTCGGCGGGAGCTTCCTCGCGAGTTGGAGCCGCTACAGCCGGAGCCTCCTTGCGGGGCGAAGACGCTGCAGCCGGAACCTCCTTGTGAGGCGAAGTCGCCGCAGCCGGAGCCTCCCCCAGCCTAGAGACTGGGGCGAATGGCGGAGGCATTGAGGCCAGCGGCACTTCCACGGTCGCCGTGTCCAGCGCGGTTGTCGCTGGGGGCGCGCCGTCACCAGCTGGGTTGGGAGCATCGGAGCTGCTCGCCGAGTGCGGCGGTGAGGCCGTCCTCGATGGCTTCGTTTTCTTCTTCGGGTGGGCCCTCGCCTCCCTTTCCTTCTTCTTCTTCTTCGACGGAGTGGCTTGACGGCGTGAGGTGGTCTCCGGGAGCTCATCGTCGTCATCATGACGCTCAAGGCTTCTGCTCGCCTCGATCTCGTGCTGACGTTGCCCGCGGGTCTTTCGGACCAGCGGGGCGACTTCCTCTTCGGACTCGTCCTCGTCGTCCTCGCTGCCCTTCGCGGGTGGCGATTCGCCTATGTCTAGGGCGGATGGCACCGGGCTCTCATCATCCGAAGGTGGGAGCCACCCTTCCACCACTTGGAATAGCTGCGATGAATACAAAACAGAATCAGAATTACCGCGACTGCATACACTGCGACTGCGAACAAGGTAAAGAAATTACCGTTGGAGCCGGACGCTTCGCGGTGTAGGGGGCAACCCCGGCCTGCGCATCCAGGTACACCGCCTGGGTGATCTTCTTCAACGCTGGGAGATAATCCTCCAGCTTCCATTCGTCGAGGCATGCCTTCGTCGAGTCTCCCCGGCCTGTGTACTGGTACATATAGTGGTCGCGTTGGGCGAGTGGAACAAGCCGTCGCCCAAGCCAGCAATTGTACAAGTTTATCGTCTGAAGGCCCTTCTTTTTTAGACCACGGATGGTCTGGAGCATCTCGTCAACGACCATCCGCTGGTCGTCGGGGAGCTTGCCGACTTGAAGATGGCGCGGCTCGGAACGATTGGCCGAGTACCGCGGGATCGCCACCTCGTCCTCCGGGGTCGCCTCGGCCACGTAGAACCACGACTTCTTCCAGTCGCTCGCTGCCTTGGCGGGTAGCATTAGATCAAAGAAAGAAGCTTTGGACTTGAGCTGGAACGTCAAGCCGCCCGCGGCTAGCATTGGGCCGCCTGCCTCCTCGCGGCTGATCCGTCCGTGGAACAGATCTTGCCACAAGGGAAAATAGGGCCGGCAGCCCAAGTAGCACTCGCAGAACGCCACGAAGATGGCGAGCTGCTCGATGCTGTGGGGACCCAGATCTGAAGGCTGGATCCCGTAGTAGGCGCAAAAGCGCCGGAAGAACAAAGATGTGGGAAACCCTAGCCCCCGCTCGAGATGACTGGTGAAACAGACGAATTCCCTCTCTCGCGGGTTTGGGGTCGTTTCTCCGGCTGCGGGGATACGCCAACAGCCGGCTCGCAGGATCCCGGCCTCCTCGAAAGAGGCCAGCTGCGCCCTCGTGCACTTGGACCTGCCCCATGGTTCGATGGAAAGGGCCATGGCCGAAAGGTTGGTTGAAGGTCGGAGGATTTCGGGTCGATTGGATCGCGGAGCAGAGGAAGGAAAATGCGCGCACTCGGAAGAAGTGGTGGGCAGTTGGCTCCACGATTGCCTGCCATTCCTCTTATATAGCGGGAGTTACCCGCCAAATCAGGGGGCCGTTACCGCGCGATGATTACGCCGAAAGTTACCGTTGGATTACCCCAACGGCTAGTTTGACCACGCCTGACGGTCCAACTCCAGCCACTCGGCTCGCCAGGTCAATCACCATGACCGCGTCCTGCCGACTCGACTCGCCCAAGCCGCGATTTGGTTCACCGGATTTTCTCCTTTATACAGGAGCCCGCCGACGATTCGACTGGATGCCTACTCTGAAGCCGTGTACTCCGACTGCCAGCAGCCACTTACGCCCAATCGACGACGGCCTCGGGGACTACTGATGGGGATATGCCTACTGGGGTATACCCAGCAGGGCGTTTCCGACTGGCCCGTGAGTTGGCGATTGGGCCTGTAGAACGGCGAGTGGATTAAAGCCCGGCAAGGTATCGAGCGACTGGAAGCTGAAGGCCCAGGCGAGTAGATAGGCCTAGTCGGACTAGGTTAAAACGACTACTGAAGCTGTAACCGAATCGGTTGAGATATGTAAACCCTAGGAGAGGTGAGCCTATATAAACCTCCCTATGGGGTGAGTAGAGACACGTTCCCTCATACACCCAAGCGACTCGCCGCCTAGCCGCCGAGCTCGCCCATTGTAACACCTCCATAATACAATCTAGCAGGAGTAGGTATTTACCCTCCGGGGGGCCGAACCTGGGTAAAACCCTGTGTCTTTGCCCTCATCTCGCACCGCAGATGGCTGGCCGCCCTTGCCCCTCGTTCTACTACTCGCTGCCGATTGCAGCATCTGCCGTGACCATTCCCACGACACTAACAACAAGACAAACTAACTATGCATGCAACATGAAAGGCTACAAACAAAGATCATGAATAACATGCATTGAAAAACGTTTGTTTGCTTCCATACAGAAAACATGGCATAGTGGCATTCAGCTTGTCCCTCATAGAGTAGCAAATAGATGCATAGGACACCTTCAAAATTCACAAGAGTGACTAGATACAAGTAGCACAAGAACAAGCAATATCAGCAATATGCATCAATCAATAAGTCTTGGGACACTACACATAGAACTAAGAATGAAAACTATGCTCTCTTAATGGTGCCTAAAGGTAGAAGGTGGAGACTCAATATAATAGTGGAAGAAAGGCCCTTCATAAAGGGAAGCAGGGATTTCAAGTTTCAAAAAGAGATTCCAAAAATTATGGTACTTATTAGCTTTCAGCCCTCATTGCCCCTATCATAAACATCTTGAAGTGATTAAGGTTAAAGTGAATAAAGATGGACTATATGCTTGATACGCCCAATTTGCATCACCATTCTATATCATAATTTACCTCTATTCATTGATATTTGTCTTATTATGAGGTATTGCTTATGTCTTTTCCACTATTTATGCATGTTGGATAATTCTTGGAGGATGGACTGTCGGAGTTGGATTCTGATGGTAAAGAGGGCGTTTTGATGCAATTTCGCGAAGATCAGAAAAATACCAGAAAAATACGGGAAAATATTATTTTTATAGAATATTGAGGAAGGCCGAAGGAGGGACGAAGAGGGGCCACAAGGAGCCCACACCCCCTAGGCGCGGGCCCACCTGACCCCGCGCCTAGGGATGGTGTGGCCCACCTTCCCAGCTCCTGGCTTCGCCCCTTCGCCCATATCTTCCCTACGAAACCCTAAGGCCAGGGGGCGACCACAAATAGATTTCCACAGCCTCTGGGGGCGGAAAACACCAAGAGAGAAAGATCTCTCCGACAGACATATTTCTGCCAGGGGAATTCCTTCCCGGAGAGGGGAGATTGTCGCCATCAACACCGTCATCAAGCTAGGCTTCATCGGGATCATCATCATCATCCCCACCATCATATCCACCAGCACCATCATCACCACTCCGTATCGCTGTAACAATTGTGTTGGATATTGCTTTTTTTTAGGAATGACAGCAGGAGAGTCTCCTACTGTGTTTTATATATAGGTAGAGAAATATTTACATCGTTTGTACAACTGGTCCCTTCAGGGATGACCAAGCCCAACCAGCGAGAGGAAATTGACTATTACAAGAGTTTCCCTTTTACAAGTGGATACATGCTATAATCCCTCTAAGAGGTTCCTGTAGATCCTCCTTGATCCTACACTCTAGGATAGAAAGGTCCTGCTTAAGTTGTCTCTGCCAGTTTACGATGTCAGGCTGCACCCCTTCAAAGTAAGCTCGGTTCCTTATTTTCCAGATGTTCCATGTGCCTAGAATCATTGTTTCTCCAAATAGGGGTTTGTTCCACACCTCCTTGGCATCCGCAATCATAGGATCAAGTGCAAGACTGGTGTCCCATTTGATTTCTATGGTATTCCAGCACTCCAACGCAAAACTACAGGTGAAGAAGAGGTGGTTCCGAGTCTGTCTTGCCCCTATGGTGCACGTCATGCAGGTGAAATCAGAACCAATATTGTAGTTCCTTCTCTGGAGCATGTCACGTGTGTTTAGTCTGTCCACTAGCATGAGCCAAGCAAAGACCCTGTGTTTTATTGTGCACTTAGATTCCCATATCTCAGCTAGATAATTTGGCGGCACAGCTTCTCTGTAGCAGAAATCATAGAAGTCACGCAGTTTGTACTTATCTGCTCCCCAAACGAAGCTCCAAGTATCAGGAATCCTCTCATCAATCATGCCCTCATGTATGACCGAACCCAACTGGTTCAGCTCCTCATGGGCTTCGGTTGACAACGGCAGCTGAAAGAATTCTTCAGGATTCATGCTTTCGGCAAAATTTTTAACCGAGATGTCCTCATTAAGCGTGAACGAGAACAGTCTCACAGAGCTGATGCAAAGAGGAGGATCAATCCAGTTATCTTTCCATAACATCACGTTGTCACCAGCCTTGATCTCGCACTTGGTGATTCCTCTAAAAATATCCACAATGCTCATGATATCCCGCCACCAGAAGGAGCCGCACGGAGGTCGGGCATGTGGAACATTGTCTTCATAGTACTCCGACCAAACCAGCTGAACCCACGGAGTATCACATTTCCTATAGAACTTGTCGAGAGATTTGAGCAAGAGGCCCTGGTTCTGAATTTTCAGATTGATCACGCCTAAACCTCCCTTTGCCTTGGGCTGGCATACCATCTCCCAAGAGGCCAAGGACTGACACTTCTCCTCACCATTCACCATCTTACGCCATAGGCAGTGCCTCCTTCCCCGGTCGCAAAATTCAAAGATTTTTAGCGGAATTTTCAGGGTGCACATCGCGAAGGTGAGTAGCGGCGTAATAGCAGTATTAACGTAAGTTACCGTGCCACCGTACGTGAGCCACATGGCGGAGCTAGATAGTCTTCTCTCGACAGCGCAAACTAGCGGCATCAAATCCTCCACAGTAGGCCTTGTGGTGCCCATCGGTAGCCCAAGATAAGTGAAAGGCATTGCTGCCACCTGACAACCGATCGTTGCAGCTAACTCCCTGGCTACACCTTCTGAAATGTTGATTGGGATGAGTTGTATTTTATTGAAGTTGATTTTCAGTCCTGTGCTTCTAGCAAAAGATTGCAAGATGGCCTGCATGTTGCTCAACTGGTTAGCTGAAGCTGGCATCACAATAATGGTGTCGTCGGCGTACTGAATTATTGGATAATCTTCAGAAGCAGGCTGAGTAATTGGAGTTTGGATAATCCCTTCAACAAAAGCTCTATTGACCGTCGATTGTAGTAAGTCACCCACTGCCACGAAGAAAAGAGGGGACAGAGGGTCCCCCTGACGCACACCGTGCTTGCATTTGAATTCCTTGCCTGGAACTCCGTTTATCATAACAGAAGAACTACCTGAGTCAAGAATAAGCCTTGACATGTTGATCCATCTTTGATCAAACCCTTTGTGTTTTAGGATTTCCAGGATTGTGTGGTGTTCCACCGTATCGAACGCTTTCTCGAAATCAATTTTCAAAACCACACACGGTTCACCTGAGGCGTGGCATCGGTGTAGATACTCGTATGCCCACGCGAGGCAGTCTTGGATGGTGCGCCCCCTGATAAAGCCATACTGATTTCTGTGAACAAGACGGAGAATCCATTTTTGCAACCGATCAGCGAGCAGTTTAGTTAAAACCTTCAGAACACAGTTGAGCAGTGAAATTGGTCGAAAATCGTTCACTGTTTCAGGAGAGATCTTCTTCGGGATCAGCGTGATGAAGGAGTTGTTCAAGCATTGAAGTGAGACCTTTCCTCCCCAGAAATCTTCACACAGCTTATAAAAATCTGTTTTGACGATGTTCCAACATGACTTCAGGAAAAGACCATTGAATCCGTCAGGACCCGACGCTTTATCAATCGGCATTTTCTTCACAACCTCATCTATCTCATCCTGTGAGAATGGCTCTGAGAGTTCTTCTAAACCTTGGAGGGGATGAATCAGGTCATTGAGGTCGAGACAGATATCAGGTGGGATATTGCTTTAGTTCTTAGGGGAAACTTTCTCGGTGTTAATTACTATTGTAGTTCATGCTTGTGAGTGGAACCATTGGATTATTGCCAACTGATGACTTGGGAGAATGTCCAAGGAAGAAATTCAGGTATAAACTATGATTATGAATGCATTAAATCTTTTATGGGAACTGATGACTTCCGTGATATTAGTAATGAGTTTGGTCTTGACTCCCAAAGTATTGCCGACTGTTTTAAGGCTTTTGCCTCTTACATATAAATTCCCAAAAAGAAGTGGAATAAGTACCATGCTCCTTATAAAGATGTTGTTAGTCACATTTCTGTTAGAAGTGCTGAAGTTTGTACTACTAATCATATTGTGCCTGAACCTTATGTTGATAAAATACATTTCCTAGCCAAGGTAAAGGAGTATTCTATGATGATTAGTGCAAATAATAAAGGTAGACGCTAGAAATATAGTGGATGAGCATATTATCTTCTGTGAAGACGCTTCTAATATTATCTCTCATCCTAGTAAGGCTAGAAAAGCTAGTGTTCCTATGCTTTCTGTTAGAATTGGTAATCATAGCTATTATGGTTTATGTGATATTGGTGCTAGTTCTAGTGCTATTCATTATGAGATTTACAGGGAAATTATGCATGAAATTGGTCCTTGTGAGCTTGAGGACATTGATGTGGTTATTCACCTTGCTAATAAGGAAACCATTTGCCCTATTGGTATTGTAAGAGATGTGGAGGTTCTTTGTGGTAAGATTAAATATCCTGCTGATTTTCTAGTGCTTAATTCAGCAGCTAGCAAAACTTGTCCTATCATTTTTGGTAGACCTTTCTTGAACACTTGTGGAGCTATTATTGATTTTAAGAAGGAGAAAGTTTAACTAAGTTTGATCGAGATTCTTATGAGTTTAACTTTTCCAAATTTGCTAAAGCTCCTTGTGAAAATAGCTTGCCTAATAAAGATTTTAGGATGGAACAACTTGCTTCTATTGATCCGGTTTATGACCTTGGACCTCTTTTTGGTGACTGTAAGTATGCTTACTCAGACGATAAAGTTGTTGCCAGTGACAGTTATATTGTCAACTTTATTCAAAGTGGTACTAAAAGTTATTATGAGAGAGGGAAACATGGTTTTATGCATCTCAAAATGTTAAGTTTCCCCGTTTTATGTTGAAAGCTTTGAAGTTGTATTTGTTTTGTCTTCCTATGCTAGTGCCTTTTTGTTTAAAGAATTTGTTTTCTCATACTACTCCCATGCATAGGAAGTGGGTTAGACTCAAGTGTGTTGGTTATTTGCTTCTTGATGCTCTTTTTCACTCCAGATTTATATCTCCTTTGTGAGCATCTTTGAAAGTATCAAGCCTAACTTAAAGGCATAAAATAAAAGTACTTGTTGGGAGATAACCCAAGAGTTTGGTTGAGTCTTGGAATTTATTACCTCTGTAATAACCGCTCCTTATCCTTTTTGTTTTGGTTTTTGTGTCAAGTTCAACTGCTTTTGTTAAGTAGAGGAGTTGTGAAAAGTGGCTGTCGTGGACAGATTTTTGTGATGCACCGCAAAAATTCGTGAGGGAGCTCAGTAGGTCGGATGTAGCTGTATTTTTATGAGCTTGTTCTCCAAGTTGTTACCCAACTTTCATTAGTTCTGCACGTTTTGATTTGAGCAACAGAAGGTTTTCTAAAAAATCAATATTTACCTGCTGGTCTATTTTGACAGATCTTTGTTATGATTTGCATTTGCCTCTTATAGAAGCCTTTGTTTTGATGGATTTAAGTTGAAGTGTGAACCTAAAGGTTTGTTGTTTTGATTACACTAATGTTGCCATTGAAGATTGTGTATTGCCTTGTGAGGGAAGGAAACTTCCAGGAGAAGGAGAAAAGGAGTCTGCAGAGTTCATCTTTGAATAGGTAAAAGTGGTGAAAACAGAAGGTTCGTGAAACCCTAATCTTTTTATATTTTTGATGTTTTAATACATAAGGAAGACTACGAGATGAAACAAAGGAGGAACCGGAGTCCGGGGTGGACAAACCCACCCCAGGCGCGGGCCCAGCCTGGTCGCGCCTGGAGGGGGTTTGACTCCCCAGAACTCCGAATCCGCCTCATTTTCGTGTCAAAACCTTCCTTATGCTTTGAAACTTCGTAATATATAACCCCCCGGATCCCCAGAGGTTCATGCATCGTGTTCTCTTCGTGTTTTCGTTTCGATCTGTTTCTGTCAGGAAATCTTCTCAAGTTTAGAGCACCATGGTCTCCGCCAACGACAAAGGCAAGAAGCCTGAGGAAGATGATCCTCGCAAACCCAAGGAGGAAGAGATTTTAGTAGGTTACGCAGGAGACATGGAAGAGGACAAGCAACCGGACACCCGCACTACCGTCACGAGCATTGGAGTGGTGGCAGAACCTATCAAGCTCAAGAGGACAGCACAGATGTCCACATGAGGGAAATCTCGTCATGCCCTCTCTCCGCAGTCACCTCCTCCAAGTACCAAGAAACCCTTCCACACTCTTATACATGAGCGTCAATATCAATATGTGCCCAAAGGGAACTTGCCCTTGATATGGGACATGCCTCGTTCTAACCATGCAGGGGAGGAACACACTAAGAAGGAAGAGTGGGGAAAGAATAATAAGGACTGGAACTCTCAGTCCGATATGATCATGAACCACATTGAGCAAAACTCAGAGTTGATTCGTACCCTAACCTTTGAGATTGAGGAGTTAAGGAAACTGATTGAGGAGCTTATCAAGATAACACCACCACCGCCAAAGGAGTAATTCATCATTAGGTTTGGCATCCCCTTGGCTTGTTCCAAGATTGGGGGAGTGCCGCGGTATCATCACCATTATCTTTTATATTTTACCTTTTAGTGGATTCGTATCTTTGGTAGAGGTGTTATCTTATAGTTTGGTTTGCATGTAGAAGTATCTCTCCTTTAGTTGGTTATCTATGTATCCCTTGGTGTGAGTGCCTTTATTGGAATATTAATGAGAAGTTTCATCTTTAACTTTTTACACTTCTTATTTTTAGTTTGGAATCTCTATTATATGATGGATCTTGTTGATAAGTATTGGCATCACTCTGGGAGCATCAAGTGGATCTAAATTGGTTTTGGAAAACCAAGTTCTGGTTAGTAGCAATACTTTTTGATATTTGAAAGAAAAAGAGAAAAAGCTTACAGGTATTTTGTATCATTTGTTTTCTTGTTGGCTCATAAGCTTATTATTCCTTATTTAAGATCTTTTGTGTCTTCAAGGAAGATTGCATGTTTGGATTTATTACTTGTATGTTTGCTTGTTTCTTTCAACTCTCTTGCTTGCTACCCAGCCTTGCTAGCCAAAAACCTATTTTGAGAAGACATACTTCTCATGTTTCCAAACCCTTTAACCAAAACCTTTGCCATTTGTGTCCACCATATCTACCTAGTAGCTTTTGCTATTCCTAGAAAATTCTCAAGCTTCATATACCTTTCGAATTAAAAAAGTATTTTGTTATGTGAAAACTAGTTAGTAAAGCTCTCACGAACTTGATGGCACACCTTATTTTCTTGCCCCTAATAGACTTGAACCATTGTGCCATCGAAGTTGTATATGCTTGCATCTATACGTTGGAATTAGCAGAACCGTGCTGTCACGGGGAACGTTTTCAACATTGCACCTGTACTTTGTACTCAGATGATATCATGCTCTTTTGTCTATGGATGTCAACAGTGTGAAATAAAGAGGGAACTTGTAAGTCCATGGAGTTTGTATTTTGTGTTAGAGAAACGCCTGGGCCGCTATCCTAAGCCATGCTTAATCATGGTGGAAACTTGCAGCATCACCATAGTGAGCTATCTATGAAGCATCCTCAATAAAAAAGCTATGCACATAGTAAATAAAAAGATCGCTAAGATGCTCATTGCCTTCTTGCCTTGTCATTTTGGTCATGGGAATTATCCGGTACCATGTGCAGTGGGTACCCCATTGGCGGTTCTCAATTATACACAAATACTTACAATAACAAGAACTTACCTGGGCCCAAAGTTGAGTAGCATGTGGAGTGGCCCTCGTATTCAAGGGACATGAGATTGCTAACTTATATTTCGTCAAGCATATACTCCATCTTTGTGCACTTTAACCTTAATCATCTCAAGATGCCTATGATAGGGGCAATGAGGGCTCAAAGCTAGTAAGTACCATAATATTTTGGAAGCTCTTTATGGCTTGTAATCCCTGCTACCCTCTATAAAGGGACCTTTCTCCTAGTTACCAAATTGAGTCAGTAAACCTACTTCCTCTCTATCTCCAGCAAGCATTTGAGTTGTTGTGTTGCAAGCATTGATATGGTGATTTATTCAATCATTTTCTTTATCTTCCTTGTTTGCACAAGACTCTTATCTATTGAGTATTACTTTGAAAGCCTTCACTTGTGAAAAACCTTTTTGAGCAAAGGATGCTCTTGCTTTAAAACTTCTACAAAAAGTTTTTTGTGAAACTATTTGCCAGCTGTTCTTTGACCAGGAACAAGAGTTTGCCAATTCCAATTATGATTTATCTTTATGCATCTCTATTGTGACTGTTGTACTTGGTTGCAAGCTAAGTTATATAATGGTGAGTTGCTTTCTTATATGAGTTGTGTAATGGTAAGTGTGATGCTTCTTGTTCGTATTATTTTATCGACACTTCACTCCATAAACCTGTGGATATTTTTACCGAGCTTAGTTTCGCTTGGGGAAAAGCGAATGTCTAAGCTTGGAGGAGTTGATACACCCAATTTGCATCACCATTCTATATCATAATTTACCTCTATTCATTGATATTTGTCTTATTATGAGGTATTGCTTATGTCTTTTCCACTGTTTATGCATGTTGGATGATTCTTGGAGGATGGACTGCCGGAGCCTGGATTCTGATGGAAAAGAGGGCGTTTTGATGCAATTTCGCGAAGATCAGAAAAATACTAGAAAAATATGGGAAAATATTATTTTTCCAAAAGATTGAGGAAGCCAAAAGGAGGGACGAAGAGGGGCACAGGGGGCCCACACCCCCTAGGCGCGGGCCCACCTAACCCTGCGCCTAGGGCAGGTCTGGCCCACCTGCCCGGCTCCTGGATCCGCCCCTTCGCCTTTATCTTCCCTACGAAACCCTAAGGCCAGGGAGGCGACCACGGATATATTTCCACCGCCTATAGGGGCGGAAAACACCTAGAGAGAAAGATCTCTCCGGCAGATAGATTTCTACTGGGGGAATTCCTTCCCGGAGAGGGGAGATCGTCGCCATCAACACCTTCATCAAGCTAGGCTTCATCGGGATCATCATCATCATCATCCACACCATCATCTCCACCAGCACCATCATCACCACTCCGTCCCGCTGTAACAATTGTGTTGGATATTGCTTTAGTTCTTAGGGGAAACTTTGCCGGTGTTAATTACTATTGTAGTTGATGCTTGTGAGTGGAATCATGGGATTTTTGTTTATGTTCAGATTGTTATCCATTATCATATCATCTTTAATCTTGATCCATATGATGTCTTGTGAGTAGTTCGTCTAGTTCTTGAGGACATGGGAGAAGTCATGTTGTTATTAGTGGATCTGTGTTGAGTCATTATTCAATGGTTTAGTATTTAAGGTGTGGTGCTATTCTTCTAGTGGTGTCATGTGAACATCGACTACATGACACTTCCCCATTTATGGGCGTAGGGAATGCATTGTGTATTTGGCTACTAATTGTGGGGTTGCCGGAGTGATAGAAACCTGAACCCCCATTAGGACACCATTGCATAAGGGAGCGTAGGATCTCAGAGTTTAAGGTTGTGGTTAGATTTATATCTTAATTACTTTCCTGTAGTTACGGATGTTTGCAGGGGGTTTAATCACAAGTATGTATTAGTACAAGTAAGGTTGGTACATTAGCATAGGTTCACCCACACAAAACATACAACACCTTAGAAAAGTACTTAGCTATTTGAAGCGAAAGAACTTGACAGAATTCCCATGTGTCCTCAAGAACGTTTGGTCTTTATAAGTATTTCCACTGGCTTGTCCTTTGCTAAGAAAGGATTGGGCCACTTGCTGCGTTTGCTCTTTGTTACTTGTTATTTGTTTTGTGGCCTTATCACAAAACCATTAAAAATCCGTTTGCTAAGTATTTACAGAGATTTCCTGCTCCTTACCACTATTCAGCACCTTCTGCTCCTCGTTGGGATCGATAGTCCTATTTATCGAAAGTACTATGATGCACCCCCTATACTTGTGGGTCATCAACGCTTGAAAAAGTATAAGTTGGCAATCTCATGTCCCTTGAATACGAGGGCCGCACCGCATGCTACTCAACTTTAGTCACCTGTAAGTTCTTGTCATAGTAAGTACATGTGTATCATAGAGAACCGCCAACGGGGTACCCCTTGCACATGGTACACGAGCTATCCCATAACCAAAATGACAAGGCAAGTAGACAATGAGCATCTCAGCGATCTTTTTATTTACTAGGTGCATAGCGTTTTATTGAGGATGCTTCAAAAAATGCTCTTTATGGTGATGCTGCAAGTTTCCACCATGATTAGGCATGACTTAGGCTAGCGGCCCAGGCGTTTCTCTAACACAAATAAAATAAATAACTCCATGCATAGGAGTTTATGGTGAGGGATTTAATCACTAAGTTTTCACATAACAAAGAGACTTTTTAACTGGAAGATAGATGAAAACAAGAATATACTTGGAATGGTGTAACACACCATGCATAGGAATTTATAGTAGACACTTTGGAATAACTTTGTTTTTTGGGAGTTGGGTGCATGAGTAGAGCTTACTCATACAAGTGGAGCTATCAAAAGACTGGGAGCGACCAACTAAGAGAGCAATAATGGCCATAATCATGCAGAGCGACAAAACATTACTAATCAAAGCATAGAATGGTACTACAAGTCAAGGACTGCATGATCATAGAGGCTATGGTGACTTGTTCATAGTCATAACATGGTGTGAGCATGTGCCAAGTCAACCCAAACAAAGCATCAAAGGAGAATGCCACAATACTATGCTTTTGCATGCTAAAACAACACATGATTCTTTCAAGGCACACTAATGTAACATCCCAAAAATATTAAACTTGGATCATCAAACTCTAATCATCAAAATTAGGGTTAACAAAAACTTTCCCAACTAAAAATATGAAAGAATTCATTTTTATGTGTATTCAAAATTTGGATTCTTTTAAATTGCCATGGTTCTGTGTTTCTTTGCTAGTAAAATGATTCTTAGGTGAAATAAAAATCATCTAAACAATCCCCAAACTTTTCCCAAAGACAAACAACTCAAAATAAACAAATGAAGTGAATGGTCATTTTTGCCAAATTAACTCTCATGCCTACTTAGGCTATCCCTAGTTTTCAAAACTTAACAGAAACATTTGTGCATCTTTGCACCCCTTGTTAGTACTCATAATAAGGTACCAAGGCCCACTTTGTGATCTTCCAAAAACATTCAAATGCTCAGTTTAAATGACAGTTTAAAATTGAATCTATCTCACCATGTGAAGATCCCACTATTTCAAAAACCACTCAAACAAGCTCAATTTTCAAAACCCAAGCACCCACAGAATCCTCAGCGCATGCCTAGCACACTCACCAAAAATCTTTTCAAAATTCAAAAGTAAGTTTCTTGCGGCCATTTCATCAAACATCTTGTAGATTCAAATCAAACAAATCACAAACACTATAGTGTGCAGTAATTTTGGCCTAACCTGTTCCCCCTATGGTTGCAAATAGCCCTTAGTAGATCATCTAGCTCCTTTAACTAACCTCTAGCACAACTGTAAGCTTGCCTTGCCATCAATGTTGAGCATGTTGAGCCTCACCATGCCACCCCAAGGTGGATAACAAGCTAGAGGAAGAACTAGCCGTGCCCACCTTGTCTGGGAGGTATCCAGCACCTCACCGCCGCCCACTGTCCCCTCCCCAAGCCAGTGCAAGCGGTGGACCACCAGGAACGCCGTGCGCCCAGTGCCACTACGACATGCCGAGCCCGCCCCAGAGCGCCGCACCTGGCACGCGTGCACACGCCACCCCTCGACCGCAACCCATGCCCACCGCTTCGCCATGATCCCAGGAACACGCCAGACACCGTCGTTCGCCGCCCCGTGCCTCACAGCCACCGCTCATCGTCGAAGACGTCGCCTCTGCCGCGCAGAGCACCGCACGTTCCCAACCGATTGCAGCCACCTCTAAGCGCGCATTTAATCTCTAAAGCATCGCCATGAGACAGCCCGTCGATCGCCAACCTCAGCCATGCCGCTAGCCGCCCATAGCCATGTCGCCACCGTCGCCTGCCCATCCCTCTCGGTCTCGCCGTCGAGCCTATAAAAGGAGGCCACCCCCAGTCGTTTGAAGCACACCATTCCACTCCCCTCACCTCACTGATCGTTCTACCCTCTAGCTGGGGCACGAGGAGCAACAGCTCGCCGGAATTGCGCCGGAGCAGGCCGCCTCTGGGAAAGAAGGGAGCCGTGGATCTCGACCACCCCCAGAGCTGCCTCGACCGTCCCTGAGCTCGCCGTCGACCACTCGTTCGTTTGCCCGCCTCGCCGTCGTCGCTGGCCCTGGTATGCCCCCTATGCACCCCCACTAAGCCGCTAGGGTTTGAGCTCGCCGGTGACATGTTCATCGTCGATGACGATCCCCAGCCGTCGATCTCCCTTCTAATCCAACAAACCACACAACCCCGTACCGCTTCGCGTGTTATGAGCCACTGACTGGTGGACCCCCTGTCAGCTGAGCCACGTGCTGCGGAGTGACACTGGGCCGGCCCATTAACCTCTCCCGCGCGACCCAATCATTTGAATTTAGATTTTTCTATTTTAATTCAAACTTAGTTCTGTACCTATATTCAAAAATCAACCCAGCTCTATTCAGTGAACCAAAATGCATGAAACTAATTTTGTTAGAAAGGTACTGAAATGCTTGATCCAAGCCCGTTCGATTCAAATCATTTGGATCTGTAGACCAACCTTGGTAAAATAACAAGGCAGAAGCTTTTCTGCATTCAAACATTTTTCAAAATTCAACCATAATAGCTTTTGAGTTGATTCCAACTCTCAAAAATCACATTTGATCATACCTTTCAGAATATATAAAAACATATGGGTTTACTTACAGAAATAATGTTCAAGTAATAAAAGAATGCCACATAGGCATTTTTAGTCACTTTATTTAATTAAAATAAAAAGGTTAAACCTTATTAAATTGTGACACCACTTTAAATCACATTCCCATGTACTGAAATTTGTGGTGATGACATGTGTCAACATGATCCCATGTTTGAGTTGGAGAATATTAAATCTTAAGTAGTTTTTCAATGAGTAGAAATTACTTTTCTCAAATTAAAATAGATAAGACAAATGCTTTAATCTTGTAATGTAGGTGATGATGCTAGATCATCTATAGTGAATCTTTGTGTGATGATTGAAAATACTTAAGTATTGTTTGGTGATTGTGTACCTCCTATTTATTTATAGACGCTAGTACCGACCAAGGATACGAGGAGGAAGGAGGATACTATGAGGAAGAAGCAGAGGAGAACTTCAACCACTGCTCTGCTCAAGGCAAGCCTAATACTACTAGTTGAATGTGCAAGCTATTAACTTAGCAAGTTAACCCTTGCAAGATACCCTACTTATGCAAGCTAATACTGCTTGTTACCATGCCAACTATATGCCTTAAGCATATGTGATCCTACCCACTTGATAAACCAATCCTAGTTTTACTTGCAAGCTTTATACTTTATTTCTTTATCAAAGCTTTCTCTTAGAGTTTACTTAAGTGATTTGTAGATTCTAGGAAGATAATTGAAGGTTGCATAAAGAGCATTAAATTTGGCCTAAGCTAGATAATCTTGATGTCATCCTAAGGCATGAGATTGAACTTAATTAATCTCCACTTGTTTACCACCCCTCATTAGTACTTACCCCACTTGTAGATGCTAGTGCTAAGCATAAAACTTGATCAACTTTAGATGGGAATACTTGGTGAAAATGGTTATGAAAACCTTGGAATGATGAGTCATTCTACTGAAATGTTTTGACATGTGTTTCCGAACACCAGATGATTTTGATGATGAAAATGTTGAGGCATGAGCCTTAGCCCTTTATAAAACTGATGGTTGTCTCGATGCGATACCATTCTAATTTTACCGTACAACCACAATACCCGAAAATTGGGTAGGGCTTGACTGGAAACTTATATACCTTACTATGGGTTCCCTCACGGCCAAGGTCTAAGCTGAGGCTACCTTGTGAAGATTGTCCACCTGTGCAGTACCCAAGATGACAGTTGGTCATGGTTGGGAGGCCAAACTCACAGGAGAGGTGCCTATACTAGGGCGTGTAATTGTAAGGTTAGGATTGATTATCCGCATACTGACTATGGTGAATTCAGGATTTGTCCTGACGGATGTATCGAATGTTGTGGTGAAAGTGTACAATCTCTGCAGAGTGTCAAACTATTCTAATAGCCACGTCCGCGGTTATGGACAGTTGGAGTGGCCATACTGTTCTCCCGTCAGATGTTCTCAAAATGACTTGTGAAATGAACTGAGACTTTGACTTGACCACAACAGAGTTGTGATATGAAATTCAAGTTCCCACTTAGGTGTTATAAAATTTTAACTAGTTTTCTTTGCTTCTGAACTTAGTAGAGGTAAATCTGGCTTTTTTCAAAACAACCCTAGAGCTTAGTGTTCTACTACAAAAATCCCCCCTTAACTTGCTAGTATTAGTTTGCGAGTACTTAAAGAGTACTCATGGCTTTGTCCCTGGCTATTCTCGTGGCCAGACTATGAAGAGGAGTACCAGGATGATGGACCAAAGGAAGGTTACGACAACTAGGATCATCTCCCATCGTCAGCATTGCCTGTGACCCCGAAGATGGAGCTTCGCCTACGCTACCTTTATTATTACGTATTCCGCTGCTTGAGTTGTATTAAGAACTGTATCATGAGATCCTTATTTGTGTAAGACCTTATGTATGGTTTGTAATGGATGATGTACTGTGATATCCAAATCTGTTATGTCTCGCAAAAATGGTAATCCTGGGATTGCGATGTATGGCATAACAGGCATCTGGGATTAAAAATCCGGGTGTTGACAACTAAGCAATCCCAATTGTTTGGAACAAGACATGCTACAGCAATAATCACTAAGTATAAGGTTAAAACAACACCTAACATGTCATGCTAAAGTCTAAGTCACAGTCAATGCAAGCTCCTCTTGCACTTTCAAGCAAGAACTTTCTACTCCTTCCAACACCAATTGACTTATTTGAAACAACACAACGAGAACGGGGGTCCAAACTACTTTATTCAAGCAAACTAAGCTTTTTATTGACGAAGAAGGGGATGCCTTGGGCATCCCCAAGCTTTAACGCTTGTACCTCTTGGATATTTCTTGGGGTGACGCAGGGGTGGTATCCCTAAGCTTGAGATTTTGTCCATTCTTCATCTCATTACATCATTCTCTCTCTACACCTGAAATTATTCCTTCATACAAAACTTCACACAATCTTCATTAGCAACATTAGTGTATTCAAAAGATAATATACCTTTGGGTTTAGCTTTGGAACAGCAAAACTTTTCACTAAAAACAAAAGCTACTCTAGCAACTCCTTTAACAATCTCAATTCTCCAAAAGAAAACTCAAAGAGGAATCAATAAGAAGCAAATGCAAATAATGGCAGAAATTTGTCAAAACAGACTAGTAGGTAGAAACCAATTTTTTTAAAAATCTTCTGTTGCTCAAATCAAAAAGATTTGAACTAACGAAAGTTAGCTAACATACTGGGGGATTTATTCGTAAATTTTCAGCTCAATCCTACTTACAGAGACTCCTCACAAATTTTTATGGTGGAGGATAGAAATCTGTTTCGGGACAGCAACTCCCCAAATCTTACTTTCCTCTCATTAGAGGTCAAACTAGACACAAAAAGCAAACAAAAAGGATAAGGAGAGGTCATTACTGAAGTAATAACTTCCAAGACTCAAGGAAACTCTTGGGTTATCTTCCAACAAGTACTTTTCTTTAATGCCTTTAAGTTAGGCACAAGAAGCAAGAAATCAAGTATTTTCAAATGAGGAAGCATTACCCCTCTTGCTCCTACCTTTCTTACCTTTCTTCTTTACTTTAGGGAAAATATGATTGCTTACTGGAGGAGCAAAATGCATAATGCCTTTGCCCACATGTATTACTGCTCCAAGGTGTTTTAGTAGGGATCTTCCAAGTCTAATATGTCCTTTGCCTACACATTCAATAACAAGATAATCAGTAGACACCATTTTCCCTGAGATTTTTGTAAACACACCTTGAGCTATTCCAATGGGTAATAAAGTGGCATTATTGGTAAGAGATATTTCTTCTCCTCCTTTAGAAAGTCCCTAAAGACTCAAAGATTCATAAATATCTTTAGGCATAAGGCAAAATTCAGACATGATATCACAACGAGCATCAAAAGTTGCACTATTTATAGTGACTTTGATTGTGGGAAGCCACTTTGAAGGCTCAGAATTCATTGGAACATAATTATGGTACTCCCTAAGTGTGTGATAGCAACTGTTCAAAGCAGCATTACTGGACTCAAGAGTGTTCAACCTAGCAAAAATATCTATGAAAGAGGAATCAGACTTGCCAGGAGTATTATAAATCATAATCAATTTCTTTATGGCATTAAAAGCTTCATCCTCAGTACATAGAAAAATATCCTTCTCAGCCACAACATCCAAAGCATATCTATAACAAAGAGCAATACCGTGGTAGAAACTATAAATAACCAAGCTCAGACTCAACTTAGGCTTAGTTTCCCTTTGTAAAGCAGAGATTCTAGACCAAGCTTCTTTAAAACTCTCTTCACCTTTTTTCTTGAAAGCAAAGATCTCTTCCAAAGGTGTCAGAGAGATAGGACCAAAACCAGACATGGTTGCAACTAGGACAGGAACTAATTTTTTTGTGTTTTTGATAAGAGAAAGCAAACCAAACTAGACTAATTTTTTTGGAGTTTTTGACAAAAAGAGGCAAACAAAACCAAGCAAAAGAAACTAAGCAAACTAAAAAAAGTAAATAGAAAGGTTGAGGAGGACTCCCCTTGTGAAGACGTCCTTAGCCTCCCCGGCAACAGCGCCAGAAAGTCTTGATGCGTGTTGATGCCCCGTTGGGAAATCCTAAGAGCAAGGTTTGATGCAGATCAGCAGAAAATTTTCCCTCAGTAAGAAACCGAGGTTATCGAACCAGTATGAGGAAGGAAACGCCTAAAATGTGTTACAACCAACGTGGAAACCTGCACAACACAAACTCAAGACTTTGCCGCAACTAACAGTGAGGTTGTCAATCTCACCGGTTGCTGTAACAAAGGATTAACTGTATGGTGTGGAAGGTGATGATGGTTTGTAGCAAGTAAATAGTATCAGTGGAAGATGTATCAATGGTAAAGATTGGACCGGGATCCATAGTTCACTAGAGGTGCTCTCCTTAGATAAAAAAGCATGACATGCTGGGTAACCAAATTACAACAGGGCAATTGACAGGACCTGAGCAAGGCATAACAATGCAATACTAGACAAAAAGATCCTATGAGATTCGATTGGGTAATACAACAATATACATAGACCGCTATCAACTGCATCTATGACTAGAATTCCATCTTCAGGTTATCATCTGAACCCCCTCAAGTATTAAGTTGCAAGCAACAGACAACTGCTTTAAGTGAAGTGTAAGGTAAACAATCCACTTGTTCCATGAACAAGAGACCGTTGTTTTCTCCCTAGTGGCAATAGCACATCTACAACCGAAGAGATTTCTATCACTTCCCTTGGAAACTAGAGGCATGAACCCACTATCGAGCATAAATACCCCCTCTTGGAGTCACTAGCAACTACTTGGCCAAGATAGCTACTAACAACGGAGGGCATGCAAGATCACAAACAACATAAACATGATAGAATCAAATAGACAAAACCATTAATCAATCTGACATAGTAATCTCAATATCCATCAGATTCCCGCAAACACAACATGCATGATTACAAATAGATTAGATCGTGATCATGAACGGAGCTCACAAGATCTATACATGTAAGCACAAAGGAGGAGATACAACCATCTAGCTACTACATGGACCCGTAGTCCAAGGTGGAACTACTCACGCTTCATACTGGAGGCTGGCATGATGAAGAAGAAGGCTTCCAGGATGATCTCCCCTCCGGCAGGGGGCCGGGAAGAATTTCAGATCCCCCAATCTAGGGACGATGGTGGCGGCGGCTACAGACAGTTTTGTGGAAGATTGATCGGGTGCCTAAGGTTTCTGCATTGGGGGCTTCTTATTAGAGAAGGGGCGAGCTAGGGGGGCACCAGGGCGGGTGCACCCCCAGGCTCCGGGTGGGCCCACCCGCGCGGCCAGGGGTGTGGCCCCCTGGTGAGCCTTCTTCGTCTCGTCTTCTGGCTTCGTGTTGCCCACGGTAAAATATTGACTTCGGCTTTTGTCCCGTCCAATTCCGAGAATATTGATTTTCTACCTTTCTGGAACCAAAAACAGAAGAAAACAAGCAACTGGCACTGTGGCAACTTGTTAATAGGTTAGTTCCAGAAAACATATAAAAACACCTCAAAGTGTGGACAAAGCAAAGCAAAGTAGATAGTAAACAAGCATGGAACATCAAAAATTATAGATACGTTTCCGACGTATCAACTACCGAAATTATTCCTATAGGCATTGTTGCTGAAATTGTTGTGTCTAATGAATCTCACATCAACTTGCTCTTCTTGAGCAACCAAAGAGGCTAAGGGAACATTATTAGGATCTAAAGGAGCTTTCCCATTAACAAGCATAACCATGATAACATCAATCTTATCACTCAAAGAGGAGGTTTCTACAACAGAATTTACCTTCTTACCATGTGGAGCTCTCTCAGTGTGCCATTCAGAATAATTAACCATCATATTATCAAGGAGTTTTGTTGCAGCACCCAAGGTGATGGTCATAAAGGTACCTCTAGCAGCGGAATCCAACAGGTTTCTTGAGGAGAAGTTCAAACCTGTGACACCCCCGGGATTAGGGGTAGATAAAACCCAGACCTCTGTCTGATATAAGCTTAACCTAAATCTCGAAGGCGTACATAGAGAGAATTTATAACACAACATTGACCCTACGACACAAAAATTTATTATAGAAAGCTCATAACTGAGCGGAGAACCAAAATATTACAAGAAGAGCTCACTGACCACAAACATCAAACAACGGTAGGCAAATTATGCTAGCTATTAAGTATAGCAAACTTAACAAATGACGTAAGAGGCCTGAAGCATAACGATTACGTCCAATCCATAGATCCCAGACTGTCGACTGGGAACTCCAAACTACTCGTCGATATCGATGCCGTGAAGAACTCATCTTCTATGGTAAAACTTACTCTGCTGCAAAAGTATCAACGAAGCAAGGGTGAGTACAGGGTGTACTCCACAAGACTTATGTCTGGTGGAGCTATTTTGCATAAAGCCATCTTTGTTTTGTAAAACAAGAGGGAGAAGAATCTCGACTAATCAGAATATTTTAAAAGGGGATAAGAGAGCGGTAACTCTAACTTTGATCATCTTTTGATATCCACCGAATCATCATCAGCTTAACCTATCTAGGATCACCCCCTCTATCCCCGAGGAAGCATGCTTAAGCACACATTACTTAACTTGCCAAGTTTTACGATTAGGTTCAAGTTCTATATGATCTTCACGTCCGTTCCCAAGTTGTCCATAACCGCGGACGTGGCTTTTCGAAAAGATTAATAACCCTGCAGGGGTGTACAACTTTACCGACACGTACTAACCTTCTCTTAATGCCACTAGTAATAGCCCTCTTCCTTAGAAGGCTGGCAGAGGGTGGTTAGACACGACCTTTACCTTGCTTTCACCGAGACCATGTGTAAGATCTCTCCCTTTATAAAGGTAATGATCCTTGTGATTGTAATGCTAGTCCCTGGATCAATGCTAGCATCCACAGTTTAAGATGAAGTACACAGAAAGAAAGGTCATTATTACATATCATTCCAGAGACAAACATAGTCTTTTACAAACTCCATGGCCACAGGCCTTAATACAAGAGTTCAAATATATAATAAGATAAATAAGTCTTCATCTTCATGTGCCACAGGCAAGCATGTTGAGCGTAGACTCATAACCCCTAATCATCATCAGAATATCCTGCAACATCACAAGTTACAGCCACAGTGGGTCAATACATTGGAGTAGTATTGGCAAGTGATACCTTAGTAGAATATTAGTAGTCTAGATACTATATGCATTTTTGGCTAAGTGTAGCTTAGGCTTTCTTTGCTCAAAATAGGTTTTACCTATCAGTTGAAAACACTAAGTTTTTCTTTGACAAAATTTTCCCAAGGAACCACCAATAGACATTGGTGAACCTTTACCCTTGTTCAACCACAATTTTTACTTAGAAATTGGGATGAGGAGATTCTTGATAGCTTCCATGTGTTGATGCTCAAGTTGTCCAATACCAGGGACATGGATAAGTACTTAGATTCTTCAATCTGCAGAGGTTGTGCACTTTCCCCACAAGACTTGATTTTCACCAAGACAGGACCTTTCAGAAGCCTTCCCTCAGACCAAATGGACGCGTTCCAACCTATCATCCCACTACCACCAACTGTCCAAATGGCTAAGTTATTGCAACCTATGTGATCCAGGAAGAGCCCATATTGTCATGTGGCTGCACTAGAAGCTTCTTAACATATGGCATCTCAAATCCCTTTGTTCCTGGGTGGATTTCCACAAGTGAGATACACAAGGCAAACCATAGACACGGTCCTTGTGTAACCACTCAACACAAACCATTCTTTCCATTCCACCCATGTGTTTCATTCACTTAGTTGTTTTATTAAGCAAAAACACAAGTCCAAAGACTTAGAAATATTTTTCATAGCATGAATATATAACCACCCTTGGTTGCTACTAGCTAGGCTAAGCATGGAATTTATAAGCATCTTAACTTAGAATTTTTTAGCAATTATACAACTACTAGGATTTCCCAAGCATAGCATCTAGATCAAAATATTCATGCAAGTCCTATACAAAATATTTCTAGTGCATAGTTGAAAAACATAGGAATAAAATCATGAAGCACCACTTTCCTTGGTATTTTGGGGAGTAGCAACAATCTTCACAATCACAATCACTATTTGCACCAAAATCTACACATAAAATAATGGCACCAAAATGTAACATCCCTAAAATCATGTTTTCAAGCTTTGCATATCATCCATACATTCATGATCATTTAGGGTTCAATTTCAAAGTCATTTCAAAGAAACAGAAACTTTGGATGCTATTATTTCATGTGAACAAACTTTGGTCCAATACTGCTCTCTAGTGAGAGATTATTTGTTTTAAAACCATTGTTGTGTGTTCATAGGATTGTTTTGATGAGTTCCAAGCTTGACAAATTTTCCCAAAACAAAATATGGTTTTTAAACCATTTATTTGTCTTCATTAAATCTTGTGCTAAGGCACTGTTTATTTTGATTTTACAAAAAGGATCAAGCAAGCCCACCAAGACAGCATCGTTTTATGCCCAAAAATATGAAGGTTACACTTTACAAAAATCCAGAAAAGTTTGGATTTGAAATTCTTTTGAATTTGTTTGAAAATGATTCCTGAAAAATCGAAATAGAAAAAGAAAAGGAAATAGAAATCAGCACTGGGCCAGGCACCACGTTTTCAGCCCAACAGCAAACTCAGCCCAGCAAGCCCACCCGGGGTTTTTCCCTCTTTCTCTCACGCGGCATAGACCTACCCCGCGCTCACTGACTGGTGGACCCAAATGCCACGCGAGCATCGTCCCCGAGCCACGCACCCCACGACGCCACCGTTACCTCCATCACTGTCGCGATTGAAGCAGGCTTAATTGCCGGCGTTTCCTCGCGAGATCCTCGCCCCTGCTCCGGCTATAAGAACCTCTCGCATCTTTCCCCTCGCTCGGCACACTCACCTCGCCACTAGGCTGCTAGTATTTTGAACTGCACCGCCGCTGCCCGAGCAACTCCGGCGGGCGATTCTGGTAAGCTCCGACCACCCCTCTACTTCTGGTTCAAACGAGCGTGACCGCCACATCCTTGTGCATCTTCTAACACCCCTGGTTTTCCCGCGCTTGACCCAGGTCGCCGTCTTCGTTCATGCCCGCAACCACCAGAGCCGCCGCTCAACTCCGATGAGAAATAGCGGTATGATTCGAACGCCCCTTGATCCCGCATGCATACTGTCAGGTTCGCCTTGTC
This sequence comes from Avena sativa, assembly GCA_916181665.1. Taxonomy (NCBI): domain Eukaryota; kingdom Viridiplantae; phylum Streptophyta; class Magnoliopsida; order Poales; family Poaceae; genus Avena; species Avena sativa. The sequence continues at coordinate 381,905,818 of OV702284.1, forward strand.
CTTTCACAACTTTTGACACCACTGACTCGTGCTAGGGCGACGCAGAGCCTCGGCAACATCGACGTCTGCAAGCATCCAACACTGCGCATAACTCCGGCGAGCCCCATCGACCACCACTGCGCGCCCCTTCGCCAACGAAGACCACCTCGAGCACCAGCATCATCACGCGAACTCGGTGAGCTATCCCACTGCCTTTCTCACTTCCTGTATTGCCGGCAACCTCACCGCCCGAGCGCGCCGCCGCTAGCCACCGTTGCGCGCCGCCCATATTTGGTCAAGCGATCGTGCGCCGTTAGATCTAGATCGGATGCGTAGAATTAGATCACTTAATGAAGGGGTATGAAACAGATCTGGCCGTGCGATTTAAGTTAGATCTGACGGTCCACGTTAGTCGATCCGCACGAATCGGTATCAACCAATCAGAGAGTGCCGCGTGGCTAGTTCTTTGTTTTAAAAACAGAATTTAGATCTATTAGATGTTTAAACTTGAAAAATTCATAACTTTTGATTCCCACGTCCAAATTTGACAAATTTTATATCATTGGAATCAGGAGAGAAAATCCTTTCTGTTTATGCAAAGTGTTTAATGTTTTGCCTCTGTAAAAATGGTTGTTTTTACAGAAACATTTGTAGGAATAATTTGTGTATAGTAATTACTTGAAAAATGTTATGTTATTCAAATAATGCTTATTTGGCTCAATTTGGACTTATTTATGATTCAGTACTATGTACTTGTCTTGTTTGGTGTAGAAAATCATCACATGGCATTTTGCATACATTCATGTATTTTTGCTTGTATATATTGTGTATGTGATTTTGTGCCATTATTTTATGTGTAGATTTTGGTGCAAATAGTGATTGTGATTGTGAAGATTGTTGCTACTCCCCAAACTACCAAGGCAAGTGGTGCTTCATGATTTTATACCTAAGTTTTTCAACTATGCACTAGAAATATTTTGTATAGGACTTGCATGAATATTTTGATCTATATGCTATGCTTGGGAAATCCTAGTAGTTGTAGAATTGCTATAAATTACTAAGTTAAGATGCTTACCATTGCCATGCTTAGCCTAGCTAGTAGTAACCAAGGGTGGTTATATATTCATGCTATGTGAAATAATTCTAAGTCCTTGGACTTGTGTTTTGCTTAATAAAACAACTAAGTAAATGAAACACCTGGGTGGAATGGAAAGAATAGTTTGTGTTGAGTGGTTACACAAGGCCCATTTCTATGGTTTAACTTGTGTATCTCACTTGTGGAAAGCTACCCAGGAACAAAGGGATTTGAGATGACAATTTGGACAGTTGGTGGTATAAGAAGCTTCTAGTGCAGCCACATGGCAATATGGGCTCTGCCTGGATCATATAGGTTGCAATAACTTAGCCATTTGGACAGTTGGTGGTAGTGGGATGATAGGTTGGAACGCGTCCATTTGGTCTAAGGGAAGGCTTCTGAAAGGTCCTGTCTTGGTGAAAATCAAGTCTTGTGGGGAAAGTGCACAACCTCTGCAGATGGAAGAATCTAAGTACTTAGCCATGCCCTTGGTATTGGACAACTTGAGCATCAAGACATGGAAGATATCAAGAATCTCCTCATCCCAATTTCTAAGTTAAAACATGTGGGTGTACAAGGGTAAAGGTCTACCAATGTCTATTGGTAGTTCCTTGGAAAAGTTTTGTCAAAGAAAAACTTAGTGTTTACAACTGATAGGTAAAACCTATTTTGAGCAAAGCAAGCCTAAGCTACACTTAGCCAAAAATTCATATAGTATTTAGACTACTAATATTCTACTAAGGTATCATTGCCAATACTATTCCAATGTATTGACCCACTGTGGCTGTAACTTGTGATGTTGTAGGTTATTCTGATGATGATTAGGGGTTATGAGTCTACACTTAACATGCTTGCCTGTGGCACATGAAGATGAAGACTTATTTATCTTATTCTATATTTGAACTCTTGTATTAGGCCTATGGCCATGGAGTTTGTAAAATACTATGTTTGTCCCTGGAATGATATGTAATAATGACCTTGTTTTTGTGTACTTCATCTTAAACTGTGGATGCTAGCATTGATCCAGGGACTAGCATTGCAATCACAGGGATCCTTACCTTTATAAAGGGAGGGATCTTACAGATGGTATCAGAGCACTGTGTTGCCTGTAGGATTATGACCCTAGGATTGGATTAGAAACCACTAAGGAAAAAAAATTCCAACAACTTCCACACTTCTCTTATTCTTCTCGTAAACTTTTCTAATCTTCTTTATAATCTCTACTGATAGAAGGATGCATTGTTAGCCTTTAGACTAGAGAGTGAAAGATGTTTTGTGCCTTGTTAGTTGGACCACCACACTTATCATTATATTTCCAATTTTTTTAACTAACTGTTATTGAACCGTAGATGTTTGTATACTATGAATTGTGTGTTTGTTTGCCAATGATATGCTTGAGTCACTTTGTCTTGTTTGTTTCTATTTGATGTTGTTTCTAACATTTTCCTATCTTATAAAATAGATGCCTAATGTTACTATCAGCACGGCTGAAGAGTTCAAGGGAACTCGTTTTGGCACTCGTCTTATTGAGCTCACTAGTGTGCTCAATCTCCAACTTCCTACCATCATGATGCTTCCCCTCACCAAGTTCGAGAGGAAGGACCTTTGGGGCTTCAAGGTTACTCAGCCAGGATGCCAGACTAAGCCAGCCATGGAGGCCATCACCTTCAAGCTCATGCATGATGACAAGGAGAGAGGCCTAGAGGTAGTCATGCAGGATTTGCTTGGACGCTTGTTAGGGAGACACTCTCGGGAGATTAGAGGTACTCACTTCCACGCCTTCGGTAGACGTGATGAGGATGGTGAGGCCATTGACTTCGAGGACACTGCTAGAGAGACGGCAAAGCCGATTCGTCTATACCTCCAGGACTTAGAGGTTCTTCTTAGGCACATAGATACTGATAGGACCAACGTCATGCTTAGCAATGACGAACTCCAGGTGCAGCTTCGTGAGAAGGACAAGCTCTTCGCAGAGCAAGATGAGATAGTCAAGGAGATGGAGGCCAAGTTTGAGAGTCAGGATAGAAAGTTCAAGAGTCAAGAGAAAAGAGTCCAAGATAGGAACAAGAGGATTCGAGACATGACTGCAGAACTAGAGGCCAAGGACTTTGAGCTCGAGCATCAGCAGGTGGTGATTGAGAGACTTTGTTCACAGAAGAGGGCTCTCAAAGCCAAAATAGAGGCCTTGACTACCAATGTCGAGGAATACAAGACCGCTATGGAGAATGCAGGTCTTACACTTGTTGATGAGGAGGTTGATGCAGAGGAGTAGTGATGACTACTCATTTACATTTTATTTACCATGCTTTTGATTATTGAGTCGCAATGACCATCCAACATGTGGATGGCTTGCTATTGGTGTGTTTGCTTTTCAAAAACTTGTTGTCTATGTTGTTGAACTTTTGTTATTTTGATGCATGTTTGTGTTGTCTATGTTCCAAAAATATGCTTGTGATTCTTTGTCTTATGATTTTCTCTATCTATGTTGATTCTAACTTTTTCTATCTTATAAAATAGATGCCTAATGTTACTATCAGCACGGCTGAAGAGTTCAAGGGAACTCGTTTCGGCACTCGTCTTATTGAGCTCACTAGTGTGCTCAATCTTCCGCTACCAAGCATCATGATGCTTCCCCTCACCAAGTTCGAGAGGAAGGACCTTTGGGGCTTCAAGGTTACTCAGCCAGGACGCCAGACTGAGCCAGCTGCGGAGGCTATCACCTTCAAGCTCATGCATGATGACAAGGAGAGAGGCCTAGAGGTAGTCATGCAGGATTTACTTGGGCGTTTGCTAGGGATACACTCTCGAGAGATTAGAGGTACTCACTTCCACGCCTTCGGTAGACGTGACGAGGATGGTGAGGACATTGACTTCGAGGATACTACTAGAGAGACGGCAGAACCGATTCGTCTATACCTCCAGGACTTAGAGGTTCTTCTTAGGCACCTAGATACTGATAGGACCAACGTCATGCTTAGCAATGACAAACTCCAGGTGCAGCTTCATGAGAAGGACAAGCTCTTCGCGGAGGAAGATGAGATAGTCAAGGAAATGGAGGCCAAGTTTGAGAGTCAGGATAGAAAGTTCAAGAGTCAAGAGAAAAGAGTACAAGATAGGAACAAGAGGATTCGAGAGATGACTGCAGAACTAGCGGCCAAGGACTTCGAGCTCGAGCATTAGCAGGGTGTGTTTGAGAGACTTCGTTCACAGAAGAGGGCTAAAAAGTCCAAGATAGAGGCCTTGACTACCAATGTCGAGGAATACAAGACCGCTATGGAGAATGCAGGTCTTACACTTGTTGATGAGGAGGTTGATGCAGAGGAGTAGGGATGACTACTCATTTACCTTTTATTTACCATGCTTTTGATTATTGAGTCGCAATGACCATCCAACATGTGGATGGCTTGCTATTGGTGTGTTTACTTTTCAAAACTTGTTGATTTATGTTGTTGAACTTTTGTTATTTTGATGCATGCTTGGTGATTGTCTCTGTGATGTATTGTGCATGTTAAGCATATATGGGTATCTCATTCTTATCCTTATTGAAAACTATAGATGCCTCCTCGACGTGCCAATCCCAACCCTAACAACAACAATATCACCCCCGAGATGCAGCAGATGATGACAGCTCATATGCAACTGATGCAGACGATGACCACATTCATACAGAATCAGAACAACAACAATAACAACAATAACAACAACAACAACAACAACAACAACACCACCAACAACAACAATCATAATAACCCACCGGGTTTTGACATGCTTACCAAATTCTTAAGACTGAGGCCAGCAAAGTTCTCAAGAACTACTGATCCCATGGTGGCCAATGATTGGCTATGCTCAGTGAACAAGGATTTCGTAACTGTTGGCTGTACTGATGAGGAGAAAGTCAGGTTTGTAGCACACTTGTTGGAAGGACCAGCAGCTACTTGGTGGGATAACTTCCAGATCACCACCCCCATTGAGGATGTGACATGGGCTATCTTTGAAGATGGTTTCCATACTGCTCACATCTCATCCGGAGTGATGAGTTTGAAGAATAAGGAATTTCATAACTTGAAGCAGCGCCACCGCAGCGTGGCTGAATATATTGAGGAGTTCAACAATCTGGCGTGTTATGCACCGGATGAAGTTGACACTAATTCTAAGAGGAAAGAAAAGTTCCTTGAAGGATTGAACGATGAATTGAACCTACAGTTAGCTGTGGCCTATGTCCCCACATTTCAGTCTCTTTGTGACAAGGTTGCCATCTTGGAGAGCAAGATGAAAAAAGTTGAAAGCAGGAAGAGGAAGCACTCTGACAAGCACAACTCGGGATCGTCTCACAAGCGTTCCCATTATGATGATATTGGGGATTCTGGATCCCACAAGCATGGAAAGTACAACAAACACCACAACCACAACCGTCATCATGACAACAAGCATCACCATGGTCATGACAATGACAAGTACAAGAACCACCAAAATGGAAGTGGAAGTGGTAGTGGAAGCCAGCCTGTCAAGAAGGATCTTAGTCAGGTTGAATGTTTCAAGTGCAAGAAGATGGGGCATTATGCAAATGAATGCCCAGAAAAGAAAGTTGAGGGACCCAATAAGACCAACCCTTTTCAGAAGGGACAGGTGAACCACATCAATGTGGAAGAGATCTATGAGAAACCTGATGCTGTTGCTGGTAAGTTCAAACTCAATTCTGTTCCAGCATTTGTTCTCTTTGATACTAGTGCATCTCATTCATTCATATCAAGAGCATTTGTTGAAAGAAATGAACTACCGGTAGAAACTATTGGGTGTCCTATAAAAGTAAGTTCTCCTGGCGGAGAAATGATAGTGAACTCAGGATGTCATGATCTAGTCATAGAGTTTGGGAAGTATAAGTTTCCCGTTAATCTGATAATCCTAAATTCCCAAGGTTTGGATGTAATTTTGGGGATGGACTGGATGACTAAGCATAAAGGAGTGCTAGATTGTGCCAACCATACTGTCACACTCACAACTCCAGAAAACAAAAGGATCAGATTCAAGACTAACTTTGAACCGAAAGGGAGTAAGCTAAATTCTCTTAAGGGGGTTAGCATAGGCAGTGTGCCAATTGTGAGTGAATATCCGGATGTGTTTCTGGAAGAATTGCCGGAAATGCCGCCAGATAGAGATGTGGAATTTCTGATTGATTTTATACCAGGATCGGGACCAATAGCAAAGAGACCATACAAGATGTCAGTTGATGAGTTGAAAGAACTCAAGAAACAACTTGGAGAATAGTTGGAGAAAGGATTTATTCAACCAAGTTCTTCATCCTAGGGAGCACCAGTCTTGTTTGTGGAAAAGAAAGATAGAAGTCAAAGGTTATGCATAGATTACCGTTCACTCAATGAGGTGACTATCAAAAACAAATACCCTTTGCCTAGAATAAATGACTTGTTTGATCAGTTAGAAGGAGCCTGTGTGTTCTCGAAGATTGATCTCCGGTCAGGATATTTCCAGCTCAAGATAAGAGAACAAGACATACCTAAGACAGCTTTCACCACTAGGTATGGATTGTATGAGTACACCGTGATGCCATTTGGTTTGACCAATGCACCAGCTTATTTCATGAATATGATGAACAAGGTGTTCATGGAGTTCCTTGACAAGTTTGTTGTCGTTTTCATCGATGACATTTTGATCTACTCCAAGAGCAAAGAAGAGCATGAAGGACATTTGCGTTTGATACTTGAGAAGCTTAGAGAGCATAAGCTGTATGCCAAATTCAGCAAGTGTGAATTTTGGTTAAATGAAGTTGGATTTCTTGGACACGTTGTGTTAGGAGATGGTGTAGCAGTTGATCCCGCTAAAGTGTCATCTGTAACTGAATGGGAATCTCCTAAGTCAGTAAAAGAGGTTCGTAGTTTCCTTGGCTTGGCAGGATACTACAGAAGGTTCATTGAGAATTTCTCCAAGGTAGCTAAACCAATGACAGAATTGCTAAAGAAAGACAGGAAATTTGCTTGGTCTGAAGGATGTGAACTTAGTTTACAAGAATTAAAGAAGAGACTAGTGACAACACCAGTCTTATGTCTGCCAGAATTGGAGAAAGATTTCCAAGTGTATTGTGATGCATCTCATCATGGATTAGGTGCAGTTCTAATGCAAGATGGGAAAGTTGTGGCTTATGCCTCGAGACAACTCAAAACTCCTGAGGTAAATTACCCTACTCATGATTTAGAGTTAGCCTCCGTTGTCCATGCACTCAAAAAATGGAGACACTATCTTTTGGGAAAACGATGTGAAGTGTTCACGGATCACAAGAGTTTGAAGTATATCTTCACCCAGAAAGAAATCAACATGAGACAAAGAAGATGGATATAACTCATTAAGGACTATGACTTGAGTTTGCAATACCACCCCGGTAAAGCAAATGTTGTAGCAGATGCTCTAAGCCGTAAAGTTTTTGTGAATGGCCTTACTAAGGGAGAGTTGCCAGATGATCTGTGTGCCCAATTTAGAGATCTCAGATTGGAGATTGTGCCTGAAGGACATCTCATGTCATTGGATGTTCAACCCACTTTGTTGGACAAAATCAAAGAAACCCAAAAGACAGACAAGGAAATTGAAGATATTAAGGAAAGATTGGCAAGGGAAAAGCCAAAGGATTCCATGAAGACGAACAAGGTACTTTATGCTATGGAAAACGTATCTGTGTTCCACAAGATCTAGAGCTTCGGAAACTGATTTTACAAGAAGCGCACAACTCACCATATTCCATTCATCCGGGTAACACCAAAATGTACATGGACATGAAGGAAAGATTTTGGTGGAATAATCGCAAGAAGGACATCGCCGAACATATTGCTTTGTGTGATGTATGTAGTAGAGTGAAAGCGGAACATGAGAAACTAGCAGGATTGTTACAACCTCTACCTATTCCTGATTGGAAGTGGGACAAGATTGGCATGGATTTCATCACCGGATTGCCAAGGACCAGGTCAGGATATGATTCTATTTGGGTAGTAGTGGATCGCCTAACTAAAGTGGCTTATTTCATACCCGTGAAGACAACCTATACAAGTGCTAAGTTAGCCAAGATCTATATGAGTAGAATAGTGTGTCTGCATGGAGTACCCAAGAGTATTGTGTCTGATAGGGGAACTCAATTCACTTCTCGTTTTTGGAGGCAATTACATGAGTCATTGGGAACAAGGTTGGAATTCAGTACTGCTTTTCATCCTCAGACTGATGGAAAAATAGAAAGGACCAACCAGATTCTTGAAGATATGTTGAGAGCATGTGCTCTAGACTATGGAGCTAGTTGGGATGAAAGTCTGCCTTACGCAGAATTCTCTTACAATAACAGCTATCAAGCCAGTATTGAGATGGCACCATTTGAGTTTCTCTATGGGAGAAAGTGTATCACCCCATTACTATGGAATGGTGTGGGAGAAAGAAGTTTGTTCGGACCAGAACTAATCAAAGAGGCTGAAGAGAAAGTCAAACTTGTTAAGGACAGATTGAAGATAGCACAGTCTCGACGACAGATTGAAGATAGCACAGTCTCGACAGAAAAGCTACGCAGATCCTAAGCGTAGAGAAGTCACCTATGAAGTGGGTGATAGAGCTTATCTTAGAGTGTCACCACTTCGTGGAGTGAAGAGATTTGGAGTGAAGGGAAAATTGGCCCCAAGATATGTTGGACCATTCAAGATTCTGAGTCGTAAAGGAGAAGTAGCATATGAGATTGAATTGCCAGAATCATTGTCTGCCGTTCACAATGTGTTTCATGTGAGTCAGCTAAGGAAATGCCATCCAGAAATGGAAGTGACTTCTTTGAAAGATACTATACCTTTGGAAGAAGTACAATTGGAAAGTGATCTTACCTATGAAGAAAAACCTATCAAGATTCTTGAAACTGCAGAAAGAGTTACTCGGACTAAGACTATCAAATTCTGCAAAGTTCAATGGAACCATCATTCCGAAGAAGAAGCAACATGGGAAAGGGAAGATGATCTTCGGAAAGACCACCCTCACCTATTTGCTAGCCAATCTGAATCTCGAGGGCGAGATTCACCTTAAGGGGGTTAGATTTGTAACATCCCTAAAATCATGTTTTCAAGCTTTGCATATCATCCATACATTCATGATCATTTAGGGTTCAATTTCAAAGTCATTTCAAAGAAACAAAAACTTTGGATGCTATTATTTCATGTGAACAAACTTTGGTCCAATACTGCTCTCTACTAAGAGATTATTTGTTTTAAAACCATTGTTGTGTGTTCTTAGGATTGTTTTGATGAGTTCCAAGCTTGGACAAATTTTCCCAAAACAAAATATGGTTTTTATACCATTTATTTGTCTTCATTAAATCTTGTGCTAAGCACTGTTTATTTTGATTTTTCAAAAAGGATCAAACAAGCCCAACAAGACAACATGGTTTTATGCCCAAAAATATGAAGGTTACACTTTACAAAAATCCAGAAAAGTTTGGATTTCAACTGCTTTTGAATTTGTTTGAAAAGGATTCCTGAAAAATCGAATTAGAAAAAGAAAAGGAAATAGAAATCAGCACTAGGCCAGGCGCCACGTTTTCAGCCCAACAGCAAACTCAGCCAATCAAGCCCATTCGGGGTTTTTCCCTCTTTATCTCACGCGGCACAGACCTACCCCGCGCTCACTGACTGGTGGACCCAAATGCCACGCGAACATCGTCCCCGAGCCATGCACCCCATAACCCCGTCGACGCCGCCGTTACCTTCATCACTGCCGCGATTGAAGCAGGCTTAATTGCCGGCGTTTCCTCGCGAGATCCTCGCCCCTGCTCCGGCTATAATACCATCTCCTCACCCTGCATCTTTCCCCTCTCTCAGCACACTCACCTCGCCACCAGGCTGCCAGTATTTTGAACTGCATCGCCGCTGCCTGAGCAACTCCGACGGGCGATTCCGGTAAGCTCCGACCACCCCTCTGCTTCTGGTTCAAACGAGCGTGACCGCCACATCCTTGTTCATCTGCTAACACCCCTGGTTTTCCCGCGATTGACCCAGGTCGCCGTCTTCGTTCGCGCCCGCAACCACCAGAGCCGCCGCTCAACTCCGACGAGAAATAGTGGTATGATTCGAACGCCCCTTGACCCCACATGCATACTATCATGTTCGCCTTGTCCTTGCGCAGCTTTTGACACCACTGACTCGTGCTAGGGCGACGCAGAGCCTCGGCAACATCAACATCTGCAAGCATCCAACACAGCGCACAACTCCGGCGAGCCCCAGCGACCACCACTGCGCGCCCCTTCGCCAACGAAGACCACCTCGAGCACCAGCATCATCATGCAAACTCGGTGAGCTATCCCACTGCCTTTCTCGCTTCCTGTATCGCCGGCAACCTCACCACCCAAGCGCGCCGCCGCCAGCCACCATCGCGCGCCGCCCATATTTGGTCAAGCGATCGTGCGCCGTTAGATATAGATCGGATGCGTAGAATTAGATCACTTAACGAAGGGGTACGGAACAGATCTGGCCGTGTGATTTAAGTTAGATCTGACGGTCCATGTTAGTCGATCCACACGAATCGGTATCAACCAATCAGAGAGCGCCGCGTGGCTAGTTCTTTGTTTTAAAAACAAAATTTAGATCTATTAGATGTTTAAACTTGAAAAATTCATAACTTTTGATTCCCACGTCCAAATTTGACAAATTTTATATCATTGGAATCAGGAGAGAAAATCCTTTCTGTTTCTGCAAAGTGTTTAATGTTTTGCCTCTGTAAAAATGGTTGTTTTTACAGAAACATTTGTAGGCATAATTTGTGTATAGTAATTATTTGAAAAATGTTATGTTATTCAAAAAAAGCTTATTTGGCACAATTTGGACTTGTTTATGATTCAGTACTGTGTACTTGTCTTGTTTGGTGTATAAAATCATCACATGGCATTTTGCATACATTCATGTATTTTGCTTGTATATATTGTGTATGTGATTTTGTGCCATTATTTTATGTGTAGATTTTGGTGCAAATAGTGATTGTGATTGTGAATATTGTTGCTACTCCCCAAACTACCAAGGCAAGTGGTGCTTCATGGTTTTATACCTAAGTTTTTCAACTATGCACTAGAAATATTTTGTATAGGACTTGCATGAATATTTTGATCTATATGCTATGCTTGGGAAATCCTAGTAGTTCTAGAACTACTAGAAATTCCTAAGTTAAGATGCTTACCATTGCCATGCTTATCCTAGCTAGTAGTAACCAAGGGTGGTTATATATTCATGCTATGTGAAATATTTCTAAGTCCTTGGACTTGTGTTTTGCTTAATAAAACAAATAAGTAAATGAAACACCTGGGTGGAATGGAAAGAACGGTTTGTGTTGAGTGGTTACACAAGGCCCATTTCTATGGTTTACCTTGTGTATCTCACTTGTGGAAAGACACCCAGGGACAAAGGGATTTGAGATGCCAAATGTTAAGAAGCTTCTAGTGCAGCCACATGGCAATATGGGCTCTGCCTGGATCACATAGGTTGCAATAACTTAGCCATTTGGACAGTTGGTGGTAGTGGGATGATAGGTTGGAACGCGTCCATTTGGTCTAAGGGAAGGCTTCTGAAAGGTCCTGTCTTGGTGAAAATCAAGTCTTGTGGGGAAAGTGCACAACCTCTGCAGATGGAAGAATCTAAGTACTTAGCCATGTCCCTGGTATTGGACAACTGAGCATCAAGACATGGAAGCAATCAAGAATATCCTCATCCCAATTTCTAAGTTAAAACTTGTGGGTGTACAAGGGTAAAGGTCTACCAATGTCTACTGGTAGTTCCTTGGGAAAGTTTTGGTAAAGAAAAACTTAGTGTTTTCAACTGATAGGTAAAACCTATTTTGAGCAAAGAAAGCCTAAGCTACACTTAGCCAAAAATGCATATAGTATTTAGACTACTAATATTCTACTAAGGTATCACTTGCCAATACTATTCCAATGTTATTGACCCAATGTGGCTGTAACTTGTGATGTTGCAGGTTATTCTGATGGTGATTAGGGGTTATGAGTCTACACTCAACATGCTTGCCTGTGGCACATGAAGATGAAGACTTATTTATCTTATTCTATATTTGAACTCTTGTATTAGGTGTCACATCCCAAGATTTTCCAAATCTTGTAATGTGAAAATAAATGAATAAAATAAAACTTTGTTTAATTTTCAAGGCCAGAAGAAACTTTTTGAATTTAAATGGAACTTCAAATCCATTTGGATTAAATAAATCCTAAAGGGATTTATAAAGATAAACATTTATTAAAGGAAATTAGAATGTTTTAAAATTACTATTTTGAATCTTTAAATAAAAAGATTTGGTTTTCAAAAGAAAAGGTGGATTCATAAATAAAGATTATTTTATAAAGCCAAATTAAACCTTGACCAAACTTTGGAATTAAAACATTTTGTTTTGAATAAAAAAAATAAAAATATAACAAAGGTTTAAATAAAATAAAATAATAAGGATTTAATATCCAATTTTATTTAAATAAAAGGTTACCATTTTAACTGAAACATCAAAACTTATTAAAATTATTTAAAATAAGTTTTCCAAATATTTGATATTCACAAGTAAAACCTACTAAAATGTTTTGGCTTTGTTTTTCAAAATAAATATCTCAATAAAACAAATCCTATTTGATTTAATAATGAAAGTCTATTATATTTAATTAATAATGGACTCTAAAATAAAAATGTTATTTTTAAAAAAAAACAAGTTTCCAAGTATTATATATTTCCCAAATAAAACCTACTGATTTGGTTTTGAAAATATTTAGGTTTCAAATAAAGATTACATTAATAAAATCAAACTTTATTTGATTTAATAACTAAGGCCCATTTTATTTAATTATTAATGGACCCTAAAATAAAAGGTTACTTTGTTTTAAACAAGTTTTCCAAATATTCTATATTTCCAAATAAAATCTACTGATTGGTTTTGAAAGTATTTGGAGTTCAATGAAGATTTTATTAAATAAACCAAACCCTATTTTATTAATAAACCATGGACCATTTTACTTAATTAATAAATGGAACCTAAAAAGGTTTAAAACATTATTTTTATTTTTGGATTTTGGTTCATGTTACTGAACAGAACTAATTTCAATATTACAAAGTTTGGGTGTTGTTTGAATTGATTTGAACCTTGTTTGATTGATTTGAAATTTAAAACAGGAAATAGAAATAGAAAAAAATCAGAAACAGAAAAAAAATAAGAATAGGACAACCCAACCCAGCAGCCCAACAGGCCCAGAAACAGCCCAGTATTCCCTCCCCCGAAAGAAAACGATTCGCACTCATTATTTGACCCACAGAGACGATGACTGGTGGACCCTTTGCTCACTTCTTTCCCCCACTGACGACTGGACCCATTTTCCGTGTTCATCCTCCTTCTTCCTCGCGGTGACAGTGCCCCCCTCTCCTCGACCATTTCTGGCGACATTTGCGAGCATCAATTGACGTTAACGCGGTAGTTAATCGCTCCTGCGACCGCGCATTCTTAAGCACCTCTCCCTCCTCGACATTTTCCCCCAGACAACTCCTCCTCTCTGCCCCTAGGCTGTCGCCAATCTCTTCTGCACCGCCGCCGTCTCCGACGAGTTTATTCCTCGATTCCGGCCATACACTGCCACCACTTGCCTCCCTGAGCACCCTAGTAGATTCCCCACCTCCTGACGCATCCGTCCGTGCCCCTCGTTCGACCACGCGCGTCCCCTGAGCATCGGCAACGACGACACCGAGCGTGCGCCGCCGTCTGCCATTGCTCCGTCAAGCATTCCAGGTGAACACCGACCACCCCGCGCCTCCTAGATCACGCACACAGCATTGCCTTGCTCTTGCGCATCTGAACGTGCTCCTGTCTTGCCTTAGGGCGATTTGCAGCGACGACTCCGACCGTCGCCACCGTCTGGCTTAACTCCGACGAGCACTTCTGGTATGCATCTGTCCACCCCTTTCCCTCTCGTTCAGGCATGCAAGATCTACTCTTCCTCGCGCGTCTAACAGACCTCTTATCTTGTCCTCCTGTGCCTTGTAGCCTCGCCCCCACCGTCGACCAGAGCCGCCCGACGCCGCCACCTACTCCGGCGAGCAATCCACATCGGACCAGAGCGCCCCTCGTCGAACCATCGGCACGTTGAGCATCGTCGTGACCTCCTGAACCCGGTGAGCACACTCTCCGTCTGCCTCGCTTCCTAGAACCACCGTAGCATCACTGCCTGGCCGTGCGCCGCCACAAGCCACCGCCAGCGCCGCCGATCCTTGACAAGCGTGCTAGCAGCCGTAGGATTCAGATCCGGCGCTCACGATTAGTTCACTTAGCCGTGAAGAGTTACGCACTCTGGACGACACGATCTGACTTAATCCAACGCGCCACAGCCGCGATCCACACCGAACCGGTACCGTCCAACCAGAGTGTGCCGCGTGTCACCTATTCTGTTTAAAAGCATATTTGAATCAGATTTATTTGCAAACTTCAAACCTCTGTAACTTTCAAACCACACGTCCAAAAATTACAAATTTTATATAAATGAATTCAGGAGAACAAGAACTAGCCAACCATGCCCTTAGTTTAGCAAATAGTATCTGTTAGCTTGTTTGAATTTGCAGAAACATTTGTGTACTTGTTTGGATTAGAAAAATTGTTTAAAAATGATTTTTGGATTAAAACCTTTGCAAAATGGTTTGTTGTGACCTTACTGACCCTAGGAACCAACCCTTGGTGTTAAAAATGATTTTGGTAAGGTTTAGGTTGGATTACTTGACTTAGTCATTTTCTAGCCAAATAAAAAGAATGGTTTTTGTTATGAAAAATATTATGGAAAGAAAAATTTAAGAAAATGGTTTGATCAAACCCACTGAACCAAAACACCAAGTTTTGCAAATTAGCAACTCATTTGGTGAACAACTTAAGAGTTTTGCCTTAATAAAAACATTTTTCACCACATGAAATGATGAATGGATTTAAAAATAGTTTTTGGACAAAACCCTCTTGCTAATGACTTTGCCACTTTGGTAAATGACCAATTTGGATCTTACAAAGTTTAGAAACCCCATAGAGACCCCCTTTGCAAAATAAAACTATCTTGTGCATGCTCCCATGCATGAATTGGTTTCCTTTGTCTTGTGTGTGTGAATTTGTTTGTTTGACTTTGGTTTGGAATGAGAATTGAATGTGTGTTTTTCTTGATTGACTTGTAGTGAAGTGTGAGACTAGCAAGATCAAGGAGTGAACCACCATTCCCTACCAAAAAGGCAAGTGATGCTTCATACTTTTTGTCCCATTATTTTCTCTATGCATTAGTGAATTTTGCTAAGTAAACTTGCATGGATTTTGCTAAGTATGAACCTTGCTATAGGAAAACCTATTAGATGAATCCTTAGTGGGATTTTCCTAAGTTAAGATTCCTACTGCTATCAAGCTTAGCCTAGCTAATAGAAAACATGGGTGGAATATATATTCACACTATGGAAAGATATTCTAAGTCTGAGGACTTGTAATTTTGTCTAATAAAACAACTAAGTTAATTAATCACCTGGGTGGAATGGGATGGCTTGGTGGTGTTTGGTTGAGTGGTTCACAAGGCCATGGACTTGGCTTGTGTATCTCACTTGTGGTATGCCACCCAGGAACAAAGAGATTTGAGATGTCAAATGTTGAGAAGCTTCAAGTGCAACCACTTGGCAATATGGGCTCTGCCATGACCATATAGGTTGCAAGAACTTAGCCATATGGACAGTGGGTGGTAGTGTTTGATAGGTTGGAACGCGTCCATTTTGGTCTAAGGGAAGGCTTCTGAAAGATCTTGTCTTGGGAAACCAAGTCTTGTGGGGAAAGTGCACCGCCTCTACAGAGTGTAAAATCTAAGTACTTAGCCATGTCCCTGGTAAAGGGAAATTTGAGCATCAAGACATGGAAGCAATCAAGAATCTCATCATTCAAATTTCTAAGTTAAAATTTGTGGTTTGAACAAGGGTTGTTTGAAATCTTCAATCTTTGGTTGGTAGATGCCTTGGAAAGGATCTTCAATCTTTGATTGAGAAAAATTATTTTGTCAAACAAAAAATTAGTATTTTCAAAATGATAAAAAAATCTATTTTGAGCAATGCAAGCCTCAACTCCACTTAGCCAAATGCATATAGATGATAGACTCCACTATACTATTATAGTATCACTTGCCAAGACAATTCAAATGTATTGACCCTTGTGGCTGTAACTTGTAATGTTGCAGGTTTGATTGATTTTAGTGAAGATTGATTGATTAGGATTACCAAGTCTACAACCAACATCTGCCTGTGGCACTTTGAAGATGAAGGACCCCATGACTATAGTTATTCCGTTGCAATGTAATGTAATAGCCAAATGAGCTATGTATGATGTAATAAAATTATGTTATTCCTGGTTATAAAGTTATATTATGACCTTTGTTTCTTGATATTACATCTTAACTGTGGATGCTAGCTATTGATCCAGGGACTAGCATTGTAAAACAGAGGAGGAATCTACCTTATTAGGTTGAGACCCTAACATATGGTATCAGAGCATTGTGTTGCCTGTAGGATTTGTAAACCTAGGATTGGACAAAAACCCTTAGAAAAATAGGAGTTGTTTTGTTCCAAAACTTATTTACAAAAACACTTGTAAACTCTTTCCTCAACCATTTTGATTTCAACTCTACATCTCTTCTACTTCAACTTGATGGAAAAACCTACCCCATGACCAAAGACTTCACCATGAACAAAGGACAACATCAACTCTAATGACTTCAACTTCTTCAACTCTAATGACTTCAACATCTTCAGCATATTCACCAAGGACTTCCAACCTGGAAATCACTAAGGACTACAAGTGAGAAAAGGAAATCTTACTCAAGAATTAGAGACTGAGGGAATGCAAAATAAGAAAAAACCATCAAACCTTGAAATATTGCAACCAAGAGTTTTTCTCAAGGAAACCATGATCTCATACAAGAAGAATCATGAAGGAAGGAAAGATCACAAGTGAACCATATAGATGGACCACCATATTATAGTTAAGTCAAACACACCAACTTATGTGGTGTAACAAAAATATTTTGTTGCCTTAGTATGTGCTTGAACCTTGTTTGAGTGAAATGTTTGGTTTGTGATTGCATGAACATTGCTTGTGTGAATTGTGATGTGTGTGATTAGAATTAATTCCTTAGAAATATCTTGCCTATTCTAAACTCCCTTCAACCCAAACAGATGACTACTCCAAAAGACTCCAAGGTTGATGACATCAACACCAACCAAGCTGACAGCATGAAAGAGCTCATAGCAACCCAACACCAGTTGAACCAACTGACAGCTCAGTTCATAGCCAACAATAATGATAAAGATCCAACACTGCAAAAGTTTTTGGAAGAATAATCCCAACTGATGCTTAAGGTGACTAATCAAATGATCAGCATGGAAGAAAACCATCCCAAAGGAGTGTATGATAACAAGGATGACAAGAATGTTATTCTAGATGGAGCCCCATCTTGCATTATTTGTGGAGACAAGGATCATACTTTCAAGGAGCATGAAGGTCAATGCCCTAACTGTGAAGAAAATCATCCTATTGGACAATGTCCTACCTCTCAAGCTACTTGTTACCTTTGTGAAGGAAGCGACCATGTCCCTATCCAATGTCCTATCTACTCCATGGTGGAACAAAGGAAACAAGAAGGATCCAAATCTACCAAAGGAAAAGGACCATTTATACCTCCAAACAAGACAACCCAATTCAAAGGATCAAAGAAACCCAAGAAACCAAGACAAGACATGCACCTTGTGCAATGCCGTAAATGTAAGGAAATGGGACACTACTCCAGTGAGTGCCCAGAGAACAAGAAAAATAAGGGAATTGACCAAGTGGTGTGCAACAACTGCAAAGAACCAGGCCATTATGTAGCAACTTGTCCACAAGAACAACGCAAAGAACTCCAAGATATCCACGGTTTCAATTGTAAGAACCCAGGACATTATGCAAGCAACTGTCCAGAGAAGATGAAGAATAAGTTGAACAAGCCTATGGAGAAACTCAACCTTGGCCCATGAGTCAAGCATGGAAACAAAGGACAATATGTAATTTTTGTTTGAAAATTTTTAAGGGTGGTAGTACCCTAGTTGTTTTGAAACTGCTTGTAACCCTAACCTTCCCAAATCTCGGACGAGATTTATTTTAAGGGTGGTAGCCTGTCACATCCCAAGATTTTCCAAATCTTGTAATGTGAAAATAAATGAATAAAATAAAACTTTGTTTAATTTTCAAGGCCAGAAGAAACTTTTTGAATTTAAATGGAACTTCAAATCCATTTGGATTAAATAAATCCTAAAGGGATTTATAAAGATAAACATTTATTAAAGGAAATTAAAATGTTTTAAAATTACTATTTTGAATCTTTAAATAAAAAGATTTGGTTTTCAAAAGAAAAGGTGGATTCATAAATAAAGATTATTTTATAAAGCCAAATTAAACCTTGACCAAACTTTGGAATTAAAACATTTTGTTTTGAATAAAAAAATAAAAATATAACAAAGGTTTAAATAAAATAAAATAATAAGGATTTAATATCCAATTTTATTTAAATAAAAGGTTTTACCATTTTAACTGAAACATCAAAACTTATTAAAATTATTTAAAATAAGTTTTCCAAATATTTGATATTCACAAGTAAAACCTACTAAAATGTTTTGGCTTTGTTTTTCAAAATAAATATCTCAATAAAACAAATCCTATTTGATTTAATAATGAAAGTCTATTATATTTAATTAATAATGGACTCTAAAATAAAAATGTTATTTTTTTTTAAAAACAAGTTTCCAATTATTATATATTTCCCAAATAAAACCTACTGATTTGGTTTTGAAAATATTTAGGTTTCAAATAAAGATTACATTAATAAAATCAAACTTTATTTGATTTAATAACTAAGGCCCATTTTATTTAATTATTAATGGACCCTAAAATAAAAGGTTACCTTGTTTTAAACAAGTTTTCCAAATATTCTTTATTTCCAAATAAAATCTACTGATTGGTTTTGAAAGTATTTGGAGTTCAATGAAGATTTTATTAAATAAACCAAACCCTATTTTATTAATAAACCATGGACCATTTTACTTAATTATTAAATGGAACCTAAAAAGGTTTAAAACATTATTTTTATTTTTGGATTTTGGTCCATGTTACTGAACAGAACTAATTTCAATATTACAAAGTTTGGGTGTTGTTTGAATTGATTTGAACCTTGTTTGATTGTTTTGAAATTTAAAACAGGAAATAGAAATAGAAAAAGAATCAGAAACAGAAAAAAAAATAAGAATAGGACAACCCAACCCAGCAGCCCAACAGGCCCAGAAACAGCCCAGTATTCCCTTCCCCGAGAGAAAACGATTCGCACTCATTATTTGACCCACAGAGACGATGACTGGTGGACCCTTCGCTCACTTCTTTCCCCCACTGACGACTGGACCCATTTTCCCTGTTCATCCTCCTTCTTCCTCGCGGTGACAGCGCCCCCCTCTCCTCGACCGTTTCTGGCGACATTTGCGAGCATCAATTGACGTTAACGCGGTAGTTAATCGCTCCTGCGACCGCGCATTCTTAAGCACCTCTCCCTCCTCGACATTTTCCCCCAGACAACTCCTCCTCTCTGCCCCTAGGCTGTCGCCAATCTCTTCTGCACCGCCGCCGTCTCCGACGAGTTTATTCCTCGATTCCGGCCATACACTGCCACCACTTGCCTCCCTGAGCACCCTAGTAGATTCCCCACCTCCTGACGCATCCGTCCGTGCCCCTCGTTCGACCACGCGCGTCCCCTGAGCATCGGCAACGACGACACCGAGCGTGCGCCGCCGCCGTCTGCCATTGCTCCGTCAAGCATTCCAGGTGAACACCGACCACCCCGCGCCTCCTAGATCACGCACACAGCATCGCCTTGCTCTTGCGCATCTGAACATGCTCCTGTCTTGCCTTAGGGCGATCTGCAGCGACGACTCCGACCGTCGCCACCGTCTGGCTTAACTCCGACGAGCACTTCTGGTATGCATCTGTCCACCCCTTTCCCTCTCGTTCAGGCATGCAAGATCTACTCTTCCTCGCGCGTCTAACAGACCTCTTATCTTGTCCTCCTGTGTCTTGTAGCCTCGCCCCCACCGTCGACCAGAGCCGCCCGACGCCGCCACCTACTCCGGCGAGCAATCCACATCGGACCAGAGCGCCCCTCGTCGAACCATCGGCACGTTGAGCATCGTCGTGACCTCCTGAACCCGGTGAGCACACTCTCCGTCTGCCTCGCTTCCTAGAACCACCGTAGCATCACTGCCTGGCCGTGCGCCGCCACAAGCCACCGCCAGCGCCGCCGATCCTTGACAAGCGTGCTAGCAGCCGTAGGATTCAGATCCGGCGCTCACGATTAGTTCACTTAGCCGTGAAGAGTTACGCACTCTGGACCACACGATCTGACTTAATCCAACGCGCCACAGCCGCGATCCACACCGAACCGGTACCGTCCAACCAGAGTGTGCCGCATGTCACCTATTCTGTTTAAAAGCATATTTGAATCAGATTTATTTGCAAACTTCAAACCTCTGTAACTTTCAAACCACACGTCCAAAAATTACAAATTTTATATAAATGAATTCAGGAGAACAAGAACTAGCCAACCATGCCCTTAGTTTAGCAAATAGTATCTGTTAGCTTGTTTGAATTTGCAGAAACATTTGTGTACTTGTTTGGATTAGAAAAATTGTTTAAAAATGATTTTTGGATTAAAACCTTTGCAAAATGGTTTGTTGTGACCTTACTGACCCTAGGAACCAACCCTTGGTGTTAAAAATGATTTTGGTAAGGTTTAGGTTGGATTACTTGACTTAGTCATTTTCTAGCCAAATAAAAAGAATGGTTTTTGTTATGAAAAATATTATGGAAAGAAAACTTTAAGAAAATGGTTTGATCAAACCCACTGAACCAAAACACCAAGTTTTGCAAATTATCAACTCATTTGGTGAACAACTTAAGAGTTTTGCCTTAATAAAAACATTTTTCACCACATGAAATGATGAATGGATTTAAAAATAGTTTTTGGACAAAACCCTCTTGCTAATGACTTTGCCACTTTGGTAAATGACCAATTTGGATCTTACAAAGTTTAGAAACCCCATAGAGACCCCCTTTGCAAAATAAAACTATCTTGTGCATGCTCCCATGCATGAATTGGTTTCCTTTGTCTTGTGTGTGTGAATTTGTTTGTTTGACTTTGGTTTGGAATGAGAATTGAATGTGTGTTTTTCTTGATTGACTTGTAGTGAAGTGTGAGACTAGCAAAATCAAGGAGTGAACCACCATTCCCTACCAAAAAGGCAAGTGATGCTTCATACTTTTTGTCCCATTATTTTCTCTATGCATTAGTGAATTTTGCTAAGTAAACTTGCATGGATTTTGCTAAGTATGAACCTTGCTATAGGAAAACCTAGTAGATGAATCCTTAGTGGGATTTTCCTAAGTTAACATTCCTACTGCTATCAAGCTTAGCCTAGCTAATAGAAAACATGGGTGGAATATATATTCACACTATGGAAAGATATTCTAAGTCTGAGGACTTGTGATTTTGTCTAATAAAACAACTAAGTTAATTAATCACCTGGGTGGAATGGGATGGCTTGGTGGTGTTTGGTTGAGTGGTTCACAAGGCCATGGACTTGGCTTGTGTATCTCACTTGTGGTATGCCACCCAGGAACAAAGAGATTTGAGATGTCAAATGTTGAGAAGCTTCAAGTGCAACCACTTGGCAATATGGGCTCTGCCATGATCATATAGGTTGCAAGAACTTAGCCATATGGACAGTGGGTGGTAGTGTTTGATAGGTTGGAACGCGTCCATTTTGGTCTAAGGGAAGGCTTCTGAAAGATCTTGTCTTGGGAAACCAAGTCTTGTGGGGAAAGTGCACCGCCTCTGCAGAGTGTAAAATCTAAGTACTTAGCCATGTCCCTGGTAAAGGAAAATTTGAGCATCAAGACATGGAAGCAATCAAGAATCTCATCATTCAAATTTCTAAGTTAAAATTTGTGGTTTGAACAAGGGTTGTTTGAAATCTTCAATCTTTGGTTGGTAGATGCCTTGGAAAGGATCTTCAATCTTTGATTGAGAAAAATGATTTTGTCAAACAAAAACTTAGTATTTTCTAAATGATAAGAAAAATCTATTTTGAGCAATGCAAGCCTCAACTCCACTTAGCCAAATGCATATAGATGATAGACTCCACTATACTATTATAGTATCACTTGCCAATACAATTCAAATGTATTGACCCTTGTGGCTGTAACTTGTAATGTTGCAGGTTTGATTGATTTTAGTGAAGATTGATTGATTAGGATTACAAAGTCTACAACCAACATCTGCCTGTGGCACTTTGAAGATGAAGGACCCCATGACTATAGTTATTCCGCTGCAATGTAATGTAATAGCCAAATGAGCTATGTATGATGTAATAAAATTATGTTATTCCTGGTTATAAAGTTATATTATGACCTTTGTTTCTTGATATTACATCTTAACTGTGGATGCTAGCTATTGATCCAGGGACTAGCATTGTAAAACACAGGAGGAATCTACCTTATTAGGTTGAGACCCTAACATTAGGCCTATGGCCATGGAGTTTGTAAAAGACTATGTTTGTCTCTGGAATGATATGTAATAATGACCTTGTTTCTGTGTACTTCATCTTAAACTGTGGATGCTAGCATTGATCCAGGGACTAGCATTGCAATCACAGGGATCCTTACCTTTACAAAGGGGGGGATCTTTCACAAAATCACATACAAAATATATACAAACAAAAATACATGAATGCATTGAAATGCCATGTGATGATTTTTCTACACCAAACAAGACAAGTGAAGAGTACTGAAACATAAAAAAGTCCAAGATATTCAAAATAAACCTTATTTGATCCTTAATATAATTTTCAAATAATTTATATAATCCAAATAAGCCTACACAATTTTCTGCATAAACAACCATTTTTACTGAGGCAAAATATTAAACACATTTCATAAACAGATAGGATTTTCTCTCCTGATTCCAATGATATAAAATTTGCAAAAATTGAACGTGGGAATCAAAAGATATGAATTTTACAAGTTTGGTTAACTAATAGATCAAATTTTCTGGTTTAAATTAAAACAGAGGCCACGCGGCGCTTCCTGATTCGCTGGTACTGATTCGCGTGGATCGACTAACGTGGACCGTCAGATCTAACTTAGCTCGTACGGCTCAGATCGTCACTTACTGCTTCGATGCAGATCTAATCTAGAGCAATGGATCTAGATCCTACGGCTGCTAAGCAAGCGACCAAGGATGGGCGGCGCGCGACGGTGGCTGGCGGCGGTGCGCTCGGGCGGTGGTGTTGCCGGCGATGCAGGAAGCGAGAAAGGCAGTGGGATAGCTCACCGAGTTCGTATGATGATGCTGGTGCTCGAGGTGGTCTTCGTTGGCGAAGGGGCGCGCAGTGGAGGTCATTGGGGCTCGCCGGAGTTGTGCGCGGCGTCGGGTGCTTGCAGACGTCGACGTTGCCGAGGCTCTGGGTCGCCCTAGCATGAGTCAGTTGCATTAGGGGGTGCGCAAGTCTATGGTGAACGCTACTGGATCAAGGAGAATACAAGGGGCGGTCGGATTATACCTCAATTGCTCGTCGGAGTTAGACGGCGGTTCTATCACTTGCGGCCGTGAACGGAGACAGCGATCTTGGTCACGAGAAAACAAACGGAAGGTATCAGGGAACGCGCAAGAACTTGCTTGTCACTATTGTTTGAACCAGAGAAAGGGGGGGCGGTGCTGCGGGGTTCTGAGATCTAATGCGCATAGCCTGGTGGCGGAATGAGCGAGGAAAGTGGGGGGAAATGACCGCGGCGACGAGGGGTTTAAGTATCCAGAAGCGGGGCAAAGATTGCACGCTGAATCAATGGGATTTAAGCGAGTTTTAATCGCGGCGTCACTGCATGGTGGTAACGGCGGGGAGGTGTCTGCGCGCGAGAAATTCGGGAAGACGACGCTGACATGGAGAGGGCCCTGTGCTCAGTGGCTGTGGGGTTGGTTCGTCGCGGGTGAGAAGAGACAGAGAGAACAGTGGCACGGGTGGGCTGCTTTGCTTGTTGGGCTGGATTGGTGGCCCCAGGCCCAGTTGGGTTTCCTAATTCCTTTTCTTTTTCTAAGTTGAATTTCAGGAATATTTTCAAATGAAATCAAATGCATTTAAATTCCAAACCTTTTCTGGATTTTTGCAAAGTGTAAACTTCATAATATTGAACATAAAACCTTGCTGTCTCATTAAACATGCTTGGTCTTTTTTGAAAAATCAAAATAAATAGTGCTTAGCACTTGATTTGAATAGGTTTTGAAAATGGTTTAAAATCATACTTGTTTTGTAAATTTTTGTCCAAACCCTGCTCACAACCAAACCAATCCTATGAACTTACAACAATGGTTTTAAAACAAATATTTCCTCACTAGAGAGTGGCATTGAAATAATGTTTGTTCACATAAAATGATAGCACTCAGTGCTTCTGTTTTCTTGAAATGAGTTTGAAATTGATCCCTAAATGATATGCATGCATGAATGATATGCAATCATTGAAAACATGATTTTAGGGATGTTACACCATGGGTCACGCACCATCATTCACCTCCATTCAAGAACAACCAAGATGCGTATTTCGAATGGAAAGCCCAAACTATGTGACTCATGGAATCTACTCGGCAAGTTAGTTGGTCGAGGGGGTTTCCAGGCCCCCGTGTGGCTGTACGCTCGTCTTGGTTCAAGAGGCAATAACATCGGGTCCTAAGGGTGGCAAGTATGGGACTGCAAATCACAACCCACGTGGCCTCCCATACAAGCCTTAGCATGTTTATTATCCATCTCTGATCATACCACGTCATCCTGTCAAACTAGGTTCATTCTCAGCTCTGATTCATCAACCGGATGGACCAGTGGTAACATCTAAGCATGGCTAAGCACAACAAGGGTAACAGCTCTAGCAACGCTTCACAAGCCAAACCCTAGTTATTCTAGGAGCAGTGTATCAGGGAATATAGGCTTCAAAGGTAACATGCATTAGATAGGATTCCTCTATCTACCAATGAAAGACTTTAGAATCGCATGCACATGGCAGAAATTGAAATACTTTAAAAGCATAGGATTCGTATATATGTGTGGGGCTTCGCTTGCCTTTGTCAGTTGATATCCACAAAGCAGAGTTCTGTACACCTGGTACTTAACTTGATTATAGTTGGCCAAATATTGATCTTCAAGCTTCGACGGTGTTGATCTCGGTCTTCGATCTTGATCTTGATATCGTATTCTACCGGAGAAGAACCAAACACCGGAAAGAAAGAGAAACAATCAACACATTGGCATCGATGCAATGCTCAAGCAGGGATGATGATATGACAATATAATTTGTACTAGAATGTAATCCTAAGACATGCTTGACCATATTAAACAGGGTCCAAGAGGTGCAAACCCTAGGATAGGGGATCCTCGGAATCACCTATGGGGTTCATTTTGTTCTTCTAATTATACTTGCCATGAGAGTTGCTTAACAATGCATGATTTTGATGCTAGTGTTTATTTTTCTAAACATTTTGATATATTATTTGTATTTTTCTGATTTAAAATGAATTAGTTATGAATTTCTCCATTTTTAATTCATTTTAAATCATTTTTAGAATATTATAAAATAATTTACATTTTGAAATTAATTTAATAATTTTATTTAACAGGAAACATTTCTGGTAATGTTTATTTGAATTACAGCAGGGGCCCACATGTCATATTTGATATTTACTGAAAACAATTACAGAAATAATAAAAAACAAAAGAAAAGGGGATTATGATGCCAGCATGACGCCTCGCTGATGTCATCAATGGAGAATCCCCAGGTCGAGCACGGATCTCTCGATCCCGTGCGCTCCTAGATGCGTGGTTGGGGGCATTGGAAAGAGAGGCGAGGGCTACCAGAAACTGGTGGCGCTGCTTGCAGGGGGTCACTGGAGAGGGGATCATGACGACGGCGAGCGGCGGCAGTCGCAGGTGCTCGTGGGGAGGATGAACCAGAGCGAAAGGGGGCAAGGGAGAGGGTCCACAAGAATCACGTGCTCACCAAGAGTCTAGCAAATGGGTAGGTGGAGGCACGCGATCTTGGCAGCGACGGCAATCACCGGCGGTGAGATTCAGATGGCCGAGATCGTCGGCGGGGTTAGGGGCTGCCCCGGCCCGATTCCTTTGGATAGGTAGTCCAGCAAAGCGAGGCGGTCACGGTGGCATGATCACAGAGCCGAGGGGCGATGCAGAACAACGTCAACGAGTAGCACTTGCATCGGCTAGGGTTCCGGTGATTTGGGGAAAACTAACAGAGAGCACAAGAGGAGGAGAAACAATTATGGGGAGAGAGTGGATCATGGCGGTTCTCATGGTGATCTTATCCTTGCGAGGGAATCACAGCAGCAGCGTGAATCACAACGGCGAGGTGATGGACAGCGTCGGCGTGTCCACGCACCTGCTTGGCTCGAGGAGGAAGAAGACAACGAAGGGGTAAGCGGGCCTGGGCCGCACGTGGGCTTTGGCTGGGCTGCGACAAAGCGAGGGCAGCGGCTGCACGTGGGCGGTAGGAAGAGGAGGAAAGAAGGGGCTCGGCCCAATTAGGTTTAGCAGTAGTTTTTATTTCTGAAACCATTTTCTTTTCTGTTTTCAATTCTTCTTTTTGTATTTTCATTTTGTAATCTGTTTTAATACATTTTAAAATACTAGAGCTTTTACAAATATTCAAATACTGCAGGGACCCTTGTAATCAATTTGGGTTCCATTGGTTTTAGACTTTCAAAATTCAAAAGCCGTTTTGAAAGGTTTGAAATAGATCGAGGGAAACTAGGGTTTTGGGTTTTGAGAATATATTTGTTGTATGCATTTTTAATGATGATGCTCATGAATGCACATTCAAACCCTAATGTCTATTTAGTAAAACTAGGGTTGTTACAATTCTATCACCCTTAAAAGAATCTTGTCCCGGGATTCCTAGGTAGGAAGATAGAAGGAACAAGGTTACACTAAACTTAAACGATCTTCTCAAAGAGGTTGATCCATGCCACCATGATGAGTGGACGAAGCGCTTCGTAATCTTCAAGGTGGCTACTCACACTAATGAAGAGAGGGAATGACACAGAACCACAAACTGAGTATCTCATGGTTAACTCATGGATAGATGTTTCACAAACATCTCTAAAGCCAACGACATGAAACATCTCATGGATAGATGTAACGGAAGAAACAAAAGGAGAAGGTTTCAAGGTGACAGATAACTGGTCTTCATAAGGATTGAGACCATGTAGCTTGCAGAAGAGGGTGAACTTCTGAGGGAAGAAACTTCCAACAGATGGAACATGACCATAGACTTCGAGAGATAAACCTCTACTAAATAGCTTAATAGAGCTTTACAGGTGGAAGAGATATATACCAACAAAACCAAGCTATTGAACTACTTTTGACACAGAAGGGTCACTCTTTCATTCAACAGAGGGCCAAGACAGAAAGGTGTTTTGGTGTAGAGGGCTCATATGAGTCACAAGGAACATGTAACGAGAGAAACTATTGATTACCAAAATCATGGTCACTCTTCGAACATGTTTAGAAAGCGGGAAGGAAACTCTTTATTCATCTAGGACTATCAAAATCTTTGCCAAATATATTGATATCACTTTACACCACCAAGATGAATAGTTTAGAAGATTCCTGATGACACGAGAAGAAAGAAACTTCATTCTCAGACTCCAAGTACTTGGCATAACAAGACGATTGCAATCATAAAAGGGTCTGGAGGATCGACCAAGAGACATTTAGCAACACTTCTTTAAATGTTCTCCTTCATGTTTGAGATACTAAAAATAGACTTTTGGACAAGCCTTTAATCAGTCATCAAGTGAAGGGTAGACTTTGGGTCCAGAGGAAACCATAAGCACAACTCCTATAATAAATCATAGAAGATGCCTCATGAAGAATGGTTGTTATTGCTGAATCAAGAGAATATGAAAAAAGGTCTTTCCAGCTAAATGTGTCAACCATTACATCAATCTTGACAGATGTATAAAGAGACCTATGTCAAAACCTTGCGGAACACCAACCATCATTACTGCTTGAGATTCAGCTTTGGTTAAGTGGAGAGATACTTCAGACTCAGCATATCTGAATAGAAAGGGTGCAAAATTTACCACAGAGGTAAAGTCACTAGATTCTCAAGACATGGACTTCAATGTCAAGCTCCAAAAGAGGAGCTAGATTGCGGAACCCATGTGTTAGCAAGTACCAAAATATAATTGCATCTACATGAATTGTTTGCAAGAAACACAACTGAATCCTTGGTAGGAAACATTTAGGAGGATATCGAAGTTTTGTAGGACTTCTTCTCTTCCATGACAAGTCAGTCAGTGGCTTGGTGTGCTTGGAGGATCTTCTCGATATGTGAAGGTATCAACCTACCATATTAATAATTCTTTGCACATGCTTGACTAACTTGGAATGATTCCCGAGGAGACAAAGATAACACTACTCTAATCCACGGCAACATCTTTCAACAATTGCGCATGAACCGGAGAAGGTTACTTCTAACATCCAGAACACATACTTCGAGATGACTCCAATATGGTTCTCAAAAGTTTTCCAACATTAATGCCAAATGTTTCACATGAATATGTTATAACATGGAGAGGATAAGGATGTCATTAATGGTCTCAATAACAAACTTATCTATACACTCCAAGAAGACAGACTCACATGTTGTATGAACAGGGCAGAGACATTGGTCAGACCAGAGGACATGAAGATGTACCTAGGTGAAACATCACAAGTAGATACACCATCAAGATTATCCTTGGAACTGAGTTTGATTTGATGATAACTCAAATCAAATCAAAGGCAATAATGATAACCTATCCACAAAAGACTTATTATCCTGCTTCAACACGAACAAAACTAGACATCCCTTCTAAAGAGGAGCAGAGTTGGATAGCACTTCCGTCTTACAACTCCCCAAGTTGTTGTTTAAGCTCAACCAACTAGTTCAGGGGTATGAAGTGCGGATCCTTGGAGAAAGGAGTAGTTCATAGAACTTGCTTGCTCAAGAACTTGACAACGCGGTCATGTGGCAACATGGAGATACTTATAGTAGACATTTAGAATATCACGGACCACTGATATGTCACTTAGATCAAGAGGGAAACTTGCTTGGTAAGGCAAGAAGGATAGTCTCAGAGTTTCGGCACAAGCCTCACTCTTGGACCGAAGAGGGTGTTCTAGGATAGTGGACTTGATAGCACAATCAAACTTTGCTTAGTGATAGGGTTAACCAATCACGCTAAGAATGACACAGATTTCCTTAGAGTTCAAAGCAATAATAATTGCTAAGAATCTCAAATGGCCACATTATTACAGACACGCATCACTCACAAGCACGAAAGCTCGAAGAAGGTTGGGTAACGATGTTGAAAAACAACACTTCATTAAGGGGTCATGAAACTTAGCATGACCTCTTAGTATAAAAGGGTGTGATACTTTAAGGTGAAACAGATAGAAGTTAATCAATGCTTCTTGATCCGTGGATTACAACACTTTGACCTAGTCCTGGATATGACTAGGTACTGGAGTTTGTTTCTCCTGAGATCCCGAACTGGTTTGTCATGATGGACCACAAGAGTATCTTGCATCGAAAGACACCAATGCACATTTATTAGTTGTCTACCAACTGGTAGACAAAGGTCGGAAAACAACAAGGGTAAAGAACATGCTCAGGTTAGAATCCCGAGATGTGGAGGCATAAGTCAACAATCTTCCGAAAACCGATGCATATAAAAAGTAAGGTGTGGCAGAGTCACGAGTATAGATGAGAGACTCACTAAGAGAACTCTTGTCGTGATCTCTTTGGTTCCATTAAAGAACATCTGACTTAACATGTGGTAGGGGAAGTCCTTTATCGTCACTGTTCAATAACGACAATATCAACAAGCTTGAAGGCTATACTAGAAGGTACTAGCCATCCTGAAGTAATGGGTGAACATTAGCGACAGGGGTCAACAATGGATCTTGGGTTAAAGGTCAGCTTCATGTACAAGATTCACAACACCAGAATTCGGCACAATCGGGGATCTTAGGTTCAAGTTCGAGGGTTAAAACCCAAAGAAAGAGTAACTACTACTTGAGTGACAAAGCATACACTTCAAGCTAGCAATCACGAGGTAGCTTCCAAGAGAAGACACAACTTCTGAAGTACCCAGACAGATAAAAAGGAGGCACACGAGGCAAAGGAAGACCTCGAAGCCTGGAACAAAAATATATGGAACCATCAACATGATGTTGTGGACCCATAAAATAGAGAGATTATGATAGATAGAAATCGCTCAAACGAATAGGATCAAAGGGAACAAGGATCACACACACACACCAGACTCTGAAGAACTTAACACTAGGTCAAATGATTGAGAAACGACATGCCTCAAGAGGCACCTAAGCTTTGAAGAAAGAGACGAGATAGCAAAACTTTTCCAAATCAACACAAGATAAGGTGACCCAGAACTAGAGAAAAACTGGATAAGGAGAAAAAGAAGCATACTAGAGTTTTTGCACATAGTTTTTATCTTTGGAAATAGTTTTCACAAGTACTAGGCTCAACATCGACCAATAGAAAGGATTCCTACAGTCGGTACTGCTCTGATAACAAAACCTGTGACACCCCTGGGATTAGGGCTAGATAAATCCCAGACCTCTGTCTGATATAAGCCTAACCTAAATCTTGAAGGCATATAGAGAGAGAATTGATAACACAACAGTGACCCTACGACACAAAAATTTATTATAGCAATCTCATAGCTAGACAGAGAACCAAAATATTACAAGCAGAGCTCACTGACCACAAACATCAAACAACGGAAGGCATATTATGCTATTAAGTATAGAAAACTTAACAAATGACCTAAGAAGCCTGAAGCATAACGATGACGTCCAATCCATAGATCCCAGACTGCCGACTGGGAACTCCAAACTACTCGTCGATGTCGATTCCGTGAAGAACTCATCTTCTATGGTAAAACTTACTCTGCTGCAAAAGTATCAACGAAGCAAGGGTGAGTACAGGGTGTACTCCGCAATACTTATGGCTGGTGGAGCTATTTTGCATAAAGCCATCTTTGTTTTGTAAAACAAGAGGGAGAAGAATCTCGACTAATCAGAATATTTTAAAAGGGGATAAGAGAGCGGTAACTCTAACTTTGATCATCTTTTGATATCCACCAAATCATCATCAGCTTAACCTATCTAGGATCACCCCCTCGATCCCCGAGGAAGCATCCTTAAGGACACATTACTTAACTTGCCAAGTTTTACGATTAGGTTCAAGTTCTCTATGATCCTCACGTCCGTTCCCAAGTTATCTATAACCGCGGACGCGGCATTTCGAAGAGATTAATAACCCTGCAGGGGTGTACAACTTTACCAACACGTACTAACATTCTCTTAATGCCACTAGTAATAGCCCTCTTCCTTGGAAGGCCGACAAAGGGTGGTTAGACACGACCTTTACCTTGCTTTCACCGAGGCCATGGGTCACGCACTAGTGGCATGCCGTCGTAATGGGTCGAGTCCCGAAGCCGGTCCCTAATGATGTGCGAAGGGTTCAAGATTACGGATGTCGGACATCTCTTGTTCCCGGCCACGCTTACCTACCTGTTATGAATGCACCTCCTTCACCTCCATTCAAGAACAACCAAGATGCGTATTTTGAATGGAAAGCCCGAACTTTGTGACTCATGGAATCTACTGGGCAAGTTAGTTGGTCGAGGGGGTTTCCAGGCCCCCGTGTGGCTGTACGCTCGTCTTGGTTCAAGAGGCAAGAACATCGGGTCCTAAGGGTGGCAACTATGGGACTGCAAAAACCACAACCAACGTGGCCTCCCATACAAGCCTTAGCATGTTTATTATCCATCTCTGATCATACCACGTCATCCTGTCAAACTAGGTTCATTCTCAGCTCTGATTCATCAACCGGATGGACCAGTGGTAACATCTAAGCATGGCTAAGCAAAACAAGGGTAACAGCTCTAGCAACGCTTCACAAGCCAAACCCTAGTTATGCTAGGAGCAGTGTATCAGGGAATATAGGCTTCAAAGGTAACATGCATTAGATAGGATTACTCTATCTACCAATGAAAGACTTTAGAATCGCATGCACATGGCAGAAATTGAAATACTTTGAAAGCATAGGATTCGTATATATGTGTGGGGCTTCGCTTTCCTTTGTCAGTTGATATCCATAAAGTAGAGTTCTGGACACCTGGTACTTGACTTGATTATAGTTGGCCAAGTATTGATCTTCGAGCTTCGACGGTGTTGATCTCGGTCTTCGATCTTGATCTTGATATCGTATTCTACAGCAGAAGAACCAAACACCGGAAAGAAAGAGAAACAATCAACACATGGCATCGATGCAATGCTCAAGAAAGGATGATGATATGACAAGTTAATTTTTACTAGAATGTAACCCTAAGACATGCTCGACCATTTTAAACAGGGTCCAAGAGGTGCAAACCCTAGGATAGGAGGATCCTCGGAATCACCTATGGGGTTCATTTTGTTCTTCTAATTATACTTGCCATGGTAGTCGCTTAACAATGCATGATTTTGATGCTAGTGTTTAGACCTTATTTTTCTGAACATTTTGATATATTATTTGTATTTTTCTGATTTAAAATGAATTAGTTATGAATTTATCCATTTTTAATCATTTTAAATCATTTTTAGAATATTATAAAATAATTTACATTTTGGAATTACTTTAATAATTTTATTTAACAAAAAACATTTTTGGTAATGTTTATTTGAATTACAAAAGGGGCCCACATGTCATATTTGATATTTACTGAAAACAATTACAGAAATGATAAAAAAAGAAAAGGGGGTTATGATGCTAGCATGATGCCACGCTAACGTCATCAATGGAGATCCCCAGGTCGAGCATGGATCCCTTGATCCCGTGCGCGCCTGTATGCGTTGTTGGGGGCGTTGGAAAGAGCACGGCGAGGGCTACCAGAAACTAGCGGGGCCGCTTGCAGGGGGTCACCGGAGAGGGGAGCACGACGACGACGAGCGGCGGAAGTGGCAGGTGCTCGTGGGGAGGATGAACCAGAGTGAGTGGGGGCAAGGGTGAGGGTCCACAAGAATCGTGTGCTCACCAGGAGTCTAGCGAAGGGGTAGGTGGAGGCACACGAGCTTGGCAGCGACGGCAATTACCGTCGGTGAGATTCAGACGGCCGAGATCATCGGCGGCGGTAGGGGCTGGCCCGGCCCGATTCCTTTGGCTAGGGATTCCAGCACGGTGAGGAGGTCATGGTGGCATGCTCACAGAGGCGAGGGGCGATGCAGAATGATGTCAACAAGTAGCACCTGCATCGGCTAGGGTTCCGGTGATTTGGGGAAAACTAACAGAGAGCACGAGAGGAGGAGAAACAGGTATGGGGAGAGAGAGTGGATCACGGCAGTTCTCATGGTGATCTTATCCTTGCGAGGGAATCATAGCGGCAGCGCGAATGTAACATCCCTAAAATCATATTTTCAAAGATTGCATATCATTCATGCATGCATATCATTTAGGGATCAATTTCAAACTCATTTCAGGAAAACAGAAGCACTGAGTGCTATTATTTTATGTAAGTAAGCATTGGTCTAATGCCACTCTCAAGTGAGAGAATATTTATTTTAAACCAAGTTTTATTTGCTCTTAAGATGGTTGGTTGTGTGTCAAGGCTTGGACAAAAATTTACAACACAAATATGGTTTTAAACCATTTTCAAAACATATTCAAATCTTGTGTTAAGGCACTGTTTATTTTGATTTTACAAAAAGGACCAAGCAGGTATAGAGAGACAACATGGTTTTATGCCCAAAAGCATGAAGGTTACACTTTATAAAATCTAGAAAAGTTTGGAATTCAAATGCTTTTGATTTCATTTGAAAATGATTCCATAATATCAAATTAGAAAAAGAAAAGAGTTTAGAAATCAGTACTGGGCCTGGCGCCACATTTTTGGCCCAGCAGACAAAGCAACCCACCCGGGCCACCTCTCTCTGCCTTTCCTCACAGCGTCCGCGCACACCCCCTCGCCGACCATTGGGCCCCGCAGCCACGTCACCTCATCGTCCCCAAATCACGCCTGCGACCGGCGCCGCCGTGGCCGTTTCCTCCCGACGCAAATGCGCTTAAATCCCATTGATGTCGCGCGTAATTCTCGCCCCTGCTCCGGCTATTTAACCCCCACCCCTCTGCGACCATTTCCCCTCACTCGGCGCCCCCACGCCGCCACCAGGCTGCCCACAATCTCGCTTGCACCGCCGCGGTACCGAGCCACTCCGGCGTGCGATTCCGGTGAGCACTCCTCGCCCCTTGCCTTCTAATCTTGCCAACATGATCGCAGCAACCTTGCGCATCTTCTAACACCAATGGTGCATGCTAGGACCATCCGGAGCCTCGCCAACGTCGACGACTGCACGTGCCGACGAAGCCCGCAACTCCGACGAGCTCTCCTGGTTAGTACTGACCGCGCCTTTCCCTCTTGTTGACACTCGCGTGACCAGCATCGTCTCGCGCATCTAACGCACTTCTCCTTTTGCCTTGACGTGACCTGTACCCTCGCCAGCGACGACGAACAGAAGCGACCGTCGCCAGAAGGAACTACGGCGAGCAATCTCCGTCGACCTCGAGTGCCCCTTCGCCAACCAAGCATACCTTGAGCATCAGCAGCGCACGGCGAACTCGGTAAGCTATCTCTCCCTCTCCCGCGCGACCTAGATCGCTGGCAACGTCTCTGTCAGAGCCGCCGCCACTCGCCGCCGCTAGCGCCGCCAGACTTTGGTCGCTTGGCCCACAGCCGTTAGATCTAGATCCAACCAGTAGAATTAGATCACTTAGCGAAGCGGTAAGTTTAGATCTGAGCTGTGCGATGCACTTTAGATCTAACGATCCAGAAAGCCTGATCTGCGTGAAATGGTATCGACCAATCAGAGAGCGCCGCGTGGCTAGTTCTTTGTTTTAAAAACAGAATTTAGATCTATTAATTGTTAAAACTTGCAAAATTCATAACTTTTGATCCACACGTTCAAATTTTGAAATTTTTATATCATTGGAATCAGGAGAGAAAATCCTATCTGTTTATGCAATGCGTTTAATGTTTTGCCTCTAAAAAATGGTTGTTTTTACAGAAACATTTGTAGGCATAACTTGTGTATAGTAATTATTTGAAAAATGATTTGTTGATCAAATAAAGTTTATTTGGTGTGTTTTAGACTTGTTTAGGATTCAATACTGTATACTTGTCTTGTTTGGTGTAGAAAATCATCACATAGCATTTGCATGCATTCATTTATGTAAGATCCCTCCTTTATAAAGGAAAAGGATCCCTGTGATTGCAATGCTAGTCCCTGGATCAATAGCTAGCATCCACAGTTAAGATGTAATATCAAGAAACGAAGGTCATAATACAACTTTATAACCAGGAATAAAATAATTTATTACATCTTACATAGCTCATTTGGCTATCTCATTACAATGGAGCAGAATATAACAATAGCATGGGGTCTTTCATCTTCAAAGTGCCACAGGAAGACATGTTGGTTGTAGACTTGTAATACTAATCATTAAACTTCACTAATATCAAACAAACCTGCAACATAACAAGTTACAGCCACAAGGGTCAATACATTTGAATTGTATTGGCAAGTGATACTATGGTAGTATAATGGAGTCTATCATCTATATGCATTTGGCTAAGTGGAGCTTAGGCTTGCATTGCTCAAAATAGATTTTCGTTATCATTTGAAAACACTAAGTTTTTGTTTGACAAAATCTTTCCCAAGGCATCTCCCAATAGAAATTGGTGATCCTTCAACCCTTGTTCAATCACAAGTTTTTAACTTAGAAATTGGGATGAGGAGATTCTTGATAGCTTCCATGTCTTGATGCTCAAATTGTCCTTTGCCAGGGACATGGCTAAGTACTTAGATTTTACACTCTGCAGAGGTTGTGCACTTTCCCCACAATACTTGGTTTCCCAAGGCAAGATCTTTCAGAAGCCTTCCCTTAGACCAGAATGGACGCGTTCCAACCTATCATCCCCTACCACCAACTGTCCATTTGGCTAAGTTATTGCAACCTATATGATCCAGGCAGAGCCCATAATGCCAAGTGGTTGCACTTGAAGCTTCTCAACATTTGACATCTCAAATCTCTTTGTTCCTGGGTGGCCATCCACAAGTGAGATACCAAGTTTTCCCCAGTATACTAGACTTGGTGATGCCCAAGTTTTCCCCAGCATACTGGACTTGCATAACCACTCAACACAAACCATTCCTTCCATTCCACCCAGGTGATTCATTCACTTAGTTGTTTTATTAAACAAAACACAAGTCCTCAGACTTAGAAATTATTCCATAGTATGAATATATATTCCACCCTTGTTTTCTACTAGCTAAGCTAAGCATGATAGTAGTAGGAATCTTAACTTAGGAAATTCTACTAAGGTTTCATCTACTAGGATTTCCCATGGCATAGTTTACACTTAGCAAAATTCCATGCAAGTCCTACTTAGAAATATCACTAATGCATAGTGAAAATAATGGGACAAAAGTATGAAGCATCACTTGCCTATTTGGTAGAGAGTATAAGTTCACTCCTTGATCTTTGCAATGTTCACTCACTTCAAAATCACTACAATTCAAGCAAGCAAACAATCTTTCAATCTACCATTCAAGCAATTCATCACATAAAATGATAGAAACAAAACAATGCATGCAAGCATGCCAAACTTTGTTTTATTTACAAAAGTGTTTTATAATAGGTTATAAACATTCTAAAACACTTATTGGTCATTTTATAAAGTGGCAAAACTATTTGCAAAAGATTCTATCTATAAACCATTTTTAAACCAAATCATTATTTTATGTGGTTGAAAATGTCTTTAGCAAAGTAATAATCTTTATAGGGTTCACCAAATACATTTTCAAATCATAAAACTTGGTGTTTGGGGTCAGAGAGTTTATTCCAAAACATTTTCCAAAGATTTTCTACCAAAGGCATTTTTAATAAATAAACATTACTTTTGTTTGACTAGAAATGGTTTAAATCCAAAGTTTATCCTTTTGTTTCACCAAATACATTTTTGAACCCACAATTTGTTTCCTATGGTCAGTAGGTTCAAAACAAACCAATTTCTAAAGATTTTATCCCCAAAATCATTTTAGAACAAATTTTATATCCTAAACATGCATACACAAGTTTCTGTAAAAATAAACATTTTATCAGAAGCAATTTACTAAACAAAGTGCATGGTTGGCTAGGGTTTGTCTTGCTGAATCCATTAATATAAAATTTGTAAAATATGGACGTGTGGTTTGAAAGTTATGGATTTTTCAAATTGGAACATCAAATAGACAAGTTTCTGTTTTAAATCAACTAACAGGGCCACGTGTCAAGTTCTAATTCGCATGTACCGGTTCAGTTGGATCGACAGACAATAGCCGTTAGATCTAAAGTGGATCGTGCAGCACAGGGGCAAGCGTACCTCTTCGCTCAGTCAATCTATCGTGACCACGCGATCAAGATCCTACGGCTACAAGGCGCTTGCCAGGAACTTGCGGCGCTGACGGCGGCTGTGCGGCGGCGATGTTCGGCTAACGGCGCTGCGACGGCTACAGGAAGCGAGGGAGAGGGAGGATGCGCTCACCGGGTTCGCCGTGGCGTGGGGGAGCTCAAGTTGTCTTCTGTTTGTCGAGGGGCGCGCTGGAGTCGCAGGGATTGCTCGCCGGAGAGGTGTCTGGAGACGGGCACGCGCTGTCATCGTTGAGGGCGACGCTACGGGACACGAGGGAGAAAACGGAAGACATAGTTAGATGCGTAAGGACTTGGCGATGATGCGTGCGTGAAGGAGAAAGAGAGGGGCGGTCTGGTTCTTACCCGAGGCTTCGCCAAAGAGGAAACAGACGGTGGCGGCGGTGGTCGTTGTCGTTTCCGAGGTTCTGGGGCGCGCGGGGACGAGTGGGCGCTACGGGGAGATGCGCCAGGGTCTGGGGAGCAAGTGAGCTTGGTCGAGGGGGCAAGGGGCGACGTCGACTGGCCGGAATCGCTCGCGGATCTCGCCGGAGACAGCGGCAGTGCAGAGCAAAATGGAGGCAGCCTGGTGGCTCTCTAGCAGCGGGGTTTGAGGGGAAATGAAGAGGAGAGGGAGGGGATTTATCAGGCGTGATCACGGGATTAATTCGTCGAGTCATTGCAGCGTATTTACTCCGAGAAGTTAACGGCAGGAACGGCCGGGAGGAGGGCGGGGTCAGCGGGGTGGGTGAAGACGATGACGACGTGGCGATGGGGTCCATTGTCAGCGAGCAAAAGAGAGTGGGGGTGGGGTCCAACTGTCAGCGTCTTTGCCGGTTTGATCGCGAGTAGAAGAAAACAGTTCGGGGGAGAAAGTGAGAGTGGGCTGTTGGGCTTAGACTGGGCCTTGCCGAGCTGGGCTAGCTAGATTCATTTTTTTTTGTACTGAACATTTTTCTTTTTCCATTCTTATTATTCTGTTTTGATTTTGATTAATCAATTTAAACATCCATTTGAATTCAAACTTCTCTCCAACTTTGAGTAGATTTTAATACTGATTAACAACATAATCTGAAGTCAATTTTTGAATAAAACTTTATTCTTTTTGGGGTCTTTTAATTATTCAAAAAGGCCCTTGTTTTAAATGAAATAGGATTTAATAATATTTTCAAACACCATTTAAATTCTTAAACCTTCCAAATCTTTTCAGTAGGTTTTTATTTGATTATTTGGGTGTCAAATAATTCATTTGGAAAGTATTTAATATGATTCATAAATCATTTGAGTTGGGTTTTCATTTTAATTCCAATGGAATTAAATATAGTTTTAATTCCCTAAAGTTTATTTGGAAGATTTCTTTAATCTTAATTAAGTTGAATTAAACAACTTTTATTTCACCTGGGTAAATTCCAAAATACTATTTTCTCATGAATTATATAATTATTCTTATTAGAGATTTGTCAATTTTTAAATAGGGATAGAATGGTTAATGCCATTTTATTTTATTTTGGAAATTCTTTATCCCTTTTATTTTATTTGGATTTGGATTAAATTCCTTCCATTTTCTTATGGTCTTGGCCAAGATTTAATTTGGTCTTTAAATATTCTTTATTTCATATTTCTTTCTTCATCCTCTAAAATCCATATCTTTTTATTTAGAGATCCAAACTTGGTGATTCCAATTTGTAAAATCTTATTTGAGATTTATTTATCCTTTTAAATATCTTTAGGGTTATTTGCTCACCATTTGGTATGGATTTTAGGTAAGTGCGTTAATAGCTTTGGAAATTCAATTTCCTTGTCTTATTAGATTCATAAGATTTCATCCATGGTTCCAAACTAAGTGAAACCAATTTATATGATTTTATAATATTTCTATTTGTCTTTCTTGATCTTTTGTTAATGTTTGTTGACAAATTTTTTTATGGATGGCATCCATAGGCTTGGAGATAACTTGGAAATGATCTTATTCTATTAGGGTTTAGGGTTTGGATTTATTTTCCAAGTGTTTAAATTTCCAGTTGCATTTTATGAGGAATGCATTTCTCTTGATTTGGATTTTGTTGAATTCAAACTTTAATTAAAGTTTGTTCAAGATGGGATTTTAATTTCCATTTAAAAACAGAAGTTTCTTTTCACCCTAAATTTCAACAATAATTTATTTTGTTTATTTATTTTTCACATTACCAGATTTGGAAAATCTTGGGATGTGACAATATATTTTTGTTTGTATATTTTGATATGTGATCTTTGTGCCATTATTTTATGTGTATATTTCGGTGCAAATAGTGATTGTGATTGTGAATATTGTTACTACTCCCCAAACTACCAAGGCAAGTGGTGCTTTATGATTTTATTCCCATATTTTTCAACTATGCAAAAGAAATATTTTGTATAGGACTTGCATGAATATTTTGGATAAGTATCTACATGCTATGCTTGGGAAATCTTAGTAGTTGTAGAACTGTTAGAAATTTCTCTAAGTTAAGATGCTTACCATTGCCATGCTTAGCCTAGCTAGTAGCAACCAAGGGTGGTTATATATTCATGCTATGAGAAATATTTCTAAGTCTTTGGACTTAAGTTTTGCTTAATAAAAAACTAAGTGAATGAAACACCTGGGTGGAATGGATGGAATGGTTTGTGTTGAGTGGTTACACATGGCCCATTTATATGGTTTACCTTGGGCATCTCACTTGTGGAAAGCCACCCAGGAACAAAGGGATTTGAGATGCCAAATGTTAAGAAGCTTCTAGTGCAGCCACATGGCAATATGGGCTCTGCCTGGATCATATAGGTTGCAATAACTTAGCCATTTGGACAGTTGGTGGTAGTGGGATGATAGGTTGGAATGCGTCCATTTGGTCTAAGGGAAGGCTTCTGAAAGGTCATGTCTTGGTGAAAATCAAGTCTTGTGGGGAAAGTGCACAACCTCTGCAGATGGAAGAATCTAAGTACTTAGCCATGTCCCTGGTATTGGACAACTTGAGCATCAAGACATGGAAGCTATCAAGAATCTCCTCATCCCAATTTCTAAGTTAAAACTTGTGATTGAACAAGGGTGAAGGATCACCAATGTCTATTGAGAATTCCTTGGGAAAGTTTTATCAAAGAAAAACTTAGTGTTTTCAACTGATAGGTAAAATATATTTTGAGCAAAGAAAGCCTAAGATACACTTAGCCAAAATACATATAGTATCTAGATTGCTAATATTCTACTAAGGTATCACTTGACAATACTATTCCAATGTATTGACCCACTGTGGCTGTAACTTGTGATGTTGCAGGTTATTCTGATGATGATTAGGGGTTATGAGTCTACAACTCAACATTTTTTCCTGTGGCACATGAAGATGAAGACTTATTTATCTTATTCTATAATTGAACTCTTGTATTAGGCCTGTGGCCATGGAGTTTGTAAAAGACTATGTTTGTGTCTAGAATGATATGTAATAATGACCTTTGTTTCTGTGTACTTCATCTTAAACTGTGGATGCTAGCATTGATCCAGGGACTAGCATTGCAATCACAGGGATCCTTACCTTTATAAAGGGAGGGATCTTACAGATGGTATCAGAGCACTGTGTTGCCTGTAGGATTATAACCCTAGGATTGTAAACCACTATGGAAAAAATTTCAACAACTTCTACACTTGTTTTTTTCTTCTCGTAAGCTTTTCTAATATTCTTTCTCATCTCTATTTGTAGATGAACTCCATCAACGAAGCCGTGAGGAAGGGACCACTCATGACTATGACTTTGGAGTGTGAGACAGAATTCCCCAAGGATCTCAAGGACCTCATGGTTGCCATGGGAATACATGGTCCAACAGTGTACAAAGGTATTCCCGTGATGGATGAAGGAGTTGAGTACTGGTGGGTGCATCTTCACTTGTATAAAAACAAGGAAGAAAACCACAAGGAATCAGGATTCTGCATGGTCACCAACTCAGTGATGCACACCACATTCTTTGACTCTGCAAGGGATGCAGCTTGGAAGGCCATCAAGGAGCTTGGTGATAGACTCAAGTGCAGAATGCTAAACACCCAAAATGACCTTAGGGAATAAAAGAAGCATACCCAAGAGTTAGAGGCTACCAACCAACGTTTAAGAGAGGACATCATAGACTTAGCAATGGAGTCATGTGATCAGGATCGACAGATTGCCTCTAGGGATGCCCTGTTAGCCAACTTGGCAAGTGAGATGGGATTGTAACGTACTTCGTTAGTTGGACCACCACACTTATCATTTTATTTCACAAAAATGTTGTATAAAATAAGTTGAACCTTGGATGCTTGTAATGGATTTATGTATGCCATGACTTGTTTGTTTTGATTTCCAAAAATATGCTTGTGATGATTTGTCTTATGATTTTCTGTATCTATGTTGATTCTAACTTTTTCTATCTTATAAAATAGATGCCTAATGTTACTATCAACACGGCTGAAGAGTTCAAGGGAACTCGTTTCGGCACTCATCTTATTGAGCTCACTAGTGCGCTCAATCTTCCGCTACCTAGCATCATGATGCTTCCCCTCACCAAGTTCGAGAGGAAGGACCTTTGGGGCTTCAAGGTTACTCAGCCAAGACGCCAGACTGAGCCAGCCGCGGAGGCTATCCCCTTCAAGATCATGCCTGATGACAAGGAGAGAGGCCTAGAGGTAGTCATGCAGGATTTACTTGGGCGTTTGCTAGGGAGACACTCTCGAGAGATTAGAGGTACTCACTTCCACGCCTTCGGTAGACGTGACGAGGATGGTGAGGACATTGACTTCGAGGATACTACTAGAGAGACGGCAGAACCGATTCGTCTATACCTCCAAGACTTAGAGGTTCTTCTTAGGCACCTAGATACTGATAGGACCAACGTCATGCTTAGCAATGACGAACTCCAGGTGTAGCTTCGTGAGAAGGACAAGCTCTTCGCGGAGCAAGATGAGATAGTCAAGGAAATGGAGGCCAAGTTTGAGAGTCAGGATAGAAAGTTCAAGAGTCAAGAGAAAAGAGTACAAGATAGGAACAAGAGGATTCGAGAGATGACTGCAGAACTAGCGGCCAAGGACTTCGAGGTCGAGCATCAGCAGGGTGTGATTGAGAGACTTCGTTCACAGAAGAGGGCTATCAAGTCCAAGATAGAGGCCTTGACTACCAATGTCGAGGAATACAAGACCGCTATGGAGAATGCAGGTCTTACAC
Organism: Avena sativa; assembly: GCA_916181665.1. NCBI lineage: Eukaryota > Viridiplantae > Streptophyta > Magnoliopsida > Poales > Poaceae > Avena > Avena sativa. The sequence goes on from OV702284.1 coordinate 381,948,742, forward strand.
TTGTTGATGAGGAGGTTGATGCAGAGGAGTAGTGATGACTACTCATTTACATTTTATTTACCATGCTTTTGATTATTGAGTCGCAATGACCATCCAACATGTGGATGGATTGCTATTGGTGTGTTTGCTTTTCAAAAACTTGTTGTCTATGTTGTTGAACTTTTGTTATTTTGATGCATGTTTGTCTTTGTCTATGTGATGTATTGTGCATGTTAAGCATCTATGGGTATCTCATTCTTATCCTTATGAAACCACAGATGCCTCCTCGACGTGCCAAACCCAACCCGAACAACAACAATGTCACCCCAGAGATGCAGCAGCTGATGACAGCACAAGCACAACTGATGCAAATGATGACAACTTTCATGCAGAATCAGAACAACAACAATAACAACAATAACAACAACAACAACAACAACAACAATCAGAACAATCCACCAGGTTTTGACATGCTTACCAGATTCTTAAGACTGAGGCCTGCTAAGTTCTCAGGAACTACTGATCCCATGGTGGCCAATGACTGGCTACGCTCAGTGAACAAGGATTTGGTAACCGTTGGCTGTACTGATGAAGAGAAAGTCAGGTTTGCAGCACACTTGTTGGAAGGACCAGCAGCTACTTGGTGGGATAACTTCCAGATCACCACTCCCATTGAGGATGTGACATGGGCTATATTTGAAGATGGTTTCCGTACTGCTCACATCTCATCCGGAGTGATGAGTTTGAAGAAGAAGGAATTTCATAACTTGAAGCAGAGCGACCGCAGCGTGGCTGAATATATTGAGGAGTTTAACAATCTGGCGCGTTATGCACCGAATGAAGTTGGCACTGATGCTAAGAGGAAAGAGAAGTTCCTCGAAGGATTGAACGATGAACTGAACCTGCAGCTATCTGTGGCCTATGTCCCCACTTATCAGTCTCTTTGTGACAAGGCTGCCATCTTGGAGAGCAAGATGAAACAGGTTAAAAGCAGGAAGAGGAAACACTCTGACAAGCATAGCTTGGGATCGTCTCACAAGTGTTCCCATTATGATGATAGTGGGAGTTCTGGATCCCACAAGCATGTAAAGTACAACAACCACAACAACCACAACCGTCATCATGAAAACAAGCATCACCATAGTCATGACAATGACAAGTATAAGAATCACAAGAGTGGATACAAGAACCACCACAATGGAAGTGGAAGTGGTAGTGGAAGCCAGCCTGTTAAGAAGGATCTTAGTCAGGTTGAATGTTTTAAGTGCAAGAAGATGGGGCATTATGCAAATGAATGCCCGGAAAAGAAAGTTGAAGGACCCAACAAGCCCAACCCTTTCCAAAAGGGACAAGTGAACCACATTAATGTGGAGGAAATCTATGATGAACCTGATGTCGTTGCTGGTAAGTTCAAACTCAATTCTGTTCCAGCATTTGTTCTCTTTGATACTGGTGCATCTCATTCATTCATATCAAGAGCATTTTTTGAAATAAATGAACTACCAGTAGAAACTATTGGGTGTCCTATAAAAGTAAGTTCTCCTGGCGGAGAAATGATAGTGAACTCAGGATGTCATGATCTAGTCATAGAGTTTGGGAAGTCTAAGTTTCCCATTAATCTGATAATCCTAAATTCCCAAGGATTGGATGTCATATTGGGAATGGACTGATGACCAAGCACAAAGGAGTACTAGATTGTGCCAACCATAGTGTCACACTCACAACTCCAGAAAATAAATGGATTAGATTCAAGACTAACTTTGAACCGAAAGGGAGTAAGCTAAATTCTCTTAAGGGGGTGAGCATAGACAGTGTGCGAATTGTGAGTGAACATCCGGATGTGTTTACAGAAGAATTGTCAGGAATGCCACCAGATAGAGATGTGGAGTTTCTTATTGACTTGCTACCAGGATCTGGACCAATAGCAAAGAGACCATACAAGATGTCAGTTGATGAGTTGAAAGAACTCAAGAAACAACTTGGAGAATAGTTGCAGAAAGGATTTATTCAACCAAGTTCTTCGTCTTGGGGAGCACCAATTTTGTTTGTGGAAAAGAAAGATAGAAGTCAAAGGTTATGCATAGATTACCATTCACTCAATGAGGTGACTATTAAGAACAAATACCCTTTGCCTAGAATCAATGACTTGTTTGATCAGCTAGAAGGAGCCTGTGTGTTCTCAAAGATTGATCTCCGTTCAGGTTATTTCCAGCTCAAGATAAGAGAACAAGACATACCTAAGACAACTTTTACCACTAGGTATGGATTGTATGAGTATACCGTGATGCCATTTGGTTTGACCAATGCACCAGCATACTTCATGAATATGATGAATAAGGTGTTCATGGAGTTCCTTGACAAGTTTGTTGTCGTTTTCATTGATGACATTTTGATCTACTCCAAGAGCAAATAAGAGAATGAAGGACATTTGCGTTTGATACTTGAGAAGCTTAGAGAGCATAAGATGTATGCCAAATTCAGCAAGTGTGAGTTCTGGTTGAATGAAGTTGGATTTCTTGGACACGTTGTGTCAGGAGATGGTGTAGCAGTTGATCCCGCAAAAGTGTCACCTGTAACTAAGTGGGAATCTCCTGAGTCAGTGAAAGAGGTTCGTAGTTTCATTGGCTTGGCAAGATACTACAGAAGGTTCATTGAGAATTTCTCCAAGATAGCTAAGCCAATGACAGAGTTGCTAAAGAAAGACAAGAAATTTGCTTGGTCTGAAGGATGTGAACTCAGTTTCCAAGAATTGAAGAAGAGACTAGTGACAGCACCAGTCTTATGTTTGCCAGATTTGGAGAAGGATTTCCAAGTATATTGTGATGCATCTCATCATGGATTAGGTGTAGTGTTAATGCAAGAAGTGAAAGTTGTGGCTTATGCCTCGAGACAACTCAAAACTCATGAGGTAAATTACCCTACTCATGATTTAGAGTTAGCCTCTGTTGTCCATGCACTCAAAACATGGAGACACTATCTTTTGGGAAAGCGATCTGAAGTGTTCACAGATCACAAAAGTTTGAAGTATATCTTCACCCAGAAAGAAATCAACATGAGACAAAGAAGATGGCTAGAACTCATCAAGGACTATGACTTGAGTTTGCAATACCACCCTGGTAAAGCAAATGTTGTAGCAGATGCTCTAAGCCGTAAGGTTTTTGTGAATGGCCTTACTAAGGGAGAATTGCCAGATGATCTGTGTGCCCAATTTAGAGATCTCAGATTGGAGATTGTGCCTGAAGGACATCTCATGTCATTGGACGTTCAACCCACTTTGTTGGACAAAATCAAAGAAGCCCAAAACACAGATAAGGAAATTGAAGAGATTAAGGAAAAGATTGGCAAAGGGAAAGCCAAAGGATTTCATGAAGAAGAATAGGGTACTTTATGGTATGGGAAACGTATCTGTGTTCCACAAGATCCGAAGCTTCGGAAACTGATTTTACAAGAAGCGCACAACTCACCATATTCCATTCATCCGGGTAACACCAAAATATACATGGATATGAAGGAAAGATTTTGGTGGAATAATCTCAAGAAGGACATTGCCGAACATATTGCTTTGTGTGATGTGTGTAGTAGAGTGAAAGCGGAACATCAGAAACCAGCAAGATTACTGCAACCACTACCTATTCCTGATTGGAAGTGGGACAAGATTGGCATGGATTTCATCACCGGATTGCCAAGGACCAGGTCAGGATATGATTCTATTTGGGTAATAGTGGATCGCCTACCTAAAGTGGCTCATTTCATACCCGTGAAGACAACCTATACAAGTGCTAAGTTAGCCAAGATCTATATGAGTAGAATTGTATGTCTACATGGAGTACCCAAGAGTATTGTGTCTGATAGGGGAACTCAATTCACCTCTCATTTCTGGAGGCAACTACATGAGTCATTGGGAATGAGGTTGAAATTCAACACTGCTTTTCATCCTCAGACTGATGGACAAACAGAAAGGACCAACCAGATTCTTGAAGATATGTTGAGGGCATGTGCCCTAGACTATGGAGCCAGTTGGGATGAAAGTCTACCCTACGCAGAATTCTCTTACAATAACAACTATCAAGCCAGTATTGAGATGGCACCATTTGAGTTTATCTATGGGAGAAAATGTACCACCCCATTACTATGGAATGGTGTGGGATAAAGAAGTTTGTTCGGACCAGAACTAATCAAAGAGGCTGAAAGGGAAAGTCAAGCTAGTTAAGGACAGATTGAAGATAGAACAGTCCCGACAGAAAAGCTACGCAGATCCTAAGCGTAGAGAGGTCACCTATGAAGTGGGTGATAGAGCTTATCTTAGAGTGTCACCACTTCGTGGAGTGAAGATATTTGGAGTCAAAGGAAAATTGGCCCCAAGATATGTTGGACCATTCAAGATTCTGAGTCGTAAAGGAGAAGTAGATTATGAGATTAAACTGCCAGAGTCATTGTCTGCTGTTCACAATGTGTTTCATGTGAGTCAGCTAAAGAAATGCCATCTAGAAATGGAAGAGACTTCTTTAAAGGATACTATACCTTTGGAGGAAGTCCAACTGGAAAGAGATCTCACTTACGAGGAGAAACCTATCAAGATTCTTGAGACTGCAGAAAGAGTTACTCGGACTAAGACTATCAAATTCTGCAAAGTTCAATGGAACCATCATTCCGAAGAAGAAGCAACATGGGAAAGAGAAGATGATCTTCGGAAAGACCACCCTCACCTATTTGCTAGCCAACCTGAATCTCGAGGACGAGATTCACCTTAAGGGGGTTAGATTTGTAACATCCCTAAAATTATATTTTCAAAGATTGCAGATCATTCATGCATGCATATCATTTAGGGATCAATTTCAAACTCATTTTAGGAAAACAGAAGCACTGAGTGCTATTATTTTATGTAAGCAAGCATTGGTCTAATGCCACTCTCAAGTGAGAGAATATTTGTTTTAAACCAAGTTTTATTTGCTCTTAAGATGGTTGGTTGTGTGTCAAGGGTTGGACAAAAATTTACAAACAAATATGGTTTTAAACCATTTTCAAAACCTATTCAAATCTTGTGCTAAGGCACTATTTATTTTGATTTTACAAAAAGGACCAAGCAGGTATAGAGAGACAACATGGTTTTATGCCCAAAAGCATGAAGGTTACACTTTACAAAATCCAGAATAAGTTTGGAATTCAAATGCTTTTGATTTCATTTGAAAATAATTCCAGAATATCAAATTAGAAAAAGAAAAGAGTTTCGAAATCAGTACTGGGCCTGGTGCCACGTTTTCGGCCCAGCAGACAAAGCAGCCCACCCGGGCCACCTCTCTCTGCCTTTCCTCACCGTGCCTGCGCACACCCCCTCGCTGACCACTGGGCCCCGCAGCCACGTCACCTCGTCGTCCCCAAATCACGCCTGTGACCGGCACCGCAGCAGCCGTTTCCTCCCGACGCAAATGCGCTTAAATCCCATTGATGCCGCGCGTAATTCTCGCCCCTGCTCCGGCTATTTAACCCCCACCCCTCTGTGACCATTTCCCCTCACTCAGTGCCCCCCCTTCGCCACCAGGTTGCCCACAATCTCGCTTGCACTGCCGCAGTACCGAGCCACTCCGGCGTGCGATTCCGTTGAGCACTCCTCGCCCCTTGCCTTCTAATCTTGCCAGCATGATCGCAGTAACCTTGCGTATCTTCTAACACCATTGGTGCGTGCTAGGACCATCCGGAGCCTCGCCAACGTCGACGACTGCACGTGCCGACGAAGCCCGCAACTCCGACGAGCTCTCCTGGTTAGTACTAACCGCGCCGTTCCCTCTCGTTGGCACTCGCGTGACCAGCATCGTCTCGCGCATCTAACGCACTTCTCCTTTTTCCTTGACTTGACATGTACCCTCGCCAGCGACGACGAACAGAAGCGACCGTCGCTAGAAGGAACTACGGCGAGCAATCTCCGTTGACCTCGAGCGCCCCTTCGCCAACCAAGCATACCTTGAGCATCAGCAGCGCACGGCGAACTCGTTAAGCTATCTCTCCCTCTCCCGCGCGACCTAGATCACCGACAATGTCTCTGACAGAGCCGCCGCCAGCGTCGCTAGACTTTGGTCGCCTGGCCCACAGCCGTTAGATCTAGATCCAACGCGTAGAATTAGATTTGTAACATCCCCAAAATCATGTTTCAAACTTATGCATATTATTCATGCATGCATGATCATATGTTTTTCATTTCAAACAAAACACTTCAAAAACAGGAGCATATGAGCTCATTATTTTATGTGACCAGCATTTGAAACAAATACTACTCTTTAATAGAGATTGTTGTTCATGAAACCAAACTTTGTTGTCTTATTGCTCTCAGGTTGTTTTGCTAGATTGCCAAGGTTTTAAACCAAAATTTCAAAGAAAATACAATTTGAAAACCAATTTCAAAACCAATATAAAACAAGTGCTATGTCACTGTTATTTTTATTTTATTCCAAATGACCAAGCCAATTCAAAGTGACCACTTGGTGTTATGCCCAGATTTGTGACTATTGCACAATGCAAAAATCCTGAAAAGATTTGAATTCAAATAGAGTTTGAAATCATTTGAAAATCATTCCAGAAAATCAAATCAGAAATAGAAAAGGAATAAAGAAAAGGAAAAAGCCCAGCGCCAGGGTTTGAGCCCATCAACAGATCCAGCCCAGCTAGCCCACCCGGGTCCCCTCTCTCTCTCTCTCTCTCTCTCTCTCTCTCTCTCTCTCTCTCTCTCTCTCTCTCTCTCTCTCTCTTTCACTCGTAGACGCACACACAGAGTCGCTGACGCCAGGACCCCATCTCCCATCTGTTTATTTTGCTGACAAGTGGACCCGTGACCTAGTCGTCGTCTTCGTCAATCACGCGCGCCTGCGACGCTCACGCCGCCGTTACTCGCCGCAGTCACTACCGCGTTGATTCCCATTGATTCCGCGAGTAACTCCACGCCCAGCTCCGGCTATTTAAACCTCTCCCCCTCGCGACCATTTCCCCTCACTCAATTTCCTCTCCACGCCACCAGGCTGCTCGCAACTCGCCAAACACCGTCGCAGCTCCGACGACCACCGGCGTGCGATTCCGGTAAGACCCCGTCGCCCCTTGCTGTCTAATTTGGCCAAAATGATCACAACATCCATGCGCATCTTCTCAACCTATTGGTGCATGCTAGGACCATCTGGAGACTCGCCAACGACGACGAATGCAAGCACCCGACGCCTTCTTCTTCTCCGGCGAACGATTGCGGTAAGCACCGAGCGCCCCTTGACCTCTCTCGCATACGACTAGGTTCGCCTCGTCCTTGCGCAGCTACTGATGCCTCTGGTTGGTGCTAGGAAGGCTCAGAGCGTCGGCAACAACTCCGTCTGCAACCACCCTACGCCGTGCACAACTCCGACGAGCTCCCTCATCCACTACAGCGCGCCCCTTGACCAGCCATCACCACCTTGAGCATCAGCATCACATGGCGAGCTCGGTAAGCCCCTTCCCCCTCTCCCGCGCGACCTAGAATGCCAGCTCCGCCACTGACAGAGGCGCCGCCGCCTGTCGCCGCCGCTAGCGCCGCCACTAGATGGTCAGGCTGCTCAGGAACGTTGGATCCAGATCGTGCGGATAGGATAGAACGCGAGCGAAGCGGTAAGATTAGATCTAAGCCGCGCGATTAAGTTAGATCTAGCGGCTCAGAAGCGTGATTCGACGCGAAACGGTACGCGCCAATCAGAGCGTGACGCGTGGCTAGGGTTTAGATTTAAAACAGAATTTGAATCAGATTATTGTTTGAATTTGATTTAGCTATAACTTTTGATCCCCACGTTAGAATTTGACAAATTTTATACCGTTGGAATGAGGAGAGCAAGCTCTTTCTGATTATGCAATGTGTTTAAAGTTTTGCTTCTGTTAAAATGTTTTTATTTGCAGAAACATGTGTAGGACTTATTTGAGTATATGAAATGATTAGGAATTGTTTTAAGGGTTAAATAATTATTGTTTGGCAAGTTCTTGACTTGTTTAGGACTCAGTACTATGCACTTGCTTGGTTGAGTTTTGAAAATCATCACTTAGCATTTTGCATGCATGCATATATTTTTGGTTGTATATGTTTTGTGTGTAATTTGTGGCTACCATTTCTTGTGTAGATTTTGGTGCTAGTGATTGTGATTGTGAGGAGTGCTACTCTCCCAACTACCAAGGCAAGTGGTACTCATGAATATTATTATCCTATGTTTTCTCCTAAGCATTAGAAATATTTTGTTAGGCTTGCATGCTATATTTTTGCTTATATGCCATGTTGGAAAATCCTAGTAGTTTTAGAAATGCTAGGAAATTTCTAAGTTAAGTTACTATCTATGCCATGCTTAGCCTAGCTAGTAGCAAACAAGGGATGGTAAAAATATACATGCTATGATGAAAATATTTCTAAGTCTTTGGACTTGTATTTTGCCTAATAAAACAACTAAGTTAATGAAACACCTGGGTGGAATGGAAGGAAAGGTTTATGTTGAGTGGTTACACAAGGCCCATTTCTATGGTTTACCTTGTGTATCTCACTTGTGGTAAGCCACCCAGGAACAAAGAGATTTTAGTGGCCAAGTGTTAAGAAGCTTCTAGTGCAGCCACTTGGCAATATGGGCTCTGCCTGGACCATATAGGTTGCTAGAACTTAGCCATTTGGACAGTTGGTGGTAGTGGGAATGATAGGTTGGAGCGCGTCCATTTGGTCTAAGGGAAGGCTTCTGAAAGGTCCTGTCTTGGTGAAACCAAGTCTGGTGGGGAAAGTGCACAACCTCTGCAGATGGGAAAAAATCTAAGTACCTAGCCAAGTCCATGGCAATGGACAACTTGAGCATCAAGGCATGGAAGCTATCAAGAATCTCCTCATCCCAATTTCTAAGTAAAAATTTGTGGGTGAACAAGGGTGAAGGACCTCAATGTCTATTGGTGGTTCCTTGGGAAAAGTTTTGACAAAGGAAAAACTTAGTGATTTCAACTAATAGGTAAAATCTATTTTGAGCAAAGCAAGCCAAGCTACACTTAGCCAAACTGCATATAGTATCTAGACCACTTAAAAAGTTACTAAGGTATCACTTGCCAATATTATTCCAAAGTATTGACACACTGTGGCTGTAACTTGTGATGTTGCAGGTTACTCTGATGAGGATTAGGGGTCATGAGTCTACACTCAACATGTTTGCCTGTGGCACATGAAGATGAAGACTTTTATTTATCTACTTATTCAAACTCTTGTATTAGGCATGTGGCCTTGGAGTTGTAAAGACTTTTCTTTCCACTAAGGAAAATTTTTCAACAACTTCTACACTTGTCTATTCTTCTCGTAAAACTTTTCTAATCTTCTTTCTCATCTCTACTTATAGATGAACTCCATCAGCGAAGCCGTAAGGAAAGGACCACTCATGACAATGACTTTGGAGTGTGAGACAGAATTTCCCAAGGCTCTTAAGGACCTCATGGTTGCATTAGAAATACAAGGTGCAGCTGTGTACAAAGGTTTTCCTGTGATGGATGAAGGAGTGGAATACTGGTGGGTGCAACTTCACTTGTATAAAAAGAAGGAAGACAACCATCAGGAAAAAGGATTCTGCATGTTCACCAATTCAGTGGTGCACACTACATTCTTTGAATCAACAAAGGATGCAGCTTGGAAGACCATCAAAGAACTTGGTGATAGAGTCAAGTGCACAATGCTCAACCTCCAAAATGATCTAAGGAAAGAAAAGGAACATACCCAAGAGTTGGAAGCTACAACCAAACCTTAAGAGGAGACATTATAGACTTAGTGATGGAGTCATGTGAGCAAGATAGGCTGATTGCTTCTAGAAACATTGTGTTAGCCAACAGATCCAGTGAAATAGGATTGTAAACGTACTTCGTTAGTTGGACCACCACTTATCACCTTATTTTCCAAATGTGACTTTAAAACAAGTTGAACCTTGGTTGTTGTAATGGATCCATGTATGCCATGACTTGTGTGTTTTGATTTCCAAGGATATGTATGTGATGTTTTGTCTTTTGTTTTATATTGAATTGTGTTGTTCTAACTTTTCTATCTTATAAATAGATGCCTACTGTTACCATCAGCACTGTTGAGGAGTTACGGGTTACTCGCTTTGGTCCTCGTATTGTTGAGCTTACTACTTTGCTCAATCTCCCTCTTCCCACCATCATGGTGCTTCCCCTCACCAAGTTTGAGAGGAAGGACCTCTGGGGCTTCAAGGTCAACCAGCCTGAACGCCAGGCAGAGCCTACCACGGAGGCCATTGTCTTCAAGCTCATGCACGATGACAAGGAGAGAGGCCTTGAGGTAGTCATGCAGGATCTGATAGGACGTCTGCTAGGGAGACACTCCCGACAGGTTAGAGGTACCCACTTCCACGTCTTCAGAAGACGTGATGAGGATGGAGAGTCCATCGACTTCGAGGATGATTCGAGGGACGCAGCAGCCGATTCGCCTGTACCTCCAGGACTTAGAGTCTCTCATTAGGCACGTGGACTCCGATAGGACCAACGTCATGCTCAGTAATGACGAGCTCCAGGTGCAGCTTCGCGAGAAGGACAAGCTCTTCGCGGAGCAAGATGAGATAGTCAAGGAGATGGAGGCGAAGTTCGAGAGCCAGGACAGGAAGTTCAAAAGTCAGGAGAAGCGTGTCCAGGATAGGAACAAGAAGATCCGAGACATGACTGAAGAACTGCAGTCCAAGGACTTCGAGCTCGAGTAGCAGCAGACAGTGATTGAGAGGCTTCGTTCCCAGAAAAGGGCTCTCAAGGCCAAGATAGAGACCTTGACCACTAGTGTCGAGGAATACAAGACCGCGATGGAGAACACAGGTCTTACCTTTGTCGAGGAGGAGATTGATGCCGATGAGTAGACTTGACTACTCTTTTATCATTTATTATCGTACTTGTTATTTGAGAACTTGTTATTTGACCATCCGACATGTGGATGGCTTGCTACTTGTGTGTTTTACTTTCTGAACTTGTTATCTTGTTGTTGAACCTTTATCTTTGTGTTGCATGCTTTGCGTTTGCTTATGTGATGTAATGTACATGAAAGCATCTATGGGTATCTCATTCTTATCTCTATTTGAACAAACCACAGATGCCTCCCCGTCGTGCAAACCCCAACCCCAACAATAACAACAACAACATCACTCCAGAAATGCAGCAAATGATGACCTCTCAGACTCAGCTAATGCAGATGATGACGACGTTCATCCAGAACCAAAACAACAACAACAACAACAACAACAACAACAACAACAACAACAACAACAACAATAACAACAATAACAACAACAACAACCCACCGGGTTTTGATATGCTTACCAGGTTCTTGAGATTGAGGCCAGCAAAGTTCCCAGGGACGACTGATCCCATGGTGGCCAATGATTGGCTATGTTCTGTGAACAAGGACTTGGTGACCGTGGGCTGTACTGATGCTGAAAAAGTCAGATTTGCAGCACATTTGCTAGAGGGACCAACCGCCACATGGTGGGACAACTTCCAGATCACCACTCCCATAGAAGATGTGACATGGGCTATCTTTGTGGATGGCTTTCGCACTGCTCATATCTCATGTGGAGTGATGAGTCTGAAAAAGAAGGAGTTCCATAACCTGAAGCAGCGCCACCGCAGTGTGGCTGAATATATTGAGGAGTTCAACAATCTGGCGCGATATGCACCAGATGAGGTTGACACCGATGCTAAGAGGAAAGAAAAGTTCCTCGAAGGGTTGAATGATGAGCTGAATCTGCAGTTGGCTGTGGCATATGTTCCCACTTATCAGTCTCTCTGTGACAAGGCTGCTATTTTGGAGAACAAAATGAAGCAAGTTGAAAGCAGGAAGAGAAAGCACTCAGATAAGCACAGCTCGGGATCGTCTCACAAACGTTCCCATTATGATGACAGTGGAAGCTCAGGATCCCACAAGCATGGGAAATTCAACAAGCACCACAACCACAACCGTCATGACAACAAGCATCACCGTAGTCATGACAATGACAAGTACAAGAACCACAAGGGTGGATACAAGAGCCACCACAGTGGTAATGGAAGTGGAAGTGGAAGCCAGCCTGTCAAGAAAGACATAAGTCAGGTTGAATGCTTCAAGTACAAGAAGGTGGGGAATTATGCAAATGAATGCCCAGAAAAGAAAGTTGAAGGACCCAACAAGCCCAACCCTTTTCAGAAGGGACAGGTGAACCACATTAGTGTGGAGGAAGTCTATGAGGAGCCTGATGTTGTTGCTGGTAAGTTCAGACTCAATTCTATTCCAGCATTTGTTCTTTTTGATAATGGAGCATCGCATTCATTCATATCAAAAGCATTTGTTGATAGAAATGGGTTTCCAACTGAAAACATTGGGTGTCCAATAAAAGTTAGTTCTCCGGGTGGATATATGATAGTAAGTCTTGGATGCCGGGATCTAGTAATAGAGTTTGGAAAGCATAAATTTCCAGTGAGTCTGATAATCCTAGATTCCCAAGGACTGGACGTAATATTGGGAATGGATTGGATGGCTAAGTATGAAGGAGTACTAGATTGTGCTAATCGTACTGTTGCACTCACAACCCCGGAAAGAAAACGGATTAAATTCAAGTCCAACTTTGAATCAAAAGGAAGTAAGCTAAATTCTCTTAAGGGGGTTAGCATGGACAGTGTGCCAATTGTGAGTGAGTATCCGGATGTGTTTCCGGAAGAATTGCCGGGAATGCCACCAGATAGAGATGTGGAGTTTCTTATAGATTTGGTACCAGGGTCTGGACCAATAGCAAAGAGACCATATAAAATGTCAGTTGATGAACTGAAAGAACTCAAGAAACTACTTGGAGAAAAGTTGCAGAAAGGATTTATTCAACCAAGTTCTTCATCTTGGGGAGCCCCAGTTTTGTTCGTGGAGAAGAAAGATAGAAGTCAAAGGTTATGCATAGATTACCGTTCACTCAACGAGGTAACTATCAAGAACAAATACCCTTTGCCTAGAATCAATGACTTGTTTGATCAGCTAGAAGGAGCATGTGTGTTCTCAAAGACTGATCTCCGGTCAGGTTATTTTCAACTCAAGATAAGAGAACAAGACATACCTAAGATAGCGTTCACTACAAGGTATGGATTGTATGAGTATACCGTAATGCCATTTGGTTTGACCAATGCTCCAGCATACTTCATGAATATGATGAACAAGGTGTTCATGGAATTCCTTGACAAGTTTGTTGTCGTTTTCATCGACGACATCTTAGTCTACTCCAAGAGCAAAGAAGAGCATGAAGGACATTTGCGTTTGATACTTGAGAAATTAAGAGAGCATAAACTTTATGCCAAATTCAGCAAGTGCGAATTCTGGTTGAATGAAGTTGGATTTCTTGGTCATGTTATGACAAAGGATGGTGTAGCAGTTGATCCTGCTAAAGTTTCAGCTGTGACTGAATGAGAATCTCCCAAGTCAGTGAAGGAAGTTCGTAGTTTCCTTGGCTTAGCAGGTTACTACAGAAGGTTCATTGAAAATTTCTCCAAGGTAGCTAAGCCTATGACTGAATTGTTAAAGAAAGACAAGAAGTTTGCTTGGTCTGAAGGTTGTGAACTCAGCTTTCAGGAATTTAATAAGAGACTTGTGACAACACCCGTCTTGTGTCTGCCAGATTTGGAAAAAGATTTCCAAGTATATTGTGATGCATCTCATCAGGGTTTGGGTGCAGTACTTATGCAAGACGGTAAAGTTGTGGCTTATGCCTCGAGACAACTCAAAACTCATGAAGTGAACTATCCTACTCATGATTTAGAGTTAGCCTCTGTTGTCCATGCACTCAAAACATGGAGACACTATCTTTTGGGAAAGCGTTGTGAAGTGTTCAAAGATCACAAAAGTTTGAAGTATATCTTCACCCAAAAGGAAATTAATATGAGACAAAGAAGATGGCTAGAACTTATCAAGGACTATGACCTTAGTTTGCAATACCACCCCGGTAAAGCAAACGTTGTAGCAGATGCTCTAAGTCGTAAGGTTTTTGTGAATGGCCTTACCAAAGGAGAATTGCCAGATGATCTGTGTACCCAATTTAGAAAACTCAGATTGGAGATTGTGCCTGAAGGACATCTCATGACTTTGGATGTTCAACCCACTTTGTTGGACAAGATCAAATAAGCCCAGAAGATTGATAAGGAAATCGAAGAGATTAAAGAAAAGATTGGCAAAGGAAAAGCCAAAGGGTTCCATGAAGACAAATAGGGTATTTTATGGCATGAGAAACGTATCTGTGTTCCACAAGATCCGGAGCTTTGGAAACTAATTTTGCAAGAAGCACACAACTCACCGTATTCCATTCATCCGGGTAACACCAAAATGTACATGGACATGAAAGAAAGATTTTGGTGGAATAATCTCAAGAAGGACATCGCCGAACATATTGCTTTGTGTGATGTGTGTAGTAGAGTGAAGGCGGAACATCAGAAACCAGCAGGTTTACTTCAACCACTACCCATTCCTGATTGGAAGTGGGACAAGATTGGTATGGATTTCATTACCGGATTACCAAGGACCCGGTCGGGATATGATTCTATTTGGGTAGTAGTGGATCGCCTAACTAAAGTGGCTCATTTCATACCCGTGAAGACAACCTATACAAGTGCTAAGTTAGCCAGAATTTACATGAGTAGAATTGTTGTCACATCCCAAAATTTTCCAAATTTTGAAATGTGAAAAATAAATAAACAAAATAAATAATTGTTGAAAATTAGGGTGAAAAGAAACATTTTATTACAAATGGAAACATCAAAACCTATTTTGATCAAATAGAATCCTAAAGGGATTTAAAAAGATAAACAAATAATAAATAAAGTTATAAAAGTTGGAATCACCATTTTTGGAGATTTAAATCGAAAGTTATGTAATATACAAGATATAGAAAAAGAATTAAGAAAATGAAATAAAAACATATAGGCCCATGTGCCATGTTCAAATTATATCTATAAAAATAGTGCCAATGTTATCTATTTAGAATAATCTACCTAAAAATTTCTTTTGTAAATTTTCTAAGAAAATCTGGTTTAAATTTGAATAAATTTAGGACGCAAATTCTATAAAAGAAAAAATGGAAAAGAAAAAAAAAACGATCGGAAAAAAAAGAGCCGCAACGACCCAGCCGGCCACGGTCCAATTCTTTCCCGAGCTAGCCCACCATGTCGACCCATGTCTATACATTGTTTTTTCCTTCTATTTCTCTTGGGATGAAATTCTTGGCGCATAAATTGGCTGACCGAGTCGATTGCTCTTCTTCTTCCTCGTGCACGTACAGACTAGTTACAGCCATGCACATGCAAAATACACTAGTGTTGATTTTCTTTCTATTTTATACTAAAATTCCGTTACTGCATGATTAAGTCGCTTACTCTCTTTTCTCTTCTTATTTTCTTGCTTTTGTCTATGAAACCACCGAAGAAACAATATCCTGGCAGCCTTTCTTTTTCTTTCATTTCTTTAAGAGCGTTGTATGCATGGAGTCTTGTTATCTCTCTCACCTCAGCTCTTTTCTTTTTCTAACGATCAACAAGAACTCCAACAGCTTTTCGTTCCCGTTAGCGACACTGCACCGTTCCAATTAAAATAGTCTAGCAGACGTAGTCGAGAGAAACGTTACACTGACTCACGTACAGCATGTAATTGCCAGAAACTGCTCTACCGTTACTTGTATTGATTCTTCATTTTAATTCTATGAATTAGAGCACACCATCTCCTCCCATATATTACCAAACGATGACACTACATCTCCTTTCCCATCTCTGGTACCAGTCCGTCAACTGCTCTCTCCATGGCAGAATTTAGTGGAGCTTCAACTTAGATTGCCGCTAAACTCTACACCTCTTTCCGGCGATCACAAATACGAGAAGCCGATCTACTGCGCCACCACGACCGTGAGGAGAAGAAGAATCGTTCTGGAAAAAAAAGCAGTTCAATCCTTTGATCACGCCGACTGTACGACGTCTTTCTTCAAACTCAGTTCACCATCTTCGCCGTGTAACTACGCCATACTCGGTGAGCTCCGTCAAAAATCTTTGCACTCACACTTTACTCGTATATATGCGTATCTCATAGACATGATTTCTAGCTGTATTTCTCTAGTTGACTCGGTCGCCGGTGAACCGAATGTCATCCGGTGGCTTGACCATATTAGCCTACCATATACACGTTTGTTGATCTTGATCCTAACATGAAAAATGTTCCAATTAACCCTAGGAGCCCAACAATAGTTTTAGTTCGCGAATACATTTGATATTTATTAATCTGTTTTGAAAAGTGACCAAGTCTCCGATGTATCGGTACTAGCATAATTACATGTACGTGTACTTGCATGTTCCCAGTGAACTGTTCGTATGCTTTACGGCTATGTCTTATCGATTACTCTAGTTATACCAGGATTTTGGTTACAAATGCCCGGCTTATTATAAATTTATTTGGTAGAAGTAATTGATCATGTTCGTCTTATACTGTTACAACTATTTTAGTTGTCTGGTTACTATCACTAGAGAGCTTGCCGAGTGAATTTGCAAATCTTAATTAGTTGTGATTGCTCATCTTACTAGTAGGCTAGATGAACCGTACTCATATTTTGGTTAGCTCATCCTAGTAGTGCTAAGCGTGATTGTTATTTGTATTCTTGAATATCTTTGTGATTTGTTAGGTGTTTAAACTTGTAAAATTCATAACTTTTGATCCACAAATTGGAAAAATGAAAATTTAATATCTATAGATTCACAAAAATGATTAGAACACAGTGGAGCCATAATTTAGTATTTTTGAGTCTGTTAAAATCACGTTTTATACAGAACCATTTGTGGAGTATTTTTAGTATAAAAATTGTTGTGTAAATTATTTTTAAGTAAATCCTTTTGCAAATGGTTGTAAATTGAACCCTCTGTACAGTAAGACCAAAATATAATTTTATTCTAGTATAAATAAGACCGTGGCAATTATTTAGTGAGAATGACCTTTCCAACTATTAGAAAATGTTGCTAATTGCTACAATTGCACAAATGGTTGCATTTGTAATCTTGAAAATATAAAATGTTCATAAATCACTTAGTAATGTTCAGAACCTTGTTATAAAAAATTGTACAATAAAAATTGCCATCTTGCATGTTTTACTTTGCATGATTTTTGTGTTGCCATTAGTGTTGATCTTGTGTATGTTTTGTCTTGGTTGTTTTGCTTGATAGATTGTGTTGATTGTCAAGTGTGTTATTGCGAAGAGTGTACCAACACCACCAACTACTAAGGCAAGTGACACTATCATCTAAAGTCCTACTATTTTCATTATACTTAGTGGATTTTGAAACATGCATGAAAAGAATTTCTATACTTATGCTATGCTAAATCCTAATAGGATATCCCTATATTTTCCTTAGTGAAAACAATGTAGTTGTAGTATGCTTAGCCCAGCTATATATTGGGATGGGATACATGTTATGATTATATAAAGTAATGAAAAGACTTATGTTTTATATAATAAAACAAGTACTCAATGAACCACCTGGGTGGACAAGGATATTCAAGTTTTGGACAAGGTGGCAACAAAAGGAACCATGTTTATATGGCCATCTCTTTTTGTATGTGCACTAGAAGGAAACCACCCAGGGACTTAGAGATTGAACATGTTTCTCGTACAGTGGCTTCCGTGTACAGCCACATGCTAAATGGGTTCTGGCTTAGTCAACTACATAGTGGAAGACCCATGCATTGGCATCTTCAGGTTAACTAGGATTGTGTAAGGGAACTTGAAACCCTACATTGGTGCCTGGATGACAAGCTAGCATTGTGTATTGGGAGGACTCCTACGAAAAGACTTTGTCACATTCTCAATCTGCCAGTACTCCATCTTGGTGAGTACTTATCCAGCGGCCACTGGTGGCATCAAGATGAGATTGTGTCATGTGGGTAAAGTGTACAACTTCTGCAGAAGATCAAATTCTAAGTACTTAGCCGTGTCCCCGGTTACGGACAACTCTGAGCAACTAAGGCCTGAAGCTATGGAAGATCTCGACATTCCAATTTCTCAAAGTAAAACTTGATGGTGTCAACAAGGGATTTGAAGCACTTGGAGTTTTCCAAGGAGTTCAGAAAGATTTGACAAAAGATCAAAACTATTTTGAAAAGATAGGATAAAACTATATTGCTTTATGCAAATGAGCCTAAACCCTACTTAGCCAAATGTGCATGTAATGATAGGATCCACTTATTTCTACATAGTAGTGAAACTTGCCAATACAATTCAAATGTATTGACCCTTGTGGCTGCAACTTATTATGTTGCAGGTTTGTTTGATGTTAGTGAAGTGTGTTGAATAGGATTACAAGTCTACAACCAACATGATTGCCTGTGGCACTTTGAAGATGAAGGACTCTATGCTTTATAGATATTCTGCTGCAATGTAATGTGATAGCCAAATGAGCTATGTAAGATGTAATGAATTATTTTATTCCTGGTTATAAAGTTGTATTATGACCTTTGTTTCTTGATATTACATCTTAACTATGGATGCTAGCTATTGATCTAGGGACTAGCATTGTAAACACAGGGATCTCTACCTTGTTAAAGGTTGGGACCTCTACAGATGGTATCAGAGCATTGTGTTGCCTGTAGGATTTGTAAACCCTAGGATTGGACAAAAACCCTTAGAAAATAGGAGTTGTATTTGTTCCAAAAATTATCTACAAACAATCTTGTAAACTCTTTCCTCAATCATTTTTGTTTTCAACTCTACATCTCTTCTACTTCAACTGGATGGAAAAACCTACCCATGACCAAAGACTTCACCATGTGCAAAGGACTTCTTCAACTCTAATGACTTCAACATCTTCAACTCTAATGACTTCAACATCTTCAGCATATTCACCAAGGACTTCCAACTTGGATATCACTAAGGACTACTAGTGAAAACCAAGAGACATTAGATTGCCTACCAAAGACATTGATATCAAGTTAGAGTATGGATCATATTGTCCTATGAGGTATGATTATACTAAGTTGTTATTTTCAAGAAAACTTGATGTTTCCTTCAACTCATGAGTTAAGCTCATAAGTTGATAAGTGATTGGTTGCTTGTTGAATGTTTGATGGTTTGATTGTTTGATTGAACTTGGTTGTTTTTGGGTGGTGTGTTAATTTTTTTTTAAAAACCTATCCACCAATACTTATCCCTATCAAACCAACAGATGCCTCCTCGCCGTGCCAACCCCAACCAAAACAACAACATCACCCCTGAGATGCAGCAGATGATGGCAGCTCAGACACAGTTGATGCAACAGATGACCACACTCATACAGAACAACAACAACAACAACAACAACAACAACAACAACAGCAACAGCAACAGCAACAGCAACAGCAACAGCAACAGCAACAGCAACAGCAACAGCAACAGCAACAGCAACAGCAACAGCAACAGCAACAGCAACAGCAACAACAACAACAACAACAACAACAACAACAACAACAACATTTGACATGCTCACCAAGTTTCTGAAACTTAGGCCTGTAAGGTTCTCTGGAACAACTGATCCAATGGAAGCCAATAATTGGTTACGTTCAGTGAACAAAGACTTAGTGACTGTTGGTTGCACTGATGAAGAAAAAGTAAGGTTTGCAGCATTTCTGCTTGAAGGACCAGCAGCAACATGGTGGGACAACTTTCAGATCACCACTCCCCTTGAAGATGTAACTTGGGCTATTTTTGAGGATGGTTTCCGTACAACTCACATCTCACCTGGAGTGATGTACTTGAAGAAAAAGGAGTTTCACAATCTGAAACAGCGTCACCTCAGTGTGGCTGAGTATATTGAAGAATTCAACAATCTGGCACGCTATGCACCAGATGAAGTTGATACAGATGCTAAGAGAATTCTTGAAGGACTCAACAATGAGTTAAATCTGCAGCTAGCTGTTGCCTATGTCCCAACTTATCAATCACTCTGTGACAAAGCCACCATATTGGAAAACAAGATGAATCAAGTTGAGAACAGAAAGAGGAAACATAAACTCAAGAACTATTCAGGATCATCAAAGAAGAAGCATTCATACAGAAAGAGCAATGAAGATTCTGAACCACATCAGTATCACCACAACAACAATGAAAGTGAGAATAATGGAAGTGATACTGACAATGGAGATGACCTTGGTCAGAACCAACATGACACATACAGGAAAAAGGACATTAGCCAGTTGCAATGCTATAATTGTAAGGAACTTGGACACTATGCATCAGACTGTCCAGAGAAGAAAAAGAAAAAGGATGCCAGAAGAGCCAATGGAAATGACTCCAATGTGACCCAAAAAGGACATGTGAACCACATTGACCTGAATGGAAACTTTGAAGAGATAGAAGAAGTGGATGTCAGGATTTAGAAAACTCAGAAGAGTCAAATAAGGATTCCTTGTCTGATTATTGAGTTGAACTCTTAGCCAAGAGAGCCATCAATGTAACCCTATGAGACTTTATTTTTAAGGGTGGTAGTACCCTAGTTATTTTAAGCCTACTTGTAACCCCAGCCTTCCCAAATCTCGGGACGAGATTTATTTTAAGGGTGGTAGCCTGTCACATCCCAAAATTTTCCAAATTTTGAAATGTGAAAAATAAATAAACAGAATAAATAATTGTTGAAAATTAGGGTGAAAAGAAACATTTTATTACAAATGGAAACATCAAAACCTATTTTGATCAAATAGAATCCTAAAGGGATTTAAAAAGATAAACAAATAATAAATAAAGTTATAAAAGTTGGAATCACCATTTTTGGATATTTAAATCGAAAGTTATGTAATATACAAGATATAGAAAAAGAATTAAGAAAATGAAATAAAAACATATAGGCCCATGTGCCATGTTCAAATTATATCTATAAAAATAGTGCCAATGTTATCTATTTAGAATAATCTACCTAAAAATTTCTTTTGTAAATTTTCTAAGAAAATCTGGTTTAAATTTGAATAAATTTAGGACGCAAATTCTATAAAAGAAAAAATGGAAAAGAAAAAAAAAACGATCGGAAAAAAAGAGCCGCAACGACCCAGCCGGCCACGGTCCAATTCTTTCCCGAGCTAGCCCACCATGTCGACCCATGTCTATACATTGTTTTTTCCTTCTATTTCTCTTGGGATGAAATTCTTAGCGCATAAATTGGCTGACCGAGTCGATTGCTCTTCTTCTTCCTCGTGCACGTAGAGACTAGTTACAGCCATGCACATGCAAAATACACTAGTGTTGATTTTCTTTCTATTTTATACTTAAATTCCGTTACTGCATGATTAAGTCGCTTACTCTCTTTTCTCTTCTTATTTTCTTGCTTTTCTCTATGAAACCACCGAAGAAACAATATCCTGGCAGCCTTTCTTTTTCTTTCATTTCTTTAAGAGCGTTGTATGCATGGAGTCTTGTTATCTCTCTCACCTCAGCTCTTTTCTTTTTCTAACGATCAACAAGAACTCCAACAGCTTTTCGTTCCCGTTAGCGACACTGCACCGTTCCAATTAAAATAGTCTAGCAGACGTAGTCGAGAGAAACGTTACACTGACTCACCGTTACTTGTATTGATTCTTCATTTTAATTCTATGAATTAGAGCACACCATCTCCTCCCATATATTACCAACGATGACACTACATCTCCTTTCCCATCTCTGGTACCAGTCCGTCAACTGCTCTCTCCATGGCAGAATTTAGTGGAGCTTCAACTTAGATTGCCGCTAAACTCTACACCTCTTTCCGGCGATCACAAATACGAGAAGCCGATCTACTGCGCCACCACGACCGTGAGGAGAAAAAGAATCGTTCTGGAAAAAAAAACAGTTCAATCCTTTGATCACGCCGACCGTACGACGTCTTTCTTCAAACTCAGTTCACCATCTTCGCCGTGCAACTACGCCATACTCGGTGAGCTCCGTAAAAAATCTTTGCACTCACACTTTACTCGTATATATGCGTATCTCATAGACATGATTTCTAGCTGTATTTCTCTAGTTGACTCGGTCGCCGGTGAACCAAATGTCATCTGGTGGCATGACCATATTAGCCTACCATATACACGTTTGTTGATCTTGATCCCAACATGAAAAATGTTCCAATTAACCCTAGGAGCCCAACAATAGTTTTAGTTCGCGAATACATTTGATATTTATTAATCTGTTTTGAAAAGTGACCAAGTCTCCGATGTATCGGTACTAGCATAATTACATGTACGTGTACTTGCATGTTCCCAGTGAACTGTTCGTATGCTTTACGGCTATGTCTTATCGATTAGTCTAGTTATACCAGGATTTTGGTTACAAATGCCCGGCTTATTATAAATTTATTTGGTAGAAGTAATTGATCATGTTCGTCTTATACTGTTACAACTATTTTAGTTGTCTGGTTACTATCACTAGAGAGCTTGCCGAGTGAATTTGCAAATCTTAATTAGTTGTGATTGCTCATCTTACTAGTAGGCTAGATGAACCGTACTCATATTTTGGTTAGCTCATCCTAGTAGTGCTAAGCGTGATTGTTATTTGTATTCTTGAATATCTTTGTGATTTGTTAGGTGTTTAAACTTGTAAAATTCATAACTTTTGATCCACAAATTGGAAAAATGAAAATTTAATATCTATAGATTCACAAAAATGAGTAGAACACAGTGGAGCCATAATTTAGTATTTTTGAGTCTGTTAAAATCACGTTTTATACAGAACCATTTGTGGAGTATTTTTAGTATAAAAATTGTTGTGTAAATTATTTTTAAGTAAATCCTTTTGCAAATGATTGTAAATTGAACCCTCTGTACAGTAAGACCAAAATATAATTTTATTCTAGTATAAATAAGACCGTGGCAATTATTTAGTGAGAATGACCTTTCCAACTATTAGAAAATGTTGCTAATTGCTACAATTGCACAAATGGTTGCATTTGTAATCTTGAAAATATAAAATGTTCATAAATCACTTAGTAATGTTCAGAACCTTGTTATAAAAATTTGTACAATAAAAATTGCCATCTTGCATGTTTGCATACTTTGCATGATTTTTGTGTTGCCATTAGTGTTGATCTTGTGTATGTTTTGTCTTGGTTGTTTTGCTTGATAGATTGTGTTGATTGTCAAGTGTGTTATTGCGAAGAGTGTACCAACACCACCAACTACTAAGGCAAGTGACACTATCATCTAAAGTCCTACTATTTTCATTATACTTAGTGGATTTTGAAACATGCATGAAAAGAATTTCTATACTTATGCTATGCTAAATCCTAATAGGATACCCCTATATTTTCCTTAGTGAAAACAATGTAGTTGTAGTATGCTTAGCCCAGCTATATATTGGGATGGGATACATGTTATGATTATATAAAGTAATGAAAAGACTTATGTTTTATATAATAAAACAAGTACTCAATGAACCACCTGGGTGGACAAGGATATTCAAGTTTTGGACAAGGTGGCAACAAAAGAAACCATGTTTATATGGCCATCTCTTTTTGTATGTGCACTAGAAGGAAACCACCCAGGGACTTAGAGATTGAACATGTTTCTCGTACAGTGGCTTCCGTGTACAGCCACATGCTAAATGGGCTCTGGCTTAGTCAACTACATAGTGGAAGACCCATGCATTGGCATCTTCAGGTTAACTAGGATTGTGTAAGGGAACTTGACACCCTACATTGGTGCCTGGATGACAAGCTAGCATTGTGTATTGGGAGGACTCCTACGAAAAGACTTTGTCACATTCTCAATCTGCCAGTACTCCATCTTGGTGAGTACTTATCCAGCGGCCACTGGTGGCATCAAGATGAGATTGTGTCATGTGGGTAAAGTGTACAACTTCTGCAGAAGATCAAATTCTAAGTACTTAGCCGTGTCCCCGGTTACGGACAACTCTGAGCAACTAAGGCCTGAAGCTATGGAAGATCTCGACATTCCAATTTCTCAAAGTAAAACTTGATGGTGTCAACAAGGGATTTGAAGCACTTGGAGTTTTCCAAGGAGTTCAGAAAGATTTGACAAAAGATCAAAACTATTTTGAAAAGATAGGATAAAACTATATTGCTTTATGCAAATGAGCCTAAACCCTACTTAGCCAAATGTGCATGTAATGATAGGATCCACTTATTTCTACATAGTAGTGAAACTTGCCAATACAATTCAAATGTATTGACCCTTGTGGCTGCAACTTATTATGTTGCAGGTTTGTTTGATGTTAGTGAAGTGTGTTGAGTAGGATTACAAGTCTACAACCAACATGATTGCCTGTGGCACTTTGAAGATGAAGGACTCCATGCTTTATAGATATTCTGCTGCAATGTAATGTGATAGCCAAATGAGCTATGTAAGATGTAATGAATTATTTTATTCCTGGTTATAAAGTTGTATTATGACCTTTGTTTCTTGATGTTACATCTTAACTGTGGATGCTAGCTATTGATCCAGGGACTAGCATTGTAAACACAGGGATCTCTACCTTATGAAAGGTTGGGACCTCTACAATTGTATGTCTACATGGAGTGCCCAAGAGTATTGTGTCTAATAGGGGAACTCAATTCACTTCCCATTTTTGGAGACTGTTACATGAGTCATTGGGAACGAGGTTGGAATTCAGTACTGCTTTTCATCCTCAAACCGATGGACAAACGGAAAGGACTAATCAGATTCTCGAAGACATGTTGAGGGCATGTGCCCTAGACTATGGAGCCAGTTGGGATGAAAGTCTGCCTTACGCAGAATTTTCTTATAACAACAGCTATCAAGCAAGCATTGAGATGGCACCATTTGAATTTCTCTACGGAAGAAAGTGTACCACCCCATTGTTATGGAATGGTGTGGGAGAAAGAAGTTTATTCGGACCAGATCTTATCAAGGAAGCCGAAGAGAAGGTAAAGTTGGTTAAGGACAGATGGAAGATAGCACAGTCCCGACAGAAAAGCTACGCAGATCCTAAGCATAGAGAAGTCACCTACGAAGTTGGTGATAGAGCTTATCTTAGAGTATCACCACTTCGTGGAGTGAAGAGATTCGGAGTCAAAGGAAAATTGGCACCAAGATATGTGGGACCATTCAAGATTCTGAGTCGTAAAGGAGAAGTTGGTTAAGGACAGACTGAAGATAGCACAGTCCCGACAGGAAAGCTACGCAGATCCTATGCGTAGAGAAGTCACCTACGAAGTTGGTGATAGAGCTTATCTTGGAGTATCACCACTTCGTGGAGTGAAGAGATTCGGACTCAAAGGAAAATTGGCACCAAGATATGTGGGACTATTCAAGATTCTGAGTCGTAAAGGAGAAGTTGCCTATGAAATAGAACTGCCAGAATCTCTGTCAGCTGTCCATAATGTGTTTCATGTGAGTCAACTTAAGAAATGTCATCCAGAAATGGAAGAAACTTCTTTGAAGGATAATATACCTTTGGAGGAGGTTCAACTAGAAAGTGATCTCACTTATGAAGAGAAACATATCAAGATTCTTGAGACTGCAGAAAGAGTCACACGGACTAAGACTATCAAGTTCTGCAAAGTGCAGTGGAATCATCATTTCGAAGAGGAAGCAACATGGGAAAGAGAAGATGATCTTCGGAAAGACCACCCTCACGTATTTGCTAGCCAATCCGAATCTCTAGGGCGAGATTCACCTTAAGGGGGTTAGATTTGTAACATCCCTAAAATCATGTTTCAAACTTATGCATATCATTCATGCATCCATGATCATATGTTTTCATTTCAAACAAAACACTTCAAAAACAGGAGCATATGAGCTCATTATTTTATGTGACCAGCATTTGAAACAAATACTACTCTTTAATAGAGATTGTTGTTCATGAAACCAAACTTTGTTGTCTTATTGCTCTCAGGTTGTTTTGCTAGATTGCCAAGGTTTTAAACCAAAATTTCAAAGAAAATACAATTTGAAAACCAATTTCAAAACCAATATAAAACAAGTGCTATATCACTGTTATTTTTATTTTATTCCAAATGACCAAGCCAACTCAAAGTGACCACTTGGTTTTATGCCCAGATTTGTGACTATTGCACACTGCAAAAATCCTGAAAATATTTGAATTCAAATAGAGTTTGAAATCATTTGAAAATCATTCCAGAAAATCAAATCAGAAATAGAAAAGGAATAAAGAAAAGGAAAAAGGCCAGCGCCAGGGTTTGAGCCCATCAACAGATCCAGCCCAGCTAGCCCACCCGGGTCCCCTCTCTCTCTCTCTCTCTCTCTCTCTCTCTCTCTCTCTCTCTCTCTCTCTCTCTCTCTCTCTCTCTCTCTCTCTCTCTCTCTCTCCCAGTCGCTGACGCCAGGACCCCACCTCCCCTCTGTTTATTTCGCTGACAAGTGGACCCGTGACCCAGTCGTCGTCTTCCTCAATCACGCGCACCTGCGACGCTCACGCCGCCGTTACTCGCTGCAGTCACTGCCGCGTTGATTCCCATTGATTCCGCGAGTAACTCCATGCCCAGCTCTGGCTATTTAAACCTCTCCCCCTCGCGACCATTTCCCCTCACTAAATTTTCTCTCCATGCCGCCAGGCTGCTCGCAACTCGCCAAACACCGCCGCAGCTCCGACGACCTCCGGCATGCGATTCCGGTAAGACCCTGTCGCCCCTTGCTGTCTAATTTGGCCAGAATGATCACAACATCCATGCGCATCTTCTCAACCTATCGGTGCGCTCTAGGACCATCTGGAGACTCGCCAACGACGACGAATGCAAGCACCCGACGCCTTCTTCTTCTCCGGCGAATGATTGCGGTAAGCACCGAGCGCCCCTTGACCTCTCTCGCATACGACTAGGTTCGCCTCGTCCTTGCGCAGCTACTGATGCCTTTGGTTGGTGCTAGGAAGGCCCAGAGCGTCGGCAACAACTCTGTCTGCAACCACCCGACGCCGTGCACAACTCCGACGAGCTCCCTCAGCCACTACAGCGCGCCCCTTGACCAGCCATCACCACCTTGAGCATCAGCATCGCATGGTGAGCTCGGTAAGCCCCTTCCCCCTCTCCCGCGCGACCTAGAACGCCATCTCCGCCACTGATAGAGGCGCCGCCGCCTGTCGCCGCCGCTAGCGCCGCCACTAGATGGTCAGGCTGCTCAGGAAAGTTGGATCCAGATCGTGCGGATAGGATAGAACGCGAACGAAGCGGTAAGATTAGATCTGAGCCGCGCGATTAAGTCAGATCTAGCGGCTCAGAAGCGTGATCCGACGCGAAACGGTATGCGCCAATCAGAGCGTGACGCGTGGCTAGGGTTTAGATTTAAAACAGAATTTGAATCAGATTATTGTTTAAATTTGATTTAGCTATAACTTTTGATCCCCAGGTTAGAATTTGACAAATTTTATACCGTTGGAATGAGGAGAGCAAGCTATTTCTGATTATGCAATGTGTTTAAAGTTTTGCTTCTGTTAAAATGGTTTTATTTGCAGAAACATGTGTAGGACTTATTTGAGTATATGAAATGATTAGGAATTGTTTTAAGGGTTAAATAATTATTGTTTGGCAAGTTCTTGACTTGTTTCGGACTCAGTACTATGCACTTTCTTGGTTGAGTTTTGAAAATCATCACTTAGCATTTTGCATGCATGCATATATTTTTGGTTGTATATGTTTTGTGTGTAATTTGTGGCTACCATTTCTTGTGTAGATTTTGGTGCTAGTGATTGTGATTGTGAGGAGTGCTACTCTCCCAACTACCAAGGCAAGTGGTACTCATGAATATTATTATCCTATGTTTTCTACTAAGCATTAGAAATATTTTGTTAGGCTTGCATGCTATATTTTTGCTTATATGCCATGTTGGGAAATCCTAGTAGTTTTAGAAATGCTAGGAAATTTCTAAGTTAAGTTACTATCTATGCCATGCTTAGCCTAGCTAGTAGCAAACAAGGGATGGTAAAAATATACATGCTATGATGAAAATATTTCTAAGTCTTTGGACTTGTATTTTGCCTAATAAAACTGTTGGAGATATGCCCTAGAGGCAATAATAAATATAGTTATTATTATATCTTTGTGTTTATGATAAATGTTTATATTCATGCTATAATAGTATTATCAAGGAAACATTAATACTTGTGTGAATTGTAAACTTAAAATAAGAGTCCCTAGTAAAGCCTCTTGTTAAACTAGCTTGTTGGTTAATAGATGATTGTGGTTTCCCTATCATGAACATTGAGATGTTATTAACAACAAGATCATATCGTTAGGAGAATGATATGGTGGACATACTCCTATAGATAAGCGTAGCATAAAGATCAAGTCATTTCAATAGTTCAATTGCTATATGCTTTCTGATACATAGTAACCTAATTCCTTCGACCATGAGATCATGCATATCGCCTTTACCGGATGGATGCTTTGATGTCATCAAACACCACACCGTAACAGGGTGGCTATAAAGGTGGTATTGAGTGTTCGGAAAGTATTGGTTGAAACACATGGATCAAGAGTGGGATTTGTCCATCCATATGACGGATAGATATTCTCTGGGCCCTCTCGGTGAAATGTCATCCAATTAGCTTGCAAGCATGTGACTGGCTCACAAGGGATCACATATCACGGGAACGAGAAAAGAGTACTTATCAGTAACGAGGTTGAACTAGGTATGCAGAGATACCGACGATCATAACCTCGGATAAGTAACATATCGTGAGACAAAGGGAAATTGGTATCGTATGTAAGTGGTTCATTCGATCGCAAAGTAATCGTAGAAATATGTGGGAGCCATATGAATTTCCAGATTCCTCTATTGGTTATTGTTCGGAGAAGTGTCTCGATCATGTCCGCATAATTCACGAACCGTAGGGAGACACACTTAAGGATTCGACGTTGTTTGAGTAGTTATGGTATTATGAGAAAGAGACCGAATGTTGTTCGGAGTCTCGGATGGGATCCGGGATATCACGAGGTGATCCGGAATGGTCCGGAGAATAAGATTCATATAAGGAATGTCCGGCACTCCGGAGGGGGAAGGGGTACATGAATGTGTCATTACATGTTGGAATGGTTGCATCATGTACTTAGTGTCATCGCTGTTCTAAATAAAGGATTAAATCAAATCCCAATTTGGAAAGTCAAACAGCAAGTTTGAAAGTCAAACTGCCAGTTTTGGAAGGTGGAAAGAGGAGGAGAAAAGGAGGCCGAGTTGGGGAGGGATTCCTCCTCCCCAAGCCGGCGCCCCACCTCAAGGCCGAGTTGGGGAGGGACTCCACTCCCTCCCCTTGCCGCCGGCCCTCCCACCTATAAGAGGAGGGGCAGGGCCTCCTCCTCTAGACACAACAACACACAAGTTTCCTATCCTCTAAACTAAACCCTAGATCTAGACCCCGGTTTAGAGCTATTCGGTTTAGAGCCTTCTAATTGGTTTAGAGCCCTCTAATTGGTGTGTCTAATTACTAGACCACTAATAGCCTCTCATAAGCTCCACCATACTCGCACCGGCTTAAGGCGAAGCCCTGCGGGATTTCCCCTCTACCTCCGGTACCACGCCGTTGTGCTGCCGGAATCGCGAGGAGAATGCTACAACCTCCGCTGCCTGCTGGAACAAGGGAGAGGAAGGTCTTCGTCGAGTACCGAACGTGTGACCGACTGCGGGAGCGCTGCGGGAACGCGGCGCCGGAAGGATCGTCTACGCGATCTTGAGATCGGAAAGAGTACGACTACATCACCCACGAGAATCTGCTCTCGTTAACCGCTTTGGAATCTTCGAGGGTGAGTTCCTCTATCGACTCGTTGCTACAATCTAGTAGATAGATCTTGGCTTGTTTGTTTGTATGCGATAGAAAAATTTTGTTTTCCATGCTACGAACCCCTACAGTGGTATCAGAGCCGTGTCTATATGTAGATCTGTTGCACGAGTAGAACACAATGGTCATTGTGGGCGTTGATGCTTTTATTGTAGATTGCCTTTTGTGTACTTTGCATCTTGCGGTATGTTGGGATGAAGCGGCCCGGGCTAACCTTACATGACATCGTTCATGAGACTTGCTCCACGCTTGACATGCAACTAGTATTGCATAAGTGGCTTTGCGGGTGCCTGTTTCTCCTAGCATAGTAAAGATCCGATTTACAACGGGTAATCAACAATGCTAGTATCAATGTTGTGGTTCTTGTTCGTAGGTTAGAACGACACTTATGAAAAGCCCCAAACCACGTAAAATATGCAAAGAAAGTAGAAGCGTCTAACTTTGTTTTGCAGGGGTGTGCAGTGATGTGATATGGCCATGATTGTGATTATATTTGATGTATGCAATGTTCCTTATTGTAAGATGGCAACCGGCAGGAGCCATATGGTTGTCTTTAAATTCTGTTAAGACCTGCGTGTCTATTCAAAATAGTTGTAATAGTTGAAGCTGGTGGACGACAACCATGAAGAAGCGTCATTGACCTTGATGCTATGCCGGTGATGATGGAGATCATGTTCGTGCTTGAAGATGGAGATCGGAAGCACAAAGAAGAAAGGCCATATCATATCACATATTATGAATTGCATGTGATGTTAATCCTTTATGCATCTTGTATTGCTTAGTAGACGACGGTAGCATTATAAGATGATCCCTCATGCACATAAATTTCAAGTTCTAAAGTGTTCACCCTTAGTATGCACCGTTGCCAAAGCTTGTTGCTTCGAAGCACCACGTGATGATCGGGTGTCTTTGATTCCGCGGGTGAATACAACGTAAGCAAGCCAGATTTGCTTATGCGGTAGCTAAGGTTTGATCTTGACGAGCCTAGCATGTACAGACATGGCCTCAGGAACACGGATTACCGAAAGGTAGAGCATGAGTCATATAATAGATATGATGAACATGTTGATTGTTCGCCGTTAAAGCCATATCAACTCTCGTGATGATCGGTTTTGATGTGGTGGATTTGGTTCGTGTGATCACTAAAACAATGTGAGGGATGTTGTTTTGAGTGGGAGTTCACCTAGATTAATTTAATTATTAATTAGAACTCAATTTATCATAAACTAAATCAAAGTGAATTTGCATAGTTGTTGTAGTCATTGGCATCCGTTTACCACCTTGCGCTTAGTTATAATTGAGATGATAGAACTATAGAATTCTGGTTAGTTACTTTACGAACTGGTATCGTATTGTTTTGAAGTGTTAATCTAAAGTTTAAAAGTCCTATTGCAAACTTTCAGTAAGTTCCGGTTACTCCATGAAGTTTAATAATTGGTATTAAATCAAGAGTAACAATTCCAAGTGTTAGTATATAAAGTATCATGTTTGTCTCCATGATTCTTGATATTCAAAGGATTGTCTTAATATCAAGGTTATCTAGGATCTGAAAGAGTTGTTTCAGAAACCATGATATGTGGAAGATATTGTGATATCTGAAACAAAGTTTTGGTTACAACATGATAGAGTATAATATGGCAAAAGTCATGTTCTCATATTTGATGAGAATTTGCAAAAGGTTGGAGACACTAGTTGTCCTAATCTTCCAAAAGGTTTTGGAGAGCAACATTATACTCGCGATTCACCGTTATAAGCTAAAAGTAGCTTGGTCATGGACGATTCCATGATGAAGGTGAATATTTGATGTAGGTGAAATGTTTACTACACCAATAGATTACTAAAGAAAGGAATTTGAAAGAACACCAAACATTTGATGATGGTGATCTACTTCAAAGTGCAAATCCAAAGACATTGGTATTTAATTATACACGCTTTGGACTATGTGTCATATGTATGACTCCACTATTGATGTTGATAGATTCTTTCAAACAGAAAAGGAAATACTGAAAGAGAATCTCATAAATATATGGCAGAAAAGAAAAGACTAGAATTGTTCAGCTTAAGTATATAGATGATATACATGTTATGGCTATGTTCTTTGCTTCTTAAACAATGTGGTTCTTAAGTATTTGATACTGGATTTGTTGGTGTGAATCGTCATACGAAACAACAGAATTCATGAACTACAATGGCCTAAGTAACTAGCAAAAGAATATGTGATGATGTTCATCGAGAACAAATAAAGGGTTATTGTGTTGCTCGTTAAAACATCAAAGCTTGCCTTCAAGATTTGTTTTATCAGGTGTTATGAGAACAAAAGGGTTGCTCATATAATTACCGTAATCCATAAAAGATGGATAATTTACAAATCTCGTTGGAGAAATCACATCCATAAAATAGTGCTAAAAATGTCGAAAGACAAATTGATTGAAAGATCACTTAGGAAGTGACATCGCCGTTTAAATTATATTGGAAAGAAAACATGAAGAAACTCCATGTAGATGGAATTTTGGAGTCTTTTGATTTTGATCAAATGATGCTTGTGAAACTTTCCTAGAGATAATTAAAACTTCGTTCATAGGCCAAAAGGGAACGAATGGCTAGCTTATTGGAACTTGTACATATTGTTGTATGAAATCCATTATATGTAGTCAAGAGCGATGGATTTCAACTTCATATGCTTTCTCCGAAAATTTGAGTGAATATATGAAAATTTACTTAATAAGGATGAAGTATGAAACATTTGAAAAGTTCAAAGTCTTTCAAGATGAAGTGCAAAATCATTGTAACAAGAATATAAATGGTTTATGATAAGATCATAAAGGAAGATATTTGAGTTACAAGTTTAGCATAATACCTAAGATTTAAGGAATCGTTCCGTGGATTTGCATTTCCCGAAACACCATAAGAGTATGGAGCGTTCGAGATATGTAATTAAAACCTTGTTTGACATGGTAAGATCAAAGGTGTAAAATATAGAACTGCCATTATATTTTAAAGATTAAAAGCTTTAGAGACTACCGCTTTTCCACTAAAAAGAGCTCCATCATAATCCGCTGAAATGACACCATATAAAGTTATGGTTTGGGATAAAACCCAAGTAGTCCTTTCTTAAACATTGGTATGCTATGCATAAGAAAGATGTTTGCAACCAAAGTCGGATAAACCTGTCTTTGTATTACTGTTAAGTATTCCTCCATAACACCGGGGACAAAAGTGTTTGTCGCTTAGAACGTCAAGTTTCTTTGAGAAGGAATTTTTCATGATAAGTTAAAGTGGGAGGACAATAGAACTTTGATAAGGTTAAAAGAACCTTAGCTATATGTGCAGAGTTGCGCAGCGCCGAAAAGTGTTCCGGAGACAGCAACAATGCTCATGGCTCATGTACCTCAAATGTTGTGGTCACAGAGATCTAAGTTTCTATTGAACCAAGTAGGTCGAGTAAACAATCAAATACCAAGATTTGAGGGTTGAATCATTATTTGAGAATAATGAACGGACTACATGCAAAGAAGCGATGATGGGCCCTGACTCCGTCAAATGGCTTGAAGCCATAAAATCCGTGATAGTTCCATACACGAGAAATCAAGTTTTGAACTTGAAGGACCCTCGAGAAAGGTGTAAGACCTTACAGTTGTGTTTGGATCTATAAAGAAGTAGACATGGATGTTTCACATCTATGAAATAGTCGACATGTTGGGAGAGAGTTCACAACAATGTTCAAGGATTGACTATGACAAGATTTGATCTTTCATAGCGATATTTAGTCTATACGGATTAATATAGCAACCACTACATATAATTTTATTATGTGGTAGTTGAATAAACAAAACAAGTTCTTCTAATAGAATTGTTACCTAGGACGTGTGCATGACACGGTCCAAAGGGTTTTGTTAATTCAAAGGATGCTAAAAGCATATGCAAACTTCAATGGATGAAGTAAGCATAGCGGAGTTGGAATCTTCACTATGATGAAACTGTTAAAAGAGTTTAATTTCATCAAAGACAATGAAGATACTTGCATTTGCAAGAAATTAAGTGGGAGCGCTAAGACATATTTCTAATACATTATGTGGAGGACATATTGTTGATTAGAAATGATGTATCTTTTATTAACACATATTAAGAATTTCATCCTGATGAAAGACTTAGGCAAAACCCAAATATTTGGCATCAATAGATGCTAATATGGTTGTGCCAGAAGTACATAGACAAAGATATTGAATGAGTTCAATATAGAAACTACAAGAAAGGTTCTTGTCGCACAGAAAGGATTGAAAGAGTTCAATGTTGATGATATATTCAAGTGTATTGACATTTGGTAAGTGAAACAAAGATTCAAGTATAGATTGATACTTGATGTATGAAATCACAAAGAGTGTTTATATCAATCATACTGTGGTATGTACAAATCCAGATATGTCCTATGCTCTAAAAAGTTATGAGCATACACCAGAATGATTCATAAGATGATCATTGGACGATAGTAAGGATATTCTTATGATCTTTTGGAAGAACTAAGAGTATATTATTTGTAGAAGTGACAAATAGATGGTTAGTTCATTGTAAAAGTACTACATTGATACTAGTTTTGTCACAGAGTACAAATTAAGTTTATCTCAATCTAAATTAAGGGTGGCACAATATAATGGAAAGTGAGTTCCATAAATGGATTTGGATGAGTTCCAAAGTTAAGACATTGTGACAGATACTTCAACAAAAGGCTAAGTATATGACTGCTATTATAGCAGCAAAAGAGGGCATTTGTGTCAAGTAGTTTGTTATCAAACTAGGTGTAGTTCACAGCGGGATAATACTATGAAGATATATTGTGCGACAATATTATCAACATGTTTTAACCCCAAAGAACTAAAGGTCACACCGAAAGACCAAATTATACAAAGCCATCTCATTAGAGAATGAGTGATGCGTAGAGACGCAAAGACATGCAATTACACACGGACCTGGAAGTGTCAGATCCGGAGATCAGTTGACCACTAGCAATCGTGTACATGCAACACCGGAAAGCCATAGGTGTTGAATACACAAAGGTTTGAAACTAGATTTTTGACTCTAGTGCAAGTGGGAGACTGTTGGAGATATGCCCTAGAGGCAATAATAAATATAGTTATTATTATATCTTTGTGTTTATGATAAATGTTTATATTCATGCTATAATAGTATTAACAAGGAAACATTAATACTTGTGTGAATTGTAAACTTAAAATAAGAGTCCCTAGTAAAGCCTCTTGTTAAACTAGCTTGTTGGTTAATAGATGATTGTGGTTTCCCTATCATGAACATTGAGATGTTATTAACAACAAGATCATATCGTTAGGAGAATGATATGGTGGACATACTCCTATAGATAAGCGTAGCATAAAGATCAAGTCATTTCAATAGTTCAATTGCTATATGCTTTCTGATACATAGTAACCTAATTCCTTCGACCATGAGATCATGCATATCGCCTTTACCGGATGGATGCTTTGATGTCATCAAACACCACACCGTAACAGGGTGGCTATAAAGGTGGTATTGAGTGTTCGGAAAGTATTGGTTGAAACACATGGATCAAGAGTGGGATTTGTCCATCCATATGACGGATAGATATTCTCTGGGCCCTCTCGGTGAAATGTCATCCAATTAGCTTGCAAGCATGTGACTGGCTCACAAGGGATCACATATCACGGGAACGAGAAAAGAGTACTTATCAGTAACGAGGTTGAACTAGGTATGCAGAGATACCGACGATCATAACCTCGGATAAGTAACATATCGTGAGACAAAGGGAAATTGGTATCGTATGTAAGTGGTTCATTCGATCGCAAAGTAATCGTAGAAATATGTGGGAGCCATATGAATTTCCAGATTCCTCTATTGGTTATTGTTCGGAGAAGTGTCTCGATCATGTCCGCATAATTCACGAACCGTAGGGAGACACACTTAAGGATTCGACGTTGTTTGAGTAGTTATGGTATTATGAGAAAGAGACCGAATGTTGTTCGGAGTCTCGGATGGGATCCGGGATATCACGAGGTGATCCGGAATGGTCCGGAGAATAAGATTCATATAAGGAATGTCCGGCACTCCGGAGGGGGAAGGGGTACATGAATGTGTCATTACATGTTGGAATGGTTGCATCATGTACTTAGTGTCATCGCTGTTCTAAATAAAGGATTAAATCAAATCCCAATTTGGAAAGTCAAACAGCAAGTTTGAAAGTCAAACTGCCAGTTTTGGAAGGTGGAAAGAGGAGGAGAAAAGGAGGCCGAGTTGGGGAGGGATTCCTCCTCCCCAAGCCGGCGCCCCACCTCAAGGCCGAGTTGGGGAGGGACTCCACTCCCTCCCCTTGCCGCCGGCCCTCCCACCTATAAGAGGAGGGGCAGGGCCTCCTCCTCTAGACACAACAACACACAAGTTTCCTATCCTCTAAACTAAACCCTAGATCTAGACCCCGGTTTAGAGCTATTCGGTTTAGAGCCTTCTAATTGGTTTAGAGCCCTCTAATTGGTGTGTCTAATTACTAGACCACTAATAGCCTCTCATAAGCTCCACCATACTCGCACCGGCTTAAGGCGAAGCCCTGCGGGATTTCCCCTCTACCTCCGGTACCACGCCGTTGTGCTGCCGGAATCGCGAGGAGAATGCTACAACCTCCGCTGCCTGCTGGAACAAGGGAGAGGAAGGTCTTCGTCGAGTACCGAACGTGTGACCGACTGCGGGAGCGCTGCGGGAACGCGGCGCCGGAAGGATCGTCTACGCGATCTTGAGATCGGAAAGAGTACGACTACATCACCCACGAGAATCTGCTCTCGTTAACCGCTTTGGAATCTTCGAGGGTGAGTTCCTCTATCGACTCGTTGCTACAATCTAGTAGATAGATCTTGGCTTGTTTGTTTGTATGCGATAGAAAAATTTTGTTTTCCATGCTACGAACCCCTACAAAAACAACTAAGTTAATGAAACACCTGGGTGGAATGGAAGGAAAGGTTTATGTTGAGTAGTTACACAAGGCCCATTTCTATGGTTTACCTTGTGTATCTCACTTGTGGTAAGCCACCCAGGAACAAAGAGATTTTAGTGGCCAAGTGTTAAGAAGCTTCTAGTGCAGCCACTTGGCAATATGGGCTCTGCCTGGACCATATAGGTTGCTAGAACTTAGCCATTTGGACAGTTGGTGGTAGTGGGAATGATAGGTTGGAGCGCGTCCATTTGGTCTAAGGGAAGGCTTCTGAAAGGTCCTGTCTTGGTGAAACCAAGTCTGGTGGGGAAAGTGCACAACCTCTGCAGATGGGAAAAAATATAAGTACTTAGCCAAGTCCATGGCAATGGACAACTTGAGCATCAAGGCATGGAAGCTACCAAGAATCTCCTCATCCCAATTTCTAAGTAAAAATTTGTTGGTGAACAAGGGTGAAGTACCTCAATGTCTATTGGTAGTTCCTTGGGAAAAGTTTTGACAAAGGAAAAACTTAGTGATTTCAACTAATAGGTAAAATCTATTTTGAGCAAAGAGAGCCAAGCTACACTTAGCCAAATTGCATATAGTATCTAGACCACTTAAAATTTTTCTAAGGTATCACTTGCCAATACTATTCCAAAGTATTGACCCACTGTGGCTGTAACTTGTGATGTTGCAGGTTACTCTGATGAGGATTAGGGGTCATGAGTCTACACTCAACATGTTTGCCTGTGGCACATGAAGATGAAGACTTTTATTTATCTACTTATTCAAACTCTTGTATTAGGCATGTGGCCTTGGAGTTGTAAAGACTATGTTTATCTCTGGAATGCATGTAATAAATGACCTTTGTATCTGTGTACTTCATCTTAAACTGTGGATGCTAGCAATGATCCAGGGACTAGCATTGCAATCACAGGGATCCTTTTCCTTTATAAAGGAGGGATCTTACAGATGGTATCAGAGCACTGTGTTGCCTGTAGGATTATGACCCTAGGATTGGAAACCACTAAGGAAAATTTTTCAACAACTTCTACACTTGTCTATTCTTCTCGTAAAACTTGTAGATGAACTCCATCAGCGAAGCCGTAAGGAAAGGACCACTCATGACAATGACTTTGGAGTGTGAGACAGAATTTCCCAAGGATCTCAAGGACCTCATGGTTGCATTACAAATACAAGGTGTAGTTGTGTACAAAGGTTTTCCTGTGATGGATGAAGGAGTGGAATACTGGTGGGTGCAACTTCACTTGTATAAAAAGAAGGAAGACAACCATCAGGAAAAAGGATTCTGCATGTTCACCAATTCAGTGGTGCACACTACATTCTTTGAATCAGCAAAGGATGCAGCTTGGAAGACCATCAAAGAACTTGGTGATAGAGTCAAGTGAAGAATGCTCAACCTCCAAAATGATCTAAGGAAAGAAAAGGAACATACCCAAGAGTTGGAAGCTACAACCAAACCTTAAGAGGAGACATTATAGACTTAGTGATGGAGTCATGTGAGCAAGATAGGCTGATTGCTTCTAGAAACATTGTGTTAGCCAACAGATCCAGTGAAATAGGATTGTAAACGTACTTCGTTAGTTGGACCACCACTTATCACCTTATTTTCCAAATGTGACTTTAAAATAAGTTGAACCTTGGTTGTTGTAATGGATCCATGTATGCCATGACTTGTTTGTTTTGATTTCCAAGGATATGTATGTGATGTTTTGTCTTTTGTTTTATATTGAATTGTGTTGTTCTAACTTTTCTATCTTATAAATAGATGCCTACTGTTACCATCAGCACTGTTGAGGAGTTCCGGGTTACTCGCTTTGGTCCTCGTATTGTTGAGCTTACTACTTTGCTCAATCTCCCTCTTCCCACCATCATGGTGCTTCCCCTCACCAAGTTTGAGAGGAAGGACCTCTGGGGCTTCAAGGTCAACCAGCCCGGACGCCAGACAGAGCCTACCACGGAGGCCATTGTCTTAAAGCTCATGCACGATGACAAGGAGAGAGGCCTTGAGGTAGTCATGCAGGATCTGATAGGACGTCTGCTAGGGAGACACTCCCGACAGGTTAGAGGTACCCACTTCCATGTCTTCAGAAGACGTGGTGAGGATGGAGAGTCCATCGACTTCGAGGACGATTCAAGGGACGCAGCAGAGCCGATTCGCCTGTACCTCCAGGACTTAGAGTTTCTCATTAGGCACGTGGACTCCGATAGGACCAATGTCATGCTCAGTAATGACGAGCTCCAGGTGCAGCTTCGCGAGAAGGACAAGCTCTTCGCGGAGCAAGATGAGATAGTCAAGGAGATGGAGGCGAAGTTCGAGAGCCAGGACAGGAAGTTCAAAAGTCAGGAGAAGCGTGTCCAGGATAGGAACAAGAAGATCCGAGACATGACTGAAGAACTGCAGTCCAAGGACTTCGAGCTCGAGTAGCAGCAGACAGTGATTGAGAGGCTTCGTTCCCAGAAAAGGGCTCTCAAGGCCAAGATAGAGACCTTGACCACTAGTGTCGAGGAATACAAGACCGCGATGGAGAACACAGGTCTTACCTTTGTCGAGGAGGAGAATGATGCCGATGAGTAGACTTGACTACTCATTTATCATTTATTATCGTACTTGTTATTTGAGAACTTTTTATTTGACCATCCGACATGTGGATGGCTTTCTACTTGTGTGTTTTACTTTCTGAACTTGTTATCATGTTGTTGAACCTTTATCTTTGTGTTGCATGCTTTGTGTTTGCTTATGTGATGTAATGTGCATGAAAGCATCTATGGGTATCTCATTCTTATCTCTATTTGAACAAACCACAGATGCCTCCCCGTCGTGCAAACCCCAACCCCAACAATAACAACATCACTCCAGAAATACAGCAAATGATGACCGCTCAGACTCAGCTAATGCAGATGATGACGACGTTCATCCAGAACCAAAACAACAACAACAACAACAAAAACAACAACAACAACAACAACAACAACAACAATAACAACAACAATAATAACAACAACAACAACCCACCTGGTTTTGATATGCTTACCAGGTTCTTGAGATTGAGGCCAGCAAAGTTCTCAGGGACGACTGATCCCATGGTGGCCAATGATTGGCTACATTCTGTGAACAAGGACTTGGTGACCGTGGTCTTACTGATGCCGAAAAAGTCAGATTTGCAGCACATCTGCTAGAGGGACCAGCCGCCACATGGTGGGACAACTTCCAGATCACCACTCCCATAGAAGATGTGACATGGGCTATCTTTGAGGATGGCTTTCGCACTGCTCATATCTCATCTGGAGTGATGAGTCTGAAAAAGAAGGAGTTCCATAACTTGAAGCAGCGCCACCGCAGCGTGGCTGAATATATTGAGGAGTTCAACAATCTAGCGCGATATGCACCAGATGAAGTTGACACCGATGCTAAGAGGAAAGAAAAGTTCCTTGAAGGGTTGAATGATGAGCTGAATCTGCAGTTGGCTGTGGCATATGTTCCCACTTATCAGTCTCTCTGTGACAAGGCTGCTATTTTGGAGAACAAAATGAAGCAAGTTGAAAGCAAGAAGAGAAAGCACTCAGATAAGCACAGCTCGGGATCGTCTCACAAACGTTCCCATTATGATGACAGTGGAATCTCAGGATCCCACAAGCATGGGAAATTCAACAAGCACCACAACCACAACCGTCATGACAACAAGCATCACCGTAGTCATGACAATGACAAGTACAAGAACCACAAGGGTGGATACAAGAGCCACCACAGTGGTAATGCAAGTGGAAGTGGAAGCCAGCCTGTCAAGAAAGACATAAGTCAGGTTGAATGCTTCAAGTGCAAGAAGGTGGGGCATTATGCAAATGAATGCCCAGAAAAGGA
Organism: Avena sativa; assembly: GCA_916181665.1. Taxonomy (NCBI): domain Eukaryota; kingdom Viridiplantae; phylum Streptophyta; class Magnoliopsida; order Poales; family Poaceae; genus Avena; species Avena sativa. Next base: position 381,989,288 of record OV702284.1, read on the forward strand.
AGTTGAAGGACCCAACAAGCCCAACCCTTTTCAGAAGGGACAGGTGAACCACATCAGTGGGGAGGAAGTCTATGAGGAGCCTGATGCTGTTGCTGGTAAGTTCAGACTCAATTCTATTCCAGCATTTGTTCTTTTTGATAATGGAGCATCGCATTCATTCATATCAAAAGAATTTGTTGATAGAAATGGGTTTCCAACTTAAAACATTGGGTGTCCAATAAAAGTTAGTTCTCCGGGTGGAGATATGATAGTAAGTCTTGGATGCCGGGATCTAGTAATAGAGTTTGGAAAGCATAAATTTCCAGTGAGTCTGATAATCCTAGATTCCCAAGGACTAGACGTAATATTGGGAATGGATTGGATGGCTAAGTATGAAGGAGTACTAGATTGTGCTAATCGTACTGTTGCACTCACAACCCCGGAAAGAAAACGGATTAAATTCAAGTCCAACTTTGAATCAAAAGGAAGTAAGCTAAATTCTCTTAAGGGGGTTAGCATGGACAGTGTGCCAATTGTGAGTGAGTATCCGGATGTGTTTCCGAAAGAATTGCCGGGAATGCCACCAGATAGAGATGTGGAGTTCCTTATAGATTTGGTACCAGGGTCTGGACCAATAGCAAAGAGACCATATAAAATGTCAGTTGATGAACTAAAAGAACTCAAGAAACAACTTGGAGAACAGTTGCAGAAAGGATTTATTCAACCAAGTTCTTCATCTTGGGGAGCCCCAGTTTTGTTCGTGGAGGAGAAAGATAGAAGTCAAAGGTTATGCATAGATTACCGTTCACTCAACGAGGTAACTATCAAGAACAAATACCCTTTGCCTAGAATCAATGACTTGTTTGATCAGCTAGAAGGAGCATGTGTGTTCTCAAAGACTGATCTCCGGTCAGGTTATTTTCAACTCAAGATAAGAGAACAAGACATACCTAAGACAGCGTTCACTACAAGGTATGGATTGTATGAGTATACCGTAATGCCATTTGGTTTGACCAATGCTCCAGCATACTTCATGAATATGATGAACAAGGTGTTCATGGAATTCCTTGACAAGTTTGTTGTCGTTTTCATCGACGACATCTTAGTCTACTCCAAGAGCAAAGAAGAGCATGAAGGACATTTGCGTTTGATACTTGAGAAATTAAGAGAGCATAAAATTTATGCCAAATTCAGCAAGTGCGAATTCTGGTTGAATGAAGTTGGATTTCTTGGTCATGTTATGACAAAGGATGGTGTAGCAGTTGATCCTGCTAAAGTTTCAGCTGTGACTGAATGGGAATCTCCCAAGTCAGTGAAGGAAGTTCGTAGTTTCCTTGGCTTAGCAGGTTACTACAGAAGGTTCATTGAAAATTTCTCCAAGGTAGCTAAGCCTATGACTGAATTGTTAAAGAAAGACAAGAAGTTTGCTTGGTCTGAAGGTTGTGAACTCAGCTTTCAGGAATTGAATAAGAGACTTGTGACAACACCCGTCTTGTGTTTGCCAGATTTGGAAAAAGATTTCCAAGTATATTGTGATGCATCTCATCAGGGTTTGGGTGCAGTACTTATGAAAGACAGTAAAGTTGTGGCTTATGCCTCGAGACAACTCAAAACTCATGAAGTGAACTATCCTACTCATGATTTAGAGTTAGCCTCTGTTGTCCATGCACTCAAAACATGGAGACACTATCTTTTGGGAAAGCGTTGTGAAGTGTTCACAGATCACAAAAGTTTGAAGTATATCTTCACCCAAAAGGAAATTAATATGAGACAAAGAAGATGGCTAGAACTTATCAAGGACTATGACCTTAGTTTGCAATACCACCCCGGTAAAGCAAATGTTGTAGCAGATGCTCTAAGTCGTAAGGTTTTTGTGAATGGCCTTACCAAAGGAGAATTGCCAGATGATCTGTGTACCCAATTTAGAAAACTCAGATTGGAGATTGTGCCTGAAGGACATCTCATGACTTTGGATGTTCAACCCACTTTGTTGGACAAGATCAAAGAAGCCCAGAAGATTGATAAGGAAATCGAAGAGATTAAAGAAAAGATTGGCAAAGGAAAAGCCAAAGGGTTCCATGAAGACAAACAGGGTACTTTATGGCATGGGACACGTATCTGTGTTCCACAAGATCCGGAGCTTCGGAAACTGATTTTGCAAGAAGCACACAACTCACCGTATTCCATTCATCCTGGTAACACCAAAATGTACATGGACATGAAAGAAAGATTTTGGTGGAATAATCTCAAGAAGGACATCGCCGAACATATTGCTTTGTGTGATGTGTGTAGTAGAGTGAAGGCGGAACATCAGAAACCAGCAGGTTTACTTCAACCACTACCCATTCCTGATTGGAAGTGGGACAAGATTGGTATGGATTTCATTACCGGATTACCAAGGACCCGATCGGGATATGATTCTATTTGGGTAGTAGTGGATCGCCTAACTAAAGTGGCTCATTTCATACCCGTGAAGACAACCTATACAAGTGCTAAGTTAGCCAGAATTTACATGAGTAGAATTGTATGTCTACATGGAGTGCCCAAGAGTATTGTGTCTGATAGGGGAACTCAATTCACTTCCCATTTTTGGAGACAGTTACATGAGTCATTGGGAACGAGGTTGGAATTCAGTACTGCTTTTCATCCTCAAACCGATGGACAAACGGAAAGGACTAATCAGATTCTCGAAGACATGTTGAGGGCATGTGCCCTAGACTATGGAGCCAGTTGGGATGAAAGTCTGCCTTACGCAGAATTTTCTTATAACAACAGCTATCAAGCCAACATTGAGATGGCACCATTTGAATTTCTCTACGAAAGAAAGTGTACCACCCCATTGTTATGGAATGGTGTGGGAGAAAGAAGTTTATTCGGACCAGATCTTATCAAGGAAGCTGAAGAGAAGGTCAAGTTGGTTAAGGACAAATTGAAGATAGCACAGTCCCGACAGAAAAGCTACCCGCAGATCCTAAGCATAGATAAGTCACCTACGAAGTTGGTGATAGAGCTTATCTTAGAGTATCACCACTTCGTGGAGTGAAGAGATTCGGAGTCAAAGGAAAATTGGCACCAAGATATGTGGGACCATTCAAGATTCTGAGTCGTAAAGGAGAAGTTGGTTAAGGACAGATTGAAGATAGCACAGTCCCGACAGAAAAGCTACGCAGATCCTAAGCGTAGAGAAGTCACCTACGAAGTTGGTGATGGAGCTTATCTTAGAGTATCACCACTTCGTGGAGTGAAGAGATTCGGAGTCAAAGGAAAATTGGCACCAAGATATGTGGGACTATTCAAGATTCTGAGTCGTAAAGGAGAAGTTGCCTATGAAATAGAACTGCCAGAATCTCTGTCAGCTGTCCATAATGTGTTTCATGTGAGTCAACTTAAGAAATGTCATCCAGAAATGGAAGAAACTTCTTTGAAGGATACTATACCTTTGGAGGAGGTTCAACTAGAAAGTGATCTCACTTATGAAGAGAAACATATCAAGATTCTTGAGACTGCAGAAAGAGTCACACGGACTAAAACTATCAAGTTTTGCAAAGTGCAGTGGAATCATCATTCCACTAAGGAAGCAACATGGGAAAGAGAAGATGATCTTCGGAAAGACCACCCTCACGTATTTGCTAGCCAATCCGAATCTCTAGGGCGAGATTCACCTTAAGGGGGTTAGATTTGTAACATACCTAAAATCATGTTTCAAACTTATGCATATCATTCATGCATCCATGATCATATGTTTTTCATTTCAAACAAAACACTTCAAAAACAGGAGCATATGAGCTCATTATTTTATGTGACCAGCATTTGAAACAAATACTACTCTTTAATAGAGATTGTTGTTCATGAAACCAAACTTTGTTGTCTTATTGCTCTCAGGTTGTTTTGCTAGATTGCCAAGGTTTTAAACCAAAATTTCAAAGCAAATACAATTTGAAAACCAATTTCAAAACCAATATAAAACAAGTGCTATGTCACTGTTATTTTTATTTTATTCCAAATGACCAAGCCAATTCAAAGTGACCACTTGGTTTTATGCCCAGATTTGTGACTATTGCACACTGCAAAAATCCTGAAAAGATTTGAATTCAAATAGAGTTTGAAATCATTTGAAAATCATTCCAGAAAATCAAATCAGAAATAGAGAAGGAATAAAGAAAAGGAAAAAGGCCAGCGCCAGGGTTTGAGCCCATCAACAAATCCAGCCCAGCTAGCCCACCCGGGTCCCCTCTCTCTCTCTTTCACTCGCAGACACACACAGAGTCGCTGACGCCAGGACCCCACCTCCCCTCTGTTTATTTCGCTGACAAGTGGACCCGTGACCTAGTCGTCGTCTTCGTCAATCACGCGCGCCTGCGATGCTCACGCCGCCGTTACTCGCCGCAGTCACTGCCGCGTTGATTCCCATTGATTCCGCGAGTAACTCCACGCCCAGCTCCGGCTATTTAAACCTCTCCCCCTCGCGACCATTTCCACTCACTCAATTTTCTCTCCATGCCACCAGGCTGCTCGCAACTCGCCAAACACCGCCGCAGCTCCGACGACCTCCGGCGTGCGATTCCGGTAAGACCCCATCGCCCCTTGCTGTCTAATTTGGCCAGAATGATCACAACATCCATGCGCATCTTCTCAACCTATTGGTGCGCTCTAGGACCATCTGGAGACTCGCCAACGACAACGAATGCAAGCACCCGATGCCTTCTTCTTCTCCGGCGAACGACTGCGGTAAGCACCGAGCGCCCCTTGACCTCTCTCGCATACGACTAGGTTCGCCTCGTCCTTGTGCAGCTACTGATGCCTCTGGTTGGTGCTAGGAAGGCCCAGAGCATTGGCAACAACTCCGTCTGCAACGACCCGACGCCGTGCACAACTCCGACGAGCTCCCTCAGCCACTACAGCGCGCCCCTTGACCAGCCATCACCACCTTGAGCATCAGCATCGCATGGTGAGCTTGGTAAGCCCCTTCCCCCTCTCCTGCGCGACCTAGAACGCCAGCTCCGCCACTGACAGAGGCGCCGCCGCCTGTCGCCGCCGCTAGCGCCGCCACTGACAGAGGCGGCGCCGCCTGTCGCCGCCGCTAGCGCCGCCACTAGATGGTCAGGCTGCTCAGGAACGTTGGATCTAGATCGTGCAGATAGGATAGAATGCGAGCGAAGCGGTAAGATTAGATCTGAGCCGCGCGATTAAGTTAGATCTAGCGTCTTAGAAGCGTGATCCGACGCGAAACGGTACGCGCCAATCAGAGCGTGACGCGTGGCTAGGGTTTAGATTTAAAACAGAATTTGAATCAGATTATTGTTTAAATTTGATTTAGCTATAACTTTTGATCCCCACGTTAGAATTTGACAAATTTTATTCCGTTGGAATGAGGAGAGCAAGCTCTTTCTGATTATGCAATGTGTTTAAAGTTTTGCTTCTGTTAAAATGGTTTTATTTGCAGAAACATGTGTAGGACTTATTTGAGTATATGAAATGATTAGGAATTGTTTTAAGGGTTAAATAATTATTGTTTGGCAAGTTCTTGACTTGTTTAGGACTCAGTACTATGCACTTGCTTGGTTGAGTTTTGAAAATCATCACTTAGCATTTTGCATGCATGCATATATTTTTGGTTGTATATGTTTTGTGTGTAATTTGTGGCTACCATTTCTTGTGTAGATTTTGGTGCTAGTGATTGTGATTGTGAGGAGTGCTACTCTCCCAACTACCAAGGCAAGTGGTACTCATGAATATTATTATCCTATGTTTTCTACTAAGCATTAGAAATATTTTGTTAGGCTTGCATGCTATATTTTTGCTTATATGCCATGTTGGGAAATCCTAGTAGTTTTAGAAATGCTAGGAAATTTCTAAGTTAAGTTACTATCTATGCCATGCTTAGCCTAGCTAGTAGCAAACAAGGGATGGTAAAAATATACATGCTATGATGAAAATATTTCTAAGTCTTTGGACTTGTATTTTGCCTAATAAAACAACTAAGTTAATGAAACACCTGGGTGGAATGGAAGGAAAGGTTTATGTTGAGTGGTTACACAAGGCCCATTTCTATGGTTTACCTTGTGTATCTCACTTGTGGTAAGCCACCCAGGAACAAAGAGATTTTAGTGGCCAAGTGGTAAGAAGCTTCTAGTGCAGCCACTTGGCAATATGGGCTCTGCCTGGACCATATAGGTTGCTAGAACTTAGCCATTTGGACAGTTGGTGGTAGTGGGAATGATAGGTTGGAGCGCGTCCATTTGGTCTAAGGGAAGGCTTCTGAAAGGTCCTGTCTTGGTGAAACCAAGTCTGGTGGGGAAAGTGCACAACCTCTGCAGATGGGAAAAAATCTAAGTACTTAGCCAAGTCCATGGCAATGGACAACTTGAGCATCAAGGCATGGAAGCTATCAAGAATCTCCTCATCCCAATTTCTAAGTAAAAATTTGTGGGTGAACAAGGGTGAAGGACCTCAATGTCTATTGGTGGTTCCTTGGGAAAAGTTTTGACAAAGGAAAAACTTAGTGATTTCAACTAATAGGTAAAATCTATTTTGAGCAAAGCAAGCCAAGCTACACTTAGCCAAATTGCATATAGTATCTAGACCACTTAAAAATTTACTAAGGTATCACTTGCCAATACTATTCCAAAGTATTGACCCACTGTGGCTGTAACTTGTGATGTTGCAGGTTACTCTGATGAGGATTAGGGGTCATGAGTCTACACTCAACATGTTTGCCTGTGGCACATGAAGAAGAAGACTTTTATTTATCTACTTATTCAAACTCTTGTATTAGGCCTGTGCCCTTGGAGTTGTAAAGACTATGTTTATCTATGGAATGGATGTAATAAATGACCTTTGTATCTGTGTACTTCATCTTAAACTATGGATGCTAGCAATGATCCAGGGACTAGCATTGCAATCACAGGGATCCTTTTCCTTTATAAAGGAGGGATCTTACAGATGGTATCAGAGCACTGTGTTGCCTGTAGGATTATGACCCTAGGATTGGAAACCACTAAGGAAAAAATTTCAACAACTTCTACACTTGTCTATTCTTCTCGTAAAACTTTTCTAATCTTCTTTCTCATCTCTACTTGTAGATGAACTCCATCAACGAAGCCGTAAGGAAAGGACCACTCATGACAATGACTTTGGAGTGTGAGACAGAATTTCCCAAGGCTCTTAAGGACCTCATGGTTGCATTAGAAATACAAGGTGCAGCTGTGTACAAAGGTTTTCCTGTGATGGATGAAGGAGTGGAATACTGGTGGGTGCAACTTCACTTGTATAAAAACAAGGAAGACAACCATCAGGAAAAAGGATTCTGCATGTTCACCAATTCAGGGGTGCACACTACATTCTTTGAATCAGCAAAGGATGCAGCTTGGAAGACCATCAAAGAACTTGGTGATAGAGTCAAGTGCAGAATGCTCAACCTCCAAAATGATCTAAGGAAAGAAAAGGAACATACCCAAGAGTTGGAAGCTACAACCAAACCTTAAGAGGATTGCTTCTAGGCTGATTGCTTCTAGAAACATTATAGACTTAGTGATGGAGTCATGTGAGCAAGATAGGCTGATTGCTTCTAGAAACATTGTGTTAGCCAACAGATCCAGTGAAATAGGATTGTAAACGTACTTCGTTAGTTGTACCACCACTTATCACCTTATTTTCCAAATGTGACTTTAAAATAAGTTGAACCTTGGTTGTTGTAATGGATCCATGTATGCCATGACTTGTGTGTTTTGATTTCCAAGGATATGTATGTGATGTTTTGTCTTTTGTTTTATATTGAATTGTGTTGTTCTAACTTTTCTATCTTATAAATAGATGCCTACTGTTACCATCAGCACTATTGAGGAGTTCCGGGTTACTCGCTTTGGTCCTCGTATTGTTGAGCTTACTACTTTGCTCAATCTCCCTCTTCCCACCATCATGGTGCTTCCCCTCACCAAGTTTGAGAGGAAGGACCTCTGGGGCTTCAAGGTCAACCAGCCCGGACGCCAGACAGAGCCTACCACGGAGGCCATTGTCTTCAAGCTCATGCACGATGACAAGGAGAGAGGCCTTGAGGTAGTCATGCAGGATCTGATAGGACGTCTGCTAGGGAGACACTCCTGACAGGTTAGAGGTACCCACTTCCATGTCTTCAGAAGACGTGATGAGGATGGAGAGTCCATCGACTTCGAGGATGATTCGAGGGACGCAACAGAGCCGATTCGCCTGTACCTCCAGGACTTAGAGTCTCTCATTAGGCACGTGGACTCCGATAGGACCAACGTCATGCTCAGTAATGACGAGCTCCAGGTGCAGCTTCGCGAGAAGGACAAGCTCTTCGCGGAGCAAGATGAGATAGTCAAGGAGATGGAGGCGAAGTTCGAGAGCCAGGACAGGAAGTTCAAAAGTCAGGAGAAGCGTGTCCAGGATAGGAACAAGAAGATCCGAGACATGACTAAAGAACTGCATTCCAAGGACTTCGAGCTCGAGTAGCAGCAGACAGTGATTGAGAGGCTTCGTTCCCAGAAAAGGGCTCTCAAGGCCAAGATAGAGACCTTGACCACTAGTGTCGAGGAATACAAGACCGCGATGGAGAACACAGGTCTTACCTTTGTCGAGGAGGAGAATGATGCCGATGAGTAGACTTGACTACTCATTTATCATTTATTATCGTACTTGTTATTTGAGAACTTGTTATTTGACCATCCGACATGTGGATGGCTTGCTACTTGTGTGTTTTATTTTCTGAACTTGTTATCTTGTTGTTGAACCTTTATCTTTGTGTTGCATGCTTTGTGTTTGCTTATGTGATGTAATGTGCATGAAAGCATATATGGGTATCTCATTCTTATCTCTATTTGAACAAACCACAGATGCCTCCCGTTGTGCAAACCCCAACCCCAACAATAACAACAACATCACTCCAGAAATGCAGCAAATGATGACCGCTCAGACTCAGCTAATGCAGATGATGACGACGTTCATCCGGAACCAAAACAACAACAACAACAATAACAACAACAACAATAACAATAACAACAACCCACCGGGTTTTGATATGCTTACCAGGTTCTTGAGATTGAGGCTAGCAAAGTTCTCAGGGACGACTGATCCCATGGTGGCCAATGATTGGCTACGTTCTGTGAACAAGGACTTGGTGACCGTGGGCTGTACTGATGCTGAAAAAGTCAGATTTGCAGCACATCTGCTAGAGGGACCAGCCGCCACATGGTGGGACAACTTCCAGATCACCACTCCCATAGAAGATATGACATGGGCTATCTTTGAGGATGGCTTTCGCACTGCTCATATCTCGTCTGGAGTGATGAGTCTGAAAAAGAAGGAGTTCCATAACCTGAAGCAGCGCCACCGCAGCGTGGCTGAATATATTGAGGAGTTCAACAATCTGGCGCGATATGCACCAGATGAAGTTGACACCGATGCTAAGAGGAAAGAAAAGTTCCTCGAAGGGTTGAATGATGAGCTGAATCTACAGTTGGCTGTGGCATATGTTCCCACTTATCAATCTCTCTATGACAAGGCTGCTATTTTGGAGAACAAAATGAAGCAAGTTGAAAGCAGGAAGAGAAAGCATTCAGATAAGCACAACTCGGGATCGTCTCCCAAACGTTCCCATTATGATGACAGTGGAAGCTTAGGATCCCACAAGCATGGGAAATTCAACAAGCACCACAACCACAACCGTCATGACAACAAGCATCACCGTAGTCATGACAATGACAAGTACAAGAACCACAAGGGTGGATACAAGAGCCACCACAGTGGTAATGGAAGTGGAAGCCAGCCTGTCAAGAAAGACATAAGTCAGGTTGAATGCTTCAAGTGCAAGAAGGTGGGGCATTATGCAAATGAATGCCCAGAAAAGAAAGTTGAAGGACCCAACAAGCCCAACCCTTTTCAGAAGGGACAGGAGAACCACATCAGTGTGGAGGAAGTCTATGAGGAGCCTGATGCTGTTGCTGGTAAGTTCAGACTCAATTCTATTCCAGCATTTATTCTTTTTGATAATGGAGCATCGCATTCATTCATATCAAAAGCATTTGTTGATAGAAATGGGTTTCCAACTGAAAACATTGGGTGTCCAATAAAAGTTAGTTCTCCGGGTGGAGATATGATAGTAAGTCTTGGATGCCGGGATCTAGTAATAGAGTTTGGAAAGCATAAATTTCCAGTGAGTCTGATAATCCTAGATTCCCAAGGACTGGACGTAATATTGGGAATGGATTGGATGGCTAAGTATGAAGGGGTACTAGATTGTGCTAATCGTACTGTTGCACTCACAACCCCGGAAACAAAACGGATTAAATTCAAGTCCAACTTTGAATCAAAAGGAAGTAAGCTAAATTCTCTTAAGGGGGTTAGCATGGACAGTGTGCCAATTGTGAGTGAGTATCCGGATGTGTTTCCGGAAGAATTGCCGGGAATGCCACCAGATAGAGATGTGGAGTTCCTTATAGATTTGGTACCAGGGTCTGGACCAATAGCAAAGAGACCATATAAAATGTCAGTTGATGAACTGAAAGAACTCAAGAAACAACTTGGAGAACATTTGCAGAAAGGATTTATTCAACCAAGTTCTTCATCTTGGGGAGCCCCAGTTTTGTTCGTGGAGAAGAAAGATAGAAGTCAAAGGTTATGCATAGATTACCGTTGACTCAACGAGGTAACTATCAAGAACAAATACCCTTTTCCTAGAATCAATGACTTGTTTGATCAGCTAGAAGGAGCATGTGTGTTCTCAAAGATTGATCTCCGGTCAGGTTATTTTCAACTCAAGATAAGAGAACAAGACATACCTAAGACAGCGTTCACTACAAGGTATGGATTGTATGAGTATACCGTAATGCCATTTGGTTTGACCAATGCTCCAGCATACTTCATGAATATGATGAACAAGGTGTTCATGGAATTCCTTGACAAGTTTGTTGTCGTTTTCATCGACGACATCTTAGTCTACTCCAAGAGCAAAGAAGAGCATGAAGGACATTTGCGTTTGATACTTGAGAAATTAAGAGAGCATAAACTTTATGCCAAATTCAGCAAGTGCGAATTCTGGTTGAATGAAGTTGGATTTCTTGGTCATGTTATGACAAAGGATGGTGTAGCAGTTGATCCTGCTAAAGTTTCAGCTGTGACTGAATGGGAATCTCCCAAGTCAGTGAAGGAAGTTCGTAGTTTCCTTGGCTTAGCAGGTTACTACAGAAGGTTCATTGAAAATTTCTCCAAGGTAGCTAAGCCTATGACTGAATTGTTAAAGAAAGACAAGAAGTTTGCTTGGTCTGAAGGTTGTGAACTCAGATTTCAGGAATTGAATAAGAGACTTGTGACAACACCCGTCTTGTGTTTGCCAGATTTGGAAAAAGATTTCCAAGTATATTGTGATGTCATCAGGGTTTGGGTGCAGTACTTATGAAAGACGGTAAAGTTGTGGCTTATGCCTCGAGACAACTCAAAACTCATGAAGTGAACTATCCTACTCATGATTTAGAGTTAGCCTCTGTTGTCCATGCACTCAAAACATGGAGACACTATCTTTTGGGAAAGCGTTGTGAAGTGTTCACAGATCACAAAAGTTTGAAGTATATCTTCACCCAAAAGGAAATTAATATGAGACAAAGAAGATGGCTAGAACTTATCAAGGACTATGACCTTAGTTTGCAATACCACCCCGGTAAAGCAAATGTTGTAGCAGATGCTCTAAGTCGTAAGGTTTTTGTGAATGGCCTTACCAAAGGAGAATTGCCAGATGATCTGTGTACCCAATTTAGAAAACTCAGATTGGAGATTGTGCCTGAAGTACATCTCATGACTTTGGATGTTCAACCCACTTTGTTGGACAAGATCAAAGAAGCCCAGAAGATTGATAAGGAAATCGAAGAGATTAAAGAAAAGATTGGCAAAGGAAAAGCCAAAGGGTTCCATGAAGACAAACATGGTACTTTATGGCATGGGACACGTATCTGTGTTCCACAAGATCCGGAGCTTCGGAAACTGATTTTGCAAGAAGCACACAACTCACCGTATTCCATTCATCCTGGTAACACCAAAATTTACATGGACATGAAAGAAAGATTTTGGTGGAATAATCTCAAGAAGGACATCGCCGAACATATTGCTTTGTGTGATGTGTGTAGTAGAGTGAAGGCGGAACATCAGAAACCAGCAGGTTTACTTCAACCACTACCCATTCCTGATTGGAAGTGGGACAAGATTGGTATGGATTTCATTACCGGATTACCAAGGACCCGGTCGGGATATGATTCTATTTGGGTAGTAGTGGATCGCCTAACTAAAGTGGCTCATTTCATACCCGTGAAGACAACCTATACAAGTGCTAAGTTAGCCAGAATTTACATGAGTATAATTGTATGTCTACATGGAGTGCCCAAGAGTATTGTGTCTAATAGGGGAACTCAATTCACTTCCCATTTTTGGAGACAGTTACATGAGTCATTGGGAACGAGGTTGGAATTCAGTACTGCTTTTCATCCTCAAACCGATGGACAAACGGAAAGGACTAATCAGATTCTCGAAGACATGTTGAGGGCATGTGCCCTAGACTATGGAGCCAGTTGGGATGAAAGTCTGCCTTACGCAGAATTTTCTTATAACAACAGCTATCAAGCCAGCATTGAGATGGCACCATTTGAATTTCTCTATGGAAGAAAGTGTACCACCCCATTGTTATAGAATGGTGTGGGAGAAAGAAGTTTATTCGGACCAGATCTTATCAAGGAAGCTGAAGAGAAGGTCAAGTTGGTTAAGGACAGATTGAAGATAGCACAGTCCCGACAGAAAAGCTACGCAGATCCTAAGCATAGAGAAGTCACCTACGAAGTTGGTGATAGAGCTTATCTTAGAGTATCACCACTTCGTGAAGTGAAGAGATTCGGAGTCAAAGGAAAATTGGCACCAAGATATGTGGGACCATTCAAGATTCTGAGTCGTAAAGGAGAAGTTGGTTAAGGACAGATTGAAGATAGCACAGTCCCGACAGAAAAGCTACGCAGATCCTAAGCGTAGAGAAGTCACCTACGAAGTTGGTGATAGAGCTTATCTTAGAGTATCACCACTCCGTGGAGTGAAGAGATTCGGAGTCAAAGGAAAATTGGCACCAAGATATGTGGGACTATTCAAGATTCTGAGTCGTAAAGGAGAAGTTGCCTATGAAATAGAACTGCCAGAATCTCTGTCAGCTGTCCATAATGTGTTTCATGTGAGTCAGCTTAAGAAATGTCATCCAGAAATGGAAGAAACTTCTTTGAAGGATACTATACCTTTGGAGGAGGTTCAACTAGAAAGTGATCTCACTTATGAAGAGAAACATATCAAGATTCTTGAGACTGCAGAAAGAGTCACACGGACTAAGACTATCAAGTTCTGCAAAGTGCAGTGGAATCATCATTCCGAAGAGGAAGCAACATGGGAAAGAGAAGATGATCTTCGGAAAGACCAACCTCACGTATTTGCTAGCCAATCCGAAACTCTAGGGCGAGATTCACCTTAAGGGGGTTAGATTTGTAACATCCCTAAAATCATGTTTCAAACTTATGCATATCATTCATGCATCCATGATCATATGTTTTTCGTTTCAAACAAAACACTTCAAAAACAGGAGCATATGAGCTCATTATTTTATGTGACCAGCATTTGAAACAAATACTACTCTTTAAAAGAGATTGTTGTTCATGAAACCAAACTTTGTTGTCTTATTGCTCTCAGGTTGTTTTGCTAGATTGCCAAGGTTTTAAACCAAAATTTCAAAGCAAATACAATTTGAAAACCAATTTCAAAACCAATATAAAACAAGTGCTATGTCACTGTTATTTTTATTTTATTCCAAATGACCAAGCCAATTCAAAGTGTCCACTTGGTTTTATGCCCAGATTTGTGACTATTGCACACTGCAAAAATCCTGAAAAGATTTGAATTCGAATAGAGTTTGAAATCATTTGAAAATCATTCTAGAAAATCAAATCAGAAATAGAAAAGGAATAAAGAAAAGGAAAAAGGCCACCGCCAGGGTTTGAGCCCATCAACAGATCCAGCCCAGCTAGCCCACCCGGGTCCCCTCTCTCTCTCTTTCACTCACAGACACACACACAGAGTCGCTGACGCCAGGACCCCACCTCCCCTCTGTTTATTTCGCTTACAAGTGGACCCGTGACCCAGTCGTCGTCTTCGTCAATCACGCGCGCCTGCGACGCTCACGCCGCCGTTACTCGCCGTAGTCACTGCTGCGTTGATTCCCATTGATTCCGCGAGTAACTCCACGCCCAGCTCCGGCTATTTAAACCTCTCCCCCTCGCGACCATTTCCCCTCACTCAATTTTCTCTCCACGCCACCAGGCTGCTCGCAACTCGCCAAACACCGCCGCAGCTCCAACGACCTCCGGCGTGCGATTCCGGTAAGACCCCGTCGCCCCTTGCTGTCTAATTGGCCAGAATGATCACAACATCCATGCACATCTTATCAACCTATTGGTGCGCTCTAGGACCATCTGGAGACTCGCCAACGACGACGAATGCAAGCACCCGACGCCTTCTTCTTCTCCGGCGAACGATTGCGGTAATTATCGAGTGCCCCTTGACCTCTCTCGCATACGACTAGGTTCGCCTCGTCCTTGCGCAGCTACTGATGCCTCTGGTTGGTGCTAGGAAGGCCCAGAGCGTCGGCAACAACTCCGTCTGCAACCACCCAACGCCGTGCACAACTCCGACGAGCTCCCTCAGCCACTACAGCGCGCCCCTTGACCAACCATCACCACCTTGAGCATCAACATCGCATGGCGAGCTCGGTAAGCCCCTTCCCCCTCTCCCGCGCGACCTAGAACGCCAGCTCTGCCACTAACAGAGGCGCCGCCGCCTGTCGCCGCCGCTAGCGCCGCCACTAGATGGTCAGGCTGCTCAGGAACGTTGGATCTAGATCGTGCGGATAGGATAGAACGCGAGCGAAGCGGTAAGATTAGATCTGAGCCGCGCGATTAAGTTAGATCTAGCGGTTCAGAAGCGTGATCCGACGCGAAAAGGTACGTGCCAATCAGAGCGTGACGCGTGGCTAGGGTTTAGATTTAAAACAGAATTTGAATCAGATTATTGTTTAAATTTGATTTAGCTATAACTTTTGATCCCCACGTTAGAATTTGACAAATTTTATACCGTTGGAATCAGGAGAGCAAGCTCTTTCTGATTATGCAATGTGTTTAAAGTTTTGCTTCTGTTAAAATGGTTTTATTTGCAGAAACATGTGTAGGACTTATTTGAGTATATGAAATGATTAGGAATTGTTTTAAGGGTTAAATAATTATTGTTTGGCAAGTTCTTGACTTGTTTAGGACTCAGTACTATGAACTTGCTTGGTTGTGTTTTGAAAATCATCACTTAGCATTTTGCATGCATGCATATATTTTTGTTTGTATATGTTTTGTGTGTAATTTGTGGCTACCATTTCTTGTGTAGATTTTGGTCCTAGTGATTGTGATTGTGAGGAGTGCTACTCTCCCAACTACCAAGGCAAGTGGTACTCATGAATATTATTATCCTATGTTTTCTACTAAGCATTAGAAATATTTTGTTAGGCTTGCATGCTATATTTTTGCTTATATTCCATGTTGGGAAATCCTAGTAGTTGTAGAAATGCTAGGAAATTTCTAAGTTAAGTTACTATCTATGCCATGCTTAGCCTAGCTAGTATCAAACAAGGGATGGTAAAAATATACATGTTATGATGAAAATATTTCTAAGTCTTTGGACTTGTATTTTGCCTAATAAAACAACTAAGTTAATGAAACACCTGGGTGGAATGGAAGGAAAGGTTTATGTTGAGTGGTTACACAAGGCCCATTTCTAAGGTTTACCTTGTGTATCTCACTTGTGGTAAGCCACCCAGGAACAAAGAGATTTTAGTGGCCAAGTGTTAAGAGGCTTCTAGTGCAGCCACTTGGCAATATGGGCTCTGCCTGGACCATATAGGTTGCTAGAACTTAGCCATTTGGACAGTTGGTGGTAGTGGGAATGATAGGTTGGAGCGCGTCCATTTGGTCTAAGGGAAGGCTTCTGGAAGGTCCTGTCTTGGTGAAACCAAGTCTGGTGGGGAAAGTGCACAACCTCTGCAGATGGGAAAAAATCTAAGTACTTAGCCAAGTCCATGGCAATGGACAACTTGAGTATCAAGGCATGGAAGCTATCAAGAATCTCCTCATCCCAATTTCTAAGTAAAAATTTGTGGGTGAACAAGGGTGAAGGACCTCAATGTCTATTGGTGGTTCCTTGGGAAAAGTTTTGACAAAGGAAAAACTTAGTGATTTCAACTAATAGGTAAAATCTATTTTGAGCAAAGCAAGCCAAGCTACACTTAGCCAAATTGCATATAGTATCTAGACCACTTAAAAATTTACTAAGGTATCACTTGCCAATACTATTCCAAAGTATTGACCCACTGTGGCTGTAACTTGTGATGTTGCAGGTTACTCTGATGAGGATTAGGGGTCATGAGTCTACACTCAACATGTTTGCCTGTGGCACATGAAGATGAAGACTTTTATTTATCTACTTATTCAAACTCTTGTATTAGGCCTATGGCCTTGGAGTTGTAAAGACTATGTTTATCTCTGGAATGGATGTAATAAATGACCTTTGTATCTGTGTACTTAATCTTAAACTGTGGATGCTAGCAATGATCCAGGGACTAGCATTGCAATCACAGGGATCCTTTTCCTTTATAAAGGAGGGATCTTACAGATGGTATCAGAGCACTGTGTTGCCTGTAGGATTATGACCCTAGGATTGGAAACCACTAAGGAAAATTTTTCAACAACTTCTACACTTGTCTATTCTTCTCGTAAAACTTTTCTAATCTTCTTTCTCATCTCTACTTGTAGATGAACTCCATCAACGAAGCCATAAGGAAAGGACCACTCATGACAATGACTTTGGAGTGTGAGACAGAATTTCCCAAGGCTCTCAAGGACCTCATGGTTGCATTTGAAATACAAGGTGCAGCTGTGTACAAAGGTTTTCCTGTGATGGATGAAGGAGTGGAATACTGGTGGGTGCAACTTCACTTGTATAAAAACAAGGAAGACAACCATCAGGAAAAAGGATTCTGCATGTTCACCAATTCAGTGGTGCACACTACATTCTTTGAATCAGCAAAGGATGCAGCTTGGAAGACCATCAAAGAACTTGGTGATAGAGTCAAGTGCAGAATGCTCAACCTCCATGGAGTTATGAGTCTACACTCAACATGTTTGCCTGTGGCACATGAAGATGAAGACTTATTTATCTTATTCTATAATTGAGCTCTTGTTTAGGCTTGTGGCCATGGAGTTTGTAAAAGACTATGTTTGTCTCTAGAATGATATGTAATAATGACCTTTGTTTCCGTGTACTTCATCTTAAACTGTGGATGCTAGCATTGATCCAGGGACTAGCATTGCAATCACAGGGATCCTTACCTTTATAAAGGGAGGGATCTTACAGCAAATCACAGCGGTGAGGTGACGAACGGCGTCGACGTGTCCATGCACCTGCTTGGCTCGAGGAGGAAGAAGACAACGAAGGGGAAAGTGGGTCTGGCCGCACGTGGGCTTCGGCTGGGCTGCGGCAAAGCGAGGGCAGCGGCTGCTGGCGGCTACGCGTGGGCGGTAGGAAGAGCAGGAAAGAATCGGGCTCGGCCCAGTTAGGTTTAGCAGTAGTTTTTATTTCTGAAACTATTTTTCTTTTCTATTTTCAATTCCTCTTTTTGTATTTTCATTTTGTAATATGTTTTAATACATTTTAAAATACCAGAGCTTTTACAAATATTCAAATACTGCAGGGACCCTTGTAATCAATTTGGGTTCCATTGGTTTTGGACTTCCAAAATTCAAAAGCCATTTTGAAAGGTTTCAAATAGATAGAGGGAAACTAGGGTTTAGGGTTTTGAGAATATATTTGTTGTGTGCATTTTTAATGATGATGCTAATGAATGCACATTCAAACCCTAATGTCTATTTAGTAAACTAGGGTTGTTACAAAACCTGCATGAAAAGTCTGGATAGGCATCCAAGCAGTAAGTCTATGAGTGGGACAATTCTTAACCAAAGATTTCATTCTTTCCCAAGCTTGAGCATCATGTTCATTATCAAGTTGTTTAAATTTCATAATATCAGTTCTCATAGATATAATCTTAGCAGGAGGGTAGTACTTTCCAATAAAAGCATCCTTGCAATTAATGCAAGAATCAATACTATTTCTAGGTAAGGATAGCAACCATTCTTTAGATTTTTCTCTCAAGGAGAAAGGAAACAACTAGAGCTTAATAATATCTCCATCTACATCCTTATACTTTTGCATCTCACAAAGTTCAACAAAGTTATTGAGGTGGGCAACAACATCATTAGAACTAGCACCAGAAAATTGCTCTCTCATCACAAGATTCAACAAAGCAGGCTTAATTTCATAAAAGGTAGCATCAGGAGCAGGTGGAGCAATAGGAGTACTTAGGAAATCATTGTTGTTTGTGCTACTAACGTCACACAACTTGGTGTTCTCAGCACAGTTCATTTTGGCAAAAGTGGAGAAGGCCAACAGCAGCAGCAACTGGAGAAGGGACTAATTTTTGTGTGTTTTTTATAAGAGAAAGCAAACCAAACTAAACTAATTTTTTGGAGTTTTTAAAAAAAAGAGGCAAACAAAACCAAACAAAAGAAACTAAGCAAAACAAAAACAAAAACAAAAACAAAGAAAGGTTGTAAAGGACTCCCCTTGTGAAGACGTCCTTAGCCTCCCGGCAACGGCGCCAGAAAACTTGTTGATGGCGCCTAGAAGCACTTCGTCGGGAAACCCCAAGAACAAGGTGTGATGCAACACATCAGCAAGTCTTCCCTCAATAAGAAACCGAGGTTATCGAACCAATAGGAGGAAGGAAACGTCTCAAAGGTATTGCAAGCAACATAGAAACCTGCACAACATAAACTCAAGACTTTGCCCCAACGAACAGTGAGGTTGTCAATCTCACCAGTTGTTGTAACAAAGGATTAACTGTATGGTGTGGAAGGTGATAGTAGTTTGCAGAAAGTAAACAATAACAGTGGAAGATGCGTCAATGGTAAAGATTGGACAGGGGTCCATAGTTCACTAGAGGTGTTCTCCTTAGATAAACAAAACATGGCATGCTGGGTAAACAAATTACAGCAGGGAAATTGATAGGACTGAGCAAGGCATAATAATGCAATACTAGACATTCATGGTCCTATGAGATTTGATTGGTCAATTCAACAAGATACATAGACCGCCATCCAACTGTATCTATGACTAGAAATCCACCTTCGGGTTATCATCCGAACCCCCTATGGTATTAAGTTGCAAGCAACAGATAACTGCTTTAAGCAAAGTGTGTAAGGTAAAAAATCTACTTGTTCCATGAACAAGAGACCGTTGTTTTCTCCCTAGTGGGAACAACACATCTACAACCTTAGAGATTTCTGTCATTTCCCTTAGATTAAATAAAGGCATGAACCCACTATCTAGAATAAATACCCCCTCTTGGAGTCACTAGCATCTACTCGGCCAAGATAGCTACTAGAAACGGAGAGCATGCAAGATCACAAACAACACAGAAATGATAGAATCAATAAGACAAAACCATTAATCAATCTGACATAGTAATCTCAATATCCATCGGATCCCCGCAAACACAACATGCATGATTACAAATAGATGAGATCTTGATCATGAACGGAGCTCACAAGATCTAGACGTGAAAGCACAAAGGAGGAGACACAACCATCTAGCTACTACATGGACCCGTAGTCCAAGGTGGAACTACTCATGCTTCATACCGAAGGCTGGCATGATGAAGAAGAAGTCCTCCGGGATGATCTCCCCTCCGGCAGGGTGCCGAGAAGAGCTTCAGATCCCCCCTGATCTAGGGACGATGGTGGCGGCTGCTATACACAGTTTCGTGGAATATTGATCGGGTCCTTAGGGTTTAGGCATCGGCGGCTTCTTATAGGCGAAGAGGGAGGCCGAGAGGGTGCCCGAGGTGGCTGCACCCCCCAGGCGCGGGGTGGGTGCACCCGTGCGTCCAGGGGGTGTGGCCCCCTCGAAGCCCTCCTTCGTCTCGTCTTCTGGCTCCGTGTTCCCCACGGTAAAATATTGACTTTGGCTTTTGTCCCTTCCAATTTCGAGAATATTGGTTTTCTGCCTTTCTAGAACGAAAAACAGAAGAAAACAGGCAACTAGCACTGTGGCATCTTGTTAATAGGTTAGTACCAGAAAACATATAAAAACACCTCAAAGTGTAGACAAATAAAAGCAAACTAGATACTAAACAAGCATGGAACATCAAAAATTATACATACGTTTCCGACGTATCACCATCTGCGGTGCGAGATGAGGGCGAAGACACAGGGATTTACCCAGGTTCGGCCCCCCAGAGGGTAAAGACCTACTACTGCTAGATTGTATTGATGAGAGAGTGCAATGGGCGAGCTCGGCGGCTAGGCGGCGAGTTGAGGGGGTGCATGACGGAACGTAAGTTCTATGCATGCCCTAGGGAGGTTTATATAGGGTCACCCCGCTAGGGTTTATAGATCTACAACCGATTTGGATAAGGACTCGGAGGGTTTTAACCTAATCCGACTGGGCCTAACTATGCTTTTGGCCCTTCAGCTTCCAGTCGCCCGGTTCCTTCTTGGGTCGCGATCCAGTCGCTGTCCTGCAGGCCCACTCGCTGAGAGTATGATCTATTAGGAAACGTTCTGCTGGGTATACCCCACTCGATATCCCCATCAGTAGTCCCCGAGGCTGTTGTTGATTTGTCGCAGGTGTTCTTTGGCAGTCGGAGTATTTGGGTCCAATTTGGACGCCCAGTCGAATCGGCGATAGACTCCTTCAATGAGAGAAAGAATCTTCAGCATGCATCGTCAGTCCCAATAACGGCGACCAGTCGAATCGGCGATAGACTCCTTCAATGAGGGAATGAATCTTCAGCATGCATCGACAGTCGCAATAACGACGACCAGTCGAATCGCCAATTTGGCGAGTAGTCAAATCACAGCCATGGTGAATGGGTTGGCGAGTCGAGTAGACGAAGTTGGACCAACATCCTGGTCAAACTCATCGTTGGGTAATCCAGCAGTAATATCAGCGTAATCAACGCACGGTAACGGTTCCTCAAAATTGGCGAGAACCAGTTGCTATATAAGGAGAGTGAAGAGTGAGTTGTGAGTCATTCCTCACATTTCCTCCGACTCCACGCGCCCTCCAATTTTCCATTCCCTCCAGAGCGATCTAGCAAACCTAGAGCCTTGAATCGATGTCGCCTCCAAAGGAATCATGGGGGAAGTACAAGTGTACCAGGGCGTTGCTGAAGTCCTTCGAAGACGCAGGGATTCTCTACGCGGGAGATGGTGAATCAATGCGACCGGGATGGTGGAGCCAGATCCGCGCGCCGGCGAATTCATCTGCTTCACTAGCCATATCAAAAGGGGGCTCGGCTTACCCACCTCACTCTTCTTCCACCGATTATGTGCGTCTTATGACATTTGGCCATCGGATTTGGGGCCGCATAGCATCGAGCAGCTCACCATCTTCGTGGCATTCTGCGAGTGTTATCTGGGCTGCCGCCCATACTTTCCCATGTGGCAAGAGCTGTTCTACGGGCGGATTGGTCACGAGGGGGAAGGTGGCCCGATGCTGGCAGCAGGTGTCCTCACCTTTCAATTGAAGTCCAAGGCTTCCTTCCTCGACCTCATGCTGCCGAAGAAGGCGGCGAGCGAGTGGAAGAAGCACTGGTTTTACGTCAGTGAGACGACTCTTAATGGCGAGGTGCCACTCCCGACATACTCTACCGAGCGGACCGAGCCACGTCGGCTCCAAGTCGCCAAGCTTCCGCATGACCAGCGGATGGTGGTAGACGAGATGCTGACGATGATTCGCCAGCTGAACAAAGACAGGCTCGAGACCATCAATTTATACAATTGCTGGCTCGGGCGAAGACTAGTTCCCCTGGCCAACCGTGCCCACTGGATGTACGAGTACACCGAAAAGGACGACTATACCAAGGCCCGCACCACCGAGTCGAAGCCCGATGATTATTCCCTCGCAGTGAGGAAGATCACCGACGAGGAATACCGCGATCCAAAGGCCGGGATCGCCCCATACACCATGAAGCGCAATGCGCCAATGGTAATTATGTCTCTCCTTGTGTATTTCGCAGTCGTAGATGATGTAGTTGCGGTTCACTAACCATGTTTTATTTGTTTAGCTGTTCCAAGTTGTGGAAAGCTGGCTCCCTCCCACGACGACGAAAGCTCAGACGAGGTTGCCGGGAAGGAGAGTGAGTGCTCCTCCGACGAGGAGAATGATGGAAACGACAACGACAATGATGATGATGACGAGGCCGTGGAGGTCGCCGCACCCGCGGTTCGGAAAACTCGTGGGCAACTTGGAAAACGCGAGCTCGAGGCCAGCAAGAGCCTTGAGGGTCATGATGGGGGCAAAAGCGAAGCCCCCGATCATAGTTCACGGCGTGTGGCTACACCGTCGAAGAATAAGTCGCCAAAGAATAAGAAGAAGGAGGCGCCCAGGGCAGTGTCGCCGCCTCGGTCAGGGGCTAGCTCCGAGGTGAATAGCGCAGCCAATGATGCTGGGGCTGAAGCATCGGCAAAGGCGCCTGAGGCAGCCAGTGTGGCCGTGGTGGAGGACGAGGTGCCGCTGGCGTCGCTTCCACCATCGTTCTCAGTAGTCACGGGCCTCGGGGCTGCTCCAGCCGCAGAGGCGTCTCCATTGAGGGAGGCACCTGCTTCGACCGAAGGGGAGCTTCCTGCTGCCATGGCCTCGTCAACAAAGAAGGCCTCCGTGTCGTGGACTCTGACCCTGTTCGAGACGGGCATCAGCCGAAAGCTGGGCCCGGAACTAGAGCAACCGGCGCACATCCTCACCGGCCTGCGCTACATCCCATTCACCAAGTGACTGTCTTGTCATGTCAACTTGAATTGCTAATTTGTAGTTGTTGCCTGATTTGTTGATTATTTCCTTTTGCAGGACTAGCGTGAAGAAGTTCAGTCACCCGTCAGTGGCCAAAGTCCCAGTAAATGCCTCAAGGGCGAAGGCTGATCCCTCGAAGAAGAGGAAGGGTGAGGAAGCCTAGGCGCCTGCTGAGGGCGCGAAGAAGATGAAGGGCGACGAAGTCATCACAATCTCGGATGAGCCGATCAACATGCCAAGTGGAGCTCCGACTGGAGTGGACACGACCGTGAAGGCCGTCGTGGACACAGGGTCGCAGCAGGTGGAACCTGTGGCGCTGGTCGGGGCATTGGGCCCCACGACGAGTGTTGCGGTACTGGCGGTGACGACCTTCCCTCGCTTCATAGCGAGGGCCTCTGCTGCCAGTGTCTTGGTGCAATCGGCCCAAGCGCCCGAAGTTTTGGGCTCGGAGGTTGAGCAGCGTCACGGGCGCACACCTCTTGTGCTGCCGTTGGTGGACGCGGTCGAGCTGCACAACATGATTGGCGCGGCTATTCAGGTATTTCCACTCCCCGAGGATCTGGTCGCTGAATTTCAGGAGGCAAATTCTTATTGTTTTTTCTATCCAGTCCCCGAATTTCAGCGACTAGGCACTTACGAATTTCTTCGATGTACAGTCCCCGAGTGGCTAGTCGCTAAATTTCAGAGACTATACACTTAGGAATTTCTTCGATGTTTGCTTATGTTAATCTTGTATGTGCAGGGCCTCCAGCGCGAATTGGCAGAGCGACTGGCCACCAGAGAGCATCTGGAGCGCGAGCTCCGCTCCATGCAGGAGGTGAACAAGCAGCTGCAAGCGACAGCGGGTAGGTTCTTGAAATACCCTCTCCCTTGTTTTCTTGTTTCTGATTGTGATCTCACCCTTGCATTGCTGCAGAGGGGCATTCGGCCACAGTTGCGAAGGCTCGCGAGGGTTTGGTCACCGTTGGCGCATTGATGGCTGCCCAGTCTTCCTTGTCCGTCACGGAAAAGCAGGTGGCCAAGCTGGAATGAGAGCTCAAGACCGCGAAGGCGGAGGCAAGCTCGGTGGAGGAGAGGGCTAAGGCGGTTGTCGCTGCCGTAGCTGAGGAGCGGAAGGTGTCTAATGCTCTTGTCGGGGGGCTTCAGACTGATTTTTCGGGTCTTCAAGATTTCATCACGGGGCGCTTGCGTCCCCTCATTGGTGAACTCCTTGGGCTTGTGTTTGTTTGTGCCAGCGAGTCGCCGAGCATGCAGGTCGCCTTTGTCATTGAGTCCCCAGGGGAGGGGTCTCGAATCGTGCGTCCTTCTGATGTTGAATTGCTTGTACTTCTGCAGGGAAAATGCTTGATGATGAGCCCGAGGCACAGTCATACGACGCGAGGCAGTGCGTCACCATGCTAGTGGATTCTGCCGCCCTGTCGGCGACCTGTATTCGCGTGTACCTCCAGGAGATCTCGCCGACAGAGGTAATTCCCAATGAGCTCACGGAGGTGTGGCTCTACCTAGATAGGGCTCCAGCAGTGGTGGAGTACATGTCGCGGTCGGCCTTCCGCCGTGGAGCCGCGACTTTGCGGAGCGTTGGGCTTCCTCACTTCCCTGATGACTTCGACCTCGAAGATGTCACCAGCGGGTATCCCTCGGCGACTGGCTCGGTTGAAATCTCTGACGTGTTGAAGTTGACCGATCGGGCCGCGGTCTACTCCGAGCGGGTGCTGGCGATGGGCAACCTTCTGCCGTATCAGGAGACGATCATCGCTCTGAACGACCCCGAGCCGGTGCATCGCGACTTCAAGGCGAAGCGGCCATTTCGATCAGTGATGGCGGGCATCCTGACCACGTACCCATCGAACCCATGGGTCCCCTTCATCCATGTTCGCGGTAGCGGTGGCGCGTCGTCTTTGAAGCCTACAGAGTAGATAGCTTTGCCGACTGGCGTTAATTGAAAGAAGTGTATGTCTGCCCTTGTAAGCGAACAAATTTTTTGTTGCCGTAAGGAATGCATGTATGATTTTGTTAGCTTGGATTTGAGTTTTTTTTATTTTGTTGTGCAAGTCACCGAGCGTGTCCGCCCTTTTATGGGGTTTACCTTGTTGGGCCACGCGTTCTTCTAACGTGGTGATCCCAAGATCTAGCTGAGGTAGAAGGCCACGAGGTTTACCACTAGATGCGCGGTTGCGGATTACTGATGAAGAGCGTCAGTTGATGCAGTGCATTCCCCATGATCCGATCGTCCTGGTGCTGATCGCACAGCATCTCTGCTGGTATCCACACGTACAAGGAGGAGCACCAGCGACGAACTGCTAGGTTCGTTACGGTGGTAGGACTGCTGTGGAGCTAGGGTTTCCAACACATGGAATGACCTAACCGAACAACGATTTTCCTTTCTAGGTTAAGGTGCTCCACTATATATAGGGAGTGAACGTGGGCTCTGCTCGCGCGACCCATTCACCAAAGCCCATATAACACTAGTCACCGTGAGTCCAACTCACTAACTCAGTCCTAATCCGGTTCAGGTCCAACCCAACCAGATTACAGGTTCAGATCCAATCCGAACTTGCTCCCGCTCTTAAGTGTGTGACCCCGCAGGCTCATGGCTACTTGGACACGATTGGAGTCCGACTCTCAATTGATCAGTCGGTAGCGGCTCCTAGCAGAACATGCCGACTCCCAAGTACCAAAGAGTCATGACGACTTGCCTTTCCAATGCGTCTTACGTCCGAGTCCCTTTTGCCTCACGATATACCTTGTCAGACTATAGGCGAATAATTGTCATCCCTTAAATAGTCTGACTCTCTTCTTGATCCGAGATAAGTGATTCACCCGACTAACTCTTAGTCGATCGCCTCGGTTAACACTTAACCGAGCCGTGCATGGCCATGCTTTCCGAATCATATCCCACAAGAGGGCCCAGAGAATATCTCTCCGAGTGGAGGGGAAAAATCCCATCTTGGTTATTTACATCACGCAGCTTGATTATCAGTCGACCCGAACCCTGCCTTTATAACTGCCCAGTTACGGATCAGCATTTGACAGAACCTAAGTCGGTGATCCTCAACTCGGACTATGCAACAACCTCAGGTCTAAGGATTACATTGATTGAGATATACAAATGACAACTTGTTCGTTGTACCTCAATATGGGTCAATCCGACTCGCTAAACGCTTTAGCTGAATCTGTGTAAGTTGGAATAGCATCTCCATCCCCATGACAAGTGGAACCGAGTCATCAAGCCAACTTTCACATTGGTCTAAGTTGTGTGTCCAGCACAACCTCAATGACCAAGGATATTTAGTACAAACAACATGAATGCATAGTTCCACAACCGAATCACATATTCAATGATACATACACATCAGATGTTTATATAAGGACAACTTAATAACTTTATGAATACAATGGGAAATCTCATCATACATGATTGCCTCTAGGGCATATTCCCAACAGTCTCCCACGTGCACTAGAGTCAATCTTCCGACATGACATGTCTAAGCATCTAATGCCCATGGCTCTCAGGTGCGCCTCAGGCTTTGGCTGTGGTAACGGCTTTGTCAACGGATCCGCAATATTTGCATCCGTGTGTACCTTGCATAACTTGATATCACCCTGATCCACGAACTGGCGAATCAGGTGGTACCGCATGAGTATGTTCTTGTTCTTCTGGTGCTGTCTAGGTTCTTTGGCTTGTGCAATAGCACCATTGTTGTCACAATACACGTCTAACAGATTGGACGAGCCCTGAACCACACCAAGATCCATGAGGAAATTCCTCATCCAAACAGCTTCCTTTGCTGCCTCCGAGGCGGCAATATACTCAGCCTCTATAGTAGATGCAGACACAGTCTCTTGCTTGGAACTCTTCCAGCTCACAGCACCTCCATTTATAATAAACACGTATCCGGATTGCGAACGAGAATCATCAGAGTCGGTAAGATAACTCGCATCCGTGTAACCCTTTACACTGAGTTCATCTTCACCACCATAAACCAAGAACATATCCTTAGTCCTTCTGAAGTAATTTAGGATATTTCTAGCTGCTGTCCAGTGGATCTCTCCAAGATCAGCCTGGTATCTGCTCACAACACTTAGAGCATAGGAAACATCCGGCCTAGTACAAATCATGGCATACATGATGGATCCGACTGCAGAAGCATATGGAATCACACTCATCCGACTTCGCTCATCAGTTGTCGAAGGACACTGAGTCTTGCTAAGTTTTACACCATGGGTCATCGGTAAGAACCCCTTCTTAGACGATTCCATGTTGAACTTCTTCAACACTTTGTCCAAATAAGTACTCTGACTCAATCCAATGAGCCTCCTTGATCTATCTCTATAGATCCTGATTCCAAGGATGTATGTTGCCTCACCCAAGTCTTTCATTGAGAAACTCCTTTCCAATGATTCCTTGGTTTCTTGCAACATCTGGACATCATTTCCAATCAGTAATATGTCATCCACATATAAGATTAGAAAATTTACTTTGTTCCCACTAAACTTCTTGTATAAACAAGAATCATGATCACTCTTGATGAAGCCAAATGATTTTACTACCTCATCAAAGCGAATATTCCAACTCCGAGATGCTTTCTTCAACCCATAAATGGATTTATGAAGTTTACATACTTTGTCAGCATTAGTCGGATCGATAAAACCCTCGGGCTGTATCATATACACGTCCTCGGTTAAATTTCTGTTAAGGAAAGCTGTTTTGACATCCATCTATCATATCTCATAGTCGAAATAGGCCGCTATAGCTAACATGATCCGAACTGACTTAAGCATCGCTACGGGCAAGAAAGTCTCATCGTAATCAACTCCCTGAATTTGCCGGAACCCCTGCGCGACAAGGCGTGCTTTATAGACGGAAACATTTCCATCCATATCAGTTTTCTTCTTAAATACCCATTTGCACTCGACGGGTCTTGCACCGTCTGGAAGATCAACCAAGTTCCAAACTTGATTTTCATCCATGTACTTTAACTCGGATCTCATGGCTCCAAGCCATGACTCGGAATCAGATCCCACCATCGCTTCCGAATAATTTGCTGGCTCATCACTGTCTAACAGTAACACATCACAAACACTTCATAATCTTGCCGATCTTCGTAGTACAGTTGTTGCCGCCGGCTCAGCTACCACGACCGCCTCAACCTCCAAGGTTTTTGCCGACTCTCTACTAGCCGGTTCCTCTCGAATTTCTTCGAGCTGCACCGTGCTCCCACTTACTCCCCGACTGAGAAACTCTTTCTCAAGGAAGACACCGTTCCAAGCGACAAACACTTTGTCCTCTTCTCGGTTGTAGAAGTAGTAACCCAAGGTTTCCCTCGGATACCCCCACGAAAGTACACTTATCCGACTTGGCTGTAAGCTTGTCCGACTGAAGTCGCTTGACAAATGCTTCACAACCCCAAATCTTAAGAAAAGACAAACTCGGCTGTTTGGCTGTCCACATCTCATGCGGTGTCTTCTCTACCAATTTTGATGGTACTCTGTTTAGTGTGAACGTCGTTGTTTCTAGACAATAACCCCAAAATGATAAAGGAAGATCTGTCCGACTCATCATTGATTGTACCATGTCCAACAAGGTCCGATTCCGCCTTTCCGGAACACCATTCCTTTGTGGCATTCCTGGCGGAGTAAGTTGAGGAACTATTCCACAACTTTTCAGATGGTCATCAAACTCATGCCTCATGTACTCGCCTCCTCGGTCCGACCGAAGAAACTTTATTTTCTTGCCGAGTTGATTCAGTGCTTCATTCTGGAATTCTTTGAACTTTTCAAAGGCTTCCGACTTGTGTTTCATCAAGTAGATATATCCATACCTACTCAAATCATCAGTGAAGGTAATGAAGTACTCATAACCACCCCTGGCTGTCGTGCTCATTGGTCCACATACATCACTATGTACTAGTCCCAACAAGTCGGACGCCCTTTCGCAACTATTGCAAAAGGTATCTTGGTCATTTTGCCGAGTAGGCAAGATTCGCATGTCTCGAACGACTCCAAGTCGAACGAAGTTAGGAGTCCATCATCATGGAGCTTATTCATGCGTTTCCAACTTATATGACCAAGCCGACAATGCCAAAAGTAAGTCATATTCAGATCATTTGGTTTCAACCTTTTAACATTTATGTTATAAACCCACTCACCATCAAGATTCAAAATAAATAACCCGTCCTGGACGGGTGCAAAGCCGTAAAACATATTATTCAAATACAAAGAACAACCATTATTCTTGATATTCGACTCATAGCCTTGCCTCATCAAACATGAAGCAGAAATAATGTTTCAACTGAGCACTGGAACATAATAACAATTATTCAGTTCCATAATGAATCCGGAAGGTAAATGAAGTTGCATCGTTCCGACTTCCAACGCAACAACTCTTGCTTTGTTGCCGACTCGAATATCAACCTCGCCTCTTGCTACGCTCCTAGTTCTTACCAGTCCCTGCAACGAGTTGCAGATGTGAATAACTGATCCGGTATCATATACCCAAGAACTATTAGGTGCATCAGCAAGATATATGTCTATAACATTGCAAAGAAGTGCACCTGAGTCAGAAGTCATACCTCCACTCTTGGCTTTGTCGGCCAAGTACTTGCTGCAGTTCCTCTTCCAGTGGCCATCCGCCTTGCAGTAGAAGCAAGTGGATCCGGCTGAAGGAGATGGCTTAGTCCCTGAGGAAGCGCTTGGGACCGGGTCCTGAGCCTGCTTTCCTCCTGACTTAGCCTTCTTCTTGAACTTAGCCTTATTCTGCACCATCAACACTTGACTGGCGCCCTTCTTGAGATCCGCCTCTGCCTGCTTGAGCATCCCATGTAATTCAGTGAGCTTCTTATCCATACCATGCATGTGGTAGTTCGAAATGAACTTCCCATATGCACTAGGAAGATAGTTCAGAATTATATCCGTAGCGAACTCTTCGCTTATGGGGTAGCCAAGCCTCTCCAGAGACTGCACGTAACCAACCATTTTGATCACATGCGGACTCAGTGGATCGCCATCCTTAAGCTTGCAACTCAGCAAAGCCTGAGAGACTTGATACCTCTCAGTCTTCGCCTGAGCCTGGAACATATTTTTTGAGGCTTTCGATCATATCGTAGGCCTCAACATGCTCGAACTGCTTTTGCAAGTCCGGTTCCATGTGAGAAAGCATAAGATAGCTAATATCCGTGGACTCATCCTTAGCCCGACGGTAGGCATTGGTGGCAGCGACAGTCGCATTCTCATTCGGCTCATCTGGAAGTGGGTTGTCTAGGACATGGTCCTTCTTTTCTTGTTTGAGAACAATTCTCAGATTTCGATACCAGTTGGTAAAATTAGTGTCGTTTAGTTTATCTTTCTCAAGAATGGTTCTCAACGCAAAACCGGATATATGAGAGTGGCTGCTACTTGGTGCCATGATCTACAACAGAAATATGCAAAACACTTAAGACATGTATTCATAAAAGAGCAAGCATATTAACCATTTTAATATTTTATGCTCCCACTAGAACCAACACCCCTCCAATGGTTGCTTAGTGATTCCGGATCCTAAATAAGCAATTCGGCTAGTGAGCTTTAGCATCACCGCTAGCCGCCAAGTGATCTAGGTAGACAACTCCTTGTCGATCGTATCTCATACGACTCATGTTGGACGGGTGGCATCACATGCCCCGGCTCCCATCCGACTTTTCCTCGAGTCCCACAACCATTGTGATAGACCCGTCTAGCTTACCGAGTGTTTCTGCAGTAAGAGTCCGACTCGAACCCACCTAGTCGGAAAGAATTGGCAGCGCCTCAATTTTATGAGCCCACTACCAAAAATGTCCGACTTGTGATGGTGCAAACACTGGCGGGAAAACCGACTAGACCTTCTTTGAGGGATTAAATTTTACCGACTATCTAATAGAGGTAAAACAGAGACATAACAATAACACAAAATAAAGCAATTATAATGTGAAATGGTATGGCTCTCTTCATGGCGATCTCCATCTCCACAAAGCCTGTAATCCGACTCGTGCCAACTCTTGTCACTTACCGTCTTACTCCATGTCGCCGACATGTACAACTCCTTGCATGCCTTCCGGGTTCTACAAATAGCTACAATAGCTTAGTAAAGTAAATTACATAGAGAATCCGACACGCAGGTCGTTATAGAATAAAATGACAGCACCTATGCTCCAGCCGGCTGACAAAAACCGTGATTCGTAGATCACGTATGGTTACACATATACATCACATGCACATGAACCATACCATTCACAACTTCCTGCAAAAACAAGTTATGCATATATAGAATATCTACCGGCGTTGTGAAACTCGCAACGACATCTAAGGCGCTACGACAGGGCGAAACCGGCGGGTGCGGGCAGCGACCGACGATTTTTCCGAAAACGTAGATCTCATCTACGATCCGAACATGGATTCCGACCATCGTTCCGATTCGATCAAACTCTTTGATCTTCGATCACCGCTTCTGGATTTACGTGTCACAGTCTACCCTGATGGCGGAAGCCGACTGGTAGGGGTATGTCGTTCCACGACCTCAGCAGTATGATCAAGGAAATCAGATCTACCATTCCCCGAGCACAGTTGATCCAATCAACTTCGTACAAAACCGATCTATCTCATAGATCGACCACCAAAACAACATATAGATCTCATCTACATCCTACCGCATATCACATATGCAAGATCTCGAGCCTAAAACCAGAAGCTATCGCTCTGATACAACTGTTGGGCCACGTGGAGATAAAACAAAATTTTCTTCTAACGTGGTGATCCCAAGATCTAGCTGAGGTACAAGGCCATGACGTTTACCACTAGACGCGCGGTTGCGGATTACTGATGAAGCGCGTCAGTTGATGCAGTGCAGTCCCCACGATCCGATCGTCCTGGTGCTGATCGCACAGCACCTCTGCTGGTATCCACACGTACAAGGAGGAGCACCGGCGGCGAACTGCTAGGTTCGTTACGGCGGCAGGACTGCTGTGGAGCTAGGGTTTCCAATACATGGAATGACCTAACCGAACAACTATTTTCCTTTCTAGGTTAAGGTGCTCCACTATATATAGGGAGTGAATGTGGGCTCTTCTCGCGCGACCCATTCACTAAAGCCCATATAACACTAGTCACCATAAATCCAACTCACTAACTCAGTCCTAATCAGGTTCAGGTCCAACCCAACCAGATTACAGGTTCAGATCCAATCCGAACTTGCTCCCGCTCTTAAGTGTGTGACCCCGCAGGCTCATGGCTACTTGGACACGATTGGAGTCCGACTCTCAATCGATCAGTCGGTAGCGGCTCCTAGCAGAACATGCCGACTCCCAAGTACCAAAGATTCATGACGACTTGCCTTTCCAATGCGACTTACGTCCGAGTCCCTTTTGCCTCACGATATACCTTGTTAGACTATAGGCGAATAATTGTCATCCCTTAAATAGTCTGACTCTCTTCTTGATCCGAGATAAGTGATTCACCCGACTAACTCTTAGTCGATTGCCTCGGTTAACACTTAACCGAGTCGTGCATGGCCATGCTTTCCGAATCATATCCCACAAGAGGGCCCAGAGAATATCTCTCCGAGTGGAGGGGAAAAATCCCATCTTGGTTATTCACATCACGCAGCTTGATTCTCAGTCGACCCGAACCCTGCCTTTATAACTGCCTAGTTACGGATCAGCATTTGACAGAACCTAAGTCGGTGATCCTCAACTCGGACTATGCAACAACCTCAGGTCTAAGGATTACATTGATTGATATATACAAACGACAACTTGTTCGTTGTACCTCAATATGGGTCAATCCAACTCACTAAACTCTTTAGACGAATCTGTGTAAGTTGGAATAGCATCTCCATGCCCATGACAAGTGGAACCGAGTCATCAAGACAACTTTCACATTGTTCTAAGTTGTGTGTCCAGCACAACCTCAATGACAAAGGATATTTAGTACAAACAACATGAATGCATAGTTCCACGACCGAATCACATATTCAATGATACACATCAGATGTTTATACAAGGACAACTAAATAACTTTATGAATACAATGGGAAATCTCATCATACATGATTGCCTCTATGGCATATTTCCAACATACCTCGTGGTTGTGTATGTATGTTTGCTTTAATATGGTTAGTTAGTTGAGGTCAACTCGCCGTGGCTTGGGAAGCCAGTCGCTTGGTGATCCCAAGGGGTGCTCTATACTTAGATGTTTTCCGGACGTGAAAGGGGTCGGTTAGGCGAGTCCCCGAGCGTGGTACTTAGCCATTCTAGTCGCATGGCCAAGGTAGGTGAGGACAGAGCGCATTGTGGTTGGCGCGTCGCTCCTCCTGACTCGAAGAGCCAGTAATATGGCGAGTCCAGGGCGCGCTCTCATACTTCGTGTTTCCCTAGCCGTGTAGCTTTGGACTGGCATCAGTCCCCAAGCGTGGTACTTGACCTTTCAAGTCGCTGCGTCGAGGATGCGGAGGACTGGGCCGTTGTGAGAAGCGAGTGCAGTTGTCTTGGCCCGGCGGGCCAGTCGAGCGAGGCGACTCCGATGGGGCTCTGGGTTGGCATTTTTGTGGATGACGCAAGGCCCGAACTTTGTCGATGCCCTTGCGTCGCACTACTTAGCTGTGCCGGTCGCGCGACCAAGGGTTGATGTCGTGGTATTCCCAACGAGTATGCCATGGAGGGGTCCTCACAAAGCGTGTTTAGAGGCGTGGGGTAAGGCGGAAGGTTGGCGGGTATGAGGCAACACATCTTACCCAGGTTCAGATTCCACGATGGTTGCGGAATCCTACTCCTGCTATAAGTCACTATAATGGCAATACACCGAGTTACAGGGATCGGTTCGCTGTGCGAGGTGTGAGTTGTATCGTGCCCTAAAGTCTTCCATAGGTCCAACTTATATAGTCTCCAGATCCTAGGGTTACAGGCAAAGTCCTAGCCGACCAGGTTACAGAGTCCTACACGATACACAACTAGTCTAATGTGTCTTGCACTCCAAGGCTCCGGGTACGCTGGTGACATCTCCGTAGCCTTCCTTTATCCGGCATGGGCCTCCCTTCTGGATCCATCTAACTGGGACGCCCAGCAGGCCATGGGCCTTTCTACCAACTGTGGGCCACCCAGGTTATCCGGATTAGAAACATGTTATGGTGATACCCATTTAGCATATCCCCAACAGTAGCCCCCGGAGAACTCCGAGATCTTGCGCCGTCTTGCCTCTTCAGGTTAAATGCTCCACCTAGATGAATGTCGGCAAATCATCAAGCAACATCTTGTAGTCCTCCCAAGAACCCTGCAATGCCCTCCGTCTTCAATATGCAAGTCGAAGAACTACTGAATCTTCCATCGTACTCTTCTCGTAGCCAGACAGAATCCGTCCGTGCCGGAATCTTCAGATGGAATAGTTCATCTGCCTATGTCAGTAGAGGTACGTAAACAATAGGTCAGCGACGCCTCGTAACTCAGACGTGCAGAGAACACAATCATATCCATTTTTCCTGCGCAAAGGATGCGAAACGTTGGCGGCAGCGGTGGGAACATGGCGAAATTTCCACGCACGCGCTGTCCACGCAGCAACCGTTCAATCAACTTGCACGAATCTTGATGCCGAGTACTATAAATTATAACCGTGGTCATTTCTATCCTTTCACCGCATTCTTTCTCGCATCATCTTCTTCCTCTAGCGAACGCCTCCTCGAGCTCTCCGCACACACCAAAAAAAACCTAGCTTTCCCCCAATCCCACAGTTACCTTCCCCCCCCCACACCAATGGCGAGAAGTAGCGCCACCCCATCCATGGCAGTGTCGAGTGATGCCACGACCAAGCCAGCGGGCTCCGTTCATGTGCCCCCAGAGGGCGTGGTGGTGCCACGCACTGCGGTGCTGGAAACCACCGGTGGTGACCATATTCCAGCGTGGCTGGAACTACTAGAGGAGGAGGGCGACTCTCACAAGGGAGAGTGGCGCGGCTCCGATGTCACTGAGAGCAATCTCAATGAGATGCTCGCCGAGGGGTACCTCCCCATGACGGAGGGGTTGGTCTGGCGGGCGACGCCGGCCGATGAGGTCATCCCTTCTCCCCAAGCCGAAGAAAAGGTGTACCTGAAAGCCCAACTGGTACGCGGCATCTCCCTCCCAATCTCTGACTTCTTCATAGAGGTCCTTAGCCACTTCCGGGTTCAACCTTAGAACCTTTCTCCGAATAGCATCCTCGCGCTTAGAAACTACGCGGCGCTTTGTGAGGGCTACCTAGGAATAAGGCCTAGGTTAGATCTGTTTATATACTTCTTCACCGTCAAGAGGGAAGCTGGAGTGAGAAAGGATGAGCTCAGAAATTGTGGAACCATTAGCTTCAAGATCCATCCTGGCCGTGGTTCCCCGACATTGTAGGCCATGAGTCCTGCAAAAATTGGCAGAGGACGTACTTCTACGGCCTAGATATTCCTCTGGCTGGCCGAGAAGGAATGTACCCGAAATTTGTCGATGGGGCCGCCACTGAAGCCCTGACATGGAGATCCCAAGCCCTCCTTCCCTCCGACAACGAAGCCTCCTGTGTCGTAAGGCGGATTGAGTGGGTCGTAGAAACGGGTCTGACTAGGTTGGACCTGTCCATGTGCTGGTACATTAGGCGGATCCAGCCTCTGCAGCACCATGCGAAGCTCATGCACCAGTATACCAAGGATAGGAAGGATAGCCTCCGCATCTCCGAGGAAAACTTCTCGAGTGACTCCATCAAGCTCCGCCTCAAAGACATCATCAAAGTGAAGTACAGGAAGTGTGGCTTCACCATCACCTATGACATGTTCGAGGGCAGCACGTGCCCAGAGGTACCTATTTATTTCCCATGTATGACATATACTCCAGTTCTTCCGTCTAGCTATTACCATTGCATCTAACACTTTGGGATTCACTTAACAGCTAAAGAGTCTAGACGCGGACAACATGGTTGTCCAAGTCTACGATCCCAAGATGAAGGAAGTCATCGTCGTGTCCGACGATGATGTTTCGTTGGCGCATAAGTGGAAGAGATCCACCTCTGACGCTGCTGACGAAGGCAAGAAGAAGAAGACGAAGGGTGGAGCCTCCAATAAGTCCACCGCCTCCCTCAAGGCAGAGAAAAGAAGAATCACCGGTATCCCGTTTACCAAAGCACCAACCGTTGTGTAAGCTTCTTAACATCCGACATTGTCCCTTTACTCGTCTTGTTCCTGTACTTATACTTTTTCACGTTTCAGGAAGAAGGCCAGTTTGAGTTTGAAGAAGACCTTCAGAACATTGGGGGCTTCTAAAAACATCAAAGGAATGTTTCACCAAGCATCTCCCGCCATCGCACCTCTAACTCCTAGCGTCCAACCTGCTACTGCACCGACAAGCTCTCCAGCTAAGGTAACATCTGGACCTTCCGCCATGGAAGTAGACCCAGATGCTGCCGCGGAACTTGCTGTTGTGGGCGAGCAGGCGACACAAGAAAGCACTGCATCCAAAGTGGCTGAAGCTCCGGCTAAGGATGCCACTGGTAGCGATAAGGCTATGGTGGAAGGCGGAACTTCTGCCGTAGGCGGCGCCACTGCACCCAAGACACCAGCAAAGTTTCCGAAGATTGTCTACCCGGTGCTTACACCGAGTAGCTCTGCTCTGGTTCCTGGTGCTGCGTCGACTTCTTCGACATGTGGCCTTGAGGATTTGCTCAAGCAGGCAGATATCCTTCACGGAAACAGCCTTGACTTCAGCAAGATACTTGCCGAGAGCGCCACCAATCTCATGATTATTGCACTTGTAAGTTTTGTATGCTTTTTGCATTTCATATGTAGTATCCCACTATAGCCCCCGAGGATTTAGACGGAAAACCATAGGTCTTTGTGTCTGAATGTTCTAAGAGTGACTAAGCTAGAGACTTTGCACTGTAGCCCCCAAGTATGTAGTTTGAATGAATTATTCCGACTATATACTTTTGGATTAGCATACGCAGTGTTTTTGTAAATTTCAATACTGTAGCCCCCAAGCCTCTAGTTGAAACAGAATTAGTTACGACTAGATTCTTAAAGAAATTCTAAGCATATTTCCGAGTTAAAAACTCTTACTATATCCCCCAAGCCTCTAGGTGGATATTTATCCGGCTAGATGCTCCAAGTAGACTAAGTAACTTTGATATTTTTCGTAGAACGAGAATGCTCGGAGAGGTGTCACCAACGAGAAGTTCCAGAAGATGCGCGCTGATTTGGAAGCTAAAAAGGGTAAAACTTCCTTCTTGAAGGATCAACTCACCAAGAGCAAGAGTCTATTTTTCTTTTCAATTTCGCACACAATCTTGGTCTTGCACCATTAACCTACGACTACTCATCGTGTGTTGTCATTTCGCCGGAATGCAGAAACTATTGCCAAGACAAAGGACATTGTTGATCAATCCAAGCACATAGAACTGCTGGATAGCGAGAACAAGATCCTAAAGCAGGAGAGGGCTAACACCCTGAAGATGCATGAAGAGTCTATGAAAGACGTGCAGGAGTCTGCCAACACGTAGATCGACCGGCTGGAGGAGGAAATTGCTATCCTCAAGGAGCAGAAGAAAGATGCCGAAGATCAGAATAAACACAACCTTGAGGCTTACAAGGTCCTCCGACAAGAACGGGACTCCATGGCGGAGACGCTCCAACAAGCTGAGGCGAGCATCTTTGGTAAGAAATCTCTATCTTGTAATTCTGTAAGCCAGGTACTCTGATTTTTTTGTGTTATTGAACTCATGTAATCCATTGCTTTGCCGGAAATGTAGCTCCTATTGGTTTAACCAATACACCTCCTTTGCCAAAGGAATGCATGGTCCTTGCCGACAACTTCATCACACTACAAGAAATGTGTTATGCTATGACCTTTTAATAGTGACCGTGAACAAAATTGTCATAGAGTTATGACGATTTTGCATGAGATGGTCGTAAGCAGTTCAAGAGGGCCTATACCCTAGAAAATTACGACGATTTTGCTAAAAATCGTCATAGTTACTTTAGATGAAATCGTCATAATCTGGTGGAAGCAGCCAATGGTGTTACTTGTAGCTCACTTTAAATCGTCATATTGTCCAAATCAGCATAACTTAAAATGAGTAGTCGACCACATCAGCAATTGCGTCTATGTGGCATGTCTATGTGTCAGTTTTTTACATGTCTTATCCATGTGTCAATATTGGATCATAAGTCAATATTTATTAGGATTATATTAGTCAAAAAGAGACATCCGAATTATTAGGAAACTCGAAATTTATATTACATAAATAGCATAATTATTAGGCAAAAAAGGGTCTGTAGAGGGGTTTGAACCCAAGACCAAGCGATTAAACAAGGGCAAGCGGAACCAACAGGCCAGCCAACTACTTCTGTACATTTACAATCGCAACGTGGTTTTAATCCCTCCAGGCGCGGCCTTTGTGGAAATAATCCACAAAAATAAGCTAGCCTGGGATTCAAACTCCCCACCTCCCCGCGGTGGCAACAGGCCAATACCACTACACCACTTATACCTTTGTGTCAACATAGTACATCGACACCTTATAACTAACAATAAATGGGTTGTCAGTGGGAAGGAGGTGGGCTATCTAGGGAAGGAAGGTGGGCTTTATTGTTATTTGGGCCGACTTTGATTACGCGTTGTATATTAGGTCGGTCCACTTATAGTAGTTTTTTTTTCTGTTTTCTTAATTTTTTTGTAGCTTTTTCATAGGAAGTCCAAAATAATTGTTTTTTGTCTCTAAATTTTTAGATAATTCAGTAGATCGTCTTAGGGTGTTAAATATAAATAATTTTATTATTTGAAATAGTAGATTTACTAATTTCACATAATTAGTCTATAGTAGGGACAATATCATAATTTAAAATATGAGTTTGAAACTAGGGAGTGATAATTCTCGTTTAGGGGTTGAGTCTCGCTAAACTTGCATTGGATCTCTAAAGAAATAGCATATTGCGAGTCTAAAACACATTTTTTCAAAAAATAATGGGCATTGGATCATGTACCTGTAGTTCAAACCGGACCCACTTCCTACCGATTCGGCAGGAATTTGTCTTTTTCGCCAGGGGTGTACGGAAAGGTTTGAGATACCCCGGCTGGGACATTTTCCATGTAAGGTGGTCTAATATTTTTACAAAATGTAGGGGTACCATTCTAAAACTGTCATTTGGTGGTTGCTTCACAAACCGCCCCGTTTTTTGCGCTCGGAAAATGGAAAATGGTTTTTCCGTGCGTCGAAAAGGAAAACTTCCTCCTGCAACATTGTTCTCCATGCCATGATACATATGTGTGCACAATATGGGCACATTATCACAAACTATGCCCTGATTCTAGCCATAACATTGGTCATTTGACCCGAAATCCACGAAACCTCGAACATGATAGGTCATTTTGTGAAGGGTTATTCGAGACATACTCAATTTACCCAGCTTGGTATTTTTCCTTGCAAATATGTCACATAATAAGACACCACGCGAAAGATTTGCGTTGATCGGACCGTTTTTTATTTTTTTTATGCCCGTTTCAAACTATGGTCAAAACGGCGGGCATGAAGGTTCTTAGCTCAGGGCCAAGCCTCGCTAAACTTGCATTGGATCTCTAAATAAATAGCATATTGCGAGTCTAAAACACATTTTTTCAAAAAAATAATGGGCATTGGATCATGTACCTGTAGTTCAAACCGGACCCACTTCCTACCGATTCGGCAGGAATTTGTCTTTTTCGCCAGGGGTGTACGAAAAGGTTTGAGATACCCCGGCTGGGACATTGTCCATGTAAGGTGGTCTAATATTTTTACAAAATTTAGGGGTACCATTCTAAAACTGTCATTTGGTGGTTGCTTCACAAACCGCCCCGTTTTTTGCGCTCGGAAAATGGAAAATGGTTTTTTCGTGCGTCGAAAAGGAAAACTTCCTCCTGCAACATTGTTCTCCATGCCATGATACATATGTGTGCACAATATGGTCACATTATCACAAACTATGCCCTGATTCTAGCCATAACATTGGTCATTTGACCCGAAAGCCACGAAACCTCGAACATGATAGGTCATTTTGTGAAGGGTTTTTCGAGACATACTCAATTTACCCAGCTTGGTATTTTTCCTTGCAAATATGTCACATAATAAGACACCACGCGAAGGATTTGCGTTGATCGGACCGTTTTTTATTTTTTTATGCCCGTTTCAAACTATGGTCAAAACGGCGGGCATGAAGGTTCTTAGCTCAGGGCCGAGCCTCGCTAAACTTGCATTGGATCTCTAAATAAATAGCATATTGCGAGTCTAAAACACATTTTTTCAAAAAAATAATGGGCATTGGATCATGTACCTGTAGTTCAAACCGGACCCACTTCCTACCGATTCGGCAGGAATTTGTCTTTTTCGCCAGGGGTGTACGGAAAGGTTTGAGATACCCCGGCTGGGACATTGTCCATGTAAGGTGGTCTAATATTTTTACAAAATTTAGGGGTACCATTCTAAAACTGTCATTTGGTGGTTGCTTCACAAACCGCCCCGTTTTTTGCGCTCGGAAAATGGAAAATGGTTTTTTCGTGCGTCGAAAAGGAAAACTTCCTCCTGCAACATTGCTCTCCATGCCATGATACATATGTGTGCACAATATAGGCACATTATCACAAACTATGCCCTGATTCTAGCCATAACATTGGTCATTTGGCCCGAAAGCCACGAAACCTCGAACATGATAGGTCATTTTGTGAAGGGTTTTTTGAGACATACTCAATTTACCAAGTTTGGTATTTTTCCTTGCAATTATTTCACATAATAAGACACCACGCGAAGGATTTGCGTTGATCGGACCGTTTTTTATTTTTTATGCCTGTTTCAAACTATGGTCAAAACGGCGGGCATGAAGGTTCTTAGATCAGGGTCGAGCCTCGCTAAACTTGCATTGGATCTCTAAAGAAATAGCATATTGCGAGTCTAAGACACATTTTTTCAAAAAATAATGGGCATTGGATCATGTACCTGTAGTTCAAACCGGACCCACTTCCTACCGATTCGGCAGGAATTTGTCTTTTTCGCCAGGGGTGTACGGAAAGGTTTGAGATACCCCGGCTGGGACATTGTCCATGTAAGGTGGTCTAATATTTTTACAAAATGTAGGGGTACCATTCTAAAACTGTCATTTGGTGGTTGCTTCACAAACCGCCCCGTTTTTTGCGCTCGGAAAATGGAAAATGGTTTTTCCGTGCGTCGAAAAGGAAAACTTCCTCCTGCAACATTGTTCTCCATGCCATGATACATATGTGTGCACAATATGGTCACATTATCACAAACTATGCCCTGATTCTAGCCATAACATTGGTCATTTGACCCGAAAGCCACGAAACCTCGAACATGATAGGTCATTTTGTGAAGGGTTTTTCGAGACATACTCAATTTACCCAGCTTGGTATTTTTCCTTGCAAATATGTCACATAATAAGACACCACGCGAAGGATTTGCGTTGATCGGACCGTTTTTTATTTTTTTTATGCCCGTTTCAAACTATGGTCAAAACGGCGGGCATGAAGGTTCTTAGCTAGGGGCCGAGCCTCGCTAAACTTGCATTGGATCTCTAAAGAAACATGATATTATGAGTCTAAAAATGATTTTTACCAAAAATCATGAGCATCGGATCATGTACCTGTAGTTCAAACCGGACCCACTTCCTACCGATTCGGCAGGAATTTGTCTTTTTCGCCAGGGGTGGACGGAAAGGTTTGAGATACCCCGGTTGGGACATTGTCCATGTAAGGTGGTATAATATTTCTACAAAATGTGGCGGTACCATTCTAAAACTGTCATTTGGTGGTTGCTTCACAAAACGCCCCGTTTTTTGCGTTCGGAAAATAGAAAATGGATTTTCCGTGCGTCGAAAAGGAAAACTTTCTACTGCAACATTGTTCTCAATGCCATGATACATATGTGTGCACAATATGGTCACATTATCACAAACTATGCCCTGATTCTAGCCATAACATTGGTCATTTGACCCGAAAGCCACGAAACCTCGAACATGATAGGTCATTTTGTGAAGGGTTTTTCGAGACATACTCAATTTACCCAGCTTGGTATTTTTCCTTGCAAATATGTCACATAATAAGACACCACGCGAAAGATTTGCGTTGATCGGACCGTTTTTTATTTTTTTATGCCCGTTTTAAACTATGGTCAAAACGGCGGGCATGAAGGTTCTTAGCTAGGGGCCGAGCCTTGCTAAACTTGCATTGGATCTCTAAAGAAACATGATATTATGAGTCTAAAAATGATTTTTACCAAAAATCATGAGCATCGGATCATGTACCTGTAGTTCAAACCGGACCCACTTCCTACCGATTCGGCAGGAATTTGTCTTTTTTGCCAAGGGTGAACGGAAATATTTGAGATATCTCGGTTGGGACATTGTCTATGTAAGGTGGTCTAATATTTTTACAAAATGTGATGGTACCATTCTAAAACTATCATTTGGTGGTTGCTTCACAAAACGCTCCGTTTTTTGCGCTTGGAAAATATAAAAAAGGTGTTTTATGAACCGACCAATCAAATCACAGAAAATTGCCTCCCACAGATCATCCCTATCAGCCTGATTTGGACCGTTCAGTTCCGATCCAACGTCTGTCCTCTCACCCGAAGAAGCACACCCTACTCCCAGTCCCCATCGCACCCACGGCCCAACTCGATCCCCTCTTCCTTCCCCGACGCAACCCTAATCGATCGAACCCTATCCTCTTCTGCTCGCCACTCCCCTCCCCGACCCAAACACTGGCGCCGCCCCGTCTCCCCTGCCCTGGACCTCCTCCCTTCCGCCACTCCCCTCCCCGGCCCTAACACCGGCGCTGCCCCGTCTCCCCTGCCCTGGAGCTCCTCCCTTCCGCCCTCCCCGACCCAAACCCTCACACCGGTGCCGCACCGTCTCCCCGAAGAATATCACCAACCGCACCGTACCAGATCTTCTCCCCTCACCGCCGCCGCCACCACCACCCACCTCCTCTCTTTCCTTCCTCTCGCGTCAGATCGACCGCGAGGCCTCCCGAGCCAGATCCCCATCGATCGGAAGCCCTCAAGAGCCTCCCTTCTCCTTCCAACCCCGCATCGACCGGAGCCTTCCCGAGCCAGATCGCCACCTCTCTTCGTCAGGGGGCTAGCCGCCACAGACGCTCCTCCTTTTCCCTATGCTACCGCCGGGAGCCTCATCGTCGAGTACGCGGGGCCTGGAGCCTCATCGTCGAGTACAATGAGCCCATGACCAACTCCAGAAGCTTTCCGCCGGATCCCTCTGCATGAACGTTGCGCCTCGTCCGGCCGATTGTGCTCTGCGTCGTCATCAAGGGCAGCAAGCCCACCCCCATGGCCTGCAGCACCGGAGTAGCGGGAGGACGCCACTTGCGCCTGGGAGCATCGGGCCTTCAACTTCTTCGCTGACCAGCACGACCAACAACGACCACCACTGCTACCAGTAAGTTCATCTTCCTCTGAAATTACTTAGTGCTTGTCCTTGCTCTGAAATTTCTTCAAGTGTGTGTTGGTTGTTTACTTATTCTTGTTCTTGTTTGCATATCTTTTTTGCATAACTGTAGTTAACTAGCAGTGGTGATGAACAAT
This sequence comes from Avena sativa, assembly GCA_916181665.1. Classification (NCBI taxonomy): domain Eukaryota; kingdom Viridiplantae; phylum Streptophyta; class Magnoliopsida; order Poales; family Poaceae; genus Avena; species Avena sativa. Next base: position 382,032,830 of record OV702284.1, read on the forward strand.
TTCACTCATTGTGATATGGTATTCATACATGAATTACTTCATTGAAAGTAGCCATGCACAATAGAGTACCTTGTACTGATGCATGGCTACCATTTTGTACTAATGGAAGTATCTACAAACACACAAACGCACAACCAATTGGTAATGGTGCAGTAAGTAAAAATTCAGCTATGCTAGTGTTGGTCAAGCTATGCTTGGTAGCAAGGATTTGTTACTCATATAACCAAAATGAGTAAAATAATTTACTAATTCATATCAACTGAATTTTGAGCTCCATATTTTTAGGCTGGTACTCTGAAATTTGTGTTCCTGTTATGTATGCATGTGCCCATGTTTTACCTGGTACTCCGAATTTGAGTCCAACCACTTGATTTTTAATTTCCAGTCTTAGATTATGAATAGCTGCAGTATTATTTTCCTCTCTGTATGAGGTTTGCTTATTGACCTTGCTCCTGCCTGCATAATCAGGTTGTCAATGCATAATCGGGTTGCCAATATTTGGAGTATGATTTTCAATATCCTGCATGTCAAAGATAGCACTGACAACCTGTTCATTTCATTTTCAGTATTTAGTATGCGTGTGCCCCTGTTTACCTGGTACTCTGAATTTGGGTCCGGTCACTTGAGTTTTAATTTTAGTTTTGACCACCGCTTCCTTCTCCCAATTTGCTTGCGTGTGCAATTTAATTTAGCCTGGGATTGTGCAATTTATTGTACAATTTGTGTTTGGAACGCTGTCGGAACAGATCGTAGAATGTCTTATATTATGAAACGGAGGGAGTAGTAGTATGTTAGTGTACCAGTAACATCACATAAGCTGTCAACCGAACAGCCATAAACTTGCCTTGCTATTTTCCTTATGTTGATTTCATGTGTACACATCATGTACCTTCAGATACAATTTCAAAGAAACTTGAGCTAACTCAATGTTGTTCTTGCAGGAAAGCTCATGAATGAAGTAGTCAAACTACTGAAATGAAAATGGCTAGACCTGATGTTCCTCTTGTATTTGTATTATTCATTTTGTTATGATGTTATTCACTGGAAATGATAATCTTGTATATATGCCCTTTTGTAATATGCCCTTAGTCCCTTATTGGTGCGTTCTATTTAGTATATGCAAATGAGATGCTACTAATAGCAATTCGAGTTGCTCATACAGTCTTTTATTCACAACTGATGATCATGGCTATGTTTTGTGTGACTTTGACATCATAGATAACATGGTTGTTGATGCATTTAGATAGTAGTCATTGGATATGATTTGTATAAGAGAAATTCATGAGTTAATGGCATTATGTCACTCATGTTCATTCTGTGGTGAGCAAGATAGAGTTATGTTTATGTCTTTGACATCATAGATAGCTGTGGCGTGATGTCGCGGGCGGAGGAATTCGCTAGGCTCGAGACACGCTGGCCAGCCTCTGATGGAGTCTACCGGAGCTCGCGCTTTGGCCATGTCCGCTTAAATTCTAGAGGTGAGTTGATTACCAACCTGTTCATCAATCTAAGCTTCTAAACCTTCTCCTTCTCTTGCTTTTTCAGATGCTTTGGATGAGTACCATATTTTTAGATAGTTGGGATTGCATCACTACAGGTTATAATGTATGTACAGACTGTCTTTATTTTGCAAACAACACCTGCATCTTGTTGTGCTTTTGTTTATCATTTACTTGAATGTGATGATTGAAGTTCTTATTTGTGCATCTAAATCTGCCATTGTAGTTCTTATTTATCCTATTTCTGTCTTGTCATGTACCAACCTGTTCCAACTATTTGTGTAAATTTAGGTGGTTCATATAGTTTCTACTTTCTATCATGAATAGCCTGTAGCAATTTCATCTAATATTTGCTATGCTATGCTCCAGTTTGTTCTTTGAAATGCTATGCTTCAGGTTGTTGTATAATCTGTCAATGCTTTTTACAATCCTTTCATAGATATATGTTTAGAGTACTGTAATGTACTTCTCTATTACTAGCTGGCAATACTTTAAATCTGTTTATTTTTCTAGCCGATCTATGTTATTTTTACAAGATATTGCTTTCTTTTCCAACTAACAGCCATTACCACACTTCATTTCTTTTATAGGAGCTCCAGGATGAAGGTAAAAGAAGCAGAAGCTTCATAGTCAGCAAAGAGTTGATGCTAGTTGTAACTTCCTGGGAGTTTATGGCTAGTTGTATGTTTGTGGGTGTTTTGTACTATGGAATAGTTGTATTCTTGGGTTTTGTTAATTATGTCTGATTGTATAGTTGTATCTACATTTTACTTTTGTAGCTGTTTTGTATTCCTGGTTTATGTTTGATTGTAATATAATGAATGTGATCTGGGCCATGCTTATCGAACTATCGATTATTTAATGCTTGTACTTTAGAAATGATCTGAATGTCAGTTGGGCTCTAAAAAGGCCACGACCCAAAAAAATAGTGGACTCGAGCAGCGAGCAATACTACAAAAATAAAATAACTGAAAGCTAAAAAGGTCTTGCCCATGAAAATAAAAGGGCCATAATATTGGGCTTGGCCCAAGCAGCAAACGAGAATTGCCAAGAAGAAATTAATGGACTGAATTTTGGGCTTGGCCCATGTAAACGATTGAATGGATCGGGCTGATTCTGTGCCACGTAGGATCTGCCATGTAGGATCTGACGTGTCTAGGCTAGATGTCCCATGACGATATTGGATCGTCATAGAGGTTATGACGTTGTAAAATCGTCATAGACGTTTATGACGATTTCGCAAAAATCGTCGTTCTAGTTCATTTGCGACGCCCAGCTTTCGACGATCTCAAAATCGTCATAGAATCGTCATAAACAGACTACTATGATGATTTTGTGACGAAAATGGAGGGTCATATATAGACAGATTCCTTGTAGTGTCAGTACTGCCATCAAGCAAGCCAAGAAAATTTCCAAGACCCTGAATATCAACATCAAGGCGGTGGATTTCGTCATGAAGCACTCGGAGATTCTGCGCCAAGCCCCCGAGCGTATCCTAAGCTAGAAAGCTTCATGTACCCGGGCTGGTGCAAGAATGTCGCTGGCGATATTCAAGTCCCACTACGAGAATGCCGACATTGACATAGTGACCTTGTGTCTGCCCGACATAGACGATGACGGCCAGAAGATTAATCACAAAGCTATGTGGGCATCGCTCGCCGGGTACGACACCAGGGTCGCCGAGTTGGTCGATCCAAATTCCTTTGTGCCTCTCGAGATCATTGATGGCTACCAGCCCAACTCCTCCAAGTCCCTCAAGACCAATGACTTTGTTGATGATCAGGATGACTCTCCTTCCGTCGACAATGTTACCTCAAAGTCTCCTGCGACAGAGGAATAAAGAACACTTTGTAATATTTGTTTCCTCTGGATGTATGTATGCGGAAAAACTATTGTTTTAATCTTAAGGCGGAAAACAATAGCTATATGTTTCATGCTACTCAAGTACTTAGTTCCAGCATGTATATATTTTTTAAGCAAGTATTGGCTTATCCATTACTTTGGTTTTTATGCTTGACTTTTCGTGAGTCGAAGACTCATAGTCGGATCCATACGCTCAGGTGATGATACCCAATGGCACCGTCAAAAACCTAAGCACAAAATTTCCGACTTTGAGTGCCGAAAGTCACTACTCCAGAATCCACATAAAAACAACAAAGAACGTGTAGACCAGAAAACTTAAGATAACGCCCGTAGGCAGAATTTTCACAAGTGAAAATGCAAAACTTGCACATAAAGGTTTTATACGATCCAAAAATGAACACTAAAGAAGGTAAAAAACTCAGGAATATGAGTGAACCAAAGAGCTTTATTTCATTGATCATATAAGGGGTACACAGCAAATAAAAAATATGCTAAGTGTAAAAAGGATGTAGTTGTGCTATGTTCCATGGTCGATCAAGCTATGGGTAGTCATCATCCGGGTCACATCGCTTACACTTATGATCATCGTTGGGTCTATCCTCCAGTTCACGATTGTCAACGAGGTAGTAAGACCCACTGATTAGCGCCTTGCTTATGATGAACGGTCCATCCCATGGCAGGGATAATTTGTGTGACTTCTTTTGCTTAAGTCGGAGCACCAGATCTCCCTCTTTGAACGAGCGATGCCGAACGCGGCGACTATGGTAGCTGTGTAGCTTCTGCTGGTAGATGGCGGATCTTTGGCATGCCAATACGCACTCTTCCTCGAGAAGGTCCACGTCTAGGCGTCTGGATTCTTCAGCGTCATCTTCGTCGTAGGCAACAACTCTTGGTGAATCGTGAAGGATTTCGGAAGGCAGGATGGCTTCTGCTCCGTATACCATGAAATAAGGGGTGTAGACGGTAGATCTGTTGGGTGTAGTTCGTAAATCTACAGAGCAGATGGTAATTCCTCCGCCCAGGCTTCAGCTTCTCTATGTAGCAGTGCCACGACATGGCTTGATTCCCTGCAGAATTAATCCATTGGCTCGCTCAAATTTCCCATTAGACTGCGGATGTGCCCCAGATGCTAGGTCAAGTCGGATGCCTTTCTCCCAACAATAAGCTTCCACTTCTCCGAGTGACAAGTTGTTGCCTTTGTTGGTGATAATGCTATGTGGGAGACAAAATCTCACCACTAGATCCCGGACAAACCTTAGGGAAGTTTCCCCATCAAGCTTTCTGATGGGTTTAGATTCTATCCATTTGGTGAATTTATCAACTGCTACTAGCAGATGCGTAAACCCACACGGTGCCGTCTATAATGGACCAACCATGTCTAGCCCCCAGACCGCAAACGGCCAAGTTATTGGTATTGTTCGCAATTCTTGAGCTGGAACATGTGGTTGTCAGGCATAGTACTGGCACCCCATGCATGTCTCAACCAGCTTGTCGGTGTCCGTCTTTGCGGCCAACCAGTAAAATCCTTGTCGGAAGGCTTTGGAGACCAACGATCGAGGAGCGGCGTGATGCCCGCAATCTCCGAGATGGATTTCAATACCTTCTTGCTGGGAAACACACTTGAGGTATACACCAGTGGTGCTTCTTTTATAGAGCTGTCCATTGATTATGGTATGGCCCTTTTCTCGACGTAATATTTGCCGACTTTTGACCTCATCGATGGGCAAAGTTCCGTGTACGAGATACTCAATGAATGGTTTTGTCCAAGCTGTAGGGACCTTTGTCACTGTGTGAACAAAAGAGTCAACTCTATCCGGGTTCTTGGGGTCCGCTCCCTTCACGGATGGTGTCCGTAGATGCTCTAGAAAAACTCCAGGCGGAATTTGTTTGTGCCCTGATCCAAGCTTTGACAGCAGATCTGCCGCCTCATTTTGCTCCCTCGGAACATACTTGACTTTGTAGCCCAAGAAGCTCTTGGCTATCTCGTCCGCTTCGTCTCGATATGCCGCCATCATAGGGTTCTGCGTGTTCCAGGTGCCAGCCACCTGCTAGGAAACCAAGTCGGAATCTCCACAACAAACTATGTGCTTGATGCCAATATCCTTGGCTACGCGAAGTCCGTGAATGAGTGCTTCATATTCCGCCATGTTGTTTGTAGCCTCGAAGTGGATCTGCACAACGTAGTGCATCTTTTCCCCTGTTGGTGACTGTAGCAGTACACCAGCCCCCGAGCCGTTGAGTAGCTTTGATCCATCAAAGTGCATGACCCGGTATTCTGGCTCTGGTACAGGGGTAGCATCTGGCATCTCCGTCTAATATGCAATGAAATCCACCAAGATCTCTGATTTGATAGTGTCGCGTCTCTTGTAGGTGATCTCGAAGGCGGCAAGATCAATGTTCCACTTCGCAACCCTTCCTGTAGCGTCGCTATTGTTTATAATGTCGGACAGTGGAGCTTTCCTCATAACTATGATAGGGTGCTCCTGGAAGTAGTGCCTTAGCTTCCGAGAAGCAAGGAACACTCCATAAGCTAGCTTCTAGTAGTGCGGGTAACATTGCTTGGACTCCGTCAAGACCTCGCTTACATAGTAAACTGGTCGTTGCACTCTGTACTAATTCCCTGGTTCCTTCCACTCTACCACGACGACGATGCTGATTACCCGGTTGGTGGCCGCCATGTAGATTAACATAGGCTCCAGAGGCTCGGGTGCTGTAAGTATAGGTGCCCAGGAAAGTATCTCCTTGAGCTTCTTGAGTGCAGCATCTGCTTTATCCGTCCATGTAATTTTTCTGCCTTCTTCAGCAACTTGTATAGCAGCAGAGCCTTCTCTCCAAGTCGGCTGATGAACCGGCTTACTGCTGCAATGCATCCTGTTAGCCGTTGTATGTGCTTCAGGCATGTCGGACGGTTTATGTTTAGTATGGCATTGATATTCTCTGGGTTGACCTCGATTCCGTGCTGGGAAACGATGAAGCCCAACAATTTTCCTGCTGGGACCCCGAAGACGCACTTCTTAGGGTTAAGCATCATGTTGTATTTCCGGAGATTATCAAAGGTTTCTTTTAAGTTGGAGATTAAGTCGTTTGACTTTTTAGACATCACCGCTATATCATCCACTTAGGCGTGAACGTTCTGAACAATTTGATCATGTAGGCAATGTTGCATAGTTCGTTGGTACACAGCACCTGCGTTTTTCAACCCAAAGGGCATCATGATATAGCAAAATGTGCCATAAGGTGTGGTGAACTAAGTGGCCAATTGGTCCGACTTCCTCATCTTTATCTGATGGTATCCTTGTTGGAGATATGCCCTAGAGGCAATAATAAATGTAGTTATTATTATATCTTTGTGTTTATGATAAATGTTTACATTCATGCTATAATAGTATTAAACAAGGAAACATTAATACTTGTGTGATTTGTAAACTTAAATTAGAATCCCTAGTAAAGCCTCTTTATAATACTAGCTTGTTAGTTAATAAATGATTGTGGTTTCCCTATCATGAACATTGAGATGTTATTAACAACAAGATCATATCGTTAGGAGAATGATATGATGGACATACTCCTATAGATAAGCGTAGCATAAAGAGCAAGTCATTTTAATAGTTCAATTTCTATATGCTTTCTGATACATAGTAACCTAATTCCTTCGACCATGAGATCATGCATATCACCATTACCGGAGGGATGCTTTGATGACATCAAACACCACACCGTAACTGGGTGGCTATAAAGGTGGCATTGAGTGTTCGGAAAGTATTGGTTGAGACACATGGATCAAGAGTGGGATTTGTCCATCCATATGACGGATAGATATACTCTGGGCCCTCTCGGTGGAATGTCATCCAATTAGCTTGCAAGCATGTGACTGGATCATAAGGGATCACATATCACGGGAACGAGAAAAGAGTACTTATCAGTAACGAGGTTGAACTAGGTATGCAGAGATACCGACGATCAAAACCTCGGATAAGTAAACTATCGTGAGACAAAGGGAAATTGGTATCGTATGTAAGTGGTTCATTCGATCGCAAAGTAATCGTAGAAATATGTGGGACCATATGAATTTCCAGCTTCCTCTATTGGTTATTGTTCGGAGAAGTGTCTCGATCATGTCCGCATAATTCACGAACCGTAGGGAGACACACTTAAGGATTCGATGTTGTTGAGTAGTTATGGGATGATGAGTAAGAGACCGAATGTTGTTCGAAGTCTCGGATGGGATCCGGGATATCACGAGGAGATCCGGAATGGTCCGGATAATAAGATTCATATAAGGAAAGTCTTGTTTCGGGGTTGGAGAATGGTTCCAGTGTTTTCATCGGGAATGTTCTAGAAGGTTCCGGAATGTCCGGCACTCCGGAGGGGAAGGGTACATGAATGTGTCATAACAAGTTGGAATGGTTGCATCATGTACTAGGTGTCATCGCTGAACAAAATAATAAGGGATAAATCAAATCCTAGTTTGAAAAGTCAAACGCTAGTTTGAAAAGTCAAACGGCTATTTTGTTTGGTGGAGGGAGAGTAGGAAACCTACTTGGGGAGGAAGTCCCTCTCCCTCCACCGCCGGCCAAGGAGGACGAGTTGGGGAGGGACTCCCCTCCCCTTGGTCGCGCCCTCCCACCTATATAAGGAGGGGCAGGGCTGCCCCTCCTAGACCTACACCTTGCCCCTCTAAACCCTAACCCTTGCCGCCGGCCACCAAACCGCCGCCGTCGCTGCCCTAGGGTTTCTCCCAAGCCGCCGAGTTGGGGCTTCTACTTGCCCTAGCCGCCGGCCTAGCTCCCTCTACTTGGTGTGTCTAAACCCTAGAACACCGAGGGCCTCTCTCATAGTCCACCATACTCGCTCCGGCTTAAGGCGAAGCCCTGCGAGATCTCCCCTCTACTTCCGGTACCACGTCGTCGTGCTGCCGGAATCGCGAGGAGAGTGCTACAACCTCCGCTGCCTGCTGGAACAAGGGAGAGGAAGGTCTTCGTCGAGTACCGAACGTGTGACCGACTGTGGAACCGCTGCCGGAATGCAGCGCCAAATGGATCGTCTACGCGATCTTGAGATCGGCAAGAGTACGACTACATCACCCACGAGAATCCGCTCTCGTTAAACACTTTGGAATCTTCGAGGGTGAGTTATTCTATCGTCTCATTGCTGCAATCTAGTAGATAGATCTTGGCTTGTTTGTTTGTATGCGGTAGAAATTTTTTGTTTTCCATGCTACGAATCCCTACAGTGGTATCAGAGCCGTGTCTATATGTAGATCTGTTGCACGAGTAGAACACAATGGTCATTTGTCACATCCCAAAATTTTCCAAATTTGGAAATGTGAAAAATAAATAAACAAAAGAAACAATTGTTGAAATTTATGGGGAAAAGAAACTTTTTGCTTCTAATTGGAAACTTTAAAACCTTTTAAACTATTACAAAAGTTTTCCCCCAAATAAAGGTACTCCTTAAAATAAAAATAGCATTTAACAAAAACCCTAAGATCAAGCATCAAGATTATCCACATATCTCCTCTACTTCAAAATTATAATTTGAAAGGTTCCCCTTCAAAATCTTTTTCACAAACTTCCTGTATTTGAAAATCTATTTTTAATCTTGAAGAATGTTCTCAACCAAAAACCATCTATACATCTCAACTACTTTATTTACATTTTTCAAACAACCTTTGTTTTGTTTTGAACCAAAAATAAAAGCAAAGAGTCTCGTTTTAGAATAAGCACCATAGCTTATGTGAGCTATTTTAAGACTTTATAAAATTATTCTCTCATATTTTCAAACTTTAATTCATGGTTATCCATGTAAAGTGGAACTAAATCGAATCAAGTTCAAATAAGGAAAGAATCAAAATCATTCCAAATATATTACCCTGCAATTAGGCCAATATCGCACACATGCAATCGTACAATAATTAACTAATTAATAATTAAGAAAATTAAATATTTCTAAATATATAAAATTTATGTTATAAAATATTGCCCACGAATTTATGAACCCGTAGAAATTTGAATCGGTAAATTCGGAGCTCTAAATCAAAAGTTATAAAAGAATTAAGAAATAGGAACAAAATATAAAACGAAAAAAAAATAGAGAGGCCGGCCAGGCCAGCCAAATTGGGCCGGCCCAACCAGGCCGATGAGCACCATGCGACCAGGTACACGCGACCAGGCACCTACATGAATAACCAGGAGCACTTGGTCTTCCTATCTAATGCTCCTAAATGACTTTCAATGTCTCTCCTAAATTGCACTAAATACCCCCTAATTTATCTCCCTCTTTAATCTCCTTTAATCCAGCCCCCACCCCCTCCTATATAAACCCCACTATACTTTCGTTCAAAGTTTTCAACTCATCATACCTCCATTTTCGTCCAAAATTCTTCCCAATCTTCTCCACCAAAATAGACCTTCAAGACGACCTCAGATCGCGGCGGCTTGAAGACGGAAGTTGTTCCCCTCGTCAAGAAGGTTCCATTCCCGCTGGTTTCACCTCGTTTGGTTCATCGAGCAGAGAGAAAAACGCAGTCAAAGATTCAGATCTTAGAAGGTATAATCCATTCTACGCCCACCTCGTTGCTCCAAACACAATTTCCTTTGAACAGTAGATAAATCTAGTTGTTATCTACAACTTTCATGTAGAAAGTTTTTCCATCCGAGCAACTTTTTCTGTAGTCAAATCTGACATCATCATGACATCAGCGTAGTCAACAGTCAACTTAGTCAGATTAGTCAAAGTCAATTTCAGTCAATTCCCGAGTTTGACTTTTCCAGATTTTAGTATGAACTTGTATAATTCATAGAAAAAGATTTAGAAGTCAAAAAATTATAAATTTGGTATCCCTGAAAAGCTGAGATTCTGTAGAATCCATTTCTGCAATAATACTACTTATTCTCTGTAAAAAATTTTATTTATAAATTAAATGGTTTAATTGGTCATTTTCACCATAAAAATTATATCTTTAGTTCTGTATATCCAAATTTAGCAAATAATATGTCTATGGATTCACAAAAACGAGTAGAACACAGTGGACCCATAATTCATTATTTTTGAGTCTGTTAAAATCACGTTTTATACAGAACCATTTGTGGACTTTTTTGAGTATAAAAGTTGTTGTGTGAATTATTTTTAAGTAAATCCTTTTGAAAGGTTGTAAATTGAACCCTATGTACAGTAAAACCAAAATATAATTTTATTCTAGTATAAATAAGACCGTGGCAATTATTTAGTAAGAATGGCTTTTTCAACTGTTATAAAATATTGCTAATTGCTACAATTGCACAAATGGTTGCATTTGTAATCTTGAAAATATAAAATGTTCATAATCACTTCGTATTGTTCAGAACCTTGTTATAAAAATTTGTACAATAAAAATTTCCATCTTGCATGTTTGCATACTTTGCATGATTTTTGTGTTGCCATTAGTGTTGATCTTGTGTATGTTTTGTCTTGATTGTTTTGCTTGATAGATTGTGTTGATTGTCAAGTGTGTTATTGCGAAGAGTGTACCAACACCTCCAAATACTAAGGCAAGTGACACTATCATCCAAGTCCTAATATTTTCATTACCCTTAGTGGATTTTTGAAACATGCATGATAAGCTTTACTATATTTTATGCTATGCTAAATCCTAATAGGATAGCCGTATATATTCCTTAGTGGAAACATTGGAGTTGTAGTATGCTTAGCCCTGCTATATATTGGGATGGGATACATGTTATGATTATAAGAAGTATTGAAAAGACTTATGTTTTATATAATAAAACAAGTACTCAATGAACCACCTGGGTGGACAAGGATACTCAAGGATGGACAAGGTGGCAACAAAAGGAACCATGTTTATATGGCTATCTCTTTTTGTTGTGCACTAGAAGAAAACCACCCAGGGACTTAGAGATTGAACATGTTTCTCGTACAGTGGCTTCCGTGTATAGCCACATGTTAAATGGGCTCTGGCTTAGTCAACTACATAGTGGAAGACCCATGCATTGGCATCTTCAGGTTAACTAGATTTGTCCTAGGGAACTTGAAACCCTACATTGGTGCCTAGAAGACAAGCTAGCATTGTGTATTGGGAGGACTCCTATGGAAAGACTTTGTCACATTCTCAATCTGCCAGTACTCCATCTTGGTGAGTACTTATCCAGCGGCCACTGGTGGCATCAAGATGAGATTGTGTCATGTGGGTAAAGTGTACAACTTCTGCAGAAGATCAAAATTCTAAGTACTTAGCCGTGTCCTCGGTTATGGACAATACTGAGCAACTAAGGCCTGGAGCTATGGAAGATCTCGACATTCTAATTTCTCAAAGTTAAAAACTTGAGGGTGACAACAAGGGATTTGAAGCACTTGGAGTTTTACAAGGAGTTCAGAAAGATTTTTCAAAAGATCAAAACTATTTTGAAAAGATAGGATAAAACTATATTGCTTTCTGCAAATGAGCCTAAACCCCACTTAGCCAAATATGCATGTATTGATAGGATTCACTTATATTCTACATAGTAGTGAAACTTGCCAATACAATTCAAATGTATTGACCCTTGTGGCTGCAACTTATTATGTTGCAGATTTGTTTGATGTTAAGTGTGTTGATTAGGATTACAAGGCTACAACCAACATGATTGCCTGTGGCACTTTGAAGATGAAGGACCCCATGCTTATAGATATTCTGCTGCAATGTAATGTGATAGCCAAATGAGCTATGTAAGATGTAATGAATTATTTTATTCCTGGTTATAAAGTTGTATTATGACCTTTGTTTCTTGATATTACATCTTAACTGTGGATGCTAGCTATTGATCCAGGGACTAGCATTGTAAACACAGGGATCTCTACCTTATTAAAGGTTGGGACCTCTACATCATTGTGGGCGGTGGTGCTTTTATTATCAATTGCTTCTTGTGTACTTTGCATCTTGCGGTATGATGGGATGAAGCGGCCCGGGCTAACCTTACATGACATCGTTCATGAGACTTGCTCCACGCTCAACAGGAAACTTGTATTGCATAAGTGGATTTGCGGGTGTCTGTCTCTCCCATTGTAGTATAGATCCAATTTACATCAGGCACTTGATAGTTCAAACATCAACGTTGTGGTTCTTGTTCGTAAGTTAGATCGACACTCATTGAAAACCCCAAACCACGTAAAATATGCAAATAAATTAGAGGCGTCTAACTTTGTTTTGCAGGGGTGTGCTGTGATGTGATATGGCCATGATTGTGATTATATTTGATGTATGCAATGTTCCTTATTGTAAGTTGGCAACCGGCAGGAGCCATATGGTTGTCTTTAATTTCTGTTAAGACCCGCGTGTCTATTCAAAGTAGTTGTAATAGTTGAAGCTGGTGGATGACAACCATGGAGCAGCGTCATTGACCTTGATGCAATGCCGGTGATGATGGAGATCATGTTCGTGCTTGAAGATGGAGATCAGAAGCACAAAGAAGAAAGGCCGTATCATATCACATATTATGAATTGCATGTGATGTTAATCCTTTATGCATATTGTATTGCTTAGTTAACGACGGTAGCATTATAAGATGATCCCTCATGCACATAAATATCAAGTTCTGAAGTGTTCATCCTTAGTAAGCACCGTTGCTAAAGCTTGTTGTTTTGAAGCACCACATGATGATCGGGTGTGTTAGATTCCGCAAGTGTATACAACGTGAGCAAGCCATATTTGCTCATGCAGAAGCTAAGATTTGATCTTGACGAGCCTAGCATGTACAGACATGGTCTCGGAACACGGATCACCGAAAGGTAAAGCATGAATCATATAGTGGATATGATGAACATGTCGATTGTTCGCCATTGAAACTACATCAACTCTCGTGATGATCGGTTTTGATGTGGTGGATTTGGTTCGTATGATCACTAAAACAATGTGAGGGATATTGTTTTGAGTGGGAGTTCACCTAGATTAATTTAACTATTAATTAGAACTCAGTTTGTCATAAACTTAGTCTAAACTATTGCAAATATGTTGTAGATCAATGGCAGCCCCTACCATCAATTTTAATGCGTTCCTAGAGAAAGAAAAGTTGAAAAACAATGGAAGCAACTTCGTGGATTGGTTCCGCAATTTGAGGATTGTCCTCAATGCTGGTAATTTGACCTATGTGCTGGATGCACCGCTGGGTGACCCGCCTACAGCTGATGCTACCGTTGAAGTAAAGAATGTTTACCTCGCTCGGAAGAATCAGTACTCCACAGTTCAGTGTGCTATCTTGTATGGTTTAGAATCGGAGCTTCAGAAAAGGTTTGAGAATTCAGACCCACATGATATTGTCCGTGAACCCAACGAATCAGTGAGGTTGTCAAGCTCACCGGTTTGCTGTAATAAAGGACTAAACGTATGGTGTGGAAGATTATGGTTGGCAGCAAGTAAACAGGTAACAGTGGAAGATGTATCAATGGTAAAGATTGGACCGGGGTCCATAGTTCACTAGAGGTGCTCTCCTTAGATAAACAACATGGCATGAAGGGTAAACAAATTGCAGCAGGGCAATTGACAGGAACTGAGCATGGCATAACAATGCAATACTTGACAAAAAGATCCTATGAGATTCGATTGGGCAATACAACAATATACATAGACCGCCATCCAACTGCATCTATGACTAGAAGTCCACCTTCAGGTTATCATCCGAACCCCCTCCAGTATTAAGTTGCAAGCAACAGATAACTGCTTTAAGCAAAGTGTGTAAGGTAAACAATCCACTTGTTCCATGAACAAGAGACCGTTGTTTTTTGCCTAGTGGCAACAACACATCTACAACCGAAGAGATTTCTGCCACTTCCCTTGTAAACTAGAGGCATGAACCCACTATCGAGCATAAATACCCCCTCTTGGAGTCACTAGCAACTACTTGGCCAGGATAGATACTAACAACGGAGAGCATGCAAGATCACAAACAACACAGACATGATAGAATAAATAAGACAAAACCATTAATCAATTTGACATAGTAATCACAATATCCATCGGATCCCTGCAAACACAACATGCATAATTACAAATAGATTAGATCTTGATCATGAACGGAGCTCACAAGATCTATACATGAAAGCAAAAGGAGGAGATACAACCATCTAGCTACTACATGTACCCGTAGTCCAAGGTGGAACTACTTGTTGGGCCACGCGGAGATAAAACAAAAAATTTTCCTCTAACATGGTGATCCCAAGATCTAGCTGAGGTAGAAAGCCACGACGTTTACCACTAGACGCGTAGTTGCGGATTACTGATGAAGCGCGTCAGTTGATGCAGTGCAGTCCTCACGATCCGATCGTCCTGGTGCTGATTGCACAGCACCTCTGCTGGTATCCACACGTACAAGGACGAGCACCGGCGACGAACTGCTAGGTTCGTATCGACGGTAGGACTACTGTGGAGCTAGGGTTTCCAATACATGGAATGACCTAACCGAACAATGATTAACCTTTCTGGGTTACGGTGCTCCACTATATATAGGGAGTGAACATGGGCTCTGCTCGCGCGACCCATTCACAAAAGCCCATATAACACTAGTAACCGTGAGTCCAACTCACTAACTCAGTCCTAATCCGGTTTAGGTCCAACCCAACCAGATTAGGTTCAGATCCAATCCGAACATGCTCCCACTCTTAAGTGTGTGACCCCACAGGCTCATGGCTACTTGGACACGATTGGAGTCCGACTCTCAATCGATCAGTCGGTAGCAGCTCCTAGCAGAACGTGCCGACTCCCAAGTACCAAAGAGTCATGACGACTTGCCTTTCCAATGCGACTTACGTCCGAGTCCCTTTTGTCTCACGATATACCTTGTCAGACTATAGGCGAATAATTGTCATCCCTTAAATAGTTCGACTCTCTTCTCGATCCGAGATAAGTGATTCACCCGACTAACTCTTAGTCGATCGCCTCGGTTAACACTTAACCGAGTTGTGCATGGCCATGCTTTCCGAATCATATCTCACGAGAGGGCCCAGAGAATATCTCTCCAAGTGGAGGGGCAAAATCCCATCTTGGCTATTCACATCACACAGCTTGATTCTCAGTCGACCCGAACTCTGCCTTTATAACTGCCCAGTTACGGATCAGCGTTTGACAGAACCTAAGTCGGTGATCCTCAACTCGAACTATGCAACAACCTCAGGTCTAAGGATTACATTGATTGAGATATACAAATGACAACTTGTTCGTTGTACCTCAATATGGGTCAATCCGACTCGCTAAAATCTTTAGCCGAATCTGTGTAAGTTGGAATAGCATCTCCATACCCATGACAAGTGGAACCGAGTCATCAAGCCAACTTTCACATTGGTCTAAGTTGTGTGTCCAGCACAACCTCAATGACCAAGGATATTTAGTACAAACAACATGAATGCATAGTTCCACAACCGAATCACATATTCAATGATACACATCAGATGTTTATACAAGGACTACTTAATATCTTTATGAATACAATGGGAAATCTCATCATACATGATTGCCTCTAGGGCATATTCCCAACAGTCTCCCACTTGCACTAGAGTCAATCTTCCGACATCACATGTCTAAGCATCTAATGCCCATGGCTCTCAGGTGTGCCTCATGCTTTAGCTGTGGTAACGGCTTTGTCAACGGATCCGCAATATTTGCATCTGTGTGTACCTTGCATAACTTGATATCACCCTGATCCACGAACTGGCGAATCAGGTGGTACCGCATGAGTATGTGCTTGTTCTTCTGGTGCTGTCTAGATTCCTTGGCTTGTGCAATAGCACCATTGTTGTCACAATACACGTCCAACTGATTGGACGAGCCCTGAACCACACCAAGATCCATGAGGAAATTCCTCATCCAAACAGCTTCCTTTGCTGCCTCCGAGGCGGCAATATACTCAGCCTCTGTTGTAGATGCAGACACAGTCTCTTGCTTGGAACTCTTCCAGCTCACAACACCTCCATTTATAATAAACACGTATCCAGATTGTGAACGAGAATCATCAGAGTCGGTAAGATAACTCGCATCCGTGTAACCCTTTACACTGAGTTCATCTTCACCACCATAAACCAAGAACATATCCTTAGTCCTTCTCAAGTACTTTAGGATATTTTTAGCCGCTGTCCAGTGGATCTCTCCAGGATTAGCCTGGTATCTGCTCACAACACTTAGAGCATAGGAAACATCCGGCCTAGTATCATGGCATACATGATGGATCCGACTGCAGAAGCATATGGAATCGCATTCATCCGACTTCGCTCATCATTTGTCGAAGGACACTGAGTCTTGCTAAGTTTTACACGATGGGACATCGGTAAGAACCCCTTCTTAGACGATTCCATGTTGAACTTCTTCAACACTTTGTCCAAATAAGTACTCTGACTCAATCCAATGAGCCTCCTTGATCTATCTCTATAGATCCGGATTCCGAGGATGTATGTTGCCTCACCCAAGTCTTTCATTGAGAAACTCCTTTCCAACGATTCCTTGGTCTCTTGCAACATCTGGACATCATTTCCAATCAGTAATATGTCATCCACATATAAGATTAGAAAATTTACTTTGTTCCCACTAAACTTCTTGTACAAACAAGAATCATGATCACTCTTGATGAAGCCAAACGATTTGACTACCTCATCAAAGCGAATATTCCAACTCCGAGATGCTTGCTTCAACCCATAAATGGATTTCTGAAGTTTGCACACCTTGTCAGCATTAGCCGGATCAACAAAACCCTTGGGCTGTATCATATACACGTCATCGGTTAAATTTCCGTTAAGGAAAGACGTTTTGACATCCATCTGCCATATCTCATAGTCGAAATAGGCCGCTATAGCTAACATGATCCGAACTGATTTAAGCATCGCTACGGGCGAGAAAGTCTCGTCGTAATCAACTCCTTGAACTTGTCGGAACCCCTTCGCAACAAGGTGTGCTTTATAGACGGAAACATTTCCATCCATATCAGTTATTTTCTTAAAGACCCATTTGCACTCGACAGGTCTTGCACCTTCTGGCAGATCAACCAAGTTCCAAATTTGATTTTCATCCATGGACTTTAACTCGGATCTCATGGCTCCAAGCCATGACTCAGAATCAGATCCCACCATTGCTTCCGAATAATTTGCCGGCTCATCACTGTCTAATAGTAACACATCACGAACACTTCATAATCTTGCCGATCTTCGTAGTACAGGTGCTGCTGCCGGCTCAGCTGCCACGACCGGCTCAACCTCCAAGGTTTTTGCCGACTCGCTACTAGCCGGTTCCTCTCGAATTTCTTCGAGTTGCACCGTGCTCCCACTTACTCCCCGACTGAGAAACTCTTTCTCAAGGAAGACAACGATAAACACTTTTCCCTCTTCTCGGTTGTAGAAGTAGTAACCCAAGGATTCCCTCGGATACCCCACGAAAATACATTTATCCGACTTGGCTGTAAGCTTGTCCGACTGAAGTCGCTTGACAAATGCTTCACAACCCCAAATCTTAAGAAAAGACAAACTCAGCTTTTTGCCTGTCCACATCTCATGCGGTGTCTTCTCTACCAATTTTGATGGTACTCTGTTTAGTGTTACACCGCTATTTCTAGACAATAACCCCAAAATGATAAAGGAAGATCTGTCTGACTCATCATTGATCGTACCATGTCCAACAAGGTTCGATTCCGCCTTTCTGAAACACCATTCCTTTGTGGCGTTCCTGGCGGAGTAAGTTCAAGAACTATTCCACAACTTTTTCAGATGGTCATCAAACTCATGGCTCATGTACTCGCCTCCTCGGTCCGACCGAAGAAACTTTATTTTCTTGCCGAGTTGATTCTGTGCTTCATTCTGGAATTCTTTGAACTTTTCAAAGGCTTCCGACTTATGTTTCATCAAGTAGATATATCCATACCTACTCAAATCATCAGTGAAGGTAATGAAGTACTCATAACCACCCCTGGCTGTCGTGCTCATTGGTCCACATACATCACTATGTACTAGTCCCAACAAGTTGGACGCCCTTTCGCAACTATTGTAAAAGGTGTCCTGGTCATTTTGCTGAGTAGGCAAGATTCGCATGTCTCGAACGACTCCAAGTCGAACGAAGTTAGGAGTCCATCATCATGGAGCTTCTTCATGCATTTCCAACTTATATGACCAAGCCGACAGTGCCAAAAGTAATTCATATTCAGATCATTTGGTTTCCACCTTTTAACATTTATGTTATAAACCGACTCACCATCAAGATTCAAAATAAATAACCCGTCCTAGACGGGTGCAAAGCCGTGAAACATATTATTCAAATACAAAGAACAACCATTATTCTTGATATTCGACTCATAGCCTTGCCTCATCAAACATGAAGCAGAAATAATGTTTCGACTGAGCACTGGAACATAATAACAATTATTCAGTTCCATAATGAATCTGGAAGGTAAATGAAGTTGCATCGTGATGACTTCCAACGCAGCAACTCTTGCTTTGTTGCCGACTCGAATATCAACGTCGCCTCTTGCTACGCTCCTAGTTCTTACCAGTCCCTGCAACGAGTTGCAGATGTGAATAACTGATCCGGTATCATATACCCAAGAACTATTAGGTGCATCAGCAAGATATATGTCTATAACATTGCAAACAAGTGTACCTGAGTCGGACGTCATACCTCCACTCTTGGCTTTGTCGGCCAAGTACTTGCTGCAGTTCCTCTTCCAGTGGCCATCCGCCTTGCAGTAGAAGCAAGTGGATCTGGCTGAAGGAGATGGCTTAGTCCCTGAGGAAGCGCTTGGGACCGGGTCCAGAGCCTACTTTCCTCCTGACTTAGCCTTCTTCTTAGTCCAAGAACTCTTCTTGAACTTAGCCTTATTCTGCACCATCAACACTTGACTGGCGCCGTTCTTGAGATCCGCCTCTACCTGCTTGAGCATCCCATGTAATTCAGTGAGCTTCTTATGTAGGGTTCGCAGCATAGAAAACAAAAAATTCCTACGATGGGAACAACTAAGTACCAAGATCTATCTACTAGATACAAGCAACGGGTGGATATACATCCATAGAATACATACCCTCGAAGACCGAATAGCGTTAACGAGGTTGTACTCGTGGATGATGTATACGAATGCTTGCCGATCTCAAGATCGTGATGAAGTCCATCTGGTCCAGCCGGTCCAGCACGATCAAGTCCATCACCTCAAAGCAGTGGTGCATCCGTGATCGCACACACGTACGGGTACCCTGACAACCTCCGCGCCCTCGCTCCAGCGAAGCAGTGGAAGCAACAAATCCTTCCAGAAAAAGCCATCGGGAACATGTATCTCGCTGATCCGAGACCATGGGAAAATTCTAAAGGGGGGAGAGAGATCCTTCGCGAGGAGGTGTGCTTCGAGAGGAGGAGAGGGGGGCCTTTTATACGGGAGAGGGGGGGCACCAAAGGGGCATGGCGCCCAGCCATGGGGTCTGTCCCCACCTCTTCCACATTCATGTGGGTGGAGCTCCCACTCAAAATGAAAAGCCTCCACTCCCATTAAAAAGCCTCCACTCAAAAATCCACTCACATGCATTAAATTTCCACCAAATTTAATGCAAGCTCTCATTTAAATAAAACTCTTTTATTTATTTATTAAGAATTTTTTTAATTACTTTAATAACAAACATTCACATAAAACCCCTTACAACATTTCAATTTCACATGCAGAACTAGTTTCAGCAATTTCAACCGAAACAGTTTCGGTGTCTAGTGAAATAAATTCCTGCGCTTTCCTTTTTTTTGTTTGGCATATCATTTGCTCCGAATGGTGTCGGTATCCCTTAAGTGTGTCACCCTACGGTTCGCGAATAATGCAGACATGATTGAGACCCTTCTCCGATCAATAATCCGTAGCGGGACCTGGAGATCCATATTGACTCCCACACATTCAACGATGACTTCTGTGATCGTGTGAACCTTTTACGCTAGTATCTTAATCCCTTTGTTTCACGATATATTACATGTCCGAGATTCGATCATCGGTATCTCCAAACCTAGTTTGATCTCGTTACTGACATGCACTCTTTTCTCGTTCCCGTGATATAACATTCTAGTGATCAAATCACTTGCTTGCAAGCTAATCAATGTGATATCACCGAGAGGGCCCAGAGCATATGTATCCATCATCGGATGAACAAATTCCACTCTCGATCCATGGGTCTCAACATAACACTTTAGTAGTTCTGAAGCCATCTTTATAATCACCCAGTTACGGTGTGATGTTTGATGTCATCGAGAAACTCTTCCGGTGTTAGTGATTGACATGATCTCATGGTCTAAGGATTAGGATCACTTCGTAAGTTGTTATAGCAATATAAACTCAATGACTTTGATCGTAATGCTATACTTCGGATGAATGTTCATCACATCATTACACTAATGTTGTGACCTCGTTATTAACAACATCCAATGTCCATGATCAGGAAACTTTGATCATCATGTTAATCAACGAGCTAGTTTATAAGAGAGGCATAACTAGGAACTTCCTTTTTGTTTATTAAACACACATGTATTAACGTTTCCGTATTATTACAGTTATAGCATGTAAAATAAACATTTATCATAAATAAGGAATACGATAATAACCACTTTATTATTGCCTCTCGGGCATATTCCCTTCAGTCTCCCACTTGCACTAGAGACAATAATCTAGTTTGAAAATTTTGCGTATTGAACACCTATGGCTTTCTGGTGTTCCATATACGCAATTGCAAGTGGTTAACATAATCTACGGATCTGACGCTTCAGGTCCATGTGTATTTGCATGTCTTTGCGTCTTCACGCATCACTCATTCTCCAATGAGATGGCATTGTATAAATTTGGTCTTTCGGTGAGACCTTTAGTTTCTTGGGGTTAAAACACGTCGATACTATTGTCACACAATATATCTTTAGTGTTATTCCGTTGCAAACCACACCTTAGTTTGATAACAAACTACTTGACACAAATTCCCTCCTTTGCTGCTACTATAGCAGTCATATACTTAGCCCTTTTGTTGTAGTATTCGTCACAATGTCTTAACTATGGATTTCATCCAAATCCATCATGGAAACTTTCTTTCCATTTCATTGTGCCACTCATAGTTTAAATTGAGATAAACTTAATTTGTATCTTGTGACAAAACTAGTATAAATGTAACGCTTTACAATGAACTATTTGTAATTGTTTGTCACCTCTACACAAATATATTCTTAGTTCTTCCAAAATATCATAAGAATATCCTTACTATAGTCCAATGATCATTTTATGATTCATTCTGGTATATGCTCATAACACTTAGAGCATAGGACATATCTGGATGTGTACATATCATGGTATGATTGATCAAAACATTCTCGTGATTTCACTTATCAAGTTTCAAAGCACTTGAATCTTGTTTCACTTATCTAGTGTCGATACACTTGAATCTTGATTCAATTCCTTTTCCATGTGACAAGAACCTTTTCCTGTCGTTTCTATATTGAACTCCTTCAATATCTCATATATGTACGTTTGGCACAACCATATTAGCGTCACAGTCTATCCACTATAGACATTCATGCTAAATATTCGGGTTTTGCCTAAGTCTTTCATCGAAATGAAATTCTTAACATTTGTCAATAAAAGATACATCATTTCTAATCAACAAGATGTCATCCACATAATGTATTAGAAATGTGTCTCAGCGCTCCCACTTAATTTCTTGCAAATGCAAGCATCTTCATCGTCTCCGGATGAAAACTCCTTTTCATTACAGTGAAGATTCCAACTCCGCGATGCTTACTTCAACCATTGAAGTTTGCATGCCCTTTTAGCATCCTTTGAATTTAACAAAACCCTTTGAACCGTGTCATCTACACGTCCTAGGTAACCATTCTATTAGAAGAACTTTGTTTTGTTTATTCATCTACCATATACCAAATTATATGTAGTGGTTGCTACTTTAATCCGTCCACACTAAATATCGCTATGAAAGATCAAATCTTGTCATAGTCAACTCCTTGAACATTGTCATAAAATACTTTACGACATGTCGACTATTTCATAGATGTGAAACATCCATGTCTGTCTCTTTATAGATCCAAATACGACCGATAGGTTTTTACACCTTTCCGGAGGGTCTTCCAAGTTCAAAACTTGATTTATCGTGTATGGAATTATCACGGAATTTATGGCTTCAAGCCATTTGACGGAGTCAGGGCCCATCATCGCTTCTTTGCATGTAGTCGGTTCATCATTGTCAGACAATAATGATTTACTCTCAAATTTAGCATTTGATTGTTTAACCGACCGACTTGGTTCAATAAGAACTTAGATCTCTGTGACCACAACCTTTGAGGCACATAAGATATGAGCATTCTGGCATCCTTCGGAACGATTTCCGGCGCTGCGTAACTCAGCACATTTAGCTAAGGTTCGTTAACCTTATCAAAGTTCTATTGTCCTCCCACTTAACTTTTGCGAAAAATTCCTTTTTCAAGAAACTTCACATTTCAAGCGACAAACCCTTTTGTCCTCGGTGTTATGGAGGAATAACAAATTGTTATTCGAAATAACCTACAAAGACATGCTTATCCGACTTCGGTTGTAAAAAACTTACTTATGTTTAGCATACCAAAATTTAAGAAATGACAACTTGGGTTTTACCCCAAACCATAACTCATATGGTGTCATTTCAACGGATCAAGATGGAGCTCTTTTCAGTGTAAAAGCGAAAGTCTCTAAAGCTTTAATCTTTTAAAACATAATGGAAGTTTTATCAATAACACCTTTGATCCAACCATGTCAAACAAGGTTTCATTACAAATCTCAAACACTCCATACTCCTATGGTGTTTCGGGAAATGTAAATCTAGGTGTTTTGATAAACTTGCAACTCAAATACATCCCTTTATGATAAATCATAATTCATTTATTTTCTTGTTACACTTGTAACTCAAATAAATCCCTTATGATAAAATCATAAACCATTTATTTTCTTGGTACAATGATTTTCCACTTCATCTTGAAAGTCTTTGAACATTTTCAAATATTTCACACTTCTTTCTCATTAAGTGAATATTCACTCAAATTTCCGGAGAAAGTATATGAAGTTGAAATCCATCGCTTACGACTATACTTAATGGACTACATACATCGATATGTATAAATTCCAATAATTTAGTCGTTCGTTCTTCTCTGGCCTTTGAACGAAGTTTTAATTATCCCGAGGAAAGTCTCACAAGCGTCACTTGATCAAATCAAAGACTCCAAAAATCCATGAAAATGGAGATTCTTCATGTTTTTCTTTCCAATATAATTTAAATGGCGATGTCACTTCTTAAGTGATCTTACAATCATTTGTCTTGAGACATTTTAGCATTAGGTTTTATGGATGTGATTTCTCCAACTAGATTTGTAAATCATCCATCTTATATGGAATATGGTAATTATTTGAACAACCTTTGTTCTCATAATACCTGATTCAAATAACAATTATTAAAACAAATCTTGAAGTCAAGCTTTGATGTCAATGAGAAATACAAACAACGGTTTGTTTGTTTTCGATGAACATCATCACATATTCTCTTGCTAGTTACTTAGGCCATTGTGGTTCATGAATTGCATCGTTCCGTATGAAATTTCATACCAACCAATTCGGTATCCAATACCCAAGAACCACATTGTTTAACAAGCAAATAATACAACCATAACATGTATATCATCCATATACCTAAATTGGATATTTCCAATCTTTTCTTTTCTGCCAAATATATTTTATAGATTCTCTTTCAGGATTTCCTTTTCCTTTTTAAAAGAATCTATCAACATAAAAAGTGGCACCATATACATGACACATAGTCCAAAGCGTGTATATTCAAATAATAATACCTTTGTACTTGCACTTTGAAGTAGATCACCATCATAAAAATGATCAGTATTCTTTTAAAATCCATTCTTTAGTAATCTTTTAGTGTAGTAAACACTTTACATACATCTTCTATTCATCCTTATCATGACGAATTTCACGATCAAGCTACTGTAGCTTCCAAAGGCGAATCGTGAGTATGACATTACTTTCCAAAACCCTTTTGGATGATTAGGATGTCTAGCATCTCCAACCTTTGTAAATTCTCATCCAATATGAGAACATATATTATACTCTATCATATTGCAACCAAAACATTGTTTCAGATACCATTATATCTATAACACATGATGGTTTCTGAAACAATTCTTTCAGCTCCTAGATAAACTTGATATTAAAACAATCAAGAAACATGGAGGCAAACATGATACTTAAGATACTAACAATGGAATAGTTACTCTCGATTTAATACCAATTATTAAATCTCACGGAGTAAACAGAGTTTGCTGAAAGTTTGCAATAGGACTTTACACTTTAGATTGACACTCAACACAATATGATACCAGTTCGTAAAGTATATATCCAGAATTCTATAGTTCTATTATCTCAATTACAACTATGCATAAGGTGGTGAACGAATGCCAATGACTACAACAAATTATGCAAATTCACTTTGATTTAATTTATGATAAATTGAGTTCTACTAATCCAAATTAGAAATGAACTCCCACTCAAAAACGACATCCCTCGTGCCTTTTTGGTGATTACATGAACCAAATCCACTACACCAAGTCCGATCATCACGTGAGTCGGTGTAGCTTCAAAGGCGAGCATCAAATGGGCATCATATCTACTATATGACTCATGCTTAACCTTTTGGTCCGTGTTCCGAGGCCATGTCTGTAAATGCTAGGCTCGCCAAGTAAGAACCTTAGTGTTCGCATGTGTAACTGTCTTACACCCGAGATATGCTCGTGGATTCAAGTACACCCGATCATCACGTGATGTCTCGAAGCGACGAAACATTGTCGGTGCATACTTAAGGAAGAACACATTTTTATCTTGATATCTAAATGAGGGATCATCTTATTATGCTAATAAAATGCCAAACAAGCAATATAAGATCCTATCAAACATCACATGTTTATTAGTGGAATGATATGGTTCCCGCATATGATCTCTATCATGTGCACCGTGGTATGATCACTATCATACCTCTATGTGTAAATCCAAGGTCTATGGAGTTTACACGTTATGTATGTTGTAAGAGTATCATCTCATACTTCTACTTACAACATCACCATATCATAACACTAGCCCAGCAACAATCTAAACTAGACGCCTCTAATTTATCCATTGCAAATTTTACGTGGCTTAGGGCTTTCGAAGATAGAACCGTTCTTACCTACGAACATGAACCACAATGAGGATAATCAAATTGTTGACAACTCGTTGCAAATTAGATATTGACTATAGTCGGAGAGACAGACACCCGCTAGCCACTTATGCAAAACTAGTTGCATATCAAGCGTGGAACAGGTCTCATGTGCGAGGACATGTAAAGTTTGTCCGGGCCGCTTCATCCCACTATGCCACCAAAATCCAAAGTACAACAAAGAAGCAATAAAATGATCATCATCGCCCACATACTCATATGTGTACTACCCGTGCAAAGTATCTACGCATAGATCCGGCTCTGATACCACTGTAGGGTTCGCAGCATAGAAAACAAAAAATTTCCTATGATGGGAACAACTAAGTACCAAGATCTATCTACTAGATACAAGCAACGGGTGGATATATATCCATAGAATACATACCCTCAAAGACCGAATAGCTATAACGAGGTTGTACTCGTGGATCATGTAGACGAACGCTTGCCGAACTCAAGATCGTGATGAAGTCCATCTGGTCCAGTCGGTCCAGCACGATCAAGTCCAGCACCTCAAAGCAGTGGTGCATCCGTGATCGCACACACGTACGGGTGTAACATCCCTAAAATCATGTTTCAAAACTCATGCATATCATCCATGCATCCATCATCATTTAGGGTTTCATCCCAAAAACATTTCAAAAACAGGAACTTTTGTTGCTTATTATTTTATGTATGAAAACTCTAGCCTTTGTGCTACTTGCTATTGAGAAAGTAGCTTTCATTCATTCAGAATGTGTTGGGCTCAAACTTAAGTGATTTCAAAATCTTGATCAAGGTTTCAAAACAAAGTATAGAAATAGGACCAAATTTATACCTATTGTTTTATCTCCTAAAAGGCTTGGTTTTATTTTCATTATTTTCAAATGACACAAGTAAGTCTGAGTGAACAGAGGGTTTGACACTTATTTGGGTGCAAGGAACACTGTACAAAAAGCTAGAGCAGGTTTGAATTCAAACTTATTTGAAATAGAGTTTAAAAACCATTTCTAGAAAATCAATCAGAAAAAGAAAAGAAGTAAAGAAGAAAAAAAATAGACAGCCAGCCAATCTGGCCGACCCAGCCCAACACGGCCCAGCTAGCCAGCAGCTCCCACCCCCGCGAAACTTTTTCTTTCACCCGCCACCGCACCCACCAGCTCGCTGACAGGAAGGACCCACTCCCTCTCCTCCCCTCTCGCTGATAACCGCGGCCCACACGGGTATCGTCGTCTCCACCCCCGCGACTGGTTCTTCCCCAATTGACGCTGGGCGTTTCCTGTTTTGATTCGCAGCATCAATTCACATAATTGCACGAGTAAATCTCGCTCGTATCCTGGCTACTAAAACCCCCTCTGCCCCCTCTCCATTCTCCCCCAAAACCCAAGCCCAGAGCGCCCCCAGGCTGCGAGAATTGCTCACCGCAACCTCGCTGCTCCGACGAACTGCAGCCACGATTCCGGCCAACCCCGACCACCCCTCTGCTCCTGGTTCACACGAGCAGACTCCATTTGACCTCGTGCACCTCCCAGTACCACTAGCTCGCCCGCGCGTGACCCAGAACGTCGGCAACGCAAGCAACTGAGCGCCACCGTCCTCTGCACGAACCCCGGCGACCTCCCTCCGTAAGTAGCCACCGCCCTTTGCCCTCTGACTGGTACACCTAGAGTCTACATCATTGTGCGCATCTAACGGTACCCTTATTTTGGCTTAGCGCGACGAGGAACCTCGCCAACGTCGACGACTGACCGTGCCCGACGTCTGCCTCTACTCCGACGAGAAATCCTCGCCGTGTCCGCGCGCCCCTCGACGAACCAACGCCACCTCGAGCTTCAGCACGCCACTACGGTCCTGGTAAGCGCCTCCTTTCTTCCCCGGGCGACCTAGAGCGCTAGCACCGCCACAGTCAGACGTGCCGCCGCCTGTCGCCGCCGCTAGCGCCGCTCGTTTCTGGTTAGGAGATTTTTAGCCGTCAGATCTGGATCCTACGCATAGAAATAGTTCACTTAACGAAGGGGTATGGACAGATTTGAGCCGTGCAGCGCTAGTTAGATCCAACGGCACAGAAGGGTGATCCGGTGCGAACCGGTACGCGCCAGTAATATCGCGACGCGTGGCTAGGGTTAGATTTAAAAACAGAATTCAAACCAGATTTTGATCCAAATTTCAAATGGCTATAACTTTTGATTCCCACGTTAGATTTTTGCAAACTTTATATCGTTGGAATCAGTGAGTCAAGACCTTTCTGAATCTCCAATGTGTTTAACAAAAAGTATCTGTTAAAATGACTTTGTGTGCAGAAACATATTTAGGTCTATTTGAGCATAGATTTAGTTTAATAATTTGTATTGGTGCTAAATAAGTTTAGTTAGCAAACTTGGTGACTTGTTATGTTTCTGTATCATGCACTTGCTGGGTAGATTTTTCAAAATCATCACTTACTAATTTCTTGCATGCATACGTTCATATTTTTGTTTGTATATAAATTGTGTGTAATTGTATGCTACAAATTTTTGTGTAGATTTTGCTAGTAACTGTGATTGTGAAGAGTGCTGCTCTCCCCATTACCAAGGCAAGTGATACTCCATGATATTTCCACCCCTTTATTTTGAATAAGCATTAGAATTATTTTTGCTAAGTCTTGCATGCTACTTTTGCCAAATGCTATGTTGGGAAATCCTAAGTAGTTGTAGTATTGTAGAATTGCTAGGGAATTTCCTAAGTTAAGTTACTATGCCATGCTTAGCCTAGCTAGTAGTAAACCAAGGGTTGGTAAAGTATGTACATGCTATGATGAAAATAATTCTAAGTCTTTTGGACTTATGCTTTTCTTAATAAAACAACTAAGTCAATGAACCCCCTGGGTGGAATGGGACTTGAATTGGTGGTTTTTGGTTGAGTGGTTACACAAGGCCATGGATATGGCTTGTGTATCTCACTTGTGGTATGCCACCCAGGC
The DNA here is from genome assembly GCA_916181665.1 of Avena sativa. Taxonomy (NCBI): domain Eukaryota; kingdom Viridiplantae; phylum Streptophyta; class Magnoliopsida; order Poales; family Poaceae; genus Avena; species Avena sativa. Next base: position 382,061,366 of record OV702284.1, read on the forward strand.
ACAAAGGGATTTGGAGGCCAAGTGTTGAAAAAGCTTACAGTGCAACCACTTGGCAATATGGGCTCTACCATGATCATATAGGTTGCTAGAACTTAGTCACTTGGACAGTTGGTGGTAGTGGGAATGATAGGTTGGAGCGCGTCCATTTGACTAAGGAAAGGCTTCTGAAAGGTCCTGTCTTGGGAAACCAAGTCTGGTGGGGAAAGTGCACAACCTCTGCAGATGGAAAATCTAAGTACTTAGCCAAGTCCATGGCAATGGACAACTTGAGCATCAAGGCATGGAAGCTACAAGAATCTCATCACTCCAACTTCTAAGTAAAACTTGTGGGTGAACAAGGGTGAAGGACCCCAATGTCTATTGGTGGTTTCTTGGGAAAGTTTTTGACAAAGAAAACTTAGTATTTTCAACTAATAGGAAAAACCTATTTTGAAGCAAAGCAAGCCAAGCTACACTTAGCCAAAATGCATATAGTAATATAGTCCACTTAAAATCTACTAAGTTATCACTTGCCAATACTATTCCAAAGTATTGACCCACTGTGGCTGTAACTTGTGATGTTGCAGGTTACTCCGATGATGATTAGGAGTCATGAGTCTACACTCAACCTTCTTGCCTGTGGCACATGAAGATGAAGACTTGTGTTTATTTACTTATTCGAAAACTCTTGTACTAGGCCTGTGGCCATGAGTTGTAAAAGACTATGTTTTATCTCTGGAATGAATGTAATAAATGACCTTTGTATCTGTGTACTTCATCTTAAACTGTGGATGCTAGCAATGATCCAGGGACTAGCATTGCAATCACAGGGATCCTTTTCCTTTACAAAGGAGGGATCTTACAGATGGTATCAGAGCACTGTGTTGCCTGTAGGATTATGACCCTAGGATTGGAAAACCACTAAGGAAAAAAATTCAACTACTTATACACTTGTCTATTCTTCTCGTAAACTTCTCTAATCTTCTCATTCTCATCTCTACTTGTAGATGAACTCCATCAACGAAGCCGTGAAGAAAGGACCACTCATGACCATGACCTTGGAGTGTGAAACTGAGTTTCCCAAAATTCTCAAGGACCTCATGGTGGCAATGGAGGCACATGGTGCATCTGTTTACAAAGGCTTTTCAGTGATGGATGAAGGAGTGGAGTATTGGTGGGTGCAACTTCACTTGTACAAAAACAAGGAAGACAACCACAAAGAAAGAGGATTCTGCATGTAAACTAACACTGTGATGCACACCACATTCTTTGAGTCAGCAAGAGAAGCAGCTTGGAGGACTATCAAAGAACTTAGTGCTAGAGTCAAGTGCAGAATGCTCAACCTCCAAAAAGACTTAGAGAAAGAGAAGGAACTTACCCAAGAGTTGGAAGCCACCAACCAAACCTTAAGGGGAGATATTATAGACTTAGTGATGGAATCATGTGAACAAGATAGGTGGATTGCCTCTAGGAACATTGTGTTAGCCAACAGATCCAGTGAGATAGGATTGTGAACGCACTTCGTTAGTTGGACCACCACCTATCACCTTATTTTCCAAAATGATACCTTAAATAAGTTTGGACCTTGATTGATGTAATGGAATCATGTATGCATGACTTGTGTGATTTTGTGTTCCATGGATATGTATGAAATGTTTGTCTTGTTTTATCTTAATTTGTGTTGTCCTAACTTTTCTATCTTATAAATAGATGCCTATTACCATCAGCACTGTTGAGGAGTTCCAGGTTACCCGTTTTGGTCCTCGTATCGTTGAGCTTACCACTTTGCTCGATCTCCCTCTTCCCACCATCATGGTGCATCCACTCACCAAGTTCGAGAGGAAGGACCTCTGGGGCTTCAAGGTGAACCAGCCCGGACGCCAGACAAAGCCTACTACAGAGGCCATCGTCTTCAAGCTGATGCACGACGACAGGGAGAGAGGCATGGAGGTAGTCATGCAGGACCTGATAGGACGTCTGCTAGGCCGTCACTCCCGACAGGTTAGAGGCACCCACTTCCACGTCTTCGGAAGACGTGATGATGATGGAGAGTCCATCGAATTTGAGGACGACTCGAGGGACGCAGCAGAGCCGATACGTCTCTATCTCTAGGACTTAGAGTCTCTCATCAGGCACGTGGACACGGACAGGACCAACGTCATGCTCAGCAATGACGAGCTCCAGGTGCAGCTTCGCGAGAAGGACAAGCTTTTCGCACAGCAGGACGAGATAGTCAAGGAAATGGAGGCGAAGTTCGAGACCCAGGACCGTAAGTTCAAGAGTCAGGAGAAACGCGTCCAGGATAGGAACAAGAAGATCCGGGACATGACTGAAGAACTGAAGTCCAAGGATTTCGAGCTAGAGCAGCAGCAGATGGTGATTGAGAGGCTTCGCTCCCAGAGAGGGCTCTCAAGACCAAGATCGAGTCCTTGACCACTACTATTGAGGAGAACAAGACCGCGATGGAGAACGCAGGTCTTACCTTTGTCGAGGAGGAGATTGATGCTGATGAGTAGACTTGACTACTCGTTTATCTTTCATTATCGTACTTGTTATTCGTGAAATTATTATTGGACCATCCGACATGTGGATGGCTTGCCACTTGTGTGTTTTATTTCGAGAACTTTGTCATTTTGTTGACTGAGCTTTTATCCTTGAGTTACATGCTATGTGTTTGCTTGTGATGTAATGTGCATAAACATCTATGGGTATCTCATTCTTATCTCTATTTGAACCAACCACAGATGCCTCCCCGTCACGCAAACCCCAACCCCAACAACATCACTCCGGAAATGCAACAAATGATGAATGCGCAAACACAGCTTATGCAGATGATGACAACATTCATCCAAAACCAGAATAACAACAACAACCCAAATAACAACAATAACAACAACAACAACCCTCAGGGCTTTGATATGCTCACCAGATTTCTGCGTTTGAGGCCAGCTAAGTTCTCGGGGACAACTGATCCCATGGTGGCCAATGATTGGCTACGATCTGTGAACAAGGACTTAGTGACCGTGGGCTGCACGGATGCTGAAAAGGTCAGGTTCGCAGCACATCTGTTGGAAGGGCCAGCCGCCACATGGTGGGACAACTTCCAAATCACCACTCCTTTAGACGAGGTGACTTGGGCTATCTTTGAAGATGGCTTTCGCACTGCTCATATCTCATCAGGAATGATGAGCCTGAAAAAGAAGGAGTTTCACAACTTGAAGCAGCGCCATCGCAGCGTGGCTGAATACATAGAAGAGTTCAACAATCTGGCGCGTTATGCACCGGATGAGGTTGACACAGATGCCAAAAGAAAAGAAAAGTTTCTGGAAGGCTTGAATGATGAGCTGAATCTGCAGCTGGCTGTGGCGTATGTTCCCACTTATCAGTCGCTCTGTGACAAGGCTGCTATATTGGAGAACAAAATGAAGCAAGTCGAGAGTAGGAAAAGAAAGCACTCCGACAAGAACAGCTCGGGATCGTCTCACAAACGATCTCACTATGATGACAGTGGAAGCTCAGGATCCCACAAACATGGGAAATTCAACAAGCACCACAACCACAACCGTCATGACAACAAGCATCACCGCAGTCATGACAATAACAAGTACAAGAACCACAAGAGTGGACATAAGAGCCACCATAGTGGGAATGGTAGTGCAAGTGGAAGTCAGCCTGCTAAGAGAGACATCAGTCAGGTTGAGTGCTTCAAATGCAAGAAGATGGGACACTATGCAAATGAGTGCCCCGAAAAGAAAGTTGAAGGACCTGTCAAGCCCAATCCTTTCCAGAAAGGTCAGGTGAACCACATTAATGTGGAGGAGGTCTATGATGAACCTGACGCTGTTGCTGGTAAGTTCAGACTCAATTCCATTCCAGCATTTGTACTCTTTGACACTGGTGCATCTCATTCATTCATATCAAAAGCATTTGTTGATAGAAATGGGTTTGCATCTGAAAACATTGGGTGTCCAATAAAAGTTAGCTCTCCGGGTGGAGATATGATAGTAAGTCTTGGATGCTGGGACCTTGTCATAGAGTTTGGAAAGCATAAGTTTCCAGTGAGCCTGATAATCCTAGATTCCCAAGGGTTGGATGTAATTTTAGGAATGGATTGGATGGCTAAGTATGAAGGAGTGCTAGATTGTGCTAGTCGTACTGTTGCACTCACAACCCCAGAAGGAAAAAGAATAAAATTCAGGTCAAACTTTGAATCCAAAGGAAGTAAGCTAAATTCTCTTAAGGGGGTTAGCATGGACAGTGTGCCAATTGTATGTGAGTATCCGGATGTATTCCTAGAAGAGTTGCCAGGAATGCCACCAGATAGAGATGTGGAATTTCTGATAGATTTGGTACCAGGATCTGGATCAATAGCAAAGAGACCATACAAGATGTCAGTTGATGAACTGAAAGAGCTCAAGAAGCAACTAGGGGAACAGTTGCAGAAAGGATTTATTCAACCAAGTTCTTCATCTTGGGGAGCCCCAGTCTTGTTTGTGGAGAAGAAGGATAGAAGTCAAAGATTATGCATAGATTACCGTTCACTCAACGAGGTAACTATCAAGAACAAATATCCTTTGCCTAGAATCAATGACTTGTTTGATCAGCTAGAGGGAGCATGTGTGTTCTCGAAGATTGATCTCCGGTCTGGCTATTTTCAACTCAAGATAAGAGAGCAAGACATACCTAAAACAACATTCACCACAAGGTATGGATTGTATGAGTATACCGTAATGCCTTTCGGCTTAACCAATGCTCCAGCATACTTCATGAATATGATGAACAAGGTGTTCATGGAATTTCTTGCCAAGTTTGTTGTCGTTTTCATCGATGACATCCTAGTCTATTCCAAGAGCAAAGAAGAGCATGAAGGACACTTGCGTTTGATACTCGAGAAGTTGAGAGAGCATAAACTTTATGCCAAATTCAGCAAGTGTGAGTTCTGGTTAGAGGAAGTTGGTTTTCTTGATCATGTTATGACAAAGGATGGTGTGGCAGTTGATCCTGCTAAAGTTTCAGCTGTGACAGAATGGGAGTCTCCCAAGAATGTGAAAGAAGTTCGTAGTTTCCTTGGCTTAGCTGGTTACTACAGAAGATTCATTGAGAATTTCTCAAAAGTTGCTAAGCCCATGACTGAATTGTTAAAGAAAGACAAGAAGTTTGCTTGGTCTGAAGGTTGTGAAGTCAGCTTTCAAGAATTGAAGAAGAGACTTGTAACAGCACCGGTACTATGTCTGCCAGATTTGGAAAAGGATTTCCAAGTTTATTGTGATGCGTCTCATCAAGGTTTAGGTGTCGTACTTATGCAAGACGGTAAAGTTGTGGCCTATGCCTCGAGACAACTCAAAACTCATGAGGTAAACTATCCTACTCATGATTTGGAGTTAGCCTCTGTCGTCCATGCACTCAAAACATGGAGACATTACCTTTTGGGAAAGCGTTGTGAAGTGTTCACCGATCACAAGAGTTTGAAGTATATATTCACCCAGAAGGAAATCAATATGAGACAAAGAAGATGGTTAGAGCTTATCAAGGATTACGACTTAAGTTTGCAATACCACCCCGGTAAAGCAAACGTTGTAGCGGATGCTCTAAGTCATAAGGTGTTTGTAAATGTCCTTACCAAAGGAGAATTGCCAGATGATTTGTGTACTCAATTCAAAGAACTCAGATTGGAGATTGTGCCTGAAGGACATCTCATATCTTTCGATGTTCAACCCACTTTGTTGGACAAGATCCGAGAAGCTCAGAATACCGATAAGGAAATTGAAAGGATTAAGGAAAATATTGGCCAAGGGAGAGCAAAAAATTTCCATGAAGACGAACATGGTACATTATGGCATGGGAAACGTATCTGTGTTCCACAAGATTCGGAGTTACGGAAACTAATTTTGCAATAAGCGCACAACTCTCCGTATTCCATTCACCCGGGTAACACCAAAATGTACATGGACATGAAAGAAAGATTTTGGTGGAACAATCTCAAGAGGGACATCGCCGAGCATATTGCTTTGTGTGATGTGTGTAGTAGAGTAAAAGCGGAGCATCAGAAACCAGCAGGTTTGCTTCAACCACTACCTATTCCTGATTGGAAATGGGACAAAATTGGTATGGATTTCATCACCGGATTGCCAAGGACCAGATCAGGATATGATTCCATATGGGTAGTAGTGGATCGCCTAACTAAAGTGGCTCATTTCATACCCGTGAAGACAACTTATACCAGTGCCAAGTTAGCCAAGATCTACATGAGTAGAATTGTATGCCTTCACGGTGTGCCTAAGAGTATTGTGTCCGATAGGGGAACCCAATTCACTTCCCATTTTTGGAGACAGCTACATGAGTCGTTGGGAACGAGGTTGGAATTCAGTACTGCTTTTCATCCTCAAACCGATGGACAAACAGAAAGGACTAATCAAATTCTGGAAGACATGTTGAGGGCATGCGCCCTAGATTATGGAGCAAGTTGGGATGAAAGTCTGCCTTACACAGAATTTTCTTACAACAACATCTATCAAGCCAGCATTGAGATGGCACCGTTCGAGTTTCTCTACGGAAGGAAATGTACCACCCCATTGTTATGGAATGGTGTGGGAGAAAGAAGTTTATTCGGGCCAGATCTTATCAAAGAAGCCGAAGAGAAGGTCAAATTGGTTAAGGACAGGTTGAAGATAGCACAGTCCCGACAGAAAAGCTACGCAGATCCTAAGCGTAGAGAAGTCACCTACGAAGTTGGTGATAGAGCCTATCTTAGAGAATCACCACTCCGTGGAGTGAAAAGATTCGGAGTCAAAGGAAAGTTGGCACCAAGATATGTTGGACCATTCAAGATTCTGAGTCGCAAAGGAGAAGTTGCTTATGAAATTGAACTGCCAGCATCTCTATCAGCATTCCATAATGTATTTCATGTGAGTCAGCTTAAGAAATGTCACCCAGAAATGGAAGAATCTTCTTTGAAGGATACCATACCCTTGGAAGAAGTTCAACTAGAAAGTGATCTCACTTATGAAGAAAAGCCTATCAAGATTCTTGAGACCGCAGAAAGAGTCACGAGAACAAAGACTATCAAGTTTTGCAAAGTGCAACGGAACCATCATACCGAAGAGGAAGCAACATGGGAAAGGGAAGATGATCTTCGGAAAGACCACCCTCACCTATTTGCTAGCCAATCCGAATCTCGAGGGCGAGATTCACCTTAAGGGGGTTAGATTTGTAACATCCCTAAAATCATGTTTCAAAACTCATGCATATCATCCATGCATCCATCATCATTTAGGGTTTCATCCCAAAAACATTTCAAAAACAGGAACTTTTGTTGCTTATTATTTTATGTATGAAAACTCTAGCCTTTGTGCTACTTGCTATTGAGAAAGTAGCTTTCATTCATTCAGAATGTGTTGGGATCAAATTTAAGTGATTTCAAAAGCTTGAGCAAGGTTTCAAAACAAAGTATAGAAATAGGACCAAATTTATACCTATTGTTTTATCTCCTAAAAGGCTTGGTTTTATTTTCATTATTTTGAAATGACACAAGTAAGTCTGAGTGAACAGAGGGTTTGACACTTATTTGGGTGCAAGGAACACTGTACAAAAAGCTAGAGCAGGTTTGAATTCAAACTTATTTGAAATAGAGTTTAAAAACCATTTCTAGAAAATCAATCAGAAAAAGAAAAGAAGTAAAGAAGAAAAAATAGACAGCCAGCCAATCTGGCCGACCCAGCCCAACACGGCCCAGCTAGCCAGCAGCTCCCACCCCCGCGAAACGTTTTCTTTCACCCGCCACCGCACCCACCAGCTCTCTGACAGGAAGGACCCACTCCCTCTCCTCCCCTCTCGCTGACAACCGCGGCCCACACGGGTATCGTCGTCTCCACCCCCGCGACTGGTTCTTCCCCAATTGACGCCGGGCGTTTCCTGTTTTGATTCGCAGCATCAATTCGCATAATTGCACGAGTAAATCTCGCTCGTATCCTGGCTACTAAAACCCCCTCTGCCCCCTCTCCATTCTCCCCCAAACCCCAAGCCCAGAGTGCCCCCAGGCTGCGAGAATTGCTCACCGCAACCTCGCTGCTCCGACAAACTGCAGCCACGATTCCGGCCAACCCCGACCACCCCTCTGCTCCTGGTTCACACGAGCAGACTCCATTTGACCTCGCGCACCTCCCAGTACCACTAGCTCGCCCGCGCGTGACCCAGAACGTCGGCAACGCAAGCGACTGAGCGCCATCGTCCTCTGCACGAACTCCGGCGACCTCCCTCCGTAAGTAGCCACCGCCCTTTGCCCTCTGACTGGTACACCTAGAGTCTACATCGTTGTGCGCATCTAACGGTACCCTTATTTTGGCTTAGCACGACGAGGAACCTCGCCAACGTCGACGACTGACCGTGCCCGACGTCTGCCTCTACTCCGACGAGAAATCCTCGCCGTGTCCGCGCGCCCCTCGACGAACCAACGCCACCTCGAGCTTCAGCATGCCACTACGGTCCTGGTAAGCGCCTCCTTTCTTCCCCGAGCGACCTAGAGTGCTAGCACCGCCGCAGTCAGACGCGCCGCCGCCTGTCGCCGCCGCTAGCGTCGCTCATTTCTGGTTAGGAGATTTTTAGCCGTCAGATCTGGATCCTACGCGTAGAAATAGTTCACTTAACGAAGGGGTATGGACAGATCTGAGCCGTGCAGCGCTAGTTAGATCCAACGGCACAGAAGGGTGATCCGGTGCGAACCGGTACGCGCCAGTAATATCGCGACGCGTGGCTAGGGTTAGATTTAAAAACAGAATTCAAACCAGATTTTGATCCAAATTTCAAATGGCTATAACTTTTGATTCCCACGTTAGATTTTTGCAAACTTTATACTGTTGGAATCAGTGAGTCAAGCCCTTTCTGAATCTCCAATGTGTTTAACAAAAAGTATCTGTTAAAATGACTTTGTGTGCAGAAACATATTTAGGTCTATTTTGAGCATAGATTTAGTTTAGTAATTTGTATTGGTGCTAAATAAGTTTAGTTAGGAAACTTGGTGACTTGTTATGTTTCTGTATCATGCACTTGCTGGGTAGAGTTTTCAAAATCATCACTTAGTAATTTCTTGCATGCATACATTCATATTTTTGTTTGTATATAAATTGTGTGTAATTGTATGCTATAAATTTTTGTGTAGATTTTGCTAGTAACTTTTATTGTGAAGAGTGCTGCTCTCCCCATTACCAAGGCAAGTGATACTCCATGATATTTCCACCCCTTTATTTTGAATAAGCATTAGAATTATTTTTGCTAAGTCTTGCATGCTACTTTTGCCAAATGCTATGTTGGGAAATCCTAAGTAGTTGTAGTATTGTAGAATTGCTAGGGAATTTCCTAAGTTATGTTAATATGCCATGCTTAGCCTAGCTAGTAGTAAACCAAGGGTCGGTAAAGTATGTAGATGCTATGATGAAAATAATTCTAAGTCTTTTGGACTTATGCTTTTCTTAATAAAACAACTAAGTCAATGAACCCCCTGGGTGGAATGGGACTTGAATTGGTGGTTTTTGGTTGAGTGGTTACACAAGGCCATGGATATGGCTTGTGTATATCACTTGTGGTATGCCACCCAGGCACAAAGGGATTTGGAGGCCAAGTGTTGAGAAAGCTTACAGTGCAACCACTTGGCAATATGGGCTCTACCATGATCATATAGGTTGCTAGAACTTAGTCACTTGGACAGTTGGTGGTAGTGGGAATGATAGGTTGGAGCGCGTACATTTGACTAAGGAAAGGCTTCTGAAAGGTCCTGTCTTGGGAAACCAAGTCTGGTGGGTAAGTGCACAACCTCTGCAGATGGAAAATCTAAGTACTTAGCCAAGTCCATGGCAATGGACAACTTGAGCATCAAGGCATGGAAGCTACAAGAATCTCATCACTCCAACTTCTAAGTAAAACTTGTGGGTGAACAAGGGTGAAGGACCCCAATGTCTATTGGTGGTTTCTTGGGAAAGTTTTTGACAAAGAAAACTTAGTATTTTCAACTAATAGGAAAACCCTATTTTGAAGCAAAGCAAGCCAAGCTACACTTAGCCAAAATGCATATAGTAATATAGTCCACTTAAAATCTACTAAGGTATCACTTGCCAATACTATTCCAAAGTATTGACCCACTGTGGCTGTAACTTGTGATGTTGCAGGTTACTCCGATGATGATTAGGAGTCATGAGTCTACACTCAACATGCTTGCCTGTGGCACATGAAGATGAAGACTTGTGTTTATTTACTTATTCCAAAACTCTTGTACTAGGCCTGTGGCCATGAGTTGTAAAAGACTATGTTTTATCTCTGGAATGAATGTAATAAATGACCTTTGTATCTGTGTACTTCATCTTAAACTGTGGATGCTAGCAATGATCCAGGGACTAGCATTGCAATCACAGGGATCCTTTTCCTTTACAAAGGAGGGATCTTACAACGGGTACCCCAACAACCTCCGCTCCCTCGCTCCAGCGAAGCAGCGGAAGCAAGAAATCCTTCCAGAAAAAGCCACCGGGAACATGTATCTCGCTGATCCGAGACCATGGGGAAATTCTAAAGGGGGGAGAGAGATCCTTCGCGAGGAGGTGTGCTTTGAGAGGAGGAGAGGGGGGCCTTTTATAGGGGAGAGGGGGCACCCAAGGGGCATGGAGCCCAGCCATGGGGGCTGCCCCCACCTCGGTATCTCCAAACCTAGTTTGATCTCGTTACTGACATGCACTCTTTTCTCGTTCCCGTGATATAACATTCTAGTGATCAAATCACTTGCTTGCAAGCTAATCAATGTGATATCACCGAGAGGGCCCAGAGCATATGTATCCATCATCGGATGAACAAATTCCACTCTCGATCCATGGGTCTCAACATAACACTTTAGTAGTTCTGAAGCCATCTTTATAATCACCCAGTTACGGTGTGACGTTTGATGTCATCGAGAAACTCTTCCGGTGTTAGTGATTGACATGATCTCATGGTCTAAGGATTAGGATCACTTCGTAAGTTGTTATAGCAATATAAACTCAATGACTTTGATCGTAATGCTATACTTCGGATGAATGTTCATCACATCATTACACTAATGTTGTGACCTCGTTATTAACAACATCCAATGTCCATGATCAGGAAACTTTGATCATCATGTTAATCAACGAGCTAGTTTATAAGAGAGGCATAACTAGGAACTTCCTTTTTGTTTATTAAACACACATGTATTAACGTTTCCGTATTATTACAATTATAGCATGTAAAATAAACATTTATCATAAATAAGGAATACGATAATAACCACTTTATTATTGCCTCTCGGGCATATTCCCTTCAGTCTCCCACTTGCACTAGAGACAATAATCTAGTTTGAAAATTTTGCGTATTGAACACCTATGGCTTTCTGGTGTTCCATATACGCAATTGCAAGTGGTTAACATAATCTACGGATCTGACGCTTCAGGTCCATGTGTATTTGCATGTCTTTGCGTCTTCACGCATCACTCATTCTCCAATGAGATGGCATTGTATAAATTTGGTCTTTCGGTGAGACCTTTAGTTTCTTGGGGTTAAAACACGTCGATACTATTGTCACACAATATATCTTTAGTGTTATTCCGTTGCGAACCACACCTTAGTTTGATAACAAACTACTTGACACAAATTCCCTCCTTTGCTGCTACTATAGCAGTCATATACTTAGCCCTTTTGTTGTAGTATTCGTCACAATGTCTTAACTATGGATTTCATCCAAATCCATCATGGAAACTTTCTTTCCATTTCATTGTGCCACTCATAGTTTAAATTGAGATAAACTTAATTTGTATCTTGTGACAAAACTAGTATCAATGTAACGCTTTACAATGAACTATTTGTAATTGTTTGTCACCTCTACACAAATATATTCTTAGTTCTTCCAAAAGATCATAAGAATATCCTTACTATAGTCCAATGATCATTTTATGATTCATTCTGGCATATGCTCATAACACTTAGAGCATAGGACATATCTGGATGTGTACATATCATGGTATGATTGATCAAAACATTCTCGTGATTTCACTCATCAAGTGTCAAAGCACTTGAATCTTGTTTCACTTATCAAGTGTCGATACACTTGAATCTTGATTCAATTCCTTTTCCATGTGAAAAGAACCTTTTCCTGTCGTTTCTATATTGAACTCCTTCAATATCTCATATATATACGTTTGGCACAACCATATTAGCGTCACAGTCTATCCACTATAGACATTCATGCTAAATATTCGGGTTTTCCCTAAGTCTTTCATCGAAATGAAATTCTTAACCTTTGTCAATAAAATATGCATCATTTCTAATCAACAAGATTTCATCCACATAATGTATTAGAAATGTGTCTCAGCGCTCCCACTTAATTTCTTGCAAATGCAAGCATCTTCATCGTCTCCGGATGAAAACTCCTTTTCATTACGTTGAAGATTCCAACTCCGCGATGCTTACTTCAACCATTGAAGTTTGCATGCCCTTTTAGCATCCTTTGAATTTAACAAAACCCTTTGGACCGTTTCATGTACACGTCCTAGGTAACCATTCTATTAGAAGAACTTTGTTTTGTTTATTCATCTACCATATACCAAATTATATGTAGTGGTTGCTACTTTAATCCGTCCACACTAAATATCGCTATGAAAGATCAAATCTTGTCATAGTAAACTCCTTGAACATTGTCATAAAATACTTTATGACATGTCGACTATTTCATAGATGTGAAACATCCATGTCTGTCTCTTTATAGATCCAAATACGACCGATAGGTTTTTACACCTTTCCGGAGGGTCTTCCAAGTTCAAAACTTGATTTATCGTGTATGGACTTATCACGGATTTTATGGCTTCAAGCCATTTGATGGAGTCAGGGCCCATCATCGCTTCTTTGCATGTAGTCGGTTCTTCATTGTCAGACAATAATGATTTACTCTCAAATCTTAGTATTTGATTGTTTAACCGACCGACTTGGTTCAATAAGAACTTAGATATCCGTGACCACAACCTTTGAGGCACATAAGCTATGAGCATTCTGGCAGCCTTCGGAACGATTTCCGGCGCTGCGCAACTCAGCACATTTAGCTAAGGTTCGTTAACCTTATCAAAGTTCTATTGTCCTCCCACTTAACTTTTGCGAAAAATTCCTTTTTCGAGAAACTTCACATTTCAAGCGACAAACCCTTTTGTCCTCGGTGTTATGGAGGAATAAAAAATTGTTATTCGAAATAACCTACAAAGACATGCTTATCCGACTTCGGTTGTAAACAACTTACTTATGTTTAGCATACCAAAATTAAGAAATGACAACTTGGGTTTTACCCCAAACCATAACTCATATGGTGTCATTTCAACGGATCAAGATGGAGCTCTTTTCAGTGTAAAAGCGGAAGTCTCTAAAGCTTTAATCTTTTAAAACATAATGGCAGTTTTATCAATAACACCTTTGATCCAACCATGTCAAACAAGGTTTCATTACAAATCTCAAACACTCCATACTCCTATGGTGTTTCGGGAAATGTAAATCTTGGTGTTTTGCTAAACTTGCAACTCAAATAAATCCCTTTATGATAAATCATAATTCATTTATTTTCTTGTTACACTTGTAACTCAAATAAATCCCTTATGATAAAATCATAAACCATTTATTTTCTTGTTACAATGATTTTCCACTTCATCTTGAAAGTCTTTGAACATTTTCAAATATTTCACACTTCTTTCTCATTAAGTGAATATTCACTCAAATTTCCGGAGAAAGTATATGAAGTTGAAATCCATCGCTTATGACTATACTTAATGGACTACATACATCGATATGTATAAATTCCAATAATTTAGTCGTTCGTTCTTCTTTGGCCTTTGAACGAAGTTTTAATTATCCCGAGGAAAGTCTCACAAGCGTCACTTGATCAAATCAAAGACTCCAAAAATCCATGAAGATTTAGATTCTTCAGGTTTTTCTTTCCAATATAATTGAAACGGCGATGTCACTTCGTAAGTGATCTTCCAATCATTTGTCTTGCGACATTTTAGCATTAGGTTTTATGGATGTGATTTCTCCAACTAGATTTGTAAATCATCCATCTTATACGGAATATGGTAATTATTTGAACAACCTTTGTTCTCATAATACCTGATTCAAATAACAATTATTAAACAAATCTTGAAGTCAAGCTTTGATGTCAACGAGAAATACAAACAACCGTTTGTTTGTTTTCGATGAACATCATCACATATTCTCTTGCTAGTTACTTAGGCCATTGTGGTTCATGAATTGCATTGTTCCGTATGAAATTTCATACCAACCAATTCGGTATCCAATACCCAAGAACCACATTGTTTAACAAGCAAAGAATACAACCATAACATGTATATCATCCATATACCTAAATTGGATATTTCCAATCTTTTCTTTTCTGCCAAATATATTTTATAGATTCTCTTTCAGCATTTCCTTTTCCTTTTTAAAAGAATCTATCAACATCAAAAGTGGTGCCATATACATGACACATAGTCCAAAGTGTGTATATTCAAATAATAATACCTTTGGACTTGCACTTTGAAGTAGATCACCATCATCAAAATGATCGGTATTCTTTTAAAATCCATTCTTTAGTAATCTTATAGTGTAGTAAATACTTTACATACATCTTCTATTCATCCTTATCATGACGAATTTCACGATCAAGCTACTATAGCTTATAAAGGTGAATCGTGAGTATAACATTAGTTTCCAAAACACTTTTGGATGATTACGATGTCTAGCATCTCCAACCTTTGTAAATTCTCATCCAATATGAGAACATATATTATACTCTATCATATTGCAACCAAAACATTGTTTCAGATACCGTTATATCTGTAACACATGATGGTTTCTGAAATAATTCTTTTAGCTCCTAGATAAACTTGATATTAGATCAAGAAACATGGAGGCAAACATGATACTTCAGATACTAACACTGGAATTGTTACTCTCGATTTAATACCAATTATTAAATCTCACGGAGTAAACAGAGTTTGCTGAAAGTTTGCAATAGGACTTTAAACTTTAGATTGACACTCAACACAATACGATACCAGTTCGTAAAGTATATATCCATAATTCTATAGTTCTATTATCTCAATTACAACTATGCATTAGGTGGTGAACGAATGCCAATGACTACAACAAATTATGCAAATTCACTTTGATTTAATTTATGATAAATTGAGTTCTACTAATCCAAATTATAAATGAACTCCCACTCAAAAACGACATCCCTCGTTCCTTTTTGGTGATTACATGAACCAAATCCACTACACCAAGTCCGATCATCACGTGAGTCGGTGTAGCTTCAAAGGCGAGCATCAAATGGGCATCATATCTACTATATGACTCATGCTTAACCTTTCGGTCCGTGTTCCGAGGCCATGTCTGTAAATTCTAGGCTCGCCAAGTAAGAACCTTAGTGTTCGCATGTGTAACTGTCTTACACCCGAGATATGCTCGTGGATTCAAGTACACCCGATCATCATGTGATGTCTTGAAGCGACGAAACATTGTCGGTGCATACTTAAGGAAGAACACATTTTTATCTTGATATCTAAATGAGGGATCATCTTATTATGCTAATAAAATGCCAAACAAGCAATATAAGATGCTATCAAACATCACATGTTTATTAGTGGAATGATATGGTTCCCGCATATGATCTCTATCATGTGCACCGTGGTATGATCACTATCATACCTCTATGTGTAAATCCAAGGTCTATGGAGTTTACACGTTATGTATGTTGTAAGAGTATCATCTCATACTTCTACTTACAACATCACCATATCATAACACTAGCCCAGCAACAATCTAAACTAGACGCCTCTAATTTATCCATTGTAAATTTTACGTGGCTTAGGGCTTTCGAAGATAGAACCGTTCTTACCTACGAACATGAACCACAACGAGGATAACTAAATTGTTGACAACTCGTTGCAAAATAGATATTGACTATAGTAGGAGAGACAGACACCCGCTAGCCACTTATGCAAAACTAGTTGCATGTCAAGCGGGGAACAGGTCTCATGTGCGAGGACATGTAAAGTTTGTCCGGGCCGCTTCATCCCACTATGCCACGAATATCCAAAGTACAACAAAGAAGCAATAAAATGATCATCATCACCCACATACTCATATATGTACTACCCGTGCAAAGTATCTATGCATAGATCCGGCACTGATACCACTGTAGGGTTCGCAGCATAGAAAACAAAAAATTTCCTACGATGGGAACAACTAAGTACCAAGATCTATCTACTAGATACAAGCAACGGGTGGATATACATCCATAGAATACATACCCTCGAAGACCGAATAGCGTTAACGAGGTTGTACTCGTGGATGATGTAGACGAACGCTTGCCGATCTCAAGATCGTGATGAAGTCCATCTGGTCCAGCCGGTCCAGCACGATCAAGTCCAGCACCTCAAAGCAGTGGTGCATCCGTGATCGCACACACGTACGGGTACCCCGACAACCTCCGCGCCCTCGCTCCAGCGAAGCAGCGGAAGCAACAAATCCTTCCAGAAAAAGCCACCGGGAACATGTATCTCGCTGATCCGAGACCATGGGGAAATTCTAAAGGGGGGAGAGAGATCCTTCGCGAGGAGGTGTGCTTTGAGAGGAGGAGAGGGGGGCCTTTTATAGGGGAGAGGGGGGGCACCCAAGTGATGGGGATATGCCTACTGGGGTATACCCAGCAGGGCGTTTCCGACTGGCCCGTGAGCTGGCGAGTGGGCCTGCAGAACGGCGAGTGGATTGAAGCCCAGCAAGGTACCGAGCGACTGGAAGCTGAAGGCCCAGGCGATTAGATAGGCCCAGTCGGACTAGGTTAAACGACTACTGAAGCTGTAACCGAATCGGTTGAGATATGTAAACCCTAGGGGAGGTGAGCCTATATAAACCTCCCTATGGGGTGAGTAGAGACACGTTCCCTCATACACCCCAGCGACTCGCCGCCTAGCCGCCGAGCTCGCCCATTGTAACACCTCCATAATAATACAATCTAGCAGGAGTAGGTCTTTACCCTCCGGGGGGCCGAACCTGGGTAAAACCCTGTGTCTTTGCCCTCATCTCGCACCGCAGATGGCTGGCCGCCCTTGCCCCTCGTTCTACTACTCGCTGCCGATTGCAGCATCTGCCGTGACCATTCCCACGACAGTGGCGCCCACCGTGGGGCCTGGCCGGTCTGGCCGGTGTTCTGCGGCGAGATCCAATCTGCCCATCAACGTGACGGTCGCCACCGGCCGCATGATAGCAATCGGCGAGATGCTCCAGATCGCCGAGCAGCTACGTCCCGGCGGCGCGACCCGTCACGCACAGCGTGATCCTGCCTATCGGCACGATCAGCCTCTTCGTCGGCCTCACCGACGTCATCGTCTCGGAGGACTCGGCTCGCATCCGCGAGTCGCCGCCACGCGATCGGCTCTCCGAGAGCCAGATCCGCACGATCCATCGCCTCGCCTCCGAGTACAACTCGGCCCACAGCAACATGGCCAGGAATTCAGCAGCCGTAGAGGATGCGGCCCTCACCAACGACGCCGACTCGGCGACCCCGGCGTCACTCGCCGGATCCATCACCGCGGCCTCGTCCGCGGGCTCCATTGCCCAGGTCTCCAACGCGGGAGACTTCGAGGACCCCTCCATCCTCGGGATCTTCGAATTCGACTCCGGGTCCGAGAACTCCGCCGACCTCCGCGACGGAACCGGTCGCCACGCCGCGACCTACATGGCCACCGGCGCCGATCCGCCGGAGGATCCTTTCTCCACCCCAATCCCTCCTAACGCCACGGCAACGGAGGTCGAGGAACTCCGCCTGAAACTGGTGGAGGCGGTGCGCAAGGAGCAAGCCGAGCGCGAAAAATTTCGCCTCGAGCAGGTGACGGCGCAGGAGCTATCAAGCTACCACCAGCAGCGGATCAGGTCACGCCTGAACCCCGCCGTTCAAGGGCGTGCCCTGAACTTCGACGACGAAAACGACCCGGCCCACGTGGCCGAACGCGCGATCTGCGAGAACGCGCCACCAGGAGGAAGCGCCCGGCCCCCGCCAGGATCAACGGCGAGGGGCGCCCCACCACCACCCAACCGCACCCCTCCCAGGGACCAGCCGCGGATAGTAGTCTCCTCACGGGAGCGAGACGCAAACGGCCTCCCACTGTTCTCCACCCCAATGGACAACCTCGTGGCAGGACGAGCAGCAGCCGACGGCATCACAGCCACGGGCGACGGCGCCCTACAGATCCAATACGTCAGGGCCCTGCTCGCAAAGGCCGTCGAGCAGCAAAAAGCGGGCGCCGACTCGGCAGGTCGAGTATACTCGCGTTCCTCGGGAAGCAGAGCGGCCTCCAGCGGCCGCCCAGCGGCGGCAAACACCCTCAACTGCCCGCCACCAGAGCCGCTGCAGCTCCAACACCGACCCGCGAACGCGGCACTCTCCACCAACGACCCCAGGCCGGCAACCCACCTTGTCGCCGCCAACGGGCAACCCATCGACGCCCGCACCCACATCATCAACAACCAAAGCCGGTGCGCACGCCAGCCCGACGACTTGCGGCACACCCTAACTAATCGCCGCGACGGCGAGCCTATGGGGTCGCTCAGTCGACTCGGACCCAAGTGCTTCGGACCAATGATCCGAGGCGAGAAGTACCCGCCAAACTTCAAGGCGCCAAAAGAGATAGAAAAGTACGACTCCTCGTACGACCCCGCCGTCTGGCTCGACACATACCTCATGGCGATGGGGATCGCGGGTCACACTGACCTGCTCGCCGCTCGTTACCTCCCCCTGATGATGGAGGGGACGTGCAGGCAGTGGATCAACACTCTCCCCCAGGACAGTATCGACTCCTGGGAGGAAATGTGCGACGCCTTCGTCAGGCACTTCGAGTGCTCCTACACCCGCGCCACCACTATTGAGGACCTGGAACGGTGCGTCCAGGGACCCCGCGAGTCGACCCGCAACTGGGTCCAACGGTGGCAAGAGCTTTGGTACAACGCGGTCGGCATCCACCCGGACACCGCGATCCATTGCTTCAAGACCTCGTGCCGCTACGAGCCCCTAGTCGCCAAGCTCAAGCGACACTCCCGCACACTCGACAACATCCCCGACCTCCTCGAGATAGCCAAACGGTACGCCGAGGAAGACCCAAACCAGGAAACTGACGACGAGTCAGGAGGTCAACGCCGCGCAGGCGGCAACGACGGCGGACGCCGAACCGACCTACGCTACAGCGGCACTCGCCTCACTGGCAAGCGCCGAAGTGACGGGCGAGTCGACTTCGTCGCCAACGCTGGGCACGCGCAGCGCGAGCCCAAGAGCTTTCGCCGCGACGGAGGGCAACGCCGCGACGGCGGCAACTACAAGAACAAGCCAAGGTTCAACCCCGCGGCCCTCCTTAATCAACCATGTGCGTTCCATAGCAGGGAAGGGAAGCCCGCAACGCACACCACCGCCGACTGCCACACCCTCAGGGAAATCGAGAAGGCACGACAAGTGCGGGAGGACCCCGACAACGACCCGCCAAATGGCGGAAAATTTGGCAAAGTAGCCGGCTCGCTCCACACCTTCACAGGCTTCAACACGAAGCGCGAGAAGAAGGTCATCTCCCGTGCCGTCGCCGTCAACGCGGTGGCCCAAATAGACGTCCCCCAGTTCCTGAACTGGTCGGAGCAGCCCATCACCTGGAGCCGCCAAGACCACTCGCCGCGCATCGAGTACCCAGGACGAGTCACCTTGGTGGTCAAGCCCAAGGTTGGCGACTACTGGCTCCCCAAGACACTGATGGACGGCGGTAGCTCCATCAACATCCTCTACCTCGACACCTTCAGGCGGCTGCGGCTCCCGCAGTCGATGATCGAGACGACCCACACCATGTTCCACGGCATCGTCCCCGGTCGGAAGGCGTACCCGATCGGCAAGGTCACGCTGCCAGTCACCTTCGGCACACCGGCAAACTTGCGCACCGAGCGGACCGTCTTCGAGCTGGTGCCCTTCGACAGCCCCTACCACTGCGTCCTGGGGCGCCAGGCGTTCGCTAAATTCATGGCAGCGCCCCACTACGCGTACAACGCGATGAAGCTCCCCGGGCCGTGCGGCGTCATCACCATCAACGGCGACCCCGACATGGCCGCCGAGTGCGAGGCCAAAGGAGCCGAGCTCGCCGACGCAGTCATCGCGGCGGAGACTAATCACGCCGATGAGCTCGCCAAGTACGCGAGCGGGGTCAACAATGACGACCCCAGAATACTCAAGAAGCCCAACTCAGAGGGCGCAAACACCTCAACCTTTGAGGCCACGACGCACACTCGCACCGTCGAGCTGGTCCTAGGCGACTCCAGCCAGACGGTGACGATCGGGACAGGCATGAGCCTAGCATAGGAAGGCACGCTCATCGAGTTCCTCCGTGAGAACAGGGACATCTTCGCATGGAAACCCTCCGACATGCCCGGTGTCCCTAGGGAGCTCGCTGAGCACAAGGTGAACGCCGACCCCAAAGTGCGACCTGTCAAGCAGTCGCTACGGCCCTTCAATGAAGAACGCCGTCGAGCAATCGCCGAGGAAGTGCAGCGTCTACTCGCTGCCGGCTTCATCCGGCCAATCAAGTACTCCAAGTGGCTGGCAAACCCAGTCCTGGTCGAGAAGAAAAACGGGACCTGGAGAATGTGTATCGACTACACAAACCTGAACAGCGCCTGCCCAAAGGAGCAGTTCGTCCTCCCGCGGATCGACCAGATAATCGATTCAACCGCGGGCTCGGAGTCGCTATGTTTCCTCGACGCCTACTCTGGGTATAACCAGATCAAAATGGCTGTCGAAGACGAGGAGAAGACGGCGTTCATCACGCCATTCGGAGCCTTCTGCTACACCGCCATGACCTTCGGCCTCAATAACGCCGGGGCGACCTACCAGCGGTGCATGCAAGAATGCCTCGCGAGCCAAATTGGCCGCAACATCCACGTCTACATCGACGATGTGGTCGTGAAGTCCGCTCGCCAAGGCGACCAACTCGCCGACCTGGCGGAAACCTTCGCAACCTGCGAAGATACAAGATAAAGCTCAACCCAGGCAAGTGCACCTTCGGTGTACCCGCCGGACAACTACTGGGGTACGTCGTCTCCAAACGAGGGATCGAGGCGAAGCCAACAAAGATTGACACGATCGCCCGGCTCGGCAAACCCGAGTGCCTGCGCGACGTCCAGAAGCTGGCCGGGCGAGTAGCGGCTCTCAGTCGCTTCATCCCCCGCCTGGGGGAAAAGGCGATGCCCCTATACCGCCTGATGCGCAAGAACCCCACCTTCCAGTGGGACAAGGAGGCGGACGACGCGCTCCGCGACCTCAAAAAGGTGCTACTAGCCGCACCACTACTCGCCGCCCCCGCCGACAAAGAACCCATGCTGGTTTACGTCGCGGCGTCCGAGCGCGTCGTCAGCGCCGTGATGGTCGTCGAACGACCAGAGGAAGGAAAGGAGCGCACGGTTCAGCGTCCGGTGTACTACATCAGCGAGGTCCTCACCGAGTCGCGCCAGCGGTACCCACAGTACCAAAAGCTAGTATACGCGGTCTTCAGGGCTCAGCGGCGCCTGCCGCACTACTTCCAGGAGCACCCGATCACGGTCGTCTCCTCAGCACCACTGCAAGACATCATCCGCAATCGCGAGGCGACCGGGCGGGTCGCCAAGTGGGCCGTCGAGATCGGCGTCTACAACATCAAATATGAGCCACGAAAGGCGATCAAGTCGCAGGCACTGGCAGACTTCATCGCCGACTGGGAGGAAGCCCAGCAGCCAGAGAAGCTGCCGTACCTCCACTACTGGAGCCTGCACTTCGACGTCTCCAAGAACGCGGACGGTGCAGGCGCAGGGATAGTGTTGACTTCACCAAAGGGCGACAAGCTCCGCTACATCCTCTGCCTCGACTTCACGCCCTGCACCAACAACATGGCTGAATACGAGGCCCTACTCCACGGCATGTGAGCCGCCAAGGAGATGAACGTCAATCGCCTCCGCTGCTACGGAGATTCCGACCTTGTCGCGGGGAAAGTCGCCGGCACCTGCGACGCCGTCTCCCCTACCATGGCGGCGTACCGCCAAGCGGTGGTCAGGCTGGGCGGCCACTTCACCGGCTACTCTGTCGAGTGGATCGACAGGCGGAAAAACGAGGAGGCCGACGCCCTCTCTCGCATCGGGTCGGCTCGACTCGCACCACCCGCCGGCGTTTTCCTCGACACTATCTCCAAGCCATCAGTCTCTCCCCCGAGGGAGATCGACATCGGAGTCCCACTCCAACCAGAGGCAGCCTTGGTCGCACTCGTCAACGAGCCAGACGACTGGACCAAGCCCTACATCGCCTACCTGGAAGCCGGCACCCTGCCAGCAAACGAGACAGACGCTCGAATGATCGCTCGTCGATGCAAGTCCTACACCATCATCGACGGCGAGCTCCACAAGCGCAGCGTCACCGGCGTGTTCCAACGCTGCGTCCAACCAGCTGAAGGATGCAAAATCCTCCACGACATTCACTCAGGTGACTGCGGCCACCACGCCGCCGCTCGCTCCCTGGTCGCCAAGGCTATGCGACACGGCTTCTACTGGCCCACCGCACACGCCGACGCTGTCGACATCGTCCAGCGATGCGCCGGGTGCCAGAAGTACGCCAATCAGACGCACATACCAAGCTCGGCGCTCAAAACAATCCCCATCACCTGGCCATTCGCTGTGTGGGGCATGGACATGGTAGGCCCCTTCAACAAGGCTCCCTCTGGCTACACCCACCTGCTAGTCGCCGTCGACAAATTCACGAAGTGGGTGGAGGCCAAGCCAGTCCGGAAATGCGACGGGAAGACCGCCACTAAGTTCTTACGCGAGCTCATATATCGCTACGGGTTCCCCAACAGCATCATCACGGACAACGGCACCAACTTCGCCAAGGGAGCCATGGCCGAATTCTGCGAAGAGCACCATATCCGGCTCGACCTCGCGTCAGTCGCCCACCTAGAATCCAACGGCCAGGCGGAACGGGCCAACCAAAGCATCCTCCACGGCCTGAAGCCGCGACTCCAAGTACCACTCGAGCGCACCGCCGGGTGCTGGGTCGAGGAGTTGCCCTCCGTCATCTGGGGGATCCGCACCTCAGTCAACAAATCGACGGGATTCACTCCCTTCTTCATGGTCTACGGTGCCGAAGTAGTCATGCCCACCGACCTCGAACACGACTCGCCGCGAGTCGTCCACTATACGGAGGCTGCAAACGAGCTGGCCCGCCAAGATGGGGTCGACCAGCTCGACGAAGCACGCGACCTCGCTCGGTCACACACCGCCATCTACCAGCAAGGACTCCGCCGCTACCACAGCCGGCGGGTGAAAGCTCGCACCTTCCAGGAAGGCGACCTGGTGTTACGCCTCATCCAAGACAAGAAGGGCATGCACAAGCTTTCCCCTCCGTGGGAAGGCCCATTCGCTATCGGGCGCGCACTCGGCAACGACGCCTACTACCTCACCGACGTCCGCGGGGACGGCGAACTCGACGTCAAGCGACCATGGAATGTAAACCTCCTCCGGAAGTTCTACTCCTAGAACCTCACACATGTACTCTCCAGTCGCTATGAAATAAAAGAAACGGTTACCGCAAATTGCGCCTACTCTCCATGACTTGTGCCACTCGCACTCGTAAAAACAGCGTTATGCTAAATGCAGAAGTCAACCTTTGGTACAGCGATCGGCATGGCTAAGTAGTGCGGTGTAAGAGCACTGAATCACTTCAGGTCTTGCATCGTCCACGAATAACGCCAACCCGGAGCCCCACTGGAGTCGCCTAGCTCGACTGGTTCTACGAGCCAAGACAACTGCCCTCGCTTCTCACAGCGACCTTGGTCCTCCGCATCCTCGGCATAGCGACTCGAACGGCTAAGTACCACGCTCGGGGACTGAAGACCAGTTCGTCGCGAGCGGTCCGGGAAAACGCCAAGTAAGAGAGCATGCCCAGGACTCGCCACGCGACTGACCCCACGGGCCAGGCAGGAGTGACGCGCTCACACCAACACGCTAAGTCCTCAACCACCCTCGAGTCGCGCCTAGAACTACCAAGTACCACGCTCGGGGACTCGGCCACCCGACCTCATTCGCGCACGGGAAAACGGTAAAGTATAGAGCACTCAAGAGAGTCGCCTAGCGACTGGCTCTTCGAGCTCGGGCGAGTCGACTAAAACATCAAAACACATAACAACAACACATACATCATACACGAGATAAACCCCACGAAAGGGCGGATGCGCTCGGGGACTCGTTCAACACCAATCAAAAGCACACAAACAAATACCAAAATAGACACGACGTCTCATTCAATCGCATATTGCATTGTTTTATGTTACAAAATATGCCCGCGTGGCAGAACTGCTGCTAACGCTTCAAGGCAACCTACCCTACTCTGCAGGCTTCGATGACGACTCGCCAGCATCCCGGCGATTACGGATGAACGTCGTGTACGGGTTTGATGGATACGTCGTCAGTTCACCCGCCATTTCCGCGCGAAAAGGCTGCTCGACCTTGAAGTCACGATGCGGCGGCTCGGGGTCGTTCGGCGCGACAACCGTCTCCTGGTACGGCAGGAGGTCGCCCATTGCCCAGACACGTTCCGAGTACGTGGCGGCACGTTCTTGCAACTTGAGGACCTCGGACAGCTCCACCGCGCCAGTCGACGATGGATACCCACTCGTCACATCGTCAACGTCGAAATCTTCGGGGAAGTGGGCGAGTCCAAGGCTCAGTGTCGTCGACGCTCCACGCCGAAACGCCGACCGCGTCATGAACTCAACGACCGCGGGCGCCTTCTCCAAATATTTCCACACCTCAACGAGGTCGCTGGGAATCACCTCCGTGGGCGATATTTCTTGGAGGTAGGCGCGGATGCACGTCGCCGACAGCGTCGCCGAGTCAACGAGCATGCTTACGCACTGCCTCGCGTCAAGCGAGCTCTCTTCTTCTTCGCTATCAATGATGCGACCTGCGAGAAGAAGACAATGATGAGTACGACGGACACCACAAAAATCACAACTATTAGAAAGGGAAGATGCACTCACCAAGCAACGGGCGGGCGAGTCCTGTGATGAAGCACTGAAGCGACGTGTGGTCGTCCTGAAGCCTAGCAATAAGGACTTCCGACACCTTGCGATCCTCCTATGCGGCCGCAATGGCGGCCTTAGCTCGCCCGTCCGCCGAGCTCGCTTCTTCTCTCGCCTCCCGCAGTTCGCGCTCGAGGTCGGCGATCCGTTGTTCAGCGGCACCCAGAGCAGATCGCGCCGCCACCAACTCACCAGCGGGGACAAGCCCCTGGCGAGCTTCCTCTGCCTTCGCAGCAACATCCTGAAGCCCTTTGTTCGCCTCCTGGACGATGGCCAGCTCCTTCTCCGCGCGCTGTTTCGCGGCCAATCGGTCCGCCGACTCAAGCTGCAGACCCTGCACATCACCGAAAAAGTTAGTTAAAACG
The DNA here is from genome assembly GCA_916181665.1 of Avena sativa. Classification (NCBI taxonomy): domain Eukaryota; kingdom Viridiplantae; phylum Streptophyta; class Magnoliopsida; order Poales; family Poaceae; genus Avena; species Avena sativa. The sequence goes on from OV702284.1 coordinate 382,086,861, forward strand.
AACTTCCTAAGTGCCCACCCGCTGAAATTCAGCGTGTGCACTCGGGGACTGGCGATCAAGAAATTCCTAAGTGCCCACCCGCTGAAATTCAGCGAGTGCGCACTCGGGGACTGGCGATCAAGAATTTCCTAAGTGCCCACCCGCTGAAATTCAGCGAGTGCGCACTCGGGGACTGGCGATCAAGAAATTCCTAAGTGTCCACCCGCTAAAATTTAGCAGGTGCGCACTCGGGGACTGGATACGAAAATAAAAGACGAGAAATTATAAGAATCAAGCCGCTGCAAAGCACCGACCTGATCCTCGGGGACTGGATGTACCTGGATGGCTGCGCCAAGCATGCCATGGAGTTGTATCGCGTCCACGGACGCGAGTAACGCTGGCGTGTGCCCACGACGCTGGTCGACTTCAGCATCGGCGGTCCCCGGAGCGTGGCTCGAGGGCGCAGCCCCGCTCGCCGTGGCCGCCTTGGTCACGAAGCGGGGGAAGGTAGAGATAGAGGCACCCGCTCCAAGGGAAGTCGCCTCCGCCGTTCCAGGCAAGTAAGCACCCTCCTTCGTAGACGCGGCTGCCTCCACCGCGGGCCCGGCCGGCGCGGCCGCCGTGTCGTCAGAGATAGTGACGATGTCGTCGCCCTTGGCCTTCTTACTGCCATCCGCTGAGGCGACGACCTCGTCTGCCTTCCTCTTGCGGGAAGGATCCTCCTCGCTAGCGGCGGAGGGTACCTTGGCCACGGTCGGATGGCCCATCCTTTTCACTCCGGTCCTACGCTAATCGAATCAACAAAGACAATTGAAATAGTTATGGAAAATAAGGAAGGGTGAGCGCACTCACTTGGCGACTGGGATGAAACGTAGCCCTGTACGAAGGCCGGCCGGTTTTTCCAGTTCAGGGCCCAGTCGGCGACTGAGCCCCAGTTCCAGGACGGCGCGTGCCCAAGACACGGACGGCTTCTTCGTCGTTGAGGCCGCGGCTGGCGCCTCTGGGACATCCTCGGTGGGAGCTTCCTCGCGAGTTGGAGCCGCTACAGCCGGAGCCTCCTTGCGAGGCGAAGTCGCCGCAGCCGGAGCCTCCCCCAGCCCAGAGACTGGGGCGAATGGCGGAGGCATTGAGGCCAGCGGCACTTCCATGGTCGCCGTGTCCAGCGCGGTTGTCGCTGGTGGCGCGCCGTCACCAGCTGGGCTGGGAGCATCGGAGCTGCTCACCGAGTGTGGCGGTGAGGCCGTCCTCGACGGCTTCGTTTTCTTCTTCGGGGGGGGCCCTCACCTCCCTCTCCTTCTTCTTCTTCGACGGAGTGGCTTGACGGCGCGAGGTGGTCTCTGGGAGCTCGTCGTCGTCATCATGACGCTCGAGGCTTCTGCTCGCCTCGATCTCGCGCTGACGTTGCCCGCGGGTCTTTTGGACCAGCGGGGCGACATCCTCTTCGGACTCGTCCTCGTCGTCCTCGTTGCCCCTCCCGGGTGGCGATTCGCCTATGTCCTGGGCGGATGGCCCCGGGCTCTCATCATCCGAAGGTGGGAGCCACCCTTCCACCACTTGGAATAGCTGCGATGAATACAAAACAGAATCAGAATTACCGCGACTGCATACACTGCGACTGCGAACACGGTAAAGAAATTACCGTTGGAGCCGGACGCTTCGCGGTGTAGGGGCGACCCCAGCCTGCGCATCCAGGTACACCGCCTGGGTGATCTTCTTCAACGCTGGGAGATAATCCTCCAGCTTCCATTCGTCGAGGCAGGCCTTCGTCGAGTCTCCCCGGCCCGTGTACTGGTACATATAGTGGTCGCGTTGGGCGAGTGGAACGAGCCGTCGCCCAAGCCAGCAATTGTACAAGTTTATCGTCTGAAGGCCCTTCTTTTTCAGACCACGGATGGTCTGGAGCATCTCGTCAACGACCATTCGCTGGTCATCGGGGAGCTTGCCGACTTGGAGATGGCGCGGCTCGGAATGATTGGCCGAGTACCGCGGGATCGCCACCTCGTCCTCCGGGGTCGCCTCGGCCACGTAGAACCACGACTTCTTCCAGTCGCTCGCTGCCTTGGCGGGTAGCATCAGATCAAAGAAATAAGCTTTGGACTTGAGCTGGAACGTCAAGCCGCCCGCGGCTAGTATTGGGCCGCCTGCCTCCTCGCGGCTGATCCGTCCGTGGAACAGATCTTGCCACAAGGGAAAGTAGGGCCGGCAGCCCAAGTAACACTCGCAGAACGCCACGAAGATGGCGAGCTGCTCGATGCTGTTGGGACCCAGATCTGAAGGCTGGATCCCGTAGTAGGCGCAAAAGCGCCGGAAGAACAAAGACATGGGAAACCCTAGCCCCCGCTCGAGATGACTGGTGAAACAGACGAATTCCCTCTCTCGCGGGTTTGGGGTCGTTTCTCCGGCTGCGGGGATACGCCAACAGCCGGCTCGCAGGATCCCGGCCTCCTCGAAAGAGGCCAGCTGCGCCCTAGTGCACTTGGACCTACCCCACGGTTCGGTGGAAAGGGCCATGGCCGAGAGGTTGGTTGGAGATCGGAGGATTTCGGGTCGACTGGATCGCGGAGCGAAGGAAGGAAAATGCGCGCACTCGGAAGAAGTGGTGAGCAGTTGCCTCTACGATTGCCTGCCATTCCTCTTATATAGCGGGAGTTACACGCCAAATCAGGAGGCCGTTACCGCGCGATGATTACGCCGAAAGTTACCGTTGGATTACCTCAATGGCTAGTTTGACCGCGCCTGACGGTCCAACTGCAGCCACTCGGCTCGCCAAGTCAATCACTATGACCGCATCTCGCCGACTCGACTCGCCCAAGCCGCGACTTGGTTCACCGGATTTCCTCCTTTATACAGGAGCCCGCCGACGATTCGACTGGATGCCTACTCTGAAGCCGTATACTCCGACTGCCAGCAGCCACTTACGCCCAATCGACGACGGCCTCGGGGACTACTGATGGGGATATGCCTACTGGGGTATACCCAGCAGGGCGTTTCCGACTAGCCCGTGAGCTGGCGAGTGGGCCTGCAGAACGGCGAGTGGATTGAAGCCCAGCAAGGTACCGAGCGACTGGAAGCTGAAGGCCCAGGCGAGTAGATAGGCCCAGTCGGACTAGGTTAAACGACTACTGAAGCTGTAACCGAATCGGTTGAGATATGTAAACCCTAGGGGAGGTGAGCCTATATAAACCTCCCTATGGGGTGAGTAGAGACACGTTCCCTCATACACCCCAGCGACTCGCCGCCTAGCCGCCGAGCTCGCCCATTGTAACACCTCCATAATAATACAATCTAGCAGGAGTAGGTCTTTACCCTCCGGGGGGCCGAACCTGGGTAAAACCCTGTGTCTTTGCCCTCATCTCGCACCGCAGATGGCTGGCCGCCCTTGCCCCTCGTTCTACTACTCGCTGCCGATTGCAGCATCTGCCGTGACCATTCCCACGACACCAAGGGGCATGGCGCCCAGCCATGGGGGCTGCCCCCACCTCTTCCACATTCATGTGGGTGGAGCTCCCACTCAAAATGAAAAGCCTCCACTCCCATTAAAAAGCCTCCACTCAAAAATCCACTCACAAGCATTAAAATTCCACCAAATTTAATGCAAGCTCTCATTTAAATAAAACTCTTTTATTAATTTATTCAGAATTTTGTAATTACTTTAATTAACAAACATTCACATAAAACCCCTTACAACATTTCAATTTCACATGCAGAACCAGTTTCAGCAATTTCAACCGAAACAGTTTCGGTGTCTAGTGAAATAAATTCCTGCGCTTTCCTTTTTTTTCTCTAGCATATCATTTGCTCCGAATGGTGTCGGTATCCCTTAAGTGTGTCACCCTACGGTTCGCGAATAATGCAGACATGATCGAGACCCTTCTCCGATCAATAATCAGTAGCGGGACCTGGAGATCCATACTGACTCCCACACATTCAACGATGACTTCTGTGATCGTGTGAACCTTTTACGCTAGTATCTTAATCCCTTTGTTTCACGATATATTACATGTCCGAGATTCGATCATCGGTATCTCCATACCTAGTTTGATCTCGTTACCGACATGCACTCTTTTCTCGTTCCCGTGATATAACATTCTAGTGATCAAATCACTTGCTTGCAAGCTAATCAATGTGATATCACCGAGAGGGCCCAGAGCATATCTATCCGTCATCGGGATGAACAAATTCCACTCTCGATCCATGGGTCTCAACATAACACTTTAGTAGTTCTGAAGCCATCTTTATAATCACCCAGTTACGGTGTGACGTTTGATGTCATCGAGAAACTCTTCCGGTGTTAGTGATTGACATGATCTCATGGTCTAAGGATTAGGATCACTTCATAAGTTGTTATAGCAATATAAACTCAATGACTTTGATCGTAATGCTATACTTCGGATGAATGTTCATCACATCATTACACTAATGTTGTGACCTTGTTATTAACAACATCCAATGTCCATGATCAGGAAACTTTGATCATAATGTTAATCAACGAGCTAGTTTATAAGAGAGGCATAACTAGGAACTTCCTTTTTGTTTATTAAACACACATGTATTAACGTTTCCGTATTAATACAATTATAGCATGTAAATAAACATTTATCATAAATAAGGAATACGATAATAACCACTTTATTATTGCCTCTCGGGCATATTCCCTTCATCTTATCCATACCATGCATGTGGTAGTTCGAAATGAACTGCCCATATGCACTAGGAAGAGAGTTCAGAATTATATCCGTAGCGAACTCTTCGCTAATGGGGTAGCCAAGCCTCTCCAAAGACTGCACGTAACCAACCATTTTGATCACATGCGGACTCAGTGGATCACCATCCTTAAGCTTGCAACTCAGCAAAGCCTGAGAGACTTGATACCTCTCAGTCTTCGCCTGAGCCTGGAACATACTTTTGAGGCTTTCGAACATATCGTAGGCCTCAACATGCTTGAACTACTTTTGCAAGTCCGGTTCCATGTGAGAAAGCATAAGACAGCTAATATTCGTGGACTCATCCTTAGCCCGATGGTAGGCATTGGTGGCAGCGAAAGTCGCATTCTCATTCGGGTCATCTGGAAGTGGGTTGTCTAGGACATGGTCCTTCTTTTCTTGTTTGAGAAGAATTCTCAGATTTCGATACCAGTTGGTAAAATTAGTGTCGTTCAGTTTATCTTTCTCAAGAATGGTTCTCAACGCAAAACCGGATATCTGAGAGTGACTGCTACTTGGTGCCATGATCTACAATAGAAAATATGCAAAACACTTAAGACATGTATTCATAAAAGTGCAAGCATTTTAAACATTTTAATATTTTATGCTCCCACTAGAACCAACACCCCTCCAATGGTTGCTTAGTGATTTAGGATCCTAAATAAGCAAGTCGGCTAGTGAGATTTAGCATCACCGCTAGCCGCCAAGTGATCTAGGTAGACAACTTCTTGTCAATCGTATCTCATACGACTCTTGTTGGACGGGTGGCATCACGTGCCCCGGCTCCCATCCGACTTTTCCCCGAGTCCCACAACTGTTGTGATAGACCCGTCTAGATTACCGAGTGTTTCTACAGTAAGAGTCCAACTCGAACCCACCTAGTCGGAAAGAATTGGCAGCACCTCAATTTTATGAGCCCACTACCAAAAATGTACGACTTGTGATGGTGCAAACACAGACGGGAAAACCGACTAGACCTTCTTTGAGTGATTAAATTTTACCGACTATCTAACAGAGGTAAAATAGAGACATAACAATAAAACAAAATAAAGCAATTATAATGTGAAATGGTATGGCTCTCTTCATGGTGATCTCCATCTCCACAAAGCCTGTAATCCGACTCGTGCCAACTCTTGTCACTTGCCGTCTTACTCCATGTCGCCGACATGTACAACGCCTTGCATGCCTTCCGGGTTCTCCAAACAGCTACACTAGCTTAGTAAAGTAAATTACAATGAGAATCCGACACGCAGGTTGTTATACAATAACATGACAGCACCTAGGCTCCAGCCAGCTGACAAAAAACATGATTCGCAGATCACGTATGGATTACACACATACATCACATGGACATGAACCATACCGTTCACAACTTCCTGCAAAAACAAGTTATGCATAGATACAATATCTACCGGCACTGTGAAACTCGCAACGACATCTAAGGTGCTACGACAGGGCGAAGCCGGCGGTCCCGCTACGACAGGGCAGCGCCCGATGACAGGGCAGCGCCCGACGATTTTTCCGAAAACGTAGATCTCATCTACGATTCGAACATGGATTCCGACCATCGTTCTGATTCGATCAAACTCTTTGATCTTCGATCACCGCTTCTGGATTTACGTGTCACAGTCTACCCCGATGGCATAAGCCGACCGGTAGGGGTATGTCGTTCCACGACCTCCGCAGTATGATCACGGAAATCAGATATACCATTCCCCGAGTACAGTTGATCCAATCAACCTCGTACAAAACCGATCTATCTCATAGATCGACCACCAAACAGCACATAGATCTCATCTACAGCCAACCGCATATCACATATGCGAGATCTCGAGCCTAAAACCAGAAGCTATCGCTCTGATACCACTGTTGGGCCACGCGGAGATAAAACAATTTTTTTCCTCTAACGTGGTGATCCCAAGATCTAGCTGAGGTAGAAAGCCACGAGGTTTACCACTAGACGCGCAGTTGCGGATTACTGATGAAGCGCATCAGTTGATGCAGTGCAGTCCTCACGATCCGATCGTCCTGGTGCTGATCGCATAGCACCTCTGCTGGTATCCACACGTACAAGGAGGATCACCGGCGGCGAACTGCTAGGTTCGTATCGACGGTAGGACTGCTGTGGAGCTAGGGTTTCCAACACATGGAATGACCTAACCGAACAACGATTAACCTTTCTGGGTTACGGTGCTCCACTATATATAGGGAGTGAACGTGGGCTCTACTCGCGCGACCCATTCACTAAATCCCATATAACACTAGTAACCGTGAGTCCAACTCACTAACTCAGTCCTAATCCGGTTTAGGTACAACCCAACGAGATTACAGGTTCAGATCCAATCCGAACATGCTCCCGCTCTTAAGTGTGTGACCCCACAGGCTCATTGCTACTTGGACACGATTGGAGTCCAACTCTCAATCGATCAGTCGGTAGCGGCTCCTAGCAGAACGTGCCGACTCCCAAGTACCAAAGAGTCATGACGACTTGCCTTTCCAATGCGACTTACGTCCGAGTCCCTTTTGCCTCACGATATACCTTGCCAGACTATAGGCGAATAATTATCATCCCTTAAATAGTCCGACTCTCTTCTCGATCTGAGATAAGTGATTCACCCGACTAACTCTTAGTCGATCGCCTCAGTTAACACTTAACCGAGTCGTGCATGGCCATGCTTTCCGAATCATATCTCATGAGAGGGCCTAGAGAATATCTCTCCAAGTGGAGGGGCAAAATCCCATCTTTGTGATTCACATCACACGGCTTGATTCTCAGTCGACCCAAACTCTGCCTTTATAACTGCCCAGTTACGGATCAGCGTTTGACAGAATCTAAGTCAGTGATCCTCAACTCGGACTATGCAACAACCTCAGGTCTAAGGATTACATTGATTGAGATATACAAATGACAACTTGTTCGTTGTACCTCAATATGGGTCAATCCGACTCGCTAAACTCTTTAGCCTAATCTGTGTAAGTTGGAGTAGCATCTCCATGCCCATGACAAGTGGAACTGAGTCATCAAGCCAACTTTCACATTGGTCTAAGTTGTGTGTATAGCACAACCTCAATGACCAAGGATATTTAGTACAAACAACATGAATGCATAGTTACACAACCGAATCACATATTCAATGATACACATCAGATGTTTATACAAGGACTACTTAATATCTTTATGAATGCAATGGGGAATCTCATCATACATGATTGCCTCTAGGGCATATTCCCAACACTACTCACGCTTCATACCGGAGAAGAAGACCTCCACGATGATCTCCCCTCCGGCAGGGTGCCGGGAAGAACTTCAGATCCCCCCGATCTAGGGACGATGGTGGCGGCGGCTATAGAAGGTTTCGTGGAGTTTTGATCGGGTGCCTAGGGTTTCTGCATCGGGGGCTTCTTATAGGCGAAGGGGCGAGCCAGGGGGGTCACCAGGAGGACCACACCCTGTCCAGGTGCAAGGTGGGCCCACCCGCGCCTAGGGGTGTCTGGCCGCCCTGTGGCGCCCCTCCGTCTCGTCTTCTGGCTTCGTGTCGCCCATGGTAAAATATTGACTTTGGCTTTTGTCCCGTCCAATTTAGAGAACATTGGTTTTCTACCTTTCTAGAAGCAAAAACAGAAGAAAACAGATAACTGGCACTATGGCAACTTGTTAATAGGTTAGTTCCAGAAAAGATATAAAACACCTCAAAGTATAAACAAAACAAAGCAAAGTAGATACTAAACAAGCATGGAGCATAAAAAATTATAGATACATTTCCGACGTATCAAGCATCCCCAAGATTGACTCCTTCTCGTCCTCGAGTAGGTAAGTGATAAAATAATAATTTTTGAGGTGACATGCACCGTCAAAACCAAGATCAAACCATTTGCAAGCATTGAAAGCTGGGATCAAAGAACTCTAAACATGTGCATGAAAGATGGAGTTCTAACAATAGGACAAAGTAACTATGCATGCAACATGAAAGGCTACAAACAAAGATCATGAATGACATGCATTGAAAAACGTTTGTTTGTTTCACATACAGAAAACATAGCATAGTGGCATTCAGCTTGTCCCTCATAGAGTAGAAAATAGATGCATAGGACACCTTCAAAGTTCATAAGTGTGACTACATACAAAAAGCACAAGAACAAGTAATATCACAATATGCATCAATTAATAAGTTTTGGGACACTGCACACAGAATGGCAACTATGCTCTCTTAATGGTGCCTAAAGGTAGAACGTGGAGACTCAATAATAGTGGAAGAAAGGCCCTTCATAAAGGGAAGCAGGGATTTCAAGTTTCAAAAAGAGATTCCAAAACTTATGGTACTTGTTAGCTTTCAGCCCTTATTTCCCCTATCATAAGCATCTTGAAGTGATTAAGGTTAAAGTGAACAAACTATGGAGTATATGCTTGACAAAGTATAAGTTGGCAATCTCAAGTCCCTTGAATACGAGGGCCACACCTCATGCTACTCAACTTCAGTCACCTGTAAGTTCTTGTCATAGTAAGTACATGTGTATCATAGAGAACCACCAATGGGGTACCCCTTGCACATGGTACAGGAGCTATCCCATAACCAAAATGACAAGGCAAGCAGACAATGAGCATCTCAGCGATCTTTTTATTTACTATGTGCATAGCTTTTTATTGAGGATGCTTCACAGATAACTCATTATGGTGATGCTGCAAGTTTCCACCATGATTAGGCATGGCTTAGGCTAGCGGCCCTGGCATTTCTCTAACACAAAATACACAACTCCCTGGACTTACAAGCTCCCTCTTTATTTCACATCGGTGACATCCATAAAAATAGCATGATATCAACTGTGTACAAAGTACAAGTGCAATGTTAAAAATGTTCCCCGTGATAGCACGGTTCTGCTAATTCCAACGTATGAGTGCAAGCATATACAACAGAGATGACACAATGGTTCAAGTTTATTAGGGGCAAAGAATATAAAGTGTTCCATCAAGTTTGTGAGGGATTTAATCACTAAGTTTTCACATAACAAAATACTTTTTTAATTGGAAGATAGCTGAAAACAAGAATATACTTTGGAATGGTATAGCACAACATGCATAGGAATTTATAGTGGACACTTTGGAATAACTTGGTTTCTTGGGAGTTGGAAGCATGAGTAGAGCTTACTCATACTAGTGGAGGCTAGCAAAATACTGGGAGCAACCAACTAAGAGAGCAATAATGGCCATAATCATGCAGAGCAACAAAACATTACTAATCAAAGCATAGAGTGGTACTACAAGTCAAGGACTAGATGATCATAGAAGCTATGGTGACTTGCTCATAGTCATACATGGTGTGAGCATGTGCCAAGTCAACCCAAACAAAGCATCAAAGGAGAATACCACAATACTATGCTTTTGTATGCTAAAACAACGCATGATTCTTTTAAGGCACACTAAGCAATCCCAATTGTTTGGAACAAGACATGCTATAGCAATAATCACTAAGCATCAGATCAAAACAACACCTAGCATGTCATGCTAAATGTAACATCCCAGCATTAGAGCTTATAAATAAGCTGAACACAGATGTGTGCATTGCATTCATGCATAGAAAATCCGAATAATTTTCGCGCTTTTGAACAAAACTTGTCAAAGTGATTGAAGCTCCTCTCAACTTGATGAAATTGAAGTAGATCATCAAGTTGACTGTGATAAGTTTCAGTAGGAACTTTGCTAAAACCTTATTTTGGGTAGACATAATTTGATCTAAGGGTAGATCAAATGTAATAAAATTAAACCCTAATACATTACTTAATGATTTATATTTGATCCTTAAGTAATCATATCCTAGTATTCATTACACAACTCATGAATAACAAGTTATAAATATAACTTAAGTAATAGGAAAGTAACAATTAAATTTTGATCTGTATTAATGTCATCTACTTATACCATGAGTATCATGGTAATACCTGACTTTAACTCTCTAGTGAGATTGAGTAGGAAAGAAACCAAAGTCAAGATCATTCACCATATATCTTTCTTCAAAGATCAATCTTTATCATCTCTATTGAATCATATCCTTATATTTGTTGTTCATCAATGTTGAGTAATCAACTATTGATTCACCAATTCTTAACCTATCAATTTTTGACCTATCAACTCTCGTCCTTATTATAGCATTCACTTAAGGCCTATAAAGAAATAAGTAAGAAGGGGTGAATAGTAATGCTAGATTTGAATATCATCTATAGGATGGGAGAGTGGGAAGAGAATAAGATCAATGTGATAATTGATGGAGTTAATCCACTCTTGTAATGATATAAGAGTTAACTGGAATATATATTTATATGGTGATAAAGAAGATTACAAGGATGAATCCTGAACAAAGTTACCAGGAGTAATCCGATTGAATAAAGTAGGTATAGTAAATGAATAATATCTCTTAGTCAGATAGATACACTAAGAAGATAATTATAATACAATTGTAGTGTTGTATTGATGAAGGCCTTGATTAGACAACTAGAAACCTAAACCATAAAGGATCAAAGAATTATAATGATCATGCTTTAGTCACCAAGATTGAATGCTTATATCATGTATAAGTGACATTGGTGGATAGAACATGATTGAACTTAGTATAGATATATCATTCTAGGTTAGCCATGACAAGTCACATTAATATAATGTGAGGTTGGAGTATTAGATATTGGAGTTAAGTAGAGACAAGATAGTATGATCAAGATGATGTTAGAGGAACATTGAATTAAAGAAGTAGTATTTTCCTATTTGGAAATACTAAGCACTTGAGGTGAAGTAGGATTTGATGTATACATCTATTGAAATAATATTAGTGAAGGGTGATTAAGGAAGAGTGTGAAAGTAGTTAGAGGTAACCACTTGATGGATTAGAGGTGATCATTAGTGAAGTAGATGATATAACCAAGTATAGAGATGAGAACTATCTATACGAGAAGATTATGAAGAGCTTTAGTGACAAACTCATTGGATTTACAAATGGAATTAGAAGGAGAAGTTATTAGTAAAAGTATTTGTAGTAAAGCTCATCATGTTAACACATGATGATGGATATGAAGAAGTAGTATATCTAAGAAAGAAATTCCTTAATCAGAAGTCCTGAATTATGAAGTATGGAAGATAGGAATTTTTAGTGAAAACTAAACCCTAAATCTTTAACCAAACATAAAATCCATTTCATCTGATTGATCTATCATCTTGTTACCACAATGGTTTATAGGAATATTTCCTATAGGAAATCACTTAAGCCCATCTTTTTTATTCCTAATTATCATAATTAAATATGCTTAGGACTTATCTTTATCAAATCCTTTTCATAAGACATTCCAGATAATAACTTTCTATTTTAAATAGTGATATTATTAAAAATCACAAACATAAAGAAAATATGTTTAGTCATTAATCTTTATTTACATTAACAAAAGAAAATAAATATAGTAAGTACCCTAAAACCTAGGGTAAGCAATTACAATTCAGAACCCTAAATTTATTAATGAGTTTTATCATCAACACCTCATAAATATTCGATCTATATTCATTAGGAAAATTCCTTGATCCATTTCTCTAACCACTCATTCCATATGAGCATGGAATAAGTGGGGATACAATAATTATAAACCACCCTATACTTTACTATGTGATTAAATACATAAAAATAAACCCTATGACTATTACTAAACATTTTAAAACTTCATTACTCCAAATTTAAGTAAAAATAATGTTATAGTTACTTTTTAAGATCTTAAACAAATCCTAAAAACCCTAAATCCTACTTATTCTATTTATTAAAAGAATATCTCTATAATTATAAAGTTAGAAAATAATAAATAAAGTATGCTATCAAAATACTAAATTCATACCAGAATTTGAAATACATTTTTTATATACTGCAATTATCTGGAAAATAAATTATATAAAGAAATTTCAATCAAATGTGTAATATTCAAACCTGAAAACAAAACAGAAAATAGGAAAAAGTGAGAACAAGAAAAAAATAAAAGAAGTAGAGGCAGCGGTCAATTCTGGCCCATGGCCCATCTCCCCTCTCACTTACTCGTCGCCGCAAGCAGCCCAAACATAGCCCATGTCGGCCCAGAAATAGCCCAACTCAGCCCGTACCGGTTCGTCACCTTTATCGCGTCGTCGTTAACCCACTACTAGGAAAATGGCTATAGGTAATCAGCACATCCGTGGCTCACATGGTTGAAGTGCCCCATGGCTAAAACATGCGTGGCTCACCTATGGGCAGTGCCCTACTAATAACTAGAACAACCGTGGTGCACATGACCATAGTGCGCCACAGATATGTGTGGGCCAGGGCCCTGTTGGCCGCACGCCAGACATCCGTAGCGCACATAGGGTAGGTGCCCTACGGTTGTTAGTGTCAACCATGGCGCACATGGAGGGGGTGCGCTATGCCTAAGCGCATGCCCCTCTCTGCTGTGAAACGGCCAGACACATCTGTGGCGCACTATGGCATGTGCGCCACGGATGTTACTACTCCCTATGGCGCACTAGGGCAGAGTGCGCCACGGATGTGGCGATTTTTTTTGACAGCTGCACTTTATGTGCACATGTGTGACCATCCACCACCCCACACTTCTCTTTCCCCTTCTTCTTCCTCCTTAGATCTAGTCGGGATCTTCTCCTTCCCACCTCAATTTCTCCACCCATTCACCATTTTTACCATGTAGAACTTGCCTTGGATGTTACATAAGTAATAGAGGAAGGTCTCCGGTCTCTTATCTCCTTCTCCGGTCTCGCGCGCACCTCTCCTTTCCATCTTTCTCGCGATTGGTCTCTCATCTCGGTAAGTTGTCCATGTAAGGATGTGTTCATGTGTATATGGATGATATGCTCATATGTATGTAGATGATTGATGCTCATGATGTGTGTATGAGAGGATCGATGGTCATATGTGTGTGTATATGGAGAGTATCGATGATGCTCATGCATGTGTGTATGGAGAGGATAATGATATGTTCAAGTGTGTATGGATCGGTCTCTCTCTCTCTTGTGTTTGTATGTGAACAAGTTGCCATTTGTTTTGCCAAAATGTTGATTCATTTCCATTTTGGCAAGACTTTGGCATTTCGCAAAGGTCCTAATTTTAGGATAGGTCATGCCGAAATTTTCTATCGAACATTGCATGCATGCATTCATTATGTGGTTCTAATAGACTTCTAATTGTACCGTGTACACCGTGCAGGCAAAAATGGTCCGCATAATGAGCGAAGGCATTGTGGCTAGATTTTTGAAATGTGCGACGGCCGACATGATACGAAATAACAAGACGGATATAAGATGTCCGTGCAGAAGATGCAAACTCAACTGGGTTATCGACCCAGATTTCGGGAATCTGCAGGCGCACCTGCTCCGCCATGGTTTCATGGATGGATACACTCATTGGATAAGCGATGACGAAGACGATGGAGACGGTGAAGGTGGCCAACATGACGATGATCATCATCACGGCAAGAACGGGCAAAATGATGAAGAGTCTCCTGGAGATGGTGAAGGTGCGGAAGCAGACCGGGATGATGGTGATCTAGATGCCGGAGGAGAAGACGACGATGGAACAACGTCAGGCTGGGTGAGGGACCCTTATGTGCAAGAGTTGCTTCTCAAGCAGACGAGTAACGCCAGGGCTGCCGCTAGAGAGAAAGCCAAGCTTGTGCAACTTGAGAAAGACGCGGTTACTCCATTGTATGAAGGATGCAGGCCCGATGATACCCGGTTGAATGTAACGCTCAAGGCTATGGAGATGAAGGCAAAACACAAATTGAGTGACGCAAGCTTCGACGATATGATGGCATTCTGGCACGATCGTCTCCCGGAGGGGAACACATGTCCAACTAGTATCGAGGACGCCAAGAAAATCGTCTGTCCTCTCGATCTACCGCACGTTAGATATCACGTATTCATCAACGATTGCATCATTTATCGGGGCGAGGACGCGGAGAAAACCACATGTCCAGTGTGCGCCGTGAGTCGATACAAGAAAGGGAAGAAAGCACCTCAAAAAGTGGTATGGTACTTTCCTATCACTCCACGTCTGCAGCGCTATTTCGCGGACCCTAAGGAAGCGAAGCTCATGCGATGGCATGCGGAAAGGAAGAAGCCAGGAGATTATGATGATGACCCCGAAAAGGATGAGCTGCTGACGCACCCTTCAGATGCTAGCCAATGGAAAGCATTGGACCTCGAATTCCCAGAATTCGGTGGAGATTCGAGGAACATCAGGCTTGGTGCGAGCACCGATGGACTCAATCCGTTCGGTAGCCAGAGCAGCACGCACAACACTTGGCCCGTGTTTATATGGATGTACAACCTCTCTCCATGGTTGTGCATGAAGAAGAAGTACATACAAATGAGTATGCTAATTCAAGGGCCGAAACAACCTGGTACCGACATCAATCTGTATCTTGGGCTGTTGAAAGAGGAGCTAGCCACGTTATGGGAATCTGGAGCCAATACTTACGACGCCGTCGCACAAGATTATTTCACTATGAGAGCCGCGTTGGTCACTACGGTGCAAGACTATCCAGGTTGCGGGTATATCTCGGGGCAGGTTATCCAAGCATTCTGCGCATGCGTTAGGTGCATGGATAGCACAAGCTATCTCCAACTAGAGAAAGATCCAGGGTCATCGAAAACCGTGTTCATGGCGCACCGGAGGTGGCTCGGCAAGAATGATCCATGGAGAAAACGTGGAGACCTGTTCGATGGCAAATCCGAGACCCGAGGAATCCCAGAGCGTAGGAGTAGCGAAGAAGTGGAAGAGTTGCTGAAAAACTGGAAAGATTGTCCTAAGCCTGGAAAGAAGCGAAAGAGGCAGCAACAAGACAAGCCGCTGATGAAGGTATGGAAAACAAGGTCTGTTTTCTGGGAGTTGCCATACTGGAAGTTTCTTCGCACGACTCATAGCCTCGAAATCATGCATATCACGAAAAACGTGTGCGAGAGTCTGGTCGCCACCATAATCAACATGCCAGATAGGACGAAAGATGGTCCGAAAGCAAGGCACGACCTGATATGCTTGGGTATCCGGAAGGAGCTTCACGAAGGACGCACTACTCCTGATGATCAGGAAGATGATGATGATCATGAGTCGGAGACGACACAAGGTCGTCGGAAGGGTAAAAAGTTCAAGAAGAACGAATATTACTGCCCTCCTTCTTGCTTCACTCTAAGCCAGGATGAGATCAAACAGTTTTTCAAGTTCCTTCTAGGAGTCAAATTTCCTTACGGCTACGCGGGCAAGATAAGCAGATACCTAGACGAGGCGAAGCAGAGGTTCAGTGGCATGAAGTCTCATGACTGTGCCGTGCTAATGACGCAGGTACTTCCGGTCGCACTAAGAGGGATAATGGACGATCACGTCCGTGAAACGTTATTTGGCCTCTGCAAGTTTTTCGACGTTATATCTAGGAAGTCGATTGGCGTGAATCAGCTAGGGAGGCTACAGGAGGATATCGTGGTGATACTATGTGAGTTTGAGGTATACTTCCCACCCGCATTCTTCGACATTATGGTGCATCTGCTGGTCCATGTCGTGGAGGACATCGTACAACTCGGGCCGATGTTCCTCCACAGCATGATGGCGTTCGAAAGGATGAACGACCACATCAAAGGATACGTTCGCAACAGGTCCCGTGCAGATGAAAGCATAGCCAAGGGCTTTCTGGCCGAAGAGTGCATCTCTTTCTGCACGAATTATCTAGACATCGAGAACCCTGTCAGTCTTCCCGTCAACAGGCACCTTGGAAAGCTCGACGGATCTGGTCACCGAGAGGGTCGTCGCATACTGCATGCAGACTTCGATTTTCGACGCGCAGACTTTGATCGAGCAAACCTCGTCGCGCTACAGCCTTTAGAACTGGCCGATCCTTGGGTACAGAAGCACAAAAGATTAATCGAGAAGAAGTACAGTGACCGGGGCATACAGAGGACGCAGGGAGAAATAATCAAATAGCACAACTCAGATTTCATGCGTTGGTTTAGGCAGACACTCCTTGATAATCCCCCGCGATCGCATTCTTTTGACACGGAAAAGATCATATTCACCTTGTCGCAGGGACCGATGCAAAACCTGGTGACCTATCAGGCGTATGATATCAACGGCTACACATTATACACAGAGGAAAAGGACAACAAGTGTGATTATCAGAACTTAGGCGTAACGTCGGAATTCTACACCGATGACAACGTGAAGGAAAGATTCTACGGAAGAATCGAGGAGATCTGGGAGCTCGAATACTATGGAGAAAAGGTGCCGATGTTCCGTGCCAGATGGGCAAAGAGCGTCGAAAGAGAAGACTGGTATTTCACAACCATGGTTATACCCGAAGCAGCCAAATCCAAGGCTGCCGGTGCAAATGTGGCCGCGAAAAATGAACTGTGGGTACTGGCTACCAAAGTGGACCAATGTTTTTTCAATACCGACCCGACAAAGCCTACCCGTGTTGTCGTGAGGAGAGGAAAAAGAAACATCATCGGAATGGATGGAGTCGCCAACGAGCAAGACTTCGACCAGTACGGCGATCCAAAGATTGAAGATGACGATGACTACGATGCAGCAACATACATCACAAGAAGAAAAAGGACAACCCTACCCAAAAAAGGTAGCCCGTTCGAAAGAAGAAACATTAAAGTGTCGGGGCTAAATTATTGAACCGCGACAAAGAAGGGAAAAAAGATTGTAAAACGCTAGCTCAAAAAATATTGTAAAACGCGTGGTCGAAAAAGATTGTAATATTCATGGATCTATTCTTATGAAATTTAGTTATACTTTGAATCATATTTGTACCACTTTTATGACATATATTATCACTTTTGGGCATTTTTGGAATATTTAAAAGTATTTTAAAATCAAAACAAAACTTCTATGGCATATATCACCACTTTTGGGCATTTTTGGAACATTTAAAAGTATTTTTGAAATAAAACAAAAAAGGTGGGCACCAGGATTCGAACCTGGGTGCTCACAAGTTTAGAATAGAGCTAAGGTCGGAACCAGTAGGATAGGCTAGTGTGGTTGTTAGATAGTGGGGCCGCAGTTTTCTTATATAGTAGTTAGAAGCCGATAGGTGTAGCACACTAGCCCATAGTGCGCTACATATATCCGTAGCGCACTATGCCCCAGTGCGCTACGCCTAAGTGGCTTTATCCACACGTGCGCTCGACCCCCCCTCTCATCCCCATCTCTCCATCTCTCGGCCCTATCGAGCACGATCCGTCGCCGCCGCTCTCGATCCGCCGCCTCGCTAGCTCTACCAGCAGCCGCCGCGTCTGAGGAGGAGGAGGCCTGCCCGCGTTTGAGGAGGAGGAGGTCCGCCCATGCCCGAGGAGGAGGAGGCCCGCGTGCGTCTCAGGAGGTGGAGGCCGTCGTCGTCCGCCCGTCAGAGGTGAGCGTCGCCCCTCCACTCTCTCCCTCTCTCTCCCTCTCTCCCCTCTCTCTGCAGGCCATGGTTAGGGTTCAGTAGGCATCGCTCCATGTCCTGCTCTCTTGATTCAAGCCTATCTCGTCCAGTTGGTTCCACTGTCTCGTTGCCGGTCATGGAAATTTCATGGTGAGTAGTGTGAGTCAGTCTAGAACGATAATGATCTTCGTGAGTAGTAGCATGAGCTTGTTTTTCTCGAACGATAATTTCATTTTTGGCCTTAGGTTTATCCTCTACGCCTTTCTAGATGTGTGTTGTTCCCAAATTTGAGATAAAACTCTAGAATTTTACTGAAGAAGATATAGAAACTGGCGAACGAATTAGACCAAGACTTAGGCAGATTACTTCAGGAGTCATTTTCCTTGATTTTCTTTGATAGAAATATTAATGTGTGGGTACATGGGTAGGAGTTCTCTAATATGACAGAAGCCACCTGTGCCTTGTAGATGGCATACTATATATACATAGCTGTACTAGTATATTATACATGTTGATCGCCAATAGTTCAACTTGTTCTGAAACAAATCAGTTTGTTAGTTCAAGCATCTCTCTCAATTGCTTCTTGTTATGTATTTTGATTAGGTGATATTCTACATGCCAAGTTTGCTTAACTTGACCAACTTTATTCCACAGGGTTCATATGTTTGCTTTCGACATCGTTATTTGACCCAGTTATATATGCAGCATCAATTTCATACTGCCCTCCCCAGCTATATATTATGTAGTATATATGCATAATATATATTACACTAGTACTTTTTTCTAATTTCATACTGCCCTCCCCATGCTGGGTTCTGGACATGATCTGCGGTATATTACACTAGTACTTTTTTTTGCAAGGGAGATCTATTACTGTACCTAAGGTTCTGTTGGGCAGTGGTACTCAAGCACCTCCATCTATCCTTTTTTTTCAGTGCCACTTCTCTTTTTCTGATGAAATACATTTAACAATTCATAGAACATTGGTTACTTACCAGATTTGAAGGCACTCGCCTGTTTATGTTCTGAACTTAATTTCCTTGGTTTATGAAACTGCTAAAGATGTTATATATGAATGCCAGCACAGTTTAGGCACTAATGTTGTTTGAGTACCTTATGGTCCAGATGGTAACTTCTTTTTTTGGACTTAAAAATCTATTAGCAAGTTCTGAGAAATATCTGCTTTACATTTTGCATTCGCTGAGTGGCCAAGGAATAGATAGATGGATCCAGGGATGGAATGCCAAATTTAAGGACCTTTTGCTTTTATGTTTCCTTTTATTCATAATCTACAATCATTGCCCAACAAGTCTGCCTTTTAGTGTACTGTACTAATATATTCCTGAAAACATTCGAACGTAGTGCCATTTTATTCTTTGAAGTTTGGTAGCAGTAGGTGTTGCTTCTGTGGTTTGGTCCTTATGGAAAACCAGGAATGGAACTTGTTCTTTTTGAATAGTCTATATGTGTTGATTTGCTTGCTGTCATCACTTGGTCATTCGCTTGCTGTCACTTGCTGTAATGATCTTCTAGTATAGAAATCCTTGGTCCTTAGTCTGAAGTAGTAAAAATGACAACAAGGATTGTTGTATTCTCATTTGCTTGCTGTCACTTGGTCATTTGTTGTCATTTGTTCACATAATTGAAATAGTACAAATGACAGCAATATGCTTGTTGTTTGTGCTTGCTCTACTTGCTGTTGTCCTTGTTGTGCTTGCTCTTCTTCTTAGTCTGGAACATCCACATATTATATGTCCACCCTACTTGTGCTACTACTACTTCTATTCTACTTGAGCTTCTACTACTTCTATTATCTGTGCTACTACTATCTGTTCCTTATATCCATCCTAGTGTTGCTCTGGCTACTACTATCTGTGCTGGGACAACAACACCTTGAAATTATTCTTGTGCTTGTATGAAGCACTTTATTATGTCCCGTATGCAGGTTCTTGTATGAAATGAGTCCTCATTTTTGCCGGAATGTTGATTAACTTCCGTTTCGGCAGAAATCAGGCACTCCTAGTTTAAGAAAATTAGCAAAGGTCATGCCTGATTTTTCCGTGCATTTAACCAATTATTTGTTTTTTATTAGTGCAAAGATGTGTGACAACGACGAGGCTGGATGTTCTAAGCGCATTAGCACTGAAGGAGAACTCTGACCTCTGAATAAACAATTGACATTCTGGGAGGCGGCCCAGCGGCTAGAAGACGATGAAGAATAGCATCCTTCAGAGAGCGAGGATGTTGAGATGGAAGACGCGGAGGAAGAAGCCGAAGGAACGGCGGATGATGAAACCACTGATGGCGGCGAGGGCACAGGGAGTGGTAGCAATCCTCCTAAGAAGAAGAAGAAGAAGAAGAAGAAGAAGAAGAAGAAGAAGAAGAAGAAGCCGAAGGACCGGCGCCCAAACACGGTCGGCACCATTAGGGAGGAAATTACCAAAGTGAGCCCATCAGGGGTTCCTTTCGAGCCCGCCCTTGTCGTCAAAGGGTACGGTGGGCAAGTGGCGGCGATCACCCGGACAACCATCTCGATCAACACCGAGAATCTTTGGCATAAATATAATGGCCACTTGCGCACACTCCTCTTCGAGAAGCTGCATGCAAGATACAAGTTCCCCGCACAGTATCAGAACACAAATTATCATGGGAACGAAGTAAACAAATCCGCCCTCACAAAGATGAGCACAGCCCTGGCCAGCTGGAGAACCCGGATAAAGAAGAAGATCTATAAAGAAGGCAAAAGTCTCGAAGAGATCCAGAAGATTGACCCACAGATCACCGAAGATCAGTTGCGGGAGTTCAAGGAGAGGTGTGAATCCGAAAGATCCCTGGCCAATAGTAATCGGGGAACGGTGCTGCAGGCGATGAATATAGGTCATCACCATCTCGGATCTGGTGGATATAGAACCGCGGAGGCCAAATGGAATAAGGAGGACGAAGAGTATAGATCCAAGGGGATAGAAAACCCCTTTGCTAAATTCGAACCCGGGAAGGTTCGAAACTTCATCAGGGCCCGTTACCATGTGGACCCAAAAACCAAACAACTCACTGTGGATCCTGCGGTGAAGGATTCGAGGAAATTGTGGTAAGTATAATCTAATTACCGCGGATCAACTCGATTGCAATCTAATCGATGATCTAAACGATTCACTGTTACTTCTTCTGTAGGAGGAGGAAATTGTTGCTAGTCATGGATCCCAGGGTTCCTCATCCCAGGGGTCGACGGCGGCCACCCGGTGGGATAACCCTTTTAACAGGGCGATGAACCAAGCCAAGAAAATAGATCCGGTTACGAAGAAGCCGTCGTCGGCTGGCCATCTGGCCGGCCTCGGGGGTAAGAATTGGGTGGATCATTTTGGTCCACCGCCGAGGACGCATGTGGCACCGTCGGGAAGGAGCGAGGAGGAAAACCGCGAGGTTCAAGAACTTAAGGCACAAGTGGCGCGGATCCCGCAGATCGTCCAAGACAACCTGACAATCACCCTCACGTCCTTCCTGCCTACCTTGGTGGAGTCAATAGTGAACTGGAGTGCGGGTGGTCGAGTAGGGTCGTGCCCGATTCCAAGCATGGTCAGCAGCTACTCGAACAACGTGGCGCCGACGAATCAGGCGAACTACGTGTTCGTGACTCTGCCCGCTAGCACCGCGGTGCCGCAAGTGTTGGTGACTCCCCCTGCCATCACCCTGGTGTCGGAGTACATGTTGGTGCCCCCTGCCATCGTCGCGGCAACACCGGAGCTCCAAGCACCCATTGGTAGGGAGAATACACTGGCGGCCAGCACCGCGCCATCAAGCAGCCCTTCCATCTCTTGCACACCCGTCGCCGTATGCGGTGCGTCGACATTAGCCGATCTCGACGCCATCATGGTAAACAAATTGCCTTAATTACCGCCTTTCATGCCATCTATTACTCTTATGGCATCTCTGACGACACCGTACATGTTTTCCGCAGACGGATGTTCCTTGCACTCTCTTATGCTACGTGAACAACGAGCTGAGGGATGTTGCCAAGGGTACCATCGTTCAACCCTTGCAGCGCACGTTCCACTCAAGGCCGATGTCAGATAGCGTGCATAGGGTTAAAATTAGTCGGGTGCTAAGGGGCTGCGACGACCTGGAACCTCCCATTCAACCCCCAGGAGCGGATGAAGAAGATCCGTCTGTCCTCAGAACTTGCTTCGGCTTATTCTTGCTATGGCCAAAGAGCATGATCTGTTTGGGGACGGCGGGGGCCATCACGCCATAGACAACAGCACCGCCTGTCGTGCCAGCGACAAGCGGTGGCAAGGCCCCCTTACTGCCCTCGCCGTCACCTCCACGCGGGGGGTCGGATGATCATGTTGATGATATGCACATGGCACAGGATCTGGCCGAGGACGACGAAGACTGGAATGATCACTTATTCAACATTTAGTTTAGCAATGAAGACCTAACTGGTGGCCCCACAGAGAAAGCCACTATCACCAAGCATCTGTTTGGTTCTTAGGAGACGCCTCCAGCTTGCGCCTTTACAAAGCCAGCTGATACAACCAACCGGCCCTTTATTCTAAGCCCTAACACACTACATAGGGCGGTCGGTGCTCAGATTGCGGTGCCTGCCCGCTCTCCAAAAGGAAAAAAGGGCAGGAAAAGAAAATCTAGCAGCTCGAACCAGCCGGTGGCATCAACAACTGTGAATCCGATCAGGTTTCGGGACGGGCCACCAAGACCCGAGGGTATTATGTGGAGGATTCATGTGGCGGGTGAGCCCATGCTACCTAATAATTTGCGGAAGCTCACCAGTTCAGAACTGCAGAGTGTGCATGACGGCGTGCTGACGATAGAGAGACGCCTTCTATCGGAGAAAGATCCCTCGCACCCAGTATTCGTGGTTAAGGTGCCACCAGGCTTGGGCTTCGTCGACAATGCCCATGCGGATCTGTTCTTCCTTCAGTTCGACGACATCTTCAATATGTTCCACCTATACCCGCTGCACTATACCATGGTCCGTCTATTTTCTCTCAGCCTGGCCATGCAGATCATTAGAGAGAACACACCAGGCATCGCCACAGTGGACCCCTACTACATGCGTGACGGCTGCTTGGGTTCCCCCCTGAACGACGTATCGTGGCCTCGTACCTAAAAAGAATCCTCGTGGCGAACAAGACAAAGGAATACATTCTCGTGCCTTACTTTCCCGAGTAAGTCGTTATTCACTCGCCACCGTCGATTGGCTTTATTAGATCATCATCATTCTTTTTCCAACACATTCCATTTGAATTTTTTGCGCAGAGATGAACACTGCACGCTCATCACCTTATCGCCGAAGCACTCCCACGCCACGTATTTCGACTCGGGGAGTCTAGAAAAGAAGAAAAACTACGACAAGATCAAGGAAGTTCTGGATGATGCTCTCACTGGCTTTGCCTCGACGGAAGGCACCACCTTCGTGCGTACGAAGGTCAAGTTCGGCAGGCACGTCTTCAACCACGTAACGGAATTCCCCTGCGTGAAGCAGCCAGAAAACAGTAAGAAGGAAGCCTACTACGCACTCCATCACACGAGGGAGTTCCTACTTGACCAGCAGAGTTCTATGCGGCCAGATCATCTCAAATAGTGGTCCGAAGCAAAGGCCAAGATAACTGATTCAGATATTAGACAAGAGATGTATCGCATCCAGCAACAGTTTGGGGCAATCATCTTTCGTGATGTCATGACTTCGGGGGGGGGGGGTCTTCTACGGAGGAAATATCCCGAATAACCGTGACATAGAAGATCGCCTAGAGATGCAGGGTGACTATAGGAAGTTCATGACGAGACAAGGCGTCCTCCCGTTCCCTAAGCCGAGCCAGAAGGCTTGATGTTGGCCTAGTTGTAGTTACAAACTATAGATGACCTTTGTGTGTGTGGACAAGTGTACATGCTACTATACTTATCTTATTAGGTTTATGAATCATCGCTTACTTCTTTTGCTTATTATTATTATATATCAATCAATGCTTGGTTTTTTTGCTTAATCTTTGGTCCTTTGCTCACTTTGGTCCTTTTTTTTCCTTACTCTTTTTTCAAGAATAATGCCGATGATTGAAATGTCATGGCACACTATATATGTGAATGTGCTACAATGGGATTGTGAGCCTTGTGATATGCACAAGTCCAGGTCTTGTGCATCCTACTTGGCTCACGGTTCCATCGTAGCATATTCCTGTGTCCAACGACCTATGTATATATATGAGACATTCTTTTCGAGTTATTTTTGTCTTTTTCGAGAATAATGCCGATGATTGAAATGTCGTGGCACACTATATATGTGAATGTGCTACGACGGGATAGTGAGCCTTATGATATGCACAAGTCCAGGAATTGTGCATCCTACTTGGCTCACTATTCCGTCGTAGCATATTCCTGTGTCCAACGACCTAGCTAGTTATATATGAGGCATTCTTTTCGAGTTATTTTTGTCTTTTTCGAGAATATGCCGATGATTGAAATGTCGTGGCATAATATATATGTGAATGTGATATGACGGGATAGTTAGCCTTGTGATATGCACAAGTCCAGGAATGGTGCATCCTACTTGGCTAACCATTCCGTCGTAGCATATTCCTGTGTCCAATGACCTAGCTAGTTATATATGAGGCATTCTTTTCGAGCTACTTTGGTCTTTTTCGAGAATAATGCCGATGATTGAAATGTCTTGGCACAATATATATGTGAATGTGCTACGACGGGACTGTAAGCCTTGTGTTATGCACAAGTCTAGATGTTGTGCATCCTACTTGGCTTACAGTTCCATTGTAGCATATTCCTGTGTCCAACAACCTATGTATATATATATATATGAGGCATTCTTTTCGAGTTACTTTGGTCTTTTTCGAGAATAATGCCGATGATTGAAATGTCGTGGCACACTATATATGTGAATGTGTTGCGATGGGATTGTCCGCCTTGTGCTATGCACAGGTCCAGGTGTTGTGCATCCTACTTGGCGGACGGTTCCATCGTAGCATATTCCTGTGTCGAACAACCTAGTTATATATGAGGAATGCTTTTTGAGTTTGGTCTTTTTTATTTAGGAGTACTTTCTATAAGTGTATCTTCATATGCGACTTTAATTATATATGTTTTTTTCAATCATCGGTTAATTATTATTGTTAACTTATAGATGACGTGGTACGTCATGTACAAGGGACGGGTTCCCGGAGTCTACGATGATTGGGAAGACTGCCGGAGACAGGTGCACCATTTCAGCGGCAATAGCTACAAAGGGTACAACACTATGGCGGATGCGGAAGCTAGATACACGCGCTATCTAGCGGGAGTTAGGACAAGGAACTGGAAGAAGACCTACATCTTCGTCGCGGCGGTGATCATGCTTATATTCTTTGGTTGTTTATCCCGCATTTGTGTCTAGCTAGTTTAGATGTCTAGGCGAGCTTCCGAGCTCTAACTTGTTCGATCGACACATGTATTCGCATGTCACCAACTACTTTGTAACTTGATCGAAACAATGTAACTTATACTATGTATTCATGTATGAGACTTATCTATATGTATTTGTTTCAATCTTGTTTTTCAAATTGCGTATTTATATATATAATTGTATATATTATATCTGTTTGTGTATATCTACCTGTAATATTGTATATAATCTTTATTGTATATAATCTGGCTCGGAAATTAAAAAAACACCTGTGGCGCACATGACCTACCTTTTATGGCACACTACACCTAAAGCGCACCTCAGAAGCTTAGTGGCGCACTGGGAAGTGCGCCACAAAAGATCCTACGTGTAGCGCACCTACCCACATAGCCATGGCGCACTAGCAGGTGCGCTACGCCTATCTCGACACAACCGTTGCGCACTAGACAGTGCGCCACGGCTAGGAGATAGCCGTAGCACAAGGCCCGTGGCGCACGGCTAGTGTGCAACAGATGCTCTTTTCAGGTGCGCCACGAATGGCCATTTCCCTAGTAGTGACCTTCCGATGATGCAAGCAGCTCCGTGGCCACGCCCTCGTCGCCGGCAAGCGTCAAGGTGCGCGCCGCCGCTCTAGAAGCTCTATAAGAGGACCACAGCATCGCGTGGAGAAACCCTGCACGCCATCCCTTCCCCTATCTCTCCTCTTCCTCTCTATCTCCTCTCAGAGACCAGACACTAGCTTCAACTGCCAATGCACGCCACCGTCCAGAGACCACCCCGGAGCCGTCCGAGGATGCTATGAGCTCCGTGTCATCGCCCTCGTCATCCTAGAGGAAGGAATCGATCCGGGATGCACAGAGTCGACCGAATCGAGACCATCTTCTCCGGCTTCGACGGAAATCATCGTCGATGATTAGATCTCTCCGGACCACCTCCGGCCTCGCCGAGCCCTTCATCGTGCTCCTGGGGAGCCTGTGAACCTCGTGGTCCTGTCCGATTTGTTGCTCGCGTGCCGTAGCCATCGACCCACGAGCATTCCGACTGTACCGCCGCAAATGCTCGCCGCCGGCCTTCCTCCGGTGACCATATCCGGGCGGCGCCGCTGCTAATAGGTTCCTCGGTGTGTTCTCTTTCAAACTGTAACAACCGCGTATGCCAAACTCCACTAGATCGCCGCCGCTGCTAGCCACCTGATCATCTCCGGCGAGATGACGTCACAGCGACGTCATGCTTGCATCGTGTCTACAGGGTTGACCAGTCTTCGCTGAGGTGGAGTGTGTCGTGGCCTAGAGCCTAATAGTCAGTGACTGGGGCTAGGTGGGTTTGCGGTATAAAAAGTCAGTGCCTGTTTAGGAAATAATTAAAACAATATAAATTCAAATATCAATATTCTAGAAAAGAAATAAAATGATTAAATCTTGTAAATTTAATAACTTTTGTTTTATAAATCAAAAAATATGTGTAATATATGAAAAATTTCATAAAAATAAAATCTATAACATTAATTTATTATCAAACATTATTATGTCAACAATTTAAATAATTATTATTTAATAAAGATTTTATAAGTAATAAAACTTGGATAATTCATATTTTAAAAATTGATAATTATAAAAAATATAAATAAAATACCAAAAGTCTGAGAATAATGAGAACTATAATTTAAAAACTATAATCATGTATTATTATTTCACCTAATTAAATATTTAGTATTTATTAAGTATGTATAAAGTAATAAATCTTATAAAAATCATATCTTATTATCTATAAATCATAAAAATAAATGTAATATACCAAAATGATCACAAAAACAATACCTACATGTTCAAAATATAATATTCCACTTTTGAGTTAAATAAAAATTTAAACTACTTAATAACTTAAATTTAAACTTATTTCCTTAATTGATAATTCATATAAGGTAAATAAAATTTGTTAATATTCCTAAAATTATCCAATTGGGTCTAATAAATAGTATTAGTATTAAATATTTATAATATGTAGTCAAAATGCTTCAACACATTTTGAATATAATTTTATTGTATTATCATTCCACCATAAGTGTAGCATATTTCTAAAAAGAATCCTTATCAAATATAAAATCTTCAAGGATAATTTGTAGTGAAATAAAATTATTCCTTTACTTCAACTACAAGTTTTTCAACATTCCAAAACACTATAATGAATTCATAAGTAGTTAAGTAATATTATTCCTTATATATAAATCATAACCACACCTTTATCAGGAGATAAAAGCTTTTATTCCTTTATAAAATTAAGAAACCACTACTCAAATAGAAGTAATACTATACTTAAGTAACTTTAAGAAACCGTATAAAGTGAACAAGATACAAATATCATAAGCAATACGCCTTAAATCCATCTACATCCTTAAAGTTAACTTTAGCCCACAAGACTTTAAGTATAATTCTAAAGACCTTGTTATGTGTTTTATAGTTAACTTTGGTCTGTTATAATTAAGTTATAAGCATCTCAAGTCCAGAATATTCAAGCAATCATAAACAATATCAATCACATTCTATCAACCATATTCTAAAAACTATCAGAATTGTTTAAACCTTAAGAAAGAAATCTTTTCTTCAAAAGTTATTCGTTTTGCCACTTCAGTCGACATATGAAAATTAATCATAATCACATTATTTTATACTTTACTTATATACTTAGTATTGCTAACACTTAAGTTCTTTATAAGTGACATTACTTGTAAAGTAACAAATTGAAGATAAACAATTATAGTATAAGACATCTTGAGTAGAATTCCATATGTGTGTATCTTATTATATAAATACGTGTCGTTCACACACACTCACAAGCCTTAATAGGAAGCAAAAGTGTGAAACTTAATCTAAAAGAGCAACACATTCCAAAGAAGCCATTTCCAATATCCAAACCCTAGAACAACGTTATCCCCGGGATTCAATTTTACAAAATTGCATTACATTACTTATGCATAATAGCATCTTTCTTCTTTAAACATTAGTCCTTACCGTACCAATGATGCTGATTTCAGATATTGGATCTTTTATATTGTCTCGAAGACCGTGAGTGCATAGGCTTGCAATCACAAAAGGCAAGTTCACACTTGCTCATGTCCTTTGATTATTTTCTGTAAAGTATTTTGCAAATCCAGTGTTGTCATCACCCGCATTTGAAAAAGGTCAGAAAACACTATTTTCATAATAATATGATTATAGATTATTTACCATGAGGTAATAATGTCGTGGTATTGCCGACGAGTACGCCATGGAGGGGTCCTCACAGTGTGTGTTCAGAGATGTGGGGGAAGGCGGATGGTTGACGGGTACGAGGTAACACAGCTTACCCAGGTTCAGATCCCACAACGGTGGTGGAATCCTACTCTTGCTATAAATCACTATAATGGCAATACGCTGAGTTATAGGGATTGGTTCGCTATGCGAGGTTATGTGAAGTTGTCTATGATCATGCCCTAAAGGCTCCCATAGGACCGACTTATATAGTCGCCAGGTCCTATGGTTAGAGGGAAAAGTCCTAACCGGACAGGTTATAGAGTCCTACACCGTCTATTACTAGTCTTGCGTGTCTTGTACTCCAAGGCTCCGGGTACATCAGTGACTCCAACCGTAGCCTTCCTTTATCCGGCATGGGCCTCCCTTCTAGATCCATCTAACTGGGCCGCCTAGCAGGCCATGGGCCATGCTACCAACTATGGGCCACCCGGGTTATCCGAATAGGAGACATGCTATGAGGATACCCCTATAGCATATCCCCAACAGTAGCCCCCGAAGAACTCCGAGATCTTGCGCTGTATTGCCTCTTCAAGTGGAATGCTCCGCCTAGATGGATGTTGGCAAATCGTCAAGCAATATCTTGTAGTCCTCCCAAAGAACCATGTAAGGTTTTCTCCGTCTTCGATTAGTAAGCAGGAGAAATGCTGAATCTTTCATCGTACTCATCCATAGCCGGATTGGATCCGTCCATGCCGGAATCTTCTGATGTGATGGTTCGTCTTCCTATGACATCTAGGGTGACGCAAACGCAGGTCAGCGACGCCTCGTAACTCACATATGCAGAGAACGCAATCATGTCCAATTTTCCCGCGTGAGCGATACGAACCGTTGGCGGCGACGGTTGGGGACGTGGCGAAATTTCCGCATACGTCCGCACACACGTCGTTTACGTGGCAACCGTCCTATCAAGCTGCACGAATCTTGATGCTGGAGATCATAAATAATAACTGCGGTGGAACTTTTTTACTTTTCGCCTCATTCTCTCCTTCCATCGTCTTCTTCCTCTAGCGAGCGCCCCCTCGAGCTCTCCACGCAATCTTGGAAAAACCCTAACTCCCAATCTCGCCAGTCACTTCCAAATTCGCGCAATGGCCAGCAGCAACTCTACTCCCTCGATGGCGGCGTCAGGCGAAGCCGTGGCAAAGCCAACGAGCTCTGCCGTCGTGCCCCCAGAGGGCCTGGTCATCCCCGTCTCTGCGGTGGTCGAGACCACCGGTGGCGACCACAATCCAGCAGTGCTAGAGCCATTGGAGGAAGAGCTTGATTCCCACAAAGGCGATTGGCGCGGTTTGGACATCACGGACCACGGCATCAAGGAGCTGATCGCCGAGGGCTACCTCCCTACGACGGAGGGGCTCGTCTGGTGGGCGGCGTCGGCCGGCGAGGTCACACCTTCTCCCCAAGCCAGAGAAAAGGTGTACCTCAAAGATCAATTCGTACGCAGCGTCTCCCTGCCCATCTCTAACTTCTTCCTTGCCGTCTTGAACCACTACCGAGTATAGCCCCAAAACCTTTCTCCCAATAGTATCCTAGCGCTTAGCAATTACACGGCTCTTTGCGAGGGTTACCTACGGATTAATCCTAGGCTAGATCTCTTTGTGTATTTCTTCACCATCAAACGCGAAGCCGGAGCCAGCTAGGATGAACTTAGAAATTGTGGCACCATAAGCTTCAAGATTCGTCCTAGCCAGCGGTTCCCCGACATCTTAGGCCACGAGTCCTGCAAGAACTGGCAGCGTACTTACTTCTATGGCCCAGATATCCCTCTGGTCGGCCGATAAGTAATGTACCCAGACTTTGTCGATGGAGCCACCGCCGAAACTTCGACATGGAGATCCCAGGCCTCCCTTCCCTCCGACATCGACGCTTCCCACGACATAAGGCGGATAGAGTGGTTCGTAGAGATGGGTTTGACCGGCTTGGACCTAGCCATGTGCTGGTTCATCAGGCGAATCCAGCCTCTGCAGCACCACTCGAAGCTAATGCACGAGTATACCAGCGATAGAAGGGATAGCCTCCGCATCTCCGTGGACAATTTCTCGAGCGACTCCGTCAAGCTCCGTCTTAAGGACATTGTCAAGGTGAAGGACAAGAAGCGTGGCTTCACCATCACCTATGACATGTTCGTAGACAGCAAGTGCCCAAAGTTAACTGTTTATTTTCCGTGTATGACATATACTCCAGTTCTTCCATCTAGCCATTTCCATCTCATCTAACACGGTGACTTCTCACTTAACAACTTAGCGATCTAGAGGAGGATAGCATGGCTGCCCAAATCTATGATCCAAATATGAAGGAAGTCATGGTCGTGTCCGACGACGATGCTCCATTGGCGCGAAAGCGGAAGAGCTCCA
The DNA here is from genome assembly GCA_916181665.1 of Avena sativa. Taxonomy (NCBI): domain Eukaryota; kingdom Viridiplantae; phylum Streptophyta; class Magnoliopsida; order Poales; family Poaceae; genus Avena; species Avena sativa. Next base: position 382,118,014 of record OV702284.1, read on the forward strand.
CCTCTGACGCTGCCGACAGAGGCAAGAAGAAGAAGACGAAGGGTGGAGCCTCCAAAAAAAGACTACCGCCGCCCTGGAGGCGAAGAAAAGAAAGACTACCGAGATCCCTTTTTCCAAAGCACCCCCTCTTGTGTAAGCTTCGTTCTCTTCGACATTGTCTATTTATCTGTCTTGTTCCCGTACTTATGCATTTTGCACGTTTCAGGAAGAAAGCCATGACCAGCTTGAAGAAGACCTCCAAAACATTGAGGGCTTCTAGAACCATCAAGGACATGCTGCATCACGACGCATCTCCCGCCATCGCCCCTATCACTCCCAGCGTCAAGCCCTCCTCTGCTCCGACAAGATCACAAGCTAAGGAGGCATCTGGACCTTCCTCCATGGAAGTGGACTCAGGTGCCTCTACCGAGATTGATGTCGTCGGCGAGCAGGCGATGCAGGAAAGTGCCGCACACCCAATGGCTGAAGCTCCGGCTAAGGATGCCATCGGTGGCGGTAAGGCGGTGGTGGAAGCTGGTACTTCTGTCGTAGGCGGCGCCCCCGCACCCAAGAAAACCATAGAGTATCCAAAGATAGTCTATCTAGTACTTACGCCGGATAGCACTACTCTGGTTCCTAGTGCGGCGCCGACATCTCCAATGTGCGGTCTAGAGGAGCTTCTCCGGCAAGCAGAGATCTTGCAAGGACAGTGCATCCTTTGGAAAGCTGCTGACTGAGAGTGCTACCAACCTCAAGATCATTGCACTGGTAAGTTTTATTTGCCTTTTGCATTTCATATGAGTATCCCACTATACCCCCGAGGATGTAGACGAAAAACCATAGGTCTTTGCGTCTAGATGCTCTAAGAGTGACTAAGCTAGAAAACTTCTCACTGTAGCCCCCAAGCATATAGGTGGAATGAACTATTCCGACTAAATGCTTTAAGAGTAGCATACACAGTGTTTATAAATTTCAATACTGCAGCCCCCAAGCCTCTAGTTGTAACTGAATTAGCTCCGACTAGATGCTTAAAGAAAATCTAAGAATACATCCGAGTTAAAAACTTTATACTATAGCCCCCAAGCTTCTAATCGAGAACGGAATTAGTTCCGACTAGATGCTTATAGAAAGACTAAGCATATTTCTAAGGTAAAAACTCTCGTTGTAGCCCCCGAGCGTCTAGGTGGAAAATTTCTAGCTAGATTCTCCAAGTAGACCAAACAACGTTTAATTCATCTTTTTTCCACAGAACGAGAATGCTCAGAGGGGCATGGCCAACGACAAGTACCAAAATATGCGCGCAGACTTGGAAGCCGAAAAGGGTAAATCTGCCTTCTTGAAGGAACAGATCATCAAGATCAAGCGTCTGTTTTCCTTTCTTTTTCGTATTCCGACTTGAACTTGTGTATTCTCCGAGTACTCACTGTGTGCTTTGCTTTCTCCGACTTGCAGAAACCATTACCAAGGCTAAGGTGATTGTCGAGCAATCCAAGCACATCCAAGAGCTAGATAGCGAGAACAAAATCCTAAAGCGGGAGAGGAAGGACATGCTGAAAATGCATGAGGAATCCATGAAAGCCTTGCAGGACTCCGCCACCGAGGAGATGAACCGCTTGAAGGAGGAAATCGCTATCTTGAAAGAGCAGAAGAAAGCTGTTGATGAGAAAAATCAACGCCATCATGAAGTGTACAAACTCCTCCGAAAAGAACGGGACTCCATGGCGGATATCCTCTGGCAAGCTGAGGCTAGCATCTTCAGTAAGTGATTCTCCATCTTGGATTTCTGTAGTCTGGATACTCTGAATTTTTGACCTCATGTGCTTTTATCGGAATTTGCAGCTCCTATGGGTTTAACCCGGTCGCCTCCTCTAGCAAAACAATGCATGGTTCTTGCCGGCAACTTTATCAACACCGCCATCGCACAAGCCAAAGAGATTGCCAAGCCCTTCCAGATCAATATCAAGGCATCAGACTCTATGGCGAAGTTCTCGGAGATCCTGCGCCGAGCCCCCGAGTGTAGCACAAGCTGGCAAGCTTCATGTTCATGGGTCGGTGCAAGGATGGCGCTGTCCATGGTAAAGGCACACTATGAAGATGCCGACATTGACACGGTAACCTCTGGCATTCCTGACATAGATGACGATGGCAAGGAGATAAACCATGAGTCCATCTTGTCGTCACTCGCGGGTTATGACACCAGAGTTGCCGAGTTAGTCGAAGTCAATGTCTTCGTGCCAATGAATACCATCGGTGGTGGCAACCAAAGCTCCTCCGAGTCTCTTCACACTTCCAACTTCGAGGGTGATTCTCCTGCTCCCGATGACGCTGCTTCCAAGTCGCCTACGCCAAACGAATGAAAAAACAACTTGTAATATTTGTTTCACCTTTGATGCGTATGCGGAAAAAACTATGTATTAACTTAAGGTGGAAAATAATGATGTATGTCCTGCTACTTAAAAACTAGTGTCCAGCATGTATATTTTTTTAAGAAAGTGTTGGCTTATCCATTACTTTGGTTCTTATGCTTGACTTTTCATGAGTCGGAAGACTCGTTGTCGGAACCATGCGCTCAAGCGATGATGCCCAATGGCACGGTCAATAACCCAAGCACAAAATCACTGACAATAAGTGCCAAAAGTAAATACTGCAGAATCCACATAAAAACAACAAAGAACGTGTAGACCAGAAAACTTAAGCTAACACCCGTAGGAGGAATTTTCACAAGTGCAATCGCAAAGCTTGTGCATAAAGGTTTTATATGATCCAAAAATGAACACTAAAGGAGGTAAAAGACTCAGAAATATGAGTGAACCAGAGAGCTTTATTTCATTGATCATATAAGAAGTACAAAATTAGATAAAAATGCTAAGTGTAAAAAGGACGTAGCTGTGCTATGTTCCATGGTCGATCAAGCTCCGGGTATTCATCATCCGGGTCACGTCGCTTACCCTTATGATCCTTGTTGGGTATATCCTTCAATTCACGATTGTCAACGAGGTAGTAAGACCCATTGAGTAGCGCCTTGCTTATGATGAACGGTCCTTCCCATGTCGGGGAAAATTTGTTTGACTTCTTCTTCTTAAGTCGGAGCACCAAATCCCCCTCTTTAAACGAGCGATGTCGAACGCGGTGACTATGTAGCTGCGTAGCTTCTGCTGGTAGATGGCGGATCTTTAGCATGCCAAAATGTGCTCCTCCTCGAGAAGGTCCACATCTAGGCGTCTGGATTCTTCAGCGTTATCTTCGTCGTAGGCGGCAACCCTTGGTGGATCGTGAAGTATGTTTGAAGGTAGGATGGCTTCTGCTCCATATACCATGAAATAAGGGGTGTAGCCGGTGGATCTGTTTGGTGTAGTTCGTAAACTCCACAGTACAGATGGTAATTCTTCCGCCCAGGCTCCAGCTGCACTATGTAGTGGTGCCTCAAGACGTGGCTTGATTCCCTGCAGAATTAATCCATTGGCTCTCTCAACCTGACCATTGGATTGTGGGTGTGCCACAGATGCAAGGTCAAGTTGGATGCCCTTCTCCCAACAATAAGCCTCCACTTCTCCGAGTGACAAGTTGCTGCCGTTGTCGGTGATAATGCTATGTGGGAGACCAAATCTCACCACTAGATCCCGGACAAACCTGAGGGCAGTTGCCCCATCAAGCTTTCTAATGGGTTTAGCTTCTATCCATTTAGTGAATTTATCAACTGCTACTAGCAGATGCATAAACCCACATGGTGTCGTCTGTAACGGTCCCACCATGTCTAGCCCCTAGACTGCAAACGCCCAAGTTATTGGTATTGTTCGCAATTCTTCGGCAGGAACATGTGGTTGTCGGGCATAATACTGGCATCCCATGCATGTCTCAACCAGCTTGTCGGCGTCCGCCTTAGCGGCCAGCCAGTAGAATCCTTGACGAAAGGCTTTCACGACCAACGATCAAGGAGCGGCCTGATGCCCGCAATCTCTGAGATGGATTTCGCTTAGGATTTCAATACCTTCTACCTAGGAAACACACTTTAGGTATACACCAGTGGTGCTCCTTTTGAAGATTTGTCCATTGATTATGGTATAACCCTTTGCTCGTTGTACTATTTGTCATCTTTCGACCTCGTCGTCGGGCAAAGTTCCGTGTTCGAGATATTCCATGAACGGTTTTGTCCAAACCGGAGGGACCTTTGCCACCATGTGGACGAAAGAGTCAGCTCTATCCGGATTGTCGATGCCGGCTCCCTTCACGGATGGTGTACGTAGATGCTCTAGGAAAACTCCTAGCGGAATTCTTTTGCACCCTGATCCAAGCTTAGATAGCAGATCAGCCGCCTCATTTTGCTCCCTAGGCACATACTTTACTTCGTAGCCCAAGAAGCTCTTGGCTATCTCGTCCACTTTGTCTCGATATGCCGCCATCATAGGGTTCCGCGCGTTCCAGGTGCTAGTCACCTGCTGGGCAACCAAGTCGGAATCTCCACAGCAAACTATGCGCTTGATGCCAATATCCTTGGCTACACGTAGTCCGTGAATGAGTTCTTCATACTCCGCCATGTTGTTCTTAGCCTCGAAGTGGATCTGCAGAACGTAGTGTAGCTTGTATCCTGTTGGTGACTGTAGCAATACACCGGCCCCCGAGCCGTTGAGCAGCTTTGATCCGTCAAAGTGCATCACCCAGTACTCTGGTTCCGGCAACGGAGTAGCATCTGGCATCTTCGTCCAATCTACGATAAAATCCGCCAACGCTTGTGACTTGATAGCGTCGCATCTCTTGTAGGTGATCTCGAAGGCGGCAAGTTCAATGCCCCACTTAGTGACCCTTCCTGTAGCGTCGCTGTTGTTGATAATGTCGGACAGTGGAGTCTTGCTCGCCACTATGATTGGGTGCTCCTGAAAGTAATGCCTCAGCTTCCGAGAAGCAAGGAATACTCCATAAGCTATCTTCTGGTAGTGCGGGTAACGCTACTTGTACTCCGTAAAGACCTTGGTCACATAGTAAACTGGTCGTTGAAATACGTGCTCATAGCCTGGTTCCTTCCGCTCTACCACGACGACGATGCTGATTACCCGGTTGGTTGCCGCCATGTAGATTAACAGGGGCTCTCCAGGCTCGGGTGCTGCAAGGATGGGCGCTGAGGAAAGAATCTCCTTGAGCTACTTCAATGCTGCATCTGCTTCGTCCGTCCATGTGAATTTGTCCGCCTTCTTCAGCAACTTGTACAGCGGCAGGGCCTTCTCTCCAAGTCGGCTGATGAACCGACTAACTGCTGCAACACAACCTTTTAGTCGTTGAATGTCCTTTAGGCATGTCAGACGGTTTATGTTTAAGATGGCCTTGATTTTCTCCGGGTTAACCTCGATCCCACACTGGGAAACGATGAAACCCAACAATTTCCCGGCTGGAACCCCGAAGACGCACTTCTTAGGGTTGAGCATCATGTTATATTTTCCGGAGATTATCAAATGTTTCATTTAAGTCGGAGATTAAGTCATTTGACTTTTTAGACATCATCGCGATATCATCCACGTAGGCGTGAACGTTCTGACCAATTTGGTCGTGAAGGCAATGTTGCATTGTCCGCTGGTATGTAGCACCTATGTTTTTTAGCCCAAAGGGCATCGTAACATAGCAATGTCGTATGGGGTAGTGAACGAAGTGGCCAATTGGTCCGACTTCCTCATCTTGATCTGGTGGTATCTTGAGTATGCATCGAGAAAACACAAAAGTTACGAGCCAGCCGTCGAGTCAATGACTTGGTCAATGCGAGACAAAGCAAACGGATCATTGGGGCATGCTTTGTTCAAGCCGGTGTAATCAACGCACATTCTTAATTCTTTGGTTCCCTTTTTGGGGACAAGAACAGGATTGGCCATCCATTGGGTGTGAAGGACTTCTCGGATAAATCTAGCCTTAAGTAACCTAGCTATCTTTTTTCCAATGGTGCGTCTCTTCTCGTCTCTGAAGCGTCGTAGAGATTGTTTCACTGGTTTGCATTTTGGATCAATGTTTAAGCTATGCTCGGCAAGTTCCCTAGGTACACCTTTCATGTCGGCAGGTTGCCAGGCAAAGATGTCCCTATTCTCACGGAGGAACTCAAAGAGCACGCTTTCCTATTTGGGATCTAGGTTTGTCCCAAAGGCAGTGGTCTTGGAGGCATCGCCTACCACAAGTTCCACCGGCTTGGTCTCGATGGCGGCCTTGAATGCAGGAGCGGAGTCGGAGATCTACTTCTTCGATGTGGGCATCTCTGACTCATCGAACTTGCTCTGGATCTCTTTGAATTCTTCGCTGTAGAGGACAGCTTCCACAAAGGCTGCTTCGTTAATCTCGCAGTCCCTTGCCTTGGTAAAGCTTCCGGATACGATGATGACACCGTTTGGTCCGGGAATCTTGAGTTTGTTGTAGACGAAGCATGGCTTGGCCATAAACGTGTGGAATATGTCGCGGCCAAATATGACGTGGTACACGCTCTTGAAGGGGACCACCTCAAAGGTCATGCGCTCTTGGCGGTAATTATTAACATCGCCAAAGGCAACCTGGAGTGTGATGCACCCAAGGGACCGAGCCTCCCGACCAGGAATTACGCCATGGAAGATGGTGTTGGTACGCCTTAGGTTTGCCTCCGTCAAGTTCATCTTCTGCAGTGTATCCAGGTACATGATGTTGATGCTGCTTCCACTATCCACCATACACTTGGTGAACTTCACGCCGTCAGTCAAGGGGTTGATGACCATCGCGTATTGGTTCTCCGTAGGAATAAGGTCTGGGTGGTCCGTCCTGTCCCAAGTAATTGGAACCTCCGACCAGCGCAGGTACCGGGGAACTGGGGTAGAGTAGCCATCAGGATCCTCATGGAGGTCTTCTGTTGTGGGACGGTGGAGGTGCCAAGGAAAGTGTGGTAGACTGGCGCCTTCTTCACGAAGGGGTTCTTGCCTTTGTCGTCGCTCTTGGCGACATGCTTGGGGTCAACATCCTCGTCCATGTCACTTGAATCCTTGGACTCCTCCTTCTTTTTCCCTTTGCCCTTGCCTCGTGGTCTGTTCGTCTGACTTCGCTTGTAGCCGGACTCCGGGTCTTCCTTGAGGTCGTTGACGAACTTGCAGTGTCGATTGGTATGGGTGGCCTTGCCATTGACATCGAGGTGTACGAGGCATGGCATATCGCGGTACTCTTCGTAGGTTTGGGGAACGCGAAGTGGTGCTGAGGTAGTTCCACTTCCTCGTTGCTGCCCACGACCAGCTCCCCATCCTCGGCCACGTTGTCCACCATCACCTCGTCCTGCAAAGGTCATGGCGACCATGTCGGGAGATTGCTTTTCTTCTGGAGCGGTTTTCCGCTTTGTACTTTTGTTCCTTTGAGCTTGAGTTGGAACGGCCGTTGCCGGCAGAAAGCCGCGAGCATCGTCGTCGGCAGCTGTGAACTCACTAGACAACTGAATCATTTGGTTCAAGTCAAGCTGGTGATTGTCCTGCAAGCGCTTCAGTTTATGTCAGAGCAACGTGCCCCTTTCCAACCCATCAATGAAGGTAGCCCTGGTGGTCTGAGCGTGCACTCCTGCGCGGGAATTCTTAATATCCAGCCAGCGGGAGAGGTAGGCGCGAGATGTCTCGTCTTTCTCTTGCACACACCGCTGTAGATCGCCAACAGTGCAGGGACGTTCGTATGTACCCTCGAAGTTCTTGGTGAACGCCTTTTGCATTTCCAACCAATTGTAGATGGATTTCTCCGATAAGTCATCAATCCATTGACGGGCTATGCCCGCCAACATCAAAGGGAGGTACTTGACGGCAACGTTGGGGTTACCTCCGGCAATCTCCACCACGTTGTCGTAGTCCTGCAACCATGTGGCTGGATTGGCGGTGCCGTCATACGGCTTGATGGTCTTGTCAATCCGGAAACCTTTGGGGTAAGTTGCGGACTGTATTGCAGGTCCAAAACAACGTGGTCCTAGGTATTATCCTTCCCGGGCCTTGTGGATCTTATCGATCCGCGAACGTGCGTCGTATGACTCTAGGTTCTTCTTCTTCTTGTCAACAGGGGATGGGCCGCGTGAAAAACGCGGGCCCCTCTGCCATGGTGACTGATGGGTGGCGACGGAGGCGGAGGTGGCGGTGGGTTAGCCTTCTTGCTATTACCCTCCTGCGACGCCTCACGCTTGTCGCGATTGCTTGTCGGACGCATTAGGTCATGGCGTGACCTCATCTTGTGTCCTTGGTTGCGCTCTCCGTCATGACGGGTCTGCTCCGCGTTCTCGCGAATGACGATACCGCACTGCCTTGGTGGGGGCATATCCGTACGATGGTGAGTTTTTGGGTCTTCGCGATGTCGGGGGGATCGGGGCGGTGGCGATGGGCGACGAGGTCGGGCCTTTTCTCCTTGGTCGGAGGATATGGGGAGAGCATCCTTCCTATTGCGCGCATCCCTCCGTCTTCGTTCTGATGACCCCTTTTCTTACCCGATATCAAGAGGAGATCTGTCCCTTGGCGGCTTATGCTGGCTAGACTAGCAAAATGCTGGGTCAGACTCAAGCCTCTGAGAGGTGGCCTTTTCCTGCTATTTTACCGCCTTGGCCACTAGGTCATAGACCTGTTCCACTGCCTTGGGCGATCTATCCTGCTCCAGAAGGGTCTTGGCGACGGCGAGGTTGAGGAGTGGAGTGGGCATCACATGTTTGCATTCACTGTCAATGTATGGCTTGGCCTGTGCCGGCTTCGAGGGGGCCCATCCTAGGTTTTGCCGTACACCAGAATCGTTGATGACGCGAGCCGGAGCTTTCTTGGCCTTCTGCTGCAGCAGAGTCTTGTACTCGGCCTCTATTGCTCTAGCTTTCTCTATGGACTTCTGCGTGTTGACCAGATCTTGATCTAGCTTAGTTCCTTGCTCCGCGATGGCCTGCGCTTCCTCCAGCAGCTGCTGGCGCTTCTCGTCAAGCTGAGTCATGTTCCCGATAAGAGCTACGGTTAGTGGCTCAACGAGAAGATTGCCGTACATCACTCTATCAGCAGGAGTAACTTGGGCAGCAGTAGACGTAGATGCTGGAGGCGGCAAGTTTGTGGTGTTTTTGTTGCTCGGGCAAGTGCCGAGTTCCTGCGGCTACTGTACTGGGTTAGGCGGAGGAGGCATAACATTTGCGTGATCATCGTCAGCAGCAATAAGTGGCCCCTTCCCCTTTTCCAGCGCTGTAGGCGGAGCTCGTTCGGGTTGATCTTCATCCATCGCCGTCCCAATGGTGAAGAACACCTCTCGAGACGTTACGACACATTGGCTTGCTCGTCGCGCATGTACTCCTCCTCCATCTACTGCATGGCGGAGTCTAGCTCCTCTAGACCGAAATCTATCTCCTGAGTCTACACTAAAATTGGCATATAGCGCGTCAATCACAGAGTCGGATGGCGCCAGGACTTCCTCGATGACGGGAGGTGGAGGTGCAACAGCAGCAACGAAGACTGGAGGTGGCGGCGCAGCTGCGACGATGGTGGCCGGAGGCGGTGGTGGCGGTGGCTGAATTGGAGGAGCTCCGTCAATGAGCACAAGCGCTGTCTGAGCTGCCGCTTCAGCCTCCGCGTAGTTGTTGACGGTGTTCACCATGCCTTCGAAGATAAGGCGTCCCGACGCCTGCTGCCGTCTTAGAGAATGCCGGAGAAGCGTGCCATGGTCCAGACCTTCCACAAAGTGATACATGGCATCATCATTGGGGTAGTGGGCCAGATCGGCTCGTATATGGAGCCACCTGGCTAGGTAATTGCGGGGGTTTTCGCCCTCTCTCTGAACGCAACGCGCCAAATCAAAGATGGTAACCACGCCGACGAACTTAGATCTCTCCTGTCCAGACGCACGGGCAAAGCAGGCAGACTTGCAGCGATCTTCCACCGTTATATCCTGCACAAGGGCGGTTTGGGTGGGCCTTGAATTTTTCCGATCTTTGCCGGCAAACTCCAAAGAGATATCCGACATTGATCCTTCTGCGAATGTATCCTGCCCGTAGGCGGTCCGTTCGGGTCTTGATGATCCTCCGACTCCCAGGGAACGAGTGCCCGAGTCGGTTTCGCCAATGAAGAGGTGGATGTCTCCGATAGGAACGATCGAACACCGCGTAGGGTTCGTCTTCGCCGGGATCCAAAACTCGTCGGGAGGGACGATCAGAACGTTGCCGAAGAAGAGAACGTGACCGATGGCCACGGTTTCGCCGATTCCCGCAAAGATCTTGGTCCTCGCCCGCTGAAGAGCCTGAAGCGCCTCTTGCCCCATGGTGGGCGCCAACTGTCGTGGTACGCCATGGAGGGGTCCTCACAGTGCGTGTTTAGAGACGTGGGGGAAGGCGGACGATTGACGAGTATGAGGTAAAACAGCTTACCCAGGTTCAGATCCCACAACGGTGGCGGAATCCTACTCCTGCTATAAATCACTATAATGGCAATACGCCGAGTTACAGGGATTGGTTCGTTGTGCGAGGTTATGTGAAGTTGTCTATGATCGTGCCCTAAAGGCTCCCATAGGCCCGAATTATATAGTCGCCAGGTCCTAGGGTTACAGGGAAAAAGCCCTAGCCGGACAGGTTACAGAGTCCTACACCATCTATTACTAGTCTTGCGTGTCTTGTACTCCAAGGCTCCGGGTACGTCGGTGAGTCCAACCGTAGCCTTCCTTTATCCGGCATGGGCCTCCCTTCTAGATCCATCTAACTGGGCCGCCCAGCAGGCCATGGGCCATGCTACCAACTGTGGGCCACCCGGGTTATCCGGATAGGAGACATGCTATGAGGATACCCCTATAGCATATCCCCAACAAATAACCTACTATGAAAGTTCCGGTGGTAAAGGAACATATTATCTAGGACTTAACAACCAATGTCGTTGATGATTCTTGTGCATATATCACGCATTAACCATGAGATTTGGAATGGGACGGAGAAGTCAGCTGTATATTTTCCATGTCGCATGGAGCCGGACGTGCGGGTCGTGGCTATTATCTCCGTAGCGTGCATTTATTGGTAATTCATAGGAGATATGCAGCATATGGGTGGGAGCCCTCAACGTCCCACGATAGTTTCGGCATCTGAACGGTCTATACTGCCAATTGCCGTAATTCAATAGGTGGGCTGGCGTACACCAAGGAGACATGCAGGGTCGTGGAGAAGGCAGTGATTGGCTTGGGTCTTAGTCTGGGCCTCACACCAAGGAAGTGTGAACGGGTTCGCGGCCCGGATGTGCAACAAAGCTAAGATCTCTCATGGGTAAAGTAACGCACCTTTGTAGAGTGTAAGAACTGTAACTTGTTACTCCCTGTTCCGGGAAGGAGTTGTGAACGCGGCGGGAAAGGAACTCCATGAAAGTTCTGGTAAACCCGTGAAGGCGGACGGACATAGCTTTCCAGAATAAAATCAACCTTTTAAGAAATGTTTACGAAAACCTGCATTTCCTACGACCTATGGTCTATGGCTGTAGATATAGTGCATCAAACACTCCTTTTCTAGTGAACTTGCTGCGTACGCTCGTATTCAACGTATCTTCTGAACCCTAGCTAGATTCTAAAGCCAGTACAGACGATGTCTACATCAAGTTATGCTCCAGGAATCATCACCATAAGCTAAAGTTCTTCAATGAAGTCAAGAAAGTCAACATATACACCAACTCAAGTGAAGACGAAGTTACTGATTAGATAGGAACATAATCTCTAGCCATAGAACCTATTTCTGTAGTGTATTGCGATAGCAGCAATGCCAGACCATTAGTTAAGATACTAGTCTTAATAGTATGATAGTTTTTGAGTTGTTTATTCCTGATTCTTCTTTGTTAGAAGTTTCTTTCTCTCTCTTTAACCTAGAGTGTTCTCTAGATCTTGTGTAAAGAGTTGAGTTGTAACCTATAGTCATGTCTTGGACCTACTGTGTTTCTGTTGTACTACTCTGAGGGATCTAATACTAGTGAACGGTGTTTCATTGGTGTTATATCAACGACTTTAGTGTACTACATCATGCAGTGGTATGCTGGGTCACCACACGAAAGTCTAAGTCAGAGTCAATGCAAGCTCCTCTTGCACTTATCAAGCAAGAACTTTCTACTCCTTTCCAACACCGAGCAACTTATTTGAAACAACACAGTGAGGACGGGGGTCCAAACTACTTTATTCAAGCAAACTAAAAAAACTAAGCAAAACAAACAAAAACTAAGACGCTCCAAGAACAACACAACAGTGCATGAAACAATAAAAACGAAGTGTCTAGACAGACCTGTGCTTTTTATTGATGAAGAAGGGGATGACTTGGGCATCCCCAAGCTTTGACGCTTGTACCTCTTGGATATTTCTTAGGGTGACACCATGGTGGCATCCCCAAGCTTGAGATTTTGTCCATTATTCATCTCATTGCATCATTCTCTCTCTACACCTGAAATTTTTCCTTCATACAAAACTTCACACGATCTTCATTAGCAACATTAGTGTATTCAAAAGATATTAGACCTTTAGGAAAAACTTTGGAACAGAAAAACTTTTCACTTAAACATAAGCTAATGTAGTAACTCCTTCAAAAAGCTCAATTCCCCAAAAGAGAACTCAAAAAGGAATCAATAAGAAGCAAATGCAAATAATAGCAGAAATCTGTCAAAATAGACCAGCAGGTAGAAACCGATTTTTTCGAAAATCTTCTGTTGCTGAAATCAAAAAGTGTTAAACTAACAAAAGTTAACTAACATACTGGGGGATGTATTACATAAATTTTCAGCTCAATGCGACTTACAGAGACTACTCGCGAATTTTTATGGTGGAGGACAGAAATCTGTTTCGGGACAACAACTCCCCAAATCTTACTTCCCTCTCATTAGAGGTCATTCTTGGCACAAAAAGCAAACAAAAAGGATAAGGAGAGGTCATTACTGAAGTAATAACTTCCAAGACTCAAGGAAACTCTTGGTTTATCTCCCAACAAGTACTTTTCTTTAACGCCTTTAAGTTAGGCACAAGAAGCAAGAAATCAAGTATTTTCAAATGAGGAATTGTTACCCCTCTTGCTCCTTCCTTTCTTACCTTTCTTATTATCTTTAGGGAAAATATGTTTACTTACTGGAGGAGCAAAATGCATAATGCCTTTCCCCACATCTATTATTGCTCCAAGGTGTTTCAGTAGGGATCTTCCAAGTGTAATATGTCCTTTGCCTACACATTCAATAACAAGATAATCAGTAGACACCATTTACCCTAAAAAATTTGTGAACACACCTTCGGCTAATCCAATGGGTAACAAAATGGCATTATTAGTAAGAGAGATTTCCTCTCCTCCTTTAGAAAGCCCCCAAAGACTCAAAGACTCATAAATATCTTTAGGCATAAGGCAAAATTCAGACATGATATCACAACGAGCATCAAAAGTTGCACTATTTATAGTGAATTTGATTGTGGGATGCCACTTTGAAGGCTCAGAATTCATTGGAACATAATTATAGTACTCCCTAAGTGTGTGATAGAAATTGTTCAAAGCAGCAGTACTGGTATCAAGAGTGTTCAACCTAGCAAAAATATTTATGAAAGAGGAATCAGACTTGCCAGGTGTATTATAAATTATAATCAGTTTCTTTATGGCATCAAAAGCTTCATCCTTAGTACATTGAAAAATATATTTCCCAGCCATAGCATCCAAAGCATATCTATAACAAAGAGCAATACCGCGGTAGAAACTATTGATAACCAAGCTAAGACTCATCTTAGGCTTAGTTTCCCTTTGTAAAGCAGAGATTCTAGACTAAGCTTCTTTAAAACTCTCTTCAACTTTTTGCTTGAAAGCAAAGATCTCTTCCATGGGTGTCAGAGAGATAGGACCAAAACCAAACATGGTACCAACTAGGGTAGGAACTAATTTTTTTGTGTTTTTGATAAGAAAAAGCAAACCAAACTAAACTAATTCTTTCGGAGTTTTTGATAAAAAGAGGCAAACAAAACTAAACAAAAGAAACTAATAAAACTAAAAATAAAGCAAATAGAAAGGTTGAGGAGTACTCCCCTTGTGAAGACGTCCTTAGCCTCCCCGGCAACGGCGTCAGAAAAGAGCTTGATGACTCCCAGCACTATCGTAGGACACTTTGTTGGAAACCCCAAGAGCAAGGTGTGATGAGAACAGCAGCAAGTTTCCCTCAGTAAGAAACAGAGGTTATCGAACCAGTAGGAGGAAGGAAAAGTCTCAAAGGTGTTACAAGCAACATGGAAACCTGCACAACACAAACTCAAGACTTTGCCCCAACGAATCAGTGAGGTTATCAAGCTCACCGGTTTGCTATAACAAAGGATTAAATGTATGGTGTGGAAGATGATGATTTGCAGCAAGTAAACAGGTAACAGTGGAAGATGTATCAATGGTAAAGATTGGACCAGGGTCCATAGTTCACTAGAGGTGCTCTCCTTAGATAAACAACATGGCATGAAGGGTAAACAAATTACAGCATGGCAATTGATAGGAACTGAGCATGGAATAACAATGCAATACTAGACAAAAAGATCCTATGAGATTCGATTGGGCAATACAACAATATACATAGACCGCCATCCAACTACATCTATGACTAGAAGTCCACCTTCGGGTTATCATCCGAACCCCCTCCAGTATTAAGTTGCAAGCAACAGACACTAGAGGAAAAAGGGCTATCCGTTCGCGACCCCTCGGAGCATTAGTCCCGGTTGCGCCACCAACCGGGACTAATGCTGGCACGCGTCCCGGTTGGAGCGGGCACGGGGCCAGGGGCATGCGTCCCGGTTGGTAAGGGGGCATGCGTCCCGGTTGGAGCCACCAACCGGGACTAAAGGTTTGGCCACAGCCACGTGGCGTGGCACGCACCTTTAGTCCCGGTTGCTGGCTCCAACCGGGACTAAAGACCCCTGCCCTCTATAAATGCAACGCCCCAGCCCCCTCTGCCTCCACTCTGTTTTTTCGAATGGTGGAAGGTGTGAGGGGGTGTGTGCTAGTTTTTTCTCATGCATGCATTGAAGGTGTTTGATGAAATGTTTGAGTGAATAATTCCGTTGAATTTCTCATAGAACAAAAATATAGAAGGTGTCCAAGACGCACTTGAGCTTTCTCCTCTTTATTTTCCTCGATCGAGGTTAGCAATCTTATCTTTTCTAGGTCATTGATACAATTCATGTGTCGGTGTGAATTGGTTATTTCACTATTTATGATGTCCTGTTTTTTGATAAACTTACTTATATGATGCAGATGAACGGTCGGGAATGGATGTACGGTGACCGGCACGTAGCCGGGTATATCAAAGGCGTGGATAAATTTATCGATGTGGCTACGGCAAACAAAGAGAATGGATTTATACGTTGTCCATGTGTTCAATGTCGGAACAACAAGGAGTAATCTTCCTCGAAAATCATTCGCGGCCACCTGATTATGAAAGGTTTCATGCCCAACTATAATTGCTGGACCAAGCACGGGGAAAGAGGGGTTCTTATGGAAGATGGTGAAGAAGAAGATGATGATAACAACTATCATCATATGTTTCCTGAATACAGTGATACTGCAATGGAAGACAATGGAGAGGAAAGAGGTGAAGAACGGGCATCAGATGAGCCGGCTGATGAACTTGGTAGGGTCATTTCTGATGCAAAGCGAGACTGTGAAACAGAAAATGAGAAGTTGAAGTTAGAGGGCATGTTAGAAGATCACAAGAAATTGTTGTACCCAAATTGTGAAGATGGCAGCACAAAGCTCGGTACCACACTGGAATTGTTGCGATGGAAGGCAGAGTGTGGTCTAACTGACTCCTCATTTGAAAAGATGCTGAAAATAATGAAGCCGAAGTTTCCAAAACATAACGAACTTCCCGAGAGTACCTACGAAGCAAAGAAGACTCTCTGTCCTCTGGGATTAGATGTGCAAAAGATACATGCATGCATTAATGACTGCATCCTCTACCGCGGTAAGGAGTATGAGAATTTAGATAAATGCCCAGTATGCAACGCGTTGCGGTATAAGATCAGACGAGATGACCCTGGTGATGTTGAGGGAGAGCCCCTCCGGAAGAGGGTTCCTGCTAAGGTTATGTGGTATGCTCCTATAATACCAAGGTTGAAACGCATGTTCAGAAACAAAGAGCATGCCAGGTTGTTGCGATGGCACAAAGAAGACCGTAAGAAAGACGGGATGTTGAGACACCCTGCTGATGGGTCACAGTGGAGAAAAATCGAGAGAGACTTCCCAGACTTTGCAGGTGACGCAAGGAACTTATGGTTTGGTCTAAGTACGGATGGCATGAATCCTTTTGGGGAGCAGAGCTGCAGTCACAGCACCTGGCCCGTGACTCTATGTATCTACAACCTGCCTCCTTGGTTGTGCATGAAGCGTAAGTTCATTATGATGCCAGTGCTCATCCAAGGCCCGAAGCAACCGGGCAACGACATTGATGTGTACCTTAGGCCATTAGTTGAAGAACTCTTACAGTTGTGGGGCAAACCAGGTGTACGTGCGTGGGATGAGAACAAACAGGAGCCATTTAATCTACGAGGGTTGTTATTCGTAACCATCAATGATTGGTCTGCTCTTAGTAACCTTTCAGGACAGACAAACAAAGGATATAAGGCATGCACCCATTGTTTAGATAAGACCGAAGGTACATATTTGCATAAATGCAAGAAGGTTGTGTACCTGGCGAATCGACGATTTCTTCCGACCAATCATCCCGTAAGAAAGAAAGGCAAGCATTTCAAAGGTGAGGCAGATCACCGGAAGAAGCCTGAACTCCCTGCTGGTGATGTTGTATTTGGTATGGTCAAGGACATAGAAGTAATCTTTGGAAAGGGTCCCGGCGGTCAATCAGTTCCGAACGACGTCGCTACAGGACACGCACCCATGTGGAAGAAGAAATCTATATTTTGGGAGCTGCCATATTGGAAAGTCCTGCGTGTCCGCTCTTCAATCGACGTGATGCGCGTGACGAAGAATCTCTGCGTGAACCTGCTAGGATTCCTAGGCGTGTATGGGAAGACAAAAGATACACCTGAAGCACGGGAGGAACAACAAATTATGAAAGACCCAAAGAACATGCATACAGATAACAAGACGGATAAAGGGCGTCACTTAAGTCGTGCCAGCTATTCTCTTACCAAAGCAGAGAAGGAAATCTTTTTTGAAGTCCTTTACAGTATCAAGGTGCCGTCGGGCTTCTCATCTAATATAAAGGGGATAATAAATATGGCAGAGAAAAAGTTCCAAAACCTGAAGTCTCATGACTGTCACGTGATTATGACGCAGTTGCTTCCGATTGCATTGAGGGGGCTTCTACCGGAAAATGTTCGAGTACCCATTGTGAAGCTGTGTGCATTCCTCAATGCAATATCTCAGAAGGTAATCAATCCAGATATTCTGCCAAGGTTACAGAAGGATGTGGTACAATGTCTTGTTAGTTTTGAATTGGTGTTCCCACCATCCTTCTTCAATATTATGACGCATCTCCTGGTTCATCTAGTGGAAGAGATTGCCATTCTCGGTCCGGTATTTCTGCACAATATGTTCCCCTTTGAGAGGTTCATGGGAGTCTTAAAGAAATATGTTCATAACCATGCTAGACCAGAAGGAAGCATCTCCAAGGGATATGGAACAGAGGAGGTCATTGAGTTTTGTGTTGACTTTATTCCTGACCTTAAGCCGATTGGTGTTTCTGACTCGCGGCATGAGGGAAGACTAAGTGGAAAAGGCACGCTGGGAAAGAAAGCAATGATATGTAGGGACGGGGATTCTTTCACTAAAGCACACTATACAGTTCTACATAATTCCACCTTGGCAGCTCCGTATATCGAGGAACACAAGAATATTGTACGCTCCAAAAACCCGGGGAAGCCTGAATCATGGATTACAGATGAACACATGAAGTCTTTCGGTGGTTGGATGCGGACACATCTCTTGAATGACACCACTGTTGGAGATCAGCTATACTTGTTGGCCGCGTCACCATCTTCTACTGTATTGAATTTCCAAGGGTACGAAATAAATGGGAATACATTCTACACGATCGCCCAAGATAAAAAGAGCACCAACCAAAATAGTGGTGTCCGCTTTGATGCAATAGACGAGAATGGACAAAAGGACACATATTATGGTTACATAGAGGAGATATGGGAACTAGACTATGGAGTCTCTTTTAAGGTCCCTTTGTTTCGCTGCAAATGGGTCAACCTGAATGGGGAAGGGGTAAAGATAGATCAGTTGTACGGAATGACAACAGTGGATCTCAACAATCTTGGTTATAGAGATGAACCATTTGTCCTAGCCAATGATGTGTCTCAGGTTTTCTATGTGAAGGACATGTCCTCCAGACCGAAAAAAAGAAAAAATATGCAAACGAATACATCATATGATGAGCCAAAGCGTCACATAGTTCTTTCAAGGAAAAGAAACATCGTGGGAATCGAGGACAAGACAGACATGTCAGAAGATTATAATAAGTTTGATGAAATTCCGCCCTTCACAGTGAAAACTGACCCAAGCATTCCGTTAAGTAAAGAAGATGCTCCATGGTTACGTCTGAAGCGGTCATAAGGAATGACATATGCCAAGAAGTTCATGCTCATATTATGTAACTCTAGTTCATGTCTTTCGCGGTTTGTGGCTTGACCGAAGGATATCTTTCGCGGTTTGTGGCCTTTAGTCCCGGTTTTGTAGTCTCAGTTTTTAATATTAATAAATGTCTTGAGTGTTAGTCCCGTTTTGTGGCTGGACCGGGAGTGCCTCTATGACCAGTTTCTAGGAGATGCCGGAGGACTGGGCTCCGTCGGCATCTCCCTGAAACTGGTCGTAGTGGTGTCCCTGCTCTCGAAAACCATCTTGCAGCTTGTAACTTCACTAAGTAGATCAATACGCCTCGGAGCTAACTAATTTCACATATTAGGGAGTGCCTCTATGACTAGTTTCTCGGAGATGCCGGAGGACTGGGCTCCGTCGGCATCTCCCTGAAACTGGCCGCAGTGGTGTCCCTTCTCTCGAAAACCATCTTGCATCTTGTAACTTCACTAACTAGATCAATACGCCTCGGAGCTAACTAATTTCACATATTAGGGAGTGCCTCTATGACCAGTTTCTCGGAGATGCCGGAGGACTGGGCTCCGTCGGCATCTCCCTGAAACTGGCCGCAGTGGTGTCCCTTCTCTCGAAAACCATCTTGCAGCTTGTAACTTCACTAAGTAGATCAATACGCCTCGGAGCTAACTAATTTCACATATTAGGGAGTGCTCTATGACCAGTTTATCGGAGATGCCGGAGGACTGGGCTCCGTCGGCATCTCCCTAAAACTGGCCGTAGTGGTGTCCCTGCTCTCTAAAACCATCTTGGAGATGCCTCAAACTGGCTGGAGGACTGGACTCACAAGGATGCATATTTATAGTACAAGCAGCTCGGCATAATGTCGACACTCACGACATAATGTCGACACTCACCCCTATTATTAGTGCTGACTCATCTTTAGTCCCGGTTGGTGTCTCCAACCGGGACTAAAGGTTCATCTTTAGTCCCGGTTGGTGACACCATCCGGGACAAGGTACAAGCCGCACGACATAATGTCGACACTCACCCCTATTATTAGTGTTGCCTGGCCCACTCTGCCGCAATCCCTTCAGTCGCGGTTGGTTTCTCCAACCGGGACTAAATATGAACCCTCTCTTTATATAGGCATTTCCCTCTATTTATTAGGTAACACTTAAGACATTTATTAATATTAAAAACCGGGACAAACCGGGACTAGCTAACACTCAGGACTAAAGCCGCCCCCTTTAGTCATAATCATGCCTAGTCCTATAGTACGCAGCTTCAGGGTCTTCATCGTCGTCGTCATCATCATCGTCATCGTCACCTGCCACTCCGGGGATCCTCAGCCCATCCATGGCATATACCAGGGGCCATTCCAGCCTCGGATTCACGGCGGGTGGGAGAGGGGTCTCCTGGAAGACGATGCCGCTACCGCCGGGACAGTGTGGGGCCTGTGGCGGGTGGACTCGTGGGCACCGTAGGCGAGGATGGTCTCCCCCGGCGATGTAGCGTATCTCTTCGATGATAGTACGGTTCGCCCACCACAGACGACGGACGGCTTCGTTGTGGTTCACCGGTGGCGGGCCATCACCCTCGTACATGGCGAGCTCCCTTTCCCGCCTACTAGCGAAGAAGGCATTCCAGGTGTCGTAGTTGTCGGGATCCCACTGGGGATCCATCCGCTGCTCCGGCGTGAGCTCGTGGTAGAAGTGGTTTGTGATGGCCGCCTGGCGTGCGGAACCTTGAGGGACAGGAGGGACATGAACCCCTCCAGCGCTCAGCATCCAGCCGGCGGGCGGCCGGTAGCCCGGCGGACAAGGGTAGTTGGAGGCGCACAGCGCCTCGGTCTCCTCGAGGGTCAGAATGTCCCATTAGGCGTTGTCCATTGTTCTAAGAGAGGAAGGTGTGGATGTGTGGATAGCCATGACACGATCACCCTAAATATAGAGGGAAAGGGCGGGAAAACTTGGCGTGAAGCTTTGGGAAATGGCGGGAAATATCTTTAGTCCCGGTAAGTGACTACATCCGGGACTAAAAGCTCTAGTAGAAAGGAAAGGGCGGGAAAACTTGGCGGGAAGAGGTGGGAAATGGCGGAAAATATTTTTAGTCCCGGTTTGTGACTACATCCGGGACTAAATGTGTGCCGAACAATGATGTTCGAGGTTTCATGGCTTTCGGTCCAAATGACCGATGTTATGTGCTGAATCACGGCATAGTTTGTGATGTTGTGCCCATATTATGCATGTGTGTGGACATTGGTATGGAGAACAATGTTGCAGGAGGAAGTTTTCCTTTTTGTCGCACGGAAAAGCCCTTTTCCATTTTCCGAGCGCAAAAAACGGGTCGTTTTGTGAAGTAACCACCAAAATGCCGTTTCACAATGCTACCGTCCCATTTTCCTAAAATACTAGACCACCTTACATGGACTATCTCCCAACCGGTACATCTCAAACCTTTTCGTCCATCCCGGGTAAAAAGGACAAATGTCTGCCGAATCGGTAGGAAGTGGGTCCGATTTGTACTACAGGTACATGATCTATTGCCCGTGATTTTTTGAAAAAATCATTTTTAGACTCGCAATATGTGGTTTCTTCAGAGATCCAATGCAAGTTCTAACGATGCTCGTCCCCTATCTTCATGCACACCGGTTCAACCATAGTTAGAAATTCAGATAATTCAAAACGGGCATAATAAATTCAAAAAAAATCCGAACAATGAAAATCCTTCGCTTGGTGTCATATTATGTTACATAGTTGAAAGGGAAAATACCAGACTTGGTATATTGATCATGTTTCGAAAAAACCTTCACAAAATGACCTATCATGTTCGAGGTTTCATGGCTTTCGGTCCAAATGACCGATGTTATGTGCTGAATCACGGCATAGTTTGTGATGTTGTGCCCATATTATGCATGTGTGTGGACATTGGTATGGAGAACAATGTTGCAGGAGGAAGTTTTCCTTTTTGTCACACGGAAAAGCCCTTTTCCATTTTCCGAGCGCAAAAAACGGGTCGTTTTGTGAAGTAACCACCAAAATGCCGTTTCACAATGCTACCGTCCCATTTTCCTAAAATACTAGACCACCTTACATGGACTATCTCCCAACCGGTACATCTCAAACCTTTTCGTCCATCCCGGGTAAAAAGGACAAATGTCTGCCGAATCGGTAGGAAGTGGGTCCGGTTTGTACTACAGGTACATGATCTATCGCCCGTGATTTTTTGAAAAAATCATTTTTAGACTCGCAATATGTGGTTTCTTCAGAGATCCAATGCAAGTTCTAACGATGCTCGTCCCCTATCTTCATGCACACCGGTTCAACCATAGTTAGAAATTCAGATAATTCAAAACGGGCATAATAAATTCAAAAAAAATCCGAACAATGAAAATCCTTCGCTTGGTGTCATATTATGTTACATAGTTGAAAGGAAAAATACCAGACTTGGTGTATTGATCATGTTTCGAAAAAACCTTCACAAAATGACCTATCATGTTCGAGGTTTCATGGCTTTCGGTCCAAATGACCGATGTTATATGCTGAATCACGGCATAGTTTGTGATGTTGTGCCCATATTATGCATGTGTGTGGACATTGGTATGGAGAACAATGTTGCAGGAGGAAGTTTTCCTTTTTGTCGCACGGAAAAGCCCTTTTCCATTTTCCGAGCGCAAAAAACGGGTCGTTTTGTGAAGTAACCACCAAAATGCCGTTTCACAATGCTACCGTCCCATTTTCCTAAAATACTAGACCACCTTACATGGACTATCTCCCAACCGGTACATCTCAAACCTTTTCGTCCATCCCTGGTAAAAAGGACAAATGTCTGCCGAATCGGCAGGAAGTGGGTCCGGTTTGTACTACAGGTACATGATCTATCGCCCGTGATTTTTTGAAAAAATCATTTTTAGACTCGCAATATGGGGTTTCTTCAGAGATCCAGTGCAAGTTCTAACGATGCTCGTCCCCTATCTTCATGCACACCGGTTCAACCATAGTTAGAAATTCAGATAATTCAAAACGGGCATAATAAATTCAAAAAAAATCCGAACAATGAAAATCCTTCGCTTGGTGTCATATTATGTTACATAGTTGAAAGGAAAAATACCAGACTTGGTATATTGATCATGTTTCGAAAAAACCTTCACAAAATGACCTATCATGTTCGAGGTTTCATGGCTTTCGGTCCAAATGACCGATGTTATGTGCTGAATCACGGCATAGTTTGTGATGTTGTGCCCATATTATGCATGTGTGTGGACATTGGTATGGAGAACAATGTTGCAGGAGGAAGTTTTCCTTTTTGTCGCACGGAAAAGCCCTTTTCCATTTTCCGAGCGCAAAAAACGGGTCGTTTTGTGAAGTAACCACCAAAATGATGTTTCAGAATGCTACCGTCCTATTTTCCTAAAATACTAGACCACCTTACATGGACTATCTCCCAACCGGTACATCTCAAACCTTTTCGTCCATCCCGGGTAAAAAGGACAAATGTCTGCCGAATCGGTAGGAAGTGGGTCCGGTTTGTACTACAGGTACATGATCTATCGCCCGTGATTTTTTGAAAAAATCATTTTTAGACTCGCAATATGTGGTTTCTTCAGAGATCCAATGCAAGTTCTAACGATGCTCGTCCCCTATCTTCATGCACACCGGTTCAACCATAGTTAGAAATTCAGATAATTCAAAATGGGCATAATAAATTCAAAGAAAATCTGAACAATAAAAATCCTTTGCGTGGTGTCATATTATGTTACATAGTTGAAAGGAAAAATACCAGACTTGGTATATTGATCATGTTTCGAAAAAACCTTCACAAAATGACCTATCATGTTCGAGGTTTCATGGCTTTTTGGTCCAAATGACCGATGTTATGTGCTGAATCACGGCATAGTTTGTGATGTTGTGCCCATATTATGCATGTGTGTGGACATTGGTATGGAGAACAATGTTGCAGGAGAAAATGGTTTTGAATTATTTATTTAAATCCAAACACTTTTTATGTTTAAAGTTTTTCTAAATTCCAAATTAATATTTAAATATATAAGTTAATTCATTTTAAAAGGTTACATTAATTATTTTTTAAAAATAGAAAATGGTTTTGGATTATTTATTCAAATCCATACACTTTTATGTTAAAAGTTTTTCTAAATTCCAAATTGATATTAAAAATATATAAGTTAATTCATTTTTAATTGTAAATGGTTCATATTTTAAATGGTTACATTAATTATTTTTTAAAACAGAAAATGTTTTTGAATTATTTATTTAAATCCAAACACTTTTTATGTTTAAAATTTTTCTAAATTCCAAAATAATATTCAAAAATATAAGTTAATTCATTTTAAAAGGTTACATTAATTATTTTTTAAAAATAGAATATGTTTTTGAATTATTTATTCAAATCCATACACTTCTTATGTTTAAAGTTTTTCTAAATTCCAAATTGATATTAAAAAAATATAAGTTAATTCATTTTTAATTGTAAATGGTTCATATTTTAAATGGTTACATTAATTATTTTTTAAAACAGAAAATGGTTTTGAATTATTTATTCAAATCCAAACACTTTTTATGTTTAAAGTTTTTCTAAATTCCAAATTAATATTCAAAAATATAAGTTAATTAATTTTAAATGGTTTCATTAATTATTTTTTAAAAATAGAAAATGGTTTTGGATTATTTATTCAAATCCATACACTTCTTATGTTTAAAGTTTGTCTAAATTCCAAATTAATATTTAAAAAATATAAGTTATTTCATTATTAATTTTAAATGGTTCGTAGTTTAAATGGTTACATTAATTATTTTTCAAAACAAAAAATGGTTTCAAATTAGTTATTCAAATCCAAACACTTTTTATGTTTAAAGTTTTTCTAAATTCCAAAGTAATTATCATTTAAAAAACATTACAAATTTAAACCCCAAAATAAAAAATAAGGCGGGAACAGAGAGAAAATAACTGAAAAAATTTGAAAACAGGGGAATACGTCCCGGTTGGAGCCACCAACCGGGACGGAAGAGCCCCCTGCGTGCGCGCCCCTTCAGCTGCTGAAAATTGGACTATAGGTCCCGGTTGGTGGCTCCAACCGGGACGTATGCACCTTTAGTCCCGGTTGGAGCCACGAACCGGGACTAAAGGCCCTTTAGTTATAACAGCGCGTGCCTCCTCTTCTTCTTCCCTTCCCCACTCACTTCTCTGCCTCTGCCTCTGCCTCTGCCCGCGCCCTCGCCGACGCCGACGCCGCCAGGCTGCCCCCGCCACTGCCGCCAGGCTGCCCCCGCCACCGCCGCGCGCTCCCCGTAGCGGCTCCGTCGTCAACGCCTCCGCCTCCGGCCGCCACCCGCGTCTCTTCCCGCGCGCCGACGACCGCGCCGCCCGCGCGTCTCCTTCCCCCGACGACCGCCGGCCGCGCCCGCATCTCTGCTTCCCGTCGACGACGCGCCCTTCCCCCACCGCCGCGCGTCAGGTACGGCGCCGCCCCTCCCTGCCTCTCTGTCCTCCCCCTCCCTCTGCTGCTGGTGGCAAAACAGAGCACCCGAATTAGATTGATTTTTTTTTGAACGGATGACGGGTGCAGAGCACCCGAAATATATTGCTGCAATAACGTCGCTGGAGTACAGGAGGCCTAAGAAATAAAAATTACACAGAGGCCCAGAAAATAAGCACCGAGGACCCTAAAAGAAACTAGAAAAAGCAATCAAGTCCACCATCTTCTTCCTCCTCCAAATCGACGAAGAAGCTCCGGTATCGGCCCGCACCTTGCCACAGGGGACGACCGACACACAGGGCGAAGCAGCGAAGGAGCGGCAGCCCTACTGCCCTTGAGTCCGACGTGTTGACGAAGCATCAGCCGCCAAGAAGCCGCCGGAGAGAAGCTCCCGGATCGAAACCGCCACGACAGGAAGCCAACACCTACACACCACAAGCCACCACCATGGTCGCTTGGTTCCGGAGTTCCTTGAGTTAGGGTTTGCGCCCCTCGGAACCCCGATTAACTTGTCGAGCATGCTTTAGGGTTACATTCCAATGCACATTAACTTGTCGTATCATCATCATTGCTTGAGCATTGCATCGATTCCATGTGTTGATTGTTTCCCTTTCTTTCCGGTGATTTGGTTCTTCTCGGTAGAATACGATATCGAGATCGAGATCGAAGACCGAGATCAAGACCATAGATAGATCTAATTAAATGACAAGTTTAATTAGAACACCCTAGTAACCCTAACAGGTGATTCCGGAGTTCCTTGAGTTAGGGTTTGCGCCCCTCGGAACCCCGATTAACTTGTTGAGCATGATTTAGGGTTACATTCCAATGCACATTAACTTGTCGTATCATCATCATTGCTTGAGCATTGCATCGATGCCATGTGTTGATTGTTTCCCTTTCTTTCCGGTGATTTGGTTCTTCTCGGTAGAATACGATATCGAGATTGAGATCGAAGACCGAGATCAAGACCATAGATAGATCGAAGACCTTTTGTAGCCTTATACTCATGTTCCCCTCTCATAGCCCTACTGCCCTTGAGTCCGACGTGTTGACGAAGCATCAGCCGCCAAGAAGCCGCCGGAGAGAAGCTCCCGGATCGAAACCGCCGCGACAGGAAGCCAACACCTACACACCATAAGCCACCACCATGGTCGCTTGGTTCCGGAGTTCCTTGAGTTAGGGTTTGCGCCCCTCGGAACCCCAATTAACTTGTCGAGCATGCTTTAGGGTTACATTCCAATGCACATTAACTTGTCGTATCATCATCATTGCTTGAGCATTGCATCGATGCCATGTGTTGATTGTTTCCCTTTCTTTCCGGTGATTTGGTTCTTCTCGGTAGAATACGATATCGAGATTGAGATCGAAGACCGAGATCAAGACCATAGATAGATTGAAGACCTTTTGTAGCCTTATACTCATGTTCCCCTCTCATAGCCCTACTGCCCTTGAGTCCGACGTGTTGACGAAGCATCAGCCGCCAAGAAGCCGTCGGAGAGAAGCTCCCGGATCAAAACCGCTGCGACAGAAAGCCAACACCTACACACCACAAGCCACCACCATGGTCGCTTGGTTCCGGAGTTCCTTGAGTTAGGGTTTGCGCCCCTCGGAACCCCGATTAACTTGTCGAGCATGCTTTAGGGTTACATTCCAATGCACATTAACTTGTCGTATCATCACCATTGCTTGAGCATTGCATCGATTCCATGTGTTGATTGTTTCCCTTTCTTTCCGGTGATTTGGTTCTTCTCGGTAGAATACGATATCGAGATCGAGATCGAAGACCGAGATCAAGACCATAGATAGATCTAATTAAATGACAAGTTTAATTAGAACACCCTAGTAACCCTAACAGGTGATTCCGGAGTTCCTTGAGTTAGGGTTTGCGCCCCTCGGAACCCCGATTAACTTGTCGAGCATGCTTTAGGGTTACATTCCAATGCACATTAACTTGTCGTATCATCATCATTGCTTGAGCATTGCATCGATGCCATGTGTTGATTGTTTCCCTTTCTTTCCGGTGATTTGGTTCTTCTCGGTAGAATACGATATCGAGATTGAGATCGAAGACCGAGATCAAGACCATAGATAGATCGAAGACCTTTTGTAGCCTTATACTCATGTTCCCCTCTCATAGCCTTAGGGTTTAGGGTTTCTCTTCATTTTTATTATTGTGTATGTATATATTAGGGTTTCACCTTCGATCCGGAAAATATTCGTTAGCCGCTTTGACTTATTCGTAACTTTCTCCTTTAGCCGCTTTGACTTATTCGTTTTTCCACCTATGCAGAAAATATGGACCCACACGTTAGAGACGAAGAAAAGGAAGAGTTGATCCAAGGTGTGATCCGTGGGGAAGATAATTTAGACGTATCAACGTTTCTGAACAACTCCGGTGAGGGTGATCCTCTTTTTACCGGAGTAGACAACTTGTTTGAGGTTGAAGGTGTTGCCTTCCGCGAGGGAGAAGGCGATGCCTTGTGTAATCGAGAAGACGACCGCTCCGGCGAGGTGCATGTAATATAAATCAATTCATTAATTAATCATCTGCTATCTATATAGAAATAGTAACGACGATCTTTCTTCTTTTAGCCCTCCGGATGAAAGGAATCTACTGAAAAGAGCAGACGAGGCCCAACCAAAAAGTTGCAAGACCATGAGAGGTTCAGGATCGAAGATGTCGCTGAAGACGGCAGACCGACAGCTCCCGAAGTTGTCGCAACCAAATTTGTGGCACAATGCGGAGTAATCGTTAGGGACTTAATCCCGATCACAATTAGAAATTGGAATAGGCCTGCTAATGCGGATGAAGAGGGAACATGTTTATTTGTCCCTAACCACGCCAAAGATTTACTGTGGAAGAGGCTCATGGTTAATTTCAAACTACCGAAGATAGAGCTGGATCCAAATGCGGAGGATCCAGTTGAGGACGCCTTACAACATGGGAGAGCCATGGAGGCTAAGGTCAGGGAGTGGGCTTTGAAGAAGATGGCCCAGTGCTTCACCAACTGGAAGAAAAGATTGCACCTTGACTATGTCATGAAAAAGAAGACTCCCGATTTCAAGAATATTCAGTTTGAGAAGATAAAACCATTCTGGGATGAGTTTGTGGAATACAAGAAATCAGAAAAAGCTAAGAAAATGTCTGAAACGAA
This sequence comes from Avena sativa, assembly GCA_916181665.1. Classification (NCBI taxonomy): domain Eukaryota; kingdom Viridiplantae; phylum Streptophyta; class Magnoliopsida; order Poales; family Poaceae; genus Avena; species Avena sativa. The sequence goes on from OV702284.1 coordinate 382,146,125, forward strand.
TAAGCTGAATGCTGCTAAGAAGAAGTATCACCATACTATGGGGCAAGGTGGCTACAGGGTTGGCATTCCTAAGTGGGAGAAACTTGAGCAGGAACTGCGTGATAAAAAGATCACCCCAGAGACAGACGATTGGGTAGAACGTGCAAGGAATTGGTTTTACGGGCATGGGGGCACGTTGGACTCGGAAGGGAGGTGTATATATAACATACGACATAAAGAAGACCCCTTGCCAATCGAGAGGATCAGAAAAGCAGTAAAGGCTGTTAAAGATGGGGACTTCATTCCCGATAGAGAGAATGATGAGCTCACACTCGCCCTTGGAAATAAGGAACATGATGGACGAACACGAGGCACAATAGGCTCCCAATCATGGAGGACTGGGTTTCCCGAAGAGAGGAAGAAATATCCTGATAGAAGCCGTCAGAGGAGTAAGGACAGGGCAACAGTTGAAGCAGAAAGTCAGAAAGAGCGAATGCGTTTAATTGAAGAACGATTAAAGCAACAACAAGATGAAATTAACACACTTAAAGAGCAAAGTACTACCGGCCCATCTCAGCAGCACACTGCATTCGATGCTACCGGCCTATCGAATAATCGAAAAAGCAGTGTGGCTTCCACCGAGGTCCTGGGTGATGACAATGGTGATGCCGATGATGCACCGACGATGGCTCCTGTTGGCTACCCAGTGGATGATATCACAGAGATGACACACTGCGAGCTACATGTCAAAGTTGTGAACATATCAATGAAGGTGGCGGTCGGCTATGCCTTACCAATTGGACCCACACCAACTTACCACTGTCGTCCGGTTCCAGAGGGCTACGCTGTTGTCGGCGTGGATGAAATCATGCCCACCTTTGAGGTTTTGGATCTTCACTACCCTGCTGGTGAAGGGGATGTGACTGTGCTGGGTGACGCAAAAAACGTCACCATTCTATGGCCGAAGGATTGTATCGTGCTTCGAAATCACACGCCAAGGCCATCTTCGCCGCCGCCTCACCCGTCTCCAGCGAGGTCGTCGCCGCCGCGGCAGCCGTCTTCGTCGCCTCACCCGGCTCCGTCGCCTCACCAATCTCCGGTGCAGCCATCGCCGTGGGAGCCATCGCCGGCGCCTCAGGATAAAAAGCGTAAGCGTACCGCTACTGTGCGTCATAAGCGATCGCCGAAACATAAACAAGAGCCTCTTCCAAAAGTACCAACGGTTCCTCCCAAGAGAGCTTATGACTGTACTGAAGAGGAGACTGCGGCGATCGTTGATGCGGAAACGACAGTGTTTTTCGCTAAGCTGAGGCGGCTGAAAGAGCCAGAGTTCCCCAGCACCAAAGAAGAAAAAGCCAAAGTGTTGAAAATGCTAAAGAATCTTCATCAACCCGAGCCAAAGCTGTCATCAGACTATGAGCGTTCTATTCTCAAGTCACATGCGGCACAAAAAGCCTCGAAGAGCAGTACTGATGCAAGCGGGAAATCTGTTGCCCAGCTCGGAGAACAAGCAAAACAGACTTGCGCCCCTCTCAAGGTGATTTCTCAAACCAATGTGGGGTCGAGCAAATATGGGGCCGAAGAGCAGTATGATCCAGAGGTAGTTGCACAATACGGAGAAGCTGCCGCTGCTCAAGGTATGAGTATTGCCCAGTACTTATCCCAGTTAGATTTCTTCCCCGTGAGTGAAGTAGCATACAAATACCAGTACGGAAAACCTCTCGTCAAACCTGAGGAGGTAAACAATCTTCCAACAAAAATGCGAAGATTGCATAACTGGTACATGCATGCCACAAGGGCCGGGGCTAACTGGATAGTGCTGAGGGTTACAAAAAAGCATCATGGGAAAGATAAGGATGACATGATATCCATTGAATTTGATGAACTATTTCAATTATCCAATCAAGACGCCTTGGACAAATCGATCATCAGTGCCTATTGTCTGTAAGTACTAATTCTGTAATTAATTTAGTCTCCAGCTATATTATTTTTTTTATTGCATGTATATAATCATACTGTAATATGCAGAATGAAGATTCTCGAATGCAGCAGAGGAAAAATCTATGACATTGGCTTCATTGACCCATATTGGGTTCATGAAGCTAATCTCAAAATAAGCCCCCAGGATACGGAGGATAATATAGTACACGCGTTAAGGTTTCAAGAAACCAAAAGGGAAATACTATTTCCTTACAACTTCCAGTGAGTGTTATTGTCTTGTATACACTTTCTATTTCGCTTACTCGATGTTAAGTATATAATTGATTAGTTCTGCATTCGCAGGTACCACTATATTCTGTTAATCATTCAACTTGACAAAGGGCGTGTACTAGTCATGGACTCGAAACATAAACCCCTTGAGACGTGGAAGGACATGCAGATACTTCTCCAGCGGTAATTCTAATCATTACGACACTATATCGGCAACGTTCGTGAATTTTATGATATCAAGTACTTAATAACTTATTTTATTCGTTTTCTACGCCGGGCAGCGCTTGGAAACGGTTCACCAAGAAGGCTAGGGGTGTTTGGAAAGAGGAGCTTACATTTCAACCACTAGATGTAAGCACCACTAGCTATATCCGCGCATCTCTTTGATTCTAGTTTTGATACAGTTATTATCATGCTTGATTATTATTTTGATTGAACTCTGTTCTCGTAAAGTGCCTGACGTAGGGACCAGGTAACAATCTATGTGGATACTATGTATGCGAGTTCATCCGGCAGACGTGCGATAAGAAGGGCAGAAATTTAGAGCAACTCCACGTACGTAAACAATTTCTATAGTTTTTTATTACAATCAAATTGTGTTTAGTTTCATATTCATATAGGCTGACTCCTTTTTTAAATCAGATCGAACGTCTATGGGACGGTCTTCTGCCATACGAGCAATTCAGGAGGAATTAGCGGGATTCTTGGATGCAGAAGTCCTAAACACACAAGGGGAATACTACTCGGCTGTGTATAGACAATAGGAATTGTAAAAATAGCAACTTTCAAGAAATTGGCCGGTAGCATCGAATAGCAACTTTTGTATGTAGTGCATGAACTCGATCCGTGTATTGAATGTAATGCTGTCATGATGATCTTGTGTAATATAAGGTTCCTTTTGATGATAAGTGCAAAACACTAAATAAACAATAAAACAACCTAAATGAATTCTCTGCCGCGGCACAAAAAGTGGCGAAAATGCTGCCGCGGCAACAAAATGTGCCAAAATGAATTCTCTGCCGCGGCAGAGAAATGGGCCAAATCTCTGCCGCGGCAGCAGGTTATTAGTCCCGGTTCGTGTTACGAACCAGGACAAATGCTCCACCCCCCCCCCCCTCGCGCTCTGATGCCGCCACGTGTGCCCCATTTGTCCCGGTTGGTGGGGCAACCGGGACTAATGGTTAGAGCTTTAGTCCCGATTGCCCCGTCTCGGTTGGGCAACCGGGACTAATGGCCCTTACCAACCGAGACGCATGGGCCCTTTTCTACCAGTGAGATAACTGCTTTAAGCAAAGTGTGTAAGGTAAACAATCCACTTGTTCCATGAACAAGAGACCGTTGTTTTCTCCCTAGTAGCAACAACACATCTACAACCGAAGAGATTTCTGTCACTTCCCTTGGAAACTAGAGGCATGATCCCACTATCGAGCATAAATACCCCCTCTTGGAGTCACTAGCAACTACTTGGCCAAGATAGATACTAACAACGGAGAGAATGCATGGTCACAAAGAACACAAACAAGATAGAATCATAAAGACAAAACCATTAATCAATCTGACATAGTAATCTCAATATCCATCGGATCCCCGCAAACACAACATGCATGATTACAAATAGATTATACCTTGATCATGAACGGAGCTTACAAGATCTATATGAAGCAAATATGCCCTAGAGGCAATCTGTCACATCCCAAAAATTTCCAAATTTTGAAATGTGAAAAATAAATAAATAAACAAAATAAATGATTGTTGAAATTTAGGGTGAAAAGAAACTTTTTGATTCCAATTGGAAACATTAAAACCCATCTTGAACAAATTTTGAATAAAGTTTAAATCCAACTAAATTCAAATCAAGTGAAATGCATTCTTTATAAATGCATCTTGAAAATTTAAACACTTGGAAAATAAACCAAATCCCTAAGACCCTAATGGCAGAAAAACATTTCCAAGATATCTCTAAGACCATGGATTTGAACCATATAAAATTGTCAACAAACATTTATAAATGATCAAGAATGACAAATGGAAATATTATAAAACCATAGAAATTGATTTCATTCGATTTGAAGACATAGATAAAATCTTATGAATTTAGTAAGATAAGGAAATTGAATTTCCAAAGCTAATAAAGCACCTATCTAAAAATCCATACCAAATGGTGAGCAAATAATCTTAAAGATATTAAAAAGGTTAAACAAATATTAAATAAGATTTTACAAATTGGAATCACCAAGTTTTGGTCTTTAAATGAAAAGAAATGGTTTTTAAAAGACAAAGGAAGAAATAATAAATAAGGAATATTTTATAAGAGCCAAATTAAAACTTGGCCAAGCAAATAAAATAAAATATTTTTGTTAAATAAAAAGATTAAAGGATTATTTAAAATCATGAGGATTAATTATTATCCAACTTCATTTAAGTAAAGATTTTTTCCATTTTAAATGAACATTAAAAACATAATAAAGTATTTTTGAATAATAATTCAAAGTGAAATTATTTTTGTATAAATAAAACCTACTAAAAAGATTTGGTGAAATTTAGATTTCAAATAGAGTTTTAAAACATATTTAAATCCTATTTGAAATAAAGACAAATGTCTATTTTTAAAATAAATAATAGGCCCTAAATAGAATAAAGGTATTATTCTAAAATGAACTTTGGAATATGTTAATAAACAATATTAAAAATATACTCAAGTTTGGTAAAGGTTTGAATTTAAATGGAGTTTGAATTATTTGAATAAAAATCAAAACAGATAAATAGAACAGGAAAAAGAAAAGAAACAAAACAAAAAAGAATGAAACAAACCAACCCAACAAGCCCAGTCCAGCCCAGCAGCGCAGCCCATCTTCTTTTCCTCCCCCGAATCGTTTTTCACCAGAAAACACACCCGTAGAGTCGATGACGACCGGACCCCACCTCCCCTCTCTCTCTCACTCGCAAACGACGTTGTCCCACCTGCCAGTACATCGTCTTCAACCCCGCGACCTATTCCCCCTCTCCCTCATCGCCGTTTCTGCCGATTGAATGCGCGCTTGATTCTGCATTAACAACGTGCTAATTCAGCCCCGTGACCTCGCACATTTAAGCACCCCTCTCCCCTCTCTGATCTCCTTCACTCACCTGGCTCTCTCCGCCCCCAGGCTGCCACAATTTCGAGCTCACGCCCCACTGCTCCGACGAGCATTTTTCTTCACTTCCGGCCAGTACTCGCCGCGCCTTGCCCCCTCGACCACGCGATCCTGTTCCCCATCTCCTGACGAACACCTCTGTATCTCCATCTCTCCCACGCGTACTCCGCATCATCGGCAACCTCAACGACAACACTCCGCCGTCGTCTGCCTCCACTCCGGCGACATCTCCCCGGTAAACCCGATCGCTCCTCTCCCCTCGTGGACACTCTCATACTCGCCTCACTCTTGCGAACCTAACAGTACCTTCCACTTGTCTTAGCGCGTCCTCTAGCTTCACCTTCGACGACATCTGAGCGCACCCGACGACGACGCAAACTCCAGCGAGCGATTAAGGTCGACACCGTGTGCCCCTGGCCTCCTCACGACGACCTTGAGCTTCACCACGCCTCTGCAATCTTGGTAAGCCCTTCCCCTCTCTCTAGATTCATGTATCACCAGCAACCTCGCTTGCCGAGCGCGCCACCGCCACTCGCCGCCGCCAGCGCCGCCACTCGATGGCCAGTAGATGTGAACCGTAGGATCTCGATCTAATGGATGCGATAGAAAGTCAAGCAAAGGGTTAAGTTAGCCTCTGTACCGAGCGATTTAAGTTAGATCCAACAGCCCATGATGCTCGATCCAGACGAACGGTACAGACCAATTGCAACCCGACGACGACGCAATCCAGGTGAACACCGACCACCCCGCGCCTCCTAGATCACGCGCACAGCATCGCCTTGCTCTTGCGCATCTGACCGCACCTTCGTTTTGCCTTAGGGCGATCTCCAGCGACGTCCTCGACCGTGGACAGAACCACCCGACGCCGACGAAGTCTCCGGCGAGCAATCGCCACCGTCCCCGTGCGCCCCTTGCCCCGTCGACCACACGCCAAGCTTCACCACAACCTCGCGACCTCGGTAAGCCTACTCTCTTCCTCTCTCGCTTCCTAAGACCACCGCAGAGCCACCGCCTGGCCGTGCGCCGCCGCTAGTCGCCGTCGGCGCCGCTCAGTTTTGGTCCAGCGAATCAGTACCGTAGGATCTAGTTTGAACGAACGAGATTAGATCACTTAAACTCGAAAAGGTACGCAGCCAGCACCGTGCGATGCCACTTGATCTAACGGCCTACAGCCCGCGATCCACCCGAACCGGTACCACCCAATGAGACAGCGACGCGTTGCCTGTATTAGATCTAAAATCAGTTTTGAATCAGATTTATTTACAAATTTCAAACCCTTATAACTTTCAAACCACACGTCCAAAAATTACAAATTTTATATCACTGGATTCAGTGGAACAAGACCTAGCCAACCATGCCCTTAGTTTAGCAAATAGTATCTGTTAGCTTGTTTGAATTTGCAGAAACATTTGTGTACTTTTTTAGAGTAGAAAAATTGTTTAAAATCGATTTTAGGTTTAAATCTTTTGCAAAATGGTTTGTAGTGACCTTACTGACCCTAGGAACCAACCCATGGTTTTGGAAATGAAATTGGAAAAATTTAGAATGGATTAATTGAATTAGTCTAATTCTAGCTAAGTAATGATAATGGTTTTATTATGAAAAAGGATTTTGGAATAAAAACTATTGGGAAAATATTATAATTCAAAGCTATTGACCTAAAACACCAAGTCTTGAGAGTTAGAAACTTTTGGTGAGAACTTAAAGATTTTGATTTGATAAAACCATTTTCCACCACATAAAATGTTGAATGGATTTTAAAATAGATTTTGGGCAAAACCCTCTAACTAATGACTTTGCCATTTTGGTAAATGACCAATTTGGACCTTACAAAGTCTATAAACCTAGTAGAGACCAACCTTGCAATAGAACCATCCTTTGCATACTTATGCATGACTTAGGTTCCATTTGCTTTGTGAGTGTGAAATTGTTTGTTTGACTTTGGTTTGGAATGTTAGTTGATTTTGTGTTTGCTTGATTGTAGTGAAATTAGCAAAGTGTGAGACTAGCAAGATCAAGGAGAGAACCACCATTCCCTACCAAAAAGGCAAGTGACACTATCATCTAAAGTCCTAATATTTTCATTATACTTAGTGGATTTTGAAAACATGCATGAAAATAATTTTATACTTATGCTATGCTAAATCCTAATAGGATGCCCTTACTTTACTTAGAGAAAATCTTGTAGTTGTACATGCTTATCCATGCTATATTTGGAAAGAGATACATGTTGAGATTTTACAAAGGTTAAGAAAAGGACTAGTGTTTTACATAATAAAACAAGGACTCAATGAACCACCTAGGTGGAGGATACTTTAAGTTTTGGAGAAGGTAGCAACAAAAGGAACCATGTCTATGGCAATCACTTTGTGTTGTGCTCCAAATGAAAACCACATAGGAAACTTAGAGATTGAACATGCTTCTCCAATTGTGGCTTTCGTGTGCAACCACATGCTATTATGGCTCTGGCTTAGTCAACTACATTAGGAAGACCCATACATTGTCTTTAGTTACCGGACATGGGGATCTGGAATGCTTCATGGGGGCTGAAGACAAGCTAGCAATGATGTATGGGAGGACCTTTTGGAAAAACTTCGTCACATTCTCAATCTGCCAGTACTCTATCTTGGTGAGCACTAATCCAGTAGGCCACTGGTGGCAAAAGGATGGGATTGTGACATGTGGGTAAAGTGTACTCCTTCTGCAGAAGTTAATAAAATCTAAGTACTTAGCCGTGTCCCCGGTTATGGACAATACTGAGCAACTAAAGTTTGAACTATGGGAGATCTCGACATTCCAACTTCTAATATAAAAACTTGATGCACTTGGGGGTACCAAGGAATTCAAAGAGATTTGTTAAGCTTGATGCACTTGGGGTTACCAAGGTGCTCAAGAGCATGATGTACTTGGGGTTACCAAGGAACTCATGAGATATTGATAAAACTTGTTGCACTTGGGGTTACCAAGTAGCTCAAGAGATTTTTGACAAGGATTTGAACACTTGAGTTTCTACCAAGGAGTTCAAGGGATTCTTGGAAAAGAGATTTGACAAAAGACCAAAACCATTTTTGAAAAGATAGGATAAAATATTGCTTTATGCAAATAAGCCTTAAACTCTACTTAGCCAAATATGCAGGTATTGATAGGATCCACTCATAGTATACATAGTAGTGAAACTTGCCAATACAATTCAAATGTATTGACCCTTGTGGCTGTAACTTGTAACGTTGCAGGTTTGATTGATTTTATTGAAGATTGTTTGATTAGGGTTACAAAGTCTACAACCAACATCTGCCTGTGGCACTTTGAAGATGAAGGACCCATGACTATAGTTATTCCGTTGCAATGTAATGTAATAGCCAAATGAGCTATGTAAGATGTAATAAAAATTATGTTATTCCGGGTTATAAAGTTAGGTTATGACCTTTGTATCTTGATATTACATCTTAACTGTGGATGCTAGCTATTGATCCAGGGACTAGCATTGTAAAACACAGGAGGGATCTATCTTATTAAGGATTGGGACCTCTACAGATGGTATCAGAGCAATGTGTTGCCTGTAGGATTTGTAAACCTAGGATTGGACAAAAACCCTTAGAAAAATAGGAGTGTATTTGTTCCAAAAACTTATTTACAAAAACACTTGTAAACTCTTTCCTTAACCATTTTGGTTTCAACTCTACTTCACCCTCTACTTCAACTTGATGGAAAAACCTACCCATGGCCCAAGACTACACCATGTGCAAAGGACTACTTCAACATCTTCAACTCTAATGACTTCAACTTCTTCAACTCTAATGACTTCAACATCTTCAGCATATTCCCCAAGGACATCCAACTTGGAAACTACTAAGGACCACAAGTGAAGCAAGGAAATCTTGCACAAGAATTAGAGACCGAGGGAATGCAAAATAAGAAGGAGCCATCAACAACTTTGAAGTCTTGCAACCAAGAATTTTTCTCAAGGAAACCATGATCTCATGCAAGGAGAATCATGCATGATGGAGAGATCACAAGTGAACCCTATAGATGGACCACCATATTTTAGTTAAAGACAAAACCACCAACTCATGTGAGTAACAAAAATGTTTTGTTGACGAAGTATGTGCTTGAACCATGTTTGAGTGAAATGTTTGATTAGTGATTGCTTGCAATTGCTTGTGTGAATTGTGATCTGTGTGATTAGAAATATTTCCTTAGAAATATCTTGCCTATTCTAAATCTCCCTTCAACCCAAACAGATGACTACTCCAAAAGACTCCAAGGTTGATGACATCAACACCAACCAAGCTGACAGCATGAAAGAGCTCATAGCAACCCAACACCAGTTGAACCAACTGACAGCTCAGTTCATAGCCAACAATAGTGATAAAGACCCAGCACTGCAAAGGTTTTTGGAAGAACAATCCCAACTGATGCTCAAGGTGACTAATCAAATGATCAGCATGGAAGAAAACTATCCCAAAGGAGTGTATGATAACAAGGATGACAAGAATGTTATTCTAGATGGAGCCCCAGCTTGCATTATTTGTGGAGACAAAGATCATACTTCCAAGGAGCATGAAGGACAATGCCCCAATTGTGAAGAAGAACATCCTGTTGGACAATGCCCTACCTCTCAAGCTACTTGCTACCTGTGTGAAGGAAGTGATCATACTCCTAACCAATGTCCTATCTACTCCATGGTGGAACAAAGGAAACAAGAAGGATCCAAGTCTACCAAAGGAAAAGGACCACTTATACCTCCAAACAAGACAACCCAATTCAAAGGATCAAAGAAACTTAAGAAACAAAAGCAAGACATGAGCCTTGCACAATGTCGTAAATGTAAGGAAATGGGACACTACTCCAGTGGATGTCCAGAGAACAAGAAGAATAAAGAGATTGACCAAGTGTGGTGCAACAACTGCAAAGAATTAGGCCACTATGTAGCAACTTGTCCACAAGAGCCACGTAAAGAACTCAAGGACATTCATTGTTTCAACTGCAAGAACCCAGGGCATTATGCAAGCAACTGTCCAGAAAAGATGAAGAACAAGTTGAACAAGCCTATGGAGAAACTCAACCTCGGCCCATGAGTCAAGCATAGAAATTAAGGACTCCATGCAAATGTTTGCTTAGAGAAATTTCCCAGGATCCCAAGAAGGACAATATGTAATTTTGTTTGAAAAATTTTAAGGGTGGTAGTACCCTAGTTGTTTTGAACTTGCTTGTAACCCCAGCCTTCCCAAATCTCGGGACGAGATTTATTTTAAGGGTGGTAGCCTGTCACATCCCAAGATTTTCCAAATCTTGTAATGTGAAAATAAATGAATAAAATAAAACTTTGTTTGATTTTCAGAGCCAGAAGAAACATTTTGAATTCAATTGGAACCTCAAACCAATTTGGATTAAATAAAATCCTAAAGGAATTAAAAAAGATAAACATTTTAAATAGAGGAAAATAAAATGTTTTGGAAATACCATTATTGATCTTTTAAATAAAAGATTTTGTTTTTAAAGGAAAAGGTGGATTTATAAATAAAGATTATTTTATAAAGCCAAATTAAACCTTGGCCAAGATTTTGAAATAAAATGTTTTGTTTTGTTTAAAAATAGTAAAGGTCTATTTAAATAAAATAATAAGGAATTAATATCCAAATTTTATTTAAATAAAAGGTTTTACCATTTTAATAAAAACATCAAAACTTATTAAGTTATTTTAAATAAGCTTTCCAAATATTTTATATTCTCAAATAAAACCTACTAGAGAGTTTTTGCTTTATTTTAGATTTCAAAATAAATATCTCAATAAAGCAAATCCTATTTGATTTCATAATGAAAGTCTATTATATTTAATTAACAATGGACTCTAAAATAAAAGGTTATTTTATTTTAAACAAGTATTTCAAGTATCTTATATTTTCAAATAAAACCTACTGATTTGATTTTGAAAATATTTGGATTTCAAATGGAGATTTTTATAATTAAATCAAACCCTATTTTATTTAACTAAAGAACCATTTTATTTAATTAAAGAGTGTATCTTAAAAAGAATAAAAATTATTATTTTATTTTGGATTTTGGTTTATGTTTCTGAACAGAACAAAATTCATAGTTGCAAAGTTTGTTGATTATTTGAATTGATTTGAAGGTTGTTTGGTTGATTGAAATTCAAAACAGAAATCGGAAATAGAAAAAGAATAAAAAATTACAGAATAAAAAAATGGATTTGAACCAGACCCAACCCAGCAGCCCAGGAAGCCCACCAACCAGCCCAACTCCCCTCCCGAAAGAAAACGTTTCGCACTCCTTTTTGAACCCGCGGAGCAACTGACTAGTGGACCCTTCGCTCGTTTCTTTCCCCCACTGACGACTGGACCCATTTTCCCTGTTCACCCTCCTTCTTCCTCGCGGTGACAGCGCCCCCCTCTCCTCGACCGTTTCTGGCGACAATTGCGAGCATCAATTGACGTTAACGCGGTAGTTAATCGCTCCTGCGACCGCGCATTCTTAAGCACCTCTCCCTCCTCGACATTTTTCCCCAGACCACTCCTCCTCTCTGCCCCTAGGCTGTCGCCAATCCCTTCTGCACCGCCGCCGTCTCCGACGAGGTTCGGTGTCGATTCCGGCCAAGCCACACCACCCCGAGCCTCCCTGAGCACGCTGGCAGCTTCCCCACTCCCAGACGCACCCCCCAGCACTTTAGTTCGACCGCGGGCGCCCCGGAGCGTCGGCTTTGACAAGCTCCGACAGCGCCGCCGTCTGTTTCTTCTCCGACGACGCAATCCAGGTGAACACCGACCACCCCGCGCCTCCTAGATCAAGCGCACAGCATCGCCGTGCTCTTGCGCATCTGACCGCACCTTCGTTTTGCCTTAGGGCGATCTCCAGCGACGTCCTCGACCGCGAACAGAACCACCCGACGCCGACGAAGTCTCCGGCGAGCAATCGCCACCGTCCCCGTGCGCCCCTTGCCCCGTCGACCACACGCCAAGCTTCACCACAACCTCGCGACCTTAGTAAGCCTACTCTCTTCCTCTCTCGCTTCCTGAGACCACCGCAGAGCCACCGCCTGGCCGTGCGCCGCCGCTAGTCGCCGTCGGCGCCGCTCACTTTTGGTCCAGCGAATCAGTACCGTAGGATCTAGTTTGAACGAACGAGATTAGATCACTTAAACTTGAAAAGGTACGCAGCCAGCGCCGTGCGATGCCACTTGATCTAACGGGCTACAGCCCGCGATCCACCCGAACCGGTACCGCCCAATGAGACAGCGACGCGTGGCCTGTATTAGATCTAAAATCAGTTTTGAATTAGATTTATTTACAAATTTCAAACCCTTATAACTTTCAAACCACACGTCCAAAAATTACAAATTTTATATCACTGGATTCAGTGGAACAAGACCTAGCCAACCATGCCCTTAGTTTAGCAAATAGTATCTGTTAGCTTGTTTGAATTTGCAGAAACATTTGTGTACTTGTTTAGAGTAGAAAAAATGTTTAAAATCGATTTTAGGATTAAATCTTTTGCAAAATGGTTTGTAGTGACCTTACTGACCCTAGGAACCAACCCATGGTTTTGGAAATGAATTTGGAAAAATTTAGAATGGATTAATTGAATTAGTCTAATTCTAGCTAAGTAATGATAATGGTTTTATTATGAAAAAGGATTTTGGAATAAAAACTATTGGGAAAATATTATAATTCAAAGCTATTGACCTAAAACACCAAGTCTTGAGAGTTAGAAACTTTTGGTGAGAACTTAAAGATTTTGATTTGATAAAACCATTTTCCACCACATAAAATGTTGAATGGATTTTAAAATAGATTTTGGGCAAAACCCTCTAACTAATGACTTTGCCATTTTGGTAAATGACCAATTTGGACCTTACAAAGTCTATAAACCTAGTAGAGACCAACCTTGCAATAGAACCATCCTTTGCATACTTATGCATGACTTAGGTTCCATTTGCTTTGTGAGTGTGAAATTGTTTGTTTGACTTTGGTTTGGAATGTTAGTTGATTTTGTGTTTGCTTGATTGTAGTGAAATTAGCAAAGTGTGAGACTAGCAAGATCAAGGAGAGAACCACCATTCCCTACCAAAAAGGCAAGTGACACTATCATCTAAAGTCCTAATATTTTCATTATACTTAGTGGATTTTGAAAACATGCATGAAAATAATTTTATACTTATGCTATGCTAAATCCTAATAGGATGCCCTTACTTTCCTTAGAGAAAATCTTGTAGTTGTACATGCTTAGCCATGCTATATTTGGAAAGAGATACATGTTGAGATTTTACAAAGGTTAAGAAAAGGACTAGTGTTTTACATAATAAAACAAGGACTCAATGAACCACCTAGGTGGAGGATACTTTAAGTTTTGGAGAAGGTAGCAACAAAAGGAACCATGTCTATGGCAATCACTTTGTGTTGTGCTCCAAATGAAAACCACCTAGGAAACTTAGAGATTGAACATGCTTCTCCAATTGTGGCTTTCGTGTGCAACCACATGCTATTATGGCTCTGGCTTAGTCAACTACATTAGGAAGACCCATACATTGTCTTTAGTTACCGGACATGGGGATCTGGAATGCTTCATGGGGGCTGAAGACAAGCTAGCAATGATGTATGGGAGGACCTTTTGGAAAGACTTCGTCACATTCTCAATCTGCCAGTACTCTATCTTGGTGAGCACTAATCCAGTAGGCCACTGGTGGCAAAAGGATGGGATTGTGACATGTGGGTAAAGTGTACTCCTTCTGCAGAAGTTAATAAAATCTAAGTACTTAGCCGTGTCCCCGGTTATGGACAATACTGAGCAACTAAAGTTTGAACTATGGGAGATCTCGACATTCCAACTTCTAATATAAAAACTTGATGCACTTGGGGGTACCAAGGAATTCAAAGAGATTTGTTAAGCTTGATGAACTTGGGGTTACCAAGGTGCTCAAGAGCATGATGTACTTGGGGTTACCAAGGAACTCATGAGATATTGATAAAACTTGTTGCACTTGGGGTTACCAAGTAGCTCAAGAGATTTTTGACAAGGATTTGAACACTTGAGTTTCTACCAAGGAGTTCAAGGGATTCTTGGAAAAGAGATTTGACAAAAGACCAAAACCATTTTTGAAAAGATAGGATAAAATATTGCTTTATGCAAATAAGCCTTAAACTCTACTTAGCCAAATATGCAGGTATTGATAGGATCCACTCATAGTATACATAGTAGTGAAACTTGCCAATACAATTCAAATGTATTGACCCTTGTGGCTGTAACTTGTAACGTTGCAGGTTTGATTGATTTTATTGAAGATTATTTGATTAGGGTTACAAAGTCTACAACCAACATCTGCCTGTGGCACTTTGAAGATGAAGGACCCATGACTATAGTTATTCCGTTGCAATGTAATGTAATAGCCAAATGAGCTATGTAAGATGTAATAAAAATTATGTTATTCCGGGTTATAAAGTTAGGTTATGACCTTTGTATCTTGATATTACATCTTAACTGTGGATGCTAGCTATTGATCCAGGGACTAGCATTGTAAAACACAGGAGGGATCTATCTTATTAAAGATTGGGACCTCTACAGTACCAGGCTTCTTTGAAGAAGAGTGGAAGTAAGAGTACTTCCCACTGAGGTACACTTGTTGTAAATGTTGTGGACATTCTTCTCATTGATTCCTATGTTAACTCTTGGGTATTTGATACCGGATCGGTTGCTCATATTTGGAATTCGATGCAGGGGCTAATAAGGACTAGAGAAGTGCAGAAAGGCGAAGTGCATTTTTGTGTCGGAAATAAAGCAAGGGTTGCTGCATTGTTCGTCGGCGTCATGCAACTTCACCTTCCATCAGGATTTATTATGGAGTTGAATAATTGTTATTACATTCCTAGTATGGGTCGAAACATTTTATCACCTTCATGTTTGATGAGGGATGGTTATTCATTCGCGAGTGCAAACAATGGTTGTGTAATCTCTAAGAATGCTATGTTTATGGATGATGCTCCCATTGTGAATGGGTTATTTATTTTAAACTTTGGTGATGCATCTGTTTACAATGTTAGTGCTAAAAGGCTTCGGCCTAATGATTTGAGTCCTACCTATTTATGGCATTATCGTTTGCGGCATATAAGTGAAAAACCCATGAAGAAGCTCCATGGTGATGGTCTTCTAACTTCGTTTGATTTTGAATCATACGAGACATGTCAAGCTTGTTTACTTCGAAAGATGACCAAGTCACCTTTTTCGGGTTTACCCGAGAGAGCGATAGACTTGTTGGAACTCATACATACTGATGTATGTGGACCAATGAGCACGACAGCCAGAGGAGGATATCACTACTTCATTACTTTTACTGATGATTTCAGTAGATATGGTTATGTCTACTTGATGAGGCATAAGTCTGAAACTTTTGAAAAGTTTAAGGAGTTTCAGAGTGAAGTAGAGAATCAACGTGGCAAGAAAATAAAGGCCTTGCGATCTGATCGTGGAGGTGAATATTTGAGTCACGAGTTTAGCGATCATCTTAAGAGTTGCGGAATTGTTCCACAACTTACGCCGCCCGCAATGCCTCAAAGGAACGAGGTCTCCCAACGGCGTAATCAAACTTTGTTGGACATGGTTCGATCGACGATGAGCCAGTCGGATTTGCCATTGTCATTTTGGGGTTTTGCTCTAGAAACGGCAGCTTTCACACTTAAAAGGGTACCATCTAAATCCGTAGTTAAGACACCATATGAGATGTGGACTGGAAAGAATCCCAGTTTGCCTTTTCTAAAGATTTGGGGTTGTGATGCATTTGTCAAGCGACTTCAGTCGGACAAGCTAACACCAAAATTGGATAAGTGCATTTTCGTGGGATATCCGAGGGAAACCTTAAGGTATTACTTCTACAACCGAGAGGAGGGCAAAGTGTTTGTCGCTCGTAGCGGTTTTTTCCTAGAGAAAGAGTTTATCACAAAGGGAACAAGTGGATGGTCGGTGCGACTTGAAGAAGTTCAAGATGAGCCAGTTGGGGATGCTTCTACGAGTGATGCTATTGTAGCAGAACAAGTTGAGGAACCCGTGGCAACAGAAGCACCACAACCACGAAGGTCGGCGAGGCTCCGCGAAGCGCGGGAATTATTATTGTTAGACAATGATGAGCCTGCGACCTATGCAGAAGCGATGGTGGACCCAGACTTTGAGAAATGGCTGATCGCCGTGAGATCCGAGATAGACTCCATGGGTGACAATCAAGTTTGGAACTTGGTTGACCTTCCTGATGGTTTTAAAGCCATCGAGTGAAAATGGATCTATAAGAAGAAGATTGATATGGATGGAAATGTTCACATCCATAAAGCTCGACTTGTTGCAAAAGGTTTTCGACAAGTTCAAAGAGATGACTACGATGAGACTTTGTCGCCCGTAGCAATGCTTAAATCTATACGGATAATTCTAGCCATTGCTGCACATTTAGACTATGAAATATGGCAGATGGATGTCAAGACGGCTTTCCTAAATGGAATCCTTACTAAGGGCGTGTATATGATGCAGCCCGAAGGTTTTGTTGATCCAAACAATGCTGGAAAGGTATGCAAACTTCTGAAGTCTATTTATGGGCTGAAGCAAGCATCTCGGAGTTGGAACATTCGATTTGATGAAGTTGTAAAGGAGTTTGGCTTCATCAAAAACGAACAAGAACCTTGTGTTTACAAGAAGGAAAGTGGGAGAGCGCTGGTATTTCTAATCTTATATGTAGAAGACATATTGCTGATTGGAAATGACATTCCTATGCTCGAGTCTGTTAAGACCTCATTGAAAAATAGTTTTTCGATGAAGGACTTAGGAGAAGCGGCATATATTCTGGGCATCAAGATCTATAGAGATAGATCAAGGAGGCTAATTGGATTTAGCTAGAGTACATACATTGACAAAGTGTTGAAACGGTTCAGCATGGAAGAGGCTAAGAAAGGGTTCTTGCCCATGTCTCATGGCATAAAACTTAGCAAGACTCAGTGTCCTTCGACTACTGATGAGCGTGAGCGCATGAGTAGGGTTCCATATGCTTCGGATATTGGATCCATCATGTATGCAATGATATGTACTCGCCCAGATGTTTCCTATGCTCTAAGTGTTACGAGCAGATACCAGGCTGATCCAGGTGAAGGTCACTGGACAGCGGTAAATAACATCCTTAAGTACTTGAAAAGGACTAAGGATGTGTTCCTAGTTTATGGAGGTGAGGATGAACTCAGTGTAAAGGGTTACACAGATGCGAGTTACCTTAACGACTTAGATGAATCGAAATCGCAATCAGGTTATGTGTTTGTCTTGAATGGTGGTGTTGTGAGCTGGAAAAGTTCCAAGCAAGATACGGTGACCTCCTCTTCAACAGAAGCTGAATATATTGCTGCCTCGGAGGCCGTAAAGGAAGTTGTTTGGATTAGGAATTTCCTGATCACTCTCGGTGTGGTTCAGGGCGCGTCCAATCCCTTGGACGTTTATTGTGACAACAATGGTGCTATTGCACAAGCCAAGGAACCTAGACAGCACCAGAAGAACAAATATATTCGCATGTGTTACCATCAGATTCGTGAGTTCGTTGAGGATGGTAGTGTCATGATATGCAAAATACATACAGACTCAAATGTTGCTGATCCATTGACTAAGCCTCTCCTGAAGCCCGCGCATGAAGCGCACACAAGAGCAATTGGTATTATATACATTTTAGATTGACTCTAGTGCAAGTGGGAGACTGGAGGAAATATGCCCTAGAGGCAATCATAGAGATGATTATATTTCATATGTATCCATGAGTTATTGTAATGTTCCTTGAATATCCATATCAGGCAACTTGTATTGATTGGAAATTATGTGAATTGTTTGTGAAACTCTTTACTTGTATGGTTATTTAATAGTTGTCCCTAGTCGGAGTTCATGTGAGGACACACGTGAATATTAGACTAGCACATCGATTGGTTGATGACTATGTTTTGCAAGTCATAGACATGGAGATGTCAAACCAATGATGTGGACACATGTTATGAACATGGGGTTGGACTGACCGAACATGAGACTGGCAATTAGACTTGCAGCTCTCTCTACACATCATGTACGTTTTGTCCTTAGACATGAGATTGCCGCATGTACTTGAGATGTGGATCGACCTACTTTGGGGCTATCAGACGCTACTCCATAACTGGGTAGTTATAAAGGTAGCTTTCGGGTTTGTCCTGAAACATGCTGCAAGGCATGGTCGATCAAGATGGGATTTGCCCATCTCTACTTGAGAGAGATATCTATGGGCCCCTCGAGTGATCGGATCCAGAAACGCATGGCCGTGCTGCATAAGGTTAAGAGTTAACCTAGTAAAGGGATTCCAAGTTACGGTATCGAGAAAGAGAGGTCAGCTTGGAGCTAGACCAAATATCGTGAGGCAAAGGGAAAGACATGTACTAAACCTTGTGATGGTTCGTCTGATATGATCTTTGTATGCGTTTAGGAGTTGGCACGTCTTGCTAGAGGCCGCTACCAACTATTGACATAATAAGTGTATTCGTGTCATGTCTACACGTATATGAACCTATAGGGTCACACACTTAAGGGGATGGAAGCCTAATGAGGATTAGATCCGAATTAAACCAGGCTCAGGCTACTAATGGGTTGCTAATGTAGAAGCCCACTAGGGACTCCTATATAAGAGAGGGTGGGGCGAGCTGACCAGGGTTAGACCTCAGACCATTCCACCCAGCCGCCACACCTCTCGCCTGTGTTGCAAGCGTGGACCTAGCAGTCCAGCGTCTGACGCTTCCACCCTGAACGTGTGGATACCTCGGAGGTGCCGCATCTGTGGCACTTGGACGAGCCACGCAAGGGGAGTTTCTCGTGGGACAAGGACAAGGAGGAGACGTGGAACGTCTGCACTGCCTCGATGCACTTCATCAATTCCGCAACTGCGCGTCTAGTGGTAATCTCGTGATCTATGGCAACAGTAATCCTGGTTTACGCGGTAGAAAATTTTGATTTGCGCTAGTGTAGCCTACCCGTATCCCTTCACTATACATGAAAGCACAAGGAGGAGATACAACCATCTAGCAACTACATGGATCCATAGTCCAAGGTGGAACTACTCACGCATCAATACCGGAGAGAAGGCCTCCGGGATGATCTCCCCTTCGGCAGGGTGCCAGGAAGAACTTCAGATCCCCCCAATCTAGGGACGATGGTGGCGGCGGCTACAGAAGGTTTTGTGGAGTTTTGATCGGGTGCCTAGGGTTTCTGCATCGGGGGCTTCTTATAGGCGAAGGGGCGAGCCAGGACGGTCACCAGGGGGACCACACCCTGCCCAGGCTCGGGGTGGGCCCACCCATGCCTAGGGGTGTCTGGAAGCCCTATGGCGCTCTTCCATCTCGTCTTCTGGCTTCGTGTCACCCACGGTAAAATATTGACTTTGGCTTTTGTCCCGTCCAATTCCGAGAATATTGATTTTCTGCCTTCTGGAACCAAAAACAGAATAAAATAGGGAACTGGCACCGTGGCAACTTGTTAATAGGTTAGTTCCAGAAAAGATACAGAACACCTCAAAGTATAGACAAAACAAAGCAAAGTAGATACTAAACAAGCATGGAGCATCAAAAATTATAGATACGTTTCCGACGTATCAGGGACAATTACAGGATTGGCCACCCATCGGGTGTGAAGGACTTCTCGGATAAAACTAGCCTTAAGTAACCTAGCTATCTCTTTGCCTATGGTGCGTCTCTTCTTGTCTCCAAAGCGTCATAGAGGTTGTTTCACCGGTTTGCATTTTGGATCAATATTCAAGCTGTTCTCGGCAAGTTCCCTAGGTACACCTTTCATGTCGGCAGGTTGCCATGCAAAGATGTCCCTATTCTCATAGAGGAACTCAACGAGCGCGCTTTCCTATTTAGGGTCTAGGTTCGTCCCAATGGCGGTGGTCTTGGAGGCATCGCCTACCACAAGTTCCACGAGATTGGTCTCGATGGCGGCCTTGAAGGCGGGATCGGAGTCAGAAATCTGCTTCTTTGATGCCAGCATCTCCGTGGCATCAACCTTGCTCTGGATCTCCTTGAATTCTTCGCTGTAGAGGACAGCTTCTGCAAAGGTTGCTTCTCCAATCTCATAGTCCCTTGCCTTCGTAAAGCTTCCGGATATGGTGATGATGTCGTTTGGTTGGGGTATCTTGAGCTTGATGTAGACAAAGCATGGTTTGGCCATGAAGGCATGGAAGATGTCGCGTCCGAATATGACGTGGTACACGCTCTTTAAGGGGACCACCTCAAAGGTCATGCATTCTTGGCGGTAATTATTAACATCTCCAAAAGCGACCTGAAGCGTGATGCACCCAAGGGACCAAGCCTCCCGGCCAGGAACTACACCATGGAACACAGTGCTTGTCCACCTTAGGTTGGCCTCCGTCAAGTTTATTTTGTGCAGCTTATCCAGGTACATGATGTTGATGCTGCTTCCACTGTCCACCATCCATTTGGTGAACTCGTTGCCATCAATCAGGGGGTTGATGACCATGGCGTACTGGTTCTCCGTAGGGATGAGGTCTGGGTGATCCTTCTTGTCCCAAGTGATTGGAATCTCCGACCAGCGCATGTACTGGGGAACTGGGGGTAGGGTGGCCATCAGTATCCTCATGGAGGTTTTCTGTGCCCGGACAGTAGGGGTGCCAAGGAAAGTGTGGTAGACGATAGCCTTCTTCTCGAAGGGGTTCTTGCCTTTGCCATCGCCCTTATCAGCGTGCTTGGGGTCAACGTCTTCATCCATGTCACTTGAATCCTTGGACTCCTATTCCTTCTTCTTCTCTTTTCCCTTGCCTCGCAGCCTGTTCTTCCGACTTTGCTTGTAACTGGACTCCGGGTCCTCCTTGAGGTCATTGACGAACTTGCAATGGCGATTCGTGTGAGTGGACTTGCCTTTGGCATCGAGTTGTACGAGGCATGGCATATCATGGTACTCCTTGTACGTTTGGGGAACACGAAGCGTTGCCGGGGTAGTTTCACTACCTCGCTACTGTCCACGACCAGCCCCCGTCTTCGGCCACACTGTCCGCCATCACCTCGTCCTGCAAATGTCATGGCGACCATGTCGGAGGTTTGCTTTTCTTATGGCGGGGTCTTCCGCTTGGTGTTGTTGTTCCTCTTAGCTTGAGTTGGAACGGCCATTGCCGGCAAGGAGCCGCGAGCATCATCGTTGGCAGCCATGAACTCACTGGCCAGCTGGATCATCTGGTTTAGATCGAGCATGTGATTGTCCTATAGGCGCTTCTACTTATGTCAGAGCAACGTACCTTTCTCCAACCCATTGATGAAGGCGGCCATGGCGGTCTGAGCGTGCATTCCTGCATATGAATTCTTCGTATCCATCCAGCGGGAGAGGTAGGCGCGAGATGACTCGTCTTTATCTTGCACGCACTGCTGTAGATCGCCAATAGTGTAGGGACGCTTATACATACCCTCGAAGTTCTTGGTGAACGCTTCTTGCATGTCCAACCAGTTGTAGATGGACTTCTCCGGCAAGTCATCAATCCATTGGCGGGCTGTGCCCATCAACATCAGTGGAAGGTACTTGATGACAATGTTGGGGTTACCTCCGGCGATCTCCACCGCGTTGTCGTAGTCCTGCAACCACGTAGCTGGTTTGGCGGTGCCGTCATAGGGCTTGATCGTCTTGTTAATCCAGAAACCCCTAGGGTAAGTTGCGGTTCGTATTACAGGTCCAAAGCAACATGGTCCCAGGTATGGTCCTTCCTGGGCCTCGTGAATCTTATCCAGGCGTGAACGCGCGTCGTATGGCTTCGGGCTTGCTTTTTTCTTCTTGCCGCTAGGGGATGGGCTGCATTAACGATGCGAGCCTCCTCCGCCATGGTGGCTGCTAGGTGGCTACGGAGGCGAAGGTGGCGGTGGGTTAGCTTTCTTGCTGTTACCCTCCTGCGACACCTCGCGCTTGTCGCGGTTGCTTGTCGGACGTGGAGGGGCATGACGCGACCTGCTCTTGTCTCCTTGGTTGCACTCTCCATCGTGATGGGGCTGCCCCGCGTTATCGCGGATGACGATGCCGCATTGCCTTGGCGGAGGCATGTCTGTATGATGGTGAGCTTTGGGGCCTTCACGATGTCGGGGAGATCGGGGCGGTGGAGATGGGCAATGAGGATGATCCTTGCCTCCATGGTCGGAGGATATGGGATAGCGTCCTTCCTATTGCGTGCATCCCTCCGTCTTCTTTCTGATGAACCCGTCTGAGACCCGACATCCTGAGGAGATCGGTCCCTTGGCGGCTTAGGATTGCTAGACTGGCAATATGTTGGGTCAGACTTAAGCCTTTGGGAGGTGGTCTTTTCCTGTCGTTTCACCGCCTTTGCTACAAGGACATAGACCTGTTCCACAGTTGCGGGTGATCTATCCTGCTCTATAAGGGTCTTGGCGACGGCTAGATTGAGAATAGGAGTGGGCATGACATGCCTGCCCTCGCTATCAATGTATGGCTTGGCTTGTGGCGGCTTCGGGGGAGCCCATACTAGGTTTCGCCATACATCAGGATCATTGATGATTTGAGTCGGAGCTTTCTTAGCCTTTTGCTGCTTGAGCAGAGTCTTGTACTCGGCCTCCATGGCTTTAGCTTTCTCTATTGACTTCTGCACTTTGGCCAGAGCTTAATCTAGCTTTGCGCCTTGCTCCATGATGGCCTGCGCTTCGTCCAATAGCTGTTGGCGCTTCTCCTCAAGCTGGACTATGTTCCTTATGTGAGCCACAGTCATGGGCTCGACGAGCAAATTGTCGTACATCATTCTATCAGAGGGAGTGATTTGGGCAGCAGCAGAGGTAGATGCTGGAGGCAGCGGGATTGCGGTGTTATTGTTACTCGGACCGACGTTGAGTTCCTGTGGTTGCTGCACTGGGTTAGGCGGAGGGGGAATGGCCATTTGATACGTCAAAAACGTATCTATAATTTTTGATGCTCCATGCTTGTTTAGTATCTACTTTCCTTTGCTTTGTCTACACTTTGAGGTGTTTTTATATCTTTTCTGGAACTAACATATTAAAAAGTTGCCACAGTGCCAGTTGCATGTTTTCTTCTGTTTTTGGTTCCAAAAAGGCAGAAAATCAATTCTCGTAATTGGACGGGATAAAAGCCGAAGTCAATAAGTTACCGTGGGGGACATGAAGCCAGAAGACGATACGGGGAAGCGAACCAGGGCGGCCAGACCCCCCAATGTGCGGGTGGGCCCACCCCGCGCCTGGGTAGGGTGTGGGGCCCCTGTCCGCCTCCCAGCCTCGCCTCTTCGCCTATAAGAAGCCCCATATGCAGAAACCCTAGGCACCCGATCAAAACTCCACGAAACCTTTTGTAGTCGCCGCCACCGTCCTCCCTAGATCGAGGGGATCTGAAGTTCTTCCCGGCACCCTACCGGAGGGGAAATCATCCCGGAGGCCTTCTCTTCTGTATGAATCATGAGTAGTTCCACATTGTACTATGGGTCCATGTAGTATCTAGATGGTTGTATCTCCTCCTTGTGCTTTCATGTATAGATCTTATGAGCTCCATTCATGATCAAGATCTAATCTATTTGTAATCATGCATGTTGTGTTTGTGGGGATTCCATGGATATTGAGATTACTATGTCAGATTGATTAATTGTTTTGTCTATTTGATACTATCATGTCTGTGTTGTTTGTGATCTTGCATGCTCTCCGTTGTTAGTAGCTATCTTGGCCAAGTAGTTGCTAGTGACTCCAAGAGGGGTATTTATGCTCGATAGTGGGTTCATGCCTCTACTTTCCAAGGGTAGTGACAGAAATCTCTTCGATTGTAGATGTGTTGTTGCCACTAGGGAGAAAAGAACGGTCTCTTGTTCATAGAACAAGTGGATTGTTTACCTTACACACTTTGCTTAAAGCAGTTGTCTGTTGCTTGCAACTTAATACTGGACGGGGTTCGGATGATAACCTGAAGGTGAACTTCTAGTCATAGATGCAGTTGGATGGCGGTGTATGTATATTGTTGTATTGCCCAATCGAATCTCATAGGATCTTTTTGTCTGGTATTGCATTGTTATGCCTTGCTCAGTTCCTGTCAATTGCCCTGCTGTAATTTGTTTACCCTTCATGCCATGTTGTTTATCTAAGTAGAGCACCTCTAGTGAACTATGGACCCCCGGTCCAATCTTTACCATTGATACATCTTCCACTATTACTTGTTTACTTGCTGCAAACCACCATTACCTTCCACACCATAACTTTAATCCTTTGTTACAGCAACCGGTGAGATTGACAACCTCACTGTTAGTTGGGGCAAAGTCTTGAGTTTGTGTTGTGCAGGTATCCGCGTTGCTTACAACACCTGTGTGACGTTTCCTTCCTCCTACTGGTTCGATAACCTCGGTTTATTACTGAGGGAAAAATTGCTGATGTGCTACTTCACACCTTGCTCTTGGGGTTCCCAACGAAGCGCTCCTACATCAACTCAGCGCTGCATCAAGCTTTCTGGCACTGTTGCCAGGGAGGCTAAGGACGTCTTCACAAGGGGAGTCCTCCACTTCCTTTCTCTTTACTTTGTTTTTAATTTTCTTAGTTTCTTTTGCTTGGTTTTGTTTGCCTCTTTTTAAAAACTCCAAAAAAATTAGTCTAGTTTGGTTTGCTTCCTTTATTCAAAAACACAAAAAAATTAGTTCCTACTCTGGTTGCTGGTCTATTATTGCCTTGCTTGGCCATGCTTTCTATCAATGGATTGTTTCTTTTAAACTAATTCTTATTGGCAAGGTGGGTTCACGGAAGAACACAAGTATTATTATTATAAGGAACACCGTTTGTCACAAAAAGGAAAACACTTATGGGAACAAATTGATAAGTTGAATACTATTGCTAGAGATGTGTGCTCTACTTATAATGTTACTTATTGCTTTGATAAATCTTGTTGCTGTAGGAGGTATAAACACCTTTCTTTTCAATTTAAGTATAATGATAATGTTACCATATTTTCTTATGTGAGGGGAAATTATGACTTTTATGATGTGGAACAAATTGAAGAGTTTATTGCCTTCAAGGGTGCATTTGAACTTGCCAGTTTGCTTGAAAATACTGATGATGCACCTCATGAAGATGAGGTTTATGAGATACTCAAATTTTTCTTTGATAATTACAAGGAAGAAAATGGCTATATTCTTGAATATTTTAATAGACGCTTTCCACAAATGGAAGAGACTAATGCCTTGCAGGAGCCTATGGAAGAAGAAATTGTTGAAACTGGAAGCTCATTAGATGAAAAAGAGGAGGAGATTGATGAACAAAAGGAGGAAGAATGGATCAACCCATGCCAACCTTCTAATGAGAGTAACTCTTTACCCCTTATATTATTTGATTGTCCCCCATTCTTACCAAAGGAGGATGAATGTTATGTTCCTGTGGATCCATTTGAAATATCTACTTTGGGTAAAACTTGTGAAGGTTTTAATCCCACTATTTTTTAGCTTGATAGAAATTATGTGTTTGTAGATCATGAAAAGCATGCTTTATGTGATAGATATATTGTTGAGTTTATTCATGATGCTACTGAAAATTATTTTGAGAGAGGAAAGTATGGTTGTAGAATTTTTCATGGTACTGAAACACCTCTCTATGTGCTGAAAGTTTGGAAGTTACTCTTGTTTTATCTTCCTATGCTTATCACTTTGTTCTTTGTGAATTAATTTGTGTTCAAGATTCCTATGCATAGGAAGTGGGTTGGACTCAAATGTGTTTTTAATTAGCTTCTTGATGCGCTCTTTTACTTCATTCATATCTCTTATGTGAGTATCTTCTCAAATTATCAAGCCTAACTTAAAGGCGTTAAAGAAAAGTACTTGTTGGTAGATAACCCAAGAGTTTCCTTGAGTCTTGGAAGTTATTACTTCAGTAATGACCTCAATTATCCTTTTTGTTTGCTTTTTGTGCCAAGAATGACCTCTAATGAAAGGGAAGTAAGATTTGGGGAGTTGCCGTCCTAAAACGGATTTCTGTCCACCACCATAAAAATTAGTGAGGAGTCTCTGTAACTCGGATTGAGCTAAAAATTTACGAATAAATCCCCCAGTATGTTACCTAACTTTCGTTAGTTCAACACGTTTTGATTTGAGCAGTAGAAGATTTTCGCAAAAATCGGTTTGTACCTGCTGGTCTGTTTTGACAGATTTCTGCCATTATTTGCATTTGCTTCTTATTGATTCCTTTTTGAATTATCTTTAGGTGAATTGAGATTTTTAAAGGAGTTGCTACAGTATCTTGTGTTTTTAGTGAAAAGTTTTGTTGTTCCAAAGCTTTGCCTAAAGGTTTATTATCTTTTGAATACACTAATGTTGCTAATGAAGATTGTGTGAAGTTTTGTATGAAGGAAAAATTTTAGGTGTAGAGAGAGAATGATGTAATGAGATGAAGGATGGACAAAAGCTCAAGCTTGGGGATGCCACCCTAGTGTCACCCCAAGAAATATCCAAGAGATACAAGCGTCAAAGCTTGGGGATGCCCAAGGCATCCCCTTCTTCATCAATAAAAAGCTCAGGTCTGTCTAGATACTTCGTTTTATTGTTTCATGCACAAGTTGTGTTGTTCTTGGAGCATCTTAGTTTTCGTTTGGTTTTCTTAGTTTGTTTAGTTTGCTTGAATAAAGTAGTTTTTACACCTGTTCTCGTTGTGTTGTTTCAAATACGTTGCCTGGTGTTGGAAAGGAGTAAAAAGTTCTTGCTTGATAAGTGCAAGAGGAGCTTGCATTGACTGTGACTTAGACATTAGCTTGGCATGCTAGGTGTTGTTTTGACCTTATGCTTAGTGATTATTGATGTAGCATGTCTTGTTCCAAACAATTGGGATTCCTTAGTGTGCCTTGAAAGAATTATGCCTTGTGTTAGCATGCAAAAGCATAGTATTGTGGTATTCTCCTTTGATGCTTTGTTTGGGTTGACTTGGCACATGCTCACACCATGTTATGACTATGAAAAAGTCACCATAGCCTCTATGATCATTTAGTCCTTGACATGTAGTACCACTCTATGCTTTGATTAGTAATGTTTTGTTGCTTTGCATGATTATGGCCATTATTGCTCTCTTAGTTGGTTGCTCCCAGTCTTTTGCTAGCCTCCACTTGTATGAGTAAGCTCTACTCATGCTTCCAACTCCCAAGAAACCAAGTTATTCCAAAGTGTCCACTATAAATTCCTATGCATGGTGTGATACACCATTCCAAGTATATTCTTGTTTTCAACTATCTTCCAATTAAAAACTATTTTGTTATGTGAAAACCTAGTGATTAAATCCCTCACAAACTTGATGGCACACTTTATATTCTTTGCCTCGAATAAACTTGAACCATTATGCCATCTATGTTGTATATGCTTGCAATTATATGTTGGAATTAGCAGAACCGTGATGTCACGGGGAACATTTTCAACATTGCACTTGTACTTTGTACTCAGTTGATATCATGCTCTTTTGTCTATGGATGTCGCCGGTGTGAAATAATGTAACACCATGGTTCTGAAAAGACAGTAGCTTCTATGTGGCATGCCAATCCCTGGATCGGTTCATTGGCCCACAATAGAATAAGATGAATAACATAGCAAAATATCCGTGTATCATAAATAGCGAAGATCCAAAGTATCATTATTACAATAAAAGCTTAGCTCAAGGCTAGCTCAATGTTATTCAGGTAGCAACGTAAATATAGTAAATCCTCCATTCTTCAAATTGCTCACAAGTCAACAAGTGCCGAGTGGAGTACCGTGGCCTAAATCGATTACTCAGAATCGGGAATATCTTGCAACATGAAACGTAGCAGCCCCGAAGGGTCAATACATGGAACGTATGGCAAGTTGAGCTATTAAAGGAGACAATAGTGCTAACATCTACATGCATATTTGGCAAGTGGAGCTGTGGCTAGCTTGCATTTGCAAATACCTTTGTCCTACTTTCATAAACAGTTTTTGATTTTCTTTGAAAAGATCCCAATTAAGTTAACACATCAACATTAAAACAATTATGAAATTAGAATGAACGAGAAACACGTCATGGAATCATTATCAGGCAACTCAGACATCCATAACCGGGGACACGGCTAATCGATTAGATTATACACCTTGCAGGGGTTAGAATACTTTACCCATGTGACTTGGCCAGCCCAGCTCGTACCATCACTCTCATATTGGGTGATGATAGGGAGAAGTCCAAGAAGAGACCGTTCGGGAAGTAGCTCCCCAATCCCGACGCGCACCGGTCCAACCTACCAAAAAATTCTACATCTCTGGATACGCGGGTTCGAGTTACCACAACCTACTAAGTCCAACCAACCGCCCATTTCATTATTGGCACATGGTTGTACACATAAGCTTCAAAATAAAGAAGCCAATTATTTTCTCTTGATACCTGGGTGCCTTTCCGCAATGATACCACCAAAAATTATCAATCCCATCACACCCAGGAGATTCATTGATTAAGTTGTTTTAGTTTTAACAAACCAACACCTTTAGAAACAACTTTCATTGATGTAACCCAGCCCTCGTTCATCATAGCGTGGCTAAGCACATCTACCAACGGTGGTTCATCTACAAGGAAAGCCCTACCACATAATAGGACATAGCATAGCGATAGTATTATCCTACACATGCATCTATGAAATACATGACAATGTATTGAAAATAGTAGGATAACATCATGAACAAAGTAGCATCTACTTGCCTTGGCTGTAGCGGTCAGAAGAACAATCCACACACGAGCAAGCGTTGCACTCGTCACAATCTACACGACACAGTTGCAATCATAAACAAACCATCCACAATCATATGCAAACAAAGATGATGCAAGATGCATGCATGACAAGTGGATTGATGCTACAGCAGCATCACATAATCTTATTCAGTATAGCTACTGTATGCATGCATGGAAATTATTTTTAGCGCAAAGAAAACAAGCATGCAATTTATAATGCTCAATAATAGAGCTAGAAACTAAATAATTCACCACTACTAACATACTGTTTGAAAAATCTTGTAAAATTTCCTCTGTGTAGGCAACTCTAACTAGAGATAGTACCAATTGGAATTTCTCAAAAAGGATGTATATAACTCCCTGAGTAATTAAAATACTACAGTAAGCCTTTAATTAGATTCTGCAAAAATTATTACGGTAAGCCTAACTTTTTAATTCAATTTGTTCCCCTTGTTCTACTGCTTCCAGGGACATCTTATTTGCAATTTTTGGAGTTACAGAACTTATCCTATGAATTTATTACTCTAAAAGGGCATTAACTCATTTAATTATTCTGGACAACACCTTGCTGTAAAAGTGTAAAACAATGGTACAGCAAGATTCTACACGAGACACTGATTCTACACATATTTTATTTGCAATTTTTGGCCCAGTAGATCTAAAGTTATGGATTTTACAAGTTTTAGCCAAAATCTGTCAATTAAAATCAATTTAGGAATACATAGTCAGCATTTGACTGGGCTGACCATGCTGACGTGGCACGCTGACCAGTCAGTGGTCAGCGTGACCGGTCAACGGCCCATCTGGGCCGTCCGTTTCAGATCGGAGGGCAGGGGGAAGCTGGCGGCGGGGTGCTCACCTGAGCGGCGACGGCGGCGGCGGCGTGGTCGTGCGGCGGCGACAGGGGGTCTCCGGCGGCGGTGGACGGCGGGACGTCGTCGGGGGCGACGGGGCGGACCTTGTTGTGGCGGCGGCGCGGGTCGGCGAGCGCGCAGGCGGCGGCGGTCGGCGGCTGGAGTGGCGAGCGGCGTCGGTGGTGGCGGCGGCGGCTCGCGGCGTCGGTCCTATGGGGAAGAGAGGGAGAAGGGGGGTCAACGCAAGGCGGCGGCAGGTCCAGCGGGCGAGCGGGGTGAGGGGGGTCGCGGGCGGCAGCGACGTCGACTTACCGCGTCAAGGCGGCGGCGGTGGCGTACTCCGGCGAGAAATCGCCGGAGATTAGAGGCGTCTTAGGAGATGGCTTTTGGGGGATTTCGAAGAGGGGAACCTAGGGATTAAGAGGGGGCAACAAAAGACTCGGGGTCGGTTCGGATTTGACGGGAAAATCTCATGAAATCGCGCCAGTTCGTTGAGTCTGTGAATAACATGGTCAGAGAAGGCGCTGACGGGCGGGGCCCACTTGGCAGCGGCACAGGGGAGAGTGGGCGACGCTTAGTGCGCGCCGCGCGGGCGCGCTGCTGTTGCTGGCCGCCGCGCGGCTGCAGCGGATGGGCCTGGGCCGCGGCAGGCCGCTGGCTTGACTGGGCCGGCTGGATGGCGCGCTGACCCTTTTTTTCCTTTCCTTTTTTTCTTCCCAGACAATTTTCCTTAACTGAAATTTGACAGAACTGTCTAGATCTTAGTCAGAAAAATTCATATTTGCATATCTTTTGCTACGGAGCTCCGAATTGAGTGAATCAAAGTGCTACGGGTTCGTGGCGGAACCCTCTTTGCACCTGATCCATCCGTGCACCCAAAATATATAGTTTTTGACAGAGGCATGGTAAAACCAAGCGTCCAAGTGTAGGTGTCAAAATGCAAATGCAGGTGGTGTGTTTTGCCAAAATCTTTTCAAACTGAAATTTTGCAAGGATGATCATGATGCAATGCCATGAATGTTATGCAGTACCAAATCTAAAATTTAGGATGTGACAAGACTAACCCCCTTAAGATGAATCTCGTCCCCAAGATTCGGCGTGGCTACCAAATAGGTGTGGGTGGTCCTCCCGGATGTCATCCTCACGCTCCCAAGTTGCTTCCTCTTCGGTGTGGTGGCTCCATTGCACCTTGAAAAACCTGATCATGTTGGTATGGGTAATCCTCTCCGCTGTTTCCAGTATCTTGACTGGCTTCTCCTCATAGGTCAAGTCATTCTCAAGCTGAACCTCCTCTAGTGGCACAGTGTCTCTCAATGGTGTATCCACCATCTCCGGATGGCACTTCTTCAGCTGGGACATGTGGAACACATTGTGGACAGCGGACAGAGCCTCTGGCAACTCCAACTGATAAGCAACTTCTCCTTTGCGTGCTAGGACCCCATATGGTCCAATAAACCGAGGTGCCAGCTTACCCTTGATTCCAAATCTCTTAATTCCACGCAATGGCGACACTCTGAGGTATGCTCTATCGCCTACCTCATACACCACTTCCTTGCGCTTGGCGTCAGCGTAGCT
The DNA here is from genome assembly GCA_916181665.1 of Avena sativa. Taxonomy (NCBI): domain Eukaryota; kingdom Viridiplantae; phylum Streptophyta; class Magnoliopsida; order Poales; family Poaceae; genus Avena; species Avena sativa. The sequence goes on from OV702284.1 coordinate 382,177,607, forward strand.
CTTCTACCTTGATTGTGCTACCTTCAGCATGTCCCTAATCAAGGCGACCTTCTCCTCAGCGTCCTTGATCAAATCAGGTCCAAACAGCTGACGTTCTCCTACTCCATCCCATAGCAATGGTGTCCGACACCGTTTCCCGTATAGCACATCGAACGGTGACGTCTTGATGCTGGTATAATAGCTGTTGTTGTAGGAAAACTCGGCATCAGATCGATGAGAAACTCCACATCTCTGTCAGGTGGCATCCCTGGCAGCTCTTCCGGAAACACATCGGGGTAATCCTTAATCACAGACACAGTATCCATGCTAACCCCCTTAAGATAATACAGCTTACACCTTCCCGGTCGCACAGCCGACTTGAACCTAATTCACCATCCGGGGTTTTGAGTGAAACAGCTCGTTGTGCACAATCTATGTGTCCCCCATGCATAGACATCCAATCCATACCCAGAATTACATCTAAACCTTGTGATTCCAAAACTACCAGATGTGCAATAAAATTGTGTGTTCCAATCCTCACAGTTAAGTCGCGGGATCCCGCCCTAGTTATCATATCTCCTCCAGGTGAGCTTACTCTAATAGACTCTTTCATAGACTTCGTAGGTAACTTATACTTATCCACAAATGCCCTTGATATGAATGAATGCGATGCACCAGTATCGAAAAGTATAAGTGCAGGGTGAGTGTTAATTGGAAACTTACCAATCACAAGATCAGGCTCATCTGGGATCTCCTCCACATTCATGTGGTCCACTGTGGCCTTCTGGTTGTTGGTTGGCTTCAGTCCTTTCTTCTCCGGACAGTTTTCTGCATAATGTCTCTTCTGGCCACACTTGAAGCATGTCACCTCACTCAGATCCTTCTTCACAAAGCTACGATCACGGTTGCGGTCATGGCCACCGTGTCCTCCAGAATGGTGAGTGTGTCCTCCCTTGTGGCTGTGGTGGTTGCTCTTGTGGCTATCATGGCGACGTCCATCGCCTCCATGGTGGTGGCGGTTATGGCTTCCATGGTGCCCATGGTCACTCCCTCCATGCTTGGAGTATCCATCATAAGAAGTGCGAGACTTGTGGTGAGAATCAGAGTGGTGATTGTTGCTCTTGCTCTTGCGGCTTTCCACCTGCTTGTGCTTCCCTTCCAAAAATCTGGCCTTGTCCATAAGCTCCTGGAAAGTGGGGCAATAAACCACCAGCAGCTGCACTGAAAGCTCATCACTGAGGCCATCCAGGAACCTCTCCCTCCTTTTGGCATCAGTGTCAACATCCTCAGGTGCATAACGAGACAAGTTGTTGAACTCCTCAATATACTCAGCCACGGTGCGGTTGGTTTGGCGCAAGTTGTGAAACTCCTTCCTCTTCAGGCTCAGAACTCCTGAAGATACGTGGTTGGTCTTGAAACCTTCCTCAAACATTGCCCAAGTCATAGTGTCCAGCGGGTGGGTGATCTGAAAAGTGTCCCACCACGAAGCGGCTGGTCCCTCCAGTAAGTGAGCAGCAAATATCACCTTCTCAGCATCCGTGCACCCAACAGTTACCAGATCCTTATTGACTGAACGCAACCAGTCGAGAGCAACCATTGGTTCTGCTGCAGTCGAGAACTTCGCTGGCCTTAGCCTCAGAAACCTAGTGAGAGCATCTCCCTGAGGCTGGTTGTTCCCATTGTTGTTGTTGTTGTTGTTGTTGTTCTGAGCTTCCATGAACTGGGTCATAACTTGGGTCAGCTGTGCCTGAGCTTCCATGAGCTGCTCCAACTCAGTGGGTTGACGGCGGGGAGGCATCTGCAGTTCAGCACAGGTAAGTTTAGAAAGAATCGATTACGAAAACAGGATTCTACCCATGCATTATGACCAAACAATAACAAAACAATCACAAACAATCTCAAGCAAGCAACACATCTGCAAACAAATGATCCAGCAACAACCCAGGGGTTATCCTAGCAGTATATATCTACTGAAATAGTTTTTAGAAGAGTTGGCAATAGTTATCTACACAATAGATCAACAAAGCATCAAAAACAGGAATCTGCCAGAACAGTCCAGCAGTGTTCACGAATTTTTCTACCTGACTTAAGCTCGTCAGGAATTTCTGCTGATTTTTTTGTATACATTATAGAGAGTTTCGAACCAGACCTATTTTTTCCAGATTTTTCCCAGATACCAGTAAAATATGAAAATTCGTACAGTACTGCTGTGTCAGCATAAAACTGCAACATGAATAACACAGATATTAACCAAACTTGCCATAACTCTTTCATAAAATTCGCACAAATAATCCTGGGATATTGGAGTACACATAGGAGCAACTAAAAACTCTTAAACTAGCAGTAATTAAGTTTTACATCGATTAAGACTAATCCTAACGATTTTACCTAACGAAGACTAAATGGTGGACTTCTATCTACTTCTTGAAGAGGTTGCGGTAGGTCCTCGCACTCATGCGTTGGCGCTTCTATCCATGAACCGACCATGGCGGCAGAGTATACACCTCTCCTATGTCATCACTTGAAATCTCAAACTCCACCTCTTCTGGATCCTCCTCTTCTTCATCCTCTGCTGCAGCTGCAACAGCTTCATCTCCTCCACCATCATCGTCTCCATCATCATCATCCTCGTCCTCATCATCATCATCATCGTTTCCACTGTCATCATCATCATCATTGTTGCCATCATCTCCATTGTCATCATCAGAGGGTGGATTCAGTTGTGCTTGGAGAGCGGCAATCTGGGCTGCCATATCTTCAATAGTTTGATCCCTTTCCTGGACGGTCCCTTGCAGCTGTTGTATGGTCTGGTTGTTTTCCTGCATAGTTCCATTAAGCTGAGCTATGGTTGCATCCTTGCCTATCAGGGCATTCTTCAGAACATCCATAGCTTCATGCAAGGTCTCTATCTCCTGTCCCTGGACCACCATACCATTGCTGGCAAAATCTGTTATCTCCTTTACCATCATCACTTTCTCAGCTAGAGCTCCATTCTCCCTTTCCATGTCCTCTATGTGCCTCCGATGGGGCGGCATGTTGTTCATGTCGCCCGGGGTAACCACAACGTTCCCATCCTCATCACGCCTCCCATAGTCACGGTAGGGTGAGTCTGCTGGCAACATGTGTCGGACAAGATGGCACTGGCGAGACAGGGCTTCATGCAGGGCCAAGTTTATCCCAAGTCCCTAGTTGTAGTATGTCTTGGTGTAGATCAGATGCATAGGGTTTGGCAAGGCGGCATCCCTGAAGATGAAAGTGGTGATCTCCCATGCATCCTCACCATATCCGTAGGTGTACAACCTCCTTCCCTTGAACATGGGCAGTGGCAATCCCAATGACTGCGAGAGCTATGCTAACTGTCTTGCAAAGGGCCTTGGTGACTCCACGGTTGCATACTCAGTCCTGACTTCTCCCATATATCAATTAAAAGAGGAAAGTGTGAGAATAGCATATGGTAAGAATTTACGAGGGTGAAAGGCATAAGATGAAAGACAGAGTTAATATAAGCTTCAATAATTCTATGGCTTCCTAATCCAAACCTAGGTCACGATCCTACAGTCGACACACGGGATCTGATACCATCTTGTAACACCGTGGTTCTGAAAAGACCGTAGCTTCTATGTGGCATGCCAATCCCTGGATCGGTTCATTGGCCCACAATAGAATAAGATGAATAACATAGCAAAATATCCATGTATCATAAATAGCGAAGATCCAGAGTATCATTATTACAATAAAAGCTTAGCTCAAGGCTAGCTCAATGTTATTCAGGTAGCAACATAAATATAGTAAATCCTCCATTCTTCAAATTGCCCACAAGTGAACAAGTGTCGAGTGGAGTACGGTGGCCTAAATCGATTACTCAGAATCAGAATATCCTGCAACATGAAACGTAGCAGCCCCGAAGGGTCAATACATTGAATGTATGGCAAGTTGAGCTATTAAAGGAGACAATAGTGCTAACATCTACATGCATACTTGGCAAGTGAAGCTGTGGCTAGCTTGCATTTACAAATATCTTTGTCCTACTTTTATAAACAGTTTTTGATTTTCTTTGAAAAGATCCCAATTAAGTTAACCCATCAAAATTAAAACAATTATGAAATTAGAATGAACGAGAAACACGTCATGGAATCATTATCAGGCAACTCAGACGTCCATAACCGGGGACACGGCTAATCGATTAGATTATACACTCTACAGGGGTTAGTACACTTTACCCATGTGACTTGGCCAGCCCAGCTCGTACCATCACTCTTATATTGGGTGATGATAGGGAGAAGTCCAAGAAGAGACCGTTCGGGAAGTAGCTCCCCAATCCCGACGTGCACCGGTCCAACCTACCAAAATTCTACATCTCTGGATACGCGGGTTCGAGTTACCACAACCTACTAAGTCCAACCAACCGCCCATTTCATTATTGGCACATGGTTGTACACATAAGCTTTAAAATAAAGAAGCCAATTATTTTCTCTTGATACCTGGGTGCCTTTCCGCAATGATACCACCAAAAATTATCAATCCCATCACACCCAGGAGATTCATTGATTAAGTTGTTTTAGTTTTAACAAACCAACACCTTTATAAACAACATTCAGTGATGTAACCAAGCCCTCGTTCATCATAGCGTGGCTAAGCACATCTACCAACGGTGGTTCATCTACAAGGAAAGCCCTACCACATAATAGGACATAGCATAGCGATAGTATTATCCTACACATGCATCTATGAAATACATGACAATGTATTGAAAATAGTAGGATAACATCATGAACAAAGTAGCATCTACTTGCCTTGGCTGTAGCGGTCGGAAGAACAATCCACACACGAGCAAGCGTTGCACTCGACACAATCTACACGACACAGTTGCAATCATAAACAAACCATCCACAATCATATGCAAACAAAGATGATGCAAGATGCATGCACGACAAGTGGATTGATGCTACAGCAGCATCACATAATCTTATTCAGTATAGCTACTGTATGCATGTATGGAAATTATTTTTAGCGCAAAGAAAACAAGCATGCAATTTATAATGCTCAATAATAGAGCTAGAAACTAAATAATTCACCACTACTAACATACTGTTTGAAAAATCTTGTAAAATTTCCTCTGTGTAGGCAACTCTAACTAGAGACAGTACCAATTGGAATTTCTCAAAAAGGATGTATATAACTCCCTGAGTAATTAAAATACTACAGTAAGCCTTTAATTATATTCTGCAAAAATTATTACGGTAAGCCTAACTTTTTAATTCAATTTGAGATTCCCCTTGTTCTACTGATTCCAGGGACATCTTATTTGCAATTTTTGGAGTTACAGAACTTATCCTATGAATTTATTACTCTAAAAAGGGCATTAACTCATTTAATTATTCTGGACAACACCTTGCTGTAAAAGTGTAAAACAATGGTACAGCAAGATTCTACACGAGACACTGATTCTACACATATTTTATTTGCAATTTTTGGCCCAGTAGATCTAAAGTTATGGATTTTACAAGTTTTAGCCAAAATCTGTCAATTAAAATCAATTTAGGAATACACAGTCAACGTTTGACTGGGCTGACCATGCTGACGTGGCACGCTGACCAGTCAGCGGTCAGCGTGACCGGTCAACGGCCCATCTGGGCCATCCGTTTCAGATCGGAGGGCAGGGGAAAGCTGGCGGCGGGGTGCTCACCTGAGCGACGACGACGGCGGCGTGGTCGTGCGGCGGCGGCAGGGGGTCTCCGGCGGCGGTGGACGGCGGGACGGCATCGGGGGCGATGGGGCGGACCTCGTTGCGGCGGCGGCGCAGGTCGGCGAGCGCGCAGGCGGCGGCGGTCGGCGGCTGGAGTGGCGAGCGGCATCGGTGGTGGCGGCGGCGACTCGCGGCGTCAGTCCTGTGGGGAAGAGAGGGAGAAGGGGGTCAGCGCGGGGCGGCGGCGGCTCCAGCGGGCGAGAGGGGCGAGGAGGGAGGGGTCGCGGGCGGCGGCGACGTCGACTTACCGCGTCAAGGCGGCGGCGGCGGTGGCGTACTCTGGCGAGAAATCGCCGGAGATTAGAGGCGTCTTAGGAGATGGCTTTTGGGGGATTTCGAAGAGGGGAACCTAGGGATTAAGAGGGGGCAACAAAAGACTCGGGGTCGGTTCGGATTTGAAGGGAAAATCTCACGAAATCACGTCAGTTCGTTGAGTCTGTGAAGAACACGGTCGGAGAAGGCGCTGACGGGCGGGGCCCACATGGCAGCGGCACAGGGAAGAGTGGGCGACGCTTAGTGCGCGCCGCACGGGCGCGCTGCTGTTGCTGGCCGCCGCACGGCTGCAGCGGCTGGGCCTGAGCCGCGGCAGGCCGCTGGCTTGACTGGGCCGGCTGGCTAGCGCGCTGCCCTTTTTTTCCTTTCCTTTTCTTTTTCCCAGACAATTTTCTTTAACTGAAATTTGATAGAACTGTCTAGATCTTAGTCAGAAAAATTCAGATTTGCATATCTTTTGCTACGGAGCTCCGAATTGAGTGAATCAAAGTGCTACGGGTTCGTGGCGGAACCCTCTATGCACCTGAGCCATCCATACACCCAAAATATATAGTTTTTGACAGAGGCATGGTAAAACCAAGCGTCCAAGTGTAGGTGTCAAAATGCAAATGCAGGTGGTGTGTTTTGCCAAAATCTTTTCAAACTGAAATTTTGCAAGGATGATCATGATGCAATGCCATGAATGTTATGCAGTACCAAATCTAAAATTTGGGATGTGACAAATAAATAGGGAACTTGTAAGTCCATGGAGTATGTATTTTGTGTTAGAGAAACGCCTGGGACGCTAGCCTAAGCCATGCCTAATCAAGGTGGAAACTTGCAGCATCACCATAGTGAGATATCTATGAAGCATCCTGAATAAAAAGCTATGCATATAGTAAATAAAAAGATCGATGAGATTCTCATTGTCTGATTGCCTTGTCATTTTGGTTATGGGATAGCTCCTGTACCATGTGCAAGGGGTGCCCTGTTGGCGGTTCTCTATGATATGCATGTACTTACAATGACAAGAACTTGCAGGTGACTGAAGTTGAGTAGCATGAGGTGTGGCCCTCGTATTAGAGGGACTTGATATTTTCAACTTATACTTTGTCAAGCATATACTCCATATTTGTTCACTTTAACCTTAACCACTTCAAGATGCTTATGATAGGGGCAATGAGGGCTGAAAGCTAACAAGTACCATAATTTTTAGAAGATCTTTTTGAAACTTGAAATCCCTGATTCCTTTATAAAAGGATTTTCTTCCACCATATTTGAGTCTCCATCTTCTACTTTTAGGCACCATTAAGAGAGCATAGTTGTCATTCTGGGTGCAGTGTCCCAAAACTTATTAATTGATGCATATTGTGATATTACTTGTTCTTGTGCTACTTGTTTCTAGTCACCCTTGTGAACTTTGAAGGTGTCCTATGCATCTATTTGCTACTCTACGAGGGACAAGATGAATGCCACTATGCCATGTTTTCTATATATGAAACAAATAAACGTTTTTCAATGTATGTTATTCATGATCTTTGTTTGTAGCCTTTCATGTTGCATGCATAGTTACTATGTCCTATTGTTAGAACTCCATATTTCATGCACATGTTTAGAGTTCTTTGATCCCAGCTTTCAATGCTTGCAAATGGTTTAATCTTGGTTTTTATGGTGCATGTCACCTCAAAAATTATTATTTTATCACTTACCTACTCGAGGACGAGTCGGAGTTAAGCTTGGGGATGCTTGATATGTCAGAAATGTATCTATAATTTTTTATGCTCCATGCTTGTTTAGTGTCTACTTTGCTTTGCTTTGTCTACACTTTGAGGTGTTTTATATCTTTTCTGGAACTAACCTATTAACAAGTTGCCACAGTGCCAGTTGCATGTTTTCTTCTGTTTTTTGTTCCAAAAAGGCAGAAAATCAATATTCTCGGAATTGGATGGGACAAAAGCCGAAGTCAATATTTTACCGTGGGGGACATGAAGCCAGAAGACGAGACGGAGAAGCGAACCAGGGCGACCAGACTCCCCCTAGGCGCGGGTGGGCCCACCCCACGCCTGGGTAGGGTGTGGGGCCCCTGGCTGCCTCCCAGCCTCGCCTCTTCACCTATAAGAAGCCCCCGATGCAGAAACACTAGGAACCTAATCAAAACTCCATGAAACCTTCTGTAGCTGCCACCACCGTCGTCCCTAGATCAGGGGGATCTGAAGTTCTTCCCGGCACCCTGTCCAAGGGGAAATCATCCCGGAGGCCTTATCTCCGGTATGAAGCGTGAGTAGTTCCACCTTGGACTATGGGTCCATGTAGTAGCTAGATGGTTGTATCTCCTCCTTGTGCTTTCATGTATAGATCTTTTGAGATCCGTTCATGATCAAGATCTAATCTATTTGTAATCATGCATTTTGTGTTTGCGGGGATCCGATGGATATTGAGATTACTATGTCAGATTGATTAATGGTTTTGTCTATTTGATACTATCATATATGTGTTGTTTGTGATCTTGCATGCTCTCTGTTGTTAGTAGCTATCTTGGCCAAGTAGTTGCTAGTGACTCCAAGAGGGGGTATTTATGCTCGATAGTGGGTTCATGCCTCTAGTTTCCAAGGGAAGTGACAGAAATCTCTTCGGTTGTAGATGTGTTATTGCCAGAAAACAACAGTCTCTTGTTCATAGAACAAGTGGATTGTTTACCTTGCACACTTTTCTTAAAGCAGTTGTCTGTTGCTTGCAAGTTAATACTAGAGGGTGTTAGGATGATAACCTGAAGGTGGACTTCTAGTCATAGATGCAGTTGGATGGCGGTCGATGTATATTGTTGTATTGCCCAATCGAATCTCATAGATCATGAATGTCTAGTATTACATTGTTATGCCTTGCTCGGTCCCGTCAATTGCCCTGTTGTAATTTGTTTACCCAGCATGCCATGTTTGTTTATCTTAAAGGAGAACGCCTCTAGTGAACTATGGACCCCGGTCCATTCTTTACCATTGATACATCTTCCACTGTTACTGTTTACCTTTCTGCAAACCACCATTACCTTCCACACCATATAGTTAATCCTTTGTTTTCAGCAAACCGGTGAGATTGACAACCTCACTGTTAGTTGGGGCAAAGTCTTGAGTTTGTGTTATGTAGGTCTCCGCGTTGCTTGCAACACCTGTGTGACATTTCCTTCCCCCTACTGGTTCGATAACCTCGGTTTCTTACTGAGGGAAAACTTGTTTCTATGCTGCTTCACACCTTGGTCTTGGGGTTCCCAACGAAGCGCTCCTACATAAACTCAGTGCTGCATCACCTTTGCACGATCATTGTCGGCAGCAACAGGTGGTCCCTTCCCCTTGTCCAACGCTGTAGGTGGAGCTTGTCCAGGTTGATCTTCCTCAATCACGGTCCCAATGGTGACGAACCCCTCTCGGGATGTTATGGCCTTGTCGGCCTGCTCGTCGCGCCTGATGTCCTCCTCCATCTCCTGCATAGCAGAGTCGAGTTCCTCCGGGATGAAATTTATCTCCTCCGAGTCAGCGCTGATGTCGGTGTAGAGCGCGTCCAGGATGGAGTCGGAGGGTGCCGGGGCCTCTTCAATGATGGGTGGTAGTGGTGCGGTAGCAGGGACGATGATTGGAGGCGGTGGTGGCGGTGGTGGCGGCGGCGGGGCGCCGGGTACGGCTGCAAGCACTGCCTGAGCTTCTGCTTCAGCTGCCGTGTAGTTATTGACGTTGTGAACCATGCCCTCGAAAGTGAGGAGTCCTGCGGCTTGTTGCCGTCTTATCGTATGTCGAAGAAGTGTACCGTGGTCCAGTCCTTCCAAAAAGTGATAAATAGCATCATAATTGGGGTAATGTTCCAGATCGGCCCGTATACGGAGCCACCTGGCTATGTAATCGTGGGGGTTTTCACCCTCTCTCTGAATGCAACGCGCTAGATCGAAGATAGTCACCACGCCAACGAACTTGGATCTCTGTTGTCCAGACGCACAGGTGAAGCCGGTGGGTTTGCAGCGATCTTCCACCATTATATCCTGCACAGGGGCAGTTTGGGTGGGCCTTGAATTTTTCTGATCTATGTCGGCGAACTCCGAAGAGAGATCCGACTTCGATACTTCCGCGATCATGTCCTGTCCATAGGCGGTCCGTGCGGGCCTTGACGATCCTCCGACTTCCAGGGAACTAGTGCCCGGGTTAGTTTCGCTGATGAATAGGTGGATGTCCCCGATTGGGACGATCGAGAAGCGGGTGGGGTTCGTCTTTGCCGGGATCCAGAAATCGTCGGGAGGGACGATTGGAACGTTGCTGGAGAAGAGAACACGGCCAATGTCTACGGTTTTGCCGATTTCTGCGAAGAGCTTGGACCTCGCCCGTTGAAGAGCCTGAAGCTCCTCTTGCCCCACGGTGGGCGCCAACTGTCGTGGTATTACTGACGAGTACGCCATGGAGGGGTCCTCACACACTACAAGAAATGTGTCAACTTGTGACGTTCTCATTTTGACGATGGCAAAAATCGTCATAAATTTTATGGCGATTTATACCAGATTGTCGCTAGCCACTCCAGGAGGGCCAAACCCCTTCAAAATTATGATTATTGGCTAAGAATCGTCGTAATTTTGTTAGTTAAAATCATCATAATGTGGTAGATCGAACCAACGATGTTATTTTAACTCGATTACAACGATCTAAAATCGTCATGACAGACTATAATATTTTTGTTTTAATAAGGCATGCTGACCGGACGGACCCATTAGAACTTTCACCTACGTGTCATGTCCATATGTCAAGTTCTTCTTAGCTGGCACGCGACCTGTCAAGCGGGACCCAGCCAAAATCCGACATGAACAAATAACAAAAATAAGATCCCTCACGGGGTTCGAACTAGAGACCTCGCTCAAGCACACGCCCACGCTAACAACCAGGCCACAGCTTGTCTGTTGACAGAATGCTATGCTATTTTTTTAAAACACATACTGATTAATATGTGCGCATGTAGAAAAATAAGAAAAAACAGGGTGCATGGCGGGTTCCGAACCTGCGACCGATCTCACTCGTTAAGAACGAGCACGTCACAGCGTCATTGTTGTTATAATTGCGCAGTTGTTTTATTATTGGGCTTTGATAAATCAAAACATAAATGGTGCAAAAATGTGGTGCTCACGGGGTCGAACCATGGACTTCCTCCACCAAACGGGAGGCACTAACCATTCCACCAAAAGATGTTTCTTGTTATTATATCGCGCTAAAGGTTTATAAATATGGCCAAATTATTGGGTGGGCATAGGCCTTGGCGAAGGGATTCCCTTGCCTTTTCTCCTTTTTTTTTAATTTGGCGGCCTGGACCTTGGCACCCGGTATACAAGATCCGGTTCAGCTCAATGGTCCATTTAGGAAAGTTTTTTCTTTTCCTTTCCTATTTTCTTAATTCGTTTGTATCTTTTTCATAAGAAGTCCAAATGAATTGATTTTTGGCTCTAAATTTTTATAAAATTCAGTTATATCTTCCTAGGTTGTTAATTATCAATATTTTTATTATTTCAAAATAGTGGATTTACTAATCTCATAGTAGTCCATGGTAGGGATAATATCATAATTCAAAATATGATTTTAAAACTAGGGTTTTAAATTCAAATTTTTTGGCCTTAAGTATTGCTAAAATTGCATTAGATCTCTGAAGAAACAGCATATTATGAACCTAAAAATGATTTTTCCAAAAAATCAAGAGCATTAAATCATGTACCTATAGTTGAAATCAGAACCACTTCCTGCCGATTCGGCAGAAATTTGTCATTTTCACCAGGGGTGGACGGAAAGGTTTGAGCTCTCTCGATTGGGACATTGTCCATGTAAGGTGGTCTAGTACTTTTTTAAATGAGGTCGTAGCATTTTGAATTAGCCATTTGGTGGTTGCTTCACAAAACGCCCCGTTTTTAGCGCTCGGAAAATGGAAAATGGTTTTTCCATAAGACCTCGAACATGATAGGTCATTTTGTGAAGGTTTTTTTGAGACATAATCAATTTACCAAGTTTGGAATTTTTCATTGCAACGATGTCACATAATAAGACACCACGCGAAGGATTTGCGTTGATCGGACCATTTTTGAATTTTTTTTATACCCGTTTCAAACTATGGTCAAAACAGCGGTCATGAAGGTTCTTAGCTAGGGTTGAGCCTCGCTAAACTTGCATTGGATCTCTGAAGAAATAGCATATTGTGAGTCTAAAAATGATTTTTGCAAAAAATCATGGGCATCAGATCATGTACCTGTAGTTCAAACCGGACCCACTTCCTACCGATTCAGCAGGAATTTGTCTTTTTCGCCAGGGGTGAACAGAAAGGTTTAAGATACCCCGAGTGGGAAATATTTTATGTAAGGTGGTCTAGTATTTTATAAAAATATGTTGATACCATTTTGAAACTTTTATTTGGTGGTTGTTTCACAAAACGCCCCGTTTTTTACGCTCGAAAAATGGAAAATGGATTTTTTGTGGGTCGAAAAGGAAACATTTCTCCTGCAACATTGTTTGCCATCCCATGATACATATGTGTGCACAATATAGTCACATTATCACAAACTATGCCCTAATTATGTCCATAACATTGGTCGTTTAGCCCGAAAGCCATGAAACCTTGAACATGATAGGTCATTTCTGAGAAGGTTTTTTTGATAAACTTGCAATATATCAAGGTTGGTATTTTTCCTTGCAGCTATGTCATGTAAGAAGACACCACGCGAAGGATTTGCATTGATCGGACCATTTTTGAATTTTTATGCCCGTTTCAAACTATGGTCAAAACGGCGGGCACGGAGGTTCTTAGCTAGGGGCTGAGCCTCGCTAAACTTGCATTGGATCTCTAAATAAACATCATATTTTGAGTCGAAAAATGATTTTTGCAAAAAATCATGGGCATCGGATCATGTACCTGTAGTTCAAACCGGACCCACTTCCTACTGATTCGGCAGGAATTTGTCTTTTTCGCCAGGGGTGAACGGAAAGGTTTGAAATACCCCGAGTGGGAAATTGTCTATGTAAGGTGGTATAGTATTTTATAAAAATATGTTGATACCATTTTGAAACTTTTATTTGGTGGTTGTTTCACAAAACGCCCTGTTTTTTGCGCTCGGAAAATGGAAATTGGATTTTCCGTGGGTCGAAAAGGAAAATTTTATCTTGCAACATTGTTCGCCATCCCATGATACATATGTGTGCACAATATGGGCACATTATCACAAACTATGCCCTAATTCTGGCTATAACATTGGTCGTTTGGCCCGAAAGCCATGAAACCTCGAACATGATAGGTCATTTTTTGAGACACTTGCAATATACCAAGGTTGTTATTTTTACTTGCAACTATGTCATATAACAATACACCACGCGAAGGATTTGCATTTATCAGATAGTTTTTGAATTTTTTATGCCCGTTTCAAACTATGGTCAAAACGGCGGGCACGGAGGTTCTTAGCTAGGGGCTGAGCCTCACTAAACTTGCATTGGATCTCTGAACAAACATCATATTGTGAGTCTAAAAATAATTTTTGCAAAAAATCATGGGCATCAGCATCATGTACCTGTAGTTTAAACCGGATCCACTTCCTACCGATTCGGCTAGAATTTGTCTTTTTCGCCAGGGGTGAACGGAAAGGTTTGAGATACCCCGGGTGAGACATTGTCTATGTAAGGTGGTCTAGTATTTTATAAAAATATGTTGATACCATTTTGAAACTTTTATTTGGTGGTTATTTCACAAAACGCCCCATTTTTTACGCTTGGAAAATGGAAATGAATTTTCCGTGGGTCGAAAAGGAAAACTTTCTCCTGCAACATTGTTCGCCATCCCATGATACATATGTGTGCACAATATGGACACATTATCACAAACTTTGCCCTGATTCTGGCCATAACATTGGTTGTTTGGCCAGAAAGCCATGAAACCTCGAACATGATAGGTCATTTCTGAAAAGGTTTTTTGAGACACTTGCAATATACCAAGGTTGGTATTTTTCCTTGCAACTATGTCATATAAGAAGACACCACACGAAGGATTTGCATTGATCGGACCGTTTTTTAATTTTTTATGCCTTATCAAACTATGGTCAAAACGACGTGCATGGAGGTTCTTAGCTAGGGGTTGAGCCTCGCTAAACTTGCATTGGATTTATGAAGAAACATCATATTGTGAGTCTAAAAATGATTTTTGCAAAAAATCATGGGCATCAAATCATGTACCTGTAGTTCAAACCGGACCCACTTCCTACCGATTCGGCAGGAATTTGTCTTTTTCGCCAGGAGTGAATGGAAAGGTTTGAGATATTCCGGGTGGGACATTGTCTATGTAAGATGGTCTAGTATTTTATAAAAATATGTTGATACCATTCTGAAACTTTTATTTGGTGGTTGTTTCACAAAACACCCTTTTTGGAACTCAAAAAATAGAAAAATAGTGCTAGCCAATCAGAGTAGAGAACGAGAGGACCCACGGATTACCCTCCGAAGCTGATCTTAGCCGTTTACATGCTCTTCATATAACTCCCCAAATTTCATCTGATGCCTCCTTGTCCCCCTGTCTTTGTATGCGAAATGACATAAATGCCCTAGGGTTTCATGTACTTCACCACAGAATTGAACAGGGCTAATTTCGTGATATCAGGCTCATACAGAACACGGTCGAGAGGGACTGAACCCCAAAACCTAATCTCATCTCTCCTCCCTACAGACCCCGCCGCCACTTCTACCTCTCTCCCTCTCTTGCTCGACAGGTGCTCCTCACCGCAACCCACGATCGTCCCCCCTCGCGCCACCCCTTCCCCATGTCCCCGTCCGTGCGCCGCCGATCCCCCCTGCTGTAATCTCCTCTAAGCGAGCATGCACGCACAGGCGGCAGGAAACCAGCCGTGAGGGTGCTATAGAGTATGGAGGTGGAGGTGGATGTGGAGGAGATGCGGGGCGTGCTGCTGCTAGTCCTCGGGACAGGAGCGTGGCGCAGCTTGGGTGGGGGCACAGCGGCGGAGGCCAAGAGCGTGGCAGACGTGGAGGAGTGTAACAACCCTAGTTTCATTAAATATTAATTAGGATTTGAATGTGCATTCATGAGCATCATCATTTTAAAATGCATGGAAGAAGTAATCATCAAAACCCTAAACCCTAATAGTTTCCCTCTCTAATTGAAATGTATTCAAAAGGGTTTTACTATATTTGAAAAGTACAAAAATATTTGGAACCCAAATTGATTACAAGGGTCTCTGAAATATTTTGAATGTTTATAAAAGTTTTTGTATTTTTAAAATAATCAAAACAGATTACAAATGAAAATACAAAAGAGAAAGTACAAAAACAGAAAAGGAAAAGGTTTTCAAAATAAAAAACAGTCTCTAAACCCTAACTGGGTCGAGCCCATCTTCTCTCCCTCCCCTCCTCGCCGCTCAGCGCAACTCCCTGCAGCCCACCTGGCCTGTTTGCAGCCCACCTCGGCCCCGTACCGGTTCGGCCACCTGTCTGCGCCGTCGTCTTTGTTCCCGATGATGAAGCATCTCTGTGGCATGTTCGCCGCCGTCCGTCACCACGGTCGCGCCAAGATGCGCGCCACCGACGGTCATGGCTCCTAAAACCCCCTAGCCGACACCGACGAACCCTAGGGACCCTCTTCTCCTTCTCCCTCGCTCCCTTGCGCCATGGCCAAAACCCTATGTGCAGATCCCGCTGGCGCCCTGTCGAATCCGGCCACCCCTCGCCCAACCGAGCATGCAGGAAGCTTCTTCTCGTCGCACTGGTGCTTCTCCCCAAAGGAATTGGCCGCGGGCACTGCGGAGCATTGCCATCAACCCTGTCATCTCCGCATCTGTCCGCTGATCGCCGTTGACACTGCCGGCGACCCCAACCTTCCCCGGCCTCGTCGACCCGACCATAGGCCTCCTGGTGAGCCTCTGGTGCTCAGGCACCTCTTCTCTTCCTCCCTCACGCTCTCAATCGCCTCTGCGTCGTGCAACCGCCGCCGACCGGCGTAGTTGCTCGCCGTTGCTGTTCTCTGGCAACCAAAAAGGGGAGGCGCCGCCACTACTAGGTCCCCCTCGACCTCCTCTTTCCAACCAGCCCACCCACAAGTCCCCGCGTGCAGCAGATCGACGGGAGCAAGATCGACCTCAGAGGAGCTCCATTGCTGACGTCAGCATGACGTCAGCATGGTGCAATAATCTTTTTCTTTTATCATTTATGTAATTGTATTCTGTAAATGAAATTACCTGACAGGTGGGTCCACCCTATAAGTGAGATAAATAATATCAGAAATGTTTGTTGTTTTAATAAAATGTTAAAAGTAATCCTAAAATGTAAATTATTTTATAATATTCCAAAAATGATTTAAAATGAATTAAAATGGAGAAATTCATAACTAATTCATTTTAAATCAGAATAATACAAATAATATATCAAAATGTTTAGAAAAATGAGACCTATCTCATAGCATTATAATCATGCTTTGCTATAAAACTTACATGACAAGTTTAATTAGAACAACAAAACAACCCCTCTCATATGAATCCAGGGTTTTCCTGAATTAGGGTTTATACCCCTCGGGACCTTGATTAAGTTGTCAAGCATGCTTTAGGGTTTTATTTCAATGCAATTCAACTTGTCGTATCATCATCCTTGCTTGATCATTGCATCGTTGCCATGTGTTGATTGTTTCCCCTTCTTTCCGGTATTTGGTTCTTCTCCGGTGGAATACGATATCGAGATCGAGATCAAAGACCAAGGCCAACACCATCGAGCCCGAGATCAACACCGTCGAAGCTCAAAGACAAATACTTGATCAACTATAACCAAGTCAAGTACCAGGTGTCCGGAACTCTGCTTTCTAGATATCAACTGGCAAAGGCAAGCGAAGCCCCACACATACATATGAATCCTATGCTTTCAAAGTATTTCATTCTTGCCATGTGCATACGATTTCAAAGACTTTTATCAATATGTAGAGTAACCCTATATGATGCATGTTACCTTTGAAGCCTATGTTCCCTAATCCACTACTCCTAGCATAACTAGGGTTTGAGCTTGTGAAGCATTGCTAGAGCTATTACATCTGTTGTTCTTAGTCATGCTTAGCTGTTACCATTGGTCCATCCGGTTGATGAATTAGAGCTGTGAATGAACCTAGTTTGACAGGATGACGTGGTATCATCAGAGTTAAAAGTTAAACATGCTAAGGCTTGTATGGGAGGCCATGGTGGGTTGTGGTTTTTGCAGTCCCATACTTGCCACTACTAGGACCTGAGTTCCTGCCTATGGACCAAGACGAGCGTACAGCCACACGGGGGCCTAGAAACCCCCTTGACCAACTAACTTGCCGAGTAGATTCCATGAGTCACATAGTTTGGGCTTTCCATTCGACATACGCATCTTGGATGTTCTTGAATGGAGGTGAAGGAGGAGCATTCATACAGGTAGGTAAGCGTGGCCGGGAACAAGAGATGTCCGACATCCGTAATCTTGAACCCCGCACACATCATTAGGGACCGGCTTCGGGACTCAACCCGTTATGGCGGCATCTCCCTAGTGCGTGACTCATGGTCTCGGCGAAAGCAAGGTAAAGGTCATGGTCAACCACTCTCTGTCGGCCTTCCAAGGAAGAGGGCTTATAGCTTGGCATTAAGAATCGGTTGGTACGTGTGGGTAAAGTTGTATACCCTGAAGGGTTAAATCTTTTCGAAAAGCCGTGTCCACGGTTATGGATGACTTGGAAACCAGATTCAAAGATCATAGAGAACTTGAACCTAATCGTAAAACTTGGCAAGTTGATCAATGTGTGCTTAAGGATGCTTCCTCATGGGTACTAAGGGGTGATCCTAGGTAGGTTCAGCTGATGATGATTCGGTGGATATCAAGAGATGATCAAAGTTGGAGATACCGATCTCTTATCCCATTTTAAAATATTCTGATTAGTCGAGATTCTTCTCCCTCTTGTTTTACAAAACAAAGATGGCTTTATGCAAAACAACTCCACCAGCCATAAGTCTTGCGGAGTACACCCTGTACTCACCCTTGCTTCGTTGACTCTTTTGCAGCAGAGTAAGTGTTACCATAGAAGATGAGTTCTTCACGGCATCGACATCGATGAGTAGTTTAGAGTTACCAGTCGGCAGTCTGGGATCTATGGATTGGACGCCATCGTTATGCTCCAGGCCTCTTAGGCCATTTGTTAAGTTTTCTATACTTAATAACATAATTTGCCTTCCGTTGTTTGAAGTTTGTGGTCAGTGACCACTGCTTATAATATTTTGGTTCTTCGCTCAGTTATGAGCTTGCTGTAATAAATTTTGTGTTATAGGGTCACTGTTGTGTTATCAATTCCTTCTCTGTACGCTTTAGAGATTAGGTTAGGCTTATGTTTAGACGAAGGTCTGGGATTTGTCTAGCCTTAATCCCGGGGTGTCACAAGGAGGTCGCGGACGAGCCCCCCCCCTGCTTCATAGGAGGGATCTCCTTCCTGGGCCTCGCCGTCATCGAGCGCCTCCCCCGCCATGGCTACAACATCCACCTCGCCCTCTACCACATCTTCAAGACCCGTCTCGCCGGAATGGCGCCCCTATATGCCGACGATGCCACAAAGGAGCGGATCCCCAGGATCTGGCCCCACCTCTTACCGTGAGCGCGATGAGGACCCGAACGACGCTCCGGGTGGCCAGCAGCGCGGACCCGGACCAGGCGCTCACCTACCTCCACTGCGCGTGCTCCCTCGCCTCACCAAAATCTCTAAGGTACATACACTCTGTAGTCTGTACTGGCTTTGCTGCTAGCAGAACTTTTCATGAATGTCAATCTGAATACCCAAATCCATTTTGTTCTCGCGTCACTACAGGAAGCAGCCTATCCATCAGATGAGTGATTGAAGGGGGTAGAATCCCTTTGCACTGGTGATGGAAGTCTAGCTCGCATCACTCATTTAATTTGTCTATGTTCTCTAGTCAGGTAGAGTTCCAATCTTCTGTAGTTTCAGTTTAGTTTGGTCAGATTGATCAGTACAGTCAAACTGATCTGCTGCTACTATCCAAGTTTAACTTCATTCTAGTGGATCCATCAAGGGTAAACTGTACTAGCCTAATATGCATGTTATCTGTGGATCATCAAATCGAATTGCAACAAATTTCGGGTTCTGAACATGCTATGTTTTTTCAATAGTGTTGTGCGCATTTTTCAGCTAAAAAGCTTGTTGTAGCTATCTGATTAGGCAGGGAGTTTTATTTTTCTAACGCGTCGCACGGATGCGCGGAGTGTCATGGTAGCTTTATTCTGACGGAGAGTTGGGGACAGGTAAAGATAGAGAGAACTTGTTGGAGACGTGCTGTCTGTCTGTTGGAGAGAATAGACCGAGCCTCTTATCCTTATATGCTATGGAGAATTAAAGATATGTTTGAGTCTGTGATAGATGCATGCTTTATATTTCCAGCAGGTCCATGAGATTATTTCCACTTTACCGCCGTCATTTTGTTCTGTTCTGCAGGCTCGTTCGAGCAGAGTTTGGCGCCGAACGAGATGAGCGCCAAGATCACGGTGACGTACAGGAGGAAGCACGACGCGTCCAAGGCCCGGGCAGCCGACGGAGTCGTCCCTGAGCCTCCTCCTGTTTCTAGCAGCAGGGTCAGCAACAGCGAGGCCCCGAAACGAGAGGCCGATGTCGATACCTCCATGTTAAACGGAGGCGATTCTGTGAGGAACCTTGACTCGTCTCTCCCATTATCGATCGTATAGAATTGCTTATATTTGATCCTGTTAGTTATTTCTGCTGCTTCTGGTTGTCCATGTTGGTTTTGCCGCCACTGATTTTTTCGCCTTCCTGAGATGGCGGTAGAACCACTCCTGAATTTTTATGTCTCTGTAAGTAGCGCACTAAAATTGCTACACCAAATAATACGATATGAGCTACACGTCTCTAGAACTATTTTATCATTCGTGCTGGAAATTGTATGCTACAATTATGATGTAGACATAATTGTGCTGGAATATTCTACACGATACTTAGAATATTCCCTTTAATGGATCAAGACCTGCTCATTTATGTTCCTGCTCAGGATCTGTTGTGTGCCTCTAGTTGGAGATGCATGTCATGAAATGGGGATAAGAACTGCTGTCATATATCTGCACTAGTTGAATCATTAGTGTACAGTTGTTCCATAAACACTACTCATCTACAAATTGATCTTGCTTTGTCCAGATTACTCCTATCTCAAAAAAATGATATGCTCTAGACATTGGTTCACTATACACTAAAGGCCCATTTGTTGTCTCTTTTGATAGTCTAGCATCTAATTATGGAGTCAGGTTTTGTACTTGTATAAATGGATGGATGTATATTTTCTTACCATATCCCTGAGTTTATAAATGGATGGATGTATATTTTCTTGATGATTCATATCTGATATAATCCAAGCCATGCATTTCCCAAATTAGTACATGATCTGATACTGTCTTCTTACAAGTGTATTATTATGGTATGCAGGGGTTTGTCTATATCATTATTTATAACTTGGTATTATATTAGGTAAGAAGAGCAAGGTTTGTGGTGGTGTAGGTGACGACCTAAAGGACATCAGCGATGTCGATAGCCTGTGCTCGATGTACATGTGGTGCTTGCAGCTTTATAGTCTCTTGATTGAATAATTTTATTTTTCTTTCATGCGGCTTTTGGCACTTAAATTATTTGCTTGCTTCTATGCCATGATATTGGTATATTTAGTTCGTTAGTCTTGTTGATCCTTGCCATGAGCTCAAATGGTGTAGTAGTATAAGAGCTAATGTATAGTAATCCTGTTAGATCTTATTTTTGTCACGCAATGTTCTTGATGTATGCAATGGCTATTGCTTTTGCACCTTATGTTCTACTTGTCGTGAACTCCTTGTATTGACCTAGTATAGTTTGTGTTTTGACTGTTTGATCATGTTGTTCTTTACTTGAAGTTAAATGGCTATTGGATGATCTACGCTTGTTGTTGGTTGTCTGATCTGGGTTTGCTTGTGGTTGGTGTAGGTCCAGCTGTAGCAGAACACACTTGAGCTATAGAAATTTAAGGACAAGATCAAGGAGAACCAGGAGAAGATCAATCTCAACAAGCAGCTGCCCTACCTCATTGGCATCAAGGTTTGTGCCTTGCTGGACATGTACCTGTGTTTCAAATGTATCTGAAATATCATTTGCGAATATATTATGAATTCCTATTGTAATGAGATAATCACAAAAAATATGTAAGGAAGGAATATTTCTAGTATAGTGCTTTTTAATATTTCTAGGCCATGCACTCCTGTGATTTATTTCCCTTCTGTGATTTCTCACATCACATATCATTCATTAGTTGTTGTTGTTGTTGTTCTAAATCGCTGCTGGGCACCTAGGTGAGTTGTTGGGCAAGGAGGAACACCCCGGGCGGAGTGGAGGAAGCCAGTGAGGTGTTGGCTGGCTCGCGTGGAGGTGCTGGGCGCCGCGAGGGATCTAGGCGCCACGAGGGATCATTGGCAACCTAGAGGTGCTGGGCGAGGTATCATTATTGATTGTATGAAGTAATTTTTTGACTTGATGTAATGTACGAGTGTTGGTTGGTCTGGTCATTGAATTTCTGGTCTGTTTATTTGTATTTTTGGTTTGTTCATTTTGAATTCTGGTCTGTATTGGCAATGAAAATCGATTCGTTATTTATCGAGAAATTTCTAGGCTTCAAACGTTACTTGCATGTACAACCTGAATATCATTTGAAATAAGTTGGGTTTTAAAAACTAATTGTGTAACAAAGTATCTGATTGTAAATTCTAAAAAGGCTAATGGCGGGTCTAAAAATAATTAGACTTTAAATAAACCAAGTCCCAAATAATAAGAAATGGATCGTGAATAGGCCAAGGCCCAAAACGAAATGTATTTTACAATGCCTAAACCAAGAAAAAAAAGGCTGGAACTAATGGGGTTAACCCATCTAAGCGACCAAATTGGACCGGGCTAAATTTACATTACGACGATTTCGTTTCGTCATAATTTTGCCACGTCGGATTGGCCACGTAGGATCTAACGTGGCTAGGCTAGACTGTCTGTAACGATATTGAATCGTCACAGAGGTTACGACGATCTAATATCGTCATAGATAATTATGGCGATTTCACAAAAAACGTCGTTGTATGCAATTACCGAGGCTCAGTTTTCGACGATATGTTTTTTGTCATAAGATCGTCATATATTATAGATAATGACGATTCAGCGATGAAAATGGAGGGTCATGTTTCAGCAGATTCCTTGTGGTGACAGAGCGTGTTTAGAGACGTGGGGTAAGGTGGAAGGTTGGCGGGTACGAGGTAACACAGCTTACCCAGGTTCAGATCCCACGATGGTAGCGGAATCCTACTCCTGCTATAAATCACTATAATGGCAATACACCGAGTTACAGGGATCGATACGCTGTTTGAGGTGTGAGTTTTATCATGCCCTAAAGTCTTCCATAGGTCTGGCTTATATAGTCGCCAGATCCTAGGGTTACAGGCAAAGTCCTAGCCGAACAGGTTACAGAGTCCTACACGATACACAACTAGTCTAAAATGTCTTGCACTTCAAGGCTCCAGGTACGCTAGTGACATCTCTGTAGCCTTCCTTTATCCGGCATAGGTCTCCCTTCTGGATCCATCTAACTGGGCCGCCCAGCAGGCCATGGGCCTTGCTACCAACTGTGGGCCACCCAGGTTATCCGGATTAGAGACATGCTATGGTGATACCCATTTGGCATATCCCCAACAGTTGACTTCCATGATTAGTGTAATGATGTTTTTACGAGTGCGAATGGCACAAGGATTGGAGAGTAGACACAATTTGCGCAAGTCGAACATCTTTATTGCATGGTGGGGGGAGTATAGGTCGGATTTCTAGGTGTAGAACTTCCTTAGGAGGTTTACATTCCATGGCCGCTTGACATCGAGTTGTCCATCGCCTCGGACGTCGATGAGGTAGTAGGTGTCGTTGCCTAGGACTCGCCCTATGGAGAATGGTCCATCCCATGGGGGAGAGAGCTTGTGCATGCCCTTCTTGTCCTGGATCAGTCGTAGGACCAGGTTACCTTCCTGGAAGGTGCATGTCCGGACTCGGTGGCTGTGGTAGCGGCAGAGTCCTTGCTGGTAGATGGCGGTGCGGGAGCGATCTAGGTCTCGTGTTTCGTCGAGCTGGTTGACCTCGTCTTGGTGTGCGATCTTGTTGTCGACCTCCGTGTAGTTAACAACACGAGACGAGTCGTGTTGAGGTCAGTCGGCATGATGGCTTCGGCGTCATACACCATGAAGAAGGGCGTGAACCCAGTCGATCGGTTGATGGAGGTGCAGATGCCCCAGATGATGGAGGGGGGCTCCTCGACCCAGCACCCCGGAGTTTGCTCGAGGGGAACTTGCAGTCATACTTTTAGGCCGTGGAGGATGCTTTGGTTGGCGCGTTTCGCCTGGCCGTTAGACTCCGGGTGGGCGACTGAGGCGAGGTCGAGTCGTATATTGTGCTCCTCGCAGTACTCGGTCATGGTGCCCTTGGCAAAGTTGGTGCCGTTGTCCGTGATGATGTTGTGCGGGAATCCGTAGCGGTAGATGAGCTCGCGTAGTAATTTTGCGGCGGTCTTCCCATCGCACTTGCGGACTGGCTTGGCCTCCACCCACTTGATGAATTTGTCGACTGCGACCAGGAGGTGGGTGTAGACGGAGGAGGCCTTCTTGAAGGGACCCACCATGTCCATGCCCCACACAGTGAATGGCTAGATGATGGGGATGGTCTTGAGCGCCGAGTTGGGTACGTGTGTTTGATTGACGTACTTTTGACACCCGACGCAGTGTTGGATGATGTCGACCGCGTCGGTGTTTGCGGTGAGCCAGTAGAAACCATGTCGCATGGCTTTGGCAACCAAGGGCCGTGCGCCAGTGTGATGGCCGCAGTCGCCGGCATGGATGTCTTGGAGGATATTGCGGCCTTCCGCAGGCTGCACGCAGCGTTGGAACACGCCGTTCACGCTGCGTTTGTGGAGTTCGCCGTTGATGATGACAAAGGATTTGCAGCGACGCACAATCATGCGTTCCTTCGTCTCATCTCCTGGCAGGGTCCCTCCCTTGAGGTAGACGACGTATGGCGTGGTCCAGTCACTTGGCTCCGTGACCATGGCGACCAAAGCTGGTTCTATTTGTAGTGATATCCCGAGGTCGATCTCCTTCGGGGGAGAGATGGAGGGCTTGGTGATGGTGTCGAGGAAGACAACCGGCGGGTGGCACGTGGCGAGCCGATCCGATGCGAGAGAGGGCGTCGGTCTCTTAGTTCTTGCGTCGGTCGATCCACTTGACAGAGTATCCGACGAAGTGGCCTCCCAGCTGGTCCATTGCTTGGCGGTATGCCGCCATGGTGGGGGAGACGACGTTGCAGGTACCGGTGAATTGCGTGGCGACGAGGTCGGAGTCGCCATAGCACCGCAGGCGATTGATGTTCATCTCCTTGGCGGCTCGCATGCCATGAAGGAGGGCCTCGTACTCGGCCATGTTGTTGGTGCAGGGGGTGAAGTCGAGCTATAGCACGTAGCACAGTTTGTCGCCCTTGGGGAGGTGAGTACAATCCATGCCCCTGCGCCGTCTGTGTTCTTGGACCCATCGAAGTGGACCAACCAGTAATGGAGGTACGACAGCTTCTCCGGCTGCTGCGCCTCCTCCCAGTCGGCGAGGAAGTCTGCCAGGGCCTGTGACTTGATTGTCTTGCATGGCTCGTACTTGATATTGTGGACGCCGATCTCGATGGCCCACTTGGCGACTCGCCTAGTCGCCTCGCGGTTGCGGATGATGTCTTGCAACGGCTCCTAGGAGACGACCGTGATTGGGTGCTCCTAGAAGTAGTATGGCAGCCACCGCTGGGCTCGGAAGACCGCATATACCAGTTTCTAGTATTGCGGGTAGAGCTGTCGCGACTCGGTGACTTCGCTGATGTAGTAGACGGTTCGCTGCACGGGGCGCTCCTTGCCCTCTTATGGCCATTCGACGACCATGACGGCACTGACGACTCGCTCCGATGCCACGACGTAGACGAGCATCGGCTCTTTTTCGATGGGAGCGGCTGTAACATCCCAATTTCAGCAATCCTGATTTAATGTCCAAAAGGAAAAAATCAGGGGGAACAAAGACTTTTTCTTGTATTATGTGCTTACTTGTTTGCTTGTGCTCAAGCAACTGTTTGAGTATTAGTTGTGTGCTCCTCATCTCAACACTAGTTTACAAAAACTATTTTACAAAAGAGATGTCTTGGCTCATCTTTCATATTCTCAAATGTTCTGTCATTTTAAAAACCTGAGCCAAGATGACTTTTGACACAACCAAATACTTTACTAGCTTCTATTGCCAAAACTATGGAGACCTATATATATATTATCTTCTTATGTTTTCAAGACAGAACTTCAACTACCCTTATCTCTAGGTTTCCCAAAACCTTTATCAAAACCTTTTATCTCAATCTTGGTAGAGATACCAAGATGGTACTTATCTTGTTTCAAAGCAAAACCCCTCCTCAACATACCCATCCTAACCTCAAGCCAGACCTGAAGGTAACCCTAGTAGTAGTTAGATAAGTAGTAAGATGAATTGCCTTGATCTGTTGGTTGATGAATTGCCTTGATCTGCTGTCTGATGATTTCCTTGACCTGCTGATTGCCTTGTTTGTTAGGATCTAGAATGGGCTAATCTAGTAGCTCATCCCTTAGGACCCAATCCTTGCTTGTGATCATCACTCTCAAGCTAAGCATCTAAGTCTGGATCTATCCTAAATCACTCAAGTGATCATCTCATCCCCTGCTTATCTCAATTCGAGGATAATCCCTTCTGATGGTTTCCAAATTAATGAAAACCCAATCTAAGCTTGGATAATATCTACTTATCCATCCTATCAACATCCTCCCTAGGATCATGAGCTTGGAACCAAGCATCTATTATCTATTATATATTAAAAGTACATTACGGGTTAACCAGAAAAAAAAGACATCCTAGAAAATCCCACAAAAAAGCAAAATATCTGACCCTTGCCCTCGCACTAAACCATGTATTACTAGCAACACCCACCTGTAAGTCAAAAAAAAAGCAGCCGACGCCATTTTGTAAGTCAAAAAATCATATTGTGGGCTGGCCCAATTGATTAATAGCTAGAGAGAGAGCCACGACGAGAGATATATAATTAAACATGACGTGCGAGCTATTTCTTTTTCAATGTCGAACCGAGTGTCTGTTAACTGGGCCATCGCACGCACAGGTGACCACGCACTCCAGAAATCAAACAATCGCTGATTTGTATCAACTAGTAAACAAGCACGTGCACATGCACGTTTCATAACATGCCAAAATCAGATGAAAATATATTATACAATGTCCACATGATATGAAAATATAACATAACAATATGTGTTATGGAAATATGAGCTAGCCCCTAAATTTAGGGAAACCTTGGCAAAGCTGCAAATGGATTATGTTTTAGATGAGCGGGACGACTGCCCCGCTCCACTGTTTTCATACAATGCAAGAGAATTGTTCTATTTTTTCATATAATGCAAAACATTAGTTGTCATGAGAGGTATAAGGAATGAAGCAATACACTTAGTAATTATGTAGTTGTATCTATACAACGTTTCAGAATGAAGGTCCTCCATGAGCTGCTGCACCGCGCGGGGGAGGGGGGCATTGGGAAACACCCTGGTATACAACTGAAGTTGGCGGTGCCACGTAGCATGGACGACCATATTTTGATTCGCCAGATGTTCAATGTGCATGCAAGATAACTTTGTAGGCTAACACGATCAAAGTTGGGATGTGGATAAATATAAATACCTCCTTGAGAAAATGAACATCACTATCCTGAAGCCACACATCACAGCCTGCATCTCTAGATCCACATAAATCATTTATGTGATGATCCGTAACATGCACATATTCTTCAGGTTTGACATCTAAAAGCTTGTAGGCCTTCTAACATACTGTATTATTGTGTCTGGTTGTTCTGCCTCAACCTGTTTATAGGGTATTGAAAAAAAATAGAGCATGAACACAGAAGAATTTCTTGGAAATAAGTAGAAATTAGGCACAACTATCTATGGTATGGATAGAAAGTGCCACGTGAACACGAAGTAAAACGGTAAAGTAAAAGATGGACTCATAACATAAAATCCCATGTTTCAACAAAAAAAGATCATGTATGGACAAAATGCTATGTTTCCTCTTAATTTCCGTATCTTAATGAAATGGTCTGAATAATGCCAACATACATTTCTAAAGGAGGTAATGAATCTGACAAACAACCATCATAATTTACCATGATTATATATTGTGTACATTAGTACAAACACCTATAAATAACCTGCACATCGTTGAAGCGGTAAGAAGCCGTTTGAAACTACTAAATTTATAAAATGTTTCAGCTACTGGAATGTGCTTACACTTAATCTGAATTAGTAGGAAAGCAAAAGGGCAAGAAAAAAAACGTCACCAATTATAAATATAAATGGGTTATACCATCGAAGTAAGATAGGGTTGACTAAACTTCTACCAGAAGGTTATGGTGTGTACTAATTCAGTTAGTTAGGTTCGTCATCTGTATCTAAAATAAATATAAATACATGTACAAAGTTCAGAGGTGATACCAATTTGCAGAGCCTCTGCCGTGCTTTGCCGATGCAGCATGCAACTCCACAGAGCAAGGACAGCTCATGGAGATACAGCCCTATCGGTGGAAGTTCTTGCAAAGCACCATTGCAAAGTATATGGAAAAAATTCTAGCAAAGCATTATGTTTTCCTCAGAAAAACTCAGAACTATGTCTCGACTGAACTAACAAGCCGACATTTGACAGAAGAAAATGTCCGTTCCATTGGGACACTTGGACACTGAAGATCTGAACACACCAAAAAACATGGAAAGGAATCAAAGCAACAATTCATATGAGTTAGCCATGCTGCAAGCATGCTGTTGTTGGACAATTCAACCCTGCCATTAAAGAGCGATAAAACAGGTTTCCTTAGATACGTGGTGAGATTGCACAGTAAAAATGATGTTGTGGTAAATAATTGATACAACGGGCCGTCAAAGTTATCAATATAGCCATGCTACCAAGTTTTTGGGTTGTACATCCAGTCAGGACTGAAGGACTCCAGTAATAAAACATTGACCTCTATCCATACCAACCAAATAAAATGATGGTGACTGCACACTAATTCACAATCAGTTTATTGTCCACCCTAATATAGGAAAGCCAGTAGAATGAAAATTCTTTTGACAAGAAGCTAAATAATAGAACCAAGAAAATGATGTAAATTGGTGCATGAGGAAATCAAGGGCATGGATATCTAGCACGGGATAATTTATATAAGCATACCACCATTAAGCATGCCAAAAAAACAGCACATTTAGGCATCAGCGCCAACAGATCCGTCCAATATGATATTATACAAATGGAAATTACAAGGTTTGTTTTTCTCATACCGAGGGTATAAGATGAAAGACTAAATCAATAATGACAGTATTTCTTGATCACCTAAGAGGCAGGTCATCCAGCTATACTAAATCTAACTGAAAAGGCCAACATCAATAAATGGGTAACCTGCTCACTGCTTCCTGCATATTTTCTCCATGGCTGCCACGGTCTCATTGCACATGAGTCACCAATGACTTCGCTGAACACATCATATTTAAGTCACATGGATTCACACCATGCATGAACAGAAAAAATATTATCTGTATCTCTATCTCTATCTCTATCTCTACTATCTAAAAAGAAAGTCATGTTCCGTATTCTGCCTCTCCCGCACTCCGTCAATTGTTTCGTCCGACGTCCGTGGTGCGCCGACATGTGGGCCTCTCGCCATCCCCAGTGCTCCAGTCCCCATTCCCCTTCCAAAGACCAGCCGTCGCACACTCTCCTCACCGCCCTCCTTCCTGTTCGCATGTTCCGGCGGCCGCCTTGCATGGAGCTCCACCAACCTGCCGATCTTGTGCCGGCTCCCCTCCTCCATCCCCCATCCACCACCCCTACCGGCGAGACCCATCCTTCTCCGCCTAGGGTTTCCCACCGTCCTCCCTGCCCCAATTCGGCTGCCCACCACACTGATTCGCGTCATCGTCATGCCTCTGCTGCTCGGATCTCGCGGGGTGGCCTGATCCCAGGAGATGAGTGACGAAGGCCGGTCCGATTCCAGGCGTCTCGGCGCTGCTCGGACCCGATCCGGACCCTAGGTTGATATGTTTTGGTGGTGAGGAATCCTACCTTGCTTGATTGTTTGGCTGGAGAGGAACCCTGATGAAATTTGCAGGCTAACCCATAATCTTGATCTGTAACTTATTGTTAGTGTCCTTTGTATCTTTATCTGCACTTCCCGTCCTCCATAACTACTGCATGATTATATGGCACCTTTTGTATGTCTGTAATCAAATAATGGGAGGTAGTGAATGCCCTTATGTTGGCTTCATGAATATCCATGTTTTATGTCCTGCAATCCCTTACTGGCACAATTTTGACAAGCTTTCTCTACATTAGTACTGAATAATGAGTGGTCCAGTGTCATCTTATATGTAAATTCATTGCTGCATGCTTTTCCCAACTGTAGTTTAGGCTTTGACGGTAGTTTCTTGGTCATTGGTTCTATTGCAGATGGAGCATTCTGTATCTTGGAGGCCCTAACATTGCTTCTAAAATTTACAATAAAGAATATGCAAATGATCGCATATATGGATCCGACAAGTGGAGGATGCCTCTTCCTAGATTTTTGCAGCAGCCGCATTTCATTTTGTAGGGATAATAGTGATCTGGTAGTAAGTTTTCATTTGAACTTAATACTATGGTCTTATTTTTTTGAGCATGCTTGGATTATTTTGCTGATGACAGCGGTACTCTGACGGCTCTCTTGTGGCGAGATAGAGGGAGGGAGGGACGTACTTCTTCTATGAGCCAATCTTTTTTGTCATAATAATTCTCTTGTGTTCACTGCTCTGCGTGAATCTTGTAGAATCACCTTAATATTTTGAAGATCTATTATGTGGTCATGCTTGCTTCCAGGTATACAGATTGATAACTAGCTGCGGTTACCTGCAACAGGTATGACTTCATCTTCTGCCATTTTCATTTTAAACAAAATCGTGCACTATACACAATGAAGTTTCTGCTTGTTAAATACATCCACTTTTGCAGGCACTGTTTTAAACAGAGCATGGCACCTGTGAAAGCTTGACTGTTGCAATCTTGTCAAATATATTAAACCTTCGTGCAAGCAAAACAGAGAAGCAAACATCAGTAATGTTGCTCCAGATATTTCAAGTAGAAGAGAACTATAAGCGTTGCTCTTTCATACCATGCTTTTACAAATTTTTTAGCTTTTTTGGCTTCTCTTATGCATATCTAGCATGTTAGCAGAGTGGTCTGGTTTTTTGTGATTCATGTGGATTATCTTCTTACTGTACTGAACCATAAGCTATAAAAAGCCTGTCGGTGAGCCAAAAGATGGAAATGATTAGCACGGAGACCATATGTACTATTCACACAAGGCCTTGTCTGGTGCAAGGTGGCACAGGATCTAGAGAAGCTCGAGTGAGAAACAATGTAAATATTGCCTTTTCTTGATTTCTAAGCATATGCCTTATTAGCTAAATTAATGTTAACTTTTGGTGATGCTTCATGATAGGCTGATAGCCTTCCGAATACTGTGTTAATGTGTAAGCATGATTGTCTTATTTGATTTTGGAGCTAATATATCTTTATGTTTGTACATCTTCTAATTTGAGTACTCTAATGCATCATAAGGTCAAAATATATAGGTTCACTAGAACGACGTTGGACAACAGCTACAAGAGCGACATGCCATGGACGATGTACATGGTGCAGGCAAGGTGCAAAGCATTTGCTCACTGCTTGATCAAGCAACCGAAGAAAAGGAAGAGATGAATAACTGAAGGAAAAGCTTACGTATGGTATGTTACTTAATCTGATGGCTAAGATAACATTTATTTTCCTGAATTTGGCCTATCAAACATGCCCCCTGATTTGTATGACTCTTGATTGATTTATATTGTTATTATTTTCTTGTGTACTACATCAAGGAGTTAAAAGCAAGCAAATTCTGACCATTTGGTTCATGATATTAGAACAGAACCACTTCTTATTAAGACGCCTACTGATATAATTGGATAACATGAATGCCGATTGACTAGAAGAATTTTAAAAGGGTGCTCTGACAATTTGCCTATTGCTGGACATTTGACCACCTGGAAAAATGTCTTCCTTGGTCGTACATGTTGGCACTGATTTCAATAAGCTGGTGTGGCGTGTGCAAGGGAAAGTCGCCATCAATGGTGACATGAATGGTCAGCGACCGACAAGAGAATGAAGATTGCTGTTGAGGTTTGTTCCTGCTATGCATTTTTCTTTGAGAAATTTAGATCACGATTCTTTATTTCTGTTTTCTTTGGATGTCAGTAGTTCTTACTAGAGTTGAATGTAAAATTCTAAAGAATAACTGCATTATTATTTTATTCAAACAGTGGGTTTATTTTATTAGATTACACAGATAACACTAACCTGACATTGTAAAATGTCCTGAAAAACTTGTAGAAGAGTAAGGAGAGATTAATATACTTCTTCCCCTTGCTATTTTACTTGTAACCTTGAGAACATGCTTTTAGCATGAAATAAGCAAAATATCATGAACCTACAGTCCTACACTTACAACAACAAATTTTGTGTTGCGATATAAAGTGTGGACTGTAGTACACTACTCTGCATTCCGTGGCCATGTATTGGCATGGTGACCTACATGGTCTTCATGATGGTTAATGTACTGTTGGTGCGTTTAGTGTTGCATGGTCTAAGAATGATTAATGGAATGTGTAAATGGATGCCATGCAGAGAGCGCAGGGCCCTCTATGTGTGTCAACTACGCAAAAATATTTTGTTTTGTTGTGAATAAGTATTTCTCACTTATGCTGTGTTCTAATAACCATATTAACACAAGTCAGCTAGAAGCATATACCAATCTGTTTTTGCTTGTGTGTACATATTTGTTTTCAGTTTATCTCATGTATTGCTATAGTATAGATGATTATGAATCAGTCTTGGAGGATATCAGTAAGTTGTATGCTCTACTATAGTCTGAGTAGGACGTCATGGTAATAGGAAACACTAGAGGCTTGCCTACGCCACTTTCCGAAGCTCTGCCATTTTCGTTCGCCTTCCTACATACTGAGTTCTTTGTTGATATCTAGGTGAATTCCATGCTGGTGAGGCAGTAAGATCTTGGGTGGATACTATACTATAATTCAGGCTATTGCTCATGGTCTTGACATCTAGCATAACTAAAGGTGTGCTTTTTTGTTTCTCACCATATACCTTGAATAATTTTTCCATGTTGGTCTCTTCTGTTTTTTTATAGGCCATGACATATGTTCCTTCTCTGTCAATGGCATATTCAGAGCTGAAAATTCTGTACAAGGTGAGAAACAGACGATTATAATTTCAGAACTAGAGTAACTTGGATTGAGGGGATGCGAATTGAGGAAAGCGTTTTTGCATCGTTCATTTTTATGTATGACAAATATCCATGCTTCAGATAGTCATATTTACATCATCATATCTAATTTCTGTATATTCCAAATATCTCAGAATTCATTTTTTAGTTTAAAGTTGGCTGTTGGTTAGCTATATTGTAAATAGATTTTTTACTAATCTGTTGCAATATATTATCACTCTGCATTCTTGTTGGTTCATTTGAGGACCAGTATCTGAGTCACAATGTCTCCGACGGCTTCCATGAACAGTAGTAATATTTGTACAACTTGCTTTATAGCTCAGTCTATCTATTCAATATTTTGTCCAAAATATCCTAGGTTTGTTCCCTTTTTCTCAGATCCCTTAGGGTTTAGAATTTAGTTAATACCAATCATCCTTTCTTACAGTGATCCATAGAAGTTGAGTTGTATAGTATTAGTAATGGATATCATCCTTTCTTACGGTGATCCATAGAAGTTCAGTTATAGTATTTAGTAAATACTCCCTCAGTTTTAAAATATAAGATGTTTTAGGTTTGTGAAGCAAATGTATCTAGACTTCTTTTAGTATATAGGTTCACTCAGATTTGGAGTGAATCTACACCCTAAAAAAAGTCTAGATATATTTTTTTCACAAACCTAAAACATCTTATATTTTGAAACGGAGGGAGTAGATACCATCCTTTCTTAGAGTGATCCATAGAAGTTCAGTTCTTACCATATGATTTTTACCTATAGATCATCCCTAGGCTTTTCATTTTTAAAATTTAACGAATACACATTTTTCTGGTGCAGATCAGTGTGGCATGTTGCAGCTTGCAGCATGTTGTCAGAAAGCTCCATCAATATTTGATGGAGGAAATGTCCAGTTCTTTGGTTCTCTCGATGCACATGTGGAAAATGTATAAAACAGCGAAGACGTGTTTCGTTGGATGGAGAGCATAGTGTTATTTCTATTTTACGAGGCAATTCTCACAGCACATTTTAGGACTCATGCGCTAGAGAGTAGAGATGTACAATATTTTTTTGGGAAGTAGCCTCACTCGATTTTATGGATTTGATTAAGTGGTCACATTTATATACTCCAGTAATAATTGTTAAATAGTGTATAAGATGTACAACCTGTTCTCGCACTTTAAAAAATGTAAATACTCATGTGGATCTCAACATTGGATCCAAGGTTCTCAATGTTGGATTAGATTTGAGAATTCTCATTTGAGTAAAGATTACAATAATCGAATTTTGTCAACACTACTACACAAGCAATCATCACCGATCGTCTGAGTCAGAGTTACCTTGAGAACTATATAGGATTATAGAAAAAGAAGAAGACCTGATACCGTGATCAGCTCACTCGACTCCAGTGGGGTATCACTGTCGTCTACCCCCCGGGCGAGGGAAGAAACTCTACTATAAATAAATCATGGTATTGATTATCAAAAACACAAGGGAGCAAAAGCAATGTGAAATAAAAGATTGGAACAACTCAAGGGTCAAAAAGAAGTGTGTCGTGAAACAGATCAGGTAGTATGACAAGCGGTGTTAATGTTGAAAGAGTCACTCCCTTCACATACAATTTTATATGTATTATGTTTAAATATGCGGCGAGAAAATAATTTGAAAACCCGTTGCAACGCACGGGCATTTAACTAGTATACAAAAGGAAGATGTATATCCTATACGGATGGAGGCAGAGTAGGCATCTGGTCACATTCTCCATATTCGCATCATTAAACCCTTTCGATTACGTGTCAAACTATCCACCATTTATCCATCTACATAAATTGTTCAATCACTAATCTGCTATTATTGTAATGTCAAAAAAGGAATATTCTGATCAATATTATTTTATTTAGGTATAGTTGGTAAACCATAAAGGCTGCATCATCTACCTAGAAAATGAGATCGCGATTCTATCTTGTATGTTCAAGAATAATTTCTCCATGGTGTGCCACTACTTTCTACAGGCGTATGTGTGCCTTGATAATAATGAAAATACATAATGGGTGCCGGAGTTTTGACAGTCATTGAAATACAAAATGCAGTGACCGCCTACAATGTATAATTTCACTTGTACCTAAGCCATATAGTTTTCCCATAAAAAATGCACAATGTGGCGGTGTACACAACCAATTAAGAAGGACAGCATTGTGCAAAGAAGAGTAAGAATAGTACCGAAGTTTCTTCATGATTAAATAGATGAACGAATTGTGCAAAGTAGAGTGACAAGAGTACCCAATTTTCTTCCTGATTAAATAACTCAAATAGACCGTGATTAAATAGATGAACAATCCAGATCAAGAAAAATAACAGCAAGGTTGTTCCCGATTAAATAAGAAAGATTCATAAGAGAGCGAAGTGGGACACTCACATGGCGAGTTGAGGATGGGCGACCAGACAACCGACGTTGTCGAGACCGTGTCGTCGAGCAGGATGCCTCCTGGCGATGTTGAGGTGCGTGCTCGCTGGCGTGCGTGAGGGCAGGCGGGCCTGCATTAGCGGGGTAGCATGGTATGGCGACGATTAAGAAGCAGGGGAGTGTACGTCCTCCGTGGTCTATGATTGTAGGCGGGCGGGCCGATGCGGTACATAGGACAATGAGGGGTAGGGATGGCCTGGATGCCGTCGAGCAGGCACGTAGGTGAGAGCTCCCGGGCGGGCGCCGGCGGGTTGCTTCGTCGGTACAGAGCGGCATCCAGAACAGCTTCCGTGTGCCTGAGGGGCAATTTACAACTGCATTGTCCGATCTGAGACGTGCGGGTGGATAGCTGTTTTTTCGACGGGATGTTCGGAGCGGACTATGTTGTACCGCTAAAGGCCACAGTAATCTGGGTTGTTGGATATGCGGCTAAGATTGTTTGGATTAGACCCTCTGGGTCTTTTGATACTGGTCTAGATAAGAGGACGCGGACGCGGTGAATAATCCCACCTCGCTCCTTTACAGTGGATCCAACCGGTTTATATACGTTTCTCAACGTGCCTGAAATCAGCAAGCGAACCGAAGATCTTTGAAATTATGTGATAGAAAGGAATTAAATTTCACATATTCCCAACTGGGGAGAGAGGAAAAAAGCCGGAGGAAGACGAGATCGGTTGGGGAAGGTCCCGGAAAGAACAAGACATGCGGAGGCGGAGGGAGCCCGCGGCGGATGGCATGGCGTGGCGCCCTGCAGAGTCTTGGTCCAGCGGAGCACCATGAAGCCGGCTGGCACAGGGCGAGGGACGAGCGCGATGGTGGAGGCGATCCTCTCCGGCGGTGAACGGGAGGCGAGCTCGAGTTGGGGGGATCATGGTCTTCAGGCAGAGGGAGCCCGCAGATGGCATGGCGTGGCCAGCGGAGGCGAGCTCGAGTTTGGGGACGACCCTCAAGGAGATCATGCAGCGGCGGGCAGGCTTGGCGTGGCCGGCGTGAGGAGGCCCTGAGGCGGCGACGCTATAGACAGGCAGGAAGGAGGACCAAGCAACGACGATGGGGAATCGAAGAAGATGGAGGCGATGGGGGTAGGTGACGACCGCGTGTTGTCTGCGTAACTGGGGTGGGCCCACGTGGTGTGTGGCGTGCAGCGGTGTGGGGGTGCACGTTTGTGACGAAACCAACATTTACTTGTGAAAAAATATGTACATAGTCAGAGTATTTTTCACTCATATCATCATTGTTGATTATATATTTTTATTTAACCTATTTTTAATGTATAATACTCTCTCTAATCCAATTTAGTTGACTCAAGTTTGTCTAGATTCAGATATATCTAGCAGTAAAAAATGTCTAGATACATCTGAATCTAGACAAATCTGTCAATTAATTTGAACAGGAGGAGGGAGTAACAAAAATAATGCTGATGTTATGGTTAAATATTAATTTAACACGTATTTTACTTTTAAGAATCACAAGCTGATTAAAGAAATATGGGTTCACCCGTAGCAACGCATATGTATTTGTTTATATCTATATATACCTAATAATAAAGGCAGGAGTGTTTCTTGTAGTACCTACACTTTTTTGGACAGGTTTACCCTTCCACTAAATCATATATTATGCACCGGTGCCACCAAACGTATATACCTAATAATAAAGGCAGGAGTGTTTCTTGTAGTACCTACACTTTTTTGAACAGGTTTACCCTTCCACTAAATCATATATTATGCACCGGTGCCACCAAATGTATTACATATAATTGTACCGGTTAGACCAAAACAAACACAAATCGATATAATTGTTACAGAAAAAGTAGGGTTCGCCTCCGTAGTCTCAGGCCAACTGGCCGACGCCATCTTTCCCGCAACCCTCCCGTCCTCACCGGCCATCTAGGCCGGTTCGGCCCCGATTCCAACGCCAATGTCGGCTGCTCGCTCCTGGAGCTCTTCGCCACCATATACTCGCACGAGATCTTCACTACTCGCCGCATCCAGTATAATAAAGGCAGGAGTGTTTCTTGTAGTACCTACACTTTTTTGGACAGGTTTATCCTTCCACTAAATCATATATTATGCACCGGTGCCACCAAACGTATTACATATAATTGTACCGGTTAGACCAAAACAAACACAAATCGATATAATTGTTACAGAAAAAGTAGGGTTCGCCTCCGTAGTCTCAGGCCAACTGGCCGACGCCATCTTTCCCGCAACCCTCCCTTCCTCACCGGCCATCTAGGCCGGTTCGGCCCCGATTCCAACGCCAATGTCGGCTGCTCGCTCCTGGAGCTCTTCGCCACCATATACTCGCACGAGATCTTCACTACTCGCCGCATCCAGCCAGATTCTCGTGTATTTTGGATTTCACCCTGTGCGCGTCGCTCTGGCTCCCAGATATGGATGTTGGGTACCTCTAGATGGCCAAGGACGGCGTCCTCACGTCATCGTTCTAGAACTACACCCGGTCGGCCGGAATCCCGAAGGAACGATGCTTGCGGCCGCTGGCGACTAGGCCAGGGTTTCTACTTTGCAAGGTATTGGATTTAGGGATAGATTGAGTCGCTATTTTCTCTTTTTCATGGAGCGTTGATTGGTTATTTTCAGGAGAGAATGATCGATATATTGGTTCTGTACTACACAATGCACAGAGCTAGCAACGACCGAGTATGGGAGAGGCGAGGCATTCATGGTCAAGGTAGTGACAAGCGGATCAGCACACCTACTTCTCGAGATGGCAGCCATGTTGATCTTTGTAGAATCCGTCACTGCATAACCTGGTGCTCTGTACCGTACAGGTTCTGCGCCTGCGCAACAATGATGGCTGGCTATCTTCGGTACCAATTGCTCCCAGCTCTTCGCTAGCTCTCACACAAGTATCGTTTTAAAGAGTAAAAACCATGCTCTCACATTTCAGTCAGACTATACTGCTTTTGATTTGGAAAAGACGATAAACTGGAAACATACGGCCTGGCCGCCGTCCTTCGCGTTCGCCGACGGTACAAGATTGACAAGATGAGGCGATGCTGCTTGCCATTCGAGCTCTTGCATCGCGGTTCTGCATTGGCATCCGAGAAAGCGCAGCAGTGGCGTCCGTGTCGAGCGGCCAGTGCGACGGCGCCTACCAGATTGCCGGCAAGATCGACACGTTTCATGGCCGGCCTCCCTCCTTCTTGACGTGTGTGTCCTCCGGTTGTGCTCCGGAGACCCCGACGGCCATTGGCCACTGTCCTTCCTCCCTGTTCGCCGCCAGTCTAAGATCGACAGGATGAGGCGTTGCTGCCCAGCCGAGGTTGAACAGATCGTGTACCTCCGCCACGTGGAGCTCGATGGACGGGAGGGAGGCACCGGGGAGATGTGGAGCAGGAAGGAGAAGATGGGGAGGAGAGGTCGGGGTGCTAGAGAGGTGGAACAGGGAGGTGGGATGTCGGGGAGAGGTAGAGGGGATGGGAGGCGCTCGTGTTGTTGTGCTGCTTGTTGTGGCCCTTAGAGAGAGAGAGAGAGAGAGAGAGAGAGAGAGAGCCCAGCTGATGCACGTGAGAGAAGAGGGGGAGGAGGGAGGAGACAGATATATTGGTACGCATCTACTACTGATATTCGTGTGTACTTCTGCTCTGAATCTTTTGGTTGTCAGAATCTCGTTGATTGCTATTTCTTGCTGCTGATAACGCTATTGCTAGGATCGATGATTGTGCCTTCGTGGAGTTGATGAACAACGAAAACACTCCCGTCAAATCGGTATACTCTGAAACTACATTTCAAAACGAATCTAAAGCCTGATGCGGCATTGTTTGACATCACGACATGGATAAGAAGTCATGAGTGTGCCCTGACGCACCTATGCGGCTTGGCGTCATGCGGATGACAGCACGCCAGTGCTGATGGTAGGTGAGGTCGGCGAGCTAAATACATATCTCCTTTCACATAAAATTTCTAATTTGTAGCATAGCTTCATACCCGTATAAATAGTTTCATCCAAGATAAGAAAACATAATTCAATATCGATGAGAAAAATGTCTAAAACGAGACCGATGTTATGAGGCAAGATAAAAAATTCTCCATGTAGGATCGGTCTTTCCGGTGCAACGCACGGGCACTTTTGCTAGTCTAATAATAAAGCACGAAGTGTTTCTCCCGGTCCGATATTTTTTTTTGGATAGTTTTGCCCTCCCACAAAAATAGATTATACCACCGTACCACCCGCAAGTGTCTCTCACCGCTAGCTCTCCCCGCTGTTTCGTTTCTGTCCCCAAATAATTCAGATCGTCTATTCCATGGTGATTGGGGCAATATATCCCAACCTCCTCCTGACCACGATGTTGGGGCCTGCTGTGTGGAGGGACGAAACTAGGAGCGAGGGAGCTGCGGCCGGCTGGGCCTGGTCTTCGTGTAATTGCCGAGCTGGTTCACATCGTCGGTCGATGTGTCTTGGCGCAGGATCGGCGTAGCTAGGCTGCGCGTGTTTCCGGTTCCTGGCCTTCGTCGCTAGCTGTGTCGGAGCAGCAAGCTCCCACTAGCTAGGTCGCCCACACGGAGCTGCTAGCTCCACCCAAACGAATCAACTCGCCAGAGACCTGCTGCTCTCCTTTGTCCTTGCTCCCGCCGAACGAGCGGCTGATTTCTTTTGGGACAATCACGTACGTGTGCACCTGACTCCACCTCACTGGCCTGTACGAATTAGCGGGGAGGCTCCGGCCGGTGCTGATTCTTTTGGGACAATCACGTACGTGTGCTGCTCGATCTCTTGCAATAATGAAAATGAGTAATTCTCACATACGTGCACATATATAGGTCCGTTGATTTAATAACTGAAGCACATAGCAAACTGATGCAGCCGAGAATATCAAGCTGCTTGCTCTGCCATCTGTATAGCTTTATTTTCCAATGGAAGAATATATACTTTCTCCGATCCAAATTAATTGACTTAGATTGTCTAGATTCGAATGTATCTAGACATGTTTTTATACTAGATATATTCGAATCTATATAAACTTAAGTTAATTAATTTGAATCGGAGGAAGTAGTACTTATACTATATAACAGTTGGTGAGATTCTAATTATATAGATGAAGCAACCATGCATGCGTAATTGATGCTAAAATCGCTCTACTTTGAACATTGTGCTGACCATGAAAAATCACACTTCACACTGGAGTGTACAATTTAGTGTACATTCGTATGAAGTCTACAATTGACAAGCCATAACCATGGTAATGTGTACATTTTTCCTATCAAGAAAAAATCAATAGTGAAATTTCCTTCCTTAGATGTTGTTGTCTGGCTTAGATAGTTAGTTCTTTATGATTTTTTTTTATCTTGCGCAGTCCTTTAGTTTCCTTGCTTGTATCGGTCGTTCATTTCTCGGTCGGCCGCTTCTACCTTTAGCTGGTATATATGGAGTTACCTAGAAGGGTTCATTCTATATGGTACAAAGTTTGACACCATTCTGGTTTGTGCTAATTAAGTTGTTTTTCTTGTGATTTTCACATTTAGCTCGGTGCTTTTTGACCGATTTCTGTTTTAGAATTAAGATGACTCAGGTATCTATTACTTACGAAATTTTGGAAAATAATGATCGGTTTTTACATGCACATTATAAGTGCTGCCTTCATGTTGGACAATCGAGAAAATAAACAACTAATATTTTATAAAAAAATAAGCCTAGCAATGCACGGGTGTGTGAACTGTTTTGTTATATCAGTTTTATAGTAACAATTTTCTAAAAAAAAAAGTGAAATACATAGAGGGACATTTAGATACTGCACCATATTGGTACAGACCAAAACGAAGCCCGTGCTTTGCAACGGATGGGAATACCTTATCCCTGGCCACAATTACAACACTGATGTCCATCGGCTGTCACAGGGAGCGGAAAACGTGTATGATGGTCTCCACCATGACAATGAGCTTATACACTATGTATCTACTCTTTGAGTCGTCAACTATCACCGCGGTGATCTTTAAAGATTTGGATCACCATTGTTTTCACCTTTTGGTGGTCCTAAGTGTGACAAGAGCAGACATCACTGCAAAGAAATATAAACTCATTTATTAGTTCTCTCTAATGACTCCAATGACATTGAATGAATTTGTATATCCGAGATGACAAATTTGGTTCTCCACTTTAAAAATAACAAGAGAAAAATAAATAGACATGGAGCTTAAAAAAGGTGCCATGCAAAGCTAACACCTTACATGGTTTGAAAAAATCGTTATGTACAACGATGCACAAACCTCTTATGTTCGCTCAAAGAAATCGTACGTGCATGATTCTAATGTGGCACCATCTTAGCACCTCACCTGGTCGATCAGTACACTGAAAATTGTCAGAGCTGCGAAGAAAATCTGTATCGGAGAGGTTGGTAGGTTGCATTAACTGCAGGTGCGTGTCCTGTAGCCCGCTGATAGCCGCCCAGCGCACCGTGGCCCGCTCGTCATACGTAATGGGTTGAACTTATAGCCCGTGCTGAACTTGTTGCTATGCATCCATGTCGTAGTAGCAGTCGTAGAGGCCGTTGGTGGCAGCGACAATCTCGATGACGGAGATCGAACTCGACGATGGCGCAGTCCAACAAGGTGGGATGATCTATTGATAACAACAATCGAGTTAGCACGGCACCACCATCAAATAACAGCTTCTAATGATGAAGGGTCAACTACGGGCTTAAGCTGGAGCCCACAATTCTAAGCCATCTTTCAACTGATGCACGCACCAGAAATTCCCCATCGCTAATCCCTTTTGCTAAACACATTGTCTTCTTCCTTTGCCTCGTTAGAAATTCGGCCTCAGGCTAGCACAATTCACCTCCTAAGTCTGCATCTGCATGCCCTTCTCCTTGTCTCTACCATCCTTGTGTTCATGATGCTTGCCTCAGTCTGGCTCACGGGCACGACAAACCGCGTCAAAGAGGATGCCCATGAGGGTATCGTTGGATGTGGTTCGCACTCATGGGCGCAGCAGGGACCTCGACGCCATAGGCGCCGCGCAGAACGTGTCGTCGCACTTTTCTCCTTGCGCCAGATGCGTGTACTGCTGCCACCGCACCAGATGCGGGAGGGGGAGGGCGGGGCCGAGAGCAGGGTGGTGCGCCTGCACCCATGGAGGAAGGCACTCTCCTCTGCTGGACACAAACGCGCTTGTTCGTGGCCACCGCCTAAGGCCTATATCAGTTTTATCTAGCGATCAAACAACAACTTGGAAATGGTTTTTCTATTCTATCGAATAGCGACTGTCGTGTATATATGAGTACACATAGGAGACGGTACCTAGTACGGTAGGTTAGGCGAGAATAAAACGGTAGGTTCGGTGAGAATAAAAGGGCACGAACAAGGTTT
This sequence comes from Avena sativa, assembly GCA_916181665.1. Classification (NCBI taxonomy): domain Eukaryota; kingdom Viridiplantae; phylum Streptophyta; class Magnoliopsida; order Poales; family Poaceae; genus Avena; species Avena sativa. The sequence goes on from OV702284.1 coordinate 382,219,861, forward strand.
GTTTTACTTATCGGTGGTATAGTGGATAATATCTCCAAAACAGCAGGGGTAAAGTTGTTCAAAAAAGTATTGGACCGGAAGAAACACTTTGTGCTTTATTATTAAGTATAGAAATAAACCACAACCATTAGATTATCTGTCTAAATTAGTTACTCCCTTCGTCACGGTTTGGAGGGCGTTTTAAAGAGATTGTTGGAACCTAGGTGGATGCTGATTGGGCCAGATTTGTTCTAAAAACATGCACCCATTAATTATTCAGCGTCATATTAAACGTAATTAATCAATAGAAACGAGGAGTTTAGGCGCATGCATTGGTGGAGTTGCATGCAGAAATTAATTCCTTGACTGCATGGAGTAGAAAGTGGGAGAAAAAAAGGGACATTAATTTTATAAGTAAGTCTAACGCGTCTAGAAGAAGAGGAGTTTTGAAAATACATGGCTTTTGTAAAAGGCCCTAAACCGTGACGGAGGGAGTAAGAAAATTACCCAGCTATGCCATTAATTGTGAAAAACCTTTTCGTATCACATAAAAAAGAACATGCCGTTCCGAATCCCTACAGTGCAGGAGCGACCGCCAAATCCTCGATTCCTAGGCGATCCTTTTCAAGCGATCTCAGCTGTCCCGGTTCCAATTGATCCAATCTTGACGAAGACAGTCAATTAAAAGCGATTGATGCTCCCTGACCCGCCGCCCCCACTGAGATGAAGCAGGCGAAAGGTCAGTTACGTGCACGTCCATCATGGACGGTCCATGGCTTTGTGAAGGAAGTGCCCTAATTGTGATTTGCATGCATATATCCCATCAGTTGGACCGGTGGAGAATTATAAGATTCCTACTCTACAGAGTAATTGGCAAAGCCGTAGCTGTCATAGAAGACGAATGAGTCAACAACGTGCTTTGGCAAACAAGATTCACGGGATGAGCTGCGCTACACCCTGCCCTAATCTTGGTCATTCAGGACTTCAAGGTGAGGGTCCTACTGCTTAATTAATAGGTCTATAATACTTTACTTATAAGTCGAGCAAATTAAGAGAGACCCTAGCCTTACCAGATATTTTTGTGTATACGATTTGCACAATATAGTACTTCCTCCATGTTAAAAAAGATGTCTTAAATTTGTCTATATTCGTATGTATCTAGATATATATTTTAGTGTTTAGATATTTTAAGACGTGTCTAAATACATCTAAATCTAGACTAATCGTAGACATCATTTTTTAGATATAAAAAGTATATCAGTTTCATCAAATTATTTTACTATATACCTATATGATTTTAGGGGCCGTTCGGAACGCAACATTCTAAAACATTGGAAACAGAGGGAAACGTAGGAACATGAAAGGAATAGAACTGCAAATTACCGTAAACCACAGGAAAATATAGAAACACCCGTTCGATGGGTACAAGGAGAAATAAAGGAATCGGTGTTGCATCTCATACTAATCACAGCTGCATGAATATTTTATTTGGCCACAACATCAATGTTGGCCTCAAACCATGAATGGACACACATTATGCGAATATTTTATTGGATGCACTTACCAAAAGCCAGTAAATCGAGTCCAAGCCAGCACCTCGCCTCGGCGTTCCATTCCTGACACAATTTCTTTGGAATACTACTGTAGACTGTTCCTTCGCACCGAACACACCAAAGGAAAAATATCCCATAGGAACAGTGTTCCTTTAAAATTCCTGCACAATTCCTACGGACCGAAGGTGAAGGTTCCCTGTTGGTCCTAGCAATTTTGCCCCTTCACAAATCTTAACATTTCTATTTTTTTGTTTGTATTCTACTACCATAGTACCTAAAAGAATGAGGATTTAGCACATCACAAATTACAAGACGTCCAGAACTCCGGAATTCGGATTCAGTTTGCATCTTAAGGCCTGTTCAGAACAAAGGGAAGAAAAACAGAGGTTTGGGACAAAACAAAAGAAACAGGAAAGAAAGGGTTGCAAAACATAAGAATGAAAAACAAAGTATAGAGCCATGCAATTGGAGTTCCGAACACGAGAGAGAGAATCTTAGGAAATCAAGACACTTGGGTCCCATCTGGTGATTTTTAAATGTTCGCTGGCACATTTCTCAGTCCATATGTGTCCCAAATTGCATAGTTCAGCAGCCTTTTCTTCACTTGCCTCGGGTCAACGCGAAACAAGAGCTTGTACTGGACGTTTGGATTCCTGGTTTTCACCAGTGAGAGAAACTTTCTAGAGGATTTGTAGGGGGAAATTCCTCCTTTCTGACGGCTAAAAGGAAATCATTCCTTAGGAACAGCTTTCATGTGCTATTCTTCTGATCCAAACATGCAGTCATGCAGTTTGATTGACATTTTGTAAATAGACATAAATCAGTTTGCTTCTTGGTCGCTAGAGAAACCATATACTTATGATAAAGAAAAGAAGTGTATTTGGTACCTAAATTTTGAATAAATTTTTTGTCCCGCCCACTTAGCCATGTAAATTTGATTACTGATAGTTGTCTCGACCAATCTAGAACCATTTAGACCAGTGTAGGCAACACAACACACAATATTTTGACCACAAAACAAACGAACTTCTAGCAAATGTAGTTAAAACACACACAAGGTTGTAAAGTTGGACTATTATTAATACTTATTGTTTTTCTAAAAAATGGAAAATCAAGAAAAAATAGGAAATAAGATTAGAATTATCGGTGAGGTGAAAAAATGAAATCATGAATTGTGAAGCCCCGAAACCATTACAATATTTGGGCAATGAGAAAATAAAAAATTCAAAACATAACATGTTGGAATTTTGGCCCAAATAGTCTAGCCCATTTTCCATTTCAATAATTCCTGAAAATCCTAGAGGCCCATGTGGCCCATTCATGCAAGGCAAGAGCTGGGACAAATGTTTAGTCCCACATTGCTAGTTGAGTGGAAGTTGGACTAGCTTATAAGGTGAGCTCTCCTACCACTTGGTAAAAGGATGAGAAGGAGAAGGAGAGAGTTCCACACGCGCGCTCCTCCTCCTCGCTCGCCTCGCCACGACGCGCGCGCGCGCCGCGGGTTGCGGGAATCTCGCCGAGCTTTATTTTGCCACGCATGCCTTCCCCTCTGCGCCTATAAGAGAGAGAGGTCGCGCCTTCTCTCAGTTACACTGCCACACATCCCTTGCGCCTCCAGTTCCAGAGCACTGCGCTACCTCCATCTTACGGCGTGCACCGCGAGCCGGGACAGTAGGCCTCCGAGACCCGCTGCTTCGAGTCCTGTACGGGAGAAGGGCGATAAGGTTTTTGGGGAGCGCTATCAGCGCGACTACTGGCTTCGTCACGGACTCCCTCACAGATAGCGACGTCTTCCCCGACGAGGACTTCTTCCCTGACATCAGCACCCTCTTCCTCGACGACATGGCCAACGACGGTTCCAACGCCGGCGGTTCCACTTCTGCTACTGCCGTGTACATCTTCTGTCTCAATCTTATTCTGATCCTATCCAAAGTTTTATGCCTTAATTTGTATTCGCTATTTAACATGATTAGTATATTGCCTATTATTCTAGTCATGTTTTATCTAGCGTTTATTTTAGATAATTCGCTTGGTAAATTGCTCTATTTCTCAACAATCCAAAAACCTTATTTCAGGCAATTTGCCCCAAGTGGCTTTGTTGCTTCTATGAAGCCACCTGTGTTTGAAGGTGTGAATTAAAAACGGTGGCGTGCGAGAGCAGTGCTCTGGTTTCAGACCATGAACTGCTATAACGCCATCTATGGCGCACCTGAGGGGGAACTTAATCCCGCTCAGGAAGAGGCGTTCCAAAAACTTGATACTACTTTCAAGGCTGCCTTGATCAGCATCCTTGGCGACAATATTGTCGATTCATATCTGTCATTTAGCAATGGCAAAGATATGTGGGATGCGCTCGAGAGAAAATTTGGAGTCTCTGATGTTGGCAGTGAACTGTTTGTCATGGAACAATTCTATGACTATAAGATGATTGATGACCGCTCCATTGTGGAGCAGGCTCATGAGATACAGTCACTTGCCAGGGAGCTTGAGCACTTCACTTGTGTGTTACCGGACAAGTTTGTTGCCGGAGGCATCATTGCCAAACTTCCCCAGTCATGGAGGAATTTTGCTACTTCTCTGAAGCACAAGAGACAAGAGTTCTCCGTGACGGATCTCATTGGGACTCTTGATGTGGAAGAGAAGGCGAGAGCAAAAGACACACGTGCTCGAGGTACCGAGGGAGGTTCTAATGCCAACCTGGTACAGAAAAGGAACTTCCAGCCTTACAAGTTCAAGAACAAAGGCAAGTTTGATGACAAAGGAAAGTTCGATGGAAAGAACAAGGCCTCACAGTCCACCAGCTTCAAGAAGAAGACTGATAAGAAGAAAGGTGCTTGTCATGTGTGCGGTGATCCTAATCATTGGGCTCCTGCTTGTCCCAACCGCTTTGACAAGCGCCAACATGGGAAGAGCAGCAAGACTGCTAATATTGTCATGGGCGACGTTGAGATGAAAGATGTTGGGTATGGTATATTACCTACTGTTCTTTCATTATATCATTCTCCTGATTGGTGGATTGACACGAGCGCTAATGTACATGTCTGTTCTGATATTTCCATGTTTTCTTCATATCAGGTCAGAGGGACTCAAACCGTGCTGATGGGGAACGGCTCGCATGCTTCTGTTCATGGTGTTGGTACGGTCGATCTTAAGTTCACTTCGGGAAAGACTGTGCGCCTGAAGAACGTGCATCATGTTCCCTCAATAAATAAAAATCTTGTTAGCGGATCTCTTCTGTGTCGAGATGGCTACAAGATTGTATCCGAGTCCAATAAATTTGTAATTTCTAAGTATGGAACCTTTATTGGTAAAGGCTATGAATGCGGAGGCTTGTTCCGCTTATCTCTGTCAGACATTTGTAATAAAGTTGTTAATTATATTTACACAAATTTTGAATCAAATGTCTGGCACTCTCGTCTTTGTCATATTAATTTTGGTTGTATGACGCGGCTAGCCAAAATGAATTTAATCCCTGATTTCTCAACTGTTAAGGGATCTAAGTGCCAAGTCTGCGTACAAGCTAAACAACCTCGCAAGTCACATACGACTGCAGAAGTGAGAAATTTAACACCACTAGAGCTCATACATTCTGATCTTTGTGAGATGAATGGTGTGTTGACAAAAGGTGGAAAGAAATATTTCATGACTTTGATCGATGACTCTACAAGATATTGTCATGTGTATCTTCTGAAATCAAAAGATGAGGCTTTGAGTTTCTTCAAAATCTATAAAGCTGAGGCAGAAAATCAACTTGATCGAAAAATTAAGAGGCTTAGGTCTGATCGTGGTGGAGAGTATTTTTCCAACGAGTTTGATTCCTTTTGTGCGGAACATGGCATAATTCATGAGAGGACGCCTCCCTACTCACCCCAGTCAAATGGAGTAGCCGAAAGAAAGAACCGTACTCTAACAGATTTGGTTAACGCCATGTTAGACACATCGGGTCTTTCTAAGGAATGGTGGGGGGAGGCATTATTGACCGCGTGTCATGTCCTAAACCGAGTTCCCACAAAGAACAAAGAAATTACTCCATTCGAAGAATGGGAGAAGAAAAGATTAAAACTCTCTTACTTACGTACTTGGGGTTGTTTGGCAAAGGTTAATGTACCAATCCCCAAGAAGCGCAAGCTTGGACCAAAAACCATTGATTGTGTTTTTCTGGGCTATGCTTTTCATAGCATTGGTTATAGATTCTTGATAGTAAAATCTGAAGTACCTGACATTCATGTCGGTACAATCATGGAGTCGACTGATGCGACTTTCTTTGAGGATATCTTTCCAATGAAGGATAAACCTAACTCATCAAATCCGGAGATACCTAGTTCATCTAATCAGGAATTTGCTATATTATCTGAACCTACCATTCCGATTGAACACTCTGAAAGTCCTAAGGAGGATGATAATGAAATTCCTAAAAGGATCAAGAGACAAAGGACTGCAAAGTATTTTGGTGATGATTTCATTGTGTACCTTGTGGATGACACTCCCATTTCCATTTCAGAAGCTTATGCATCTCCTGATGCTAAATACTGGAAGGAAGCTGTTCATAGTGAGATGAATTCCATCTTAGCTAATGAAACATGGGAGATCACTGATCGTCCTTATGGGTGCAAACCTGTAGGATGTAAATGGGTGTTCAAGAAGAAACTAAGGCCTGATGGTACTATTGAGAAGTACAAGGCAAGGCTTGTGGCCAAGGGTTATACCCAAAAGGAAGGTGAAGACTTCTTTGACACTTACTCACCTGTAGCAAGGTTGACCACTATTCGAGTACTACTTTCTCTGGCTGCCTCACACGGTCTTCTCGTTCATCAAATGGACGTTAAGACGGCTTTCCTAAATGGAGAGTTGGATGAGGAAATTTATATGGATCAACCAGATGGTTTTGTAGTAAATAGTCAAGAAAGAAAAGTGTGCAAGCTACTGAAGTCTTTGTATGGTCTTAAACAAGCACCTAAGCAGTGGCACGAAAAATTTGATAAAACCTTAACCACTGCAGGCTTTGTTGTAAACGAAGCTGACAAGTGCGTATACTATCGCCATGGTGGGGGTGAGGGAGTCATCCTTTGTTTGTATGTTGATGACATACTGATTTTTGGAACCAACCTTAATGCAATTAAGGAGGTCAAAGATTTCTTATCTCGTTTCTTTGAGATGAAGGATCTGGGAGTAGCTGATGTCATCCTGAACATCAAGCTATTGAGAGATGATGATGGTGGGATTACATTGCTTCAGTCCCACTATGTGGAAAAGATCTTGAGTCGTTTCGGGTATAGCGACGTCAATTTTTCTCTTACACCGTATGATCCTAGTGTGTTGCTTCGAAAGAATCGAGGAAATGCTAGAGACCAACTAAGATACTCTCAAATCATTGGCTCTCTTATGTATTTAGCTAGTGCCACGAGACCTGACATCGCCTTTGCTGTAAGCAAACTCAGTCGATTTGTCTCAAATCCAGGAGATGATCACTGGCATGCTCTTGAGAGAGTTATGCGATATCTAAAAGGCACTGCGAGCTATGGCATACACTATACCGGGTATCCAAGGGTACTAGAGGGTTATAGTGATTCAAATTGGATATCTGATGCTGACGAGATAAAGGCCACGAGTGGATATGTTTTCACACTTGGTGGTGGCGCTGTTTCTTGGAAGTCTTGCAAGCAGACCATCTTAACGAGGTCAACTATGGAAGCAGAACTCACAGCACTAGACACGGCCACTGTTGAAGCAGAGTGGCTTCGTGAACTCTTGATGGACTTACCTGTGGTTGAAAAACCTATACCCGCAATTCCAATGAACTGTGATAATCAAACTGTGATTATTAAGATGAACAGTTCTAAGGATAATATGAAGTCATCAAGACATGTGAAGAGGAGACTGAAATCTGTCAGGAAAATGAGAAACTCCGGAGTTATTGCATTGGATTATATCCAAACATCTAAAAACTTGGCAGATCCCTTCACAAAGGGTCTATCACGCAACGTGATAGAAAATGCATCGAAGGAGATGGGTATGAGACCCACAATTTGAGCTTTCCACAGTGGTAAACCATTCTATGTGATCGGAGATCCCGTGAATTAGAATTGGGAAACAAGCTGTTGGTTAGCTGAGAGGAAAGTATCCCTACTTTAATAAACACCACTCCATATAGATGCAATACTTTCCTATTCTGCATGGCAGGTTGATTTATTATCTTAATATGTTCTAAGTGGCTTATCCTAAGCAAAGATGTTGTCTTGCAGAACATCTTTTGAAGAACACACCTATATGAGTCTGACTGTTAAAACGTCGTAGTCTATGAGAGTAGGGTGCTCTCTAATAAACTCATGAAAGGTCATGGAGTATGACGTATAAGCTCCACCCGCGGGGAAGTCCCACGGTAGCCCAGTATCGGTCAAGACTTCGTGTGAAACTAGATTGCAGCAAACTTGCAGTTCAAGGCATAATCCACTGTACAAGTCACAACCTAGTGTAGCATAGAATTCTAGGTGGAAGTTCAACTTAACAGTCTCCACTATAGTACTGGTATATAAACAGTGTTTTGGAACCAAAGGCAAATTACATGTGCCTCTGGGATCTGGTGGGGGATTGTTGGAATTTTGGCCCAAATAGTCTAGCCCATTTTCCATTTCAATAATTCCTGAAAATCCTAGAGGCCCATGTGGCCCATTCATGCAAGGCAAGAGCTGGGACAAATGTTTAGTCCCACATTGCTAGTTCAGTGGAAGTTGGACTAGCTTATAAGGTGAGCTCTCCTACCACTTGGTAAAAGGATGAGAAGGAGAAGGAGAGAGTTCCACACGCGCGCTCCTCCTCCTCGCTCGCCTCGCCACGCCTCACCTCGCCTCATCACGACGCGACGCGCGCGCGCCGCGGGTTGCGGGAATCTCGCCGAGCTTTATTTTGCCACGCATGAATGGTATATGAACAGATGTACAGAAGGTTGAAACGTTTGCTTTGAATGGACTTTTAATACGAGTTAAATGAATACGAATTGAGTGGAGGTTGTCCGGTGGGATGCCGCCTGTTCGCTTCATCTTCCGTCCATTCGTTTCATCTTCTGCGCTGTCTTCCTTCCCCTCTGCGCCTATAAGAGAGAGAGGTCGCGCCTTCTCTCAGTTACACTGCCACACATCCCTTGCGCCTCCAGTTCCAGAGCACTGCGCTACCTCCATCTTCCCCATCCCGTCTTACGGCGTGCACCGCGAGCCGGAACAGTAGGCCTCCGAGACCCCGCTGCTTCGAGTCCTGTACGGGAGAAGGGCGATAAGGTTTTTGGGGAGCGCTATCAGCGCGACTACTGGCTTCGTCACGGACTCCCTCACAGATAGCGACGTCTTCCCCGACGAGGACTTCTTCCCCGACATCAGCACCCTCTTCCTCGACGACATGGCCAACGACGGTTCCAACGCCGGCGGTTCCACTTCTGCTACTGCCGTGTACATCTTCTGTCTCAATCTTGTTCTGATCCTATCCAAAGTTTTATGCCTTAATTTGTATTCGCTATTTAACATGATTAGTATATTGCCTATTATTCTAGTCATGTTTTATCTAGCGTTTATTTTGGATAATTCGCTTGATAAATTGCTCTATTTCTCAACATAACAATGTTGGACTTTTATTAATGCTATCATTTTCTCAGTTTATTTAAATTCCGGTGGAAGTAACTAAACTCCTGGTAGCAGATATAAAACCGTATTGTTTCTAATCCTATAATATTATTTCGAGAGCATAAGCAAGGTTGGCTCTACGTATGCACACTAACTCGCTACAACTCGCACACAAACAAGTAGTTTGTCTCCTGCATGAGTTGGGAAAAATAAATAATGCACCATTGTCCAGGAATTTAATAACTAAGATAACACCCTCGCATTTGTGGGAATCATAGACCCATTGTTCCAATCGTATGATACAAATATTTATGAGCCATAAATTTATCTATTCTGAACACATTATGATAGAAAATGCAAAGGGCAAGTTGCATACTCCCTCCTTCATGGTTTGCAGGGCGCTCTATAAAATTCTCATGGACCTAGGCGTTACCATATTGGCTGAAAAATCTTGTGGAGTACGTTGCAGAATTAGCAGGTGAATTAATAGCCGCGCCTAATTAAACGGATTTAATGCTATTGGTAACCTTTTCAGCCTATTAGCGCGGACGTTGCAGAAAAATCTCGTGGACGTCCGTTGCATGCAGGAAAGTTGGAAGAAAACCCAATTAATTCACACCTCTCCATGACTGTTGCATGCATGAAAATTGAAAGGAAAACTGCCACATTAATTAACAATTAATTCTTATGTGCCTTGAAACGTTGTAGTTTTGGAAAAACCCAAATTTAATTAGGCGCCCTGCAAACCGTGAGGGAGGGAGTATAATATTTGAAATTATTGTGGTTTCAAGTGATCAGTCAACGGTTATGTATCATACTATTTTCGTTCTATATTTTCAAAATATGACCACCATGTATTATAAGAAGGATAGTGTAAAATATAAAATATTGGTCTAGATAGCCCCACAAAAAATAACAGAGGCATAGAGTTACATACCTATAGCGAGTAAAGACAACTGATCTAGAGGTCATGAGAATTTCATGTTTTCTTTGAACGCATAAGAGAATTTCATGTTAATTTTCCCAATTCCCGACAATTCTAGGCATGAATACACAAATATATCAATCATAAAATAATAAACGTTATTATATCTGGTAAAATATTTCTTAGGTATTTGTTGTATTTTACAATCAGAAAGGTAAATGGGAGGAAACATTGTTTGCATTGTTCACAAAACAAATACATTAATTATATTTTCAACCTAATAAAGATGTGTTGGAGATATGCCCTAGAGGCAATAATAAATGTGGTTATTATTATATCTTTGTGTTTATGATAAATGTTTACATTCATGCTATAATAGTATTAACAAGGAAACATTAATACTTGTGTGATTTGTAAACTTAATTTGAAGTCCCTGGTAAAGCCTCTATATAGTATCAGCTTGTTGGTTAATAGATGATTGTGGTTTCCCTATCATGAACATTGAGATGTTATTAACAACAAGATCATATCGTTAGGAGAATGATATGATGGACATACTCCTATAGATAAGCGTAGCATAAAGATCAAGTCATTTTAATAGTTCAAGTGCTATATGCTTTCTGATACATAGTAATCTAATTCCTTTGACCATGAGATCATGCATATCACCTTTACCGGATGGATGCTTTGATGACATCAAACACCACAACGTAACTGGGTGGCTATAAAGGTGGCATTGAGTGTTCGGAAAGTGTTGGTTGAAACACATGGATCAAGAGTGGGATTTGTCCATCCATATGACAGATAGATATACTCTGGGCCCTCTCGGTGAAATGTCATCCAATTAGCTTGCAAGCATGTGACTGGCTCACAAGGGATCACACATCACGGGAACGAGAAAAGAGTACTTATCGGTAACGAGGTTGAACTAGGTATGCAGAGATACCGACGATCATAACCTCGGATAAGTAACATATCGTGAGACAAAGGGAAATTGATATCGTATGTAAGTGGTTCATTCGATCGCAAAGTAATCGTAGAAATATGTGGGAGCCATATGAATTTCCAGATTCCTCTATTGGTTATTGTTCGGAGAAGTGTCTCGATCATGTCCGCATAATTCACGAACCGTAGGGAGACACACTTAAGGATTCGACGTTGTTTGAGTAGTTATGGAATGATGAGAAAGAGACCGAATGTTGTTCGGAGTCCCGGATGGGATCCAGGATATCACGAGGAGATCCGGAATGGTCCGGAGAATAAGATTCATATAAGGAAAGTCCCGTTTCGGAGTTGGGGAATGTTTCCGGTGTTTTCATTGGGAATGTTCTAGAATGTTCCGGAATGTCCGGCACTCCGGAGGGGAAGGGTACATGGATGTGTTGTATCAAGTTGGTATGATTGCATCATGTACTAAGTGTCATCGCTGTTCCAAATAAAGGATTAATTCAAATCCTAGTTTGAAAAGTCAAATAGCTAAATTGAAAAGTCAAACGGCTAAATTTTGAAAGTGGAAAAGAGGAGGAAGGGGGAAACCGAGTTGGGGAGGAGTTCCCTCCTCCAACCGGCGGCGCCCCTCCAAGCCGAGTTGGGGAGGGACTCCTCTCCCTCCCCCTTGGCCGGCCGGCCCCTCCACCTATATAAGGAGGGGCAGGGCTCCCTCCTAGAACACACAAGTACCTCTCCTCAAACCCTAGCAGCTGCTGCCCACCATAGCCGCCGCCGCCCCCTAGGGTTTTTGCCCTAGCCGCCGACTTGGGCTGCCCCAAGCCATAACCGCCGGCTCTAGCACCCCTCCTTGGTGTGTCTAAACCCTAGATCGCCGAGGAGCTCTCTCATACTCCACCATACTCGCTCCAGCTTAAGGCGAAGCCCTGCGAGATCTCCCCTCTACTTCCGGTACCACGCCGTTGTGCTGCCGGAATCGCGAGGAGAGTGCTACAACCTCCGCTGCCTGCTGGAACAAGGGAGAGGAAGGTCTTCGTCGAGTACCGAACGTGTGACCGACTGCGGGAGCGCTGTCGGAACGCAGCGCCGGAAGGATCGTCTACGCGATCTTGAGATCGGGAAGAGTACGACTACATCACCCACGAGAATCTGCTCTCGTTAAACACTTTGGAATCTTCGAGGGTGAGTTATTCCATCGACTCGTTGCTACAATCTAGTAGATAGATCTTGTCTTGTTTGTTTGTATGCGATAGAAAATTTTTGTTTTCCATGCTACGAAACCCTACAGTGGTATCAGATCGAGCCGTGTCTATATGTAGATCTGTTGCACAAGTAGAACACAATGGTCATTGTGGGCGTTGATGCTTTTATTGTCGATTGCTTCTTGTGTACTTTGCATCTTGCGGTATGTTGGGATGAAGCGGCCCGGGCTAACCTTACATGACATCGTTCATGAGACTTGCTCCACGCTTGACATGCAACTTGTATTGCATAAGTGGCTTTGCGGGTGCCTGTTTCTCCTAGCATAGTTAAGATCCAATTTACAACGGGTGATTAACAATACTAGTATCAATGTTGTGGTTCATGTTCGTAAGTTAGAACGACACTTATTGAAAGCCCCAAACCACGTAAAACATGCAAAGAAAGTAGAGGCGTCTAACTTTGTTTTGCAGGGGTGTGCAGTGATGTGATATGGCCATGATTGTGATTATATTTGATGTATGCAATGTTCCTTATTGTAAGTTGGCAACCGGCAGGAGCCATATGGTTGTCTTTAATTTATGTTAAGACCCGCGTGTCTATTCAAAGTAGTTGTAATAGTTGAAGCCGGTGGACGACAACCATGGAGGAGCGTCATTGACCTTGATGCAATGCCGGTGATGATGGAGATCATGTTCGTGCTAGAAGATGGAGATCGGAAGCACAAAGAAGAAAGGCCATATCATATCACATATTATGAATTGCATGTGATGTTAATCCTTTATGCATCTTGTATTGCTTAGTAGACGACGGTAGCATTATAAGATGATCCCTCATGCACATAAATTTCAAGTCATAAAGTGTTCACCCTTAGTTAGCACCGTTGCTAAAGCTTGTTTCGAAGCACCACGTGATGATCGGGTGTGTTAGATTCTGCAAGTGTATACAACGTGAGCAAGCTAGATTTGCTCATGCGGAAACTAAGGTTTGATCTTGACGATCCTAGCATGTACAGACATGGTCACGGAACACGGATCACCGAAAGGTAAAGCATGAATCATATAGTAGATATGATGAACATGTCGATTGTTCGCCATTGAAACTATATCAACTCTCGTGATGATCGGTGTTGATGTGGTGGATTTGGTTCGTGTGATCACTAAGACAATGTGAGGGATATTGTTTTGAGTGGGAGTTCACCTAGATTAATTTTATTATTAATTTGAACTCAATTTGTCATAAACTTAGTCTAAACTATTGCAAATATGTTGTAGATCAATGGCAGCCCCTACCATCAATTTTAATGCGTTCCTAGAGAAAGAAAAGTTGAAAAACAATGGAAGCAACTTCGCGGATTGGTTCCGCAATTTGAGGATTGTCCTCACAGCTGGTAATTTGACCTATGTGCTGGATGCACCGTTGGGTGACCCACCTGCAGCTGATGCTTCCGATGAAGTAAAGAATGTTTACCTCACTCGGAAGACTCAGTACTCCACAGTTCAGTGTGCTATCTTGTATGGTTTAGAATCGGAGCTTCAGAAAAGGTTTGAGAATTCAGACCCATATGATATTGTCGAGGATCTCAAATTGATCTTTGAGACTCATGCGGCAATTGAAAGCTATGAGGCTTCTAAAAAGTTCTTTAACTGCAAGATGGAAGAGGGCAGCTCCGTCAGTGAGCATGTGCTTAAGATGTCTGGGCACGCAAACAAACTTCAAAGCTTGGGTATAGTGATTCCTAATGCTTTGGGGATTTACCGTGTCCTCCAATCACTACCACCAAGTTACAAGAACTTTGTGATGAACTACAACATGCAGAACATGAACAAGACGTTGCCAGAACTCTTTGCCATGTTGAAGTCTGCAGAAGTGGAGATCAAGAAAGAGCACCAAGTGTTGTTGGTCAATAAGACCACCAAATTCAAGAAAGGCAAGTCTAAGGAGAAGGGACACTTCAAGAAGGGTGGTAAGAAAGTTACCACGCCGACGAAGAAGACCAAGGCTGGACCTAAGCCTAATACTGAGTGCTTTTACTGCAAGGGAGAAGGTCACTGGAAGCGGAATTGCCCAAAGTACTTGGCGGATTTGAAGAACGACAACGTCAAGAAGAAAGGTATATCTGATATACATGTTATTGATGTGTATCTCACTAGTACTCGTAGTAGTGCCTGGGTATTTGATACTGGTTCGATTGCTCATATTTGTAACTCGAAACAGGTGCTGCAGAATAAACGGAAGCTAGCGAAGAACGAGGTGACGATGCGCGTGGGAAACGGATCAAAGGTTGATGTGATCGCGGTCGGCACGCTACCCCTTCATCTACCATCGGGATTAGTTTTATACTTAAATAATTGTTATTTGGTGCCTGCGTTGAGCATGAACATTATATCGGGATCTTGTTTATTGCGAGACGGTTACTTGTTTAAATCCGAGAATAATGGTTGTTCGATTTATATGAGTAATATGTTTTATGCACATGCACCTTTGATAGATGGTCTATTCTTATTGAATCTCGATAGTGGAAATACACATATTAATAACATTGAGGCTAAACGTTTGAAATCGAGCGATAACTTGACCTATATGTGGCACTGTCGTCTTGGTCACATTGGAGTGAAGCGTATGAAGAAACTCCATTCCGATGGACTTCTTGAATCACTTGATTTCGAATCACTTGAAAGATGCGAAGCATGTCTGATGGGTAAAATGACTAAGACTCCATTTTCTGGTATGATGGAGCGAGCTACGGACTTATTGGAAATCATACATACCGATGTGTGTGGTCCAATGAGTGTAGCATCGCGCGGTGGTTATCGTTATGTTCTTACCTTCACGGATGACTTGAGTAGATATGGGTATATCTATTTCATGAAACATAAGTCCGAAACTTTCGAGAAGTTTAAGGAATTTCAAAGTGAGGTAGAGAATCAACGTAACAAGAAGATTAAATTTCTACGTTCTGATCGTGGAGGTGAATATCTAAGTTACGAGTTTGGCGAGCATTTGAAGAAATGCGGAATACTTTCGCAGTTGACACCGCCGGGAACACCATAGCGTAATGGTGTGTCCGAACGTCGTAATCGAACTCTCTTAGATATGGTTCGTTCTATGATGTCACTTACAGATTTACCGCTATCATTTTGGGGTTATGCATTAGAAACAGCCGCATTCACTTTAAATAGGGAACCGTCTAAATCCGTTGAAACGACACCGTATGAATTATGGTTTGGGAAGAAACCTAAATTGTCGTTCCTTAAAGTTTGGGGATGCGAAGCCTATGTAAAGAAGTTACAGCCGGACAAGCTTGAACCCAAAGCGGAAAAATGCGTCTTCATAGGATACCCGAAGGAAACTATTGGGTATACCTTCTATCACAGATCCGAAGGCAAAATCTTCGTTGCTAAGAATGGATCCTTTCTAGAGAAGGAATTTCTCTCGAAAGAAGTGACTAGAAGGAAAGTAGAACTCGACGAGGTTGTCGAACCTTCTCTCGAAATCGCGAGTAGCGCAGCACCGGAAGAAGTTCTTGTGGTGCCTGCACCAATAAGAGAAGAAGCTAATGATGATGATCATGAAACTTCGGTTGAAGTTGCTACAGAGCCTCGCAGGTCAACGAGAACTCGTACCACTCCAGATTGGTATGATCCCGTTATGAGTGTCATGTTGGTGGACAACACCGATGACCCTGAGACATATGAGGAAGCGATGATGAGCCCAGATTCCAATAAATGGCAAGAAGCCATGAAATCCAAGATTGGATCCATGTACGAAAACCAAGTATGGACTTTGGTAGACTTACCGGATGGCCGGAAGGCTGTCGAGAATAAATGGATCTTCAAGAAGAAAATAGATGCTGATGGTAATGTTACTGTCTATAAAGCTCGACTTGTCGCAAAAGGGTTTCGACAAATTCAAGGAGTTGACTACGATGAGACTTTCTCACCGGTAGCGAAGCTAAAGTCTGTGAGGATTATGTTAGCAATCGCTGCATATTATGATTATGAGATATGGCAGATGGATGTCAAAACAGCATTCCTCAATGGAGACATTGATGAAGAGTTGTATATGATGCAACCCAAAGGTTTTGTCGATCCTAAAGATGCTAACAAGGTATGCAAACTTCAACGGTCCATTTATGGATGGAAGCAAGCATCCCGAAGTTGGAATCAACATTTTGATAAGGTGATCAAAAGTTTTGGTTTTATACAAACTTATGGAGAAGCTTGTATTTACAAGAAAGTGAGTGGGAGCTCTGTAGCATTCTTAATACTATATGTGGATGACATATTGTTGATTGGGAATGATGTAGACCTTCTTAATAGTGTCAAGGAATATTTGAATAATAGTTTTTCAATGAAGGATCTTGGCGAAGCAGCTTACATATTAGGCATAAAGATTTATAGAGATAGATCGAAACGCCAAATATCATTGTCCCAGAGTACATATTTGGACAAAGTTCTAAAGAGGTTTGGAATGGAAGATAGCAAGAAAGGGTTCTTTCCCATGTTGCCAAATACGACCTTGAGTAAAACTCAAAGTCCGACATAGGCAGAAGATAGAGAAAGGATGAGTAAGACTCTCTATGCCTCAGCCATAGGATCTCTAATGTATGCCATGCTATGTACTAGACCCGACATTGCATATGCTGTTAGTTTAACTAGCAGATATCAAAGTGATCCAGGAGTGGATCATTGGACAGCGGTCAAAAACATCCTTAAGTACTTGAGAAGAACTAAGGATATGGTTCTTTCTTATGGAGGTGATGAACAGCTCGTTGTTAATGGTTACACCGATGCTAGTTGGAACACCGATCCGGATGATTCTAAATCACAATCTGGATACGTATTTATTTTGAATGGTGTAGCAGTTAGCTGGAGGAGTGCAAAGCAAAGCGTTGTGGCGAGATCTTCAACTGAATCGGAATACATGGCTGCTTCGGAGGCTTCACAAGAAGCGATATGGATGAAAGAGTTCATTACAGAGCTGGGTGTGGTTCCTAGTGCGCTGGACCCAATTTCTATCTACTGTGATAACATGGGCGCCATAGCCAATGCGCAAGAACCAAGGTCACACAAGAAGCTGAAGCATATCAAGCTACGTTTTCACGCTATTCGAGAACATATCCAGGATGGGGATATAAAGATTTGTAAAGTACACACAGATCTGAATGTGGCGGATCCGTTGACTAAACCTCTCCCAAGGGCAAAACATGACCAACACCAAACTGCCATGGGTGTTCGGTATATTACCATGTAATCTAGATTAGATGACTCTAGTGCAAGTGGGAGACTGTTGGAGATATGCCCTAGAGGCAATAATAAATGTGGTTATTATTATATCTTTGTGTTTATGATAAATTTTTACATTCATGCTATAATAGTATTAACAAGGAAACATTAATACTTGTGTGATTTGTAAACTTAATTTGAAGTCCCTAGTAAAGCCTCTATATAATATCAGCTTGTTGGTTAATAGATGATTGTGGTTTCCCTATCATGAACATTGAGATGTTATTAACAACAAGATCATATCGTTAGGAGAATGATATGATGGACATACTCCTATAGATAAGTGTAGCATAAAGATCAAGTCATTTTAATAGTTCAAGTGCTATATGCTTTCTGATACATAGTAATCTAATTCCTTTGACCATGAGATCATGCATATCACCTTTACCGGATGGATGCTTTGATGACATCAAACACCACACCATAACTGGGTGGCTTTAAAGGTGCCATTGAGTGTTCGGAAAGTGTTGGTTGAAACACATG
The DNA here is from genome assembly GCA_916181665.1 of Avena sativa. NCBI lineage: Eukaryota > Viridiplantae > Streptophyta > Magnoliopsida > Poales > Poaceae > Avena > Avena sativa. The sequence goes on from OV702284.1 coordinate 382,237,847, forward strand.
GATCAAGAGTGGGATTTGTCCATCCATATGACAGATAGATATACTCTGGGCCCTCTCGGTGAAATGTCATCCAATTAGCTTGCAATCATGTGACTGGCTCACAAGGGATCACATATCACGGGAACGAGAAAAGAGTACTTATCGGTAACGAGGTTGAACTAGGTATGCAGAGATACCGACGATCATAACCTCGGATAAGTAACATATCGTGAGACAAAGGGAAATTGATATCGTATGTAAGTGGTTCATTCGATCGCAAAGTAATCGTAGAAATATGTGGGAGCCATATGAATTTCCAGATTCCTCTATTGGTTATTGTTCGGAGAAGTGTCTCGATCATTTCCGCATAATTCACGAACCGTAGGGAGACACACTTAAGGATTCGACGTTGTTTGAGTAGTTATGGAATGATGAGAAAGAGACCGAATGTTGTTCGGAGTCCCGGATGGGATCCAGGACATCACGAGGAGATCCGGAATGGTCCGGAGAATAAGATTCATATAAGGAAAGTCCCGTTTCGGAGTTGGGGAATGTTTCCGGTGTTTTCATCGGGAATGTTCTAGAATGTTCCGGAATGTCCGGCACTCCGGAGGGGAAGGGTACATGGATGTGTTGTATCAAGTTGGTATGATTGCATCATGTACTAAGTGTCATCGCTGTTCCAAATAAAGGATTAATTCAAATCCTAGTTTGAAAAGTCAAATAGCTAAATTGAAAAGTCAAACGGCTAAATTTGGAAAGTGGAAAAGAGGAGGAAGGGGGAAACCGAGTTGGGGAGGAGTTCCCTCCTCCAACCGGCAGCGCCCCTCCAAGCCGAGTTGGGGAGGGACTCCTCTCCCTCCCCCTTGGCCGGCCGGCCCCTCCACCTATATAAGGAGGGGCAGGGCTCCCTCCTAGAACACACAAGTACCTCTCCTCAAACCCTAGCAGCTGCTGCCCACCATAGCCGCCGCCCCTAGGGTTTTTGCCCTAGCCGCTGACTTGGGCTGCCCCAAGCCCTAGCCGCCGGCTCTAGCACCCCTCCTTGGTGTATCTAAACCCTAGATCGCCGAGGAGCTCTCTCATACTCCACCATACTTGCTCCGGCTTAAGGCGAAGCCCTGCGAGATCTCCCCTCTACTTCCGGTACCACGCCGTTGTGCTGCCGGAATCGCGAGGAGAGTGCTACAACCTCCGCTGCCTGCTGGAACAAGGGAGAGGAAGGTCTTCGTCGAGTACCGAACGTGTGACCGACTGCGGGAGCGCTGCCGGAACGCAGCGCCGGAAGGATCGTCTACGCGATCTTGAGATCGGGAAGAGTACGACTACATCACCCACGAGAATCTGCTCTCGTTAAACACTTTGGAATCTTCGAGGGTGAGTTATTCCATCGACTCGTTGCTACAATCTAGTAGATAGATCTTGGCTTGTTTGTTTGTATGCGATAGAAATTTTTTGTTTTCCATGCTACGAAACCCTACAAGATGGTGCCCTCGCATTCGCGAGGGCCACTGTGCTAGTTCTCTCAAAAGCATCTACACTTGCACTCTAGTCAAAATCTCCAAATCTGCCAAAATGGCTAAGTCTGGATTTCTTATCTGGATACCATCTTTGGAGCCCTACCTTTTCCAACCTATGTGCATTCTTGAGAATGTACTTGAACCATCTTGTGGTACATCTTTAGTACTACCAAAGACCACTCTTTCCCTTGGCTAAGCCAATTTAATTCCCACACATCCATCATGGTTTTGTAGTCAAGATAATAATCTTTTCTGCAAATCTTATCATCTTGCCTACTTTGGCAGAAGCTCACATCTATGTGCCACCTCCCCTTGACCAACTCTTTGCATGGTTAGGACCTACTAACCATGGCCTATCAACCCCCACTTCTTAACTTGTTTTCATTGGAGCCTTGTGCTTCTTAAACCCACAAGGTTTAGGAGGCTAACTGATGCATCTGTTAGGGTAGCCTTATTTTCAACAAGGTTTGCCATCCCATATATACCACCTCAAATCCAACCAAGCCCAACTCTTACTTCCATGATCATCTACATGACATGGTTTAACCATACCTATACCCCTTGTACCAAGGTGAGCTCTGAGCTCCCAAATCCAACCCTGTTTAGAGGGCATCTGAATAACTAAACCCTAGATCCTCCAAGAATCTAGATCCCATCCTTTTCACCCCTTTTCTTCAAAACCAAGGTGAACCTTGATGCCTACATCAAGTTTACTTTATCTACCATGGTTATACTCATCCCCAAATAATTCTCCCAATTATTTGAATTATTAAACTATTTAATTCCCTTTATCTACCAATTTCTTAAAGTCCTTGTCTATAAAGGCAAGTTTGTTTTTCTCCAAATCACCTGGTCAACTCAAGGCACATTTGATGCCTATATTTCATACCTCATCTTTTAAACTCAAAAATAAATATTTTTGAGATCCTTTATTATTTCTTCTTGCCCTTTTTCTTAAATGGTACAAACAAGAAATAATCCTCTAAAAATACTTTTCCACCTCAATAAATCCCAATAAAATTCTCCAATATGTGTTATGGTATTTAGGACCATATCACATTAAAAAACAAGCTTGTCCAATGTAAAAATATCATCTTAGCTTCCATAATCTATTTTTGCACTTTTTGAAGAAGTGCATTTAAATGGGATTATAATCTTCAGAAAAATCCCATTTAAATCATGAGGTGATTATTTGACCTACTCCACCTACCAGTATCATTTCCACACTTTTTCCAATGCGAACTTTGCAATATCCTCCAGAAACCTCCATTTGATCAAATGTGCATAAATCATCAAACTTGATTCAAATCAAACCCAAACCAGCTCCAATCTTCTCCAGCACTTCTCCCCAACCTCATCACTCACCCCTGGTCGACCATCACTGTAGCATGCCCCCACAACCCTTGTCCCACATGGTTAATTAAGAGGGAGACAAAGGCAATGTCTTGTCTAGCCACTCCTTTTCTTATTACAACACCCCACCCCCTCTCTGTCCCCTAGCACGACCATGACCCTCTCTCTCACGTCTCCACCGCATCCCTTTCCCAATGGATGGACAACACCCCTCTCCCAAGCTCACCATGCACCTAGTGCTCCATGGACCCATCTAACTCGGTTATAAGGCCCCAAGGCACCCCAGAGCCTCACTCCTCTCTCATTTGCCCCCAGCACACCTCCCTCACCTCCCCAGAGCCCCCTCTCCTCTTCCTCTACCCTGCCTAGCTCGAAAGAAGGAGAAAGGAGAGCTTCAGCCTCCTCGTAAAATTCGAGCACCCCGTCTGCCCTTGCCCTCTCCCTCGCTGCATGTCACACTCCCGAACTCCCCTCCTCCCACTGGTGCTAATGGTGCTCATCTTGTGGACATGCAGGGACCACCACAACATCTCCCGCGAGCTCCTGAGCGTGCACCGGCGAGCGTCGTCGCGCGAGCATCCTCCTCGCGTCGAAACAACCCGTGTCGCCCCTCCATCTGCTCCCCGTCGAGCACCGCATCGCCCTGACCCATCCCTGGCTCTCCTCCACCCTCAGGTGAGCCATGTGCCTCTCAGCTCCTCCCTAGGGTTTATGCCCTCACCCTCGAGCTCGCGGGGGAAGACGACGGGCAACCATCGGATTCGTTCGGATCGGACGACCCCCGTGCTCCCATACCCCTTCGCCTTGTTGGGCCTCGGACCCCTGTCTCCAACAGCCCCGGGTGGGCCGGGAGCCCTCTGCGGCCCACTCCTCTGGATCCGGCCTGTTGACCGCCCAGCTCTTCCCCTTTTCTTTTCTGATTTTCAGATCTATACCTAGCCAGTCACTTTAAATTCAAACAAAAATATAAAACGCCACCAAATATTCAGATCCAAATTTTTCCAAGTACCTGGGTGTATTCTCTAACACGCAGACCCAGATCTGGACCAAAATGTTGTTCAAATAAAAAATGATAAATGTTCTCCCTAGATCTGTCTAGAACACTAAACAATTTCTTTACGAAGTTTTACCAAACCAAATGGAGTAAATCCAATTTGTGTAGAAAGGTATCACCCATAGCTTTCATGTCCCACTGGCCACACCCTGCCTTGATTCCTAGTTTGCCCCCGGTAAAATTAACAAAAATAGAACCTTTCTGACTTTAAAAAATTCCCTAGGTCAAACCAAGTGAGTTATAGACCTAATTCCAACTCTCAGTAGACACACATAGCCTTTGTTAAAAATTGGTGAATTAAACTCTTCTGTGCATGGTTTATTCACTAATAAAATCACTACAGTAGCTATGTAACCCCAAAAAGGTTGGTTCCAATTTCTACAGAAAGGTATCTTCATCACCTAACTTGTACCCTTGAAATCAACTAAAAAGCTTCTGTAAAATAAATATGATGAAAAAGACAAATCTTGTCAAGTACTGCCTTTGGGGATTTCTCAAGGGCATTCTGGTAATTGTTTTGAGGAGATTATAAATCCTCTTGTTTCAGTCCATCAAATAATACTTAATCACCCAAGGAAATAATTTTTGGAACTCCAGAGAAGTTGTGGTGAATTATTTCCTAAATCTAGACTTTTATCCACTATAAAACCCTTTATAAATCAAGGGAAATTGGTAAAATAGTGAAACCACTTTTGTTGGCTTCATTTTATCAACACATATCTGATGGTATCAATTTTACACAATGGTATCATACAGATCAAGCCCTTGGTCAAAAACCCCTCTTTTAGGTATTTTTCTAAACCATGAACCCAAAGGGATCCTTTTTCCCTAAAGTCTCCAAATCCTTTGTCAATCTCATCAAACCATCATCCCACATCCCACTGCCTCATATCATGAATCTATCCTTTACTTGTTGTATGGTTTGAAGCTTGTATTCATTGTATTGATTGGTGTATTGTTTGCTTGCATGTATGCTCGATAACGGCGATAGTTGCGATTGTGTGACGCTGAGAAGAAGGAAGGATCGGGATATTCTTTTATTATTATTATTGGTTATATGGTTATCTAATGCCGTCAAGGGACTTATCGCTGGTCACAGGCAAGCCACCATTCCTGAACTCCTATATTGCCCTACTTCTGTTTATCAATTGTTTTATATCTTGTTTGTAAATTGCATGAAAACAGGCATGGTTTGTTTTAGATAAACATACGTGAGTAACTTGGCTCCTCCAAGTTATGAATAAGTGTCCACCGGACACCTACCCTATTTACACCTATCTTTACCCCTTAGAACGAGGCTAAGATGACTAGCATCTTCCCTCTTGGAACCCACGGATTTTCAATGATAAAACTATTTTGGGTTTTACCCTACTACAAAGTTTTTAAAATAAAACCCTTGGAAATAGGCATCATTTCCGAGTGGAAGATTTACTAAAAGAAGATATGAGGTGGATGAAGAGAAAGTCAAACAAGAGAAAGGAAGGGATGTTCTAAGCCAATGTTCGGAACAATTTTATCCGTGTAACCACATTACCCCAGTCGCTGGGGCTTAGCTCGTAGTTTGTGGTCATTAGCCGGGGCTGCTCTTACTCGCTAAAGGGGAGAAATCCCCTGAAATCCGGCCTGCCGGGGGAAAGGTACCGGTGCAACAATTGGGTCTCTCGCGGACGGTATGCTTTGAGGAAGTACGGATGGAAGATTGTCACTATTGCTACCGGTCAGGCTTCGGTCTGGAGGTAGGAGTCAGTATGGAGGAAGGACCAGGGTCGAAGTACCCCATACTCGTACCGGAGATATAAACCCAAAAGGAAAAGCCGCCATTGCTAGGGATCGACAAATGAAAGAATCAAGTTTGATTATCCGAACCCCTGTCTACAATGTGTAGCAGGTCGTGGTTTTATCTCGGCGGATGTATTGATTCTTGGGGGTAAAGTGCACAAACTCTGCAGAGTGTAACCTATTCGAATAGCCGTGTCCACGGTCAAAGACGGTTGGAATGGCAAGTGCTAGGAGGACCCTTCGGTTAAGTTGAGATGAAACTAAAGGATATGACTTGGTCACGAGAAAAGATAAAGAATAAGTTGGTTTTGACCAGAGATGGTCGATAATGTTTTAAAAATGGATTTACAACAAAACGTTTTCTAAATCTTTTTAACAAGGATGTGAAGATGTCCGGATTTTCAAAAAGGAGACATATTTCCCAAAAGCTCTTTTTCAACAAAGATATAGAGATGCCAATGTTAGGTCTTTCAAAAACAACTATAGTGTAGAGCTATCTCGCCACAACCCATTATGCATTATCTTTGTTACCTTGTCTCAGGGGTTTGCGAGTACATTCAAAGTACTCACCGGCATTTTCCCTGGCTATTTACTTGGCCAGATTGCAGATGTTAAGCAGGATCGAAGGTGCTGACGTCTATGCGAGCTAGGCTGTCTTCCTAGTCAGTTGCCTGTAGGTTAAGGCACGGCTTTGCGCTGAAGACTTACGCTATCTGTGTTGTAATCGCCATAATGGCCACTTTGTAAGTTTTGTTCTCATTACTGTAAGGATGATGTAATGATACTAGTCGGTTATGCTCACAGCTCACTGATCATGGGAACGTGAATTGTATGCATAACGGGTATTCTCGGACCGTGAATCCGGGGTGCCACAGACTTGGTATCAGATCCATCCTGACTATAGGAGACCTTAGTTAGCATGGACTTGGTATCAGATCCATCCTGACTGTAGGAGACCGTGAACCCCTATTTATGAAAACCCCGGTTTTCGCAAACTATTTCCTCAAAAGCTTTTCAAAAGAATGCTTATCTCATCTTCTCTGAATTAAACAATTTGAAAATGGACTACTCTATATATCATCTACCTCAAATGTTTTGTTTTCACAAACAAATTCCGACTCAGAGACTATGAAGACGGAGATCCCAAAACAAAGAGACATCGAGACAAGCAAAGCAAAGAAGCTACCAACGACGTCAAACACTACAAGATTGCCCCACCAACAGAATCCTTCATCGTCCCAAATCAAGTACGGCATCAACGACAAACGACGGCAAGACAGAAGTTAAGACCCCAAATAGCGTCCGTACTTAGGAGCCTTGCTTGCTTGTCATGTGCGTGTTTTATGCTTGGAATGTGATTGTTTTTCTATCTAGGATCATCTGATCCTAAAGCTCTGACCACCTTGCTGACGTGTCCCGATGCTAACTCTCGAAACCTCCTAGCCGGAAAAACTCTCCTCAGCAGGATGGCCACCTAAGAGAAACCTCGACAACCCTAAGCAAAAGCCTTAAGGTGGAAAGACTGTGTATTTCCCACTCACCTCCAATAAACCCCTGTTAACCTATCATCGTCAACCCTAACTTTCCACCCAATAACTCGGAAGCCTAACTCTGTAGCATCTTTCCTTCTGCAGCCAAAGATCCTTCTCCACAAAAGATGGCACCCCTCCCGCTCTGAAAGCATCATCATAGGCGAAAGCTTCTGGCCCTTTGAAGAGCAACTCCATGAGCTACTGAAGATCGTCCGTCGTCCCAACCCAAGATCGAAGGAACAGAGCTCCCTCACAGCAATTCAAGCATAGCTCAGTGGGTCATCAAGGCCACCATTCCGGCACATGAGAACGACCCAGAACCCATCATCTTCACCTTCATTGACCACAACTGGGTAGATGGAGTCGTTCGAGCGATACAACAGATAATGGCACGCCTCTGCAAGATCCATGAAGATGAGCTAAAGGATACCCCTTATCACCTGTTTGGGAAGCGCGACAAGTATGGGATTCCAACTGAATCCTTCCTGACCTACTGCATTGGGAGTCAGCTCGAGAATATGGAATTTCTCCTACAACGCCACCAAGAAGATATCGACAAGACCCGCTGTTAGAACATCCTCATGCAGATGGACCTTGCCATACTACGAACCCGGGAGAAGAGTCTACAAGCTGCCAACGCTCGCCTGGAAAGAAGAGTGGCTGCCCTAGCCTCTGAAGGTGTCAACTCCGAGACGGAGAATGAGGAGCTGTCCTTCTATGAGTACCAACCTATCTTCCCACTGCCCCAAGATGTACCAAGACCCTCCACCCGCCTTCCCGAAGCTGAAGAAGAAGCCAAGGAGAAGTCTACTGAATCCCCCGCTGACGGCAACTAGACTAACATAGTACCGATGTGTTGTAGTACCTATGTAACGCCCTGGAATCTATTTTGTAAAACTCTAAGTGCCTTGTTGCCATGTGGCACCGACCTGTTTTGTAACCCCTTAGGTACCTCCTCCACCGACCGGCTGAACCTGCTAAATATGAGGATATTTGTGCAAATATGATATCCTTCTTTGCATGTTTTACCCATGATGTCGCAACAGACTAAACACCCATAGCTTTGCTCTAAGGGGGAAAGACTGCGTCTTTCCCGCCCCAAAAACCCTATAGACCCCGGGAATCGACCCCTAGTTGCACTATGTGACGACCACCCCTCCAAATCCAAAGCATCGACTCTGCAAGAAGGATGACATTTGGCACATCTCTAGAATCAGAAGATACTTCAAGAAAGTCCTCCACTCCAAGTTCGCTCGTCAAGCCAACATCCCGGTATATCAAGACCTTGAAGAAATAAAGTCTCCCACGAGGCGAAGGAATGAAGAAGATTCAACTCGTCGTCTCGCCCCAAGAAGGATGTACCCCGTCGACGCTAAACCTACCTAGACTTGTCCTAAGGGGAAAAGACTGCGTCTTCTCCATTGGTTTGAAGCTAAACCGCCCGACCCAAATCCACTCAGCTCCTAGCTGTAACTAACCACGTAGGGTATTTATAAAAATTGTTAGCGCCTATTAAATTCCACCCCTGAAATTGTTAAGCGGATGTTAACACCCCAACCCTACTCCTCCCTAATCTCGGGTATAGATTATTTTAAGGGGGAAAGGTCTGTAACATCCCAATTTTAGCAACCCTGATTTAATGTCCAAAAGGCAAAAATCAGGGGGAACAAAAACTTTTTCTTGTATTATGTGCTTACTTGTTTTCTTGTGCTCAAGCAACTGTTTGAGTATTAGTTGTGTGCTCCTCATCTCAACACTATTTTACAAAAACTATTTTACAAAAGAGATGTCTTGGCTTATCTTTCATATTCTCAAATGTTCTGGCATTTCAAAAACCTGAGCCAAGATGACTTTGACACAACCAAATACTTTTCTTGCTTCTATTGCCAAAACTATGGAGACCTATATATATTATCTCCTTATGTTTTTGTAGGGGTTCGTAGCATGGAAAACAAAAATTTTCTATCGCATACAAACAAACAAGCCAAGATCTATCTACTAGATTGTAGCAACGAGTCGACGGAATAACTTACCCTCGAAGATTCCAAAGCGGTTAACGAGAGCAGATTCTCGTGGGTGATGTATTCGTACTCTTTCCGATCTCAAGATCGCGTAGACGATCCTTCCGGCGCCACGTTACGGCAGCGCTCCTGCAGTCGGTCACACGTTCGGTACTCGACGAAGACCTTCCTCTCCCTTGTTCCAGCAGGCAGCGGAGGTTGTAGCACTCTCCTCGCGATTCCGGCAGCACAACGACGTGGTACCGGAAGTAGAGGGGAGATCTCGCAGGGCTTCGCCTTAAGCCGGAGCGAGCATGGTGGATTATGAGAGAGGGCTATTAGTGGTCTAGAGATTAGACACACCAATTAGAAAGCTCTAAACCGCAGGCTAAAGCAATTAGAAGCTCTAAACCAAACGGCTCTAAACCGGAGATTAGAGGTAGAAACTTGTGTGTCTCAAGGAGGAGGCCCTGCCCCTCCTTTTATAGGTGGAGGGTCTAGGCGCGCCAGGGAGGGAGGGGAGTCCCTCCCCAACTCGGCCTAGGGCTGGGCGCCGGCTTGGAGGAGAGGAACTCCTCCTCCAAGTTGGTTTCAAACTCCTCTTGCTTGTTTCCCACAGTTTCCTGTTTCCCACAGTTTCCTGTTTTCCACAGTTTCCTGTTTTAGCCGTTTGACTTTCAAACTGGCAGTTTGACTTTCAAGTTTTGGAACAGCAAGAACACTTAGTACATGATGCAATCATTCAATGACACATTCATGTATCCTCCCCCCCCCGGAGTGCCGGACAATCCGGAACCTTCTAGAACATTCCCGATGAAAACACCGGAATCATTCCCGAACTCCGAAACGGGACTTTCCTTATATGAATCTTATTCTCCGGACCATTCCGGATCACCTCGTGATATCCCGGATCCCATCCAAGACTCCGAACAACATTCGGTCTCTTTCTCATAATACCATAACTACTCAAACAACGTCGAATCCTTAAGTGTGTCTCCCTACGGTTCGTGAATTATGCGGACATGATCGAGACACTTCTCCGAACAATAACCAATAGAGAAATCTCGAAATTCATATGGCTCCCACATATTTCTACGATTACTTTGCGTTCGAATGAACCACTTACATACGATACCAATTTCCCTTTGTCTCACGATAGTTTACTTATCCGAGGTTATGATCGTCGGTATCTCTGCATACCTAGTTCAACCTCGTTACTGATAAGTACTCTTTTCTCGTTCCCGTGATATGTGATCCCTTGTGAGCCAGTCACATGCTTGCAAGCTAATTGGATGACATTTCACCGAGAGGGCCCAGAGTATATCTATCCGTCATATGGATGGACAAATCCCACTCTTGATCCATGTGTTTCAACCAATACTTTCTGAACACTCAATGCCACCTTTATAGCCACCCTGTTACGGTGTGGTGTTTGATGACATCAAAGCATCCATCCGGTAAAGGTGATATGCATGATCTCATGGTCGAAGGAATTAGGTTACTATGTATCAGAAAGCATATAGCAATTGAACTAATGAAATGACTTGATCTTTATGCTACGCTTATCTATAGGAGTATGTCCATCACATCATTCTCCTAATGATATGACCTTGTTGTTAATAACATCTCTATGTTCATGATTAGGAAACCATGATCATATATTAACCAACAAGCTAGTTTAACAAGAGGCTTTACTAGGGACTCTTATTTTAGTTTACAAATCACACAAGTATTAATGTTTCCGGTTAATACAATTATAGCATGTATGTAAACATTTATCATAAGTGTGAAGATATGATAATAACCACTTTATTATTGCCTCTTGGGCATATCTCCAACAGTTTTAAAGACAGAACTTCAACTACCCTTATCTCTAGGTTTTCCCAAAACCTTTTATCTCAATCTTGGTAGAGATACCAAGATGGTACTTATCTTGTTTCAATGCAAAACCCCTCCTCAACATACCCATCCTGACCTCAAGCCAGACTTGAAGGTAACCCTAGTAGTAGTTAGATAAGTAGTAAGATGAATTTTCTTGATCTGTTGGTTGATGAATTGCCTTGATCTGTTGTCTGATGATTGCCTTGTTTGCTTAGGATCTAGAATGGGCTAATCTAGTAGCTCATACCTTAGGACCCAATCCTTGCTTGTGATCATCACAGTCAAGCTAAGCATCTAAGTCTGGATCTATCCTAAATCACTCAAGTGATCATCTCATCCCCTGCTTATCTCAATTCGAGGATAATCCCTCCTAATGGTTTCCAAATTAATGAAGACCCAATCTAATCTTGGATAATATCTACTTATCCATCCTATCAACATCCTCCCTAGGATCATGAGCTTGGAACCAAGCATCTACACTTGCACTCTAGTCAAAATCTCCAAATCTGCCAAAATGGCTGTCTGGATTTCTTATCTGGATACCATCTTTGGAGCCCTACCTTTTCCAACCTACGTGCATTCTTGAGAATGTACTTGAACCATCTTGTAGTACATCTTTAGTACTACCAAAGCCCACTCTTTCCCTAGGCTAAGCAAATTTAATTCCCACCCATCCATGATGGTTTTGTAGTCAAGGTAATAATCTTTTCTACAAATCTTATCATCTTGCCTACTTTGGCAGAAGCTCACATCTATGTGCCACCTCCCCTTGACCAAATCTTTGCATGGTTAGGACCTACTAACCATGGCCTATCAACCCCCACTTCACTTGTTTCCATTGGAGCCTTGTGCTTCTTAAACCCACAAGGTTTAGGAGGCTAACTGATGCATCTGCTAGGGCAGCCTTATTTTTAACAAGGTTTGCCATCCCATATATACCACCTCAAATCCAACCAAGCCAAACTCTTACTTCCATGATCATCTACATGACATGGTCTAACCATACCTATACCCCTTGTACCAAGGTGAGCTCTGAGCTCCCAAATCCAACTCTGTTTAGAGGGCATCAGAATAACTAAACCCTAGATCCTCCAAGAATCTAGTTCCCATCCTTTTCACCCCTTTTCTTCAAAACCAAGGTGAACCTTGATGCCTAAATCAAGTTTACTTTATATACCATGGTTATACTCATCCCCAAATAATTCTCCCAATTATTTGGATTATTAAACTATTTAATTCCCTTTATCTACCAATTTCTCAAAGTCCTTGTCTATAAAGGCAAGTTTGTTTTTCTCCAAATCACCTGGTCAACTCAAGGCACATTTGATGCCTATATTTCATACCTCATCTTTTAAACTCAAAAATAAATATTTTTGAGATTCTTTATTATTTCTTTTTGCCCTTTTTCTTAAATGTTAGAAATAAGAAATAATCCTCTAAAAATAATTTTCAGCGCAATAAATCCCAATAAAATTCTCCAATATGTGCTATGGTATTTAGGACCATATCACATTAAAAACCAAGCTTGTACAATGTAAAAATATCATCTTAGCTTCCATAATATATTTCTGCACTTTTTGAAGAAGTGCATTTAAATGGGATTATAATCTTCAGAAAAATCTCATTTAAATGATGAGGTGATTATTTGACCTACTCCACCTACCAATACCATTTCCACAATTTGTCGAATGCGAATTTTGCAACATCCTCCACAAACCTCCATTTGATCAAATGTGCATAAACAATCAAACTTGATTCAAATCAAACCCAAACCGGCTCCAATCTTCTCCAGCACTTCTCCCTAACCTCATCACTCACCCCTGGTCGGCCAGCACTGTAGCATTCCCCCACACACCTTGTCCCACATGGTTAATTAAGAGGGAGACAAAGGCAATGTCTTGTCTAGACACTCCTTTTCTTATTACAACACCCCACCCCCTCTCTGTCCCCTAGCATGACCAGGACCCTCTCTCTCACCTCTCCACCGCCTCCCTTGCCCAATGGATGGCCATCACCCCTCTCCCAAGATCCCCATGCACCTAGTGCACCATGGACCCATCTAACTCGGTTATAAGGCCCCAAGGCACCCCAGAGCCTCACTCCTCTCTCATTTGCCCCCAGCACACCTCCCTCACCTCCCAGAGCCCTCTCTCCTCTTCCTCTACCCTACCCAGCTCAAAAGAAGGAGAAAGGAGAGCTTAGGCCTCCTCACAAAAGTCGAGCACCCCATATCCCCCTCGCTGCATTTCACACTCCTGAACTCCCCTCCTCCCACTGGTGCTAATGGTTCTCATCTTGTGGACATGCAGGGACCACCCAGCATCTCCGGCGAGCTCCCGAGCATGCACAGGAGAGCTCCCGAGCGTGCACCTGTTGACCGCCCAGCTCTTCCCCTTTTCTTTTCTAATTTTTAGATCTATACCTAGCGAGTCACTTTAAATTCAAACAAAAATATAAAACGCCACCAAATATTCAGATCCAAATTTTTCCAAGTACCTAGGTGTATTATCTAGCAGGCAGACCCAGATTTGGACCAAAATGTTGTTTAAATTAAAAATGATAAATGATCTCCCCAGATCTGTCTAGAACACTAAACAATTTCTTCAGGAAGTTTTGCCAACCCAAATGGAGTAAATCCAATTTGTGCAGAAAGGTATCACCCATAGCATTCATGTCCCACTAGCCACACCCTGCCTTGATTCGTAGTTTGCCCCTGGTAAAAATAACAAAAATTGAACCTTTCTGCTTTAGAAAATTCCCTAGGTCAAACCAAGTGAGTTATAGACCTAATTCCACCTCTCATTAGACACACATAACCATATCCTACTAACTCCAGAAGCCCATAATTTTAGGATCCTTTGTTAAAAATTGGTGAACTAAACTCTTCTTTGCATGGTTTATTCACTAATAAAATCACTACAGTAGCTATGTAACTCCAAAAAGGTTGGTTCCAATTTCTACAGAAAGGTATCTTCATCACCTAACTTGTACCCTTGAAATCAACTAAAAAACTTTTGTAAAATAAATCTGATGAAAAAGACAAATCTTGTCCAGTATTGCCTTTGGTGATTTCTTAAGGGCATTCTGGTAATTTTTTGAGGAGATTCCAAATCCTCTTGTTTCATTCCATAAAATAATACTTAATCACCCAAGTAAATAATTTCTGGAACTCCAGAGAAGTTCTGGTGAATTATTTCCTAAATCTAGACTTTTATCCACTATAAAACCCTTTATAAATCAAGGGAAATTGGTAAAATAGTGAAACCACTTTTGTTGGCTTCATTTTATCAATACCTATCTGATGGTATCAGTTTTACACAATGGTATCATATAGATCAAGCCCTTGCTCAAAAACCCCTCTCTTAGGTATTTTTCTAAACCATGAATCCAAAGGGATCCTTTTTCCCTAATGTCTCCAAATCCTTTGCTAATCTCATCAAACCATCATCCCACATCCCACTGCCTCATATCATGAATCTATCCTTTACTTGTTGTATGGTTTGAAGCTTGTATTCCTTGTATTGATTGGTGTATTGTTTGCTTGCATGTATGCTCGATAACGGCGATAGTTGCGATTGTGTGACGCCGAGAAGAAGGAAGGATCGGGATATTATTTTATTATTATTATTGGTTATATGGTTATCTAACGCCATCAAGGGACTTCTTGCTGGTCACAGGCAAGCCACCATTCCTGAACTCCTATATTGCCCTACATATGTTTATCAATTGTTTTATATATTGTTTGTAAATTGCATGAAAACAGGCATGGTTTGTTTTAGATAAACAGACGTGAGTAACTTGGATCCTCCAAGTTATGAAAAAGTGTCCACCGGAAACGTACCCTAATTACACCTATCCTTACCCCTTAGAACAAGGCTAATATGACTTGCATCTTCCCTCTTGGAACCCATGGATTTTCAATGATAAAACTATTTTGGGTTTTACCCTACTACAAAGTTTTCAAAATAAAACCCTTGGAAATAGGCATCATTTTTGAGTGGAAGATTTACTAAAAGAAGATATGAGGTGGATGAAGATAAAGTCAAACAAGAGAAAGGAAGGGATGTTCTAAGCCAATGTACGGAACAATTTTATCCGTGCAACCACATTACCCTAGATGCTGGGGATTAGGTCGTAGTTTGTGGTCATTAGCCGGGGCTGCTCTTACTCGCTAAAGGGGAGAAATCCCCTGAAATCCAGACTGCAGGGGGCAAGGTACCGATGCAACAATTGGGTCTCTCGCGGACGGTATGCTTTGAGGAACTATGGATGGAAGATTGTCACTATTGCTACCGGTCAGGCTTCGATCTGGAGGTAGGGGTCAGTACGGGAGGAAGGACCAGGGTCGAAGTACCCCATACTTATACCGGAGAGATAAACCCAAAAGGAAAAGCCACCAATGCTAGGGATCGACAAATTAAAGGTTCAAGTTTGATTATTCGAACCCCTGTCTACAGTGTGTAGCAGGCCATGGTTTTATCCCGGCGGATGTATTGATTCTTGGGGGTAAAGTGCATAAACTATGCAGAGTGTAACCTATTCGAATAATCGTGTCTATGGTCAAGGACGGTTGGAATGGCAAGTGCTAGGAGGACCCTTCGGTTAAGTTGAGATGAAACTAAAGGATGTGACTTGCTCACGAGAAAAGATAAAGAATAAGTTGGTTTTGACCAGAGATGGTCGATAATGTCTTAAAAAGGGTTTTACAGCAAAACATTTTCTAAATCTTTTTAACAAGGATGTGAAGATGTCCGAATTTTCAAAAAGGAGAAATATTTCCCAAAAGCTCTTTTTCAACAATTATATAGAGATGCCAATGTTAGGTCTTTCAAAAACAACTATATAGTGTAGAGCTATCTCGCCACAGCCCATTATGCATTATCTTTGTTACCTTTTCTCAGGGGTTTGCGAGTACATTCAAAGTACTCACCGGCATTGTCCCTGGCTATTTACTTGGCCAGATTGTAGATGTTAAGCAGGATCGAAGGTGCTGACGTCTATGCGAGTTAGGCCGTCTTCCCAGCCAGTTGCCTGTAGGTTAAGCAACGGGCTCTGGGCTGAAGACTTCCGCTATCTGTGTTGTAATCGCCATAATGGCCACTTTGTAAGTTTTGTACTCATTACTGTAAGGATGATGTAATGATACTAGTCGGTTATGCTCATGGCTCACTAATCATGGGAACGTGAATTGTATGCATAACGGGTATTCTCGGACTGTGAATCTGGGGTACCACAACGGCGAGCTGTGGGGCCGCAAGTAGCACCTCTTTGAGCGCGTGGAGACTATCGTCCGCCTCCTTGTCCCACTAGAACATGGGTTTTTTGCGCATTAGGCGGTAGAGAGTCATTGCCTTCTCGCCTAGTCGGGGGATGAAGTGGCTGAGAGCCGCGACTCGCCCGACCAACTTCTCGACGTCGTGGAGGCACTCGGGTTTGCCGAGCCGGGCGATCATGTTGATCTTGGCGGGGTTGTCCTCAATGCCTCGCTTGGAGACTACATGCCCCAGTAGCTGTCGAGTGGGTACATCGAAGGTGCACTTTCCTGGGTTGAGTTTGATCTTATACCTCCGCAGATTTGTGAAGGTTTCGGCCAGGTCGGCGAGTAGATCGCTCTGGCGGTTGGACTTTACCAACATTTCGTCGATGTAAACGTGGATGTTGCTGCCAATTTGGCTCGCAAGGCACTCCTGCATGCACCGCTAGTAGGTCGCTCCGGCGTTCTTAAGGCCGAACATCATGGCGGTGTAGCAGAAGGCACTGAATGGCGTGACGAACATTGTCTTCTCCTCGTCCTCGACCGCCATTTTGATCTGGTTGTAACCAAAGTAGGCGTCAAGGAAACACAGCGACTCCGAGCCCGCGGTCGAGTCGATGATTTGATCGATTCGCGGGAGGACGATTTGTTCCTTTGGGCAAGCGCTATTGAGGTTTGTGTAGTCGATACATATTCTCCAGGTCCCATTCTCCTTTTTGACCAGGACTGGGTTTGCTAGCCATTTGGAGTATTTGATGGGCCGTATGAAGCCTGCAGCGAGTAGACGCTGCACCTCCTCGGTGATTGTTCGCGGCGCTCTTCATTGAAGGGTCGCAGCGACTTCTTTATAGGTCACACTTTGGGGTCGTCATTGAGTTTGTGCTCAACGAGTTCCCTCGGGACACCTGGCATGTCAGATGGCTTCCATGTGAAGATGTCGCGATTCTCATGTAGGAACTCGATGAGCACGCTTTCCTATGCGGGGCTCATGCACATCCGGATCATCACTGTCTGGCTAGAGTCACCTGGGACCAGCCCAATGGAGCGGTTGTGCGTGGTGGCCTCGAACTCGGTCGAGCTGCCGTTCTCCGAGTTGGGATTTTTTAGTATTGTGGTGTCGTCTTTGTTGACCCCGCTCGTGAATCTGGCGAGCTCCTCCGCGTGGTTGGCCTCCGCGGCGATGACGACGTCCGCGATCTTGGCGCCCTTTGCCTCGCACTTCGCAGCCTTGTCGGGGTCACCGTGGACGGTGATGATGCCGCACGGCCCTGGGAGCTTCATCGCGTTGTAAGTGTAGTGCGGCGTAGCCATGAACTCTACGAACGCTTGTCGCCCCAAGATGCAGTGGTAGGGGCTATGGAAGGGCAACAGATCGAAGACGATCCGCTCGGTGCGGAAGTTCGCTGGTGTGCCGAAGGTGACTGGCAGCGTCACCTTACCGATCGGGTACGCCTTCCGATCGGGGACGATGCCGTGGAATGTGGTGAAGGTCGTCTCGATCATTGACTGCGGGAGCCGCAGCCACCTGAACATGTCCAGGTAGAGTATGTTGATGGAGCTCCCGCCATCCATCAATGTCTTGGGGAGCCAGTAGTCGCCCACTTTGGGATTAACCACCAGGGAGACTCGCCCCGGATATTCGATCCATGGCGAGTGGTCCTCACGGCTCCACGTGATGCGCTATTCGGACCAGTTGAGGAAGCGGGGGACGTCGACCTGGGACAACGCATTGACGACGATGGCACGGGCGATGACCTTCTTCCACGATCTTGGCGCCCTTTGCCTCGCACTCCGCGGCCATGTCGGGGTCATCATGGACGGTGATGATGCCGCACGGCCTTGGGAGCTTCATCGCGTTGTACGTGTAGTGCGGCGCTGCCATGAACTTGGCGAACGCTTGTCGCCCCAAGATGCAGTGGTAGGGGCTATTGAAGGGCAACAACTCGAAGACGATCCGCTCGGTGCGGAAGTTCGCTGGTGTGCCGAAGGTGACTGGCAGTGTCACCTTACCGATCGGGTACGCCTTCCGATTGGGGACGATGCCGTGGAATGTGGTGAAGGTCGTCTCGATCATTGACTGCGGGAGCCGTAGCCACCTGAACGTGTCTAGGTAGAGTATGTTGATAGAGCTCCCTCCATCCATCAATGTCTTGGGGAGCCAGTAGTCGCCCACTTTGGTCTTAACCACCAGGGCGACTCGCCCCGGATATTCGATCTGTGGCGAGTGGTCCTCGCGGCTCCACGTGATGCCTGTTCGGACCAGTTGAGGAAGCGGGGGACGTCGACCTGGGACACCGCATTGACGGCAATGGCGCGGGCGATGACCTTCTTCTCGCGCTTGGTGCTGAAACCGGTGAAGGTGTGGAGCGACCCGACATCATTGCCGAATGCCCCGCCATTTGGCGGGTTGTTGTTGGGGTCCTCCCTTGCGCGCCGTGCCTTCTCGATCTCCTTCAGGGAGTGGCAGTCGGCGGTCGTGTGCGTGGCGGGCTTCCCCCTGCTGTGGAACACACAGGGTTGGTTGAGGAGGGCTGCGGGGTCGAATTTCGGCCTCGCCATGTAGTTGCCGCCATGGTGGTGTTGGCCTCCATCGCGGCGGAAGCTCTTGGGATCGTTGTCGTGGTGGTGGCACGGCAGATGCCATGGGTAGGCTAAAGTATGGGGCCAATGGATGCTAGTGGGATCTGGGGAGGGAAGATGTAGTTGATTCTACACACAGAAGACTAACGTAAAGATCTTTATTTCTCCTTTCTTGGGCTACAAGTGCTCCTTGAGCTGTATACAAGTGGAGAAGAACTTTACCAGCCTAACGGTACCAAATGAGTCGATGCCCTTCTCTGAGTCCAAGTCTCTCCTTATAAAGGGGAACCATGGCTCCTCTAGGGCTGACGTGGCAAGCATATTCGAGGAATATGCTTGTCCCAATATAATAACTCGGCGCCTCCTTTCCCCGTTACCCTTCTAATGACGGCAAGGTTCCAGAGGACCCCACCTGCACGCCTTGGGCTTCAGGACTGTCACCTCCGTGACCTCCTTCTGCCCTTATGTCGCTCTGCGCCTTGTCCTTTGTGTTTGGCTCCGCTTAGATTCTTCCTAGCCCGTGACTAGAGTTTGACTATAGGCATCTCCTTCTCCTGCAAGCTTCATCATTCGGCCCTGTCTCGCTTAACTCGGCTTGGCCTTCACCTGCATTCAGATTATTCGGGCTGACCCAGCCGACTTACACAGTACGTCGGTCGGGTAACGCCTTGCTCTTCTCATTAGGGTCCTGCTCTTGCTTACCTCGGCCGACCTTTACAGGACTCGGCTGATTTAGACTGTAACTCGGAAACTGGACGGGGAACTTCCTTTCGTCTTTCCCCGTCCTTACCCTATCCGGGGTCACCCCCCAACATTAGTCCCCGGAGCTGGTATGGTCCTGCCTATAACCTCGGCTGGTCCATATCAGTTTCCCAATACTCGCGTTTCCTTGTTTCCGAGTTAATTTTTCGCTGTCCGAGGTATCTGTGTATCTTCTTGCGTACGCCTCTTCTTACGTGTAACACTCATCATTGTTTCTCTAGTTTTTTGTTCCTCTACAGTCCTCGCTGACAACGCCACAGTGATTACTGCGCCTGTCGCGTCGGCACTGCGACGCCTCGCGCACTGCAATTGTCAGGAGCCCCGATCGTCTCTTGCGCCGTGTGGTCGCTGGTGCGGCTCCGCTCATCCTCGAGCGATTACGCCTCACACACGATCTACACGGTTGGTGCCCGCACCCACGATCCCACTACCGCACCTAACCCTCGCGGTTAAAAGGGGGGCACGGGGCTAGAGGGGTTACTTTCCTCCTTCGCTCCCCATTGCCCTTCTTCCTCCTTCCGCCCTTGTTCCTGTTCTTTCTCCCGCGGCCGTGCGCTCGTCGGAATCCTCGACGGTGAGGCCCCGATTCCTCCGCTCCGTCGACTTCGTCCTTGTGCGCTCGCTCCGGCGCCGTCGCTGGTGAGTTCTTCTGGTCTCATTGCCTAGATTCCTCTCTAGACGCGTCTATCGCTCCTTAGATTTCCCGTGGCGATTCCTTTCCTGTTCCGCCGCCGTTTTCGTCTAGGACCACGACGGGGCCTTGCAGTTCTAGGCTGAGCTCCGCCGCTAGCTCCTCCTCGGTAGACTCCTCCGGCGACCCTATGTCAAGCTCCGTTAGTGGCGCGCTCATCGAGGATGACGACGCAGCGTCCGGTCCGGAGCGGGGCTCCTGGCAAGGCTCCACCGTCACTCGCCGAGAGATCGAGTGGCTGATCAGAACCCGCCGGATTCCTACCGAGGTAGCTTGTCGCTTACCCGGCAGCGAATCTTCTCCCATTCTAAAGGAGGGCGAGTACGTCGTCTTTATGTCTCATTTCGCTCGCGGGTTTGGTATTGCTCTTAGCGATTTTGCTAGGGAATTCCTAGATTACTTCGGCCTGCAGCCGCATCATCTTCCGGCTAACTCCATCGCTTCTCTGTCCGCTTTTATCTCGGCCTCGGAAGGGTACTTTGGTCTCTGCCCGTCTGTGCACGTATGGTCCAAGTTCTTCCAAATTAGATCCAATGTCGTTCCAGACAAATCTCTTCATCCTTCCGAGAAACTGCTCACCCAGTGCGGAGCCGCGTCTATTACGCCTCTAAGGAAATCCGAGTTTCCTCGCATCACTGGTCTCGAGTCATGTAAGAAATGGCATAGATCGTTTTTCTATGTCAAGAATTCTGGGAAGGAAGACAAGATTCGGCTCCCTGCCTTCTCCATCAGCCCCCTTCCAAAAAGAACTGGACTTACAATCCCAGGAAGAGCCATGCTCTGGCTGAGGCCTTCGAGATTCGGCTGAAGGAGCTGATCCGCGCCGGGTTACGTGGCGAGGATCTGATGACTACCTTCGACAGCAGCCGGATCTGCCCTTTTCAGCAACGCACGCATAAACTCTGCTATATGAGCGGACCCCTTGATCCCAATCGAGTCTCTACGGTTGAGCCCGATAACTATCTCATTTTCAAACGTGTCCGAGCTATCTTTAAGACGGAGATGCCGGAGGATTGGACCTGGGGCCTGAAGCCGTTCACCCGCGAGCATCCTCCTCCTGAGTTAGGTTCACGCAGTTGTGTTTTGCTTTTTAATCGCGTCTGTGATTTCTCTTGCTAATTTCCCTGTCTTTTTTCCTACAGAGGTTTGATGAGCAGAAGATCGAGGATGCCGAGGTTTTGTCTCTCCCGTGGCCCGCGGATCAGAACACTCCGGAGAGCGGGGAACCGGACTCGGAGGAGTTCGTTCCCAAGTCGGACCTTGCTCCGGCTCATGCCCGTGGCAAGACCCCGGACCACGAGGAGGAAGGTGATTCGGACGAGGTCCAAGTTCTTGAGGTAGTTGCCGCAATGCCAATTTCTTATGCATTTTCGGCCTCTACTTTCTCAGCTAATCCGGCCGGTCAGGTTCACAACGCCGAGCCTCTCGCCTCCCGACCTCCTGTTACCTCGGGGAAACGTAGTGCTCCAGCTGGTGCCTCGGAAGCCGTTCCCAAGAAACGGATGAAGAACTCAGCCCCGCACCCTCCTAAGCATAAAACTATGCCCGGGGTTACTGGGTGAGTTGGTTTTTATTTGTATTTCTTGTTTCTCTCTTTCTGCCTTTTGATCTGACCTTTTTTTCCTTTGCAGATCTCCTCTTTCTGTTAAGCCCAGTGGTCCTAGCATGACGAGTCATATGACTCGGCCGCCTTCTCCTCCGCCTCCTAAAGATACTAGAGTTCCTAGTCCTGATCGCGTTGACTATCCTCCCGCTCCGAATCAGACGTCATCTCGCCAGGATGCGCCTGAGGCCTCTCCTGTTGATGCTGATACAACTCGGCCCATAGATATTTCTACTGAGCCTGCTGCCTCCTTAGTGAATCCCGAAGTTTCCCCTGAGATCCCTTTGATCGCCACAACCTTTACTGCGACTTTGACTCCAGCCGAGGATACCAATATCTCGGCGCCCTCAGAAACCGTAATTCCTCCAGCCCCCAAAGATGCCATTCCAAGTGCCGAGGTAACGGCTCCTACCGATGCCTCTTCTAAGGCAAGAAAGGTCGTTGTCACCAAGCCTCCCTCATCTCAAAAGGGGCTTGCCAACTCTTCTCAGCCTACAATTGCTGATGCGCTGCGCAAGGGGGTTTCTTCTACCAAGACTATTGTTACCCCGACTGCTGATACACAGCTCGCTCTTCACAAGAGTCCCGCGGCGGCGGTGGCTACCCAACACGTCCGAGGTAAAGTCCTGACTCGCACGGAAAGTGGGAACAACCTCGACTCATTGGTTGAGTATGCCAACAATTGGAACGCTGCTGATCAGCTCGATGGCAATCCAAGCAGCCAGCCATTTCAACTCTCCGACATCAGCAGTCGCTTACATCTGGCTGCCAAGATCATTCTTGACAGTGACAAGATGAATGAGGTAATTGTTTTTATGGACGTTTGATTAGTCATTCGAATGCTATTATATATACTCTAGTCCCCGAAGCTTGCAACCGAATAATTTGTTATTCGTTTGGAAGTTTTATTAGGCTTTACCTGGTTCAGTTTTGCGTTAGTGTTCGAATATCCATTCACCTAGATCCGAATTAAGCTTTGCTTGATTTGGATCTGTCTGAGCTTCAAATATTAGCCACCTAGATCCGAGTTAAGCTTTGCTTGATTCGGATCTGTCGTAGCTTCGAATATCTAGCCACCTAGATCTAAGTTAAGCTTTGCTTGATTCAGATCTGTCGTAGCTTCGAATATCCAACCACCTAGATCCGAGTTAAGCTTTGCTTGATTCGGATCTGTCTAAGCTTCGAATATCCCGCCACCTAGATCCGAGTTAAGTTTTGCTTGACTCGGATCTGACTTAGGCTCGAATATCCAGCCACCTAGATCCAAGTTAAGTTTTGCTTGACTCGGATCTGTCTTATGTTAGAATATCTTATTGCTATTTGTTTTGTTGCTTAGGTTGCGCATGACCAGCGGACCGCCGAATTCCAAAGGCTGCTCTTCGCTCATAAAAAATTGCAAGATAAGTACGAGAAGGTCATTCCCGTGGTGAAGAAAGCTGGTAAGTTAACTAGCTTTCGCATTATCCTTAAAGTTCTTATTGTTTTGGACGTGAGGTGTTAGCTGATTTTGCTGGTGAATAGGTAATATCAACAATCTTAATATCCATCTTGAAAAGAAAGTCAATTCCCTGGAAGGTTAGTTACTCTTTTTTCTTTTACACATATCTATTTGAAATGTGCACCGGGTTTCTCTTAACCCTTTTGGCTTCGGTATAGCCGAGTTACAAATTTTTGCAGCGTTTCATCAAGAATGCATACCCATGCCTGATATGATGCTGCATTTTTTAGAACAAGTCGCCACTCACTCGGCGCAGCTGAAAGATAAAGATGACGAGATAACTCGCTTGCGCGCCGAGGTGGAGTCCCTCAAGCTTTCTCAGAAATCTGAGTTAGAGAAGGTTGACCAGGAGTTCTCCGAGGAGAAGAATCGGCTGGCTCTGCAATTGCAGAAAAATAAAGAACTCCTCGAGGCTGCCGAACTCAAAACACAGGCGTTGAGTGAGGAGATCACTCGCTTTGACAAAACCAAGGGTGACTGGGCTAAAGATCTTCAGATAATGCTGAGCTATATTCACCGTAAGCCTCTGACCGCGGCCGAGTTATCTTTTTCCCTTTCTTATTGTTGACCGACGTACTTTTGTTTTGCGCAGACCATTTTTCAGAAGCTAAGCCCGTGAGCTCTAGAGCGGTGATTAATGCTCGTGTGCGCCGAGGTGTTCCTGCTGATGCGAGCCCAGAATACTCGATGGAAGATTTCTTGGTTGCCTTTGGCGCTTCCGTTGGTCCGATGAAGATTATGGGCAGGGACTTGGTGCAACCAGCCATTCGGGCCTACCATGTTCCCTAGCCGAATACTTCTGGGACTCCTGATATTGATGAAATCAAGATACTGGTGGAAAGATTGATGGCATCCCAGAACCAGTTGAATCTTTGGAGGGAATCCGCTGGGCGAGCTGGTGCTGATATGGCGCTCACAGTCGTTATGTCATGGTACGAGGATATTTCCCTCGATACCCTGATAAATTTGCGCACTGGCTCCCGTTGGGTTGAGGATCCAGAATTCGTCACTCGCCGACAAGCTCGTGCCTTCCAGCTCGTTGAGTATGCGGACGTGCATAACTGGATTGAAGGGCCGAGTTTCCTTTCTAACCCGGCGGATGAGGTCGAAGTTGAAGATGCCTCTGATGATGATTCAGCCAACCAAGACGAGGCTGAGGGTGACTCGGATACTTCTGGTGATTCCAGCTCGAGCTCGGATGGCAATGGCGACGCGCTATCCTCCTCCAAAGGTACTGGGCATTCCACAGCTCAAGCTGATGTTTCTCAAGAGCCCAGGGCTTCCCCCGAAGTCGCTCCTGGTTCTGTGGAGGGTGAAGCAACTTCGGCCGAGGTGTCGTCTACCTCGGAGCGCCCAGTTCCTGATCAAGTCGCAGCCCCTTAAGTTTAAAAAACTCTAAGTCGTTTCTTATCCCCGGTATGCCGGGCGTATGATGTGTGTCAAACACTTGTCCGACTTTCTGTGTGGTATGAACCTTTTTTGCCTTTTGCCGCTGAGGCACACTTGGCTGTGATTCTGTTTAAACTAATCCTGTTTGTTTAAATCTTTGCTTTGGTGGCCTTTAATGTCTTAAGTTCGGATTATGTGTTTGCCTTTGTCGTACGGTAGTTCGGCGTCTAATATTGCCTGACCTTGATGAATTTGACACTTCAACCATTGTGTTATTGAATTTTATCCAAGTTGTCAATCTCGAAGCCTATATCTGGGGAGAGCGAAATAATATCGCTCTGGGTGCCGAAGTTTGATACCCATTTCTGTAACAAGGGACAATTGTGGGGCAATTCTCTAATCACTGCTCTAAAAATCGAGATTCAACACATCACTAAAAATGCGAAATAATATTGGCCAGTCTTCGAGTCATTGCTGGAGGTGCCGAGGTCTAATACATAACTCAAACTCAAAAACAAAATATGGCAGTCCCCGAGTCATTGCTCAAGGTGCCGAGGTTTAATACACAACCCAAACTCAGAAACAATATAGGACAGTCCCCGAGCCACTGCTCAAGGTGCCGAAGTTTAATACATAACCGAAACTCGAAAACAATACAGGGCAGTCCCCGAGCCACTGCTCAAGATGCCGAGGTTTAATACATAACCCAAACTCAAAAACAATATATGGCAGTCCCCGAGCCACTGCTCAAGGTGCCGAGGTTTAATACATAGTTGATACTTTGTCCTGGAGCGTTACTTTACAACGTGTCGTAGATGACTCCTACGAGTAAAATGGACGAAGTAAAGCTACATTCCATGGTCTTTTCGATTCTTCGTCGGCTTTGTCTGCCTTGTTCTTTTCTGGTGACTGAGCATCAATTAGGTAATACGCATCATTGTGCAATGCTTTGCTCACGATGAACGGTCCTTCCCATGGGGGTGATAGTTTGTGCATGCCGGCCGTACGTTGCACTAACCGAAGAACCAAATCTCCTTCTTTAAACACTCTTGGATTTACTTTCTTGCTGTGATATCACCGCAAGTCCTGCTAATAAATAGATGATCTTGATAGTGCCAACTCCCTGGCTTCTTCTAGCAGATCGACATCATCTTGCCGAGCTATTTCATTTAGTTCAGCGGTTCTATACTGGGTAACCCTTGGCGAGTCATGTATTATGTCGGCTGGAAGCACAGCTTCTGCCCCATATACTAGAAAAAATGGTGTATACCCTGTTGATCTGTTTGGGGTAGTTCTGAGGCTCCATAGTACTGCTGGTAGTTCCTCAATCCAACACCCTGTCGACCTTTGCAGTGGTTCGACGACTCATGGTTTTATTCCGGACAATAATAGTCCATTAGATCTTTCTACTTGCCCATTAGATGCTGGGTGAGCCACCGAGGCGACATCTAATCTTATGTGCTTTTCTTGACAGAATCTAGCGAAGGCTCCTTCAACAAAGTTTGTACCATTGTCTGTAATAACACTGTGTGGGTAACCATATCTCAAGATAATATCTTTGAGGAATTTTACTGATGTGGGCCCATCACACTTATTTATTGGTTTTACTTCAATCCATTTTGTGAATTTGTCGACCATGACTAAGATGTGGGTCATCCCGCCTCGGGCCGGCTTGAATGGTCCCACCATATCTAAGCACCATACATAAAATGGCCAAGTAATTGGTATCGTTTTTAAATCGGACGATGGCATATGTATCTTGCTGGCATATCTCTGGCAACCATTACATTTTTCGACCAATTCTTTGGCCTCTTTCAACGCTGTTGGCCAATAAAACCCATGCCTGAATGCTTTGGCCACTAAAGCTCTGGACGAGGCGTGATGCCCGCATTCTCCTTGATGTATATCTAGGAGGATCTCCTAGCCTTCCGCCGAGTTCACACATCTTTGCAACACGCTTGTGACGCTCCTTTTATACAGCTCATTGTTTATGATTGTATAAGCTTTAGCTCTTCTCACTGTCTATCTTGCCAATACCTCGTCATTCGGCAAAATCGCATCTTTAAGGAAAGAAAATATGGGTTGCGCCCATGTTGGTATGATTTTTTATGGGGTAATCTCACTATCTATTTCCATATTTTCTGCTGACATAACTACCTCGGATTTCCCCATATCCATCCTTGCATTGGCCGGGTTCATTTTTGGAAATTCCGGGTTACATTCCTTGTCAATTTCCATCGGCACACTATCTTCTCTTGATTTTGCCGGAATAAAGATGGATTCGGACTCTGGTGATGGTGTTATTGATGGTTTCCTCAGGTGCTCTAGGGCGATACCTGGGGGAATTGATTGTCTGGTTGTTCCGAGTTTTGACAATGTGTCTGCGGTGTCGTTTTCTGCCCGAGGTATATGATGAAATTCACATCCATCGAAGTATCCACTGAGTTTTTGCACATGAAACCTATATAAGGCCATATTGGCATCTAATGCATCCCAATTGCCTAAGACTTGTTGTACTAATAGATCTGAATCTTCGTAGCATAAGATTCGGCGTATGCCGATCTCTTTCGCCACCTTCAATCCATGGACCAGTGCTTCATATTCGGCTACATTGTTTGATGCGGCAAAATGTATTTGCAACACATATCTCAGCTAATCTCTTTTTGGCGAGGTTAACACTATTCCTGCCCCCAAACCATTTCTTAGTTTGGAACCGTCGGAGTGCATCATCCAATAATTCGGATTTGGTAATGGTGGATCATACTGTACCTCGGCCCAATCCACAAAGAAGTCGGCCACAGCCTGAGATTTGATTGCATCTCTCCTATCGAATTGCGGAGCATAAGGTGACAATTCAGTTGCCCATTTTGCTATTCGGCCACTTGCATTTTTGTTGCTCAATATGTCGGTTATGGGTGCTTCATAGATCACTTTGATGGGGTGCTCTTGGAAGTAATGTTTAAGTTTCTTTGCTGACATGTATACCCCATATGCCATCTTCTGATAATGTGGGTAATTTTGTTTTGAGGCTGATAGTACCT
This sequence comes from Avena sativa, assembly GCA_916181665.1. Classification (NCBI taxonomy): domain Eukaryota; kingdom Viridiplantae; phylum Streptophyta; class Magnoliopsida; order Poales; family Poaceae; genus Avena; species Avena sativa. The sequence continues at coordinate 382,265,763 of OV702284.1, forward strand.
CGCTTAGGTAATACACCGGCCTTTGTACTGATTTACTATCTTCAGTTCGTTCCACCACGATCACAGCGCTTACTACTCTGTTCGTGGCGGCTATGTAAAGTAACATAGGCTATTTTGACAATGGAGAAGCCAGGATTGGCGCTGTGACCAACATCTTTTTCAATTCGTGGAACGCATTGTCTGCTTGTGGTGTCCAAATGAATTTATCAGATTTTTCATCAGTTGATAAAGTGGTAATGCTTTCTCTCCCAGCCGACATACAAATCGGCTAAGCGAGGCCAGGCAACCTGTGAACTTATGTATGTCATTTAGGCATCTCAGCAATTCCATCCTTTCTACTGCTCTTATTTTGTTGGGTTGGCCTCTATACCTCGGCTAGATACGAGAAAACCGAGTAGTTTTCCCGCCGGTACACCGAAGGTGCATTTTTCCGGGTTAAGCTTCATTCGGAACCTTCTCAAGTTCGCGAAAGTCTGCCGAATATCATCCAGTAGCGTTTTGCTTTCTTTGGTTTTGATAACCACATCATCTACATATACTTGTACGTTTTTTCTATCTGGTCATGCAGACATTTTTGCATACATCTCAGGTACGTTGCCCCTGCGTTACGCAGGCCGAATGGCATGGTGCGATATCAATAAGCCCCGTACGGGGTAATAAACACAGTCATTATTTGATCGGCCGGATTTAACGGTATCTGGTGAAAACCAGAATACGCGTCTACAAATGATAACAGTTCATAACCAGCGGTCGAATCAATGACCTGGTCTATTCTAGGTAAAGGAAAAGGATCTTTTGGACACGCCTTGTTCAGGTTCGTGTAATCAATACACATTCGCCATATGATGGCTATATTTGGATCATCCTTCTTCTTTTCTACTAGCACCGGGTTTGATAGCCAATCCGGATAAAGCACCTCCATGATGAACCCGGCCGCAAGGAGCCGAGCTATCTCATCCCCTATTATTTTTCTCCTGTCTTCGGCGAAGCGGCGGAGAGGTTGCTTCATCGGCCTTGCTCCTGGCCTTACATTCAGAGAGTGCTCAGCCAACTGCCTCGGCACACCTTGCAAATCCTGAGTTGACCATGCAAAGATATCCCGATTCTCACGGAGGAAGTTGATGAGCTCGTTTTCCTATTTAGCATCTAGGCCGGCACCAATAGTGACGGTGCGCTCTGGGAACTACTCATCTATCTGGAACTTTTTTGTTTCTTTAGTTGGCTGGAAAGAGACACTTCCATGCGGATTGGCTAATGCCGGCATATTCAGTTGTGCCGACTGAGCGAGGGCTGCTACCTCCTGAATTCTCCTTTTCTCTCTTGCTATTACCAATTACTCGGCCAGGTTTGATCCAGCTGAAGCACATTCCATTGACTTCCTGTAATCTCCTGCTACTGTTATCACTCCTTGTGGTCCAGGTAATTTCATTTTCAAGTAAGTTATGTGGCAGCTACTCATGAATTTGGCCAATGCCGGCCGTCTGAGTAGAGCATGATAACAACTCTCTAGATCCACCACCTCGAACTCCAAATATTCTGCTCTGTAGTTATCTCTTGTGCCGAATAACACATCTACTCGAACCTTTCCAATGGGTTCGCATGAAAGCCCTGGTACTATCCCATGGAATGTGGTCCTCGTGGATTGCAGCATATTCTGCAATATTCCGAGATTGTATCTTTGTACATGATATTGATACTGCTCCCATTGTCAATGAGTACTTTTGAAAATTTCACATTAATGCTCGGTCCGACAAATGTCGGATCTAGTACGAGTGCGTACGACCCCGGATTCGGCATTATTTTGGGGTGATCCTTTATGCTCCAAGTTATTTCTTGATCTGACCAAGGCACATATCTTGGTACTGCCGGCATAACTGCATTTACTTCCATATGCCGGAGCTACACACTTTGCCTGTCTTGTTGTTCTGTTGTGAATACGCAATATGATTGATAATGTTCCCTGTAATCATTGCGTCCATTATTTCCTGGGTTCGTGTCTCCGGTCCGAGTTATCATATCTCGGGGGAGGAGGTGGTAACATTAGTTGCTGTGCATTTGCTCCAGTCAACTGTGGCTGATGTTGCTGATGCGTCTGGTGGGAAGTTGCTTGCATGCCCGCCGGGTTACCCATTGCATTTTTCATCCAGGCACATTGCCGAGTCGTATGACTGGCCGGGTTTGAAGTGTGAAATTTACACGGTTGATCTAACATAGACTCAAACATGTACTTCGGCCTTTCCTGCCATTGCTTCTTCTGTTTTGGTGTCCACTGTCTTTTCCCTTCATTCCTTGGTGTCCATTGCTGAGGACCATTCTTTTGTCGCTGATTGTTTCCATGACTCGGCTGATCTTGCACTACCGCTGCCACCTAATTTGAGCCATATCTATAATCCGGTCTTTCTTCTCTTCTTCTCCCTCTGAACTCATTGCGCCTTGATGACCCGGCCGCATCTCTTGCATATTGATCTTGATGTTCCCGATGATCTACTGATATTAGTTCTGGTTGTGTCGGATCTCCCAATGCATAGGAATCCGCTATCCTGATGGTTTCTGCCAAAGTGGTTGGCATATCTCTTTGCAATCGCTGCCATAATACACTTCCATAGCGGCATCCTTGAGCGAACCAAGCTATCGCCTGTGATTCTATAACCCCCTCGCATGAATTCCTGAGATTACACCACCGAGTTAAGAATTCTCTGTCTGTCTCATTCGGCCTTTGCTTGCACATGGCTAGCTGTTGCAGCCTGTTTGGCCTTTTGTAAGTACTGGTGAAGTTGCTAACGAACATTTCTTCAAAATCCAACCAACAGTTGATACTGCCTGTTGGCAGGTTATTCAGCCATACTCTAGCTGGTCCTTCCAACATTTGCGGGACATATCGTACTGCCCATCGCAAGTTTCCGCTTGCTATTTTTACAGTAGTGGCATAATCAATCAACCAATCCTGTGGTTTGGTGCTCCCATTATATGTTTTTGTGCCTCTTGCCAGCTGAAAGTTCGGCACTGGCGGCTCGCCCATGATCCGTGGTCCGAAGCATGCCGGGCCTGGTGGACCTTGTTCTTCTAACAACTCGGACCGGTATAGTCGGTCCAGCTTTACTCTCACATCACTTGACGGCAAATCTCTGTACAGAATTCTCTCCTGCATTCCATAGTGGTTATTTCCACCATGAACCGCATATTCCATCTCGGAATAACCATCATTATACCTCTCATTCACCTAATTGTGGCGAGCCGGTCTCACTTCTCTTTCCTGCCGAAGTTCATGTCTCGGTTGTGGATTGGGTGGCGGTTTGTAGGGTTCGCAGCATAGAAACCAAAAAATTTCCTACGATGTGAACTATATACCAAGATCTATCTACTAGATACAAACAACGGGCGGATGTATATCCATAGAGAACATACCCTTGAAGACCGACAAAGCTTAACGAGTTCAACTCGTGGTTGATGTAGACGTTCTCTTGCCGATCTCAAGATCGAGAGGAAGTCCTAGCGCCGCAAATCAGCAGCGCATCCGTGCTCGCACACACGTTCGAGGCACCGAGCAACCTCCGCCTCCTCGCTCCAGTGATGCAGCGGAAGCACAACTCTTTCTTGCCGAATAGCCACCAGGAACATGTATCTCGCTAGTCCGAGACCATGGGGGATAAATTCTAGAGGGGGAGAGAGATCCTTCACGAGGAGGTGTGAGAGACAAGTGAGGAGGGGGGCTCCTTTTATAGGAGGAGGGGGGCTCCTTTTATGCCCCCTCCCCTCCTTCATTCATGTGGGTGGACACTCCACTCACAAAATGCCCTTTAAAATCCCTCCACTCAAAAGTCCACTCAAATTCCCATTAAATTTCCACCAAATTTAATGCAAACTCTCATTAAATAAAAATCTTTTATTTTATTCAGAATTTTGTCAATTACTTTAATGACAAACATTCACAAATAACCCCTTGCTAGAATTCTATTTCACATGCATAACCACTTTATGCAATTTCACCCGAAAACCTGTTTCGGTATCTAGTGAAATAAATTCCTGCGCTTGTTCATTCTTTCGGCATGAAACATTTGCTCCAATTGGATGTCGGTGTCTCTTAAGTGTGTCACCCTACGGTTCGTGAATAATGCGGACATGATCGAGACCCCTCTCGGATCAATAATTAGAAGCGGGATCTGGAGACCCATACTGACTCCCACACATTCAACGATGACTTTCTTGTGATCGTCAGAACCTTTTACGCTAGTATCTTAATCCCTTTGTTTCACGATATATTACATGTCCGAGATTTGATCATCGGTATCTCCATACCTAGTTTGATCTCGTTACCGACATGCACTCTTTTCTCGTTCCTGTGATATAACATTCTAGTGATCAAATCACTTGCTTGCAAGCTAATCAATGTGATATCACCGAGAGGGCCCAGAGTATATCTATCCGTCATCGGGATGAACAAATTCCACTCTCGATCCATGAGCCTCAACATAACACTTTATTAGTTCTGAATCCATCTTTATAATCACCCTGTTACGGTGTGACGTTTGATGTTATCAAGAAACTCTTCTGGTGTTAGTGATTGACATGATCTCATGGTCTAAGGATTAGGATCACTTCGTAAGTTGTTATAGCAATATAAACTCAATGACTTTGATAGTAATGCTATACTTCGGATGAATGTTCATCACACCATTACACTAATGTTGTGATCCCGTTATTAACAACATCCAATGTCCATGATCAGGAAACCTTGATCATCTTGTTAATCAACGAGCTAGTTTATGAGAGAGGCATAACTAGGAACTTTCTGTTTGTTTATTAAACACACATGTATTAACCTTTCCGTATTAATACAATTATAGCATGCAAAATAAACATCTATCATATACTTGGAATACACATAATAAACACTTTATTTTTGCCTCTCAGGACATATTCCCTTCAGTCTCCCACTTGCACTAGAGACAATAATCTAGTTACATAGTGATAAATCTAACACCCATTGAGTTCTGGTGTTGATCATGTTTTGCTCTAGGGAGAGTTTTAGTCAACGGATCTGCTACATTGAGATCCGTATGTACTTTACAAATCTTTATATCTCCATCCTTGACATGCTCGCGGATGGAGTGAAACCGGCGCTTAATATGCTTGGAATGCTTGTGAGACCTTGGCTCTTTGGCATTGGTAATGGCACCATTGTTGTCACAATAGATCACCATTGGGTCCAACGCGTTTGCCACCACTCCTAGTTCGGATATGAACTCCTTCATCCAAACTGCTTCCTGAGCCGCTTCTGAAGCAGCAACATATTCGGCCTCCGTTGTTGATCCCGCTACCACAGGTTGTTTGGAGCTCCTCCAACTAACCGCTTCGCCATTCATGAGAAATACGTATCCGGATTGAGACTTAGAGTCATCCGGATCGGTGTCAAAGCTAGCGTCGACATAACACTTAGCGACGAGCTCTTCTTCACCTCCGTATACAAGAAACATATCCTTAGTTCTTCGTAAGTACTTAAGGATATTCTTGACCGCTATCCAGTGTTCCGAACCTGGATCCGATTGGTACCTACTAGTCAAACTAATAGCATGTGCCACATCCGGTCTTGTACATAGCATGGCGTACATTATAGAGCCTATGGCTGAAGCATAGGGGACTTTGTCCATTATCTCTCTTTCTTCCGCCGAAGCCGGAATTTGAGTCTTACTCAATGTCTTGCCTTGCAACATAGGTAAGAACCCCTTCTTACTTCCGTCCATTTTAAACTTCTTTAAAATCTTATCAAGGTATGTACTTTGCGATAGCCCTATTAGGCGCCTAGATCTATCTCTATAGATCTTTATGCCTAATATGTATGACGCTTCACCTAGGTCCTTCATTGAAAATTTGCTGTTTAGATAACTTTTAACACTGTTTAAAAGATCTATATCATTTCCGATCAATAATATGTCATCCACATATAATATCAGAAATGCCACATTGCTCCCACTCACTTTCTTGTAAATACAAGCTTCTCCATAAGTTTGGACAAATCCAAACTCTTTGATCACCTCATCAAAGCGGAGATTCCAACTTCGTGATGCTTGCTTCAATCCATAGATGGATCGCTAAAGCTTGCACACCTTGTTAGCATCCTTAGGATCGACAAAACCCTTGGTTGTATCATATACAACTCTTCTTCAATATTACCATTGAGAAACGCGGTTTTGACATCCATCTGCCATATCTCATAATCGAAATATGCAGCAATTGCTAATATAATCCTAACTGACTTTAGCATCGCTACGGGAGAGAAAGTCTCATCATAGTCAACTCCTTGAATTTGTCGAAACCCCTTTGCGACAAGTCGAGCTTTATAGACGGTCACATTACCATCAGCATCAGTTTTCCTTTTGAAAATCCATTTGTTCTCCACGGCCTTTCGGTCGTGAGGTATTTCCACCAAGTTCCAAACTTGATTTTCATACATGGATTCCATCTCGGATTTCATGGCTTCTAACCATTTGTTGGAATCCGGGCTCATCATCGCTTCTTCATATGTCGCAGGGTCATCATTTTCATCAACCATGAAATTCATGACAGGATTTCCGTACAGCTCGGGAGCTGCACGCGTCCTGTTTGACCTGCGAGGTTTGGTAGTACTCTCTTTCGGAGTTTCATGATCATTATCATTAGTTCCCTCTTCAACAGGTGGAGCCAACTCCAGAACAACTTCCGGCGCTGCGCTACTCGCCATACTTTGAAGAGAAGGTTCCACAACCTCTTCGAGTTCTACCTTCCGACTACTCACACCTTTCACGAGAAACTCTTTCTCTAGAAAGGATCCATTCTTGGCAACAAAAACCTTGCCCTCGGATCTGTGATAGAAGGAATACCCAATAGTTTCTTTAGGGTATCCTATGAAGACGCATTTTTCCGCTTTGGGTTCGAGTTTATCCGGTTGAAGTTTCTTCACATAAACATCGCATCCCCAAACTTTAAGAAATGACAGCTTAGGTTTGTTTCCAAACCACAATTCATACGGTGTCTTTTCAACGGATTTAGATGGTGCCCGATTTAAAGTGAATGCAGCAGTTTCTAGTGCATAACCCCAAAATGACAACGGCAAGTCCGTCAGAGACATCATAGATCGAACCATATCTAATAAAGTACGATTACGACGTTCCGACACACCATTTCGTTGTGGTGTTCCGGCAGGTGTGAGTTGTGAAACAATTCCACACTCTTTCATGTGAGTGCTAAACTCGTAACTTAGATACTCACCTCCACGGTCGGACCGTAGAAATTTGATCTTTCTATTACGATGATTTTCCACTTCATTCTGAAATTCCTTGAACTTTTCAAAGGTTTCAGACTTGTGTTTCATCAAGTAGATATAACCGTATCTACTCAAATCATCCGTGAAAGTAACAAAATAACGATATCCACCTCGCGCCGACACACTCATTGGACCACATACATCAGAATGTATGATTTCCGATAAATCTGTCGCCCGTTCCATTGAACCAGAAAACGGCGTTCTAGTCATCTTGCCCATAAGGCATGGCTCACATGTATCAAATGATTCATAATCAAGTGATTCCAAAAGTCCATCTGAATGGAGCTTCTTCATGCGTTTAACGCCAATATGACCTAGAGGGCAGTGCCACATATATGCGGATATATCATCATTAAGTTTAATCCTTTTAGCATCAACATTATGAATATGTGTAACATTATCATCGAGATCTAATAGAAATAAACCATTCATCATCGGTGCATGACCATAAAAGATTTCATTCATATAAATGGAACAACCATTGTTCTCGGATTTAAATGAATAACCACTTCACATCAAACACGATCCAGATACAATGTTCATGCTCAGTGCAGGCACCAGATAACATTTATTCAAGTTTATAACTAATCCCGACGGTAAGTGGAGAGGCAGCGTTCCGACGGCGATCACATCAACGCTTGATCCATTGCCGACACGCATCTTGACCTCACCCCTTGCTAGCGGTCGCTTGTTCCGCAGCCCCTGATTCGAGTTACAAATATTAGCAACTGAACCGGTATCAAATACCCAAGTGCTACTGTGAGCACTAGTCAAGTACACATCAATAACATGTATATCATATATACCTTTGTTTGCCTTGCCGGCCTTCTTGTCTGCTAGATACTTGGGGCAGTTGCGCTTAGAGTGGCCAGTCCCCTTACAATAGTAGCACTCGGAATCAGACTTAGGTCCAACTCGGGGTTTCTTTTCAGGCACGGCAACAGGCTTTCCGCCCTTACTTCCCTTCCGTTTTCCCTTCTTGTCTTTCTTGAAACCAGTGTTCCTATTGATCATCAACACTTGATGTTCCTTTTTGATCTCCACTTCTGCAGTTTTAAGCATTGACAGAAGCTCGGGGAGAGACTTCTTCATGCCTTGCATATTATAGTTCATCACGAAGCTCTTATAGCTAGGTGGCAGAGACTGCAGAACACGATGGATGCCTAAGTCAATGGGAATCGATATTCCCAAGGACACAAGCTTATCGGCGTAACCCGACATCTTGAGTACATGCTCACTAATGGAGTTGTGCTCTTCCATCATGCAGCTAAAGAACTTTTCTGAAGCGTTGTAGCTCTCTACAGCAGCATGTGTGTCAAAAATCATTTTCAACTCACCCATTGTATCAAAAGCATTGCCGTTTTCGAAACGCTTTCGAAGTTCCGGCTCTAGCCCATACAATATGCCACAATGAACTAAGTTGTGGTCCTCCTGACGAGTCTGATAGACATTCTTCTCCTCGTCAGGGGCATCATCTAAAGGTGGGGGGCCTAACGGCGCTTCTAGCACATATTGCTTTTGTGCAGTAGAGAGGAGAATCCTCAAATTCATGGCCCATTCGGTAAAGTTGCTACCGTTCGTTGCTACTTTCTCTTTCTCCATGAACACATTGAAATTAAAAGCAGGTGGTGCCATCTACAACAGAATTTGTAAAGTTTAGACTAAGTGTATGATAAATTGAGTTCAACTAATCTATATTACGAATGAACTCCCACTCAAAAACGACATCCCTCGTGCCTTTTTGGTGATTACATGAACCAAATCCACTACACCAAGTCCGATCATCACATGAGTCGGTATAGCTTCAAAGGCGAGCATCAAATGGGCATCATATCAACTATATGACTCATGCTTAACCTTTCGGTCCGTGTTCCGAGGCCATGTCTGTACATGCTAGGCTCGCCAAGTTAGAACCTTAGTATTCGCGTGTGTAACTGTTTTACACCCGAAATATGGTCGTGGATCCAAGAACACCCGATCATCACGTGATGTCTTGGAGCGACGAAAACATAATCGGTGCATACTAAAGGAAGAACACATTCTTATCTTGATATTTAAATGAGGGATCATCTTATTATGCTAACAAAGCGCTAAACAAGCAATATAAGATGCTATCAAACATCATATGTTTATTAGTGAAATTATATGGTTCCCGCAGATGATCTCTATCATGTGCATCGTGGTATGATCACTATCATACCTATATGTGTAAATCCAAGGTCTATGGATTTTACACGCTATGTGTGTTGTAAGAGTATCATCTCATACTTCTACTTACAACACTACCATATCATAACACTAGCCCAGCAACAATCTAAACTAGACGCCTCTAATTTATCCATTGCAAGTTTTACGTGGCTTAGGGCTTTCGAGATAGAACCGTTCTTACCTACGAACATGAACCACAACGAGGATAATCAAATTGTTGACAACTCGCTTGCAAAATAGATATTGACTATAGTAGGAGAGACAGACACCCGCTAGCCACTTATGCAAACTAGTTGCATGTCAAGCGTGGAACAGGTCTCATGTGCGAGGACATGTAAAGTTTGTTCGGGCCGCTTCATCCCACTATGCCACCAATATCCAAAATTACAACAAAGGAGCAACAACATGATCATCATCGCCCACATACTCATATGTGTACTACCCGTGTAAAGTATCTACGCATAGATCCGGCTCTGATACCACTGTAGGGTTCGCAGCATAGAAAACAAAAAATTTCCTACGATGTGAACTATATACCAAGATCTATCTACTAGATACAAACAACGGGCGGATGTATATCCGTAGAGAACATACCCTTGAAGACCGACAAAGCTTAACGAGTTCAACTCGTGGTTGATGTAGACGATCTCTTGCCGATCTCAAGATCGAGAGGAAGTCCTAGCACCGCAAATCAGCAGCGCATCCGTGCTCGCACACACGTTCGAGGCACCCAGCAACCTCCGCCTCCTCGCTCCAGCGATGCAGCGGAAGCACAACTCTTTCTTGCCGAATAGCCACCGGGAACATGTATCTCGCTAGTCCGAGACCATGGGGGATAAATTCTAGAGGGGGAGAGAGATCCTTCATGAGAAGGTGTGAGAGACAAGTGAGGAGGGGGCTCCTTTTATAGGAGGAGGGGGGGCACCAAAGGGGGTGGCCGCCGGCCATGGGGGCTGCCCCTCCCCTCCTTCACTCATGTGGGTGGAAACTCCACTCACAAAATGCCCTTTAAAATCCCTCCACTGAAAAGTCCACTCAAATTCCCATTAAATTTCCACCAAATTTAATGCAAACTCTCATTAAATAAAACTCTTTTATTTTATTCAGAATTTTGTCAATTACTTTAATGACAAACATTCACAAATTATCCCTTGCTAGAATTCTATTTCACATGCATAACCACTTTATGCAATTTCACCCGAAAACCTGTTTCGGTATCTAGTGAAATAAATTCCTGCGCTTGTTCATTCTTTCGGCATGAAACATTTGCTCCAATTGGATGTCGGTGTCTCTTAAGTGTGTCACCCTACGGTACGTGAATAATGCGGACATGATCGAGACCCCTCTCGGATCAATAATTAGAAGCGGGATTTGGAGACCCATACTGACTCCCACACATTCAACGATGACTTTCTTGTGATCATCGGAACCTTTTACGCTAGTATCTTAATCCCTTTGTTTCACGATATATTACATGTCCGAGATTCGATCATCGGTATCTCCATACCTAGTTTGATCTCGTTACCGACATGCACTCTTTTCTCGTTCCTGTGATATAACATTCTAGTGATCAAATCACTTGCTTGCAAGCTAATCAATGTGATATCACCGAGAGGGCCCAGAGTATATCTATCCGTCATCGGGATGAACAAATTCCACTCTCGATCCATGAGCCTCAACATAACACTTTATTAGTTCTGAATCCATCTTTATAATCACCCTGTTACGGTGTGACGTTTGATGTTATCAAGAAACTCTTCCGGTGTTAGTGATTGACATGATCTCATGGTCTAAGGATTAGGATCACTTCGTAAGTTGTTATAGCAATATAAACTCAATGACTTTGATCGTAATGCTATACTTCGGATGAATGTTCATCACACCATTACACTAATGTTGTGATCCCGTTATTAACAACATCCAATGTCCATGATCAGGAAACCTTGATCATCTTGTTAATCAACGAGCTAGTTTATGAGAGAGGCATAACTAGGAACTTTCTGTTTGTTTATTAAACACACATGTATTAACGTTTCCGTATTAATACAATTATAGCATGCAAAATAAACATCTATCATATACCTGGAATACACATAATAAACACTTTATTATTGCCTCTTAGGGCATATTCCCTTCAGTCTCCCACTTGCACTAGAGACAATAATCTAGTTACATAGTGATAAATCTAACACCCATTGAGTTCTGGTGTTGATCATGTTTTGCTCTAGGGAGAGTTTTAGTCAACGGATCTGCTACATTGAGATCCGTATGTACTTTACAAATCTTTATATCTCCATCCTTGACATGCTCGCGGATGGAGTGAAACCGGCGCTTAATATGCTTGGAATGCTTGTGAGACCTTGGCTCTTTGGCATTGGCAATGGCACCATTGTTGTCACAATAGATCACCATTGGGTCCAACGCGTTTGCCACCACTCCTAGTTCGGATATGAACTCCTTCATCCAAACTGCTTCCTGAGCCGCTTCTGAAGCAGCAACATATTCGGCCTCCGTTGTTGATCCCGCTACCACAGGTTGTTTGGAGCTCCTCCAACTAACCGCTTCGCCATTCATGAGAAATACGTATCCGGATTGAGACTTAGAGTCATCCGGATCGGTGTCAAAGCTAGCGTCGACATAACACTTAGCGACGAGCTCTTCTTCACCTCCGTATACAAGAAACATATCCTTAGTTCTTCGTAAGTACTTAAGGATATTCTTGACCGCTATCCAGTGTTCCGAACCTGGATCCGATTGGTACCTACTAGTCAAACTAATAGCATGTGCCACATCCGGTCTTGTACATAGCATGGCGTACATTATAGAGCCTATGGCTGAAGCATAGGGGACTTTGTCCATTATCTCTCTTTCTTCCGCCGAAGCCGGAATTTGAGTCTTACTCAATGTCTTGCCTTGCAACATAGGTAAGAACCCCTTCTTACTTCCATCCATTTTAAACTTCTTTAAAATCTTATCAAGGTATGTACTTTGCGATATCCCTATTAGGCGCCTAGATCTATCTCTATAGATCTTTATGCCTAATATGTATGACGCTTCACCTAGGTCCTTCATTGAAAATTTGCTGTTTAGATAACTTTTAACACTGTTTAAAAGATCTATATCATTTCCGATCAATAATATGTCATCCACATATAATATCAGAAATGCCACATTGCTCCCACTCACTTTCTTGTAAATACAAGCTTCTCCATAAGTTTGGACAAATCCAAACTCTTTGATCACCTCATCAAAGCGGAGATTCCAACTTCGTGATGCTTGCTTCAATCCATAGATGGATCGCTGAAGCTTGCACACCTTGTTAGCATCCTTAGGATCGACAAAACCCTTTGGTTGTATCATATACAACTCTTCTTCAATATTACCATTGAGAAACGCGGTTTTGACATCCATCTGCCATATCTCATAATCGAAATATGCAGCAATTGCTAACATAATCCTAACTGACTTTAGCATCGCTACGGGAGAGAAAGTCTCATCGTAGTCAACTCCTTGAATTTGTCGAAACCCCTTTGTGCCAAGTCGAGCTTTATAGACGGTCACATTACCATCAGCATCAGTTTTCCTTTTGAAAATCCATTTGTTCTCCACAGCCTTTCGGTCGTGAGGTATTTCCACCAAGTTCCAAACTTGATTTTCATACATGAGGCACCGGGCCTTGCCGGGTCTGCCCTGAGCATTTCTTCATTCTGCTGGTTCGCAATGCGCACCAGCTCATTCACACTTTCTTGCTGTTTTTGCCGGGCTTCGCCGGTCAATCCTTCTAACTCTAGTGCAGCGGCATTTGCCGCCCTCAGGTTCTTTGCCGGGTATTGTACCTCGGCAAGACTAGATCAACTGATTCTGCCTTATGATCATCATGCTCTTTGTTGATATCATCTATGAGGTTCTTCCCTCTTAATCTTAACTCGTCAACCCGCTCGGGGGCGCCGTCCAGCTTGTTCGCCCTAGTATATTCTCGCAGGGTCCTGTTTAAGGATTCCCGCAATGCTGACACCTTTTTTGCCTCTACCAGCACTTTTTGCCTGGTCTCTTCTAACTCTGCCTGAGCATTAGCCGGATCAAGTATCGGCGCTATAGGTGTAGTCAGATTATCTATAGTTGCCTGAAGAATTTTTTCTGGTCTTTCCAGAGGTGGCCCTCTTACCCTTGGTGCCTTTGGGGTCGTCTCCTGCACCTCGGCTGGGTTGGCCGCTGAAGGAATTACCTCGGTGGGCTGTGGAGCTGCCTGCTTGGTGGCCACCTGCACCCCCGTCGTCGGATCTTTGCTTGATCCGGTGCCCGCTGTTCCCGCCTGCACCCCGGCTGCAACCATCACCTCGACGCTGCTGACGGGGCGCACTCCGCGCGGACCGTTTGCGGCGCTAAGGGGAGGCTCTCCTACAACAACAACTTGGTGAGGATAAACGCTGGAGGTGTCGACGCCGACGTAGATCTGGTGCATGCCCAAGTTGATGAAAACGCCGTTGCGCGGAGGAGTCTTTCCCTTGAAGCTGCATGCGTTGTCGCTGACGTAGTCATAGAGATCAAATCTCCGGACTAAGCCAGAGACAACGCGTTCGCCAGTGTGGATGAAGTTTCCCGTCCGGATCATGACTCCAGCTAGCACCGCTGCTGGCCCCACGGTGGGCGCCAACTGTCGTGGTGTTGGCACGGTAGATGCCATGGGTAGGCTAAAGTATGGGGCCAATGGATGCTAGAGGGATCTGGGGAGGGAAGATGTAGTTGATTCTACACACAGAAGACTAATGTAAAGATCTTTATTTCTTGTTTCTTGGGCTACAAGTGCTCCTTGAGCTGTATACAAGTGGAGAAGAAGAACTTTACCAGCCTAACGGTACCAAATTAGTCGATGCCCTTCTCTGAGTCCAAGCCTCTCCTTATAAAGGGGAACCTTGGCTCCTCTAGGGCTGACGTGGCAAGCATATTCGAGGAATATGCTTGTCCCAATATAATAACTCGGCGGCCTCCTTTCCCTGTTGCCCTTCTAATGACGGCAAGGTTCCAGAGGACCCCACCTGCACGCCTCGGGCTTCAGGACTGTCACCTCCATGACCTCCTTCTGCCCTTCTGTCGCTCTGCGCCTTTTCCTTTGTGTTTGGTTCTGCTTAGATTCTTCCTAGCCCGTGACTAGAGTTTGACTATAGGCATCTCCTTCTCCTGCAAGCTTCATATCATTCGGCCCTGTCTCGCTTAACTCGGCTTGGCCTTCACCTGCATTCAGATTATTCGGGCTGACCCAACCGACTTACACAGTATGTCGGCCGGGTAACGCCTTGCTCTTCTCATTAGGGTCCTGCTCTTGCTTACCTCAGCCGACCTTTACAGGACTCGGCTGATTTAGACTGTAACTCGGAAACTGGACGGGTAACTTACTTTCGTATTTCCCCGTCCTTACCCTATCCGGGGTCACCCCCCCAACAATCGTGTGGCGCGTAGCTAGCGTTGGCACGAAGTCGACTCGCATGTCACTGCGGCCCTTTCCGGTGAGGCGAGTGTTGCTGTAGCTTAGCTCGGGTCGCCTCCCGTTGTCGTGGCCACTTGGGCGGCGATTTCCACCCAACTCGTCGTCGGTTTCTTGGTTCGCGTCCTCCTCCGCGTACCGCTTGGCAATCTCGAGGAGGTCTAGGATGTTGTCGAGTGTTTTGTACACCCGCTTGAGTTTGGAGACCAGTGGTTCGTAGCGGCATGAAGTCTTGAAGTAGTGGATCGCCGTCTCTGGGTGGATGCCAACCGCGTTATACCACAGATATTGTCACCTTTGGAGCCAGTTGCGGGTCGACTCGCGGGTCCCTGGAGGCATCGCTCCAGGTCCTCAATGCTGTTCGCGGGGAGGGTGTTGATCCATTGTCCAGTAATTCCCTCCATCATCAAGGGGAGGTAGTGAGCGGCGAGTAGGTCGGTGTGGCCAGCGATTCCCATCGCCATGAGGTATGTGTCCAGCCACACGGACGGATCATACGAGGGATCGTACTTTTAGATCTCCTTTGGCGCTTTAAATTTCGCCGGATATTTTTTGCCTCGGATCATCGGTCCAAAGCACCGGGGGCCGACTCGGCTGAGCGAGCCCCTTGGCTCGCCATCGGGGCGGTTGGTGAGGGTGTGCCTCAGGTCGTCGGGCTAGCGTGCGCGCCAACTTTGGTTGTTGATGATGTGGGTCCGTGTATCAACTGGCTTCCCGTTGGCGGCGACCATGTTGTTCATTAGTCGCGGGTCGTTGGTGGGGAGTGCCGCCTGCGCGACCCTTGGTTGAAGCTATAGGGGCTCAGGTGGTGGTCAGTTGAGAGTGTTCGCCATCGATGGGCAGCTGCTCAAGGTCACCCTACTTCCTGAGGAGAGGGAGTACATACGCCCCCACGAGTCGGCTCCTGCGACTTGCTGCTCGACAGCCTTGGTGAGTAGGGCCTTGGCGTATTGGATCTGCAGCGTACCTTACCCCGTCATGTTGAGGTTGGAGACCGCGGCTCGACCCGCGATGACATTGTCCATCGGGGTGGAATATAGAGGGAGGCCGTTTGCGTCCCGCTCTTGCGGGGAGATAAGGATCATCGGCTGGTCTGGAGGGGGTGTGCGACCAGGCGGTGGTGGGAGAGCATCATTTGTTGTTGTGCCTGGCGGTGGCCGGGAACTTCCACCCGGTGGCGCGTTCTCGCCGATCACGTGATCGACCATGTGAGCCGGGTCGTTTTCGTCGTCGAAGTTCAGGGCGCGGCCCTGAACGGTGGGGTTCAGGCGCGACCTGATGCGGCGTTGTTGATAGAGCGAGATCTCTTGTGTCATCGCCTGCTCAAGGCGAAACTTTTCGCGCCCGGCTTGTTCCTTGTGAACCGCCTACTCTAGGCGCAGACGAAGTTCCTCGACTTCCCCCACCGTCGCAGTCGGCGGGATCAGCGTGGAGAAGGGGTCTGGCGGGGCACTCGCCTCGCTCGCCATGTAGGTCGCGATGAAGAGACCGGATCCGGCATAGAGGTCGCCGGAGTTCTCTGATCCGGAGTCGGAGTCGAATATCCCGAGGATGGATGGATCCTCGAAATCCCCCACGTTGGAGACTTGGGTGATTGAGCCCGCTGGTGACACGGCAACAATGGATCCGGCGACTAAATCCGGGGTCGCCGAGTCGGCATCGTCGTTGAGGGCCGCGTCGTCCGCGGCCGCGTTGGTCTCGGCCACGTTGCTGGTGGCCGAGTCGTACTCGGAGGCGAGGCGATGGATGGTGCAAACCTGACTCTCAGAGAGCCGATCACATGGTGGCGACTCACGGATGCGCGCTGAGTCCTCCGAGATGATGACGTCGGTAAAGCCGACGAAGAGGCTGATCATGGTGATTGGCATGGTCACGCGGTGCATGATCGGGCGCGACGCCGGGACGTAGCTGCTTGGCAAGATCTGGAGGATCTCGCCGATGGCGATCATGCCGCCGGTGGTGATCGTCCGGTTGATGGGCAAGTAGGATCTTGCCGCAGAACACAGGCCTGGCCTGACCGGCCAGGCCCCATGGTGGGCGCCACTGTCGTGGGAATGGCCACGGCAGATGCTGCGATTGGCAGCGAGTAGTAGTACAAGGGGATAGGGCGGTCAGCCATCTGTGGTGCGAGATGAGGGAAAAGACATAGGGATTTACCCAGGTTCAGCCCTCAGAGGGTAAAGACCTACTCCTGCTAGATTGTATTGATGGGAGAGTACAATGGGCGAGCTCGGCGGCTAGGCGGCGAGTCGAGGGGGTGTATGACGGAACATAAGTTCTATGCGTGCCCTAGGGAGGTTTATATAGGGTCACCTTGTTAGGGTTTACAGATCTACAACCGAGTTGGATAAGGACTCTGCGGTGACCCAGCATACCACTGCATGATGTAGTACACTATAGTCGTTGACATGACACCTATGAAACACCGTTCACTAGTATTACATCCCTCAGAGTAGTACAACAGAAACATAGCAGGTCCAAGACATGACTATAGGTTACAACTCAACTCTTTACACAAGATCCAGAGAACACTCTAGGTTAAAGAGAGAGAAAGAAACTTCTTACGAAGAAGAATCAAGAATAAATAACTCATAACTTACATACTTATAAAACTAGTAGCTGAACTACTGGCTTGCATTGCTGCTATTGCAATACTCTATAGAAGTAGGTTCTATGGTTAGAAATTCTATTCTTATCTAATCAGCAACTTCGTATTCACTTGATTTGATGTATATGTTGACTTTCTTGACTTTATTGAAGAGCGTTAGCTTTTGATGATGATTCCTAGAGCATAACTTGATGTAGACGTCGTCTGTACTAGCTTTAGAACCTAGCAAGGGTTAAGAAGATACTTTGAGTACGAGCGTACTCAGCAAGTCCACTAAAAAAAAGGAGTGTTTGATGCACTATAACTACAGCCACAGACCATAGGTCGTAGGCCATGCAAGTTTTCGTAAACATTTCTTCAAAGGTTGATTTTATTCTAAAAAGCTATGTCCGTCAGCCTTCACGGGTTTACCAAAACTTTCATGGAGTTCCTGTCCCGCCGTGTTCGCAGCTCCTTCCCGGAACAGGGAGTAACAAGTTACAGTTCTTACACTCTGCAGAGGTGCGTCACTTTACCCATGAGAGATCTTAGCTTTGTTGAACATCCGAATTGCAGGTTCGTTCACACTTCCTTGGTGTGAGGCCCAGACCAAGATCCAAGCCAATCACAGCCTTCTCTGCGACCCCGCATGTCTCCTTGGTGTACGCCAGCCCACCTATTGAATTACGGCAATGGCACTACAGATCGTTCAGATGCCGGAACTATCATGGGACGTTGACGGCTCCCACCCATATGCTGCATATCCTCTACAAATTACCATAAATAATATGCATGCTACGAGTGATAACAGCCACGACCCGCACATCCAGCTCCATGCGAGAGGGAAAAGATACAGCTGAGTTCTTCATCCCATTCCAAATCTCATGGTCAACGCGTGATATACGGCGCAAGAATCACTGGCGACATTGGTTGTTAAGTCCTAGATAATATGTTCCTTTACCACCGGAACTCTTATAGTAGGTTATTACCTCATGGTAAATAACCTATAATCATATTATTATGAAAATAGTGTTTTCTGACCTTTTTCAAATTGCAGGTGATGACAACACTGGATTTGTAAAATACTTTACAGAAAATAATCAAAGGACATGAGCAAGTGTGAACTTGCCTTTTGTGATTGCAAGATTATGCACTCACGGTCTTCAAGACAATATAAGATCCAATAGTTGAAATCTGCATCATTGGTCTGGTAAGGACTAATGTTTAAAGAAGCAAGATGCTTTTATGCATAAGTAATGTAATGCAAGTTGATAAACGCGAATCCCGAGAATAACGTTGTTCTAGGGTTTGGATACTGGAAAGGGTTTTCTTGGAATGTGTTGTCCTTTTAGATTAAGTTTCATACATGTGCTTATTGTTAAGGCTTGTGAGTGTGTGGAAAACAACATGTATTTATACAACAACAAAATAGACAGTATGGAATGCTACTCAAGGTTTCTTACATCATAATGGTTTATCTTTAAGTTTTACTTTACAATTATTTTCACTTATAAAGAATTTAAGTATTAACAATCTTATTATACAAGTAAAGTATAAAGTAAGGTGTTTACTATTAATTGTCATATGTTGATTGAAGTGGCAAAACGAATAACTTTTGAAGAAAATCTTACTCAACTAAGCAGAAGCATTTAAGCTTTAAGTTAACCTTATGAGGTGTTCTTTCTAATTATAATATTTAAGTCAGAAGGAATTGCCTTTACTGGAATAATGATATTAGTAGTATTTGAGACTTATCTATCTTGGTTTTTAACTGGGTTGGTTTGGTATTAAGATGCTTTATAACTTAATTATAACAGACCAAAGTTAACTATAAAGCATATAATAAAGTCTTTAGCATTATACTTAAAGGTTGGTAACTATAAGTAACTTTAAGAATGTTGATAGAGTTAGGGTGTATTACTTATCATACTTGTATCTTGTTCACTTTATATTGTTTCTTTAAAGTTACTCAAGAATGGCATTACTTCTATTGGCGTAGTGATTTCTTTACATTATAATGGCATAAAGGGATTTATCTCCCTATAAGGGTGTGGTTGAGGTTTATGAATAAGTAAACAATATTATTTACTACTTATAGATTCACTTATAGTGTTTTCATTTGTTTATAAACTTGTGGTTAAAGTAAAGGAATAGGTTTCATCTCTTTACAAATTATTCTTGGAGATTTTATAATGGATAAGAATTCTTTTAGAACATAATTTATACTTATGGTCGAAAGATAATTTAATAAAATTGTATTAAAATGTTTTGGAGCATTTTAACTTCATATTATCAATATTTAAGACTAATACTATTTATTAGACTTAATTAGTTAATTTTTAGAACTATTTACAAGTTTTATTTACCTTAATAAGAATTATTAATTAAGGAGATAGGTTTAATTTCAAGTTATAAAAGTGTTTAACTTTTCATTTAACTCAAAAGTTGAATATCACATTTTTAGCATATAGGTATTATTTTTGTGATCATTTTAGTATATTATACTTATTTTTGTGATTTATAAATAATAAGATATGATTTTAATAAGGTTTATTACTTTATAAATACTTAATAAATAATTATTATTTAATTAAGAGAAATATTAATGTATAATTATAATTTTATAGTAGAATTCTTATTTTTCTAAGATTTTTAGTATTTTATTTATATTTTTAATATTTACCATTATTAAAATATTAATCATCAAAGTTTTATCACTTATAAAACTTTTATTATATAATGTTTATTTAAATAATCATCATAATAATATTTGAGAATAGTTTTAAGTTGTAGATTTTATTTTTCTAAACATTTTCATATATTATATGTATTTTTCTAATTTATAAAACAAAAGATATCAATTAAACAAGATTTAATCATTTTATTAATTTTTTTAATTAATATTGTTTTTTTATTTATTAAACAGAGAAAATGTTTTTGTACCAAGACAGAACCTACCCAAGGTCACTGACCAATGGGGTCAAGTACACCTCAGCTACCACATAGGCACAGACCAAGTCAAATGTGTTGACTGGGCTGAGGTTGACATCAGCATGCTGTCATGCTGACCTCATTGCGGTGACCCAGCATACCACTGTATGTGTAGTACACTATAGTCGTTGACATGACATCCACAGAACGTCGTTCCGTAAATATCACATCCCTCAGAGTGGTACAACAGAAACATTGCGGGTCCATATTACAAAGGTACACACATTATTATTATTACAATACCAGAAGTTCAAGACTTCCAAAAGATCCAACTTACAAACCAAAATATAAGATGTTCAGCTGAAATTTAAAAGTAACAACTCCGAATAGGAGTGGAGCTCAAGATCTTATTTTATAGAGTTTATGTTGTTCGGCCCATTGGTTACTACTAACTAGACTCTTAAGTGGACTCGTTCTCATCGACACCGTAACGGATCTCGTAGTCCACGCCTTCAACTCCTCCGGATAGATCAGGTTCTTCGTAGAACACGTCTTCTTGGCATTCAGCTGCGTACATTGGCACGTCTTCGGAATCCTCAGAGTCTAAGCAAGGGATAAAAGGTAAGAATGAGTAACAGCGTTACCCAACAAGTTCATTATATGCAAGGTGGGAAGTTTGATGCTCTATCTACCACCTCGGATTATAAATCCTTGGCACTATGCAGTTTTTGTAAATCTTTCTTCAAGGATTGATTTTATTCTGAAAAACTATGACAATGAGCCTTCACAGGTTGACTAGAACTTTCATGGAGTTTCTTTCCTGCTGCGTTCGTAGCTCCTTCCCGTAACAGGGAGTAACAATTTACAGTTCTTACACTCTGCAGAGGTGTGTTTACTTTACCCATGAGAGATCAACTCCTTGTTGCGCAACCGGGCGTACTTTCCCGTCCACAATTCCATGACGTGGGGCCCAGTAGTTGGTCCAAGCTAATCACTGCCCCCTTCGCGACCCCGCATGCCTCCTTGGTGTACACCATGCCCACATAATGAATTACGGCAATGGTTTGTACAAACCGTTAGATGCCAGAACTATCGTGGGACGTTGAGGGTTCCCACCCATATGCTGCATATCCTCTACGAATTACCAATTAATATGCACGCTACAAGGATAACAGCCCCGACCTGCACATCCGGCTTCATGCGAGAGGAAGAAGATACAGCTGACTTCTCTGTCCCATTCCAAATCTCATGGCTAACGCGTAATATACGGCGCTAGAATCACTGATGGCAGGGGTTATTAAGTTCCTACTTGATCATCATTGTTGCAACTAGAACTCTAAGTTCTATTGCTCCATCATATCACCACTTAGGATGATATCCATAATTTCTTTATTTGGGAAAATAATATTTTCTTTCTTTTAAAGCATATATGATAACACACAATTTGCAAATACTTTGATAAAGACTCTTCAAAGGATATGAGAAAGTGATGAACTTGCCTTGTGATGGCAAGGTAGTGAAGTCTGATGCTTGCGCTGGACCTTGAGCTTCTAGTTCTACAAAAACATCATTATTGCACGGTAAGGACAATATTTAAAGAAGCAAAATAATTATGCAAGTAATGTAATGCATTATTTGAATTTGTATGCATTTATCCCAAAAAGTTTCTTTTTGAGTAATAAAGGCTTATAAATGTTATTTTTTAATATTTTATAACATATATTGAATTATTTTATTTTATTTCCCTTTATTTGACTTTTATTGATTTAATAATTCCTTTAGGAATTATTAATTAGACCTTAATTTTATTACTAACTATTTATTTAGTATTTTTCACAAATACTATAATATTAATAAATAATGAAGGTGACTTTTATTTATTTTTATCACCTTTCAATAATTTTGTAAAATTCCATAAGGAATATTTAAATTACAAAATTCTAATAAAAATTTGAACATCCAAAATTTGATATCTTATTTTATTTGTATAGAATGGATTATTGTGAATCCAAAAAAATTTATTTATAATATTTGGACTATTATTCTATTTTCTACAATTTTATTAAGTCCAGGGGTATTTTGGTCTTTTCCTTTTTATTAAAACAGGCCTGAAAGAATTTCTGGGCTGGTTTATCTGTATTGGTCCCTGTTGGCCCACTAGTACTAAACAAAAGAGCCACCCCGAAGGGTCTGGCCCAGCTCGGTCCATTCCTCACTACTTCTCTCTCTCGCGCGCGCGAGTTCATCTTCTCCTCCTCTAACCCCGACCCTGTGGCCGGCGATGCCACCACCGGCGATTCCCGCCGCCATCGGCCATTCTGGTTGCCGCCGTGGTGCATTATGGGGTTGTCGATGATGTCCGTTCGTTCTATCCAATTGGATTCGAGCCTAGGGCTCTCCTGCGATGGATCGATGTCATCCCGAATCCTAGGGTTTGGGGGATTTGCATGGATTCAAGTGCAGCTGTGGTCGTCGTGCGTTGAGGTGATGCTCTGCACCTCCAGGCGTGATCAGGGTCGTTGTCGTGGCGCCATGCGGGTTGCAGCGCCCCCTCTGGGGTGCTCCCCATGCTGCCATGGCCGTCGGCCCCTCTACTTCCTCTTCTATTCTTCAGCGAGGACCTATGGTGAGTTTGATTTCCCTCTCCTGATGCTCTCTATGCTTGTTGATTTGATGCTAGATGTTAGAAGTGTCTTCTCTAGCTACTGTCTGATTCATATTAGGATGATTATCCCTTTAGGGTTTCTCTGATGTGCTTATTCATGTACTGGAGGAATTGATTCATGTTTAGATGGTATGTACCCATACTGAATGCTTATTGGCCTGAGGCTTGTTGGTTGATCTAATGTATGGTGTTTCTGGTGGCTTACTTGATGATTTGATGCTTGGCTTGCATGTGATTCAGATGATGTGGTTGTATGGGAACCATTCTTGGTAAAGCTAATGATCTGATAACTTTCCACCGTTTATTTGATTCATGGTCATGATTATGATAAGATACAGCTACTGTTCTAGTGCTGTAAGCTTGGAAATTAATATGTGGATTGAGATCCTCATGATCTCAAACAGTGAAGTGTATTATGAGAATATTCTAGTTATGATTCCTGTTTTTTTAACAGGAAAATGATTAGTTAGGTGATTTTCTGAATCTAGGATGATTTACTGTTCTTCCTGATTCATATTGAATTGTTCTTGTGACACCATCATGTATGGCACACAAGTTTAATTCTAAATCATGGATTTGGTTAGTTGATGCTTGAGACAATCTTGGCTTTGAAAACTAGAGATGCTCATATCTGAATTCCCTATGACCAATGATGTTGGTCTGAGGCTTAGGGATTCAAATCTTATCTAGTTGGTTCATCTAGATAGTCCTGGTAGTAGTACCAGCTATTCTTTATTGAATCATGGCTTGGAAAAATGATAGTGAGCTTGATCAATCTATGGATACCAAAGATTTGTTTTTAAGGTTCTACTCTTCCTTTAGAGATGTGCCTAGAAATAGATCATAGGTATATATATGATTGAATTGTAGAATATGGTTTAACAACCAGAGCAAGGATGTTGCTCTCATCTCTGGTTGGATTCTGGTGCTTTGCTGTTTACCTTTAGATTTTTAGAAATCCCTATGATGGATTCACCCCACTTGGGTGTCTTCTAAGGGTTTGTTTTGTAAAACAACACATGCCTTTCTCTAAATAAGATGATTAGATCATGTGAAGGTTTTATGAAACTCACCACAAAAGCTAATATTTGTGGAGTAAATTGGTGATGATCTTGATCTGGTTTTGCTGGACTTCTGTGCTTGATCTGGAGCTAGCCTGCTCCTCCTAGCTCCTGGGCTTGGCCTTGCTGTCCACCTTGTTCATCCCCCTCCTTATGTCACCATCCTGGTGATGTTTGGGTTAATCTGGTGGTTGGTTTGGCTGCTGTTCTTGGTTTACTTGCTGTTCACCCTGGATGTGTTGTGGTGTGGTGTGGTGTGGTAATGCACTGGGGTGCGTCCCCACGGCTGTGCTCTGGTTTTGTTTGATCTGGCTGTGCTTGTGCAGTTGACATCACACCCTTGCATGCTTGTGTGTGTGCAGCCTGTGTGCCTACTATGCACATATGGATAGGTTCAGAAGATTTGATCTTACTGTTACCAATCTACTTTTACCTTGGCTGGTGAACTGATCCCTTTTGGCTGTCCTTTGCATTCTGGCTGTGAATTTATGAAAGATGAAATCTTTCATATTGGTGAAACGTGCCCCTCTTTAACATTTCTCAATGATGAGATTGTCAAGTGCACCTCACTGACATATCTGAGAGAAATACATACTAACACTAATCTTGTTTTATTTCTGTTTAATCCTTGTTTTGCAGGTTCAAAGATAAAGATGAAGATTTAGTTTAAGTTTTAGATATAGGATAGTTAGTAGATGTAATTTTCTTAATCCATTGTAATTTTTTATAGTTCATGTAATCTTTATTTTATTCAATTGTAATAAAGATTATGTTATTATTAATAAAGAAGATTCTTATTCTTTATTCTATTGTATCTTGTTTATGTCTTTATAATATGAAAATGAATTTCATAATTTCTATTGTTTTGAGATTTAAGTTATACTACCTATATCTTAATTAATTTAAGATTCAAATCTTATATCTAAATCATTTAAATTATTATTCAAACACTTCAGTTTTAAAATTCAAACCCCTTTCAAAACACACATAATTATTTTAAAATCACATCAAAGTTTATAACAATCCTACTTTAAGTCTAAACCTAATCTTAAAGTAAGAAAGAAACATTGATCACTTAAGATTTTATTTGATGAAAATTTTACCCACTTTTTCACAAATAGATGCATGCAACAATACATAATCCTAAATCTACCCTTCGTTAGATTCCTAAATGCTTGGATGTTATAGACTTCCCCCCTTAAATTAAACTTCGTCCCGAAGTTTGTTGGAGATGTACCTGAATAGTTCTGAATAAGTTTTTCTTAAATCCTCTTCTTTCTCCCATGTGGCTTCCCTTTCAGGGTGATGTTCCCATTGTACCTTGCAATACTTGATTGCCCTATTCCTCAATCTTTTCCAATTTTCTTCTAGAATCTTGCAGGGCTTTTCAATATAAGTCAGGTCTGCTTGTAGTTCTAACTCTTGATGGGTTATTGCATCCTCTGGAACTTTCAAACACTTACGAAGTTGTGATACATGAAAAACATTATGCACTTGAGCCAGTCTTGTTGGTAACTCTAAAGCATAAGCTATAGTTCTGTTTTGGCTCAGTATCTTGAATGGTTCGATATATCTTGGACTTAATTTCCCTTTGATTCCGAACCTTTTTACTCCTTTCATTGTACTTACTTTCAAATAGACCATATATCCTCCTTATGGATGCCATGATCTTCGGCTTTGATCCGCATAACTTTTCTGCCTGCTCTGGGTTATTTTCAGTCTATCCCTGATCTTATCAATGATGTATTATCTCTCCTTGATATAATCGGGCGCAAATTCTTTGCTGCTTCCAGGTTCGTACCAACATATTCGTGATCTACACTTCCTTCCATACAGAACCTCATATGGAGCTGCCTTCAGGCTACTTTGATAGCTGTTGTTATAAGAAAATTCTGCCAATGGAATGTGATCCTCCCATGTTCCTCCAAAATCCAGTGCACAAGCTCTCAACGTGTCTTCAAGTATTTGATTTGTTCTTTTAGTTTGACCTCCTGTCTCAGGATGATATGTCGTGCTGAAATCTAACTTTGAACCAAGTGCCTCATGCAATTGCTTCCAAAATGCTGAAGTAAACACTGATCCCCTATCAGTTACGATCTTCTTGGGTACTCCATGCTTACTTACTATCTCTTTGACATATACTTCAACTAACTTCTCGGCATTATATTTTTGATTCACTGGAATAAAATGTGCACTCTTAGTGAGTCTGTCCACTATTACCCATATCATGTCCTTCTTTTTTGGTGTCATAGGTAATCCTGTGATGAAATCCATGCCTATTTCCTCCCATTTCCATTCGGGAATTTCTAAGGGTTGTAATGGTCCTGCTGGATTTTGATGTTCAGCTTTCACCCTTTGGCAAGTATGACATTCAGATACATATTTAGCAATATCTCTTTTCATGTTATTCCACCAGAATAGTTCCTTCAAATCCATATACATCTTAGTACTCCCTGGATGTATAGAATATGGGGTAGTATGTGCTTCCATGAGTATGACATTTCTGATCTCAGTCACATCTGGAACACATAAACGATCTTGGAACCATAAAGATCCATAATCTCCAAGGCGAAAAACTGATTTTTGCCCTTGAGATATCCGCCGAATTTCTTCAGCAATAAAAGGGTCTTCTTCTTGACGTCTAAAAATTTCTTGCTTAAGATCGCTGTCATGTTCTGCAACTACTTGCATAGTCGCAAATCCTCCAAGAACCTCTATTCTAATGAATTGGAGTTCTAACCTTTCCAAGTCCATTTGTAACTCTGTTGGTAACTCTCTGTTGCTAGGTTGAATATCTGCACTCTTTCTGCTTAAAGCATCTGCTAAAACATTTTCTTTTCCTAGGGTGTAATTGATTGTTAGATCATAATCCTTGATTAATTCCAACCAACACTTCTGTCTCATGTTCAATTCCTTTTGAGTGAAGAAATATTTGAGACTTTTATGGTCAGTGTATAACTCACATCTGGCTCCATAAAGAAAATGCCTCCATCCTTTTAGTGCAAAAACTACTGCTGCTAACTCTAAATCATGGGTTGGATAGTTGACTTCATGTGGTTTCAATTGTCTTGAACCATAAGCAATTACTTTCCGGTCTTGCATTAATACACACCCCAAACCTTCTTTGGATGCATCACAGTATATAGTGAAATCCTTCCCTGTTTCAGGAACTGATAAGATTGGAGCTATGGTTAATCTCGTTTTCAACTCTTGGAAACTTACTTCACACTTATCATCCCACTTAAATGGTGTATTCTTCCTTAATAATTTAGTCATTGGTCCGACTATTTTGGAGAAACCTTCAATGAATCTCCGATAATAACCAACCATTCCTAGGAAACCTCGAATTTGTTTCACATTGGTTGGTGCAGTCCACTCTAGTACTGACTGAACTTTAGATGGATTCACAGCAATCCCATCTTTACTGATCACATGACCGAGGAATTCTACCACATCTAACCAGAACTCACACTTACTGAACTTAGCATAAAGCTTATGTTCTCTTAAAATCTGCAATGCTATTCTCAAATGGTCAGCATGCTCTTCCTTATCCTTGGAATATATCATAATATCATTAATAAAGACGATGACAAACTTATCCAAGTATGGCATGAAGATCTTGTTCATCAGATTCATGAATATTGCCGGTGCATTGGTCAAACCAAATGGTACCACTAGATATTCATGGTGTCCATATCTTGAGACAAATGCTATTTTTGGAACATCTTCCGGCTTGATTTTTATTTGATGGTATCCAGATCTTAAATCGATCTTTGAAAATACTCCAGCTCCTTTCACTTGATCAAACAAATCTTGAATTCTTGGTAAAGGATACTTGTTCTTGATCGTCACGTTGTTCAGATTTCTATAATCACCACACATTCGTCTTCCACCATCTCTCTTATCCACAAAAATTACTGGTGTTCCCCATGGAGATATACTTTCCTATATAAATCCTTTTCTTGCTAACTCGTCAATTTGCTCCTTGAGTTCTTTCAACTCCTTGGGTCCCATTTTATATGGTGCCTGAGCTATTGGGGTTGTACCAGGTATTAGGTCAATGGTGAACTCTATCTCCCGGTCTGGTGGCATTCCTGGTAATTCCGTTGGGAAAACATCTTGGAATTCATTAACTACAGGAATTTCTTCTAATTTAACTTCCTTCATTGAATTCAACTGCAGATCCACCATGATATGACTGTGTTTATCTGCCTGGTAAACTATCTTTGCTCCACTTGGAGTTTTGATTGAGACAGTTTTCTCCTCACAATTTATCTGAGCTCCGTGTTCCATCATCCAATACATCCCAAGCACTACTGCAATTACCTTCAAAGGAATCATATAAAGGTCTGCGAAATATGTACAACCACAGATCGAGATAACCTGATATTGTTTTATGTGGCGCACAATCACATTCCCTCCTTCCGTAACTACGGTCATAGGACGTTCTAACGTTGCCCTTCTAATCCCGAACTTATCACAGAATTCTTCAGAAATGAATGAAGTACTTGCACCAGTATCAAATAGAACTTTTCCGGGATTGGTAAGGATATTGAGCGTACCTATTACTGCATGCTCCGAATTATCCACCTCCTCGAGGGTTGCACAGTTCAGTTTTCCGCTAGGTCGGTTTCTCTTGCTATTATTGTTCTTGCCATTGTTTCCTCCTTTATTGGGGTGTCCATTTCCTCCACTGGCTTGTCCTCCTCCCTTGGCAGGCCATCCTCCCGGTGGTTTGCTCGGACAATCCGGCTTGATATGCCCCTTCTGACCACAACCATAACAGATCACTACAGGCTTTTTGCACTCCCTCTGGAAATGTCCTGGAATTCCACAGTTGTTACAGATAACATTCCTTCTCGGATTAGATTGGTTTACACCACTGACCTTGTTATTGTTATTGTTGTTGTTGCCATAATTCCTATTCCGAGGTTGAAACTCCAGGTTAGGTTTAGGTTTGGTTGCCTGAATTCTCTTGGTTTCCTTCTTGGCTCTCTTCCTCCGGTCCTCTTGGACATTCTTATAATCATCTTCAAAAGTAATGGCTGCATCCAACAACTGCTGATAAGTTTGCTTATTGGCTAACCTTAGATGCATCTTCACAAATGGATTCAATCCACGCAAGAAACGTTTCTTCCTCTTCGCTTCGGTGTTAACATCCTCCTTAGCATAACGAGACAGTTGGCTAAACTCCCGGATGTACTTCATGACACTAGTATATCCTTGCTGAATCTCCTCAAATTCTCTCCTCTTCAACTCCATGACGCTTTCCAGAACATGATATTCACAGAATCTCTGCTTGAACTCCTCCCAGGTAAACTCCCTTCCTGGTTGTTGCATGGCTAACTGATTTTCCCACCATGATGTTGCAGGTCTGGTCAGCAGATGAGTTGCATACCTCAATTTTTCCTCATCATTGCAACCTACAGTTGTTAGCTTCCTCTCTGTATCTTCTAGCCAGTCTTCTGCATCCATTGGTTCAGGGGATGATGCAAAAGGTAACGGTCTTTCATTCTGGAAATCAAATAAACTCACTCCTCCACCTTCAGGTGCCCTCTGATTTTCTCTACCCAGCAATTCTTCCATGAACTTATTCTGGGTCTCTTGCATCATTTGCCTACATTGCATAAAGTTCTGCTCCATTAACGGCCTCATTGGTGGTGGTGGTAATGCTCCTTGATTTGCTGCATCGGCATCGCCTTTTCCTTGGCCTCACGCTCCATCCGCTGCTACTCAGTTTCCATTTCTACACCCGTATCCATGACCCTCTAGTCCTGCAACATAAAGCGAATACTCATAATTACATCATGCACATGTGTTCTGAGCTCGACTTTACGCACAGAACTAGTCACACAATGAAGATCCAAAGAAAATCCAAATATGAATTTTACATATTGACATAATATCATAATGATACAAAGTCATTACACATATACCATATAGGTATAATCACACAACTACCTTATTACTTGGGGTACAAACACGGTACTTGATACTACTAACTAATTGTCTTCTAGTAGTAACTACGCTCATCGTACATGCCTGATGTCCAACCGTGATGACGTGTTGTTCGTCGCACAGTTTATGGAACAAATGGCCTTCCAGAAGGAACATACTCTGTATCTGGAGTGTCAGGACTTGAGTCATTACTCAACCTGAGCGCATTGACTCCCTCCAGCTCAGCTGAAAAGTCTTCAGAAACATACTCAACATTATCTCCAGCCTGCATCTCCTGAGCTTCATCTCTAGAGTTGTCACCAGGATACACAGATCCTGCTGCTCCCCAGGTGCTTTCATGGACAAGATAATTGAATATTGGATAATGTATATTCCCCGGGCTTTGAGAAGATGTTGATGTTTAAAACACTCTTTCCTCGGGATCTTCTTCTTCATCCAGATCATCTATTGACATGGTATTTCTACTTTTGTTATTAGGGTTCATCCTTGCACCCATCCAACTAGATTGTCCAACATTTCTGTCAGAACCATCTGTGGACATCTGGTGTTCATGAGATCCATTGTATGATCCCATTCTCCATCCATCCGAGTTCTCAATAGGAAGTTCTGAATCAGAACCATCCTCTGAGCCCTGTGGTACTGCATACCGCATATCTACAGTAGGATCATATGTAGATTCAGGTCTTGGTGAGTAAGGATATGGTATAAAAGATTCTGGATCTATAGGAATATCCTTAAAGATAGGTGTTGCACTACTACTTGCTTCTTTCTCTAACTAGGACGCTAACTGCTTCCTCCTTTCCGGATCAGTTAGATCCTCTAACATGTCATTTTTATCTTCAACAATCACTTGATGAGTCTTATAAAAAGACGCAACGAGTGTTCGGTATCTATCCATAAACTTGGAAGATAACTTAGGATGCTTCTTAACCAAATTAAGATGATCCGGTATAGGCTCCGAGTCTATAGAGTCATGAGGTATCACATAAAATGTGCTACCTTCTAGCTCCTTGGTTTTCTGCTCCCGGATATTAGCTATTGCCTCCACAACAGCAACATGATAGGCCGCTAAATGACTCCTACCTTCTCCTATGGGTAGATCGTGGTACAATCCAAGCTTCTCTGGCAGTTGGATACACACACGATACTTGGATAACATCCGGCCATCAAGATAAGTGATAGTGTTCACTGGAATTCTAGTTGGACAATTAAAAAGCTTTAAAAGTTGATGAAGTTGGTATCTAAATGATCCTTGATAATCATCAAGAGTCTCATCTTTCCTTACCAAAGTCTATTTGGGAAACTTTGGTGCCATATCTCTGTTTATCGGAAAAATAATTTTAATTAGTATCCAATAATATATTGCATCATAACAAAGAATTATCGCACTAAAATATATAACAGAATATTCTCATTTGAACACCCATTATATCACTTTTAGAGAATTCTTTATTGTTGCCAAATCTCCTATAGGTAATACCCTTAACTAGGTTTTCCAACCTAAGGTCAAAGCAATTTGCTCTGATACCAACTGCGGTGACCCAGCATACCACTTCATGTGTAGTACACTATAGTCGTTTACATGACATCCACAGAACGCCGTTCCGTAAATATCACATCCCTCAGAGTGGTACAACAGAAACATTGTGGGTCCATATTACAAAGGTACACACATTATTATTATTACAATACCAGAAGTTCAAGACTTCCAAAAGATCCAACTTACAAACCAAAATATAAGATGTTCAGCTGAAATTTAAAAGTAACAACTCCGAATAGGAGTGGAGCTCAAGATCTTATTTTATAGAGTTTATGTTGTTCGGCCCATTGGTTACTACTAACTAGACTCTTAAGTGGACTCGTTCTCATCGACACCGTAACGTATCTCGTAGTCCACGCCTTCAACTCCTCCGGATAGATCAGGTTCTTCGTAGAACACGTCTTCTTGGCATTCAGCTGCGTACATTGGCACGTCTTCGGAATCCTCAGAGTCTAAGCAAGGGATAAAAGGTAAGAATGAGTAACAGCGTTACCCAACAAGTTCATTATATGCAAGGTGGGAAGTTTGATGCTCTATCTACCACCTCGGATTATAAATCCTTGGCACTATGCAGTTTTTGTAGATCTTTCTTCAAGGATTGATTTTATTCTGAAAAACTATGATAATGAGCCTTCACAGGTTGACTAGAACTTTCATGGAGTTTCTTTCCTGCTGCGTTCGTAGCTCCTTCCCGTAACAGGGAGTAACAATTTACAGTTCTTACACTCTGCAGAGGTGTGTTTACTTTACCCATGAGAGATCAACTCCTTGTTGCGCAACCGGGCGTACTTTCCCGTCCACAATTCCATGACGTGGGGCCCAGTAGTTGGTCCAAGCTAATCACTGCCCCCTTCGCGACCCCGCATGCCTCCTTGGTGTACACCATGCCCACATAATGAATTACGGCAATGGTTTGTACAAACCGTTAGATGCCAGAACTATCGTGGGACGTTGAGGGTTCCCACCCATATGCTGCATATCCTCTACGAATTACCAATTAATATGCACGCTACAAGGATAACAGCCCCGACCTGCACATCCGGCTTCATGCGAGAGGAAGAAGATACAGCTGACTTCTCTGTCCCATTCCAAATCTCATGGCTAACGCGTAATATACGGCGCTAGAATCACTGATGGCAGGGGTTATTAAGTTCCTACTTGATCATCATTGTTGCAACTAGAACTCTAAGTTCTATTGCTCCATCATATCACCACTTAGGATGATATCCATAATTTCTTTATTTGGGAAAATAATATTTTCTTTCTTTTAAAGCATATATGATAACACACAATTTGCAAATACTTTGATAAAGACTCTTCAAAGGATATGAGAAAGTGATGAACTTGCCTTGTGATGGCAAGGTAGTGAAGTCTGATGCTTGCGCTGGACCTTGAGCTTCTAGTTCTACAAAAACATCATTATTGCACGGTAAGGACAATATTTAAAGAAGCAAAATAATTATGAAGTAATGTAATGCATTATTTGAATTTGTATGCATTTATCCCAAAAAGTTTCTTTTTGAGTAATAAAGGCTTATAAATATTATTTTTTAATATTTTATAACATATATTGAATTATTTTATTTTATTTCCCTTTATTTGACTTTTATTGATTATTATTAATTATACCTTAATTTTATTACTAACTATTTATTTAGTATTTTTCAAAAATACTATAATATTAATAAATAATGAAGGTGATTTTTATTTATTTTTATCACCTTTCAATAATTTTGTAAAATTCCATAAGGAATATTTAAATTACAAAATTCTTATAAAAATTTGAATATCCAAAATTTGATATCTTATTTTATTTGTATAGAATGAATTATTGAATCCAAAAATATTTTATTTATAATTTTTGGACTATTATTCTATTTTCTAGAATTTTATTAAGTCCAGGGGTATTTTGGTCTTTTCCTTTTTATTAAAACAGGCCTGAAAGAATTTCTGGGCTGGTTATCTGTATTGGGCCCTGTTGGCCCACTAGTACTAAACAAAAGAGCCACCCCGAAGGGTCTGGACCAGCTCGGCCCATTCCTCACTACTTCTCTCTCTCTCACGCGCGCGAGTTCATCTTCTCCTCCTCTGACCCCGACCATGTGGCCGGCGATGTCGCCACTGGCGATTCCCGCCGCCATCAGCCATTCTGGTCGCCGCCGTGGTGCATTATGGGGTTGTCGACGACGGTCGTTCGTTCTATCCAATTGGATTCGAGCCTAGGGCTCTCCTGCGATGGATCGATGTCATCCTGAATCCTAGGGATTGGGGGATTTGCATGGATTCAAGTGCAGCTGTGGTCGTCGTGCGTTGAGGTGATGCTCTGCACCTCCAGGCGTGATCAGGGTCGTTGTCGTGGCGCCGTGCGGGTTGCAGCGCCCC
Organism: Avena sativa; assembly: GCA_916181665.1. Classification (NCBI taxonomy): domain Eukaryota; kingdom Viridiplantae; phylum Streptophyta; class Magnoliopsida; order Poales; family Poaceae; genus Avena; species Avena sativa. The sequence continues at coordinate 382,299,877 of OV702284.1, forward strand.
CTCTGGGGTGCTCCCCGTGCCGCCATGGCCGTCGGCCCCTCTGCTTTCCTCTTCTACCCTTCAGCGAGGACCTATGGTGAGTTTGATTTCCCTCTCCTGATGCTCTCTGTGCTTGTTGATTTGATGCTAGATGTTAGCAGTGTCTTCTCTGGCTACTGTCTGATTCAGATTAGGATGATTATCCCTTTAGGGTTTCTGTGATGTGCTTATTCATGTACTGGAGGAATTGATTCATGTTTAGATGGTATCTACCCATACTGAATGCTTATTGGCCTGAGGCTTGTTGGTTGATCTGATGTATGGTGTTTCGGGTGGCTTACTTGATGATTTGATGCTTGGATTGCATCTGATTCAGATGATGTGGTTGTATGGGAACCATGCTTGGTAAAGCTAATGATGTGATAGCTTTCCACTCTTTATTTGATTCATGGTCATGATTATGACAAGATACAGCTACTGTTCTAGTGCTGTAAGCTTGGATATTGATATGTGGATTGAGATCCTCATGATCTCAAACAGTGAAGTGTATTATGGGAATATTCTAGTTATGATTCCTATTTTTTACCAAGAAAATGGTTAGTTAGTTGATTTTCTGAATCTAGGATGATTTACTGTTGTTCATGATTCATGTTGAATTGTTCTTGTGACACCATCATGTATGGCACACAAGTTTAATTCTAAATCATGGATTTGGTTAGCTGATGCTTGAGACAATCTTGGCTTTGAAAACTAGAGATGCTCATATCTGAATTCCCTATGACCAATGATGTTGGTCTGAGGCTTAGGGGTTCAAATCTTATCTAGTTGGTTCATCTAGATAGTCCTGGTAGTAGTACCAGCTATTCTTTATTGAATCATGGCTTGGAAAAATGATAGTGAGCTTGATCAATCTATGGATCCCAAAGATTTGTTTCTAAGGTGCTACTCTTCCTTTAGAGATGTGCCTAGAAATAGATCATAGGTATATATATGATTGAATTGTAGAATATGGTTTAACAACCAGAGCAAGGAGTTGCTCTCAGCTCTGGTTGGATTCTGGTGATTTTCTGTTTACCTTTAGATTTTTAGAAATCCCTATGATGGATTCACCCCACTTGGGTGTCTTCTAAGGGTTTGTTTTGTAAAACAACACATGCCTTTCTCTAAATAAGATGATTAGATCATGTGAAGGTTTTATGAAACTCACCACAAAAGCAAATATTTGTGGAGTAAATTGGTGATGATCTTGATCTGGTTTTGCTGGACTTATATGCTTGATCTGGAGCTAGCCTGCTCCTCCTAGCTCCTGGGCTTGGCCTTGCTGTCCACCTTGTTCATCCCCCTCCTTATGTCACCATCCTGGTGATGTTTGGGTTAATCTGGTGGTTCTGCTGTTCTTGGTTTACTTGCTGTTCACCCTGGTTGTGCTGTGGTGTGGTGTGGTAATGCACTGGGGTGCTTCCCCACGGCTGTGCTCTGGTTTTGTTTGATCTGGATGTGCTTGTGCAGTCGACAGCACACCCTTGCATGCTTGTGTGTGTGCAGCCTGTGTGCCTGCTATGCACATATGGATAGGTTCAAAAGATTTGATCTTACCGTTACCAATCTACTTTTACCTTGGCTGGTGAACTGATCCCTTTTGGCTGTCCTTTGCATTCTGGCTGTGAATTTATGAAAGATGAAATATTTCATATTGGTGAAACTTGCCCCTCTTTAACATTTCTCAATGATGAGATTGTCAAGTGCACCTCACTGACATATCTGAGAGAAATACATACTAACACTAATCTTGTTTTATTTCTGTTTAATCCTTGTTTTGTAGGTTCAAAGATGAAGATTTAGTTTAGGTTTTAGATATAGGATAGTTAGTAGATGTAATTTTCTTAATCCTTTGTAAAAAAATTATAGTTCATGTAATCTTTATTTTATTCAATTGTAATAAAGATTATGTTATTATTAATAAAGAAGATTCTTATTCTTTATTCTATTGTATCTTGTTTATGTCTTTATAATATGAAAATGAATTTCATAATTTCTATTGTTTTGAGATTTAGTTATACTACCTATATCTTAATTAATTTAAGATTCAAATCTTATATCTAAATCATTTAAATTATTATTCAAACACTTAAGTTTTTAAATTCAAACCCCTTTCAAAACACACATAATTCTTTTAAGATCACATAAAAGTTTATAACAATCCTACTTTAAGTCTAAACCTAATCTTAAAGTAAGAAAGAAACATTGATCACTTAAGATTTTATTTGGCAAAAAATGTACCCACTTTTTCACAAATAGATGCATGCAACAATACATAATCCTAAATCTACCCTTCATTAGGTTCCTAAATGCTGGGATGTTACACTCATCCACAGATGATCCTCTCAGATCAATCAACGATCGGTTGATTGAATGCACGCGTGCGGCCGAGACTAGGCTTGCTGGAAAGAGGGCGTCACGGTGGACCTTATAGTGGCGGCGCCACTCGATTTAGTTCGCCGGAGCAATGGTGGCGACGGTGGCTAACGGTGGCGACGGCAGATGCTCGTCGGTGAATCGAATTGGGATGAGAGCAAGCAAATTAAACGGTTCCCGAGCATCGCAAGCTCACCATGGTTGCAACGGAGTGGTTGATGATGATAGGCGCGGTCGGAGGTGAGCTATTCGACCGGATTTCCGACGAACCACAGCGGAGGTAAACGGTAAATTCGATCGTCTCCGAGCTCCCCTTTATGCTGAGTTCTTCACAGAGGATCTATGCTCACTGGCGCTCCTCCTCGACCACACCACGGCCTCCGGGGTGAACCTTGCTGACGACGGTGGTAGCTAGGGTTTCGGGTCAGAGAGGAAATTGAGAGGAGGAAAGGGCATTAGGGTTCTTTGGCGGCATCTAGGCTACTTGTAGACGACCATGAGAGGTGGCACGGATCTTGGCGCGGCCGGACGTCACGGTGCCGCGGTGGACGACGGCGATGCTGACAGCCAGCTGCTTGTGACGTAGGGGAGGAAGACGACGATGTCCTTTTCGCGGAGAGGAAGGCAGGCTGGGCTGTACTTGGGCTGTGCTTGGGCCACTGCTGGGTTGCTATGATTGCTTGTGGGCGACTCATAAGAGAGAGAGAAGTTGGGTTGCGGCCTCGTTGCAGTTTTTTCCTCACTGTATCTTTTTCTTTTATCTGTTTTGTTTTCAGGTTTGAATATTACACATTTAATTGGAATTTCTTTATGAAATTTATTTTCTGAATAATTACAGTAATATTGAAGTTATTAAGAATCAATTGGTGAACTTTTATTATATATTGTTTAGGGTTTGTTTATTTTCATTATATAGATATTTTTTTATTATTATTTGTGAGGGCCTTTAATGTGAATTTAATTTGACAAAAATTCATAGACTTATTATAGAATGTATTACTACTAACTAATAAGATTTTATTCTTATTAATACATAATATTAAAGCAGTTCTTATATTTAGTGATCCTTCATAAGTATTTGATACATAAGGTTCTAAGTATTAATAAGATTTGAAATTGTAAATGTTTACCATGAGTTTTAGAAGTTTTAATAAACTCATATTGTTCTGTTGATGTCAATAAAGATTAATGGCTAAGACAGATTGTTTTTATGTTTGTGATCTTGAAGGATATCACTATTTAAATTAAAATAGTGGAATTGTTTTCTAAGCTAACTTATGAGAAAGAATTGATAAAGATAGTTCCTAAGCACGTAAGATAATGATGATTGAAAATGACAAATATGTGCTTAAGTGAGTTGATATAGGAAAATATTCCTATTAAACATTCTGGAAACAAGATGATAGATCAACCATAGTAAGTGGATACTAGGTTAGATCTTAGATTTAGGGTTTAGTGTTTAACAAGGATTCCTATATTCCATACTTCATAATTCTAAACTTCTGATTAAGAAGTTCCTTTCCTAGATATATTACTTCTCTATATACATCATCATGTGCTAACATGATGAGCCTTGCTTCACAAGAATATTTTTCTCCACCTTTATTCTTGTAAAGCCATTTATAAATCCAATGATCTTGTCATAAAAGCCTTCATAATCTTCTTACATTCTTCCTTAATCATCCTTCACTAATACTACTTCAGTAGATGTATATATCAAATTCTACTCTCCTTAAGTGTTTAGTATTTTCCAAGAGGAAAATACTACTTCTTTAATCCATTGTTGCTCTAACATCATTTTAATCCTACTATCTTGTCTCTACTAGACTCCAATATCTAACATTCCAACCTCACATTATATTAATGTGACTTGTAATGTCTAATCTAGGATAATATATCTATACTCTGGTTCAATCATGTTCTATCCAACAATGTCACTTATACATGGTATAAGCATTCAATATTGGTGAATAAGGCATGATCATTATAATCCTTTGATCCTTTATGATTTAGGTTTCCAATTGGCTAAACAAGGCTTCATCAATACAACATTAGAGTTGTATTATAATTATCTTATGTTTAGCTCTATTGGATTAAGAGATATAATTCATTGACTATACCTACTTGATCCAATAGGACTACTCCTGGTAACTATCTTCAAACTTCATCCTTGTAATCTTCTTTGTTATCATAATGATTTGATTTCCTCCAATTACTTCCATCCTATAGATAACATCTAAAACTAGCATAACTATTTACCTCTGCTTACTTCTTTCTTTATAAGCCTTAGGTGAATGCTATAATCAGGACAAGAGTTGATAGGTTAAGAATTGGTGAATCAATAATTGATTGCTCAATATTGATGATCAACAAATATAAGGATAGGATTCAGTAGAGATGATAAAGATTGATATGGAAAGAAAGATATGTAATGAATGGTCTTAACTTTGGTTTCTTTCCTACTCAATCTCACTAGAGAGTTAAAGTTAGGTATTTCCATGATACTCATGGTATAAGTAGATGAGATTAATATAGTTGTTACATTCTTATTATTTGTGTTATATCCTTAACTTGGTACTCATGAGTGATTATAATGAATGCTATGATATGATCACCTAAGGATCAAATATAAATCATCAAGTAATGTATTAGGGTTTAGTTTTATGCCATTTGATCTACCCTTAGATCAAATCATGTTTACCCAAAATAAGGTTTTAGCAAAGGTCATATTGAAACTTATCGCAGTCAACTTGATGATCTACTTCAATTCCACCAAGTTAAGAGAAGCTTCAATCACTTTGACAAGTTTTTATTTAAAAGCGCGAAAATTATTCAGATTTTCTATGCATGAATGCAATGCACACATCTATGTTCAACTTATTTCTAAGCTCTAATGCTGGGATGTTACAGACTCAGAGGGTTTTAAACTAATCCGACTGTGCCTAACTACGCTTCTAGGCCTTCAGCTTCCAGTCGCCTGGTTCCTTCTTGGGTCATGATCTAGTCGCTGTCCTGCAGGCCCACTCGCTGAGAGTATGATCTAGTAGGAAACGCCCTGCTGGGTGTACCCCACTCGGTATATCCCCATCATTAAGCGAGCCATACGGCAATCAAGGATGCCTAAAGTCTTCAAGCTTCCTTCAGACAATCCGAAGTTTGACGACCTCCAAGAGCCGAAGATCTGGCTGGATGATCACATCTCGTCAGTCAAACTGCACGACGGAAGCAAGAACATAGCCATGCAATGCCTTCAGCTGCAGCTGAAGGGTGCGGCCAGGGTCTGGCTCAACAATCTCCCCTCTGAATCCATCCATAGCTGGAAAGAGCTGGTCTATAGCTTCATCCCCAACTTCAAGGACACCTGCAAGCGGGCAGCATCAATCGAAGAGCTGCGCGCCTGTTGTCAAAGGGCCAATGAGTCCATACGCTTCTACGTCCAGCGCTAGCCGATCATCGAAAACTCCACAGAGGATATCTCGGAGGAAAGGGCAATCGATGCATTCAACGATGGCGTGAGACACCACAAACTGAGAGAGGATCTAGGCCGCATCAAGCCCAAAACCATCGACCATCTGATGGACATCAACAATCACTGAGCGGATGGCGAAGACACCATCCACAACAATCAAACACGTTTGGATGACGAGGACGACCTCGGCCGTAGACGTTATTGCCGAGGAAAGAGGAGAGTGCTTATCTACGATGACCGTGAAGAAATCGATATGGTCGCGGCTGGCTAAGCCGACCGCCAGGACGATGGGAACTGCAACAGAAGCTAGTGCAGTGGCAGCTACCGCTATAGCGGAAAGACTACGCAGTCGTGGCAGCGTCTCACTCGCAACGACGAGCCGTCTGCAATCAACAAGCTGTCGAGTCCCTGCAGCATTCACTTCTATAGTGACAAACAGGATGGAAAAAATAAATCCAACCACCTGCTCAAGGACTATTGGGAGTTTCAGAAACTCCATGAGGGATACGCCCAGCTATGGAGAGATGCAATGAATTAGGGGTTCGGTTCCGCCCCTAGGCCCATCACATATGGCACCCCACCACCAACACTAGAAGACCCACGCAGCCGGCGGCCTCACCGGCCCAGAAGAACGGAGGAGAATAGTACCCACGACCGTTGGGTATCATGATGATACAAAAGGGGCATCCATCCAACATGATCCAGAAGACGATCACCCGCCAGATAAACCTGGCCATCACCTTTCTGTCAGCCATACCTGAGTACCTCAACGGCTCGGAGTCGTGCATCACCTTCGAACGATCTGACCATCCCCGTCAAATTCCTCTCCCAGGCCATTCTACCCTAGTGCTTGAGGATCAGATCGTCGGGTTTGAGATGAGTCGTGAGTTCATGGATGGTGGCAGCGGCATAAATCTCATGTTCTCTAGCACCCTGGAGGCTATGCGGATCCCGCTCTACAGCCTGGAGGCATCCGACACAACCTTCCACGGCATCGTCCAAAGGAAAGGGGTCTACCCCCTGGGTAAGATATGTCTCGATGTCATCTTAAGCACCCCCTAGAACTTCAGGTGTGAGCGGCTTGAATTCGAAGTGGTCGACTGGCCCTCGCAGTACCACACCATCTTTGGTCGCATGGTATTCACACAGTTCTTGGAAGTACTGCACTACGCGTACCTTCTACTGAAAATGCCAGGACGCAATGGCGTCATCACCGTTCCAGGGAGCTTCACCAAATTCGATAGCTGTGACAGAGACTTTAACAAAATCTCCCAGTCTTTTGGCATGCAGGAGGAACTCGCAAGGCTGAAGGAGTCAACGGACACCAGCCTACCTCATGTGACCAAGAAAAACGCTCCTGACTTATCCTCTGACTCCACGGTCAACACCAAGGTGGTGCAGGTCCACCCGACAGACCCCACCAAGACGGCCCTCATTGCCAATGACCTGAGTTCCGCATAGGAACTCATGCTCATCAAATTCCTCCATGAGCACTGGGAAATTTTTGCCTGGTGTCCTGCAGACATGCCAGGAGTTCCCTTGGAATCCGCCGAGCACGCACTCAACATGTACTCACAGATGCATGACCAGTCAAGCAGTCTATGTGTCGACTATCTGAAGGATGGGCTGAAGTGATTAGTATCAACGTCAACAGACTCCTCGACACCGATTTCATAAGGGAGATCAAGGAAAGCACCTGGGTAGGTAACCCTGTGTTGGTTCCCAATAAGGACACAGACATCCTGCAGATGTGTGTGGACTTTACCGCCCTCAACAAGCACTGCCTAAAGGATCACTTCCCATTACCGTGGATCGATCAAATCATCAACTCCGCTTCAGGATGCAAACGCCTCTCGTTCCTTGATGCCTACTCAGGCTACAACCAGATGCAAATAAAGTTCAAAGGTCAGGAGAAAATAGCGTTCATTACACCATCTGGGGTCTTCTGTTACAACACAATGCCTTTCGGGATCAAGAACGCAGGCGCAAATTATCAAAGGTGCATGCATTCCTGCTTGAATAACCAAATCGGTTGAAATATCCAAGTTTATGTCGACGACATAGTGGTAAAGACCAAGGAGATCTGAACATTGATTGATGATCTCTACGAGTCGATCGACAGCCTCGATCGCTACAGGATCAAACTGAATCTAAAAAAGTGTGCCTTCGGCATCCCATCCGGGCAACTACTCGAGTAGTTCATCCCCGCGAGAGGCATCGAAGCCAACCCGAAAAACATAAAGGCTATACTGGCCATGGATAATCCAAAGAATGTCAAGGGAGTACAACAGCTAGTTGGGCGAATCACAGCACTCAGCAGGTTCATCAGCCGCATGGGCGAAAAGGCTCTCCCCTTCTATCAGCTCCTCCGCAAGTCGGAGAAATTCAAGTGGACGGCTAAAGCCGATGAAGCATTCAAAGACCTCAAGCGTCTACTCTCCACTTCTCCTGTCCTGGTGAAACCAAAGGAAAGGGAGCCTATGATGATGTACATCGCTGCAACACACCAGGTGATTAGTACAGTGCTCGTTGTCGAATGACCCGAAGAGGGAAAGACCCACGTGGTACAACGTCCAGTATACTACCTTAGCGAGGTACTAACACCAACAAAGAAGAGGTACCCTCACTACCAGAAGCTAGCCTATGGCGTATTCATGACTACGCAGCGACTATGCCACTACTTTCAGAAGCATCATATACTGGTCGTCAACGACGCGCCACTTTCCCACATACTCAACAACCCCGAGGCAACGGGGCGATTGGCCCTTTGGGGCATCGAGCTATCCCCACGGGAAATCATCTATGACAGGCGCACCACCATCAAGTCGCAGGTGCTTCCTGACTTCCTTGTCCACTGGATGGGGCTTCAGCTGCCAAACACTCCAGACATGTCTCAGCTTTGGACAATGCACTTCGAAGGATCCAAGCACGGAGAAGCAGCTAGAGCCGGAGTAATCTTGACATCCCCACAAGGGGATAAGATGAGATACGTGCTACGGATGAGATTCTGCACATAAAACAACGAGGCTGAGTACAAGGTGCTGATCCATGGCATGTGGATGGCCAAATTCTGCGGCGCCACTCGACTGGTCATCTATGGCGACTCCAACCTCATTGTCTAGCAGACGATGAACCAATGTGACGCCATTAGCAATAACATGATCACATACCGTGACCTCTACAATGCACTAGAAGGAGACTTTGACGGCTGCGAACTCCGGAATGTCGGCCGAGAAAGCAACGAAGAGGATGACAAGCTCGGCAACATCGATTCCACATGCACACCGGTACCTCTAGGTGTTCCTCGAATAAATCTGCGAGCGTTCCATCAAGCGCAAACACTCCAAAGGCACATCAGACCCTGCAGAACACTTGGGGGTTGTGCCACCCAACAAAACTGAGGCACCCACAGAAGAAGATACGGATCTCCCACTAGTGAACCTCATGCAGGTCCTGGCAATCCAGAAATCATGGACTCAAACATACAGCAAGTACCTGTTGAGCAAGAAACTGTTAGACAACCCGACTGACGCTAGGCACATCGCTTGCTGCTCCAAGGCCTTCACCATCATCAACGTCGAGCTTTATAAGCAAAGCATTACCGGGTTTCTCCAGCGATGCATCACCAACAGTGACGGGAAGAGCATCCTCCTAAACATCCACAAAGGCATCTGCAGCCATGCTGGTAGTCGCACCCTAGTTGCCAAAGCTCTACGAGATGGCTTCTACTAGCCAACAGCGATGCATGACGCCAAGAACATAGTCGAAAAATGCAACGTCTGCCAATGGTTCACCAACAAGCCAGACACTCCAGGCCGGGACCTATGGCCCACACCATTGGCCTGACCTTTTGCTCAATGGGGACTCGACATGGTCGGCAAGCTGCAGAAGTCCTCACCTAGAGGCTACGTCTTCCTCTTGGTCGCATTCAACAAGTTCACCAAGTGGATCGAGGCCATGCCCATCACCAACCAAACTAGTGCCACCGTCGTCAAGTTCTTCGAGTCTATTGTCTATCGGTTCGGGGTGTCGCATAGCATCATCCCCAACAACGGAACAAACTTCACTTCAAAATATTTCTAGGAATTTTGTGATGGCCTTGGCATCAACGTCACCTAAGCCTCGGTTGTGCATCCGCAGACCAATGGCCAAGTCGAAAAGGCCAACAACCTCATCTGCAAGGGGATCGAGAAATGACTCATGCGCCCTCCGAACGAGCGGGAGCCTAGGAAGATGAACTGCCCTCCGTCCTCTAGAGTTTGTGCACATGGCCAAACATCGCCACCGGCTACACGCCTTTCTTCATGGTGCACAGATTCGAAGCCATGCTACCTGTCGAGGTATGCTACAAGGCCCCACGGGTCATTGCTTACAGCAAGGCCGAATCAACAGCCACACTCGAATACTCTGTCGACCTGTTGGACCAGGCACACAACATCACTGTTGACCGTTCAACGGTGTACCAGCAAAGCGTCCGCAACTACCATAGCCGGCGGCTAAGACCACGGTCCTCCGTTGAAGGAGACCTCATACTGTGACTCAAGCAAAAGGGGCACCTGAAGCTCGAGTCACCCTGGGAAGGACCTTACGTGAAGTAATTCCAGGTGGTGCCTACCGCCTCGAGGACGTCGAGTCCAGAGTAGCATACTCCAACCCTTGAAACGTCGCACAATTGTGGCGCTTCTACCCTTAGTTGTTTTTACTTACAATAAGGATTTTCAGCTAGGCTACTCAGCTAAACCTTGTACTCTCCTCTATATGATGAATAAAAGCTAAGTTACTTGGCCAATATGTTCTTCCTTGTGCAAATTTACATTCATAAAACACACTCGGGGCTGCACCTCACCCGACGACTTCGTCGATTCCTTCTACTGCATTCACCTGAGTAGCTGACCATGTCATGAACCCTTGAAATGTTCAGCCTAGTTGCACCCCAACTGACAGGCTGGCAAGGAGAAGAGATCGATAGAGTGTCAGGCTAACGAAAAGGAACATGCAACCTTACAAGAAAAAAACATCACATGCAATACATTATGCAAATTTTACAAGGGCAACAATAGCCCAATAAAAAATATACGAAGTTTATATTGGTTTACATAACAATTGCAAGAAAAATGACAACTACCCACGCTGAAGTAACACATTGGTCCGCTCATCAAAGAGTCGAACAATGTCTTCCGCGTGCTGGGAAACTGCCTAGAAGTGCGGGAGCATGTTCCACTCCATGCAACCTGGATGAACAGGTGGCCCCGCCGCTATCTCGCTAGATCTACATCATGACTGTGCAGCCGAACAACGGCCAACACTACCTTGGCACCTGCAACAAGTTGCTGCTGCACAAGCTCCTTCACGGCGTCCACACTTCGTAATTTCCCCAATAAACCCACGAAACTGGAGGGAGATGCATCCAAGGGAAACATGGCGGCCCAGATGGACGCGAAGGATGACCTCACGTGCTTCAAGACCTGATGGACACGGTCTTGCACCGTTGACACCACGACTGCTCGATCGCGGTCCATCCATAAGAACCCTCCAGCCTCCAACTCCTGCTGGGTAAGGCAGTTGAGTCGAATATCGACGTGTTCCTTCTCTTCCCGCGGAATAAGATTGACAACTGCAAAGAGCAGCAGATCAGAAGCCAAAAAGAATAGACACAATTATGTCACCGGATGAAGCATTCGACTACCACTCACATTGAAGTTGTTCGCCAACTTGCAAAATATCATCAAGGAGATAACTCTCCCTCGTGATGGCACATTTTGTCTTCGACTTCCACACATCTGCATGGCCACAGATATTGAGAACATCTTTCCCCAAACTTCGGATACGGTCACACAACAGCGGCAGCTGTGATGTCACACTCGCTCTTGGTTGGGAGCTATCCAATGGAGCAGTAGGGATCACCGGAGCAACACTTGGAGGACCCTATGAGATGCAAAGAAACAAGTAATAAGGACCAGACAAATTGGCCAAGAAAAAGGAAGCATATATTTACAACCAAAGCTATTGCATAGCAAGTCAAACATCATTAGGTACAAAAGGCATTACATGCCACTACTACGAAAACAAAATACAACTCTACGAGAGCAGCTAGGTAGTCGAAGGACCCTGAGGGTTCATGGCATCCGAAGCAGCCCCAGACTCCGTAGCTTGCACTTCGGCCAACTGTTTCTGCTCAATAGCATAGTTGGCCAGCAACTCAATGAGATGCGGGCCGAAGTGTTTGAAGCGCGAGGCGAAGGAGACAAACTCTACCTTAGTACCGTCCACCGCCATTGGCATCTTGGATGTAGCCTTGTTAAGGTCCAGTTGTGCCCCGCATGCCAGCACCAGCGCCAAGCCAAGGGATGCACCCTGCCCTTCTACGCCTTCTTGTACTCAGCAGGTGCATCCCTTGCCAGGGCCTTTGCCAGGGAATCGATGTCGTCAAGGGACACACCCTTCAGGGAGATCTCCCGATATAAGTGCCCGAGAACCTCCTTGGCCTTGTCCAAGGTGTCAAGGGTGGAGATGTAGCGGTCTTCGACCGCAGCAACTGCATCCACGAGAGGAGATCCCCATGGTCCAATACCTGGCGATCAAAACTGACGCTAGTGGCATCTGCAAACATGGAGGAATAGGCTCAACTGACGAAAACGAAAAGCACCAATGTAGGAGAACATCATCACATGTGATTCGAACAACTTACCAGACAACACCTGGGTGGCAGTCATCAACTGCTTCGCCACCGCCTTCTCCCGCATAACAGCATCATACGCAAGCTTCTCCTAGAGATCTTTCACCTCCCGTTTGAAGCGCTTGTGGGCATCCACTATGTCCTTGGCTTTGGTCTCCGCCTAACTGCGACTCTTCCCGAGCGAGTCTAGTTTTCGGAGAGATGCATTGTTCTCCTCTACAAAAAAACCAAAGCCAGACAGTCAAATACAAGTTTCCAATCAAGCACCCAAAGAACCGAACAACAAGGTACTTATCGTGAAGCTGTTGAATCTTCGCCTCCAAGGTGAGATGCTCCTGGCCGAGAAGCTGCAAATCGCGGATGAAAGGTTGCACCAAAAAAGCATAAGTCAGAGAGAAAGATACTCGGGGGGCTCATAAAAATAGACCAAGGGTACTTATGTGTCTACTCAAAGACTCCGAGGGTTGAGCTTGCGTCTTCCGAATGACAACTTCACAAGACCTTGGCCTAGAGGAGCTCGACGAGCTATCGCCAGAGTTGGCCACCATCTCTCGGGAGGGTGCTGCAGCACCAGCGCTAGGTGCCTTCGACTCCACGACGACCTCCTCGGTCTCGTCCTTCACGGACTCATCCGGAGTGGAACCCGTAGCATAATGTCAACACGACAACTATCTGTCGAGAGGTATAGAAGCATACGCCAAAGGCAAAAAGTAGAGTATGCTTATGAAGCAATGTCGGAGAGGTCGAACACTGGAACCTTCTTATACTTCTTGGCCTGCGGCTCAGGAGCCATAGCCCGGATAGGCATGGCCGGAATCGGGGAGGTCGCGGCTTCAGCAAGGGCGCGCTCCTACAAGAATGCAAGGCCCTTCGGCGTTGGCGGCGTTGAAGCATCCAAAGCCTCACTTCGGGTCCTCTTGCGGGAGTTGTCGTCACTAGACTCGGGGGCTTCCTCCTTCATTGGTGAATGGGCAGCATGGACGGTAGACTCAGACTCGTCCACGTTCCCACCGTTCGGTGCCTTTGTATACTTCCTAGGAAAGGGAGGAAACATGTCCTCCACCTTTAGATCCTACACAGCAAAAGGACTAGCGTTAAAAACATAGTGGATACAAGCAATGACCAAAACGCATTACATGCAAATAAATGAATCACCTGAGGAACTTTGTTAAGAGCACTGAAGGGTCCAGTCGACGACTCCGTCGGAAGAGCTTCATCGGACTTGAAGCACAGCAGTGGCCTGATGGCCCTATCGAAGTCAGATGAGGAAAGCTCCTCAGCTAACACCCTCGTCGGGTCGTTGTTTCAACCATACAAAAACATCGGGTATGCCCTTGCTTGAAGGGGCTACACCCGACGCTTGAGGAAGGTGCAGATGATGTTGATGCGAGTCACCTCCTAGCCTCGCACCAGCTGCAGAGCCTCCACTCGCTTGTACATCGCCTCAACCACTTCGGTTTCACTCGAGGGAACGTCGTGCGGCCATGAATGTTTCCTGGAGATCACTGCATTGGCATTGAAGGGATCCAGGACATAGTGCTGATCATTCATCTACTCGTTGTGGATGTAGAACCACTTGTTCCTCCATCCTTGGGCGGACTCGCAAATATGGAAAGATAAATACTGCTGATTGGGGCGGATATATTCCGCACCCTTCTAGCTCGTATATTGCACCGCTGGAGCCAGACTGCCTCTTCAAGGCATAGAGCTTCTTGAAGAGGCCGAACTGTGTCTCGATTCCTAGCCAGCACTCGCAGAGGGTGATGAAGTGTTTAGATATGCTAAATGGGTACTACCATAGCATTTCTCTAATCCGGATAACCCGGGTGGCCCACAGTTGGTAGCAAGGCCCATGGCCTGCTGGGCGGCCCATTTAGATGGATCTAGAAGGAAGGCCCATGCCGGATAAGGGAAGGCTACAATGGAATCACTGATACTTCGGAAACGTATCTATAATTTTTTATGTTCCATACTTGTTTAGTATCTACTTTGCTTTGCTTTGTCTACACTTTGAGGTGTTTTATATGTTATCTGGTACTAACCTATTAACAAGATGCCACAGTGCCAGTTGCCTGTTTTCTTCTGTTTTTGGTTCCAGAAAAGGCAGAAAAACAATATTCTTGGAATTGGACGAGACAAAAGCCAAAGTCAATATTTTGTTGTGGGGAACACGAAGCCAGAGTATGAGACGGAGAAGAGCCACCAGGGGGCTACACCCCATGGCCGCGCGGACTAGGTGGGCCCGCGCCTGGGGGTGCGGCCGCCCTGGGTGCCCACTGCCTCACCTCCTCGCCTATAAAGAGACCCCGATACCAAAACCCTAAGGACCCGATCAATCTTCCACGAAATAGTCTGTAGCCGCCGCCACCATCGTCCCTAGATCGGGGGATCTGAAGCTCTTCTTGGCACCCTGCCGGAGGGAGATCATACCGGAGGCCTTCTTCTTCATCATGCCAGCCTCCGGTATGAAGCGTGAGTAGTTCCACCTTGGATTACGGGTCCATGTAGTAGCAAGATGATTGTATCTCCTCCTTTGTGCTACCATGTTTAGATATTGTGAGATATGTTCATGATCAAGATCATATATTTGTAATCATGCATGTTGTGTTTGCGGGGATCTGATGGATATTGAGATTACTATGTCAGATTGATTAATGGTTTTGTCTTATTGATTCTATCATGTCTGTGTTGTTTGTGATCTTGCATGCTCTTCGTTTCTAGTAGTTATCTTGGCCAAGTAGATGCTAGTGACTCCAAGAGGGGGTATTTATGCTCGATAGTGGGTTCATGCCTCTATTTAATCTAAGGGAAGTGATAGAAATCTCTAAAGTTGTAGATGTGATGTTGCTACTAGGGAGAAAACAACGGTCTCTTGTTCATGGAACAAGTGGATTTTTTACCTTACACACTTTGCTTAAAGCAGTTATCTGTTGCTTGCAACTTAATACTATAGGGGGTTCGGATGATAACATGAAGGTGGATTACTAGTCATAGATGAAGTTGGATGGCGGTGTATGTATCTTGTTGTATTGCCCAATCGACTCTCATAGGATCATGAATGTCTTGTATTGCATTGTTATGCCTTGCTCAGTCCTGTCAATTGCCCTGCTGTAATTTGTTTACCCAGCATGCCATGTTTGTTTATCTTAAGGAGAACGCATCTCGTGAACTATGGACCCCGGTCCAATCTTTACCATCGATACATCTTCCAATGTTAGTGTTTACCTTTCTGCAAACCACCATTACCTTCCACACCATACAGTTAATCCTTCATTTTCAGCAAACCGGTGAGATTGACAACCTCACTGTTCGTTGGGTCAAAGTATTGAGTTTGTGTAGTGCAGGTTTCCAAGTTGCTAGCAACACCTTTGAGTCGTTTCCTTCCTCCTACTGGTTCGATAACCTTGGTTTCATAACTGAGGGAATACTTGCTGCTGTGCTCATCACACCTTCCTCTTGGGGTCTCCCAACGAAGCTCTAAAGTGAACTGAGCCACCATCAAAGATTTTCTGGCGCCATTGCCAGGGAGGCTAAGGACGTCTTCACAAGGGGAGTCCTTCACAACCTTTCTCTTTACTTTGTTTTGTTTTTCTTAGTTTATTTTGCCTTGTTTTGTGTGCCTCTTTTCATTAAAAACTCCAAAAAAAATAGTTTCGTTTGGTTTTCTTTCTCTTATCAAAAACACACAAAAAATTAGTTCCTGCTCTAGTTGCTGGTCTGTTATTGCCTTGCTTTGTCATGCTTTCTATCAATGGATGGTTTGTTTGAAACTAGTTCTTATTGCAAGGTGGGTTCATGGAAGAACAAAAGAATTATTATAAGGAACACCATTTGTCACAAAAAGGGAAACACTTATGGGAATAAATTGATAAATTGAATACTATTGCTAGAGAGGTGTGCTATACTTATAATGTTACTTATTGCTTTGATAAATCTTGTTTTTGTAGGAGTTATAAACACCAACCTTTTCAATGTGAGTATAATGATAATGTTACCATATCTTCTTATGTTAAAGGAAATTATGAATTTTATGATGTGGAACAAATTGAACAATTTATTACCTTCAAGGGTGTATTTGAACTTGCCAGTTTGCTTGAAAATACTGATGATGCACCATATGAATATGAGGTTTGTGAGATACTTAAATTTTGCTTTGATAATTACAAGGAAGAAAATGGCTACATTCTTGAATAATTTAATAGGTGCTTTCCACAAACGGAAGAGATTAATGCCTTGCGGGAGCCTATGGAAGACGAAATTGCTGAACCTGAAAGCTCATTAGATGAAAAAGAGGAGGAGAGTGATGGTCAAGAGGAGGAAGAATGGATCTACCCATGCCTACCTTCTAATGAGAGTAACTCTTTACCTCTTACATTATTTGATGGTCCCCCATGCTTACCAAAGGAGGATGAATGTTATGTTCCTGTGGATTCTTTTGAAATGTCTGCTATGGGTAATACTTGTCATAATAGTTATCCTCCTATTATCTATGATAATACTATATTTGTGCCTAACTTAGAAATGCATGGTACCAAAGAGTTTTTCTTGGAAAATGCTTATGATAAAGCTCTAGATGATGGTCCTATATTGAATGATCGGTCACCTTGTTATAAAATTGTTAAAAGTGGGTTTGGAGGTTTTAATCCCACTATCTTTGAGCTTGATAAAAATTATGTGTTTATAGGTCATGAAAAGCATGCTTTATGTGATAGTTATATTGTTGAGTGTATTCATGAGGCTACTGAAAATTATTATGAGAGAGGAAAATATGGTTTTAGAAGTTTTCATGGTACTAAAACACCTCCTATGTGCTGAAAGTTTTTAAGTCACTCTTGTTTTATCTTCCTATGCTTGTCACTTTGTTCTTTGTGAATTTATTTGCAAACAAGATTCCTATGCATAGGAAGTGGGTTAGACTTAAATGTGTTTTGAATTTGCTTCTTGATGCTCTCTTTTACTTCAATGCATATTTCTTATGTGAGCATCTTCTCAAACTATCAAGCCTAACTTAAAGGCGTTAAAGAAAAGTACTTATTGGGAGATAACCCAAAAGTTTTCTTGAGTCTTGCAAGTTATTACCTCTGTAATGACCTCTGCTTATCCTTTGTATTTTCTTTTTGTGCCAAGAATAACCTCTAATGAGAGGGAAGTAAGATTTGGCGAGTTGTTGTCCCGAAACAGATTTTTGTGCCCCACCGTAAAAATTCGTGTAAAATCTATAAGAGTAGGATTGAGCTGATATTTTCTGCATAAATCCCCCAGTATGTTAGATAACTTTCGTTAGTTCAACACTTTTTGTGATCAACGTAAGGTCTTCGAAAAAATCAGTTTGTACCTGCTGGTCTGTTTTGACAGATTTCTGCCATTATTTGCATTTGCTTCTTATTGATTCCTTTTTGGGTTCTTTTTGGGAAATTGAGCTTTTTGAGGGAATTGCTACAGTAGCTTGTGTTTTTAGTGAAATTTTTCTGTTCTAAAACCAAAACCCAAAGGTCTATTATCTTTTGATTACACTAATGTTGCTAATGAAGATTGTGTGAAGTTTGTATGAAGGAAAACCTTCAGGTGTAGAGAAAGAATGATGTAATGAGATGAAGAATGGATAAAAGCTCAAGCTTGGGGATGCCACTCTGTGTCACCCCAAAAAATATTCAAGAGGTACAAGTGTCAAAGCTTGGGGATGCCCAAGGCATCCCCTTCTTCATCAATAAAAAGCTCAGGTCTTTCTAGACACTTCGTTTTTATTGTTTCATGCACAAGTTGTGTAGTTCTTGGAGCGTCTTAGTTTTCATTTTAGTTTGCTTAGTTTTCTTGAATAAAGTAGTTTGGACCCCTGTTCTCGCTATGTTGTTTCAAATAAGTTGATTGGTGTTGGAGAGGAGTAGAAAGTCCTTGCTTGAATAGTACAAGAGGAGCTTGCTTTGACTGTGACTTAGACTTTATCATGCCATGCTAGTTGTTGTTTTGACTTTATGCTTAGTGATTATTGTTGTAGCATGACTTGTTCCAAACAATTGGGATTGCTTAATGTTCCTTGAAGGAATCATGCGTTGTTTTAGCATACAAAAGCATAGTATTGTGGTATTCTCCTTTGATGCTTTGTTTGGGTTGACTTGGCACATGCTTACACCATGTTATGACTATGAACAAGTCACCATAGCCTCTATGATCATTTAGTCCTTGACTTGTAGTGCCACTTTATGCTTTGATTAGTAATGTTTTGTCGCTCTACATGATTATGGCCATTATTGCTCTCTTAGTTGGTCGCTCCCAGTCTTTTGCTAGCCTCCACTTGTATGAGTAAGCTCTACTCATGCATCTAACTCCCAAGAAACCAATTTATTCCAAAGTGTCCACTATAAATTCCTATGCATGGTGTGTTACACCATTCCAAGTATATTCTTGTTTTCATCTACCTTCCAATTAAAAAGTCTTTTTGTTATGTGAAAACTTAGTGATTAAACCTCTCACAAACTTGATGGCACACTTTATTTTTCTTGCCCATAATAAACTTGAACCATTGTGTCATGTATGTTGGATATGCTTGCACTTATACGTTGGGAATTAGCAGAACCATGCTATCATGGGGAACGCTTTCAATATTGCACTTGTACATTGTACACAATTCATACCATGCTCTTTTGTCTATGGATGTCGTCGGTGTGAAATAAAAGGGGAGCTTGTAAGTCCATGGAGTTATGTATGTGTGTTAGAGAAACGCCTGGGCCGCTAGACTAAATCATGCCTAATCATGGTGGAAACTTGCAGCATCACCATAGTGGTCAATCCATGAAGCTTTCTTCTTATAAAAAAGAGACATATTGAAAAGAGGAAAGAGAGAAAAAAGAACCATTTTCCCATGGTAAATAAGAAGATTGTTGAGATGCTCATTGTCTGCTTGCCTTGTCATTTTGATTATGGGATAGCTCATGTATCATGTGCAAGGGGTACCCCGTTGGCGGTTCTCTATGATACACATGTACTTACTATGACAAGAACTTACAGGTGACTAAAGTTGAGTAGCATGAGGAGCAGCCCTCGTATTCAAGGGACATGAGATTTCCAACTTATACTTTGTCAAGCATATACTCCATAGTTTGTTCACTTTAACCTTAATCACTTCAAGATGCTTATGATAGGGGCAATGAGGGCTGAAAGCTAACAAGTACCACAATTTTTGGAAGCTCTTTTTGAGACTTGAAATCCCTGCTTCCCTTTTGTGAAGCGTCTTTCTTCCACAATTATATTGAGTCTCCACCTTCTATCCTTAGGCACCAGTTAAGAGAGCATAGTTGCCATTCTTAATTCTATGTGCATTGTCCCAAAACTTATTGATTGATTCACATTGTTGATATTGCTTGTTCTTGTGCTATTTGTATCTAGTCACTCTTATGAACTTTGAAGGTGTCCTATGCATCTATTTGCTACTCCATGAGGGACAAGCTGAATGCCACTATGCTATGTTTTCTATATGTGAAACAAAGAAACGTCTTTCAATGCATTGTTATTCATGATCTTTGTTTGTAACCTTTCATGTTGCATGCATAGTTACTTTGTCTTATTGTTAGAACTCCATATGTCATGCTCATGTTTAGAGTTCTTTGCTCCCAGCTTTCAATGCTTGCAAATGGTTTGATCTTGATTTTGATGGTCCATGTCACCTCAAAAATTATTCTTTTTATCACTTACCTACTCGAGGACGAGCAGGAGTTAAGCTTGGGGATGCTTGATACGTCGGAAACGTATCTATAATTTTTGATGTTCCATGCTTGTTTAGTATCTACTTTGCTTTGCTTTGTCTACACTTTGAGGTGTTTTTATATGTTTTCTGGTACTAACCTATTAACAATATGCCACAGTGCCAGTTTCCTATTTTCTTCTGTTTTTGATTCCAGAAAAGGCAAAAAATCAATATTCTTGGAATTGGACGGGACAAAAGCCAAAGTCAATATTTCGCCGTGGGGAACACGAAGCCAGAGTACGAGATGGAGAAGAGCCAGTAGGGGGTTACGCCCCCTGGCCGCGCGGCCTAGGTGGGCCTGCGCCTGGGGGGTGCGGCCGCCCTGGGTGCCCCCCTTCCTCGCTCTTCGCCTATAAAGAGCCCCCGATACCAAAACCCTAAGGACCTAATCAATCTTCCACGAAAAAGTCTATAGCCACCGCCACCATCGCCCCTAGATCGGGGGGATCTGAAGCTCTTCCCGGCACCCTACCGGAGGGGAGATCATCCTGGAGGCCTTCTTCTTCATCACGCCAGCCTCCGGTATGAAGCGTGAGTAGTTCCACCTTGGACTACGGGTCCATGTAGTAGCTAGATGGTTGTATCTCCTCCTTTGTGCTACCATGTTTAGATCTTGTGAGCTCCGTTCATGATCAAGATCATCTATTTGTAATCATGCATGTTGTGTTTGCAGGGATCCGATGGATATTGAGATTACTATGTCAGATTGATTAATGGTTTTGTCTTATTGATTCTATCATGTCTGTGTTGTTTGTGATCTTGCATGCTCTCCGTTTCTAGTGGCTATCTTGGCCAATTAGATGCTAGTGACTCCAAGAGGGGGTATTTATGCTCGATAGTGGGTTCATGCGTCTATTTAATCTAAGGGAACTGACAAAAATCTCTAAGGTTGTAGATGTGTTGTTGCTACTAGGGATAAAACAATGGTCTCTTGTTCATGAAACAAGTGGATTGTTTACCTTACACACTTTGCTTAAAGCAGTTATCCGTTGCTTGCAACTTAATACTGTAGGGGGTCGGACGATAACCTGAAGGTGGATTACTAGTCATAGATGTAGTTGGATGGAGGTCTACGTATCTTGTTGTATTGCCCAATCGAATCTCATAGGATCATGAATGTCTAGTATTGCATTGTTATGCCTTGCTCGGTCCCGTCAATTGCCTTGTTGTAATTTGTTTACCCAGCATGCCATGTTTGTTTATCTTAAAGGAGAACGCCTCTAGTGAACTATGGACCCCGGTCCAATCTTTACCATTGATACATCTTCCACCTGTTACTGTTTACCTTTCTACAAACCACCATTACCTTCCACACCATACAGTTAATCCTTTGTTTTCAGCAAACCGGTGAGATTGACAACCTCACTGTTCGTTGGGGGAAGTCTTGAGTTTGTGTTGTACAGGTTTCCAAGTTGCTAGCAACACCTTTGAGTCGTTTCCCTCCTCCTACTGGTTCGATAACCTTGGTTTCATAAATGAGGGAAGACTTGTTGTTGTGCTCATCACACCTTCCTCTTGGGGTCTCCCAACAAAGCTCTATAGTGATCTGAGCCACCATGAGTCATCGACATACTCGGAGCCTTGGGGTGCAAGACACGTAGACTAGTTGGAGCTAGTGTAGGACTTTGTAACCTGTCCCGCTAGGACTTTTCCCTGTAACCCTAGGATCTGGCGTCTTTATAAGCCAGACCTACGGGAGGCTTTAGGGCACAACTCAACACATCGATTCACATACCTCGCACAGCGAACCAATCCCTGTAACTCGGTGTATTGCCCTTATAGTGATTTATAGCAGGATTAGGGTTCTACCACCGACATGGGACCTGAACCTGGGTAACTATGTTACCTCATACCCGTCAACTTACCGCCTTCCCCCATGTCTCTAAACACGCACTGTGAGGACCCCTCCATGGCGTACTCGTCGGCAATACCACGACAGTTGGCGCCCACCATGGGGCAAGAGGAGGTTAAAGATCTACAACGGGTGAGGTCCAAGATCTTCGCGGGAATCGGCAAAACTATAGCCATTAGTCATGTTCTCTTTTCCGGTAATGTTTCGGTCGTCCCTCCTGACGAGTTTTGGATCCCGGCAAAGATGAACCCCACCTGCTGCTCAATTGTTCCAATCGAGGACATCCACCTCTTCATCGGCAAAACCGACTCGGGCGCTAGTTCCTTGGAAGTTGAAGGATCGTCAAGGCCCGCATGGACCGCCTACGGGAAGGGCACGTTCGTGGAAGGATCGAAGTTGGATCTCTCTTTGGAGTTTGCTGGCTTAGATCAAAAAAATTCAAGGCACACTTAAACGCCCCTGTGCATAATATAATGGTGGAAGATCACTGCAAATCCGCCGGGTTAGCCCATGCGTCTGGAAAGCAGTGATGGCACTTCGTCGGCATGGTAACCATCTTCGATCTGGAGCGTTGCATTCAGAGAGAAGGTGAAAGCCCTTGAGATTACCTTGCCAGATGGCTCCAGATACGAGCCAATCTGGAGGGCTACCCAGATAATGGCGTTGTCTACCACTTCGTCGAAGGGCCGGATCATGGTACACTTCTCCGGCATATGCTCAGGCGGCCATAGGCTGCGAGCATCCTTACTTTTGAGCAGATGATCAACACTGTTAACATTTTTGCCGCTGCTGATGGGGTTGTCCAGGCAGCGCCTGTCGCCATACCCGGGCTACCGCCACCACCACCACCGCCGCCAGCCAACGGCCTCACTTCCTCAGCATCATCCTCCGTTATCGAGGAATCTCCTGCACCCTTAGACTCTGTTTTAGATGTGCTTTATGCCGACATCAACATGGACTCAGAAGATATGGACGTCAACCTGGAAGAACTTGACTCTGCCATGAAGGAGATGGAGGAGGAGATCAATCGTGAGGATGGGCCGAAAAGTCTGTCACATCCCGCCAGGTGTTCGTCGCCATCGTGAGTGTGATGGAAGAATATCAAAACAGAGCAGATCCGCCTAAGCGATGGGACAACGAGAAGGGGCCAGCTGATGATGCCGACAACATTCAGGCGAAGGCCATGCCCCCTCCGGCTATCCCAGTGCAACAGCCGCAGGAACTCCCTACCGGTCCAACCAACCACAACCCCGCAAATCCGCCGCCACCAGCATCTACATCTGCGGCTGCCCAAATCACTCCAGCTGATAGAGTGATGTACGACAATTTGCTCGTCGAGCATGTGACCATGTCCCATATACGAAATGTTGTCCATCTCGATAAGAAGCGCCAGCAACTACTAGAGGAAGCGCAGGCCATCGCAGAGCAAGGCGCAAAGTTAGATCGAGATCTGTCCAAGGCACAGAAATCGATCGAGGCAGCTAGAGCCATGGAGTCCGAGTACAAGACTCTGCTCAAGTAGCAGAAGGCCAAGAAAGCTCCAGCTCATGTTATCAATGACCCTGACGTACAACGCAACTTGGGGTGGGCTCCTTCAAAGCCGGCACAAGCTAAGCCATACATTGACAAAGATGCAAAGCAAGTCATGCCCACGCCCGTCCTCAACTTGGTCGTCGCCAAGACTCTACTGGAGCAGGATAGATCACCCACAGCTCTGGAACGGGTCTATGACCTTCTCGCCAAGGCTGTCAAAAAGCGGGAAAAGGCCACCTCTCAGAGGCTTGAGTCTGACCCGGCATATTGCCAGTCTAGCACTCCCAAACAGCAGAGGGTAAGATCTCCTCATGATGTCGGATCTCAAACGGGTTCATCAGAACGAAGATGGAGGGACACACGCAACAGGGATGATGATATCCTCATATCTTTCACGGAGGCAAGGCTCAACCTTGTCCCTCGCCGCCATCGCCCCGATCTTCCCGGCATCACGAAGACCCAAAAGCTAACCACCGTATGATCATGCCTCCGCCTAGATGCCCCCAGGGTGGCATCGTCATTTGCTACAATGTGGAGCAGCCTCGTCATGATGGAGAGCGCAGTGGCATCCACGGGCACAGGTCACGCCATGACCCTCCGCGTCCGACCAGCAACCGTGACAGACGTGAGGATTCGCAGGAGGGCAATAGCAAGAGGGCTAACCCACCGCCACCTCCGCCTTCGTTGCCCCCTTGCAGCCACCATGGCAGAAGAGGACCGTGTCGTTCACACAGCCCTTCCCGTGGAGCCGACAAGATAAACGCAAGCCCAAAGCCATACGATGCATGTGCACGCTTGGACAAGATTCAGGAGGCCCGGGAAGGACAATACTTGGGACCATGTTGCTTTGGCCCTGTGCTATGGGCCACAACTTACCCCAAGGGTTTCTGGATTGACAAACCGATCAAGCCTTATGATGGCACTGCTAGGCCAGCTATGTGGTTGAAGGATTACAGCGAAGAGTTTGAGATTGCCAGGGGAAACCCCAAATTCGTCTTCAAGTACCTCACACTAATGTTGACGGGCACGGCCCGCTAGGATTGACGACATACCGGAGAAGTCCATATGAAATTGGTTGGACATGCATGAAGCGTTCACCAAGAATTTTGAGGGTACGTACAAACGTCCCTGTACCGTCGGTGATCTACAGCGGTGCGTCCAGGAAAAGGATGAGACATCTCGAGCCTACCTCTCCCACTGGCTGGATATGAAAAATTCCTGCACAGGAGTGCACGATCAGACCGCTATGGCCGCCTACATTGATGGTTTGGAAATGGGCACCTTGCTCCGGCATAAGTTGAAGCGCCTGCGGGACAATCACAAGCCGGATCTCAATCAGATGATCTCCTTGGCCAGTGAGTTCATGGCTGCCGACGACGATGCTCGCGGCTCCTTGTCAGCAATTGCCATTCCAGCCCTAGCCAAGAGGAACAACAACACAGTAAGCGGAAGAATCCTCCAAAAGAAAAGCCAGCTTCCGACATGGTCACCATGACGTTTGCAGGCAGGGGTGATGGCGGACAGTGTGGCCGAGACTGGGGGCTGGTCGTGGGAAGCAGCGCGGTAGTGACACTACCCTAGCAGCGCTCCGCAACCCCAAATGTACGAGGAATACCGCGATATGTCGTGATTGTACACCTCGATGCCAATGGCAAAGCCACTCATACCAACCGCCATTGCAAGTTTGTCAATGATCTCAAGGAAGACCCGAAGTCTAGCTACAAGCAAAGCCGGAAGAACCAACCGCGAGGCAAGGGAAAATGGAAGAATAAGTAAGAGGAGTCCAAGGATTCAAGTGAGATGGACGAGGACGTAGACCCCAAGCATGCCGACAAGGGAGATGGCAAAGGCAAGAACCCCTTCGAGAAGAAGGCCCCTGTCTACCACACTTTCCTTGGCACCCCAACTATCCGGGCGCAGAAGACCTCTCTGAGGATAGTGATGGCCACCCTACCCCTAGTTCCCCAATTCCTGCGCTGGTCGGAAGTTCCAATCATATGGGACAGGAAGGATCATCCCGACCTTGTTCCAACGGAGAACCATTATGACATGGTCATCAACCCCCTGATTGACGGCTGCAAGTTCACCAAGTGCATGGTGGATAGTGGAAGCAGCATCAACATCATGTACCTAGATACACTTCACAAGATGAACTTGATGGAGACCAACCTAAGACAGACCAGCACCGTGTTTCATGGTGTACTTCCTGGCCGGGAGGCTCGGTCCCTTGGGTGTATTACCCTTCTGGTCGCTTTTGGTGATGTCAACAATTACTGCCAAGAGTGCATGACCTTCGAAGTGGTCCCCTTAAAGAGAGTGTGTCACATATTCGGGCATGACATCTTCCACTCATTCATGGCCAAACCATGCTTCGTCTACAAAAATCTCAAGATACCTATACCAAACGGTGTCATCATCATTGCCAGAAGCTTTTCAAAAGTAAGAGACTGCGAGATTGGAGAAGTAGCCTTTGCAGAAGCTATCCTCTATAGCAAAGAATTCAAGGAGATCTAGAGCAAGGTCGATGCCTCGAAGATGCCGGCATCGAAGAAACAAATTTCTGACTCCGATCCCGCCTTCAAGGCCGCCATCGAGACCAAGCCGGTGGAAATTGTGGTAGGTGATGCCTCCAAGTTCACCGCCATTGGAATGAACCTGGATCCCAAATAGGAAACCGCGCTCGTCGAGTTCCTCTGTGAGAATAGGGACACCTTTGCCTGGCAACCTACCGACATGAATGGTTTACCTAGGGAACTTGTCGAGCATATCTTAAACATTGATCCAAAGTGCAAACCGGTGAAACAACCTCTAGGACGCTTCGGGGACGAGAAGAGACGCCATTTCCAAGGAGATAGCTAGGTTACTTAGGGCTAGTTTTATCCGAGAAGTTCTTCACATCCGATGGGTGGCCAATCCTGTACTTGTCCCCAAAAGGGAACCAAAGAATTAAGAATGTGCATTGATTACACCGGCTTGAACAAAGCGTGTCCAAAGGATCCGTTTGCTTGCCTCGCATTGACCAAGTCATTGACTCGACGGCTGGATCGGAACTTCTGTGTTTTCTAGATGTATACTCAGGATACCACCAGATAAAGATGAGGAAGTCAGACCAATTGGCCACTTCGTTCACCACACCATATGGCACGTTCTTCTATGTCATGATGCCCTTCGGGTTGAAAAATGCAGGTGCTATGTACCAGCGGACCATGCAACATTTCCTCCACGACCAAATTGGTCGGAATGTTCACGCCTATGTGGATGATATCACGGTGATGTCAAAAAAGTCAAATGACTTAATCTCCGACTTAAAGGAAACCTTTGATAACCTCCAAAAATACAACATGATGCTTAACCCCCAAGAAGTGCGTCTTCAGGGTTCCAACCGGCAAATTGTTGGGCTTCATTGTTTCTCAACGTGGAATCGAGGTCAACCTAGAGAATATCAAGGCCATCCTCAACATAAATCGTCTAACATGCATGAAGGACATCCAACGGCTCACGGGATGCATTGCAGCTGTAAGCCGATTCATCACCGACTTGGAGAGAAGGCCCTACCGCTATACAAGTTGCTGAACAAGGTGGAAATATTTGTATGGACTGATGAGACAGATGTTGCGCTTAAGGAGCTAAAAAGGACACTTTCTTCTGTGCCTATACTTGCAGCACCTGAGTCAATGGAGCCTATGTTGATTTGCATGGCGGCCACCAACCGGGTTATCACAATCGTCGTGGTGGTGGTGTGGAAGGAACCAACGCATGAGTACGGAGTACAACAACCAGTTTACTATGTAAGCGAGGCCTTGACGGAGTCCAGGCAGCGTTACCCGCACTACCAGAAACTATCTTATGGAGTTTTCCTTGCTTCTAGGAAGCTAAGGCACTACTTCCAAGAGCACCCAATAACAGTAGTGAGCAAGGCTTCACTGTCCAACTTCATCAACAACAGCGACACTATAGGAAGGGTGGCAAAGTGGGTCATTGAGCTTGCCGCCTTTGAGATCACGTACAAAAGACGCGACGCTATCAAGTCACAAGCCTTGGCAGATTTCATTGCAAACTGGACGAAGATGCCAGATGATACTCCTGTACCAGAACCAGAATATTAGGTAATGAACTTTGACGGATCAAAGCTACTCGATGGCTCGGGGGCTGGTGTACTGCTACAGTCACCAACACGATAAAAACTGCACTATGTCCTGCAAATTCACTTTGAGGCTACGAACAACATGGCGGAATATGAAGCACTCTTTCATGGACTTCGCGTAGCTAAGGATAATGGCATCAAGCGCATAGTTTTTTGTGGAGATTATGACTTGGTTGCCCAGCAGGTGGCTGGCACCTAGAACGCGTGGAACCCTATGATGGCAGCATATCGAGACAAAGTAGATGAGATAGCCAAGTGCTTCGAAGGCTACAAAGTCAAGTACGTCAAGAGGGAGGAAAATGAGGCGGCTGATATGCTGTCAAAACTTGCATCGGGATGCAAACCAATTTCGTCAGGAATTTTTCTAGAGCATCTATGGACCCCATCCGTGAAGGGAGCGGACCCCGAGAATCCGGATAGAGTTGACTCATTTGTTAACGTAGTAACTATAGTCCCTCCGACTTGGACAAAACCATTCATGGATTACCTCGAACACGGAACTTTTTCCATCAACAAGGTAGAAAGTCGGCAAACATTGATCAAAGGGCTATACCATAATTAATGAGAAGCTCTAAAAAAGAAGCACCATAGGTGTATACCTAAAGTGTGTTTCCCAGTAGCAAGATTCATCTCGGAGATTGCGGGCATCACGCTGATCCTCGATCTTTGGTCTCCAAAGCCTTCCGGAAATGATTCTACTGGCTAACCGTGAAGGCAGACACCGACAAGCTAGTTGAGACATGCATCGGGTGTTAATATTATACCCGGTAGCCACATGTACCAGCTCAAGAATTGCGAACCATGCCAATAACTTGGCCGTTTGCAGTCTGAGGGCTTGACATCGTTGGACCATTGCAGGCGGCACCTTGTGGGTTTACGCATCTGCTAGTAGCAGTTGACAAATTCACAAAATGGATAGAAGCTAAACCCATTAGAAAGCTTGATGGGGCAACTACCCTTAAATTTGTCTAGGATCTAGTGGTGATATTTGGTCTCTCGCATAGCATCATCACCGACAATGGGAGAAACTTATCACTTGGAGAAGTAGAGGCTTACTGTTATGCGCAAGGCATCCGCCTTGACCTAGCATCTGTGGCTCATCCACAATATAATGGTCAAGTTGAACGGGCCAATGGACCAATTCTGCAGGGAATAAAGCCATGTCTAGAAGCACCGCTACATATAGCAGCTAGAGCCTGGGCGGAGGAATTGCCATCTGTTTTGTGGAGTTTACGAACTACTCCCAATAGATCCACCGGCTACACCCCTTTCTTCATGGTATATGGAGCAGAAGCAGTCCTACCTTTCGACATCCTCCAAGATTCACCAAGAGTTGCCGCCTACGACGAGGATGACACTGAAGAATCTAGATGCTTAGATGTGTACCTGCTCAAGGAGGAATGCATGCTGGCATTCTAGAGATCCACCATTTACCAGTAGAAGCTATGCAGCTACAATAGTCAACACGTTCGGCATCGCTTGTTTAAAGAGGGGGATATGGTGCTCCGACTTAAGCAGAAAAAGTCACACAAATTATCCCCGCCATGGGAAGGACCGTTCATCATAAGCAAGGCGCTACTCAATGGTTCCTATTACCTCATTGATAATCATGAGTTGAAAATATGCCAAACAAGGATCATAAGCGTAAGCGACTTGACCCGTATGATGACTACCCGGAGCTTAATCGGCCATGGAACATAGCACAACTACATCCTTTTTACACTTAGCATACTTTAGTATCTATTGAGTACCTCTTATATGATCAATGAAATAAAACTTTTCGTTCACTCATATGTCTGAGTCTTTTACCTCCTTTAGTGTTTATTTTTGGATCATGTAAAAACTTTATGCATAATCTTTGCATTTGCACTTGTGAAAATTCCGCCTACAGGCATTAGCTTAAGTTTTCTGGTCTACACGTACTTTGTTGTTTTTATGTGGATTCTGGAGTAGTGAATTTGGTACTTGAATTCGGTGATTTTGTGCTTAGGTTCTTGACGATGCCATTAGGCATCATCACTTGAGTGCATGGTTCGGACTGAGGGTATTCCGACTCATGAAAGGTCAAGCATAAAAACCGAAGTAATGGATAAGCCAGCACTTGCTTAAAAATATATACAAACATGCATGCTGGAACTAGTTGTTGAGTAGCTGGAAGCTTATAGCCAAGTTTTCCACCTTAAGTGAACCACGTTGTTTTTACACATAAATAAATAGCCAAAAGAGACAAATATTACAAAATGTTTTCATTCTTCCGGTGCTGGGGACTTTGAAGTCGCGTCATCGGTGACAGGAGAGCCATCTTGTTCATCAACAAAGTCGGTGGTTTTCAAGGACTCAGAGCCAGCCTGGTCAGCGTCAATCACCTCAAGAGGCACGAAGACATCCGCCTTGACCAATTGGGCGACCCTGGTGTCGTAGCCAGCGAGCGAAGACCAGATTGCATCGTTGTCGATTTTCTTTCCGTCTTTGTCCACGTCGGGGAGACCAGCGGTCACCATGTCGATGTCGGCATCATCATAGTGGGCCTTGACCATGTCTAGGGCCATCCTAGCACTAGCCTAGGTACATGAAGCTTTCCAGCTTACGATACGCTCGGGGGCTTGGCGAAGGATTTCCGAGAACTTCATAATGGAGTCCACCTCCTTGATGTTGATGTCCAAGGGCTTGGCGATCTCCTTAGCTTGGGCGATCATAGTGTCGATGAAGTTCCCGGCAAGAACCATGCATTATTTTGGCGGAGGAGCACTATCACCCAAGTTGGCAAGGCCAATGGGAGCTGCAGTTCTGACAAAAAAATTGAGGGCATGAGTTCACCAAATCAGATCAAAATACCTGACTTATAGAAGTACAAGACAGAGAAAGCTTACAAAAGACGCTGATCTTAGCTTGTTGGAGAACCTCCGCCATGGAGTCCCGTTCCTCCCGAAGAGTCTTGTATGCCTCAAGGTTATGAGGATTCTTATTGTTGGAAGCTTTCTTCTGATCCTTGAGGAACGTGATCTCTTCCTTAAGGCGGTTCATCTCCGTGTTAGCGGATTCTTGCAGAACGGACAATACTTCTTCATGCATCTTAAGGGTGGCAGCCCTCTCCACCTTCCAGATCTTGTTTTCGCTGTCAAGCTCTTGAATGTGCTTGGACTTCTCAATAATTTCTTTGGCCTTGGCGATAGCTTCTGCAAGTCGGAGAAATAACAGAGCATAATGATTGAGTAGTCAGAAGATGAAGGCACAAGATCAAGTCAAGAATGAAACTGAGAATAAACCACACTCTTGTTATTGGTGATATGTTCCTTCAAATGGGCGGTTTTACCCTTTTTAGCTTCAATATCCTTGCGCATCCTGTGGAACTTATAGTTGGCGGTCACCCTCCAAGCATTCTCATTCTGCATATACAAAAAAGATACTTAGTCTACTTGGAGCATCTACCCGGAATTATTTGGTTCCACCTAGAAGATCGGGGCTACAGTACAAGTTTTTTAACTCAAAGTTATGCTTAGTCTTTCTTTAAGCATCTAGTCGGAACTATCTTTGTTTCAAATAGAGTCTTGGGGCTATAGTATTAAAATTACAAACATTTTGTATGCTACTCTTAAAGTATCTAGTCGGAATTATTCATTCAAACTATATACTTGGGGGGCTAC
Organism: Avena sativa; assembly: GCA_916181665.1. Classification (NCBI taxonomy): domain Eukaryota; kingdom Viridiplantae; phylum Streptophyta; class Magnoliopsida; order Poales; family Poaceae; genus Avena; species Avena sativa. The sequence goes on from OV702284.1 coordinate 382,331,330, forward strand.
AACACAAAGTTTCTTACTTAGTCACTCTCAGAGCATTCAGAACAAAATACATATGGTTTTCTGTCTAAATCCTTGGGGGCTACAGTGGGATATTATATGTGAAATGCAAAGGCATAGAAAACTTACGTATGCGGTGATCTTGAGGTTGCTGGCAGTCTCAATGAACAGTTTGCGAAAGGCAACTGTGTTAACCCGGAGGATTTCCGCCTGCTTAATAAGCTCCTCAAGGCCGCATGTTGGAGAAGTCAGCGCTACACCAGGAGTCACGGCAGAGGCGCTCGGAGTCAGCGCTACAACACTTTGGAGGAGGTGCTTTCATGCATTGCCTGCTCGCCAGCAACGGGGATCAACTCGGCAGCATCAGGGACCTTCCTGCGAAGGAGTGTTGTCCAATTCCATGACGGAAGGATCAGATGCTACCTTAGTCGGAGATCCGACAGGCACGACAGATGGCTGGACGGATGGGGTGGGAGGAGCGATGGTGGGAGAGGCCTGGACAAACATATCTCTAATGTTTTTTAGAAGCCCCAATTGTCTTGGAGGTCTTCTTCAAACTCAGACTAGACTTTTTCCTAAAATGTACAATGTATAAGTACATGAATAAGAGAAGTAAAACAACAATGTCGGAGGAAAAGAGGCTTACACAACATTCGACTCCTTGGTGAAAGGGATGCTGGCTAATCTTCTTTTCTCCGCCTCTAGGGGGCAGTGGACTTCTTGGAGGCTCCACCCTCCATCTTCTTCTTATTGCCTCCGCTAGCACCGTCAGAGGTGGAGCTCTTCCGCTTCCATGCCAGTGGGACTTCGTCGTCGGACATGACTGTGAATTCCTTCATCTTGGGGTCATAGACTTGGGGATCCATGGAGGTCTCCTCCAAGTCCCCCGGTTGTTAAGTGAAACCAACATGTTAGACGGAAGTATGTGTTCAAGTCAGAAGGACTAGAGTATATGTCAAAGCAGTAAATGAAAGTTACCTTTGGGCACTTGTCGTCCTCAAACATATCATAGGTGATGGCGAAGACACGCTTGCAATCCTTCACCTTGACAATTTCCTTGAGGCAGAGCTTGATGGAGTCATTAGAAAAGTTATCCTCGGAGATCCGGAGGCTATCTTTTATATCCTTGGTGTACTAACACATCGGCTTCTCGCGGTGTTGTAGAGGTTGGATCCGCCTGATGAACCAGCACATGGCCAAGTCCAAGCCGATCAGACCCATCTCTATGAGCCAATCAATCCTCCTTACGACGCGGGAGGCTTCGTCAGTGGAAGGGAGGAGGGCTTGTGATCTCCATGTAGGGGCTTCAGTGGTAGGCATGTCGATGAAGTACGGGTACGATGCTTCTCGGTCGGCCAGAGGGATATCTGGGTCGTAGAAGTACGTACGCTGCCAGTTCTTGCAGGAATCATGTCCTACAATGTCGGAGAACCGCCGGATCTTGAAGTTATTGGTCCCACAGTTCCTGAGATCCTCCTTGCTCACTCCAGCTTCCCTCTTGAGGGTGAAGAATTATATGAATATATCTAACCTAGGCCTAATCCCTAGGTATACCTCGCACAGAGCCGCGTAGTTGCTAAGTGTGAGGATGCTATTGGGGGTCAGGTTCTGAGGTTGAACCCGAAAGTGTTGACTTGGATGCAGAAGTCATACAACAGCAAAGGAGACGTCGCGTATGAATTAAACTTTGAGGTATACCTTTTCTCCGGGTTGGGGAGAAGGGACAACCTCGCCGGCCGGCGTCAGCCAATAGACCAGACCCTCTATCACATGGAGGCACCCCTTGGCTATCATCTCTTTGATATTGCTATCGGAGATGTCTGAGCCATGCCACTCCCCCTTGTGGGAGTCAGCCTCCTCCTCCAGCGGCTTGAGCACCGCTGGAATATGGTCGCCGCCGGTGGATTCAACCACCGCAAAGCGCGACACCACCACACCCTCCGGTAGGACGTGAATCATGCTGGACGGCTTGGCCGAAGCCTCGCTGGACGTCGCCATCGATGGGGTGCTGCTACTGCTTGCCATTTGAGTGGAGGAGGTGGATTAAAAGATGGGGACATATTGGGGTTTTCTCTCTACGTGCATGCGATGTGCTCGAGGAAGATTTGGGATGGAGGAAGAAGACAATGCGAGAGCGAATGAGGTGAAAAGATAAATTAACCACCGCAGTTAAAATATATAGCCCCGACATCAATATTCGTTCAAAATGATCTAACGGTCGACACGTGGACAACGCGTGCGAGAACATGTGCGGAGATTCTGCCACACTCCCACCGCCGCTGCTTGATGTTTCGGGCTTCTCACGCAGGAAAATCTTTATGATTATGTTTGCTGCATGTGTGAGTTACGAGGCATCGCTAGTCTATGGTCTATGTCATATCACTAACATATGCAGACGAACAGTCCCATCTGAAGATTCCAACATGGACGGATCATGTTCGGCTACGAGAAGAGTATGATGGAAGACTTAGTGATTCTCTGACTTATGTGTTGAAGACGGAGAATATTGCAGGGTTCTTTGGAAGACTACAAGATATTTCTTAACGATTTGCCGACACCACCTAGACGGAGAATTCAATCTAAAAAGGCAATACGGTGCAAGATCTCGGTGTTCTCCGGGGGCTACTGTTGGGATATGCTAAATGGGTACTACCATAGCATGTATCTAATCCGGACAACCTGAGTGGCCCACAGTTGGTAGCAAGGCCCATGGTCTGCTGGGCGGCCCAGTTAGATGGATCTAGAAGGGAGGCCCATGACAGACAAAGGAAGTCTACGATGGAGTCGCCGACATACTTGGAGCCTTGGAGTGCAAGACACGTAGACTAGTTGGAGCTAGTGTAGGACTTTGTAAATTGTCCAGCTAGGACTTTTCCCTGTAACCCTAGGATCTAGCGTCTTTATAAGACGGACCTACGGGAGCCTTTAGGGCACAACTCAACACATCGATTCACATACCTCGCACAGTGAACCAATCCCTGTAACTCGGCGTATTGCCCTTATAGTAATTTATAGAAGGATTAGGGTTTCGCCACCGTCATGGGACCTAAACCTAGGTAAGCTATGTTACCTCGTACCTGCCAACTTACCGCCTTCCCCCATGTCTCTAAACACGCACTGTGAGGACCTCTCCATGGCGTACTCATCGGCAATACCACGACATGAAGCACACAATTTGTAGAAGAGAATTGGGCATCAACTGGTGCAGTTGAAGCCCGTAGAGGAAAAGAAGCCCACGGAGAAAATTGTGGGCAGGAAGTGACAATCCCCGAAGTACAAAGGCGAGAAACATCACCCGAAAACCAGCAGGTGGGTCGGGGATTACCTCTACACCCAGAATCTTGACATCTCCCTTGTCCTGGGAGATCAAGTGGGCCGCACATAGGCGGTGCAATTCCACCTCCCTTATCATTGATCGCCACCAACTCCCGCGGTGACGCGACCGACACTGGTCTTCTTGGCAGCACCGGCGATGCTCGTTCCCGCAACAGAAACTTTCTTCGGCTTGCCCATCTTCTTGGTGCGATGTGTCGCGCGCTGTGCATGAAGAATAGAGGAAGGGAATACATGGAGGATGTCCAGTGCAAGAAGGAGCAAAGGGCTCTGGAAATGGCAGAAGAAAAGAGAGAGACGAAGTGAAAATAGCAAGCGACGAATGGGAAAATTTCTACCAGGGCCCTTAGCGGTATAAAAGGAGGAATATGATGACGCACAACCATCGATCTACTAAAACATAACATGTTTCACACATCCCGTTGCACACGTGGCAGCTGCCACCCGAACAGTCGCATGCACTCCCTCCACTACATGCGGAAATCGAGGAGACGCGATTAATTTTACATAAACTATGTGTGACTGGTCAAATCCAAGTCAGAATGTGGGACCCATGACCTTTTCGTCCCATCAACTTCGTTGCCGCAGACGGTTGAGCTCACCAGGCGTCAGTAATGACGTCACCAATCGCAAAAGCAGAGGCTTGCAACGACTCCAAACTTTCGACTCATGGCAGAGTACTTACTCGAGTTTATGGCTCGATCAAATACTCGAGAGCTACTCCTATCAGGAGCACTAGTCGTGCACTTGAAGAATTGGTCAAGTCCTTGAGGAACTCAAAGAAAACTTCAAAAGAATTTTTCAGCATCACTTTTTGTGCTTCGAGTCCTTCTTTGAGTCCACGACTCGATTACGAAATTGGAGGCTAGTCCCATAGGGAGCGTCAGTTACATCGGTTCATTAAAGGCATTCATGAGGTTAAAGTTTTCGCTCAAGTTTGCAACTCGAACAGACACTCGGGGACTACTCTCATAGGGAGCGTTGGTCACGCACCCTATGATTCAATTGATTGTGATCCTTCAGATCGTTTACGACTACAACGAACACAACCGACACAATTGGCGACTCCGCCCAAAATTAATGATAAGAGATATAACTTCTCCTTATCCACCCTAAATGTCTCCGCGATGATAAACTTTCGGATGCTACGTCTGAGGCGCAAAGATAAGACCTACAAATGCAAATCTGATGGTATGATAACGCACCCGAATGTGCTTTGCTAGTAATATCCCGTGTCAGCAGGCACGATGAAAAATCCTAATAGACGCATTGGGTATATAACTTAAAACACTGGAATTTGACTCCTATAAGAACTCCGCGGGCTGAGTCGAATTACACCAGCAATTTTCTGGATTCAAGTCTGGGGACTCGAGTCTGAGTAGATAGCGTTGTTTTGCCCAAATGCAGTTAACTGAACGTGATCCATTGGAAGAGTCAGGCACGCGTATCAACTATCCCTATGAACCAATATCCTGACCCAAAACATATTTGGATGAACGCACTCGAAGACTTAAGAGTCTCTAGTCGAATCTACGATTCGACTGAACACTCGGGGGCTACTGACATGGGTATGCCCTATGGGTGCCTAATGTTAGCCTACCCAGTCCGGCCCAACGGAAGCCCATGAGACGACGTACCCCTGATGGTGAAGCCCAAAAAGGATTTCGGATGGCCCAAGCCCTAGAAGGATGCGACTCCTTGAAGAACACGGCTAGCTTTAGATAGAAATTCAAAGGGAGAAACCCTAAACTTGTAACCTACTTGGCCTATCCTCGGGACCTGGCCTATCTATATAAAGGCTAGGAGGGCACAACGAGGAGGGAACCTCACAACCCTAGCATACACACCGCCATATCTCATCTGCGCACCCCTGTAACCTTCGGCTTCGCCATTATCGAGAGAAGACAAGCATGAGTAGGGTTTTTCGGGGTCCTGAACCTGGGTAAATCCTTTGTCCCATGTTGCTTGTATGTTAGCCGTTCCGTGATCTCCAGCATCCCCTCCTTCTCCAAAACCCAAGTCCATAACAATGGGCATTGACGAGTCAAACCCTTGTCAATAGCCTTCTCTATCTCCAACTCCCCCTGAGCTCAATCGAGGTGGGCACGCGGGACCGGGTCGTCGGGGTTGGCACAGAAGGCGCGCCAGTAGTCGATGTACCCTTCTTGGATTTCTTGCCACCAGATGTGATGTGGATAGAAGACATGGTCGATGACGGCAAAACTGAAGCATTTGCCGATGGTCTGGTTAACCGGACCTTGGTACGGCAGTGATGTCCTGTGGGGCCTTCACTGCTACAACGCCACACCATCGCTGCCCTCCTTATCATTGGAGAAGTTGTCGTTGCTATCCTCACTGTTGGCGGCAGCACAGCCATCAGGTGGGTTGCGAGGGGCATAAGGATTCTCGACTAGCAATGCTTCAATGTATCCTTGATGGTCAAATGGGTGTGGCGTACCCTACAGGACGATGGAGGGTTGTGGCTTCAACTCATTAAGGTCAAATATCTCCGGGCCTCCCCTTGCTGGCATGTGAGCGTCGGGAGGGCTCCCAGTTTTGGCGAGCCATCCAGGACATTAAGCACAAACATCCGGTGGGGGGGTACTTTTCACCATGGGCAACGGGCGAGAAGTCCTATTTTGGGTGGATCCTTGGCTAGCGGTTTCTCTCTTGTGCCAGGAGTTCTTGGCGTTATTCGCCATTTGCGTAGCTTCCACGATATTGTTGGCCGAGGCAGGTCAAGGAGGCAACTGGAACATCCCGTTTTGGAGGACCTTTAGCCCTGCTGAAGCAGCTAACTTCTTGAGACTACGGGCTCCCATCCCGCATCCCTCTCGAAAGAGAGGGACGAGGAAACTTGGTGCCAGTCTTCCTCGGGAGACTTTTCGATTAGTTCGGCATATAGGACCCTCTTCTAGGATCCTGAACTGGAATGGACGACCCTCCTCTAGAAGGCACGTCTTCCCCTTAGATTGAGGATTGGCAGTTGTTGCAGGAGCGCCTTCCTTCAAGGGTGGAGGTGTCGAAACGTAATGGTCCTGGCAACGGACTATGTCCATTATATGGAACGCCGGAAACATGCGCCACATTATGTTCACGTGTCCCGCCGCTCAGTTTTTATGGAGCTTTATCCGGGAAGCTCTTGGGTCGACATGGAAGACCCAAGATCTCGGCGAGTTCCTTGAGACGAAGGCAAACCGGACCGAAAGAAGGCGTCACCTCTTCTGACTAGTGTTTATGGCCCTAACATGGACGCTATGGAACATTCAGAATAAGATGGTGATAGAGAGGATCTTTCCAATCGTGCCTCTGACTCCATTTTTGCTTTTCTTGCTTATCTTTAGCGGTGGTACCCACTATCTAAGCAGCGGGGTCGGGAGCGCTTGGACAACCTTCAGGCACTGAGTTCGTCTCTCCCCGAGGGCCCTGTCTAGTGGTCGTGATCACCCTCCTTTTTTATTTTTTCCTTTGGGCGATGTTGTGTTGTAGCCCCAGCGGACGTGTTTTTGCTCTTTTTCTTTGATTCCTCGGCATCGGTGGCGGTTGTGTACTCTGTATTCGGATGTTGCTTTATTTATAAAGCGGGGCGAAAGCCTATTTTGAGGAGGTGGGTTGCGAGGGGGCTAGAGGAAGAAGGGGAGGCCAGCAGGTGGGTTGCGACGGGTGCCGGGAGGAAGAGGGCGGCCAGACATGGCTGTTTTTGGTAGTGCGGTGTTGTGTCGCTACTACATGGGCCTTTCCATTTTTATAGCGGAGCAGCCGCTCCGGCGAAAAAGCCCGCTCGAAGCGTAGAGAACCTACCAAAAACGGCGGGAATCAGCCAGAATAGACACGAAACGACGACGGAACTAGCGGGAAACAGTGGTGGCGGAACCTTTTCCCGCCGTTGAGAGACGGGCCATCACGGGAGACAGTCTTGGGCGAGGTTGCGGCGTCACGGGCATTTGGTCACTGACACGAGGGCCTGTGCGCGGACACGAGGGAGTACAGACGCGTTGTCCGCGTCACGACTGGGACGACGCATTCCCATCGTATATTTAGGTTAGGAAGAGTGAATTCCACTTTTTACCCTCTAGTTATGCATTTGTGACACTAATTACCCTGTCGAGTGAAAAATCATCTCAATTACTCTGTTTAAAAGCTTTGAACCCTCGTTTTCTGATGCATGTATATTCGGCAAGGTGTAAACTATTAACTGGAGTTTAGAAATACCAAGACGACGATGACGAATTGAGCATATGGATGAGAGAAGTATGAACATGATTGTCGATCATGCTCTCGGATCCTTACATATTTTACATCGCCACTCTGCTTAACATGCCGGTCATATCGAATAGAAACTAGCAAAATGCTAAACGTGGGTAAAATTGTGTTCAGTGTCTCTGAAATGAGATATTTCGGTAGAAGTTCTACTAAATGGGATAAAATATGTCTTAAATGCAGAACTACGGGGTAAAAAGTGGAATTCACTCGACTAAGAATGGATCGTCTCAAACACGTGTTGTCGTTTGGATCTGACCGCTGAAACAATTTTCACCGTCCAACGCGGACCGATTCGGATCCCCGTTGGTCGAGAGATACCCTTTACAGCAATGTTTTGTGGTCTCTTCAATTTTTGCAAAACAAAGAGCCAAAGAGGCACATGTAAGCGCGCTAGTGGACACAGTACCCGCTGTAAGAATCAGCTTTTCTTTAGACGCCGGTAAGAATCAATTTGAGAAAGAAAACTCGGCTACTTTCGTTTTACTTTTTTTCACCATTCTGGAGGCTTGTTCTCTTCGGTCTCCCCGGTCTGCCTGGCAAACGTAGGCGGTAGGTACCCAAACCCCGAAAACCCTCGCCGCTCCGTCTCGTCGGAGAGGATGGCGGAGGCGCCGAATCCCTTCCTCCAGCAGCCAGACGAGGGGAACGTGAACCTCCTCGGGGATATGTTTGGCCACGTCGCACCCCAGCCCGCCGCCGCGAACGGCAACCCCGGCCGGCCTCTTCCCCACCTTGCTCCTGCATATGCCAATCTTGGCGTCGCTGTGCTCCAGGCTGCCGCAGCGCAAGGTTTGGACCTGTTCGGCGCACCACTTCCCCAGTCCCAGGATCACCCCGCCGGGAACGACGACGACATCCATGCCCTCCAGGCCGCCGACGCCAACAACGCACGCCGCCGCGCCCCTGGCCGGAATGGGAGAGCGCGCGACGCCGGCGGGAACGGGAACGGGGGACGCGACGCCGGCCGGAACGGGAGCGGGAGCGCGAACGGCGAGGAACGCCACTCAGCAACTGGTACGCTCGCTCGCTCGTTTCTGCTCTGATTCTCTCCGCCCTCTCCGGTGCCACGCCCATGCGTGGGAGATATGGGCCATCCGTACGACGCCCGGCCCAGCCCTTCCTTTGAGACGATTCAATGATTTATAGTTCCATCCTGGTATCACAGGTTTTGCAAACAGCCCTTAATTTTTGCAATAGGCATGAAATCCTGCATGAAAAAAGATATATTTAATCATTGAATTAAAATATAAATGATTAGGTGCGCGAAAATTTGAGTTTATTATTTAAAATATAAATGACCCCGGTTTATAGATGAAGATGTGCAATGACTCGGACATTGGTCTCACCTCATTCTGAATTACCATCAAATACAAAGCCCTTGAGCAATTGTGAACATTGCATATGTCTTGGAAAAAATATTACCTATATAGTGGAAACCATAACTGACTCCTCTATAGCTTTGTAAGTCATATGAACCTTCCTTTCTAGATTCTATCCAGTACCCAAAGCATCTTATTTGGAAAAAATGATTGTCCTAATCTGCATGGCCCATAAACACAGCTTTAAACCCCTCTTAACTTATGTAGCAAAGCAAACCAGCCATTACATAACAACTAAAAAAGATTATTTTTTTAACATCCAAGAGAGAGCTCAGCAGCCAGCCTGATCTACCAAATTAACATCCACGCTCATACGACTCAGATTTTCATAGATACATACCCTTTGAGATTAAAAAAAAGTAAGCTCGCATTGTGCATTATGAATTATTTCCCCCTTTTTGTACTGATGTTTAATTTGATTAGTTTTCTTCAAAATAAAATTCAATTTGTTGTACAGTTCAAACCTTATTAAAGTTTCTTTTCCTTTGAATATTAGGTGCGGAGACATTTGCAGATATAATGACCAAGGTGAGCAAAGCTATTTCCTCCATGCTTGGTGTAATGTATCATTGTGCTATTTTGTTACGAAAATTTGCACACTGCTAGAATACAACATTGCGCACATGCAGGTATTTTCTTTTGAAAATTTTGAAACTTTGTAAATCAAAGTTTTTAGTGCATTGCATCCAGGTAGGAGCAGGCAAAACCCTGTTCATTGTCTTGCCGATGCTCTGCAGTGATGGGTTTTGTTTTGTGAATTTATAATAACAGTTGTGCATGTTTCTGGTTGGGAACCTGACGTATGTCCAAAGTAATATTGTTACAATATTGTTGCTGTTTTACTGAACTGTGCTACTTCCTTGTGTTGACACTCTGCACGATGTATACTATCAGTTTTCTTAAGTAGCATTTGCAGGCAGAAGCTTCTGTTCTAAATGCTGAATTCTTTGTCAGTAAGATATAGCATGTGAGCATTGTAATCTGTTGATAATCAGTAGTTCAACTTATTAGTACTTGAAACCACTACTTCAAGAGTTATAAATAAAAAACCTTCATAATTATGCTTATAGTGCACAAATTTGACAAATAGGTAAATGATCCACACACAAGAGGCAGGTAATTACAACAACTAGCACACATAGCTGCTGCCTTTTTTTCTTTCGAAGAATCATAACAGCACACTGTTCAGTAATGTCGATGTGTTTCAAGCACACACACGAACCAGTATAGGAGCTTCTTGGTTTAGATACATAGCAAACACTCTCGAACAAATAACATTCACATGCAGCCAGCCATGTAGATGTCAAATGGAGTATTGATCCTAATTAGGATTCAAACTAATGTTTTGTAGATTTCTGGGAAATAGCTTCTGGTTGGGCAGATCTATTGGACCTACACACCCTCTTATATATAGCAGAACTTAACTAGTACACTGGAATACTCTAGAATCTGGTAGGACACTAACTTAGACTCCAACATTCACTGGAATGTTCCAGGCACCCCTAGGAAAGCACTACTATACTAACACTCACTGGAACATTCCAGGTTCACCTAGGACAGTCTCTAACACTCCCCCTCAAGATGGGTGATAGATATCTATCATTCCCATCTTGTTACAAGCTAAACTTCACTCTTTATTTCCTAATTCTTTAGTTAAACAGTCTGCAATTTGCTCACTAGAGGTTACATGACTTATTTTAATTATACCGTCATCCAACTTTTCCTTTATGAAGAAGCGATCAATATCCACATGCTTGGTTCTATCATGTTGAACATGGTTGTTTGCGATATTGATCGCTGACTTGTTATCACACCACAAATTTAAAGGGCCTTTCCTCAATACTTTCAGTTTTGAAAGAAGATTCCTCACCCATAACATCTCACTCAAACCTTGCGACATAGCTCTATATTCAGCTTCACCTGTTGACTTTGAAACCACCGCCTGCTTCTTACTTCGCCATGACACTAAATTTCCCCCGACAAACACACAATAACCAGATGTTAATCTCTTATCATCCAAGCAACTTGCCCAGTCAGCATCACAATACCCATCCACATTTAGATGACCATTCCTTTTGAACCATAGTCCCTTTCCTGGACTACCCTTCAAGTACCGAAGGATTTGATTGACCGCATCCAAGTGTCAGCTCCTAGGATCATGCATGTATCTGCTCACTACACTCACTGCATATGAAATATCAGGTCTTGTGTGACATAGATAGACGAGCCTTCCAATAAGCTTCTGGTACCTCTCCTTATCCACCGGTTCCCCATATTCGGGACATAATTTGTGGTTTGGATCGATAGGGATTGATGCAACCCGACACCCAAACATGCCTGTGTCACTAAGCAAGTCCAATACATACTTTCGCTGGGAGAGAACAATCCCTTTGGGGGATCTAGCAATTTCTATGCCAAGAAAGTACTTGAGTTGGCCAAGATCCTTTACCTCAAATTCCTTGCATAGGCTGTCTTTCAATCGTGATATCTCCACTTCATCATCTCCGGTGATTATGATATCATCAACATATACGGCAAGGATTGTAATTTGGTTATTTGAGTGTCGACAGAACACCGTATGATCCCCATTACACTGCTTATATCTCATACCACATACAACTCGTCTAAATCTATCAAACCATGTCCGCGGAGATTGCTTGAGTCCGTATAGAGATTTTCTCAACCTGCATACCTTTCCTGATGTTTTAGGAGTGGAGAAACCAGGTGGGTCTCCATGTATACCTCCTCCTGTAAATCTCCATACAAGAATGCATTCTTGACATCCAACTGATGCAAAGGCCACCCGAAGTTAGTTGCACATGAGATTAGGATCCTCACTGTGTTCATCTTTGTCACCGGCGCAAAAGTCTCATCATAGTCAATTCCATATGTTTGGCTATATCCTCTCGCGACTAGTCTTGCCTTGTACCTTTCAATTTTCCCTTCTGGATTTTGTTTCACGGTGTAGATCCATTTACATCCAATAGCTCTCTTTACTGCTGGAAGATGTACAGGTTCCTAAGTTTTATTCCTTTCGAGAGCATTTAACTCCTCTATCATGGCCTCGCGCCACTTCGGGTCTTGCTTTGCTATTTTCCAGTCTCTTGGGATCACCACAGATTGTAATGATGCGATGAAGGCCATGTAGTTCGTAGATAGAGATGCATATGATACATAATTAGCTATGTCATGCTCCTCCCGGTACCAATTTGGAGGTTTTCTAGCTCCAGCTCGGGTTCCTTTTCTTAAGGCAATGGGCAAGTCCATTGAATCCCTCGTAGTAGATGGACCTGTGTCATCAGGCAATTCAACAATTTCAACACCTGTTGGACCTTGTTGCTCCCCCTGCACCTGTGTGTCACCTGCCGTAGGGGCCTGTTGTTGCAGATGCTCATGTTGCGATTTTCTCCGTGTATACACTTTTAAGTTTTCTTCCTCGTTCGGCTTTCTCCATCTCTCTTCGACCATAGGATATGGGACTGAATCAACCACAACACTCAAAGGTTCATCTTCGTTTCTCCTCAACACTTCACTCTCCCCCTCTCGACTAGCCTCACTCGTGCTAGGAGAGTCAAGGTCAATGTCAAATAATGAGCTGAGATCGGTCTTCTCTCCATAGTATGGCTCAGACTCCCTAAATGTCACATCCATGCTCACAAATGTTCGTCACTCGATAGGACTCCAATACTTGTAGCCCTTCTGTCCAGATGGGTATCCAATAAATATAACTTAACCGCTTGTGGGTCCAACTTCCCCACCAAGGGTCTATGATCTCTAACGAAGCACGTGCAACCAAATACTTTAGGAGCAACTAAGAACCTGTTCTCACCTAGCAACATTTCACATGGTGACTTCATCCCAATCACCCTTGATGGCATGCGGTTGATGAGATACGTGGCTGTCATCATCGTCTCACTCCATAAGAATTTCGGCACATTCATTGTGTACATCAACGACCAAGCAACCTCCAAAATATGACGGTTTTTCCTTTCTGCTACTCCATTTTGAGGGGGCGTATCTGGACAGGAGGTCTGGTGCAATATACCTTCTGCTGACAAGAATATACCAAACTCCTTATTCACATACTCGGTCCCATTATCTGTCCTGATTACATGCACATGTGTATTGAACTGATTTTTCACATAGGCATAAAAGTCCTGAAAACATCCGAATACCTTATTTTTATGCCTCATGAGATACACCCAGGTCATACGAGAATAACAGTCAATGAATGTCACAAAGTACTTCATTCCACTTATAGAGATAACAGGGCATGTCCAGACATCTGAATGAATAAACACAAAAGGCGAGATACTCCGGAGTCCCCTACTCACATAGGATGTTCTAGTGTGCTTCCCAAACTCACAAGCATCACACACTAATTTGTTATTATCCACCCCACACATTACATCAGGCACAACCTTACTCATTTTATCAAAAGACAGATGTCCCATTCTACAATGTTGAAGCATCACTATGGCTTCCTTCTCTCCTACAGTTGATGCTAGTACAGTACATACTGCATCACTTGTCACCTCCCGGTCCATGTACCACAATCCATTATGTCTGGTTCCGGTCCCAAGCCTCTCTCTAGTCAGCCTTTCCTGAATTAAACACATCTTGCGGTCAAGCATTACACGTCAATCTATATCATCAACCAAGGCACTCAATGAAATAAGGTTTACGGGGAAGGCGGGAACGTGAAGGACGGAAGATAACTTAATTGTGGGTGTGCACTGAATTGTTCCAACTCCTTTGATGGGCTGAGAGGTACCATCGGCAGTTTGAATAGTTTCTTTATGTGTGGGTAGATATTGGGTGTAAGAATCAAATTCTTTCAATGTGCCCGCAACATGCTTTGATGCACCTGAGTCTAATATCCAATTTGAACAAGACTTATGCAAAGATGTAGATGCATGGGCATAATTACCTACATCAGTATAGGCAAGGTGAGCGAACTTGTCGAAGCTGAAGTCCCCATAACTGCCATCATTAGTCACCTTTGCTTCCTTCTTTAACCCATCATGAGCAGTGCCCGAGGATTCTTCTTCGGAGACCGCCACATTTTCTCTAGGGCCACTTGAGTATCCTCGGCCTCTGCCTCTGCTTAATCCCCCTCTATTATATCACCAAATTCCCCTTCGTGGGGCCTGCAATTTTAGCTCAAATGACCATTCTCACCACAATTGAAGCAGTCCCTAGTCTCCAAGCTTTGGGTTGCAACGAAGGCTGGACGAGATGGAGTTGTTGTGTTGCTCTTTGTCAACTTCAATCTGACCTCTTCCTGTGCGATCGCTGCTATGGCATCCTCTAGAGTGGGAAGTGAAGGCTGATGGTACAATGCAGCACGTCTTCCCTCGAACTCAGGGTTTAGGCCTTTCAGAAATTTCGTCCCTTGCCTGCGTTCAATCCACTTTCTAGCAGCAGCAATGCAATCTGCATGCTGGAGCTCCAGAGGATCATAGTGATCTAAATTAGCCCACAGATGCTGCAACTCAGGAACATACTCCATCACAGACTTGTCCTCTTGTCTCAGTTCACTTAGTCTCTCCTCCGTTTCAGCCATCAACATTATGTTCCCTTCACCTGAATACAATTTCTTTAAAGTCTTCCATACCTCAGCTGCACTTGAGAGGATCTCCACAGATGTTGCAATTGTTGGGGATAAGGAATTTAATAGCCACGCTACAATCAGTGAATTAGTAGTACTCCAACCTTTCCATTTTGGAGTTGTCTTGTCCCTTGGCTCGGCTGCTTCACCCTCAACATAGCTTTATAGGTCTTTAGTCCTTAAGATGAACAAAGCCCTTCTTGACCAGCTCAAATAGTTTTTTACGTCTTCCAATTTGATCTCATTGGGTGGCAGTTCAATCTTCTGTGTCTGCTCTATAACTGCACTATTTGATGATAATGCAACACCTGCCTTGGTTGTGAGAAGCTCCGCCAGTTTCTCAAGTGCCTTCTCCAATCCTTGATTTTCCCCCATGATCTGAATAATCACAACACCTTAGAGAAATGCAAATTAGGTGCAAACCTATTCCCTGCAACCACCTGCAGCTACCACTCTCAGGTTCCTCTTCCAGATAACACCCATGTGCTTCTTCTCCTGGCCACAAGCCGCACACACACTAGCTCCAATCAGCTCTCCTCTTCTTGCACAGAAAGTTGCTGCACCTCTTCTCTGCTCTTCCACTCTGCTACAGGACAATGCTCGGTTGCAGTTCCTCCTAACGATTCTCCTCGCCGGGAGCTCCACCAACTGGTACTTCACCTCCAGAATTTCTGCAGCTAGGCGCCTCCCTCCTCCTACTGCTTCCAGCCAGCACAAGCCTCAGCTCCAGCTCATGCACTTGTGCCGCTGACCGCCGATTCACCGCCAGCAGCTACCTAGCTTTACCTCCAGCTCTGATACCATGTAGATTTTTGGGAAATAGCTTCTGGTTGGGCAGATCCATCGGACCTACACACCCTCTTATATATATAGCAGAACTTAACTAGTACACTGGAATACTCTAGAATCTGGTAGGACACTAACTTAGACTCCAGCATTTACTGGAATGTTTCAGGCACCCCTAGGAAAGCACTACTATACTAACACTCACTGGAACATTCCAGGCTCACCTAGGACAGTCTCCAACATGTTTATACTTTGGTAATTTATAATATATTGTGTTTTTTATTCTTTTGCAGTGATGGGTTTTGTTTTGTGAATTTATAATAACAGTTGTGCATGTTCCTGGTTGGGAACCTGACGTATGTCCAAAGTAATATTGCTACAATATTGTTGCTGTTTTACTGAACTGTGCTACTTCCTTGTGTTGACACTCTGCACGATGTATACTATCAGTTTTCTTAAGTAGCATTTGCAGGCAGAAGCTTCTTTCTAAATGTTGAATTCTTTGTCAGTAAGATATAGCATGTGAGCATTGTAATCTGTTGATAATCAGTAGTTCAACTTATTAGTACTTGAAACCACTACTTCAAGAGTTATAAATAAAAAACCTTCATAATTATGCTTATAGTGCACAAATTTGACAAATAGGTAAATGATCCACACACAAGAGGCAGGTAATTACAACAACTAGCACACATAGCTGCTACCTTTTTTTTCTTTCGAAGAATCATAACAGCACACTGTTCAGCAATGTCGATGTGTTTCAAGCACACACACGACCAGTATAGGAGCTTCTTGGTTTAGATACATAGCAAACACTCTCGAACAAATAACATTCACATGCAGCCAGCCATGTAGATGCCAAATGGAGTATTGATCGTAATTAGGATTCGGACTAATGTTTTGTAGATTTTTGGGAAATAGCTTCTGGTTGGGCAGATCCATTGGACCTACACATCCTCTTATATATAGCAGAACTTAACTAGTACACCGGAATACTCTAGAATCTGGTAGGGCACTAACTTAGACTCCAACATTTACTGGAATGTTCCAGGCACCCCTAGGAAAGCACTACTATACTCACACTCACTGAAACATTCCAGGCTCACCTAGGACAGTCTCCAACATGTTTATACTTTGGTAATTTATAATATATTGTGTTTTTTATTCTTTTTGCAGGCTAAGAGTGTGCTTACCCAACCTTTCGTCTTCACAAGCCTAGTTTACTCACTTGTTATTAGCTTTAGTCTCTCGGTCCATGGCAACAAGATGTCACTGGTCAATGGTAGACCAGTGGACTCAGTAGGTCACACTTTCTTGCCTGGCCCGGACAAATGGGTCACAACTGGTGCTATTGATGTTGTGATTACTTGTGTTGCTTTTTTGGTGATTCTGATGACACACTTCTACTTAATTTCGCATTTGAGGATGAAGCGACCAGCCGGTGCTCCTGCTATGCAGAGGTTGCATTTCTTTGCTATATATTTCCCTCTTGTTCTCATGAGTAAATAACTGATCTCACATTTGATAACAACTCCTTTGGTGTTCGTATGACAGGTACTATGCTTGTTTTATTCCAGTCACCCTGACCCTGGCCACAGAGCTATATTACCTTTCCTATGTGAGCCTGTCTCGGTAAGTCATCTCCCCCAAAAAAATTATTTTCTTGCGGTTGATTTGAATACCTTCTACCAGCACATGAATTTAAAATTTTCACGAGGTCGATTCGAAATTCATGATTGCTCATTGATCAGTTTTACTGACCCCACTTACGTGGCCGTCTATCATTTCCCAGGTATGCGGTGGATAATATTGAATGGATTATCTTGGGCATTTTCTCAGCCATTTTGATTTGTGGGAGCATGAACATTATAATATGTGTATGTTTCTTAACGTTTGTTATATTTACTAACAAAATCAGAATTGTCCTACTCATATCCTGGTTTGCTTAACTGATGCAGCCCCCCATCAGGCAGGATCAGGTGGTTGTTACGGAGCGTGTCCATGTTGTGTGAGGGTGTCAGCTGAGTGAGAGAAGTGTCCATGTTGTATGAGGGTGTCAGCTGAGTGAGAGAACGAAAAGAGACGGAACCTGGGTGTTATTAATCAAGTTAACTTAGTGAGAAATAGCTCTGGTTATGTCTTTTGCACGAACCAGGGCACTACTGGAATTTTGTCGAAACAAGCATGAATTTTTTTCATTTTACACTTCATGTAATGTATGAATGGGAAGTGGCCTCGAGATAGCTTGATCTTTTACCATCTGTTACTTGAATTATCAACACTGTTCTAAATCAGCATTCAAAAATAACATCCATACTTCAGTACTTGAGTTCATCAGATCAACTTGCAAACATTATCAGTCTATCACCATGCAGCTGAACACTTTCAGTTTCAGAGATCATCACTAGCTATGTTCATGATGCACAGGATGAGAGGAATCTATGCAAGTGCTTGTTTCTTTCACATGATGGAGCAGGAGTTGGCGTTATCGTCGTTGAACATGTCGGTGAGCTGGTCGTGCTGCCTGCTGACGTGGTTGTAGCCAGGCTCGGCGCTCCTGACGTAGCCGGCTGGGGCCCGCTTGTCGTAGGTGCCAGCGACGTAGGGCTGGCTGACCTGGCTATAGGGCACGTAGGGCCATATCTCAGCCTTCTTGCCCGTGGACCGCGCCTTCTTCAGCACCTTGCTCGCCTCCGCGTACCCTGACACCGTCACCTTCTGTTGCTTCCTGTTAATGTCCACTGATCGCACCCCTGAAATTGCAAAGCCCGTGATTAGTTCGAGTGCTAATCCCTGTAAAAAATGTGATGTCGATGTCATCAGCTGCATTTAGATGGAACTGAAGATGCAAAATCAGTGTTCGAATCCATCTGATGCAGCTTTTGCATGAATAAAGCAACATCATTGATATATACATCTACCCTATGTGTGCTTATGTTCAGTAAGGACTCCATTTCGAAAAATGTTCAGTACGGAACTGTGGTTCCTAGAGATCTGTAAGCAAGCTAAATCCTCCCTTTAGAAAACTTATTTCATTTCATTGTCCTACATGCAACACGCGCTGAATATATTCTTGTGTAAATTGCAATCTAGTAAGGTCACGGAAATTTCGTTCGTCCGAGAAGTCCTATTCACATCTGACAAGATTAATGTGTGGCATAGTTATAGGACTTCTTTTCGCATCAAAACATAAGTAAACCTAGATTTCATTCCATATTTTTCAGATAATATATTGCTAAACACTTGATCTCGGCAGAAGATCTAGGGAAGAAAAACTCTGTTACTATGTGTTTATGCTTCGGCGAAGAAAAACTCTGTTATATATCTGTTACTGTAACTAGCTAAGCAGAGATAGAGGTAGAAATTTTCAAGGAATTCAAAAGCCCATGGTCAATTCAAGTGCTAGTCCACAAGCATGCAGTTGATGTCCTGGTTCAAGAGAGGCTGCAACTAATGCCTCAGACAGTACAGTTCTACTCCTGTCATGCATGCTTTCTTCAGACTTCTTTTCCATCAAAGCACAAGTAAAATTAGTGGAGTCCATCTGATGCATCTTTTCAGCACATCACATGTTTCCAGAAGACATCATCAGATGACTATATTACATACCATGTTTTCAGAGCATAGTGTTAAACATCTTATCTCTGCACAAGATTTAGGGAAGAAAAGGCTCTGTTACTATGCGTTTGTGCTTTAGGGAAGCAAACTAGCTGAGCAGAGCAGCAGAGTTAAAGGAACTG
Source organism: Avena sativa (assembly GCA_916181665.1). NCBI lineage: Eukaryota > Viridiplantae > Streptophyta > Magnoliopsida > Poales > Poaceae > Avena > Avena sativa. Next base: position 382,350,439 of record OV702284.1, read on the forward strand.
AAAACAAGGCTCATGACTTATATAAGTGCGCTAATCCACAAGTGTACATATCATGTGCTTGCGACATATGTGAATCTTACTCATTTCTTGGTCTAAAACTCTAAATGCGCTCATTAAGAAATAATGTTTCCTGGTTCAAGTGAGGCTGCCTGCAGCTAATGTTTCAGACAGTACAGTTCTACTCGTATCATAGTACTCCTACATGCTTTGCTAAGACTTCTTTTTCATCAAAGCACAAGCAAAAACCCAGCTCAGACTACATTATAAAAGGCATAAAATGTAACATTCACTATGATGCGTGCGTGCAATGTCTAAGAAGATGAGCAGACAGAGAGAGCAGAGGTGAGAAGTACCTCTCATGGAGGAGAGCGCGTTCTTGACCTTACGCTCGCACCCCTCGCAGTCCATGGAGACCTTGAGCTCCACCGTCTGCATCTGCCTCCTCTTCCTCCTCCTGTCGTAGCCATGCCCTCCGCCGCCCCCCAGCAGGTCAGACAGGTACTCCAAGGTGCGCCACAACCCCATTGCTGCAAGCTCCCTCCCACTCTCAACAGCGGCAACAAGATGGAGAAGAAGAAGAAAGTCTTTAAAGAACCAAGAAGCAAGACCCCTGACGACCAGAGATAGTTTTCTTGAATGTCACCGGCCAAAGATACGAGATATGAGACGGAGCAACGCTGGTCTTTATACGCTGCGCGCGCTGCTGCTCCTTGTCCTTGTGCAGTGACAGCAGAGCCATGAAAAAAAAAGGACTATGCGAGACTTTTTTTTTCCCCTCCTTTGGCAACAGTGGTTGCGTGCGTTGATGATGTGACCAGGGGGAAATCAATGATGTGAGGAATTAAAGGGAGAGGACAGGAGGAGCTGCTGCTGTCAAGGAGATCAATGTCTTGTGCAGGCAAGCAAGAGATGGTTCTCGGACGCCACAGTGGCCTAGCTAGTCTGTCTAGTCTAGCTATGGCCTGCCTGTCTGTCTTGTGGGACCATGTGCGTGCAATGCATTGCATGCATGAATGCACCCTCCTTCCTCTAGCAGGAGTAGGCCTTTGGAAAAGCACATGGCCAGGACAAGCTGCACAAAGGCTATACGAGAGGGAAGCGACTGCGATGGAACAGAAGATGCATGCAGGAAAGGTCTTGACGAGGGACATAGGTTGGAGGTCGAAATAAGACCAGAAATGAACGGCACTGTTGTCGAATGACAATGTGCAATGGCACTGTGGGTGGTGGCTGGCCGAAGATATTTTCTTGCAGAATTGCAAGAGTACACCTGCTCTCTCACCACTCACCAGCTGTGTTTTGTTCCATCTTCGCGACTATGTGAAATCTACAGCAACATTTGTTTAGAGGCGGTAGGTCTGGGCACGGGCACGCCATCGACGAGGGATGTCCGCGCGTCGGATGAAAGATCGGGAGGCGCGTCCCTGTCTGAATTTAGCCTAGCGTCGCGCGCCCACACACAGCCACGGCATGTGGACGAATGGTTGGTGAGCCGGGTCCAGACGACGAGAAGCCCCATGTCCTGGTGGCGCTGCTGCTGCTGGCGGTGGTTCCAGTCGTGGACGGTTGCGTGCTCGGTTTCATGGGCACGGGGCACCGTCCACGACGACGGAGGGAGCCGCCCCCCTCTGCTACATTGCCGCTCTGCTCCTCGTCTTCTCAGCGCCGGCCCCAACTTTCTGAATGTTTTTTTTCCGTGGGTTGAAAAATGCGTGGGGAAAAAATCAGAGATCTTTGTAGCTTCCGATTGCCGAGTTATATGAGTACTAGTAAGTCTAAGAATTGGTTGCTGCGAACAGCCAGCCAATTATTGGCAACACGGTGAGTCAGGCGTCAATAGCGAGGAGGTTCAGGCTACATGGTGCTAGTACTACACCGATCATTGCAATGCAGTGATGCACCGTATTATTGATATATATCAGCCAGCCATGAGGAGCTAGCAGCAACCTGTGGCCGGACCATGAGACGACACATGGCTGGGCTGTCTAACTCAACTCATGGCGCCAGACCCTACGTGTTCCTGAACTCATCGAGCGAGCACGGGTTATCTTAAACCTTCCTGCTGCTGCTGCTGCTCTCTTCCGCGGCTTTGTGCATTCACTGCGCTGGTAGCATCTGCTACCATTGCTCTGTTGGTCAAAGAGGAAGACACAGAATACAAGAGTCCTCCTTCAAGAAGCAGCTGCAGATGGCAGATAGGTTTGAGAATTGACTGCGTACCAACCGTGAAGGCAACCAACAACAAGTGCACCAAGCACCCACACCACACGTAAGATCACATCGCCCGCTCTGCTGCAGGATCAGATCGGTGCGCCCACGGCAACTGCCAAAAACATCGCGTCGCACTCGCACTCGCACTGCAGAAGCAGCAGCTGGTGGTGCTACATTTCACCAGCAGATAGTAGTTTATGAAGTTGGCAAAAAAGATCATCGCTGGGACAGAGCGATAGTATCTAATAAGGGGCACGCACCGCTGTGTCCAAACGCACCACGGCAAAAGTTCTCATGGCAAACACTGATCATAGATGTGACAGCCTATTTCAACACTATTACACAGACTAGCTGACCAATATTATCGGCCTAAAGGTGGTGTACAGATGTCCTTCTCTGTCCTAAACTCTGAAGCTATCACTCACTCATGTTTGATACACCCTCTGTTCCTGAATACTAGTACCTCCATTTTCAAAGCTTAAGGGTAATATTTTTTTATTAAAAAATCAAGCTACGAAAAGTTTGACCATACTTCTAGAAAAAACTATCAAGAACTATGATATCATGTAAAAATATGTTTCATGATGTATCAAAGGGTATCAATGTTTGATTTTTAGAAAAAAAAATATAAACCTTAACCTTTGTAACAGAGGTAGTATAAGATCGTTTGGGCAGTTTAATTTGAGCTGCCAAAACATCTTATGTATAGAAATCGGAAGGAGCATTTGATAGGGGAAACTGGCGCAGTAATATCGTACCATTACTGAAGAAGCACCACCACATTCAAAATCTGGATTTGGCAGTGTGAAAAATATTAAATCTCAAATATTTCGGTGTATTGATTTAACCCTCACAGGGAGTATACATAGACGTACACGGGATAGGCGGAGACTTGGAGTACAAGATGTAGAATTCTAGTCTATCTCTAACCTATACACGTATAGGTACTCTAACATCCCCCCTCAGTCGGACCGGGAGTGAAGCGGATGCTTGCGACTGGATTTGAAGTCTTGTGGTTCCGTCGTATTCACCTCCTTGTCGTCATCACCTACATGAACATGATCATGGCTGGCACCTAGGGGCGGTGACTACGTCCCCTTCTAGTGCCTCTCTTCCCTCCCGCAGTCACAGCGGGAGCGGCGTGGACGCAAGTGACGACGCGGACGTTGTTGACTGGAGTTCTTGAGTTGATGTAGACGTTATTTTTTATGTCGATGTCGAGGTAGCCGATCGTGATGTAGCCGTGGTCGATGTAGGTGTGGTCGATGTCGTAGTCGTCGTAGTGGTGTGGCCGCCATTGCCGGAGGCGTAAAAAAATTGCGCATTTTTTGTTGTTGTTGTTGTTGTTGTTGTTGTTGTTGTTGTTGTTGTTGACGAAGCTGCAGTTGCGGACGTTTTGCACCTTACAGAGGTACCGTCAGGAGCGTCTCTTGGACACGGTCATAAGTGAGACCACCGGTTTTGCCAGGACCGGAGGAACCCACCAAGCACATAAGGTTTTGCCAGAACCATATGCATGGTCGTAGGGGCGTCACAATTGTGATGCCGGTTTGTTGATGCAGTCGTCGGGGTCGTGGACGCGGCGATGCCATCGTCGTGCCTTGCAGTTGTACTGTCAGAGGGCGTCGTAATTGTATGTCCATCGTGTGGACGGGGCGGCGGCGACGCTGTGTCGACGAAGATGTTGATGAAGACCATGTAGATGTAGACCTTGGCGATGACGTGTCGGCGATGATAGAGTAGGCGTTTCGGCGATGATCGTCGCTCGAAGGCGTCTCTTGTGACGACGATGATGTCGAAGCCTTGATGTCGGAGAAGTCGGCGTAGTAGTGTTCCACGCCGGCCTGGCGTGTGGATGATGTCGATGTCGCTTCTTTGTGGATGTGCTCGACAAAGATCTTGTTTTGTAGCCTGGCGTAGTCATATAACTTGATGTCGGAGGGGTTGTTGTAGTCGGCTCGATGTAGTGCAGATCGGCGATGTAGTCCTTCAGCTGCTGATGTCGTTGTTTGCCTTGATGTAATTCGACTCGGTGAAGATCTAAGCGGGCGGAACGTGTCGTCGTTATCTGGCCACATCAATTAAGTTCCGTGCGGCGTACTTGTTGGAGTCGTCGGTGCTGCATAGATCGTCCCTTGATGTAAATTGGGATCTTCATGTGGTGGCCTTTATCTCGTAGTGCAGGTTGGCGTAGATGCTTTGGAGTTTTCTGGTCAGATCGTGTGCTTGTGGCAGGGTTGACCTTTGCTCCATGACATCTGGCCAGCGGTCACCGTGGTGGATGTGCCTGCATGCAGCTCACGGACTCCTTACCTCTTTGCACGCGTATTATTTCCGTGACATCTTCCAGGGATCGGATCGGCGGCGTTGATCGCAGCATGGTTCAGCAGGTGTCCCCGAACTTGTCAGCAGGTTGGGACTCCGCTGCATGCACCGAAGTCGAAGAGTGGAAGGAGCGCTGCCGCAGATTCTCACCGGGTTTGGGTTCCTAGAGATTTAGGGTTTATTTTGTGGCTAATTGGATCTAGCGGAATATTAAGAAGGAATTTCGAAAATTTGGATCTAGTCTAATCTAAAAAACCGGCTAGATCTTTGATCGAGTCCGGGTGCCGCGCCCCCGAGGAGATTGATCTCTCCGGAGGCGGCGCGTGATGCGGAAGTGGTGGAAGGCTTAGGATCGGCGTCGCGAGGCAAACCGCTCTGATACCATGTGAAAAATATTAAATCTCAAATATTTCGGTGTATTGATTTAACCCTCACGGGGAGTATATATAGACGTACACGGGGTAAGCGGAGACTTGGAGTACAAGATATAGAGTCCTAATCTATCTCTTACCTATACACGTATACGTACTCTAACAGGCAGAAGATAAACATACGCTTTTGGCAAGATGGCACCACCAGTGCAAGCAATTTTGCACACATGGTGATTCTCTTTATCACGCATGTGCATGCATGAGGTTCAACAGCACACTGCCACCAAAATAGGAGGGCATTAAACTATTATTTAGTGCTATTAATGACCGGTTTATTAGTTGTGCCTAATAAATCTATTGGACCATCCTACACGAGAATTAACTCTAAAATAGGAGGGCTCTAATTTTTATATTAAACTATTTTTTTTAGAAATGAGCGTTTTGTTATTTAAAAGTAAGTTTATACCCGGCATTTGCATAACTAATGTCTATTATTTAGCGCTACTAATGATAAGTATAGTATGTTAAAAAAATGTCAGGTTTAGTACCGTGCTTAGGAATTTGCCCAGTCGGCCTCTCTTCTCTCTTCCTTCTCTTTCTCATCCAGCTAACGCAATTCTTCCATAGCTCCAATCGTAGCTCCTCTATGGATTTACTTTTGTCTTGGTTTTTCTAAAACAGATCCGTTGATGCAATGAATAAATGCAACGTCCATAGCAGTCTTCACCTCTCAATCCACCTTCTATTTGTTTGGTGTTTTCTTCTTAATTTCTCATCTCTCGATTCTGCCCCAGTGCTCTGCTTCTTTGGACCCCCTTTTCCCTACGATCTGGCTGCATAGATTTGAGTTGAAGGCCTAACGAGAGTGCTTGGTCACTGATTCATCAAGAGGAGGAGTTAAAGTTACTCGAAATTTAAATTCCAAAGGAAAATTTGGGGCATGTTGATAATTTGTACTTTTCGAAGTGAATGAATTGTTTACCTAATGCAACCATTGCATACAAATTTTTGCTGATCATTGCATCTGTGCATAGAAATTTTTCTAAGCTAAAGTTGTTGAAGTCAGTACCTGCGTTCAACAATGAAACAAGAAAGACTTGGTAGATTGGTTATGATAACAATTAAAAATGACATTTTAGAGAAAGTTTTTTATAAAGAACTAACTGAATATTTCATCTTTATAAAATGCGAGAAGGATGTCATGTTTCCAGTAAATATTTTATCTTAAGTGGTACATTTGAATCCTGTTATCCGTTTATGATAAGATGTAATTTTTCCAAAAAAATTGTATCACCAAACAAAAAAAAATATAACACAAAACCATGTTTCGCTAATTGCCAATGGTTACATTGTGGGAATTTTTTTTGTTACGCACCGTGCCTCCATTTTCTTGGGTACGTCCCTGCAAGCAGCCAGCAAAATACTAGTAGCACTTAAGCAAACATTTTCTTTATAACTGTCCACGGAGCACTCTGCAAGAAATGTTCACAAATTATTACTTGGAGATACGGCACAACAAGTCTAAGAAGTTCTCAAGTCCTTCACTCCCAAATTCCATCAAATCCCGAACAACGTCCAAAGTACCTGATGACCTTCATATCTTCGCGCATGGCATTCAGACTGCTTGGTAAGTTACCTCCGTTAGCGACAATATATATTGCTAGTGAACCATCATCCTTATCAACAAACTTGGCACTCATATAATCAATCTCATCCATGCTAGGAGCATGCAACCCAATAACACATAGCTCCATTCTGAAGTAGAAAATATCCCCTATCTCCATTCCAGGGATAGCACCAATCCTCCTCACGACGTTAGCCCTAAGATTCTTGCCCATCATGATGGCACCATCCTTAGGCGGGATGACCTCTTAAGCGCTTGCCCACATGCTGATGGCTGGTTGCCAGCGTAATGCTCATCATCATCGTTGTCTCCAATGATATAATAGTTGGCGTTTTTGGCTTGTAAGCTGCGAGAGGGGTGCCATCAATCAGTTGTTAGTCTGTTGATAATGGAGGCCAGACTTCTACCAGTTGGACTTCAAATGTTGGCGCCAGTGTTGACATGTCGATTGACACCACCCCTATCACAGCTAACAAGCCAAGAAAGCCAACTATTATATTATTGGAGACGGTGATGCTGATGAGCATTATGTTGGAAACTAGACATCAGCATCTCGGTGAGCGCTCAAGAGGTCGTCCCGCCTAAGTGGATATAGGATGGGTGATGGTTGGGGTAGTGGCAGCAATAATGGCGTGAAGATCAAACGCCACAAGTCCTCTAACAGGAAGGTTGGTGTTAACAGCGAGTTCACCCCCAATCCGTCCAGCAATCCCAGAGAGGCTATGGAAGAGGTTCTCATGACCTTTTAGGCATTGTGGCATAGACATGTTCAGTTATATGAGGCACAATAAATTGGCAAACATGCAGACCTTATGCCTCGTGCCATCATGATGGCCAAGAATATTAGGTCTACCATCGTGAGGAGGATTGGTGAGATAAGGGATATTTTCTACTGGAGACACGAACCGCGCTTGGTTCAGAGGAAGATCCCAGATCCGCGCGTATGCCCATGTCCGGGCGGGATACTAGCACCGCGCGATGGCAAGAGGCGCGGGCGTCGCCGCCTCCTTGAGAGGGAAGTGGTGGGCGCCGCGGATGGTGATATCCAGAAGTTGGGTCCCATCCGCAAGTGGCACCTTGAGTATGATGGTGCACGTGACAGCTCTGGTACCGCCGAGGCGGTCTAAGACCTCGAGGATAGTGTCATCAGGGAGGGCGCTAAGGCAGTCGCCGCTAGGGAGTGCATTTTGTGGATGTGCCATGGCAATGGCACCTTGAGTAAGACCAGTGAGGATCAGTGGGTGCGAGCCCACGAATATATATACATGAGGAATGGATTCTAAAAGGCTAGCTAAGCTGCATCCACTTCCATGGCAATGGCACCTTGAGTAAGACTAGTGAGGATTAGTGGGTGCGAGCCCACGAATATATATATGTATATATACACCTAATAATAAAGGACGAAGTGTTTTTCCGGTCCAACACTTTTTTGGACGGATTTACCCTCTCACTAAACCACATATTCCCCCAAGTGCCACCGATAAGTAAAAAAATCTACCGAATCCTAAACCAGGTATTACCCCAAGCCCACCGTTGTACCGTGTACATACTGGTTCGTTTTTTTCGTTTTGAGATGCAAGCCATGTCTCACTCTCGGTCCACATTTCATCCACCAGATTCATCGGTGTTGAAATTTTTATCCATCACCTATACGGGCCTGGCCCAGTTTGGATTCTGAATTAGTCCCATCTTGTTCTCGGGGTCTGGACCATCGGCAAATATTACGCCTGAAATCTTGTTCAATGGTTGCAAATAGTACCACCTCACTATCTTAAACCAAATTACACCTATTTATATACTTCCACATATGGGCTATCAACAAGCCAAGCATGAGCTCGATATGAGAAAGGAACGACGAATTAATGAGCCCTGAAGAATAATAGGAGCAGAACAAAACGACAAATCAACGAGCCCCCAAAAAACAATAGGATCAAAATAGAACGAAAAATCAACGAGCCCTGAAAAACAGGAGCAGAGAAGGTCACGGTGCGGATGCAGAGGCATAGTTCGCCGAGGCATGATCTCGGGTCTGAAGGGGGAGAGACAAGCGAGAGTGCAATGGGAAGAGAGGCAAACCGAGGCAGAAACAGTGGCGGCAGGGCAAAGAGGAGGAGGCAGCGATGGAGAGGAAGGTCAGACGTGGGGAGGAGCGCTCGGGATCGGACTCGAGCGGGAAGAGGTGGCGGCGCTCCAATGATAAGGGAGGGGATCACGGGAGCTCGTGGCGAGGAGGCAAGGCTCGAGGCGGAGCTTAAGCTCCTAGCGGCGGACAACATTGTGACGGAAGCAGGCGGCAGAGATGCGCAGGCCGGCATGCCGGTAGGAGGGCCTGGCGGTGGATCTGCGGCCAGAGGTGGACGCCGTTGCTGAGGAAGCAAGGGCGAAGATAAGTTCATGGGACGGCGCCTGGGCGTGTCCATGTGATGACCCACAAGCATAGGGGGTGTATCGTAGTACTTCTGATAAATAGGAGTGTCGATCCCAACGAGGAGTAGAAGGTGTTAACTAGTGGTATGGAGCAGAAAATCTCTGTAAATACTTTGCAAACGGATTTTTAGGGGTTTTCTAATAAAGCAACAAAACAAAGTGCAAGTAATAAAGACAACGAACAACTGCAGCAAGTGGCCCAATACTTTCTTAGCAAAGGACAAGCCGGTGGAAATACTTATAAGGACCAAACGTTCTCGAGGACACATGGGAATTCTGTCAAGTGCTTTCGCTTCAAATAGCTAAGTAGTCTTCTTTGGTGTTGTAAGTGTTGTGTGGGTGACCCTGTGCTAATGTACCTACCTTACTTGGACTAATACATACTTGTGATTAACCCCTGCAAGCATCCGCAACTACAAGAAAGTAATTAAGATATAAACCTAACCACAGCCTTAAACTCTGAGATCCTACACTCCCTTGTGCAAAGGTGTCCTAACGGGGGTTCAGGTTTCTGTCACTCCGGCAACCCCACAATTAGTAGCAAAATACACAATGCATTCCCCTAGGCCCATAAATGATGAAGTACCATGTAGTCGACGTTGACATGACACCACTAGAAGAATAGCACCACAACTTAAATACTAAACCATTGAATAATATCTCAACACAAATCCACTACTAACAACATGACTTCTCCCATGTCCTCAAGAACTAGACGAACTACTCACAAGACATCATATGGATCAATACCAAAGATGATATGGTGATGGATAACAATATGAACATAAAAATAATCCAATGGTTCCACTCACAAGCATCAATTACAATAGTAATCAACATTGAGAAAGTTTCCCCTAAGAACTAATGCAAGATTCAACACGATTGTTACAGCGGGATGGAGTGGTGATGATGGTGCTAGTGGAGATGATGGTGTGTATGATGATGATGATCCCGATGAAGTCTAGCTTGATGACGGTGTTGATGGCGACAATCTACCCTCTCCGGGAAGGAATTTCCCCGATAGAAATATGTCTACCGGAGAGCTCTTTCTCTCTCGGTGTTTTCCGCCCCGCAGAGGCGGCGGAAATCTTTCTGTGGTCCCTCCCTTGGTATTACGGTTCCGAGAGGAAGATATAGGCGAGAGGGCATATTCGGAGGTGTAACACCCTCAGAATCGGACCTATGCAAGTTTCAGCGATTCCCGCCAAAACCCGCATAGAAACGATTCAAAGGTGCCCACCAGGCACTTTCGTGCGGGTGGAAAACGAGGTAATAACATTACACAATAGTCCTCGATGGGACCCACAGAACAGATATATATAACAGCGACTCCATGAGTCAAGAATACAGATATAATATACAAAGATCCAAATCACCTTGAAACGATAGAGCGTCCAGCTACGGACAAGATGCAAATGGGGCTAAGAGCCCTGAAGAATAACCAATGGCGTCCATAACCCTGCCCAGGCCAAGCCGGAAGGGTAACCCTGCTAACGACGTCGATCTCAAAACCTGCTTAAACAAAAGGGGTGCCGACAAAGGGCAAAGGAAAAAGAGGAGCGTCAGTACTGAGGCCAGTACACGGCGAGACTAGAATTCGGCGGTCCTCGCCTACATAGGTATGGTGGACTGAGCGGCAGCGGCAGCATGCACTAAACAACCTATAGAGACTCGATACAACTGGCGATTATCAGAGTGGGATAAGAAATGACCTATCCGGATCCAACCTGAAACTAACACCAAACAAACCCATCCTGGTGTTTCCCCCCCTCGATACCAAACGAGGAAGTCAACCGAGGAACTCACACAGTTGGCAGTTTTATTTATTCAGTTATCGTTGCAGCAATTACTAGTCAGGTTTAGTTAATCATCCTGATAAAGTAAGCAGTGGGCACTTTTAGTTAACCATTCCGTTTTAGTTACAACACTTACTAATCAGATAAAGATAGCATGAGATAACCCCAAAAACCCAGCAGTTGTTGGTACTTTTATTCAGCCATTCCGTTGTAGTTGCAATACTTACTAGTCAGGTACAATGGTCGCAAGCGACGATCCAAACAAGCAATTGTGGGCAGTTTTATGTAGCCATTCCATTATAGTGAAGCTGATTACTAGTCATTATAAAGTCAAATTTATAGCAATAAATTTTAGTTATGCTTGTCTATGGTCGAGATACTGTGCTCCAAGTCGTCCATAACCGCGGACACAGCTTTCAGAAAGTTTTACCCGGCCGGGGTGCACCAATAGCAACACACACTCGATCAACCTCGGAAAAACCAAAACAAAACCCAACGAGGCTTTCACGACAAAGCAATCACAGGATTCAGAAATATTTCAGGGGCCACCCCTTAAAGTAGACCCGCAACGAAGCCGGCCGGCTCCGAGACGGACTTAAGGTTGTGGGGACGGCTGTGAACGACTGGGAACCCGAAAGTGTGGCTGGGCTTGTCGACACCGCGGAATCGTGCCACGATCCTAAACAGTACAGTGTGCTCCTCGCACAATCGTAAATACAGAAGTAGCATGGCATAAGTACAGGATAGTAAATAAAACCTCAAACTAGTTTGTGGCCCCAAGAAATAAGACTGAATCAAGCTCTGGCTCAGGGGGGTCCCATATACCTCCCGGATGTGGATAGCGCGATAAATCAAGGAACAGGTATCAAGTACTCGGGGTCCTACGGGACACAAGTGGGCGTTCGGAAACCAAATATTATCTATCACCCACCGATGCCTCTGCTTACTTCAATTTTAATTGTTAAACAGGAATTAAAGTGAACGATAAGTAAAACCATGATCATCTCCAACATCAACATGCGGCATTTCTCCAACAACTGTGGTACTTGACGGCACGCAACAACATTTGAGCAAGCGACTACGACGCGCAAGTCCATCTATCTACCAAAACAACAGGTAATAGGATGTGTCCAAGGCAATATAAGGCTGCGATGGATATCACGGGTACGAAAGACTAGAGCATCGCAACACAGATAGCAATAGATCAACAGGAGGGAATAAATACTATAAAAGTAAGATAGGTAGAAAGGGGGAGATGCTCGCCTGAAAACATTGTCGAAGGGTTCAACCGAAGATCGGGTCGACACTCGCATCAACTCAACGGCCCAATCCGCGAAGAAGCAAAACGCTAGAAGAAACACCGGATGCACTATTTAATACAACGGCAGAAGATCGGCATGATGCATGTATGATGTATGTCATGGCGAAGGTGCGATGCAATTAGGCCATATTAAGCGGAACCGGGGTCCCGACAATTAGTTAAATGGTTCAAGTTATTTAGAACCCCCGCAATTTAAATGTTGTTTTAACATGGCAAAAGATAGTATAGGTTTGGTGCACAAATTTAAATGAGGCCAATATAAGGCTAGATTTGCCCGCATATGGGCCCCATATTTAATTATGAGGTGAATCGGCATAAGGCCCCCAAACCACATGATATGATGCGAGCATGACAATTTAATATGCAACAGTTATAAAATATCATATTATAAATTAGGGTCTTAGAAAGGGGTCACACATTGAGGGGTCTCGACGGTCTTGGTCCGGGGGTTCGGGGTCCGACAGGGTCCAGGGTTCGGTCTCGGATAACGGAGGTAGGTCTCGTCGCATCCGTGGTCTTCAGGTCATGCTGTCGGTCTTGTCGTCTCGCGCGAAGATCTTGGTGTCCGGGAAGAAGGACTCGGTTCGGCGTCAGGGCGCATCGGACCCGCCCTGGTTGGTGTCGGTCTTGTCGTCGATGGCGAACTTGAGTGGGCCGGGTACCGGGGTCTCCGAATCCGTGAAGTAGATCTTGGCGTTCCGGGGGGGGTTCGGGGACATCGAATCCATGAGGGGGTACTTGTTGCTCTGCCTTTTGTCGCTGTCGAACTTCATCTGTCAGGGCCGATCTTGTCGTCGGTATGTCCTGGATTTCTTGGTGTGCGTTGCGCAACCTCGGGCCACCACCACATCGTTTCACCATCAGACAGTTCTTGGGAAGTCCCTTGACGCAAAAATTATACAGAGGCAAGACCATATCTTTTTGGTCCTGATATTGGGTAGCCGCACATCTGCAAAACGCAACAACAGGAACCTGGACGCAGAGATGCTGGAAACGGCGTGATGCACGACTAGCCCAAGTGCCCGCTCCAACTCGATAGGAGAACAGGGCAGGCCGCCGGTAGGTCGCAGCGACGAGTCCGGGGCGCAGGGCACGACAGCAGGGTCCTCGCGGCAGAGGCGGTGGCGACCAAGGTAGGCGACGACGCAGAGGCGGTGAAGCTTGTCCGGCAACGGTGGCAGGCGGAAGACGGGGTGCTCGGCCTGGGTCGGTGCAGAGACCAAGGGTAGAGGAGGCGCATGGCGAGGCCGGGCCGACGTGGGCTGCGGCCGGAGCAGCGGGCGCGGGGAAGATGCGGCGGCGAGGGGGGGGCGGCCGCGGCTGCCGGTGAGGAGGAGCCGGGCGCGCCGACAGGCGGGAGGGTCCGGCGAGGTGGGGGCCAGGGGTCGGGGTCGCGGTGGAGCTCCGGGGGAGGCGGGGTCGTCGGGAGGTCGGAGAGGGGCGAGCCGACCGGAGGAGAGGGCGGCGGTGAAGGCGCAGGCGGTGGCGGGATGGAGCTCCGGCGGGGGCGACGCCTAGGGGAACGGAGGAGGAAGGCGGCGAGCGGAGGCGGCCGGGGCTGGCGGTGGCGAGCGAGGCGGCGAGGCCGCAGGCGAGGGAGGAGGGGCGGTGAACGGCGATGGGGGAGGTTGGGGATCGACCGCACGCGAGGCTCGGGGAAGGGACGTGGTCCGCGGGTGGGCCCTTGTGCGTGGTGTGCGTGTTGGGTTGAGTCAGGGCACGTCCGGTGTGGTCAAGGTCGGTGGCATCGTGTGCGTGTGTGCGGCCAGTGTGGTTCAGGTGTGTGTGTGGAGCGTGTGTGCACTGGGTGTGTGCGGCGGCGAGGTGAGGGAGTAGGGTAGGGCAGGTGGGAATTCTAGGGTTTGGGTGGTAGGGGTAGGTTTAGATTTAGGATTTATTTGCTGGGTTGTAGGTGGACTCCGGTCGGTCCATTGGGCCTGGCTGGTTGTCTGCCTCCCCAGTTTTTAAAACAATATATTTTATTTATTTAGTTTGTTTTAAATAGCATTTGATAAATAGTCTAGATAAAATAAAAGATCCAGGCGGACCGATGGTTTCGGTTTGAACAAAGGGAGAATATCTAGAAGACAACATACACTTTTAGCAAGATAGTTTTTAAACAATTAATATGCATGCATATGTCATGATGATGCATAAGCAAATATACTGCGATTTTCTAGTAGTGGTTTTGCGGGATGCCACAATTCGACACCACTAACAAAGGATCTCGCCCTCGAGATCCGCCTCATGGTACCGGAAGGAAGGTCGGCGATCTGCATCTTCTCGCGCTTCGCGTAGATCCTCGCGACACCACTAACAAGAGGTCGTTGTTCGTGATCGTCGGGAGAACACTCCGGGAACAAAAGGTCGAAGGTAGAGGTATCAGCAAATAAAGCCACCTCTAGCTTCCGAGGACGGAGTAAAATTGCTGGATCCACTGATTCGATGTACAAGAGCGAATGATAAGAGTAGTCGGATGGTGATCAGTCCATCGCGCACCCAAACCATTACTCTGCACACGAATAGGCGGATTATGCAACCAACTCTCGGAATCAGACTGAAGATCTCGACAAGCGAGGTTCGGAAGAAAGGAGTGATGCAGACTCTGCATCGGATCTGGCGTAGATGATGTCGTCGCGTCGGAGAACACCGAAGGCACAAACAAGGAACAAAGAATGATACCACCGTAGACGGATTCCTTAGGCAGCATGAACACCGGTGGGAGAACACCGTTATCAAAGAAGGAAGCGAAACCCTGAAGGTACGACGGAAAACCAACCACGAGAATTCCTGGACTTGAAGAAAGAGACGAGAGCGGATTCAAAACACGTAGAGGTAAGGGGGAATAGCAGTGGGGTAAGGAGTAAAATTAGACCTAATCAGAACTATCCAACCATTTTTACAAAAATAGTTTTGACACTCTACTTCGGCCGTTAGCTAGGTTATCCTACAGGCTGGACTTGTGGGGTATCGCAACTGCTGAGCTCTGATACCACTCTGTAACACCCTCAGAATCGGACCTATGCAAGTTTCAGCGATTCCCGCCAAAACCCGCATAGAAACGATTCAAAGGTGCCCACCAGGCACTTTCGTGCGGGTGGAAAACGAGGTAATAACATTACACAACAGTCCTCGATGGGACCCACAGAACAGATATATATAACAGCGACTCCATGAGTCAAGAATACAGATATAATATACAAAGATCCAAATCACCTTGAAACGATAGAGCGTCCAGCTACGGACAAGATGCAAATGGGGCTAAGAGCCCTGAAGAATAACCAATGGCGTCCATAACCCTGCCCAGGCCAAGCCGGAAGGGTAACCCTGCTAACGACGTCGATCTCAAAACCTGCTTAAACAAAAGGGGTGCCGACAAAGGGCAAAGGAAAAAGAGGAGCGTCAGTACTGAGGCCAGTACACGGCGAGACTAGAATTCGGCGGTCCTCGCCTACATAGGTATGGTGGACTGAGCGGCAGCGGCAGCATGCACTAAACAACCTATAGAGACTCGATACAACTGGCGATTATCAGAGTGGGATAAGAAATGACCTATCCGGATCCAACCTGAAACTAACACCAAACAAACCCATCCTGGTGTTTCCCCCCCTCGATACCAAACGAGGAAGTCAACCGAGGAACTCACACAGTTGGCAGTTTTATTTATTCAGTTATCGTTGCAGCAATTACTAGTCAGGTTTAGTTAATCATCCTGATAAAGTAAGCAGTGGGCACTTTTAGTTAACCATTCCGTTTTAGTTACAACACTTACTAATCAGATAAAGATAGCATGAGATAACCCCAAAAACCCAGCAGTTGTTGGTACTTTTATTCAGCCATTCCGTTGTAGTTGCAATACTTACTAGTCAGGTACAATGGTCGCAAGCGACGATCCAAACAAGCAATTGTGGGCAGTTTTATGTAGCCATTCCATTATAGTGAAGCTGATTACTAGTCATTATAAAGTCAAATTTATAGCAATAAACTTTAGTTATGCTTGTCTATGGTCGAGATACTGTGCTCCAAGTCGTCCATAACCGCGGACACGGCTTTCAGAAAGTTTTACCCGGCCGGGGTGCACCAATAGCAACACACACTCGATCAACCTCGGAAAAACCAAAACAAAACCCAACGAGGCTTTCACGACAAAGCAATCACAAGATTCAGAAATATTTTAGGGGGCCACCCCTTAAAGTAGACCCGCAACGAAGCCGGCCGGCTCCGAGACGGACTTAAGGTTGTGGGGACGGCTGTGAACGACTGGGAACCCGAAAGTGTGGCTGGGCTTGTCGACACCGCGGAATCGTGCCACGATCCTAAACAGTACAGTGTGCTCCTCACACAATCGTAAATACAGAAGTAGCATGGCATAAGTACAGGATAGTAAATAAAACCTCAAACTAGTTTGTGGCCCCAAGAAATAAGACTGAATCAAGCTCTGGCTCAGGGGGGTCCCATATACCTCCCGGATGTGGATAGCGCGATAAATCAAGGAACAGGTATCAAGTACTCGGGGTCCTACGGGACACAAGTGGGTGTTCGGAAACCAAATATTATCTATCACCCACCGATGCCTCTGCTTACTTCAATTTTAGTTGTTAAACAGGAATTAAAGTGAACGATAAGTAAAACCATGATCATCTCCAACATCAACATGCGGCATTTCTCCAACAACTGTGGTACTTGACGGCACGCAACAACATTTGAGCAAGCGACTACGACGCGCAAGTCCATCTATCTACCAAAACAACAGGTAATAGGATGTGTCCAAGGCAATATAAGGCTGCGAGGGATATCACGGGTACGAAAGACTAGAGCATCGCAACACAGATAGCAATAGATCAACAGGAGGGAATAAATACTATAAAAGTAAGATAGGTAGAAAGGGGGAGATGCTCGCCTGAAAACATTGTCGAAGTGTTCAACCGAAGATCGGGTCGACACTCGCATCAACTCAACGGCCCAATCCGCGAAGAAGCAAAACGCTAGAAGAAACACCGGATGCACTATTTAATACAACGGCAGAAGATCGGCATGATGCATGTATGATGTATGTCATGGCGAAGGTGCGATGCAATTAGGCCATATTAAGCGGAACCGGGGTCCCGACAATTAGTTAAATGGTTCAAGTTATTTAGAACCCCCGCAATTTAAATGTTGTTTTAACATGGCAAAAGATAGTATAGGTTTGGTGCACAAATTTAAATGAGGCCAATATAAGGCTAGATTTGCCCGCATATGGGCCCCATATTTAATTATGAGGTGAATCGGCATAAGGCCCCCAAACCACATGATATGATGCGAGCATGACAATTTAATATGCAACAGTTATAAAATATCATATTATAAATTAGGGTCTTAGAAAGGGGTCACACATTGAGGGGTCTCGACGGTCTTGGTCCGGGGGTTCGGGGTCCGACAGGGTCCAGGGTTCGGTCTCGGATAACGGAGGTAGGTCTTGTCGCATCCGTGGTCTTCGGGTCATGCTGTCGGTCTTGTCGTCTCGCGCGAAGATCTTGGTGTCCGGGAAGAAGGACTCGGTTCGGCGTCAGGGCGCATCGGACCCGCCCTGGTTGGTGTCGGTCTTGTCGTCGATGGCGAACTTGAGTGGGCCGGGTACCGGGGTCTCCGAATCCGTGAAGTAGATCTTGGCGTTCCGGGGGGGGGGTTCGGGGACATCGAATCCATGAGGGGGTACTTGTTGCTCTGCCTTTTGTCGCTGTCAAACTTCATCTGTCAGGGCCGATCTTGTCGTCGGTATGTCCTGGATTTCTTGGTGTGCGTTGCGCAACCTCGGGCCACCACCACATCGTTTCACCATCAGACAGTTCTTGGGAAGTCCCTTGACGCAAAAATTATACAGAGGCAAGACCACATCTTTTTGGTCCTGATATTGGGTAGCCGCACATCTGCAAAACGCAACAACAGGAACCTGGACGCAGAGATGCTGGAAACGGCGTGATGCACGACTAGCCCAAGTGCCCGCTCCAACTCGATAGGAGAACAGGGCAGGCCGCCGGTAGGTCGCAGCGACGAGTCCGGGGCGCAGGGCACGACAGCAGGGTCCTCGCGGCAGAGGCGGTGGCGACCAAGGTAGGCGACGACGCAGAGGCGGTGAAGCTTGTCCGGCAACGGTGGCAGGCGGCAGACGGGGTGCTCGGCCTGGGTCGGTGCAGAGACCAAGGGTAGAGGAGGCGCATGGCGAGGCCGGGCCGACGTGGGCTGCGGCCGGAGCAGCGGGCGCGGGGCAGATGCGGCGGCGACGGGGGGGGGGCGGCCGCGGCTGCCGGTGAGGAGGAGCCGGTCGCGCCGGCAGGCGGGAGGGTCCGGCGAGGTGGGGGCCAGGGGTCGGGGTCGCGGTGGAGCTCCGGGGGAGGCGGGGTCGTCGGGAGGTCGGAGAGGGGCGAGCCGGCCGGAGGAGAGGGCGGCGGTGAAGGCGCAGGCGGTGGCGGGATGGAGCTCCGGCGGGGGCGACGCCTAGGGGAACGGAGGAGGAAGGCGGCGAGCGGAGGCGGCCGGGGCTGGCGGTGGCGAGCGAGGCGGCGAGGCCGCAGGCGAGGGAGGAGGGGCGGTGAACGGCGATGGGGGAGGTTGGGGATCGACCGCACGCGAGGCTCGGGGAAGGGACGTGGTCCGCGGGTGGGCCCTTGTGCGTGGTGTGCGTGTTGGGTTGAGTCAGGGCACGTCCGGTGTGGTCAAGGTCGGTGGCATCGTGTGCGTGTGTGCGGCCAGTGTGGTTCAGGTGTGTGTGGAGCGTGTGTGCACTGGGTGTGTGCGGCGGCGAGGTGAGGGAGTAGGGTAGGGCAGGTGGGAATTCTAGGGTTTGGGTGGTAGGGGTAGGTTTAGATTTAGGATTTATTTGCTGGGTTGTAGGTGGACTCCGGTCGGTCCATTGGGCCTGGCTGGTTGTCTGCCTCCCCAGTTTTTAAAACAATATATTTTATTTATTTAGTTTGTTTTAAATAGCATTTGATAAATAGTCTAGATAAAATAAAAGATCCAGGCGGACCGATGGTTTCGGTTTGAACAAAGGGAGAATATCTAGAAGACAACATACACTTTTAGCAAGATAGTTTTTAAACAATTAATATGCATGCATATGTCATGATGATGCATAAGCAAATATACTGCGATTTTCTAGTAGTGGTTTTGCGGGATGCCACAGTTGGCCGGCCAAGTGGGCCACACCTGCCCTAGGCACGGCCTGGGGGGACCCACGCCTAGGGTGTGTGGGCCCCCTGTAGCACAGCTACGCCTCCCCTTCTAGCTTCCTTCGTCTTCTAGGAATATAATTTTCCAATATTTTTATGATCTTTGCGAAATTGCATCAAACCACCTCTTTTCCATAAGAAACCTGACTCCAGTAGTCCATCCTCCAAGAATCATCCAACATGAAAAAACAGAGGAAAAGACATAAGCAACACCTCATAATAAGAAATATATCAATGAATAGAGGCAAATTATGATATAGAATGGTGATGCAAATTGGACGTATCAACTCCCCCCAAGCTTAGACCTTCGCTTGTCCCCAAGCGAAAACTGAGCTTGGTAAACATGTCCACAGGTTTATGGAGTGAAGTGTCGATAAAAGAATACAAACAAGAAGCATCACACTTACCATTACACAACTCATAGAATAAAGCAACTCACCATTATATAACTTAGCTTGCAACAAGTACAGGAGTCACAATAGAGATGCATAAAGATAAACCATAATTGGAATTGGCAAACTCTTGTTCTTGGTCAGAGAACAACTGGCAAACAGTTTCACAAAAACCTTTTTGTAGAAGTCTTCAAAAACAAGAGCACTCTTTGCTCAAAAAGTTTTTTCACAATGATGGCTTTCAAAGTAATACTCAATAGATAAGAGTCTTGTGCAAACAAGGAAGGTAAAGAACATGATTAAATAAATCATCATATGAATGCTTGCAACACAAAAACTCAAATGCTTGCTGGAGATAGAGAGGAAGTAGGTTTACTAACTCAACTTGGAAAATAGGAGAAAGGTCCCTTCATAGAGGGAAGCAGGGATTTCAAGTCATAAAGAGCTTCCAAAAGATTATGGTACTTACTAGCTTTGAGCCCTCAGTGCCCCTATCATAGGCATCTTGAAGTGATTAAGGTTAAAGTGAACAAGGATGGAGTATATGCTTGACAAAATATAAGTTGGCAATCTCATGTCCCTTGAGTGCGAGGGCCGCTCCTCATGCTACTCAACTTTGGTCACCGGTAAGTTCTTGTCATTGTAAGTACACGTGTATCATAAAGAACCGCCAATGGGGTACCCCTTGCACATGGTACAGGAGCTATACCATAACCAAAATGACAAGGCAAGCAGACAATGAGCATCTCAGCGATCTTTTTATTTACTATGTGCATACCTTTTTATTGAGGATGCTTCATAGAATGCTCATTATGGTGATGCTGCAAGTTTCCACCATGATTAGGCATGGATTAGGCTAGCGGCCCAGGCGTTTCTCTAACACACATACATCACTCCATGGAATTACAAGCTCCCTCTTTATTTCACACCGACGACATGTGCAAACAAAAGAGCATGATATCAACTATGTACAACGTACAGGTGCAATGTTGAAAGCATTCCCCGTGACAACACGGTTCTGCTAATTCCAACGTATAGATGCAAGTATATACAACTTCGATGACACAATGGTTCAAGTCTATTAGGGGCAAGAAAATAAGGTGTGCCATCAAGTTCGTGAGAGCTTTACTAACTAGTTTTCACATAACAAAATAGTTTTTAATTCGAAAGATAGATGAAGCTTGAGAATTTGCTTGGAATAGCAATAATGTTAATAGGTAGATATGGTGGACACAAATGGCACATGCTTTGGTTCAAAGGGATTAGAAACATGGGAAGTGTGCCTTCTCAAAAACAGTTTTTTGGCTAGCAAGGCTGGGTACCAAGCAAAAGAGTTGAAAGAAACAAGCAAACCTACAAGTGATAAAGCCAAACATGCAATCTTCCTTGAAGACACAAAAGATCTTAAATAAAGAATACTAAGCTTATGATCCAATCAAGAAAGAAAGTAAATGATACAAAATACCTATAAGATTTTTCTCTTTTCCTTTCAAACCTCAAAAAGTGTTGCAAAGTGATGCCAATACTGATCAACAAGATCAGTCATATAAAACAGATTGCAAACTAAAATAGGAAGTGCAAAAAGTAAAAGATGAAACTTCTCATTAATATTCCATAAAGGCACTCACACCAAGGGATACATAGATAATAAACTAAAGGAGAGATACTTCCACAATGCAAACCAACCTATAAGATAACTTCTCTACCAAAGACATGAATCCACTAAAAGGGTAAAAGATAAAAGATAATGATGGTGATACCGCG
Organism: Avena sativa; assembly: GCA_916181665.1. Lineage (NCBI taxonomy): Eukaryota > Viridiplantae > Streptophyta > Magnoliopsida > Poales > Poaceae > Avena > Avena sativa. The sequence continues at coordinate 382,371,881 of OV702284.1, forward strand.
GCACTCCCCTAAGATTGGAACAAGCCAAGGGGATGCCAAACCTGATGACGAATTACTCCTTCGGTGGTGGTGGTATTCTCTTGATAAGCTCCTCAATAAGTTTCCTCAAATCCTCAATCTCGAAGGTCAGAGTACGAATCAACTCTAAATTTTGGTCAATGCGGTTCATGATCATATCGGACCGAGAGCCCCAGTCCTTACTATTCTTTCCCCACTTTCCTTCTTAGTGTGTCCCTCCCCTACATGGTTAGAACGAGGCAAATCCCACATCGAGGGCAAGTTCCCTTTGGGCACCTGTTGGTATTGATGCTCATGTATAAGAGTATGGAAGGGTCTCTTATTACGTGGAGGATATGACCATGGAGTGTAGATAAGACGTGGAGGTTTCCCTCCTGTAGACATCCGTGTTGTCCTCCTAAGCTTGGTAGGTTTTGCCACTACTCCAATGCTTGCGACGGTGGCGCGGGTGTCCGGATGCTCGTCCTCGTCCATGTCTTCTTCATCACCTACCAAGATCTCCTCCTCCTTGGGATTTTGAGGATCATCTTCCTTAGGCTTCTTGCCTTTGTCGTAGGCGGAGACCATGGTGCTCTAAACTTGAGAAGATTTCCTGAAAGAAACAGATCGAAACGAAAACACAATGCACGAACCTTGGGGAACCCGGGGGGTTATATATTACGAAGTTTCAATGCATAAGGAAGGTACTGGTACGAAAACGAGGCGGAGACGGAGCTCGAGGGCTCACATCCCCTCCAGGTGCGGCCATCTGGGGGTCGCGCCTGGGGTGGGTTTGGCCACCCCGACCTTCGTTTCCTCCTATGTTCCGTCTCGTAACTTCCCTTATGTAATAAAAACATCAAAAATATAAAAAGATTGGGTTTTCATGAACCTTCTGTTTTCACCACTTTTACCTATTCAAAGACGAACTCTGCAGACTCCTTTTCTCCTTCTCCTGGAAATTCCTTTCCTACAAGGTCTCACACAAACCTCAATGGCAACATTAGTGTAAGCAAAAACAATAAAATTTAGGTTCACAATTCAACTGAAATCCATCAAAACAAAGGCTTCTGTAAGAGGCAAATGCAAATGATGGCAGAAATCTGTCAAAATAGACTAGCAGGTAAAGATTGAATTTTTCGAAAACCTTCTGCTGCTCAAATAAAAAAGTGCAAAACTAATGAAAGTTGGGTAACAACTTGGAGAACAAGCACATAAAAATACAGATCCATCTGAAGTACTAGTCTCCCTCACAAATTTTTACAATGCAGCATAAAAATCTGTCCCAGGACAACCACTTTTCATAACTCCTCCACTTCTCAAAAGTAGTTTAACTTAACACAAAAACCAAAATAAAAAGGATAAGGAGCGGTTATTACTGAGGTAATAACTTCTAAGACTCAACCAAACTCTTGGGTTATCTCCCAACAAGTACTTTTCTTTAATGCCTTTAAGTTAGGCTTGAAAGTTTCAAAGATGCTCACAAAGGAGATAAATATTTGAAGTGAAAGAGAGCATCAAGAAGCAAATAACCAACACATTTGAGTCTAACCCACTTCCTATGCATGGGGGTATCATGAGAAAACAAATTGTTGAAACAAAAATCCACTAGCATAGGAAGATAAAACAAATGCAACTTTAAAGCTTTCAACATAAAACGGGGAAACTTATCATTATTGAGATGCATAAAACCATGTTTCCCTCTCTCTTAATAACTTTCAGTAGCACTTTGAATAAAGTTGAAAATAGAACTATCAAAAGAAACAACTCTATCATAAGAATGAGCATACTTACTATCACCAAAAGGAGGTCCAAGGTCATAAACCGGATCAATAGAAGCAAGTTGTTCCATCCTGAAATATTTATTAGGCAAGCTATTCTCACAAGGAGCTTTAGCAAATTTATAAAAATTAAACTCATAAAAATCTCCATCAAACTCAGTTAAAACTTTCTCCTTCTTACAATCTATAATAGCACCACAAGTGTTCAAGAAGGGTCTACCAAAAATGATAGGGCAAGTTTTGCTAGCTACTGAATTAAGCACAAGAAAATAAGCAGGATACTTAATCTTACCGCAAAGAACCTCCACATCTCTTACAATACCATAGGGCAAATGATTTCCTTATTAGCAAGGTGAATAACCATATCAATGTCCTCAAGCTCACTGATGGCTATACGCGTGGTTGACGTGGAGCCTGTTGGGAACCCCAAGAGCGAGGTATGAAGCAGCACATCACCAAGTTTTCCCTCAGTAAGAAACAAAGGTTATCGAACAAGTAGGAGGAAGGAAACATCAAACAGGTGTTGTAAGCAACACGGAGACCTACACAACACAAACTCAAGATTTTGCCCCAACGAATCAGTGAGGTTGTCAAGCTCACCAATTTGCTGTAACAAAGGATTAAACGTATGGTGTGGAAGGTAATGGTTTGTAGCAAGTAAACAAGTAATAGTGGAAGATGTATCAATGGTAAAGATTGGACTGGGGTCCATATTTCACTAGAGGTGCTCTCCTTAGATAATCAACATGGCATGAAGGGTAAACAAATTACAGCAGGGCAATTGACAGGAACTAAGCAAGGCATAACAATGCAATACCAGACAAAAAGAACCTATGAGATTCGATTGGGAAATACAACAATATACATAGACCGCCATCCAACTGCATCTATGACTAGAAGTCCACCTTCAGGTTATCATTCGAACCCCCTCCAGTATTAAGTTTCAAGCAACAGACAACTACTTTAAGCAAAGTGTGTAAGGTAAACAATCCACTTGTTCCATGAACAAGAGACCGTTGTTTTCTCCCTAGTGGCAACATCACATCTACAACCGAAGAGATTTCCGTCACTTTCCTTGGAAACTAGAGGCATGAACCCACTATCGAGCATAAATACCCCCTCTTGGAGTCACTAGCAACTACTTGGCCAAGATAGCTACTAACAATGGAGAGCATGCAAGATCACAAACAACACAGACATGATATAATCATAAAGATAAAACCATTAATCAAACCAACATAATAATCTCAATATCCATCAGATCCCCGCAAACACAACATGCATGATTACAAATAGATTAGATCTTGATCATGAACGGAGCTCACAAGATCTATACATAAAAGCACAAAGGAGGAGATACAACCATCTAGCTACTACATGGACCCATAGTCCAAGGTGGAAATACTCACACATCATACCGGATAAGAAGGCCTCCGGGATGATCTCCCCTCCGGCAGGGTGCCTGGAAGAACTTTAGATCCCCACTGATCTAGGGACGATGGTGGCGGCGGCTATAGAAGGTTTCGTGGAGTTTTGATCGGGTGCCTAGGGTTTCTGCATCGAGGGCTTCTTATAGGCGAAGAGGCGAGGCTAGGAGGCGGCCAGGGGGCCCACACCCTACCCAGGCGCAGGGTGGGGCCCACTCGCGCCTAGGGGGTGTGGCGGCCCTGGTTCGCCTCTCCGTCTCCCCTCTGGACTTCGTGTCGCCAACGGTAAAATATTGACTTTGGCTTTTGTCCCGTCCAATTCCGAGAATATTGATTTTTTTGCCTTTGTAGAACCAAAAATAGAAGAAAACATGCAACTGGCACTGTGGCAACTTATTAATAGGTTAGTTCCAGAAAAGATATAAAAACACCTCAAAGTGTATACAAGGCAAAGCAAAATTGATACTATACAAGCATGGAGCATAAAAAATTATAGATACGTTTCTGACGTATCAAGCATCCCCAAGCTTAACTCCTGCTCGTCCTCGAGTAGGTAAGTGATAAAAGAATAATTTTTGAGGTGACATGCACCGTCAAAACCAAGATCAAACCATTTGCAAGCATTGAAGTTGGGATCAAAGAACTCTAAACATGTGCATGAAAGATGGAGTTATAACAATAGGACATAGTAACTATGCATGCAACATGAAAGGCTACAAACAAAGATCATGAATAACATGCATTAAAAATGTTTGTTTGTTTCACATACAAAAAATATGGCATAGTGGCAATCAGCTTGTCCCTCATAGAGTAGAAAATAGATGCATAGGACACCTTCAAAGTTCACAAGGGTGACTAAAAATAAGTAGCACAAGAACAAGTAATATCACAATATGCATCAATCAATAAGTTTTGGGACACTTCACATAGAATGGCAACTATGCTCTCTTAATGGTGCATAAAAGTAGAAGGTGGAGACTCAAATAATGGTGGAAGAAATGCCCTTCACAAAGGGAAGCAGGGATTCCAAGTTTCAAAAAGAGCTTCCAAAAATATGGTACTTGTTAGATTTTAGCCTCATTGCCCCTATCATAAGCATCTTGAAGTGGTTAAGGTTAAAGTGAACAAACTATGGAGTATATGTTTGACAAAGTATAAGTTGGCAATATCAAGTCCCTTGAATGCGAGGGCCACACCTCATGCTACTCAACTTCAATCTCCTGTAAGTTCTTGTCATTGTAAGACATGCATATCATAGAGAACTACCAACGGAGTACCCCTTGCACATGGTACAGGAGCTATCCCATAACCAAAATGACAAGGCAAGCAGACAATGAGCATCTCAGCGATCTTTTTATTTACTATGTGCATAGCTTTTTATTGAGGATGCTTCACAGATAGCTCATTATGGTGATGCTGCAAGTTTCCACCATGATTAGGCATGGCTTAGGCTAGCGGCCTAGGCGTTTCTCTAGCACAAAATACATAACTCCATGGACTTACAAGCTCCCTCTTTATTTCACACCGGTGACATCCATAGACAAAAGAGCATGATATCAACTATGTACAAAGTACATGTGCAATGTTGAAAATGTTCCCCGTGACAGCACGGTTATGAGTGCAAGCATATACAACATAGATGACACAATGGTTCAAGTTTATTAGGGGCAAAGAATATAAAGTGTGCCATCAAGTTTGTGAGAGCTTTAATCACTAAGTTTTTGAAGGGAATATGCCCGAGAGGCAATAATAAAGTGGTTATTATCGTATTCCTTATTTATGATAAATGTTTATTTTACATGCTATAATTGTATTAATACGGAAACGTTAATACATGTGTGTTTAATAAACAAAAGGTAGTTCCTAGTTATGCCTCTCTTATAAACTAGCTCGTTGATTAACAAGATGATCAAGGTTTCCTGATCATGGACATTGGATGTTGTTAATAACGGGATCACAACATTAGTGTAATGGTGTGATGAACATTCATCCGAAGTATAGCATTACGATCAAAGTCATTGAGTTTATATTGCTATAACAACTTACGAAGTGATCCTAATCCTTAGACCATGAGATCATGTCAATCACTAACACCGGAAGAGTTTCTTGATAACATCAAACGTCACACCGTAACAGGGTGATTATAAAGATGGATTCAGAACTAATAAAGTGTTATGTTGAGGCCCATGGATCGAGAGTGGAATTTGTTCATCCCGATGATGGATAGATATGCTCTGGGCCCTCTCGGTGATATCACATTGATTAGCTTGCAAGCAAGTGATTTGATCACTAGAATGTTATATCACGGGAACGAGAAAAGAGTGCATGTCGGTAACGAGATAAAACTAGGTATGGAGATACCGATGATCGAATCTCGGACATGTAATATATCGCGAAACAAAAGGATTAAGATACGAGCGTAAAAGGTTCCGACGATCACAAGAAAGTCATCGTTGAATGTGTGGGAGTCAGTATGGGTCTCCAGATCCCGCTTCTGATTATTGATCCGAGAGGGGTCTCGATCATGTCCGCATTATTCGCGAACCGTAGGGTGACACACTTAAGAGACACCGACATCCATTTGGAGCAAAAGTTTCATGCCGAAAAGAATAACAAGCGCAGGAATTTATTTCACTAGATACCGAAACGGGTTTTCGGGTGAAATTGCAGAAAGTGTTTCTGCATGTGAAATGAAATACTAGCAAGGGGTTATATGTGAATGTTTGTCATTAAAGTAATTGACAAAATTCTGAATAAATAAAAGGAGTTTTATTTAATGAGAGTTTGCATTAAATTTGGTGGAAATTTAATGGGAATTTGAGTGGGTTTTTGAGTGGAGAAAATTGAAGGGCCATTTTGTGAGTGGAGTGTCCACCCACATGAATGAGGGAGAGGTGGGGGCACCCTCCATGGCCGGCGGCCATGCCCCCTTGGGCTGCCCCCCCTCCCCTATATAAGGAGCCCCTCCTCTCACTTCTCACTCACACCTCCTCGTGAAGGATCTCTCTCCCCCTCTAGAATTTATCCCCCATGGTCTCGGACTAGCGAGATACATGTTCCCGGTGGCTTTTCGACAAGAAAGAGTTGTGCTTCCGCTGCATCGCTGGAGCGAGGAGGCGGAGGTTGCTCGGTGCCTCGAACGTGTGTGCGAGCACGGATGCGCTGCTGTTTTGCGGCGCTAGGACTTCCTCTCGATCTTGAGATCGGCAAGAGATCGTCTACATCAACCACGAGTTTGGACTCGTTAAGCTTTGTCGGTCTTCAAGGGTATGTTCTCTACGGATATACATCCGCCCGTTGTTTGTATCTAGTAGATAGATCTTGGTACATAGTTGTTCCCATCGTAGGAAAATTTTTGTTTTCTATGCTGCGAACCCTACAGTGGTATCAGAGCCGGATCTATGCGTAGATGCTTTGCACGGGTAGTACACATATGAGTATGTGGGCGATGATGATCATTTTATTGCTTCTTAGTTGTACTTTGGATATTGGTGGCATAGTGGGATGAAGCGGCCCGGACAAACTTTACATGTCCTCGCACATGAGACCTGTTCCACGCTTGACATGCAACTAGTTTTGCATAAGTGGCTAGCGGGTGTCTGTCTCTCCTACTATAGTCAATATCTAATTTGCAACGAGTTGTCAACAATTTGGTTATCCTCGTTGTGGTTCATGTTCGTAGGTAAGAACGGTTCTATCTTCGAAAGCCCTAAGCCACGTAAAATTTGCAATGGATAAATTAGAGGCGTCTAGTTTAGATTGTTGCTGGGATAGTGTTATGATATGGTGATGTTGTAAGTAGAAGTATGAGATGATACTCTTACAACATACATAACGTGTAAACTCCATAGACCTTGGATTTACACATAAAGGTATGATAGTGATCATACCACGGTGCACATGATAGAGATCATATGCGAGAACTATATCATTCCACTAATAAACATGTGATGTTTGATAGCATCTTATATTGCTTGTTTGGCGTTTTATTAGCATAATAAGATGATCCCTCATTTAGATATCAAGATAAAAATGTGTTCTTCCTTAAGTATGCACCGACAATGTTTCGTCGCTTCAAGACATCACGTGATGATCGGGTGTACTTGAATCCACGAGCATATCTCGGGTGTAAGACAGTTACACACGCGAATACTAAGGTTCTTACTTGGCGAGCCTAGCATGTACAGACATGGCCTCGGAACACGGACCGAAAGGTTAAGCATGAGTCATATGTTTTGATATGATGACCATATGGATGCTCGCCTTTGAAGCTACGCCGACTCACGTGATGATCGGACTTGGTGTAGTGGATTTGGTTCATGTAATCACCAAAAGGACACGAGGGATGTCGTTTTTGAGTGGGAGTTCATTTCTAATTTGGATTAGTAGAACTCAATTTATCATAAATTAAATCAAAGTGAATTTTCATAATTTGTTGTAGTCATTGGCATTCGTTCACCACCTTATGCATAGTTGTAATTGAGATAATAGAACTATAGAATTCTGGATATTTACTTTACGAACTGGTATCGTATTGTGTTGAGTGTCAATCAAAGTTTAAAGTCCTATTGCAAACTTTCAGCAAACTCTATTTACTCCGTGAAATTTAATAATTGGTATTAAATCGAGAGTAACAATTCCAGTGTTAGTATCTTAAGTATCATGTTTGCCTCCACGATTCTTGATTGTTTTAATATCAAGTTTATCTAGGAGCTGAAAGAATTGTTTCAGAAACCATCATGTGTGGCAGATATAACGATATCTAAAACAATATTTTGGTTGCAATATGATAGAGTATAATATATGTTCTCATATTGGATGAGAATTTACGAAGGTTGGAGATGCTAGACATCCTAATCATCCAAAAGGGTTTTGGAAAGTAATGTTATACTCACGATTCTCCTTTATAAGCTAAATTGGCTTGATCATGAAATTCGTCATGATAAGGATGAATAGAAGATGTATGTAAAGTGTTTACTACACTAAAAGATTACTAAAGAATGGATTTTGAAAGAATACCGATCATTTTGATGATGGTGATCTACTTCAAAGTGCAAGTCCAAAGGTATTATTATTTGAATATACACGCTTTGGACTATGTGTCATGTATATGGCGCCACTTTTGATGTTGATAGATTCTTTTAAAAGGAAAAGGAAATGCTGAAAGAGAATCTATAAAATATATTTGGCAGAAAAGAAAAGATTGGAAATATCCAATTTAGGTATATGGATAATATACATGTTATGGTTGTATTCTTTGCTTGTTAAACAATGTGGTTCTTGGGTATTGGATACCGAATTGGTTGGTATGAAATTTCATACGGAATGACGCAATTCATGAACCACAATGGCCTAAGTAACTAGCAAGAGAATATGTGATGATGTTCATCGAAAACAAACAAACCGTTGTTTGTATTTCTCGTTGACATCAAAGCTTGACTTCAAGATTTGTTTTAATAATTGTTATTTGAATCAGGTATTATAAGAACAAAGGTTGTTCAAATAATTACCGTATTCCATATAAGATGGATGATTTACAAATCTAGTTGAAGAAATCACATCCATAAAACCTAATGCTAAAATGTCGCAAGACAAATGATTGAAAGATCACTTATGAAGTGACATCGCTGTTTAAATTATATTGGAAAGAAAACATGAAGAATCTCCATATTCATGGATTTTTGGAGTCTTTGATTTGATCAAGTGACGCTTGTGAGACTTTCCACGTGATAATTAAAATTTCGTTCAAAGGCCAAAGAAGAACGAACGACTAAATTATTGGAATTTATACATATCGATGTATGTAGTCCATTATGAGTAGTCGTAAGCGATGGGTTTCAACTTCATATGCTTTCTCCGGAATTTTGAGTGAATGTTCACTTAATGAGAAAGAAGTATGAAATATTTGAAAATGTTTCAAAGACTTTCAAGATGAAGTGGAAAATCATTGTAACAAGAAAAATAAATAAATTATGATTTGATCATAAAGGGATTTATTTGAGTTACAAGTGTAACAAGAAAATAAATGAATTATGATTTTATCATAAAGGGATTTATTTGAGTTGCAAGTTTAGCAAAACACCTAGATTTACATCTCCCGAAACACCATAGGAGTATGGAGTGTTTGAGATTTGTAATGAAACCTTGTGAGACATGGTTGGATCAAAGGTGTTATTTATAAAACTGCCATTATGTTTTAAAAGATTAAAGCTTTAGAGACTACCGCTTTTACACTGAAAAGAGCTCCATCTTGATCCGGTGAAATGACACCATGGAAGTTATGGTTTGGGGTAAAACCCAAGTTGTCATTTCTTAAATTTTGGTATGCTAAACATAAGTAAGATGTTTACAACCGAAGTCGGATGAGCATGTCTTTGTAGGTTATTTCGAATAACAATTGGTTATTCCTCCATAACACCGAGGACAAAAGGGTTTGTCGCTTGAAATGTGAAGTTTCTTGAAAAAGGAATCTTTCTCAAAAGTTAAGTGGGAGGACAATAGAACTTTGATAAGGTTAACGAACCTTAGCTAAATGTGCTGAGTTGCGCAGCGCCGGAAATCGTTCTGGAGGCTGCCATAATGCTCATAGCTTATGTGCCTCAAAGGTTGTGGTCACGGAGGTCTAAAGTTCCTATTGAACCAAGAAGGTCGGTTAAACAATCAAATGCTAAGATTTGAGAGTAAATCATTATTGTTTGACAATGATGAACCGAATACATACAAAGAAGCGATGATGGGCCCTGACTCCGTCAAATGGCTTGAAGCCATAAAATCCGTGATAGTTCCATATACGAGAAATCAAGTTTTGAACTTGGAAGACCCTCCGGAAAGGTGTAAAAACCTATCGGTCGTATTTGGATCTATAAAGAAACAGACATGGATGTCTCACATCTATGAAATATTCGACATGTTGTAAAGTATTTTATGACAATGTTCAAAGAGTTGACTATGACAAGATTTGATCTTTCATAGCGATATTTAGTCTGTACGGATTAAAGTAGCAACCACTACATATAATTTGGTATATGGTAGATGAATAAACAAAACAAAGTTCTTTTAATAGAATGGTTACCTAGGACGTGTACATGACACAGTCCAAAGGGTTTTGTTAAATTCAAAGGATGCTAAAAGGGCATGCAAACTTCAATGGTTGAAGTAAGCATCGCGGAGTTGGAATCTTCACCGTGATGAAACAGAGTTTTCATCAGGAGACGATGAAGATGCTTGCATTTGCAAGAAATTAAGTGGGAGCGCTGAGACATATTTCTAATACATTATGTGGAGGACATCTTGTTGATTAGAAATAATGTATATTTTATTGACAAAGGTTAAGAATTTCATTTTGATGAAATACTTAGGCAAAACCCGAATATTTAGCATGAATGTCTATAGTGGATAGACTGTAACGCCAATATGGTTGTGCCAAACGTACATATATGAGATATTGAAGGAGTTCAATATAGAATCAACAAGAAACGGTTCTTGTCGCATGGAAAGGAATTGAATCAAGATTCAAGTGTATCGACACTTGATAAGTGAAACAAGATTCAAGTGCTTTGACACTTGATGAGTAAAATCACAAGAATGTCTTGATCAATCATACCATGATATGTACACATCCAGATATGTCCTATGCTCTAAGTGTTATGAGCATATACCAGAATGAATCATAAAATGATCATTGGACGATAGTGAGGATATTCTTATGATCTTTTGGAAGAACTAAGAATATATTTGTGTAGAGGTGACAAACAATTACAAATAGTTCATTGTAAAGCGTTACATTGATACTAGTTTTGTCACAAGATACAAATTAAGTTTATCTCAATTTAAACTATGGGTGGCACAATGTAATGGAAAGGAGATTCCATGATGGATTTGGAAGAGTTCCAAAGTTAAGACATTGTGACGGATACTACAACAAAAGGCTAAGTATATGACTGCTATAGTAGCAGCAAAGGAGGGAATTTGTGTCAAGTAGTTTGTTATCAAACTAAGGTGTGGTTCGCAATGGGCTAACACTAAAGATATATTGTATGACAATAGTATCAACGTGTTTTAACCCCAAGGAACTGAAGGTCTCACCGAAAGACCAAATTTATACAATGCCATCTCATTGGAGAATGAGTGATGCGTGAAGACGCAAAGACATGCAAATACACACGGACCTGAAGCGTCAGATCCGTAGATTATGTTAACCACTTGCAATTGCGTATATGGAACACCGGAAAGCCATAAGTGTTCAATACGCAAAGTTCTCAAACTAGATTATTGTCTCTAGTGCAAGTGGGAGACTGAAGGGAATATGCCCGAGAGGCAATAATAAAGTGGTTATTATCGTATTCCTTATTTATGATAAATGTTTATTTTACATGCTATAATTGTATTAATACGGAAACGTTAATACATGTGTGTTTAATAAACAAAAGGTAGTTCCTAGTTATGCCTCTCTTATAAACTAGCTCGTTGATTAACAAGATGATCAAGGTTTCCTGATCATGGACATTGGATGTTGTTAATAACGGGATCACAACATTAGTGTAATGGTGTGATGAACACTCATCCGAAGTATAGCATTACGATCAAAGTCATTGAGTTTATATTGCTATAACAACTTACGAAGTGATCCTAATCCTTAGACCATGAGATCATGTCAATCACTAACACCGGAAGAGTTTCTTGATAACATCAAACGTCACACCGTAACAGGGTGATTATAAAGATGGATTCAGAACTAATAAAGTGTTATGTTGAGGCCCATGGATCGAGAGTGGAATTTGTTCATCCCGATGACGGATAGATATGCTCTGGGCCCTCTCGGTGATATCACATTGATTAGCTTGCAAGCAAGTGATTTGATCACTAGAATGTTATATCACGGGAACGAGAAAAGAGTGCATGTCGGTAACGAGATAAAACTAGGTATGGAGATACCGATGATCGAATCTCGGACATGTAATATATCGTGAAACAAAAGGATTAAGATACGAGCGTAAAAGGTTCCGACGATCACAAGAAAGTCATCGTTGAATGTGTGGGAGTCAGTATGGGTCTCCAGATCCCGCTTCTGATTATTGATCCGAGAGGGGTCTCGATCATGTCCGCATTATTCGCGAACCGTAGGGTGACACACTTAAGAGACACCGACATCCATTTGGAGCAAAAGTTTCATGCCGAAAAGAATAACAAGCGCAGGAATTTATTTCACGAGATACCGAAACGGGTTTTCGGGTGAAATTGCAGAAAGTGTTTCTGCATGTGAAATGAAATACTAGCAAGGGGTTATATGTGAATGTTTGTCATTAAAGTAATTGACAAAATTCTGAATAAATAAAAGGAGTTTTATTTAATGAGAGTTTGCATTAAATTTGGTGGAAATTTAATGGGAATTTGAGTGGAGAAAATTGAAGGGCCATTTTGTGAGTGGAGTGTCCGCCCACATGAATGAGGGAGAGGTGGGGGCACCCTCCATGGCCGGCGGCCATGCCCCCTTGGGCTGCCCCCCCTCCCCTATATAAGGAGCCCCTCCTCTCACTTCTCACTCACACCTCCTCGTGAAGGATCTCTCTCCCCCTCTAGAATTTATCCCCCATGGTCTCGGACTAGCGAGATACATGTTCCCGGTGGCTTTTCGGCAAGAAAGAGTTGTGCTTTCGCTGCATCGCTGGAGCGAGGAGGTGGAGGTTGCTCGGTGCCTCGAACGTGTGTGCGAGCACGGATGCGCTGCTGTTTTGCGGCGCTAGGACTTCCTCTCGATCTTGAGATCGGCAAGAGATCGTCTACATCAACCACGAGTTTGGACTCGTTAAGCTTTGTCGGTCTTCAAGGGTATGTTCTCTACGGATATACATCCGCCCGTTGTTTGTATCTAGTAGATAGATCTTGGTACATAGTTGTTCCCATCGTAGGAAAATTTTTGTTTTCTATGCTGCGAACCCTACAGTTTTCACATAACAAAATACTTTTTTTATTGGAAGATAGCTGAAAACAAGAATATACTTGGAATGGTGTAACACACCATACATAGGAGTTTATAGTGGACACTTTGGAATAACTTGGTTTCTTGGGAGTTGGAAGCATGAGTACAACTTACTCATACAAGTGGAGGCTAGCAAAAGACTGGGAGCAACCAACTAGAGAGCAATAATGGCCATAATCATGCAGAGCAACAAAACATTACTAATCAAAGCATAGAGTGGTACTACAAGTCAAGGACTAAATGATCATAGAGGCTATGGTGACTTGTCATAGTCATAACATGGTGTGATCATGTGCCAAGTCAAACCAAAAAAAGCATCAAAGGAGAATACCACAATACTATGCTTTTGCATGCTAAAACTGTAAGACCCCACCTTTATAAAGGTAAAGGTCCCTGTGATTTCAATGCTAGTCCCTGGATCAATTGCTAGCATCCACAGTTTAAGATGAAGTACATAGATACAAAGGTCATTATTACATCGTCATTCCAGAGATAACATAGTCTTTTACAACTACATAGTCATAGGATAGTACAAGAGTTCAACTTAACAAAATAAAGTAAAGTCTTCATCTTCATGTGCCAGAGGCAAACTTGTTGAGTGTAGACTCGTAACCCTAATCCTCATCAAAGTAACCTGCAACATAACAAGTTACAGCCACAGTGGGTCAATACATTGGAATAGTATTGGCAAGTGATACCTTAGTAGAATAATAGTTTCTAACTTCTACATGAATTGGGATGAGAAGATACTTGATAGCAAGTGTAGCTTAGGCTTGCTTTGCTCATAATAGGTTTTGCCTATCAGTTGAAAGCACTAAGTTTTTGTTTGACAAAATCACCCATGGCATCTACCAATGGAAATTGGTGATCCTCTACCCTTGTTGAACCACAAGTTTTAACTTAGAAATTGGGATAAGGAGATCCTTGATAGCTTCCATGTCTTGATGCTCAAATTGTCCATTGCCGGGGACACGGCTAAGTACTTAGATTCTTCCTTCTCGAGAGGTGGTGCACTTTCTCCACAAGACTCGACATGCATCGATACAAGATCTTTCAGAATTCTTCCCTTAGACCAAATGGACGCGTTCCAAACCTATCACCCCCTACCACCTTCTGTCTATTTGACTAAGTTATTGCAACCTATATGATCCAGGCAGAGCCCATATTGCCATGTGGCTGCACTAGAAGCTTCTTAACATTTGGCATCTCAAATCCCTTTGTTCCTGGGTGGCATTCCACAAGTGAGATATACAGGGTAGGCCATGAAGATGGGGCCCTGGTAACCACCATCCAAGCAATTACCATTCCACTCAGGTGTTTCATTCACTTAGTTTGTTTTATTAAGCAAAAACATAAGTCACAAGACTTAGTAAAATTTCCATAGCATATATATATACCACCCTTTTTTGCTACTATCTAGGCTAAGCATGATAACATAGCAAGTATCTTAACTTAGAGAATATTTCTACCAATTCTACAACTACTAGGATTTCCCATAGCATAGCATATATATACTTAGTAAAATATCATGCAACCCTAGACAAAATATAACTAGTGCATAATCAAAATAGTGGGACAAATACATGAGGTGCTCTCCTTAGATAATCAACATGGCATGAAGGGTAAACAAATTACAGCAGGGCAATTGACAGGAACTGAGCAAGGCATAACAATGCAATACCAGACAAAAAGGACCTATGAGATTCGATTGGGCAATACAACAATATACATAGACCGCCATCCAACTGCATCTATGACTAGAAGTCCACCTTCAGGTTATCATCCGAACCCCCTCCAGTATTAAGTTTCAAGCAACAGACAACTACTTTAAGCAAAGTGTGTAAGGTAAACAATCCACTTGTTCCATGAACAAGAGACCGTTGTTTTCTCCCTAGTGGCAACATCACATCTACAACCGAAGAGATTTCCGTCACTTTCCTTGGAAACTAGAGGCATGAACCCACTATCGAGCATAAATACCCCCTCTTGGAGTCACTAGCAACTACTTGGCCAAGATAGCTACTAACAATGGAGAGCATGCAAGATCACAAACAACACAGACATGATAGAATCATAAAGATAAAACCATTAATCAAACCAACATAATAATCTCAATATCCATCAGATCCCCGCAAACACAACATGCATGATTACAAATAGATTAGATCTTGATCATGAACGGAGCTCACAAGATCTATACATAAAAGCACAAAGGAGGAGATACAACCATCTAGCTACTACATGGACCCATAGTCCAAGGTGGAAATACTCACACATCATACCTGATAAGAAGGCCTTCGGGATGATCTCCCCTCCGGCAGGGTGCCTGGAAGAACTTTAGATCCCCACTGATCTAGGGACGATGGTGGCGGCGGCTATAGAAGGTTTCGTGGAGTTTTGATCGGGTGCCTAGGGTTTCTGCATCGAGGGCTTCTTATAGGCGAAGAGGCGAGGCTAGGAGGCGGCCAGGGGGCCCACACCCTACCCAGGCGCAGGGTGGGGCCCACTCGCGCCTAGGGGGTGTGGCGGCCCTGGTTCGCCTCTCCGTCTCCCCTCTGGACTTCGTGTCGCCAACGGTAAAATATTGACTTTGGCTTTTGTCCCGTCCAATTCCGATAATATTGATTTTTTGCCTTTGTAGAACCAAAAATAGAAGAAAACATGCAACTGGCACTGTGGCAACTTATTAATAGGTTAGTTCCAGAAAAGATATAAAAACACCTCAAAGTGTATACGAGGCAAAGCAAAATCGATACTATACAAGCATGGAGCATAAAAAATTATAGATACGTTTCTGACGTATCAAGCATCCCCAAGCTTAACTCCTGCTCGTCCTCGAGTAGGTAAGTGATAAAAGAATAATTTTTGAGGTGACATGCACCGTCAAAACCAAGATCAAACCATTTGCAAGCATTGAAGTTGGGATCAAAGAACTCTAAACATGTGCATGAAAGATGGAGTTATAACAATAGGACATAGTAACTATGCATGCAACATGAAAGGCTACAAACAAAGATCATGAATAACATGCATTAAAAATGTTTGTTTGTTTCACATACAAAAAATATGGCATAGTGGAAATCAGCTTGTCCCTCATAGAGTAGAAAATAGATGCATAGGACACCTTCAAAGTTCACAAGGGTGACTAAAAATAAGTAGCACAAGAACAAGTAATATCACAATATGCATCAATCAATAATTTTTGGGACACTTCACACAGAATGGCAACTATGCTCTCTTAATGGTGCATAAAAGTAGAAGGTGGAGACTCAAATAATGGTGGAAGAAAGGCTCTTCACAAAGGGAAGCAGGGATTCCAAGTTTCAAAAAGAGCTTCCAAAAATATGGTACTTGTTAGATTTTAGCCTCATTGCCCCTATCATAAGCATCTTGAAGTGGTTAAGGTTAAAGTGAACAAACTATGGAGTATATGTTTGACAAAGTATAAGTTTGCAATATCAAGTCCCTTGAATGCGAGGGCCACACCTCATGCTACTCAACTTCAATCTCCTGTAAGTTCTTGTCATTGTAAGACATGCATATCATAGAGAACTACCAACGGAGTACCCCTTGCACATGGTACAGGAGCTATCCCATAACCAAAATGACAAGGAAAGCAGACAATGAGCATCTCAGCGATCTTTTTATTTACTATGTCCATAGCTTTTTATTGAGGATGCTTCACAGATAGCTCATTATGGTGATGCTGCAAGTTTCCACCATGATTAGGCATGGCTTAGGCTAGCGGCCTAGGCGTTTCTCTAGCACAAAATACATAACTCCATGGACTTACAAGCTCCCTCTTTATTTCACACCGGTGACATCCATAGACAAAAGAGCATGATATCAACTATGTACAAAGTACATGTGCAATGTTGAAAATGTTCCCCGTGACAGCACGGTTATGAGTGCAAGCATATACAACATAGATCACAATGGTTCAAGTTTATTAGGGGCAAAGAATATAAAGTGTGCCATCAAGTTTGTGAGAGCTTTAATCACTAAGTTTTCACATAACAAAATACTTTTTTTATTGGAAGATAGCTGAAAACAAGAATATACTTGGAATGGTGTAACACACCATACATAGGAGTTTATAGTGGACACTTTGGAATAACTTGGCTTCTTGGGAGTTGGAAGCATGAGTAGAACTTACTCATACAAGTGGAGGCTAGCAAAAGACTGGGAGCAACCAACTAGAGAGCAATAATGGCCATAATCATGCAGAGCAACAAAACATTACTAATCAAAGCATAGAGTGGTACTACAAGTCAAGGACTAAATGATCATAGAGGATATGGTGACTTGTCATAGTCATAACGTGGTGTGATCATGTGCCAAGTCAAACCAAACAAAGCATCAAAGGAGAATACCACAATACTATGCTTTTGCATGCTAAAACTGTAAGACCCCACCTTTATAAAGGTAAAGGTCCCTGTGATTTCAATGCTAGTCCCTGGATCAATTGCTAGCATCCACAGTTTAAGATGAAGTACATAGATACAAAGGTCATTATTACATCGTCATTCCAGAGATAACATAGTCTTTTACAACTCCATAGTCATAGGATAGTACAAGAGTTCAACTTAACAAAATAAAGTAAAGTCTTCATCTTCATGTGCCACAGGCTTGTTGAGTGTAGACTCGTAACCCTAATCCTCATCAGAGTAACCTGCAACATCACAAGTTACAGCCACAGTGGGTCAATACATTGGAATAATATTGGCAAGTGATACCTTAGTAGAATAATAGTTTCTAACTTCTACATGAATTGGGATGAGGAGATCCTTGATAGCAAGTGTAGCTTAGGCTTGCTTTGCTCAAAATAGGTTTTGCCTATCAGTTGAGGCCATTCACTTAAACTTTACGGCTTAAAGCATCCGCTACAACATTTGCTTTACCGGGGTGGTATTGCAAACTCAAGTCATAGTCCTTGATGAGTTCTAGCCATCTTCTTTGTCTCATGTTGATTTCTTTCTGAGTGAAGATATACTTCAAACTTATGTGATCTGTGAACACTTCACAACATTTTCCCAAAAGGTAATGCCTCCATGTTTTGAGTGCATGTACAACAGAGCTAACTCTAAATCATGAGTAGGATAGTTTACTTCATGGGTTTTGAGTTGTCTCGAGGCATAAGCCACAACTTTCCCTTATTACATCAATACTCCACCCAATCCTTGGTGTGATGCATCACAATATACTTGGAAATCCTTTTCCAAATCTGGAAGACATAAGACTGGTGTTGTCACTAGTATCTTCTTCAATTCTTGGAAACTGAGTTCACATCCTTCAGTCCAATCAAATTTCTTGTCTTTCTTAAGTAACTCCGTCATTGTCTTAGCTACCTTTGAGAAATTCTCAATGAATCTTCTATAGTATCCTGCCAAGCCAAGGAAACTACGTACTTCTTTCACTGACTTAGGAGATTCCCACTCAGTTATAGCTGACACTTTCGCGGGATCAACAGCTACACCATCTCCTGACATAATATGTCCGAGAAATCCCACTTCATTCAACCAGAATTCACACTTGCTGAATTTGGCATACAGCTTATGCTCCCTAAGCTTCTCGAGTATCAATCGTAAATGTTCTTCATGCTCTTCTTTGCTCTTGGAGTAGATAAAAATGTCATCGATGAATACGACAACAAACTTGTCAAGAAATTCCATGA
Organism: Avena sativa; assembly: GCA_916181665.1. Taxonomy (NCBI): domain Eukaryota; kingdom Viridiplantae; phylum Streptophyta; class Magnoliopsida; order Poales; family Poaceae; genus Avena; species Avena sativa. Next base: position 382,390,739 of record OV702284.1, read on the forward strand.
ACACTTTGTTCATCATATTCATGAAATAGGCTGGTGCATTTGTCAAACCAAATGGCATCACAGTGTACTCATACAATCCATACCTTGTGGTGAAAGCAGTCTTAGGTATGTCTTGCTCTCTAATCTTAAGCTGAAAATATCCTGATCGGAGATCAATTTTTTAGAACACACGGGATCCTTCTAGCTGGTCAAACAGATCGTCGATTCTAGGCAAAGGATACTTGTTCTTGATAGTACCTCATTGAGGTAACGGTAATCTATGCATAACCTTGACTTCTATCTTTCTTTTCAACAAACAAAACTGGTGCACCCCAAGATGAAGAACTTGGTTGAATAAATCCTTTCTGTAACTGTTCTCCAAGCTGTTTCTTGAGTTCCTTCAACTCATCAACTGACATCTTGTAAGGTCTATTTGCTATTGGTCCAGATCCTGGCAGTATTTCAATCAGGAACTCAACATCTCTATCTGGTGGCATTCCAGGCAATTCCTCCGGAAACACATCCGGATACTCTCTCACAATTAGCACACTATCTATGCTAACCCCCTTAAGAGAATTTAGTTACTCCCTTTAGATTCAAAATTAGACTTGAATCTAATCTGTTTCTTATCCGGGGTTGTGAGTGTGACAGTACGATTGGCACAATCTAGTACTCCTTCATACTTGTTCATCCAATCCATTCCCAAAATTACATCCAATCCTTGGGAATCTAGGATTATCAAACTAACGGGAAACTTATACTTCCCAAATTCTATCACTAGATCATGGCATCCAGAGTTTACTATCATTTCTCCGTCGGGAGAGCTTACTTTTATAGGACACCCAATAGTTTCAACTAGAAGTCCATTTTTATCAACAAATGCTCTTGATATGAATGAATGCGATGCGCCAGTATCGAAAAGAACAAGTGCTAGAAAGGAATTGAGCTTGAACTTACCAGCCACAGCATCAGACTCTTCATATATTTCTTCCACATTAATGTGGTTCACTTTTCCCTTCTGGAAAGGGTTGGGCTTGTTGGTTCCTTCAACCTTCTTTTCTGGCCACTCATTTGCATAGTGCCCCATCTTCTTACACTTGAAACACTCAACCTGACTGATATCTCTCATTGCAGGTTGACTTCCACTTCCACTCCCACTGTGGTGGCTCTTGTGTCCACTATTATGTCTCTTATACTTGTCATTATCATGACTGCGATGGTGCTTGTTGTCATGATGACGGTTGTGGTTGTGGTGGTTGTTGTACTTCCCATGTTTGTGGAATCCAGAACTTCCACTATCATCATGATGGTAACGCTTGTGAGACGATCCCGAGCTGTGCTTATCAAAGCTATGCTTCCTCTTTCTGCCCTCAACCTGTTTCATCTTATTTTCCAAGATGGTAGCCTTGTCACAAAGTGATTGATAGGTCGGGACATAGGCAACAAACAGCTACAGGTTAAACTCATCATTAAGTCCTTCGAGGAATTTCTCCTTCCTCTTAGCATCAGTATCAACTTCATCCGGTGCATAGCACGCCAGATTGTTGAACTCCTCAATGTACTTAGCCACACTGCGGTGACATTGTTTCAGGTTGTGGAACTCCTTTTTCTTCAAGTTCATCACTCCGGATGAGATGTGAGCCATACGGAATCCATCCTCAAAAATAGCCCAAGTCACATCCTCAAGGGGAGTGGTGATCTGAAAGTTCACTAGTGGAAACGAGGCCTTTTGTTGATCCAGAAAAAGGGCTTTAACACCGGTTCTTCTACGAACCGGTGTTAAAGGGGGGGGCGTACCAGCGTGGCCCCTATGGCAAAAAAGGAGCCCCCCTTTAACACCGGTTCGTGCCACGAACCGGTGTTAAAGGACACTGCAACAGTGGCCCGCGCAGCCCCCCCTTTAACACCGGTTCGTGGCATGAACCGGTGTTAAAGGGGGGCTATATATAAGACACCAGCCCACACACACACCCCACTCTTCCATTCTTTCACTATCTCATTTTGGAGCCTAGCAAGAGGGTGTGAAGAGTGCTAGTTTTTTTTTCATATGCACAAGAGGTGTTCGGTGAAATGCCCGAGAGCTCAAAATAAGTTTTCTTGTTGCTCTTTCCGTCTCGGTCGAGGTCGGCAACTATCCTTTCATGTGTCATTGATGTACTATATATATAAATGGTCATCTCCCTATTATTTTTTGATATATACTACATATTAATGCAGATGAACCGGCAATGGATGTACGGTGACCATCGCACTTTCGAGTACATTACGGGCCTCCAAAATTTCATCGTTGTGGCTAATGCAAACCATGGTCACAATGGTTTTATGTGATGTCCGTGTGTTCACTGTCAGAACAAGAAAGACTACTCAAATACCAGAACCATTCACGCCCACCTGCTTCGATCCGGTTTCATGCCCAGCTATAATTGTTGGACCAAGCACGGAGAAAAAGGGGTTGTGATGGAAGACAACGAAGAAGAAGAGGATGATGACAACTATCATAATATGTATCCTGAATATGATAATACTGCAACTGGGGTAGATAATGAAGATCAAGAGGGAGCAGATGGGTTCGCTGATGACGATCTTGGTCGGGCCATTACTGATGCAAAGGAAGAATGTGAAACTGAAAAGGAGAAGGAGAAGCTGGAGCAGATGTTAAAGGATCACAAAACATTGTTGTGTCCAACTTGCGAAGATGGCCACAAAAAGCTAAGTACCACACTGGATTTGCTGCAATGGAAGGCAGAGAATGGTGTGACTGAAAGCGCATTTTCAAAGTTGTTGGTAAAAATGAAGAATCTTCTTCCAAGAAATAATGAGTTGCCCGACAGTACATACCAAGCAAAGAAGGTTGTCTGTCCTCTAGGATTAGACGTGTAGAAGATACATACCTGCATTAATGACTGCATCCTCTACCGCGGTGAGAAGTACGAGAATTTGGATGAATGCCCGGTATGCACTGCACTGCGGTATAAGATCAGACGAGACGATCCTGGCGATGTTGAGGGCGAGGCCCCTAGGAAGAAGGTTCCCGCCAAGGTTATGTGGTATGCTCCTATAATACCACGGTTAAAACGTCTCTTCAGAAATAAAGAACATGCCAAGTTGTTGCGATGGCACATGGAAGACCGTAAGAAAGACGCGATGTTGAGACACCCCGCTGATGGGTCACAGTGGAGAAAAGTCGAGCGAGAGTACCCGGACTTCGCATGTGACACAAGGAACTTAAGGTTTGGTCTAAGTATAGACGGCATGAATCCTTTTGGTGAGCAGAGCTGCAGTCACAGCACCTGGCCTGTGACCTTATGTATCTATAACCTTCTTCCTTGGTTGTGTATGAAGAGGAAGTTCATTATGATGCCAGTGCTCATCCAAGGCCCGAGGCAACCCGGCAACGACATTGATGTGTACCTAAGGCCATTAGTTGAAGAACTTTTATAGCTGTGGGCCAAACCAGGTGTACGTATGTGGGATGAGCACAAAGGGGAGCCATTTGACCTACGAGCATTGCTTTTCGTAACCATCAATGATTGGCCTGCTCTTAGTAACATTTCAGGGCAGACAAACAAGGGATACAATGCATGCACACACTGTTTAGATGAGACTGAAAGTGTATATTTGGATAAATGTAACAAGGGATGGCTTTCTAGGAGTGTATGGGAAGACAAAAGATACACCGGAAGCACGGCAGGACCAGCAATGTATGAAAGCCCCTGAAGAGCCTATGCATCCTGAGAACAAGAAGGGTAAACGATGCCACTTAACTCCTGCCAGCTACGCTCTTACCAAAGCAGAGAAGGAAATCTTTTTTGAATGTCTGAGCAGTATCAAGGTCCCGTCTGGCTTCTCGTCGAATATAAAGGGAATAATAAATATGGCAGAGAAAAAATTCAAAAACCTGAAGTCTCATGACTGCCATGTGATTATGACACAATTGCTTCCGATTGCATTGAGGGGGCTTCTACCTGAAAATGTTCTAGTACCCATTGTGAAGCTATGTGCATTCCTCAATGCAATATCTCAGAAGGTAATCGATCCAGAAAGCCTACCAGGGTTACAAACAGATGTGGCCCAATGTCTTGTCAGCTTTGAGTTGTGTTCCCACCATCCTTCTTCAATATTATGACGCATCTCCTGGTTCACCTAGTAGAAGAGATTGCCATTCTCGGTCCTGTATTTCTACACAATATGTTCCCCTTTGAGAGGTACATGGGAGTCTTAAAGAAATATGTTCATAATCGTGCTAGGCCAGAAGGAAGCATCTCCAAGGGCTATGTAACAGAGGAGGTCATTGAGTTCTGTGTTGATTTTATTCCTGACCTTAAGGCGATTGGTGTTCCAGAATCACGACATGAGGGGAGACTGCATGGAAAAGGCACCCTAGGATGTAAAGCAATGATATGTAGGGACGGGCATTCTCTCAATCAAGCACACTACACGGTTTTACAAAGATCTATCTTGGTTGCCCCGTATATCAATGAACACAAGAATTTAATACGCCTCAAACACCCGGGGCAGTCTGATGAATGGATTATAAGTGAACACATGGCGAGTTTTGGCGGCTGGCTGCAAAGACTTCTCACGAATAACACCACTGTTGGGGATCAGCTGTACTTGTTGGCCAGGACACCATCTTCGACTGTATGTACTTTCCAAGGGTACGAGATAAATGGGAATATATTTTACACGATAGGCCAAGATAAAAAGAGCACCAACCAAAATAGTGGTGTCCGCTTCGATGCAGCAGAAGTCAATGGGCAGAAGACCACGTATTATGGGTTCATAGAGGAGATATGGGAACTTGACTATGGACCTAATTTTAAGGTCCCCTTGTTTCGATGCAAATGGGTCAAGCTAACAGGAGGAGGGGTTGAGGTAGACAAGAAGTACGGAATGACAACGGTGGATCTCAACAATCTTATGAAGGTAGACAAGAACTTAGACGAACCATTCGTCCTAGCCAATGATGTGGCTCAGGTTTTCTATGTGAAGGATATGTCCTCCAGACCAAAAAAAGAAAAAAATATGCAAACGAATACATCATATGATGAGCCAAAGCGTCACATAGTTCTTTCAGGGAAAAGAAACATCGTGGGAATCGAGGACAAGACAGACATGTCAGAAGATTATAATAAGTTTGATGAAATTCCGCCCTTCACAGTGAAAACTGACCCAAGCATTCCGTTAAGTAAAGAAGATGCTCCATGGTTACGTCTGAAGCGATCATAAGGAAGGACATATGCCAAGAAGTTCATGCTCATATTATGTAACTCTAGTTCATGTTTTTAATATTAATACATGTCTTGAGTGTTAGTCTTGTTTTGTGGATGGACCGGGACTATGAGAAGAAGTTGTCCCGATTCGTACTTACCATTAAGATCTGATCTCCAAACGCGCGCGGTCACATATTAGGGAGTGCCTCTATGACTAGTTTCTTGGAGATGCCGGAGGACTAGGCTCCGTCGGCATCTCCCTGAAATTGGCCGTAGTGGTGCTCCTGCTCTCGAAAACCATCTTGCAGCTTTGTAACTTCTCTAACTAGATCAATACACCTGGGAGCTAACTAATTTCACATATTAGGGAGTGCCTCTATGACCAGTTTCTCGGAGATGCCGGAGGACTGGGCTCCGTCGGCATCTCCCTGAAACTGGCCGTAGTGGTGTCCCTGCTCTCGAAAACCATCTTGGAGATGCCTCAAACTGGCTGGAGGACTGGACTCACAAGGATGCCTATTTATAGTACAAGAAGCTCGATATAGTGTCGACACTTACAAAATAATGTCGACACTCACCCCTATTATTAGTGCTGACTCGTGTTTTTTCTCGGTTGGTGTCTCCAACCGGGACTAAAGGTTCATCTTTAGTCCCGGTTGGTGACACCATCCGGGACAAGGTACACGCCGCACGACATAATGTTGACACTCACCCCTATTATTAGTGCTGACTCGTGTTCTGTCCCGGTTGGTGTCTCCAACCGGGACTAAAGGTTCATCCCGCCATTTTTTCCCGCCATTTTTCTCCCCGCCATTTTTCTTCCCGCCAGTTCTTCTTCCCGACATTTTTCTTCTCGCCATTTTTCTTCCTGCCAGTTCTTCCCTCCAGTTCTTCCCGCTAGTTCACTATATATATATATATATGTAGGGTTGGCCTCCATTATCATTGCACATCTCTAGACTCATATATGCAACCTCATCACTCTTTCCCATGTCTTCCACCGTAGCACTAACCCCCAGGGAGGCGGAGGCGCTTTGCGCCTCGAACTACCCCTGCCCGCCGGGCTACTGTGTCCCCGTCGGCTGGATGCTGAGCGTCGGAGGCGTGCCGGTTCCTCCTGTCCCTCTAGGTGTGGCGCGCCGGATGGCCATCACGAACCACTACTACTTCGAGCTCACGCCGGAGCAGCGGAGGAATCCCAGATAGCATCCCGACTATTTCCTTACTTGGGAAGCCTTCTTCGTGGATCGGCGTGAGAGGGCGCTCGCCAGGCACGAGGAGGACGACCCACCTCCTCCTAACTTCAACGAGGCCGGCCGTCGGCTATGGTGGCGCGGTCGGACTCTGCCGCCGACTCTAACCCCCGCCTGCGCTACCCTCAAGTCCAGTCCACGCGCTACCCTCAAGTCCAGCCCACGCGTACTCTCTAGAGGTTCAATTACGGCGACCCCGACGATGACAGCGATGACGGCGGCGGCGAGTACAACGACTACAGTGGCGAGTATTACAGGTGTAGGCTGGAGCATGACTGAATCACTCCAACATTTCGAAACAAGTTCGGCCGATTGTTACTTAATCTGGCCATGTATCTTAATTTTCAGTTCTTTTATGTATCTTAATTTTTAGTTCCAGTTCGGCTTTATGTAACTTACTATTAGTTGCATTCTCATTCGAGGTTGACAATATGCTATTTTATCAAAAAACAATGCAAGTTGAGCGAGACTTGGCCCCGAGCTAAGAATCATCATGCCCGTTGTTCGACAAAGTTTGTCGATAGTTTAAAACGGGGATAAAAAAATAAAAAAAGATCGAAACAGTGCGAAACCTTCGCGTGGTGTTATATTATGTGACATAGTTAGAAGGAAAAATCTCAAACTTGGTATATTGATTATGTCTCGAAAAAACCTTCACAAAATGACCTATCTCATTCAAGGTTTCTTGGCTTTCGGGTCAAATGACCAATGTTATGGCTAGAATCAAGGCATAGTTTGTGATAATATGGCTATATTGTGCATACATGTGCATCATGGCATGGCAAACAATGTTGCAAGAGGAAGTTTTCCTTTTTATCACACCAAAAAGGCATTTTCTATTTTCCGAGCATAAAAAACGGACGGTTTTGTGAAGCAACCACCAAATGGCTAATTCAAAAAACCACCAACACATTTTACAAAAATACTAGACCACCTTATATGCACAATGTACCAACAGGGGGATCTGAAACCTTTCTGTCCACCTCTGGTGAAAAAGACAAATTCCTGCCGAATCTGTAGGAAGTGGGTCAGATATGAACTACAGGTACATGATACGATGCTCATGATTTTTTACAAAAATCATTTTTAGGTTCACAATATGCTATTTTATCAAAAAAACAATGCAAGTTGAGTGAGGCTTGGCCCCGAGCTAAGAATCATCATGCCCGTTGTTCGACAAAGTTTGTCGATAGTTTAAAACGGGGATAAAAAAAAAGATTGAAACAGTGCGAAACCTTCGCGTGGTGTTATATTATGTGACATAGTTAGAAGGAAAAATCTCAAACTTGGTATATTGGTTATGTCTCGAAAAAACCTTCACAAAATGACCTATCTCATTCGAGGTTTCTTGGCTTTCGGGTCAAATAACCAATGTTATGGCTAGAATCAAGGCATAGTTTGTGATAATATGGCCATATTGTGCATACATGTGCATCATGGCATGGAAAACAATGTTGCAAGAGGAAGTTTTCCTTTTTATCGCACCAAAAAGGCATTTTCCATTTTCCGAGCATAAAAAACGGACGGTTTTGTGAAGCAACCAGCAAATGGCTAATTCAAAAAACCACCAACACATTTTACAAAAATACTAGACCACCTTATATGCACAATGTACCAACAGGGGGATCTGAAACCTTTCCGTCCACCTCTGGTGAAAAAGACAAATTTCTGCTGAATCGGTAGGAAGTGGGTCAGATATGAACTACAAGTACATGATACGATGCTCATGATTTTTTACAAAAATCATTTTTAGGTTCACAATATGCTATTTTATAAAAAAAACAATGCAAGTTGAGCGAGGCTTGGTGAGATTCAAGTGTATACAAAAGAAGCGACATTTAAATATCCAATCAATTAAAAAATGTTAAGACAAAAGATGCGGCATTAAAATATGATTTGCTCTAATAAAATAGGGTTAGATTCCTTTTTAGATGCTTAATATTTCTTATGTTCAAAGTTTTAGGATTTAACAATTTATTTTTGTTTGAATTGAATAATCAAAATTTATATGTAAGTGTTTTAATCATTTTGAAAATTTTCATGTAAGGTAAATATAAAATGATTTACATGAATGGATAGATATTATTTTTCTTGAAAATTATGATATATTATTCATATTTTTCTGAGTTGAAATGAAAAAGATATGAATTTTATAAATTCATATCCTATTTTTTGAATTAAAAATGCCCCTTTAATGCATGAAATAAATGCCCCCCTTTAACACCGGTTCCAGACACGAACCGGTGTTAAAGGGGGGGCGCATTTATTTCGTTTCGCGCGTGCACCCCCCCTTTAACACCGGTTCTTGTCTAGAACCAGTGTTAAAGGGGGGGGGTAATAAATGCGCGCGCGAAACGGAATCCCCCCCCTTTAACACCGGTTCCAGCCCCGAACCGGTGTTAAAGGGGGGGTATTAAATTCGCCTTCCCCTTCCTTTCTTCCCCCCAGAGCCAGATCGAACCGCCACCGCCACCGCCACCGCGCGCGCCATCGGAGCAGAGAGAAGCGCCGCCACCGCCACCGCCCATCGGAGCAGAGAGAAGCCACCGCCGGTCGCCACCGCCCTCGGAGAGTGAGGGAGGAATCGGCCGTGGGTGCCCTGAATCGTCGGCCCTGTCACCTCCACCTCTGTCCGTCGCTCGCCATCGACACTGCCAGCAACCCCGACCTTCCCCGGCCTCGTCGACCCCACCATCGGCTTCCTGGTGAGCCTCTGGTGCTCAGGCACATCTTCTCTTCCTCCCTCACGCTCTATATCGCCTCCGCATCGTGTAACCGCTGCCGACCGGCGCAGTTCCTCCTCGTTCTCTGTTCTCCGGCGACCAAAAAGGGGAGGCGCCGCCACTACTAGGTCCGCCTCGACCTCCTCTTTCCAACCAGCCCAACCATAAGTCCCCGCGTGTAGCAGATCGACGGGAGCAAGATCGACCTGAGAGGAGCTCCATTGCTGACGTCAGCGTGATGCAATAATCGTTTTCTTTTTCTTTTATTATTTCTGTAATTCTTTTTCTGTAATTATTTTAGTGAAGAAAATACCTGACATGTGGGCCCTATCTGTAAGGGATAAAAACATTTCCATAAATGTTTTCTAATTAAGAAAATTGTTTAAGTAAATTCCAAAAATGCAAATGGTTTTATAATATTCCAATAAATAATTTAAAATGAAATAATTTAAAATGCAAATTATTTTATAATGCATCCGCACGCAGAGAGCAGAGAGCAGCCGCGTCGGCGCCGCGTCCAGCCCTCGCCGTCGGAGCCGCCGCCCTCGCCCTCGCCGTCGGAGCCGCCGTCCACGCCTCTGTGTCCGGCAGTCGTCGGCGGCACAATGTGAACAATGTGAACAATGTGTCAAAGCTGGCGGCACAATGTGAACAATGTGAACAATGTGTCAATGTGGCAGCCGTCCATGCCTCTGCGTCCGGCAGTCGTCCTCTGTGAACAATGTGGTGAATATGTGTGATGTATAAAAGATGTAGTCATGTATTCATATTTGAGTAAAGTTTCTGATGTTGTAACATCGATAATATTGTTTACTTAGTGTTGGTGGTGAACTTGATGGTCAAAATCGGGAAACTCGAAACTAAGATGGCATGTAATTATGGAGGGAGTAGTAGTATAGATAGGGTGTCAAGCGGGGCGGGTTCGCGGGCAACATAGTTTCACCGGCTAATATAAATTGTACTATATGCATAGATTAAAACTTTTATACAAATTGGACTACGTGTAGGTGTAGCTGTCTGAGACTAAATAATTGTCCGCAAACCCGCCCCACTTGTATACAAACTTGCATCCTGCCAACGTTACCCTCTTGGGGGTGTCTTGTGGAGCTCTGACTCATCCTGATTAGGGTTTGGACCCCTCGGAACTCGTTTAAAATGATCAAGCATCCTTAGGGTTTTAATTTCATTTGTGTATTTATTTGTGTATTTTGTATGAATAATATGTATATTTGTGTATGAATCCAAGTCCACTTGAATGTTTACACTCTTACTCTAGATAATATTATTGTTTTAGAAACTATGGATCCACTTAGTAGAAACCTTGAAGAAGAAGAAATAATGGAGAACATTATTGATAAGGACACCTCACAATATCTGAACTTGGAGGGACATGATGACAGCTCAAGTAGTCATGGAGAAGATGAAGACTCTGGTGAACACAATTTAGTGATTACAAAGTCCGGCAAGGTATATGCATTGATTAAGCCTCTGCTGACTTCCACCAACAATCTTCTTCTATATGTATTAATTAACGCTTCTTTATTCGTTTAGCCCTCTGGATCGACCAGCCAGCAACCATCTTCTTCTACGAAAAAGAGCAAGCGAGGCGCGAGCCATCGGTTGAAAGATCATGCAAAGTTCACAATCGAAGCAGTCCGTGTTGATGGCAGGCCGATGGAGCCCAAGAAGGCCGCAGACAAATTTGTACGTCAGGCTAGAGTTCTTGTTAGGGACCAAATCCCAATCATAATTGAAAATTGGAATAAGCCAAAGAAGGGCGACGGTACCTTTGTCGATGAAAGATCCAAAGAAACGCTTTGGAATTTGTTGTTGGTAAATTTCACCCTTCCGCCAGAGGAGGATGAAAACAACCCGGTTATAAAGGAAAAGGTCAAAGAGTGGACTCTAAAGAAGATGGCTGACACTCTTCGCAACTGGAAGACAAAATTGAACAAATTTGTCAAAGCTGGCGAGACTCCAGATTTTGAAGACGCATATTATGCAAAGACAAGACCTCACTGGCCTGAATTTGTGACATATAAAAAAGGTGTTATAGCTAAAAAGAGGTCAGAAACCAATACGCTTAATTCCCAGAAGAAGTAATATCACCAGAGGACGGGGTCAGGTGGCTACATATCTCAGAGGCCTAAGTGGGAGGAAGTTGAGAAGGCCCTGCGCGCTAGAGGGATCACACCCCAGACAGATGGGTGGGACCTACGTGCAAAGACTTGGTTCTACGGAGTCGGGGCAAGGTTGGACCCAGAAACAGGATTGTGTATCTTCCCAACCCTCCTTGCCAAACCCGTCACTGAACTCATCACGGCATACGAGGAAACATCCGCCAGGACCTTCCATCCCGACAGATAGAATGACCAGCTCACACGCGCCATCGGTAAAAAAGAACACCCTGGACATGCACGAGGCACAGGGGGTATGACGTGGAAGGATGGGTTTGCCGAGTGGAGCGACTCTTACAAATGGCGCGACAGAAAAGAAAAGAGCGTACAGAGCGGATGACACAGATAGAACATGCACTTGCGGCGCTGCAGGCGCAAGTGAATGCACAACAGAGCCATCAAGCTACCGGCCCATCTCAGCGGCACGAAGAGACTGCATTGGAAGCTGCCGGCGGCCCAGACTCTGTGCGGAAAAGCAGCGTGGCTTCCACGGAGAACGTGCAACCCACGCTTGAAATGGCGGGTCCTCGATACCCCGTGGATGAGATCACGGAGAGCGAACACGCTGAGCTGCATGTGATATTAATGGGCTTATCCATTAAGGTGGCTGTTGGCTATGCCTTACCTCCTGTAGCTGGTGGAACTTACCACTGCCGACCGATTCCAGATGGCTATGCTATTATCGGGGTGGATGAGGTTGTGAAGGAATATGAGGAAGCACAACTTGACCATGCTACAGGTGAAGGGGAAACTCAACTCAAATTTGCAGTGAAAACAACCATTCTTTGGAAGAAGGAACACATCGTGCTTCCAAATTGGAGGCCACTGGAACCCCCGCCGTCTCGCAGCGTCAGCAGTCTGAGCCGCTTCAGCTATCTCCTGCGCGGCAGCCATCTCCTGCGCGGCAGCCATCTCCGGCGCTTCAGCCATCTCCTGCGCGGCAGCCATCTCCTGCGCGGCAGCCATCTCCGGCGCGCCAGCTATCTCCGGCCCGTCAGCCATCTCCGGTGCTTCAGCCATCTCCTCAGCGTAAGCGGAAGAGCACTGCCACAAAGAGCATCACTAGAACTGCCACAAAGAAATCTGCAGGAAACCGTACGCCAAAGAGTTCAAAAAACTATGTCTCGCAGCCTTCCGCCAAGCCATTGCCGGTTTTACCGTGGAATCGCAGCGACGAGGAGACCAATAGGATCTCAGAAGAAGAGGTCAAGAAATTCTTTGCAACTAGACGGGCCGAGCCAAAGGAGAAAATAGATCCGGCGGTGGTGGAGAAGTTTTACAAAAATCTTTTGAAACCTGAAACCCCACTTGTGCCGGACTACGAGCGCCAGATTTTGAAGGGGGATGCAAGGCGCCGTAGGGAGACTGAAAGTAGCAGTGGTGCGGCACCCCAGAAAACAGTTCCCATGCTCGGAGAGCAGGAAAACCAATCATGCGCCCCGCTCCAAGTGTCCGACACACGGGACGCTCCTCCCGTAAATGATTACGAGGCAGAGCTACAAAGAAAGGCCAATGAGATGGGGATTACTTACATTGCATACTTGAACATCATGGGAGACAACTTGCCCAAAGGCGATGCCAACCCCATACAGCCATGGAAGTATGGGAAGAATCTCGTCAAGAAAGAGGAGCTCAAGAATCTACCAACAAAGATACGAAGATTGCACAAGTGGTACCTTGATTTCTGCAAGATGAGAAAGGAAGAATGGATCACGGCGCATATAAGAGATGAGATTTTCTTCTGCGGAGACGACGGGATCGACTTCAACATTCAAGACTTGCATTTTCTATTCAATCAGAAGGAACTCGACAAAGCTGCCATCAGCCTTTATTGTGTGTAAGTACTATTTCTGTAATTTATATCTCATCTCATTCACTTCATTAATTGCATGTATATATATATATGCTCACCATATATGTATATACTATTATGCAGGAAAAAGGTTATGGAATGCAGGAAAGGAGGCCCTTTTGACATTGGGTTCGTTGACCCAAATAGAGTTCATGAAGAAGTGGTAAGAACCAATCCCGGGCAAACAAAAGATTACTTGCTAAGGTCTTTACTGTGACAACAAACCAAAAGGGAAATACTATTGCCTTACAACTTCTCATGATTACTGTTACCCTCTTCTCTTGTACACATTCTATTTCAGCTTACTCGATGTTAAGTGTAACTGATGATGAATTATGCGTGCGTAGGTTCCACTTTATTCTGCTAGTCATTCAACCCGACTCAGGAAAAATCCTTGTCATGGACTCGTTACGAAAAGAAAAAGAGATATGGGCAGACTTTAGAGAGATGCTCCAGAGGTAATTTCAATCATATTATCGCACTAGATCAGCAACTTTCGTGACAACAAGTAATTAATTACTCCTTTATCCATTTTCTTTGCCGGACAGGGTTTGGAAAAGGTTCAGGGGCAGGGGCGTGGGTGAATGGTCAGAAGAACTAAAATTTGTAGACCAAAATGTAAGTAATACTAGCTAGCTTCCAATTCCATTATATCATGATTTATTGATTATTATTTTGATTGAACTCTCTATTCTCGTAAAGTGCGTGCATCAGGGACACGACAATAACTTATGTGGGTACTATGTTTGCGAGTTCATTCGCAACACGATATGTGCGACGGGCCAAGCCGCACTAGAACAACTTAAAGTAAGTAAACAAAGTCCACAACATTATTTTATTACCATCAATTATGTTGAGTTTTATTCTTATATATATATTGACGGCCCATTCTTCATATATATTTAGATCGAACGGATGCGGGACCAACTCCTACCATTTGAACGCATACGAGCCATTCAAGAGGAATTGGCGGGGTTCATACTTGATGAGGTCGTCACGCCTGGCGGAGAATTCTTTAGATATCCACCAAAATGAATGATGACGATGTATGTGCCGATGACGATGTATGTGCCGATGACGATGTTTGTGTATAATAATAGTTGCTTAATTATTCATGTACTCGTATGTACCGATGACGATGTATGTGTATACCGCTCCTGATCGATTCCCCCTCCCCCCCTCCCACAGAAATACGCCCAGAACGGGGCAGAGGCAGAACTCTGTCGTGGCAGAGATTTAGGCCGTTTTCCTGCCGCGGCAGCCCCACGTGCGCCACCCTTTAACACCGGTTCGTATAAGAACCGGTGTTAAAGGGGCCCCCCCTCTAACACCGAACCCTCAACAACGGTTGAAGAACCGCTGTTAGAGGGCCCTCCCAACCGGATTTAAAGGGGGGGTCTGCACTAGTGGTTGTCCCACCAGGTTGTTGCTGGTCCTTCGAACAGATGTGCTGCAAACCTGACTTTTTCCTCGTCGGTGGAGCCAACAGTCACTAAGTCCTTGTTCACTGAATGCAACCAGTCATTGGCTACCATTGGATCAGTGGTTCCCGAGAACTTTGCAGGCCTCGGTCTCAGAAATCTGGTGAGCATGTCAAATGCTGGAGGATTATTCTGATTGTTGTTGTTGTTATTGTTGTTATGATTCTGGTTTTGCATGAACTATGTCATCATCTACATCAGTTGATCTTGAGTTGTCATCAACTGCTGCATCTCGGGAGTGATGTTATTGTTGTTGTTTGGGTTGGGGTTGGCATGACGGGGAGGCATATAGGATTTCAATAAGGATAAGAAATGAGATACCCATATATGCTTAACATGCACAATACATCACTTAGAACAAACACAATAACCAAGCTCAAAATAACAGAGAGTTTGAACGACACAAACAAAAGGTTTTAAAAATGCAAACACATAATAGCAAGCCATCCACATGTTGGATGGTCATTGCGACTCAATAATCAAAGTATGATAGATGAAAGATAGTCGAGTACTCTACACTACTCCTCCATGTTGACCTCCACATCAACAAGATCAAGACCTGCATTCTCCATGGTGTCCTTGTACTCCTCTACACTAGTGGTCAAGGCCTCAATCTTGGCCCGGAGGGCCCTCTTCTGTGAGCGAAGCCTCTCAATCACTCCCTGATGATGCTCAAGATCGAAGTCCTTGGCCTCTAACTCATCCTTCATCTCCCTGATCTTCTTGTTTCTGTCTTGGACTCTTTTCCCTGACTCTTGAAATTCTTATCCTGGCTCTCAAATTTGGCCTCCATCTCTTTGACGATCTCGTCTTGTTCCACGAAGAGCTTGTCCTTCTCCCTCAGATGAACCTGGAGCTCGTCATTGCTAAGCATGACGTTGGTCCTCTCCGTGTCGAGTTGTCTAATAAGACCCTCTAGGTCAAGGTACAGACGAACTGGCTCAATCGTCTCTCTAGTAGCGTCATCGTACTCTATCGCCTCACCCTCCTTGTCGCGTCTCCCGGACGCGTGAAAGTAGAGACCTCTAAGCTCGGTGGAGTGCCTCCCAACCAGGCGTCCAAGTAACTCCTGCATGACTACATCTAAGCCTCTCTCCTTGTCATCATGCATCAGCTTGAAGGTGATAGCCTCCGTGGGTGGCTCTGCCTGGCGTCCAGGCTGTGTGACTCTGAAGCCCCAAAGGTCCTTACTCTCAAACTTGGTGAGCTAAAGTGTCGTGATACTAGGAAGTGGGAGGTTGAGCACACTAGTGAGCTCCACGAGACGAGAACCAAAACGAGTTCCCTTGAACTCCTCGGCAGTGTTGATAACAATGTTAGGCATCTATTGTATAAGATAGAGAATGGTTAGAATCAATACAAGTAGAGAAAAATTCACAAGACAATAGAACACAAGCACATTTTTAACAATAAACACACAAGTCATGGCATACACAAATCCAAATCAAATACCAAGGTTTAACATAACTTAGACAAATTTTTGCGAGTAAATAGCAAATATGGTGGTCCAACTAACGGAGTACGTTACAACTCTCACTCACTAGACAAAATAGCTATCACGGCATCCTTAGTAGCAATCTGTCTATCTTGATCACAAGACTCCCATATTAAGTCTATGATGTCTTCCATTAGTTGTTGATTGGTAGCCTCTAAGTCTTGGGTATGCTTATTTTCTTCTCTAAGGTCATTTTGAGTGTTGAGCATTCTACACTTGAGCCTATCACCCAGCTCCTTGATGGCATTCCAAGCTGCATTTCTTGCAGAGTCAAAGAATGTTGTGTGCATTTCAGAGTTGGTGACCATGCAGAATCCCTACTCTTTGTGGTTGTCTTACTTGGTTTTGTGCAAGTGAAGTTGCACCCACCAATACTCTTCTCCTTCATCCATCACCGGGAATCCTTTGTACACAGCTGCACCATGTATCCCCATGGTAACCATAAGGTTCTTGAGTTCTTTGGGAAACTCCGTCTCACACTCCAAAGTCATGGTCATGAGTGGTCCCTTCCTGACGGCTTCGTTGATGGAGTTCATCTACAAATAGAGATGATAAAGAAGATTAGAAAAGTTTACGAGAAGAAAAGACAAGTGTAGAATTTTGCAAAGTGTTGAATTTTTTCCTTAGTGGTTTCTTAATCTAATCCAACCTAGGGTCATAATCCTACAGGCAACACAGTGCTCTAATACCATCTGTAAGACCCCACCTTTATAAAGGTAAAGGTCCCTGTGATTTCAATGCTAGTCCCTGGATCAATTGCTAGCATACACAGTTTAAGATGAAGTACACAAATACAAAGGTCATTATTACATCGTCATTCCAGAGATAACATAGTCTTTGACAACTCCATAGCCATAGGCTAGTACAAGAGTTCAACTTAACAAAATAAAGTAAAGTCTTCATCTTCGTGTGCCATAGGCAAACATGTTGAGTGTAGACTCATAACCCTAATCCTCATCAGAGTTACCTGCAACATCACAAGTTACAGCCACAGTGGGTCAATACATTGGAATAGTATTGGCAAGTGATACCTTAGTATAATAATAGTTTCTAACTTCTACATGAATTGGGATGAGGAGATCCTTGATAGCAAGTGTATCTTAGGCTTGCTTTGCTCAAAATAGGTTTTGCCTATCAGTTGAAAACACTAAGTTTTTGTTTGACAAAATCACCCATGGCATTTACCAATGAAAATTGGTGATCCTCTACCCTTGTTGAACCACAAGTTTTAACTTAGAAATTGGGATAAGGAGATCCTTGATAGCTTCCATGTCTTGATGCTCAAATTGTCCATTGCCGGGGACACGGCTAAGTACTTAGATTCTTCCTTCTCGAGAGGTGGTGCACTTTCTCCACAAGACTCGACATGCATCGAGACAAGATCTTTCAGAAGTCTTCCCTTAGACCAAATGGACGCGTTCCAAACCTATCACCCCCTACCACCTTCTGTCTATTTGACTAAGTTATTGCAACCTATATGATCCAGGCAGAGCCCATATTGCCATGTGGCTGCACTAGAAGCTTCTTAACATTTGGCATCTCAAATACCTTTGTTCCTGGGTGGCATTCCACAAGTGAGATACACAGGGTAGGCCATGAATATGGGGCCCTGGTAACCACTCAACAAAAATCCATCCAAGCAATTACCATTCCACCTAGGTGTTTCATTCACTTAGTTGTTTTATTAAGCAAAAACATAAGTCATAAGACTTAGTAAAATTTCCATAGCATGTATATATATACCACCCTTGTTTGCTACTAGCTAGGCTAAGCATGATAACATAGCAAGTATCTTAACTTAGAGAATATTTCTACCAATTCTACAACTACTAGGATTTCCCATAGCATAGCATATAGATACTTGGTAAAATCTCATGCAACCCTAGACAAAATATCACTAGTGCATAATCAAAATAGTGGGACAAATACATGAAGAACCACTTGCCTTGGTAGTTGGGGGAGTAGAAACAATCTTCACAATCACAATCACCACTAGCACCAAAATCTACACATAAAATGATAGCACCAAATTTACATTCCAAACAATCAAGCAAAAATATATGAATGCATGCAAATGCCATGTGATGATTTTATTTAAACCAAACAAGACAAGTATACAGTACTAAGCACTAAACTAAACATTTATATACTAAATAAACTCAAATTAGTCTTTAAAACATTTTCTAAATAATTTATATGCTCAAAATAGGCCTACAAATTTCTCTGTATAAAATCCCATTTTAACATAATCAAAATACAAAAATAAGACCGTAGATGTGTAGGATTTATTTTTGTGAATCCAATGATATATTATTTGCATTTTTTGGATAAGCAGAACAAAAGTTATGAATTTTACAAGTTGATTCATCTAATTAATTCAAATCTGGATTTTAAAAGAAAAACCCTGACACGCGGCGGCTCCTGATTGGTCAGTACCGTTTCGTGCGGATCACACTCGCGAGCCACTTGATATAAGTGATATCTAACGGTTTAGATTTTCCCGTACCCTTTCTCTCTCTCTCTCTTCATATCTTAGCCGCTAGATCTAGATCCAGCGGATCTAATCGCTCTGCCACGAAAAGGCGGTGTTAATGGCGAGAAGTGGCGGCGACGGCTCTGCCGGCGACGAACTGGTGGATCTAGGGGGTAAATGGGGAGGTGCAGTGTGTTACCGAGGTCGCGGAGTTGAGGCGGTCGTAGTGGAGGTCACGGGCGAGGGTGGGGTGCTCGGGTTCGGCAGCTATTCCTCACCGGAGTCGAGCTCGTCGTTGGGTCCTAGCAGATGTTGACGAAGCCGAGGCTATGAGGCACCAGAAAACAAATGGGAGGCAATGTTAGATGAGAGCGAGGGTGGCAAACAAAACAGTGGCAACCAGAGAGGGAGGGGTGGACAGAGCTCACCGGGATTGGTCGCCGGAGACGTACGGTGCCGCAGCGGTGTGAGCTCAAGTGTGGGCAGCCTGGTGGCGCTTAGGCAGTGGCGAGTGAGGGGAAGATGCGGGAGAGGAAGGGGATTAAGTAGCAGGCTCGGGGATGAGAATTACGCCCGCAGTTACTCGGAATTCATTCGCGAAATCAAAGGGGAAACGGCAGCGTGGAGCTGGTCACCGTGCGTTGATTGAGGACGAAAGGCTGAGGTGGCAGTGGGACCAGTGCATCAGCGAGTAGGTGCGCGCGTTTGCGGTGAGAAACAGAGAGGGGAGAGGGTGTTTTCCGGGTGGGATAGGTGGGCTGTTAGCTGGGTCGCGGGGTGGGTTGGGCTAGTTAGTCCGTTGATGTTATTTTTTTCTCCTTTTCTCTTTTTATTTTTCTGTTTTGATTTTCTAGATTGAATTTGAATGGCTAATTCAAATCTATTTGAATTTAAATTTTCTCCAGACTTTTGTACTGTGTTTCTAGTGTCCAAAGATGTGTCAAACACATACCTAAACTCAAAAACCATTTTGGGTTTGAAAATAAAAATAAAACCATGCCTTTATTAATATATGGATATTAGGCATAAGAATGGTTTTATAATTGAATTTTGTTTTGAAATTTTTTGTGTGAGATTTGTATTCAATTCTAAAACATTTCTGATCAATCCCAAGCATTCTCATGCTTGTAAAGTAAAAATAAAATCATTGGCTTACTTGCATAAAGTAATAGGAAATATATGGTTTATTATTTTGGAAATTTATTTGAAAAGACCAAAATGCTTATGAATGCATGAATGATATGCAAACTTTACAAATCATGATTTTTGGGATGTTACAAAAACAACGCATAATTATTTCAAGGCACACTAAGCAATCACAATTGTTTGGAACAAGACATGCTACAGAATAATCACTAAGCATAAGGTTAAAACAACACCTAGCATGTCATGCCAAAGTCTAAGTCACAATCAATGCAAGCTCCTCTTGCACTTTCAAGCAGGAACTTCCTACTCCTTTCCAACACCAAGCAACTTATTTGAAACAACACAGCGAGAACGGGGGTCCAAAATACTTTATTCAATCAACCTAAACAAACTAAGCAAACCAAACGAAAACTAAGACGCTCCAAGAACAACACAACTTGTGCATGAAATAATAAAAACGAAGTGTCTAGACAGACCTGAGTTTTTTATTGATGAAGAAGGGGATGCCTTGGGCATCCCCAAGCTTTTATGCTTGTACCTATTGGATATTTCTTGGGGTGAGACCGGGGTGGCATCCCCAAGCTTAATCTTTTGTTCATTCTTCATCTCATTACATCATTCTTTCTCTACACCTGAAATTTTTCGTTCATACAAAACTTCACACGATCTTCATTAGCAACATTAGTGTAATCAAAAGATAATAGACCTTTGGGTAAAGCTTTGGAATAGTAAAACTTTTCACTAAAAACATAAGATACTGTAGCAACTCCTTCAAAAATCTCAATTCACCTAAAGAGAACTCAAAAAGGAATCAATAAGAAGCAAATGCAAATAATGGCAGAAATCTATCAAAATAGACCAGCAGGTAGAAACCGATTTTTTCAAAAATCTTCTGTTGCTCAAATGAAAAAGTTTGAACTAACGAAAGTTAGCTAATATATTGGGGGATTTATACGTAAATTTTTTGCTCAATCCGATTTACAGAGACTCCTCGTGAATTTTTATGGTGGAGGACAGAAATCTGTTCCGGGACAGCAACTCCCCAAATCTTACTTCCCTCTCATTAGAGGTCATTCTTGGCACAAAAAGCAAACAAAAAGGATAAGGATAGGTCATTCCTGAAGTAATAACTTCCAAGACTCGAGGAAACTCTTGGTTATCTCTCAACAAGTACTTTTCTTTAACGCCTTTAAGTTAGGCTTGATAGTTTGAGAAGATGCTCACATAAGAAATATGAATTGAAGTAAAAGAGACCATCAAGAAGCAAATTCAAAACACATTTAAGTCTAACCCTCTTCCTATGCATCGAAATCTTGTATGCAAATAAATTCACAAAGAACAAAGTGACAAGCATAGGAAGATAAAACAAGAGTAACTTCAAAACTTTCAGCACAAGGGAGGTGTTTCAGTACCATGAAAGATTCTACAACCATACTTTACTCTCTCATAATAATTTTTAGTAGCATCATGAATAAATTCAACAATATAGCTATCACAATAAGCATGCTTTTCATGATCTACAAACACATAATCTCTATCAAGCTCAAAAATAGTGGGGTTAAAACCTTCATAGGTTTTACCCAAAGTAGATTTTTCAAAAGGATCCACAGGAACATAACATTCATCCTCCTTTGGTAAGCATGGGGACAATCAAATAATATAAGAAGTAAAGAGTTACTCTCATTATAAGGTAGACATGGGTAGATCCATTCTTCCTCCTTTTGTTCATCACTCTCTTCCTCTTTTTCATCTAATGAGCTTCCAGTTTCAACAATTTCATCTTCCATAGGCTCCTGCAAGGCATTAGTCTCTCCCATTTGTGGAAAGCACCTATGAAAATATTCAAGAGTATAGCCATTTACTTCCTTGTAATTATCAAAGCAGAATTTAAGTATATCATAAACCTCATATTTATAAGGTGCATCATCAGTATTTTCAAGCAAACTGGCAAGTTCAAATGCACCCTTGAAGGCAATAAACTCTTCAATGTTCCACATCATCAAAGCCATACTTTCCTTTAACATAGGAAGATACGGTATCATTATCATTATACTCACATTGAAAAGGGAGGTGTTTATACCTCCTACAACAATAGGCTTTATCAAAGCAATAAGTAACATTATAAGTAGAGCACACGTCTCTAGCAATAGTATTCAACTTATCAATTTGTTCCCATAAGTGTTTTCCTTTTTGTGACAAACGGTGTTCCTTATAATAATACTTTTGTTCTTCCGTGAACCCACCTTGCCAATAAGAACTAGTTTCAAAGAAACCATCCGTTGATAGAAAGCATGACCAAGCAAGGCAATAACAGAACGCCAACTAGAGTAGGAACTAATTTTTTGTGTTTTTGAATAAATAAAGCAAACCAAACTAGACTATTTTTGGAGTTTTTGATAAAAATAGGCAAACAAAACCAAGCTAAAGAAACTAAGCAAACCAAAAACAAAGTAAAGAAAGGGTTGAGGAGGACTCCCCTTGTGAAGACATCCTTAGCCTCCCCGGCAACGGCGCCAGAAAGACTTGATGTCTATACGCGTGGTTGACGTGGAGCCTGTTGGGAACCCCAAGATCAAGGTATGAAGCAGCACAGCAGCAAGTTTTCCTTCAGTAAGAAACCGAGGTTATCGAACCAATAGGAGGAAGGAAACGTCACACGGGTGTTATAAGCAACGCGGAGACCTGCACAACACAAACTCAAGACTTTGCCCCAACGAATCAGTGAGGTTGTCAAGCTCACCGGTTTGCTATAACAAAGGTAAACGTATGGTGTGGAAGGTAATGGTTTGCAGCAAGTAAACAAGTAATAGTGGAAGATGTATCAATGGTAAAGATTGGACCGGGGTCCATAGTTCACTAGAGGTGCTCTCCTTAGATAAACAAACATGGCATGCAGGGTAAACAAATTACAGCAGGGCAATTGACAGGAATTGAGCAAGGCATAACATTGCAATACTAGACAAAAAGATCCTATGAGATTTGATTGGGCAATACAACAATATACATATACCGCCATCCAACTGCATCTATGACTAGAAGTCCACCTTCAGGTTATCATCCAAACCCCCTCCAGTATTAAGTTGCAAGCAACAAACAACTGCTTTAAGCAAAGTGTGGAAGGTAAACAAACCACTTGTTCCATGATCAAGAGACCGTTGTTTTCTCCCTAGTGGCAATAGCACATCTACAACCGAAGATATTTATGTCACTTCCCTTGGAAACTAGAGGCATGAACCCACTATCGAGCATAAATACCCCCTCTTGGAGTCACTAGCAACTACTTGGCCAAGATAGCTACTAACAATGGAGAGCATGCAAGATCACAACAACATAGACATGATAGTATCAAATAGACAAAACCATTAATCAATCTGACATAGTAATTTCAATATCCATCGAATCCCTGCAAACACAACATGCATGATTACAAATAGATTAGATCTTGATCATGAACGGAGCTCACAATATCTATACATGAAAGCACAAGGAGGAGATACAACCATATAGCTACTACGTGGACCCATAGTCCAAGGTGGAACTACTCACTCATCATACCGGAGAATAAGGCCTCCGGGATGATCTCCCCTCCGGCAGGGTGCCGGGAAGAACTTTAGATCCCCCCGATCTAGGGACGATGGTGGCGGCAGCTACAGAAGGTTTCGTGGAGTTTTGATCGGGTGCCTAGGGTTTCTGCATCGGGGGCTTCTTATAGGCGAAGAGCCGAGGCTGGGAGGCGTCCAGGGGGCCCACACCCTACCCAAGCGTGGGATGGGGCCCACCCGCGCCTAGGGGGTGTGGTGGCCCTGGTTTGCCTCTCTGTCTCCCCTCTGGACTTTGTGTCGCCCACGGTAAAATATTGACTTTGGCTTTTGTCCCGTCTAATTCCGAGGATATTGATTTTCTGCCTTTCTGGAACCAAAAACAGAAGAAAACAAGCAACTGGCACTGTGGCAACTTGTTAATAGGTTAGTTCAAGAAAAGATATAAAACCACCTCAAAGTGTAGACAAAGCAAAGCAAAGTAGATACTAAACAAGCATGGAGCATCAAAAATTATAGATACGTTTCTGACGTATCACTCACAAGGGCCAATTTAATGCATAATTTCCTTGTAAAGCTCATAAGGAATAGCACTAGAACTAGCACCAATATCACATAAATCATAATAGCAATGATCACCAATTTTAACAGAAAGCACAGGGACACTAGATTTTCTAGCTTTTCTAGGATGAGAGACAATATTAGAAGCGTCTTCTCAGAAGACAATGTGCTCATCCTCTATATTTCTACTGACAGGGTCTTTCACAATAGATACCACAGGTTCAATATTTATTTGCTCATCGGGTTCCACAATTTTCTTTGTACTTTTATTATTTGCACTAATAATCATAGAATACTCCTTTACCTTAGCTGGGAAAGGTATTTTTTCAACATAAGTTTCAGGCACAATATGATTAGTAGTACAAACTTTAGTGCTTCTAAAAGGAACATGACTAACAAGATCTTTATAAGGAGCATGGTACTTATTCCACTTCATCTTGGGAATTTATATGTAAGAGGCAAAGGCCTTAAAACAGTTGGCAATACTTTGGGAATCAAGACCAAACTCATTGCTAATATCACGGAAGTCATCAGTTCCCATAAAAGATTTAATGCATCCATAATCATAGTTTATACCTGACTTTCTTCCTTTGTCATTCTCCCAAGCTTCAGTGTTCTCTTGAATATGGTCCAGGAGATCCCATTTAGCTTCTTCCTTCATACGTGTGAATGATCCAGCACAAGAATCATCTAGTAAATCTTTATCATGAAGAGAAAGCCTAGCATAAAAATTATTGATAATAATATTGTTAGGGAGTTCATGAATAGGACATTTAAGCATTAGTAACTTCAATCTCCCCCAAGCTTGAGTTGTACTCTCTTCATCACGAGGCCAAAAGTTATATATCAGATTTCTATCCTTATAAATCTCACTAGGAGGATAGAATTTAAAATAAAAGAGTGAAGCCATTTCCTCCCATTCCATGGATTGTCCATTCTTCAGCAGCTTATACCATTCTTCAGCTCTCCCTTTCAAGGATATAGAGAGTAACTTATTCTTCACCTATTCAGTTGTGATACCTGCACACTTAAACAACACGCATAATTCATGGATAAAAAGCAAATGATCACCAGGATGAACAGTTCCATCCCCTAAATAATAATTATCAATAACACGATCAACAATACATGTAGGTATCTTAAAAGGATCTATCTCAACAGGTGGTGGTTCATCTACTACCCTAACAGTGGTAGTAGTTTTTCCAAATAGAAAACCAAGTGGGTTATCCATATTGGAAACAAATTAACAAACAGAAACAAAAAGAAATACTCACAGTTGAAGTTTCTTTTACCAGTTCCACTCTTCAATAGCGCTTCACTCCCCGGCAACGGCACCAGAAAATAGTCTTGATGACGCACAAGTATAGGGGTGTATCGTAGTACTTTTGATAAATAGGAGTATCGATCCCAACGAGGATCAAAAGGTGTTGACTAGTGGTATGGAGCAGGAAATCTCTGTAAATACTTAGCAAACATATTTTTAGGGGTTTTCTGATAAATCAACAAAACAAAGTGCAAGTAATAAAGACAACGAACAACTGTAGCAAGTGGCCCAATCTTTTCTTAACAAAGGACAAGCCGGTGGAAATACTTATAAGGACCAAACGTTCTCAAGGACACATGGGAATTCTGTCAAGTGCTTTCGCTTCAAATAGCTAAGTACTCTTGTTTGGTGTTGTAAGTGTTGTGTGGGTGAACCTATGCTAATGTACCGACCTTACTTGGACTAATACATACTTGTGATTAAACCCCTGCAAGCATCCGCAACTACAGGAAAGTAATTAAGATATAAACCTAACCACAACCTTAAACTCTGAGATCCTACACTCCCTTGTGCAAAGGTGTCCTAACGGGGGTTCGGGTTTCTATTACTCCGGCAACCCCACAATTAGTAACCAAATACAGAATGCATTCCCCTAGGCCCATAAATGGTGAAGTATCATGTAGTCGACGTTCACATGACACCACTAGAAGAATAGCACCAAGAACAACATGACTTCTCCCATGTCCACTAACAACACAAATCCACTACTAACAACATGACTTCTCCCATGTCCTCAAGAACTAGACGAACTACTCACGAGACATCATATGCATCAAGATAAAATAAGATACGGTGATGGATAACAATCTGAACATAAATAATAATACAATGGTTCCACTCACAAGCATCAACTACAATAGTAATCAACACAAGGGAATGTTTCCCCAAAGAACTAATGCAAGATCCAACACGATTGTTATAGCGGGATGGAGTGGTGATGATGGTGCTGGTGGAGATGATGGTGTGGATGATGATGATGATCCTGATGAAGTCTAGATTGATGACGGTGTTGATGGCGACGATCTCCCCTCTTCGAGAAGGAATTTTGCAGGCAGAAATCTGTCTGCCGGAGAGCTCTTTCTCTCTCGGTATTTTCCGCCCCGCAGAGGCGGCGAAAATCTTTCTGTGGTCCCTCCATTGGTATTAGGGTTCCGAGAGGAAGATATAGGCGAGAGGGCGGAGTCGGAGGCCGGCCAGGTGGGCCACACCTGCCCTAGGCGCGACCCAGGGGGACCCGCGCCTAGGGGGTGTGGCCTCCTGTGGCCCAGCTACGCCTCCCTTCTGGCTTCCTTCGTATTCTGGGAAAATATAATTTTCCAATATTTTTCTGGTATTTTTCTGATCTTCGCGAAATTGCATCAAAACACCTCTTTTTCCATCAGAAACCTGACTCCGACAGTCCATCCTCCAAGAATCATCCAACATGCAAAAACAGAGGAAAAGACATAAGTAACACCTCACAATAAGAAATATATCAATGAATAGAGGCAAATTATGATATAGAATGGTGATGCAAATTGGACGTATCACCATGGCGGCGGCGGGGGGAGGGGCAGAAGGACTCGCGGTCACCGCTGGGCTTGACGCGGGTGCCGGCGGCTCGAGCGAGGCGGCGACGGAGGGCGCTGGAGATGAGGTGTTGTGGTGTCGCGCGTGTTCGGGAGGAAGGGCAGCAGCGCTCGGGTGGTGAGGAAGGCCGGGGAGGAAGGAGACCGGGTCGCGCCTGCGGTGGCTCGCGGGAGCAAGCGGGGGTAGGTAGGGGATCGTGATAGGGATGAGGCCGGGTCGTGGGGAGAGAGAGGGAACGAGGTCACGGAGCGCATGCGAAGCGGGGTGGGGCCAGGGTCTTGTGCGAGCGAGCGGGGGTGGGTGTAGCATGCACGTCTCCTTACCATGTCGGGTAGTTGTGCGCGGGAGTTGCGGTGTTGTGTTGCTGCCGCTGCGTGCTGTGTTGGGTGTGCGTATGCGTGTGTGTGGGGGGGAGTGGGGTCGCACGCACTGTGCTTTGTGCAGCATGTGGTAGCTAGAGTCGGTAGGGTGGGGTGGGGGTGGGGTGTTGTATGTGTGCACATCATTCAATCACAAAAAAAATATTGAATAAATTCTCAAGAGAAGTTTTCTTTGTTTAAGTTATTTGAAGAACATAAAGTGTCCAATATTCAAAATAATGTGTATTTCTAGGCTATGTCATGCCAATACGAATTTATTTTAACATCTCTATAATGTATTTTTTCTATCTCGTTGCAACGCACGGGGCTTATGTGCTAGTATATATATACGAGGAATGGATTCGAAAAGGCTAGCCAAGCTTCATGCACTGAACGATCTACTCAAGATCCCAACAGTCCATTGAATGCACTACATCCTCTTCTCCATCTAGTCAATCTGCGGCTGGAGGGCAACCTGCTTCATCTGGTGGCTAGGATGACGGCGTTGGTCGGGCCACTGCATTTGATGGTCAGTCGGCTGGTAATGGAGGCCAGATGCTTTTGGTGGCCAATCACTTGGTAATAGAGGATTGACTGCTGCTAATGCAATGATGTCTGAAAGAACATGTGGGCCCCCATGAGTGGTTTTGGTAATTAATGATAATCTATATGGACTAATGCTTATATTGAGCTGTAGTTGTAGGAATTGTCCATAGGCAATTCTTGAACCATATGTTGTCTTCAAGGTTTGGAGAAGAAGTGAAGAGGATCATGTGGTGACCAAGGTGTTCAAAGAATGATCCACATATTGGTCATGTGAGAGTTAAACCTATGGCAAGTATGTCTTGAAGAATAAGATGGAGCAAT
Organism: Avena sativa; assembly: GCA_916181665.1. NCBI lineage: Eukaryota > Viridiplantae > Streptophyta > Magnoliopsida > Poales > Poaceae > Avena > Avena sativa. Next base: position 382,418,750 of record OV702284.1, read on the forward strand.
ATCTCTGGTGTACCTTCAAGGCATCAACATAATTAAGAAAAGAAGAAATGAGGTTATTTGGATATTATACATGTGAGGTTCTAGAGCTTGAGGTAATATTCATAACAAGCTCTAGTTCATCAAAAACGGATTTCCCTTTTATGTCATATTGCGTTTTTTGATCTTTGTGGTTTTCCGGTTTCTCACCAAGGGAGGTATCTCACATTTTAATACATGAAATGTTCTCACATTTTTGTTGGGTACCTCTTGTTTTCCTCTTTCCAACAAAATTGGTTTCACGTCAATCGGAGTTTCCAAACTCTAGATATCGCCATTTGAAGTTTGCCTTTTTTTTGGTCCAGACCGGAGTCTCCGGTCTGCGTGGACCGGAGTCTCCGGTGTGGTCCGGAGTGTCCCCTGAAGTCCCCGGAGGGGGCTCCGGAATTCATCCTGGGACAGTCTGATGGGTGGTTCGGAGGCTAGTCCGGAGGTTGGGCCGGAATCTCCGATGTAGACCGGAGTCTCCGGTGTAGACCGGAGTCTCCGGTCTGACTTTTCCCCAACAGGCAGAAAACGGTCAGAAATATGTGGGCCTATAAAAAGGGGCCCTTCTTCCCCAATGTCCCTGCTCGAGTTTTACAGGCTTTATCCTCCATTCTTGACCCTCTTGAGCTTGCTCCCCCTTCAATCCCTCCCTTGATTCTTGCATATACTTTAGGGATTTGAAAGAGGAGATCTGGATCTACAATCCCACCAATACATCTCTCCTCTAAGTGAGGGGGACATTTTGGGATCTAGATCTTGGAGTATTTTGTGGATTTCCTCCGTTGTTCTTCCTCTATTATTCCCCCACAAGCTTTTGTAGCTTTGGTGGAATTTGGGAGAGAAGGATTTGAGCACTACTTGTGTTCTTGCCATTGCATTTGGTGCATCGGTTTGAGTTCTCCCCGGAGGATTTGGTGAGTGAAAGTTGAGAAGCTTTTTACTCTTGGGTTCTTGGAACCCTAGACGGTTTGTTGTGTTGCAGGTTGAGGCCTTGGTGGTATTTGTTGGGATCCTCCAATTAAGTTGTGGAGAAGTGCCCCAACCTTGTGGCCTTTGTGGCATTTGTTGGGACCTCCAATTAAGTTGTGGAGAAGTGCCCCAACCTTGTGAGAGGTTCCGGTTGCCACTGACAAGTGCACCGATAGTGAAAGCGTGGATCGATCCCATTGGGGTGAGATTCACCGAAGAATAAGGGAGGCCTTTTGTGGCGTTGGTGGTTTGATACCACCCCCTCTCCAAGAGACGTACTCTATGTTGGGAGGAACTCGGTAAAATATCGTCGTCCCCGCGTGCCTCGGTTATCTCTATACCCGAGCTCTTTACTTATGCACTTTACATTGTGATAGCCTTCGTTCTTGAAGTAATCTATATCTTTCTATCACATTGTTGCTTGTATTGCTTAGCATAAGTTGTTGGTGCACATAGGTGAACCCTAGTTGTTCTAGGTTAGGCTTGACAAAGTAAACGCTACTTTTATTCCGCCTTTGTTGAGCCACTCTAAGAAAAGTATTAATCTCCAATTCACCCCCCCCCCCCTCTAGGCGACATCTGTATCCTTTCAATGTCATATTCCAAACTTTTCTAAATTTTAAAATGTGAAAATTTTAACGCAATGAAGAATCAAACCCTTAGAAATTTAGAGGGAACAATTTTTTTTGACCATTTAATGTAACTCCTATAAACAAGTCAAATGGAATGATTCTTGATTGAGAAGTAGTGTGCAATTTTTCAAAATTTTAAAATCTTATAAAATAATATTTTCTCCGATTCATATTAATTGTCACCGAATTGGATATACCTAGCACTAAAATATGACTAGATACATCCGATCTAGCGACAGTTAATATGGATTGGAGGGAGTACTAAAGTGTCATATTTTAACAAGAAAAATAATTAATAAAATATAGTACCATATTCTAATTTTGGTTAATTTTTTTATATGAAATAGTACTAAAGTGATATGTTTTAGGTAGGCTATCCGTTAATATTCTATTCAAAAAATTCTACGAAGTTTCGAATCAAATCTAAATCTTTTTGGAAAGACAAATAGAAAGCTGGAAAAGAAACAGAAAAAAGAAACATTGAAGCAAAAAAGAAAAGAAAAGAAAAGAAAAGGAAGAGTCAGACCAACCCAGCTCTAGAACAGCTCACGGCCCAACTAATCCCGACCTTTTATTTTATTTTCTATTTGGGATGAATATTCTGGCCCAACTTACGGAAGCAACCGGTCGAATTAAACAACATGTACATTGCAAAGCCATGGCCTCCACTTATTTCTCTTCTCCACCTATTAATTATAGCTACTGTTTCTTGTGAAATGCAAAACGAAAGTTTGTCATAATGTTATGGACATTTCATTCATGGAATAAATTTTCTAATTAGAGGTCTTAATCTTGCAAACCGATGAGGTGAACCGAACGCCACTAGATGGCATACATCTTCCGATCTCCATCCTGATTCCACACTAAAATAATCCTAGCGTGTCATTTTGTGCCCCTAGATCTCCTCTCTTGCTTTCATGCTCAAACCTTCCCAAGAGGGGTTATGTGCAGTCTAAGATCGGCGTGTGTGTTACAGATCTTATCAAGTTCATCGGAATAGTCGCCTACTCTGACCATTTCGTCAAATCCCTTTAATGGAGTTCTATACTAATCGACACCTACCTCTTTGACATGGTTGTGCGTCACATAGTTTTTGTTGGCTGTGCCACCATTGTTCCATTCGCTCCTTGGCCGCCATAGTACGATCGACAAATACGGTTGGTACAAGTTTACCATGTCCCTATTCTTCTTCCATTTATCTACTGATATCCATGTGCACCTTCTTGACTCGTTATTTTTGGGAGCGACGGCCACAATGATGTCCTACATCTAACTTTCGCGGTTGTCAGGATCTTCTCTGGAGCGAGCCTTCTGAGGAGTCTCTCATCTTAGTCTTGACTAACCGCAGTCCTTCCAACAGCTACAGAGCCACCAAATGATTACTTGGTTGATTTCTCAAGCCCATGATCGTATCAGCATTCAGCAAGCTGACACAAGTTTCTTCTTTGTTTTTTATTTTTCTTCTTCCTTTCCATCAACCACACTATCCAGATCGCACGGTCCTTCTGTGACCACTTATATGAAGGGGTATCGGCCAATTAGAAGCAGCCACTTGTCATCTCTTTTTCTATTTTCACTTAATTGGACAGATTTATATAGAAACTTCAAAACATCATAACTTAAGTTCTGTTCATCCAAATTTACCAAATAATATGTCTATGGATTCAAAAAAAAGAGTAGAACACAATTGAGCCATAATTAGGTATTTTTGAGTCGGTTAAAATCACGTTTTATACAGAACTATTTGTGGAGTATTTTGAGTATAAAAAATGTTTGCATAAATTATTTTTGAGTGAATCCTTTTGCATTTAGTTGTATTTTTAACCTTTGTCCATTAAGACCAAAATATATATTTATTTTAGTATAAATAATATTATGGAAATTATTTGGTAGAAATTCTTATTCTAGTGTTTAAGAAAATGTTTTTAATAAAACTAATTGCCTAAATTTTTGCATTTGGCATCATGCATGTATAAAATGTTTAGGATGAACTTAGTAATGTTCAGAACCTTGTTTTAATAATTTGCACATTAAAAATATCATATTGCAATTTAGCATACCTGATGTTTACGCACTTCTATTCTTGTAAACAGTTGTTGGGCCTCCAAGTGCAGAGGTTTGTAGAACAGCAACAAGTTTCCCTTAAGTGAATTACCCAAGGTTTATCGAACTCAGAGAGGAAGTGGTCAAAATTATCCCTCTCAAGCAACCCTGCAATCAAGATACAAGAAGTCTCTTGTGCCCCCAACACACCCAATACACTTGTCAGGTGTATAGGTGAACTAGTTCGACGAAAAAATAGTGAAATACAAGTAGTATGGATCATTATAAGACAACGATTCCATAAAAGAGCTTCTAACGGAGAGGAAAAGACTAAAGGAAAAAAGATGGAGGCAAGCAAACATGCAACAGATCTATATGCAAACGGTGTTTCAATGCTTAGAAACAAGACCTAGGGATCATACTTTCACTAGTGAACACTCTTATATAAATATCTTCTCTTAATGATACTACTTTGAACTACTCTTCGGTTGGACACTCTAATCCATGGTAGGGCTATAACAGCACACCTCAAAGTCCGCCTTCCCCATCTAGATAACCCCACACTGTCACCTTGAGCGCTAGATGGTTCCAACAAACACCACAATTTTATAAAGACATCCAACTCCAAATATACTCATGACAAGTATTTATGTATTCTCTAGCCTAAGTGCCACCACGGCGCGCACGCTGTCACTTTCACCCACGTGGGGAGAGCAGAGATCTATTGAAGAACTTGAGTATTTATGTAAACTCTAGCCTAAGTGCCACCACGGTATGCACGCTGTCACTTTCACACACGTGGGGAGATCTGGAGATCTATTAAAGCACTTGAGTAGCAGAGTAGATCTACTTGATTACAAAGCTCATGATCATAATATGATCATGCATACAGAGAGAGATGAACACATAGCTACCAGTAGAGCCCTTAGCCTCGAGGAAGAAGTACTCCCTCCTCATCATGGAAATCAGCAACGACGATGGAGATGGTGGTGGATATCGATGGAGATGGCTCCAGGGGCACTTCCCCGTCTCGACAGGGTGCCGGAAAAGAGACTTTTTTCCCCCGAATCTCCCCTTTGGTGGCAGTGGCGCTGCGGAATGTTTTGTGGATGTATGATGGATTATTTAGGATTTCTGCATCGGAGGCTTCTTATAGGCGAAGGGGCAAGGAGAGGAGGCGGCCAGGGGGCCCACACCCCAGGTGGCGCCACCAGGGTTGGCCCGTGCCACCCTAGGGTGTGGCCACCCTAGTGCCCTACTCCTTCTATGCTTCGTGTTTCCGTATTGCTTCGGGAAAAATAGGAAGATTGGCTTTCGTCCCGTCCAATTCCGAGAATATTCATTTTTTAGCTTTTCTGAAACCAAAAAATAGAAGAAAACAGGCAACTGGCACTGTGGCATCTTGTCAATAGGTTAGTTCCAAAAAGTGTATAAAAATGCCTCAAAGTGTATATAAAACATAACCAAGTTTATACTAAACAAGCATGGAGCATCAAAAACTATAGATATGTTTATGACGTATCAAGCATCCCCAAGCTTAACTCCTGCTCGTCCTCGAGTAGGTAAGTGATAAAAAGAATAATTTTTGATGTGACATGCACCATCACAATTTGATCAAAATATTTGTAAGCATTGAAAGCTAGGATCAAAGTACTCTAAACATGAGCATGAAAGATGAAGTTCTAACAATAAGACATAGTAACTATGCTGCAACATGAAAGGATACAAACAAAGATTCATGAATAACAATGCATTGAAAGATGTTTGGTTGTTTCACATATAGAAAACATAGCATAGTGGCATTCAGCTTGTCCCTCATGGAATAGCAAAACATAAATGCATAGGACACCTTCAAAGTTCATAAGGATGACTAGATACAAATAATTTAAGAACAAGCAATATCAACATTATGAATCAATCAATAAGTTTTGGGACAATGCACATAGAACTAAGAATGACAACTATGCTCTCCTATTTGTTGCATAAACATAGAAGGTGGAGACTCGATATAAAAGTGGAAGAAAGGCCCTTCACAGGGAAGTATGGATTTCAAGTTTCAAAAAGAGCTTCCAAAAATTATGGTACTTGTTAGCTTTCAGCTCTCATTGCCCTATCATAAGCATCTTGAAGTGATTAAGTTTTGTCGTGGTGGTGGCACGGCACATGCCATGGGTAGGCTAATGTTTGGGGCCAATGGATGCTAGAGGGATCCGGGGAGGGAAGATGTAGTTACTTCTACACTCAAATGACTAACATGCAAATCTTTATTTCTCCTCTCTGGACTACAAGTGCTCCTCGAGTTGTTTGCAGGAAGAACAGAAAAGCTACACGAGCCTTACGGCCTTGAATGAATCGATCCCCTTCTCAGGAATCCATGACTCTCCTTATAAAGGGGTGCCCTGGCTCCTCTAGGGCTGACGTGGCAAGCATATTCGAAGAATATGCTTGTCCCAATATAGTAACTCGGCGACCTTCTTTCCGTGTCGCCCTTCTAATGATGGCAAAGTTCCAGAGAACCCCACCTGCACGCCTCGGGCTCCAGGACTATCACCTCCGTGACCTCCTTCTGCCCTTCTGCTGCTCTGCGCCTTGTCCTTTGTGCTTGGCTCTGTTCAGATTCTTCCTAGCCCGTGGATAGGGTTTGACTATTGGCACCTCCTTCTCCTGCAAGCTTCATGTCATTCGGCCCTCTCTCGCTTAACTCGGCTTGGCCTTCACCTGCATTTAGGTTATTCGGACTTACTCGGCCGACTTAACTCGTATGTCGGCCAGGTAGTGTACATCTCCTCCCATAGGTGTCATGGTCGTGCTTATCTCGGACGACCTTTACATGACTCGGCTGATATAGACAGTAACTCGGCATATGACAGGAGAAACTCCTTTTATCTTCCCCTGTCTTGACCCTATCCGGGGTCACCTCCCCAACATTAGTCCCCGAAGCTGGTGTGGTCCTTCTCGTAACCTCGGCCGGGCCACATCAGTTTCCCAATATTCATTTATCCTCATCTCCGAGTTACTTTTTCCTGTTCGAGGTATCCGTGAAGCTTCTTGTGCACGCCTCATCCTACGTGTAACACTCATCATTATTTCTATAGTTTTTTGTTCCTCTATAGTGCCCACTGACAATGCTATAGTGATTAATGCGCCTATCGCGTCGGCGCTGCGACGCCTCGCGCACCGCATCGGTCAGGAGGCCTGATCCTCTCCTGCATCGTATGGTCTTCGGTGTGGCTCCACTCAGCCGCGAGCGGTTCCGTCGCACGCACGATCTACACGGTTAACACTCGTACGCACGATCCCACTATCGCCAGGGCCGTGCGGTTATAAAGAGGGGCACAGGGCTAGAGGTTTCACTTTCCCCCTTCGCTCGCCGTTGCTCTTCTTCCTCCTCGCGCCCGTGCGTCTGCTCGTGCTCCTGCGGCTGCGCCATCGTCAAAATCTTCGACGGCGAGGCCATAGCTTCTCTGCTCCTTCTGACCTCGTCCCCGTTCGCTTGCTCCGGCGCTGTCGCCGGTGAGTTTTTCTGCGGTCCCATTGCCTAGATTTCTCTCTAGACGCATCTGCCGCTTTCTAGACTTCTCGTGGCGGTTCTTTTCCGCTCCGCCGCCATCCTCGCTTAGAGCCACGACGGGGCCCTACGCCTCTAAGCCTTGCTCCGCCGTTAGTTCTTCTTCCGTTGATTCCTCCGGCGACCCTATGTCGAGCTCAGTTAGTGGCACGCTCGTCGAAGACGATGACGTAGCGTCTGGTCCAGAGCGGGGATCCTGGCAGGGTTCCTCGGTCACTCGTCGTGAGATTGATTGGCTAATTAGTACTCGCCGGATTCCTGCCGAGGTAGGCTGTCGATTACCCGGCAGCGAATCTTCTCCCGTACTCAACGACGGCGAGTATGTCGTCTTTATGTCTCACTTTGCTCGCGGGTTTGGTCTTCCCCTTAGCGATTTTGCTAAAGATTTCCTTGATTACTTCGGCCTTCAGCCACATCATCTTCCGTCTAATGCCATCGTCTCCCTATCCGCTTTTATCTCGGCCTCGGAAGGATACTTCGGCCTCTGGACGTCTGTGCATGTATGGTCCAAATTTTTCCAGATCCGATCCAATGTCGTTCCAGAAAAATCCCTTCAGCCCTCTGAGAAATTAATCACCCAGTGTGGAGCCGCGTCCATCACACCTCAGAGAAAATCCGAGTTTCCTCGTGTTGCTGGTCTCGAGTCTTGCAAGAAGTGGCATAGATCGTTTTTATATATCAAGAACACTGGGAAGGAAGACAAGATTCGGCTTCCTGCCTTCTCCATTGGCCCCCCTTCCAAGAGGAATTGGACCTACAACCCCAGGAAAATCCATGCTTTGGCCGAGGCCTTCGAGATTCGGCTGAATGAGTTGATCCGTGCCGGGTTACGCGGCGAGGATCTGATGACCACCTTCGTCAGCAGCCGAATCTGCCCTTTCCAGCGTCGCATGCACAAACTCTGTTATATGAGCGGTCCCCTCGGTCCCAACCGAGCCTTATCGGTTGAGCTCGAGGATTATCTTATTTACAAGCGTGTCTGGGCTATCTTCAAGACTGATATGCCGGAAGACTAGACCTGGGGGCTGAAGCCGTTCACCCGCGGGAATCCCCCTCCCGAGGTAAGTTTATGCATTTGTGTTTTGCTTTCTAATTGCGTTTGTGACTCCTTTTGCTAATTCCTCTTTGTCTCTTTTCTTGCAGAGATTTGCGCAGCAAAAGATCGAAGATGCCGAGGTTCTGGCCCTCCCGTGAACCGCAGATCGGAACACCCTGGACAGCGGGGAGCCTGACTCGGAGGAGTTTGTTCCCAAGTCAGACCTTGCTCCGGCTCGCGCCCGTGGCAAGACCTCGGCCCACGGGGAGGAAGGTGATTCGGACGACTTCCAAATTCTTGAGGTAGTCGCCGTAATGCCTATCTCTTATGCATTTCCGGCTTCTACTTCCCCAGCTAATCAGGCCGGTCAGGTGCACGACGCCGAGCCTCTCGCCTCCCAACCTCCTGCTACCTCGAGGAAGCGTACCGCTCCAGCAGGTGTCTCCAAAGCCACTCCCAAGAAGCGAACAAAGAAGTCAGCCCAGCACCTTCCGAAGCGTAAAACTATGCTCGGAGTTACTGGGTGAGTTCATTTTCATTTGTATTTCTTGTTTCTCTTTTTCTGTCTTTTGATTTGACTTTCCGTGCTTTAGCAGCAATCCTATTTCTGTTAAGCCCAGTGGTCCAAGTATGACGAGTCATACAACTCGGCTGCCTTCTCCTCCGCCTCCTGAAGATACCAGAGTTCCTAGTCTTGCTCGCGTTGACTCTACTCCTGCTCCGACTCAGACATCACCCCTGCAAGATGCACCCGTGGTTTCCATTGCTGATGCCAATATACCTCGGCCAGTAGATCCTCCTGCCGAACCTGTTGTGAACCCCGGAGTTTCCCCCGAGATTCCTTTGACCCCCACAATTCCAACCGCAACTCCAACTCCAACCGAGGATATCACCATCTCGGCGCCCTCAGAAACCATAATTCCTCCGGCCCCCAAAGATGCCACTCCAAGTGTCGAGGTTGCGGCCCCTTCCAACATCTCTTCTAAGGCTAAGAAGGTTGTTGTCACCAGACCCTCATCATCTCAGAAGGGGCCGGCTAGCTCCTCTCAACCCAATATTGCTGATGCGTTCCGCAAGGGGGTTTCCTCTCCTAAGACCGTTGTCACCCTGGCCGCTGATACTCAGCTTACTCTCCACAAGAGTCCCGCGGCGGCGGTGGTTACACAACGCGTCTTGACTCGTACTGAGAGTGGGAACAGCCTCGGCTCCTTGGTTGAGTATGCCAATAATTGGAACGCCACTGATCAGCTCGAGGGCAATCCGAGCAATCAGCCATTTCAACTCTCCGACATCAGCAGTCGCTTGCATATGGCTGCCAAGATCGTGCTTGACAGCGATAAGATGAACGAGGTAATTGCTTTTATTGACATTTGGTTAGTTATTCGAATGATAATATATATACTCTAGTCCCCGAAGCTTGCAACCGAATAACTTGTTATTCGTTTGGAAGCTTTGTTAGGCCTAAAGTGCATTATTTGCCAAGTGAATTTCCTGTATGACTTTGACTCCTCGTGGTTCATTTGTATTCCACATTAAGTGTTTGCTGAATCCGGATCCGTTTCAGCTTTGATTACCCAGCTATTTAGGTCTGAAATAAGTTTTGCTTGACTCGTATCTATCTTAGCTTTGAATATCTAGCCACCTAGGTCCAAGTTAAGCTTTGCTTGATTCGGATTTGTCTTAGCTTCGACTATCCAGCCACCTAGATCCGAGTTAAGCTTTGCTTGATTCGGATATGTCTTAACTTCGAATATCCAGCAACCTAGATCCGAGTTAAGCTTTTCTTGATTCGGATCTGTCTTAGCTTCGGATATCCAGCCACCTAGATCCGAGTTAAGCTTTGCTTGATTCGGATCTGTCTTAGCTTCAGATATACAGCCACCTAGATCCGAGTTACGCTCTGCTTGATTCGGATCTGTCTTAGCTTTGAATATCTGACTGTAATTTATTTTGTCGCTTAGGTTGCCCATGATCGGCGGACAGCCGAATTCCAAAGGCTGCTTTTCGCGCACAAGAAATTGCAAGAGAAGTATGAGAAAGTTCTTCCCGTGGTGAAGAAAGTTGGTAACTTAACAAATCTTTGTACTATCCCTTAAGTTTTTAGTATCTTCGACTTGAGGCGCTAACCCATTTTTGCTGGTAAACAGGTAATATAAATAATCTTAATATCCGTCTTGACAAGAAAATCAAAGCTCTGGAAGGTTAGTAGTCCTTTCTCTTTATTGATTTTCGTTCGAGACTTATTCTGAGTTTCTTATAACCTTCTGGCTTTGGTATAGCCGAGTTACAAACTCTTGCATCGTCGCATCAAGAATGCATACCCATGGCTGATATGATGCTGCATTTTTTAGAGCAAGCCGCCACTCATTCGGAGAAATTGAAAGAGAAAGATGATGAGATAACCCGGTTGCGCGCCAAGGTGGAGTCCCTCAAGCTTTCTCAGAAATCCGAGTTAGAGAAAGTTGACCAGGAGTTCTCCGAAGAAAAGAACCGGCTAAGTCTGCAACTGCAAAAGGATAAAGAACTCCTCGAGGCTGCCGAGCTTAAGAATCGGACGATGAGCGAGGAAATCACTCGCTTTGAGAAGACTAAGGTTAATTGGACTCAGGATCTCCAGAGAATGTTGAGCTATATTCATCGTAAGTTTCTGACCGCGGCCGAGTTGTCTTCTTATCTTTCTTACTTTTAACTGATATACTTTTATTTTGCGTAGATCATTTTCCGGAAGCTAGGCCCGTGAGCTCTAGAGCGGTGATTAATGCTCGCCAGCGCCGAGGTGTCCCCGCAGATTCGAGTCCAGAATATTCAATGGAATACTTCTTGGTTGTCGTTGGCGCTGCTATTGGGCCAATGAAAATTATGGGCCGAGATTTGGTGCAAGCAGCCATTCGGGCCTACCATGTCTCTGGCCGAATACTTCTGGAACTCCTGATATTGACGAGATCAAGATACTTGTGGAAAGGTTAATGGCATCCCAGACTCAGTTAAATCTCTAGAGGGAATCCGTTGGAAGGGATGGTGCTGATATGGTGCTCACAGTTATTATGTCTTGGTATGAGGACATTTCGCTTGACACCTTGATAAACTTGCGCACCGGCTCCCGTTGGGTTGAGGATCTAGAATTCGTCGCTCGCCGCCAAGCTCGTGCTTTCCAGCTTGTTGAGTATGCTGATGTGCATAACTGGATTGAAGGGCCGAGTTTTCTTCCCAACCCAGCGGATGACGTCGAAGTCGAAGATGCCTCTGATAATAGTTTGGCCGACCAGGACGAGGGTGAGGGCGACTCGGACACTTCTGGTGATTCCAGCGCAAGCTCGGATGGGGACGGCGACGCGCGATCATCTTCCAAAGGGACTGGGAATTCTCAAGCTCAAGCTAATGTTTCTCAGCAACCCAGGACTTCCCCCGAAGTTACTATTGCTTCAGTGGAAGGCGAAGTAACTTCGGCCGAGGCGCCGTCTACCTCGGAGCGCCTAGTACCCGATCATAGCGCTGCCCCTTAGGTTCAAAAAACTTCTTAAATTATTTCTAGTCCCCGGTATGCCGGGCGTATGATGTGTGTGAAACAATTATCCGACTTTCTGTGTGGTACAAACCCTTTTTGCCTTTCGCCGTTGAGACATGGGTGATGGTGATCCTTATTAGTTTGTCTGAACAGATCTTGTTGCTTTATATCTTTGCTTTGGTGACCTTCAATCTCATAGGTTCGAATCATATGTTTTCATGTGGTTGCTCTTAGTTCGGCACTTATATTGCCTGGCCTTTATAAATTTGACGGCCTGACCATTGTGTTCTTGATCCCTATCCAAGATATCAAGCTTGAAGCCCATACCTGGCAACACCTGAGTCATTGCTCAAGGCGCCAGGGTTTGATGCATGACCCTAGATGAGGGATAATACGGCGCAGTCTATGAGTCCCTTCCCGAGGTCTTGAAACTTAACATGTAATTCATGAGTAAGAGATAACATGGCACAGTCCCCGAGTCCTTGCTCGAGGCGTCGAGGTTCAATGCGTGACTTAGAATAAGAAACATTCACGGGGCAGTCCCCGAGTCACTGCTCGAGGCGCCGAAGTTCAATATATAACTTAGAAATAAGAATATTATAAGGCAGTCCCTGAGTCACTTGCTCCAAGGTACCGAGGTTGAATACATAACTCAAAATAAGAAATAACATAGTGCAGTCCCCGAGCCACTGCTCGAGGTGCCGAGGTTTAATACATGACTGAGATAAGAAATAACATAGGGCAGTCCCCGAGCCACTGCTCGAGGTGCCGAGGTTTAATACATGACTGAGATAAGAAATAACATAGGGCAGTCCCCGAGTCACTGCTCGAGGTGCCGAGGTTTAATACATAGTTGATATTTCGACTTGAAGCGTCATATTACAACGTAGCATAGACGGCTCCTACGAGTAAAAAGGGCGAAGTAAAGCTATGTTCCATGGTCTTTTCGATTCTTCGCCGGCTTTGTTTGCCCTGTTCTTTTCTGGTGATTGAGCATCGATTAGGTAATATGCATCATTGTGCAATGCTTTACTCATGATGAATGGCCCCTCCCATGGGGGTGATAGCTTGTGCATGCCGGTTGTGCGTTGCACTAGCTGAAGAACCAAATCACCTTCTTTAAACACTCTTGGATTGACTTTCTTGCTGTGATATCGTCGTAGGTCTTGCTGATAAATAGCTGACATTGATAGTTCCAACTCCCTGGCCTCTTCTAGCAAATCGACATCATCTTGCCGAGCTACCTCATTTACCTCAGCGCTTGTATACTGGGTTACTCTTGGCGAATCATGTATTATGTCGGCTGGAAGCACGGCTTCTGCCCCATATACCAGAAAAAATGGGGTATACCTTGTTGACCTGTTTGGGGTAGTTCTGAGGCTCCATAGTACTGCCGGTAGTTCCTCGATCCAGCATCCTGCCGACCTTTGCAGAGGTTCGACGAGTCGGGGTTTTATTCCAGACAATATTAGTCCATTAGATCTTTCTACTTGCCCATTTGATGCCGGGTGAGCCACCGAGGCGACATCTAGTCTTATGTGTTTTTCTTGGCAGAATCTAGCAAAATCCCCTTCAGCAAAGTTTGTGCCATTTTCTGTAATAACACTATGTGGATAACCATATCTCAAGATAATATCTTTGAGGAATTTTACTACTGTTGGCCCATCACATTTTTTATTGGTTTTACTTCAATCCACTTTGTGAACTTATCAACCATGACTAAAATGTGAGTCATTCCGCCCCGGGCTGGCTTGAAGGGCCCCACCATATCCAAGCACCATACATAAAATGGCCAAGTAGTTGGTATCGTCTTTAACTCGGACGATGGCATGTGTATCTTGCTAGCGTATCTCTGGCAACCCTTACATTTTTCTACCAACTCTTTGGCCTCTTTCAACGCCGTCGGCCAATAAAATCCATTCCTGAATGCTTTGGCCACTAAAGCTCTGGACGAAGCGTGATGCCCGCATTCTCCCTGATGTATATCTAGGAGGATTTCCCGGCCTTCTGCTGAGTCAACACATCTCTGCAGTACGCTTGTGATGCTTCTTTTATACAGTTCATTGTTTATGATTGTATAAGCTTTTGCTCTTCTTACTGTCTATCTAGCCTGTACCTCATTGCTCGGCAAAATTGCATCCTTAAGGAAGGAAAATATGGGTTGCGACCATGTCGGCATGATTTTCTCTGGGATAATTTCACTATCTATCTCCATATTTTCCGCCGACATAACAGCCTCGGATTTTTCCATATCCATTTGTACGATGGCCGGGTTTACTTTCGGAAATTCCGGGTTACATTCTTTGTCAATTTCCATTGGCATACTATCCTCTCTTGATTCTGCCGAGATATAAATGGATTTGGACTCTGGTGATGGTGCTATTGATGGTTTTCTCAGGTGCTCTAGGGCGATACCCGGGGGAATTGATTGCCTAGTTGATCCAAGTTTTGACAGCGTGTCTGCAACGTCATTTTCTGCCCGAGGTATATGATGAAATTCACATCCATCGAAATATCCGCTGATTTTTTGCACATGGAATCTATACAGGGCCATATTCGCATCTAGCGCGTCCCAATTTCCTGATACTTGCTGTACTACTAGATCCGAATCCCCGTAACATAGGATCCGACGTATGCCAATTTCTTTTGCCACCTTTAACCCATGGACGAGTGCTTCGTACTCGGCTACATTATTTGACGCGACAAAATGTATTTGCAGCACATATTTCAGTTGATCTCTTTTTGGCGAGGTTAACACTATCCCTGCCCCCCAAGCCATTCCTGAGCTTGGAACCGTCAAAGTGCATTGTCCAATAATTCAGATCTGGTAATGGCGGCTCATATTGTACCTCGGCCCAATCCACCAATAAGTCTGCCACCGCCTGAGATTTGATTGCATCTCGCCTATCGAATTCGTAGCATAAGGTGATAACTCGATTGCCCATTTTGCTATTCGGCCATTGGCATCTTTATTGCTCAATATCTCGGCTATGGGAGCTTCACAAATCACTTTTATCGGATGTTCCTCAAAGTAATGTTTAAGTTTTTTCGCCGACATGTATACTCCATAAGCCATCTTTTGGTAGTGCGGGTAGTTATGTTTTGAGGCTGACAGCACCTCGCTTAGGTAATATACCGGCCTTTGTACCGACTTACCATCTTCATTCCGTTCCACGACAACCACCGCGCTTACCACTCTGTTAGTGGCAGCTACATAAAGTAGCATGGGCTCCTTTGATAATGGAGAGGCCAGAATTGGTGCCGTGACCAACATCTTTTTTAATTCGTGAAATGCATTATCTGCTTGCGGTGTCCAAATGAACTTATTAGATTTTTTTCATCAGTTGATATAGGGGTAATGCCTTTTCCCCCAGCCGACATACAAATCGACTAAGCGAGGCTAGGCAGCCCGTGAATTTTTGTACATAATTTATACACTTCGGCAATTCCATTCTTTCAACTGCTCGTATTTTAGTTGGATTTGCCTCTATACCTTGGCTGGATACGAGAAAACCAAGTAATTTCCCAGCCGGTACACCGAAGGTACATTTTTCCGGGTTAAGTTTCATTCGGAATCTTCTTAGGTTTGCGAATGTCTGCCGAATATCATCCAAGAGTGTTTTACCGACTAAGTTGTGAAAACTCCGCCAGACGGACAGAGGGTGGTAGTGATGATAGGATGGAACGCGTTTGTGGTGGTCTAAGGGATCGCTTCTTGATGGCGCCTGGTGATGACGTGGGAGCGCTTCGTTGAAACCCCAAGAGAAAGGTGTGAAGACCACAACAACAAGTCCTCCCTTAGTAAGAAACCGAGGTTATCGAACCAGTAGGAGGAAGGAAACGTCTCAAAGGTGTTGCAAGCAACATGGAAACCTGCACAACACAAACTCAAGACTTTGCCCCAACGAACAGTGAGGTTGTCAAGCTCACTGGTTTGCTGTAACAAAAGGATTAAATGTATGGTGTGGAAGGTGATGATGGTTTGCAGCAAGTAAACAAGTAACAGTGGAAGATGTATCAACGGTAAATATTGGACCGGGGTTCATAGTTCACTAGAGGTGCTCTCCTTAGATAAACAAACATGGCATGCAGGGTAAACAAATTACAACAGGGCAATTGATAGGAACTGAGCAAGGCATAACATTGCAAAACTAGACAAAAAGATCCCGTGAGATTCGATTGGGCAATACAACAATATACATATACCGCCATCCAACTGCATCTATGACTAGAATTACACCTTCAGGTTATCATCTGAACCCCCTCTAGTATTAAGTTGCAAGTAACAGACAACTGCTTTAAGCAAAGTGTGTAAGGTAAACAATCCACGTGTTCCATGAACAAGAGACCGTTGTTTTCTCCCTAGTGGCAATATCACATCTACAACCGAAGAGATTTCTGTCACTTCCCTTGGAAACTAGAGGCATGAACCCACTATCGAGCATAAATACCCCCTCTTGGAGTCACTAGCAACTACTTGGCCAAGATAGCTACTAACAACGGAGAGCATGCAAGATCACAAACAACACATACATGATAGAATCAAATAGACAAAACCATTAATCAATATGATATAGTAATCTCAATATCCATCGGATCCCCGCAAACACAACATGCATGATTACAAATAGATTAGATCTTGATCATTAACGGAGCTCACAAGATCTATACATGAAAGCACAAGGAGAAGATACAACCATCTAGCTACAACATGGACATGTAGTCCAAGGTGGAACTACTCACGCTTCATACTGTAGGCTGGCATGATGAAGAAGAAGGCCTCCGGGATGATCTCCCCTCTGGTAGGGTGCCGGGAAGAAATTTAGATCCCCCCGATCTAGGGATGATGGTGGCGGCGGCTACAGACGGTTTCGTGGAGTTTTGATCGGGTGCCTAGGGTTTCTGCATCGGGGGCTTCTTATAGGCGAAGGGGCGAGCCAGGGGGCCACCAGGGCGGCTGCACCCCCCTAGGCGCGGGCTGGGCCCACCCGTGTGGCTAGGGGGTGTGGCCCCCTGGTGAGCCTTCTCCGTCTCTTCTTCTGGCTTCGTGTTTCCCACGGTAAAATATTGACTTTGGATTTTGTCCCGTCCAATTCCGAGAATATTGATTTTCTGCCATTCTGGAACCAAAAACAGAAGAAAACAGGCAACTGGCAGTATGGCAACTTGTTAATAGGTTAGTTACAAAAAACATATAAAAACACCTCAAAGTGTAAACAAAGCAACATAAAGTAGATACTAAACAAGCATGGAGCATCAAAAATTATAGATACGTTTCCGACGTATCAAGCATCCCCAAGCTTAACTCCTGCTCGTCCTCGAGTAGGTAAGTGATAAAAAGAATAATTTTTGAGGTGAAATGCACCATCAAAACCAAGATCAAACCATTTGCAAGCATTGAAAGCTGAGATCAAAGAACTCTAAACATGTGAATGGAAGATGGAGTTCTAACAATTGGACATAGTAACTAGGCATGCAACATGAAAGGCTAAAAACAAAGATCATGAATAACATGCATTGAAAAACATTTGTTTGTTCCACATACAGAAAACATGGCATAGTGGCATTCAGCTTGTCCCTCTTGGAGTAGCAAATAGATGCATAGGACACCTTCAAAGTTCATAAGAGTAACTAGATACAAATAGCACAAGAACAAGCAATATCAACAATATGCCTCAATCAATAAGTTTTGGGACACTGCACATAGAATGGCAAC
Source organism: Avena sativa (assembly GCA_916181665.1). NCBI lineage: Eukaryota > Viridiplantae > Streptophyta > Magnoliopsida > Poales > Poaceae > Avena > Avena sativa. The sequence continues at coordinate 382,436,243 of OV702284.1, forward strand.
TATGGTCTCTCAATGGTGCCTAAAGGTAGAAGGTGGAGACTCAATATAATAGTGGAAGAAGGGTCCTTCATAAAGGGAAGCAGGGATTTCAATTCTCAAAAAGAGCTTCCAAAAATTATGGTACTTGTTAGCTTTCAGCCCTCATTGCCCCTATCATAAGAATCTTGAAGTGATTAAGGTTAAAGTGAACAAACTATGGAGTATATGCTTGACAAAGTATAAGTTGGCAATCTCATGTCCCTTGAATACGAGGGCCACACCTCGTGCTACTCAACTTCAGTCACATGTAAGTTCTTCTCATAGTAAGTACATGTGCATCAGAGAGAACCGCCAATGGGGTACCCCTTGCACATGGTATAGGAGCTATCCCATAACCAAAATGACAAGGCAAGCAGACAATGAGCATCTCAGCGATCTTTTTATTTACTAAATGCATAGATTTTTATTGAGGATGCTTCACATAATGCTCATTATGGTGATGCTGCAAGTTTCCACCATGATTAGGCATGGCTTAGGCTAGCGGCCCAGGCGTTTCTCTAACACAAAATACATAACTCCGTGGACTTATAAGCTCCCTCTTTATTTCACACCGGTGACATCCATAGACAAAAGAGCATGATATCAACTGTGTACAAAGTACAAGTGCAATGTTGAAAATGTTCCCCATGACAGCATGGTTCTGCTAATTCCAACGTATAAGTGCAAGCATATACAACTTACATGACACAATGGTTCAAGTTTATTAGGTACAAAAGAATATAAAGTGTGCCATCAAGTTTGTGAGGGTGATACGTCGGAAACGTATCTATAATTTTTGACGCTCCATGTTTGTTTAGTATCTACTTTGCTTTGTTTTGTCTTCACTTTGAGGTGTTTTTATATGTCTTTCTGGTACTAACCTATTAACAAGATGCCACAGTGTCAGTTGCCTATTTTCTTCTGTTTTTGGTTCCAGAAAGGCAGAAAATCAATATTCTCGGAATTGGACGGGACAAAAGCCAAAGTCAATATTTTACCGTGGGTGACACGAAGTCCAGAGCGGAGACGGAGAGGCAAGCTAGGGCCACCACACCACCTAGGCGCGGGTGGGCCCTACCCCGCGCCTAGGTAGGGTGTGGGCCCTCCGGCGGCCTCCCAGCCTCGCCTCTTCGCCTATAAGAAGCCCCCGGGGAGAAAACCCCAAATCATCCATCATACTTCCAAAAAAACCTCTGTAGCACCGCCACCACCGAAGGGTAGATTCGGGGGACAGAAAGTCTCTATTCCGGCACCTTTTCGGGATGGGGAAGTGCCCCCGGAGCCATCTCCATCGATCTCCACCACCATCTCCATCGCCGTTGCTAATTCCCATGATGAGGAGGGAGTAGTTCTTCCTCGAGGCTAAGGGATCTACCGGTAGCTATGTGTTCATCTCTCTCTCTATGCATGGTCATATTATGATCATGAGCTTTGTAATCAAGTAGATCTACCTTGCTACTCAAGTGCTTTAATAGATCTCTTCTCTCCCTATGTGTGTGAAAGTGACAGCGTGCATGCCATGGTGGCACATAGGTTTGAGTCTACATAAATACTCTTTGTGCTTTAATAGATCTATGCTTTTCCCCACGTGTGTGAAAGTGACAGCGTGCATACCGTGTGTGGCACTTTGGCTAGATTGAATATTTGTTATGAGTTATATTTGGAGTTGGATGTCTCTATGAAATTGTGATGTTTGTTGGAAGTTGGAACCATCTAGCTCTCAAGGTGACAGTGTGGGGTTATCTAGATTGGGGAAGGCGGACTTTGAGGAGTGTTGTTATAGCCCTATCGATGATTAGAGTGTCCAATCGGAGAGTAGTTAAGAGTAGTATCATGAAGAGAGGATATTTATATGAGAGAGTGTTCACTAGTAAAAGTATGATCCCTAGGCGTTGTTTCTAAACATTGAAACACCGTTTGCATCTAGATCTGTTGCATGTTTGCTTGCTTTAGTCTTTACCTCACCGTCAAGCTATTTTTTGGCATTGTTACCACTTGTATTTCACTATCTCTTCGCCGAACTAGTGCACCTATACACCTGACAAGTGTATTGGGTGTGTTGGGGACACAAGAGACTTCTTGTATCTTGATTGCAGGATTGCTTGAGAGGGAATATCTTTGACCACTTCCTCCCTGAGTTCGATAAACCTTGGGTAATCCACTTAAGGGAAACTTTACTTTGTTCTACAAACATCCGCACTTGGAGTCCCAGCAACTGTCTACAAGAATATAAGTGCGTAGACATCAAGCTATTTTCTGGCGCCGTTACCGGGGATGTAAGGTAAAAGGTACTCACATCCTCTTCGTGTGTGAGTGCTCAAAGTTGTTTCCTTTATATTCTGCATTTTTGTCTTTTTGTTTCTTGTTTTCACTAATTAGGCTTAATGGAAAACAACAACAAAATTTGAGAGCTTTTTAGTATTTTCCTAAGTTAGAATTAGAGTGGTTTGAAAATAAAATTAAAAAACCTATGGAACTTTCTTTGTATACTAATAGCAATGTTATTAGTATGAATTTTTTGAACACCATTTTTACTAATGGTATGTAAATGTCTAAGCTTGGGCAAGCTAGTTTTTATGAGAAAGATCTTTTTAGTTACCCAGATTTAGGGAAGAAAATTTGCTCTGATGATACTTTATCTCCCATATGTGGTAATTCTAATGATACTTGTGATATTTTAAATCCACATACTGAAAGTGTCCCTTTTAATATACCTATTGAAATTGTTGAACGTGTTATGAATAACTACTATTTTAGAGACGGAACTGTCCATCCTAGTGATCATTTACTCTTTATACATGAATTATGCGAGTTGTTCAAGTGTGCGGGTATTTCAATGGACCAAGTTAAGAGGAAGCTATTCCCTTTATCACTCAGGGACAAAGCAAGGGAGTGGTATGAGCTACTAGATGATCCTCATCATTTGGAGTGGAAGGAACTTGAATCTCTCTATTATTTTAAATTTTATCCTCCTCATGAAATTCATAAAGATAGGAATTATATTTATAATTTTCATCCTCATGAGGGAGAAACTATTGCCCAAGCTTGGGGGAGATTGAAGTCACTAATGCTCAAATGTCCCATTCATGAGCTCCCCAGTAAGGTTGTTGTCAATAATTTTTATGCAAGGCTTTCAGGACATTACAAGGACTATCTGTATACCTATTTAGAGGGATCCTTCACAGGTAAGGAGGTCAAGGCTAAGTGGGATCTTCTTGAAACAATTCAAAGAAATACCGAAGGTTGGGATAATGACAAAGGTAAAAAACCAGGTATAAACTATGAGTATGATTGCATTAAGTCTTTCGCTGAAACTGCTAATTTTCAAGAGCTTAGTGCTAGATATGGTATTGATCCTCAAATTCTTGTTAAATATTATAGAGCCTTTGCTTCGCATATTAATGCTCCTAAAGAAAAGTGGGACATGTATCATGAACCTTTTAAAGACACTTGCATGGAAAATGAAAATGTTATTAATGATTGCAATAAACATGCTCAAACTTCTGAAAGTACTATTTCTTATAAGCTTGTTAATTTTTGTGGTATCCATAGAACTTGTGAGAAGAATAAATAGAAGAAGAATATTGTATCACACACTGGAAAGAAAAAACCAGAACATGGTATAAGGCTCTAAATGATCTTGGTAACAAATGTGTGCCCTCTATCCTTTTATTTGTAAACTCTGCTATGAAGTGGGTCATTTCAATTTTCAATGCTCAGGACATACTAATGACCTTTCTAATCCAATGAGTACTGCAAGCTTGTATTGTGATAACGCGATCACTGATAATCAACATGATGAGCTTACATTGTTTTTGGGGTGTGAAGAGTTATCAAGAAAAACTTCTTTGGTAGACATGAGTGCTTTTGGTATGAATTGCGTCCTGCATGGGTGTCATCTTTATTGTGTTGATAATTTCCACGCGAATACTTACATACAAAATCTTATAAAAGATGATATTTTACCAAAATATGACAGGACTGATATGAGTTTTGTTCTTAATGAAAAGTAGGAATCCTCCAAAGTTTCTTCTATTATTTCTAACAACAAACCAGGGTATGTGGAGAAGCTTCCTTTCAAGCCTCTCCCTCCTAAAGAGGAGAATAAGAAGAAGAGTAGTAGAAGGAGAGAGGAAACGGTATATTCTCCTAAGCATGTTGCTCCTATCATAGTTTTTGCTGATGAGTCTGAACTAGATGATATTCCTATGCCTGTTACCTATATTAGTGATCATGATTGGGAAAAGCACACTACTTTTGATATTGAAAATCTCTTTGGCACCAATTCTGAAAATGATAATATTAATAATTGTTGTGCTATTAGTGCTATCCATGTTCCTTCCAATGATGATATGTTTCCAAATGAACACACTTGGGAAGATAGCTATTTTGTGAAATTTTCTCCCACTATAATTAATAAGAATGACTATGCTTATGCAGAGAGTAATAATAATTTTATGCATGTGGCTCATCACAAGAATGTTTCATGTGATAGTTATATTGTTAATTTTATTCATGATGCTACTGAAAGTTATTATGAGAGAGGGAAACATGGTTTTATGTATCTCAATAATATTAAGTGTCCCCTCTTTATGTTGAAAATCTTGAAGTTACACTTGTTTTGCTTTCCTATGCATGTTGCTTTGTGCTTTAATGACTTGTTTCTTTACAAGATTCCTATGCATAGGAAGTGGGTTAGACTTAAATGTGTTTTTAATTTGCTTCTTGATGCTCTATTTTACTTTAATTCATATTTCTTATGTGAGCATCTTCTCAAACTATTATGCCTAACTTAAAGGCATTAAAGAAAAGTACTTGTTGGGAGATAACCCAAGAGTTTTATTGAGTCTTGGAAATTATTACTTCTGTAATGACCTCTCATTATCCTTTTTATTTTCTTTTTGTGTCAAGAATGACCTCTAATGAGAGGGAAGTAAGATTTGGGGAGTTGCTGTCCAGAAACAGATTTCAGTCCTCCACCATAAAAATTCGCGAGGAGTCTCTGTAAGACGGATTGATCTTAAAATTTAAGAATAAATCCACCAGTATGTTAGCTAACTTTCGTTAGTTCAACACTTTTTTATTTGAGCAACAAAAGGTCTTCAAAAAAATTGGTTTCTACCTGCTGGTCTGTTTTGACAGATTTCTGCCATTATTTGCACTTCTTATTGACTCCTTTTGGGGTTATTTTTGGGAAATTGAGCTTTTTGAAGGAGTTACTACAGTAGCATGTGTTTTTAGTGAAAAAGTTTGCTGTTCCAAAGCTGAACCCAAAGGTCTTTATCTTTTGAATACACTAATGTTGCTAATGAAGAATGTGTGAAGTTTTGTATGAAGGAAAAAATTAGGTGTAGAGAGAGAATGATGTAATGAGATGAAGAATGGACAAAATCTCAAGCTTGGGGATGCCACCCCGGTGCACCCCAAGAAATATCCAAGAATTACAAGCGTCAAATCTTGGGGATGCCCAAGGCATGCCCTTCTTCATCAATAAAAATCTTAGGTCTTTCTAGACACTTCGTTTTTATTGTTTCATGCATTGTTGTGTTGTTCTTGGAGCGTCTTAGTTTTTATTTTTGGTTTTAGTTTGCTTGAGTAAGTTAGTTGGTTACACCACACTTCTTTTGGAGAGAGACACATTATGTTTCCATTGCCTAGAACACTCTAGTTTTCACTCTTATTGTTTTGTGAGTGTTCTCTTTTGCTAGCACTGTGTTTAGCCTTAGTTTTCTTGTGTTTCAGCTTAGAACTTTTTAGTTATTCTTTGTGGATTTGTTAGACATGATCGCTGGTATTTAATTATTATCTTTCTGAGTTGTTTCAAATAAGTTGATTGGTGTTGGAAGAGAGTAGAAAGTTTCATGCTTAAGTGGTACAAAAGGGAAGAGAGTAGAAAGTTTCATGACAAGAACTTACATGTGACTGAAGTTGAGTAGCATGAGGTGTGGCCCTCGTATTCAAGGGACTTGAGATTGCCAACTTATACTTTGTCAAGCATATACTCCATAGTTTGTTCACTTTAACCTTAATCACTTCAAGATGCTTATGATAGGTGCAATGAGGGCTAAAAGCTAACAAGTACCATAATTTTTGGAAGCTCTATTTGAAACTTGAAATCCCTGCTTCCCTTTGTGAAGGGCCTTTCTTCCACTATTATATTGAATCTCCACCTTCTACCTTTAGGCACCATTAAGAGAGCATAGTTGTCATTCTTAGTTCTATGTGCAGTGTCCCAAAACTTATTGATTGATGCATATTGTTGATATTGCTTGTTCTTGTGCTATTTGTATCTAGTCACTCTTATGAACTTTGAAGGTGTCCTATGCATCTATTTGCTACTCCATGAGGGACAAGCTGAGTGCCACTATGCTATGTTTTCTGTATGTGAAACAAACAAACATTTTTCAATGCATGTTATTCATGATCTTTGTTTGTAGCCTTTCATGTTGCATGCATAGTTACTATGACCAATTGTTAGAACTCCATCTTTCATGCTCATGTTTAGAGTTCTTTGTTCCCAGCTTTCAATGATTTATAATGGTTTGATCATGATTGTGATGGTGCATGTCACCTCAAAAATTATTCTTTTTATCACTTACCTCCTCGAGGACGAGTAGGAGTTAAGCTTGGGGATGCTTGATATGTCAGAAACATATCTATAATTTTTGATGCTCCATGCTTGTTTAGTATCTACTTTGCTTTGTTTTTTCTTCACTTTTAGGTGTTTTATATGTCTTTCTGGTACTAACCTATTAACAAGATGCCATAGTGCGAGTTGCCTGTTTTCTTCTGTTTTTGGTTCCAGAAAGGCAAAAAATCAATATTCTTGAAATTGGACGGGACAAAAGCCAAAGTCAATATTTTAACGTTGGCGACACGAAGTCCAGAGGGGAGACGGAGAGGCGATCCAGGGCCACCACACCCCCCCAGGCGCGGGTTGGCCCTACCCCGCGCCTGGATAGGGTGTGGGCCCTCCGGCCGCCTCCCAGCCTCACCTCTTCGCCTATAAGAAGCCCCCGGGGAGAAAACTCTAAATCATCCATCATACTTCTAGAAAAACCTCCATAGCACCGCCGCCACCGAAGGGGAGATTCGGGGGACAGAAAGTCTCTTTTCCGGCACCCTGTTGGGATGGGAAAGTGCCCCTGGAGCCATCTCCATCGATCTCCACCACCATCTCTATGATGAGGAGGGAGTAGTTCTTCCTCGAGGCTAAGGGATCTACCGGTAGCTATGTGTTCATCTCTCTGTATGAATGGTCATATTGTGATCATGAGCTTTGTAATCAAGTAGATCTACCTTGCTACTCAAGTGCTTTAATAGATCTCTGCTCTCCCCATGTGTGTGAAAGAGACAGCGTGCACGCCATGGTGGCACTTAGGTTTGAGTCTACATAAATACTCTTTGTGCTTTAATAGATCTATGCTTTTCCCCACGTGTGTGAAAGTGACAGCGTGCATACCGTGTGTGGCACTTTGGCTAGATTGAATATTTGTTATGAATTATATTTGGAGTTGGATGTTTCTATGAAATTGTGGTGTTTGTTGGAACCATCTAGCGCTCAAGGTGACAGTGTCTGGTTATCTAGATTGGGGAAGGCGGACTTTGAGGAGTGTTGTTATAGCCCTACCGATGATTAGAGTGTCCAACCGGAGAGTAGTTAAGAGTAGTATCATGAAGAGAGGATATTTATATGAGAGAGTGTTCACTAGTGAAAGTATGATCCCTAGGCCTTGTTTCTAAACATTGAAACACCGTTTGCATCTAGATCTGTTGCATGTTTGCTTGCTTTAGTCTTTACCTCGCCGTCAAGCTATTTTCTGGCACCATTACCACTTGTATTTCACTATCTCTTCGCCGAACTAGTGCACCTATACACCTGACAAGTGTATTGGGTGTGTTGGGGACACAAGAGACTTCTTGTATCTTGATTGCAGGATTGCTTGATAGGGAATACCTTTGACCACTTCCTCCCTGAGTTCGATAAACCTTGGGTAATCCACTTAAGGGAAACTTGCTTCTGTTCTACAAACATCCGCACTTGGAGGCCCAACAACTGTCTACAAGAATATAAGTGCGTAGACATCAGAGGGCTTTAATCACTAAGTTTTCACATAACAAAATACTTTTTAAATGGAAGATAGCTAAAAACAAGAATATACTTGGATGGTGTAACACACCATGCATAGGAATTTATAGTGGACACTTTGGAATAACTTGGTTTCTTGGGAGTTGGAAGCATGAGTAGAGCTTACTCATACAAGTGGAGGCTAGCAAAAGACTGGGAGCAACCAACTAAGAGAGCACTAATGGCCATAATCATGCAGAGCGACAAAACATTACTAATCAAAGCATAGCGTGGTACTACAAGTCAAGGACTGAATGATCATAGAGGCTATGGTGATTTGTTCATAGTCATAACATGGTGTGAGCATGTGCCAAGTCAACCCAAGAAAAACATCAAAGGAGAATACCACAATACTATGCTTTTGCATGCTAAAACAACGCATAATTCTTTCAAGGCACACTAAGCAATCCCAATTGTTTGGAACAAGACATGCTACAGCAATAATCACTAATCATAAGGTTAAAACAACACCTAGCATGTCATGATAAAGTCTAAGTCACAGTCAATGCAAGCTCCTCTTGCACTTCCAAGCAAGAACTTTCTACTCATTTCCAACACCAAGCAACTTATTTGAAACAACACAGCGAGAACGGGGTTCCAAACTACTTTATTCAAGCAAACTAAACAAACTAAGCAAAGCAAACAAAAACTAAGACGCTCCAAGAACAACACAACAGTGCATGAAACAATAAAATCAAAGTGTCTAGACAAACCTGAGCTTTTTATTGATGAATAAGGGGATGCCTTGGGCACATCCCCAAGCTTTGACGCTTGTACCTTTTGGATATTTCTTGGGGTGACACCGGGGTGGCATACCCAAGCTTGAGCTTTTGTCCATTAGTCATCTCATTACATCATTCTCTCTCTCTACACCTGAAGTTTTTCCTTCATACAAAACTCCACACAATCTTCATTAGCAACATTAGTGTATTCAAAAGATAATAAACCCTTGGGTTTAGCTTTGGAACAACAAAACTTTTCACTAAAAACACCAGCTACTGTAGCAACTCCTTCAAAAGGCTCAATTCCTGATACGTCGGAAACGTATCTATAATTTTTGATGCTCCATGCTTGTTTTGTATCTACTTTGCTTTGCTTTGTCTTTACTTTGATGTGTTTTTATATCTTTTCTGAAACTAACCTATTAACAAGTTTCCACAATGCCAGTTGCATGTTTTATTCTGTTTTTGGTTCCAGAAAGGCAGATAATCAATATTCTCGAAATTGGACGGGACAAAATCCAAAGTCATTATTTTCCTGGAGCAACACGGAACCACGAAGCAGTTCCAGAGGTGGGCCACAGGGTGGCCGCACCCCCTAGGCGCGGGCAAGCCCTAGGGGCGCCCACAGGGGGTGTGGGCCCCTTGGACCCCCCACCGACCTTGATTCCTGCGCCTATAAGAAGCCTCCGATGAGAAAACACTAAAACATCCAGAAGAAATCCACGAAAACCTCCACAACGTCGCCGCCACCGAAAGGGAGATTCGGGGGGATAGAAAGTCTCTGTTTCGGCACCCTGCCGTGACGGGGAAGTGCCCCCGGAGTCATATCCATCGATCTCCACCACCATCTCCATCATCGTTGCTAATTCCCATGATGAGGAGGGAGTAGTTCTTCCTCAGGGCTAAGGGCTCTACCGGTAGCTATGTGTTCATCTCTCTCTCTATGCATGATCTTGTGGTCATGAGATTTGTAATCAAGTAGATATACCTTGCTACTCAAGTGCTTCATTAGATCTCTTCTCTCCCCATGTGTGTGAAAGTTACAGCGTGCACGCCATGGTGGCTGTAACATCCCAGTATTTAGGAACTAATGAAGGGTAGATTTAGGAATTTGGAATGTTGCATGCATTCATTTTTGAAAATGTGGGTAAAATTTTCGCCAAATAAAAACCTTAAGTGATCAATGTTTCTTTCATACTTTGAGATTAGTTTTAGTCTTAAAAGATGATTGTTATAAACTTTGATATAATCTTTGAGGAATTTTGTGTTTGAAAAGTAAATTTGAATTTTAAAATTGAGTGTTTAAATTATAAATCAAATGAATTAGGAATAAGATTTGAATCTTGATTTAATTAAGAGTTAATTATTTTCACTCAAACATTATCCAAAGAAAACAATTATGAATATGAAAACTTATTTCATATTATCAATATATAAATAAGTTACAAAAACTGTAACTTATTGAAATCATCCACACACTCCACCAAAGTAAATAAATAAGAATAAGAATATTCTTTATTAATAATAATGTAATATTTATTACAAAAGAATAAAATGAAGATTACAAAATAATATAATGAAAATTACAAAAATATAAAGAAGATTACATTAAATTATTCTATAAAACTAAAACTAATCTAAAATCTTCATATTTATATCTGTACCTGCAAAACAAACAGAAGCTAAAACGAAAAAGAAAAGTTAGAGTTAGTATTATTTTCTCTCAGACATGTCAATGAAGTGCACTAGACAAATTCATCATTGAGAAGTTTATTGAAGGGGCAAGTTTCACCAAATATGAAAGAATTTATCTTTCATAAATTTCAAGCCAGAAGTTAAATGACAGCCAAGAGGGGCAAAATTCACCAGCCAGGTGAAAGTAACCAGATAATAGTAATTTTCAAAATTCTGAACATATCCACAAGTGCACAGCAAGCACACAGACAGGACACACACCAACATGCATGTGGTGTGCTGTCAGCCTCACAGCACAGCCCCAAACTCACAAAACCACAAGCACAGCCATGGAAAGGCACTAGTGCATCTCTCCACTGCTTGCACACAAGAACAGCCAGCCTAAACAGCATCTTACCAAGCACAACAGCCAAACTAAACCACCAAGGATCAACCAAACATCACCATGATGGTGACATATGGAGGGGGAAGGAACAGGTGAACAGCAAGGCCAAGTCCAGGAGCTAGGAGGAGCATGCTAGCTCAAGGACAAATCCGGGATCTAGGAGGAGCAGTCTAGCTTAAGATCAAGCACAGAAGCTCAGCAAAACAAGATCATCATCGCCACCTTACTCCACAAACATCAGATTCTGTGGTGAGTTTCATAAAACCTTCACATGATCTAATCATATCATCTAGATAGAAGCATGTGTTGTTTTATAAAACAAACCCTCAGAAAGCACCCAAGTGGGGTGAATCCATCATAGGGGTTTTAAAAAAGCAAACAGCAAAGTACCAGGATCCAGCCAGAGCTCAGAGCAACAACATTGCTCTGGTTGTTAAGCTATATATTACAGTTCAAGCATAAATATAGCTATGATCTAATTTCTAGGGACATCCCTAAAGGAAGGGTAGCACCTTAGAAACAAATCTTTGGGAACCATAGAATGATCAAGCCTACTATCATTTTTCTCAAGCCTTGATTCAAGAACAATAGCTGGTACCACTATCAGGACTATTTATATGAATCAACTAGATAAGGTCTGAATCCCTAAGCCTCAGACCAACATCATTGGTCTTAGGGAATTCAGAAAAGAACATTTCCATTTATCTTTCAAAGCCAAGTTTGTCTGAAGCATAAACTAACCCAATCAATGGATTAGAATCAAACTTGTGTGCCATACCATGATGGTGTCACAAGAACAATTTTATATCAATCAGAATAGACATTTCATCATCACAAATTCAGACAATCAACTTACTAATCATTTTCTTGTTAACACAGGAATCATAACTAGGATATTCCTATGTTAAACTTCACTGTTTGAGATCATGATGATCTCAAACCACACACTAGTTCTAAGCCAACAGCACTCGAACAGTGATTTCATCATATCATAACCATAATCATAAACCCAGAAATGACAGTGAAAACTTATCAAGTCACTGACTTAATCAAGCATGGTTCCCAAGCAAATATACCATTTGAATCAGATGCAATCCAAGCATAAAATCATCTAATAAGCCACCAGAAATATTATAGAATCATCTCAAGCAACAAGCCTCAGGCCAATAACCACTTAGCATGTTTACAAATCATCCAAACATGATCCAATTCATCCAGTACATGATCAATCACATGATAGGAACCCTAAATGGATAAATCATCCTAATCAGAATCAGACAGTAACCAGAGGGGTCATTGCCAATATCCAGCATGGGATGAGCAAGCACAAAGAGCACAAGGGGAGAGAAACAGAACTCACCATAGGTCCTCGCTGGAGATTAGAAGAGGAAGTAGAGGGGCCGACGTCCATGGTGGCACGAGGAGAACCCCAGAGGGGCGCTACAACCCATATGGCGCCACGGCGGTGACCAAGAACACACATAGAGGCGAGGAGCATCACCACGACGCGCGACGGCGGCGGCAGCACCTGGATCCATGCCAACCCCAAAACCCTAGGGTTCGGGACGTCATCGATCCATCGAAGGAGAGCCACAGGCTCGAATCCAGTTGGATAGAAAGGACAAGCGTCATCGACAACCCCCTGTTACACCACGGCGGCGACCAGAATGGCCTATGGCGGCGAGAATCGTCGGTGGCGGCATCACCGGCCACGGGGTCGGGGTTAGAGGAGGAGAGGATGAGCTCGAGGGAGAGAGAGAGAGGAAGTGAGGAATGCGCCGAGTTGGGCCAGACCCTTCGGGGTAGTTCTTTTGTCTAAGACTAATGGGCCACTGGGGACCAATAAGTTTAAACCAGCCCAGAATTCCTTTTAGGCATGTTTGAATAAAAATGAAAAGACCAAAATACCCTTGGACTTAATTAAATTCTAGAAAATAAAATAAAAGTCCAAAAATTATAAATAAAATATTTTTGGATTCACAATAATCCACACTATCTAAATAAAATAAGATATAAAATTTTAGACATTTAAATTTTTATAAGAATTTTGTAATTTATATATTCCTTATGGAATTTTACAAAATTAGAAAGTTGATAAAAATAAATAAAAATCACTTTCATTATATATTAAAATTGTAGTATTTTTAAAAAATACTAAATAAATATTTTATGACATTTTTTAATGTAGAATTGATAATTCCTAAAAGAATTATTAAATCAATAAAAGTCAAATAAAAGGGGAATAAAATAAAATAAATCAATATATGTTATAAATATTGAAAAGTAATATTTATAAATGCTTTATTATTATTAAAAAGAACCTTATATAATAATAGGGTAACTACATATCAAATTAAATAATAAATTACATTACATGCATAATCATTTTGCTTCTTTAAATATTGTCCTTACCGGGCAATAATGATGTTTTTGTAGACATAGAAGCTCAAGGTCCAGTGCAATCATCAGACTTCACTACCTTGCCATCATAAGGCAAGTTCATCACTTGCGCATGTCCTTTGAAGAGTCTTAATCAAAGTATTTGCAAATAGTGTGTTATCATTTATGCTAAGAAAGAAAGAAAATAATATTTTCATAAATAAAGAAATTATAGATATCATCCTAAGTGGTGATATAATGGAGCAATAGAACTTAGATTTCTAATTGCAACAATGATGATCAAGTAGGGACTTAATAACCGCTGACATCAGTGATTCTAGCGTCGTATATTACGCGTTAGCCATGAGATTTGGAATGGGACAGAGAAGTCAGTTGTATCTTCTTCCTCTCTCATGAAGCCGGATGTGCAGGTCGTGGCTGTTATCCTCGTAGTGTGCATATTAATTGGTAATTCGTAGAGGATATGCAGCATATGGGTCGAACCCTCATCGTCCCACGATAGTTCTGTCATCTAACGGTTTGTACGAACCATTGCCATAATTCATTATGTGGGCATGGTGTACACCAAGGAGGCATGCGAGGTCGCGAAGAGGGCAGTGATTGGCTTGGACCAACTACTAGGCCCCACATCATGGAATTGTGTACGGGAAAGTACGCCCGGTTATGCAACAAGGAGTTGATCTCTCATGGGTAAAGTAACGCACCTCTGCAGAGTGTAAGAACTGTAACTTGTTACTCCCTGTTCTGGGAAGGAGCTACGAACGCGGCAGGAAAGGAACTCCATGAAAGTTCTGGTCAACCTGTGAAGGCTGATTGTCATAGTTTTTCAGAATAAAATCAATCTTCGAAGAAAGATTTACAAAAATTGCATAGTGCCAAGGATTTATAATCTGAGGTGGTAGTTAGAGCATCAAACTTGCCACCTTGCATATAATGAACTTGTTGGGTAACGTTGTTACTCATTCTTTCCTTTGATACCTTGCTTAGACTCTGAGGATCCCGAAGACGTGCCAGTGTATGCAGCCGAATGCCAAGAAAATGTGTTCTACGAGGAACCCGATCTGTCCGGAGGTGTTGAAGGAGTGGGGATTACGAAATCCGCTGTGGTGTCGATGATACGAGTCCAACTAATTATCCCTAGTTAGTAGTAACCAACGGAGCCGAGCAGCATGAACTCTATAGAATAAGCTGTTGAGCTCAACTCCTAGTCGGAGTTGTTACTTTTAAATTCCGCTGAAACACTTTATATTTTGGTTTGTAAGTTGAATCTTTTGGAAGTCTTGAACTTCCGGTATTGTAATAATAATAATGTGTGTACTTTTGTAATATGGACCCGCAATGTTTCTGTTGTACCACTCTGAGGGATGTGATATTTACGGAACGATGATTCTGTGGATGTCATGTCAACGACTATAGTGTACTACACATGCAGTGGTATGCTGGGTCACCGCAGTGGCACTTAGGCTTGAGTCTACATAAATAATCTTTGTGCTTTAATAGATCTAGGCCTTTCCCCCACGTGTGTGAAAGTGACAGCGTGCATACCGTGTGTGGCACTTTGGCTAGATTGAATATTTGTTATGAGTTATATTTGGAGTTGGATGTCTCTATGAAATTGTGGTGTTTGTTGGAACCATCTAGCGCTCAAGGTGACAGTGTGGGGTTATCTAGATTGGGGAAGGTGGACTTTGAGGTGTGCTGTTATAGCCCTACCTTGGATTAGAGTGTCCAACTGGAGAGTAGTTAAGAGTAGTATGATGAAGAGAGGATATTTATATGAGAGAGTGTTCACTAGTGAAAGTATGATCCCTAGGCCTTGTTTCTAAGCATTGAAACACTGTTTGCTACTAGATCTGTTGCATGTTTGCTTGCTTCCTTCAGTTTGCCATCAGCTCTTTTCTGGCACCATTACCACTTGTATTTCACTATCTCTTCTTCGAACTAGTGCACCTATACACCTGACAAGTGTATTGGGTGTGTTGGGGACACAAGAGGCTTCTTGTATCTTGATTGCAGTGTTGCTTGACAGGGAATACCTTTGACCACTTCCTCCCTGAGTTCGATAAACCTTGGGTAATCCACTTAAGGGAAACTTGGTGCTGTTCTACAAACCTCTGCACTTGGAGGCCCAACAACTGTCTACAAGAATAGAAGTGCATAGACATCAAGAGATTTTATGACGCCGTTGCCGGGGAGGTAAGGTAAAAGGTACTCACATCCTCCGGTGTGAGTGCTCGAAGTTATTTCCTTTAGATTCTGCATTTTTTTCTTTTTTTTCTTGTTTTCACTAGTTAGGATTAATGGAAAACAACAACAAAATTAGAGAGCTTTATAGTATCTATCTTGAGTTAGGACATGAAGTGTTTGAAGAGAAAATTAAAAAACCGATGGAACTTTATTTACATGCTAATAGCAATGTTATTAGTATGAATTCTTTGGACACCATTATTGCTAATGCTATGGAAAAGTCTAAGCTTGGGGAAGCTAGTTTTGATGAAAATGATCTTTTTAGTCCCCCAACTTTGGAAGATAAGTATTCTATTGCTTATGATGATACTATACCTCCAATATATGATGATTACAATGATGAATGTGATATTTTCAGTCCACCTACTATTGAGGAGAAAATTTATTGTGATTACAATATGCCTCCTATATTTGATGATTATGGTGATGATAATAACAATGATAGCTATTTTGTTGAATTTTCTCCCACTACAATTAATAAGAATGGCTATTCTTATGTGGAGAGTAATAATTATTTTATGCATGTGGCTCATGATAAGAATGTTTTATGTGATAGTTATATTGTTAATTTTATTCATGTTGCTACTAAAAGTATTATGGGAGAGGGAAACATGGTCTTATGCATCTCAAAAATATTAAGTCTCCCCTCTTTATGTTCAAAATCTTGAAGTTGCACTTGTTTTGCTTTCTTATGCATGTTGTTTTGTGATTTCATGACTTGCTTCTTTACAAGATTCCTATGCATAGGAAGTGGGTTAGACTTAAATGTATTTTCAATTTGCTTCTTGATGCTCTCTTTTAAATCAATTCATATTTCTTATGTGAGCATCTTCTCAAGCTATCAAGCCTAACTTAAAGGCGTTAAAGAAAAATACTTGTTGGGAGATAACCCAAGAGTTTCCTTGAGTCTTGGAAGTTATTACTTCAGTAATGACCTCTCTTTATCCTTTTTGTTTGCCTTTTTGTGCCAAGAATGACCTCTAATGAGAGGGAAGTAAGATTTGGGGAGTTGTTGTCCCCAAGCAGATTTCTGTCCTCTACCAAAAACATTCGTGAAGAGTCTCTGTAACTCGGATTGAGCTGAAAATTTATGAATAAATCCCCCAGTATGTTAGCTCACTTTCATTAGTTCAACAATTTTTTATTTGATCAACATAAGGTATTCTAAAAAAATCAGTTTCTACCTGTTGGTCTGTTTTGACAGATTTCTGCCATTATTTGCATTTGCTTCTTATTGATTCCTTTTGGGGTTCTTTTTGGGAAATTCAGATTTTTTAAGGAGTTGCTATAGTAGCTTGTGTTTTTAGTGAAAAGTCTTGCTGTTCCAAAGCCTTACCTAAGGGTCTAATATCTTTTGAATACACTAATGTTGCTAATGAAGATTGTGTGAAGTTTTGTATGAAGGAAAAATTTCAGGTGTAGAGAGAGAATGATGCAATGAGATGAATAATGGACAAAAGCTCAAGCTTGGGGATGCCACCATGGTGTCACCTCAAGAAATATCCAAGAGGTACAATCGTCAAAGCTTGGGGATGCCCAAGGAATCCCCTTCTTCATCAATAAAAAGCTCAGGTATGTCTAGACACTTTGTTTTTATTGTTTCATGCACAGTTGTGTTGTTCTTGGAGCGTCTTAGTTTTCGTTTTTGATTTTAGTTTGCTTAGTTTGCTTGATTAAGTTGGTTGGTTACACCACACTTCTTTTGGAGAGAGACACACTTTGTTTCCATTGCCTAGAACACTCTAGTTTTCACTCTTATTGTTTTGTGAGTGTTCACTTTTGCTAGCACTGCGTTCAGCCTTAGTTTTCTTGTGCTTTCAGCTTAGAACTTTTTAGTTCTTCTTTGTGGATTTGTGAGAC
This sequence comes from Avena sativa, assembly GCA_916181665.1. Classification (NCBI taxonomy): domain Eukaryota; kingdom Viridiplantae; phylum Streptophyta; class Magnoliopsida; order Poales; family Poaceae; genus Avena; species Avena sativa. The sequence continues at coordinate 382,453,698 of OV702284.1, forward strand.
AATCTCACTGATCTTTATTGATTATTATCTTTGTGAGTTGTTTCAATTAAATTGTTTGGTGTTGGAAAAGAGTAGGAGGCATCATGCTTAAGTGGTACAAAAGGGAGCTTGCATTGACTGTGACTTAGACTTTAGCATGACATGCTAGGTGTTGTTTTGACCATATGCTTAGTGATTATTGTTGTAGCATGACTTTTTTCAAACAATTAGGATTGCTTAATGTGCATTGAAGGAGTCATGTGTTGTTTTATCATACAGAAGCATAGTTCTGTGGTATTCTCCTTTGATGCTTTGCTTGGGTTGACTTGGCACATGCTCACACCATGTTATGACTATGACAAGTCACCATTAGCCTATATGATCATTTAGTCCTTGGCTTGTAGTACCACTCTATGCTTTGATTAGTAATGCTTTGTTGCTCTGCATGATTATGGCCATTATGCTCTCTTAGTTGGTTGCTCCCAGTCTTTTGCTAGCCTCCACTTGTATGAGTAAGCTCTACTCATGCTTCCAACTCCCAAGAAACCAAGTTATTCCAACTATAAATTCATATGCATGGTATGTTACACCATTCCAAGTACATTCTTGTTTTCAGCTATTTTCCAATTAAAAAGTATTTTGTTATGTGAAAACTTAGTGATTAAAGCTCTCACGAACTTGATGGCACACTTTTTATTCTTTGCCCCTAATAAACTTGAACCATCGTGTCTCTATGCTGTATATGCTTGCACTTATACGCTGGAATTGGCAGAACCGTGCTGTCACGGGGAACGTTTTCAACATTGCACTTGTACTCTGTACTTATTTGATATCATTCTATTTTGCCTGTGGTTGTCACCGGTGTGAAATAAAGAGGGAACTTGTAAATCCATGGAGTTTGTATTATGTATTAGAGAAACGCCTGGGCCGCTAGCCTAAGCCATGCCTAATCATGGTGGAAACTTGCAGCATCACCATAGTGAGCTATCTATGCAGCATCCTCAATAAAAAGCTATGCATATAGTAAACAAAAAGATGGTTGAGATGCTCATTGTCTGCTTGCCTTGTCATTTTGGTTATGGGAAAGATCCTGTACCATGTGCAAGGGGTACCCCGTTGGCGGTTCTCAATGATATGCAAATACTTATAATGACAAGAACTTACCTGGGCCTGAAGTTGAGTAGCATGAGGTGTGGCCCTCATATTCAAGGGACTTGAGATTGCCAACTTATACTTTGTCAAGCATATACTCCATAGTTTGTTCACTTTAACCTTAATCACTTCAAGATGCTTTTGATAGGGGCAATGAGGGATAAAAGCTAACAAGTACCATAATTTTTGGAAGCTCTTTTTGAAACTTGAAATACCTGCTTCCTTTATAAAAAGGCCTTTCTTCCACCACTATTGAGTCTCCACATTCTACCTTTAGGCACCATTAAGAGAGCATAGTTGCCATTCTTAGTTTTATGTGTAGTGTCCCAAAGCTTATTGATTGATGCATATTGTGATATTACTTGTTCTTGTGCTACTTGTTTCTAGTCACCCTTGTGAACTTTGAAGGTGTCCTATGCATCTATTTGCTACTCTATGAGGGACAAGATGATTGCCACTATGCTATGTTTTCTGTATGTGAAACAAAAAAAACATTTTTCAATGCGTGTTATTCATGATCTTTGTTTGTAGCTTTTCATGTTGCATGCATAGTTACTATGTCCTATTGTTAGAACTCCATCTTTCATGCACATGTTTAGAGTTCTTTGATCCCAGCTTTCAATGCTTACAAATGGTTTGATCTTGGTTTTGATGGTGCATATCATCTCAAGAATTATTCTTTTTATCACTTACCTACTCGAGGACGAGAAGGAGTTAAGCTTGGGGATGTTGATACGTGGGAAACGTATCTATAATTTTTTATGCTCCATGCTTGTTTTGTATCTACTTTGATTTGCTTTGTATTTACTTTGAGGTGTTTTTATATCTTTTCTGGAACTAACCTATTAACAAGTTGCCACAGTTCCAGTTGCTTGTTTTCTTTTGTTTTTGGTTCCAGAAAGGCATAAAATCAATATTCTCAGAATTGGACGGGACAAAAGTCAAAGTCATTATTTTTCCTGGAGCAACACGGAACCACGAAGCAGAGCCGGAGGGGGGGCCACAGGGTGGCTGCACCCCCTAGGCGTGGGCAAGCCCTAGGGGCGCCCACAGGGGGTGTGGGCCCCTTGGACCCCCCACCGACCTTGATTCATGCGCCTATAAGAAGCCTCCGATGAGAAAACACTAAAACATCCAGAAGAAATCCACGAAAACCTCCACAACGTCGCCGCCACCGAAAGGGAGATTCGGGGGGATACAAAGTCTCTGTTTCGGCACCCTGCCGGGACGGGGAAGTGCCCCCGGAGTCATATCCATCGATCTCCACCACCATCTCCATCATCGTTGCTAATTCCCATGATGAGGAGGGAGTAGTTCTTCCTCAGGGCTAAGGGCTCTACCGGTAGCTATGTGTTCATCTCTCTCTCTATGCATGATCTTGTGGTCATGAGCTTTGTAATCAAGTAGATCTACCTTGCTACTCAAGTGCTTCATTAGATCTCTGCTCTCCCCATGTGTGTGAAAGTGACAGCGTGCACGCCGTGTGTGGCACTTTGGCTAGATTGAATATTTGTTATGAGTTATATTTGGAGTTGGATGTCTCTATGAAATTGTGGTTTTTGTTGGAACCATCTAGCGCTCAAGGTGACAATGTGGGGTTATCTAGATTGGGGAAGGCGGACTTTGAGGTGTGTTGTTATAGCCCTACCTTGGATTAGAGTGTCCAATCGGAGAGTAGTTAAGAGTAGTATCATGAAGAGAGCATATTTATATGAGAGAGTGTTCACTAGTGAAATTATGATCCCTAGGCCTTGTTTCTAAGCATTGAAACACCATTTGCTACTAGATCTGTTGCATGTTTGCTTGCTTCTTTCAATTTGCCTTTAGTCTGTTCTTCCACGCCATCAGCTCTTTTCTGGCACCGTTACCACTTGTATTTTATTATCTCTTCGCCATACTAGTGCACCTATACACCTGACAAGTGTATTGGGTGTGTTGGGGACACAAGAGACTTCTTGTATCTTGATTGCAGGGTTGCTTGAGAGGGAATACCTTTGACCACTTCATCTCTGAGTTCGATAAACCTTGGGTAATCCACTTAAGGGAAACTTGCTGTTGTTCTACAAACATCTGCACTTGGAGGCCCAACAACTGTCTACAAGAATAGAAGTGCGTAGACATCAATTCCCCAAAAGAGAACTCAAAAAGGAATCAATAAGAAGCAAATGCAAATAATGGCAGAAATCTGTCAAAACAGACCAGCAGGTAGAAACCGATTTTTTCGAAAATCTTCTGTTGCTCCAAGCGAAAAGTGCTGAACTAAAGAAAGTTATATAACATACTGGGGGATGTACTCGTAAATTTTCAGCTTAATCCGACTTACAGAGACTCCTCACAAATTTTTATAGTGGAGGACACATATCTGTTTCGGGACAGCAACTCCCCAAATCTTACTTCCCTCTCATTAGAGGTCATTCTTGGCATAAAAAGCAAACAAAAAGGGTAAGGAGAGGTCATTAGTGAAGTAATAAATTTCAAGACTCAAGGAAACTCTTAGGTTATCTGCCAACAAGTACTTTTCTTTAACGCCTTTAAGTTAGGCACAAGAAGCAGGAAATCAAGTATTTTCAAATGAGGAAGCATTAACATCAAACCTTGCTTTCAAAGGAGGAGCAAAAAGCAACTTATCTCTACTCATATGGAAGTTTTCAATACCTTTCTTGAATGGAAATTGATATTTAATGGTGCCTTCTTTCATATCAATAATGGCACCAACAGTTCTAAGAAAAGGTCTTCCCAAAGTAATAGGACAAGAAGCATTGTATTGAACATCCAAAACATAGAAATCAACAGGGACATAAGCATTGTTAACCATAATAAGAACATCATTAATACTCCCCATGAGCTTCTTCTTAGCATTGTCATTAAGTGGGACATCCAAATAACAATCTTCTAAAGGTGGCAAATCAAGCATTTCATAAATCTTCCTAGGCATAATAGAGACACTAGAACCAAGATCATATGAAGCTTTGAGATCAAAATCATTCACTTGCACATTAATAATGGGTTCTCAACTATCTTCTACTTTCCTAGGAATAGAATCTTTGTGTTTTAACTTCTCTTCCTTAATATTAACAAGAGCATCTGTAATGTGTTTGGTGAAAGCAACATGCATATCACTAGCATCAGGACTTCTAGCAAGCTTTTGCAGGAGCAGAATCACTTCAGAAATATTGCAACCATCTATATCAAAATCAAACTTATAATCACTATTAGTAGACTCATTAGGCTTAGGCATTGTAGGAGGAGGAATAGGGACTTCTTGTGGTTTAGTGGTATCCATTCTAGTGATGGTGCACACACTATTGTTTCTATCAATTTCAGCTTCCCTTTCCCACTTGGCATGAAGTTGAGCTAACAACCTAACATTTTCATCAATAGTAACTTGTATGGCATGAGTGGCAGCAAAGGTACTTTCCGTGGTTTTAGGTTTAGTAGCCATTTTATTAATCAAAGAGGACTGTGCTTCAGACAAAGAGGAAATATTTTTCTCAACAGTTGAAAGTTTTTCCTCCATAGTCTTGTTGAAAGCGGTTTGTTTACTAATAAAGTCTTTGAGCATAACTTCAAGTTTAGAGGGGGCACTTCTAGCATTGTTGTAGGAGTTTCCATAGGAATTGCCATTATTAGGAGGATAAGGCCTATAATTGTTGTTGCTACCAAAATTATTCCTATAGGCATTATTGTTGAAATTGTTGTTTATAATAAAGTTCACATCAACTTGATCTTCTTGAGCAACCAAAGAGGCTAAGGGAACATTATTTGGATCTAAAGGAGCTTTCTCATTAACAATCATAGCCATAATACCATCAATATTTTCACTCAAAGAGGAAGTTTCCTCAACAGAATTTACCTTCTTACCATGTGGAGCTCTCTCAACATGCCATTCAGAGTAGTTAACCATCATATTATCAAGGAGCCTTGTTGCAGCTCCCAAGGCGAGTCCCATAAAAGTACCTCCAGCAGCTGAATCCAATAGGTTTCTTGAGGAGAAGTTCAAACCTGCATAAACAGTCTGGATAATCATCCAAGCAGTGAGTCCATGAGTAGGGAAATTTTTAACCAAAGATTTCATTCTTTCCCAAGCAGGAGCAACATGTTCACTATCAAGCTGTTTAAATTTCATAATATCAGTTATCATAGATATAATCTTAGCAGGAGGGTAGTACTTTCCAATAAAAGCATCTTTGCACTTAGTCCAAGAATCAATACTATTTTTAGGAAAAGAAAGAAACCATTCTTTAGCTTTTCCCCTCAAGGAGAAAGGAAAAAGCCCGAGCTTAATAATATCTCCATGTACATCCTTATACTTTTGCAAATCACAAAGTTAAACAAATTTATTGAGATGGGCAGCAACATCATCAGAACTAGCACCAAAAAATTGCTCCCTCATCACAAGATTCAACAAAGCAGGCTTAATTTCATAAAAGGTAGAATTAGGAGCAGGTGGAGCAATAGGAGTGCTAAGGAAATCATTTTTGTCTGTGCTAGTGAAGTCACACAACTTGGTGTTCTCAGTAGAGTTCATTTTGGCAAAAGTGGAGCAAGCCAAAAATAGCAGTAGCAGCTAGAGCAGGAACTATTTTTTTGTGTTTTTGAATAAAGAAAGCAAACCAAACTAAACTATTTTTTTGGAGTTTTTGATAAAAAGAGGCAAACAAAACCAAGCAAGAGAAACTAAGAAAACTAAATACAAAGTAAAGAGAAAGGATGAGAAGGACCCCCCTTGTGAAGACTTCCTTAGCCTCCCCGGCAAGGGCGCCAGAGAACTTGATGGCGCCAGGTGATGACGTGGGAGCTCTTCGTTGGAAACCCTGATACGTTGGAAACGTATCTATAATTTCTGGTGCTCCATGCTTGTTTAGTATCTACTTTGCTTTACTTGTCCATACTTTGAGGTGCTTTTTACATGTTTTCTGGTACTAAGCTATTAACAAGTTGCCACAGTGCCAGTTGCCGGTTTTCTGCTGTTTTTGGTTTCAGAAAAGTTAGTAAAGAAATATTATCGGAATTGGACGGGACAAAGGACAAAGTCAATTACTTTCCGTAGGTAAAAGAAGTCCAGAGGAGAGCCCGAGGGGCCGGCCAGAGGGGCCAGACCCACCCCAGGCGCGAGTGGGCCCCACCCCGTGTCTGACTAGGGTTCGGCCACCCTGGACGCCGCCTCGGTCTCCCCCTTCGCCTATAAGAAGCCCCCGATGCAGAAACCCTGAGTACCCGATCAAATATCCACGAAACCGTCTGTAGCCGCCGCCACCATTGTCCCTAGATCGGGGGGATCTGAAGTGCTTCCCAGCACCCTGCCGGAGGGGAGATCATCCTGGAGGCCTTCTCTCCGGTATGATGCGTGAGTAGTTCCACCTTGGACTATGGGTCCATGTAGTAGCTAGATGGTTGTATCTCCTCCTTTGTGCTTTCATGTATAGATCTTGTGAGCTCCGTTCATGATCAAGATCTAATCTATTTGTAATCATGCATGTTGTGTTTGTGGGGATCTGATGGATATTGAGATTATTATGTTGGTTTGATTAATGGTTTTGTCTTTATGATTCTATCATGTCTGTGTTGTTTGTGATCTTGCATGCTCTCCGTTGCAAGTGGTTATCTTGGCCAAGTAGTTGCTAGTGACTCCAAGAGGGGGTATTTATGCTTGATAGTGGGTTCATGCCTCTAGTTTCCAAGGGAAGTGACAGAAATCTCTTCGGTTGTAGATGTGTTTTTACTACTAGGGAGAAAACAACGGTCTCTTGTTCATGGAACATGTAGACTGTTTACCTTACACACTTTGCTTAAAGCAGTTGTCTGTTGCTTGCAACTTAATACTGGAGGGGGTTCGGATGATAACTTGAAGGTGGACTTCTAGTCATAGATGCAGTTGGATGGCGGTCTATGTATATTGTTGTATTGCCCAATCAACCTCATATGATCTTTCTGACTAGTAATTGCATTGTTATGCCTTGCTCAGTTCATGTCAATTGCCTCGCTGTAATTTGTTTACCCTTCATGCCATGTTTTTTATCTAAGGAGAGCACCTCTAGTGAACTATGAACCCCGGTCCAATCTTTACCATTGATACATCTTCCACTGTTACTTGTTTACTTGTTGCAAACCATTACCTTCCACACCATACGTTTAATCCTTTGTTATAGCAAACCGGTGAGCTTGACAACCTCACTGATTCATTAGGGCAAAGTCTTGAGTTTGTGTTGTGCAGGTCTCCGCGTTCCTAGTAACACCTGTGTGACGTTTCCTTCCTCCTACTAGTTCGATAACCTCGGTTTCTTACTGAGGGAAACTTGCTGCTGTGATTCTTCATACCTTGCTCTTGGGGTTTCCAACGAAGCATCCCACGACAAGTACTGGGCTCCATCAAGCTATTTTCTGGCGCCGTTGCCGGGGAGGCTAAGGACGTCTTCACTAGGGGAGTCATTCACTTCCTTTATCTTTACTTTGTTTTTAGTTTGCTTAGTTTATTTTGCTTGGTTTTGTTTGCCTCTTTCCAAAAAAACCAAAAAATTAGTCTAGTTTTGTTAGTTTGCTTCATTCAAAAACACACAAATATTAGTTCCTGCTCTAGCTGCTGCTGCTGTTTTTGGCTTGCCCACCTTTGCCAAAATGAACACTGCTAAGAACACCAAGTTGTGTGACTTCACTAGCACCAACAACAATGATTTCCTTAGCACTACTATTGCTCCACCTGCTCCTGATGCTTCCTTTTATGAAATTAAGCCTGCTTTGTTGAATCTTGTGATGAGAGAGCAATTTTCTGGTGTTGGTTCTGATGATCCTGCTGCCCATCTTAATAGCTTTGTTGAACTTTGTGAGATGCAAAAGTATAAGGATGTAGATGGAGATATTATTAAGCTCAGGCTTTTTCCTTTCTCCTTGAGGGGAAAAGCTAAATAATGGTTTCTTTCTTTGCCTAAAAATAGTATTGATTCTTGGACTAAGTGCAAAGATGCTTTTATTGGAAAGTACTACCCTCCTGCTAAGATTATATCTATGAGAAGTGATATTATGAAATTTAAATAGCTTGATAGTGAACATGTTGCTCCTGCTTGGGAAAGAATGAAATCTTTGGTTAAAAATTGCCCTACTCATGGACTCACTGCTTGGATGATTATCCAGACTTTTTATGCAGGTTTGAACTTCTCCTCAAGAAACCTGTTGGATTCAGCTGCTGGAGGTACTTTTATGGGAATCACCTTGGGAGCTGCAACAAGGCTCCTTGATAATATGATGGTTAACTACTCTGAATGGCATGTTGAGAGATCTCCACATGGTAAGAAGGTAAATTCTGTTGAGGAAACTTCCTCTTTGAGTGAAAAGATTGATGGTATTATGGCTATGCTTGTTAATGGGAAAGCTCCTCTAGATCCTACTAGTGTTCCCTTAGCCTCTTTTGTTGCTCAAGAAGAGCAAGTTGATGTGAACTTCATTAGAAACAACAATTTCAACAACAATGCCTATAGGAATAATTTTGGTAGCAACAATAATTATAGGCCTTATCCTCCTAATAATGGCAATTCCTATGGAATCTCTTACAATAATTCTAGAAGTGCCCCCTCTAAACTTGAAGTCATGCTCAAGGACTTTATTAGTAAACAAAACACCTTCAATAAGACTATAGAGGAAAAGCTTTTAACTGTTGAGAAAAATATATCCTCTTTGTCTGAAGCTCAAACTTCCTTGGTTAATAAAATGGCTGCTAAACTTGAAACTATGGAAAACACCTTTGCTAATGCTCATGCCATACAAGTTACTATTGATGAAAATGTTAGGTTGTTAGCTCAACCTCATGCTAAGTGGGAAAGGGAAGCTGAAATCGATTGAAACAATAGTGTGTGCACTATCACCACTAAACCACAAGTAGCCCCTATTCCTCTTCCTACTATGCCTACTACTAGTGATGCTAAGTTTGATTTTGATGTTGATGGTTGCAATATTTCTGAAGTGATTATGTTCCTACAAAAACTTGCTAGAAGTCCAGATCCTAGTGATATGCATGTTGCTTTCACTAAACATATTACAGATGCTCTTGTGAAAATTAAGGAAGAGAAGCTAAAACACAAAGCTTCTATTCCTAGGAAATTAGAAGATAGTTGGGAACCCATTATTAATATGCAAGTGAATGACTTTGATCTCAAAGCTTCATGTGATCTTGGTTCTAGTGTCTCTATTATGCCTAGGAAGAATTATGAAATGCTTGATTTGCCACCATTGGAAGATTGTTATTTGGATGTCCCACTCAATGATAATGCTAAGAAGAAATTCATGGGGAGTATTAATGATGTTCTCATCATGGTTAACAATGCTTATGTCCCTCTGGATTTCTATGTTTTGGATGTTGAATACAATGCTTCTTGTCCTATCACTTTGGGAAGACCTTTTCTTAGAACAGTTGGTGACATCATTGATATGAAAGAAGGCACCATCAAATATCATTTTTCATTCAAGAAAGGTATTGAGCACTTTCCAATGAGAAGAGAGAAGTTGCTCTTTGTTCCCCCTTTGAAAGCAAGGTTTGATGTTAATTGTTCCTCATTTGAAAATATTTGATTCTTCTTGCTTCTTGTGCCTAACTTAAAGGCGTTAAAGAAAAGTACTTGTTGGGAGATAACCCAAGAGTTTCCTTGAGTCTTGGAAGTTATTACTTCAGTAATGACCTCTCATTATCCTTTTTGTTTGCTTTTTGTGCCAAGAATGACCTCTAATGAGAGGGAATTAAAATTTGGGGAGTTGCTGTCCCGAAACAGATTTCTGTCCTCCACCAAAACAATTCGTGAGGAGGATCTGTAACTAGGATTAATCTAAAAATTTACGAATAAATCCCCCAGTATGTTAGTTAACTTTCGTTAATTCAACACTTTTTGATTTGAGCAACAGAAGATGTTCGAAAAAATCGGTTTCTACCTGCTGGTCTGTTTTGATAGATTTCTGCCATTATTTGCATTTGCTTCTTATTAATTCCTTTTTGAGTTCTCTTCAGGTAAATTGAGATTTTTGAAGGAGTTACTACAGTAGCTTGTGTTTTTAGTGAAAAGCCTTACTGTTCCAAAGCTTTGCCAGAGGTCTAATATCTTTTGAATACACTAATGTTGCTAATGAAGATTGTGTGAAGTTTTGTATGAAGGAAAAATTTCAGGTGTAGAGAGAGAATGATGTAATGAGTTGAATAATGGACAAAAGCTCAAGCTTGGGGATGCCACCATGGTGTTATCCCAAGAAATATCCAAGAGTTACAAGCGTCAAAGCTTGGGGATGCCCAAAGCATCCCTTTCTTCATCAATAAAAAGCTCAGGTTTGTCTAGACACTTCGTTTTTATTGTTTCATGCACAGTTGTGTTGTTGTTCGAGCGTCTTAGTTTTCGTTTGCTTTGCTTAGTTTTTTTAGTTTGCTTGAATAAATTAGTTTGGACCCTCGTTCTCGCTGTGTTGTTTGCAAATAAATTTTCTTGGTGTTGGAAAGGAGTAGTAAGTTCTTGCTTGAAGTGCAACAGGAGCTTGCATTGACTGTGACTTGGACTTTAGCATGACATGATAGGTGTTGTTTTAGCATTATACTTAGTGATTATTGTTATAGCAAGTATTGTTCCAAACAATTGGGATTGCTTAGTGTGCCTTGAAGAAATTATGCGTTGTTTTAGCATGCAAAAGCATAGTATTGTGGTACTCTCCTTTGATGCTTTGCTTGGGTTGACTTGGCACATGATCACACCATGTTATGACTATGACAAGTCACCATTAGCCTCTATGATCATTTAGTCCTTGACTTGTAGTACCACTCTTTGGTTTGATTAGTATGCTTTGTTGCACTACATGTTTTTGGCCATTATTGCTCTCTTAGTTGGTTGCTCCCAGTCTTTTGCTAGCCTCCATCCAACTCCCAAGAAACCAAGTTATTACAAAGTGTCCACTATAAATTCCTATGCATGGTGTGTTACACCATTCCAAGTATATTCTTGTTTTCAACTATCTTCCAATAAAAAAATATTTTGTTATGTGAAAACATAGTGATTAAAGCCCTCACGAACTTGACGACACACTTTATTATTTGCCCCTAATAAACTTGAACCATTGTGACAACTTTGTTGTATATGCTTGCACTTATAAGTTGGAATTAGCAGAACCGTGCTGTCACGGGGAACGTTTTCAACATTGAATTGTACCTTGATGTACTCAGTTGATATCATGTTCTTTTGTCTATGGATGTCAGCGGTATGAAATAAATAGGGAACTTGTAATTCCATGGAGTTTGTATCCTGTGTTAGAGAAACGCCTGGGCCGCTAGCCTAAGCCATGCCTAATCATGGTGGAAACTTGCAGCATCACCATAATGATCTATCTATGAAGCATCCTCAATAAAAAGTTATGCATATGGTAAATAAAAAGATTGTTGAGATGCTCATTGTCTGCTTGCCTTGACATTTTGGTTATGGGAAAGATCATGTACCATGTGCAAGGGGTACCCCGTTGGCGGTTCTCAATGATATGCAAATACTTACAGTGACAAGAACTTACCTGGACCCAAATTTGAGTATGCATGAGGTGTGGCCCTCGTATTCAAGGGTCATGAGATTGCCAACTTATACTTCGTCAAGCATATACTCCAGCTTTGCCACTTTAACCTTAACCACTTCAAGATGCTTATGAGAGGGGCAATGAGGGCTGAAAGCTAATAAGTACCATAATTTTTGGAAGCTCTTTTTGAAACTTGTAATCCCTGCTTCCTTTACAAAAAGGCCTTTCTTCCACCATTATTTGAGTCTCCACCTTCTACCTTTAGGCACCATTAAGAGAGCATAGTTTGTCATTCTGTGTGCAGTGTTCCAAAGCTTATTAATTGATGCATATTGTGTTATTACTTGATCTTGTGCTACTTGTTTCTAGTCACCCTTGTGAACTTTGAGGTGTCCTATGCATTATATTGCTACTCTATGAGGGACAAGTTGATTGCCACTATGCCATGTTTTCTCCATGTGAAATAAACAAACGTTTTTCAATGCATATTATTCATGATCTTTATTTGTAGCTTGCCATGTTGCATGCATAGTTACTATGTCCTACTGTTAGAACTCCATATTTCATGCACATGTTTAGAGTTCTTTGATCCCAGCTTTCAATGCTTGCAAATGATTCGATCTTTATTGTGAGGGTGCATGTCACCTCAAAAATTATTCTGTTTATCACTTACCTACTCGAGGACGAGCAGGAGTTAAGCTTGGGGATGCTGATACGTTCGAAATGTATCTATAATTTTTTATGCTCCATGCTTGTTTAGTATCTACTTTGCTTTACTTGTCCACACTTTGAGGTGGTTTTACATGTTTTCTGGTACTAACCTATTAACAAGTTGCCACAGTGCCAGTTGCCTGTTTTCTGTTGTTTTTGGTTTTAGAAAAGTTAGTAAAGAAATATTCTCGGAATTGGACGGGACAAAGTACAAAGTCAATTAATTTCCGTGGGGAACAATAAGTCCAGAGGAGAGCCCGAGGGGCCGGCCAGAGGGGCCAGACCCACCCCAGGCGTGGGTGGGCCCCACCCCGCGCCTAGCTAGGGTTTGGCCACCCTGGCCGCCGCCTCGGTCTCCCCCTTCTCCTATAAGAAGCCCCCGATGCAGAAACTCTGAGTACCCGATCAAATATCCACGAAACCGTCTGTAGCCCCCGCCACCATCGTCCCTAGATCGGGGGATCTGAAGTTCTTCCCAGCACCCTGCCGGAGGGGAGATCATCCCGGAGGCCTTCTCTCCGGTATGATGCGTGAGTAGTTCCACCTTGGACTACGGGTCCATGTAGTATCTAGATGGTTGTATCTCATCCTTTTGTGCTTTCATGTATAGATCTTGTGAGCTCCGTTCATGATCAAGATCTAATCTATTTGTAATCATGCATGTTGTGTTTGCGGGGATCTGATGGATATTGAGATTATTATGTTGGTTTGATTAATGGTTTTGTCTTTATGATTCTATCATGTCTGTGTTGTTTGTGATCTTGCATGCTCTCTGTTGCTAGTGGTTATCTTGGCCAAGTAGTTGCTAGTGACTCCAAGAGGGGGTATTTATGATCGATAGTGGGTTCATGCCTCTAGTTTCCAAGGGAAGTGATAGAAATCTCTTTGATTGTAGATGTGTTGTTGCTACTAGGGAGAAAACAACGGTCTCTTGTTCATGGAACATGTAGACTGTTTACCTTACACACTTTGCTTAAAGCAGTTGTCTGTTGCTTGCAACTTAATACTGGAGGGGGTTCGGATGATAACCTGAAGGTGGACTTCTAGTCATAGATGCAGTTGGATGGCGGTCTATGTATATTGTTGTATTGCCCAACCAACCTCATAGGATCTTTCTGACTAGTAATTGCATTGTTATGCCTTGCTCAGTTCCTGTCAATTGCCCCATTGTAATTTGTTTACCCTTCATGCCATGTTGTTTATCTAAGGAGAGCACCTCTAGTGAACTATGGACCCCGGTCCAATCTTTACCATTGATACATCTTCCACTGTTACTTGTTTACTTGTTGCAAACCATTACCTTCCACACCATACGTTTAATCCTTTGTTAGAGCAAACCGGTGAGCTTGACAACCTCACTGATTCGTTGGGGCAAAGTCTTGAGTTTGTGTTGTGCAGGTCTCTGTGTTGCTAGCAACACCTGTGTGACGTTTCCTTCCTCCTACTGATTCGATAACCTCGGTTTCTTACTGAGGGAAACTTGCTGCCGTGCTGCTTCATACCTTGCTCTTGGGGTTTCCAACGAAGCGTTCCACGACAAGTACTGGGCGCCATCAAACCCCAGGCATATACAATGAAATTCAGACTTTAGATAAAGAGAATGTTTTATCCTTTCAACCCTATAGGTATTTAACAAGTCTGAATTTCTGAAAATAAACACTGATGGTGCTTATCATGAAAACTCAGGCGGATGGGTCTAATGCAGTGAAACTAGAGCATGCTCTAATTTATTTTATTTTCATTATATATGGCACCATGCATTGTGTTTACACTTGACAAAGGTTTGTCCTGACGAACGGATTGCACCAATATTGCTACTAATTATCCATAGAGAATTCTAGTAAAATTCACTAGCACATAACCACAGATAAATAAAAGGCAGCTCCAAGAATCTCTACCACATATACAACACTTCACTAGACAATTGTGTTTCCTATGGAACATGTTCTTTCTTTCAATATTTTTAGCATGTTCATTTATTAAAGAAGTTGTACCCACAATGTAGAATTGTAAGATACCTACAGTTCCACTCTTAAGAACATTGGCAGGATAAGGGTTATTGCACAAGTAAATAGAAAGGAAGGAACCACCACAAATAATCATAAGAGGGCACACAGTATGACAACAATAGACCACCTTAACAAGAATAAATCAACTATAACAGAGATACCATTAATGGGAGAGAGAGGCAGATGTATGTATGAGCATACCGTGGCTGCTGAACCAGATGAAAGGGACGATGTGGAGGGTCCGTGTGAGAAGCCAGGGACGATGCTGGTAGATCAAAATGTGGCCAACTGCTCTCTGGAACCTGCAGATTGGAAACGGCTAGGGTTATGATTCAAAAGCATGGAGAAGACAAGTGAGAGAGAGGGGGCAAAAGAGGAGAGATGGGGGGGAAACTAACCTGCGATGGAGTAGAGGTTGATGAGCTCGCCGATGGCTGACCTAGATCACAGAGGCGGCGGGAGGAATGTGATCTGGATGGCAAGGAGGAAAGAGGACTAGAGAAGGAGATGAAAGCACGTGAGCCTCATTGACCTGCAACGGTAAGGCTCGCTGGCGGCGGGGTAGCCTGGCACCATGACCGCGAGGTGGAGTTCATTTTGGTTTTGGAACTGTTCTTTGATTCTTAGAGTTTCCTTTTCTTAGCTCATGTCACTCCTGATGTATCTGGTCCTATAATGTGCTACCACTATTTCTGTTTTCGTACTCTGTCACCTTTGTAGGTTCTTGGCTAGCTGCTTATGGCTCTATTTAAGACATCACTTGATTAGTTACACACCATTTGGTCTCACTTACGCCTGGTTTTTTAGGCATGTGATTTTTTAACTTGTAGATGATTGACAACTTCGTCTGGTAGGGCGCCGATGAGGTCTTCTCCGACAGACACGGTCGTTTCCGTGTCGATGAGGTGGTGGAAATCATCATCGTCTTGAGAGCTCGCCCATATGTTGATGTCTCGTTGCCAGCGTAATGGTCATCATCGTCGTCTTCAATGCTATAATAGTTGGCGTTTTGGGCTTGTAAGCTGCGAGAGCGGTGGCATAAATCGGCATGTCAACACTGGCGCCTGCATTTGAAGTCCCACTAGCAGGAGTCTAGCCTCCATTATCAGCATACTAACAACCAAAAGAAATAGTTGGCGGTGTCGAATTGTAAGCTGACATAGAGGTGGCGTCAATTGGCGTGTCAGCACTGGCGCCTACATTTGAAGTCCCATTAGCAGTAGTTTGGCCTCCATTACCAGCAGACTGGCCACCAAAAGCAGCAGACTGACCACCAAATGTAGTGGCCCGGCCAGCGCCACCATCCTAGCCACCAGATGAAGAAGGCTTCCCTCTAGAAGAACCTCCACCTAAAGTAGTGAATGACCTGAGCCCAAGATGGTTCGGACCAGCAAATGCCCCAGGAAACTGCCCAGCTGAAGTGACAAATAAGTATGCTCTTAATCTTGTTCATTGAGTCAACATGGAGAATTATAATCCTACCACCACTTATATTGCAGCATCCGAGTCCTTGGCTTGGGATTCAGGCACGAAGCTCAGTGCACTTAGGCGGGATGACCTCTTGAGCGGTCACCCATATGCTGATGTATGGTTGCCAGCGTAATGCTCATCATCGTCGTCGTCTCCAATGATATAATAGTTGGCATTTTTATTTGTAAGCTACGAGTGGGGTGACGTGCGCCTGCGCATTTGAAGTCCCACTGGCAGCAGTCTGGCCTCCATTATCAGCAGCTGACAACCAAAAGCAGTAGTTGGCGGTGTCGACTTTTAAGCTGAGATAGAGGTGGCATCAATTGGCGTGTCAACACTGCTGCCTACATTTGAAGTCCCATTAGCAACAGTCTGGCCTCCATACCAGCAGATTGGCTACCCAGAGCAGGAGATTGGCCTCCATTACCAGCAGACTGACCATCAAATGTAGTGGCCCGGCCAACGCTGCCACCTTAGCCACTAGATGAAGAAGGATTCCCTCCAGCAACACCTTGACCACTAAAAGTGGTGAATGACCTGAGCCCATAATGGTTCGGACCACCAAATGCCCCAGGAAACTGCCTAGCTGAAGTGACAAATAAGTGTTGAACAACATCGGGGTGAACATCAATGATGGTCCGCCCCTACCTTACAAGCAGAAGCCCAAGCTTGGAAACAGCGACACAAATTGGAAAATCTTTATAGATCCAGGATTCAAACTTGCAGAATCCTAGGCTTTGGAAATAATGGCACAAAATGGAAAATCTTTATAGATCCATGACCCAAACTTTCTAACCGACAACTTAATTTTAGCTCGGTCTCTCTTAAGGGAAGACCTGACAAACTCTCATGGACACTAGACTATAAGGGCATCTCCACCATGCTGACCCAACCTGTATGAGCGTCCAAAAGTGTTCACGCGGACGTGCGGGACGCGCGCGGCCTCTTTAGTGGCACAACCCATTCGGAACAACGTGTCTAGCTCGACCCATCCGTGCACCAAATTTTGGAAACAGTTGCGTCGGCCCGAATAGCGCGGGTATCCTCCCGCGTGGGACCGAGGGCCCACTTGGTAGTGACCTAACAACCTTCTTCCACTAGCCATCAATGGAGAGAGGAAGGCTGATCCAAAGGCTGGTCGCACTGCTGCGGGCGCTGTCCGAAGCTTGCGCTCCTTCCTCCACACATCAATGCAGTCTCTTTGGCCTCCACGTCGGCATCCAATGTCCGGCCTTTTTAACAGGCCACCAGCAGCCATCTTCTTCCACAACACAACACACTCTCCTCCCTCCCATCCTCCCATCCTCCACTACCGGCAGCAAGCCATGGCCGGCGGCATTGGATCGAGGGGAGGGCGTCCAAGAAGACCACCGGGTCCTGGGCATGGCCGTCGAGGCAGGTGCGGAGAGTGCGGCCAAAGAAACACGTCGCCACGATCTCCCTCGCCACCGGGGCCTAGCCATGGCCGTCAGGAAAGGCGTGGGGGACGCGGCCAAAGCAGCACGCCACCATGCTCTTGTAACACCCTCGGAATCGGCCCTATGCAAGTTTCAGCACTTCCCGCCAAACCTGCATAGAAACGATTCAAAGGTGCCCACCAGGCACTTGCGTGCGGGTGGAAAACGAAGTAATATCATTACACAATAGTCCTCGATGGAACCCACAAAACATATATATACAACAGCGACTCAAAGAGTCAAGAATACAGATTTACAGTACAAAGATCCAGATCACCTTGAAAACAATACAGCGTCCGAGTACGGACAAGATGCAAATTGAGCTAAGAGCCCTGAAGAATAACCAATGGCGTCCATAACCCTGCCCAGGCCAAGCCGGAAGGGTAAACCTGCTAACGACGTCGATCTCAAAACCTGCTTAAACAAAAGGGGTGCCGACAAAGGGCAAAGGAAAAAGAGAGAGCGGTCAGTACTGAGGCCAGTACACGGCGAGACTAGAATTCGGCGGTCCTCGCCTACATAGGTATGGTGGACTGAAGCGGCAGCGCAGCATGCACTAGAACAACCTATAGAGACTCGATATAACTGTCGGCTACCAGAGAGGGATAAGAATGTCCTATTCGGAACCATCTTGATACTACCACCAAACATACCCATCCTGGTGTTTCCCCCTCGAGACCAAACGAGGAAGTCAACCGCGGAACTCACACCGTTGGCAGTTTTATTCATTCCGTTATAGTTGCGGCAATTACTAGTCAAATAAAGATGGCATGAGTCATCCTGATTTAATAAGCAGTGGGCAGTTTTAGTTAAACATTCCGTTGTAGTTGCAACACTTACTAGTCAGATACGATTAGCATGAGACATCCCAAACCCAGCAGTTGTTGGTACTTTTATTTAGCCATTCCGTGGTAGTGAAGCTGATTACTAGTCATATCAGATACAAGTCAAATTATAACAGTAAACTTTAGTTATAGTTGTCTATGATCGAGAACTGTGCTCCAAGTCGTCCATAACCGCGGACACGGCTTCTCGAAAAGATTTAACCCTGCAGGGGTGCACCAAAGTTTCCACACGCACCTACACCCTTGTTGTCAGATCAGGTAGGTACAAGATCACAAAACATACACCCAACGGTATGTCGACGGGGTTTCGGACACGACGTTTCCCAGACCCAAAGCAAGCACGGGGGGCCACCCCACTAAGCTACCCGCAACGAAGTTGGCCGGCTCCGGAACGGACCCAGGGTTTGCGTCAGTGGCTGTAAACGACTGGGAACCCGAAAGTGTGACTGGGCTTGTCGATACCGCGAAAACACTCCGCTTACCTAAACAGTACAGGTGCATTCCTCGCACAATCTTAAATAAAGCAGTAAAGCATGGCATAAGTACAGGATAGTAATAAAGCCCCAAACTACTTGTGGCCCCCGGTACAATGCTTTGAAATCAGGTACTAATCGATGGGGGTGCCCATACACCCCACCTGTGGTTAGCGCGCTCGATCTCGGAACAGGTGTCAAGAACTCGGGGTCCTACGGGACACCAGTGAGCGGTTAAAATCCAAATATTGTCTATTACCCACCGGTGCCTCTGCATTTACCTACTTTCAATTTTAGTTATTAAACAATAATTAAAGCCATGATCATCTCCAACATTAAACATGCGGCAATACTCCAACAACTGTGGTACTTGACGACACGCAACAGCACTTGAGCAAGCGACTACGACGCGCAGGTCCAACTATCTACCAAACAACAGGTAATAGGATGTTTCCAAGGCAATATAAGGCTGCAAGGGATAACACGGGTACGGAAACTAGAGCATCGCAACACAGATAGCAATAGATCAACAGGAGGAAATAAAGACTATAAATGCAAAATAGGTAGAAGGGGAAGGGATGCTCGCCTGAAAACATTGCCGAAGGTTCATCCGAAGATCGGGTCGACACTCGCATCAACTCATCGGCCTAATCCGCGAAGAAGCAAACACTAGAAGAAACATCGGTTGCAATATTTAATACTACGACAGAAGATCCGGCATGCTTTTGATATGATGCAAATGCGGTGCAATTAGGCAATATTAAGCGAAACCAGGGTCCCGACAATTAATTAATAGGTTCGAGTTGTTTAACTACCCCGCAATTTAAATGTTGTAATAACAGGGCGAAGCATGGCATCGGTTCGCTACACCAATTTAAATGGAGTCCGGAATAAGACAAAGTTATTCCGCATATCGACTCCCTATTTAATTATGCGGTGAATCGGCATAATGCCCCCAACCCACAGACAGGTATGCAAGTATGAACAATTGATGGAACAATTATATATGTCACTTATAAAAATAGGGCTTCGAGGATAAGGGTCAAACATAGGGGCTCGACGATCTTGGGGGTTTGGGGTGGTTTGGTTTGGCTCGCCGGGATCGGTCTTCGGACTCCGGAATCAGGGTCTTCGGTTTCCATGGATCGGGTTCTTCGGATGTCCATGAAGGAGTTCTTGTGGATCCATGATGGTGACCTTCGGGTTCCACCTCTTACGTCGGTACCGGTATGGGGGGTCTCCGCATCGAAGATCTTGGGGACCTTGTCGTACCCGAGCCGCAACAATATCAACACAATGCACCTCCCCGTTACATAAACCATCACCACACATCCAACATCAGTAGCACATGGGGCACGCACAGGGAAGGCAACAGGTGGTCACAACAAGGGGGTACCCACATCGCGAGGCAGCGAGCACGGGCAGCACGACGCTGCCTGGAGTTGAGCGAGGTGGCCACTGTGGGTGGCGTCCCTATAGCAGGAAAAACGAGCGGTGGCTTGCAGCGCTTGCGGGGAAGGGGCGGGCCGAGCCTAGCGACGAGGATGAAGACAGAGGCGAGTCCAACGTGGAGGGTGGCTGTCATCAGAACTGCAACCAGGGGAGGCGCGCTCGAGGTAGCTAGGGGCACGAGCGACGGCCTGAGAAGGCGCCGGAGCACGCGGGAGAGGAGAGACAGCAGCAGGGTCACGGGCCAGAGGCCGGGCCAGAGGAAGGTGGGGCCAGGCTCGACGCTGAGGTGAGGAAGGGCGACGGCACGCGGAGAAGGGCGCCAGGGGTGCTCGCAGGAGGCGGGCGGAGAAGCTCTGCCGCGGGAAGGACGGTCGGAGAGAGAGGTGTGGGGAGGCGCAGAGAACGGGGAGGCGGCCCGCATGGCAGCGCCATGCCGGCGGAGGACGCGGCCGGGGAGATGAGGGAGCCTGGCGGCGGGGTGGAGCTCGGGGCGTGTGGGCCGGCGGCGGCGGATGCGAGCAGAGAGGCGGGTTTGGTGGCTTGCGGGATTGGGGTTCGTAGGGGAGAGAGGGGCGACGACGGGAAACGGGGGCAGGTGCGGGGTGGGGACAGGGGTTACGGGGTGGGTGGAGTGCGTCTGCGGATGGGGCCAGGTGGGGAAGTGGTGGGGCCGGGTGGAAACCAGGGGGTGGTGGGACGCGTGCAGGTGGGGGGTGCGTGCGTGCGTGTGTGGGGGTTGGTGGGGAGGTGGCAAGGAGTTGGGGCAGGTGGCGGGCTATGAGTGGGTGGGGTGGAGGAAGTGGTGAGGTGGCGCGAGGGGATAGGGTGGGGTGAGGTGGCTGGGGATGGGTAGGATAGGGTGGGTAGGAAAAGGTCTGGGTAGGCTGGTTTTTGTACTGGGGGTGGCCGACTGGGTCGGATTGGCCCGGTACGGCTGCCCCTAAAAATATAATAAAAGTTTTAATATTTAAAATGGGGCTTTTGAAAACCGTTGGTAGACAAAGCAAAATATTCCGGAGACCCGGGTTTTGTGTTTGAATAAAGACGGGGCGTTCGGAAGACAAAAAAATAGTTTTGACACTCTACTTCGGCCGTTAGCTAGGTTATCCTACAGGCTGGACTTGTGGGGTATCGCAACTGCTGAGCTCTGATACCACTCTGTAACACCCTCAGAATCGACCCTATGCAAGTTTTAGCGAAACCCGCCAAACCCGCATAGAAACGATTCAAAGGTGCCCACCAGGCACTTTCGTGCGGGTGGAAAACGATGTAATAACATTACACAACAGTCCTCGATGGGACCCACAGAACAGATATATATACAACAGCGACCCAATGAGTCAAGAATACAGATATAATATACAAGGATCCAAATCACCTTGAAAACAATAGAGCGTACAACTACAGACAAGATGCAAATGGGGCTAAGAGCCCTAAAGAATAACCAATGGCGTCCATAACCCTGCCCAGGCCAAGCCGGAAGGGTAACCCTGCTAACGACGTCGATCTCAAACCTGCTTAAACAAAAGGGGTGCCGACAAGGGGCAAAGGAAAAAGAGAGAGCGGTCAGTACTGAGGCCAGTACACGGCGAGGCTAGAATTCGGCGGTCCTCGCCTACATAGGTATGGTGGACTGAAGCGGCAGCGCAGCATGCACTAAACAACCTATAGAGACTCGATACAACTGGCGACTATCAGAAAGGGGCAAGAAAGACCTATTCGGAACCAACCTGATACTACCACCAAACATACCCATCCTGGTATTTCCCCCTCGAGACCAAACGAGGAAGTCAACCGAGGAACTCACACAGTTGGCAGTTTTATTTATTCATTTATCGTTGCAGCAATTACTAGTCAGGTATGGATAATCATCCTGATATAATAAGCAGTGGGCAATTTTAGTGAACCATTCCGTTGTAGTTGCGACACTTACTAGTCAAATACAATTAGCATGAGATATCCCAAAACCCAGCAGTTGTTGGTACTTTTATTTAGCCATTCCGTTATAGTTGCAATACTTACTAGTCAGGTACAATGGTAGCAAGCGACAACCCAAACAAGCAATTGTTGGCAATTTTATTTAGCCATTCCATTATAGTGAAGCTGATTACTAGTCATTATAAAGTCAAATTTATAGCACTACTTTAGTTATAGTTGTCTATGATCGAGATACTGTGCTCCAAGTCGTCCATAACCGCGGGCACGGCTTTCAGAAAGTTTTACCCTGCAGGGGTGCACAAATAGCAACACACACTCGATCAACCTCGGAAAAACCAAATCAAAACCCAACGAGGCCTTCACGACAAAGCAATCACAAGATTCAGAAATATTTCAGGGGGCCACCCTATTAAGTATACCCGCAACGAAGTTAGCTGACTTCGAGACGGACTCAAGGTTTGTGGGGCCGGCTGTAAACGACTGGGAACCCGAAAGTGTGACTGGGCTTGTCGATACCGCGAAAACGGGTCACGATCCTAAACAGTACAGGTGCTCCTCGCACAATCGTAAATAAAGCGGTAAGGCATGGCATAAGTACAGGATAGTAAATAAAACCTCAAACTAGTTTGTAGCCCCAAGAAATAAGAATGAATCAAGCTCTGGCTCAGGGGGGTCCCATAATCCTCCCGGATGTGGATAGCGCGAATATTCAAGGGGTCAATGTTCTCGGCCACGGGTCTTCGTGTTATCTGTGCGCAAACTCTTCATCAAAGTCGAGGGACCTGTAGCACACTACCTGGATCTTCATTCGTGCCATACCAACAGCACAGCTTCATCACCCATGGTTCATCACACCATTGGCTCACATTTTATCACCAAAACATCACAGGGTGGGGTGAAGGAGGCACACTAGCATGGCGGGGTGATGCGCCCAGAGCAGCACGGAAGGCGAGGCCGGCGGCGGGTACTTGGACTTAGAGGAGGCTCGCAGGGGCTCTGGCGCGGGGTAGGCGGGCTCGGCCGAAGCAGGTAGCAGGGTCGCGGCCTGTAGGGCAGCACGGGGCGGCATGGGCGTCGCTCGACAGAGCTGCAGGGGAGGATGCGTCATACTGGGGTACTAGGAAGAGGAGGCGCGAGGTGGCGCAGAGCCTCAGAGCAGCGTCGGCTGGGAGGAGGACGGGAGGAGCTGGTCGGTGGCGAGAAGAGCTCGCGCAAGAGGGAGGATGGCGAGGTTGAGGGCCTGCAGGGGCTAACACAGAGGGGTGGCGGCCGGAAGGAGAGGGTGGCGAGGTCCCGGCAGCGGCGGCAGCCGACGAGGAAGGGGCACGGTGCCGGTGGCGCGTCGGCCAGGAAGAGGGACGCTGGTGCTGAGGCGGGCGAGGACGCGGAGACGGTCGCAGGCATGGGGATGCTCGAGGTCGAAGGAGGTGGGTCGGGAAGGGCCGGCGCGCGACGGAGAGCTTGCACCGGCGACGGACGGACAATAGGGAGGAGGGGGAGAACCGCGACCTACTGGACAAGCAGAGGGGGCGCCAGGGGCGGAGACGAGGGTAGGGCGACCGGCGGCGGGACATAGGAGGGGGTGCGGCCGAGCCTGGCGGCGGGGGAAAAGGTGGTGAGGAAGGCGGCGGGGATCGAGGAAGGAGATGGAGACCATGTGGTTGGCGACGCGTGCAGGTGGGGGTGCGGGACTTGCAAGGTGGGCCGGGTTTGACGGGGTGGGCAACAGGCGTGTGTGTGTGCGAGCTATGAGGCTGGCGGCGGCAGGGTGGGGAGAGGATAGGATTAGGTCTAGGTTGAGTGGCAGGTAGGGATTAGGGTTTGTCTAGGTGGGGACTAGGGTTTTATTTTCTGGGTTGTAGGTGGGCTCCGGTTGGGCCTTTGGGCCTGGCCGGTTGTCTGCCTCCCTAGACAAAATAGATAGTTTTATTTATTTAGTTTATTTTAAATAGTCTTTCGTAAATAGTTTTTAGGCAAACCGAGATATCCGGAACACCAGAGTTTTGATTTAAAATAAAGAGGAAGGTAATTTAGAAAATAAAGATAAGATTTTAGCAAAGTTCTTTAGTGCTGAAAATATGCATGATGTTATGATGATACACAAAATATAAACAACGGACAATTTTCTGATAGTGGTTTTATCCGGGGTGCTACAATTCGACACCACTAACAATGGATCTCGCCCTCGAGATCCGCCTCATGGTACCGGAAAGAAGGTCGGTGATCTGCATCTTCTCGCTTCGTGTAGATCTTCGCGACACCACTAACAAGAGGTCGTTATCCGTGACCGTCGAGGGAAACATTCCGGAAACAAAAGGTCGAAGGTAGAGGTATCAACAAATAAAGCCACCTCTAGCTTCCGTGGACGGAGTAAAATTGCTGGATCCACTGATTCGATGTACAAGAGCGAATGATAAGAGTAGTCGGATGGTGATCAGTCCATCGCGCACCCAAACCATTACTCTGCACACGAATAGGCGGATTATGCAACCAACTCTCGGAATTCAGACTAAAGATCTCGACAAACGAGGTTCAGAAACAAAGGAGTGATGCAGACTCTGCATCGGATCTGGCGTAGATGATGTCGTCGCGTCGGAAAACACCGGAAGGCACAAACAAGGAACAAAGAATGGTACCACAGTAGACGGATTCCTCAGACAGCGTGAACACCGGATGGTATAACACCGTTATCAAAGGAGGAAGCGAAACCCTGAAGGTACGACGGAACCCAACCACGAGAAATCCTGGACTCGAAGAGAGAGAAGAGAGCGGATTCAAAACACGCAGAGGTGAGAGGAGAGCAGCAGAGGGGTAAGGAGTAAAATCAGACCTAATCAGAACTATCCAACCGATTTTACAAAAAATAGTTTTGACACTCTACTTCGGCCGTTAGCTAGGTTATCCTACAGGCTGGACTTGTGGGGTATCGCAACTGCTGAGCTCTGATACCACTCTGTAACACCCTCAGAATCGACCCTATGCAAGTTTTAGCGAAACCCGCCAAACCCGCATAGAAACGATTCAAAGGTGCCCACCAGGCACTTTCGTGCGGGTGGAAAACGATGTAATAACATTACACAACAGTCCTCGATGGGACCCACAGAACAGATATATATACAACAGCGACCCAATGAGTCAAGAATACAGATATAATATACAAAGATCCAAATCACCTTGAAAACAATAGAGCGTACAACTACGGACAAGATGCAAATGGGGCTAAGAGCCCTAAAGAATAACCAATGGCGTCCATAACCCTGCCCAGGCCAAGCCGGAAGGGTAACCCTGCTAACGACGTCGATCTCAAACCTGCTTAAACAAAACGGGTGCCGACAAGGGGCAAAGGAAAAAGAGAGAGCGGTCAGTACTGAGGCCAGTACACGGCGAGGCTAGAATTCGGCGGTCCTCGCCTACATAGGTATGGTGGACTGAAGCGGCAGCGCAGCATGCACTAAACAACCTATAGAGACTCGATACAACTGGCGACTATCAGAAAGGGGCAAGAAAGACCTATTCGGAACCAACCTGATACTACCACCAAACATACCCATCCTGGTATTTCCCCCTCGAGACCAAACGAGGAAGTCAACCGAGGAACTCACACAGTTGGCAGTTTTATTTATTCATTTATCGTTGCAGCAATTACTAGTCAGGTATGGATAATCATCCTGATATAATAAGCAGTGGGCAATTTTAGTGAACCATTCCGTTGTAGTTGCAACACTTACTAGTCAAATACAATTAGCATGAGATATCCCAAAACCCAGCAGTTGTTGGTACTTTTATTTAGCCATTCCGTTATAGTTGCAATACTTACTAGTCAGGTACAATGGTAGCAAGCAACAACCCAAACAAGCAATTGTTGGCAATTTTATTTAGCCATTCCATTATAGTGAAGCTGATTACTAGTCATTATAAAGTCAAATTTATAGCACTACTTTAGTTATAGTTGTCTATGATCGAGATACTGTGCTCCAAGTCGTCCATAACCGCGGGCACGGCTTTCAGAAAGTTTTACCCTGCAGGGGTGCACAAATAGCAACACACACTCGATCAACCTCGGAAAAACCAAATCAAAACCCAACGAGGCCTTCACGATAAAGCAATCACAAGATTCAGAAATATTTCAGGGGGGCACCCTATTAAGTATACCCGCAACGAAGTTAGCTGACTTCGAGACGGACTCAAGGTTTGTGGGGCCGGCTGTAAACGACTGGGAACCCGAAAGTGTGACTGGGCTTGTCGATACCGCGAAAACGGGTCACGATCCTAAACAGTACAGGTGCTCCTCGCACAATCGTAAATAAAGCAGTAAGGCATGGCATAAGTACAGGATAGTAAATAAAACCTCAAACTAGTTTGTGGCCCCAAGAAATAAGAATGAATCAAGCTCTGGCTCAGGGGGGTCCCATAATCCTCCCGGATGTGGATAGCGCGAATATTCAAGGAACATGTATCAAGTACTCGGGGTCCTACGGGACACAAGTGGACGGTTAACAACCAAATAACATCTATTGCCCACCTGTGCCTCTGCATTTACCTACTTCAATTTTAGTTGTTAAACAGTAATTAAAGTCTTGATCATCTCCAACAATAAACACACGGCAATACTCCAACAACTGTGGTACTTGACGACACGCAACAGCACTTGAGCAAGCGACTACGACGCGCAGGTCCAACTATCTACCAAACAACAGGTAATAGGAGGTGTCCAAGGCAATATAAGGCTGCAAGGGATATCACGGGTACGAAAACTAGAGCATCGCAACACAGATAGCACTAGATCAACAGGAGGGAATAAATACTATAAAAGTAAGATAGGTAGAAAAGGGGGAGATGCTCGCCTGAAAACATTGTCGAAGATTCATCCGAAGATCGGTTCGACACTCGCATCAACTCAACGGCCTTATTCGCGAAGAACCAAAACACTAGAAGAAACACCGGATGCACTATTTAATACTATGACAGAAGATCGGGCATGATGCATGTATGATGTATGACATGGCAAAGGTGCAATGCAATTAGATCATATTAAGCGGAACCAGGGGTCCCGACAATTAAATATATGGTTCTAGTTGTTTAGATACCCCGCAATTTAAATGTTGTGTTAATATGGCAAAACATGGCTTCGGTTCGCTACACCAATTTAAATGAGGCCAATATAAGACTAGATTTGCCCGCATATGGGCCCCATATTTAATTATATGGTGAATCGGCATAATGCCCCCAAACCCACATGATATGTGTGCAAATATGAACATTTTAATATGCAACAAGTTTAGATATTATTATAAAATAGGGCTCGGGAAGGGAATCACACATTAGGGGGTCGGTGATCTTGGTGCCGGGGGTTCGGGGTTTTGTCTCAGGGTTCAGGGGAAACGTTGAAGTTCGGACTCGCAATGGCGAACTTGAGTAGATCGGGTACCGGGGTCTTCGGAGCTGGGAAGTAGATCTTGTCGCACGGGCGCCAATGCTTCCGGGAAGGAGAACTTGGCGATCCCGAGGGTCTTGGTGTTCGACGGGGTTTGGGCGCGCCGGGATCGGGCTTCGCATCTGAGAAGGTGGCCTTGATGTTCATGCCGGAGTTCTTGGCATCCGAGACGAAGACCTTTAGATCCAGGAGGAAGATCTTGAGGTCCCATGTGGCCGATATTGGTGCCCGACGACGGAGAACTTGGTTTCGATGTCCATGGCCTTCAGGGGTCAATGTTCTCGGCCACGGGTCTTCGTGTTATCTGTGCGCAAACTCTTCATCAAAGTCGAGGGACCTGTAGCACACTACCTGGATCTTCATTCGTGCCATACCAACAGCACAGCTTCATCACCCATGGTTCATCACACCATTGGCTCACCTTTTATCACCAAAACATCACAGGGGGGGTGGAGGAGGCACACTAGCATGGCGGGTGATGCGCCCAGAGCAGCACGGAAGGCGAGGCCGGCGGCGGGTACTTGGACTTAGAGGAGGCTCGCAGGGGCTCTGGCGCGGGGTAGGCGGGCTCGGCCGAAGCAGGTAGCAGGGTCACGGCCTGTAGGGCAGCACGGGGCGGCATGGGCGTCGCTCGACAGAGCTACAGGGGAGGATGCGTCATACTGGGGTACTAGGAAGAGGAGGCGCGAGGTGGCGTAGAGCCTCAGAGCAGCGTCGGATGGGAGGAGGACGGGAGGAGCTGGTCGGTGGCGAGAAGAGCTCGCGCACGAGGGAGGATGGCGAGGTTGAGGGCCTGCAGGGGCTAACACAGAGGGGTGGCGGCCGGAAGGAGAGGGTGGCGAGGTCCCGGCAGCGGCGGCAGCCGACGAGGAAGGGGCGCGGTGCCGGTGGCGCGTCGGCCAGGAAGAGGGGCGCTGGTGCTGAGGCGGGCGAGGACGCGGAGACGGTCGCAGGAATGGGGATGCTCGAGGTCGAAGGAGGTGGGTCGGGAAGGGCCGGCACACGACGGAGAGCTTGCACCGGCGATGGACGGACAACAGGGAGGAGGGGGAGAACCGCGACCTACTGGACAAGCAGAGGGGGCGCCAGGGGCGGAGACGAGGGTAGGGCGACCGACGGCGGGACATAGGAGGGGGTGCGGCCGAGCCTGGCGGCGGGGGAAAAGGTGGTGAGGAAGGCGGCGGGGATCGAGGAAGGAGATGGAGACCAGGTGGTTGGCGACGCGTGCAGGTGGGGGGTGCGGGACCTGCAGGGTGGGCCGGGTTTGACGGGGTGGGCAACAGGCGTGTGTGTGTGCGAGCTATGAGGCTGGCGGCGGCGGGGTGGGGAGAGGATAGGATTAGGTCTAGGTTGAGTGGCAGGTAGGGATTAGGGTTTGTCTAGGTGGGGACTAGGGTTTTATTTTCTGGGTTGTAGGTGGGCTCCGGTTGGGCCTTTGGGCCTGGCCGGTTGTCTGCCTCCCCAGACAAAATAGATAGTTTTATTTATTTAGTTTATTTTAAATAGTCTTTCGTAAATAGTTTTTAGGCAAACCGAGATATCCGGAACACCAGAGTTTTGATTTAAAATAAAGAGGAAGGTAATTTAGAAAATAAAGATAAGATTTTAGCAAAGTTCTTTAGTGCTGAAAATATGCATGATGTTATGATGATACACAAAATATAAACAACAGACGATTTTCTGATAGTGGTTTTATCCGGGGTGCTACATGTTTGAATAAAGACGGGGCGTTCGGAAGACAAAAATAGATTTTTCGAAGATAGTTTTATGCAAACAAATGCAAGATGACATGACGATTCTCAAATGCAATGTGGCATGATGACATGAGCATGCGGTCATGATGATGCAATGCACAAAAACAACGCGATTTTCTAGTAGTGGTTTTGCGGGGCGCCACAGCTCTCCCTCATCATCGTCATTTCTCGAGCTCAAGCCAATCGACATCATCCTTGCCGGCTTTGAGTTCGCCGTGACCATCCACTCAGGCATGTTACAGGACAGGATGCTCCTTCCCTGCAAGTTTGTGTCGCTGGTCGACGGTGTAGAGCCCCAGTAGGTCATGTTGCGGGCGGCCGGTGTCAATACCAGCGCATGGGGTGGATGTGTTGTTCGACCGCCTCGGCCAGATGTTCCTCACCAATGGATGGGAGGAGTTCAACCGACGGAACCAAATCAAAATCGTTAACTTCATCGTCCTCAGCGACACCATGTGTGATCGCTGCTACCACTCCAACTTCAACTCCCGACGAGTAGGATTAGCACTATACTAGGTTGTGCACTCACCACGTACCATGTTTGGAATCAAATTTGCACCAGAGAAAACATTACCTCTGTCTAGCGATTTGCACAAAACACGCTCTCCTCGTCCCAATCGACTCGATCACTACCCTCGGTAGTACGTCTTCGCTTGATGAATCGGACTTCAAACTTTATGCCTATGTCTGATGAGCATGTCCTGGACATCAAGCCCCTCAGGACATTGGCTCTGATGTTCCCCACGCTGGTGGTGGTCAACATGTTCAACCAACAGTCCATCCTGCCTTTGGTATTTTTCACTACAGCTTGGCAGTTTCCTGGGGCATTTGGTGGTCCGAACCATCTTGGACTCAGGTCATTCACCACTTTCGGTGGTCAAGGTGCTGTTGGGGGGCATCCTGCTTCATATGGTGGCTAGGATGGTGGCGCTGGACGGGCGA
The DNA here is from genome assembly GCA_916181665.1 of Avena sativa. Lineage (NCBI taxonomy): Eukaryota > Viridiplantae > Streptophyta > Magnoliopsida > Poales > Poaceae > Avena > Avena sativa. The sequence goes on from OV702284.1 coordinate 382,483,835, forward strand.
CTGCATTTGGTGGTCAGTCTACGGGTAATGGAGGCCAGAATGCTTCTTTTGGTGGCCAGTCTATTGGTAATGGAGGCCAGACTACTACTAATGGGACTTCAAATGCAAGCGCCACTGCTTACAAGTCAACACTGCTAGCTATTGCTTTTGGTTTCAGTCTGCTGATATAGATCCAGGACCCAAACTTTCTAACTGGCAACTTAATTTTAGCTTAGGCTCTCTTAAGGGAAGACCCGACAAACTCTCCTGGACACTAGATAATAAGGGCATCTCCACCGCGCCGACCCAACCTGTCTGAGCCCTTCCAAACGCGTTCGCGGACATGCGGGACATGCGCGGCCTCTCCAGTGGCACAACCCATTCGGACCGACGCGTCCAGCTCAACCCATCCGTGCACCAAATTTGGGCAATTATTGCGTCGGCCCGGGCAGTGCGCGTGATCTCCCACGGGGACTGAGGGCCTGCTTGGAAGTGACCCAACGGCCTTCTTCCACTAGCCATCGATGGAGAGAGGAAGGCTGCTCCAAAGGCTGGCCATGTCGCTTCGGGCGCCGCCCGAATCCTGCGCTCCAACCGCCACACATCAATGTCGTCGCTTTGGCCTCCACGCTGGCATCCAATGTCGGGCCTATTTAATAGGACACCAGCATCCATCTTCTTCCACACCACAACACACTCTCCTCCTTCCCATCCTCCACTACCAGTAGCAAGCCATGGCCGACGACATTGGATACAAGGTTTGACAGCTATGCTGGCCGACACAAGGACTAACAACCAAAGATAGTGTCGTCCAGTGTCCAGGAGAGTTTATCGGGTCTTCCCTTAAGAGAACCTGAGCTAAAATTAAGTTTTCAGTTAGAAAGTTTGGGTCCTGGATCTATAAAGATTTTCCAATTCGTGCTGATGTTTCCAAAGCATGGGCTTTCGCAAGTTTGGGTCCCGGATCTATAAAGATTTTCCAATTTGTTACACTATTTCCAAAGCCTAGGCTTCCGCTTGTAAGGTAGGGGCGTACCACCGTTGACGTTCACCCCGACATCGTTCAACACTTATTTTTCACTTCAGTTGGGCAGTTTCCTAGGCATTTGGTGGTCCGAACCATCATGGGCTCAGGTCATTCACCACTTTCGGCGGTCAAGGTGTTGCTGGAGGAAAGCCTGTTTCATCTGGTGGCTAGGATGGTGGCGCTTGCCGGGCCACTGCATTTGGTGGTCAGTTTGCTGGTAATGGATGCCAGGTTGCTCCTAACGGGACTTCAAATGTAGGCGCCGGTGCTGACACGCCAATTGACGCCACCCCTATCTCAGATAGTTGTAATCTGAGATAGGGGTGGCGTCAATTGGCGTGTCAGCACTGGCGTCTGCATTTGAAGTCCCATTAACAGCATTCTGGCCTCCATTACTAGCAGACTAGCCACCAAAAGCAGCAGACTAGCCTCCATTACCAGCGGACTGACCACCAAATGCAGTGGCCCGGCCAGCGCCGCCATCCTAGCCACCAGATGAAGCAGGCTTCCCTCCAGCAGCACCTTGACCACTAAAAGTGGTGAATGACCTAAGCCCAAGATGGTTAGGACCACCACATGCCCCAGGAAACTGCCCAACTGAAGTGACAAATACCAAAGGTGGGGTGGACTACTGGTTGAACATGTTGACCCCCCCAGTGGCATGGGGAACATCAGAACCAAGGTCCTGAGGGGCTTGATGTCCAGGACATCCTGATCAGGCGTTTCCCACGAAGTACGTGTCCATCGTGGCACCGTGCGATTTCACAAGGAGGTCATCATGCTAGTATCTGAACAAGCTAGCACATGATAAGCACAACGAGGTTGGGGAGACGGTGAACTGAACGGAGCAACGTCCTGTTGATACCAGCGCACGTGGGTTTTCTTATAATCTTCTTGAACGCGAAAAGCCTTCTTCTCGGTCTCTTTGAAAACAGACATCTTCTTGAATGAGAAAATCCTTCTTATCCGTCTCTTGGAAAATAGACATCAACTTCTCCTTTTGAGCAACCATATTTTCTGATTCTTTTCTGGATTCTGGTCTGTTCTCAAAGGGACTGAGAAGAATTCTCGTGGATAATTTCGTGAGGAGCTCGTCATGCTGGCAACTGATCGAGCTAGCACAAGACACGCAAGGCGAGGCTAAGGATATGTTGAACGGAGCGGAGCCACGTCCTATTGAGACTAACGCACATGGGTTTTCTTATAATATTTTTGAACGAGAAAAGCCTTCTTATCGGTATCTTTAGAAACATACCGCGAGAGATGAAATTCCTACTGCTAGGGTCCCTGACTCGGTGCTCCCTGCCGACGCACAGGATAACGTCCACCTCGAGGGCCTCGTCCAGCATGACACCGTCATCAGCTTTTGCGGCACTGTTGGCCCTTATTCTCCTTGTCGACGTGTTGGAGAACGTCCACCTTGAGGTGGTGCTCGCTGCGCAGCGCCTCGTCCAACACAACACCCTCTGTGGATCACCCGCCTCTACGAGAAGGCGAGCAGCTAGCTTCGAACAGCTAAGTCTAGAGCAGGAGATCGAGTCGCCAAGAATGGCGTTGTCCATGAAGGTGATCAAGGTGAGCAAGCATCTATGCTAGATGGCCTACGATGTCGGCCTACCATCCGACGCCGAGCTACGCCTTCGGTTGGCGTGGCCCTCGAGATGACTACCATGTAGCTGGATGTGAACCACCTGTAAATCACCGAGCTGGGTGAATACTCCAGAAGGCAACAAGGCGAGGCCAATAAACCCAAGATTGAGATCGACACTAACTTTGTCAGGAACGTGTTCCGTGGCCCTGATGAACTCATTGTCGCGGAACATGTTCCCTGCAAAGTACGTGTCCACCGCGGCACCGTGTGAGGAGGCCATGTTTGTTTTCAAAAAGAAAGAGAAGAAGACTTTCCTCGCAGATAATTTCGTGAGGAGGCCATCATGCTAGAATTTGATCGAGCTAGCACACGGCACGCACAATGAGGTTGGGGAGACGGTGAACGGAGCGGAGCCACGTCCTGTTGAGACCGGCGCACGTGGGTTTTCTTATAATCTTTTTGAACGCAAAAAGGCTTCTTCTCGGTCTCTTTGAAAACAGACATCTTCTTGAACGAGAAAAGCCTTCTTATCGATCTCTTTGAAAATAGACATCAACTTCTTTTTGAGCAACCATATTTTTCTAGCCTCCCGCGCGGCGCTGGGTGGACACGGACTTCGTCGGGAACGCGTTCTGTGGGCTCAACGAACTCCTCGTCACGGAACGCGTTCCCCGCGAAGTCTATGTCCACCGCGGTGCCGCGTGAGGAGGCCATGTCTGTTTTCAAAGAGACCAAGAAGAATCCTCACGGCTAATTTCGTGAGGAGGTTATCATGTTGGCATCTGATCGAGCTAGCATAAGACACGCGAGGCGAGGCTAGAGAGATGGTAAACGGAGCGGAGCCACCTTCTGACGTTTCTGTCGACATCGAAGCGCCCGTTGTGACTTCGTCAATCTCAAGACCCGATCCGTCGGCTCAGTCTCTCGGAGATGCTCATAGGGGTAAGTTGTACGTGTGTACGTTCATAGGAATGGGTGCATGTACATGTGGGTGTCTACGATTGTATTGTGCTTTAAAAAAAAAGTCTTCTTTTCGGTTTCTTTAAGAACATACTGCCAGAGATGAAATTCCTACTGCTAGAGACCCTGACTCAGTGCTCCCCGCCGCCCTCACCATCCTCCGTGGAAGTTGTCTCCTTCGTGCGTCTGATGGTCTCAGTAACCTTGCCGACACGCAGGAGAACGTCCACCTCGAGGTGGCGCTCGCCCTCGAGAGCCTCGTCCATGTCAGGCACGGACACACGCTTTGTTTACGTACGGGTCAAAATTATGTGATCTTGCAATTTCGAAATGTAAGTCAGGTTTCATATGTAGTCGTGACTTACATCCGTGTAGCTGGAGAATATGAAACCTTAATTAAAATATGGCTTTAAGAATATGTAGCTGTCGGCACTATCTTTCGGCTTAAGATATAATTATCTTCAGGAAACTATTTCGATCTAGCACTAATTCTTTCTAATTAAGGTTTCATATTTGTGAATATGCAAGTCAGGTTTCATATTTTTACTACAGCCATAAGGTCTGGAAGCTGTCACAATATAAGAAGTTTTGGCGGTTTAATTTGATCTGCCGAAACATCTTATATTTAGAAACGGAGTATTTGATCTGAAGAAGCACCACTACATTCAAAATTTGGATTTTGCCAGAGAGAAACAAACGCTTTTGGCAAGATGGCACTACCAGTGCAAGCAATTTTTGTGCACAAGGTGATTCTGTTTATCAAGTTAGTGCAAGCAGACAGAAAGATACTAGTAGCACTTAAGCAGACAGTTGCTTTATAACTGCCCACAGAGCACTCTGCAAGCAATGTTCACAAATTATTACTTGGAGATACGGCACTGCAAGTGCAAGACCTCACGGTGCATTGCTTTTCCAACTCATGATATTTCAGCCAACATGTCAAAAAAGCTGACTTAGGCATCAGATACACGTCACTGAAAGGAGTTGGGAGATGGAGATGGCTATCGTGAATACAAATTCAAAAACAAAAAACTGAAGAAAAATTTCTTGCGCCGAGAGATCACTGTTGTTGCATAGTCCGTCTGAGTGGTGAAAGTTGGAATGGTTAGATCTTCCAAATTCCGAATGCTAGTGCACCAGCAGCGGCAGTGACTGATCAGAGAGGACTGAACCGAAACAAGATCTGATCTACTCCTATATAAGTGCTTTCATGCCGAACTGCTGCACCTCGCGCAACCGCCAGACTGCGTAATACGATTCTTCTTCTGGGACCTCCTCGCTGTCCATGAGTTGCATCGCCCACTGGTAATAGATGGTCCGGATGGTATCCTAGCATAATTCAAAACAAAAACAAGTATATCACTTCATCTATAACATTATATATATATGGACTACGCTGCCACCTGTCAATTAAGAGAATTTAACAAGACCGCTTTATATGCTTTTACTCTTTGAACCAGTTAAAAGGTGCGGTGCAGGCAATCATGTATGCTTAGTCCCTAATCTATACTACTTTCGAGCATCCACATTTATAAATAAAGCATAAGCCTACCACCTTAATTCAACAGAGAACTGGAAGAAACTTCTATGAGATACTAGTCAGGTCCAAGTTCAAGTATTGGAGACAGCATGAAACTATTTCAGCTAGACAACTCTAGTGGCACAAGTTGCTTTGTAGGCTTGTTAATAATTGTTAATTGCACATACTCAGGCGTTGCAGGAGATAAGCAAAATTCTAGTTCCTATAAAGCTCGCACATCAGCTCCAGAAGTGAAAGAAGCATCTACAAAATAGTCAGGTCCAGGTTCAAGTTTTGGAGCTAACATGAAATTATTTCACCTCGACGACTCTAGTGACATGATTTGGTCTGTAAGCTTGGTAATAATAGCTAATATGACATACTCAGGCAATACAGGAGATATTACTTCTGGCAAATATATCACTTAACTAAAAAAATCAAAATTCTATCAACCATGGAGTTAGGAGCCGCTGGGTTAACAATGGAGCTTGCTCCGATGAGCCTACCACACATCAAAAATACATAAACACAAAAGAGCAAAGCTGCATAGCTACCTGTCCTCCTTCAGTTACTTCTCCTTCTCTGTCACGAATACAATAAATCTCCTGTGTTCGGAACTGAAATGATGTTTTGGAAACAAGGATACACTGTAAGCAGAACATATAACCAAAAAAATGAAAATAAAAACAAAACTATCAACCTGTACTGTCCACTTACAAGTACGATAATGAGGGGTGCAGACCCCAACATCCTTGTTTCCTTCACATCAGCATCTGAAATGTGCAGAATCTGCAAAAACAAAGGAAATTCAGAAAAAAAAAATACACATGATATTACGCAGAGTTTGTTAACATTAAAGCTTAAAAGCAATAAAGTGTAGTGTTGGGAACACCATATAGTTTTACGAGTGAACCAAAATTTACAGAGAGGGGCTGGCTGCGTTTACAAAGGAATCAAAGTAAATGTACATATACCTAGATATTTTTATGGCATAATTTATACAAAATTACAAAGCTTGACTGATGTTTGACCAAGGTAGCGAACTTACCAAACAAACTACCGTCTAAATCTTACCTTCCGAATCAAACCCAGACTGAATAATCATTACAATAAACATATAATTCGTAAGAAAGAAGAACTAAATCTACCAATGATAACTCTCCATATACTGAAAAAAGCAACTACGCGGACATGCAATCATGCACCATTCTGCTCAACTAAGATCCCTTTAAATCTACCCAAGTTCAAGATCATAGTAGCAGCACAGGTCTCATGTCCAATCTACGAGGCTGGTTAGTTCAAACAATGAGTATTGGAACAGCACTACAGCAGCCAGTTTACAATGGTTTAAAGAAACCGTTTTCAAGCTCCACAGATTGCTGCAGAAAGGACAATGAACATGAGAAGATTCATTTTGGAGTGGGCCAAACTTGTAAATGCACATTTTGCTTCTCATGTAGATGTGCATGCTTGATAATTTCCAGGATACTTGATGTGGGTACTAGTGCAATCAATGATTAGTGGGAAATAATTTCCAGACATGGTGCATCAGACTCAGCAAACACAAATATAAAAAGAATAAATGCTTCAAGTGCTGCGCTAACCCAAAAATGTGGGATGGCGGCATATACAGTTAATAAGCGGTTCAGGAGCCAGTAGAATAACTATAAAGAATCCAATTATCTCTTCATAGACATCTGACAACTCTAATCAGCATTACGCAAGAATCCTTGTTGAACCATGACACCCCTACAAACTAAAAATCTTCCAGACATTAATGTTTCAGTGATTAGCATAAATTCATTGATCAGTTCGTCCAGAGATCATGTCTAAATGGGAACAGAAAAAGGCAATGCATAAATGTACCCACTGGACAAGCCTTTGCAACGATAGTTCATTAGTCACCGCACATATAGTGCTAAGCTATCATTCATATCATGCAGTTTTAATCAGGTATTACAAATTTAAGTCGATGTCTGACTGTTATTTTTTCACGATATACTGTTAGCAGCTAGAAATCATGATCACACAAAAGAACTTGCAAATACATATCCAATGGTAGTACGGAACCACCTTATTGTCATAAAACATGTATACTGTTGAACTAATTACTGGCCAAACATTATACAGTTTTGTTTTGAAACCTGTAGGCAGCTAAAATCAACAAGGAGCGTACAAAATATAAGGTCTTATTAAGAGAATGCACAATCAGACATTACAGTTGAAAAGTAATCAAAAGCAAAAAAGACAAATAATTTCAGATAGAATCTAGTTCACATGTTCTGTTAGTTATCCTCCATACAAAAAAAGGGTTTTACTATGATTCCAGCAACAAAATAGATCGATCTCTTTAGCATACCAAAATATAGAAGATGGACTTATGTTAAGTAAAAGCTAAGGCAGGCAAATCCAGCAAAGTATTGACCTACTTTGTGATCAAAAAATATGCCTTGTGATGCATATGCTTGCCTCTCTCCTTTGCAGCGTTCAAGCAGTTCCTTGGTGCAATACTTTTTTAAAGTCTCCACATCACCCTGAAATCATAACAGGTAATTTTGGATAATAAATTTGTCAAGAATATCTACCAGTGCGCACATTATTTTGATATATATATATAGGGTGGCGCTATTTGACACCCAGGGTGGCTCTATCTTTAGAACCGTATATTATTTTTACGTCACATAAATTTTGTTTTACTTCGTAAGTTGAGAAGAACATAAGAAAATTTAGAAATGACATAATTATTTTGTTTACATGCCATATAAAATTACGATGTAAAATACGTATTTTTGGTGTTTTTTACACTATAATGACTCATAAACTTTATTATTGTGTCGATTTTTTTTGTTCTGGTGAATATATGAACATAATTATTCATATACAAAACATAATTTTTTTAATCTAACAACGTAAAAATATGTTGGTTGCAAAATAACTATTCTGCACCCTGGTGAATAGTATTAGAAAGCATGTAGTGAATATTTCTGCCCCACTTCCTTTCATAAGTATACAAAAAGTATACAAATAACAATAAAAGAAGGAAGCAGCGAGCTACATGCTCCATCAATGGTTGGTGGGATCACAATCTAGATACGATGGAAAAGAAGCAAAGAAGAGGCTTTAGCAGCATTCTAATGAACGCATCAACATGATCTGGGTGCATGGAAAGAAATTAACTAAAGGATTTTCGAGAGCACGGCAAATAGCGCCAACAAGAAATCCAATAGAAAATTGGGCGGTGACAGTCGAATCCTATCCTCGAGTAGGACCATGGATCGTTCAATTCTTCAAACTTTCCTGAGATTATTGCCATGTGGAAAAACTTGTCCTTCTACATGTTTGTGACTTTCTTTTCCAAACTACATGGAATGCCAAAACACCTGATTCTTTCCTTATGGAAATGACGAGCCATTATTTCTCCTTATCTAGACAAAATTTACCTTTGAATATGCAGTTAGAACAGGCTTGATCATTTCTTGAACATCACCAAGAAAATCAGTTAATGAAAAGGATCTGTGGACAAAATGGTGGATATAATTCAGTAACATTCTGAAACAGTGAAACTCCTCAAAGTAAAGTTGCATGTCTTACGGGTCTCGTCGCCGAATTTGCTTGAAAGACGCCGCAGTAGCTGTCTCTTCAAAAATAGTTTCATTAATACTGCATGGAAGAAGTAAAGACAAAGAACAAAATCGTTAGATAAATTAAATATGATCAAATGAAGAGAAAAGATATCAAGTGCTTTGCAACAGCAAGAATAGATCATTGCATTAAGTTCCAATCCCTATTTGTGTGACTATGCAGAAGCACAACTGAATACTGCAACCATGAATGTGCTTGTCAGTTACGTACATGACTTTAGAAAAATAGAAAGCGATGCGCTAAGTGCAGATATAAATATCATGCCTAGTCGAGATTGAACCAAGAAAAGTTTATCATGAAGTGTGATCGTTAAGAAAATATAAAGGAATGTGCTAAGTGCAGAAATAAGTAGCATACACACTCAATACTGAACCACGCAAAGTTTATAATGAAGTGCAATCATACTCTTGAATTTTCTGAACAACTGGATGGTCACTTGTCTCCCATCTTTCTCGGACATCTTCAGCTACCTGCATTGGCATGCGCAAACCATAAAAGATCAAAATACACATGACGCACAGTTTAATAAAAAATGAAAATGATTTTTTAAGCATTCTGATGATACCTCTTGTCCCTTGGTTACGACAGGTTTGGTGTACTCATTCACTCTCTTGTAGACTGAATGACCTCGCACCTAAATACAAAGAAAGGTTTTAGATGGTAGGCTCATGTGGAAAAAACAGGAGGTAACTTAATGGGTCCCCACTTAAGATACCTTATTCTTGATTGCTTCCCATTTTTCACCCAATACGGACTTCTTTGTTGGTACAATAACTATATCGGTTCTTGTGCTCTTCTCTACTGCAGCAGAAGCATGCCTAGCAAGAATTTTCTTCTTTCTGCTAGAGCCAGAGCTTAGCTCATCTTTGACAATTTCATATCCCTGCTTAGCTAAAGTTGAGACTCTTGTGTCTCTCAATTTTGCAAATGCACCAGATACAACTGGTGAAGCCGATGACAATGTTGACCTCAGTTTATTAAACAATATATAGCTACTTGTGGCATCTTGGGACTTGTCATCTGAATGTGAGGACGCCTTTGAAGTTCCAGCTGAACCATCTCTGAAGCTTGAAGTTTCTTCTTTTCCAAGTCCAAAGCTTTCCTTCACCTGTATGTAAAGATTTCCACCACGTCAAGAAAACCTTGTTCGATGGAAAGAACCATCCATGTTGGATTTACTGATATTCATCTATCACTACCTCTTCTGTAGCAGCAGACATTTTTTCTTTAACATTCGCAGTAACCTACAAAGGAACAGGCCAAATTTCTGAACATGGAACAAAAAAAATGAACAGAACTTGTTTTGCTCGGTCATCTTTAATGAAAAATTGTGGCCGACTTACCTTTTTAGATGTCGCCTCAGCTTCAGCCAAAACCTCGTCAACGCTCTTGGATAATGTCTCAGCCGTTTTCTTAGTTCTGCATAAGCCATTATGTATTATGTTTAAGTAACCCTCTAGAAAATCTGGAACTTATTACATACAAAGGTATATATATTTCAATGTACTGCTATATGTATATGAGTCAAAACGAAAAAAGTGCATTCTTTTCATCCATCTATCATACCTTACTTTGAGATCTTCCTTTACCACACCAAATTTCTCACTGAACTCTTTCATGGATTTCTGGAATTCAGGATTACTGCAGTTGAAACATTGAAGTAATGAAGCACAATGAGAAAGAAACAAAGAAAGAAAGAGAGAAAGAACACAGTGCTGACAAAATAATGGGTCACTCCGATAGTACATAACCAAAGGCGCAAGCGCAGCAACTATTATATACACTGCTAAAGGGGTTTAATTTTCCTTTTGGTTGTGGTGGCGATGAAGAACGTAGATAGTAAAGTTTACCTTTTAGCCTCACCCTTCAGCTGCTTTGAGAACTCATTGAAAACACTTAGATTCCGATTATTCAAGTGCCTATAGCCAGTACCAGCTTGCGCATTGCCATTTGTAGCCTATACCATGTAAAAGAATAGTGGCAGTCAGTAAATGGCACGCAGTAATATAGCACGATGAACACGGTATGAAAATGAAGTGGAAATCCAGAAAACGTCCTATGGTGATTAAATTCCATACTGAAAAAGAAAGAAAGAACACTTTTCTGTCAATTACCACTGACTAATAAACTAGTCCTGGGTCATCGTACCATAGAAATATTTACTAGTATGCAATGTTAATCAAATTGCTATTCCCGCATGGGTATTAAACTAAGCACATACGACATAAACAACAAGCAAACAAGAATCGCTAGTTTGTCGAAACCATCGCAAGCTTTCTGTCTCCCTGACAACTTCAATCCATAGTGGATTAGTGGTAGCTATTATGTGACAGCATACGGGACAGGCTCATAAGCTGTATCCAGATAAAAGATAAGGCGTTTCCCCCTGCAGTATCCTATTGATGATTCTATTGCCACGAACAGTAAAATGATCAAATGTTGCAGCCCTCAGGCTCTACTCCCTAGGTACTGAACTTTGATTCTTTACCATGAATTGTAATACTGGGCAACACATATGGGGTACAAACACAAGCTTGATCTCAACCTAAATACTCTCCCAGATTCCTCTGGTACACTAAAGCTGCAATTTTCGGCCCACCCGAGCACCCTGCCATGCCTCAAGGATTGGAAGGAACCAAACCGAACATATATTGTACCAAAAACCTACCACCAGAACTCCAATCTTCCAGCCACACTACCGACTCATCTACGCTAGCGTTCAGCCCAATGGCCCTAATAAGGGCTAATAAGAGAAGCAAGCTTACCAATCGCAGCGCGGCCACCGACGAGGGCCTCCTCAGAGCCCGGAGCAGCGCCGAGGTCGCCATCTCTAAAGCAACAGCAGGTCACGGCGTCCTTGGGCCTCCCGCCGCCGGAGGTAGAGGAGGCAAGGAGAGGGATAGATGGGGAGGGCGTCCGGAGGTGGAGATGCGCGCCGGGGAAGTTAAGGAGCGGCGCTTCCGGCCCCGGCCGCCGCGACTGGTAGGGCTAGGTGGACGCCGCCGCGCGTCTGTTTGGGTTTGGGGAGGGGAGGCGGAGACGGTGTGTGCGGGAGGAAGAGAGGACTAATTTTAGGCCTGGGAGGTTTTAGGGGAACAAGAAAGAAAAAGAAGAGGAGGTCGAGACAGAACAGGAGGGGCTAGTTGTAATAATACTGGCGTGATATTTTTCTTGGGACCAAAGAAAGCCGTCGTGGTCGACGTCGTCTAGGTGTGGGATATCGGTGATCGACTGGCTTCTAGGGGAGAAGCTGAGGTGAGGACGGGGACCGGCGGCCGGTAGGGTCGAGCTCGGGTGGCGACGGTCAGGGAGGAGCTTGGGCGGCGGCGGTAGATCCCTAGAAAAGAATCGCACGGGAGCCCATCGCCTCTCTCGCGTCGCTCGGGGCAGAGAGAAAAAATCGCGAAATTTCACCAGATCTACTGGTAATCATCACTAGCAGTATAATTAATGATCAGCAGTTATGTAATAAAAACTATAATTTTTTTATTAAACTACATACACTAATACGAGTGGAAGACGCGCCGCCGTCCTCGCCTCTCCATCAACGGAGTTGGACAAAACTTGTGCAGTAGAGGACTGGTAGTCCTTATGCTAAGACCGTAAAGGATTAAGATGACATCTGTAGATCAGAAGAGACTTACCTTAAACAACACCAACGAATACGAAAAGCGACCGGATCCCACGAGATCCGTCGGATACACGACTTCACGCATCCGCCACATGCGTTAGACGCACCACCGGAGCAAGAATAGGGAGAAAGGACCTTATTATAACTTTCATATATAGTTGTCGTCTAAACATCCTGAAGAAGACACTAAAACAGCCTAAACAAAGAACGTGAACATTTCCGCTGGTGAGACCATGGTCCGTCACATCCCAAAGGACCACCAGAGGCAGAGCAAACCAACGGTGTCGCTAGCAAAAAAGACGAAATCCTAGATTGGTTTTATGATCACCGCCGACTCTCTTGCCAGTTTGTTGCCTAACAATAACAAGATTAAATAGAAAATTTCTTTCTTTCTTTCGCTTGCTCTGTTCCGTACGAGAAAATATATCACAAAACGGTTCAGACCCGGGTAGCATTTTTACCATAGTGAAACAAAAGGGACAAATCAGGATACCTTTTCGATTCGAGGAGGAAAAGCTTGGGAAGCATCTTCATATGTGCTTTTTGTAATGTGTGGGAGGAGACCCAACTTCGCCAAAAAGGCTCGTACGAAGGTCGGGGCTGCACGGCATGCTGCTCGAGGTCGCCTCGCGGGAGCCAGTGGAGGAAATGCTCGTCCGCGGTGAAATACCAAATAGCATTAACACAACAAGTGGGGGGGGGATTCTAGGGTTTGGGATTTTAGCCATCGTGGGGTTGCATCCTCAAAGGGTTTTGAAACTTCGCCCGACTGGATTGCCAACCCTTCTAATTACGAGATCGAAGTCCCCTTTTCCCGTTGCTATGATTTTGATGTTTGATTAATGAGCCTATGGTAATAATGCATTTACCTCTACCATCCATTCTAAAAACAAGCACTAATGAGAAAAAGAAAACCGTACTAAAGAAAACCTAGGATATCTATCCAATTTTTTAAAAGACATATTAGGGCTATACGGATTCTAACGGTAGACCTTCTCGGTAAAACAGATCAAACATATTATTATTAAAATGATTCAAACTGTTTCAAAGACCCAACATACATTTTTTATCAATTTTAACCAATTAGGTTTCTACTAATCTAAAAAAAAGGAAGTCATGGTTTTTTCCATCCAAAAAAGCCTTTATAATTTAAGCTCTATATTTATAGACATTATGGTAGTTCGACCGCATAATTTTTTCTTTCGATATCTCTAGAATATGAGTGTGTGAATTGTTAGAATTGATCATATTGATAATACATAGAAATGGCCTTTCGACCATAGTGATCAGGGAGTCTCTTGTGGAAGGGCTCTCGCTCGACGAATCAAAGGTATATCGAGGATAACAGGCTGATGACTCCCAAGAGCTCTTATCGACGGAGTCATTTGGCACCTCGACGTCGACTCATCACATCCTGGGGTTGAAGAAGGTCCCAAGGGTTCGATTGTTCGCGATGAAAGTGGTACGTGAGTTGGGTTTAGAACATCGTGAGATAGTTCGGTTCATATCTATCGTTGGTGTTAAAGGGAGAACTGCGAGGAGCCAACCCTAGTACGAGAGGACGTCTGGAATAGATAGAGAACGAGATAAGCTACACCTGAGTGATCGATGCAAAAAAGGAGAAATTGCTTATTCAGTTCAGCCAAAGCCCAAGACTAAGACTGCGTAGGAGTCAACTGATGATTCTACTTTTGCTTTTGCTCTTTGGCTCCGACCCTTATTTCATTGGAAAGAAAGCGAGGTCTTGGCAGTCTAGTATCAGCTTTTGAAGATGGTCAACTCATCAAAGCTAAAGATACTTATTATGACGGTGCGCGTACCTCCCGCCTGTCTTCGACTAAACAATTACGTAGTTAATATTTTCTCGCCGGTTAGCAGTTCAAGCTGACTTTGGAGAAATCCCCCGCTAATTACTCGTCTTTGTCAGGACATGTTACTTCAATAGGACGGGGAGGATTTTACCTCTCTACCACTATGATTCGTAGCAAATATGAAATGATGCCATAAGCAATGAAGTAGCTATGGAATGGGTAGTTCCTAAGAGCATAGTTAGAAAACCGACCATCGCAGATTTGGGGAGGAATATGTGAAGGGCGTGATATTATGAAGCAAGGTTGAATTCGGAGGATTGGTACGGAGAGCGACACTCGGATTTGGACGTAAAACTGGATCCCAAGGCACTTTAAAAATGACGCCCGGTCGATAAAACCGATTACAGTATAGGCCTCCGGCAAACGCAATTGCCACTCCCCAAAAGCAAAGTCTATGATGTCAGCCACGAGGGCTTTCTATTATCAAACGAAATGCTGTAAAATCTGAGAAGGCTGGCAAGCGTCGACGGGAGGGCCACGGAGGCGAGAAGCAAGAAGGAAGCGGCGGCGGCGTGGACCTGTGCTCTAGGGTTACAAGACAAGATGGGCTAGCGTTCGATGAGGCGGGCATTTTTCTGTTCCCCAACTCCCCTTCTCTTGTTTTCGGATCCAGGAGCTTCTCGTTTGTACATAGCCAGGAGCCCATGCCCCAAATGCGGTGCACCTTCATTCCCAGATGCGCCGCACCACATCTCCCACCAATGGAAATCGTGTGAGAGGTGACAAGAGGGCAGATTTAGCGATAGCAGAAGGCGGCGGCATGTAAGGGCGGCATCATGGTGCACTGCTATATGAGAGATGATGACATAGGAATTCGGCCGTAGTCATGAGTTATTTTGGTCTATGAAATGAAGACCCCGTGTTGTAACATAGGGATTAAGCTGTTTTCGATGAAATTTCAGAATTTCAAACATGCACGTCTCTGCTCTTCACAATGTTGTTTTACCTCTTCCATCCCAAAGTATGCGTACAAGTGTTGTATATCCTAGATGTTCATGCCAACCAGACATGTCATCTTCGACCTGTGACTGAATTTTTCTACGAAGTCCAGCAATACTATTGGATCAGCATGCCTCTATCGTCTGAACAAGAATACATCTCGGATTAACTTCAGAGCACAGCAGTTGGAAGCAACACCACGCAAAAAAAAATATAGCAGCACCAACATACAAGGCAGCCAGATAAAAAGTATTCCCAGAAAACCAAGCTCCAACACAGATTAAAAGCTACGAGATGTAGCTCAATCGATGAGCTGCTGTGGATGATAAAAACACAAAGTTATGAAATAGCAAACCAGCCTTAACAGATTATCAGTGAAAGGAGTTATCAAACAACCACTGTCACAGATCTCATTATCAGCTGCTGCACATACTCTCGCGATCAGCGTTAGCAAACCTTTGCTACATAGTCACAAGGACATGCCGAATCTATGTGGTAAAAACAAACAATTTCTTTCTAATTTGCAAGATTTTGACATCAAGAAGCTACCTTAACAGTTTACAGATCTGCAGCTAAATTTTTGCTAAAGAGATTATATAGCTCAGAAACGCACCTGCCAAACCCTACTTTCATCATAAGCAATATGCCACTGTAACAACCATTCTACTAAAATAAGTTTGAACAGCAAAAGGAACTAACCTGATTCAACATCTTTATTTTATTTTGCTTTATAAAGCACAATAAGGGAATTTAGTACTACTAATTTACAAGAAACACCACAACACTTGGTTCTCCATGTTGTTCATACTACATTCTATGTATTGCAAATTTTTGATTTCCATACATAAACCATGTTAGTGTCTGTGAAATCAACTGTAAGCAAATCAGTTTTGGACATTCAACTAGTGGATGCTTAAAGCAATCAACTCTTTTGTTTTGTAAGCTCTCTGATTGGCTGATACACGCGCCATGCAATCTGGTACAGATGTCTTGCTTCTAGATCGATAGTGGCTGAATATTTTCAACATTTTTTCAAGGACAGTGTATCATACCATCCAGCACCAAAATGATCCAAATATTTCAAATAGCCGCATTGTAGCAGAATATAATACAACTCAAATTCTTACAAAGGAAAATTCCATAGAAACATTTCAATTAACCATTTCCAATCATGAAATCCTTTGTGTGTCAGGTTCATTTATTTATAAGAGAACGATTTAGCATTGGATTTTAAACTTCTTAAATGCCAGTACTCTACAATGCTTCAGCAACTATCCATGGGATAACACCATGTGATGATCAAGCATAAGCAAATCATATTAGGTGATGAAACCTTTATAAATTATACAGCATCTTAATGATATAATCTCTTACTTTATTGTGTTACAGCACAATCTTCATATAAGCCATGGACTAAACATTCAAATTGTTAACAAATGTTAAATCTGTGATCTGCCCATGGAAATGGAATCAGATGCCTTTGATTTAAATGTGCTTGTCCATGGGAAAGATAACTTTCATATTTATACCTCCGAACAGACAACACATCTCAGTTTCTTGAAATGATCATGCAAAATGTATGAATTTCACCATTAATTCACAGACAGGACATTAAACATGAGTTCAAGCATTGCATCTAATTAATGGAGCACATGCTGTCCATCTGGTCAATAGTCACCACATACAGGCATAATAACAAGATTGCAAATTTGTATATTCTCACACTAGTCAATGTGGCTACTGAAAAATGTTGAATCCAGACCAGTAAGATAGAACACAACACAGCAACACCTTATTGAGTGGTTCAGGAAGATATATTAGTGATTTTGCTTGGAGACTAGTCATAATAAGCTACAACAATGCAATCAAATCCTGGATCTTCTTGCACCCCTACCCGATTGGTGACTGAATATTTTGAACATTTTTTCAAGGACAGTGTATCATCCAGCACCAAAATTATCCAAATACTTCAAATACTCGCATTGTAGCACAATACAATACAGCTCAATTTTTTTACGAAGGGTAATTCCATAGAAACATTTCAATTAACCATTTCCATCTATGAAATCCTTTGTGTGTCAGGTTCATTTATTTATAAGAGAACGATTTAGCATTGGATTTTAAACTTCTTAAATACCAGTACTCTACAATGCTTCAGCAACTATCCACGGGATAACACCATCTGATGATCAAGGATAAGCAAATCATATTAGGTCAATGAAACCTTTATAAATTATACAGCATCTTAATGATATAATCTCTTGCTTTATTGTGTTACAGCACAATCTTCATATAAGCCATGGACTAAACATTCAAATTGTTCACTAATGCTAAATCTGTGATCTGCCCATGAAATGGAATCAGATGCCTTTGATTTAAATGAGCTGCTTGTACATGAGAAAGATAACTTTCATATTTAAACCTCCTAACAGACAGCACATCTCAGTTTATTGAAAATCATCATGCAAAATGTATGAACTTCACCATTAATTCACAGACAAGCCATTAAACACAAGTTTCAAGCATTGCTTCTAATTAATGGAGCACATACTGTCCATCTGGTCAAATCTAAGCTTCACCCTCATGGACTTGAATCATAGAAATGTTTCCTGCACTGGGATTCAATGTGGCTACTGAAAAATGTTGAATCCAGACCAGTAAGATAGAACACAAGACAGCACCACCTTATTGCGTGGTTCAGGAAGATATATCAGTGATTTGCTTGGAGACTAGTCATAATAAGCTACAACAATGCAAGCAAATCCTGCACCCCTACCCGATTGGTACAACCCCAGCAAATTCCAATTTAAACAAATTAAGACACACATAGACGTTGCGTCATCTAGAAACGCTAGGAAGCGAAAATGGGGACACCTTACGTTCGGGATCACTCGAGCGCAACGGAGGCCCCTGCAGCCTTGAGCTTGGCGGCGAGCGCCTCGGCCTCCTCCTTGGGCAAGCCCGCGCGCACCACAACCGGCGCCTTCTCCACTAGCTCCTTGGCCTCCTTCAGACCCAGGTCAGTCATCGCGCGCACCTCCTTGATGATCTTGATCTTCGCCGCCGCTTCGTACTTCTCGATCTTCACGTCGAACGCGGTCTTCACCGCCGCGGCCTCCTCAGCGCCCGCTGAACCCGAGGCCGCATCTCCGGCCGCGCCAGGACCGACTCCGGCAGCAGGGTTGGAGGTGAGCGAGAGACGGAGCTTGAGGCGCATGAGTGTCGAGTAGTCATCTAGCTCGGCTGAGGAGAGCGCCAGGAGATCGTCCGCGATGCGCGACAGCTTAGGGTTATCGCCGGCGGCGGTCGCCGCCGCGGTGGAGAGGCGGCGGAGGCGGGGGATCAGCGGCGCGAATTTGGAGGAGAAGAAGAGTGGCATTTTCGTAATTGTTGGGAATTTCGGGGTGGGGGTAGGGTTTTGCCTCTTTCACGAGGAGCTTATAGATCAGGAAAACATAACCTCGAAATACGCTGCCTCGTTACGAAAACGTATTTCGTTTATCACACTTGAGGCACTTCCCCTACTCCGTGCCCCACCCGTCGGTGACAGCGAACCATCCGTGGGCTGCTGCTTTCCGAGACAGCGGCTGAGCATATGAGCCCACCAAAGACACGCTGCACGGCGCCAACTCCACGCCATTTCACCTTCTCGCTCGCCGCGGCGCGGCGGAGCAAGGCAAAACCCTCACCGCCGCCGGTCGAATCGCGGTTCCGACCACCCGAAACTCGATTTCCTGCGCTTCTATCTCCTCCTCGTCCGTCACAGTCTGATTGACTCTCCCGTTCGCTCCTTTTCTCTGATTATTTTGGGTTTTTTTTTGCGAGTTTTTCGCTCCTCTTTTTTATTATACGCAATTGTTTCCTTTCAGGAGCGCGCGGCCTCGGCGGGTTCGCGGCGGCTAGTCTGTGCAATCTCCTTCCCCTCATGTGCCTGTAAATTTTAAGTAGGGTTTTGTGGTCAGGGGTTTTGATCTGGTGGCTGCATGCTTGTAGGGTTTGGAATTTGACGGCTCAGTGAAGGGCATTGTTCGCTGGGCACCGTTCAGATCTCTCTCCGCGATCGTTGCTAGGTGAGCTCCCCCCATTCTCGATTGTTAGGGATTTGAAGTGTCTGCCCCTGTGCGATTTGACACTAGTTAAGATGGGTTAGGGATTAATACGTTGTTACTTGGGGTTTATGAGGGGTTTAGGTGTAGGTTTCTCTGTGAGAGGGGTTGATACTGATCATTGGTGTATGCTGTTCGCTGGCATTTGTATTCGTTCCTCTTGAGATTTTGGCATGTGCTCTGGAGTAAAGTCTGTGCCTTGGGATTGATTTTGTTCTTTGTCCAAAGTTTCGTGTAGTTTTGACATGTTGCTTGTGCGCACGCATGGCCTATGCAACTTTGTTATGTGTAGCTGATGTTTTTAGTTGTGATTTTCTGTAATATGCGTTTTCTCCACACAGTTATTGTCACATAGGCAGTGTAATTTTTTTGTTTCAACATGAGATATTTCACATAATTTATCCCACCGATGTCTGTTAGATAGTTATATGTCTTTGAACAATATTTTTGGTTAGCAGTTCGCTCATAAGTTGCCAAGTTCCTACTTCCTAAATGCTAGGATACATATATGCATATCATGTCCGCTTAACAGTTTTCATAATTTTGTAGCTCCAGCTGAGAATGGAAGTTTTTTTTTTGCTTAGTTCATAGATTAAATTTTCTGATCATTTTCTTTTCATTATGCTAGTAAAGTTCATGGCAAATGGTTTAACTGATTTCATGATACAGGTGCAAATTTGCCAGCCACAATGTCAACATATCCTGTGCTGAATGACCAGCCAATTGATCAGTGGAAGATCATGGACCTGAAGGATGAGCTCTGCAGGAGGAACCTACCTATCAATGGTTTGAAGGAAGAACTTGTGAAAAGGCTCTTTGAGGATCTACAGGGTGATATAGAAGGAACAGTTAGTGGATCTTTCCCTGATGATTATCTGAAAGAGGACGAGATAACTGGTTCTGCTGATGTATCTGTTTGCCAGGCTGTGATGGAACCAAGTGTTGATGAAGACCCTTCCCTGGTTTCAATGCAGACCGAGGATCTTGTTTCTGTTAAAGAAGCTATTAAGGAAAGTGCAGCTGCTACTATAGACGTTAGTCGGGAATTTCTTGTTACTGCCGAAGAAGTTAGTCAAATAACTCTTGCTGCTGCAGAAGTTAGTGATGCCCCACTATTTGATGTGGCAACAACTGATAAAATTTGTCTAAGTGTAGTGGCAACTAAAGATGGCCTAGAATCAGCTCCACCTGACGGTACTATGGCGAAGGAAGTACATGCACAAGCTGCTGGTCGTAGTGAGTTTATTGCAGAGAAGGCTCTGGAAGAAGACGTTGGCAAGAAAACAATTGTTGATTATCCTTTTGCCACTACTGATGTGAAGTTGGATGTGACTCCTGCTAAAGGCAATTTAGCCGCTGACATTCTAGAGCATGAAGTGGTGTCATCACCTTCAGATGCAATTGTGTCTCATGCTGATCATTGGGATGTTGATGCTGTTGCAGCTGCACTAGGACATAATATTGATGCTCTGATTCCTAAGATAAGTTCGATTGACAATGATTGGATGAATTGCAAGGACCACAAAGATTCTGGGCAGACAAGCAGTGCTTGCAAACTAACCCTATCTGGGCCAATAGTCCAGACAAGTGGAACCTTGCCAGCAACAATGTCAACATATCATGTGCTAAACAACCAACCAATTGATCAGTGGAAGGTCACAGAACTGAAGGATGAGCTCTGTAGGAGGAACCTACCTATCGAAGGTTTGAAGGATGATCTTGTGAAAAGGCTCTTTGCGGACCTTGAGGGTAATATACTTGGTGGATCTCCCCCTGATGGAGATCTCAAAGATGCCGGAACTCCAGGTTCTGCTGGTGCATCTGTTTCCCAGGATGCAATGGAACCAAATGTTGATGAAGATCTTTCTCATCTTGCAACTCAGGAAGGAGATCCTGCTGTTTCTATGACAGAATTTAGTAAGGAAAGTGCACATGCAACTAGAGGTGTTAGTCAGGATGCTATAGTTACTACTGAAGAAGTTAGTCAGACATGTCATGTTGCTGCTATAGATAGCAATGCCCCTCTGTTTGATTCTGCAACAACTGATAAAGTTTCTCTGAGTGAAAGTACTGTAGTGAAGGGAGCATCTCCACAAGCTGATCTTCATGAGGAGATTATTGCAGAGAAGGCTCCAGAAGAAGGCACCATCAAGAAAGTAATTGTTGATTATCTACCATATGATGTTGCCTGTACTAATGTTAAGTTAGATGCAAGTTCTGCTAAAGACAAGTTAGACTCTGCTATTGTAGAGCAGGAAGCAGCACACTCACCTCCAGATGCTATTGTGCCGCATACTGATCATTTGGATGCTCATGCTACTGCAACTGCACCAGGCCAGAATGCCGATACCCTGATTCCTAAGATAGATTCGGGTGGCATTGCTTTCATGGACGGCAAGGACCACAAAGATTCTGGGCGCACAAATGGTGCCTGCAAACCATCTGTATCAGGAACAAAGGACCAGGTATCTGAGGCCAACACTGAAATATGTTCTCAAATCAAGTGTGTATTGATTTCACATGACAATATACCAACTAATGG
The DNA here is from genome assembly GCA_916181665.1 of Avena sativa. Taxonomy (NCBI): domain Eukaryota; kingdom Viridiplantae; phylum Streptophyta; class Magnoliopsida; order Poales; family Poaceae; genus Avena; species Avena sativa. The sequence goes on from OV702284.1 coordinate 382,505,642, forward strand.
TGACCGGAATGCTGACAATTCTGATTTGGAACTAGAGGCTAAGATGGATATGGTCGAAGCACCATGCAGCATTCCCTCCATAGGTGATGATTTGCAGGCATTGGACGATGGCAACCAGTTGACAAAGAATGGGACCTCATTGCAAGAAATAGAATATACAACCGATATGAACTTGGACAAGAAATCGGACAGTCCTGATGGCGCTTCTCCGGAAAAAATAAATTTAGTCAGGAGCTCAGGTAATGAACCGATAGAGGATGATGTGATGGAAAGTAAGCATGCTATTGCCAATATCAGATCTGATGATCTTCTAAGAGAGACTGAGGATACTTCAGACCATAAGGTCAAAGAGGTGTTGCTCTTTAATACTGTTGATTCATCTGTGCAAACAAAGGATATTGTAGCTGAGGAGAAACCAGTAACTCCATCTGAAAAGAGGAAACCTGAAGGTTTGTCTTTACCTCATGCGTACATTGTTGGATTATTTCCTCTATTCCTTTCTTATATGGATATCTTGAGCCATGTTTGTTTTCTTTATAATATCATTTTCGTTGACATTTTCTTATGTTTCAGTAGGTGTGTGCATGCACACTTTCTGCGAGTATCCAGTGTAAAGTTAATTATTAGTGATGCATGATCATTGTCATTGTAGATTCTTTCTGGCCTTTGGTCAATTTTGCATGAAATAATTGTACCTCATGTATTCTGCTCTTTTACGGTTTTGGGGACAGGACAATTTGTAATTTATTAGCTTTTGTGCCACCCTCATTTCACATGCTGCATTCACATCATGCCAGATTTTGTTCTTACACACTGTTAAATGAACAGACAAAGAAGTAGTTGCAGTTGAGCCCATCAAACGTCAGCGCCGAGTGGATAATGTCAAACTTCCTAGGGAACAAGCATGCAAAAGTTGGTCTGATTCTCCAAAGGATGTGGTTCAGCCTGCTCTAAGACTTCCTTTTGGCAGGTCTAATTCAACGGCAACTGGAAATTCTCACAGAGAGCAGATAGGTGAGGTTTCTCCTGCTCTTTTAGTAAAGTAAATGCACTTCTCATCAGTATCTAATTTCTTATTCGTATTTCAGTGCCACTTTCTCAGAAGCCTGCAACTACTTCCTTAAGAATTGATCGATTCGTGCGCCCATTTACTTTGAAAGCTGTGCAAGAGCTTCTTGGTAGAACTGGATCTATTTGCAGTTTTTGGATGGACCATATCAAGACCCACTGCTACGTTACAGTATGTCGTTAACTTCAGTATATTATTTTACCTGTGCAGCATACTGTCAGAAGTGAATGTCAGCATTTTCCCCATCTATGACCTTTTCAGGCTTGCTAATTATGTCTTTAATGTGATTACACCAAGTGTCCGTGCGTTAGTCATTCGCTGCTAATCGATTGATGTGGCCTTGTGTAAGGATTAACTTTTGTTCTAAGGTAGTTGGAAGATGGTTATAGTCTCTGTATAAAGGATGCAAACATGGGAAGTTAACCCTTGTCGTGTCTTATTGTTGGTTCAAAGCATTTCAATGACGCGTTACTTGTTTTACTGTTTATTCCAAATTTGATAATGTTATGGTGCTAACTTGCCTGTTTGTCCTAACGCGTACCTCTTATCCACAGTACTCTTCAGTGGATGAAGCTGTGGCTACCAGGAATGCTGTTTACAACCTCCAATGGCCCCTACACAATGGCAGTTACTTAGTTGCCGAATTTGTTGATCCACATGAGGTGAAGCTCAATATTGAACACCCTCCTCCACCGCAAGTGCTTAACAGCCTCAGAACGGATACAGTGCCAAAGGCAGCAGCCTTCCAGCAATCGAAGGCTAACCAAACCATGCTTCCTCATGCCGCTGGTACCTCAAGGGGTGTGTTACCTGTTCCACAACCTCTTCCTAAGCTGTTTCCTATCTCTAAACCCGGGTCGGAAAGGGAGATGCTTCCACCCCCTCCAAAGAAGCCTGAAACAACACGTGTCTTGACACTTGATGATCTCTTCAAGAGGACACAGGCCTCTCCAATGATTTACTACCTGCCGTTATCGGAAGAGGAGGTGGCAGCAAAGCTCGCAGCACGCAGCAAACGGAGGAAGAGAGGGTAGGGGACTCGAATCTGCTGCTCTGGCTGGTATGTTGGTGCCTTGTGGTTGATATCGATGTTCTGAACCGAAACTTGCTGAAATGGTCATTAACTATTCATCTCTTTTTTTTTTCAGATAAAACCTGTCTGATCAGCAGATTCTCCTCCAACAATCTTGACTGTCGCCGCTGCTGTAGTCCATGAAGTGCCAGTTAATAGTTGCTGATCGTAGTTGTAGGTGGTATTTTGGGGTGAAGAAACTCATCCTCGTGAGAACCTTGTAGTCCAGGTGTAAATTGAGCTAGTACTCTTATTTTAGCTTCTCTATCGAACTGTTAACTTCTTCATGCCAATCTTTGTACACCACTGGGTGTGACTTGTGAGGCGCGGCTGCTTTTGTTTTGCTGAACTTCTGGCAACTGGAAGAAATGTATACGTGTCTTCCAGGTTGCTCTTGTTACGTGTCAATGAAAACTTTTGCCATGTAAGTACTCCCCAAGGTTCAGTCATATGCAATCCGTTCTTCTGAACTGGTAGATGGTGCTTTACGATGGTAATCGTCCTTTTTCTATAGCTCGACTGTTTCCTTTCGTCTGTAGGGGCGAGGAACAAAGAAAAGGTATAAGATAGTACAGTATGATTTCTCGGTTTCATAATCTCACTATTTTAAAAAGTTCGTCCACATCCATGAATTGGTGATTCGAAAATAAAATTCAAAAATTCTAGGAGTAATTTATTTTTGTAGCGGAACCTAAATCTGTTTTGTTTTTAAGGAATCAAACTCTGTTTTCTAAACGGAAAAGGAAACATCAGTCACGTTGGGCCCAGACTGGAGCTCACTCATGCGTCACGGCCCAGATATATTCTATAAGCCCAATACGAGATGTAAGAGGAAAAGGTGCGTCCTCGTCTCGTCGTCGACTCGACCCGTTGTCTCTTTCTCTACGCCAGTTTACCGTCTCCTCTCTCCCCTTCCTGCATCTCCTTCCCCACGCACGCAAGACTTTGCGCAGCCTCGCCCCTGCCGCAACAGCGCCCCTTCCGCGGCGGCGCACCCGGTGACCGTGTATCTCTACCGCCGCCGCCGCCGCCCTCCCGTCGAATTGGGCGCGAGATGATGGCGTCCCGGCGGGGAAGCGGCAGCAGCTGCTGTGCGCTCTGCGAGGGATCCAACCTCCACTCCTGCTGCGCCGCCTGCGTCAACACGAGGTACACGCCCTCAGCCCTGCCACCCATCCCAAATTCGATCGAAGTTTTTTCCCTCTTTCGGACGTAACCCTCACCCCGCCCCCACGCCATCCGTGTTCGATTTTGGGTCTGTGCAGGCTGTCCGAGTACCACACGAGGCTCCGCATGATGAGGAACCTCCGCGACTCCCTCAAATCCCGCATCGCCGCCCGCCTCGAGGCCAAGGTCTGTCGCTCTCCCTGTACCTGACTCACTCATCCCTCCAATTTAGTCAAGTTTGGGGTTCGGACTTCCGGTTTGTGGTTTCCATGTGTTTGTTGCGTCAGGTTTGGAGTCTATTGTCTGGTTCTGCTATGTCGAGGTAATTAGCCTGGTTCGTTTACAAATTAGAAGTGCAGTACACACCGGGACCTAGAGTGACGTATCTCGATTTATCATGTTAGAATTGATTGTTTTGTTGGAGAACTGTACAGACAAATCATGTACTTTTTGAATGAAATGTTATACAGACAGAGGTGTAACTTTGCCTGTTCTGTCTATTTTCGCCAGAGGAAAGCAGAGGAGCAAAGGAGCTGGAGAATGAGCAAAGCTCAGGACATCAAGGAGCTGAGGGATCGGCTCAGTGAATTGACGAGACGAACTGCAATAGGTTGATCTCTTTTTTGCTCTAAATGTATGTTATCTTGTTACCAGTTGCCAGTTAGCAGTTCTGATTTGTGGTTACTAATATTTTTACAGAGAAGAAGAAGGTTGAGCAGGCAGCGAGGGGTCACAAGACGAAAATGGATACATTGAGTTTGGGTATTATCACGGTATAAAATTATCTTTCTTACTGTTACCCTTTGATTAAAAGTAAATGCACTAGTAAGAAATTACTGATCCTGCATATATTCTGTCCCTCATGTTCAGCTAAAAACGAAGCAAACTGATTCATTGACGATGCACACCAATGCCATGAAAGCAGCACAGATGGGTCTTGTGAGTCTTTAACATGTCTCTTTACCTGTTTGATCTCTGTATCAAGACATCATCTATTATCCATGATTTATGTGTGCCTGGGCCTTGTAACTGAAGGGTTTATACTCTATTGGCAGATGGCAACTACGTCGGAACGTCTCAAAAGGCAGGCCAAAGCTATAAAGCAGCTTTGCAGATTGTTCCCAATGCGACGAGTAAGTATAATGGTCTTCAAGTCTATGTGTTTTCTTCCTGTATATGTATGCTTTTTAGATTTTTGGCGAGAAACTTCATTGTGCAAGATTCAACTCTGATCATATTTAGAGCATGTAACTATTACTAATTACTGTTACATATTTCACATGCTAGCTCGATATGTTAGTATTGTTATTGTTCCATATTCACTTACTGAATGTCATAGCTTCAAGAAGGAATGTTTATTGCGATATTATGTTACGCTACCTGAGTTACCATGAACAGGCAATAATTTATATATGTATTCTTTAACCTGTAGGCTATTATAGATGGAGAAAAGAAGGATGGCCACAGTGATCCATATGATTCTATTTGCGGTATTCGTCTACCTCGTGGTCTCGATCCACATTCAGTTCCATCAGAAGAGCTATCAGCTTCCTTGGGGTTATACTTCTTTGCTCAAACTACTACTTGTTCTGATATTCATATCTTTAGTTCACTTGTTCTAATATGCACTTAGCTGTAATGCGAATTACAAGGTGATTAAATGAATGAATATTCTGTTATGATCCATGGTCTTTTGTAAACATCACCCTAATGCTTTCTGCCTAATCTTGTAAAAAACGCATCCAAGGTTTGCATGTTTCTAAAGAAAATCATTGAGCTTTCTAAACAGCAGAGAATGCTATCGATTTTCATTAGCTTATGGAAGTAAAAATCAGGGAAAGATACTTATGTATGTTCTCTAATAATCTACCTTGTTATCTACTCCATCTGCCTCATAATATTAGATGTTATTACAACCAATATACTCATATAATGGTTGTAATAACATCTTATATTATGGGACATAGGGAGTACAAGACTGACAGCCATTTTAATTCCTATTTTAGTATTGTCGTACTGGGTTGTTTGGTAGAAGCTTCTGCAAATAATACCATTTTGATTTAGTTTTGAATTCTGTTTAACTTAATTTCTTGTTACAGGTACATGTTACAAGTCCTCAGCATTGCAATTCCTATCCTATCTGCACCAGCCCTTCATGTAGCCGGCTTTGGGGTAAGATCCAATTTAGTGCCCTTAGTCTGTTATCGATAACCTTCTCTTGAAGTTACAGTAGCATGTGGGTATTAGAAGATCCAGTTAGCTAATCCTGATGGTAAAATAATCTGAACTTCTAACGGTACTATGAATAGTAAAAAGTCATTCTTGTCCTGTAATCATAGTTATTTTGTCAAGATCTCTGTTGGAATATAACCCGTCTGAGCCTAGCATAGCACTTTGCAGGATCGAACTTTTACATGCCATTGTTATGCAAACTACGTACATATTATGCAAGTTTTGCTTGTTTATATTTGTGCATGAGTAGGCGCATGAGCTTTCTATTGATTATCCACTTTGGTTGCATGGCTAATATATTTTATGTGATGTATTAGGCTTCATGTTCTCGTATATGGCAACGCAGTTCCTACTGGAGCACACGACAATCCCAGAGGTACCATCTCAAGGAAAAGACCACATCTCTGTCTCAGAACACTTAAACATCTTTTCTGACGTGAGGTTGTGTTCTTCTTTTCCAGCAAGGTTTACCCACTTTTTGTGCCTAGGCAAAATAATTGTTCTGTTGGCGAGGAAAATTCATGGACAGAAAGTGGTTCGGGTAACTTTGGTGTTGACTCTGTGGACTCTGACAAGAGATCATTTTTTGACACCAAGAGAAGCAATAGCTTTAACTTCTCAGCTGCATCTTCTCACACCACGGAGAGGCATCAAGACCTGCAAAGAGGAATAGCACTACTAAAGACAAGTGTTTCAGCCATAACTGCGTACTACTATAACTCATTGGGCTTGGATGTGCCATCCAATCTTTCTACTTTTGATGCATTTGCAAAGATGCTTCATATGCTATCATCTTTAAAGGCCCTTCGAGCTGCTCTTGCATCAAATACAGCCTCAAGGTACAACCTATATTGCTTTTAGAGAATGGCAAGCATATTCTGGTTTTCAACAGTGTTCATAGATCTTCCATAATCTGCTCAAACTTGCAAGTTGTATTTATTTGTCTTCCTCATAACTACTGAAAATGTACACCTAAAGATTCTGTAGTAATATTTGCATCTAATATAAGTCTCTATTTTAATGGTGGCATGAATTTACAAAAAGAGAAAGGTCGAATGATCCTGCTTTCTACTTGCAGATCAGAAAAGCAAGCACATCAGCTAAACAGATCAATATGGAAGGCGAGTTCGGTCATGTCATCTAACAGCAGTGTAATGGACAGCACACACACAGCTATCATGGTAAATCTCCCACTTTGCTTTTTTTTTTCTTGAGTCACATCTCTTCAGCTCATCACTGACATAATATCTGTTTTAATCAGCCGAGCTCTCTAGATAACCTCCTCCTGAACTCGAACACGAGCTTCCTGTACACAAGTAAACCACCAAAGCATGGTGGACCAGTAAACAACATTGCAGACGGCTGGGATATGGTAGAGCGCGGCTGGGACATGGTAGAACGCGAGATTCTACCGCCGCCACCATCCCAGATCGAAGACATTGCGCAGTGGGAAAGAGCGCACACCTTCCCTCACAGTGGTGCCAAGAAGAAATAACTTCCAGATTATATGTACTCATACTAAGCTTTTAGATCATTACAACTGCAGAGAGTCTCAGCTAGATGGATGCATTATCCTGCATGGATGTCTGTTGATACTGCTTGGGTTTATGTACAGAGACGGAGCTAACCAGAACCTGTGAGTTATGCAGAGAGGGCATGTAGGGTAGAACTGATCAGCTCTCGTCTGTAGAGAGCCTGTAATTTGTAAATATATACCTGTACAGTATTTACAGCAACGAATAAATATTTAGCTGAAGTGTTGCTGTTCTTTCCTGTACCAAGAATTGAAAATTTCTCTGACGTACTTACCTCTCTAACTGCAAAGAAAAGTATTGTAACTATATTAAAGGTGCTGTTTCGTGTAGTGTAAAATAAAAAGAAAAAAAGGTGCTGTTTCGTGTAGTGTAAAATATTTTTGCGATTACGTTGAAAAATTGACTTTGAAGATTTAGGACATGGATATTTCCTAGGAGTAGTTAATGTAAAAATTATGCTATTTTCATCTACATTATGCATATATACCCGTAACAGAAAATGTACTTTATTGAGAAGAGGACTGATCTACGTGTCACCGTCAGGAGGCGTTCCCTCCAATTCCACCACACAACCGCCGCTCCGAGCTCAGGCTCGCCTCCTCCTTCACGCTCTAACCCTAAGCCCCCCCGGGTCGCCGGCGATGAGCGGCCTCCGAGCCATCTCCACCCTCCTCCACACCTACTACTACTCGTCCGCCGCCGCCGGCCGAGGCGCCAGGCGGCTCGTGTTCGCGCCGCGGCTCGGCGGGGGCTTCCGCGTCCCGTCCAAGGCGTCGGTCGCGGGGCCGGCGGGGAGCGTGCGGAGAAGGGCGTCCACGCGTGCGGAGAGCTGGGATTCGGAGAAGTCCCCGTATGAGACGCTCGGTACGACGACGCTATGTCCTATGCTATGCTAGTGAGAGAAGCGCATGGATTTGGGATTATCATTGCCATATCAGATTTTGCGCGTTTATACGATGCTAATCGGTTCCTCTGTCAAATGCGTTCATGAAAAGGGGCTTCAATTTGTCGGAATTTAGGAGTTATTGCTAAATTTTGCTCGTTCAGGAATTTGCTGTTGTGGCGATTCTGTAATACAATCTGAAACTATCGATGCCCTCGTGAGATTGGTAGAGTGGTCATAGAAGTAGAAATGAACTAATATGTTTTCATGTGTTTCGAAGAGCTGGACAGGGATGCTGATGAGGACACCATAAAGACGGCATATAGGAGATTGGCCAAGTTCTATCACCCTGATGGTGCGCTTCTTTACTTCTATTTATTTTCATAATGCAATGGTTCTATTCAGTGTGTCCCACACATAAAATTATTTTGGTGGTATTTCCTTGCGTACAATTCATATTCCCCTACAAGTAAGTGTTGTATTATTACTTATTAAATAAAATGTGGGTGTATGGAAAAGAGTAGGATATTGACAAATGTTTGCTTGTGATCGAGGTTTTGTTTGCCATACAGTTTAAGGTTTATGCATAGGTGCACGTCGATGACTATTTATTACTCCACAGTATTTGACACAGTAAGTTGAATTATTTGTTTGTGTCGTAAAACATCACTTGCTTTTCATGGAGGACTCCTGTTTCTCTCCATATGAAGTTACAAAGTTGCTAGAAGCATGTAAAAAATGGTTTGTATGTCTTAGAAGCATGTTTTGCACAACATCAGCGTTTATATAGTACTTCCTCCGTTTCAAAAACCTACACACTAAAACAAGTCTAGATACATTTGCTTCACAAACCTAAAACATCTTATATTTTGAAACGGAGGGAGTATTAATAAAGTTCCAGATCTTGTGGTGGACGAACAGTCTCATTCATCAATTATAGTTATTTGTCTTCTGTCTGGGGAATATGCACCAAACTACATAAAGCAAGTTGTGATAGGCTGGGGGTTCACCTGCAGCTAGCAATAAACTGTGGAAGAAATTGTAGCCATTCAAATATAGGAGACACTACTTTTGGTGAATTCATGCTATTTTACATGCACGACCAAACAACGAAGTTAATTTTATTCGATCTGATTATTTTGTTCTCTCAAAGTTTATGATGGTAAGGGAACCCTTGAGGAAGGAGAGACTGCTGAAGCCCGATTCATCAAAATCCAAGCAGCATATGAGCTGTTGATTGATGATGAAAGGAAAAGGGCATATGATAAAGAGCATTATGTGAATCCAATGAAGGTCTGAATTTCCATGGTCAACTACTTTACTTATTGTGATGATTTGATGGTAACACGACAGCAACTTGCATGTTTGTGCTACTTCTCTTGATTGGTCTGTTAGTGTTATCTATATAATGTTAATTACACAATGCATTTTTTATTCCTCTGAACCAATTCGAGAGTCTGAAACCAAAAATAAGGGAATTTGTTAAAGCTAGCACCTTTTCATCCTTGTGAGCTAACCCTGTACCCTTGAAGTGTGGGTTACCGTCCAGTGTATTAATGCTAAATTGGGCCAGCAATAGTGACATTCAGCATCTACGACTGGATAGCAATAAAGTTAGACTGTAACTGTACCTTCCCATGTATCATCTTGAAATAATTGAACATCCTAATGTCTTGTATGCGTAACTAGGAGAGCGCAGAGATTTTTTTAAAATTCTTTTATCACTATGATTCTTTGAAACTGAGAAAGCTGAGGTGCATTGAAGAGCAATGTCTCCTTAAAAGAGGTATCCTTGCAACACTGAGAAGTATATTTTCCATTAATCAGGCTTCTCAGGCATGGATGGAATGGGTGATGAAAAAGCGAAAAGCTTTTGATAAGCGTGGAGACATGGCGGTAGCTGCTTGGGCAGAGCAGCAACAAAGAGAATTGACGCTACGGGCGCGACGTCTCTCTAGGTCAAAGGTAACAAGACATTTCTTTCTATCCTGCATGGCGTGCGCATCATGCTATCCTCATGCTTTTTATTCTGAATCACATGTACTGTGGTTCTTTCTTTTTTACTTCGGACTACTTGATCTAGGTTGACCCAGAGGAGGAAAGAAGGTTAATCGCCAAGGAAAGGAAGTCATCCATGGAATTTTACAACACAACTCTGAAAAGACATACCCTTGTACTGCGGAAGAGAGACCTTATGCGCAAGAGAGAGGAGGAAGACAAGAATAACGAAATCAGTAGACTCCTAGCTGCTGAGGGGCTTGAGTTGGATACAGAGGAAGAGGATAACAAAACGTTCTTAGAGTGATTCTATCTGTATATACTCGCAAATTTGTTCCACCCAATCCCAGAAAGGTTCCGTTGAAGTTCCATGGCGGTGAAGTATATAAGGCAGGAAAATCCGGTAACAGCTGGATCAGCAAATCCTCTATGTGCAGATGTAAGATTGTCCCATGGAGCAGAACGAGGAGAAAAGGGATAGCAGCTGGTCCATCAGTGCTTGATAGCTGCAGCACTGCTGTGTGATACAGCAACATACAGTAAATGTGTGGCAAAAGACTACGACTGTGTTCAGATGTGTATACTTTTCCATGTAAGATGTAACCAGGGTTTGCCCTGGGCCAGGGCGATAATTGCAATGCCTCTGGAGTCGCGACCCGGGAGGCGGATAGCGTTTCTTGTCTTTCCAACCCCTGTATTCCGACTCCTAATGTGTTTACAAGATAGTCGATAAATGTATATATGTATAGGTGACTGTTTGATCACCTACGATTGATGGGGCATGTCTCGACTTGTGTTGATCTGCTGCATGTGTGATGGGTTTTGGCTCGGCAGATGTTGTCTGTGATCGTTTCTGCTTGTTTTGGGTCGATGGTGTCTGAGTGGGAAGTGAAGCTGGAGAAGGCCGGCGCCGATGTGGAGATTGAGATGAGTAGCCAGTTCGAGCAGCTTGTGTGTGGCCGAAGCGATCTCGCATGTGGCGTTTAGAAGTGACAACAGAGAGGCGAATGGAGTCCATCTATCACAGAAGGAGCTCTAGTTTCCTGCCTTCTCCAGTATATTCAAGTATTCAACGTTTTGTGCCGTATCCCGGGGTTGAGGTGCATAGATACGATACACAACTTATTATTCAGTTTCCCTGTAATCGGTTCAGGTCAGGAGAGAACACAAGTTAATTGAACCGTTAGAAATAATGGGCTAGTCCATTTAGACCCATGTATATTTCAGTTTTTTCCTAAATCTTAAAGCCTAGGTTGCCCATATGTGTTTTGGCCAATGGCAGCTCACATGGGAGTGAAGCGAGAGCTAAAGTTTAGTTCCACATGGAAAGTTGAAGGAGAGTTGCATCAACTTATAAGGTGGAGTGTTGCATCATTTTGTAAGTGAGTGGCAATAAAAGAGATACATGCGCGCGCTCCTCCGACGCCGCCGGCCGCCCGCCCCTCTATACTTGCGCCGCCACCGTAGTCTACTCCATCCCGCTTGCCGGCAGACGGGAGAGCAGGTCTCTGGAACCACTCACCCTTGTGATCTTGTACGAGAGAGGGCGAATAAGGTTTTTGGGGTTGTCTTCCATCCAAGTCGGACGGTGCTGCCTACCGCCGTCTGCTTTGATCAGTCTTCCCCAAAGTTTCTGCTGCGACAACCGAACGGTATGTGCTACGTGCTCCTGTTTGGTTATTCATCATGTTCTGCGAGTACATGTTTAGCTGCTGTTTGTTTTCGTTCATTCTGTTGTTTAGTACATCTAGTATGTTTGAGTTACATGAGCTAGTAGCTTTTTTTGTCATGCTTAATATTCTAAAATTAATCATGGAAATTATGCCTAATATTCCAATAATACAAAAACCTTATTATAGGCAATTTCCTGAATTAACAATGACTTGTTTTACCGATGCACTGAAGCCGGATAAGTTTACCGGTGTGCACTTTAAGAGGTGGCAGTACAAGGATGAGCTTTGGCTGACCACGATAAAAGTGTTCCAGATTAGTAAAGGCAAACCTGAAGAAACTATATCTGACGAGGATCAGAGAAAGTTCGAGGAAGCCAATACTATTTTTGTGGGGTGCATTTTGAGCATTTTTGTTGACCGTCTGTATGATGTGTTTATGCACATAAAAGACGGGAATGAACTCTGGGACACACTGGACGCATAGTTTGGTGCTGCAGATGCTGGCAGTGAACTGTACATCATGAAGAGGTTTTTGATTTTAAGATGACAAAGGACCTTCCTGTGGTTCAACAAACTCATGAGATACAGTGCATTGCCAAAGAGCTCGAACTCCTTAAGTGTGCCTTACCCAACAAATTTGTGACGGGTTGCATTATTGCTAAGTTGCCTCCTTCATGGAGGAACTTTGCCACAGATCTCAAACACAAGAGACGGGAGATATCAGTTGAAAATTTGATAGCGTCCTTGATTTTGAGGAGAAGACTCGGGCTAAGGACACTACTGAGAAAGGAGAGGGTCATGCTACTGCTAACTTTGTGTAAAAAGGCAAATCCATAGGCAAGAACAAAGGAAACTTCAAGTCCTTCTTTAACAAGCCTGTAAAGACTACGACCTTTAAGAAGAAGACGAACACGAACAAGAGTGATCTGTCTTGTTTCACTTGTGAAGAGCCCGGCCACTTTTTTAAGGACTGTCCAGATTGCGCAAACCGCAGAGGAAAAAAAGGCCAAGACTGTCAACGTCGTGACCGCTAGCAATACTGATGGGTATGGTAATTTATTTACTGTTTTTTCAGTATTTTAATTATCATGTTGGTGGCTTGATACGGGTGCTAATGTTCATGTGTGTACTGACATCTCTATGTTCACTTTTTATCAGGTCCGCCCGCTCGGGAAAAACGGATGAAATACTCCCTCCGTTTCAAAATATAAGATGTTTTAGGTTTGTCAAGGAAATATATCTAGACTTTTTTTAATGTCTAGATTCACTCCAAACTTAAGTGAACCTACATACTCTCTCGTCCAAGAATAGATGTCTTAGATTTTGAAATTTTGGATGAATCTATATACTAAATAGTGTCTAGATTCACCCAAATTTTGACAAATTTGAGACATCTATTTTGTGACGGAGGGAGTACTAAAAGTAGTCTAGATACATTTGTTTCATAAATTTAAAACATCTTATATTTTAAAACGGAAGGAGTAGTATTTTGGGCGGAGAGAGTATTTAGCGACCATCGCCAGATCACTTGAGCAAGAATCAGAGGTCATAGTAGCTCTTTGCGGTTATGAAAAGAAAAACAAGGGGTACACAAAAAACACAGCTGGTCAGGTAATCCACCGTCCCATTTTATTCATTCCAAGCCAATAGAACATGATTGAACTTATTAATGTATCGATGCTTTTTGTCTTTTTGTTAAGGGTGGATTAATTCGCGCATCAATGCTGCTTGTAAATCAGAGGTTCAAATCAAATCCAAACTATAGTACTAGCGACTAGTGCTTGATGAACACGTTGTACTCGACGGTGGCGTCGCCGGTCTTGTGGTCCAAGGTGTTCGTCCTGGCCTGCGCGTAGCCTCGTGCCCACCTGAAGACCCCCGTGCCCCCGACGACGGCCATCTCGCGGACGGCGCTGGAGTCAGCGTTGCGGCCCATGATGGCGAGGGTGCTGCCGTTGTACCTGCTTCCGTCGGTGAAGACGAAGTTCATGTTCATGAGCAGCGAGACCTCGTCCTTGCCGGCGCTCATGTAGGTGCCCTGCGCGCGGCCGAGGAGCCTGGAGGAGTTGAGCTCCGGCCCCTCGGTGAGCGGGTCGTCGATGACCATCACGGCGCCGAAGCCCGTCTTGGAGGCGCTGGTCGTCGTCGCGCGCGCGACTTGTACGACGGTCGGGCTCGGCCCGCTCACCACGTCGTGCCAGTAGAGCTTGATGTGCGTGGTCTTCTCGCCCGGCGCCGCGGACGGGGTGGCCTGGGTGGCGGGGGAGGCGGCGGCGAGGGCGAGGAGGGCCAGGAGGAGCGCGGCGGTGGTGGCCATGGCTGGCTGGCTGGTGTTTCTCGGTGCTGCGGTGTGTTTGTGTCCGGTGATGTGGGCGCGGTCGCGTATTTATGCGTGCGTGTGGGGTCGGTGGAACACAATTATGGGGCGTGTTTGACGGTTGAGGCAGGGAGGGAGAAGTATGTGTATGGCGTGTCGAGGTCGTTGCTTTGCTTCGGTTGAGATTAAGGATGACAATTTTATCTATGGATAGTACCAGCGGTTGCTTTACCTGTATGGATAGGGTATAGACACACTTTTTATCCATAGGTAATACCTATATCCTATCCGTTAAATCATGGGTACGGGTATGGGTATAGATTTTTACCCATGGTTATATCTATACCTTGTCGTTTAAACTGACATGTCAAACTTATCTATAGAGTTTGAAACTATGCGGCCGAGAAGCCTAGGAACGAATATGAGATTGCGATTTCTAAATGTGTACTCGTCTACTATTAGTAAGTAGAGATTATTGTCTTTTTTTAAATATGCTATTGATGAAAGTAAAATTTGAAATAACTTGTATACTATTGGATATACCCGCCGGTACCCAATGGGTACGGGTACCCGTCGAGTATGAGTATGGATAAAGTTTTATACTCGCGGGTATGAGTATGGGTAAGTTTTTGTACCCATTAACTACACCGGTATGAGTATGATATTGCTCTACACTATTCATATCTTACTCATTGCCATCCTTAATTGAGATGTTCGGTTGGATGCCATCATGCAGCATGCTGGAAAGGCTAGAAAACTAAAAGAGAAAAGATTGCCACCACTGGAAGTGTAGAAAAGTACTAAGAGCAACTCCAAGGCGCTGTAAAAACTGCTTTTTTTTGGGCGTGGGCGTCGGAAAAACGTGCTTCAGCGGACGCGCGGCGCGGTGGACACGCGGGATATTGCGGCTCCACGCACGGGATATTTGGTCCACGAGCTACAACGCGCAATAAAACTTGACGTTGCGCGCGAACGCCAACCGCCAAGTTCATTCCCTCCCATGCTCGTGATTTCGCCTCTCGTGTGATCGCGATTTCGCCTAGGTCACGCCGGCGAGATTCCGATGATGGACGGCTTCTCCCCCTACCTCAATACCAATTTCTCCACGGCGGAGCCTGATTTACCCTTTCCTTCGCCCTCCCACCTCGCTGTCGCGCCGACGATAAACCCTAGCGGCGGTCTGGCGCGACACCTCTTCATCTCGCCTCGGCCAAACGCCACGACAGCGACTGGTACCACTGCGTTGGCGCCAGTGAAGACATCAAAGAAGGCCGCGGCCAAGCGCCCTGCTAGCGCAGCGGCGCTAAACAAGGAGAAGGGGACCTCCATGAAGAATACGAAGGTAGGCGCCACGGCGGCTGCGGCAGCGGCTGCGGCCGCCCAATTCTAGCCTCCTGCATCGCCACCGCCACAACTAGCGCCACAGGGACCCTTCCCACCGGAATACGGCGGGGGCTCATCTACGCCCAACCCGGTCGACAATATGACCTCAAGGTATGACCAATTTGCCAATCCTTTTATGTTGTACATTGGATAAATAAGAGTAGGCAATGATAGATTATTTTGTTCCTATGTAGCGTGGACGATGATACATACTACTCATATATGAATGTTGGGTCCAACTACTCGCAAGAATATGCGTATTAAGAAAATAATGGTGAGTATGGAGTGGATGAACACGAGGAGGGTATGGTGGATGCGCCTAGGGGAAGGTCGGGTAACTACACCGCCAAAGATGATGTCTTGCTATGTAGAATATGGTGCAAGGTGGACATAGATCCGACCACCGGTACGGACCAAACAAAAGATACATATTGGGCAAGAATCACGGTTTTGTTCAAACATGGGTGGCTATGAAGGCTACGAAGGCATGTGTGGTGTGGTGGCTCATCCGGGTGGTTTCATGGCTTCAATGGGAGCTCCGATGTCATCTATGCCTACTAACAATGAAGGCGGCATATGATCACCGGTTGATTCTACTCAAGCACAAGATGAAGATTAAAAAAATGATGCTGAAGAAGATGACGGCGAGGACAAGTGATTGTTGATTTACTTGTGGTTGCATGAACTATGCTTTAGTCCTTTTGTTGTCTTGGACTATGTTCTATGTTTTAGATTTTATTGTTTGGACAACTGAAAATTTGTTTTCTTGTTCATGTTTTTGTGTGATGATGTCATCAAGCGCCGAACAGCCACGCACGCTGTATTTTAGTGCCTCAGGAATAGCTGTGCAGTTCGTGCGCCCAAAATTTTAGCACTAGGAAAAACGATTCACAAACGCATGCGTAAAAAAGCAAAATCGGGCGTGGTAAACTATTTTTAGCGCGCGCGGCGAGATACAACTCTTGTTAGAGTTGCTCTAAAGCACTCAGGTAGTCAGGTTCCTCGCTTGTTCCAACACTAAACATGTTTTTCAGTTTTTCTTATCTATTTTCTTTTGAGAAACAGTTTTTCTTATTTAGAAGATCTGTTTGGACTAGACGATTATAGGAGCATCATTGGAGCGGAGATTTTTGGCTCCCGAGCTCTTATTTAAAGAAAATTCAAAGTCATATTTATGTGTTCCAAAAAATATTAAAATAATATCTAGATGTGGCCTGCAAAAAATCAATTTCAAATGCTTTGTACTCTGAGTTGTATAAAAATGGAGCATAGATCTATGCAAGTATGTTTTCAAATACCAAATTGTATCAAATTTGTTATTTTTCTGTAGGCCAAAATACAAAGAATTTTAGGTCATGGTTTTGCATGCCTATGGGATACAACATTGATTATGTCTAAAATTAATTTTAGATATTTTTGTAACCTGTAAAATATGGTTTTTATATTTTTTAAATGAAAAGTGCAGTGGTGCTCGGGAGCCAAAGACACTTCCCGCACCATTCCACCCAAAAAAGAAACCTCTATTGCGACAACTACTTGTGTATGCCACGCTTAATTTGTGTAGTATGTCCCGTTCTTTCTAAAACGAAGTACTCCCTCCGTCCTTAAAAAAAGAATATCAAAGTTTTGTACCTTTGGGAGCTTTCGGCCAACACGTTGTTGGCATCGTTGTATAGTTTTCCTATGGGGCGTCGACGACGGCCGAACGGGGCGAAGGGAGAAGGCGGAACGACGGGAGGAAGAACACTGCAGTGCACGACCCGCTTCTTCTTCGTCATGTTCCCCGTTGGCTTCCACGCGCGAGGACACGGCTTGGGCGCCGGAGCCACAATGACGTCTGGCTATTCCAGCTGCGCCGCTTAGCGGCACCAGCAGTTGACGGGGCTTGTGGGTGCCCCGCGCTTCCTCTTCGGGGCAACCGTCGGAGCCACGGGAGGCGGCGGTTGAGGACGCGTGACCTCGCCAACGACGGGCAGGAGCTCGGTTAGGTCCATGTCATCGAATCCAAGACACGGCAAAGCCGATAAGCAAGTAGATCGGCGGCGGCCCAGAAGCAAAGAAATGTGCAAGCTGAAATGTCCTTCTCGTGCGGATGTCCCCACGAGCACGCAGTCCTTGTATGTAGAGGTCATGGTGTGGTTTTTTTTTGGCCTCTTCAAATTTTTTTCGGGACCAGAGATTTTATGCATCTGTTAGGAATTCATTTTTTTGTCGAGATCGAGTTGCTCCAACCTGGCAGGTTTCCGTGGATGGATGGTGGGTCTAGGAGATCTGCATTGGTTGACTTGTGCGGATTGTTAGGATTTAATTAATAGATTAGATTAATTAAAGGGATAATCCTTCTATGTAATCCTCTATATCGGTTTGCAAGTAAGAAACCAAGGTTATCGAACCAGTAGGAGGAAGGAAACGTCTCAAAGGTGTTGCAAGCAACGTGGAAACCTGCACAACACATACTCAAGACTTTGCCCCAACGAACAGTGAGGTTGTCAATCTCACCGGTTGTTGTAACAAAGGATTAACTGTATGGTGTGGAAGGTGATGATGGTTTGCAGCAAGTAAACAGTAACAGTGGAAGCTGTATCAATGGTAAAGATTGGACCGGGGTCCATAGTTCACTAGAGGTGTTCTCCTTAGATAAACAAACATGACATGCTGGGTAAACAAATTACAGCAGGGCAATTGAAAGGACTGAGCAAGGCATAACAATGCAATACTAGACAAAAAGATCCTATGAGATTTAATTGGGCAATACAACAATATACATAGACCGCCATCCAACTGCATCTATGACTAGAAGTCCACCTTTGGGTTATCATCCGAACCCCCTCCAGTATTAAGTTGCAAGCAACAGAGAACTGCTTTAAGCAAAGTGTGTAAGGTAAACAATCCACTTGTTCCATGAACAAGAGACCGTTATTTTCTCCCTAGTGGCAACAACACATCTACAACCGTAGAAATTTCTGTCACTTTCCTTGATTAAGTAGAGGCATGAACCCACTATCGAGCATAAATACCCCTTCTTGGAGTCACTAGCAACTACTTGGCCAAGATAGCTACTTAACAATGGAGAGCATGCAAGATCATAAACAACACAGACATGATAGAATCAATAATACAAAACCATTAATCAATCTGACATAGTAATCTCAATATCCATCGTATCCCCGCAAAAACAACATGCATGATTACAAATAGATTAGATCTTGGTCATGAACGGAGATCATAAGATCTACACATGAAAGCACAAGGAGGAGATACAACCATCTAGCTACTACATGGACTCGTAGTCCAAGGTGGAACTACTCACGCTTCATACCGGAGGCTGGCATGATGAAGAAGAAGGCCTCCGGGAAGATCTCCCCTCCGGTAGGGTGCCGAAAAGATCTTCAGATCCCCCTGATCTAGGGACGATGGTGGCGGCGTCTACATACGATTTCATGGAATATTGATCGGGTGCCTAGGGTTTCTGCATCGGGGGCTTCTTATAGGCGAAGAGGCGAGGCATGGGGGCCACCAGGGCGGCTGCACCCCCCCAGGTGCGGGGTGGGCCCACCTGCGGGGCCAGGGGGTGTGGCCCCTGGTGGGTCTTCTCTGTCTCGTACTCCGGCTTCGTGTTCCCCACAGTAAAATATTGACTTTGGATTTTGTCCTGTCCAATTCCGAGAATATTGATTTTTTGCCTTTCTGGAACCACAAACAGAAGAAAACAAGCAACTGGCACTGTGGCAACTTGTTAATAGGTTAGTACTAGAAAACATATAAAAACACCTCAAAGTATGGACAAAGCAAAGCAAAGTAGATAGTAAAAAAACACGGAACATCAAAAATTATAGATACGTTTCCGACGTATCAAGCATCCCCAAGCTTAGCTCCTGCTCGTCCTCGAGTAGGTAAGTGATAAAAGAATAATTTCTAAGGTGACATGCACCATCAAAACCAAGATCAAACCATTTGCAAGCATTGAAAGCTGGGATCAAAGAACTCTAAACATGTGCATATAAGATGGAGTTCTAACAATAAGACAAAGTAACTATGCATGCAACATGAAAGGATACAAACAAAGATCATGAATAACATGCATTGAAAAACATTTGTTTGTTTCACATATAGAAAACATAGCATAGTGGCATTTAGCTTGTCCCTCATAGAGTAGCAAATAGATGCATAGGAAACCTTCAAAGTTCATAAGAGTGACTAGATACAAATAGCACAAGAACAAGCAATATCAACAATATGCATCAACCAATAAGTTTTGGGACATTGCACATAGAACTAAGAATGGCAACTATGCTCTCTTAACTGGTGCCTAAAGGTAGAAGGTGGAGACTCAATATAATAGTGGAAGAAAGGCCCTTCATAAAGGGAAGCAGGGATTTCAAGTCTCAAAAAGAGCTTCCAAAAATTATGGTACTTGTTAGCTTTCAGCCCTCATTGCCCCTATCATAAGCATCTTGAAGTGATTAAGGTTTAAAGTGAACAGACTATGGAGTATATGCTTAACAAAGTATAAGTTGGCAATCTCATGTCCCTTGAATATGAGGGCCGCACCGCATGCTACTCAACTTTGGTCACCTGTAAGTTCTTGTTATAGTAAGTACATGTGTATCATAGAGAACCGCCAATGGGGTACCCCTTGCACATGGTACATGAGCAATCCCATAACCAAAATGACAAGGCAAGCAGACAATGAGCATCTCAACGATATTTTTATTTACTATTTGCATAGATTTTTATTGAGGATGCTTCACAGATTTCTCATTATGGTGATGATGCAAGTTTCCACTATGATTAGGCATGACTTAGGCTAGTGGCCCAGGCGTTTCTCTAACACAAAATACATAACTCCATGGACTTACAAGCTAACATCCATAGACAAAAGAGCATGATATCAACTGTGTACAAAGTACAAGTGCAATGTTGAAAATGTTCCCCATGACAGCATGGTTCTGCTAATTCTAACGTATAAGTGCAATCATATACAACATAGATGACACAATGGTTCAAGTTTATTAGGGGCAAGGAATATAAAATGTGCCATCAAGTTTGTGAGGGCTTTAATCACTAAGTTTTCACATAACAAAATAGTTTTAAATTGGAAGATAGATGAAAACAAGAATATACTTGGAATGGTGTAACACCATTCATAGGAATTTATAGTGGACACTTTGGAATAACTTGGTTTCTTGGGAGTTGGAAGAATGAGTAGAGATTACTCATACAAGTGGAGGCTAGCAAAAGGCTGGGAGCAACCAACTAAGAGAGCAATAATGGCCATAATCATGCAGGGCGACAAAACATTACTAATCAAAGCAAAGAGTGGTACTACAAGTCAAGGACTAAATGATCATAGAGGATATGGTGACTTGTTTATAGTCATAACATGGTGTGAGCATGTGCCAAGTCAACCCAAACAAAGCATCAAAGGAGAATACCACAATACTATGCTTTTGTATGCTAAAACAACGCATAATTCTTTCAAGGCACACTAAGAAATCCCAATTGTTTGGAACAATTCATTCTACAACAATAATCACTAAGAATAAGGTCAAAAAACACCTAGGATGTCATGCTAAAGTCTAAGTCACAATCAATGCAGGCTCCTCTTGCACTTTCAAGCAAGAACTTTCTACTCCTTTCCAACACCAATCGACTTATTTGAAACAACACAGCGAGAACGGGGGTACAAACTACTTTATTCAAGAAAACTAAACAAACTAAGCAAAGCAAATGAAAACTAAGATGCTCCAAGAACAACACAACAATGCATGAAACAATAAAAACGAAGTGTCTAGAAAGACCTGAGCTTTTTATTGATGAAGAAGGGGATGCCTTGGGCATCCCCAAGCTTTGACGCTTGTACCTCATGGATGTTTCTTGGGGTGACACCGGGGTGGCATCCCCAAGCTTGAGCTTTTGTCCATTCTTCATCTCATTACATCATTCTCTCTCTCTACACCTGCAATTTTTCTTTCATACAAAACTTCACACAATCTTCATTAGCAATATTAGTGTATTCAAAAGATAATAGACCTTTGGGTTTAGATTTAGAACAGCAAAAAATTTCACCAAAACAAAAGCTACTGTAGTAACTCCTTCAAAAAGCTCAATTTCCCCAAAAGAACCCCAAAAGGAATCAATAAGAAGCAAATGCAAATAATGGCAGAAATCTGTTAAAACAGACCAGCATGTAGAAACCAATTTTTTTGAAGACCTTATGTTGCTCAAATAAAAAAGTGTTGAACTAACAAAAGTTATCTAACATACTGGGGAATTTATTCGTAACTTTTCAGCTCAATACGACTTACAGAGACTCCTCACGAATTTTTATGGTGGAGGACAGAAATCTGTTTTCGGACAGCAACTCCCCAAATCTTACTTCCCTCTCATTAGAGGTCATTATTGGCACAAAAAACAAATAAAAAGGATAAGTAGAGGTCATTACTAAAGTAATAACTTCCAAGACTCAAGGAAACTCTTGGGTTATCTCCCAACAAGTACTTTTCTTTAACGCCTTTAAGTTAGGCATGAAAGTTTGAGAAGATGCTCACATAAGAAATATGAATTGAAGTAAAAGAGAGCATCAAGAAGCAAATTCAGAACACATTTAAGTCTAACCCACTTCCTATGCATAGGAATCTTGTAAAGAAACAAGTCATGAAAGCACAAAGCAACAAGCATAGGAAAACAAAACAAGTTCAACTTCAAAATTTTCAACATAAAGAGAGGGAACTTAATATTATTGAGATGCATAAAACCATGTTTCCCTCTCTCATAATAACTTTTCGTAGCATCATGAATAAAATTAACAATATAGCTATCACATAAAACATGTTTTTCATGATCTACAAACACATAATTTTTATCAAGCTAAAAAATAGTGGGATTAAAACCTTCAAACCCACTTTTAAGAATTTTATAACAAGGTGACTGATCATTCAATAGAGGACCATCGTCTAGAGATTTATCATAGACATTTTCTAAGCAAAACTCTTTAGTACCATACATTTTGAAGTTAGGCACAAATATAGGATTATCATAGATAATAGGAGCATAACTATGATCACAAGTTTTACCCATAGCAGATATTTCAAAAGAATCCACAGGAACATAACATTCATCCTCCTTCGGTAAGCATGGGGGACAATCAAATAATATAAGAGGTAAAGAGTTACTCTCATTAGAAGGTAGGCATGGGTAGATCCATTCTTCCTCCTCTTGAACATCACTCTCCTCATCTTTTTCATCTAATGAGCTTTCAGGTTCAGCAATTTCGTCTTCCTTAGGCTCCTGCAAGGCATTAGGCTCTTCCGTTTGTGGAAAGCACCTATTAAAATATTTAAGAATATAACCATTCGCTTCCTTGTAATTATCAAAGCAAAATTTAAGTATCTCATAAACCTCCTATTCATAAGGTGCATCATCAGTATTTTCAAGTAAAATAGCAAGTTCAAATGCACCCTTGAAAGCAATTAATTCTTCAATTTGTTCCACATCATAAAAGTCATAAGTTCCCTTAACATAAGAAGATATGGTAACATTATCATTATACTCACACTGAAAAGGAAGGTGTTTATACCTCCTACAGCAACAAGATTTATCAAAGCAATAAGTAACATTATAAGTAGAGCACATGTCTCTAGCAATAGTATTCAACTTATCAATTTGTTCTCGTAAGTGTTTTCCTTTTTGTGATAAACGGTGTTCCTTATAATAATACTTTCGTTCTTCCGTGAACCCACCTTGCCAATAAGAACTAGTTTCAAAGAAACCATCCATTGATAGAAAGTATGACCAAGCAAGGCAATAACAGACCAGCAACTAGAGCAGGGTCACAACTAGAGCATGACCTAAATTTTTTTGGAGTTTTTGATAAAAAGAGGCAAACAAAACCAAGCAAAAGAAACTAAGAAAACTAAAAACAAAGTAAAGAGAAAGGTTGTGGAGGACTCCCCTTCTGAAGACGTTCTTAGCCTCCCTGGAAACAGCGCAAAAAAACTTGTTGATGGCTACTTGTTGACGTGGAGCGCTTCGTCGAGAAACCCCAAGATCAAGGTGTGATGCAGCATAGCAGCAAGTCTCCCCTCAGTAAGAAACCAAGGTTATCGAACCAGTAGGAGGAAGGAAATGTCTCAAAGGTGTTGCAAGCAACGTGGAAACCTGCACAACACAAACTCAAGACTTTGCCCCAACAAACAGTGAGGTTGTCAATCTCACCGGTTGCTGTAACAAAGGATTAACTGTATGGTGTGGAAGGTGATGATGGTTTGCAGCAAGTAAACAGTAATAGTGGAAGATGTATCAATGGTAAAGATTGGACCGGGGTCCATAGTCACTAGAGGTGTTCTCCTTAGATAAACAAACATGGCATGCTGGGTAAACAAATTACAGCAGGGCAATTGACAGGACTGAGCAAGGCATAACAATGCAATACTAGACAAAACGATCCTATGGGATTCGATTGGGCAATACAACAATATACATAGACCGCCATCCAACTGCATCTATGACTAGAAGTCCACCTTTGAGTTATAATCCAAACCCCCTCCAGTATTAAGTTGCAAGCAACAGACCACTGCTTTAAGCAAAGTGTGTAAGGTAAACAATCCACTTGTTCCATGAACAAGAGACCGTTGTTTTCTACCTAGTGGCAACAACACATCTACAACCGTAGAGATTTCTGTCACTTCTCTTGATTAAGTAGAGGCATGAACCCACTATCGAGCATAAATACCCCTTCTTGGAGTCACTAGCAAATACTTGGCCAAGATAGCTACTTAACAATGGAGAGCATGCAAGATCATAAACAACACAGACATGATAGAATCAATAAGACAAAACCATTAATCAATCTGACATAGTAATCTCAATATCCATTGTATCCCCGCAAACACAACATGCATGATTACAAATAGATTAGATCTTGGTCATGAATGGAGATCATAAGATCTACACATGAAAGCACAAGGAGGAGATACAACCATCTAGCTACTACATGGACCCGTAGTCCAAGGTGGAACTACTCACGCTTCATACCGGAGGCTGACATGAGGAAGAAGAAGGCCTCTAGGATGATCTCCCCTCTGGCAGGGTGCCGAGAAGAGCTTCAGATCCCCCTATCTTGGGACGATGGTGGTGGTGGATATAGACGGTTTCGTGGAATATTGATCGGGTGCCTAGGGTTTTTGCATCGGGGGCTTCTTATAGGCGAAGAGGCGAGGAAGGGGGGGGCACCAGGGCGGATGCACCCCCCAGGGATGGGGTAGGCCCACCCACGTGGCCAGGGGGTGTGGCCCCTGTGGGTCTCCTCTGTCTCGTACTCCGGCTTCGTGTTCCCCACGGTAAAATATTGACTTTGGCTTTTGTCCCGTCGAATTCCGAGAATATTGATTTTCTGCCTTTCTGGAACCAAAAAGAGAAGAAAATAGGCAACTGGCACTGTGGCAACTTGTTAATAGGTTAGTACCAGAAAACATATAAAAACACCTCAAAGTATGGACAAAGCAAAGCAAAGTATATAGTAAACACGCATGGAACATAAAAAATTATAGATACATTTCCGACGTATCACCCACTTCTTGAAATCATCATTAATTTTTCATAGTTTATTACAACATGATCATGATGAATTTTAATTTACCAAATGTAAATTAATATTCTCTGGTTTACCATGTAGCTAACCGCTGGCTGGAAGAGAGTTCGATGCACTCGAGCTTAATGGCCACAACTACCCTACATGGGCATGGAAATCATGATATCTCTTGCATCCCAGACTCTGGAGGATCCCTTTTCGGCTGGAGTCACGCTGCTGAGAGATGAATAAAAATATGCTGACTTGTACATTATAAGGCACCATATCCACCTGGATCTTAAGTCCGAGTATTTGGAGGAGGAATCCCCATTTACTTTGTTTCAGGCCCTCAAAACGAGGTATGAAAAGAAGAAGGCAGGTGTCCTACCTGAAGCACTTCATGATTGGACTCATCTTCGATTCCACAACTTCAAGTCCATCGGGGATTACAATCATGAAGTTCATAAGATAAGTTCAAAATTGCGCTTTTGTGAGAAGAAACCTACAGATGCGGAAAAGATAGAAAAAAACTCTATCCAATATGCTCCCATCTGAAAGGCTCCTCCAGCAATAATACCGAGCTCGTGACTACCAGGTCTATTCAGACCTTATTCATATCCTACTTCAGGCTGAAAAGCATGATGAGCTTCTTTCTCAGAATGGCTCTCAGCGCCCGGTTGGTTCCCAACCTTTGCCGGAAGTTCATATGAATGTCGCGAACGAAAGAAAGTTTAGTGGTGCCTTCAACGGCAACCAATCAAACTTCAAGGGTAAGCATAAGCTCAACTGGAACAACAAGCATCGAAACTCGGACCGTGGGAAAGGCACCACAAATCCAAGTTTGACAAAACTAAGCTTTGTGATAAGTGTAGATGCTACACACACTCTACTAACAAATGCAAGACCCCAAAGCATATGGTAATTCTCTACCAGTAATCCCAAGGACACAAATTACCTCAAGGGAAAAGGTTTGAAACTAACTTCAACCTTCATCTGAATGGAACCAATGGAGCTGGTTGTTCGCAAGATGTTCCTCTCGGACCTAGCAACACCATGACTCTCCAGCCATTAGAGGACTCTATGAGCATGAAGGACATGATCATTGAGTATACCTCAAACGACGTGTTTGGAGACTTCAACTAGTCTTACTATCTGATCAGTTTTAGTCATGTCTATTTGTGATGTTGTAATAGAACATAAGTATTGTTATGACAATATATTGTATCAGCACTCTGATATAAAATAAGATTGTATTCTGTATATCTGAGGAAACTCTATATAGATTTCTACGGGATTCAATCCGATGAATGAGGAACAAGTATTTGAAAAAAATACCCTCTCTACTGTTTGGATTGTACTACACGTGCATCCAACCCGTAGCACATGTTGCATATAAAGCAATTCCATTGGTCACAACTTGCTCGAGTTCAAATTCCCTCACTAGACTTTGTGTGCATCTCGTGCACCACTACTGGGAAGCCAATTTTGAGGCCTTCGAACCTAAAAAATAATACAAGTTGAACCACTTAAGTTCCTTGAACTCATTCAAGGAGACATTTGTGTTCTTTCAACCATTGTATGGACCATATTAGGTATTTTCATGGTATTCATTGATCCATCTACACGATGGTCACAAGTATGACTTATGTCCACACGAATCCATGCATTTACCATGATAATGAGGGAAATAATTAAGTTACATGTCCATTATCTTGAAAGTCAAATTTTATCAATTTGCATGGACAATGATGTAGAATTCTCCTCATGTGGTTTCAATGACTTGCATGGCCTTGGGGATTGAAGTTCAGCACTTTGTCCCATACGTCCATACTCAAAATGGTTTGGCTGGATCCATAATTAAGAGGATCAAAATCATTGCAAGTCCTTTGTTAATGAATTGCAATTACTAACTTGACGTTGGAGTCATGCAGCTTTACACACTGCTCAATGACTAACTACATATCACAGTACTCCTCTGTAATTGATACGTGGAAATCCTCCGAGTATTTCCCATCTGCGTAAGTTTGGAAACGCTTCACGCGTACCGATCTCACCACCACAACATACATCATTGGTACCACATACTTGGGATCTATGTGGGGTTCAAATCTCCGCCGAGCAACATGTACCTTGAAACCCTCATTAGGGATACATTCATATCCCAGTATGTTGATTGCTTATATTAAATGATGTATTATTTCCACGCATTAGGGGAGACTTTATGTACCACACAAAATGCCAGGAAATCAGTTGGGACTCCACGTTCCACCTTATATCCACGTATTCAAGAATTTGGATTACGTCCGGAATTCATATTTTTGCAACATATTGCAAATAACCTGCCAGATTCATTTACTGATCTCAAAGGTGTTACAAAATCCTTTACTCCGTCTAGAAATGCGCCCAAAAGAGTGGAGGTACCGATAAAAACTACTTAGCTCCCATACCCGAGAAGAGGGGGGAGTAGTACGATCTCTAACTAGGATCTAGCTTCTTGCAAGCAACAAAGAAAACTTGGGAGAAATCCTCTAAATCAGTAAATGCAAGTCAACCTAGCGTTAACAAACACCTTATGGGTAGTATACACCAAGTGGAAGGGAAACCTCCACAAACCCAGCTTCAGCTTGCACACACTGGTTGGGACATCGGAACACCTAGACTCACGTGTATTGGGAAATCATGAAGAGTCATCATAGGTGCATGAGATTTCCTCCTACAATATCGATTCTGGAGAATCATATTACAAAAGCCTACAATTGTCGACAAATATTTCTATTATATGATTGCAAACATCCTTCATAATGATTTAGATCCAAATACCATGGCCATGGCAGAGTGTAAACCACTTGCTTGGACTGAAACAAACAAAGGATGCAATACAAGCAGAATTGGCCTCGCTCCTCCAATTTAATTCCCTATACGAGATTCAACATGTTTTATTCTAGAGAACAACAAGGTGGTGAGAAACCAAGGCTTGTAGCATAAGGTCAGGTTTCTGTAGAGATTCGAGACCTACTCTCCAGACAGGATTGGAATCCTCAAAATTTTCCGATAAATATATCATTGGCAATGCAAAATCATCTATCTATGCAGTTGATAGATGCAGTGACTATATTTCGTGTGGATCACTAGATTTGAACATGTATGGTTCCCGATGGAATCTCTATCCAAATCGAAATATAAATGCAACATGCATTGTGTACAAATCAATAATTCAATACATGGCTTATTGTTGTCGGTATATTTTGGTACAACCAACATAGTGAGTTCCTTATACACAAGGATTACTCCTACAATGATGATTACCCATGCGTGTTTGTCATGCACAAGGATTATTCCTGCAATGACGAAGCACGTTATCATCTAAATGACGGAATTTAAGATAAAGGATTTGGATAAAACCAATTAGTGCTTATGACTAATACTCGTGCACCTTCACTCAAGTATTATGGTACACCATGTTGGTTGTGTAAGAAAATATTGCATAAACTTACTATGGACAAGTCATATCCATCTCCCATGCCAGTTGTTCGATCTCTAGACATAGAGAAAGATTCACTCAAACCACGGGATGATGTAGAAGTGATGTTGGGACTTGAAGTTCCATATCCCAGTGCCATTGGACCCACCAACACAATTGGTTGGGAATCAAGAATATCTTTTGATATCTCCAAGGCACCACACATTATTTGACATGTTCATGTAATTTTAGAGAAATCTAAACTCCAATATCATTAGAATACACTGATGTTGGCTACTTGAATGATCCCCATAATGTGTACCTACATGGTAGAAGTGTCACTCCGTTAATGTCTTCGAAATAGACTTCGGTGACTACACCTACCAATCATTCTGAAATACAAAGCCACATTGACATGTGTAGCTTTATAGAGTAAAATAAACCACATACATGAGTCATGTGGTATTGGTTCTCTTGAATCATTGACCATTATCTATACAGATAATGTTGCTTGTGTTGCATAGATGCAAATATGATACATCAAGAGTAATATCACTAAGCATATTGACTCTAAATTGTTTTATCTCCATGAACTCTAGAAGATTCAGGAAATAAACGTCTTGCGAGTCAAATCACGCGGCAATAACATCGCTAATCTATTCATGAAGTCTCTACCAACTTTAACATTTCATAAATGTTTTTATGGAATTGGTATTCGACGGCTTCAGGATTTGCAAGAATCAGGGGGAGTATCACTCTGGACAACTCCTATTTAAAGCATCATATTACACTCCTTTTTTCCTTTATGAGTTTACTATCTAGGTTCTCATCAAGGTTTTAATAAGGTAATATCAACACAAGATCGTATGTCATACTTCCTTTTCCCCCACCGGGGTTTGGAAAGTATACACACCATATATATTGTCCTCTAAACTCTATGGGTTTTTCCTCTTTATAAGGTTTTTCTCATATGGAGTTAACACGGAGGCAATAATCATTATATGCTGTATCATTTTCTCCTTATTTTCTCACTGGGTTTGAAGGAGTTTTAACAGCATATCTAACCATATGTTGCACCATTTTCTTCTTATTTTCCCACTGGGGTTAAAGGAGTTTTAGCAACATATCATACACTATTGTTCTCATATTTTTCCCCACAGGGTTTTTGGAGGAGATAATTCCAAAGATGATTGATCGCAAGAACATGGAAGGATTAGGTGGAGTGTTAGGATTTAATTAATAGATTAGATTAATTAAAAGAATAATTCTTTCATGTAATCCTCTATGTCGGTTTGCAAATAGCAACCGACATATCTCGCACCCCTTGTACGGACGCGACTCTCGCTCGTGTCTCTTCCCCTTTGTATATATACTAAGAATCATCAATAAAAAGAATGAGTTGAATCATTTGCTATTTGTTTGTCGTTCTCTCGATTTCTTTCAACACGGATCAGCACTCGAGTCGATGTTGGGGTTGGTGGACTGGTGCTGAAATGGCGACTTCCTTCCTCGATCACTCACTCCCCGGCCCGACCTTTCGGCCGGTCTCGCATTGGTTGATTGTCTCTTTCTGTTCGAGACGATGACCGTCATGGAGTCTACGGCCGAGTCCACGTACGGCAACATCGCATCCATCATTCGGTCCGGATGCCGTGTCACATACGTCACGCATACACCACCGCGAGCACATTTTGAATCTGTGATTCGCTTGCTGAAGAACACCGCTTACGACAAACACTAGTGGAAACGAGGGCTTTTGTTGATCCCGAAAATGGGCTTTAACACCGGTTCTTCTACGAACCGGTGTTAAAGGGGGGGCCGTACCAGCGTGGCCTCTGCGGCATTAAAGGAGCCCCCCCTTTAACACCGGTTCGTGGCACGAACCGGTGTTAAAGGTCCCTGCACCAGTGGCCCGCGCACCCCCCTTTAACACCGGTTCGTGGCACGAACCGGTGTTAAAGGGGGGGCTATATAAGACACCACCCCAGCCCACACACACCCCACTCTTCCATTCTTTCACATTTTGGAGCCTAGCAAGAGGGTGTGAAGAGTGCTAGTTTGTGTTTTTTTCATATGCACTAGAGGTGTTCGGTGAAATGCCCGAGAGCTCAAAATAAGCTTTCTTGTTGCTCTTTCCTTCTCGGTCGAGGTCGGCAACTATAGTTTCATGTGTCATTGATGTACTATATATATAAATGGTCATCTCCCTATTATTTTTTGATATATACTACATATTAATGCAGATGAATCGGCAATGGATGTACGGTGACCGCCGCACTTCCGAGTACATTACGGGCCTCCAAAATTTCATCGTTGTGGCTAATGCAAACCGTGGTCACAATGGTTTTATGTGCTGTCCGTGTGTTCACTGTCAGAACAAGAAAGACTACTCAAATACCAGAACCATTCACGCCCACCTGCTTCGATCTGGTTTCATGCCCAGCTATAATTGTTGGACCAAGCACGGAGAAAAAGGGGTTGTGATGGAAGACAACGAAGAAGAAGAGGATGATGAAAACTATCATAATATGTATCCTGAATATGATGATAATGCAACGGAGGTAGATAATGAAGATCAAGAGGGAGCAGATGGGCCCGCTGATGACGATCTTGGTCGGGCCATTACTGATGCAAAGGAAGAATGTGAAACTGAAAAGGAGAAGGAGAAGCTGGAGCAGATGTTAAAGGATCACAAAACATTGTTGTATCCAACTTGCGAAGATGGCCACAAAAAGCTAGGTGCCACACTGGATTTGCTGCAATGGAAGGCAGAGAATGGTGTGACTGACAGCGCATTTTCAAAGTTGTTGGTAAAAATGAAGAATCTTCTTCCAAGAAATAATGAGTTGCCTGACAGTACATACCAAGCAAAGAAGGTTGTCTGCCCTCTAGGATTAGACGTGCAGAAGATACATGCCTGCATTAATGACTGCATCCTCTACCACGGTGAGAAGTACGAGAATTTGGATGCATGCCCGGTATGCACTGCACTGCGGTATAAGATCAGACGAGACGATCCTGGCGATGTTGAGGGCGAGGCCCCTAGGAAGAAGGTTCCCGCCAAGGTTATGTGGTATGCTCCTATAATACCACGGTTAAAACGTCTCTTCAGAAATAAAGAGCATGCCAAGTTGTTGCGATGGCACATGGAAGACCGTAAGAAAGACGCGATGTTGAGACACCCCGCTGATGGGTCACAGTGGAGAAAAGTCGAGAGAGAGTACCCGGACTTTGCACGTGACGCAAGGAACTTAAGGTTTGGTCTAAGTACAGACGACATGAATCCTTTTGGTGAGCAGAGCTGCAGTCACAGCACCTGGCCTGTGACCCTATGTATCTATAACCTTCCTCCTTGGTTGTGTATGAAGAGGAAGTTCATTATGATGCCAGTGCTCATCCAAGGCCCGAGGCAACCCGGCAACGACATTGATGTGTACCTAAGGCCATTAGTTGAAGAACTTTTACAGCTGTGGGCCAAACCAGGTGTACGTATGTGGGATGAGCACAAAGGGGAGCCATTTGACCTACGAGCATTGCTTTTCGTAACCATCAATGATTGGCCTGCTCTTAGTAACATTTCAGGGCAGACAAACAAGGGATACAATGCATGCACACATTGTTTAGATGATACTGAAAGTGTATATTTGGATAAATGTAAGAAGGTTGTGTACCTAGGGTATCGCCGATTTCTTCCGAACCTGCATCCAGTAAGAAAGAAAGGCAAGCATTTCAAACGTCTGGCAGAACCCCGGAGGAAGCCTGTCCTCCGTACCGGTGAGGAGGTATTTGGTATGGTCAAGGACCTAGAAGTAATCTTTGGAAAAGGTCCTGGCAGTCTATCTGTTCCGAATGACGATGCCGGACACGCGCCCATGTGGAAGAAGCAATCTATATTTTGGGACCTACCCTATTGGAAAGTCTTAGAGGTCCGCTCTTCAATCGACGTGATGCACGTGACGAAGAATGTTTGCGTGAACCTGCTAGGCTTTCTAGGAGTGTATGGGAAGACAAAAGATACACCGGAAGCACGACAGGACCAGCAACGTGTGAAGGCCCCTGAAGAGCCTATGCATCCTGAGAACGAGAAGGGTAAACAATGCCACTTAACTCCTGCCAGCTACGCTCTTACCAAAGCAGAGAAGGAAATCTTTTTTGAATGTCTGAGCAGTATCAAGGTCCCGTCTGGCTTCTCGTCGAATATAAAGGGAATAATAAATATGGCAGAGAAAAAATTCCAAAACCTGAAGTCTCATGACTGCCACGTGATTATGACACAATTGCTTCCGATTGCATTGAGGGGGCTTCTACCTGAAAATGTTCGAGTACCCATTGTGAAGCTATGTGCATTCCTCAATGCAATATCTCAGAAGGTAATCGATCCAGAAAGCCTACCAGGGTTACAAACAGATGTGGCCCAATGTCTTGTCAGCTTTGAGTTGGTGTTCCCACCATCCTTCTTCAATATTATGACGCATCTCCTGGTTCACCTAGTAGAAGAGATTGCCATTCTCGGTCCTGTATTTCTACACAATATGTTCCCCTTTGAGAGGTACATGGGAGTCTTAAAGAAATATGTTCATAACCGTGCTAGGCCAGAAGGAAGCATCTCCAAGGGCTATGTAACAGAGGAGGTCATTGAGTTCTGTGTTGATTTTATTCCTGACCTTAAGGCGATTGGTGTTCCAGAATCACGACATGAGGGGAGACTGCGTGGAAAAGGCACCCTAGGATGTAAAGCAATGATATGTAGGGACGGGCATTCTCTCAATCAAGCACACTACACGGTTTTACAAAGATCTATCTTGGTTGCCCCGTATATCAATGAACACAAGAATTTAATACGCCTCAAACACCCGGGGCAGTCTGATGAATGGATTATAAGTGAACACATGGCGAGTTTTGGCGGCTGGCTGCAAAAACTTCTCACGAATAACACCACTGTTGGGGATCAGCTGTACTTGTTGGCCAGGACACCGTCTTCGACTGTATGTACTTTCCAAGGGTACGAGATAAATGGGAATACATTTTACACGATAGGCCAAGATAAAAAGAGCACCAACCAAAATAGTGGTGTCCGCTTCGATGCAGCAGAAGACAATGGGCAAAAGACCACGTATTATGGGTTCATAGAGGAGATATGGGAACTTGACTATGGACCTAATTTTAAGGTCCCCTTGTTTCGATGCAAATGGGTCAAGCTAACAGGAGGAGGGGTTGAGGTAGACAAGAAGTACGGAATGACAACGGTGGATCTCAACAATCTTATGAAGAACTTAGACGAACCATTCGTCCTAGCCAATGATGTGGCTCAGGTTTTCTATGTGAAGGACATGTCCTCCAGACCAAAAAAAAGAAAAAATATGCAAACGAATACATCATATGATGAGCCAAAGCGTCACATAGTTCTTCCAGGGAAAAGTAACATCGTGGGAATCGAGGACAAGACAGACATGTCAGAAGATTATAATAAGTTTGATGAAATTCCGCCCTTCACAGTGAAAACTGACCCAAGCATTCCGTTAAGTAAAGAAGATGCTCCATGGTTACGTCTGAAGCGATCATAAGGAAGGGCATATGCCAAGAAGTTCATGCTCATATTATGTAACTCTAGTTCATGTTTTTAATATTAATACATGTCTTGAGTGTTAGTCATGTTTTGTGGATGGACCAGGACTATGAGAAGAAGTTGTCCCGATTCGTACTTACCATTAAGATCTGATCTCCAAACGCGTGCGGTCACATATTAGGGAGTGCCTCTATGACCAGTTTCTTGGAGATGCCGGAGGACTAGGCTCCGTCGGCATCTCCCTGAAACTGGCCGTAGTGGTGTCCCTGCTCTCGAAAACCATCTTGCAGCTTTGTAACTTCTCTAACTAGATCAATACACCAGGGAGCTAACTAATTTCACATATTAGGGAGTGCCTCTATGACCAGTTTCTCGGAGATGCCGGAGGACTGGGCTCCGTCGGCATCTCCCTGAAACTGGCCGTAGTGGTGTCCCTGCTCTCGAAAACCATCTTGCAGCTCTGTAACTTCTCTAACTAGATCAATACACCAGGGAGCTAACTAATTTCACATATTAGGGAGTGCCTCTATGACCAGTTTCTCGGAGATGCCGGAGGACTGGGCTCCGTCGGCATCTCCCTGAAACTGGCCGTAGTGGTGTCCCTGCCTCAAACTGGCTGGAGGACTAGACTCACAAGGATGCCTATTTATAGTACAAGCAGCTCGACATAGTGTTGACACTTACAAAATAATGTCGACACTCACCCCTATTATTAGTCCCGGTTGGTGTCTCCAACCGGGACTAAAGGTTCATCTTTAGTCTCGGTTGGTGACACCATCCGGGACAAGGTACACGCTGCACGACATAATGTCGACATGCACTCACCCCTATTATTAGTGCTGACTCGTGTTTTGTCCCGGTTGGTGTCTCCAACCGGGACTAAAGGTTCATCTTTAGTCCCGGTTTTGGTGTCTCCAACCGGGACTAAAGGTTCATCCCGCCATTTTTTCCCGCCATTTTTCTTCCCGCCAGTTATTCCCTCCAGTTCTTCCCGCTAGTTCACTATATATATATGTAGGGGTTGGCCTCCATTGTCATTGCACATCTCTAGACTCATATCTGCAACTTCATCACTCTTTCCCATGGCTTCCACCGTAGCACTAACCCCCAGGGAGGCGGAGGCGCTTTGCGCCTCGAACTACCCCTGCCCGCCGGGCTACTGTGTCCCCGTCGGCTAGATGCTGAGCGTCGAAGGTGTGCCGGTTCCTCCTGTCCCTCTAGGTGTGGCGCGCCGGATGGCCATCACGAACCACTACTACTTCGAGCTCACGCCGGAGCAGCGGAGGAATCCCAGATGGCATCCCGACTATTTCTCTACTTGGGAAGCCTTCTTCGTGGATCGGCATGAGAGGGCGCTCGCCAGGCACGAGGAGGACGACCCACCTCCTCCTAACTTCAACGAGGCCGGCCGTCGGCTATGGTGGCGCGGTCGGACTCTCCAGAGCGTCATGGCCTATGACACTGCCGCCGACTCTAACCCCCGTCTGCGCTACCCTCAAGTCCAGCCCACGCGCTACCCTCAAGTCCAGCCCACGCGTACTCTCCAGAGGTTCAATTACGGTGACCCCGACGACGACAGCGATGACGGCGGCGGCGAGTACGACGACTATAGTGGCGAGTATTACAGGTGTAGGCAGGAGCATGACTGAATCACTCCAACATTCCGAAACAAGTTCGGCCGATTGTTACTTAATCTGGCCATGTATCTTAATTTTCAGTTCTTTTATGTATCTTAATTTTCAGTTCCAGTTCGGCCGATTGTTACTTAATCTGGCCATGTATCTTAATTTTCAGTTCTTTTATGTATCTTAATTTTCAGTTCTTTTATGTATCTTAATTTTCAGTTCCAGTTCGGCTTTATGTAACTGTCTCAAAATGACCTATCTCATTCGGGTCAAATGACCAATGTTATGGCTAGAATCAAGGCATAGTTTGCAAGAGGAGTTTTCCTTTTTATCACACCAAAAAGGCATTTTCCATTTTCCGAGCATAAAAACGGACGGTTTTGTGAAGCAACCACCAAATGGCTAATTCAAAAAACCACCAACACATTGATCAAAAAACAATGCAAGTTGAGAGAGGCTTGGTGAGATTCAAGTGTATACAAAAGATGCGACATTTAAATATCCAATCAATTCAAAAATGTTAATACAAAAGATGCGGCATTAAAATATGATTTGATCTAATAAAAATCATTTACATGAATGGATAGATATTATTTTTCTGAAAATTATGATATATTATTCATATTTTTCTGAGTTGAAATGAAAAAGATATGAATTTTCTAAATTCATATCATATTTTTTGAATTAAAAAAGCCCCTTTAATGCATGAAATAAGTGTTTATTTATTTTAAAAAATTTCATGTAAAGTAAATATAAAATGATTTACATGAATGGATAGATATTATTTTTCTGAAAATTATGATATATTATTCATATTTTTCTGAGTTGAAATGAAAAAGATATGAATTTTCTAAATTCATATCATATTTTTTGAATTAAAAAAGCCCCTTTAATGCATGAAATAAATGCCCCCTCTTTAACACCGGTTCCAGACAGGAACCGGTATTAAAGGGGGGGCATTTATTTCGTTTCCCGCGCGCACACCCCCCCTCCTTTAACACCGGTTCCAGCCACGAACCGGTGTTAAAGGGGGGGGGGTAATAAATGCGCGCGGGAAACACCCCCCCCTTTAACACCGGTTCCAGCCACGAACCGGTGTTAAAGGGGAGGGGTAATAAATGCGCGCGGGAAACGCCCCCCCCTTTAACACCGGTTCCAGCCACGAACCGGTGTTAAAGGGGGGGTGTGTATTTATTTCACCTTCCCCTTCCCCTTCCTTTCTTCCCCCCACTGAGCCAGATCGATCTCCGTCTCGCCGCCCCCGACCCGCCGTCTCGCCGCCGCCGCTTCGGAGCTCCCCCGACCCGCCGTCTCGCCGCCGCCGCTTCGGAGCTCGAGGTCCGCCGCCCCCGACCCTCTCTTCCCCGCATCCTTCCCCTCCCTCTATGTCTCCACACGACGGTGGCCGAAGGTCGCTGCGGCGGGTACCAGGGAGGAGGCCGACGGAGGACAGACGACGCGGGCGCAGCGGCGACCGTAGGCGGTGTCGGGTCGACCTCGCAGAGTGCGAGCCGGGCGGTGGCGCTGGAGGGCGCTGGCGGTGGCGGTGGTGGAGCCGGGCGGTGGCGCTGGAGGGCGCTGGCGGTGGTGGAGCCGGGCGGTGGCGCTGGAGGGCGCTGGCGGTGGCGGTGGTGGAGCCGGGCGGTGGCGCTGGAGGGCCGTGGACTCGCAGTTGGTGAGGGCGCAAGGTTGGCGTGGCGAGTCCGTGGTCGGGCTCGGGCTTGGCGTCGGGGAAGTGCGGAGGCGGCGCCGTCGGCCCCAGTGGCGGCCAGGCGTCGCAGAAGGAGGTGTGGGGAGGGCCCCGGCGGCGGAGGTTGGGGCGCTGAGGACGAGCGGCCGGAGGGCGAGGCAAGGGCGCGGCGCTCGGCCCAGCGAGCTCATCGAGTGGCGACGGGAGAGGTAGACAGAAGCAGAGGCGAGGCGGACGGCCAGAGCGGAGGGAGGCCGCGGGCTCGCCGGCACGGGGCAACTATAGGGAGCTGGCGGGGTGGGTCGACGGCCTGGCGGAGGGGGTGGATGCAGGGGAGTTCGATGGGGAGGGTGCGGGTGACGCTCGGAGGTGGGAACCGTTGAAGCGAAGAGGGGAGATGCGGCAGGCGGCAAGCAAGGAGGGGAGAGGAAGAGCGGCGGCGGACAGAGGCGCTCGCGGCGGCGGCGGTTGTTGAGCAGAGGGACAAACCCCAGGAACCACGCCGAGATGCTAAGGTCTACCTCATGGATCCAAGAACACGGTGGGGCTCCGTCCGTGTGCACGACGGCCGACGGCGGCAATGGGAGGCTCTCGGCGCGAGCTCGAACCAGAGAGAGATGGGAGGATTGGAGAGGTCCTAGAGGACCGTGAGCTCACCCTTGACGCATAACTTATTTCACCTTCCCCTTTTCTGTTCCTCCAACATTGTCGTTGTATCTTGTGATTGCTATATTAATATAGCGGGGCGCAAGCCTATTTCGAGGAGCCCTGACCATCTCGCTCTCTTCCCCGTGCAGGAGCGTCTCGCCGCCGCCGCTTCGGAGCTCGTAGGCCACGCCTCAACGCCGACGCCGCCCGCCGCCCGACAAGCCCGCCGCTAGCACCGCCGCCCGACGAGACCGCCGCATCCGTCCGACGAGCACCGCCGCCCGACGAGACCAACGTCACCCCACCGGTGAGCGCCACGTGTCTGCCACGTGTGTGATTGCTGACTCAGCCTGATTAAAACTTGTTTGCTCGATAAATTGTACTACATGCATAGATTAAAACTTGTATACAAATTGGACCTCTGACTCATTTGTGTATTTATTTGTGTATTTTGGTATGAATAATATGTATATTTGTGTATGAATCCAAGTCCACTTGAATGTTTACACTCTTACTCTAGATAATATTATTGTTTTAGAAACTATGGATCCACTTAGTAGAAACCTTGAAGAAGAAGAAATAATGGAGAACATTATTGATGAGGACACCTCACAATATCTGAACTTGGAGGGACATGACGACGACAGCTCAAGTACTAGTCATGGAGAAGATGAAGACTCCGGTGAACGCAATTTAATGGTTACAAAGTCCGGCGAGGTATATGCATTGATTAAGCCTCAGCTGACTTCCACCAACAATATTCTTCTACATGTATTAATTAACGCTTCTTTCTTCTTTTAGCCCTCTGGATCGACCAGCCAGCAACCATCTTCTTCTACGAAAAAGAGCAAGCGAGGCGCGAGCCAGCGGTTGAAAGATCGTGCAAAGTTCACGATCGAAGCAGTCCGTGTTGATGGCAGGCCGATGGAGCCCAAGAAGGCCGCAAACAAATTTATACGTCAGGCTGGTGTTCTTGTTAGGGACCAAATCCCAATCATAATTGAATATTGGAATAAGCCAAAGAAGGGCGACGGTACCTTTGTCGATGACAGATCCAAAGAAACGCTTTGGAATTCGTTGTTGGTAAATTTCACCCTTCCGCCAGAGGAGGATGAGAACAACCCGGTTATAAAGAAAAAGGTCAAAGAGTGGACTCTAAAGAAGATGGCTGAGGCTTTCCTCAACTGGAAGACAAAATTGAACAAATTTGTCAAAGCTGGCGAGACTCCAGATTTCGAAGACGCATATTATGCGAAGATAAGACCTCACTGGCCCGAATTTGAGACATATAAAAAAAGTGCTATAGCTAAAAAGAGGTCAGAAACCAATACGCTTAATGCCCTGAAGAAGGAATATCACCAGAGGACGGGGTCAGGTGGCTACATATCTCAGAGGCCTAAGTGGGAGGAAGCTGAGAGGGCCCTGCGCGAGAGAGGGATCACACCCCAGACAGATGGGTGGGACCTACGTGCAAAGACTTGGTTCTACGGAATCGGGGCAAGGTTGGACCCAGAAACAGGATTGTGTATCTTCCCAACCATCCTTGCCAAACCCGTCACTGAACTCATCACGGCATACGAGGAAACATCCGCCAGGACCTTCCATCCCGACAGAGAGAATGACCAGCTCACACGCGCCATCGGTAAAAAAGAACACCCTGGACATGCACGAGGCACAGGGGGTATGACGTGGAAGGATGGGTTTGCCGACTGGAGCGACTCTTACAGATGGCGCGACAGAAAAGAAAAAGAGCGTACAGAGCGGATGACACAGATAGAACATGCACTTGCGGCGCTGCAGACGCAAGTGAATGCACAACAGAGCCATCAAGCTACCGGCCCATCTCAGCGGCATGAAGAGCCTGCATTGGAAGCTGCCCGCGGCCCAGACTCTGCGCGGAAAAGCAGTGTGGCTTCCACGGAGAACGTGCAGCCAACGCTTGAAATGACGGGTCCTCGATACCCCGTTGATGAGATCACGGAGAGCGAACACGCTGAGCTGCATGTGAGATTAATGGGCTTATCCATTAAGGTGGCTGTCGGCTATGCCTTACCTCCTGTAGCTGGTGGAACTTACCACTGCCGACCGATTCCAGATGGCTATGCTATTGTCGGGGTGGATGAGGTTGTGAAGGAATATGAGGAAGCACAGCTTGACCATGCTACAGGTGAAGGGGAAACTCAACTCAAATTTGCAGTGAAAACAACCATTCTTTGGAAGAAGGAACACATTGTGCTTCCAAATTGGAGGTCACTGGCACCCCCGCCGTCTCCGCAGCGTCAGCAGTCTGAGCCGCTTCAGCTATCTCCTGCGTGGCAGCCATCTCCGGCCCGTCAGCCATCTCCTGCGCGGCAGCCATCTCCGGCCCGTCAGCCATCTCCTGCGCGGCAGCCATCTCCGGCCCGTCAGCCATCTCCGGTGCTTCAGCCATCTCCTCAGCGTAAGCGGAAGAGCACTGCCACGAGGAGCATCAGTAGCACTGCCACAAAGAAATCCGCAGGAAACCATACGCCAAAGAGTTCAAAAAACTACGTCCCGCAGCCTTCCGCCAAGCCATTGCCGGTTTTACCGTGGAATCGCAGCGACGAGGAGACCAATAGGATCTCGGGAGAACAGGTCAAGAAATTCTTTGCACCTAGACGGGCCGAGCCAAAGGAGAAAATAGATCCGGCGGTGGTGAAGAAGTTTTACAAAAATCTTTTGAAACCTGAAACCCCACTTGTGCCGGACTACGAGCGCCAGATTTTGAAGGCGGATGCAAGGCGCCGTAGGGAGACTGAAAGTAGCAGTCGTGAGGCACCCCAGAAAACAGTTCCCATGCTCGGAGAGCAGGAAAACCAATCATGCGCCCCGCTCCAAATGTTTGACAAACGGGACGCTCCTCCCGTAGATGATTACGAGGCAGAGCTACAAAGAAAGGCCAATGAGATGGGGATGACTTACATTGCATACTTGAACGTCATGGGAGACAACTTGCCCAAATGCGATGTCAACCCCATACAGCCATGGAAGTATGGAAAGAATCTAGTCAAGAAAGAGGAGCTCAAGAATCTACCAACAAAGATGCGAAAATTGCACAAGTGGTACCTTCATTTCTGCAAGACGAGAAAAGAAGAATGGATCACGACGCATATAAGAGATCAGATTTTCTTGTGCGGAGACGACGCGATCGACTTCAACATTCAAGACTTGCATTTTCTATTCAATCAGAAGGAACTCGACAAATCTGCCATCAGCCTTTATTGTGTGTAAGTACTATTTCTGTAATTTTTATCTCATCTCATTCACTTCATTAATTGCATGTATATATATATGCTCACCATATATGTATATACTATTATGCAGGAAAAAGGTTATGGAATGCATGAAAGGAGACCCTTTTGACATTGGGTTCGTTGACCCAAATAGAGTTCATGAAGAAGTGGTAAGAGACAAACCCGGGCAAACAGAAGATTACTTGCTAAAGTCTTTACTGAGACAACAAACCAAAAGGGAAATACTATTGCCTTACAACTTCTCGTGAGTACTGTTACCCTCTCTCTTGTACACATTCTGTTTCGGCTTACTCGATGTTAAGTGTAACTGATGATGAGTTATGCGTGCGTAGGTTCCACTTTATTCTGCTAGTCATTCAACCCGACTCAGGAAAAGTCCTTGTCATGGACTCGTTACGAAAAGAAAAAGAGCTATGGGCAGACTTTAGAGAGATGCTCCAGAGGTAATTTCAATCATATTATCGCACTAGATCGGCAACTTTCGTGACAATAAGTAATTAATTACTCCTTTATCCATTTTCTTTGTCGGACAGGGTTTGGAAAATGTTCACGGGCAGGGCCGTGGGTGAATGGTCAGAAGAACTAAAATTTGTAGACCAAAATGTAAGTAATACTAGCTAGCTTCCAATTCCATTATATCATGCTTTATTGATTATTATTTTGATTGAACTCTCTATTCTCGTAAAGTGCGCGCATCAGGGACACGGCAATAACTTATGTGGGTACTATGTTTGCGAATTCATTCGCAACACGATATGTGCGATAGGCCAAGCCGCACTAGAACAACTTAGAGTAAGTAAACAAAGTCCACAACATTATTTTATTACCATCAATTGTGTTGAGTTTTATTCTTATATATATATTGACGGCCCATTCTTCATATATATTCAGATCGAACGGATGCGGGACCAACTCCTACCATTTGAACGCATACGAGCCATTCAAGAGGAATTGGCGGGGTTCATACTTGATGAGGTCGTCACGCCTGGCGGTATCTCTTTAGATATCCACCAAAATGAACGATGACCATGTATGTGCCGATAACGATGTATGTGCCGATGACGATGTTTGTGTATAATAATAGTTGCTTAATTATTCATGTACTCGTATGTACCGATGACGATTTATAAGTATACCGCTCCCGATCGATTTCCCCTCGCTCCCCCTCCCTCCCGCAGAAATACGCCCAGAACGGGGCAGAGGCAGAAGTCTGCCGCGGCAGAGATTTAGGCCGTTTTCCTGCCGCGGCAGAGTTCTGCCGCGGCAGGAAAACGGCCTAAATCTCTGCCGCGGCAGAAGAACCTTTAACACCGGTTCCAGATACAAACCGGTGTTAAAGGGGGGGGGGGGGCTGAGGCCTGCGGCAGCCCCACGTGCGCCACCCTTTAACACCGGTTCGTATAAGAACCGGTGTTAAAGGGGCCCCCCCTCTAACACCGAACCCTCAACAGCGGTTGGGGAACCGCTGTTAGAGGGCCCTCCCAACCGGAGTTAAAGGGGGGGCTCTGCACTAGTGAAACATCATTGATTGATCGTGTCATTTGACTTCCATTTTAGATTACATGAAAAATGCAAAAAATGTAGATATATAATTTTGGGCATCTTACAAACAACATACTTTTTTTACAAATTTAAATGTTATCGGTCTATATGAAAGCGATGTCCCAAAGGCGACAGGAAACCGCATCTAGTCGCGTGCCCCAACGGTTGTTCCGTGCGACACGGTACAATAGAATATCCTTGCACCACATGAGACATGCTCGGCGTCGCAGATGCAATGCGCTAGCGACATGGCGATTGGCGGGTCAGCTTCGTCATTGGTACAGTGGTTGATCGGTGTTATTTGTTATGTTGTCGCCAACCTTCCCGTGCCCGCTTAATAGCGGCACAAGGAGACGTCTCGTCGTCATAGGGAAGCTTCGCTGGCGTAGAGAGTGTATGTGTCTAGAAGAGCCAGCGGTCGTGCTCGTTTGCTCTGGCGTTAAATACCGCCCAACACCTCTTCTCTATCCACACGTAAAAGCATAAACCGGTCATGCTCGTCTACCGTGTCACCAAGGCCTTTTTTCCTCCTAGTCACCGTTGCTACAACACGACCAGGCCTACAGCTATAGATAGCTCGCAACGGTGCTACCATACGTATCCACGGTCCAACTCCCCACGTCCCCACACTCTAATTTTTTATAACAAACTAAAAGAAAACGGTTTGTGTAACCCGTCCCTCATCTTCGCATCCCGAACCCAAGTCACGATCCCCTCCCTCAAAAAGAGTCACGATCCCCAACTCCCCCGAGTCAACATTAACCCTAGCAGCCGCGCATCGCAATCGAAAGCACCGCCACAAATCAACCCGACGAACCATGGGAGACTTTCGATGGCACCTCCAAGTCCGGCAGGCAAGCTGCGCCCTTGGCAAGCTCCCAAGATACAGGCTGTGGCGAGCCATGGTGAACTGGCTTCCAGCTGCAACACTACGGGCGTGTTTGGTAGACCAGTTCACCTCAGAATCTCCCACCCCATCCCGATTTTCGTTGTTTGTTAGCTCGGTTCCATGGTCTGGGCACTGCCCAACCGATACGAAAAAGGCCTCTTGGCAGTGCCTAGTTGCGAAGTGAAAAACGAGCTTCGCATCTCAGCCCTGCCGCGTCCCGAAAAATTATCCCCACCCGCCCACTCCGTCTCGCTGGAAGCCACCCCACGACCCCCTAGACCCCGACCCGAACCCGAGCGGCCCCCCTTTTCTTCTTTTCCCTCGTCTCTCACCCCAATTTCCACTGCCGCCATCCCACCCGCCCCCAGA
This sequence comes from Avena sativa, assembly GCA_916181665.1. Lineage (NCBI taxonomy): Eukaryota > Viridiplantae > Streptophyta > Magnoliopsida > Poales > Poaceae > Avena > Avena sativa. The sequence continues at coordinate 382,549,606 of OV702284.1, forward strand.
TCCCGCCGCCGGTGAGGCTCCCCTTGGCGCTTCCCTTCGTCGTCCCCGTCCTTGACCTGGCAGCAGGACCGCGCCGCTCCGCCTCGTCTCCGTTCCCGGCCGCTCCGTCCTTGTACGACCTCGAGTCGGCCACCACACCCCCGTGAGCGAGCTCCTGGCAGCAGGCCACCTCGTCGCGCCTACACCCAGCCGCCCAAGCTCCGGCAAGTGAGCCACCTCGTCGCGTCGCCACCCATCCGTCAAAGCTCCGGCAGTGGGCCACCTCGTCGCTGCCACCAACGGGAGAGCACACAGCGACGGCCATGAACGCCAGGACCTGCTTTCTTTTTACTTTTTTATATAATGACATGATTGCTTTTTTATTTTCATCCTAAGGACCTCAAGTGCAACTTGTTTTAACTCACAGAACCCACCAAACAACATCTAAGCTGAGCTTGAGCCACCAAACAAGTGAGAAAATCTGAGCTGAGCTTGTCTAGGGGCAACACGTACGAGAGAAGATGGAGATTCTGAGTTGGCCCGGGCTACCAAACACACCCTACATCGTGACCTTCACCCATACGACCGTGTAGGTTTGGTGAATTCCTTTTTTTCTCGTACTTTTATCTACGCACCAAGCAATGGTATTGTGTATTTATCCTGTCTTATTTGGTATGCCTGTCACCACTATTAAGTGATATAATTTGTACTCGTAGTAACTTGTGATGTCTCGTAGTGGAAGTAAATCTCTTTGTTTTTATTTCACATTAACTTTGGTTATTTGCATTGGTAGTACTCTTTATTGTTCAAAATATCAAGACCACTTGACACTTGTTATATATGTATGGTCTATTAATACTCTTTCCGACTCATATTAGTTGACTCAAGTTTGTTTAAATTTATATGTATCTAGTTAAGTATCTAGTATTGGGGGAGTAAGCCTAGCTCAACTGGTCGGGGGAGTGGATGTACAAACCCAAGACCTGAGTTCAAATCCTCACGGAAGCGAATTAAGGTTCCTATTTATACTTGAGGACCAGGTTCTCCTGGTACTGATATGCCCAATTTGCATTATCTTTCTATATCATAATTTACCTCTATTTATTGATGTTTGTCTTATTATGAAGTATTACTTATGAATTTTTCATCTGTTTATGCATGTTGGATGATTCCTGGAGGATGGACTTCCGGAGTCTGGATTCTGATGGAAAAGAAGGCGTTTCGATACAATTTCGCGAAGATTAGAAAAATACCAGAAAAATATGGAAACATATTATTTTACCAGAAGACGAAGAAAGCCATAAGGAAGGACGAAGTGGGGTCTCAGGGGGCCCACACCCCCTTAGGCGCGGGCCCACCTGACCCCGCGCCTAGGGCAGGTGTGGCCCACCTGCCCGGCCTCCGACTCCGCCCCTTCGCTTATATCTTCCCTACCGAACCCTAATACCATGGGAGCGACCACAGATAAATTTCCGCCGCCTCTGGGGCGGAAAACACCAAGAGAGAAAGATCTCTCCGGCAGACGGATTTCTACCGGAGGAATTCCTTCCCGAAGAGGGGAGACCGTCACCATCAACACCGTCATCAAGCTAGGCTTCATCGGGATCATCATCATCCACACCATCATCTCCACCAGCACCATCATCACCACTCCGTCCCATTGTAACAATCGTGTTGGATATTGCTTTAGTTCTTAGGGGAAACTTTTCCGGTGTTAATTACTATTGTAGTTGATGCTTGTGAGTGGAACCATTGGGTTATTGTTTATGTTCAGATTGTTATCCATCATCATATCATCTTTGATCTTGATCCATATGATGTCTTGTGAGTAGTTCGTCTAGTTCTTGAGACATGGGAGAAGTCATGTTGTTATTAGTGGATCTGTGTTGAGTTATTATTCAATGGTTTAGTATTTAAGTTGCAGTGCTATTCTTCTAGTGGTGTCATGTGAACGTCGACTACATGACACTTCACCATTTATGGGCCTAGGGGAATGCATTGTGTATTTGGCTACTAATTATGGGGTTTCCAGAGTGACAGAAACCTTAACCCCCGTTAGGACACCTTTGCACAAGGGAGTGTAGGATCTCAGAATTTAAGGATGTGGTTAGATGTATATCTCAATTACTTTCCTATAGTTACGGATGTTTGCAGGGGGTTTAATCACAAGTATGTATTAGTCCTAGGAAGGGCAGTATGTTAGCACAGGTTCACCCACACAACACTTACAAACACCAAAGAAGAGTACTCAGCTATTTGAAGCGAAAGCACTTGACAGAATTCCCATGTGTCCTCGAGAACGTTTGGTCCTTATAAGTATTTCCACCGGCTTGTCCTTTGCTAAGAAAGGATTGGGCCACTTTCTCCGTTTATTCGTTACTTTTGTTACTTACTCTTTGTTTTGTTGCCTTGTCAGAAAACCACTAAAATCCGTTTGCTAAGTATTCACAGGGATTTTCTGCTCCATACCACTGTTCAGCACCTTCTGCTCCTCGTTGGGATCTACACTCCTATTTATCGAAAGTACTACGATACACCCCCTATACTTGTGGGTCATCAAGACTATTTTATGGCGCTGTTGCCGGGGAGTGAAGCGCTATTGAAGAGTGGAAATGGTAAGGGAAACTTTTACTGTGAATATTGCTTTTGTTACTGCTTGTTACTTTGTTTCCAATATGGATAACCCACTTGGTTTTCTGTTTGGGAAAACTACTACCACTGCTAGGGTAGTAGATGAACCACCTCCTGTTGAGATAGATCCTTTTAAGATACCTACAAGTATTGTTAATCGTGTTATGGATAATTATTATTTTGGGGATGGAACTATCCATCCTGGTGATCACTTGCTTTTTATCTATGAATTATGCGGGTTGTTTAAGAGTGCAGGTATCATAACTGAACAGGTGAAGAAGAAGTTACTCTCCATATCCTTGAAAGGGAGAGCTGAAGAATGGTATAAGCCGCTGAAGAATGGACAATCCATGGAATGGTAGGAGATGGCATCTCTCTTTTACTCTAAATTTTATCCTCCCAGTGAAATCCATAAGGATAGAAATCTTATATATAACTTTTGGCCTCTTGATGGAGAGAGTACAACTCAAGCTTAGGGGAGAATGAAGTTACTCATGCTTAAACGTCCTATTCATTAACTCCCTAACAATATTATTCTTAATAACTTTTATGCTAGGCTTTCTCTTCATGATAAAGCTTTACTAGATGCTTCTTGTGTTGTATCATTCACACATATGAAGTAAGAAGCTAAATGGGATCTACTAGACCATATTCAAGAGAACACTGGGGCTTGGGAGAATGACAAAGGAAGAAAGTTAGGTATAAACTATGATTATGAATGCATTTAATCTTTTATGGGAACTGATAACTTCCGTGATATTAGCAATGAGTTTGGCCTTTATACCCAAGTTCTTGCAAAATGTTTTAATGCCTTTGCCTCTTATATTGAAATTCCCAATAAATAGTGGGACAAGTACCACGCTCCTTATAAAGACATTGTCACCCATGTTCCTGCTAGTACAGAGGTTTGCACTGTTGATCCTATTTTGCCTGAACCTTATATTGAGAAAACTCCTTTTCCTTCCAAGGTGAGGGAGCATTCTATTATGGCTACTGTGGTTAGCAAAAGCGCAAAGAAAACTGTAGGGTCCGATGAGCTTATTGATATTGAGCCTGTGGTAGCTATTGTGAAAGATCTTGTCACTAGAAATATAGAGGATGAGCATATTGTCTTCTATGAAGATGCTACTAATATTGTTTCTCATCCTAAGGAAGTTAGAAAAGCTAGTGTTCCTGTGCTTTCTGTTAGAATTGGTAGTCACAACTATTATGGTTTATGTGATATTGGTGCTAGTTCCAGTGCTATTCCTTATGAGCTTTACAGGGAAATTATGCATGAGATTGGTACTTGTGAGATTGAGGACATTGATGTGGTTATTCACCTCGCTAATAGAGAGCAAGTTTGCCCCATTGGTATTGTAAGAGATGTGGAGGTCCTTTGTGGTAAGATTAAATATCCTGCTGATTTTCTAGTACTTGGTAAAGAAGCTAGTAAAACCTATCCTATCATCTTTGGTAGACCTTTCCTTAATACTTGTGGAGCTATCATAGATTGTAGGAAGGAAAAAGTTTTGACTAAGTTTGCTGGAGAATCTTATGAGTTTAATTTTTCCAAAACTCCTTATGAAAATGAATTACCTAATGAGGATTTCAGGGTTGAACAACTGTCTGCTATTTCTCTTGCTCCTAACAATGCTTTGCAGCAGTTCATGGAAGACCATGAAAGTGATGTCTTCATGAAGGAAAGAAATGAGATTGACGAAGTTTTCCTTTGTCAGCCGGAACAGCTTAAGCATAATCTACCTGTGGAAGATTTGGGTACCACACTACCACCTAAAGGGGATCCTGTTTTCGAACTAAAACCTTTACCTGATGATCTTAAATATGATTATCTTGATGATAAGAAAATATATCCTATTATTATTAGTTCTAAACTTTTAGGGAAGGAAGAAGAAAGGTTATTGGAAGTATTGAAGAAGCACCGAGGAGCTATGGGTTATACTCTTGATGATTTAAAAGGAATTTCTCCTACTATATGTCAGCATGCTATTAATATTGAGCTTGATGCAAAACCAGTTGTTGAGCACCAAAACCGTCTAAATCCTAAGATGAAGGATGTGGTAAGAAATGAGGTATTAAAACTCCTTGATGCTGGTATTATTTATCCTATTGCTTATAGTCAATGGGTTAGCCTTGTTCATTGTGTTCCCAAGAAAGGGGGAATAACTGTTGTGCCTAATGAGGATAATGAGCTTATACCCCAAAGAGTAGTGGTTGGGTATAGAATGTGCATTGATTTTAGAAAGATTAATAAAGTTACTAAGAAAGATCATTATCCTTTGCCCTTTATTGATCAAATGCTTGAGAGGTTGTCCAAAAATACTCATTTTTGCTTTCTTGATGGTTATTCTGGGTTTTCTCAAATTGCTGTGAAAGCACAGGACCAGGAGAAAACCACTTTCACTTGTCCTTATGGTACTTATGCTTATAGGCGTATGCCTTTTGGCTTATGTAATGCTCCTGCTACCTTTCAGAGATGTATGTCTGCTATCTTTCATGGTTTTTGTGAAGACATTGTGGAGGTTTTAAGGAACGACTTTTCCGTCTATGGAACTTATTTTGATAACTGTTTGCACAACCTTGATAAAGTTTTGCAGAGATGTGAAGAAACCAACCTTGTTCTTAACTGGGAGAAATGCCATTTCATGGTTAATGAAGGGATTGTTCTTGGACACAAGATCTCTGAAATTGAAGTTAATAGAGCCAAAATTGAAGCAATTGAGAAGATGCCTTGTCCTAGAGATATCAAAGGTATTCGTAGTATTCTTGGTCATGCCGGTTTCTATAGGAGGTTTATTAAAGATTTCTCCAAAATTTCAAAGCCCCTTACTAATCTTCTTCAAAAAGATGTACCTTTTTTTTGGTGATGATTATAAGGAAGCTTTTGAAACTTTGAAGAACGCTTTGACAACTGCTCCTATTGTCTAACCACCTGATTGGAGTTTACCTTTTGAAATCATGTGTGACACTAGTGACTTTGCTGTGGGTGCTGTCCTTGGACAACATGTTGACAAGAAGCTAAATGTTATTCAGTATGCTAGCAAGACTCTGGATGCTGCTCAAAAGAATTATGCTACTACTAAAAAAGAGTTCTTAGCTGTAATCTTTGCTTGTGATAAGTTTAGACCTTATATTGTTGACTCTAAGGTTACTATTCATACTGATCATGCAGCTATTAAGTACCTTGTGACAAAGAAGGACGCTAAACCTAGGCTTATAAGGTGGGTGTTGCTTTTGCAAAAGTTTGATCTGCATATTGTGGATAGGAGAGGTGCTGATAATCCTGTTGCTGATAATTTATCTCGTTTGGAAAACATTTCTTTTGACCCTTTGCCTGTTAATGATAGTTTTCCAAATGAGCAGTTAGCTGCAATAAGGGTAGGTCCACATGAGAGTCCTTGGTATGCTGATTATGCTAAATTTATTGTTTCCAAGTATTTGCCTCCAACCTTTACAACTCAGCAAAGAAGGAAATTCTTTTATGATCTAAGGCATTAATTTTGGGATGACCCACACTTATATAAAGAACGAGTAGATGACATTATGCGAAGATGTGTTCCAGAATTTGAACAATAAGAGATATAGAGAAAATGTCATGGCAGTGCTTATGGAGGACATCATGCTGGGGATAGGACTGCACAAAAGGTTTTACAATCTGGATTTTATTGGCCCACTCTTTTTAAATATGCAAGGAGGTTTGTCTTATCCTGTGATGAATGCCAACGAGTAGGTAACATGTCTAGACGCAATGAAATTCCTATGAATTATTCTCTTGTTATTGAACCTTTTGATTGTTGGGGATTTGACTTTATGGGCCTTTTTCCTCCTTCAAAAGGGTATACTCATATTCTTGTTGCTGTTGACTATGTTACAAAATGGGTGGAAGCCATACCTACAAACAGTGCTGATGGTAAGACCTCTTTTAAAATGCTTAAAGATGTCATTTTTCCTAGGTTTGGTGTGCCTAGATATCTCATGGCTGATGGAGGCTCCCATTTTATTCATGGGGTTTTTAGAAAAACCCTCACTAAGTATGATGTAAACCACATAATTGCTTCAGCTTATCATCCCCAAACTAGTGGGCAAGTAGACTTTTCCAATAGGGAAATTAAATCTATCTTGCAGAAATCTGTCAATAGATCTAGGAAAAATTGGGCTAAAAAGTTGAATGACGCTTTGTGGGCTTATAGAACTGCTTATAAAAATCCTATGGGGATGTCTCCTTACAAAATGGTCTATGGGAAAGCTTGTCACTTGCCTTTAGAATTAGAACACAAAGCTTATTGGGCAGTGAAAGAGTTGAATAGAGATTTTAGACATGCTGGTGAGAAAAGACTGCTCGATTTGAGTAATCTAGATGAGTGGAGAGGGGAAGCTTACGAAAATGCTAGGCTCTTTAAGGAAAAAGTAAAAAGATGGCATGATAGGAGAATTATCAAAAGGGAGTTCCATGTTGGTGAGAAAGTTCTTTTGTATAGGTCTCGTCTCAGATTTTTTGCAGGGAAACTACTCTCCAAATGGGAAGGACCTTTTGTTATCAAGGAAGTGTACCGTTCAGGTGCCATCAAAATTTCTTCTCTAAAGGATGACACAACACAGGTGGTTAATGGTCAAAGATTAAAACATTATATTTCTGGAGTTTCTTATAATGAAGATGTGGATGTTATTCAAATGGTGACTCCAGAAGAATTTATCAGAAACCAAACACCAGAAACTGCAGAGTTCGCCTTTGAATAGGTAAAAGTGGTGAAAACGGAAGGTTCGTGAAACTCCAATATTTTTATATTTTTGATGTTTTTAATGCATAAGGGAAGTTACGAGACAGAACTGAAGAGGAACCGGAGTCCGGGGTGGACAAACCCACCCCAGGCGCGGGCCCAGCCTGGCTGCACCCGGAGGGGGTTTGACACCCTCGAACTCCACCTCTGCCTCGTTTCCGTGTCAAAACCTTCCTTATGTATTGAAACTTCGTAATATATAACCCCCCGGATACCCCGAGGTTCGTGCATTGTGTTCTCACCGTGTTTTTGTTTCGATCTGTTTCTGTCAGGAAATCTTCTCAAGTTTAGAGCACCATGGCCTCCGCCAACGACAAAGGCAAGAAGACCGAAGAAGAAGAGCCTCAAGTCCCCAAGGAGGAGGAGATTTTGGTAGGGTATGAAGGTGACATGTAGGAGGACACGCAACCGAACACTCGTGGTACCCTCGCAAGCATTGGTTTGGTGGCTTGACCTACCAAGATTAAGAGGACAACATAGATGTCTACAGGAGGGAGAACTCCGTGTCATATCCTTTCTCCATGCACACTTTCTCCTAGTACCCCTTGTTCTAACCATGCAGGGAAGAAACACTCTAATTTGGAAGAATGGAGAAAGAATAACAAGGACTAGGATCCTCGGTCCGAGTTGATCATGGGCTGCATTGAGCATAATTCAGAGTTGATCCGTACTCTTACTTTTGAGTTCGAGGATTTGAAGAAACTCATTGAGGAGCTTATCAAGGGGGCAACACCACCACCAAGGGACTAATTCATCATCAGGTTTGGCATCCCCTTGGCTTGTTCCAAGCTTGGGGGAGTGCCGCGGTATCACCACCATTATCTTTTATCTTTTACCGTTTTAGTGGATTCGTATCTGTGGTAGAGGGGTTATCTTATAGTTTGGTTTGCATGTGGAAGTATCTCTCCTTTAGTTGGTTATCTATGTATCCCTTGGTGTGAGTGCCTTTATTGGAATATTAATGAGAAGTCTCATCTTTTACTTTTTGCACTTCTTATTTTAGTTTGCAATCTCTATTATATGATGGATCTTGTTGATCAGTATTGGCACCACTTTGGGATCATCAAGTGGATCTAAATTGGTTTTGGGAAACCGAGTTATGGTCAGTAGCATTACTATGAAAAAGAAAAGGAAATAAAAAGCTTACAGGTATTTTGTATCATTTGTTTTCTTTCTTGTTGGCTCATAAGCTTAGTATTCTTTATTTAAGATCCTTTTGTGTCTTCAAGGAAGATTGCACGTTTGGCTTTATTACTTGTATGCTTGCTTGTTTCTTTCAACTCTCGTGCTTGCTACCCAGCCTTGCTAGCCAAAAACCTGTTTTGAGAAGGCATACTGCTCATGTTTCTAAAACCCTTTGAACCAAAAACCTTTGCCACTTGTGTCCACCATATCTACCTAGTAGCTGTTCCTATTCCAAGCAAATTCTCAAGCTTCATCTACCTTTCAAATTAAAAAGTATTTTGTTATGTGAAAACTAGTTAGTAAATCTCTCACGAACTTGATGGCACACTTTATTTCTTTGCCCCTAATAGACTTGAATCATTGTGAACATCGAAGTTGTATATGCTTGCATCTATACGTTGGAATTAGCAAAACCGTGCTGTCACGGGAAACGTTTTCAACATTGCACTTGTACTCTGTACACAGTTGATATCGTGCTCTTTTGTCTATGGATGTCAACGGTGTGAAATAAAGAGGGAACTTGTAAGTCCATGGAGTTTGTATTCTGTGTTAGAGAAACGCCTAGGCCGCTAGCCTAAGCCATGCTTAATCATGGTGGAAACTTGCAGCATCACCATAATGAGTCAACTATGAAGCATCCTCAATAAAAAGCTATGCATATGGTAAATAAAAAGATTGCTGAGATGCTCATTGTCTGCTTGCCTTGTCATTTTGGTTATGGGAAAGCTCCTGTGCCATGTGCAAGGGGTACCCCATTGGCGGTTCTCAATGATATGCAAATACTTACAATGAAGAACTTACCTGGGCCCAAAGTTGAGTATGCATGAGGAGTGGCCCTCATATTCAAGGGACATGCGATTGCCAACTTATATTTCGTCAAGCATATACTCCATCTTTGTTCACTTTAACCTTAATCATCTCAAGATGCTTATGATAGGGGCAATGAGGGATCAAAGCTAGTAAGTATCATAATCTTTTGGAAGCTCTTTATGACTTGTAATCCCTGCTACCCTCTATAAAGGGTCCTCTCTCCTAGTTACCAGTTGAGTCAGTAAACCTACTTCCTCTCTATCTCCAGCAAGAATTTTAGTTGTTGTGTTTCAAGCATTCATATGGTTTATTTATTCAATCATGTTCTCTATCTTCCTTGTTTGCACAAAACTCTTATCTATCGAGTATTACTTTGAAAGCCTTCACTTGTGAAAAAACCTTTTTGGGAAAAGAGTGCTCCTATTTTGAAACTTCTACAAAAAGCTTTTGTGAAACTGTTTGCCAGGTGTTATCTGACCAAGAATAATTTTGCCAATTCCAATTATGATTTATCTTTATGCATCTCTATTGTGACTGCTGTACTTGGTTGCAAGCTAAGTTATATAATGGTGAGTTGCTTTCTTCTATGAGTTGTGCAATGGTAAGTGTGATGCTTCTTGTTCGTATTCTTTTATCGACACTTCACTCCATAAACCTGTGGACATGTTTACCGAACTCAGTATTTGCTTGGGGACAAGTGAAGTCTAAGCTTGGGGGAGTTCATACGCCCAATTTGCATCACCTTTCTATATCATAATTTACCTCTATTCATTGATGTTTATATTATTATGAGGTATTACTTATGGCTTTTTCATCTGTTTATGCATGTTGGATGATTCCTAGAGGATGGACTGCTGGACTCTGGATTCTGAAGGAAAATAAGGCGTTTCGGTGCAATTTCACGAAGATCAGAAAAATATGGAAACATATTATTTTACAAGAAGACGAAGGAAGCCAGAAGGAGGGACGAAGTGGGGCCTCAGGGGGCCCACACCCCCCTAGGCGCGGGCCCACCTAACTTCGCGCCTAGGGCAGATGTGGCCCACCTGCCCGGCCTCCAACTCCGCCCGTTCGCCTATATTTTCCCTACAGAACCCTAATACCAGGGGAGCGGCCACAGATAGATTTCTGCCGCCTCTGGGGGGCAGTAAACACCGAGAGAGAAAGATCTCTCTGGCAGACATATTTCTGCCGGGGGAGTTCCTCCCCGGAGAGGGGATACCGTCGCCATCAACACCATCATCAAGCTAGGCTTCATCGGGATCATCATCATCCACACCATCATCTCCACCAGCACCATCATCACCACTCCGTCCCGCTGTAAAAATTGTGTTGGATATTGCTTTAATTCTTAGGGGAAACTTTCCTAGTGTTAATTACTATTGTAGTTGATGCTTGTGAGTGGAACCATTGGATTATTGTTTATGTTCAGATTGTTATCCATTATCATATCATCTTTGATCTTGATCCATATGATGTCTTGTGAGTAGTTCGTCTAGTTCTTGAGGACATGGGAGAAGTCATGTTGTTATTAGTGGATCTGTGTTGAGTTATTATTCAATGGTTTAGTATTTAAGTTGTGGTGCTATTCTTCTAGTGGTGTCATGTGAACATCGACTATATGACACTTCACCATTTATGGGCCTAGGGTAATGCATTGTGTATTTGGCTACTAATTATGGGGTTGCCGGAGTGACAGAAACCTAAACCCCCGTTAGGACACCTTTGCACAAGGGAGTGTAGGATCTCAGAGTTTAAGGCTATGGTTAGATTTATATCTTAATTACTTTCCTGTAGTTACGAATGTTTGCAGGGGGTTTAATCACAAGTATGTATTAGTCCTAGGAAGGGCAGTATGTTAGCACAGGTTCACCCATACAACACTTACAAACACCAAAGAAGAGTACTCAGCTATTTGAAGCAAAAGCACTTGACAGAATTCCCATGTGTCCTCGAGAACGTTTGGTCCTTATAAGTATTTCCACCGGCTTGTCCTTTGCTAAGAAAGGATTGGGCCACTTGCTCCGTTTGTTCGTTACTTTTGTTACTTTCTCTTTGTTTTGTTGCCTTGTCAGAAAACCATTAAAAATACGTTTGCTAAGTATTCACAGGGATTTCCTGCTCCATACCACTATTCAGCACCTTCTTCTCCTCGTTGGGATCGACACTCCTATTTATCGAAAGTACTACGATACACCCCCTATACTTGTGGGTCATCAGGTACTCATGCAATTTATCTTGAGGACCAGACTTGGTGCTTAACCAAGTTTAAAAATCCTGATAATCATGCTTAATGGCTGTGTGCATCCCTAGTTGGTGTAGAGGCCGGGGAAGTGAAATTCTCGCTCTATTTTAACCAAATTCCCTATGGTAACTGTTCGTGCTCTAGAGTGTATTAAGGCTTTGTCGGACCATGCTCCAATCCTTTTATTTGTTGGAACACCGCCACGAAAATCCAGAAACAGTTTCCAGTTTGAACTTGGATGGATTGATCGTGATGTTTTCTTTGATTTGGTAAAGTCTATTTGGGAAAAACCGGTAAAAGGTCAAACACCTATACAACAATGGAATAAAAAAATGAGTGCCTTACGCAAATTCCTTCGTGGTTGGACTAGAACACTGCTGGAATCCCTAAAAAAGAGAAAATTCGCCTTTCAACTATTATCGATGATTTAGAGGCTTCAGTGGAAGTAAGGCTATTGACTGCACATGAGATTGAGCTTAAAAACCAATCAAATGCAGAAATTGCCAGACTTCTTCACGAGGAAGAACTCAAATGGTACCAACGCTCTAAAGCTAAATTCATCCTTGAAGGAGACACGAATACAAGATACTTCCACGCTGTTGCCAGTGGCAAGCATAAGAAGAAACTTATTCACTCTTTAATTCAGGACAAAGGTACGATTGAGGGTCAAGAGCATTTAAAATCTTATATTACGAGTTATTATAAATCCTTGTTTGAGGCACCATCAGAAAATTCATTTTCATTGGATGAGTCTCAGACAGAGGATATCCCCCAGGTTTATGTTGAGGAAACCAACTTTCTGACCGCTCCTTATTCGGAGGAGGAAGTCAAGAAAGTTGTTTTCCAAATGGAACATAACAAAGCTCCAGGTCTGGATGGTTTTCCAGCGGAATTCTATCAGAAATTCTAGGAGGTTATCAAGGGAGATCTAATGCACTTGTTTGAGGTTCTACAAATAGGTTAGCTAGAACTTTTTAGAGTTAATTTTGGTAACATAGTTTTATTATCTAAGGTTAATAATGCATAACGTATACAACAGTATTGTCCAATCTGCCTGCTTAACGTTAGTTTTAATTTTTTTTCAAAAGTTGCCATGATTAGATTAAACTCAGTAGCTGATCATGTTGTACGCACTTCACAAACGGCTTTCATGCAAGGGAGAAACATCATGAATAGGGTGGTAATATTGCATGAAACAATCCATGAGCTGCACTCAAAGAAATTAAATGGAGTGTTGTTCAAGATTGACTTTGAAAAGGCCTATGATAAAGTTAAGAGATATACATTTTTAGTCCCATAACTTGCATCGCGGGAGCGTTTTAGTCCCACATCCTGCAAAGTGAGCAACATTAGTCCCACAACTTGCAATCTGGGAGCATTTTAGTCCAATTCGATAGAATTTCTATGATTTCAACCAAATTTGTCCAACTGTAGGTCAAATGTGGCATCGATTTTTTGCAAAATAACCCCTGTATATTTTCTCTTTCTGCGCTTGCGACCTTCGCGTAGCCTAAATGCGCCCCCACTTATCAGTGATTATACAAATAAGAAAACAAATATGAAAACATTTACCTACATAAGTGAGAATCAATCACTACCTACTTCTAAAGAAATTCAAGCTTCGCCACTACAACACACAAGGGCATGTGATAATTTTCAGAGCCTTTCTTTATTATATATTAGTTTCAGGCTGAGTTAGATATCACACACACAACAAGCAAGCTAGGTCTTGTTGGATCACACGTGTAAAAAGAAGTTACTTATACTAGCTGCATATACATAGAGTGAAGTGAAATTTGATTGATTGAATGTACACATAGGCTACACGTAGACTTTCTTTTAGACATTCAAAAATACGTGCTTTAAAGCTGTGAAAAAGTCTGAAAAAAGATGCAAATTTTCAATCCGAAATAATTTGTGCACATGCGAGCATTTTTATGTGCGTGTATGCTGACAAAAATATTAAGAAAATTTTCAATTCAAAATAATTTTGCAAAAAAAATTATGCCGACATTTGACGTGAGTATTTTTACGTGCGTCCGTTGTTTCAAATTGTATAAAAATAATTACGTCCTCGAAAGTAGCGAACAATTGACGTGAGCATTTTTATCGTGCGTCTGTTGTTTCAAATTATATAAAAATAATTACGTCATGAAAAGTAGCAAACAGTTGAACGTGAGCATTTTTTACGTGTGTCTGTGGTTTTTAAATTATATATAGTTACGTCCTCAAAAGTAGCAAACAGGAGCTTTGGGCGTACTGGATTGTGCGGTAGATATATATCTATTGAATGGTGTTTAGTTCGAATACTGACCGTTTCTGGACTTTTAGCTATTTTTTTTGTACATCTATTTACAGTTGGACCTGCCTGTCAGTCAGCAAATACTAGAGAAAAAAAATACAAGGGTTATTTTATAAAATTGCGATACCATAGGTGAGAAATTTAGTCAAACTTTGAAATTCGTTCAAATTGGACCAAAATTCTCTCGGCATGCAAGTTGTGGGACTTGTGTTGCCCACTTTGCAAAATGTGGGACTAAAATGCACTTAGAATGCAAGATGTAGGACTAAAAGTGTATATAGCTCTAAAGTTAATTGGTCTTTTCTCCAGCAAACACTCCATATGAAAGGTTTTTTGGAGGAATGGTGTGCTCTCATAAAATCTTTTGTGTCTGGTGAAAGTGTTGATATAAATATCAACGACGATACTGGCAAATATTTCTAAACCAGAAAAGGGTTGAGACAAGGGATCCACTATCGCGTATACTATTTAATATAGTGGCTGATATGTTGGCTATCCTTATTGAGGGAGCCAAGGCTGATGGCTAAATTGAACGATTAGTTCCACATCTGGTTGATGGTGGAATCTCTATTCTTCAATATGCCGACGATACAATTTTATTTATGAAACATGATCTGGAGAAAGCTAAAAATCTGAAATTAATATTATCAGCATTTGAGCAAATCTCTGGATTCAAAATAAACTTCCATAAAAATGATTTGTATTGTTTTGGCGAGGCCATAAACGATGCCCATCTTTATGCCGAACTTTTTGGTTGTGGCCAGGGGCAGTTTCCAATCAATTACCTAGGAATACCGATTCTATATCAGCGTCTCACAATTGCTGAATGGAACTCGTTGAGAAAAGACTACAAAAGCGTCTTAATAGTTGGAAGGCAAATTACTATCCCTTAGGGGAAGACTTGTACTCATTAACTCAGTACTCACCAATATGGTACTGTATATGATATCTTTTTCCAGTTGCCAAAAGGTGTCTTGACAAAAGTGGATTATTTCCGCTCAAGATTTTTTTGGCAAGGGGATAGTGAGAAAAGAAATATCGGCTGGACAGATGGAATGTGGTATGCCAACCCAAGGAATACGGTGGTCTTGGCATACATGATTTGCAAGTCAAAAAACCGCACTCCTGGGTAAATGGCTCTTCAAACTTCTGACGGAAGGAGTCTGGCAAACCATTTTATGGAGGAAGTATGTTGGATCAAGAGCTGTGTCTCAGGTTGTCTGGAAACCTGGGGATTCACACTTTTGGGCCAGACTTATGGCATCCAAAAAATACTTCTTCCGGTTTGGTGCTTTCAATATTAATGATGGATCACAAATTAGGTTCTGGAAAGATAAATGGCTTGGCCAAACCTCTCTATGTGAACAATATCCGGCTTTATATTCGATCATTAGATATAAAGGGGATACATTTTCCACGATTATGGAAAATTATCCGCCTAATGTGTCTTTCAGACGAAGCCTCATAGGCTCTAGATTGGTGTTTTGGAACAATCTTTTATTAAGACTATCCAGGATACAGTTGTCTGAGGGTGTGGACGAATTTAAATGGAATTTACTACAGAGTGGTAAATTTTCTGTTGATTCCATACATAAAGCTTTGGTCCAACCTAATATTCGAGTCGAAGATAATAATAAAATTTGGAAGATGAAAATACCCCTTAAAACAAAGATTTTCGCGTGATATCTACGCAAAGGGGTTATTCTCACAAAATATAATCTTGTTAAGATGAATTGGCATGTAAGTATACAGTGCGTTTTTTGTCACCATAATGAGATAATACGACATCTGTTTTTTCAGTGTAAATTTGCTTGTGCTATATGGTCAATCATCCAAATAGCCTCTGGTTTATCTCCTCCATGTTCGGTGGTTAATGTATTTGGCAACTGACTGAATGGAATTGAGGATAAATATGAGACTTTATTTAGGGTGGGAGCGCTTGCCATTATTTGGTCGCTTTGGCTATATAGAAATGACATGATTTTTAATAACATTATGTCTTTTTCCTTGCATGTTATCTATCGAGCCACGGCCATCCTCTGATCCTGGACCTATCTATAACGTATGAAGTTACGCGACTTGTTTGTGGAGGGATGTATACGGTTGAAGGACACGACAAGGGATATTTGTTCCCGACATGGATGGCAGCATGATTTACGGATAGAGCTGTCATAGAGTTATGAAGGATTTTCTTTATTTTTTCAACTATTTGTAATTTTGTTACTTCCGCTTTGGACTCGAGTTGTGTGTCTGTTCGGCTGTGTGCATCCTAGCTATGCAGAGGCCGGGTGTAAACTTTTAAAGTAATAGAACGCTCATTTCCAAAAGTTAATAATATAAAGTTGAGTCAACTAATATATGTCGGAGGGAGTACCTGAACTGGTTGATTGACACCTTTAGTGTCTAAATTCATTTAAATCTATACACTAAAGATGTTTAGATACATCTTCTTGACAAACCTAAAACATCTTATATTTTTAAAAGGAGGGATACTATTTTCATCTATTTGTCAGTAAATAGGTTCCACCGTCGGAGCCCGAGCCTGCTGCTGGATCATCTATTTGTTACTAAATAGGTTCCACCGCTAGAGCCTGAGCCTGCTGCTGGATCCGGAGAATCCATCGTGGCATCTGCCACCAGCTGTGCCCATCCCCGCTCGCCGTCAACAGTTATGCACTGTTTCCCCTTGTGGTCTGAAATAAGTCAAGATCTTCTAAGTATTAGTAGGCCAGCATCCTAAGTTCTCTTCCTCGGGTAGGTTGCTTCCTTATTACGAGTTTAATTTCCTTGTTTGTTATTATTCTATTCAAATAATAATCATGAGGAGCAATATTTTTTGCGGTAAAAAATATGTTTACTTATTTTGATTGATTTCTTTCATGTGGATCTACCTTTCTAATTGTGGAACTATTGGAACAATAAATTTCTCGGTCTTGCACTTGATATATCTTGAGTCAATGCAGAAATTGAGCCCGCAAAAGAATAGTCCGTACCTTGCCACTGTAGCTTATTTTTCTTGAGTCACTTTATTTATCCAGATAGCTCTCTATCTATTCTGCATCTGAACGTATGTTAAGGTACATACTATTTACAGTGTTGTTGTTTCTAGTGTATTTAATTCATATATGGGTTTCTTAAGTATACATACTTTAAATATATAATTTTAACTTCAAACAAAACATTGTGTTAAAACTCTTAATTCAGCCAACTATTCCTCGGATTCATTCTGCTGACGTATTCCTTTCTTGGCATTGTTCAATGCTTAGCATAAATATCCCATAGTTGCAAACATGAATTTAAAGATGTGAATTTTGGTGTCCAAGTCAGTAGTTATTTTAATTTAGGTTGCTTTGTGCTAGCCGCATACTCTAACAAGATTTTAATCATCGAACTTCAATATTTATTTTTTGTAGCCAACAAACATGTAGAGTGGTGCTTTTCATCATGAAAATATTGTCTGTTTAGATATATGCACTTTTGACATTCTCTCATGGTGAGTAGTAGAGCGAGTATGTTGTAGGATTCAATACACCCTACCCACTGTTTTTTCCACATTGATTCTAAATTTCGAGCTTTGTTTTTTGCAGACCCAGAACATCGGCAAGGACTGCTATATTCGGATATAGGCTCTACACATTGGAAGATAGAACATTAGATGGAATATGTATAGATGGAAGAAAGATTGTAAGCTCGTACTCAAAAGAGAACTTTCATGTATGATGTGATTTCAATAATCAATATTCAATTGTTTTTATGCAATGTATTCATATTCTGTAATTTGTGTGTGTTTTCTTACGTATCTTATGAAGTGTGTATACTCCTACTGACCCGAAAAATATCACCCTCTTTGAAGCCATCAAGCCACTCCGTCTTGAAATAATATTTATTTTAAAATAAAATTATTCAATCTATGTATGTTATGTTCCAACAGATACAAGTATAGCTCAATATATGTTGGAACTTTTCAATGCTCAACGCCTTTGTATGTGTTGCATTATACCCTTGCAACGCCCAAAAACACAACGCATACTAAATCCGTTGGTATGGGTGCCAGCAACGCCTATATGGATGTTTAGATACACATTTGTGCGTTGCTGTAGGTGGGGGCATGTTGTCGGCTACCATGCCTCTCCGCCTACCAACTTGTTGGGACAAGCTCCCCATGCCCGTGGCGCTGCAACACATCCCTTCGCCGGAACCAACTCCTTTGGCCTCCTCGAACGACGACTCCGACCCGCTAGACTTCTCCTCAACGGAGGGGTGGAGGAGGTGCTTGATCTGCTGTAGCACGCCATCATCGACTCTTAAAAGAGTGAGAGGGAGAGGAGAAACGGGGTCTGTAGCCTCAAAGAGATCAACCGATACATTGAAGTCCACGGCGCGGAGATCTCCCTAGAGAGGGTGGCGATGGAGGAGGACGACCACCACCTCATGGAGAAGGAGCTGCAGACCATTGTGTAATAACCCATGGAATAATGTTAGGGAAAGTGTGAATTGTTAAATTGCATTGCATGCATTTAAAAGAGTTAGGGTTAACTTGAAATTTCAAAATCTTGATTTGAATGTGGCTCTACTGAGGTTTTTATAACCAAATGGTCACTATGAATTGAAACAAGTTCAGTTGAAGATTTTAAAATATTTGGATGAAGTTTCAAACCAAGGTTTGTCTTAAGTCAAACTTGAATTCAAAGTTTAAATATCATACAAACATATAACCAGTGACTCCAAATTTAAAAGAACAAAAGTCAAATTTAAGAAAGTGATCTTTATTCATTGGAATAATAGTACAAGAATCCTTACAACTCAAATATTACAAAAAAGAACTTAAAATCTTAAATACAAACTACAATACGAATCCAAAACCTATCTAGGCCTATCTATTTTCCTCATCTTCTCTTGATCATTCTTGTTTTGCTTTAACCTGTAAGAAAAACACCATAGTAGAAGAACTTGTTAGGGATTAGAATGTTGGATCCACACAAGTGAATCTATTTGTTGTAGAATTCAAAACCAAAGTCCAGGAACTAGTCTTGAACCTT
Source organism: Avena sativa (assembly GCA_916181665.1). Lineage (NCBI taxonomy): Eukaryota > Viridiplantae > Streptophyta > Magnoliopsida > Poales > Poaceae > Avena > Avena sativa. The sequence goes on from OV702284.1 coordinate 382,568,575, forward strand.
GAACCTGAGGTTTTGGCAAAACAAAAATCACAACAGCCAATGGAAGAGGCAATATCTGAATGAAAACTTGAAACTGTACTAGTAGAACATGCTCATCTTGCATAAGTACTTGACAGCAACCCAAAAAATATAGAACTAGGTCAAGTCTCCAAGAAATAGAAGATAATCTAGATAGATCAAACTAAAAAAGTGTCAAAACCAAACCAATGAATCATCACTAAATTTAAATAGAAACACTTTGACCAAAGGAAATCACCTCAAGCTACTGAATTCTTAAGAACACAAAAACTCTAAATTTTTAAATGGCTAAGCACGAGACAGTTTATCCATTCAAACTTTAGAGCATCATATACTGAACATAATCAACCAAAGGGAATTGGAATAACTCACAAGTGAAATGAACCCAAAAAATTATACTCCCTCCAATCTATATTACTTGTCACTGAAATGGATGTATCTAGCACTAAAGCATGTCTAGAGACTGGATATGACAAACATAAAACCAACAAACCTAAACTAGCATATATAGATACTATGTATCTAACATACAAACATAAATGACATATGCCTAATTTGGTAAACTCAAGTAGTCCATAATCAGTATGGAGTTGACCACCAAAAGCATATGTGCCACCTGCACATAAGAAAGACTACAAAGTCGGTTACACACATAACCAAGCAGGTTATTCAACTAAATGCATGACAGTGTTGTTAGCAGCATAGTGTTCCTAGGGCACTATAAATAGCTAGGCACCTAAGACCCTATAGTTCACAACTCACAAGTGTAGCTTAGACTAAACACACACACACACTAATTAGAGAGAGATATGAGAGATATCTAAGAGAGAAAGGAAGCTAGGAGAAGAGGAGGAACAATAAGAACAACAAGAAGAAAGCCACAACAGCAGCAGCTGATATTCATTAAGCAAGCTTTGGAAACTTTAAAGGTTTGTAGTTAAACTCTAGGATAGAATTCTGTAAACAGTAAGTGAACCTACATAAGAAGAATGTAAACTGATGCCTTAAACAACACACTTACAGAAATAAACTTGAGTTAAAGGTTCAAGAAAAAACTAATAAAATAGATAGTCAACACTAAAGATATTTAGTTAATCTTTTCAATCAATCTTGAGTGTGGATTTTGACTAAGTAAACAATAACTAAGGTTGAACACTACTACATGAACAATAAGATGAATATCTTAGGCACATACCTACAATTATAGTCACTAACAGAATACACAACACTTGCTAATTGAATATTGACACCTTATATTGAAGACATTGTCAATTGTACAACTTTAGTAATTGTTATAAACCTAAACTTAGAAAAACTAACTTCCACAAGCATTAGAGACACTACCCATAATCTAGAACATATTAGAACAACCTAGAAGATACCACAAACCCTAGAACACCATTACTGAGCCAATACATAGGAAGAACCATAGAAATTTCCACCGGTTCTAGAAGTAGAAAACTTAGAGGAAGAGGAGAGGGAGAGAGAGGGGATTTACCTTTGGAAAAGTGGGCGTCCACCTTACCATTGACCGAATAGAGGAAGAATAAGCAGTCGTGACGACTAACAACACTGGGAGTACCCTAGGGAGGGCATCTTGACTTGTGTCATCCACGCAAGTGAAGGGGAAGCGTTGGAGGCACGCTCCAGCACCATCTTGATGAAGAAAGAGTAGAAAAGTCGTGCTACCGAGGGGTGGCATCATGAGAGATAAAACTCTAGTTTGGGTTAGGGTTACACCAAAGAAGTAGACAGAGGAAGAGATGAATCTGGTTGGTAGAAAAAGAGATAGTAGAGCATAGGGAGTCGTTTGAATGGAGGCGCGACGACGGAGATAGCCTGAGCCGGTCGAAATCGTTGGGACGATGCCGTTGGCGACACGGTTGCCAAGCGATCACCAGAGCGAGGGGGGAGACATGAGTGAGAGAGTGGGGCGACACGGTCTGGTTGGACCAGGTCCAACGGCTGATTTTGATCCTTTGGGTCTGACTAGTGGGCACAAGCCCATAGGGGTAGTTTAGTAATTTCACAATTAGGTCAAAATCCTAAAATTATAATAACTCTCACATAGTTCACTAGAAAAGAAAAAAATATAGCTCTATGTGTAAAAGATACAAATAATCAAAACGTATTTTTGTGGTATTTTTACAATAGTTTGTTTGGTGTGAAAATTATAAAAATGTGATATCAATTTCAAAATAGTTAATGATTCAAGGAAATACCAAGAAAAATATAAATTAATATGTACACCAAATTTTCATAGAATGGATATTATAATTTGAAATTCATAATGGTGGTGCGAATTCAAAAATTGAATTAAAATATCAAGGTAAAGCCCTAAAAAGGAAAACAAATTCACCAATGAAAAATAAATTCAAATCAAATGAAATCTAATAAAATATACCAAGGATTGCATTACATATAGTTGCATTAGAGCATCATTTGGTTTTTATCAGAACATTGTCTTTATCGGACAATGATTGCGATTTTTAGAATCTAAGGTCTAGGGTCAAGTAAAACTTTAAAGCTGCACTATCTTGCGGTTACCATGAAAGTTCATTCTTGCATAACCCTTGTGAGACCAGACTTGCATACTCATTAACGAGTTCAATCTTGCACATCCTTTGAAACAATTTTCAAAATGAGTTCAAAATATTATTATCTGCATTCGAAAGAATCATTGTTTTCTAAACAAAATAAATTAAACGTGGTGTGTTGGGGATATGCTAAATAGGTATAACCATAACATGTCTCTAATCCGGATAATCCGGGTGGTCCACAGTTGGTAGCGAGTCCTATGTCCTGCTGGGCGGCCCAGTTAGATAGATCTAGAAGGGAGGCCCATGCTAGATAAAGGAAGGCTACGATGGAGTCACCAACATACTCGGAGCCTTGGAGTGCAAGACACATAGAATAGTTGGTGCTAGTGTAGGACTCTGTAACCTATCCGGCTAGGAATTTTCCCTATAACCCTAGGATCTAGCATCTTTATAAGCCAAAACTATGGGAGCCTTTAGGGCAACGACTCATACGATACAATTCAACACCTCGCACAGTGAGCCAATCCATGTAACTCGACGTATTGCCCTTAGAGTGATTTATAGCAGGATTAGGGTTCTGCCACCATCGTGGAACCTAAACCTGGGTAAGCCATGTTACCTTGTACCCGCCAACTTACCGCCTCCCCCCACATCTCTAAACATGCACTGTGAGGACCCCTCCATGGCGTACTCGTCGGAAATACCACGACAGTTGGCGCCCACCATGGGGCAAGAGGCGCTTCAAGATCTACAATGGGCGAGGTCCAAGATCTTTGCAGGAATCAGTGAAACCGTAGCCATCGGTCGTGTTCTCTTCTGTAGTAACGTTCTGATTGTCCCTCCTGACGAGTTCTGGATTCTGACGAAGAAGAACCCCTCCCGCTGCTCGATTGTTCCAATCGGGGACATCCACCTCTTCATCAGCGAAACCGACTCGGGCGCTAGTTCCCTGAAAGTCGTAGGATCGTCAAGGCCTACACAGACCGCCTACAGGCATGACACATTCACGGAAGGATCAAAGTCGGATCTCTCTTTGGAGTTCGCCGGCTTAGATCAGAAAAATTCATGGCACACCCAAACTGCCCCTATGCAGGATATAAAGGTGGAAGATCACTGCAAATCCGCCGGGTTATCCCATGCGTTTGGAAAGCAGCGATCGCACTTCATTGGCATGGTAACCATCTTCGATCTGGCACGCTGCATTCAGAGAGAGGGTGAAATCCCCCGAGATTACCTCGCCAGATGGCTCCGGATACGAGCTGATCTGGAGGGCTACCCAGATAATGATGTCGTCTACCACTTTGTCGAAGGGATGGATCACGGCACACTTCTCCGGCATACGCTCTGGCGGCAACAAGCCGTAGGCATCCTTTCTTTCAAGCAGATGGTCAACATTGTTAACTGTTTTGCTGCTGCTGCTGATAGGGTCGCCCAGGCAACGCCTATCGCCGTATCTAGGCCGCCGCTGCTGCCAGCCAACGGTCCCGCTTCCTCAGCATCGTCCTCCGTCATCGAGGAAGCTCCCGCACCCTCTGACTTTGTTTTGGATGCTCATTATGCCGACATCAGCGTAGACTCGAAGGAGATGGACATCAATCCGGAAGAACTCGACTCTGCCATGAAGGATATGGAGGAGGAGATCAATTGCGAGGAGCAGGCCAACAAGGCCGTCACATCCCACCAGGTATTTGTTGGAGATATTCCCAAGAGGCAATAATAAAGTGGTTATTATTATATTTTTGTTTTTATGATAAATGTTTACATCCCATGCTATAATTGTATTAACCGGAAACATTAATCCTTGTGTGTTTTGTAAACATAAAAGAGTCCCTAGTAAGCCTCTTGTTGAAACTAGCTTGTTGATTAATGGATGATCATGGTTTCCTGATCATGGACATTGGATGTTATTAATAACAAGATCATATCATTAGGAGAATGATGTGATGGACACACACCTCCATAGTAAGCATAACATAAGATCAAGTCATTAAGTTTGTTTTGCTACAAGCTTTCAGATACATAGTAACCTAATCCTTTGACCATGAGATCATGTTAATCACCGTCACCAGATGAGTAATTTGATGACATCAAACACCACTTCTATAACTGGGTGGTTATAAAGGTGGCATTAGGTATTCTGAAAGTATGTGTTGAAGCACATGGATCAAGAGTGGGATTTGTCCATGCATATGATAGATAGATACTCTCTGGGCCCTCTCGGTGGAATGTCATCAAATTGGCTTGCAAGCATGTGACTAGGTCACAAGGGATGTCATATCATGGAACGATTAAAGAGTACTTATCGATAACGAGGTTGAACTAGGTATGGAGATACCGACGATCGAACCTTGGATAAGTAAAGTACCACGCGACAAGGAATCAACATCGTATGTGAATGGTTCATTCAATCACGAAGTCATCTTTGAATATGTGGGAGCCATTATGGATCTCCAGATCCTTCTATTGGTTATTGATCGGAGAGGTGTCCCGATCATGTCTGCATAAGTTCGTGAACCGTAGGGTGACACACTTAAGGTTCGATGTTGTTTAAGTAAATATGGAATATGAGTTGGAGACCGAATGTTGTTCGGAGTCTCGGATTGGATCCAGGACATCACGAGGAGATCTGGAGTGGCCCGGAGAATAATATTCATATAAGTAAAGTCAATTTCCGGGGTTCGAAAATGTTTTCGGTGTTTTGACCGGAAGCTTCTAGAATGTTCTAGAGGGACCACCAGTGGGTCCACCACCCCGGGAGGGGCCACTTGGGCTGTAGCATTCCGTGGGGGCCTAGGGCCAGGCGCACCAAGCCAAAGAGGGTCCAACCGGACAACACTAGGAAAAGGGGTAAAACCCTAATTTGGTAAGAGGGGAAAATTAGGGGGCAACTTCCCACCTCTCCCTTTATTGGCCACCGAGTTGAGGAGTTGGGGAAGGACTCGACCAGGGTGGGAACCGTGGATGCAACCCCCTCTATATAAAGAGGGGTGGGGGTGCACCCCTCCTCCCTCACCTCAGCCCTAGCCGCCGGCCTCCTCCCTCCTCCACCATCCTGCTCTGGCTTAGGCAAAGCCCTGCAGAATTCTTCTCCTCCTCCACCACCACCACCACGCCATCGTGCTGCTGGGATTCCGAGGGGATCTACTACTTCCGATGCCCGCTAGAACGGGGAGAGGAAGGTCTTCATCTACTTCGTACGTGTGATCGAGTGTGGAAGCGCTGCCGAAACACGGCGCCGTAAGGATCATCTACACGATCTTGAGATCGGCAAGTGATCGACTACATCAACCACGAGATCTAATCTCGTTAACGCTTTGGATCTACAAGGGATATTTCTCTACAATCTCTTTGCACCGATCTCGTAGATTAGTTCTTGGCTTATCCATAGATTAGATCTTGGTTTTGTGTGTTCTTACGATAGAATTTTTTTTGTTTTCCATGCAACGAATCCTATAGTATTCGTTGCCATCGGGAGTGGGATGGAAGAAGATCAAACCGGAGCGGAGCAGCTCCGCCTAACCCACAGGACAACAGGAAGGGACCAGGTTATGACACCGACAATGGTCAGGCGAAGGCCATGCCCCCTCCAGCTATCCCAGTGTAATAACCGCATGAACTACCCACCGGTCCAAGCAACGCCAACCCCACAAATCCTCCGCCACCAGCATCTACGTCAGCGGCTGCCCAAATCACTCCAGCTAATAGAGTGATGTACGACAATTTTCTTGTTGAGCCTATCACGTGGCCCATATACAAAACATTGTACAGCTCGATGAGAAGCGCCAACAACTACTGGAGGAAGCGCAGGCCATTGCGAAGCAAGGCGCAAAGTTAGATTGAGATCTGGCCAAGGCGCAGAAATCGATCGAGGCATCTAGATCCATGGAGGTTGAGTACAAGACTCTGCTCAAGCAGCAGAAGGCCAAGAAAGCTCCAGCTCACGTCGTTAACGACCTTGGCATACGACACAACTTGCGGTGAGCTCCTTCAAAGCCGGCATAAGCTAATCCATACAATGACAAAGATGGAAAGCAAGTCATGCCCACGCCCGACCTCAACTTGGACGTCGCCAAGACTTTACTGGAACAGGAAAGATCACCCGCGGGTTGTGAATCAGGTCTATGACCTTGTCGCCAAAACTGTCAAATAGCAGGAAAAAGGCACCTCTCAGTAGCAGAGGGCAAGATCTCCTCATGATGTCGAATCTCAAACGGGATCATCAGAACAAATACGGAGGGACGCACACAATAGGGATGACGCTATTCCCATATCTTCCGACCATAGAGGCAAGGCTCACCCTCGTCGCTCGCCCCCACTGCCCCGATCTTCCCGGCATCACGAAGACCCAAAATCTCACCACCGCACGAGCATGCCTCCACCTAGATGCCCCCAGGGTGGCTCATCATCCGTGACAATGCGGAGCAGCCTCGTCATGACGAAGAGCGCATTGGCAACCACTGACACAGGAGCAGGTCGCGCCATGACCCTCCGCGTCCGACAAGCAACCGCGGCAGGCGGGATGAGTCGTAGGAGGGCAATAGCAAAAAGGCTAACCCACCGCTACCTCCGCCTTCGTTGCCCCCTAGCAGCCACCATGGTGGAGGAGGACCGCGTCATTCACGCAGCCTTTCCCATGGAGGCGACAAGAAAAAAAATCAAGCCCGGAAGGACAATACTTGGGACCACATTGTTTTGGCCCTGTAATACGGGCCGCAACTTACCCCAAGGATTTTCGGATTGATAATATGATCAAGCCCTATGACGGCACTGCCAGGACAGGCACGTGGTTGCAGGATTACAACGGAGTGGTTGAGATCGCCGGGGGAAACCCCAACTTCGCTGTCAAGTACCTACCACTGATGTTGACAGGCATGGCCCACCAATGGATCAACGACTTGCCGGAGAAGTCCATATGCAATTGGTTGAACATGCATGAAACATTCACTAAGAATTTTGAGGGTACGTACAAGCGTCCCTACACTATCAGCGATCTACAACGGTGCATCCAGGAAAAGGACACAACATCTCGAGCCTACCTCTCCCGCTGGTTGGATATAAAAAATTCCCGCGCAGGAGTGCACAATTATACCACTATGGACACCTACATTGATGGTTTGGAAAAGGGCACCTTGCTCTGGCATAAGTTGAAGCGCCTACAGGACAATCACAAGTTAGATCTCAATCACATGATCTCCTTGGTCAGTGAGTTTGCAGCGGCCGATGACGACGCTCGCGGCTCCTTGCCGGCAATTTCCATTCCAAACCTAGCCAAGAGGAACAACAACAATAAGCAGAAGAATCCGCCAGAAGAAAAGCCATCTTTCGACATGGTCGCCATGACTTTTGCAGGTAGAGGTGATGGCGGACAGCGCAACCGAGGCTGGGGCTTGGTCGTGGGCAGCAACGTGGTAGTGAAACTACCTCGATAACACCCCGCGTTGCCCAGACGTACGAGGAGTACCGCGATATGCTATGCTTCATACACCTCGGTACCAATGGCAAGGCCACTCACACCAACCGCCAGTGTGAGTTCGTTAACGACCTCAAGGAAGACCCGGAGTCCGGCTACAAGCGAAGCCGAAAGAACCGACCGCGAGGCCGATACCTTCGATCCAGATTACGGATGTAGTATAGCTCTTTTTCCCTAGTATACCTAGGTTTATCGAATCCTCGGGAAGCATAAGAAAAGTGAGATTACTTAAACGGACCTTCGAGAGTTTTAGGATTCCTATTGCGTTTTCACCGGACCAAGAGTTTGCAATCTTGTTGTTGTTGTTGACGACGGATAGAGAGGGCCTAGGGTCTTCAGTTTTCACCAGTAGATGTGCAAAACATCTGATGGGAATAACAAATAATAATAAAGTACACATATAATTGTTAGAGAAAGATAATTATATATGGGCAGTGCATCCATAAATGTTATCGCCTCCGCAACCGCTTATGACAATAACCTACTAGTCTCATCCATGGAAGAAAGAGAACTAGTGATATGCATAGTGATGTCACCGTTAATCCCAAGTAAGTTCCTCACATACATCCGTACTACCCTTTCTGTCACTGGGGTTCCTATCCTGTAGATCAGTCGTTGCTCACACTCCCTTTACCTGGATCAATCCTCGGGGTCTTGGGTACCTGGCAAGTCCTTAGATTGAGGAAAGAGAGGGTACTACAATCATCAAGCCATACAAACAAATACATGATCCCATCTATGATAAATTACATGCAAAAAAGCTAAATGGCTAGGCCGAAGCCCTTAGCCCAAGGAGAATTACTCACACATAGATATGAAATCGACAATCATGAACATTGTAATAGAGATCATAGAGTTGATAACAAATAGTCTTACAATGTCGCCAATTGGAGATGAGATCTACTATTACAAGTGGTGGAAGATGGCTATGGTGGTGGAGAAGGTTTAGAGGTTTAGATCTAGATCTATTCCTCCAGCGTGGCGGCAGAGAGAGTTTAGGGTGAAAGAAGCGATGTTGTGGAGTCGGGGGCTTGTTTCTCGTTGCCTAAAGCCTCTTTATATAGGGGTCCCTTCATGAAAGTTGTTTTGTTTGACCTAATGAGTTCGGTGCAAACTATACAGCGGCGGGTCGTATAGTTGGTCGTTAATCTTGCAGTAGCCTCCTCATGGCTCCTGGTTTCTTTGATGTATTGGAAATCTCGTATCTTTGGCATTTATGTAGTGATTCCCATGATAATACGTCATTATCTGCGTAGGAAAAAATAGCAAGAAAGGATTGCATACCCCTTTGATCATTAGGCATTAGTGGCAGGAAATAGAGAGATATTTCATCAAATATATGAATAATATCTAGTTTAAATGCGGATGTGGATGGATATATTTCACAGCCATCAGAGGCAAGGGCAAGGGGAAGAAGAAGGAAGAGGAGTCCAAGGATTTAGGTGACATGGACACGAACGTATACCCCAAGCACGCCGATAAGGGAGATGGCAAAGGCAAGAACCCCTTCGAGAAGAAGGCCCCCGTCTAGCACACTTTCCTTGGTACCCCAACTATCCGGGCATAGAAGACCTCTCTGAGGATACTGATGGCCACCCTACCCCCAGTTCCCTGCGCTGGTCGGAAGTTCCAATCACATGGGACAGGAAGGATCACCCCGATGTTGTTCCAACAGAGAACCGACACCATGAAGGGACAGGAAGGAACCAATGCATGAGTACTTGTGGATAGTGGGACAGTAAGGATCACATGGTCATCAACCCTGTGATTGACGGCAGCGAGTTCACCAAGTGCCTTGTGGATAGTGGAAGCAGCATCAACATCATGTACTTGTATACACTGCACAAGATGAACTTGACGGAGACCAAACTAAGGTGGACCAGCACCGTGTTTCATGGCGTAGTTCCTGGACGGGAAGCTCGGTCCCTTGGGTGCATCACCCTTCCGGTCGCCTTTGTTGATGTCAACAATTACCACCAAGAGCGCACGACCTTAGAAGTGGGACCCTTCAAGAGCATGTACCACATCATATTCATGTGTGACATATTCCACTCCTTATTGGCCAAGCCATGCTTCGTCTACAACAATCTCAAGATACCCGGACCAAACGGTGTCATCACCGTTGCCGGAAGCTTTTCAAATGCAAGGAAATGCAAGATCGGAGAAGCATCCTTTGCAAAAGTCGTCCTCTACGACGAATAATTCAAGGAGATCTAGAGCCAGGTTGATGCCTCAGAGATGCCGGTGTCGAAGAAACAGATTTCTGATTCCGATCTGTCCTTCAAGGCTGCCATCGAGACCAAGCCGGTGGAACTTGTGGTAGGCGATGCCTCTAAGGTCACCGCCATTGGGACGTACCTAGATCCCAAAAAGGAAAGCACGCTCGTCGAGTTCATCCATGAGAATAGGGACATCTTTGCCCGCAACCTGCCGACATGAAAGGTGTACCTAGGGAACTTGACGAGCATAGCTTAAACATTGATCCAAATTGCAAACCGGTGAAACAACCTCTACGACGCTTTGGGGACGAGAAGACATGTTCCATTGGCAAAGAGATAGCTAGGTTACTTAAGGCTAGTTTTATTCGAGAAGTCCTTCACACCCAATGGGTGGCCAATCCTATACTTCTGCCCAAAAAGGGAACCAAATAATTAAGAATGTGTGTTGATTACATCGGCTTGAACAAAGCGTGTCCGAAGGATCCGTTTGCTTTGCCTCACATTGATCAAGTCATTGACTCGACGACTGACTCGGAGCTTCTGTGTTTTCTAGATGCATACTCAGGATACCACCAGATTAAGATGCGGAAGTCAGACCAATTGGCCACTTTGTTCACCACACCTTACGCCATGTTTTGCTATGTCACAATGCCCTTTGGGCTGAAAACGCGGGTGCTACGTACCAGCGGACCATGCAACATTGCCTCCATGAAAAAATTGGTCGGAATGTTCACGCTTATGTGGATGATATCGCGGTGATGTCAAAAATTCAAACGACTTAATCTCCGACTTAAAGGAAACCTTTGATAACCTCTGAAATTACAACATGATGCTTAACCCCAAGAAGTGTGTCTTTGGAGTTCCAGCCAGCAAATTGTTGGACTTCATCATTTCCTAGCGTGGAATCAAGGTCAAACCGGAGAAGATCAAGGAAATCCTCAACATCAATCGTCTGACATGCCTGAAGGACATCCAACGGTCACAGGATGCGTTGCAGCGATAAGCCGGTTCGCTAGCTGACTTGGAGAGAAGGTTCTGCCACTATACAAGTTGCTGAAGAAGACAAACAAATTCATATGGACAAACAAGGTGGACGTTGTGCTTAGGGAGCTAAAAAGGATACTTACTTCAACGCCTATACTTGCAGCACCCGAGTCAAGGGAGCCTATGTTGATCTATATGGCGGCCACCAACCGGGTTATCAGCATCGTCGTCGTGGTGGAGCGGAAGGAACCAATGCGTGAGTACCGAGTACAACGACTAGTTTACTATGTAAGCGAGGTATTGAAGGAGTCCAAGCAGTGTTACCCGCACTACCAGAAGCTAGATTATGGAGTTTTCCTTGCTTCTTGGAAGCTAAGGCACTACTTCTAGGAGCACCCAATCACAATAGTGAGGAAGGCTCCACTGTCCGAAATCATCAACAACAGCGACGCTACAAGAAGGGTGGCAAAGTGTTGCACCTTCGAAATCACCTACAAGAGACCTGACGCTATCAAGTCACAAGCCTTGGTGGATTTCATTGTATATTGGACGGAGATTCCAGATGATACTCACGTACCAGAACCATAGTATTGGGTAATGCACTTTGACGGATCAAAGCTACTCAATGGCTCGGGGGCTGGTGTCCTACTATAGTCACCAACAGGTAAAAACTGTACTATGTCCTACAAATTTACTTTGAGGCTACAAACAACATGGAGGAATATGAAGCACTCATTCATGGACTTCGCGTAGCCAAGGATATTGGCATCAAGCGCATAGTTTGCTGTGGAGATTCCGACTTGGTTGCCCAGCAGGTGGCTGGCACTTGGAACACGTGGAACCCTATGATGGCGGCATATCGGGATGAAGTAGATGAGATAGCCAAGTGCTTTGAAGGCTACGAAGTCAAGTACGTGAAGAGGGAGGAAAATGAGGCAGTAGATCTGCTGTCAAAGATTGGACCAGGCCACAAACCAATTCCGCCAGGCGTTTTTCTGGAGCATCTACGGACCCCATCCGTGAAGGGAGCGGATCTCGAGAATCCGGATAGATTTGACTCATTTGTTAATGCCGTAACAATAGTCCCTCCAGCTTGGACAAAACCGTTCATGGATTATTTCGAACACGGAACTTTGCCCATCGACAAGGTCGAAAGTAGGCAAATAGTACGTCGAGCAAAGGGCTATACGACAATCAATGGGCAGCTCTACAAAATAAGCACCATAGGTGTATACTTAAAATGTGTTTTCTAGCAGCAAGGTATCGATATCCTTTGTGAAATTCATCTTGGAGATTGCGAGCATCACACTGCTCCCTGATCTTTGGTATCCAAAGCCTTCCGGCAAGGATTCTACTTGCTAACCGCAAAGGCAGACATTGACAAGCTAGTTGAGACATGCATTGGGTGTCAATATTATGCCCAACAACCACATGTACCAGCTCAAGAATTGCGAACCATACCAATAACTTGGACATTTGCAGTCTGGGGGCTTGACATGGTTGGACCGTTGCAGACGACACCTTGTGGGTTTACGCATCTGCTAGTAGCAGTTGACAAATTCACAAAATGGATAGAAGCTAAACCCATTAGAAAGCTTGATGGGGCAACTGCCCTTAAGTTTTTTCAGAATCTAGTGGTGAGATTTGGTATCCCACATAGCATCATCACCGACAACGGCAAAAACTTATCACTTGGAGAAGTAGAGGCTTACTGTTATAAGAAATACATCCGCCTTGACCTAGCATCTGTGGCTCATCCACAATCTAATGGTCAAGTTGAAAGGGCCAATGGACTAATTCTGTAAGGAATAAAGCCATGTATAGAAGCACTGCTACATAGAGAAGCTGGAGCCTGGGCGAAGGAATTACCATGTGTTTTATGGAGTTTACAAACTACTCCCAATAGATCCATCGGCTACACCCCTTTCTTCATGGTATATGGAGCAGAAGCGGTCCTACCTACCAATATCCTCCACGATTCACCAAGAGTTGCTGCCTACGATGAAGATGACGCTAAAGAATCTAGAAACTTAGATGTGGACCTTCTCGAGGAGGATAGAGTGCTAGCATGCCAAAGATCCGCTATCTACCAGCAGAAGCTACGGAGCTACTATAGTTGCCGCTAATACGTCGTAAATGTATCTATAATTTTTGATGCTACATGCTTGTTTTGTATCAACTTTCTTATGTTTTGTCTACACTTTGAGGTATTTTTATACATTTTCTGGAACTAACCTATTAACAAGATGCCGCAGTGCCACCTGCCTGTTTTCTGCTGTTTTTGGTTTCAAAAAAGCTAGTAAGGAAATATTCTCGGAATTGGACAGGACAAAAGCCAAAGTCAATATTTTACCGGAACAAACACGGAGACCGAAGGACAATCGAAGTGGGGCCACGAGGTGGACACACCTAGGGGTGGCGTGGCCACCCCCTAGGGCGCGCGGCCCCATGGTGTGGGCCCCTCGGGCACCTACCGACCTTGCCCCTTTGCCTATAAAAGCACTCTGATGGAGAAATCCTAAACACCCGATCGTAAATCCATGAAATAGTCCGTAGTCACCACCATCGTCCCTAGATTGGGGGGAGGGATCCAAAGCTCTTCCCGGCACCCTGCCAAAGGGGAGAGATCATCCCGGAGGCCTTGTTCATCACCATGCCAGCCTCCGGAGTGATGTGTGAGTAGTTCACCCTTGGACTATGGGTCCATACAATAGCTAGATGGTTGTTTCTCCTCCTTTGTACTGTCATGTTTAGATCTTGTGAGCTCTGTTCATGATCATGATCATCTATTTGTAATCATACATGTTGTTTTTGCGGGGATCCGATGGATATTGAGATACTATGTCAGGTTGATTATTGATTCTATCATGTTTGTGTTATTTGTGATCTTGTATGCTCTCCGTTGCTAGTAGATATCTTGGCCAAGTAGATGCTAGTAACTCCAAGAGGGAGTATTTCTGCTCGATAGTGGGTTCATGCCTCTAGTAATCTGGGGAAGTGATAGAAATCTCTAAGGTTGTAGATGTGCTGTTACTACTAGGGAGAAAACAACAATCCTTTGTCCATGGGACAATTGTATTGTTTACTTTACACACTTTTCTTAATGCAGTTATCTGTTGTTTGCAACTTAATACTGGAAGGGGTTCGGATGATAACCTGAAGGTGGATTATTAGTCATAGATGCAGTTGGATTACAATCTATGTATTATGTTGTAATGCCCAATAAAATCTCATAGGAATCAAGATGTCTAGTATATGCATTGTTATGATTTCTCAATCTGTCAATTGTCCCACTGTAATTTGTTCATCCAGCATGTTATTTATCTTAAGGAGAACACCTCTAGTGAACCATGGACCCTGGTCCAATCTATCCCATTGATATACCATCTACTGTTACCGTTTGCTGTTTACTTTCAATAAACTACTATCTTCCACACTATACGTTTAATCCTTTGTTTTCAGCAAACCGGTGAGATTGAAAACCTCACTGTAAGTTGGGGCAAAGTGTTGTGGTTGTGTTGTGCAGGTTCCAAGTTGCTAGCAACACCTTGGAAGTTGTTTCCTTTCTCCTACTGGTTCGATAACCTTGGTTTCACAACTGGGGGAAATCTTGCTTATGTGCTCATCATAACCTTCCTCTTGGGGTTTCCCAACAAGCTCCCACGTTAACCACAAGCCATCAGCTGCGTTAGGCATCGCTCGTTTAAAGAGGGGATCTAGTGCTCTGACTTAAGCAGAAGAAGTCACACAAATTATCCCCGCCATGGGAAGGACCGTTCATCATAAGCAAGGCACTACTCAATGGTTCCTATTACCTCATTGATAATCTTGAGTTGAAAGATAGGCCAACGAGGATCATAAGCATAAGTGACATGACCTAGATGATGACTACGCGGATCTTGATCGGCCATGGAACATAGCATAACTACGTCCTTTTTAAACTTAGCATATTTTATTATGTATCGTGTACCTCTTATATGATCAATGAAATAAAGCTTTTTGGTTCACTCATATGCCTGAGTTGTTTACCTCCTTTAGTTTTCATTTTTGGATCATGTAAATCCTTTATGCACAAGCTTTGTATTTGCACTTGTGAAAATTCCACCTATGGGCATTAGCTTAAGTTTTCTGGTCTACACGTTCTTTGTTGTTTTTATGTGGATTCTGGAGTAGTGGCTTTCAACACTTGAAGTCGGAGATTTTGTGCTTAGATTCTTGACGATGCCTTTAGGCATCATCATCTGAGTGCATGGTTTTGACTAAGGGTCTTTCGACTCATGAAAGGTCAAGCATAAAAAGCCGAAGTAATGGATAAGACAAGACTTGCTTAAAAATATAGACACTCATACATGATGGAACTAGTTCTTGAGTAGCTGGAATCTTGTAGCAAAGTTTTCCGCCTTAAGCAAACAACATTGTTTTTCCGCATAAATACATTACCAGAAGAGAAAAAAATTACAATTTTTTTCATTCTTCTTGCGCAGGGGACTTTGAAGCTGTGTCGTCGGCGACAAGAGAGCCATCTTGTTCATCAACAAAGTCGGTGGTTTTCTGGTACTCGGAGCCATCCTGGCCAGTGTTAATCACCTCAGGAGGCACGAAGACATCTTCCTTGATCAATTGGGCGACCCTGGTGTCGTAGCCGACAAGCAAAGACCAGATTTCATCATTGTTGATTTTCTTTCCGTCTTCGTCCATGTCGTGGAGACCATATGTCACCATGTCAATGTTGGCATCGTCATAGTGGGCCTTGACCATGGCTAGGGCCATCCTAG
Source organism: Avena sativa (assembly GCA_916181665.1). NCBI lineage: Eukaryota > Viridiplantae > Streptophyta > Magnoliopsida > Poales > Poaceae > Avena > Avena sativa. The sequence continues at coordinate 382,584,581 of OV702284.1, forward strand.
CGCCAAACCAAGTACATAAAGCTTTACAACTTATGATACGCTCGGGGGCTCGGCGAAGAATCTCTAAGAATTTCATGACAGAGTCCACCGCCTTCATGTTGATGTCCAAGGGCTTGGCAATTTCCTTAGCCTTCACAATCGTAGTGTTGATGAAGTTGACGGCAAGAACCAGTCACTCCTTCAGTGGAGGAGCACTGTCACCCACATTGGCTAGGCCAATGGGAGTTGCATTTCCAACAAATAAATTGAGGGCAGGACTTCACCAAATCAGTATAAAGTACCTGACTTACAGAAGTAAAGGTGAGAGAATGCTTACCAAATATGCTCCTCTGAGCTTGTTGGAGAACCTCCGCCATGGAGTCCTGTTCCTTTCGAAGAGTCTTGTATGCCTCAAGGTTACGAGCATTTTGCTCGTCGACAGCTTTCTTCTACTCCTTGAAGATCGCGATCTCTTCCTTAAGGCGGTTCATCTCCATGTTGGAAGATTCTTGCGCGGCAGCTAGTGCTTCTTCATGCATCTTAAGGGTATCATCCCTCTCCTACTTTAAGATCTTGTTTTCGCTGTCAAGATCCTGAATATCGTTGGACTGCTCGACAATTTCTTTGGCTTTGGCGATAGCTTCTGCAAGTCAGAAAAATAAGAAGGCATAATGAGTAGTCGTAATATGAAGGCACAAGATCAAGTCGAGAATGAACTTGAGAAGAAAACAGACTATTGTTATTGGTGATCTGTTCCTTCAAATAGGCGGTTTTACCCTTCTCAGCTTCAAGATCCTTGGGCATATTGTGGAACTTCTCGTTGGCGGTAACCCTGCGGGCATTCTCATTCTCTAGAAACAAAAGATACTTAGTCTACTTGGAGCATCTAGCCGGAACTATTTGGTTCCACCTAGAAGCTCGGGGGCTATAGTAAGATTTTTTAAACTCAAAGCTATCTTTAAGCATCTAGTCGAAACTATCTTTGTTTCAACTAGAGGCTTGGGGGCTACAGTATTGAAAAAAATCCAAACACTGCATATGCTACTCTAGAAGTATCTAGTCGGAATTATTCATTCAAACTACATACTTGGGGGCTACAACATAAAGTTTATTACTTAGTCACTCTTAGAGCATTCAGTCCATAAAACCTATGGTTTTCCGTCTAAATCCTCGGGGGCTATAGTGGGATATTATATATGAAATGCAAAGGCATAGAAAACTTACATATGCAATGATCTTGAGGTTACTGGCAGTTTCATTATACATTTTGCCAAAGGCAACTGTATTAACCTGGAGGATTTACGCCTGCTTGAGAAGCTCCTCAAGGCCGCATGTTGGAGAAGTCAGTGCTACACCAGGAGTCGCGATAGAGGCGCTCGGAGTAAGCATTGGAAATATGATCTTGGGAGCCTCCGCCTGGCTCGAGGTCGCCATATATTCGCCTCCTACCATCAGCTCCTTACTGCTTCTAGTGGCATCCTTAGGCGGAGCTTCATCCACTTTGGAAGAGGTTCTTTCCTGTGTCGCCTGGTCGTCGGGAATGATGATCAACGCGACAACATCAGGGACCTCCTTCGAAGGAGTATTTTCCACTTCCATGATGGAAGGATCAGATGCTACCTTAGCTAGAGATCCGACGGGCACAACAGATGGTTGGAAGACAGGGGTAGGAGGAGAGATGGCGGGATAAGCCTGGACAAACATATCTCTAATATTTTTAGAAGCCCCAGTTGTCTTGGAGGTCTTCTTTAAACTCAAGCTAGACATTTTCCTGAAATGTATAATGTATAAGTACAAGAATAAGAGAAGTAAAACGACAATGTCGGAGGAAAATAGGCTTACACAACATTCGGCTCCTTGGTCAAAGGGATGCTGGCTAATCTTCTTTTCTCCGCCTCCAGGGAGGCGACGGACTTCTTGGAGGCTCCACCCTCCATCTTGTTTTTCTTGACTCTACCGTTAATGTCAGAGGTGGAGCTCTTCCGCTTCCACGCCAGCGGGACTTCGTCATCGGACACGACAGTGACTTACTTCATCTTGGGGTCGTAGACTTGGGGAGCCATGCAGGTCTCCTCCAAGTCCCCCAACTGTTAAGTGAAACCGACGTGTTAGACGGAAGTACGTATTCAAGTCGGAAGAACTGGAGTATATGTCAAAACAATAAATGAAAGTTACCTTTGGGCACTTGTCGTCCTCGAACATGTCATAGGTGATGGTGAAGCCACACTTGCGATCCTTCACTTTGACAATGTCCTTGAGGCGGAGCTTGATGGAGTCACTGGAAAAGTTATCCTCGGAAATCCAGAGACTATCTTTTTTGTCCTTCGTGTACTGACACATTAGCTTCTCGGGGTGCTGTAGAGGCTGGATCCGCCTGATGAACTAGTCACATGGCCAGGTCCAATCCGGTCAGACCCGTCTCTATGAGCCACTCCATCCTCCTAATGGCGTGGTAGGCTTCATTGTTGGAGGGGAGAAGGGCTTCCGATCGCCATGTGGAGGCTTTGGCGGCGGCCCCGTCGATGAAGTCCGGGTATGATGCTTTTGGGCCGGCCAGAGGGATATCTGGGCCGTAGAAGTACGTACGGTGCCAGTTTTTGCAGGACTCATGTACTACAATGTCGGGGAATCGTCGGCCAGGCCAGGTCTTGAAGCTGATGGTCCCATAGTTCCTGAGCTCCTCCTTGTCACTCTGGCTTCCCTCTTGACGGCGAAGAAGTATATGAACAGATCTATCCTAGGCCTAATCCCTAGGTATCCCTCACATAGAGCCGCGCAGTTGCTAAGTGCGAGGATGCTATTGGGGGACATGTTGTAAGGTTGAACCCAGAAGTATTGGAGGACTTAGATGCAGAAGTTGGACAACGGCAAGGAAATGTCGCGTACGAGTTGGGCTTTGAGCTATACCTTTTCTCCGGGTTGGGGATAAGGGACGACCTTGCCGGCCGGTGCAGCCCGCCAGACCATACCCACCATCGCAGGGAGATACCCCTCGGTTATCATCTCTCCGAGCCACACCACTCCCCCTTGTGGGAGCCAGCCTCCACCTCCAGCAGCTCAAGCGCCACTGGAATATGGTCGCCGCTGATGGATTCCACCACCACGGAGCACGACACCACTACTCCCTCTGACAGGATGTGGACCATGTTAGAAGCCTTGGCCGAAGCATCTCTGGACGCCGCCATCGATGGGTTGCGGCTGCTGCTCGCCATTGGAGTGGAGGAGGTCGATTGGAAGTTGGGGAGAGGGTTAGGGTTTTCTCTCTATATGCACGCGATGTGCTCAAGGAAGATTTGGGCTAGAGGTAGAAGACGATGCATGAGAGAATGATGTCAAAAATAAATTAACCACCGCTGTTAAAATATATAGCCTGACATTAAGATTCGTGCAAGATGATCTAACGGTCGACGCATGGACAATGCGTGCGAGAGCGTGCATGGATATTTTGCCACGTTCCATCGCCGCCGCTTGACGTTTCGTATTTTTCGCGCGGGAAAATCTCTATGATTATGTTTACTACATGTGTGAGTTATGAGGCATCACTGGCTTACAACCTACGTCATCTCACTAACATATGCAGACAAAAAGTCCCATCTGAAGATTCTGGCATGGACGGATCCTGTCCGGCTACAAGAAGAGTATGATGGACGACTCAGTCATTCTCAGACTTGCATATTGAGGACGGGGGATATTGTAGGGTTATTTGGAGGACTACAAGATATTGCTTGACGAATTGCCGACATCACCTAGACGAAGCATTCAATCTAAAGAGGCAAGACATCGCAAGATCTCGATGTTCTCTGGGGGCTACTATTAGGGATATGCACTATAAGAAAAATGTCCTTTTACAACGGACGATTTTCATATTTGAAGGTCCGTTTTTTGTGGCTGAAAAAACTTTTACGACGGATGCCCTTCATGGTAGAAGCCCCGTCACAAATGAATCTACCACGATTTTTTCTCGACCGTGGCGGATCGTACCCTTTAGCCATGAAAAGTCATTCTGTTGTAGATCTATTTGCCAACCCCATTAACTGCTGACGTCATGCAAACTACCACGTGATGAACACTATTAATGGCCAGTTAGCGATGTTAACTGTCAATGAAACCATGGTAGAAGCCAGGCCCAACCAAGGACTGGTAATTATTAATGGGTCGTCCCATTAAAAGAGCCCAATAATATCATGGCTCGTTACTATTTCGTTATGCACTATTTGAATTGGGCCCACTTGTGTTGCCCATCGCGGCCCATAAACTTTTGGACTCATTATAGTTTTGTCCTAATGAAGGCCCGCTGGGCTCGCTACTATACGGCCCATTGGCTGCCTGCGCAATGTCGGCCCGGTATTGTTAATGCCTGGCCTGACACTGTTCTTACAGACCGTAATGGGCTACCAAATGATGGCCCATTTGTATGAAGGCCCGTTACTATTATGGCCCATAAAGTTGCATGCTCATGTTCTGGCCTGTTACTATTCTAAAGCAGGTAGGCTTTCCCGGCCTGCTACTATTCCGACCTTCTATTGTTCTGGCCTGCTCTTGTTCTGGTCTGTTACTTTTCAGGCCTGCTACTGTTCTGGTTTGTTACTGTTCTAGCCTGTTATAGTTCCGGCCTGATACTGTTCTCTCCTGTTACTATTTTGGCCTGTTACTGTTTTGGCTTCTTACTATTTTGGTCAGTTACTATTTTGCTATTGGCCCGTTTTTTTTGGCAGGTACATTTTAAGGCCTATGGCTGCTTATGCGGCCTGCCATGATTCAGGACTTTTACTATATATTGAGACCAGCTGCTGGTCGACATATCATATTCTAGAATTATGGCACAAATTTTCTTTAAAATAGTCCGTTAATATTTCGTCTCATTAATGGCCGCGCGAGAATCAACATATTACATCAACAGGAAAATACTGAAATTTATTATAGACCAGAATTTCAACAGAAACAAAATGATGCATTACACAGACATTGCCAGTCATGGGTTGGAACAGGGTTTCTGCTAGAGCTTACATCGCCATACAAGTAACAACAGGCTTACCATGCCAGCTGAAGAAGATATTATCAAGTAGACGGGCAGTCCAATCTTGTCGATCTTTCAGTTCCTGTATCTGTTCGCGTGTAATCGTGATTATTGCATCTGTTTCCTCTGTTTCTTATTCAATTAAATTAATTGTTTTGAGTGTAGATCTAACACCTCTTTGTGCCGGAAAAACTGGAACAATGCGCCGATGCAAGCAATAACCACTGTCACTGCTGCTTTGTGAAATAACCTCAATACTTAACGTAGGAGTCCTTGCTTCTGCCTCCATAGCTTCATGTGCAACCTGCAAAAGAGAAAACAAGTCAGCACAGCATACCAGCAAACTGGCAGCCAACTTATATTTAGAATAATTATAATGCATCATTGGTCAGGAAAAATTAATGATGTGCCTCGTACATCTCTTTACGGAATAATAGGAACAGTCGACGTCCTGGACCGATGCGAGCATGTGCCTGTATCATAGCCGTGTTGTGGAACAAACAATACAGATTATTTGCAGGCTGAAACTAATACGTATTAAGTTAGTGCAGCAAAGCAGGCGAAGAAACACTGTGTTTGTTGTCAAATATTTTCAAAATCAGTATTTTCCTAATACAACAAATCAAGCAATCAACATGTGTCTCATGCAGTCTAACTAAACTTGTTTGGAAGTGAATGTCACTACTAGGAAACAGCTAATTCGGTGCATACCTGTAAAGCACATCTGTGGCGCACTAGGGGTGCGCCACAAGGAGCGCGCTATGTCGTGGTATTGCCAACGAGTACGCCATGAAGGGGTCCTCACAGAGCGTGTTTAGAGACGTGGGGGAAGGCGGACGGTTGATGGTAACGAGGTAACACAGCTTACCCAGGTTCAGATCCCACAATGGTGGCGGAATCCTACTCCTGCTATAAATCACTATAATGGCAATATGCCGAGTTACAGGGATTGGTTCGCTGTGCGAGGTGTATGCTAATCACTATTCGATTGTCTGAAGTTGTGCCCTAAAGGCTCCCATAGGCCCGACTTATATAGTCGCCAGGTCCTAGGGTTACAGGGAAAAGTCCTAGCCGGACAGGTTACATAGTCCTACATTGACTATGACTAGTCTAGCTTGTCTTGTACTCCAAGGCTCCGGGTACACTGGTGACTCCACCATAGCCTTCCTTTATCCGACATGGGCCTCCCTTCAGGATCCATCTAACTGGGCCGCCCAGCAGGCCATGGGCCATGCTACCAACTGTGGGTCACCCGGGTTATCCGGATAGGAGACATGCTATGAGTATACCCATATAGCATATCCCCAACAGTATCCCCCAGAGAACTCTGAGATCTTGCATTGTCTTGCCTCTTCACGTTGAATGCTCCGTCTAGATGGATGTCGGCAAATCGTCAAGCAATATCTTATAGTCCTCCCAAAGAACCCTGCAAGGTATTCTCCATCTTCAATTTGTAAGTCGGAGAAATGCTGAATCTTTCATCGTACTCTTCCTTAGTCGGATTGGATCCGTCCATGCCGGAATCTTCTAATGTGATGGTTCATCTGCCTATGACAGCTAGGGTGACGCAGACATAGGTCAGCGACGCCTCGTAACTCACATATGCAGAGAACGCAATCATGTCCGATTTTCCCGCGCGAGAAATACGAACCGTTGGCGGTGACGGTTGGGACGTGGCAAAATTTCTGCGCACGTTTGCGCACACGTCGTCTACGCGGCAACCGTCCGATTAAGCTGCACAAATCTTGATGCTGGAGACCATAAATAGTAAGCAGGGTGGAAATTTTACTTTTCACCTCATTCTCCCTTCGCATCATCTTCTTCCTCCAGCGAGCGTCCCTCGAGCTCTTCGTGCAACCTTGTGAAAAACCCTATCTCTAATCTCGCCAGTCACCTCCAAACATTCACAATGGCCAGCAACAGTTCTACTCCCTCGATGGCGGCGTCGGGCGAAGCCGCGGTGAAGCCGGCGAGCTCCGTCGCCGTGCTCCCAGAGGGCTTGGTCATCCCCGTCTCTGCGGTGGTTGAGTCCACCGGTGGCGACCACAATCCAGCGGCGCTGGAGCTACAGGAGGAGGACAGCGATTCCCACAAGGGCGATTGGTGCGGTTCGGATATCACAGACCGCGACATCAAGGAGCTGATCGTCGAGGGTTACCTTCCTGCGACGGAGCGGCTCGCCTGGTGGGCGGCGCCGGCCGGCGAGGTTACACTTTCTCCCCAAGCCGGAGAAAAGGTGTACCTCAAAGCCCAACTGGTACATGGCGTCTCCCTGCCCATCTCTAACTTCTTCCTTGCCGTCTTGAACCACTACCGAGTACAGCCCCAAAACCTTTCTCCCAATAGTATCCTAGCGCTTAGCAATTACGCGGCGCTTTGTGAGGGTTACTTAGGGATTAGGCCTAGGCTAGATCTCTTTGTGTACTTCTTCACCGTCAAATGCGAAGCCGGAGCCAACAAGGATGAACTTAGAAATTGCGGCACCATTAGCTTCAAGATTCGTCCTGGCCGGCGGTTCCCCGACATCGTCGGCCACGAGTCCTGCAAAAACTGGTAGCGCACCTACTTCTACGGTCCAGATATCCCTCTGGCTAACCGAGAAGTAACGTACCCGGACTTTGTTGATGGAGCCGCCGCTGAAGCCCCGACATGGAGATCCCAGGCCTCCCTTCCCTCCGACATCGACGCTTCCTGTGCTATAAGGCGGATAGAGTGGTTCGTAGAGACGGGTTTGACCGGCTTTGACCTAGCCATGTGTTGGTTCGTCAGGCGAATCCAACCTCTGCAGCACCGCTCGAGCTGATGCACGAGTATACCAGCGACAGAAGGGATAGCCTCTGCATCTCCGTGGATAATTTCTCGAGCGACTCCATCAAGCTTCGTCTCAAGGACATCGTCAAGGTGAAGGATAAGAAGCGTGGATTCGCCATCACCTACTACATGTTCGTAGAGAGCAAGTGCCCAAAGGTAACTGCTTATTTTCCATGTATGAAATATACTCCAATTCTTCCGTCTAGCAATTGTCATCCCATCTAACACGATGGTTCTTCACTTAACAGCTTAGCGACATAGATGAGGACAACATGGCTCCTCAAATATATGATCCAAAGATGAAGGAAGTCACCATCGTGTCCGACGACGGTGCTCTGGTGGAGCGAAAGCGGAAGAGCTCCACCTCTGACGCTGCCGACGGAGGCAAGAAAAAAAGATGGAGGGTGGAGCCTCCAAAAATACTACCGCCACAATGGAGGCGGAGAAAAGAAAGATTACCGGGATCCCCTTTGACAAAGCACTCCCACTTTTGTAAGCTTCTTTCTCTCCGACATTGTCCATTTGTCTGTCTTATTCCTGTACTTATGTATTTTGCATGTTTCAGGAAGAAATCCACGACCAGCTTGAAGAAGACTTCCAAAACATTGGGGGCTTCTAAAACCATCAAGGACATGCTGCATCGTGACGCATCTCCTGCCATCGCCCCTGCCACTCCTACCGTAAAGCCCTCCTCCGCTCCGACAAGCTCACATGCCAAGGAAGCATCTGGCCCTTCCGCCATGGAAGTGGACTCAGGTGCCTCTACCGAGCTCGCTGTTGTCGGCGAGCAGGCGATGCAAGAAAGTGCCGCCCACCAAATGGCCGAAGCTCCGACTAAGGATGCCATCGGTAGCGGTAAGGCGGTGGTGGAAGCTGGTACTTCTGCCGAAGGCGGCATCCTCTCCCCCAGAAACCCATAGAGTTCTCGAAGATAGTCTATCCGGCATTTACGTCCGGTAGCACTACTCTGGTTCCTGGTGCGGCGCCGATATCTCCGACGTGCGGTCTCGAGGAGCTCCTCCGTCAAGCAGAGATCTTGCAAGGAAAGAGCGTATCCTTTGGCAAGCTGCTGGCCGAGAGTGCTACCAACCTCAAGATCATTGCACTTGTAAGTTTTATTTGCCTTTTTCATTTCATATGAGTATCCCACCATAGCCCCCGAGGATTTAGACGGAAAACCATAGGTCTTTGCGTCTGAATGCTCTAAGAGTGACTAAGGTAGAAAACTTCTCACTGTAGCCCCCAAGCACATAGCTGGAATGAATAATTCCGACTAGATGCTTTAAGAGTAGCATACACAGTGTTTATAAATTTCAATACTGTAGCCCCCAAGCCTCTAGTTGTAACTGAATTAGTTCCAACTAGATGCTTAAAGAGAAGCTAAGCATATATCCGAGTTAAAAACTTTATACTGTAGCCCTCAAGCTTCTAAACGAAAACTTAATTAGTTCCGACTATATGCTTAAAGAAAGACTAAGCATATTGCTAAGTTAAAAACTCTCGCTGTAGCCCCCGAGCGTCCAAGTGGAAATTTTCTGGCTAGATGCTCCAAGTGGACCAAACAACGTTTAACTTTTATTCGTTCCACATAACGAGAATGCTCGGAGGGGCATGGCCAACGACAAGTACCAGAAGATGCGCGCGGACTTGGAAGCTGAAAAGGGTAAAACTGCGTTCTTGAAGGAACAGATCACCAAGAGCAAGCGTTTATTTTCTTTTTCGCATTCCGACTTGGTTTTGTGCCCACATTCTCCGAGTACTCACTGTGTACTTTGCTTTCTCCGAATTTTAGAATATGTTGCCAAGGCCAAGGATATTGTTGAGCAATCCAAGCATATTCAGTAGCTGGATAGCGAGAACAAAATCCTCAAGGAGGAGAGAAAGGACATGCTGAAAATGCACGAGGAGTCGATGAAAGCCTTGTAGGATTCCGTCACCGAGGAAATGAACCGCTTGAAGGAGGAGATATCGATTTTAAGAGATCAGAAAAAAGCTGCCGATGAGCAGAATGAATGCCATCATGAGGCGCACAAGCTCCTCCAACAAGAACGGAACTCCTTGGCGGATACCCTCTAGCAAGCTGAGGCCAACATCTTTAGTAAGCTTTCTCCGCCTTGGATTTCTGTAGTCTGGATACTTTGAACTCTTGAACTCATGTGCTCCTTTGTCAGAATTTGCAGATCCTATGGGTTTAAACCGGTCGCCTCCTCCAGCAAAGGAATGCATGGTTCTTGCCGGCAACTTCATCAACACCGCCATCGCACAAGCCAAAGAGATTGCCAAGCCCCTCCAGATCAATATCAAGGCATCGGACTCTGTGACAAAGTTCTCGGAGATTCTGTGTCGAGCCCCCGAGCGTTTCACAAGCTGGAAAGCTTCATGTGCACGGGACGGTGCAAGGATGGCCCTGTCCATGGTAAAGGCACACTATGAAGATGCCGACATCGACACGGTAACCTCTGGCATTCCCGACGTGGATGACGATGGCAAAGTGATTAACCATGAATCCATCTTGTCGTCACTCGCGGGTTATGACACCAGAGTTGCCGAGTTAGTCGATGTCAACATCTTCGTGCCGATGAACACCATCGATGGCGGCAACCAAAGCTCCTCCGAGTCTCTTCATACTGCTGACTTTGAGGGTGATTCTCCAGATGCCGATGACGCTGCTTCAAAGTCGCCTGCGCCAAAGGAATGAAAAACAATGTGTAATATTTGTTTCCTTTGTGATGCGTATGCGGAAAAAACTATGTATTAACTTAAGGCAGAAAACAATGTTGGATGTCCTGCTACTCAAGAATTATTTCCAGCATGTATATATTTTTTAAGCAAGTGCTGGCTTATCCATTACTTTGGTTCTTATGCTTGACTTTTCGTGAGTCGGAAGACTCGTTGTCGGAACCATGCGCTTAGGTGATGATGCCCAATGGCACCGTCAATAACCTAGGCACAAATTCGCCGACAATAAGTGCCAAAAGTCACTACTCGAAAATCCACATAAAAACGACAAAGAACGTGTAGACCAGAAAACTTAAGCTAACGCCCGTAGGCGGAATTTTCACAAGTGCAATCGCAAAACTTGTGCATAAAGGTTTTATATGATCAAAAAATGAACACTAAAGGAGGTAAAAGACTCAGAAATATGAGTGAACTAGAGAGCTTTATTTCATTTATCATATAAGAGGTACACAATTAGATAAAAAATACTAAGTGTAAAAAGGACGTAGCTATGCTATGTTCTATGGCCGATCAAGCTCCGGGTAGTCATCATCCGGGTCACGTCGCTTACGCTTATGATTCTCGTTGGGTCTATCCTTCAGTTCACGATTGTCAACGAGGTAGTAAGACCCATCGAGTAGTGCCTTGCTTATGATGAACGGTCCTTCCCATGGCGAGGATAATTTGTGTGACTTCTTCTGCTTAAGTCAGAGCACCAAATCCCCCTCTTTAAACGAGCGATGCCGAACACGGTGACTATGGTAGCTGCATAGCTTCTGCTAGTAGATGGGGGATCTTTGGCATGCCAAAACACGCTCTTCCTTGAGAAGGTCTACATCTAGGCGTCTAGACTCTTCAGCGTCATCTTCGTCGTAGGCGGCAACCCTTGGTGCATCGTGAAGTATGTCGGAAGGTAGGATGGCTTCTGCTCCATATACCATGAAATAAGGGGTGTAGCCGGTGGATCTGTTGGGTGTAGTTCGTAAACTCCATAGCACAGATGGAAATTCTTCCGCCCAGGCTCCACCTGCTCTATGTAGCGGTGCCTCAAGACGTGGCTTTATTCCCTGTAGAATTAATCCATTGGCTCGCTCAACCTGACCATTGGATTGTGGATGTGCCACAGATGCAAGGTCAAGCCGGATGCCTTTCTCCCAGCAATAAGCCTCCACTTCTCCGAGTGACAAGTTGCTGTCGTTGTCGATGATAATGCTATGTGGGAGACCAAATCTCACCACTAGATCTCGGACAAACCTGAGGGCAGTTGCCCCATCAAGCTTTCTAATGGGTTTAGCTTCTATTCATTTGGGGAATTTATCAACTGCTACTAGAAGATGCGTAAACCCACATGGTGCCGTTTGCAACGGTCCCACCATGTCTAGCCCCCAGACTGCAAACGGCCAAGTTATTGGTATTGTTCGCAATTATTCAGCAGGAACATGTGTTTGTCGGGCATAATACTGGCATCCCATGCATGTCTCGACCAGCTTGTCGGCGTCCGCCTTCGCGGTCAGCCAGTAGAATCCTTGCCGGAAAGCTTTCGCGACCAACGATCGAGGAGCGGCGTGATACCCGCAATCTCCGAGATGGATTTTGCGTAGGATTTCAATACCTTCTAGCTGGGAAACACACTTTAGGTATACACCAGTAGTGCTCCTTTTGTAGAGATGTCCATCGATTATGGTATAGCCCTTTGCTCGACGTACTATTTGCCGTCTTTCGACTCTGTCGTCGGGCAAAGTTCCGTGTTCGAGGTATTCCATGAACGGTTTTGTCCAAGCCGGAGGGATCTTTGCCACCATGTGGACAAAAGAGTCAACTCTATTCGGGTTATCGATGTCGTCTCCCTTCACGGATGGTTCCCGTAGATGCTCTAGGAAAACTCCTGGCGGAATTCGTTTGGGCCCTGATCCAAGCTTAAATAGCAGATCAGCCGCCTCGTTTTGCTCCCTAGGTACATACTTGACTTCGTAGCCCAAGAAGCTCTTGGCTATCTCGTCCACTTTGTCTCGATATGCCGCCATCATAGGGTTCCGCACATTCCAGGTGACAACCACCTGCTGGGAAACCAAGTCGGAATCTCCACAGCAAACTATGCGCTTGATGCCAATATCCTTGGCTATGCGTAATCCGTGAATGAGTGCTTCATACTCCGCCATGTTGTTCGTAGCCTCGAAGTGGATCTGCAGAACGTAGTGTAGCTTATCGCCAATTGGTGACTGTAGCAATACACCAGCCCCCGAGCCGTTGAGCAGCTTTGATCCGTCAAAGTGCATCACCCAGTACTCTGGTTCCGGCAACGGAGTAACATCTGGCATCTCCGTCCAATCTGCAATAAAATCTGCCAAGGCTTGTGACTTGATAGCATCGCGTCGCTTGTAGGTGATCTCGAAGGCGGCAAGTTCAATGCCCCACTTCGCGACCCTTCCTGTACCGTCGCTGTTGTTGATAATGTCGGACAGTGGAGTCTTGCTCACCACTGTGATTGGGTGCTCCTGAAAGTAATGCCTCAGCTTCCGAGAAGCAAGGAATACTCCATAAGCTATCTTCTGGTAGTGCGGGTAACGATGCTTGGACTCCGTCAAGACCTCGCTTATGTAGTAAACTGGTCGTTGAACTCCGTGCTCATAGCCTGGTTCCTTCCGCTCTTCCACGACGAAGATGCTGATTACCCGGTTGGTTGCCGCCATGTAAAGTAACATGGGCTCTCCAGGCTCGAGTGCTGCAAGGATGGGCGCTGAGGAAAGAATCTCCTTGAGCTGCTTCAATGCTGCATCTGCTTCGTCCGTCCACATAAATTTGTCCGCCTTATTCAGCAACTTGTATAGTGGCAGGGCCTTCTCTCCAAGTCGGCTGACGAACCGACTAACTGCTGCAACACAACCTGTTAGTCATTGAATGTCCTTTAGGCATGTTGGACGATTTATGTTTAAAATGGCCTTGATTTTCTCCGGGTTGACCTTGATTCCACACTGGGAAATGATAAAGCCCAACAATTTGCCGACTGGGACCCCGAAGACGCACTTCTTAGGGTTAAGCACCATGTTGTATTTCCGGAGATTATCAAAGGTTTTTTTAAGTCGGAGATTAAGTCATTTGACTTTTTAGACATCACCTCTATATCATCCACATAGGCGTGAACGTTCCAACCAATTTGATCGTGTAGGCAACGTTGCATTGTCCGCTGGTACGTAGCACCTGCGTTTTTCAGCCCGAAGGGCATCGTGACATAGAAAAACGTGACGTATGGAGTAGTGAATGAAGTGGCCAATTGATCCGACTTCCTCATTTTGATCTGGTTGTATCCTGAGTATGCATTGAGAAAACACAAAAGTTCCGAGCCAGCCGTCGAGTCAATGACTTGGTCAATGCGAGGCAAAGCAAACGGATCTTTGGGACATGCTTTGTTCAAGCCGGTATAATCAACGCACATTATTAGTTCATTGGTTCCCTTTTTGGGGAAAAGTACAGGATTGGCCACCCATTGGGTGTGAAGAACTTCTCGGATAAAACTAGCCTTAAGTAATCTAGCTATCTCTTTGCCAATGGCGCGTCTCTTCTCATCTTCGAAGCGTCGTAGAGGTTGCTTCACTGGTTTGCATTTTGGATCAATGTTTAAACTGTGCTCGGCAAGTTCCCTAGGTACACCTTTCATGTCGGCAGGTTGCTAGGCAAAGATGTCCCTATTCTGACGGAGGAACTCGACGAGCGCACTTTCTTATTTGGGATCCAGGTTCATCCCAATGGTGGTGGTCTTGGAGGCATCGCCTACCACAAGTTCCACCGGCTTGGTCTTGATGGCGGACTTGATTGCTGGAGCGGAGTCAGAGATTTGTTTCTTCGACGCGGGCATCTCTGAGTCATCGGCCTTGCTCTGGTCCTCCTTGAATTATTCGCTATAGAGGACAGCTTCTGCATAGGCTGATTCATTAATCTCGCAGTCCCTAGCCTTGGTAAAGCTACCGGATACGGTGATGACACCGTTTGGTCCGGGTATCTTGAGTTTGTTGTAGACGAAGCATGGCTTGGCCATTAAGGTTTGGACTATGTCGCGGCCGAATATGACGTGGTACACGCTCTTGAAGGGGACCACCTCAAAGGTCATGCACTCTTGGCGGTAATTATTAACATCCCCAAAAGCTACCTGAAGTGTGATGCACCCAAGGGACCGAGCCTCCCGACCAGGAACTACGCCGTGGAAGATGGTGTTGGTCTGCCTTAGGTTTGCCTCCATCAAGTTCATCTTCTGCAGTGTCTCCAGGTACATGATGTTGATGCTGCTTTCACTATCCACCATACACTTGGTGAACTCATTGTCGTAAATCAGGGGGTTGATGACCATAGCATATTGGTTCTCCGTAGGAATGAGGTCTGGGTGATCCTTCCTGTCCCAAGTAATTGGAACCTTCGACCAGCGCAAGTATTGGGGAACTGGGGGTAGAGTAGCCATCGGGATCCTCATAGAGGTCTTCTGTTGTCGGGCGGAGGGGGTGCCAAGGAAAGTGTGGTAAACTGGCGCCTTCTTCACGAAGGTTTTTTTCCTTTGTTGTCGCTCTTAGCGGCGTGCTTGGGGTTAACATCCTCATCCATGTCGCTTGAATCCTTGGACTCCTCCTCCTTTTTCTTTCCCTTGCCCTTGCCTCGCGGTCTGTTCTTACGACTTCGCTTGTAGCCGGACTCCGGGTCTTCCTTGAGGTCATTGACGAACTTGCAGTGTCGATTGGTGTGAGTGGCTTTACCGTTGACATCGAGGTGTATGACGCACAACATATCGTGGTACTGCTCGTAGGTTTGGGGAACGCGGTGCGCTGCCGAGGTGGTTTCACTTCCTCGTTGCTGCCCTCGACCAACTCCCCGTCCTCGGCCACGTTGTCCGCCATCGCCTCGTCCTGCAAATGTCATGGCGACCATGTCGGGAGTTTGCTATTATTCTGGAGAGGTTTTCCGCTTTGTAATGCTGTTCCTCCGATCTTGAGTTGTAACGGCCGTTGTCGGCAAGGAGCCACAAGCATCGTCGTCGGCAGCTGCGAACTCACTGGCCAACTGAATCATCTGGTTCAAGTCAAGCTGGTGATTGTCCTGCAACGCTTCAGCTTATGTCGGAGCACTGTGCCCCTTTCCAACCCATCGATGAAGGCGGCCATGGCGGTCTGAGCGTGCACTCCTGTGCAGGAATTTTTCATATCCAGCCAGCGGGAGAGGTAGGCACGAGATGTCTCGTCTTTCTCTTGCACGCACCGCTATAGATCGCCGATAGTGTAGGGACGTTTGTACGTACCCTCGAAGTTTTTGGTGAACGCCTCTTGCATGTCCAACCAATTGCAGATGGATTTCTCCGGCAAGTCATCAATCCATTGACGGGCCGTGCCCGCCAACATTAACGGGAGGTACTTGACCGCGACGTTGGGGTTGCCTCCGGCAATCTCCACCACGTTGGCGTAGTCCTGCAACCATTTGGCTGGCTTGGCAGTGCCATCATAGGGCTTGATGGTCTTGTCAATCCGGAAGCCTTTTGGGTAAGTTGCGGACCGTATTGCAGGTCCAAAGCAACGTGGTCCCAGGTATGGTCCTTCTCGGGCATCATGGATCTTATTGATCCGCGAACACGCGCTGTATGGCTCCGGGTTTTCTTTTTCTTGTCAACATGGGATGGGCTGCGTGAACGACGCGTGCCTCCTCCGCCATGGTGACTGCTAGGTGGCGACAGAGGCGGAGGTGGCAGTGGGTTAGCCTTCTTGCTATTACCCTCCTGCGATGCCTCACGCCTGTCGAGGTTGCTTGTCGGATGCGGAGGGTCATGGCGTGACCTACTGTTGTGTCCTTGGTTGCGCTCTCCGTCATGACGGGTCTGCTCCACGTTGTCGCGGATGACGATGCCGCCCTGCCTTGGCGGGGGCATATCAGTACGATGGTGAGCTTTGGGGTCTTTGCGATGTCAGGGAGAGCGGGGCGGTGGCGATGAGCGACGAGTTCAGGCCTTCTCTCCGTGGTCGGAGGATATGGGAATAACATCCTTCCTATTGCGTGCATCCCTCCGTCTTTGTTCTGATGAACCCGTCTGAGACCCGACATCAAGAGGAGATCCGTCCCTTGGTGGCTTGTGCTGGCTAGACCGGCAAAACACTGGGTCAGACTCCAGCCTCTGAGAGGTGGCCGTTTCCTGCTGTTTCACCGCCTTGGCCACAAGGTCATAGACCTGTTCCACTGCCTCAGGCAATCGATCCTGCTCCAGAAGGGTCTTGGCGACAGCGAGGTTGAGGAGGGGAGTGGGCATCACCTGCCAGCCTTCACTGTCAATATATGGCTTGGCCTATGCCGGCTTCGAGGGAGCCCATCCTAGGTTTCACCGTACACCAGGATCGTTGATGACGTGAGCCGGAGCTTTCTTGGCCTTCTGCTGCTGCAGCAGAGTCTTGTATTCGGCCTCCATTGATCTAGCTTTCTCTATGGACTTCTACGCGTTGACCAGATCTCGATCTAGCTTAGCGCCTTGCTCCGCGATGGCCTGCGCTTCCTCTAGCAACTGCTGGCGCTTCTCGTCAAGCTGGTTCACCTTCCGGATATGAGCTACGGTCAGTGGCTCGACGAGGAGGTTGCCGTACATCACTCTATCAGCCGGATTAACTTGGGCAGCAGCAGACGTAGATGCCAGAGGCGACAAGTTTACGGTGTTGTTGTTGCTCGGGCCGGTGCCGAGTTCCTGCGGCTGTTGCACTGGGTTAGGCAGAGGAGGCATGACCTTTGCGCGATCATCGTCGGCAGCAATAAGTGGCCCCTTCCCCTTGTCCAGTGCTGTAGGCGGAGCTCGTCCGGGTTGATCTTCATCCATCGCCGTCCCAATGGTGATGAACACTTCTTGGGACGCGACGGTGTTGTTGGCTTTCTCGTCGCGCGTGTACTCCTCCTCCATCTCCTGCATGGCGGAGTCTAGTTTTTCTGGACTGAAATCTATCTCCTCTGAATCTGCACTGAAGTCGGCATAAAGCGCGTCAATCACAGAGTCGGAGGGTGCCAGGACCTCCTCCATGACGGGGGGTGGAGGTGCAATAGCAGCGACGGTGACTGGAGGTGGCGGCGCATCTGCGACTATGGCGGGCGGAGGTGGCGGTGGCGGTTGCTGAGGCGGCGGCGCTCCGCCAATGAGCGCGAGATCTGCCTGAGATGCTCCGTCAGCCTCCGCGTAGTTGTTGACGGTGTTCACCATACCTTCGAAAGTGAGACGCCCCTAAGCTTGCTGCCGTCTTAGAGAATGTCGGAGAAGCGTGCCATGGTCCAGTCCTTCCACGAAGTGATACATAGCATCATCATTGGGGTAGTGGGCCAGATCGGCTCGTATACGGAGCCACCTGGCAAGGTAATCGCGGGGGTTTTCGCCCTCTCTTTGAACGCAACGCGCCAGATCGAAGATGGTAACCACGCCGATGAACTTGGATCTCTGCTTTCCAGACGCACGGGCGAAGCCGGCGGATTTGCAGTGATTTTCCACCGTTATATCCTGCACAGGGGCGGTTTGGGTGGGCCTTGAATTTTTCCGATCTTTGTCGGAAAACTCCGAAGAGAGATCCGACATCGATCCTTCCGCGAACGTATCCTACCCGTAGGCGGTCCGTGCGGGCCTTGATGCTCCTCCGACTCCCAGGGAACTAGTGCCCGAGTCGGTTTCACCGATGAAGAGGTGGATGTCTCTGATAGGAACGATCGAACACCGCATATGGTTCGACTTTGCCGGGATCCAGAACTCGTCGGGAGGGACGATCGGAACATCGCCGGAGAAGAGGACGCGACCTATGGCTACGGTTTCGCCGATTCCCGCGAAGATCTTGGTCCTCGCCCGCCGAAGAGCCTGAAGCGCCTCTTGCCCCACGGTGGGCGCCAACTGTCGTGGTATTGCCGACGAGTACGCCATGGAGGGGTCCTCACAGTACGTGTTTAGAGATGTGGGGGAAGGCGGACAGTTGATGGGTACGAGGTAACACAGCTTACCCAGGTTCAGATCCCACAACGGTGGCGGAATCCTACTCCTGCTATAAATAACTATAATGGCAATACGCTAAGTTACAGGGATCGGTTCGCTGTGCGAGGTGTATGCTAATCGCTACTCGATTGCCTGAAGTTGTGCCCTAAAGGCTCCCATAGGCCCGATTTATATAGTTGCCAGGTCCTAGGGTTACAGGGAAAAGTCCTAGCCAGACAGGTTACAGAGTCCTACACTGACTATGACTAGTCTAGCTTGTCTTATACTCCAAGGCTCCGGGTACGCTGGTGACTCCACCCTAGCCTTACTTTATCCGGCATGGGACTCCCTTCAGGATCCATCTAACTGGGCCGCCCAGTAGGCCATGGGCCATGCTACCAACTATGGTCTACCCGGGTTATCCGGATAGGAGACATGCTATGAGGATACCCATATAGCATATCCCCAACACGCTACGGCTAAAAGTTAGCCGTGTCGCACTAGGTGGTGCGTCACGCTTATGAAAAGTTAACCGTGGCGCACTAGGTGTTGTGCGCCACGCGTATGAAAAGTTAGCCGTGGCGTACTAGGTGATGTGCGCCACGGGTACAAATTTCAAAATTCAAAAAAGTGGGAGATTTGGATCTCACTGCCCCCGCTTTTATCGCTCGTCGATGCGGGTTGTCGCCGTCGCCTCGTCGGAGTGGTCACCGCCTTCGCTGTTGCTTTGTTGGATATCTCATTGTCGTCGTCACTTCAAGGAGGAGGAGGAGGAGGAGGAGAAGGAGCCCGTCGTCGTCGTCATTGCAAGGAGGAGGAGGAGGATAAGAAGAAGGAGCCCACCGTCCCTGTCGTCACTGCAAGGAGGAGGATGAGAAGGAGTTGGCCGTCGTTACCATCTTCATTGCAAGGAGGAGGATGAGAAGGAGAATGAGGAGGAGGAGGAGGATAAGGAGAAGGAGAAGGAAAAGTAAAAGGAGGAGGAGGAGAAGGGGAGGAAAAGGAGAAGGATAAGGAGGAGGAGGAGGAAAAGGAGAAGGATAAGGAGGAGGAGGAGGAGGAGAAGGATAAGGAGGAGGAGAAGGATGATGCTGATGAGAAGGAGAAGGAGAAGGAAAATGAGAAGGAGAAGGGAGGAAAAGGAAAAGGAGATAAGGGGGATGGAAAAGTAGAGGGTAGGTGGGCGGGGTGGTGATTCAAATTTCGAATCCCGCCCAACTTAGTCGTGACGCACTAGGGTGGTTGCGAGCGGATGCGAAATCTCGTTATCGTTATTTTGGTATATTACGTATTTTTTCGACATCGTATGCAAAAATTACAGCAGTTTTACCGTGGCATAACTTTTTTTTGTAAAAAAGTCAAAATTCTTGTTTGTTAATTTTCCTAGAAACTATACCACAATGATCTACCTAAATAGGAAAGGATTTTATTTTTTGAAGTGTTTTTCATTTTCTTTTATTTTTTGCAAGGCTAAAAAGCCGATCCACGGGAGGGGGGGTGGGTGGGGGGGGGTGTGGAGTTGGTGCATGCCACTTAGCCATATGGCACTAGGGAAGAGTGCCCTACGGCTAAGTTGACCCAGCTGCTGCAACACACATACCCGTAGAGCACTAGGGCAAAGTGCCCTACGGCTAAGTTTCACACCCGTAGCGCACCTTGACCTAGTGCGCTATGGGTATGTGGTCTGTGGCCACCTGTGCCCTGGCCCACACATAGCCGTGGCGCACAACCCCCATGTGCTCCACGCCTATTTTACCCGTGGGGAACCACCTGCACGTGCGCCACAGATGTGTGGATTACCTATAGCCGTTTTCCTAGTAGTGTGTAGTGAACCAAGCAACTACTCTTTCCCTCATAAACAAATCATATCACTACCTAATAGAAATATAGAAAATATAAAAAAGGTGCCTAGGATCCCTTGAGCTACTTAGAATTAGTCAAGACAACAAACATTAACCTATAATATAAAAATAGCATTTAGAAATGGTCTATTATACGAACTAGACAGATCAGTGTGCAGTTCAAGAAATTATGGTTGGACCTCCAACCAAAGAAGGTGGCATTGTTTTAATCACCAGCGAACTATGAGAGGATCTTAGAAAAACAAGCAATAGATCGAGTGTGTGTCTTAAATAGACTACCAGCATATTTTCAGAGAAACAAGATATCAACCACTGCTTTTTAGTAGCCAAATCATTCAAATATTTTGACATCGAGAAGAGAAACAAAGAGATGAGTCATTTGCTGCCAAAACAATAGTTTGATGCATCCACAAAGTAGCAGAAACCTTCTTTGTAATGCCTACAACTATTGTATTTCCATCTGCTGACAGTATCATTGTGCATATAACCAGGCAACTAAGAAAATCGAGTAGACAAACAAGCAACTGATACATTATGCACCTTGCAAGATCAAGGAAGTATTTGAACAATATATGGCTGGTATGAAGTGGAAGATCAAATTAAGTAGAATGTGACATTCTTTCGATAGAAGCACTTTGTTCACCATATAGAGTTGGTATCTAGAAAATGTAGCAACGTCGATGCAACATATAAACTGCTATTTGAAAAAAAGATATCCAACATATATAATGTCAAGTAAACGTGTACGAGCTTTGTTATCCACATTATATCCATAGAAACCACGACATAATATCGCATTGTTGCAATCACAAGTCAACTAAAAATGCAAAGGACTCATAACCAATTGAACCATCTAGTGGCTAATATTAATCTAGCAAGTCATCTGATCATCTATAGATTAAATCGAGCAGACATGAGTATGAACATATGCATAATATCTCATGTTTCCTAGTAATCAACAATTGTATTATCAAAAAAATTGACATCGTTTAAGTTAAGAAAATCATGACATTGCTTTAAACATGAGCAAACTAAAGAATCAAATTGGCAATAGAATCTATATATGCATCATGTAGAGTAGCCAGTGAGGTGATGAATTAAGCAATAAAACACCTGGTGCATGATAGACTTCCAGATCATAGTAAGATGGTTATAGTACATATATATAGTAACTAAGTATCATATGAAGCTTAATTATGCCTTTTATATCCAGGGAGAACATTGTGTTAATGGTCATCTTGTTCTAATCATTTCCAACTCATGTGGTGCCAACACTAGACAATGTGACTACCTCCAGGGTTCATACAAACTCTTATTAGCAGAAAAATACTATAATGCACTATAAATTATCATAAAAGTGGATATATTTAAATTACCACCACCTAATAATAGTCTAGTTAACGCATAGATAGATAGATTTGATGGCGAGTCAAATATAGCAAATAATAGAGCATCACCATGATGGAGTGAGATAACTGAATTATAATTTGAGATATTTACATTTGGTCTTTGTTACATAGCAAAAAATATAGCATAAAAGTGGATATACTTAAATCACCACCACTAAATCATGGTCTAGTTAACGTATAGATTGATAGATAGATTGATAGATAGATAGATGAACATAAGTCAAATATAGAAAGAATAGATCAACACCATGATCTAGTGAGCACATTGAATTATAATTGAGGAATTCACGTTTGGTTTTTGCCCAGTCTTGTTTAAGGTCAATCTTGTTCTAATCATTATTCGACTCATGTGGTGCCTCGTATAAACAAGCATCTGACACTAAGCACATCTCGGTAGAAACAAGGGACTTACTATTTATCTTTGCATTGGAGGACATCTTGTTGTTAGTTTGTTCATTCAAGACATCCACCGCATCCAGAACTTGGATAAACGATTCATCTGCTTTACTGTTGCTCCTGTGCATATAGGTTCTGACCACTCATTAACATAAAACAGGTTTCCATCCAGCAATAGAAAGCAACATGTACTTAAAAGATTGTAGGGGTGATTCACTCTACGATTCTCAGTGTTCCCCGTGAGAGGAAATAATATCAGATAGTGGGTGTTGTTATTTACAAAGATCTAGATAGACGTTATAGTATAATCACTTGTGAACAAGTAAAAACGTTGCCAACGGGGGAATGATCCCTTCCTTGGTTATACATTGTTAGATAGGTGAGACACCCAGTTTATTCATGCCTTAGTGGCGACTCGAAAGTCTGCCCATGCTGGGACTCGAACCTAGGAGGGCTGGCCTCCACACCCGGAGTATCATCACCAGGCCAGCGCCTGGTTCTCCGGTTATGAACAAGTAGAGCAGGGAATGGTGGAATATAAACAAACATTTTAATGACATAAAGTTTGCCATGGCAACAAAATAGAATACATATACAGTCAGTCCTTAGAATGAAAAGGAGAAAAATTACAATGGAAAATGGCTTTAACTTGTGAAATGGGATTGCAAACAAATATGTGAAGTGCCATAAAATTTGCCATGATCTACGGAGCAGGCAGATACTGTATTAACATTAGGACAAACAAGATAGACATTACAATGGTATACCTCGTGAACTTATAGACCAGGGAATGCAAACACATGTGAAGTGACTTAAAATGCCATGAACAACATAATAGAAGGTAGATACTACTGCTCCAAAAATTATAATAGAGAAACTTGAATTTATAGAGCAGCGCATGCAGATAACCATGTTAAGTTCCTTAAAACTTCCCATCTAATACTACATCTAATCCAAAAACTAAGGCATATAAATTTTCCACAAGTTAGTCGATGCAAAATTCGACCAAGTTTGTAGAACATACAAGGAACATCTACCATGCCAAACCAATACCATTCGATACATCGGGACATGTATTTTCATAGTCACAAATGACATAAATTAACCGTTAATATATTTTATATCTGCCTGGTTAAAGTCATCATCATTTTACTTTAAAAAGTATAGTCTTTCTTTTACAGAACGAATGTAGTATATAATAGGAGGAAGCTAATGTCGGAGGTTAATTGAAATGATATAGAAATAATAATGGCATACCTTGTAAAGGGAATGCAAAACCAACAAGTTCAATGACATAAAATTTGCGACGAATTACATAAAAGATGGCGGTTATTGTGGTTGCTTAGTACAAACCAGATTAAAATTAAAATAGCATAAATTCTGAACTTGTAGAGTAGGGAATGTTAACCTACATGTTCAGTGGTTTAAAACTACCAATGAACTCGAAAATTACATGTAGTCAGTGTTGTAGCAACGGACAAAGCAAATGCACATTATGATGACATAAGTTGTGAACTTGTAGAATAGGTAGGAAACTTTAGATGTTTAGTGAATTAATATTTTTCATGAACTGCATAACAGCAATGAGCTCCAATGATGCTATTTTTGTACTACCAAAATTTTTTATATATTAAGAGTAATTGTTGGTCAAATAAAAAACACGGAAAACAAGAACGCCTTATTCCTTGAAACAGAGGGAGTAGTTTAACACCTGGATTTAACATAGACTACAATGAATTTATTAAGAGAGAGTCGGATATTAATTAAGCCAATATTGAGGTAGGAATTTACCACCAATATGGAAATGCATTTCAATATCGTAGGCTTATACCTACTATATTGAAAACGAACAAGCAGATCTGGTTTACCTAGGTCATGGCGTCGTCTACGCATACATGGCATTTTTGTGGGTCACGTCAAGGACACCGAGTGTGCACGGTAGTGGTGAGTCGCTCTAAAGCAGATAGATCACGCCGTCGTCGATGAAGCAGATCCGTTGAGGTTGTTGATAGGTCTCTCTTTATTGACAAGATGGCCACTGGAGGATATCCGGTGTACTGCACGGCATCGTCGGTGGAGCAGATCTATTACGACTGATTATAGAGTCGAGGCTCTGCTCAAGAGCGTCGGTGAAGCAGATCTTCTATAGTGGTCTGTTGAGTCCGTGAAGTAGAGTGAATGCAACACACACCGGCGTAGGTGAAGTAGGTCAAGTGCTGTGGACGAGGGAGTCAGCGAACTAGGTTCGGTAAGGAGGACGTCGGCTAATCTGGTAGACTGGTGAGGAGTATGTGGTATCACGAGGTATGGCGTGCAGGCCGGCAATGTGTGGCGGTGTAGAAGCCGGGGGTGGGATAGGGGGTTTGGGGTGGTGAGTGGGACGGTGAAGTGCGGCGGGGATGTTCCGGTGCTGTGGTTTAGGAGCTACAGGTGAGATAGGGGGTTGGGTGGCGTGTAGGAAAGGCTGCGGCAGGGATGTTCTAGTGCGGTGGTGCAAGAGCTAGAGGTGAGATAGGGGGTTGGGTGGCATGTAGGCCGGTGAACTGGGGCAGGGATGTTCCGGTGCGGTGGTGCAGGAGCTGGTGGTGAGATAGGGGTTGGGTGGAGTGTAGGCCGGCGAACTGGAGTGGGGATGTTCCGGTGTGGTGGTGCAGGAGCTGGAGGTAAGATAGGGGGTTGGGTGATGTGTAGGCCGATGAAGTGCGGCGGGGATGCTCCGGTTCGGTGGTGCAGGAGACGGAGGTGAGATAGGGGTTAGGGTTTTTCGGAGTGCCATGGGGGAAATGACATCGGTGGAAGGTGGACAACCTAGCTTCAGAGCTGTGGGGACCGGGGGAGAAAAATTACAAAAGATACCAACGCCCTGACATTTCTAGTTAGGCCATTGTCAGGGGTAGAAAAGGAATTTTCGTACGGCTAAAACTTGGCGCGTGATCACTCAAAATATTTCGGTGGAGGTGTGGCGGGAGAATTTAGCGCTCTGAGATTTTGAATTTGGCTATACAGTACAAAAGATATAGAAAAATAATATCCTACTCCAAGGACTAGAAAAATACTAGTTTACTGTAATATTCTAGCCTTTGTAGGTACAGAGTATTTCTGGACCCATTTCTACACAAATATGAGTATAAAGGTAGTACTAACATAAAGTAGTAACACTCTGTCATTAGACTCGCCGATGGATTACTATCTCTTACATGCATGCATGTGATTGGACTACTAGAAATTGTTTTCTGTCTATACCCGCGTGCAAGAATACCAGTCTAGCTAATGTACTAGTAGTACCTGAGTACTCCTCATCGATAACTACAGTTAGCCTATGATAATGCGCTAAGAGACTCCCATTGTTGTGATGAAAGGCCTAAGGCTGGTAAGAGTGGTAACTTGGAGTATGCATATGTTAGCAGGTACATACTACTAGTATTTTATACGTACTAATATTTTGTACACTAGACACATTTTGCATTGAAAAGTGCGATGTAATGCTTCTCTCTAGTAAGTTGCATATGCCTTGCACACGTGTGAGAACCAGATAATAGAAGTATGACATATTATTTTTTATATAAAATCATACTAGGTAGTAATATAAGATGTGTTTTGAGAAGAACGCAATCTAAATGTAAATGAAGAGAGTACTACTACTTCCCTACAAAAATGTATAGCAAGCTGCGTCTCTAAAACTGATCCATAAATATTCCATAGGAGTACGTGGACGGGGCAGGGGAAGCTACATACCCTTTGTTTCCACAACCGTTCATGCATGTATGCATCTCCCAATCTTCCTAGCGGTTCCTTTCATCTTCTCGATCACATTCATTTTCTGTCATTTTCCTCACCTAGCCGGACCTCTGCAAAACAAAAGAAGCCGCCAATCATCATCCATGGCGCTGCCGTTCGACAAGCTGTAGTCCTTCCTGGATTCCCGCAACACCACCATACTACGAGTGGCGTATACCAACAGAGCATCAGCGGTAAATGATTATATTGAGAAAATTCAACTGCTCCTAGAGGAAGCAGACGAAATGATTGTTGGCCTCGACATCGAGTACACCAACGAGCAATCATCGACGCAGAAGGCTGCCGTCGTCCAGCTGTGTGTGGGCACGGATTTCCTGGTCTACCAGATCTTTGAGGCCGACAAGCCATGCTCCAAGCTAGCAGAGTTCCTCACAGACCCTAACATTTCCTTTGCCGACATCGACATTAGCAACAAAGGTATTAGGCTCAGGCGTTCTCTAGTGCTAGTGACGAACTTCGTGGACATCCAGAAGAGGTGGAAGCCTGCCGGCTCCATGAATGAGAAGGATTCTTTGGCTGACTATGTTGTGGCCCTCATAGATAGCCGTTACAATGCCATGAAGGAGACAAAGAAGGATGTGGACCATAAGCAGTGGGAGAACATGACCCTGACCGAAGAGCAGATCCAGTATGCAAGCCTCGATGCCTACATGGCCTACGAGGTATATAGGTGGATAGTGAATTTTGAGAGGGGTCAACAAACTCTCGAAATGTTCAACAAAAGGAAACAACTAAAGAAGAAGGGCAAGGGAAAGCGCAAGCAGACAAAAGAAGAAGACTCAGAATGGTACACCATGTGAGGCATACGAGTACTATAATTGCATTTCGCTCTATCCTTGCATGATACTGCCCATACAAGTTAATGCATGTAGTATATGTACTACAATAGGAGTACAGGAGTAGTACTACATCATGCAAGGGGCACAGGTAAGAATTAGATGCAAGGAATCGCATCAGTTTCTTTTAATTTCACTACAAACTGCTAGGAGTGTGGGTTTAGGCATCGTAGCACGCCACCACACTGCAAGGAATCACAGTAGTTTCTTTTAATTCGTGGTAGAGAATTTTTTGAGTAATTCCATTTATTATACTTCTGAAGGAGTAGTAGCAGTGTGAACTAGAGTATAATAGGGAAGACTCATACAAATAAACAATAGCGGTAGAACAGCAAGATGAACTTTTGACGATTGCCCGAATATATGTGAGTATAAACATACATACCTGCTACTACTACTACTAGCAAAAAACCACCATCCCTACTGCGGAAAGGATATGATTTCTTCCAACCAAACTATAACTACTACTACTCCACTACCGTACTACCACTAATTAAATACGTACTCCATACAGCTTACTACTACTCCAAAATCCACCCTTCCTCGTATGCCAATGATCTTTATGCAACTAAACCAATTAATAGTAGGTTACATAGCCACTAAAAGTCGACGTGAATGAAGAAACGAAGCTCCGTTTCTGTACCAGGACCGAGCAGGTAATGCGGCGGAACTGACAGGCAAGACGTAAGGTTCTCGATCGTGACGTCGCCCGACTTAGTGGAGCTCAACGCCTTGAGATCCACAGTCACGGTGTCAGTCGTCATCCTACCATGAGACCACGAGAGCACCAGCAGACATTCCACCCACATCCTCACCCTGTACACCGGCGAGTCGGACAGTGCGGGCCTAACACATACCATAGACACGAGGGAGACCGCAAATTATCTTCCCCTAGCTTCTATCTTCATCTTCTTTGCCGGGCTAAGGACCATCGTGTCTAGTGTGCAAATCGTCAGGACGAACATGGCGTCGTACTGCTCCCCGACGAGGATGAGCCGGCGGGACGCCTCGCCCGCCAGTGGTACCGGCTCCTAGAACACTTTGTTGGTGGCATACTGGATCTTGTGCACTTGGATGGAGTGGACCGCTGCGAGGTGGGCGACGAGCGCTGGCAGCAGGGCTGCAAAGTCGCAACCGGTCTCCGTGCAAGTGCAAGGGGGCGTACCGGCACTTGATTTCATGCTCGTGGAGTTCGTAGTAGGGCAGCAATCTCCTGCAGCCTTTGTGGGCGCACTCGACCCTAGACGCTGATAGGATGGCGTCCATGGAGGGATCATGGGTGAATCAGCCGCTAGGGTACTCACACTTCTAGTAGGAGGTGATCTTGCAGACGCAGCTGTGGTATATTAGATGAATATCCATGCACTGGAGAAATGGAAGTTCGAAAAATAAGATAGTTGCACGGATGAACCGACAAAATAAAAATCAATGGATTTGTGAGGGATAAAGGGAGCAACCTTGTAGACCTGCCAGGGCTTGAGGGGCTGGGAGCAGGAGGAATAGTTGATCACGGTGGCTTCCATCTGCACAGTAAGCATTCCAAGCATTGCGATTTGGGAGGGGGAAATGTGGACTGTCTAATCCGGCCTCGAGCCATGCCCTTCTTTTTATACCACCGCTAATAATCAATGAAGATCTACCTAATTGCTTTCTTCTTGTCCTAGGGACCTTGGTTGTATATTTTGAGGCCTTATATTTATGGGAGAGAAGGAAAACATCCAGCCAGACCTCATTTTTGGTGAAAGCACGAGGCAAACAGAAGCAAAGTTGGGCTAGACCAGGACGGGCCCCAACTTTCTCTGCACTGCTGAGCCTGCATGGTTGTACTCCATTGTGTGGAATCTTACATGGAAAGGAAGATATGAACATTGTGCAGAAGCTGCGATGCTTCCCACCCGAAAAAGTCCCATTAATAAAAGGCATATAGACACCGAATGCAGAGTGGAGCAGAGCAGGCAATGCTGCATTGAATAGGAGATAGGGAGGATGTTCTCCTTCGTCTAGGTGGCTTTGCTCTCCCGAAAGACACCGAAGAGACATAATTTTGGGTGGATGAGCCCTTTAATTTTGAAACAAGGCAAAAGATTTGCGGTGGAAGGAGACTTTGCTCGCCTTTCCAGCAGTATGAGATCGACTAGGCACCAAAAGCCGAGTACTAATACAAATAGGAGCACTAGTAGTTGCTCAGTTCCATAGTTCCATCCAGGAGAAAATAGTGGCTAATACAAGTACAGTAGTTTTTCAGGAACCTTCTTGGTTCCTAGAATGCCTCCTGGTCACATAGGAGTAATACAAGTTTGATGAATTTCATATCACAACCTCCAATTAATCGGGATACCGCTGAACAGGTTGAGACAAAATCCAAGTGGGTGTTCCTTGAACCAGAAGATAGCCATTTCACATTCTAAGAGCTCCGTGTCCCTAATAACATATCGCAACCTCCTAGGAGTAGTGATCACCGCACGCCCGTCATCTCCATGGCAATCACGACTTCATGATAACCTTTGTACAACTCATTGGTCACACGCAAATTTCTTTCTTCACGCAGATTTCTTACTTCACGTAGATGATTCTTTAAGATGTTCTGACTGTAATCCAGTGAGAAGCACCGAAACCAGAAGAAAACAGTTATCCGAAGTTTAGGGCTTGTTGACTGGTGAAATAGTAAAAAAGATTCCTTCTTGATTCGAAGTATGATAGAGAAAATAAATGTAGGATTGCAATGTTACTCCCACTCCAATCCTACGGGAATTCATCTGAACCCAAGTTTGTTTGACTCTTATCGTAGTAGGACAAACACATGATTCTGAAAAAGAGGTGTGAGTGGATGTTTGATTTCCTATGAAATCTAGTGCAAAAGAATCCTTAGAAACAATTCCTATGGGAATGAATCCTACAAATGTAACAACCATCTTGGTAATACTTCCTATATATAGATTTAATCCTACAAATTTCTTAGGCAAATCTTTTGAATCAGACGGCTACTTACCATCCTTCCCCTCCCTCGCCGAGTAAAGAAGAGGTGAGCCCGCAGACATAGAAAGGTATGCCAGATTTGATCTGGGAGACTTTATTCTTGAGAAAATCCCACCTTCTGTATGATAAACGCACATTATTGCCGTAAACGATGTAACTTTCAAACCAATCATTCCGCTGATAAGAAGGACCTACATGAAAGAAAAAGAAATCTTAGAGAGGAGTAAATTGCTACATAGTTTAATTAATTTCACAATCCAAGTAAAACTTTACCCCTTATAGCCGCAAGTTCTTCCTCATCACTATCAGTTACATAAAAGTCAGTGTAGCAGATCTCATCATCGCTGGAACTGTCCATGATCTTCTACCTTGCTTGGAATCGGAACCTACTTACTATAACACTAAAATGCATGGAAATATAACCAGTTCAAGTGACAAAATGATATCCCCGCAGCAAGCAACGTGTTTCGTCAAGGATTCAATTCGAAAGAGTACATCAATCTCAATATATTTGTATTTATGCACATTTAAACTACCGGGAACAAAATAGAGGGGAATGAAAGAGATCCGCAAAATCGGTTTAGAGACAAAAAATGGAATCAGTACAAAATAGAGGAACTATGGATGTTTTCTATACAAGGGGGATATATTGAGATCATACCTCGCTGTTCTGGGTCATAGTCGGCCTTGCAGTGAAAGGAAGATTGATCTGCGCAGTGCTAGAGATGACAGTTGTGGGGATGGGAAGCGGTGGTGAGAGGAGGTGGCGGCGAGAGGATGAATTTCTTTTCTTTTTTGGGATGATGGTGGACGGATTGGGCAATGCGGAGGTGGGAAGATGAGCAAAAAAAGAACGGACTTGTGGGCCCAACCTATGCCGGGTCCATGTGAATGCGGCTGTTGCTTCCTCGGTGCATGGTGGGAAATGGAATAAATTGAGTATATAAGAGTAAAATATAGGAAGGTTGGCCAGGTCCTGATGAGGTGCATTAAAAAATGTAAGTTGGAATATTTTAAGCAGGGAATATTGTAGAAGGATGGAGAAGCCATGCCATGTTGTGCATGTCAAGCCGTGCCATGGCTAGTGAGGGCGGATGATGAGGCGGGTCGCAGTCGCCTCGGAGGCACCCCAAAATTATAACTGTGCCCATCGAGTGCGAGAAGCAGAGACAGTGTTCTGTCCCATTGGCTTACCCTAGTCTTTGTCATCGACATTTTCCACACGCATTGGTTTCATCAGCGACATTGATTGTCCCCTTGGTTCGGCTAATCTGCCACATTAATCTCGGATCACCTACTTCTTATTTATTCTCTCTCCTTCCCCATGATCCTAGAGCACCAAAGCATGTCCAATACCCAGCTTCCAACAACTGTCTCTGTCCCCGTCAATCATCCATGGCCACCTTCCGGCTGCTGCCTGCCGTACCGGAGCGGAAAGACATCAACGTCGCTGCACAGGAGGACAATGCCCTGCGCATTTGGGCCTTCTCCCTGTGGAGAACACTATGGCAGCTGGCGTGCGCCTTCCTTGACGCCAGCTACGGTCACTGCAAGTACCGTATGTACGGCCTCCATAGCACTTCGGACGGCGGGACGTTGATGGTCAAGTTCGTCAACTTCAGGGACGCCTATCTCTTCTATGGCCCGGTCTTCCACTGCGGCTGCGAGATGGTGCTGTTCACCGATGCCAACATCTTCACCAACTACTGGGACCAGGTTCCCAACAACGGCAACTTCATCCACAGGGTCGTCCCGTAGCTGCCGATGGCTCAGGAGGTGCCGCTGGCTTATTCGAAGGTGCCGCCGGGTAAGGAGCCGATGGCGGCACTGGAGTTGTCATTGATGCCGGTGTCTAACAAGCTGCCGCTAGTGGCGTAGGACTAGGTGCTAGGAGGCGCCAGACCTGCACTAGTTTAGTAGTGATTCCTATATATGTAAACTCGAGCTATTATGTTAATGGTTGAATGAAGTTTATTTTGAGATGATAACTGATGAACCTTAACTAACGAGTGCTGTCAAAGGAAATAAAATGCCTCGCTAACCACCAGCGGACGTGGCAAGCACGTGCGGAGCCGCAGCAGGCATGCAGGAGCTTGCACGCGAGCGACGCAAGCAGGAAAACATGGAGGCGCAGCAGGCACGCGGGCGGCGCAGCAGTTGACAACGTAGGGGCGGCGGCGCAAGCACGCGCGGGCGATTGCTGCTACTCCCTCTGATCCAAATTAATTGACGTGGTTTGTCAAGATACGGTGTATTTTGATTTTGGGCTAGCTATCCATCGGATTTTGCCTTGATTGATCCAATTTGTGCCTTGATTCATCTAGTTTGGCTTAGGTGTATTCTGACTTTGATACAAGATGATCT
Organism: Avena sativa; assembly: GCA_916181665.1. NCBI lineage: Eukaryota > Viridiplantae > Streptophyta > Magnoliopsida > Poales > Poaceae > Avena > Avena sativa. The sequence goes on from OV702284.1 coordinate 382,616,701, forward strand.
CTGTTTAGCTGTTAGTTACCTAGTTTTGGACAAAAAAGTTAATTATGAGTAAAAATCTAGCCATTCTGTTCCATATTTTTGTCCCAACCAAACATAAATTGAAACCTTTGTGCTCATAGTCTCTTCACCCTAATACTCCTATGGAGTAGGAACTAAGCATAAATTTGTTTATATTTTACCACTTACTTTTAGGTTAAATATTTACACGAGCGGTGGAAGTACATTTTACATCAAGAACCTAAAAAAGGGAAAATTACATCGAGGTCCATGCATTTAGCATAAAGGACCCTAAAATTAAGCAAGAAAAACATTTTGGTCTGGCTCTGACTCGAGAGAGCAACTCATCGAGCCATACTCTTCATATTACTACCTCATCTTCGATTATTTTGAAAATATGGCCAAATTTGTCGGCATGCAAATTCTTGGATATGAGATCATTAATATAAAGTATGATGTAGATATGGCCATAACCTTGCTCGTTCAGCTTCAAAACCAAGAATGTTCATACTCATTGACAACTAAGCTTAAATTCATTTAGATTTTACCACCTACTTTTAGGTTAAAATTTTACACGGGCGGTGGGAGTACATTTTTCATCAAGAACCTAAAAAGTAGGAAAATTACATCGAGGCCCATACATGTAGCACAAAGGACCCTAAAATAATTAATAAATGAAAACAGTTGGGTTCGTCTCCTTCTCGAGAGAGTAGCTAATCGAGCCATACTCTTCATACCACTTCCTCTTTGATTGTTTTCAAAATATTGCCATATTTGTCGGCATGCAAATTCTTGGATATGGGATCATAAACATAAAGTATGATGTAGATATGGCCATGACCTTTGCCGTTCGACTTAAATCCAAGAATGTTCATACTCATTGACAACTAAGCTTAAACTCGTTTAGATCTTACCGTTTACTTTCCGGTTAGAATTTTACACGTGTGATGGGAGTTTTTCTTAATCCAATGACCTAAAAATAGGGAAAATTACATAGAGGTCCATACATTTATCACAAAGGACCCTAAAATATTTAAGGAAGAAAAACCGCCGGGTTCGGATCCTTCTCGAGAGACCAGTAGATCGAGCCATGCTCTTCATGCTACTTCCTCTTTGATTGTTTTCAAAATATGTCCATATTTGTTAGCGCACAAATTCTTGGATATGGGATCATCAATATAATGTATATGATATAGATATGGCCATGACCTTGGTCGTTCGGCTTTAAATCCAAGAATGTGCATACTCATTGACAGCTAAGCTTAAATTTGTTTAGATTTTACCACTTACGTTTAGGTTAAAATTTTACCCTTATGGTGGGAGTATATTTTACATCAAGAACCTAAAAAAGAGAAAATTACTTCGAAGTTCCATACATTTAGCACAAAGGGCCCTAAAATAATTAAGAAAGGAAAACATCCGAGTTCGGCTCCATATCGAGAGAGCAGCTGATCGAGGCATACTCTTCTAAATAATACTTCCTCTTAGATTATTTTCAAAATATGGCCATATTTGTCGGCATGCAAATTCTTGGATATTGGGATCATCAATATAAAGTATGATGTAGATATGGCCATGAACTTAGTCGTTCGACTTCAAATCCAAGAATGTTCATACTCATTGACAACTAAGCTTAAATTCGTTTAGATTTTACCACTTACTTTTAGGTTAAAATTTACTTGTGCTATGGGAGTACATTTGACATCAAGAACCTAAAAAAGGTAAAATTACATCGAGGTCCATATATTTAACACAAAGGGCCCTAAAATAATTAAGCAAAGAAAACAGTCAGGTTCAGATCTTCTCGAGAGAGCAGCAAATCGAGGCATACTCTTCATGCTACTTCCTCTTCTATTGTTTTCAAAATATGACCAGATTTGTCAGCATGCAAATTCTTGGATATGGGATCATCAACATAAAGTATGATGTAGATATGGCCATGACCTTGGTTAAATTTTACGCGCATGGTGGGAGTACATTTTACATCAAGGTCCTAAAAATAGGAAAATTACACCGAGGTCCATATATTTAGCACAAAGGGCCCTAGAATAATTATGCAAGGAAGACTGTCGGGTTCGGCTCATTCTCGAGAGACCAGCCGATCGATCCATGCTCTTCATGTTACTTCCTCTTAAATTGTTTTCAAACTATGGCCAGATTTTTTGGTCTACAAATTCTTGGATATGGGATCATCAATGTAAAGTATGATGTAGATATGGCCATGACCTTGGTCATTTTGCTTGAAATCTAATAATGTTCATACTCATTGACAACTAAGATTAAATTTGTTTAGATTTTAGTACTTACTTTTAGGTTAAAATTATATACGTGCAGTAGTAGTACATTTTACATCAAGAACCTAAAAAGCTAAAATTACATTGAGGTCCATACATTTAGCACAAAGGACCCAAAACAACTAAGCAAGGAAAACAATCGGGTTCGGCTCCTTCTCGAGAGAGCAACTGATCGAGGCATACTAGCTCTTCATGCTACTTCCTCTTTGATTGTTTTCAAAATATAACTAGATTTGTCGGCTGTATGGGATCATAAACATAAAGTGCAATGTAGATATGGCCATGACCTTGGTCGTTCAGATTGAAATCCAAGAATGTTCATGCTCATCAATTGGCGATGTAGATATGGCCATGACCTTGGTAGTTCGGATTCAAATTCTTGGATATGGGATCATAAACATAAAGTAAGATGTAGATATGGCCATGACCTTGGTCGTTCGGCTTGAAATCCAAGAATATCCATACTCGTTGACAACTAAGCTTAAATTCGTTTAGATCTTACCACTTACTTTTAGGTTAAATTTTACACGCGTGGTGGGAGTACATTTTTCTTAAAATACATAAAAAGAACCAAAATTACATCGAGGTCCATACACTTAGCACAGATGGCCCTAGAGTAATTAAGCAAGGAAAACAGTTGGGTTCGTCTCCTTCTCGGGAGAGCAGCTCATCGAACCATACTCTTCATGCCACTTTCTCTTCGATTGTTTTCAAGATATGGCCAGATTTGACGCCATGCAAAATCTTGGATATGGAATCATCAACACAAAGTGCGATGTAGATATGGCCATGACCTTGGTCGTACGGATTGAAATCCAAGAATGTTCATACTAATCGACAACTAAGCTTAAATTCATCTAGATTTATCACTTACTTTTTGGTTAAATTTTACATGGATCGTGGGACTACATTATAATCAAGGACCTTAAAAGGGGGGATTACATTGAGGTCCATATATCTAGCACAAAGGGCCCTAAAATAATTAAGCAAGGAAAATAGTCAGGTTCAGATCATTCTTGAGAGACCAGCAGATCGATCCATGATCTTCATGCTACTTCGTCTCTCGGTTGTTTTCAAAACATGGCCAGATTTGTTGGCATGCAAATTATTGCATATGGGATCATTAACACAAAGTATGATGTTTGATTGCTTTCCAAACAAGGACAAAAAATTTACATGCAAATTATTAGCAAGATGTGAAATATTTCAAAAAAGAACCTCCATGGTTTTCGTTGAATGCTTGGTGGGTACTGCCGTCAAAAGATATTTTATTTGTAGAACTTTGAGAGCAATATACCACATACTTTTAGGTTAAAATTTCACCTAACATTGAGAACAAAGCTTAAATTCGTTTAAATGGGTGAACTTAGTTAGGAAGCTTAAGAACTTGTTCAACTTGGTGTAAACGTAAGTGAAACATGGTCCAAACTCTGTCTCGGAAATGGGCTTGTGGTATTATGAGCCATATCCTTCGTACTTGCTTTAATTTAAAGGAAAACACGTTATTTTTACAATGAAAATTCAAAAATGTTGTCCCCTAAAAGTTGGAAACTCCCATTATTGGCAGCATTATGGTTCACAATGCCAAGATGCACCCATCTACCAAACATTGGAACATTTCCATAAAGTATTATGTACATATATGGCCATATATTCACCCATGTTGTTCGGATTGAAGCCTAAGAATGTTCACACAATGTAGGCCATATTGCCAAGCAGATTTATTTTTTCAAAAGTTGTGAAGACTAGTGATTTTCAACATGCAAATTCTTAGCAAGAAATCAAATCTTTCAAAATCCTCGTTGGTGGCTACCGTCAAAAGATAACCGTAGAACTTTAAGAGCAATCTACTACTTACTCGTATTTCAAATTTGACATAATATTGGCAAATTGGCTTAAATTCTATAGGATGGAGGGAGTACTACTACTTGTTTCGCGAGAAAAAAAATCACTCCTCACTTTCGAACTAGCTTGCTGCGGGTCTGCCTGGTGCTTCCTCTTCCTAGTGTGGAACAAATGGAGGTGGAGTAGTTGGAGGTAGGAAGCTTAAGAACTTGTTAGGAAGCTTAGTTAGGAAGCTTAAGAACTTGTTAAACTTTGAGAGCAATATACCACATACTTTTAGGTTAAACTTGGTGTAAACTTGGGAAAACTTAGTTAGGAAGCTTAAGAACTTGTTAAACTTGGTGTAAACGTAAGTGAAACATGGTCCAAACTTTGTGTAACATCCCTAAATTCTTATTCCAAAACTCATTCATATCATCCTTGCATCCATCATCATTTAGGGTTTTCTCAAATCATTTCAGAAAAACAGAAACATATGGTATCATGATTTTATGTGGACAGACTTATTTTAAATAGCTAGCACCACTTGTAAGTTTGATTGTTGTGAACCAGGAAGGCTGCCTTCTATGAGCATAGGATTTAAGTGTAGATTTAAAACCAAGTTTTTCAAATGGAAATGGGTTCGAAAAACCATCTTTCAAATTTTAAACCAAGTGCCTAGCCTTTGATATTTTTGATCTCCAAGCTTGACCAATCCTTTACAAAGCAACCCCATGGTTATATGACCATTTTTGAGACTACTGCTCACTGCAAAAATCCCAGGAAAATTTGAATTCAAATTTAACTCGATTTCATTTGAAAATCTACCCAGAAAATCAAAATAGAAAAGGAAAAAGAAATAAACAAAGGAAAAGGCCACGCGCCAGGTTTTTGGCCCAGCCTCGAATCGAGCCCAACAAGCCCACCCGGGAGTTTTCTTTTCCTCTCGCACGCACCAGCGCACCCAGACAGTCACTGACGACCGGACCCCACCCTTACTTCGCGCACATCGCTGACGAGCGGGACCTGCCCACGCTGTCCTCGTCTTCCCCAAACCGCGCCCGCGACCACATCGCAGCTGCAGTCATGGCCGGTAATGGCGCGGCGTAATTGGGCATTAATCCGCGAGCGTTTCCTGTCGCACCCGAGCCTATTTAACCCTCTCTGGCTCGCAAGCATTTCCCCCCAAACACCTCGCTCACTCCGCCACCAGGCTGCGTGCAATTGCATTCGAAGCTCCGCAGAACCGAGAACTCCGGCGACCAAATACGGTGAGCCTCGACCACCCCTCCCTCTCTGGTTCAAACGAGAATGATCAGAATGTTCTTGCGCACCCTCTGTTACTTTTTTTTTGGCCGCTCGTGACCCAGGTTGTCATCTCCATCCATAGCCGAAACCACCTGCGCCGCCGGCAAACCTCGGTGACCAATTAAGGTAAATCCAGACCGCCCCTTGCCTTCTTCCTCACACGAGCCTGTTCGCCTGTGTCTTGCGCAAGTACTGATGCCACACGTTCGTGCTAGGGCGACGCCAAGCCTCGGCAAGGACCACGTCTGCAAGCTACTGTCGCCGCCCGTAACTCCGACGAGCAATCCTCGCCGTGTCAGCGCGCCCCTCCGCAAACCAGTACCACGTCAAGCTTCAGCACTCCTTTGCGGATCTGGTAAGCACCTTCTTGCTTCCTGGGGCGATCTAGAACGCCGGCACCGCCGTAGTCAGACGCGCCGCCGCCAGTCAACGCCGCTAGCGCTGCCCGAGTATGGTTAGGTTGATTAGGAACGTTGGATCTAGATCCTGTGGCGTAGATTAGAAAGAGGACGAAGAGGTACGCGCGCGTCTGAGCCGCCAGATCTCACTTAGATCGTGCGGTCCGCAGGACCCGATCCAACCGAAGTGGTACGCGCCAATAGGGACGCGACGTGTGGCAAGTGTTAGAACTAAAAACAGATTTAAAACCAGAATTTGATCCAAATTTCAAATGCTTATAACTTTTGATTGCCACGTTGGAATTTTGCAAACTTTATATCGTTGGATTCAGTGAAATAATACCCTTCTGAATATCCAATGTGTTTAACAAATAGTAACTGTTAAAATGACTTTATTTGTAGAAACATGTTTAAGGCTATTTTGAGAATAGATTTGTTTAGTAAATTGTTTTGGTGCCAAATAAGTTTGATTTGGAAAAACTTTGTGTCTTTTTATGTTTCAGTATCATGCACATACTTGGTAGAGATTTCAAAATCACCACTTAGTAAAACCTTGCATGCATGCATTCATATTATTTTTGATTGAATATAAAATTGTGTGTAATTGTATGCTACAAACTTTTTGTAGATTTTGCTAGTGATTGTGACTGTGAAGAGTGCTGCTCTCCCCATTACCAAGGCAAGTGATATTTTCATGAATATTCCTTTCCCATATTTTGTGTTAGCATTAGATATTTTGCTAAGTCTTGCATGCTACTTTTTTCCAAATGAAAGGTTGGGAAATCCTATGTAGATTAGAATGGTAGAATTGCTAGGGAATCTTTCTAAGTTAAGTTACTATGCCATGCTTAGCCTAGCTAGTAGAAAACAAGGGTTGGTAAAGAAGGTACATGCTATGGTGAAATAATTCTAAGTCCTTTGGGACTCATGCTTTTCTTAATAAAACAACTAAGTCAATGAACTTCCTGGGTGGAATGGGACTTGAATGGTGGTTATTGGGTAAGTGGTTACACAAGGCCATGGACTTGGCTTGTGTATCTCACTTGTGGTATGCCACCCAGGCACAAAGGGATTTGGAGGCCAAGTGTTGAGAAAGCTTACAGTGCAACCACTTGGCAATATGGGCTCTGCCTTGTTCATATAGGTTGCTAGAACTTAGTCACTTGGACAGTTGGTGGTAGTGGGAATGATAGGTTGGAGCGCGTCCATTTGACTAAGGAAAGGCTTCCGAAAGGTCCTGTCTTGGGAAACCAAGTCTGGTGGGGAAAGTGCACAACCTCTGCAGATGGAAAACCTAAGTACTTAGCCTAGTCCAAGGCAATGGCCAACTTGAGCATCAAGACATGGAAGCTACAAGAATCTCATCACTCCAACTTCTAAGTAAAAATTGGTGGGTGTACAAGGGTGAAGGACCCCAATGTTTATTGGTGGTTTCTTGGGAAGTTTTTGATAAAGAAAAACTTAGTGATTTCAACTAATAGGAAAATCCTATTTTCAAGCAAAGCAAGCCAAGCTACACTTAGCCAAAATGCATATAGTAATATAGTCCACTTAAAATATACTAAGGTATCACTTGCCAATACTATTCCAAAGTATTGACCCTTGTGGCTGTAACTTGTGATGTTGCAGGTTACTCCGATGATGAATAGGAGTCATGAGTCTACACTCAACATGCTTGCCTGTGGCACATGAAGATGAAGACTTATGTTTATTTACTTATTCCTTAAACTCTTGTATTAGGCTTATGGCCCTGAGTTGTAAAAGACTATGTTTTATCTCTGGAATGAATGTAATAAACGACCTTTGTATCTGTGTACTTCATCTTAAACTGTGGATGCTAGCATTGATCCAGGGACTAGCATTGCAATCACAGGGATCCTTTCCTTTATAAAGGAGGGGTCTAACACTTTGTCTCGGAAATGGGCTTGTGGTATTCTAAGCCATATTCTTCGTACTTGCTTTAATTTAAAGGAAAACACATTCTTTTTACTATGAAAATTCAAAAATGTTTTTTCCTAAAAGTTGGAAACTCCCATTATTGGCAACATTATGGTTCACCATGCCAAGATGCACCCATATACAAAACATCGAAACATTTCCATAAAGTATTATGTACATATATGGCCATATAATCACCCATGTTGTTCGGCTTGAAGCCTAAGAATGTTCACACAATGTAGGCCATATTGCCAAGCAGATTTATTTTTTCAAAATTGTGAAGACTAGTGATTGTCAACATGCAAATGCGTACCAAGAAATCGAATCTTTCAAAAATATCGTTGGAGGCTACCGTCAAAATATAACTGTAGAACTTTAAGAGCAATCTATCACTTACTCGTATTTCAAATTTTACATAATATTGGAAAATCGGCTTAAATTCTATAGGATGGAGGGAGTACTACTACTTGCTTTGCAAGAAGAAAAAGCACTCCTCACTTTCGAACCCCCTTGCTATGGGTCTTCCTGGTGCTTCCTCTTCCTAGGGTGGAACGAATGGAGGTGGAGTAGGTGGGGGTAGGAAGGCTAGCCAGATCATAGTGGTTTCCCCCGCAAAAAAAGATCATAATGGTGTGCATCCAATGCGATGGGACACCCCTTGTCCACCACTTTAAGTAGTACTAGTACTGCGCATGGCGACCTTTTGACTATCCTTTCCCCCTGAAATTTACTAGTTACTACTCACTGTATGTGTACATCGTGTTAGGAACTCATCGTAGCTTTCCTCTGACATTGCACTGCCTTCAAATCCTCCTCTTCGCTGCTCTCCTGATGCCTCCTCTATGCTCTCGGTCCCTTCTCCCTCCTAGTTTTTTTTCAATAGGGGAAACTCCAAGTGGCAATATTGTTTACCATGACAAGATCTTGCCACCACTTAATTTTAGGTTAGAATTTTAAACTGGTGGTAGGAGTACTTTTTACACCAAGGACCTAAAAAATAGAAAATTTTCATCGAGGTACATACATCTAGCACAAAGGACCCTAAAATTACATCAAGGCATGGAAATTCTTCGATATGGGATCATCAATATAATGTATATGATGTAGATATGGCCATGACCTTGGTCGTTCGGCTTAAAATCCAAGAATGTGCATACTCATTGACAACTAAGCTTAAATTCATTTAGATTTTACCACTTACTTTTATGTTAAAATTTTACTCGTGTGGTGGGAGTACATTTTACATAAAGGACCTAAAAATGGAAAATTACGTCGAGGTTCCATACATTTAGTACAAAGGGCCCTAAAATAATTAAGCAAGGAAAACAGCTGGGTTCGGCCCCTTCTCGAGAAACCAGCTGATCGAGGCATACTCTTCTAAATACTACTTCCTCTTCGATTGTTTTCAAAATATGGCTATATTTGTCGGCATGTAAATTCTTGGCTATTGGGATCATCAATATAAATTATGATGTAGGTAGGGCCATGACCTTGGTAGTTTGACTTCAAATCCAAGAATGTTCATACTCATTGACAACTAAGGTTAAATTGGTTTAGATTTTACCACTTATTTTTAGGTTTAAAATTTACTTATGCGGTGGAAGTACATTTTACATCAAGAACCTTAAAAATTGAAAATTACATCAAGGTCCATATATTTAACACAAAGGTCCCTAAAACAATTAATCAAGAAAGACAGTCAGATTCAGATCCTTATCGAGAGAGAAGTCGATCGAGGCATACTATTCATGGTACATCCTCTTCGATTGTTTTCAAAATATGGCCAGATTTATCGGAATGCAAATTCTTTGATCTGGGATCATCAGCATAAAGTATGATATAGATATGAACATAACCTTGGTCGTTCAGCTTGAAATCAAAGAATTTCCATACTCGTTGACAACTAAGCTTAAATTCATTTAGACCTTAACACTTACTTTGAGGTCAAATTTTATATGCGTGGTGGGAGTATATTTTACATCAAGGGTATAAAAATAGGAAAATTACATCGAGGTCCACACATTTAGCAAAAAGGGCCCTAGAATTATCAAGCAAGGAAAATAGTTGGGTTCGGCTCATTCTCGAGAGACCAGTCAATCGAGCCATGCTCTTCATGCTAGTTTATCTCTCGATTGTTTTCAAAACATGGCCACATTTGTCAGCATGCAAATTCTTGGATATGGGATCATCAACATAGAGTATGATGTAGATATGGCCATGACCTTGGTCGTTCAGCTTGAAATCCAAGAATGCTCATACTCGTTGACAACTAAGGTTAAATTCGTTTAGATCTTACCACTTACTTTTAGGTTAAATTTTACACGCGCGGTTAGAGTACATTTTACATCAAGGTCCTTAAAATAGGAAAATTACAACGAGGTCCATACATTTAGCATAAAGGACCCTAGAATAATTATGTACGGAAAACTGTTGGGTTCGGCTAATTCTCGAGAGACCAACCGATCGAGCCATGCTCTTCATGCTACTTCCTCTTAAATTGTTCTAAAACTATGGCCAGATTTGTCGGCCTACAAATTCTTGGATATCGGATCATTAATGTAAAGTATGACGTAGATATGGCCATGACCTTGGTCGTTCTTCTTGAAATCCAAGAATGTGCACACTCATTGACAACTAAGCTTAAGTTTGTTTAGATTTTACCACTTACTTTTAGGTTAAAATAATACACCTGCAGCAGGAGTACATTTTACATCAAGGACCTTACATTGAGGTCCATAAATTTAGCACAAAGGACCCTAAAACAACTAACAAGGAAAACAATCGGGTTCGGCTCCTTCTCGAGAGAGCAACTAATCGAGGTACACTAGCTCTTCATGATACTTCCTCTTCGATTGTTTTTCAAAATATGGCTAAATTTGTTGGCATGCAAATTCTTGGATATAGGATCATCAACATAAAGTAAGATGTATATATAGCCATGACCTTGGTCATTCGTCTTGAAATCCAAGAATGTCCATACTCGTTGACAACTAAGCTTAAATTCGTTTAGATATTACCACTTACTTTTATGTTAAATTTTACACGTGCGGTGGGAGTACATTTTTCTTCAAAGACATAAAAAGAACCAAAATTACATCGAGGTCCATACACTTAGCACAGAGGGCCCTAAATTAATTAAGCAAGGAAAATATTCGGGCTCGGCTCCTTCTCGGGAGAGCAGCTCATCAAACCATACTCTTCATGCCACTTCCTCTTCGATTGTTTTCAAGATATGGCCAGATTTGACGCCTTGCAAAATCTTGGATATGGGATCATCAACACAAAGTGCGATTTAGATATGGACATGACCTTGGTCATTCAGATTGAAATCCAATAATGTTCGTACTCATCGACAACTAAGCTTAAATTCGTTTAGATATTACCACTTACTTTTAGGTTAGAATTTTACACGGGTCATGGGAGTACATTTTTATCAAGGACCTAAAAGGGGGGATTACATTGAGGTTCATATATCTAACACAAAGGTCCCTAAAATAATTAAGCAAGGAAATTAGTCGGGTTCAGATCATTCTCGGGAGACCAGTCGATCGAGCCATGCTCTTCATGCTACTTCATCTCTCGGTTGTTTTCAAAACATGGCCAGATTTGTTGGCATGCAAATTATTGCATATGGGATCATTAACACAAAGTATGATGTTTGATTGCTTTCCAAACAAGGACAAAAAATTTACATGCAAATTATTAGCAAGATGTGAAATATTTCAAAAAAGAACCTCCATGGTTTTCGTTGAATGCTTGGTGGGTACTGCCGTCAAAAGATATTTTATTTGTAGAGCTTTGAGAGCAATATACCACATACTTTTAGGTTAAAATTTCACCTAACATTGAGAACAAAGCTTAAATTCATTTAAATGGGTGAACTTAGTTAGGAAGCTTAAGAACTTGTTAAACTTGGTGTAAACGTAAGTGAAACATGGTCCAAACTCTGTCTCGGAAATGGGCTTGTGGTATTATGAGCCATATCCTTCGTACTTGCTTTAATTTAAAGGAAAACACGTTATTTTTACAATGAAAATTCAAAAATGTTTTCCCCTAAAAGTTGGAAACTCCCATTATTGGCAGCATTATGGTTCACAATGCCAAGATGCACCCATCTACCAAACATTGGAACATTTCCATAAAGTATTATGTACATATATGGCCATATATTCACCCATGTTGTTCGGATTGAAGCCTAAGAATGTTCACACAATGTAGGCCATATTGCCAAGCAGATTTATTTTTTTCAAAAGTTGTGAAGACTAGTGATTTTCAACATGCAAATTCTTAGCAAGAAATCAAATCTTTCAAAAATCTCGTTGGTGGATACCGTCAAAAGATAACCGTAGAACTTTAAGAGCAATCTACTACTTACTCGAATTTCAAATTTGACATAATATTGGCAAATTGGCTTAAATTCTATAGGATGGAGGGAGTACTACTACTTGTTTCGCGAGAAAAAAAATCACTCCTCACTTTCGAACTAGCTTGCTACGGGTCTGCCTGGTGCTTCCTCTTCCTAGGGTGGAACAAATGGAGGTGGAGTAGTTGGAGGTAGGAAGGCTGGCCAGATCATAGTGTTGTCCCCCGCAAAAATAAAATTAAAAGATCATAATAGTGAGCATCCAATGCGATGGGACATCCCTTGTCTACCACTTTAAGTCGTACTAGTACTGCTCATGGCGATCTTTTTACTGTCCTCCGCCCATGAAATTTACTACTTACTACTCACTGTACGTGTACCTCGTGTCAGGAACTCATCGCAGCTTTGATCTGACATCGCACCGCCTTCAAATCATCCTCTTCGCTGCTCTCGCGTTGCCTCCTCTATGATCTTGAGCCCTTCTCCATCCTAGTTTTTTTAGTAGGGGAAACTCCAACTGGCAATATTGTTTACCATGACAAGATTTTACCACCACTTACTTTTAGGTTAGAATTTTAAATCGGCGGTAGGAGTACTTTTTACACCAAGACCTAAAAATGAAAAAAATTACATCGAGGTCCATACATCTAGCATAAAGGACCCTAAAATTACATTGAGGCATGCAAATTCTTGGATATGGGATCATCAATCTAATGTATATGATGTAGATATGGCCATGACCTTGGTCGTTCGGCTTCAAATCCAAGAATGTGCATACTCATTGACAACTAAGCTTATATTGGTTTAGATTTTACCACTTACTTTTAGGTTAAAATTTACTTGTTCGGTGGAAGTACATTTTACACCAAGGACCTTAAAAATGGAAAATTACATCGAGGTTCATATATTTAACACAAAGGGTCCTAAAATAATTAAGCAATGAAAATAGTTGGGTTCGGATCCTTCTAGAGAGAGCATCCGATCGAGGCATACTCTTCATGCTACTTCCTCTTCGATTGTTTTCAAAATATGGCCAGATTTGTCGGCATACAAATTCTTGGATATGGGATCATCAGCATAAATTATGATGTAGATATGGCCATGACCTTAGTCATTCGGCTTGAAATCCAAGAATGTTCATACTCGTTGACAACTAAGCTTAAATTCATTTAGACCTTACCACTAACTTTTAGGTTAAATTTTACACGCGCGGTGGGAGTACATTTTACATCAAGGGCCTAAAAATGGAAAATTACATCGAGATCTATACATTTAGCACAAAGGACCCTAGAATAATTATGCAAGGAAAACTGTCCTGTTCGGCTCATTCTCGAGAGACCAGCCAATCGAGCCATGCTCTTCATGCTACTTCATCTCTCGGTTGTTTTCAAAACATGGCCACATTTGTCAGCATGCAAATTCATGGATATGGGATCATCAACATAGAGTATGATGTAGATATGGCCATGACCTTGGTGGTTCGGATTGAAAACTAAGAATGTTCATACTCATTGACAACTAAGCTTAAATTCGTTTAGATCTTACCACTTACTTTTAGGTTACAATTTTACACGTGCGGTGGGAGTGCATTTTACATCGAGGTCCTAAAAAAGGGAAAATTTCATAGATGTCCATACATTTAGCACAAAGGGCCCTAAAATAATTAAGAAAGGAAAACAGTCGGGTTCAAATCCTACTTCTTGAGAGAGCAGTTGATCGAGGCATACTCTTCATGCTACTTCCTCTTCAATTATTTTCAAACTATGGCTAGATTTTTTGGCCTAAAAATTCTTGGATATGGGATCATCAATGTAAAGTATGTTGTAGATATGGCCATGACCTTGGTCGTTCTTCTTGAAATCCAAGAATGTTCACTCATTGACAACTAAACTTAAATTTGTTTAGATTTTACCACTTACATTTAGGTTAAAATTCTACACGTGCAACGGGAGTACATTTTACATCAAGGACCTAAAAAGGAAAATTACATTGAGGTCCATACATTCAGCACAAAGGAAACTAAAACAACTAAGTAAGGAAAATAATCGGGTTCCACTCCTTCTCGAGAGAGCAACTGATCGAGGCATACTAGCTCTTCATGCTACTTCCTCTTTGATTGTTTTCAAAATATGGCTAGATTTGTTGGCATGCAAATTCTTGGATATGGGATCATAAACATAAAGTAAGATGTAGATATGGCCATGAACTTGGTCGTTCGGCTTGAAATCAAAGAATGTCCATACTCGTTGACAACTAAGCTTAAATTTGTATAGATCTTACCACTTACTTTTAGATTAAACTTTACACGCGCGGTGGGAGTATATTTTTCTTCAAAGACCTAAAAAGAACCAAAATTACATCAAGGTCCATACACTTAGCATAGAGGGCCCTAGAGTAATTAAGCACGGAAAACAGTCGGGTTCGGCTCCCTCTCAAGAGAGCATCTCATCAAACGATACTTTCATGCCACTTCCTCTTCGATTGTTTTCAAGATATGGCCATATTTGAAGCCATGCAAAATCTTGGATATGGGATCATCAACACAAAGTGCAATGTAGATATGTCCATGACCTTGGTTGTTTGGCTTGAAATCCAAGAATGTTCATACTCATCAAAAACTAAGCTTAAATTCTTTTAGATTTTACCACTTACTTTTATGTTAGAATTTTACACGGACCGTGGGAGTACATTTTAATCAAGTACCTAAAAAGGGGGAATTACATTGAGGTCCATATATATAACACAAAGGGTCCTAAAATAATTAAGCAGGGAAAACAGTCAGGTTCGGATCATTCTCGAGAGACCAGCTGATCGAGCCATGCTCTTAATGCTACTTCATCTCGCGGTTGTTTTCAAAACATGGCCACATTTGTAGGCATGCAAATTCTTGGATATGGGATCATCAACACAAAGTGCAATGTAAATATGGCCATGACCTTGGTAGTTCGGGTTGAAATCCAAGAATGTGCATACATATTAACAGCTAAGCCAAAATTCGTTTAGATTTTACCACTTACTTTTAGGTTTGAATTTTACATGGGCGGTGGGAGTATATTTTTCATCAAGGACCTAAAAAGAAGGAAAATTACTTCAAGGTCCATACATTTAGCACAGAGGACCCTAAAATAATTAAGCAAGGAAAACATTCTGCTCATTCTCGAGAGAGCAGCTGATCGAGCCATGCTCTTCATGCTACTTCCTCTCTCGACTATTTTCAAAATATGGCCAGATTTTTTCGGCATGTAAATTCTTGGATATGGGATCATCAGAAGATTTATTTTTTCAAAAGTTGTGAAGACTCGTGATTGTCAACATGCAAATGTTTAGCAAGAAATCAAATCTTTGAAAAATCTCGTAGGTTTTCAGTACATTGATTGCCTGGTGGCTACCGTCAAAAGATAGCTGTAGAAATTTAAGATAAATCTACCTCTTACTTGTATTTCAAATTTTACATAATATTGGCAAATCGTCTTAAATTCTTTGGGAAGGAGGGAGTGCTACTTTTGCTTCACAAAAAAAGAGCTCCTCACTTTCGAACCAGCTTGCTGCGGGCGTGCTTGGTGCTTCCTCTTCCTAGGGTGTGAAATGGAACGAATGGAGGTGGAGCAGTTGGGAGTAGGAAGGCTGGCCAGATTATAGTGGTGTCCTCCCCAAAAATAAAAATAAGAAGATCATAATGGTGTGCATCCAAATCCAATGCGACGGGACATACGGTATTATCAATGCACCCCTTGTACACCACTTTAAGTATTGTACTACTTGAGTACTAGTACCAGTACTATGAATGACGATCTTTTGAATATCCTTCCCCCGAATGTTTGGGAAAGAAGTGAAAATTTGGAAATCTAGTAAATTTGAATTGCTACTCTACTACTCCAGACAAGGCCCAAAATGGTTCGCACCAACGCAGCTGATGAACACGCCAGAAACAGACATGGAGCCTCCGACACAAGGCTGGTCGACGCTCATGCGCAGTGCGACATTGTGGACGAGGAAGAGATCAGCCGACCGGAGTGTGTGGATGGTGATGAGGTAGTGAAGGAGCAATAAAACACAATTTGTTTTACATATATATATAGTAAAGGTCATGAACTGTACTAGTACTAGTGTACTACCCATTGTACCTCGTGTCAAAAACCCATCATCATTGCTCTGATATCGCACCGCCTTCAAATCCTCCTCTTCGCTGCTCTCAGGCTACCTCCTCTATTCTCCCGCCTCTTGGTCCCTTCTTTCTCTCATTTTTTTCGACAGGCGAAAATCCTAGTGGCAATATTGTTTGCCATGATAAGATTTTACCATAACTTACTTTTAGGTTAAAATTTTACACGGGTGGTGGGAGTACATTTTACATCAAGGACCTTAAAAAATAAAAATTATACCGAGGTCCATACATTTAGAACAAAGGACCCTAAAATAATTAAGCAAAGGAAAACAGTCGGTTTTGGCTCCTTCTCGAGAGAGCAGCTGATCGAGTCATACTCTTCATACTACTTTCTCTTTGATTGTTTTCAAAATATGGCCAAATTTGTCGGCATGCAAATTCTTGGATATGGGATCATCAACATAAACTATGATGTAGATATGTCCACGACCTTGGTCGTTCGGCTTGAAATCCAAGAATGTTCATTCCCGTTGAGAACTAAGGATGTTGAGACTTACTTTTAGGTTAAAATTTTACACATGATCAAAGAACTAAAAAGGAAAATTATATCGGGGTCCATACATTTAGCACAAAGGACCCTAGAATAATTATGCAAGGAAGACTGTCAGGTTCGGCTCATTCTCGAGAGACCAGCCGATCGAGCCATGCTCTTCATGCTACTTCCTCTTCAATTGTTTTCAAAATATGGCTAGATTTGTCGGCATGCAAATTCTTGGACATGGGATCATCAACATAAAGTATGCTGTAGATATGGCCATGACATTAGTCATTCGTCTTGAAATCCTATAATGATCATTCCCGTTGAGAACTAAGGTTAAATTCGATTAGATCTTACCACATACTTTTAGGTTTGAATTTTACACAGGCGGTGGGAGTATGTTTTATGCCAAGGACCCAAAAAGAGGGAAAATTACATCGAGGTCCATACATGTAGCACAAAGGACCCTAAAATAATTAAGGAAGGAAAACAATCTGTTTTGGCTCCTCCTCGAGAGACCAGCTAATCGAGCCATACTCTTCTAAATACTACTTCCTCTTTGATTGTTTTCAAAATATGGACAAATTTGTCAACATGAAATTTTTTCGACATGGGATCATTAATATAAAGTATGATGTAGATATGGCCAAGACCTTGGTCGTTCGGCTTGAAATCCAAGAATTTTCATATATACTCAGTCAAAACTAAGCTTAAATTCATTAAATTTGAAGGGTTCGCAACATAGAAAACAAAAAATTTCCTACGATGGGAACTAAATACCAAGATCTATCTACTAGATACCAGAAACGGGTGGATATACATCCATAGAATACATACCCTAGAAGACCGAATAGCGTTAACGAGGTTGTACTCATGGATGATGTAGTCGAACACTTGCCGATCTCAAGATCGTGATGAAGTCCATCTGGTCCAGCCGGTCGAGCACCATCAAGTCCAGCACCACAAAGCAGTGGTGCATCCGTGATCGCACACACGTTCGGGTACCCCGACAACCTCCGCGCCCTCACTCCAGCGAAGCAGCGGAAGCAACAAATCCTTCCAGAAAAAGCCAGCAGGAACATGTATCTCGCTGATCCGATACCATGGGGAAATTCTAAAGGGGGGAGAGATCCTTCACGAGGAGGTGTGCTTTGAGAGGAGGAGAGGGAGGCCTTTTATAGGGAGAGGGGGAGCACCCAAGGGGCATGGCGCCCAGCCCATGGTGGTTGCCCCCACCTCTTCCACATTCATGTGGGTGGAGCTCCCACTCAAAATGAAAATCCTCCACTCACATAAATATGCCTCCACTCAAAAATCCACTCACATGCATTAAATTTCCACCAAATTTAATGCAAGCTCTCATTTAAACAAAACTCTTTTATTTATTTATTCAGATTTTTTTAATTACTCTAATAAACAAACATTCACATAAAACCCCTTATAACATTTCAATTTCACATGCAGAACCAGTTTTAGCAATTTCAACTAAAACAGTTCCGGTGTCTAGTGAAATAAATTCCTGCGCTTTCCTTTTTCTTTCTCTGGCATATTATTTGCTCCAAATGGTGTCGGTATCCCTTAAGTGTGTCACCCTATGGTTCGCGAATAGTGTAGACATGATCGAGACCCCTCTCCGATCAATAATCAGCAGCGGGACCTGGAGATCCATATTGACTCCCACATATTCAACGATGACTTCTATGATCATGTGAACCTTATACGCATGTAACTCAATCCCTTTGTCTCGCGATATATTACATGTCCGAGATTCGATCATCGGTATCTCCATACCTAGTTTGATATCATTATCGACATGTACTCTTTTCTTGTTCCTGTGATATAACATTCTAGTGATCAAATAACTTGCTTGCAAGCTAACTAATGTGATATCACCGAGAGGGCCCAGATTATATCTACCCATCATCGGTATGGACAAATTCCACTCTTGATCCATGAGCCTCAACATAATACCTTCGTAGCACTGAACCCATCTTTATAATCACCATGTTATGGTGTGACGTTTGATGTTATCAAGATACTCTTCCAGTATTAGTGATTAACATGATCTCATGGTCTAAGGATTAAGATTACTTCGTATGATGTTATAGCAATATAAACACAATGACTTTGATCGTAATGATATACTTCGGATGAATGTTCATCACATCATTCCAACAATGTTGTGACCTCGTTATTAACAACATCCAATGTCCATGATCATGAAACCTTTGATCATCTTGTTAATCAACGAGCTAGTTTATAAGAGAGGCATAACTAGGAACTTCCTATTTCTTTATTAAACACACATGTATTAATGTTTTTGTATTAATACAATTATAGCATGCAAAATAAACATTTATCATAAATAAGGAATACAATAATAACCACTTTATTATTGCCTCTTGGGCATATCCCCTTCAGTCTTCCACTTGCACTAGAGACAATAATCTAGTTTGAAAAATTTGCGTATTGAACACCTATGGCTTTTTGGTGTTCCATATATGCGATTGCAAGTGGTTAACATAATCTACGGACCCGACGCTTCATGTTCGTGTGTATTTGCATGTCTTTGCATCTTCACGCATCACTCATTCTCCAATGAGATGGCATTATATAAATTTGGTATTTTGGTGAGACCTTTAGTTCCTTGGAGTTAAATCATGTCGATACTATTGTCATACAATATATCTTTAGTGTTAGCCTGTTGCAAACTACACCTTAGTTTAATAACAAACTACTTGACACAAATGCCCTCCTTTACTGCTACTATAGCAGTCATATACTTAGCCTTTTGTTGTAGTATCCGTCACAATGTCTTAACTTTGGAATTCATCCAAATCCGTCATGGAATCTCCTTTCCATTACATTGTGCCACCCATAGTTTAAATTGAGATAAATTTAATTTGTATCTTGTGAAAAAACTAGTATCAATGTAACACTTTACAATGAACTATTTGTAACTTATAGGAATGGAATATATTCTTAATTCTTTCAAAAGATTATAAGAATATCCTTACTATCGTCCAATGATTATTTTATGATTCATTCTGATATATACTCATAACACTTAGAGCATAGGACATATTTGGATGTGTACATATCATGGTATGATTGATCAAAACATTCTTGTGATTTCACTCATTAAGTGTCAAAGCACTTGAATCTTGTTATGTCTCAGCGCTCCCACTTAATTTCTTGCAAATGCAAGCATCTTCATCGTCTCCTGATGAAAATTTCTTTAACAGTTTCATCACGGCGAAGATTCTAACTCCGCGATGCTTACTTCAACCATTGAAGTTTGCATGCCCTTTTTAGCATCCTTTGAATTAACAAAACCCTTTGGATTGTGTCATGCACATGTCCTAGATAACCATTCTATTAGAAGAACTTTGTTTTGTTTATTCATCTACCATATACCAAATTATATGTAGTGGTTGCTACTTTAATCCATCTAGACTAAATATCGCTATGAAAGATCAAATCTTGTCATTGTCAACCCTTGAACATTGTCGTAAAATAATTTACAACATGTCAACTATTTCATAGATGTGAAACATCCATGTCTGTTTCTTTATAGATCCAAATACGACCGATAGGTTTTTACACCTTTCCGGAGGGTCTTCCAAGTTCAAAACTTGATTTCTCGTGTATGGAACTATCACGGATTTTATGGCTTCAAGCCATTTGACGGAGTCAGGTCCCATCATCGCTTCTTTGCATGTAATCGGTTCATCATTGTCAAACAACAACGATTTACTCTCAAATCTTAGCATTTGATTGTTTATCTGACCTACTTGGTTTAATAGGAATTAGAACTCTATGACAACAACCTTTGAGGCACGTGAGCCATAAGCATTGTGGCTTCCTGCGGAACATTTTCCGGCGCTGCGCAACTCATCACATATAGCTAAGGTTCGTTAACTTTATCAAAGTTCTATTGTCCTCCCATTTAAATTTTTGTGAAAATTTTCTTTTTCAAGAAACTTCACGTATCAAGCGACAAACCCTTTTGTCCTCGGTGTTATAGAGGAATACCCAATTGTTATTGAGAAAATTCCTTATTTGACACTACTCTCCAATATGATTCCTTATTTGACACTGAAAACTTTTTACTTCCTTATATGACCATTTTTGTAATTTCTTTGCCTTATATGACACTATCGTCAGTTCCGTTAAAAGTTCCGTTATTTTTTTTCAACCGGACCTAAATACCTCTGGTTTAATACTTTGACTCATACATGTCTAATACACACGGTGAATTTTTTTTCCGTGTTGGCCGCGCAGCACGGTCATGCCAGTGCGTGCGGAGCAGCGCATTGTTTTCTTTTTAAAAATTGGAGCAGCGCTTTACTAATCAGTATGTAATGTACTAATCATGTTTTGTCCTACTGGTCTGGTCACGACCGACGTGTAGTTGCTGGCAATGCATTTTATTTTTCTTGGAAAGTGTACGTCGCTTATCCCATCACCCGCATGTCTACTAGCTAACACGATACGCATACACGCAGCCGGCCGGCCCATACGTATTCATGCAAAATAAAATAAACCAACATCACAGTGGCGTGTTATTGAAACATCTTAACTTCTATGTTTTATTAATGCCACATGATTATATTCGCTATGTACAAATTCTCGCCAAACCATCATATTATGTATTAGGGGCAAAAACATCTTTGTAGACTCCTAGTTAACCCCGTTAGCTCTCAAAATACACTGAAGTGTCATATAAGGCAAAACAATTACACAAGTGGTCAAATAAGGAAGTGAAAAGTTTTAAGTGTCAAATAAGGAATCATATTGGCGAGTAGTGTCAAATAAGGAATTTTCTCATTGTTATTTGAAATAACCTATAAATACATTATCATTCGACTTTGGTTGTAAACATCTTACTTATGCTTAGCATACCAAAATTTAAGAAATGACAACTTGGGATTTATCTCAAACCATAACTTACATGGTGTCATTTCAACGTATCAAGATGGAGCTTTTTTCAGTGTAAAAGCCCCTAAAGCTTTTAATATTCTAAAACATAATAGTAATTTTATAAATATCACCTTTGATCCAATCATGTTAAACAAGGTTTCATTACAAATCTCAAACACTCCATATTCCTATGGTGTTTCGGGTGATGTAAATCTAGGTATTTTGCTAAACTTGCAACTCAAATAAATCCCTTTATGATAAAATCATAAATCATTTATTTTATTGTTAGACTTGCAACTCAAATAAATCCCTTTATAATAAAATCATAAATCATTTATTTTCTTGTTACAATGATTTTCCACTTCATCTTGAAAGTCTTTGAACATTTTCAAATATTTCATACTTCTTTCTCATTAAGTGAATATTCACTCAAATTTCTGGAGAAAGCATATGAAGTTGAAATCCGTCGCTTATGACTATACATAATGGATTACATACATCGATATGTATAAATTCAAATAATTTAGTCGACCGTTCTTCTTTCGCCTTTGAAATAAGTTTCAATTATCCCCAGGAAAGTCTCACAAGCGTCACTTGATCAAATCAAAGACTCCAAAAATCCATGAATATGAAGTTTCTTCATGTTTTCTTTCCAATATAATTTAAATGGCGATGTCACTTCGTAAGTGATCTTCCAATCATTTGTCTTGCGACATTTTAGCATTAGTTTTATGGATGTGATTTCTCCAACTAGATTTGTAAATCATCCATCTTATATGGAATATGGTAATTATTTGAACAATCTTTGTTCTTACAATACCTGATTTAAATAACTATTATTAAAACAAATCTTGAAGGAAAGCTTTGATGTCAACGAGAAATACAAACAACGGCTTGTTTGTTTTTGATGATCATCATCACATATTCTCTTGCTAGTTACTTAGGCCATTGTAGTTCATGAATTGCGTCATTCTGTATGAAATTCCATACCAACCAATTCGGTATCCAATACCCAAGAACCACATTGTTTAACAAGCAAAAAATACAACCATACCATGTATATCATCTATATACCTAAACTGGATATTTCCAGTCTTTTCTATTCTGCCAAATATATTTTATAGATTCTCTTTCAGCATTTACTTTCCTTTTAAAAGAATCTATCAACATCAAAAGTGGCGCCATATACATGACACATATTCCAAAGCGTGTATATTTAAATACTAATACCTTTGGACTTGCACTTTACAGTAGATCACCATCATCATAATGAATGACGTTCTTTCAAAATCCATTCTTTAGTAATATTTTAGTGTAGTAAACACTTTAAATACATCTTCTATCCATCCTTATCATGACGACTTTCATGATCAAGCTAATATAGCTTATAAAGGCGAATAGTGAGTATAACATTACTTTCCAAACCCCTTTTGGATGATTAGGATGTATAGCATCTCCAACCTTGCAAATCCGCATCCAATATGAGAACATATATTATACTCTATCATATTGCAACCAAAACATTGTTTTAGATATCGTTATATCTGCCACACATTATGGTTTCTGCAACAATTCTTTCAGCTCCTAGATAATCTCGATATTTAAATCAAGAATCATGGAGGCAAACATGATACTTAAGATACTAACACTAGAATTATTACTCTCGATTTAATATTAGTTATTAAACTTCATGGAGTAAACAAATTTTGCTGAAAGTTTGCAATAAGATTTTCAACTTTAGATTGACACTCAACACAATACGATACTAGTTCGTAAAGTAAATATCCAGAATTCTATAGTTCTATTATCTCAATTATAAATAAGCATAAGGTGGTGAACGAATGCCAATGACTACAACAAATTATGCAAATTCACTTTGATTTAATTTATGATAAATTTAGTTCTACTAATCCAAATTAGAAATGAAATCCCACTCAAAAACGACATCCCTCGTGTCTTTTTGGTGATTACATGAACCAAATCCACTACACCAAGTCCGGTCATCACGTGAGTCGGTGTAGCTTCAAAGGCGAGCATCTATATGGTAATCATATCAAAACATATGACTCATGCTTAACCTTTCAGTCCATGTTCCGAGGCCATGTATGTACATGCTAGGCTCGCCAAGTAAGAACCTTAGTATTCGCGTGTGTAAACTGTCTTACACCCGAGATATACTCGTGGATTCAAGTACACCCGAACATCACGTGATGTCTTGAAGCGACGAAACATTGTCGGTGCATACTTAAGGAAGACCACATTTTTATCTTGATATCTAAATGAGGGATCATCTTATTATTCTAATAAAACGCCAAAACTAGCAATATAATATGCAACAAAACATCTTATGTTAATACGTAAAATGATATAGTTCTTTCACTTGATCTCCATCATGTGCATCGTGGTATGATCCTCATCATTCCTTTATGTGTAAGGCCAAGGTCTATGGAACTTACACGTTATGTGTGTTGTAAAAGTATCGACTTATACTTTTACTTACAACATCACCATATCATGACACTAGCCCAGCAAAAATCTAAACTAGATGCCTCTAATTTATCCATTACAAGTTTTACGTGGCTTAGGTCTTTCGAAGATAGAAGCGTTCTTACCTACGAACATGAACCACAATGAGGATAACAAAATTGTTGACAACTCGTTGCAAATTAGATATTGACTATAGTAGGAGAGACAGACACCCGCTAGCCACTTATGCAAAACTAATTGCATATCAAGCGTGGAACAAGTCTCATGTGCGAGGACATGTAAAGTTTGTCTGGGCCGCTTCATCCCACTATGCCACCAATATCCAAAGTACAACTAAGAAGCAATAACATGATCATCATCGCCTACATACTCATATGTGTATTACCCGTGCAAAGCATCTACGCATAGATCCGGCTCTGATACCACTGAAGGGTTCGCAACATAGAAAACAAAAAAATTCCTACGATAGGAACTAAGTACCAAGATCTATATACTAGATACAAGCAATGGGTGGATATACATCCATAGAATACATACCCATGAAGACCGAATAGCGTTAACGAGGTTGTACTCTTGGATGATGTAGTCGAACACTTGCCGATCTCAAGATCGTGATGAAGTCCATCTGGTCTAGCCGGTCCAGCACCATCAAGTCCAGCACCGCAAAGCAGTGGTGCATCCGTGATCGCACACACGTCCGGGTACCCCGACAACCTTCGCGCCCTCGCTCCAGTGAAGCAGCGGAAGAAACAAATCCTTCCAGAAAAAGCTGTCGGGAACATGTATCTCACTGATCCGAGACCATGGGGAAATTCTAAAGGGGGGAGAGAGATCCTTCACGAGGAGGTGTGCTTTGAGAGGAGGAGAGCGAGGCCTTTTATAGGGAGAGGGGAAGCACCGAAGGGGCATGGCGCCCAGCCCATGGTGGCTGCCCCCACCTCTTCCACATTCATGTGGGTGGAGCTCCCACTCAAAATGAAAAGTCTCCACTCACATAAACATGCCTCCACTCAAAAATCCACTCACATGCATTAAATTTCCACCAAATTTAATGCAAGCTCTCATTTAAATAAAACTATTTTATTTATTTATTCAGAATTTTGTTAATTACTCTAATTAACAAACATTCACATAAAAGTCCTTATAACATTTCAATTTCACATGTAGAACCAGTTTCAGCAATTTCAACCGAAACAGTTCCGGTGTCTAGTGAAATAAATTCCTATGCTTTCCTTAGTCTTTCTCTGGCATATTATTTGCTCCAAATGGTATCGGTATCCCTTAAGTGTGTCACCCTATGGTTCGTGAATAATGTAGACATGATCGAGACCCCTCTCCGATCAATAATCAGCAGCGGGACCTGGAGATCCGTACTGACTCCCACATATTCAACGATGACTTCTGTGATCGTGTGAACCTTATACGCATGTAACTCAGTCCCTTTGTCTCGCGATATATTACATGTCTGAGATTCGATAATCGGTATCTCCATACCTAGTTTGATCTCGTTACCGACATGTACTTTTTTCTTGTTCCCGTGGTATAACATTCTAGTGATCAAATCACTTGCTTGCAAGCTAACTAATGTGATATCACCGAGAGGGCCCAAAGTATATCTCTTCGTCATCGGGATGGACAAATTCCACTCTTGATCCATGAGCCTCAACATAATACCTTCGTAGCACTGAACCCATCTTTATAATCACCATGTTATGGTGTGACGTATGATGTTATCAAGATACTCTTCCGGTATTAGTGATTGACATAATATCATGGTCTAAGGATTAAGCTTACTTCATATGATGTTAACATGATTTCTCTGTTTCTAGCTAATATCATTATTGATGTTTGGCTGTTGATCGATTTCTTAGTAAATGGTTGAATCATCACATATTTCACTAGTTGTGTTATTGCAACTAAAAGAATGAAAGAGATGTCATCAGATGCAACATTTTTCTTTTAAAACATGAATGGATTTGAATTTACAGTGTGGTGTCTGGTCAAGATAACCCTCATATTTGTTCTCCATTCTTGAGCAGTATTCATCTCCTGGTGCATGTCCTATTTTGTGTTGGGAATATGCCCTAGAGGCAATCATGTATGATGAGATTTCCCATTGTATTCATAAATATATTAAATAGTCCTTGTATAAACGTCTGATGTGTATCATTGAATATGTGATTCGGTTGTGGAACTATGCATTCATGTTGTTTGTACTAAATATCCTTGGTTATTGAAGTTGTGCTGGACACACAACTTAGGCCAATGTGAAAGTTGGCTTGATGACTCGGTTCCACTTGTCATGAGCATGGAGATGCTATTCCAACTTACACAGATTCGGCTAAAGAGTTTAGCGAGTCGGATTGACCCATATTGAGGTACAACGAACAAGTTGTCATTTGTATATCTCAATCAATGTAATCCTTAGACCTGAGGTTGTTGCATAGTCCGAGTTGAGGATCACCGACTTAGGTTCTGTCAAATGCTGATCCGTAACTGGGCAGTTATAAAGGCAGGGTTCGGGTCGACTGAGAATCAAGCTGCGTGATGTGAATAACCAAGATGGGATTTTGCCCCTCCTCTTGGAGAGATATTCTCTGGGCCCTCTTATGATATATGATTCGGAAAGCATGGTCATGCA
Organism: Avena sativa; assembly: GCA_916181665.1. NCBI lineage: Eukaryota > Viridiplantae > Streptophyta > Magnoliopsida > Poales > Poaceae > Avena > Avena sativa. The sequence goes on from OV702284.1 coordinate 382,643,517, forward strand.
CGACTCGGTTAAGTGTTAACCGAGGCGATCGACCAAAAGTTAGTCGGGTGAGTCACTTATCTCGGATCGAGAAGAGAGTCGGACTATTTAAGGGATGACAATTATTCGCCTATAGTCTGACAAGGTATATCGTGAGGCAAAAGGGACTCGAACGTAAGTCGCATTGGAAAGGCAAGTCGTCATGACTCATTGGTACTTGGGAGTCGACACGTTCTGCTAGGAGCCGCTACCGACTAATCGATTGAGAGTCGGACTCCAATCGTGTACAAGTAGCCATGAGGCTGCGGGATCACACACTTAAGAGCGGGAGCAAGTTCCGATTGGATCTGAACCTGTAATCTGGTTGGGTTGGACCTAAACCGGATTAGGACTGAGTTAGTGAGTTGGACTCACGGTGACTAGTGTTATATGGGCTTTAGTGAATGGGTCGCGCGAGAAGAGCCCATGTTCACTCCCTATATATAGTGGAGCATCGCAACCCAGAAGGGTTAATCGTTGTTCGGTTAGGTCATTCCATGTGTTGGAAACCCTAGCTCCACAGCAGTCCTACCGTCGATATGAACCTAGCAGTTCGCCGCCGGTGCTCCTCCTTGCACGTGTGGATAACAGCAGAGGTGTTGTATGATCAGCACCAGGACGATCGGATCGCAAAGGACTGCACTGCATCAGCTGATGCGCTTCATTAGTAATCCGCAACTGCGCGTCTAGTGGTAAACCTCGTGGCCTTCTACCTCAGCTGGATCTTGGGATCACCACGTTAGAGGAAAATTTTGTTTTATCTCCGCGTGGCCCAACAGTGGTATCAGAGCGATAGCTTCTGGTTTTAGGCTCGAGATCTCGCATATGTGATATGCGGTTGGCTGTAGATGAGATCTATGTGTTGTTTGGTGGTTGATCTATGAGATAGATCGGTTTTGTACGAGGTTGATTAGATCAACTGTACTCGGGGAATGGTAGATCTGATTTCCGTGATCATACAGCCGAGGTCGTGGAACGACATACCCCTACCGGTCGGCTTCCGCCATCGGGGTAGATTGTGACACGTAAATCCAGAGGCGGTGATTGAAGATCAAAAAGTTTGATCGAATCGGAACAATGGTCGGAATCCATGTCCGGATCGTAGACGAGATCTACGTTTTCGAAAAAAACATCGGACCGCCGGCTTCGCCCTGTCGTAGCGCCTTAGATGTCGTTGCGAGTTTCACAACGCCGGTAGATATTGTATCTATGCATAACTTGCTTTTGCAGGAAGTTGTGAATGGTATGGTTCATGTGCATGTGATGTATGTGTGTAATCCATACGTGATCTGTGAATCACGGTTTTTGTCAGCCGGCTGGAGCCTAGGTGTTGTCATTTTATTGTATAACGACCTGCGTGTCGTATTCTCTATGTAATTTACTTTACTAAGATAGTGTAGCTGTTTGGAGAACCCGGAAGGCATGCAAGGCGATGTACATGTCGGCGACATGGAGTAAGACGGCAAGTGACAAGAGTTGGCATGAGTCGGATTACAGGCTTTGTGGAGATGGAGATCGCCATGAAGGGAGCCATACCATTTCACATTATAATTGCTTTATTTTGTGTTATTGTTATGTCTCTATTTTACCTCTATTAGATAGTTGGTAAAATTTAATCCCTCAAAGAAGGTCTAGTCGGTTTTCCTGCCAGTGTTTGCACCATCACAAGTCGGACATTTTTGGTAGTGGGCTCATAAAATTGAGGTGCTGCCAATTCTTTCTGACTAGGTGGGTTCGAGTCAGACTCTTACTGCGGAAACACTCGGTAAGCTAGACGGGTCTATCACAACGGTTGTGGGGCTCGGGGAAAGGTCTGATGGGAGCCGGGGCATGTGATGCCACTCTTCCAACAAGAGTCGCATGAGATGCGATAGACAAGGAGTTGTCTACGTAGATCACTTGGCGGCTAGCGGTGATGCTAAAGCTCACTAGCCGACTTGCTTATTTAGGATCCTGAATCACTAAGCAACCATCAGAGGGGTGTTGGAGATATGCCCTAGAGGCAATAATAAATATAGTTATTATTATATCTTTGTGTTTATGATAAATGTTTACATTCATGCTATAATAGTATTAACAAGGAAACATTAATACTTGTGTGATTTATAAACTAAAATAGAGTCCCTAGTAAAGCCTCTTTATAATACTAGCTTGTTGGTTAATAAATGATTGTGGTTTCCCTATCATGAACATTGAGATGTTATTAACAACAAGATCATATCGTTAGGAGAATGATATGGTGGACATACTCCTATATAGATAAGTGTAGCATAAAGATCAAGTCATTTTAATAGTTCAATTGCTATATGCTTTCTGATACATAGTAACCTAATTCCTTCGACCATGAGATCATGCATATCACCTTCACCGGAAGGATGCTTTGATGACATCAAACACCACACGGTAACTGGGTGGCCATAAAGGTGGCATTGAGTGTTCGGAAAGTATTGGTTGAGACACATGGATCAAGAGTGGAATTTGTCCATCCATATGACGGATAGATATACTCTGGGCCCTCTCGGTGAAATGTCATCCAATTAGCTTGCAAGCATGTGACTGGCTCACAAGGGATCACATATCACGGGAACGATAAAAGAGTACTTATCAGTAACGAGGTTGAACTAGGTATGCAGAGATACCGACGATAAATACCTCGGATAAGTAAACTATCGTGAGACAAAGGGAAATTGGTATCATATGTAAGTGGTTCATTCGATCGCAAAGTAATCGTAGAAATATGTGGGAGCCATATGAATTTCCAGATTCCTCTATTGGTTATTGTTTGGAGAAGTGTCTCGATCATGTCCGCATAATTCACGAACCGTAGGGAGACACACTTAAGGATTCGACGTTGTTTGAGTAGTTATGGAATGATGAGTAAGAGACCGAATGTTATTCGGAGTCTCGGATGGGATCCAGGATATCACGAGGAGATCCGAAATGGTCCGGAGAATAAGATTCATATAAGGAAAGTCCTGTTTCGGGGTTGGAGAATGGTTCCGGTGTTTTCATCGGGAATGTTCTAGAAGGTTCCAGAATGTCCGGCACTCTAGAGGGGAAGGGTACATGAATGTGTCATATCAAGTTGGAATGATTGCATCATGTGCTGGGTGTCATCGCTGAACAAAATAAAGGGTTTAATCAAATCCTAGTTTGAAAAGTCAAACGCCAATTTGAGAAGTCAAACGGCTATTTTGGAAGGTGGAGGGGAAGTAGGAAACCTACTTGGGGAGGAGTTCCTCCCCTCCACCGCCGGCCCACTTGGGAAACCGAGTTGGGAGGGACTCCCCTCCCCTGGCGCGCCCCCTCCACCTATATAAGGAGGGGCAGGGCTGCCCCTCCAAGGACACAACACCTCCACCCGCAAACCCTAGCCCCGGCGCCGCCACCTCCTGCTGCCGCCACCGCTGCCGCCTAGGGCAAGCCGCCGGCCTTTCTCCTCCTTGGTGCGTCTAAACCCTAGATCGCCGAGGCTCTCTCTCATAGTCCACCATACTCGCTCCGGCTTAAGGCGAAGCCCTGCGAGATCTCCCCTCTACTTCCGGTACCAAGCCGTTGTGCTGCCGGAATCGCGGGAGAGTGCTACAACCTCCGCTGCCTACTGGAACAAGGGAGAGGAAGGTCTTCGTCGAGTACCGAACGTGTGACTGACTGCGGGAGCGCTGCCGGAACGCAGCGCCGGAAGGATCGTCTACGCGATCTTGAGATCGGGAAAAGTACGACTACATCACCCACGAGAATCTGCTCTCGTTAAACACTTTGGAATCTTCGAGGGTGAGTTATTCCATCGACTCGTTGCTACAATCTAGTAGATAGATCTTGGCTTGTTTGTATGCGGTAGAAATTTTTTGTTTTCCATGCTACGAAACCCTACAGTGGTATCAGAGCCGTGTCTATATGTAGATCTGTTGCACGAGTAGAACACAATGGTCATTGTGGGCGTTGATGCTTTTGTTGTCGATTGCTTCTTGCGTACTTTGCATCTTGCGGGATGGTGGGATGAAGCGGCCCGGGCTAACCTTACATGACATCGTTCATGAGACTTGCTCCACGCTTGACATGCAACTTGTATTGCATAAGTGGCTTTGCGGGTGCATGTTTCTCCCAACATAGTTAAGATTCAATTTACAACGGGTAATTGACAATACTAGTATCAATGTTGTGGTTCTTGTTCGTAAGTTAGAACGACACTTATTGAAAGCCCCAAACCACGTAAAACATGCAAAGAAAGTAGAGGCGTCTAACTTTGTTTTGCAGGGGTGTGCTGTGATGTGATATGGCCATGATTGTGATTATATTTGATGTATGCAATGTTCCTTATTGTAAGTTGGCAACCGGCAGGAGCCATATGGTTGTCTTTAAATTCTGTTAAGACCCGCATGTCTATTCAAAGTAGTTGTAATAGTTGAAGCCGGTGGACGACAACCATGGAGCAGCGTCATGGACCTTGATGAAATGCCGGTGATGATGGAGATCATGTTCGTGCTTGAAGATGGAGATCGGAAGCACAAAGAAGAAAGGCCATATCATATCACATATTATGAATTGCATGTGATGTTAATCCTTTATGCATCTTGTATTGCTTAGTTAATGACGGTAGCATTATAAGATGATCCCTCATGCACATGAATTTCAAGTTCTAAAGTGTTCATCCTTAGTAAGCACCGTTGCTAAAGCTTGTTGTTTCGAAGCACCACGTGATGATCGGGTGTCTTAGATTCCGCAAGTGTATACAACGTGAGCAAGCCAGATTTGCTCATGCGGAAGCTAAGGTTTGATCTTTACGAGCCTATCATGTACAGACATGGTCTCGGAACACGGATCACCGAAGGGTAAAGCATGAATCATATAGTAGATATGATGAACATGTTGATTGTTCGCCATTGAAGCTACATCAACTCTCGTGATGATCGGTGTTGATGTGGTGGATTTGGTTCGTGTGATCACTAAAACAATGTGAGGGATATTGTTTTGAGTGGGAGTTCACCTAGATTAATTTAACTATTAATTAGAACTAAATTTGTCATAAACTTAGTCTAAACTATTGCAAATATGTTGTAGGTCAATGGCGGCCCCTACCATCAATTTTAATGCGTTCCTAGAGAAAGAAAAGTTGAAAAACAATGGAAGCAACTTCACGTATTGGTTCCGCAATTTGAGGATTGTCCTCACAGCTGGTAATTTGACCTATGTGCTGGATGCACCGCTGGGTGACCCACCTGCAGCTACTTCTACCGATGAAGTAAAGAATGTTTACCTCGCTCGGAAGACTCAGTACTCCATAGTTCAGTGTGCTATCTTGTATGGTTTAGAATCGGAGCTTCAGAAAAAGGTTTGAGAATTCAGACCCACATGATATTGTCCGTGATCTCAAATTGATCTTTGAGACTCATGCGGCAATTGAGAGCTATGAGGCTTCTGAAAAGTTCTTTAACTGCAAGATGGAAGAGGGCAGCTCCGTCAGTGAGCATGTGCTTAAGATGTCTGGGCACGCAAACAAACTTCAAAGCTTGGGTATAGTGATTCCTAATGCTTTGGGGATTTATCGTGTCCTCCAATCACTACCACCAAGTTACAAGAACTTTGTGATGAACTACAATATGCAAAACATGAACAAGCAGTTGCCAGAACTCTTTGCCATGTTGAAATCTGCAGAAATGGAGATCAAGAAAGTGCACCAAGTGTTGATGGTCAATAAGACCACCAAATTCAAGAAAGGAAAGTCTAAGCAAAAGGGACACTTCAAGAAGGGTGGTAAGAAAGCTACCGCGCCGACGAAGAAGACCAAGGCTGGACCTAAGCCTGATACTGAGTGCTTTTACTGCAAGGGAGAAGGTCACTGGAAGCGGAATTGCCCAAAGTACTTGGTGGATTTGAAGAACGGCAACATCAAGACGAAAGGTATATCCGATATACATGTTATTGATGTGTATCTCACTAGTGCTCGTAGTAGTGCCTGGGTATTTGATACTGGTTCGGTTGCTCATATTTGTAACTCGAAACAGGTGCTACAGAATAAACGGAAGCTAGCGAAGAACAAGGTGACGATGCGCGTGGGAAACGGATCAAATGTTAATGTGATCGCGGTCGGCACGCTACCCCTTCATCTACCATCGGGATTAGTTTTATACTTAAATAATTGTTATTTGGTGCCTGCGTTAAGCATGAACATTATATCGAGATCTTGTTTATTGCGAGACGGTTACTTGTTTAAGTCCGAGAATAATGGTTGTTCGATTTATATGAGTAATATGTTTTATGCACATTCACCTTTGATAGATGGTCTATTCTTGTTGAATCTTGATAGTGGAAATACACATATTAATAACATTGAGGCTAAACGTTTGAAATCGAGCGATAACTCGACCTATATGTGGCACTGTCGTCTTGGTCACATTGGAGTGAAGCGCATGAAGAAACTCCATTCCGATGGACTTCTTGAATCACTTGAAAGATGCGAAGCATGTCTGATGGGTAAAATGACTAAGACTCCATTTTCTGGTATGATTGAGCGAGCTACGGACTTATTGGAAATCATACATACCGATGTGTGTGGTCCAATGAGTGTAGCATCGCGCGGTGGTTATCGTTATGTTCTTACCTTCACGGATGACTTGAGTAGATATGGGTATATCTATTTCATGAAACATAAGTCCGAAACTTTCGAGAAGTTTAAGGAGTTTCAAAGTGAGGTGGAGAATCAACGTAACAAGAAGATTAAATTTCTATGTTCTGATCATGGAGGTGAATATCTAAGTTACGAGTTTGGCGAGCATTTGAAGAAATGCGGAATACTTTCACAATTGACACCGTCGGGAACACCACAGCGTAATGGTGTGTCCGAACATCGTAATCGAACTCTCTTAGATATGGTTCGTTCTATGATGTCACTTACAGATTTACCGCTATCATTTTGGGGTTATGCATTAGAAATAGCCGCATTCACTTTAAATAGGGGACCATCTAAATCCGTTGAAACGACACCGTATGAATTATGGTTTGGGAAGAAACCTAAATTGTCGTTCCTTAAAGTTTGGGGTTGCGAAGCCTATGTAAAGAAGTTACAGCCGGACAAGCTTGAACCCAAAGCGGAAAAATGCGTCTTCATAGGATACCCGAAGGAAACTATTGGGTATACCTTCTATCATAGATCCGAAGGCAAAATCTTCGTTGCCAAGAATGGATCCTTTCTAGAGAAGGAATTTCTCTCGAAAGAAGTGACTGGAAGGAAAGTAGAACTCGACGAGGTTGTCAAACCTTCTCTCGAAATTGCGAGTAGCGCAGCACCGGAAGAAGTTCCTATGACACCTGCACCAATAAGAGAGGAAGCTAATGATGATGATCATGAAACTTCGGTTGTAGTTGCTACAAAGCCTCGCAGGTCAACGAGAACTCGTACCACTCCTGATTGGTATGATCCCGTTATGAATGTCATGTCGGTGGACAACACCGATGACCCTGCGACATATGAGGAAGCAATGATGAGCCCAGATTCCAATAAATGGCAAGAAGCCATGAAATCTGAGATTGGATCCATGTACGAAAACCAAGTATGGACTTTGGTGGACTTACCGGATGGCCGGAAGGCTATCGAGAACAAATGGATTTTCAAGAAGAAAACATATGCTGATGGTAATTTTACTGTCTATAAAGCTCGACTTGTCGCAAAAGGGTTTCGACAAATTCAAGGAGTTGACTACGATGAGACTTTCTCACCGGTAGCGAAGCTAAAGTCTGTGAGGATTATGTTAGCAATCGCTGCATATAATGATTATGAGATATGGCAGATGGATGTCAAAACAGCATTCCTCAATGGAGACATTGATGAAGAGTTGTATATGATGCAACCCAAAGGTTTTGTCGATCCTAAAGATGCTAACAAGGTATGCAAACTTCAACGGTCCATCTATGGATTGAAGCAAGCATCCTGAAGTTGGAATCAATGTTTTGATAAGGTAATCAAAAGTTTTGGTTTTATACAAACTTATGGAGAAGCTTGTATTTACAAGAAAGTGAGTGGGAGCTCTGTACCATTCTTAATACTGTATGTAGATGACATATTGTTGATTGGGAATGATGTAGACCTTCTTAATAGTGTCAAGGAATATTTGAATAATAGTTTTTCAATGAAGGATCTTGGCGAAGCAGCTTACATATTAGGCATAAAGATTTATAGAGATAGATCAAGACGCCTAATATCATTATCACAAAGTACATATTTGGACAAAGTTCTAAAGAGGTTTGGAATGGAAGATAGCACGAAAGGGTTCTTGCCCATGTTGCCCAATACGACCTTGAGTAAAACACAAAGTCCAACAACGGCAGAAGATAGAGAAAGGATGAGTAAGACTCCCTATGCCTCAGCCATAGGATCTCTAATGTATTCCATGCTATGTACTAGACCCGACATTGCATATGCTGTTAGTTTGACTAGCAGATATCAAAGTGATCTAGGAGTGGATCATTGGACAGCGGTCAAAAACATCCTTAAGTACTTGAGAAGAACTAAGGATATGGTTCTTTCTTATGGAGGTGATGAACAGCTCGTTGTTAATGGTTACACCGATGCTAGTTGGAACACCGATCTGGATGATTCTAAATCACAATCTGGATACGTATTTACTTTGAATGGTGCAGCAGTTAGCTGGAGGAGTGCAAAGCAAAGCGTTGTGGCGAGATCTTCAACTGAATCGGAATACATGGCTGCTTCGGAGGCTTCACAAGAAGCGATATGGATGAAAGAGTTCATTACAGAGCTGGGTGTGGTTCCAAGTGCGCTGGACCCAATGTCTATCTACCGTGATAACATGGGCGCCATAGCCAATGCGCAAGAACCAAGGTCACACAAGAAGCTGAAGCACATCAAGCTACGTTTTCACGCTATTCGAGAACATGTCCAAGATGGGGACATAAAGATTTGCAAAGTACACACAGATCTACATGTGGCGGATCCGTTGACTAAACCTCTCCCGAGGGCAAAACATGACCAACACCAAACTGCCATGGGTGTTCGGTATATTACCATGTAATCTAGATTAGATGACTCTAGTGCAAGTGGGAGACTGTTGGAGATATGCCCTAGAGGCAATAATAAATATAGTTATTATTATATCTTTGTGTTTATGATAAATGTTTACATTCATGCTATAATAGTATTAACAAGGAAACATTAATACTTGTGTGATTTGTAAACTAAAATAGAGTCCCTAGTAAAGCCTCTTTATAATACTAGCTTGTTGGTTAATAAATGATTGTGGTTTCCCTATCATGAACATTGAGATGTTATTAACAACAAGATCATATCGTTAGGAGAATGATATGGTGGACATACTCCTATATAGATAACCGTAGCATAAAGATCAAGTCATTTTAATAGTTCAATTGCTATATGCTTTCTGATACATAGTAACCTAATTCCTTCGACCATGAGATCATGCATATCACCTTCACCGGAAGGATGCTTTGATGACATCAAACACCACACGGTAACTGGGTGGATATAAAGGTGGCATTGAGTGTTCGGAAAGTATTGGTTGAGACACATGGATCAAGAGTGGAATTTGTCCATCCATATGACGGATAGATATACTCTGGGCCCTCTCGGTGAAATGTCATCCAATTATCTTGCAAGCATGTGACTGGATCACAAGGGATCACATATCACGGGAATGAGAAAAGAGTACTTATCAGTAACGAGGTTGAACTAGGCATGCAGAGATACCGACGATAAATACCTCGGATAAGTAAACTATCGTGAGACAAAGGGAAATTGGTATCGTATCTAAGTGGTTCATTCGATCGCAAAGTAATCGTAGAAATATGTGGGAGCCATATGAATTTCCAGATTCCTCTATTGGTTATTGTTCGGAGAAGTGTCTCGATCATGTCCGCATAATTCACGAACCGTAGGGAGACACACTTAAGGATTCGACGTTGTTTGAGTAGTTATGGAATGATGAGTAAGAGATCGAATGTTGTTCGGAGTCTCGAATGGGATCCGGGATATCACGAGGAGATCCGTAATGGTCCGGAGAATAAGTTTCATATAAGGAAAGTCCTGTTTCGGGGTTGGAGAATGGTTCCGGTGTTTCCATCGGGAATGTTCTAGAAGGTTCCGGAATGTCCGGCAGTCCGGAGGGGAAGGGTACATGAATGTGTCATATCAAGTTGGAATGATTGCATCATGTACTGGGTGTCATCGCTGAACAAAATAAAGGGTTTAATCAAATCCTAGTTTGAAAAGTCAAACGCCAATTTGAAAAGTCAAACGGCTATTTTAGAAGGTGGAGCGGAAGTAGGAAACCTACTTGGGGAGGAATTCCTCCCCTCCACTGCCGGCCCACTTGGGAAACCGAGTTGGGGAGGGACTCCCCTCCCATGGCGCTCCCCCCCTCCTATATAAGGAGGGGCAGGGCTGCCCCTCCAAGGACACAACACCTCCACCCGCAAACCCTTGCCCCGGTGCCGCCACCTCCTGCTGCTGTCGCCGCCGCCTAGCTAAACCCTAGCCGCCGGCCTTGCTCCTCCTTGGTGCGTCTAAACCCTAGATCTCCGAGGCTCTCTCTCGTAGTCCACCATACTCGCTCCGGCTTAAGGCGAAGCCCTGCGAGATCTCCCCTCTACTTCCGGTACCACGCCGTTGTGCTGCCGGAATCACGAGGAGAGTGCTACAACCTCCGCTGCCTGCTGGAACAAGGGAGAGGAAGGTCTTCTTCGAGTACCGAACGTGTGACCGCCTGCGGGAGCGCTGCCGGAACGCAGCGCCGGGAGGATCCTCTACGCGATCTTGAGATCAGGAAAAGTACGACTACATCACCCACGAGAATCTGCTCTCGTTAAACACTTTGGAATCTTCGAGGGTGAGTTATTCCATCGACTCGTTGCTACAATCTAGTAGATAGATCTTGGCTTGTTTGTTTGTATGCGGTAGAAATTTTTTGTTTTCCATGCTACGAAACCCTACAGTGGGAGAATAAAATATTAAAATATTTAATATGCTTGCTCTTTTATGAATACATGTCTTAAGTGTTTTGCATATTTTCTGTTGTAGATCATGGCACCAAGTAGCAGTCACTCTCAAATATCCGTTTTTGCGTTGAGAACTATCCTTGAGAAAGATAAACTGAACGACACTAATTTTACCAACTGGTATCGAAATCTGAGAATTGTTCTCAAACAAGAAAAGAAGGACCATGTCCTAGACAACCCACTTCCAGATGAGCCAAATGAGAATGCGACTGTCGCGGCCACCAATGCCTACCGTCGGGCTAAGGATGAGTCCACGGATATTAGCTGTCTTATGCTTACTCGCATGGAACCGGACTTGCAAAAGTAGTTTGAGCATGTTGAGGCCTACGATATGATCGAAAGCCTCAAAAGTATGTTCCAGGCTCAGGCGAAGACTAAGAGGTATCAAGTCTCTCAGGCTTTGCTGAGTTGCAAGCTTAAGGATGGTGATCCACTGAGTCCGCATGTGATCAAAATGGTTGGTTACGTGCAGTCTCTGGAGAGGCTTGGCTACCCCATAAGCGAAGAGTTCGCTACAGATATAATTCTGAACTCTCTTCCTAGTGCATATGGGCAGTTCATTTCGAACTACCACATGCATGGTATGGATAAGAAGCTCACTGAATTACATGGGATTCTCAAGCAGGCAGAGGCGGATCTCAAGAAGGGTGCCAGTCAAGTGTTGATGGTGCAGAATAAGGCTAAGTTCAAGAAGAGTTCTTGGACTAAGAAGAAGGCTAAGTCAGTAGGAAAGTAGGCTCCGGACCCGGTCCCAAGCGCTTCCTCAGGGACTAAGCCATCTCCTTCATTCGGATCCACTTTCTTCTACTGCAAGGTGGATGGCCACTGGAAGAGGACCTGAAACAAGTACTTGGCCGACAAAGCCAAGAGTGGAGGTATGACTTCCGACTCAGTTACACTTGTTTGCAATGTTATAGACATATATCTTGCTAATGCACCTAATAGTTCTTGGCTATATGATACCGGATCAGTTATTCACATCTGCAACTCGTTGCAGGGACTGGTAAGAACTAGGAGCGTAGCAAGAGGCGAGGTTGATATTCGAGTCGACAACAAAGCAAGAGTTGCTGCATTGGAATTCGGCACGATGCAACTTCATTTACCTACCGGATTCATTATGGAACTGAATAATTGTTATTATGTTCCAGTGCTCAGTCAAAACATTATTTCTGCTTCATGTTTGATGAGGCAAGGCTATGAGTCGAATATCAAGAATAATGGTTGTTCTTTGTATTTGAATGATATGTTTCATGGCTTTGCACCCGTCCAGGACGGGTTATTTATTTTGAATCTTGATGGTGAGTCGGTTTATAACATAAATGTTAAAAGGTTGAAACCAAATGATCTGAATATGACTTACTTTTGGCACTGTCGGCTTGGTCATATAAGTTGGAAACGCATGAAGAAGCTCCATGATGATGGACTCCTAACTTCGTTCGACTTGGAGTCGTTCGATACATGCGAATCTTGCCTACTCGGCAAAATGACCAAGACACCTTTTGCAAAGAGTTGCGAAAGGGCATCCGACTTGTTGGGACTAGTACATAGTGATGTATGTGGACCAATGAGCACGACAGCCAGGGGTGGTTATGAGTACTTCATTACCTTCACTGATGATTTGAGTAGGTATGGATATATCTACTTGATGAAACATAAGTCGCAAGCCTTTGAAAAGTTCAAAGAATTCCATAATGAAGCACAGAATCAACTCGGCAAGAAAATAGAGTTTCTTCGGTCGGATCGAGGAGGCGAGTACATGAGCCATGAGTTTGATGACCATATGAAAAGTTGTGCAATAGTTCCTCAACTTACTCCGCCAGGAACGCCGCAAAGGAACGGTGTTTCGGAAAGGCGGAATCGTACCTTGTTGGACATGGTACGGTCAATGATGAGTCGGACAGATCTGCCTTTATCATTTTGGGGTTATTGTCTAGAAACAGCGGCATTCACACTAAACAGAGTACCATCTAAATCGGTAGAGAAGACACCGCATGAGATGTGGACAGGCAAAAAGCCGAGTTTGTCTTTTCTTAAGATTTGGGGTTGTGAAGCTTTTCTCAAGCGACTTCAGTCGGACAAGCTTACAGCCAAGTCGGATAAGTGTATTTTCGTGGGGCATCCGAGGGAAACCTTGGGTTACTACTTCTACAATCGAGAAGAGGGCAAAGTGTTTGTTGCTCGGAACGGTGTCTTCCTTGAGAAAGAGTTTCTCAGTCGGGGAGTAAGTGGGAGCACGGTGCAGATCGAAGAAATTCGAGAGGAACCAGCTAGTAGCGAGTCGGAAAAAACCTTGGAGGTTGAACCAGTCGTGGCAGCTGAGCCGGCAGCAGCACCTGTACTACGAAGATCGGCAAGATTACGAAGTGTTCGTGATGTGTTACTGTTAGACAGTGATGAGCCGGCAAATTATTCAGAAGCGATGGTGGGATCTGATTCCGAGTCATGGCTTGGAGCCATGAGATCCGAGTTAAAGTCCATGGATGAAAATCAAGTTTAGAACTTGGTTGATCTGCGATACGGTGCAAGACCCGTCAAGTGCAAATGGGTCTTTAAGAAGAAAACTGATATGGATGGAAATGTTTCCGTCTATAAAGCACGCCTTGTCGCGAAGGGATTCCGACAAGTTCAAGGAGTTGATTACGACGAGAATTTCTCGCTCGTAGCGATGCTTAAATCAGTTCGGATCATGTTAGCTATAGCGGCCTATTTCGACTACGAGATATGGCAGATGGATGTCAAAACGGCTTTCCTTAATGGAAATTTAACTAAGGACGTGTATATGATACATCCCGAGGGTTTTGTCGATCCGGCTAATGCTGACAAGGTGTGCAAACTTCGGAAATCCATTTATGGGTTGAAGCAAGCATCTCAGAGTTGGAATATTCGTTTTGATGAGGTACTCAAATCGTTTGGCTTCATCAAGAGTGATCATGATTCTTGTTTATACAAGAAGTTTAGTGGGAGCAAAGTAAACTTTCTAATCTTATATGTGGATGACATATTACTGATTAGAAATGATGTCCAGATGTTGCAAGAAACCAAGGAATCATTAGAAAGGAGTTTCTCAATGAAAGACTTGGGTGAGGCAACATACATCCTCGAAATCCGGATCTATAGAGATAGATCAAGGAGGCTCATTGGATTGAGTCAGAGTACTTATTTGGACAAAGTGTTGAAGAAGTTCAACATGGAATCGTCTAAGAAGGGGTTCTTACCGATGTCCCATGGTGTAAAACTTAGCAAGACTCAGTGTCCTTCGACAACTGATGAACGAAGTCGGATGAGTGCGATTCCATATGCTTCTGCAGTCGGATCCATCATGTATGCCATGATTTGTACTAGGTCGGATGTTTCCTATGCTCTAAGTGTTGTGAGAAGATACCAGGATGATCCTGGAGAGATCCACTGGACAGTGGCTAAAAATATCCTAAAGTACTTGAGAAGGACTAAGGATATGTTCTTGGTTTATGGTGGTGAAGATGAACTCAGTGTAAAGGGTTACACAGATGCGAGTTATCTTACCGACTTTGATGATTCTCTTAAGCAATCCGGATACGTGTTTATTATAAACGGAGGTGTTGTGAGCTGGAAGAGTTCCAAGCAAGAGACTGTGTCTGCGTCTACAACAGAGGCTGAGTATATTGCCGCCTCGGAGGCAGCAAAGGAAGCTGTTTGGATGAGGAATTTCCTCATGGATCTTGGTGTGGTTCAGGGCTCGTCCAATCCGTTGGACGTGTATTGTGACAACAATGGTGCTATTGCACAAGCCAAGGAACCTAGACAGCACCAGAAGAACAAGCACATACTCATGCGGTACCACCTGATTCGCCAGTTCGTGGATCTGGGTGATATCAAGTTATGCAAGGTACACACGGATGCAAATATTGCGGATCCGTTGACAAAGCCGTTACCACAGCCGAAGCATGAGGCGCACCTGAGAGCCATGGGCATTAGATGCCTAGACATGTGATGTCGGAAGATTGACTCTAGTGCAAGTGGGAGACTGTTGGGAATATGCCCTAGAGGCAATCATGTATGATGAGATTTCCCATTGTATTCATAAAGATATTAAGTAGTCCTTGTATAAACGTTTGATGTGTATCATTGAATATGTGATTCGGTTGTGGAACTATGCATTCATGTTGTTTGTACTAAATATCCTTGGTCATTGAAGTTGTGTTGGACACACAACTTAGACCAATTTGAAAGTTGGCTTGATGACTCGGTTCCACTTGTCATGGGCATGGAGATACTATTCCAACTTACACAGATTCGGCTAAAGAGTTTAGCGAGTCGGATTGACCCATATTGAGGTACAACGAACAAGTTGCCATTTGTATATCTTAATCAATGTAATCCTTAGACCTGAGGTTGTTGCATAGTCCGAGTTGAGGATCACCGACTTAGGTTCTGTCAAACGCTGATCCATAACTGGGCAGTTATAAAGGCAGGGTTCGGGTCGACTGAGAATCAAGCTGCGTGATGTGAATAACCAAGATGGGATTTTGCCCCTCCTCTTGGAGAGATATTCTCTGGGCCCTCTCGTGAGATATGATTCGTAAAGCATGGCCATGCACGACTCGGTTAAGTGTTAACCGAGGCGATCGACTAAAAGTTAGTCGAGTGAATCACTTATCTCGGATCGAGAAGAGAGTCGAACTATTTAAGGGATGACAATTATTCGCATATAGTCTGACAAGGTATATCGTGAGGCAAAAGGGACTCGGACGTAAGTCGCATTGGAAAGGCAAGTCGTCATGACTCATTGGTACTTGGGAGTCGGCACGTTCTGCTAGGAGCCGCTACCGACTGATCGATTGAGAGTCGGACTCCAATCGTGTCCAAGTAGCCATGAGCCTGCGGGGTCACACACTTAAGAGCGGGAGCAAGTTCAGATTGGATCTGAACCTGTAATCTGGTTGGATTGGACCTAAACCGGATTAGGACTAAGTTAGTGAGTTGGACTCACGGTGACTAGTGTTATATGGTCTTTAGTGAATGGGTCGCGCGAGCAGAGCCTACGTTCACTCCCTATATATAGTGGAGCATCGCAACCCAGAAGGGTTAATCGTTCACTACAAGAAATGTGTCAACTTATGACGTTTTGGTAGTGACCATCTACAAAATCGTCTTAGATTTATGAAGATTCCGCACTGGGTGGTCTTGGGAGGGCCAAAGCCTTAGTAAACTATGACGATCTTGCTCAAAACATCGTAATTTTTTAAATGAAATCGTCAAAATAAGTAGGCAGATCCCATCCCGCGCGGGAACTTACACGGATCGATGACATGGCATACCCATCCCGCGCGCAGACCCCAAATATTTTCATAGGACGCGCGTGCTGGTCAAGCCAAAATCGCCACGTCCCCGCCCTCCCAGCAAAACCTACTCCCCAACCCTAATCCTATTGTCGCCGCCCCTCCTTCTCCAGCGAGATCCGCACGCTGTCGCCGCCCTCCCCGCTCGCTCCAACCCTCCTCTCGCTCCGCTCTGGTACCCCCAGCACCCGCCTCGTCAGGGCAGTCGCGGCCAAGGAGACCGAGCTCGGCGGTGGTGGATGGACGGCGACAACATGGGATCTGGGAGCGGTGGTTCCGGTGGGAGCGGTGGTTCCGGCAGGAGCGGTGGTTCCGGCGGGAGGTGGAGAGGAAGAAGGGGAGGAGAATATGGGGGAGGGGCTCTCCATGTCGCAGAAGCTCACCCTGCCGCCGGTTCTCCCCTCTCATCGATCCACCCCCTCCCTCCCTCATCTCTCCACCGCCACCCCCACCACCCCCTATCACTCCCCAGCACCGCAACCTATCTCCCTCTCCGATTTCCTCACCCATGGTGACCAAGATCCGGTGGTCCGTACGGATCGATCGCGGCGGCTTGGTTAGGAGGGAGATGGAGGGCGGGTGGCTGCTGTCGCCGCTACGGCGGCGGCTTCTTCTTCGGTGACCACGGCGGTGGCTCCACCGGGTCCGCCGAGCAACGGAGCTGGCGTGCCTGGGGCGGCGGCGTCTGCGGCGCCACCGCCGTTCCTGCTGAAGACGTACGAGATGGTGGACGACCCGAGGACGGACGGAATAGTCTCCTGGGGCAAGGGGAACAACAGCTTCGTCGTCTGGAGCACGCCCGAGTTCGCAAGGGACCTCCTCCCCAAGTACTTCAAGCACAGCAACTTCTCATCCTTCGTCAGGCAGCTCAACACCTACGTACGTTCTGTCCCCCTCTCCCTCTTCCTCCCTCCCTCACTCCCCGACCCTTCTCTGCTTTCTGCTCCCACTAGTTCGGTCCTGGGGATTCAGAGTCCAAAACTCAGGAGGTTTTCGAATTGCGTGAGGACGGGATTCTAGTGTAAATAGTGTGCGTTAGTCCCAAACATGGCCGTCTCACCGGAAATTTGAGGCCCTGTCTATTTTACTAGTATGGTGATGCTCTATGTTATTAGATTAGTTCTTGCTGAATGTTTGGGAATGGGGTATCCATGATGAAACAGGTAGAAAGGGAATACAGGCAATCATGTTCTTGTTATTACTTATTGTGGATCTGTGATTGCCAAAAAAACTCATATGATTTGATACTACTGTTAATCATTGTTTGCTAGATTAGAATTTAGAGAATTAATAGAATAATAAAAGAGACATCCCCTATTAAGTATTGATTCATGCATGTCCCAGTTGTCTCTGTTCTCATATTAAATTTTCCTAGTCCTATTTTCTCGATCCCGTGGTAGGGTTTTAGGTTGCTTAGTTTGTTACCTTTTGATTGTTGTGCTTCCGCTGATGTGCTTCTGCAATGGGTGTTTATAATTTAGCCATGGTGCCAATTTTACTAGTTCATGTATAGCCATATAGGTATAAAATATGTATATGCCTCGATTCTCTTATGCATACACCTATTCTAGGAACTGATTTGTGTTGAATGCTTATTGACATTCGGTTTTTCCCATGACACCTTGCTGTTCCAGTGTTGGTGGTGCCCTCCAATGGTGTTCTGGTGGTGTTGGTGCCCTCCCGAGGTGTTCCAGTGGTGTAAAAAATTTGGTGAACAAGGGGTGTAGCTCATGATATTATGAACCAGTTATCTTTCTTAATGCATCTAGTGCTTTAATGTTGTTTTTCATATCAGGTCCATGTATGCATGGTTGTAGCTAGAAAGAAGGGGTGATAACTATGATAAGTGTGAAATAATCGCACATGTTTTATATCCTTTGGTGCAAAAGTGTTGTTATTATCTGTTCTTCTTTGCATGAAGGCATTAATTTGTTTGTTACGGTTGTGTTTATGCTAGAATAAATAATGCATCCACTCTAGATGTTTGATCAGACCATGCTTGCATTAGTTTAGTCAGACCATATCAATCTTGATTTTTTCCCTTAAAATATTCTCTTGAGTATTATCAAGTAGTATCAATATACATAGAGTTTGTATTCAGTTCTTGAAATTGACTGCTTACATGATAACTGTTTACATGTTACTTTACTAGCTAGTTTGTCATACTTTTAATTCTTGGAGTAACAAATCATACTATATGCCATTTTTATATTTGACTGTCCAGTTTGTTTTTCTGTTAAAGTATAGGTCGATATGTGGTGCTGACTACTAGTCAAATACTGTACCCTTTGTGTGCTTTGCTCTCTAAGCTTTTGTATCTTTTCTGGTGGTTAATTACTGATGTATACTTCTTGCACTTGTGTTTGTCCTGGCATGCCTTGGTTGACGGTGTTACTGATTTTTGTTATTCTTGCACTAGTTCGCTTCTGGCGCCGCCACTCACTGAAGTTGGTATTCTAGGCCGGTGTAGGATGTTGTGGCCCTCAGGGCTGCTCCCTGTGCCGCCTTGGTGGTGAGATTGATGCTGGGCTAGGTGGTGGTGTATGGTGAAGCCTTCCCCGTGGTGTTCTGTGTTGCCGTTGCCGTCGATACTCCTTCTGCCTCCTATCCGGCGAGATAGAACTCGCCCCAGGTAGGTGCTCCTTCTATGCTTCCCTCCAGGCTTTATCTACCTTGCCATGTCAAGTGTGTTTTCTGTGATTCCCCACTGTCTAGATTTCATATCTGAACCTAGGGTTCACATCTGGTGAATAACTGTGTCTGGTGGAGATATCTTAGCTCTGGTTTGATGCTCAATTGACATGCTTGGTTTACTTGTGATGGTCTCAAGGCCCTGTTTTAATTCTGTACCCTGTGATTAAATGATGAGGTACTATGGTAAGGGTAGGTTTATGCTACGCTTAATCTGGGTAGATGATCTGAGAAACCCTTCTGGATGATTATAGTAGACATGAAAATTCAAACCATTGGTTTGGATTTTATCTGTTTGGGATACTTGCTGGTCTGAACATTTGCTAGTTCATGTTAATAGTTAAGAACTATTGACACTGATTCCTAGTTGAATTGGTTAGGAAAATGATCTGGAAATCATATTGGCTTGAAATTATTGTTGGAAATCTAATTGATGATTTCATTTAAAGAGCATGTTTTGTGATGTTGCAAATCCCCTATGGCCTGTATTTTTGTTCAATTGCTGGAGCTATATGAGTTCTAGTTTCCTTGAATCGAACTGTGAAGATGAGCAGTGTGTAATTCAGTTACCTTTGTTTTAAAATATAAAATGATTCTTAGATATTTTTGAATATCTAAGAAAAGGATTTATTATCAAACTTGTTGAAGGGCTGATGTTCTAGTTTTAGAGACTAGATTGAGAGTTTGGTGGGAGTGAGTTTGGGATTGTGCCTGAGGTGCAATTCCAATTCTTTTGGATTTGTGCCCAGCAATCCCTCATGCTTGCTGGTTTGTGCAAAGATGATTTGTATGCTTTTATGGCCTTGGTATGATTAGTAGAAGTGTGCCATAGTCCCTGCCTAGGATGCAAAGGCTGAGGCCAACTCTAAATAAGAACAGAGATTATGGTGTATCTTTTTATTTCTCTATGAGGAACATACATAGCATCTCTATGTAAATTTGAGAGAACACCCTCATCCAATCCTCCTAGATGATCATCTAGTTGAAATGGTATAGGGGTGGATTTGATGGGTATTTGTAGGGGTCTCAACCTAATAAGGTAGATTCCTCCTATGTTTTACAATGCTAGTCCCTGGATCAATAGCTAGCATCCACAGTTAAGATGTAATATCAAGAAACAAAGGTCATAATATAACTTTATAACCAGGAATAACATAAGTTTATTACATCAAGCATAGCTCATTTGGCTATTACATTACATTGCAGCGGAATAACTATAAGTATGGGTCCTTCATCTTCAAAGTGCCACAGGCAGATGTTGGTTGTAGACTTTGTAATCCTAATCAATCAATCTTCACTAAAAACAATCAAACCTGCAACATACAAGTTACAGCCACAAAGGGTCAATACATTTGAATTGTATTGGCAAGTGATACTATGATAATATATTAGAGACTATCATCTATATGTATATGGCTAAGTGGAGTTGAGGCTTGCATTGCTCAAATTAGATTTTTCCTTATTATTTGAAAATACTAAGTTTTTGCTTTGACAAAAATCATTTTTCTCAATCAAAGATTGAAGGTCCTTCAAGGCATCTCTCAATCAAAGAATTGAATATTTCAAACAACCCTTGTTCAATCCATAAGTTTTAACTTAGAAATTTGAATGATGAGATTCTTGATTGCTTCCATGTCTTGATGCTCAAATTGTCCTTTTCCAGGGACATGGCTAAGTACTTAGATTTTTACACTCTGCAGAGGTGGTGCACTTTCCCCACAAGACTTGGTTTCCCAAGACAAGATCTTTCAGAAGCTTTCCCTTAGACCAAAATGGACGCGCTCC
Organism: Avena sativa; assembly: GCA_916181665.1. NCBI lineage: Eukaryota > Viridiplantae > Streptophyta > Magnoliopsida > Poales > Poaceae > Avena > Avena sativa. The sequence goes on from OV702284.1 coordinate 382,664,357, forward strand.
AACCTATCAAACAGTACCACCCACTGTCCATATGGCTAAGTTCTTGCAACCTATATGATCATGGCAGAGCCCATATTGCCAAGTGGTTGCACTTGAAGCTTCTCAACATTTGACATCTCAAATCTCTTTGTTCCTGGGTGGCCATCCACAAGTGAGATACACAAGGTTCACCAGTCCCCTGGCCTTGTGTAACCACTCAACATACACCATTCCTTCCATTCCACCCAGGTGATTCATTCACTTAGTTGTTTTATTAAACAAAACTCAGGTCCTCAGACTTAGAAATTTTCCATAGCATGAATATATGTTCCACCCTTGTTTTCTACTAGCTAGGCTAATCTTGATAGTATTAGGAATCTTAACTTAGGAAAATCCTACTAAGGATTCATCTACTAGGTTTTACTATAGCAAGGTCTATACTTAGCAAAATCCATGCAAGTTTACTTAGCAAAATCACTAATGCAATAGTGAAAGTAATGGGATAGAAAGTATGAAGCATCACTTGCCTTTTTGGTAGAGGGTATAAGTTCACTCCTTGTCCTTGCAACAACCACACTCTTCAAGTCACTACAAATCAATCAAGCAAGGCACAAAACTTAATCTACCAAACAAGCAAAACAACACATAAAATGACAAAGTCAAAGTAATGCATGTAAGCATGCCAAGCTTTTGTTTTGTTTGAAGAAGTGGTTCCTAGTGAGTCATATACAATTGAAAACACCTATTTGGTCATTTTGTAAAGTGGCAAAGTCATTTGCAAAGAGGTTTCACTTCAAAACCATTTTCAAAATAAAGTATCATTTTATGTGGTGTAGAAATATTTTTACTAGGGCATTAATCTGTAGGGTTCACCAAATATGTTGAGGTTTCTCAAAACTTGGTGTTTTTGGTCAGTAGGTTTGGTCCAAAACATTTTCTCCAAAGTTTTTACTCAAAACCATTTTCATAACAAATCAATAGTTTTATTTGGCTAGAAATGGACTAAACTAATTAATCCATTCTAAACTTTTCCAAATCTATTTTCCAAATCATGGGTTGGTTCCTAGGGTCAGTAAGGTCACAACAAACCATTTTGCAAAAGTTTTCCTTCAAAATCATTTTCAATAAATAAATTACATTTCTATTTGACTAGAAATGGTTTTAAATCAAAGAATCATTTCTTAATTTCACCAAATACATTTTTGAGTCCACAAAGTGTTTCCTAGGGTCAGTAGGTTCAAATCAATCCAATTGCCAAAGATTTTAACCCTAAATTCAATTTTAAACAATTTTTACATCCTTAACAAGCATACAAATGTCTCTGCAAATTCAAACAAGCTAACAGATACTATTTGCTAAACTAAGGGCATGGTTGGCTAGGGTTTGTTCTCCTGAATCCAACGACATAAAATTTGTAATTTTTGGACGTGTGGATCCAAAGATACAAGGGTTTGAAGTTTGCAAATAAATCTGATTCAAACATTCTTTTAAACAGATTCTAGTGCCACGCGGCAGTATCCTATTGGACGGTACCGCTTCGCGCGGATCAGCGTTGCGGTGCGTTGGATCTAATCGATCGCACGGTTCTGGAAGCATACCTCTTCGTCGTTTAAGTGACCTAATCCTGTTCGTCTGATCTAGATCTAACGGACCTAAACAGATGGCCATTAACCGGCGGCGCTGCGCGGCTGTGCGCGGCGGCGACGGGCAGACGGCGGCGGCGCTGGTGAAATAGGATGCGAGAGGGGAAAAGGAAGTGCTCACCGAGTTCGTGAGGACGTGGTGGTGCTTGTCGTGTGCTCGACGTGGCAAGGGGCGCACGAGATTTGCGGTAATTCCTCACCGGAGTGGGGCTGCGCCTCGGCCAAGCTCAGTCGTCGTCGAGGACGGCGCTAGGGATCACCCGGAGACAATTGAAACACACAGTCAGGAGCGCAAGGTCACGGAGAAGGCGTGTGCGTGAACGAGAGGGGTCGGGGTAGTCTGATTTACCAGAGAGGTTCCGCCGGAGTAGAGCCAGACGGTGGCGGTGCTGGGGGTTGTCGTTGGCGAGGCTACAGGGGCGCCCGCGGGTGAGCTGCGGTTACAGAGCGGTGCTCCTGAGTCTGGCGAACCTGCCTGCTTGATCGGGGAGTCAAGGGCGATGTGATGCCGCCGGAATTTGGCCGAGAACTCGTCGGAGACGGCGACGGTGCAGAAGAAAATTGCGATAGCCTGGTGGCTCTCGAGGCGTGAGGTCTGGGGGAAATGAAAGAGGAGAGGGAGGTGGTTAAACGAGCGTGATCGCGGGGATTTAAATTTGCAGAATAACTCGCATTGATTCGGTTTAAAACACGGAAGAAACAGTCAGGGCGAGTTCATCGGGGTGAAGACGACGATGATCTGGCTGTGGGGCCCGGCGTCAGTGGGGAAAAACAATTCAAGTGGGGTCCTCTGGTCAGCGTCGATGCGGGTGTGCGGTTGGGTAGAATAACGCTTCGTGCGTGGGGGAGGGGAGCTGGGCTGGACTGGGCTGGGGTGGGATTTAGCTAGGCTGGTCGTTTTACTCTTTTTTTTCTGTCTGTATCCTTTTCTTTTTCTATTTCTGATTTCTGTTTTAAATTTCAAAACAAACAAACATCAACCAAATCAAATCAAACAACACCAAACTTTGTAATTTTGAAATTAGTTCTGTTTAGTAACATGAACCAAAATCCAAATTCAATATTTTTATTCATTTTAGGATCCATTCACTAATTAAATAAAATGGATCTTTAGTTATTTAATAAAATAGGGTTTGATTTAATTAATAAAATCTCCATTTTAAAACCAAATATTTTCAAAACCAAATCAGTAGGTTTTATTTGGAAATAAAGAATATTTGGAAAACTTGTTTTAAAATAAAATAACATCTTTATTTTTGGTCCATTAACAATTAAAAAAAAGGTCTTATTCATTTACTTCATATAAGATTTGTTTTATTAGAATATTTATTTTGAAATCTAAAATAAAATCAAAACACTTCAGTAAGTTTATTTGAGAATATAAAATAATTGGAAAACTTATTTAAAATAATTTTAATAAGTTTTAGTGTTTATTTAAAATGGGAAAAGCCTTTGCTTAAATAAAATTTGGATATTAAATCCTTATTATTTTATTTAAATAAACCTTTGCTATTTTTATTCAAAACAAAATGTTTTAATTCAAAAGCTTGGCCAATGTTTTAATTTGGCTTTATAAAATATTCTTTATTTATAAGTCCACCTTTCCATTTAAAGACAAAATCTTTTATTAAAAGATCCAAAATGGTAATACCAAAATATTTTATTTTCCTTTTATTAAATGTTTATCTTTTTAAATCCCTTTAGGATTTATTTGATTCAAATAGGGTTGAAGTTCCATTTAAATTCAAAAAGTTTCTTCTGGCCTTGAAAATCAAACAAGGTTTTATTTTATTCATTTATTTTCACATTACAAGATTTGGAAAATCTTGGGATGTGACAGGCTACCACCCTTAAAAATAAATCTCGTCCCGAGATTTGGGGAGGCTAGGGTTACAAGCAAGTTCAAAACAACTAGGGTACTACCACCCTTAAAAAATTTCAAACAAAAATTACACATTGTCCTTCTTGGGATCCTGGGAAAACTTATCTAAGCAAACTTTTGCATGTGTCCTTGGTTTCCATTCTTGACTCATGGGACAAGGTTGAGTTTCTCCATAGGCTTGTTCAACTTGTTCTTCATCTTTTCTGGACAGTTGCTTGCATAATGTCCTGGATTCTTGCAGTTGAAACAATGAATGTCATTGAGTTCTTCACGTAGCTCTTGTGGACAAGTTGCTACATAGTGTCCTATCTCTCTGCAGTTGTTGCACACTACTTGGCTAATCTCTTTATTCTTCGGGTTCTTTGGGCATTCACCAGAATAGTGTCCCTTTTCCTTACACTGATGACATTGTACATGGCTTTTGTCAATCTTTTGCTTCTTATGTTTCTTTGATCCTTTGAATTGGGTTGTCTTGTTTGGAGGTATAAGTGGTCCTTTTCCTTTGCCATCAACATTTTTGGTATACTTGGATCCTTCTTGTTTCCTTTGTTCAACAATGGCATAGATGGGCATTGGATAGGGGCATGGTCATTTCCTTCACAAAGGTAACAAGTAGCTTGAGAGGTGGGACATTGTCCAACAGGATGTTCTTGTTCACAATTGGGGCATTGTCCTTCATGCTCCTTGGAAGTATGATCCTTGTCTCCACAAATAATGCAAGCTGGGGCTCCATCTAGAACAACATTCTTGTCATCTTTGTTATCATAAACTCTTTTGGGATAGCTTTCTTCCATGTTGATCATTTGATTAGTCACCTTAAGCATCAGTTGGGATTGTTCCTCCAAAAACTTTTGCAGTGCTGGATCTTTATCACTATTGTTGGCTATGAACTGAGCTGTCAGTTGGTTTAACTGGTTCTGGGTTGCTATGAGCTCTTTCATGCTGTCCTCTTGGTTGGTGTTGGTGTCATCCACTTTGATGTTGGAGTCCTTTGGAGTAGTCATCTGTTTGGGTTGAAGGGAGATTAGAATAGGCAAAAGGTTTTTCTAAGGAAATATTTCTAATCACACTCATCACAATTCACACAAGCAATGTGCAAGCAATCACAAACCAACACTTCACTCAAACAACAAGGTTCAAGCACATACTTAGGCAACAAAATATTTTTGTTACACCACATAAGTTGGTGTGTTTTGACTTAACTAAAATATGGTGGTCCATCTATATGGTTTACTTGTGATCTTTCCTTCCTTCTTGATTCTTCTTGTATGAGATCATGGTTTCCTTGAGAAAAACTCTTGGTTGCAATTCTTCAAATGGTGTAGGCTCCTTCTAACTTTTGCATTCCCTCAGTCTCTAAATCTTGAGTAAGATTTCCTTGTCTCACTTGTAGTCCTTAGTGATATCCAAGTTGGAAGTCCTTGGTGAATATGCTGAAGATGTTGAAGTCATTAGGGTTGAAGAAGTTGAAGAAGTCCTTTGCACATGGTGTAGTCTTTGGTCATGGTTGAGGCTTTGTCCATCAAGTTTGAAATAGAAGAGATGTAGAGTTGAAACCAAAATGGTTGAGGAAAGAGCTTACAAGTTTTTGTAAATAAGTTTTTGGAACAAAACAACTCCTATTTTTTCTAAGGGTTTTTGTCCAATCCTAGGTTTACAAATCCTACAGGCAACACAATGCTCTGATACCATCTGTAGGGGTCTCAACCTAATAAGGTAGATTCCTCCTGTGTTTTACAATGCTAGTCCCTGGATCAATAGCTAGCATCCACAGTTAAGATGTAATATCAAGAAACAAAGGTCATAATATAACTTTATAACAAGGAATAACATAATTTTATTACATCAAGCATAGCTCATTTGGCTATTACATTACATTGCAGAGGAATAACTATAAGTATGGGTCCTTCATCTTCAAAGTGCCACAGGCAGATGTTGGTTGTAGACTTTGTAATCCTAATCAATCAATCTTCACTAAAAACAATCAAACCTGCAACATACAAGTTACAGCCACAAAGGGTCAATACATTTGAATTGTATTGGCAAGTGATACTATGATAATATATTAGAGACTATCATCTATATGTATATGGCTAAGTGGAGTTGAGGCTTGCATTGCTCAAATTAGATTTTTCCTTATTATTTGAAAATACTAAGTTTTTGCTTTGACAAAAATCATTTTTCTCAATCAAAGATTGAAGGTCCTTCAAGGCATCTCTCAATCAAAGAATTGAATATTTCAAACAACCCTTGTTCAATCCATAAGTTTTAACTTAGAAATTTGAATGATGAGATTCTTGATTGCTTCCATGTCTTGATGCTCAAATTGTCCTTTTCCAGGGACATGGCTAAGTACTTAGATTTTTACACTCTGCAGAGGTGGTGCACTTTCCCCACAAGACTTGGTTTCCCAAGACAAGATCTTTCAGAAGCTTTCCCTTAGACCAAAATGGACGCGCTCCAACCTATCAAACAGTACCACCCACTGTCCATATGGCTAAGTTCTTGCAACCTATATGATCATGGCAGAGCCCATATTGCCAAGTGGTTGCACTTGAAGCTTCTCAACATTTGACATCTCAAATCTCTTTGTTCCTGGGTGGCCATCCACAAGTGAGATACACAAGGTTCACCAGTCCCCTGGCCTTGTGTAACCACTCAACATACACCATTCCTTCCATTCCACCCAGGTGATTCATTCACTTAGTTGTTTTATTAAACAAAACTCAGGTCCTCAGACTTAGAAATTTTCCATAGCATGAATATATGTTCCACCCTTGTTTTCTACTAGCTAGGCTAAGCTTGATAGTATTAGGAATCTTAACTTAGGAAAATCCTACTAAGGATTCATCTACTAGGTTTTACTATAGCAAGGTCTATACTTAGCAAAATCCATGCAAGTTTACTTAGCAAAATCACTAATGCAATAGTGAAAGTAATGGGATAGAAAGTATGAAGCATCACTTGCCTTTTTGGTAGAGGGTATAAGTTCACTCCTTGTCCTTGCAACAACCACACTCTTCAAGTCACTACAAATCAATCAAGCAAGGCACAAAACTTAATCTACCAAACAAGCAAAACAACACATAAAATGACAAAGTCAAAGTAATGCATGTAAGCATGCCAAGCTTTTGTTTTGTTTGAAGAAGTGGTTCCTAGTGAGTCATATACAATTGAAAACACCTATTTGGTCATTTTGTAAAGTGGCAAAGTCATTTGCAAAGAGGTTTCACTTCAAAACCATTTTCAAAATAAAGTATCATTTTATGTGGTGTAGAAATATTTTTACTAGGGCATTAATCTGTAGGGTTCACCAAATATGTTGAGGTTTCTCAAAACTTGGTGTTTTTGGTCAGTAGGTTTGGTCCAAAACATTTTCTCCAAAGTTTTTACTCAAAACCATTTTCATAACAAATCAATAGTTTTATTTGGCTAGAAATGGACTAAACTAATTAATCCATTCTAAACTTTTCCAAATCTATTTTCCAAATCATGGGTTGGTTCCTAGGGTCAGTAAGGTCACAACAAACCATTTTGCAAAAGTTTTCCTTCAAAATCATTTTCAATAAATAAATTACATTTCTATTTGACTAGAAATGGTTTTAAATCAAAGAATCATTTCTTAATTTCACCAAATACATTTTTGAGTCCACAAAGTGTTTCCTAGGGTCAGTAGGTTCAAATCAATCCAATTGCCAAAGATTTTAACCCTAAATTCAATTTTAAACAATTTTTACATCCTTAACAAGCATACAAATGTCTCTGCAAATTCAAACAAGCTAACAGATACTATTTGCTAAACTAAGGGCATGGTTGGCTAGGGTTTGTTCTCCTGAATCCAACGACATAAAATTTGTAATTTTTGGACGTGTGGATCCAAAGATACAAGGGTTTGAAGTTTGCAAATAAATCTGATTCAAACATTCTTTTAAACAGATTCTAGTGCCACGCGGCAGTATCCTACTGGACGGTACCGCTTCGCGCGGATCAGCGTTGCGGTGCGTTGGATCTAATCGATCGCACGGTTCTGGAAGCATACCTCTTCGGCGTTTAAGTGACCTAATCCTGTTCGTCTGATCTAGATCTAACGGACCTAAACAGATGGCCATTAATCGGCGGCGCTGCGCGGCTGTGCGCGGCGGCGACGGGCAGACGGCGGCGGCGCTGGTGAAATAGGATGCGAGAGGGGAAAAGGAAGTGCTCACCGAGTTCGTGAGGACGTGGTGGTGCTTGTCGTGTGCTCGACGTGGCAAGGGGCGCACGAGATTTGCGGTAATTCCTCACCGGAGTGGGGCTGCGCCTCGGCCAAGCTCAGTCGTCGTCGAGGACGGCGCTAGGGATCACCCGGAGACAATTGAAACACACAGTCAGGAGCGCAAGGTCACGGCGAAGGCGTGTGCGTGAACGAGAGGGGTCGGGGTAGTCTGATTTACCAGAGAGGTTCCGCCGGAGTAGAGCCAGACGGTGGCGGTGCTGGGGGTTGTCGTTGGCGAGGCTACAGGGGCGCCCGCGGGTGAGCTGCGGTTACAGAGCGGTGCTCCTGAGTCTGGCGAACCTGCCTGCTTGATCGGGGAGTCAAGGGCGATGTGATGCCGCCGGAATTTGGCCGAGAACTCGTCGGAGACGGCGACGGTGCAGAAGAAAATTGTGATAGCCTGGTGGCTCTCGAGGCGTGAGGTCTGGGGGAAATGAAAGAGGAGAGGGAGGTGGTTAAACGAGCGTGATCGCGGGGATTTAAATTCGCAGAATAACTCGCATTGATTCGGTTTAAAACACGGAAGAAACAGTCAGGGCGAGTTCATCGGGGTGAAGACGACGATGATCTGGCTGTGGGGCCCGGCGTCAGTGGGGAAAAACAATTCAAGTGGGGTCCTCTGGTCAGCGTCGATGCGGGTGTGCGGTTGGGTAGAATAACGCTTCGTGCGTGGGGGAGGGGAGCTGGGCTGGACTGGGCTGGGGTGGGATTTAGCTGGGCTGGTCGTTTTACTCTTTTTTTTCTGTCTGTATCCTTTTCTTTTTCTATTTCTGATTTCTGTTTTAAATTTCAAAACAAACAAACATCAACCAAATCAAATCAAACAACACCAAACTTTGTAATTTTGAAATTAGTTCTGTTTAGTAACCTGAACCAAAATCCAAATTCAATATTTTTATTCATTTTAGGATCCATTCACTAATTAAATAAAATGGATCTTTAGTTATTTAATAAAATAGGGTTTGATTTAATTAATAAAATCTCCATTTTAAAACCAAATATTTTCAAAACCAAATCAGTAGGTTTTATTTGGAAATAAAGAATATTTGGAAAACTTGTTTTAAAATAAAATAACATCTTTATTTTTGGTCCATTAACAATTAAAAAAAAGGTCTTATTCATTTACTTCATATAAGATTTGTTTTATTAGAATATTTATTTTGAAATCTAAAATAAAATCAAAACACTTCAGTAAGTTTATTTGAGAATATAAAATAATTGGAAAACTTATTTAAAATAATTTTAATAAGTTTTAGTGTTTATTTAAAATGGGAAAAGCCTTTGCTTAAATAAAATTTGGATATTAAATCCTTATTATTTTATTTAAATAAACCTTTGCTATTTTTATTCAAAAAAAAATGTTTTAATTCAAAAGCTTGGCCAATGTTTTAATTTGGCTTTATAAAATAATCTTTATTTATAAGTCCACCTTTCCATTTAAAGACAAAATCTTTTATTAAAAGATCCAAAATGGTAATACCAAAATATTTTATTTTCCTTTTATTAAATGTTTATATTTTTAAATCCCTTTAGGATTTATTTGATTCAAATAGGGTTGAAGTTCCATTTAAATTCAAAAAGTTTCTTGTGGCCTTGAAAATCAAACAAGGTTTTATTTTATTCATTTATTTTCACATTACAAGATTTGGAAAATCTTGGGATGTGACAGTATTAGTCTCTTTATTTTCCCAAGATGATGATGCAAAAGAGAATACATATGCTGAAAATATTGTAAAGTTCTACCTGCTACAAGATATGATTGTTGATCTTGTTACGCTACTAATATAAGCTTCCATGCATCCTGTCCTGGAAATCCTTCTCCTCCTTCTTCCTTGCTGGATCTATTTTGAATCCTATCCTGATACTTGATATGCTGGCTAGTTCTTCTTTGGACTACTAGTGCTTCTTTCCCCCTCCTACCTTGCAACCATGTTGCCTTTGCTGTGAATCCCTCTACTTCTAGCTCCTGGATGGCTCCAAGGAGCAACCAGAGTTGGTTGAGGGTGAGGTATAACACTCTGATGGTAACTTTGTGTGGATGTGCTGTGGAGTGTGGCCAGGTAATTGTTAGCTACGGCTGTTCCTTCTTATCTGGTTTCCTGGTCTGCTGTGGTGTTGACAGCAGCTACTTGCATGTTGATGCGCAAGCTGCTTGCAAGTGGGACCTGCTGGTGTGGATGAGATCAAGTGAAAACTTGATATTTGTGGAATCTTTATCTTATTACCTTAGCTGTCATGGTGAAACTTGCCCCTCTCCAGCCTATGATGTTGTACTGAGGCAAAATATACTGATATGAACAGATGCTACTTTTTTTTGGTGAAACTTGCCCCTTTCTAAAGTTTAGCTCAATGATGAACTTTTAACAGTGCAACACACTATTCATTTCTGAGAGCAAACTAACCAACTAACCATTCTTCCTTTGGTAATAGTTTCTTGTTTCTTAAAAAATCTGTGTACAGAACTACATTGGCTAAGTAATGGATAAGAATAGCTTATATGCTATGACTTCATACACAAATTATAAGATTTCATCCCCGTGTTAGTATTTTTACTGCTTTCGGTTGTTTTGGGAAGTACAGATTACGACTTTGAGAGTGTATATCCACTCCGAAGCTTTGTTCAGAGTGTACTGTTCAGAGAGTTCCAGGAAGAGGAAGCATGAAGAAGTTCCAGGAAGAGAAAGCGTGAATAAGTTTGGATTTTATTCTTTCTGTAAATTTTTTATTGTATTTTGGTAGCTCCACTGATGTGAACTATGTAGAACTGTGTATGATTGTAATGTGCCGGTCTCTATGTAGAACTATGTATGATTGTAATGTGCCGATCATAATGTGCTCTGTTTGAATCAAAATGATTTTGTATATTCTGTTGGTCTTGATTAAATTGTTAGATTTTAATTACTGAGAAAATATATACTGGCAACTGGGACCGTATGAATTATGGAACACCAGGTGTGACCGGCCCAAAATAAGAAGGCCCAAAGTAAAAATCTGTCCAAAGAAAAGGCCAATGCAACGAAACAAAAAAATGCTTGAATGATGGGCTTGGCCCATGTAGCTAACCAGATTTGATGAGAAAATCAATCCAGAATAGTTGGGCTAAGCCCATGTGGAATCCAGAAATGGACTGGGCTGATTTTGATTTAAGACGATTTAATTTCGTCACAATTTTGCCACGTAGGATCTGACTTGGCATGCTAGATGGCCCGTGACGATATTGGATCGTCATAGACGTTATGACGATCCAATATCGTCATAGAAGGTTATGACGATTTTATAAAAAACGTCGTTATAGTTCATTTGCGACGCCCAGCTTTCGACGATCTCAAAATCGTCATAAAATCGTCATAAAAAGACTATTATGACGATTCTGTGACGAAAATAGAGGGTCATATATTGCCAGATTTCTTGTAGTGGTTGTTCGGTTAGGTCATTCCATGTGTTGGAAACCCTAGCTCCATAGCAGTCCTACCGTCGATACTAACCTAGCAGTTCGCCGCCGGTGCTCCTTCTTGCACGTGTGGATACCAGCAGAGATGTTGTACTATCAGCACCAGGACGATCGGATCGCAAAGGACTACACTGCATCAGCTGACGCGCTTCATCAGTAATCCGCAACTGCGCGTCTAGTGGTAAACCTCGTGGCCTTCTACCTCAGCTGGATCTTGGGATCACCACGTTAGAGGAAAATTTTGTTTTATCTCCGCGTGGCCCAACATTTTGTTCATAGAATTTTCATACATGTATTTGTTCTGCATTCTTATGCTTTCTCATATAGTTGAATTTTAATAGTTATGCTTTCTCATTGATATACATGGTTAGATGCAGAAGACATATACTTCTACATGATCAAGCTCCAGAAGATAAAAGACAAGAATGCCATGCTAATAAATTCGTGTGCTTTAGAGTGGAAGGACAACATATTATCCATTGTATTTTGTTGTCGCGTCACTATTTTTGTTCCATCACTATCCTGTATTATTTTGTATCTTCTTTGTGAACATGTTTGATTTTAGCTTTCAGCCATGCTCAAAGCTAATGGCAAAAAATATATTATTTAGGTTTAAAGGTGCTGCCTTTTTTTTATGTTGTGCTGCTTGCTAGCTGGTCTCTTGTGCTCCTTGCCTCCTGCCCAAACTATACCGCTTGCAAGTTGTTGTTGTGCAGGGATCAACCGAACGGCAAATGACAGCAGGGATTAGCAGGGAATGTGGGGAGAGGGGCAGTGGGGATTGGGGTGACATCCGGGGATCACCCAATCCCTGCAGGGTTTAGATCTTCTAGTGGATTTCATCCCATGCAACCGAACAAAGCCTAATTGATTTCGTGCTTTGGATATTATCCACTAAGCTCAGGCACTTTGAGTTTACCTTTATACATGTAGTAGGGCACATTATTTTCCCTATGGCATACAACACAAAGCATTGCAAAAATTCTTCTAATGGAATTTTTTTGTTACTCACTTTTTCTAGCAGGGTGCTATAAGTGATTCCAATCTTGCTTTTGTTTTTAAGTTCTGCATATAATGCAGATGTTCTCTCGGAATCAGCGGGATAAAGTTCACGTCCTTCCAAACACAATCCGAATAGATTTTATGTATGTCCCTTGTTTCTAATATTTGGAGTGGAAATTTTTGGCTACCAAGCTCTAGTCCTCTTGTTACTTAAAAAAATCAAAATCATATTTTTTAGTTTCAAAGAAATATTAAAAAAGTTCCGGATGTAGCTCATGATTTATCGGACAAACATGCAAAATATCAATTTTAAATACTTTGTATTCTGAGCTGTACAAAAATAACAAGAGTGTAGATCCGTGCAAGTATGTTTTAAAATCCTCAAATTTTATTAGATTTGTCATTTTTGTGTAGGCCAAAATACAAAGAATTTCACGTCACGGTTTTGCATGCTTACGGGATACAACATTAATTATGTCCAGAATTATTTTTGCATATTTTTGAAGCCTTTATATGAAAAGCACTGGAACTCGGGAGGCAATGACACTTTCCGTAATCTTTGATGCTACAAATGTTGTAGCATTGACATCATGCCTATTTAGCAACCATCGGCACATCACTTGATCTGAGCAAGAATCATAGGTCATACTATTATCTCCGTTTCAAAATATAAGATGTTTTAGGTTTGTGAAAAAAATGTATCTAAACTTATTTTAGTGTGTAGATTCACTCCAAACTCGAATAAAACTATATACTAAAAGTAGTCTAGATATATTTGCTTTACAAAGCTAAAATATCTTATATTTTGAAACGGAGGGAGTACCTCTTTGCGCGGTGTACAAAAAACACTCCAGTCAGGTAATCCACCGACCCATTCTATTCATTTCAAGCCAACAGAACACGATTGAACTTATTAGTGTATCGATGTAGTTTTCTTTCTGTATAGGGTGGATTCGTGCATCAACGTACGCTTGTAAATCAAAGCTTGAAAGCCGAACTAGCACTAGTGCCTAGTGCTTGATGAATACGTTGTACTCGACGGTGGCGTCGCCGGTCTTGAGGTCCAAGGTGTGCGTCCTGGCCTGCGCGTACCCTCGTGCCCACCTGAAGACCCCCGTGCCCCCGACGACGGCCATCTCCCGGACGGCGCTGAAGACGGCGTTGCGGCCCATGATGGCGACGGTGCTTCCGTTGTACTTGCCGGCGGTGAAGACGAAGTTCATGTTCATGAGCAGCGAGACGTCGTCCTTGCCGGCGCTCATGTAGGTGCCCTGCGCACGGCCGAGGAGCCTGGAGGAGTTGAGCCCCGGCCCCTCGGTGAGCGGGTCGTCGATTACCATCACGGCCCCGAAGCCCGTCTTGGAGCTGTTGGTCGTCGCCGCGCGCGCCACCTGCACCACCGTCGGGCTCGGCCCGCTCACCACGTCGTGCCAGTAGAGCTTGATGTGCGTGGTTTTCTCGCCCGCCGCCGCGGAGGAGGTGGCCTGGGTGGCTGGGGTGGCGGCGGCGAGGGAGAGGAGGGCCAGGAGGAGCGCGCCGGTGGCGGCCATGGCTGGCTGGCTGGCTGGCTGGTGTTGCTAATGCTCGGTGCTGCGGTGTGTTTGTGTCCGGTGATGTGGGCTCGGTCGCGTATTTATGCGCGTACGTGTGGGGTCGGTGGAGCACAATTATGGGGCGTGTTTGACGGTTGAGGCAGGGAGAACTGGAGAAGTACGAAAGTGCATGGCGTGTCGAGGTCATTGCTTCAGTTGAGATGTTTGGTTGGATGCCATCAGGTTGGAGAGGCTACAAAGTAAAAAAGATTGCCACCAGCAGCAGTCCAACATCATGGAAAGTGCAGAAAAGTACTCGCTTGTTCCTATGGTATATGTTTTTCTATCTATAACCCCTGTTTGGACCAAATGGTTATGCATGGGAGCAGTATTCTGTCAAAAAAAAAAACTTGTTGCGACAACTGCGTGTGTATGCGTGGCCTAGTGTTGTCTATACTCCAAATAGGCTTTCGCCCCGCTATATTAATATAGCCATCACCCGATACAATGGTACAATTGATGGGGCTTCAGCACAAGCAAGCTCAAAAGAAAGAAGAGAAATAAAAAGAAAACAATGCCAACAACGGCAGATCAACTAAACGCGGATGGCTCAAAACCGTTGCGCCCTCCGGAGATGACCGCCACGCACCTAGAGCTACGAAGCTTCGCGTAACAAGCAACACCTTCAAGAAGGTAAGTGACGATGACGATGCTGTCACCCGGACTGACCTAGGGTTTCCCCTGTACGCGGAGGTAAGAGGAAAAGGGGTACACCGGATGCCCTTCAAGAAGGAATGGCGACACTCGCAAGCATCACCACGTCGGTGTCAAATGATCGACAGGGATTTCTCCCGACCCCCAAACAACCACAACCTCGAATGCTCCGTAGTCTTCCACCCCATCAACGCCGCCCACCAACACACGCCACCATGGTTTTTTCGTCACCTTCGTTGTCTCACTGTTAACCGAAACGAGGCCTAGAGGACGTAACACGGAGACAACCGGTTCAGGGATTGGCAGTGTTGTAGCTGCACGGGAGGACACAACCTCCACCACAAGCGTGATAGCCAACCGGACGCGGTGGCAGAAACACGCCAGACAACCATTGGCACCAGAAGGCGGCAGCAGCACAGCCACCTGGAGGGCGTCCTCCACCGCCAAAAGGCGGGTGCCGACTGGACACGGCGGTAGGGACAAACCAGGCCGGACATGCCCAGCCGGACCCAGAACGAGTCCGTAAAGTCCCCACCGCCACGCTGCAGCACGTAGGCCATCGCCGTTACCCTCGTCTTCGATGCACTAGGTCCGGTCGGGTCTAAATCGGACCCGTAAAGCCTCCACCACCACGCTGCTGCACGTCAGCTCCATCACCACCACCCAGTCGAGATCACCTCCGTTCCGCACTCCAGGAAGAGTGAAAACCTCGCAAGCCGCCAGGCCCGTCCGGATCCAGATGACCCAGATCTGGGCCGGTCGGAATCCGGCAGCAGCCCGCTCGCCCGTCGCTCTCCGCCACCAACCAGCGCCGCCTCGCGAATCAGAGGGCGGGACTGGCGTGCCGCCGTCTCCCATCGCCTGCAACCGGAGCCGTCGTTCGCCAAGATGCACTGTGCGCCGAGGTGCCCGCCTGCCCACCCGGACCACCTCGCGCCGGGATAGGAAAGCCCGCCGCCGCCCCCACGCGGGCTAGCCCCGGCGGCGCAAGCTGGCGGCGGCGGCGGGGGGAGAGACGGTGGAAAACGGCGAGGTCAGGGCGAGGCTAGAAGGCGCTTCCGTCGCCCGCGGGAAGGGCGACGCGAAGTGGTGTCTTCCTAATTCTCGGTCCTATTCTTTCTAAAACGAAGTAGTAGTATATAACCTATCCATAAATACTCACTCTTGTAAAATATAGTAGTACTCCGTAACATGTCTTAGTCTTTTTTTTTTCGAGACACATGTATGTATCTAGACACCTTTAGTGTTAGGTACTTAGGTTCACATGCAATTTCAAAAAAATTCTAAAATATCATATAATTTCGAACTAGAGAGTAGGTGTGTTGCATAATTCGCAAAAAAAAAGGGAGAGTAAATGTTAAAGTAACGAAATTCCTTCCAGAAAGTAATTATCGTGTTGGTCAGTTCGTCCGATCGATGGAAGGACTAGAAGTACAGCAAAGGCCATGTCTAAACAGGCAGGTCTCCGTGGATCTGGATGGCGGGTCCAGGAGATCTGCAGTGCTTGACCTGTGCGGATCAGCACTCGAGTCGATGCTGGGGGTTGGTGTTGAAATGGTGACTTCCTTCGTGTCCTCGGCCTGATCGGCTGGTCGGACTCGCATTGGTGGTGGTCTGTTTGTGCTCGAGATGCTGACGGCCATGGAGTCTACGGTCGAGTCCACGTACGGCAGCATCGCATCCATCATTCGGTCCGGATGACGTGGCATATACGTCACGCATACAACCGCACCACCAGGAGCACGTTTTGAATCTGTGATTCGTTTGCTGGAGAACACCGGTTAGTTACGACAAACATATCTCTGATTGATCGTCTCATTTGACTTCCATTTTAGATTACATGAAAAATGCAAAAAAAAACGTAGATCCACAATTTTGGGCATCTTACAAACAACATACTTCATTAATAAAATTTTACAAATTTAAAAGTTATCAGTCTACAGGAGAGCGACATCCCAAAGGTGTATGGGGTGTGCCGGACAGAAAACCGCCTTTATTCGCGTGCCCCAACTATTGTTCAGTACGACGCGGTCTAATAGGATATCCTCGCATCACAAGAGACGTGCTTGGCATTCCGGACGCAACGCGCTAGCGACATGGCGATTGGCCGGCCAGTCTCGTCATTGGTACAGTGGTTGATCGGCGTTATTTGTTATGTCGTTGCCAACCTCCCCGTGGCCGCTTTAATAACAGCGCAGGGAGGTCTCGTCGTCACAGGGACGTGTCACTGGCACAGAGAGTGGGCGTGTCTAGAAGAGCCAGCGGTTGTGCTCGCTTGCTCCGACGTTAAATACCGCCCGATGCCTCTCATCTATCCACAACCAAAGCATAAACCGGACACGCTTGTATATTGTGTCTTTCTCACCACCAAACCTTTTTTCCTCCTAGTCGCCGTCGGCTACCATGTCTCGTTGCCTACCAACTTGCTGGACAAGCTCCCCATGCCCGCGGAGCTGCAGCGCATCCCTCCGTCGGAACCAACTCCTCTGGCCTCCTCAAACGACGACTCCAACCCGCTGGACTTCTTGACGGATGATTCCGAGGAGGAGGTGCTTGCTGCAACGCGCCATCATCGACTCCTACGAGCGTGTGAGAGGGAGAGGAGAAACGCTGTTCGTAGCCTCAACAAGATCAACCGGTACATTGAAGTCCGCGGCACGGAGATCTCCCTAGAGAGGGTGGCGATGGAGGAGGACAGCCACCACCTCATGGAGAGTGAGCTGCAGACCATTGTGTAATAATCCAGGGAATAATGTTAGGAAAAGTGTAAAAGTGTGAATTGTTCAATTGCATTGCATGCATTTAAAAGAGTCAAGGTTTACTTGAAATTTCAAAATCTTGATTTGAATTTGGCTCTAGTGAGGTTTTTATAACCAAATGGTCACTAGGAATTGAAACAAGATCAGTTGAAGATTTCAAATATTTTGATGAAGTTTAAAACCGAGGTTTGACTTAAGTCAAACTTGAATTCAAAGTTTAAATATCATACAAACATATAACCAGTGACTCCGAATTTAAAAGAACACAATTCAAATTGAAGAAAGTGATCTTTGTTCATTTGAATAATAGTATAAGAATCCTTACAACTCAAATATTACAAAAGTGAACTTAAAATCGTAAATACAACTACAATACTAATCCAAAACCTATCTAGACCTATCTATTTTCCTCATTTTCTCTTGATCATTCTTGTTTTTCTTTAATATGTAAGAAAAACACCATAGTAGAAGAACTTGTTAGGGATTAGAATGTTGGATCCAAAGAAGTGAATCTATTTGTTGTAGAATTCAAAACCAAAGTCCAGGAACTAGTCCTGAACCTTGAACCAGAGGTTTTGGCAAAACAAAAATCACAACAGCCAATGGAAGAGGCAATATCTGAATGAAAACTTGAAACTGTACTAGTAGAACATGCTCATCTTGCATAAGTACTTGACAACAACCCAAAAAATATGGAACTAGGTCAAGTCTCCAAGAAATAGAAGATCATCCAGATAGATCAAACTAAACAAGTGTCAAAACCAAACCAATGAATCATCACTAAATTTAAATAGAAACACTTTGACCAAAGGAAATTACCTCAAGCTAATGAATTCTTAAGAACACAAAAACTCTAAAATTTTAAATGGTTGAACACCAGACAGTTTATTCATTCAAACTTTAAAGCATCATATACTGAACAGAATCAACCAAAGGGATTTGGAATAACTCACAAGTGAAATGAACCCAAAAAATTATACTATCCAGAGAATGGATAGGACAAACATCAAACCAACATACCTAAACTAGCATATATAGATACTATGTATCTAACATACAAACATAAATGACATATGCCTAATTTGGTAAACTCAAGTAGTCCAAAACCAGTATGGAGTTGACCACCGAAAGCATATATGACACCTGCACATAAGGCAAACTACAAAGTCGGTTACACACATAACCAAGCAGGTTATTCAACTAAATGCATGATAGTGTTGTTAGCAGCATAGTGTTCCTAGGGCACTTTAAATATATATCTAGGCACCTAAGACCCTAGAGCTCACAACTCACAAGTGTAGCTCAGACCAAACACACACACACATACAAATTAGAGAGAGATCTGAGAGAGAAAGGAAGCTAGGAGAAGAGGAGGAACAAGAAGAAGAAGGCCACAATAGCAGCAGCAAATATTCATTAAGCAAGATTTGGAAACATTAAATGTTTGTAGTTAAACTCTAGAATCATAGTAGCTAGGGATCCAATGTGATCTAGGAATTAAGGAGAGAGCCAGGGTAGGAGCACCTAGTGCACTTAAGGGGACACAATCTATGCATCTTCACTAAGTGAAGAACACCACAAGCTAAGCCAACCTTAAACACTACTAGGACAAACATTAGAAGTAACAAACACTTGAATCAACCACTAGAATACAAATTCCATATCTAAACATGTGTTCCCAAGATTGGATCTTAAGATCAACCTAAGGAAGAAAAGGTAGATACAGAACAAGAATTATGTAAACAATAAGTGAACCTACATAAGAAGAATGTAAACTAGCACCTTAAACAACACACTTACATAAATAAACTTGAGCTAAAGGTTTAAGAAAAAACTTATAAACTAGATAGTCAACACTAAAGAGATTCAGTTAATCTTTTAAATCAATCTTGAGTGTGCATTTTGACTAAGGCAACAATAACTAAGGTTGAACACTAAGCTACAACATGAACAATAAGATGAATATCTTAGGCACATATCTACAATAATAGTCACTAACGGAATACACAACACTTGCTAATTGAATATTGACACCTTATATTGAAGACATTGTCAATTGTACAAGTTTAGTATTTGTCAGAAACCTAAATTTAGTACAACTAACTTCCACGAGCACTAGAGGCACTACCCATAATCTAGAACATATCAGAACAACCTAGAAGATACCACAAACCCTAGAACACCATTACTGAGCTAATACATAGGAAGAAACCATAGGAATTTCCACCAGTTCTAGAAGTAGAAAACTTAGAGGAAGAAGAGAGGGAGAGAGAGGAGATTTACCATCGGAAAAGTGGGAGTCCACCTTACCACTGACCGAATAGAGGAAGAATAAGCAGTCGTGATGACTGACAACACAGGGAGTACCCTAGGGAGGGCATCTTGACTTGTGCCGGCCACGCAAGTGAAGGGGAAGCGTTGGAGGCATGCTCCAGCACCATATTGAAGAAGAAAGAGTGGTAGAGTCATGCTACCGAGGGGTGGCACCATGGGGATGAAACTCTAGTTCGGGTTAGGGTTACACCAAAGCAGTAGAGAGAGGAAGAGATGAATCTGGTTGGTAGAAAAAGAGATGGTAGAGCATGGGGAGTCGTTTGAATGGAGGCACGATGACGAAGATAGCCTGAGCTGGTCGGAATCGCTGGGACGACGCCGGTGGTGACACGGTTGCCAAGGGATCGCCAGAGCGAGTGGGGAGAGACGTGGGTGAGAGAGTGGGGTGCCACGGTCCGGTTGGACCGGGTCCAACGGCTGATTTTGATCCTTTGGGTCTGACTAGTGGGCACAAGCCCATAGGAGGTAGTTTAGTAATTTCACAATTAGGTAAAAATCCTAAAAATATAATAACTCTCGCATAGTTCTTTAGAAAAAATAAAATAAATACAGCTCTATGTGTAAAAAATACAAATAATCAAAATGTATTTTTGTGGTATTTTTACAATAATTTTGCTTGGTGCGAAAATTATTAAAATGAGAAGTCAATTTCAAAATAGTTAATGATTCAAGGAAATACCAAGAAAAATATAAATTAATATGTACACCAAATTTTCATATAAATGTGAAATTCATAATGGTGGTGCAAATTCAAAAATTGAATTAAAATATCAAGGCAAAACCCTTATAAAACCCTAAAAAGGAAAACAAATTCACTAATGAACAAGAAATTAATATCAAATGAAATCTAATAAAATATACCAATGATTGCATTGCATATAGTTGCAATAGAGCATTATTTAGTTTTTATCATAACATTGTATTTATCGGACAATGATTGCGATTTTCAGAATCAAAGGTCTAGGGTCAAGTAAAACTTTCAAACTGCACTATCCTGCGGTTACCATGCAAGTTCATTCTTGCATAACCTTTGTGAGACCAGACTTGCATACCATACCATTAGTGAGTTCAATCTTGCATATCCTTTGAAACAATTTTCAAAATGAGTTCAAAATATTATTATCTGCATTCAAAAGAATCATCGTTTTTTGAATGAAATAAATTAAAAGTGGTGGACGATAAAATCATGAATGAAAAACGTGATTAAAAGATCATGTAGTGGAGATTCAATGTACTAGGAAAGTTAGAATTAAGGCAATTTAGAAAAAAATAACCCAAACTTGTAAAAAAATTAAATACTAAATTTCTAGAAAAATTCACAGCATCTAACTCTTTTCTATAGCTCCCGTCATGACGGAGCTACAAACAACCACGTGGCTCCACAAGCTATGGCACCATAGCCCATTGTGCGGCGCCGCGAGCTATGACGCTACAGAATTTTGGTGTGGCACCATGGGCTGTGGCGCCGGCGCCCATTGTGTAGCGCCATGAGCTGTGGAGCCACACTGTTGTCTAAATTGCCGGTTATTTTTGGTTGAAATATCATGTAGTGGAGATTCCATTATACCAGAAAAGTTAGAATTAACAACCAAAGTAGTCAGTTATTCTTGCGCTGTACAAAACAGTGCTAACCACATATCCTGTTATGGTGCAAGCGAGTTAGAAGTACCTCATTCCTTTCATACGTCCTTGTATATTTAGTCGAGTTATGATCCCTAGTAGAGATCAGCGGGATAACGACCTTGTATATTATAAGGGATAGTAATTGAACATAGGTCTCTTGACCGAAATTCATTACAATGAATGGACAGTAGGGAGTAGGGTCGTGGAGGGGGAATCAGCATGACTTGAATAAACTTGGTAATCGCCCCTATATCCAAGGTAGACTAAGGCCAACGACGTTTGAGATAAAAATATCGCACCTCTCGAGAGTGTATAATGTGACATGTTACTCCCTATCTTGAGAAAGGATTACGATCACAACATGAAAAGGAACCCCAATAAGTTCGGACAACCCGGATTAACAAACTTAGAATTTAGAAATCTAAAACTTATCTTTTAAAAACTGTTTTTGAAAACATGCATAAGCCTTTGATCATGGATCTATGGACGTAGCTAGAGCATCAAACAACCACCATAGAATTGGTGACTATGCTTGTACATCCTTCTTAAACCCCTTCTTAGGTCGTGAAGAAAAGAAGATCAACATAGAGAAAAAATTGATGACATGGCATCAGAATAGCAGAAGACAATAAAGTTGTAGATATATAATTCACTAAAGCACACATAAATAGTTGAGATAGCAATAGTGTAGATTCTACAATAAGTTTCTAGCTCCAATGGTTCTATGCTTAGTATTACCATTGATTAGGAAGCGTCTTCGATTACATTTGACTTTTGATTGCGTTGCGAATTCTCATTGAACCGATGAGAACCTTGAAGCTTTTATTTAGACTTTTGGCTTTTGGTATGAATAAATAAGAAATTGGATCCACAATATTTCTGTTGTACCACTCTAAGAGATCTAATATTTATGAAAGAAAATTTTCGTAAGTGTTGTATCAACGACTTATTACATTATACCATGCAGTGGTGTACTAGGTCACCGCACATTGTCCGCATCAACGGAGAGAATCATGCCACTTCAGCCGCTCGTGAGGCTGTATAAATTTCTCAGAACGAGCATTATCGGTAGTTGCACGAAGCAACGAAGGCTGCATAGAACGACGGATGGTGCACCGACGGATGGTGAAAGCACGACGGGCGAGGTGGGCCTATAAGAAGGCTAAGTGGGAGACCAAGAATCGTGGCAAAAACGGCGACAAGACCAGTCTATCTAACCGGAATGATGATGCTTAGATTTAGTTTCTCTTTGAAGTTGGTAAAATTTCGTTTGGTTTGTAAAATTCTGTCATAATATGAACAAATTTCATTTGGTTTGTAAAAATCGTTTGGCCTGCGTAATGCCATTTAGGGCAAGCGTCTACCAACGGCATGCCCCAAATGCGATGTGACGCGGCGTCATCTCCAAATGACCGATTTGGCGATTCGTTTGAGGGACATGACTAGAGATGGTCTTAGCATATAAGTCGCTCTTGGTATATTCCCATGACCGATGCGGGACTAAACCAACACATTAGTACCACTGCTGGTGGTATCCTAGCTGGTGTTAATTTAGATCTTTTTTATATAGTTGCTTGGGATATTAAATCCTTTTCAGTTAGTGTGGTGGTTAAGAATAAAAAGACTGATTTTGTGTGTAGGATTACTACTGTCTATGGTTCTGCCTATAAGGAAGGAAAGCAAGCATTTATCTCTGAGTTGCATGAGTTGATCATTAATTGGGATGGTCCAGCCATGATTGGTGGGGACTTTAATTTGATTAGGTATCCTGAGGATAAAAATAATAGGAACATAGACTTTAAGTGGGTGGATAAGTTTAATGCTTGGGTGGAGCTTTGGGATCTCATGGAAATTGGGCTATCTGGTAGAGCTTACACACGGGGCAATAATCAAGTAGACCCTACTATGTGTAAATTAGATAGAATTTTTTGCACTACTGGTTTTGATATGAAATTTCCTCTTGCTAGTGCTAGGGCCCTCCCTAGATTGGGAAGTGATCATACTCCAATCATTTGGGATTCAGGTGAACATTGTATTCCAAAACCTTTTAGATTTAGGTTTGAAAAATGGTGGTTAGCTAGATCTGATTTTAAAGATATTGTTAGTAAGGCATGGTCTCTGAGAATTAATAGTGTTAATCCTCTGGATGTTTGGCAAGGTAAAGTTAGATATTTTAGGAAATTATCTAAGGGCCGAAATATTAATATTGAGGCTGCTATTAGGAAAAATAAGAAAGATTTAATGGAGGAGTATGACTCTTTAGATATAAAAGCTGAGACTCAATTACTCTCTGATATAGAAAAAAATAGACTAGATTGGATCTTTAAAGAACTCTAGAGTTACTGGGTTATGGAAGAGACCAAGGCCAGGAGTCTAGAGATAGGAACATTTTAGAAGGAGATAGGAACACTGCATACTTTCATGCAGTAGCTAATCAGAGAAGGAGGAAAAAGTTAATCTCTGTCCTTGAGGGGCCAGATGGACCGGTTACAGAGGTTAGTGGTATGATTAAAATTGCTATGGACTACTATAAGAACCTATTTGCTTGGGAACCTAGACCTGACATCAGACTAAAACATGATTTTTTCTCTGAGGGGTAAAATTAGTGATAAGGAAAAATTAGTTTTGGGAGCTCTTTTCACTAAAGAAGAAGTTAGAGTAGCAGTTTTTGGCTCTTATGCTGAGGGTGCTCCTGGGCCTGATGGTCTTTCTTTCCTGTTTTACCAATCTTTTTGGGAAATTATCAAGTTTGATCTGCTATCCATGTTCAATGCATGGCATGCTGACCATTTAGATATCTTTAGATTGAATTTTTCCATGATTACTTTAATCCCCAAAGAGAATGATGCTAAAACCAT
This sequence comes from Avena sativa, assembly GCA_916181665.1. Classification (NCBI taxonomy): domain Eukaryota; kingdom Viridiplantae; phylum Streptophyta; class Magnoliopsida; order Poales; family Poaceae; genus Avena; species Avena sativa. Next base: position 382,688,389 of record OV702284.1, read on the forward strand.
GAACAAATTTAGGCCTATTAGTTTACTAAATTGCTCTTTTAAAATCTTTACTAAGGTTTTGAAAAATAGGTTAGCTAAAGTAATAGGTAGGATCATTACTCGTAATCAATTTGCTTCTATTAGAGGTAGATTTATTCTAGAAAGTGTGGTGACTGCTCATGAAATCATCCATGATGTGCATAGCAATAAAAGTAAAGGGCTTGTCCTTAAGATAGATTATGAGAAAGCTTATGATAGAGTTAATCTTGACTTTTTGTTTGAAATTTTAGATCTTAGAGGCTTTTGTCCTATTTTCATTAGATTCATTAGACAAATTTCTCTAGGAGGGTCCATAGGGGTCAAAGTAAATGATTTTGAAAGTGATTTCTTTCTGACTGGGAAAGGTCTTAGACAAGGTGACCCCATTGCCCCCTTGTTATTTAATATCATGATTGATGTCTTCTCTAGGATGTTAACTAAAGGTTCTGTCTGTGGAGCTATTGTTGGCCTCTGTCCTAATTTTGTGCCTGGTGGTGTTAGTTGCCTGCATATGCATATGATACTTTACTTTTCCTAAAACCTGATAGAGTTGGTGCCATTAATCTCAAATGGATCCTCACTTGCTTTGAACAAATCTCTGGGATGAGGATAAACTATCACAAAAGTGAGCTTATTCCTATTAACTTAGATGAGGAGAAGATTAAACCTTACCTAGACATTTTTGAGTGTGTGAAAGGTAGCTTTCCTGTTAAATATTTAGGAATCCATCTGCATTTTGATAAGTTGAGGAGGGAGGATCTTCATCCTTTAATAGAGAACCTCCTTAAAAGGATTACTGGCTGGAGAGGTAAACTCCTCTTTTATGCTGCTAAGAAAGTTCTGATTCAAGCTTGCTTATCAAGCATTCCTATTTACTTGTTATCCTTTTTTAAATTTCCCAAGTGGGCTATAAAACTTTTAGATTCTCACATGGCTAACTTTTTTTGGAATGATGAAGAGGATAGACATAAAATTCATCTTGCTAATTGGCCTTCAGTCTGTATGAAAAAAGAGTTTGGAGGTTTGGAGATCCCAAACTTACAAGATCTTAATTTGTGTTTACTAGGTTCTTGGGTTAAAAGGTACATCCAGGGTGAAGGAACACTTTGGAGGAAGATTATAGATGCTAAGTATAGAACTAAAACCCCTAATATTCTTTGTTGTCATGATATACACCCATCCACCTTTTGGAAAGGTGTCATGTGCGCTTCCAGAGCTGTGGAAGTAGGTTATAAATGGCAAATAGGTACTGGTAAATCTGTCAAATTTTGGGAAGATGTCTGGTTTGGTAATTCTACCTTGGCCACACAGTATTGGGAGGTTTATCTAGTTTTCAACCAGCAAACCAAAACTATAGCTGACCTTTGGGATGGTAGTTAACTTAGATGTGATTTTAGAAGAACTTTCACTGACCAGATGATGATCCAGTGGCAGGAAATTTTAGGTATTGCCCAATCTGTCTCCTTGACAGATGAAGATGATCAGTTAATCTGGCATTATGAGTCTAAAGGGATTTACTCTTCTAGTTCTATGTATACTTTGGTAAATTTTAGAGGTTTAACCACAGTTTATCTGCCTGCTGTTTGGAAACTTAAGATCCCACCTAGAATTCAGGTTTTTCTCTGGCTTTTCTCTCAAAATAAAATTCTCACCAGAGACAACCTTAGAGCTAGAATGTGTAGTTCTCAGGATGATCTGGGCTGACGTTCATGACATTTTTGGAATTCTAGTTGTTAATTTTGAATCCATTGCTCTGAGATGGCTAGCTAATAAGAAACATTTACATTTTAATGTGGTTTCTGCTGCAGTTCTTTGGAGCATCTGGAATAATAGGAATAATCTAGTCTTTAACCATACCCTCTGGATTAACTTGAAACAGGTGTGGCGCTTAGTTCTATCTTATCTGAGGAACTGGAAGATCCCATTCAAAGAGCTGGAAGAAGGGATGATCATTCTGTTCATAAAACGGATGACAAACAGGCTGAAGAACCCACTGGAGCTCACGACAAACTGATTTGCAATGGGTTTGAGTGGATCTCTACTTGGAAAACCACTGCATCGTCGAGCTACGGGGGACGTGCTACTCTGACATTCCTGAAGGCACACCCTAAGTCTTCTGATGGGGTTCATGTGGTGATCTGAGTCAGAGAAGTAGTCAGTTGTAAAGCCTATTTTCCTACCTCTTCAGCTTGGATGTAATGGTTTCTGAAAAATCTGTCACTAGTTGCCCTTTTGAGTAGTCTGGTTTCCCCTTTTGGGTTGCCTGGTAAGCTTTTTGTTTAGCTGCAGTTTGGGATTTAGTTTCCCCCTCCCCGGAGCTTTTTGCTCCTTAGTTTTTCCTGTATTTCTGAACCTAAAACTTGGGCGGTGGTTTCATTTCTTGGAATGGAACCGGAGTGAATCCCTGTTGATCTAAAAAAAACAACACATTAGTGTGTGAAGCATTTCAAAATATGTTAAACTTCTTAAACATAAATTCTGCATTTCAAGAATAAACAGCTCCATTAAAACCAGGAGCCAAACGTCCGCTCCCAAGTATGGCAAACATAGCAGACAGAAACATCTTGATCCCAAACGGTCCGGTCCCGGTATGGCACATAGCAGACAGAAACATCTTGATCCCAAACGATCTTTCTGCCCATCCACACACACCTCATTCGATCAGATAGAGAAGACACCGCTGTAGCGATCAACATTGGTGTCATTAGCTACCTTCCTTCTTGGATGGTGCTGATGGTCATATCGTTGGTGCTGCTTGAATCTGTGAAGTGTGTCGACCGTGTACGTACCCCCGATCCGCCGACACCGTCTTCTTCTTCATTGACGGCGACCCTAAGGTAGAAATGCGGCGGCTGCCTCGGGTCCGGCAGCAGGACCCTCGCGTTCCCAAGCATCACAGTTGCATCTGCCATCGTCGGCCGATCCATGGCGTTGTCCTGCACGCAGAGCAGCGCAATCTGGACACACCGTGATATGCTAGTCACCTCGTCGAAGTCGCCTCGTGTCTGGTCGGCCAGCTCGAACCCTCTCCCTTCCCTCCACAAATGCCATGCCTGCCACAAATGTTAATGGAAGCACAATTCAAAATATTAATCAAATCAAAACAAGGCACGTCAACATAGCAACACTCCGCAAGTGGACCTTAGAGTCAGGACATGTTTGGTCAAATAAACCAGGACACAAATCTACTCACTCCGTTCCAAAATATAACATTTTTTAGGTTTATAAAGAAAATATATCTAGATTTGTTTTAGTACGGTTCACTTTAAATCTGAGTGAACCTCAAAGCTAAAGTATTTTATATTTTGAAACAGAGGGAGTATTACTCTAGCTCACAATATTCTTACTTTAGTACACAAGAGTATATTCAGTAAGATCGTGTAAGGCTGGCAATAGTGCATTATATCATAAGATAGTATCTTAGTAGTACTCGCTCCGATTCATGTTACTTATCGATGAAATGGATGCATCTAACACTAAATTATATCTACATACATATATTTTAGTGACAAGTAATATGGGTCGGAGGCAGCGGCGGAGACAAGGGGACCAGCAGGGGTCCTGGCCCCCCTAATCCATTGATTTGCAGCTAAAATTGATATGAACAATACATATTTTGGAACTTTTACTCTAACCGCCCCCTCAACATCTAAAATTAGGCAATCCTGCCTCCGCCACTGATTGAAGGGAGTTATGTATTTATTGATTTGTAGTATCTCAATGTAAAATTATGTACAAGATTCACTTGACATTAAGATTTCTAGTTTTATGTGGCCTATGATACGCCTATGATACTCTAAGCATCTCTTTCTTCATTAATTTTTATGCCACATCAGATTTTTGCCAATATGGCATGCATGATACTAGTTATGATACTTCAACTATGACTAGCCTTAAGTAGTGCATGCCATGCATGTTCTTGTTAACCTTTATTACCATTAATAGTTTCAGCCATAACTTACGTGGCAGAGGAGATTGACGAAGTTTCCGTAGTGTTGGTTGTGACCGCTGTTCCTTTTGCCGCTCACTATTTCAAGCAGCAACACGCCAAAGCTAAACACATCAGACTTGACTGAGAAGATGCCCTCGGAAGCATACTCAGGTGCCATGTAACCGCTGCAATTCATCACAAAACGTCGACCATTTGGCTGCTTATAGTTGAGAGTAACATATGCTAGTAACATACATAAGTTACTAGTCTATATATGCTATTACTTTCGTAGTGGAGAATAACATATAAGTGGTGTCATGCAAAGTATTGTTTATTAGGTGATATACTTGTTTCGCCATGTTATGTGTGATGTTACAGTAACAAAATATGTTACTCTATCTTCCTCTCTATTCATTAACTCACGGTCACATAAACAATGTTGCTAAGTTGGACCCTTAGTTACTCATGAAGTTACTTGCACTATAACTAGCCTTACTGATCAGTTGACAACCTTCTTATAAGTGGGACTTTGGCGGGCCCCGCTTGCATCCTTCGTTGACAAGCTACATAATTAAATTTATCAGTGTTTTACTGCTTAAAAATACAAAATAAAATACTATAAGTAGGGACAATTTTTATTTGACTAAGCAAATGGTGTGCTAGTTATCTGTTTCGGTGAATATTTCCGTTCATTCGTACTTGCACGGATTTAACATTCTGGTTAAATGATTCTTGGGATCTGACTTAGAAATATGCTATAGTAGTAATACCGATACTTTATAAGGTTTTTCTTCTTACTATGTTCCGACGATCCGATTAGTGTTGGCATGCGTCATGTTTGAGCCGAAGATCCTGGCCATGCCGAAGTCTGAGATCTTGGGGTTGAGATCTTTGTCAAGAAGTATGTTGCTGGCCTTCATGTCCCTGTGAATGATTTTCACCCGGGAGTGCTTGTGCAGGTACAGGAGCCCCTGTGCAATCCCTTCGATTATGTGATACCGTCTCTTCCAGTCTAGCAAAGTCCCCCGTTCTTGGTCTGCATCGCAAAACGGTGTCAGGTTTAGCAGAACATCTAGAGAAGGTCAACATGAAAGTTTTGGCACGAAGAAGGACGGTAAATAATAAAGAAGCATGTTAAGTTACCGAAAATGAAGTAGTCCAAGCTTCTGTTGGGCATGTACTCGTACACGAGCATCTTCTCTTCCTCCTGCACGCAGCAACCCAGGAGCTTGACGAGGTTGGTGTGTTGCAGCTTGGCGATGAGCTGGATCTCGTTCTTGAACTCGACAAGCCCTTGCCCCGACTGCGCCGCCAGCCGCTTCACCGCCACCTCGGTTCCATCAGCCAATATGCCCTGAAAAAACAGAAAAAACGCACACCTTAGCGTTTGACCGATCAACACCTTAGTTGTGCATAGACCAGATCTGGACTCTATAGATTGTATCATCTTGATATAAGTTGTTTGAATATAATAAAAGCGTTTTTATCAAAAAAAATGGTACATAAATAATGGCGTATATTATGCCTTGTAAACCGGTCCGAAACCGCCAATGCCGAGCTTGTTATATTGGGAGAAGTTGTCCGTGGCAGCACCCAGCTCAGGGAAGTCGTAGAGCGTGAATTCTGAGCTGCTCTCTTCGATCTTCCAGAGCATCAGGGCCTCCTCTGTTTTGGAGACGCTCCTGGATCGTGATGGTTCTAATCTAATCTCTCCTGGATTGACCATTTGCAGGTAGTTAGACAACATTTCATGAGTCAACCGAATGTCTCAGTGTGTCGCCGTCTTACCTTTTCTTAGTCTTCTGATGATCAGTAGAAGGCAGCCTAACAACATAATACAGAACACCGTAATTGACACGCATAGAACGATTACTAACATCTTCTTGTGGTTGCTTCCTGAAGGGAGATATGATACACAACGTTGGATAATCAGAAAAAAAGAGAGTAAAATCTTACATCAGAAACTCAGAGAGATATGATACACAACGTTGGATAATCCAGCCATACCGATGGATTCGAGAATTTTGCTAAACTAGCTACATGCCCTACAACATTTAATTCTCTGGGTTCATGGACGAACTCAATCTTCAAGAACTCAAGCGACCAAAAGTTAGCTATTCCAAGTGCAAGAAGCATCTGTTCAAAAACGTATGTGGAACATCCAACTTTACCCCAACGAACTAATTAGTTTCTGAATCCCTTAAAATAAAATACTCTCTCCGATCCATATTACTTGTCGTAGAAATGAATTTATTTAGACATATTTTAGTACTAGATACATCAACTTACTGACAATTAATATGGATCAGAGGGGGTAATTACTTTCTAGTATTGATGATCACTACCACGGCTTTAGTCGGTAGGCAGGGGCGGATCTATACGGGCTAACCCTGATGCACAGGCAACAGGGTCTAAATTATTTTTTAGCGACACTTACCATTTAATTTGGCCAGGTGCATCAGGGTGAACTGCGTGTGGTGCATCAGGGACAGGGACTAGGTAGAGCCGGCCGCTGTCGTCCGGTCCGGCACGCGAGTCCTGCTCCAGTACTCTGTACATACGTGCCACGCGAGGCAATTTTTGTTTTGCCTTGGTTTCTATCGATCCCCACGGCCCATATGCTCACACGCGTACTCGTATGTACGTCTAAACGAACTCCACAGTCCACGCGTTGCCTCGTTCCGATCGATCCGAAAAAGGCGGCGTTGGCCGTCGCCATCCTCGCGAGTTGCAGGTCTCGGTAATCCTCCGCGTATACGCAGGACGAAGGCGGCAGGCTTACAGCTCGACGCGACGACGTCTTGGCGGCTCCTTCGATCAGGCAATTTTCTCTCTTAATTCTCCTCTGCCCAGACGCTAGTCCGCCTACTCCTTGTTCCTTCATCCCGTGAATTCTAGATTTAATTTTTGCCGGTTATTTTTTAATTTGCCTTTGTTCTATTGTGGCTAAAGTTAAAAAAAAGAGTAGATGAAAAATCAATTTGTGCACAGGGTAGATGAAAGATCAGGATATATCACGTTCATGTGTTCTTAGTCAATTTTTCAACTCTGATCTGTATATTTATTTGTTGAATGTAGGTGTACTATGGACAGGTTTATTCTCAAAAGAAAAGCCTCATCACAAGATGTCCAAGACATGAATTGGGAAGAAGAGATTCAGTATGATCCAGGGAAGAGAAAATTGATAGAACATTATCATCCTAATTTGAAAGAACTTGTAAGAAGAAAATACTTGGTTAATGGACCTTGCCAACCAAGAGAATTTAATTTTCCATATTCGAAGTTTGGGGTGAAAAGCAGAAGGTTCAATCCTGATTGGTTTGATGATCTTGGAAGCTGGCTTGAATATAGTGAAGAGAAGGACAAAGCATATTGTTTTTGTTGTTTCTTGTTTAGGGACCGTGGCAGTAAGAAGGAAGCTGGGTACGAGGCATTTGTTTTGAATGGTTGGAATACCTGGAACGTGAAGGCAAGGCTAAAAGACCATGTTGGCGATGTGGATAGCATCCATAATCAAGCAATGAAGAAATGTATTGATTTGCTCAAGAGAGACCAACATATTGATGTTGTTATTAATATTCAAAGTGAAGCTGCCAAGAAGGCTTATTTTACTCGATTAAATGCCTCAGTTGACACAGCTAGGTTGTTGCTCAAGCAAGGATTACCTTTTCGAGGCCACGATGAGTCGAAGAACTCCCACAATAAAGGTAATTTTTTAGAAGTCCGTGACTTCTTAGCTGAGCATGATCCAGTTTTAGGCAAGGCTATGGGAAAAGATGCTGCAAAGAATGCTTTGATGATTGCTCCGGAGGTCCAGAAAGATATCGCTGAAGGTTTTGCACATGAGATAGTGCAATCTATTCTTAAAGAAATTGGCAATAACGTGTTTTGTTTGCTTGTTGATGAATCCAGGGATGTCTCTTGCAAAGAACAAATGGAAGTGGCCCTAAGGTATGTTGATAGATCTGGAGATTCTAAAGAAAATTTTGTTGGTCTTGTTCATGTTAAAGAAACAACTTCTTCATACCTCAAGGCTGCAATTGATTCTCTGTTTGCAAAATACAAGCTAAGTTACAATCAAGTCAGAGGACAAGGATACGATGGTGCTAGCAATATGCGAGGTCAGTTTAATGGTCTTAAATCACTGATAATGAGAGAAAATAACACGGCTTATTATGTCCATTGCTTCGCTCACCAGCTTCAGTTAGTTGTTGTGGCTGTGGTTAGAAAGCATAAAGAAGTTAGTAATTTTTTTACTATGATTGCTACATTGTTAAATGTAGTGGGTGGATCTGCCAAACGAAGGGATATGATTAGAGATATCAATCTTGAAGAAATGAGCAAAGCTTTAGGATGTGGGCAACTTACAACCGGTACAGGGCTAAATCAAGAGCAATGCCTTCAAAGACCAGGAGACACTCGTTGGGGTTCTCATGCTAAAACACTTAAAAGTTTAGTTGACCTCTTTCGATCAGTTATTAAAGTTCTAGAATATGTGGGAGAAGAAGACACCAATAGAACAAATAGAGACTTAGCAAATGGTCTCTTAGTGTATTTTCAGTCCTTTGACTTTGTGTTCTATTTGCATCTCATGTTGACAATTCTTACAACTACAAACACACTGTCATTAGCACTACAGCGGAAGGATCAAGACATAGTAAATGCCATGAAATGTGTGAAGTCAACTAGAAATGTTTTGAATGAACTTAGAGAACATGGATGGGAATCCCTGCTAGTTGAAGTTCATGGTTTCTGTGAGAAACACGATATTGAAGAGTTTGATATGGATGATGCCTATGTTAATCCAAAAAAGAGAAGACAGGTAACTGGAATTACCAACAAACATCACTATCAAGTTGATTGCTTCAATGATGTTTTTGATTGGCTAGTTCAAGAGATTGATGGTCGATTCAGTGAGACATCCTCCAATTTGCTTATTTGGTCAGCTTCTTTGAGTCCAAGAGACTCTTTTCGTGATTTTGATTTGGAGAGTTTGATAAATTTGGCTAAACTATATCCTCAAGATTTTGATTCTGGAGAGCTGAGGGATCTTGATAAGGATCTACGCCTCTATATTGCTGATGTACGGACAGATGATAGCTTTTCTAACATATCAACAATCATTGAGCTTTCTAAGAAAATGGTGGAGACAAGGAGGCACATTATGTATCCTTTGTTTTATAGATTGTTGAAACTAGTGATTGTGTTGCCTGTTGCCACTGCTACAGTTGAGAGGTGCTTTTCAGCCATGAAACTAGTGAAAACATTTTTGCGCAATCGCCTCAATGATGAAAGTTTGAGTGATGATGTTATTTGTTATGTGGAGAAAGAAGAGATGAAGAAAGTGACCAATGATCAAGTGGTTAAGTATTTCATGGCTTTGAGAAATCGAATGTACTAAAAAAAGGTAATGTGAAAACATTAGCTACTTGAGTACTGTAAATGTGGTCATTCAACTATTCCACTTGAAAACTGAAATTACTTAATTTTATTTTGCAGGCTATTGAGCATACGTTCTTGATGATGTATTTTGGAATTCGAAAATGCAAGACATGTTTTGCAAGTAACTTTGTCCTTTCTTTCATCCATATAGTAAGATTTTTGTTTTTTGTTAGTACGTGTTTCTTTGTACTATACACTGCCACTTATTATGTTGTATTAAATACTTAGAAGATACAAACCGTACTTTTATATAGTAGATTGTTGGTTAAAAAAATTATGTTCTAGTAAAATGGTGCATCAGGGTGACTCGAGCTCCAGCTCCGCCCCTGTCGGTAGGTGTAGCATTTCTGCTGTAAACTTCTCCCTCTGTTTCCTTACCATTACCTGTTGGTGGAGGCGAATCACCCGGCAGGCCGATCCTGACGTTGGCTGTGCCGTCGTAGAACTGGTAGGCCTCGTACCGGAAGTTGCACCGGACGCCCAGGATCCGGCCGCCCTCGCGACCGTCGTACCACTGCTTGTTCAGCTCCTCCAGGCCCTGGAAGCAGTGCGTGCACTGTCCTGGGGAGAGGTCCGGCGTGCACTGCGCCAGGCCGTACACCAGCGGCATCTCCGGGTTGATGTACATGACGGCGCTGGCGAACCGGCGCACCGACGAGTTGTACGCGCCGTAGATCGCCATCTCCCCGAACAGCGCGCCGACCAGGGACAGGAAGGTGTCCCGGGACGTCGCGTTCCGGCTGTCCCAGCCGACGAACGTCGACCCGTTCACGTCCAAGGCGTTTATGACCGGGCTGTTGTCCTCGGGCCGCGCCGGGAAGTCCTCGGCGGAGTAGCGGACGGTGCAGAGGTCGTGGTAGAACGTCGCGTCCCTGTCGCCGGCGCACAGCTTCCGCAGCTGCTGGAACGCGTCGCCGAGGCAGCCAGAGCACGTCTCGGCGTCCGTGATGTCGCCGCGGCAGAGCGCGAGGCCGAAGGCTCTGTCGGGGGAAATACCGACGGCCGCCGAGGCGTACAGCGACGGCGAGGTAGAGGCGTTGACAGGGAGCTCGGAGGTGAGTCGCGCCAGGTTGGCCCCGAAGGCGTCGCTCGCCGTGTAGTTTCCGATGGTGGCATTGCACGAGTGCTCCGAGTACGCGGCGGCGTTGCCGAGCGGCTGCAATAGGACGAGGAGGAGAAAGAGGCAGCGCAGGACGACAACCATGTCGGCTTCTTTCATTGTGACACAAGAAAAGGTTGGCACTTGTTAGGCTTGAACTTTTCCTGAATTTAAAGATGTAGGCAAAGTCAAAGGCTACCAGATGGTGATTAGTCGCTCCGTTGCAGAAATTTTTTTTGAGATCATGTTGAAGCATATTACAGTTATGTTTCTTGAATTTGGCTTGTATTAAATCATGTAAAAAGGGTTTGGATTACAACATATATTCTGGCCTGCAGGAGTAAATTACAAAAACCCAGCATAATTTTTCAAAAAAAAACCAGCACTTTACATTAGGATTTCAAAACAACACCACTTCAGTACGGAATAAAAAACACTCATCCAATTTTCATCGTCACTAGACAGCCAAATTGACCGGTTGGACCTGCTCTCAAGCTGACGTGGCAAAAAACAAGAGTCTAGAACTGACGAGCGTTTACAAAATAGAAATAAAGCTCACCAGCGGACATGGGACCCACAGAAACATGTAAAAGAAATAATCTACAAGCGGCAACCTATGCTACTTTAACGGCGGTGGCCCTGACCGCCATGGCCGACTACATCTAGTCCATGCCGCTGTCGCATCCCGTGTCCCCTCTATTGTCGATGCATATCGTGTTCAGTCCCTCGCTGGGTGAAAAGGATGAGGCGGCGGAGACCACACCAATCTACCTGACCTCGATGCACCGGCGATGCCGTCTCATACATCTCCCTCTCCATCCGCGGTCTCAACGAGACATTGCTCCCCTGACATGCGCCGTTGGGCCGCTCCATACCGGCCTCGGCAGGCCGAGGCAGCCTCCTCCACCCAAGGAAAAAATAGCGCTATATGAGATTTAGCGCCGGCCTTCCGAGGATGATATACACGCTATAGCGTAAAATAGTGTTTGCAAGAGAACAATGTGAGATATAGTCTAAACATAAGGGATTTTAATAGCTAAAATTTGTCTAGAAATAGTTACAAGCATAACCATTAAGCACAATACAATAGCTATTCAATTTTGTACCAGACCAATCCATGGCATAATCGCTCACTAATTGGAGAAGCAACGGCCACTACTCACGAGCTCTTCTTCTCCACCGCTCGCGAGGAGAGTTGGGGACTAGGAGACCAATCAATCTAGTAGGTGTTGGGATCGGTTAGCCTGTAGTATCGACCCATGAAGGGTTTTGTGCCAATAAGTTGTACTTTTTTCAACGCAAGAAGATCGGTGTTACATCGTTATGAAAAATAGCATGGTTTAGCATGCTAAATGGGATTAGTGGTGTAGCACCCAAAATAACTTAAATATCAACGCTCCAAATACGCTTTATCTTGCCTCCACCTCCGCATCGACCGCGGGCCCAATGGGCGTCGCAGCTCCCGCCACAAAAGGCACATCGCTCATGCTCGAGCAGGTCCACCGCCATGGCATGCGAACAAGTGCGCCATCAGTCGTTGGAGGTCATAGTCGTGCACCGCTGTGGAGTTCTTTGACGAGCGGTTGTTGTGGCTACAGACGCGCGGGGCGCCAGCGTTGGAGGTTTTGGTCATGCACGCTCCAGCCGTTGGAGGTCCTAGACCAGTAGCCACCTATCGGGAGAAGCACTGTCAGGGACCGGCTGTCGACTGTTGGGAATATTCCCTATAGGCAATCATGTATGATATAATTTCCGATGTATTCACAGAGTTATTAAGTTGTTCTTGTAGAACATTTGATATGTATCATTGAATATGTGATTCAGTTGTGGAATTATATATTCATGTTATCCATACTAGATGTCGTCAGTTGCTGAGGTTGTGTTGGACATATAACTTAGACTAATATAAAAGTCGGCAGATGACTCGGTTCCGCTTGTCATGTGCATGGTGATGCTATTTCGACTTACACAGATCCGACTAAAGAGTTTAGCGAGTCAGACAGACCCATATTGAGACACAACGAGTAATTTGTTATTTGTATGTCTCAATCAATATAATTCTTAGACCTAAGGTTGTCGCACAATCCGAATTGTGGATTAACCGACTTAGGTTCTGTCAAACATTGTTCTGTCATAAGGTAGTTATAAAAGCAGAGTTTAGGTCGGCTGAGAATCAAGCTGCGTGATGTGGTTAACTAAGATGGGATTTTGCCCCTCCAATCAGAGAGATATTATCTTACCCTCTCGTGTGATATGATTCATAAAGCATGGTCATGCATGAATCAGTTAAGTGTTAACCAGGGCTATCAACTAAGAGTTAGTCGGATGAATCACATATCACGAATCAAGAAGAGTGTTGAGCTATTAAAGGGATGACGATAATTTGTCTATAACTCAAAAAGTTATATCGTGAGGCAAAAAGGACTCGTCGTAAATCGCATTAAAAAAGATACTTGAGTTTCGACACGTTTTGGTAGGAGCCGCTACCGATTGATCGATTATGAGTCAGACTCAATTCGCTTCCAAGTCGCCATGAACCTACGGGGTCACACACTTAAGAGCAGGAGTTAGTCGTTCGGGTTGGATCCGAACCAGACATAGACTGGGTCAGTGAGTTAGACTCGCGGTGATCAGAATAGGTGTTTAGTGGATGGGCCACAAGTGTTGTGAAGCCCACTTTCACTCCCTTTATATAGTTGAGCACGGGATGCCTGATACGTCCAAAACGTATCTACTTTTCCGAACACTTTTGTTATTGTTTCTCCTCTAAATTTGTGTGATTTGGATACAACTAACACGGACCGACGCTGTTTTCAGCAGAATTACCTTGGTGTCTAGTTTTTTTTGCAGAAAATGAACTATCAGGAAAAATCCCGGAAAATATGCCAAAAATTATATTTCACCAGAAGATCCACGGAGCCAGAAGACGAGACAGAGAAGGGGTCTGGGGGGCCCACACCCCTGTCAGGCGCGGGCCCACCACTGGTCGCGCCTAGGGGTGCAGCCACCCCAGGCACCCCCTCGGCCTCCCTATGCGCCTATAAGTTGCCTCTCGACCTAAAAACCGAGGAGGGTTCGATAGTTTTTCAGAAAGAGTTCCGCTCCTCCGCCGCAACCAAAAACCAAAATTCGGATCCAGAAACTCCGTTCTGGCACCCTGCCGGGACGGGGAATTTGGAGAGGATCATCACCATCGTCATCACCAATGCCTCTCCATCAACCATCGATGTTCCCCTCATCCATGAGTGAGTAATCCCCCGCTGTAGGCTTGGGGATGGTAGGGATTAGATGAGTTCTGTCATGTATCGAATAAGATCTGTTAGGGCATAGTGCCTAGTATCTCTATTAGTGCTATTTGACTTTGTTGCAACTTGTTATGCTTAATGCTTGTCACTAGGGCCCAAGTGCCATGATCTCAGATCTGAACTTATTATTGAATCATTATGATAGTATTGTTTGTGATCTTATCTGCAAGTTGTGTACACATATCATTATCCGGATCCAAAGGCCCCAAAGTGACAATAATTAGGACAACCGGAGGGGATGGCTGTGGTGTGAGGATCACATGTGTTTACGCAGTGTTAATGCTTTGCTCCGATGCTCTATTAAAAGGAGCACCTTAATTGCCAGTAGTTCCCTAGAGGTCCCGCTGCCACGAGCTGGCTGGACAGAAGATGTTGTGCAAGTTCTCATTGCGAGCACGTATGACTATATTTGGAGCACATGCCTAGGATTGTTTAGTACTTGGATGCTTGTTATTATTTATCTGCAATGCCCTACATCTTGAAATTACATGTTTAGACTAGTCCATGCAACGCCCATCCATCCATCCCTATTCCTACCGCACGCGAATCCCACTGTTACCGTTACTGTTACTATTGCTCCTGTTTCACTGTTGCTTTGCTGTTGCTACTACAAAATGTTGCTACTGATAAACTTCTGTGAGCAAGAACTATTTCCATGTGCAGCTGAATTGACAACTCAGTTGTTAAGGCTTGCAAGTATTCTTTGGCTCCCCTTGTGTCGACGAATCAATAAATTAGGTAATACTACCCACTAAGACTGTTGCGATCCCCTACACTTGTGGGTCATCAATGCCCAAAGGACACAATTAGACCATTCCATGCATTGGAAACCCTAGCCCCATTTTAGTTCAACCGCCATAGTGGACCTAATAGTTCACCATCGGCGCTCCTCCTCATATGTGTGGATACCAGGGGATGTGTTATATGTTCAACACTTGAACATATCGTGGGATCGGATCGGATCATGGTACTGCACTGCTTTGACGCGCTTCATCAATTTCGCACATGCGTGTCTAGTGGTAATCCTCGTGGCCCTCTACCTCGGCAGGATCTGGGGAGTACTATGTAGGGAAAAAGTTTTTTCTACCTTTGCACGACCCAACAATGGTATCAGATCAATAGATTCTGGTTTTAGGCCCTTGATCGCACATATGTGATATGAAGTTAGAATTAGATTAGATCTACTTGTTGTTTTGGAGGTCGTTATATGTGATAGATCAGTTTTGTACAAGGTTGATTGGATCCACTGTATTTGGGGAAATGAATGATCTAGTTTCCGTGATCATACTACCAAGGTCGTGAACGACATACCCCTACCAGCTGGCTTTCACTATCGGGGTATACCGTGACACGTAAATCTAGATGCGGTGATCGAAGATCAAAGGAGTTTGATCGAATCATAATACTGATATGATTTCGGTAAAATTGTTTTATCCGATGAAGAAATCCATGATCGGAATGAAGATTGGATATGCTTTTTCCGAATAATTGAGACCGCCATCTTCACCTTGGCATAGAGCGTTAGATGTCGTTGCGAGATTCACAATGCCGGTAGATATAGTTTCTATGCATAACTTGTTTTTTGCAGGATGTTGTGAATGGTATGGCTTATGTTTATGTGATGTGTGTAATCCATAAGTGATCTACATATCATGGTTTTGTCAGCCAGATGGAGTCTAGGTGCTGTCGTTTTATTGTATAACGACTTGCTTAGATTCTCTATGTAATTTTCATTTACTAGCTAATGTAGCTTTTTGGAGAACCCGAACAGCATGCAAGTCGATGTAGAAATCGGCGACATGGAGTAAGATGGCTTGTGATAAGAGTTGACACTAGTCTACTTACAGGCTTTATGGAGATAGAGATCACCATAAAGAGAGCCATGCCATTTCACATTATAATTGTTTTATTTGTGTTATTTTTATGTTTTTGTTTTTACCTATATTAGATAGTTGGTAGAAAATAATCTCTTAAAGAAGGTCTAGTCGGTTTCCCTGCCAGTGCTACACCATCACAAGTTGTACATTCTTGGTATTGGGCTTATAAAACTGAGGTGCTACCAATTGTTTTCAACTAGGTGGATTTGAGTCGGACTCTTATAGAGGAAGCACTTGGTAAGCTAGACGGATCTATCACAACGGTTGTGGGACTCGAGGCAAAATTGTTCGGGAGACGAGGAATGTGATGCCACTCAACTAACATGAGTTGTGTAAGATACGATTGGCAAGAAGTTGCTTACCTAGATCACTTGACGACTAGCGTTGATGCTAAAGACCACTAGTCAGATTGCTTATTTAGGATCCTGAGTGGCAAAGTAACCATCAAAGGGGTGTTGGTTCTAGTAGGAGTATAAGTATTAAAAAGTTTAATATGCTTGCTCTTTTATGGATACATGTCTTAAGTGTTTTGCATATTTTCTGTTATAGATCAATGACACCAAGTAACCGTCTTTCTCAGTTATCCAGTTTTGCGTTGAGGTCAATCTTAAAAAAATATAATATTAATGGAACTAATTTCACCAACTGATATCGTAATCTGAGAATAGTTCTCAAACAAGAAACGAGGGACCATGTTATAGACAATCCATTTCCAGATGAGCCGGATGATAATGCGAAAGCCGTTGTTAATAATGCCTACCGTGGGACTAGAGATGACACTACAAGAGAAGTTAGCATTTACCATGAACCGGTTTCGTGGTTGAAGTCCTATTTTTCGTGGTTAAAAATTCTTCTACGACACATGGGTTTTGTGGTGAGAGCCCCGTTACCAAAGAATCTACTAAGATTTATCTTGATCTTCACTGTTGTCTTCCTTAGTTTTCTCTAAAGCTTCGTTTTGTTTCTTTTGGCTTCGAGTTCTATATCATCTTGAGGGTCGACAAGGTTTTCTTCCTCTTGGGTCATTTCTTGAGTTTCTTTAGCCTTCCGAGCTTGTTCTTCTTGATACTAAGGTGGACCTAGAGGTTCCTGCGTTCTTGTACCTTGTCTAGTAACAACGTTAGTAGTGTAGTTTTATCAAAATTATTTTCACTCAAATTATGAGCTTGAATCTCTCCTATTTGATCACATTAAATTTTAACCATCCTAACATGTTTATCCAGATGTCTAGTATCATGTCCTAGATAATCGAAGACTTCCGTTAGTTCCTTCATATCTTTTTTCATAAAGTTTGAGATGTTTATTATGATTATACCGGAATTGAGCTTGTTGACGCATACATTGTTGAAGAGCTTTACTCAGCTCATCTTCTGCTACTAAAGCTTGAAATACATCAACTTTATCTTTTTTAACAAAAAAAACAAGTTTAGTTGATATACTTTTTTCTTCCACTGACTTCTTAACCTGAGTTCTAGTGTTATATAAAGCATACTTTTCACGGTCGCCTGGCCTTGTTCGGTCATGGGAATCCAAAACACGGGAATCGAATAGGGCGTGGAGTATGAAACAAAGGAAATGAAACATACGAGATGTTCTGGACAGAGGAACTTTTGGTTCGATGAAAGACACAGAATAAGTATTGTTTGATACTCCCTCTGTTTTAAAATATAAGATATTTTAGGTTTATGAAGCAAATGTATCTAGACTTATTTAAGTATGTAAATTTATTCAACTTAAGAATAAATCTACACACTAAAAAAATCTAGATTCACAAACCTAAAACTTTTTATATTTTAAAACAGAGGGAGTATTATTTTCTTCGGACTCAAGAGAATCGCTTCTCGTCACATGGTCCATCGCACGTGCAAGCTTTTTTTAATTCGCATACAGTATCTGTCAACGCACGGACCCATCTTACCTCAGCCATCCGCGACCCCAAAGAGTTCAAGCCGTTTTCTTCGTTTTTGTTAGATGTTGTGTTTTTCCCGTGAAAAGTACAGGCCACCTAGACTTTTCAAAGGAATGGACTACCCGATTCATGCAAAGCCAACGCACTTGTAGGAAAAATATGCGACGGAATCTGGACCCGTAAAATTCCTGCAAAATTCCTGCACACGAACGGACCATATGCGTGCGTCGGTGGGTACGTGTGGGCGGGAATGGAGCACTATTATTGGGTGTGTTTGACTTGACGGTTGAGGCAGGGAGAAGTACATATGTGCATGGCGTGTCGGGGTCGTTGCTTCTGTTGAGATGTTTGGTTGGATGCCATCATGTTGGAGAGGCTAAAAAGTCAGTAAAAAAGATTGCCACCCACCACCGGAAGTGCAGAAAAGTACAACACCCAGGTTCCTCGCTTGTTCCCACAGTACACGTGTTTTTTAGTTTTTGTTTTGGAAAAACAGTTTTTTTTTATCTAGGCAAGGTAGACGCCGACGGTGTATTTATATGCCGACGGAAAGGTCGGGCCCGTCGGCCCACTTGCCCGGGTTCATCAGCTGGTCCAGCCAGCCGTCGGCGTACACTTGCCGTCGGCGTAGGGAGAGAAGCGCCGACGGCGGCCGTCGACGAAGCAAAACCGTCGGCGTCAACGGGAAAGACCCTGACGGTGACTGTCGGCCTAGCTGCGGCCGTCGGCGTAAAGCCCTAGTTAACGGCCCATCTGACGGGCCCTGTGACGCCGTTGCACGCACAGTTACGCCGACGGGAAAGCCGTCGGCCTAGGTTTTTTTTTCATTTTTTCTCCAATGTATAAAATACTTATAGTTGATTTATTTTTTTATTTTCTACGCTAATTTAATGTAGATGTAATTTATAAATAAATTGGTGTTTGTAAATTAACCACACGAATTTTATCGTATCCCACCACACCCGCAAAGAATAGCGACGCGAATCTTATGGAACCCGATGCGAAAATATAAATGTAAAATAGGAACAACAAAATACACATATAATACACAACTACAACATAAATATTGAAGATATGTCTCATTTTGTACGAACCCCGAAGAACCGAAACCTCTCTTTTGGGGAAACCCTAGAAAGCCCTCTCTTTTGGGGACCCTCGGGCATCGAACCCACTATTTGGAGAACCCTATATCGTGTGAAGGTTATCGCATGCACGCTTTTAAAGGCCAAAAAATTACATTGGTATAACCAAAACAAACCAAGACTACCAAAAAAGTATATTGGTTAACCCACGTTGCATGCGATAACACTTAGAGAAGAGGCTCCCGCCGCGGGCCAAACGCGGGTAAACCGGTGGAACCTTGGGCCTGTCCTTGGTTTTCCATGTAGATATGACCTAAACAAACCTAAACCACCAAGAGACTCCATTGTTTAACCCTCGTACAGAGAATGCTACGGGGGTAGACCCGCGGGGCCCTCGGATTAAGGTTTCATCGGAAAAGGACCGCCCGAGGACCGGGATGCCACGGGAACATGCGTGTGGCCCTAGCATACATGCACAAGGGTGGTGGATTGCCCCTAGATGGCAAACCTAGCTCCCGGGTGTGACCGTCCACGTTGCATGCGATAACACTTATAGAAGTGTGCTGGACATGTAGGAGCAGGCTCCCTTCGCTGGTCAAACGAGGGTAAACCGGTAGAACCTTGGGCATATCCTTGATTTTCCATGTAGATATGACCTAAACAAACCTAAACCACCAAGAGAGTGTGTTGTTCAACCCTCGTACGGAGAATGCGACGGGGCTAGACCCGCGGGGTCCTCGAATTAGGAGTTTTGTCGGAAAAGGACCGCCTGAGGGCCGGGATGCCGCGGGAACATGCATGTGGCCCTAGAATACATGCACAAGGGTGGTGGATTGCCCCTAGATGGCAAACCTAGCTCCCGGGTGTGACCGTCCATGTTGCATGCGATAACACTTATAGAAGTGTGCTGGACATGTAGGAGCAGGCTCCCGCCGCGGGTCAAACGAGCGCAAAACCGGTGGAACCTTGGGCCTGTCCTTGGTTTTCCATGTAGATATGACCTAAACAAAACTAAACCACCAAGAGAGTGCGTTGTTCAACCCTCGTACGGAGAATGATATGGGGGTAGACCCGCGGGGCCCTCGGATTAGGGTTTCGTCGGAAAATGACCGCCAGATGGCCGGGATGACACGGGAACATGCGTGTGGCCCTAGAATACATGCACAAGGGTTGTTGATTGCCCCTAGATGGCAAACCTAGCTCCCGGGTGTGACCGTCCATGTTGCATGTGATAACACGTATAGAAGTGTGCTGGACATGTAGGAGCAGGCGCCCACCACGGGTCAAACGAGGGTAAACCAGTGGAACCTTGGGCCTATCCTTGGTTTTCCATGTAGATATGACCTAAAGAAACCTAAACCACCAAGAGAGTGTGTTGTTCAACCCTCGTACGGAGAATGCTACGAGGGTAGACCCGCGGGGCCCTCGGATTAGGGTTTCGTCGGAAAAGGACCGCCCGAGGGCCGGGATGCCGCGGGAACATGCATGTGGCCCTAGAATACATGCACAAGGGTGGTGGATTGCCCCTAGATGGCAAACCTAGCTCCCGGGTGTGACCGTCCACGTTGCATGCGATAACACTTATAGAAGTGTGCTGGACATGTAGGAGTAGGCTCCCGCCGCGGGTCAAACGAGGGTAAACCGGTGGAACCTTGGGCCTGTCCTTGGTTTTCCATGTAGAAATGACCTAAACAAACCTAAACTACCAAGAGAGTGCGTTGTTCAACATTCGTACGGAGAATGCTACGGGGGTAGCGGGGCCCTCGGATTAGGGTTTCGTCGGAAAAGGAGCGCCCGAGTGCCGGGATGCCGCGGGAACATGCGTGTGGACCTAGACTAAATGCACAAGGGTGGTAGAATGCCCCTAGATGGAAACCCTAGCTCCCGGGTGTGACCGTCCACGTTGCATGCGATAACCCTTATAGAAGTGTGTTGGACATGTAGGAGGAGGCTCCCGCCGCGGATCAAACGAGGGTAAACCGGTGGAACCTTGGGCCTATCCTTGGTTTTCCATGTAGATATGACCTAAAAAAACCTAAACCACCAAGAGAGTGCGTTGTTCAACCCTCATACGGAGAATGCTATGGGGGTAGACCCGCGGGGCCCTCGGATTAGGGTTTCGTCAAAAAAGGACCGCCCGAGGGCCGGGATGACACGGGAACATGCGTGTGGCTCTAGAATACATGCACAAGGGTGGTGAATTGCCCCTATATGGAAAACCTAGCTCCCGGGTGTGACCGTCCACGTTGCATGCGATAACACTTAGAGAAGTGTGCTGGACATGTAGGAGCAGGTTCCCGCCGCGGATCAAACGAGGGTAAACCGGTGGAACCTTGGGCCTATCCTTCGTTTTCCATGTAGATATGACCTAAACAAACCTTAACCACCAAGAGAGTGCATTGTTCAACCCTCGTACGGAGAATGCTACGGGGGTAGACCCGCGGGGCCTTGGATTAGTGTTTCGTCGGAAAAGGACCGCCCGAGGGCCGGGATGACACGGGAACATGCGTGTGGTCCTAGAATACATGCACAAGGGTGGTGGATTGCCCCTAGATGGAAAACCTAGCTCCCGGGTATGACCGTCCACGTTGCATGCGTTAACATGTATAGAAGTGTGCTGGACATGTTGGAGCACGCTCCCGCTGCGAGTCAAATGAGGGTAAACCGGTGGAACCTTGGGCCTATCCTCTGTTTTCCATGTAGATATGACCTAAAGAAACCTAAACCACCAAGAGAGTGTGTTGTTCAACCCTCGTACGGAGAATGCTACGGGGGTAGACCCGCAGGGCCCTCGGATTAGGGTTTTGTCAGAGAAGGAGAGCCCGACTGTCGAGATGTCACGGGAACATGCGTGTGGCCCTAGAATAAATGCACAGGGCTGGTGGATTGCCCCTAGATGGAAAACCTAGCTCCCGGGTGTGACCGTCCACGTTGCATGCGATAATACTTAGAGAAGTGTGCTGGACATGAGGAGCAGGCTCCCGCCGCGGGTCAAACGAGGGTAAACCGGTGGAACCTTGGGCCTATCCTTGGTTTTCCATGTAGATATGACCTAAGCAAATCTAAACCACCAAGAGAGTGCGTTGTTAAACCCTCATATGGAGAATGCTACGGGGGTAGACCCGCGGGGCCATCGGATTAGGGTTTCGTCGGAAAAGGACCGCCCGAGTGCCGGGATGCCCCGGGAACATGCGTGTGGCCATAGAATACATGCGCAAGGGTGGTGGAATGCCCCTAGATGGAAAACCTAGCTCCCGGGTGTGACCGTCCACATTGCATGCGATAACACTTAGAGAAGTGTGCTGGACATGTAGGAGCAGGCTCCCGCCGCGGATCAAATGAGGGTAAACCGGTGGAACCTTGGGCCTATCCTTGGTTTTCCATGTAGATATGACCTAAACAAACCTAAACCACCAAGAGAGTGTGTTGTTCAACCCTCGTACGGATAATGCTATGGGGGTAGACCCGCGGGGCCCTCGGATTAGGGTTTCATCGGAAAAGGACCACCCGAGTCCCGGGATGCCGCGGGAACATGCGTGTGGTCCTAGAATACATGCACAAGGGTGGTGGAATGCCCCTAGATAGAAAACCTAGCTCCTGGGTGTGACCGTCCATGTTGCATGCGATAACACTTATAGAAGTGTGTTGGACATGTAGGAGCAGGCTCCCTCCACGGGTCAAACGAGGGTAAACCGGTGGAACCTTGGGCCTATACTTGGTTTTCGATGTAGATATGACCTAAACAAACCTAAACCACCAAGAGAGTGTGTTGTTCAACTCTCGTACAAAGAATGCTACGGGGGTAGACCCGCGAGGCCCTCGGATTAGGGTTTCGTCGGAAAAGGAGCTCCCGAGTGTCGGGATGCCATGGCAACGTGCGTGTGGCCCTAGAATACATGCACAAGGGTGGTGGAATGCCCCTAGATGGAAAACCTAGCTCCCGGGTGTGACCGTCCATGTTGCATGCGATAACACGTATAAAAGTGTGTTGGACATGTAGGAGCAGGCTCCCGTCGCGGATCAAATGAGGGTAAACCGGTGGAACCTTGGGCCTATCCTTGGTTTCCCATGTATATATGACCTAAACAAACCTAAACCACCAAGAGAGTGCGTTGTTCAACCCTCGTACGGAGAATTCTATGGGGGTAGACCCGCGGGGCCCTCGGATTAGGGTTTCGTCGGAAAAGGAGCGCCCGAGTGCCGGGATGCCATGGGAACATGAGTGTGGCCCTAGAATACATTCACAAGGGTGGTGGAATGCCCCTATATGGATAACCTAGCTCCCGGGTGTGACTGTCCACGTTGCATGCGATAACACGTATAAAAGTGTGATGGACATGTAGGAGGAGGCTCCCGCCGCGGATCAAACGAGGGTAAACCGGTGGAACCTTGGGCCTATCCTTGGTTTTCCATGTAGATATGACCTAAACAAACCTAAACCACCAAGAGAGTGTGTTGTTTCAACCCTCGTACGGAGAATGCTATAGGGGTAGACCCGCGGGGCCCTCGGATTATGGTTTCGTCGGAAAAGGACCGCCCGAGTGCTGGGATGCCGCGGGAACATGTGTGTGGCCCTAGAATACATGCACAAGGGTGGTGGAATGCCCGTAGATGGAAAACCTAGCTCCCGGGTGTGACCATCCACGTTGCATGCGATAACACGGACAAAAGTGTGCTGGACATGTAGGAGCAGGCTCCCGCCGCGGATCAAATGAGGGTAAACCGGTGGAACCTTGGTCCTATCCTTGGTTTTCCATGTAGATATGACCTAAACAAACCTAAACCACCAAAAGAGTGCATTGTTCAACCCTCGTACGGAGAATGCTACGGGGGTAGACCCGCGGGGCCCTCGGATTAGGGTTTCATTTGAAAAGGACCGCCCGAGTGCCTGGATGCCACGGGAACATGCGTGTGGCCCTAGAATACATGCACAAGGGTGGTGGAATGCCCCTATATGGAAAACCTAGCTCCCGGGTGTGACCGTCCACATTGCATCCGTTAACACTTAGAGAAGTGTGCTGGACATGTAGTAGGAGGCTCCCGCCGCGGGTCAAACGAGGGTAAACCGGTGGAACCTTGGGCCTACCCTTGGTTTTCCATATAGATATGACATAAACAAACCTAAACCACCAAGAGAGTGCATTGTTCAACCCTCGTACGGAGAATGCTACGGGGGTAGACCTGCGGGGCCCTCGGATTAGGGTTTCGTCGGAAAAGGACTGCACAAGGGTGGTGGAAAAAATAATCATTTTAGAATATTATATTTTTTTATAATGTAATAAAAATAATCATTTTTTATAGTTTAGCTACGTCGATGGCAAACTTGCGTAATATAACCACACAAAAAATGTAGATAGAAGTTTAATAAAAATTAATAATTTTTTAGAATATTATATTTTTTAAAATATAATAAAAAATAACATTTTTTATAATGTATGGAATTTTTTCCAGACTAGACCAGTTTTTTCAGAGAGGTTACGCCGACGGCCTTGCCGTCGGCCTAGCCCAGTTTTTTTTTCAAAGAGGCTACGCCGACGCCTAGCCTAGTAAGTGGATAAGCCCCGCTGGCTCCCTTCCCTTCCACACCCATCCAACCCCGCGCGCGCGAGCTTCTCTGCCTCCACCCCGCCGTCGTGCGTAGCTCGCCGCCACCCCCGTCGCCATGACGCCACCGCCGCCCCTCCTCCTCATCCTCCCGCTCACCGGCCCACCCCCGATCTCCTCCTCCCCCGCCTCCCCTCCTCCTCCCCTGCCTCCCTTATCCCACCGCCGGCCCCTCCCCTCCCCCGAGCTCCTCCTTCTCTGCCTCCCCTCCTTCCCAGCCTCCCAAGCCTCCCCTCCTCACCCAAGGCCCCTCCCCCGAGATCCTCCTCCCTTCCTCCCCTCCTCCTCGTCGGTGCCTCCCCCTCCCGGCCGGCCCCTTCCCCCTCTGCCTCCCCTCCTCCCCGCTGGCCCCTCCCCCCTCTGCTTCCCTTGCTACCCGCAGGCCCCTTCCCCCTCTGCCTCCCCTCCTCCTACATGTATGTTGCTAATTATTCTAGATATGAAATGTTCTAGTTGCTAATTAACTAGATATTGTTTGTTGCTAATTAACTAGATATTATATGTTGTTGTTCATGTTGCTAATTAACTAGATATGAAATGTTGTTGTTCATGTTTCTAATTATTCTCATGTGTGTTGAAATGTTTTTCGCTAGCTCATGTCGCTGTCCCGAAGGTCGCTGTCCCAGAGGTCGTCTTCCCGGAGGTCACCGTCTCGGAGGTTGCCTACTTCCTCTGCCGCCGAGGGTGAGCTAGAACTCCGTCTCCTCCCTCGCATTTTTATGTCAGTAGATTCCATTTCCACATCAAGTCGCGTCACCTAGGTGTCATTTCCCGTCTGCGAGCGTTACGCGGATAAATATGCATTAGAGGTCGCATATTATGAAGCGTAACACTTGCGACATTTACGAGACAGTCGGCGGATGCGTAGTTGGGTACGTTCTTCATGCTATACCCTGGTCCGAGTCAGGATTTCGGTAGCGCCTCCCCGTTATTCTCCGGATGCACATCCTCCTGGATTTTTGCCGAGACGTGTATCGGGAGAGAAGCGGGGAGGTGCTGCCGAAATTCTGTCTCTGACCAGGGCAGAGCATGGAGAACATACTCAATATACGGATCCGGCGGCTGCTAGGACCCTCTATACCTATTAGAGATGTAGGTCATGCGTTTTTCCCGATAGATAAATAGAAAATATGATGCATTTAGTTTCATGCTATTATTTGATATGAAATGCTATGTTTATTGTTTGGCTCCCAATAAAACAGAGGATGGCTGATAATGGGTGGATGTATAGTGGCCGTACTAGTGTTGTTGATTGAACAGATGAGTGGGCATGGAAGACTGATCTGTTAGTGAAGGAGTTAGCGCGTGGTTCAAAGGCAGACATTCGTCCAACTTGCCCTTGCGCTCATTGCAATAAGCGTCATTGTCAGTCAAAGGAGGAAATGAAAAAACACCTTTGGAGATATGGTTATATGCGGGACTTCGTCACGATGGTTGACTTTACTCAGTACGAACGTGATAGAGATGAGGTGATGTGGCAACGGATAAATGGCAATGAGGGCGATGGGATTAGAAATTTGCTAGATGATTTCAATGATGCCGACATGCCAGATTCGCCACCTTCACATGAACCAGATGAACCGCCAGAACCGGAGGAACCTCGTGAACTAGAGGATCCGGAGCCAAGCGCGAAGGCCTTCTATGATTTCATGGCCTCGGCTAAGAGGCCTCTGTACAAGGGTTCAAAGATTTCTCAGCTCGATGCCATCTCGCAAGCACTAGCCAAAAAGCTCCAGTACGGCAACACCCGTTCATGCTTTGAAGACCATCTGCAAATGTATGGTAACATGTTGCCCGAAGGGCATTGTCTGCCTAAAACCATGTACGAAGCAAAGAAAATCATGCGAGCCCTCAGTATGGAATACCAAAAGATAGATTGTTGTCCAAAAGGTTGCCTCTTGTTTTGGAAACAGTTTGCGGATGACAATTACTGTAGCAAGTGTGGGGCCTCTAGGTATCATGAGGTACAGGGAGACGATGGTCAGATGACACAGACAAAAGTCTCCATGAAGATTCTTCGTTATCTCCCATTCATAAAAAGAATCCAGCGGCTTTACATGACCAAGGAGTCTGCCACACAGATGACGTGGCACAAGACGGGGAAGAGATACGAGGATGAGCAAGGACGGGTAAAGATGGGACATCCATCTGATGGTAAGGCATGGAAGAACTTTGATAGAGACCACCCCGATGAGGCAGGAGAGGCTCGGAATGTCAGAATTGCTATAACAACAGATGGATTCAATCCATATGGTATGTCGACCACCTCGTATAGCTGCTGGCCCGTGTTTGTTATTCCGCTCAATCTCCCTCCCGGAGCCCTAATGCAAAGGAAGACCATATTCCTGTCGCTGATCATTCCAGGGCCTGAATACCCGGGGAAGAATTTGAGTGTATACATGCAACCGTTTGTGGAAGATCTAAACCAGTCTTGGCACCACGGGACGTTGACATACGACCGTGCATCAAAGACAAACTTCTAGATGAAAGTTTGGTTCCACTATTCCATGCACGACATGCCCGGGTACGCCCTATTTTGCGGATGGTGTATAGCTGGTAAGTGGCCATGCCTAGTGTGGAGGCATCTATTGGAGATATGCCCTAGAGGCAATAATAAATATAGTTATTATTATATCTTTGTGTTTATGATAAATGTTTACATTCATGCAATAATAGTATTAACAAGGAAACATTAATACTTGTGTGATTTGTAGACTAAAATAAAGAGTCCCTAGTAAAGCCTCTATATAATACTAGCTTGTTGGTTAATAGATGATTGTGGTTTCCCTATCATGAACATTGAGATGTTATTAACAACAAGATCATATCGTTAGGAGAATGATATGGTGGACATACTCCTATAGATAAGCGTAGCATAAAGATCAAGTCATTTTAATAGTTCAATTGCTATATGCTTTCTGATACATAGTAATCTAATTCCTTCGACCATGAGATCATGCATATCACCTTTACCGGATGGATGCTTTGATGACATCAAACACCACACCGTAACTGGGTGGCTATAAAGGTGGCATTGAGTGTTCGGAAAGTATTGGTTGAAACACATGGATCAAGAGTGGGATTTGTCCATCCATATGACGGATAGATATACTCTGGGCCCTCTCGGTGGAATGTCATCCAATTAGCTTGCAAGCATGTGACTGGCTCACAAGGGATCACATATCACGGGAACGAGAAAAGAGTACTTATCAGTAACGAGGTTGAACTAGGTATGCAGAGATACCGACGATCATAACCTCGGATAAGTAAACTATCGTGAGACAAAAGGAAATTGATATCGTATGTAAGTGGTTCATTCGATCGCAAAGTAATCTTAGAAATATGTGGGAGCCATATGAATTTCCAGATTCCTCTATTGGTTATTGATCGGAGAAGTGTCTCGATCATGTCCGCATAATTCACGAACCGTAGGGAGACACACTTAAGGATTCGACGTTGTTTAAGTAGTTATGGAATGATGAGAAAGAGTCCGAATGTTGTTTGGAGTCTCGAATGGGATTCGGGATATCACGAGGAGATCCGGAATGGTCCGGAGAATAAGATTCATATAAGGAAAGTCCCGTTTCGGAGTTGGAGAATGGTTCCGGTGTTTTCATCGGGAATGTTCTAGAAGGTTCCGGAATGTCCGGCACTCCGGAGGGGAAGGGTACATGAATGTGTTATATCAAGTTGGTATGATTGCATCATGTACTAAGTGTCATCGCTGAACAAAATAGAGTATTAAATCAAATCCTTGTTTGAAAAGTCAAACGCCAAGTTTGAAAGTCAAATGGCTATTTTTGGGAAGTGGAAAAGGAGGAGGAAACCGAGTTGGGGAGGAGTCCCTCCTCCCCACCGCCGGCGCACCACCAAGCCGAGTTGGGGAGGGACTCCCCTCCCCTTGGACGGCCCCCTCCACCTATAAAAGGAGGGGCAGGGCTCCCCTCCTAGACACACAAGATCCTCTCCTCCAAACCCTAGTACCAAGCCGCCGCCGCCTCCATAGCCGCCGCCGGCCCTAGGGCACTTGCCGCCGCCGCCTAGGTGAAACCCTAGCCGTCGGCCTAGCCCCCACCTCAGCGTGTCTAAACCCTAGATCGTCGAGGGACTCTCTCATACTCCACCATACTCGCTCCGGCTTAAGGCGAAGCCCTGCGAGATCTCCCCTCTACTTCCGGTACCACGCCGTTGTGCTGCCGGAATCGCGAGGAGAGTGCTACAACCTCCGCTGCCTGCTGGAACAAGGGATAGGAAGGTCTTCATCGAGTACCGAACATGTGACCGACTGCAGAAGTGCTGCCGGAACGCAGCGCCGAAAGGATCTTTTACGCGATCTTGAGATTGGCAAGTGTATGACTACATCACCCACGAGAATCTTTTACGCTCTCGTTAACCGCTTTGGAATCTTCGAGGGTGAGTACTCTAATCGACTCGTTGCTACAATCTAGTAGATAGATCTTAGCTTGTTTGTGTTCATGCGGTAGAATTTTTTTGTTTTCCATGCTACGAACCTACAGTGGTATCAGAGCCGTGTCTATATATAGATCTGTTGCACGAGTAGAACACAATGGTCATTGTGGGTGTTGATGCTTTTATTGTCGATTGCTTCTTGTGTACTTTGCATCTTGCGGTATGTTGGGATGAAGCGGCCCGGGCTAACCTTACATGACATCGTTCATGAGACTTGCTCCACGCTTGACATGCAACTTGTATTTCATAAGTGGTTTTGCGGGTGCCTGTTTCTCCTAGCATAGTTAAGATTCAATTTACAACGGGTGATTAACAATACTAGTATCAATGTTGTGGTTCATGTTCGTAAGTTAGAACGACACTTATTGAAAGCCCCAAACCACGTAAAACATGCAAAGAAATTAGAGGCGTCTAACTTTGTTTTGCAGGGGTGTGTTATGATGTGATATGGCCATGATTGTGATTATATTTGATGTATGCAATGTTCCTTATTGTAAGTTGGCAACTGGCAGGAGCCATATGGTTTTCTTTAATTTATGTTAAGACCCACGTGTCTATTCAAAGTAGTTGTAATAGTTGAAGCCGGTGGACGACAACCATGGAGAAGCGTCATTGACCTTGATGCAATGCCGGTGATGATGGAGATCATGTTCGTGCTAGAAGATGGAGATCGGAAGCACAAAGAAGAAAGGCCATATCATATCACATATTATGAATTGCATGTGATGTTAATCCTTTATGCATCTTGTATTGCTTAGTAGACGGCGGTAGCATTATAATATGATCCCTCATGGACATGAATTTCAAGTCATAAAGTGTTCACCCTTAGTTAGCACCGTTGCTAAAGCTTGTTGTTTCGAAGCACCATGTGATGATCGGGTGTGTTAGATTCCGCAAGTGTATACAACGTGAGCAAGCCAGATTTGCTCATGCGGAAACTAAGGTTTGATCTTGACGAGCCTAGCATGTACAGACATGGTCTCGGAACACGGATCACCGAAAGGTAAAGCATGAATCACATAGTAGATATGATGAACATGTCGATTGTTCGCCATTGAAACTATATTAACTCTCGTGATGATCGGTGTTGATGTGGTGGATTTGGTTCGTGTGATCACAAAAACAATGTGAGGGATATTGTTTTGAGTGGGAGTTCACCTAGATTAATTTTATTATTAATTTGAACTCAATTTGTCATAAACTTAGTCTAAACTATTGCAAATATGTTGTAGATCAATGGCAGCCCCTACCATCAATTTTAATGCGTTCCTAGAGAAAGAAAAGTTGAAAAACAATGGAAGCAACTTCGCGGATTGGTTCCGCAATTTGAGGATTGTCCTCACAGCTGGTAATTTGACCTATGTGCTGGATACACCGCTGGGTGACCCACCTGCAGCTGATGCTGCCAATGAAGTAAAGAATGTTTACCTCACTCGGAAGACTCAGTACTCCACGGTTCAGTGTTCTATCTTGTATGGTTTAGAATCGGAGCTTCAGAAAAGGTTTGAGAATTCAGACCCATATGATATTGTCGAGGATCTCAAATTGATCTTTGAGACTCATGCGGCAATTGAAAGCTATGAGGCTTCTGAAAAGTTCTTTAACTGCAAGATGGAAGAGGGCAGATCCGTCAGTGAGCATGTGCTTAAGATGTCTGGGCACGCAAACAAACTTCAAAGCTTGGGTATAGTGATTCCTAATGCTTTGGGGATTTACCGTGTCCTCCAATCACTACCAGCAAGTTACAAGAACTTTGTGATGAACTACAACATGCAGAACATGAACAAGACGTTGCCAGAACTCTTTGCCATGTTGAAATCTGCAGAAGTGGAGATCAAGAAAGAGCACCAAGTGTTGTTGGTCAATAAGACCACCAAATTCAAGAAAGGCAAGTCTAAGCAGAAGGGACACTTCAAGAAGGGTGGTAAGAAAGTTACCGCGCCAACGAAGAAGACCAAGGCTGGACCTAAGCCTGATACTGAGTGCTTTTACTGCAAGGGAGAAGGTCACTGGAAGCGGAATTTCCCAAAGTACTTGGCGGATTTGAAGAACATCAACATCAAGAAGAAAGGTATATCTGATATACATGTTATTGATGTGTATCTCACTAGTACTCGTAGTAGTGCCTGGGTATTTGATACTGGTTCGGTTGCTCATATTTGTAACTCGAAACAGGTGCTGCAGAATAAACGGAAGCTAGCGAAGAACGAGGTGACGATGCGCGTGGGAAACGGATCAAAGGTTAATGTGATCGCGGTCGGCACGCTACCCCTTCATCTACCATCGGGATTAGTTTTATACTTAAATAATTGTTATTTGGTGCCTGTGTTAAGCATGAACATTATATCGGGATCTTGTTTATTGCGAGACGGTTACTTGTTTAAGTCCGAGAATAATGGTTGTTCGATTTATATGAGTAATATGTTTTATGCACATGCATCTATGATAGATGGTCTATTCTTGTTGAATCTCGATAGTGGAAATACACATATTAATAACATTGAGGCTAAACGTTTGAAATCGAGCGATAACTCGACCTATATGTGGCACTGTTGTCTTGGTCACATTGGAGTGAAGCGTATGAAGAAACTCCATTCCGATGGACTTCTTGAATCACTTGATTTCGAATCACTTGAAAGATGCGAAGCATGTCTGATGGGTAAAATGACTAAGACTCCATTTTCTGGTATGATGGAGCAAGCTACGGACTTATTAGAAATCATACATACCGATGTGTGTGGACCAATGAGTGTAGCATCGCGCGGTGGTTATCGTTATGTTCTTACCTTCACGGATGACTTGAGTAGATATGGGTATATCTATTTCATGAAACATAAGTCCGAAACTTTCAAGAAGTTTAAGGAATTTCAAAGTGAGGTAGAGAATTAACGTAACAAGAAGATTAAATTTCTACATTCTGATCGTGGAGGTGAATATCTAAGTTACGAGTTTGGCGAGCATTTGAAGAAATGCGGAATACTTTCACAATTGACACCGCCGGGAACACCACAGCGTAATGGTGTGTCCGAACGTCGTAATCGAACTCTCTTAGATATGGTTCGTTCTATGATGTCACTTACAGATTTACCGCTATCATTTTGGGGTTATGCATTAGAAACAGCCGCATTCACTTTAAATAGGGCACCGTCTAAATCCGTTGAAACGACACCGTATGAATTATGGTTTGGGAAGAAACCTAGATTGTCGTTCCTTAAAGTTTGGGGTTGTGAAGCCTATGTAAAGAAGTTACAGCCGGACAAGCTTGAACCCAAAGCGGAAAAATGCGTCTTCATAGGATACCCGAAGGAAACTATTGGGTATACCTTCTATCATAGATCCGAAGGCAAAATCTTCGTTGCCAAGAATGGATCATTTCTAGAGAAGGAATTTCTCTCGAAAGAAGTGACTGGAAGGAAAGTAGAACTCGACGAGGTTGTTGAACCTTCTCTCGAAATTGCGAGTAGCGCAGCACCGGAAGAAGTTCCTGTGGTGCCTGCACCAGTTAGAGAGGAAGCTAATGATGATGATCATGAAACTTTGGTTTAAGTTGCTACAGAGCCTCGCAGGTCAACGAGAACTCGTACCACTCCAGATTGGTATGATCCCGTTATGAGTGTCATGTTGGTGGACAACACCGATGACCCTGAGACATATGAGGAAGCGATAATGAGCCCAGATTCCAATAAATGGCAAGAAGCCATGAAATCCGAGATTGGATCCATGTACGAAAACCAAGTATGGACTTTGGTGGACTTACCAGATGGCCGGAAGGCTGTCGAGAACAAATGGATTTTCAAGAAGAAAACAGATGCTGATGGTAATGTTACTGTCTATAAAGCTCGACTTGTCGCAAAGGGGTTTCGACAAATTCAAGGAGTTGACTACGATGAGACTTTCTCACCAGTAGCGAAGCTAAAGTCTGTGAGGATTATGTTAGCAATCGCTGCATATTATGATAATGAGATATGGCAGATGGATGTCAAAATAGCATTCCTCAATGGAGACATTGATTAAGAGTTGTATATGATGCAACCCAAAGGTTTTGTCGATCCTAAAGATGCTAACAAGGTATGCAAACTTCAACGGTCCATCTATGGATTGAAGCAAGCATCCCGAAGTTGGAATCAACGTTTTGATAAGGTAATCAAAAGTTTTGGTTTTATACAAACTTATGGAGAAGCTTGTATTTACAAGAAAGTGAGTGGGAGCTCTGTAGCATTCTTAATACTATATGTAGATGACATATTGTTGATTGGGAATGATGTAGACCTTCTTAATAGTGTCAAAGAATATTTGAATAATATTTTTTCAATGAAAGATCTTGGAGAAGTAGCTTACATATTAGGCATAAAGATTTATAGAGATAGATCAAGACGCCAAATCTCATTGTCACAAAGTACATATTTGGACAAAGTTCTAAAGAGGTTTGGAATGGAAGATAGCAAGAAAGGGTTCTTGCCCATGTTGCCCAATACGACCTTGAGTAAAACTCAAAGTCCGACATCGGCAGAAGATAGAGAAAAGATGAGTAAGACTCCCTATGCCTCAGCCATAGGATCTCTAATGTATGCCATGCTATGTACTAGACCCGACATTGCATATGCTGTTAGTTTAACTAGCAGATATCAAAGTGATCCAGGAGTGGATCATTGGACAGCGGTCAAAAACATCCTTAAGTACTTGAGAAGAACTAAGGATATGGTTCTTTCTTATGGAGGTGATGAACAGCTCGTTGTTAATGGTTACACCGATGCTAGTTGGAACACCGATCCGGATGATTCTAAATCACAATCTGGATACGTATTTATTTTGAATGGTGCAGCAGTTAGATGGAGGAGTGCAAAGCAAAGCGTTGTGGCGAGATCTTCAACTGAATCGGAATACATGGCTGCTTCGGAGGCTTCACAAGAAGCGATATGGATGAAAGAGTTCATTACAGAGCTGGGTGTGGTTCCTAGTACGCTGGACCCAATGTCTATCTACTGTGATAACATGGGCGCCATAGCCAATGCGCAAGAACCAAGGTCACACAAGAAGCTGAAGCACATCAAGCTACGTTTTCACGCTATTCGAGAACATGTCCAAGATGGGGACATAAAGATTTGCAAAGTACACACAGATCTGAATGTGGCGGATCCATTGACTAAACCTCTCCCGAGGGCAAAACATGACCAACACCAAACTGCCATGGGTGTTCGGTATATTACCATGTAATCTAGATTAGATGACTCTAGTGCAAGTGGGAGACTGTTGGAGATATGCCCGAGAGGCAATAATAAATATAGTTATTATTATATCTTTGTGTTTATGATAAATGTTTACATTCATGCTATAATAGTATTAACAAGGAAACATTAATACGTGTGTGATTTGTAGACTAAAATAAAGAGTCCCTAGTAAATCCTCTATATAATACTAGCTTGTTGGTTAATAGATGATTGTGGTTTCCCTATCTTGAACATTGAGATGTTATTAACAACAAGATCATATCGTTAGGAGAATGATATGGTGGACATACTCCTATAGATAAGCGTAGCATAAAGATCAAGTCATTTTAATAGTTCAATTGCTATATGCTTTCTGATACATAGTAATCTAATTCCTTCGACCATGAGATCATGCATATCACCTTTACCGGATGGATGCTTTGATGACATCAAACACCAAACCGTAACTGGGTGCCTATAAAGGTGGCATTGAGTGTTCGGAAAGTATTGGTTGAAACACATGGATCAAGAGTGGGATTTGTCCATCCATATGACGGATAGATATACTCTGGGCCCTCTCGGTGGAATGTCATCCAATTAGCTTGCAAGCATGTGACTGGCTCACAAGGGATCACATATCACGGGAACGAGAAAAGAGTACTTATCAGTAACGAGGTTGAACTAGGTATGCAGAGATACCGACGATCATAACCTCGGATAAGTAAACTATCGTGAGACAAAGGGAAATTGATATCGTATGTAAGTGGTTCATTCGATCACAAAGTAATCGTAGAAATATGTGGGAGCCATATGAATTTCCAGATTCCTCTATTGGTTATTGATCGGAGAAGTGTCTCGATCATGTCCGCATAATTCACGAACCGTAGGGAGACACACTTAAGGATTCAACGTTGTTTAAGTAGTTATGGAATGATGAGAAAGAGTCTGAATGTTGTTCGGAGTCTCGAATGGGATTCGGGATATCACGAGGAGATCCGGAATGGTCCAGAGAATAAGATTCATATAAGGAAAGTCCCGTTACGGAGTTGGAGAATGGTTCCGGTGTTTTCATCGGGAATGTTCTAGAAGGTTCCGGAATGTCTGGCACTCCGGAGGGGAAGGGTACATGAATGTGTTATATCAAGTTAGTATGATTGCATCATGCACTAAGTGTCATCGCTGAACAAAATAGAGGATTAAATCAAATCCTTGTTTGAAAAGTCAAACGCCAAGTTTGAAAGTCAAACGACTATTTTTGGGAAATGGAAAAGGAGGAGGAAACCGAGTTGGGGAGGAGTCCCTCCTCCCCACCGCCGGCGCACCACCAAGCCGAGTTGGGGAGGGACTCCCCTCCCCTTGGCCGGCCCCCTCCACCTATAAAAGGAGGGGCAGGGCTCCCCTCCTAGACACACAAGATCCTCTCCTCCAAACCCTAGTACCAAGCCGTCGCCGCCTCCATAGTCGCCGCCGGCCCTAGGGCACTTGCCGTCGCCGCCTAGGTGAAACCCTAGCCGCCGTCCTATCCCCCTCCTCGGCGTGTCTAAACCCTAGATCGTCGAGGGACTCTCTCATACTCCACCATACTCGCTCCGGCTTAAGGCGAAGCCCTGCGAGATCTCCCCTCTACTTCCGGTACCACGCCGTTGTGCTGCCGGAATCGCGAGGAGAGTGCTACAACCTCCGCTGCCTGCTGGAACAAGGGAGAGGAAGGTCTTCGTCGAGTACCGAACATGTGACCGACTGCGGGAGCGCTGCCGGAACGCAGCGCCGGAAGGATCGTCTACGCGATCTTGAGATCGGGAAGAGTACGACTACATCACCCACGAGAATCCGCTCTCGTTAAACACTTTGGAATCTTCGAGGGTGAGTTATTCCATCGACTCGTTGCTACAATCTAGTAGATAGATCTTGGCTTGTTTGTTTGTATGCGATAGAAAATTTTGTTTTCCATGATACGAATCCCTATAGCATCTACTTGAGTTCCTTTGGCTAAAGGCGGGTAAAAAGTATTCCGCATTTGACATGCATCGACCATACCTCAAAGGATACCATTCGTTCAGACAAGACAAAAATATCTTCATCAAGGGCAAAGTTGTGCTTGAAGAAAAAGAGATACCAACGTTCGATGGTGCTGCTGTTGATGCCGAGTTACGTGCTCTTGTGCGTATCGAGTCCGGTTTCCCACAGTTTGAGGGATATGAAAAAACGCACAACTGGACACACGAGGCAGGCATAACGAAGCTCGAGTATTACAAGGACTGTGAACTTCCCCATAACATCGATGTGATGCAAACTGAAAAGAATGTCGCAGAGTCTCTCTTTTACACAATTCTGAACATTCCTGAAAAGTCAAAGGATAATGTCAAGGCTAGAGTCGATGTTGAGGAGATATGTGATAGGAAGAGACTATGCATGCAACCTCCTGAACGCAATCAAAAAAATTGGGTCAAGCCGCATGCCTACTACTGCCTTGATAGCCTCCAAAAGAAGCAGTCATTGGGGTGGCTCAAATTCGTCGTGATGTTCCCAGATGGTTATTGTTTGAATATGAGCAAGGGAGTTAATCTGTCAACTGGAAAAGTCACTGGGCTCAAGAGTCACGACTATCATATATGGATTGAGCGGCTGATGCCGGTGATGGTTCGAGGGTATCTCCCTGAGCATATCTGGCGAGTGCTTGCGGAGTTGAGCCATTTCTTCCGCATGCTCTGTGCCAAGCAGATATGTCCCTTGATGATTGAGAAGTTGCATGATCTAGTGCCGGAGTTGCTATGCAAGTTAGAGATGATCTTTCCGCGAGGCTTCTTTACTCCGATCTTACATCTCATTGTGTATCTCGCGAACGAGGCACTCTTGGATGGACCGGTGCAGTTTTGTTGGCAGTTTTGTATTGAGAGAGAGTTTAAGTATATTCGAACCAAATGTGGAAACAAAAATAAGATTGAAGCATGTATAGATGAGGCAACTCTCCTCCAGGAGATAACAGACGCCACGACAACATACTATGGCGATGATGTTCCCACTATGCATAACCAGGTCTGTCGGTACAATGTCGACGAGCCGAAGCATGACCCCAAGATCCTCCTCTTCCAGTGTCCCGGTGGCAAGACCGGTAGCACAACAATTTATACCTTGAAAAATGAAGAGAAGGATTGCATAATGCTCTATGTGCTTACGAACATGAAGGAAGTGGTCCGCGGTGAGAATGAAGAGGAGGAAGAAAATCAAGTGCCCAGTTTCCTTAGATAAAATGGTGAACAAATTCATTTGCAACTAGTAACTCGGTTTTGATCTAATACATATTTTCTCCTTTTAGACAATTCACGGATGAAATGTGGTCAGGAACGACGGATCCCGATGATGCGGAGTTGGAAACCCTTCTGAAAGTGGGTGCCCCCGGAAAGAAAAATTTCACGTCTTGGTTCTATGAAAAGGTAATTTATAACCTGTCCCTCTTACCTGGCAATCCGTGACTTGTCCCTCTTATTACACGTAACTAATGCACAATTTGTACGCAACTTGTAGGGAGCCGATCCCAACGTTGAGATGTCGGATGAGTTGAGATGTGTATCCCAGGGTTGTAACCATAAAGTCGAGATGTATGAGAAGTATGATGTGAATGGTTATCGATTCCATACAGAGTCTTACCAGAACCGTCGGCCAAATGCAAAAATTGTAAATACCGGGGTCTTCACCAGAGGAGCCGATGACTTTGATTACTACGGAAGGTTACAAAACGTATACGAGCTGACGTTCAATAATACGCCCCTAGAACTCAAGCTTGTTGTGTTCAAATTCCACTGGTTCGACCCACGCGGTGGATATAGAAGTACCCCTTCCTTTGGGTTAGTTGAAGTTAGGCCATCAACCACCTATAGTGGATCCGATGTCTTTATTGTGGCCCACCAAGCCAAACAAGTTTATTATTTACCCTACCCATGTCAGAAAGAGGAACTCAAGGTCTGGGAAGTCGTGTTCCAGGTATCGCCACGTGGTAAGCTACACATGCCCTCCGACGATGATTACAACAACATTGACCCTAAAACATACGAGGGAGTTTTCTATCAAGAATAAGAGAACTTTGGGGACTTTGACTTACAAGGTCTTGAGAACCTCGAGAACAATGCACAGACTCGTGGTGAGGTAGTCATGAATATAAAGTACATTGATATGATCACCAAGTTATATTCGGACAATGGCAATGATGAGCCTCCACCCTGCGATGAACCTCCAACTTACTTCTCACGTGATAGTGATGTTGATAGTGCTGATGAGAACCCAAGACATACACATGAGGGTGATGATGATGAGTGGTGATGCTCTTTTATGTCTTTTATGCCTTTACTATGCTTAGTATTTATGCTTAGTATCTTTATTATGCTTAGTATTTATGCTTAGTATATTTATTATGCTTAGTATCTTTATTATGCTTAATATCTTTATTATGCTTAATTGGATCATGTATGAAGGGTTTCGCGGCATAGTAAATCAAAATTTCTACGGATGCGAACAGAGGGAAAGCCAAGATCTAATCTAGGAGATGCAATCAACGAGAGAGATTGGATTAGATCTTCATACCCTTGAAGATTCGCACAGCGGAACGTTCGTCGGAACGTGGGTGATGTAGTCGTACTCGCTTCTCCTCCTCGCGATCCGATCCGATCTA
The DNA here is from genome assembly GCA_916181665.1 of Avena sativa. Lineage (NCBI taxonomy): Eukaryota > Viridiplantae > Streptophyta > Magnoliopsida > Poales > Poaceae > Avena > Avena sativa. The sequence continues at coordinate 382,726,999 of OV702284.1, forward strand.
GCACCACAAGTGGCGGTGCCTCCGTGAGATGCACACGTGCAGCACCTCGACGTCTCCTCCTTCCTCGGACCAGCAAGTATGGTGGAGAGATAGATTGGATCTATAACACGACGGCGTGGTGTATATGGTGGAGAATTTCTGCAGCAGGGCTTCGCCTACAAACAGTCGGGAGGGAGAGAGGAAAGCTAGCAAGGCGGCTAGGGTTTGGAGGAGAGGTGTGGGGGGTTGGTGCGCCCCCACCCCTCTTTATATAGAGGGGGGCGCAGCCCTAGCCCCTCCCCCAAGCCCAAAGGATAAGGAGTGGGGGGCATGGACTCTCCCCTCTTCTAGAAACCCTATCTCTAGTTTAAACGATTTAAACTCTCTAGGATCGGCTGGGCCCTATGGGGCCTTGTGCCCCTGGTCCAATGCGGCCAGGACACTCCCTCATAGGCCCATGCCTCCTCCCGGAAGGTGGGGCCACGTTGGTCCCCTTCCGGAAGGTTCTAGAAGCTTCCGGTACAATACCGATTAACCCGGAACAATTCCGAACTCCAAAAACCGCACTGCCTTATATGAATCTTATTCTCCGGACCATTCCGGAACCTCTCGTGATGTCCCGGATCCCATCCGAGACTCCGAACAAAAATTCATAAACCAATTATCCAATCTATCCTAGCGTCGAGATACGTTAAGTGTGTGACCCTGTGGGTTCGAGAATATGCAGACATGATCTTCTATCAATAATCAACAGCGGGGTCTGGGCACCCATATTGACTCCCACACATTCATCGATGATCATATCGGATGAACCACGATGTCAGGATTCAAACAATCCCATATATATATTCCCTTCGTCTCGCGATATTTTACTTGCCCGAGATTCGATCGTCGGTACCGTCATACCTAGTTCAATCTCGTTCACAGCAAGTACTTTACTCGTTCCGTAATCCGATATCACTTTGTGATTAACTCTTTAACCACATGCTTGCAAGCGGTGTTGATATCGATTACCGAGTGGGCCCAAAGTATATCTCTCCGACTTGGGAGGGACAAATTCCATCTCGATACATACAACCCAACAGATACTTTCCGATCACCTGAGAGACACCTTTATGATCACCCTCTCATAGGATGACGTTTGATGATCTCAAAGCTTTCTTCCGATACCAGGGAGTTGTATTATATCATGGTCTAAGGAATACAATATTTGACATAGGAAAAGCTACGCAAAGATGAACACGATGATACGATCTAATTGCTTCGCTTAGTTTGGGTCTGTCCATCATATCATTCTCCCAATGATATGATCTCATTATCAATTGACAACTCATGTCTATGGTTAGGAAACCTTAACCATCATTGATCAATGAGCTAGTCCTTAGAGGCGTACCAGGGACACGGTGTTGTTCACAAACCACACAAGTATTAATGTTTCCGCTTAATACAATTCTAGCATGGAATATAAACTTTATCATGAACAAGAATTATAATAATAACATCTTTATTATTGCCTCTAGGGCATAATTCCAACAATGTATTCATACTAAATTTTTTACCTCTTCTCAATGCAGGTGATTGACCAATATGAGCCAACGCAAGGAATCAGCGTCCTCTATCCTTAAGTGTTTGAAGCAGAAGAAGGTTACCAAAAGTGGAAGAGCACCCATTCCCAACTCGCGTTACAATGACGACAATGCGGGAGGAGGAGGACAAGGTGAGGGAGGAGGAGGTGGACTTCCTCCGAGGCCAGGACGAGGTGCAGGACGAGGTGAGGGAGGAGGGGGACTTCCCCTAAGGGCAGGACGAGGCGCAGGATGAGGACGAGGTTTAGGACGAGTTTTACGCCTTCTAAGTGACCTACCCTCCGCTTCTGGTGAAGTGGCTTCCGAGTCTGCTTACTCGGAGTATCCTGACGAGGAGGAGGAGTCTCGAGACTTGGAGTAGGAGTCTCGATACCAGGAGGGGGAGTCTCGAGACCAGGAGGGGGAGCCCCGAGACCAGGAGTCGGGGCCATCGACGCGGCCGAAGAATCCAAAGATTCGTGGAGAATCGGGTGTCCCAGTGGACGAACCTTCTTCTGAGGAGGAGAAACCCATCATTACGCCTAATGACATTGAGTAAGTGGCTATACTAATTTTGAACATGTAATTTCATTTTGTTCATAACAATTTGGCATGTACTAATGTTTTACTATTGTGCAGCAATTGGACGTTTCCTCCAGGTACCCGTGCTCCTAACACCTTGGTTGGAGCTCTAATTAGGAAATTTTGGCCAGGCTTTTACACTCCCGTCCCCAATGGCGAGAGGAAGCTAGCCACCAGTTGGGCGCACTATGAGGCTGCCAAAAACTCGGGCTATGCTGGGAAAGCTTTTGATGTCGTGATCACCAAGTTTTGGATAAGGCAAAGTTTTCGAGTTTCGTTCATAGTTGATGACCCCACCATGCTAACTTATGAGCCTCACAATATTTTTATGTATGATTACAAAGATTCTATAGGGTGCTTCCGGAGGACCAGTAGAAGGCGGACAATACTTTGCGGGGGGCCTGTCAGAGGTTGACACGGCAGCAATTTTACAATCAGAAGCATACCACCACATTCTATACAGCTCCGAGAAGTTGGGCAACAGGGCGCCGAAGCATTTGAATGTGAAGGACCAACCAAAAATGACCGAGGAAGATTATGCCGGGGTAAGTAAATTGTCAATCAGATTCTATGTTGTTGCTAATTGCATTATCCATTCTTCAAATGAGTATTGTTTTTTCAGGTTATGCCCACGTGGGCCGATGGTAAGGAGGACGCATGGCTGGAGTTGTTGGTGAGGTGGTGCGGGGAAGACGCCGAGTTCAACGCCTTGAGTGAGCGGAACAAGGCAAACCGTGGCTCTGGGGGGACACACTGTGAGGGAAACCGCAACCATGGTCGCTTCAAGGCACATATGGTATATAAATGTATACATGGAACAATCTGTATTTATTTCCCCTCGTGATCCTACTTGATACGCATAACATTTCTTTGGAGATGCAGGAGACACATCTAGAGAGACCTTGTTCTGACTATGAAGTATGGGAGAGGATGAAGCAGAAGAGGCCCGATCTGTCCCTGCCTCAGCCCTCGCTCCCAGAGTTCTATGGCACTGCCAAGGAGGATGGTACTAACTACCTCAAGGCGTTCACTGGTTTTCATCCGGAGGTGGAAGATCCTAGAGCAGAGGAGACCGATGAGAGAGCGGTGGTCGTGGCGAGGCGCGGCCGGGAGCACGGCCGTTTCAAGATTCTCGATAGGGTGATCCCGCGAACTCCTGCTTTGAGCCTCATGTAGATCAAGGATACCCTCACCGCCGATGACCCCGCTATCCCGCCTCGACGGCCTTCTCGAGCGAACGATGATGAAAGTTTTTCTCATTTCCATCATCTTTCCGAAAATCGTTCATGAGTGGCTAAGTTGTCGAGATTCATTGTTTTTGAAATTGTAGCCTGCTTTGGACGCGGCCTACAAGGCCGCTTTTGCGGAACACTTGGTGACGCTCGAGACGTGGTCCTAGACCCGAGCGGCCTACGAGGAGTGGGCAGAGTTACGCGATGATGTAAGTTTCCACCTTTATTTTTGCAAAATATGACAAGTCTCGCATTTCCTAGTTTAAATCTTTATTTCTGCAACGCCTCACATCTAAACTATCTTGCAGCTTTTGGAGAGGTTTTATGGCACTGGAGAGCGAGCCACTCTACCACCACGGCCACCTAGGCCAGGGCCGCAGCCAATCTTCCCATCAAAGGACGAATATGCTCTGACCTCCTACTCAGGGATCCCGGTAAGTTATTTGCCAAACCGGTTGTTACAACAAACCTGTGCCTTGGTGGTTGATAACTCTGCCTCAAACATGTAGGGAACGGGATGCTCCGGCAATCCACACTTTGGTCGTCCTGATGCCTTGCCGACTATCTCGCGCGCGATGACACCGGTTCATACCGGTCGTGCTTCTCCTGGTGCTTCCGTGGTTGGTGGCGGTGATTCTCCTTCTTCCCATCGTGCTGAGGATGGTGGTGCTTCTCCTTCTACCGGTGGTGGTGGTACTCCTTCTTCCGGTGTTGGTTCGACAGCGGCTACTCGACGTCAAGATTCACCTTTCTTCACGCGGGGAGACATGGGTCTCTCGAGTAGCTCTCCGGAGGTGTAGGGATGCGCATGTGTCGGAGGTGTAGGGATGCGCATGTGTTAGGATGCACTTATAGATGTATCTATGTAGGGATGCTATGTTGTTTGGATGAGGATGTGCCTATGTATGGATGATCTAGTTATGTTCGTTTAATGATGACGATCTTATGTTTGTGTTGATGTGCATGTGTTGTATACTGTAAGTGATGATGATCTTATGACTACGGGATTTGAAATGTTGTATACTGTGCCCTGATGTGCGTGCGAGAAATAATGAACAAAATCACAAAAAAGTAAAAACTGGCAGGGCCTACGCCGACGACAATGGACGTTACCATATGGCACGGTTTACACTTGGCCCGACGGGGGTGCCGTCGGCGTCACGGTGCGCGTGGCCTAGCTGGCAGATTAGCGTATGGTACTCACAGGGCAGCGCCACAGGGTGGCATATGGCATCCTTAGGCCGACGGCATAGCCGTCGGTGTACAGTCGTTAGCTGCTCCAGGTGGGCCCCGCTGTGCCTAGGCCGACGGCTACGTATAACCGCCGGGCTAGTCTATACGCCGACGGGAATCTATACACCGACGGGATTATGACATACGCCTACGGCCTGGTACGCCGACGGCCACCGTCGGGCCAGCCTACGCCGACGGATAAGTGGGTCTACGCCGACGGGCCCTAGCCGTCGGCCTAACCGGTGTTTCCTGTAGTGCGTATAATAGTGTAAATCAGCTGTCTGTAAAACCAACCACTGTAGGATAATTGTTAGACGTGGAAAAGAGAGAGACATGAGAGAGAAGACAGTCGTCGGTAACCCCTGAAAATCGCTTCCTAAAGACAGACTCCTTCCCGTTGTATATATGGAGATCGTCACAACATATCAGCTAAGCTATACCACGGCGGTCCACACAGATTTAATCTTCAATCGATTAACTGAATCTCCGTTTTTCAAGGTGCATATATACCGATGACCAAACAGACGAGTTTCTGTACACACTGCGTCTGTAGTAATTTTGTCCGATTAAGTGGAGGCAGACTGCAGACGGCTGCCGTCTGAACCAATGCACATGCCTACTGTGTATGCGGCGCTTATTGTCTTGTCTTGTCTTGTCGGGTTTGTTCTTTCTAAAACGATGTAACCTGTTCCTGTTTTGTCCAGCCGAACAGCCGAGTATACAGTCTTCCACATTGATGTTGTAGGGTTTAGGGTTTCGGGATTTGATCGCGCTCAAGTTCTAATCTTTTGGCCCTTTTCATCGCCGTCGTCGTTCATGTCGGCGATGCCCCTGCCGGACACTGTATTTTTGGGATTAGTTTTCCACCCGAAAAGCACTAACAAAGGCCATGTCTAGGCTGGCAGGTTTCCGTGGATGGATGGTGGGTCTGGGTCCAGGATAGGAGACCTTCGTTGCTTGACCTGTGCGGATCAGCACTCGATCGAGTCGATGCTGGACTGGTGCTGAAATGGTGACTTCCTTCCTCGAGCACTCACTCCCTCGTCCCGACCTGTCCGTCGGTCGGTCTCGCATTGGTTGCCTCTTTGTGTTCAGACATGACATGATTACCGCCATCGAGTCTATGGTCGAGTGAGTCAACGTACGGCAACGTCGCATCCATCCTTCGGTCCACGTTCGGCAACGTCGCATCCGTCGTTTTTTCTTGTTTTTTTCCATTCTTTTTCGCGTGTTGTGTGCGCATTTGGCTTCACCTAGGAGGAAAACTTGTACTAGCCTGGTGTTATGAATATGCTGATATATATGGAATTTGATTTAGTACCCAAACACTTGATTTAGTACTTACACAAGCTCAAGGCCAGTTCAAAAAAAATCCCAAGCTCAAGGCCGCTCCCTGAGAAACTTGATTGGTGTGTACACCACGAAGTATATGAAGAACAAACATCCATTGATCGGTTCAGTCAACTTTCATATTAGACTACATGGAAATAATGTGCAAAATTGTAGATCTATACTTTTGGGTATCTTGCAAATAATAGTTGTCATTAACAAATTTACATGTGGAAAATTTTCAAGATAATTTAGAACTTCAAAACTCGAATTGTGTAGTAGTATTTTAAGAATAAACGTCTCCATGAAAATCAGGAGCCAAACATTTGGTCCCGTTATGGCACATAGCAGACGAAAACGAACCAAACGATATGCCTGCCCATCCACACACATTTGTTCGATCACAAATTAAAGAGGAGAAAAACACTGCCGCGATCGATGTTGTCGCTATCTTCCCTCTTGAATGGTGCTGATGGTCATGCCATTCGTGCTGCACGAATCTGTGAAGTGGGTCGACCTTGCAAGCACTCCCGATCCACCCACACCATCTTCTTCTTCATCGCCGGTGGCCCTAAGGTGGAAATGCGGCAGTTCCCTTGGTTCTGGCAGCGGCACCCCCAAGTTTCCCAACATTGTTGTTGCATCCGTCATTGTCGGCCGGTCCATGGCATTGTCCTGCACGCACAATAGAGCTACCTTGATGCACCGTAATATGCTAGCCACCTCATCGAAGTCGCTCGGTTTCTGGTCAACCATCTCGAGCCCTCTCCCTTCACTCCACAACTGCCATGCCTGCCACAAAAGTTAGAAGCACAACTTAAAATTTAATGACACATAAAACTAGAATATTTAATGACAAATAGATCCAGTACACTAGTTTGCATTGAGATTTTACAAATAATTAAATATGATCTAACTATGATACCACTAGATGATATTATGCATTAGGGAGGTAGTATCGTACACTAGTATCATACGCATGATACTAAGTGTATAATAGTACCACTATGATCAGCCTAAGACTATACCCATAATGGAAGTATTATAGGTGGTATCATGCATTACATGCACTTAAAACACAAACGTGTCACTGCAATTAATGATGAGAGAGAACATGGTGGTAGTATCACATACCGTATCATAGCACGTACAAATAGAAAATTAATATTAAATAAATCTTGAACACAAATTTACATTAAGATTGTACAATTAAATAAATACAATGAGATCATGGTACAACTACATGATATCATGTATTATAGAGGTAGCAACATACACTAATATTATGTGCATGATACTACTATATGAAATTATCCATTATGGTCAGTCTAACTCCAATTCCCTACCTTTAGAAACCCCCCTCCTCCCAAAAAAAGTTGTCATGGAGTGGACAAGTCCTTTGTTGTGTAGTATTTAGTTTAGGAATGAGAAGAGTAAAAAATTTAAGGAATGTGTAAAGTAGTATTAGGAAATTTGTGTCATGCATGGTCTTGTTAACATTTACCATTAATAGTTTCAGTCTAAACTTACATAGCCAAGAAGATTGACAAAGTTCCCATAGTGTTGGCGGCCATGGCCACTGTTCCTTTTGCCTCTCACTATCTCGAGCAGCAAGACGCCAAAGCTAAACACATCAGATTTGACAGAGAAGATGCCCTCAGAAGCATACTCAGGTGCCATATAACCACTACATTTCATCAAAAACATTGAGCATTAGTAATCAGTTGACATTCATTGTTTAAAAAAATATAGTATATATGAGTGACTATTTTTATTTGACTTTGGACAAAGTTAGTTTTCAGTTAATATTCAAAGTTTAGATCAGATGATAAATCTTTTGTTCTGACTAACAACTCTTAAAAATAGAATAGTAATACCGATATTTTATTAATGTTTCTTTCTCTTACTAGGTTCCGACGATCCTAATTGTGTTCGCCTGCGTCACATTTGAGCCAAAGATCCTTGCCATGCCGAAGTCCGAGATCTTGGGGTTGAGACTTTGGTCGAGAAGTATGTTGCTAGCCTTCATGTCCCTGTGAATGATGCGCACCCGGGAGTGCTTGTGCAGGTACAGAAGCCCCTGTGATCCCTTCGATAATGTGTTGTCGTCTCTGCCAGTCTAGCAAACGTCCTAGATATTGGTCTACATAACAAGGTATCAGGTTTAGTACAATATTGACGGAGAAAACTTTAATGATAGTAGTCATGTTTAATTTATGACAAGTATTAAAGTACGATGCCTATTAAGACGTATTTTCATATGTATGTATATTACTAAAATATGAAGAAAAATATTCATCACGTTCAATTTTCACACATAAGCTAAGTTTTCTACATCATTTAATCGTAGTACCTATACATTACAACGGCTGGAATAACATAGTCCAGAAATTGTCAACATGGAAGTTTGTACAAGGGATGGCAGGGTATAACAATGCGGCACCAACAATCCGATTCATACAAAAGGCACAAGAGATACAAAACCGGAGCCCGTTAGTAAAAAAGAGATAGAAATCAGGAGTCATCACCCAGAAGTCTGATTCCTATAGGCTAATTTGAATCAAAACAACAAACATTATAGCAAAAACTGGACTCCTCAGGGCATATGTGGTTTGTGTCGCCTGGTCTTGGTGATGAATCAATCCTAACCATCCATCTCCTCTATTTGTTTGACTCATTCACATATGTTTTTCTCATGCCTACGGAGTGATGTGTATGTGCTAAAGATTATCATGACATCACCGCTCACAACAGAGTCAACAAACATTCATTATCTTATGCCCTATCTCAATATTAGCATGAACAAGTCACTCAATTCCAGTTTGATTGGCTCGATGACCGGTCGTGATGTAATCCATAAACTAGAATTTAGTGAATTCTACGCTCGAAAAAGGTTGGACATTCTTCTCTATATCACATTTCACAATTTTCTCAAAACAATTCACATCATATAGTAGGTTGGTATAGCTGAAAGAACATGTGGGCCCCCATGTGTGGTTTTGGTAATTAATGACAATCTTTATGGACTAATGTGTGTATTAAGTTATACTCGTAGGATTTGTCCATTAGCATCGCTTGGAGCATGTGTTGGCTTCAAGGTCGATGAAATGAGAAGAAGATGTGTTGTGCAAGCTCAAAATGCGCCATCTATAGAAGACATCATGTTTGATGCTTGCCATCCTCGGTGATCATGGATCGATGATGAGAAATTAAGAAAGGCGTTTCATCTTGAGAAGGTCAAGTTCGTCTACATCGAGATCAAGTGGAATACTCAAGGCAAAGGTATAATCTTGATAGGTTTTCCCTTTTGCCGGTGTCATGTTGTGTGTGGGAGACCTGGTTTAGGATAGATAACCGTACTATCAAGAGGGGCTCTCGAATGAGTAGCTCGATCATATCGTTCGGAGAGAGCTCAAACCTTTGCATACTTGCATCATCGTATTTGGGTGTTATTTGGTCTTATCCATGTGAGGATATAGAGCTTGTGGTAATCTCCATAACAAGCTCTTGTTCATCAAAATCGGATATCCCTTTTGTATCTTATCGCGATTTTGATCTTGGCGGTTTTCCGGTTTCTCACCAAGTGAGGTATCTCACATTATTATACTTGATACTTTCTCAATTGGTGATAACCAATATTTTCACTTTTTATAGGGTTGCCATTGTCGTCATCTTTTCAACGCAATTGAAATCGGGTCAATCGGAGCTACCAATGAAAAGTTATTGAAGTTTGAATTTGTCCCATATTTGGTTTTTAAAAAGAAAAAAAAGATGTTTCTGAGCCGGCCGGTACTACCGGACCCGGTACCGGCCGCGCCTGGCGAAGCGCCCTTATCTGCTGCCTGGCCCGGTACCCGCGGCCGGCACTACCGGACCGGCCCGGTAGTACCACCCGGACTACCGCCGGCCCAGGTAGATCTGATCTGCTCCAGCTCAGCCAGCCTCGCCGCGTCAGCCCACCCGCGCTAGCTCCCGCTCGCCTGCCGTGTCCCGCCCGCATTGACCAGATTCCGCACGGGCCCCGCTGCCGCCGCGCCTGCTCTGCTGCATGCTGGCCCCGCCCGCGCTATGCTCGCTCGCTTGCTGCCGCGCTGCCGCGTGTTTGTCTGGCCCCGCACGCCGCCCAGATCCCGCCCGCTCGCGCGCGTACGCCCCGCTGTGGCCCCCGCGCGCTGGCCTCGCTGCTGCAGCCGCGCTGCGCTGCCTGGCTGCCTAGCTGCCTGCTCGCTGCCGCTTCGTTCGTGCGGGGCCGTACGGCGCGCGCGCTGCAGCCGCGTTTGCTGCTCTCGCCGCTGTCGCGTTTGCTGCTGCTGCCCACTTGCCTGCTGCGCTGCGCGTACACATGGCCCCACCTCAGGTGGATGTTGAACTTTGCCGCTAGTACAGCTCGCCTTTGCTGCTTTCTTTCTCTGATTCGCTCTGCCCAGATTTTCTACTAGTTCTCTCTCGCTTGTGTGGGTTGAGCGATAGTACCGGTCTACCGGTCCAGACATAAAAACGCCCCAACGGTCAGATTTTCTGGGGCCACTATTTATACCTTTTGCTTGTGTTCAGTTTAGTGTGCTTCTCTCTTATCTATTAGGCTAAGCTTTGTCCACACTTGCTCTAGATCTTAAAGCTTGCCTAATCTTTTCCTACCGATGATTCTTGCCCATTTTGGAGTGGAAGAGAGAGGAGATTCAGACCCACGTTTTGACCTAACCGATTCATCTCTTTGTGAGTGCATCTTTGGGGATCTAGATTTTGGGGGATTTTGTGTCTCTCTTTGATTCCTCCTCTCTTGTTCCCCCAATAGCTTTAGTAACTTAGTTGGAACTTGAGAGTGAGGGATTTGAGCACCTTTGTGGTGTTCTTGCCATTTGCATTTGGTGCATCGGTTTAAGTTCTCCTCGGAGGATTTGGTTTGAGTTACTCATTGGAGTTTGTCCCTCTTGGGTTCTTGGAACCCTAGACGGTTTTGTGGCCTTGGTGGCATTGTGGCCTTTTGTGGCGTTTGTTGCGAGTCTCCAATTAAGTTGTGGAGAAGTGTCCAACCTTGTGAGAGGTTCCGGTTGCCACCGACAAGTGCACCAATAGTGGAAACGTGGATCGATCCCGTTGGGGTGAGATTCACCAGAGAATAAGGGAGACCTTTTGTGGCGTTGGTGGTTTGATACCACCCCCTCTCCAAATAAGACGTACTCCATGTTGGGAGGAACTCGATAAAATATCGGTGTCCCCGCGTGCCTCGGTTATCTCTATACCCGAGCTCTTTACTTATGCACTTTATATTGTGATAGCCTTCGTGCTTGAAGTAATATATATCCTGCTATCACTTTGTTGTTTGTATTGCTTAGCATAAGTTGTTGGTGCACATAGGTGAACCTTAGTTGTTCTAGGTTGTGCTTAACAAAGTAAACACTAGTTTTATTCCGCCTTTGTTGAACCACTCTAGAAAAAGTTTTAATCGCCTATTCACCCCCCCTCTAGGCGACATCCGTATCCTTTCAATAGCCACCTATATAGGGAATGTATCAATTAGTTTGAAAAATTGAGAGAACAATGTGACTACCAACAACTCATTGATGAACATGTGGTTCAGATGGGATGAGCTAGAGCAACACATTGAGCCGTTTTAGTAGTTACATCCACCAAGAGCAATGAGCAAAGAAAATAAATTAACAATCAATTGATATAAAAAAACGATCATGCGGGCGACCTGATATTGAAGTTCAGATGGTCAACCGATCGAGTAATAAGGTTGTGCATTATTTAGCGCGGTTATGCAAGAGTGAGTGTGATGTGTTAGACGAGGTTGGTCTGTCTTGAGTGGTAGTCTTACTCGTCGAAGATAGTATAAAAACTGTTTGTTTGGTTTAATAAAGCTCACGGGTTCCCTAATAAAAGGACATGAAAAATAGCTAAAATATACGCACCTTTTGACCAAGGTGCATCATGATTAATATAATTGCACATATGAATATTATTGTTTGTGTATTGATATCCACACCAAACTCTTATTAAGTGGAGATGGACTAAACATAAATTCTACTAGTTGGATAAAAAAACAATACTGTAACAATTGGGATACAAAATAAAAGGAATTCATCTATTCTCTTTTCATACGAGCAATATAAAGTGCGCAATGATTGTTTTAAAATAAGATTTGCACATAAAGATGAGAAGTGGCATGCATGACTTGGAGGCCACTTTTAGAGTTCACCATTGTAGAACTATGAAGAAGTACTCCATTTATAAGATCAAACCATATAATGATCTTTACTTGGAATTTTGGAATGGATGATATTTTTTCAAATGAATTGATCCACCGATATCAATGTGCACAAGCAAATGTACCAGGTGAAGAAGGAAATACGATGTCAATGTACTGCATGTGTAAGCATATATACCGGCGTGAAGATGAAACCAATAGGATTCCATGGATAAGACGGTAAAGGTTGGTACGCTAGAATTGCATCATGCCAAATGTAAGAAGTTAAGTGACATGTACAACGGTACAAGTACATGGCTATCTTCATGGTAAATAGAACAAAACTATAAAAGAGTGAACAAGAGAAAACACCGTAGCATTATTTTTATAAGTAATCACCGATTATTTCATCATGTTAGAGTAGCCAAGTGATAAGTAAAATTAGCATACATGGATGCAAATGTAGGCATGACACAACGATGAGGTGAGGTGGAGGTAAAAACATGGTAATTGGGTACACGTAGCAATATATTTATATCTAATCCAAGAGATCTCAAACTTTACTGATTTACGTTGGGACAAATTACAAATAATCATGTCTAACAATATTAAATAAGATGGCTATTATTATTTCAAGAGCCAAATATGATGGTCGGGTGGGTGGTTTGATTCATCATGTTAAGAGGAGTGTCCATCCTTCAATATGTAGATGATATGATCATCTTTATGGAACATGGTTTAGATAATACCGTGAACATGATGCTCATTTTATGTTTGTTTGAACATTTGCATGTTCTTAAGATTAACTTCCCCAAAAGCGAGATCTTCCGTTTTCAAAAAGGCAAAAGATATAGAGGATCAACTAGAAAATTGTTTGGTCGTGAATATGATACCCTAACTTTTAGATAACTAAGGTGCCTATCCATTTAGAAGCTTCGTAATAAAGAACAAACCTATAGAGGACCACTTTGAGAGAAAGCTAGGATGTTGGCAGGGCAAGTTGTTATCATACAGAGACCAACATGTCCTTATCAATTCCGTTCTCACTAGTTTTCCAATGTTCATGTTGTCTTTTCTTGAAATACCAAAAGGGTATGAAAAAAAATTACACATTTATAGGTCTAGTTTTTTCTAAGGAAAAACAAATGCAATTACGGTCTTACTAGGGGGATATTATTTACAAATAAGACCTAGGAGGATTGGGTTTCAAGGTTTTGGATATCGGGAATATGTGTTTACTTGGTAAGTGACCATTGAACTACTTAATGAGGAGGGTTTGTGTGGAAAGAGTTGATAAAAAATCAAATACCACCATTCTAAAAAATGTTATCCCAATTTAAATCAAGGCCTAAAAAATCTCCTTGCTATGAAATACTCGTGTGAGCCAAAGATCAATTTCTTTTTAGTAGAAGATCCTTTTTTGTTAAGAATGGCATGGTAATCGGTTCTAGGCAGACTTATGGCTATATGATACACCTCTTCCGCATCAATACCATCCCTTTATAGGATTACACTAAGGAGATAGTATTACACTAATGAGAGATTCTTTTGTGTCTAATGCTATGTTGGAAGGTCCATTAAATATTAGCTTTAGACGAACCTTAACCAAGAACAAATGAACATCTTGGTTACACTTAGTTCAACTGTTGATGTAGGGGGAACTCTTCGTTGAACCACATAAGGTCAAATGGGGCTTGATTACTTCAGGTTTCTTACGGTAAAATCAATGTATAGTGATCTTTGAATGATCATATTATCTTCCTTCAACAAATATTTGGGAGCTAAAAGTTCCTATATAAATAAGGATTTTTATGTTCTTCTTATCTAAGAATTTTAAATAACAAAATATAAATAAGGAAAGTAAAATTGGAATGATACTTCATAGTAAGAAGTATTATTTCCGCAATTCCGATGACATGATTCAACGCCGGTTTATCTCTTGTCCTTTCACACCCATCTTGTTTGGCATGTTGTGTTTATTGTTTTCAGTTTACCTTTTCCCAAAAGTGTAACACATATGTGGGATAGTAGAATGAGAGGGATTGATATAAATTCTCAAGCTCAAATTCACATTGGAGTATGTACTTGGGCCATTTCGAATGCATGTAATAATATTATTTTATAACAAGATAGGAATTATTTATCTTATGCAAGTTATTCAAATGACTACACAAAGGATCGATACATGGTCTTTTCTGTAGCTGGAGGACCAATGTGGGCACACGGAGTATGAGTGCAACCGTATGGAGATGGTACTATCAAGATATCTTATACCATGCTGGTTGGCGGTCTTGTAATCACATAAGTGATGCATATGAACTTGATGTTTTCGCCTTTCAGTTGATTTCTTTATGTGGTCTCTAGGATGTGTAAATGATTATGTTTTAGAAATATGATTATGTGCTTTAGTTGATATAGATACCAGGTGTTTGTCTTCTCAGGAAAAAACAATAACAAATAAGTTTTTCTCTCGTCTACTATTTTTTTGAAATGGAGGTTGCACCTGTGGCCTCGGCATCGAAACAGGCTTTAATATAATTTTAATTATGTAACTTATATCTTGCAAACATCAAACTACTCTTTTTGTTCCTTCTTGTAAGGTAGTATATTAGTTTTTTGTAAACTCAAACTTGACTAACTTTGATCAAGTTTTGAGAATAATATCAACATCTGAAAGACTAAATAAATAAAACATGAAAGTGCATTTCATATGAATCTAACTATACTGATTTGGTATTGTCAGTGCTAATATTATTTTCTAAAAACTTGGTCAAAGATAGTCATATTTGACTTTTTCGAAAACTAATACACCTTATATCATGAAACAGAGAAAGTATATGTAATACTAAAAGTCAAAAGGTAAATCTAGCTACACCTTCTAGCATTGCAAGCGCGTGAGCCAACTGCTGTTTTGCTAGAAAAGAAGTAACTTACCAAAAATGAAGAAGTCTAGGCTTCTGTTGGGTACATGAGCATCTTCTCTTCCTCCTGCACGCAGCAACCCACGAGCTTGACGAGGTTCGTGTGCTGCAGCTTGGCGATGAGCTGGATCTCGTTCTTGAACTCGACAAACCCCTGCCCTGACTGCGCCGCGAGCCGCTTCACCGCCACCTCGGTCCCATCAGGCAACATGCCCTGAAAAAATAGAAACAATGAGGATGTTGATGCACAGATTGGTGCCTGATCGAATCAATCAATCACATTTTTCATGGGATGGCAAATGGTGTATATATGCCTTGTAAACCGGTCCGAAACCGCCTATTCCAAGCTTGTTATCTTCGGAGAAGTTGTCGGTGGCAGCACAAAGCTCAGGGAAGTCATAGAGGGTGAAATCAGAGCCGCTCTCTTCGATCTTCCAGAGCATCAGGGCCTCCTCTGTTTTGGAGCTGATCCTGGAATTTGATTGTTCTAGTTTCATGTCTCCTAGATTTGATCATTTGCAGGTAATTAGACAACCTTTTGATGAGTCGATGGTAATGGAAAAAATAAAACAATGCATTTTGTTGCGGCGTATCGCCATACTCTCACCGGCACCTTTTCTTACTCTTCTGATGAGTAGAACGCAGCCTACCAACATAAGACAGATCACTGCAATCGACACGCATAGAACAATTACCAAGGTCTTCTTGTGCTTGCTTTCTGCAGAATCCAAAATAAAATAAGCAAACAGCGGTGTTAGTGCTACACGGATAATAGCAATCTGAAATAGTTCAGGAAGTTAAATACTCCTAGCTAGTTTTGCTATATATTAAACGACCAATAATTAAATAGGACTCCACTAACGCTCGCACGTCTGGGTGCGTGCACGCGACGACGTGCTAGCCACGGGAAAAGTTGAGGAACGGCTATGCCTTTTTCGCCAAAAGATGAAACAAGTGAAAATTAGTATGGAAAAAATAAAAAATGCCATGGCAATTTATCCTAAGCATCGCGCTGAGAGACAACGCAAGGGCACATCCTTATAAATCTCGATCAAATACCTTCGTTCCAAAGATTAATAAGACTTATAAAAAATGAAACGGTGCTAGGAGAAACTAGACAAAGATTAAGACTTATATAAATTATATAAAGTTTGACCAAGTCTTTAGAGAAAAATAATATTTATAATGCAAAATCCATACCCTTTAATACATCATGAAATATATTTTTACATGATATCTATGTAATATCATAATTTTTCATAGTTTTTTCTAAAAATATGGTCAAACTTTCCGTAGGTTGACTTTTCAATAAAAATATAAGCCTTAAACTTTGGGACGGAAGTAGTAGTTTTTTTTGGCTCCTTAGGGTTTTTAGGGTTCAAGTGTGGCGATTTTTTCCAAAAGGAAGAAAAAAAAGTCGAAATTCCCGGGGCTCATATGGGATTTTACCTTGGCAACTTGTTTTTGGCATCCCGTGGAGGAGCTGTTCTCTCTCTCCATATTTTTTGTTAAATATTAACAATGCCCAAGTGTCCGCCAAAAACCATCTTTTCTAAAATATATATGGAATATCCAACCTAATACTAATGTGTCAGAAAATAATTTTATGGAACCCGGCTTACAAATTTACCTGTGTAGTCAAACTCTTGTATTTGACACACCGGTAGAAAACGCCCCATGCATCCCGGTTGGTAAGGGCCATTAGTCCCGGTTGCCCAACCGGGACGGGGCAATCGGGTTTAGTCCCGGTTGCCCCACCTACCGGGACAAATGGGGGCACACGTGGCGGCATCAGAGCGCGAGGGGGGGGGTGGAGCATTAGTCCCGGTTCGCGAACCGGGACTAATAACCTGCTGCCGCGGCAGAGATTTGGCCTATTTCTCTGCCGCGGCAGAGAATTCATTTTGGCACATTTTGTTGCCGCGGCAGCATTTTTGCCACTTTTTGTGCCGCGGCAGAGAATTTATTTAGGTTGTTTTATTGTTTATTTAGTGTTTTGCACTTATCAACGAAGGAACCTTATATTACACAAGATCATCATGACAATATTACATTCAATACACGGATCGAGTTCATGCACTACATACAAAAGTTGCTATTCGATGCTACCGGCCAATTCCTTCAAAGTTGCTATTTTTACAATCCCTATTGTCTATACACAGCAGAATAGTATTCTCCTTTCAGGTCTAGGACTTCTGCATCCAAAAATCCCGCCAATTCCTCCTGAATTGCTCGTACGCGATCCGTTGGCAGAAGACCGTCCCGTAGACGTTCGATCTAATTTAAAAAAGGAGTCAGCCTATATGAATGAAACTAAACACAATTTGTTTGAAATTAGAAACTATAGAAATTGTTTACGTACGTGGAGTTGCTCTAAATTTCTGCCCTTCTCATCGCACGTCTGCCAGATGAACTCGCAAACATAGTATCCACAGAGATTGTTACCTGGTCCCTGCGTCAGACACTTACGAGAACAGAGTTCAATCAAAATAATAATCAAGCATGATAATAACTGTATCAAAACTAGAATCAAAGAGATGCGCGGATATAGCTAGTGGTGCTTACATCTAGTGCTTCAAATGTAAGCTCCTCTTTCCAAACACTCCTAGCCTTTTTGGTGAACCTTTTCCAAGCGCTGCCCGGCGAAGAAAACGAATAAAATAAGTTATTAAGTACTTGATATCATAAAATTCACGAACGTTGCCGATATAGTGTCGTAATGATTAGAATTACCGCTGGAGAAGTATCTGCATGTCCTTCCACATCTCAAGGGGTTTATGTTTCGAGTCCATGACTAGTACACGCCCTTTGTCAAGTTGAATGATTAACAGAATATAGTGGTACCTGCGAATGCAGAACTAATCAATTATATACTTAACATCGAGTAAGCGAAATAGAAAGTGTATACAAGACAATAACACTCACTGGAAGTTGTAAGGAAATAGTATTTCCCTTTTGGTTTCTTGAAACCTTAACGCGTGTACTATATTATCCTCCGTATCCTGGGGGCTTATTTTGAGATTAGCTTCATGAACCCAATATGGGTCAATGAAGCCAATGTCATAGATTTGTCCTCTGCTGCATTCGAGAATCTTCATTCTGCATATTACAGTATGATTATATACATGCAATAAACAAAATAATATAGCTGGAGACTAAATTAATTAAAGAATTAGTACTTACAGACAATAGGCACTGATGATCGATTTGTCCAAGGCGTCTTTATTGAATAATTGAAATAGTTCATCAAATTCAATGGATATCATGTCATCCCTTTCTTTCCCATGATGCTTTTTTGTAACCCTCAGCACTATCCAGTTAGCCCTGGCGGACGTGGCATGCATGTACCAGTTATGCAATCTTCGCATTTTTGTTGAAAGATTGTTTACCTCCTCAGGTTTGACGAGAGGTTTGTCGTACTGGTATTTGTATGCTACTTCACTCACGGGGAAGAACTCTAACTGGGATAAGTATTGGGCAATACTCATACCTTGAGCAGCGGCAGCTTCTCCGTATTGTGCAACTACCTCTGGATCATACTGCTCTTCGGCCCCATATTTGCTCGACCCCACATTGGTTTGAGAAATCACCTTGAGAGGGGGCGCAAGTCTGTTTTGCTTGTTCTCCGAGCTGGGCAACAGATTTCCCACTTGCATCAGTACTGCTCTTCGAGGCTTTTTGTGCCGCATGTGACTTGAGAATAGAACGGTCATAGTATGATGACAGCTTTGGCTCGGGTTGATGAAGATTCTTTATCATTTTAAACACTTTGGCTTTTTCTTCTTTGGTGCTGGGGAACTCTGGCTCTTTCGGCCGCCTCAGCTTAGCGAAAAACGCTGTCGTTTCCGCATCAACGATCGCCGCAGTCTCCTCTTCAGTACAGTCATAAGCTCTCTTGGGAGGAACCTTTGGTACTTTTGGAAGAGGCTCTTGTTTACGTTTCAGCGATCGCTTACGACGCACAGTAGCGGTACGCTTACGCTTTTTATCCTGAGGCGCCGGCGATGGCTCCCGCGGCGATGGCTGCACCGGAGATTGGTGAGGCGACGGAGCCGGGTGAGGCGACGAAGACGGCTGCCGCGGCGGCGACGACCTCGCTGGAGACGGGTGAGGCGGCGGCGAAGATGGCCTTGGCGTGTGATTTTGAAGCACGATACATTCCTTCGGCCATAGAATGGTGACGTTTTTTGCGTCACCCAGCACAGTCACATCCCCTTCACCAGCAGGGTAGTGAAGATCCAAAACCTCAAAGGTGGGCATGATTTCATCCACGCCGACAACAGCGTAGCCCTCTGGAACCGGACGACAGTGGTAAGTTTGTGTGGGTCCAATTGGTAAGGCATAGCCGACCGCCACCTTCATTGATATGTTCACAACTTTGACATGTAGCTCGCAGTGTGTCATCTCTGTGATATCATCCACTGGGTAGCCAACAGGAGCCATCGTCGGTGCATCATCGTCATCGCCATTTTCATCACCCGGGACCTCGGTGGAAGCCACACTGCTTTTTCGATTATTCGATAGGCCGGTAGCATCGAATGCAGTGTGCTGCTGAGATGGGCCGGTAGTACTTTGCTCTTTAAGTGCGTTAATTTCATCTTGTTGTTGCTTTAATCGTTCTTCAATTAAACGCATTCGCTCTTTCTGACTTTCTGCTTCAACTGCCGCCCTGTCCTTACTCCTCTGACGGCTTCTATCAGGATATTTCTTCCTCTCTTCGGGAAACCCAGTCCTCCATGATTGGGAGCCTATTGTGCCTCGTGTTCGTCCATCATGTTCCTTATTTCCAAGGGCGAGTGTGAGCTCATCATTCTCTCTATCGGGAATGAAGTCCCCATCTTTAACAGCCTTTACTGCTTTTCTGATCCTCTCGATTGGCAAGGGGTCTTCTTTATGTCATATGTTATATATACACCTCCCTTCCGAGTCCAACGTGCCCCCATGCCCGTAAAACCAATTCCTTGCACGTTCTACCCAATCGTCTATCTCTGGGGTGATCTTTTTATCACGCAGTTCCTGCTCAAGTTTCTCCCACTTAGGAATGCCAGCCTTGTAGCCACCTTTCCCCATAGTATGGTGATACTTCTTGTTAGCAACATTCAGCTTATTCGTTTCAGACATTTTCTTAGCTTTTTATGATTTCTTGTATTCCACAAACTCAGCCCAGAATGGTTTTATCTTCTCAAACTGAATATTCTTGAAATCGGGAGTCTTCTTTTTCACGACATAGTCAAGGTGCAATCTTTTCTTCCAGTTGGTGAAACACTGGGCCATCTTCTTCAAAGCCCACTCCCTGACCTTAGCCTCCATGGCTCTCCCATGTTGTAAGGCGTCCTCAACTGGATCCTCCGCATTTGGATCCAGCTCTATCTTCGGTAGTTTGAAATTAACCATGAGCCTCTTCCACAGTAAATCTTTGGCGTGGTTAGGGACAAATAAACATGTTCCCTCTTCATCCGCATTAGCAGGCCTATTCCAATTTCTAATGGTGATCGGGATTAAGTCCCTAACGATTACTCCGCATTGTGCCACAAATTTGGTTGCGACAACTTCGGGAGCCGTCGGTTTGCCGCCTTCAGCGACATCTTCGATCCTGAACCTCTCATGGTCTTGCAACTTTTTGGTTGGGCCTCGTCCGCTCTTTTCAGTAGATTCCTTCGATCCGGAGGGCTAAAAGAAGAAATATCGTCGTTACTATTTATATATAAATAGCAGATGATTAATTAATGAATTGATTTATATTACATGCACCTCGCCGGAGCGGTCGTCTTCTCGATTACACAAGGCATCGCCTTCTCCCTCGCGGAAGGCAACACCTTCAACCTCAAACAAGTTGTCTACTCCGATAAAAAGAGGATCACCCTCACCGGAGTTGTTCAGAAACGTTGATACGTCTAAATTATCTTCCCCACGGATCACACCTTGGATCAACTCTTCCTTTTCTTCGTCTCTGACGTGTGGGTCCATATTTTCTGCATAGGTGGAAAAACGAATAAGTCAAAGCGGCTAAAGGAGAAAGTTAAGTACGGTGTTGAGAGATATAAACCCTAATTCAGAGAAACCCTAATATATACATACACAATAATAAAAATGAAGAGAAAGGGAAACCGTGTAGTAGATAGGCACATCGTCGAACCCACATGCACCTAAGTTGCTTGACAATGTGAATCGGGTCTGGGGCTACCCACAGTGACTGACCAGTGGGGCCGAAGACCAATAATACCAAAGTAATTAATAAACCTAATAATACCTAACTAATAATAAACCTAATAATCGAAACACCGAAAAGAAAGGGAAACAATCAACACATGGCTTCGATGCAATGCTCAAGCAAGTATGATGATATGACAAGTTAATTTGCATTGGAATGTAACCCTAAGACATGCTCGACGATTTAATCGGGGTTCCGAGGGGTGAAAACCCTAACTCGGGGAAACTCTGGAACATATGAGAGGGGTGCATTTGTTCTTCTAATTATACTTGTCATTTAAGTTGTTTAACAATGCATGATTATAGGTTAAATAGATAGGTTTCATTTTTCTGAACAATTTGATATATTATTTGTATTTTTCTGACTTATAAACAATAAGTTATTGATTTTACAATATTAAATCATTTTCTGGAATTAAAAACAAAAAGGCAAATAGTTTTTACACCGGGGCGACCCCTAGCCAGTGAGACTGACAGATGGGCCCTAGTGCCAACTCAGCCTCCACGCAAGCAAGCAGGCCCCACCGAACACTGGTTATTTTTCACGAGTTCACAGTCTACCCACTGGGGCTGGCCGGTGGGCCAGGGCCATGGCCACCTCGGCGCCCGCTCGGCTCGCCGGTGAGCACTGTGCGGTGGCCGGCGACGTTGCTAGAGGGCTCGGGAGGGGGCGTGCGTCGGTTTGTTCGAAAGAGGGCATCGAGGCGAACCTAACTAGTAGGGCACCGCCCGGATTTGGTCACCGGAATAGGGCACGCGACGACATGCAGCGGCGGCGTATGGCGGCGGACGGCGCGGGAGAAGGACAGAGCGCTAGGGGAGGAAAGAAGGGGTCCCAGAGAGTTACAAGCGCACCCTCGACGCGTGTGTAGCCTTGGCGGGGACGGAGGAGATCGGCAGCAAAGGTGATGGCAAGGCGGAGCTCGTCGGTGATGGGGAAGACGCGGTCGATTCCAGTCGCGCGGCTTCGATTCCTTCGGCGAGGAGGATAAGCACAGTGAGGCAGCGCGTGGAGGCCGACGGCGAGACGATGGTTGGGCAGCCTGACGGCGTCCGAGCGGTTGTCCTCGCGGCGGCGGCGATCTTTGTTGCGGGTGAGTGAGAAAGAGGAACGGGGAAGAAGGAGAAGGGGCATGGTTAACTAGTAGGGGACCTTTAGTCCCGGTTGGTGGCTCCAACCGGGACTAAAGGGTTATACGTCCCGGTTGGAGCCACCAACCGGGACGTATAGTCCAATATTTTCAGCAGACCAAGGGTTGGCGCGCAGAGGGTCTTTAGTCCCGGTTGGTGGCTCCAACCGGGACATATTCCCCTGATTTCAAATTTTTTCAGGTATTTTCTCTCTGTTCCCGCCTTATTTTTTATTTTGGGGTTTAAATTTGTATTGTTTTTTAATGATAATTAATTTGGAATTTAGAAAAACTTTAAACATAAAAAGTGTTTGGATTTGAATAAATAATTCAAAACCATTTTCTGTTTTAAAAAATAATTAATGTAACCATTTAAAATATGAACCATTTACAATTAAAAATGAATTAACTTATATTTTTTTAATATCAATTTGGAATTTAGAAAAACTTTAAACATAAGAAGTGTATGGATTTGAATAAATAATCCAAAACCCTTTTCTATTTTAAAAAAATAATTAATGTAACCTTTTAAAATGAATTAACTTATATTTTTGAATATTAATTTGGAATTTAGAAAAACTTTAAACATAAAAAGTGTTTGGATTTGAATAAATAATTCAAAACCATTTTCTGTTTTAAAAAACAATTAATGTAACCATTTAAAATATGAACCATTTACAATTAAAAATGAATTAACTTATAATTTTTTAATATCAATTTGGAATTTAGAAAAACTTTAAACATAAGAAGTGTATGGATTTGAATAAATAATCCAAAACCATTTTCTATTTCTAAAAAATAATTAATGTAACCTTTTAAAATGAATTAACTTATATTTTTGAATATTAATTTGGAATTTAGAAAAACTTTAAACATAAGAAGTGTATGGATTTGAATAAATAATCCAAAACCATTTTCTATTTCTAAAAAATAATTAATGTAACCTTTTAAAATGAATTAACTTATATTTTTGAATATTAATTTGGAATTTAGAAAAACTTTAAACATAAGAAGTGTATGGATTTGAATAAATAATCCAAAACCATTTTCTATTTTTAAAAAATAATTAATGTAACCTTTTAAAATGAAAATAGGGGACGAGCATCGTTAGAACTTGCATTGGATATCTGAAGAAACCACATATTGCGAGTCTAAAAATGATTTTTTCAAAAAATCACGGGCGATAGATCATGTACCTGTAGTACAAACCGGACCCACTTCCTGCCGATTCGGCAGACATTTGTCCTTTTTACCCGGGATGGACGAAAAGGTTTGAGATGTACCGGTTGGGAGATAGTCCATGTAAGGTGGTCTAGTATTTTAGGAAAATGGGACGGTAGCATTCTGAAACGGCATTTTGGTGGTTACTTCACAAAACGACCCGTTTTTTGCGCTCGGAAAATGGAAAAGGGCTTTTCCGTGCGACAAAAAGGAAAACTTCCTCCTGCAACATTGTTCTCCATACCAATGTCCACACACATGCATAATATGGGCACAATATCACAAACTATGCCGTGATTCAGCACATAACATCGGTCATTTGGACCGAAAGCCATGAAACCTCGAACATGATAGGTCATTTTGTGAAGGTTTTTTCGAAACATGATCAATATACCAAGTGTGGTATTTTTCCTTTCAACTATGTAACAAAATATGACACCACGCGAAGGATTTTCATTGTTCGGATTTTTTTTTGAATTTATTATGCCCGTTTTGAATTATCTAAATTTCTAACTATGGTCGAACCGGTGTGCATGAAGATAGGGGACGAGCATCGTTAGAACTTGCATTGGATCTCGGAAGAAACCACATATTGCGAGTCTAAAAATGATTTTTTCAAAAAATCACGGGCGATAGATCATGTACCTGTAGTACAAACCGGACCCACTTCCTACCGATTCGGTAGACATTTGTCCTTTTTACCCGGGATGGACGAAAAGGTTTGAGATGTACCGGTTGGGAGATAGTCCATGTAAGGTGGTCTAGTATTTTAGGAAAATAGGACGGTAGCATTCTGAAACGGCATTTTGGTGGTTACTTCACAAAACGACCCGTTTTTTGCGCTCGGAAAATGGAAAAGGGCTTTTCCGTGCGACAAAAAGGAAAACTTCCTCCTGCAACATTGTTCTCCATACCAATGTCCACACACATGCATAATATGGGCACAACATCACAAACTATGCCGTGATTCAGCACATAACATCGGTCATTTGGACCGAAAAAGCCATGAAACCTCGAACATGATAGGTCATTTTGTGAAGGTTTTTTCGAAACATGATCATTGTTCGGCACACATTTAGTCCCAGATGTAGTGACAAACCGGGACTAAAAATATTTTCCGCCATTTCCCACCTCTTCCCGCCAAGTTTTCCCACCCTTTCCTTTCTACTAGAGCTTTTAGTCCCGGGTGTAGTCACTAACCGGGACTAAAGATATTTCCCGCCATTTCCCAAAGCTTCACGCCAAGTTTTCCCGCCCTTTCCCTCTATATTTAGGGTGATCGTGTCATGGCTATCCACACATCCACACCTTCCTCTCTTAGAACAATGGACAACGCCTACTGGGCCATTCTGACCCTCGAGGAGACCGAGGCGCTGTGCGCCTCCAACTACCCTTGTCCGCCGGGCTACCGGCCACCCGCCGGCTGGATGCTGAGCGCAGGAGGGGTTCCTGTCCCTCCTGTCCCTCAAGGTTCCGCACGCCAGGCGGCCATCACAAACCACTTCTACCACGAGCTCACGCCGGAGCAGCGGATGGATCCCCAGTGGGATCCCGACAACTACGACACCTGGAAAGCCTTCTTTGGTAATAGGCGGGAAAGGGAGCTCGCCAGGTACGAGGGTGATGTCCCGCCACCGGTGAACCACAACGAAGCCGGCCGTCGTCTGTGGTGGGCGAACCGTACTATCATCGAAGTGATGCGCTACATCGCCGGGGGAGACCATCCTCGCCTACGGTGCCCACGAGTCCACCCGCCACAGGCCCCACACTGTCCCGGCGGTAGCGGCATCGTCTTCCAGGAGACCCCTCTCCCACCCGCCGTGAATCCGAGGCTGGAATGGCCCCTGGTATATGCCATGGATGGGCCGAGGATCCCCGGAGTGGCAGGTGACGATGACGATGATGATGACGACGACGATGAAGACCCTGAAGCTGCGTACTATAGGACTAGGCATGATTATGACTAAAGGGGGCGGCTTTAGTCCTGAGTGTTAGCTAGTCCTGGTTTGTCCCGGTTTTTAATATTAATAAGTGTCTTGAGTGTTACCTAATAAATAGAGGGAAATTCCTATATAAAGAGAGGGTTCATATTTAGTCCCGGTTGGAGAAACCAACCGCGACTGAAGGGATTGCGGCAGAGTGGGCCAGGCAACACTAATAATAGGGGTGAGTGTCGACATTATGTCGTGCGGCTTGTACCTTGTCCCGGATGGTGTCACCAACCGGGACTAAAGATGAACCTTTAGTCCCGGTTGGAGACACCAACCGGGACTAAAGATGAGTCAGCACTAATAATAGGGGTGAGTGTCGACATTATATCGTGAGTGTCGACATTATGCCGAGCTGCTTGTACTATAAATATGCATCCTTGTGAGTCCAGTCCTCCAGCCAGTTTGAGGCATCTCCAAGATGGTTTTAGAGAGCAGGGACACCACTACGGCCAGTTTCAGGGAGATGCCGACGGAGCCCAGTCCTCCGGCATCTCCGAGAAACTGGTCATAGAGGCACTCCCTAATATGTGAAATTAGTTAGCTCCGAGGTGTATTGATCTAGTTAGTGAAGTTACAAGCTGCAAGATGGTTTTCGAGAGCAGGGAAACCACTGCGGCCAGTTTCAGGGAGATGCCGACGGAGCCCAGTCCTCCGGCATCTCCGAGAAACTGGTCATAGAGGCACTCCCTAATATGTGAAATTAGTTAGCTCCGAGGCGTATTGATCTACTTAGTGAAGTTACAAGCTGCAAGATGGTTTTCGAGAGCAGGGACACCACTGCGGCCAGTTTCAGGGAGATGCCGACGGAGCCCAGTCCTCCGGCATCTCCGAGAAACTGGTCATAGAGGCACTCCCTAATATGTGAAATTAGTTAGCTCCGAGGCGTATTGATCTAGTTAGTGAAGTTACAAGCTGCAAGACATTTATTAATATTAAAAACTGAGACTACAAAACCGGGACTAAAGGCCACAAACCGCGAAAGATATCCTTCGGTCAAGCCACAAACCGCGAAAGACATGAACTAGAGTTATATAATATGAGCATGAACTTCTTGGCATATGTCATTCCTTATGACCGCTTCAGACGTAACCATGGAGCATCTTCTTTACTTAACGGAATGCTTGGGGTCAGTTTTCACTGTGAAGGGCGGAATTTCATCAAACTTATTATAATCTTCTGACATGTCTGTCTTGTCCTCGATTCCCACGATGTTTCTTTTCCCTGAAAGAACTATGTGACGCTTTGGCTCATCATATGATGTATTCGTTTGCATATTTTTTCTTTTTTTCGGTCTAGAGGACATGTCTTCACATAGAAAACCTGAGACACATCATTGGCTAGGACGAATGGTTCATCTCTATAACCAAGATTGTTGAGATCCACTGTTGTCATTCCGTACAACTGGTCTATCTTTACCCCTTCCCCATTCAGGTTGACCCATTTGCAGCGAAACAAAGGGACCTTAAAAGAGACTCCATAGTCTAGTTCCCATATCTCCTCTATGTAACCATAATATGTGTCCTTTTGTCCATTCTCGTCTATTGCATCAAAGCGGACACCACTATTTTGGTTGGTGCTCTTTTTATCTTGGGCGATCGTGTAGAATGTATTCCCATTTATTTCGTACCCTTGGAAATTCAATACAGTAGAAGATGGTGACGCGGCCAACAAGTATAGCTGATCTCCAACAGTGGTGTCATTCAAGAGATGTGTCCGCATCCAACCACCAAAAGACTTCATGTGTTCATCTGTAATCCATGATTCAGGCTTCCCCAGGTTTTTGGAGCGTACAATATTCTTGTGTTCCTCGATATACGGAGCTGCCAAGGTGGAATTATGTAGAACTGTGTAGTGTGATTTAGTGAAAGAATCCCCGTCCCTATATATCATTGCTTTCTTTCCCAGCGTGCCTTTCCCACTTAGTCTTCCCTCATGCCGCGAGTCAGAAACACCAATCGGCTTAAGGTCAGGAATAAAGTCAACACAAAACTCAATGACCTCCTCTGTTCCATATCCCTTGGAGATGCTTCCTTCTGGTCTAGCACGGTTATGAACATATTTCTTTAAGACTCCCTTGAACCTCTCAAAGGGGAACATATTGTGCAGAAATACCGGACCGAGAATGGCAATCTCTTCCACTAGATGAACCAGGAGATGCGTCATAATATTGAAGAAGGATGGTGGGAACACCAATTCAAAACTAACAAGACATTGTACCACATCCTTCTGTAACCTTAGCAGAATATCTGGATTGATTACCTTCTGTGATATTGCATTGAGGAATGCACACAGCTTCACAATGGGTACTCGAACATTTTCCGGTAGAAGCCCCCTCAATGCAATCGGAAGCAACTGCGTCATAATCACGTGACAGTCATGAGACTTCAGGTTTTGGAACTTTTTCTCTGCCATATTTATTATCCCCTTTATATTAGATGAGAAGACCGACGGCACCTTGATACTGTAAAGGACTTCAAAAAAGATTTCCTTCTCTGCTTTGGTAAGAGCATAGCTGACACGACTTAAGTGACGCCCTTTATCCGTCTTGTTATCTGTATGCATGTTCTTTGGGTCTTTCATAATTTGTTGGTCCTCCCGTGCTTCAGGTGTATCTTTTGTCTTCCCATACACGCCTAGGAATCCTAGCAGGTTCACGCAGAGATTCTTCGTCACGTGCATCACGTCGATTGAAGAGCGGACACGCAGGACTTTCCAATATGGCAGCTCCCAAAATATAGATTTCTTCTTCCACATGGGTGCGTGTCCTGTAGCGACGTCGTTCGGAACTGATTGACCGCCGGGACCCTTTCCAAAGATTACTTCTATGTCCTTGACCATACCAAATACATCATCACCAGCAGGGAGTTCAGGCTTCTTCCGGTGATCTGCCTCACCTTTGAAATGCTTGCCTTTCTTTCTTACGGGATGATTGGTCGGAAGAAATCGTCGATTCGCCAGGTACACAACCTTCTTGCATTTATGCAAATATGTACCTTCGGTCTTATCTAAACAGTGGGTGCATGCCTTATATCCTTTGTTTGTCTGTCCTGAAAGGTTACTAAGAGCAGGCCAATCATTGATGGTTACGAATAACAACCCTCGTAGATTAAATGGCTCCTGTTTGTTCTCATCCCACGCACGTACACCTAGTTTGCCCCACAACTGTAAGAGTTCTTCAACTAATGGCCTAAGGTACACATCAATGTCGTTGCCCGGTTGCTTCGGGCCTTGGATGAGCACTGGCATCATAATGAACTTACGCTTCATGCACAACCAAGGAGGCAGGTTGTAGATACATAGAGTCATGGGCCAGGTGCTGTGACTACAGCTCTGCTCCCCAAAAGGATTCATGCCATCCTGTAGGGGTTCGTAGCATGGAAAACAAAAATTTTCTATCGCATACAAACAAACAAGCCAAGATCTATCTACTAGATTGTAGCAACGAGTCGATGGAATAACTCACCCTCGAAGATTCCAAAGTGTTTAACGAGAGCAGATTCTCGTGGGTGATGTAGTCGTACTCTTTCCGATCTCAAGATCGCGTAGACGATCCTTCCGGCGCCGCGTTCCCGCAGCGCTCCCGCAGTCGGTCACACGTTCGGTACTCGACGAAGACCTTCCTCTCCCTTGTTCCAGCAGGCAGCGGAGGTTGTAGCACTCTCCTCGCGATTCCGGCAGCACAACGGCGTGGTACCGGAAGTAGAGGGGAGATCCCGCAGGGCTTCGCCTTAAGCCGGTGCGAGTATGGTGGAGCTTATGAGAGAGGCTATTAGTGGTCTAGTAATTAGACACACCAATTAGAGGGCTCTAAACCAATTAGAAGGCTCTAAACCGAATAGCTCTAAACCGGGGTCTAGATCTAGGGTTTAGTTTAGAGGATAGGAAACTTGTGTGTGTTGGGAGGGAGCCCTGCCCCTCCTTATATAGGTGGGAGGGGCTGGCCGGCCAAGGGGAGGGAGTGGAGTCCCTCCCCAACTCGGCCTAGGTGGGGCGCCGGCTTGGGGAGGAGGACTCCTCCCTCAAGTCGGTTTCCTCCTCTCCTCCCACTTCCCAAAAACTGCCGTTTGACTTTCAAACTAGCCGTTTGACTTTTTCAATTTAGGATTCAATTTAATCCTTTATTTGGGACAGCAAGAACACTTAGTACATGATGCAATCATTCCAACATGTAATGACACATTCATGTACCCCTTCCCCCCCGGAGTGCCGGACAATCCGGAACCTTCTAGAATATCCCCGATGAAAACACCGGAATCATTCCCGAACTCCGAAACGGGACTTTCCTTATATGAATCTTATTCTCCGGACCATTCCGGATCACCTCGTGATATCCCGGATCCCATCCGAGACTCCGAACA
The DNA here is from genome assembly GCA_916181665.1 of Avena sativa. Lineage (NCBI taxonomy): Eukaryota > Viridiplantae > Streptophyta > Magnoliopsida > Poales > Poaceae > Avena > Avena sativa. Next base: position 382,756,940 of record OV702284.1, read on the forward strand.
ACATTCGGTCTCTTTCTCATAATACCATAACTACTCAAACAACGTCGAATCCTTAAGTGTGTCTCCCTACGGTTCGTGAATTATGCGGACATGATCGAGACACTTCTCCGAACAATAACCAATAGAGGAATCTGGAAATTCATATGGCTCCCACATATTTCTACGATTACTTTGCGATCGAATGAACCACTTACATACGATACCAATTTCCCTTTGTCTCACGATATGTTACTTATCCGAGGTTATGATCGTCGGTATCTCTGCATACCTAGTTCAACCTCGTTACTGATAAGTACTCTTTTCTCGTTCCCGTGATATGTGATCCCTTGTGACCAAGTCACATGCTTGCAAGCTAATTGGATGACATTTCACCGAGAGGGCCCAGAGAATATCTATCCGTCATGTGGATGGACAAATCCCACTCTTGATCCATGTGTTTCAACCAATACTTTCCGAACACCCAATGCCACTTTTATAGCCACCCTGTTACGGTGTGGTGTTTGATGACATCAAAGCATCCATCCAGTAAAGGCAATATGCATGATCTCATGGTCGAAGGAATTTAGATAACTATGTATCAGAAAGCATATAGCAATTGAACTATTGAAATGACTTGATCTTTATGCTACGCTTATCTATAGGAGTATGTCCACCATATCATTCTCCTAACGATATGATCTTGTTGTTGATAACATCTCAATGTTCATGATAGGGAAACCACAATCATCAATCAACCAACAAGCTAGTTTAACAAGAGGCTTTACTAGGGACTCTTATTTTAGTTTACAAATCACACAAGTATTAATGTTTCCTTGTTAATACTATTATAGCATGAATATAAACATTTATCATAAACACAAAGATATAATAATAACTATATTTATTATTGCCTCTAGGGCATATCTCCAACAGTCTCCCACTTGCACTAGAGTCATCTAATCTAGTTTCAAACTTTTGTGTATTCAACACCTATGGCTTTCCGGTGTTGTATGTACACGATTGCTAGTGGTCAACTGATCTCCGGATCTGACACTTCCAGGTCCGTGTGTAATTGCATGTCTTTGCGTCTCTACGCATCACTCATTCTCTAATGAGATGGCTTTGTATAATTTGGTCTTTCGGTGTGACCTTTAGTTCTTTGGGGTTAAAACATGTTGATAATATTGTCGTACAATATATCTTCATAGTATTATCCCGCTGTGAACTACACCTAGTTTGATAACAAACTACTTGACACAAACGCCCTCTTTAGCTGCTATTATAGCAGTCATATACTTAGCCTTTTGTTGAAGTATCTGTCACAATGTCTTAACTTTGGAACTCATCCAAATCCATTATGGAACTCACTTTCCATTATATTGTGCCACCCTTAATTTAGATTGAGATAAACTTAATTTGTACTCTGTGACAAAACTAGTATCAATGTAGTACTTTTACAATGAACTAACCATCTATTTGTCACTTCTACAAATAATATACTCTTAGTTCTTCCAAAAGATCATAAGAATATCCTTACTATCGTCCAATGATCATCTTATGAATCATTCTGGTATATGCTCATAACTTTTAGGGCATAGGACATATCTGGATTTGTACATACCACAGTATGATTGATATAAACACTCTTTGTGATTTCATACATCAAGTATCAATCTATACTTGAATCTTTGTTTCACTTACCAAATGTCAATACACTTGAATATATCATCAACATTGAACTCTTTCAATCCTTTCTGTGCAACAAGAACCTTTCTTGTAGTTTCTATATTGAACTCATTCAATATCTTTGTCTATGTACTTCTGGCACAACCATATTAGCATCTATTGATGCCAAATATTTGGGTTTTGCCTAAGTCTTTCATCAGGATGAAATTCTTAATATGTGTTAATAAAAGATACATCATTTCTAATCAACAATATGTCCTCCACATAATGTATTAGAAATATGTCTTAGTGCTCCCACTTAATTTCTTGCAAATGCAAGTATCTTCATTGTCTTTGATGAAATTAAACTCTTTTAACAGTTTCATCATAGTGAAGATTCCAACTCCGCTATGCTTACTTCATCCATTGAAGTTTGCATATGCTTTTAGCATCCTTTGAATTAACAAAACCCTTTGGACCGTGTCATGCACACGTCCTAGGTAACAATTCTATTAGAAGAACTTGTTTTGTTTATTCAACTACCACATAACAAAATTATATGTAGTGGTTGCTACATTAATCCGTCTAGACTAAATATCGCTATGAAAGATCAAATCTTGTCATAGTCAATCTTTGAACATTGTTGTGAACTCTTTCCCAACATGTCGACTTATAGATGTGAAACATCCATGTCTATTTCTTTATAGATCCAAACACAACTGTAAGGTCTTACACCTTTCTCGAGGGTCCTTCAAGTTCAAAACTTGATTTCTCGTGTATGGAATTATCACGGATTTTATGGCTTCAAGCCATTTGACGGAGTCAGGGCCCATCATTGCTTCTTTGCATGTAGTCCGTTCATTATTCTCAAATAATGATTCAACCCTCAAATCTTAGTATTTGATTGTTTACTTGACCTACTTGTTTCAATAGAAACTTAGACCTCCGTGACCACAACTTTTGAGGCACGTGAGCCATGAGCATTATTGCTGCCTCCGGAACACTTTTCGGTGCTGCGCAACTCTGCACATATAGCTAAGGTTCTTTTAACCTTATCAAAGTTCTATTGTCCTCCCACTTTAACTTTTCACGAAAAATTCCTTCTCAAAGAAACTTGACGTTCTAAGCGACAAACACTTTTGTCTCCGGTGTTTTGGAGGAATACTTAACAGTAATACAAAGACAGGTTTATCCGACTTTGGTTGCAAACATCTTTCTTATGCATAGCATACCAATGTTTAAGAAAGGACTACTTGGGTTTTATCCCAAACCATAACCTTATATGGTGTCATTTCAACGGATTATGATGGAGCTCTTTTCAGTGGAAAAACGGTAATCTCTAAAGCTTTTAATCTTTAAAATATAATGGCAGTTTTATAAATTATACCTTTGATCTTACCATGTCAAACAAGGTTTAATTACATATCTCGAACGCTCCATACACTTATGGTGTTTCGGGAAAATGCAAATCCACGGAACGATTCCTTAAATCTTAGGTATTATGCTAAACTTGTAATTCAAATATCTTCCTTTATGATCTTTATCATAAACTATTCATATTCTTGTTACAATGATTTTGCACTTCATCTTGAAAGTCTTTTGAACTTTTCAAATATTTCATACTTCATCCTTATTAAGTAAATATTCATATATTCACTCAAATTTTCGGAGAAAGCATATGAAGTTGAAATCCATCGCTCTTGACTACACATAATGGACTTCGTACAACAATATGTACAAGTTCCAATTAGCTAGTCATTCGTTCCCTTTTGGCCTATGAACGAAGTTTTAATTATCTCTAGGAAAGTTTCACAAGCGTTATTTGATCAAAATCAAATAGACTCCAAAATTCCATCCATATGGATTTTCTTCATGTTTTCTTTCCAATATAATTTAAACGGCGATGTCACTTCCTAAGTGATCTTTCAATCAATTTGTCTTTCGACATTTTAGCACTAGTTTTATGGATGTGATTTCTCCAACGAGATTTGTGAATCATCCATCTTTTATGGATTACGGAAATTATTTGAACAACCCTTTTGTTCTCACAATACCTGATAAAACAAATCTTTGAAGGCAAGCTTTGATGTTTAACAAGCAACGCAATAACCCTTTATTTGTTCTCGATGAACATCATCACATATTCTTTTGCTTGTTACTTAGGCCATTGTAGTTCATGAATTGTGTTGTTTCGTATGACGATTCACACCAACAAATTCAGTATCAAATACTTGAGAACCACATTGTTTAATAAGCAAAGAATATAGCCATAACATGTATATCATCTATATACTTAAACTGAACAATTCTAGTCTTTTCTTTTCTGCCATATATTTATGAGATTCTCTTTCAATATTTCCTTTTCTATTTGAAAGAATCTATCAACATCAATAGTGGAGTCATACATATGACACATAATCCAAAGCGTGTATAATTAAATACAAATGTCTTTGGACTTGCACTTTGAAGTAGATCACCATCATCAAATGTTTGGTGTTCTTCCAAATTCCTTTCTTTAGTAATCTCTTGGTGTAGTAAACAATTTACCTACATCAAATATTCACCTTATCATGGAATGTCCATGATCAAGCTACTTTTAGCTTATAACGATGAATTATGAGTATAATGTTGCTTTCCAAAACACTTTGGAGGATTAGGACAACTAGTGTCTCCAACCTTTTGCAAATTTTCATCAAATATGAGAACATGACTTTTGCCATATTATACTCTATCATGTTGTAACCAAAACTTTGTTTCAGATATCACAATATCTTCCACATATCATGGTTTCTGAAACAACTCTTTCAGATCCTAGATAACCTTGATATTAAGACAATTCTTTGAATATCAAGAATCACGGAGACAAACATGATACTTTATATACTAACACTTGGAATTGTTACTCTTGATTTAATACCAATTATTAAACTTCATGGAGTAACCGGAACTTACTGAAAGTTTGCAATAGGACTTTTAAACTTTAGATTAACACTTCAAAACAATACGATACCAGTTCGTAAAGTAACTAACCAGAATTCTATAGTTCTATCATCTCAATTATAACTAAGCGCAAGGTGGTAAACGGATGCCAATGACTACAACAACTATGCAAATTCACTTTGATTTAGTTTATGATAAATTGAGTTCTAATTAATAATTAAATTAATCTAGGTGAACTCCCACTCAAAACAACATCCCTCACATTGTTTTAGTGATCACACGAACCAAATCCACCACATCAAAACCGATCATCACGAGAGTTGATATGGCTTCAATGGCGAACAATCAACATGTTCATCATATCTACTATATGACTCATGCTCTACCTTTCGGTAATCCGTGTTCCTGAGGCCATGTCTGTACATGCTAGGCTCGTCAAGATCAAACCTTAGCTACCGCATAAGCAAATCTGGCTTGCTTACGTTGTATTTACCCGTGGAATCAAAGACACCCGATCATCACGTGGTGCTTCGAAGCAACAAGTTTTAGCAACGGTGCTAACTAAGGGCGAACACTTTAGAACTTGAAATTTATGTGCATGAGGGATCATCTTATAATGCTACCGTCGTCTACTAAGCAATACAAGATGCATAAAGGATTAACATCACATGCAATTCATAATATGTGATATGATATGGCCTTTCTTCTTTGTGCTTCCGATCTCCATCTTCAAGCACGAACATGATCTCCATCATCACCGGCGTAGCATCAAGGTCAATGACGCTTCTTCATGGTTGTCGTCCACCAGCTTCAACTATTACAACTATTTTGAATAGACACGCAGGTCTTAACAGAAATTAAAGACAACCATATGGCTCCTGCCGGTTGCCAACTTACAATAAGGATCATTGCATACATCAAATATAATCACAATCATGGCCATATCACATCACTGCACACCCCTGCAAAACAAAGTTAGACGCTTCTACTTTCTTTGCATATTTTACGTGGTTTGGGGCTTTCCATAAGTGTCGTTCTAACCTACGAACAAGAACCACAACATTGATACTAGCATTGTTGATTACCCGTTGTAAATTGGATCTTTACTATGCTAGGAGAAACTGGCACCCGCAAAGCCACTTATGCAATACAAGTTGCATGTTAAGCGTGGAGCAAGTCTCATGAACGATGTCATGTAAGGTTAGCCCGGGCCGCTTCATCCCAACATACCGCAAGATGCAAAGTACACGCAAAGCAATCTACAATAAAAGCATCAACGCCCACAATGACTATTGTGTTCTACTCGTGCAACAGATCTACATATAGACACGGCTCTGATACCACTGTAGGGGTTCGTAGCATGGAAAACAAAAATTTTCTATCGCATACAAACAAACAAGCCAAGATCTATCTACTAGATTGTAGCAACGAGTCGATGGAATAACTCACCCTCGAAGATTCCAAAGTGTTTAACGAGAGCAGATTCTCGTGGGTGATGTAGTCGTACTCTTTCCGATCTCAAGATCGCGTAGACGATCCTTCCGGCGCCGCGTTCCCGCAGCGCTCCCGCAGTCGGTCACACGTTCGGTACTCGACGAAGACCTTCCTCTCCCTTGTTCCAGCAGGCAGCGGAGGTTGTAGCACTCTCCTCGCGATTCCGGCAGCACAACGGCGTGGTACCGGAAGTAGAGGGGAGATCCCGCAGGGCTTCGCCTTAAGCCGGTGCGAGTATGGTGGAGCTTATGAGAGAGGCTATTAGTGGTCTAGTAATTAGACACACCAATTAGAGGGCTCTAAACCAATTAGAAGGCTCTAAACCGAATAGCTCTAAACCGGGGTCTAGATCTAGGGTTTAGTTTAGAGGATAGGAAACTTGTGTGTGTTGGGAGGGAGCCCTGCCCCTCCTTATATAGGTGGGAGGGGCTGGCCGGCCAAGGGGAGGGAGTGGAGTCCCTCCCCAACTCGGCCTAGGTGGGGCGCCGGCTTGGGGAGGAGGACTCCTCCCTCAAGTCGGTTTCCTCCTCTCCTCCCACTTCCCAAAAACTGCCGTTTGACTTTCAAACTAGCCGTTTGACTTTTTCAATTTAGGATTCAATTTAATCCTTTATTTGGGACAGCAAGAACACTTAGTACATGATGCAATCATTCCAACATGTAATGACACATTCATGTACCCCTTCCCCCCCGGAGTGCCGGACAATCCGGAACCTTCTAGAATATCCCCGATGAAAACACCGGAATCATTCCCGAACTCCGAAACGGGACTTTCCTTATATGAATCTTATTCTCCGGACCATTCCGGATCACCTCGTGATATCCCGGATCCCATCCGAGACTCCGAACAACATTCGGTCTCTTTCTCATAATACCATAACTACTCAAACAACGTCGAATCCTTAAGTGTGTCTCCCTACGGTTCGTGAATTATGCGGACATGATCGAGACACTTCTCCGAACAATAACCAATAGAGGAATCTGGAAATTCATATGGCTCCCACATATTTCTACGATTACTTTGCGATCGAATGAACCACTTACATACGATACCAATTTCCCTTTGTCTCACGATATGTTACTTATCCGAGGTTATGATCGTCGGTATCTCTGCATACCTAGTTCAACCTCGTTACTGATAAGTACTCTTTTCTCGTTCCCGTGATATGTGATCCCTTGTGACCAAGTCACATGCTTGCAAGCTAATTGGATGACATTTCACCGAGAGGGCCCAGAGAATATCTATCCGTCATGTGGATGGACAAATCCCACTCTTGATCCATGTGTTTCAACCAATACTTTCCGAACACCCAATGCCACTTTTATAGCCACCCTGTTACGGTGTGGTGTTTGATGACATCAAAGCATCCATCCAGTAAAGGCAATATGCATGATCTCATGGTCGAAGGAATTTAGATAACTATGTATCAGAAAGCATATAGCAATTGAACTATTGAAATGACTTGATCTTTATGCTACGCTTATCTATAGGAGTATGTCCACCATATCATTCTCCTAACGATATGATCTTGTTGTTGATAACATCTCAATGTTCATGATAGGGAAACCACAATCATCAATCAACCAACAAGCTAGTTTAACAAGAGGCTTTACTAGGGACTCTTATTTTAGTTTACAAATCACACAAGTATTAATGTTTCCTTGTTAATACTATTATAGCATGAATATAAACATTTATCATAAACACAAAGATATAATAATAACTATATTTATTATTGCCTCTAGGGCATATCTCCAACACATCCGTACTTAGACCAAACCAGAAGTTCCTTGCGTCACCTGCAAAGTCTGGGAAGTCTCTCTCGATTTTTCTCCACTGTGACCCATCAGCAGGGTGTCTCAACTTCCCGTCTTTCTTACGGTCTTCTTTGTGCCATCGCAACAACCTGGCATGCTCTTTGTTTCTGAACATGCGTTTCAACCTTGGTATTATAGGAGCATACCACATAACCTTAGCAGGAACCCTCTTCCGGAGGGGCTCTCCCTCAACATCACCAGGGTCATCTCGTCTGATCTTATACCGCAACGCGTTGCATACCGGGCATTTATCTAAATTCTCATACTCCTTACCGCGGTAGAGGATGCAGTCATTAATGCATGTATGTATCTTTTGCACATCTAATCCCAGAGGACAGAGAGTCTTCTTTGCTTCGTAGGTACTCTCGGGAAGTTCGTTATGTTTTGGAAACTTCGGCTTCATTATTTTCAGCATCTTTTCAAATGAGGAGTCAGTTAGACCACACTCTGCCTTCCATCGCAACAATTCCAGTGTGGTACCGAGCTTTGTGCTGCCATCTTCACAATTTGGGTACAACAATTTCTTGTGATCTTCTAACATGCCCTCTAACTTCAACTTCTCATTTTCTGTTTCACAGTCTCGCTTTGCATCAGAAATGACCCTACCAAGTTCATCAGCCGGCTCCTCTGATGCCCGTTCTTCACCTCTTTCCTCTCCATTGTCTTCCATTGCAGTATCACTGTATTCAAGAAACATATGATGATAGTTGTTATCATCATCTTCTTCTTCACCATCTTCCATCATAACCCCTTTTTCCCCGTGCTTGGTCCAGCAATTATAGTTGGGCATGAAACCTTTCATAATCAGGTGGCCGCGAATGATTTTCGAGGAAGAGTACTCCTTGTTGTTCCGACATTGAACACATGGACAACGTATAAATCCATTCTCTTTGTTTGCCGTAGCCACATCGATAAATTTATCCACGCCTTTGATATACCCGGCTACCCGCCGGTCACCGTACATCCATTCCCGACCGTTCATCTGCATCATATAAGTAAGTTTATCAAAAAACAGGACATCATAAATAGTGAAATAACCAATTCACACCGACACATGAATTGTATCAATGACCTAGAAAAGATAAGATTGCTAACCTCGATCGAGGGAAATAAAGAGAAGAAAGCTCAAGTGCGTCTCGGACACCTTCTATATTTTTGTTCTATGAGAAATTCAACGGGATTATTCACTCAAACATTTCAACAAACACCTTCAATGCATGCATGAGAAAAAACTAGCACACCCCCTCACACCTTCCACTATTCGAAAAAACAGAGTGGAGGCAGAGGGGGCTGGGGCGTTGCATTTATAGAGGGCAGGGGTCTTTAGTCCCGGTTGGAGCCAGCAACCGGGACTAAAGGTGCGTGCCACGCCAGGTGGTTGTGGCCAAACCTTTAGTCCCGGTTGGTGGCTCCAACCGGGACGCATGCCCCCTTACCAACCGGGACGCATGCCCCCTGGCCCCGTGCCCGCTCCAACCGGGACGCGTGCCAGCATTAGTCCCGGTTGGTGGCGCAACCGGGACTAATGCTCCGAGGGGTCGCGAACGGATAGCCCTTTTTCCTCTAATGACACGTGGCATGCGTTGACAGTTTAGATCTTAAAAATAGCTAATCAAATCATATGATTTTTCTCTTTCTTGGCCACATGCAAGTAAAAATTGCCTTTTATGGAACATATATAAAATTGTTACTTCCTCACTTTTTTTTATAATTTTTGTTGTGGTTTTAGTTCAAATTTAAACTAAAATTACGACAAGAATTAGAACGGAGCATGTAAATACTACTGCTTGTAGGAGAAATAAAAAAAGACACTCTCTCCCTTACCATTGCCTGTTGGTGAAGGGGCGCCCGTTGGTGAAGGCAAGTCATCCGGCAAGCCGATCCTGACGTGGGCTGTGCCGGCGTAGAACTGGTAGCCCTCGTACCGGAAGTTGCACCGGACGCCGAGGATTCTGCCGCCCTGGCGGCCGTCGTACCACTTCTCGTTCTGCTCCTTGACTTCGTGGAGGCAGTGCATGCACTGCCCTGGGGAGAGGTCCGGCGTGCACTGCGCGAGGCCGTACACCCTCGGCACCTCCGGGCTGACGTACATGACGGCGCTGGCGAACCGACGCGCCGTGGAGTTGTACGCGCCGTACTTCGCCATCTCCAACACCAGATCGCCGACCAGGTACAGGAAGAACTGCCGCGACGTCTCGTTTCGGCTGTCCCAGCCGGCTGTTGTCATCGGGCCGCGCCAGGAAGTCTTCGGCGGAGTAGCGGACGGTGCAGAGGTCGTGGTAGAATGTCGCGTCCCTGTCGCCGGCGCACAGCTGCCGCAGCTGCAGGACCGCGTCGCCGAGGCAGCCAGAGCACGTCTCGGCGTCCGTGATGTCGCCGCGGCAGAGCGCGAGGCCGAAGGCTCTGTGCGGGGCAATGCCGACGGCCTTGGCGTAGAGCGACGAAGAGGTAGAGGCGTTGACGGAGAGCTCAGAGGTGAGGCGCGCCAGGTTGGCCCCGAAGGCGTCGCTCGCCGTGTAGTTTCCGATGGTGGCATTGCACGAGTACTCCGAGTAGGCGGCGACGGCGCTGCCGAGCCGCCGCGATAGGTCGACGAGGAGGACACTACAGGAATGGCCAGATGCGCCGACGGCCGTCCGCTACGCCGACGGCCAAACGTCGGGGCCGTCGGCGTAGCACCGCATCAGGTCAACCCAACTGGCCAGCCCTCGGCGTAGCCAAGCCGTCGGCGTAGTATACACTACACCGACGGTCACCCTCAGCGTAGTGGCGGCCCTTGGCGTAGCAAGCGGACGCGTGGCACATGCCGGCCAGCACGGACGGCGCGCTAATGGTGCCATCGGTTAGGCCGACGGCGACCCTCGGCATATTATACGCCGACGGCCACCCTCGGCGTACCAGCAACGTACGCCGACGGTCACCCTCGGCGTAGCGTTCTCTATTTTTCATTTATTTTGTATTTGTATCAATTATTTATATATTTTTTTATTAATTGGATAATTTCGTACCCTCTGAATAGCAGTCTACACGTCCACATGAAATGACATTGTGAATCTTCTCACACCCCGAGAAATTTCTATATGTTTGTAAGTGTTCTTATCGCATGTGGTTCTCAATAGCACTCACCACGACCACATGAAGTGCTTGCATGTGTCCCCCCTCGCATGCATGCGCTCTAACCTAGAGGCGAAGGTTCCGTACCTGTATAAGGGGGGAATCTCCCCGTTTAGGTGAAACCAGGTAGGATAGTGCCCCAACTTGTGAACCAACATGGTTTTACATCACCCTATGACCTAAACAAACACAAAACAAGAGAGAGCTACGCCGGGCTACCCCTTTCAGAGGAACGTCTAAGGGGGTAGACGATCCGAGTGTGCACAGGGATCAGGGTTTCGCCGGAGGAAGACCACGAGAACATCGAAATCAGATGAGAACTTGCATATGTCCCTACATATGTGTGTGAGTGTGGTGAGAGGTTGGTATAGGTGCTTGCATGTGTCCCCCCTCGCATGCATGCGCTCTAACCTAGAGACGAAGGTTCCGTACCCGTATAAGGGGGGAATCTTCCCGTTTAGGTGAAACCGGGTAGGATAGTGCCCCAACTTGTGAACCAACATGGTTTTACATCACACTATGACCTAAACAAGCACAAAACAAGAGAGAGCTACGCCGGGCTACCCCTGTCAGAGGAACGTCTAGGGGGGTAGACGATCCGAGTGTGCACAGAGATCAGGGTTTCGCCGGAGGAAGACCACGCGAACATCGGAATCAGATGAGAACTTGCATGTGTCCCTAGCATATGTGTGTGAGTGTGGTGAGAGGTTGGTATAGGTGCTTCCATGTGTCCCCCCTCGCATGCATGCGCTCTAACCTAGAGGCGAAGGTTCCGGACCCGTATAAGGGGGGAATCTCCCCGTTTAGGTGAAACCGGGTAGGATAGTGCCCCAACTTGTGAACCAACATGGTTTTACATCACCCTATGACCTAAACAAACACAAAACAAGAGAGAGATACGCCGGGCTACCCCTGTCAGAGGAACGTCTAGGAGGGGTAGACGATCCGAGTGTGCACAGAGATCAGGGTTTCGTCGGAGGAAGACCACGAGAACATCGAAATCAGATGAGAACTTGCATGTGTCCCTAGCATATGTGTGTGAGTGTTGTGATAGGTTGGTATAGGTGCTTGCATGTGTCCCCCCTCGCATGCATGCGCTCTAACCTAGAGGCGAAGGTTCCGGACCCGTATAAGGGAGGAATCTCCCCGTTTAGGTGAAACCGGGTAGGATAGTGCCCCAACTTGTGAACCAACATGGTTTTACATCACCCTATGACCTAAACAAACACAAAACAAGAGAGAGCTACGCCGGGCTACCCCTGTCAGAGGAACGTCTAGGGGGGTAGACGATCCGAGTGTGCACAGAGATCAGGGTTTCGCCGGAGGAAGACCACGAGAACATCGGAATCAGATGAGAACTTGCATGTGTCCCTAGCATATGTGTGTGAGTGTGGTGAGAGGTTGGTATAGGTGCTTGCATGTGTCCCCTCTCGCATGCATGCGCTCTGACCTAGAGGCGAAGGTTTGAGACCCGTATAAGGGGGGAATCTCCCCGTTTAGGTGAAACCGGGTAGGATAGTGCCCCAACTTGTTTTCTCTTACTTAATGCAGGTGATTGAACAATATGAGCAGCAGCAAGGCAACCAGTTCGTCCTTGCTTAATGCGCTGAAGCAACGCAAGAAAAGAGCTACACGGAGTGGGAGACAGCCAAATCCCAATCCGCGTTACCCCGATCTTGTTCCTGCTGGCGGAGGACGGGGTCGAGGCCGAGGTCGAGGAGGAAGAGGACGAGGTTCCACGGGAGGAGGCGTGGACTTTGACCCACCACCCTCTGCTTCTGGCGACGTGGCTCCTGAGTTGTTCCTGACAGAGCAGCCTTTCAGGGCCGAGAGGGAGGCAGAGTCTAAGAGGGAGGCGGGGACCGATACGGAGGCGGACACTAGCCGCGAGTTGGTGGGGCCGAAGAAATTGCGGAATCGTGGGGAATCGGGAGTCCTTGACGAGAAGTTTGAGCCTAGGACTCAGGAGGCGAAAGCCCTTATTATTCCAGATGGCCTTGAGTAAGTGTACTAATTTGGCAATTTAAAACATTTTATTTCATGTTGGTCATAAATAATTATTGTGTACTAATGTTTATTATTGTGCAGCAATTGGACATTTCCTCCGGGGACCAAGGCTCGCCTTCCTAACAGCCTCGTTGGAGCTCTGATTAGGAAGTTCTGGCTAGGCTATCACATTACCCACGAGGGTGACAGGAAGCTAGCTACTACTTGGGCAGACTACCAGACTACCCGTGTCCCGGGCTTTACGACAGCTGCTGATGCTGTCATCACCAAGTTTTGGGTAAGGCATATTTCTCGAGTTATGTTCATACTTGATGACCCCACTGTGCTAACTCATGACTCTTATGCATGATTGAAGTGCTTTTACCGTGTGGCCGAGGAGGACCAGGAGAAGGCGCAGAGGACTTTGCTTGGGGCTTGTGTGAAGTTGACCCCCCAGGTGTGGTACAACCAGAAGGTCACGACCGCTAGCCACTTCTGGGCTGACAGGGGCGTGAGGGTCAGGAAGGAAGACATTGTCGGTAGGAACCCTAATCCTGAGTACTCGATGACGCTAGAAGAGTACATGTCGGTGAGTAAAATGTCAATAAGATTCTACATTGCTGCTAAGTTGCCATTGCATTGTCTGGAGTTGAGTATTGCATTTTCAGGTTATCCCCGATTGGGCCGAGCCGCATCGACTCGCATGGGAGGAGCTGGTTAGGACGAGGTGGCTCAGAGAAGACGAGTAGCTTGCAGCCTTGTCGAGGCGGAACGCGGATAACCGAGGCGATGGTGGAACGCACTGCGCGGGAAACCGCACCTTTGACCGCTTCAAGGGGAAGGTGGTACGTATATACATGGAACGACTTGCGTGTATTTCTCGTCATGTTTGTACTTCATATGCATAATATTTCTTTTCGCGATACAGGTGGCCGAGCCACAACCCGGGGAGGTGATTCATGACGTCGCCGTCTATGAGATGATGCGGCGAAAGAAGCCCAATTACTCGGAGCCTCAACCCTCGTTGCCCGTGTACTTCGGCACTGCCCAGAACGACTTGGGGAACTACAACATGATGGTGAAGGCTCGTCACCCCCATGTGGATGACCCCATTCACGCGAAGATCGACGAGGAGTCGTTGGTCCTGTCGGGGCACGGATTGCAGCATGGACGCCTCAAGATTCTGAATAAGAAGGTCAAGCCTACCCTCAGCACGAGCTTCAGCCGTCTCAAGGCTACCTACCCCGCCGACGCCCCCCCTAACCCGCCTCGTGGCCAGCCTCGTCGCTCCACCGAGGATGTAAGTTTTTCTCGTTCTCATCATCTTTATGAATTTTGTTCCTGCATGGCTAACCACTGACGAGATTCCTTGTATTTGAAATTGTAGCCTGAGTTAGACGCGGCCTACGATACCGTTTATGAGGAATATCAGGTGGCCTTTCGGCAGCATCAGGAGGCGCTTGCGATCTACATGCAATACGTAAATGTAAGTCCGAACCTTTATTTTTGCAAAAGATACAAGTCCCACTTCCCCCCGTTTGTTGTACTACGGCCTGACTTCTAAACTATCTTGCAGGACATGATGGTGAATATTTAAACTGGCCAGAATAGAGATTTAGGGCCCGTGCCTCCCATGCCAGGTCCGGCGCCATTTTTGCAATCGAAAGAAAGCTTCGCTAGGACCTACTACGCATCGACACCGGTAAGTTCTTTGCTAACCCACTGGTTATCGCTTTACTTTGCCTCGCAAGTTGCTAACATGTAGGCAACATGTAGGGAACGGGAGCTTCTGGGAACCGGTACTTTGGCCACGCCTCGCCGGATGGGCGTCAGATCACACCGCTTCATGACAATGGTCCATCTCCTGGCCATTCTGCAGGTGGTTCTCCCGAGCTTCACACTTCTACTCCCTCGCCAGGTGGCTCTTCTGCTGCTTCTACTGGACGCAACCCTCGGCAGAGGTCGCCACTTTTCACCAGGGGAGATCTCGGGTACACCCCGTCTCCTCCAGAGTTGTAGGGATGTGTGATGATGTATGAACGATGTATGGATGATGTATGAACAATGTGTGATATGACCATGTGTGATATGAACAATGTTTAATATGAGCATGTGTGATATGAACAATGTGTGATATGAGCAATGTTTGATATGAGCCTGTATGAAATAAAGGTGAGCATTGCTGTGAGTTGTGAGGGTTTGATATGAGCATGTCCTGAAATAAAGGTGAGCATTGCTGGAAAAAAACTGGGGCTGGTCCTACGCCGACGGCCTTGCCCTCGGCGTAGAAGGTACGCGTGACCAAATGGTCACGGCTACGCCGACGGCAGGGCCAGCCCGCTGCTGCCAGGCCGCTCCGCTGCTTACACGTGGCAGGCGTACGCCGAGGGGGAGGCCGTCGGCGTAGCAGCTGCGCCAGGCCGCCCGCCTGCCTCCACGTGGCGAGCGTATGCCGAGGGGGAGGCTGTCGGCGTAGCAGCTGCGCCAGGCCGCCCGCCTGCCTCCACGTGGCGAGAGTACGCCGAGGGGGAGGCCGTCGGCGTAGCCCACGCGCCGTTAACTGGCCGTGTGACGGCGCTGTCGACGTTCGCCGACGGTCTCTACGCCGACGGGCGCCGTCAGGCCGTCGGCGTTGACCTACGCCGACGGTCTTGTCCTACGCCGACGGCCGCGCCTGCTCCGCCGAGGGAGAAGTCCGCCGAGGACGGTACGCCGAGGGTTTTTCTGGCTACGTCGACGGCAATAAGCCCTCGGCATACCAAGCTTCTCCTGTAGTGGGAGGAGGAGGCAGGGCAGGACGACAGCCATGTCGGCTTCTTTCATCGTGAAACAGAAGATTGGCACTTGTTCGGCTTGAACGTTACCTGAATATAAAGATGTTGGCAAAGTCAAAGGCTACCAGATGGTGGTTAGTCGCTCCGTTGCAGCAATTTTGATTGAGATTATGTTGAAACATATTCCAGTTATATTCTTTCGAAGTTGGCTTGTATTAAATCATGGAAAAGGGGTTTAGATCTTCTTGCACTCTGTTGATCTTCTCCACACTATTTACAAGAATTCTTACTCCATGTTAAATTTGTCTGACACCACCAACAAGAGGGGCCTAAAAGAAAAAAAAAACAGACATCACTTGCCACATCAAGCGATGTTGAAGTTGGCTTGTATTAAATCATTATCAACAGTAGTAGAGAGGGGCTTAAAAGTAAAAAAATACAAATAGACTCATGAACCACCTAGACATCACTTGCCACATCTACATGCTATTGCCACCTTTCCCTTGAGACTTCGACCGTTGTAGACCAGCATATTCCCTTTGGCCCCACGGTCATCTTTATTCGGATATGGTTCATGGCTGCCACCCTTGGATGGTTGCCCTGTTTCTCATAGGTGTGCCACCACGGTCTCTTACTAATCCCACTCAGATATGATTCGTTGTCGACTAATATAAACGGTAGTGTTGGGTAAGATTTTTTATTTTTAGTACTCCCTCCGTTTTAAAAAGGATGTCTGAAGTTTGTTTGAATTTGGACGTATCTATATACTAAATAGTGTCTAGATACTTTTAAATTTAGACAAATTTGAGACATTCTTTTTCGGACGGAGGAAGTATTTGACTTGCATACTTAAGTTGGCAAACTTCTTTTAAAGATATGATTCGTAGTACAACACAACTTTATCTCTGCAAAATATCGGGTGGGTAGTGGGGTGTGTGTGTGTGTCCATGTTATTTAAGAGTTGCATATTAGTTGTGTAATGTCCATGTTATTTAAGAGTTTTTTTCTTGTATATTTATCACATCTCCTATGTCAATGACCGAAAAGTGCTAGTTGGTATTTTCTAGCGGTACCAACATAGGGTTTCCAGCACGTAGGAATGTACAGCTTGCATATTAGTTGTCTAACGTCCGTGGTATTTAAGAGCCTTTTTCGTGTCTATTTTATCACATCTGCTACGTCAATGGTCGGGAAACTGCTGGTTATTGTTTTCTAGCTGATGTGACAATATAAGGTTTCCAGCACGTAGGTATCTAGTACTTCCTCCGATCCATATTAGTTGACTTGGATTTGTCAAGATTTGGATGAATCTAGACACTATTAGTATATAGGTTTATCCAAATTTTGACAAATCCAAGTCAACTAATATGAATCGGAGGGAGTACAATAAAGCAAGTAGCATTTACTTTGAACATTGAACATTTCTTGTATGCACGATCCTTGTACATGTATCAATTGATGTAGAGGTAGGTGTTTTTTCCCGTTCTGAAAAAAATTTCAAGATGATCAAGAGTCAATACCTTTTGTTAACTCACAAAACAGTAATACTACATCTACGAATAAAACATACAAAAATATCTTACAGACATCCTACATGCGCCGACAAAGGGCAGCACGAGTGCATGACCAGTGCTTCCTCCGAAATTTCAGCAAAGAAAAAAGAAATCCAGACCAACCACCCTTGTACATGTCCTCTTACTCTCTTCGTTTAAAATATAACATGTTTTAGGTTTGTAAAGAAAATATATGTAGACTTTTTTTAGTGTATAGAGTCACTCCAAACTTGAGTGAACCTACATACTAAAACAAGTCTAAACATATTTATTTCACAAAACTAAAACATTTTATATTTTAAAACGGTGTGAGTATATCTTTTCAGAAGCATAGAGAACCAACCCGTGATTGGATGATTAGGAGGGCAGTGGTACCTCCAGCCCACCAGAGTTCAAATCCTAGGTTTGACGCTTTGGTGTCTCATACAGGCGAAATATTTTTTCAGTGGGAGGCGACGTTCCCGTCGATAGCGAGACGCCTGCGGTAACTTATTCAATCTCATGACCCGTCGGCTCAGTCTCTCGAAGGTTCTTATAGGGGTAGGATGTACGTGCGTGTGTTCATAGAGGTGAGTGTATATAGACATTGTGTGCGTCTGCGTTTATACTGTGTTCCTCAGAAAAAATCTTTTTAGAAGTGTAATTTTTTTTTGAAATTTCAGGAGCGAGGGAACTTATGCTCCCTTGCGCGCGGGTACACGGAAGTTTCCAGAGGTTGTTATGTCATGGGCCCTAGAAATTTTTTGCGTAACAAGAAAAAAGTAGAATTTGATCTAACAGATCGCAAAAGGGAAGACAGATTTCTAAAGGAATAAAAATAGGGTCATACTACGTGTCTTTCGGAAAATAATTTCTCAAAATCCTCCGGGTTCATTTGCTGACACGTGTCCTCTAAAAGGCCCTCAAATCCCACTTTTGTTATAAAATATACCTGCTTTTGTTATAGTTAGTTTCGCTTTTGCTACATGTAGTAGAAAACGATTCGGTCTAAAAAATAGAAAAACAGATTGGACCTCGCCGGAGATTTCGCCAAAGACCGTGTAGCAAAAAAATTGTGCTAATGTAGCATATATGACCTTGCCGGAGACTCGCCGGAGGTATTCGCCGGTAGATCTCGCCAGAGACCATGTAGCAAAAATTTTATATTATTGTAGTGTAGCAAAAAAAAAAAAAACATCGCCGGTGGCTGCTGTAGCAAAACCGATTTTGCTAGCACTTTCATCAAAAATATTGTAGCAAATATTTTGTGCTATTATAGCAAAAACATAGAACAAAAATAGCAAAAGTTTGCTACTATTATAGCATCGCCCTGTAGCAAAATCTCAAAGACGCGTCCATTGGTCGGTAGCATCACGACTCTTCATTGTCGTCTGGTAGCAAACCTCCATGCCGCTTGGAGCACCGATGTCGACCATATGTAGCATGTCTTGACGCCGTACGTAGCAACACGGGCCAGGGCAAGATTTTCAAGGAGGCGCAGCAGCGAGGCTCCCTAGGGCGGCAGCCATGGCGGGTGGCTCCACCTCCCTGGAGCCGCCGGGGACGTGGCGGCGAGAGCTGAGGCGGCGCGCGCTGCAGCGGCTGGAGGGACATGGTTGTGCGAACAGCAGGCGGGACGCCACGAGGCGTGACCTGCAGGCGAGGCGGCACGGCGGCGTGACTTGCAAGCGGAACGGCGCGGCGCGACCAAGAGGCGGGTCGGCGCGCGGCGCGGATACGCGATCTGCACGCGCGTGCAAGCTATGGGCTGCAGCGTACGCGACAAAGCTACTTGGTGGGACCAGTGCGGTCGCGTAGAAAACGAGGACCCGGGGAATCGATCCCCCGGGGGACTCCTATCATTTTTCATAAAAATACTAGCTATCCTATGTTCGAGTAATACTAAATACTTAGCCCCTACCACTGCTACTAGTCTTCCGTCATCACAATTATTTCAACAAGGTTGAGATTCTTTGAGTAGCAGTTTGTAACGGACGACCATAAATGATGCAATGGTCGTGAACGCCAAAGTGCATCAAATAGGATACAGGGGAGCCTCCCGTGCCGCCGCCTCTCAACTCCTCCACTTCCCACCCTTTCGCTGCCACCGTCGGGTCAGGCCGTTGGGCGATGCTGGCGCCGACGATGGCGGCCGGTCCTTTCCCGCGTGGATCCTCTAGCGGCGTGGCGTGCAGTGGCCCACGGCGGTGCACCTCGTCTCGACTTCGGCCCGGCGAGCTCCGGGGGGCCCTGGTAGCGGGGCGCCATCGCTGTTTGCTGGTGGCCAGCTGGTCGCTGGAGTGTGGCTGGCAACGCCCTTCTGGCCCAGATCTAGGCCCAATCAGGCTTGATTTGGGCCTAGGCGGGCTGCCCAAGCATGGTGGTGGTGCCTCCGATGGACCGAGGGGCAGGGGTTGTGCTTGGGATTGTGATGGCAGTGGCACCCTCGTCGCAGTGCGGCAGCGGGGCTTTACGGGCCCTTTTAGGCTCGGTCGGGACGGTAGGGGCCTGGTTTAACCTGCTGCTGAACCCGGTCGGCTACCGCCTTCCGACGGTGGAGGCAGTTCCCTCCCGCGTGCTCCTATACCATCCTCCCTCGCGTGAGTTCTGATGTGGCTCAGATCACTGTAGAGCTTCGTTTGGAGACCCCAATAGGAAGGTATGATGAGTACATCAACAAGTTCTTCCCTCAGTAAGAAACCAAGGTTATCGAACCAGTAGGAGGAAGGAAACGACTCAAAGGTGTTGTTAGCAACTTGGAGACCTGCACAACACAAACTCAAGACTTTAACCCAATGAACAGTGAGGTTGTCAATCTCACCGGTTTGCTGTAACAAAGGATTAACTGTATGGTGTGTAAGGTAACAGTGGTTTGCAGAAAGTAAATAGAAACAGTGGAAGATGTATCAATGGTAAAGATTGGACCGGGTTCCATAGTTCACTAGAGGTGTTCTCCTTAGATAAACAAACATGGCATGCTGGGTAAAAAAATTATAGCAGGGCAATTGACAGGACTGAGCAAGGCATAACAATGCAATACTAGACATTCATGATCCTATGAGATTCGATTGGGCAATACAACAAGATACATAGACCTTCATCCAACTGCATCTATGACTAGAAATCCACCATCAGGTTATCATCCGAACCCCCTCAAGTATTAAGTTACAAGCAACAGACAACTGCTTTAAGCAAAGTGTGTAAGGTAAACAATCCACTTGTTCCATGAACAAGAGACCGTTGTTTTCTCCCTAGTGGCAACATCACATCTACAACCTTAGAGATTTCTGTCAGTTCCCTTAGATTAAATAGAGGCATGAACCCACTATCGAGCATAAATATCCCCTCTTGGAGTCACTAGCAACTACTTGGCCAAGATAGCTACTAACAACAGAGAGCATGCAAAATCACAAACAACACAGACATGATAGAATCAATAAGACAAAACCATTTATCAATCTGACATAGTAATCTCAATATCCATCAGATCCTCGCAAACACAACATGCATGATTACAAATAGATGAGATCTTGATCATGAACGGAGCTTACAAGATCTAAACATGAAAGCACAAAGGAGAAGATACAACCATCTAGCTACTACATGGACCCGTAGTCCAAGGTGGAACTACTCACGCTTCATACCGTAGGCTGACATGATGAAGAAGAAGGCCTCCGGGATGATCTCCCCTCCGGCAGGGTGCTGGAAGAGTTTCAGATCCCCCCGATCTAGGGACGATGGTGGCGGCGGCTACAGACGGTTTCGTGGAATATTGATCGGGTACTTAGGGTTTAGGCATCAGGGGGTCTTTATAGGCGAAGAGGCGAGGCAGGGGACGGCCAGGGTGGTCACACCCCTCCCCAGGAGTGGCTAGGGTTAGCCCGCGCCGCCAGGGTGTGTGGTCTCCTGGTGCCTCCCCTCCGTCTCATACTCTGGCTCCGTGTTCCCACGGTAAAATATTGACTTTGTCTTTTGTCCCGCCCAATTTCGAGAATATTAATTTTCTGCCTTTCTAGAACAAAAAACAGAAGAAAACATACAACTGACACTGTGGCATATTGTTAATATGTTAGTACCAGAAAACATATAAAAACACCTCAAAGTGTAGACAAAGCAAAATGGATACTAAACAAGCATGGAACATAAAAAAATATAGATACGTTTCCGGCGTATCAAGTTCCTTCCGCTAGGTTCTACCGGCCTCGCAACTTTAGACATGGTGAGGCGAATGTGATGACTTCAAGATCGTGGTGGCGTACGTTGGTGGTCGGTAGAGTTTGGTGGAGCGGTTCGAAGCGCCCGGGAGGTGGTTCTCTAGGGGTTGAGAGAAATCCCTATCGTCTCGGTACTGACGCGGTGACGCATGTGGGTGTCGCCATTCTTCCTGAAGGGCGTCGGGGTTACCTCGTGCTCATCCCCCAGTGTACCAGGAGAAACCCTAGGACATGCTCCCGAGGTGACCCATGGAAACTGTTTGGGCTGTAGCGTCGTCGTCGTTGCTCCCTTTTTGGAGGTGCTGCTTGGTACAAGATGCTTCAGAGTGCTAGGAGCATGGTAGGAATTCTTGGAGGTCGTAGTGGTTGTGAGTCATCTCTGTTTTTTCGTTGATCCACTGATATTGGCATTGTTTTCCCTTCTTTATTCTTTTTGGGGCATAATTTATGTTGTTTTCCCCAGCAGTGGCCTTACCGTTGTATCAATTGGTTAATATAATGGGACGCAAGCCTGATTCGAGGAGTAGGGAAACGTGTTGCTACATATCGTATTCCATGGGGATAGACGATTTCAGTTTGAGCAACATCGTCGTGTATCTACCAATTCGCGCACGCTTTTCGGATAGAACCAGATAGCACACGGATGTAGATGTACTTACACTACAAGAAGTGTTAACTAGTGACCTTCACTTAGTGATCGTGGATAACTTGATCGTACATCTATGACCATCTCAGACCAAATGGTCTTAAGCTATATGGGAGGGTCCAAAGACTGGAAAATTACAACCAGTCTAACAAAAAAGGTCATATTGTGTTTTCACGAATTGGTCATAACTTAGACAGCAAGGCTCCGCGCCCTTATCTTTAGCTGTTTAGGACCAATTTAATGTTAACGTCTTTAACTAACATGCATTGACATGACTGGGTAGCCACATAAGCAGTCACGCATACGTGGTTGTGTTTAGGTGTCATTTGGACCTGACATATTCATGCTTTTAAGAAGTTGGGCCTCTGCCGAATGGACCTGCTGCCGACCTTGCTTGCCAGACCTTGCACGTCGGCCTTTTAACATGTTAGGCCCATTATTTCTTCCAACGAATTGCCTACGTCGACCTTTTAACCCGCTACAACGAATTCTAATAATTGGCAA
The DNA here is from genome assembly GCA_916181665.1 of Avena sativa. Taxonomy (NCBI): domain Eukaryota; kingdom Viridiplantae; phylum Streptophyta; class Magnoliopsida; order Poales; family Poaceae; genus Avena; species Avena sativa. The sequence continues at coordinate 382,779,606 of OV702284.1, forward strand.
AAAATTGCCGGAGTGGGGAGTCAAACCCGCAACCGACCACTGTCTGTTTTAGTGCCCTACCACTGAGCTAGATATGTGTTGTTGATATGGATGCATAACGATTCTAAATAAACCACTCTTTATCTGTATCTGACTGCCTCTAACACAACACTGCGTGTGAGCCATGACTTAGCAGAAAAATATCTATGACCAGCAGGGGCGGGGGCAAGGGCGGGGGTCGGTGGTGCTGCCGGCGCGCGAAATCCCAAGAAAACTTGCATGTGTACCTAGGGTATGTGCAAAAGTGTTGTGGGATGTTGAGAATTGCGCGATGCAAAGGTTTCATATTCTTTCATATTTTTTTGAAGCTCTCTTATATGTCGTTATCAAAACGAGGTAAAAACAACGGGCATTACCGTTCTTAGCTAGGGATGAAACCATGCAAAACTAAATGTGTATACCCTAGGAAATCACATGTTGGAAACCTAAAAATGATTTTTCAAAAAAACCACGAGCAAGATACAAAGCACCTCTAGTTTAAATCTGAGCCGCTTTCTCCCAAATCAAGGGAAATTCATCATTTTAATGAGAAGTGCCTACAAAAGCTGGAGTTGCAAACAACCGCTCAACTATAAGTAGAATGTGGCCTAATATTTTGAAAAAATGGGGTGGTGCCAATTCAGAACACATTCCCGGTAGTTGGTTCACAAAAAACACCAGTTCCAACACTCTAAAAATAAAAAGGTTTTGTGCACAATAAAGTGGAAAACTTTTTCAATAATCATTATGTGCCATGTCAAATGCATGTATTAGACTATGACTATGAAACGGGAAATAAAATAACCCATCAACCCTCTTAGTAAACCCATAACCATGCCCCAGCAATTTCCCAAAATTGTTCTAAAAAAAGAATCAATTTCCCCAAATACCAATGTCCCGCCATCATCTCCCGCCTTCTCCTCCCGTTTTTCATCTCCCGCTTCAATCTCGCGCCTTATCCGAAATTTCGTACACAAGCTTCCGAAAGAAAAAGACCCAAACGCCCCCAAAAAGAGAAAAGGAGAGGGACAATTTGGACCAACACCCATCCCCACTCACCGACGGATATCCCCACCCATCCCGATCCATCCCCACCCATTCCAATCCATCCCCACCCCCACCCACACCCCCGAACCCCACCACCCACCCCCACGAGGCGAGCGGCAAGCGGCGACCGATGATAAGAGGCGAGCGGCAACGGCCACGCTAGGACGACGACGACCACGACCATGCGCGCTCGCGACGACGACGGGCACGTGCTGGTAGCTGCGACCGACAACGGCGACAGGTGCTCACGAGGACGACAACCACAAGCAGGGAGGTGGTCTTCCTCCAAGGTCCACACAGTCAGGCGAGTTCTTTCCCCTTACCTCGTTCTAGGGTTAGGGAGGCGGTCTTCTACGTCTTGTATAGGGTTAGGGTTCGTTGCTCATGGCCTGCTAGACCATCTAGATTAGGATTCATTGCTCTAGGGTTAGGATTCGTTGTTCAGGTACTGCTAGACCATCTAGATTAATCACATGGAACAATCCATGCTCAGTGCTCATGGCCTGTCTCTTGGTACTGTCTGGGGTTAGCGTTCTAGGTTAGGGTTTGCGTTAGGATCCTGATGGCGTGTCTTGGCGTTCTAGGTTAGGGTTTGCTTGTTACCCCGTTTTAGGTTAGGGTTTGATTCAGCATGATTCTTGGCAGCACGCATGTAAGGAACCAAGGGACTAAGCACCTGATTTGCACAAGAATGGGCTATGCCATTGACATTCCTGCTAACATTCCTAACTTTCATATATGTAGTAATGCATGATTCTTGGCTCAAAGTTTGCAACAGAGGGTGGACTCATTGCTAGAAGCCATACACCTGTTCTGCCACATTTCAAAGAGTATAAGAATGACGAGACCATGATGAAGGACTATATTGGGAAAGTTGTTGTAAGCTCCTGATACCAATCTTGTTTCCTAGCTAAATGTGCTTTTATATTCCTGTTATTAGAACTTCCATGTGATCCTAATATTTTCCTTTTTTGCTATCTTGGTAGGCAAACTTTGAGTTGGACACTGATTCACTTGTTGTGAAGGCAACCTGCACTGATATGCTGTAGAAAAGGTCAAAAAACAGACGCCACCAGATCAAAAAGCGGTATTTTGACAAAGTATTAGCAAATCAAGTGAGTATCAAGTCTCCGGTGCCAGGCATGCCGGATGATGAATGGCAAAGGCTGGCTGAGATGTGGTCTACCCCAAGACACAAGGTATGCCTGTGCATGTGCCTCAGGACCTGTTTACATGTTCTTGCTTTGATGTATGTGTTGCTATTTACTTGCTCATTTGTCTTAATCTAATGTATCTATGGCATCTTGTTTCCATGTGGTTGGCTGTTTATTTTCTCACGCATGACATGCAATACATGATTTTTAGAAATGGCAACTTCTTGGCTTTGTAGATGTACTAAACTATTCACATCAGTAGCTTGGTTTGGCAAATGGCACATACTTGACTTATCTTTATTCTCTCCTAGAGTAGCACATGCACGTACTACCACTAAGCATCAACTTAATTTACCAACTATATGGAGCATCATTTTATTGTCAAACTATATGTAGCATCATTTTATTGCCATATGCATCATCGTGTGTTGTACATACACAATAACAAAACCATTTTGGCCTCCCACTAACCAGTACTGATTTGCAGGAAACTTGCCCGAAGAACAAGGAGAACCGAGCAAAAGTTCAGTTTCAGCAGAAAACTGGTTCAAGGTCCTACACTACACATGTCCATGATATTGTAAGAACAAACTTGTTTTTCTACAAACTTGTTTTTCTACAAACTTGATTTTCTACAGGCCAATGCAACTTTTGTATTGAAAGCTCATGGTTTGATTCTTGTTGAATAACATTTCAGAGGGAGGAACGCAAGGGTGAGGAGCTATCTGCAATTGACCTTTTTAAAGCCACAGACAACAACAGGATAGATGGTTTTTCAGAGCCAGTAAAAAAGGCCATAGTAAGTTGCTTTGTAGTTCCATTACTCGTTTGGCTATTGCTATCATTCCTAGTATGCCCAAACGTCCAGTTCTCTTATTATGTATTATTGATCTTCAATGTGCTCTTGTGCCAGGCTGCAATGGAGAATAGGATGCTTGTGCATGTACTAGAAGGCGAGGAACAAAAGTCTGCTACTGCTGTTGTCGCTGAAGTCCTTAGGAAGGAGTGCCCTGAAACAAATTCCTGATGAATGTTGGACTGGAGTCAGCCTCAGCTAGGAACAAGACCATGAGATCAGAGGCTGCTGTAGCTGCACAAGTTATTGACCTGCAGGGGCAGCTGCATAGGTCGGAACAACAAGGCGAAGTGATGAGGGAGGAGTTGGCAGCACTCCGAAAGAAGTCCCAAGAAGTCGAAGCTGCTCAAGCTACCCGTGACAAAGAGTACGAGCTGCTGCGCAAGAAGTCGGAGGAAAACGATGCGAGGTTTGCTATTTTGATGGCCATGCTTGGAGCTAAACCACCTGGGAACTAGTTGCTCAGATTATACTGCTTGTTTGTCATTTTAGTGCTCTTGGATGAAGAAACTTTGCTACTGTGACGTGTCTTGAGGTAGTTCTGGGAACTAGTTCTTTGTTGGACTAGTTCACTAGTTCTTTGTTGGACTTGTTCTGGGAACTAGTTCTTTGTTGGACTAGTTCTGGGAACTAGTTCTTTTTTGGACTTGTTATTCTGGGATAAAAGTGAACTTGTACTACTTTTCTGGGATCTTATTTGATATGTGCTGAGAGGAATACCGTGGCTCTTATTTGATGTGTTGTGTAGAGATTCAGGGATCTTATTTTATATGTGTTGTGCTGATAATCGATCAAATAATTGGGCTTTGAAAAGGCAACAGCCCAAACTTCATTGTATTGTAAAAATGCCGCAATCCAAATATTATTTAATCAAAGAATTGTGCTAATTTGGGATGTGAAAAGGCTACGGCCCAAATAAATATTTACAAAATATTTTGGCAGAATTCTTAAAATTTAAATTAATTGGACTATAAACAGCCAAAGCCCAAAAGTAAAATGGACTTTAAAAATGTTGGAGATATGCCCTAGAGGAAATAATAAAAGTGGTTATTACTATATCTTTGTGTTTATGATAAATGTTTACATTCATGCTATAATAGTATTAACTGGAAACATTAATACTTGTGTGATTTGTAAACTAAATTAGAGTCCCTGGTAAAGCCTCTTTGTAATACTAGCTTGTTGGTTAATAGATGATCGTGGTTTCTCAATCATGATAATTGAGATGTTATTAACAACGAGATCATATCATTAGGAGAATGGTATGATGGACACACTCCTATAGATAAGCGTAGCATTAAGATCAAGTCATTTCAATAGTTCATTTGCTATAAGCTTTCTGATACATAGTAACCTAATTCCTTCGACCATGAAATCATGCTAATCACCATCACCGGAAGGATGCTTTGATAACATCAAACACCACATCATAACTGGGTGGCTATAAAGGTGGCATTGAGTGTTCAGAAAGTATGTGTTGAGGCACATGGATCAAGAGTGGGATTTGTCCATCCATATGATGGATAGATATACTTTGGACCCTCTCGGTGGAATGTCATCCAATTGGCTTGCAAGCATGTGACTGGATCACAAGGGATCACATATCACGGGAATGATAAAAGAGTAATTATCGGTAACGAGGTTGAACTAGGTATGCAGAGATACCGACGATCAAAACCTCGGATAAGTAAACTATCTTGAGACAAAGGGAAATTGGTATCGTATGTAAGTGGTTCATTCGATCGCAAAGTAATCCTAGAAATATGTGGTAGCCATATGAATTTCCAGATTCCTCTATTTGGTTATTGATCGGAAAAGTGTCTCGGTCATGTCCGCATAATTCATGAACCGTAGGGAGACACACTTAAGGATTCGATGTTGTTTAGTAGATATGGAATGTTAGTAGGGATACCGAATGTTGTTCGGAGTCTCGGATGGGATCCGGGATATCACGAGGAGATCCAAAATAGTACGGAGAATAAGATTCATATAAGGAAAGTCCGATTCCGGAGTTCGGGAAGATTCCGATGTTTTCATCGGAGAGGTTCTAGAAGGTTCACCAGACCGGAAGGGGAATGGACCATGAATGTGTCATGGGTAAGTGGAGTGATTGGATCATATCCTAGGTCACTTGGTTTGGGCATTTGCAAGAGAGAATTAAAGCTCTAAATTGAAAGTCAAATGGGAAGTTTGAAAAGTCAAACTAGAACAATGGTTTCCTAGTGGAAGAAGGAAAGAGTCCTTCTTTCAATCCAACTTGGGTTTGGGTTTGGATTCAAACCCTCCCCACCCAAGGCTGTCCCCTCTCATAAATAGAGGGGGAAGGCTAACCCAAACACACAAGCCCTAGCCCTCCCCACACCCGTGCGCCGCCGCTGCCGCCTCGCGCCGTCGCCGCCTCAACGCCGCCGCCCTAGCTGCCGCCGACACCTCGTCCTCCTCCCAGCCTTCTAAAGCCTAGATCGCTGGGAAACCCTAGATCCACCATAACTCGCATTGACTTAGGCGAAGCCCTGCGGGATCTTTCCTCTACTTCGGACACCACGCCATCATGCTGCCGGAATCGCGAGGGGAGAACTACAACCTACGCTGCCTGCTGGACAAGGGAGAGGAAGGTCTTCATCGAGTACCGAACGTGTGACCGACTACGGAAGCGCTGCCGGAACGCAGCGCCGGAAGGATCGTCTACGCGATCTTGAGATCGGCAAGTGTACGACTACATCACCCACGAGAATATGCTCTCGTTAAACGCTTTGGAATCTTCAAGGGTGAGTGCTCCTATCGACTCGTTGCTACAATCTAGTAGTGATGGGGATATGCCTACTGGGGTATACCCAGCAGGGCGTTTCCGACTGGCCCGTGAGCTGGCGAGTGGGCCTGCAGAACGGCGAGTGGATTGAAGCCCAGCAAGGTACCGAGCGACTGGAAGCTGAAGGCCCAGGAGAGTAGATAGGCCCAGTCGGGCTAGGTTAAACGACTACTGAATCTGTAACCGAATCGGTTGAGATATGTAAACCCTAGGGGAGGTGAGCCTATATAAACCTCCCTATGGGGCGAGTAGAGGCACGTTCCCTCATACACCCAAGCGACTCGCCGCCTAGCCGCCGAGCTCGCCCATTGTAACACCTCCATAATACAATCTAGCAGGAGTAGGTCTTTACCCTCCGGGGGGCCGAACCTGGGTAAAACCCTGTGTCTTTGCCCTCATCTCGCACCGCAGATGGCTGGCCGCCCTTGCCCCTCATTCTACTACTCGCTGCCGATTGCAGCATCTGCCGTGACCATTCCCACGACAGTGGCGCCCACCGTGGGGCCTGGCCGGTCTGGCCGGTATTCTGCGGCGAGATCCAATCTGCCCATCAACGAGACGGTCGCCACCGGCCGCATGATAGCGATCGGCGAGATGCTCCAGATCTTGCCGAGCAGCTACGTCCCGGCGGCGCGACCCGTCACGCACAGCGTGATCCTGCCAGTCGGCACGATCAGCCTCTTCGTCGGCCTCACCGACGTCATCGTCTCGGAGGACTCGGCTCGCATCCGCGAGTCGCTGCCACGCGATCGGCTCTCAGAGATCCAGGTCCGCACGATCCACCGCCTCGCCTCCGAGTACAACTCGCCCACAGCAACGTGGCCGGGAATTCAGCGGCCACAGAAGATGCGGCCCTCACCGACGACGCCGACTCGGCGACCCCGGCGACACTCGCCGGATCCATCACCGCGGCCTCGTCCGCGGGCTCCATCGCCCAGGTCTCCAACGCGGGAGACTTCGAGGACCCCTCCATCCTCGGGATCTTCGAATTCGATTCCGGGTCAGAGAACTCCGCCGACCCCCGCGATGGAACCAGTCGCCACGCCGCGGCTTACATGGCCACCGGCACCGATCCGCCGGAGGATCCTTTCTCCACCCCAATCCCTCCTAACGCCACGGCGACGGAGGTCGAGGAACTCCGCCTGAAACTGGCGGAGGCGGTGCGCAAGGAGCAGGCCGAGCGCGAATTTTTTTGCCTCGAGCAGGTAACGGCGCAGGAGCTGTCGCGCTACCACCAGCAGCGGATCAGGTCACGTCTGAACCCCACCGTTCAAGGGCGTGCCCTGAACTTCGACGACGAAAACGACCCGGCCCGCATAGCCGAGCGCGCAATTTGCGAGAACGCGCCCCCAGGAGGAAGCGCCCGGCCCCCACCAGGATCGACGGCGATGGGTGCCCCACCACCACCCAACCGCACCCCTCCCAGGGACCAGCCGCGGATAGTTGTCTCCTCACGGGAACGAGACGCAAACGGCCTCCCACTGTTCTCCACCCCGATGGACAACCTCGTGGCAGGCCGAGCAGCAGCCGACAGCATCACGGCCACTGGCGACGGCGCCCTACAGATCCAGTACGTCAGGGCCCTGCTCGCGAAGGCCGTGGAGCAGCAAAAAGCGGGCGCCGACTCGCAAGGTCGAGTATACTCGCGTTCCTCGGGAAGCAGAGCGGCCTCCAGCGGCCGCCCAGCGGCGGCAAACACCCTCAATTGCCCGCCACCAGAGCCACTGCAGCTCCAACACCGACCCGCGAACGCGGCTCTCTCCACCAATGACCCCAGGCCGGCGACCAACTTCGTCGCCGCTAACGGACAACCCATCGACGCCCGCACCCACATCATCAACAACCAAAGCTGGCGCGCACGCCAGCCCGACGACTTGCGGCACACCCTAACTAATCGCCGTGACGGCGAGCCTATGGGGTCGCTCAGTCGACTCGGGCCCAAGTGCTTCGGACCAATGATCCGAGGCGAGAAGTACCCGCCAAACTTCAAGGCACCAAAAGAGATAGAAAAGTACGACTCCTCGTACGACCCCGCAGTCTGGCTCGACACATACCTCATGGCAATGGGGATCGCGGGTCACACTGACCTACTCGCCGCCTGTTACCTCCCCCTGATGATGGAGGGGACGTGCAGGCAGTGGATCAACACTCTCCCCCAGGACAGTATCGACTCCTGGGAGGAAATGCGCGACGCCTTCGTCAGGCACTTCGAGTGCTCCTACACCCGCGCCACCACTATTGAGGACCTAGAACGATGCGTCCAGGGACCCCGTGAGTCGACCCGCAACTGGGTCCAACGATGGCAAGAGCTTTGGTACAACGCGGTCGGCATCCACCCGGACACCGCGATCCATTGCTTCAAGACCTCGTGCCGCTACGAGCCTCTAGTCGCCAAGCTCAAGCGACACTCCCGCACACTCGACAACATCCCCGACCTCCTCGAGATCGCTAAACGGTACACCGAGGAAGATCCAAACCAGGAAACTGACGACGAGTCAGGAGGGCAACGCCGCACGGGCGGCAACGAGAGCGGACGCCGAACCGACCTACGCTATAGCGGCACTCGCCTCACTGGCAAGCGCCGCAGTGACGGGCGAGTCGACTTCGTCGCCAACGCCGGGCACGCACAGCGCGAGCCCAAGAGCTACCGCCGCGACGGAGGGCAACGCCGCGATGGCGGCAATTACAAGAACAAGCCAAGGTTCGATCCCGCGGCCCTCCTTAACCAACCATGTGCGTTCCATAGCAGGGAAGGAAAACCCGCAACGCACACCACCGCCGACTGCCACACCCTCAGGGAAATCGAGAAGGCACGGCAAGCGCGGGAGGACACCGGCAACGACCCGCCAAATGGCGGAAAATTCGGCAAAGTGGTCGGCTCGCTCCACACCTTCACAGGCTTCAACACGAAGCGCGAGAAGAAGGTCATCGCCCGCGCCGTCGCCGTCAATGCGGTGGCCCAAACAGACGTCCCCCAGTGCCTGAACTGGTCGGAACAGCCCATCACCTGGAGCCGGCAAGACCACTCGCCGCGCATCGAGTACCCAGGACGAGTCGCCCTGGTGGTCAAGCCCAAGGTTGGCGACTACTGGCTCCCCAAGACACTGATGGACGGCGGTAGCTCCATCAACATCCTCTACCTCGACACCTTCAGGCGGCTGCGGCTCCCGCAGTCGATGATCGAGACGACCCACACCACGTTCCACGGCATCGTCCCCGGTCGGAAGGCGTATCCGATCGGCAAGGTCACGCTACCAGTCACGTTCGGCACACCGGCAAACTTCCGCACCGAGCGGATCGTCTTCGAGCTGGTGCCCTTCGACAGCCCTTACCACTGCGTCCTGGGGCGCCAGGCGTTCGCCAAATTCATGGTAGCACCCCAATACGCGTACAACGCGATGAAGCTCCCCGGGCCGTGCGGCGTCATCACCATCAACGGCGACCCCGACATGGCCGCCGAGTGTGAGGCCAAAGGAGCCGAGCTCGCCGACGCCGTCATCGCGGCAGAGACTAATCACGCCGACGAGCTCGCCAAATACGCGAGCGGGGTCAACAATGACGACCCCACAATACTCAAGAAGCCCAACTCAGAGGGCGCAAACACCTCAACCTTTGAGGCCACGACGCACACTCGCACCGTCGAGCTGGTCCCAGGCGACTCCAGCCAGACGGTGACGATTGGGACAGGCATGAGCCCAGCATAGGAATTCGCGCTCATCGAGTTCCTCCGTGAGAACAGGGACATCTTCGCATGGAAACGCTCCAACATGCCTGGTGTCCCTAGGGAGCTCGCTGAGCACAAACTAAACGCCGACCCCAAAGTGCGACCTGTCAAGCAGTCGCTACGGCCCTTCAATGAAGAACGTCGTCGAGCAATCGCCGAGGAAGTGCAGCGTCTACTCGCTGCCGGCTTCATCCGGCCAATCAAGTACTCCAAGTGGCTGGCAAACCCAGTCCTGGTCGAGAAGAAAAACGGGACCTGGAGGATGTGTATCGACTACACAAACCTGAACAGCGCCTGCCCAAAGGAGCAGTTCGTCCTCCCGCGGATCGACCAGATAATCGATTCAACCGCGGGCTCGGAGTCGCTATGTTTCCTCGACGCCTACTCTGGGTACAACCAGATCAAAATGGCTGTCGAAGACGAGGAGAAGACGGCGTTCATCACGCCATTCGGAGCCTTCTGCTACACCGCCATGACCTTCGGCCTCAAGAACGCCGGGGCAACCTACCAGCGGTGCATGCAAGAATGCCTCGCGAGCCAAATTGGCCGCAACATCCACGTCTACATCGACGACGTGGTCGTGAAGTCCGCTCGCCAAGGCGACCTACTCGCCGACCTGGCAGAAACCTTCGCCAACCTGCGAAGGTACAAGATTAAGCTCAACCCAGGCAAGTGCACCTTCGGTGTACCCGCCGGACAACTACTGGGGTACGTCGTCTCCAAACGGGGGATCGAGGCGAACCCAACAAAAATCGACACGATCGCCCGGCTCGGCAAACCCGAGTGCCTGCGCGACGTCCAGAAGCTGGCCGGGCGAGTAGCGGCTCTCAGCCGCTTCATCCCCCGCCTGGGCGAAAAGGCGATGCCCCTATACCGCCTGATGCGCAAGAACCCCACCTTCCAGTGGGACAAGGAGGCGGACGACGCGCTCTGCGACCTCAAAAAGGTGCTACTCGCCGCCCCCGCCGACAAAGAACCTATGCTGGTTTACGTCGCGGCGTCCGAGCGCGTCGTCAGCGCTGTGATGGTCGTCGAACGACCAGAGGAAGGAAAGGAGCGCCCGGTTCAGCGGCCGGTGTACTACATCAGCGAGGTCCTCACCGAGTCGCGACAACGGTACCCACAGTACCAAAAGCTAGTGTACGCGGTCTTCAGGGCTTAGCGGCGCCTGCCGCACTACTTCCAGGAGCACCCGATCACGGTCGTCTCCTCAGCGCCACTACAAGACATCATCCGCAACCGCGAGGCGACCGGGCGGGTCGCCAAGTGGGCCGTCGAGATCGGCGTCCACAACATCAAATACGAGCCACGAAAGGCGATTAAGTCGCAGGCGCTGGCAGACTTCATCGCCGACTGGGAGGAGGCTCAGCAGCCAGAGAAGCTGCCGTACCTCCATTACTGGAGCCTGCACTTCGACGGCTCCAAGAACGCGGACGGTGCAGGAGCAGGGATAGTGTTGACTTCACCAAAGGGCGACAAGCTCCGCTACATCCTCTGCCTCGACTTCACGCCCTGCACCAACAACATGGCTGAGTACGAGGCCCTACTCCACGGCATGCGAGCCGCCAAGGAGATGAACGTCAATCGCCTCCGATGCTACGGAGATTCCGACCTCGTCGCGGGGCAAGTCGCCGGCACCTGCGACGCCGTCTCCCCCACCATGGCGGCGTACCGCCAAGCGGTGGACAAGTTGGGTGGCCACTTCACCGGCTACTCCGTCGAGTGGATCGACAGGCGGAAAAACGAGGAGGCCGACGCCCTCTCTCGCATCGGGTCGGCACGACTCGCACCACCCGCCGGCGTGTTCCTCGACACAATCTCCAAGCCATCAATCTCTCCCCCGAGGGAGATCGACATCGGAGTCCCACTCCAACCAGAGGCAGCCTTGGTCGCACTCACCACCGAGCCAGACGATTGGACCAAGCCCTACATCGCCTACCTGGAATCCGGCACCCTGCCAGCAGACGAGACAGACGCTCGAATGATCGCTCGCCGATGCAAGTCCTACACCATCATCGACGGCGAGCTACACAAGCGCAGCGTCACCGGCGTGTTCCAACGCTGCGTCCAACCGGCTGAAGGGCGCAAAATCCTCCACGACATTCATTCAGGCGACTGCGGCCACCACGCCGCCGCTCGCTCCCTGGTCGCCAAGGCTATGCGACACGGCTTCTACTGGCCCACCACACACGCCGACGCCGTCGACATCGTCCAGCGATGCGCCGGATGCCAGAAGTACGCCAGTCAGACACACGTACCGAGCTCGGCGCTCAAAACAATCCCTATCACCTGGCCATTCGCCGTATGGGGCATGGACATGGTAGGCCCCTTCAAGAAAGCCCCCTCCGGCTACACCCACCTGCTAGTCGCTGTCGACAAATTCACTAAGTGGGTGGAGGCCAAGCCAGTCCGGAAATGCGACGGGAAGACCGCCACTAAATTCCTACGCGAGCTAATATATCGCTACGGGTTCCCAAACAGTATCATCACGGACAACGGCACCAACTTCGCCAAGGGAGCCATGGCCGAATTCTGCGAAGATCACCACATCCGGCTCGACCTCGCGTCAGTCGCCCACCCAGAATCCAACGGCCAGGCGGAACGGGCCAACCAAAGCATCCTCCACGGCCTGAAGCCGCGACTCCAAGTACCACTCGAGCGCACCGCTGGGTGCTGGGTCGAAGAGTTGCCCTCCGTCATCTGGGGAATCCGTACCTCGGATAACAGATCGACGGGATTCACTCCCTTCTTCATGGTCTACGGCGCCGAAGCAGTCATGCCCACCGACCTCGAACACGACTCGCCACGAGTCGTCCATTATACGGAGGCTGCAAACGAGCTGGCCCGCCAAGATGGGGTAGACCAGCTCGACGAAGCACGCGACCTCGCCCGGTCACGCACCGCCATCTACCAGCAGGGACTCCGCCGCTACCACAGCCGACGGGTGAAAGCCCGCACCTTCCAGGAAGGCGACCTGGTGTTACGCCTCATCCAGGACAAGAAGGGTACGCACAAGCTCTCCCCTCCGTGGGAAGGCCCATTCGCTATCGGGCGCGTACTTGGCAACGACGCGTACTACCTCATCGACGTTCGCGGGGACGGCGAGCTCGACGTCAAGCGACCATGGAATGTAAACCTCCTCCGGAAGTTCTACTCCTAGAACCCCACACATGTACTCTCCAGTCGCTATGAAATAAAAGAAACGGTTACCGCAAATTGCGCCCACTCTCCATGACTTGTGCCACTCGCACTCGTAATAACAGCGGTATGCTAAAATGCAGAAGTCAACCTTTGGTACAGCGATCGGCACGGCTAAGTAGTGCGGTGCAAGAGCACTGAATCACTTCAGGTCTCGCATCGTCCACGAAAAACGCCAACCCGGAGCACCATTGGAGTCGCCTAGCTCGACTGGTTCTACGAGCCAAGACAACTGCCCTCGCTTCTCACAGCGACCTTGGTCCTCCGCATCCTCGGCATAGCGACTCGAACGGCTAAGTACCACGCTCGGGGACTGAATACCAGTTCGCCAAGAGCGGTCAGGGAAAACGCCAAGTAAGAGAGCACGCCCAGGACTCGCCAAGCGACTGACCTTACGGGCCAGGCAGGAGTGACGCGCTCACACCAACGCGCTAAGTCCTCAACCACCCTCGAGTTGCGCCTAGAACTACCAAGTACCACGCTCGGGGACTCGGCCACCCGACTCCGTTCGCGTATGGGAAAACGGTAAAGTACAGAGCATTCCAGGGAGTCGCCTTGCGACTGGCTCTCCGAGCTCGGGCGAGTCGACCTAAGCAACAACACACATGATAACAACACACATCATATACGAGGTAAACCCCACAAAAGGGCGGACGCGCTCGGGGACTCGTCCAAAATCAACCCAAAGCACACAAACAAATACCAAATAGACACGACATCCCATTCAATCGCATATTGCATTATCTTATGTTACAAAATATGCCCGCGTGGCAGAACTGCTGTTAACGCTTCAAGGCAAACTACCCTATTCTGCAGGCTTTGATGATGAGTCGCCAGCATCCCGGCGATTACGGATGAACGCGGTGTACGGGTTTGATGGATACGTCGTCAGTTCACCCGCCATCGCCGCGCGAAAAGGCTGCTCGACCTTGAAGTCACGATGCGGCGGCTCGGGGTCGTTTGGCGCGACGACCGTTTCCTGGTAGGGAAGGAGGTCGCCCATCGCCCAGACACGCTCCGAGTACGTGGCGGCACGCTCTTGCAACTTGAGAACCTCGGACAGATCCACCGCGCCAGTCGACGACGGATACCCACTCGTCACATCGTCAACGTCGAAATCTTCGGGGAAGTGGGTGAGTCCAAGGCTCAGTGCTGTCGACGCTCCACGCCGAAAAGCCGACCGCGTCATGAACTCAACGACCGCGGGCGCCTTCTCCAAATATTTCCACACCTCAACGAGGTCGCTGGGAATCACCTCCGTGGGCGATATTTCTTGGAGGTAGGCGCGGATGCACGTCGCCGACAGCGTCGCCGAGTCGACGAGCATGCTTACGCACCGCCTCGCATCGAGCGAACTCGCTTCTTCTTCGTCATCAATGATGCGACCTGCGAGCAGAAGACAACGATGAGTACAACGGACACCACAAAAATCACAACTAATAGAAAGGGAAGATGCACTCACCAAGCAACGGGCGGGCGAGTCCCGTGATGAAGCACTGAAGCGACGTGTGGTCGTCCTGAAGCCCAGCAATAAGGACCTCCGACACCTTGCGATCCTCCTCTGCGGCCGCAACGGCGGCCCTCGCTCGCCCGTCCGCCGAGCTCGCTTCTTCTCTCGCCTCGCGCAGTTCGCGCTCAAGGTCGGCGATCCGCTGTTCAGCGGCACCCAGAGCGGATCGCGCCGCCACCAACTCACCAGCGGAGACAAGCCCCTGGCGAGCTTCCTCTGCCTTCGCAGCAACAGCCTGAAGCCCTTTGTTCGCCTCCTGGACGATGACCAGCTCCTTCTCAGCACGCTGTTTCGCGGCCAATCGGTCCGCCGACTCAAGCTGCAGACCCTGCACATCATCGAACAAGTTAGTCCAAACGAACTTCCTAAGTGCCCACCCGCTGAAATTCAGCGAGTGCGCACTCGGGGACTGGCGATCAAGAAATTCCTAAGTGCCCACCCGCTAAAATTCAGCGCGTGCGCACTCGGGGACTGGCGATCAAGAAATTCCTAAGTGCCCACCCGCTAAAATTCAGCGCGTGCGCACTCGGGGACTGGCGATCAAGAAATTCCTAAGTGCCCACCCGCTAAAATTTGGCGCGTGCGCACTCGGGGACTGGATACGAAAATAAAAGACGAGAAATTATAAGAATCAAGCCGCTGCAAAGCACCGACCTGATCCTCGGGGACTGGATGTACCTGGATGGCTGCGCCAAGCATACCATGGAGTTGTATCGCGTCCACGGACGCGAGTAACGCTGGCGTGGGCCCACGACGCTGGTCGACTTCAGCATCGGCGGTCCCCGGAGCGAGGCTCGAGGGCGCAGCCCCGCTCGCCGCGGCCGCCTTGGTCACGAAGCGGGGGAAGGTAGCGATAGAGGCACCCGCTCCAAAGGAAGTCGCCTCCGCCGTTCCAGGCAAGGAAGCGCCCTCCTTCGTAGACGCGGCTGCCTCCACCACGGGCCCGGCCGGCACGGCCGCCGTATCGTCAGATATAGTGACGATGTCGTCGCCCTTGGCCTTCTTATTGCCATCCGCTGAGGCGACGACCTCGTCCGCTTTCCTCTTGCGGGAAGGATCTTCCTCGCTAGCGGCGGAGGGTACCTTGGCCACGGTCGGATGGCCCATCCTTTTCACTCCGGTCCTGCGCATTAATCGAATCAACAAAGACAATTGAAATAGTTATGGAAACTAAGGAAGGGTGAGCGCACTCACTTGGCGACTGGGATGAAACGTAGCCCTGTACGAAGGCCGGCCGGTTTTTCCAGTTCAGGGCCCAGTCGGCGACTGAGCCCCAGATCCAGGACGTCGCGTGCCCAAGACACGGACGGCTTCTTTGTCGTTGAGGCCGCGGCTGGCGCCTCTGGGACATCCTCGGCGGGAACTTCCTCGCGAGTTGGAGCCGCTACAGCTGGAGCCTCCTTGCGGGGCGAAGCCGCCGCAGCCGGAACCTCCTTGCGAGGCGAGGTCGCTGCAGCCGGAGCCTCCCCCAGCCCAGAGACTGGGGCGAATGGCGGAGGAATCGAGGCCAGCGGCACTTCCACGGTCGCCGTGTCCAGCGCGGCTGTCGCTGGGGGTGCGCCGTCACCAGCTGGGCTGGGAGCATCGGAGCTGCTCGCCGAGTGCGGCGGTGAAGCCGTCCTCGACGGTTTTGTTTTCCTCTTCGGGAGGGCCTTCGCCTCCCTTTCCTTCTTCTTCTTCTTCTTCGACGGAGTGGCTTGACGGCACGAGGTGGTCTCTGGGAGCTCGTCGTTGTCATCGTGACGCTCGAGGCTTCTGCTCGCCTCGATCTCGCGCTGACGTTGCCCGCGGGTCTTTCGGACCAGCGGGGCGACTTCCTCTTCGGACTCTTCCTCGTCGTCCTCATTGCCCCTCGCGGGTGGCGATTCGCCTATGTCCTGGGCGGATGGCCCCGGGCTCTCGTCATCCGAAGGTGGGAGCCACCCTTCCACCACTTGGAATAGCTGCGATGAATACAAAACAGAATCAGAATTACCGCGACTGCATACACTACGACTGCGAATAAGGTAAAGGAATTACCGTTGGAGCCGGACGCTTCGCGGTGTAGGGGGCGACCCCAGCCTGCGCATCCAGGTACACCGCCTGGGTGATCTTCTTCAACGCTGGGATATAATCCTCTAGCTTCCACTCGTCGAGGCAGGCCTTCGTCGAGTCTCCCCGGCCCGTGTACTGGTACATATAGTGGTCGCGTTGGGCGAGTGGAACGAGCCGTCGCCCAAGCCAGCAATTGTACAAGTTTATCGTCTGAAGGCCTTTCTTTTTCAGACCACAGATGGGGTGGAGCATCTCGTCAACGACCATCCGCTGGTCGGCGGGGAGCTTGCCGACTTGGAGATGGCGCGGCTCAGAACGATCGGCCGAGTACCGCGGGATCTCCACTTCGTCCTCCGGGGTCGCCTCGGCCACGTAGAACCACGACTTCTTCCAGTCGCTCGCTGCCTTGGCGGGTAGCATCAGATCAAAAAAAGAAGCTTTGGACTTGAGCTGGAACGTCAAGCCGCCCGCGGCTAGCATTGGACCGCCTGCCTCCTCGCGGCTGATCCGTCCGTGGAACAGATCTTGCCACAAGGGAAAGTAGGGCCGGCAGCCCAAGTAGCACTCGCAGAACGCCACGAAGATGGCGAGCTGCTCGATGCTGTGGGGACCCAGATCTGAAGGCTGGATCCCGTAGTAGGCGCAAAAGCGCCGGAAGAACAAAGACGTGGGAAACCCTAGTCCCCGCTCGAGATGACTGGTGAAACAGACGAATTCCCTCTCTCGCGGGTTTGGGACCGTTTCTCCGGCTGCGGGGATACGCCAACAGCCGGCTCGCAGGATCCCGGCTTCCTCGAAAGAGGCCAGCTGCGCCCTCGTACACTTGGACCTGCCCCATGGTTCGGTGGAAAGGGCCATGGCTGAGAGATTGGTTGGAGATCGGGGGATTTCGAGTCGATTGGATCGCGGAGCAGAGGAAGGAAAATGTGCGCACTCGGAAGGAGTGGTGGGCAGTTGGCTCTACGATTGCCTGCCATTCCTCTTATATAGCGGGAGTTGCCCGCCAAATCAGGGGGCCGTTACCGCGCGATGATTACGCCAAAAGTTACCGTTGGATTACCCCCAACGGCTAGTTTGACTACGCCTGACGGTCCAACTTCAGCCACTCGGCTCGCCGGGTCATTCACCATGACCGCGTCCCGCCGACTCGACTCGCCCCAGCCGCGACTTGGTTCACCGGATTTTTTCCTTTATATAGGAGCCCGCCGATGATTCGACTGGATGCCTACTTTGAAGCCGCATACTCCGACTGCCAGCAGCCACTTACGCCCAATCGACGACGGCCTCGGGGACTACTGATGGGGATATGCCTACTGGGGTATACCCAGCAGGGCGTTTCCGACTGGCCCGTGAGCTGGCGAGTGGGCCTGCAGAACGGCGAGTGGATTGAAGCCCAGCAAGGTACCGAGCGACTGGAAGCTGAAGGCCCAGGCGAGTAGATAGGCCCAGTCGGGCTAGGTTAAACGACTACTGAATCTGTAACCGAATCGGTTGAGATATGTAAACCCTAGGGGAGGTGAGCCTATATAAACCTCCCTATGGGGCGAGTAGAGGCACGTTCCCTCATACACCCAAGCGACTCGCCGCCTAGCCGCCGAGCTCGCCCATTGTAACACCTCCATAATACAATCTAGCAGGAGTAGGTCTTTACCCTCCGGGGGGCCGAACCTGGGTAAAACCCTGTGTCTTTGCCCTCATCTCGCACCGCAGATGGCTGGCCGCCCTTGCCCCTCGTTCTACTACTCGCTGCCGATTGCAGCATCTGCCGTGACCATTCCCACGACAAGTAGATAGATCTTGGCTTGTTTGTGTGCATGCGGTAGAATTTTTTTGTTTTCCATGCTACGAACCCCTACAGTGGTATCAGCGTTGTGTCTATATGTAGATCTGTTGCACGAGTAGAACACAATGGTCATTGTGGGCGGTAGTGCTTTTATTATCAATTTCATTTTGTGTAATTTGCATCTTGCGGTATGATGGGATGAAGCGACCTGGGCTAACTTTACATGACATCGTTCATGAGACTTGCTCCACGCTTAACATGCAACTTGTATTGCATAAGTGTCTTTGCGGGTGTCTGTCTCTCCCATCATAGTATAGATTCAATTTACAACGGGCACTTGATAGTTCAAACATCAACGTTGTGGTTCTTGTTCGTAAGTTAGAACGACACTTATTGAAATCCCCAAACCACGTAAAATATGCAAATAAAATTAGAGGCGTCTAACTTTGTTTTGCAGGGGTGTGCTGTGATGTGATATGGCCATGATTGTGATTATATATGATGTATGCAATGTTCCTTATTGTAAGTCGGCAACCGGCAGGAGCCATATGGTTGTCTTTTAATTCCGTTAAGACCTGCGTGTCTATTATTCAAAGTAGTTGTAATAGTTGATGCTGGTGGACGACAACCATGAAGCGGCGCCATTGACCTTGACGCCATGCCGGTGATGATGGAGATCATGTTCGTGCTTGAAGATGGAGATCGGAAGCACAAGAAGAAAGGCCATATCATATCACATATTATGAATTGCATGTGATGTTAATCCTTTTATGCATCTTGTATTGCTTAGTTCGCGACGGTATCATTATAAGATGATCCCTCAAGCACAAAAATTTCAAGTTATAAAGTGTTCATCCTTAGTAAGCACCGTTGCTAAAGCTCGTTGTTTAGAAGCACCACGTGATGATCGGGTGTGTTAGATTCTGCGAGTGTATGCAACGTGAGCAAGCCAGATTTGCTCATGCGGAAGCTAAGGTTTGATCTTGACGAGCCTAGCATGTATAGACATGGTCTCGAAACACGGATCACCGAAAGGTAAAGCATGAGTCATATAGTAGATATGATGAACATTTTGATTTTTCGTCATTGAAGCTACATCAACTCTTGTGATGATCGGTTTTGATGTGGTGGATTTGGTTCGTGTGATCACAAAAACAATGTGAGGGATATTGTTTTGAGTGGGAGTTCACCTAGATTAATTTTATTATTAATTTGAACTCAATTTGTCATAAACTTAGTCTAAACTATTGCAAATATGTTGTAGATCAATGGCGGCCCCTACCATCAATTTTAATGCGTTCCTAGAGAAAGAAAAGTTGAAAACAATGGAAGCAACTTCGCGGATTGGTTCCGCAATTTGAGGATCGTCCTCAATGCTGGTAATTTGACCTATGTGCTGGATGAACCGCTGGGTGACCCACCTACAGCTGATGCTACCGATGAGGTAAAGAATGTTTTCCTCGCTCGGAAGAATTAGTACTCCACAGTTCAGTGTG
Organism: Avena sativa; assembly: GCA_916181665.1. Classification (NCBI taxonomy): domain Eukaryota; kingdom Viridiplantae; phylum Streptophyta; class Magnoliopsida; order Poales; family Poaceae; genus Avena; species Avena sativa. Next base: position 382,799,235 of record OV702284.1, read on the forward strand.
CTATCTTGTATAGTTTGGAATCGGAGCTTCATAAAAGGTTTGAGAACCATGACCCACATGATATTGTCCGTGAACTCAAAATGATATTTGAGGCTCACGCGGCAGTTGAGAGTTATGAGGCTTCTGAAAAGTTCTTTAACTGCAAGATGGAAGAGGGCAGCTCCGTCAGTGAGCACGTGCTTAAGATGTCTAGGCACACGAGCAAGCTTCAAAGCTTGGGTATAGTGATTCCTAATGCTTTGGGGATTCACCGTGTCCTCCAATCACTACCACCAAGTTACAAGAACTTTGTGATGAACAACAATATGCAAAACATGGACAAGTCATTGCCTCAATTCTTCTCCATGTTAAAGTTTGTGGAAGTGGATATCAATAAAGTGCACCAAGTGTTGATGGTCAATAAGACCACCAAATTCAAGAAGCAAGGCAAGTCTAAGAAAAGGGAAACTTCAAGAAGGGCGGTAAGAAAGTTACCGCGCCGGCGAAGAAGACCAAGGCTGGGCCTAAGCCTTATACTGAGTGCTTTTACTGCAAGGGAGAAGGTCACTTGAAGCGGAATTTCCCTAAGTACTTGGCGGATTTGAAGAATGGCAACATCAAGAAGAAAGGTATATCTGATATACATGTTATTGATGTGTATCTCACTAGTACTCGTAGTAGTGCCTGGGTATTTGATACTGGTTCGGTTGCTCATATTTGCAACTCGAAACAGGTGCTGCAGAATAAACGGAAGCTAGCGAAGAACGAGGTGACGATGCACGTTGGAAATGGATCAAAGGTTGATGTGATCGCGGTCGGCACGCTACCTCTTCATCGACCATCGGGATTAGTTTTATACTTAAATAATTGTTATTTGGTGTCTGCGTTGAGCATGAACATTATATCCGGATCATGTTTATTGCGAGACGGTTACTTGTTTAAGTCCGAAAATAATGGTTGTTCGATTTATATGAGTAATATGTTTTATGCACATGCACCTTTGATAGATGGTCTATTCTTACTGAATCTCGATTGTGGAAATACACACATTAATAACATTGAAGCTAAACCTTTGAAATTGAGCGATAACTCGACCTATATTTGGCACTGTCGTATTGGTCATATTGGAGTGAAGCGTATGAACAAACTCCATTCCGATGGACTTCTTGAATCACTTGATTTCGAATCACTTGAAAGATGCGAAGCATGTGTGATGGGTAAAATGACTGAGACTCCATTTTTTGGTATGATGGAGAGAGCTACGGACTTATTGGAAATCATACATACCGATGTGTGTGGCCCAATGAGTGTAGCATCGCGCGGTGGTTATTGTTATGTTCTTACCTTCACAGATGACTTGAGTAGATATGGGTATATCTATTTCATGAAACATAAGTCCGAAACTTTCGAGAAGTTTAAGGAATTTCAAAGTGAGGTAGAGAATCAACGTAACAAGAATATTAAATTTCGACGATCTGATCATGGAGGTGAATATCTAAGTTACGAGTTTGGCGAGCACTTGAAGAAATGCAGAATACTTTCACAATTGACACCGTCGGGAACACCACAACATAATGGTGTTTCCGAACGTCGTAATCGAACTCTCTTAGATATGGTTCGTTCTATGATGTCACTTACAGATTTACCGCTATCATTTTGGGGTTATGCATTAGAAACATCCGCATTCACTTTAAATAGGGCACCATCTAAATCCGTTGAAACGACACCGTATGAATTATGGTTTGAGAAGAAACCGAAATTGTCGTTCCTTAAAGTTTGGGGTTGCGAAGTTTATGTAAAGAAGTAACAGGCCGACAAGCTTGAACCCAAAGCGGAAAAATGCGTCTTCATAGGATACACGAAGGAAACTATTGGGTATACCTTCTATCATAGATCCGAGGGCAAAATCTTCGTTGCCAAGAATGGATCCTTTCTAGAGAAGGAGTTTCTCTCGAAAGAAGTGACTAGAAGGAAAGTAGAACTCGACAAGGTTGTTGAACCTTCTCTCGAACTTGCGAGTAGCGCAGCACCGGAAGTAGTTCATGTGGCGCCTACACCAATAAGAGAGGAAGCTAATGATGTTGATTATGAAACTTCGGTTGAAGTTACTAAGGAACCTCGCAGGTCAAAGAGAACTCGTACCACTCCTGATTGGTATGATCGCGTTATGAGTGTCATGTTGGTGGACAACACCGATGACCCTGCGACATATGAGGAAGCGATGATGAGCCCAGATTCTAATAAATGGCAAGAAGCCATGAAATCCGAGATTGGATCCATGTACGAAAACCAAGTATGGAATTTGGTGGACTTACCGGATGGCCGGAAGGCTGTCGAGAACAAATGGATCTTCAAGAAGAAAACATATGCTGATGGTAATGTTACTGTCTATAAATCTCGACTTGTCGCAAAAGGGTTTCGACAAATTTAAGGAGTTGACTACGATGATACTTTCTCACCGGTAGCGAAGCTAAAGTCTATGAGGATTTTATTAGCAATCGTTGCATATTATGATTATGAGATATGGCAGATGGATGTCAAAACAGCGTTCCTCAATGGAGACATTGATGAAGAGTTGTATATGATGCAACCCAAAGGTTTTGTCAATCCTAAAGATGCTAACAAGGTATGCAAACTTCAACGGTCTATTTATGGATTGAAGCAAGCATCCCGAAGTTGGAATCAACGTTTTGATAAGGTAATCAAAAGCTTTGGTTTTATACAAACTTATGGAGAAGCTTGTATTTACAAGAAAGTGAGTGGGAGCTCTGTAGCATTCTTAATACTATATGTAGATGACATATTGTTGATTGGGAACGATGTAGACCTTCTTAATAGTGTCAAGAATTATTTGAATAATAGTTTTTCAATGAAAGATCTTGGTGAAGCAGCTTACATATTAGGCATAAAGATTTATAGAGATAGATCGAGACGCCTAATATCATTGTCACAGAGTACATATTTGGACAAAGTTCTAAAGAGGTTTGGAACGGAAGATAGAAAGAAAGGGTTCTTTCCCATGTTGCCTAATACGACCTTGAGTAAAACTCAAAGTCCTGCAACGACAGAAGATAGAGAAAGGATGAGTAAGACTCCCTATGCCTCAGCCATAGGATCTCTTATGTATGCCATGCTATGTACTAGACCCGACATTGCATATGTTGTTAGTTTGACTAGCAGATATCTAAGTGATCCTGGAGTGGATCACTGGACAGCGGTCAAAAACATCCTTAAGTACTTGAGAAGAACTAAGGATATGGTTCTTTCTTATGAAGGTGATGAACAGCTCATTCTTAATGGTTACACTGATGCTAGTTGGAACACCGATCCAGATGATTCTAAATCTCAATCTGAATACGTATTTACTTTGAATGGTGCAGCAGTTAGCTGGAGGAGTGCAAAGCAAAGCGTTGTGGCGAGATCTTCAACTGAATCGGAATACATAGCTCCTTAGGAGGCTTCACAAGAGGCGATATGGATGAAGGAGTTCATTACAGAGTTCGGTGTGGTTCCAAGTGCGCTGGACCCAATGTCTTAAAGGGTTTCGCAGCATAGTAAATCAAAATTTTCTACGGATGCGAACGGGAAAAGCCAAGATCTAATCTAGGAGATGCAAACAATGAGGGGGGATAGATGAGATCTTCATACCCTTGAAGAAATCGCACAGCGGAACGTTCGACGGAACGTGGGTGATGTAGTCGTACTCGCTTCTCCTCCTCGCGATCCGATCCGATCTAACACCGCAAGTGTCGATGCCTCCGAGAGATGCACACGTGCGGCACCTCGACGTCTCCTCCTTCCTCGGTCCAGAAAGGGGGTGGAGATATGGATTTGATCTACAACGCGACGGTGCGGTGCAAGCGGTGGAGAGTTTCTGCGACAGGGCTTCGCCTACGCGCAGTCGGGAGGGAGAGAGAGAGAGGAGGGGCAACAGGGCGGCTAGGGTTGAGGAGGAGGTGTAGGGGAGGGGTGCGCCCCCAGCCCTCTTTATATAGAGGGGTGGGCGGCCAGCCCTAGCCCCTTCCCCAAGCCCTAGGCCGGCGGCCAAGGAGGGAAGAGTGGGGCGCAAGTTTCCCCCCTCCCTTCTAGAAGCTCCCCTAGGGTTTCCTAGGTGTTTGGCTGGCTGGGACCTATGGGGCCTTGTGCCCCTGGCCCAATGCGGCCAGGGAACTCCCTCATAGGCCCATGCCCCCTCCCGGCAGGTGGGGCCACGTTGGTCCCCTTCCGGAAGGTTCTAGAAGCTTCCGGTACAATACCGATTAACCCGAAACAATTCCGAACTCCAAAATCGGCTTTGCCTTATATGAATCTTATTCTCCAGACCATTCCGGAACCTCTCGTGATGTCCCGGATCCCATCTGAGACTCCGAACAAAAACTCATAAACCAATTATCCAATCTATCCTAGCGTCGAGACACGTTAAGTGTGTGACCCTTCGGGTTCGAGAATATGCAGACATGATCATCTATCAATAATCAACAGCGGGGTCTGGAAACCCATATTGACTCCCACACATTCATAGATGATCATATCGGATGAACCACGATGCCAGGATTCAATCAATCCCATATATATATTCCCTTCGTCTCGCGATATTTTACTTGCCCGAAATTTGATCGTCGGTACCGTCATACCTAGTTCAATCTCATTCACAGCAAATACTTTACTCGTTTCGTAATCCGATATCACTTTGTGATTAACTCCTTAACCACATGCTTGCAGGCGGTGTTGATATCGATTACCGAGTGGGCCCGAAGTATATCTCTCCGACTTGGGAAGGACAAATCCCATCTCGATACATACAACCCAACAGGTACTTTCCGATCACCTGAGAGACACCTTTATGATCACCCTCTCATAGGATGACGTTTGATGACCTCAAAGCTTTCATCCGATACCAGGGAGTTGCATTATCTCATGGTCTAAGGAATACAATATTTGACATAGGAAAAAGCTTCGCAAAGATGAACACGATGACACGATCTAATTGCTCTGATTAATTTGGTTCTGTCCATCATATCATTCTCCCAATGACATGATCTCATTATTAATTGACAACTCATGTCTATGGCTAGGAAACCTTAACCATCATTAATCAATGAGCTAGTACATAGAGGCATACTAGGGACACGGTGTTGTTCATAAACCACACAAGTATCAAAGTTTCCGCTTAATACAATTCTAGCATGGAATATAAACTTTATCATGCACAAGAATTATAATAATAACATCTTTATTATTGCCTCTAGGGCATAATTCCAACAGTATCCCACTTGCACTAGAGTCAATAATCTAGTTTACATCTGGCAACAATCTAACACCCATGGCACTAAGGTGCTGATCATGTTTTGCACGTGGAAGAGGTTTAGTCAATGGATCTGCGACATTCAGATCTGTATGTACTTTGCTAATCTTGATATCTCCATCTGCTATATAATCTCGGATTATATGAAACTTGCGGTTGATATGCTTGGTCTTTGGATGATATCTTGGTTCCTTAGCTAGTGCTATGGCGCCAGTGTTGTCACACAATATCTCCAGTGGGTCCAAGGCACTTGGAACCACGCCAAGCTCAGTTGAAAGAGCATTTTCCTATCCCTCTGATTTTGATGTTTGATAACAATACACTTATCGATTTAACTGTGTACTAAGTTTATCACAGGATTGATAAAAGGAGGCACAATTTATGGCATATCAATTCCCCTTGCAAAAGCCTCTGTGTCAACCGGTAGTACCGAACCTACAACCGGTACTACCGCTTGACACCGGTACTACCGGTTCCAGTACCGGTTGGCACTGATCAAAAGTGATAACGGTGCGTGCTAGTCAGTACCCACCGGTACCACGAAGTGGCACTACCGGCCCAACCGGTAGTACCGCTTGGTACAAGCGGTACTACCGCTTGAGGCGGTCGTACCGCTCGTCAGTACCGTGGCATACTGACTAGCACCCACCCCTCTCCATTTTGGTCAGTACCAAGCGGTACTTGGGACCGGTACTACCGCCCGAACCGGTAGTACCGCTTCCTACCTCCGGTACTACCGCTTGGGGGTAGTACCGCAAGGGCGATACCGCCCAAAGCTGAAGAACACTAAAGAACTGAGGCGCCTCCGGTACCTGGTCCGGTACTGGAATGGTGCCAGCGGTACTACCGCTTGGGTACCGGTACTACCGGTACATTAAATGCTCCAACGGCCATATTTCGTGGAGGGGTATAAATACCCCTCCACCTACCTTGGGACAAATTGCTCAGCACATTAAAGTCATTGCCCACCATTGGAGTCCATTGGAGCCACTCAAATCTTCAAGATCTCCTCATCCAACCACCCAAAGTCCTTGATCTTTGGGGAATCGAAGGAGGAGGCCCCGATCCACTAATTCACCAAAAGAGATCTTTAATTCCCCCTCATTTAATTGAGGGCCCTTTGCTCTAGTGTTTTCTTGGAAACCCTAGTTCTTGTTTTGGTTCTTGCAAGCTTGTCTTTGATTGCTTTGACAGCTTGCTTGTATTTGGGAGCCTCTAATTCAGTTGTGGATGTGTGCCCCAAACTTGTAATGGTGCGGGCTTCCACCTTGAAGGTTGTCGATATAGTGGAAGGTGAATCGATCCCGTTGGGGTGAGATTCATCGGAGAACAAGGGAGGCCTTTCGTGGCGTTGGTGATTTGAAACCACCCCCTCTCCAAACGTAGATGTACTTCCCCTCAAAAGGAAGGAACTACGGGAAACAAATCCTTGTGTCTCCGCGTCCACTTTTCGGTTACTTCTATCCTTTACCGCACCTTACTTATTTACTACTACTTTGTGTTGTGTTAGCTCTTGCATAATTGTCATATAGGTAAATTCACCATAGTTGCATTATCTAGAGAATTTACCTTATTGTCAAACCTAAATTTGAAAAAGAAGAAAATTTGAAGTAGCACCTATTCACCCCCCCTCTAGGTGCCCATACGATCCTTTCATCAGTGATGAAGTTCCTGATCCAAACTCCTTCACTTGACGCTTCTGCAGCAGCCATGTATTTCGCTTCTACTGTAGATCCCGCGATCACGCTTTGCTTGCAGCTTCTCCAGCTCACAGCTCCTCCATTCAAAATATAAACGTATCCTGTCTGAGATTTAGAATCATCCTTGTCGGTGTCGAAACTAGCGTCGACGTAACCCTTTACGACGAGTTGTTCATCACCTCCATAGACTAAGAACATTTCTTTAGTCCTATTCAAGTACTTTAGGATGTTCTTCACGGCTGTCCAGTGTTCCACTCCTGGATCACTTTGGTACCTGCTCGTCAAACTAAGAGCATTGGACACATCTAGTCTAGTACACAACATGGCATACATGATAGAACCTATGGCCGAGGCATAAGGCACTTTGCTCATAGCTTCTCTATCATTTACCATAGCTGGACACTGAGCCTTTCTCAATATCTTACCTAACAACATAGGCATTGAACCTTTCTTTGCCTTATCCATTCTGAACCTTTTCAGAACTTTGTCTAGGTATGTACTCTAGCTTAAAGCTATCAGGCGTCTTTGTCTATCTCTATAGATTTTGATGCCCAAAATATAAGCACCTTCACCTAGGTCTTTCATTGAAAAACACTTGTTCAAATAACTCTTCACATCGTTAAGCATGTTAATGTCATTTCCAATAATCAATATGTCATCCACATATAGTACCAGAAATGTCACTGAGCTCCCACTCACTTTCTTGTAGATACAAGCTTCGTAGAAATTTGGAACAAATCCAAAGCTCTTGATCACTTGATAAAAACGAAGGTTCCAACTCCGAGATGCTTGCTTCAGTCCATAAATGGAACGCTGAAGTTTGCACACTTTATCAGCATCCTTAGGATCGACAAAACCTTCAGGTTGCATCATATACAACTCTTCATCGATGTTGCCATTGAGGAACGCAGTCTTGACATCCATCTGCCATATTTCATAATCATGAAACGCATCAATTGCTAATAAAATCCGAATAGACTTAAACATCGCTATGGGAGAGAAAGTCTCATCGTAGTCAACACCTTGAACTTGTCGAAAACCTTTCGCGACAAGTCGTGCTTTATAGACGGTAACATTACCATCCGCGTTCGTTTTTTTCTTGAAGATCCATTTGCACTCAACGGCCTTTCGGTCGCTAGGAGGGTCCACCAAAGTCCATACTTGGTTTTCGCTCATGGATCCCAATTCGGATTTCATGGCCTCTAGCCATTTATTAGAGTCTGGGCTCATCATCGCTTCCTCATAGTTCGTAGGTTCACTGTCATCTACTAACAAGACAGTTAAGACAGGGTTGCCGTACCACTCAGGAGGGGCACGCGACCTTGTCGACCTGCGGCGTTCAGTAGTAGCATCGTCTGAAGCTGCATGATCCTTGTCATTAGCTTCCTCTATTGTTGGTGCAGGCGGCACTGGAACAATTTCAGGTGCTGCGCTACTCTCCAACTCAAGAGAAGGTTCAACAACCTCGTCTAGCTCTACTTTCCTCCCACTCACTTCTTTCGAGAGAAACTCCTTCTCAAGAAAGGATCCGTTCTTTGCGACAAACACTTTGCCTTCGGTTCTGTGATAGAAGGTATACCCAATAGTTTCCTTAGGGTATCCTATGAAGACGCATTTCTCCGCTTTGGGTTCAAGCTTGTCCGGCATCAACTTCTTGACGTAAGCTTCGCATCCCCAAACTTTAAGAAACGACAACTTAGGTTTAGCACCAAACCACAGTTCATACGGTGTCGTCTCAACGGATTTAGATGGTGCCCTATTTAAAGTGAATGCAGCGGTTTCTAATGCATAACCCCAAAATGATAACAGCAAATCAGTAAGAGACATCATTGATCGGACCATATCTAATAGAGTTCGATTCCGGCGTTTAGACACACCATTACGCTGTGGTGTTCCGGGTGGCGTGAGTTGCGAAACGATTCCGCTTGCTTTAAGATGCGTGAGAAAATCATAACTCAAATATTCACGTCCACGATCGGATCGTAGAAACTTATTTTTTTTGTTACGATGGTTTTGCACTTCATTCTGAAATTCTTTGAACTTTTCAAATGTTTCATATTTATGTTTCATTAAATAGATATACCCATATCTACTTAAGTCATCGGTAAAAGTGAGAAAGTAGCGATATCCACCGCGCGTCGAAACACTCATCGGTCCGCATACATCGGTATGTATGATTTCCAACAAGTCCGTTGGTTGCTTCATCATTCCGGAGAACGGGGTTTTGATCATCTTGCCCATGAGGCATGGTTCGCATGTGTCAAGTGATTCAAAATCAAGAGACTCCAAAAGTCCATCAGAATGGAGTTTCTTCATGCGTTTTACACCAATATGACCTAGACGACAGTGCCACAAATAAGTAGTATTATCACTATCTACTTTGCATCTCTTAGCCTCAATGTTATGGATGTGTGTTTCATCCCTTTCGAGATTTAGAAGAAATAAACCATTCACAGCAGGTGCATGACCATAAAAGATGTTACTCATATAAATGGAACAACCATTATTCTCAGATTTAAATGAATAACCGTCTTGCAATAAACACGATCCAGATATGATGTTCATGCTCAACGCAGGCACATAATAACACTTATTGAGGTTTAAAACTAACCCCGAAGGTAAAACTAAGGAGAGCGTGCCGACAGCCATCAAATCAACTCTTGATCCGTTGCCAACGCGCATCGTCACCTCATCCCTCGCAAGCCGCCGTCTATTCCGTAGCTCCTGTTTCGAGTTACAAATATTAGCAACTGAACCAGTATCAAATACCCAGGCACTACAACGAGGGCTAGTAAGGAAAACATCAATAACATGTATATCAAATATACCTTTGATGGTGCAACCCTTCTTGTCTGCTAAGTACTTCGGACAGTTGCACTTCCAGTGACCCTTGTCCTTGCAATAGAAGCACTCAGTGTCCAGCTTAGGTCTAGACTTGAGCTTCTTCTCACGCTTGCCGTCACCTTTCTTGAAGGGCTTCTTTGCACCCTTACCTTTCTTAAAGCTGGGGGGCTTGTTGACCATTAACACATGATTATCCTTCTTGATGTCCACCTCCGCAGCTTTCAGCTTAGCGAAGAGCTCGGTGATCGTATCAGTGGAACCAATCTGATTATGAGTAACTACAAAACTTTTGTAGCTAGGAGGGAGTGATTGCAGAACCCTGTCAATCTTGAGCTCCTCTGGAATCTTGTAGTCCAGTTGCTCAAGGCGTTGAGTGTAGCCCGACATCTTTATGGCGTGCTCACTAACGGAACTCCCTTCCTCCATCTTGCAGTTAAAGAATTTCTCAGAGATCTCATATCTCTCAGAACGGGCCTGAGTCTGGAACATTGTTTTCAGTTCCTCAAGAATCTCAAAGGGCCCGGGGTAATCTTCAAAACGGTTTTGAAGGTCCAATTCCATAGCAAACAACATGGTGCTCTTAATCACACCATAATCATCTTTGCGCGACTGATAGACAACTTTCTTATCAGCCGGCGCATCTACAGCAGGGGCGTCACCTAGCGTATTCTCAAGGACATAGTCCTTTTGTCTGCCAGAGAGAATGATTCTCAGATTACGGAACCAGTTGGTGAAGTTAGACCCATTGTTCTTAAGCTTTTCTTTCTCAGCAAAAACGTTGAAGTTGAAGTTGTACTTAGCCATTTGATCTACAATATTTGCAAGTACAAAGTAGACTATGTTCATGATAACTAGTTCAACTTAATCAAATTACTAGATGAACTCCCACTAAATTCAACATCCCTCAAGTTGTTTAGTGAACATGATCCAAATTCACCACACCTAATCCGATCTTCACGAGAAGAGATGTGGTTTCAATGGTGGACAACGAAGTGTCGATCATATCATTCATATGACTCATGCTTAACCTTTCGGTTCATGTGTTCCGAGGCCATGTTTGTACATGCTAGGCTCGTCAAGTCAAACCCAAGTATTTCCGCGTGTGCAAAACTGGCTTGCACCCGTTGTATGTGAACGTAGAGTTTATAGCACCCGATCATCACGTGATGCTTGAACACGACAACCTTTCGCAACGGTGCATACATGGGGAGAACACAGTTTTATCTTGATCTTTAAGTGAGGAATCATCTTATAATGCTACCGTCGCGATCTAAGCAAAATAAGATACATAAAAGGATAAACATCACATGCATATAACTTTATGTGACATGGTATAGCCAATCTTCGCGCAATGATCTCCATCTTGTGCATGCCGGCATGATATCCATCACTCCACCATGATTGCCTCCACCACGAATAGCAACTATTGCTAACTACTTAGCGATAAAGTAAAGCTATTACATGGCGTATAAGAAGTTGACACACAGTCATACACAATTATAAATACAACCATATGGCTCCTGCCGGTTGTGTACTCATCGACATGCAAGTCATGAAACATTACAAAACATGATCATCGCATACAACATACACATCACATCTTGGGCCATACCATATCACAGAAAACACTCCCTGCAAAAACAAGTTAGACGCCTCTACTTTGTTGTTGCATGTTTTACGTGGCTTATGGGAGTAGCAAGCTAAGAACGATTCTTACCTACGGAAAGCCAAAACGGTGATATTATGGTTGCCAAACTACGGTGTAAATCCCATGACAACTATAGTGAGAGAAACTGGCATCCACCAACCGCATGTGTGGAACAAGACACACGTCAAGTGCGGAGCCGGTCTCGCGAACGAGGTCGCGTAAGGTTGGCCTGGACCGCTTCGATCTCACTATACCACGTCATAAGAAGTACACAAACAAGAGGCTTGCAACAGAAAACATCAACGCCCGCAACAACCATGTTGCGTTCTACTCGTGAAACACATCTACGCATAGATCTAGCTCTGATACCACTGAAGGGTTTCGCAGCATAGTAAATCAAAATTTTCTACGGATGCGAACGGGAAAAGCCAAGATCTAATCTAGGAGATGCAAACAACGAGGGGGGATAGATGAGATCTTCATACCCTTGAGAAATCGCACAGCGGAACGTTCGACGAAACGTGGGTGATGTAGTCGTACTCGCTTCTCCTCCTCGCGATCCGATCCGATCTAACACCGCAAGTGGCGATGCCTCCGAGAGATGCACACGTGCGGAACCTCGACGTCTCCTCCTTCCCTGGTCCAGCAAGTGGGGTGGAGAGATGGATTGGATCTACAACGCGGCGGCGTGGTGCAAGCGGTGGAGAGTTTCTGCGGCAGGGCTTCACCTACGCGCAGGAGGGAGAGAGAGGAGGGGCAGCAGGGCGGCTAGGGTTGAGGAGGAGGTGTAGGGGAGGGGTGCTCCCCCATCCCTCTTTATATAGAGGGGTGGGAAGCCAGCCCTAGCCCCTTCCCCAAACCCTAGGCCGGCGGCCAAGGAGGAAAGAGTGGGGGGCAAGTTTCCCCCCTCCCTTTTAGAAGCTCCCCTAGGGTTTCCTAGGTGTTTGGCCGGCTGGGCCCTATGGGACCTTGTGCCTCTGGCCCAATGCGGCCAGGGCACTCCCTCATAGGCCCATGCCCCCTCCCGGCAGGTGGGGCCACGTTGGTACCCTTCCGGAAGGTTCTAGAAGCTTCTGGTACAATACCGATTAACCCGAAACAATTCCGAACTCCAAAATCTGCTTTGCCTTATATGAATCTTATTCTCCAGACCATTCCGGAACCTCTCGTGATGTCCCGGATCCCATCCGAGACTCCGAACAAAAACTCATAAACCAATTATCCAATCTATCCTAGCATCAAGACACGTTAAGTGTGTGACCCTTCGGGTTCGAGAATATGTAGACATGATCTTCTATCAATAATCAACAGCGGGGTCTGGAAACCCATATTGACTCCCACACATTCATCGATGATCATATCGGATGAACCACGATGCCAGGATTCAATCAATTCCATATATATTCCCTTCGTCTCGTGATATTTTACTTGCCCGAGATTTGATCGTCGGTACCATCATACCTAGTTCAATCTTGTTCACAGCAAGTACTTTACTCGTTTCGTAATCCGATATCACTTTGTGATTAACTCCTTAACCACATGCTTGCAAGCGGTGTTGATATCGATTACCGAGTGGGCCCGAAGTATATCTCTCCGACTTGGGAGGGACAAATCCCATCTCGATACATACAACCCAACAGGTACTTTCCGATCACCTGAGAGACACCTTTATGATCACCCTCTCATAGGATGACGTTTGATGACCTCAAAGCTTTCATCCGATACCAGGGAGTTGCATTATCTCATGGTCTAAGGAATACAATATTTGACATAGGAAAAAGCTTCGCAAAGATGAACACGATGACACGATCTAATTGCTCTTCTTAATTTGGGTATGTCCATCATATCATTCTCCCAATGACATGATCTCATTATTAATTGACAACTCATGTCTATGGCTAGAAAACCTTAACCATCATTAATCAATGAGCTAGTCCATAGAGGCATACTAGGGACACGGTGTTGTTCATAAACCACACGAGTATCAAAGTTTCCGCTTAATACAATTCTAGCATGGAATATAAACTTAATCATGAGCAAGAATTATAATAATAACATCTTTATTATTGCCTCTAGGGCATAATTCCAACATGTCTATCTATTATGATAACATGGGCGCCATAGCCAATGCGCAAGAACCAAGGTCACACAAGAAGCTGAAGCACATCAAGATATGTTTTCATGCTATTCAAGAGCATGTCCAAGATGGTGACATAAATATTTGCAAAATACACACAGATCTAAATGTGGCGGATCCTTTGACTAAACCTCTCCCGAGGGCAAAACATGACCAGCACCAAACCGTCATGGGTGTTCGGTATATTACCATGTAATCTAGATTAGTTGACTCTAGTGCAAGTGGGAGACTATTGGAGATATGCCCTAGAGGCAATAATAAAAGTGGTTATTATTATATCTTTGTGTTTATGATAAATGTTTAGATTCATGCTATAATAGTATTAACCGAAAACATTAATACTTGTGTGATTTGTAAACTAAATTAAATTCCCTGATAAAGCCTCTTTGTAATACTAGCTTGTTGCTTAATAGATGATCGTGGTTTCTCGATCATGAACATTAAGATGTTATTAACAACGAGATCATATCATTAGGAGAATGGTATGATGGATATACTCCTATAGATAAGCGTAGCATTAAGATCAAGTCATTTCAATAGTTCATTTGCTATAAGCTTTCTGATACATAGTAACCTAATTCCTTCGACCATGAGATCATGCTAATCACCATCACCGGAAGGATGCTTTGATGATATCAAACACCACACCATAACTGGGTGGCTATAAAGGTGGCATTGAGTGTTCAGAAAGTATGTGTTGAGGCACATGGATCAAGAGTGGGATTTGTCCATCCATATGACGGATAGATATACTCTAGGCCCTCTCGGTGGAATGTCATCCAATTGGCTTGAAAGCATTTGACTAGCTCACAAGGGATCACATATCATGGGAACGAGAAAAAAGTACTCATCGGTAACGAGGTTGAACTAGGTATGCAGAGATACCGATGATCAAAACCTCGGATAAGTAAACTATCGTGAGACAAAGGGAAATTGGTATCGTATGTAAGTGGTTCATTCGATCGCAAAGTAATCGTAGAAATATGTGGGAGACATATGAATTTCCAGATTCCTCTATTTGGTTATTGATCGGAGAAGTGTCTCGGTCATGTCCGCATAATTCACGAACCGTAGGGAGACACACTTAAGGATTCGATGTTGTTTAGTAGGTATGAAATGTTAGTAGGAATACAGAATGTTGTTCGGAGTCTCGGATGGGATCCGAGATATCACGAGGAGATCCAGAATAGTCCGGAGAATAAGATTCATATAAGGAAAGTCTGATTCCGGAGTTCGGGAAAGATTCCGATGTTTTCATCGAAGAGGTTCTAGAAGGTTCACCGGACCGGAAGGGGAACGGACCATGAATGTGTCATGGGTAAGTGGAGTGATTGGATCATATCCTAGGTCACTTGGTTTGGGCATTTGCAAGAGAGAATTAAAGCTCTAAATTGAAAGTCAAATGGGAAGTTTAAAAAGTGAAACTGGAACAATGGTTTCCTAGTGGAAGAAGGAAAGAGTCTTTCTTTCAGTCCAACTTGGGTTTGGGTTTGGATTCAAACCCTCCCCACCAAGGCTGCCCTCCTCTCATAAATAGAGGGGGAGGGCTGCCCCAAACACACATGCCCTAGCCCTCCCCACACCCGTTCGCCGCCGCCGCTGCCAAGCCGCCGCCGCCGCACACCGCTGCCGCCAGCCGCCGCCTTCGCCGCCTCGTCGCCGCCGCCCTAGCCGCCGCCGACACCTCCTCCTCCTCCCGGCCTTCTAAACCCTAGATCATCGGGAAACCCTAGATCCACCATAACTCGCACCGGCTTAGGTGAAGCCCTGCGGGATCTTTCCTCTACTTCCGACATCATGCCGTCATGCTGCCGGAATCGCGAGGGGAGAACTACAACCTCCGCTGCCTGCTGGAACAAGGGAGAGGAAGGTCGTCATCGAGTACCGAACGTGTGACCGACTGCGGAAGCGCTGCCGGAACGCAGCGCCGGAAGGATCGTCTACGCGATCTTGAGATCGGCAAGTGTACGACTACATCACCCACGAGAATCTGCTCTCGTTAACCGCTTTGGAATCTTCGAGGGTGAGTGATCCTGTCGACTCGTTGCTACAATCTGGTAAATAGATCTTGACTTGTTTGTGTGCATGCGGTAGAATTTTTTTGTTTTCCATGCTACGAACCCCTACAAAAAAGGCCAAAGCCCAAAAGTAAAATAGACTAGTAAAAAGACCAGAGCCCCAAACAAAATGGACTGCTAAAAGGCCACATCCCAAAATAAAAATGGACTGCTAAAAGGCCAAGGCCCCAAACAAAAATGGACAGCAAGAAGGCTAAAATGAACCAAATTATTAGGCTCAGCCCATTTAGACGGCTGAAGTGGACTAGGCTAATTTTGATCCACAACCATCTGGTTTGGTCACAAATCTGCCACGTAGGATTGGCCACGCCGGATCCCACGTGGACATGCCATATGGCCAGTAACCAAAAAATTGGTAATAAAAACTATAACCATCTGTATTGGTCATACTAGTCTATGACCAATGCACAGAAAAGATCTTTATTGTTCGTCAGTGACTCTCAGCTTTCGACCATCTGTTTTTGGTCACAAGAAGGTCACAAATGAAGAGCAATGACCATCTAGTGACCAATATGGAGGGTAAAAAATAATCACATTCCTTGTAGTGTTAAAGGGCACTACCTTCCAAAATATAAAATATTTTGCTAGTCTAAAACAACCTACCAACTAAACCGTTGTTTATTTTGAAACTAAGAGCATGTACAATGCAAGATGCTTAGTATGGTATTTAGAAAAATAAATTAATGTTTATTTATACTAGGTAGATGTCTAATAACTACGTACTTCTTTTATAGAAATAAACACCAATACTTTTTAAAATAGTTGGTTTATTTTTATAAGGGCCTCTCATTGTACATGCTCTAAGATAGTAATAATTAGGAAAATCACTCGTCCGTTTTTCTCTATTGAAAAGAGAGCCGACATAGCAAGGCGACTGATACATTGTTGCGAATGTATCTATTACTTTTAATTCTAATGTCATATTTTCAATGCTATTTACTCACTCGGTCCGGTTTATTAATTCTAATGTCCATGGACCACCTAGCGACGACTACAAATAGTAACACGAGTTGAAGATGTGTCGCCATCCTCGCTCCTCCATCACCGGAGTTAGGCAAAGTTTGTCGTAGTAGAGATTAAAGACTACCAACAAACATGAAAACGGTTGATACGGGACCACCTCTTCATTTGTCCCATAAGATGAGGTGAGAAGGATTACATTACACCCATATCAAAGTAACCAAGAAATTAACAAAAAAATTGCTGTACTCCCTCCTGTCCATACTAGTGGCCTCAAATTTTTCTAGATTCGTATATGTGTAGTTAAGAATTTAGAATAGATATATATATATGAATTTAGACAAAGCTAATATGAACCGGAGGGAGTAACAAAAACTTTATCATTTAGATGCATGCTATGAATTATCAACTATAGACATGTATGCTTCTATGAATGGTGAAATAGAGTCATGTTTGTTGTGAAAGTGTCTTTTAAATATTATGTGAATATATGTTTGATGTGAAAGATTGTCTTTAAACTGTTTTATACGAAGAGACCACGGCAGATAAACAAATGCATGTGCTATGTGACGTCATTGCACATTGTCGGACAGCCCCGTCTCCAAGATTTGGGAGCCCGGTGCGACTTATAAAATGGGACCTTATTTTGTTAAACTCAGAAACTTGTAAAATGGAATTATATGTTTACTAATTATATAACTTTAGAGTGTGCTATTTCATCGAATATTTTAAAATATAGAATGTACTCCCTCTGAACTAAAAAGTATGTCATGGATTTATTTGAATTTGAATGTATTTAGATACTATTTAATACATATTGATACATTTGATTTTTGATAAATTTATGACATTTTTTTTAGGACGGAGGGAATATTTATTTAAAAAGAGTAAATTACCTTCAACGCTAATAATGCCGTCATTACCTTCAACGACATCATTAGATCCGGTACTTGAGATTTAAGAGAGAGGAAGCAAAATCAATTCTGGGAACAAGTTTGGGAGTGTACTAGCTGCCGTGCCGTTGGTGTCAAAATGTCTATTGAAACTGAACCAATCCGATTGATCTGATGCAGTGCTCCGTGCTCCAGTCCGCTGTTCCATGTCCAAGGTCCAACCAGTGATCGATCTGGGTTCTGATTTCTAGAACAGGTCAACAGGAAGGAAGAGGATGTCAGGAAGGGCACGTCAAGCCGGCCGCGATGCGAGCGAGAAGCGAGATCGGATTGGGCGAGGGTGGAACATGAACTGAAGGGCCGAAGACGGGCGTCGGTCGCGTGACTCGCGTCCAACACGATCTTGAACAGCGGGAGCAGCGCGCGTCAATCACGATCATGAACGAGGGAACGACACACGTTGGACAAGACGGATCGATCAATCAATCGATGGATCCCCGACCGGGAGCGCAACGAGTGTCCAATGACCAACGATGGAAATTCAGTACCTGGACTCGGTCTCACGAGCAAGAAATAGTTATCAGGCTTAATATTTCCTACTGGGCTGCAGGTATTTGGGGGCCCCTTGAAAAACGGGGGCCCTGTTCCATCGATCACTTCGAACCCCCTCATCGACGGGCGACAGAAGTCTCGCCTTCCTCCGTTCGTTGCCTCCCGTGACAGGATCGTAGCCATGGGCCACACGCCCGTTACCGAAGAGGATTTTCACCCGTGTCAGATATAATACTCGTGTAGCATCAGTTCTTTGTTCCGTTCTTTCTCGGAGACGGACAGTTATCCGTCCGAGACAGAGTTTTGTTCTGTTCAGGTCAGGTCAGAAATAAAAGATTTGTTCTATTTGATATAAACTCATGCCCAATGTCCAGACCCACGGAGCCGCACAAGCACGTATAGTAGCTTCTTTCAAGTTCAAAGTATGGACCGCCACAGCGATCGCCACCACATCGTGGACATCCAACTCGGATGCACCGATGGCGCCGGGAAACGCACTAGCGACAAGGCTGCCGACGGCTTGCGTGTCGGCAGCGTTCTGATCGCCCCAGCGGTGCCGCCGCCCAACGTGGGCGACTACTGGTACCACGGGGACACGGCGGCGGCCAACTCCCACGACGAGCAGCAGCACGACGAGGCGAGGGACGGGTCCAAGAAAAAGAAGCCGCGGTATTATCTGTGGGTACGTGCACATCCGAGTACTCGCTCATTTTACTAATAATGTAAGATATTTTAGATACTCCCTCCGATCCATATTAGTTGACTTAGATTTGTTAAAATTTGGATAAACCTATATACTAATTAGTGTCTAGATTCATCTAAATCTAAAAATTAATATGGGTCGAAGGGAGTACTATTTTAAAGAGGATTAGTTTCATCATAAAAAATGCGTTTTAGAAAAAAGTTAGAGCATCTCCACCCAGCCCACGAGCACCCCTCAGGCCTAAAATACACCTTTTTTGTCCGGGTCGGCGAAACCAGTCGTACTCCAGAGTCTCATTTTCGTCTAGATTTCTGTCTAAATACCGGCGATCCCAAGCCAACCTCGGAGCACCGGGGCCTCGTCGTATTTGGTTTGGTATTGCTACCGCACATGATTTCAAAAGGAGGCAGCTGGGGCTCGGATGAGACTTATTTGTCCACTTTTAGCCTACTTTTAGCCCCTCTCTCTCTCCTTTTCTTTCCTCACTGTCCCACTATTCTCCTTTGTTGTCCTCTCTACTCTTTTTCTCACCCCGTCTGGACATCTCTCCACCAATTCTCCGCCACCAACTGCCTGGGGAACACACGGCTGGAAATCCTTTGTCCCCCGATCGAAAGCTTTGTCCATCAGGCGAAAAAATACGCCGAATTTTGGCTTGGTGTCTTCAACGAGTGGAGATGCTTTTAGAATATCTAATGTTAGTGGATGGAGGGAGTACAATTTTAATTGGTGTTTGTTCTAGCGGTAATTTATTTCCATGTTATACTAGGAGGGCAAGGGCTGCCTTTCTATTATTTTTCTCAAAACAAGCTACAACCTTATTTATGGGGAAGGTAAAATCTTTAGATGAGATTCTATTGAGAGTAACTTGATGATTATGATTCGAATATATTCTATTTTGCGTTGATTACATTTTTTCATTCACCACGCTGACCTTTGCTCCTCGATCTGGTTTTGCAGTTATATATTTTATGTTTGTACTTGATTGGCATTGGTGCGGGATCAGCTCTCGGCAAGACTTTTTCCGATGCGATGAAGGGCGGCGAGGAAATGAAACTACTAGGGTTCGCGCTGGGCATGTGCATACCGGTGTCGCTAGTTAATATGGCATTTTGCCCTTTCTTCTGTTTGACTGAGAATGAGGATGCTTGTTGAGCTAGTTCTCCAGGAGGTGATATCGTGTTGGTAGCATGGAAGGGAGTAAAATTCCTAGAAATCTGAGTGTCATGTTCAGTTCCCATGTTTAGCACACGATGACCTCTTGAAATTAAATGCCAGTTTGTAATACTGTCGAAATTAGATGATGGCAGTTCATAGTTCAATTTTTTGTTCGAAATTAATTGTTATCCCGTATTACTCTCAATAGAATCTTATCTGAAGATTTTAAAAACAATATTTTCTTTACATGTTTTTTGTATCGGTGGTATGTGATTAGAAATTGCTAGGGTACTGTCGTCACGGGTGACGTTGAAAACACAGAATATTGAGAATTAGACACAAATCATGCATGTGTGATGTGTGTGCATATTTGGTCTTGATTTGTAATCATATTTCAGCACTATGTATCGTTCAGCCGATTTGGAGCACCATTGATGTAACACCGGGCTCCAGCCTGAAATTTCAGTGAGGGAGCTCAAGCTCTGATGCTTGTTGGTTCTTGATGTAACACCGGGCTCCAGCCTGAAATTTCAGTGAGGGAGCTCAAGCTCTGAAATTTAATCTCGGAGTGGAGTGGAGTGTGTGTGTGTTTTTAGCCAATCCAACTGTTCGCAGTTGGCTCTTGGTTTTCTTGTAATTTAAGTCTTATTTTTTTTATAGAGATAAGACACGTCTTTGGCTTGCTCTCGAAAAAAAATGCTACCTAATACAAAATTATTACTGTCGAAATTAGATGATGGCAGTCCATAGTTCAACTTTTTGTTTGAAATTAACTGTTACCCCGTATTACTCTCAATAGAATCTTATAAGATTTTAAGAACAATATTTGTTATACATGTTCTATGTATCGGTGGTATGTGATTAGAAATTACTGGGGTACTGTCGCGGGTGATGTTGAAAACAGAAAATATTGAGAATTGAACACAAAACATGCATGTGTGATATGTGCATATTTGGTCTTCATTTGTAAGCATGTTTCAGCACTATGTATTGTTTTGGAGCGCCATTGATGTAACACCGGGCTCTAGCCTGAAATTTCAGTGAGGGAGCTCAAACTCTGATGCTTGTTGCATCACCTTATGGATGGGACTTGGTTCCCGTTTAACCATTAGTTTGGTTAATCTAACCTGAAAACTAGCCCAATGGGCCAGGTAGTTAACCAGAAAATGCATTTGGTTATTTAGGTTTGATCCTTCTTTATCAATGGTTAACCGTCATCGCAACTGACACCTAGCGCTTGTTGGGAAACTGGGCCGGTAGAGGCCCATTCGTTGTGGCCTCTACCAGGCTAGGGTTAGCCCACATGGGTATTCTATCCCCCTTTAGTCTATAAATAGAGGAGCAATCATTGTACGTGATTTTACCAGAGACATAGCAATAAATCTTCTCCCTGTTCCTTGTGTCAATTTCCTGTATAATCTTGTGTGCCCTCGACTCTAGTCTTCTTCCTCGTTTGTGGAGCAGCCTCGGGACCGGCCAGCCGGTAGGGGTTGTTTAACACGTTATCAGCACGTGTCTCTCCGTCGAGCCTCCGTCAAGCCACCGTCGAGCCTGCATCACGCAAGCTTTCGTTGAAGGTAATCCGAAATTGACCGCAAAAATGGATTCGTCATTCGATTTCCTTTCAATTTTTGCGTTTAGATCGTATATCAGATTCGATCTATTGTGTGGATTTCTCCTCGAGAGTCGAGCAGACATGCTGTCGCCGACCAATATTGATACTCTTAGATCTGGAGACTTGTTGACTACACTTTAGAAGACGGTATTTTTAGATCGCGCTGATCGTACCGCCATGAGCACCTGATGTGCCGATCGCCCCGTTTATTTTTTATCAGATTGGAACGATATGAGTACAATCCCTTAAGTTTTTCTTTTGGGAATCACGTCTTGCACACTAGTCAGGAGCCACGGCCGCTGCGCGCGCATGGCCCTGTTGGCCGTACGCGGACGGGTGCGCGCATGCCGCCCGTCGCACAGGCCCTGCTGGCCATGTTGCTGTGCTGCGTACACGCCTCGCCGGCCACGCTCGCGCTAGCCGCTGCTGGCCGCATCCGACGCTGCTGCTGTGCCGCACGTCGCCGCGCGTCCGGGTGTACCACTGCCGGCCGCAGCCGCTCGCACGCACAGCCGTGCCCTGCTGGCCGTGCCTGCACAGCCGTCTGCCCGCCCGCACTGGCCCTGCTGGCCACGCTCGACGTCTCTGCAGGACGCCGTCGGCCGAGGCCCCCGCCGACATGCCCCTCCGCGCCGCCCGCCCTGGCCCGCTGGCCACCGCCTGGCACCACGACCGCGCATGCGCGCCCGCACGACCTCGTCCTGGTAGCCTGCGCGCGCCGTTGCCGCCAACCGCCAATCGCGTCGCCGTTCGCGCGCGCACTGCTGCCGGCCACCACCGCGCGCTGGCCGCCAGCGCCCGCTGCGCCATGGGCGCCGCGCCGGCCGTCGCGTTCCAGGCGCCGCCGCGCGGAGCCACGCTATGCGGTGCGCACTGTCGCCAGCCGCCGCCGCGTGATGGCCGCCCGCGCCAGATATCGTGCCGCTCGCACGCGCTGCCGCACACCCGGCCGCCGCCGCCGTGCCCCCCCACCCCCGTTGGTGGAGCGGTCGGATGCCGCCGCCGCCGCCCACTCGAGAGCACCTGTGATCTGTCCTCCCGTTTTCTCGGGCAGGGACGGTGTGGGGTGGGCCAGCCCACGGGAACCTTAGCGGTTGGGCCGATTTCGATCCAGGAGGTATACAAACAAAAGAGGGGTGGACGCCATGTGCACGTGCGGTTGCTGGGCTGTTGGCCGTTTCGGTCCTGCTTTTGACCAATTTTGCGGTTTAATGAAAAAAAGGCAGCGCAGAGAATAAATAAAACAGCTTCAGAAATTCATTTTTAGGACTGTTTTTCTCGTGTAAAACACGGTTAGCATAATATCTTGATATACAAGCTTTTGTACTATGTTTTACTGCAATAATTGAATGTTTTTATACTTCTAATTCTTGGTATTACATAGTTAGCTTGTATCGTTTTTTAAATTTTGGAACGCCGTCATATTTGAATAATTGTATCGATTATCGCGTTTATGCAACCGATTACTTGCTATAATCTTATACAGTTTGCATAAATTGCAGATGACCGAAATCGTCAACCGCGAGTTTCCGGAGTTGATCCAGGATGGGCTGAACTACCTGACTTGGGCCTCGGACGTTGAGATCGTCCTCGAGGGCCGATGCATCAAGGGTGCGCTGATTGCGGGGACCCAGACGGCCCCCAACACCACCATCCTGAAGGACAACGCCAAAACACTGCATTTCCTCTGCCATCACATGTGTGAGACTCTCAAGAATGAGTACATAGCAGAATAGAGTGCTTCTGCCCTTTGGACCGCCCTCAACAAGCGGTTCTCTAGGCTTAAGTACACCATTCAGCCACATGCGGAGGCAGATTGAATTCGTCTGAGGTTTGCGGACTTCAAGACCGTGGGAGAGTACAACTCCGAGTTACACCGGATTTATACCATTCTTCAGCTGTGTGGAACCAGTACCACAGATCAGCAGAAGATAGACAAGACTCTCTCCACATTCCACCCGAACAACATCCAGTCCTCGCGAAACTATCGCTAGGAAGGATTCACGGAATATGCAGCGCTTATTGATGCTCTCCAGGTGGCCGAGGCGCAGGATAATGTTCTAAAAAAGAACTTGTATGCGCAACCCTTCGCGGGGGGCCCAAGTCATGAGGCTAATGCCGGCGCCTACAAGGTGCGCAAGCCCATCCACAAGAGGCGAGGCAAGAAGGGCAAGAAGGGCCCCAACTCCTCCAACCCGGCCAAGCAACGCAAGGCGGGCAAGGGGGAGGCAAGGCCCCAGGACTGCTTTCGCTGTGGCTCCAAGACTCACTTCTCTAGGCAGTGTTTGGCCCCTAAGCACGTCGTGGACGCGTTCAAGGCCAACAAGAAGGCGCGCGAGGCGCACCTCGTCCAGGTTGAGGCACCACTCGCGCCCGTAGTGGCGCAGGACGTAACACATGTGGCAGCACCTAGCTTTGGCGGTTTCACGAACGCCACTGTGCCCATGGAGGTTGAGAACGTCGTGCCCCCCCCCCCCCCCGCCCCAGCTAGATATTTCTGTTGCCTCGATGATGATAGCCAACGAAGAGAAGCTCAACGATCTTGAGATAGCAGCTGAGATTGATGGTTTCTTTGCAGAATCCTCCCGAGCTCCTTTTTGTTGTTATGATTTATTTCCGCAAATAATCTGATACAATTCTTCGATATGGTTGTAAGCTCTATGAGAGCATAACATTTATTTGTTTTCGGCGATTGGATGACATTTATTTCATTTATTTATTCTATTATTTGGTTGTGTTATGTTCTGAAATGTTTATGTGTTTTACTTACTTGATGTAGCATCTTCCTTGCTCCATTATATTAATTAGGCACTATATTTTAGAACGCGTGTGGCGCCCAAATGGAGAAAACGTGCCTTGCTGATAGCGGCACCACAAATACCATCTTGAGAAAAACAAAGTACTTTGAGTCTATTACCAAAAACCCCGGTAACATAATGACGATCGCCGGCTGCGGTCCGAATGTAGTTGGCTCCGGAAGAGCAACTATCATACTCCCAAATGGAACAACTCTGATCATTGAAGAGGCATTGTTGTACCCGGAGTCGACTCGTACTCTCTTGAGTTTTAGAGACATCCGTGCAAATAGTTTCCATGTAGAGACCGATGATGATGAGAATGGAAAGGAGTTCCTACTCATTACCAAGCGCGACGAAAATGGTAAACATGTTGTCGAAAGACTCCCTTCATTAGCTACTAGGTTGTACTACACTAAGATAGTAGCTCCACCTATTTACACTACTCTTAAGACTGTCTTTAGAAGCTCTGAACTATTCTGCCTTTGGCATGATAGGTTAGGCCACCCCGGTCTTAGGATGATGAGAAATATAATTAACAACTCGAATGGTCATAATGTTAATGTGAAAAATTTCCCGAATCCCGATGATTTCGTATGCTCCGCATGCGCTACGGGGAAATTGATCATTAGACCGTCCCCCTAAAGGTGAAGGATGAACTCCCCACGTTCTTGGAACGTATACAAGGGGACATATGTGGTCCAATTCAGCCCCTCTCAGGACCGTTTCGGTACTTCATGGTGCTTATCGATGCTTCCTTTAAATGGTCCAATGTTTGCCTGCTGTCAACAAGGAACCATGCTTTTGCAAAGTTGATCTCTCAGATCGTACAAACAAGGAATAAATTTCCTGATTATCGTTTAAAGTCTATTTGAATGGACAATGCCGAAGAATTTACTTCAAAGGCATTCGATGATTATTGCATGGCAACAGGAATCAAACTTGAGCACTATGTACCGCATGTCCACACTTAAATTGGACTTGCGGAGGCATTGATTAAAATAATTAAATTCATTGCCCGACCACTCCTTCAGGGTTGTAATTTGCCAACTACATGTTGGGGACACGCGGTGTTACACGCTGCTAATCTCATCAACTTTCGACCATCGGCCTACAATATCCACTCTCCTATTCGACTTGCGCAAGGGTCGGCACCGAAAATTTCCCACCTACGTAGATTCGGCTGCCAGGTATATGTACCTATACCACCACCCCAGCGATCAGCAATGAGACCACTACGTAAGTCAGGGATATACGTTGGTTATGAGACTCTGTCCATAATCTGGTTCTTGAACCCCTTGACAGGTGACTGTCACACGTCCCGTTTTGCTGACTGCATTTTTGACGAGGATCTTTTTCTGACTTTGGGGGGAGGTAATCAACCCCTAGATGACAAAAGTCGAGAAATCACGTGGAAAGCCACGGGGATCCACGCTCATGACCCGCGCACTGTTGAGTCTAATCGAGAAGTCCAAAAGATACTAGATTTGCACTCCCTAGAGAATCAACTGCCTGATCATTTTAGTGATTTAAAGACTGTGACAAAGTCGCATGTGCATGCACGCAATGCATCGGAAAGGGTTGAAATACCGAAGAAAAATGATGGTATACCCGCTCCCGTTCCAAGGCCTAAGAGGACGCGGAATCCGGTTTCTCAAATCCCAAGTACCCGGGGACGCCCGAAGAAAAAGGATAAGAGAGATTTATTACAGTCTGCCCCTGTTGAGGGCAGCAAGTTGAGACCTGACACAAGTACGGATATTTCAGTGCACGAAAATCCAGACTTGAATTTTCCTATATCGGAAATACCCAGCGAAGTTATGTGCGCACACATCGGAGCGGGAAAGCTAAAGGGCCTAGCCCCTGGATTGGGAAATCCGGTGGAGCAAGAGGATGTGCCTGATGCACTCCATGACGAAATGGCCATTAACTATGTTAATTCGGACGAGTCATACAACCGAGCCATGGCAAATGTCGATGTTAATTTTGCCAAGAAAATTGCCTCAATCATAGATGTTGACCCTGAGCCTAACACGCTCGCTGATTGTAAGAAAAGGTCGGATTGGAAAGATTGGCAGAAGGCAATCACTGCTGAATTATTATCGTTAAACAAAAGAGAGGTATTTGGACCTGTTTGTCTAACTCCTCCCCACATTCGCCCCGTTGGCCATCAGTGGGTTTTTGTTCGAAAGAGAAACGAGAATAATGAAGTAGTAAGGTACAAAGCAAGGCTCGTTGCTCAAGGTTTCACTCAGCGACCAGGTGTCGACTTTGAGAAAACTTACTCTCCAGTCATGGATGGAATTACCTTTAGATACGTGATCTCAATGGCGGTAAACATGGACTTAAAAATGAAACTGATGGATGTTGTCACCGCTTACCTATATGGTAACTTGGATTCGGACATATACATGAAAGTATCAGAAGGTATCCCTGTCCCGAACCGGGATAGAGCAAACAAGAGCTTATACAGTGTTCAGCTTAAGAAGTCGTTGTATGGACTAAAACAGTCAGGTAGGATATGGTATAGTCGTTTAAGCGATTTCCTTCATCAGAAGGCTACGCGAGCAATGAAGATTGCCCATGTGTTTTTATACGGAGATCCCATGATGGTTTCTGTATTATGTTGGTGTACGTGAACGATTTCGTTACACCTGACGATATTGAGAAAGCGAGTTCCTACCTGATGTCGGAATTCGAAATGAAAGACTTAGGCAAAACTAAGTTCTGCCTGGGTCTGCAACTTGAGCATTCCCCTACTAGGATTCTAGTTCATCAGTCGGCCTACACCCAGAAGGTGTTGGAACAATTTGGGTTTGAAAAGGCATATCCTTCTAAGACCCCGATGGTCGAAAGATCTTTGCAGCAAGACAGGGACCCGTTCAGGCCTAAAGAAGAGGGGAAGGAAATTCTGGGACCGGAATTCCCCTACTTAAGTGCAGTTGGCGCACTTATGTACCTCGCAAATTGTACACGACCGGATATTGCATTCGCCGTTAATCTGCTTGCTAGGTATAGTTCTGAGCCTACCAAGAGGCATTGGAAAGGCGTTAAGGACATCTTTAGGTACATACAAGGGACCAAAGACCTTGGCTTGTTTTACCAAAAGAACCAAGACCTATCTGTTGTAGGCTATGCAGATGCTGGATACCTTTCGGACCCGCACACATCCAAGTCGCAGACTGGATATGTTTTCCTTTGTGGTGGAACAGCGATTTCCTAGAAATCGTCTAAGCAAACTCTTGTGTCAACTTCGACGAACCACTCGGAAATCATAGCATTATATGAAGCATCATGAGAATGTGCATGGCTTCGACGAGTAGTCAGCCACATTCATATGTCATGTGGACTGAACACCGTACAAACCCCAACAATTATCTATGAAGATAATGCTGCTTGTGTTGCACAAGTCCAGACGGGTTACGTGAAGAGCAATCTCACAAAGCATATAAACAAGTTCTTCTATGTACATGAACTGCAAAAGTTGAATGAAGTAAAAGTCTTGCATACTAAGTCATATGAAAATCTCGCTGATTTGTTCACTAAATCATTGTCAGCATCTTCTCGCGAGAGATGTGTCCGTGGGATTGGCATGATGAGACTTAGGGAGATGCAAGGTTCATGGGGAGAATCTTTACAAACTCATCGCTGAAATCTTGATCCCGATGATTGAGTGTTTAACCTTTATAGTTAAGTGAATTGTACTCCTTTTCTCTTAGTGAGTTTTTATGAAGTTTCTCACATGAGGTTTTTAATGAGGCAATTCGTGCAACATAGCAAGAAGTATACCATGTGCGTTTCTCCATATTTTTCTTACTGGGTTTTTCGGAGTTTTGAGTCATGGTTATACAGACAAGATACCAGGGGGAGTGTTGGGAAACTGGACCGGTAGAGGCCCAGCCCATGTGGGTATCCTATCCCCCTTTAGTCTATAAATAGAGGAGCAATCATTGTACGCGATTTTACCAGAGACATATCAATAAAACTTCTCCCTGTTTCCTGTCAATTTTCTGTGTAATCTTGTGTGCCCTCAACTCTGGTCTTCTTTCTCATTTGTGGAGCAGACTCGGCACCGGCCAGACGGCAGGGGTTGTTTAACAGCGCTGACTGCCCAGGCACGGACGAAGTGATGAGTTGCTGCCGGCTTCACGCCTCTTCTCGATAGCGCTTGCTAGGTTCGTTAGCTGTAGCAGCTCGCCACGCCACGTGCCCGCCAGCCATTCAGTCAGCCCGCCGGCCATTCAGTCAGCGCGCCGCGCCGCATGTCCGCCTGCTCGCCTCGCTCGCCGGCAGCACCGTGCTTGCCGACTGATTCAATTGCTCCCGATGGCTAGCGCGTGGCTTCATGCTAGGTTTGGAGGCGTGCGTGCTAGCTCTGCTAGCTAGCTGCGTGTGCGTGCCAGTGCTGTTTGCTAGATGCAGATGCGCGTGCGTGCACTGCTGCTGGTTGTGGTGCACGCGCTGGCGTACAGGTCGTCGTAGAAACTTGTTTAGTCATGGAGCACTAGCTTTTCAGTACACATTTTCTTCGAAAATGAATCTGTGCACAAATTTAAGATATCAAAATGAGCTTAATTATGTTTAGGGCTGGAACTTGCATCTTTTGTCATTGTACAACACGCATGCACATTATTTTCTCACACAGTCTCTTTTATGACGAGAAAAAGTAGTAGTACATTTTAATAAAAAAAGAGTTTATCATTTTTTAAAGTGGTTCGAATCTTAATAACCAATAGTTAACTATTTTTTATCTAGCTAGCAAAAGTGTCCGTGTGTTGTACCAAAAAAGGCTACTTTATTTTATTTCAAACCTTCCTCTTTTTCACTCCCATATTTCTAAAAATCAAAACAGAAACAAAAATTCTTTAGACTTAAAAAAAGGGGCAAAGGGGTCCGATCCAGCTGAACAAGCCTAGCTAGGCCAATGTTGGCTGAAGACGTCCTTCTTGCTTGTCCCTTAGCTGACATTGGCCATGCCACCACTATAATTTAGCCATATCGCATCCACGGTTCAGTCAACGTTGGCCGAGTACGAAACTGGCATGCGTCCAACATTTTTTAGACTAATTTATCCTCCCACCAAACCAAAAATTACACACGAGTACACACTTGTCTTTATACACGAGTAAGAAAATAAATATAGATAGGGTGTTTTATTCGGTCAACATTCTCATCAGTCTTGCCGAAACCGAGATACTAAGTTTCCAACACAAACAGCCTTGTCGTCTCACTATATCTTGTGCGTGGCTATGCTTAATTTTAGTTAAATACGTTTTATATGATAGATAGTTTTACTACTAAAAAAAGTTAGCCCTGCATTGATATAGAACCAAGATAAAATTTGTTCAAATATCAGCCTAAATGAACGTTGGTTTGGTGATTGTCGTTCTGAATACTCTTAGTGCTTTACTACAAATACTAAAATAACACTCGGAGCTTAACAGAGAGCATCCGAAGCTTAAACATGGACAAAATAAATATGAAAGTTATGTCAAATTTCTCGGGAGTCAGGAATCAATCGATTCGTTCCTCGCCGTGCAAGCTCAAGCCAAGCGCATGAGGATGGCCATGCCGGCCATGCTACGTTCTGCCCCGTCGTTCTTCCTTTGCTCCCTGAGCTGTTCAGGCTGCTGCTCAACTCGTTGACCCCGTTTTCCACCCTGTAGAGCGCCACCATGCCTCTTCCCCCTTCCACACTTGCTGGCGCCGTCCGGCCGGCCGCCCCTGCCCATGCTTCTCCTCCGTTCTCCCGGTGATTGTGTATGGGGCCGGCATTCTTCTGCTCCACCCAAGTCTTCAAGCGTCTGTTTGTCTCTGCCATCTCTTCCCATTCCATCTCCCACTGCATCCATTCATTAGATCTCAAATTACGGTGCTAGTGCTAGCTGATTTATTTGGCGACTGATTCCTATCGATTTACGGGCGTATATAAATTGGTTGAACTTCTTGCAAGAAATCTAGGTGGTACTATTTAGTAGTACAAAATATCCATCCATCTCTATTTATTGATAAAGAGGATCACATGCTCACGGCCAAAGGCCAAAGGCCAGCAGCCTGGCGCTGCAATCGGGTCGGCCCATATGCGTGTGTATGGTTGAAATTCGTTACCAGTGGTGGTCAGAGTAATTATATGTTTTTTTGGAAGGATAAAACAGTCTAAAAAAATTGATCGGAAGAAACACTTCATCATTTATTATTACTAGCAAAAGTGTCCGTGCATTGCACCGGGAGAAACAAACTAAAAATATAATTTTAGAGAGAGAATAATACATTTAGTCTAAAAATAATAACTTATATAAACAAAAAAAAGCTAGGTACACAAGCAAACATCCTGCCTATGTATTAATAAGTTCTGTTTAATTTTATTTTTTAGATCAACTATTAGTTTTGCTTTTCTCTCTCTTTTCTCTCTCCTAGCCCAGTTCTCTCCTAATAGTATATGTAAAAAAATGTATTTGTTGTTCCAGCTAGCTAGCTAGTCCATTGGAGATCTTTTCATATAATAGGGCATCGGGCGGATTTTGGGGGCTCGGAGGCGAAACGGAGCCAGGGAGAGCTCATGAATTTGGTGCCGGTGGCTGGACCCGGGACTAAAGGGTGCGTCCCTATATATTCCGTGCGTCAGGGGAGGTGCTGCCCAGCACTTGGCATTCCTCGACGCAGCGAAGACGAAGCAGACAGACGCATCGAAGACGAGGCACAGACGCAGGAGGAGGTGCTGTCCGCCGGCCGGCCGCTCCACTCCGTCACCGCCGTGCCGCTCCGCCGTGCCATGACGTGCCGCCGCTCCTCCGCCGACGCATTTTTCCGCCTCGCCGCCGCCGTGCCGCCTCGCCGCCTCGTCGGTGAGCTCGATCGAGAGGCCGCGTGGGTGGTTTTTTTTATAGTTTTTTGTTATAGTTTTTTCTATAGTTTTTCTTATAGTTAGGATTATTATAATTAGGATTATTATAATTAGGATTATTAGGGTTTTTTGTTATAGTTTTTTCTATAGTTTTTTTATAGTTAGGATTATAATTAGGATTATTAGGATTATGATTATCAGGGTTTTTTGTTATAGTTTTTTATATTAGGTTTTTTTTTGTTTTAGTTATTAGGATTATTTTTTTACCACTTTTTGTTTTAGTTATTAGGATTATTGTTTTACCATAAGTAATATTAGGGTTATTGTTTTTTTGCTTTAGTTACTAAGATTATTGTTTTACCGCAAATAATATTAGGGTTTTTTTTTTTTTAGTTATTAGGGTTATTGTTTTTTCTAACCTGTTTAGCTGACCGCGCCCGTATGCATGCGTCAATCCACTTGCGCGTAAGCCAACAACAATGTTCCGGCGTCCAGCACACATGCATCAGATAGCCAGCATGCTTGTGCTAGTAAGAGAAAAAAAATCGCTGATCATGATACGTCAAGGGAAAGAGGTATACCTAGAAAAACCAGCTACCATCGCAAAAATTACTAGCGATCAGAAAACCCAATCGGAGTGATGTAGTGGTTCAAGAAAAATACCGACAACCAGAAAACTGCTTCCAGCGACCAACGATCTAAGCGACATACTGGTTTAGTGGACTGGTTGTCGTCGTCGGGATGGGAGGCGGCGATAAGGCTTGTCCTCCTCTGACACGCACCATACAATTATCATCATCCCTGGTGCATGCTCCCATGCCTCGGCAAGCATAACAAAAAAAATCAACATGTAGGTGTCGTGTGCCATCCTCCAATATGGGGTCATGGGCGATCTGCAACTTGGAAGCGACCCTTCGACCATCAGGCATCTAACGGCAGCGAAACTATGGGTCCGCATTAGCGAGCGCAGTCATCATCTCTAGTGCATCCTGCATGGAGCTCTCTTAGCGACTCGGCAGGGAAGGAACTGCTCACCTACGGTAGACATAACAGAACGACACACGACATACGCCATCATCGACGGGGACCCAGTCAGCTCCAGTAGTTCTAGGTTATGTGACACCTACTGCTGGGTCATGGGCATCCCCAAGCCACGCTCGTTTGCTTGTGCCCGATGCAGGTGCCGAAGAATGGTTGCCCATTGAGCTCTAATCTTGCAAGCGGCCATATATTTGTATGGATGACCTCAACAATTTTTCTCTTGGATCGTCGATCGGGGTGAGATTAGGACAGTGTTTCTTCCGGGTAATTGCCAGTGAGACGAGACGTCGGTGAGAAGGTTGCGGGCTAGTCGCGAGTTCATCATCCTGGGGCCGCCGGGATCCCGCTCGTATCCTTCCTCCTCCCAGCCGCCTCGTCAACCTCCAGGACGGATCTAGCCGCTTCCACCAGCTCTTCGGGTGGGTGAAATCAAGGGCGGCGTGCTAGCCGGATTCTTGGAAGCGACGAAGCTGACGTTCGGCCCACCTGGTGTGTAGTCTTGCGTCTCCACACATTCATCCTGGTCGTGACCGGAGAAACACTCCTCGTTGTTGGCAATCTCCCCTCGATCTTAGCGAATAAATAGGAACCTGGGGGTCATAGGAGCTAGGAAACGTGCACACGCTAGGGTAGCAGAAACCGAGTTGTTTCCTTCAACGGGAGCCAAAATCGAGTTCACTGGTGGAAAAGGGCCTCCGGTCCCGGGCCGCAACTTGCTCTAGTCCCGGTTTTGGGCCCGGGACTACGAAAACGGGACTAGAGGCCCCTCTCTAGTCCCGGATCGCTACGGCCCACGACTGATAACAGCCACGTGGCTGTTTCAGCGCCGCTGGGGGGGGGGGGGGAGGGGGGGGGGATCCTCTAGTCCCGAGCCGTAACACCACCCGGGACTATAAGGTTTCCTGCCGCGGCAGAGAATTGTGTGTTTCTCTGCCGCGACAGAGATTGTGTATTTCCTTTTTTTGCCATTTCGTTCCTTTTTCGTTTTGTGTTTCACTATAATTCAAACATATATTTCAGTATACATATTGTCGTGGTGGTGTCACGGCATATGCCATGGGTAGGCTAAAGTTGGGGCCGATGGACGTGGAGGAATCCGGGGAGGGATGATGCAGTGAAGACCGCACTCGTATGAACAAAGAGGAATCCGGGGAGGGATGATGCAGTGAAGCTCTCAAGTGGGGATAACACCTCCTTCTATACATCTAATCTCTTATAATCTTGCCATACTTGTGGCTACAATTATGCTCCTTGAGCTATTTCCCCTATGCTTCTATCTAATCTCCCTATGAGAATGGAGGAAGAGGAAGAAGGAGAGCTCCTAGGGAGCTGAGAGGGGAGGAGCCCTTCCGGGCCTCTCCATGAACGATCCCCCTGGTGCTCCTTATAAAGGGGAGCCCAGGGGACAAGTCTTGCTCCCTACGACTGGCATCTTCTCAGCATATTCCGGGCATCTTCTGAAGATGCTCAGGATATGCCTTGGCATTTTTGGAGATGCTAAGGCATATTCCTTAGCATATTCCTGGATGCTGATGGCATATTCCTTATGCCACGTGCCAGTCTGAGCCAGAGGCATCCCAGGTCTGGCACGACGCTTGCGGACCTCGTCTTGGCTGATGGAGAGTGGTTGTTGATGTCGAGGATGCGTCTGGATATGAACAATAGGACATTGGAGGCAACATAATTCGGCCCAAGTGCCCTGGAAAAGATGAAGGTTTGACCTGGTCCCTGGTTGATTCGGCCCAGAGGAGAGGAGGTCCAGCCGGGTCATAATTTGGCCCAGGAGGGGTCCCAGCGAGCCCAGGCCGGCTTGTCCCTTACTCGGCCTAAGCCGTGGATGGCCCAGCCGAAGTCCTCCAGCCTAGGTATGTCTGTATCCCGTGGCGGGCTGCTTCATTCGGCACATGCCCATCAAGGGGCGGGGGAGGTTACTCTGATTCGGGCTGGTTGGCGATGAAGGCCCCGCGGTGGGCCGAGCTTCCCATGCCAGCCCACCTGGGAGGAAAGGGCCCGAGCGATCCTGGGGAGAGCCTTGGTGAGCTGAGTGGCCCTTCTGCCGGCCCACCTGGATCAATCCGGCGTTGTGCGGGAGTTTGGTTCGGCGCTGTTTGCAGGAGGCGAGGCGTCGGGGAGTTCGGCGAGGGTGCATCGGCGTGCTGGGAGGTCGCGGTGACGTGAGGATGTGGTGGGCCGGCTCAGGTAGCTCGGCCCAACCAGGTAAGCTGTTAACTCGGCCCAAGGGGGGGCAAATCTGGTCAGGTAACACTAATATCAGGCCGAATTAGACATAATTCGGCCCAGTCATGTTTTTTCCTTTTCTCTATTATTTCATTCTCTTTGTGCTTCATTTCTTTATTCTTATATGTCTATAAAAGTGTCCACTATTCCTAGGAGCTCTCTTTATATCTCAACTCTGGGGTACCGGGGGTCATATCCCCGACATTAGTCCCCGAGGCCATGTGGGATTCCTAGAATCGCTCATGGGCTTTATATTTAAATATCCCGAGAGTTGTTTTCTGACATATAACTTCTTTGTCATTTATCTGTTGGTCGCATAACCCCTTTGGGTAAGTTTGTGACTTTGGCCTTCTTGGGCTCTGCTCATAATCTTTTTGGGTAAGTTTCTGGACCTCTGGCCTTCATCGGCACTGGTCATAACCCCTTTGGGTAAGTTTTTGGACTTCTGGCCTTCATGGGCACTGGTCATAACCCCTTTGGGTAAGTTACGAGTTCCTGCCTTCTTTGGCATTGCTCTTTTAACCTCTTTGGGTAAGTTATGAGTTCTGGCCTTCTTGGGCACTGCTCTTTTAACCTCTTTTGGGTAAGTTATGAGCTCTTGCCTTCTTGGGCTTTGCTCTTTTAACCTCTTTAGGTAAGTTATGAGTTCTGGCCTTCTTGGGCACTGCTCTTTTAACCTCTTTTGGGTAAGTTATGAGCTCTTGCCTTCTTGGGCTTTGCTCTTTTAACCTCATTGGGTAAGTTATGAGCTCTTGCCTTCTTGGGCTTTGCTCTTTTAACCCCATTGGGTAAGTTATGAGCTCTGGCCTTCTTGGGCTTTGCTCTTTTAACCCCATTGGGTAAGTTATGAGCTCCTGCCTTCTTTGGCATTGCTCTTTTAACCCCATTGGGTAAGTTACGAGTCTTGGCTCTCTTTGGCACTGCTCTTTTAACCTCATTGGGTAAGTTTTTATCTGAGTCATCTGATTCCAAATCCGAGTTTCCTTACTCAAAAATTGACTTTATGCCTAAGTCTGAGTCATTTGACTCAAATCCGAGTTACATGACTAAATCCGGGTTAACCTATCCCAAATCCGAGTTACTTTATTCGATTCTGACTTTATGTCTCGAGTTATCTGACTCAAATCTGAGTTATATGACTCAAATCCGAATTAACTCATCCCAAATCCGAATTACTTTACTCAATTTTGACTTGCATCCCGAATCTGAGTCATCTGACTCAAATCCAAGTTAACTCATCATAAATCCGAGTTACTTTACTCAATTTTGACTTGCATCCCGAATCTGAGTCATCTGACTCAAATCCGAGTTAACTCATCCTAAATCCGAGTTACTTTACTCAATTTTGACTTGCATCCCGAATCTGAGTCATCTGACTCAAATCCGAGTTAACTCATCCTAAATCCGAGTTACTTTACTCAATTTTGACTTGCATCCCGAATCTGAGTCATCTGACTCAAATCCGAGTTAACTCATCCTAAATCCGAGTTACTTTACTCATTTTTGACTTGCATCCCGAATCTGAGTCATCTGACTCAAATCCGAGTTAACTCATCCTAAATCCGAGTTACTTTACTCAATTTTGACTTGCATCCCGAATCCGAGTCATCTGACTCAAATCCGAGTCAACTCATCCTGAATCCGAGTTACTTTACTCAATTTTGACTTATATGTAAGCCTAAGTCATCTGGCTCAAATCCGAGTTATCTATTTGCCATGATATAGCTTGATTTGGCGTGATGATGATAACTTGCCTTTGATATGGATCCGAGATATAGATCCGAGATTAAGCTTTGGGATATGATAATAGGGCTAACCGCTGAGAGATCCGATTCGAGATGTAGATATGAGATATAGATTCGAGATATGATAAGCTGGCCAATAGTCATCCGAGATATGGGATAATCTGGCAAGATGGCGAGATATCAATCCGAGTCATAACATAACCTGGCAATCTGGTGAACTGAATAAAGCTTCGGCCTGAATCAGAGATACAATTAGTACGCCGAGTCTGAGTACCAATCCGAATTATAAAGTACCCTGGCAAGCTGAATCAAATGTTAGTCTGAATTAGAGACAATTTACTGAGCTGAGTTAAAGGTTAATTCAAAGCATAAACGAATTGACTTCAAGTTATAACCGAATCACCAATAAGCTGGCCGGTAAGCTGAGTTAAAGGACAATCCACAGCATAAATAAACTGACTCAAAATCTACCCGAATCATAAATAAGATGATTCAACTTATGGCCGAGTTAACAGACAAGCTTGCTCGTGAGCTGAGTTAATGGGTAATCCAAAACATATATTAACTGACTCAAAATCTATCTGAATCACAAATAAGTTGATTTAACTTATGGCCGAGTTTACAGATAAGCTGGCTGGTGTATAGATCTAAATCAACGGGATGTTCTCTTAATCTAAAGGTGACTCCACGGATAAGTTGACTAGTCCCCGGGTTAAGTTATTTTCTCCCCGGGATGAAGGATTGAGTGTAGTTGGCTGAGTTATCTGGTACTTACAGTAAGCTTGGAGTAGTGCTTGAGTCCTTCTTGCTGAGTCTTACCTGCTTTGATGAGTTAGACTTGGAGAGTCTCTGCGCTTACCTCTTTGTTCTCTGTTGACTTGGTGAAGCTGAATGAGCCATGTGAGGAAGAAGTTGATGAAGATGTTCCCGTCCGGATGGAAACCCAACCAACGCCACTAGAAGGCCCCACGGTGGGCGCCAAATGTCGTGGTGGTGTCACGGCATATGCCATGGGTAGGCTAAAGTTGGGGCCGATGGACGTGGAGGAATCCGGGGAGGGATGATGCAGTGAAGACCGCACTCGTATGAACAAAGAGAAATACAATGTATATTGGATTGAAGCTCTCAAGTGGGGATAACACCTCCTTCTATACATCTAATCTCTTATAATCTTGCCATACTTGTGGCTACAATTATGCTCCTTGAGCTATTTCCCCTATGCTTCTATCTAATCTCCCTATGAGAATGGAGGAAGAGGAAGAAGGAGAGCTCCTAGGGAGCTGAGAGGGGAGGAGCCCTTCCGGGCCTCTCCATGAACGATCCCCCTGGTGCTCCTTATAAAGGGGAGCCCAGGGGACAAGTCTTGCTCCCTACGACTGGCATCTTCTCAGCATATTCCGGGCATCTTCTGAAGATGCTCAGGATATGCCTTGGCATCTTTGGAGATGCTAAGGCATATTCCTTAGCATATTCCTGGATGCTGATGGCATATTCCTTATGCCACGTGCCAGTCTGAGCCAGAGGCATCCCAGGTCTGGCACGACGCTTGCGGACCTCGTCTTGGCTGATGGAGAGTGGTTGTTGATGTCGAGGATGCGTCTGGATATGAACAATAGGACATTGGAGGCAACATAATTCGGCCCAAGTGCCCTGGAAAAGATGAAGGTTCGACCTGGTCCCTGGTTGATTCGGCCCAGAGGAGAGGAGGTCCAGCCGGGTCATAATTTGGCCCAGGAGGGGTCCCAGCTGTAACACCCTCAGAATCGGACCTATGCAAGTTTGAGCAAAATTCGCCAAACCCGCATAGAAACGATTCAAAGG
The DNA here is from genome assembly GCA_916181665.1 of Avena sativa. Lineage (NCBI taxonomy): Eukaryota > Viridiplantae > Streptophyta > Magnoliopsida > Poales > Poaceae > Avena > Avena sativa. The sequence continues at coordinate 382,837,291 of OV702284.1, forward strand.
TGCCCACCAGGCACTTTCGTGCGGGTGGAAAACGAAGTAATAACATTACCCAACAGTCCTCGATGGGACCCACAAAACAGATATAAATAACAGCGACTCAAAGAGTCAAGAATACAGATATAATATACAAAGATCCAAATCACCTTGAAAACGATAGAGCGTCCAGCTACGGACAAGATGCAAATGGGGCTAAGAGCCCTGAAGAATAACCAATGGCGTCCATAACCCTGCCCAGGCCAAGCCGGAAGAGTAACCCTGCTAACGGCGTCGATCTCAAAACCTGCTCAAACAAAAGGGGTGCCGGCAAAGGGCAAAGGAAAAAGAGGAGCGTCAGTACTGAGGCCAGTACACGGTGAGACTAGAATTCGGCGGTCCTCGCCTACATAGGTATGGTGGACTGAGCGGCAGCGGCAGCATGCACTGAACAACCTATGGAGACTCGATACAACTGGCGGCAATCAGAGAGGGGTAAGAAAGACCTATTCGGAACCAACCTGATACTACCACCAATCAAACCCATCCTGGTGTTTCCCCCTCGAGACCAAACGAGGAAGTCAACCGAGGAACTCACACGGTTGGCAGTTTTATTTGTTCAGTTATCGTTGCAGCAATTACTAGTCAAGTATAGATAATCGTCCTGATAAAGTAAGCAGTGGGCACTTTTAGTAAACCATTCCGTTATAGTTGCAACAATTACTAATCAGATACAGATAGCGTGAGATAAACCCAAAACCCAGCAATTGTTGGTACGTTTATTCAGCCATTCCGTTGTAGTTGTCATACTTACTAGTCAGGTACAATGGTCGCAAGCGACACTCCAAACAAGCAATTGTGGGCAGTATTAATTAGCCATTCCATTATAGTGAAGCTGATTACTAGTCATTATAAAGTCAAATTTATAGAAATAAACTTTAGTTATGCTTGTCTATGGTCGAGATACTGTGCTCCAAGTCGTCCATAACCGCGGACACGGCTTTCAGAAAGTTTTACCCGGCCGGGGTGCACCAATAGCAACACACACTCGATCAACCTCGGAAAAACCAAATCAAAACCCAACGAGGCCTTCACGACAAAGCAATCACAGGATTCAGAAATATTTCAGGGGGCCACCCCTTAAAGTAGACCCGCAACGAAGTAAGCTAGCTCCGAGACGGACTCAAGGTTTGGGTGGACGGCTGTGAGCGACTAGGAACCCCAAACGGGGCTTGTCGACACCGCAAAAACGTGTCCCGATCCTAAATAGTACAGTGTGCTATACATCGCACAATCGTAAATAAAGCAGTAAAGCATGGCATAAGTACAGGATCGTAAATAAAACCTCAAACTAGTTTGTGGCCCCAAGAAATAAGACTGAATCAAGCTCTGGCTAAGGGGGTCCCATATACCTCCCGGATGTGGATAGCGCGATAAATCAAGGAACAGGTATCAAGTACTCGGGGTCCTACGGGACACAAGTGGGCGTTCGGAAACCAAATGTTATCTATCACCCACCGATGCCTCTGCTTACTTCAATTTTAGTTGTTAAACAGGAATTAAATTGAACGATAAGTAAAACTAGGATCATCTCCAACAGCAACATGCGGCAATACATCAACAACTGTGGCACTGGACGAAACGCAACAGCACTAGAGCAAGCGACTACGACGCGCAAGTCCAACTATCTACCAAGCATCAGGTAATAGGATGTGTCCAAGGCAATATAGGGCTGCACGGTATATCACAGGTACGGAAACTAAAGCATCGCAACACAGATAGCAATAGATCCACAGGAGGAAATAAATACTATAAAAGTAAGATAGGTAGAAAGGGGGAGATGCTCGCCTGATAACATTGCCGAAGGGTTCTTCCGAAGATCGGGGCGAAGCTCACATCAACTCAACGGCCTTATCCGCGAAGAAGCAAAACACTAGAAGGAACACCGGATGCAATATTTAATACACGGCAGAAGATCGGCATGATGCATGTATGATGTATGACATGGCAAAGGTGCGATGCAATTAGGTCATATTAAGCGGAACCGGGGTCCCGGCATTTAATTAGGTGGTGTATGTTGTTTAGCTACCCCGCAATTTGAATGTTGTTTAACAAGGCAGAAGATAGTACCGGTTCGCTACACAAGTTTAAATGAGGCCAATATGAGACTAGATTTGCCCGCATATGGGCCCCATATTTAATTATTAGGTGAATCGGCATAAGGCCCCCAAACCACATGAATGTATGCATGCAAGACAATTATTATGCGACAAGTTGTATTATGTTATAAAATAGGGTTTCGAGAAGGGGTTCACACATTAGGGGGGTCTCGACGAACTTGAGGTTTCGGGGTTTCGGGGTCGGTCTCAGGGTTCAGGGTTCGACGGATCGTTCTCGGTTAGCGGAGGAGATCTTGGCGTTCCGCGAGGAAGGACTTGGTTCGGCATCGGGGCGCAGCAGACCCGCCCTGGTCGGTGTCGTTCCTGTTGTTGCGGGGATCTTGCCGGTACGCGGGTCGGGTCGGATTTGGCATCCGGGGTGCAGAACTTGGTGTCCGGGCGAAGTACTTGTCGCACCGGGGTCTCGGTGCCCTCGGATCCGATCGAAGAACTTGGCGGGTCGGGTTCGGTCTTCGGGATCCGGGCCCGACGAGATTCGGTCTTGGCATCCGTGAAGGAGAACATGGCATGTCGATACCGGGTTCGCACTTTGGTCCCGGGTTGGCGAACTTGTCGGTTCCGCGGTCTTTGGTTGTCGGTGTCGGACTCGGGTCTCGGCACTGAAGATCTTGGCGAGGGTTCAGGTCTTCGGGGTTCAAGCGGATTACTTGGTGCTCTGAGGCGAAGGACTTGTCGTTCTTCTCGCGGTCCTTCACCCAACAGGTGCCCCTGGTACTGTTGAGGGAAGCTGCTGCCTAAGGCACGGGAGAGGCGACCTCGACGCCGGGGACCGTCGGCGGAGGCTAGCTTGCAGGGGCGAGGCAGGCGCGGCCGGGCACGGGTAGAGCGCAGGAGGGCCGGGGCGAGCTTGCCGAGGGACGAGGGCGGCGCTCGTCGGACGGGCCGAGGACGACGGGATCGGCAGAGGGCGGTTGCGGGCGGCTCCGGGGAGCCGGCTTGGGGCGAGCTCGCGGTGCTGGAGCGCGCGGGTCGGTTGGAGGCAGCGCCGGCGAGGCGGAGGACGCCTGGCGACGGCGGGGCCCCGGGGAGTGCCGCGGCGGGGCGGGGCTTGCAGGGGTGAGCGCGGGCAGGAACGGAGGTTGCGGGGGCAGAGCCGCGGCTGCCGGCGAGCTCGGGAAAGAGGGGCCGGCGACGCGCGGGGCCCAGGAGAGGAGGCGGCGAGCGGGCCGCGGGCGGGGCGACGGGGACGGAGGAGCGGGGCCGGCTCGGGCGCGCGCCTGACGGCGGCGGAGGCGAGGTTGGCGGCTTGGGGCGGCGCGGGGAGAGCGGGTCCGGCGGTGGGCGTGGTCGTCGTGGAGGCGGCGAGGGGGTGGCCGCGGGTCGGCGGGGTCCTGGGCGAGCGCGGTGGGGGCTGCTCGAGCGGGCGCCGGCGGGCACGCGAGCGGGAGGAGCGGTGGCGGGCGGCTCGTGCTGGCGCAGAGACGATCTCGGCGGCGACCGCGCCAGGGCGGGAGAAGAAGGGGAGAGGCGGGGCGGTGCGCAGAGAGGTGGGGGGAAAAGGAGAGAACGCATGCGCGGTCGGGGAGCTTGGGCACCGCCGCGGGGCGTGCGGGGCAGAAGAGAGAGAGGAGAGAAGGGAGAGGAAGAAGAGAAACAGAGCACGGGGCAGGTGGGGGTCGTGGTGGGCCCGCTGGGCTGGGGCGGGGCCACGGGGCAGGGTCGGTTGACTGGGTTGGTGGGGCAGGATGGGTGAGGGAGTGGGGTGTGATGTGGCAGGGAGGGATTGGGTGAGGGAGAGAGAGGGGTGAGGTGGCATCTGGCTATAGGAGGGAGTGATGTGGCCAGCGGGTTGGGTAGTTTAATAGGTAGCTTTAGGATTTAGAAGGGGCCAATTAGGTGGGCCGTTTGTAAAATCCTGGGGGTGGTCGTTCGGGTTGAAACGGCCCGTTCGACTGCCCCCGCTAAACTAATTAATTAAATTGTTTATCTCAACCAGCATTTTTGCAAACTGGCAACGGACAAAACAAAAATACTCCGGTGACCCGGGTTTGCGCGATAATTAAGGTGGGGCGTTTGGAAAACAAATCGGGCTTTGCGGAGATAGTTTTGACAAACAACATATGATGATGACGATGCAATGCACAAATTCAGCGCGATTTTCTAGTAGTGGTTTTGCGGGATGCCACACCAGCGAGCCCAGGCCGGCTTGTCCCTTACTCGGCCTAAGCCGTGGATGGCCCAGCCGAAGTCCTCCAGCCTAGGTATGTCTGTATCCCGTGGCGGCCTGCTTCATTCGGCACAGGCCCATCAAGGGGCGGGGGAGGTTACTCTGATTCGGGCTGGTTGGCGATGAAGGCCCCGCGGTGGGCCGAGCTTCCCATGCCAGCCCACCTGGGAGGAAAGGGCCCGAGCGATCCTGGGGAGAGCCTTGGTGAGCTGAGTGGCCCTTCTGCCGGCCCACCTGGATCAATCCGGCGTTGTGCGGGAGTTTAGTTCGGCGCTGTTTGCAGGAGGCGAGGCGTCGGGGAGTTCGGCGAGGGTGCATCGACGTGCTGGGAGGTCGCGGTGACGTGAGGATGTGGTGGGCCGGCTCAGGTAGCTCGGCCCAACCAGGTAAGCTGTTAACTCGGCCCAAGGGGGGGCAAATCTGGTCAGGTAACACTAATATCAGGCCGAATTAGACATAATTCGGCCCAGTCATGTTTTTTCCTTTTCTCTATTATTTCATTCTCTTTGTGCTTCATTTCTTTATTCTTATATGTCTATAAAAGTGTCCACTATTCCTAGGAGCTCTCTTTATATCTCAACTCTGGGGTACCGGGGGTCATATCCCCGACATTAGTCCCCGAGGCCATGTGGGATTCGTAGAATCGCTCATGGGCTTTATATTTAAATATCCCGAGAGTTGTTTTCTGACATATAACTTCTTTGTCATTTATCTGTTGGTCGCATAACCCCTTTGGGTAAGTTTGTGACTTTGGCCTTCTTGGGCTCTGCTCATAATCTTTTTGGGTAAGTTTCTGGACCTCTGGCCTTCATCGGCACTGGTCATAACCCCTTTGGGTAAGTTTCTGGACTTCTGGCCTTCATGGGCACTAGTCATAACCCCTTTGGGTAAGTTACGAGTTCCTGCCTTCTTTGGCATTGCTCTTTTAACCTCTTTGGGTAAGTTATGAGTTCTGGCCTTCTTGGGCACTGCTCTTTTAACCTCTTTTGGGTAAGTTATGAGCTCTTGCCTTCTTGGGCTTTGCTCTTTTAACCTCTTTGGGTAAGTTATGAGTTCTGGCCTTCTTGGGCACTGCTCTTTTAACCTCTTTTGGGTAAGTTATGAGCTCTTGCCTTCTTGGGCTTTGCTCTTTTAACCTCATTGGGTAAGTTATGAGATCTTGCCTTCTTGGGCTTTGCTCTTTTAACCTCATTGGGTAAGTTATGAGCTCTTGCCTTCTTGGGCTTTGCTCTTTTAACCTCATTGGGTAAGTTATGAGCTCTGGCCTTCTTGGGCTTTGCTCTTTTAACCCCATTGGGTAAGTTATGAGCTCTGGCCTTCTTGGGCTTTGCTCTTTTAACCCCATTGGGTAAGTTATGAGCTCCTGCCTTCTTTGGAATTGCTCTTTTAACCCCATTGGGTAAGTTACGAGTCTTGGCTCTCTTTGGCACTGCTCTTTTAACCTCATTGGGTAAGTTTTTATCTGAGTCATCTGATTCCAAATCCGAGTTTCCTTACTCAAAAATTGACTTTATGCCTAAGTCTGAGTCATTTGACTCAAATCCGAGTTACATGACTAAATCCGGGTTAACCTATCCCAAATCCGAGTTACTTTATTCGATTCTGACTTTATGTCTCGAGTTATCTGACTCAAATCTGAGTTATATGACTCAAATCCGAATTAACTCATCCCAAATCCGAAATACTTTACTCAATTTTGACTTGCATCCCGAATCTAAGTCATCGGACTCAAATCCGAGTTAACTCATCATAAATCCGAGTTACTTTACTCAATTTTGACTTGCATCCCGAATCTGAGTCATCTGACTCAAATCCGAGTTAACTCATCCTAAATCCGAGTTACTTTACTCAATTTTGACTTGCATCCCGAATCTGAGTCATCTGACTCAAATCCGAGTTAACTCATCCTAAATCCGAGTTACTTTACTCAATTTTTACTTGCATCCCGAATCTGAGTCATCTGACTCAAATCCGAGTTAACTCATCCTAAATCCGAGTTACTTTACTCAATTTTGACTTGCATCCCGAATCTGAGTCATCTGACTCAAATCCGAGTTAACTCATCCTAAATCCGAGTTACTTTACTCAATTTTGACTTGCATCCCGAATCCGAGTCATCTGACTCAAATCCGAGTAAACTCATCCTGAATCCGAGTTACTTTACTCAATTTTGACTTATATGTAAGCCTGAGTCATCTGACTCAAATCCGAGTTATCTATTTGCCATGATATAGCTTGATTTGGCGTGATGATGATAACTTGCCTTTGATATGGATCCGAGATATAGATCCGAGATTAAGCTTTGGGATATGATAATAGGGCTAACCGCTGAGAGATCCGATTCGAGATGTAGATATGAGATATAGATTCGAGATATGATAAGCTGGCCAATAGTCATCCGAGATATGGGATAATCTGGCAAGATGGCGAGATATCAATCCGAGTCATAACATAACCTGGCAATCTGGTGAACTGAATAAAGCTTCGGCCTGAATCAGAGATACAATTAGTACGCCGAGTCTGAGTACCAATCCGAATTATAAAGTACCCTGGCAAGCTGAATCAAATGTTAGTCCGAATTAGAGACAATTTACTGAGCTGAGTTAAAGGTTAATTCAAAGCATAAACGAATTGACTTCAAGTTATAACCGAATCACCAATAAGCTGGCCGGTAAGCTGAGTTAAAGGACAATCCACAGCATAAATAAACTGACTCAAAATCTACCCGAATCATAAATAAGATGATTCAACTTATGGCCGAGTTAACAGACAAGCTTGCTCGTGAGCTGAGTTAATGGGTAATCCAAAACATATATTAACTGACTCAAAATCTATCTGAATCACAAATAAGTTGATTCAACTTATGGCCGAGTTTACAGATAAGCTGGCTGGTGTACAGATCTAAATCAACGAGATGTTCTCTTAATCTAAAGGTGACTCCACGGATAAGTTGACTAGTCCCCGGGTTAAGTTATTTTCTCCCCGGGATGAAGGATTGAGTGTAGTTGGCTGAGTTATCTGGTACTTACAGTAAGCTTGGAGTAGTGCTTGAGTCCTTCTTGCTGAGTCTTACCTGCTTTGATGAGTTAGACTTGGAGAGTCTCTGCGCTTACCTCTTTGTTCTCTGTTGACTTGGTGAAGCTGAATGAGCCATGTGAGGAAGAAGTTGATGAAGATGTTCCCGTCCGGATGGAAACCCAACCAACGCCACTAGAAGGCCCCACGGTGGGCGCCAAATGTCGTGGTGGTGTCACGGCATATGCCATGGGTAGGCTAAAGTTGGGGCCGATGGACGTGGAGGAATCCGGGGAGGGATGATGCAGTGAAGACCGCACTCGTATGAACAAAGAGAAATACAATGTATATTGGATTGAAGCTCTCAAGTGGGGATAACACCTCCTTCTATACATCTAATCTCTTATAATCTTGCCATACTTGTGGCTACAATTATGCTCCTTGAGCTATTTCCCCTATGCTTCTATCTAATCTCCCTATGAGAATGGAGGAAGAGGAAGAAGGAGAGCTCCTAGGGAGCTGAGAGGGGAGGAGCCCTTCCGGGCCTCTCCATGAACGATCCCCCTGGTGCTCCTTATAAAGGGGAGCCCAGGGGACAAGTCTTGCTCCCTACGACTGGCATCTTCTCAGCATATTCCGGGCATCTTCTGAAGATGCTCAGGATATTCCTTGGCATCTTTGGAGATGCTAAGGCATATTCCTTAGCATATTCCTGGATGCTGATGGCATATTCCTTATGCCACGTGCCAGTCTGAGCCAGAGGCATCCCAGGTCTGGCACGACGCTTGCGGACCTCATCTTGGCTGATGGAGAGTGGTTGTTGATGTCGAGGATGCGTCTGGATATGAACAATAGGACATTGGAGGCAACATAATTCGGCCCAAGTGCCCTGGAAAAGATGAAGGTTCGACCTGGTCCCTGGTTGATTCGGCCCAGAGGAGAGGAGGTCCAGCCGGGTCATAATTTGGCCCAGGAGGGGTCCCAGCGAGCCCAGGCCGGCTTGTCCCTTACTCGGCCTAAGCCGTGGATGGCCCAGCCGAAGTCCTCCAGCCTAGGTATGTATGTATCCCGTGGCGGGCTGCTTCATTCGGCACAGGCCCATCAAGGGGCGGGGAGGTTACTCTGATTCGGGCTGGTTGGCGATGAAGGCCCCGCGGTGGGCCGAGCTTCCCATGCCAGCCCACCTGGGAGGAAAGGGCCCGAGCGATCCTGGGGAGAGCCTTGGTGAGCTGAGTGGCCCTTCTGCCGGCCCACCTGGATCAATCCGGCGTTGTGCGGGAGTTTGGTTCGGCGCTGTTTGCAGGAGGCGAGGCGTCGGGGAGTTCGGCGAGGGTGCATCGGCGTGCTGGGAGGTCGCGGTGACGTGAGGATGTGGTGGGCCGGCTCAGGTAGCTCGGCCCAACCAGGTAAGCTGTTAACTCGGCCCAAGGGGGGGCAAATCTGGTCAGGTAACACTAATATCAGGCCGAATTAGACATAATTCGGCCCAGTCATGTTTTTTCCTTTTCTCTATTATTTCATTCTCTTTGTGCTTCATTTCTTTATTCTTATATGTCTATAAAAGTGTCCACTATTCCTAGGAGCTCTCTTTATATCTCAATCTGGGGTACCGGGGGTCATATCCCCGACACATATTATACGCTACTACATACACACTACACGTCGATGCATTTATATAATTAATCGATCCCTTGCAAGCATACATATAATCAATCATATCAAAAGGAAGAAATGTTTTGAAATTACATGGTCATTGATGAATATATATATATATCATATCAGCTACATGGAAATGACTAAGGCAAATCGAGTTCCACGTCATCCGCATAATGCTCTCCATGTACATCAAGGACTTCCTTCATCATAAATCCCGCGAGCTCCTTTTGAATTGCTCTTATGCGTTGGTCTGGCTCTAGTTTCTCCCGCAAATCATAAATATAATGTGAGTCAACTTTCTGCTCACTGGTCAACTCGCGGATGTACTCGCAGACGTAGTATCCACATAAATGAGTTCCCGGTGGCTGCTGTAAACTCTTCGCCATTTTATAAGTTAGCTCCTCTTTGAATGGACCTGGTATTTTCTGTCTGAACCATGTCCAACACCTGCTCGGCAAAGAAAATGAACAAAGGAGTTATTAGTTATTTGATATCAGGAAATGAATGAAAGAGGACGATATAATGTGATAATGATTGAAATTACTTATGGAACATTGTTTTCATGTCGCTCCACTGCTCTTGGTCCCAACTTAATGAGTCGTGGACTTCAACTAGGGACTTGTCAACTTTAATGTTTAGCAAGATTTAGTGGAATCTGCGGACATTTACATAAGCATACATGCATAGCTCATCTAGTAAGCAAAAATAAAATGTGTACAAGATATAAACACTCACTTGAAGTTGTAAGGAAATAGTATTTCCTTAACAAAATTATTCTCGGTTAAGAACCTGCACAGGTCTTCCTCCACGTCCTTGGGGTGATTCTTTAACGTATATTCATTAATGATATATGGGTCAATGAACCCAACGTCGTATCTTCTAGCTCTTTTGCATTCAAGCATCTTCATTCTGCAGAATATAATATCATCATACAAAAGGATATATAGTTAGGATAATATATTAAATGCAATGAACTAGCTAAAGCTATAAACTTAATTATAGAAATAAATAACTTACAGACAGTAGCAACCAATGATAGATTTGTCGAGGGCGCGCTGGTTGTATAACTGAAACAGTTTGGTCATTTGAACCTGTATCGAGTATGGTTTGAAGTGATGCTCCATTCTAACGTCCACCGGAAACCAATCTTTCTGATGTTTTTTTTCTTCTTGCGACATGTACCATTCATGCAGATTTCGCATATGTGTGGATAAACGCGCGAGCTCCTCATTACTGACTAGAGGCTCCCCTTGGACATACTGCCGTACTATATGACCCACTGGCGTATCTGCATAGCCTAAATATTGACCAAGAGACATATTTTCTTTGTTAGCAAGTGCTTTGACCTGCGATATAGTGATTCCCATAAATGCAACATTATTACAGGCTCTAGGGTCCATTATTTGCATGTCCATATCCATTTCAGCTCTGAAGGCCTTGTCGAGGTCTGAAATAACTTTGAGCGGGGCGACCGATTGATTCTTCCGTGCTCCGAGCAGGGCAACTTGCTTCCTGCTTTTTGCACTTGTGATTTTTTCTTCTGTGCTTGCTTAATAATCTCCCGGTCATAGTCTGATTCCAGATTCATCGATATCTGGGATGGTTGCTCAAGAAAGGACTTAGCCCACTTTTTGGTTTTTTCATTATATACCGGCTTTTGGCTCAGGATTTTTGGGTGCAAAATGCGCCTTAACTTGGGCAGCCACATCCGCGTTAGTTTCCTCATCGGTCTTGTCATAAGGTCTCTTTGGAAGAGCCAGCGGGATATCGACTATCTTCGGCGTTTGACCTTTCTTCGATGTGGGGCGCGGGGGACCGTCGAACTTCCGTTTCTTCGACGAGGTAGTAGTATTGCACGAAGGCGGAGGCGGAGATCGAGTATTGCGTGGAGGCGGAGATCGAGTTGATGTACTCCTGCTGCGGCGATCGTCAGCGGGGCGGGGTGGACTTGGAGGTTGGCGATAATCGGGTTGGGGTGTACTTGGAGGTTGATGATATTCGATGCGGGGTGGACTTGGATTCCTTAGAGTCGGTGGCCTTGGCGCCGAGCCTGGAAACTTGATGTACTTCTTATTCCATAGAATGATGTTGCGCTTGACATCTCCTAGTTTCGTAAGGCCTTCAGGCATAGCAATTTCAATCTCTAGGTCCGCAAAATCCTCCACTATATCATCCACCATGACATGAGCATAGCCTGGTGGAATCGGAAAGTGAATGGTGGAGTGCTCCAGGTAGACAAGGTAAAGCAGTGCCGATCGCCACCTTGAAGGACAGGTTGTTCATTGGCTGATGTAGCTCACATTGTGCCATCTCTCTGACATCATCCACGGGGTAGTGAGGAGCCGGTGCATCATCCAGCAGTGCTTGATCATCAGCCCGGACCTCCGTGAAGCCACGCTACTTCTCCGCTGGCTAAGATCCAATGCAGGATCATCAGACCGCAGGTGATTTGACGACGGCGGCCTTTGGCTAATTTCATGCATGAGGTTCTTCAGATCAGCTAGGTCCTGCTCTACCCTGGAGATCCGGTCTGCCTCCCGGTCCTTTTTTCTCTGACGGCTTCTGTAACTGGCATCGTACTGAGGAAACCCTTTCTTCCACGAGACACCGGCGCCTTTGCCTCGTGTTTGTCCTCCCTTTTCAGGATTCCCTAGGGCGCGTGTCAGCTCTTCGTTCTCTCTCTCGGGACGGAACAATCCCAATTGAGCATCGTTCATTGCTTTAATAAGGTCTTGGGAGGGTTTTAGAATTTTCTCATGAAATAATGTCTTCCCTATTTCTGGGTCCAAGGATCCCCCGTGCCTGTACCACCAGTGCTTTGACCTCTCGGGTCATCCATCTGTACCAGGAGTGACGCGTCTAGCCCTCATTTCCTTCTCCATAGTTTCCTACTTAGGGACGGCACTCTTGTAGCCACCTGTCCCCATTTTATGATGGTATTTCTTGTTGGAAGCATTTAACGCGTTCTTTCGACTTTGCCTTTGCTTTATAAGATTGCTTGTACTGTACAAAATTGGGCCACTGTTCTCTCAACTTCTCGTTTACTCCTTTGAAGTCTGGAGTTTTCTTTTTCGTGACATATTTCGCGTATAAACTTTTCTTGTGGTTCCGGTACAGTTCAGCCATCTTGCTCAATGCCCACTCCTTGACTTTCGCTCTATTTTCAAGCCCACCCGGCCTTGGGGTAATACCATCTACCTCAAATTCCTCATACTCTAGAGGTAGTATTAAATGCGCTATGAGCTTCTGCCAAAGGTCATCTTTGGCATCATCGGTGACATAGCTGTTGGATTCTTCACCGGGTTTCTTTGACTTATTCCATTCTTGGATGGTGATCGACAGGTTGTCCCTAACAAGCACCCCACATTGATTTATAAACATCCTCCGGTGTTTCTCTAGAGCAATCGGTTCACCATCATCATCTATTTCTTCGATGGTGAACCTCTGATTACCATCCAACTTTTTGTTCGGCCCTCGTTTCGTTCGAACTGTCGATCCGGTGGGCTAAAAGAAGAAGAGAGAGTGATTAATATATATCTAGATCAGTTAATGGATAGAGGTAACACGAGACTTTATATATATATATATATATATATGTACCTCGCCGGATCCTGTCGAGGGGCCATCATTATTGTTGTTATTTGTTTGCCCTTCGTCCATCTGGTCTTCCCCTTGGTACATTTGGTTTTCCTCTAGTCCATCACCGGATGGATTCAGATATGAGGATATCTCTTCCTCGAGCAAAATATCTTCGCCGGTAGTAATATTCAGAGGAATTTCACCTCTTTTCATGCCCTGAAGAAAACCTTCACCGATGCGACCAGGATCTTTGGATGGATCCATGACTAATTATCTATAAAAAAAGAGTTAAATAGGTTAAAAAAACAATAATCCAAATAACTAAAACAAAAAACAATAACCCTAATATTATGTGCGGTAAAACAATAATCTTAATAACTAAAACAAAAAACCCTAATATAAAAAAACTATAACAAAAAACCCTAATAATCCTAATTATAATAATCCTAAGTATAAAAAAACTATAAAAAACTATAGAAAAAACTATAACAAAAAACACTAATAATCCTAATTATAATAATCCTAATTATAATCCTTTTTATAATAATCCTAACCCTAGCTAACAATATAATCCTAATTATAATCCTGACAATAATCTTAATTCTAACACACTCTAGATAATTATAATCCTATAATTAATCCTAACCCTAGCTAACAATATAATCCTAATCCTAATTAATAACAAAAACTATAATTAATTCTAAATAAAACAAAAACTATAATCCTAAAACAAAAACTATAATCCTAACCCTATAGCTAACTAATAATTACAAAAAAAAAACATCCAACGGGCCGCCCGTACCCCTCCCTCGCGAGCACACCGATCGAAGCCGCGGCGGCAGCACGTGGCGGCACTGCGAGGCAGCGCCGGCGAGGCGCGCGGCGTGCGGCGGCACGAGAGAAGGCGCGGCGGTGCAGCGGCACGGCTAGCAGCAAGGCGGCACGCGGTAGAGCGGAGGCACGCTGGAGCACGCAAGGCGGCGGTAGACAGCACCTCCCCTGCGTTGTGTTGCGTCGTCGCCTGTGAGTTCTTTGTCTTCGTCTTCGTCGAGGAATGCCAAGTGCTGGTGGGCAGCACTGGCCTCCCCTGGCGCGAAAGATATAGTGGCCACCCCTTTAGTCCCGGGCTAAGCCACGGGACGGGACTAAAGAGTCTTTAGTCCCGGGCCGTGGCTTAACCCGCGACTAAAGACCCCCCTTTAGTCGCGGGTTAAGCCACGACCCGGGACTAAAGGGTTTTTTTAGGCCACTTCGTTTTCGCGCGCAGGCACCCTTCAGTCCTGGGTCCAGCCACGACCCGCGACTAATTGTTTTTTTGTAAATTTTCTTTTTAAATTCAAATCAAATATAAAAACTTTGGAAAATCATATCTTTTATTGTAATAATCCAAATAAAACAAATAATATGTCTATTATTATCAGAAAAATATAAAGAATCTTAATATAATATCTATTTATCTGTTTGCATCATTTATAAATTATTTCATTTGTAAATTTTCTTTTTTTAATTCAAATCAAATATAAAAACTTTGGAAAATCATATCTTTTATTGTAATAATCCAAATAAAACAAATAATATGTTTATTATTATTAGAAAAATATAAAGAATCTTAATATAATATCCATTTATCTGTTTGCATCATTTATAAATTATTTCATTTGTAAATTTTCTTTTTTTAATTCAAATCAAATATAAAAACTTTGGAAAATCATATCTTTTATTGTAATAATCCAAATAAAACAAATAATATGCCTATTATTATCATAAAAATATAAAGAATCTTAATATGATATCCATTTATCTGTTTGCATCATTTATAAATTATTTCATATGTAAATTTTCTTTTTTAATTCAAATCAAATATAAACACTTTGGAAAATCATATCTTTTATTGTAATAATCCAAATAAAACAAATAATATGTCTATTATTATCAGAAAAATATAAAGAATCTTAATATAATATCCATTTATCCGTTTGCATCATTTATAAATTATTTCATTTGTAAATTTTCTTTTTTTAAATCAAATCAAATATAAAAACTTTGGAAAATCATATCTTTTATTGTAATAATCCAAATAAAACAAATAATATGTCTATTATTATCTAAAAAATATAAAGAATCTTAATATAATATCAATTTATCTGTTTGCATCATTTATAAATTATTTCATTTGTAAATTTTCTTTTTTTATTCAAATGAAATATAAAAACTTCGGAAAATCATATCTTTTATTGTAATAATCCAAATAAAACAAATGACATGTCTATTATTATCAGAAAAATATAAAGAATCTTAATATAATATCCATTTATCTGTTTGCATCATTTATAAATTATTTCATTTGTAAATTTTCTTTTTTTAATTCAAATCAAATATAAAAACTTTGGAAAATCATATCTTTTATTGTAATAATCCAAATAAAACAAATAATATGTCTATTATTATCAGAAAAATATAAAGAATCTTAATATAATATCCATTTATCTGTTTGCATCATTTATAAATTATTTCATTTGTAAATTTCTTTTTTTAGTTCAAATCAAATATAAAACAAATAATATGTCTATTATTATTAGAAAAATATAAAGACTCTTAATATAATATCCATTTATTCCCGATTGTAGTCACAAACCGGGAATAAAGATATTTCCTGCCATTTCCCACCGCTTCCCGCCAAGTTTTCCCGCTCTTTCCTTTCTACAAGAGCTTTTAGTCCCGGGTGTAGTCACTAACCGGAACTAAAGATATTTCCCGCCATTTACCAAAGCTTCGCGCCAAGTTTTCCCGCCCTTTCCCTCTATATTTAGGGTGATCGCGTCATGGATATCCACACATCCACACCTTCCTCTCTTAGAACAATGGACAACGCCTACTGGGCCATTCTGACCCTTGAGGAGACCGAGGCGCTGTGCGCCTCCAACTACCCTTGTCCGCCGGGCTACCGGCCGCCCGCCGGCTGGATGCTGAGTGCTGGAGGGGTTCCTGTCCCTCAAGGTTCCGCACGCCAGGCGGCCATCACAAACCACTTCTACCACGAGCTTACGCCGGAGCAGCGGATGGATCCCAAGTGGGATCCCGACAACTACGACACCTGGAATGCATTCTTCGCTAATAGGCGGGAAAGGGAGCTCGCCAGGTACGAGGGTGATGGCCCGTCCCCGGTGAACCACAACGAAGCCGGCCGTCGTCTGTGGTGGGCGAACCGTACTATCATCGGAGTGATGCACTACATCGTCGGGGGAGACCATCCTCGCCTGCGGTGCCCACGAGTCCACCCGCCACAAAGCCACAAATAGGCCCCACACCGGCCCGGCGGTAGAGGCATCGTCTTGTAGGAGACCCCTCCCCCGCCCGCCATGAATCCGAGGCTGGAATGGCCCCTGGTATATGCCATGGATGGGCTGAGGATCCCCGGAGTGGCAGGTGATGATGACGATGACGAAGAAGACCCTGAAGCTGCGTACTATAGGACTAGGCATGATTATGACTAAAGGGGGCGGCTTTAGTCCTGAGTGTTAGCTAGTCCCAGTTTGTCCCGGTTTTTTATATTAATCAATGTCTTGAGTGTTACCTAATAAATAGAGGGAAATGCCTATAAAGAGAGGGTTCATCTTTAGTCCCGGTTGGAGAAACCAACCGCGACTGAAGGGATTGCGACAGACTGGGCCAGGCAACACTAATAATAGGGGTGAGTGTCAACATTATGTCGTGCAGCTTGTACCTTGTCCCGGATGGTGTCACCAACCGGGACTAAATATGAACCTTTAGTCCCGGTTGGAGACACCAACCAGGACAAAACATGAGTCAGCACTAATAATAGGGGTGAGTGTTGACATTATGTCGTGAGTGTCGACATTATCCTGAGCTACTTGTACTATAAATAGGCATCCTTGTGAGTCCAGTCCTCCAGCCAGTTTGAGGCATCTCCAAGATGGTTTTCGAGAGCAGGGACACCACTAAGGCTAGTTTCAGGGAGATGCCACCGGAGCCCAGTCCTCCGGCATCTCCGAGAAACTGGTCATAGAGGCACTCCCTAATATGTGAAATTAGTTAGCTCCCAGGCGTATTGATCTAGTTAGAGAAGTTACAAGCTGCAAGATGGTTTTCGAGAGCAGGGACACCACTACAGAAAGTTTCAGGGAGATGCCGCCGGAGCCCAGTCCTCCGGCATCTCTGAGAAACTGGTCATAGAGGCACTCCCTAATATGTGAAATTAGTTAGCTCCCAGGCGCATTGATATAGTTAGAGAAGTTACAAGCTGCAAGATGGTTTTTGAGAGCAGGGACACCACTACGGCCAGTTTTAGGGAGATGCCGCCGGATCCCAGTCCTCCGGCATCTCCAAGAAACTGGTCATAGAGGCACTCCCTAATATGTGACCTCACGCGTTTGGAGATCAAATCTTAATTGTAAGTATGAATCGGGACTAAAGGCCCTCCTTTAGTCCCGGTCCAGCCACAAAACGGGACTAACACACTCAAGATTGTTTGCAGACAACACTATAAAAATGGACACATGGAGCATATTCACTCATAAAATGTTACAATTATTA
Organism: Avena sativa; assembly: GCA_916181665.1. NCBI lineage: Eukaryota > Viridiplantae > Streptophyta > Magnoliopsida > Poales > Poaceae > Avena > Avena sativa. The sequence continues at coordinate 382,854,415 of OV702284.1, forward strand.
CATATCATTTCTTCGCGTGTTTTCCTTTCTGATCCCGTCGTATCCATGGAGCATCTTCATTCATTAACATGATGCTTGGGTCATCCTTCACCGCGAAGGGCAGAATTTCATGAAACTTATCACAATCTTCTGACATGTCTGTCTTGTCCTCCACTCCCACGATGTTTATTTTCCTGAAAGAACTATGTGGCGCTTTGGCTCATTGTCTGATGTATTCTTTTTATTATTTTTCCTTTTTCTAGGTTTGGTAGACATGTCCTTCACATAGAAAACCTGAGCCACATCATTGGCTAGGACGAATGGTTCGTCTAAGTACCCAAGATTGTTGAGATCCAACGATGTCATTCCGTATTTCTTGTCTACCTCAACCCCTCCTCCTGTCAGCTTGACCCATTTGCACCGAAACAAGGGGACCTTAAAAGTAGGTCCATATTCAAGTTCCCGTATCTCCTCTATGTAACCATAATATGTGGTCTTTGACCCATTATTGTCTGTTGCATCAAAGCGGACACCACTATTTTGGTTGGTGCTCTTTTTATCTTGGGATATCGTGTAAAATGTATACCCATTTATCTCGTACCCTTGGAAAGTCGATATAGTCGAAGATGGTGACCTACACAACAAGTATAGATGATCTCCAAGAGTGTTGTTTTTGATGAGATGTTGCAACCAACCGCCGAAACTCTTCATGTGTTCATCTCTAATCCAAGAGTCATGCTTTCCAGGGTTGTTGGAGCGTAAGATTTTCTTGTGTTCCTCGATATATGGGGCTGCCAAGATAGAATTCTGTAGAACGGTGTAATGTGCTTCGGTGTAAGAATGTCCGTCCCTACATATTATTGATTTCCTTCCTAGAGTACCGTTTCCACTCAGTCTCCCCTCATACCGCGATTGAGGAAGACCAATCGGCTTAAGTTCAGGAACGAAGTCAACACAAAATTAAATGACCTCCTCTGTTCCATAGCCCTTGGAGATGCTTCCTTCTGGCCTAGAACGGTTCTGAACATATTTCTTTAAGATTCCCATGAACCTCTCAAAGGGAAACATATTGTGTAGAAATACAGGACCGAGAATGGAAATCTCTTCGACTAGGTGAACCAGCAGGTGCGTCATAATATTGAAGAAGGATGGTGGGAACACCAACTCAAAACTGACAAGACATTGGACCACATCATTCTGTAACCGTGGTAGATCTTCAGGATTGATTATCTTCTGATAGATTGCATTGAGAAATGCACATAGCTTCACAATGGGTACTCGAACATTATCTGGTAGAAGCCCTCTCAATGCAATCGGAAGCATTTGCGTCATAATCATGTGGCAGTCATGAGACTTTAGGTTTTGGAACTTTTTTCTGCCATATTTATTATTCCCTTTATATTCGACGAGAAGCCAGACGGGACCTTAATACTGCTTAGGCATTCAAAAAATATTTCCTTCTCTTGTTTGGTAAGAGCGTAGCTGGCATGACCTTGAAACCATTCTGGATGCGGGCCATCTGGGTCTTTCATACGTTGATGGTCCTTTCATGCTTTCGGTGTATCTTTTGTCTTCCCATACACGCCCAAGAAGCCTAGAAGGTTCACGCAAAGATTCTTCGTCACATGCATCACATCGATTGCAGAGCGGACCTCTAAGAATTTCCAATATGGTAGCTCCCAAAATATAGATTTCTTCTTCCACATGGGTGCGTGTCCTTCAGCGTCCTTCGGAACAGATTTTCCTCCAGGACCCTTTCCAAAGGTTACCATTTGATCCAAATCTTTGACCATATCAAATATATCAGCACTAGTACACTCCTTAGGCTTCGTCTGGTGACATGCCAGACCATTGAAATGCTTGCCTTTCTTTCTTAAGGGATGCTTGGCCAAAATAAATCGACGATGCTCATTGTATACATTCTTCTTACAATGTTCCAAATATATACTTTCAGTCTCATCTAAACAGTGTGTGCATGCATTGTATCCCTTGTTTGACTGTCCTGAAAGGTTAATAAGAGCAGGCCAATCATTGATTGTTACGAAAAGCAATGCTCGGAGGTTAAATTCTTCCTGCTTGTGCTCATCCCACACGCATATCCCGGGTTCATGCCAAAACTGTAAAAGTTCTTCCACTAATGGCCTTAGGTACACATCAATGTCGTTGCCGGGTTGCTTCAGACCTTGGATCAACACTGGCATCATAATGAACTTCCGCTTCATGCACAACCAAGGAGGAAGGTTATAGATGCATAGAGTCGTGGTCTAGGTGCTGCGACTGGAGCTCTGCTCCCCAAAGGGATTCATGCCATCTGTACTTAGACCAAACCTTAAACTCCTTGCGTCATCTGCAAAGTCCCGGTACTTTCTATCGATTTTTCTCCATTACGACCCATCAGCGGGGTGTTTCAACATCTCGTCTGACTTACGTTCCTCTTTATGCCATCGCAACAACTTGGCGTGCTCTTTGTTTCTGAATAAGCGTTTCAACCGTGGTATTATAGGAGCATACCACATCACCTTGGCAGGAACCCTCTTCCGGGGGGGCTCGCCCTCAACGTCACCAGGGTCATCTCGTCTAATCTTATACCGAAGTGAAGTGCATACCGGGCATGCATCCAAATTCTCATACTCTTCACCGCGGTAGAGGATGCAGTCATTAGGGCATGCATGTATCTTCTGAACCTCTAAACCTAGAGGGCAGACAACCTTCTTTGCTTCGTACGTACTGGCGGGCAATACGTTATCTTTTGGAAGCATATTCTTCATCATTTTCAGCAACTTTTCAAATGAGGAGTCAGGTATAGAACACTCAGCCTTCCATCACAACAATTCCAGTGTGCTGTCCAGCTTTTTCAGACCATTTTCGCAATTTGGGTAAAACAACTTTTTGTGATCCTCTAACATGTGATTGAACTTCTCCCTATCCTTTTCAGTTTCACAATCTCTTCGTGCATCGGCAATGGTCCGACCAAGATCATCAGCAGGTTCATCATGTGTCTCTTCTTAATCCTCCCCTTCAGCATCCCCCATGGAAGTATCTCCATACTCAGGGAAACCATGATAGTTGTCATCCTCCTCCTCTTCTTCATTGTCTTCCATTATAACCCCTCTCTCTTCGTGCTTGGTCCAACAATTATAACTAGGCATGAAGCCGGACTTCAACAGGTGGCTGTGAAGGGTTTTTGAGTCAGAGTAATCCTTCTGATTCCTACATCCATTACATGGACAGAATACAAAACCATTGCGCTTGTTTTCATCAGCAACACAGATGAATTCATGCACGCCATTAATGAATTCGCCAGAGTGTCGGTCGGTACCGTACATCCATTCCCAGACCATCTGCATTATAGTAAAAGTATATCAAAAACCATTACACAACATGATAAAATTATTACAAGTTATATTGAGAGCTTCTAGAGCATTAATTTTGAATTTTGAAAAATTTACATGCACCAATTTGTGAATTGGAGAAAACAATCAACATGATAAATGTGGAGTTTTTTATTATTGTTCTATCAGTGAAAACCTCATTCCATTCTAAGCTCTGAAACTCTAAAATTACACATTTCAATTTTCAGTAACTATGTGCCTAAACAAAATTTGTTACACATATATATCAAAATCCTTCTAGCTACTTCTAGAGCATGCATGCATTTGATCCATATCTCTATACTTCTAGAGCATTATAGAGCTAAAGTAGCAATAAGAGATGAAAGAATGAAGTTCTAACCTTTTAAAGCTTTGGATTTAGGTGTTGCAAACTAAATCTTGACAAATCTTGAGAAAAAAATGGCATGAACTCTCTTGCTTCTTTGATAAAAATGGCCATCATATGCTTTAGGGCAGCAGGACAGGAGACAGAATATATAGTGGTGGACAACTAGTCCCGGGCCGTGATACGACCCGGGACTAATAGTCCACGAAAGGACCAGCTGGCATGCTCCAGGTTATTAGTCCCGGGTCGTATTACGGACCGGGACTAATGACCTGGTCCGGCCCGGGACTAGTGACTACGGCCGTTTCTAGCCGTTAGAGGCCTCACGGCCCGGGACTAGTGCTCCCACTAGTCGCGGGCTGTGCCAGGCCGGAACTGCTGGCCTTGTTCACATCGAACCGAAGATGGTTTTTCCAGTAGTGGTTGTTCGTCTAGACTTGGAGCGTACGAACCAGAGGAAGCGTACGACACATGGTCTACTTCGCTTGATGATGCTTGGACTTTACGCCGGCCGTATTATAGGCGCGGACGTAACGTGCAGCAGAAAAACCCTACAAACTGTGCGCGTGTTTTTTTCTAACTTTTACTTTTATTTACCGATGGTGATGGCAAATTCATCTAGAAAAATGTTGGACCGGAAGAAACACTTCGTCCTTTATTATTAATATATATATAGATATAGATAGATAGATTAGGTAGGTATAGATAACCTAATGGTTAACCTATAAAATCATTTTACGTAAAATGATTAAATAAATTTAAATCCAAAAGAGAAATGGTTAACCAAATCCTGTCGGTCGGTCTAGCAGTGGTTATTTTGCGAAAGAGATGTCTAGATTCTTTTGGGCGGCTGGGGATGGACACCAGAAATATCACATGGTGAAATGGGCAAATATCTGTACCCCCAAAATCCTTGGAGGTCTAGGGGTTCTCGATTCTCGCCGCTTCAATGTGGCCTTGCTGCTGAAGTGGGTGTGGCGGATCCTGCGGGACGAGGGGGGTTTGTGGCTCCAGCTCATCAAGGCCAAATACCTCAGGGGCCGCCCCTTGCTGGCTTGCGAGTGCCGGGAGGGGTCCCAGTTTTGGCGGGCTATCCAGGACATTAAGCACCTCATCCGCCGTGGATCTAGTTTTGGGGTAGGGAACGAGCAGGGAGTTCTGTTTTGGATGGACCTCTGGTTGCAGGGGGTCCCTCTCAGACTGGAATTCCCGGCGTTGTTCGCTATCTGCGCAGTCCCCACGATGTTAGTTGCCGAGGCTATGCAGGAGGCCCATTGGAACATCCCGTTCCGGAGGACCTTCAACGATGCCGAGGCGGCGGACTTTGTGAGATTGCGAGGTTCCTTGCCTCTATCTCTCTTAGTTGAGAGAGATGAGATTTCTTGGAGCCAGTCTCCTTCGGGAGCCTTCTCGGTGGGCTCGGCATATCGGACCCTCTTCCAGGGTCCTGAGCTCCCGTGGGCGTCGCATCTTTGGAAGGCCCCCCTTCCTCTGAGCGCCCGTATCTTTGTGTGGCAGCTGCTCCAGGATCGCCTCCCCTCCGGGGTGGAGGTCTCAAAGAGGAATGGTCCTGGCGATGGGCTGTGTCCATTATGTGGGATCCCAGTCTTGCACCCATATAATGTTCACCTGCCCTGCCACTCAGTTTCTGTGGAACTTTATCTGGGAGGCCCTGGGTCCTGCGTGGCAGGCCCAAGATCTCGGGGATTTCCTGAAAACTGAGGCAAACCGTCCTGGAAGAGGGCGCCACCTCTTCTGGCTGGTGTTTGCAGCCATCTCGTGGTCTCTTTGGAAAATTAGGAATAAGATGGTAATTGAGCGGATTTTCCCTAGCCAGACCTCTGACTCTGTGTTTTCTTTGCTTGCCCACCTACAACAGTGGTTCCCCCTCTCCAGGCAGCGTGGCCGAGAGCGCGTGGACGACATCTTGCAGGCTATCAGGGCGTCGGCGCAACGCTTTGCGGTGCCTGCTAGTGCCCCCCATTAGGGGAGCTATCTTCTGCATTTGGTCGCCTTGTCCCTTTTCCTTTTTTGGGCTTGTTGTGCTGTTGCCCCAGCGGACTATGATTATTTTTATTTTTCTTGTGATGCCTGGACGGCGTTGACTTTGTGGTACTTGTTGGTCGTTGCTTTATTAATAAAGCTGGGCGTAAAGACTGTTTCAAGGTCTAGCAGTGGTTGTCTCTTTGGGATCGATACGATGACCGCCGTGGAGTCTACGATCGAGTCCACCTACGGCAACATCGCATCCATCGTTCGCTGGCATATACGTCACGCATACAACTGCACCACCACGAGCACGTTTTGGATCTGTGATTCGCTTGCTGAAGAATATCGCTTATGAACAAACATCCTTTATCGTGTCATTTGACTTCAATTTTAGACTAGGTGGATATATGCGCTTCGCCGCGCGCCTATAGTCTATTTTGCAAAGTGTGATAGGTATGTTGTACTTGTTGGGGATATGCTATATGGGTATCCTCATAGCATGTCTCTTATCCGACTAATCCGGGTGGCCCATAGTCGGTAGCATGGCCTATGGCCTGCTGGGCGGCCCAGTTAGATGGATCCAGAAGGGAGGCCCATGCCGGATAAAGGAAGGCTACGGTGGAGTCACCAGCATACCCGGAGCCTTGGAGTGCAAGATACACAAGACTAGTAATAGACGGTGTAGGACTCTGTAACCTGTCCGGCTAGGACTTTTTCCTGTAACCCTAGGACCTGACGACTATATATGTCGGGCCTATGGGAGCCTTTAGGGCAACGATAACTTAGACCTTTCTAGTCACCTCGCACATCGAACCTAATCTCTGTAACTCGGCGTATTGCTATTATAGTGATTTATAGCACGAGTAGGATTCCGCCGCCGTTGTGGGATCTGAACCTGGGTAAACTGTGTTACCTCGTACCCGTCAACCGTCCGCCTTACCCCACGTCTCTAAACACGCACTGTGAGGACCCCTCCATGGCGTACTCGTCGGCAATACCACGACAGTTGGCGCCCACCGTGGGGCAAGAGGCGCTTCAGGCTCTTCAGCGGGCGAGGACCAAGATCTTCGCGGGAATCGGCGAAACCGTAGCCATCGGTCGTGTTCTCTTCTCCGGCAACGTTCCGATCATCCCCCCTGACAAGTTCTGAATCCCGGCAAAGACGAACCCTACACGGTGTTCGATCGTTCCTATCGGAGACATCCACCTCTTCATCGGCGAAACCGACTCGGGCACTAGTTCCCTGGGAGTCGGAGGAGCATCAAGACCCGCACGAACCGCCTACGGGCAGGATACGTTCACGGAAGGATCGATGTCGGATCTCTCCTCGGAGTTTGCCGGCAAAGATCGGAAAAATTCAAGGCCCACCCAAACCGCCCCTGTGCAGGATATAAAGGTGGAAGATCACTGCAGATCCGCCGGCTTCGCCCGTGCATCTGGACAGCAGAGATCCAAGTTCGTCGGCATGGTTACCATCTTCGATCTGGCGCGCTGCGTTCAGAGAGAGGGCAAAACCCCCGCGACTACCTCGCTAGGTGGCTCCGTATACGGGCCGACCTGGCCAATTACCCCAATGATGATGCCATCTATCACTTTGTGGAAGGACTGGACCACGACACGCTTCTCCGACATTCTCTAAGACGGCAACAGGCGTCAGGACGCCTCACCTTCGAAGGCATGGTGAACACCGTCAACAACTACGCGGAGGCTAAAGCGACAGCTCAAACAGCGCTTGCGCTCATCGACGGAGCACCTCCGATTCAGCCACCACCACCGCCTCCGGCCGCCATCGTCGCAGCAGCGCCACCACCTCCAGTCATCGTCGAGGCCGTTGCACCTCCACCGCCCGTCATTGAGGAAGTCCTGGAACCCTCCGACTCTGTCATTGACACGCATTATGCTGACTTCAGTGCAGATTCCGAGGAGATAGACTTCAGTCCAGAAGAGCTAGATTCCACTATGCAGGAGATGGAGGAGGAATACTCTCGCGACGAACAAGCCAATAACACCGTCATGTCCCGAGGGGTGTTTGTCACCATTGGGACAACGATGGACGAAGACCAGCCCGGGCAAGCTCCGCCTACGACGCTGGATAAGGGGAAGGGGCCACTTATTGCTGCTGACAATGATCACGCAAGAGTGATGCCTCCTCCGCCTAATCCAGTGCAGCAGCCGAAGGAACTCGGCACCGGTCCGAGCAACAAAAACACCGCAAACTTGCCGCCTCCAGCATCTACGTCGGCAGCAGCCCATGTTACTCCAGCTGACAGGGTGATGTACGGCAACCTCCTCGTTGAGCCACTAACTGTCGATCATATCCGGAACGTGACTCAGCTTGACGAGAAATGCCAGCGACTGCTGGAGGAAGCGCCAGCCATCACGGAGCAAGGCGCTAAACTAGATCGAGATCTGGTCAACGCGCAGAAGTCCATAGAAAAATCTAGAGCAATGGAGGCCGAGTACAAGACTCTGCTCCAGCAGCAGAAGGCTAAGAAGGCTCCGGATCGCGTCATCAACGATCCTGGTGTATGGCGCAACCTAGGATGGGCTCCCTCGAAGCCGGCACAGGCCAAGCCATACATTGACAGTGAAGGCAAGCAGGTGATGCCCACCCCACTCCTTAACCTCGCCGTCGCCAAGACCCTTCTGGAGCAGGATAGATCGCCTGAGGCAGTGGAACAGGTCTACGACCTAGTAGCCAAGGCGGTAAAGCAGCAGGAAAAGGCCACCTCTCAGAGGCTTGAGTCCGAGCCAGCGCTCTGCCGATCTAGCCAGTACAAACCTCCAAGGGACAGATCTCCTCAGGATGTCTAATCGCGGACAAGTTCATCAGAACGAAGACGGAGGGATGCGCGCAATAGGAAGGATGCTATCCCCATATCCTCCGACCACGGAGAAAGAGCCCAACCTCGCCGCCCATCGCCACCGCCCCGATACCCCCGATGTCAGGAAGACTATAAGGCTTACCATCATACGGATATGCCCCCACCAAAGCAGTGCGGCATCGTCATCCACGACAACGCGGAGCAGACCCGTCATGATGGAAAGCACAACGAAGGACATAAGAGCAGGTCGCGCCATGACCCTCCACATCCGACAAGCAACCGCGGCAGGCGTGAAGCGTCACAGGAGGGTAACAACAAGAAGGCTAACCCACCGCAACCTCCGCCTCCGTCGCCGCCAAGCAGTCACCATGGTGGAGGAGGTCCGCGTCATTCACGCAACCCATCCCCTGTTGACAAGAAGAAGAAGAACCCGGAGCCATACGATGCACGTTCACGGATCGATAAGATCCACGAGGCCCGGGAAGGACCATACCTGGGACCATGTTGCTTTGGACCTGGGATACGGTCCGCAACTTACCCCAAAGGATTCCAGATTGACAAGAACATCAAGCCCTATGATGGCACCGCCAAGCCTGCCACATGGTTGCAGGACTACGGTAACGCGGTGGAGATTGCCGAAGGCAACCCCAACATCGCCGTCAAGTACCTCCCGTTAATGTTGGCGGGCACGGCCCGTCAATGGATCGACGACACAACTGGCTGGACATGCAAGAAGAATTCACCAAGAACTTTGAGGATACATACAAGCGTCCCTGCACGGTGGGCGACCTACAGCGGTGCGTGCAAGAGAAAGACGAGACATATCGCGCCTACCTCTCCCGCTGGCTGGATATGAAGAATTCCTGCGCAGGAGTGCACGCCCAGACCGCCATGGCCGCCTTTATCGATGGGTTGGAAAGGGGCACGTTACTCCGACATAAGATGAAGCGCTTGCAGGACAATCATCAGCTTGACTTGAATCAGATGATTCAGTTAGCTAGTGAGTTCGCAGCTGCCGATGACGACGCTCGTGGCTCTTTGCCAGCAACGGCCGTTCCAACTCAAGCTCGGAGGAACAACAGTACAAAGCGGAAAACCGCTCCAGAAGAAAAGCAATCTACCGACATGGTCTCCATGACTTTTGCAGGACGAGGAGAAGGCGGACAACGTGGCCGAGGAAGGGGAGCAGGCCATGGGCAGCAGCGAGGAAGTGAAAGCAACTCGGCGCCGCTCCGCGTTCCCCAAACCTACGAAGAGTACCGCGATATGCCATGCCTCGTACACCTTGACTCCAACGGCAAGGCCACCCATACCAATCGACACTGCAAGTTCGTCAACGACCTCAAGGAAGACCCGGAGTCCGGCTATAAGCGAAGTCGGAAGAACAGACCGCGAGGCAAGGGCAAGGGGAAGAAGAAGGAGGAGGAGTCCAAGGATTCAAGTGACATGGACGAGGACGTTGACCCCAAGCACGCCGCCAAGAGCGACGACAAGGGAAAGAACCCCTTCGCTAAGAAGGCCCCAGTCTACCACACTTTCCTTGGCACCCCCACCGTCCGACAACACAAGACCTCTTTAAGGATCCTGATGGCTACTCTCCCCCCAGTTCCCAGTACTTGTGCTGGTCGGAGGTTCCAATCACTTGGGACAGGACGGACCACCCAGACCTTGTGCCCACGGAGAACCAGTACGCCATGGTCATCAACCATTGATTGACGGCGTGGAGTTCACCAAGTGCATGGTGGATAGTGGAAGCAGCATCAACATTATGTACCTGGATACACTGCAGAAGATGAACTTGACGGAGGCAAACCTAAGGCGGACTAACACCGTGTTCCATGGCGTAGTTCCTGGACGGGAGGCTCGGTCCCTTGGGTGCATTACACTTCAGGTAGCCTTTGGCGACGTTAATAATTACCGCCAAGAGCGCATGACCTTTGAGGTGGTCCCCTTCAAGAGCGTGTACCACGTCATATTCGGCCGCGACATATTCCACACGTTCATGGCCAAGCCATGCTTCGTCTACAACAAGATCAAGATACCCGGACCAAACGGTGTCATCACCGTATCTGGAAGCTTTACCAAGGCAAGGGACTGCGAGATCAATGAAGCAGCCGTTGCAGAAGCTGTCCTCTACAGCGAAGAATTCAAGGAGATCCAGAGCAAGGTCAATGACTCAGAGATGCCCGCGTCGAAGAAACAGATCTCCGACTCCGCTCCTGCGTTCAAGGCCGCCATCGAGACCAAGCCGGTGGAACTTGTGGTAGGCGATGCCTCCAAGACCGTCGCCATTGGGACGAACCTGGATCCCAAATAGGAAAGCGCGCTCGTCGAGTTCCTCCATGAGAATAGGGACATATTTGCTTGGAAACCTGCCGACATGAAAGGTGTACCTAGGGAACTTGCCGAGCACAACTTAAACATAGATCCAAAATGTAAGCCAGTGAAACAACCTCAACGACGCTTCGGAGATGAGAAGAGATGCGCCATTGGCAAAGAGATAGCTAGGTTACTTAAGGCTGAGTTTATCCGAGAAGTCCTTCACACCCGATGGGTGGCCAATCCTGTACTTGTCCCCAAAAAGGGAACCAATGAATTAAGAATGTGCGTTGATTACACCGGCTTGAACAAAGCATGTCCCAAAGATCCATTTGCTTTGCCTCGCATTGACCAAGTCATTGTCTCGACGGCTGGCTCAGAACTTTTGTGTTTTCTCAATGCATACTCAGGATACCACCAGATCAAGATGAGGAAGTCGGACCAATTGTCCACTTCGTTCACTACCCCCTACGACACGTTTTGCTATGTCACGATGCCCTTTGGGCTGAAAAACGCAGGTGCTACCTACCAGCGGACAATGCAACGTTGCCTTCACGATCAAATTGGTCGGAACGTTCACGCCTATGTGGACGATATCGCGGTGATGTCTAAAAAGTCAAATGACTTAATCTGTGACTTAAAAGAAACCTTTGATAATCTCCGGAAATACAACATGATGCTCAACCCTAAGAAGTGCGTCTTCGGGGTTCCAGCCGGCAAATTGTTGGGCTTCATCGTTTCCCAGCGCGCAATCGAGGTCAACCCGGAGAAAATCAAGGCCATCCTAAACATAAATCATCCGACATGCCTAAAGGACATCCAACGACTAAGATGTTGTGTTGCAGCAGTTAGTCGGTTCCTCAGCCGACTTGGAGAGAAGGCTCTGCCGCTGTACAAGTTGCTGAAGAAGGCGGACAAATTCACATGGACGGACGAGGCAGATGCAGCATTGAAGCAGCTCAAGGAGATTCTCTCCTCAGAGCCCATCCTTGCAGCACCCGAGCCTGGCAAGCCCCTGTTAATTTACATGGCGGCAACAAACCGGGTTATCAGCGTCGTCGTGGCGGTAGAGCGGAAGGAACTAGGCTATGAGAACGGAGTTCAACGACCAGTTTACTATGTAAGCGAGGTCTTGACGGAGTCCAAGCAGCGTTACCCGCACTACCAAAAGATAGCTTATGGAGTATTCCTCGCTTCGCGGAAGCTGAGGCATTACTTTCAGGAGCACCCAATCACAGTAGTGAGCAAGACTCCACTGTCCGACATTATCAACAACAGCGACGCTACAGGAAGGGTCGCGAAGTGGGGCACTGAACTTGCCGCCTTCGAGATCACTTACAAAAGACGTGACGCTATCAAGTCACAAGCCTTGGCGGATTTTATTGCAGATTGGACGGAGATGCCGGATGCTACTCCGTTGCCAGAACCAGAGTACTGGGTGATGCACTTTGACGAATCAAAGCTGCTCAACGGATCGGGGGCTGGTGTATTGCTAAAGTCACCAAAAGGAGACAAGCTACACTATGTTCTGCAGATCCACTTCGAGGCTACAAACAACGTGGCGGAGTATGAAGCACTCATTCACGGACTGAGTGTAGCCAAGGATATTGGCATCAAGCGCATAGTTTGCTGTGGAGATTCCGACTTGGTTGCCCAGCAGGTGGCTGGCACCTGGAATGCGCGGAACCCTATGATGGCGGCATATCGCGATGAAGTGGACGAGATAGCCAAGAGCTTCTTGGGCTACGAAGTCAAGTATGTACCTAGGGAGCAAAACGAGGCGGCTGATCTATTGTCTAAGCTTGGATCAGGGCGCAAGCAAATTCCACCAGGAGTTTTCCTAGAGCATCTACGCACACCATCCGTGAAGGGCACCGACATCGCAAACCCGGATAGAGCTGATTCTTTTGTCAACATGGTGACAAAGACCCCTCCGGCTTGGACTAAACCGTTCATGGAATATCTCGAACACGGAACTTTTCCCGACGACGAGGTCGAAAGACGGCAGATAGTACGACGAGCAAAGGGTTATACCATAATCAATGGGCAACTCTACAAAAGGAGCACTACTGGTGTATACCTAAAGTGTGTTTCCCAGCTAGAAGGTATGGAAATCCTACGCGAAATCCATCTCGGAGATTGCGGGCATCACGCCGCTCCTCGATCGTTGGTCGCGAAAGCCTTCCGGCAAGGATTCTACTGGCTGACCGCGAAGGCGGACGCCAACAAGTTGGTTGAAACGTGCGCAGGATGCCAGTATTATGCCCGACAACCACATGTTCCTGCTGAAGAATTGCGAACAATACCAATAACTTGGCCGTTTGTAGTCTGGGGGCTAGACATGGTGGGGCCGTTGCAAACGGCACCATGTGGGTTTACGCATCTGCTTGTAGCAGTTGACAAGTTCACCAAATGGATAGAAGCTAAACCCATTAGAAAGCTTGATGGGGCAACTGCCCTTAGATTTGTCCGGGATCTAGTGGTGAGATTTGGTCTCCCACACAGTATCATCACCGACAATGGAAGCAACTTGTCACTCGGAGAAGTGGAGGCCTATTGTTGGGACAAAGGCATCCGACTTGACCTTGCGTCTGTGGCACACCCACAATCCAATGGTCAAGTTGAGCGAGCCAATGGATTAATTCTGCAGGGAGTCAAGCCACGTCTTGAGGCACCGCTACATAGAGCAGCTGGAGCCTGGGCGGAAGAATTGCCATCTGTGCTGTGGAGTTTACGAACTACACCCAACAGATCTACCGGCTACACCCCTTACTTCATGGTATATGGAGCAGAAGCTATCCTACCGTCCGACATCCTCCACGATGCACCAAGAGTTGCCGCCTATGACGAAGATGACGCTGAAGAATCCAGACGCCTAGATGTGGACCTTCTCAAGGAGGAGCGCATTTTGGCATGCCAAAGATCCGCCATCTATCAGTAGAAGCTACGCATCTACCATAGTCGCCGCGTCCGGCATCGCTGGTTTAAAGAGGGGGATTTGGTGCTCCGACTTAATCATAAGAAGTCACACAAATTATCCCCGCCATGGGAAGGACCGTTCATCATAAGCAAGGCGCTGCTCAATGGGTATTACTACCTTGTCGACAATCGTGAGCTCAAGGATAGACCCAGCGAGGATCATAAGCGTAAGCGACGTGACCCGGATGATGACTACCTAGAGCTTGATTAGCCATGGAACATAGCACAACTACGTCCTTTCTACACTTAGCATTTTTTATCTAATCGTGTACCTCTTATATGATCAATGAAATAAAGCTCTTTGGTTCACTCATATTACTGAGTCTTTTACCTCCTTTAGTGTTCATTTTTGGATCATATAAACCTTTATGCACAAGCTTTGCGACTGCACTTGTGAAAATTCCGCCTACGGGCGTTAGCTTAAGTTTTCTAGTCTACACGTTCTTTGTTGTTTTTATGTGGATTCTGGAGTAGTGACTTTCGCCACTCATTGTCGGCGATTTTGTGCTAAGGTTTTTGACGGTGCCATTGGGTATCATCACCTAAGCGCATGGTTCCGACAACGAGTCTTCCAACTCACGAAAAGTCAAGCATAAAAACCAAAGTAATGGATAAGACAGCACTTGCTTAAAAAATATATACATGCTGGGCATTAATTCTTAAGTAGAAGGATACGACAAACATTGTTTTACGCCTTAAGATTACATCACCAAGTTTTTTCAATGCACATTCCAAAGGTGAAACAAGAATTACAAAGTGTTTTTCACTCCTTGGGTGCAGGGGACTTGGAGGCCGCATCATCACCAGCCGGAGATTCACCCTCAGCGTCACCACTGTGAGGAGACTCGGAGGATTCAGGGTCAACGTTGTCAAGGAAGTTCCTGGGCACGAAGACGTTGACATCCACCAACTCGGCAACCCTGGTGTCATAGCCCGCGAGTGATGACAGGATAGCTTTGTGATCAATTTCCTTGCCGTCATCATCCACATCGGGGATACCAGATGTCACCGTGTCGATGTCGGCACCTTCATAGTGTGCCTTCACCATGGACAACGCCATCCTTGCGCCAGCCCGTGCACATGAAGCTTTCCAGCTTGCGACACGCTCGGGGGCTCGGTGCAGAATCTCCGAGTACTTCACCATGGAGTCTGAGGCCTTGATGTAAATCTGCAGGGGTGAGGCGATCTCCTTGGCTTGAGTGATGGCGGTGTTGATAAAGTTGCCGGCAAGAATCATGCATTCCTTGTCCGAAGGAGGCGAGTGGGTTAAACCCAGGGGCGCCGAAAATTCCGACAACGATTGCATGAGTTCAAAAATCCTAAGTATCCAGATTACAGAGCTACAAGGCGGAGGATACTTACTGAAGATGCTGGCCTTAGCCTGCCAGACGACGTCCGCCAAGGATTCTTTCTCTTGTTGGAGGAGCTTAAACGCCTCGCTATGGCGAAGGTTTTGCTCATCGGCAGCTTGCTTCTAATCCTTTAGGATCGCAAGCTCCTCCTTCAAGCGATTGATCTCAGCGGAGGCGGAGTCCTGCAGGGCTTTCATGGAATCCTCATGCATCTTCAGCATTTGTTCCCTCTCCTTCTTAAGGATCTTGTTCTCGCTGTCCAGCTGCTGGATGTGCTTGGACTGCTCGACAATATCCTTAGCCTTGGCGACATGCTCTGCAAGTCGGAGAAAACACAGTACACCATGAGTACTCGAAGAAGGAAGGCACAAAAGTAAGATGGAAGTGCGCAAAAAGAAAACAGACTCTTGTTTTGATGATCTGTTCCTTCAAGATGGCGATTTTACCCTTTTCAGCTTCAAGGTCCGCGCGCATCTTATGGTACTTATCATTGGCCATGCCCCTCCGAGCATTCTCGTTCTGTGGAAATAAACACAAAGTCAAGTCGTTGTTTAGTCTACTTGGAGCCCCTAGTCGGAGATTTTTTCATCTAGGTGCTCGGGGCTACAGCGAGAGTTTTTAACTTAGAAATATTCTTAGCTTTTCTTTAAGCATCTAGTCAGAACTAATTCAGTTCTCAACTAGAAACTTGGGGGCTACAGTATGAAGTTTTAACTCGGAAAATGCTTAGCTTTTTATTTAAGTATCTAGTCGGAACTAATTCAATTACAACTAGAGGCTTGGGGGCTATAGCACTTAAAATTATGAACACTGTGTATGCTACTCTTAAAGCATCTAGTCGGAATAATTCATTCCATCTAAATGCTTGGGGTCTACAGTGAGAGTTTTTTCTAACTTAGTCACTCTTAGAGCATATAGATGCAAAACCAATGGTTTTCCGTCTACATCCTCGGGGGATACAGTGGGATACTCATATGAAATGCAAAAGGTAAAGTAAAACTTACAAGTGCGATGATCTTGAGGTTTGTAGCACTCTCGCCCAGCAGCTTGCCAAAGGAAACACTGTTGCTTCGCAAGATGTCTGCTTGTCGGAGTAGCTCCTCAAGACCGCACGTCGGAGATGACGGCATTCCTCCAGGAACCGTAGTTGTGCTACCCGGCGTAAGCACCGGGAAGATAATCTTTGGCAGTTCTAAGGGTTTCTGGGGAGCAGAGGCGCCGCCTTCGGCAGATGTACCAGCAACCGCCACCGCCTTGCCGCTACCGATGGCATCCTTAGCCGGAGCTTCAGCCATTTGAAGATCAGCGCTCTCCTGCGTCGCTTGCTCGCCGACAATTGCGAGTTCGATAGAGGCGCCAGAATCCACTTCCATGGCGGAAAGGCCTGGTGCCTCCTGGGCTTGGGATCTTGTCGGAGCGGAGGAGGGCTTGACGGCAGGAGTAGCAGGGGCGATGGCGGGGGAAGAGTCGCGATGCAGCATATCCTTGATATTTCTAGAAGCCCAAGAGTCTTGGAGGACTTCTTGAGGCTGGTTGTGGCTTTCTTCCTGAAACGTGCAAAATGCATAAGTACAAGAATAAGACAAATAAACAAGACAATGTCGGAGAATAAGAAGCTTACACTAGGGGGGGGGGGGCGCTTTGGCAAACATCCCAGTAGCTTTCTTCTTTTCCTCCTCCAGGGCGGCAGTACTCTTTTTGGAGGCTCCACCCTCCGTCTTCCTTTTCTTGCCTCCGTCGGCAGCATCAGAGGTGGAGCTCTTCTGCTTTCATGCCAACGGAGCGTCATCGTCGGACACAACCGTGATTTCCTTCATCTTGGGATCTTAGATTTGGGCGGCCAGGTTGTCCTCCTCTAGATCGCTAAGCTGTTAAGTGAGAAATCACCGTGTTGGACAAGATGATATTAGCAAGACGGAAAAATTGGAGTAATGTCATACACGAAGAATAAATACCTACCTTTGGGCACTTTCCGTTTAGGAACATGTCGTAGGTAAGGGTGAAGCCACGCTTCTTGTCCTTCACCTTGACGATGTCCTTAAGACGGAACTTGACGGAGTCGCTCGAGAAGTTGTCCTCGGAGATCCGGAGGGTATCCCTTCGGTCACCGGTGTACTCCTGCATGACCTTCGTGCGGTGCTGCAGAGGTTGGATCCGCCTGATGAACCAGCACATGGGTAGGTCCAAGCCGGTCAGACCCGTATCTACAAACCATTCGATCCGCCTTATTGCGCGAGAAGCGTTGAGGTCGGAGGGAAGGGAGGCATGGGACCGCCATGTGGAGACTTCAGCGGCGGCTCCATCCACGAATTTCGGGTATGTTGCTTCTCGGCCCGACAAAGGAATGTCGGGGCCGTAGAAGTACGTCCGCTGCCAGTTCTTACACGACTCGTGGCCGACAATGTTGGGGAACCGCCGGCTAGGTCGGATCTTGAAGCTTATGGTGCCGCAGTTTCTAAGCTCCTCCTTGTTGTGTCCGGCTTCACGTTTGACGGTGAAGAAGTAGACAAACAGATCTAACCTAGGCCTAATCCCTAGGTAACCCTCGCAAAGTGCCGCGAAGTTGCTAAGCACTAGGATGCTATTGGGGGAGAGGTTGTGGGGTTGGACCTACAAGTGATTCAAGACGGACAAGAAGAAGTGGGAGATTGGCAAAGAAACGCCGCGTACCAATTGCGCCTTGAGGTATACCTTCTCTCCGACTTGGGGAGAAGGGGTCACCTCGCCGGCCGGCGCCGCCCGCCAGGCGAGCCCCTCCGTCGCAGGGAGGTAACCCTCCGCGACCATCTCTTGGATGTCGCGACCGGTGATGTCCGAGCCGCGCCAGTCGCCCTTGTGCGAGTCAGGCTCCTCTTCCACGGGCTCCAGCGCCGCCAAGTTATGGTCGCCGCCGGTGGTTTCTATCACCGCCGATGCGGGAATAACCAGGCCCTCTGGGGGCACGACGACGGAGCTCGCCGGCTTCGCCGCGGCTTCGCTCGACGCCGCCATTGATGGAGATGAACCGCTGCTAGCCATGGAGGAAGGAGAGGATGCGACTGGTGCAGGAAGCAGGGCTAGGGTTTCTCGAGGTTTTCGCGGAGAGCTAGAGGAGGCGCGCGGCTGGAGGAAGAAGATGATGACGCGAGAGAATGACGTGAAAAAGTGGCAAGTGTCCCACGACCGCTATTTATCTTACTCTGCGTCAAGATTCGTGCAGCTAATCGGACGGTTGCCGCGTAGACGACGTGTTCGTGAACGTGCGCGGTAATTTCGCCATGTCTCCAACCGTCGCCGCCAACGGTTCGAATCGCTCGCACGGGAAAATCGGCTATGATTACGTTCTTTGCATGTGTGAGTTACGAGGCGTCGCTGACCTACAGCCTACGTCGTCATAACTGACATGGTAGATGAGCCGTCCCATCAAAGATTCCAGCATGGACGGATTTAATCCGACAACGGGAGCGTACGATGGAAGATTTAGCATTTCTCTGACTTACTCGTAGAAGACGGAGAAAACCTTGCAGGGTTCTTTGGGAGGACTACAAGATATTGCTTGAGGATTTGCCGACATCCATCTAGACGGAGCATTCCATGGGAAGAGGCAAGACCGCGCAAGATCTCGGAGTTCTCCGGGGGCTACTGTTGGTGATATGCTATATGGGTATCCTCATAGCATGTCTCTTATCCAACTAACCCGGGTGGCCCATAGTCGGTGGCATGGCCTATGGCCTGCTGGGCGGCCCAGTTAGATGGATCCAGAAGGGAGGCCCATGCCGGATAAAGGAAGGCTACGGTGGAGTCACCAGCGTACCCGGAGCCTTGGAGTGCAAGATACACAAGACTAGTAATAGACGGTGTAGGACTCTGTAACCTGTCCGGCTAGGACTTTTCCCTGTAACCCTAGGACCTGACGACTATATAAGCCGGGCCTATGGGAGCCTTTAGGGAAACGATAACTTAGACCTTTCTATTCACCTCGCACAGCGAACCTAATCTCTGTAACTCGGCGTATTGCTATTATAGTGATTTATAGCAGGAGTAGGATTCCGCCGCCGTTGTGGGATCTGAACCTGGGTAAACTATGTTACCTCGTACCCGTCAACCGTCCGCCTTACCCCACGTCTCTAAACACGCACTGTGAGGACCCCTCCATGGCGTACTCGTCGGTAATACCACGACAGTACTCACTACTGGTAACCCATTTTATTTTTTTGTGTTATCATAAATTAAATACATGAGCATGTGGGGTTGAGTATTTTAATTAATAGACAAATGTGTCATTTACGTATTAGACATGTCTTAAACCGAAAGATATGACCTTAGACACAAGAAACAGGCCCTTATTTCATACTATTAAAGCTTATAAGCAACAAAATGGTACTAGTGTTTCTTCAAATAAAAAAAGGTACATCGAGCAAACTTTAAACAAAAATACATCAAGCAATAGACCAAGTTCAGTACCACAAAAAACTGGTATGTTAAATGATCAAGGTAAAAAACTAATGATATCAAAACAAGCTAACTTATGAAGATCACATGGTAACCTTGTTCGACTACCTCAAAATGGATGCTTGCAACTATTTAGATTCCAGAGCTCCAAGGAAAGACACAACTTTATATTCAACACTTATAAGTAGCTCGATTATTAAATAATTAGTTAAGTCAATATAGACAACCAAATTACATATATACTAATTCTATGCGGGAGTTATATTTGATATATGGTTCAATAAATTTCAAAAAAGAATGTATGGATGAAAGTTGCCACAGATCTTTACATAAAAGAAAGATATAATATGTAATCAAGTTTGATAATTTCTGTACATCAAATGAAAAATAGAAGTTATGAAATTTCTTTTGAACCCACTTAGTCAATGTAACCCGCTTGTTCATTAATCATAGAGCACGCTCCAAGTCAAGTGAACGTAATTTTTTGTTAACTCGTGTAGAAATTGTAGAACAACGCAGGGAGTTCAGTTGCAGGGACTAAGAGGAGCCAAAATCAGTTTATTCTACTTTGTTTTAGGAATACATACATGTTAATTGTTGAAGTGACATGAAACACGACCGTTTCACAATGCGCTACCATTTCTCGCCCTGTTAACTCTCCATGCTTTCCGTTCAGCGATTCTTACGTTCGGTTACTTTAGATTCTGGGTTCTGGCCAATTTCTCTACACCTCGTCATCGCATGCCTCGCGAGTCTTCTACTTTTCAATTCCTTCTTTACCGCCATCCGTCCCGATTTTTCCAGTCAAAACGGTGAGAATGATGCGACATATTCGCATAGTCCCGCATAGGAGCGTCTCTACCCGTGCTGCCTCCTCTCTCTCACACCCCCACCGCCCACACGCTAACCTCCTGCTTATATTCCTCACCACCAGCAAAGTGTGGCGACGGATGGGTGCACGAGGTAGGGGACAATGTTGAATCAGTACTAGGCAGGTTCGAGGCAAGGAAGCAAAGCCGGCCGACGCTGGATGCGGGAGCTAGATAGGACGCGGTGGCCTTGTGAGTGGAGGGCATAGGGAGCGGAGGTGAGAGGGAGAGCTCGGGAGAGGAGGGACCTTCTCCTTTTTAGTTCCATTTTTTGCCATCCGTTCCTTATTTTTCCAGTCAAAACACTGAGGACGATGCGACATATTCGCGTAGTCCCACATAGGAGCGTCTCTACCTGTGCCGCTCCTCTCCCTCACCCCCACTGTCACATGCGCTCACCTCCTCCTTATCTTCCTCACCACCGGCAAAGCGTGACGGTGGACGGGTGCATGAGGTCGGGGGCGATGTTGCATCGGTACTAGGGAGGTTCGAGGCGTGGAAAAGCAGAGGCGGCCAACGCTGGATGCGGGAGCTGGACGGGAGGCGGTGGCCTCATGAGTGGATGGGGCAGAGGAAGCAGAGGTGAGAGGGAGAGCTCGAGAGCGGAGGTGAGAGGGAGAGCTTGGGAGCGGAGGGGGTGGCACACATTTCTAGGGAAGGCGGAGGAGAGTTTGGGATGGGCAGAGCTCGGGACTCGGGAGCTTGGGTGGAGGGAAAAGGGATCGAGATGGGGGTAGGGGTGGGGGCGGGAATGGGAGGGACCAACTCGTAAGACTTCGGTCAATATCTAAACTGTATGGTTGAGATGACTTAAAGTGAAGATCAAACGGCTAGAAACACGCGTGGAGCAGATGGCCTCAGATGGCTCGCTTTTGCTCAGGCTTAAGCTATAGTATAATGATGGGCTCAGATCGCTGTAGAGCTTCGTTGGGAAACCCCAAGAGGAAGGTATGATGAGCACATCAATAAGTTTTCCCTCAGTTATGAAACCAAGGTTATCGAACCAGTAGGAGCAAGGAAACAAGTCCAAGGTGTTGCAAACAACTTGGAATCCTGCACAACATAAACTCAAGTCTTTGCCCCAACTTACAGTGAGGTTGTCAATCTCACTGGTTTGCTAAAAACAAAGGATTAAACGTATAGTGTAGAAGGTAATGGTTGCTTGTAGAAAGTAAACAGTAACAGTAGATGATGTATCAATTGGAAAAGTTTGGACCGGGGTCCACAGTTCAATAGAAGTGTTCTCCTTAAGATAAATGACATGCTGGGTGAACAAATTATAGCGGGGCAATTAACAGGATTGAGCAAGCATAACAATGCAAATACTGGATATCATGATTCCTATGAGATTTGATTGGGCATTACAACAATATACATAGACCGTAATCCAACTGCATCTATGACTAATAATCCACCTTCAGGTTATCATCCGAACCCCTTCCAGTATTAAGTTGCAAGCAACGGTTAATTGCATTAAGCAATGTGTGTAAAGTAAACAATACAATTGTTCCATGAACAAAAGATTGTTGTTTTCTCCCTAGTAGCAACAACACATCTACAACCTTAGAGATTTCTGTCACTTCCCCAGATTACTAGAGGCATGAACCCACTATTGAGCATAAATAATCCTTCTTGGAGTCACAAACATCTACTTGGCCAAGATAACTACTAGAAACAGAGAGTGCAAGATCACAAACAACACAGACATGATAGAATCAATAATCAATAAGACATGATAGAATCAATAATCAATCTGACATAGTATATCAATATCCATCGGATCCCCGCAAACACAACATGTATGATTACAAATAGATGATCTTGATCATGAACGGATCTCACAAGATCTAATCATGATATCACAAAGGAGGAGAAACAACCATCTAGCTACTGTATGGCCCCATAGTCCAAGGGTAAACTACTCACGCATCATACCGGAGGCTGGCATGGTGATGAAGAAGGCCTTTGGGATGATCTCTCCCCTCCGGCAGGGTGCCGAGATGACCTTTAGATCCCCCCTGATCTAGAGACGATGGTGGCGGTGGCTACGGACTGTTTCGTGGAGATTTGATCGGGTGTTTAGGGTTTTTGCATCAGGGGGCTTTTATAGGCGAAGAGGCGAGGCAGGAGGGTGCCCGAGGCACCCACACCAGGTGGTGGTGCGCCCTAGGGGCTGCTCGCGCCACCCTAGGGTGTGGTGGCTTCATGGCCCCACTTCGTCTCCCCTCTGGACTTTTTGTTCTCTTCAGTAAAATATTGACTTTGGATTTTGTTCTGTACAATTCCGAGAATATTTCCTTACTATCTTTTCTGAAACCGAAAATAGTAGAAAACAGGCAACCGGCACTGCGGCATCTTGTTAATAGGTTACTCCTAGAAAATGTTTAAAAATATCTCAAAGTGTCTAGAAAGAGACCTGAGATTTTTATTGATGAAGAAGGGGATGCCTTGGGCATCCCCAAGCTTTGACGCTTGTAACTCTTGAATATTTCTTGGGGTGACACGGGGTGGCATCCCAAGCTTGAGATTTTATCCATTCTTCATCTCATTACATCATTCTTCCCCTACACTTGAAAATTTCCTTCATACAAAACTTCACACAATCTTCATTAGCAACATTAGTGTATTCAAGATAATAGGCCCTTGGGTTTTGTTTTAAAACAAGGAAAACTTCCATGAAAACACAAGCTACTATAGAAATTCCTTTAAAAAGCTCAAGTGATCAAGGAGAACTCAAAAATAAACCAATTTAGAAGCAAATGAAAATAATGGCAGAAATCTATCAAAACAGACCAACAGGTAAAATCGATTTATTCGAAGAGCTTCTGTTGCTCAAATAGAAAAGCGTTGAAATAATGGAAGTTATATAACAACCTGGGGTATTTAATCAGAAAATTACAGCTCAACCCGACATATAGAGATTTTTCATGAATTTTTACAGCGAAGCACAAAAATCTGTTTCGGGACAGCAACTTCCCCAAATCTTACTTCTCTCTCATTAGAGGTTATTCATGGCACAAAAACCACTAAAAAGGATAAGAAGAGGTTATTACAGAAATAATAACTTCCAAGACTCAATAAAACTATTGGGTTATCTCCCAAAAAGTACTTTTCTTTAACGTCTTTAAGTTAGGCTTGATAGTTTAAGAAGATGATCAAATAAGAAATATGAATTGAAGTAAAAGAGAGTATCAAGAAGCAAATTCAAAGCATATTTAAGTCTAACCCACTTCATATGCATAGGAATCTTGTAAGAAAATAAATCAAAGAAGCACATAGAGAGGTGTTTTAGTACCATGAAAACTTTTACAACCATATTTTCCTCTCTCATGATAATTTTTAGTAGCCTCATGAATAAACTAAACAATATAACTATCACATAAAGCATGCTTTTCATGACCTACAAACACATAATTTTTATCAAGCGCA
Organism: Avena sativa; assembly: GCA_916181665.1. Taxonomy (NCBI): domain Eukaryota; kingdom Viridiplantae; phylum Streptophyta; class Magnoliopsida; order Poales; family Poaceae; genus Avena; species Avena sativa. The sequence continues at coordinate 382,878,304 of OV702284.1, forward strand.
AAAATAGTGGGATTAAAATCTTCAAACCCACTTTTAACAATTTTATAACCAGATGACTGGTCATTCTCAAGAGGTATGGGGTTCCAAGATAAAGTCAAGACCTCTCCAATCTCATTTTCAATAGTAGTACTATTAATATTATCAACCAATATAGGACCATCATCTAGAGATTTATCATAAACATTTTCTAAGCAAAACTCTTTAGTACCATGCATTTCGAAGTCAGGCACAAATAAAGGATTATCATAGATAACAGGAGCATACTTATTATCACAAGTTTTACTCATAGTAGATATTTCAAAAGGACCCATAGGAGCATAACATTCATCCTCATTTGGTAAGCATGGGAGACAATCAAATAATGTAAGGGATGAAGAGTTATTCTCATTAGAAGGTAGGCATGGGTAGATCCATTCTTCCTCCTTTTGTTCATCACTCTCCTCCTCTTTTTCATCTAATGAGCTTTCAGGTTCAAAAATTTCTTCTTCCATAAGCTCCTGCAAGGCATTAGTCTCTTCCGTTTGTGGAAAGTATTTATTAATATATTCAATAATATAGCCATTTTCTTCCTTGTAATTATCAAAGCAAAATTTAAGTATATCATAAACCTCATATTCATAATGTGAATCATCAGTATTTTCAAGCAAACTAGCAAGTTCAAATGCACCCTTCCAAGCAATAAATTCTTCAATTTGTTCCACGTCATAAAAGTCATAATTTCCTTTAACATAAGAAGATATGGTAACATTATCATTATACTCACATTGAAAGGGGAGATGTTTATACCTCCTACAACAACAAGATTTCTCAAAGCAATAAGTAACATTATAAGTAGAGCACATGTTTCTAGCAATGGTATTCAATTTATTAATTTGTTCCCATAAGTGTTTCCCTTTTTGTGACAAATGGTGTTCCTCATAATAATATTTTTGTTATTCTGTGAACCCACCTTGCCAATAAGATCTACTTTCAAAGAAACCAGCCATTGATAGAAAGCATGACAAAGCAAGGCATGCTGGTTTGCTCAAGACTTTGCCCCAACTTACAGTGAGGTTGTCAATCTCACTGGTTTGCTGAAAACAAAGGATTAAACGTATAGTGTGGTAGGTAATGATTGCTTGTAGAAGGTAAACGGTAACAGTAGATGATGTAACAATGGTAAAGATTGGACGGGGGTCTATAGTTCACTAGAGTTGTTCTCCTTAAGATAAATAGCATGGCATGCTGGGTAAACAAATTACAGCGGGGCAATTGACAGGAACTGAGCAAGGCATAACAATGCAAATACTAGGCATTCATGATTCCTATGATATTTGATTGGGCATTACAACAATATACATAGACCTCCATCCAACTACATCTATGACTAATAATCCACCTTCAGGTTATCGTCCGAACCCCCTCCAGTATTAAGTTGCAAGCAACGGATAATTGCATTAAGCAATGTGTGTAAACTAAGAAATACAATTGTTCCATGAACAAAAGATTATTGTTTTCTCCCTAGTAGCAACAACACATATACAACCTTAGAGATTTCTGTCACTTCCCTAGATTCAATAGAGACATGAACCCACTATCGAGCATAAATACTCCTTCTTGGATTCACTAGCATCTACTTGGCCAAGATAGCTACTAGAAACGGAGAGCATGCAAGATCTCAAATAACACAGACATGATATAATCAATAATCAATCTGACATAGTATCTCAATATCCATCGGATCCCTGCAAACACAACATGTATGATTACAAATAGATGATCTTGATCATGAACGGAGCTCACAAGATCTAAACATGATATCGCAAAGGAGGAGAAACAACCATCTAGGTACTGTATGGACCCATAGTACAAGGGTGAACTACTCACGCATCATACCGGAGGCTGGCATGGTGATGAAGAAGGCCTGCGGGATGATCTCTCCCCTCTGTCAGGGTGCCAGGAAGAGCTTCAGATCTCCCCGATCTAGGGATGATGGTGGCGGCGGCTACACACTGTTTCGTGGAGATCGGATTGGGTTCTTAGGGTTTTGGCATCAGGGGGCTTTTATAGGCTAAGAGGCGAGGCAGGGGGCGGCCAGGGGGCCCACACCCTGCCTAGGCACGGCCTAGGGTGGGCCCACGCCTGGGGGGTGCGGCCACCCTGTGGCGCCCCTCCGGTCGCCCTTTGATCTCTGTGTTCTTCTCGGTGAAATATTGACTTTGGCTTTTGTCCCATCCAATTCTGAGAATATTTCCTTACTAGCTTTTCTGAAACCAAAAACAGCAGAAAAAGGCAATTGGCACTGCGGCATCTTCAACTGGCACTGCGGCATCTTGTTAATAGGTTAGTCCTAGAAAGTGTATAAAAATACCTCAAAGTGTAGACAAAGCATAGCAAAGTTGATACTAAACAAGGATGGAACATAAAAAATTATAGATACGTTTACGACGTATCATATAATTACATGAGAAATGCAAAAAAGTAGATCCATAATTTTGGGCATATTACAAACTGCATAATTATTAACAAAAATTTACAAATTTAAATGTTATCGATCTAGAGGAGAGAGACATCCCAAAGGCATATGGGGCGTGCCGGACATGAAATCGCCTCTAGTCGTGTGCCCCAACAGCTGTTCCGTACGACACGGTCCAATATAATATTCTCGCACCACAGGAGACATGCTCGGCACCTAGGACGCAACGCGCTAGCGATCGTTGCGCTTGGCGGGCCAGCCTCGTTATTGGCATAGTGGTTGATCGGCGTTACTTGTGATGTCGTCGCTTATCTCCCCGTGGCTGCTTAATGGCGGCGTAGGGAGGCGTCTCTTTGTCATAGGGGCGCGTCGCTGGCGCAGAGAGTGGACGCGTGTAGAAGAGCCAGCGACTGTGCTTGCTTACTCCGGTGTTAAATACTGCTTGACGTCTTTCATTTATCCACACGCAAAGCATAAAGCTCTCACACATGTCTACTGTGTCCTTCTCACCATCAAGCCTTTTTTCTTCCTAGTCACTATCTACGACCATGCCTCGCCGTCTACCAATTTGCTGGGCCAAGCTTCCCATGCCCACAGCGCATCCCTCTGCCGGAACCAACTTCTCCGACCTCCTCGGACGACGACTCCAACCCGCTGGACTTCTCCTCAACGGACAATTCCGAGGAGGAGGTGGTGGAGGAGGTGCTTGATCCGCTGCAATGCGCCATCATCGACTCTACGAGAGTGAGAGGGAGAGGAGAAACGAGGTTCGTAGCCTCAAAAAGATTAACTGGTACTTTGAAGTTTGCAGCGCGGAGATTGTGAGACCCTGGCGTATGGCTTAATAGGATTGATAGGATACCCATATCAACAAGTTGCAACTTATTTTCCGGAAGCTCGTCTGAAAAGAACTCTGAGGTTAAGCATGCTTGTCCTAGATCAATTTGAGGATGGATGACTGACCAGGAAGTGGGTACCGGGTGCGCACGAGTGAGGATAAAGTGGGCATAAAAGACTAGTGTTGGTCTGTGGGGCTAGTCTAGAGATCCTATTGAGTTGCCAGGAGTAATAGCGTGGGAACAGAGAGTCCGAGGTTTTACAAGTGGTATCAAAGCCAATCCTCGCTGTTACACGGGTGTGTGCGAGTTAATGGCGGACATGTGGAGCATGGCGCATGTGGCCCATAGTAGACAATGTATTCTGATAGGCCACTTAATGACACTGGCTTCGCTCCTTATTGAGCATAATTATCTTCCTTAATAATTTGAGGGGCGGTCCCTCAAACTGAGCCAATGGATCCAATTCTGAGAAAAAGTCCTTGCATGGTTCCATCAACTTGCGTGTTCTGAATCGACTTCTCATCTATAAAGAAGAGACCGATTTTACCGATCAGTTTCTAGGGCATGATAATTTCCAAAGTCTACTGAACACTTTCTTGGGAATCGATCCACCGTACCAACACGATTGGCTGGTGTTACTGATACCGGACCCATTATAACCCCGATTGGAAGGGCAGGCCAGTCTGAGGCTCTGGGCATGGCACATTGTAACACCCTCATATCAGCCATATGCAAGTTTTCAGCGATTCCCGCCAAACCCGCATAGAAACGATTCAAAGGTGCCCACCAGGCACTTTCGTGCGGGTGGAAAATGAAGTAATACCATTACACAATAGTCCGTGATGGAACCCACAAAACAGATATATACAACACGATTCCATGAGTCAAGAATACAGAGATATAGTACAAATATCCAAATCACCTTGAAATCGATACAACATATGACTACGGACAAGATGCAAATGGGGATAAGAGCCCTAAAGAATAACCAATGGCGTCCATAACCCTGCCCGGGACAAGCCGGAAGGGTAACCCTGCTAACGATGTCTATCTCAAAACCTACTAAACAAAAGGGGTGCCTACAAAGGGTAAAGGAAAAAGAGAGTGGTCAGTACTGAGGCCAGTACATGGAGAGACTTAGAATTCGGCGGTCCTCGCCTACATAGGTATGGTGTACTGAAGCGGTAGCGAAGCATGCGCTAATCAACCTATAGAGACTCGATACAATAGTCGACTATCAGAGAGAGGTAAGAAAGACCTATTCAGAACCAACCTGATACTATCACCAAACATATCCATCCTGGTATTTCCCCCTCGAGAACAAACGAGGAAGTCGGAATTTTTTCACATTTGCCACACTTTTTACCTGAAATTTGCATATTTGCCACATGACCACCACATGTCAGTGACACAGAAAATGGCAAATATGCAAAGTGCAAAGAAAAGTGTGGCAAATGTGCAAATCCCCCGAGGAAGTCATGCCGAGGAAACTCACATGGTTGGCAATTTTATTCATTCTTTCCATGGTGGTTAATCCAACTTACTAGTCATATCAGATACAAGTCATATTATAACAGTAAACTTTAGTTATAGTTGTCTATGATCGAGATACCGTGATCCAAGTTGTTCATAACCGCAAACATGACTTTTCAAAAAGATTTAACCCTGCATGGGTGCACCAAAGTTTCCACACACACTTCGACCCTTGTTGACAGATCAATTAACATACTTCCATAGGTATGTCGGCAGGGCCTAAGACACGATGCTTTCCCTAACCCAAATAAAATACATGGGGGCCACCCGAAAGAGCGAATGTTACGAGGTATAGCTAATCCTCCGCATACGGACCCTGAGGTTGTGTGGACTTGCACGGGAGCAGAGTTCATAGAGAAAATATTCCCCTGATATAGTGACACACCTAAGCAACAGTAATAAACGCTCATCGAGCAACATGTAATAAACATGGCATGAAAACTTCAAACTAGTTTGTGTCCCCTAGTACAGTAATTTGAAATCAGGTACTAAGCCGATAGGGGTGCCCACACACCCCAAATGTGGTTAGCCCGCTCAGTATCGGAACAGGTATCAAGAACTCGGGTGCTAGGTGGACACAAGTGGGTGGTTAACAACCAAATCTAAACTATTACCCACCGGTGCCTCTTCATTAATTATATCCATGTTAATATTTAATAAACTAGCTGTTATTAAAACCACGATCATCTCCACCTTTATGAATATGCCAAACCCCAACATCAGTGGAACATCGACGATGCAAAGCAGCACCTGAGCAAGCGACTACAACTCGCAAGGCCAACTATATATCCGAACAACAAGCAATAGGAGGTGTCTGATGGCTTAGATCACTATAGAGCTTCATTGGAAAATCCCAAGAGGAAGGTATCATGAGCACAACAGTAAGTTTCCTCTCAGTTATGAAACCAAGGTTATCAAACCAGTAGGCGTAAGGAAACAACTCCAAGGTGTTGCTAACAACTTGGAACCTGCACAACACAAACTCAAGACTTTGCCCCAACTTATAGTGAGGTTGTCAATCTCACCGGCTTGCTGAAAACAAAGAATTAAACGTATAGTGTGGAAGATAGTAGTTGCTTGTATAAAGTAACGGTAATAGTGGATGATGTATCAATCATAAAGATTGGACCGGGGTCCACAGTTCAATTGAGGTGTTCTCCTTAAGATAGATAACATGCTGGGTGAACAAATTACAGTGGGGCAATTGACAGATTGAGCAAGCATAACAATGCAAATACTAGACATCATGACTCATATGAGATTTGATTGGGCAATACAACAATATACATAGACTGTAATCCAACTTCTTCTATGAATAATAATCCACCTTCAGGTTATCATCCGAACCCCCTCCAGTATTAAGTTACAAGCAACGGAAAATTGCATTAAGCAATGTGTGTAAAGTAAACAATACAATTGTTCCATGAACAAAAGATTGTTGTTTTCTCCCTAGTAGAAACAACACATCTACAACCTTAGATATTCCTGTCACTTCCCCAGATTACTAGAGGCATGAACCCACTATCGAGCATAAATACTCCCTCTTGGAGTCACAGGCATCTACTTGTCCAAGATAGCTACTAGCAACAGAGAGCATGCAAGATAACAAATAACACAGACATGATAGAATCAATAATCAATCTGACATAGTATATCAATATCCATTAGATCCCCGCAAACACAACATCTATGATTACAAATAGATGATCTTGATCATGAACGAAGCTCACAAGATTTAAACATGATAGCACAAAGGAGGAGAAAGAACCATCTAGCTACTGTATGGACCCATAGTCCAAGGGTGAACTATGCACGCATCATACTGGAGGCTGGCATGGTAATGAAGAAAGCCTCTGAGATGATCTCTCCCCTCCGGCAGGGTGCCGGGAAGAACTTCAGATCCCCCCGATCTAGGGACGATGGTGGAGGCGGCTACGGATTCTTTCGTAGAGATTTGATCTGGTGCTTAGGGTTTCTGCATCGGGGTGACTTTATAGGCGAAGGGGAAAGGTCGGAGGGTGGCCAGGGGGGCCACACCCAGGGCTGCCCCCCTTGGCCACGTCACCCTAGGGTGTGGCCACCTGGTGGCCCCCCTTCGGCTTCCCTTTGGACTCCGTCTTCTCTCCGGTAAAATATTGAATTTGTCTTTTGTCCCGTCCAATTCCGAGAATATTTCCTTACTAGCTTTTCTGAAACCAAAAATAGCAGAAAACAGGCAACTGGCACTGTGGCATCTTGTGAATAGGTTAGTCCCAGAAAATGTATAAAAATACCTCAAAGTGTAGACAAAACATAGCAAAGTTGATACTAAACAAGCATGGAGCATAAAAAATTATAGATACGTTTATGATGTATCAGTGTGCAATGCAATATAAAGGTTGCAGGGATATATAAGGGGTACATAATCTAAATCATCATAACGCAGATAGCAATAGATCAACAGGAGGAGGTAAAGACTATAAATATAAAATAGGTACAAAGGGGGAGAATGCTCACCTAGAAAACACTATCGAAGGTTCATTCGAAGATCGGGTCGACACTCGCATCAACTCATCGACCTAATTCATGAAGAAGCAAAGCACTAGAAGAAACACTGGATGCACTATTTAATACTACGGCAGAAGATCGGGCATGATGCATGTATGGTGCATGGCATGGAAAATGTGCGATGCAATTAAGCATTATTAAGCGGAACTGGGGTCTCGACAATTCATTAATAGGTTCATATTGTTCAGATACCCCCTCAATTTAAATATTGTCTTAACAAGGCAAAATTATGTCGGTTCACTACACAAATTTAAATGGGGCCAAAATAAGACTAGAAAAGCCAGCATATGGTCTCTATATTTAATTATGAGGTGAATCGGCATAAGGCCCACAAACCACACAATATGTATGCGACATGAGTGATTTAATATGCAACAGGTGTATATCATTTATAAAAATAGGGGTCTTGGAAAACAGGGGTCACACATGGATATCAACGATCTTGGGGTTCTGAGGGTCCGACAGGATTCAGGTCTGTGGACGCCGGGATCGGCCTTCGGGGTCTTAGCGTCTTTGGTTCTGAGAAGAAGAAGAAACACCAGGTCGGTCTTGGAATCCGTGAAGGAGTTCATGGCGTTCTGTGGTCGGGGTTCGTGTGGCGATCTTGTTGCCGATGGAGAAATTGTTTGATACCGGGGCCTTTAGGAGATCATGGTAAGCTTCTTGGCTTCGGTCTGCCTCTCGAACAACATTGGAAAGTGGCGGCGAATGAACTGAAACACCCGGGGGCAATGCCACTTATCCAACAACCACAACAGAGTATCTATACGCCACCAGGAAAGCACCAACCCAACTTGGTACTGCAGCAACATATAGGTGTTGGAATTATGCCCTAGAGGCAATAATAAAGATGTTGTTGTTATAATTATTGTTCATGATAAAGTTTATATTCCATCCTAGAATTGTATTAAGCGGAAACTTTGATAGTTGTGTGGTTTATGAAAAACACCGTGTCCCTAGTACGCCTCTATGGACTAGCTCATTGATTAATGATGGTTAAGGTTTCCTAACCATAGACATGAGTTGTCGATTAATAATGAGATCATGTCATTGGGAGTGTTCTAACTAGACACTGTGTCCCTAGTACGCCTCTATGGACTCCCATAAGGCACGTAAAACATGCAACAACAAAGTAGAGGCGTCTAACTTGTTTTTGCAGGGAGTGTTCTGTGATATGGTATGGCCCAAGATATGATGTGTATGTTGTATGCAATGATCATGTTTTGTAATATTTCACGACTTGCATGTCGATGAGTACACAACCGGCAGGAGCCATATGGTTTTCTTTGTAATTGTGTATGACCTGTGTGTCAACTTCTTATACGCCATGTAATAGCTTTACTTTATCGCTAAGTAGTTAGCAATAGTTTTAGTTGCTATTCGTGGCGGAGGCAATCATGGTGGAGTGATGGAGATCATGCTGGCGCGCACAAGATGGAGATCATTGCGCGGAGATTGGCTATACCATGTCACATAAAATTATATGCATGTCATGTTTATCCTTTTATGTATCTTATTATGCTTAGATCGCGACGCTAGCATTATAAGATGATTCCTCACTTAAAGATAAAGATAAAATTGTGTTCTCCCCATATATGCACCGTTGCGAAAGTTCGTCGTGTTCAAGCACCTCGTGATGATCGGGTGCTATAAACTGTACGTTCACATACAACGGGTGCAAGCCAGTTTTGCACACGCGGAAATACTTGGGTTTGACTTGACGAGCCTAGCATGTACAGACATGGCCTCGGAACACACGAACCGAAAGGTTAAGCATGAGTCATATGAATGATATGATCGACAATTTGTTGTCCACCATTGAAACCACATCTCTTCTCGTGAAGATCGGATTAGGTGTGGTGAATTTGGATCGTGTTCACTAAACAACTTGAGGGATGTTGAATTTAGTGGGAGTTCATCTAGTAATTTGATTAAGTTGAACTAGTTATCATGAACATAGTCTAAATTGTACTTGCAAATTTTGTAGATCAAATGGCTAAGTCCAACTTCAACTTCAACGTTTTTGCTGAGAAAGAAAAGCTTAAGATCAATGGGTCTAACTTCACCAACTAGTTCCACAATCTGAGAATCATTCTCGCTGGCGGACAAAAGGACTATGTCCTTGAGAAAGCGCTAGGTGACGCCCCTGCTATTGATGCACCTGCTGATGAAAAAGCTGTTTATCAGTCGTGCAAAGATGATTATGGAGTGATTAAGAGTACCATGTTGTTTGCTATGGAATCGGACCTTCAAAATCGTTTTGAGGAGTTCGCCGGGCCCTTTGAGATACTTGAGGAACTGAAAACCATGTTCCAGACTCAGGCCCGTTCTGAGAGATATGAGATTTCTGAGAAGTTCTTTAACTGCAAGATGGAGGAAGGGAGTTCCGTTAGTGAGAACGCCATTAAGATGTCGGGCTACACTCAACGTCTTGAGCAACTGGACTGCAAGATTCCAGAAGAGCTCAAGATTGATAGAGTTCTGCAATCACTCCCTCCTAGCTACAAAGGTTTTGTAGTTACTCATAATCAGATTGGTTCCACTGATACGATCACCGAGATCTTCGCTAAGCTGAAAGCTGCGGAGGTGGACATCAAGAAAGATAATCATGTGTTGATGGTCAACAATCCCCCTAGCTTTAAGAAAGGGAAGGGTGCCAAGAAATCCTTCAAGAAAGGCAGCGGCAAGCGCGTTACCCCTGCTGAGAAGAAGCTCAAGTCTGGACCTAAGCCGGATACTGAGTGCTTCTATTGCAAGGAGAAGGGTCACTGGAAGCGCAACTGTCTGAAGTACTTAGCGGACAAGAAGGCTGGCACCATTAAAGGTATATTTGATATACATGTTATTGATGTTTACCTTACTAGCGCTCGTTGTAGTGCCTGGGTATTTGATACTGGTTCAGTTGCTAATATTTGTAACTCGAAACAGGAGCTACGGAATAGACGACAGCTAGCAAGGGATGAGGTGACGATGCGCATTGGCAATGGATCAAGAGTTGATGTGATGGCCGTCGGCACGCTCTCCTTAGTTTTACCTTCGGGATTAGTTTTAAACCTTAATAAGTGTTATTATGTGCCTGCGTTGAGCATGAACATTATATCTAAATCATGTTTATTGCAAGACGATTATTCATTTAAATCGGAGAAAAATGGTTGTTCTATTTATATGAATAACATATTTTATGGTCATGCACCTGCTATGAATGGTTTATTTCTTCTGAATCTCGAAAGCAATGAAACACACATCCATAACATTGAGGCTAAGACATGCAAAGTAGATAGTGATAATTCAACTTATTTGTGTCAGTGCCGTCTAGGTCATATTGGTGTAAACCGCATGAAGAAACTCCATTCTGATGGACTTTTGGAGTCTCTTGATTTTGAATCATTTGACACGTGCGAGTCGTGCCTCATGGGCAAGATGATCAAAACCCCGTTCTCCGGAATGATGGAGCGAGCAACAGACTTGTTGGAAATCATACATACTGATGTATGCGGACCAATGAGTGTTTCGACGCACGGTGGATATCGCTATTTTCTTACTTTTACTGATGACTTAAGTAGATATGGGTATATCTATTTAATGAAACATAAATCTGAAACGTTTGAAAAGTTCAAAGAATTTCAGAACGAAGTGGAAAACCATCATAACAGGAAAATTAAATTTCTACGATCCGATCGTGGAGGTGAATATTTGAGTTATGATTTTCTCACACATCTTAAAGCAAGCGGAATTGTTTCGCAACTCACGCCACCCGGAGCACCACAACGCAATGGTGTGTCTGAACGCCGGAATTGAACTCTATTAGATATGGTGCGATCAATGATGTCTCTTACAGATTTGTCGTTATCATTTTGGGGTTATGCATTAGAAACCGCTGCATTCACTTTAAATAGGGCACCATATAAATCCGTTAAGACGACACCGTATGAACTGTGGTTTGGTGCTAAACCTAAGTTGTCGTTTCTTAAAGTTTGGGGATGCGAAGCTTATGTCAAGAAGTTGATGCCGGACAAGCTCGAACCCAAAGCGGAGAAATGCGTCTTCATAGGATACCCTAAGGAAACGATTGAGTATACCTTCTACCATAGATCCGAAGGCAAAGTGTTTGTTGCAAAGAACGGATCCTTTCTTGAGAAGGAGTTTCTCTCGAAAGAAGTGAGTGGGAGGAAGGTAGAGCTAGACGAGGTTATTGAACCTTCTCTCGAGTTGGAGAGTAGCGCAGCACCTGAAATTGTTCCAGTGTCGTCTGCACCAACAAGAGAGGAAGCTAATGATGAGGATCATGAAACTTCGAACGATGCTGCTGTTGAAAGTCGCAGGTCGACAAGGTCACGTGCCCCTCCTGAGTGGTATGGCAACCCTGTCTTAACTGTCTTGTTGGTAGAAAACCGTGAACCTGCGAACTATGAGGAAGCAATGATGAGCCCAGACTCTGAGAAATGGCTAGAGGGCATGAAATCCGAATTGGGATCCATGAGCGAAAACCAAGTATGGACTTTGGTGGACCCTCCTAGCGACCGAAATGCCATTGAGTGCAAATGGATTTTCAAGAAGAAAACGGACGCGGATGGTAATGTTACTGTCTATAAAGCTCGGCTTGTCGTGAAAGGTTCGACAAGTTCAAGGTGTTGACTACGATGAGACTTTCTCTCCCGTAGCGATGTTTAAGTCCATTCGGATTTTATTAGCAATTGCTGCATTTCATGATTATGAAATATGGCAGATGGATGTCAAGACCGCGTTCCTCAATGGCAACATTGATGAAGAATTGTATATGATGCAGCCCGAAGGTTTTGTCGATCCTAAGGATGCTAATAAGGTGTGCAAACTTCAGCGTTCCATTTATGGACTAAAGCAAGCATCTCGGAGTTGGAACCTTCGTTTTGATAAAGTGATCAAGAGCTTTGGATTTGTTCCAAATCACTACGAAGCTTGTATCTACAAGAAAGTGAGTGGGAGCTCAGTGAAATTTTTAGTACTATATGTGGATGACATATTGATTATTGGAAATGACATTGATATGCTTAACGATGTGAAGAGTTATTTGAACAAATGTTTTTCAATGAAAGACCTAGGAGAATCTGCTTATATAGTAGGCATCAAAATCTATAGAGATAGACAAAGACGCCTAATAGCTTTAAGCCAAAGTACATACCTAGACAAAGTTCTGAAAAGGTTTAGAATGGATAAGGAAAAGAAAGGTTCAGTGCCCATGTTGTCAGGTAAGATATTGAGCAAGGCTCAGTGTCCAGCTACGGTAAATGATAGAGAAACTATGAGCAAAGTGCCATATTCCTCGGCCATAGGTTCTATCATGTATGCCATGCTGTGTACTAGACCGGATGTGTCCAATGCTCTTAGTTTGACGAGCAGATACCAAAGTGATCCAGGAGTGGAACACTGGACAGCCGTAAAGAACATCCTAAAGTATTTAAATAGGACTAAAGAAATGTTCTTGGTCTATGGAGGTGATGAGCAGCTCGTCGTAAAAGGTTACGTCGACGCCAGTTTCGACACCGACCCGGATGATTCTAAATCTCAGACAGGATACGTTTATATTTTGAATGGAGGAGCTATGAGCTGGAGAAGCTGCAAGCAAAGCGTGATCGCGGGATCTACAGTAGAATCGGAATACATGGCTGCTGCAGAAGCGTCAAGTGAAGGAGTTTGGATTAGGAACTTCATCACTGAGCTTGGTGTGGTTCCAAGTGCCTTGGACCCACTGGAGATACTGGATATATTGTGTGACAACATGGGCGCCATAGCACTGGCTAAGGAACCAAGATATCATCCAAAGACCAAACACATCAACCGCCGGTTTCATATAATTCGAGATTATATAACAGATGGAGATCTGAAGATTAGCAAAGTACATACGGATCTGAATGTCGCAGATCCGTTAACTAAACCTCTTCCACGAGCAAAACATGATCAGCACCTTAATGCCATGGGTGTTAGATTGTTGCCAGATGTAAACTAGATTATTGACTCTAGTGCAAGTGGGAGACTGTTGGAATTATTCCCTAGAGGCAATAATAAAGATGTTATTGTTATAATTCTTGTTCATGATAAAGTTTATATTCCATGCTAGAATTGTATTAAGCGGAAACTTTGATACTTGTGTGGTTTATGAACAACACCGTGTCCCTAGTACGCCTCTATGGACTAGCTTATTGATTAATGATGGTTAAGGTTTCCTAACCATAGACATGAGTTGTCGATTAATAATGAGATCATGTCATTGGGAGAATGATATGATGGACAGACCCAAATAAAGCAGAGAAATTAGATTGTGTCATCGTGTTCATCTTTGAGAAGCTTTTTCTATGTCAAATATTGTATTCCTTAGACCATGAGATAATGCAACTCCCTGGTATCGGAAGAAAGCTTTGAGGTCATCAAACGTCATCCTATGAGAGGGTGATCATAAAGGTGTCTCTCAGGTGATCAGAAAGTACTTGTTGGGTTGTATGTATCGAGATGGGATTTGTCCCTCCCGAGTCAGAGAGATATACTTTGGGCCCACTCGGTAATCGATATCAACACCGCTTGCAAGCACGTGGTTAAGGAGTTAATCACAAAGTGATATCGGATTACGAAACGAGTAAAGTATTTGCTGTGAACAAGATTGAACTAGGTATGCCGACGAATCTCGGGCAAGTAAAATATCGCGTGACAAAGGGAATACATATATGAGATTAATTGAATCCTGGCATCGTGGTTCATCCGATATGATCATCGATGAATATGTGGGAGTCAATATGGTTTTCCAGATTCCGCTGTTGATTATTGATAGAAGATCATGTTTGCATATTCTCGAACCCGTAGGGTCACACACTTAACGTGCATCGATGCTAGGATAGAATGGATAATTGGTTTATGAGTTTTTGTTCGGAGTCTCGGATGAGATCCAGGACATCACGAGAGGTTCCGGAATGGTCCGGAGAATAAGATTCATATAATGGAAAGCAGTTTTTGGATTTCGGAATCGTTTCGGAGTATTCGATATTGTACCAGAAGGTTCTAGAAGCTTCCGGAGTGGGACCAACATGGCCCCACTTGTAGGAGGGGTGCGTGGGCCTATGAGGGAGTGCCCTGGCCTCATTGGGCCAGGGGCACAAGGCCCCATAGGCCCAGCCGGCCAAAACCCTAGGGGAAACCCTAGGAAACCTTCTAGAAGGGGGGAAGACTTGCCCCCCCACTCCACCCTTGGGGCCGCCGCCCTAGGGCTTGGAGGAGGGGGCAAGGGGGCCAGCCAGCCCCCTATATAAGGTGGTCAGGGGGCGCACCCTCCCCTCACCCCAAACCCTAGCCGCCGACCTACTGCCCTCCACCTCTCTCTCTCTCTCTCTCTCTCTCTCTCTCTCTCTCTCTCTCTCTCTCTCTCTCTCTCTCTCTCCCGACTGCGCGCAGGCGAAGCCCTGCCGCAAAAACTCTCCACCATTGCACCACACCGTCGTGCTGCAGATCCAATCTATCTCTCCACCCCACTTGTTGGACCGAGGAAGGAGGAGACGTCGCGGCACCGTACGTGTGCATCTCTCGGAGGCGCCGCCACTTGCGGCGTTGGATCGGATCGGATCGCGAGGAGGAGAAGGCTAGTTCGACTACATCACCCACGTTCTGTTGAACGTTTCTGCTGTGCGATTTCTTCAAGGGTATGAAGATCTCATCTATCCCTCTTGTTCATTGCATCTCCTAGATTAGATCTTGGCTTTCCCGTTCGCATCCGTAGAATTTTTTTGATTTACTATGTTGCGAAACCCTTCAATAGGAACATTGGAGAAGAGGCAGGCATTCTCAGGAATGATGGGCTAGGGCACGGTCTTGCAGAGGCACACACATCCAACTGAAGCAAAGGGGGCACGAAGCTGGGGAAACGCCACAGCGGGTAGAGGAGGCGCGCGGGAACCAGCGGTGGGGCCCGAGGAAGCTCCGGGCGAGGAGACGCGGGACGCGGCAGAGGGCGACGGTGAACAACATGTCGAGGAGGAGGGGACGTCGGGAGGGTCGGTGGTGGCATAGAGGGACTCGACACGAGGCACAGGTGCCGGTCGAGGAAGGGCACCACACACACGGGGGTAGGAGAACGGGGCGTATATGGGATGCAGAGGGCGGTGAGGAGGGGAGAGGTGGACGAGGAAGGGGAGGCCAGGTGGAAGGGGCGGGAGATGGCGGCGGGGGAACAACAAGCAGGGAGGGGCATGCTCGAGCGG
The DNA here is from genome assembly GCA_916181665.1 of Avena sativa. Classification (NCBI taxonomy): domain Eukaryota; kingdom Viridiplantae; phylum Streptophyta; class Magnoliopsida; order Poales; family Poaceae; genus Avena; species Avena sativa. Next base: position 382,893,897 of record OV702284.1, read on the forward strand.
GGAGAGGAGCGGTCGAGGCAGGATCGTGGGGTGGAGGACAGCAGGCGAGGAGGAAGGTAGCGAGGGAGCGGGTCGAGGAGAGAAGCGAGGTAGGAGGGAGAGGACACAGGCCGTGGGTAGGGAATGACGCGTCGGGCGTGTGGTGGGGCCACGGTAGGGCCGAGTGGGATTGTGTGAGCGAGCGTTACAGGGAGGGTGTGCAGGCGCTGGGTGGTCGCATCACTGGCCGGGTGTGCATGAGTGTGTCAGTGATGTGTGTGGGTCGTTGTGCGCGTGTTGGGTGCGTTGTGTCAGGTTAGGTGTGTGTGGCATCCGTGTGTTGTGCAGCGCATGCGGCGGCGGTGTGGTGTGGGGGATGGGGATGGTTGGTAGGATTAGGGTTTTGGGGTTTGGGGATTTTAGGGTTAGGGTTTGGTGGTAGTGGGCTGGGTGGCCTTCGGTTGGGCCTTCAGGCCTGGCCGTTGGCTGCCTGGCCCCCCACAAAAATATTTTTTATTTTTATTTTATAAAACTTTTTATAAATATTTTTAGACAAATAAAGATATCTGGAAACAACGGAATTTTGTATTTGAAATAAAGGAGGGGACTAAAGTAGTAAATAAAATAGGGTTTTTAGTAAAATAGTTTTAGGCAAAAATAATATGCATGATGTCATGATGATGCGCGAAGATAAAGGCATGGAATTTTCTGTTAGTGGTTTTATCCAGGGTGCTACAATTCGACACCACTAACAATGGATCTCGCCCTCGAGATCTGCCTCATGGTACGGGGAAAAAGGCCGACAACCTGAATCTTCTTGCTTTGTGTAGATCTTCACGACACCACTAACAAAGATTCTTTCTCCATCTTGAAATCGGCGACACCACCAACAATGGATCGTTGTTCATGATTGTTGGTAGAACACTTCGGAGAGACAAAGGCGAAGGTAGAGGTCTCAAAAGATAAGGCCACCTCTGACTTCGATAGAAGGAGAGAAAAAATGCATTCTAATCCACTTCATTGTACAAGAGCAAATAGAATGAGTAGTCGGCATGGGGGCCAATCCATCACGCACCCAAACTATTACTCTGCACATGCAGTAGAAAATCATGCACCCCATTCTTAGAATTAGATTGAATATCTTGATAAGGGATGTTCAGAAATAAAGGAGTGATGCAGACTCTTCATCGGATCTGGTGTAGATGATGTCGTTGCGAAGGAGAACACCAGAAGATACAAAGAAAAAGTTTAGTGAATTTTTGGTTCATTAAAAGGTACACAGAGGAAGATTACTCAGATAGCATGAAAACCTTTTGCAGAACACCGTTGCAAGAAGGAAGTGAAACCCTAAAGTTACGACGGAAACCCAACCACGAGAATTCCTGGACTCAGAGAAAATAAGAAAGCAGATTTAAATCACGCAGAGATAAGGGGATAATAGCATATGGGTAAGGAGTAAAATCAGACCTACCCAGATCTATGGAACCGAATTTTCCAAAATAGTTTTGACACTCTACAATGTATGGTAGCTAGGTTATCCTATAGGTTGGACTAGTGGTGTATCGCAACTGCTGACCTCTGATACCACATTGTAACACCCTCGGATTGTCCCTATGCAAGTTTCAACGATTCGCGCCAAACCCGCATACAAACGATTGAAAGGTGCCCACCAGGCACTTTCGTGCGGGTGGAAAACGAAGTAATACTGATGACCCACGAGTATAGGGGGTGTATCGTAGTACTTTCGATAAATAAGAGTGTCGAACCCAACGAGGAGCAGAAGGTGTTGACTAGTGGTTTGGATCAGGAATTCACTATAAATACTTAGCAAACAAATTTTTAGGGTTTTTTTTTGAAAATTTCTACTGCAGGGGAGTGCCCCACATCCCTTTATTTATTATAGAACAATCCAAAATTTATTTACAAACATATGTACAGGAGAACAAAAACTAAGAACTATCATAACTAGGACAGACTGTCAAGCCATAATGATAGTAAATCCTCATGTCTATCCTTCTATGAAGAAGCAAAGTAATATCATAAACAAAACCAGCCTTCCATCCTTTGAAGGTTGGTTTTAAATTCTTGAAAACCAATCATTCCTTTGCTTCCAGATATTCCAACATGCAATAATTGCAACCTCTAAGAAACAGGGCCCCTGGAAAGATTTAAACGCTCGACAGAAACTTTCCCTCTGGGACACATCTATCCATTGTATCTGAATATAGTTCCACACTCTAGTGCTAAAATTGCACTGAAAGAATAGATGCTTCCAATCCTCAATGACTCCAGTAGGACATAGCACACAACCATGATTTTCAGTGACCTTCCAGTTCCTTCTAAGCAGCATATCCTTTGTATTCAATCTGTCATGAAACAATAGCCAAGCAAAGAACCTATGCTTGGACATGCATCTTCTCTCCTAGATACTTTTTGAAATTAAGTTAGTGGGCATCATTGAAAAACAATGCGTATAGAACAATTGAGACTGATAGACCTCTTTACTTAAATTACAGATCCACTTGTCCTCCTCCTGAGACAAACTCACTGAGCCAATAATTTCCTAGAGTTTATTGTATTCCTGAAATGCCTCAATTGACAGAGGTAGATGAAAGGCATCATGTAGATTTCTCAATGTACCCACATCTCTGACAGAAGCCATCTTATCTCTACCAAAAGAGTATAACCTTGGGAATTTGTTGGCAAGTAATTCTGCATGCCAAAGATCATTCTAGAATAGAATGCTAAATCCAGAACCCACAATGCACTTGGAGATGGACCTCCATTCATACACTAGTTTTAAAATCCCTATCCACCAGAAGGAACCACAAACAGTAACAGCATGAGGGACAGATTCATGATAATACGAATCCCTAATTAACCTTAGCCATGTCAAGTCAGCATTATTATAAAATTTATCCAAATGCTCAATCAATAGGGCTTTATTCTGAATCCTTAAATCAATGACTCCAAGTCCTCCTTTGTCCTTAGGCTTACAGATCATGGGCCATGCAGTCAGTGAGTTAACTTTCTCCTGGTTTTTAGTTTTCCTCTAAAGGCATCTCCTTCTTGCCTTATGTATGTGGGCAAGGAAGAAAGAACAGAGTTTACCAGAATGAGACTATCCCCATATGAAAGAAATGAAACTGTTGCATTTAACCTTCTTTCAACCCTATCAATTAAAGGAGAGAAATCCTTTATTGTGGTTTAATTGTGCCCATGGGTAGTCCAAGGTAAGTGAAAGGCATAGCAACAAGCTAACACTGAAAACCAGAAGCCAAATGTGTGGCTTCTCCATCCGATAGGTTAATTAGAATCATTGAGGACTTGTAGAAATTAACCTTTAATTCAGTAAACTCAGCATATTGTATCAACAAGTCCTTGAAAACCTTCAGCTGATTTTCTTCTGTAGGCAAAATGATTAGGGTCTCATTTGCCTATTGAACAATTGGATAATCCCCTTCCATTGGAATAGGAAGTTTCATAGTTCCATCAATGAAAGCCTTATTTACCATGCTCTATAACAAATCACCTCCCAAGACATATATCATAGGTGAAAGAGGGTCTCCTTGCCTAACACCCCTTTTACAAGCAAAACTCTGTCCTGGCACTCCATTTAAAAGTATAGAAGATGTACCACTTTCAAGGATATTCTTGACTAAGGCAATGAACTTTTTTGGAAAACCTTTATAACTCAGACTTGAAGAATAGCATGATGTTCAATTGTGTCAAAGGACTTTTCAAAATCAATCTTGAAAGCAAAAAATTTCCTTCTTAACTTCTGACATAAGGTTTTTGATAAAGCAGAGAAATAAAGTGAGAGTAAATAAAGACAATAATAATAGTTGCATCAAGTGGCCCAATCCTTTCTTCTGGAAAGGACAAGTCGGTTGTATTACTTATGAGGACCAAATGTTCTCGAGGACACATGGGAATACTGTCAAGTGCTTTCGCTTCATATAGTTGATTAATCTTCTCTAGTTGGATAAGTGTTGTGTGGGTGAACCTATGCTAATGTACCAACTTTACTTGGACTAATACATACTTGCAAGCATATGCAAATAAAAGAAAGTAATTAAGATAAAAACCTAACCACAACATTAAACTCTGAGATCCTACACTCCCTTGTGCAAAGGTTTCCTAACGGGGGTTTAGGTTTCTGTCACTCCGGCAACCCCACAATTAGTAGACAAATACACAATGCATTACCCTAGGCCTATAAAGGTGAAGTATCATGTAGTTGACGTTCACATCACACCACTAGAATAATAAAACCACAACTTAAATATCAAACCATTGAATATTTCTCAACACAATTCCACTACTAACAACATGACTTCTCCCATGTCCTCAAGAACTAAATGAACTACTCACAAGACATCATATGGATAAAGATCAGAGATTATATAATGATAAGTAACAATCTGAACATGAACAATAATTCAATGGTTCCACTCAAAAGCATCAACTACAAAAGTAATCAACGCCGGGAAAGTTTCCCCTAAGAACTATGCAAGATTCAACCCAATTGTTACAGTGGGATGGAGTGGTGGTGATGGTGATGGTGCTGGTGGAGATGATGGTGATGATGATGATCCCGATAAAGTCTAGCTTGATGGCGGTGCTGATGGCGACGATCTCCCCTCTTCGGGAAGGAATTTTCCCGGTAGAATTCTGCCTGCCGGAGAGCTCTTTCTCTCTCTGTAGTTTCCGCCCCGCAGAGGCGGCGGAATCTTTCTGTGGTCGCTTCTCGAGTCTTCGGGTTTTGAGGGGATGTTATAGGCCAAAGGGCGATGCTAGAGGTGGGCCAGGGTGGCCACACCACCTGGTGGCGCGGCCTAGGGGGTCCGCGCCAGGGGGTGGTGTGGGCCCCCTGTGGCCCATCTCCACTTCCCCTTCTGGCTTCCTTCGTCTTCTGAAAAAATAGGGACTTCCATATATTTTCTAGAATTTTCTGATCTTCGCGAATATTGCATCTGGACACCACTTTTTCCATCAGAATCCTGTCTCCGGCAGTTCATCCTCCAAAAATCATCCATCATGCAAAATAGATGAAATAACATAAGTATCACCTCTTAATATGAAATATATCAATGAATAACAGAAAATAATGATATATAATAGTGATGCAAAATGGACGTATTAACTCCCCCAAGCTTAGACCTCGCTTGTCCCCAAGCGAAAACTAAGCTCAATAAACATGACCACAGGTTTATGGAGTGAAGTGTCGATAAAAATAATACGGACAAGAAGCATCACATTTACCAATACACAGATCATAATAGAAAGCAACTCACTATTATATAACTTAACTTGCAATGAGTATGGGACTCACAATAAAGATGCATAAAGACAATCATAATTGGTAATGGAAAACTTTGTTCGTGGTCAGAGAACAGTTGATAGATCATGCTTAGTTTTAAGCAAAGCTTTTATAAAGGAGTTTAGAAAGCAGGAATCTCTTGTTCAAACATAATGGGTTTTTTACAATGATAGCTTTCAAAGTAGTATTCATTCAGATATGAGCACTGTGCAAAACAATGAAGATAATAAACAAGATTGAATAAATCAACATATGGATGATTGAATCACAACAACTCAAATGCTTGCTGGAGATAGAAAGGAATAGGTTTACTAACTCATCATAGAAGTGAAATATAAGCCCTTCATAGGGGGAAGCAGGGATTTCAAGTTTCATAAAGATCTTCCAAAAAATTATGGTACTTACTAGCTTTGAGCTCTCATTGCCCCTATCATAAGCATCTTGAGGTGATTAATGTTAAAGTTAAACAAATATGAAGTATATGCTTGACAAATCATAAGTTGGCAATCTCATGTCCCTTGAGTACGAGGGCCATTCCTCATGCTACTCAAATTTAATCACAAGCAAGTTCTTGTCATTGCAAGTATATGTGTATCATAGAGAACCGCCAACAGGGTACCCCTTGCCCCATGACACAGGAGCATCCCATATCAAAATGACAAGGCAACAGACAGTGAGCATCTCATCGATCTTTTTATTTGCTATTTGCATAGGTTTTTATTGAGGATGCTTCACAGATTGCTCACTATGGTTATGCTGCAAGTTTCCACCATGATTAGGCATGGCTTAGGCTAGCCGCCCAGGCGTTTCTATAACACATATATAATACTCCATGGACTTACAAGCTTCCCTTTTATTTCACATTGCTGACATCCGTAAACAAAAGATCATGATATCAACTGGATATATATATATAGGTGTTTAAAGCGTTCCCCATCACAGCATGGTTCTGCTAATTCCCAACTTATAACTGCAAGCATATAAGCAAAATAGATGACACAATGGTTCAAGTTTATTAAGGGCAAGAAAATAAGGTGTGTCATCAAGTTCGTGAGAGCTTTAATCACTAGTTTTCACATAACAAATAAATTTTTAATTTGGAAGATAGATAAAACTCGAGAATTTACTTGGAATAGCGATAATGCTAATAGGTAGATATAGTGGACACAAATGGCATATGTTTTGGTTCAAGGATTAGATGCACGAGAAGCATTCCCTCTCAGTATAGGTTTTTGGCTAGCAAAGCTGGGTAGCAAGCATAAGAGTTAAAGAAAACAAACAAACATACGAATGATAGAAACAATCATGCGATCTTCCTTGAAAACACAAAAGATCTTAACTTGGGAATACTAAGCTTATGATCCAATCAAGAAAGAAAGAAAATTAAATAATAAAACCACAAGTACTTTTCTATTTTCCTTTCAATACTCAAAATAGTGCTGCTACTGGCCAAAGCTAAGTTTTCCAAAACCAACTAGATTAACTTGATGCTCCCAAAGTGATACCAATACTAACACAAGAGCAATCATATAACAGAAATTGCTAACTAAAATAAGATGTGCAAAAGTAAAAGATGAAACTTCTCATTAATCCATAACGGCACTCACACCAAGGGATACATAGATAACCAACTAGAGGAGAGATACTTCCACAATGCAAACCATCATATATGATAACTTCTCTATTCATTATATGACTCTACTAAAAAGGGTAAAAATGATGAAAGATAATGATGTGATACCGCGACACTCCCCCAAGCTTGGAACAAACCAAGGGGATGGCAAAACCTGATGACGAATTACTCCTTCGATGTTTGTGGTGTCATCATAATTGGAGTGAGGAAATCCTCCAGCATCTTGCGAAGCCTGTTATTATCCTCTTGAATTATATCCACCTTTCTCCTCAGGACTCGGTACTTATCACAAAACTCATCAGTGGCCCGAAGGGCTTCCACTGCTGCAGGGCATGAACTGAGGCCTAGAACTGAGGTCATCATCCCCTGCATATTATGATAAAAAGCATGTCCAATGTTAATTGCCCCTACAAGAGTAGGGTTTCTTGCCCTTGATCCTGCCACAATATGTCCCTCCATGCCTGCTGACATGTTCTTTACTTCCTCCTTGACTCTTCGATCCATGTCTTCATTCCTAGCTATGATCCTTTCTTCTTCCACCCATCTAATGAAAGTCCTTTGTTCAAGGTCATGGAGGATCTTACGCCGGCGTCGCAGCTCATAGTCCTCTGAAAACGAACCCTGGAACGACATATGAACATAACATATCGAAACGAAAACATGACGATAACACGATACATGGAACTCGGGGGGTCCGAGGGATTATATATTATGAAGTTTTACGACATAAGGAAGGTACTGGGCGAAAACGGGACGGAGACGGGCTCCGTGGTGGTCACACCACCCGGTGGCGCGACTAGGTGGGCCCGTGCCACAGGGTGGTGTGAGCTACCCCAGCTCCGTTTCCTTCCCTCTTTCTACTCGTTATCTTCTATATGAAATAAAAACTACAAAAATATAAATTAGAAAGTTTTTCACGAACCTTTTCTTACCAGAACTGTTACCTATTCGAAAACAGGCTCTGTAGGTTCCTGAATTTGGTCATTAATAAATTTTCCAGAGTCACCACTTGAATAATATCAATATCTTCATCTCCAGAAATATAATGTTTGATCCTTTGACCATTCTTCATCTCCTTACATCATTCTATCCCAACACTTGAAAATCTCTTTCATACAAGACTTCACACAATCCTCATTAGCAACATTAGTGTATGCAAGATAATAAACATGTGGGTTCAATTTCAACTAAATTCCATCAAAACATAAGCTACTGTAGCAAATCCTTTCGAAAAGCCAAAACAATTCAAAAAGTAAATCGATTTAAGAGGCAAATGCAAAAATGGTAGATATCTGTCAAAACAGACTAGCAGGTAAAAACCGATCTTTTCAAAGACATTCTGTTGCTCAAATAGAAAAGTGCAAAACTAATTAAAGTTTGGTAATAACTTGGGTCATAAGCACAGAAAATTACAGCTCAATCCGACGTACTGGGATTTTTCACGATTTTTTACAGTGAAGCACAAAAATCTGTTTCAGGATAGCAAAATTCCCCACATCTCACCTTCTTCTCAAAAGAGGCTAATCTTGACAAAAAAACAAAAAAAAGGATAAGGAGAGGTTATTATAGAGGTAATAACTTCCAATACTCAAAGAAACAAAAATCGAAAGCAAACAATAATGGGTTGTCTCCCAAAAGCTCTTCCTTTATAGCCATTAAGATAGACATGATAATTTCGATGATGCTCATATAGGAAATATGGATTTGAAGTAAAAGAGAATATCAAGAGGCAAATATTCAACACATTTAATTCTAACCCACTGCCTATGCCAAGTATTTTTTTAAGAAAACAAATTATTGAAACAAGAGGCTACTAGCATAGGAAGATAAAACAAGTGCAACTTCAGAACTTTCAACATAAAGCGGGGAAACTTAATATTGTTGAGATGCATAAAACATTGTTTTCCTCTCTCATAATAACTTTTAGTAGCATTATGAATAAAATTAACAATGTAACTATCATAAGAAACATTCTTATCATCAAAATGAGCATATTTAAAATCATCAAATAGAGGTTTTAGGTCAAAAACTGGATCAATAGAAGCAAGTTGTTCAACTCACAAATCCTCATTAGGCAATTCATTTTCATAAGGAGCTTTAGCAAATTTGGAAAAATTAAACTCATAAGATTCTCCATCGAATTTAGTCAAAATTTTCCCCTTCTTACAATCTATGATAGCTCCACAAGTGTTCAAGAAAGTTCTACCAAAAATGATAGGACAAGTTTTACTAGCAGCTGAACCAAGTACTAGAAAATTAGCAGGATATTTAATCTTATCACAAAAAACTTCCACATCTCTTACAATACCAATTGGATAGACGGTCTCACTATTAGAAAGGTGAATAACCACATCAATGTCTTCAAGTTCACAAGGACCAATTTCATGCATAATTTCCTTGTAAAGCTCATAAGGAATAACACTAGAACTTGCACCAATATCACATAAACTATAATAGCAATGATCACCAATTCTAACAGAAAGAGCAGGGACACTAGCTTTCCTAGTTCTACTAGGATGTGAAACAATATTAGAAGCATCTTCACATAAGATAACTTCTAAATTTTTAGTGACAAGGTCTTTCACAATTGCTACTGCAGGTTCAACATTTATTTGTTCATTAGGTTCTACAGCTTTCTTTGTATTTTTGTTAACCACACTAGCTATCATAGAATGCTCCTTTACCTTGGAAGGTAAAGGTATTTTCTCAATATAAGGTTCAAGCAAAATATGATCAACAGTATAAACTTCAGTATTTCTAGTAGAACATGATTAACAATATCTTTATATGTGCATGATACTTGTTCCACTCCTTTTTGGGGATTTAAATGTAAGAGGCAACGGCCTTAAAACAATTTGCAATACTTTGAGAATCAAGACCATACTCAGTACTAATATTATGAAAGTCATCAGTTCCCATAAAAGATTTTATGCATTCATAATCATAATTTATACTTGACTTTCTTTCTTTGTCATTCTCCCATGCTTCAGTATTTTCTTGAATACGGTCTAGAAGATCCCATTTAGCTTCTTCTTTCATACGTGTAAACGCTCCAGCACAAGAAGCATCTAATAAATTCTTATCATGAAGAGAAAGCCTTGCATAAAAGTTATTAATAATAATATTATTAGGGAGCTCATTAATAGGACATTTGAGCATTAATAACTTCAATCTTCCCCAAGCTTGAGCTGTGCTCTCTCCATCACGAGGCCAAAAGTTATATATTTGATTTCGGTATTTATGAACCTCAGTAGGAGGATAGAATTTAGAATAAAAGAGAGGTACAATTTCCTGCCATTCCATAGATTGTTCATTCTTCAGCACCTTATACCATTCCTCAGCTCTGCTTTTCAATGATATAGCGAGTAACTTTTTCTTAACTTGTTCCATTGTGATATCTGCACACTTGAACAACCCACATAATTCGTGTATAAAAGGAAATGATCACCAGGATGGACGGTTCCATCTTCAAAATAGTAGTTATCCATAACACGATCAACAATTTTTGCAAGTATTTTTAAAGTATCTATCTCAGCAGGTGGTGGTTGATCTACTACCTCATAATTAAGTGGTAGTAGCTTTCACAAATAGTAAACTAAGTGAGTTATCCATATTAGAAACAAAGTAGCAAACCGAAATAAAAACAATACTCACAATAGAAGAAAATTTCTTATTTGACACTGGCTTAAAACTTGGTTCCCTATTTGACACTAGTAAAAAATTCCTTCCCATTTTGACATCTAAACTTGCTTTCTTTCCTCAATTGACACTACCGTCTATTTAGTTAGTTTTTTCGTCGGCCGATTTGTTTAATGGACAAAAATACCCTTCCACGAGGTGAATGGCACCCAGGGCTACGCGCCGTTCGGTCGCTCCGTCGCTCCGATTTTCTCGGGACGTTCGACTGCTTTATCTCTTCTTTGGTCTTCTTGGCTCACACGTTCCCGACCAACACGTAAACTTATAGGCCCGTGTACTTATAGCGTAGACCTGGGTGCCGACTGCCGCTGCGCCCACGGCGGAATAGACAGGGACGACGACCGGCTCGCTCTAGTTGCTGCCCTTGCTTTTTTTTTTGTCGAAATGGGGTTGACCCCGAGTTGCTGCCCTTGCTGATGAGCTCCAGGGCGCCAGCGGTGGTGGGCCTCGCACGCGTTCGAGAACTGGAGCACCTCCCTCAGCTTTGCGTCATTCTGAAGAATCAAGATCAGGCTTGAGTGAGTAAAATGTACTTAATGGAATTGAATCTGTTGATGTAAGGCGAGATTGGTTGCTTACGTGGAAGATGGAGTCGTCCTTGGCAACGTGGAGTAGATGTGGACGGAGAGCGCGTGTACAGACTACGGAGCGGCAGACCACTCGGCCTAGACCTGACCGATTGCATGCGTGTTGTGAGACAGCGGCCTACTTGGTGCGTCCCAGGCAGACTGAAAGCCATTTGGTCAGGCCGAGGCTGACAATGTGCTACTAAATTGTGAAACTCATGCGATATTTTTAAAAATGATTAAGAAAAATGTACTATTCAAAAAAATAGACATATTTGTATCTCTTGATTTTTACTAGGTTCGTTTCGTATATATATTTGCATACATACATGTATGACCGGCCGCGGTTCAAATAATATATCTCTGAGTCTTTTAGAATTTCTTCGATCGTGACGCAGCTGGCAAACTAGGTCGGGCTCATATTGAGGTTTAAACGCGATTAACACACTTGCAGATTAACCGACGGCACTGGACTCTCTTTGGTAGCAAAAATCTTATCATGTCTGTTCGTGGGATCGCATATATAATTCATGTATGAGCTTGCCTTGTATACGTACAAAAATCCATAAGCTTATCAAGGATACGTGTATGCATGCTCCTAGGCAACTAAATACCATGTCCCCGGAGCTAAACTTCCAGAAAGACAAAAATCCATCGAACAAATTTATATAGGTTTCAAGCATAAGTTAGAAGTTGTTCACCTGGTAGCATAGTACTGAATTATGAAGTTTTATTTTTTCTTGCATTAAAATATGAGTGGAAGACATGACACGCATGGTCAATGTTTGTTGGTGCAAATGTCTCTTTCTAAGACATTTTTTTGTCATAAGACTTGTCAGGGGCAAAAGAGTCTTTCCATGTTCCTATTTAACACCGTTAGTGTTTAAAATGAACTAGAGTGTTAATTGAGGAAAGAAAGCAAGTTTAGATGTCAAAATGGGAAGAAATTTTTTACTAGTGTCAAATAGGTAACCAAGTTTTAAGCCAGTGTCAAATAAGAAATTTTCTCATAGAAATTTCCTTTACCAGTTACACTCTTCAATAGCGCTTCACTCCCCGGCAACGGCGCCATGATACGTCGGAAACGTATCTATAATTTTTGATGCTCCATGCTTGTTTAGTATCTACTTTGCTTTGCTTTGTCTACACTTTGAGGTGCTTTTTACATGATTTCTGGTACTAACCTATTAACAACTTGCCACAGTGCCAGTTGCCTGTTTTCTGCTGTTTTTTATTCCAGAAAATCTAGTAAGGAAATATTCTCGGAATTGGACGAGACAAACGTCAAAGTAAATAAATTTCCTTGGGGAACAAGAAGTCTAGAGGGGAGACGGAGAAGCAGGCTAGGGCAGCCAGACCCCCCCTAGGCGCGGCCAGGGGTGGGCCTGCGCCTGGGAGGGGTGTGGCCCCTCTGGCCGACTCCTCGGCCTCCCCCTTCTCCTATAAGAAGCCCCCGATGCGGAAACCCTAAGTACCCGATCAAATCTCCACGAAACCTTCTCTAGCCGCCGCTACCGTCATCCCTAGATCGGGGCGATCTGAAGCTCTTCCCGGCACCCTGCCGGAGGGGAGATCATCCCGGAGGCCTTCTCTCCGGTATGATACGTGAGTAGTTCTACCTTGGACTATGGGTCCATGTAGTAGCTAGATGGTTGTATCTCCTCCTTGTGCTTTCATGTATAAATCTTGTGAGCTCCGTTCATGATCAAGATCTAATCTATTTGTAATCATGAATGTTGTGTTTGCGGGGATCCGATGGATATTGAGATTATTATGTTGGTTTGATTAATGGTTTTGTCTTTATGATTCTATCATGTATGTGTTGTTTGTGATCTTGCATGCTCTCCGTTGTTAGTATCCATCTTGGCCAAGTAGTTGCTAGTGACTCCAAGAGGGGGTATTTATGCTCGATAGTGGGTTCATACCTCTAGTTTCTAAGGGAAGTGACAATAATCTCTTCGGTTGTAGATGTGTTGTTTCTACTAGGGAGAAAACAACGGTCTCTTGTTCATGGAACATGTGGAATGTTTACCATACACACTTTGCTTAAAGCAGTTGTCTGTTGCTTGCAACTTAATACTAGAGGGGGTTCGGATGATAACATGAAGGTGGACTTCTAGTCATAGATGCAGTTGGATGGCGGTCTATGTATCTTGTTGTATTGCCCAATCGAATCTCATAGGATCTTTCTGAATAGTAATTGCATTGTTATGCCTTGCTCAGTTCCTGTCAATTGCCCTGCTGTAATTTGTTTATCCTTCATGCCATGTTTTTTTATCTAAGGAGAGCACCTCTAGTGAACTATGTACCCCGGTCCAATCTTTACCATTGATACATCTTTCACTGTTACTTGTTTACTTGCTGCAAACCATTACCTTCCACACCATACGTTTAATCCTTTGTTACAGCAAACCGGTGAGCTTGACAACCTCACTGATTCATAGGGGCAAAGTCTTGAGTTTGTGTTGTGCAGGTCTCCGTGTTGCTATCAACACATGTGTGACGTTTCCTTCCTCCTTCTGGTTCGATAACCTCGGTCTCTACTGAGGGAAGACTTGCTGCTGTGCTCATCACACCTTTCTCTTGTGGTTCCCAATGAAGTCCTCTCTGTCAGGCAACAAGTTTTCTGGTGCCGTTGCCGGGGAGGCTAAGGACGTCTTCACTAGGGGATTCCTTCACTTCCTTTCTGTTTACTTTGTTTTTAGTTTGCTTTATTCCTTTTGCTTGGTTTTGTTTGCCTCTTTTCAAAAAAACCTAAAAAAAATAGTCTAGTTTGGTTTGCTTGCTTTATTCAAAAACACAAAAAAATTAGTTACTACTCTAGTTACCACCTCGTTCTAGCTCACCATGTTACTCCCCAAGTTCACCCTGAAGAACCTTTATATAGGTAGTGGATCCAGAATTGGGAAAGATAATATTGAAGAATTCCTTAATTATGTTAGCAAGCATGAGGATATTGGGGATAAATCTATAGCGGAGCTTGCTCCTAATTATGAGATTGCTTCATCTTCTTTAGTTCATATGCTGGAGGCTAGGTTTGTTAGCCTTAACCCCATGATGCAAATTTTGTTCTTAAAATAAAAGAAGAAAAGAATGCTGAAAAGAGAGATTTTATTCTTGAAAATTTACTCAAAGAGTTTCATGATGTTGCTAGGGAATCCAAAAAGGTCTTTGAGAGTTTCAATATGCTAGGCTCATGTGTAGATGTTGTGGGTACTTTAGATAAAACAAAGCCTAGAGATGAATTTAAGATACCCATACCCTTTAAGCTTGTTGGGATGCATGAGGCCTTTGAAAAGAATTTTGATTGGATTGTTCCTGAAAATCCTTTTGATGAAAGTAGTAAAACAAAGAGAGATGAGGAAGGATCCTCCAAAACCCATTTGGATGAGATACCTTTCATAGTTCAAGACTTTGCAAGTATTGATCTCAATTCTTCATTTGAAAATACTTGATTCTTCTTGCTTCTTGTGCCTAACTTAAAGGCGTTAAAGAAAAGTACTTGTTGGAAGATAACCCAAGAGTTTTCTTGAGTCTTGGAAGTTATTACTCCAGTAATGACCTCACCTTATCCTTTTTGTTTGGTTTTTGTGCCAAGAATGGCCTCTAATGAGAAGGAAGTAAGATTTGGGGAGTTGCTGTCCCGAAACAGATTTCTGTCCTCCACCAAAAAATTCATGAGGAGTCTCTGTAACTCGGATTAAGCTCAAAATTTACGAATAAATCTCCCAGTATGTTATATAACTTTCGTTAGTTCAACACTTTTTGATTTGAGCAACATAAGATGTTCTAAAAAATCGGTTTCTACCTGCTGGTCTGTTTTGACAAATTTCTGCCATTATTTGCATTTGCTTCTTATTGGTTCCTTTTTGAGTTCTTTTTGGGAAATTGAGATTTTTGAAGGAGTTAATAAAGTAGCTTGTGTTTTTAGTGAAAATCCTTGCTGTTCCAAAGCTTTTCCAGAGTTCTAATAACTTTTGAATACACTAATGTTGCTAATGAAGATTGTGTGAAGTTTTGTATGAAGGAAAAATTTTAGGTGTAGAGAGAGAATGATGTAATGAGATAAAGAATGGAAAAAAGCTCAAGCTTGGGGATGCCACCATGGTGTCACCCCAAGAAATATCCAAGAGGTACAAGCGTCAAAGCTTGGGGATGCCCAAGGCATCCCCTTCTTCATCAATAAAAAGCTCAGGTCTGTCTAGACATTTCATTATTATTGTTTCATGCACAAGTTGTGTTGTTCTTGGAGTGTCTTAGTTTTCGTTTGATTTGCTTAGTTTGTTTAGTTTGATTGAGTAGTTTGGACCCCCGTTCTCGCTGTGTTGTTTTGCAAATAAGTTTGCTTGGTGTTGGAAAGGTGTAGTAAGTTCTTGCTTGTAAGTGCAAGAGGAGCTTGCATTGACTGTGACTTAGACTTTAGCATGACATGCTAGGTGTTGTTTTGGCATTATTCTTAGTGATTATTGCTGTAGCATGTCTTGTTCCAAACAATTGGGATTGCTTAGTGTGCCTTGAAGAAATTATGCGTTGTTTTAGCATGCAAAAGTATAGTATTGTGGTATTCTCCTTTGATGATTTGCTTGGGTTGACTTGGCACATGCTCACACCATGTTATGACTATGACAAGTCACCATTAGCCTCTATGATCATTTAGTCCTTGACTTGTAGTACCACTCTATGCTTTGATTAGTAATGCTTTGTTGCACTGCATGATTATGGCCATTATTGCTCTCTTAGTTGGTTGCTCCCAGTCTTTTGCTAGCCTCCACTTGTATGAGTAAGCTCTACTCATGCTTGCAACTCCCAAGAAACCAAGTTATTCCAAAGTGTCCACTATAAACTCCTATGCATGGTTTGTTACACCATTCCGAGTATATTCTTGTTTTCAGATATCTTCCAATTAAAAACTATTTTGTTTTGTGAAAACTTAGTGATTAAAGACCTCACGAACTTGATGGCACGCTTTATGTTCCTTGCCCCTAATAAACTTGAACCATTGTGTCATCTTTGTTGTATATGCTTGCACTTATACATTGGAATTAGCATAACTGTGATGTCACGGGGAACGTTTTCAACATTGCACTTGTACCTTGTACTCTGTTGATATCATGCTCTTTTGTCTATGGATGTCACTGGTGTGAAATAAAGAGGGAACTTGTAAGTCCATGGAGTTTGTATCCTGTGTTATAGAAACACCTGGGCCGCTAGCCCAAGCCATGCCTAATCATGGTGGAAACTTGCAGCATCACCATAGTGACATCTATGAAGCATTCTTCTTATAAAAAAAGAGACACATTGAGAAAAGAGGAAAGAGAGAAAAAAACACCATATTCCCATGGTAAATAAGAAGATTGCTGAGATGCTCATTGTCTGCTTGCCTTGTCATTTTGGTTATGGGATAGCTACTGTGCCATGTGCAAGGGGTACCCCGTTGGCGGTTCTCAATGATATGCAAATACTTACAATGACAAGAACTTACAGGTGACTAAAGTTGAGTAGCATGAGGTGTGGCCCTCGTATTCAAGGCACTTGAGATTGACAACTTATACTTCGTCAAGCATATACTCCATCTTTGTTCACTTTAACCTTAATCACTTCAAGATGCTTATGATAGGGGCAATGAGGGATGAAAGCTAACAAGTACCATAATTTTTGGAAGCTCTTTTTGAAACTTGAAATCCCTGCTTCCTTTACAAAAAGGCTTTTCTTCCACCATTAGTTGTCATTCTGTGTGCACTGTTCCAAAGCTTATTGATTGATGCATATTGTGATATTACTTGTTCTTGTGCTATTTGTTTCTAGTCACCCTTGTGAACTTTGAAGGTGTCCTATGCATGTATATTGCTACTCTATGAGGGACAAGCTTATTGCCACTATGCTATGTTTTCTGTATGTGAAACAAACAAACGTTTTTTAAAGCATGTTATTCATGATCTTTGTTTGTAGCCTTTCATGTTGCATGCATAGTTACTATGTCCTATTGTTAGAACTCCATCTTTCATGCACATGTTCAGAGTTCTTTGATCCCAGCTTTAAATGCTTGCAAATGGTTAGATCTTTATTGTGAAGGTGCATGTCAACTCAAAAATTATTCTTTTTATCACTTACCTACTCGAGGACGAGCAGGTGTTAAGCTTGGGGATGCTTGACACGCCGGAAACATATCTATAATTTTTGATGCTCCATGCTTGTTTAGTATCTACTTTGCTTTTCTTTGTCTACACTTTGAGGTGATTTTTACATGATTTATGGTACTAACCTATTAAAAAGTTGCCACAGTGTCAGATGCCTGTTTTCTGCTATTTTTGGTTCCAGAAAAGCTAGTAAGGAAATATTCTCGGAATTGGACGGGACAAACTTCAAAGTCAATAACTTTCCGTGGGGAACAAGAAGTCCAAAGGGGAGATGGAGAAGCGGGTCAGGGAAGCCATACCCCCTAAGTGCGGCCATGGGTGGGCCCATGCCTAGGAGGGGTGTGGTCCCTCTGGCCGCCTCCTCGGCCTCCCCCTTCGCCTATAAGAAGCCCCCGATGCAGAAACCCGAAGTACCTAATCAAATCTCCACGAAACCTTCTGTAGCCGCTGCCACCGTCATCCCTAGATCGGGGGATCTGAAGCTCTTCCTGGCACCCTGCTGGAGGGGAGATCATCCCGGAGGCCTTCTCTCTGGTACGATGCGTGAGTAGTTCCACCATGGACTATGGGTTCATGTAGTAGCTAGATGGTTATATCTCCTCCTTGTGCTTTCATGTATAGATCTTGTGAGCTCTGTTCATGATGAAGATCTAATATATTTGTAATCATGCATGTTGCGTTTGCGGCGATCCGATGGATATTGAGATTATTATGTTGGTTTGATTAATGATTTTGTCTTTATGATTCTATCATGTCTGTGTTATTTGTGATCTTGCATGCTCTCCGTTGTTAGTAGCTATCTTGGCCAAGTAGTTGCTAGTGACTCAAAGAGGGGGTATTTATGCTCGATAGTGGGTACATGCCTCTAGTTTCCAAGGGAAGTGACAATAATCTCTTCGGTTGTAGATGTGTTGTTGCTACTAGGGAGAAAACAATCATCTCTTGTTCATGGAACATGTGGACTGTTTACCTTACACACTTTTCTTAAAGCAGTTGTCTGTTGCTTGCAACTTAATACTAGAGCGGGTTCGGATGATAACCTGAAGGTGGACTTTTATTCATAGATGCAGTTGGATGGCGGTCTATGTATCTTGTTGTATTTCCCAATCGAATCTCATAGGATCTTTCTGACTAGTAATTGCATTGTTATTCCTTGCTCAGTTCCTGTCAATTGCCCTACTGTAATTTGTTTACCCTTCATGCCATGTTGTTTATCTAAGGAGAGCACCTCTATTGAATTATGGACCCCGGTCCAATATTTACCATTGGTACATCTTCCACTGTTACTTGTTTACTTGCTGCAAACCATTACCTTCCACACCATATGCTTAATCCTCCGTTACAGCAAACAGGTGTGCTTGACAACCTCATTGATTCGTTGGGGCAAAGTCTTGAGTTTGTGTTCTGCAAGTCTCCGCATTGCTAGCAACACCTATGTGACGTTTCCTTCCTCCTTCTTTTTCGATAACCTCGGTCTCTACTAAGGGAATACTTGCTACTGTGCTCATCACATCTTGCTCTTGGGGTTCCCAACGAAGTCCTCTCTGTCAGGCAACACGCCAGAAAATAGTCTTGATGAACCACACGTATAAGGGGTCTATAGTATTACTTTAGATAAATAAGAGTGTCGAACCCGACGAGGAGCAAAAGGTGTTGACTAGTGGTTTGGATCAGGAATTCACTGTAAATACTTAGAAAACCGATTTTTAGGGTTTTTTGATAAAGCAAAGAAATAAAGTGCGAGTAAATAAAGACAATAATAATAGTTGCAGCAAGTGGCCCAATCCTTTCTTCAGCAAAGGACAAGCCGTTTGTATTACTTCTGAGGACCAAACGTTCTCGAGGGAACATGGGAATACTGTCAAGTGATTTCGCTTCATATAGTTGATTAATCTTCTCTAGTTGGACAAGTGTTGTGTGGGTGAACCTATGCTAATGTACCTACCTTACTTGGACTAATATATACTTGTGATTATACCCTTTGCAAGCATCCTCAACTACAAGAAAGTAATTAAGATAAAAACTTAACCACAACATTAAACTCTGAGATCCTACACTCCCTTGTGCAAAGGTTTCCTAACGGGGGTTTAGGTTTCTGTCACTCTGGCAACCCCACAATTAGTAGCCAAATAGACAATGCATTCCCCTAGGCTCATAAAGGTGAAGTATCATGTAGTCGACGTTCACATGACACCACTAGAAGAATAACACCACAACTTAAATATCAAACCATTGAATATTTCTCAACACAATTCCACTACTAATAATGCATTCCCCTAGGCTCAAGAACTAAACGAACTACTCACGAGACATCATAAGGATCAAGATCAAAGATGATATAGTGATAAGTAACAATCTGAACATGAACAATAATTCAATGGTTCCACTCAAAAGCATCAACTACAAAAGTAATCAACACCGGGAAAGTTTCCCCTAAGAACTATGCAAGATTCAACCCAATTGTTATAGCGGGATGGAGTGGTGGTGATGGTGCTGGTGGAGATGATGGTGAGGATGGTGATGATGATGATGATGCCGATGAAGTCTAGGTTGATGACTGATACGTTGGAAACGCATAAATAATTTTTGATGCTCCATGCTTGTTTAGTATCTACTTTGCTTTGCTTGTCTACACTTTGAGGTGTTTTTTACATGTTTTCTGGTACTAACCTACTAACATGTTGCAACAGTGCCAGATGATTGTTTTCTACTGTTTTTGGTTTCAGAAAAGTTAGTAAAGAAATATTCTCGGAATTGGACGGGACAAACATCAAAGTCAATTACTTTCCATGGGGAACAAGAAGTCCAGAGGGGAGACGAGGAAGCGGGCCAGGGAAGCTAGACCCCCCTAGGCATGGCCAGGGGTGGGCCCATGCCTGTCTAGGGTTTGGCCCCCCTGGTCGCCTCCTCGGCCTCCTCCTTCGCCTATAAGAAGCCCCCGATGCAGAAGCCCTAAGTACCCAATCAAATCTCCGCAAAACCGTCTGTAGCCGCCGCCACCATCGTCCCTAGATCGGGGGGATCTGAAGTTCTTCCCGGCACCCTGCCGGAGGGGAGATCGTCCATGAGGCCTTCTCTCCGGTATGATGCGTGAGTAGTTCCACCTTGGACTATGGGTCCATGTAGTAGCTAGATGGTTGTATCTCCTCCTTTATGCTTTCATGTATAGATCTTGTGAGCTCCGTTCATGATCAAGATCTAATCTATTTGTAATCATGCATGTTGTGTTTGCGGGGATCCAATGGATATTGAGATTATTATGTTGGTTTGATTAATGGTTTTGTCTTTATGATTCTATCATATCTGTGTTGTTTGTGATCTTGCATGCTCTCCGTTGTTAGTAGCTATCTTGGCCAATTAGTCGCTAGTGACTCCAAGAGGGGGTATTTTTGCTCGATAGTGGGTTCATGCCTCTAGTTTCCAAGGGAAGTGACAATAATCTCTTCGTTTGTAGATGTGTTGTTGCCACTAGGGAGAAAACAACGGTCTCTTGTTCATGGAACATGTGGACTATTTACCATACACACTTTGCTTAAAGCAGTTGTCTGTTGCTTGAAACTTAATACTAGAGGGGGTTCGGATGATAACATGAAGGTGGACTTCTAGTCATAGATGCAGTTGGATGGCGGTCTATGTATCTTGTTGTATTGCCCAATCGAATCTCATAGGATCTTTCTGAATAGTAATTGCATTGTTATGCCTTGCTTAGTTCCTGTCAATTGCCCTGCTGTAATTTGTTTACCCTTCATGCCATGTTGTTTATCTAAGGAGAGAACCTCTAGTGAACTATGGATCCCGGTCCAATCTTTACCATTGATACATCTTCCACTGTTACTTGTTTACATGCTGCAAACCATTACCTTCCACACCATACGTTTAATCCTTTGTTACAGCAAACCGGTCAGCTTGACAACCTCACTGATTCGTTGAGGCAAAGTCTTGAGTTTGTGTTGTGCAGGTGTCCGCATTGCTAGCAATACCTGTGTGATGTTTCCTTCCTTATTATGGTTTGATAACATCGATCTCTACTAAGGGAATACTTGCTATTGTGCTCATCACACCTTGCTCTTGGGGTTCCCAATGAAGTCCTCTCTGTCAGGCAACACGCCAGAAAATAGTCTTGATGAACCACACGTATAAGGGGTCTATAGTATTACTTTAGATAAATAAGAGTGTCGAACCCGACGAGGAGCAAAAGGTGTTGACTAGTGGTTTGGATCAGGAATTCACTGTAAATACTTAGAAAACCGATTTTTAGGGTTTTTTGATAAAGCAAAGAAATAAAGTGCGAGTAAATAAAGACAATAATAATAGTTGCAGCAAGTGGCCCAATCCTTTCTTCAGCAAAGGACAAGCCGTTTGTATTACTTCTGAGGACCAAACGTTCTCGAGGGAACATGGGAATACTGTCAAGTGATTTCGCTTCATATAGTTGATTAATCTTCTCTAGTTGGACAAGTGTTGTGTGGGTGAACCTATTCTAATGTACCTACCTTACTTGGACTAATATATACTTGTGATTATACCCTTTGCAAGCATCCTCAACTACAAGAAAGTAATTAAGATAAAAACTTAACCACAACATTAAACTCTGAGATCCTACACTCCCTTGTGCAAAGGTTTCCTAACGGGGGTTTAGGTTTCTGTCACTCTGGCAACCCCACAATTAGTAGCCAAATAGACAATGCATTCCCCTAGGCTCATAAAGGTGAAGTATCATGTAGTCGACGTTCACATGACACCACTAGAAGAATAACACCACAACTTAAATATCAAACCATTGAATATTTCTCAACACAATTCCACTACTAACAATGCATTCTCCTAGGCTCAAGAACTAAACGAACTACTCACGAGACATAATATGGATCAAGATTAGAGATGATATAGAGATAAGTAACAATCTCAACATGAACAATAATTCAATGGTTCCACTCAAAAGCATCAACTACAAAAGTAATGAACACCGAGATAGTTTCCCCTAAGAACTATGCAAGATTCAACCCAATTGTTATAGCGGGATGGAGTGGTGGTGATGGTTCTGGTGGAGATGATGGTGAGGATGGTGATGATGATGATCCCGATGAAGTCTAGGTTGATGACTGATACTTTGGAAACGTATATATAATTTTTGATGCTCCATGCTTGTTTAGGAAACATATATATAATTTTTTAGAAACGTATATATAATTTTTGATACTTTGCTTTGCTTTTCTACACTTTGAGGTGCTTTTTACATGTTTTCTGGTACTAACCTACTAAAAAGTTGCAATAGTGTCAGGTGCCTGTTTTTTGCTGTTTTTGGTTTCAGAAAAGTTAGTAAAGAAATATTCTTGGAATTGGACGGGACAAACGTCAAAGTCAATTACTTTCTGTGGGGAACAAGACGTCCTGAGGGGAGACGAGGAAGCGGGCCAGGGCAGCCAGACCCCCTCCTAGGCCTTCCCCTTCGCCTATAAGAAGCCCCCGATGCAGAAACCCTAAGTACCTAGTCAAATATCCACGAAACCATCTGTAGCCGCCGCCACCATCATCCCTAGATCGGGGGGATCTGAAGTTCTTCCCGGCACCCTGCCGGAGGGGATATCATCCCGGAGGCCTCCTCTCCGGTATGATGCGTGAGTAGTTCCACCTTGGACTATGGGTCCATGTAGTAGCTAGATGGTTATATCTCCTCCTTGTGCTTTAATGTATAGATCTTGTGAGCTCCTTTCATGATCAAGATCTAATCTATTTGTAATCATGCATGTTGTGTTTGCGGGGATCCGATGGATATTGAGATTATTATGTTGGTTTGATTAATGGTTTTGTCTTTATGATTCTATCATGTCTGTGTTGTTTGTGATCTTGCATGCTCTCCGTTGTTAGTAGCTATCTTGGCCAATTAGTCGCTAGTGACTCCAAGAGGAGGTATTTATGCTCGATAGTGGGTTCATGCCTATAGTTTCCAAATGAAGTAACAATAATCTCTTCGGTTGTAGATGTGTTATTGCTACTATGGAGAAAACAACGGTCTCTTTTTCATGGAACATGTGGACTTTTTACCTTACACACTTTGCTTAAAGCAGTTGTCTGTTGCTTGCAACTTAATACTGGAGGGGGTTCGGATGATAACCTGAAGGTGGAATTCTAGTCTCAGATGAAGTTGGATGACGGTCTATATATCTTGTTGTAATGCCCAATCGAATCTCATAGGATCTTTCTGACTAGTAATTGCATTGTTATGTGTTGCTCAGTTCCTGTCCTGCTGTAATTTGTTTACCCTTCATGCCATGTTGTTTATCTAAGGAGAGCACCTCAAGTGAACTATGGACCCCGGTCCAATATTTACCATTGATACATCTTCCGCTGTTACTTGTTTACTTGTTGCAAGCCATTACCTTCCACACCATACGTTTAATCCTTTGTTACAGCAAACCGGTGAGCTTGACAACCTCACTGATTCGTTGGGGCAAAGTCTTGAGTTTGTGCTGTGCAGGTCTTCGTGTTGCTTGCAACACCTGTGACACGTTTCCTTCCTCCTTCTGGTTCGATAATATTGGTCTCAATTGAGGGAAAACTTGTTGCTTTCTCTTCACACCCTATGCTTGGTGTTACCAACGAAGTGCCACGTCGAGCATCATCAAGGCTTTTCTGGCGCCGTTGCCAGGGAGGATAAGGACGTATTCTCTAGGGTAGTCTTTCACTTCCTTTATCTTTACTTTGTTTTTAGTTTGCTTTCTTTCTTTTTGCTTGGTTTTGTTTGCCTCTTTTCAAAAAACACAAAATAATTAGTTCCTGCTCTAGTTGTTGCTGCTGTTTTTGGCTTGCCCACCTTTGCCAAAATGAACTCTGCACCAAGTTGTGTGACTTCACTAGCACCAACAACAATGATTTCCTAAACACTCCTATTGCTCCACCTGCTCCTGATGCTACCTTTTATGAAATTAAGACTGCTTTATTGAATCTTGTGATGAGAGCGCAATTTTCTGGTGCTGGTTCGGATGATCCTGCTGCTCATCTCAATAGCTTTGTTGAACTTTATGAGATGCAAAAGTAGAAGGATGTAGATGGAGACATTATTAAGCTCAAGCTTTTTTCCTTTCTCCTTGAGAGGAAAAGCTAAAGAATGGTTGTTTTCTTTGCCTAAAAATAGTATTGATTCTTGGAATAAGTGCAAAGATGCTTTTATTGGAAAGTACTATCCTCCTGCTAAGATTATATCTATGAGAAGTGACATTATGAAATTTAAATAACTTGATAGTGAACATGTTGCTCCAGCTTGGGAAAGAATGAAGTCTTTGGTTAAGAATTGCCCCACTCATGGAATCACGGCTTGGATGATTATCCAGACTTTTTATGCAGGTTTGAACTTCTCCTCAAGAAATCTGTTGGATTCAGCTGCTAGAGGTACTTTTATGGGCCTCACTTTGGGTGCTGCACCAAGGCTCCTTTATAATATGATGGTTAACTACTCTGAATGGCATGTTGAGAGAGCTTCACATGGTAAGAAGGTAAATTCTGTTGAGGAAACTTCCTCTTTGAGTGAAAAGATTGATGTTATTATGGCTATGCTGGTTAATGGGAAAGCTCCTATAGATCCTAATAGTGTTCCCTTAGCCTCTTTGGTTGCTCAAGAAGATCAAGTTGATGTGAACTTCATTAGAAACAAAAATTTAACAAACAATTCCTATAGGAATAATTTTGGTAGCAACAACAATTATAGGCCTTATCCTCCTAATAATGGCAATTCCTATGGAAGCTCTTACAATAATGCTAGAAGTACCCCCTCTGAACTTGAAGTCATGCTCAAGGACTTTATTAGTAAACAAAACACTTTCAATAATACTATAGAGGAGAATCTTTTAACTATTGAGAAAAATATATCCTCTTTGTCTGAAGCTCAGTCCTCTTTGATTAATAAAATGGCTGCTAAACCTGAAGCCATGGAAAATACCTTTGCTACTGCTCATGCCATACAAGTTACTATTGATGAAAATGTTAGGATGTTAGCTCAACTTCATGCTAAGTGGGAAAGGGAAGCTGAAATTGATAGAAACAATAGTGTGTTCACCATCACCACTAAACCACAAGTAGTCCCTATTCCTCCTCCTACTATGCCTAAGCCTGTTGAGCCTACTACTAGTGATGCTAAGTTTGACTTTGATATTGATGGTTGCAATATTTCTGAAGTGATTATGTTCTTGCAAAAGCTTGCTTGAAGTCCTGATGCTAGTGATATGCATGATGCTTTCACTAAACACATTACAGATGCTCTTGTTAAGATTAAGGAAGAGAAGCTAAAACACAAAGCTTCTATTCCTAGGAAAGTAGAAGATAGTTGGGAACCCATTATTAATATACAAGTGAATGACTTTTATCTCAAAGCTTCATGTGATCTTGGTTCTAGTGTCTATTATGCCTAGGAATATTTATGAAATGCTTGATTTTCCACCATTGGAAGATTGTTATTTGGATGTCCCACTCAATGATAATGCTAAGAAGAAACTCATGGGGAGTATTAATGATGTTCTCATTATGGTTAATAATGCTTATGTCCCTATGGATTTCTATGTTTTGGATGTTGAATACAATGCTTCTTGTCATATTACTTTGGGAAGACCTTTTCTTAGAACAGTTGGTGCCATCATTGATATGAAAGAAGGCACCATTAAATATCATTTTCCATTCAAGAAAGGTATTGAACACTTCCCTATGAGGAGAGAGAATTTGCTTTTTGCTCCTCCTTTGAAAGCAAGATTTGATGTTAATGCTTCTTCATTTGAAAATACTTGATTCTTCTTGCTTCTTGTGACTAACTTAAAGGCGTTAAAGAAAAGTACTTGTTGGGAGATAACCCAAGTGTCTTGTGAATGACCACGGCAGATGCTGTGGTCGGCAGCGAGTAGTAGAACATGGGGCAAGGGCGTCTAGCCATCTATGGTGCGAGATGAGGGCTGAGACACAAGGGTTTACCCAGGTTCGGCCCCCGGAGGGTAAAGACCTACTCCTGCTATATTGTATTATGGTGAGAGTATAATGGGGCGAGCTCGACGACTAGGCGGCGAGTCACTTGGGTGTATGATGGAACGCATCCCTTATGCGTACCCTAGGGAGGTTTATATAGGATCACCTCGCTAGGGTTTACAGATCACAACCGAATTATTTAAGGATTCGGAGATTCTATGACCTAGTCCGACTGGGCCTAGCTACGCTTCTGGGCCTCCAGCTTCCAGTCGCCTGAGTCCACGCCAACTCTTGATCCAGTCGCCGTCTTGCAGGCCCACTCGCTGATGGCTTAGGCCAGTAGGAAATGTCCTGCTGGGTATACCCTGGTAGGCATATCCCCATCAGTAGTCCCCGAGGCCATCGTTGATTTGTCGCATGTGTTTGCTGGCAGTAGGAGTATGCGGGTCCAATGCGGATGCCTAGTCGAATCGGCGGCGGACTCCTGAACAAAGGAAAGAACTAGTCATCTTTAGTCGCACTAACGGTGACCAATCGTGTCACAGCTCGGCGAACGGGTCGGCGAATGCTCAGTCACTGTTATAGTGATCGGGTCGGCGAATCGTCGAGTCGCTGGGAGCGACGAGTCGAATGGATGAAGTTGGACCGTCAATTAGGGTCAAACTAGCTGTTGGGTAATCCAACGGTAACTTTGGCGTAATTACCGCGTAGTAACGGCTCCCGAAACTGGCGGGTAGCAACCGCTATATAAGGAGGATGAAAGGCGAACGGGGAAACGCTTCTCCGATTCCGCTCATCTCTGTTTCCCCATTCCGCGCAGCGATCAGAACAATCCAGAGATCCTCGACCTCCACAAATTTCCAACCGATGGCCCCCTCCACCGAGCCGTGGGGCAGATCCAAATGCACTAAGGCGCTACTAGCATCCTTCGAGGAGGCTGGGATCCTCCGTGCCGTTAGATGGCGCATCCCCGCGGCCGGAGAAGTGACTCCAGATCCGCGCGAGGGGTAGTTCATCTGCTTCACCAGCCACCTGGAGCAGGGGCTAGGCTTCCCAACTTCCCTCTTCTTCCGGCGTTTCTGTGCCTTCTACGGCATCCAACCATCGGATCTGGGTCCGCACAGTATCGAGCAGCTCGCCCTTCGTGGCGTTCTAGGAGTGTTATCTGGGCTGCAGGCCCTATTTTCCCCTGTGGCAAGACCTGTTCCACGGGAGAGTCAGCCGCGAAGAGACATGCGGCCCGATGCTAGCCGCAGGCGGCCTGACATTCCAGCTGAAGTCAAAGGCATCCTTCTTCGATCTGATGCTGCCCGCAAAGGCGGCGAATGAGTGGAAGAAGTACTGATTTTACGTCACTGAGTCGACTCCAGGCGATGAAGTGGCGCTTCCAAGATACTCCGCCGATCGACCCGAGTCGCGTCGGCTCCAGGTCGCCAACTCCCACTAGACCAGCGGACGGTTGTCGACGAAATGTTACAAACCATCCACGGCCTGAAGAAGAAAGGCCTCCAGACCATCAACCTCTACAACTGCTGGCTCGGGCGGTGGCTCGTACCCCTGGCCAGCCGCGACCACTACATGTATGAATATACGGGTAAGGACGACCCAACGAAGTCCTGCCTCGTTGAGTGGAGAGTCAATGATTATACGCAGGCCCTGAAGAAGATTACCTAGGCCGTGTACCTCGACGCGAAGGACGGGGTTGCCCCTTATACCACAAGGCTCCCAGCTCCAACAGTAAGCGGTCATTCCGTTAACACTCGCAGTCGCAGCTCGTGCATTCGCGGTCGTGCTAACATTGTTCGTTCTTATTGCAGTTGTTCCAAGTGGTGGAAGGGTGGCTTCCACCCGCAGATGACAAGAACTCGAGCTCGTCCGTCCAGGACGGAAGCGAGTCATCGCCCTCCAAAGGTAATGTCGAGAGCGACGGAGGTGGCGACGACGACGAAGATGACGAGCCCGTGGAGGTTGCTGCCCCCACGGTTCGCAAAACTCGCGGGCAACACCAGCGCGAGATCGAAGCGAGCAAGGCCTCGAGCCCCACGCCGAAGAATAAAACAAAGTCAGCAAAGCCGATATCTCCGTCCTGATCTGCAAACGACTCCGACGCCACCAGCTCGGCTGAGGATGCAACGGTACATGCGACCGTGGGAAAAGGCGCTGCCGCCCCTAGGGACGAGGCGCCGCTGGCGTCGTTACCACCACTATTCGCCCCAGTTGTTAATTTGGGGGCCGCACCAGCCGCAGGGGCCTCGCCACCAAGGGGGGCTCCCGTAGCAATTACCACGGAGGCTCCTGCCGTGGCTTCATCTTCGAAGAAGCCGTCAGTGTCTTGGGCACACGATGTGTTCGAGATGGGCCTTACTCGGAAGTTGGGGCCCGAACTGGAGAAGCCGGCCAGCATCCGCACCGGTCTATGGTTCATACCAATCGCCAAGTAAGTGTTGTTCTGACCTTTACTCATCTGCTTGTTCATCTCGTTTTAGTCGAACAGTTTTATTCATAACACTGTTTCACAGGACTGGTGTTAAAAAGATCGGCCATCCTTCTATGGCCAAGGTTCCGCCAGTCACCACTGAGGTATCAACAGGTTCCTCGCGGAAGAGGAAAACCGACAAGGTCGCTGCTCCCGCTGAAGGCGTCAAGAAGACGAAAGGCGATGAAGCTGTCACGGTCTCTAATGATCCGGCAGTTGCTCCGAGCGATCCTCCGACTGCAGCGGAGGTGGCCTTGAAGACCAAGGAGGATGTTGGGTCACATCACATGGTGATTGCAGGCTCACCCGATGTGGCCGAGCCGGCTCCGAGTGGCGCATCGGCAGCTGCAGCGACCTTCCCTCGCTTCCTGGCGAAGGCGGCCGCAGCGAGTGCCTCAGCGACAGCGAACCAGATGCCTGGGGTCGCCGAGGCGGAGGTTGAACAGCGTCGCGGCCATACTCCGGTCATGCTTGCGTCTGTGGATGCGCTGGAGCTTCACGGCATGCTGGGTGCTACCATCCAGGTATGTCCAGTCCCCGAGGATCGGGCCACTGAATTTCAGTGGTCGGATTCTTAATGTTTTTATTCTATCCAGTCCCCGAGTTCCTAATCGCTGGGTTCCGGCGGTTGGGCACTGAGGAATTTCATTGTCCAGTCCCCAAGTGCCTTGTCGCTGAATCTCAGCGGGTGAGCACTGAGGAATTTCATTGTCTAGTCCCCGAGTGCCTAGTCGCTGAATTTCAGCGGGTGGGCACTTATGAACTATTTGTTGTTGACGCTATAGTGTGTGCGCAGGGCCTGCAGCGCGAGTCGGCCGATCGGCTTGCTGCGAAGTGTCGCTGGGAGAAGGAGCTCGTTGCCGTCCAGGAGATGAACAAGGGTCTTCAAGCAGTTGCTGTCGAGGTGAAGGAGGCCCGCCGGGGCCTTGTCCCGGTGGGTGACTTGACAGCGGCTCAATCCGCTTTGAACACAGCCGAGAAGCGAGTCGCTGACCTGGAGCGTGAGATCAAGGAGGCCAGGGCGGAAGCGAGCTCGGCTGAGGGGCGAGCAAAAGCTGATGTTACTTCTGCCGCTGAAGAGCGGAAGGTATCTGATGCGCTCGTTGCTGGGCTGCAGAACGACCTTTCTTCTCTTCAAAGTTTCATCACGGACCTCTGCCGCCCGCTAATTGGTAAACTCTCCATCAGCCCATTTATGGCGGCACTAACTGTATTGTGATGTCGATATTTTGCTTAATGTTTGCTGGTATGCTGCAGGCCGGATTACTGATAACATGGAAGAAGCGCAGTCATATGACGCACGGCAGTGCGTGACCACCCTGGTCGACTCGGCCGCGCTGTCAGCGACATGCCTTTGAGCGTATCTCCAGGAGATATCGCCCACGGAGGTGATCCCCAGTGACCTTGTCGAGGTATGGCGCTACCTGGAAAAGGCTCCATCGGTCATCGAGTTCATGACGCGGTCGGCCTTCCGGCAGGGGGCAGCGAAGGTGCTCAGCCTTGGGCTTGCCCATTTCCCGGAGTATTTCGATCTCGACGATGTCACGAGCGTCTACCCCTCGTCAACGGGCTCGGTGGAGATTGCCGAGGTGCTGAAGCTGACGGACCGGGCCGCGGTGTATGATCGCGTTTGGGCGATGGGCGACCTCATCCCCTATCAGGAGACGATTGTCGCTCCCAATGATCCTGAACCGAAGCATCGGGACTTCAAGGTCGAGCAGTCGTTCCGTGCGGCGATGGCGGGTGAGCTGACGACGTACCCGTCGAACCCGTACGTGCCCTTCATCCGCAACCGCAGGCACAACGGCGCGTCTGCGTCAAAACCTGCGGAGTAAAAGTGTGGTGCCCTTGGGCATTAGTACGGTATAACTATGTAACTTTCCTTGTATGTGGAACAAATTGTGCTGCTATAAAGGAAAATCGTGTTATTTTGTCAGTCGTTTTGTGATTTTGGTTGTTGATTGAGCGAGTCCCCGAGCGCGTCCGCCCTTTTTATGGGGTT
Organism: Avena sativa; assembly: GCA_916181665.1. Lineage (NCBI taxonomy): Eukaryota > Viridiplantae > Streptophyta > Magnoliopsida > Poales > Poaceae > Avena > Avena sativa. The sequence goes on from OV702284.1 coordinate 382,924,658, forward strand.
TACCTTGTTGTTATATTTTTGTTAACTTTTAATGAGTTAAGGTCGACTTGCCATAGCTCGGAGAGCCAGTCGCATGGCGACTCCCAGGGGTGCTCTTTAGTTGACTGTTTTCCCGGGTGCGAACAAGGTTGGGTTGCCGAGTCCCCGAGCGTGGTACTTGGTGGTTGGAGTCGCAGGCCCAAGGTAGGTGAGGATTAAGCGCGTTATTGTAAGCGCGTCACTCCTGCCTGATCCAGAGGATCAGTTGCATGGCGAGTCCTGGCACGCTCTCATACTTGGCGTTTTTTTCTAGTCGGTCGTATTCGTCTGGGTTTCAGTCTCCGAGCGTGGTACTTGGCCGTTCGAGTCGCTGAGCCAAGGATGCGGAGGACTTGGTCGCTGTGAGGAGCGAATGCAGTTGTCTTGGCTCGGGAGCCAGTCGGGCTAGGCGACCCCGATGGGGCTCCGGGTTAGCGTTTTTCATGGACGTTACGAGGCCTGAGATTTCCCAGTGCCCTCGTACCGCACTACTTGGCCGTGCCGGTCGCTTTACCAGAGGCTGACTTCTGCGAATAGCATAACGCTGTTATTACGAGTGAGAGTGGCACAAGACATGGAGAGTAGACACAATTTTCGGTAACCGATCTTTTTTATTTCATAGCGGGTGGGGAATACATGTATAGAGTTCTAGGAATAGAACTTCCGTAGGAGGTTTACATTCCATGGCCGCTTGACGTCGAGTTTTCCGTCTCCTCGGACGTCGGTGAGGTAGTAGGCGTCGTTGCCCAGGACTTGTCCAATGGCGAATGGTCCCTCCCAAGGGGGGGAGAGCTTGTGCATGCCTTTCTTGTCCTGGATTAGGCGCAGTACCAGGTCGCCTTCCTGGAAAGTGCGAGTCCTTACTCGCCGTCTATGGTAGCGGTGGAGCCCTTGCTGGTAGATGGCAGTGCGGGATCGAGCTAGGTCACGTGCCTCGTCGAGCTGGTCGACTCCGTCTTGGCGTGCGAGTTCGTTTGCGGCCTCCGTATAGTTGACCACCCTTGGTGAGTCGTGCTCGAGGTCAGTTGGCATGACTGCTTCGGTGCCGTAAACCATGAAGAAGGGGGTGAATCCTGTCGACCTGTTGACGTAGGTGCGGATGCCCCAGATGACGGAGGGTAGCTCCTCGACCCAGCACCCGGCGGTGCACTCGAGTGAAACTTGTAGGCGTGGCTTCAAGCCATGGAGGATGCTCTGATTGGCGCGTTCCGCCTGGCCATTGGACTCAGGGTGAGCAACTGAGGCGAGGTCAAGTCGAATGTGGTGTTCCTCGCAGAACTCAGCCATGGCTCCTTTGGCGAAGTTGGTGCCGTTGTCCATGATGATGCTGTTGGGAAGCTGTAGCGATAAATGAGCTCGCGTAGAAACTTGGTGGCGGTCTTCCCGTCCCACTGGAAGGTGGGGTTCTTGTGCATTAGGCGGTAAAGGGGCATCGCCTTTTCGCCTAACCGGGGAATGAAGCGACTGAGAGCCGCGACTCGCCCGGCCAGCTTCTGGACGTCGCGCAGGCACTCGGGTCTGCCGAGTCGAGCGATCGTGTTGATCTTGGCGGGGTTCGCCTCGATCCCGCGCTTGGAGACAACGTATCCTAGTAGCTGCCCGGTTGGCACACCGAAGGTGCACTTTCCTGGGTTTAGTTTTATCTTGTACTTCCGCAGGTTGGCGAATGTTTCCACCAGGTCGGCGAGTAGATCGCTATGGCGAGCGGATTTCACCACCACGTCGTCGATGTAGACGTGGATATTGCGGCCAATTTAGACCGCAAGGCACTCCTGCATGCACCTCTGGTAGGTCGCCCCGACATTTTTGAGGCCGAAGGTCATGGCAGTGTAGCAGAAGGCTCCAAATGGCGTGATGAACGCCGTCTTCTATTCATCCTCGACGGCCATTTTGATCTGGTTGTACCCATAGTAGGCGTCAAGGAAGCATAGCGCCTCCGAGCCCGCGGTGGAATCGATGATCTGATCGATCCGCGGGAGGACGAATTGCTCCTTCGGGCAGGCGCTGTTTAAGTTTGTGTAGTCGATACACATTCTCCAGGTCCCATTTTTTTCTCGACTAGAACTGGGTTTGCCAGCCACTTGGAGTACTTGATTGGCCGGCTGAAGCCTGCAGCGAGTAGACGCTGCACCTCCTCGGCGATGGCTCGGCGGCGCTCTTCATTGAAGGGCCGCAGCGACTGCTTGACGGGTCAGCATTGAGTTTGTGCTCAGCGAGTTCCCTCGGGATACCAGGCATGTCGGATGGTTTCCATGCAAAGATGTCCCTGTTCTCACGGAGGAACTCGATGAGCGCGCCTTCCTATGCTGGGCTCATGCCCGTCCCGATCGTCACCGTCTGGCTGGAGTCGCCTAGGACCAGCTCAACGGTGCGGGTGTGCGTCGTTGCCTCGAAGGCGGTGGAGTTGCCGCCCTCCGAATTGGGCTTCTTCAGTATAGTGGGGTCATCGCTGTTGATCCCGCTTGCGTACTTGGCGAGCTCCTCGGCGTGGTTTGCCTCCGCCACGATGACGGCGTCAGCGAGTTCGGCTCCTTTGGGCTCGCATTCTGCGGCCATATCGGGGTCGCCATGGATGGTGATGATGCCGCATGGCCCTGGTAGCTTCATCATGTTGTACGCGTAGTGGGGTGCTGCCATGAACTTGGCGAACGCCTGGCAACCCAGGACGCAGTGGTAGGGGATGTCGAAGGGCACCAGCTCGAAGACGATCCACTCGGTGCGGAAGTTCGCTGGAGTGCCGAAGGTGACTGGCAGCGTCACCTTTCCGATCGGGTACGCCTTCCGACCGGGGACGATGCCGTGGAAGGTGGTGTAGGTCGTCTCGATCATCGAATGCAGGAGTCGCAGTCGCCTGAAGGTGTCCAGGTACAGGATGTTGATGGAGCTGCCGCCGTCCATCAATGTCTTAGGGAGCCAATAGTCTCCCACCTTGGGCTTGACCACTAGGGCGACTCGGCCCGGATACTCGATCCGTGGCGAGTGGTCCTCGCGGCTCCAAACGATTGGTTGCTCAGACCAGTTGAGGAACTGGGGATGTCTATCTGGGCCACCGCGTTGATGGCGACGACGCGGGCGATGACCTTCTTCTCGCGCTTCGTGTTGAAGCCTGTGAAGGTGTGGAGCGAGCCGGCGACGCTCCCGAATTTTCCGCCGTTTGGCGGGTTGTTGTCGGGGTCTTCCCGCGCGTGCCGTGCCTTCTCAATCTCCTTGAGAGAGTGACAGTCGGCGGTCGTGTGCGTGGCGGGCTTTCCTTCCCTGCTATGAAACACACAGGGTTGGTTAAAAAGGGCTGCGGGATCGAACCTCGGCTTTGCCTTGTAGTTTCCACCGTTGCGGCGCTGTCCTCCATCGCGGCGGAAGCTCTTGGGCTCGCGCTGCATGTATCCGGCGTTGGCGACGAAGTCAACTCGCCCGTCACTGTGGTGTTTGCCGGTGAGGAGAGTGTTGCTGTAGCGTAACTCGGGTCGCCTCCCGTTGTCGTGGCCGCTCGTGCGGCGATGTCCTCCCGACTCGTCGTCGGTTTCTTGGTTTGGGTCCTCCTCCGCGTACTTCTTTGCGATCTCCAGGAGGTCCGGTATCTTGTCGAGTGTGCGGTACACTCGTTTGAGCTTGGCGACCAGGGGCTCGTAGCGGCACGAGGTCCTGAAGCAATGGATCGCGGTGTCCGGGTGGATCCCAGCCGCGTTATACCACAGATCTTGCCACCGTTGGACCCAGCTGCGGGTCGACTCGCGGGGTCCCTAGAGGCACCGCTCCAGGTCCTCAATGGTGGTGGCGCGGGTGTATCAGCCTCGAAGTGCCTGACGAAGGCGTCGCGCATCTCCTCCCAGGAATCGACGCTATCCATGGGGAGGGTGTTAATCCACTGCCTGCATGCCCCTTCCATCATCAGGGGAGGTAGCGGGCGGTGAAGGGAATATGCCCGAGAGGCAATAATAAAGTGGTTATTATCGTATTCCTTGTTTATGATAAATGTTCATTTTGCATGCTATAATTGTATTAATACAGAAACGTTAATACATGTGTGTTTAATAAACAAACAGAAAGTTCCTAGTTATGCCTCTCTCATAAACTAGCTCGTTGATTAACAAGATGATCAAGGTTTCCTGATCATGGACATTGGGTGTTGTTAATAACGGGATCACAACATTAGTGTAATGGTGTGATGAACATTCATCCGAAGTATAGCATTACGATCAAAGTCATTGAGTTTATATTGCTATAACAACTTACGAAGTGATCCTAATCCTTAGACCATGAGATCATGTCAATCACTAACACCGGAAGAGTTTCTTGATAACATCAAACGTCACACCGTAACAGGGTGATTATAAAGATGGATTCAGAACTAATAAAGTGTTATGTTGAGGCCCATGGATCGAGAGTGGAATTTGTTCATCCCGATGACGGATAGATATACTCTGGGCCCTCTCGGTGATATCACATTGGTTAGCTTGCAAGCAAGTGATTTGATCACTAGAATGTTATATCACGGGAACGAGAAAAGAGTGCATGTCAGTAACGAGATCAAACTAGGTATGGAGATACCGATGATCGAATCTCGGACATGTAATATATTGTGAAACAAAGGGATTAAGATACTAGCGTAAAAGGTTCCGACGATCACAAGAAAGTCATCGTTGAATGTGTGGGAGTCAGTATGGGTCTCTAGATCCCGCTTCTGATTATTGATCCGAGAGGGGTCTCGATCATGTCCACATTATTCACGAACCGTAGGGTGACACACTTAAGAGACACCGACATCCAATTGGAGCAAAAGTTTCATGCCGAAAGAATGAACAAGCGCAGGAATTTATTTCACTAGCTACCGAAACAGGTTTTCGGGTGAAATTGCATAAAGTGGTTATGCATGTGAAATAGAATTCTAGCAAGGGGTTATTTGTGAATGTTTGTCATTAAAGTAATTGACAAAATTCTGAATAAAATAAAAGAGTTTTATTTAATGAGAGTTTGCATTAAATTTGGTGGAAATTTAATGGGAATTTGAGTGGGGTTTTGAGTGGAGAAAATTGAAGGACCATTTTGTGAGTGGAATGTGCACCCACATGAATGAGGGAGAGGTGGGGGCACCCTCCATGGCCGGAGGCCATGCCCCCTTGGGCTTCCCCCCTCCCCTATATAAGGAGCCCCTCCTCTCACTTCTCACTCACACCTCCTCGTGAAGGATCTTTCTCCCCCTCTAGAATTTATCCCCATGGTCTCGGACTAGCGAGATACATGTTCCCGGTGGCTATTCGGCAAGAAAGAGTTGTGCTTCCGCTGCATCACTGGAGCGAGGAGGCGGAGGTTGCTCGGTGCCTCGAACGTGTGTGCGAGCACGGATGCGCTGCTGTTTTGCGGCGCTAGGACTTCCTCTCGATCTTGAGATCGGCAAGAGATCGTCTACATCAACCACGAGTTTGGACTCGTTAAGCTTTATCGGTCTTCAAGGGTATGTTCTCTACGGATATACATCCGCCCGTTGTTTGTATCTAGTAGATAGATCTTGGTACATAGTTGTTCCCATCGTAGGAAATTTTTTGTTTTCTATGCTGCGAACCCTACAGTGGTATCAGAGCCGGATCTATGCGTAGATGCTTTGCACGGGTAGTACACATATGAGTATGTGGGCGATGATGATCATTTTATTGCTTCTTAGTTGTACTTTGGATATTGGTGGCATAGTGGGATGAAGCGGCCCAGACAAACTTTACATGTCCTCGCACATGAGACCTGTTCCACGCTTGACATGCAACTAGTTTTGCATAAGTGGCTAGCGGGTGTCTGTCTCTCCTACTATAGTCAATATCTAATTTGCAACGAGTTGTCAACAATTTGGTTATCCTCGTTGTGGTTCATGTTCGTAGGTAAGAACGGTTCTATCTTCGAAAGCCCTAAGCCACGTAAAACTTGCAATGGATAAATTAGAGGCGTCTAGTTTAGATTGTTGCTGGGCTAGTGTTATGATATGGTGATGTTGTAAGTAAAAGTATGAGATGATACTCTTACAACACACATAGCGTGTAAGTTCCATAGACCTTGGCCTTACACATAAAGGTATGATAGAGATCATACCACGGTGCACATGATGGAGATCATATGCGGGAACCATATCATTTCACTTATAAACATGTGATGTTTTGATAGCATCTTATATTGCTTGTTTGGCGTTTTATTAGCATCATAAGATGATCCCTCATTTAAATATCAAGATAAGAATGTGTTCTTCCTTTAGTATGCACCGATTATGTTCTTGTCGCTCTAAGACATCACGTGATGATCGGGTGTTTTTGGATCCACGACCATATTTCGGGTGTAAGAAAGTTACACACGCGAATACTAAGGTTCTTACTTGGCGAGCCTAGCATGTACATACATGGCCTCGGAACACGGACTGAAAGGTTAAGCATGAGTCATATAGTAGATATGATGCCCATTTGATGCTCGCCTTTGAAGCTACACCGACTCACGTGATGATCGGACTTGGTGTAGTGGATTTGGTTCATGTAATCACCAAAAGGGCACGAGGGATGTCGTTTTTGAGTGGGAGTTCATTTCTAATTTGGATTAGTAGAACTCAATTTATCATAAATTAAATCAAAGTGAATTTTCATAATTTTTTGTAGTCATTGGCATTCGTTCAGCACCTTATGCATAGTTGTAATTGATATAATAGAAATATAGAATTCTGGATATATACTTTACGAACTCGTATCGTATTGTGTGAGTGTCAATCTAAAGTTTAAAGTCCTATTGCAAACTATCAGCAAACTCTATTTACTCCGTGAAATTTAATAGTTGGTATTAAATCGAGAGTAACAATTCCAGTGTTAGTATCTTAAGTATCATGTTTGCCTCCATGATTCTTGATTTAAATATCAAGATTATCTAGGAGCTGAAAGAATTGTTTCAAAAACCATCATGTGTGGCAGATATAACGATATCTGAAACAATGTTTTGGTTGAAATATGATAGAGTATAATATATGTTCTCATATTGGATGAGAATTTACAAAGGTTGGAGATGCTAGACATCCTAATCATCCAAAGGGGTTTTGGAAAGTAATGTTATACTCACGATTCGACTTTATAAGCTAAAGTAGCTTGATCATGAAAGTCGTCATGATAAGGGTGAATAGAATATGTATGTAAAATGTTTACTACACTAAAAGATTACTAAAGAATGGATTTTGAAATAATACCGATCATTTTGATGATGGTGATCTACTTCAAAGTGCAAGTCCAAAGGTATTATTATTTGAATATACACGCTTTGGACTATGTGTCATGTATATGGCGCCACTTTTGATGTTGATAGATTCTTTTCAAAATGGAAAAGGAAATGCTGAAAGAGAATCTATAAAATATATTTGGCAGAAAATAAAAGATTGGAAATATCCAATTTAGGTATATGGATGATATACATGTTATGGTTGTATTCTTTGCTTGTTAAACAATGTGGTTCTTGGGTATTGGATACCGAATTGCTTGGTATGAAATTTCATACGGAACGACGCAATTCATGAACCACAATGGCCTAAGTAACTAGCAAGAGAATATGTGATGATGTTCATCGAAAACAAACAAACCGTTGTTTGTATTTCTCGTTGACATCAAAGCTTGACTTCAAGATTTGTTTTAATAATTGTTATTTGAATCAGGTATTATGATAACAAAGGCAAATAATTACCGTATTCCATATAAGATGGATGATTTACAAATCTAGTTGGAGAAATCACATCCATAAAACCTAATGCTAAAATGTCGCAAGACAAATGATTGAAAGATCACTTACAAAGTGACATCGCTGTTTAAATTATATTGGAAATAAAACATGAAGAAACTCCATTCATGGATTTTTGGAGTCTTTGATTTGATCAACTGACGCTTGTGAGACTTTCCTCGGGATAATTAGAACTTCGTTCAAAGGCCAAAGAAGAACAAACGACTAAAATATTGGAATTTATACATATCGATGTATGTAGTCCATTATGTGTAGTCGAAAGCGATGGGTTTCAACTTCATATACTTTCTCCGGAAATTTGAGTGAATATTCACTTAATGAGAAAGAAGTGTGAAATATTTGAAAATGTTCAAAGACTTTCAAGATGAAGTGAAAATCATTGTGACAAGAAAATAAATGGTTTGTGATTTTATCATAAGGGATTTATTTGAGTTACAAGTGTAAGAAGAAAAATAAATGAATTATGATTTTATCATAAAGGGATTTATTTGAGTTGCAAGTTTAGCAAAAACACCTAGATTTACATATCCCAAAACACCATAGGAATATGGAGTGTTTGAGATTTGTAATGAAACCTTGTTTGACATGGTTGGATCAAAGGTGTTATTGATAAAAATGCCATTATGTTTTAAAAGATTAAAGCTTTAGAGACTTCCGCTTTTACACTGAAAAGAGCTCCATCTTGATCCGTTGAAATGACACCATGGAAGTTATGGTTTGGGGTAAAACCCAAGTTGTCCTTTCTTAAATTTTGGTATGCTAAGCATAAGTAATATGTTTACAACCAAAGTCGGATGAGCATGTCTTTGTAGGTTATTTTGAATAACAATTGGTTATTCCTCCATAACACCAAGGACAAAAGGGTTTGTCGCTTGAAACGTGAAGTTTCTTGAAGAAGGAATTTCTCGCAAAAGTTAAGTGGGAGGACAATAGAACTTTGATAAGGTTAACGAACCTTAGCTAAATGTGCTGAGTTGCACAGCGCCGGAAAATGTTCCGGAGGCAGCCATAATGCTCATAGCTTATGTGCCTCAAAGTTTGTGGTCACGGAGATCTAAGTTCTTATTGAACCAAGTAGGTCGGATAAACAATCAAATATTGAGATTTGACAGTAAATCATTATTTGATAATGATGAACCGACTACATGCAAAGAAGCGATGATGGGCCCTGACTCCGTCAAATGGCTTGAATCCATAAAATCCGTGATAGTTCCATACACGAGAAATCAAGTTTTGAACTTGGAAGACCCTTCGGAAAGGTGTAAAAACCTATCGGTCGTATTTGGATCTATAAAGAAACAGACATGGATGTTTCACATCTATGAAATAGTCGACATGTCATAAAGTATTTTATGACAATGTTCAAGGAGTTGACTATGACAAGATTTGATCTTTCATAGCGATATTTAGTCTGGACGGATTAAAGTACCAACCACTACATATAATTTGTTATATGGTAGATGAATAAACAAAACAAAGTTCTTCTAATAGAATGGTTACCTAGGACGTGTACATGACATGGTCCAAAGGGTTTTGTTAAAATTCAAAGGATGCTAAAAGGGCATGAAAACTACAATGGTTGAAGTAAGCATCGCGGAGTTGGAATCTTCACCGTGATGAAAAAGAGTTTTCATCAGGAGACGATGAAGATGCTTGCATTTGCAAGAAATTAAGTGGGAGCGCTGAAACATATTTCTAATACATTATGTGGATGAGATCTTGTTGATTAGAAATGATGTATCTTTTATTGACAAAGGTTAATAATTTTATTTCGATGAAATACTTAGGCAAAACCCGAATATTTAGCGTGAATGTCTATAGCGGATAGACCGTGACGCCAATATGGTTGTGCCAAATGTACATATATGAGATATTGAAGGAGTTCAATATAGAAACAACAAGAAACCGTTCTTATTGCATGGAAAGGAATTGAATCAAGATTCAAGTGTATCGACACTTGATAAGTGAAACAAGATTCAAGTTCTTTGACACTTGATGAGTGAAATCACGAGAATGTTTTGATCAATCATACCATGATATGTACATCCAGATATGTCCTATGCTCTAAGTGTTATGAGCATATACCAGAATGAATCATAAAATGATCATTGGACAATAGTAAGGAAATTCTTATGATCTTTTGGAAGAACTAAGAATATATTTGTGTAGAGGTGACAAATAATTACAAATAGTTCATTGTAAAGCGTTACATTGATACTAGTTTTGTCACAAGATACAAATTAAGTTTATCTCAATTTAAACTATGGGAGGCACAATGTAATGGAAAGAAGATTCCATGATGGATTTGGATGAAATCCATAGTTAAGACATTGTGACGAATTCTACAACAAAAGGCTAAGTATATGACTGCTATAATAGCAGCAAAGGAGGGAATTTGTGTCAAGAAGTTTGTTATCAAACTAAGGTGTGGTTCGCAACGGGCTAACACTAAAGATATATTGTATGACAATAGTATCGACATGATTTAACCCCAAGGAACTAAAGGTCTCACCGAAAGACCAAATTTATACAATGCCATCTCATTGGAGAATGAGTGATGCGTGAAGACGCAAAGACATGCAAATACACACGGACCTGGAGCGTGAGATCCGTAGATTATGTTAACCACTTGCAATTGCGTATATGGAACACCAGAAAGCCATAGGTGTTCAATAGGCAAAGTTTTCAAACTAGATTATTGTCTCTAGTGCAAGTGGGAGACTGAAGGGAATATGCCCGAGAGGCAATAATAAAGTGGTTATTATCGTATTCCTTGTTTATGATAAATGTTTATTTTGCATGCTATAATTGTATTAATACAGAAACGTTAATACATGTGTGTTTAATAAACAAACAGAAAGTTCCTAGTTATGCCTCTCTCATAAACTAGCTCGTTGATTAACAAGATGATCAAGGTTTCCTGATCATGGACATTGGGTGTTGTTAATAACGGGATCACAACATTAGTGTAATGGTGTGATGAACATTCATCCGAAGTATAGCATTACGATCAAAGTCATTGAGTTTATATTGCTATAACAACTTACGAAGTGATCCTAATCCTTAGACCATGAGATCATGTCAATCACTAACACCGGAAGAGTTTCTTGATAACATCAAACGTCACACCGTAACAGGGTGATTATAAAGATGGATTCAGAACTAATAAAGTGTTATGTTGAGGCCCATGGATCGAGAGTGGAATTTGTTCATCCCGATGACAGATAGATATACTCTGGGCCCTCTCGGTGATATCAAATTGGTTAGCTTGCAATCAAGTGATTTGATCACTAGAATGTTATATCACGGGAACGAGAAAAGAGTGCATGTCAGTAACGAGATCAAACTAGGTATGGAGATACCGATGATCGAATCTCGGACATGTAATATATCGTGAAACAAAGGGATTAAGATACTAGCGTAAAAGGTTCCGACGATCACAAGAAAGTCATCGTTGAATGTGTGGGAGTCAGTCTGGGTCTCCAGATCCCGCTTCTGATTATTGATCCGAGAGGGGTCTCGATCATGTCCGCATTATTCACAAACCGTAGGGTGACACATTTAAGAGACACCGACATCCAATTGGAGCAAAAGTTTCATGCCGAAAGAATGAACAAGCGCAGGAATTTATTTCACTAGATACCGAAACAGGTTTTCGGGTGAAATTGCATAAAGTGGTTATGCATGTGAAATAGAATTCTAGCAAGGGGTTATTTCCAGGAGCACTACTTCCAGGAGCACCCGATCACGGTCGTCTCCTCAGCACCACTACAAGATATAATCCACAACCGCGAGGAGACCGGGCGGGTCGCCAAGTGGGCCGTCGAGATCGGCATCCACAACATCAAATACGAGCCACGAAAAGCGATCAAGTCGCAGGCACTGGCAGACTTCATCGCCTACTGGGAAGAGGCCCAGCAGCCAGAAAAGCTGCCATACCTCCATTACTGGAGCCTGCATTTCGACGGCTCCAAGAACGCGGACGGCGCAGGCGCAGGGATCGTGCTAACTTCACCAAAGGGCGACAAGCTCCGCTACATCCTCTGTCTCGACTTCACACCCTGCACCAACAACATGGCCGAGTACGAGGCCCTACTCCATGGCATGCGAGCTGCCAAGGAGATGAATGTCAACCGCCTACGCTGCTACGGAGATTCCGACCTCGTCGCGGGGCAAGTCGCTGGCACCTGCGACACCGTCTCCCCCACCATGGCGGCGTACCGCCAAGCAGTGGACAAGCTGGGCGGACACTTCACCGGCTACTCCGTCGAGTGGGTCGACAGGCGGAAGAACGAGGAGGCCGACGCACTCTCTCGCATCGGGTCGGCTCGACTCGCACCACCCGCCGGCGTCTTCCTCGACACGATCACGAATCCATCAGTCTCTCCCCCGAGGGAGATCGACATCGGAGTCCTGCTCCAACCAGAGGCAGCCCTGGTCGCACTCGTCAACGAGCCAGACGACTGGACCAAGCCCTACATCGCCTACCTGGAAGCCGGCACCTTGCGGCAGACGAGACGGAAGCTCGGATGATCGCTCGTCGATGCAAATCTTACGCCATCATCGACGGCGAGCTCCACAAGCGCAGTGTCACCGGCGTGTTCCAACGCTGCGTCCAACTCGCCGAAGGACGCAAGATCCTCCACGACATCCACTCCGGTGACTGCGGCCACCACGCCGGCGCCCGCTCTCTCGTCGCCAAGGCTATGCGACATGGCTTCTATTGGCCCACCGCACACGCCGACGTTGTCGACATTGTCCAGCGGTGCGCCGGGTGCCAGAAGTATGCCAACCAGACGCACGTGTCGAGCTCAGCGCTCAAAACAATCCCCATCACCTGGCCATTAGCTGTGTGGGGCATCGATATGGTAGGCCCCTTCAAGAAGGCCCCCTCCGGCTACACCCACCTGCTAGTCGCGGTCGAAAAATTCACAAAGTGGGTGGAGACCAAGCCAGTTCAGAAATGCGACAGGAAGACCGCCACCAAATTCCTACGCGAGCTCATATATCGCTACGGGTTCCCAAACAGCATCATCACGGACAATGGCACCAACTTCGCCAAAGGAGCCATGGCTGAATTCTGCAAAGAGCACCACATCCGGCTCGACCTCGCGTCGGTCGCCCACCCGGAATCCAACGGCCAGGCAGAACGAGCCAACCAAAGCATCCTCCACGGCCTAAAGCCGCGACTCCAAGTACCACTCGAGCGCACCGCCGGGTGCTGGGTCGACGAGCTGCCCTCTGTCATCTGGGGGATCCGCACCTCGGTCAACAGGTCGACAGGGTTCACCCCCTTCTTCATGGTCTACGGCACCGAGGCAGTCATGCCCACCGACCTCGAGCACGACTCGCCGCGGGTCGTCCACTACACGGAGGCCGCAAACGAGCTCGCCCGCCAAGACGGGGTCGATCAACTCGACGAGGCACGTGACCTCGCTCGGTCACGCACCGCTATCTACCAGCAATGACTCCGCCGCTACCACAGCCGGCGGGTGAAGACTCGCACCTTCCAAGAGGGCGACCTGGTGTTACGCCTCATCCAGGACAAGAAGAGCATGCATAAGCTCTCCCCCCCCCCGTGGGAAGGGCCATTCGCCATCGGGTGTGTACTCGGCAACGACGCCTACTACCTCATCGACGTCCGCGGGGACGGCGAACTCGACGTCAAGCGACCATGGAATGTAAACCTACTACGGAAGTTCTACTCCTAGAACCCCACACATGTACTCTCCAGTCGCTATGAAATAAAAAGAAACGGTTACCACACATTGCGCCTACTCTCCATGTCTTGTGCCACCCGCACTCGTAATAACAGCGTCACGCTAACCGCAGAAGTCAACCTTTGGTACAGCGATCGGCACGGCTAAGTAGTGCGGTGCCAGAGCACTGAGTCACCTCAGGTCTTGCATCGTCCATGAAAAACGCCTACCCGAAGCCCCATCGGAGTCGCCTAGCTCGACTGGTTCTACGAACTAAGACAACTGCCTTCGCTTCTTACAGCGACCATGGTCCTCCGCATCCTTGGCATAGCGACTCGAACGGCTAAGTACCACGCTCGGGGACTGAAGACCAGTTCATCGCGAGCGGTCCGGAAAAACGCCAAGTAGGAGAGCATGCCCAGGACTCGCCACGCGATTGACCCCACGGGCCAGGCAGGAGTGACGCGCTCAAACTAACGCGCTAAGTCCTCAACCACCCTCGAGTCGCGCCTAGAACAACCAAGTACCACGCTCGGGGACTCGGCCTCCCGACCTCGTTCGCGCAAGGGAAAACGGCAAAGTACAGAGCACTCAAGGGAGTCGCCTAGCTACTGGCTCTCCGAGCCCGGGCGAGTCGACCACAATGACAAAACACATAAAAACAAAAAAACATATCACATACGAGGTAAACCCCACAAAAGGGCGGACGCGCTCGGGGACTCGTTCAAACATCAATCACAAACACATGACAAATACCAAAATTGACACGATGTCTCATTCGATTGCATGGCGCACTGTCTCATGTTACAAAATATGCCCGCATGGCAGACCTGCTGCTAACGCCACAAGGCAAACTATTCTACTCTGCAGGCTTTGATGACGACTCGCCAACACCCCGGCGATTGCGGATGAATGGCGTGTACGGGTTCCACGGATACGTCGTCAGTTCACCCGCCATCACCGCGCGAAAGGGTTGCTCGACCTTGAAATCACGATGCGGCGGCTCGGGGTCGTTCGGCAAGACGATCGTCTCCTGGTACGGAAGGAGGTCGCCCATTGCACAGACACGCTCCGAGTATGCGGCGGCGCGATCCTGCAACTTGAGGACTTCGGAAAGCTCCACCGCGCCAGTCGACGATGGGTAGCCACTCGTCACGTCGTCGATGTCGAAGTCCTCGGGGAAGTGGGCAAGCCCAAGACTAAGTGCCGTCGCCGCTCCGCGCCTAAACGCCGACCGCGTCATGAACTCAACGACCGCGGGCGCCTTCTCCAAATACCTCCACACCTCAACGAGGTCGCTGGGAATCACTTCCGTGGGCGATATCTCTTGGAGATAGGCACGGATGCACGTCGTCGACAACGTTGCCGAGTCGACAAGCATGCTTACACACTGCCGCGCGTCGAACGAGCTCGCCTCTTCCGCACTATCGATGATGCGACATGTGAGTAGAAGACAATAATGAATACAACGGACACCACAACTGGCACAACTACTGGAAGAGGCATCCACACTTACCAATCAACGGGCGGGCGAGATCCGTGATGAAGCATTGAAGCGACGTATGGTCGTCCTGAAGCCCAGCAACCAGGGCATCCGACACTTTGCGATCCTCTTCGGCGGCTGCAATGGCGGCCTTGGCTCGCCCATCAGCCGAGCTCGCTTCTTCCTTCGCTTCCCGCAGCTCGCGCTCGAGGTCGACGATCCGCTGTTCAGCCGAACTCAAAGCCGATTGCGCCGCCGCCAATTCACCAGCGGGGACAAGCCCCTGGCGAGCTTCCTCTGCCTTCGCGGCAGCAGCCTGAAGCCCTTTGTTCGCTTCCTGGACGATGGCCAGTTCCTTCTCCGCGTGCTGTTTCGCTGCCAATCGGTCAGCCGATTCAAGTTGCAGACCCTGCACAGCACCAAAAAGGTTAATCCAAGCAAAATTCCTAAGTGCCCACCCGCTGAAATTCAGCGAGTGCACACTCGGGGACTGGCAATCAAAAAAATTCCTAAAGTGCCCACCCGCTGAAATTCAGCGAGTGCGCACTCGGGGACTGGTACTCAAAGAAATTCCTAAGTGCCCACCCGCTGAAATTCAGCGCGTGCGCACTCGGGGACTAGATGCGAAAAATAAAGATAAGACATTAAAAGAATCAGGCCGCTGCAAATCACCGACCTGATCCTCGGGGACTGGATGTACCTGGATGGCTGCGCCAAGCATGCCGTGGAGTTGTGTCGCGTCCACGGACGCGAGGAGAGCCGGCGTATGCCCACGACGTTGGTCGACTTCAGCATCGGCGGTCCCAGGAGCGTGGCTTGAGGGCGAAGTCCCACTCGCCGCGGCCGCCTTGGTCATGAAACGCGGGAAGGTGGCGATAGAGGCACCCGCCCCAAAGGAGGTTGGCTCGGCCGTTCCAGGCAAGGGAGCGCCCTCCTTCGTGGACGCGGTTGCCTCCGTTACGGTTCCAGCTGGCGCGACCGCCGTGTCGTCAGAAATCGTGACGACGTCATGACCTTTGGCCTTCTTGCCGCCATCCGCAGAGACGACGACCTCGTCCGCCTTCCTCTTGCGGGAAGGATCATCCTCGCTACTGACGGGTGGCACCTTAGCCACGGTTGGGTGGCCCATCCTCTTCACCCTTGTCCTGTTCAACAATCATGTAAGAAATATAATTCGAGCTGCTATGAAAGATAAAGGAGGGAGAGTGAACTTACTTGGCGACTGGAATGAAGCGCAGCCCCGTACGGAGGCCGGCTGGCTTCTCTAGTTCGGGGCCCAGTCGGCGGCTGAGCCCCATTTCCAGAACGTCGCGTGCCCAAGACACGGACGGTTTCTTCGTTGTTGAGGCAGCAACCGGAGCCTCCGGAACGTCTTCAACAGGAGCTTCCTTGTGAGGCGAAGCCGCTGCGACCGAGGCGTCCCCCAGCCCAGAGACTGGGGCGAATGGCGGAGGCATTGAAGCCAGGGGCACCTCGATGGTGGCCGTGTCCAACGCGGCTGTCGTTGGCGGCGCCTCGTCCTTGGCTGGGCTGGGGGCGTCAGAACTGCTCGCTGAATGTGGCGGCGAGGCCGGCCTCGTCGGTTTGGTCTTCGTCTTCCTTGGAGGCGCCTTCACCTCCTTTTCCTTCTTCTTCTTTTTCGATGGAGTCGCCTGGCGGCGCGAGGTGGTTTCTGGAAGCTCGTCGTCGTCATCGTGACGCTCGAGGCTTTTACTTGCCTCAAGCTCTCGTTGACGCTGCCCACGGGTCTTGCGGAGCAGTGGGGCGACTTCCTCTTCGGATTCATCGTCGCTATCGCCCTCGTCGCTCCCGGCATTGCCCTTGGCGGGAGGCGACTCACCCACGTCCTGGACGGACGAGCTCGAGTTCTCATCGTCCGAAGGTGGGAGCCATCCTTCCACCACTTGGAATAGCTGCAATGAATACAAGATGAAATTAGAATTACCGCGACTGCATAAACTGCGACTGCGAACGAAGTGAAGCGATTACCGTTGGGGCTGGACGCTTTGCGGTATAGGGGGCGACCCCAGCCTGTGCGTCCAGGTACACCGCCTGGGTGATTTTCTTCAGTGCTGGGATGTAGTCCTCCAGCTTCCACTCGTCGAGGCAGGCCTTCGTCGAGTCTCCCTGGCCCGTGTACTGGTACATGTAGTGCTCGCGCTGAGCGAGCGGGACGAGCCGCCGCCCGAGCCAGCAGTTGTACAGGTTTATCGTCTGGAGGCCCTTCTTCTTCAGACCGCGGATGGTCTGGAGCATCTCATCGACGACCATCCGCTGATCGTTGGGGAGCTTGCCGACTTGGAGACGGCGCGGCTCAGACCGATTGGCAGAGTACCGCGGGATCGCCGCCTCGCCCTCCGTGGTCGCCTCGGCTACGTAAAACCACGATTTCTTCCAGTCACTCGCTGCCTTGGTGGGCAGCATCAGGTCGAAGAATGAAGCCTTTGACTTGAGCTGGAAGGTTAGGCCGCCCGCGGCTAGCATTGGGCCGCCTGCTTCCTCGCGGTTGATCCGTCCGTGGAACAGATCTTGCCACAAGGGGAAGTAGGGCCGGCAGCCCAAGTAGCATTCGCAGAACGCCACAAAGATGGCGAGCTTCTCGATGCTGTGGGGACCCAGATCCGAAGGCTGGATACCGTAGTAGGCGCAGAAGCGCCGGAAGAACAGGGACGTGGGGAACCCTAGCCCCCGTTCAAGATGGCTGGTGAAGCAGATGAACTCCCTCTCTCGCGGATTCGGGGTCGTCTCTCCGGCTGCGGGAATACGCCAACAGCCGGCTCGCAAGATCCCGGCCTCCTCGAAGGAAGCCAGTTGCGCCCTCGTGCACTTAGATCTACCCCACGACTCGGTGGAAAGGGCCATGGCAGAGAAATTTGCTAGGGGTCGGGGGATTTCGGGTCGGCTGGATCGCGATGCGAAGGGAGGCGAAAGGTGCGCGCAGTCGGAGGAAATGGTGAGAAGGTGGTTCTCTGATCGCCTGCCATTCCTCTTATATAGCGGTTGTTACCCGCCAAATCAGGGAGCCGTTACTACGCGGTGATTACGCCAAAAGTTACCTTGGATTACCCCAACGGCTAGTTTGACCATGGTTAACGGTCCAACTTCGGCCACTCGACTCGCCGATCCTCTCACTATGACAGTGTTTGCCGACTCGACACGCCGAAAGCTACGACCCGGATGATTGGTTTCTCCTTTATACGGGAGCCCGCCGACGATTCGACTGGATGTCCACTCTAAAGCCGTATACTCCGACTGCCAGCAGCCACCTACGCCTAATCGACGGCGGCCTTGGGGACTACTGATGGGGATATGCCTACCGGGGTATACCCAGTAGGACGTTTCCGACTGGCCCAGGAACTGGCGAGTGGGCCTGCAAGACGGCGATTGGATTGAAGCCCAGCGAGGAACCGAGCGACTGGAAGCTGAAGGCCCAGGCGAGTAGATAGGCCCAGTCGGATTAGGTTAAACGAGTACCGAAGCTTTAACTGAATCGGTTGAGATATGTAAACCCTAGGGGAGGTGAGCCTATATAAACCTCCCTATAGGGTGAGTAGAGATACGTTCCATCATACACCCAAGCGACTCGCCGCCTAGCCGCCGAGCTCGCCCATTGTACCACATCCATAATACAATCTAGCAGGAGTAGGTCTTTACGCTCCGGGGGGCCGAACCTGGGTAAAACCCTGTGTCTCCGCCCTCATCTCGCACCGCAGATGGCTGGCCGCCCTTGCCCCTCGTTCTACTACTCGCTGCCGATTGCAGCATCTGCCGTGACCATTCCCACGACAGTAGGCATATCCCCATCACCAAGAGTTTCCTTGAGTCTTGGAAGTTATTACTTCAGTAATGACCTCTCCTTATTCTTTTTATTTGTTTTTTGTGCCAAGAATGACCTCTAATGAGAGGGAAGTAAGATTTGGGGAGTTGCTATCCCGAAACAGATTTCTGTCCTCCACCAAAAATATTCGTGAGGAGTGTCTGTAACTCGGATTGAGCTCAAATTTTACGAATTAATCCCTTAGTATGTTAGATAAGTTTAGTTAGTTCAATACTTTTTGATTTGAGTGACAGAAGATATTCAAAAAAATCGGTTTCTACCAGCTGGTCTCTTTTGATAGATTTCTGCCATTATTTGCATTTGCTTCTTATGGATTCCTTTTTGAGTTCTCTTTAGGTGAATTGAGCTTTTTGAAGGAGTTACTACAATATCTTGTGTTTAGTGAAAATTCTTGCTGTTCCAAAGCTTTGCCAGAGGTCTAATATCTTTTGAATACACTAATGTTGCTAATGAAGATTGTGTGAAGTTTTGTATGAAGGAAAAATTTCAAGTGTAAAGAGAGAATGATGCAATGAAATGAAGAATGGACAAAAACTCGATATTGGGGATGCCACCATGGTGTCACCCCAAGAAATATCCAAGAGGTACAAGCATAAAATCACGGGGATGCCCAAGGCATCCCCTTCTTCATCAATATAAAGCTCAGGTTTGTCTAGACACTTCGTTTTTATTGTTTCATGCACAGTTGTGTTGTTCTTGGAGTGTCTTAGTTTTCGTTTGCTTTGCTTAGTTCGTTTAGTTTTCTTGAGTAGTTTGGACCCCCGTTCTCGCTGTGTTGTTTTGCAAATAAGTTTGCTTGGTGTTGGAAAGGTGTAGTAAGTTCTTGCTTGTAAGTGCAAGAGGAGCTTGCATTGACTGTGACTTAGACTTTAGCATGACATGCTAGGTGTTGTTTTGGCATTATGCTTAGTGATTATTGTTGTAGCATGTCTTGTTCCAAACAATTGGTATTGCTTAGTGTGCCTTGAAGAAATTATACACTGTTTTAGCATGCAAAAGCATAGTATTGTGGTATTCTCCTTTGATGCTTTGCTTGGGTTGACTTGGCACATGCTCACACCATGTTATGACTATGACAAGTCACCATTAGCCTCTATGATCATTTAGTACTTGACTTGTGGAACCACTTTTTGCTTTGATTAGTATGCTTTGTTGCACTTCATGATTATGGCCATTATGCTCTCTTAGTTGGTTGCTCCCAGTATTTTGCTAGCCTCCACTTGTATGAGTAAGTTCTACTCATGCTTCCAACTCTCAAGAAACCAAGTTATTCCAAAGTGTCACTATAAAATCCTATGCATGGTGTGTTACACCATTCCAAGTATATTCTTGTTTTCAACTATCTTCCAATTAAAAACTATTTTGTTCTGTGAAAACTTAGTGATTAAAGCCCTCACGAACTTGATGGCACACTTTATATTCTTTGCCCCTAATAAACTTGAACCATTGTGACAACTTTGTTGTATATGCTTGCACTTATAAGTTGGAATTAGCAGAACCGTGCTGTCACGGGGAACATTTTCAACATTGCACTTGTACTTTGTACTCAGTTGATATCATGCTCTTTTGTCTATGGATGTCACCGGTGTGAAATAAACATGGAACTTGTAAGTCCATGGAGTTTGTATCCTGTGTTAGAGAAACGCCTGGGCCGCTAGCCAAAGCCATGCCTAATCATGGTGGAAACTTGCAGCATCACCATAATGAGCTATCTATGAAGCATCCTCAATAAAAAGCCATGCATATGGTAAATAAAAAGATTGTTGAGATGCTCATTGTCCGCTTGCCTTGTCATTTTGGCTATGGGAAAGCTCCTGTACCATGTGCAAGGGGTACCCCGTTGGCGGTTCTCAATGATATGCAAATACTTACAATGACAAGAACTTACCTGGACCCAAAGTTGAGTATGCATGAGGTGTGGCCCTCGTATTCAAGGGACTTGAGATTGCCAACTTATACTTTGTCAAGCACATACTCCATCTTTGCCACTCTAACCTTAACCACTTCAAGATGCTTATGGTAGGGGCAATGAGGGATGAAAGCTAACAAGTACCATAATTTTTGGAAGCTCTTTTTGAAACTTGTAATCCCTGCTTCCTTTACAAAAAGGCCTTTCTTCAACCATTATTGAGTCTCCACCTTCTACCTTTAGGCACCATTAAGAGAGCATAGTTGTCATTCTGTGTGCAGTGTTCCAAAGCTAATTGATTGATGCATATTGTGATATTACTTGTTCTTGTGCTATTTGTTTCTAGTCATCCTTGTGAACCTTGAAGGTGTCATATGCATCTATATTGCCACTCTATGAGGGACAAGCTGATTGCCACTATGCTATGTTTTCTCTATTTGAAACAAACAAATGTTTTCAATGCATGTTATTCATGATCTTTGTTTGTAGCTTGTCATGTTGCATGCATAGTTACTATGTCCTATTGTTAGAACTCCGTCTTTCATGCACATGTTTAGAGCTCTTTGATCTCAGCTTTCAATGCTTGCAAATGGATGGATCTTTATTGTGATGGTGCATGTCACCTCAAAAATTATTCTTTTATCACTTACCTACTGGAGAACGAGCAGGAGTTAAGCTTGGGGATGTTGATACGTTGGAAATGTATCTATAATTTTTGATGCTCCATGCTTGTTTAGTATCTACTTTGCTTTGCTTGTCTACACTTTGAGGTGCTTTTACATGTTTTCTGGTACTAACCTACTAACAAGTTGCAATAGTGCCAGATGCCTGTTTTCTACTGTTTTGGGTTGCAGAAAAGTTAGTAAAGAAATATTCTCGGAATTGGACAGGACAAACGTCAGAGTCAATTACTTTCCGTGGAGAACAAGAAGTCCAGAGGGGACACGAGGAAGCGGGCTAGCGCAGCCAGATCCTCCCAGGCGCGGCTAGGGGTGGGCCCGCGCGTGGCTAGGGTTTGGCCCCCTTGGTGGCCTCCTCGGCCTCCCCCTTATCCTATAAGAATCCCCCGATGCAGAAACCCTAAGTACCCAATCAAATCTCCACGAAACCGTCTGTAGCCGCCGCCACCATCGTCCCTAGATCGGGGGGATCTGAAGTTCTTCCCGGCACCCTGCCGGAGGGGAGATCATCCTGGAGGCCTTCTCTCCGGTATGATGCGTGAGTAGTCCCACCTTGGACTATGGGTCCATGTAGTAGCTAGATGGTTGTATCTCCTCCTTTGTGCTTTCATGTATAGATCTTGTGAGCTCCGTTCATGATCAAGATCTAATATATTTGTAATCATGCATGTTGTGTTTGCGGGGATCCGATGGATATTGAGATTATTATGTTGGTTTGATTAATGGTTTTGTCTTTATGATTCTATCATGTCTGTATTGTTTGTGATCTTGCATGCTCTCCGTTGTTAGTAGATATCTTGGCCATGTAGTTGCTAGTGACTCCAAGAGGGGGTATTTATGCTCGATAGTGGGTTCATGCATCTAGTTTCCAAGGGAAGTGACAATAATCTATCCGGTTGTAGATGTGATGTTGCCACTAGGGAGAAAACAACGGTCTCTTGTTCATGGACCATGTGGACTGTTTACCTTACACACTTTGCTTAAAGCAGTTGTCTGTTGCTTGCAACTTAATACTGGAGGGGGGTCGGATGATAACCTGAAGGTGGAATTCTAGTCATAGATGCAGTTGGATGTAGGTCTATGTATCTTGTTGTATTGCCCAATCGAATCTCATAGGATCTTTCTGACTAGTAATTGCATTGTTATGCCTTGCTCAGTTCCTGTCAATTGCCCTGCAGTAATTTGTTTACCTTTCATGCCATGTTGTTTATCTAAGGAGAGCACCTCTAGTGAACTATGGACCCCGGTCCAATCTTTACCATTTATACATCTTCCACTATTACTTATTTACTTGATGCAACCCATTACCTTACACACCATACGTTTAATCCTTTGTTACAGCAAACCAGTAAGCTTGACAACCTCACTGATTCGTTGGGGCAAAGTCTTGAGTTTGTGTTGTGCAGGTCTCCGCATTGCTTGCAACACCTGTGTGACGTTTCCTTCCTCCTTCTAGTTCGATAACCTCGATCTCAACTGAGGGAAAACTTGCTGCTTGCTCTTCACACCCTACGCTTGGGGTTACCAACGAAGTGCCACGTCGAGCATCATCAATGACGGTGTTGATGGCGATGATCTTCCCTCTCCGGGAAGGAATTTCCCCGGTAGAATTCTGCCCGCCGGAGAGCTCTTTCTCTCTCTGTAGTTTCCACCCCGCAGAGGCGGCGAAATCTTTCTGTGGTTGCTCCTCGAGTCTTAGGGTTTCGAGGGGATGTTATAGGCGAAAGGGCGATGCCAGAGGTGGGCTAGGGTGGCCACACCACCTGGTGGTGCGGCCTAGGGGGGCCCGCGCCAGGGGGTGGTGTGGGCCCCCTGTGGCCCATCTCCACTTCCCCTTCTGGCTTCGTTCGTCTTTTGAAAAATAGGGACTTCCATATATTTTCTGGAATTTTCTTATCTTCGCGAATATTGCATCTGGACACCACTTTTTCCATCAGAATCCTGACTCCGGCAGTTCATCCTCCAAAAGTCATCCAACATGCAAAATAGATGAAATAACATAAGTATCACCTCTTAATATGAAATATATCAATGAATAACAGCAAATTATGATATAAAATAGTGATGCAAATGGACATATCAAATACCATTACACAAAAGTCCACGATGGAACCCATAGAACATATATATACAACACGACTCCATGAGTCAAGAATCATATATAGTACAAAGATCCACATCACTTTGAAAACGATACAACATCCGACGATGTAAAAGATGCAAATGGGGCTAAGAGCCCTGAAGAATAACCAATGGCGTCCATAACCCTGCCCAGGCCAAGCCGGAAGGGTAACCCTACTATCGACATCGATCTCAGAGCCTGCTAAACAAAAGGGGTGTCGACAAAGGGCAAAGGAAAAGGAGAGCGATCAGTACTGAGGCCAGTACATGGCGAGACTTAGAATTCGGCGGTCCTCGTCTACATAGGTATGGTGGACTAATGCGGCAGCGAAGCATGCGCTAATCAAGATATAGAGACTCGATACAATAGTCGACTATCAGAGAGAGGTAAGAAAGACCTATTCGGAACCAACCTGATACTATCACCAAACATACCCATCCTGGTATTTCCCCCTCAAGACCAAACGAGGAAGTCATGCCGAGGAAACTCACACGGTTGGCAGTTTTATTCATTCTTACCATGGTGGTTATCCAAGTTACTAGTCATATCAGATACAAGTCATATTATAACAGTTAATTTTAGTTATAGTTGTCTATGATCGAGATATTGTGCTCCAAGTCGTTCATAACCGCGGACACGGCTTTTCGAAAAGATTTAATCCTGCAAGGGTGCACCAAAGTTTCCACACGCACTTCGGCCCTTATTGCTAGATCAATTAACATACTTCCATATGTATGTCGGCAGGGCCTAGGACATGACGCTTTCCCTGACCCAAAGCAAATACATGGGGGCCACCCGAAAGAGCTACCCATACGACGTATAGCTAATCCTCCTCGTACGGACCCTGAGGTTGCACGGACTTGCACGGGAGCAGAGGTCATAGACAATATATTCCCGTGACAGAGTGTCGCACCTACACAACAGTAATAAACGCTCATCGAGCAACAGGTAATAAACATGGCATACATGGCATAACGTGGCATGAAAACTTCAAACTAGTTTGTGGCCCCCAGTACAGTACTTTGAAATCAGGTACTAAGCCGATAGGGGTGCCCACACACCGCACATGTGGTTAGCGCGCTCAGTCTCGGAACATGTATCAAAAACTCGGGTCCTAGGTGGACACAAGTGGGCGGTTAACAACCAAATCTCGGATATTACCCACCGGTACCTCTTCATTAATTATATCCATTTTAATATTTAACTAACCAGCTATAATTAAAACCACGATCATCTACACCTTTATGAATATGCCAACCCGCAACATCAGTGGAACATCGACGACACAAAGCAACACCTGAGAAAGCGACTATGACTCGCAAGGCCAACTGTATATCCAAACAACATGCAATAGGAGGTGTCCAAGGCAATATAAAGGCTGTAGGGATATATAAGGGGTACAAAATCTAAAGCATCATAATACAGATAGCAATAGATCAACAAGAGGAAGTAAAGACTGTAAATATAAAATATGTAGAAAGAGGGAGAATGCTCGTCTGTAAAACCACTGAAGGTTCATTCGAAGATCGGGTCGACACTCGCATCAACTCATCGACATAATCCATGAAGAAGCAAAGCACTAGAAGAAACACTGGATGATTAATACTACGGCAGAAGATCGGGCATGATGCATGTATGGTGCATGGCATGGCAAATGTGTGACGCAATTAGGCAATATTAAGAGGAACTGGGGTCTCGACCATTAATTAATAGGTTCATATTGTTCAGATGCCCCCTCAATTTAAATATTGTCTTAACAAGGCAAAATTATGTTGGTTCACTACACAAATTTAAATGGGGCCAAAATAAGACTAGAAAAGCCAGCATATGGTCTCTATATTTAATTATGAGGTGAATCAGCATAAGGCCCACAAAACACACAATATGTATGCGACATGAATGATTTAATGTGAAACAGGTGTACATCATTTATAAAAATAGGGGTCTTGTAAAAAGGGTCACACATGGGTATCGACGATCTTGGGGTTCTGAGGGTCCGACATGGTTCGGGTCTGCGGATGCCGGGATCGGCCTTCAGGGTCTTAGCATCTTCGGTTTCGAGAGGAATAAGAAACACCAGGTGGGTCTTGGAATGCTTGAATGAGTTAATGGCATTTCGCGGTCGGGGTTCATGCGACGATCTTGTTGCCAATGGAGAACTTGTTTGATACCGGAGCCTTCAGGAGATCTTGGTAAGCTTCCCGGGTTCAGTCTGCCTCTCAAACAACATTGGCAAGTGGCGGCAGATGAAACGAAACACTCGGGGGCAACGCCACTTATACAACAACCACAACAGAGTATTTGTACGCCACTAAGACATCACCAACCTGACCTGGAACTGCAGCAACATATAGGAACATTGGAGAAGAGGCAGACGTTCTCATGAATGACAGGCTAGGGCACGGTCTTGCAGAGGCGCACACGGACAACCGAAGCAAAGGATGCACTACACTGCAGCGACAGCACATCGGGCAGAGGAGGCGAGCGGTAACCAGCGGTGGGGCCCAAGGAATCTCCGGGCGAGGAGACGCGAGATGCGGCAAAGGGCGATGGCGAACAACAAGCCGAGGAGGAGTGGATGCTGAGGGGGTCGACTGTGGTGCAGAGGGGGTTGACGTGGGGTGCAGGTAAAGGCCGGGGAAGGGGTGCCACATGCGCGGCGTGATGACCCACAAGTATAGGGGATCACAACAGTCTTCGCGTGTAGTATTACCCAATTTATTGATTCGACACAAGGGGAGCCAAAGAATACTTGCAAGCCTTAACAACTGAGTTGTCAGTTCAGCTGCACCTGGAAATAGTTCTTGCTCACAGAAGTTTATCAGTAGCAACATCAAAGCAACAGCAACAGCAACAGTGAAACAGGAGCAATAGTAACAGTAATGGTAATAGTAGGATACGAGTGCGGTAGGCATAGGGATGGATGGACGGGCGTTTCATGGACAAGTCTAAATATGTAAATTCAAGATCTAGGGCATTGCAGATAAATAATAACAAGCATCCAAGTACTAAACAATACTAGGCATGTGATCCAAAAATATTCATACGTGCTCGCAGTGAGAACTTGCACAACATCTTCTGTCCAGCCATCCTGTGGCAGTGGAGCCTCTAGGGAACTACTGGCAATTAAGGTGCTCCTTTTAATAGAGCACTGGAGCAAAGCATTAACACTCCGTGAATACATGTGATCCTCACACCATAGTCATCCCCTCCGGTTATCCCAATTATTGTCACTTTGGGGCCTTTGTATCCAGACAATGATATGTGTACACAACTTGCAGATAAGATCACAAACAATACTATCATAATGATTCAATAATCGGGCCCTAGTGAAAAGCATTAAGCATAAAAAGTTGCAACAAAGTCAAATATCACTAATAGAGATACTAGGCACTATGCCCTAACAGATCTTATTCGATTACATGATAGAACTCATCCAATCCCTACCATCCCCAAGCGTACAGTGGGGGATTACTCACTCATGGAAGAGGGAAACAACGGTGGTTGATGGAGATGCGTTGGTGATGACGATGGCGATGATCCTCTCCAAATTCCCCGTCCCGGCAGTGTGCGAGAACGGAGTTTCTAGATCTAAATCTTGGTTTCTATTGGCGGCGGCAGAGCGGAACTCTTTCTGGAAAACTATCGAACCTCCCTCGGTTTTTAGGTCGAAAGGAAACTAATAGGCGCAGAGGGAGGCCGAGGGGGTGCCTGGGTGGCTGCACCCCCTCCAGGCGCGGCCAGTGGTGGGCCCGCGCCTGGGGTGGGTATGGGCCCCCCAGGCTTCCTCTCCGTCTCGTCTTCTGGCTCCGTGGATCTTCTGGTGAAATATAATTTTTGGCATATTTTCCGGGATTTTTCCTGACAGTTCATTTTCTGCACAAAAACAAGACACCAAGGTAATTCTGCTGAAAACAACGTCAGTCCGTGTTAGTTGTATCCAAATGACACAAGTTTAGAGGAGAAACAATAGCAAAGTGTTCGAGAAAGTAGATACTTTTTGGACGTATCAACTCCCCCCAAGCTTAGCTTATTGCTTGTCCTCAAGCAATTCAGTTGAAAACTGAGTGCGATAAAAGAACTTTAACGAACACTTTGCTTCACATGATGTAAATATTCTTAGCACAAAAGTAGATGCTTAGACAATTCATAATAAAGAGTATGCAACTAAGTCTACTCAATAGTCATTGCAAGCTATGAAGAGAAACCAACTCAATAATAATAAGTAGCATGAAACATAAACATAAGCAACATTGCAATGCTCATAATAAGGTATGATAGAGTGGTATCTCGCTTGCCTTTGTTTTAAGAGCACAACAGAAATGCCAAGGCACCTCTGAAGTTCACATGAAGACTAGAAGTAAAGATATCAGAGATACAAGCATCAAAGTCATGACATAATTAACCAAGTTTTGGAACAAACACAAGAATGACAACTATGCTCTCAAAAAGGTGCTCATAGAATAAGTGGTGACTCAACAAAGTTGTGAAAATGGTTTTGAAAGGTTTGAAAGGCTTCCCCATGCTGAAAGGAAGGTACTCATTAGCTTTGAGCTCTCATTGCCCCTATCATAGGCATCTTCATGTGGTTAAGGTGAAAGTAAGGTCCACTCTGAATCATATGCTTGATAGAACATAAACTAGAAATCCCAAGTCCCTTGAGTACGAGGGTCGCTCTGCATGCTACTCAACTTTGGTCACCTGAAAGTTCTTGTCATTGTAAATACATGCATAACATCGAGAACCGCCAACGGGGTACCCCTTGCACATGGTAGAGGAGCTTTCCCATAACCAAAATGACAAGGCAAGCAGACAATGAGCATCTCAGCAATTTTTTTATTTACCATATGCATAGCGTTTTATTGAGGATGCTTCATAGATGCTCATTATGGTGATGCTGCAAGTTTCCACCAAGATTAGGCATGGCTTAGGCTAGCGGCCCAGGCGTTTCTCTAACACAATGTATAAACTCCATGAACTCACAACCTCCCCTTTTATTTCACATCGTCGACATCCGTAAACAAAAGAGCAAGGAAACAACTAGATGAGATATCCAAAAAGTGTTGAAAGCATTCCCCGTGACAGCACGGTTCTGCCCCAACATATAATTAGCAAGCATATAACTTTCATGGACAGGTCACGATGGTTCAGAATTATTAAGCGCAAAGAATAAAGTGTGCCATCAAGTTCGTGAGACATTTACTAACTAACTTTCTCAAAACAGACAAACATTTTATTTTGGAAGAAAACACGGCATATATAAAATATGCACTGAAGTAGCAAATGATGCTAATAGGTAGGTATGGTGGACACAGCTGGCAATATTGGTTTTGGGGAGTTGGAAGCACAGGTAGAGCACATACTCAGTGCAAGTGAAGGCTAGCAATAGAGAGGGAGCAACAAACGAGAGAGCAATAACTTTCATAATCATGCTTGCAACAAAAACATGACTAATTATGGCATGAAAGTGATACAAGAACTCTGAGGCAAAATAAATCATCGAGGCTTACTGACTATTGATTAGTCATATGCATGCGTGAGCATGTGCCAAGTCGATTCACATGAACAGTCAGAGGAGGATACCACAATATCATACCAAAATATGAATAAAACAATGCAAGCAAACATTCATATGACATGCTACAAACTATTAAAAAGCTGAAGCTAATCATAGACAAGCAAGAACTACTAAGCATCCATAATGACATACACCTTACACAAAATGGCTAAGCATGCTCACAATGAAGAGTATATGTACAAGAATGAAACAAATAGAGTTTGTTACCAGCCTCTTACCACACCACAAGTTGCCTTAATCTTCATTATTGATCTTCACTTGTGTGACTTCAATGATAACACGAAACCAAAATCCACTGAGGACGGTTGAACCCTGCAAAGAACTCACAAAACCAAAGAAGACCAACAAATATTTTTGGTGTTTTTAAAATTTTTAGAAACGAGCAAACAAAGAAAAAACAAACAAAAACAAAGCAAACCAAACAAAGCAAAAATATTTTTGGATTTTTATTTTAAGGCAAACCAAAGCAAAGAAACAAAGAAACAAAGAAACAAACCAAAAGAAACAACGAAAATATTTTTGGTATTTTTGGGTTTTTAGAAAGAAGCAACAAAAACCAAAAAGAAAGCGAAAACAATGGATATACAAAGAACCGACCGAACATGATATATATATGTGTGTGATGTCGGTATGCCTTCCCCCAAGCTTAGGCTTTTGGCCTAAGTGGGGCTCAATCCCATGGTGTCCAAGAGGATGAACCTCCATAGTATGTCGAGGAAGCTCCCTCGTCATGGTACGAGCTCGAGGCCTCCCCTGTGTAATACGCAGAGGGGTCGTATAATGGTCCTTCCTCCTGATAGTGCCCGTGTAAGTTAAGAGAGCGCAACTTATCATCCATCACCGCCTTCGAGCGTGACCAAGGTCCCTGAGAAATACTGAACAAAGTGGTTTGGGGTAGAGGGATCTCTTTCTCTCTCTTCCCCGTCAATAAACAGCATTCTATAAACCAAGTTCTCAAGAGTAGAGCTAGTGGTGACAAAGTGGTGCGCCTTCATGGCAGCAAGATTGATTTCTACGCACTTCTATTATTGTAGATAGTTGTTGGGCCTCCAAGTGCAGAAGTTTTTAGAACAGCAGCAAGTTTCCCTTAAGTGGATTACCCAAGGTTTATCGAACTCAGGGAGGAAGTGGTCAAAGGTATTCCCTCTCAAGCAACCTTGCAATCAAAATACAAGAAGTCTCTTGTGTCCCCAACACACCCAATATAGGTGCACTAGTTCGGCAAAGAGATAGTGAAATACAAGTGGTAACGGTGCCAGAAAATAGCTTGACGGTGAGGTAAAGACTAAGGCAAGCAAACATGCAATTGATCTAGATGCAAACGGTGTTTCAATGTTTAGAAACAAGGCCTAAGGATCATACTTTCACTAGTGAACACTCTCTCATATAAATATCCTCTCTTCATGATACTACTCTTAACTACTCTCCGGTTGGACACTCTAATCATCGGTAGGGCTATAACAGCACACCTCAAAGTCTGCCTTCCCCAATCTAGATAACCCCACACTGTCACCTTGAGCGCTAGATGTTTCCAACAAACACCACAATTTCATAGAGACATCCAACTCCAAATATAATGCATAACAAATATTCAATCTAGCTAAAGTGCCACACACAGTATGCACACTGTCACTTTCACACACATGGGGAAAAGCATAGATTTATTAAAGCACAAAGAGTATTTATGTAGACTCACACCTAAGTGCCACCATGGCATGCACGCTGTCACTTTCACACACATGGGGAGAGCAGAGATCTAATGAAGCACTTGAGTAGCAAGGTAGATCTACTTGATTACAAAGCTCATGACCACAAGATCATGCATAGAGAGAGAGAGATGAACACATAGCTACCGGTAAGATCCCTTAGCCTCGAGGAATAACTACTCCCTCCTCATCATGGGAATCAGCAACGGTGATGAAGATGGCAATGGATATCGATGGAGATGGCTACGGGGGCACTTTCCGGTCCCGGCAAGGTGCCGGAACAGAGACTTTCTGTCCCCCGAATCTCCCCTTTGGTGGCAGCGGCACTATGAAGTTTTTCGTGGATTTCTTCTGGATGCCCTAGGATTTTGGGTCGAAGACTTCTTATAGGCGTAGGAATCAAGGTCGGTGGGGGTCCAGGGGCCCACACCCCATGTCGGCACCTCTAGGGCTTGCTCACGCCTAGGGGGTGCGGCCACCCTGTGGCCCCCCTCCGGCTCTACTTCGTGGTTCTGTGTTGCTCCGGGAAAATAATGACTTTGGCTTTTGTCCCATCCAATTCCTAGAATATTGATTTTCTGCCGTTCTGGAACAAAAAACAGAAGAAAACACGCAACTGGCACTGTGGCATCTTGTTAATAGGTTAGTTCCAGAAAAGATATAAAAACACCTCAAAGTGTAGACAAAGCAAAGCAAAGTAGATACTAAACAAGCATGGAGCATCAAAAATTATAGATACGTTTCCGACGTATCAAAGATCAAGCCTCTAAGGAGCAAAAACTATATCATGTGGATCAACAGCAATGTTCAAGGCAGCAGCAACACGAGTAGCAATAATTCCCCCATAAATGGGTCCCTTAGCAGCTAAATGACGAGCAATGAGAGAACCAAGATTATACTTATCCTCATTGTTGAGTGCAGCAGCTAAGAAGGCCAATTGATAGTTGGAAATATTACTAGTGTTCTCCCTACCAAGAACACTGGAGGCAAGATAGTAGGCAAAGTACCTGATGGCTGGGAGTTGAATATTCTTTATCTTTCCTCGTTGAGCTCTGCGGTCATCATCATTGGTTATTCCTCGATAAAGCTCCAAAAAATCAGCGGGAAGAGCTGGAATCTTCTTTGATGACCCAGCTGTACCAAGTCCTAGGGCCTTGCAAAATTGCTTCAAAGTCATAGAATGATCCCAGCCATAAATTTTGAAAGACACAGCAGGCTTGAACACACTATTAGTAAAGGAGAAACTCTCCACAAATGTTTTAGTAAGTAAAGCATATTGTGCGCTCTCATCCTGCATGTAACTTGTTAGTCCAGCCCTCTGAACTAAAGTCATAAAATCGTTAAGAATTCCAACAGCTCGCAAGAAAGTTTGGCAAGGAAAGGTGGAGGGGTGCGCATCCCCTTCATCTCCCTCGTCACCAAATCGCAGAGTGATGAGATCCTCATTGTATGAGGGTATAGTAATGGTAGATGACCTTGGAAGCCTTGCCCTTCTAGATGCATCACTCTCAAATATATCACCAAATGTGTGGTGTTCCATGACTTCACTTTTCTGAAATTTTAAACAACCATCAAACCAAGTGATTTATAAGTTGACAAATGATGAGCAACTACTATAGGAACTTGCTAGAGGACTACACATGCATCAAAACAAAGTTTCTAAGCATAGAACAAGCATGCAAGCTCAAACAACATGTCACCTATAGCAGCAAAATACTCAAGATACAATCTACGATCACAAATATAATTGGACAAGTGGAGGAGGCACATACCAAGGAACAATCCCTCAAAAAGTCAGCAGTTGAGATGGGCTGAATAAGGAGATCGAAAATCGCGAGCAAGAACAGCAAGAACTCAAGCTTGAGCAAGTTTTTCGGTGTTTTTCGGGAGAGAGAAAGAAGATGGCTTTGAGGAGGCATCCTGGAGGGGCCCAGGTGGGCCAGACCCCCCTAGGCGCCGCCACCTGGTAGGTCACGCCTACCATGGGTGTGGTGGCCTGGGGTGGCCCCTTAGGCCACTTCAGGTGCCTCTCTACCCCTTTTTTCGAGGAAAAAATTAATTTTGAATTTTCTAGGATTTTTCGGGAAACTTTATTTTTGGCCAATTTTCTGGGTATGAAAATTGATTTTCTCGCAGAAAAGTTTTTTTTCATAAGAAGCAAATGCAAACCAAAAGCCAAACTACAGCAGCTCTAAGAAACTCTAACAAACAAACAACTAACAAAACCAAAGCTAGCAAAATAAAGGCAAAGACCAGGAAGGAGAAAAGTAAAATAAAGCAAGTATAACCATAGTGGAAACATTAATTTGTTCATTAAAATCCTTTTGTTAACAAGGTTGATCAAGTATTATTACCAAAAAAATCTTATATGAAGCAAAACTTTTCATTCCACAAGGTGATTATGTTACCTCATACTTGATAGCAATGGTCCCAATCATAATAGTTTCAAAATTTTCTTGTGGAATGGGACAATATATTTCTCCAACCTTGATGCTCTCAATATTTTCAATGGAATTCAGGAAATAACTCTTAACAACCTTCTTGGGGAAATAGACAGTGTGCTCTTTGTCATTAATATTGAATGTTAATTTTCCTTAATTGCAATTGATGACAGCACCTGCAGTATTAAGAAAAGGTCTCCCAAGAATAATAGACATATTATCATCTTTAGGCATTTCAAGCACAACAAAATCAGTTAAAACCATGCAATTATGAGCAACTTGAACAGAAACATCCTCACATATACCAATAGGAATAATAGTTGACTTATCAGCCATTTGCAAAGATATATCAGTTGGTATCAACTTTTCTAGCTGGAGTCTCTTGTAGAGAGAAAAAGGCATAACACTAACTCTAGCTCCCAAATCACATAAAGCAGTTCTAACATAATTATTATTAATGGAGCAAGGAATAGTTGGTATACCTGGATTACCAAGTTTCTTTGGAACCTTACCATTGAAGGAGTAATTAGCAAGCAAAGTAGAAATCTCCTCATTATGAATCTTCCTTTTATTAGAGACAATATCCTTCATATACTTTGAATAAGGAGGCAATTTAATAGCATCAGTCAAAGGAATTTGCAAGAATAAAGGTTTCATCCACTCACAAAACTTGTTGTAGTGTTCTTCCTCCTTTGACTTGTGTTTCTTACCTGGAAAAGGCATAGGTTTCTGCACCCAAGGTTCTCTCTCTTTACCATGTTTATTAGCAATAAAATCTTCCTTTGTGTACCTAGTGTTCTTAGTGTTCTTCTCAGGTTCTTCCTCACCTTACTCCTTATCAGGAGACTCATTTTTATCATTACCACTCTCAGTTTCAGCATCAGAGACAGATATACTATTAGGATCTACAGCAGGTTCAAGTGGTTCCTCAACTACTTTATGTTTCTTTTTCTTCCTCTTACGAGGACTACCACTATCTTCACCTTGTTTGGAATCCTGCTCTATTCTTTTAGGGTGTCCTTCAGGATATAAAGGATCTTGAGTAGATATACCACTCCTAGTTCTAATTCCATAAGCAAGTTGATCTCCTGAAGCATTAACTAGCATATCCTTTTGCACCTTAGCAAGTTGATCAAGTTGAGTTTGAACCATTTGGAAAGTGTTTACAAATAATTTTAATATCAGTAGAAGTTCTTCCCACAATAACTTTCAACTCATGGATAGCTCTAGAGTTTTCCAAAAAATGATTCTGAACTTGTTTATTAAAATACCCCTGCTTAACAATAAATGTGTCAAGTTCCTCTAAACATTGATCAGGAGGCTTACCATAAAGAATATCACCTTCATCACAGTGTTGGAGAGAGTGTACCTCAATAGTAGATGAGTGGGGAATTGGCTTACATAATTCTTCTATAGGAGGTAGATTCTTCACATCTTCATCTCTAATACCTTTCTCCTTTAGACACTTATTAGCTTCCTTCATCACTTCATCATTTAATGCAATAACTCCCCTCTTCTTTGTTGTTGGTGTTGTAATTGGTTCAGGCATAACTGGTTCAGGAGTAATAGGTTCAGGTGCATTCAGCTCAGTTGAAGTCCAATCATCATAATTCTTGCTTATCTTAGCCATTAATTCTTCAGCATCTGTAGGAGTTCTTTTTATAAAAACACAATTAGCAAAGCTATCTAGGTAGGTCCTAGAATCATCAGTTAGTCCATTATAATAAATATCAAGAAGCTCATTCTTAGGTAATGGACATCCAGGATGTGCATGAATAAAGGCACAGAACCTTGTCCATGACTCAGGCAATTTCTCTTCTTCTCCCTGTTTAGAATCAAAAAGTCTCTGCAAAGCAGCATGTCTAGCACTGGGAGGAAAATATTTCTGGAAGAAAGAAGCAATCAAGCAATCAAGGCTATCAATGGAACCAGGAGGTAATCTATTAAACCAAGCCCTAGCTTCTCCCTTTAGTGAAAAAGGGAAGATCTTAGTAACAAAGTACTTGCGCATCTTAAAATCATCAGAGAACAAAGCACTCATAGTATAAAGCTCATTCATATGAGCCACCACACTCTCATTTCCAGTCCCACAAAAAGGTTCTTTCTCAACAATATCTAAATAAGATAAATCAAGATAGAAATCATAGTCTTCATCTTTAATATGTACGGGAGAAGTGGCAAACTTAGGATCAGAGGACAACTTAGGCATAATAGTACGTCTAGCAAGGAGACTCTTAATAGCACTAGTACCATGTGTGTTTCGGCACTCTTCAACAAAATCATCAGTGAACTCAATGTAACCATTATTAATATCATAACTCTCACTAGACTCGGGTGAGCTAACAGGTGTAACAGTGTCTTCACTAGGAGTTTCAGTATTTCCTAGACTAGCCATAGTAGCATCTAGAAAAGGACCTAATGAACCACTCGCATCAAGCACAGTAGAAGTAACATCATGAGTATCAAAAGCAGTTTCATACTCAGCAGTAGTAGAGTGTGTGTAGCATGTGTATGTGGTGGTGGTGTAACAAGCTTACTTATAACATACGGTGAATCAAGAGCAGCAGAGGTGTTTAGGATTGTACCTCTTCTTGTAGTGGATGGTAAAATAGGGAACTTTCCATCACGAGACTGCCCCATGATGAAAGGAGTAGCAGTGAACAATTATAGATCCAAGTGAACTTACAAATAAAGCTATGCTCCCCGGCAACGACGCCAGAAAATAGTCTCGATGACCCACAAGTATAGGGGATCGCAACAGTCTTCGCGGGTAGTATTACCCAATTTATTGATTCGACACAAGGGGAGCCAAAGAATACTTGCAAGCCTTAACAACTGAGTTGTCAGTTCAGCTGCACCTGGAAATAGTACTTGCTCACAGAAGTTTATCAGTAGCAACATCAAAGCAACAGCAACAACAACAGCAACAACAATAGTGAAACAGGAGCAATAGTAACAGTAACGGTAACAGTAGGATTCGAGTGCGGTAGGTATAGGGATGGATGGACAGGCATTGCATGGACAAGTCTAAACATGTAACTTCAAGATCTAGGGCATTGCAGATAAATAATAACAAGCATCCAAGTACTAAACAATCCTAGGCATGTGCTCCAAATATAGTCATACGTGCTCGCAATGAGAACTTGCACAACATCTTCTGTCCAGCCAGCCCGTGGCAGCGGGGCCTCTAGGGAACTACTGGAAATTAAGGTGCTCCTTTTAATTGAGCACCAGAGCAAAGCATTAACACTCCGTGAACACATGTGATCCTCACACCACAGCCATCCCCTCCGGTTATCCCAATTATTGTCACTTTGGGGCCTTTGGATCTGGACAATGATATGTGTACATAACTTGCAGATAAGATCACAAACAATACTATCATAATGATTCAATAATAAGTTCAGATCTGAGATCATGGCACTCGGGCCCTAGTGACAAGCATTAAGCACAACAAGTTGCAACAAATTCAAATATCACTAATAGAGATACTAGGCACTATGCCCTAACAGATCTTATTCGATTACATGATTGAACTCATCCAATCCCTACCATCCCCAAGCCTACGACACGGGATTACTCACTCATGGATGAGGGAAACATCGGTGGTTTATGGAGATGCGTTGGTGATGACGATGGCGATGATCCTCTCCAAATTCCCCGTCCCGCCAGGGTGCCATAACAGAGTTTCTGGATACGAATCTTGGTTTCTGGTGGCGGCGGTGGAGCGGAACTCTTTCTGGAAAACTATCGACCCCTCCTCGGTTTTTAGGTCGAAAGGCAACTTAGAGGCGTAGAGGGAGGCCGAGGGGGTGCCTGGGGTGGCTGCACCCCCTCCAGGTGCGGCCAGTGGTGGGGCCGCGCCTAGGGTGGGTGTGGGCCCCCCAGGCTTCCTCTCCGTCTCGTCTTCTGGCTCCGTGGATCTTCTGGTGAAATATAATTTTTGGCATATTTTCCGGGATTTTTCCTGATAGTTCATTTTCTGCACAAAAACAAGACACCAAGGTAATTCTGCTGAAAACAACGTCAGTCCGTGTTAGTTGTATCCAAATCACACAAGTTTAGAGGATAAACAATAGCAAAGTGTTCGAGAAAGTAGATACGTTTTGGACGTATCACGGGGGTAGGAGAACGGGGCGGAGACAGGGATGCAGAGGGCGGTGAGGAGGGGAGAGGGTGACGAGGGAGGGGCGGCCAGGCGGAAGGGGCCAGAAGATGGCAGCGGGGGAACAGCTAGCGATGAGGGGCATGCTCGAGCGGGGAGAGGGGCGTGGAGAGGAGCGGTCGAGGAGGGATCGCAGGCTAGAGGACAGTAGGCGGCGGCGGCCTACAGCGGGAAGGAAGGTAGCGAGGGAGCGGGTCGAGGAGAGAAGCGAGGCAGGAGGGAGAGGACGCGGGCCGTGGGTAGGGGACGACATGTCGACCGTGTGGTGGGGCCGCTGCGGGGCCAAGAGGGATTGTCCGAGCGAGTGTTACGAGGAGGGTGTGCGGGCGCTAGGTGGTCGTATTGCTGGTCGGGCGTGCGTGGGCGTGTCGGTGATGTGTGTGGGTCGCTGCGCGCGTGTTGGGTGCGTTGTGTCGGGTTAGGTGTGTGTGGCGTGCGTGTGTTGTGCAGCGCATGCGGCGGCGGTGTGGTGTGGGGGAGATGGGGATGGTTGGTAGGATTAGGGTTTTGGGGT
This sequence comes from Avena sativa, assembly GCA_916181665.1. Classification (NCBI taxonomy): domain Eukaryota; kingdom Viridiplantae; phylum Streptophyta; class Magnoliopsida; order Poales; family Poaceae; genus Avena; species Avena sativa. The sequence continues at coordinate 382,962,554 of OV702284.1, forward strand.
TTGGGGATTTTAGGGTTAGGGTTTGGTGGCAGTGGACTGGGTGGCCTTCGGTTGGGCCTTCGGGCCTGGCCATTGGCTGCCTGGACAAATAAAATCTTTTAATTAATAAAATCTTTTATAAATATTTTTGGACAAATAAAGATATCCAAAAACAACAAAATTTTATATTTGAAATAAAGGAGGGGACTAAATATTAAACAAAATAGGGTTTTTAGTAAAATAGTTTTAGGCGAAAATAATATGCATGATGTCATGATGATGCGCAAAGATAAAGACATGCAATTTTCTATTAGTGGTTTTACCCGAGGTGCTACACACATGTGCCGGCACTAGACGCACAGACGTGTGCCAAAAGGGGACGTTTCTGGCTTGTGGTTGATCAACGAGGGCGTCGATCTTGTAAGGGTGGGTGTATGTGAGACTCTGGCGCATGGCTTAATAGGATTGATAGGATACCCATAGCAACAATTTGCAACTTCTTTTCCGAGAGCTCGTCTGAAAAGAATTCCGAGGTTAAGCATGCATGGCCTAGAGCAATTTAAGGATGGGTGACCGACCAGGAACTGGGTACTGTGTGCGCACGAGTGAGGACAAAGTGCACAGGAAAGACTATTGTTGGTCTGTGGGGCTAGTCTAGAGATCCTATTGAGCTGCTTGGAGTAACACCTCGGACACGAAGAGTCCGGGATGTTATAGAGATCTCCCAATAGTGGGTGGCGATGGAGGAGGACGATCACCACCTCTTGGAGAGGGAGCTGCAAACCATTGTGTAATAACCCAGGGAATAATGTTAGGACAAGTGTAAAAGTGTGAATTGTTCAATTACAATGCATGCATTTAAAAGAGTTAGTGTTAACTTGAAATTTAAAAATCTTGATTTGAATTTGTCTCTAGTAAGGTTTTTATAACCAAATTGTCATTAGGAATTGAAACAAGTTCAGTTGAAGATTTCAAAATATTTGGATGAGTTTAAAACTGAGGTTTGACTTAAGTAAAACTTGAATTCAAAGTTGAAATATCATACAAACATATAACCAGTGACTCTGAATTTAAAAGAACACAAGTCAAATTGAAGAAAGTGATATTTGTTAATTTGAATAATAGTACAAGAATCCTTACAACTCAAATATTACAAAAGAGAACTTAAAATATAAAATACAAACTACAGCATGAATCCAAAACCTATCTATTTTTCTAATCTTCTCTTGATCATACTTGTTCTGCTTTAACCTATAAGAAAAATACCATAGTAGAAGAACTTGTTAGGGATTAGAATGTTGGATCCACAAACGTGAATCTATTTGTTGTAGAACTCAAAACCAAAGTCCATGAACTAGTACTGAACCTTGAACTTGAGGTTTTGGCAAAACAAAAATCACTACAGCCAATGGAAGATGCAATATGTCACTGAAAACTTGACACAGTACTAGTAGAACATGCTCATCTTGCATAAGTACTTGACAACAACCCAAAAAAATATAGAACTAGGTCAAGTCTCCAAGAACTAGAAGATCATCCAGATAGATCAAACCAAACCAATGAATCATCACTAAACTTAAAACACTTTGACCAAAGGAAATCACCTCAAGCTAATGAATTCTTAAGAACATAAAAACTCTAAAATTTTAAATGGCTGAACACCAGACAGTTTATCCATTCAAACTTTAGAGCATCATCTACTGAACATAATCAACCAAAGGGAATTGGAATAACTCACAAGTGAAGTGAACCCAAAAAATTATATTAATAATAGTATTGCACTTGTCACTAGCATATATATAGATACTATGTATCTAACATACAAACAGAAATGAGATATGCCTAACTTGGTAAACTCAAGTAGTCCAAAACAAGTATGGGGTTTACCACCGAAAGCATATGTGCCACCTGCACATAAGAGAGACTATAAAGTTGGTTACACACATAACCAAGCAGGTTATTCACTGATGGGGATATGCCTACCAGGGTATACCCAGCAGGACGTTTCCGACTGGCCCAGGAACTGGCGAGTGGGCCTGCAAGACGACGACTGGATCAAGGCCCGGTGTGGATCCAAGCGACTGGAAGCTGAAGGTACAGGCGAGTAGATAGGCCCAGACGGATTAGGTTAAACGAGTACCGAAGCCTTAACTGATTTGGTTGAGATATGTAAACCCTAGGGGGAGGTGAGTCTATATAAACCTCCCTACAGGGCGTGTAGAGGCACGTTCCATCATACACCCAAGCGACTCGCCGCCTAGCCACCGAGCTCGCCCCATTGTACCACCATCATAATACAATCTAGCAGGAGTAGGTCTTTACCCTCCGGGTAGCTGAACCTGGGTAAAACCCTGAGTCTCCACCCTCATCTCGCACCGCAGATGGCTGGCCGCCCTTGCCCCTCGTTCTACTACTCGCTGCCGATTGCAGCATCTGCCGTGACCATTCCCACGACAGTGGCGCCCACCGTGGGGCCTGGCCGGTCTGGCCGGTGTTCTGCGGCGAGATCCAATCTGCCCATCAACGAGACGGTCGCCACCGACCGCATGATAGCGATCGGCGAGATGCTCCAGATCTTGCCGAGCAGCTACGTCCCGGCGGCACGACCCGTCACGCACAGCGTGATCCTGCCAGTCGGCACGATCAGCCTCTTCGTCGGCCTCACCGACATCATCGCCTTGGAGGACTCGGCTCGCATCCGCGAGTCGCCGCCACGCGACCGGCTCTCCGAGAGCCAGGCCCGCACGATCCATCGCCTCTCCTCCGAGTACAACTCGGCCCACAGCAACGTGGCCGAAAACTCCGTGGCCGCGGAAGACGCGGCCCTCAACGGCGACGTCGACTCGGCGACCCCGGCGTCACTCGCCAGATCCATCACCGCGGCTTCACCCGCGGGCTCCATCACCCAGGCCTCCAACATGGGAGACTTCGAGGATCCTTCCATCCTCGGGATCTTCGACTTCGACTCCGGGTCGGAAAACTCCGCCGATCTCCGCGACGGTACCACTCGCCACGCCGCGACCTACATGGCGACCGGCACCGATCCGCCGGAGGATCCCTTCTCCACCCCGATCCCTCCTAACGCCACGGCAACGGAGGTCGAGGAACTCCGCCTGAAGCTGGCGGAGGCAGTCCGCAAGGAGCAAGCCGAGCGCGAAAAATTTCGCCTCGAGCAGGTGACGGTGCAGGAGCTGTCGCGCTACCACCAGCAGCGAATCAGGTCGCGCCTGAACCCCACCGTCCGGGGGCGCGCCCTGAACTTCGACGACGAAAACGACCCGGCCCGCGTGGCCGAGCACGCGATCTGCGAGAACGCGCCGCCAGGAGGAAGCGCCCGGCCCCCACCAGGGTCGACGGCGAACGGCGCCCCACCTCCACCCAACCGCACACCTCCCAGGGACCAACTGCGGATAGTGGTATCCTCACGAGAGCGAGACGCGAATGGCCTGCCACTGTTCTCTACCCCGATGGACAACCTTGTGGCAGGTCGAGTAGCGGCCGACAACATCTTGGCCACTGGTGACGGCGCCCTACAGATCCAGTACGTCAGGGCCCTACTCGCCAAGGCGGTCGAGCAGCAAAACGCAGGCGCCGACTCGCAGGGTCGGGTGTACTCGCGTTCTTCAGGCAGCAGAGCGGCCTCAAGCGGCCGCCCACTGGCGGCAAACACCCTCAACTGCCCGCCACCAGAACCGTTGCAGCTCCAACATCGACCCGCGAACGCGGCACTCTCCACCAACGACCCCAGACCAGCGAACAACTTTGTCGCCGCCAACAGTCAGCCCATCGACGCCCGCACCCACATCATCAACAACCAAAGTTGGCGCGCCCGCCAGCCCGACGACTTGCGGCACGCCCTAACCAATCGCCGTGATGGCGAGCCGATGGGGTCGCTAAGTCGACTCGGGCCCAGGTGCTTCGGACCAATGATTCGAGGCGAAAAATACCCGGCGAACTTCAAGGCGCCGAAGGAAATAGAGAAGTACGACCCCTCCGTGTGGCTGGATACATACCTCATGGCGATGGGGATCGCTGGCCACACTGACCTGCTAGCCGCCCGTTACCTCCCCTTGATGATGGAGGGGACGTGCAGGCAGTGGATCAACACCCTCCGCCAGGATAGCATCGATTCCTGGGAGGAGATGCGCGACGCCTTCGTCAGGCACTTCGAGGGCTCCTACACCCGCGCCACCACCATCGAGGACCTGGAGCGATGCGTCCAGGGACCCCGCGAGTCGACCCGCAACTGGGTCCAGCGGTGGCAAGAACTATGGTACAACGCGGTCGGCATCCACCCGGACACCGCGATCCATTGCTTCAAGACCTCGTGCCGCTACGAGCCCTTGGTCGCCAAGCTCAAGCGACATTCTCGCACGCTCGACAACATACCGGACCTCCTTGAGATCGCCAAACGGTACGCGGAGGAATATCTAAACCAGGAAACCGACGACGAGTCGGGAGGCCAACGCCGCACGAACGACAACGACAACGGACGACGGTCCGACCTACGCTACAGCAACACTCGCCTCACCGGTTAGCGCCGCAGTGACGGGCGAGTCGACTTCGTCGCCAACGCCGGGCACGCGCAGCGCGAGCCCAAGAGCTTCTGCCGCGACGGAGGGCAACGCCGCGACGGCGGCAATTACAAGGCGAAACCAAGGTTCGACCCCGCGGCCCTCCTTAACCAACCTTGTGCGTTTCACAACAGGGAAGGGAAGCCCGCTACACACACGACCGCCGACTTCCACACTCTCAGGGAGATCGAGAAGGCGTGGCGAGCGCGGGAGGACCCCGACAACAACCCGCCAAACGGCGGAAAATTCGGCAATGTGGCCGGCTCGCTCCATACCTTCACAGGCTTCAACACGAAGCGCGAGAAGAAGGTCATCGCCCGCGCCGTCGCCGTCAACGCGGTGGCCCAGGTGGACGTTCCCCAGTTCCTCAACTGGTCGGAGCAGCCCATCACCTGGAGCCGCCAGGACCACTCGCCACGCATCGAGTACCCAGGCCGAGTCGCCCTGGTGGTCAAGCCTAAGGTGGGCGACTACTGGCTCCCCAAGAAATTGATGGACGGCGGCAGCTCCATCAACATCATGTACCTAGACACCTTCAGGCGGCTGCGGCTCCCGCAGTCGATGGTCGAGACGACCTACACCACGTTCCACGTCATCGTCCCCGGTCGGAAGGCATACCCGATCGGCAAGGTCACGCTGCCCGTCACCTTCGGCACACCAGCAAACTTCCGCACCGAGCGGATCGTCTTCGAGCTGGTACCCTTCGACAGCCCCTACCACTGCGTCCTGGGACGCCAGGCGTTCGCCAAGTTCATGGCAGCGCCCCACTACGCGTGCAACGCGATGAAGCTCCCCGGGCCGTGCGGCGTCATCACCATCAACGGCGACCCCGACATGGCCGCCGAGTGCGAGGTCAAAGGAGCCGAACTCGTCGACGCCATCATCGCGGCAGAGACCAACCACGCCGACGAGCTCGCCAAGTACGCGAGCGGGGTCAACAACGACGACCCCACCATACTCAAGAAGCCCAACTCGGAGGGCGCAAACACCTCAGACTTCGAGGCAACAACGCACACCCACACCGTCGAGCTGGTCCCAGGCGACTCCAGCCAAACGGTGACGATCGGGACGGGCATGAGCCCAGCCTAGGAAGGCGCACTCATCGAGTTCCTCCGTGAGAACAGGGACATCTTCGCATGGAAGCCCTCTGACATGCCTGGTGTCCCTAGGGAGCTCGCTGAGCACAAACTAAACGCCGAGCCCAAAGTGCGACCCGTCAAGCAGTCGTTGCGGCCCTTCAATGAAGAGCACCGCCGAGCTATCGCCGAGGAGGTGCAACGTCTACTCGCTGCAGGCTTCATCCGGCCAATCAAATACTCCAAGTGGCTGGCAAACCCAGTCTTGGTCGAGAAGAAGAACGGGACCTGGAGGATGTGTATCGACTACACAAACTTGAACAGCGCCTACCCGAAGAAGCAGTTCGTCCTCCCGCGGATCGACCAAATAATCGACTCCACCGCGGGCTCGGAGTCGCTATGTTTCCTCGACACCTACTCTGGGTACAACCAGATCAAAATGGCTGTTGAGGACGAGGAGAAGACGGTGTTCATCACGCCATTCGGAGCCTTCTGCTACACCGCCATGACCTTCGGCCTCAAGAACGCCGGGGCGACCTACCAGCGGTGCATGCAGGAGTGCCTCGCGAGCCAAATTGGCCGCAACATCCACGTCTACATCGACGACGTGGTCGTAAAATCCGCTCGCCAGGGTGATCTGCTCGCCGACCTGGCAGAAACATTTGCCAACTTGCGGAAATACAAGATAAAGCTTAACCCAGGCAAATGCACCTTCGGTGTACCAGCAGGACAACTACTGGGGTACGTCGTCTCCAAGCGCGGGATCGAGGCGAACCCCACCAAGATCGACACGATCGCCCGATTTGGCAAACCCGAGTGCCTGCACGACGTCCAGAAGCTGGTCGGGCGAGTAGCGGCTCTCAGTCGCTTCATCCCCCACCTGGGCGAAAAGGCGATGCCCCTATACCCCTGATGCGCAAGAACCCCACCTTCCAGTGGGACAAGGAGGCGGACGACGCGCTCCGCGACCTCAAGAAGGTGCTACTCGCCACACCGCTACTCGCCGCCCCCGCCGACAAAGAACCCATGCTGGTCTACGTCGCGGCTTCCGAGCGCGTCGTCAGCGCCGTCATGGTCGTCAAACGGCCGGAGGAAGGAAAGGAGCGCCCAGTATAGCGACCGGTGTACTACATCAGCGAGGTTCTCACCGAGTCGCGCCAGCGATACCCGCAGTACCAGAAACTGGTATACGCGGTCTTTAGAGCACAGCGGCGCCTGCCGCACTACTTCCAGGAGCACCCAATCACGGCCGTCTCCTTAGCACCGTTGCAGGACATCATCCGCAACCGCGAGGCGACCGGGCGAGTCGCCAAGTGGGCCGTCGAGATCGGCGTCCACAACATCAAATACGAGCCACTAAAAGCGATCAAGTCGCAGGCTCTAGCGGACTTCATCGCCGACTAGGAAGAGGCCCAGCAGCCAGAAAAGCTGCCATACCTCCACTACTGGAGCCTGCACTTCGACGGCTCCAAGAACACGGATGGCGCAGGAGCAGGGATCATGCTGACTTCACCGAAGGGCGACAAGCTCCGCTACGTCCTCTGCCTCGACTTCACCCCCTGCACCAACAACATGGCCGAGTATGAGGCACTACTCCACGGCATGCGAGCTGCCAAGGAGATGAACGTCAACCGCCTACGCTGCTACGGAGACTCTGACCTCGTCGCTAGGCAAGTCGCTGGCACCTGCGACGCCGTCTCTCCCACCATGGCGGCATACCGCCAAGCAGTGGACAAGCTGGGCGAACACTTCGCAGGCTCCTCCGTCGAGTGGATTGACAGGCGGAAGAACGGGGAGGCCGACGCACTCTCTCGCATTGGGTCGGCTCGACTCGCACCACCCGCCGGCGTCTTCCTTGACACGATCACCAAGCCATCAGTCTCTCCCCCAAGGGAGATCGACATCGGAGTCCCGCTGCAGCCAGAGGCAGCCCTGGTCATACTCGTCACCGAGCCAGACGATTGGACCAAGCCCTACGTCGCCTACCTGGAGGCTGGCACCTTGCCGGCAGACGAGACGGACGCCCGGATGATCGCACGCCGATGCAAAACCTTCACCATCATCGACGGCGAGCTCCACAAGCGCAGCGTCACCGGCGTGTTCCAACGCTGCGTCCAACCCGCCGAAGGACGCAAGATCCTCCACGACATCCACTCCGGTGACTGCGGCCACCACGCCGGCGCCCGCTCTCTGGTCTCCAAGGCTATGCGGCCTGGCTTCTACTGGCCCACCGCACACGCCGACGCCGTCGACATTGTTCAGCGGTGCGTCGGGTGCCAGAAGTACGCCAACCAGACGCATGTGCCGAGCTCAGCGCTCAAGACAATCCCCATCACCTGGCCATTCGCCATGTGGGGTATGGACATGGTAGGCCCCTTCAAAAAGGCCCCCTCTGGCTACACCCACCTCCTGGTCGCGGTCGACAAATTCACAAAGTGGGTGGAGGCCAAACCAGTCCGAAAATGCGACGGGAAGACCGCCACTAAACTCCTACGCGAGCTCATATATCGCTACGGGTTCCCAAACATCATCATCACGGACAACGGCACCAACTTCGCCAAAGGAGCCATGGCCGAGTTCTGCGAGGAACACCACATCCGGCTCGACCTCGCGTCAGTCGCCCGCCCGGAATCCAACGGCCAGGCGGAACGGGCCAACCAGAGCATCCTCCACGGCCTGAAGCCGCGGCTCCAAGTACCACTCGAGCACACCGCCGGGTGCTGGGTCGAGAAGCTACCCTCCGTCATCTGGGGCATCCGCACCTCGGTCAACAGGTCGACAGGGTTCACCCCCTTCTTCATGGTGTACGGCGCCGAGGCAGTCATGCCCACCAACCGCGAGCACGACTCGCCACGGGTCGTCTACTACACGGAGGCTGCGAACGAACTCGCCCGTCAGGATGGAGTCGATCAACTCGACGAGGCACGTGACCTCGCTCGATCACGCACCGCCATCTACCAGCAAGGACTCCGCCGCTATCACAGCCGGCGGGTGAAAACTCGCACCTTCCAAGAAGGCGACCTGGTGCTGCGCCTCATCCAGGACAAGAAGGGCATGCACAAGCTTTCCCCTCCGTGGGAGGGACCATTCGCCATCGGGCGAGTACTCGGCAACGACGCCTACTACCTCATCGACGTCCGCGGGGACGGGAAACTCGACGTCAAGCGACTGTGGAATGTAAACCTCCTACGGAAGTTCTACTCCTAGAACCCCACATATGTACCCTCCAGTCGCTATGAAATAAAAAAGAATTGGTTACCGCAAATTGCGCCCACTCTCCGTGTCTTGTGCCACTCGCACTCGTAATAACAGCGTCAAGCTAACTGCAGAAGTCAACCTTTGGTACAGCGATCAGCACGGCCAAGTAGTGTGTTACAAGGGAACTGGGTCACCTCGGGTCTTGCAACGTCCACGAAAAACGCCTACCTGGAGCCCCTATGGAGTCGCCTAGCCCGACTGGCTCTACGAGCCAAGACAACTGCCTTCACTTCTCACAACGACCATGATCCTCCGCATCCTCGATATAGCGACTCGAACAGCCAAGTACCACGCTCGGGGACTGACGACCAGTTCAGCACGAGCGGCCAGGGAAAACGCCAAGTATGAGAGCATGCCCAGGACTCGCCACGCGACTGACCCGACGGGTCAGGCAGGAGTGATGCGCTCACCCTAACGCACCAAGTCCTCACCCACCCTCGAGTCGCGCCTAGAACAGCCAAGTACCACGCTCGGGGACTCGGCCACCCGACCCGTTCGCGCAAGGGAAAACGGCAAAGTACAGAGTACTCATGGGAGTCGCCTTGCGACTAGCTCTCCGAGTTCGGGCGAGTCGACCCCAATAAACAAAACATTCAAAACAACAAACACACAATAAACGAGGTAAACCCCATAAAAAAGGGCGGACGCGCTCGGGGACTCGCTCAAACCTCAATCAGAGAAACACAACGATTCACAAAACAACACGATATTTCATTAAATAGCATGTCGCGAGCATTACAAAATACAAAGTATGCCCAATGGCAGCACTGTTACTAACGCCCCAGGGCACAGTATTCTATTCTGCAGGCTTCGACGACGACTCGCCACCACCCTTGCGATTGCAGATGAAGGGAGTGTACGGGTTTGACGGGTACGTCGTCAGCTCACCCGCCATCGCTGCACGGAAGGGTTGCTCGATCTTGAAGTCCCGGTGCTGCGGCTCGGGGTCGTTGGGCGCGACGACCGTCTCCTGATAAGGAAGGAGGTCGCCCATCGCCCAGACGCGCACGGAGTATACCGCGGCGCGGTCCGTCAGCTTCAGCACCTCGGAGATCTCCACCGAGCCGGTCGACGACGGGTAGCCACTCGTCACGTCGTCCAGGTCAAAGTCTTCCAGGAAGTGAGAGAGCCCAAGGCTCAGCGCCGTCGCCGCTCCGCATCGGAACGCCGATCGCGTCATGAATTCGACGACCGACGGCGCCTTCTCCAAGTATCATCACACCTCGACGAGGTCGCTGGGAATCACCTCCGTGGGTGACATCTCCTGGAGATACGCCCGTATGCACGTCACCGACAACGTGGCCGAGTCGACCAGCGTGGCCACGCATTGTCGTGCGTCGAACGAACTCGTCTCTTCCGCGCTGTCAATGATCCGACCTGCGGACAGAAAGCGAAAGTGAGTACATCAAAGATTACACAATGCAAACGCTAAAGGCTGAAGCAGGCACACTTACAAATCAGGGGACGGGAGAGATCCGTGATGAAGCTCGGAAGAGAAGTGTAGTCATCTTGAAGCCCAGCAACAAGGGCGTCGGAGACCTTACGCTCCTCAGCGGCGGCTGTAACGGCAGCCTTGGCTCGCCCATCCGCCGAAGTTTCCTCCTCCTTTGCCTCCTTCCGCTCGCGCTCAAGGTCGGCGATCCGCTTCTTGGCCGAGCTCAGCGCAGTCTGAGCTGCCGTCAACTCACTAGCTGGGACAAGGCCCTGGCAGACCTCCTCCGCCTTCGCAGCAATCGCCTGGAGTCCCTTGTTCGCCTCTTGGACGACGGCAAGTTCTTCCTCCGCGTGACGCTTCGCAGCAAGCCGGTCAGCTGACTCGCGCTGCAAACCCTGAACACAAGCCAAACAGTCAGCAACATCGAAAATCCTAAGTGCCCACCCGCTGAAATTCAGCGAGTGCGCACTCAGGGACTGGCAATTGAAAATCCTAAGTGCCCACCCGCTGAAATTCAGTGAGTGCGCACTCGGGGACTGGCAGTCGAAAATCCTAAGTGCCCACCCGCTGAAATTCAGCGAGTGCGCACTCGGGGATTGGCAATCGAAAATCCTAAGTGCCCACCCGCTGAAATTCAGCGAGCGTGCACTCGGGGACTGGACGCGAGAATTAAAAACAAGACATTAAAAGAATCAGACCACTGCAACACAGCGGCCTGATCCTCGGGGACTGGACATACCTGGATGGCCGCGCCCAGCATGCCATGAAGCTGCAGTGCATCCACGGAGGTAAGAAGGGCCGGAGTGTTCCCGCGCCGCTGCTCGACCTCCGTCTCGGTGACTCCGGGTGCACGGCTCGACGGTGTGGTACCACTCGCCGTGGCCGCTCTAGCCACGAAGCGCGGAAAGGTCGCGATGGACGCACCGGCACCAAAAGAGGCTGGCTCGGCCTCCCCTCGCGAAGGAGCACCCTCCTTGATTGCCGAGGCCGTCACCGCCGCAGGAACGTTCGGGGCCATCGTCGTGTCGTCAGACACCGTGACGACCTCATCGTTCTTGGCCTTCTTGGCACCATCTGTGGGGGCAGCGAACTCGTCAGCCTTCCTCTTCCGAGAAGGGTCCTCCTCCGCGACGACTGGCGGTACCTTGGCCACAGACGGGTGGCCTATCTTCTTAGCTCCGGTCCTACAAATTGATTGCGTGAGCAAAATAATCCGAGTACAATGAAAGACAAAGATAGGTGAGCAAAACTCACTTGGCGACTGGAATGAACCGTAGCCCCGTGCGGATGCCGGCCGGCTTCTCCAGTTCGGGGCCCAGTCGGCGACTGAGGCCCATCTCCAGGACATCGCGTGCCCAAGACACGGACGGTTTCTTCGTCGTCGAGGCTGCGGCTGGAGCTTCCGAAACATTTTCGGCAGGAGCATCCTTGGGCGGCGAAGGTACCGCGACCGGAGCGGCCCCCGACCCAGATACTGGGGCGAACGGCGGAGGCATCGAGGCCAGAGGCACCTCAGTCAGGACGGCGGTGATATCCGGCGCCGTTGCCATCTGTGGAGCTTCACCCCTGGCCAGGCTGGTGGCGTCGGAGCTGCTTGGCGAATGAGGCGGAGACGCCTGTTTTGCTGGCTTCGCCTTCTTCTTTGGAGGGGCCTTCACCTCCTTATTCTTCTTCTTCGATGGAGTGGCCTCGCGACGCGAGGTGTGCTTGGGGAGCTCGTCGTCGTCGTCATGACGCTCGAGGCTTTTGCTCGCTTCGAGCTCACGCTGCCGCTGTCCGCGTGTTTTCCGGACCAGCGGGGCGACCTCTTCCTCGGACTCGTCGTCGTCACCGCTCCCGTCACTCTCGATGCCTCCCCTTGCTGGAGGCGATTCGCCCACCTCCTGGACGGACGAGCTCGAGTTCTCGTCGTCCGCAGGCGGAAGCCACCCTTCCACCACTTGAAATAGCTGCAATAAGCATAAACGACATCAGCATGACCGCGACTGCATTTAACTGGGACTGCGAATGACAGAAAGATGACTTACCGTTGGGGCTGGATGCTTCGCGGTGTAGGGGGCGACCCCAGCCTTCGCGTCAAGGTACGCCGCCTGGGTGATCTTCTTCAGCGCCAGGAGGTAGTCCACGAGTTGCCACTCGACGAGGCAGGACTTCGTCGAGTCCTCCCGGCCCGCGTACTCGTACATGTAGTGGTCGCGGCGGGCCAGGGGGACGAGTCGCCACCCGAGCCAGCAGTTGTACAAATTGATGGGCTGGAGGCCCCTCTTTTTCAGGCCGCGGATGGTCTGAAGCATCTCATCCACGACCATCCGCTGGTCTGTTGGTAGCTTGCCGACTTGGAGTCGGCGTGGTTCAGGCCGGTCGGCGGAGTATCTTCGGATCGCCACCTCGCCGTCCGGAGTCGCCTCGGTTACATAGAACCAAGACTTATTCCATTCGCTAGCCGCCTTGGCGGGTAGCATCAGATCAAAGAAGGAAGCCTTCGATTTCAGCTGAAACGTCCGGCCACCCGCAGCGAGCATTGGGCCGCCTGCTTCCTCGCGACTGATCCGCCCGTGGAATAGATCTTGCCATAGGGGAAAGTAGGGCCTGCAGCCCAGGTAGCACTCGCAGAACGCCACGAAAATGGCGAGCTGCTCGATGCTGTGCGGGCCCAGGTCCGACGGTTCGATCCCGTAGAAGGCGCAGAAGCGCCGGAAGAAAAGAGATGTTGGGAATCCCAGCCCCCGCTCTAGGTGGCTGGTGAAGCAGACGAACTCTCCCTCACGCGGGTCCGGAGTCACCTCTCCGGCCGCAGGGATGCGCCACCTGCCGGCGCGCAGGATCCCGGCCTCCTCGAAGGACGCCAGTTGCGCTCTTGTGCACTTGGACCTGCCCCATGGTTCGGTGGAGGGGGCCATTGGCGGAAGAATTCGTGGGGGTCGGAGGATTTCGGTTCGGCTGGATCGCGATACGGAGGAAAACGAAGGTGCGCGCAATCGGAGGAAATGATGAGGAGGTGGTTCTCCGATCGCCTACCATTCCCTTTATATAGCGGTTGTTACCCGCCAAATCAGGCAGCCGTTACTACGCGGTGATTACGCCAAAAGTTACCGTTGGATTACCCCAACGGCTAGTTTGACTGCGTTGAACGGTCCAACTTCAGCCACTCGGCTCGCCGACCCGATCACTACAACAGTGGCTAAATATTTCGCCGACCCGATCGCTAAAGCTGCGACCAGAACGACTAGTTTACTCCTTTGTTCAGGAGCCCGCCACCGATTCGACTGGGTGTCCGCGTTGAAGCCATATGCTCCGACTGCCAGCGACCACCTGCGTCCAATCGACGACGGCCTCGGGGACTACTGATGGGGATATGCCTACCGGGGTATACCCAGCAGGACGTTTCCGACTGGCCCAGGAACTGGCGAGTGGGCCTGCAAGACGGCGACTGGATCAAGGCCCGGTATGGATCCAAGCGACTGGAAGCTGAAGGCCCAGGCGAGTAGATAGGCCCAGTCGGATTAGGTTAAACGAGTACCGAAGCCTTAACTGATTCGGTTGAGATATGTAAACCCTAGGGGGAGGTGAGTCTATATAAACCTCCCTACAGGGCGTGTAGAGGCACGTTCCATCATACACCCAAGCGACTCGCCGCCTAGCCGCCGAGCTCGCCCCATTGTACCACCATCATAATACAATCTAGCAGGAGTAGGTCTTTACCCTCCGGGGGGCCGAACCTGGGTAAAACCCTGAGTCTCCGCCCTCATCTCGCACCGCAGATGGCTGGCCGCCCTTGCCCCTCGTTCTACTACTCGCTGGCGATTGCAGCATCTGTCGTGACCATTCCCACGACATTCACCTAAATGCATGGCAGTGTCGTCAACAGCACAGTGTTCCTAGGGCACTATAAATATCTGGGCACCTAATACCCTAGATCTCACAAGTCTAGCTCAGACCAAACAAACACACACACACACACACACACGAATTAGAGAGACCTGAGAGAGAAAGTAAGCTAGGAGAATAGGAGGAACAAAAAGAACAACAATAAGAAGGCCACAACAGCAGCAGATCTTCATTAAGCAAGCTTAGGAAACTTTAAAGGTTTATAGTTAAACTCTAGGATAGAATCATAGTAGCTAGGGATCCAATGTGATCTAGAAATTAAGGAGAGAGTGAGGGTAGGAGCACCTAGTGCACTTAAGGGGACACAACCTATGCAACTTAAGTGAAGAACGCCACAAGCTAAGCCAACCTTAAACACTTTCCAACCATTAGAAGTAACTAAACACTTGAATCGACCACTATAATACAAATTCCATATCTAAACCTATGTTCCCTAGATTGGATCTTAAGATCAACCTAAGGAAGAAAAGGTAGATACAGAACAAGAATTCTGTAAACAATAAGTGAACCTACGTAAGAAGAATGTAAATAGACACCTTAAACAACACGCTTATAGAAATAAACTAGAGCTAAAGGTTCAATAAAAAACTTATAAACTAGATAGTCAACACTGAAGAGATTCAGTTAAACTTTTAAATCAAACTCGAGTGTGGTTTTTGACTAAGACAGCAATAACTAAGGTTAAACACTACTAAATGAACAATAATTAAGATGAACGACTTAGGCACATACCTACAATAATAGTCACTGACAGGATGCACAACACTTGCTAATCGAATATTGCCACCTTATATTGAACACACTATCAATTGTACAAGTTTAGTAACTGTCAGAAACCTAAACTTAGTACAACTAACTTCCATGAGCACTAGAGACACTACACATAATATAGAACATATTATAACAACCTAGAAGATACCAGAAACCCTAGAACACAATTACTGAGACAATACAGAGGAATAAACCATAAGAATTTCCACCAGTTCTAGCAGTAGAAAACTTTGAGGAAGAAGAGAGGGAGAGAGAGGATTTACCTTCGGAAAAGTGGGAGCCCAGCTTACCACTGGCCGAATAGAGGAAGAAGAAGTAGTCGTGATGACTGGCAGCACAGGGAGTACCCTAGGAAGGGCATCTTGACTTGCGCCGACCATGCAAGTAAAGGGGAAGCGTTAGAGGCACGGTGCAACAACATCTTGATGAAGAAATGGTAGCAGAGTTGTGCTAGCGAGGGGTGGCGCCATGAGATTTGAAACTCTAGTTCGGGTTAGGGTTACACCGAAGCAGTAGAGAGAGAGTAAGAGATGAATCTAGTTAGTAGAAAGAGAGATAGTAGAGCATGGGGATTCATTTGAATGGAGGCGCGACGACGGTGGAAAAGCTATTGCCAAGGGATCGCGAGAGCCAGGGGGAAAGGGAAGTGGGTGAGGGAGAGTGGGGCAACACAGTCTAGTTGGACCGGGTCCAAGTACCGGTTTTGACCCTTTGGGTCTAACTAGTGGGCCCAAGCCCATAGGCGTAGTTTAGTAATTTCACAATTAGGTAAAAATCCTAAAATTATAATAACTCTCACATAGTTCATCAGAAAAATAAAATAAATATAGCTCTATGTGTAAAACTACAAATAATCAAAACGTATTTTTGTGGTATTTTTACAATAATTTTGTTTGGTGTGAAATTTATAAAAATTGAGAAATCAATTTTAAAATCGTTAATGATTCAAGGAAATACCAAGAACATTATAAATTAATATGTACACCAAATTCTCATAGAAATATGAATATTCTAAAGTGAAATTCATAATGGTAGTGCGAATTCAAAAATTGAATTAAAATATCTAGGTAAAACCCTTATAAAACCCTAAAAAGGAAAACAAATTCACTAAGGGACAAGAAATTCAAAAAAAAATGAAATCTAATAAAATATACTAAGGATTGCATTGCATATAGTTGCATTAGAGCATTATTTGGTTTTTATCAGAACATTGTATTGTCGGAATCTAAGGTCCAGGGTAACCACAATTAAAACTTTCAACCTGCACTATCTTGCGGTTACCATGCAAGTTCATTCTTGCATAACCCTTGTGGGACCAGACTTGAATACCATTAGAGGGTTCAATATTGCATGTCCTTTAAAACAATTTTCAAAATGATTTCAAAATATTATCATCTGCATTCAAAAGAAACATCGTTTTCTGAATGAAATAAATTGAAAGTGGAGGATGATGAAATCATGAATGGAAAACGTGATTGAAAGATCACGTAGTAGAGATTCCACTGTACCATGAAAGTTAGAATTAAGGCAATTTAGATAAAAATAACCCAAACTTGTAATAAATTTAAATATTAAACTTTCAAGAAAAAATTCATAGCATCTAACCCTTTTCTATAGCTCCCGCCATGACGGAGCTGCAAACAACCGTGTGTCTCGACGAGCTATGGCACTGCAGCCCATTGCGTGGCGCCACGAGCTACGGCGATACAGAATTTTGGTGTGGCACCATGGGTTGTGGCGACGCTGCCTATTGTGTGGCGACATGGGTTGTGGAGCCACACTGTTGTTTAAATTGTTGTTTATTTTTTGTTGAAAGTTAGAATTAACAATCAAAGTAGTCAGTCATTCTTGTGTTGTACAAAACAACGCTAACCACATATCCTATTATGATGCAAGCGAGTCAAAAGTACCTCATTCCTTTCTTCTGTCTTTGTATACTTAGTCAGGTTGTGATCTAAAGTGGAGATCAATGGGTGAAAGCCCGTAACGTTCCTATTCTGCCTTATGAGATAACGACTTTATATATTAGAAGGGATGGTGATTGAATGTACGTCTCTTGACCAAAATTCATTACAATGAATGGAAAATGGGGTCGTGGGGAGGGACTCAACATGACTTGGATAAACTTGGTAACTGCTCCCATCCTCAAGGAAGTATGGATGAGAGCACTAAAGCCACCGATGTTTGTGATATAATATCGCATCACTCGAGAGTGTATAAACGTGACATATTACTCTGTATTCTAAGAAAGGATTACGATCGCAACGTGAAAAGAAACTCCACAAAGTTCGGACAACCCGTAAAGACTAACAAACTTAGAATTTTAGAAATCTAAAACTTAACTTTTTAAAAACCGTTTTCGAAAACCTACATAAGCTTTTGATCATGGATCTATGTCTGTATCTAGAGCATAAAACAACCACCATAGAATTGCCGAGTACACTCATACATCCTTCTTACACCCCTTCTTAGGTTGTGAAGAAAATAAGATCGGCACAAAGAAAAAATTCGACAACATGGCATCAGAATAGCAGAAGACAATAAAGATGTAGATAAAGAATTCACTAAAGCACACATAGGTATTTGAGCTAGCAATAGTGTAACTTCTCCAATAAGCTTCCAGCTCCAATGGTTCTATGCTTAGTATTACATTGATTTGGAAGCTTCTTCAGTTACATTTGACTTTTCATCGCGTTGCGAATCATCATCGGACCAAGGAGGACCTCGAAGCTTTTTTACACTTTTGGCTCTTGGTATGGATAAATAAGAAATTGGATCCCCAATATTTCTGTTGTACCACTTCAAGGAATGTAATATTTTTAAAAAAGAATTTCCATAAGTGTTATATCAATGACTTGTAAACTATAACATGCAGTGTGTACACCGCACATTGTTCTCATAAACAGAGAGAATCAGGCCACTACAGCCTGCCTGAATTGCTTAGAACTTTTTGTTCGTGAGCGTGTTGCTGACAACCGTCTTGATATCAAGTTCATCTCTACCAAGGACCAGCTTGCTGATGGGTTTACCAAGGCTCTTCCTGTTAAAAGTATAGATGAGTTTAAGCGCAATCTAAACCTCTCTCGTGGTTTGGTTTAGATTGAGGAGGGATGTTATCGTATGTAATACGTATGTAATATTGTCATATGTACGGTGGACGGAGTAGTACTCCGACCGTACACGAACAGCCCATGTACGAGTCCATACACGTAGGGGGATTTTCCCTACTATATTAACACGTAACCGATGCCCCGAAGAGGGTACGCATCGTTCCACCAAACATCGACAAGAACGAGCATTATAGGTAGTTGCATGAAGCAACGGAGGCGGCACAGAACGACCAACAGCGAAGCAAGACAGGCAAGGTGGGCCTAGAATCAGGCTGAGTGGGATGCCAAGAAACGTGGCAAGAACGACGACGAAACCAGTCCATCTAACCGGAATGACGATGCTTAGATTTAGTTACTCTTTGAAGTTAGTTAACTTCCGTTTGGTTTGTAAAATTCTGTTGTAATATGAATGAATTTCGTTTGGTTTATACAAATCGCTTGGCCTGTTTAGTGACGTTTAGGGCACGCGGCTACCAACGGTATGCCCCAAACGCTGTGTGACGCGACGTCATCTCCAAACGACCGATTTGGCGGTTCGTCTGAGGAATATGACTAGAGATGCTCTTAGCGTATAAGTCGCTCCTGGCCTGCTCCCACAACTGATGTGGGACTAAACAAACACATTAGCGTGTGATTCATTTCAAAATATGTTAAACTTCTTAAACTGAAATTTTGCATTTCAAGAATAAACAGCTCCATGAAAACCAGGAGCCAAACGTACGCTCCCGTTATGGCACATAGCAGACAGAAACATCTCGAACCCAAACGATCTTTCTGCCCATCCACACGCCTCATTCGATCAGATAGGGAAGACACTGTTGTAGTGATCAACATTGGTGTCGCTAGCTACCTTCCTTCTTGGATGGTGCTGATGGTCATCTCGTTGGTGCTGCCCGAATCCGTGAAGTGTGTCGACTGTGTACGTGCCCCCGATCCGCCCACATCGTCTTCTTCATCATCGACAGCGATCCTAAGGTAGAAATGCGGCGGCTGCCTCGGGTCCGGCAGCAGCACCCCTGCGTTGCCCAGCATCGCCGTTGCATCTGCCATCGTCGGCCGGTCCATGGCATTGTCCTGCACGCAGAGCAGCGCCACCTGGACACACCGTGACATGCTAGCCGCCTCGTCGAAGTCGCCCGGTGTCTGGTTGGCCAGCTCGAACCCTCTCCCTTCCCTCCACAACTGCCATGCCTGCCACAAATATTAATCCAAGCACAGTTCAAAATATTAACCAAAACCAAGGCAAGTCAATGATTTTTTTAGAAATAACGACACTCCGCATGTGGACCTTGGGACATGTTTGGTTAAACAAGGACATGAATTTATTAGGAGATTAGTTTGGGAGGTTGATCATTAGTCTGTGATGGTTGACCAGAAGTTATTTTCCATTTTTTTCAGAAATTTGAACACTTATTCCCTCGTCAACTCCTATACCCTCCAACGAATCAAGATGCCCCCTCCCCCCCCGGTTGTCCATCCACATAACCGCCATGCTGGTGGACAAGCCGCTAGCAGCTCATTACTTTATGAAAAATGAGACCAACCCAACTACCCAAGCACTACTTGTTGCCATTTTTTATAGAAGAAGACTCCATAGTGAGAATTCCAGAAATTGCTGGCTCCCGATGGAAGTTAAACTCTAATTGTTGGGTCAGCCACTGCTATATCTCAACTACTAGGTGATTCAGAAGAGTTTATGGAATCTACAGTGTAAGATCGTGTAAAATAGTGCGTGCCAAGCATGTTCTTGTTAACCTTTATTACTACCATTAATAATTTCAACTGAAACTTACGTAGCCGAGGAGATAGACGAAGTTTCCATAGAGTTGGCCGTGGCCGCTGTTCCTTTTGCCGCTCACTATTTCAAGCAGCAACACGCCAAAGCTAAATACGTCCGACTTGACCGAGAAGATGCCCTCGAAAGCGTACTCAGGTGCCATATAACCGCTGCAGTTCATCACAAAACGTCGAGCATTAGTGATCAGTTGACAATACGGACGCAAGCGGGGTCCGTCAACGTCCTTCTTATGGTTTATTTTGTGTTTCCTAGTTTTAATTTTGGACCAAAATGTAATGTGAAAACATAAAATGAACTACTTTGGCGGGATACCGCATGCATCCTTCGTTGACAAGCTACATAGTTAATTTATCAGTGTTTCACTGCTTAAAAATACAAAATACTGTAAAGGAGCGACAATTTTTATTTGACTAAGCAATTGGTGTACTACTAATTATCTTTTCGGTGGATATTTCCGTCCATTCTTACTTGCGTAAATTTGACATTCAGGTCAAATGATTCTTCGGATCAGACTTAGAGATATCTTAATCATCTAGCTACTCTCTCTGTTCCGTAATGTTGTATGTTCTGACAAAATAATTTAGTTTGTAATACACACTACATTATGGAACAAAATTAATTTCCAATTCACACTACATTATAGAACAGAGTATGTACTATAGTAGTAATATGGATACTTTGTAAGAGTTTCCTCTTACTATGTTCCGACGATCCGATTGGTGTTGGCATGCGTCATGTTTGAGCCGAAGATCCTGGCCATGCCGAAGTCGGAGATCTTGGGGTTGAGATCTTTGTCGAGAAGTATGTTGCTGGCCTTCATGTCCCTGTGAATGATTTTTATCCGGGAGTGCTTGTGCAGGTATAGGAGCCCCTGCGCGATCCCTTCGATTATGTGATGACGTCTCTTCCAGTCTAGCAAAGTCCCTCGCTCTTGATCTACATCGCAAAACGGTGTCAGGTTTAGAAGAACATTCACAGGAAGAACTTGACTATAGTATTAAGAAAGATTTTGCAGGTTAACCCTTTAGAGGGGAAAAATATAAATCAATCACTAGAATATCTCTTTCTAAGTGGGGCAAATGACTTATTAAGCTTGTTACAAGGAGACAAAAAATTTGAGTGGGGGCAGCTGCCCCCGTTGCCAACATGCTGGACCCGCCCCTCGGCTAACCTATGTGGATCATCTACTCATTTATATACTATTACTAAAACATTAGACAAAATAAGCCATCATGGTAATACACATAAGCTAAACTATCTAGAATGTTTAGTCTTAGTAGCTTTACGGAGTAGATCGATTACAACCATCGATATTTATGGATGCATATAAGAGCCCAGAGAAGGTCAACATGGAATTTGACACAAAGAAGGACACTAAATAAAGAAGCAAGTCAAGTTACCGAAAATAAAATAGTCGAGGCTTCTGTTGGGCATGTACTCGTACACAAGCATCTTGTCTTCCTCCTGCACGCAGCAACCCAGGAGCTTGACGAGGTTGGTGTGTTGCAGCTTGGCGATGAGCTGGATCTCGTTCTTGAACTCGACGAGCCCTTGTCCTGACTGCGCCGCCAGCCGCTTCACCGCCACCTCGGTTCCATCGGCCAATATTCCCTGGGAAAAAAAGGATCAAATGAGCGTTTGACCGATCAACATTTTTCATTACATGGTAGTTTTGACATCTATTTTAAGACGGATGGAGTAGTATTTATGCCTTGTAAACCGGTCCGAAACCGCCGGTGCCGAGCTTGTTATCTTGGGAGAAATTGTCCGTGGCAGCATCCAGCTCAGGGAAGTCGTAGAGCGTGAACTCTGAGCTGCTCTCTTCGATCTTCCAAAGCATCAGGGCCTCCTCTGTTTTCGAGCTGCTCCTGGATTGTGATGGTTCTAATCTTATCTCCCCTGGATTGTGCATTTGCAGGTAGTTAGACAAATTTTGCTTCAAAGGTATGGGGAAAAAGGGCAATTTTATTGTAGTGTGTCTCCGAGGTCTTACCGGGTCCTTTTCCTAGTCTTCTGATCAGTAGAAGGCAGCCTAGCAACATAAAACAGAACACCGTAATCGACACGCATAGAACGATTACTAAGATCTTCTTGTGATTGCTTCCTGCATGGTACAAAAGAAAGAAGCGGCAACTGTGTTACTAGCAACCTGAAATAGGTATGGCTAGTTTTGCTTTAACAATTCCCAAGTGACCGCCACTAACCATCGGTTCTAAGAGGGAGTCTTCTATTTCTCTTGAACTTAGAAAAGTGCTTAGTGGAGGTGTGCTTGCCTCTGTATGAGCCGTTTTATTTTTTTGACCCGTCGAAACCCATATCGAGACCACGTTTATCTCCATATATGTGTACTTGGTCGAACTGGGTACAATCCATATTCCGGTCGGCTGATCCCACCTCCCATTATCGCGATCTACGTCTTTGCATGTCATATTTTAATTTATTTTTCTTGGTGCTATATAACTTTCGATTTTCACCTTCCGCAGACACATGAGTATACGTATTTGGTGAGTATATGTTTAAGAGGACGATACGAACTTTAGGTGGGTTCGTACGGTCCTCTAAACAATCGGTATCGAGTTTTTGTTTGTCAAAGTTTGAAAGAAGGGAGGCCGAAGCAAAAGTGCTTAGAAAATTGAAAACATAAGAATAATCAGGGTTAGCCGATATCACTACAGGAATGGGAAGCTACGCCGACGGCCAAACATCGGGGCCGTCGGCGTAGCCATCGTCTAGGCCAGTTCCGCCAAGCAGCCGTCGGCGTAGAATTGCCCTCGGCATATCCTATGCTACGCCGACGGCTGCCCTCGGCGTAGCATACGCCGACGGCTGCCCTCGGCGTAGCTATTTTTTATTTTATCTCATTAAACTTTGAAAAATCATAACTAAATCATTCTAATTCGGAAAAATACAAATAATATATCAAAATTTGCAGAAAAATAAGACCTATCTATCTACACTCAAATATTACACATTTATAAATAAAAACTAAGTAAAACATAAGACATTATATATAGTTTAAAACGGGCATAAAAAATTCAAAAATGATCAAAACAATGCGAAACTTTCGCGTGGTGTTATATTATGTGACATAGTTAGAAGGAAAAATATCAAACTTGGTATATTGATTATGTCTCAAAGAAACCTTCACAAAATGACCTATCTCATTCGAGGTTTCTTGGCTTTCGGGTCAAATGACCAATGTTATGGCTAGAATCAAGGCATAGTTTGTGATAATGTGTCCATATTGTGCATGCACATGCATCATGGGATGATGAACAATGTTGCAGGAGGAAGTTTTCCTTTTCGTCGCACCAAAAAGCCATTTCCCATTTTCTGAGCACAAAAAACGGACGATTTTGTAAAGCAACCACCAAATGGCTAATTCAAAATGGTACCACCACATTTTACAAAAAAACTATACCACCTTATATAGACAATGTCCCAATAGGGGAATCTGAAACCTTTCCGTCCACCTCTGGTGAAAAAGACAAATTCCTGTCGAATCGGCAGGAAGTGGGTCAGATATGAACTACAGGTACATGATCCGATGCTCATGTTTTTTTACAAAAATCATTTTTAGGTTCACAATATGCTATTTTATCAAAGATCCAATGCAACTTTAGCGAGGCTCGACCCCGAGCTAAGAATATTCATGCCCGCCGTTCGACAAAGTTTGACGATAGTTTAAAACGGGCATAAAAAATTCAAAAACGATCGAAACAATGCGAAACCTTCGCGTGGTGTCATATTATGTGACATAGTTATAAGTAAAAATATTAAACTTGATATATTGATTATGTGTCAAAAAAACCTTCACAAAATGACCTATCTCATTCGAGGTTTCTTGGCTTTCGGATCAAATGACCAATGTTATGGCTAGAATCAAGGCATAGTTTGTGATAATGTGCCCATATTGTGCATACACATGCATCATGGGATGGCGAACAATGTTGCAGGAGGAAGTTTTCCTTTTCGTCGCACCAAAAGCCATTTCCCATTTTCCGAGCACAAAAAACGAACGATTTTGTGAAGCAACCACCAAATGGCTAATTCAAAATGGTACCACCACATTTTACAAAAATACTATACCAACTTATATATACAATGTTCCAACAGGGGAATCCAAAACCTTTCCGTCCACCTCTGATGAAAAAGACAAATTCCTGCCGAATCGGCAGGAAGTGGGTCAGATATGAACTACAGGTACATGATCCGATGCTCATTTTTTTTACAAAAATCATTTTTAGGTTCACAATATGCTATTTTATCAAAGATCCAATGCAAGTTTAGCGAGGCTCGGCCCCGAGCTAAGAATCTTCATGTCCGCCGTTCGACAAAGTTTGATGATAGTTTAAAACGGGCATAAAAAATTCAAAAACGATCGAAACAATGCGAAACCTTCGCGTGGTGTCATATTATGTGACATAGTTATAAGTAAAAATATTAAACTTGATATATTGATTATGTGTCAAAAAAACCTTCACAAAATGACCTATCTCATTCGAGGTTTCTTGGCTTTCGAGTCAAATGACCAATGTTATGGCTAGAATCAAGGCATAGTTTGTGATAATGTGCCCATATTGTGCATACACATGCATCATGGGATGGCGAACAATGTTGCAGGAGGAAGTTTTCCTTTTCGTCGTACCAAAAAGCCATTTCCCATTTTCCGAGCATAAAAAACAGACGATTTTGTGAAGCAACCACCAAATTGCTAATTCAAAATGCTACCACCATATTTTACTAAAATAATATACCACCTTATATGGACAATGTCCCAACAGGGGGTTCCGAAACCTTTCCATCCACCTTTGGTGAAAAAGACAAATTCCTGCCGAATCGGCAGGAAGTGGGTCAGATATGAACTACATGTACATGATACGATGCTCATGTTTTTTTACAAAAATCATTTTTAGGTTCACAATATGCTATTTTATCAAAGATTCAATGCAAGTTTTCCTTTTCATCGCACCAAAAAGCCATTTTTCATTATCCGAGCGCAAAAAGGGAATTTTCTAAAGCAACCACCAAATAGATAATTCAAAAACGGAGGGTTTGTGATTAGTTGATATGGATATCATATTTGGATTCCTCTCATTTTTCTGATCAATTTAGACATATTATTTGTTAAATTCCGATTTATAGATTTAAAGATATTAATTATTCCATATTAAATAGAAAAATACAAAAAAGTAATATTATTATATTTTTATTTGAATTCAATAATATTTTTACTTATTCATTAATGTTTATTTAAATAATTGTTTGTAATTTCAAAAAATACAAACATGTGACATGTTGATATAAGGGTTAATAGGATTGATATCATAGTATTGACAACAATGTATGAATTACTTTGCGGAAACAGATTCTGAAGGAACGAGGAAGTTAAGCGTGCTGGAGCTGGAGTAGTATTAGGATGGGTGACCTTCCGGGAAGTTCGACTAAGACTGCAATTTAATTAAATATTAAGTGTAATTAGTGTTAAAATTGTTCAAAGTGAGAGATTAACGAGTCAAACAATTCAAAGATTCAAAAATTGAGAAAAAAATAAAATAAAAAATTTATTTTTAAAAAAAAAAAATATTTTTGCAACCTGTCGACAAGCTATGCCGACGGCCGCTACGCCGAGGGCATTGCCTTCGGCGTAGCATACGCCGACGGCCTCTATGTGCTCCGCCGAGGGAGCCCTTTGCCGAGGAGGCTACGCCGAGGGCAGCCGTCGGCGTAGCATACGCCGAGGGCATTTTAGCCTACGCCGACGGCTTTTTACCCTCGGCGTAGCGCGCGCGTCCTATAGTGTATGCATTCAAATCCAAATCAAAAAGGTATCGCTCAATCCTGACCCTTCTTATGTTTTCAACTTTCTAAGTTTGAGAAGGATGAGGACACCCAAGCACACCTGTATGTATTATAAAAGCCTACTTGGGAACATCAAACTTGACGATCACTTAAATACCACGGCTCTGGGAAAAAAAGACTTACCATTGGCTGGTGAAGGCGACTCAGCCGGCAAGCCGATCCTGACGTTGGCTGTGCCGGCGTAGAACTGGTAGCCCTCGTACCGGAAGTTGCACCGGACGCCGAGGATCCGGCCGCCCTCGCGACCGTCGTACCACTGCTTGTTCAGCTCCTCGACGCCCCTGAAGCAGCGCCTGCACTGTCCCGGGGAGAGGTCCGGCGTGCACTGCGCCAGGCCGTACACCAGCGGCATCTCCGGGTTGATGTACATGACGGCGCTGGCGAACCGGCGCACCGACGAGTTGTACGCGCCGTAGATCGCCATCTCCCCGAACAGCGCGCCGACCAGGGACAGGAAGGTTTCCCGGGACGTCGCGTTCCGGCTGTCCCAGTCGGCGTACGTCGACCCGTTCACGTCCATGGCGTTTATCACCGGGCTGTTATCGTCGGGCCGCGCCAGAAAGTCCTCGGCGGAGTAGCGGACGGTGCAGAGGTCGTGGTAGAACGTCGCGTCCCTGTCGCCGGCGCACAGCTGCCGCAGCTGCAGGAACGCGTCGCCGAGGCAGCCAGAACACGCCTCGGCGTCCGTGATGTCCCCGCGGCAGAGCGTGAGGCCGAACGCTCTGTCCGGGGCAATGCCGACGGCCGCCGAGGCGAAGAGCGACGGCGAGGTAGAGGCGTTGACAGGGAGCTCAAAGGTGAGGCGCGCCAGGTTGGCCCCGAAGGCGTCGCTCGCCGTGTAGTTTCCGATGGTGGCATTGCACGAGTACTCCGAGTAGGCAGAGGCGGCGCTGCCGAGCGGCCACGATAGGACGAGGAGGAGGAGGAGGCAGGGCAGGACGACAGCCATGTCGGCTTCTTTCATCGTGAAACAGAAGATTGGCACTTGTTCGGCTTGAACGTTTCCTGAATATAAAGACGTTGGCAAAGTCAAAGGCTACCAGATGGTGGTTCGTAGCTCCGTCGCAGCAATTTGATTAGAGCTGGTTTGGCTCTCATCATTTCATTTGGTACAGATGAAATAAAATAATATTTATGATATCATTTCATTTGGCAATTTTATAGAAATAACAAGATACCAAAAGAAATTAAGATTAGGCATAAAATAAAAACAATGGAATTTGCAAATGAATTCCATAACCAATTCCGTGGTAGCCAAACAGATTAATTTTTGAAATTTCAAATGAATTTCTTGATTCCAGCCCCAAATGATGGGAGCCAAACGAGCTCAGATTATGTTGAAACATATTCCGGTTATATTCTTTTGAAGTTGGCTTGTATTAAATCATGGAAAAAGGGTTTAGATCTTCTTGCACCCTGTTGATCTTCTCAACACTACTGACAAGAATTCTTACTCCATGTTGAATTTTTCTGATACCACCAATAAGAAGCGCTTGCTCGTATAAGAAGGCAAACATATCGCCAAACCAACACATGATCCTAAAACTCGGAAACTCAGATAAGATAGAAGACTCCAAAACTCTCAAATGTAAGAGGACAAAGAATAGAGATAAGGAATAAAAGCAAAACCAATCAGATATATCCAACACACATTTAGCAAAATATTTTAGACACTATACTCAACAACGCCCGCTAGCTAGGTTATCCTATAGACACACTGGTCCAATGGGGTATCGTAAATCATGACTCCTATAATATCCCGAATCGGAAGCGGGGTACATCATCTCCTGGCAAACAGCTCGGCGCTAGATGGAGAAGGAAGGGACGCATCAGAGGGAGAGGGAGGCAGGGCAACATCTAGCGGCGGGATCGAGTGGATAGACGCGAGGTCGAGCTAGAGCTCATGTATGGGAGTTTAGAGATGATAGAGGGAGTGGGGTTAGTGGGAAGGTCCTGATCGCAGAATGGTGTGGTGTTGGAGTGGGTTAGATGTAAAAGAGCATGGGGGTTGATGCAGAGTTAGGGTTTGGGGGGGAGGGGGGTCTGGCATAAGGTTAGTGTTTGGTCCTTTGACTACTGACGCTCTTCTCTCCCACAGCTGCCATTTTCTTTTGCGAAAAATCCATCGATATATTAATCATCATCAACGGTAGTATAGAGGGGCGTAAAAATAAAAAAATACAAATATGCCTATGAACCACCTAGCGATGACTACAGACATCACTTGCCACATCTAGATGCTATTGTCGCCTTTCCCTTGAGACTTCGGCCATTGTAGAACAGCATATTCCCTTTGGCTCCATAGTCATGTTTATTCGGACATGTTGCCACCATTGGATGGTTGCCCCATCTCTCATAGGTGTGCCGCCACAGTCTCTTACTACTCCCACTCAGATATGATTTGTCATCGACTAATATAAATGGTAGTGTTGGATAAGATTTTTTTTCTTTTTAGTATTTGACTTGCATACTTAAGTTGGGAAACTTCTTTTAAAGATATGATTCGTCGTACAACACAACTTTATCTCTGCAAAATATCGGGTGGGTTGTGGTGTGTGTGTGGTGGTGGTGTTAAATGTACGAAACTTGCATATTAGTTGTGTAATGACCATGTTATTTAAGAGTTTTTTCTTGTATATTTGTCACATCTCCTATGTCAATGACCGAAAAGTGCTAGTTGGTATTTTCTAGCTGTACCAACATAGGGTTTCCAGCACGTAGGAATGTACAGCTTGCATATTAGTTGTGTAACGTCCGTGTTATTTAAGAGCCTTTTTCGTGTCTATTTTATCACATCTCCTACGTCAATGGTCGGGAAACTGGTGGTTATTGTTTTCTAGCTGATGTGCCAATATAAGGTTTCCAGCACGTAGGTATCTAGTACAATAAAGCAAGTAGCCTTTACTTTGAACATTGAACATTTCTTGTATGCACGATCCTTGTACATGCATCAATGGATGTAGAGGCTGGGTGTTTTCTCCCCCGTTCTGAAAAAAAAAATTCAAGATGATCAAGAGTCAATACCTTTTGTTAACACATAAAACAGTAATGCTACATCTACGAACAAAACACACAAAAATATCTTCCAGACATCCTACATGGCGCCGGCAAAGGGCGGGCAGCAAGAGTGCATGACCTTCCTCCGAAAATTTCAGCAAAGAAAAAAGAAATCCAGACCAACTACCCTCGTACATGTCCTTTCCAGATCAGTGCTTCCTCCTATATCTTTTCAGGAGTCGTAATCTTTTTCTTTTTGAGATTTCAGGAGCGTAATCGGGAGCGAACATATGCTCCGTTGCGCGCGGGTACTGTAGACACGGAAGTTTCCAGAGGTTGTTATGTCATGGGCCCTAGAAAATATTCACGTATAACAAGAAAAAAGTAGAACTTGATCTAACAGATCGCAAAAGGGCAAGACAGATTTCAAAAGGAATAAAAATAGCTATCCTATGTTCGACTAATACTAAAATAGCCCCCACCACTACTACTAGTCTTCTGTCATCACAATTATTTCAACAAGGTTGAGATTCTTTCAGTACAGTTTGTAACGGACGACCATAAATGGTGCAATGATCGTGAACGCCAAAGTGCATCAAATAGGATACAAGGGAGCCTCCCGCGCCGCCGCCTCCCAACTCCTCCTCTTCCCTCCCTCTCGTTGCCGCCGTCGGGTCAGGCTGCCGGGTGGTACTAGCACCGACGGCGGTGGCCGGCCCTTCAACGCGCGGATCCTCTGGCGACGCGGCGTGTCATACGTCCAATTTGCATCACCATTCTATATCATAATTTGCTTCTATTCATTGATATATGTTTTATTATGAGGTATTACTTATGTCTTTTCCTCTGTTTTTGCATGTTGGATAATTCTTGGAGGATGAACTGCCGGAGTCAGGTTTCTGATGAAAAAAAGAGGTGTTTTGATGCAATTTTACGAAGATCAGAAAAATACCAGAAAATATTGGAAAATTATATTTTTTTTTCAGAAGACGGAGGAAGCTAGAAGGGGAGGCGTAGCCAGGCCACAAGGGGCCCACACCCACCTAGGCGCAGTCCCACCTTACCCCACGCCTAGGGCAGGTGTGACCCATCTGGCCGGCTCCCGACTCCGCCCTCTCGCTTATATCTTCCTCACGGAACCCTAATACTAGGGAAGCGACCACAAAAAGATTTTCGCCGCCTCTGCGGGGCGGAAAACACCGAGAGAAAAAGAGCTCTCCGGCAGACAGATTTCTGCCGGGGAAATCCCTTCCCGGAAAGGGGAGATCATCGCCATCAACATCGTCATCAAGCTAGGCTTCATCGGGATCATCATCATCATCATCCACACCATCATCTCCACCAGCACCATCATCACAACTCCATCTTGCTGTAACAATCGTGTTGGATCTTGGTTTAGTTCTTAGGGAAAACTTTTCTGGTGTTAATTACTATTGTAGTTGATGCTTGTGAGTGGAACCATTGGATTATTGTTTATGTTCAGATTGTTATTCATCACCATATCATTTTTGATCTTGATCCATATAATGTCTTGTGAGTAGTTCGTCTTGTTCTTGAAGACATGAGAGAAGTCATGTTGTTAGTAGTGGATTTGTGTTGAGTTATTATTATTCAATGGTTTAGTATTTAAGTTGTGATTCTATTCTTCTAGTGATGTCATGTGAACGTCGACTACATGATACTTCACCATTTATGGGCCTAGGGGAATGCATTGTGTGTTTGACTACTAATTGCAGGGTTGCCGGAGTGACAGAAACCTGAACCCCCGTTAGGACACCATTGCATAAGGGAGCGTAGGATCTCGGAGTTTAATGCTATGGTTAGGTTTATATCTTAATTGCTTTCTTATATTTGTGGATGCTTGCAGGGGGTTTAATCACAAGTATGTAGGTACATTAGCACAGGTTAACCCACTCAACACTTACACCAAAGAAGAGTACTCAGCTATTTGAAGCGGAAGCACTTGACAGAATTCACATGTGTCCTCGAGAACGCTTGGTCCTTATAAGTATTTCCACCGGCTTGTCCTTTGCTAAGAAAGGATTGGGCCACTTGCTGCAGTTTTTCGTTGTCTTTATTACTTGCACTTTGTTTTGTTGCTTTATCAGAAAACCCCTAAAAATTCGTTTGCTAAGTATTTACAGAGATTTCTTGCTCCATACCACTAGTCAACACCTTCTGCTCCTCGTTGGTATCGACACTCCTATTTATCGAAAGTACTACGATACACCCCTATACTTGTGGGTCATCAAGACTATTTTCTAGCGCCGTTGTCGGGGAGTGAAACGCTATTGAAGAGTGGAACTAGTAAAGGAATCTTCTACTGTGAGTATTGCTTTTTGTTTCTGTTTTTGGTTTGTTTCCAATATGGATAACCCACTTGGTTTTCTGTTTGAGAAAACTACTATCACTGTTAGGGTAGTAGATGAACCACTGCCTGTTGAGATAGATCATTTTAAGATACCTACAAGTATTGTTGATCGTGTTATGGATAATTATTATTTAGGGGATGGAACTGTCCACCCTGGTGATCATTTGCTTTTTATCCATGAATTATGCGGATGAGCATATTGTCTTTTGTGAAGATGCTTCTAATATTGTCTCTCATCCTAGAAAGGTTAGAAAAACTAGTGTTCATGTGCTTTCTGTTAAAATTGGTGATCATTTCTATTATGGTTTATGTGATATTGGTGCTAGTTCTAGTGTTATTCCTTATGAGTTTTACAGGGAAATTATGCATGAAATTGGTCCTTGTGAGCTTGAGGACATTGATGTGGTTATTCACCTTGCTAATAGAGAGACAGTCTGTGCCATTGGCATTGTAAGAGATGTGGAGGTTCTTTGTGGTAAGATTAAATATCCTGCTGATTTTCTAGTACTTGGTAAATAAGCTAGTAAAACCTATCCTATTATCTTTGGTAGAACCTTCTTGAATACTTGTGGGGCTATTATAGATTGTAGGAAGGAAAAAGTTTTGACTAAGTTTGATGGAGAGTCTTATGATTTTAATTTTTCCAAATTTGCTAAAACTCCTTATGAAAATGAACTGCCTAATAAGGATTTGAGGGTTGAACTTTCTGCTATTTCTCTTGCTCCTAACAATGCCTTGCAGCAATTTATGGAAGATCATGAGAGCGAAGTCTTCATGAAAGAAAGAAATGAGATTGATGAGGTTTTTCTTCATCAGCCTGAGCGACTTAAGCATAACCTACCTGTGGAAGATTTGGGTACCACACTACCACCTAAAGGGGACCCTGTTTTCGAATTAAAACCTTTACCTGATGATCTTAAATATTCTTATCTTGATGATAAGAAAGTATATCCTGTTATTATTAGTTCTAAACTTTCAGGAAAGGAGGAAGGAAGGTTATTGGAAATACTGAAGAAACACCGAGGAGCTATGGTTTATACTCTTGATGATTTAAAAGGAATTTCTCCCACTATATGTCAGCATGCTATTAATATAGAACCTGATGCAAAACCAGTTGTTGAGCACCAACGCTGTCTAAATCCTAAGATAAAGGATGTGGTAAGAAATGAGGTATTAAAACTCCTTGATGCTGGTATTATTTACCCTATTGCTGATAGTCAATGGGTTAGCCATGTTCATTGTGTTCCCAAGAAAGAGAGAATAATTGTTGTGCCTAATGAAAATAATGATCTTATACCCCAAAGAGTAGTGGTTGGGTATAGGATGTGCATTGATTTTAGAAAGGTCAATAAAGTTACTAAGAAAGATCATTATCATTTGCCCTTTATTAATCAAATGCTTGAGAGGTTATCCAAAAAGACTCACTTTTGTTTTCTTGATGGTTATTCTGGTTTCTCTCAAATTTCTGTGAAAACACAAGATCAAGAGAAAACCACTATCACTTGTTCTTATGGTACTTATGCTTATAGGCGTATGCCTTTTGGTTTATGTAATGCTCCTGCTACCTTTCAGAGATGCATGTCTGCTATCTTTCATGGTTTTTGTGAAGAATTTGTGGAGGTTTTCATGGACGATTTCTCCGTCTATGGAACTTCTTTTGATAACTGTTTACACAACCTTGATAAAGTTTTGCAGAGATGTGAAGAAACCAACCTTATTCTTAATTGGGATAAATTCCATTTCATGGTTAATGAAGGGATTATTCTTGGACACAAAATTTCTGAAAGAGGTATTGAAGTTGACAGAGCCAAAATTGAAGCAATTGAGAAGATGCCTTGCCCTAGAGATATAAAAGGTATTCGTAGTATCCTTGGTCATGTTGGTTTTTATAGGAGGTTTATTAAATATTTCTCCAAAATTTCAAAGCCCCTTACTAATCTTCTTCAAAAAGATGTACCTTTTGTTTTTGATGATGATTGTAAGGAAGCTTTTGAAACTTTGAAGAAAGCTTTGACTACTGCTCCTATTGTTCAACCACCTGATTGAAGTTTACCAATTGAAATTATGTGTGATGCTAGTGATTTTGCTATGGGTGTCGTCCTTGGGAAACGTGTTGATAAGAAGTTGAACGTTATCCATTATGCTACTAAGACTCTAGATGTTGCTCAAAAGAATTATGCTACTACTAAAAAAGAGTTCTTAGCTGTAATCTTTGCATGTGATAAGTTTATACCCTACATTGTTGATTCAAAGGTCACTATTCATACTGATCATGCTGCTATTAAGTACCTCATGACAAAGAAGGACGCTAAGCCTAGGCTTATTAGATGGGTGTTGCTTTTACAAGAGTTTGATCTGCATATTGTAGACAGGAAAGGTGCTGAAAATCTTGTTGCTGAGAATTTATCTCGTTTGGAAAACATTTATTTTGACCATTTGCCTGTTAATGATAGTTTTCCAAATGAGCAGTTGGCTGCAATAAGAGTAAGTCTGCATGAGAGTCCTTGATATGCTGATTATGCTAACTTTATTGTTTCCAAGTATTTGCCTCCAACCTTTATGGCCCATCAAAGGAGAAAATTCTTTTTATGATCTAAGGCATTACTTTTGGGATGACCCACAGTTATATAAAGAAGGAGTGGATGGTATTATGCGAAGGTGTATTCCAGAATTTGAACGACAAGAGATATTGAGAAAATGTCACGGCAGTGCTTATGTAGGACATCATGCTGAGGATAGGACTGCACAAAAGGTTTTAAAATCTGGATTTTATTGTCCTAACCTCTTCAAGGATGCAAGGAAGTTTGTCTTATCATGTGATGAATGTCAACGAGTTGGTAACATTTCTAGACGCAATGAAATGCCTATGAATTATTCTCTTGTTATTGAACCTTTTGATTGTTGGGGATTTGACTTTATGGGTACTTTTCCTCCTTCAAAAGGGTATACTCATATTCTTGTTGCTGTTGACTATGTTACAAAGTGGGTAAAGCCATACCTACTAACATCGCTGATGGTAAGACCTCTTTAAAAATGCTTAAGGGTGTTATTTTTCCTAGGTTTGGTGTGCCTAGATATGTAATGACTGATGGAGGATCTCATTTTATTCATGGGGGTTTTATAAAAACTCTCGCTAAGTATGATGTAAACCATAGAATTGCTTCAGCTTATCACCCCTAAACCAGTGGGCAAGTAGAACTTTCCAATAGGGAAATTAAATCTATCTTACAAAATACTATTAATAGATCTA
Organism: Avena sativa; assembly: GCA_916181665.1. Lineage (NCBI taxonomy): Eukaryota > Viridiplantae > Streptophyta > Magnoliopsida > Poales > Poaceae > Avena > Avena sativa. The sequence goes on from OV702284.1 coordinate 382,996,923, forward strand.
GGAAAAGTTGGGCTAAGAAGTTGAATGGCACTTTATGGGCTTATAGAACTGTAGGGTTCGCAGCATAGAAAACAAAAATTTTCCTACGATGTGAACTATATACCAAGATCTATCTACTAGATACAAACAACGGGCGGATGTATATCCGTAGAGAACATACCCTTGAAGACCGACAAAGCTTAACGAGTTCAACTCGTGGTTGATGTAGACGATCTCTTGCCAATCTCAAGATCGAGAGGAAGTCCTAGCGCCGCAAATCAGCAGCGCATCCGTGCTCGCACACACGTTCGAGGCACCGAGCAACCTCCGCCTCCTCGCTCCAGCGATGCAGCGGAAGCACAACTCTTTCTTGCCGAATAGCCACCGGGAACATGTATCTCGCTAGTCCGAGACCATGGGGGATAAATTCTAGAGGGGGAGAGAGATCCTTCACGAGGAGGTGTGAGAGACAAGTGAGGAGGGGGGCTCCTTTTATAGGAGGAGGGGGGAACCCCAAGGGGGTGGCCGGCGCATGGGGGCTGCCCCCTTGCCCTCCCCTCTTCATGTGGGTGGACACTCCACTCACAAATCTCCTTTAAATTCCCTCCACTCAAAAGTCCACTCAAAATTCCCATTAAATTTCCACCAAATTTAATGCAAACTCTCATTAAATAAAACTCTTTTATTTTATTCAGAATTTTGTCAATTACTTTAATGACAAACATTCACAAATAACCCCTTGCTAGAATTCTATTTCACATGCATAACCATTTTATGCAATTTCACCCGAAAACCTGTTTCGGTATCTAGTGAAATAAATTCCTGCGCTTGTTCATTCTTTCGGCATGAAACATTTGCTCCAATTGGATGTCGGTGTCTCTTAAGTGTGTCACCCTACGGTTCGTGAATAATGCGGACATGATCGAGACCCCTCTCGGATCAATAATCAGAAGCGGGATCTGGAGACCCATACTGACTCCCACACATTCAACGATGACTTTCTTGTGATTGTCGGAACCTTTTACGCTAGTATCTTAATCCCTTTGTTTCACGATATATTACATGTCCGAGATTCGATCATCGGTATCTCCATACCTAGTTTGATCTCGTTACCGACATGCACTCTTTTCTCGTTCCTGTGATATAACATTCTAGTGATCAAATCACTTGCTTGCAAGCTAATCAATGTGATATCACCGAGAGGGCCCAGAGTATATCTATCCGTCATCGGTATGAACAAATTCCACTCTCGATCCATGAGCCTCAACATAACACTTTATTAGTTCTGAATCCATCTTTATAATCACCCTGTTACGGTGTGACGTTTGATGTTATCAAGAAACTCTTCCGGTCTTAGTGATTGACATGATCTCATGGTCTAAGGATTAGGATCACTTCGTAAGTTGTTATAGCAATATAAACTCAATGACTTTGATCGTAATGCTATACTTCGGATGAATGTTCATCACACCATTACACTAATGTTGTGATCCCGTTATTAACAACATCCAATGTCCATGATCAGGAAACCTTGATCATCTTGTTAATCAACGAGCTAGTTTATGAGAGAGGCATAACTAGGAACTTTCTGTTTGTTTATTAAACACACATGTATTAATGTTTCCGTATTAATACAATTATAGCATGCAAAATAAACATCTATCATATACTTGGAATACACATAATAAACACTTTATTATTGCCTCTCAGGGCATATTCCCTTCAGTCTCCCACTTGCACTAGAGACAATAATCTAGTTACATAGTGATAAATCTAACACCCATTGAGTTCTGGTGTTGATCATGTTTTGCTCTAGGGAGAGTTTTAGTCAACGGATCTGCTACATTGAGATCCGTATGTACTTTACAAATCTTTATATCTCCATCCTTGACATGCTCGCGGATGGAGTGAAACCGGCGCTTAATATGCTTGGAATGCTTGTGAGACCTTGGCTCTTTGGCATTGGCAATGGCACCATTGTTGTCACAATAGATCACCATTGGGTCCAACGCGTTTGCCACAACTCCTAGTTCGGATATGAACTCCTTCATCCAAACTGCTTCCTGAGCCGCTTCTGAAGCAGCAACATATTCGGCCTCCGTTGTTGATCCCGCTACCACAGGTTGTTTGGAGCTCCTTCAACTAACCGCTCCGCCATTCATGAGAAATACGTATCCGGATTGAGACTTAGAGTCATCCGGATCGGTGTCAAAGCTAGCGTCGACATAACACTTAGCGACGAGCTCTTCTTCACCTCCGTATACAAGAAACATATCCTTAGTTCTTCGTAAGTACTTAAGGATATTCTTGACCGCTATCCAGTGTTCCGAACCTGGATCCGATTGGTACCTACTAGTCAAACTAATAGCATGTGCCACATCCGGTCTTGTACATAGCATGGCGTACATTATAGAGCCTATGGCTGAAGCATAGGGGACTTTGTCCATTATCTCTCTTTCTTCCGCCGAAGCCGGACTTTGAGTCTTACTCAATGTCTTGCCTTACAACATAGGCAAGAACCCCTTCTTACTTCCGTCCATTTTAAACTTCTTTAAAATCTTATCAAGGTATGTACTTTGCGATAGCCCTATTAGGCGCCTAGATCTATCTCTATAGATCTTTATGCCTAATATGTATGACGCTTCACCTAGGTCCTTCATTGAAAATTTGTTGTTTAGATAACTTTTAACACTGTTTAAAAGATCTATATCATTTCCAATCAATAATATGTCATCCACATATAATATCAGAAATGCCACATTGCTCCCACTCACTTTCTTGTAAATACAAGCTTCTCCATAAGTTTGGACAAATCCAAACTCTTTGATCACCTCATCAAAGCGGAGATTCCAACTTCGTGATGCTTGCTTCAATCCATAGATGGATCGCTGAAGCTTGCACACCTTGTTAGCATCCTTAGGATCGACAAAACCCTTTGGTTGTATCATATACAACTCTTCTTCAATATTACCATTGAGAAACGCGGTTTTGACATCCATCTGCCATATCTCATAATCGAAATATGCAGCAATTGCTAACATAATCCTAACTGACTTTAGCATCGCTACGGGAGAGAAAGTCTCATCGTAGTCAACTCCTTGAATTTGTCGAAACCCCTTTGCGACAAGTCGAGCTTTATAGACGGTCACATTACCATCAGCATCAGTTTTCCTTTTGAAAATCCATTTGTTCTCCACGGCCTTTCGGTCGTGAGGTAATTCCACCAAGTTCCAAACTTGATTTTCATACATGGATTCCATCTCGGATTTCATGGCTTCTAACCATTTGTTGGAATCCGGGCTCATCATCGCTTCTTCATACGTTGCAGGGTCATCATTTTCATCAACCATGAAATTCATGACAGGATTTCCGTACAGCTCGGGAGCTGCACGCGTCCTGTTTGACCTGCGAGGTTCGGTAGTACTCTCTTTCGGAGTTTCATGATCATTATCATTAGTTCCCTCTTCAACAGGTGGAGCCAACTCCGGAACAACTTCCGGCACTGCGCTACTCGCCATACTTTGAAGAGAAGGTTCCACAACCTCTTCGAGTTCTACCTTCCGACTACTCACACCTTTCGCGAGAAACTCTTTCTCTAGAAAGGATCCATTCTTGGCAACAAAAACCTTGCCCTCGGATTTGTGATAGAAGGAATACCCAATAGTTTCTTTAGGGTATCCTATGAAGACGCATTTTTCCGCTTTGGGTTCGAGTTTATCCGGTTGAAGTTTCTTCACATAAACATCGCATCCCCAAACTTTAAGAAATGACAGCTTAGGTTTGTTTCCAAACCACAATTCATACGGTGTCTTTTCAACGGATTTAGATGGTGCCCGATTTAAAGTGAATGCAGCAGTTTCTAGTGCATAACCCCAAAAAGACAATGGCAAGTCCGTTAGAGACATCATAGATCGAACCATATCTAATAAAGTACGATTACGACGTTCCGACACACCATTTCGCTGTGGTGTTCCGGCAGGTGTGAGTTGTGAAACAATTCCACACTCTTTCATGTGAGTGCTAAACTCGTAACTTAGATACTCACCTCCACGGTCGGACCGTAGAAATTTGATCTTTCTATTACGATGATTTTCCACTTCATTCTGAAATTCCTTGAACTTTTCAAAGGTTTCAGACTTGTGTTTCATCAAGTAGATATAACCGTATCTACTCAAATCATCCGTGAAAGTAACAAAATAACGATATCCACCTCGCGCCGACACACTCATTGGACCACATACATCAGAATGTATGATTTCCAATAAATCTGTCGCCCGTTCCATTGAACCGGAAAACGGCGTTCTAGTCATCTTGCCCATAAGGCATGGCTCACATGTATCAAATGATTCATAATCAAGTGATTCCAAAAGTCCATCCGAATGGAGCTTCTTCATGCGTTTAACGCCAATATGACCTAGACGGCAGTGCCACATATATGCGGATATATCATCATTAAGTTTAATCCTTTTAGCATCAACATTATGAATATGTGTAACATTATCATCGAGATCTAATAGAAATAAACCATTCATCATCGGTGCATGACCATAAAAGATTTCATTCATATAAATGGAACAACCATTGTTCTCGGATTTAAATGAATAACCACTTCGCATCAAACACGATCCAGATACAATGTTCATGCTCAGTGCAGGCACCAGATAACATTTATTCAAGTTTATAACTAATCCCGACGGCAAGTGGAGAGGCAGCGTTCCGACGGCGATCACATCAACGTTTGATCCATTGCCGACACGCATCTTGACCTCACCCCTTGCTAGCGGTCGCTTGTTCCGCAGCCCCTGATTCGAGTTACAAATATTAGCAACTGAACCGGTATCAAATACCCAGGTGCTACTGCGAGCACTAGTCAAGTACACATCAATAACATGTATATCATACATACCTTTGTTTGCCTTGCCGGCCTTCTTGTCTGCCAGATACTTGGGGCAGTTGCGCTTCCAGTGGCCAGTCCCCTTACAATAGTAGCACTCGGAATCAGACTTAGGTCCAACTCGGGGTTTCTTTTCAGGCGCGGCAACAGGCTTGCCGCCCTTACTTCCCTTCCGTTTTCCCTTCTTGTCTTTCTTGAAACCAGTGTTCCTATTGATCATCAACACTTGATGTTCCTTTTTGATCTCCACTTCTGCAGTTTTAAGCATTGACAGAAGCTCGGGGAGAGACTTATTCATGCCTTGCATATTATAGTTCATCACGAAGCTCTTATAGCTAGGTGGCAGAGACTGCAGAACACGATGGATGCCTAAGTCAATGGGAATCGATATTCCCAAGGACACAAGCTTATCGGCGTAACCCAACATCTTGAGTACATGCTCACTAACGGAGCTGTGCTCTTCCATCATGCAGCTAAAGAACTTTTCTGAAGCGTTGTAGCTCTCTACAGCAGCATGTGTGTCGAAAATCATTTTCAACTCACCCATTGTATCAAATGCATTTCCGTTTTCGAAACGCTTTCGAAGTTCCGGCTCTAGCCCATACAATATGCCGCAATGAACTAAGTTGTGGTCCTCCTGACGAGTCTGATAGACATTCTTCTCCTCGTCAGGGGCATCATCAAAAGGTGGGGGGCCTAACGGCGCTTCTAGCACATATTGATTTTGTGCAGCAGAGAGGAGAATCCTCAAATTCATGGCCCATTCGGTAAAGTTGCTACCGTTCGTTGCTAGTTTCTCTTTCTCCATGAACACATTGAAATTAAAAGCAGGTGGTGCCATCTACAACAGAATTTGTAAAGTTTAGACTAAGTGTATGATAGATTGAGTTCAACTAATCTATATTACGAATGAACTCCCACTCAAAAACGACATCCCTCGTGCCTTTTTGGTGATTACATGAACCAAATCCACTACACCAAGTCCGATCATCACGTGAGTCGGTATAGCTTCAAAGGTGAGCATCAAATGGGCATCATATCAACTATATGACTCATGCTTAACCTTTCGGTCCGTGTTCCGAGGCCATGTCTGTACATGCTAGGCTCGCCAAGTTAGAACCTTAGTATTCGCGTGTGTAACTGTTTTACACCCGAAATATGGTTGTGGATCCAAGAACACCCGATCATCACGTGATGTCTTGGAGCGACGAAAACATAATCGGTGCATACTAAAGGAAGAACACATTCTTATCTTGATATTTAAATGAGGGATCATCTTATTATGCTAACAAAGCGCTAAACAAGCAATATAAGATGCTATCAAACATCATATGTTTATTAGTGAAATTATATGGTTCCCGCAGATGATCTCTATCATGTGCATCATGGTATGATCACTATCATACCTATATGTGTAAATCCAAGGTCTATGGATTTTACACGCTATGTGTGTTGTAAGAGTATCATCTCATACTTCTACTTACAACACTACCATATCATAACACTAGCCCAGCAACAATCTAAACTAGACGCCTCTAATTTATCCATTGCAAGTTTTACGTGGCTTAGGGCTTTCGAGATAGAACCGTTCTTACCTACGAACATGAACCACAACGAGGATAATCAAATTGTTGACAACTCGCTTGCAAAATAGATATTGACTATAGTAGGAGAGACAGACACCCGCTAGCCACTTATGCAAACTAGTTGCATGTCAAGCGTGGAACAGGTCTCATGTGCGAGGACATGTAAAGTTTGTCCGGGCCGCTTCATCCCACTATGCCACCAATATCCAAAATTACAACAAAGGAGCAACAACATGATCATCATCGCCCACATACTCATATGTGTACTACCCGTGTAAAGTATCTACGCATAGATCCGGCTCTGATACCACTGTAGGGTTCGCAGCATAGAAAACAAAAATTTTCCTACGATGTGAACTATATACCAAGATCTATCTACTAGATACAAACAACGGGCGGATGTATATCCATAGAGAACATACCCTTGAAGACCGACAAAGCTTAACGAGTTCAACTCGTGGTTGATGTAGACGATCTCTTGCCGATCTCAAGATCGAGAGGAAGTCCTAGCGCCGCAAATCAGCAGCGCATCCGTGCTCGCACACACGTTCGAGGCACCGAGCAACCTCCGCCTCCTCGCTCCAGCGATGCAGAGGAAGCACAACTCTTTCTTGCCGAATAGCCACCGGGAACATGTATCTCGCTAGTCCGAGACCATGGGGGATAAATTCTAGAGGGGGAGAGAGATCCTTCACGAGGAGGTGTGAGAGACAAGTGAGGAGGGGGGCTCCTTTTATAGGAGGAGGGGGGAACCCCAAGGGGGTGGCCGGCGCATGGGGGCTGCCCCCTTGCCCTCCCCTCTTCATGTGGGTGGACACTCCACTCACAAATCTCCTTTAAATTCCCTCCACTCAAAAGTCCACTCAAAATTCCCATTAAATTTCCACCAAATTTAATGCAAACTCTCATTAAATAAAACTCTTTTATTTTATTCAGAATTTTGTCAATTACTTTAATGACAAACATTCACAAATAACCCCTTGCTAGAATTCTATTTCACATGCATAACCATTTTATGCAATTTCACCCGAAAACCTGTTTCGGTATCTAGTGAAATAAATTCCTGCGCTTGTTCATTCTTTCGGCATGAAACATTTGCTCCAATTGGATGTCGGTGTCTCTTAAGTGTGTCACCCTACGGTTCGTGAATAATGCGGACATGATCGAGACCCCTCTCGGATCAATAATCAGAAGCGGGATCTGGAGACCCATACTGACTCCCACACATTCAACGATGACTTTCTTGTGATCGTCGGAACCTTTTACGCTAGTATCTTAATCCCTTTGTTTCACGATATATTACATGTCCGAGATTCGATCATCGGTATCTCCATACCTAGTTTGATCTCGTTACCGACATGCACTCTTTTCTCGTTCCTGTGATATAACATTCTAGTGATCAAATCACTTGCTTGCAAGCTAATCAATGTGATATCACCGAGAGGGCCCAGAGTATATCTATCTGTCATCAGGATGAACAAATTCCACTCTCGATCCATGAGCCTCAACATAACACTTTATTAGTTCTGAATCCATCTTTATAATCACCCTGTTACGGTGTGACGTTTGATGTTATCAAGAAACTCTTCCGGTGTTAGTGATTGACATGATCTCATGGTCTAAGGATTAGGATCACTTCGTAAGTTGTTATAGCAATATAAACTCAATGACTTTGATCGTAATGCTATACTTCGGATGAATGTTCATCACACCATTACACTAATGTTGTGATCCCGTTATTAACAACATCCAATGTCCATGATCAGGAAACCTTGATCATCTTGTTAATCAACGAGCTAGTTTATGAGAGAGGCATAACTAGGAACTTTCTGTTTGTTTATTAAACACACATGTATTAATGTTTCCGTATTAATACAATTATAGCATGCAAAATAAACATCTATCATATACTTGGAATACACATAATAAACACTTTATTATTGCCTCTCAGGGCATATTCCCTTCAAGAACTGCTTATAAAAATCCTATGGGGATGTCTCCTTACAAAATGGTCTATGGGAAAGCTTTTCACTTGCCTTTAGAATTAGAACACAAAGCTTATTGGGCAGTGAAGGAGTTGAATAGAGATTTTAAACTTGATGGTGAGAAAAGATTGCTTGACATGAGTACCTTAGATGAGTGGAGAAGTGAAGCTTATGAAAAATCTAGACTCTTTAAGGAAAAAGTAAAAATATGGCATGATAGGAGGATTCTAAAAAGGGAATTCCATGTTGGTGAGAAAGTTATTTTGTATAGGTCTCGCCTCGGATTTTTTGCAGGGAAACTACTCTCAAAATGGGAAGGACCTTTTGTTATTGAGGAAGTATATCGTTCAGGTGCTATCAAAATATCTTCTTTTAAGGATGACACAACACAAGTGGTGAATGGTCAAATACTAAAACACTATATTTATGGAGACTCTTATAATGAAGATGTTGATATTATTCAAATGGTGACTCCGGAAGAATTTATTAGAAACCAAACACCAGAAACTGCAGAGTTCAACCTCGAATAGGTAAAAGTGGTGAAAATAGAAGGTTCACAAAATCCTAATATTTTTATATGTTTGGTGTTTTTATTACATAAGGAAAGTTACGAGACGGAACAGAGGAGGAAACGGAGTCCGGGGTGGCCAAACCCACCCCAGGTGCAGGCCTACCTTGCCCCGCGCCTGGAGGGGGTGTGAGCACCCCGAGCTTTGACTCCGCCTCGTTTTCGTACCCGTACCTTTCTTATGCATTGAAACTTCGTAATATATAACCCCCCCCCCCCGGATCCCCTGAGGTTCTTGTATCGAGTTCTCGTCGTGTTTTTGTTTCTATCTGTTTCTGTCAAGCAAATTCTCAGTTTTGGAGCTTCAATGTCTTCCTCTGGATCACCCATGGAGGATTCCTCTGCGGATGTCCTCAACCCGTACATGTATGAGTTGAGGATCCATCCCAAGGAGTTGATTCTCAAAGATGGGAAGGTACAGATGAAAGAAGTTCAAGGCCCTAAAGGAGAAGGCAGTCTAAAAGACAGGATGGAAGCACTGGAGCAGGAAGTTTTTAGGTACAAGAAGATGGCAGAACGCGAAGTGGATGTTATTCACAAGATAAGTTCAGAACTCATCGCCAAGCACGAGGAGGAGGTTGTTGAGATCCGAGAAGAAGTCTTCTCGCTCCGTCAGACCACCAACCAATTACAAGCACAGATCTTCGACATACAAAATCAAAACTGTGAGTATGAGGCTAGATTTGATCGCAAAAGCTCTGCTGCTAGTTTCAGGATTGCGGAAACCAGGACGTCCTTTTTGGATGGGGAACCTTTGCCTTGGAAGTTTTATGATGACAACAGAACACCACCACCACCGAAGGAATAATTTTTCATCGGGTTTGGCATCCCCTTGGTTGTTCCAAGCCTGGGGGGAGTGCCGGGGTAGCACAACCATTATATTTTACCTTTTACCTTTTTAGTGGATTCGTATCTTTGGTAGAGAAGTTATCATATAGGTTGGTTTGCATGTGGAAGTATCTCTCCTTTAGTTGATTATCTATGTATCCCTTGGTGTGAGTGCCTTTATGGAATATTAATGAGAAGTTTCATCTTTTACTTTTTGCACCTTTTATTTTAGTTTGCAATCTCTATTATATGATGGATCTTGTTGATTAGTATTGGCATCACTTTGGGATCATCAAGTAAATCTAAATTGGTTTTGTCAAACCAAGTTCTGGTCAGTATCAACACTTTTTGAGGTTTGAAAGAAAAAGAGAAAAAGCTTACAGGTATTTTGTATCATTTATTTTCTTTCTTATTGGCTCATAAGCTTAGTATTATTTATTTAAGATCTTTTGTGTCTTCAAGGAAGATTGCATGTTTGTCTTTATCACTTGTAGGTTTGCTTGTTTCTTTCAACTCTTTTGCTTGCTACCCAGCTTTGCTAGCCAAAAACCTGTTTTGAGAAGGCTTACTTCTCATGTTTCCAATCCCTTTGAACCAAAACCTGTGCCATTTGTGTCCATCATACCTACCTATTAGCAATTGCTATTCCAAGCAAATTCTCAAGCTTCATCTATCTTTCGAATTAAAAAACTATTTTGTTATGTGAAAACTAGTTAGTAAAGCTCTCACGAACTTGATGGGCACACCTTATTTTATTTCCCCTAATAGACTTGAACCATTGTGTCATCGAAGTTGTATATGCTTGCATCTATACGTTGGGATTAGCAGAATCGTGCTGTTATGGGGAACGCTTTCAACATTGCACATGTACGTTGTACACAGTTGATATCATGCTCTTTTGTTTGCGGATGTCGACAGTGTGAAATAAAGAGGGAACTTGTAATTCCATGGAGTGATGTATGTGTGTTAGAGAAACGCCTGGGCCGCTAGCCTAAGCCTTGCCTAATCGCGGTGGAAACTTGCAGCATCACCATAGTGAGCATTCTGTGAAGCATCCTCAATAAAAAGCTATGCACATAGTAAATAAAAAGATCGCTGAGATGATCATTGTCTGCTTGCCTTGTAATTTTGGTTATGGGATAGCTCCTGTACCATGTGCAAGGGCTACCCTGTTGGCGGTTCTTTATGATACACATGTACTTACAATGACAAGAACTTGCCGGTGACCAAAGTTAAGTAGCATGAGGAGCGGCCCTCGTACTCAAGGGACATGAGATTGCCAACTTATATTTCGTCAAGCATATACTCCATCTTTGTGCATTTTAACCTTAATCATCTCAAGATGCCTATGATAGGGGCAATGAGGGCTCAAAGCTAGTAAGTACCATAATCTTTTTGAAGCTCTTTATGACTTGAAATCCCTGCTACCCTCTATGAAGGGACCTTTCTCCTATTTTCTAAGTTGAGTCAGTAAACCTACTTCCTTTTTATCTCCATCAAGCATTTGAGTTGTTATGTTTCAAGCATTCATATGGTGATTTATTCAATCATGTTCTTTATCTTCCTTGTTTGCACAATACTCTTATCTATTGAGTATTACTTTGAAAGCCTTCATTGTGAAAAAGCTTTTTAGCAAAGAGTGCTCCTATTATAAAACTTCTACAAAAAGCTTTTTGTGAAACTGTTTGCCAGCTGTTTTCTGACCAGGAACAAAAGTTTGCCAATTCCAATTATGATTTATCTTTATGCATCTCTATTGTGACTCATGTACTTGTTGCAAGCTAAGTTATATAATGGTGAGTTGCTTTCTTCTATGAGTTGTGTAATGGTAAGTGTGATGCTTCTTGTCCGTATTCTTTTATCAACACTTCTCCATAAACCTGTGGACATGTTTACTGAGCTCAGTTTTCGCTTGGGGACAAGCGAAGGTCTAAGCTTGGGGGGAGTTGATATGTCCAATTTGCATCACCATTCTATATCATAATTTGCCTCTATTCATTGATATATGTCTTATTATGAGGTATTACTTATGTCTTTTCCTCTGTTTTTGCATGTTGGATGATTCTTGGAGGATGAACTGTCGGAGTCAGGTTTTTGATGGAAGGTGTTTTGATGCAATTTCTCGAACATCAGAAAAATACCAGAAAATATTGGAAAATTATATTTTCCCAGAAGACGGAGGAAGCCAGAAGGGGAGGCGTATCCGGGCCATAGGGGGCCCACACACCCGTAGGCGCGGGCCCACCTTGCCTCGCGCCTAGGGCAGGTGTGGCCCATCTGGCCGGCTCCCGACTCCGCCCTCTCGCCTATATCTTCCTCACGGAACCCTAATACCAGGGAAGCAACCAAAGAAAAATTTCCGCCGCCTCTGTGGGGCGGAAAACACCGAGAGAGAAAGAGCTCTCCGGCAGACAGATTTCTGTCGAGGAAATATCTTCCCAGAGAAGGGAGATCATCGCCATCAACACCATCATAAAGCTACGCTTTATCAGGATCATCATCATCATAGTCCACACCATCATATCCACCAGCACCATCATCACCACTCCGTCCTGCTGTAACAATCGTGTTGGATCTTGCTTTAGTTCTTAGGGGAAACTTTTCCGGTGTTAATTACTATTGTAGTTGATGCTTGTGAGTGGAACCATTGGATTATTGTTTATGTTCAGATTTTTATCCATCACCATATCATCTTTGATCTTGATCCATATGATGTCTTGTGAGTAGTTCGTCTAGTTCTTGAGGACATGGGAGAAGTCATGTTGTTAGTAGTGGATTTGTGTTAATGGTTTAGTATTTAAGTTGTGGTGCTATTCTTCTAGTGGTGTCATGTGAACGCCGACTACATGATACTTCACCATTTATGGGCCTAGGGGAATGCATTGTGTATTTGTCTACTAATTTCAGGGTTGCCTGAGTGAAAGAAATCTGAACCCCCGTTAGGACACCATTGTATAAGGGAGCGTAGGATCTCAGAGTTTAAGGTTGTGGTTAGGTTTATATCTTAATTGCTTTCCTGTAGTTGCGGATGATTGCAGGGGGTTTAATCACAAGTATGTATTAGTCCAAGTAAGGTCGGTACAGTAGCACAGGTTCACCCACACAACACTTACAACACCAAAGAAGAGTACTCAGCTATTTGAAGCGAAAGCACTTGACAGAATTCCCATGTGTCCTCAAGAACTTGGTCCTTATAAGTATTTCCACTGGCTTGTCCTTTGCTAAGAAAGGATTGGGTCACTTCTGCAGTTGTTCTTTGTATTTATTACTTGCACTTTGTTTTGTTGCTTTATCAGAAACCCGTAAAAATCCGTTTGCTAAGTATTTACAGAGATTTCCTGCTCCATACCACTAGTCAACACCTTCTGCTCCTCGTTGGGATCGACACTCCTATTTATCAAAAGTACTATGATACACCCCCTATAATTGTGGGTTGTCAGTGTGCAGCGGCCCACGGTGGTGCACCTTGGCTCGACTTCGGCCCGGCGAGCTTCCGGGGCCCCTGGCGCCAGGGCGCCGTGGCTGTTTGCTGGTGGTCGGCTGGTCATCAGAGTGCGGTCGGCAACGCCCTTACGCCCAAATCTAGGCCCAATTGGGCTTGATATGGGCCTAGGCGGGCCGCCTAAGAGTGGTGGCGGTGCCTACGGTGGACCGAGGGGCAGGGGCTGTGCTTGGGATTGTGATGGCGGTGGCACCCTCGCTGCAGTGCGGTGGCGGGACTTTATGGGCCCTTTTGGGATCGGTTGGATTGATAGGGGCCTGGTTTGACCTGCTGCTGCACCCGGTCGGATACCGCCGGCGCGTGCTCCTATACCGTACGCCCTCACTTGAGTTCCTTACGCTAGGTTCTACCGGCCTCGCTGGCATGGTTATACCCCGCAGGTACACAATGTTAGCATACCTGGTCCAGCCCAAGGGAAGGGCCACAACAGGATACACGACCCGTGGAGATTTCGAGTGGCCCAAGCCCATGATGCCTTCGGATCCTTGGATAACAAGACTAGAATAGATAGAATTTCAAAGGGGCAAACCCTAATCTGTAATCGACTCGACCTACGCCCGGGACCTGCCTATCTATATAAAGGCTAGGAGGGCATGGCAAGGAGGAACTCAACTCACCTCATACACACCTCACGCCAGATTGCATCTGCGCATCCCTGTAACCTTCGGTTCCATCGTAATCAAGAGCAGAAAAGCATGAGTAGGGTTTTCCCTCCGGGGGCCTGAACCTGGGTAAACCCCGTGTCCCCGTGTTTCTTGTTTGCTAACCGTTCCACGATCTCTAGCATCCCCATCTTCTCCAAAACCCAAGTCCATAACAATGGGCATTGACGAGATTAAACCTCGTCACTCACAACTTTGGACATGGTGAGGCGATGGTGATGACTTCAAGATCGCGGTGGCGTGTGTTGGTGGCCGGCAGAGTTTGGTGGAGTGGTTTGAAGCGTCCGGGAGGTGGTTCTCTAGGGGTCGGGAGAAATTCATATCGTCTCGGTACTGACACGACGACGCGTGAGGGTGTCGCCATCCTTCCTGAAGGGTGTCGGGGGTACCTCGTTCCCATCCCCTAGTGTACCAGGGGAAACCCTAGGACATGCTCCTGAGGTAACCCATGGAAACTGTTTGGGCAGTAGCGTCGTCGTTGCTCCCTTCTTGGAGGTGCTTCTTGGTACAAGATGCTTCGGAGTGCTAGGAGCGTGGTAGAAATTCTTGGAGGTCGCAGTGATTGCGAGTTATATCTATTTTTTCCAGGGGCGGAGCCAGCTCCCGGCAACCCCGGGCGGCTGCCTGGGCTCGTCCGGCAACTCTCCTCTAGTAATTAGTCTAAATATGGTAATTAGTAGTGATGTTTAGTGGGGCAAAATCTGGCCATGTCGCTGTGCATGGACTTTGCCCAGGTTCCATTGCTAGTCTAGCTCCGCCACTGGGTTTTTTTGTTGATCCACTGATGTTGGAATTGTTTTCCCTTCTTTATTCTTTTTTTGTTATTTTAGGCATGATTTATGTTGTTTGCCTCAACACTGGCCTTACCAAGGACTTACCGTTGTATCACTTGGTTGCTATATTAATATAGCGGAACGCAAGCCTAATTCGAGGAGTAGGGCAACATGTTGCTACATATTGTATTCCATGGTGAGAGACGATTTCAATTTGAGCGACATCATCGTGTATCTATCAATTCACGCACGCTTTTTGGATAGAACCAGATAGCACACGGATGTAGATGTACTTAAAGGGCACTTGACGAGGTTTGATCTCGTCAATGCCCATTGTTATGGACTTGGGTTTTGGAGAAGATGGGGATGCTGGAGATCACGGAACGGATAGCAAACAAGGAATACGGGACACGAGGTTTACCCAGGTTCAGGCCCTCGGAGGGAAAACCCTACTCCTGCTTGTCTGCTCTTTGATTACGGCGGAACGGGTGATTACAGGGGTGTGCAGATGCGATCTGGCGTGAAGGTGCGTATGCGGAAGTATGAGAGAGAGAGAGATCTAGGTCGTTCCCTCCTGGCCTTTATATAGACTTAGGCAGGTCCTAAGCACAGATCAAGTCGGTTACAGGTTCTAGGGTTTACCCCTTTGAATTTCCTATCTACTCTAGTCTTGTTCTCCAAGGATCCGAAGGCGTCATGGGCCTTGGCCACCCGAAAATCTTCATGGGCCGGCGTATATTTGTCGTGGGTCTTCCTTGGGCTGGACCAGGTATGCTGAGATCGTGTACCCGCGGGGTATAACCATGTCAGTAGCCCCCGAGTGTTCAGTCGAATCATAGATTCCGCTGAGGACTCTTCAATCCTTCATGTGCAACTCTGTCTTTCAAGAGAATGTGTAGGGATTGTTGATGCGTGTGCCTGACTCACCCGACGGATCAGGGTCAGTTAACTATCTTAGGACAAAACAACATGATCTTCTTCAGATTCAAGTCCCTCGACTTGAATCCGGAACATATGCTGGCGTAATTCGACTCAGGCCGCGGAGGACTTACAGGAGTGGAATTCCAGTGGATTCAATTAATGTACCCAACGCGTCCGTCAGGATTTTTCATCACGCCTGTTGGCACGGGTTTATACTAGCAGAGCGCATTCATGTGCGTTACCAGGCCATCAGATGATATCTGTAGGTCTTATCTTTGCGTCGCAGACACAACATCCGAATTTTATCACCGCGGAGGTGTTTTCGGGTAGCCAAGGAGAATGCTACTCACTTAACGTTTAGTTGGCGCAGAGTTGCCGAAAAGTTTTTGCATACTGATCCGAAGGATCGCAGTCGAAATTTTATAGGGTGCGCGACCAGCGCTCCCTATGGGAGTATCCCCGAGTGTCTGTTCGAGTCGTAGACTCGAGCGGAGACTTTAATTCAGCCGTTGTTCAGTGTCAGGTCCGTAGGACACAAAAAAATTTGGATGCTGAAATCCATCCTCCCTATGGGAGTAGCCCCCGAGTCCGTAGTGGAGTCGTAGACTCAACGTAGGACTCAAAGAAACAGTTCAGTGTTGTAACGTGTTGTTCTTTTTTCGGGTGCGCGACCAGCGCTCCTGATAGGAGTATCCCCCGAGTAATTGGTCGAATCATAGATTCGAATGAGTACTCTTAGCTTTGAAGCCGAAGAAATTGTAGTTGTTGCTAGTGTAGCTTTTGATGACGTCAGTGCTGACGATCGATGACCTCAAGCGTCTGCTGCGCCAGAGATGACTTGACTGGATGAACATGGGTCCCACTTTCTGACCTTGAATTGACCGGTCACGCGCGGCGTGGAGATAATTACGACGTCGCCTCGATTTCCGTGTGTAGTGGACGGCGTGTTAGCGACGGTTCGTTGCGATGCTGACACGTGTATGGCCTGATCCTGCCGTTGGCGTTAGGTCTTCTCGATGGACGGTTGTCGTGCATCGTCTTCGTCTTTATAATCATTGGGGAAAACTTTAGTTTGTTTTCACCGCAGCTATTCTCGTTTCACTGCTTCCTTGTTCTCTGAGAGTTCTTGCTGCGCGCTGGAATATCCTTTCATATTTCCTTCTTCCATCCTGCGCTCTCACCGCCGGCGCCGCCGTACCGCGATGGGGAATTCGAAGAAGTCTTCTTCTGCGGTTTGTACCAGTGATGCTGGAGGGAAGAAGAGTGCCGCCGCTACTCGTGTCACCGATGGTGGCTGGCGGCGATTGGAGACGCGGGAGAGTGATCTCCGGAAGCTTCGTGAGCGGGGCTTGATCCCGCAGGATAGGGAGGCCGTAAAACTCCCAGGCAACGAGGTAATCCCCCGTCCCCCCGCTGGGTTTCGGGTTATGTTCCTCGCCTTCGTTATTCGCGGATTTTCCTTCCCAGTCCACGACTTCCTTCGTGGACTGCTTTTTCTTTAGGTGTCTAATTGCATCATCTTTCCCCCAATTCTCTTCTTCACATTGCTTGTTTTATCACTTTCTGCGAGTGCTGGCTCGGTATTGAGCCGCACTTTGGCCTCCTCTGGAAACTCTATTCCGTGAAGAGGCAATCTGGTTCGGATGGTGTTTATCCCATTGGGGGTTGCATCATCTCCCTCAAACCCAATCTGCTTTTCTTTTCTTTTTCCATGTCCGAATTTGTCCAGTACTGGCGGAGGCGATGGTTTTATATTCGCGACTCCACAGTGGCTAGGCAACATTTTGGTCTTGCTCCTTTCGACCCCTCCCAAAAGATCGAGCCGAAGAGGTCCTTGAAAAACCAGTTCTTGGATGGCGAGGTAGCGGAGATAGAGGCTCTCTATCGTCGAGTGGAGGATCTCCAGTTGATTCCGGAGAAGGAAGTGAACGGTGTGGATATCATCCGCACATTTCTTGAGCGTCGGGTGCAGCCACTCTATGCTAGGGTGCATCCGATGTTCCTTTATGCTGGCCGCCGTGATCCGACGAGGGTTTCGGCTGAGAAATTCTCCCAGGGAGATCTCGACAGGGCCCTTCGTTTGCTGCTGAAGTTCAAGGCTGGAGAGGATATCCCGGGGAAGTCGCTGACTTCTCTGTTTTCTTCTTCGCTTCCTGTTCCACAAGTGTAGATCCATGCACGTAGCGCTATTTTCGACTGCATTGTATTTGCATTTGTTTGCTAACAAATTTTCTTCTCTTGTGCAGAGCTTCAAAGTGCCGGGCATGTCGCCTCCATTACCCGAAGTATTTCTGGATGCTCCAGATAATGATGTGGTGGATTCCATGTCCGAGCTGCCGTCGGCGCGGTCTCCGGCTGAAGAGGCCAACGAGTCGAGCGAGGACCACACTCACAAACGATCACGGAGCTCTAGCGAGTCTTCGGATGCCTCGACTCCTCCGACTCCTAGGAACCCGCTGTGTCTTGAACGTCACAGTGATGGGCATGGAGGCTCTTCCTCTCCGATTCCTGTTGTTCCCGTGCGGGCTGTAGCGCCGCACCCGCCGGCAAAGCAGAAGAAGGAAGAAATGAAGGAAGAGAAGAATGAAGAGAAGAAAGAGGAGAAGAAAGTCCGGAGGACCCCTCCTGTCTTCAACCTGAGCGAGCTTGACTCGTAAGTTTCCTTTGTCCTGCACTGCTTTTTCTTGCCTGTTTACTTTGTACTTGTGCTAATTTGTCCTTGTGCAGTCACTCTTCCAACGACTCCTCCAGCGATGGTGCTCGGGAGATGATGGGGGAGTCGAAAGTCGCATCTCCTCCTCCTTAGACGGTGGCTACCTCTGAAGGTGCTGCTCCAGACCCTTCTCCGCAGGAGGTTCAGGTGGTTGCGCCTCAGAAGGCTGCAAGCGGACCTTCGGAGTCGCCATCGGATCATGTGAGTAGTTCTGCCTCATGCCACGGGGGAAGCCCCCGAGCATTTGTAAAAGAGTTTTGTTGTTCATTCCTCCTTCGAGTCTCGGAGGGATCCCTCGAGCGTTTTCGTGTGTGTATTTTGCTTCTGCTCTTTCTTTTGGGCATAGCCCCTGAGTCCTTCTCTTGACTAGTAGGTCTTTTTCTTGTAGCCTTTTGTGCAGGATGCCAAACGACTGGTGCAGCAGCACCTGGCGCTGGAGGCCAGCCTCAAACAGCTTCAAGGTACTTTATGCCTTGATGTTTGCTTCTTCTTGTATTCTTGGCATGTTATCCGACGTTTGTATTATTTGACTGCAGAGGAGCACAACACCTCCCTTCGTGATATTGATTCTCTCAAAAAGAGCCTCAGTCAAGCGGAGAAGAAAGCTGAGGTCTCCGTTGGTGCGAAGGAGCGCCTCGAGCTGGAGCTGGCTACTGCGGCCGAGGCTAAGGAGCGCCTGCAGCGGGAAGCCATGGACCGCGAGGAGCAGATTGCCGTCACCATGGCTTCACGCGAGAGAGAGGTGGCCGGCAAGCTTATGGCGGCTGCCAAGGCTGTTTCGGGTGAGTATCTTCGCCGTCCTCTTTTGGTTTCCTTGTCTTTCTTTTGCGGTGCTGTCGTTCATTCTTCTTCCTTGCTGTTTTAGATGCCGCAGGCATCGAGTTTGATCGCGGTGCTCTGGAGCACGGGAGTGCTCTGGATGATGCTGCTGCGGCGGTTGAAGATCGCTGCGGCACCGTCGTCAACTCGCTTGCCAAGGCCAAGGAGGTCCTTGGGCGCTTCTACAAGGAGCTTGTCCCCAAGGGTGCGGCCCTTGATGATGTTGATGCTCTGGCAGAGGCGCTGTCAGCCGAAGCACCTGCGGTGTACAAGCGCAAGCAGAAGGGCATCGGTGCATCCGTCGGGCTGGCAATGGCCTTGGCGGCTGGAGCGGAGCTGGACCTTCCCCAGGTCACTTCCCGGATGCCGACAACTGCTTATGGATCCAAGGTAGCCTTCGCTGCCTATTCTGCTCGTTGTAAGCGTTATGGGCCGAAGCTGATTGATCTGCTGGTCGAGTACGCGCTACGGCAGCAGGGGGAAGCCAAGGCGAGGCAATCCGGCTCCGAGGCTACTCAGGGTGCCGCATCTTAGGCGCTGTAGTTGTAGGATAGTTGTAGTCTCTTTTGTTGTAATTATTTTGATGAACAAGTCCTTGTGCCACGTAGTGGCTTTTGATGCACTTAATGAATTTGTTGAGTTATGTGCTCCTTCGTCTGCGTGTTCATGTCTTTGCCTTTCTGCTGATCTAGGGTCCTTCGGGTGCTGATCCCGTTGACACCTCGCCTGCAGCGCGGCTGCGGCCATCCTTGGATGATTCGTCACAGCTTTCTTTTCTTTGAGACCGTGTTCGTAGTCTCGAGAAAGAGTTGCTTGGGGTGCGTGGCCATGCCGACGTTTGGAAGTCCAAGGCGGATCGCGGTGCTGCCAGAGAGGAGTACTTGATGGCGGAATTGCTTCGATTATCCGAGCAGCTTCAGTGTAAGTTTTTCGAGCTGTTGCCCATTTCTTCGGATGCGTCTGCTGGCATTGCATCTTACTTTTGTGCAAGTATTGCAGGTTCTAACCTTGCTCCAAGGGAGGAGAAGGAGCGTGTTGCTGTTCGGGTCAATTGTTTGACTCAACAGGACATGGAAGCCGGTGGGTTCTTCTGGATGGATCGTGACCGTGCTATGGTCCTTGCGACGGTGCAAGATCGCGTTCACCAAGTATCGCGGGTGCTTTGTTAGGTGCAGACTTCGCTCGCGTCGGTTCTGCATGTGATGTTTCCGCTGGATGCTACGCCAACAACCCTTTCTGGTCTTCTGTCGAAGTTTCGGAACGTGAATCGTGTCAAGGAATTGGTACGGCACCAGCTCGTCGCAGGAGTGAAGGCTGTGTTGTCCCTTGTGAGGCTGCATCGCCCTGATGTAGATCTGTCCGCTGTAGCGGCTGGGCCACCCCTTCGACCAGATGGTGGTGTATGGGATATGCGTCCGCGTTACGCGGCTGTAAGGCAGTATGCCGAAGAGATCGTAGATCTATTTGAGCAGCGTGCTCAGGTTATTCTTCAGAATAGGTAGTGCCTGTAAAAGAGATAAATGTAAAATTTGTATATATTTGACTGGGCGTGTTTTGCCCTTTGTTATAAAGTTTTGGTTGTTGTTTGAGCATGTAGTGCTTTGTTCGCATACGTGTCCTTTTCGTTAGCCTGACGTGGTCAGCTACTCAGGCGTACACGTGTTATCCTCAGTCGACGAAATTGTGAGGTGGGGGAAGCCCCCGGGTGCGTTTGTAGCATGAAGTAAAAGTGCAAATAGAAAAACGAAATTTTTGGTGCGAGACACTTAGCTGTATTTATATCATAATGGAGGAGGTACATTGTTCGGCTGAGTAGCCTTGGCTGAATAGCCTTATTGAAAGTAAAGGGGTAGAATCGCCGCAGCTGTGTGACGTTCCATGGGTTGGAGTATGCGACTCCAGACTCCACGTGCTTGAGGCGATAGGCGCCACCTGGGATGACTTCAGTGACGATGTAGGGTCCTTCCCATGGTGACTCGAATTTCTTTGGTCGCTCTTGCTTGAGTCGCAAGACGAGGTCTCCTTCGACGAAGGACCTTGGGCGCAGCCGTCGGTTGTGGTAGTTGCGGAGAATCTGCTGGTACACCGCTGATCGAGCTGCTGCTATGTCTCGTGCTTCGTCGAGTGTATCGACGGCGTCTTCGAGTGCAGCCGTGGATTCGGCTTTGCTATAATCGACGACCCGGGGGGCCTGGTGGCGTACTTCGGCTGGTAGCACGGCTTTGGCTCCGTGCACCATGAAGAATGGCGTGTAGCCGGTGGAGCTGTTTGGCGTGGTACGCAAGCTCCATAGGACGGAGGGTAGCTCTTTCGTCCACGCTCCGGAGAGTCGCTCGAGCGGGCTCATGAGGCGCTTCTTGATGCCAGCGCCGATTAGGCCGTTGGCCTTTTCCACCTGCCCGTTCGTTTGCGGGTGTGCCACAGAGGCATATGTGATGTTGATTCCGAGGCCTGCAGAAGTCTTGGAATTCTTTGGAGATGAAGTTCGATCCATTGTCGGTGATGATGCTATGCGGTACGCCGAACCTGTAGACAATGGATTCAAAGAACTTGACGACAGTCTTGCCCTTTTGGTTAGTGACCGGCATTGCTTCGATCCACTTGGTGAATTTGTCGACTGTGACCAGGAGGTAGACGTGCCCCCCTTTCGAAGACCTTGGCAGTTTGTCGATCATGTCGAGGCCCCATTGGGCGAAGGGCCAGGCCAAAGGTATGGGCCTGAGCTCTGACCCGGGTGCGTGTGGTTTGTCAGCGAACCTTTGGCACCCTTTGCATCTTCGGACGATGTATTTTGCGTCGTTCATGGCCGTTGGCCAGTAGAATCCAGCTCGTAGAGCTTTGGCGACAAGGGAGCGACTGCATGCGTGATGGCCGCAGATGCCCTCGTGGATGTCTTGAAGTATGGTTTTCCCGTCACTGATGGTGACGCACCTTTGTAGTACACCCGAAATGCTGCGCTTGTACAACTCGCCATTGATGATGGTGAAGGCTTTTGACCGGCGAGATATGCGTCGAGCATCTGTCGGGCTGTCAGGTAGTTCTCCGTCTATTAAGTACTGGAGGTACGGTCGTGTCCAAGTTTCTTCGACTGCCATGACCTGCATCAGGTTGACCGTGGCGACCTCTGTGTCCAGTTTTTCGGGTCCTTCATGACCTTCGGGTAGCGTATCCCCCGAGTGTTCTGCTTCTTCGGGTGATCCCTTGGGGAATTTCCGCTTGATGGATGGCACGCAGATCTGTTCGAGGAACACACCTGGTGGCACCCTTGCGCAGGTGGAGCCGATGTTGGCGAGTCTATCGGCCTCCTTGTTTCTTTCTCTTCCAACGTGTCGGAGCTCGCAGCCGTCGAATTCTCCCTCGAGTGAGTTGTAGAGTGCGCGGTACACGATCATGTTTTCGGCGTGTGCGTCGCACTCATTCATCGTCTGTTGGACGACGAGGTTGGAGTCACCGTAGATGACCAGGCGTGTTGCGCCGCAGATCTTTTCCATTCTCATGCCGTGGATGAGGGCTTCGTATTCGGCCTCGTTGTTGGAAGCTCGGAATTTCATCCAAAGGACGTACTTCATCTTGTCTCCCTGCGGGGAGGTCAGTATGACCTCGGCTCCTGCTCCAGCTTCGCGCTTGGAGCCGTCGAAATGCATCGTTCATGACTGCGACATGTCTGGGGTGTCTGGCAGCTGCAGCTCCATCCAGTGTACAAGGAAGTCCGGGAGGACCTAAGACTTGATTGCGAGTCGCTTCTCTTAGACGATGTCTAGGGGTGACAGCTCGATGCCCCACAGGGCCACGCGTCATGTGGCCTCCGGGTTGTTTAGGATGCTGTTCAGGGGTGCTTCATTGACGACCATCACCTGGTGCTCCTGGAAGTAATGGCTCAACCGACGAGTCGTCATGAACACGTCGTAGGCGAGTTTCTGGTAGTGGGGGTACCTCTGCTTTGTTGGCGTCAATACCTCGCTGAGGTAGTAGATTGGGTGTTGGACCCCATGGGTCTTGCCTTCTTTGGGTCGTTCGACCACCAGCACGGTGCTTACCACCTGGTGTGTGGCTGCTATGTACAGCAGTAGGGGCTCGCGCTCCTTTGGCGTAACCAAGACGGGCGAGGTGGAGAGCAGTCGCTTTAGATCTTCGAATGTGTCGTCCGCTTCAGGCGTCCACTCGAATTTATCTGCCTTGCGTAGCAGTTGGTAGAATGGCAGGGCTTTCTCGCCCATGCGGCTGATGAACCTGCTCAATGCCGCTATTCGTCCTGCGAGCTGCTGGACACCCTTGAGGTTCTTCGGCTTTTCCATGGCCATGATGGCCCGGATTTTCTTCGGGTTCGCCTCGATCCCTCGCTCGGAGATGAAGTATCCAAGCAGCTGACCCGACGGGACGCCGAAGGCGCACTTTTCGGGATTAAGCTTGATCCTGTAGCGGTCGAGATTATCGAACGTCTCGCGGAGATCGTCGATGAGCGTTCTTGACTCCCTGGTTTTGATGACTATGTCGTCAACATAGACTTGGACGTTGTGACCGATCTGGTCCTTCAGGCATGCCTGCATGCATCGCTGGTATGTGGCACCTGCGTTCTTTAGCCCGAAGGGCATTGTGTTGTAGCAGAACACTCGGAACGGTGTGACAAACACCGTTTTCTCTTGATCTTCGACCTTGAGTCGGATCTGGTTGTAGCCTGAGTAGGCGTCAAGGAAGGAGAGTTTCTCGCATCCTACGGTTGAATCGATGATCTGATCGATCCGAGGAAGAGGGAAGTGGTCCTTTGGGCAGTGCTTGTTCAGTGACGTGAAGTCTACGCACATCCGCAGGATGTCCGTGTCCTTCTTGGGGACCATCACTGTATTTGCGAGCCACTCGCTTTCTTTGATCTCCCTGATGAAGTCTGCAGCGAGTAGTCTGTTGATTTCCATTCCGATGGCTTCGGCCCGTGGCTCGGACAGTCTCCGGATGGACTTCTTGACGGGCTTGGTGTCTGGAAAGACGTTGAGTGCGTGCTCGGCGAATTCCCTGGGAACTCCTGGCATGTCTGCTGGACACCAGGCAAAGATTTCCCAGCGCTCACGGAGGAATTCGACGAGCGCGCTTTCCTATGCGGGGCTGAGGTCGTTGGCGATCAGTGCCGTCTTGGAGGCATCCGTCGGGTGAACCTGCACCTTCTTTGTGTTGACGGTGGAGTCAAAAGACATATCAGGTGCGTTTTGTCATGCGACTGGGGGTGCCCCGTTGTCCGTCACCTCGCGGAGCCTTACGAGCTCATCCTGCATGCCGAATGACTGAGAGATTCTGTTGAAGTCCCTGTCGCAGTGGTCCGATCGGGTGAAGCTCCCGTGGACCGTGATGACGCCCCTGGGTCCTGGCATCTTGAGTAGCAGGTATGCGTAGTGTGGGACAGCCAAGAACCTTGCGAATGCTACACGCCCGAGGAGGGCGTGGTATTGTGATGGCCAGTCCACCACTTCGAATTCGAGCCGCTCGCATCGGAAGTTGTCCGGCTTGCCAAAGATGACGTTGAGCCATATTTTTCCCAGGGGGAATATGCCCTTTCCTGGGACGATGCCGTGGAATGTTGTGTCTGACTGTTCCAGGCTACACAGCGGGATCCGCGTTGCTGCTAGAGTGCTTGCGAACATCAGGTTGATGCCGCTGCCGCCGTCCATGAAGACGCGGCTCATATCAAAACCTCCGATCTGCGCCTCCAGCACCAGGGCGGCATGACCTGGGCGAGGGATCTGGCAAGGGTGATCCGAACGACTGAACGTGATGCAGGACTCCGATCCGCTGAGGTACTCAGGGATGGCGGGTGGAGTTGTCACGGCCAGGTTGATCTGACGGGTGATTTTCTTCTGCACCCTATTCGTGGGGCGCCCCTTCTGGATCATCAGTGCTCCTTTCGGCGGGGGATACCCGTGCCCAGCGTTGTTCTGTGCTGGTGCGACTGGTTGGTTCGGGACATCTACAGGTGGCGGTGGAGGAGCTCCATGCGCTATTTACCTGGTGCGGGTGCATTCCCGAATCCAGGGGGTGGAGCTCGCTGCCTCATCTGAACCATGCTTTCGCTGAGCTTCTAGAACTCGCGGCAGTCCTTGAGCATGTGGCTTGCCTTCTTCTTGCCATCCTGCTTGTCGATGTAGAAGTGGATGGTGCATGGACCCCGAACGTTTTTCGTATGATGAGGGTCCGTTATCGCGATCGCGGCGCTGCCACGACTGTGTTGGGCGTCCTCCATCGCGGAAGTTGCCTCCGCGGTATCCACCACTGTTGTGGTTGGCATCGTTGCGGCGATCGGCGTAGCCGCCCGCGACCATGTCGGGTCCATCGCGATCGTCGTAGACGCGTGGTCTCCTCTTGTTGCGGTGTTCCCGTCGTCGGCCGTAATCGTCCTCTTCCTCCGATTGTGCCCGGTGGACGGAATCTTCACCGTCGGCCCACCTGTTGGCGATGTCCATGAGGTGGTCAAGTGTCTTGGGCTTGACGCGTCCGAGTTCCTCCTTGAAGTCCTCGCGCTTGACGCCGTCCTTGAAGGCGTCGATGGCCCTTTCTTCGGAGATGTGCGTCGCGGAGTTTTTGGTGTTGGACCAGCGCAGTATGTACGAGCGAATGGATTCGCCCGTTCGTTGAGTACAGGCTCGCAACTCCTCGATCGAGGCGGGCCTCTTACTGGTGCCTTTGAAGTTTCGGATGAAACTATAAGCCAGATCCTCCCAGCTTCGGATGGATCCTGAAGATAGGCTGCTAAGCCAGATCCGGGCTGCGCCTATCAGCTGCAGCTGAAGGCATTGCATGGCGGTTTCCTTGTTTCCACCGTGCAGCTTGACGGATGACAGGTGGTCGCTGAGCCATGCCTTGGGGTCCTATGTGCCGTCGAATTTCGGAGCATCCGAAGGAAGCTTGAAATTTCACGGCATCCGTGTCCGTCGGACAGATCTGCTGAAGCACCGGGCTCCGCAGAGTTCTCCTTCGTCTTCGTCCATCTCGGACAGACGAGCATGCGCACTTGGCTCGCGCTTTGTCGATTTTGCGCTGTGTTAGCGCGTCTTTGGCGTCGTAATCGCGGCTGCGATGACGCGAGCTCTTGTGCCTTCGAGGAAGGTCATGGTCCTCTTCTTCGGATGAAGGAGTGGGGCTGCGGTCGAACCTGACCGTAGCTTTCTTTTTCGGCTCCGTAGGAGTTTCTTGATGGAGCGCAGCTCCGACGAGTCCGAGTCTGGTGAGTGCGGACTTGTGCATGGCTCTTTTCCGGTCCCCCTCCGGAGGTGGGTGGGCCGCGAGGTACGCAGTGGCTGCGATGATCGTAGCTTGCGGTGTCTTCGGGATGATGTTACCGTCGGCATCCATCTCCATGAAGGATGCGTGGAGGGTTCGGGTCACCTCACGGCGCTCCTTGGGGTCCATGTTTTCCGTCCGGGAGCGGTGCTTGTTGCCATGGTTGCCGTTCGAGCTAGAGCCGATGCCCATGGCGGATAGCGCAGCTCGTCGTGCGCTGGACTCTGAGGCTGCTTGCTTGCGTTTGTCAAGCACCTCTTGCATCTTGACCTGCTTCTTGTGCTCCTCGATCGGGAGCAAATGGTATGCCATCAGCAGGTCCTGCGAGGCGTCTGCAGGCAGGACCGTGCTGCCCGCCATGGCGGCGCGTGCCTGGGCCCATCCTTCTTTGCTAAGGCGGATGACATGGTCGGTGTTATCCCCTTCGGGTGGGGGGGACTGGCTTCTTCTGTTCACGCCGCTTCTGTCCTGCGGGTTAGGTGGCGGGTTGGACGGCGGGTTAGGTGGCGGGTTGGGCGCTTGCTGATCCACGTTGCTCTGGATGACTACGGCGCATTGGTAGCGGTTGTAGATTGGTCCGTTGCTGCCGCAGCTTTCGGATCCGGAACCGTAGGTCCCTTCATCCGATGGCGGATCGCACAGATCGGAGTTGCAGCTGCTGCTATCGTAGGATTCATCTGTTGATGATGATGTGCGTAGCACAGGGTGTGGGGCCCACAAAGCGGGCCTGATTGATGGTAGGGGCACCCTTTCAGGGAGGCGGAGGGTGCCAGTTTGCCCCACCTGGAAGCAGAAACTCCCGAACAGGATCTCGAGTCCGTCCGTCGCCTACGGGCTCGAAGTCCTTCATGGTGGCCGGTGAGTGGCCGGTGAAGTCGAAAGCGCCGAAGAGGAGGTGACTCTCCGTCGCCGCGGAGTTGTAGATCGCTCGGGTTCGGACCGTCACGATCGCACAATCAGCGTCCCCAGTTCCCACAGATGGCGCCAATTGACGAGGTTTGATCTCGTTAATGCCCATTGTTATGGACTTGGGTTTTGGAGAAGATGGGGATGCTGGAGATCGCGGAACGGTTACCAAACAAGCAACACGGGACACGAGGTTTACTCAGGTTCAGGCCCCCGGAGGGAAAACCATACTCCTGCTTGTCTGCTCTTTGATTACGGCGGAACGGGTGATTACAGGGGTGCGCAGATGCGATCTGGCGTGAAGGTGCGTATGCGGAAGTATGAGAGAGAGAGAGAGAGAGATCTAGGTCGTGCCCTCCTGGCCTTTATATAGACTTAGGCAGGTCCTAGGCACAGATCTAGTCGGTTACAGGTTTTAGGGTTTAACCCTTTGAATTTCATATCTACTCTAGTCTTGTTCTTCAAGGATCCGAAGGCGTCATGGGCCTTGGCCACCCGAAAATCTTCATGGGCCGGCGTATATTTGCCGTGGGCCTTCCTTGGGCTAGACCAGGTATGCTGATATCGTGTACCCGCGGGGTATAACCATGTCAGCACTACCTTCCAAAATATAAAATATTTTGGTAGTCTAAAACAGGCTACCAACTAAAACGTTGTTTATTTTGGAACTAAGAGCATGCATAATGCAAGATGCTTAGTACTGTATTTAGAAAAATAAATTGATGTTTATTTATACTAGGTAGATGTCTAACTAGGCACTTCTTTTATAGAAATAAACATCAATGCTTTTTAAAATAGTTGGTTTATTTTTGTAAGCACCTCCTATTGTACATGCTGTAAGATAGTAATAATTAGGAAGATCACTCCTCACGTTTTCTCTATTGGAAAGAGAGCCAACATGTCACTGAGGTTGGTCATAGTGCTAAGTAACTTAGACTACTAACATGCATATATTACTGGTTTATATTACTACCTTCATAGTGCGTAGTAACATGTGCGTGTGGTGTCATAAAATGACTAATTAATTAGGTTATAGCTTATATGGTCTTGATATGTGTGATGTTATGGTAACTAGCCAAGTTACTCCTCACTCTCTTTCTTCATTAATTATCATTTCATGTATAACTAATTTGTTTACTTGGCATTACATGTACATGCATGTTACTAGCTAAGTTACTTCCACTATGACCAGCCTCGAATGTATGTATTACTTTTAATTCTAATGTCATATTTTCAATGTTATTTACTCACTTGGTCCGGTTTATTAATTCTAATGTCCATGGACCACCTAGCGAAGACTACGAAGAGTTGCACGAGTCGAAGACGCGTCGCCATCCTCACTCCTCCATCACCGGAGTCAGGCAAAGTTTGTCGTAGTAGAGATTGTTATAGTAGACAGACAGAAAGTCTTCGTGCTAAGGCCCCAAAGGACCAGCGCACTAGAGCAGTAACCATCACCAATAATGATATCCGTAAATCGAAAGAGACTGACTTAAACTCACACCAACAAACATGAAAACGGTTGATACGTGACCACCACTTCATTTGTCCCATAAGATGAGGTGAGAAGGATTACATTACACCCATATCAAAGTAACCAAGAAATTAACAAAATAATTTGTTGTACTTCTTCCGGTCCATACTAGTGGCCTCAACTTTGTCCGGATCCGTATATGTCTAGTTAAGAATTTAGAATAGATACATATGAATTTAGACAAAGTTAATATGGACCGGAGGGAGTAACAAAAATTTTATTATTTAGATGCATGCTATGAATTATCAACTATAGACATGTATGCTTCTATGAATGGTGAACTAGAGTCATGTGTCCTGATTTGAAGATATGAATCTGATCGACAAGATATATATGCATGTTTGTTGTGAAAGTGTTGTCTTTTAAATATTATGTGAATATATGTTTGATGTGAAAGTTTGTCTTTAAACTGTTTTATACGAAGAGACCACGTACGGCAGATAAACAAATGCGTGTGCTAAGTCTCGCCTTCCTCCGTTGCCTCCCGTGACAGGATCGTAGCCATGGGCCACATGCCCGTTACCGAAGAGGACTTCCACCCGTGTCTGATATACTACTCGTGTAGCATCAGTTCTTTGTTCCGTTCTTTCTCGGAGACGGACAGTTATCCGTCCGAGACAGAGTTTTGTTCTGTTCAGGTCAAAAATAAAAGATTTGTTCTATTTGACATAAACTCATGTCCAATGTCCAGACCCACGGAGCCGCACAAGCACGTATACTACTACTAGCTTCTTTCCTCCAAGTTCCAAGTATATGGACCGACACAGCGATCGCCACCACATCGTGGACATCGAACTCGGATGCACCAATGGCGTCGGGGAGCCCACTAGCGACAAGGCGGCCGACGGCATCACACCAACGTGGGCGACTACTGGTACCACGGGGACACGGCGGCGGCCAACTCCCACGACGAGCAGCAGCACGACGAGGCGAGGGACGGGTCCAAGAAAAAGAAGCCGCGGTATCATCTGTGGGTACGTGCACATCCGAGTACTCGCTCATTGGACCATATTAGTTGACTTAAATTTGTCTAAATTTGGATAAATTTAAACACTATTTAGTATATACGTAGATTCATTCAAATTTTAACAAATTCAAGTCAACTAATATGGATCGGAGGAAGTACTATTTTAAAGAGGATTAGTTTCATTATAAAAAAATACGTTTTAGAAAAAAATTAGAGTATCTCCACCCAGCCCCACGAGCACCCCTGCCCAAAAATACACTTTTTTTGTCCAGATCGGCGAAACCAGTCGCACTCCAGAGTCTCATTTTCGTCTAGATTTCTGTCTAAATTACGCCGGCGATCCCAAACCAACCTCGACACACCGGGGGCTCGTCGTATTTGGTTTGGTATTGCTACCGCACATGATTTCGAAAGGGCTCCGGATGAAACTTATTTTTCCACTTTTAGCCCCACTTTAGCCCATTTTTAGCCCCTCTCTCTCCTCCTTTTCTTTCCTCACCGGCCCACTCTTCTCCTTTGCTTTCCTCTCTCTACTCATCTCTCCACCGATTCTCCGCCACCAACCGCATGGGGAACACACGGCTGGAAATCTTTTGTCCCCCGGTCGAAAGCTTCGTCCATCCGGCAAAAAAATACGCCGAATTTCGGCTTGGTGCCTTCAATGAGTGGAGATGCTTTTAGAATGTCTAATATTAGTGGATGGAGGGAGTACAATTTCAATTGGTGTTTATTCTAGCGGTAATTTATTTCAATGTTATACTAGGAGGGCTGCCTTTCTATTATTTTTCTCAAAACAAGCTACAACATTATTTATGGGGAAGGTAAAATCTTTAGATGAGATTCTATTGAGAGTAAGTTGATGATTATGATTCGAAGATCTTCTATTTTGCGTTGATTACATTTTTCCATTTCACCACGCTGACCTTTGCTCCTCGATCTGGTTTTGCAGTTATATTTTTTATGTTTGTACTTGATTGGCATTGGTGCGGGATCAGCTCTCGGCAAGTCTTTTGCTGATGCCATGAAGGGTGGCGAGGAAATGAAACTACTAGGGTTCGCGCTGGGCATGTGCATACCGGTGTCGCTGGTTAATATCGCATTTTTCCCTTTCTTCTATTTTACCGAGGATGAGCATGTTTGTTGAGCTCTCCAGGAGGTGCTATCGTGTTAGGAGCACAGAAGGGAGTAAAATTCCTAGAAATCTGAGTGTAATGTTCAGTTCCCATGTTTAGCACACGATGGCCTCTTGAAATGCCAGCAGTTTGTAATACTGTCGAAATTACATGATGACACTTCATAGTTCAGTTTTTTGTTCGAAATTAATTGTTATCCCGTATTACTCTCAATAGAATCTTATCTGAAGATTTTAAGAACAATATTTGCTATACATGTTTTATGTATCAGTGGTATGTGATTAGAAATTGCTAGGATACTGCCGTGGGTGACGTTGAAAACACAAAATATTGAGAATTAGACATGCATGTGTGATGTGTGCATATTTGGTCTTAATTTGAAAGCATATTTCAGCCCTATGTATCGTTCCGCCGGTTTGGAGCGTCGTTGATGTAACACCGGGCTCCAGCCTGAAATTTCAGTGAGGGAGCTCAAGCTCTGATGCTTGTTGCATCACCCCAACCGGCACTTTCACCCCTAAATGCATAATTTGGCTCGTCCTGGCACTCAAGCACAGAAGTGAACTCGAAGGGGAGACAGAACATTCGAATCATGAAGCAGTAGGAATGATGAACCAGCAAACATTGGATACATATGATGCTGGTCTACTTCTTGTAGTATCTTTTATCACTACTAGATGACCCGGTGCGCCACCGGCGCCGAGGCCGAAAGTGAGGCCCTATTTTAGCCATAAGTTTCATTATTTGTGAATGTAGCTAATTTTAGCTAGAAACAATAAAAATATTTTAGTTATAAATTGAAAAAGTACAATAGAAGGAATATATCTTTTCATTAGAGATGAGAGAACATGCATATTGTTATCCACTGGCACAAATGTCGGAATCATGCCAAAAAATTGTTTCCACATGAACGTTATTTTTAATACCGCTAAGTTGAATCTAAAAGTTCAAGGTATTCTTCAAGCATCATAAGTTGCCATTAATGGCAAACACATGGTGTGGTCGAGCGTTGGTATATTTACCGAACAACAGCTAAGTGGTTGCACCTTTTTCTCAATTAGCATTAACTTTCTAAGTTTGAAATCGCATACAAGTTCTACATGTGCTTCAATCTTGACTATGTGCAACTCAGTGAAAGAGTTTGTGCTAAGACAATTTCGGACATTGATTTAGTCGACATCAAGTAAGAGTTAAACCAGTTTCTATTGAATTTGAAACCAATATCGCCGAAGAAAGGCTCAAGTCCAGACCAAAATCGTCTTTGTAAAAACTTTGTGGCTAAAGAATACATAAAGCATGCTTGTTTAATTCACCTCGATCAGTTAAGTTAACGTAAGTACTTTCCTTAGTATGTTAGATTTGTGCTACTTCTCTTGGTCTCGTTATGGTTTAGTTAAGCACTGATGTATGAACATAATATGTTTATGTTATAACTGTGGCTCACGAAACCTATACTCTCTCAGTACGATAGAAAGTGTATAAATTTGGTCAAGAATCGAACCATGTAAAATTTAATAAACAATTAGAAAAACTATCAGCCTTCACAACGTTAATCAATCATATGAGATACATCATTAAATAATTTTTTACGATGTATCTATGCAACATTATAATTGTTGATGGTTTTTCATAGACATGGTCAGCTTTTACATTGTTTAACTTTAGGAAACAATTATATGCATTCTTTCTGAAAACAGCGGTAATACCTTGCACACCTGCCATACAGGTTAAAAAAAGTATGATTAGCTATATACTATACAGATAACCCAAAACAGACTATGAAAAGCCAGAGCAAAGTACCCTCCAAAGGTCACTACTACTACTACTACTACTACCTGGGTAGACTATACAACTGAATCGGAGAATGCAAGTCACCTTAAAAAACAACTTCACAACTGATACATCATTAGTAAATAAAATGATCTACAAAAAGAGGGATTCAGGTCAGACATTAGAACAGGCTGTTCGGTACACATATACAGTATAAAACAATAGTGCTCTTCACTTTAATTCTATTTTGTCATTGATGCTGAGCCAGACAACTGGTCATAGTATAAGAGCATTGCTCATTTGGTATATCATTTGCAAGAGCTTGTGAGGAAAATTACACGCCTTTTTTGCAAATGTTGTGAATGTCTGGACAGGAAGCATCACCAAGATATCATATTTTCATCCTAGTTCACTGTGACTATATAGAATATGTACATAAGCCCTGCCTCACATGTGGTCTTCTTTCCTCAGGTTCTTCAGACTGTAGATGTTCCATCATAAAGTATAAACCCTTCACTTGAGTTGTTGAGGTAAAATGCTCAGCCCAGAATCAGACGCCTTCAGTATCACATTAATGAATGTAAATTTTCTTGCCATAAATACCAGGTTTACCATTCTACATTAAGTGCAATTCACATTGCCAAAACACAGCTCGACATTGTTCTCTGACTGAATTCTTTGTAGTGAGTCATCACATAGGACACCAAAAGTGAAAAAAATTAGGTACCTGGCGGGTGAGAAGGTCACCAAGGACGGAGCAGGTGATCTTCTTGTAGAACTGGAACAACATCCCCACTTCACCAAGACCTTATTTCATTTTGTAAAATAAAAGGGCATAATTTATTTTGCTGCAGAGAAAAGAAAACGTCCTGATAACTCTCATAGTGGTTGTGCAAACATGTTATTTGGGAAAAACATGCCGTCAGTTAGAGAGACAGATTTAAATTTTCACGAGATTACGGAGACCCAGGTAAGGTGCCATTTTCTGAAAAGCTCATTCGAACGGTCAACCTGCAGATCAAACATAATCATGTCAACACCTAAATCTCTAGAGGTTAAGTGGTATTTAAGCAGATAAATCTATGTTACATTACAACCAGACGTGAACACGTTCCGACCAGATGTAATACAACCAAGAAGTGGCTGATTCAATCATGTTATATGTATCCATGTGCAACATATGATTATACTTTAAAATGAACATTTTTTAGGACGATGCCGGAGCAACGAATTGTTCATTACAATAGGCGAGTTTAAGGCACAACAAGCATATCTGGAAGATTGTTGAATGCCAACTATTCTCCAGATGATGGTTAGCGAGTTTAAGGCACAACAAGCATATCTGGAAGATTGTTGAATGCCAACTGTTCTCCAGATGATGGTTAGATCCCAATTTCAGAAAGATCAAGCTTGGAAAGGGCTTAATAAATCATGAGCATGCATCACATACCTAAGACAAACCCATTCCAAAGGAAAACTTGGCAAGGGTTTCTAGGCGAGGAAGGGAGAGCTCCAGCCCCATGTCAAACAACCGCAGGGGTACAATGGCCTTGCCTCCCCATGCCTTTCAGCTCGCGACAACCTCCAAGACTCCGGCCGACGAGCCTCTGCCGAAAAAACACATCTATATCACTTTGAATTTCAGATTGATATTCTGTGTGGTTGTGAACTGACCTTGAAAAGGTAGGGGGTCCGAGGATGTAAGCCTGAACAGTAGCCAATAGCTTCAGAATAACGTTTACAAAATTTCCAACATAGACTGCAGAAGTAATAAGATTTTAGAGACAGGAAGAGACCAAAATGGCATTCCGGTGCAGTCAAGGTATTTATTGTCATGTATACAGATACATTGGGACATCTAATGCATGTCCACGTATTGCTCAAATCGACGAAGAACAAACTGTAATCAGAACTCACTCACATGGAAAGTCTATATGGACTGTTTTCGCCAAATGAGGGCATCAATCAAGGAGCAATAAGTTCAAATGAATGATTACCCAAATGAGGGCATCAATCAAGGAGCAATAGTTTCGATGGGGTAAAGACAGCCATTTAAGACCATAGAAGGTCTATTAATAACAAAAACAAGCATAAAGCATGTTCTTAATTTTTACAAGCATGCATAAAAACGTATTGTGAGAGCCCATCCCCACCACTTCGCTCAGCCTTATGGACATGTACCATTGCCCCCCTGGGAGGAAACGAACGCAGTCTGGGGATTCCTGGCGATCGCTGGAGTGCATAATTCAAGTAACTAATTTATTTAACATCCTGACCACTGATGTCCCAACAAGTTTCAGAAAGATGGAGAAAATAAAGTTATAAAGGCATGGCAGATTGCAAAACTGCTTCCAGAAAACTGAAAGTGTATCCCTCTTACGGTTTTAACCCAAAAAAATTCACCACTCACCTCCAGCTAGGCATGATACCACCGATCTACATTCACTCCACTGTATTAGAGTTGAAAACAGGAACAACTAATGACATCCTTATTCAAGCACCACAAATATAGAAGTTATTAGGAAATGCATATTCGTATTCAAGATGAACAAAACAAAGGAAGGGGGTATTCATCTTGGGACTAACGTGCTAACGGAGCTAAGCATACCAATGAGATTATAGCATCCCCACATGCAAAAAATCAAACTCCAAATTTCTGCAAAGAAGTTCTTATACATAATTTGCTAGAACTAATGCAACTCTTGTTTTTAGCAATCATGAAAAAGTAACAAAATAGAGTAGGTATTCTACATTCACCTAGGTCAAAGACAGCCATTGAATCATCATGTACCAATGCAAATCTGGAACGACATGTGCAGCTAAACTAACCAAGCATTGACAGCATGGGGATGTGATTTAGCAAACCAGAACCAAGAGGGCACTAAGAAACAAGAAGCTAAAGTCACGGACATGTAATTGCTGTCTAGCAGGTAAAAAACAAAAAAAGAAGCACATTCAATAAATGTTGCGCTCAAACATGTATGGTACCATGGTAAAATTGGTTCTTACTTGATTCTACATAATGAGGGGAAAGGATACAAGGATCAATAACAAAAATGGTGAACCCCTTGATCTCTGGTAATCCATATAGGTCCATAAATCATATTCATTTGTTTCTGCTTTCCCCACATCAATTTCCAAAACCCCTGCATGCAAATCAAGATTAGCATAAGCCACAACCTATTTTAACGGGAACACCCTCTACAGCAAAATAACGGGAATACAGCAAGTCCAAATGTTCCCAGAACATAAAAAGAAAGGAATAATGACATACATGATTAGCAGAACTAATTTTATGATTATCAGGCAGTTTCCATTCATCATGTTCTATGAAAAATGAACTTTTAGGGAAGAAAGCTCATGTGAACTTTTAGGGAAGCAAGCTCATATGAACATTCAGGGAAGCAGGCTCGACGGAGATCTACAAAATGAAAAACATATAAGTAACACTAAAATATATGAAAATTAGGGAAGCAAGCTCATATCATTGCTTGTTTTCTCTAAAGTTTTACTTTAAAATTACAAAACGCCGAACTACCAAAAAGAGGCGAATTGTTACAATCTGAGATGTATCCTTTTTTACAATACCCGCAGATAAAACGTCTGCATTCAGACCACATTTACAAACAAGGACAAAGGATGCACGAGTAAATCACAGCCAATCAAAATAAGTGGGCATTTGTGTTCATAACTTATATCAGATAATATAAAGAAATATATATTATTTCTGATCAAACCTTGTCATTATCAGATAATGTAAAGAAATATATATTATTTCTGATCAAACCTTGTCATTCTGAAGAGACTGTTTGTCATCCAAGCTGCTGCCATCCAAACATGAATTTTCTCGGGAACCTTGATCCAAGCGATGCCTCCGAAACCTACAGCGAAGGCCAAGTCCATGAGGAATCAGAACCTCACGGACTTGGCCAACTGGTCCTACTCGTCATGCATCTGCAGTGTCGGCATACAGTTAATCCTCGGATGCATCCGAAGGTGTAAAAGGAAGCAAACC
This sequence comes from Avena sativa, assembly GCA_916181665.1. Classification (NCBI taxonomy): domain Eukaryota; kingdom Viridiplantae; phylum Streptophyta; class Magnoliopsida; order Poales; family Poaceae; genus Avena; species Avena sativa. Next base: position 383,033,741 of record OV702284.1, read on the forward strand.
TTTGTAGAAGCAGCGCATCACCGAGAAAGAGCGTTGGCACGAAACTTTCAGTTCAGCAGACCTGTAGAATGATAAACAACCAGCAAACGAAGATCCATGAGCCACAAAAAACACTAAACGTACACCAGCTTTAGAATCAGCAAATCATGAACAAAGAAGAGCGAGCGAAAAGAACCCCCACCCTCATAGATAGGAAGCCCTTCTCCCCTCCGAACAAACACAAATCGCCGTACAGAACTACCTATGAGGAGAGAAAAAGAAAATCCACCAAAGAAAATTAGAAAGCAAGCATTTCATCAAACACGCAAGCTGCAAACATATAAAAAGAGGAGGAGAAGGACACCTACCAGATCACGTGAGCAGCCGAGGATGCAGAAGAAGAAGAACAACAATAACAACAACAAGGCAGACCTGCGTACCGCACTGTGGATGCGCTACCCGTCGGTGAAGCAGCGGCCCTCGATGACTTTGGCTCTCCACCTAAAGTGCCGGAGCACGGTGGTGGCCAGCGTCGGTGGGAGCACCACCAGATCGGCCACTCTGGCTGTGTGATCCTCCTGCCGCGCATGCACCGCGTCCTCCCTGGTCCCGGGAACCAAACAAGTGGCGCCCTCCCTAGAAGTCGACCTTCTAGCGCCTCTAGCCACCATGCCCTGGCCGTCGAACTCCCATGGGGATCCAGCCGCCATGCTTGCGCCGCACCTTCTGCTGTCGTGCCGCAGCGAGCTCCGCCACCCTTCCCAGCTTTGACAACATCCGCACCGAACCGGATCATCCCTTCTCTGGATTCAAGGTAGACCGAGAGGAGGCGGCGGATTAAGGGCAAACCAGTGGTGGCGGCGGCGAGGATTGGGGAGGAGAGAAGCACCAAATTGGGGAGATATTTTGACGGAGGTGGGTTTTCACCCACTGTCCTCACGCACAGGAAAAGGAAACGAGGTCACGCGACACGACCGGCAGTCTTCGCTGCCTCCAACTTTTGGCCCCACAAGTTCTCAGGCCCAGCCGTCATGGACTCATTCCGATAAGCAAGAGGTGAAAAACGAAACAACCGCATCCAATGGCTGTAGTGAAAAGCGGGGGTGGAAACCAGACTGTTCAGGATAATCGGACGGTTCAGTTTCGTGCGCACGCTCAGACACCCTGAGGAGGCGGGTAGGCTAGGAGGAGTTATAGGAAGTAATTTCTCTATATTCTCGGAGTTGTGAACTGTAATTTTTTCCGGCAGGCATCAAGAAAAATATTCCACCCTCATTATTGTGCTTTGAGATGCGCGCATTTTATTTTTATACACTCTGCAACATTATTGTACTCGCTGTGATGTCTTAATCTATATTCAGCATGTACTACTAAACTATTTCATCACATGCTAGAAACTTTAAACGGATCAATGATTAATTGAAGGTCCAATCATGTATGGCCAAACTAATCATGTTGTTCTGGACAAGATACAGCTCCTTATAGCAATTTTATTCAAGAGCAAAAAAGGGTATACATGGTACAGTGAAGATGTTGAGATATCTGAATCGTACAGTACAGACTGAAGGATGGACGTAGCGCGTTGTATAACACATGGTAGGTAGGAACATAAGATCTACAGGCTCTTGAGGACCACCTGAAGCCCGTACCTAGGACGTATGGTGAACACATCCGTCGGGGCATGGACGTACTTTGGGGATAGAGAGATTGAGAACCTCTGCAGGATCATCGCAAACACGACCTTCGCCTCGATCATGGTGAAGTTCTGCCCGATGCACGCCCTTGGCCCGCTGGAGAAGGGTAGGAACGCGTTAGGATGCTTTGAGGCCCTCGTCACCCCATTCTCGAACCTCTGAGGCTTGAACTCGTCTGCATCCTCGCCCCAGATCTCCTTGTCGCGGTGTATCGTCTTGATGGGGGTCGTCAGGATCGTGTCTTTAGGCACCCTGATGCTGCCGAGCTCCAGATCCGAGCTCGCTTTCCTCTGGATGAGCGTGACGGGGCCGTACAGCCTGAGAGTTTCGAGGATGAACATGTTGACCAACTTCAGCTTGTTGAGCGCGTCTCCGACGGGGATTTCCTTGCCGCACTCTCTTAGCACCTCCTCTCTGAGCTTCTCTTGCCACTCTGGGTACGTGCTCAACAGGAACATGATCCATGTGAGTAGGAGCGAGGTGGTCTCGTGCCCGGCTAAGTAGAAGGTCTTGCACTCGTCTATGATCTCGTCCATGCTCATGAGGGTTCTGCCCGTTCTCGGATGTGCATGCTTCCAGGATTACCCCGAGCATGTCATTCCCGTAGCCCGTGGTGTCCTTGGCGGCCACCCGGTTTTTAACAATGTTGCTGAGTATGCCCTGTACCACTTTCTGGAGCTTCCGCATTTTCAGGTTTGTTTCTGTTGGAAGGTACCTGATTAATTTCACAAATACGATGTGATTTTGACTTGTGCTCTGTGCTGATTTGAACTGTCAAAACGAGAAATTAACAAGAAGTTGTAACAGTAATACCTAAATCCCGGAATATGACACAAAACGTTGAATATACTGGAGAAGGCGAGAAACTGGAGCTCTTTCTGAGCCAGATGGACTCCATTCGCTTCTCTGTGGTCTCTCCCGAACGCCACCCGTGAGATTACGTCGGCCGTAAGCTCCTCGAACTGGCTACTCATCTCAATCTCCACGTCCCTGCCAGCTTTCCCCAACTTTGCTTCCCACTCCGACAACATCGAACCGACACAATCAGACACGGTCATAGCCAACATCTGCCAAGCAGAACCTCATCACACATGCAACTAGTGTTAACAGAAGTACCTTATCAATTAGTTGTTCAAAGAGTAGTCAACTATACATACCTTTAGCTTGTCGACATTGAAGACCGGGTGGACGACCTTCCGATGGCGCTTCCACTCGTCACCATCAATGAGGACGAGTCCCTTGCCGAGAAGGTGAGCGAAATGCTCATTCACGGGGTTCTTGGGGAATAGCCCCATGCGGTCGGAGAGCACCTGCTTCACCATGTCCACGTCCCCCATGAATACATCCGGCCTGTCCCCGAGCCAGCACACAAACGTCCGTCCTGCATGCGTCGGAGCGCTCAATCTCTATACCATGACAAAATGAGAGTCATGACTCACGATCATCCTCGCAAAACTCAACTAGCTTAGTTGATCGTGAGTCATCATGGTTCTAAATAAGTAAATATCAGTTATAGCAGCCGCATGCTAATATCTGCCAAATAGATGCTGCGACTACTTCCATGTGATCTAATACTCCTTGTTTTGGAACTTGACTGCAAGTGACACCCGCCCCACCTTGATGTTTATACCACACGTTATTTTAGCCTTGTTGTCTAGACCATTCGCCCCCCAAGTCACTTTACGAAAATTCACATTCATTCAAACAATCTCTTAATGATATATATTGTGAGTTCGATATTGACATGTATAGATGTATGTATGTACGTACCATAGAGGGCCATCCATTTGCGGAAGTACGGCTGCACCATGGCACTGTAGTCGTGGCAGCCGACGTCCAGCACCAGGCCGGCGCTCTCGGTGAGGAGCCGCTTCATCTCGCCGATATTCCCGAACAGGACCCTGTACTCTGGCCCGGGCATGCCCTGTGCGCGGAACATCCTCGTGATGGCCCGGGGCCTCCACACAAGCCGTGGAAGCGCGCTGAACGCCCACGACGAGGCTAGCGCCACTACCACCATCCAGACCACGATGACAACAACCATGGTACTGCTTAATTGGTTGCCAGGCTCTGGTTCTGAGACTTTGAACTGAGAATTGTGTGAGACTTGAGCCGAGCCGAGGAGGTCGTATTTATACCACATTTTTGGCCGCCAAGTGAACAGGTGAAGGTTCTCTGTTTGTCTGGCTCCTGGATGACCCAAACCTACCTTCATATCGACATGGAAATCATTATCCGCATGGGCATTGGACAAGACGAACTAGCTAGACAAGCCTGCCCTCTTATGATAGCACTAAACAGCCTTCAATGTGCAGCAAACAAAATGAACATGTTTGCCGATAATTAATTGGGCTACTGACTACTGACAGGCTCAGCACAACAGAAAGAATGTTCCAGGATGTGACAACAGACTGACTACACTACTTGAATCACATCAGCATGTGCCAAAACAAAACCCTTGGTAGTACGAGGTAATAGGTCTCAACGGAATTTCTTTCCCACTCTTCAGAACTCGGACTCTGTAGCATGCATTGATTAGATACCAAAAATTAATTAAGATGCCCCATCTCATGTTTACACCAATCATCCTTTTGACTGAGCATCATCAGGGCCAGGAAGTTGGGAAACAAGAGCAAACAGTCATGGATATGAGCTGTCAGATGCTTCACCGTTTGATACAATGCAGTTGATTGATGCAAGAAGAACCAGAATCATTTAGAACTCACTATAGCAATTGAACAGGTGTCAGTACCATCTAGTACTCAGCCAATGTCAAGGTAGATATTAAGGATTGCATGATTGGTCAATATACAGCAGTGATTTTGGTGCAAGGTGGACAGGTAACCATGGTTCCATGAAGGAAAACGTAATTACCCTGCTAATTGAGGAAGGGAAAATTGATGATATGCACTCTAGCAAATGCAAGAGTGGCATTATGTGATCAAATAGGAAGTGAAGTGTCATATCTCAAATTCAATGGCGTCAAAAACATTTACTGAAGTGGCATTCTTTTGAAATTGAGCGACATCACTAATTTTAGCATATGGGGAACGTAGGTTCTGGTTAACACGCTTGACATATTAAAAAAGGCAAGTGAGTCAGAATAAATATTTGCCGGTGGTTTATGTGGCTGGCAACACATTTAACAAACTGAACTCTATCTGTCACTAAAATATCAGTGTCGAGGTAACGGTAACAAGCATACCTGAATATGTTTTCCTGAAGACTTATACCTGAATATGTTATAAGACCCGGTACATATAGTAATGATTTGATGTTCAAATGGCTCTAGTTTGGCAATTATATCTGCAAAAAATAATGACATTGTAGCACTGTAAGTTTTTCAGAAGAAATATATTGTCTCACCACCCAAAGAAAAAAATAATATATGTCTAGTGAAATACAAGCAACCTTCATTACCCTGACACTTCTTCCAGAAATAATCTCATGCTTTAGAGTAGGGCATGTGCAATAGGAGCTCGTGTCATGAACATAAGGCGATCCCAAGTAACCAAAAGTCACTGCAGGAGCAATTCCCATCCTTAAGATGGTGGAAACGGTTTGCACCTCCCTTCCAAAATGTAAGCCTTTTTAGCAGTTCAATTTGACCTGCTAGAAAGGCTGATATTATGGAACGAAGGTAGTATCTCCCACTATCATGAGCATGAAGTGATCCCGAACTATAGCTAAATCACAAAAACTCCCCGCAGAAGCAATTCCCATCCTTAAAATGGTGGAAACGGTTTGCATCACGCATAATAATCTCCCTCCCAACTATCTTTGAAATAAATTTTGTTACCGTGTGGCAGTCAACACAAACTCGGAGATTCTTCATCACACGAATTGTTGTTACAGGTGGTGTACTTATAATACCAAATACCATTGCAAGTTTCTCACTGTGACCACATAACACATGGCTCTTCTGTTCATCTTCAATATCCTGAAAAACATCTTCTGTATTACCCTTGGCGTGCCATCTGCTCTGAGGAACCATTAGCTGGATCTCGGCGCGGCAGGAGCGTGTCGTGGTGCTGCGGGCTTCTGCCTGCGGGGAGAGGTCGAGAAGCGCCCCATGCGGCGTGTGTGGCGCTGCGGAGGCGGCGGCCGGCCACTGGCGGCGCTCGGCGGAGGTGCAGATGCCAGATCTGGGCCTGCGCAGGCCCGTGGCACCCCCTCTGGCCAAATCGGACTCCTCCCTCCTCTCACCCCTCCCGACCGTCGCTGGTGAGAGAGCATGGTGGGCGAGCATGCGAGCAGCGCGGCCCTTTGGGAGGTGGCTTCTCTGCTGAGCCCCGGCTGACCCCGGCGGCGGAAGATGTGGGCCGACACGGCGGCGGAAGATGCGGGCCGACGCGGCAGCAGCCACGGTCCACGGCGTGGTGCAGATGGCTTTGCAACATGCTCGACACGCTCCCGGCGGCGGTTGGCCTGGACGCTGTGCTTGTCAGTGCCCTCCTTCAACGACGTTCCTAGGCTTCCCTCCCTGTGATGTTCTGTCCTCCGCAGCTACATTCTTCGCCACCACCGGTCTGCCCCTGCATCAACGGTCTTCGGATGTCTTTGTTCATGGGTCGGGGCGAGATCCCCGCGCAGCGATGGCCTGCGCTGCCAACGGCAAGGCCTGAGGGCGCCGTTACCTTCCTGGAGGCATGGGCATGACACTGACCAGACTTCCCTCCCTGGGCACCGGGGGAAACCCTAGGTCCGGCCTGCTGGACCGGGCAGCGGCGGCGTCTCAGCGCCGTCCCCTTCTTGAAGGGGCTGCCTTGCTGCAACTGGTGAAGGGTTGATCCGGCGTAGACTGCTACACAGGCGCAATGTACACCGGCCCGGCATCTCCCAGACGAGAGCTACACCAGTTCCAGCCTGGCCCTGCCTTTCACCTGCCGACTCTCTAGGCACACAAGGGTGCGAGGTACGTTGGCATGGGCAGTCCTGGAGCTGCAATCGTCCCTGGAAGCGTCTGGCAACGGCGATGTCGCTGCCCTGTTGCTCCGAGTCTCGACGTCTCGCCATTCTTGGCTGGAGGCAAGGCTGTGTGAGACCTAATGTCATCGTTCTGAAGTTGAGACCACCTCCTCACCCTGTCGTAGTCGCTTGATGAGGACGGTCGTGCGTGTGTGTGACTGTGAGTGTGTGTCCCTCCTCTTGAGGTTGTAACCAGTGTGTTCTTCCTGTTCAATGAAAAGAAACGCAAATTCTTTGCGTTTTCTCAAAAAAAATGTTGGTTTGATCAGAAGTCTTTTGTTGTTTGTTTTCGTTTCAAAGTCCGGATCTCATGTAATTTGTTTGGCTATCTAGGGTTTCCTCGGAATGTGTTTCCCCGTACAAAAAAAATATTTTTTTTCCTCTCTTAATGAAAAGGCAGTGCTCTTGTCGGTTGCTCTAAAAAAATTATCCGCATGGGCTTTGGACAAGACGAATTAGGCAGACACAACTTGCCTCACACTGTACCACTAACCTGCCTTCACTGTGCAGCAAACTAAATGAACTTGTTTGCGATAAATGATTGAAGTAATGAAGGGTTCAGCACAACAGAAAGATTGTTCCAATTGTCAAAGAAAAAATTCTTGGCAGTACAAGGTGCTACGTCCCAATGGAATTGATTTCGCATTGCACTGTAGCATGCATTGATTAGATACCATTAATTAAGATGACTCATGTCATGTTTACACCAATCATCCTTCTGATTGGACATCATCAGGGCCAGGAAGTTTGAAAACAAGAACAAACAGTCAGGGATATGAACTTCAGGTAAGGCAAGCACAGCTGTCAGTGCTTCTCCATTTAATGGACTGAAGCAAGAAGTACCAGAAGCATTTAGAACTCACTATAGCAATTGAAGTAACAGGTATCAGTAGTTAAGTACCATCTAGTACTCGTGGATGTTAAGGATTATATGATTGGTATACTTAAGTAATCTTGCTTCAGGCCTACATATTTTCAATATACAACAGTGTATTTGGTGCAAGGTGGACAGATAACCAAGGTTCCATAAAGAAAACGTAATTACCCTGCTATTTGAGGAAGGGAAAATTGATGCTGTGCACTCTAGGAAATGCAAGAGTAGCATTATACGAACAAACAGGAAGTGAAGTGGCAAATCATCAATTTCATTGGCTCAAATAGCATTTCCTAGAGTGGCATTCTTCTGAAACTGAGAGACAACACTAGTTTTCACATTTCGGGAATGGAGGTTCTGGTTAACAGGTTTAACAAATTAAAGAAAGGCAACTGAGTCAGAATAAATACTTACCGATGGTTTATGCTGCTGGCAACACGTCTAACAAACTATATCCGCCAGTAAAGTAGCAGTGTCAAGTATACCTGAAGACTATAATACCAGTATGTTAAAAGACCCAATACATATAGTGATGTTTTGATGTTCAAATAGTTCTAGTTTGGCTATTGCATCTCCAAAAAATGCTATCATTGTAGTATTGTAAGTTCAGAAGAAACAGACTGCCCCACCACTCAAAGAACCACATGAGATAACCTTCATTTTCCTGACACTTCTTCCAGAAATAATCCCATGCTTCAGAATATATATGCTGAGAACAGAGGGGCATCTGCAATGCGAACTTCTGTCAAGAACATGAAACAATCCCAAACTTAAGCTCAATCACCAGAAATCCCTGCAGGAACAATTCCCATCCTTAAAATGGTGGAAATGGTTTGCATCACGCATAACAATCTCCCTCCCAACTATCATGAGCATGACGTGATCCTGAACTGCAGCTCAGTCACCAAAAGTCCCCACAGGAGCAATTCCCATCCTTAAAATGGTGGAAACGGTTTGCATCACGCATAACAATCTCCCTCCCAACTATATTTGAAATAAATTTTGTTACCGTGTGGCAGTCAACACAAACTCGGAGATTCTTCATCACACGAATTGTTGTTCCAGGTGGTGTACTTATAATACCAAATACCATTGCAAGTTTCTCACTGTGACCACATAACACATGGCTCTTCTGCTCTTCTTCAATATCCTGGAAAACATCCTCTGTATTGGGAACATACCCTTGACGTGCCATCTGCTCTGAGAAAACATTAAGTGCACCAACAATCCTTTCATACCAAGGATGGGACTTATCATGAGCTACAAACACATGGCGTTTGTTCTTCACTTCGATCCAGCTGCAAGCTGGTTCCTTCTTCATACCCTTCTTTCTCATAGATTTTCGCAGGTGGGCTGCTTCATTCCATCTCCCGGAAGACGAATACGCATTTGATAAAGTTACATGAGACCCCATTCTCCTAGGTTCAAGCTCAAAAATTCTTCTGGCAACTTCCTCAGCTAACACGGTATTTTTATGGACCTTGCATGCCCTTAACAAGGTAGACCAGACACTTGCAGTTGGTTTTATTTGCATCTTAGAGATGAAATTATATGCTTCTTCTAACTTCCCTGCACGGCCAAGGATGTCTGCAAGTGCTGCGTGATGCTCAAGAGAAGGAACAATGCCATAATGGTCTGACATACTGTTGAAATACTTCCAGCCCTTGTCCACCAATCCAGCATGACTGCATGCAGTCAAGACTGCTAAGAAGGTGATATCGTTAGGCTTCACATCTCCCAACTCCATCCTTTCAAACAGCACCAGAGCTTCTCTTTCTGGACCATGTAATGCATGTCCCATGATCATCACAGTCCATGATACAGTGTCAGGTGACTGAATCCGATCAAAGATGTGACGAGCAGTGCTAATGTCTCCACATTTGCAATACATGTCAATTAGGGAGCTGGTTATGAACACATTACCATCTAATCCACCAAATATCACATATGCATGTAGCTGCTTGCCCAGATGCAACGAGGCCAAATTGCCACAGACAGGTATGAGGCTCGAGAAAGTGACGGGCATAGGCCTGATCCCAGAATGTAACATACGACGGCATATTTCAAGAGCCTCCTCCGCTGACCCGTTCTGTGCACACCCTGCAAGCATCGAGCTCCACAGAATGGCATCGCGGCCCGGTAGATTGTCAAACACCTTGACTGAGTAATCCGTTCGAGTGCAATTGGCGTACATATTGATCAAGCCACTCCCGACAAACACATCATCACCAAACCCATTCCTGGTGGCAAAGCCATGCACTTCCATTCCCCTCCTGACATCGGCCCGCTCGGCAAAGATCGGTAGCATGCTCGAAAGCGTAAACGAGTCAGGCTTACACCCATCTCCCCACATCTCCCTGATCAATCCCAGAGCCTCTTCGTGCTGCCCTTTCTCCGTACAAAACACCACCAGTGTGTTCCAGGACACTGCGTCTTTGTCGGCCATTTCGTCAAACACCTTCCGCGCGCTCTCTAATGCAGCCACTTGCGATACTCTTGCCGTGCCATGCATCACGGGGGAGGGATACGATGCCGGCGGGAGCTTGCAGTAGAGGTTGAGGAGCGCGTTAGCGACGAAGCGATCGGCGAACGCGCCGGAGCGGAGCGCGAGCGCGTGGAGGGACGCGCCGAGGGCGCGGAGGCCGAGGGCGGTGCAGGACTTGAGCGCGGCCGGGAGGGAGGCCGGGACGGAGGAGCGAGGCGCGGCGGGGAATGATGCGCGCATCCGGAGGAAGAGGGCGATGGCGTGGAAGAAGTGCCCCTGCGACGACGCCGAGCGGATCCGGTGCGCCCATGACGGCGGGAGAGGCGCGGAGGCACCCACCGCCACCGCCGGGATGGGCCGCGGCTGTAAGCTCATGAGAGGAGCGCGGGAGGCGGCGAACTGCTGGCTTCGTCGCGGGCGCGGGCGGCGAGTGTTATTTGGCTAGGCTGCAGTGTGGCGTGTGCGAGTTGCGATGCGGGAGTGATGGTGCCGTCTGATGCTCGGGTTTCATGGGATAAGACCAGGAGTGATGGTATCCTGAAGGTCAATGTGGATGGCTCCTTTGACGCCGGCACCGGCACCGGCACCGGCGCTGGCAGTGTTGGCGCGCGGCGGCGCTTCGCGATGAGGTCGGGACGGCGCCTCGCTCGTGCGCTTGCGAGCTGAGATGAATCTGGCCGTCGGAAAAATACCGTTTGAGGTAGTGTTGCAGGCTGAAAGCCTGAAACAAGGGGCAGCGGCGATGCTTTCAGGTTGCCGCTCCAGTTCGACCTTATATTTTCTAAAGAAAAATCAGTCAACGGAGAAAAATGGAGCAGAAAAGATAACCTGAATTTTGTACTCCTCCATCCTAAAAAAGATGTTGCTATATGTTAAACAGTGGCTAGATATATTCGAATTTAGATACATCGAAGGCTGCCAGTGTCACCACCCCACTTGTCGAGAACACGGCTCCAAAACGTCGACCATCCGACATGCATATATCCCCTAATCCGTTGCAAGTACTCCCTCGAATCTTTCCAACTTGACACGAGCATGCGAGATGAAATCTGTAGAACTTATCTGGTCTTCTTCAAACACGACCACCATGACCCCCTCGTTGACACCTTGGTAATCGTGGAAATGGAGATGCGGACGCTGAGCCAAAGTGGATGGAGTTCGCTACTGGTGATGGGAAAATCTTCACATCAGGCCAGACTCCCATGGTGTGGATAGAGCAGGCGAAGGGCCCATCGCACTTCCTACACATATGTGATCTGACGCCTAAAGATTCAAGCATGCACGCCTCCTAAGTGTTGTGCACTTTGCCTGCTCAGAGGAGTCACGAGGGGAACACGTAGACGCCCGATCAGCACCAGGGTCTGTAGTAGGCGCATCATTGTCACATCGAGATAGCCACCTCGATCCGATCCAGCGCCATTGAAAGAGGGCATGCATCACAACGGCGACATAGAACGCTAGGGTCACCAATAGATCAGTTTTATTAGGGCGGGAGGGGCACCCCACCCCCACTGATGGACTCCCTAGTGGCGATAGGGTTGAGGGGTGGAGGAGAAAGATGGCTTGGGTGGCATCCATGGTGAAAGGATCGTATGGGCACCTAGAGGGGGTGAATATGTGCTACTTCAAATTTTACTCTTTTCAGATTAGGGTTTGACACCAAAGGTAAATTCTCTAGATTATGCAACTATGGTGAATTTTTACCTATATGACAAACTAGCACAACACTAAGCAAGAACTAAGTAAGTAAAGTGCGATAAAGGATAGAAGTAACCAAAGTGGAGCACGCGGAGACACAAGGGTTTGTTTCCCGCGGTTCCTTCCTTTTGAGGGGAAGTACGTCCGCGTTTGGAGAGGGGTGGTTTCAAACCACCAACGCCACGAGAGGCCTCCCTTGTTCTCCGATGAACCTCACCCCAACGGGTTCGATTCACCTCTTCCACTATATCGGCAACCTTCGAGGTGGAAGCCGACACCTTTACAACAAGTTCGAGGCACACATACACAACTGAATTGGAGGCTCTCGAATACAAGCAAGCTGTCAAACAATCAAAGATAAGCTTGTAAGAACCAAATCAAAAGCTAGGGTTTCCCAAGAAACACTAGAGCAAGGGGACCTCAAGTGAATGAGGGGGAATGAAGATATCTCTTGGTGAAACTATAGATCAAGGCCTCCTCCTTCGATTCTCCAAAGATCATTGACTTTGGATGGTTGGATGAAGAGATCTTGGCGATTTGGTGGCTCAAATGGTGTTGGAGTTCATGAGTGGGTCGAGCAGCTGGAGGAAGGGGATAAGGTCCCCTATTTATAGACCACCACTCACTGAACCATTTTCTGACTGTTGGGTGACTTGTTGGACCGGAGTCTCCGGTCTATAGAATGGAAACTCCGGTCTACACCGGAGATTCCGGCCAATCTCCGGACCGACCTCCGGACCACCATTCTGAATGTCCCAGTGTCCCTGGGGAAATATCCTTCGGAGACTCTTCAAAGGATCCGGTCCATGTGCGCCGGAGACTCTAGCCTAGCCACACCGGAGACTCCGGTCTGATGCTTGGGCCGGAGACCCCAGACCGTCTCCAGTCGATCTCCGGACCCCTATCTAGTGCGTCCTGGGCTGGTTTCTAGAGATTCTTGGTGAAAGGATACAGATGCTTCCTAGAGGGGGTGAATAGGCGGTTAAAAACTTTTTCGAGAGTTGCTTAACAAAGGCGGAATTAAACTAGCGTTTACTTTGTCAAGCACAAAACCTAGAGCAACTAGGGTTCACCTATGTGCACCAACAAATTATGCTAAGCAATACAAGCAACAGTGTGATAGCAAGATAGATTACTTCAAGCTTGAAGGCTATCACAATGTAAAGTGCATAAGTAAAGAGCTTGGGTATAGAGATAACCGAGGGACGCGGGGACGACGATATTTTACCAAGTTCCTCCCAACATGGAGTACGTCTCGTTTGGAGAGGGGGTATCAAACCACCAACGCCACAAAAGGCCTCCCTTATTCTCCTGTGAATCTCACCCCAACGGGATCGATCCACGCTTCCACTATAGGTGCACTTGTCGGTGGCAATCCGAAACCTCTCACAAGGTTGGGGCACTTCTCCACAACTCAATTGGAGGCTCCCAACAAACAAGCTTGGGGAAAGCTCCACAACCTAATTGGAGGCCCCAAGTAATCCAAGAACCTGCAAAACCACCAAACTGTCTAGGGTTCCAAGAACCCAAGAGTAAAAAGCTTCTCACCTTTCACTCGACGAGGTTTGATCTCATCAATGCCCATTGTTATGGACTTGGGTTTTGGAGAAGATGATGATGCTGGAGATCGTGGAACGGTTAGCAAACAAGCAACACGGGGACACGAGGTTTACCCAGGTTCAGCCCCCTGGAGGGAAAACCCTACTCCTGCTTGTCTGCTCTTGATTACGGCGGAACCGAAGGTTACAGGGGTGCGCAGATGCAATCTGGCGTGGAGGTGTGTATGCGAAAGTATGAGTCGAGAGATCTAGGTCGTACCCTCCTGGCCTTTATATAGACTTAGGCAGGTCCAGAGCATAGACCTAGTCGGTTACAGGTTCTAGGGTTTTACCCCTTTGAATTTCCTATCTACTCTAGTCTTGCTCTCCAAGGATCCGAAGGCATCATGGGCCTGGGCCACCCGAAAGTCTTCATGGGCCGACATACATTTGCTGTGGGCCTTCCTTGGGCTGGACTAGGTATGCTGAGATCATGCACCTGTGGGGTATAACCATGTCAGTAGCCCCCGAGTGATCAGTCGAATCGTAGGTTCGGCTGAGGACTCTTCAATCTTTCGGGTGCAGCTATGTATTTCAATAGTTCAATGTGTAGGGATTATTGATGCGTGTGCCTGACTCACCCGACGGATCAGGGTCAGTTAACTGTCTTAGGACGAAACAACACGATCTTCCTCAGGTTCGAGTCCCTCAACTCGAAACTGGAACATATGCTGGCGTAATTCGACTTAAGCCGCAGAGGACTTACAGGAGTTGAATTCCAGTGCATTTAATTGATGTACCCAACGCGTCCGTCGGGATTTTTCATCGCGCCTGTTGGCACGGGTTCATACTTAGCAGAGCGCAGTCGTGTGCGTTGCCAGGCCATCAGATGATATATGTAGGTCTTATCTTTGTGTTGCAGACACAGCATCCGAATGTTTGTCACCGCGGAGGTGTTTCGGGTGGCCAAGGAGATCGTTGCTCACTCAGCGTTTTGTTGGGGCAGAATGGCCGAAAAGTTTTTGCATGCTGATCCGAAAGATCGCAGTCGAAGAATTCATAGGGTGTGCGACCAGCGCTCCCTATGGGAGTAGCCCCCGAGTGTCTGTTCGAGTCGTAGACTCGAGCGGAGACTTTACTTCAAACATTGTTCAGTTGTTAAGTCCGTAGGACACAAAAAAATTCGGATGCTTAATCCGTCCTCCCTATGGGAGTAGCCCCCGAGTCCGTAGTGGAGTCGCAGACTCGACGTAGGACTCGAAGAAATAGTTCGTATTCATCCTTCGGGTGCGCGGCCAGCGCTCCTAATAGGAGTAGCCCCCGAGTATTTAGTCGAATCGTAGATTCGAGTGAGTACTCTTAGCTTTGAAGCCGAAGAACTTGTAGTTGTTGCTAGTATAGCTTTTGATGACATCATTGCTGACGATCAATGACCTCCAGCGCCTGTTGCGCCAGAGATGACTTGACTGGATGAACATGGGTCCCACTTGCTGACCTTGAATTGACCGGTCACGCGCGGCGTGGAGATAATTATGGCGTCTCCTCGATTTCCGTGCGTAGTGGACGGCGTGGTAACGACGGTTCGTTGTGATGCTGACACGTGTATGGCCAGATCTGCCGTTGACGTTAGGTCTTCTAGATGGACGGCTGCCGTGCATCGTCCTCGTCGTTATAATCATTGGGTAAAGTTGCAGTTTGCTTTCACCGCATCAGTTCTTGTTTTCACTGCCTCCTTGTGCTCCATCGATTCTTGCTGCGCACTGGAATTTCCTTCCACATTTCCATCTTCCCTTCTGCGCTCTCACCGCCTGCGTCGTCGTAACGCGATGGGGAAATCAAAGAAGTCATCATCTGCGGTTGGTACCAGCGCCACCGGAGGAAAGAAAAGCGCCACCGCTACCCGTGTCACCGACGGTGGTTGGCGGCGATCAGAGACGCGGGAGAGTGATCTCCGCAAACTTCGCGAGTGGGGCTTGATCCCGCAGGATACGGAGGCCGTCAGACTCCCCGGCAACAAGGTAATCCCCCATCCCCCAGCTGGGTATCGGGTTATGTTTCTTGCCTTCATTATGCGTGGGTTTTCCTTTCCAGTCCACAACTTCCTCCGTGGACTGCTCTTTCTCTATGGCATCCAGCTTCATCATCTTTCGCCCAATTCTCTTCTTCACATTGCTTGCTTCATCACTTTCTGCGAGTGCTGGCTCGGCATTGAGCCGCACTTTGGCCTCTTCCGGAAACTTTATTCCGTGAAGAGGCAGTCTGGTTCAGATGGTGTTTATCCCATTGGGGGTTGCATCATCTCCCTCAGTCCCAATCTGCTTTTCTTTTCTTTTTACATGTCCGAATCTGTCCAGTACTGGCGGAGGCGATGGTTTTATATCCGCGACTCCGTAGTGCCTGGGCAAGATTTTGGTCTTGTTCCTTTTGACCCCTCCCAAAAGATTGAGCCGAAAAGGTCTTGGAAAAACAACATCTTGGATGGCGAGGTGGCGGAGATAGAGGCCCTTTACCGTCGGGTGGAGGATCTCCAGTTGATTCCGGAGAAGGAAGTGAACGGCGTGGACATCATCCGCACGTTTCTCGAGCGTCGGGTGTAGCCTCTCTAGGCTAGGGCGCACCCTATGTTTCTTTATTCTGGGCGCCGTGATCCGATGAGGGTTTCGGCTGAGAAAATCTCCGAGGGGGATCTTGACATGACCCTTCGCTCGCTGCTGAAGTTCAAGGCCGGAGAGAAAATCCCGGGGAAGTCGCTGACTCCGCCATTTTCTTCGGCGTTGGTTGTTCCACAGGTGTAGATTTGTGCGCGTAGCGCTTTTTGTCGACTGCGTATTTATTTTCCTTTGTTTTCTAACAAAGTCCCTTCTGGTTTTGCAGAGCTTTAAGGTGTCGGGCATGGTACCGCCATTGCCGGAAAAATATTCGAATGCCCCGGATAATGACGTGGTGGATTCCGTGTCCGAGCTGCCGTCGGCGCGATCTCCGGCGGAAGATGCTGGCGAGTCGAGCGAGGACCATACGCGCAAACGATCACGGAGCTCCAGCGAGTCTTCGGATGCCTCGACTCCTCCGACTCCCAGAAACCCTCTGTGCCTTGAGCGTCACAGTGACGGGCATGGAGGCTCTTCCTCTCCCATTCCTGCCATTCCTGTGCGGGCTGTAGCACCGCACCCGCCAGCGAAGCGGAAGAAGGAAGAAAAGAAGGAAGAGAAGAAGGAAGAGAAGAAGGTGGAGAAGAGAGCCCGAAGGACTCCTCCTGTCTTCGACCTGAGCTCGCTGGACTCGTAAGTTTCCTTTATACTGCTGTCTTTCTGTTGTTTGACTTTTTGTTCTTATGCTAAATATTTCGTGTGCAGGCACTCCTCCCACGACTCCTCCAGCGATGGTGCTCGAGAGATGATGGGATAGTCGAAGGTTGCGTCTCCTACTCCTCAGACGGTGGCAACTTCTGGGGGCGCTGCTCCGAACCCTCCTATGCAGGAGGTGCAGGTGGTTGCGCCTCAGAATTTCGTCAGCGGGCCTTCAGCATCACCGTTGGATCATGTAAGTCGTCTATCACTGGAGGAGCCCCCGAGTGTTTTCGTGTGAGTCGTTTTCTTCTGCTTTCTCCTGTTGGGCGTAGCCCCCGAGTCCTTTTTCTGAATGGTGGTTCTTCTTCCTGCAGCCTTTTGTGCAGGAAGCCAAGCGGCTGGTGCAGGAGCGCCTGGTGCTGGAGGCCAACCTCCGACAGCTTCAAGGTACCCATATACTTTGGGTACTTCTTTCCGTTATTTCTGTCCTGCTTTCTGATGTTTGATTGTTTTGGATGGAGAGGAGCATAATACTTCTCTCCATGAGATCGACGCTCTCAAGAAGAGCCTTGGTCAATCGGAGAAGAAGGCTGAGGGCGCCGCTGATGTGAAGGAGCGCCTTGAGCTGGAGCTAGCCAAGGCAGCCGAAGCGAAGGAGCGTCTGCAGCAGGAGGCTACGGACCGCGAGGAGCAGCTTACCATGGCTGCGACTGCGCGTGAAAGAGAGGTGGCCGACAAGCTCATGGCCGCTGACAAGGCTGTTTCGGGTGAGTGCCTTATGTTTGCTTCTGTATTTTCGTTTTCTTTCCTTTCTTCTTGGTTACTGTCCTTAGTCTTCTCTTTTTGTTTTGCCTCAGATGCCGCAGGCATCGAGTTTGACCACGGCGCTCTAGAGCACGGGAGTGCTCTAGATGATGCTACTGCAGCGGTCGAAGATCGCTGCAGCACCGTCGTTGGCTCCCTTGCCAAGGTGAAGGAAGTCCTTGGCCGCTTCTACAAGGAGCTTGTCCCTAAGGGCGCGGCCCTTGATGATGTTGACGCCCTGGCGGAGGCCTTGTCAGCCAAAGCGCCTGCGGCGTACAAGCGCAAGCAGAAGGGCATCGACGCGTCCGTCGGGATGGCGATGGCTTTGGCGGCTGGAGCGGAGCTGGACCTTCCCCAGATCACCTCCCGGATGCCGATGACCGCGAATGGATCCGAGGTAGCTTTTGCTGCCTATTCTGCTCGCTGCAAGCGATATGGGCCAAAGCTCATTGATCTGCTATCTGAGTATGCGCTGCGGCAACAGGGGGAGGCCAAGACGAGGCAATCCGGCTCCGAGGCTACTCAGGGTGCCACGTCTTAGGCGTTGTAGATGTAGGATAGTTTGTAGTCTTCTTTTGTTGTAAATATTTGTGAGGAATGCAATCATTGTGCCACGTAGTGGCCTTTATATGCTTAATGAACTCTTCTGAGTTGCGCTCTTCTCTGTCTGAATGTTTATGTCCTTTGCTTTTCTGCTATGCTAGGTTCCTTCGGGTGCTGACCCCGTTGACACCTCGCCTGCAGCGCAGCTGCGTCCATCTTTGGATGATTCCTCGCAACTCGCTTTTCTTCGGGACCGTGTTCGTAGTCTTGAGAGGGAGTTGCTCGGGTTGCGAGGTCATGCCGATGTTTGGAAGTCCAAGGCGGATCACGGTGCAGCCAGAGAGGAGTACTTGATGGCGGAACTGCTTCAGCTGTCTGAGCAGCTTCAATGTAAGTTGTTCTTTGTTTCGAGCTGCAACTCAGTTCTTTGAATGAGCCTGCTGGCCTTGCCTCTTATTTTGTGCTATTGTCGTAGGTGCTAACCTTGCTCCGAGGGAAGAGAAGGAGTGTGTCGCTGTTCGGGTCAATTGCTTGACTCAACAGGACATGGAGGCTGGCGGCTTCTTCTGGATGGATCGTGACCGCGCCATGGCTCTGGCGACGGTGCAGGATCGTGTGCACCAGGTTTCGCGGGTGCTTCGTCAGGTGCAGACGTCGCTTGCCTCGGTGTTGCATGTCATGTTTCCATTGGATGATGTGCCAACAAGCCTTGCGGGTCTTCTATCGAAGTTTCGAAGTGTGAGCAATGTCAAGGAGTTGGTGCGGCAACAGCTCGTCACGGGCGTGAAGGCTGCTTTGTTCCTTGTGAGGCTGCACCGGCCTGATGTAGATTTGTCTGTTGTAGCAGCTGGGCCACCTCTTCGGCCGGATGGTGGCGAGTGGGATATGCGTCCGCATTACGCGGCTATAAGGCAGTATGCCGAACAGGTAGTAGATTTTTTGAGCAGCGTGCTCAAGTGATTCATCAGAATAGGTAGTACCTGTAAAAGAGGTAGATGTAAAATTTGTATATTTTGACTAGGCATGTTGTGCCCTGTGTTATAAAGGTTTATGTTTATTTTGAGCACGCAATGCTTTGTTTGAGTACGTGTCCTTTTCGTTTGCCTGACGTTGTCAGCTACTCAGGAAGTACACGTGTTATTCTCAGTCGATGAAATCGTGAGGTAGGGGAGCCCCCGAGTGCGTTTGTAGCATAAAGTAAAGTTGCAAATAACGAAACAAAATTTTGGGGCGAGGCACTTAGCTTTATTTATATCGTAATGGAGGAAGTACATTGTCCGGCTGACTAGCCTTGGCTGAAAAGCCTTATTGAAAGTAAAGGGGTAGGTAACTATGGGTAGAATCGCCATAAGTGTGTGATGTTCCATGGGTTGGAGTATGCGACTCCAGACTCCACGTGCTTGAGGCGATAGGCGCCACCTGGGATGACTTCGGTGATGATGTAGGGTCCTTCCCATGGCGACTCGAATTTCTTCGGTCGCTCTTGCTCCGAGTCGCAAGACGAGGTCTCCTTCGACGAAGGACCTTGGGCGTAGCCGGCGGCTGTGGTAGTTGCGGAGACTCTGCTGGTACACCGTCGATCGAGCTGCTGCTACGTCTCTTGCTTCGTCGAGTGTGTCGACGGCATCTTCGAGTGCAGCCATGGATTCGGCTTCGCTGTAAGCGACGACCCGGGGGGCCTCGTGGCGTACTTCGGCTGGTAGCACGGCCTCGGCTCCGTGTACCATGAAGAACGGCGTGTAGCCGATGGAGCTGTTTGGCGTAGTCCGTAAGCTCCACAGTATGGATGGTAGCTCTTTCGTCTAGGCTCCGGCTTTCCGTTCGAGTGGACTCATGAGGTGCTTCTTGATACCGGCGTCGATTAGGCCGTTGGCCTTTTCCACTTGCCCGTTTGTTTGCGGGTGTGCCACTGAGGCGTACGTGATGTTGATACCGAGGCCTTCGCGGAAGTCCTGAAACTCCTTGGAGATAAAGTTCGATCCATTGTCGGTGATGATGCTGTGCGGTACGCCGAACCTGTAGACAATGGACTCGAAGAACTTGACGGCAGTTTTGCCCTTTTGGTTGGTGACGGGCATGGCCTCGACCCACATGGTGAATTTGTCGACTGCGACCAGGAGGTAAACGTGTCCCCCTTTCAAGGACTTTGGCAGTTTGCCGATCATGTCGAGGCCCCATTGAGCAAAGGGCCAGGCTATAGGTATGGGTCTGAGCTCTGACCCGGGTGCGTGCGGTTTGTCAGCGAACCGCTGACACCCGTTGCATCTTCGGACGATGTCCTTTGCGTCGCTCATGGCCGTTGGCCAGTAGAATCCGGCTTGTAGAGCTTTGGCGACAAGGGAGCGACTGCCTGCGTGATGGCCGCAGATGCCCTCGTGGATGTCTTGGAGGATGGCTTTCCCGTCACCGATGGTGACGCACCTTTGTAGTACACCCGTAATACTGCGCTTGTACAGCTCGCCATTGATGATGGTGAAGGCTTTTGACCGACGAGATATGCGCCGGGCATTTGTCGGGCTGTCAGGTAGTTCTCCGTTTATCAAGAACTGGAGGTATGGTCGCGTCCAAGTTTCTTCGACTGCCATGACCTGCATTAGGTTAACCATGGCGACCTCTATGTCCAGTTTCTCGGGTCCTTCATGTCCTTCGGGCAGCGTAGCCCCCGAGTGTTCTGCTTCTTCGGGTGATCCCTTGGGGAATTTCCGCTTGATGGATGGCATGCAGATCTGTTCGAGGTACACACCCGGTGGCACCTTTGCGCAGGTGGAGCCGATGTTGGCGAGTCTGTCGGCCTCCTCGTTGCTTTCTCTTCCAACATGCCGAAGCTTGCAGCCGTCGAATTCTCCTTCGAGTGCGTTGTAGAGTGCGCGGTACGCGATCATGTTTTCGGCGTGTGCGTCTCACTCGTTCATCGTCTGCTGGACGACGAGGTTGGAGTCACCGTCGATGACCAGGCGCGTTGCGCCGCAGATCTTTGCCATTCTCATGCCGTGGATGAGGGCTTCGTATTCGGCCTCATTGTTGGAGGCTCGAAATTTCATCCGGAGGACGTACTTCATCTGGTCGCCTTGCGGGGAGGTCAGTATGACCCCGGCTCCTGCTCCAGCTTCGTGCTTGGAGCCATCAAAGTGCATGGTCCATGACTGCGACATGTCTGGGGTGTCTGGCAACTGCAGCTCCATCCAATGTACAAGGAAGTCCGGGAGGACTTGAGACTTGATTGCGAGTCGCTTCTCGTAGATGATGTCTAGGGGTGACAGCTCGATGCCCCATAGGGCCACCCGTCCTGTGGCTTCTGGGTTATTCAGGATGCTGTTCAGAGGTGCCTCGTTGACGACCATCACCTGGTGCTCCTGGAAGTAATGGCTCAGCCGTCATGAACACGCCGTAGGTGAGCTTCTGGTAGTGAGGGTACCTCTGCTTTGTTGGTGTCAGTACCTCGCTGAGGTAGTAGATTGGGCGCTGGACCCCATGGGTCTTGCCTTGTTCGGGTCGTTCGACCACTAGTACGGTGCTGACCACCTGGTGTGTGGCTGCTATGTACAGCAGCAGAGGCTCGCGCTCCTTTGGCGTGACCAAGACGGGCGAGGTGGAGAGGAGCTGCTTGAGGCTTTCGAATGCATCGTTGGCTTCGGGCGTCCACTCGAATTTATCTGCCTTGCATAGCAGCTGGTAGAATGGCATGGCCTTCTCGCCCATGCGGCTGATGAATCTGCTCAATGCCGCTATTCGTCCTGCGAGCTGCTGGACACCCTTGATGTTTTTCGGCTTCTCCATCGCCATGATGGCTCTGATTTTCTTCGGGTTCGCCTCGATCCCTCGCTGAGAGATGAAGTACCCCAGCAGCTGACCCGATGGGACGCCGAAGGCGCACTTTTCGGGGTTGAGCTTGATCCTGTAGCGATCAAGGTTGTTGAACGTCTCGCGGAGATCGTCGATAAGTGTCCTTGCCTCCCTAGTTTTTATGACTATGTCGTCAACATAGACTTGAACATTGCAACCGATCTGGTCCTTGAGGCAGGCCTGCATGCATCGCTGGTACGTGGCACCTGCGTTCTTTAGCCCGAAAGGAATTGTGTTGTAGCAGAATACTCCGAACGGTGTGATAAACGCCGTTTTCTCCTGATCTTCAACCTTGAGTCGAATCTGGTTGTAGCCTGAGTAGGCGTCGAGGAAGGAGAGTTTCTCGCAACCTGCAGTCGAATCGATGATCTGGTCGATCCGAGGAAGGGGGAAGTGGTCCTTTGGGCAGTGCTTGTTTAGCGACGTGAAATCCACGCACATCCGCAGGATGTCCGTGTCCTTCTTTGGGACCATGACTGTGTTTGCAAGCCACTCACTTTCTTTGATTTCCCTGATGAAGTCTGCAGCGAGTAGTCTGTTGATTTCCTTGCCGATAGCTTCGGCTCGTGGCTCGGACAGTCTTCGGATGGACTGCTTGACGGGCTTGGTGTCTGGAAAGACGTTGAGTGCGTGCTCGGCGAATTCCCTGGGAACTCCTGGCATGTCCGCAGGACACCAGGCGGAGATTTCCCAGCGCTCACGGAGGAATTCGACGAGCGCGCCTTCCTATGCGGGGCTGAGGTCGTTGGCAATCAGCGCCGTCTTGGAGGCATCCGTCGGGTGGACCTGCAACTTCTTTGTGTTAACCGTGGAGTCGAAAGACATGTCAGGTGCGTTTTGTCGTGCAAC
This sequence comes from Avena sativa, assembly GCA_916181665.1. Lineage (NCBI taxonomy): Eukaryota > Viridiplantae > Streptophyta > Magnoliopsida > Poales > Poaceae > Avena > Avena sativa. The sequence continues at coordinate 383,056,303 of OV702284.1, forward strand.
TGGGGGTGCCCCATTTTCTGTCACCTCGTGGAGCCTAAGGAGCTCCTCCTGCATACCGAATGATTGGGAGATTCTATTGAAATATCTGTCGCATTGGTCCGATCGTGTGAAGTTCCCGTGGACCGTGATGACGCCCTTCGGTCCTGGCATCTTGAGTAGCAGGTATGCATAATGTGGGACAGCCAGGAACCTTGCGAATGCTACACGCCCGAGGATGGCGTGGTACTGTGATGGCCAGTCCACCACTTCGAATTCGAGCCGTTCCAGTCGGAAGTTGTCCGGTTTGCCGAAGATGATGTCGAGCCATATCTTGCCCAGGGGAAATATGCCCTTCCCTGGAACGATGTCGTGGAACGTTGTGTCTGATTGTTCCAGGCTGCACTGTGGGATCCGCATTGCTGCTAGAGTGCTTGCGAACATCAGGTTGATGCCGCTGCCGCCGTCCATGAAGACGCGACTCATCTCGAAACCTCCGATCTGCGCCTCCAGCACCAGGGCAGCATGACTTGGGCGAGGGATCTGGCAAGGGTGATCCGAACGAGTGAACGTGATGCAAGACTCCGATCCGCTGAGGTACTCAGGGATGGCGGGTGGAGTTGCCACGGCCAGGTTGATCTGTCGGGTGATTTTCTTCTGCACCCTATTCGTAGGGCGCCCCTTCTGGATCATCAGTGCTCCTTTCGGCAGGGGATACCCGTTTCCAGCGTTGTTCTGTGCTGGTGTGACCGGTTGGTTCGGGCCTCCTACAGGTGGCGGTGGAGGAGCTCCATGCGCTATCTCACCTGGCGCGGGTGCGTTTCCGAACGCAGGGATTGGAGCCTGCTGCCTCATCTGCAACATGCTTTCGCTGAGCTTCTGGAACTTGCGGCAGTCCTTGAGCATGTGGCTCGCCTTCTTTTTACCATCCTGCTTGTCGATGTAGAAGTGGATGGTGCATGGACCCGAAAGCTTTTCGTATGCTGAGGGTCCGTTATCGCGGTCGCGGCATTGCCACGACTGCGCTAGGCGTCCTCCATCGCGGAAGTTTCCTCCGCGGTATCCTCCGCTGTTGCGGTTGGCGTCATTGCGGCGATCGGTGTAGCCATCCGCGACCATGTCGGGTCCATCGCGATCGTCGGAGATGCGCGATCTTATCTTGCTACGGCGCTCTCGCCGTCGACCATAGTCGTCCTCTTCTTCCGATTGTGCTCGGTGAATGGAGTCTTCTCCGTCAGCCCACCTGTTGGCGATGTCCATGAGGTGATCGAGCGTTTTGGGTTTGACGCGCCCAAGCTCCTCCTTGAAGTCTTGGCGCTTGACGCCGTCCCTGAAGGCGTCGATGGCCCTCTCTTCAGAGATGTGGGCTGCGGAGTTCTTTGTGTTGGACCAGCGTAGTATGTACGAGCGAATGGATTCGCCCGTTCGCTGAGTGCAGGCTCGCAATTCTTCGATTGAGGCGGGGGCCTTTTGCTGGTACCCTTGAAGTTTCGGATGAAGATGTAAGCTAGCTCATCCTAGCTTCGGATGGACCCTGAGGATAGGCTGCTGAGCCAGATCCGGGCTGCGCCTGTCAGCTGCAGCTGAAGGCATTGCATGGCGGTCTCCTTGTTTCCACCGTGCAGTTTGACGGATGATAAGTGATCGCTGAGCCAGTCTTTTGGGTCTTGAGTGCCGTCGAACTTCGGAGTATCCGAAGGAAGCTTGAAATTTCGCGGCATCCGTGTCCGCCGGACGGATCTGCTGAAGCATCGAGCTCCGCAGAGTTCTTCTTCATCTTCGTCCATCTCGGATTCAGACGAGCATGCGCGCTTAGCTCGCGCTTTGTCGATTTTGCGCTGTGTGAGCGCATCTCTGGCGTCGTAGTCACGGTCGCGGCGTCGCGAACTCTTCTTCCTTCGGGGAAGGTCATGTTCCTCCTCTTCGGATGAAGGTGTGGGGCTGCGGTCGAACCTGACCGGAGCTTTCTTCTTCGGCTCCTTGGGAACTTCCTGGTGGAGCGCGGCTCTGACGAGTCCGAGTCCGGTAAGTGCGGACTTGTGCATGGCCCTCTTCGGGTCCCCCTCGAGAGGTGGGTGGGCCGCGAGGTACGCAGTGGCTGCCATGATCGCAGCCTGCGGCGTTTTCGGGATGACGTTGCCGTCGGCGTCCATCTCCATGAAGGATGTGTGGAGAGTTCGCGTCAACTCGCGGTGCTCCTTGGGATCCATGTTCTCCATCCGAGAGCGGTGCTTGTTGCCTGGGTTGGCGTTCGAGCTGGAGCCGATGCCCATGGCAGAGAGCGCGGCTCGTCGCGCGCTGGACTCTGAGGCTGCTTGCTTGCGTTTGTCAAGCACCTCCTGCATCTTGACCTGTTTCTTGTGCTCCTCGATTAGGAGCAGGTGGTAGGCCATCAGCATATCTCGCGAGGCGTCTGCGGGCAGTACTATGTTGCCTGCCACAGCTTCGCGGACCTGGGTCCATCCTTCTTTGCTAAGGCGGATGACGTGGCCGCCGTTGTTTTCCCCCTCGGGTGGGGGAGATTGGTTTCTTCTGTTCCCACCGTTTCGTTCTGGCGGGTTAGGCGGCGGGTTGGGTGTTTGCTGATCCACGTCGCTTTGGATGACTGCGGCGCATTGGTAGCGCTTGTAGATTGGCCCGCTGCTGCCGCAGCTTTCAGATCTGGAACCGTAGGTCCCTGCATCCGATGGCGGATCGCACAGATCGGAGTTGCAGCTGCTGTTGTCATAGGAATCATCTGCTGATGATGTTGTGCGTAGCACGGGGTGTGGGGCCCATGAAGCGGGCCTGATTGATGGTAGGGGCACCCGCTCAGGGAGGCGGAGGGTGCCAGTTTGCCCCACCTGGAAGCAGAAGCTCCCGAACAAGATTTCGAGTCCGTCATCTACGGGCTCGAAGTCCTTCATGGTGGCCGGCGAGTGGGCGGTGAAGTCGAAAGCACCGAAGAGGAGATGGCTCTCCGTTGCTGCAGAGTTGTAGATCGATCGGTTTGGGACCGTCACGATCACACAATCAGCGCCCCTAGTTCCCACAGACGGCGCCAATTGACGAGGTTTGATCTCATCAATGCCCATTGTTATGGACTTGGGTTTTGGAGAAGATGGGGATGCTGGAGATCGTGGAACGGTTAGCAAACAAGCAACACGAGGACACGAGGTTTACCCAGGTTCAGGGCCCCGGAGGGAAAACCCTACTCCTGCTTGTTTGCTCTTGATTACGGCGGAACCGAAGGTTACAGGGGTGCGCAAATGCAATCTGGCGTGGAGGTGTGTATGCGAAAGTATGAGTCGAGAGATCTAGGTCGTACCCTCCTGGCCTTTATATAGACTTAGGCAGGTCCCGGGCATAGACCTAGTCGGTTATAGGTTCTAGGGTTTTACCCCTTTGAATTTCCTATCTACTCTAGTCTTGCTCTCCAAGGATCCGAAGGCATCATGGGCCTAGGCCACCCGAAAGTCTTCATGGGCCGACGTACATTTGCCGTGGGACTTCCTTGGGCTGGACTAGGTATGCTGAGATCATGCACCCGCGGGGTATAACCATGTCAGCTCAAATCCTTCTCTCCCAAATTCCACCAAAGCTACAAAAGCTTGTGGGGAATAAGAGAGGAAGAACAAAGGAGGAAATCCTCAAAAGACTCCAAGATCTAGATCCCAAGATGTTCCCCTCACTTAGAGGAGAGATTGATTGATGGGATTGTAGATCTAGATCTCCTCTTTCAAATCCCTAATGTATATGCAAGAATCAAGGGAGGGATTTAAGGGGAGCAAGAACAAGAGGGTCAAAAATGGAGGATAAAGCCTGTAAAACTCGAGAAGAGTCCATTGGGGAAGAAGGGCCCTTTTTATAGGCCCACAGATTTCTGACCGTTTTCTGCCCGTTGGGGACCTGTCAGTCCGGAGACTCCGGTGTGCAGACCGGAGACTCTGGTCTACACCGGAGATTCCGACCAACCTCCAGACCAGCCTCTGGACCACCTATTAGACTGTCCCAGCGCCTTTGGGAACCAAGTGGACCGGAGAATCTGGTCCACGTAGACCGGAGACTCCGGTTTGGACCAAATAAGAGGCAAACTTCAAATGGCGATATCCAGAGTTTGGAAACTTCGATTAACCCAAAACCAATTTTGTTGGAAAGAGGACAATAAGAGCTACCCAACAAAAATATTGGATACCACCAAGAGAGAACATTTCATGTATTATAATGTGAGATACCTCTCTTGGTGAGAAACCGGAAAACCTCAAATATCAAAAACGCAATATGATATAACAGGGAAATCCGTTTTTGATGAACTAGAGCTTGTTATGAATATTACCACAAGCTCTAGAACCTCACATGGATAAGATCCAAATAACAACCAAGAAAGGATGATGCTAAGTATGCAAAGGTTTGAGCTCTCTCTGAAAGATATGATCGAGTTACTCACTTGAGAGACCCTCTTGATAGTACAGTTATCTATCCTATAAACAGGCTCCCCAACTAACACCACGAGACCGGTAAGAAGGAAACCCTATCAATATCATACCTTTTCCTTGCGCATATTCCACTTGATCTTGATGTAGACGATCTTGTCCTTCTCAAGATGGAACACCTTTCTTGATTTCTCTCGCACGCACTTGCTTGATGAAGACTTGCAAGTTGCTCCCCCATACGACATGAGGAAACCTTTACTTTGACCTTGTCTTCATCCATCCATGATCACCGAGGATGGAAAGCTTCAAGCATGATATCTTCTAGATACACATCTTTAGCTTGCATAACATTACTTCTAACACCATTTGGATTATGTCTTGAAGATACATATGATGAACTCTATCTTATTCTTTAAGACACCCTTGCAAAAGGCTCAACTCTCACATGACCAATCTGTGGATCACTCTTTGAACACCTTGGTCACCACTTGATCCTCTTCACTTTCTTCTTCTCCAAACCTTGAAGCCAACATATGGTCCAAGCACTTCCTATGGACAATTCCTACAAGTACAACTTGATACAAGCATTAGTCCATAGAGATTGTCACTAATTACCAAAACCACACATGGGGGCCCACATGTTCTTTCACTTGGGGAAACTCCGGACCATACCGGAGACTCTAGTCTGGAGTTCCCAGAAACTTGCATATATTGCAGGGACAATTCCTCAAGCCAAGGCCGTTTTCACTTTTAATTATATCAACCTTAGACACTAGTATACTGTAAAATGATCTGCGAGTTGTTAACGAATACCAAAACTGATTAAGACAATAAATGTCCTTTCAATCCCCCCCTTTTTGGTGTTCAATGACAACAAGTGATTTTGCATGGAAATATTTGCAATGAGATATAACAATGTATGCTTCCCCTGACTATGTGCACTAGGATAAACAAGTAAAGCATGCATGTCAGGTAAAAGATACTAAACATAGTACTCACACGAGTTACAATAATATAGGAGCAAACATGTCCTCACACAACATAGTGTCTCGCACACCGACAACACAAGGCAAATAAAAGTTCGAGATTCAAACAAGCATATAAGAAGCCAAATCCAAGTCCAAGCCCATGCAAATCCCGATGACAATGTATTCTCCCCCTTTGGCATCGAAACACCAAAAAGGGAAAAGATCTAAGCTAGCACCCCAAAGGATCACTCGGAGTCATCGTCGTCATCATCCTCATCCATGTCCTGATCCTCGTCCTCCTCCTCCTCCTCATAGTCATCATCACCATCTGTAGGAGCAGGCACTTTGCCGTGAGAGCGAGAAGAAGATGTGCCCTAAAACCCATAACCCGAAGTGACCTTTGAAAAAGTCTGCCAATCAATCAAGTTGTCTTGTTGGGCATTCCATGCTAAAAAGAGAGTGTGTAGTCTGACTCAGTGGATGGTTGAGCGCCATGCTCATATGTGTACTCATCATCTCCTTCCTCATCTTCATGTTCTCCCTGAGCCTTGATCTCCTTCAGGAGTTTCTCCATGCGACGGTTGCTCTTGTAGGAGGCATGTTGTTTCTTGCGTGTGTCCACATTCATACAACAGAGGGTCCTCTCCCAGAATGAGGCCTTCTTGACCTTCTCATGTACATACTCGCGTGTCATGGGAGGCATGGGTGCATTGGAGGCATTCTTCCTCCAAGCCCTAGGAGGAGAGGGGTCCCTCTCAGTCTGAGTGATCTCTTCCTCCTCATTGGCATATGAGCATCTAGGAGGAGGCCCCATGTGTCCTTTCTGCTGGAGATACACAAGTGAATGTATCGTAAGGTTGGGAGGGAACGCAAGAGGTGAACCGTGATCCTGGGAGTTGATGAGCCTCGTGACAAGTGGTGCATATGGAGGGGACTTCTTGTACAGAATGGCATGATACATCTCCTCAAAAATGTAGTCCATGATGTCAATAGGAGCCACATCTGCCTCGGGGCCATCCAGGTGAATCTTGTGAGTATGGTATAGTAGGTTGACCAAACCACATCTGATGGCATCATCATTTCCAGCACTAGGAGAAATGGTATGGCGGAAGATCCTCAACATCAGATTGTAAAGGGGCTTGAGGCCCTTGGCCCTGCCCACAACTCCTGAGCTGCCATACAAAGGTGCAAGATTGTTCTTGTTCTCCCTAAGTGCTGCTGAGTGCATACGGTGCCCAACACGAGAGGACACACCCTAAAAAGTCTCGAAGATGGCATCAGCAAAGTCAAAGAAAGTCGCAGTGCAGCGATGATATCTAGTCATCCAAGTCATTGTTCTTGCTTGGTCAGACCCAAACACCACTGTGGCATAGAACTGCTGCACAAGAGTGATGTTGTAATCCTGACGGAGCTCCATCAGTCCGAATAGCCCTAGCTTCTCAGAAATCCACAGTGCATTAGTGAAGTATGAGTTGGTATGCATCTGCTCAACACACATGTACTTCTGGGGGCACACAAGTGACTTGGCGAGCTTGTTGTAAATGTATTTCATGAACACAGCTTGCTCCTTCCTCCAATAGCATGGGTCCTTGCTGGTCCGTGGTAAGTCATAGAACGGTGTCTTGCGTAGCTCATGGTACTCCTTCTTTGACATGCGGGCCAAAGGTTGGAGATTGTCGTACTTTGCCCTCTTGGACCTAGTCTCTTCCTCAATACGGTCACGCTATCTCCTCATGAATTCTGCATCACGGGCCTGCTACCTCCAGTTGGACGAGGGCACAATGAACTAACCCTCTAAATCATCAAATGGTGCATTAGCCCTTCTTGACTTGGCCTTGGTGCGAGGGGACGACAAGAACCAGAGCCACCTATGAAAAGTAATGAGGGAGATAGCATGGGGGTAAGCATATATGTCCCGGAAATGCTAACCAATACCCTTGAGTCATTGTCTGATGTGTCAGTGGCACTCCACAGTGGAGTCTCCACAGTGCACATCGGAATCTCCGGCACAGACCGGAGTCTCCGGCCCGTAGGACCAGAGTCTCCAGTTCGGAGGTCCGGAGTCTTCGGTCGGGAGAGTCGAGCATGCATAGAGAGGCTTCAGGAGGTAGTGAATCTAACAGATCGGGCAAGGAAACGAGGGTAATGTGATAGTGTGCAGGCAAACAAGTGATTCTAGTGGGCAAAATCAGTACAGGTCCTCAAAACATATCTAGGGATGAACCCTAAGTGAAAAAGAGGAGGAGAGGTACCAGATCTGTCCATTGGATCGATTCCACCGGTGGGAAGGGCCCAAAGGTGGAGGGGAAGAAGTTGGCCGGCGGCACGGCGGCTCCGGGGGCTTTGTGACCTTTAGGGAGGTGATTTGGAAGGGGAGCGACAGGTATGAGAGGAGAGGTCAGGGTGGAAGAATGAAACTATTCCTTTCAGTTCACCCCGACCTCCCTTAAGTGGAGCCCGAAAACCGTCTGGACCGGAGACTCCGGTCTACACCGGAGACTCCGATGTGAGCACACCGGAGACTCCGATGTGAGCACACCGGAGACCTAGGTACTCCTCAACCAAAAACACCAGGTTTGGTTTTTTGGGAAAATATATGGGAGAAAGAGGGTTTAGGACAAGGGATAGGCTTTGTCACATCCCAAGATTTTCCAAATCTTGTAATGTGAAAATAAATTAATAAAATAAAACTTTGTTTGATTTTCAGAGCCAGAAGAAACTTTTTGAATTTAAATGGAACCTCAAACCCATTTGAATCAAATAAAATCCTAAAAGGATTTATAAGGATAAACATTTATTAAAGGAAATTAAAATGTTTTAAAATTATTATTTTGAATCTTTGAATAAAAAGATTTGGTTTTCAAAAGAGAAGGTGGATTCATAAATAAGGATTATTTTATAAAGCCAAATTAAACCTTGACCAAACTTTGGAATTAAAACATTTTGTTTTGAATAAAAATAGTAAAGGTTTATTTAAATAAAATAATGAGGATTTAATATCCAATTTTTATTTAAGTAAAGGCTTTTCCCATTTTAAATAAACACCAAACTTATTATTTTGTTTTAAATAAGTTTCTAAGTATTTTATATTCACAAATAAAACCTATTAAAGTGTTTTGACTTTATTTTAGGTTTCAAAATAAATATCTAAATAAAACAAATCCTATTTGATTTAATAATGAAGGTCTATTATATTTAATTAATAATGGACTCTAAAATAAAATGTTATTTTGTTTTAAAACAAATTTCCAAATATTATGTACTTCTCAAATTAAACCTACTAATTTGATTTTGAAAATATTTAAGTTTCAAATAAAGATTTTATTAATAAAATCAAACCCTATTTTGATTTAATAACTAAGTTCCATTTTATTTAATTATTAATGGACCCTAAAGTAAAAGGATTATTTTATTTTAAACAAGTTTTCCAAATATTCTTTATTTCCAAATAAAACCTACTGTTTGGGTTTTGAAAACATTTTGGATTTTAAATGAAGATTTTATTAATTAAAACAAACCCTATTTTATTAAATAACTAATGATCCATTTTATTTAATTAATAAATGGAACCTAAAAAGATTTAAAATAATATTTTAGAATGTGAATTATAATGTCAAACAGAACCAAAAACACAATGCAAAGTTTAATGATTGTTTGAATTGTTTGAAATATTTGAATGCTTGAATAATTGTTTGAAATAACAAAACAGGAAATAGAAATAGAAAAGGAAAAAGAATCAGACAGAAAAAAAAATAGTGCAAAGACCCAGCCCAACAAGGCCCAGCCCAACAGCCCAACTCGCAGCCCACCTCCTCCTTTCCCTGAAACGTTTTTCCTCACCACATAATCAACCCGCGGAGCAACAGACATGTGGACCTCCCCCTTTCTCTCCTTTTCTCACTGACAGAGGACCCCACTCTACTGCTCTTCTTCCCCACCCCGCGACTGGTTCTTCCTCCCCCACGTCGCCGTTGCTGCCTCTAAATTACTCGCATCAATTCGAGTAAATGACTGAGTGAATGCTCCTGGTAACCTCACCCATTTAATCGCCAGTGTCTCCGCCTCCTTTCCCCTCTGCCTCCTTCCCCGAGCATGCCCCCAGGCTGCCGTATTTCGCCAGCCACTCTCCCTGTCTCCGACGAGGTCCATTGACGATTCCATCCAAACCGGACCACCCCATGCCACACTGAGCACACGAACAAGTTCCCCACTCCCAGACGCTCCTCTCTGTACCCTCCTCTCAACCGCGGGCGCCCCATAGCGTCGGCTACATCAAGCTTTCGAACGCCGCCGCGTCTGCCATTCTCCGACGACGTCCCCAGGTAGAACCCGACCTCCCCTCTCAAACCCGATGATGTTCCCTTACTCGCGACCCTCGTGCGCACCTAACCATGCCTCTATTTTGTCCTAGCGCGGTCCTAAACGAAGCCGGCAACAACAACCCGAGAGCACCGCCGCCCGAAGCAACTCCGGCGAGCAATCCTGCCAAGACCAGTGCGCCCCTTCATCAACCAGTGGCAGGTTGAGCATCCCCGTGCCACGACGATCACAGTGAGCCCCCTCTCCTCCTTCCTCGCTTCCTGTAGCATCGACTTCGCCGCCGACTGACCTCGCCGCCGCCAGCAACCGTCGCTGCGCCACCCAAGTTTGGTCCGTGCAAAGACAACCGTCCGATTTTGATCCAGTAGCTAAGAAAGAAAGTAAACGAAGGGGTATCAAACGATCTGAGCCACGCGATGTCAATTAAATCCAACGGCCAGCGTCGCCCGATCCGGCCGAACCGGTATCGACCAGTAAGAACACGCCGCGTGTCACCTAATTCGTTTTAAAAGAAATTTGAAAACAGATTTAATTGCAAACTTCAAACCCTTATATATTTGGATCTACACGTCCAAATTTTACAAATTTTATGTCGTTGGATTCAGGAGAACAAGCCCTAGCTAACCATGGCCTTAGTTTTGAAAATAGTATCTGTTAGCTTGGTTGAATTTGCAGAAACATTTGTGTACTTGTTTAGAGTATAAAAATTGTTTAAAATTGATTTTAGGATTAAAACCTTTGCAAATTGGATTATTGTGATCTTACTGACCCTAGGAACCAACCATTGGTGTTGGAAATGATTTTTGTAAAATTTAGATTGGATTACTTGACTTAACCATTTTCTAGCCAAATAAAAAGAATGGTTTTTGTTATAAAAATGTTTATGAAAAGAAAACTTTAAGGAAATGTTTTGGACCAAACCTACTGACCCAAAAACACCAAGTTTTGCAATAGCAACTCATTTGGTGAACCATATAGGCTAATGCCTTAGTAAAAAGAATATATTTCTACACCACATAAAATAACACTTTGTTTTGAAAATGGTTTTAAAGTGAAACCTTTTGCAAATGACTTGGCCACCTTAGGAAATGACCATTAGATGTACCCAAATGTCTATGACCCACTAGGAACCACTTTTTCAAACAAAACAAAGCTTGGCATGCTTGCATGCATTTCTTTGACTTTGTTATTTATGTGTGTTGTTTTGCTTGATTGGTAGATTGAGTTTGTGCCTTGCTTGATTGATTTGTAGTGACTTGAAGAGTGTGATTGTTGCAAAGATCAAGAAGTGAACCTATACTCTACCAAAAAGGCAAGTGATGCTTCATACTTTCTATCCTATTATTTTCTCTATGCATTAGTGATTTTGCTAAGTAAAACTTGCATGGATTTTGCTAAGTATAGACCTTGCTATAGGGAAACATAGTAATGAATCCTTAGTAGGATTTTCCTAAGTTAGAGATTCCTACTACTACCAAGCTTAGCCTAGCTAATAGAAAACATGGGTGGAATATATATTCACACTATGGAAAAATATTCTAAGTCTAAGGACTTATGATTTTGTCTAATAAAACAACTAAGTTAATGAATCACCTGGGTGGAATGGAATATCTTGGTGGAGAATGGTTGAGTGGTTCACAATGCCATGGACTTGGATTGTGTATCTCACTTGTGGATGGCCACCCAGGAAACAAAGAGATTTGAGATGTCAAATGTTGAGAAGCTTCAAGTGCAACCACTTGGCAATATGGGCTCTGCCATGATCACATAGGTTGCAAGAACTTAGCCATATGGACAGTGGGTGGTAGTGTTTGATAGGTTGGAGCGCGTCAATTTTGGTCTAAGGGAAGGCTTCTGAAAGATTTTGTCTTGGGAAACCAAGTCTTGTGGGTAAAGTGCACCACCTCTGCAGAGTGTAAAATCTAAGTACTTAGCCATGTCCCTGGTAAAGGACAATTTGAGCATCAAGACATGGAAACAATCAAGAATCTCATCATTCAAATTTCTAAATTAAAATCTTGTGGTTTGAACAAGGGTTGTTTGAATTCTTCAATCATTGATGGAGAGATGGCTTGGTACAAGGATCTTGAAGTCTTTGATTGAGAAAAATGATTTTGTCAAGCAAAAACTTAGTATTTTCAAAATGATAAGAAAAATCTATTTTGAGCAATGCAAGCCTCAACTCCACTTAGCCAAATGCATATAGATGATAGACTCCACTATACAAATATAGTATCACTTGCCAATACAATTCAAATGTATTGACCCTTTGTGGCTGTAACTTGTATGTTGCAGGTTTGATTGTTTTAGTGAAGATTGTTTGATTAGGATTACAAAGTCTACAACCAACATCTGCCTGTGGCACTTTGAAGATGAAGGACCCCATGATTAATGTTATTCCGCTGCAATGTAATGTAATAGCCAAATGAGCTATGTAAGATGTAATAAAATTATGTTATTCCTGGTTATAAAGTTATATTATGACCTTTGTTTCTTGATATTACATCTTAACTGTGGATGCTAGCTATTGATCCAGGGACTAGCATTGTAAACACAGGAGGCTCTATCTTATTAAAGATTGGGACCCCTACAGATGGTATCAGAGCATTGTGTTGCCTGTAGGATTTGTAAACCCTAGGATTGGACCAAAAACCCTTAGAAGAATAGGAGTTATATTTTGATCCAAAAACTTATTTACAAAAACACTTGTAAACTCTTTCCTCAACCATTTTGGTTTCAACTCTACATCTCTTCTACTTCAACTTGATGGAAAAGCCTACCCCATGACCAAAGACTACACCATGTGCAAAGGACTACTTCAACATCTTCAACTCTAATGACTTCAACATCTTCAGCATGTTCACCAAGGACTTCCAACTTGGAAACTACTAAGGACTACAAGTGAGACAAGGAAATCCTACTCAAAATTTAGAGACTAAGGGAATGCAAAATAAGAAGGAACCATCAACAACTTTGAAGAATTGTGACCAAGAGTTTTCTCAAGGAAACCATGATCTCATACAAGAAGGATCAACCAAGAAGGATGGAAAGATCACAAGTGAACCATATAGATGGACCACCATATTTAGCTAAGTAAAAACCACCAACTTATGAGGTGTAACCAAAAATATTTTGTTGCCTAAGTATGTGCTTGAACCTTGTTTGAGTGAAATGTTGTTTGTGATTGCATGCACCTTGTTTGTGTGAATTTTGATGTGTGTGAGTAGAAATATTTCCTTAGAAATATCTTGCCTATTCTAATCCCAATCCAACCCAAACAGATGACTACTCCAAGAAATTCCAACATGAAGGATGGTGACAACAACAACAACCAAGTGATGCACATGATAGAACTCATAGCAACCCAAAACCAGTTGAGCCAAGAGACAACTCAGCTTTTAGCCAACAACAATGGACTAGACCCAGCCATACAAAGGATTTTGAAACTTCAATCCCAATTGTTGCAAGGAATGGTTACCCAAATGATCAACATGGGAGAAAACTTTTCCCAAAGAGCTAATGACAACAAGGATGACAAAGATGCTATTCTAGAAGGAACCCAAGCTAACAATATTTTTAGATACAAAGATCATGCATCCAAGGAACATGAAGATCAATGCCCCAAGAAGAGAGAAAGATCTCCCACCTATGAAGAACATGAACTAGAAGAACTCCTAGCTTTGGAGAGACCCAAGAAGAAGAAGAAATGCCCCAACCCAAACAAGAAGGATATTACTCAAGAGCAATGTTACACTTGCAAAGAGATGGGGCACTATTACAATGAATGCCCAGAAAAGAAGAAGAGACAAGAAGACAAACAAAAGCTGGTGAAACCCAAGATAAGGAAGAATTTTAGCCAAGTGATGTGCAAATACTGCAAAGAGTTAGGACATTATGCAAACTACTGTCCTGAAAAGATGAAGCATAAGATAAACCAGCCTATGAGGGATATCAGCCTTGTCACATGTTTCAAATGCAAGGAACTAGGCCACTATGCAAACAATTGTCCAGAAAGGATGGAGAACAAGTTGAACAACCTATGGAGAAACTCAACCTTGGCCCATGAATCAAGAATGAAAACCAAGGATACAATGCAAACTATGCTTAGAGAAGTTTTACCCAGGATCCAAGAAGGACAATATGTAATTTTTGTTTGAAAATTTTTAAGGGTGGTAGTACCCTAGTTGTTTTTTGAACTTGCTTGTAACCCCTAGCCTCCCCAAATCTCGGGACGAGATTTATTTTAAGGGTGGTAGCCTGTCACATCCCAAGATTTTCCAAATCTTGTAATGTGAAAATAAATTAATAAAATAAAACTTTGTTTGATTTTCAGAGCCAGAAGAAACTTTTTGAATTTAAATGGAACCTCAAACCCATTTGAATCAAATAAAATCCTAAAAGGATTTATAAGGATAAACATTTATTAAAGGAAATTAAAATGTTTTAAAATTATTATTTTGAATCTTTGAATAAAAAGATTTGGTTTTCAAAAGAGAAGGTGGATTCATAAATAAGGATTATTTTATAAAGCCAAATTAAACCTTGACCAAACTTTGGAATTAAAACATTTTGTTTTGAATAAAAATAGTAAAGGTTTATTTAAATAAAATAATGAGGATTTAATATCCAATTTTTATTTAAGTAAAGGCTTTTCCCATTTTAAATAAACACCAAACTTATTATTTTGTTTTAAATAAGTTTCTAAGTATTTTATATTCACAAATAAAACCTATTAAAGTGTTTTGACTTTATTTTAGGTTTCAAAATAAATATCTAAATAAAACAAATCCTATTTGATTTAATAATGAAGGTCTATTATATTTAATTAATAATGGACTCTAAAATAAAATGTTATTTTGTTTTAAAACAAATTTCCAAATATTATGTACTTCTCAAATTAAACCTACTAATTTGATTTTGAAAATATTTAAGTTTCAAATAAAGATTTTATTAATAAAATCAAACCCTATTTTGATTTAATAACTAAGTTCCATTTTATTTAATTATTAATGGACCCTAAAGTAAAAGGATTATTTTATTTTAAACAAGTTTTCCAAATATTCTTTATTTCCAAATAAAACCTACTGTTTGGGTTTTGAAAACATTTTGGATTTTAAATGAAGATTTTATTAATTAAAACAAACCCTATTTTATTAAATAACTAATGATCCATTTTATTTAATTAATAAATGGAACCTAAAAAGATTTAAAATAATATTTTAGAATGTGAATTATAATGTCAAACAGAACCAAAAACACAATGCAAAGTTTAATGATTGTTTGAATTGTTTGAAATATTTGAATGCTTGAATAATTGTTTGAAATAACAAAACAGGAAATAGAAATAGAAAAGGAAAAAGAATCAGACAGAAAAAAAATAGTGCAAAGACCCAGCCCAACAAGGCCCAGCCCAACAGCCCAACTCGCAGCCCACCTCCTCCTTTCCCTGAAACGTTTTTCCTCACCACATAATCAACCCGCGGAGCAACAGACATGTGGACCTCCCCCTTTCTCTCCTTTTCTCACTGACAGAGGACCCCACTCTACTGCTCTTCTTCCCCACCCCACGACTGGTTCTTCCTCCCCCACGTCGCCGTTGCTGCCTCTAAATTACTCGCATCAATTCGAGTAAATGACTGAGTGAATGCTCCTGGTAACCTCACCCATTTAATCGCCAGTGTCTCCGCCTCCTTTCCCCTCTGCCTCCTTCCCCGAGCACGCCCCCAGGCTGCCGTATTTCGCCAGCCACTCTCCCTGTCTCCGACGAGATCCATTGACGATTCCATCCAAACCGGACCACCCCATGCCACACTGAGCACACGAACAAGTTCCCCACTCCCAGACGCTCCTCTCTGTACCCTCCTCTCAACCGCGGGCGCCACATAGCGTCGGCTACATCAAGCTTTCGAACGCCACCGCGTCTACCATTCTCCGACGACGTCCCCAGGTAGAACCCGACCTCCCCTCTCAAACCCGATGATGTTCCCTTACTCGTGACCCTCGTGCGCACCTAACCATGCCTCTATTTTGTCCTAGCGCGGTCCTAAACGAAGCCGGCAACAACAACCCGAGAGCACCGCCGCCCGAAGCAACTCCGGCGAGCAATCCTGCCAAGACCAGTGCGCCCCTTCATCAACCAGTGGCAGGTTGAGCATCCCCGTGCCACGACGATCACAGTGAGCCCCCTCTCCTCCTTCCTCGCTTCCTGTAGCATCGACTTCGCCGCCGACTGACCTTGCCGCCGCCAACAACCGTCGCTGCGTCGCCCAAGTTTGGTCCGTGCAAAGACAACCGTCCGATTTCGATCCAGTAGCTAAGAAAGAAAGTAAACGAAGGGGTATCGAACGATCTGAGCCACGCGATGTCAATTAAATCCAATGGCCAGCGTCGCCCGATCCGGCCGAACCGGTATCGACCAGTAAGAACACGCCGCGTGTCACCTAATTCGCTTTAAAAGAAATTTGAAAACAGATTTAATTGCAAACTTCAAACCCTTATATCTTTGGATCCACACGTCCAAATTTTACAAATTTTATGTCGTTGGATTCAGGAGAACAAGCCCTAGCTAACCATGGCCTTAGTTTTGAAAATAGTATCTGTTAGCTTGGTTGAATTTGCAGAAACATTTGTGTACTTGTTTAGAGTATAAAAATTGTTTAAAATTGATTTTAGGATTAAAACCTTTGCAAATTGGATTGTTGTGATCTTACTGACCCTAGGAACCAACCATTGGTGTTGGAAATGATTTTTGTAAAATTTAGATTGGATTACTTGACTTAACCATTTTCTAGCCAAATAAAAAGAATGGTTTTTGTTATAAAAATGTTTATGAAAAGAAAACTTTAAGGAAATGTTTTGGACCAAACCTACTGACCCAAAAACACCAAGTTTTGCAATAGCAGCTCATTTGGTGAACCATATAGGCTAATGCCTTAGTAAAAAAAATATTTCTACACCACATAAAATAACACTTTGTTTTGAAAATGGTTTTAAAGTGAAACCTTTTGCAAATGACTTGGCCACCTTAGGAAATGAACATTAGATGTACCCAAATGTCTATGACCCACTAGGAACCACTTTTTCAAACAAAACAAAGCTTGGCATGCTTGCATGCATTTCTTTGACTTTGTTATTTATGTGTGTTGTTTTGCTTGATTGGTAGATTGAGTTTGTGCCTTGCTTGATTGATTTGTAGTGACTTGAAGAGTGTGATTGTTGCAAAGATCAAGAAGTGAACCTATACTCTACCAAAAAGGCAAGTGATGCTTCATACTTTCTATCCTATTATTTTCTCTATGCATTAGTGATTTTGCTAAGTAAAACTTGCATGGATTTTGCTAAGTATAGACCTTGCTATAGGGAAACATAGTAATGAATCCTTAGTAGGATTTTCCTAAGTTAGAGATTCCTACTACTACCAAGCTTAGCCTAGCTAATAGAAAACATGGGTGGAATATATATTCACACTATGGAAAAATATTCTAAGTCTAAGGACTTATGATTTTGTCTAATAAAACAACTAAGTTAATGAATCACCTGGGTGGAATGGAATATCTTGGTGGAGAATGGTTGAGTGGTTCACAATGCCATGGACTTGGATTGTGTATCTCACTTGTGGATGGCCACCCAGGAAACAAAGAGATTTGAGATGTCAAATGTTGAGAAGCTTCAAGTGCAACCACTTGGCAATATGGGCTCTGCCATGATCACATAGGTTGCAAGAAATTAGCCATATGGACAGTGGGTGGTAGTGTTTGATAGGTTGGAGCGCGTCCATTTTGGTCTAAGGGAAGGCTTCTGAAAGATTTTGTCTTGGGAAACCAAGTCTTGTGGGTAAAGTGCACCACCTCTGTAGAGTGTAAAATCTAAGTACTTAGCCATGTCCCTGGTAAAGGACAATTTGAGCATCAAGACATGGAAACAATCAAGAATCTCATCATTCAAATTTCTAAATTAAAATCTTGTGGTTTGAACAAGGGTTGTTTGAATTCTTCAATCATTGATGGAGAGATGGCTTGGTACAAGGATCTTGAAGTCTTTGATTGAGAAAAATGATTTTGTCAAGCAAAAACTTAGTATTTTCAAAATGATAAGAAAAATCTATTTTGAGCAATGCAAGCCTCAACTCCACTTAGCCAAATGCATATAGATGATAGACTCCACTATACAAATATAGTATCACTTGCCAATACAATTCAAATGTATTGACCCTTTGTGGCTGTAACTTGTATGTTGCAGGTTTGATTGTTTTAGTGAAGATTGTTTGATTAGGATTACAAAGTCTACAACCAACATCTGCCTATGGCACTTTGAAGATGAAGGACCCCATGATTAATGTTATTCCGCTGCAATGTAATGTAATAGCCAAATGAGCTATGTAAGATGTAATAAAATTATGTTATTCCTGGTTATAAAGTTATATTATGACCTTTGTTTCTTGATATTACATCTTAACTGTGGATGCTAGCTATTGATCCAGGGACTAGCATTGTAAACACAGGAGGCTCTATCTTATTAAAGATTGGGACCCCTACAGGCTTGGGTTGAGATGTCAAACTGTGAAGAATCAACAAAAACCATAGAAATCCACTAAAATGTTCAATAAAGCTCCAAATAGACACGAACCAAGAACCAAATCTTCAATAAGAAGAGGGCGGTGGCCGAGGCCACCATGTAAGAGTTTGTGGCATGACACCGCGAAGAATTATCCTTGGGTTCATAGACACTACTCATCAATGAAGCTCACATATCACAAAATGATATTAAGAGAATTGAATTTCTCAATGTTGGCATTATGGGGGGAGGGATAGCCCAATGTATTAGGACCACACTCCCCCTATCTCCATGTCTATACCTAAACCAAATAAGAGTCAAGACGTAGGTGAGTATGCAAGGTGATCAAGTTAAGCTCCTTGAATCTATGATATTTAGTTCATTCCTCAAATAACAAGACCTTGCTTCATCAAGTGGCTTCGTGAAAATGTCGGCAAGTTGGTCTTTGGTTGACACATAAAATAGCTCAACATCACCTCGAGCAACATGGTCTCTAATGAAGTGATGACGAATCTCAATATACTTTGTCCTTATGTGATCCACCGGGTTGTAGGCAATCTTGATAGCACTTTCATTGTCACATAGAAGAGGAACTTTGTCACAATGGACACCGTATTCCTTTAAAGTTTTCCTCATCCATAACAATTGGGTACAAGCACTAGCAGCTGCCACATACTCGGCTTCGGCGGTGGAGAGAGATATACAATTTAGCTTCTTAGAATACCAACACACCAAGGACCTACCAAGGAATTGGCAAGCCCCGGAGGTTGATTTTCTATCATCCTTATCACCATCCTAATTCGAGCCTGTGTATCCACAAAAAGAGAATGTTGAGCCCCGAGGATACCAAATACCATAGTTTGGGGTATGAACCAAATACTGAAAGATTCTCTTGACCGCCATCAAATGGCTTTCTTTAGGAGCCGCTTGATATCTTGTACACACTCCTACACTCAACACAATATCGGGTCTAGATGCACAAAAGTAAAAAAAAGAACCAATCATAGACCGTTATACCTTTTGATCCACATATTTACCATTTGGATTTAGTTCAAGATGAGTCTTTGTTGCCATGGGAGTAGGAGATCCATTTAAATCTTTCATGTTGAATCTCTTGATCATATCTTGAGTATACTTGGCTTGGTTGAAGAATGTTCCTCCTCTTACTTGCTTGATCTCAAAAGCAAGAAATACTCTTAATTCCCCCATCATAGACATCCGGAACCTATTAGTCATAAGCTTTGAAAATTCATCATTAAAAGCTTTGTTAGATGAGCCAAAGATAATATCATCAACATATATTTGGCATACAAAAAGATCCCCATTGACCTTCTTGGTAAAAAGAGTGGGATCGATTTTCCCAACCTCAAACCCACGGTCTAACAATAACTCTCTAAGGTGCTCATACCACGTGCGTGGGGCCTGTTTGAGCCCATAGAGCATCTTATCAAGTTTGTAGACATGGTTTGGGAAGTTGAGATCCTCAAACTCCGGGGGTTGCTTTACATATACCAACTCATGTAATGGACCATTAAGAAATGCACTTTCAACATCCATTTGTTGCAATTTAAAGTTATGATGAGCTGCATAAGCAATAAGGATATGGATGGACTCAAGGCGAGCCACGGGTGCATATGTCTCTCCATAATCAATGTCTTAAATTTGAGAGAACCCTTGTGCAACCAATCTTGCCTTGTTCCTTACAACAATTCCATGCTCATCTTGCTTGTTCTTGAATATCCATCTGGTGCCTATAACATTGCACCAATCTTTTGGCTTTTCAACTAGCTTCCATACTTTATTTCTCTCAAAGTTGTTGATCTCTTTATGCATTGCTTTCAACCAATCCGAATCTTCAAGAGCTTCCCATACTTCCTTTGGTTCCACCATGGAGATGTGTGCTTGGTGTTCACTAAACCTCTTCAATTGAGCTCTAGTGGGCATCCCTCTTCTTAGGTATCCAATTACATTATCTAGTGTGTGGTCTCTTAATTCCAACATTCTACCCACTCTAGCTTGGTGACGAGTTTCGATCTCCTTGTTGTTTCTTGGGGGGTCTCTTCATCATTTTGGTTCTCGTATTGACCATTAACTTGACCTTGATCATCATCGGAATCATTCTCTTCATCAAGAGGCAAAGATTGGCCTTGGTCTTGATCAGGCACACTTCTAGACTAGAGTTGAGCTGCTCTTATGGCAGATTGTACAGATCTTCCTTGTGTAATATACTGAGCAGCGCTAGACATTCTGGAAAATGGAGACTCAAGCTCCTCCTGACTAGAGGTTTCTCCCTGGTCAACATGTTGAGGGTCCACGGCTTGTCTTTGGCTTGGGTCATTGTCCTCCTCGACAGAAGGAGCTTGTTGATGTTGTGAAGATGAGGGTTCCACTTGAGTAGAGCATAGTTCTTCTCGATCCGCCATAAGGGGTTCCTCAACGGGGCGGATAAATCCCACACCCATTCTTCCTATGGCATCCTGAGGCATTTCATCATCTACATCACAAACATCAACACGCCCCCCTTGGGTGTTGGGAATATGCCATAGAGGCAATCATGTATGATGATATTTTCCATTATATTCATAAAGTTATTAAGTTCTGCTTGTATAAACATATGATGTGTATCATTGAATATGGGATTCAGTTGTGGAACTATACATTCATGTTGTTTGTACTAAATATCCTTGGTCATCGAGGTGTGCTGGACACACAACTTAGACCAATGTGAAAGTCGGCTTGATGACTCGGTTCCACTTGTCATGGGCATGGAGATGCTATTCCGACTTACACAAATTCGGCTAAAGAGTTTAGCGAGTCGGATTGACCCATATTGAGGTACAACAAACAAGTTGTCATTTGTATATCTCAATCAATGTAATCCTTAGACCTCAGGTTGTTGCACAGTCCGAGTTGAGGATCACCGACTTAGGTTCTATAAAACGCTGATCCGTAACTGGGCAGTTATAAAGGCAGAGTTCGGTTCGATTGAGAATCAAGCTGCGTGATGTGAATAACCAAGATGGGATTTTGCCCCTCCACTTGGAGAGATATTCTCTGGGCCCTCTCGGATGATATGATTCGGAAATCATGGCCATGCACGACTCGGTTAAGTGTTAACCGAGGTGATCAACTAAGAGTTAGTCGTATGAATCACTTATCTCGGATCGAGAAGAGAGTTTGACTATTTAAGGGATGACAAATATTCACCTATAGTCTGACAAGGTATATCATGAGGCAAAAGGGACTCGGATGCAAGTCGCATTGGAAAGGAAAATCGTCATGACTCTTTGGTACTTGGGAGTCGGCAGGTTCTGCTAGGAACCGCTACTGACTGGTCGATTGAAAGTCGGACTCCAATCGTGTCCAAGTAGCCATGAGCCTGCAGGGTCACACACTTAAGAGCGGGAGCAAGTTCGGGTTAGATCTGAACCGGAAATCTGGTTGGGTTGAACCTGAGCCGGATTTGGACTGATTCAGTGAGTCAGACTCACGATGACTAATATTATATGGGCTTTAGTGAATGGTCCATGAGTGAGTGGAGCCCACGTTCACTCCTCATATATAGTGGGGCGCAGTAACCCAGAAGGGTTGATCGGTTAGGTCATTCCATGAGTTGGAAACCCTAGCTCCACAACAGTCCAGCCGTCGTACTGAACCTAGCAGTTCACCGCCGGCGCTCCTCCTTGTACGTGTGGATACCAGCAGAGGTGTTGTACGATCAACACCAGGACAATCGTGATCGGATCGGATCTTGAGGACTACACTGCATTCAACTGAAGTGCTTCATCAGTAATCCTCAACTGCGCGTCTAGTGGTAATCCTCGTGGACTTCTACCTCATCTAGATCTCGGGATCACCACGTTAGAGGAAAAGGTTTTGTTTTATCTCAGCATGGCCCAACATTGGGGGCCATCATATTCTTCGAAAACCACACTACAAGATTCTATGACAGATCCGGAGAGCTTATTATAGATTCTATTGTAGGGGTTTGTAGCATGGAGAACAAAAAATTTCTACCGCATGAACATAAACAAGCCAAGATCTATCTACTAGATTGTAGAAACGAGTCGATTAGAGTACTCACCCTCGAAGATTCCAAAGCGGTTAACATGAGCAGATTATCGTGGGTGATGTAGTCGTACACTTGCCGATCTGAAGATCGCATAGACGATCCTTCCGGCGCTGCGTTCCGGCAGCGCTTTCGCAGTCGGTCACATGTTTGTTACTCGATGAAGACCTTCCTCTCCCTTGTTCCAGCAGGCATCGGAGGTTGTAGTTCTCCCCTCGCGATTCCGGCAGCATGGCAGCGTGGTGTCGGAAGTAGAGGGAAGATCCCGCAGGGCTTCGCCTAAGCAGGAGCAGGTTATGGTGGAGAATTAGGGTTTCTGGCAATCTAGGGTTTAGAGGGCCAGAGAGGAGGAGGTGGAGTCGGTGGAGGCTAGGGCGGCAGCGGCGATGCTGGGGGCGATGGCAGTGTGGGGAGGCGTTGGTGTTGTGTCTCTTGGGGCACCCCTCCCCTCTATTTATGAGAGGGAGGGCAGCTTGGGAGAGGGGAGTTTGAATCCTTCCCCAACTCCCTCTCCTAGTTGGCTTGTGGTGGAGGGAAAGGAGGATTATTTCCTTCCTCCACCAGGATACATTGTCCCAATTTGACTTTTCAAACTTGCCTTTTGATTATCAATTTGGAGCTTTAGTTTCTTTCTTACAAATGCCCAACCAAGTGACCTAGGACATTATTCAATCATTCCATTCATTCATGAAACATTTATGTACCCTTCCCCTTTCGGTCCGGTGAACCTTCTAGACCCTTCTAGATCATTCCGGTGAAAACACCAGAATCATTCCCAAACTCCGGAATTGGACTTTTCTTATATGAATCTTATTCTCCGGACCATTCCAGATCTCCTCGTGATACCCCGTATCCCATCTGAGACTCTGAACAACATTCGGTCTCCCTACTTACATTCCATATCTACTAAACAACATCGAATCCTTAAGTGTGTCTCCCTACGGTTCGTGAAATATGCAGACATGACCGAGACTCTTCTCTGATCAATAACCAATAGAGGAATCTGGAAATTCATATGGATCCCACATATTTCTACGATTACTTTGTGATCAAATGAACCACTTACATACGATACCAATTTCCCTTTGTCTCGCGATATTTTACTTATCCGAGGTCTGATCGTCGGTATCTCTGCGTACCTAGTTCAACCTCGTTACCGATAAGTATTATTTTCTTGTTCCCGTGATAAGTGATCCCTTGTGAGACCGTCACATGCTTGCAAGATAATTGGATGACATTCCACCAAGAGGGCCCAGAGTATATCTATTCGTCATATGGATGGACAAATCCAACGCTTGATCCATGTGCCTCAACACATACTTTCCGAATACTCAATGCCACCTTTATAGCCACCCAGTTATGGTGTGGTGTTTGATGTCATCAAAGCATCCTTCCAGTGTTGGTGATTAGCATGATCTCATGGTCGAAGGAATTAGGTTACTATGTATCAGAAAACTTATAGCAAACGAACTATTGAAATGACTTGATCTTTATGCTACGCTTATCTATAGGAGTATGTCCATCATACCATTCTCCTAATGATATGATCCTGCTATTAATAACATCTCAATGTTCATGATCGGGAAACCACGATCATCTGTCAACCAACAAGCTAGTATTATAAAGAGGCTTTACTAGGGACTCTAATTTAGTTTACAAATCACACAAGTATTAATGTTTCTGTTTAACACTATTATAACATGAATGTAAATATTTATCATAAACACAAAGATATAATAATAACTACTTTTATTATTGCATCTAGGGCATATCTCCAACAGTCTCCCACTTGCACTAGATTCAACTAATCTAGATTACATGGTAATATACCGAACACCCATGGCGGTTTGGTGCTGGTAATGTTTTGCCCTCAGGAGAGGTTTAGTCAACTGATCCGCCACATTCAGATTTGTGTGTTCTTTGTTAATCTTTATGTCACCATCTTGGACATGCTCTCGAATAGCATGAAAACACAGCTTGATATGCTTCATCTTCTTGTGTGACCTTGGTTCTTGCGCATTGGCTATGGTGCCCATGTTATCACAGTAGATATACATTGGGTCCAGCGCACTGGGAACCATACCAAGCTCTGTAATGAACTCCTTCATCCATATCGCCTCTTGAGAATCCTCCGAAGCAGCTATGTATTCTGATTCAGTTGAAGATCTCACCACAACGCTTTGCTTTGCACTCCTCCAGCTAACTGCTGCACCATTCAAAGTAAATACGTATCCATACTAAGATTTAGAATCATTCGGATCGGTGTTCCAACTAGCATCGGTGTAACCATTAATAACGGGCTTCTCATCACCTCCATAAGAAAGAACCATATCCTTAGTTCTTCTTAAGTACTTAAGGATGTTTTTGACCGCTGTCCAATGATCCACTCCTGGATCACTTTGATATCTGCTAGTCAAACTAACATCATATGCAATGTCGGGTCTAGTACATAGCATGGCATACATGATAGATCCTATGGCTGAGGCATAGGGAGTCTTACTCATCCTTTCTCTATCTTCTCCGTAGCAGGACTTTGAGTTTTACTCAAGGTCGTATTGGGCAACATGGGCAAAAACCCTTTCTTGCTATCTTCCATTCCAAACTTCTTTAGAACTTTGTCCAAATATGTACTCCGTGACAATGATATTAGGCGTCTCGATCTATCTCTATAAACCTTTATGCCTAATATGTAAGCTTCTTTGCCAAGATCTTTCATTGAAAAACTATTATTCAAATAATCTTTGACACTATTAAGAAGGTCTACATCATTCCCAATCAACAATATGTCGTCCACATATAGTACTAGGAATGCTACAGAGCTCCCACTCACTTTCTTGTAAATACAAGCTTCTCCATAAGTTTGTATAAAACCAAAACTTTTGATTACCTTATCAAAATATTGATTCCAACTTCGGGATGCTTGCTTCAATCCATAAATGGACCGTTGAAGTTTCCATACCTTGTTGGCATCTTTAGGATCGACAAAACCTTTGGGTTGTACCATATACAACTCTTCATCAATGTATCCATTGAGGAACGCTGTTTTGACATCCATTTGCCATATCTCATAATCATAATATGCAGCGATTGCTAACAAAATCCTCGCGGACTTTAGCTTCGCTACCGGTGAGAAAGTCTCATCATAGTCAACTCCTTGAATTTGTTGAAACCCTTTGCGACAAGTTGAGCTTTATAGACAGTAACATTATCATCAGCATCTATTTTCTTCTTGAAAATCCATTTGTTCTCGACAGCCTTCCGGCCATCCGGTAAGTCCACCAAAGTCCATACTTGGTTTTCGTACATGGATCCAATCTCGGATTTCATGGTTTCTTGCCATTTATTGGAATCTGGGCTCCTCGTCGCTTCCTCATATGTCGCAGGGTCGTCGGTGTTGTCCACCAACATGACACTCATAACGGGATCATACCAATCAGGAGTGGTACGAGTTCTCGTTGACCTGCGAGGTTCTGTAGTAACTTCAACAGAAGTTTCAATATCAACATCATTAGCTTCCTCTCTTATTGGTGTAGGAACCACAAAAACTTCTTCAGGTGCTGCATTAC
The DNA here is from genome assembly GCA_916181665.1 of Avena sativa. Taxonomy (NCBI): domain Eukaryota; kingdom Viridiplantae; phylum Streptophyta; class Magnoliopsida; order Poales; family Poaceae; genus Avena; species Avena sativa. The sequence goes on from OV702284.1 coordinate 383,082,167, forward strand.
TCTCAAATCCGAGAGAAGGTTCGACAACCTCGTCGAGTTCTACTTTCCTCCCAGTCACTTCTTTCGAGAGAAATTCCTTCTCTAGAAAGGATCCATTCTTGGCAACGAAGATTTTGCCCTCGGATCTATGATAGAAGGTATACCCAATAGTTTCCTTCGGGTATCCTATGAAGACGCATTTTTCCTCTTTGGGTTCAAGCTTGTCAGGCTGTAACTTCTTTACATAAGCTTCGCAACCCCAAACTTTAAGGAACGACAATTTAGGTTTCTTCCCAAACCATAATTCATACGATGTCGTTTCAACGGATTTAGATGGTGCCCTATTTAAAGTGAATGCGGCTGTTTCTAATGCATAACCCCAAATGATAGCGGTAAATCTGTAAGTGACATCATAGAACAAACCATATCTAAGAGAGTTCGATTACGACATTCGAACACACCATTACGTTGTGGTGTTCCCGGCGGTGTCAATTGTGAAAGTATTCCATATTTCTTTAAATGCTCGCCAAACTCATAACTTAGATATTCACCTCCACGATCAGATTGTAGAAATTTAATCTTCTTGTTACATTGATTCTCTACTTCACTTTGAAATTCCTTAAACTTCTCGAAAGTTTCAGACTTATGTTTCATAAAATAGATATACCCATATCTACTCAAGTCTGTTGGAGATATGCCCTAGAGGCAATAATAAAAGTGGTTATTATTATATCTTTGTGTTTATGATAAATGTTTACATTCATGCTATAATATTATTAACCGGAAACATTAATACTTGTGTGATTTGTAAACTAAATTAGAGTCCCTAGTAAAAGCCTCTTTATAATACTAGATTGTTGGTTAATAGATGATTGTGGTTTCGCGATCATGAGCATTGAGATGTTGTTAACAACAAGATCATATCATTAGGAGAATGGTGTGATTGACATACTCCTATAGATAAGCGTAACATAAAGATCAAGTCATTTTAATAGTTCAATTGCTATAAGCTTTCTGATACATAGTAACCTAATTCCTTCGACCATGAGATCATGATAATCACCATCACCGGAAGGATGCTTTGATGACATCAAACACCACACCGTAACTGGGTGGCTATAAAGGTGGCGTTGAGTGTTCGAAAAGTATGGGTTGAGGCACATGGATCAAGAGTGGGATTTGTCCATCCATATGACGGATAGATATACTATGTGCCCTCTCGGTGGAATGCCATCCAATTGGCTTGCAAGCATGTGACTGGCTCACAAGGGATCACATAACACGGGAACGAGAAAATAGTACTTATTAGTAACGAGGTTGAACTAGGTATGCAGAGATACTGACGATCAAAACCTCGGATAAGTAAACTATCGTGAGACAAAGGGAAATTGGTATCATATGTAAGTGGTTCATTCGATCGCAGAGTAATCGTAGAAATATGTGGGAGCCATATGAATTTCTAGATTCCTCTATTGGGTATTGATAAGAGAAGTGTCTCGATCATGTCTACATAATTCACGAACCGTAGGGAGACACACTTAAGGATTCGATGTTGTTGTGTAGTTATGGAATGATGAGTAAGAGACTGAATGTTGTTCGGAGTCTCGGATGGGATCCGGGATATCACGAGGAGATCCGGAATGGTCCGGAGAATAAGATTCATATAAGGAAAGTTCTGTTTCGGAGTTCGGAAATGATTCCGGTGTTTTCACCAGGAAAGTTCTAGAAGGGTCTGGAAGGTCCGACACTCCTAAGGGGAAGGGTACATGGATGTTTCATGACAATGTGGAATGGTTGCATCAAGTACTAGGTAACTTGGCTGGGCAATATGGAGTGAGAAATCAAATCCAAGTTTGAAAGTCAAACGTCAATTTGATAAAGTCAAATCCGAAGTTTTGCTTGGTGGAGGGAGAGTAGGAAACCTACTTGGGGAGGAAGTCCCACTCCCTCCACCTGCCGGCCATGAGGAGGATGTTGGGGAGGTAACCCCGGATAGGGTAAAGACGGGGAAAGAAGAAAGGATGTCCCCCGTCTAGTTTCCGAGTTACAGTCTGAATCGGCCGAATCCTGTAGAAGTCGGCCAAGATAGGAAAGGGCAGGACCCTTATAGTGATGGCAAGGCAGTACCCGGCCGAGATACTGCGTAAGTCGGCCGGGTTAGCCCGAGTAATCTTGATGCAGGTGAGGGACGAGCCGAGTTACGCGAGGCAGGGCCGAATGATACGAAGCTTGCAGGAGAAGGAGAAGCCCGAAGTCAAACTCTAGCCACGGGCTAGGGAGAATCTGAGCAGAGCCAAGCACAAGGGACAAAGGCGCAGAGCGACAGAGGGGCAGAAGGAGGTCATGGAGGTGACAGTCCTGAAGCCCGAGGCACGCAGGAGGGGCCCTCTGGAAACTTGACGTCATTAGAAGGGCGACAGGGAAAGGAGGCCGCCGAACTACTATATTGGGACAAGCATATTCCTCGAATATGCTTGCCATGTCAGCCCTAAAGGAACCCAAGGCTCTCCTTTATAAGGGGAGGCTTGGAACCTGAGGAGGGGAGAGGCTCATTCTTAGTACCGTTGTGCTGGTAAAGTTCTTCCTTTCTCCTTGTTTACAGCTCAAGGAGCACTTGTAGCCCAAGGAAGGAGAAATAAAGATCTTAGTCTTAGTCTTCTGTGTGTAGAATCAACTGCATCTTCCCTCCCCAGATCCCTCTAGCATCCATTGGCCCCATACTTTAGCCTACCCATGGCATCTGCCGTGCCACCACCACGACAGAGGAGTTGGAGGAGGACTCCCTCCTCCCAAACCGCCCCCTCCCACCTATATAAGGAGGGGTAGGGCGCCCCTCTACCCCGCACACACCTAAACCCTAGCTCCTGGCGCCTCCACCACAAGTGCTGCCGCCGCCTAGGGATATCTAACTCACCGAGTTAGGGTTTCCCCAAACCCTAGCCGCCGGCCACACCCTCCCCTTGGTGCCTCTAAACCCTATATCGCTAAGGCCTCTCTCATACTCCACCATACTCGGTCCGGCTTAAGGCGAAGACCTGCGAGATCTCCCTTCTACTTCCAACACCACATCGTCGTGCTGACGAAATCATGAGGAGAGTGCTACAACCTTCGCTGCCTGCTGGAAGAAGGGAGAGGAAGGTCTTGATCGAGTACCGAACGTGTGACCGACTGTGGAAGCGCTGCCGGAACGCAGCGCCAGAAGGATCGTCTATGCGATCTTGAGATCGGCAAGAGTACGACTACATCACCCACGAGAATCTGCTCTCGTTAACCGCTTTGGAATCTTCGAGGGTGAGTTCTTATATCGACTCGTTGCTACAATGTAGTAGATAGATCTTGGCTTTTTGGTGTGCATGCGGTAGAAACTTTTTGTTTTCCATGCTCCGAACCCCTACATTGGTTACAGAGCCGTGTCTATATGTAGATCTGTTGCACGAGTAGAACACAATGGTCATTGTGGGCGGTGGTGCTTTTATTATCAATTGCTTTTTGTGTACTTTGCATCTTGCGGTATGATGGGATGAAGCGCCCGGGCTAACCTTACATGGCATCGTTCATGAGACTTGCTCCACGCTCAACATGCAACTTGAATTACATAAGTGGCTTTGCGGGTGTCTGTCTCTCCCATCATAGTATAGATTCAATTTACAACAGGGCACTTGATAGTTCAAACATCAACGTTGTGTTTCTTGTTCGTAAGTTAGAACGACACTTATTGAAAGCCCCAAACCACGTAAAATATGCAAAGAAAATTAGAGGCGTCTAACTTTGTTTTGCAGGGGTGTGCTATGAGTAGCGGGGTGATGGTCGCAGCCGGGGTGCAGGCGGGAGTAGCGGGTGCCGAATCAACCAGAGACCCCGCCGCAGGCGTGCAGATCGCGCCCAAGCAGACGGCACCACCCACTAAGGTAATCCCTCCAGTGACCAACCAGGACGAAGTACAGGACACTACCCCAAAAGCACCAAGAGTAAGAGGGCCACCTCTGGAAAGGCCAGAAAACATTCTTCAGGCAACCATAGAAAACTTGACTACACCTGTAGCGCAGATACTTGATCCGGCTAATGCTCAGGCAGAGTTAGAAGAAACCAGGCAAAAGGTGCTGGTAGAGGCAAAAAAGGTGTCGGCCCTTCGGGAGTCTCTAAACAGGACCCTGCGGGAATATGCCAAAGCTAATAAGCTTGACGTCACGCCCGAACGGGTGGACGAGTTAAGATTAAGAGGGAAGAACCTCATAGATGATATCAACAAGGAGCATGATGCTCATAAGGCAGAATCAGTTGATTTGGGCTTGCCGAGGTACAGTACCCCGGCAAAGAACCTAAGAGCGGCAAATGCCGCAGCATTAGAATTAGAGGGGCTGACCGGCGAAGCCCGGCAGAAACAGCAAGAAAGAGTGAATGAGCTGGTGCGCATCGCGAACCAGCAAAACGAAGAAATGCTCTGGGCAGACCCGGCGAGGCCGGGGGCCTCGCGAATGGTTCATTCGGCTGGAGCAGCACCTGCCTTGTCCGTGGCAGCAGCGTCCTCACCCGGAAATAATGCACGAAAGGACAAAGCAGTGAATTCCGGAAAGAGAAACAAGCAAATTGTTCTGTATGATCCGGCAATAGCCGGGAAAGCAAACGAGAACAGAGGCAATGGAAGCCGAGGTAACAGCGGTGAGAGGAATCCCGACCGTATTGAGAAAGACGGCGGAAGCCGAGGCAATGGAGACCTCGGCAGAAGAGAAGTCGGAAGAGGAAATCATGAGAACAATACCCCGGTGGAAGTAAGGAGAGAACCGCCGCTCAACCCACAACCAAGACATGAACCTCGGCAGGAAAGAGAAGCGAGACCAGCTCTCCACAATCAAGTGAATGAAAGGTACAATGATGGATATTTTGAGATGGAATATGCGATTCATGGTGGAAATAACCACTATGGAATGCAAGACAGAGTTCTATACAGAGATTTGCCATCAAATGATGCAAGAGTAAAGTTAGACCGGCTATACCGGTCCGAGTTGCTGGAAGAACAGGGTCCACCAGGTCCGACGTGCTTTGGACCACGGATCATGGGAGAACCACCTGTGCCGAACTTTTAGCTAGCGAGAGGCACCAAAACATATAATGGGAGTACCAAACCACAAGACTGGTTGATTGATTATGCCACTGCTGTGAAGATAGCGGGTGGAAACTTACGATGGGCAGTACGGTATGTCCCACAAATGTTGGAAGGACCAGCTAGGGTATGGCTGAATAATCTACCGGCAGGCAGTATCAACAGTTGATTAGATTTTGATTAAATGTTCGTCAGCAACTTTACCAGCACATACAAAAGGCCAAACAGGCCGCAACAGTTAGCCATGTGCAAACAGAGGCCGAATGAAACAGATAGAGAGTTTTTAACTCGATGGTGTAACCTGAGAAACTCGTGTGAAGGAGTTATAGAGTCGCAAGCAATAGCTTGGTTCGCTCAAGGATGCCGTTATGCTAGTGTATTGTGGCAACGACTGCAAAGAGATATGCCAACCACATTGGCAGAAACTATCAGAATAGCGGACTCCTATGCATTAGGAGATCCAACGCAACCAGAATTAATGTCGGCAGATCATCGGGAGCAACAAGACCAATATGCAAGAGATTTGGCCGGGTCATCCAGGCGCAATGACTTTAGAGGAAGAAGAAGAGAAGAAAGGCCGGATTATAGATATAATTCGGCCCAAGTGGCACCGCTAGCGCAGGATCAGCCGAGTCACGGAACGACTCAACGGCAAAAGAATGGTCCTCAGCAGTGGACACCAAGGAATGAAGGAAAAAGACAGTGGACCCCAGAACAAAAGAAACAATGGCAGGAGAGGCCGAAGTACACGTTCGAATCTATGTTAGATCAGCCGTGTAAATTTCACACGTCAAACCCATCGAGGCCAGCCAACCATACGACCCGCCAATGTGCATGGATGAAAAATGCAATGGGAAACCCCGCAGGCATTCAGGTAGCGCCCCTTCAAGTACATCAAAAACATCAGCCACAGTTGACTGGAGCAAATGCACAGCAACTGATGTTACCACCTCCTCCCCCGAGATACGATAACTCGGACCGGAGAGATGCGGTACATCAAGTGATGAACCAAGGCCAGGATGGAAGGACAAATCCAGGAAATACTGGACGCAATGATTACAGAGAACATCATCAGTCTTATTGCGTGTTCACAACGGAACAGCAAGACAAGCAGAGTGTGCAACGCCGGCATATGGAAGTAAATGCACTTATGCCGGCGGTGCCAAGATATGTGCCTTGGTCAGATCAGGAAGTAACTTGGAGCATAAAGGATCACCCCAAGATAATCCCGAATCCGGGGTCATATGCACTCGTGTTGGATCCGACGTTTGTTGGACCAAGCATTAATGTGAATTTTTCAAAGGTTCTCATTGACAATGGGAGCAGTATCAACATCATGTACAAAGATACCATGCATAAACTCGGGATATCGCAGAACATGCTGCAATCCACGAGGACCACTTTCCATGGGATAGTGCCAGGGCTTTCATGCGAACCCATTGGTAAGGTCCGAGTGGATGTGTTATTCGGCACAAGAGATAACTGCAGAGCAGAAAACTTAGAGTTTGAAGTGGTGGATATAGAGAGTTGTTATCATGCTTTACTCGGACGGCCCGCGTTGGCCAAATTCATGGGCAGCTGTCATGTAAATTATCTGAAAATGAAGCTACCCGGACCACAAGGAGTGATAACAGTAGCAGGGGATTACAAGAAGTCAATGGAATGTGCTTCAGCCAGGTCAAATTTGGCTGAATCATTGGTTATAGCAAGAGAAAAAAGAAGGATTCAGGAGGTAGCAGCCCTCGCTCAGTCGGCACAGCTGAATATGCCGGCACTAGCCAATCCACATGGAAGTGTCTCCTTTCAGCCGACTAAAGAAACGAAGAAGTTTCAGATAGACGAGCAATTCCTAGAGCGTACTGTTACTATTGGTGCAGGCCTAGATGCTAAATAGGAAAGCGAGCTCACCAACTTCCTCCGTGAGAATCGGGACATATTTGCATGGTCAACTCAGGATCTGCAAGGTGTTCCGAGGGAGTTGGCTGAGCACTCTCTGAATGTAAGGCCAGGAGCAAGGCCGGTGAAGCAACCTCTCCGCCGCTTAGCCGAAGATAGGAGAAAAATAATAGGGGATGAAATAGCTCGGCTCCTCACGGCCGGGTTCATCATGGAGGTGCTGTATCCGGATTGGTTGTCGAATCCGGTGCTAGTAGAAAAGAAGAAAGATGATCCGAATGTAGCCATTGTATGGCGAATGTGTATCGATTACACGAACCTGAACAAGGCGTGTCCAAAAGATCCTTTTCCATTACCTAGAATAGACCAAGTCATTGATTCGACCGCTGGTTGTGAGTTATTATCATTTGTAGACGCGTATTCTGGTTTTCACCAAATACCGTTAAATCCGGCCGATCAAATAAGGACTGCGTTTATTACCCCGTACGGGGCTTATTGCTATCGCACAATGCCATTCGGCCTGCGAAACGCAGGAGCAACGTATCAGAGATGCATGCAAAAATGTCTACACGACCAGATAGGAAAAAATGTACAAGTATATGTAGATGACGTGGTCATCAAAACCAAGGAAAGCAAAACGCTGCTGGATGATATACGACAGACTTTCGCGAACCTGAGAAGGTTCCGAATGAAGCTTAACCCGGAAAAATGCACATTTGGCGTTCCAGCAGGAAAATTACTCGGTTTTCTTGTATCTAGCCGAGGTATAGAGGCCAACCCAACGAAGATAAAAGCAGTAGAAAGAATGGAGTTGCCAAGGTGTCTAAATGACGTACAAAAGTTCACGGGATGTGTAGCCTCGCTCAGCCGGTTTGTATGTCGGCTGGGAGAGAAGGCATTACCACTCTATCAACTGATGAAGAAATCAAATAAGTTCATTTGGACTCCACAAGCAGACAGTGCATTTCATGAGTTGAAAAGGATGTTGAGCACAGCACCCATTCTGGCTTCTCCATTATCAAAAGAGCCTATGTTACTCTATATAGCGGCTACCAACAGAGTAGTGAGTGCTGTAGTCGTCGTAGAACGACCCGAAGATGATAAGTCGGTACAGAGGCCGGTGTATTATTTGAGCGAGGTGTTATCCGCTTCAAAGCAAAATTACCCACATTATCAGAAGATGGATTATGGAGTGTATATGTCGGCAAAGAAACTTAAACATTACTTCGAGGAACACCCCATCAAAGTAATCTGTGAAGCACCCATAGCCGACATATTAAGCAACAAAGATGCGAGTGGCCGAATAGCAAAATGGGCAATTGAGTTGTCACCGTATGCTCCACAATTCGATAGGAGAGATGCAATCAAATCTCAGGCGGTCTCCGACTTCTTCGTAGATTGGTCCGAGGTGCAGTATGAGCCACCATTACCGGACCAAAATTATTGGACGATGCATTTCGACGGTTCCAAACTAAGAAATGGTTTGGGGGCAGGAATAGTGTTAACCTCGCCCAAAAGAGATCAGCTGAAATATGTGCTGCAAATACATTTTGCCGCGTCAAACAATGTAGCCGAATATGAAGCACTGGTCCATGGATTGAAAGTAGCAAAAGAGATTGGCATACGCCGAATCTTATGCTATGGAGACTTGGATCTAGTAGTACAGCAAGTCTCAGGCAATTGGGACGCATTAGATGATAATATGGCTTTGTATAGATTTCATGTGCAAAAGATCAGTGGATACTTTGAAGGGTGTGAATTTCACCACATACCTCGGGCAGAAAATGATGCCGCAGCCATGTTGTCAAAGCTAGGATCAACCAGGCAGTCAATTCCCCTGGGTATTGCCCTAGAGCACCTCAGGAAACCATCAATAACTCCATCACCAGAGTCCGAATCCATCTTTATTCCGGCAAATTCAGCAGAAGATAATGTGCCGATGGAACTAGACCAGCAATATAACCCGGAACTCCCCAAAAGGAGGACAGCAGAGGTAAGCATAACTATGGAGAAAGCCGAGGTAGTTATGTCGGCAGAAAACATGGAAATAGACAGTGAGACCACACCAGAGAAAATCACACCGGTATGGGCGCAACCCATATTCTCTTTCCTTAAAGATGCGATTTTGCCGAATAATGAAGTGTTAGCAAGACAGATAACAAGGAGAGCTAAAGCTTATACAATCATAAATAATGAGCTATATAAAAGACGCGTCACAAGTGTATTGCAAAGGTGTGTAAGTTCGGCAGAAGGCCAGGAGATCCTCCTCGATATACATCAAGGAGAATTTGGACACCACGCCTCATCTCGTGCCTTAGTGGCCAAAGCATTCAGGCATGGGTTTTATTGGCCAACGGCGTTGAAGGAAGCCAAAGAGCTGGTTGAAAAATGCAATAGTTGTCAGAGATATGCAACCAAGATACACATGCCGTCGTCCGAGTTAAAAACGATACCCATTACTTGGCCATTTTCTGTGTGGTGCTTAGATATGGTGGGACCATTTAAGCCGGCCCGAGGGGGGATGACCCACATATTGGTTATGTTGGACAAGTTCACAAAATGCATTGAAGTGAAACCAATAAAAAGAAGTGATGGGCCCACAGCAGTGAAATTCCTCAAAGATATTATCTTAAGATATGGGTACCCGCACAGTGTTATTACAGATAACGACACAAACTTTGCAGAAGGAGCTTTCGCTAGGTTTTGCCAAGATAAACACATAAGATTAGATGTTGCCTCGGTGGCTCACCCAGCATCTAATGGGCAAGTGGAAAGGTCTAATGGACTAGTGTTGTCCGGAATAAAACCACGACTCGTCGAACCATTGCAAAGGTCAGCAGGATGTTGGATTGAGGAATTACCAGCAGTATTATGGAGCCTCAGGACTACTCCGAATAGATCAACAGGTTATACACCATTCTTTCTGGTATACGGGGCAGAGGCCGTGCTTCCAGCCGACATAGTACATGACTCGCCAAGAGTTACTCAATATACAACTTCAGAGATAAATGAAGTAGCTCAGCAAGATACTGTTGACCTGCTAGAAGAAGCCAGAGAGCTGGCGCTATCACGATCAGCTATTTATCAGCAGAACTTGCGACGATATCACAGCAAGAAGGTGAATCCAAGAGTATTCAAAGAAGGGGATTTAGTTCTCCGACTGGTGCAACGCACGGCCGACATGCACAAGCTGTCACCTCCATGGGAAGGACCATTCATCGTGAGCAAAGCATTGCACAATGATGCCTATTACCTAATCGATGCTCAATCCCCTAGAAAGAACATGGCAGACAAAGACGGCGAAGAAACGAAGCGGCCATGGAACGTAGCTTTACTTCGCCCATTTTACTCGTAGCATAGTATCTCAAGATCAAGAACCAATTATGTATTAAACCTCGGCATCCAGAGCAATGACTCGGGGACTGTCATGTGTTATTTCAATTTTGGGTTATGTATTAAACCTCGGCATCCAGAGCAGTGACTCGGGGACTGCCATATGTTATTTCAATTTCATCTTATGTATTAAACCTCGGCATCCAGAGCAGTGACTCGGGGACTGCCATATGTTATTTCAATTTCATCTTATGTATTAAACCTCGGCATCCAAAGCAGTGACTCGGGGACTGCCATACGTTATTTCAATTTCAACTTATGTATTAAACCTCGGCATCCAGAGTAGTGACTCGGGGACTGCCATATGTTGCTCCAAATTTATGTTATGTACTAAACCTCGGCACCTTGAGCAGCGACTCGGCAACCGTCTTATATTATTTCTGAAATTTGGTTTACACACTAGACTTCGGCGCTATAGGCAGTGACTCGGGGACTGCCATATATTGTTCCGAAGTAGTGGTTAGCCTTTGATACAAGGAAGGTATCAAAACTTTGACACTTAGAGTAAGAACGGCTCAATCTCGTATGATATTCGAAGCTCACACACAGATTAATTGGCTAAACCACGGGAATACAAAGGCAAAGATATATCCTAAAATCAAGAAATCGCAGGCCACCAAAGCAAGGATTCGGACGAACAAAACCACTTAAACAAAGTGATAACAACTACAAACATATATGTCTCAGCAGCACACGGCAAAAGAAATTCATGCCATACAGAAGACGGACAAATGTTCCACCTACATCGTACGCTTGTCATACCAGGGATAAGAAATGACTTAAAGGTTTTCAGCTGGAGAGACAATAACTTGGTCAGGGGCTGGATACTCCGAGGTAGGCGGAGCTTCGGCCGAGGTTGCCTCGCCCTCCACAGACCCAGGTGCGACTTCGGCGGAAGCCCGAGGCTGCTGAGGAGCATCAGTTTGTGCAGTTGAATGACCAGTACCTTTGGAGGAGGATCACGCGTCGCCGTTGCCATCCGAGCTCGAACTGGAATCACCAGAAGTAGCCGATTCATCCTCATCTTCCCCTTGTTCAGCTGAGTTGTTATCCGATGCATCCTCGACTACGACCTCGTCATCCGGGTTCGGAAGGAAACTCGGACCTTCATTCCAGGTATGCACGTCAGCATACTCAACGAGCTGGAAGGCACGAGCTTGCCGAAGAGCGACGAAGGTGGGGTCCTCAACCCAACGGGAACCCGTGCGTAAATTTCTCAAGATGTCAAGAGAAATATCTTCATACCATGACATAATAACAGTGAGAGCCATATCAGCGCCAGCTCGTCCGGCTGATTCCCTCCAAAGACTTAGCTGCCTCTCGGACGCCATTAATCTTTTCACCAGCAATTGGACCTCATTGATATCAGGAGTCCCAGAAGTATTTGGCCAGAGAACATGGTACGCTCGGATAGCTGCCCGCACCAGATCCCTGCCCATAATCTTCATCGGACCAACTGCAGCGCCGACAGCAACCAGGAAATCTTCCATCGAGTACTCCGAGTTCGCGTCAACAGGGACACCTCGGCGCACACGAGCAGCAAGAACCGCTTTAGAGCTCACGGGCTTAGCTTCTGGAAAATTATCTGCGCAAAACATGAATGCGTCAGGGGGCAGCAGGAAAAAAGAAAAAGATAATCCGGCCGTGCTAAGAAGCTTACGATGAATATAACTCATCATTATCTGAAGGTCTTTAGCGCAGTCAATCTTGCTCTTCTCAAAGCGAGCGATCTCCTCGCTCATTCCCCGAGTTTTCAGTTCGGCAGCCTCGAGGAGCTCCTGGTCGACCTTTTCTAGTTCGGACTTATGAGAGAGCTTAAGGGCCTCCACCTCGGCGCGCAGGCGAGCTATTTCATCGTCCTTTTCCTTTAGCTGCGCCGAATGAGTAGCGCTTTGTTCTAAAAAATGTAGCATCACATCAGGCATGGGCGTGCAATCTTGGTGAGATGCTGCAAAGGTTTGTAACTCGGCTTTACCAAAGCCAAACGAGATAAAAGAAACTTAGCGCACATTTTAAAGAGGGAAAGGTATAAGGTAAAAGGGAAACTAACCTTCCAGGTTCTTGACTTTCTTCTCAAGACGGATGTTGAGATTATTGATGTTACCTGTTCACCAACAAAGTGAGCCGACATCTCGCATACAAAACAATAGGAATGTCGGAGATGACGAAAAGAATTATCGACTTACCTGCCTTTTTCACCACAGGAATAACCTTCTCATATTTTTCTTCTAGTTTTCTGTGCGAAAAAAGCAATCTTTGAAATTCAGCAGTCCGCCGGTCATGTGCAATCTGAGCAATAGAGCAAACAATGAGTGGATATTCAAAGCCAAAACAGATCCGAGTCAAGCAAAACTTAACCCGGATCTAGGTGGCTGGATATTCAAAGCCAAAACAGATCCGAGTTAAGCAAAACTTAAACCGGATCTAGGTGGCTGGATATTCAAAGCCAAAACAGATCCGAGTCAAGCAAAACTTAACCCGGATCTAGGTGGTTGGATATTGAAATCCAAAACAGATCCGAGTCAAGCAAAACTTAACCCGGTCCTAGGTGGCTGGATATTCAAAGCCAAAACAGATCCGAGTCAAGCAAAACTTAACCCGGATCTAGGTGGCTGGATATTCAAAGCCAAAACAGATCCAAGTCAAGCAAAACTTAACCCGGATCTAGGTGGCTGGATATTCAAAGCCAAAACAGATCCGAGTCAAGCAAAACTTAACCTGGATCTAGGTGGCTGGATATTCAAAGCCAAAACAGATCCAAGTCAAGCAAAATTTAACCCGGATCTAGATGGCTGGATATTCAAAGATCAGCTAGACAAAAATCAAGCAAAGTTTAAGGCAGATCTAGTCGGATATAGGTTCGAACCCCAAAGTTAAATTGAATTAAGTAAAGCATCATAAAACTTCCAAGCGAATAACAAGTTATTCGCTTGCAAGTTTCGGGGACTAGAGTATATATAGTAGCATCTGGAGAATTAATCAAGACTCCGTAAAACAGCAATTACCTCATTCATCCTGTTACTATCAAGGACGATCTTGGCGGCTTGATCCAAGCGGCTGCTAATGTCGGAAAGATGGAACGGCTGACTGCTGGGATTACCCTCAAATTGATCGGCAGCATTCCAATTATTGGCATACTCCACCAGTGAGCCGAGGCTGTTCCCACTTGCCGTCCGAGTTAGGACTTTACCCCGGACGTGATGTGTAACCACCGCGGACGTAGGACTTTTATGAAGAGCAAGCTGGCTGCCGGCGGTCGGAGTAACGGAGATTTTGGTGGAAGCAGTTCCTTTGCGCAGCACGTCGGCGATACTCGGCTGAGAAGAGCCGACAAGACCTTTCTGGGAAGTGGAAGCCTTGGCGGCGATAGCTTTTCTTGCTTTAGAAGAGGCATCGGCAGGAGCTGATACCTCGGCAATGGGAACGGTGTCTTTAGGAGCCGGAGGGGTAACGGTCGTAGAGGGCGTCGAGATATTGACGTCCTCGGCCGGGACTGGAGCTATTATAGAAACCGCGGGGGTAGAACGGGGCTCGATAGAGACGCTCGGATTCACAGAGGAGGCAACTGGTTCGGTGGAAATCTCGGAGGGCCGAGTGAGTCAACGTCAACAAGAGAAGTCTCAGGCACATCGTGGCGAGGGGGCGATCGATTCGGAACTGGAGGAGATGCAGCACGAGCAGGACTGGAAATCCTGGTATCTTCGGAAGGCGGAGGAGACGGCTGCCGAGTCACACGGCTAGTCATGCTAGGACCGCCGGGTTTAACAGAAAGTGGAGCACTGCGAAAATAAAAAAGAAAGAAGGGCGTCAGGTTGAAAAGCAGAAAGAGGGAAACAAGAAAAACGAGCAAAAGGAACTTACGCTGCGACTCCAGGCATGGTCTTGCGCCTGGGAGGATTCGGTGCGGATTTCTTCATTCGTTTCTTGGGGGCCGCCTCTGAGGCACCAGCAGGAGCCCCACGTTTCCCCGAGGTAACAGGAGGCCGGGAAGCAATAGGGTCGACGTCGTGAACCTGACCGGCCGGATTAGCTGGGAAAGTAGAAGCCGGAAATGCATAAGAAATGGGCATTGCGGCAACTACCTCTAGAACTTGGACCTCGTCCGAATCACCTTCCTCCTCGTGGGCCGAGGTCTTGCCACGAGCACGGGCCGGGGCGGGATCCGACTTAGGGACGAACTCTTCCGAGTCCGGCTCCCCAATGTCCGGGGTATTCCGGTCCGCAGGCCACGGAAGCGACAAAACTTCGGCATCCTCGTCCTTCTGCTCTACGAACCTCTGTAAGACAAGAAAGAGGAAAATCAGCGAAAACAGTTACGAAAACAATTGGAAAGCAAAGCGTTAGTGGTTAAGCTTACTTCGGGAGGGGGACGCTCGCGGGTGAACGGCTTCAATCCCCAAGCCCAGTCCTCAGGCATTTCCGTCTTGAAGATAGCTCGGACACGCTTAAAGATGAGATAGTTGTCCAGCTCCACGGTCGAGACTCGGTTGGGGCCAAGAGGACCGCTCATGTAGCAGAGCTTATGCGTCCGTTTCTGGAATGGGCAGATTCGGCTACTGATAAAGGTAGCCATCAAATCCTTGCCGCGTAACCCGGTGCGGATCAGCTCTTTAAGCTGAATCTCAAAAGCCTCGCCAAGGCGTGACTCTTCTTCGGATTATAAGTCCAATTCACCTTGGAGGGTGTACCAATGGAGAATGCAGGGAGCCGAATCTTGTCCTCCGCTCCTGTGTTCTTGACATAGAAGAAGGACTTGTGCCACTTCTTGCACGACTCTAGCCCTGTAACACGAGGAAATACGGACTTCCTCCGAGGTGTAATGGACGCTGCTCCACATTGAGTAAGCAGTTTCTCGGAAGGGTGCAGAGACTTGTCAGGGACAACGTTAGAACGAATCTAGAAGAACTTCGACCAGACATGCACGGACGGCCATAGGCCGAAGTATCCCTCCGAGGCAGAGATAAAAGCTGAGAGAGAGGCGATGGCATTTGCAGGAAGGTGAAGCGGCTGAAGGCCGAAGTAGTCGAGAAATTCCCTAGCAAATTCGCTAAGAGGGAGACCAAAGCCACGCGAGAAATGCGACATGAAAACTACATACTCGCCCTCCCTAAGATCCGGAGAGGACTCGCTGCCGGGTAAACGACAGGAGACCTCGGCGGGAATCCTCCAGGTCCGGATAAGCCACTCGATCTCGCGGCGAGTAACGGAGGAGCCCTGCCACGAGCCTCGCTCGGGCCCAGAGCCAGCATCGTCATCCTCTATCAGGGCACCGCTGAAGGAGCTAGACATGGGCTCGCCGGAAAAATCAGCAGAGGAAGAACTAGCGGCGGAGGAAAGTTTAGAACTACAGGGCCCCGTCGTGATTCTGCACAGAAACGGCGGCGGAGCAGCAAAGGAACCACCGCGCGAAAACGAAAGGGAGACAGAGGAATCTAGAGGAAAGCCTAGGCGACGGGACCGGAAAGAACTCACCAGCGACGACGCCGAAGCTAGCGAACAAGGACGAGGCAGACGGAGCAACGCGGCGGAGTCCTCGCCGTCGGAGGTTCAGATGAACGCGCGGCGGCGGAGTTGCGAACGGGCGCGGAAGCAAGAGGAAGAAGAAGGGCGCGGGCAAGCGAAAAGGGGAAAGTGAATCCCCCAGCGCCGCGCCCCTCTTTATAATCGAGCCGCAAGCGAGGTAGTGGGATCATGGGTGTGGCGGTTGATCGTGTAGATCGTGTGCGCCGCACGACCGCACGTCGTTGTAGGGGTCTCAACCTAATAAGGTGGATTCCTCCTGTGTTTAACAATGCTAGTCCCTGGATCAATAGCTAGCATCCACAGTTAAGATGTAATATCAAGAAACAAAGGTCATAATATAACTTTATAACCAGGAATAACATAATTTTATTACATCTTTCATAGCTCATATGGCTATTACATTACATTGCAGCGGAATAACTATAAGCATGGGGTCCTTCATCTTCAAAGTGCCACAGGCAGATGTTGGTTGTAGACTTTGTAATCCTAATCAATCAATCTTCTCTAAAACAATCAAACCTGCAACATACAAGTTACAGCCACAAAGGGTCAATACATTTGAATTGTATTGGCAAGTGATACTATGGTAGTATAGTGGAGTCTATCATCTATATGCATTTGGCTAAGTGGAGTTGAGGCTTGCATTGCTCAAAATAGATTTTTCTTATCATTTTGAAAATACTAAGTTTTTGCTTGACAAAATCATTTTTCTCAATCAAAGATTTCAAGATCCTTGTACCAAGCCATCTCTCCATCAATGATTGAAGAATTCAAACAAACCTTGTTCAAACCACAAGTTTTAATTTAGAAATTTGAATGATGAGATTCTTGATTGCTTCCATGTCTTGATGCTCAAATTGTCCTTTACCAGGGACATGGCTAAGTACTTAGGTTTTACACTCTGCAGATGTGGTGCACTTTACCCACAAGACTTGGTTTCCCAAGACAAAATCTTTCAGAAGCCTTCCCTTAGACCAAAATGGACGCATTCCAACCTATCAAACACTACCACCCACTGTCCATTTGGCTAAGTTCTTGCAACCTATATGATCATGGCAGAGCCCATATTGCCAAGTGGTTGCACTTGAAGCTTCTCAACATTTGACATCTCAAATCTCTTTGTTTCCTGGGTGGCCATCCACAAGTGAGATACACAATCCAAGTCCATGGCCTTGTGAACCACTCAACCATTCTCCACCAAGCTATTCCATTCCACCCAGGTGATTCATTAACTTAGTTGTTTTATTAAACAAAATCACAAGTCCTCAGACTTAGAATATTTTTCCATAGTGTGAATATATATTCCACCCATGTTTTCTATAAGCTAGGCTAAGCTTGGTAGTAGTAGGAATATTAACTTAGGAAAATCCTACTAAGGATTCATCTACTAGGTTTTACTATAGCAAGTTCTATACTTAGCAAAATCCATGCAAGTTTACTTAGCAAAATCACTAATGCATAGAGAAAGTGTTGGGACAAAAAGTATGAAGCATCACTTGCCTTTTTGGTAGGGAATGGTGGTTCACTCCTTGATCTTTCTAGTCTCACACTTCACTAAAAATCAATCAAGCAAACACAAATTCAATTCACATTCCAAACCAAAGTCAAACAAACAATTCTTCACACACACAAAGTAATGGAATCTAAGTCATGCATGGGAGCATGCACAAGATAGTTTTATTTTGCAAGGAGGGATTCTATTGGGTTTCTAAACTTTGTAAGTTCCAAATTGGTCATTTACCAAAGTGGCAAAGTCATTAGTTAGAGGGTTTTGCCCAAAAACCATTTTTAAAACCATTCATCATTTTATGTGGTGAAAAATGTTTTTATTAAGGCAAAACTCTTAGGTTGTTCACCAAATGAGTTGCTAATTTGCAAAACTTGGTGTTTTAGGTCAGTAGGTTTGGTCCAAAACATTTCCTTAAAGTTTTCTTTCCATAAACATTTTTATAACAAAAACCATTCTTTTTATTTGGCTAGAAAATGACTAAGTCAAGTAATCCAACCTAAATCTTACAAAAATCGTTCTTAATACCAAGGGTTGGTTCCTAGGGTCAGCAAGGTCACAACAATCCCATTTGCAAAGGTTTTACCTTTAAATTCAATTTTAAACAATTTTTATACTCTAAACAAGCATACAAAAGTTTCTGCAAATTCAACCAAACTAACATATACTATTTTCTAAACTAATTCCACAGTTGGCTAGGGCTTGTTCTCCTGAATCCATTGATATAAAATTTGCCAATTTTGGACGTGTGGTTTGAAAGTTATAGCAATTACAAATTTGTATTCTAATCAGATCAAAATTCTGTTTTAAATCGAATCCTGTACACGTGGCTGCTTCTGATTGGGCAATAACGGTTCACTCGGATCGGCTACTGGGGTGCGTTGGATCTAACTGAAAACGTGCGGCGCAGATCGACGCATACCCCTTCGATAAGTGGTTCTATCATATCCATCCGATCGACATCGGACAGCTGCTGCTGCCTGGCCAAGGACTGGCGGCGCGAGGACAACGGCGAGCGGCGGAGCGACCAGTTGGCGGCGGCGCTGACGAGGCAGGAAGCAAGAAAGGGTAAGAAGATGCTCACCAGGCTCAGGAGAATACGGCGATGCTCAACGTGCTGCTGGTTCGACGAGGGGCACGCGAAGTTGTGATTAATTGCTCGCCGGAGACTTGGTCGGCGTCAGATGGTTCTGGAGCTCGTCGTGGGTGGAGCTGTGGTTCGCCCCGAGGGAAAACGAGTACACGATTAGACGCAGTTGAGAGTGGCGAGTGTAGGAGCATGAACGAGAGAGCACGGGGTGGTCGGTGTTTACCAGGGGACTTCGCCGGAGTGAGGCAGACGCGGTGGCGCAGCCAGATGTTGTCGAAGTCGGTGCTCTGGGGGCCCGCGGTTGATTGAATGGCACAGAAATATGCGCTAGGGTGCGGTGAGCGTGCTCGTGTGTTCGGGGAGGCAGGAGGTGGTGAGATGCTGCCGGAATTGGCGTCGGAGCGTCGTCGGAGACAGAGGAAGTGCAGGGCAAAATTCTTCGGCCTGGGGGCGTGTCGATGAGGGGTGTCTGGGGAAAATGGAGGAGAAGGCGCTGGCGCTTAAGTGTGCTTGATCGCGGCGAGTTATGGTGGCCGTGTTAAGGCGTAATCAAGCCACGAATCAATAGCCTGCAACGGCCGTCGAGGGGGAGAAGAGGTCGTGCGGGGTGAAGAGGAAGAACAGGAGGAGTGGGGCCGGTCGGTCAGTGGGAAAGGGAAGAGGGGGAGGTCCACATGTCAGTTGCTTCGTGGGTTTAAAAAGGAGTGTGAAACGTTTTCTTTCGGGGGAGGGGAGCTGGGCTTAGTTGGGCTTCTGGGTTGGGTCGCCCTCTTTATTATTTTTTTCTGTTTCTGATTCCTTTTCTTTTTCTATTTCTATTTTCCTGTTTTGGTTTTCAAACAATCAAACAAGTTTCAATTCAATTCAAACCAACACCAAAACTTTGGAAGTTTGACTTGGTTCTGTTCAGTAGCCTGAACCTAAATCTAAAATCCATAATTTTTAAGTAATAAAGTCCATTATTAATTTAAATAGTTGTCCATTGCTAATTAATCAAATTAGGATTTGATTTATTTCAAACTCTATCTAAATCTATATTTTTACCAAAACCAAAATAGTGGGTTGTATTTGAAATAAGGTATATTTAGAAAGCTTGTTTAAAATAAATAACAATTTTGTTAAAGGTTCCATTTATATTTAAATAAAATGGACCATGGTCTATTAATAAAATAGGGTTTGGTTTATTTAATAAAATCTTCATTTGAAAAACCAAATACTTTCAAAACCAATCAGTAGTTTATTTGGAAATAAAGAATACTTGGAGATTTGTTTAAAACAAACAACCTTTTATTTTAGAGTTCATTATTAATCAAATATAATAGACTTTTCATTATTAAATCAAATAGGATTTGTTTTATTGAGATATTTATTTTGAAATCTAAAATAAAACCAAAACACTTTAGTAGGTTTTATTAGAGAATATAAAATACTTGAAAAACCTATTTAAAACAATTTAATAAGTTTTGATGTTTTAATTAAAATGGTAAAAGCTTTTATTTGAATAAAATTTGGATATTAATTCCTTATTATTTTATTAAGCAATCCTTTATTATTATTATTATTTTTAAACAAACTTTTGCTATTTTATTTAAAATAAAATGTTTTAATTCCCAAAGCTTGGCCAAGGTTTAATTGAACTCTATAAAATACTATTTATCTATAAAACTTTTATTTCAATTGAGAACCAAATCCTTTTATTTAAAAGATCTAGAATAGTATTTCCAAAATATTTTTATTTTTCTTTTTATTAGATTTAGATCCCTTTAGGTTTTATTTAATTCAAATGGGTTTGAAGTTCCAATTGAATTCAAAAAGTTTCTTCTGGCTCTGAAAATCAAACAAAGATTTATTTTATTAATTTATTTTCACATTACAAGATTTGGAAAATCTTGGGATGTGACAGTCGTTGAGCGAAACCGCACCAAGGGCCACACGGTAGCAAAGAAGGACACGATCCCCAACGGAAGCGGCACACGAGGCGTCGCAGCGCCGACGTGACAGGCGCAGTAGTAACTGTAGCCTGTCAGTAAATACTGTAGAGGAACAAAAAACTAGAGAAACAATGATGGGGATGACACGTAGGACAAGGCGTACGCGAGAAGATACGATGATACCTCGAACGAGAAAGAAATAACTCGGAAACAATGCGGAACGAGTGTCATGAAACTGATACGGCCCGGCCGGGGTTATCGGCGGGGCCATACCAGCTTCGGGGACTAATGTTGGGGAGGTAACCCCGGATAGGGTAAAGACGGGGAAAGACGAAAGGATGTCCCCCGT
This sequence comes from Avena sativa, assembly GCA_916181665.1. Taxonomy (NCBI): domain Eukaryota; kingdom Viridiplantae; phylum Streptophyta; class Magnoliopsida; order Poales; family Poaceae; genus Avena; species Avena sativa. The sequence goes on from OV702284.1 coordinate 383,102,936, forward strand.
CTAGTTTCCGAGTTACAGTCTGAATCGGCCGAATCCTGTAGAAGTCGGCCGAGATAGGAAAGGGCAGGACCCTTATAATGATGGCAAGGCAGTACCCGGCCGAGATACTGCGTAAGTCGGCCGGGTTAGCCCGAGTAATCTTGATGCAGGTGAGGGACGAGCCGAGTTACGCGAGGCAGGGCCGAATGATATGAAGCTTGCAGGAGAAGGAGAAGCCCGAAGTCAAACTATAGCCACGGGCTAGGGAGAATCTGAGCAGAGCCAAGCACAAGGGACAAAGACGCAGAGCGACAGAGGGGCGGAAGGAGGTCACGGAGGTGACAGTCCTGAAGCCCGAGGCACGCAGGAGGGGCCCTCTAGAAACTTGCCTTCATTAGAAGGGCGACAGGGAAAGGAGGCCGCCGAACTACTATATTGGGACAAGCATATTCCTCGAATATGCTTGCCACGTCAGCCCTAAAGGAACCCAAGGCTCTCCTTTATAAGGGGAGGCTTGGAACCTGAGGAGGGGAGAGGCTCATTCTTAGTACCGTTGTGCTGGTAAAGTTCTTCCTTTCTCCTTGTTTACAGCTCAAGGAGCACTTGTAGCCCAAGGAAGGAGAAATAAAGATCTTAGTCTTAGTCTTCTGTGTGTAGAATCAACTGCATCTTCCCTCCCCAGATCCCTCTAGCATCCATTGGCCCCATACTTTAGCCTACCCATGGCATCTGCCGTGCCACCACCACGACAGAGGAGTTGGAGGAGGACTCCCTCCTCCCAAACCGCCCCCTCCCACCTATATAAGGAGGGGTAGGGCGCCCCTCTACCCCTCACACACCTAAACCCTAGCTCCTGGCGCCTCCACCACAAGTGCTGCCGCCGCCTAGGGATATCTAACTCGCCGAGTTAGGGTTTCCCCAAACCCTAGCCGCCGGCCACACCCTCCCCTTGGTGCCTCTAAACCCTAGATCGCCAAGGCCTCTCTCATACTCCACCATACTCGGTCCGGCTTAAGGCGAAGCCCTGCGAGATCTCCCCTCTACTTCCAACACCACACCGTCGTGCTGACAAAATCATGAGGAGAGTGCTACAACCTTCGCTGCCTGCTGGAAGAAGGGAGAGGAAGGTCTTGATCGAGTACCGAACGTGTGACCGACTGTGGAAGCGCTGCCGGAACGCAGCGCCAGAAGGATCGTCTATGCGATCTTGAGATCGGCAAGAGTACGACTACATCACCCACGAGAATCTGCTCTCGTTAACCGCTTTGGAATCTTCGAGGGTGAGTTCTTATATCGACTCGTTGCTACAATGTAGTAGATAGATCTTGGCTTTTTTGTGTGCATGCGGTAGAAACTTTTTGTTTTCCATGCTCCGAACCCCTACATTGGTTACAGAGCCGTGTCTATATGTAGATCTGTTGCACGAGTAGAACACAATGGTCATTGTGGGCGGTGGTGCTTTTATTATCAATTGCTTTTTGTGTACTTTGCATCTTGCGGTATGATGGGATGAAGCGGCCCGGGCTAACCTTACATGGCATCGTTCATGAGACTTGCTCCACGCTCAACATGCAACTTGTATTACATAAGTGGCTTTGCGGGTGTCTGTCTCTCCCATCATAGTATAGATTCAATTTACAACAGGGCACTTGATAGTTCAAACATCAACGTTGTGGTTCTTGTTCGTAAGTTAGAACGACACTTATTGAAAGCCCCAAACCACGTAAAATATGCAAAGAAAATTAGAGGCGTCTAACTTTGTGTTTGCAGGGGTGTGCTGTGATGTGATATGGCCATGATTGTGATCATATATAGTGTATGCAATGTCCATTGTTGTAAGTTGGCAACCGGCAGGAGCCATATGGTTGTCTTTTAAATTCCGTTAAGACCTGCGTGTCTATTCAAAGTAGTTGTAATAGTTGAAGATGGTGGACGACAACCATGAAACGGCGCCATTGACCTTGACGCCATACCGGTGATGATGAAGATCATGTTCGTGCTTGAAGATGGAGATCAGAAGCACAAGAAGAAAAGGCCATATCATATCACATATTATGAATTGCATGTGATGTTAATCCTTTATGCATCTTGTATTGCTTAGTTTGTGACGGTAGCATTATAAGATGATCCCTCAAGCACACAAATTTCAAGTTTTAAAGTGTTCATCCTTAGCAAGCACCGTTGCTAAAGCTCGTTGTTTCGAAGCACCCCGTGATGATCGGGTGTGTTAGATTCTGCGAGTGTATACAACATGAGCAAGTCAGATTTGCTCACGCGGAAGCTAAGGTTTGATCTTGACGATCCTAGCATGTACAGCCATGGTCTCGGAACACGGATCACCGAAAGGTAAAGCATGAGTCATATAGTAGATATGATGAACATGTTGATTGTTATCCATTGAAGCTACATCAACTCTCGTGATGATCGGTTTTGATGTGGTGGATTTGGTTCGTGTGATCACTAAAACAATTTGAGGGATATTGTTTTGAGTGGGAGTTCACCTAGATTAATTTAACTATTAATTAGAACTCAATTTGTCATAAACTTAGTCTAAACTATTGCAAATATGTTGTAGATCAATGGCGGCCCCTACCATCAATTTTAATGCGTTCCTAGAGAAAGAAAGTTGAAAAACAATGGAAGCAACTTCGCGGATTGGTTCCGCAATTTGAGGATTGTCCTCAATGCTGGTAATTTGACCTATGTGCTGGATGCACCGCTGGGTGACCCGCCTGCAGCTACTGTTACCGATGAAGTAAAGAATGTTTATCTCACTCAGAAGAATCAGTACTCCACAGTTCAGTATGCTATCTTGTATGGTTTGGAATCGGAGCTTCAGAAAAGGTTTGAGAACCATGACCCATATGATATTGTCCGTGAATTCAAAATGATATTTGAGGCTCACGCGGCAGTTGAGAGTTATGAGGCTTCTGAAAAGTTCTTTAACTACAAGATGAAAGAGGGCAGCTCCGTCAGTGAGCACATGCTTAAGATGTCTGGGCACGCAAACAAACTCCAAAGCTTGGGTATAGTGATTCCTAATTCTTTGGGGATTCACCGTGTCCTCCAATCACTACCACCAAGTTACAAGAACTTTGTGATGAACTACAATATGCAAAACATGGACAAGACGTTGCCAGAACTCTTCTCCATGTTGAAATCTGCAGAAGTGGAGATCAAGAAAGAGCACCAAGTGTTGTTGGTCAATAATACCACCAAATTCAAGAATCAAGGCAAGTCTAAGTAAAAGGGAAACTTCAAGAAGGGCGGTAAGAAAGTTGTCGCGCCGGCGAAGAAGACCAAGGCTGGGCCTAAGCCTAATACTGAGTGCTTTTACTGCAAGGGAGAAGGTGACTCGAAGCGGAATTGCCCAAAGTACTTGGCGAATTTAAAGAACGGCAACATCAAGAAGAAAGTATATCCGATATACATGTTATTGATGTGTATCACACTAGTACTCGTAGTAGTGCCTGGGTATTTGATACTGGTTCGGTTGCTCATATTTGTAACTCGAAACAGGTGCTGCAGAATAAACGGAAGCTAGCGAAGAACAAGGTCACGATGCGCGTTGGAAATGGATCAAAGGTTGATGTGATCGCGGTCGGCACGCTACCTCTTCATATACCATCGGGATTAGTTTTATACTTAAATAATTGTTATTTGGTGCCTGCATTAAGCATGAACATTATATCTGGATCATGTTTATTGCGAGACGTTTACTTGTTTAAGTCCTAGAATAATGGTTGTTCGATTTATATGAGTAATATGTTTTATGCACATGCACCTTTGATAGATGGTCTATTCTTATTGAATCTCAATTGTGGTAGTACACACATTAATACATTGAAGCTAAACGTTTGAAATTGAGCGATAACTCGACCTATATGTGGCACTGTCGTCTTGGTCACATTGGAGTGAACCGTATGAAGAAACTCCATTCCGATGGACTTCTTGAATCACTTGATTTCGAATAACTTGAAATATGCGAAGCATGTCTGATGGGTAAAATGACTAAGACTCCATTTTTGGGTATGATGGAGCGAGCTACAGACTTATTGGAAATCATACATACCGATGTGTGTGGCCCAATGAGTGTAGCATCGCGTGGTGGTTATCATTATGTTCTTACCTTCACGGATGACTTGAGTAGATATGGGTATATCTATTTCATGAAACATAAGTCCGAAACTTTCGAGAAGTTTAAGGAATTTCAAAGTGAGGTAGAGAATCAACGTAACAAGAAGATTAAATTTCTACAATCTGATCGTGGAGGTGAATATCTAAGTTACGAGTTTGGCGAGCATTTGAAGAAATGCGGAATACTTTCACAATTGACACCGCCGGGAACACCACAGCGTAATGGTGTGTCCGAACGTCGTAATCGAACTCTCTTAGATATGGTTCGATCTATGATGTCACTTACAGATTTACCGCTATCGTTTTGGGGTTATGCATTAGAAACAGCCGCATTCACTTTAGATAGGGCACCATCTAAATCCGTTGAAACGACATCGTATGAATTATGGTTTGGGAAGAAACCTAAATTGTCGTTCCTTAGAGTTTGGGGTTGCGAAGCCTATGTAAAGAAGTTACAGCCTGACAAGCTTGAACCCAAAGCGGAAAAATGCGTCTTCATAGGATACCCCGAAGGAAACTATTGGGTATACCTTCTATCATAGATCCGAGGGAAAAATCTTCGTTGCGAAGAATGGATCCTTTCTAAAGAAGGAATTTCTCTCGAAAGAAGTGACTGGGAGGAAAGTAGAACTCGACAAGGTTGTCGAACCTTCTCTCGAACTTGCGAGTAGCGCAGCACCGGAAGTAGTTCCTGTGGCGCCTACACCAATAAGAGAGGAAGCTAATGATGTTGATCATGAAACTTCGGTTGAAGTTACTACGGAACCTCGCAGGTCGACGAGAACTCGTACCACTCCTGATTGGTATGATACCGTTATGAGTGTCATGTTGGTGGACAACACCGATGACCCTGCGACATATGAGGAAGCGATGATGAGCCCAGATTCCAATAAATGGCAAGAATCCATGAAATCCGAGATTGGATCCATGTATGAAAACCAAGTATGGACTTTGGTGTAATTACCGGATGGACGGAAGGCTGTCGAGAACAAATGGATTGTCAATAAGAAAACAGATGTTGATGGTAATGTTACTGTCTATAAAGCTCGACTTGTCGCAAAAGGGTTTCGACAAATTCAAGGAGTTGACTATGATGAGACTTTCTCACCAGTAGTGAAGCTAAAGTCTGTGAGGATTATGTTAGCAATCACTGCATATTATGATTATGAGATATGGCAGATGGATGTCAAAACGGCGTTCCTCAATGGAGACATTGATGAAGAGTTGTATATGATGCAACCCAAAGGTTTTGTCGATCCTAAAGATGCTAACAAGGTATGCAAACTTCAAAGGTCCATATATGGATTGAAGCAAGCATCCCGAAGTTGGAATCAACGTTTTGATAAGGTAATCAAAAGTTTTGGTTTTATACAAACTTATGGAGAAGCTTGTATTTACAAGAAAGTGAGTGGGAGATCTGTAGCATTCTTAATACTATATGTAGATGACATATTGTTGATTGGGAATGCTGTAGACCTTCTTAATAGTGTTAAGGATTATTTGAATAATAGTTTTTCAATGAAAGATCTTGCCGAAGCAGCTTACATATTAGGAATAAAGATTTATAGAGATAGATCGAGACGCCTAATATCATTGTCACAAAGTACATATTTGGACAAAGTTCTAAAGAGGTTTGGAATGGAAGATAGCAAGAAAGAGTTCTTGCCCATGTTGCCCAATATGACCTTGAGTAAAACTCAAAGTCCTGCAACGGCAGAAGATAGAGAAAGGATGAGTAAGACTCCCTATGCCTCAGCCATAGGATCTCTAATGTATGCCATGCTATGTACTAGACCCGACATTGCATATGCTGTTAGTTTGACTAGCAGATATCAATGTGATCCAGGAGTGGATCATTGGACAGCGGTCAAAAACATCCTTAAGTACTTAAGAAGAACTAAGGATATGGTTCTTTCTTATGGAGGTGATGAACAACTCGTTGTTAATGGTTACACCGATGCTAGTTGGAACACCGATCCGGATGATTCTAAATCTCAATCTGGATACGTATTTACTTTGAATGGTGCAGCAGTTAGCTGGAGGAGTGCAAAGCAAAGCGTTGTGGTGAGATCTTCAACTGAATCGGAATACATAGCTACTTTGGAGGCTTCACAAGAAGAGATATGGACGAAGGAGTTCATTACAGAGCTTGGTGTGGTTCCAAGTGCGCTGGACCAGATGTCTATCTACTGTGATAACATGGGCGCCATAGCCAATGCGCAAGAACCAAGGTCACACAAGAAGCCGAAGCACATCAAGCTACATTTTCACGCTATTCGAGAGCATGTCCAAGATGGTGACATAAAATTTGCAAAGTACACAAAGATCTGAATGTGGCGGATCTGTTGACTAAACCTCTCCCGAGGGCAAAACATGACCAACACCAAACTGCGATGGGTGTTCGGTATATTACCATGTAATCTAGATTAGTTGACTCTAGTGCAAGTCGGAGACTGTTGGAGATATGCCCTAGAGGCAATAATAAAAGTGGTTATTATTATATCTTTATGTTTAGGATAAATGTTTACATTCATGCTATAAAAGTATTAACCGGAAACATTAATACTTGTGTGATTTGTAAACTAAATTAGAGTCCCTAGTAAAAGCCTCTTTATAATACTAGCTTGTTGGTTAATAGATGATTGTGGTTTCCCGATCATGAGCATTGAGATGTTGTTAACAACAAGATCATATCATTAGGAGAATGGTGTGATGGACATACTCCTATAGATAAGTGTAGCATAAAGATCAAGTCATTTTAATAGTTCAATTGCTATAAGCTTTCTGATACATAGTAACCTAATTCCTTCGACCATGAGATCATGCTAATCACCATCACCGGAAGGATGCTTTGATGACATCAAACACCACACCGTAACTGGGTGGCTATAAAGGTGGCATTGAGTGTTCGGAAAGTATGGGTTGAGGCACATGGATCAAGAGTGGGATTTGTCCATCCATATGACGGATAGATATACTCTGGGCCCTCTCGGTGGAATGTCATCCAATTGGCTTGCAAGCATGTGACTGGCTCACAAGGGATCACATATCACGGGAACGAGAAAATAGTACTTATCAGTAACGAGGTTGAACTAGGTATGCAGAGATACCGACGATCAAAACCTCGGATAAGTAAACTATCGTGAGACAAAGGGAAATTGGTATCATATGTAAGTGGTTCATTCGATCGCAAAGTAATCGTAGAAATATGTGGGAGCCATATGAATTTCCATATTCCTCTATTAGTTATTGATCGGAGAAGTGTCTCGATCATGTCTGCATAATTCACGAACCGTAGGGAGACACACTTAAGGATTCGATGTTGTTGTGTAGTTATGGAATGATGAGTAAGAGACCGAATGTTGTTCGGAGTCTCGGATGGGATCCGGGATATCACGAGGAGATCCGTAATGGTCTGGAGAATAAGATTCATATAAGGAAAGTCCTGTTTCGGAGTTCGGAAATGCTTCCGATGTTTTCACCAGGAATGTTCTAGAAGGATCTAGAAGGTCCGGCACTCCGGAGGGGAAGGGTACATGGATGTGTCATGACAATGTGGAATGGTTGCATCATGTACTAGGTCACTTGGCTGGGCAATATGGAGTGAGAAATCAAATCCAAGTTTGAAAGTCAAACGTCAATTTGAAAAAGGCAAATCCGAAGTTTTGCTTGGTGGAGGGAGAGTAGGAAACCTACTTGGGGAGGAAGTCCCACTCCCTCCACCCACCGGCCATGAGGAGGAGTTGGAGGAGGACTCCCTCCTCCCAAACCGCCCCCTCCCACCTATATAAGGAGGTGTAGGGCGCCCCTCTACCCCTCACACACCTAAACCCTAGCTCCTGGCGCCTCCACCATAAGTGATGCCGCCGCCTAGGGATCTCCAACTCGCCGAGTTAGGGTTTCCCCAAACCCTAGCCGCCGGCCACACCCTCCCCTTGGTGCCTCTAAACCCTAGATCGCCAAGGCCTCTCTCATACTCCACCATACTCGCTCCGGCTTAAGGCGAAGCCCTGCGAGATCTCCCCTCTACTTCCGACACCACGCCGTCGTGCTGCCGGAATCACGAGGAGAGTGCTACAACCTCCACTGTCTGCTAGAACAAGGGAGAGGAAGGTCTTCATCGAGTACCGAACGTGTGACCGACTGCGGAAGCGCTGCCGGAACGCAGCGCCGGAAGGATCGTCTACGTGATCTTGAGATTGGCAAGAGTACGACTACATCACCCACGAGAATCTGCTCTCGTTAACCGCTTTGGAATCTTCGAGGGTGAGTTCTTCTATCGACTCGTTGCTACAATCTAGTAGATAGATCTTGGCTTGTTTGTGTGCATGCGGTAGAAATTTTTTGTTTTCCGTGCTACGAACCCCTACAAAGTCATCCATGAAAGTAAGAACATAACGATAACCACCACACGATGCTACACTCATTGATCCACACACATCGGTATGTATGATTTCCAATAAGTCCGTAGCTCGCTCCATCATACCAGAAAATGGAGTCTTAGTCATTTTACCCATCAGACATGCTTTGCATCTTTCAGGTGATTCGAAATCAAGTGATTAAAGAACTCCATCGGAATGGAGTTTCTTCATATGCTTCACTCCAATATGACCAAGACGATAGTGCCACATATAGGTCGAGTTATCGCTCAATTTCAAATGTTTAGCTTCAATGTTATTAATATGTGTATTACTACAATCGAGATTCAACAAGAATAGACCATCTATCAAAGGTGCATGTGCATAAAAAATATTACTCATATAAATCGAACAACCATTATTCTCGGATTTAAAAAAGTAACCGTCTCGCAATAAACATGATCTGGATATAATGTTCATGCTCAATGCAGGCACCAAATAAAAATTATTTAAGTATAAAACTAATCCCGCTGGTAGATGAAGAGGTAGCGTGCCGACCGCGATCACATCAACCTTTGATCCATTTCCAACGCGCATCGTCACCTCGTTCTTTGCTAGTTTCCTTCTATTCCGCAACACCTGTTTCGAGTTACAAATATGAGCAACCGAACCAGTATCTAGTACCCAGGCACTACTATGACTACTAGTGAGATACACATCAATAAAATGTATATCAGATATACATTTCTTCTTGGTTGCCATTCTTCAGATCTGCCAAGTACTTAGGGAAATTCCGCTTCCAGTGACCACACTCTTTGCAATAAAAGCATTCTGCATCAGGGCTACGGCCAACTCGGGTCTTCTTCTCAGGTGTAGCAAAAAAATTGCCGTTCCTTTCGAAGTTACCCTTGAGTTCTCCCTTTGCCTTTATGTCTACTTCTGCGGCCAGCAAAGTGGCAGCAAGTTCAGTGAGCGATCCAATCACACCACTTATCTTGTAATTCAGCACAAACTCTTTGTAACTAGGTGGGAGCGTCTGTACAATTTTATCCATCACAAGATCAACTGGAATAACATATCCAAGTGTCTTGAGACGTTGAACATCGTTCATCATCATCATGATGTGATCTTTCATAGAGTTATGTTCCTCCATGTCAACACTAAAGAACTCACTAGAGATCATATATCTCTTAGCACGGAATTGGCCCTCAAACATGGCTATGAGTTCCTTCATCATGGCAGCAGCGCTGCTAAGTTCAAAGTGTTCTTGAAGTTGAGGCTCCATCGACATGAGGATCATATATTTCACAAGATTGTAGTCATTAAGCTTCGTGTCATACACAATGCGCTCATCCTGAGACGCGGTATTTGCTGATGGGTCACCTAGCGGTGCATCCAGCACATAGGTCAAATTTGCAGCATCGAGGACAATCCTCATGTTACGGAACCATTTTGTGAAGTTGCTTCCATTGTATTTCAGCTTTTCTTTCTCTAGGAACGTATTAAAAATGATGGTAGGGACCGCCATTGATCTACAACATATTTGCATAGTTTAGACTAAGTTTATGACAAATTGAGTTCTAATTAATAGTTAAATTAATCTAGGTGAACTCCCACTCAAAACAACATCCCTCACATTGTTTTAGTGATCACACGAACCAAATTCACCACATCAAAACCGATCGTCACGAGAGATGATGTAGCTTCAAAGGCGAACAATCAACATGTTCATCATATCTACTATATGATTCATTCTTTACCTTTCGGTGATTTGTGTTCCAAGACCATGTCTGTACATGCTAGGCTTGTCAAGATCAAACCTTAGCTTCCGCATGAGGAAATCTGGCTTGCTCCCGTTGTATAAACTCGCAGAATCTAACACACCCGATCATCACGTGGTGCTTCAAAACAATGAGCTTTGGCAACGGTGCCTACTAAGGATGAACACTTTATAACTTGATATTTTTGTGAGAGGGATCATCTTATAATGCTACCATCACTAACTAAGCAATACAAGATTCATAAAAGGATTAACATCACATGCAATTCAAAATATGTGATATGATATGGCCTTTCTTCTTGTGCTTCCGATCTCCATCTTCAAGCACGAACATGATCTCCATCATCACCGGCGTGGCGTCAAGGTCAATGGCACCGCTCCATGGTTGTCGTCCACCAGCATCAAATATTACAACTACTTGAATAATAGACACACATGTCTTAAAAAAATTAAAAGACAACCATAAGGCTCCTGCCGGTTCCCGACTTACAATAAGGAACATTGCATACATCATATATAATCATAATCATGGCCATATCACATCACAGCATACCCCTGCAAAACAAAGTTAGACGCCTCTAATTTTCTTTGCATGTTTTACATGGTTTGGGGCTTTCAATAAGTGTCCTTCTAACTTATGAACAAGAACCACAACATTGATACTAGTATTGTCAATCACCCATTGTAAATTGAATCTTCACTATGTTGGGAGAAACAGGCACCCGCAAAGCCACTTATGCAATACAAGTTGCATGTCAAGCGTGGAGCAAGTCTCATGAACGATGTCATGTAAGGTTAGCCCGGGCCGCTTCATCCCACCATCCCACAAGATGCAAAGTACACAAGAAGCAATCAACAACAAAATCATCAACGCCCACAATGACCATTGTGTTCTACTCGTGCAACAGATCTACATATAGACACGGCTCTGATACCACTGTAGGTTCGTAGCATGGAAAACAAAAAAATTCTACCGCATGAACACAAACAAGCTAAGATCTATCTACTAGATTGTAGCAACGAGTCGATTAGAGTACTCACCCTCGAAGATTCCAAAGCGGTTAACGAGAGCAGATTCTCGTGGGTGATGTAGTCATACACTTGCCGATCTCAAGATCGCGTAAAAGATCCTTTCGGCGCTGCGTTCCGGCAGCACTTCTGCAGTCGATCACATGTTCGGTACTCGATGAAGACCTTCCTATCCCTTGTTGTAGTTCTCCCCTCGCGATTCCGGCAGCACGACGGCGTGGTGTCGGAAGTAGAGGGAATATTCCGCAAGGCTTCGCCTAAGCCGGAGTGGGTTATGGTGGAGAATTAGGGTTTCTGGTGATCTACCATTTAGAGGGCCAGATAGGAGGAGGTGGAGTCAGCGGTGGCTAGGGCGGCGCTGGGGGCGGCGGCGGCGCGGCGACGGTGTGGGGAGGGGATGGTGTTGTGTCTCTTGGGGCACCCCCTCCCCTCTATTTATGAGAGGGAGGGCAGCTTGGTAGAGGGGAGTTTGAATCCTTCCCCAACTCCCTCTCCTAGTTGGCTTGTGGTGGAGGGAAAGAAGGATTCTTTCCTTCCTCCACCAGGATACATTGTCCCAGTTTGACTTTTCAAACTTATCTTTTGACTTTCAATTTGGAGCTTTAGTTTCTTTTTTACAAATGCCCAACCAAGTGACATAGGACATGATTCAATCATCCCATTCATTCAGTACAGATTTATGTACCCTTCCCCTTCCGGTCCGGTGAACCTTCTAGACCCTTCTAGATCATTCCGGTGAAAACACCAGAATCATTCCCGAACTCTGAAATTGGACTTTCCTTATATGAATCTTATTCTCCAAACCATTCTGGATCTCCTCGTGATATCCTAGATCCCATCCGAGACTCCGAACAGCATTCGGTCTCCCTACTTACATTCCATATCTACTAAACAACATCGAATCCTTAAGTGTGTCTCCCTACGGTTCGTGAATTATGCAGACATGACCGAGACTCTTCTTCGATCAATAACCAATAGAGGAATCTGGAAATTCAGATGGCTCCCACATATTTCTACGATTACTTTGTGATTGAATGAACCACTTACATATGATACCAATTTCCCTTTGTCTCATGATATTTTACTTATCCGAGGTCTGATCGTCGGTATCTCTACATACCTAGTTCAACCTCGTTACCGATAAGTATTCTTTTCTTGTTACCATGATAAGTGATCCATTGTGAGCCAGTCACATGCTTGCAAGCTAATTGGATGACATTGCACCGAGAGGGCCTAGAGTATATCTATCCATCATATGGATGGACAAATCCCACTCTTGATCCATGTGCCTTAACACATACTTTCTGAATGCTCAATGCCACCTTTATAGCCACCCAATTACGGTGTGGTGTTTGATGTCATCAAAGCATCCTTCCAGTGATGGTGATTAGCATGATCTCATGGTCGTAGGAATTAGGTTACTATGTATTAGAAAGCTTATAGCAAACAAACTATTAAAATGACTTGATCTTTATGCTATGCTTATCTATAGGAGTTTGTCCATCATACCATTCTCCTAATGATATGATCTTGTTGTTAATAACATCTCAATGTTTATGATCGGGGAACCACGATCATCTATCAACCAACAAGCTAGTATTATAAAGAGGCTTTACTAGGGACTCTAATTTAGTTTACAAATAACATAAGTATTAATTTTTCTGTTTAACACTATTATAGCATGAATGTAAACATTTATCATAAACACAAAGATATAATAATAACTACTTTTATTATTTCCTCTAGGGCATATCTCCAACATCTATAAGTGTGGGATTCGAGACCATAGCCAACAAAAATACCCTCTAGTGCTTTGGAATCAAATTTGTACAAACAAACACCCTTTATGCGATAGAAACACTTACAACCGAACACCCGGAAGTATGAAACGTTGGGCTTGTTAACAGGTAAGAATTTCATATGGAGTCTTGATCAATTTTTTGCGGAGGTAGAGCTGGTTCGATGCATGACATGTGGTGGAGATTGCTTCGGCCCAAAAATTGTATGGAGATTTAAACTCCGCCAACATGGTCCTATCCATATCAATAAGAGTCTGGTTCTTCCTCTCGGCTACACCATTTTGTTGAGGGGTATATGCAGCGGATTATTGGTGTTTTATCCCCTCATCACTAAGAAATACATTCAAGGTGTAGTTCTTGAACTTGGTGCCGCTGTCAGTCCTTATTATCAACACGGGGACATTGTATTGACATTGAACCATGTTGATGAAGTCGATGAAGTTCTCTTGGGTCTCACTTTTTAGCTTGAAGAAATATACTCATGTGTATCTTGAATAGTCATCAACAATCACCAAACAATATTTCTTCCCACCAAGACTTGCATGAGATGGAGGACCAAAGAGATCCACATGAAGGAGCTCTAAGATCCTCTTGGACTTGACATACTTCTTTGGCTTGTGGGGAGAATCATGCATCTTTCCTTCAACACAAGCCTTGCATACATGATCTTTGGCAAAGCAAGCATTTTATTTTAGTCCAACAATATGGACCTCCTTGTGGAGACTTTGCAAAGTTCTCATGTTGACATGGGCTAGACGACGATGCCATAACCAACCCACATCGGCCTTTCCGAATAGGCACATCGCGCTTGTAGTGGTTTCCCCGAAAAGTCCACCACATACAAGTCATTTTCGACGTACCCAACAAAAGCGACCTTTAGAGACTTGCTACACATGAGGACCACAATATCATCATCATCAATAAAGAAAACAAAGCCCATCTTTCCAAGATCACGGACTGAAAGTAAATTATAGCCAAGGGTCTCAACAAGCATGACGTCCACGAGTGTAATATCATGGGCAACCACAACCTTGCCAAGACCCATTACCTTAGACTTTGACTTGTCGGCATATGTCACGGATATTTGATCATTATTTGGTCTCAACTCCTTTACAATAGATTTGCTTCTAGTCATATGACTTGTGCATCCACTATTAAGCACCCGCTTTGACTCTCCGGAAGCATAGGTCTACAAAAGATTAAACTAGTTTTTAGGTACCCATTTTTAATGGGTCCTCTTTTGTTAGCAACAAGGGTCTTGGGAACCCAAATAGACCAAGCAATATATCCATCAAGTGGGCCAACATATTGTGCATACACATCACTATAATAATCATGCATTAAGACATAGTGAGGGTTAGCACTTCCCGCAAAGTCATCTTGTGACATAGTTTTACCACTTGTGGTCTTACTACCAACAATGGCCTTATATTTTTATTGTGCGGGCTTGACCTTCTTGTTGTTGTTGTTGTTGTTGTTGTTGTTGTTCTTCTTCTTCTTCTTCTTCTTCTTCTTCTTGGATTTAGAGACAAAGACAATGCCCCCTTTCTCACCATTTGGCCCTTGCTTACTCAAGAGGTCATCAATGGACTTGTTTCCTTTGGGAAAGGTGGCCTTAAATAGCTCCCCCTTCAACCTAGCATTTTATTCAAGTATATTTGTACAACTAGAAGGAATGAAAGTACTAGGTGAGGATTGGTCAATTGAGTTTGAAGCTTTTCACGAGACTTTGTGAGTAACAATAGTTCACTCTCCAAGGCCTTGTGAGCCTTGTCAAGCACCCTAAAGTCCTCGGGAATTTTTTCATGAACAACACCAAACTCAATCTTGTCCTTTTTATCCCTTTTATATTTAGCAATAGCATGGTCACGTTCCTTGATGAGTTTATTAATAATTAGGTCATTTGCTTCATCAAGTCCTTCATGTTTTATTTCAAGAGACATCCTAGTCTCTTGTTCTTCTTCTAGAGCATTATTTAGAGCTTCTAACTCAACCATGTTCTCTCTCGCTAATTTACATCTCTCATCAAGAAGCTCTTGTGTGTGAGAAAGTTGATTTAAGAGGTCCACAAACTGTTTCTTGTGCTCCCTTGCAAGTTAGTCATAAACACATCAAAAGCAACTAATTCCTTTTTGACCTTAAGAGATATCTCATCATAAAAATCACCATCAACCAAGGAGGAGGGAAGTGTCAATGATAATACCTCTATTCCTCTTGCCATAAGGCAAGTGGCGTTCTTGTTGGAGATGTTCTCATTTGGAGATTCGAAGAGGGAGAATGCGGGAGTAGAAGTAGTGGCAAGAGCAGCCACCCCACATAATGTTTCCTCTTCATCATCTTCATTGTCGGAGGAGTATTCTTCATGTGTTATCAAGACAATTTCACTTGACTTCTTGTTGATGGGATTCTTCTTGATGAAGGGTTTCTTGAAGGGAGCCTTGGAGTTTTTATTCAACACAAGTTTACCCCCATGATCTTCTCTTTTCTCATAGGGACAACCGACAACAAAGTGATAGCGGTCACCACAATTGATGCAAGTTCTCAATTTAGAACCATTGTCTCTTCTCCCATTTGGGTTGCTTCTTCGTTGCATCTCCATCTTGGCCTTGGCGGGGTCTTTCCAAAAGTTTCTTGCATAGAAGGCCATGTATTCACCATGAGAAACCTTGACATCATCGGGGGGGGGGGGGGGCTCATAGATAAGCCTTCATCACTTTAATCTTCATCCACATACTCCACAACTTTGGATTTTAGGGCAAGATTGACACCATTGCTCATACCAAGGGCTCGATCACGGGCATCTTTGGCATTCTTGGCTACAACCTTGAAAGCGGCCGTCTCTTGCATAACTTCATTGGAGGTCATGAGATGGTAGTTTCCTTGTAGACTCTTCAATTCGATGGGCTCAAAGGGCATGAGGGCACTCACATATTTACTTTTTATCCAAGCATCATCCACATGTGAGGCACCCACATTCCTAAAAGCGGTGGCAGTGGACTTGAGCCTACGATACATATCTTCATGATCCTCACCATCCTTCATATAGAAGCCTTCAGCCTCATAGCTTCGTGCATCATACCGGTTTCTTCTCATGCTTTCATTTCCAACGTATAGCTCGGTGAGAGCATCCCAAGCTTCCTTAGCGGTGTTGAGGTGTTCAATGTGAGGGTAATATTTTGCACCCAAACCTTGTTGAATCATGTGTAAAGCGGTGGCATTGAGTTGGCTATTGACAACTTCTCTTCTTGTCAAGTTGGTTGGATCCTGATATGTCGTAAACATATCTATAATTTTTTATACTCCATGCTTGTTTTATATCCACTTTCTTATGTTTTGTTTACACTTTGAAGTATTTTTATACATTTTCTAGAACTAACCTATTGACAAGATGCCGCAATGCCAGTTGGCTATTTTTGGTTTCATAAAAGCTAGTAAATAAATATTCTCGTAATTGGACGGAACAAAAGCCAAAGTCAATATTTTACTAGAAGAAACATGGAGTCCGGAGGGGAGACAAAGTGGGTCCATGAGGTGGCCACACATAGGGCTGGCGCGGCCACCCCCTACGGCACGCCGCCCCATGGTGTGGGCCCCTCAGGCGCCCACCGGCCTTGCCTCTTCTCCTATATAAGCACCCTGATGCATAAACCCTAAGCACCCGATCAAATCTCCACGAAACTGTCTGTAGCTATCGCCATCTCCATCCCTATATCGTGGTGGATCCGAAGCTCTACCTGGCACCCTGCTGGAGGGGAGAGATCATCCCAGAGGCCTTCTTCATCACCATGCCAGCCTCCAGAGTGATGCGTGAGTAGTTCACCCTTGGACTATGGGTCCATACAGTAGCTATATGGTTGTTTCTCCTCCTTTGTGCTATCATGTTTAGATCTTGTGAGCTTCGTTCATGATCAAGATCATCTATTTGTAATCCTACATGTTGTGTTTGCGGGGATCCGATGGATATTGAGTACTATGTCAGATTTATTATTGATTTTATCATGTCTATGTTATTTGTGATCTTGCATGCTCTCTGTTGCTAGTAGCTATCTTGGCCAAGGAGATGCTTGTAACTCCAAGAGGGAGTATTTATGCTCGATAGTAGGTTCATGCCTCTAGTCATCTGGGAGAGTGACAGAAACTTCTAAGCTTGTAGATGTGTTGTTTCTACTAGGGAAAAACAACAATCCTTTGTCCAAGGGCAATTTTATTGTTTACTTTACACACATTGCTTAATGCAATTATCTGTTGCTTGCGACTTAATACTGGAAGGGGTTCGTATGATAACCTAAAGGTAGATTATTATTCATAGATGCAGTTGGATTAAAGTCCATGTATTATGTTGTAATGCCCAAACAAATCTCGTAGGAATCAAGATGTCTAGTATATGCATTGTTATGCATTTTCAATCTATCAATTGCCCTGCTGTAATTTGTTCACCCAACATGCTATTTATCCTAAGGAGAACACCTCTAGTGAACTGTGGACCCCGGTCTATTCCTTATCATTGATATACCATCTATTGTTTACTGTTTACTTTCTACAAGCAAATCACTATCTTCGACACTATACGTTTAATCCTTTGTTTTCAGCAAACCGGTGAGATTGACAACCTCACTGTAAGTTAGGGCAAAGTTATGTGGTTGTGTTGTGTAGGTTTCAAGTTGCTAGCAACACCTTGGAGTTGTTTCCTTACTCCTACTGGTTTAATAACCTTGATTTCATAACTGAGGGAAACTTGCTGCTGTGCTCATCATACCTTCCTCTTGGGGTTCCCAACGATCTCTACATATCTGAGCCATCAAGCACTTTTATGGCGCCGTTGCCGGGGATTTAAGGACAACTTCAATCTCTTCCTCCTCGTCAGTCACTTTTCAGGGAGAAAGAAGATTCTTGCAAGGGGAGTCTCTCACAACAAATCTCTTTACTTTGTTTTTATTTTAGTTTATTTTGCTTTGTTTTGCTTGTTTCTTTTTATCAAAAATACAAAAAAAAAAGGTTGTACTGGTTTGTTTCTTTTTATAAAAAACACAAAAAAATTAGTTCTTTCTTTAGTTGCCTTGTTTTTAGCTCACCATGTTGATCCCTAAGTTCACCCTGAAAGACCTTTCAATAGGTACTGGCTCTATAATTGGGAAAGATAATATTGAAGAATTATTTAATCATGTTAGCAAGCATGAGGATATTGAGGATAGATCCTTAGCAGAACTTGCTCCAAATTATGAAATTGATGCAGCCTCTTTAGTTCACATGTTGGAGGCTAGGTTTGTTAACCTTAACCCCATGATGCAAGTAATGTTTCTTAAACTTAAAGATATTAAACATACTGAAAAAAGAGATTTTATTCTGGAAACTTTGCTAAAAGAATTCAATGATATTGCTAAGGAAGCTAGAAAGGTCTTTGATCGTTTTAATATGCTAGGATCATGTGTAGATGTTATTGGTTACTATAAAAGTTGGACAAAACCAAACCCAAAATGGAGAGGAAATTAAAATACCAATACCTTTTAAACTTGTAGGAATGCATGAAGCCTTAGAGAATAATTTTGATTGGATTATTCCTGAAAACCCGTTTGATGAAAATAGTGAACCCAAGAGTATTGAGAGAGGATCCTCTAGAACTTATTTGGATGAGATACCATGCCTTGTTAAAGAAATTTCTGGTATTGATCTTGATGCTTCTTCATTAAAAAATACTTGATTCTTGCTTCATATGCCTAGCTTAAAGGCGTTAAAGAAAAGTACTATTGGGAGATAACCCAAATTATTTTTATTTCCAGTAAGTTTTTCTTTTGTTGAGTCTTGGAAGTTACTGAATCTGTAATAAACTCTCCTTATACTTTTTATGTGGTTTTTGTGCCAATAATAAACTCTAATGAGACAGAAGTAAGATTTGGGGAAGTTGCTGTCCTGAAACAGATTTGTGTGCTTCACTGTAAAAATTTGTGAAAAATCCCAGTACGTCAGATTGAGCTGTAATTTTATGAGTATATGACCCAGGTTATTATCTAACTTTATTTAGTTTAGCACTTTTCTATTAAAGCAACATAAGGTTTTCGAAAAAATTCGGTCTTTGTCTGCTGGTCTGTTTTGACAGATTTCTGCCATTATTTGCATTTGCCTCTTAATCGGTTTATTTTTTAGTTCTCTTTGATCACTTGAGCTTTTTAAAGAAATTGATACAGTAGCTTGTGTTCTAATGGAAGTTTTACTTGTGTTGAAACTAAACCCAAAGACTTATTATCTTGAATACACTAATGTTGCCAATGAAGAATTGTGTGAAGTTTTGTATGAAGGAAATTTTCAAGTGTAGGGGAAGAATAATGTGATGAGATGAAGAATGGACAAAACCTTAAGCTTGGGGATGTAACCCGTGTCACCCCAAGAAATATTCAAGAGGTACAAGCGTCAAAGGTTAGGGATGCCCAAGGCATCCCCTTCTTCATCAATAAAAATCTCAGGTCTTCTTTCTAGACACTTTATTTATATTGCTTCATGCACTTTTGTGTTGTTCTTGGAGCATATTTGTTTTTGTTTTTAGTTTTATTTTGTTTGGTTTGCTGAATAAATTAGTTGGACCCCCGCATTCTTATTTTGTTTCAAATAAGTTGTTTGGTGTTGGAAAGGAGTTAAAGGTTTCATGCTTATAGTGGTACAAAAGGAAGCTTGTTTTGACTGTGGCTTACACTTTATCATGTCATTTTAGATGTTTCTTTGACCATATTCTTAGTGATTATTGTTGTAGCATTACTTGTTCTAAACAATTGATATTGCTTAATGTGCCTTGAAAGAATCATGCGTTATTTTAGCATACAAAATCATAATATTGTGGTATTCTCCTTTGATGCTTTATTTGGGTTGACTTGGCACATGCTTACACCATGTTAAGACTATGAACTAGTCACCTTAGCCTCTATAATCATTTAGTTTTTGAATTGTGATATCACTTTATGCTTTAATTAATAATGTTTTGTCGCTCTGCATGATTATGGCCATTATTGCTCTCTTAGTTGGTCGCTCCCAGTCTTTTGCTAGCCTCCACTTGTACTAAGTATGATCTCTACTCGTGCATCCAACTCCCAAGAAACCAAGTTATTCCAAAGATTCCACTATAAACTCCTATTCATGGTGTGTTACACCATTCCAAGTATATTCATGTATTTATCTATCTTCCAAAGTAAACTTTTGTTATGTGAAAATTAGTGAATAAAGCTCTCACAAACTTGATGGCACATTTTATTTCTTGCACCTAATAAACTTGAACCATTGTGACAATCTTATGATGCTTGTATGCTTGCAAATTATAAGTTGGGAGTTAGCAAAACCATGTTTATTCATTGCACTTATTTATTCAGTTGATATCATGTTCTTTTGTTTATGGATGCCAGCGGTGTGAACTAATATGGGAACTTGTAATTCCATGGAGTATGTTTATGTGTTAGAGAAACGCATGGGCGGCTAGCCTAAGCCATGCCTAATCATGGTGGAAACTTGCAGCATAACCATAATGAGCATTCTGTGAAGCATCCTTAATAAAAACCTATGCAAATAGCAAATAAAAAGATCGTTGAGATGCTCATTGTATGTTGCCTTGTCATTTTGATATGGGATAGATCCTGTGTCATGGGGCAAGGGGTACCCTATTGGCGGTTCTCTATTATACACATACACTTACAATGACAAGAACTTGCTTGTGAACAAAGTTGAGTAGCATGAGGTCTGGTACTCGTACTCAAGGGGCATGAGACTTTCAACTTATGATATGTCAAGCATATAACTCATATTTGACTCACTTTAACCTTAATCATGTCAAGTTTCTTATGATAGGGGCAATGAGATCTAAAAGCTAATAAGTACCATAATCTTTGGAAGCTCTTTATGAAACTTGAAATCCCTACTTCCCTCTGTGAAGGGCCTTTCTTTTTACCTTTTGTTGAGTCTCCATCTTCTATCTTGATGCACCAATTAAGAGAGCATAGTTGTCATTCTTAGTTTAATGTGCATTGTCCCAAAACTTATTGATTGATTCATAACTTTGATATTGCTTGTTCTTAAATTATTTGTATCTAGTCACCCTTATGAACTTTGAAGGTGTTCTATGCATTTATGTTTTGATATACCATGAAGGACAAGCTGAATACCACTCTTGCTATGTTTTATATATGTGAAACAAAAAAATGTCTTTCAATGTTCATGATCTTCTGTTTGTACCTTTTCATGTTACAACATAGTTGCTATGTCTTATTGTTAGAACTACATCTTTCATGCTCATGTTTAAAGTACTATGATCCCAGCTATCAATGCTTTACAATACCTTGGTCAATTGTGATAGCATGTCACCTCAAAAAAAATTATCACTTACCTACTCGAGGATGAGCAGGAGTTAAGCTTTGGTATGCTTGATACATCGTAAACTATCTATAATTTTTTATGCTCCATGCTTATTTTATATCAACTTTCTTATGTTTTGCTTACACTTTGAGGTATTTTTATACATTTTCTAGAACTAACCTATTGACAAGATGTCGCAGTGCCAGTTGCCTGTTTTTTTTTTTTTTTTCAGAAAAGCTAGTAAAGAAATATTCTCGAAATTGGACGGAACAAAATCCAAAGTCAATATTTTACCAGAAGGAACACAAATTCCGGAGGGGAGATGAAGTGGGGCCATGAGGTGGCCACGCCTAGGGCAGGCGCGACCACCCCCTAGGGCGTGCCGCCCTATGGTGTGGGCCCCTCATGCGCCCACTGACCTTGCCTCTTCTCCTATATAAGCACCCCGATGCAGAAATCCTAAGCACCCGATCAAATCTCCATGAAACAGTCCGTAGCCGCCGCCATCTCCATCCCTAGATCAGGGGGGTCCGAAGCTCTTCCAGGCACCCTGCCGGAGGGGATATATCACCCCGGAGGCCTTCTTAATCACCATACCAGCATCCGGAGTGATACGTGAGTAGTTCACCCTTGGACTATGGGTCCATACAGTAGCAAGATGGTTGTTTCTCCTCCTTTGTGCTATCATATTTAGATTTTGTGAGCACAATTCATGATCAAGATCATCTATTTGTAATCCTACATGTTGTGTTTGCAGGTATCCGATGGATATTGAGTACTATGTCAGATTGATTATTTATTCTATCATGTTTATGCTATTTATGATCTTGCATGCTCTCCGTTGCTAGTAGCTATCTTGGCCAAGCAGATGCTTGTAACTCCAAGAGGGAGTATTTATGCTTGATAGTTGTAACATCCCAAATTTCATCAAATGCAAAATCATGTATTGCATTCATATCATCATAGCATCTAGAGCTTGCATAAAAAAATTCAAAGTTTGAAATCAAATAAAACCATTTTTATGCCTTTATTATATTCATATGAGGCATGGTTTTATTTTTATTTTCAAAAGACAAAAGTGTTTTTGAGTGGACAGATGTGTTTGACACACTTTTGAATGCTAGGATCACAGTACAAAAGTGTGGAAAAGGTGTGAATTCAAACAAGTTTGAATTTGGGTTTCAAATTCATTCCTGAAAATCAAAACAGAAAAGAAAATGGGCAAAGAAAAAATAAACACCTGCGCTACCTATTCGGCCTAGCAGCACTAGCGGCCCATCTAGCCCACCCGGGGTTTCCCCCTCTCCTCCCTCTCTCACCCGCGCGAGCCATACCCCACAGTCGCTGACGACTGGGCCCAGTGCCACCTCACCTTCATCCCCAAAATCCCACGCCCGCACACGCCGCCGTCGCCGCCCGTTTCTTCCCTTCACTGCCGCAAACGAATTTGCTTCAATTCGCGTTGATTGCTCACGTGACTTTCGCCCCAGCCCCAGTTACTTAATCCCCTCTGCCTCGCGGTCATTTCCCCTCACTCGCCACCGTCTAATCGCCACCAGGCTGCCGACAATCAAGATCGCACTGCTGCTGCCCGACGCACTCCGGCGAGCTATTCCGGTGAGTATAGCGCGCCCCTCTACCTCTCGTTCATGCGAGTGTGCTCCTCTGGTTCTTTCGCTTCTTCTCATGATCTCTGTTTGCCTGCTTGTGACCCAGAACATCGTCCCCGTCAACCGATGTGAGCACCCGACACCGACCGCAACTCTGACGAGTAATTCCGGTAAGGATCGAGCGCCCCTTGCTTTCTCGTGACCTAGGTCTTCGCCTTCGTCGCTGTTTGCGAAAGCCCGATGCCAGCAGCAACTCCGACGAGCTCCTACGCCTACGTCCGTGCGCCCCAGCCCAAGCCAATCGCACCTTGAGCTTCCTCGCGTCCGTGCAAACCTGGTAAGCCTCACCACCATTCCATTTGCCCCCTAGCGCCGCCAGAACGTCGCCGGCAGTGTCGTTGCTGCCGCAGTAGCTATCAGCGCCGCTAGGTTTTGGTCACATGCTCTAGAGCCGTTAGATCTAGATCCTGCGGCGTAGATTAGATCACTTACCCAACCGTTTTGTTTAGATCTGGCGTGTTGGATATGACTTGATCCAATGGAGCGGAAGGGTGATCCTTAACGAAACGGTATCAGCCAATAGGAACGCGCCGCGTGTCTGGTTGTTTGATTTAAAATCTGTTTTTGAATCTATTAGTTGATTTAACTTGTAAAATTCACAACTTTAGTTCTGTTTGTCCAAAATTTGCAAATAATATATCATTGGATTCAGAAAATCAAACCCTACATATCTATGGCCTCGTATTGGTCATTTTCTTCTGGAAAAATAGGATTATTTGCAGAACCATTTCTAGGCCTATTTTGCATATAAAAATTATTTAGAAAATGTTTTTAAATTGAATTTGAGTTTATTTAGACTTTAGAAAGTTTACTTTGAGTTTAGTACTGTTTAGTTTGATTTGTTTGTATAGAAAAAAAATCATTCCATTCCATTTTCATGCATTCATATATATTTTTGTGTGAATATTTGAATGTGAATTTTTGTGTTATGATTTTATGTGTAGATTTTGGTGATAGTGGTGATTGTGATTGTGAGGAATGTTGCTACTCTCCCAACTATCAAGGCAAGCAGTGCTTCATATATTTTGTCCTATTATTTTGACTATGCATTAGTGATATTTTGAGTAGGATTTGCATGGATATTTTTGCCACGTTTATACTATGCTATGCCTTGGGAAATCCTAGTAGTTGTAGTCTTAGTAGATTTTTCCCTAATTTAAGAAAACTTGTCATGTTATCATGCTTAGTTTAGCTAGTAGAAAACAAGGGTGGAATATTCATGCTATGAAATTTTGCTAAGTCTATGACTTGTGTTTTTGATTAATAAAACAACTATGTGAATGAATCACCTGGGTGGAATGGTATGGTTGATTTATGTTGAGTGATTACACAAGGCCCATGTCTATGGTTTACCTTGTGTATCATACTTGTGGATTGCCACCAGGAACAAAGGGATTTGAGATATTTAGTGTTGAGAAGCTTCTAGTGCAACCACATGGCATATGGGATCTGCCTTGACCAAATAGGTTGCAAGAACTTAGCCAGATGGATAGTTGGTGGTAGGGTGATAGGATGGAACGCGTCCATGGTGGTCTAAGGGAATGCTTCTAAAAAGTCTTGTCTCGATGCATGTCGAGTCTTGTGGGGAAAGTGCACCACCTCTCGAGAGGGTAAAACCTAAGTACTTAGTCGTGTCCCCGACAACGGACAATTTGAGCATAGAAGACATTGAAGCAATCAAGGATCTCCTCATCCCAATTTCTAAGTTAAAAACTTGTGGTTGAACAAGGGTAAAGGTTCACCAATGTCTATTGGTGGTTCCTTGGGTGTTTTTGTCAAACAAAAACTTAGTGTTTTAAACTAATAAGTCAAAACCTTATTTTGAGCAATGCCAGCCTAAGCTACACTTAGCCAAATTCATATAGATGATAGATACTACTATACTACTATGGTATCACTTACCAATACAATTCCAAATGTATTAACCCACTATGGCTGTAACTTATGATGTTGTCGGTTACTCTGATGGAGACTAGGGTTGTGAGTCTACACTCAAGATGTTTGCCTGTGGCACATGAAGATGTAGACTTATAGTTATTTACTTTATGTTATAAACTCTTTGTACTACCTTGGGCTATTGAGTTGTAAAGACTATGTTATCCCTGGAATGATGATGTAATAACGACCTTTGTATCTGTGTACTTTATCTTAAACTGTGGATGCTAGCATTTGATCCAGGGACTAGCATTGCAATCACAGGGGCCTTTACGTTTAAAAGGTGGGGTCTTACAGATGGTATCAGAGCACTGTGTTGCCTGTAGGGTTATGACCCTAAGATGGATTAGACTAAGGAAACCACTAGGAAGAAAATGCAACTCTTTGCAAAAAATCCACACTTGTCTTTTTCTTTTCGTAAACCTCTCCTAATCTTCTTTCTCATCTCTATTTGTAGATGGCCCCCATCAATGAAGCCGTCGAGAAGGGACCACTCATGACCATGACCTTAGAATGTGAGACGGAGTTTCCCAAGGCACTCAAAAACCTCATGGTTAGCTTGGGAATACATGGCAAAGACATGTACAAAGGATTTCTAGTGATGGATGAATGATAAGAATATTGGTGGGTGCAACTCCACTTGTATAAAAACAAAGGAGACAACCACAAAGAGTCGGGATTCTACATGATCACCAACTCAGAAATGTATATGTCATTCTTTGACTCTGCAAGAAATGCATCTTGGAATGCTATCAAGAACTTGGTGAAAGACTCAAGTGTAGAATGCTCAACACTCAAAATGACCTTAGAGAAGAGAAGAAGTATACCCAAGACTTAGAGACCGCCATAAAATGTCTAAGGGAAGATATCATAGACTTATCATATGAGTGAGAATTGTGAAGTACTCCGATAGTTGGACCACCACACTTGTCGTTTTTATCGCGTTAATTTTTTCATCATACCAACCTATGAGGTATGGCAAGTTTTTGTCTAAGTTATGTTTGAACCTTAGTGCTTGTGGTAGGTTTTGTATGCCATGACTTGTATGTTTTATTGTTGAATGTATGCTTTTGACTTTTGTTTCACTATCTTATGTTTTCTCTCTACTTGTGTTGATTCTGATTTTTTCTATCCTATGTAATAGATGCCTAGATTTGTTGTCAGCATTGCCGAGGAGTTCAAGGGAACTCATTTTGGTTCTCGTCTTGTGGAGCTCACTAGTGTGCTCAATCTCCCATTTCCTAGCATTAAGGTACTTCAGCTTACGAAGTTCGGGAGGAAGGATCTTTGGGGCTTTAGAGTCTCGCAGCCTGGATGCCAGACGGAGCCACTCACCGAGGAGATTACCTTCAAATTGATGCATGATGACAAGGAGAAGGGACTAGACATAGTCATGCAGGAGCTGCTAGGACGCCTCTGCGGACGTCACTCCACCGAGCTCAGGGGCCTCTACTTTCACCTGTTTGGGAGATGTGACGAGCAGGGAGAGGCTGTTGCGTATGATGATGCTACTAGAGAGACTATCGAGCCAGTGCGTCTGTATCTCCAGGACCTAGAGAGCCTCATTAGACACCTTGACACTGATAGGACCAACATCATGCTTAGCAATGACGAGCTTTAGGTTCAGTTGAGGGAGAAGGACAAGCTCTTCGTGGAGCAAGACGAGATCATCAAGGATATGGAAGCTAGATTCGAGAGCCAAGACAAGAGGTTCAAGAATCAAGAGAAGAGAGTGCAGGACAGAAACAAGAAGATCAAGGACATGAGGGCCGAGATAGAACTCAAGGATTGTGAGGTAGAGACTCAGCAAGGAGTGATAAAGAGGTTGCGCTCGCAGAAGAGAGCCCTTCGTGCGAAGATTGAGGCCTTGACCACCAATGTGGAGGAGTACAAGACAGCCATGGAGACATCTAGACTTACTCTAGTGGACGAGGAGGTCGACATGGAGGAGTAGTGTTGACTACTCGACTATATATTTATCTATCATCCTTTCATTTATCGAGTCGCAATGGTCATCCAACATGTGGATGGGTTTGCTAGTGTGTTTATCTTTCCAAAACTTGTTGTTTACGTTGTTTAAACTCTATGTTTATCTTATGCTTGTTTATTGGTGTTTATTGCTATGTGATGTATTGTGCATGTTAGAATCTATGGGCTATATCTCATTACTCATCCTTATTGAAACCACAGATGCCTCTCCGTCATGCCAATCCCAACCAAAACAAAAATAACAACAATGGCAACGAGATGCAGCAGCTGATGACATCTCAAACTCAGTTGATGCAGATGATGACCCAGTTCATGGCGAATCAGAATCAAAACAACAATAACAACAACAACAACAACAACAACAACAACAACAACAACAACAACAACAACAACAACAACAACAACAACAACAACAATCAAAACAACCAACCAGCCTTTGACATGCTTACAAGGTTTTTGAAGTTGAGGCCTGCCAAGTTCTCGGGAACCACTGATCCCATGGTAGCCAATGACTGGCTATGTTCTGTGAATTAGGACTTGGTCACCATGGGCTGCACGGATTAAAAAAAGGTCAGATTTGCAGCACATCTGCTTGAAGGACCAGCAACCACATGGTGGGACAACTTCCAAATCACTACTCCTATTGAGGAAGTGACTTGGGCTATATTTGAGGATGGGTTCCGCACTGCTCATATCTCTTTAGGAGTGATGAGTTTGAAGAAGAAGGAATTCCACAATCTTAAGCAACGTCACCGCAGTGTGGCACAGTATATTGAGGAGTTCAACAATCTGGCACGCTATGCACCGGATGAGGTTGACACTGATGCTAAGAGGAAGGAAAAATTCCTTGAAGGGCTGAATGATAAGATGAACATGCAGCTATCTGTTGCATATGTCCCAACTTATCAATCACTATGTGACAAGGCCACCATCTTGGAAAGCATGATGAAACAAGTGGAGAATAGGAAGAGGAAGCATCACTTTGACAAGCATAGCTCAGGATCGTCTCACAAGCGTTCCCATGGTGATTATAGTAGAGGTTCTGGATCTCACAAGCATGGGAAGTATAACAGCCACCACAACAGTAACTGTCACCATGACAACAAGCACCACCGTAGTCATGACAATGATAGATATAAGAACCACAAGAGTAGACACAAGAGCCATCACGGTGGGAATGGAAATGGAAGTCAGCCTGCTAAAAGATATATCAGTCAGGTTGAGTGCTTCAAGTGCAAGAAAACCGGACACTATGCAAATGAATGCCCAGAAAAGAAGGTTGATGGAGCCAACAAGCCAAACCCATTTCAGAAGGGTCAAGTGAACCACATCAATGTGGAGGAAATCTATGAGGAATCTGATGTTGTGGCTGGTAAGTTCAAGCTTAATTCTTTTCCAGCACTTGTTCTTTTTGATACCGCGGCATCACATTCATTCATATCAAGAGAATTTATTGATAAAAATGGACTTCCAACTAAAACAATTGGGTGTCCTATTAAAGTAAGCACTCCCGGTGGAGAGATGATAGTGAATTTTGGATGTCATGATCTAGTGATAGAATTTGGAAAGTATAAGTTTCCAGTTAGTCTGATAATCCTAGATTCCCAAGGATTGGATGTAATTTTGGGCATGGATTGGATGACTAAGGTTGTGTGTGGTTGAGATTTTCTGCTAGATTCACGTTGAAAAATCTAGAATCTATACCAAACAGGTTTGTAAGCCGGTCCAGATTTTGTAACGCAGCTGATTCCTACCGTGTAAATTGAAAGCACCCCTGCCCCAAGATTCCAGCGCGTTGCGTCAGGTGAAGTTGCAGAGAATTACCCGCAGTGCCACCGATAAGTGAAAAGTGGACGGTTCAAACTCTTATTTTCTCCTGCATCCCGACTGGTTCTTCTCCGTCTTTCTCTTTTCCCCACAACTCACGCACATACAGAGGAAACAGGCGGCTAGGGTTCCTCCTTGGCGCCCAACTCCGGCTGCCCCGGCAGTATACCGGTATGAATACGAGCTTCCTCCTTTCATTCCTCTATAACACATATTCCCAGCATCCATCTCGCACTCATGACTCACGAGCATCACCCCAGGTTGGCCGGCCGGCCGTCGCCTTCATCGTTTTGCTCGTCTCTCTGTCGCAAGAAATATTCTGGTGTCCTTAGCTCTGGCCGCTGCCTAGTGCGCCTGCCCTGTACTACCATGCCGTTATTGTCAAGCACGCACGGCCGGAAGGACAGCGGACGCGGGTGGCGGCTCCCCGAGGTTCTCTTCTAGGAGCGGCAGCTCGCACTTCATGGCGGACAGGCTTGGCAGCTGCTTCTAGCGAGGCTCCTGGAGAACCAACGGGAGTGAAATTGTTAGAGGAGGCAGTCCGTGAAACCATTTACCTATAAGTATACCCGCCAAAAAAGTGTTAGCTATATGTATAATAAAACATTAATGATAGAAATTTCCTTTCCAAAGCGGTCAATTTATATATTGTACACATCATTATTCTATGATCATTTGTATATAAATAATCTTAAAGTAGCTTAGAGACATTTTTTATCAAAATCTATAGTTGACAGTTGTTCCAACCAAACAACTTCTAGATTTCCCGCAGCTGTCAGCTCACAGCTGATTTTCCACAGCTGATTTCCCGCAACTGATTTTCAGAAATCTGCAGTTCAACCAAACGCACCCTAAGTATGAAGGAGTAATTGATTGTGCCAATTGTATTGTTACACTCACAACCCCGGATAAGAAACGGATTAGGTTCAAGTCTAACTTTGAATCTAAAGGGAGTAAGCTAAATTCTCTTAAGGGGGTTAGCATAGACAGTGTACCAGTTGTGAAGGAGTATCCGGATGTGTTTCCGGAGGAGTTACCAGGAATGCCACCACATAGAGATGTGGAGTTTCTGATTGACCTACTGCTAGGATCTGGACCAATAGCAAAGAGACCCTATAAGATGACAGTTGATGAGTTGAAAGAACTCAAGAAACAACTTGGAGAACAGTTGCAGAAAGGATTTATCCAACCAAGTTCTTCATCTTGGGGTGCACCAGTTCTGTTTGTTGAGAAGAAGGATAGAAGTCAAAGGTTATGCATAGATTACCATTCACTCAATGAGGTAACTATAAAGAACAAGTACCCTTTGCCTAGAATCAATGATCTATTTGATCAGCTAGAAGGAGCCCGTGTGTTCTCAAAGATTGATCTCCGGTCAGGCTACTTTCAGCTAAAAATTAGAGAGCAAGACATACCTAAGACTGCTTTTACCACTAGGTATGGTTTGTATGAGTATACCGTGATGCCATTTGGATTAACAAATGCACCAGCTTATTTCATGAACATGATGAACAAGGTGTTCATGGAATTCCTTGACAAGTTTGTTGCCGTATTCATCAACGACATTTTGATCTATTCCAAGAGCAAATAAGAGCATGAAGATCATTTGTGTTTGATACTTGAGAAGCTCAGGGAGCATAAGTTGTATGCCAAGTTCAGCAAGTGTGAATTCTGGTTGAATGAAGTTGGATTTCTCGGACATATTGTGTTAGGAGATGGTATAGCTGTCGATCCCGCAAAAGTGTTAGCTGTAACAGAGTGGGAATCTCCCAAGTCAGTTAAGGAAGTTCGTAGTTTCCTTGGCTTGGCAGGATACTATAGAAGATTTATTAAGAATTTCTCAAAGGTAGCTAAGCCAATGACGGAGTTACTTAAGAAAGAGAAAAGGTCCGATTGGACTGAAGGTTGTGAAATCAGTTTCCAAGAATTGAAGAAGAGACTAGTATCAGCACCAGTCTTGTGTCTGCCGGACTTGGAGAAGGATTTCCAAGTCTATTGTGATGCATCTCACCAAGGATTGGGGGGGAGTTTTGATGCAAGAAGGGAAAGTTGTGGCTTATGCCTCGAGACAACTCAAAACTCATGAAGTGAATTATCCTACTCATGATTTAGAGTTAGACTCTGTTGTCCATGCACTCAAAACATAGAGACACTATCTTTTGGGAAAATGTTGTGAAGTGTTCACGGACCACAAGAGTTTGAAATATATTTTCACTCAGAAAGAACTCAATATGAGACAAACAAGGTGGCTAGAGCTCATCAAGGACTATGACTTGAGTTTGCAATACCATCCCGGTAAAGCAAATGTTGTAGCGGATGCTTTAAGTCGTAAGGTTTATGTGAATGGCCTTACTAAGGGAGAATTGCCAGATGATTTGTGTGCCCAATTCAAAGATCTAAGATTGGAGATAGTGCCCGAAGGATATCTCATCTCATTGGAAGTTCAACCAACATTGTTGGACAAGATTAAAGAAGCCCAAAAGTTGGACAAGGAAATAGAGGAGATTAAAGGTAAAATTAGTAAAGGAAAGGCTAAAGGATTCCATGAAGATGAACAAGGTACTTTATGGTATGGAAAATGTATCTGCATTCCGCAAGATCCGGAGCTTCAGAAATTGATTCTGCAAGAAGCACACAACTCACCATATTCCATTCATCCAGGTAACACCAAAATGTACATGGATGTGAAGGAAAGATTTTGGTGGAACAATCTCAAGAAAGATATCACGGAACATATTGCATTGTGTGTAGTCGAGTGAAAGCGGAACATCAGAAACCAGCAGGGTTATTGCAACCACTACCTATTCCTGATTGGAAGTGGGATAAGATTGGTATGGACTTTATCACCAGATTGCCAAGGACCAGATCTGGATATGATTCCATTTGGGTTGTTGTGGATCTCCTAACTAAAGTGGCTCATTTCATACCCGTGAAGACTACATATACAAGTGCTAAGTTAGCTAAGATCTATATGAACAGGATTGTATGTCTGCATGGAGTACCTAAGAGTATTGTGTCTGATAGAGGAACTTAGTTCACTTTGCATTTTTGGCGACAATTACATGAATCATTGGGAACAAGGTTAGAGTTCAGCACAACTTTTCACCCCTAGACTGATGGATGGACAGACAGAAAGGACCAATCAGATTTTGGAGGATATGTTGAGGGCATGTTCCCTAGACTATGGTGCTAGTTGGGATGAAAGTCTGCCTTATGCAGAATTCTCTTACAATAACACCTATCAAGCAAGCAGTGAGATGTCACCGTTTGAATTTCTTTATGGAAGGAAGTGTACTACGCCATTGCTATGGAGTGGAGTAGGAGAAAGAAATTTATTCGGACCAGAACTGATCAAGGAGGCTAAAGAGAGAGTTAAACTGGTAAAGGACAGATTGAAGATAGCCCAGTCCCGAAAAAAGAGCTACGCAGATCCAAAGC
This sequence comes from Avena sativa, assembly GCA_916181665.1. Classification (NCBI taxonomy): domain Eukaryota; kingdom Viridiplantae; phylum Streptophyta; class Magnoliopsida; order Poales; family Poaceae; genus Avena; species Avena sativa. The sequence continues at coordinate 383,135,205 of OV702284.1, forward strand.
ATAGAGAAGTCACCTATGAAGTAGGTGATAGAGCTTATCTTAGAGTCTTACCACTACGTGGTGTGAAGAGATTTGGAGTCAAAAGAAAATTGGCACTAAGGTATGTTGGACCATTCAAGATTTTGAGCCGCAATGGTCTTATGAGATTGAATTACCGGAATTACTGTCAGCAGTTCACAATGTGTTTCATGTGAGTCAGTTGAAGAAGTGTCATCCGGAGATGGAAGAAACATCATTGAAGGGCACTATACCTTTGGAAGAGGTCCAGATAGAGAGTGATCTCACCTACGCAGAGAAACCTATCAAGATTCTTAAGACTACAGAAAGAGTTACTCGTACCAAGACTATCAAATTCTGCAAAGTATAGTGGAACCATCATACCGAAGAAGAAGCAACTTGGGAAAGAGAAGATGACCTTCGGAAAGATCACCCTCATCTATTTGCTAGCTAATCTGAATCTCAAGGGCGAGATTCATCTTAAGGGGGTTAGATTTGTAACATCCCAAATTTCATCAAATGCAAAATCATGTATTGCATTCATATCATCATAGCATCTAGAGCTTTCATAAAAAAAATTCAAAGTTTGAAATCAAATAAAACCATTTTTATGCCTTTCTATTATATACATATGAGGCATGGTTTTATTTTTATTTTCAAAAGACCAAAGTGTTTTTGAGTGGACAGATGTGTTTGACACACTTTTGAATGCTAGGATCATAGTACAAAAATGTGGAAAAGGTTTGAATTCAAACAAGTTTGAATTAGGGTTTCAAATTCATTCCTGAAAATAAAAACAGAAAAGAAAATGGGCAAAGAAAAAATAAACACCTGCGCTACCTATTCGACCCAGCAGCACTGGCGGCCCATCTAGCCCACCCGGGGTTTTCCCCCTCTCCTCCCTTTCTCACCCGTGCGAGCCATACCCCGCAGTCGCTGACACTGGGCCTAGTGCCACCTCACCTTCGTCCCAAAATCCCACGCCATCACACGACGCCGTCGCCGCCCGTTTCTTCCCTTCATTGCCGCAAATGAATTCGCTTCAATTCGTGTTGATTGCTCGCCTGACTGTCGCCCCAGCCCCAGCTACTTAATCCCCTCTGCCTTGCGGTCATTTCCCATCACTCGCCACCGTCTAATCGCCACCAGGATGCCCACAATCAAGATCGCACTGCTGCTGCCCGACGCACTCCGACGAGCTATTCCGGTGAGTATAGCGCGCCCCTCGACCTCTCGTTCACGCGAGTGTGCTCCTCTGGTTCTTGTGCTTCTTCTCATGCTCTCTGTTTTGCCTGCTTGTGACCCAGAACGTCGTCCCCGTCAACCGCTGTGAGCACCCGACACCGACCACAACTCCGGCGAGTAATTCTGGTAAGGATCGAGCGCCCCTTGCCCTTTGATTCAAACCAGCATGTTCGCCGTGACCTTGTGCACATCCTGATGCCCTTCACTTGCTTTCTTGTGACCTAGGTTGTCGCCTTCGTCGCTATTTGTGAAAGCCCGACTACAGCAGCAACTCTGACGAGCTCCTACGCCTACGTTTGTGCGCCCCTACCCAAGCCAACCGCACCTTGAGCTTCCTCGCGTCCATGTGAACCAGGTAAGACTCGACGCCATTCCCTTTACTACCTAGCACCGCCAGAATGTCATCGGAAGTGCCGTCGCCACCGCAGTAGCCATCAGCACCGCTAGGTTTTGGTCGCATGCTCTAGAGCCATTATATCTAGATCATGCAGCGTAGAATAGACCACTTACCAAACCGTTTTGTTTAGATCTGGCACATTGGATCTGACTTGATCCAACGACGGGGAAGGGTGATCCTGAGCGAAACAGTATCAGCCAATAGGAACGCGCCGCGTGTCTAGCTGTTTGATTTAAAATCTGTTTTTGAATCTATTAGTTGATTTAACTTGTAAAATTCATAACTTTAGTTCTGTTTGTCCAAAATTTGCAAATAATATATCATTGGATTCAAAAAATCAAACCCTACACATCTATGGCCTCGTATTGGTCATTTTCAACTAATAAGTCAAAACCTTATTTTGAGCAATGCCAGCCTAAGCTACACTTAGCCAAATTAATATAGATGATAGATACTACTATACTACTATGGTATCACTTGCCAATACAATTCCAAATGTATTAACCCACTGTGGCTGTAACTTATGATTTTGTAGGTTACTCTGATGGAGGCTAGGGTTGTGAGTCTACACTCAACATGTTTGCCTATGGCACATGAAGATGAAGACTTATAGTTATTTACTTTATGTTATAAACTCTTTGTACTAGCCTTGGGTTATTGAGTTGTAAAGACTATGTTATCTCTAGAATGACGATGTAATAATGACCTTTGTATCTGTGTACTTCATCTTAAACTGTGGATGATAGCATTTGATCCATGGATTAGCATTGCAATCATAGGGGCCTTTACCTTTAAAAGGTGGGGTCTTACAATAGTAGGTTCATGCCTCTAGTAATCTGGGAGAGTGACAGAAACTTCTAAGGTTGTAGATGTGTTGTTGCTACTACAGAGAAAACAACAATCCTTTGTCCAAGGGCAATTGTATTGTTTACTTTACACACATTGTTTAATGCAATTATCTGTTACTTGCAACTTAATACTGGAAGGGGTTTGGATGATAACCTGACGGTGGATTGTTAGTCATAGATGCAGTTAAATTACGGTCTATGTATTATGTTATAATGCCCAAACAAATCTCGTAGGAATCAAGATGTCTAGTATATGCATTATTATGCATTTTCAATCTATTAATCGCCCCGCTGTAATTTGTTCACCCAACATGCTATTTATCCTAAGGAGAAAACCTCTAGTGAACTGTGGACCCCGGTCCATTGCTTATCATTGATATACCATCTACTGTTTACCGTTTACTTTCTACCAGCAAATCACTATCTTCCACACTATACGTTTAATCCTTTGTTTTCAGCAAACAGTGAGATTGACAACCTCATTGTAAGTTGGGGCAAAGTTCTATGGTTGTGTTGTGTAGGTTCTAAGTTGCCAGCAACACCTTGGATTTGTTTCCTTACTCCTACTGGTTCGATAACCTTGGTTTCATAACTGAGGAAAACTTGTTGTTGTGCTCATCATACCTTCCACTTGGGGTTCCCAACGAGCTCTACATATCTAATCCATCAGATCCACAATACAGAGTCCATCTTCAATGATGTTCCACAATTCAATACAAGAGATGCGCACATGAGATTTCATTAATGATTGCCACTGAGCAAAAGAAGATGCAGCTAGCTTAGGTGGGTCTCTTCTATTGTTTATATGAGGGTGAGGAATTGGAGGGTCGGGAGAGTACTATCCTTGAGCCTCATGGTGCTCTCCCTTGCCACCATCCTTTTTGGTGGAGGGATTACGTTTTCATTTCCCCCACCACCACACCCGCGGGTGATGACAGAGCATTCACCCTTAGGGTTGGTGGGAGTCCCTCTTGAGGAGATGGAGGAGATGAGGCTTTAACAAATTTCTTTAATAGGTCGTGCAATTGTTTGATTTCCTTGCCCAAGGTGGAGCTCAAGTTTGTTTCCAAATTCTTGAGGTCTTCCATGGACACGGTGGTACTTGACTCACTCCCTCCTTATCCATCTTGGCTACCCATATACTCTTAGGCGGTAAATCCCGAATAAAGAGCCGAGGCTCTAATACCAATTGAAATGATCGTATGGGCACCTAGAGGAGGGGGTGAATAGGTGATACTTCAAATTTTAATCTTTTCAAATTAGGGTTTGACACAAAAGGTAAATTCTCTAGTTTATGCAACTATGGTGAATTTACCTATATGACAAACCAGCACAACACTAAGCAAGAACTAAGTAAGTAAAGTGTGGTAAAGGATATAAGTAACCAAAGTGGAGCACGTGGAGACACAAGGGTTTGTTTCCCGCAGTTCCTTCCTTTTGAGGGGAAGTACGTCTGTGTTTGGAGAGGGGGTGGTTTCAAACCACCAACGCCACGACAGGACCCCCTTGTTCTCCAATGAACCTCACCTCAACGGGTTCGATTCACCTCTTCCACTATATCGGCAACCTTCGAGGTGGAAGACGGCACCTTTACAACAAGTTCGAGGCACACATCCACAACTGAATTGGAGGATCCTGAATACAAGCAAGATGTCAAACAATCAAAGACAAGCTTGTAAGAACCAAATCAAAAGCTATGGTTTCCCAAGAAACACTAGAGCAAGGGGCCCTCAAGTGAATGAGGGGGAAATGAAGATCTCTCTTGGTGAAGCTATAGATCAAGGCCTCCTCCTTCGATTCTCCAAATATCAATGACTTTGGATGGTTGGATGAAGAGATCTTGGCGATTTGGTGGCTCAAATGGTGTTGGAGTTCATGAATGGGTCGAGCCGCTGGAGGAAGGGGATAAGGTCCCCTATTTATAGACCACCACTCACTGAACCGTTTTCTGACTGTTGGGTGACTTGTCAGACCGGAGACTACGATCTACACTGGAGACTCCGGCCAATCTCCGGACCAACCTCGGGACCACCATTCTGAATGTCCCAGCATCCCTGGGGAAATCTCCTCCAGAGTCTCTTCAAAAAATCCGGTCCATGTGCACTGGAGACTCCGGCCTAGCCACACTGGATACTCCGGTCTGATGCTTGGGCCGGAGACTCTAGACCATCTTCGGTCTATCTCCGGACCCCTATCCAGTGCGTCCTGGGCTGGTTTTTGGAGACACCTCCAGAGATTCTTGGGGAAACTCTGGACCACACCGGAGACTCCGATCCAGTCAGACCGGAGACTTCGGTCTGGAGTTCCCAGAAACTTGCATATATTGAAGGGACAATTCCGCAAGCCAAGGTCCTTTTCACTTTTCATTATATCAACCTATAGAAACTAGAATACTATAAAATGATCTACGAGTTGTTAACGAACACCAAAATTGATTAAGACAATAAATGTACTTTCACATGGAAGGGGGCTCTGGAGTCACCCTAGATGGTGACCCAGGAGGGAGATTTATCGTCGGGTCTCACTTAATTAGAGAAATACAAGATAAAAACCATGTCACACATACACATAGTTAAGCCCTAGCTTAGAGCACAACCAGATGGAGCTAACACACCGGCTTGGTGACTTAGCGTGGCATGAGAGACAATGAACAACCTCTAATGTCGTTAGCCCAATCATGGTTTTGTATCGCCCGCAGCCATGACAACATTATAATCTGTTGGATACTTATGGTTATGTTTTCCTGCCTCAACAACAGGGGTATTGTAGTATTTAAAATGACAAATATTCTCTCAGTTTATATCGTTTCTTGGAATCTCACAGAATGAAAACCACGTAGCCCATGACTACGTTATCAGCAACCACATTCGTACCCGAACTGTGATTCGCTATAAATTGCTACGAAAACAGTAATTAAAGAGAGGGGTTTGTCAACAATTAGTACTACTGTAGCAAAATGTAAACACTAAAGTGGTAAATGAAGTGAGAGAGATAATGTTATGATTCCTAAGCAAATTGGTGTACATGCTTGACTTTCTAGATGTTATGTCATTGTTTACTATATGTTAGACGGTCCCTCACATACCATTGTATGCCAAATATTTAAGTGGCATAAAAACTCAATTGTGCTCCTCCCATTGCATGTTCACTGTCATGGCAATGTAAGATATTTAAGATCATAAAGATCGTACCAAAGATATAACTTTTATAGATAAATGTGTTTCTACATAGCGTCTCAAGCGATATCAGACATATTACTTAGAGTTCAAATGATTCGCACAAAATACCTATCTAATTCATGTGTTGACTTAGAGAGTCGAATATATCCAACTACACCAATGGATTGCACATCTTCAGTCCCTAAGATAATAACATATCATGATGAGAACAACGCATGAATAAACATAATCATAGATACTAGATTATCACACTATCCGTAAATACTCAGATAATCATAATGGATTGGACACCTCCAGTCACTAAGATAACTAGAAGAGTACCCACCCGTTGCAGCGGGAATCTCTCTAATAAATTAATTATGTAAATGACTAAATAAAAAATGTGTAAAATATTAAGTTCTCTACAAAAATATGTCAGATTGGTCATAACAGTCGAGAGGTTAAATTTAATTCACATACATTGTTGTATATTTGACGAATAAAAATTGGTGGCATGGATAATCATATATGGCCAAGAACTAGATGACATGTATAGATTGGGTGTACCATAAATTGATGCTAATGAGATGACATGGCATATTGATTGACTAAAATTGTGAGTGATGTGGATAGCTTGCATGTTGAGATAGACTATCATAATTACTAGTTGATAGGGTTTTGCTCTATAAGAAAATATAGATAACATATCATGATGAGCACAACACATGAATAAACATAATCATAGATACTATATCATCACACCATCCACAAATACTCAAATAATCATAACATTAAAGGGGGTTCAAGCTATAACCCATCAAGAAGACCATGGTGGGAAAGGAAGAAGGAGCAACGACGATGATGATGATGGAGCATAAGCCTATTTTGACATAAGTTAATGGCAAAAAACATGACATTCCACGAAACAGGATTTCCCACCGCTATATTAATAGAGCAACCACATAGTATAGCTACCAGGGAGCACAACATAAACAATGCCCAAACAAAACAAAAAAAGACGGAAGAAACAAAGGAAGACAATGGATAATCTACGAAGCAAAGGTGACCCGCAACTACTACACCATCCGAAGTGTTCCACCGTGCTCCTTTCACTAGAGCATCAAGTACCAAACAACACCTTCAAGGCGAGCGACGCCGATGACGTTGTTGCCCGAAACGTCTGGTCCTAGGATTTCTCCCGACACATAGAGGGTAGTGGATAGAGGGTACCCATGACACCCTCCAAGAAGGAATGGTGCCACCCGTGGGTGGCACCGCGTCACTGTCGAGCATGTCGACAAGGATTTCTCCCAAAAAAACATCCACAACCCCTAGGCCTGATGCACCACCAAACATGTCGGCCACTAGCACACGCCACCACAGTTATGTAGCCGCCATCATCATCTCATCAAAGCTACCTTCGCAAGGCCTGCAAGACAGAGACACACATCATAGCTTGAGGTGGGGCAGCAACACCACGAAGCTATGCGGGAGGGAACAACCTCCACCGCCATCGGTGGTAGTCGACCGGAAGCCACAACAGGGGCACACCAGTCCCAAATGGGCCTAACCAGACCAAGATTGGGCTCGTAAAGCCCCCACGGAGGCACACCAGTCCCATTAGGGTCCTTCTGATCCTAGAGCGAACCCGTAAAGCCATTGTCGCCACTTTGCAACAAGTCGATCATCACCACATCCCCAGTACCAAACTCACCTTAGTTGTCCTCTTCCAGGGAACGTTGTAGACCCAGATGGGACATGTGGCCTAGATTTGGGCTAGCTGGCGCTGCCTAGCCACGCCCCTGCGCTGCCCTGCCGCAACGCGAGCACCACCGCTATGTCGCCTCCCTCCCCCCGGGGGCCATGAACCGGACCACCGCCACCCGAACAGCAGCACCTAACATTGAGGGAGCCCGCGCGCACCCGACCTCGGGAGGGAAAAGGACGGGAGCTTGCCGCCGCCAGCACCAACACTACTACGAAAATGGCTATAGGTAATCAGCACATCCGTGGCTCACATGGTTGAAGTGCCCCACGGCTAAAACAGGCGTGGCTCACCTGTGGGCAGTGCCCTACTAGTAGCTAGAACAATCGTGGCGCACATGGTCATTGTAGGGTTCGCAGCATAGAAGACAAAAAAATTTCTACGATGTGAACTATATACCAAGATCTATCTACTAGATACAAACAACGGGCGGATGTATATCCGTAGAGAACATACCCTTGAAGACCGACAAAGCTTAACGAGTTCAACTCGTGGTTGATGTAGACGATCTCTTGCCGATCTCAAGATCGCGAGGAAGTCCTAGCGCCGCAAATCAGCAGCGCATCCGTGCTCGCACACACGTTCGAGGCACCGAGCAACCTCCGCCTCCTCGCTCCAGCGATGCAGCGGAAGCACAACTCTTTCTTGCCGAATAGCCACCGGGAACATGTATCTCGCTAGTCCGAGACCATGGGGGATAAATTCTAGAGGGGGAGAGAGATCCTTCACGAGGAGGTGTGAGAGACAAGTGAGGAGGGGGGCTCCTTTTATAGGAGGAGGGGGGAACCCCAAGGGGGTGGCCGGCGCATGGGGGCTGCCCCCTTGCCCTCCCCTCTTCATGTGGGTGGACACTCCACTCACAAATCTCCTTTAAACTCCCTCCACTCAAAAGTCCACTCAAATTCCCATTAAATTTCCACCAAATTTAATGCAAACTCTCATTAAATAAAACTCTTTTATTTTATTCAGAATTTTGTCAATTACTTTAATGACAAACATTCACAAATAACCCCTTGCTAGAATTCTATTTCACATGCATAACCACTTTATGCAATTTCACCCGAAAACCTGTTTCGGTATCTAGTGAAATAAATTCCTGCGCTTGTTCATTCTTTCGGCATGAAACATTTGCTCCAATTGGATGTCGGTGTCTCTTAAGTGTGTCACCCTACGGTTTGTGAATAATGCGGACATGATCGAGACCCCTCTCGGATCAATAATCAGAAGCGGGATCTGGAGACCCATACTGACTCCCACACATTCAACGATGACTTTCTTGTGATCGTCGAAACCTTTTACGCTAGTATCTTAATCCCTTTGTTTCACGATATATTACATGTCCGAGATTCGATCATCGGTATCTCCATACCTAGTTTGATCTCGTTACCGACATGCACTCTTTTCTCGTTCCTGTGATATAACATTCTAGTGATCAAATCACTTGCTTGCAAGCTAATCAATGTGATATCACCGAGAGGGCCCAGAGTATATCTATCCGTCATCGGGATGAACAAATTCCACTCTCGATCCATGAGCCTCAACATAACACTTTATTAGTTCTGAATCCATCTTTATAATCACCCTGTTACGGTGTGACGTTTGATGTTATCAAGAAACTCTTCCGGTGTTAGTGATTGACATGATCTCATGGTCTAAGGATTAGGATCACTTCGTAAGTTGTTATAGCAATATAAACTCAATGACTTTGATCGTAATGCTATACTTCGGATGAATGTTCATCACACCATTACACTAATGTTGTGATCCCGTTATTAACAACATCCAATGTCCATGATCAGGAAACCTTGATCATCTTGTTAATCAACGAGCTAGTTTATGAGAGAGGCATAACTAGGAACTTTCTGTTTGTTTATTAAACACACATGTATTAACGTTTCCGTATTAAAACAATTATAGCATGCAAAATAAACATCTATCATATACTTGGAATACACATAATAAACACTTTATTATTGCCTCTCAGGGCATATTCCCTTCAGTCTCCCACTTGCACTAGAGACAATAATCTAGTTACATAGTGATAAATCTAACACCCATTGAGTTCTGGTGTTGATCATGTTTTGCTCTAGGGAGAGTTTTAGTCAACGGATCTGCTACATTGAGATCCGTATGTACTTTACAAATCTTTATATCTCCATCCTTGACATGCTCGCGGATGGAGTGAAACCGACGCTTAATATGCTTGGAATGCTTGTGAGACCTTGGCTCTTTGGCATTGGCAATGGCACCATTGTTGTCACAATAGATCACCATTGGGTCCAACGCGTTTGCCACCACTCCTAGTTCGGATATGAACTCCTTCATCCAAACTGCTTCCTGAGCCGCTTCTGAAGCAGCAACATATTCGGCCTCCGTTGTTGATCCCGCTACCATAGGTTGTTTGGAGCTCCTCCAACTAACCGCTCCGCCATTCATGAGAAATACGTATCCGGATTGAGACTTAGAGTCATCCGGATCGGTGTCAAAGCTAGCGTCGACATAACACTTAGCGACGAGCTCTTCTTCACCTCCGTATACAAGAAACATATCCTTAGTTCTTCGTAAGTACTTAAGGATATTCTTGACCGCTATCCAGTGTTCCGAACCTGGATCCGATTGGTACCTACTAGTCAAACTAATAGCATGTTCCACATCCGGTCTTGTACATAGCATGGCGTACATTATAGAGCCTATGGCTGAAGCATAGGGGACTTTGTCCATTATCTCTCTTTCTTCCGCCGAAGCAAGAAGAACCCCTTCTTACTTCCGTCCATTTTAAACTTCTTTAAAATCTTATCAAGGTATGTACTTTGCGATAGCCCTATTAGGCGCCTAGATCTATCTCTATAGATCTTTATGCCTAATATGTATGACGCTTCACCTAGGTCCTTCATTGAAAATTTGCTGTTTAGATAACTTTTAACACTGTTTAAAAGATCTATATCATTTCTGATCAATAATATGTCATCCACATATAATATCAGAAATGCCACATTGCTCCCACTCACTTTCTTGTAAATACAAGCTTCTCCATAAGTTTGGACAAATCCAAACTCTTTGATCACCTCATCAAAGCGGAGATTCCAACTTCGTGTGTCTTGCTTCAATCCATAGATGGATCGCTGAAGCTTGCACACCTTGTTAGCATCCTTAGGATCGACAAAACCCTTTGGTTGTATCATATACAACTCTTCTTCAATATTACCATTGAGAAACACGGTTTTGACATCCATCTGCCATATCTCATAATCGAAATATGCAGCAATTGCTAACATAATCCTAACTGACTTTAGCATCGCTACGGGAGAGAAAGTCTCATCGTAGTCAACTCCTTGAATTTGTCGAAACCCCTTTGCGACAAGTCAAGCTTTATAGACGGTCACATTACCATCAGCATCAGTTTTCCTTTTGAAAATCCATTTGTTCTCCACGGCCTTTCGGTTGTGAGGTAATTCCACCAAGTTCCAAACTTGATTTTCATACATGGATTCCATCTCGGATTTCATGGCTTCTAACCATTTGTTGGAATCCGGGCTCATCATCGCTTCTTCATACGTCGCAGGGTCATCATTTTCATCAACCATGAAATTCATGACAGGATTTCCGTACAGCTCGGGAGCTGCACGCGTCCTGTTTGACCTGCGAGGTTCGGTAGTACTCTCTTTCGGAGTTTCATGATCATTATCATTAGTTCCCTCTTCAACAGGTGGAGTCAACTCCGGAACAACTTCCGGCGCTGCGCTACTCGCCATACTTTGAAGAGAAGGTTCCACAACCTCTTCGAGTTCTACCTTCCGACTACTCACACCTTTCGCGAGAAACTCTTTCTCTAGAAAGGATCCATTCTTGGCAACAAAAACCTTTCCCTCGGATCTGTGATAGAAGGAATACCCAATAGTTTCTTTAGGGTATCCTATGAAGACGCATTTTTCCGCTTTGGGTTCGAGTTTATCCGGTTGAAGTTTCTTCACATAAACATCGCATCCCCAAACTTTAAGAAATGACAGCTTAGGTTTGTTTCCAAACCACAATTCATACGGTGTCTTTTCAACGGATTTAGATGGTGCCCGATTTAAAGTGAATGCAGCAGTTTCTAGTGCATAACCCCAAAATGACAACGGCAAGTCCGTCAGAGACATCATAGATCGAACCATATCTAATAAAGTTCGATTACGACGTTCCGACACACCATTTCGCTGTGGTGTTCCGGCAGGTGTGAGTTGTGAAACAATTCCACACTCTTTCATGTGAGTGCTAAACTCGTAACTTAGATACTCACCTCCACGGTCGGACCGTAGAAATTTGATATTTCTATTACGATGATTTTCCACTTCATTCTGAAATTCCTTGAACTTTTCAAAGGTTTCAGACTTGTGTTTCATCAAGTAAATATAACCGTATCTACTCAAATCATCCGTGAAAGTAACAAAATAACGATATCCACCTCGCGCCAACACACTCATTGGATCACATACATCAGAATGTATGATTTCCAATAAATCTGTCGCCCGTTCCATTGAACCGGAAAACGGCGTTCTAGTCATCTTGCCCATAAGGCATGGCTCACATGTATCAAATGATTCATAATCAAGTGATTCCAAAAGTCCATCCGAATGGAGCTTCTTCATGCGTTTAACGCCAATATGACCTAGACGGCAGTGCCACATATATGCGGATATATCATCATTAAGTTTAATCCTTTTAGCATCAACATTATGAATATGTGTAACATTATCATCGAGATCTAATAGAAATAAACCATTCATCATCGGTGCATGACCATAAAAGATTTCATTCATATAAATGGAACAACCATTGTTCTCGGATTTAAATGAATAACCACTTCGCATCAAACACGATCCAGATACAATGTTCATGCTCAGTGCAGGCACCAGATAACATTTATTCAAGTTTATAACTAATCCCGACGGTAAGTGGAGAGGCAGCGTTCCGACGGCGATCACATCAACGCTTGATCCATTGCCGACACGCATCTTGACCTCACCCCTTGCTAGCGGTCGCTTGTTCCGCAGCCCCTAATTCGAGTTACAAATATTACCAACTGAACTGGTATCAAATACCCAGGTGCTACTGCGAGCACTAGTCAAGTACACATCAATAACATGTATATCATATATACCTTTGTTTGCCTTGCCGTCCTTCTTGTTTGCCAGATACTTGGGGCAGTTGCGCTTCCAGTGGCCAGTCCCCTTACAATAGTAGCACTCGGAATCAGACTTTGGTCCAACTCGGGGTTTCTTTTCAGGCGCGGCAACAGGCTTGCCGCCCTTACTTCCCTTCCGTTTTCCCTTCTTGTCTTTCTTGAAACCAGTGTTCCTATTGATCATCAACACTTGATGTTCCTTTTTGATCTCCACTTCTGCAGTTTTAAGCATTGACAGAAGCTCGGGGAGAGACTTCTTCATGCCTTGCATATTATAGTTCATCACGAAGCTCTTATAGCTAGGTGGTAGAGACTGCAGAACACGATGGATGCCTAAGTCAATGGGAATCGATATTCCCAAGGACACAAGCTTATCGGCGTAACCCGACATCTTGAGTACATGCTCACTAACGGAGCTGTGCTCTTCCATCATGCAGCTAAAGAACTTTTCTGAAGCGTTGTAGCTCTCTACAGCAACATGTGTGTCAAAAATCATTTTCAACTCACCCATTGTATCAAATGCATTGCCGTTTTCGAAACGCTTTCGAAGTTCCGGCTCTAGCCCATACAATATGCCGCAATGAACTAAGTTGTGGTCCTCCTGACGAGTCTGATAGACATTCTTCTCCTTGTCAGGGGCATCATCTAAAGGTGGGGGGGGCCTAACGGCGCTTCTAGCACATATTGCTTTTGTGCAGCAGAGAGGAGAATCCTCAAATTCATGGCCCATTCGGTAAAGTTGCAACCGTTCGTTGCTAGTTTCTCTTTCTCCATGAACACATTGAAATTAAAAGCAGGTGGTGCCATCTACAACAGAATTTGTAAAGTTTAGACTAAGTGTATGATAGATTGAGTTCAACTAATCGAATGAACTCCCACTCAAAAACGACATCCCTCGTGCCTTTTTGGTGATTACATGAACCAAATCCACTACACCAAGTCCGATCATCACGTGAGTCGGTATAGCTTCAAAGGCGAGCATCAAATGGGCATCATATCAACTATATGACTCATGCTTAACCTTTCGGTCCGTGTTCCGAGGCCATGTCTGTACATGCTAGGCTCGCCAAGTTAGAACCTTAGTATTCGCGTGTGTAACTGTTTTACACCCGAAATATGGTCGTGGATCCAAGAACACCCGATCATCACGTGATGTCTTGGAGCGACGAAAACATAATCGGTGCATACTAAAGGAAGAACACATTCTTATCTTGATATTCAAATGAGGGATCATCTTATTATGCTAACAAAGCGCTAAACAAGCAATATAAGATGCTATCAAACATCATATGTTTATTAGTGAAATTATATGGTTCCCGCAGATGATCTCTATCATGTGCATCGTGGTATGATCACTATCATACCTATATGTGTAAATCCAGGGTCTATGGATTTTACACGCTATGTGTGTTGTAAGAGTATCATCTCATACTTCTACTTACAACACTACCATATCATAACACTAGCCCAGCAACAATCTAAACTAGACGCCTCTAATTTATCCATTGCAAGTTTTATGTGGCTTAGGGGTTTCGAGATAGAACCGTTCTTACCTACGAACATGAACCACAACGAGGATAACCAAATTGTTGACAACTCGTTTGCAAAATAGATATTGACTATAGTAGGAGAGACAAACACCCGCTAGCCACTTATGCAAACTAGTTGCATGTCAAGCGTGGAACAGGTCTCATGTGCGAGGACATGTAAAGTTTGTCCGGGCCGCTTCATTCCACTATGCCACCAATATCCAAAATTACAACAAAGGAGCAACAACATGATCATCATCGCCCACATACTCATATGTGTACTACCCGTGTAAAGTATCTACGCATAGATCCGGCTCTGATACCACTGTAGGGTTCGCAGCATAGAAAACAAAAAAATTTCTACGATGTGAACTATATACCAAGATCTATCTACTAGATACAAACAACGGGCGGATGTATATCCGTAGAGAACATACCCTTGAAGACCGACAAAGCTTAACGAGTTCAACTCGTGGTTGATGTAGACGATGTCTTGCCGATCTCAAGATCGAGAGGAAGTCCTAGCGCCGCAAATCAGCAGCGCATCCGTGCTCGCACACACGTTCGAGGCACCGAGCAACCTCCGCCTCCTCGCTCCAGCGATGCAGCGGAAGCACAACTCTTTCTTGCCGAATAGCCACCGGGAACATGTATCTCGCTAGTCCGAGACCATGGGGGATAAATTCTAGAGGGGGAGAGAGATCCTTCACGAGGAGGTGTGAGAGACAAGTGAGGAGGGGGGCTCCTTTTATAGGAGGAGGGGGGAACCCCAAGGGGGTGGCCGGCGCATGGGGGCTGCCCCCTTGCCCTCCCCTCTTCATGTGGGTGGACACTCCACTCACAAATCTCCTTTAAATTCCCTCCACTCAAAAGTCCACTCAAATTCCCATTAAATTTCCACCAAATTTAATGCAAACTCTCATTAAATAAAACTCTTTTATTT
The DNA here is from genome assembly GCA_916181665.1 of Avena sativa. Classification (NCBI taxonomy): domain Eukaryota; kingdom Viridiplantae; phylum Streptophyta; class Magnoliopsida; order Poales; family Poaceae; genus Avena; species Avena sativa. The sequence continues at coordinate 383,150,251 of OV702284.1, forward strand.
TATTCAGAATTTTGTCAATTACTTTAATGACAAACATTCACAAATAACCCCTTGCTAGAATTCTATTTCACATGCATAACCACTTTATGCAATTTCACCCGAAAACCTGTTTCGGTATCTAGTGAAATAAATTCCTGCGCTTGTTCATTCTTTCGGCATGAAACATTTGCTCCAATTGGATGCCGGTGTCTCTTAAGTGTGTCACCCTACGGTTCGTGAATAATGCGGACATGATCGAGACCCCTCTCGGATCAATAATCAGAAGCGGGATCTGGAGACCCATACTGACTCCCACACATTCAACGATGACTTTCTTGTGATCGTCGAAACCTTTTACGCTAGTATCTTAATCCCTTTGTTTCACGATATATTACATGTCCGAGATTCGATCATCGGTATCTCCATACCTAGTTTGATCTCGTTACCGACATGCACTCTTTTCTCGTTCCTGTGATATAACATTCTAGTGATTAAATCACTTGCTTGCAAGCTAATCAATGTGATATCACCGAGAGGGCCCAGAGTATATCTATCCGTCATCGGGATGAACAAATTCCACTATCGATCCATGAGCCTCAACATAACACTTTATTAGTTCTGAATCCATCTTCATAATCACCCTGTTACGGTGTGACGTTTGATGTTATCAAGAAACTCTTCCGGTGTTAGTGATTGACATGATCTCATGGTCTAAGGATTAGGATCACTTCGTAAGTTGTTATAGCAATATAAACTCAATGACTTTGATCGTAATGCTATACTTCGGATGAATGTTCATCACACCATTACACTAATGTTGTGATCCCGTTATTAACAACATCCAATGTCCATGATCAGGAAACCTTGATCATCTTGTTAATCAACGAGCTAGTTTATGAGAGAGGCATAACTAGGAACTTTCTGTTTGTTTATTAAACACACATGTATTAACGTTTCCGTATTAATACAATTATAGCATGCAAAATAAACATCTATCATATACTTGGAATACACATAATAAACACTTTATTGTTGCCTCTCAGGGCATATTCCCTTCAGTCATAGTGCGCCACAGATATGTGTGGGCCAGGGCCCTGCTGGCCGCATACCGCATACCCGTAGCGCACATGAGGAGGTGCGCTACGGTTGTTATGGTTAACCGTGGCGCACATGCAGGTCGTGTGCTACGCCTAAGTGAAGGCCCCTCTGTTCTGTAAATGGGCATAAACATATGTGGTGCACTCTGGCATGTGCGCCACGATTGTGATTATTCCCTGTGGCGCATTAGGGCCATGTGCGCCACGGATGTGTCGACCAGTATTTTTTTGGCAGCTCCACTTTTTGCACATGTGTGATCATCCACCACCCCACACTTCACTTTCCCCTTCTTCTTCCTCCTTAGATCTAGTCGGGATCCTTCTCCTTCCCACCTCAATTTCTCCACTCATTCACCATTTTTAGCATGTAGAACTTGCATTGGATGTTACATACGTAATAGAGGAAGCTCTCCGGTCTCTCATCTCCTTCTCTGGTCTCGCGCGCACCTCTCATTTCCATCTTCTTGCGATCGGTCTCTCATCTTGGTAAGTTGTCCATGTAAGGATGTGTTCATGTGTATATGGATGATATGCTCATATGTATGTAGATGATTGTTAGACCCCTCCTTTATAAAGGATAGGATCCCTATGATTGCAATGCTAGTCCCTGGATCAATGCTAGCATCCACAGTTTAAGATGAAGTACACAGATACAAAGGTTGTTTATTACATTCATTCCAGAGATTTAAACATAGTCTTTTACAACTCAGGGCCATAGGCCTAATACAAGAGTTTAAGGAATAAGTAAATAAACATAAGTCTTCATCTTCATGTGCCACAGGCAAGCATGTTGAGTGTAGACTCATGACTCCTATTCATCATCGGAGTAACCTGCAACATCACAAGTTACAGCCACAGAGGGTCAATACTTTGGAATAGTATTGGCAAGTGATACCTTAGTATATTTTAAGTGGACTATACTACTATATGCATTTTGGCTAAGTGTAGCTTGGCTTGCTTTGCTTGAAAATAGATTTTTCCTATTAGTTGAAAACTCTAAGTTCTTCTTTGTCAAAAACATTCCCAAGGAACCACCAATAGACATTGAGGTCCTTCACCCTTGTTCACCCACAAATTTTTACTTAGAAGTTGGAGTGATGAGATTCTTGTAGCTTCCATGTCTTGATGCTCAAAAGTGTCCATTTCCTTGGACAAGGCTAAGTACTTAGGCTTTCCATCTGCAGAGGTTGTGCACTTTCCCCACCAGACTTGGTTTCCCAAGACAGGACCTTTCAGAAGCCTTTCCTTAGTCAAATGGACGCGTTCCATCCTATCATCCCATCTACCACCAACTGTCCAAGTGACTAAGTTCTAGCAACCTATATGATCATGGCAGAGCCCATATTGCCAAGTGGTTGCACTGTAAGCTTTCTCAACACTTGGCCTCCAAATCCCTTTGTGCCTGGGTGGCTTACCACAAGTGAGATACACAACCCAAGTCCATGGCCTTGTGTAACCACTCAACATAACCCATACTTTCCATTCCACCCAGGAGGTTCATTTGACTTAGTGGTTTTATTAGAAAAAAAATATATAAGTCTCTTGACTTAGAAATATTTTCTTCATAGTAAGTGTAGTTTTTCACCAACCCTTGTTTTGCTATAAGCTAGGCTAAGCAAAGTATGGCAACTTATCTTAGGGATAATTCCTTAGCAATTCTACTAGACTACATAGGATTTCCCATCTTTTGCATTAGACAAAATAACATGCAATACTATAACAAAATATCTAATGCCAGTTCAAAACATAGGACAAATTTATTCATGTAAATATCACTTGCCTTGGTAGTGGGGAGAGTAGCACTCTTCACAATCACAATCACTATCAAAATCTACACAAGAAATTAGAGCATACAATTACACACAATTATATACAACCAAAAATAATGTGAATGCATGCATGCAAGAATTCACTAAGTGATGATTTTTGAAACAAATTCTACCAAGTATGCTCATGTCTACAGAACTTAACATGTCAAAAATTTACCAACTAAACTTGTTTGGCACCAATTTAATTTACCAAAATAAACTTCTACTTAAAATGGCCTTAAACATATTCTACAAATAAAATCATTTTAAACTGTTACTATATGCTAAATAAATTGGATATTCTGAAAGGCCTTGTTTCACTGAATCCAACGGTATAAAGTTTGCAAAAATCTAACGTGGCATTCAAAAGTTATAAGCATTTGAAGTTTGAATCTAAATCAGGTTTTAAATTCTGTTTTTAATTTAAACCTTGCCACGCGTCGCAACCTCACTGGCGCGTACCGCTTCGCGCAGATCGAGCGCTGCGGACCGCACGATCTAAATGGGATCTGGCGGCTCAGACACACACGTACCCCTTCGGCCTAGATCTATCCTAGCCACACGATGCAGATCCAACGGTCCAAACCCTCAAACTATAAACGGGCGGCGCTGGCGGCGTTGACTAGCGGCGGCGCGTCTGACTACGGCGGCGCCGGCGTTCTACATCGTCCGCGAGAGGGAGAGGAGTATTACCAGGTTCGCCGGAGGCTGCTGAAGCTCGTCGTGGTACTGGCTTGCGGAGGGGCGCTTGGAGATGGGCTCTAGATCTCGTCGGAGTTGCGTCTGGCGTCGGGTGGGTGTTGTCGGAGTCGTTGCCAAAGTTCTGCGTCGCCCTAGCACGAACCAATGGGTTTAGAAGATGCGCAGGACAACTGCGAACACGCTCGGGTGAATAAGAAAGCAAGGGGCGCTCGAAACTTACTGAGATTGCTCGCCGGAGTTGGGGTGGTCGTCGGGTGCCTACGGCGTCAAGTGAACACGTCGACCTGGGGCAATACAGGATGCTCTGTTGTGGTTAGAAGGTGCGCGGGAGGTTTACTAAGCGTCTCGAACAAACCAGAGGGAAAAGGGGCGCACGAGGCTCACCTGAATCGGTCGCCGGAGTTGCTCTGTCTGCGGTGGTTTTGAGCGAGTCGTGGGCAGCCTGGAGGCGTGAGTGTGCGATTGACTGGGGGAAAATGATCGTGGGGATGTGGGGATCTTATAGCCGGTGCCTCGACAGGAAACGCCTGCGTTTAATTGCCCAATTAAGCCGCGCCATCACCGGCAGTCACTGCAGCTGCGACGTGGTCGCGGGCGAGGTTTGGGGAAGACGATGACAGCGTGTACAGGGCCCGCTCGTCAGCGATGTGCGCGAAGTGAGTGTGGGGTCTGGCTGTCAGCGGCTCAGTGTGTGCGCTCGCGCGTGAGAGGAGAAAAAGAAATCCCCGGGTGGGCTTGCTGGGCTTGATTGGTTGCTGGGCCAGATTCTGGCCGCGCGGCCTTTTTCCATTGAGGAGTCCTTTTCTTTTTCTAAATTCATTTCCTGGTATGATTTTGATATGAATTCAAATCCTTTTAAATCCAAACTGCTTTGGGAATTTTTGCAGGGTTTTGTGGGTTCAAAAACAGTCATTTTTAACTAAGTGGTTACCTTGCAAGGCTTGGTCAAGCTTGGGTTTCAAAATAAACAGGGATTTGATCAAGTTTGCAAATATTTGAAAAAGGGTTTTTGAAACTATTCCTTAGTTTGGAATTTTGGGTTTAAAGCTTCACCTAATCTTTCCATCAATGGAAGCAAGCAACCATGTACCTAAACATTCAAATTTCAAAGGGTGATGGCCATTTGGGATAAATTGCCCACATGAAATCATAGCTCAACTTCTGTCTCTAAATGGTTTTTGAGAAAAACCCTAAATGAATGAATGATGCAAAGATGATTTGAATGAGTTTTGAAACTATGATTTTAGGGATGTTACAAATCTAACCTCCTTAAGGTGAATCTCGCCCTCGAGATTCGGATTGGCTAGCAAATAGGTGAGGGTGGTCCTTCCGAAGATCATCTTCTCTTTCCCATGTTGCTTCCTCTTCGGAGTGATGATTCCATTGCACTTTGCAAAACTTGATAGTTTTAGTCCTTGTGAATCTTTCGGCGGTCTCAAGTATCTTGACAGGCTTCTCTTCATAGGTGAGATCACTTTCTAGTTGGACTTCTTCCAAAGGTATGGTATCCTTTATAGATGATTCCTCCATCTCTGGGTGACATTTCTTAAGCTGACTCACATGAAACACATTATGGACAGCTGACAGAGATTCTGGCAATTCAACTTCATATGCAACTTCTCCCTTGCGACTTAGAATCTTGAATGGCCCAACATATCTTGGTGCCAACTTTCCTTTGACTCCAAATCTTTTCACTCCACGGAGTGATGATACCCTGAGATAAGCTCTATCCCCAACTTCGTAGGTGACTTCTCTACGCTTAGAATCCGCGTAGCTTTTCTGTCGGGACTGTACTATCTTCAATCTGTCCTTAACCAATTTGACTTTCTCTTCGGCGTCTTTGATAAGATCTGGTCCAAATAAGCTCCTTTCTCCCACACCATTCCATAACAATGGGGTGGTACACTTCCTTCCGTAGAGTAACTCAAACGGTGCCATTCCAATACTAGATTGATGGTTGTTATTGTAAGAGAACTCCGCGTAAGGCAAACTTTCATCCCAACTTGCTCCATAATCTAAAGCACAGGCTCTCAACATGTCCTCAAGAATTTGGTTGGTCCTTTCTGTTTGTCCATCCGTTTGAGGATGAAAAGCAGTGCTAAACTCCAATCTCGTTCCTAAGGATTCATGAAGCTGTCTCCAAAAGTGAGATGTGAACTGGGTTCCTCTATCTGACACAATACTCTTTGGCACACCGTGAAGGCATACAATCCTGCTCATGTAAATTTTAGCTAACTTGGCACTTGTATAGGTTGTCTTCACTGGTATAAAATGAGCCACTTTAGTTAGGCGATCCACTACCACCCATATGGAATCATACCCTGACCTGGTCCTTGGTAATCCGGTAATGAAATCCATACCAATATTTTCCCACTTCCATTCAGGAATAGGCAGTGGTTGAAGCAAACCCGCTGGTTTCTGGTGCTCCGCTTTGACTCTGCTACACACATCACACAAAGCAATATGTTCGGCGATGTCCCTTTTGAGATTGTTCCACCAAAACCTTTCCTTCATGTCCATGTACATCTTGGTATTTCTCGGGTGAATAGAATACGGAGAGTTGTGTCCTTCCTGTAAGATCAGTTTCCGCAACTCCGGGTCTTGTGGTACACATATACGTTTCCCGTGCCATAAAGTACCCTGTTCGTCAACATGAAAACTCTTAGCCTTCCCTAGACTAATATTTACCTTAATCTTTTCAATTTCCTCATCAGTCTTTTGAACTTCTCGGATTTTGTCCAATAGAGTGGGTTGAACATCTAAGGACATGAGATGTCCTTCTGGCACAATCTCCAATCTGAGTTCTTTGAATTGCTTACACAAGTCATCTGGCAATTCCCCTTTTGTAAGGCCATTTACAAATGTCTTACGACTTAGAGCATCCGCTACTACATTTGCTTTACTGGGATGGTATTGCAAACTTAAATCGTAATCCTTGATAAGTTCTAGCCATCTTCTTTGTCTCATGTTGATTTCCTTCTGGGTGAAGATATACTTCAAACTCTTATGATCGGTGAACACTTCACAACGCTTTCTCAAAAGGTAATGTCTCCATGTTTTGAGTGCATGGACGACAGAGGCCAACTCCAAATCATGAGTAGGATAGTTTACTTCATGAGTTTTGAGTTGTCTCGAAGCATAGGCTACGACTTTACCGTCTTGCATAAGTACGGCACCCAAACCTTGATGTGACGCATCACAATATACTTGGAAATCTTTTTCCAAATCTGGCAGACATAGAACTGGTGCTGTCACTAGTCTCTTCTTCAATTCTTGGAAGCTGACTTCACAACCTTCAGTCCAAGCAAATTTCTTGTCCTTCTTTAACAATTCTGTCATTGGCTTAGCAACCTTCGAGAAATTTTCAATGAACCTTCTGTAGTAACCTGCTAAGCCAAGGAAACTACGAACTTCTTTTACATTCTTAGGTGATTCCCAATCTGTCACAGCTGAAACTTTTGCAGGATCAACTGCCACGCCATCTTTTGTCATCACATGACCAAGAAAACCAACTTTCTCTAACCAGAACTCACACTTGCTGAATTTGGCATATATTTTATGTTCCCTCAGTTTCTCAAGTATCAAGCGTAAGTGTCTTTCATGCTCTTCCTTGCTCTTGGAGTAGACCAAGATGTCATCGATGAAAACGACAACGAACTTGTCAAGTAATTCCATGAACACCTTGTTCATCATATTCATGAAGTATGCCGGAGCGTTGGTTAATCCAAAAGGCATCACAGTATACTCATACAATCCATACCTTGTGGTGAATGCTGTTTTTGGTATGTCTTGCTCTCGTATCTTGAGTTGAAAATAACCTGACCGGAGATCAATCTTCGAGAATACACATGCTCCTTCTAGCTGATCAAATAAGTCGTTGATTCTTGGCAAAGGATATTTTTTCTTGATGGTAACCTCGTTGAGAGAACGGTAGTCAATACATAATCTTTGTGTTCTATCCTTCTTCTCCACGAACAATACCGGGGCTCCCCAAGATGAAGAACTTGGTTGAATAAACCCTTTCTGTAACTGTTCTCCTAGCTGTTTCTTGAGCTCTTTCAATTCATCAACAAACATTTTGTACGGTCTCTTAGCTATTGGTCCTGATCCTGGCACCAAATCTATCAGAAACTCCACATCTCTATCCGGTGGCATTCCTGGTAGCTCTTCCGGAAACACATCTGGATACTCACATACTATTGGTACACTGTCCATGCTAACCCCCTTAAGAGAATTTAACTTACTTCCTTTGGATTCAAAGTTTGACTTGAATTTTATTCTTTTACCTTCGGGGGTTGTGAGGGTAACTGAATGGTTGGCACAATCTAATACTCCTTCATACTTAGCCATCCAATCCATTCCCAAAATCACATCCAGTCCTTGGGAATCCAGAATTATTAGGTTCACTGGAAACTTATATTTTCCAAACTCTATGACTAAGTCATGACAACCTGAGTTTACTATCATTTCTCCCCCCGGAGAACTTACTCTTATAGGACACCCAATGGTTTCTACCGGCAGTTCATTTCTTTCAACAAATGCCTTTGATATGAATGAATGAGATGCACCGGTATCAAAGAGTACAAATGCTGAAATTGAATTGAGTCTGAACTTACCAGCCACGGCATCAGGCTCTTCATAGACCTCCTCCACATTGATGTGGTTAACCTGTCCTTTCTGAAAAGGATTTGGCTTGTTAGGTCCTTCAACTTTCTTCTCAGGGCACTCATTAGCATAATGCCCCAGCTTTTTGCATTTGAAGCACTCAACCTGACTGATGTCCTTTTTAGGAGGTTGGCCTCCACTTCCACTACCATTTCCACCATAGTGGCTCTTATGTCCACCCTTGTGGTTCTTGTACTTGTCCTTGTCATGACTGCGATGATGCTTGTTGTCATGACGGTTGTGGTTGTGTTTGTTGAATTTCCCATGTTTATGGGATCCTGAGTTGCCACTGTCATCATAGTGAGATCGTTTATGAGACGAGCCCGAGCTGTGTTTGTCGGAGTGTTTCCTCTTTCTACTCTCGACTTGCTTCATTTTACTTTCCAAAATAGCAGCCTTGTCACATAAAGACTGATAAGTTGGAACATATGCCACAGACAACTGCAGATTCAGCTCATCATTTAAGCCTTCCAGAAATTTTTCCTTTCTTTTGGCATCTGTGTCAACCTCATCCGGTGCATAGCGCGCCAGATTGTTGAACTCTTCTATGTATTCTGCCACGCTGCAATGGCGCTGTTTTAGGTTGTGAAACTCTTTCTTTTTCAGACTCATTATCCCTGATGAGATATGAGCCGTGCGAAAACCATCTTCAAAGATAGCCCAAGTCACCTCATCAATAGGAGTGGTGATTTGGAAGTTGTGCCACCATGTGGCGGCTGGTCCTTCCAATAGATGTGCTGCAAACCTGACCTTTTCAGCATCCGTGCAGCCCACGGTCACTAGGTCTTTGTTCACAGAACGTAGCCAGTCATTGGCTACCATGGGATCAGTTGTTCCCGAAAACTTTGCTGGCCTCAGACGCAGAAATCTGGTGAGCATATCAAAACCCGGAGGGTTGTTGTTGTTGTTGTTGTTGTTGGGGTTGTTGTTGGGGTTGGGGTTTGCGCGACGGGGAGGCATCTGTGGTTTGTTCAAATAGATAAGAATGAGATACCCATAGATGTTTCATGCACAATACAACATAAGCAAACACATAACAAGCAACATAAGAACAAAGGTTCAACAACCACATAATAAGCTCATGAAGTAAAACACACAAGTGGCAAGCCATCCACATGTCGGATGGTACAAAAATAAGTTCACAATAACAAGTATGAATATGAAAGGTAAACGAGTAGTCAAGTCTACTCATCAGCGTCAATCTCCTCCTCAACGAAGGTAAGACCTGCGTTCTCCATCGCGGTCTTGTTCTCCTCAATCGTAGTGGTCAAGGAATCGACCTTGGCCTTGAGAGCCCTCTTCTGGGAGCGAAGCCTCTCAATAACCATCTGCTATTGCTCAAGCTCGAAGTCCTTGGACTTCAGTTCCTCGGTCATGTCCCGGATTTTCTTGTTCCTATCCTAGACGCGTTTCTCCTGACTCTTGAACTTGCGGTCCTGGGCCTCGAACTTTGTCTCCATCTCCTTGATCATCTCATCCTGCTGCGCAAAAAGCTTGTCCTTCTCGCGAAGCTGCACCTGGAGCTCGTCATTACCTAGCATGACGTTCGTCCTGTCCGTATCTACGTGCCTGAGAAGAGTCTCCAAGTCCTGAAGATAAAGACGTATCGGCTCCGCAGTGCTCCTCGAGTCGTCCTCAAAGTCGATGGACTCTCCATCAACATCACGTCTTCCGAAGGCGTGGAAGTGAGTGCCCCTAACCTGCCGGGAGTGACGGCCTAATAGTCGTCCTATCAGGTCCTGCATGACTACCTCCATGCCTCTCTCCCTGTCGTCGTGCATCAGCTTGAAGACGATGGCCTCCATAGTAGGCTCAGTCTGGCGTCCGGGCTGGTTCACCTTGAAGCCCCAGAGGTCCTTCCTCTCGAACTTGGTGAGTGGGTACACCGTGATGGTAGGAAGAGGGAGATCAAGCAGAGTGGTAAGATCAATGATACGGGGACCAAAACGAGTAACCTGGAACTCCTCAACAGTGCTGACGGCAATAGGCATCTATTTATAAAATTGAAAAGTTAGAACAACACAATTTAATGTAAATCAAGGCAACATTCATACATATCCATGAAACATAATTGTCACACAAGTCATGCATACATAAGTCCCTTACATCATTCAAGGTCCATACTTATTTAAGGTATCCTTTTGGAAAATAAGGTGAGAAGTGGTGGTCCAACTAACGAAGTGTCCTTACAATCCAATCTCACGGGATCTATTATTAAACACAATGTTCCTAGAGGCAATCCACCAATCTTGCTCTCTTGACTCTATCACTAAGTCTATAACATCTCCCCTTATCTCTTGGTTGGTGTCTTCCAACTCTTGAGTAAGTTCCTTCTCTTCCAACTCTTGGTTGGTTGTCTTCCTTGTTTTTGTACAAGTGAAGTTGCACCCACCAATACTCCACTCCTTCATCCATCACTGGAAAGCCCTTGTACACGGCTTCACCATGTGCATCCATTGCCTCCATGAGGTCCTTGAGAATACTGGGAAACTCAGTTTCACACTCCAAGGTCATGGTCATGAGTGGTCCCTTCCTCACGGCTTCGTTGATGGAGTCCATCTACAAAGGAAGTTGAAAGAGATTAGAAAAGTTCTACGAGAAGAATAGACAAGTGTAGAAGTAGTTGAAAAACTTTTCCTTAGTGGTTTTCCAATCCTAGGGTCATAATCCTACAGGCAACACAGTGCTCTGATACCATCTGTTAGACCCCTCCTTTATAAAGGATAGGATCCCTGTGATTGCAATGCTAGTCCCTGGATCAATGCTAGCATCCACAGTTTAAGATGAAGTACACAGATACAAAGGTCGTTTATTACATTCATTCCAGAGATTTAAACATAGTCTTTTACAACTCAGGGCCATAGGCCTAATACAAGAGTTTAAGGAATAAGTAAATAAACATAAGTCTTCATCTTCATGTGCCACAGGCAAGCATGTTGAGTGTAGACTCATGACTCCTATTCATCATCGGAGTAACCTGCAACATCACAAGTTACAGCCACAGAGGGTCAATACTTTGGAATAGTATTGGCAAGTGATACCTTAGTATATTTTAAGTGGACTATACTACTATATGCATTTTGGCTAAGTGTAGCTTGGCTTGCTTTGCTTGAAAATAGATTTTTCCTATTAGTTGAAAACTCTAAGTTCTTCTTTGTCAAAAACATTCCCAAGGAACCACCAATAGACATTGAGGTCCTTCACCCTTGTTCACCCACAAATTTTTACTTAGAAGTTGGAGTGATGAGATTCTTGTAGCTTCCATGTCTTGATGCTCAAAAGTGTCCATTTCCTTGGACAAGGCTAAGTACTTAGGTTTTCCATCTGCAGAGGTTGTGCACTTTCCCCACCAGACTTGGTTTCCCAAGACAGGACCTTTCAGAAGCCTTTCCTTAGTCAAATGGACGCGTTCCATCCTATCATCCCATCTACCACCAACTGTCCAAGTGACTAAGTTCTAGCAACCTATATGATCATGGCAGAGCCCATATTGCCAAGTGGTTGCACTGTAAGCTTTCTCAACACTTGGCCTCCAAATCCCTTTGTGCCTGGGTGGCTTACCACAAGTGAGATACACAACCCAAGTCCATGGCCTTGTGTAACCACTCAACATAACCCATACTTTCCATTCCACCTAGGAGGTTCATTTGACTTAGTGGTTTTATTAGAAAAATATATATAAGTCTCTTGACTTAGAAATATTTTCTTCATAGTAAGTGTAGTTTTTCACCAACCCTTGTTTTGCTATAAGCTAGGCTAAGCAAAGTATGGCAACTTATCTTAGGGATAATTCCTTAGCAATTCTACTAGACTACATAGGATTTCCCATCCTTTGCATTAGACAAAATAACATGCAATACTATAACAAAATATCTAATGCCAGTTCAAAACATAGGACAAATTTATTCATGTAAATATCACTTGCCTTGGTAGTGGGGAGAGTAGCACTCTTCACAATCACAATCACTATCAAAATCTACACAAGAAATTAGAGCATACAATTACACACAATTATATACAACCAAAAATAATGTGAATGCATGCATGCAAGAATTCACTAAGTGATGATTTTTGAAACAAATTCTACCAAGTATGCTCATGTCTACAGAACTTAACATGTCAAAAATTTACCAACTAAACTTATTTGGCACCAATTTAATTTACCAAAATAAACTTCTACTTAAAATGGCCTTAAACATATTCTACAAATAAAATCATTTTAAACTGTTACTATATGCTAAATAAATTGGATATTCTGAAACGCCTTGTTTCACTGAATCCAACGGTATAAAGTTTGCAAAAATCTAACGTGGCATTCAAAAGTTATAAGCATTTGAAGTTTGAATCTAAATCAGGTTTTAAATTCTGTTTTTAATTTAAACCTTGCCACGCGTCGCAACCTCACTGGCGCGTACCGCTTCGCGCGGATCGAGCACTGCGGACCGCACGATCTAAATGGGATCTGGCGGCTCAGACACACGCGTACCCCTTCGGCCTAGATCTATCCTAGCCACACGATGCAGATCCAACGGTCCAAACCCTCAAACTATAAACGGGCGGCGCTGGCGGCGTTGACTAGCGGCGGCGCGTCTGACTACGGCGGCGCCGGCGTTCTACATCGTCCGCGAGAGGGAGAGGAGTATTACCAGGTTCGCCGGAGGCTGCTGAAGCTCGTCGTGGTACTGGCTTGCGGAGGGGCGCTCGGAGATGGGCTCTAGATCTCGTCGGAGTTGCGTCTGGCGTCGGGTGGGTGTTGTCGGAGTCGTTGCCGAAGTTCTGCGTCGCCCTAGCACGAACCAATGGGTTTAGAAGATGCGCAGGACAACTGCGAACACGCTCGGGTGAATAAGAAAGCAAGGGGCGCTCGAAACTTACTGAGATTGCTCGCCGGAGTTGGGGTGGTCGTCGGGTGCCTACGGCGTCAAGTGAACACGTCGACCTGGGGCAATACAGGATGCTCTGTTGTGGTTAGAAGGTGCGCGGGAGGTTTACTAAGCGTCTCGAACAAACCAGAGGGAAAAGGGGCGCACGAGGCTCACCTGAATCGGTCGCCGGAGTTGCTCTGTCTGCGGTGGTTTTGAGCGAGTCGTGGGCAGCCTGGAGGCGTGAGTGTGCGATTGACTGGGGGAAAATGATCGTGGGGATGTGGGGATCTTATAGCCGGTGCCTCGACAGGAAACGCCTGCGTTTAATTGCCCAATTAAGTCGCGCCATCACCGGCAGTCACTGCAGCTGCGACGTGGTCGCGGGCGAGGTTTGGGGAAGACGATGACAGCGTGTACAGGGCCCGCTCGTCGGCGATGTGCGCGAAGTGAGTGTGGGGTCTGGCTGTCAGCGGCTCAGTGTATGCGCTCACGCGTGAGAGGAGAAAAAGAAATCCCCGGGTGGGCTTGCTGGGCTTGATTGGTTGCTGGGCCAGATTCTGGCCGCGCGGCCTTTTTCCATTGAGGAGTCCTTTTCTTTTTCTAAATTCATTTCCTGGTATGATTTTGATATGAATTCAAATCCTTTTAAATCCAAACTGCTTTGGGAATTTTTGCAGGGTTTTGTGGGTTCAAAAATAGTCATTTTTAACTAAGTGGTTACCTTGCAAGGCTTGGTCAAGCTTGGGTTTCAAAATAAACAGGGATTTGATCAAGTTTGCAAATATTTGAAAAAGGGTTTTTGAAACTATTCCTTAGTTTGGAATTTTGGGTTTAAAGCTTCACCTAATCTTTCCATCAATGGAAGCAAGCAACCATGTACCTAAACATTCAAATTTCAAAGGGTGATGGCCATTTGGGATAAATTGCCCACATGAAATCATAGCTCAACTTCTGTCTCTAAATGGTTTTTGAGAAAAACCCTAAATGAATGAATGATGCAAAGATGATTTGAATGAGTTTTGAAACTATGATTTTAGGGATGTTACAATGATTGATGCTCATAATGTGTGTATGGAGATTATCGATGGTCATGTGTGTGTATATGGAGAGTATCGATGATGCTCATGCATGTGTGTATGGAGAGGATAATGATATGTTCATGTGTGTATGGATCGGTCTCTCTCTCTCTTGTGTTTGTGTGTGAACAAGTTGCCATTTGTTTTGCCAAAATGTTGATTCATTTCCACTTTGGCAAGACTTTGGCATTTCGCAAAGGTCCTTATTTTAGGATAGGTCATGCCGAAATTTTCTATCGACCATTGCATGCATGCATTGATTATGTGGTTCTAATAGACTGTCACATCCCAAGATTTTCCAAATCTTGTAATGTGAAGATAAATGAATAAAATAAAACTTTGTTTGATTTTTAGAGCCAGAAGAAACTTTTTGAATCCAATTGGAACCTCAAACCCATTTGAATTAAATAAAATCCTAAAGGGATTCATAAAGATAAACATTTAATAAAGGAAATTAAAATGTTTTGGAACTACTATTTTAGATCTTTTAATAAAAGGATTTGGGTATTCAAAAGAAAAGAATGGATTTATAAATAAAGATTATTTTATAAGCCAAATTAAACCTTGGACAAGCTTTGGATTTAAAACATTTAGTTTTGAATAAAAATAGCAAAAGTTGATTTAAATAAATTAATAAGAATTTAATATCCAACTTTATTTAAATAAAAGGTTTTACTAATTTAATTGAAACATCAAAACTTATTAAAATATTTAAAACAAGTTTTCTCAAATATTTGATATTCATAATTAAAACCTACTAAAGTGTTTTAACTTTATTTTAGATTTTAAAATAAACATTCTCAATAAAACAAACCCTAGTTGAATTAATAATGAAAGTCTATTTTATTTAATGGACTCTAAAATAAAATGTTATTTTGTTTTAAAACAAGATTTCCAAATGAATTGTATTTTCAAATAAAACCTACTGATTTGGTTTTGAAAATATTTAGGTTTCAAATAAAGATTTTATTAATAAAATCAAACTCTATTTGATTTAATAACTAAAGCCCATGTTATTTAATTATTAATGGATCCTAAAATAAAAGGTTATTTTGTTTTAAACAAATTTTCCAAATATTCTTTATTTCCAAATAAAACCTACTGTTTGAGTTTTGAAAATATTTGGATTTCAAATGGGGATCTTATTAATATCAAACCCTATTCTAATGATAAACCATGGTCCATATTATTTAATTAATAAATGGAACCTACAAAGATTTAAAATATTATTTTGAGATTTGGTTTATGGTGATAAACAGAACCAAAAACCCATTACAATGGTTTGAATTGTTTGAATTATTTGAATGCTTGAATAGTTGGATGAAATTCAAAACAGAAAAATAGATTTAGAAATAGAAAAAGATTTAGACAGAAAAAAAATAGAGCAAACGACCTGGCCCAGCTGCCCAGCCCAGGAAGCCCAGCACCAGCCCAGTTTCATCACCCCACAGGAAAACGATTCGCACCTCGCTTCTGACCCGTACAGTGTATGACTAGTGGACCCTTCCCTCATTTCGTTTTCCCACTGACAGGTAGACCCACCGCTACTGTTCATCGTCCTCACCGCGCGACCCTTTCTTCCCCAAACCTCGCTGCCGTTTGCTGAATTTGAATGCCGCGATCAATTCGTCTTAACGCCGCGCCTTTACCTCGCTTTGACTGTGCTCGTTAAAACCCTAGCGTCTCCCCCTCCTTTTCCCCCAGGCCACTCCCTCTCTCTGCCCCTAGGCTGTCGCCAATCACTCCTGCACCGCCGCTGCAGCGACGAGCTTCCTCTGTCGATTCCGGCCAAGCCACACCTTCCCGAGCCTCCCTGAGCACGCTAGCATCTTCCCCACTCCCAGACGCTTCTCCCCGTGCCCTTCCTTCAACCGCGAGCGCCCCAGGAAACCGTCTTCGACAAAAGCTCTAAGCGCCGCCGTCTGTCTCGCCTCCGACGAGCTCCTCCGGTAATTCCAGACCACCCCGACCCCTTCCGTTCACGCACACATCTTTGCCTTGGTCTTGCGTACCTAACTACGTCCTCTGTTTGCCTCCGCATGATCTGCAACATCGACTTCGACCTCCGACAGAGCCGCCCGACGTTGTCTTCAACTCCGGCGAGCAATCAAGCCCGACCCAGTGCGCCCCTTCACCAACCAGTACCACGTTGCGCATCAACGAGCGCCAGCGAACCCGGTGAGCACACTCCCCCTCTGCTTCGCTTCCTGTATCGCCGGCGCCGCCGTGAAACAGAGTCGCCGCCGCCAGCAGCCGCCGTTAGCGCCGCTCCTTTTAGGTCAAACGCGCAGCGACCGTTAGATGCAGATCCATTGGCTGCGAAAGATTCACTTAAACGCGAAAGGGTACGCGATCAGGGCCGCACGATATGACTTAATCCAACGCGCTGCAGCACGCGATCCAGACGAATCGGTATCGGCCAATCACGGCTCGACGCGTGTCCCTGTTCTGATTAAAACAGATTTTTGAAAACAGATTTAAGTAGCATTTTGAAAACCCTATAACTTTCAAACCACACGTCCAAATTTTGCAAATTTTATATCAATGAATTTAGGAGAACAAGACCTATCCAACCATACCCTTAGTTTAGCAAATAGTATCTATTAGCTTGTTTGAATTTGCAGAAACTTTTGTGAGCTTGTTTAGAGTATAAAAATTGTTTAAAATTGAATTTAAGGATAAAACTTTTGCAAATTGGATTGTTGTGACCTTACTGACCCTAGGAACCAACCAATGTTTTGGAAAATGAAATTGGAAAGGGTTAGGATGGATTAATTAGTTTAGTCCATTTCTAGCCAAACAAAACTATTGTTTTGTTTATGAAAATGGTTTTAAATGGAAAACTTTGAGAAAATGTTTTGGACCAAACCTACTGACCTAAAAACACCAAGTTTTGCAATAGCAACTTATTTGGTGAACAACTTAAGAGTTTTTGCCTTAATAAAAACATTTTTCACCACATGAAATGATGAATGGATTTAAAAATAGTTTTTGTACAAAACCCTCTTGCTAATGACTTTGCCACTTTGGTAAATGACCAAATTGGATCTTACAAAGTTTAGAAACCCCATAGAGACCCCTTTGCAAAATAAAACTATCTTGTACATGCTCCCATGCATGAATTGGTTTCCATTGTTTTGTGTGTGTGAATTTGTTTGAGTGATTATTGGTTTGGAATGTAAATTGAATTAGTGTTTGCTTGATTGACTTGTAGTGAAGTGTGAGACTAACAAGATCAAGGAGTGAACCACCATTCCCTACCAAAAAGGCAAGTGATGCTTCATACTTTTTGTCCCATTACTTTCTCTATGCATTAGTGATTTTGCTAAGTAAAACTTGCATGGATTTTGCTAAGTATAGACCTTGCTATAAGAAAACCTAGTAGATGAATCCTTAGTAGGATTTCCTAAGTTAAAGATTCCTACTACTATCAAGCTTAGCCTAGCTAATAGAAAACATGGGTGGAATATATACTCACACTATGGAAAAATATTCTAAGTCTGAGGACTTAGGTTTTGATTAATAAAACAACTAAGTTAATGAACCTCCTGGGTGGAATGGAAGGATTGGGGTATGTTGAGTGGTTCACAAGGCCATGGACTTGGATTGTGTATCTCACTTGTGGATGGCCACCCAGGAAACAAAGAGATTTGAGATGTCAAATGTTGAGAAGCTTCAAGTGCAACCACTTGGCAATATGGGCTCTGCCATGATCATATAGGTTGCAAGAACTTAGCCATATGGACAGTGGGTGATAGTGTTTGATAGGTTGGAGCGCGTCCATTTTGGTCTAAGGGAAAGCTTCTGAAAGATTTTGTCTTGGGAAACCAAGTCTTGTGGGTAAAGTGCACCACCTCTGCAGAGTGTAAAATCTAAGTACTTAGCCATGTCCCTGGTAAAGGACAATTTGAGCATCAAGACATGGAAGCAATCAAGAATCTCATCATTCAAATTTCTAAGTTAAAATCTTGTGGTTTGAACAAGGGTTGTTTGAATTCTTCAATCATTGATGGAGAGATGGCTTGGTACAAGGATCTTGAAATCTTTGATTGAGGGAAATGATTTTGTCAAGCAAAAACTTAGTATTTTCAAAATGATAAGGAAAATCTATTTTGAGCAATGCAAGCCTCAACTCCACTTAGCCAAATGCATATAGATGTTAGATTCCACTATACTACCATAGTATCACTTGCCAATACAATTCAAATGTATTGACCCTTTGTGGCTGTAACTTGTATGTTGCAGGTTGATTGTTTTAGTGAAGATTGATTGATTAGGATTACAAAGTCTACAACCAACATCTGCCTGTGGCACTTTGAAGATGAAGGACCCATGTCTATAGTTATTCCGCTGCAATGAAATGTAATAGCCAAATGAGCTATGTTTGATGTAATAAACTTATGTTATTCCTGGTTATAAAGTTATATTATGACCTATGTTTCTTGATATTACATCTTACTGTGGATGCTAGCTATTGATCCAGGGACTAGCATTGTAAACACAGGAGGGATCAATCTTATCTAAGGTTGGGACCCCTACAGATGGTATCAGAGCATTGTGTTGCCTGTAGGATTTGTAAACCCTAGGATTGGACAAAAACCCTTAGAAAAATAGGAGTGTATTTGTTCCAAAAACTTATTTACAAAAACACTTGTAAACTCTTTCCTCAATCATTTTGGTTTCAACTCTACATCTCTTCTACTTCAACTTGATGGAAAAAGCCTACCCCATGACCAAAGACTACACCATGTGCAAAGGACTTCTTCAACTTCTTCAACTCTAATGACTTCAACATCTTCAGCATATTCACCAAGGACTTCCAACTTAGATGACACTAAGGACTACAAGTGGGACAAGGAAATCTTGCTCAAGATTTAGAGACTAAGGGAATGCAAAATAAGAAGGAGCCATCAACAACTTTGAGATATTGCAACCAAGAGTTTTTCTCAAGGAAACCATGATCTCAAGTAAGAAGAAGCAACCAAGAAGGATGGAAAGATCACAAGTGAACCATATAGATGGACCACCATATTTAATTTAAGTCAAACCCACCAACTTATGTGGTGTAACAAAAATATTTTGTTGCCTAAGTTTGTGCTTGAACTTTGTTGTTTGAGTGCAAAGTTGTTTGTGAATGTTTGCTTGTGATTGCATGCACATTGTTTGTGTGAATTGTGATGTGTGTGATTAGAAATAATTCCTTAGAAATATCTTGCCTATTCTAATCTCCCTTCGACCCAAACAGATGACTACTCCAAGAGACTCCAACATCAAGGTTGATAACAACAACAACAACAACAACAACAACCAAGAGGACAACATGAAAGAACTTCTAGCAACCCAAAACCAGTTGAGCCAAGAGACAACTCAGCTTTTAGCCAACAACAATGGACTAGACCCAGCCATACAAAGTATTTTGAAACTTCAATCCCAATTGTTGCAAGGACTCATTACTCAAATGATCAACATGAGATAAAACTTTCTCCCAAGAGCCAATGACAACAAGGATGACAAAGATGTTATTCTAAAAGGAACCCAAGTTAGCAATACTTGTGGAGACAAGGATCATGCATCCAAGGAACATGAAGATCAATGTCCCAAGAAGAGAGAAAGATCTTCCACCTATGAAGAACATGAACTAGAAGAACTCCTAGCTTTGGAGAGACCCAAGAAGAAGAAGAAATGCCCCAACCCTAACAAGAAGGATATTACTCAAGAGCAATGTTACACTTGCAAAGAGATGGGACACTATTACAATGAATGCCCAGAAAAGAAGAAGAACCAAAGAAACAAACAAAAAGCAATGATACCAAAAGGAAAGAAAGATATCAGCCAAGTGATGTGCAAATACTGCAAAGAGTTAGGACATTATGCAAACTACTGTCCAGAAAAGATGAAGCATAAGATAAACAAGCCTATGAGGGATATCAGCCTTGTCACATGTTTCAAATGCAAGGAACTAGGCCACTATGCAAACAATTGTCCAGAAAGGATGAAGAACAAGTTAAACAAGTCTATGAAGGATCTAAACCTTGGCCCATGAATCAAGAATGCAAACCAAGGATACAATGCAAAGTTTGCTTAGAGAAGTTTTACCCAGGATCCCAAGAAGGACAATATGTAATTTTTGTTTGAAAATTTTTAAGGGTGGTAGTACCCTAGTTGTTTTAAACATGCTTGCAACCCTAGCCTCCCCAAATCTCGGGACGAGATTTATTTTAAGGGTGGTAGCCTGTCACATCCCAAGATTTTCCAAATCTTGTAATGTGAAGATAAATGAATAAAATAAAACTTTGTTTGATTTTTAGAGCCAGAAGAAACTTTTTGAATCCAATTGGAACCTCAAACCCATTTGAATTAAATAAAATCCTAAAGGGATTCATAAAGATAAACATTTAATAAAGGAAATTAAAATGTTTTGGAACTACTATTTTAGATCTTTTAATAAAAGGATTTGGGTATTCAAAAGAAAAGAATGGATTTATAAATAAAGATTATTTTATAAGCGAAATTAAACCTTGGACAAGATTTGGATTTAAAACATTTAGTTTTGAATAAAATAAGCAAAAGTTGATTTAAATAAATTAATAAGAATTTAATATCCAACTTTATTTAAATAAAAGGTTTTACTAATTTAATTGAAACATCAAAACTTATTAAAATATTTAAAACAAGTTTTCTCAAATATTTGATATTCATAATTAAAACCTACTAAAGTGTTTTAACTTTATTTTAGATTTTAAAATAAACATTCTCAATAAAACAAACCCTAGTTGAATTAATAATGAAAGTCTATTTTATTTAATGGACTCTAAAATAAAATGTTATTTTGTTTTAAAACAAGATTTCCAAATGAATTGTATTTTCAAATAAAACCTACTGATTTGGTTTTGAAAATATTTAGGTTTCAAATAAAGATTTTATTAATAAAATCAAACTCTATTTGATTTAATAACTAAAGCCCATGTTATTTAATTATTAATGGATCCTAAAATAAAAGGTTATTTTGTTTTAAACAAATTTTCCAAATATTCTTTATTTCCAAATAAAACCTACTGTTTGAGTTTTGAAAATATTTGGATTTCAAATGGGGATCTTATTAATATCAAACCCTATTCTAATGATAAACCATGGTCCATATTATTTAATTAATAAATGGAACCTACAAAGATTTAAAATATTATTTTGAGATTTGGTTTATGGTGATAAACAGAACCAAAAACCCATTACAATGGTTTGAATTGTTTGAATTATTTGAATGCTTGAATAGTTGGATGAAATTCAAAACAGAAAAATAGATTTAGAAATAGAAAAAGATTTAGACAGAAAAAAATAGAGCAAACGACCTGGCCCAGCTGCCCAGCCCAGGAAGCCCAGCACCAGCCCAGTTTCATCACCCCACAGGAAAACGATTCGCACCTCGCTTCTGACCCGTACAGTGTATGACCAGTGGACCCTTCCCTCATTTCGTTTTCCCACTGACAGGTAGACCCACCGCTACTGTTCATCGTCCTCACCGCGCGACCCTTTCTTCCCCAAACCTCACTGCCGTTTGCTGAATTTGAATGCCGCGATCAATTCGTCTTAACGCTGCGCCTTTACCTCGCTTTGACTGTGCTCGTTAAAACCCCAGCGTCTCCCCCTCCTTTTCCCCCAGGCCACTCCCTCTCTCTGCCCCTAGGCTGTCGCCAATCACTCCTGCACCGCCGCTGCAGCGACGAGCTTCCTCTGTCGATTCCGGCCAAGACACACCTTCCCGAGCCTCCCTGAGCACGCTAGCAGCTTCCCCACTCCCAGACGCTTCTCCCCGTGCCCTTCCTTCAACCGCGAGCGCCCCATGAAACCGTCTTCGACAAAAGCTCTGAGCGCCGCCGTCTGTCTCGCCTCCGACGAGCTCCTCCGGTAATTCCAGACCACCCCGACCCCTTCCGTTCACGCACACATCTTTGCCTTGGTCTTGCATACCTAACTACGTCCTCTGTTTGCCTCCGCATGATCTGCAACATCGACTTCGACCTCCGACAGAGCCGCCCGACGTTGTCTTCAACTCCGGCGAGCAATCAAGCCCGACCCAGTGCGCCCCTTCACCAACCAGTACCACGTTGCGCATCAACGAGCGTAAGCGAACCCGGTGAGCACACTCCCCCTCTGCTTCGCTTCCTGTATCGCCGGCGCCGCCGTGAAACAGAGTCGCCGCCGCCAGCAGCCGCCGTTAGCGCCGCTCCTTTTAGGTCAAACGCGTAGCGACCGTTAGATGCAGATCCATTGGCTGCGAAAGATTCACTTAAACGCGAAAGGGTACGCGATCAGGGCCGCACGATATGACTTAATCCAACGCGCTGCAGCACGCGATCCAGACGAATCGGTATCGGCCAATCACGGCTCGACGCGTGTCCCTGTTCTGATTAAAACAGATTTTTGAAAACAGATTTAAGTAGCATTTTGAAAACCCTATAACTTTCAAACCACACGTCCAAATTTTGCAAATTTTATATCAATGAATTCAGGAGAACAAGCCCTATCCAACCATACCCTTAGTTTAGCAAATAGTATCTATTAGCTTGTTTGAATTTGCAGAAACTTTTGTGAGCTTGTTTAGAGTATAAAAATTGTTTAAAATTGAATTTAAGGATAAAACTTTTGCAAATTGGATTGTTGTGACCTTACTGACCCTAGGAACCAACCAATGTTTTGGAAAATGAAATTGGAAAGGGTTAGGATGGATTAATTAGTTTAGTCCATTTCTAGCCAAACAAAACTATTGTTTTGTTTATGAAAATGGTTTTAAATGGAAAACTTTGAGAAAATGTTTTGGACCAAACCTACTGACCTAAAAACACCAAGTTTTGCAATAGCAACTTATTTGGTGAACAACTTAAGAGTTTTTGCCTTAATAAAAACATTTTTCACCACATGAAATGATGAATGGATTTAAAAATAGTTTTTGTACAAAACCCTCTTGCTAATGACTTTGCCACTTTGGTAAATGACCAAATTGGATCTTACAAAGTTTAGAAACCCCATAGAGACCCCTTTGCAAAATAAAACTATCTTGTACATGCTCCCATGCATGAATTGGTTTCCATTGTTTTGTGTGTGTGAATTTGTTTGAGTGATTATTGGTTTGGAATGTAAATTGAATTAGTGTTTGCTTGATTGACTTGTAGTGAAGTGTGAGACTAACAAGATCAAGGAGTGAACCACCATTCCCTACCAAAAAGGCAAGTGATGCTTCATACTTTTTGTCCCATTACTTTCTCTATGCATTAGTGATTTTGCTAAGTAAAACTTGCATGGATTTTGCTAAGTATAGACCTTGCTATAAGAAAACCTAGTAGATGAATCCTTAGTAGGATTTCCTAAGTTAAAGATTCCTACTACTATCAAGCTTAGCCTAGCTAATAGAAAACATGGGTGGAATATATACTCACACTATGGAAAAATATTCTAAGTCTGAGGACTTAGGTTTTGATTAATAAAACAACTAAGTTAATGAACCTCCTGGGTGGAATGGAAGGATTGGGGTATGTTGAGTGGTTCACAAGGCCATGGACTTGGATTGTGTATCTCACTTGTGGATGGCCACCCAGGAAACAAAGGGATTTGAGATGTCAAATGTTGAGAAGCTTCAAGTGCAACCACTTGGCAATATGGGCTCTGCCATGATCATATAGGTTGCAAGAACTTAGCCATATGGACAGTGGGTGGTAGTGTTTGATAGGTTGGAGCGCGTCCATTTTGGTCTAAGGGAAAGCTTCTGAAAGATTTTGTCTTGGGAAACCAAGTCTTGTGGGTAAAGTGCACCACCTCTGCAGAGTGTAAAATCTAAGTACTTAGCCATGTCCCTGGTAAAGGACAATTTGAGCATCAAGACATGGAAGCAATCAAGAATCTCACCATTCAAATTTCTAAGTTAAAATCTTGTGGTTTGAACAAGGGTTGTTTGAATTCTTCAATCATTGATGGAGAGATGGCTTGGTACAAGGATCTTGAAATCTTTGATTGAGGGAAATGATTTTGTCAAGCAAAAACTTAGTATTTTCAAAATGATAAGGAAAATCTATTTTGAGCAATGCAAGCCTCAACTCCACTTAGCCAAATGCATATAGATGTTAGATTCCACTATACTACCATAGTATCACTTGCCAATACAATTCAAATGTATTGACCCTTTGTGGCTGTAACTTGTATGTTGCAGGTTGATTGTTTTAGTGAAGATTGATTGATTAGGATTACAAAGTCTACAACCAACATCTGCCTGTGGCACTTTGAAGATGAAGGACCCATGTCTATAGTTATTCCGCTGCAATGAAATGTAATAGCCAAATGAGCTATGTTTGATGTAATAAACTTATGTTATTCCTGGTTATAAAGTTATATTATGACCTATGTTTCTTGATATTACATCTTACTGTGGATGCTAGCTATTAATCCAGGGACTAGCATTGTAAACACAGGAGGGATCAATCTTATCTAAGGTTGGGACCCCTACATAGACTTATAATTGTGTCGTGTACACCGTGCAGGCAAAAATGGTGCTCATAATGAGCAAAGGCATTGTGGCTAGATTTTTGAAATGTGCGACAGCTGACATGATACGAAATAACAAGACGGGGATAAGATGTCTGTGAAGAAGATGCAAACTCAACTGGGTGATCGACCCAGATTCCGGGAATGTGCAGGCGCACCTGCTCCGCCATGGTTTCATGGATGGATACACTCGTTGGATAAGCAAACGAAGACGATGGAGACGGTGAAGGTGGGCAACATGACGATGATCATCACGGCGAGAACGAGCGAGATGACGAAGAGTCTCCTGGAGATGGTGAAGGTGCGGAAGCAGACCGGGATGATGATGATCTAGATGTAGAGGAGCAGACAATGATGGAACAACGTCAGGCTGGCTGCGGGACCCTTATGTGCAAGAGCTGCTTCTCAAGCACACGAGTAATGCCAGGGCTGCCGCTAGAGAGAAAGCCAAGCTTGCGCAACTTGAGAAAGACGCGGTTACTCCATTGTATGAAGGATGCAGGCCCGATGATACCCGGTTGAATGTAACGCTCAAGGCTATGGAGATGAAGGCAAAACACAAATTGAGCAACGCAAGCTTCGACGATATGATGGCATTCTGGCACGATCGTCTCCAGGAGGGGAACACGTGTCCAACTAGTATCGAGGACGCCAAGAAAATCGCCTGTACTCTCGATCTACTATACGTTAGATATCACGTATGCATCAACAATTGCATCATTTATCAGGGCGAGGACGCGGAGAAAACCACATGTCCGGTGTGTGGCGTGAGTCGATACAAGAAAGGGAAGAAAGCACCTCGAAAAGTGGTATGGTACTTTCCTATCACTCCTTGTCTGCAGTGCTATTTCGCGGACCCTAAGGAAGCGAAGCTCATGCGATGGCATGCGGAAAGGAAGAAGCCAGGAGATGACGATGACCCCGAAAAGGATGAGCTGCTGAGGCACCCTTCAGATGCTAGCCAGTGGAAAGCATTGGACCTCGAATCCCCAGAATTCGGTGGAGATTCGAGGAACATCAGGCTTGGTGCGAGCACCGATGGACTCAATCCGTTCGATAGCCAGAGGAGCACGCACAACACTTGGCCCGTGTTTGTATGGATGTACAACCTCCCTCCATGGTTGTGTATGAAGAAGAAGTACATACAAATGAGTATTCTAATTCAAGGGCCGAAACAACCTGGTACCGACATCAATATGTATCTCGGGCTGTTGAAAGAGGAGATAGCCACGTTATGGGAATCTGGAGCCAATACTTACGACGCCGTCACACAAGATTATTTCACTATGAGAGCCGTGTTGGTCACTACGGTGCAAGACTATCCAGGTTGCGGGTATATCTCGGGGCAGGTTATCCAAGGATTCTGCGCATGCATTAGGTGCATGGATAACACAAGCTATCTCCAACTAGAGAAAGATCCAGGGTCTTCGAAAACCATGTTCATGGCGCACCGGAGGTGGCTCGGCAAGAATGATCCATGGAGAAAACGTGGAGACCTGTTCGATGGCAAATCCGACACCCGAGGAATCCCAGAGCGGAGGAGCAGCGAAGAAGTGGAAGAGTTGCTGAAAAACTAGAAAGATTGTCCTAAGCCTGGAAAGAAGCGAAAGAGGCAGCAAGACAAGCCGCTGATGAAGGTATGGAAAACAAGGTCTGTTTTCTGGGAGTTGCCATACTGGAAGTTTCTCCGAATGCCTCATAGCCTCGACATCATGCATATCATGAAAAACGTGTGCGAGAGTCTGGTCGCCACCATAATCAACATGGCAGATAGGACGAAAGATGGTCTGAAAGCAAGGCACGACCTGATATTCATGGGTATCCGGAAGGAGCTTCACGGAGGACGCACTACTCCTGATGATCAGGAAGATGACAATGATCATGAGTCGGAGACGACACAAGGTTGTCGGAAGGGTAAAAAGTTCAAGAAGAACGAATATTGTTGCCCTCCTTCTTGCTTCACTCTAAGCCAGGATGAGATCAAACAGTTTTTCAAGTGCCTTCTAGGAGTCAAATTTCCTTACGGCTACATGGAAAAGATAAGCAGATACCTAGACGAGGCGAAGCAGAGGTTCAGTGGCATGAAGTCTCACGACTGTGCCGTGCTAATGACGCAGGTACTTCCGGTTGCACTAAGAGGGATAATGGACGAGCACGTCCGTGAAACGTTATTTGGACTCTGCAAGTTTTTCGATGTCATCTCTAGGAAGTCAATTGGCGTGAATTAGCTCGAGAGGCTACAGGAGGAGATCGTGGTGATACTATGCGAGCTTGAGGTATACTTCCCTCCCGCATTCTTCGACATTATGGTGCATCTGCTGGTCCATGTCATGGAGGACATTGTCCAACTCAGGCCGATGTTCCTCCGCAACATGATGGCGTTCGAAAGGATGAACGGACACATCAAAGGATACGTTCGCAACAGGTCCCGTCCAGATGGATGCATAGACAAGGGCTTTCTGGCCGAAGAGTGCATCTCTTTCTGCACAAATTATCTAGACATCAAGAACCCTGTCGGTCTTCCCGTCAACAGGCACCTTGGCAAGCTCGACGGATCTGGTCACCGACAGGGTCGTCGCATACTGCATGCAGACTTCGATTTTCGACGCGTAGACTTTGATCGAGAAAATCTCGTCGCGCTACAGCATTTAGAACTGGTCGATCCTTGGGTACATGTAACAACCCAAGTTTTTAATATATGTAATTTGTACCTAAGCATTACATGCATATGTTTAAATCAATGAAATATATGCATAAGATCAAGTGTGTTGAATTAAATGCAAATGCAAAACCCTAATTTCCCTCTCCCTTTGAAAGCAATTCAAATAGTTTTGAATTTTGAAATGACAAAAAGTTTGGATCCCAAAAGGATTATTAGGACTCTACAATATTTCAAATATTTCTACAAAGTCTTGTATTTGTGAATCAGTTAAAACAGATTCAAATATAGAAATACAAAATAGATTTTGAAATCAGAAAAAGAAAAGGGGTTTTGCTAAGAAAAATAGTAGCAGCAGCCAGTGGCCCGCAGCCCATCTTCCTCCTCCCTCCTTCTCTCCTGCGGGTGCAGCAGCCAGCGGCCCAGCACCGGCCCATGCCAGCCCAAGTGCAGCCCATACCGCTTCGTCGGTTGCTCCGTCGTCTTCCTCGACAGCGACAAGCAGCTGCCTGTCGCGCCGCTCGCTGTTGATCATCGCTGGTGCGCCGCGATGCCCGCCGCCGCTTGGAGGAGAGGATAAGGAGCAGCCGCACACCTCTGCCTCTCTCTCCTTGTCACTCCCTCTCTCTGGAGCTCTCCCTTGCCCCTTTTCGTGCAGACCCAAAACCCTAGATCCAATGATCCCTGCCGTCTCCGGCCTCCCCGTGCTCTGCAGATGACGCCCTGAGCTCCGCCGCGCTCTGAGGATCCTCCCCTCCGAAGGAATCGAGGGGGGGGGCACCATGAATCATCGCCCTCGACTCCGTCTTCTTTGTCACCGACGACCACCGCCGCCGTTGATTCCCTCGCCTCCGTCCTCCCCAACCCTCACCGTCACCGTCAACACCCTCCCGGTGAGCCTCTGGTGTTCCCAGCGCCCTCTGACGCCTCGGTTGCTTGCTAGATCCACCGCGTGCCGTTGACCCATCAGCTCCGCCGCCGCACGTCGCAGTTTCCTGTGCTCCGGTGACCATTAGCAAGCGGCGCCGCCGCTATTAGGTTCGTCTCACAGCACTGATTCGAACGAGCCCTAGCACACCTTTTCTCGTGCCATGTAGCGTCGTCGCTCGCCGTCAGCCGACGAGCTCTCCGGCGAGCCCACGTGGCTTGCCTATGTGGCCCCGACCCCACCCGCTAGTGGCAGTGGGTAGCATCTGTATCGGTGAGAAACACCCAGGCCCCTCAGGTCCCACCTATCCATGTGGAGGCCGATGTGGCTCTGAGGCCCACCGGTCAACCACTGTGGCTAGCCCAGCACTCAGTGTAAAATGATATAGGGTGTGTGCTGATGTCAGCCCTGTGTCACAGTGAAGCAATAAGTCGATTTAAATTGATTTAATAATTCCAAAATTTGAATAAAACTTGTAAAATTCATAACTTATTATTTATAAGTCAGAAAAATATGTGTAATATATCAAAATGTTCAGAAAAATGAGAACTACCTATCTAAGATATAATCATGCATTGATCAACAACTTTAATGACAAGTTTAATTAGAGAACAAAATCAACCCCTCTCATGTGTTTCCGGAGTTTCCCCGAGTTAGGGTTTTCAACCCTCGGAACCCCGTTTAAACTGCCAAGCATGTTCTAGGGTTCATTTCAACACTATTTAACTTGTCATATCATCCATATTGATTGAGCATTGAATTGCCATGTATTGAATGTTGGTTCCCCTTTTTCCGGTATTTGTTTCTCCGCGATAGGATCCGAGCCCGAGGCTGAAGTCAACAACATCGAAGATCCATACATGTCTACTGACGGACAAGGCAAGCGTAGCCTCTCATTCTTAACCTACTTTTACGAAGTATATTACTTTCTCGCTATGATGCACACGATTCCAATGTGGTCTTTTGTCAGTAGCTAGTGTTACCTATCTGCTGCACTGTTTCCCTCTTGTAGCCTTATACTCCTGATCCACTGCTCCTAGCATACCTAGGTTTGGCCATTGAGCGTTGCTAGCGCTTTTGTTACCGACAGCTTAGCCATGCATAGTAACAATGTCTGATCTATCCAAATGATGAATCAGAGGTGCCAAGGAAGGTAGTGAGGTAGGAGATGGTGACATCACCGAAGGAGTTAACTAAATATGCTAAGGCTTGTATGGGAGGCCACGTTGGGTGTGGTTTTTGTAGTCCCATGCTCGCCACCACTAGGAACTGAGTTCTTGCCTTTGGAACCGAGACGAGCGTACATCCACACGGGGCCTGGACAACCCCTCGACTGACTAACTTGCCTGGTAGATTCCATGAGTCACATAGTTTGGGCTTTCCATTTGGCATACGCATTGAAAAGGTTTTCGAAAGAGGAGGTGATGGAGGTGCATCATAACAGGTAGGGAAGCGTGGCCGCGGTTGCTTGGGGTGGATGGAGAACCTGGTAAACCAACCTCACCTCACATCTTTAAGTACTGACTTCGGGATTAGACCCGTTACGGCGGAATCATACTTATTGTGTGACTCATGGTCTCGGCGAAAGCAAGGTAAAGGTCGTGGCCAACCACCCTCTGGCGGCCTTCCAAGGAAGAGGGCTAATAATATTTGGCATTAAGAGTCGGTTGGTACGTGTGGGTAAAGTTGTACACCCCTACAGGGTTAAATCTTTTCGAAAAGTTGTGTTCACGGTTATGAACGCTTGGTGACCAGATTCTAAGATCATAGATGACTTTAACCATTATAAAACTTGTTGATCCACGTGTGCTTAAGGATGCTTCCTTTGGGTCGAGGGGGTGATCCTAGATAAAAGGTTCTGATGAAGCTGGTGGTTATCAAGATGTGATGAACAAGATAAATAAGTCGCTATCTTATCCCCTTTAAAAGATTCTGAGTAGACGAGCCTCTTCTCTCTCTTGTTTACAAATAAAGATTGCTTTCCGCAAAAGTAAATCCAGAGAAAGCCTTTCTAGCCAAAGCATGTAGATACTAGGTTATCTAAGTCTTGCAGGGTACATTCTCATACTCAGCCTTGCGCCATTGCTGTTTTTCTACAGAGGATCTGGTTGCAACTGAAGGTGGCTTCTATGTTGACATCGACGAGTAGTTGGAGGTCCAGGTAGCAGCCTGGGGACTATGGGATGAACGTCACTTATGTTTATGGCCTCTTAGGCCTTTTGCTAAGTTGTTGTGTAGAACAACATATCTGCTTTCGCTGTGTGATGTAATGTTGGGTCTATGACCTCTAGTTTGTAATAACTATAATACCTTACTCTGCTAAGAGTTTAAACTTATGTTGTTGAATCCCTGTGTTCTGTAATGTTACCGAATCATACTATGATCTTCTGTGTTTGGGGTTGAACTTATCTTAGATGGTGATCTGAGGTTAGTTTAACCCTAATCCCGGGGGGTGCTACAGGTCTTGGTATCAGAGCAGGACTGCCTGTAGGAAACCCTTTTATTGGTCGATGTTGAGTCTAGAAGTTGAAAAAACTATTTGGAAGTTAAAAATTATTTGCAGAAACTCTGACTAGGATTCTTTTTACTCCTTCTCTGGTGTGTTTCTGATGCTGGAGTTTTTCTTACCTTATTTGGTTTGAAAAGGTTTTCATTCCTTACCTCATATCTGAAAACTTTTAGGATCGTGGTTTTGGGGTTGTTTCTCTAAAAGTACTCCGTACTTGGTTGCTATTCTCAGAGTTCTTAGATATCTCAGTTTTGCTTGGTGTGTAACATCTTAGCATTCCATTGTCATGGTTTGTAAGTTAGTTGGTTAGTGTATACATTAGTATGCTTTGATACTACCATGCTTGATAAGATGATACATTTATATCAAGTACTCTTTGTTCATCTTTCCGTCTTGTTCCTTTGAATCCCTTGTCTAACCTTTTCTTTGTTCTTTCAGGATGGGTGATACCTCTCGTGCCCGTACCCGTGCTCATGCACGTGGTGCTGCAAATGAGGGTGAATCTTCCAACCTTCCTCCACCGCCGTCCATGGTTCAACTCATGGCCATGTACGAAACCAACCGTGCTGACAACATGAGGCTCCTTGAAAGGATTGAGCGCAACACTGCTCAACGCCAGAACAATCAAGTTGGTATCAACGACTTCGCACGTCTCACTCCGCCAGTTATCAGCTATTCCACTGAGCCACTTGATGCGGACTACTGGCTTCGCACTATGGAGCGCAAACTTCAGGTTGGTCATGTTGCTCAAGCTGATTGGGTGACTTTTGCTGCCTATCATCTGGAGGGAGCGGCTAACTCCTAGTGGGAAAATTTCTTGGCAATGCAAGAAGCTCAACATGTTGTTACATGGCAAGAGTTCACTGAAGCCTTCCGAGCTTACCATATTACGGAGGGTCTGATGGATCAGAAGAGGGAGGAGTTCCTCAAGCTAAAGCAGGGCACTAGTTCCGTGTGTGATTACCAGTGCAATTTCAATCGTCTTGCCTGCTATGCTACTGAAGAAGTCTCCACTAATGCTAAGAAGCAAGATCTGTTCCACAAGGGACTGGATCCTGAGGTTCGCCGTGATATCCACCTCATGGACTTGGTAACTTCCAAGGTATTGTCAACAAGGCTATGAAGGCCGAGAGTGGAAAAGTGGAGTATGAAGAAACCCGTAAGCATCCTCAGGAAGGGTATAACAAGGCTGGTTCAAGCAATAAGAAGCGTCATGTCTTCGTGCCTTAAAGTGCTATGCCACATGCTCCTTATACTCCAAGGTCTTCTGGATATGCTCCTTGTCCGAATGCTGCTCCAAACAATGCTGGTGGATCAAATTATCCTACTGCTGGCACTGGATTAGGTACTATCTGCTTCAATTGTCGCTAGCCTAGCCACTATGCAAGAGAGTGTCCTCAAAAGAGTGCTGCTGAGAAGGCACAACCAGCAAAGAAGAATGCTAAGTACCAAGGTGCTAGAAAAGGATGCCTGAACCATATCTCTGCTGAGGAGGCTCAGGAAGATCCAAGCGTCATCATGGGTACGCTTCATATCAATCAAATTCCAGCTAAAGTTTTGTTTGATTCTGGAGCATCGCATTCATTCCTGTCACAAGCTTTTGCTCAAATGCATGGGATAAGTTTTGAGGGGTTGTCTGTTCCTCTGCTAGTTCATTCTACTGGTTCTAGTCGGCGTTCCACCATGGTTATTCATGGGAATCTAATCGAAGTTGCATTCCAACTTTTCCCCACTTCTTTGATCGCCCTCAAGTCAACTGACATTGACATCATTTTGGGCATGGACTGGTTGACCCACTATCAAGCCATCCTCGATTGTACAACCAAGTCTGTGACTCTGACTAGTCCTGCTGGCATAAAAGTCAAGTATTGGACTATAGGGTCACTATCCCCTTCAGCTGTTTCTATTCCTGAAGCAGAGTTGTATGCTCTTGAAGTTCTACCTCCGTTAGAGATCCAAGATGTTTCCGTGGTCTGTGAATTCCCGGATGTCTTTCCTGAGGAGTTGCCTGGCATGCCACCTGATCGAAGTGTGGAGTTTGTCATAGAGTCAGTTCCTGGAAATGCTCCTGTTTCTAAAAGACCATATCGTATGCCTCCTCATGAGCTTGTGGAGTTGAAGAAGCAATTAGAGGAGTTGGAAGGAAAAGAATACATTCAGCCCAGCACATCTTCTTGGGGATTTCCTACCATCTTTGTCAAGAAGCGGGATACCAATATACCGCGTCTGGTTGTGGATTATCACCCACTCAATGCTGTGACTATCAAGTATAAGTATCCCCTCCCTAGGATCAATGATCTCTTTGATCAGTTAAGTGGTGCCACTGTCTTTTCCAAAATGGATTTAAGGTCAGGGTATCACCAGATAAAGATCCGTAAGGAAGATATTCCAAAGACTGCTTTCACCACTCGTTACGGTCTTTACGAGTATACAGTCATGTCCTTTGGTCTTACCAATGCTCCAGCCACTTTTATGCGGTTCATGAACTCTGTCTTCATGGAGTATCTTGACAAGTTCATCGTGGTCTACATCGATGATATTCTGGTCTATTCCAAGACTGAAGAAGAGCACGCTGAGCATCTTCGTTTGGTGTTAACAAAACTCCGAGAACATCGTCTCTACGCCAAGTTTTCTAAATGTGAGTTTTGGTTACAAGAGCTCGTATTCCTTGGTCATGTTGTTTCCGAAAAAGGGGTTGTTTTTATCCCTGATAAGGTTCAAACTATTCTTGACTGGGAATCTCCTAAATCCGTCAAGGATGTCCGAAGTTTTCTCGGGATGGCTGGTTATTACCGTCGATTCATCGAGAACTTCTCCAGGATTGCAAAGTCGATGACTGATCTTCTCAAGAAGGATAATAAGTTTGAATGGTCTTATAAGGCTGAAGAAAGCTTCCAGATGTTGAAAACCAAATTAACAACTGCTCCGGTGCTGGTTCTTCCAGACACTAGCAAAGACTTTGTAGTCTTCTGCGATGCTTCTCACCAAGGTCTCGGATGTGTGTTAATGCAAGATGGGCATGTGGTGGCTTATGCCTCCCGTCAGTTAAAACCACATGAGAACAACTACCCAACTCATGATTTCTTGAGCTTGCAGCTGTTGTTCATGCTCTTAAGCAATGGCGACATTACCTTCTCGGTAGTCGTTGCAAGTTATACTCGGATCATCAGAGTCTGAAGTATCTTTTCACACAACCTGATCTGAATCTCAGGAAAATAAGATGGTTGGAATTCATCAAGGACTATTATTTGGGTCTCAACTATCAACCTGGGAAAGCCAATGTCGTTGTTGATGCGTTAAGTCGTAAGTCTTATTGCAACAATTTGATGATCAAACAATCTCAACCTTCTCTTCATGAGGAATTTGCTCGATTGAATCTTGAAATAGTTCCTCGTGGATTTCTTGCTACCCTTGAAGTGAAATCTTCTATAGAGGATGATATCAAGCTTGCTCAGAAATATGATTCTGAAATTGTTGAGATCAAAGGGAACATTGCTAGCGGAGTTGGTAAGTGTTTCTCTATTGATAATCAAGGTACTGTCTACTTTGGTAACCGTCTGGTAGTGCCGAAGAGAACAAAATTGAGGGATTTAATTCTCCAAGAAGCTCATGAATCACCTCTTTCTATCCACCCTGGAGGTACCAAGATATATCGGGATCTTCGTCAAAGATTCTGGTGGTCTGGTATGAAGAAGGATATCGCTCGTTTTGTGGCTGAATGTGACGTTTGTCATCGCGTCAAGGCTGAGCACCAAAGACCCGCTGGTCTCCTGCAACCATATAAAATACCTGAGTGGAAATGGGATGAAGTTGGTATGGATTTCATTACTGGTCTTCCTAAGACTCAGAAAGGAAATGATGCCATCTGGGTAATCGTTGACTATTTGTCCAAGGTTGCTCACTTCCTACCCGTTCGCGAGAGCATTACTGCTAATCAATTGGCTGATATGTATATCTCTTGAATAGTTGTCCTTCATAGGGTACCAAATAAAATCATATCTGATCGAGGGAGTTTGTTCACCTCAAGGTTTTGGGAAAGTTTCCAACAAGCCATGGGAACTCGTTTGTCCTTCAGTACAGCTTATCATCCTAGTATCGGTGGCTAGACCGAAAGAGTGAATAAAATCCTTGAAGACATGCTAAGAGCGTGTGTCATATCTTTTGGTAAGGACTGGGAGAAATGCCTTCCTTTTGCTGAATTCTCCTACAACAACAGTTATCAGTCCAGTATAGAAATGGCACCTTTCCAGTTCTTATATGGAAGAACCTGTCATACTCCTTTGAACTGGCCAGAAACCGGCGAAAGAAAGTTCTTTGGTTCGGATATGATCCAAGAAGCAGAAGATCAAGTTCGTATCATTCGAGATCGTTTGAAAACTGCTCAGTCTCGCCAGAAAATCTATCATGATCGTCACCATCAACATGTTGAATATGAAGTTGGTGATCAAGCTTATCTTCGGGTCACTCCTTTAAAGGGTGTCCATCGTTTCGGTATAAAAGGCAAACTAGCTCCTCGCTATGTTGGTCCTTTTTGTGATCTCTCCAAGCAAGGTAAACTCGCATATCAATTGGAGCTGCTTGCAAACTTCCCTGAGGTGCATGACGTCTTTCATGTGTCTCAATTCAAGCGTTGCTTCAAAGATCCTGTCCGTGGTGTTGATCACCAAACCCTTGATCTCTAGAAGGATCTGAGTTATCGTATCCTATTCGTATCCTTGATGAAACCGAGCGTAAGACTCGTCGTCAAAATATCAAGTTCTTGAAAGTTCAGTGGTCTCATCACTCTGAGGATGAAGCAACCTGGGAACGAGAAGATCGTCTTCGATCTGAGTACCCTGCCTTATTTTCCAAAACTTAGGAATCTCGGGTCGAGATTCTTGTAAGGGGGGTAGATATGTAATAGCCCAAGTTTGTAATATATGTAATTAGTACCTAAGCATTACATGCACCTGTTTAAATCAATGAAATATATGCATAAGATCAAGTGTGTTGAATTAAATGCAAATCCAAAACCCTAATTTCCCTCTCCCTTTGAAAGCAATTCAAATAGTTTTGAATTTTTAAATGACAAAAAGTTTGGAGCCCAAAAGGATTATTAGGGCCCTACAATATTTCAAATATTTCTACAAAGTCTTGTATTTGTGAATTAGTTAAAACAGATTCAAATATAGAAATACAAAACAGATTTTGAAATCAGAAAAAGAAAAGGGGTTTTGCTAAGAAAAATAGTAGCAGCAGCCACTGGGCAGCAGCCCATCTTCCTCCTCCCTCCTTCTCTCCCGCGGGTGCAGCAGCCAGCGGCCCAGCACCGGCCCACGCGAGCCCAAGTGTAGCCCGTACTGCTTCGTCGGTTGCTCCGTCGTCTTCCTCGATAGCGGCAAGCAGCTGCCTGTCGCGCCGCTCGCCATTGATCATCGCTGGTGCGCCGCGATGCCCGTCGTCGCTTGGAGATGAGGATAAGGAGCAGCCGCACGCCTCTGCCTCTCTCCCCTGGTCACTCCCTCTCTCTGGAGCTCTCCCTTGCCCATTTTCACGCAAACCTGAAACCCTAGCTCCGACGATCCCCGCCAAAGGAATCGAGGGGGGCGCAGTGAATCGTCGCCCTCGACTCTGTCTTCTTCGTCACCAACGACCACCGCCTCCATTGATTCCCTCACCTCCATCCTCCCCAGCCTTCACGGTCACCGTCAACACCCTCCCGGTGAGCCTCTGGTGTTCCCAGCGCCCTCTGACGCCTCGGTTGCTTTCTAGATCCGCCGCGTGCCATTGACCCGTGAGCTCCGCCGCCGCACGTCACCGTTTCATGTGCTCCGGTGACCATTAGCAAGCGGCGCCGCCGCTATTAGGTTTGTCTCACAGCGCTGATTCGAACGAGCCCTAGCACGCCTTCGCTCATGCCATGTAGCGTCGTCGCTCGCCGTCAGCCCACGAGCTCTCCGACGAGCCCACGTGACTCGCCTACGTGGCCCCGACCCCACCCGCCAGTCGCAGTGGGTAGCATTTGTATCGGTGAGAAACACCCCAGCCCCCTCAGGTCCCACCTATCCACGTGGAGGCTGATGTGGCTCTGAGGCCCACCGGTCAGCCACTATGGCTAGCCCATCCCTTAGTGTAAAATGATTTAGGGTGTGTGCTGATGTCAGCCCTGTGTCACAGTGACGCAATAAGTCGATTTAAATTGATTTAATTCCAAAATTTGAATGAAACTTGTAAAATTCATAACTTATTATTTATAAGTCAGAAAAATATGTGTAATATATCAAAATGTTCAGAAAAATGAGAACTACATATCTAAGATATAATCATGCATTGATCAACAACTTTAATGACAAGTTTAATTAGAGAACAAAATCAACCCCTCTCATGTGTTTCCAGAATTTCCCCGAGTTAGGGTTTTCAACCCTCGGAACCCCGTTTAAACTGCCAAGCATGTTCTAGGGTTCATTTCAACACTATTTAACTTGTCATATTAACCATATTGATTGCCTCATTGTATTATGCCATGTATTGAATGTTGGTTCCCCTTTTTCCGGTATTTGGTTCTCCGTGATAGGATCTGAGCCCGACGCTGAAGTCAACAACACCGAAGATCCATACCTGTCTACTGACGGACAAGGCAAGCATAGCCTATCATTCTGAACATACTTTTACAAAGTATATTACTTTCTCGTTATGATGCACACGATTCCAATGTGGTCTTTTGTCAGTAGCTAGTGTTACCTATCTGCTGCACTGTTTCCCTCTTGTAGCCTTATACTCCTGATCCACTGCTCCTAGAATACCTAGGTTCGGCCATTGAGCGTTGCTAGCGCTTTTGTTACCGACAGCTTAGCCATGCATAGTAACAACGTCTGATCTATCCAAATGATGAATCAGAGGTGCCAAGGAAGGTAGTGAGGTAGGATATGGTGACATCACGGAAGGAGTTAACTAAATATGTTAAGGCTTGTATGGGAGGCCACATTGGGTGTGGTTTTTGTAGTCCCATGCTCGCCACCACTCGGAACTGAGTTCTTGCCTTTGGAACCGAGACGAGCGTACAGCCACACGGGGCCTGGACAACCCCTCGACTGACTAACTTGCCTGGTAGATTCCACGAGTCACATAGTTCGGCCTTTCCATTTGGCATACGCATTGAAAACGTTTTCGAAAGAGGAGGTGATGGAGGTGCATCATAACAGGTAGGGAAGCGTGGCCGCGGTTGCTTGGGGTGGATGGAGCCCCTCGTAAACCAACCTCGCCTCACATCTTTAAGTACCGGCTTCGGTATTTGACCCATTACGGCTGAATCATACTTTTTGCGTGACTCATGGTCTCGGCGAAAGCAAGGTAAAGGTCGTGGTCAACCACCCTCTGCCGGCCTTCCAAGGAAGAGGGCTAATAATATTTGGCATTAAGAGTCGGTTGGTACGTCTGGGTAAAGTTGTACACCCCTACAGGGTTAAATATTTTCGAAAAGTCGTGTTCACAGTTATGAATGCTTGGTGACCAGATTCTAAGATCATAGATGACTTTAACCATTATAAAACTTGTTGATCCACGTGTGCTTAAGGATGCTTCCTTTGGGTCGAGGGGGTGATCCTAGATAAAAGGTTCTGATGAAGCTGGTGGTTATCAAGATGTGATGAACAAGATAAATAAGTCGCTATCTTATCCCCTTTAAAAGATTCTGAGTAGACGAGCCTCTTCTCTCTCTTGTTTACAAATAAAGATTGCTTTCCGCAAAAGTAAATCCAGAGAAAGCCTTTCTATCTAGAGCACGTAGATACTAGGTTATCTAAGTCTTGCAGGGTACATTCTCGTACTCAGCCTTGCGCCATTGTTGTTTTTCTATAGAGGATCTGGTTGCAACTGAAGGTGGCTTCTATGTTGACATCGACGAGTAGTTGGGGGTCCAGGTAGCAGCCTGGGGACTATGGGATGAACGTCACTTATGTTTATGGCCTCTTAGGCCTTTTGCTAAGTTGTTGTGTAGAACAACATATCTGCTTTCGCTGTGTGATGTAATGTTGGGTCTATGACCTCTGGTTTGTAACAACTATAATACCTTACTATGCTAAGAGTTTAAACTTATGCTGTTGAATCCCTATGTTCTGTAATGTTACCGAATCATACTGTGATCTTCCGTGTTTGGAGTTGAACTTATCTTAGATGGTGATCTGAGGTTAGTTTAACCCTAATCCCGGGGGGGTGCTACAGTACAGAAGCACAAAAGGTTAATCGAGAAGAAGTACAGTGACTAGGGCATACATAGGACGCAGGGAGAATTAATCAAAGAGCACAACTCAGATTTCACGTGTTGGTTTAGGCAGACGCTCCTTGATAATCCCCCGCGATCGCATTCTTCTGACAAGGAAAATATCATATTCAACTTGTCGCAGGGACCGATGCAAAACCTGGTGACCTATCAGGCGTATGATATCAACGTCTACACATTCTACACGGAGGAAAAGGACAACAAGTGTGATTATCAGAACTCAGGTGTAACGTCTGAATTCTACACCGATGACAACGTGAAGGAAAGATTCTATGGGAGGATAGAGGAGATCTGGGAGCTTGACTACTGTGGTGAAAAGGTGCTGATGTTCCGTGTCAGATGGGCAAAGAGCATCGAAAGAGAAGACCGGTATTTCACAACCATGGTTATACCCGAAGCAGCCAAATCCAAGGCCGCTGGTGCGAACGTGGCCGTGAAAAATGAACCGTGGGTACTGGCTACCAAAGTGGACCAATGTTTTTCATTACTGACCCGACAAAGCCTAGCCGTGTTGTCGTGAGGAGAGGAAAAAGAAACATCATCGGAATGGATGGAGTCGCCAACGAGCAAGACTTCGACCAGTACGGTGATCCAAAGATTGAAGATGACGACGACTACGATGCAGCAACACACATCACAAGAAGAAAAGGGACAATCCTACCCAAAAAAGGTAGCCCGTTCAAAATAAGAAACATTAAAGTGCCGGGGCTAAATTATTTAACCGCGACAAAGAAGGTAAAAAAGATTGTAAAACGCTAGCTCAAAAAATATTATAAAACACGTGGTCAAAAAAGATTGTAATATTCATGGACAAATTATTATGACATATTTGTATCATGGACAAATTATTATGACATATTTGAATCATATTTAATTTGTACCACTTTTATGACATATATTATCACTTTTGGGCATTTTTGGAATATTTAAAAGTATTTGAAAAACAAAACAAAACTTTTATGGCATATATCACCACTTTTGGGAATTTTTTGGAACATTTAAAAGTATTTTTAAAATAAAAATAAAAAATGTGGGCACCAGGATTCGAACTTGGGTGCTCATAGGTTTAGAATAGAGCAATGGGCGGAACCAGTGGGATAAGGCAGTGCTAGTGTTAACTATGGGGGTGACAGCCCTCTTATCTGCGCCTAAGTGGGTAGGACTAGTCAACTCGCCATGTCGTCCCTACCCTCCCCATCGTCCTCAGACACGGACGAAGCCATCCCCATCCGCATCGCCACCTCCGCCGCATACCATCCGCATCGACGCCACCGCCGCCGCATCCCAGCCATGCCAGGAGGAGGAGGAGGCCGCCTCGCCCGCGCGCTTGTTGCTCGAGGAGGAGGTCATGGAGGAGCCCGCCCGCACGCGCACCGTCGCTCGAGGAGGAGGAGGCCGCTGCTGCTCGAGGAGGAGGAGGCCATGGAGGAGCCCGCCGTCGTCCTCGTCTCAGAGGTGAGCCTCGCCCCTCCCCTCTCTCCCCTCTCTCTACATCCATTCCTGGGCAGTAGCTTGCAAGATAGAGGAGGAGGCCGTGGATTAGGGTTCAGAGGAGGCCGTGGATTAGGGTTCCTGTATTAGGCCATGGATTAGGGTTCAGATGAGTTCGTGGATTAGGGCAGTAGCTTGCTAGTGTTAGTGTTTAGAAAATTCTAGTGTTAGTGTTGTAGCAGTAGCTTGTTCCTGAACTTAATTCGACTTGTCCATGGTACAAAGTTGTTTACAGGAGGATTTTGTTTTGATTAAAATGTTGGATCCATCAGGGATGAATCCATTTAATGTAGAATCTAAATAGAAGCCCAAGAACTTCTCCTAAACCTCACACTTTGAGCTTCATAGGAAATTTAAATGTTTTCAAAGTTGCCAGCAAGAAGATAGTGTATATAATAGAAAATAAGGAGCAACTGGTAGTACAATAGAACAAGAACAAAACCTGGTGATAGTAGTAGCAACAACAAACTGTGACAAGATCAATAGATCATAAATAAAATCAGCAGCAACTATCTTAGGCATGTAAGCAGTAAATCCCAAAGCAGTATAAAATAATTCTCTAAGCAACCAGAATGAACTTCACTGCTAGTAAAATAGACAGTGCCAAAATCACAAGTTTAAAATAAATATTTCCTGGGTTACTTTTGTGGCTTCTGCTGGCTTGGACTGCTACTGTTGTGCCTAGGTAGCATGACTTGTGGTTGTAGCAATAGTGAGGTAGTTGATGTTGGTGTCCAAAAGATAGAAATCTAGCTCATTATGCAAAAGGCTGAAGCTAGTTGGGTTGGATAAAACTATTAAGTTTACCATTGTGGTACCTCCCCTAGGAGTGTGCACAGGGCTAAACATCTCAGATGTTGACTTCTGGATTTCTTGGTTTGGCCTCTGATGCAAAGGCTAAGGCCAAATCCTTCTGAGATAACAATAGATACTTTGTTGCCTTTACTCCAAAACTTTACTTAAAATGATAAGGTCGGGTAGATAATAACCCTGGTGA
This sequence comes from Avena sativa, assembly GCA_916181665.1. Taxonomy (NCBI): domain Eukaryota; kingdom Viridiplantae; phylum Streptophyta; class Magnoliopsida; order Poales; family Poaceae; genus Avena; species Avena sativa. The sequence goes on from OV702284.1 coordinate 383,191,814, forward strand.
TGAAATACTCCAAAACTTCTCGAAGAGGAGTGATGAAATGCTCCTGGTGATGAAAATACATGGTTAAAACTTGCTTATTTGCTCCTGGTGATGAAATGCTCCTGGTGTTATTTGCTCCTGGTGATGAAATGCTCCTGGTGTTGAATGCTCCTTGTGATGAAATGCTCCTGGTGTTGAATGCTATAATCTGCATGTATATTATATAATGACAGGTGCTTATTTGCTTGCTGTCATATAATGACCATACTTGCTGTCATATTTGCCTGCTGTCATATAATGACAGGTGCTTATTCTTTGCTAATTGTGCTTGTGCTTGTATGAAGCACTTTATTATGTCGTGTATGCAGGTTCTTGTATGAAATGAGTCCTGATTTTTGCCGGAATGTTGATTAACTTCCGTTTCGATAGAAATCGGGCACTCCTAGTTTAAGAAAATTAGCAAAGGTCATGCTGGATTTTTTCGTGCATTTAACCAATTATTTGTTTTTTATTAGTGCAAAGATGTGTGACAACGACGAGGCTGGATGTTCTAAGCGCATAAGCGCTAAAGGAGAACTCAGACCTTCGAATAAACAATTGACATTCTGGGAGGCGGCTCAGCGGCTAGAAGACGATGAAGAATACCATCCTTCGGAGAGCGAGGATGATGAGATGGAAGACGCGCAGGAAGAAGCCGAAGGAATGGCGGGTGATGAAACCACTCATGGAGGCGAGGGCACAGGGAGTGGTAGCAATCCTCCTAAGAAGAAGAAGAAGAAGAAGAAGCCGAAGGAACGGCGCCCGAACACGGTCGGCACCGTCAGGGACGAAATTACTGAAGTGAGCCCAACAGGGGTTCCTTTGGAGTCGGACCTTGTCGTCAGAGGGTACGGTGGGCAAGTGGCGGCGATCACCCGGACAACCATCTCGATCAACACCGATAATCTCAGGCATAAAGATAATGGCCACTTGCGCACACTCCTCTTCGAGAAGCTGCACGCAAGATACAAGTTCCCCGCTGAGTATCAGAACACAAATTATCATGGGAATGAAGTAAACAAATCCGCCCTCACAAAGATGAGCACCGCCCTGTCCAGTTGGAGAACCTGGATAAAGAAGAAGATCTATAAAGATGGCAAAAGTCTCGAGGAGATCCAGAAGATTGTGTTGGAGATATGCCCTAGAGGCAATAATAAATATAGTTATTATTATATATCTTTGTGTTTATGATAAATGTTTGCATTCATGCTATAATAGTATTAACAAGGAAACCATTAATACTTGTGTGATTTGTAAACTTAATTTGAAGTCCCTAGTATAGCCTCTATACTTCACTAGCTTGTTGGTTGATTGATGATGTGGTTTCTTTGTCATGAACATTGAGATGTTATCAACAACAAGATCATATCGTTAGGAGAATGATATGGTGGACATACTCCTATAGACAAGCGTAGCATAAAGATCAAGTCATTTCAATAGTTCAATTGCTATATGCTTTCTGATACATAGTAACCTAATTCCTTCGACCATGAGATCATGCATATCACCTTTGCTGGATGGATGCTTTGATGTCATCAAACACCACACCGTAACAGGGTGGCTATAAAGGTGGCATTGAGTGTTCGGAAAGTATTGGTTGAAACACATGGATCAAGAGTGGGATTTGTCCATCCACATGACGGATAGATATTCTCTGGGCCCTCTCGGTGAAATGTCATCCAATTAGCTTGCAAGCATGTGACTTGGTCACAAGGGATCACATATCACGGGAACGAGAAAAGAGTACTTATCAGTAACGAGGATGAACTAGGTATGCAGAGATACCGACGATCATAACCTCGGATAAGTAACATATCGTGAGACAAAGGGAAATTGGTATCGTATGTAAGTGGTTCATTCGATCGCAAAGTAATCGTAGAAATATGTGGGAGCCATATGAATTTCCAGATTCCTCTATTGGTTATTGTTCGGAGAAGTGTCTCGATCATGTCCGCATAATTCACGAACCGTAGGGAGACACACTTAAGGATTCGACGTTGTTTGAGTAGTTATGGTATTATGAGAAAGAGACCGAATGTTGTTCGGAGTCTTGGATGGGATCCGGGATATCACGAGGTGATCCGGAATGGTCCGGAGAATAAGATTCATATAAGGAAAGTCCCGTTTTGGAGTTGGGGAATGGTTCCGGTGTTTTCATCGGGAACATTCTAGAAGGTCCCGGAATGTCCGGCACTCCGGAGGGGGAAGGGTACATGAGTGTGTCATTGCATATTGGAATGATTGCATCATGTACTAAGTGTTCTTGCTGTCCCAAATAAAGGATTTATTTAAATCCTAAATTGAAAAGTCAAACGGCTAGTTTGAAAGTCAAACGGCAGTTTTGGGAAGTGGGAAAAGAGGAGGAGGTGGAGACCGACTTGGGGGAGGATTCCCCTTGGCCGGCGCGCCTCCCAAGGCCGACTTGGGGAGGGACTCCTCCCCTTGGCCGCCGGCCCTCCCACCTATAAAGGGAGGGGCAGGGCCTCCCCTCCTAGACACACAAGTTTCCTATCCTCTAAACTAAACCCTAGATCTAGACCCCGGTTTAGAGCTATTCGGTTTAGAGCCTTCTAATTGGTTTAGAGCCTTCTAATTGGTGTGTCTAATTACTAGACCACTAATAGCCTCTCTCATAAGCTCCACCATACTCGCACCGGCTTAAGGCGAAGCCCTGCGGGACTTCCCCTCTACCTCCGGTACCACGCCGTTGTGCTGCCGGAATCGCGAGGAGAGTGCTACAACCTCCGCTGCCTGCTGGAACAAGGGAGAGGAAGGTCTTCGTCGAGTACCGAACGTGTGACCGACTGCGGGAGCGCTGCGGGAACGCGGCGCCGGAAGGATCGTCTACGCGATCTTGAGATCGGAAAGAGTACGACTACATCACCCACGAGAATCTGCTCTCGTTAAACACTTTGGAATCTTCGAGGGTGAGTTATTCCATCGACTCGTTGCTACAATCTAGTAGATAGATCTTGGCTTGTTTGTTTGTATGCGATAGAAAATTTTTGTTTTCCATGCTACGAACCCCTACAGTGGTATCAGAGCCGTGTCTATATGTAGATCTGTTGCACGAGTAGAACACAATGGTCATTGTGGGCATTGATGCTTTTATTGTAGATTGCCTTTTGTGTACTTTGCATCTTGCGGTATGTTGGGATGAAGCGGCCCGGGCTAACCTTACATGACATCGTTCATGAGACTTGCTCCACGCTTGACATGCAACTCGTTTTGCATAAGTGGCTTTGCGGGTGCCTGTTTCTCCTAGCATAGTAAAGATCCAATTTACAACGGGTGATCAACAATGCTAGTATCAATGTTGTGGTTATTGTTCGTAAGTTAGAACGACACTTATGGAAAGCCCCAAACCACGTAAAATATGCAAAGAAAGTAGAAGCGTCTAACTTTGTTTTGCAGGGGTGTGCAGTGATGTGATATGGCCATGATTGTGATTATATTTGATGTATGCAATGTTCCTTATTGTAAGTTGGCAACCGGCAGGAGCCATATGGTTGTCTTTAATTTCTGTTAAGACCTGCGTGTCTATTCAAAATAGTTGTAATAGTTGAAGCTGGTGGACGACAACCATGGAGAAGCGTCATTGACCTTGATGCTATGCCGGTGATGATGGAGATCATATTCGTGCTTGAAGATGGAGATCGGAAGCACAAAGAAGAAAGGCCATATCATATCACATATTATGAATTGCATGTGATGTTAATCCTTTATGCATCTTGTATTGCTTAGTAGACGACGGTAGCATTATAAGATGATCCCTCATGCACATAAATTTCAAGTTCTAAAGTGTTCACCCTTAGTATGCACCGTTGCCAAAGCTTGCTGCTTCGAAGCACCACGTGATGATCGGGTGTCTTTGATTCCGCGGGTGAATACAACGTAAGCAAGCCAGATTTGCTTATGCGGTAGCTAAGGTTTGATCTTGACGAGCCTAGCATGTACAGACATGGCCTCAGGAACACGGATCGCCGAAAGGCAAAGCATGAATCATATAGTAGATATGATGAACATGATGATTGTTCGCCATTAAAACTATATCAGCTCTCGTGATGATCGGTGTTGATGTAGTGGATTTGGTTCGTGTGATCACTAAAACAATGTGAGGGATGTTGTTTTGAGTGGGAGTTCACCTAGTTTAATTTCATTAATTAATTTGAACTCAATTTGTCATAAACTTAGTCTAAACTATTGCAAATATGTTGTAGATCAATGGCAGCCCCTACCATCAATTTTAATGCGTTCCTAGAGAAAGAAAAGTTGAAAAACAATGGAAGCAACTTCGCGGATTGGTTCCGCAATTTGAGGATTGTCCTCACAGCTGGTAATTTGACCTATGTGCTGGATGCACCGCTAGGTGACCCACCTGCAGCTGATGCTACCGATGAAGTAAAGAATGTTTACCTCGCTCGGAAGAATCAGTACTCCATAGTTCAGTGTGCTATCTTGTATGGTTTAGAATCGGAGCTTCAGAAAAGGTTTGAAGAGTCAGATCCATATGATATTGTCGAGGATCTCAAATTAATCTTTGAGACTCATGCGGCAATTGAAAGTTATGAAGCTTCTGAAAAGTTCTTTAACTGCAAGATGGAAGAGGGTAGCTCCGTCAGTGAGCATGTGCTTAAGATGTCTGGGCACGCAAATAAACTTCAAAGTTTGGGTATAGTGATTCCTAATACTTTGGGAGTTTACCGCATCCTCCAATCACTACCACCAAGTTACAAGAACTTTGTGATGAACTACAACATGCAGAACATGAACAAAGAGTTGCCAGAACTATTTGCTATGTTAAAATCTGCAGAAGTGGAGATCAAGAAAGAGCACCAAGTGTTGATGGTCAATAAGACCACCAAATTCAAGAAAGGCAAGTCTAAGCAAAAGGGACACTTCAAGAAGGGTGGTAAGAAAGTTACCACGCCGACGAAGAAGACCAAGGCTGGACCTAAACCTGAAACTGAGTGCTTTTACTGCAAGGGAGAAGGTCACTGGAAGCGGAATTGCCCAAGGTACTTGGCGGATTTGAAGAACGGCAACATCAAGAAGAAAGGTATATCTGATATACATGTTATTGATGTGTATCTCACTAGTACTCGTAGTAGTGCCTGGGTATTTGATACTGGTTCGGTTGCTCATATTTGTAACTCGAAACAGGAGCTGCAGAATAAACGGAAGCTAGCGAAGAACGAGGTGACGATGCGCGTAGGAAACGGATCAAAGGTTGATGTGATCGCGGTCGGCACGCTACCTCTTCATCTACCATCGGGATTAGTTTTATACTTAAATAATTGTTATTTGGTGCCTGCATTAAGCATGAACATTATATCAGGATCTTGTTTATTGCGAGACAGTTACTTGTTTAAATCCGAGAATAATGGTTGTTCGATTTATATGAGTAATGTGTTTTATGCACATGCACCTTTGATAGATGGTCTATTCATATTGAATCTCGATAGTAGAAATACACATATTAATAACATTGAGGCTAAACGTTTGAAATCAAGCGATAATTTGACCTATATGTGGCACTGTCGTCTTGGTCACATTGGAGTGAAGCGTATGAAGAAACTCCATTCCGATGGACTTCTTGAATCACTTGATTTTGAATCACTTGAAAGATGCGAGGCATGTCTGATGGGTAAAATGACTAAGACTCCATTTTCTGGTATGATGGAGCGAGCTACAGACTTATTGGAAATCATACATACCGATGTATGTGGTCCAATGAGTGTAGCATCGCGCAGTGGTTATCGTTATGTTCTTACCTTCACGGATGACTTGAGTAGATATGGGTATATCTATTTCATGAAACATAAGTCCGAAACTTTCGAGAAGTTTAAGGAGTTTCAAAGTGAGGTAGAGAATCAACGTAACAAGAAGATTAAATTTCTACGTTCTGATCGTGGAGGTGAATATCTAAGTTACGAGTTTGGCGAGCATTTAAGGAAATGTGGAATACTTTCGCAGTTGACACCGCCGGGAACACCACAGCGTAATGGTGTGTCTGAACGTCGTAATCGAACTCTCTTAGATATGGTTCGTTCTATGATGTCACTTACAGATTTACCGCTAACATTTTGGGGTTATGCATTAGAAACAGCCGCATTCACTTTAAATAGGGCACCATCTAAATCCGTTGAAACGACACCGTATGAATTATGGTTTGGGAAGAAACCTAAATTGTCGTTCCTTAAAGTTTGGGGATGCGAAGCCTATGTAAAGAAGTTACAGCCGGACAAGCTTGAACCCAAAGCGGAAAAATGCGTCTTCATAGGATACCCGAAGGAAACTATTGGGTATACCTTCTATCATAGATCCGAAGGCAAAATCTTCGTTGCCAAGAATGGATCCTTTCTAGAGAAGGAATTTCTCTCTAAAGAAGTGACTGGAAGGAAAGTAGAACTTGACGAGGTTGTCGAACCTTCTCTCGAAATTGCGAGTAGCGCAGCACCGGAAGAAGTTCCTGTGGTGCCTGCACCAATAAGAGAGGAAGCTAATGATAGTGATCATGAAACTTCGGTTGAAGTTGCTACAGAGCCTCGGAGGTCAACGAGAACTCGTACCACTCCAGATTGGTATGATTCCGTTATGAATGTCATGTTGGTGGACAACACCGATGACCCCGAGACATATGAGGAAGCGATGATGAGCCCAGATTCCAATAAATGGCAAGAAGCCATGAAATCCGAGATTGGATCCATGTACGAAAACCAAGTATGGACTTTGGTGGACTTACCGGATGGCCGGAAGGCTGTCGAGAACAAATGGATTTTCAAGAAGAAAACAGATGCTGATGGTAATGTTACTGTCTATAAAGCTCGACTTGTCGCAAAAGGGTTTCGACAAATTCAAGGAGTTGACTACGATGAGACTTTCTCACCGGTAGCGAAGCTAAAGTCTGTGAGGATTATGTTAGCAATCGCTGCATATTATGATTATGAGATATGGCAGATGGATGTCAAAACAGCATTCCTCAATGGAGACATTGATGAAGAATTGTATATGATACAACCCAAAGGTTTTGTCGATCCTAAAGATGCTAACAAGGTATGCAAGCTTCAACGGTCCATCTATGGATTGAAGCAAGCATCCCGAAGTTGGAATCAACGTTTTGATAAGGTAATCAAAAGTTTTGGTTTTATACAAACTTATGGAGAAGCTTGTATTTACAAGAAAGTGAGTGGGAGCTCTGTAGCATTCTTAATACTGTATGTGGATGACATATTGTTGATTGGGAATGATGTAGACCTTCTTAATAGTGTCAAGGAATATTTGAATAATAGTTTTTCAATGAAGGATCTTGGCGAAGCAGCTTACATATTAGGCATAAAGATTTATAGAGATAGATCGAAACGCCAAATATCATTGTCACAAAGTACATATTTGGACAAAGTTCTAAAGAGGTTTGGAATGGAAGATAGCAAGAAAGGGTTCTTGCCCATGTTGCCCAATACGACCTTGAGTAAAACTCAAAGTCCGACATCGGCAGAAGATAGAGAAAGAATGAGTAAGACTCCCTATGCCTCAGCCATAGGATCTCTAATGTATGCCATGCTATGTACTAGACCCGACATCGCATATGCTGTTAGTCTAACTAGCAGATATCAAAGTGATCCAGGAGTGGATCATTGGACAGCGGTCAAAAACATCCTTAAGTACTTGAGAAGAACTAAGGATATGGTTCTTTCTTATGGAGGTGATGAACAACTCGTTGTTAATGGTTACACCGATGCTAGTTGGAACACCGATCCGGATGATTCTAAATCACAATCTGGATACGTATTTATTTTGAATGGTGCAGCAGTTAGCTGGAGGAGTGCAAAGCAAAGCGTTGTGGCGAGATCTTCAACTGAATCGGAATACATGGCTGCTTCGGAGGCTTCACAAGAAGCGATATGGATGAAAGAGTTCATTACAGAGCTGGGTGTGGTTCCAAGTGCGCTGGACCCAATGTCTATCTACTGTGATAACATGGGCGCCATAGCCAATGCGCAAGAACCAAGGTCACACAAGAAGCTGAAGCATATCAAGCTGCGTTTTCACGCTATTCGAGAACATATCCAGGATGGGGATATAAAGATTTGCAAAGTACACACAGATCTGAATGTGGCGGATCCGTTGACTAAACCTCTCCCGAGGGCAAAACATGACCAACACCAAACTGCCATGGGTGTTCGGTATATTACCATGTAATCTAGATTAGATGACTCTAGTGCAAGTGGGAGACTGTTGGAGATATGCCCTAGAGGCAATAATAAATATAGTTATTATTATATATCTTTGTGTTTATGATAAATGTTTGCATTCATGCTATAATAGTATTAACAAGGAAACCATTAATACTTGTGTGATTTGTAAACTTAATTTGAAGTCCCTAGTATAGCCTCTATACTTCACTAGCTTGTTGGTTGATTGATGATGTGGTTTCTTTGTCATGAACATTGAGATGTTATCAACAACAAGATCATATCGTTAGGAGAATGATATGGTGGACATACTCCTATAGACAAGCGTAGCATAAAGATCAAGTCATTTCAATAGTTCAATTGCTATATGCTTTCTGATACATAGTAACCTAATTCCTTCGACCATGAGATCATGCATATCACCTTTGCTGGATGGATGCTTTGATGTCATCAAACACCACACCGTAACAGGGTGGCTATAAAGGTGGCATTGAGTGTTCGGAAAGTATTGGTTGAAACACATGGATCAAGAGTGGGATTTGTCCATCCACATGACGGATAGATATTCTCTGGGCCCTCTCGGTGAAATGTCATCCAATTAGCTTGCAAGCATGTGACTTGGTCACAAGGGATCACATATCACGGGAACGAGAAAAGAGTACTTATCAGTAACGAGGATGAACTAGGTATGCAGAGATACTGACGATCATAACCTCGGATAAGTAACATATCGTGAGACAAAGGGAAATTGGTATCGTATGTAAGTGGTTCATTCGATCGCAAAGTAATCGTAGAAATATGTGGGAGCCATATGAATTTCCAGATTCCTCTATTGGTTATTGTTCGGAGAAGTGTCTCGATCATGTCCGCATAATTCACGAACCGTAGGGAGACACACTTAAGGATTCGACGTTGTTTGAGTAGTTATGGTATTATGAGAAAGAGACCGAATGTTGTTCGGAGTCTTGGATGGGATCCGGGATATCACGAGGTGATCCGGAATGGTCCGGAGAATAAGATTCATATAAGGAAAGTCCCGTTTTGGAGTTGGGGAATGGTTCCGGTGTTTTCATCGGGAACATTCTAGAAGGTCCCGGAATGTCCGGCACTCCGGAGGGGGAAGGGTACATGAGTGTGTCATTGCATATTGGAATGATTGCATCATGTACTAAGTGTTCTTGCTGTCCCAAATAAAGGATTTATTTAAATCCTAAATTGAAAAGTCAAACGGCTAGTTTGAAAGTCAAACGGCAGTTTTGGGAAGTGGGAAAAGAGGAGGAGGTGGAGACCGACTTGGGGGAGGAGTCCCCTTGGCCGGCGCGCCTCCCAAGGCCGACTTGGGGAGGGACTCCTCCCCTTGGCCGCCGGCCCTCCCACCTATAAAGGGAGGGGCAGGGCCTCCCCTCCTAGACACACAAGTTTCCTATCCTCTAAACTAAACCCTAGATCTAGACCCCGGTTTAGAGCTATTCGGTTTAGAGCCTTCTAATTGGTTTAGAGCCTTCTAATTGGTGTGTCTAATTACTAGACCACTAATAGCCTCTCTCATAAGCTCCACCATACTCGCACCGGCTTAAGGCGAAGCCCTGCGGGATTTCCCCTCTACCTCCGGTACCACGCCGTTGTGCTGCCGGAATCGCGAGGAGAGTGCTACAACCTCCGCTGCCTGCTGGAACAAGGGAGAGGAAGGTCTTCGTCGAGTACCGAACGTGTGACCGACTGCGGGAGCGCTGCGGGAACGCGGCGCCGGAAGGATCGTCTACGCGATCTTGAGATCGGAAAGAGTACGACTACATCACCCACGAGAATCTGCTCTCGTTAAACACTTTGGAATCTTCGAGGGTGAGTTATTCCATCGACTCGTTGCTACAATCTAGTAGATAGATCTTGGCTTGTTTGTTTGTATGCGATAGAAAATTTTTGTTTTCCATGCTACGAACCCCTACAGATTGACCCGCAGATCACCGAAGATCAGTTCCGGGAATCAAGGAGAGGTGTGAATCCGAAAGAGCCCTGGCCAATAGTAATCGGGGAAAGGTGCTGCAGGCGATGAATATAGGTCATCACCATCCCGGATCTGGTGGATACAGAACCGCGGAGGCCAAATGGAATAAGGAGGACGAAGAGTATAGATCTAAGGGCATAAAAAACCCCTTTGCGAAATTCGAACCCGGGCAGGTTCGAAACTTCATCACGGCCCGTTACCATGTGGACCCAAAAACCAAACAACTCATCGCGGATCCTGCGGTGAAGGAATTCGAGCAAATTGTGGTAAGTAATCTAATTACCGCGGATCAACTTGATTGCATTTTAATCGATGAAGTCTAGTTTCTAAATGGTTCACTGTTACTTCTTCTGCAGGAGGAGGAAATTGTATCTAGTCATGGATCCCAGGGTTCCTCATCCCAGGGGTCGACGATGGCCACCCGGTGGGATAACCCTTTTAACAGGGCGATGGACCGGGCGAAGAAAATAGAGCCGGTTACGAAGAAGTCGGCGTCGACTAGCCGTCTGGCCGGCCTCGGGGGTAATAATTGGGTGGATCATTTTGATCGACAGCAGGCGACGCATGTGGCGCCTTCGGGAAGGAGCGAGGAGGTAAACCGCGAGGTTCAAGAACTTAAGGAACAAGTGGCGTGGATCCCGCAGATCGTCCAAGAAAACCTGGCAATCACCCTCGCGTCCTTCATGCCTACCTTGGTGGAGTCAATAGAGAACTGGAGTGCGGGTGGTCGAGTAGGGTCGTGCCCGATTCCAAGCATGGTCAGCAGCCACTCGAACAATGTGGCGCCGACGAATCAGGCGAACTATGTGTTCATGACTCCGCCCGCTAGCACCGCGGTGCCACAACTGTTGGTGACTCCCCCTACCATCACCGCGGCGCTGGACATGTTGGTGGCCCCCCTCCCATCGCTGCGGCGGCACCGGAGCTCCAAGCACCCGGTAGGGAGAATACACCGGCGGCCAGCACCGCGTCATCAAGCAGCCCCTCCGTCTCTTGCACGCCCGTTGTCGTATGCGGTGCCTCGACATTAGCCGATCTCGGTGCCATCACGGTAAACAAATTGCTTTACCGTCTTTCACACCATCTATTACTCTTATGGCATCTCTGACGACGCCGTACATGTTTTCCGCAGACGGATGTTCCTTGCACTCTCTTATGCTACGTGAACAACGTGCTGAGGAATGTTGTCAAGGGTACCATCGTTCAACCCTTGCAGTGCACGTTCCACTCAAGGCCGATGCCAGATAGCGTGCACAGGGTTAAAATTAGTCGGGTGCTAAGGGGCTACGACAACCTGGAACCTCCCATTCAACCCCCAGGAGCGGATGAAGAAGAGCCGACTGTCCTCATAAGTTGCTTCGGCTTATTCTTGCAATGGCCAAAGAGCATGATCCGTTTGGGGATGGCGGGGGCCATCACGCCACAGACAACAGCACCGCATGTCGTGCCAGCGACAAGCGGTGGCAAGGTCCCCTTACCGCCCTCGCCATCACCTCCACGTGGTGGGTAGGATGATCATGTTGATGATATGCACATGGCGTAGTATCCGGCTGAGGACGACGAAGACTGGAATGATCACTTCTTCAACACTCAGTTTAGCAACGAAGACCTAGATGGTGGCCCCACAGAGAAACCCACTATCACCAAGCGTCTGTTTGGTTCTCAGGAGACGCCTCCAGCTTGCGCCTTTACAGAGCCAACTGATACAACCAACCGGCCCTTTATTCTAAGCCCTAACACACTACATAGGGCGGCCGGTGCTCAGATTGCGGTGCCTGCCCGCTCTCCAAAAGGAAAAAAGGGCAGGAAAAGAAAATCTAGCAGCTCGAGCCAGCCAGTGGCGTCAACTGCGAATCCGATCATGTTTCGGGACGGGCCACCAAGACCCGAGGGTATTATGTGGAGGATTCATGTGGCGGGTGAGCCCATGCTACCTAATAATTTGCGGAGGCTCGCAAGTTCGGAACTGCAGAGTGTGCATGACGGCGTGCTAACGATAGAGAGACGCCTTCTGGCGGAGAAAGATCCCTCGCACCCGGTATTCGTGGTTAAGGTGCCACCAGGCTTGGGCTTCGTCGACAATGCCCTGCGGATCTGTTCTTCCTGCAGTTTGACGACATCTTCAATATGTTCCACCTATACCCGCTGCACTATACCATGGTCCGCCTGTTTTCTCTCAGCCTGGCCATGCAGATCATTAGAGAGAACACACCGGGCATCGCTATAGTGGACCCCTACTACATGTGTGACGGCTGCTTGGGTTCCCCGCTGAATGACGTATTGTGGCCTCGTACCTAAAAAGAATCTTCGTGGCGAACAAGACAAAGGAATACATTCTCGTGCCTTACTTTCGAGTAAGTCATTATTCACTCGCCACCGTCGATTGGCTTTATTAGATTATCATCATTCTTTTTCCAACACATTCCATTTGAATTTTTTGCGCAGAGATGAACACTGCACGCTCATCTCCTTATCTCCGAAGCATTCGCACGCCACGTATTTCGACTCGGGGAGTCTAGAAAAGAAGAAAAACTACGACAAGATCAAGAAAGTTATGGATGATGCTCTCACTAGCTATGCCTCGACGGAAGGCACCACCTTCGTGCGTACGAAGGTCAAGTTCGGCAGGCACGTCTTCAACCACGTAACGGAGTTCCCCTGCATGAAGCAGCCGGAAAGCAGTAAGAAGGAAGCCTACTACGCACTCCATCACATGAGGGCGTTCCTACTAGACCAGCAGAATTCTACGCTGCCAGATCATCTCAAACAGTGGGTCGAATCAAAGGCCAAGATCACTGATTCAGATATTAGACAAGAGATGTATCGCATCCAGCGGCAGTTTGGGGCAATCATCTTTCATGATGTCATGACTTTTGGGGGGGGATCTTCTACGGAGGAAATATCCCGAATAACCGTGACATAGAAGATCGCCTAGAGATGCAGGGTGACTATAGGAAGTTCATGATGAGACAAGGTGTCCTCCTGTTCCCTAAGCCGAGCCAGAAGGCTTGATGTTGGCCTAGTTGTAGTTCCAAACTATAGATGACCTTTGTGTGTGTGGACAAGTGTACATGCTACTACTTATCTTATTAGGTTTATGAATCATCACTTACTTCTTTTGCTTAATATTATTATATATCAATCAATTCTTGGTTTTTTTGCTTACTCTTTGGTCCTTTGCTCACTTTGGTCCTTCTTTTTTCCTTACTTTATTAGTCTTTTTTCGAGAATAATGTCGATGATTGAAATGTCGTGGCACACTATATATGTGAATGTGCTACGACGGGATTGTGAGACTTGTGATATGCACAAGTCCAGGTCTTGTGCATCCTACTTGGCTCACGGTTTCGTCGTAGCATATTCCTGTGTCCAACGATCTATGTATATATATGAGGCATTTTTTATTTACTTTGGTCTTTTTCAAGAATAATGTCAATGATTGAAATTTCGTGGCACGATATATATGTGAATGTGCTACGACAGGATTGTGAGCCTTGTGATATGCACAAGTCCAGGTGTTGTGCATCCTACTTGGCTCATAGTTCCATCGTAGCATATTCATGTGTCCAACGACCTATGTATATATATATATGAGGCATTCTTTTTGAGTTACTTTGGTCTTTTTTGAGAATAGTGCCGATGATTGAAATGTCGTGGCACACTAGATATGTGAATATGTTGTGATGGGATTGTAAGCCTTGTATTATGCACAAGTCCAGATGTTGTGCATCATACTTGGCTTACGGTTGCATCATAGCATATTCATGTGTCCAACGACCTAGCTAGTCATATATGAGGCATTGTTTTTGAGTTACTTTGGTCTTTTTCGAGAATAATGCCGATGATTAAAATGTCGTGGCACACTACATATGTGAATGTGCTATGACGGGATAGTCAACCTTGTGATATGCACAGGTCCAGGTGTTGTGCATCCTACTTGGCTGACCGTTCCGTCATAGCATATTCCTATGTCCAACGACCTAGTTATATATGAGGCATGTTTTTTGAGTTACTTTGGTCTTTTTCGAGAATGCCGATGATTGAAATGTCGTGGCACACTATATATGTGAATGTGCTGCGATGGGATTGTCCGCCTTGTGCTATGCACAGGTCCAGATGTTGTGCATCCTACTTGGCGGACAGTTTCATCGTAGCATATTCCTGTGTCAAACAACCTAGTTATATATAGGCATGCTTTTTGAGTTTGTTCTTTTTGATTTAGGAGTACTTTCTATAAGTGTATCTTCATATGCGATTTTAATTATACATGTTTTTTTAATCACCGGTTAATTATTATTGTCAACTTGTAGATGACGTGGTACGTCGTGTACAAGGGACGGGTTTCCGGAGTCTACGATGATTGGGAAGACTGCCGAAGACAGGTGCACCGTTTCAGCGGCAATAGCTACAAAGGGTACAACACTATGGCGGAGGCAGAAGCTAGATACACGCGCTATCTAGCGGGAGTTAGGACGAGGAACCGGATGAAGACCTACACCTTCGTCGCGGTGATCATGCTTATCGTCTTTGGTCATTTATCCCGCGTTTGTGCCTAGCTAGTTTAGATGTCTAGGCGAGCTTCCGAGCTCTAACTTGTTCGAGACACATGTATTCGCATGTCACCAACTACTTTGTAACTTGATCGAAACAATGTAACTTATACTATGTATTCATGTATGAGACTTATCTATATGTATTTGTTTCAATCTTGTTTTGCAAATTGTGTATTTATATATATATAATTGTATATCTTGTATCTGTGTGTGTATATCTGCCTGTAATATTATATATATTTTGTATTGTATATCATCTGGTTCTAAAATTAAAAAAAACACCTGTAACGCACATGACATAGCTTTTGTGGCGCACTACAGCTAAAGCGCACATGCGCAGCTTAGTGGCACACTGCAACGTGCGCCATAGAAGATCCAACACGTAGCGCACATGTCCACCTACCCGTGGCGCACTGGCTATCTCCTAGCCGTTGCGCACTGTCTGGTACCATGGCGCACCAGGCAGTGCGCCACGGATGGCCATTTTATGTGCGCCACAAACATGCGTTTTTCTAGTAGTGCAAGCGGCCTGGCCTGGCGGCGGTGGGGATGAATTGGCAAAAATCCACCAACTTCCAGCAGATTGACAAAAATCCATGGTGGCTTGCAATGTGCGTTGATGCTTGATTTTAGTCGCGCTAACGATGATTCTAACAGTGGGACCCGATGTTAGGGGTGACGTGACATGATTGTGATGGTTAGCTTGCATGTTGAGATAGACTATCATAATTACTAGTTGATAGGGTTTTGCTCTATAAGAAAATATAGATAACATATCATGATGAGAACAACACATGAATAAACATAATCATAGATACTATATCATCACACCATCCACAAATACTCAAATAATCATAACATTAAAGGGGGTTCAAGCTATAACCCATCAAGAAGACCATGGTGGGAAATGAAGAAGGAGCAACGACGACGACGACGATGATGGAGCATAAGCCTGTTTTTACATGAGTTAATGGCAAAAAAACATGACATTCCGCGAAACAGGATTTTCCCCCGCTATATTAATAGAGCAACCACATAGTATAGCTACCAGGGAGCACAACATAAACAATGCCCAAACGAAAAAAAGAAGAAGACGAAAGAAACAAAGGAAGACAATGGAGAATCGACGAAGCAAAGGTGACCCGCAACTACTACACCATCCGAAGTGTTCCACCGTGCTCCTTGCACTAGAGCATCAAGTACCAAACAACACCTTCAAGGCGAGCGACGCCGATGACGTTGTTGCCCGAACCGTCTGGTCCTAGGATTTCTCCCGGCAAATAGAGGGTAGTGGATAGAGGGTAGCCACGACGCCCTCCAAGAAGAAATGGTGCCACCCGCGGGTGGCACCACGTCACTGTCGAGCATGTCGACAAGGATTTCTCCAAAAAAAACATCCACAACCCCTAGGCCCGATGCACCACCAAACATGTCGCCCACTAGCACACGCCACCACAGTTATGTAGCGGCCATCATCATCTCATCGATGCTACCTTCGCAAGGCCTGCAAGATAGAGACGCACGTCACAGCTTGAGGTGGGGCAGCAGCACCACGAGGCTGTGCGGGAGGGAAGAACCTCCATCGCCATCGGTGGTAGTCGACCGAACGCGACAACGGGGCACACCAGTCCCAAATGTGTCTAACCAGACCCAGATGGGGCTCGTAAAGCCCCCACGGAGGCACACCAGTCCCATTAGGGTCCGTCTGATCCTAGAGCGAACCCGTAAAGCAGTTGTCGCCACTTTGCAACAAGTCGGTAGTCACCACATCCCCAGTACCAAGCTCACCTTAGTTGTCGTCTTCCAGGGAACGTCGTAGACCCAGATGGGACCTGTGGCCTAGATTTGGGCGAGCTGGCGCTGCCTAGCCACGCCCCTGCGCTGCCCTGCCGCAACGCGAGCACCACCGCTCTGTCGCCCCCTCCCCCCCCCCCCCCCCCCCCCCCCCCGGGGCCATGAACCGGACCACCACCACCCGAACAGCAGCACCTAACATTGAGGAATCCCCCGCGCACCCGACCTCGGGAGGGAAAAGGACGGGAGCTTGCCGCCGGCGGCACCAAGCGGCCTGGCCGGGCGGCGGTGGGGAGGAATTGGCAAAAATCCACCAACTTCCAGCAGATTGACAAAAATCCATGGTGGCTTGCAATGTGCGTTGATGCTTGATTTTAGTCGCGCTAACGACGATTCTGACAGTGGGACCCGATGTTAGGGGTGACGTGACACGATTCTGATGGTTAGGGTGAGAAATCGTGGGAAGGATAACAAGTTCTTTGTTTTTTTATAAAAATCCCTCTCTCACTAAAAAAAGAAAAACAATCAGGAAAAGGGGGGTGAAGAGAGAAGTGGCCTTCTTCTCCCGTGCTCCCTTCGTGGCCGCTCACCCGGAGGGGCAGAGTAGCGCTGGCCATGGGGCGGGTGCAGGGGAGGTCTAGCCAGGACCCGCCGCGCTCCGTCCATCTCCACCGTCGATCTTGACTTCGAGCTCCGCTTCACTGCGAGCCGTCCGATAACTGACGACGAGTGTATTGTTGATTCCTTCAGAACTTGTGTTGCCAGGTACTCCTACTGACAAACCTGGCATGCCTGAAGCCCACTCTGCTCTTGCTTCAGAGTGTGTACTCTTGCCAATAGCTAGCCGCCCGCGCAGTGGATCTCTACCGCATCTGACGCCAGCTCGCCTGAGAACGTATCCAGTGCTAGCCACGACATGTCACGGCAGCTTCAGTATCGCCGCTGCCATGCTAGCGCGTGGGGGAGTGCAACAGAACGGAGAGCGCAGTACCGCATTCATGGAGTCGCTCGCCATCCGCCGCGCGCCACGGCAGGCATTCACTCCGTGACGCTGCGGCGAAACAGGAACATTCAGAGCTGCGGGCACCAGCACACATGGCGGCATCTCCACCAGCACCAACTCATGGCGACATGGCAGCATGCCTAGTGGCGGCCAGATAGACTGTGCATGCGATGCGAACGTTTGGATTAGAGTCTAAAGGCGCTCCAAAAGGTTGGATCGAACAAAGTTTGAATTTGCGAGAAATCGGGCGGCAATTACAAACAAGTGCAGTCCATGTGCTGACAGAATCGTCAATACGGAGACTGCTCCGGACAGGACCACCACCACGGGCAGGCAGGCAGGCAGGCAAGGCATTCTCGTTTCTGAAACAAAATCATTCATGGCAGGCCCCATCGCCCATATGACTAGGTAGCCTCTATCTTTTTCTCCTCGCCTTTCAGCCAAATAAACTGGGATCTACTCAGGCCAGCCGCCCCATGTCCGGCGTCACGGCGTGTGTCTACGCCGATCAAACCGGCGGCGAACATGGCCGTCCAGCGGCGGCGTCCATCCCCGGACGGACGGACGGCCGCTAGCCAGAGGTGCAAGGAGAACATGGCGCTGCCTGTCTCTCCACAGCGAACATTGAAGCGCAGCAGGATGGACCGATCCAATAAATCGTGCGCCAGTTTTGGTTGCGACAGGGGGGCATCAGCCACCCACGAGCTGTATCTGTATGCAGCCGCTCCAGACTCCAGAGGCACCATGTGCCCTGTTTTAAAAGCCAGCCAAAACGGGAAGCAAACCCACTCCACACAAGAAAATACTACTAGTATCAAAGATAGATGCAGCTACAGTGGCGGGTAACATGGACAACCAAGTTCACAGATCATCATTCATTCATTCACAGGATCTGATTCTGCAGAGAACAAGTGGACAGCAACAGCATGGCAGTTGGCAGCGGTATCAATCAATCAATATTGGATGGATGGATGGACGGGATCAAATTCCTCTCTTTACACTAAGAGTTACCTCAATCAATCAATCAAACAAACCCTGGCTACAGGGCCCTGGAAAACCCACGGGAAGAGGAAAAAAAATCGACGGGTTACATGTACACAGGGGGGGAAGGGAGGAACTGAAAGGTCACACGGTTATGGAGCAGAGCTCGTCGCAGACGGTCTTCATGTTAGGCCTCTCATGTACAGGAAGAATACACCGCAGGGAGATGGCGAGCAGCTCGTCCATCGCCCTCGGGGACTCCTCCAAGCCCGCGATGTCCCGGTCGAAGCAGTCGGTGCCCCGCCCTTCCCTGTTGCACATCTGGACCCAGTCCGTCAGGTCCACCGCGCCCGACTGCCCCGAGATGATGTCCCCCGCGCTCTTCCGCGTCAGCATCTCCAGGACCACCACGCCGAACGCGTACACGTCCGCCTTAAAAGACGGCGTAGGCTTGGCTGCGTTGGCCAGCTCGGGTGCTCGGTACCCTAGTGCTCCTAGATTCAGTATTTGCTCCGCGATGCCGCTTGAAGTCGTGAAACGATGCAAACAATAGTCAACCAGCTTCGGAGACAGGTCAGGACCAGTCAGGAATATGTTCGTCGGCTTTAGGTTGCCGTGAGGCAGGCCTTTCTCGTGGTGTAGGAACTGGAGGCAACGAGCTAGGTCAATTGCAATCTTGAGCCGCTGGCAAACTGACAGGCGGGAGTATCTTCTAGGAGTCGACTCTGCAAACACAAGGTCATGTTTTTTCAGTTATATTACACAAGAAAATGTTAAGTTCGCAGGAATGAACGACTTTCGAATTCAATGCATAAAAAGCGCAGTAAGAACAGTTTCAGAGATGATGAAAGTGTGAGATATTTCGTGTCAAACAAGCAATGCATATCAGCCGAACAAAGAATAATAATTCTGAAGATTGCTGATTTAACAGGAAACGGGCATGAGATAGTTACCGTAAAGGTATAGTGCCAAGCTATCACCATTGACATAGTCAGAAATAATTAATCTTTCTTGCTCCTTAGGCCCCCAATAGAACGCTCTCCATGAAACTATATTTGGATGGCTGATGGTGCCAATCCTTTTTATCTCCTTAGTGAACTCTTTTTTATGCTTTACAAGACCAACACGCAGCCATTTCACTGTCAGGACATGCCCGCTTTGTAGTGCTGCTTTGTATGTTGTGCCGTGACTGCTCCTTCCAAGAACCTCCGCTGGAGCACGGGACAGGTCTTCAGCTGTGAAAACTAAATTACTATCTAGGAAAATCAATTCTCCAACCAATCGGTCTGGCGAATACACTTCAAAAGTCACAGGTTCCTCATGGAATCTAGAATCAGCAAAATGTGGCGATGATGGCAAAGCGGACTGTGGAGAAGATTCTCGAACAGGGACTGCCGCTGAGGTCTCGGTCACACCAGAACTTGTGGACTCAACAGCTTCCTTTGGATCTGTATACCCATACTCGACAGCAGCCTCAGCCAATAACTCTTTTTGAGCAGACATTGATCGAGCTGCAGAGGCTAAGAGATGGTCATTTGAGAAACTTGTCTTAGTTGGCATAACATTATCTTTTGGAGTCTTGAATAGATTTGGACGGCTTAATTTCCCCAGTTTGAGATCTCTCATAGTAAGCTGGCCTCTAAATCCGTTCCTTCCACAAAGCTCTTGAGATCTCACTACATAGATTGCCAATGCTATGAAGATCACAAGCAAGACACCTCCAATGCAGCCAACTATGAGCGCAACTTTAACACCAGCCTTAGGTCCATGACCATGAGATGCTTGACTCTGCGCAACTACAGGATCATCAATGTTTCCAGTAGGCAGACCATCTGGGAAGATTAAGAAGTCATTTCCAGGTTTAAAGCAAGATAAGGGGAACTTTTCAACACTTTTAGGAACAGTTCCCCGTAGATCATTGTAAGACACATTGAACATCTTCAAACTAGTCTGAGGCATATCAGGAATTCTGCCAGTGAAGTGGTTATGAGATAGATCAAGATACTCCAATCCTTGAAGCTTGTTTATCTCATTTGGTATCTCCCCAGACAACTCGTTCATTGCAAGAGTAAGGGACTCAAGTCTTTGCAAGTTAGAAATTTCTGGTGGCAACTGACCAGACAATGAATTACTGGACAGATCAACAATCTTAAGAGCAGGTTCAGAAGATAGCATTATTGATTCTGTTGAATGAGGGCTCTGAAATGGAATAGTCCCAGAGAAGTTGTTACCAGAAAGGTTCAACACTGTCAAAGTAGGCGATAGAATAAAAACAGGCAAAACAGGTCCACCAAGTGCATTCAGACTGAGATCAAGGAAGGATAACTTTTGATAGGTTCCTAACACAGAAGGGACAGATCCTGACAATGAATTGTTCCGCAACTTCAGGGACACTAAGTTCTGAAGCTGAGAGGCATCATTTGGGTAGCTCCCATTCAGCTTGTTTGAACTCAAGTCAATCTCCTCCAATATACCATCCCAAGAACGCAAAATAGCTAGTTCCCCAGTAAGCAGGTTCCCACTCAGATCAACTGATGTACACTTGCCAACAGTGGCTGGCAATGAACCTGTCAGCACATTTGAAGAGAGATTTAACATTTTCAAAGTCGTCGAGTTCACAACTGGCACTGATCCTGCAAAATTACAACGCACACAGGTCATTTACAGCTGTAGAAAAATGTCAATGATCATCTCTGAATAGCTGTAACAAGATAGAGATAGTGAGGTAACATAATTCTCAGACCACTGCATGCGTCGACATGCCCAGAAAGCTATCTCTATACATTTGCAGTAGCATATGATCTCATGCTATAGCACTGAATAGTGCATTACATTTTGTAAAGCCATGGTAGCTATAGATCTAGCGATAAGCATGTCAGGGCTTATTTGACTTTTAAGGGTTATTATCAATCGCCACAAATCAGGACTTTTTTGGGTTAATATTACTCCAGACTCCACAGAGCTGTGTACAAAATTGATGCTACTACGACAAAAAAAAAACAGCAAAAATCCACTAAAGGCTAGCCATGCAGGCAAGTCAAAGGTTGCTGATCGTCTGCATGAAAATGCAAATTTCCTGATTTGCGCATGACGACAAGTTAATAAACTTTAGATGGAAGGAGACAATCGACATATACACAAGATGCGGCAAGGACTTTGTCCCAATGTTGGAAATATTTGTGTTGTGAATGCCACCAATGCTCAACACCTGATTAGGTGGTGGTTTCCACACCACACTGCGGGAGCTCAGCAGTCAACCGCATTGTTTTTTGGGGGCTGAGGATTCATCTTTGGACCTTGGGTTAGGATTCAAACTAGTGGTAGATCATGACAATTCAACAATACTATGTTGGAAACAGTGAGTAGGAAAAGGGGAGATACCTGAGAAGCCATTCCGGCTGAGATCAACCTCGAGAAGCCGCATGGAATTATGCAGTAGCGTCTCAGGCATCATCCCATAGAGGCTATTACCGGCCACCCTGAAGACTGAGAGCGAGAACCATGAATCGAGCCTTGGCAGCATCCCACCAATGCCAGTGTTGGTCAAATCAAGAACCTCCAAGTTCTTGAAGGCCCCCACGGTCTCGTTCCGGAAGAAACCCCCGCCCAGCTTGTTGTGGCTGAGGTTCATATACCTCGCGGTGTTGCCGATGCTGGTGAGGCTGTCGAGCCCCAAATCGATGGCCCCGTTGAAGAGGTTGTCGCTGAGATCAACGTACTCGGCGTTGCGGAGCTGGGTGAGCAGATCGCCGGCATTGCCCCAGAAGGAGTTGCTGCGTAGGTCGACGCGGCGCAGGTTCTGGAGCTCCCGGATCCCGTCGGTGGGGAAGCCCGAGGAGAAGTTGTTGTAGGAGAGGTTGAGGTGGACGAGGCCTGCGAGGTCGGCGAGGCGGCCCGGGATGGGGCCGTAGAAGCGGTTGCCGGAGAGGTCGAGGTGGCGGAGCGAGGAGAGGTAGCCGATGCCGGGGGGCAGGCGGCCGGAGAAGGCGTTCCCGGCGAGGGAGAGGTTCTGCAGCGCGCGCATGGTGGCGAGCGTGCCGAGCTTGAGCTCCCCGGCGAGGCCGAGGCCGTCGAGCGTGAGGCCGACGACGGCGCCGCCGTCGCAGACCACGCCGCGCCAGCCGGCGGGGCACGCGTCCCCGCCGCCGCCGGCGTCGGGCGTCTCCGGGGGCGACCAGGATCCCAGCACGGGGCTGTGCTCCCGGTCCGAGATGCCCTTTTTGAACTCGAGCAGCGCGGAGACGTCGTCGGCGGCGGCGCCGCCGAAGAGTAGCAGAAGCAGGAGGAGGTGGAGCGCGGCCATGGATGCGGGCTGGGGAGGCGAGCTGGGGGTAGGGTTAGGGTTGGGAGGAGCAGCGGGAGGCGGCACTGGCGGCCATTGGAGAGGGGGGGCTAGGCTAGGCCTGTGTGAGAGAGGGGGAGGAGGTGGGGGGTGGAGAGCTGGAGATGTGCTTTGAGAAAGGCCAAATTTTCGGAAATGAGAAGGGATGGATGGTAATAATAACAGCGAGAGGGAGAGACGAGAGAGAGAGGGAGAGAGGTGTCCAGTACAGACTGGAAAGATACTACAAGTGGTTGTATAGTGTAGCTGTGGTTTGGTGTTTACTATACTTCCCTGTTACTGTGCAAGCTCCCTATGGTTATGGATATGGATTATGCAGAGCTATACCTAGTACTACTACTTGCACTTTTAGCAGCTATAAGCAGCAAAATTGTAATTCCATTGCTGGGTTGTAACAATGGTTTGATTGATGAAAAAATTACACAAGGTGCAGTTTTGGGGGTGAATAGCTAGTAGCAGTAGACTAGTAGTTGGTCTGCGCTGGCTTTGTGGTTTTGTGACAGAGAAAAAACGTCTTCAAGTATTAGCAGACAAAGTGCATCACATGATGTCAAACAAATGGTAGGAATGTGGAAAGCGCTCGAAAACAAACTTGGATATAAGTGAACGGTACCAAATCACATGTCACACTCATCACAAGCCAAAAACCTCCATTTGTTTTAACAAAAAAGAAAGGGGAAGAGATCTTGATGCTCCGCCATTTTAAGAAAACAGCAAGCAGAGCCGTGAATAATCAGTAATAAGGCAAACAATTATGATAATACTCTTCCAAATCAAGATGGGGAAAGAGAGGGAGGGGAGAAATAAAATAAAGAATCTACCAAAATGATGTGTGTGCAGACACTTGGTACTGGTAGGAAAGCAAGAGCCCCCACATGCCCCTAGGCTGTTTCAGACTTTGACCCCCCCTTTCCTCCAGCTCAGTTGAGCTGCCTTGCTTTGTTTCCCCTTCCTTTCCTACTAGCTTACCTTCCCTCCCATGCTTTCTTCAGACCACTCAACAACACAACAGGCTACTACTACTAGATTAAAAATAAAATCTAAGCAACAAGAGAAGCTTAAGTTCTTCTTACTACATGTAAAAGCAGCATGACATGATGACACGAGATGCGGCTAATTATCAGTAGTAATGGGAGTGCGGTAGTATTAATTTCAGTAGCTCTCAGTTTTAGAAAGACACGGGCCTTAGATTCAGGAGCCTGTCCACATGTCCAATTATAGATTTTGTGTACCAGGTAGATCAGGGGGATTTTTTATCCCCCATGCACATTTCACATTGAGGGCTTAACACTGGTAATTTACAGGACAGCTTCTACCTGACTGTTTTCCTGCTCCCTGACTATACCCAATATGTAAAGAAAGCCAGTGATTTCAGAAGATGCACAGTGCTCTTTTCTCTTGAATAAAATCTGCGGAATTTTCCTACGTACTACCAGATTTTGTCAAAAGCTATGCATTTTCTTTCCAGGTTCTCTTGACGGCGCAAAGAAAATGAATTTTGATGGTACTACGTGAGAGGTCTAATCTAGGATCAGGATGCTTGCTGTTAGGAGGAAAACAGGCTCTGAAAATGACCTGATCTAAAATAAAATCTGGGAGAGCGATGGGCTTTGGGGTTTGGATTTTCTCTTGCCATCGAGATAGGGGTTGGCAATGACAGAGACGGTAGTGCCAAGAAAGATATATTAGCAAGCTAGACTATGAAAAGAGAACGTGAAGCTTAATCAGCGCTAGGTCAGGTCAGGTCGAGGGGATATGGTTTCAGTTTCTGGAGGGGGCCCCGGCATGATTGGAGCTGCACAAGTCAAATATTCTAGTACCCCTATTTTTCCATCTAATTCTTGTGCATATTGTGCCTCAGAGAAAGATGAAGATTGGTCCTGAGCTGGAACTAAAATCCTGCATGGAATTTTTGCCTAATTTGTGCACCTTTTTTGCGAAATTTCACCGTTCTATTGATAATAATCGTCAATATTAGTACAAAGAGACCTAAAAATAATAAATATTACAAGTAGGTCGATCGACTACCTAGCGACGACTACAAACACTAGCACGATTCGAAAGATGCGTCGCCGTCCTCGCCCTCTATCACCGGAGCCGGGCAAAGCTTGTCTTAATAGAGCTTGTTGTAGTAGACAGAAAAAAGTCACTATGCTAAGGCTCCAAAAACCAGTGCAGTAGAGCAGCAACCGTCGTCAATGATGATATATATATAAATTGAAAGTGACTGACCTAAAATTACACCAACTAACATGAAAACATACCAGATCCGAGAAAATCGGCCGGACACACGACACCACGCGTCCTTCGTTAATACTAGACACACCACGGAAGCCAGGATAGGATGGAAAGGATCTTATTACGACTTTAAGACGTAGCTATAGCCTCACCGTGAGAATCCAGCCATGTGTAGAGGCAACTGTCCATGATTAACTTATAATTAAATTATGCACCGCGCCGTATGCGGAAACGCGAAAAGAGTGCCAATTTTTTGCAGCAGACTGATTATCAATCGCTGTGAAGTGCTTAGGAAGTTTCCCACAGCTTGATTAGGTAACAGATTCATTGTCATTAGTACAAATGCAAATGCTGATCAGTTGGTTTGGTTTGGAACATGCTTGGCTGGTACTACTGCTGATTTATGCGGGGAATTAAGTAATGTTTTGCACCGACGAATCAAGAACAACGATGAGTAGATAGATTAGCTGATGATGCCGACAGGACATTAGCTGTTACCAAACCAAACCCTGTAAAAACCTCCACATACACCGCGTGGGACAACAACAACAAGATCGGTCTGTTTTTTAGTCGCCTAATATTTTCGCCACAAACCTCGATATACACCTCTTTGAGGATATATATATATAAAAGAAGTGCGTCCGTCTATTTTTTCGCACAAACAAAGTACAAGTGCAGGGGCTCACAACGTACACGTCTACTGTGTTATATGTTAATCATAATTCTATAAAGCAAAGGCTAAATTTTGACGAGCGAAGTGAGACCTATCACCGGAGGCTTAGACCAAGCGGAGCGCAGTCTAAAGTTGGCACACTGCGTGCCCAATAGGAACGCATGTGGGGAGTACGGGAGGCGACAACCCCGTGGTACGGATCGTCGAAGATCTAGGTTTCCACCGCTATATAAACCTCTTGTAAGCCGCCGGCTGGGATAAGTTGCATTTGTAAAAATCCCGGCGTTGTGTAAACACTCCCCGATATAGTGAAGTTTCACTGGCAGGCGCCCGTGGTTTTTTCTTTTCTTTGTTGGAGAGATTTTTTTACATTAAATATGTGTCCACTTGCTATGATTTTTTTTGTTCTTTGTTTACTTGTCGTGATTACAACACACGGATCCTTATGAACACATGCAAGTACATCTCCGAAAGACTGAGTCGGCGGATGAGGTCCAGAAATTGATGAAGTCAACAACGACACCTCCAATATGTTACGGTAACATATTAATCCAATATGTTATGGCACCATGTCCCATTATGCAGAAATGTTGAATGTCAATATGCTATATGAACTACGTTATCAAAAGAAATAGACTTTATATAGATCAAATGGATTATAATTTAAACATCGAGAACTACTTATAGTTTGAAAAGAAAGAAGGCATGAGGTCTACTTAATATTTAGGAATATTGAGTGCTAAGAATTTGATGGAACGAATGTTCTGCCAAAAGGTTGCACTCATTTTAAACCCGCAAAGTATATGGCACTTGTCCAAACAATTCATCATCTAGTCAATCATCTAAACATATCAAGCAAATCATGTAAACAGTTCATCTAAACAATTTTACAATTTAACCAAATCATTCAATGTACTCAGTGGCAGTGTAGGGCGCCATCTCTCGGTGGCGGCGGTCGGCGCCATCTCTTAGTGGGGAGCATAGTGTCGAGAGAAGCGCATCCATCGCGGGTGCGGCGGTGGAAGGAGCCATCTCTCGGTGAAGGGCGGGAGGGGAGTGGGGGTGAAGAATATCGGTACCTTAGGTCTATGGCGCTAGGTCTTGCAGGGAGTCCAGCGCTAGAGAGAGAATCCAGGTATGGTGACATAGGTATGCCCAACAGGTACCCGCCTCTAGCATACCTGGCTCGGCCCAATAGGAGGACCACATGATGGTCTGCTAAGGTCCATGAAGCCCACGACAATTCGGCTGCTCTGAAGCGCACAAGGATACCGACTCCTAACGTGCCTAACAAGAAGAAAATCCTGATTAGGAAACTTTAGAGATAGCAATCAACTTATAACTGACTCAGACGGTACCTGGGATCTAGTCTCCCCATATATAAAGGCTAGGAGGGGCCGCGGAGAGGAGATCAACAGAACACAACACCCGTAGCTTACGCCAGATCCAATATGTGCATGCATTGCCATCTCAGTAATATTGTAACCTTCATATTCATCACCAATCAAGAGCAGACAAGAAGGAAGTAGGGTATTACCCTCTATGGGTCTGAACCTAGGTAAATCGTGCCCCCTATTGTTTGTTAGCCGACGAAGTCACCATCCGATGACCCACAAGTATAGGGGGTGTATCGTAGTACTTTCGATAAATAGGAGTGACGATCCCAACAAGGAGCAGAAGGTGTTGACTAGTGGTATGGAGCAGGAAATCTCTATAAATATTTAGCAAACGGATTTTTAGGGGTTTTCTGATAAAGCAACAAAACAAAGTGCAAGTAATAAAGACAACGAACAACTACAGCAAGTGGCCCAATCCTTTCTTAGCAAAGGACAAGCCGGTGGAAATACTTATAAGGACCAAACGTTCTCGAGGACACATGAGAATTCTGTCAAGTGTTTTCGCTTCAAATAGCTGAGTACTCTCCTTTGGTGTTGTAAGTGTTATGTGGGTGAACCTGTGCTAATGTACCGACCTGTCAAGTGTTTTCGCTTCAAATAGCTGAGGATACATACTTGTGATTAAACCCCCTGCAAGCATCCACAACTACAGGAAAGCAATTAAGATATAAACCTAACCACAATCTTAGGGTGTGTTTGGATTGTGGCCAAAATATACCCTACCAATATTTTGGTCATGACCAAAAGGTTGGCTCTTGTTTGGATTGTTGCCAATTTTTTGGCATGCCAATGCTCCACTACCAACTCTAGTTCACTTTTTTAGCCAATGTTGGCCAACTTGTGGGCAAGCAAAGGCTCAACCAAAATTTTGGCTAGCCAAATATTTGGTGGGGCAATATTGGGCACAAACCAAACACACCCTTAAACTCTGAGATCCTATACTCCCTTGTGCAAAGGTGTCCTAACAGGGGTTCGGGTTTCTGTCACTCCGACAACCCCACAATTAGTAGCCAAATACATAATGCATTCCCCTAGGCCCATAAATGGTGAAGTATCATGTAGTCGACGTTCACATGACACCACTAGAAGAATAGCACCACAACTTAAATACCAAACCATTGAATAATATCTCAACACAAATCCACTACTAACAACATGACGTCTCCCATGTCCTTAAGAACTAAATGAACTACTCGCAAGACATCATATGGATGAAGATCAAAGATGATATGGTAATGGATAACAATCTGAACATAAACAATAATCCAATGGTTCCACTCACAAGCATCAACTACAATAGTAATCAACACCGGGAAGTTTCCCCCAAGATCTATGCAAGTATTCAACACAATTGTTACAGCGGGATGGAGTGGTGATGATGGTGTTGGTGGAGATGATGGTGTGGATAATGATGATGATGATCCAGATGAAGCCTAGCTTGATGATGGTGTTGATGGCGACGATCTCCCCTCTACAAGAAGGAATTTCCCCAGCAGAAATCTGTCTGCCGGAGAGCTCTTTCTCTCTCGGTGTTTTCCGCCCCGCAGAGGCGGCGGAAATCTTTCTGTGGTCGCTCTCCTGGTATTAGGGTTCCGAGAGGAAGATATAGGCAAGAGGGCAGAGTCGGAGGCTGGCCATGTGGGCCACACCTTCACTAGGCGCGGCTTAGGGTGGTCCCGCGCCTAGGGGGTGTGGGACCCCTGTGGCCTAGCTACGCCTCCCCTTCTGGCTTCCTTCGTCTTCGGGGAAAATATAATTTTCCAATATTTTTCTGGTATTTTTCTGATCTTCGTGAAATTGCATCAAAACACCTCCTTTTCCATCAGAAACCTGACTTCGGCAGTCCATCCTCCAAGAGTCATCCAACATGCAAAAACAGAGGACAAGACATAAATAACACCTCATAATAAGACACATATCAATGAATACAGGCAAATTATGATATATAATGGTGATGCAAATTGGACGTATCAACTCCCCCCAAGCTTAGACCTTCGCTTGTCCCCAAGCGAAAACTGAGCTCAGTAAACTTGTCCACATGTTTATGGAGTGAAGTGTCGATAAAAGAATACGGACAAGAAGCATCACACTTACCATTACACAACTCATAGGAGCAAGCAACTCACCATTATATAACTTAGCTTGCAACAAGTACAAGAGTCACAATAGAGTGCATAAAGATAAATCATAATTGGAATTGGCAAACTCTTGTTCTTGGTCAAAGAACAACTGGCAAACAGTTTCACAAAAAGCTTTTGTATAAGTCTTCAAACATAGGAGCACTCTTTGCTCAAAAAGGTTTTTCACAATGATGGCTTTCAAAGTAATACTCAATAGATAAGAGTCTTGTGCAAATAAGGAAGATAGAGAACATGAGTGAATAAATCATCATATGAATGCTTGAAACACAACAACTCAAATGCTTGCTGGAGATATAGAGGAAGTAGGTTTACTGACTCAACTCAGAAAATAGGAGAAAGGTCCCTTCGTAGAGGGAAGCAGGGATTTCAAGTCATAAAGAGCTTCCAAAAGATTATGGTACTTACTAGCTTTGAGCCCTCAATGCCCCTATCATAGCCATCTTGAAATGATTAAGGTTTAAGTGAACAAGGATGGAGTATATGCTTGACGAAATATAAGTTGGCAATCTCGTGTCCCTTGAGTACGAGGGTCGCTCCTCATGCTACTCAACTTTGGTTACCGGTAAGTTCTTGTCATTGTAAGTATATGTGTATCATGAAGAACCGCTAACGGGGTACCCCTTGCACATGATACATGAGTTATCCCATAATCAAAATGACAAGGAAAGCGGACTGTGAGCATCTCAACAATCTTTTTATTTACTATTTGCATAGATTTTTTATTAAGGATGCTTCACAGATTGCTCACTATGGTGATGCTGCAAGTTTCCACCATGATTGGGCATGGCTTAGGATAGCGGCCCAGGCGTTTCTCTAACACACATACATCACTCCATGGACTTACAAGCTCCCTTTTTATTTCACACCATCGACATCCGCAAACAAAAGAGCATGACATCAACTGGATAAGTATCCATAAGTGTTGAAAATGTTCCCCATGACAGCACAATTTTGCTAATCCCAACGAATAGATGCAAGCATATACAACTTAGATGACACAATGGTTCAAGTCTATTAGGGGCAAGAAAATAAGGTGTGTCATCAAGTTCGTGAGAGCTTTACCAACTAGTTTTCTCATAACAAAATAGTTTTTAATTCGAAAGATAGATGAAGCTTGAGAATTTGCTTGGAATAGCAATAATGTTAATAGGTAGATATGGTGGACACAAATGGCACAAGTTTTGGTTCAAAGGGATTGCAAACATGAGAAGTATGCCTTCTCAAAACAGGTTTTTGGCTAGCAAGGTTGGGTAGCAAGCAAAAGAGTTGAAAGAAACAAGCAAACCTACAAGTGATAAAACCAAACATGCAATATTTCTTGAAGACACAAAAGATCTTAAATAAAGAATACTAAGCTTATGAGCCAATCAAAAAAGAAAATAAATGATACAAAATACCTGTAAGCTTTTTCTCTTTTCCTTTCAAACCTCAAAAAGTGTAGCTACTGACTAGAGCTTGGTTTGCCAAAACCAATTTAGATCTACTTGATGCTCCCAAAGTGATGCCAATACTGATCAACAAGATCAATCATATAATAGAGATTGCAAACTAAAATAAGAAGTGCCAAATGAAAAGGATGAAACTTCTCATTAATATTCCATAAAGGCACTCACACCAAGGGATTCATAGATAATCAACTAAAGGAGAGATACTTCCACAATGCAAACCAACCTATAAGATAACTTCTCTACCAAAGATATGAATCTAAAAAGGTAAAAGATAGAAGATAATGGTGTGATACCGATGCACTCCCCCAAGCTTGGAACAAGCCAAGGGGATGCCAAACCTGGTAACGAATTACTCCTTCGGTGGTGGTAGTGTTCTTTAAATAAGCTCCTTAATCAGTTTCCTCGAATCCTCAATCTCGAAGGTCAGAGGACGGATCAACTCCGAATTATGCTCAATGCGGTTCATGATCATATCAGACCGAGAGTTCCAATACTTTCTATTCTTTCCCCACTCTTCCTTCTTAGTGTGTTCCTCCCCTGCATGGTTAGAACGAGGCAAATCCCACACTGAGGGCAAGTTCCCTTTGGGCACCTGTTGGTATTGATGCTCTATAAGAGTATGGAAGGGATTCTTGGTACGTGGAGGAGGTGACCGTGGAGCGAGGATATGACGCGGGGTTTTCCCTCCTGTAGACATCTGTGTTGTCCTCCTAGGCTTGGTAGGTTTTGCCACCATTCCAATGCTTGTGACGGTAGCGCGGGTGTCCAGTTGCTCGTCCTCCTCCATGTCTTCCTCATCCCCAACCAAAATCTCCTCCTCCTTGGGGCTTTGAGGATCATCTTCCTCGGGCTTCTTGCCTTTGTCGTTGGCGGAGACCATGGTGCTCTAAACTTGAGAAGATATCCTAACAGAAACAGATCGAAACGAAAACACGACGAGAACACGATGCACGAACCTCGGGGGATCCGGAGGGTTATATATTACGAAGTTTCAAAGCATAAGGAAGGTACTGGTACGAAAACAAGGCGGAGAAGGAGCTCGGGGGGCTCACACCCCTCCAGGCGCGGCCAGCTGGGGCCCACGCCTGGGGTGGGTGTGGCCACCCCGGCCTTCGTTTCCTCCTCTGTTCCGTCTCGTAACCTTCCTTATGTAATAAAAACATCAAAAATATAAAAAGATTGGGTTTTCACGAACCTTCTGTTTTCACCACTTTTACCTATTCAAAGACAAACTCTGCAGACTCCTTTCCTCCTTCTCATGGAAATTTCTTTCATGCAAGGCATTACACAAACCTCAATGGCAACATTAGTGTAAGCAAAAACAATAAACCTTGAAGTAAAACACACTTCAACTGAAATCCATCAAAACAAAGGCTTCTGTAAGAGGCAAATGCAAATGATGGCAGAAATCCATCAAAACAGACCAGCAGGTAAAGATTGATTTTTCGAAAACCCTCTGTTGCTCAAATCAAAAAGTACAAAACTAATGAAAGTTGGGTAACAACTTGGAGAACAAGCACAGAAAAATACAGCTTCATCCAAAGTACTTATCTCCCTCACGAATTTTTACAATGCAGCACAAAATTCTGTCCCAGGACAGCCACTTTTCACAACTCCTCCACTTCTCAAAAGTAGTTGAACTTGACACAAAAACCAAAACAAAAAGGATAAGGAGCGGTTATTACTGAGGTAATTACTTCCAAGACTCGACAAAACTATTGGGTTATCTCCTAAGAAGTACTTTTCTTTAATGCCTTTAAGTTAGGCTTGAAAATTTCAAAGATGCTCACATAAGGGATATATATCTTGAGTGAAAGAGAGTATCAAGAAGCAAATAACCAACACATTTGAGTCTAACATACTTCCTATGAATGGGGGTATCATGAGAAAACAAATTGTTGAAACAAAAAGCCACTAGCATAGGAAGACAAAACAAGTGCAACTTCAAAGCTTTCAATATAAAATGGGGAAACTTAACATCATTGAGATGCATAAAACCATGTTTCCCTCTCTCATAATAACTTTTAGTAGCACTTTGAATAAAGTTGACAATATAACTGTCATAACAAACAACTTTATCATCAGAGTGAGCATACTTACAATCACCAAAAAGAGGTCCAAGGTCATAAACTGGATCAATAGAAGCAAGTTGTTTGTAACATCCCAACATTTAGGACTAAACGAAGGGTAGATTTAGGATTTTGTGCATCTGCATGCATGCATCTGAAAATCTGGGTAAATTTTTCGCCAAATTAAAAGACTAGAGTGATCATAATTCTCACTCTGATGAATTAGGTTTCATGACATCAGAAGGGGAGTGAGATGAATTTTGACATGACCTCTATTGTTTTCTGGAGTTATGAGGGAAGAAATTTGACTTATAAATAATTATTCACAATAATACAGATACAAGTATTATAAATAAAAGTATATAAATTATTAAAATCCAACATTACAATGTTATTTTACAATAAAAGAATAAAGGAATATTACAATGAAACAAATAAGAGAATAAAGAAAATGGAAAATGAATTACAATAATTAAACAAATAGAAGAATTCTTTATTAAAAGAATATATATTACATTATTCTTTTACAATAAAGGAATAATAAGAGATGGATACAATTATAATAATATAAATTATTGTATTACAATGTCCTTGCATTATTGACAGACAGAAAAGATGATTACAAAAATGGGATAAAAGGAAAATCCTAGAACTAATCTTCATCTTCACATCTTCTCATTTCTTGATCTTGTTCATGTAACAGCATAAAGTAAACAAAATATAGTATAAAGAAGTTTGGGGGGTAGAATTACTCTCAGTAATGCAATGTGATGCATTGCTTGTCACATCATTGAGTTTTAGGGAAGAAAACAAGTCAAGTGTAAATCTGTTCTTATCAAATTTGTCTCAGCCCAACATCATTGACATAGATTGGGAAAGTTTCACCAAGGAAAGGTAAAAGGCAAAGAGATAGGATCAAAGGAAATATCAAGCCTTTTACTTGATCTGATCCACACACATGAGGCAAGCATACAATCATCTCACACAACACATGCAACTATGTGTGTTGTCAACACCACAAGAGAGAAGCAAATGGAGAGACAACACCAGCCGTAGCAGGGCTGCTAAAATATCCATCCCCCACATACCACCAGCCCATAGTTCCTCCACTATCTCTAGAGCACCACAAAGAACATCACCTGTTCTTATTAGATTTTCCCAATAACACATATATCAAACTACATCACTAGCACCCTAGTTTCAATCTTGTACTCCTAGCAATCTGGTTGCTTCAATGAGCCATCCAGATGTAGGTCAGGATCAAACTATATCAGGAGGAGGAGAATATCATGAAGGAGGCCAGTAGAAGATCAGGGAGGAGAAGTCAACCAGATCAAAACCACAACATCAGGAAGAGCTACTCGAGATCAATTTAAGACACACCAAGCATCAGCATATACTGCTCAACATTAGGTTGCTATTCATCTCTAAGACAACCAAAATATTTAATATCAATTGTTCTCCTATTTTGTTCCCAAGATGGATTTTGGGTAATAGAAAGCTCTCAGTATAGTGTAAAAGTGCTTCACTAAGTTCATCCCAGAGCTGTTAAAAGCCAACAAGTATTGGTTCTTATTTTACATCTGGCCTCAGAACCACATCATAGGCAAGGGTTGGACTAAATCTTAGTTAAGTATATTTTAGCAGATCATATAGTTGATCTAGACAACTGTGCATCCTTCATAGATGTACCACAGCAGCTAGATCATCTATAAAGGCTACAAATCTTGCATATAGGACATAGCCAATAAATCAAAGCATCAACTTTATAAAATCTTAAGAAATCTAAATCATTTTCCTAAGTGAGGGTCACCAGGAATCATTTCATCCTTTCAAAGATCTAAGTGTCAGCTTTATACATCATTGACCAAGATCACATATTAAAATTTTACATCTAGATCATACAAACTAGATGATATCATTTTTCCACACCCTACTCATCAAGTCTAGCAAATCCGTTAGTGGAAATCACTGTGTTCCATCCTAAGGGAGGCATCACAGAGACATCTCATTAGTAAGTCTACACAACACAAGAGAATAACATCATATAATCCTTTTCCTAGCTAAACTTAACTAGGAATCATATGATCATTGTCTTACTGACAGTAGTTGGTCATAAGCACAAATCAGTTGCAAGGCAACAATGATATGTGATCATGTGCAACACAAGTAAAGCCTCAGACTTGGCATCATTGGCTAAAACTAAACAACAACTCATGCTATCAAGGAAGTCTATTATGCACACTCAAAATAGAGGCCCCACAATAGCAACTTAATACAACAGAGCTATTAATCTCTTTACTTTATTTAAGCCTCACCAATTTAACATATTATGAGCTCATTTGCAAGCAAGGGAAAACTGTTTCAAATCATCTTCCTAGTTCTTAAACTAGGAATCAGTTTAAAGTAATACCAATCTACTCCATAAGGGACTATGATCATTCCTGAACCATAGGTTCAGATTGCCATGTATATCTCACACAAAAGCCCAAATATATCATTTACTATCTAGAAATCACCAGTAGCTAAGTCAAATCATCTTCCTAGAAAAATCTTGCTAGGAATCTTTTCATTGGACATTCTATAATGACAAGTGAAAGACATTTCACAATCCAACAAGATTATATTGGATCAAAAGTAATATTCCAACATCATTTCCCTTGTTGCTAGGGCCAGAAACCACTTAAAAACATCATTATCTTATTGACAGGAGATCTACAACAACAACAATAACTCATCTTTAGGTAGAAAGTTATCAAATGAATCCATCTCAATATTGGCCATCTTAAACCACAATCACAACTTTAAATCATTCTCAGGATTTTATCACTAGCAAAAGGAACCAGAGCATGTCCATTAACATCTTAGTTACCCAAATTTACTGTAACTAAAGCCAAATGGAATCTTTGGAATCTAAAATCAACTAGTAGTTAGCAATTCCAATATTTCCATATAGTCCTCCTTCATCAATGAATCTGGCAACAACAGGTTGCAATATATAATTTATTTTATCCCATGAATAATTACCAGGTCAATATCAGTAACCACATCAAGATCATAACATGAACATCATTGAGCCACTGCTTAAACAAATTAGGACTTGGTCTCTAGGAGGAATAGAGAGACTCTGAGAATGTGAGAGTAGAGGAGTTGACTCACCCGGGGATCCTCGCTTAAGTCGAGAAGAGGAAGCAGTTCAGGCCATCAACTATGACAACGGCGCGGCGACACGAGGAGCACCGTAGTACTCAACCCGCACCGAGCTGCCCCAGTGGATACATGCGCATAGAAGCGGCGGCGCCAGCTACCTATTCATCAGCAAACCACCTTAACCGCACCACCACTTCGCCACCGTCACCATCCAGGAGTCACCGGAGCACACCGGAGATGAAGTCCGAAACCCTAGCCACGGGAGTGTAATGGGGACGAGCGAAAGAGGGTTCGTATCACAGATCGAATTGGATGGAAAGGAGTAGCAGAGGGGAGAGCGTCGAGGGCGACATATGGCGACGGCCAAGGAGGCCGGGGCCGGTGATACATCCAAAACGTATCTACTTTCTCGAACACTTTGCTATTGTTTTCCCTCTATACATGTGTGATTTGGATACAGCTAACACGGACTGATGCTGTTTTCAGCAGAATTATCTTGGTGTCTTGTTTTTGTGCAGAAAATGAACTATCAGGAAAAATCTCAGAAAATATGCCAAAAATTATATTTCACCAGAAGATCCACGGAGCCAGAAGGGGAGACAGAGGGGAGGGCTGGGGAGGCCCAGACCCACCCCAGGCGTGGGCCCACTGACCCCACGCCTAGGGGAGGTTTGGCCACCCTAGGCAGCTCCTCGGCCTCCCTCCGCGCCTATAAGTTGCCTTCTGACCCAAAAACTCAGGGGGGGTTCGATAGTTTTCCAGAAAGAGTTCTGCTTCGCCGCCGCCACCAGAAACCAAGATTTGGATCTAGAAACTCCTTTCTGGCACCCTGCCGGGACGGGGAATTTGGACAGGATCATCGCCATCGCCATCACCAACGCATCTCCATCAACCACCGATGTTTCCCTCATCCATGAGTGAGTAATCCCCCGCTGTAGGCTTGGGGATGGTAGGGATTGGATGAGTTTTATCATGTAATCGAATAAGATCTGTTAGGGCATAGTGCCTAGTATCGCTATTAGTGCTATTTGACTTTGTTGCAACTTGTTGTGCTTAATGCTTATCACTAGGGCTGCCATGATCTCAGATCTAAACTTATTATTGAATCATTATGATAGTATTGTTTATGATCTTATCTGCAAGTTGTGTACACATATCATTGTCCGGATCCAAAGGCCCCAAAGTGACAATAATTGGGACAACCAGAGGAGATGGCTGTGGTGTGAGGATCACATGTGTTCATGGAGTGTTAATGCTTTGCTCCGGTGCTCTATTAAAAGGAGCACATTAATTGCCAGTAGTTCCCTAGAGGCCCCGCTGCCACGGGCTGGCTGGACAGAAGATGTTGTGCAAGTTCTCATTGTGAGCATGTATGACTATATTTGGAGCACATGCCTAGGATTGTTTAGTACTTGGATGCTTGTTATTATTTATCTGCAATGCCCTAGACTTTGAAGTTACATGTTTAGACTCGTCCATGCAATGCCCTTCCATCCATCCCTATGCCTACCGCACTCGAATCCCACTATTTACCATTACTGTTACTATTGCTACTGTTCACTGTTGTTGTTGTTATTGTTGCTACTACAAACTGTTGCTACTAATAAACTTCTGTGAGTAGGAACTATTTTCAGGTGCAGCTGAACTGACAACTCAGTTGTTAAGGCTTGCAAGTATTCTTTTTCTCCCCTTGTGTCGAATCAATAAATTGGGTAATACTACCCGCGAAGACTGTTGTGATCCCCTACACTTGTGGGTCATCAAGACTATTTTTTGGCGCCACTGTCGGGGAGCATAGCTTTATTCGTAAGTTCACTTGGATCTATTATTGTTCACTGCTACTCCTTTCATCATGGGGAAGTCTCGTGATGGAAAGTTCCCTATTTTACCATCCACTACAAGAAGAGGTACAGTCCTAAACACCTCTGTTGCTCTTGATTCACCGTCTGTTATAAGTAAGCTTGTCACACCACCACCACATACTCATGCTACACAGACTACGACTACTACTGAATCTGAAACTGCTTTTGATACTCATGATGTTACTTCTACTATGCTTGATGCGAGTGGTTCATTAGGTCCTTTTCTAGATGCTACTATGGCTAGTCTAGGAAATACCGAAACTCCTAGTGAAGACACTGTTACACCTGTTAGATCACCTGAGTCTAGTGAGAGTTTTGATATTAATGATGGTTACATAGATCTCACTGATGAATTTGTTGAAGAGTGCCGAAACACACATGGTGCTAGTGCTATTAAGAATCTCCTTGCTAGACATACTATTATACCTAAGAAGTCCTATGATCCTAAGTTTGCCGCCTCTCCCATAGATATTAAAGATAAAGATTATGATTTCTCTCTTGATTTATCTTATTTAGATATTGTTGAGAAAGAACCTTTTTGTGGTACTGAAAATGAGAGTGATGTGGCTCATATGAATGAGCTTTCTACTATGAGTGCTTTGTTCTGTGATGATTTTAATATACGCAAATACTTTGTTGCTAAGATCTTCCCTTTTTCACTAAAAGGAGAAGCTAGGGCTTGGTTTAATAGATTACCTCCTGGTTCCATTGATAGCCCTGATTGCTTGATTGCTTCTTTCTTCCATAAATATTTTCCTCCCAGTGCTAGACATGCTGCTTTGCAGAGACTTTTTGATTTTAAACAGGAAGAAGAAGAGAAATTGCCTGAGTCATGGAAAAGATTTTGTTCCTTGATTCATGCATATTCTGGATGTCCATTACCTAATAATGAGTTGCTTGATATTTATTATAATGGACTAACTGGTGATTCTAGGACCTACCTAGATAGCTTTGCTGATTGTGTTTTCAGGAAAAGGACTCCTATAGATGCTGAAGAATTAATGAACAAGATAAGCAAGAATTATGATGATTGGACTTCAACTGAACTAAATACACCTGAGCCTATTACTCCTGAACCAGTTGTTCCTGAACCAATTCCAACACCGACAACAAAGAAGAGGGGAGTTATTGCATTAAATGATGAAGTGATGAAGGAAGCTAAAAAGTGTCTAAAGGAGAAAGGTATTAGAGCTGAAGATGTGAAGAATCTCCTCCTATAGAAAAATTATGTAAGCCAATTCCCCACTCATCTACTATTGAGGTACACTCTCTCCAACACTTTGATGAAGGTGATATTCCTTATGGTAAGCCTCCTGATCAATGCTTAGAGGAACTTGAAATTTTTATTGTTAAACAAGGTGATTTTAATAAACAAGTTCAGAATCATTTATTGGAAAACTCTAGGGCTATCCACGAGTTGAAAGATATTGTAGAAAGAACTTCTAATGATATTAAAATGCTTTGTAAACACTTTCAAATTGTTCAAACTCAACTTGATCAACTTGCTAAAGTACAAAAGGATATGCTAGTTAATGCCTCAGGAGATAAACATGCTTATGGAATTAAACCTAGGAGTGGTATAACTACTCAAGATCCTTTATATCCTGAAGGACACCCTAAAAGAATAGAGCAGGATTCCCAACAAGGTGAGGATAGTGGTAGTCCTCGTAAGAGGAAGAAAAATAAACATAAGAAAGTTGAGGAGCCACTTGAACCTGATGTAGATCCTAATAGTATATCTATCTCTGATGCTGAAACTGAGAGTGGTAATATTGATGAGTCTCCTGATAAGGAGGAAGTTGAGGAAGAACCTGAGAAACACACTAAGAACACTAGGTACACAAAGGAAGATTTTATTGCTAATAAACATGGTAAAGAGAGAGAACCTTGGGTGCAGAAACCTATGCCTTTTCCAGGTAAGAAACACAAGTCAAAGGAGGAAGAACATTACAACAAGTTTTGTGAGTCGATGAAACCTTTATTGTTGCAAATTCCTTTGACTGATGCTATTAAACTGCCTCCTTATTCAAAGTATATGAAGGATATTGTCTCTAATAAAAGGAAGATTCCTAATGAGGAAATTTCTACTTTGCTTGCTAATTACTCCTTCAATGGTAAGGTTTCAAAGAAACTTGGTGATCCAGGTATACTAACTATTCCTTGCTCCATTAAGAATAATTATGTTAGAACTGCTTTATGTGATTTGGGAGCTGGAGTTAGTGTTATGCCTTTTTCTCTCTATAAGATACTCCAGCTAGAAAAGTTGATACCAACTGATATATCTTTGCAAATGGCTGATAAGTCAACTACTATTCCTGTTGGTATATGTGAGGATGTTCATGTTCAAGTTGCTCAGAATTGCATGGTCTTAACTGATTTTGTTCTGCTTGAAATGCCTGAAGATGATAATATGTCTATTATTCTTGGGAGACCTTTTCTTAATACTGCAGGTGTTGTCATCAATTGCAATCAAGGAAAAGTAACATTCAATATTAATGACAAAGAGCACACTGTCTATTTCCCCAAGAAGGTTGTTAAGAGCTATTGCCTGAATTCTATTGGAAATATTGAAGGCATCAAGGTTGGAGAAATATATTGTCCCATTCCACAAGAAAATTTTGAAACTATTATGATTGGGACCATTGTTACCAAGTATGAGGTAACATAATCACCTTGTGGAATGCAAAGTTTTGTTTCATATAAGATTGTTTTGGTAACAAGACTTGATCAACCTTGTTAACAAAAGGATTTTAATGAACAAAATAATGTTACCACTGTGGTTATACTTGCTTTCCTTTTCCTCTCTCCTTCCTAGTCTTTGCTTTAGCTTTAGTTTTGCTAGTTGTTTGCTTGTTTGAGTTTCTTAGAGCTCCTGTAGTTTGGCTTTTGGTTTGCTTTTGCTTCTTCTGAAAAAACTGTTTCTGCGAGAAAATCAATTTTCATACCCTGAAAATTGGCCAAAAATAAAGTTCCCCAAAAAATCCCAAAAAATTCAAAATAAATTTTTCCTCGAAAAAAGGGGCAGAGTGGCACCTGAGATGACCTAGGGGACCACCCCTAGGACCCACACCCATGGTAGGCGCGACCTACCTAGTGGTGGCGCCTAGGGGGGTTTGGCCCACCTAGGTCCCTCCAGGCTGCCTCCTCAAAGCCACCTTCTTTCTCTCTCTCAAAAAACACCAGAAAACTTGCTCAAGCTCGAGTTCTTGCTGTTCTTGCTCGCGATTTTCGATATCCTTGTTTAGCCCATCTCAAGTGCTAATTTTTGGAGGGTTTGCTCCTTGGTATGTGCCTCCTCCACTTGTCCAATTAGATTTGTGATTGGTAGATTATATCTTGAGTATTTTGCTACTGTAGGTGTCAGGTCGTTTGATCTTGCATGCCTGTTATATGCTTAGAAACTTTGTTTTGATGCATGTGTAGTCCTCTAGCAAGTTCCTATAGTGGTTGCTCTTTATTTATCAACTTAGAAATCACTTGGTTTGATGGTTGTCTAAAAATTTCAGCAAAGAAGATGAGTGCTTATTCACTGAATCAATATGACTTGATGGTGCATGAGCCAATGAAGGTTCGTGAGGAGGCAGCTTTTCCTTCCATATATCCATGCCATGAATTTATGAGAGCTGTGGGGATTCTCCAAGATTTTCAAATTTTGGTTACAAATGCGGGGCTGGAGCACTTTGTTGAAGGTGAACCAATCCAATATGTTAAGCTAACCATGGCTTTTGTGCAGGACTTCCGGTTCACTTGGTCTACTTTTAATCCCATGGTCCATTACAAAATATATAATATGCCTGTCAACCTGCCTTTTGCTGATTTCTGTGCATCAATTAGAGTACCTCGGTGGGGATCTTGTGAGAAGATCAAGGAGAGGCCCAAGTCACTTATGGATTTGTATGCTGAGATTTGCCAAGGTTTTGACTTCTCAAAGGAAAGTGGTAAAATTCGGAACATTCAGCTCCCAGCTATTAGATACTTTTCCTATTTCATTACCAAGTGTGTTCTTGCTAGAAAGACTGCTAGAAAGTTGTCTTCTTTTGATCTAGCTTTTATTGCAGCTGCTCTGAATAGGAATAGTTCTTATAGTTTGGGTGCTTTGATAGCTCACCGTCTTACCACCAACAGTGATAAGGGTGGAATTTGTGGAGGTCTCATTGCTTCTAGGTTGCTAGCTTTCCATGGTTTAGAGCCTCATTATTCAGATTTTCAGTTTTCCATAGAGAGGCTTGATATTGAATCCATGATTCAGCATGGTTTTGTTTCTTTGGGGGCTAATGTGAGAAGTTTTCCATTTGAACTATCTTTTGTCCAGCAAGGTCGGAGAAAGGGTAGGAGTGAGAAAATAGATTATTTGCCTACACCTGCTTTGTTTAAATTTGATATCAGGCAAGGATGGTCACTTACGGAGGAGGAGCTTGACTCTTATGTGGGGGAACTATCCCGGCAAGAAGAGAATGTTGAAGAGGATGCCGAAGACAATTCGGTTCAACCCTCCAACTTGGGAGAGTCTTCATACCAGCAACCCTCATTTGATTGGGATGCGTCTTCTTCTTCATCACAGGTGTCTGACTATGATCATTCCTATGATGACCCACCAGCATGGGGTTACTATCCGCGTTATTCAGCCCCACTTAGGCCAAAAGCCTAAGCTTGGGGGGAGGTACACTGACATCACACTCATTTATATATATCATGTTCGGTCGGTTCTTTGTATATCCATTGTTTTCGCTTTCTTTTTGGTTTTTGTTGCTTCTTTCTAAAAACCCAAAAATACCAAAAATATTTTTGTTGTTTCTCTTGGTTTGTTTCTTTGCTTTGGTTTGCCTTAAAAGAAAAATCCAAAAAGATTTTGCTTTGTTTGGTTTGGTTTGCTTTTGTTTGGTTTTTCTTTGTTTGCTTGTTTCTAAAAAAATCGAAAACACCAAAAATATTTGTTGTTCTTCTTTGGTTTTGTGAGTTCTTCGCAGGGTTCAGCCATCCTTAGTGGATATTGGTTTTCATGTTAATTATTCAAGTCACACAAGTGAAGGGCAATAATGAAGATTAAGACAACTCGAGGTGTGGTAAGAGGCTGGTAACGAACTCTATTTGTTTCATGTTTGTACATATACTCATCATTGTGAGCATGCTTAGCATGTTTGTGTAAGGTGTATGTCATTATGGATGCTTAGTAGTTCTTGCTTGTCTATGATTAGCTCCAGCTTGCTAATAGTTTGTAGCATGTCATATGAATGTTTGCTCGCATTGTTTTATTCATACTTTGGTATGACATGGTGGTATCCTCCTCTGACTGTTCATGTGAACCGACTCAGCACATGCTCACGCATGCATATGACTAATAAATAGTCAGTAAGCCTCAATGAAATATTTTGCCTTAGAGTTCTTGTATCACTTTCATGCCATAGTTAGTCTTGTTTTGTTGCAAGCATGATTATGACAGTTATTGCTCTCTCGTTTGTCGCTCCCTCTCTATTGCTAGCCTTCACTTGCACTGAGTACGTGCTCTACCTGTGTTTCCAACTCCCCAAAACCAATATTGTCAGCTGTGTCCATCGTACCTACCTATTAGCATCATTTGCTATTTCAGTGCATATTCCATATGCCTTGTTTTCTTCCAAAATAAAATGTTTGTCTATTTTGAGAAAGTTAGTTAGTAAAGCTCTCACGAACTTGATGGCACACTTTATTCCTTGCGCTTAATAATCCTGAACCATTGTGACTAGTCCATGAAATTTATATGCTTGCTTATTATATACTGGGAGTCAGCAGAACTGTGCTGTCACGGGGAACGCTTTCAACACCTATTGGATATCTCATCTAGATGATCCTTTGCTCTTTTGTTTATGGATGTCGACGATGTGAAATAAAAGGGGAAGTTGTTAGTTCATGGAGTTTATGTAACATCTCAGGATTAGTACCTAGAATTATAGAGGACACAGGTTTGTGCATTGCATTCATGCATAAGAAAATCCGGATAATTTTCGCGCAAAATCTAAAGAAGCTATAGGGGGATCGAGATCTCTCTTGCTCTGATGAAACATCAGGGCAGGTGCGATGGATTTCGACATGAACTCTATTGTACTTTTGTGTTTGAGGGGAAGGAAATTCAAATTTGAATAATCAATTGGTGAATTTGAATTCCAAAAGAATTTGAAATGGAATAACAAATTGGAAACTAAATTGTAATAGAAAATAAGAGGTCACCTCTTATTTATAAAAAAGAATTGATAAAGCATAATCTTATTTATATTACAATTTATAAGTCTAAATAAGTGAGG
The DNA here is from genome assembly GCA_916181665.1 of Avena sativa. Lineage (NCBI taxonomy): Eukaryota > Viridiplantae > Streptophyta > Magnoliopsida > Poales > Poaceae > Avena > Avena sativa. Next base: position 383,235,961 of record OV702284.1, read on the forward strand.
AAAAAAAGGAATACTTTATTACATTGAATATTTTATAAGTTACAAATAATAAATACACATTACAACAAGTGAATACTACTACAGTGTTTCAAAAGAGGAAATGAATTACAACAATAAAATAAACAAGATATAATATTATGAGATACAGATTACAAGTAGAAAAGAAAATTAAACTTTATTATACAATATTACATTGTCTATTACATTATTCAAGATAAAGAGATTTAGAAGAATAAAAAAGGGGGCCTAAACTAAATCTTCATCTTTTGATGGTTTCTTCCTGATCTTGTATACCTGTAAACAAAAGAAATCAAAATAACACAAAACAAAAGTTAAAAGGAAACAGAGGAGGTTAGTTGATTAGTGCTCTCAGAGGATAACAGTGAGATGCATTGTTTAATTTCATCATAGAGCAGTAATTGGGGGCAAGTTTCAACAAATCATAGTATTTGTTCTTAATCAGATCAGTGCCTCAGTACCACCTCATTGGCATTAAAATTATGGGGCAAGTTTCACCATAGAAGTAGAAGCAGAAGGGTAAAAATCAAGATATTTTGCCTTGCACTGATCCAGAACAGTGCAAGCAGCTCACACATACATGCAAGAATGAGGTGCTATCAACACAGGAGGAAACCAGGACAGGAGATAAGTATCAGCCGAAGCAAAAAGAGGACACCTTGCTGAACACTTGCTACAACACTCAGAACAGCAAGAAACCATCACCATCTTACCATTACTTCTCATCAGATTCATATTCACATATCCTTACACTACCAACCACACCACTAGCCAGATTCCATCACACCCTTAGCTCTGGTTGCTCCCTGGAGCCATCCAAGAGCTAGGATAAGGAGGAAATCAAGGCAAGGCAGCGGCTCCAGGAAAAGAAATCCAGGCCACAGCTGTAGAAGAAGTTGGACATGGGAATAAGGAGGAGGAGGTCAGCTGTACCAGGAGCAACATCCACAAGATTGGATATCAAGTAATCAAGTACCAACTACAGTAGGTAGGAAAATAACTAGATCTAGTGTTATATATGTGCATAGCATCATATAAGAGAATCTGGAAACAAGCACACATAGCAAGTTTATGATTTATCCTTCCTTACATAAAATGGATCTCAGCCTTTTGCATCACAGGCTAAAGCATCTGTTCTTAATAATTCTATCTTGAAACATAAATTGGGAGAGAAGTAGAGATCTCAGGCTTCCATAGTATTGCTATGGGAAGCTCATCATAGAGACGTTTGACCTGCAGATCTAGTATCAGCTATGTGTCCAAAAAGATATAGCCTCAGCTTGAGCATCATAGGCAGGTGTAATATCCACTCAATTTCAGTCATTGTTCATTTAACATGGTGATGGATTCCAGCAAGCAATTACTCAATACCAGCTAATCATGCTAAACCACTCTCTGTTGTGCACACTCCAGCAGGAGGCACCACAGCAACAAAAGCAGTTAACAGAAGCCACTGGAGTACTAGAATTTCCATCATCATATAAAATTCAGAAACTTTGTAAACCTGAATATGGATTGTGCAAATCATTTTGTAGCTAATAATAGCTAGAAATCATCCAAATATGTACTGTGACATAATAACAGTACTAATGCTAGCATTCCAACTTTAAATTCAAAGTGAACTTATCCTAATTCACCAAAGCTTCAGACCAGCATCATAAGCATTAATTATCTATGGATTTTATCCAACTGTATAAGCAACAATTCATCCTGCCTGAAGTACTATTGTTGGAATTATGCCCTAGAGGCAATAATAAAGATGTTATTATTATAATTCTTGTTCATGATAAAGTTTATATTCCATGCTAGAATTGTATTAAGCGGAAACTTTAATACTTGTGTGGTTTGTGAACAACACCGTGTACCTAGTACGCCTCTAAGGACTAGCTCATTGATCAATGATGGTTAAGGTTTCCTAACCATAGACATGAGTTGTCAATTGATAATGAGATCATATCATTGGAGAATGATATGATGGACAGACCCAAACTAAGCGAAGCAATTAGATCGTATCATCGTGTTCATCTTTACGAAGCTTTTTCTATGTCAAATATTGTATTCCTTAGACCATGAGATAATGCAACTCCCTGGTATCGGAAGAGAGCTTTGAGGTCATCAAACATCATCCTATGAGAGGGTGATCATAAAGGTGTCTCTCAGGTGATCGGAAAGTATCTGTTGGGTTGTATGTATCGAGATGGGATTTGTCCCTCCCAAGTCGGAGAGATATACTTCGGGCCCACTCGGTAATCGATATCAACACCGCTTGCAAGCATGTGGTTAAGGAGTTAATCACAAGGTGATATCGGATTACGGAACGAGTAAAGTACTTGCTGTGAACGAGATTGAACTAGGTATGACGGTACCGACGATCGAATCTCGGGCAAGTAAATATCGCGAGACGAAGGGAATATATATATGGGATTGTTTGAATCCTGACATCGTGGTTCATCCGATATGATCATCGATGAATGTGTGGGAGTCAATATGGGTGCCCAGACCCCGCTGTTGATTATTGATAGAAGATCATGTCTGCATATTCTCGAACCCGCAGGGTCACACACTTAACGTGTCTCGACGCTAGGATAGATTGGATAATTGGTTTATGAATTTTTGTTAGGAGTCTCGGATGGGATCCGGGACATCACGAGAGGTTCCGGAATGGTCCGGAGAATAAGATTCATATAAGGCAGTGCAGTTTTTGGAGTTCGGAATTGTTCCGGGTTAATCGGTATTGTACCGGAAGCTTCTAGAACCTTCCGGAAGGGGACCAACGTGGCCCCACCTTCCGGGAGGGGGCATGGGCCTATGAGGGAGTGTCCTGGCCGCATTGGGCCAGGGGCACAAGGCCCCATAGGGCCCAGCCGGTCCTAGAGAGTTTAAATCGTTTAAACTAGAGATAGGGTTTCTAGAAGAGGGGAGAGTCCATGCCCCCCACTCCTTATCCTTTGGGCTTGGGGGAGGGGCTAGGGCTGCGCCCCCCCTCTATATAAAGAGGGGTGGGGGCGCACCAAACACACACACACCTCTCCTCCAAACCCTAGCCGCCTTGCTAGCTTTCCTCTCTCCCTCCCGACTGTTTGTAGGCGAAGCCCTGCAGCAGAAATTCTCCACCATATACACCACGCCGTCGTGTTGTAGATCCAATCTATCTCTCCACCATACTTGCTGGTTCGAGGAAGGAGGAGACGTCGAGGTGCTGCACGTGTGCATCTCACGGAGGCACCGCCACTTGTGGTGCTAGATCGGATCGGATCGCGAGGAGGAGAAGCGAGTACGACTACATCACCCACGTTCCGACGAACGTTCCGCTGTGCGAATCTTCAAGGGTATGAAGATCTAATCCAATCTCTCTCGTTGATTGCATCTCCTAGATTAGATCTTGGCTTTCCTTCTGTTCGCATCCGTAGAAAATTTTGATTTACTATGCCGCGAAACCCTTCAGTGGTATCAGAGCTAGATCTATGCGTAGATGTGTTTCACGAGTAGAACGCAACATGGTTGTTGCGGGCGTTGATGTTTTCTGTTGCAAGCCTCTTGTTTGTGTTCTTCTTATGACGCGGGATAGTGAGATTGAAGCGGTCCAGGCCAACCTTACGCGACGTCGTTCGCGAGACCGGCTCCGCACTTGACGTGTGGCTTGTTCCACACATGCGGCTGGTGGATGTCTGTTTCTCTTACTATAGTTGTCATGGGATTAACACCGGAGTTTGGCAACCATAATATCACCGTTGTGGCTTTCCGTAGGTAAGAATCGTTCTTAGCATCTACTCCCATAAAGCCACGTAAAACATGCAACAACAAAGTAGAGGCGTCTAACTTGTTTTTGCAGGGAGTGTTTTCTGTGATATGGTATGGCCCAAGATGTGATGTGTATATTGTATGCGATGATCATGTTTTGTAATGTTTTCACGACTTGCATGTCGATGAGTACACAACCGGCAGGAGCCATATGGTTGTCTTTATAATTGTGTATGACCTGCGAGTCAACTTCTTATACGCCATGTAATAGCTTTACTTTATCGCTAAGTAGTTAGCAATAGTTGTAGTTGCTATTCGTGGTGGAGGCAATCATGGTGGAGTGATGGAGATCATGTCGGAACGCACAAGATGGAGATCATTGCGCGAGGATTGGCTATACCATGTCACATAAAGTTATATGCATGTGATGTTTATCCCTTTATGTATCTTATTATGCTTAGATCGCGACGGTAGCATTATAAGATGATTCCTCACTTAAAGATCAAGATAAAAACTGTGTTCTCCCCAAGTATGCACCGTTGCGAAAGTTCGTCGTGTCCAAGCATCACGTGATGATCGGGTGCTATAGACTCTACGCTCACATACAACGGGTGCAAGCCAGTTTTTGCACACGCGGAAATACTTGGGTCTAGCTTGACGAGCCTAGCATGTACAGACATGGCCTCGGAACACAAGAATCGAAAGGTTAAGCATGAGTTATATGAATGATATGATCGACACTTTGTTGTCCACCATTGAAACCACATCTCTTCTCGTGATGATCGGATTAGGTGTGGTGAATTTGGATCGTGTTCACTAAACAACTTGAGGGATGTTGAATTTAGTGGGAGTTCATCTAGTAATTTGATTAAGTTGAACTATTTATCATGAACATAGTCTAAATTGTACTTGCCAATACTGTAGATCACATGGCCAAGTCCAACTTCAACTTCAACGTTTTTGCTGAGAAGGAAAAGCTTAGAAACAATGGGTCTAACTTCACCAATTGGTTCCGCAATCTAAGAATCATTCTGTCTGGCGGACAAAAGGACTATGTCCTTGGGAAAGCGTTAGGTGACCCCCCTGCTGCAACTGCGCGGCTGATGAGAAAGCTGTCTATCAGTCGCATAAAGATGATTATGGTGTGATTAAGAGCACCATGTTGTTTGCTATGGAACCGGAACTTCAAAATCGTTTTGAAACCTATCCCGGGCCCTTTGAGATTCTCGAGGAGCTGAAAACCATGTTTCAGACTCAAGCCCGTTCTGAGAGATATGAGATCTCTGAGAAGTTCTTTAACTGCAAGATGGAGGAAGGGAGTTCCGTTAGTGAGCACGCCATAAAGATGTCGGGCTACACTCAATGCCTTGAGCAACTAGAATGCACGATTCCAGAGGAGCTCAAGATTGACAGGGTTCTGCAATCACTCCCTCCCAGCTACAAAAGTTTTGTAGTGACTCAAAATCAGATTGGTTCCACTGATACGATCACCGAGCTCTTCGCAAAGCTGACGGCTGTGGAGGTGGACATCAAGAAGGATAATCATGTGTTGATGGTCAACAAGCCCTCCTTTAAGAAAGGTAAGGGAGCAAAGAAGCCCTTCAAGAAGGGCGGCGGCAAGCGCGCCCCTGCTGAGAAGAAGCTCAGGTCTGGTCCCAAGCCGGACACTGAGTGCTTCTATTGCAAGGACAAGGGTCACTGGAAGCGCAACTGTCCGAAGTACTTAGCAGACAAGAAGGCTGGCACCATCAAAGGTATATTTGATATACATGTTATTGATGTTTTCCTTACTAACCCTCGTTGTAGTGCCTGGGTATTTGATACCGGTTCAGTTGCTAATATTTGTAACTCGAAACAGGAGCTACGGAATAGACGACGGCTTGCGAGGGATGAGGTGACGATGCGCGTTGGCAACGGATCAAGAGTTGATGTGATGGCCGTCGGCACGCTCTCCTTAGTTTTACCTTCGGGATTAGTTTTAAACCTTAATAAGTGTTATTATGTGCCTGCGTTGAGCATGAACATTATTTCTAGATCGTGTTTATTGCAAGACGGTTATTCATTTAAATCGGAGAATAATGGTTGTTCTATTTATATGAGTAACATCTTTTATGGTCATGCACCTCTTGTAAATGGTTTATCTCTTCTAAATCTCGAAAGGGATGAAACACACATCCATAACATTGAGGCTAAGAGATGCAAAGTAGATAGTGATAATACTACTTATTTGTGGCACTGTCGTCTAGGTCATATTGGTGTAAAGCGCATGAAGAAACTCCATGCTGATGGACTTTTGGAGTCTCTTGATTTTGAATCATTTGACACATGCGAACCATGCCTCATGGGCAATATGATCAAAACACCGTTCTCCGGTATGATGGAGCGAGCAACGGACTTGTTGGAAATCATACATACCGATGTATGCGGACCGATGAGTATTTCGACGCGCGGTGGATATCGCTATTTCCTCACTTTTACCGATGACTTAAGTAGATATGGGTATATCTATTTAATGAAACATAAATCTGAAACATTTGAAAAGTTCAAGGAATTTCAGAATGAAGTGGAGAACCATCGTAACAGAAAAATTAATTTTCTACGATCCGATCGTGGAGGTGAATATTTGAGTTATGATTTTCTCACGCATCTTAAAGCAAGTGGAATCGTTTCACAACTCACGCCACCCGGAACACCACAGTGCAATGGTGTGTCTGAACGCCGGAATCGAACCCTATTAGATATGGTCCGATCAATGATGTCTCTTACTGATTTGCCGTTATCATTTTGGGGTTATGCATTAGAAACCGCTGCATTCACTTTAAATAGGGCTCCATCTAAATCCGTTGAGACGACACCGTATGAACTGTGGTTTGGTGCTAAACCTAAGTTGTCGTTTCTTAAAGTTTGGGGATGCGAAGCTTACGTCAAGAAGTTGATGCCGGACAAGCTCGAACCCAAAGCGGAGAAATGCGTCTTCATAGGATACCCTAAGGAAACTATTGGGTATACCTTCTATCATAGAACCGAAGGCAAAGTGTTTGTCGCAAAGAACGGTTCCTTTCTTGAGAAGGAGTTTCTCTCGAAAGAAGTGAGTGGGAGGAAAGTAGAGCTAGACGAGGTTATTGAACCTTCTCTTGAACTGGAGAGTAGAGCAGCACCTGAAATTGTTCCAGTGCCGCCTGAACCAACAATAGAGGAAGCTAATGACAAGGATCATGAAGCTTCGGACGATGCTGCTACTGAACGTCGCAGGTCGACAAGGTCGCGTGCCCCTCCTGAGTGGTACGGCAACCCTGTCTTGACTGTCTTGTTAGTAGAAGACAGTGAACCTACGAACTATGAGGAAGCGATGATGAGCCCAGACTCTGAGAAATGGCTAGAGGCCATGAAATCCGAATTGGGATCCATGAGCGAAAACCAAGTATGTACTTTGGTGGACCCTCCTAGCGACCGAAAGGCCGTTGAGTGCAAATGGATCTTCAAGAGGAAAACGGACGCGGATGGTAATGTTACCGTCTATAAAGCACGGCTTGTCGCGAAAGGTTTTCGACAAGTTCAAGGTGTTGACTACGATGAGACTTTCTCTCCCGTAGCGATGTTTAAGTCCATTCGGATTTTATTAGCAATTATTGCGTTTCATGATTATGAAATATGGCAGATGGATGTCAAGACTGCTTTCCTCAATGGCAACATTGATGAAGAGTTGTATATGATGCAACCCGAAGGTTTTGTCGATCCTAAGGATGCTAGTAAAGTATGCAAACTTCAGCGTTCCATTTATGGACTGAAGCAAGCATCTCGGAGTTGGAACCTTCGTTTTGATCAAGTGATCAAGAGCTTTGGATTTGTTCCAAATTGCTACGAAGCTTGTATCTACAAGAAAGTGAGTGGGAGCTCGGTGACGTTTCTGGTACTATATGTGGATGACATATTGATTATTGGAAATGACATCAACATGCTTAACGATGTAAAGAGTTATTTGAACAAGTGTTTTTCAATGAAAGACCTAGGTGAAGCTGCTTATATATTGGGCATCAAAATCTATAGAGATAGACAAAGACGCCTGATAGCTTTAAGCCAGAGTACATACCTAGACAAAGTTCTGAAAAGGTTCAGAATGGATAAGGCAAAGAAAGGTTTAGTGCCTATGTTGTCAGGTAAGATATTGAGCAAGGCTCAGTGTCCAGCTACGGTAAATGATAGGGAAGCTATGAGCAAAGTGCCTTATGCCTCGGCCATAGGTTCCATCATGTATGCCATGCTGTGTACTAGACCGGATGTGTCCAATGCTCTTAGTTTGACGAGCAGATATCAAAGTGATCCAGGAGTGGAACACTGGACAGCCGTGAAGAACATCCTAAAGTACCTAAATAGGACTAAAGAAATGTTCTTAGTCTATGGGGGTGATGAACAGCTTGTCGTAAAAGGTTACGTCGACGCTAGTTTTGACACCGACAAGGATGATTCCAAATCTCAGACAGGATACGTTTATATTTTGAATGGAGGAGCTATGAGCTGGAGAAGCTGCAAGCAAAGCGTGATCGCGGGATCTACAGTGGAAGCGGAATACATGGCTGCTGCAGAAGCGTCAAGTGAAGGAGTTTGGATCAGAAACTTCATCACTGAGCTTGGCGTGGTTCCAAGTGCATTGGACCCACTGGAGATATTGTGTGACAACACTGGCGCCATAGCACTCGCTAAGGAACCAAGATATCATCCAAAGACCAAGCATATCAACCGCAAGTTTCATATAATCCGAGATTATATAGCAGATGGAGATCTGAAGATTAGCAAAGTACATACTGATCTGAATGTCGCAGATCCATTGACTAAACCTCTTCCACGTGTAAAACATGATCAACACCTCAGTGCCATGGGTGTGAGATTGTTGCCAGATGTAAACTAGATTATTGACTCTAGTGCAAGTGGGAGACTGTTGGAATTATGCCCTAGAGGCAATAATAAAGATGTTATTATTATAATTCTTGTTCATGATAAAGTTTATATTCCATGCTAGAATTGTATTAAGCGGAAACTTTAATACTTGTGTGGTTTGTGAACAACACCGTGTCCCTAGTACGCCTCTAAGGACTAGCTCATTGATCAATGATGGTTAAGGTTTCCTAACCATAGACATGAGTTGTCAATTGATAATGAGATCATATCATTGGAGAATGATATGATGGACAGACCCAAACTAAGCGAAGCAATTAGATCGTATCATCGTGTTCATCTTTGCGAAGCTTTTTCTATGTCAAATATTGTATTCCTTAGACCATGAGATAATGCAACTCCCTGGTATCGGAAGAGAGCTTTGAGGTCATCAAACGTCATCCTATGAGAGGGTGATCATAAAGGTGTCTCTCAGGTGATCGGAAAGTATCTGTTGGGTTGTATGTATCGAGATGGGATTTGTCCCTCCCAAGTCGGAGAGATATACTTCGGGCTCACTCGGTAATCGATATCAACACCGCTTGCAAGCATGTGGTTAAGGAGTTAATCACAAGGTGATATCGGATTACGGAACGAGTAAAGTACTTGCTGTGAACGAGATTGAACTAGGTATGACGGTACCGACGATCGAATCTCGGGCAAGTAAAATATCGCGAGACGAAGGGAATATATATATGGGATTGTTTGAATCCTGACATCGTGGTTCATCCGATATGATCATCGATGAATGTGTGGGAGTCAATATGGGTGCCCAGACCCCGCTGTTGATTATTGATAGAAGATCATGTCTGCATATTCTCGAACCCGCAGGGTCACACACTTAACGTGTCTCGACGCTAGGATAGATTGGATAATTGGTTTATGAATTTTTGTTCGGAGTCTCGGATGGGATCCGGGACATCACGAGAGGTTCCGGAATGGTCCGGAGAATAAGATTCATATAAGGCAGTGCAGTTTTTGGAGTTCGGAATTGTTCCGGGTTAATCGGTATTGTACCGGAAGCTTCTAGAACCTTCCGGAAGGGGACCAACGTGGCCCCACCTTCCAGGAGGGGGAATGGGCCTATGAGGGAGTGTCCTGGCCACATTGGGCCAGGGGCACAAGGCCCCATAGGGCCCAGCCGATCCTAGAGAGTTTAAATCGTTTAAACTAGAGATAGGGTTTCTAGAAGAGGGGAGAGTCCATGCCCCCCACTCCTTATCCTTTGGGCTTGGGGGAGGGGCTAGGGCTGCGCCCCCCCTCTATATAAAGAGGGGTGGGGGCGCACCAAACACACACACCTCTCCTCCAAACCCTAGCCGCCTTGCTAGCTTTCCTCTCTCCCTCCCGACTGTTTGTAGGCGAAGCCCTGCAGCAGAAATTCTCCACCATATACACCACGCCGTCGTGTTGTAGATCCAATCTATCTCTCCACCATACTTGCTGGTCCGAGGAAGGAGGAGACGTCGAGGTGCTGCACGTGTGCATCTCACGGAGGCACCGCCACTTGTGGTGCTAGATCGGATCGGATCGCGAGGAGGAGAAGCGAGTACGACTACATCACCCACGTTCCGACGAACGTTCCGCTGTGCGAATCTTCAAGGGTATGAAGATCTAATCCAATCTCTCTCGTTGATTGCATCTCCTAGATTAGATCTTGGCTTTCCCTCTGTTCGCATCCGTAGAAAATTTTGATTTACTATGCCGCGAAACCCTTCAACTATTGTGCTCACTCCCATAGGGAGGCACCACAAAAATTATCAAGTCAAGATAAAACCTCAGCTTTAACCTCATTGGTATCCAATTATGGTTCCCTGGTAGCTTAACCCAAATCCAACAGCCAACTATAAGGGATAGCTATCATTGTGTACACTCAAAAGGGAGTATATCACTACCGTGCACACTCACTTGAGGCACCACAGTAGGGTTCTATAGCAAACAGAAGTCACCAAAATCACTCTTTAGAACCATTGAATCATTTATTTCCAACCAAAGGTTTACAAAGTTGTACAAATGATTCACTGTCATGTTGTCATCCCATATTCAGTAAGCAATACTAGAGAAAAATCATTCTAGACAGAATTACATCATATTCCTAGGTAGTATTCCTAAGAATCAGTATTTACCCATTATAATCATTTTACTGAATCAAAGATTCAGACAATCATAGAAGAATCACACTAGGGCCTGGAGTTATCAACTTGAGCCATAGTTTAGCACTCACCAACACAATCAGCACAATCATTAACCAAATTAGTACCACTGAGCACTTGCTCATCCAAATCTAGGAATTCTAGCTAGTAATCAATCAGCCACAAACAAACATAGCACAATCATGGATTAGGGCCAACAGCACTAAGGTTGATCACATGGAATCAAAACTCACCGAGGGTGCCGAGCACCTGGAGCGTTGGCTTGATGAAGACATGGAATAGGTCCTGATCAACACCACCATAGAATCATAGGAAGCACCCGCTGCCTGGGTTGCGCTGACAACGCCGTCACGCAGGCATCAGGAGAAGGAGACGCTGGGGTTGCGCCTGTGCACCTTTCCGCTGGCGTCGAGCTGAGTCCAGGCCGACGAAGAGCACCACAGGACCACCGGCACACGGCGACCCCAACACCGAACCCTAGCACTAGGAGATGAGAGGGGCGAGCTCGGTAAGGCCTCAGGGCCAAATCGAATCGGAGGACCCGATTGGCTAGTCGGCGATGGAGCTTCACTGGCCGGCAGCGGCAGCCGAAATGGCCGGCGTTCGCCGGAATCGAGCGAGAGAGGGAAGGCAACATCTACATCTCCTGGGAGAGGACGAGCAGCAAGGGAGAAGATAGGGTCGGGGTCAACCGAACCAAAGAACCAGGCCAAGTGGTCTAGCCCAACCCAGTGGGTTGGGCTACCTAATGGGCCCAGATTTATGAAATAAAACAGATCTTGCAAATAAATAATAAGAGGTAAAATAGAAATTTACCAAAATATCATCTAAACCTTCTGAGCTCTAGAAAATTATTTATTTAAGTATTCCTTCTGACCATGATTGTTAATTATTTAAAATTCCTTCCTAAGTAAGAGATGATCTTATTCAAAACATAATATTTTGAATCTAAGTATTCTAAACCCATAATTATAATTTAATATAAAATCTAGGTGTAAACAATTAACTTTATAATATTCTTTTAAAATCTTTAACTAACTATAAGTCAAAGATTTACAAAGTTATTTTTGGCAAAACATTAACAATTCATAAATAATCATATTTATCAAACTTGAAATTCACTAAATAAATTATAATAAAATCCATCTATTTTTTATATAAAGAAAAATCACAAAGTATGATCTATAAATATTACACATGCTTAATTTACATCATTAAAACAAAGTTCCATAATTATAAGATTTTATTTTTATTATGCTTAGGAAAAACCCTAATAATTGATAATGCTACAAATGCTATATCTCAAGTCCAATTATATTTTTTATAGTTTACCTTGGTCTGAGATACCCTAAGCTAGATATTTAATGACTCAAAATCATTTAAACCTTATTGCAAAACCATAGCTTCAATCCTATTAATCTTGAAAGTTGAGTAACTTAACATAAATAATATTTTCTTCAAATGTTATTCTTTTTGCCACTTCAAAAGAAACACTATACCATTTCTTTAAATCCATAACAACTTAAAACATGAACTTTGTAACAATTACATAATATCATGGAACCTTAGAATTATATTATGATTGTACTTTACTCTTCATATTTTATGTGTTTATCCTTCTTATGAAGTAAACTTAAACTAAAGCAAATCTTAAATAAATCATCTAAATATATCTCACTGGTAATAATTGAAGAATTACTTTGGATTTTGCATTAGTCATCTCATTACTTATGCATAACAGCATATTGCTTCTTTAAACATTGTCCTTACCGGGCAATGATGATATTTTTGTAGAACCCGAGGTCCAGGGTCAAGTCGAGACATTCGACTACAATACTTCGCTATATCAAGGCTAGTTCACACTTGCTCATGTCCTTTGATTATTTTCTGTAAAGTATTTTGCAAATCTAGTGTTGTCATCACCTGATTTCAAAAAGGTCGAAAACCCTATTCATAATTAAAGTGAACTATTGGTTACTGATCCAAGGTGATCAGCTAATCTATTAAATCTGGCAGTTGGAATACCACTGCACAGGAATGTATAATCTAGGACTTAACAACCAATGTTGCCAGTGATTCTCGCGTCGTATATTACGCGTTAACCATGAGATTTGGAATGGGACGAAGAAGTCAGCTGGATCGGCTCCCTTCCGCATGCATTGGACACTGTTCTGGGCATTTGTGAGTTACAGATCGTGGGAATAGCCGTTTTATATGGGGAAAGGTCTACCGTGGATCTGGGCTTACAAAAGACAGAATACTAGTGTTAATGGTTGTTGTGTGTATCCAACTAAGGTATAGCCGTTTTATACGGGGAAAGGTCTATCTTGAGTTTGGACATACAACAATTGCGGTGTATGCGGGGTCGTGGAGAAGGACAATGATTGGATTGGACCAACTACTGGGCCCCACATCATGGAATTGTGGACGCGAATGTACGTCCGGTTGTGCAACAAGGAAGTTGATCTCTCATGGGTAAAGTAACGCACCTCTGCAGAGTTTAAGAACTGTAACTTGTTACTCCCTATTCCGGAAAGGAGCTGCGAACGCTGCAGGAAAGGAACTCCATAAAAGTTCTAGTAAACCTGTGAAGGCTGACGGACATAGATTTTCAGAATAAAAGCAACCTTTGAAGAAATGTTTACGAAAACCTGCATTGCCTACTATCTATGGTCTGTGGTTGTAGATATAGTGCATCAAACACTCTTTTTAGTGAACTTGCTGAGTACGCTCGTACTCAACGTATCTTCTTAACCGTTGCTAGATTCTGAAGACATTAACGGTCAGGAAGAGGAAATACTATATCCAATTGAAGACCAAGAAGAACTCCTCTATGAAGAACCAGAAGTATCCGGAAGCGTCGAAGGGAACAATTACGAAAACATCTATGGAATGGACACCGACGTATCTGAAGTGTAGATGTATCATATATAGTGATCTAGTCCGGTAGCATAGATCTCTATCCTCTATCTATATTAAATCTCGTATAAACCTTAAAGTTTAATTTGTTTCTTTATATTGTTCTCTGAGTTATTATAGTTTAGCCTGAGTCATCGGGATACCTCTATGGACCTAGGAGGATCTCAAAGTCGTCATGTAATTTCTTGTTGTAATAATGATAATGTATGATGTGGACCCGCTTTGTTTCTGTTGTACCACTCTGAGGATATAATATTTGCGGAATGGTACTCCGTGAATGTTATGTATACGACTATAGTACACTACAACATGCAGTGGTATCCTGGGTCACCGCATTGTTTCATCCTGAAATCTTCATTAGGCAAGCTATTTTCACAATGAGCTTTAGAAAATTTGGAAAAGTTAAACTCATAAGAATCTCCATCAAACTTAGTCAAAACTTTTTCCTTTTTACAGTCTATAATAGATCCACAAGTGTTCAAGAAGGATCTACCAAAAATGACAGGACAAGTTTTACTAGCTGCCGAATTAAGCACTAGAAAATCAGCAGGATACTTAATCTTACCACAAAGAACCTCCACATCTCTTACAATACCAATAGGGCAAATGATATCCTTATTAGCAAGGTGAATAACCACAGCAATGTCCTCAAGCTCACAAGGACCAATATCATGCATAATTTCCCTGTAAAGCTCATAAGGAATAGCACTAGAACTAGCACCAAGATCACATAAACCATAATAGCAATGATCACCAATTCTAACAGAAAGCATAGGGACACTAGCTTTTCTAGCTTTACTAGGATGAGAAATAATATTAGAAGCGTCTTCACAAAGGACAATGTGCTCATCCTCTATATTTCTAGCGTCAAGATCTTTCATAATAGCTACTACAGGTTAAATATTCATCTCCTCATCAGGTTCCACAGTTTTTTTGTACCTTTGTTATTCGCACTAATTATCATAAAGTATTCCTTTACCTTAGCTTGGAAAGGTATTTTCTCAACATAAGGTTCAGGTACAATATGATCAATAGTACAAACTTCAGTGCTTCTAACAGGAACATGATTAACAACATCTTTATAAGGTGCATGGTACTTATTCCACTTCTTTTTGGGAATTCCTATGTAAGAGTCAAAGGCCTTAAAACACTTTGCAAGGACTTGAGAATCAAGACCATACTCATTACTAATATCACGGAAGTTATTAGTTCCCATAAAAGATTTAATGCACTCATAATCATAGTTTATACCTGACTTTCTTCCTTTGTCATTCTCCCAAGCCTCGGTATTATCTTGAATACGGTCTAGGAGATCCCATTTAGCTTCTTCCTTCATACATGTGAATGATCCATCATAATAAGCATCTAGTAAATCTTTGTCATGAAGAGAAATCCTATCATAAAAGTTATTAATAATAATATTGTTAGGGAGTTCATGAATAGGACATTTAAGCATTAGTAAATTTAATCTCCCCCAAGCTTGAGCTGTACTCTCTCCATCACGAGGCCAAAAGTTATATATCAGATTTCTATCCTTATGAATCTCACTGGGAGGATAAAACTTAGAATAAAAGAGAGGTACTATTTCCTCCCATTCCATGGATTGCCCATTCTTCAGCAGCTTATACCATTCTTCAGCTCTTCCTTTCAAGGATATGGAGAGTAACTTCTTATTCACCTATTCAGCTATGATACCTGCACACTTAAACAACCCGCATAATTCATGGATAAAAAGCAAATGATCACCAGGGTGGACAGTTTCATCCCCTAAATAATAATTATCCATGACACGATCAACAATACTTGTAGGTATCTTAAAAGGATCTATCTCAACAGGTGGTGGTTCATCTACTACCCTAACAGTGGTAGTAGTTTTCCCAAACAGAAAACCAAGTGGGTTATCCATATTGGAAACACAGTAACAAACATAAACAAAAAAGCAATACTCATAGTAGAAGTTTCCTTTACTAGTTCCACTCTTCAATAGCGCTTCACTCCCTAGCAACGGCGCCAGAAAATAGTCTTGATGACCCACAAGTATAAGGGGTGTATCGTAGTACTTTTGATAAATAGGAGTGTCTATCCCAACAAGGAGCAGAAGGTGTTGACTAGTGGTATGGAGCAGGAAATCTATATAAATACTTTGCAAACGTATTTTTAGGAGTTTGCTGATAAAGCAACAAAACAAAGTGCAAGTAATAAAGACAATGAACAACTGCAGCAAGTGGCCCAATCCTTTCTTAGCAAAGGACAAGCCGGTGGAAATACTTATAAGGACCAAACGTTGTCGAGGACACATGGGAATTCCGGCAAGTGCTTTCGCTGCAAATAACCGAGTACTCTTCTTTGGTGTTGTAAGTGTTGTGTGGGTGAACTTGTGCTAATGTACCGACCTTACTTGGACTAATACATACTTGTGATTAAACCCCCTGCAAGCATCCGCAACTACAGGAAAGAAATTAAGATATAAACCTAACCACAACCTTAAACTCTGAGATCCTACACTCCCTTGTGCAAAGGTGTCCTAACGGAGGTTCAGGTTTCTGTCACTCCGGCAACCCCACAATTAGTAGTCAAATACACAATACATTCCCCTAGGCCCATAAATAGTGAAGTATCATGTAGTAGACATTCACATGACACCACTAGAAGAATAGCACCATAACTTAAATACTAAACCATTGAATAATATCTCAACACAAATCCACTACTAACAACATGACTTCTCCCATGTCCTCAAGAACTAAACGAACTACTCACAAGACATCATATGGATCAAGATCAAAGATGATATGGTAATGGATAACAATCTCAACATAAACAATAATCTAATGGTTCCACTCACAAGCATCAACTACAATAGTAATCAACACCGGGAAAGTTTCCCCCAAGATCTATGCAAGTATTCAACATGATTGTTACAGCAGGATGGAGTGGTGATGATGGCGCTGGTGGAGATGATGGTGTTGATGGCGACGATCTCCCCTCTCTGGGAAGGAATTTCCACGGCAGAAATTTGTCTGCCGGAGAGCTCTTTCTCTCTTGGTGTTTTCTGCCCCGCAGATGCGGAGGAAATCTTTCTATGGTCGCTCTCCTGGTATTAGGGTTCCAAGAGGAAGATATAGGCGAGAGGGCGGTGTCGGAGACCGGCCAGGCGGGCCACACCTGCCCTAGGAGCAACCCAGGGTGGGCCCACGCCTAGGGGGGGTGGGCCCCCTGTGGCCCAGCTACGCCTCCCCTTTTGTCTTCCTTCGTCTTCTGGAAAAATATAATTTTCCAATATTTTTCTGGTATTTTTCTTATCTTCGCGAAATTGCATCAAAACAACTCTTTTTCCATCAGAAACCTGACTTCGGCAGTCTATCCTCCAAGAATCATTTAACGTACAAAAACAGAGGAAAAAACATAAGTAACACCTCATAATAAGACACATATCAATGAATAGAGGCAAATTATGATATAGAATGGTGATGCAAATTGGATGTATCACCATCGCACTCCTTTCCAAAAACCCAAGTCCATTAACCATGGACATTGCTGTGGAGACCCCACGTCAATTGGCGCAGTATGTGGGAAGTTCATGTGGTGACACTACGACTTCGGTGGTTCATCATCAGCGATCTATGACTCATCAGCTTATGGGGAGCAGATCCACCTTGGCTCCCTCAACTTCACCCTACACTTGCCGGCCTCGCTCCCGGACTTCAACTCCCTCAATGATGGTATGGATCTGATGTTCGACAACCTACGCTTCCACATTGGCAAAGTGGGCACTCTTTACCTGATCCGATCTGCCTGGTTCTGGTGGAGCCGACACCACCGCCGATCGCCCCTACATCGTGGATACCACTTCCCCTTGGCTCCTTCAGCGAGGTTGATTCCACCTCAACACTGACCTACTGCACTAGCTGCGACATCCACCATGACGACGGTCCCGATGATCTGCTCGTGGATCGTGACCACATCGGCTCGATCTCGAGAGCTGCGGAATCAACATCTACCCGACGTGATACTTGTGCGTTGTCCCTGAGCCGACAACTACGGAGCCGATATGGTTGTGGCTGGATTCGCTAACAAGCATGATGATGAGAATCGCAGTAGTAGTTACCATAGCGACATCTACCACGATAGAGGAAAACTTCTACAAATGAGGTCGCGAGTGGCAGCGATGCCCCGTGAGGACGGGCATTCCTCCTTCCAGCTCATGACGAGTCCTTCACTTCTATGTGGATAAGAAAGATGGCAAGAGAAAATCAAGCCACCTCCTAAAGGACAGTCGCCAGTTCTAGAAACACCGGGACACTTATGCTAAAATGTAGAAAAACACAACCAACCAAGGTTATCCAGCTACGCCAGGGACAATAGAACACGAAGCACCACCACCCCTGATACCATCACATGGAGTTCCACCACACGTGGTTGTGGCCGCCAAGAACCAACCCGGGAAACAGCTCACTCTGAGGGGCAAAGGGGGCGAGCCATACCCTCGACCGCTCGATAGCATGAACATGATTAAGAAAGGGCGCCCCTCCAATAGGTGGAAGAAGGTGCGCAACCGAGCGGTCAACCTAGCCATAGCATCGTCTCCGGCCATACCTGTGTACCTTAGCAGATTCTACTTGTGCATCACCTTCAGCACACCTGAGTCTCACGGGTTGGTGGGGGAAGGATGGAAACCGAAAATAAAAAGGAGGCAAATCATCTTCCGTCGCTGACAGCCCGAGCGCGCTCGCCTTAACACTTCATCCGGCGCCCCCAGGCGAACCTCTACACACTGTGTTCGAGGAACTAGAGGCGTGGTTGGACGCCATCCATATGGAAAAAGTGGCATGGGGTTCCTGGGCGCATGCGTGGACGTGCTCTAAGGGTTCACCCGGAATCTCGCTTGGATGAAGAATTCCATCCACGCAACCCACGTGTTAGAATTCATTTGCTATTTTACTGTGGTGGCAGTTGTTTTTATCTGTCTTTTCTATAGTTTTCAAATCTTGTTCAAGAAGGTGTAGTACTCATCACCTTGTACCCGACACTTTTTTTGCATCTTCACCTTTTGAGAATCCTGTGAATCAAAGAGACCTCGAGAGGATGCCGAAGAAACACGAAAACCTTACAATGGGCACATAAAAGCACCGTAAAGATATACAGTACTCAAACGAGCAACACAAAAGAGGTAATTGCACCGCACATACAAAAAGTTATCCATGGTGTGCAAATTCATACAAAACCTAATTCGATGTGTTCTCGTGGTACAAAACCATGCCATCCATGTCATGTGCAGATTCATACAAGATCACTCCACTGCCACCATGCATCAATGCCCACACAAGAACAACTAGGCCCATCGTTTAGGCGATTTAGCAGAAAGCCCCTTGAGTTATCTTGATTTTGTGCAACATAGTACAAGGTGTACATTGTAGAAAAGAGAGCTCTCCCCTGTCTTGCATCTTCGTCAGTTCGTAGATAGTTCAACCCGCTCTCAACCCTAGCTTGATCGTGCTAGCGGAATCCTGATGAGAACGACGATGGCGCATGGTGGAAGGGATCCATAGAGAGCACGAGCAGGTCGACGTCCCCTGCATGTGCTCGTGGAGGGCCACAGTGGAGGGGAAGGCATGTGCCCCTTGCACCTGCTTGTAGTGGAGGGAGCATCTAGAAGGTGGGAGATAGCTGGGAGACACTCACCAATAAGTATTACAGGAAGGAGCGCGATAGTTGGGTGATGATGATGACACAAATAAGATATCACGCTGCTCCACAAGTAGGTGTTCATTTTCTCAACTTTTAGTTAACTCTTAATTTTCAGTTCAACATTCAGTTAACTGAACTTTTTTGTGTTGCTTAATTTCATAACCATAGACGATCAAAAGTAGAATTACATGATGACATTGTCATGCTGATGAGGAAGATTGTTTCTGTGGAGCAAGAGCTAGAGAAATTCAAGGCAGAGAAGAAGAAAATTCTGAAGAAGCATATGGAGGAGCTAAGAAGCATGGATTGGAAGGAAATTAGGATAGTGTTTGTTATTTCTGTTTGTGTACCATTGTATGCATGTCTTGCAATGATCACGAGGGGATAGTGATCATGATATGTACAAGAAATGGAGATCATGTATGCATGTCATGTGTAGCTTTTGTTTCTGTGACATCTTTTTGCAGCCAATCATGGATGGAAACCCTACCTAAACCCTATCAAGATGCCATGCCATGAGCGGAAAAAAGAACTCGATGAGGGAGAAGAACTCATCGTACCGCGGAGGATCTTCCTAGTAATACCAGCGGTGTGGATTGTCGGCCATCGGCGCCAACGGGACCGATCTCTGTCCTCTCCTCCATCCTCACCCGGTGCAAAAGGAGGCAACTGCCCCGCTTCAGCGGCGAGGATCGCGTGCATAACGAGTGGAAATACAAATAGGTAAATCGATCGAGCCCTTCGTGTAAAATTCCGATGGTCAGTCCGCCCGCAAGGTTCTAGTCACAACTCTACTATTTCGTACGGGCTTCGTTGCAAAAAATACTTCAAGTGTGGCAGTGGCAGGGAGTCGTGGCGGCAAGAGAGTGCACCTGTATGAATCTGCACGTTGATGGCAAGTTTTTGTTCCTCGGGAACACCGCGGATTAGGTTTTGTATGAATTTGCATGGTCGTGGACAACATTTTGTATGAGTGGTGCAATTACCCCAGCACAAAAAGGCTCGAATTAGCTAGGTCGCTTTCTAGATCATCAAACACAAAATAGCTAGCTAGGACAGTTCCACCGCAAAAGAGAGGGATGTTACTGGCTAGCTATCACTGTTAGCCGGCCTAAAAGCTGCGTGCATGCGTGCTCGCTGTCCTCCCCATGGCTAGCGAGATCGACCAAGAGCTTGCTTCAGTTCGAAATAAAAACACTCGGCCGGTAAAGCTGCCTGCCTCGATCGCCACTGGGTGCGATGATGTTCTCCGTGCGTCTTTTGCAGCTAAACACTGTGGTGACAGTGCCACGTACGTACGGTGCGCTTGTTCCGCAGGGTTAAACTAATTAAAGGGAGTTTGATGATGCTTGGGGAGCGGCGTAACCTGAATGATTAACCGCTGGGCTAAGGACTATGCCTTTTAATTACAAGTAGTAGGGTGTAGGGCTGAGCAGAGTTTGAACCCTTGTGCTCACATCGACATAGTATATGTATGCTCGATAAGATTGTAGGGCATGTTTATTTCCAAATAAATTTTGTACTTGGATTCTTACATATAGGATTTTTTTCCTATACAGGCCATTTGATTCAAAGAATGAACCCTTCAAAATTATATTGATTGCTTTCCTATACTACAATCTCTAGCAAGAGGTTATACCTTTTGAAAAAACTCATATGCGTCTATGACAACTATAATGTGTATTCGATCTTCATAGATAGATTTATGTGTTTTTCTATGATGCAAACAAACGACTTCTACAACTAATCCTGTACTTTTTTATTCCTATAGGATTTCACATGACATGATATATTGTTCCTACGTTTTTTATTCCTGTTTTTTAAATCCTTTGAATCAAGCAAGCTTTTAGTCAAATTCGTGAAAGGATTTTCTGACACATAGGTTTGAGTGATCGCTCCATATTGAAAATTTCAAAAAAAACATATTTTAAAGTTTTTTAAATGATTGGAGACAATTCTGGACTTTGGCAATGATATATCCTACAAGCATGCAAAATTATACCACGTAATTCTTTTTTCTTATGGGCTACAGAAAAATGATAAAAATCTCATGTTTTTTGGAGATTTGCAAGTGACCACGGTTTTGTTATTTTTTGGTAAAAAACACATTATTTTCAACTAATAGTTTCCACATTAGTGGTATAAACTAATGACTACATCCTAATTTGTTTTCATATTTTTTTAGAAAAACTAAAAAAAAAATCTGGTCTTCAATTATTCGAAGAAAAAAAAACAGGATAACCGGTGGTGGTGCACCAAATCTACACTCTCAAATTCGAGAATAAAATAGAAAAATACTGCACACATAATATTTTCTTTCTTAGCTTCCGTATACACATGGTTTTTTGCTGTCTATTTTCGGTTGTCCCCAGAGGAGGCTGACAGTCCGTTGTGTCCACTAGCAAAAGGGCGAAAAAAAAGGGTGTCTAGCCATATAGCCAGTCTCCCGTCTAAAAGTGCGGATGCATGTACTCAATACGTATGGGCCAAGAATGTCAGGAGGATAAGGCTGAGCGCGCGCCGGCCAGTGACTGCGGATAAAGACCAAGGAGCCAGAGCCAGCCGAGCCTGAGAGAGACCGCAGTGACTAGCTAGCAAGTTCGCTTTCCAAAAGGTCTTCCTCCTCCCACTCCCACTGCTGTAGAAAGAGAGCGGTCTCCGGAGGAGGATAAAGGCGTTTCGGCGAGGGAAGGGGCAAAAACAAGTGGTTTCCCCGGGCGGGCGGGCGGCCGCGAGCGAGAGGCAATAGAAAATGGGCGTCGATCTGGGGAGGAACGTACGGTGACCACCGCCTCCGACGGTTGCGTTCCGTTCCGTGGCATCATATGCTTTACAGAGGCGCGCGGGTTAGGGTTACAGCGCACGCCGCGTCTCCAGCTCTGTCGTTGGGTTCGGTTGGGTTGGGTTTGGCTTCCGTTGCGGCGGCGAATATCCTATGCGAATGCGACCACGACTGTCTGAAGGTGTGTACATGTACTGTATGTATATTCGATCCCCTATAGACAGGCCACCGTCACATTATACTAGTACTAGCTTAAGCTTGGTTACATGCATGACAAACGAGGCACTCGCACATCCCGTGTCTATTGAGTGCGGGCCTAGACAGGCTTCACGGAGGACCTTATCTTTTTTGTAAATTTCAAATTTAAAGATTTTAGTAAAAATATTATGATACAGATAATGATTTAAAATACATGCGTATAAAATCTTATACGAAAATACTTTGTACACTAGTAGAAAAGAAGGCAATGACCCAGCCCCATATTCCCATTAGCCTCGGTTCCATAAAAAATCGAGACCAATGCCCCGCATTGGCCTCGGTTCGGTTTGCGCCGGCGTCCAGGAGCAATAGCCCCGGTTCGGTTGTGGGAAATAGCCCAGGTTCGGGGAAAAAACCGGGGCTAATGCTCGCGTGCGCGACACGTGTTGTGCCGTGGAGCATTAGCACCGGTTTTTGCCCCGAACCGGGGCTATTGCCCCTCCCTGCCTATATATACATCCCCACAACCCAGTTTTTTTTCTGGCTGGATTTGTGAGAGGGGTGGGTGCTAGGAATTTTTGCCGTTGCTATGCACACAAGGTGTTCGGTGAAATGCCCTAGCCACACTTAAATTGAAAAAAATAGTATCCTTGTCTCAGGTTAGCAACCTTGTCCTTTTCATCTGTAATTGATTCAAAAATAGTGCATCTGTGCATGTAAGATAGTCATTTGACTATATATTTATGATGCAGATCAATGCACGGAAGGGATGGATGTACGGCGACCGACGCGATTCCGACTTCATTGCAGGCCTGCATAAATTTATCGACGTGGCTGAGGATAACAAGGTGGATAATTTTATGCCTTGTCCATGTGCTGACTGTCGGAACGTCAAGGAGTACACCAACTCGAGAACCATTCAATTCCACCTGCTTCGCCAAGGTTTCATGCCCGGATATTATTGTTGGTCCTTGCACGGAGAAAGAGGGGTTACGATGGAAGACAATGAAGAAGAGGAGGATGATGACAACTATCGTATGTTTCATGAAGAAAACGAGGATACTGCAATGGAAGACAATGAAAAAGAAGGAGGTAACAATAAAGAAGAAGGAGGCGGCAATGAATAAGAACACCGGGCATCAGATGAGCCCGTTGATGGTCTTGGTCGGGTCATTTCTGATGCAAAACAACAATGCGATACAGAAAGGGAGAAGCTGAAGTTGGAGGCCATGCTAAAGGATCACAAAAAGCTGTTGTACCCAAATTGCGAAGATGGCAGCACAAAGCTCGGTACAACACTCGAACTGCTGCAATGGAAGGCTGAGGCTAGTTTGTCTGACAAGAGATTTGAGTAGTTACTGAAAATAATGAAGCCAAAGCTTCCAAAGGATAACGAGCTGCCCGAGACAACGTATGAAGCAAAGAAGACTATCTTCCCTCTAGGATTAGATGTGCAGAAGATACATGCATGCATTAATGACTGCATCCTGTACCGCGGTAAGGAGTACGAGAATATGGATAAATGCCCGGTATACACTGCATCTCGGTACAAGATCGGACAAGATGACCCTGGTGATGTTGAGGGCGATGATGATCCCCCAGGAAGAGGGTTCCTGCTAAGGTTATGTGGTATGCTCCTATAATACCACGGTTGAAACGTCTGTTCAGAAACAAAGAGCATGCCAGATTGTTGCGATAGCATAAAGAAGAGCGTAAGAAAGACGGGTCGAAGTTGAGACACCCCGCCGATGGGTCGCAGTGGAGAAACATCGAGAGAGAGTATCCGGACTTTGCAGGTGACGCGAAAAACTTATGGTTTGGTCTAAGTACAGACGGCATGAATCCTTTTGGGGAGCAGAGCTGCAGTCACAACACCTGGCCCGTGACTCTATGTATATACAACCTTCCACCTTGGTTGTGCATGAAGCGGAAGTTCATTATGATGTCAGTACTCATCCAAGGACCTAAGCAACCCGGCAACGACATTGATGTGTACCTAAGGCCATTAGTCAATGAACTTTTGCAGTTGTGGGCCGAACCAGGTGTACATGTGTGGGATGATCATAAACAGCGGGAATTTGACCTACGAGCGTTGTTGTTCGTAACCATCAATGAGCTCTTAGTAACATTTCAGGACAGTCAAACAAGGGATACAATGCATGCACACACTGTTTAGATAAGACTAAAGGTATATATTTGGAGAAATGTAAGAAGGTTGTGTACCTGGGGTGTCGTCAATTTCTTTCGACCAATCATCAAGTGAGAAAGAAAGGCAAGCATTTCAACGGTGAGGCAGATCATCGGAAGAATCCTAAGCTCCCTAAAGGTGCTGATGTATTTGGTATGGTGAGGGACCTGGAAGTAATCTTTGGAAAGGGTCCTGGCGGTCAATCTGTTCCGAAAGACAACGTTACCGGACACGCGGCCATGTGGAAGAAGAAATCAATATTTTGGGAGCTACCCTATTGGGAATGCCTAGAGGTTCGGTCTTCAATCGACGTGATGCACGTGACGAAGAATCTTTGCGTGAACCAGCTAGGCTTCCTAGGCGTGTATGGGAAGTCAAAAGACACACCAGAAGCACGGGAGGACCAGCAATGTATGAAAGACCCATACAACAAGCATAGTGATAAAGGGCGTCAATACTTAAGCAGCTATGCTCTTACGAAAGCAGAGAAGGAAATATTTTTTGAATGTCTGAGCAGTATCAAGGTCCCGGCTGGCTTCTCATCAAATATAAAGGGAATAATAAATATGGCAGAGAAAAAATTTCAGAACCTGAAGTCTCATGACTGCCACGTGATTATGACGCGGTTTCTTCCGGTTGCATTGAGGGGGCTTCTACCGGAAAATGTTCGAGTACCCATTGTGAAGCTATGTGCATTCCTCAATGCAATATCTCAGAAGGTAATCGATCGAGAAAGTCTGGAAAGGCTACAGAGGGATGTGGTCCAATGTCTTGTCAGTTTTGAGTTGGTGTTCCCCCATCCTTCTTCAATATTATGACGCATGTCCTGGTTCACCTAGTCGACGAGATTTCCATTCTCGGTCCTGTATTTCTACACAATATGTTCCCCTTCGAGAGGTTCATGGGAGTCTTAAAGAAATATGTTCGTAACCGTGCTAGACCAGAAGGAAGCATCTCCAAGGGCTATGGAACAAAGGAGGTCATTGGGTTCTGCGTTGACTTTCTTCCTAGCCTTAAGCCGCTTGGTGTTCCTGAATCGCGGCATGAGGGGAGGCTGAGTGGAAAAGGTGAAATTGATCGTATGGGCACCTAGAGGGGGGTGAATAGGTGCTAACCAATTTTTGATACTTTTTCAATTTTAGGCTTGACACAAAGTAAATTCTCTAGATATGCAACTACGAGAATTTCCCTATATGCAACCCTAACTACTAAGCACGTAAAGAGAGGAGCGAAGGAACCGTAGTGGAGCACGCGGAGACACATGGATTTGTTTTACCGCAGTTCCTTCCTTGTTAAGGGAAGTACATCTGCGTTGGAGGGGTGGGCGGTTTTAAGACCACCACGCTACAATAGGCCTCACCCTATTCTCCGATGGATCTCGCCACGAGAGGCCTGATCCACCTTATCCACTATTGGATCCCTTCGAGGCGGGAACCGGTGCCTTTTACAACACTATCGGGGCACACACCCACGACCGAATTGGGGGCTCCCGAGATGACAACAAGCTGCCACAAGAACAAGGTTTATCAATATAAACAAAAACAAGGATCTAGGTATTTGCAAGAAATACTAGATCGGTGGTTATCCAAATGAATGGAGAGGATATGAAGCGCTTGATTGCAGTTGATGAAGATCGAGTCCTCCTCCTTTGATTCCCCAAGGGACAGAGCCTTTGAGTGGATCTAGGTGGATTTCTCTTGGATGAAGGTTGCAGATCAGGTATTTTCTTTTTCAAATCAATCAAGAGTTCTGGACAGAGGGGGAAGACAGGCTTAAATACCCCCTGCCCAGAACCAGCCATTGCAGAAAAATAGGGGCGGATTATCCGCCCCCCTTTGGGGCGGACTATCCGCCCTGAGGAGAAAATCCTCCCCCTGGGATGAAAACTCCGGGAAAAACTCCGCCCCCTAAACAGAGAGCGACACAGCCTTGTCTGAAGAAATTTCCAGAGGGGGCGGATTATGCCCCCCCCCCCCCGGGGGCGGACTATCCGCCCTTGGGAGAAAGTCCGCCCAAGGACCGGAAAGTCCGAGGGAAACTCCGCCCCCCATACAGAGAGCGACACAGGCCTCGGCTTGAAGGAAATCCTCGAGGGGGCGGACTATCCGGCATGGCCGGAAAATCTGGCCACAAACTCCGCCCCCTCTCTGGGGGTCGCGCACTCTTGGGAAGAGGGAGGGGCGGATTATTTGCCCCTGGTGGGGGCGAATTATCCGCCCCCCAAAGGCAGATACTTTTCCCTTTTTCTTAGAGAGAGCTGCAACACTTCAACACACGTTAAATAATCCTTGATATTGTTATCTAACACACAAAACACTAGGGATTAAGAAATGTTCTTTCAATCTACCCCTTTTTGGTGTTAGGTGACAATACTAGGATTTGCAATGAAACCGGCTAACGCCACCTTAAAAATGAAAGACGCTCCCCCTAGATGTGTGCATATTTAAAATTTGCATTTGAATACAAATACACACACTAGAGAGAACACACCTTTCATAGCAAAGATAATTCAAACAAGGTGGGTTGGGAAACAAGGTCATACCACCGGGATGTGATTATAGCCAAAGAAAATAATTGGCTTGATAGCCTCTAAGCACATTCCAACAATATTGATGCATACATTAGATAATCTCATGATTCCATATGCCATCAAATATGCTCCATAGATAAATCCAGACCATGAGATCCACAATAGATAAATCCAAACTACCATAGTGGAGCACGACATAGTCTTACATAATCCAAGCACAAATAGCAAATAAGTTCACGCTAAAAGGAGCACAAGCAAGCAAATAAAAAAAAGGAAAGACAGTTCCTTGCGCCCGACCCTTGCAAATCCACGAGATCTAATAGAACTACTTCTCCCCCTTTGGCATCGAAACACCAAAAAGGAAGAAGAGCAATGCTAACGCCCTACTTAGGGTGGATAGTCCGCCCCCTCTAAAAATTCTGTTAAGCACAGATTCAGGCCGGAGCAACCTAGCAGAACCCCTCGATGGTGTATAGAGGACTTGTGTGCATGAATAGATGGTTCAGGGAGGGAAAGAATGGCTTGGGTTTAGATCAACAAACTGAGATGGTACTACACACCCAAATTTGCAAGAATCAAATCAAATAAAAGCCAAAATTGAGTGTGTTTTCCATAAGAACAAAAGATAAGCAAGAAAATCCAAAGAGAACCATTAGAACCCAACTCTTCTCTAGGAAGAGGGCGGTGGCCGAAGCCACCATGTTGGAGCGCATGGCATGACACCGCGAAGATGTATCTTGAGTTCAAAACCAATGCTCATCGATGACCCACATATCACAAAATGATATTAAGGGAAATGATTTTACTTGCTTTCGGCATTATGGGGGGAGGGTTGGCCCAATCAATTAGGACCACACTCCCCCTATGTCTATGCCCGCATCTAAACCAAATATATGAATAAGAG
Organism: Avena sativa; assembly: GCA_916181665.1. NCBI lineage: Eukaryota > Viridiplantae > Streptophyta > Magnoliopsida > Poales > Poaceae > Avena > Avena sativa. The sequence goes on from OV702284.1 coordinate 383,264,014, forward strand.
CAAGTGAGTGTGCAAGTATAGTCAAGCCAAGCTCCTTGAATCTATGATATTTAACTCATTCCTCAAATAACAAAATCTTGCTTCGTCAAGGGGCTTCGTGAAAATATCAGCAAGTTGGTTCTTCGTGCTCACAAAGGATAGGGCAATATCACCACGAGCAACATGATCCCGAATGAAGTGGTTGTGAATCTCTATATGTTTTGTTCTTGTATGCTACACGGGATTGTAAGCAATCTTGATAGCACTTTCATTGTCACATAATAGAGGCACTTTGTCACAATTGACACCATATTCCTTTAAAGTTTGCCTCATCCATAGCAATTGTGTACAAGGACTTGCAGCAGCAACATATTCAGCTTCGGCTGTTGAGAGTGAAATACAATTCTGTTTCTTTGAAGACCAACACACTAGAGACCTGCCCAAGAATTGACATGCACCAGAGGTTGATTTCCTATCATCTTTGTCACTAGCCCAATCTGAATCAGTGTAACCACATAGAGAGAAACTTGAACCCTTGGGATACCATAACCCAAAATTTGGGGAATGAACCAAATATCTGAAGATTCGTTTGACCGCCACTAAGTGGCTTTCTTTAGGAGCGGCTTGGTACCTTGCACACACTCCTACACTTAACACGATATCGTGCCTAGATGCGCAAAGGTAAAGGAGAGAGCTGATCATGGATCGGTATACCTTTTGGTCCATGTCTTTACCCTTGGGATTGAGCTCAAGATGACACTTTGTTTGCATTGAAGTAGCCACACCATTGAGATCCGTCATCTTGAACCTTTTGAGCATGTCTTGGATGTACTTAGCTTGATTAATAAAAGGTTCCCTCTCTAAGTTGTTTGATCTCAAATCCAAGAAAGAACCTCAACTCACCCATCATGGACATCTCAAACCTGTCAGTCATAAGCTTTGAAAATTCATCGTTAAATGCTTGGTTAGTAGAGCCAAAAATAATGTCATCTACATAAAGTTGGCATACAAAAAGCTCCCCATTAACTTTCTTAGTAAAAAGAATGGGATCGATTTGCCCAACTTCGAATCCACGGTCTAGCAAAAGCTCTTTAAGGTGCTCATACCACGCACGTGGGGCTTGTTTAAGGCCATAGAGCGCCTTATCGAGTTTGTAGACATGGTTCGGAAATTTGGGGTCCTCAAAACCCGGGGGCTGCTTGACGTATACTAACTCATGGAGAGGACCATTAAGAAATGCACTCTTAACATCCATTTTCTGTAATTTAAAATTATGATGGGCTGCATAGGCAAGAAGGATACGAATGGACTCAAGACGAGCCACAGGAGCATAAGTCTCGCCAAAATCAATTCCTTCCACTTGAGAGAATCCTTGAGCCACGAGTCTTGCTTTATTCCTCACAACAATGCCATTTTTATCTTGTTTGTTCTTGAAGATCCACTTGGTACCGATAACATTGCGGCAGTCCTTGGGTTTCTCTACGAGCTTCCAAACTTTGTTGCGTTCGAAGTTTAATTCTTCATGCATTGCAACAACCCAATAGGGTTCTTCAAGAGCATCAAAGACCTTCTTCGGTTCAACCATGAAAATGTGAGCTTGATGATCACAGAATCTTGCAAGTTCTCTTCTAGTAGATACCCTTCTTCGTAGATCACCAACAACCTTGTCAAGAGTGTGACCCCTTAGTTCAAGGTTCCGATCAGCACGAGCCTTGCGATGAGCCTCAATGTCCTTATTGTTTCTAGAAGGGGTTGATTCGGTATTTGTATCCTTGTCTTGACCACTGCCTTGCCCTTGATTTTGATCTGAGTGAACACCAGGAGGTTGCTGCAGAGTTTGTTCTTCAGGGCCGGATAATCCGCCCCTTGGAGGGGCCGGACTATCCGGCCTGGGAGGTGAAGCACCAGTGCCTTCTTCCTGAGAGTGCCTGACAGGACTTGGAGAACCAGAGCCGGATAATCCTCCCTCGGGGGCCGGAGAATCCGGCCTGGGTGCTTCTTGGTTGTTGTCTTCTCCTTCGGATCCCCTAGAACGAGTTGGAGTGCCAGGGGCGGATTGTCCGCCCCTTGGAGGGGGCGGATAGTCCGGCCTGGGACTACCAACTTGTCTATGAGACAGATGATCTTCAACAGGTTGCGGTGTTGGTGCAGAGTTTTCTCCAATAGTAGGAGCTTGTTGATCTTGTGTAGATGAGGGCTCAACTTGAGTGGAGCATTGTCCTTCCCGATCCTCCACAAGGGGTTCCTCAATGGGGCGGAAAAATCCCACGCCCATTCTTCTAATGGCATCTTGGGGTATTTCAACATCTGCATCACAAACATCAACTTGCCCTACAAAGGAGCCGTTATTTTCATCGAACTCCACACTACAAGATTCTACAACAATCCTAGTGAGCTTGTTGTAGACTCTGTAAGTGTGGGATTCGGCACCATAACCAACAAAAATACCTTCTAAAGCCTTGAACTCAAATTTAGACAAGCAGACACCTTTAATAAGAAAGAAACACTTACACCCGAATACCCTGAAGTATGAGATGTTGGGCTTGTTACCGGTAAGTATTTCATAAGGAGTCTTGTCCAAAATCTTGCGGAGGTAGAGCCGGTTTGATGAGTGACAAGTAGTGGATATGGCTTCAGCCCAAAAGTTGTAAGGAGACTTGAATTCAGCCAACATTGATCTTGCCATATCCATCAAAGTCCGGTTCTTCCTCTCAGGTACACCATTTTGTTGAGGGGTGTACGCAGCGAAATATTGATGTCTAATCCCCTCTTCGCTGAGAAACTCATTCAAGGTGTAGTTTTTTAATTCGGAGCCGTTGTCACTCCTTATTGCCAAGATAGAAACATTGTGTTGACGTTGAACTTCATTGGCAAAGTCAATGACTGTTTGTTGAGTCTCACTCTTTAATTTGAAGAAATAGACCCATGTATATCTTGAGTAATCATCGACAATGACCAAGCAATATTTCTTCCCACCAACACTTGCATGAGAAGGAGGACCAAATAAATCCACATGAAGTAATTCCAAGATCCTCTTTGAAGACACAATAGTCTTCCTCTTGTGGGGAGAGTCGTGCATTTTGCCTTCAACACAAGCCCTGCAAACACGATCTTTGGCAAAGGAGACATTGTCTTTTAGTCCAAGGATGTGGCCACCCTTGTGGAGACTTTGCAAAGTTCTCATGTTGACATGGGCTAAATGGCGATGCCATAGCCATCCCACGTCGGCCTTTCCGAATAGACACATCGGACCCGAAGTGGTTTTCCCCGAAAAGTCCACCACATACAGGTCATTTTCGACGTATCCAATGAAAGCGACCTTTAGATACTTGCTCCACAAGAGTACCACCAAATCATCATCAATAAAAACAGCAAAACCCATCTTTCCAAGGGCACGAACAGAAAGAAGGTTGTAACCGAGGGTCTCAACAAGCATGACATCCACGAGAGAGATATCGTGGGCAACCACAACCTTGCCAAGACCCAATACCCGAGATTTAGACTTATCACCATATGAGACTGTGATATTATCATGATTTGGACGCATCTCCGTGATGATCTCCTTACTTTCGGTCATATGACTAGTGCATCCACTATCCAGCACCCATTTCGACCCACCGGAAGCATAGTCCCACAAGAGAATTACTTCTTGGTTTTAGGTACCCATTTTTCAATGGGTCCTTTCATGTTAGTAACAAGGGTCTTTGGGACCCAAATAGACCAAGCAATATATTCATAAAAGGGACCGACATAATAAGCATAAAAATCGCCATAATCATCACAAAAGAGTTCATAATTTGGATTGTGAGACCCTGCAAAACCAATATTGTTAGTCTTGTCTTTTGTGACATTCTTCTCAGCAGTGCTTGTCTTTAATTGCACATTCTTGGTCTTGTTCTTCTTGTTTTTATTTTTCTTGGACTTGGTGACATACCCAAGTCCCTCTTTACCATGATTTGACCTTTGCTTGCCAAGAACTTCATCAAGCACACCCTTATCCTTGGGAGTGATGTCCCTGACCACTTCTTTTTCCACACTAGCATTTTCCTTATGACTATATGTTGAGTTGGATGAGCTAGGAACATCATATTTGGCCAATCGACTTTGAAGCTGATCATGTGACTCATTGAGAATGGAGAAATCGTTTTTCAACGCCTTGTGAGCATTGTCAAGTTTCTCCAATTCCTCGAAGAGTCTATCATAAGCAGCCCCAAAGTCAATCTTTTCCTTTTGTAACTTCTTTGCTTTGGTGACTGCATTGTCATGTTCCTTAACAAGTTTAGCCACAATTTCTTCATGTGACTCTTCAATGGACTCAAGCCTCTCTTCAAGAGAGACCCGAGCCTCTTCTTCTTCCTCAAGAGCATTTTTTAAGGATGCAATTTCCATTGCATCCTCCCTTTCAATTCTGCCCTTTTCTTCGAGAAGAGCTTCATTTTGGGCCAGCTGATCCATAAGAGATTCAAATCGAACTTTGTGCTCACCTTGCAAGTTAGTGTAGAAGTAATCCAAAGCAATAATCTCTTCTTTAACCTTAAGACTAGTAGGATCATCCATGTCAATCATAGCCTTAGAAAAAGAAGAGTTAGAAGTCGTTACCTCGGAGCTTCTTGCCATGAGACAAGTAGCATTCTTGTTGATGATGTTTTCATTCGGAGAGTCGAAGTGAGATGTTGATGTAGATGTGGTGGCTATAGCAGCCACCTCTTGAGAGCTATCGTCCTCATCCTCATATTCACTTCCCGATGAATATTCTTCTTGACCCACTAGAACAATCTTTGGTTGCTTCTTGAAGGGAGCATTCTTCTTTACAAACTGTTTCTTGCATGGAGTCTTTGACTTGTCCTTGAAAATAAGTCTTCCTCCATTATCTTCCCTACTTTGATATGGACACTCAGCTATAAAGTGCAGCTGGTCACCACAGTTGAAACATGTTCTCAGCTTGGGACCATTTTGTTTTCTTCTATAGGCTCCACTCTTGCGTTCTAGTTCAGCTTTAGCCTTGGCTAGATCTTTCCAAAAGTTTCTAGCATAAAGAGCCAAGTATTGTCCGTGGATCCTTTTTATATCCTCGGGACAGTCCAAACCTTCTATGGTATATTCATCATGATTAATCACACTAGTCTTCAAGGCCACGTTGACCCCCTTTTGCATCCCCATAGCTCGAGCACGAGCATCTTCGGCATTCTTGGCAGCCACTTTGAAAGCGGCCATTTCTTGCATTACCTCATTGGATGTCATGAGGTGATAGTTATGCCTACCTTGGAGACTTTTCAAATCTGTGGGCTCAAATGGCATAAGAGCACTGACATACTTGCGCTTGATTCATGCATCATCAACATGAGCGGCACCATGGTTTATGAAATTTGTGGCTATTGCCTTAAGCCTCCTATACATGTCTTCATGGTCTTCTCCATCCAACATATAGAATCCTTCAGCTTCATTGCTCAACGCATCATATCTATTCCTTTTCATACTTTCATTTCCGATGAAGAGCTCGGTGAGAGCATCCCAAGCTTCCTTAGCTGTACTAAGATGCTGAATGTGTGGCATATCTTTGTCGCCCACACCAAGCTGTATCATGTGTAGAGCTATAGCGTTGAGTTGGCTATCGACAACTTCTCTTCTTGTAAGATTGTTGGGGTTTCCAACATGAAGACCATTTTCGATGATCTTCCATAACTCTATGGAGGAACTGCACACATGAGATTTCATCAAAACTTGCCATTGAGTAAAAGTAGATGTTGAAAGTTTGGGTGGATCACCCCTATTATGTATACGTGGGTGAGGGATAGGTGGATCAGGGGAATACACACGAGAAACCTCATTGTATCCATCCTTACCGCTATCCTTTTTTGAGGAGGAGCTCTTGCTAGTGTCATCACCAACCGCTTCGTTATCTTTGGAAACAGTTTTACCCGTTTCCTTGGATTGCAGAGTGGTAGCCTCAGAGTTAGATGGAGGTGATGCTGCGGATGTGGAGAGACGCATTATCAATTGACGCATCTCTTCCATCTTAGCCTCCATTGAACTCAACAAGGTTGTTTGCAATGTCTTGAGATCGTTCATGGTGACTACCTCCGGAGCATCACTCCCATCTACCTTGGAACCCATACTTCTCTTAGGCGGTTAAGCCCGAAATAAGAGCCGGGGCTCTAATACCAATTGAAATGGATCGTATGGGCACCTAGAGGTGGGGTGAATAGGTGCTAACCAATTTTTGATACTTTTTCAATTTTAGGCTTGACACAAAGTAAATTCTCTAGATATGCAACTACGAGAATTTCCTTATATGCGACCCTAACTACTAAGCACGTAAAGAGAGGAGCGAAGGAACCGTAGTGGAGCACGCGGAGACACAGGGATTTGTTTTACCGCAGTTCCTTCCTTGTTAAGAGAAGTACATGTGTTGGAGGGGTGGGCGGTTCTAAGACCACCACGCCACAATAGGCCTCACCCTATTATCCGATGGATCTCGCCACGAGAGGCTTGATCCACCTTCTCCACTATTGGATCCCTTCGAGGTGGGAACCGGTGCCTTTTACAACACTATCGGGGCACACACCCACAACCGAATTGGGGCCTCCCGAGATGACAACAAGCTGCCACAAGAACAAGGTTTATCAATATAAACAAAAACAAGGATCTAGGTATTTGCAAGAAATACTAGATCGGTGGTTCTCCAAATGAATGGAGAGGAGATGAAGCGCTTGATTGCAGTTGATAAAAATCGAGTCCTCCTCCTTTGATTCCCCAAGGGACAAAGCCTTTGAGTGGATCTAGGTGGAGTTCTCTTGGATGAAGGTTGCAGATCAGGTCTTTTCTTTTTCGAATCAATCAAGAGTTCTGGACAGAGGGGGAAGACAGGCTTAAATACCCCTGCCCAGAACCAGCCGTTGCAGAAAAATAGGGGCGGATTATCCCCCCCCCCCCTTTGGGGCGGACTATCCGCCCCCTGGGACGGAAACTCCGGGAAAAACTCCACCCCCTAAATAGAGAGCGACGCAGCCTTGTCTTGAAGAAATTTCCAGAGGGGGCGGATTATGCCCCCCCCCCGGGGGCGGACTATCCGCCCTTGGGAGAAAGTCCGCCCAAGGACCGGAAAGTCCGAGGGAAACTCCACCCCCATACAGAGAGCGACGCTGACCTTGGCTTGAAGGAAATCCTCGAGGGGGCGGACTGTCCGCCCCCAAGGGGCGGACTATCCGGCATGGCCAGAAAATCCGGCCACAAACTCCGCCCCCTCTCCGGGGGTCGCGCACTCTTGGGAAGAGGGAGGTGCGGATTATCTGCCCCTGGTGGGGGCGGATTATCCGCCCCCCAAAGGCAGATACTTTTCCCTTTTTCTTAGAGAGAGCTGCAACACTTCAACACACGTTAAATAATCCTTGATATTGTTATCTAACACACAAAACACTAGGGATTAAGAAATGTTCTTTCAAAATGCACGTTAGAAAAGAAAGCAGTGATATGTAGGGACGGATGTTCTTTCACTCAAGAACACTACACAGTTCTACGAAATTCCACCTTCATGGCTCCGTATATCGAGGAACACAGGAATGTTGTACGCTCAAGTTCCCGGGGAATGCTGACTCCTGGATCGAAGAAAAACACATGGAGACTTTCGGAAGTTGGTTGCGAGCACGTCTCCTGAATGACAACACTGTTGGAGATCAGCTCTACTTGTTGGTTGTGTCACCATCTTCGACTGTATTGACTTTCCAAGGGTATGAGATAAATGGAAATACATTTTACACGATCGGCCAAGATAAAAAGAGCACCAACCAAAACAGTGGTGTCCTCTTTGATGCAATAGGAGAGAATGGGAAAAAGGACACATACTTTGGTTACATAGAGGATATATGGGAACTTGACTATGGACCTACTTTTAAGGTCCCTCTGTTTCGGTGCAGTTGGGTCAACATGAATGGGGTAAAGGTAGACCAACTGTACGGAATGACAACAATGGATCTCAAGAATCTTGATTACAGAGACGAGCCATTCCTCCTAGCCAACGATGTGGCTCAGGTTTTATATGTGAAAGACATGTCCTCCAGACCGAAAAAATAAGCAAACGAATACATCAGACGATCAGCCCAGGCGTCACATAGTTCTTTCAGGGAAAATAAACATCGTGGGAATCGAGGACAAGACAGACATGTCAGCAGATTATGATAAGTTTGATAAAATTCCTCCCTTCACCGTGAAAACTTGTCGGGGATACAACCCCGGGTACCCCAGAGTTGAGTTATAACTAAGTCGTCAAGAGGCTTATATATGGAAAGGATATTTTAAATAAATATAAAGGCTAAATAGAAAAAGATAAAGGAAAAAAGCTAAACTGGGCCGGATCAAGGATATCTCGGCCCAGAGAGATATTTCCCTGGCCGAATTTACTTATTCTTGGGCAAATTAAGATAACTGCTATGGGCCGAATCATTTTATCTCGGCCCAACGGCTCCACATGCCGAGTCATATGCCATCTCGTCACCAATTCCGCGCATGGGCCGGCACGGAGAAGCCAGCCCATCTCACCGAACCTTCCCCTGCAGGACGACGCTTCCTGAGCTCCCGCGCTACTCCCGCCAAGCCTCCCATCGCCGATCTCCCGCACACCGCATCGAAGGACGAATCGATCCCGCCAGGCTGCCTCGCCAATCCACCCCGGGTGGGCCGGCACGGACAGCTCGGCCCACCACGGGCCAACGCCAGTCGCCGAGCTAACCCCCGGTGGGACGGCACTGGACTAAGCCAGCCCACCACGGGCCACTTCCTCATAACCGCGCGAGCCGACAACACCTGCCCCGGCTGGGCTCCTCTCCTTGCTACCTCGCTCGGGCTGAATGAGAGGGAGCTCGGATGGGCCTCCTTCGCCCCGGATGGGCCATTTTCCCAGGCCGGGTCAAACAGTAATCCGGCAGGATCCATGAAGCTGCTATATCCGTCTGGGCCGAATTAGGAGTCCCACAGTCCGAATTAGCCAACCCCAGACTGAGATATTTATTGGAATTGACCTCTTGATCGACATAAATCATCCCGGGAGTCCCCTTATATGTCTCCGAATGCTACGTCAACCACCACAGCAAACACTCCATCGAGCCAAGACGAGCTCTGCAACTATCGTGTCAGTCTTGGGACGCCCATGGCTCAGACTGACACGTGCAAGTAAGGAATATGCCAATGGCATCCAAGAATATGCTAAGGAATATGCCTTAGCATCTCCAAAGATGCCAAGGCATATCCTGAGCATCTCCAGAAGATGCCCGGAATATGCTGAGAAGGTGCCAATCGTAGGGAGCAAGATTTGTCCCCTGGGCTCCCCTTTATAAGGAGCACCAGGGGGATCGTTCACAGAGGAGGCCCCGAAGGGCTCCTCTCCTTTCTGCTCACTAGGAGCTCTCCTTCTTCCTCTTCCTCCACTCTCACAGAGAGCTTAGATATAAGCATAGGGGAAACAGCTCAAGGAGCATGATTGTAGCCACAAGTATGGCAAGATTGTAAGGGGTTAGAGGTATAGAATGAGGTGTTATCTCCACTTAAGAGCTTCAATCCAATATACATTGTATTTCTCTTTGTTTATACGAGTGCGGTCTTCACTGCATCATCCCTCCCCGGATTCCGCCACGTCCATCGGCCCCAACTTTAGCCTACCCATGGCATATGCCGTGATACCACCACGACATTTGGCGCCCACCGTGGGGCCTTCTAGTGGCGTTGGTTGGGTTTCCATCCGGACGGGAACATCTTCATCAACTTCTTCCTCACAGGGCTCATTCAGCTTCACCAAGTCAACAGAGAACAAAGAGTAAGCGCAGAGACTCTCCAAGTCTAACTCATCAAAGCAGGTAAGACTCAGCAAGAAGGACTCAAGCACTACTCCAAGCTTACTGTAAGTACCAAGTAACTCAGCAGGGCAAGTATGACCTATCAAGACTCACCCAAACACTTCTCCAAGTATGCTGTAAGTACCAGGTAACTCAGCCACCTATACTCAATCCTTCATCCCAGGGAGAGAATAACTCAACCCGGGGACTAGTCAACTTATCCGTAGAGTCACCTTTAGATTAAGAGAGCATTATGTTGATTTGGATCTATACTCCAGCCAGCTTATCTGTTAACTCGGCCATAAGTTGAATCATCTTATTTGTGATTCAGATAGATTTTGAGTCAGTTAGTTTCTGTTTTGGATTACCCATTAACTCAGCTCACCAGCCAGCTTATCTGTTAACTCGGCCATAAGTTGAATCGTCTTATTTGTGATTTAGGTAGATTTTGAGTCAGTTTATTTATGCTTTGGATTGTCCTTTAACTCAGATTACCAGCCAGCTTATTGTTGATTCGGATATAACTTGAAGTCAATTTGTTTATGCTTTGAATTAACCTTTAACTCAGCTCAGTAAATTGTCTCTGATTCAGACTAACATTTGATTCAGCTTGCCAGGGTACTTTATAATTCGGGTTGGTATTCAGACTCGGCGTACTAATTGTATCTCTGGTTCGGGCCAAAGCTTTATTCAGTTCACCCGATTGCCAGGTTATGTTATGACTCGGATTGATATCTCACCATCTTGCCGGGTTATCCCATATCTCGGATGACTATTTGCCAGCTTATCATATCTCGAATCTATATCTCATATCTACATCTCGAATCGGATCTCTCAGCGGTTAGCCCTATTATCATATCCCAAAGCTTAATCTCGGATCTATATCTCGGATCCATATCAAAGGCAAGTTATCGTCATCACGCCAAATCAAGCTATATCATGGCAAATAGATGACTCAGACTTACATATAAGTCAATTTTGAGTAAAGTAACTCGGATTGGAGTTGAGTTAACTCAGATTTGAGTAATATAACTCGGATTTGAGTCAGATGACTCAAGACATGAAGTTAGAATCGAGTAAAGTAACTCGGATTTGGGATGAGTTAACTCGGATTTGAGTAATATAACTCGGATTTGAGCCAGATGACTCAGACTTACATATGAGTCAATTTTGAGTAAAGTAACTCGGATTTGGGATGAGTTAACTCGGATTTTGAGTCATGTAACTCGGATTTGAGTCAGATGACTCAAGACATAAAGTTAGAATTGAGTAAAGTAACTCGGATTTGGGATGAGTTAACTCGGATTTGAATCATGTAACTCGGATTTGAGTCAAATGAATCAGACTTAGGCATAAAATCAATTTTGAGTAAGGAAACTCGGATTTGGAATCAGATGACTCGGATAAAGACTCATAACTTACCCAAAGAGGTTAAAAGAGCAGTGCCAAAGAAGTCCAAAACTCATAAGTTACCCAAAGAGGTTAAAAGAGCAGTGCCAGAGAAGGCCAAGACTCATAACTTACCCAAAGAGGTTAAAAGAGCAGTGCCCAAGAAGGCCAGAACTCATAACTTACCCAAAGAGGTTAAAAGAGCAATGCCCAAGAAGGCAGGAACTCATAACTTACTCAATGGGGTTAAAAGAGCAATGCCCAAGAAGGCAAGAACTCATAACTTACCCTATGAGGTTAAAAGAACAATGCCCAAGAAGGCAAGAACTCATAACTTACCCTATGAGGTTAAGAGAGCAATCCCAAGGAAGGCAAGAGCTCATAACTTTCCCAAAGAGGTTAAAAAGAGCAGTGCCCAATAAGGACATAACTCATAACTTACCCGATGAGGTCAAAAGAGCAATGCCCAAGAAGGCTAGAACTCATAACTTACCCGATGAGGTTAAAAGAGCAATGCCAAAGAAGGTAAGAAATCATAACTTACCCGATGAGGTTAAAAGAGCAGAGCCCAAGAAGGCCAGAACTCACAACTTACCCAATGAGTTTAAAAGATCAATGCCCAAGAAGGCCAGAAACCAAAAAACTTGCCCAGCAGAGTTACGACCAGTGCCCATGAAGGCCAGAAGTCCAGAAACTTACCCAAAGGGGTTATGACCAATGCCCAAGAAGGCCAGAAGTCAAGAACTTACTAAAAAGGGTTATGAGCAGTGCCCAAGAAGGCCAGAAGTCTAAAACTTGCCCAAAAACATATACAGTGAAAAAGAAATATATAACCAAGAGGTTATAAGTCATAAGACAACTCTGGGAATATTTGATACAAAGTCTATGAGCGACTCTACGAATCCCACATAGACTCGGGGACTAATGTCGGGGATACAACCCCGGGTACCCCAGAGTTGAGTTATAACTAAGTCGTCAAGAGGCTTATATATGGAAAGGATATTTTAAATAAATATAAAGGCTAAATAGAAAAAGATAAAGGAAAAAAGCTAAACTGGGCCGGATCAAGGATATCTCGGCCCAGAGAGATATTTCCCTGGCCGAATTTACTTATTCCTGGGCAAATTAAGATAACTGCTATGGGCCGAATCATTTTATCTCGGCCCAACGGCTCCACATGCCGAGTCATATGCCATCTCGTCACCAATTCCGCGCATGGGCCGGCACGGAGAAGCCAGCCCATCTCACCGAACCTTCCCCTGCAGGACGACGCTTCCTGAGCTCCCGCGCTACTCCCGCCAAGCCTCCCATCGCCGATCTCCCGCACACCGCATCGAAGGACGAATCGATCCCGCCAGGCTGCCTCGCCAATCCACCCCGGGTGGGCCGGCACGGACAGCTCGGCCCACCACGGGCCAACGCCAGTCGCCGAGCTAACCCCCGGTGGGACGGCACTGGACTAAGCCAGCCCACCACGGGCCACTTCCTCATAACCGCGCGAGCCGACAACACCTGCCCCGGCTAGGCTCCTCTCCTTGCTGCCTCGCTCGGGCTGAATGAGAGGGAGCTCGGATGGGCCTCCTTCGCCCCGGATGGGCCATTTTCCCAGGCCGGGTCAAACAGTAATCCGGCAGGATCCATGAAGCTGCTATATCCGTCTGGGCCGAATTAGGAGTCCCACAGTCCGAATTAGCCAACCCCAGACTGAGATATTTATTGGAATTGACCTCTTGATCGACATAAATCATCCCGGGAGTCCCCTTATATGTCTCTGAATGCTACGTCAACCACCACAGCAAACACTCCATCGAGCCAAGACGAGCTCTGCAACTATCGTGTCAGTCTTGGGACGCCCATGGCTCAGACTGACACGTGCAAGTAAGGAATATGCCAATGGCATCCAAGAATATGCTAAGGAATATGCCTTAGCATCTCCAAAGATGCCAAGGCATATCCTGAGCATCTCCAGAAGATGCCCGGAATATGCTGAGAAGGTGCCAATCGTAGGGAGCAAGATTTGTCCCCTGGGCTCCCCTTTATAAGGAGCACCAGGGGGATCGTTCACAGAGGAGGCCCCGAAGGGCTCCTCTCCTTTCTGCTCACTAGGAGCTCTCCTTCTTCCTCTTCCTCCACTCTCACAGAGAGCTTAGATATAAGCATAGGGGAAACAGCTCAAGGAGCATGATTGTAGCCACAAGTATGGCAAGATTGTAAGGGGTTAGAGGTATATAATGAGGTGTTATCTCCACTTAAGAGCTTCAATCCAATATACATTGTATTTCTCTTTGTTTATACGAGTGCGGTCTTCACTGCATCATCCCTCCCCGGATTCCGCCACGTCCATCGGCCCCAACTTTAGCCTACCCATGGCATATGCCGTGATACCACCACGACAAAACTGACCCAAGCATCCCGTTAAATAATAAAGATGCTCCATGGTTACAGCCTAAGAAGCGATCATCGGCAAGGGATTGACATACGCGAAGAAGGATTCATGACTTTCATGTAAAACTTATGTGTGCCCTCATGTATTAAAACTTATGTGATGTTTTCAATCTTCCAAGTTTAATATTTTTCCTTGTAACTTTGACACATAATATGACACCACGCGAAGGTTTCACATTGTTTCGATCATTTTTGAATTATTTATGCCCGTTTCAAACTATATTCAAAACGGTGGGCATGAAGGAAAACTTCCTCCTGCAACAATTGTTAGTAAGAATAGTTATTTTAGAAAACAGAAAATGGCTTTGGATTATTTATTCAAATTTGAAGACTTTTCATGTTGAAAGTGTTTTCAAATTCAAAAATATGGAATACATATTTGTTAATGCATTTTTAATTGAAAAACTCAAAATGATTAATTGTTTGTATAGTGAGAACAAATATTTTTGAAAACAGAAAATGGTTTCGAATTTGTTATACAAATTGAAACACTTTTCATGTTGAAAGATTTTTGAAATTCAATTAATAAATTTGCTGTAAAAAATACATATGTAATAATGCTCCTAAATCTAGAAAAAAAGGTGGGAACCTCCAGAAAACTCAATCTTTTTTCGAAAAAGACTTATTAGCCCCGATTCGGCCCAAGAACTGGGGCTAATAGCCCACGATGCGTACCAGCGGAAATTTCTGGAAGAGTTTCTTGATAACATCAAACGTCACACCGTAACAGGGTGATTATAAAGATGGATTCAGAACTAATAAAGTGTTATGTTGAGGCTCATGGATCGAGAGTGGAATTTGTTCATCCCGATGACGGATAGATATACTCTGGGCCCTCTCGGTGATATCACATTGATTAGCTTGCAAGCAAGTGATTTGATCATTAGAATGTTATATCACAGGAACGAGAAAAGAGTGCATGTCGGTAACGAGATCAAACTAGGTATGGAGATACCAATGATCGAATCTCGGACATGTAATATATCGTGAAACAAAGGGATTAAGATACTAGCGTAAAAGGTTCCGACGATCACAAGAAAGTCATCGTTGAATGTGTGGGAGTCAGTATGGGTCTCCAGATCCCGCTTCTGATTATTGATCCGAGAGGGGTCTCGATCATGTCCGCATTATTCACGAACCGTAGGGTGACACACTTAAGAGACACCGACATCCAATTGGAGCAAATGTTTCATGCCGAAAGAATGAACAAGCGCAGGAATTTATTTCACTAGATACCGAAACAGGTTTTCGGGTGAAATTGCATAAAGTGGTTATGCATGTGAAATAGAATTCTAGCAAGGGGTTATTTGTGAATGTTTGTCATTAAAGTAATTGACAAAATTCTGAATAAAATAAAAGAGTTTTATTTAATGAGAGTTTGCATTAAATTTGGTGGAAATTTAATGGGAGTTTGAGTGGACTTTTGAGTGGAGGGATTTTAAAGGGCATTTTGTGAGTGGAGTGTCCACCCACATGAATGAAGGAGGGGAGGGGGCAGCCCCCATGGCCGGCAGCCACCCCCTTGGGTGCCCCCCCCTCCTCCTATAAAAGGATCCCCCCTCCTCACTTGTCTCTCACACCTCCTCGTGAAGGATCTCTCTCCCCCTCTAGAATTTATTCCCCATGGTCTCGGACTAGCGAGATACATGTTCCCGGTGGCTATTCGGCAAGAAAGAGTTGTGCTTCCGCTGCATCGCTGGAGCGAGGAGGCGGAGGTTGCTCGGTGCCTCGAACGTGTGTGCGAGCACGGATGCGCTGCTGATTTGCGGCGCTAGGACTTCCTCTCGATTTTGAGATCGGCAAGAGATCGTCTACATCAACCACGAGTTGAACTCGTTAAGCTTTGTCGGTCTTCAAGGGTATGTTCTCTACGGATATACATCCGCCCGTTGTTTGTATCTAGTAGATAGATCTTGGTATATAGTTCACATCGTAGGAAAATTTTTGTTTTCTATGCTGTGAACCCTTCATGCGTCCCCGCCGGCCCGCGCCTCCGCGTGCCTCCCTGTCATCGTCGTGTCCTCCCGCTGCAGCAAGTTCTCCATCGAGTCGTCCTTCCCGCCGGCCCGCGCCTCCACGCTCGCTCCGCCGCTGGCCTTCGTGTGCGTCCCCGCCGGCCCGCGCCTCCATGCTCGCTCCGCCGCTGGCCTTCGTGTGCGTCCCCGCCGGCCCGCGCCTCCCGAGCACCGCCGCCAGTCTCTGCTCCACGCTCGGGCTAGCTGGGCTAGCACACGAGTGCAAGGTGAGCGCTGCTCCCTCTCCTTTTTATCCTCTTGCGTGCACGAGCCCGAGCCGCTGCCGTGCGCACGCATCGCTCGCCGCCGTGCCCTGCTTTTCCTCGCTACATCGCCTGCGAAGCCTCACCGCGCTGCGTCCTGGACAAACTCGTGCCGATGCAAAGCTTAATTTGCTGCTAACTTTGACACCCCTAATCTCATAACCTGTAGATCTTTTGCGAAAACTCTCTGAACTAATGTTGTAGACTAAACCACCCTCTACAACCTTCGTTCATAAATTTTGTTCAAAATATTAATAATTTGCAAGATTCAAGCCTCTGAATTTAACAGTTTCAGTCTGTCAGTCCTGGCAGCTCCTAAAACTGCTAAGTCTGAAAATATGTGACACTAACTTCAACACCAATTTGAAATGTATTCCAGGCCGTTTTGGAAAATTTTGAAAAAGATCAAAGTTGTATATCAAAACCAGATCTACAACTTTGTAAATTGGCACAAACTCCAATTCTATGTATTTTTGACTCCATGATCAAAACAAAACCAGTATCTGTTAACTAAAATATGTCCTGGAGTTTTCCTGTAACAGTCAACTATCAAAACCCTCTTTTTTATGAAACTTGCATCGTAATACTTGTGTTGATTGTATTCTTTTGTTTGCAGATACTATGGATCCGGGACTCGGCAGAGACGATTATCAGGAGAACATCATGGAGGGTTTCATCCGCGGGGATGAAGTTATTGTTAGCGATGTCACCAAGCAGTTTCTGAACGACTCCGGAGAGGGAGATGAGTCTCTCAGCCGAGGAGGTAGATGCTCCGGTGAGGTTGACGCTGACGCCTCGGGCGAGGGAGGACTCGGCGGCTCCGATGAGGGATAAGACGACGAGCAAGAAGTAGAAGAGAGAGAAGTCGACGGCTCCGGCGAGGTGTATATCTATATGTGATGTGCACTAATGTATTTAACAAGTGACCATATGAAATACATATATTAACGCGCTAGCTCTTTCTTCTTTTAGCCCTCCGGATCGAGGAAATCGTCAGTACGGACTAAACGAGGCCCAAACAAGAAGATGGATGATGGTGTCCGGTATAGAATCGAAAAGGTCGATAAAGTAGGGAAACCAATTGAACCTGATAATGTTGCAAAGAAATTTGTGAAGGCATGCGGAGTTGGGACCACATCCCTATCACCACTCGAGAGTGGAGGCAGACAAAGACGAAAACTATGTCATATGTCGGCCAAGCATCCAAAGAAAACCTTTGGACAAAGCTCATGCTTAATTTCACCCTGCCGGCGCCAGAGGTGGATCCAGACGAAGAGGTGCCAAATGAGGCGGAAATGAGGAGGCGAAAAGAGGCCCTAGAGAAAAAAGTCAAGGCATGGGCTCTTTCGAAGATGGGCGAACTATTCAGGGACTGGAAGAAAAAATTATGCCAGAACTATATCAAGCTCGATAAGACTCCGGATTTCGATAAGGGATATGAGAAGATAAGAGACTACTGGGCCGAATTTGTGGAGTACAAGACGAAGAATCCGTACGCGTTGCAAAAGTCTGCAGTAAATAAGGCGAATGCTGCTAAGAAGAAGTACCACCATACTATGGGGCCTGCTGGCTACGCCGGTAGCAAGCATAAGTGGGAGGCACTTGAGGCACCATTTCTGGCCAAGGGGATCATGCCAGAGCCCTTAACATGGATCGAACGGGCAAGAAATTAGTTTTACGGGCATGGGGGCACGTTGAACGAAGAAGGGAAGGCAGTGTATAACCAAAGACACAAAGATAATCCCCTGCTACCCATCGACGACATTAGAAGTGCGGTACAAGATGTTGAAGAGGGACGGTTCGTTCCCGATAGAGAGAAGGACGAGCTGACATGCGCCCTTAAAAATAAAGAACACAAAGGACGATCACGGGGCACCGAAGGATCCAAGCCGTGGACAGTTGCGTTTCCCGAGGAAAGGAAGAGATTTCCAGATAGAAGCCATCAGAGGAGGAAGGAAAGGGAGGCAACTGACAAAGCGGCTGCTGAGGCTGAGAAAGCTGCTGCTGCAGACCGACTGCGTAATGTAGAAGAGGTATTGAAGCAACATCAGGATCAAATCGAAATACTTAGCCAGCAAGGTAGCGGCCAATCTCAGCGGTACCTGATAGAACCTGCATTCGATGCTACCGGCGCCCCATCGAATAAGAAAAGCAGCATCGCTTCCAGGCAGCTCCAGGATGATGGTGATGATGATGCACTGACGGCTACGGAACATCGTTACCTAGTGGATGATATCACACAGAGCACACCTTGTGAGTTAAAGGTGAGAGTTGCTAACTCAAGGTTGACGGCGGCGCTCGGCATGGCCCTACCAATTGGACCTAAACCAACTTGGCATTGCAAACCGGTTCCAAAAGGGTACGTTGTCGTCACGATGGATCAATTCATGCTAGATTATGAGGAGATGAAGCTGGACTACCCCGTAGGTGAAGATGGGGAGCTGACTGAACTAGGAGAAGTAAAAAGGGGGACTGCTGTTTGGCCAAAGGAGCACATCCATCTTCCAAATTATGTGCCGCCAAGGCCACCCACTCCTCAGATCAGCAACAATCCACCTTCGCCGCCACATGACCATTCTCCAGCGCAACCTTCACCTTCGCCGCCACATTACCATTCTCCAGCGCAACCGTCTCCATCTCCGTCGCAGCCGTCTCCACCGCCACCATCTCCCAAGCGGAAAAGGGGTCATACGACTATGAGGGGCAGCAACAGCAATAGGTTCATATCACCAAAACGTAAGATATCGCCCCTCCCAAAAGTACCCCATGCAAATATAGATTTCAGTATCCCCCGACCTGGGGAGATGACAAACGAGCAACTTGATGCGGCCTCAGAAGCCAGTTATCAAAAGTGGAAGATTGACATAGCTAACAAGAAGAAGCCGATAGAGCCAATCTTTCCGCGCACCAAAGAAGATGTAGCACAGGCAATAGCCCAGGTGAAGCTCATGGCCGTGTACCTGCCGCCGCTACCAGAAGACTATGAACGCTGTATTCGCAAGTCGGCTGAGGCAAAAGAACAACGGTTGCAGAGTATCAGCTCTAGTGGAAAATCAAGCGAGAAATCAGTTGCCCAGCTCGGAGAACAGAAAAATCATTCGTGCCCCCGCTACAAGTGTATTCCGATGCCGAGGTGCGGTCGAGGAGATCTGCGGCCGGGCAGAGGTATGATCCGGAAACTGATCCGGAGTTAGTAGAGTTGTACGAAGAAGCGGCAGCGGCTCAAGGCATGTCTATTCATAGGTACTTAAACCATATAACTGAATTCTCTGACACAGCATATAAGTATTGGCACGGGCACCCTCTCGTCAAACCTGAGTTAGTCAAGGAGCTACCAACAAAAATGCGAAGATTGCATATCTGGTACATGCGACAATCTGCTGCTAACGAAAACTGGATCAACATTGCACATAGAAACGAGCATTATGGGCATGGAGATGACGTGGTAATGATTGAATTTGATGAATTATTTCAGTTATACCAACAAGACGCCCTCAGAAAATCTATCATGAGTGCCTATTGTTTGTAAGTATTATTAATTTATGTAATTAAGTCCTTCTAGCTCACATATCGTTCATTGCATGTATAATCTTACTCATCACTATATTTATTTTGCAGAATGAAGATTCTCCAATGCAAAAGAGGACAACTCTATGACATTGGGTTCATTGACCCAAATATCATTTATAAAAAAGTTCTCCACCTGAGACCCGAGGTGACAGAGAACAACTTGGTACAAGCGTTAAGGTTTCACGAGATCAAAAGGGAAATACTATTTCCTTACCACTACGAGTGAGTGTTACTGTCTTGTACATATTATATTTTTCTTACTCGATATTAAGTGTATAATTGACTTGTTATGCGTGCGCAGCTTCCACTATATCCTGCTAATCATTAAGCCCGACGATGGAATAGTAAAAGTCATGGAATTGAAACGCAAAGACCTCGATGAGTGGGCGGACATGCAAGCATGCCTACAGAGGTAATTTCAATCATTATGTCACTATATCGGCACTATTTCCTCGATGATAGCAAGTAATTAATATAGAACTCCGTTATTCATCTTCTTTGTCGGGCAGGGCTTGGAAATGGTTCACCGCCAAGGCTGTTGGCGTTTGGAAGTCAGAGCTTACATTTCAACAACTTAATAGTAGTACTATCTAGATCCGCGTATCTCTTTGATTCTAGTTTCAATATCATGCTTGATTATTATTTTGATTGAACTATATATGTTCTCGTAAAGTGCTTGAGGCAGGAACCCGTGAATAACTTATATGGCTACTATGCATGCGAGTTCATTCGCCAGACGACCAAATATACTGCCCCAAAGAGGGACTTAAAAAAAATTGAAGTACGATAAACAATATTCGCAACTTTAGTTTATTACCATCAATTGTGTTCATTTTCATTAATTCATATATATTGACCCCTTCTTTAAATTATATTAGGTCGAACGTTTGTGGGACGCTCCTCTACTACAAGAACGCATACAAGCAATTCAAGAGGAAATTACCGGATTCATAGATGCCGAGGTCCTAGATCCGAATGGAGAATACTATTCCCCGTCGGTAGATATGCGAGTGTGATATGTTTTGTAATGTGCATGGAATAACTCGTGGTGCGTACATTTTTGTAATATGTTCGACAACGCACATTGGATGAGATGGTGTAATATATTCGTGACGATGATGTGCACTATATAGTTGTTCCTTCATTGTTGTATGTAGTATTAATTATGCCATCCAATTTAGCGCAAAACACAGATTAAAAAAAATGCCCAAAACAAATAAATGAAAAATAGCGTGAAACAGATCCTGCCGCGGCACAAAAAGGGCCGTTTTCCTGCCGCGGCAGGGGAGCAATAGCCCCGGTTCCTATTAAAAACCGGGACCTTTGCCTGCTAGGCCCCTCGCTCGCCGGCCGCCCACGTGGAGCACCATTAGCCGCGGTTCGGGTCAGAACCAGGCCTAGCAATAGCCCCGCCTGGCTAGCCCTGGGTCCAGAACCGGGGCTAATGGCCCATACGACCCAGGGCTATAGGCCTCTTTTCCACCAGTGGTATTCTGGTCTAAGAAAAAATTAAATCTAGACGTAAAGAGTGCAATTTTGAATGAGCCTTTATTTTCCAAAAAAAAAAATATTTGTCTCTTTTGTTGCGTCCGAAATATAAGATATTTTCCATTATTTTTTGAAACGTGTATTTTATATTGTTGGCTATACATAGGTATTTTTTTAAAAAAATATTTAATAAATTTTAATATTTTAAAAAGGGCTTCATAGAGCCCGTGCTCTAAAGCGATTTTCCGTGAAGCTGACCTTCTCATTCCCTCATCTCTCTATTTGTGTTCCTCGAGAGCTCCGGGCTAGGGTTTCCTGCTGTCGCCTATGATTCTCCGGCTGCTATAACACTAAGCCCGCTCAGCCGCAACTCCTTTAGACTGTCTTTTCCGGCCTCATCTCGACCACCGTGTGGCCATGGACAAGGAGTGGTGCATGGAAGCCTTGCTCCAGGCAAAGGTGTAGCGCAGGAGGACACGAACCGATGATGCAGGAGGCACTCAGTTAGTCTCGATTAATCCGCTGAGCTGCACTGCTTGCGGGACTTGTTGGTTCAGAAGCTACAAAACAGCCTGGTATGTGGTATCGTTTTGAACAGTAGGTGTAATCCGACCTCTCATGCGTTGGCGGCCTTGCATGCGTGGAGCATGATCATCGGTCGTATCTATCTATCTATTATCTATCTATCTATCTATCTATCTATCTATCTATCTGCCGGTCAAAAAAGATGGACCAACTGCTTCGTTCCACCAAGCTTCGTTCGTGATAGGCAGCAGATAGAACGGTTTCGGTTTGGGCAGATGGTTGTTCTGCTAGCTCGACACGTCGCATGAGTCCGCACTCGCACGTACATGAACACCCCAGTGTGTATCATCAAATATTCAAATCCCAAAAAGGATAATCCAATCTTGGCATGTACTTACATCACTTCTTGGAGCGAAATTTACATTCCGGTTAATATGGCAACCCAGCTGGCTGGCACTGGCAGGCAGGCAGGCACACCAAATCTGGATATAGAGGCGAATACGGACAATGAGAAGAAAGGGATGGACGAAGAAACCAAGGCAACGATGCATGGCATGGCAGCGCGTACGTACTACGTAGGCATGTCTCCCTTCCTGGACGAGCGCCATGTGCGGCGTCCAGGATACCGTTCAAGGCGGTGACTGTAGCACGCATATGCATGCTGCTGCAGCAGCAGCTGCTGGGGTAGTAGGCCGCTAGCTAGCTCAGCTGTGGGGTACTAGGCACGTACACCAGTCACACAAAACACAAGAGGCCCATCCCCAGCACCATGCATGCATGCGTGCATTCAGGTTCGTGATTAGTAAATAAGGTGGGATCGGAGCCTAAATAAATCTCCACGTACTCCGCCTAGTAGCAGGTTTGATCGAGGTTTTTATGGCGTTTAACAACATTTGTCCCTCGATCTTGATCGAGGTTTCGGTTTGACCATGGCCATTTGTCCAGGGTCCAGCTGCTATGCTTTGACCTCTCTTTCGTGTCCATGTTTTCTGCACCAGTAGTACGTGATGACTATGTAAGCTACTCCTAGGTCCTAGGCTCCTAGCTAAGCTAAGCTAGCATGTGGCGGTAACATGGAGAGGGGATCACGACCGATCCATCGGGCCACGTACTCCACCTGAAATCGGCGCCGTGCTGGTCGCCTTTTTCGTGCAGGATGATGCTGGGTTTGGGTCGCGATCGAGGAGTAGGAAACGTGGGTAGTTTTTTTTTTTGACCTAAATAAACGTGGGTAGGGTTGGCGAGACAGGGGACTAGCCTAGCTACGTTCAAGTGTTGATTTGACCCGTCCATGCCATGCACGGCCGCCCGGTACAACAATGGCTGCCTGGCTGCCTGGCTGACCTCGTGGTCGACCGTGGCGTGCCTGCCAGAGGGAGCATGTGACGTGAGACGGCCGGGCAAGGAGACCGAGATCAACCTGCTGGCGCATCGCGCGTGATAGAATCGTAGAGAAGGCTGATCTTTCCTTAGCACTCTACGTAATCTAAAAAAAAGGCAATAAGAATTGGTTGTATAATGAGTCATTGTCCGTGCCTTAGGCCTCGCGGAACGGAAATGCATATCTGGCCTGGCCGGCGTCGGGCAAAGAGAAGAGATAGGGCTCCCTCATTACTAACAGAACTTATCATGTGTGAAGGTAGAGTTGCTTTCGTTTTGTTAACTTAGGTAAGAAATGTGAATGTAGTTATTATGTGAGCTTGCTTGTCTCACTTTCCTAATATATTGTTTACAAGTTACAACGCTTGCAATAGGGTGTAATGTTGCACTAGGTCGTCTTGTTCCGAAGCTGATTGAGAAGATATGCAGACGAAAATAGGATGAGCAAACAAGGAAAAAATAGTGCATTATTTAATTTAGCATGGTCACGCTATGAAAGTTATAGCATACCAATAGCGAGCTATTTTACAAAATAATTTTCTATAAAATATTTAAAAAATGTAACAAGTATATCATGAATACCAAGGATTTCAGCATCTAATGAATTGGCCATAGTAACACTTATACATGCATAACCAATTCCGGCGCTATCCAAGTTGAAGGAGAACCGGTAGGGCTGAAACTAGGCACAACATTGGGTGTTGCGGCAGGAAACGAGGGCTTTTTTTTAACAAGGGGCAGGGTCTCGAAGGACCTAGAGCTGCACATTAATAAGCAGTGGGATTACAGATTACAAGGAGGCCCAAAACTGAAAGAAAAATGCAACCAGAGCCTCCACTTTTACACAAAGGATCCCAGAAATAAATAAGGAAAGCAATCGAGTCTTCAGGGATCTTCTCCACCGCAGCACAGGAACAATCTCGCCGGCAGAAGCAGCGACGCCGACATCGGGGACGAACCACTTGATGCGACGCCTCCGAAGATCCTTCCGCCGGAGAAGAGGGGCCTCCTAGATGGAGGTAGAAGAGCCACCGGGCTGTGGACAAGGAGGGCCGCCATTCGGCCATAAGAAGCAGAGGGAAGGCAGAAATCGCCATCACATGTCCTCTATTGAGGAGCTCCAGAAGAACGCAGCTATCGAACCCCGCCGCGCAGCTCGCCACCGGACAACACCGCGCCTCCCCCAGCCTCCATCGCCTTAATGGTTGAAGAAGATAGGGAAAAACACCGGCCAGGAGCTTCCCGCGCAGCCAAGAGCGCTTATTTGTGAAGGAGCCCACAGCGAGAACCACCGCCATCCTCTTCCACCATGGAAGCTCGGCGAGGGCCGCTCACAGCAGACCGTCGGCGTCGCGCCCGACACCAAAACATAGCTCCAGCATCCGACCTTATTCATGGAGATCTCCAGTGTCCTCACCACCACCAACACCACCTCCTCCCACCGGAGGAGCATAGCAGCAGCAAAAACAGCTAGAACACGGCAGATCTGGACGGTAAGATCTGATGTTCTACTCCAAACAGGCATAAAGCTCAGACGCCATCACGGCAAATCAAAACTATAGCCTACTCTACTGAGAACTGAAGAGGCCAGACCACCTAGTCCATCCACTCGCCGGACAGCATCGCTGCCGGAGAGGGAGAGGGATAGGGACGACAGGAGGAGAGGGGAACAACTCTCAATGGGGTCACGGGTGGGGGAGCAGGTTCGTGGGGGTGCGCCCACTCCCGTGGCTCTGTTGACAGAGAGGAAGAGATGGGTTCTTAGGAGACAGCGGCTTGACGCGGTCATTTAAGTTTAACGGTCAAAATTTTTATCATATGTTGGCTTACTTCACACCTCATCATATACTCGCTTACTCCACATCCACCAAAAAAATAAAATAACATGCTATACTTAAAATAGCATTAACGTTATGATATTTTAGCGTGGTATAGCAAGCAATTTGGAAAAATACGCTATAACGAGCAAAATCGTAAAAAAAATAGCGTGAACTCTTCAAATACGCGCGCGCTAAATAGCGCGAAATAGTTGACGAGCTATGCTATGGCTATCCTCTCAAGTCTTAACGGGCATAGGTGGGCTTGTTTCCTGTTAAGTGGGCTTGTTGTTGTTAACCTTTATGGGCTATATGTTCCTGCTCTTTGTTTTTCTGAACGTTCCTTTATGTCCCTGCTCTTGTTAACCTCAAGGGATACAGGCCGGTGATGAAATTTCCCTCAAAATGTAGCTACTGACCGAATGTGCTTTGTTTTTATGACCCGCTGAAGCATGAATGCCTACCGTACCTAGCATCGGGTTTTGGTACGTAGCAGTTTTGTTATTCGATTTCGCCACACAAACACCTTTTGCACGTCAGTTTTGTTCAGGTAAGGAGCGCATATGGAACGATGCTAGTGCAATATATGCCGAGATAATGGTGCAAGCAGGGGCTATTAAAAATGTTGAGTTCAACCATTGTAGTAGGAATTCTAATAAAGTTGCTCATGTAATAGCTAGGGATTGTTTTAATTCTAGATCTCCTTGTAATTGGGTCGATGAACCCTCTAGCTTTATTTTAGATGACCTGCTGAACGATGTAACTATTGGTTGAAGGCTGCAAGTTTCAGACGCACTCTTTTTTCTTATCAGAGTATCTAAGGGGACTGAAAGATTTAATAAGGCGACTTGCATGCTTTATATACGATGAGTTTCAACAAAAAACACCTTGCACGTTGCAGTATGTACCAGCCGCCTGCTTGGATGCTTCGGTTATGACTCCTTTTGTGGCTTTTTTTGGGCGTGTGATGAAGACAGTGGTCAGTTGGGCAACCAATGGGCCTGTTTATTTACTTTTTGAAAAAATCCACCCATCTATTAGTAACCATCAACTGTAATACAAAGACCCCAAAATAATAAAAACACGAATTGATAGACGTCAGTCAAATAAGAGGCATCATCGAAGCAGACTAGCACATGCAGGACGGACGAGGCAGTGAAATGACTAAATCTACGACATACTTTGTACGACGGAGGGAGTAGGTTTTTTTATTTTTATTTTGAACGAATACGACGAGGTAGTTCTTCTGATCTAATGAAAAAAGAAAGAAAGACAGGCGTTGCGTCCAGTAACCAGCACAAGTGCGTATGTACAGCTCAGATCTAGTAGCAGGAAGACCGTACATGTGACATCTTAATTATTAACTGCAAAGATTGGCAAACAATGTCCATGTGGTGATACAACAATCAACAATGTGATGTTACACAGGACAAACAACAGTCACGGGTACCAGGGAGAGGTAGGAAGGGAGATAGAGATCCTACAAAAATATACAGGACTGAATTGGTCAGCTTATCTAATTTCACATGGCATCTGAAGATGTGACTTTTAGCCTTGTTCTTTGTATGGTGTCCAGATCAGCTTGCTAACGTCGACGTCGAGGCCTCCCCGGCCCGCGGCCTTGAGGTGGCGGTCTAGGACCTTAGGGTCCGCGCAGATCACGTGCTGCCCTTTCCGGTACTGGATCAAGTCCAGACTCTGCAGCGTGCTCAAGATGTCGTCCGCTTTTATTGCCGTCATGTCGCTAAGCTCCTGCATGCATGATGTGTGACAACTTGTTAGGAAATGTCTCTGGGTATGGATTCAGATGCAGGCTATGGAAATACTTCGTTACAGGTCAAGAGGCAATAGAGCAAGAACAACTGACTTCCATAATTCAATTGTTCTTTTATATCATCATCAAATGGTGTGATTTACATACATCCAAAAGTTGGGAAAGAACACAGTGCACTAGGATACGTTGATGGTTGGGGAATCTAAGTTGGTCCATTCTTCTTGTTTAAAACCCTTAGACCTAGTAGCTGCCTGTGATACCATAGAGGTTTTTTTTTTTTGCAGGGAGTGATACCATAGAGGTTACAGTTACGTAATGAATTCTTATACTATGCAAAGATGACTATAATCGTATATCAAGTTTTTTACATGGACTACCATTATTTCTGAAGATATATAAGAGGACAGATGGAAAAGGTTTACTGAGTGAAGATTTGGGAATTAAACCCCAGCACAAGTAACCAAAATGGCATGCCACAAAGTCACAAGTCCCGGCCCAGGAAATATAAGACCAAGAGTGCAGGCAAACATCTATGAAAACATCAAAGGTTGAGGGTCAGTAGTTCAGGGCAGTCTGTTTGGCAGTGTGAAGTCAACATGTATCATTAACAAAAGAATAATTCCATGATAATCTTCCAGAAAATTGACTCAAAACAATGAAAAGCAATTGGGCCTAGTTTTGTTTGTCGGTGAATATCAAGAACGATAGCAGAAAGATTGAATAAAGTAGATAAGATCCAATAAAAGGAAAAGGTGTTCGCTATTCCATGATTTCCAACAGTTTGATCAGCTGTTAAAAAGGGTAGAATAAAAAATATGGCAGTAAAGTATGATAGAAGGAAAGAAAGACAGTGCTAACCTTAATAGATATGTTGCTCTTATGTTTCTTCAAAATTTCCAGAAGTACTCTAGTCCAATAGCCTCTATAACTGACCAGGCCGAGATCTGAGAGAGGACGCTCCGGTGTCCCCACTTTACCTTCCTTTTTAGAAAGTTCATAAGCTGTCATAATAAAGAAAATTCAACTTATGAATAAAATGGTGGAAAACCATTTGTCTATATAAGAAAATACAAACTAACAATGAGATGGCAGAATATAATAAGAGTTCAGGCTTACAGAAAGCAATCAGGAATTTTCCGTATCCCTTTCTTTGGTATGGAGGGAGAGTAAGAATGCAAGCCAAATTGTAAGATTCCTCAGAGTGCTTCTCCTGCGAAGAGACAAAAACTAATTTAACAAACATGGCCATTTGCTCTGTAGCATAAAATGATTCATTGCTACTAACGTGAATCACATCTTGTACACAAATTAAGGAAGAAGCTTCAATAAATATAACTATTAGTTCATTTGAACCAAGAAATAATTACACTATTGGTCTAGACCAAGTATCATAAGTTCATAACTGCTGAGAATCAGAACGAACTTTACCTTCGAGAAATATCCCACCATATGGCATCCCCGGTCATCACATTCACACAGGATATAAAACAAGAACAAATCCACATCGTAGTAAAGTGTTTTGTGATCAAGGAATAGCTTGGCCAGATAGCAAAGGTTCTGTCCATAAACCTTATTCTTCTTGCCATCAACCTGCCATTGTGCAAGCAATGATGTTGTTACTATACTAGGAAAACTGAACATGGATAGATTACAGGCCTTAAAAAGCGAATAATCATGCATATTCAAGATAGCATTTGTTCTTCCATAGCCTACTAAACTTCTCATAATATCTTGCATATATAGCCACTAGCCCAACATGGCCACTAACCCCAGTTTCTATATCTGGTACAAATTGCCATTTAGTTTTTGTAATAAATGGATGCACATCCTCTTTTAGATGATAAATGAATGACCGAGTGTATAGAACAAATGTCAGTATCATTTCTTTATATTATGCATCTCAAACATGACATTCGATGCATTTCTTTATATTATGCATTTTTATAGAGCTCGTTTTGGATATGCAGATGTCAGTGTCAGACTAGTCAATTAAATTGCCAAAGTCCTAGTCTACCTGGAGGAAGAAATAATTTAAATGTAAAATTCCCCAATGCGCTTCAGATAGGAAATAACAGCTTAAGCTCTATGATGCAAATGAATGTATATAAACGCCATCAGAAAATCTCTCTACATATAGCATGAGGGTGGAATTTTATTCTTCAACTAGTGTTACACTGTTAATGCTTGCACCTCACACTCTGGCTTTCGACATAATCTTTCATTAAAGTTTCTATCAGTGCTAATTGACCAAAATCAACTCATCCATTCTGACATTTTCAGAAGAACTGAACTGAAATTTCTGACGGTAATAATGCATTTTCTTTATTCTTCTTTGCTTGAGACTCAGGATTTTCTACCTATAATGGGAGAGGTGAGTTATGTAGCTGCTTCTACAGTACATTTTGTAAGCAACTAATTGCAGATGTGCATCTCTAGCAGTCTTTCCCAAAGGTATCTCAAATGCAGCACTAATGCAATTTAAGAATCCCGGTAACAGAATATCAAGATAAAGAGCAAAAGGTAAGAGCAGATACATCAGACTAGGCTGGCTAGCAAAATGACATTCAAACTTATTACCTCAAACATTGATAGAGTTCCACATCTGTAGATTTCATCACCTGGGGGATGCTTAAGATCACACTTCTTCTGCAAAAGTTAAAAGGAAGGGCATTAACAATATGATTACCGTTATGGTATTAAAGAGAATCAGAACCACGGACCCAATAAAAAGTGCGCACGTGTGCAGCAAACATTATACAAATAAATGCATCAGACTATCATCGTGGATCAACTCAGCAACTAAATATGCTGCACAAACCAGCATGCATCTCAGGCAAATGGTACAGCCACAAGTGAGAACTAGGTGCATCCTAGAATCTATGCAGTCAAAATATTTTTTACTTTGACTCATAATATCTTATAAATATTTGGGTTGATCGTAATGTCGTATGTGAATTGTATGTATATTTGTATCGAAATTTCCTTTTAGAAAGGTAGTTTATTAGTTTTAACAAATATATAATAATGCAAAATTGGTTTAAGAAGTTATGTTCTGGAGATCGCGTCAATGTCCAAAACAGCGGTTGTGAGTGAGAGGCAGTGATGACAATAGCTGGTAGCCATGACTTCAGATCGCTAAAGGTGACATGAAGTGATGGAGACTGGGGTCTGTGTTCTTATTTAATGCAATTCTTTGTACTAAATGAGCAACAACAGTCAATTTAGAGGTTAAGGAGTGCCAGAAGGGTTTAAAACTACGCATCAATTCAGAACACTGGAAAAATTCACAAGAGAATCCTATAAAAGTGTGGGAAGATTATCATGTCCAAACACGAATCTAAGTAGAAGGACCCATAATTATAAGTAGCAAGTTACTAAGTTAGCAATGCTATCTCACAAGCACAGTGTTCACAATACAGTAACAAATAAGGGCAAACTCACCATGTGCCTCTGAAGCTGTTCTTTGCGCTTCATGAAGTTGAGGCAAAATTCACAGAAGAAAAGCTTCGCAGAGTCATTGTACTCTGGTGGGAAAGGAGAGAAATACCAGGTATCTATCTCATATTTCCCAAGTTCTATCTTCGCTATATTTTTCACCTTTGTAAACTCTTCATGCTCCCGCAAACTAGCAGCATCAAGCTCCTCATGACCTTGCTAAAAGGGAAATTGACATCAAGTGAAAGATCAGTTTCAGCCCATTAACTAGAAAGAAGACATAATCCCAGTACAAGGAATCTAAATCCGTGTGTCCTCGAAACAATTCTCCATATTTGTTAGAAATGCGAATAAAAGAGCAAACTAAAGCCCTGGGCACCACTTTCAAAAGTAAATCTTCACATAAGAGGTTCACAGGTAAAGGGATAAAATTATTCAGAGTTTTAACAGTCCAGTGCATACCTCCACATGTGTTTCATCGATTTTGCGTTTCTGGTGCCGTGTCATCTTCAAACTTGTTGCCTGTATAATGTGCAAATAGTCATATGCGGGGTTTTTTTTTGACAAAAAGGATAGTTACACATGTTGTTTCAGGAAAAAAGATTATCTCAGCCAAGTAGCCAGTAACATAATAATACAGCCATGGATCTAAATGGTACGTCCATCATTGAACTGTAGACCACTGAGCACGACTGAACAGCATTCATTTATCTTACCTTGTCGTCTATCTTCTCATCAACATCGGCCTCAACAGTATCAAGATCAAGTTGCTCAAGTTTAACCCACTCATCCAGCCTCCTATTGACTGCCAATTCAGATCATTAAATACGATCAATAAACACAGATAAGTCAATGAACTAAAACAAGCCTGATTACTGTTAAGTTAACTCATTTCTGCACCAGCGCCACTCTACGAGCCCCCAATACAACACACGACACATATCCGTCTATTAGATGTTAAGTTCCCATTCCAACTAAAAATGCGTTGGAAGTGTGTGTGATTATACTACCAAAATTCGACCTGCCTATACAAAAGCACATCTGCAGATCAATTCTCACTGGAACCCACCCGAATTGCACAGCTGATAAAGTGAATTGACATCTAATCCTAAATTCCCCAACCTGACGAGCCTTAAACCTAACCCTAGAAACGAAGCATCCTGATGGGGGCGAGGTTGGGAGGCTGCTTACACTCGGTGTAATGGACGTAGTACTCGTAGTCGGCAGGGGAGGAGGAGGGGGAAGGCTTCCGTCGCTCGATGACCTTGACGGGGTGGGGCTTCTGGTCGCGCCACCGGCACATCACGCGCGTCCCCACTTCCAGCGGCAGATGCGCCGCCCACGACGCGGACGGGGCCGAAGATCTCAGCCTCCTCTCGACCCCTCCGTTCGGCGGGGCGGCCCCGCCGTTGCACGCCGCGGCGGCCGCGGCGGTGCCGTTCTCCGGCGCGGTGGACAACTCCATCGAGCCCATCTCGTCGTCGGAGAGGATCAGAAGTGAGGCGGTTTGGAGTTGGGCAGTTGGGCCTCTTGACCGGGTTTGGGCCTTGGGTTTAGACCTTTATCCTCTTGATGATACTCGGATGGGTTGTACTCTATGATTTTTAGTGGGACCCACATATAAGAATTTCCTAAAAGTCCTAAAAAAACATGTCAGTGCAAAAATTTAGAGAGTTTGTGTTCACGAGCTCCAGTGAACTCGCTCTTAAAAAGTCAAAACGATATTTTAATCTTTCAAAAGTTCCAAAACATTTATCTTTACATGTCTACAGAGTTTTACCAAATAATTAGCTATACAAAAATCACAAAATCTCTGCTTTGAATAGACTAAAAATAACTCTATTTTTCTTTAAATATTTGTTTTTTTGTGCGGAACACATATAAAAATATTTTTCGATGCAAATTTGGTCATACATACTAAAGATATATATACACTTGTACATTTATTTTCAGAATTTTTCGAGACAAAAAATAGATTTTCCGATTTTTGTAAAAGTCAAGCTCACTGGAGAGCTCCGGAGTCAAAGTTTACATTTAAACTCTAGAAATGGCTATATATGATTATTATGAATTGTTGCCCACCATGTAGCTTGGAAATAACATTTTCACCATAAGGGCATCGAAACGTTAAGTATGTATTTCTTCTGAAGCTAACTGTCTGTCGATACTGATAAATCACAATTCAAAGAAAGTGTAATACTCGTACAAGAATTAACATTTACATGAATTAGACCGTTAAGAAACACATTTACACAAAATTAGAGAGATGTGCTCGTGCTGCCACTCAGACAGTACATGAACAAAAAAAAATCTCGCACGGAGAAGGAGACCAGTTTCCTCGGCTCAGCTCGACCAGACATTTCAACCAGGAAGAAAATCCTATACGACCAGGTCGTACGCCTCAACTTATACGACCAGTTTCGTTCAGCACCACGTGGATTCACGAATCTCAAAGCACCAAAATCTTATCTCTTCCCATCGATTCCCGATGTCCCGTGTGAGCATCCAGCGAGCGGCGACTTCCTCCATGACGAGTTCATCCAGAGCACTGGCAAAAAATGCGGCTGTTTGTCATGGAGATTTGGGGGTAATACAGAGGAAGAGAAGAGGTCAAGCCATCTCCATTAACCAAACTTCAGTCATGCACTAGAGCCCGCCTTCGCCGGTGCGACGCCCTCGGCCGTCAACCACAGAGCTTGTGACAAACCCCGATCCCCTCCTTGCACCGGCGAGCGGCGAGCACACCCGCCTGGCTGCGTGGACAGCGAGCCCCAACATCATCCACCCGACAACATTGATCTGCCATGGCCGCAAGCTCCCACTCGATTAGCACCTCCTCACTCGCCATGGCAGCTCCCGTTCCTTTAGTACCTCCTCACCCGCCATGGCCAGAGGAGCTCAAACAGTTTCGATGGGCAAGAAGAAGACTTTGCTGCTTTGTGATTCGGGAATCCGCGTGTCACTTAGCTAAACTGGTCGTATAGGATGAAGCGGTACGACCTGGTCGTATATGATTTTCTTCCAAATCAGCCTACGCGCCGGATAAAATCTTGTCCTGGGCCAGAGCCTCGGCCGCCCTCCTCCCGGACACCATCGCGCCGTCGAACGTGGCGGAGCACCAGTGGTCCCCGCACACGTACACGCCGTCGCCGACCCTAGGGTCCCGCCCCGCCGGCTCCGTGGGGGGCGTTTGGTCCGGCTGCGCGAAGCCAATGCGGTACGTCCTCAGGTGCGCCCACGACGCGACCTCCTCGGGCCCATACGAACGATCCCACGAGCGACACGGACACCAGCACCTTCCCCGCCGGCGCGTACGACGGCGCCACGTTGGTCGCGAAGAACATGTTGTTCACGATCCCCTTGCCCGACCCGTTGAGGAGCAGCACGGGGTCTTGCACCGCCGCGCGGTCCGCGGAGAAGTAGATGCACACGGTGCTCCTCTCGGCGGCGCCGGCCTTCTTGGGCCTCGTCGGTAGCTGCGGCAGGAGCTTCTCAGCTTCCGGCTGCTCGACGGCCACGATGACGCCGAGCTCGCCGGACACGGTCTCGCCGGTGTCGAGCGTCACGCCGGACGACGGGTCGACGGCGGCCGCGCGGGCGTTGAGGCGGACGGAGCCCGCGGGGAGGCGGTCCGCGAGCTGCGCGGCGATCGCGCCGATGCCGGCGTCTGGCAGTGCGTTGTCCCCGAGCGCGAGGCGCTTGAACACGAGCTCGAAGAGACGGGACGACGTGTCGAGCGCCGGGTCGAAGAATATCCCGGCGAGGAACGGCCGCAGGAACCGCTCCACGATGGACGGCGAGAAGCCGAGCTTCTCCAGGTGCGTCGCGGTGGTCGTCTCGGGCGAGGAGAGGATGGCGTCGTCCGGAGTGGCGGCCGCGCGGAGGCGGGTGAGGCCGACGAGGAGCTTGTCGGGGAGGGAGCCGACGGGGGAGAAGACCGAGGAGAGGGAGCGGATGGGGAAGCGGAACGGGTCGGCGAGCATGTGGAACGCCGGGCCGTCGCCGTCGCCGGCGCCGAGGTACACCAGCGCGCCCGGGAAGAACGGGCGGAGGCGGAGAGCCGGGTAGTCGAGGAGGCGCTGGCACTCCGGGTAGGCGGTGAGGAAGATCTGGAAGCCACGGTCGAGCAGGTACCCGTCGACCTCGTCGGTGGCGACGCGGCCGCCGAGGCGGTCGGAGGCCTCCAGCAGCGTGAACGGCACGGAGAGGGAGGCCAGGTGGGTCGCCGCAGCCAGGCCCGCGAGCCCGCCGCCGACGATGACGGCCTGCTTGCGGGTGGCGTCGGCCGGGGTCACGTTCGCCGATGCTGCCGCGGCGGAGACGGCGAAGCGGAGGACGACATGGCGGCGGGGCGTGGGCGGCGTGGGGACGAGGAGGTGCGCGCCGTGGACTCGCATGGGTGTTGCCGGTTGCCTTGGCAGCGAGTGGCGGGAACGGAGGGGGGCAGAAACGAGGACACGATCCGGGGTGCGGTTTGGGAGGTGTAGGCGTGATGGTCCATGGAGTTGTGGATATGGTGGTCTAGCTGCTTGGACCAGGTGTTGGGCCAGAGCTATGGCCGATAGAACGTAAAATGGGTTCACTTGCGCAGGCTATGTCTATGTGTTCGTGGACTGGGTGCAGCGCCGGCTCGACACGATGTGTGCGTTATCCTATCTGAATTTTTTTTATACCACTCCTCTGTTCAAATATATGATGTTTTAACATTTTTCTGAAGCATATGTGTCTATACATTTTTTAGTATTACATAGTTTCGAAGCAAAATAAGTGAATTTATCATCAAGATAAATATGTTTCAGAAAAAAATGTAAAATATCTTATATTTTGAAACGAAGAGAGTAAAAGGCAAATGCTCCGCTACGATTCACCATTTGCTAGGAATGCTATTTGTCCGAAATTCTGAATCATATCCTTCAACCTCTCCATAAGCCAACTTACCTTACCTAATTTTCGTCAAAATTGCGAGAAGAAACATATCTATCTCTAAACATGCATACATGTATTGCAAAGCCCTACAGGTCAGTTGGGTGCAACGGGGGAGAATTAACCACCTCCTCGCCGCCAGATCCACTTTAAAAGTGGTAGATCCTGAATCTCCAATCAGCATAATATTAAACTCCTCGTGCAACATTACACCCCGCTCTCGTAAAATATCACAAATAAGTGTTGCAACTTATGACAAAAATCTATCTATGCACTGAATCCTAATTGTTGCAACTAAATGACTACAAAATATGTCTCATTTCCAGCAACATGAAACAACAATATGCACACAAAATAAAGTGAACAACGCAGACAACACCAAAGAACTTGTTTGCAACATGAGAAAATCTTCTCGAAGCATACAACCAAAATCTTTTCCACGAGTCTCTTATGTGTACACAAAAAAGCATGCTTGCAACATGTCGAAACACGACATGCAACATTGGAAAAACTTAATTCCACTAATGCATAATCATCACTGATGGAGACACCTAGCCTTCTCTAAGTCAGACTCTCCATCCATGACCCCGTCTCACCGAAACACCAACGTTGCAGATCAGGAGCCATGGATCCATTCCCCGATGTATCAACATCTACAGAGCTTGATGGCTTTGACGTGAGATCCACCTCTAGCTATCCATGGAGGCGGAAGGGTGAATGCTATGAGAAGGGAGGTGCTCAAAAGTTAGGGTGGCACCGCGAATAGGAAGGGCGCCTCGAGGGAAGAGTAACTGAAAGAATCAATGTAGTCTACTAGATGGGGGTGAACAAGCGACTACCAATTTTTTTTTTCAATTTTAGGGAAACAATAGTGAAGTAGACCGTATAGATATGCAACTAGGTGGACAACCTATATGAAAACCATACAAAATAGGCAGTAAAGCAAGATGCATAAGTAATTAAATGGTTGAAAAATCTGTAAGCAAGATACAAAATAGGCAATAAAGCAAGATACAATAAGCAAGATACAAAATAGACAATGATGTATCCCGGAGTTCCCTCCATTGGAGGAGGTACGTCTTCGTTGGAGAGGTGTGGCGTCATGATGCTCATCAATATCTACAAAGGTTCACCTTAATCTCCTTGCGCTCGCACAGAATGTAAGGTTCCACAATCCACTAAAAGATGTCGAGGTGACAACCGAACCTTTAGAAAACAATTCTAGGGTAATATAGACAAATCAATTAGAGGATCCCGAGAACACCATGAAGATTTACCCCACCAAGATTGAGTTCCAAGGTGACACCTTCCGTCTAGGTTGCCCAAACACCCAAGAGTAACATGATACACTGGGGATTGCAAAGGGGAATCCAATTTCCTTAGATGGAACACTAGATATAGGTCTTCTCACCCAAACCCTAGAATATCATAGAGTTTGGTTGGGTAGGAAGAGAGATCACGAAAATGAAGCTTGATGCATCACTGGTGGGAGAGAGAGAGAGAGAGAGAGAGAGAGAGAGAGAGAGAGAGAGAGAGAGAGAGAGACTTCCTTGGGGAATAAGAGGCTCTATTTTCAATGACCTTTAAATCCAACTGTTATGCAAACAATTCCATGAGTCCCGCACTATCAGAGGTTGGAGTGGTACAACAGACTGCTATGTACAACCGGTGTTTGGACGTGGTAGAACCGTCAGGGGTTCATCCAATTATAGGCCCGGTGCAACTATCTCTACAACACTACTGGCTAGTGCAACTAAGAAAAGAGTATGTGTCACATTATCTCTAGTACAAGCTCTAGTACCATCGCACCTGGGAAGTAATGATGCAACATGAGGCATGCCCGGTACAACTGGACCTCAAAAGTCTGCTTGAACAACTAGAAAGAGGGTAAAATCCTCTCGACTTTGGGAAAGATTTGGGTGGTGCAAATTTTGTGTTTGGGAAGTGAAATTGATTCCAACCATTCCTTCTGAAGCGGACCCCACTTGATAATACAGTTGTCCTACAACTCAAACAACCGAGAAATTCGGAACACCATCTTTACTCCTTTTACTTTCGAGGGACAACAAAATGTGTTGTGCCATATTTGAATACACCTATATAGCTCACGCACGCAATTAGTTGACTAATTATATTATCGTCTAAAACAAAATTACTTGGGGAGAAAAATGCCATTTCATTAACAACACATGAGGAGGTGAGGGAAACAAGACTAGGAACGGCCCGTCTGCTCGATTGTACCAATAAGTTTGCTGAGTTTCTTTTCTATTTATATATATTTGAGTAACATTAACTCTATTTTCTGTTCGATAAAGAAAGTTAATATACCATGACATACACCATGTACGTTTCAATCCCTAGTCAGTTCGTATGACTTGTTGATCTAAGCAACCTCCCTTCTTTCACTAGACCACACACATTCGTAGTGAGCAGCACATAATGTGGCACTATGCCAAATCTTCCTTATGCAATTGTATACAACACACAAAGCAAAACTAGTGTACATGACACAATCTACACACAAGGAAGCATGTTATGGACAAGACACATATTTCTAAATTTATTTAAGAAATCTCTTCTCCTTTCGTCAAATCCACACATTCACAACGAGTTGCACATAATATGGTGGCACACAACTTTGCCTTGTAGGACTATAGATAAAACGAAAGTATTATAGACGGTATACATTCTTAAGCAAGAGAAGACATGGGCTTCATAATTGATTTAAGCAACGTCTCTTCTTCCACTATATCTAAGTGACATAAAAAAATCAAACAATACAAATCATCTCAAGAAAAATAAAAATTATAACGAGATCTTCAAGAGCTAGAATCTAGTAATACCAGGAACAACCTTGAGAAGTATATCATGCCAATTCAAGTCCCGATTGGTTTCACCTTTGGCACTGTTTTAAGGTGGCGTGCCTTGACATACTGTCTGACGCAGCTTGTCACGCCGTGGAACATTCCGCAAATACATCCACACTATTGCTTGGGCAGCGGTTCCAGGAAAATAGGATCCCGAGGTTAACTCGATGGGTAATCTCGATCACCACTATATGCAAATGCGAGATCCTCGTTTTTATGGAATTCAGGTCTATTTTTGAGATGAGAATAATCGATTATTCGAGTTTCTAAGATATTGAATTAAAAGTAAGGGAGAAGTTGTTCCTTCTTTATTTTCAACCTTCAGACATTGTTGACGAAGCGCCGCCGTTGCCGCTCCTCACCGAGTCACCCCAACGTTGTTCGTTGCGGATAGGAAGTCACGTCGAATAGGTCAAGAAGACCACATCTATTTGCTGCTATATCCTAAATTAGTCTTGTGATGTTGTAGTTGTATACCTACACATAACCAAAAGACAGGAGTGTATACAATGATACTTTATGTATTTATAGTGTGTAACACAACATCGAAAATCATGTCGCGTACCTATGTGTGAGAATTTTAGGATTGTCGCACGCCGCTTCTATGCAGTTGCACGAGACACATGAAACAAAACCAGTGTGCATAGCATACAATACGCTTATGCACGTAAGGAAGCGTGTTACACAGAAGACCGTGCATTTCATAATTGGTTTAGCAAACTCTTCTTCTTTCATCTCATCGTACATATCCACACTGGTTATAATATTGCGCTACGTCAACTAAGCAGAACTAACGTACGCGACACAGTATTTGTACATTTCAAAAGCCCGTTTCGATACAAAAAAAAAAAGTAAGGAAGCGTGCCTGTTTCGAGAAAAGAGAGAGAAGGAAGCGTGTGACTGGGGAGCGGTATGTAAATCTACATCTCAGAAGTCCTGTGGGCCCCACGGAACCGACCACGTGTCGACGGCGCCACGCCACCGGAATAGGCTTTCTCCCGTGTTCCGGCGCCTCCTCTCACGCGACGCCACCCAGTCCGCGCCCCACGACAAGCGGGGCCCACGTTCCATCCCGCCCGCGCGCCTATATCTCTCCCTTCCTTCCTTCTCCTTCTTCCCCCAACCGGCCACCGGCCCTCCCCCCTCCGCTCTTCCACCACCCCCACCCCCTGCCGCATGGCTCTCGCGCGGACCCTCCCGCTCCCGCAGCTCGCCTCGACCTCGCCCATCCGCCGCCCCAGCCGCTGCCGCCTCCTCCCCGCAATGGCGCAGGCGCGCGCTCAGGCGCGAGGGATCGCCTGCCGCGCCGCCTCGACGACGCCCGCGGAGGTGGCGGCGGTCGGCGTCGGGGAGGAGCTGCCCGAGGGGTACGAGCAGATGACGCCCGTCGTGGAGGAGTCCCAGCGCCGCCGCGCGGGGGTGCTGCTGCACCCGACCTCGCTCCGCGGCCCGCACGGCATCGGCGACTTCGGCGACGAGACGCTCGCGTTCCTCTCATGGCTCAGCGACGCCGGGTGCACGCTCTGGCAGGTGACTACATACGCGCATTGCCCTCCGCGTTTACTAACTGCTCGCTCTCTGATCGATTAGGTTGCCATTAGCGTGCAACAGTCAACACTGCTACTTACTGATCGAAATGTTTTTGTTATGGTGTGGAAGTTTGATTGTCACAGCTAGGGATGACAGAAACGCTAGACTGTCAAAACCATTTATACATTGGGTACAAACATACAATGCAGTACAGTTTACCATTCTTGCTGCACTTTGCAATGGACAAATGGTGCTTGATTTTCCTTAGAATTCTGCAGTCTGCACTCGATGTGTGGGTTCCTATGCTAGTATTGTCCTGGTGTGGTGGTTGTGTCCTTTTAATTGCCGTGAACATTGAATGAGTTTCTAAAATGCTGATTGTCGGTTGGGTCCATGTCTGCAGGTTCTTCCACTTGTTCCTCCGGGAAGAAAATCAGGGGAGGATGGTTCTCCTTATTCAGGACAGGTGATGCTGTATGCTAGTTAGAATTTCCTTTGCTTATCTTGCAGTTAACTCTGTATCTAGGTCCTTTTGCCTATTTTATGGCAGTATCTCAATGGCTACATCCACGTTTGTAGGATGCAAACTCTGGTAATACCCTGTTGATTTCTCTTGAAGAACTTGTAAAAGATGGGCTGTTGATGGAAGATGAACTTCCTGGTCCCTTGTGAGTTTGAGTTTGTACATAATCAATGGGAGATGCACCTATAAAGTTTCTTGTTAACCCTTTACATTTAAATTCATGACAGGGATATGGAATATGTTGAATTTGACACAGTTGCTAATCTGAAAGAACCTCTTATTGCTAAGGTTAGTTATTTTACGCCATGTATTTTTTTGTTTCATGTAGGCACTTCTGTTTTTCTCCCTTGAATTTGCTATCCTACTAGGTACTGAGGTATAGTATGTCTATGCTTGGAGTACCTGTTGCATTTGTAGTATTGTTGGTTGCTTCTACATTCTGATAAGGCCAGAAAAATTCTAGAGTACTGTACCAAAAAGTAAAATAAAATGATATTACCTTTCTATCTGGCCTTTCTAAAATTCTAGAGTACTGTACAACATCATGTAATAATGGTTGCTCCATTTCATTTTGAAAGTGTTATACAAATCATTAGTTTTATATCCATGTAATGGACATGCTTTGGCTATCCAGTTTAAATATTCTTGGTTTTATTTAGAACATATCATAGGCGCAAAATTACTGCTGATTGAAGAAAAAATATTGCTGCTGTCAAGATTGATTTCAATGAACAGTTATAGATATATCTTCTCTTCTAGGCAGCAGAAAGGCTCCTACTATGCTCTGGCGAACTCAGAATGCAGTATGAAGAATTCAAGAAAAATCCAGATATTTCAGGCAAGAAATCTTGACTTTCTATGGAAACCAGGCTTTTATGCGTCTTTCATACTCTTAGTGGGAAAAACATATTTTTCTTTAGCGTTAACATAAGTTTTACATATTCAATGATAAAATATAAACTATTCAATCAGTATGGTGGGCAAGCACCAAGACTCTTATAGATAGATAACAGCCTGAAACTCTCAATTCAGCTGGGTTCGTTGTGATATACACTGTAGTCTATAATGCTTAGCCCCTCTTCCTGCCAGGTTGGCTTGAAGATGCTGCACTTTTTGCTGCTATCGACAATAGTATCGATGCAGTGTCCTGGTATGAGTGGCCTGAACCGCTGAAAAATCGTCATCCTGGAGCATTGAAAGATATATATGAAAATCAGAAGGACTTTGTACGTATCTCAAACTCTAGTTTTGAATTATATTGATCTTTTACAAAAAGGTACTGGCAGGTTTATATATTGCACGTGTTATGCAGATTGAGATATTTATGGTTCAGCAATTCTTATTTCAAAAGCAATGGCAACGCGTTCGTTCACATGCACAGAAGCTGGGCATCAGCATAATGGGTGACATGCCGATATATGTTGGCTACCATAGTGCAGATGTTTGGGCAAACAGGAAATCATTTTTGCTGGTATACCTCACTTGTTTTTCTGGCGAACATACTTCTACTGTGAAGACTTAAACTGTTCTTAATTGTTATTCTTGATTGTTGTCTCTTGTTGTAAAGGACAAAAATGGTTTCCCCACATTTGTTAGTGGTGTTCCACCTGATGCATTCAGTGAAACTGGTCAGCTATGGAACAGGTAGGTGCTTCAAGTCCTGTCAACCTAGTTTTTATTATTTTTTCTGTCGTGTTCCAGTAAGCCTACACTTCCTGTGATCTGAGAAAAAGTTGAACACAGTTTTTCCTTTGTTAAACTTGCTATGCAGTCCATTGTATGACTGGAAATCTATGGAAGCAGATGGCTTTGCATGGTGGGTAAAGAGGATTAAACGTGCCCTTGATTTGTACGATGAGTTCCGTATAGACCATTTCCGGGGGCTTGCTGGTTTTTGGGCAGTTCCTTCTGGTAAGCTTAATACATCATTGTGCATGCCTGTCTGCATGATGAGCATTTCACTGTAAGCGACTTTGAGTTTTGGGTTAAAATAGAATTCATGTTGCTAATTGGTTATGCACTCGTAATGCAGGAGCAAAAGTAGCAACCGTTGGAAGCTGGAGGGTGAGCATTGCCTTCATGAATGGTAGTGTTTTACTTTTTTCGCAGAGTCTTGGTTGCTGATGTTTTCTTTCCTATTTTCTTTGGCAGTAGGCTGGACCAAGGAATGCATTTTTTGACGCGCTCTGCAAAGCTGTTGGTACAACAAATATAATAGCAGAAGACCTGGTAATACACTTGGGATTTTCCTTTAACTGCTAAAATGTGGAATCAAGGGCATAGTTTTTAGTGGATTTAAGGGAACTTATTACTTAGAAACTATTAGAGTTATTTGTGGAGTGTTAAAATCTGGCCTAAGAGCGGTTGAAGTATACTTCTATTCAGAGTGTTCATTTGTTTCGTGCTCACTAGCAGTGCCATCGCTGCAACTCTGGAGGATTGAATACACGATCTTTTTTAAATTTTAGAGTTACTAGTTTATTGTTAATTTCATGAAGTGTCACTAGTATAATGTGGTTTTGCAAAAAAGCTGCGTGGTCAGCTGATTCCACAGCCTTAATGTGGCAGCCACTGTTTGTGCTTATGGTTCTCTTTTCATTCTAAAACTAATTGTAGGGGGTGATAACTGAAGATGTTGTTGAGCTAAGGAAGTCTATTGGGGCTCCGGGGATGGCAGTTCTTCAGTTCGGTAATATTTTCTAGTCCAATATGAGTATGCTTTCTTTTTAAAGGGCACTATGACCATGAGTATCCG
Source organism: Avena sativa (assembly GCA_916181665.1). Classification (NCBI taxonomy): domain Eukaryota; kingdom Viridiplantae; phylum Streptophyta; class Magnoliopsida; order Poales; family Poaceae; genus Avena; species Avena sativa. The sequence continues at coordinate 383,306,516 of OV702284.1, forward strand.
TGAAATATTGATTCAGCTTCGAACTGTCTAATTCTAGTTTTTATTCTGTGCAGCTTTTGGTGGTGGTCCTGACAACCCCCACTTGCCTCATAACCATGAATTGAATCAAGTTGTATACACTGGGACACATGATAACGATACAGTTAGTTCTCTAACTTTCTCTAAAACTCGTTTATTTACATATTCTAGAAGATTATTTATTTACTTACATCTCTGGAAGATTACTAGTTACATAAGTTTACATTGTATCCTGGCACTCATTCTACTAGCTGCATAAGTTGACATTGTATCCTGGCACTCATCCAATCATTTCTTCCTCAGGTTGTTGGCTGGTGGCGAACTTTACCAGAGGAGGAAAAGCACACGGTCAGTGTTGCCAAACATTCTAAAATTATCATACAATGATATGATATCTGGTGCCATGTCATACTGATCTCATCCCTTGTTCTTCTTTCAGGTGCTCGAGTATCTACCAGAGGTCAGCAAGTCGGATATCTGGTGGGCACTAATTGCTACTGCCCTCTCTTCTGTTGCGAGGACTTGCATGGTACCTATGCAGGACATACTCGGCCTCGACAGTTCTGCCAGGATGAACACTCCAGCTACACAGGTTATTGGCTACACACTGCCTACTCGAGAAGAGTAATTTTACAGCTAAAATAAATAATAATCTCGCAAAACCTTATTCCCTCTTCTCCTTTGGTATCCACAGAAACGAAACTGGCGATGGAGGATACCAAGCTGTGTCAGCTTCGACAGCCTTACCCCTGAATCAGCACGGCTCAAGGAGTTGCTTGGCATGTACAACCGGCTGTGAAGCTCACAGTTATCTAGTACTACTCTTCTATTCTCTGTCGGCTGAGGCTTGGAGCTGCCAGATGTTCCTATCATAAACTTGCAGCCAAACATGAACTATTTGGTTGCAACTGCTCCGTGAAATCCTGGCACCTGTCCCCAAATAATAGGGTTGCTATGATCGGTCGCAAATTAGCATGCTTGAACTTGAAACGTCTTGCATGTTTACACCTTGTTAGTAGTATGGTGTAGTGTACATAGCCCCATATCTTCGCATTTCCTGTATGTGATGTGGGGTTTTCATCTCCATAAATCATGAGTATGTAAAACTCTTAATAAGTGGGACATGATATGTGTCTCAAGTTCTCTTTACATTTCAGAGAAAAATATGTGTGGTGAGGGCCTTGTGTTGTGCTGCAATTGATTAGCTCATCTTTTAGTTCCTGTTGGAAGAAGTAGCAAAATGTCTATCACTTTGCCAGGTTAATCAGTTGTGCAACCTGAACTTTGCTGTTTCAGTCTAAGCTAAATGTAGATAAATTCGGCAATCCCTTTTCCTTTGAGATTTAAATTCGGCAAGCAGTATACATTAGAACGTGGAAGAATATCTCCGTATGAAAGAAAAGAACCTACTAGAAGAATATTTGGATTTTCCCAGTTCGCGCATTCAGGCATTACGTATTGGTTTCAAGAAAGCCAAAACGTTCCCTAGAAAAAAGAATACGTATTCGAAATTTCGAATGAACATGGCGAATAAGGTCGCCAGGTATAACCCTAGTCCCGTCGTTCCGTGATCTCTCTCCCCACAATTCCTCCTGCCGCAAAACCCATCTCGGCAGCCGCCGCAGCCCGGAGGTACCCGCCTCCGCCCTAGCTTTACTCGATTGATCTTGCATTTTGAATTCTCGATCGATGCGATAGATCGTGTTTCCCTTTGATTATTCAGACAGATCGATTTCTGACCTCCACGTAGGCCGCACGCACAGGATCGACCGCATGGCGTTGATCGACAGCGACGACGCGGCGGCGGTTCTGGAGGAACTGCGCCGCAGGAAGGACGAGGACGACCCCGAGAATTTCCACCAGTACGAGCTCGACGCCGGTGGCCGCCTGAAGCGGCTCTTCTGGGCCGACGCCGACGCGCGCCTCAGCTACTGCCTCAGCGACGACGACGTCGTCGTCGTCGACACCACGTTCCGCACCAACAGGTACGGCGCGCCCTTCGTCCCCTTCGTCGGCTTCAACCGCCACCGGCGCCCCGTGTTCCTCGGCTGCGGCGTCGTCACGGACCAGTCCCCCGACTCCTTGGTCTGGCTAATGCGCGCCTTCATGCGCTCCGCCGCCCAGGAACGGCCCAAGTCCGTGATCACCGACGGCGGCGACGCGGTGGTGCACGCCGTCGAGACCGTGCTCCCGCTCTCCAACCACCGGATCTGCTCGTGGCAGGTGGAGCAGGGCATCAGGGAGCACCTCGGCCGCGGGTCGGCGCAGGAGGGGTTCAGGTCGCTGATGTACGACGACGCGTGCTCGCCGGTGGAGTTCGAGGAGCGCTGGCACGCCTTCCTGGCCAGGCACCGGACGGCGGCGAACCAGGAGTGGCTCTGCAGGATGTACGTGAAGAGGGAGCTCTGGGCCGCCGCGTTCGTCCGCGACAAGTTCTTCCTGGGCATGGCGCGCGACCAGAGGACGGAGTGCCTCGCCACGGGCCTGCACACGGGGCTCCGCGGGAGCATGTCGCTGCTCGCCCTGCTCCGGCACGCCGACTCCTGGGCCGAGAAGCTGCGCGCGGACGAGTACGAGCTGGACGGCCTGGCCGACAAGTCCCGGGAGGAGCTGACCACCGAGCACTGCCTGGAGGAGGACGCCGCGCGGTACTTCACGCCGGCCAACTTCGCCATCCTGCGCGAGGAGATCGAGGCGATGGACGACTTCGGGATCGTCGACACCCTGAGCAGCAGCTCCGACCGCTCCGGCGACAAGGTCTACACGATGGGCTACCTTGGCGAGCACTTCACCGTGCTGCGGTGCCATGACCGTGCCGGCGGCGGCGGCGACGACGACGACAGGGAGAAGGTGGCCTTCAAGTGCAGCTGCCGGAAGATGGAACGCGAGGGCCTGCCCTGCCGGCACATCCTGCACGTACTGTCGCACGAGCGGGCGTCGTCGATCCCGCAATGCTGCAAGCTGAGACGGCTGGGGCGGCGTGGCGACACCAGGGACGAGAGGCTCGGCGAGATGGAGATGCTGGGGCGACAGGTGTTCGACCTGGCGTCGCAGGACGCCGAGGAGTTTGAGGAGATCAAGGACTTCTTGGAGGACTGGCTGCGGGAGAGGCGAGGCCAGTCTCAAGGCTTCTATTCTTGTGAGTTGTGACTTGCAGGGTAGGAGTACATCATCGATCTTCTACTGGAGTACTGTACTAGTGTTCCAAGTGCGTTGGACAATATGAGATGCCGATGCAACATGTTATCGATATGAATTTCTGGTATATTTTTGTTATCTAGAGACTTTTACCGGCCGACGAGTCTCGGTGCATTATGCTGCAGTATATGGATCTAGAAGAACCCAAGAAACTGTCCGCTTAATTTTCAGTCGCGCTGGAATGCATGAAAGTGATCTCTATTTAGCTCGTTCGGCGTACGTCTCTTTGAATTGTGCGCATTGAAGTTGCTTGTATTGTACATCTTGATTGGTTCAACTTGAAGGTCTCGCAAGTCAGTAGTATCACTAGAAAGATTGCCATGCATTGAGGCAAAAAGCCGTGTTCCCATCTTGCAAAGTACTATGAGGTTTCTGTGCAACATCATGCAAAAAACGATAATCCTACACCTATGGATGGTTTTGCTCACGGAAATTTCCACACATGTAGTGAATTGATTGGCTGAGTTTTGATCTCCTTGAAAAACATGCCACGTTTTGACTCTGTGCGCGGTTTGTTGCTGTTCGTAAGAACCGTACCAATTTTTTTTGTAAGTGTAGCATTACTCTGCAAAAAATTGATCCTAAACCCCAGCCCTTCTCAAGCCACATAGGATGTCATGTCCTTTGGTTTGGACTGTATATGATCCCGAAAGCCAAGTTTGTTAGCCCCTACGAAGCATTACTAGACTCTTCCCACAAGCCAAGTAGTACATCCATCATTCTCTAATCGGTTGCAACATTTTGAACATGTTGATGCAACAATAAAAATACACGCAACAAATGCCCATTCATTGCAATAAACCATCTAGGGTGATTGTGTTTGCGCGGTCAAAGATTGTGACAGCGCCGCTCAGAAACTCGAGGGCGGTGACCTTGTTCGGGATTTGTTCTTAGTGTCTGAAGATTCACACGGTCTCTTTGGTTCTTCTAACATGATTTTCTTAAGTGTGTACTCTCTCCGTTTTAAAATATATTGTAAGATGTTTTAGTTTTGTGAAAGGAGTATCTAGTCCCCTTTTAGTGTGTAGGTTCACTTCGAATCTACACGAACCTACACACTAAAAGATGTCTAGATACACTGATTTCATAAAGCTAAAATATTTTATATTTCAAAATGGAGGGAATACAAGTAAGTAGGTGCAATCCTGATGCACACGACTGCCATTCTTTTGCAATCACTGTATTTTGCTAAACATGTGAGGCTTCATGATTGTGAGAATTAGGACTGGATATGGTATTCAGAGGTTAATACTTCTACCTCTGAAATAAAATATGTAAATAAATACGACAATTAATGCTGTAAAAAAGAAGCACTGAAGTTCAGGGCCCACTATAGGAAACGCATAGTGGCCCGACGGCTACCGTCAGCGTAACAGCGTCGGCGTACTCCCCCATAGGCGTATACTCAAACCCCGTCGGCGTATCGAATCCCGTCGGCGTACGAGCTAGGCCGACGGCTAGACGCGGCCGTCGGTGTACATACCGTCGGCATAGCCTCTGTGGGTCCCACTTGGACCAGCTAACGGCCGTTAGCGGCAGGTGTTCTACGCCGACGGCAATGCCGTCGGCCTACGCTTCCACATGCTGCCCCCTGAAACCGCCACGTTGGACAACACATGAGCATACGCCAACGGCCTCCTCGTCGGCCCAGGTCAATTTACTGGGCCGGAGACAAGTATACGCCTGTTCGCTGGGCCGCAACATTTGTACGCCGATGGCTGCCCCGTCGGCCCAGGTCTAGCCGTGCCATATGGTCATCTGCTACGCCGACGACAATAAGCTCTACCTAGTTTTGAGTTTTTTTTTGGTTTTTGTTTGTTTGTTTGTTCCCTGCATATTTTAAATTCCCACAAACAATTCACATTTTAAATTCCCACAAATAACACATGCACATCGACACAAACATATAAGATCATCATCATCAAAAGATCATCCATACATAGGTACACCATCATCCACACATAGGTACATCTCTAAGTGCATCCTAACACATGCACATCCCTACACCTCCGGGGAGCTGCTCGAGAGACCCATGTATCCCCGCGTGAAGAAAGGTGAAGGTTGACGTCGAGTACCCACCGTCGAACCAACACCAGAAGAAGGAGAAGTGCCGCCATGACCACCACCACAGGTAGAAGGAGAAGCACCGCTACCCTAAGCACGATGGGAAGAAGGAGAATCACCGCCACCACCACCTGCAGTAGAAGGGGAATCACCACCACCACCACCAGCGGAAGCACCAGGAGAAGCACGGCCGGTATGAACCGGTGTCATCGCGCGCGAGATAGTCGGCGAGGCATCAGGACGACCAAAGTGTGCATTGCCGGAGCATCCCGGTCCCTACACGTTTGAGGCAGAGTTAGCAACCACCAAGGCACAGGTTTGTTGTAACAACTGGTTTAGCAAATAACTTACTGGGGTACCTGAGTAGAAGGTCAAAGCATATTCGTCCTTCATGGGAAGATTGGATGCGGCCCTGGACTAGGTGGTCTTGATGGTAGAATTTCCCGCTCTCCAGTGCCATAAAACCTCTCCAAAATCTGCAAGATAGTTTAGATGTGAGGCGTTGCGGAAATAAAGATTCAAACTAGGGAATGCGAGACTTGTCATATTTTTCAAAAATAAAGGTGGAAACTTACATCATCGCGTAACTCTGCCCACTCCTCATAGGCCGCTCGGGCCTGGGACCACGTCTCGAGTGTCACCAAGTGTTTCGCATAAGCGGCCTTGTAATTACACACGGACCTGGAAGTGTCAGATCCGGAGATCAGTTGACCACTAGCAATAGTGTACATACAACACCAGAAAGCCATAGGTGTTGAATACACAAAGGTTTGAAACTAGATTATTGACTCTAGTGCAAGTGGGAGACTGTTGGAGATATTCCCAAGAGGCAATAATAAAGTGGTTATTATCATATCTTCACACTTATGATAAATGTTTACATACCATGCTATAATTGTATTAACCGGAAACATTAATACTTGTGTGATTTGTAAACTAAAATAAGAGTCCCTAGTAAAGCCTCTTGTTAAACTAGCTTGTTGGTTAATATATGATCATGGTTTCCTGATCATGAACATAGAGATATTATTAACAACAGGATCATATCATTAGGAGAATGATGTGATGGACATACTCCTACTGATAAGCGTAGCATAAAGATCAAGTCATTTTAATAGTTCAATTGCTATATGCTTTCTGATACATAGTAACCTAATTCCTTCGACCATGAGATCATGCATATCACCTTTTCCGGATGGATGCTTTGATGTCATCAAACACCACACCGTAACAGGGTGGCTATAAAGGTGGCATTGAGTGTTCAGAAAGTATTGGTTGAAACACATGGATCAAGAGTGGGATCTGTCCATCCATATGATGGATAGATATACTCTGGGCCCTCTCGGTGGAATGTCATCCAATTAGCTTGCAAGCATGTGACTGGGTCACAAGGGATCACATATCACGGGAACGAGAAAAGAGTACTTATCGGTAACGAGGTTGAACTAGGTATGCAGAGATACCGATGATCATAACCTCGGATAAGTAAACTATCGTGAGACAAAGGGAAATTGGTATCGTATGTAAGTGGTTCATTCGATCGCAAAGTAATCGTAGAAATATGTGGGAGCCATATGAATTTCCAGATTCCTCTATTGGTTATTGTTCGGAGAAGTGTCTCGATCATGTCCGCATAATTCACGAACCGTAGGGAGACACACTTAAGGATTCGACGTTGTTTGAGTAGTTATGGTATTATGATAAAGAGACCGAATGTTGTTCGGAGTCTCGGATGGGATCCGGGATATCACGAGGTGATCCGGAATGGTCCGGAGAATAAGATTCATATAAGGAAAGTCCCGTTTCGGAGTTCGGGAATGATTCCGGTGTTTTCATCGGGAATGTTCTAGAAGGTTCCGGATTGTCCGGCACTCCGAAGGGGGAGGGTACATGAATGTGTCATTGAATGATTGCATCATGTACTAAGTGTTCTTGCTGTTCCAAAACTGAAAAGTCAAACTGCCAGTTTGAAAGTCAAACGGCTAAAACAGGAAACTGTGGAAAACAGGAAACTGTGGGAAACAGGAAACTGTGGGAAACAAGCAAGAGGAGGTTGAAACCAACTTGGAGGAGGAGTCACTCTCCTCCAAGCCGGCGGCCAGCCCTAGGCCGAGTTGGGGAGGGACTCCCCTCCCTCCCTGGCGCGCCTAGCCCCTCCACCTATAAAAGGAGGGGCAGGGCCTCCTCCTTGAGACACACAAGTTCCTATCCTCTAATCTCCGGTTTAGAGCCGTTTTGGTTTAGAGCTTCTAATTGCTTTAGCCTGCGGTTTAGAGCCTTCTAATTGGTGTGTCTAATCTCTAGACCACTAATATCCCTCTCTCATACTCCACCATACTCGCTCCGGCTTAAGGCGAAGCCCTGCGAGATTTCCCCTCTACTTCCGGTACCACGCTGTTGTGCTGCCGGAATCGCGAGGAGAGTGCTACAACCTCCGCTGCCTGCTGGAACAAGGGAGAGGAAGGTCTTCGTCGAGTACCGAACGTGTGACCGACTGCGGGAGCGCTGCCGGAACGCAGCGCCGGAAGGATCGTCTACGCGATCTTGAGATCGGCAAGTGTACGACTACATCACCCACGAGAATCTGCTCTCGTTAAACACTTTGGAATCTTCGAGGGTAAGTTATTCCATCGACTCGTTGCTACAATCTAGTAGATAGATCTTGGCTTGTTTGTTTGTATGCGATAGAAATTTTTTGTTTTCCATGCTACGAACCCCTACAGTGGTACCAGAGCCGTGTCTATATGTAGATCTGTTGCACGAGTAGAACACAATGGTCATTGTGGGCGTTGATGCTTTTATTGTCGATTGCTTCTTGTGTACTTTGCATCTTGCGGTATGTTGGGATGAAGCGGCCCGGGCTAACCTTACATGACATCGTTCATGAGACTTGCTCCACGCTTGACATGCAACTTGTATTGCATAAGTGGCTTTGCGGGTGCCTGTTTCTCCTAGCATAGTTAAGATTCAATTTACAAGGGGTGATTGACAATACTAGTATCAATGTTGTGGTTCTTGTTCGTAAGTTAGAACGACACTTATTGAAAGCCCCAAACCACGTAAAACATGCAAAGAAAATTAGAGGCGTCTAACTTTGTTTTGCAGGGGTGTGCTGTGATGTGATATGGCCATGATTGTGATTATATATGATGTATGCAATGTTCCTTATTGTAAGTTGGCAACCGGCAGGAGCCATATGGTTGTCTTTAATTTATGTTAAGACCCGCGTGTCTATTCAAAGTAGTTGTAATAGTTGAAGCCGGTGGACAACAACCATGGAGAAGCGTCATTGACCTTGATGCAATGTCGGTGATGATGGAGATCATGTTCGTGCTAGAAGATGGAGATCGGAAGCACAAAGAAGAAAGGCCATATCATATCACATATTATGAATTGCATGTGATGTTAATCCTTTATGCATCTTGTATTGCTTAGTAGACGACGGTAGCATTATAAGATGATCCCTTATGCACATGAATTTCAAGTCATAAAGTGTTCACCCTTAGTTAGCACCGTTGCTAAAGCTTGTTGTTTCGAAGCACCACGTGATGATCGGGTGTGTTAGATTCTGCAAGTGTATACAACGTGAGCAAGCCAGATTTGCTCATGCGGAAACTAAGGTTTGATCTTGACGAGCCTAGCATGTACAGACATGGCCTTAGGAACACGGATTACCGAAAGGTAGAGCATGAGTCATATAGTAGATATGATGAACATGTTGATTGTTCGCCATTGAAGCTATATCAACTCTCGTGATGATCGGTTTTGATGTGGTGGATTTGGTTCGTGTGATCACTAAAACAATGTGAGGGATATTGTTTTGAGTGGGAGTTCACCTAGATTAATTTAATTATTAATTAGAACTCAATTTATCATAAACTAAATCAAAGTGAATTTGCATAGTTGTTGTAGTCATTGGCATCCGTTTACCACCTTGCGCTTAGTTATAATTGAGATGATAGAACTATAGAATTCTGGTTAGTTACTTTACGAACTGGTATCGTATTGTTTTGAAGTGTTAATCTAAAGTTTAAAGTCCTATTGCAAACTTTCAGTAAGTTCCGGTTACTCCATGAAGTTTAATGATTAGTATTAAATCAAGAGTAACAATTACAAGTGTTAGTATATAAGTATCATGTTTGTCTCCATGATTCTTGATATTCAAAGGATTCTCCTAATATCAAGGTTATCTAAAGATCTGAAAGAGTTGTTTCAGAAACCATGATTTGTGGAAGATATTGTGATATCTGAAACGAAGTTTTGGTTGCAACATGATAGAGTATAATATGGCTAAAGTCATGTTCTCATATTTGATGAGAATTTGCAAAAGGTTGGAGACACTAGTTGTCCTAAACCTCCAAAAGTTTTTGGGAGAGCAACATTATACTCACGATTCACCGTTACAAGCTAATAGTAGCTTGATCATGGATAATTCCATGATAAGGGTGAATATTTGATGTAGGTAAAATATTTACTACACCAAGAGATTACTAAAGAAAGGAATTTGAAAGAACACCAAACATTTGATGATGGTGATCTACTTCAAAGTGTAAGTCCAAAGACATTGGTATTTAACTATACACGCCTTGGACTATGTGTCATATGAATGACTCCACTAATTGATGTTGATAGATTCTTTCAAACAGAAAAGGAAATACTGAAAGAGAATCTCATAAGTATATGGCAGAAAAGAAAAGACTAGAATTGTTCAGTTTAAGTATATAGATGATATACATGTTATGGCTATATTCTTTGCTTATTAAACAATGTGGTTCTTAAGTATTTGATACTGAATTTGTTGGTGTGAATCGTCATACGAAACAACACAATTCATGAACTACAATGGCCTAAGTAACTAGCAAAAGAATATGTGATGATGTTCATCGAGAACAAAATAAAGGGTTATTGTGTTGCTCGTTAAACATCAAAGCTTGCCTTCAAGATTTGTTTTATCAGGTATTATGAGAACAAAAGGGTTGTTCAAATAATTGCCGTGATCTATAAAAGATGGATGATTTGCAAATCTCGTTGGAGATATCACATCCATAAAACTAGTGCTAAAGATGTCGAAAGACAAATTGATTGAAAGATCACTTACGAAGTGACATCGCCGTTTAAATTATATTGGAAAGAAAACATGAAGAAAATCCATATGGATGGAATTTTGGAGTCTATTTGATTTTGATCAAATGACGCTTGTGAAACTTTCCTAGAGATAATTAAAACTTCGTTCATAGGCCAAAAGGGAACGATAGACTAACTTATTGGAACTTGTACATATTGTTGTATGAAGTCCATTATGTATAGTCAAGAGCGATGGATTTCAACTTCATGTGCTTTCTCCGAAAATTTGAGTGAATATATGAATATTTACTTAATAAGGATGAAGTGTGAAACATTTGAAAAGTTCAAGGACTTTCAAGATGAAGTGCAAAATCATCGTAACAAGAATATAAATAGTTTATGATAAGATCATAAAGAAAGATATTTGAGTTACAAGTTTAGCATAATACCTAAGATTTAAAGGAATCGTTCCGTGGATTTGCATTTTCCCGAAACACCATAAGAGTATGGAGCGTTCGAGATATGTAATTAAACCTTGTTTGACATGGTAAGATCGAAGGTGTAATTCATAAAACTGTCATTATATTTTAAAGATTAAAAGCTTTAGGGATTACCGTTTTCCACTGAAAAGAGCTCCATCATAATCCGTTGAAATGACACCATATAAAGTTATGGTTTGGGATAAAACCCAAGTTGTCCTTTCTTAAACATTGGTATGCTATGCATAAGAAAGATGTTTGCAACCAAATTCGGATGAACCTGTCTTTGTATGTTATTTCGAATAACTGTTAAGTAATCCTCCATAACATCGGAGACAAAAATGTTTGTCACTTAAAACGTCAAGTTTCTTTGAGAAGGAATTTTTCGTGAAAAGTTAAGTGGGAGGACAATAGAACTTTGATAAGGTTAAAAGAACCTTAGCTGTATGTGCAGAGTTGCGCAGCACCGAAAAGTGTTCCGGAGGCAGCAACAAAGCTCATGGCTCACGTACCTCAAAGGTTATGGTCACGGAGATCCAAGTTCCTATTGAAACAAGTAGGTCGGATGAACAATCAAATACCAAGATTTGAGGGTTGAATCATTATTTAAGAATAATGAACCGACTACATGCAAAGAAGCGATGATGGGCCCTGACTCCGTCAAATGGCTTGAAGCCATAAAATCCGTGATAGTTCCATACACGAGAAATCAAGTTTTGAACTTGAAAGACCCTCGAGAAAGGTGTAAGACCTTATAGTTGTGTCTGGATCTATAAAGAAATAGACATGGATGTTTCGCATCTATGAAATAGTCGACATGTTGGGAAAGAGTTCACAAAATGTTCAAAGGTTGACTATGACAAGATTTGATCTTTCATAGTGATATTTAGTCTAGACGGATTAGTGTAGCAACCACTACATATAATTTTGTTATATGGTAGTTGAATAAACAAAACAAATTCTTCTAATAGAAGGGTTACCTAGGACGTGTGCATGACACAGTCCAAAGGGTTTTTTGTTAAATTTCAAGGGATGCTAAAAACATATGCAAACTTCAATGGTTGAAGTAAGCATAGCGGAGTTGGAATCTTCACTATGATGAAATTGTTAAAAGAGTTTTAATTCATCAGAGACAATGAAGATGCTTGCGTTTGCAAGAAATTAAGTGGGAGCGCTAAGACATGTTTCTAATACATTATGTGGAAGACATATTGTTGGTTGGAAATGATGTATCTTTTATTAACACATATTAAGAATTTCATCTCGATGAAAGACTTAGGCAAAACCTAAATATTTGGCATCAATAGATGCTAATATGGTTGTGCCAGAAGTACATAGACGAGATATTGAATGAGTTCAATATAGAAACTACAAGAAAGGTTCTTGTCGCACAGAAAGGATTGAATGAGTTCAATATTGATATATTCAAGTTTATTGACATTTGGTAAAGTGAAACAAATAATCAAGTATAGATTGATACTTGATGTATGAAATCACAAAGAATATTTATATCAATCATACTGTGATATGTACAAATCCAGATATGTCCTATGCCCTAAATGTTGTGAGCATATACCAGAATGATTCGTAAGATGATCATTGGACAATAGTAAGGATATTCTTATGATCTTTTGGAAGAACTAAGAGTATAATATTTGTAGAAGTGACAAATAGATGGTTAGTTCATTGTAAAAGTACTACATTGATACTAGTTTTGTCACAAAGTAGAAATTAAGTTTATCTCAATCTAAACTAAGGGTGGCACAATATAATGGATTTGGATGAGTTCCAAAGTTAATACATTGTGACAGATACTACAACAAAAGGCTAAGTATATGACTGCTATAATAGCAGCTAAAGAGGGAATTTGTGTCAAGTAGTTTGTTATCAAACTAGGTGTAGTTCACAGTGGGATAATACTATGAAGATATATTGTACGACAATATTATCAACATGTTTTAACCCCAAAGAGCTAAAGGTCACACCGAAAGACCAAACTTATACAAAGCCATCTCATTATAGAATGAGTGATGCGTAGAGACACAAAGACATGCAATTACACACGGACCTGGAAGTGTCAGATCCGGAGATCAGTTGACCACTAGCAATAGTGTACATACAACACCAGAAAGCCATAGGTGTTGAATACACAAAGGTTTGAAACTAGATTATTGACTCTAGTGCAAGTGGGAGACTGTTGGAGATATGCCCAAGAGGCAATAATAAAGTGGTTATTATCATATCTTCACACTTATGATAAATGTTTACATACCATGCTATAATTGTATTAACCGGAAACATTAATACTTGTGTGATTTGTAAACTAAAATAAGAGTCCCTAGTAAAGCCTCTTGTTAAACTAGCTTGTTGGTTAATATATGATCATGGTTTCCTGATCATGAACATAGAGATGTTATTAACAACAGGATCATATCATTAGGAGAATGATGTGATGGACATACTCCTACTGATAAGCGTAGCATAAAGATCAAGTCATTTTAATAGTTCAATTGCTATATGCTTTCTGATACATAGTAACCTAATTCCTTCGACCATGAGATCATGCATATCACCTTTTCCGGATGGATGCTTTGATGTCATCAAACACCACATCGTAACAGGGTGGCTATAAAGGTGGCATTGAGTGTTCAGAAAGTATTGGTTGAAACACATGGATCAAGAGTGGGATTTGTCCATCCATATGACGGATAGATATACTCTGGGCCCTCTCGGTGGAATGTCATCCAATTAGCTTGCAAGCATGTGACTGGGTCACAAGGGATCACATATCACGGGAACGAGAAAAGAGTACTTATCGGTAACGAGGTTGAACTAGGTATGCAGAGATACCGATGATCATAACCTCGGATAAGTAAACTATCGTGAGACAAAGGGAAATTGGTATCGTATGTAAGTGGTTCATTCGATCGCAAAGTAATCGTAGAAATATGTGGGAGCCATATGAATTTCCAGATTCCTCTATTGGTTATTGTTCGGAGAAGTGTCTCGATCATGTCCGCATAATTCACGAACCGTAGGGAGACACACTTAAGGATTCGACGTTGTTTGAGTAGTTATGGTATTATGAGAAAGAGACCGAATGTTGTTCGGAGTCTCGGATGGGATCCGGGATATCACGAGGTGATCCGGAATGGTCCGGAGAATAAGATTCATATAAGGAAAGTCCCGTTTCGGAGTTCGGGAATGATTCCGGTGTTTTCATCGGGAATGTTCTAGAAGGTTCCGGATTGTCCGGCACTCCGAAGGGGGAGGGTACATGAATGTGTCATTGAATGATTGCATCATGTACTAAGTGTTCTTGCTGTTCCAAAACTGAAAAGTCAAACTGCCAGTTTGAAAGTCAAACGGCTAAAACAGGAAACTGTGGAAAACAGGAAACTGTGGGAAACAGGAAACTGTGGGAAACAAGCAAGAGGAGGTTGAAACCAACTTGGAGGAGGAGTCACTCTCCTCCAAGCCGGCGGCCAGACCTAGGCCGAGTTGGGGAGGGACTCCCCTCCCTCCCTGGCGCGCCTAGCCCCTCCACCTATAAAAGGAGGGGCAGGGCCTCCTCCTTGAGACACACAAGTTCCTATCCTCTAATCTCCGGTTTAGAGCCGTTTTGGTTTAGAGCTTCTAATTGCTTTAGCCTGCGGTTTAGAGCCTTCTAATTGGTGTGTCTAATCTCTAGACCACTAATAGCCCTCTCTCATACTCCACCATACTCGCTCCGGCTTAAGGCGAAGCCCTGCGAGATTTCCCCTCTACTTCCGGTACCACGCCGTTGTGCTGCCGGAATCGCGAGGAGAGTGCTACAACCTCCGCTGCCTGCTGGAACAAGGGAGAGGAAGGTCTTCGTCGAGTACCGAACGTGTGACCGACTGCGGGAGCGCTGCCGGAACGCAGCGCCGGAAGGATCGTCTACGCGATCTTGAGATCGGCAAGTGTACGACTACATTACCCACGAGAATCTGCTCTCGTTAAACACTTTGGAATCTTCGAGGGTAAGTTATTCCATCGACTCGTTGCTACAATCTAGTAGATAGATCTTGGCTTGTTTGTTTGTATGCGATAGAAAATTTTTGTTTTCCATGCTACGAACCCCTACACTTCCCCGTGCCACCTCGCCGACAACGCCCTCCATGCGTCCTCCTTACCATCAGCCCACGCGGGCATAACCTGAAAGAACAATACTCATTTGAAGAATGGATAATGCAATTAGCAACAACATAGAATCTGATTGACAATTTACTTACCCTGGTGTAATCTTCCTCGGTCATTTTTGGTTGGTTCTTCACATTCAAATGCTTCGGCGCCCTCTTGCCCAACTTCTCGGAGCTTCTGATTGTAGAACTACTGCCGTGTCAACCTCTGACAAGCCCCCCGCAAAGTCTTGTCCGCCTTCTCCTGGTCCTCCGGAAGCACCCTATAGAATCTCTGTAATCATACACAAAAAATATTGTGAGGCTCATAAGTTAGCATGGTGGGGTCATCAACTATGAACGAAACTCAAAAAGTTTGCCTTAACCAAAACTTGGTGATCACGGCATCATAAGCTTTCCCAGCATAGCCCGAATTTTTGGTGGCCTCATAGTGCGCCCAACTGGTGGCTAGCTTCCTCTCGCCGTTGGGGACAAGAGTGTAAAAGCCTGGCCAAAATTTCCTAATCAGAGCTCCAACCAAGGTGTTAGGCGCATGGGTACCTGGAAGAAATGTCCAATTGTTGCACAATAGTAAAACATTAGTACATGCCAAATTGTTATGACCAAAATTAAATTACATGTTCAAAATTAGTATAGCCACTTAATCAATGCCGTTAGGCGTAATTATGGGTTTCTCCTCCTCGGAAGCAGGTTCCTGTGCTTCCTTAGGGACACCCGATTCCCCACGAATCTTTGGCCTCTTTGGCCGCACCGACGGCCCCGACTCCTAGTCTCGAGGCTCCTCCTCCTGGTCTCAAGACTCCCCTTCCTGGTCTCGATACTCCCCATCCTGGTGTCGAGACTCCCACTCCAAGTCCCGAGACTCCTCCTCCAAGTCTCGAGAGTCCTCCTCCAAGTATCGAGAGTCCTCCTCCTCGTCAAGAGACTCCGAGTAAGCAGAGTGGGAAGCCACATTGCCAGAAGCGGAGGGTAGGTCACTCAGAAGGCGTAAACCTCGTCCTCCACCTTGTCCTCTTCCTCGTCCTACGCCTCGTCCTGCCCTCGGGGGAAGTCCCCCTCCTCCCTCACCTCGTCTTGCACCTCGTCCTGGCCTCGGAGGAAGTCCCCCTCCTCCTCCCTCACATCGTCATTCTCCCACACTGCCGTCATTGTAACGCGAGTTGGGAATGGGTTCTCTTCCACTTTTGGTAACCTTCTTCTGCTTCAAACACTTAAGCAAATAGGACGATGATTCCTTGCTTTGGCTCATATTGATCAATCACCTGCATTGAGAAGAAAAAATTTAGTATGAAGACATGATCCAATTAAGAAGCATAAATACTAAGAATAATAAAGATACTAAGCATAATAAAGATACTAAGAATAGTAAATATACTAAGTATGTTAAAGGCATGAAAGACATAAAAGACCATCACCACTCATCATCATCACTCTCATGTGTATGTCTTGGGTTCTCATCATAACTATCAACATCACTATCACATTAGAAGTAAGTTGGAGGATCATCGCATGGTGGAGGCTCATCGTTGCCATTGTCCAGATGTAACTTGGTGAGCATATCAATGTACTTTATATCCGTGACTACCTCACCACGAGTATGTGCATTGTTCTCGAGGTCCTCAAGACCTTGTAAGTCAAAGTCCCCAAAGTTCTCTTGCTCTTGATAGAAATCTCCCTTGTATGTTTTAGGGTTAATGTTGTTGTAATCATCATCGGAGGGCATGGGTAGCTTACCATGTGGCGATACCTGGAACACGACTTCCCAGCCCTTGAGTTCCTCTTTATGATATAGGTAGGATAAATAATAAACTTGTTTGGCTTGGTGAGCCACAATAAAGACATCGGATCCACTATTGGTGGTTAAAGGCCTAACTTCAACTAACCCAATGGAAGGGGTACTTCTATATCCACCGCGTGGGTCGAACCAGTGGCATTTGAACACAACAAGCTTGAGTTCTAGGGGCGTATTATTGAACGTCAGCTCGTATACGTTTTGTAACCTTCCGTAGTAATCAAAGTCATCGGCTCCTCTGGTGAAGACCCCGGTATTTATAGTTTTGGCATTTGGCCGACGGTTCTAGTAAGACTCTGTATGGAAGCGATAACCATTCACATCATACTTCTCATACATCTCGACTTTACAGTTACAACCCTAGGAGACACATCTCAACTCATCCGACATCTCAACATTGGGATCGGCTCCCTACAAGTTGCGTACACATTGTGCATTAGTTACGTGTAATACGAGGGATAAGTCAGATTGCCAGGTAAGAGGGACAGGTTATAAATTACCTTTTCATAGAACCAAGACGTGAAACTTTTATTTTCGGCCCCCCTTTCAGAAGGGTTTCCAACTCTGCATCATCGGATCCGTCGTTCCCGACCACATTTCATCCATGAATTGGCTAAAAAGAGAAAATACGTATTAGATTAAAATCGAGTTACTAGTTGCAAAGAATTTGTTCACTATTTTACCTAAGGAAACTAGGCACTTGATTTTCTTCCTCCTCTTCATTCTCACCGCGGACCACTTCCTTCATGTTCATAAGCATGATGGCGCCTAAGTTGATGTAGGCGCGCTTCGTTGAAAACCCCAAGAGCAAGGTGTGAAGCAGCACAACAACAAGTCTTCCCTCAGTAGAGACCAAGGTTATCGAACCATAATGAGGAAGGAAACGTCACACAGGTATTGCAAGAAACGCGGAGACCTGTACAACACAAACTCAAGACTTTGCCCCAACGAATCAGTGAGGTTGTGAAGCTCACCGGTTTGCTGTACCAAAGGATTAAACATATGGTGTGGAAGGTAATGGTTTGCAGCAAGTAAACAAGTAACAGTGGAGGATGTATTGATGGTAAAGATTGGACCGGGGTCCATAGTTCACTAGAGGTGCTCTCCTTAGATAAACAACATGGCATGAAGGGTAAACAAATTACAGCAGGGCAATTGACAGGAACTAAGCAAGGCATAACAATGCAATTACTAGTCAGAAAGATCCTATGAGATTCAATTGGGAAATACAACAAGATACATAGACCGCCATCCAACTGCATCTATGACTAGAAGTCCACCTTCAGGTTATCATCCGAACCCCCTCTAGTATTAAGTTGCAAGCAACAGACAACTGCTTTAAGCAAAGTGTGTAAGGTAAACAATCCACATGTTTCATGAACAAGATACCGTTGCTTACTCCCTAGTAGCAACATCACATCTACAACCAAAGAGATTATTGTCACTTCCCTTAGAAACTAGAGGCATGAACCCACTATCAAGCATAAATACTCCCTCTTGGAGTCACTACAACTACTTGGCCAAGATAGCTACTAACAACAGAGAGCATGCAAGATCACAAACAACACAGACATGATAGAATCATAAAGATAAAACCATTAATCAAACTAACATAATAATGTCAATATCCATCGGATCCCCGCAAACACAACATGCATGATTACAAATAGATTATATCTTGATCATGAACGGATCTCACAATATCTATACATGAAAGCACAAATGATGAGATACAACCATCTAGCTACTACATGGACCCATAGTCCAAGGTGGACTACTCACGAATCATACCGGAGAGAAGGCCTCCGGGATGATCTCCCCTCCAGTAGGGTGCCGGGAAGAACTTCAGATCCCCCCGATCTAGGGACGATGGTGGCGGCGGCTATAGACGGTTTCATGGATATTTGATCGGGTACTCAGAGTTTCTGCATCAGGGGCTTCTTATAGGCGAAGGGGGAGGCTGAGGCGGCGGCTAGAGGGGGCAAACCCTACCCAGGCGCGGGGTAGGGCCCACCCGCACCTAGGGGGGTTTAGCCACCCTGGCACGCCTCCTCGTCTCTCCTCTGGACTTCTTGTTCCCCACGGAAAGTAATTGACTTTGTCATTTGTCCCATCCAATTCCGAGAATATTTCTTTACTAACTTTTCTGAAACCAAAAACAGGAGAAAATAGGCATATGGCACTGTTGCAACTTGTTAATAGGTTAGTACTAGAAAACATGTAAAAAGCACCTCAAAGTGTAGACAAGTAAAGCAAAGTAGAAACTAAACAAGCATGGAGCATCAAAAATTATAGATACGTTTCGAACGTATCAACATCCCCAAGCTTAACTCCTGTTTGTCCTCGAGTAGGTAAGTGATAAACAGAATAATTTTTGAGGTGACATGCACCCTCACAATAAAGATCCAACTATTTGCAAGCATTGAAAGCTGGGAACAAAGAACTCTAAACATGTGCATGAAAGGATGTAGTTCTAACAATAGGACATAGTAACTATGCATGAAACATGGCAAGCTAAAAACAAAGATCATGAATAACATGCATTGAATTTTTTTTGTCTGTTTCACATACAGAAAACATAGCATAGTGGCAATCAACTTGTCCCTCATAGAGTAGCAATTAGATGCATAGGACACCTTCAAAGTTCACAAGGGTGACTAGAAACAAATAGCACAAGAACAAGTAATATCACAATATGCATCAATTAATAAGCTTTGGAACACTGCACACAAGATGACAACTATGCTCTCTTAATGGTGCCTAAAGGTAGAAGGTGGAGACTCAAATAATGGTGGAAGAAAGGCCTTTTATATAAAGGAAGCAGGGATTACAAGTTTCAAAAAGAGCTTCCAAAAATTATGGTACTTGTTAGCTTTCAGCCCTCATTGCCCCTATCATAAGCATCTTGAAGTGGTTAAGGTTAAAGTGGCAAAGCTAGAGTATATGCTTGACGAAGTATAAGTTGGCAATCTCAAGTCCCTTGAATACGAGGGACACACCTCATGCATACTCAACTTTGGATCCATGGAAGTTCTTGTCATTGTAAGTATTTGCATATCATTGAGAACCGCCAACGGGGTACCCCTTGCACATGGTACAGGAGCTTTCCCAAACCAAAATGACAAGGCAAGCAGACAGTGAGCATATCAACAATCTTTTTATTTACCATATGCATAGATTTTTATACATGATGATTCATAGATAGCTCACTATGGTGATGCTGCAAGTTTCCACCATGATTAGGCATGGCTTAGGCTAGTGGCCCAGGCGTTTCTCTAACACAAAATACAAACTCCATGGACTTACAAGTTCTCTCTTTATTTCACACCAACATCCATAGACAAAATAACATGATATCAACTGAGTACAAAAGTACAAGTGCAATGTTGAAAACGTTCCCCGTGACATCACGGTTCTGCTAATTCCAACTTATAAGTGCAAGCATATACAACAAAGTTGTCACAATGATTCAAGTTTATTAGGGGCAAAGAATGAAGTGTGCCATCAAGTTCGTGAGGGTTTTAATCACTAAGTTTTCACATAACAAAACAGTTTTTAATTGGAAGATAGTTGAAAACAAGAATATACTTGGAATGGTGTAACACACCATGCATAGGAGTTTATAGTGGACACTTTGGAAAAACTTGGTTTCTTAGAAGTTGGAAGCATGAGTAGAACTTACTCATACAAGTGGAGGCTAGCAAAAGACTAGGAGCAACCAACTAAGAGAGCATAATGGCCATAATCATGCAATGCAACAAAGCATACTAATCAAAGCAAAGAGTGGTACTACAAGTCAAGGACTAAATGATCATAGAGGCTAATGGTGACTTGTGAGAGTCATAACATGGTGTAAGCATGTGCCAAGTCAACCCAAGAAAAGCATCAATGGAGAATACCACAATATTATGCTTTTGCATGCTAAAAAACGCATAATTTATTCAAGGCACACTAAGAAATCCCAGTTGTTTGGAACAACACATGCTACAGAAATAATCACTAAGCATAATGCAAAAACAACACCTAGCATGGCATGCTAAAGTCTAAGTCACAGTCAATGCAAGCTCCTCTTGCACTTCAAGCAAGAACTTACTACTCCTTTCCAACACCAAGCAAACTTTTTTGCAAAACAACACAGCGAGAACGGGGGTACAAACTACTTTATTCAAGCAAACTAAACAACCTAAGCAAAGCAAACAAAAACCAATACGCTCCAAGAACAACACAACTGTGCATGAAACAATAAAAACGAAGTGTCTAGACAGACCTGAGCTTTTTATTGATGAAGAAGGGGATGCCTTGGGCATCCCCAAGCTTTGACGCTTGTACCTCTTGGATATTTCTTGGGGTTAAACCATGGTGGAATCCCCAAGATTGAGCTTTTATCCATTCTTCATCTCATTATATCATTCTCTCTCTACACCTGAAATTTTTCCTTCATACAAAACTTCACACAATCTTCATTAACAACATTAGTTTATTCAAAAGATATTAGACCACTGGCAAAGCTTTGGAACAACAATACTTTTCACTAAAAACACAGGATACTGTAGCAACTCCTTAAAAAATCTCAATTTACCTTAAGGGAACTCAAAAATAAATCAATAAGAAGCAAATGCAAATAATGGCAGAAATCTGTCAAAAAAGACCAGCAGGTAGAAACCGATTTTTTCGAACATCTTATGTTGCTCAAATCAAAAGGTGTTGAACTAACGGAAGTTAGCTAACATATTGAGGGATTTATTCGTATATTTTGAGCTCAATCTGGGTTACAGAGACTCCTCACGATTTTTTTAGTGGAGGACAGAAATCTGTTTCGGGACAGCAACTCCCCAAATCTTACTTCCCTCTCATTAGAGGTCATTCTTGGCACAAAAAGCAAACAAAAAGGATAATAAGAGGTCATTACTGAAGTAATAACTTCCAAGACTCAAGGAAACTCTTGGGTTATCTCCCAACAAGTACTTTTCTTTAACGCCTTTAAGTTAGGCACAAGAAGCAAGAATAATCAAGTATTTTCAAATGAAGAAGCATTAATATCATATCTTGCTTTCAAAGGAGTAGCAAAAAGCAACTTCTATCTCCTCACAGGGAAGTGTTCAAGACCTTTTTTGAATGGAAATTGATATTTGATGGTGCCTTCTTTCATATCAATGATGGCACCAACTGTTCTAAGAAAAGGTCTTCCCAAAGTAATAGGACAAGAAGCATTGTATTCAACATCCAAAACATAGAAATCCACAGGGACATAAGCATTATTAACCATAATGAGAACATCATTAATACTCCCCATGAGTTTCTTTTTAGCATTATCATTGAGTGGGGCATCCAAATAACAATCTTCTAATGGTGGCAAATCAAGCATTTCATAAATCTTCCTAGGCATAATAGAGATACTAGAACCAAGATCACATGAAGCTTTGAGATCAAAGTCATTCACTTGCATATTAATAATGGGTTCCCAACTATCTTCTACTTTCCTAGGAATAGAAGCTTTGTGTTTTAGCTTCTCTTCCTTAATCTTAACAAGAGCATCTGTAATGTGTTTGGTAAAGGCAACATGCATATCACTAGCATCAGGACTTCTAGCAAGCTTTTGTAGGTACATAATCACTTCAGAAATATTGCAACCATCAATATCAAAATCAAATTTAGTATCACTAGTAGTAGGATCAATAGGCTTAGGCATAGTAGGAGGAGGAATAGGGACTACTTGTGGTTTAGTGGTGATGGTGCACACACTATTGTTTCTATCAATTTCAGCTTCCCTTTTCCACTTAGCATGGAGTTGAGCTAACAGCCTAACATTTTCATCAATAGTAACTTGTATGGCATGAGCAGTAGCAAAGGTATTTTCCATAGTTTCAGGTTTAGTAGCCATTTTATTAATCAAAGACGACTGAGCTTCAGACAAAGAGGATATATTTTTCTCAACAGTTAAAAGCTTTTCCTCTATAGTCTTATTGAAAGTGGTTTGTTTACTAATAAAGTCCTTGAGCATGACTTCAAGTTTAGAGGGGGCACTTCTAGAATTATTGTAAGAGCTTCCATAGGAATTGCCATTATTAGGAGGATAAGGCCTATAATTGTTGTTGCTACCAAAATTATTCCTATAGGCATTGTTGTTGAAATTGTTGTTTCTAATGAAGTTCACATCAACTTGTTCTTCTTGAGCAACCAAAGAGGCTAAGGGAACACTATTAGGATCTAGAGGAGCTTTCCCATTAACAAGCATAACCATAATAACATAAATCTTTTCACTCAAAGAGGAAGTTTCCTCAACAGAATTTACCTTCTTACCATGTGGAGCTCCCTCAATATGCCATTCAGAGTAGTTAAGCATCATATTGTCAAGGAGTCTTGTTGCAGCACCCAAGGTGAGGCCCATGAAAGTACCTCCAGCAGCTGAATCTAGCAGGTTCCTTGAAGAGTAGTTCAAACATGCAAAAAAAATCTGGATGATCATCCAAGTAGTGAGTCCATGAGTGGGACAATTCTTAACCAAAGTTTCCATTCTTTCCCAAGCTTGAGAAACATGTTCATTATCAAGTTGTTTAAATTTCATAATGTCACTGCTCATAGCAATAATCTTAGCAGGAGGATAGTATTTTCCAATAAACGCATCTTTGCACTTAGTCCAAGAATCAATACTATTTTTAGTCAAAGAAAGCAACCATTCTTTAGATTTTCCTCTCAAGGAGAAAGGAAAAAGATTGAGCTTAATAATATCTCCATCTACATCCTTATACTTTTGCATTTCACGGAGTTCAATAAAGCTATTGAGATGGGAAGCAAGATCATAAGAACTAGCACCAGAAAATTGCTCTCTCATCACAAGATTTAACAAAGCAGGCTTAGTTTCATAAAAGGTAGCATCGGGAGCAGGTGGAGAAATATGTGTGCTAAGGAAATCATTGTTGTTGGTGCTAGTGAAGTCACACAACTTGGTGTTCTCAGCGGAGTTCATTTTGGCAAAGGTGGGCAAGCAAAAAATAGCAGCAGCAGCTGGAGCAGGAACTAATTTTTTTTGTGTTTTAGAATAAATAAAGCAAACCAAACTAGACTAATTTTTTTGGGTTTTTTGGAAAAAGGCAAACAAAACCAAGCAAAAGAAACAAAGCAAACTAAAAACAAAGTAAAGAGAAAGGAAGTGAAGGACTCCCCTAGTGAAGACGTCCTTGGCCTCCCCGGCAACGGCGCCAGAAAACTTGTTGATGGCGCCTAAGTTGATGTAGGAGCGCTTCGTTGGAAACCCCAAGAGCAAGGTGTGAAGCAACACAACAACAAGTCTTCCATCGGTAGAGACCGAGGTTATCAAACCAGAAGGAGGAAGGAAACGTCACACAGGTGTTGTAATCAACGCAGAGACCTGCACAACACAAACTCAAGACTTTGCCCCAACTAACAGTGAGGTTGTCAATCTCACCGGTTGCTGTAACAAAGGATTAACTGTATGGTGTGGAAGGTAATGGTGGTTTGCAGCAAGTAAACAAGTAAAAGTGGTGGATGTATTGATGGTAAAGATTGTACCGGGGTCCATAGTTCACTAGAGGTGCTCTCCTTAGATAAACAACATGGCATGAAGGGTAAACAAATTACAGCAGGGCAATTAACAGAAACTGAGCAAGGCATAGCAATGCAATTACTAGTCAGAAAGATCCCATGAGATTCGATTGGGCAATACAACAAGATACATAGACCGCCATCCAACTGCATCTATGAATAGAAGTCCACTTTCAGGTTATCATTCGAACCCCCTCCAGTATTAAGTTGCAAGCAACACACAACTGCTTTAAGCAAAGTGTGTAAGGTAAACAGTCCACATGTTCCATGAACAAGAGACCATTGTTTTCTCCATAGTAGCAACAACACATCTACAACCTAAGAGATTATTGTCACTTCCCTTGGAAACTAGAGGCATGAACCCACTATCGAGCATAAATACTCCCTCTTGGAGTCACTAGCAACTACTTGGCCAAGATAGCTACTAACAACGGAGAGCATGCAAGATCACAAACAACACAGACATGATAGAATCATAAAGACAAAACCATTAATCAAACCAACATAATAATCTCAATATCCATCGGATCCCCACAAACACAACATGCATGATTACAAATAGATTAGATCTTGATCATGAACGGAGCTCACAAGATCTATACATGAAAGCACAAAGGAGAAGATACAACCATCTAGCTACTACATGGACCCATAGTCCAAGGTGGAACTACTCACGAATCATACCGGAGAGAAGGCCTTCAGGATGATCTCCCCTCCGGTAGGGTGCTGGGAAGAACTTCAGATCCCCCCGATCTAGGGACCATGGTGGCGGCGGCTACAGACGGTTTCATGGATATTTGATCGGATACTCAGGGTTTCTGCATCAGGGGCTTCTTATAGGCGAAGGGGGAGCTTGACAACCTCACTGATTCGTTGGGACAAAGTCTCGAGTTCGTGTTGTGTAGGTCTCCACGTTGTTTGCAACACTTGTGTGACGTTTCCTTCCTCCTTATGGTTCGATAACCTCGGTCTCTACTGAGGGAAACTTGATGCTTTGCTCATCACACCTTGCTCTTGGGGTTCCAACGAAGTGTTCCACGTCAACACTGGGTGCACGAATCAAGCCTTCATATTATCCTTTGACTTTTCAGGAATGTTTAGAATTGTGTAAAAGAGAGACTCTATGACATTATTTTCAGTGTGCATCACATCAATGTTATGGGGAAGTTCGTAGTCCTTGTAATACTCGAGCTTCGTTATGCCTGCCTCGTGTGTCCAGTTGTGTGTTACACCATATCCCTCAAATTGTGGGACACCGGACATGGTACGCACGAGAGCACGTAACTCAGCATCAACAGCAGCACCATCGAACATTGGTATCTCTTTTTCTTCAAGCACAACTTTGCCCTTGATGAAGTTCTTTTTGTCTTGTCTGAACGGATGGTCTATTTTGAGGTACGGTCGATGCGTGTTAAATGCGGAATACTTTTTACCCGCCTTGAGCCAAAGGAACTCAAGTAGATGCCTGCACACCAGGCATGGCCACTTACCAGCTGTACACCATCCGCAGAATAGGGCATACCCGGGCACGTCGTGCATGGAATAGTGGAACCAAACTTTCATGTAGAAGTTTTTCTTCGATGCACGGTCGTATGTCAACGTCCCGTCGTGCCAAGAGTGGTTCAGATCTTCCACAAGCGGCTGCATGTACACACTCAAATTCTTCCCCAGGTATTCAGGCCCTAGAATGATCAGCGACAGGAATATGGTCTTCCTTTGCATTAGGGCTCCGGGAGGAATATTGAGCGGAATAACAAACACGGGCTAGCAGATATACGAGGCAGTCGACATACCATATGGATTGAATCCATATGTTGCTATTGCAATTATGATGTTCTGAGCCTCTCCTGCCTCATCGGGGTGGTCTCTATCAAAGTTCTTCCATGCCTTACCATCAGATGGATGTCCCATCTTTACCTGTTCGTGCTCATCCTCGTATCTCTTCCCCGTCTTGTGCCACGTCATCTGTGTGGCAGACTCCTTGGTCATGTAAAGCCGCTGGATTCTTTTTATGAATGGGAGATAACGAAGAATCTTCATGGCGACTTTTGTCTGCGTCATCTGACCATCGTCTCCCTGTACCTCATGATCCCTAGAGGCCCCACACTTTCTACAGTAACTGTGATCCGCAAACTGTTTCCAAAACAAGAGGCAACCTTTTGGACAACAATCTATCTTTTGGTATTCCATGCTGAGCGCTCGCATGATTTTCTTTGCTTCGTACATGGTTTTAGGCAGACAATGCCCTTCGGGCAACATGTTACCATACGTTTGCAGATGATCTTCAAATCATGAACGGGTGTTGCCGTACTGGAGCTTTGGCTAGTGCTTGCGATATGGCATTGAGCTGAGAAATCTTGAACCTTCGTATAGAGGCCTCTTAGCCGAGGCCATCAAATCATAGAAGGCCTTCATGCTTGGCTCCGGTTCCTCTGGTTCAAGAGGTTCCTCCGGTTCTGGCGGTTCATATGGTCCATGTGAAGGTGGCGAATCTGGCATGTCGGCATCATGGATATCATCTAGCAAATTTCTAATCCCGTCGCCCTCATTGCCATTGATCTCTTGCCGCATCACCTCACCTCTATCATGTTCGTTCTAAGTAAAGTCAACTGCCATGACGAAGTCCGGCATATACCCAAATCTCCAAAGGTGTTTTTTCATTTCCTCCTTTGACTAACGATGACGCTTATTGCAATGAGCGCAAGGGCAAGTTGGACGAATGCTTGCCCTTGAACCACGCGCTAACTCCTTCACTAACAGATCAGTCTTCCATGCCCACTCATATGTTCTATCAACAACACTAGTACGACCACTATACATCCACTCATTATCAGCCATCCTCTGCTTTATTGGGAGCCAAACAATAAACATAGCATTTCATATCAAATAATAGCATGAAACTAAATGCATCATATTTTCTATTTATCTACCAGGAAAAATGCATGACCTACATCTCTAATAGGTATAGAGGGTCCTAGCAGCCGCCAGATCCGTAGATTGAGTACGTTCTCCATGCTCTACCCTGCTTCGAGCCAGATTTTGGCAGCACCTCCCCGCTGCTCTCTCGATACACGTCTAAGCAAAAAAGCCGATATGATGTGCATCCGGAGAACAACGGGGAGGCGCTGCCAAAATCCTGACTCGGACCAGGGCAGAGCATGGAGAACGTACCCAACTACGCATCCACCGACTGTCCCGTAAATGCCGCAAGTGTTATGGTTCAGAATATGCGACCTCTAATGTATATTATCCGCGTAACACTGGCAGACGGGAAATGACACCTAGGTGACGCGACTTAATGTGGAAATGGAATCTACTGACATAAAAATGCTAGGGATGAGATGGAGTTCTAGCTCACCCTCGATGGTAGATGAAGTAGGCGACCTCTGGGGCGATGACCTCCGGGACGGTGATGTGGTCACGACGAGGACTACTATACAAAATGAAAAAATGTTACCATAATTGATAAATTAAAGTCTTGCTAATTTTATGGAGGCAAGTACAACGATGAAATATTTTATAATGTTACAAATGTTAATTACTATGAACATTAAAGATTTGCTAATGTTATGGACACAAATATAATTTATAATTGCTAATGTTATGAACATAAATATAATTTCTAATGTTATGCACACAAATATAATTTCTAGGGTTAAATAAAACTCATGATTGCCCGGGCATGCTCCGGCTTGGGTGGCTCAGGGTGGTAGCCGATGGCAGCAGGGAGGTGGAGGGGCGCCGGGGAAGATGGGATGCTAGGAAGAAGGGGCAGGGAGGAGGAGGAGGCGCTGGGGAGGAGGAGAGACAATGAGGAGGAGGAGGGGCATGGGAGGAGGAGGGGAAGGGAGCGGGGGCGGCATGGAGGAGGGGAGTAAGGAACGACGGGGGAGAGGGGAGTAGGGGCTGCGCGTGGGGAGGAGATCGCGGATGGGAGAAAGAGGAGGAGGGAATGGTGGTGGCATCTCGGCGGGAGGGACAAGGAGCGGCCGTGGTGGCGAATCGGGGGGAGGGAGCGCACGGCGGCTGGGTGGCGGCGCGGGTGCGGGTGGTGGCGCTGCAAGCTCGAGAGGGGAGGGACGGGTGCGCGTGCGAGACGAGAGGGAAGGGGCCAGTGCGCTCGGGCCTGTTGGGCCTTATCCACATGAGGTCTAGGCTGACGGCAAGGCCGTCGGCGTAGACAATCTAGAAAAAACAGGCCATCTAGGCCGACGGGATTCCCGTCGGCGTATACAATTATTAAAAAAATATTCTAAAAATGATTATTTTTTATTAAACTTCTATCTATATTTTGTGTGTGGTTATATTACGCAAGATTTGGAGACATCCTGGTGCTAGTTTCCCAAGGAAAACCCTAGAAGTGGGCACCGTGAATCGACCCCCCTAAACTTCTTCGTTTGAAGGTATATACCAACGAACTTTATCTAAGTGTTATCCATCTAGGTCATATCTACATCTAGGAGCTAGGTTTTCCATCTAGGAGCAATCCACCACCCTTGTGCATGTATGCTAGGGCCACACTCATGTTCCCGTGGCATCCCGGCCCTCGGGCGGTCATTTTTCGACGAAACCCTAATATGAGGGCCCCGCATGTCTACCCCCGTAGCATTCTCCATACGAGGGTTGACCAATGTACTTTTTTGGTGGTTTAGGTTTGTTTAGGTCATATCTATATGGAAAACCAAGGATAGGCCCAAGGTTCCACCGGTTTACCTACATTTGACCCACAGTGGGAGTCTCCTCCTACATGTCCAACACTTCTCTAAGTGTTATCGAATGCAACAGTGGATGGTCACACCCGGGAGCTAGGTTTTCCATCTAGCAGCAACCCACCACACTTGTGCATGTATGCTAGGGCCACACGCATGTTCTCGTGGCATCCCGTCCCTCGGGCGGTCCTTTTCTGATGAAACCCTAATCCGATGGCCCCGCGGGTCTACCCTCGTAGCATTCTCTGTACGAGGGTTGACAAATGCACTTTTTTGGTCGTTTAGGTTTTTTAGGCCATATCTACATGAAAAACCAAGGACAGGCCGAAGGTTCCACTGGTTTACCTACGTTGACCCGCGGCGGGAGTCTCCTCCTACATGTCCAGCACACTTCTCTAAGTGTTATCGCATGCAACATGGACGGTGTAACACCCTCAGAATCGGACCTATGCAAGTTTTAGCGAAACCTGCCAAACCCGCATAGAAACGATTCAAAGGTGCCCACCAGGCACTTTCGTGCGGGTGGAGAACGAAGTAATAACATTACACAACAGTCCTCGATGGGACCCACAGAACAGATATATATAACAGCGACTCAATGAGTCAAGAACACAGATATAATATACAAAGATCCAAATCACCTTGAAAATGATAGAGCGTCCGACTACGGACAAGATGCAAATGGGGCTAAGAGCCCTGAAGAATAACCAATGGCGTCCATAACCCTGCCCAGGCCAAGCCGGAAGGGTAACCCTGCTAACGACGTCGATCTCAAAACCTGCTTAAACAAAAGGGGTGCCGACAAAGGGCAAAGGAAAAAGAGGAGCGTCAGTAGTGAGGCCAGTACACGGCGAGACTAGAATTCGGCGGTCCTCGCCTACATAGGTATGGTGGACTGAAGCGGCAGCGGCAGCAAGCACTAAACAACCTATAGAGACTCGATACAACTGGCGACAATTAGAGAGGGGTGAGGAAGACCTATTCGGACCCAACCTGATACTATCATCAAACAAACCCATCCTGGCGTTTCCCCCTCGACACCGATCGAGGAAGTCAACCGAGGAACTCACACAGTTGGCAGTTTTATTTATTCAGTTATCGTTGCAGCAATTACTAGTCAGGTATAGATAATCATCCTGATAAAGTAAGCAGTGGGCACTTTTAGTTAACCATTCCGTGGTAGTTGCAACAATTACTAATCAGATATAGATAGCATGAGATAACCCAAAACCCAGCAGTTGTTGGTACTTTTATTCAGCCATCTCGTTGTAGTTGCAATACTTACTAGTCAGGTACAATGGTCGCAAGCGACAATCCAAACAAGCAGTTGTGGGCAGTATTATTTAGCCATTCCATTATAGTGGAGCTGATTACTAGTCATTATAAGTCAAATTTATAGCAATAAACTTTAGTTATGCTTGTCTATGGTCGAGATACTGTGCTCCAAGTCGTCCATAACCGCGGACACGGCTTTCAGAAAGTTTTACCCGGCCGGGGTGCACCAATAGCAACACACACTCGATCAACCTCGGAAAAACCAAATCAAAACCCAACGAGGCCTTCACGACAAAGCAATCACAGGATTGAGAAATATTTCAGGGGGCCACCCCTTGGAGTACACCCGCAACAAAGTAAGCAAGCTCCGAGACGGACTCAAGGTTTGCGTCAGTGGCTGTAAACGACAGCAGATCCCCAAACGGGGACTGTCGATACCGCGAAAACACTCCGCTTCCAAAACAGTACAGCGTGCTCCTCACACAATCGTAAATAAAGCAGTAAAGCATGGCATAGGTACAGGATAGTAAATAAAACCTCAAACTAGTTGTGTCCCCAAGAAATAAAACTGAATCAAGCTCTGGCTAAGGGGGGTCCCATATACCTCCCGGATGTGGATAGCGCGATAAATCAAGGAACAGGTATCAAGTACTCGGGGTCCTACGGGACACAAGTGGGCGTTCGGAAAACCAAATATTATCTATCACCCACCGATGCCTCTGCTTATTTCAATTTTAGTTGTTAAACAGGAATTAAAGTGAGCGATAAATAAAATTATGATCATCTCCAACATCAACATGCGGCAATACATCAACAACTGTGGCACTTGACGACACGCAACAACACTTGAGCAAGCGACTACGACGCGCAAGTCCAACTATCTACCAAACAACAGGTAATAGGATGTGTCCAAGGCAATATACGGCTGCAAGGGATATCAAGGGTACGGAAACTAGAGCATCGCAACACAGATAGCAATAGATCAACAGGAGGAAATAAATACTACAAAAGTAAGATAGGTAGAAAGGGGGAGATGCTCGCCTGAAAACATTGTCGAAGGTTCATCCGAAGATCGGGGCGAGGCTCACATCAACTCGATGGCCTTATCCGCGAAGAAGCAAAACACTAGAATAAACACCAGATGCAATATTTAATACTACGGCAAAAGATCGGCATGCTTATGATATGATGCATGACATGGCAAAGATGCGATGCAATTAGGTCATATTAAGTGGAACCAGGGGTCCCGACAATTAATTAAATGGTTCAAGTTATTTAGCTACCCCGCAAATTAAATGTTGTTTAGCAAGACAACAGTTGGCACCGACTCGCTACACATGTTTAAATGAGGCCAATATGAGACTAGATTTGCCCGCATATGGGCCCCATATTTAATTATTAGGTGAATCGGCATAAGGCCCCCAAACCACACAAATATGCATGCAAGTATGGCAATTAATATGCATCAAGTTGTTATTACTTTTATAAAATAGGGCTCGAGAAAAGGGGTCACACATTAGAGGGTCTCGACGAACTTGGGGTTCCGGGGTTCGGGGTCCGGTCTCGGGGCTCGACGGATCTGGGGTTCGGGGTTCGACGGAAGCCTTCTCGGATGTCAGAGGTAGGTCTTGGCGTATCCGTGGTCTTCGGGTCGTGTCGATGGTCATGGCGTTCGGGATGAAGCACTTGTCGCATCTACCGTCCTCGGGTCATGTCGACGGCCGTGGCGTTCGGGAAGAAGTACTCGGCGTTCCGTGAGGTAGTCCTTGTCGCGTCCGGTCCTCGGGGTTCGACGGGTGTCTTGGCGTCCCATGGAGGCGAGCTTGGAGTTAGGCGGTAGATCTTGTCGATCCACTCCAACGGCCTTGTTGTTCCGCAACGTAGATCTTGGGGATATTTCGGGGTTCCACGGGTTCGGCTTGACAAACGGAATCCGTGAACGGGTCTTGGCGAACTTGGCGGTTATTCGGATCCGGGCATCGGGGTACTCGAGCCCGTGAGGCGATCTTGTCGTTCCGTGTAGACGATCTTGTCAACGTGGTGGCCGATGGAGAACTTAGCGAATGTCGTAAATCCCTCTTGGTTCCGGGATGTAGCCCTACGGTTTTCGACTTCCTTGGTCGGCGAAGATCTTGGCATCACGCATGAAGACTTGACGAAACGGGAACACCAAGGCCGACAGCTTCCGCCCATCACCCGCATCACAGGCCCACCAGGACACCAGGAACAGCAAGGGAGATACGGCAGCAGGGGCAGCAGCGGCACATACACGCTGGAAAGAGGCGAAGGCCGGCCGATGACGGGGGTCCCACGGCGACGGCGGTGCTGGCCGCAGGCCAGGGAGACGGCCAGGACGCGGAGGGTAGGAGGCGGCCAGGGACGAGCGACGGGCGCCGGGCGGGGACGTCGGGGAGAGGGAAGGCGGCGGACGCGGAGAGCTCCGGGAGGGTGCGGTGATGAGCTCGAGAGGAGCCCGTGGCGTCGAAGCTTGGGGTCGATGCGGTCGGGCCGCCGGCTGACGCGAAGAGGGACACAGAGGAAGGGCGGTGACGGAGGGGTCTGGCGGTCGACGGCGAGCGCCAGGGGGAGAAAAGCGGGGTGCAGCGGGGCGGAGCGTGCCGACGGGGAGGGCGGCGCTCGCCGGAGCCGCAGGGGAAGAGGAGGCGGGATGGGAGCGTGGCGGCGGAGGAGGCCGGGCTCGGGCGGCCGGTGCGCTGGAGCGGGGGAGGGCGCTGGCCGGCGGAGCTTGACGGGCGGAGGCGCGCGGGAGCCCGGGGCGAGGTGGGGGATGGTTGAGGTCGACGTCGGGCCGGCGGAGATGACCTGAAGGCGGCGGCGGTTCTCTGGGGAGGTTGGCGGCGGGGAGGAACGGAGGGAGAGGAAGGGGAGCGAGCGGGCGGCGGCGATGGGGCCTGGCGGCGCGCTGGGTGGAGCGGGCGCCGGCGGCGTGTGGTCGCCGGGGTGGAGAAAGGAGGAAGAAGGAGAGCGTCGGTGGCGTGAGGGAGGCGCGTCGGGGAGAGCCAGGGAGGGAGAGGGAGGAACGGCGCGTGGTGGGGCGTGTGTTGGGGAAGGTGGGGCCCAGGGGACAGGAGCGGGCCAGGGGGTGGGGATCGGCTGTGGGGAAGGTGGGGGCGCGGTGTGCTGTGTGGCCTGCGTGTGTGAGCGTGTGGTGTGGGTAGGGTGAGAGAGAGAGGGTCTAGGTGGAGGGCTAGGATTGGTTAGAGGTGAGAGGGTAGCTGAGTTGGCGAGAGGCTATTGGAGGGAGTGAGGTGGAGGGTTGGGCTGGGTAGATAGTTTGGTAGGTTTAGGAATTAGGTGGACCGTTTTAATTTCTGGGGCGGTCGTTCGGGTCATTCGGCCCGTTCGACTGCCCCACTAAAAATAATGCAAAACTTTATTTATTTAAACGGACCGTTTGCAAAACATATTTAGTCAAAACAAAATATTCCGGCGACCCGGGTTTGTGTTTGAATAAAGACGGGGCGTTTGGAAAACAAGAACCGGTTTTTCCAAAAATAGTTTTATACAAGCACACGCAAGATGATGACGATGCTCAAATGCAATGCGGCATGATGATATGAGCATGCGGTCATGACGATGCAATGCACAAAAACAACGCGATTTTCTAGTAGTGGTTTTGCGGGATGCCACAGACAGTCACACCCGAGAGTGATGACCCACAAGTATAGGGGGTGTATCGTAGTAATTTAGATAAATAGGAGTGTCGATCCCAACGAGGAGCAAAAGGTGTTGACTAGTGGTTTGGATCAGGAATTCTCTGTAAAAACTTAGCAAACAGATTTTTAGGATTTTTTGATAATGTAAAGAAATAAAGCGCGAGTAATAAAAGACAATAATAGTAATTGCAGCAAGTGGCCCAATCCTTTGTTTAGCAAAGGACAAGCCAGTTGTATTACTTATGCGGACCAAACGTTCTCGAGGACACATGGGAGTACTGCCAAGTGCTTTCGCTTCATATAGTTGATTAATCTTCTTTGGTTGGATAAGTGTTATGTGGGTGAACCTATGCTAATGTACCGACCTTACTTGGACTAATACATACTTATGATTATACCCCTTGCAAGAATCCGCAACTACAAGAAAGTAATTAAGATAGAAATCTAACCATAGCCTTAAACTCTGATATCCTACACTCCCTTGTGCAAAGGTTTCCTAATAGGGGTTTGGGTTTCTGTCACTCCGGCAACCCCACAATTAGTAGCCAAATACACAATGCATTCCCCTAGGCCCATAAATGGTGAAGTATCATGTAGTCGACGTTCACATGACACCACTAGAAGAATAACACCACAACTTAAATATCAAACCATTGAATATTACATCAACACAATTCCACTACTAACAACATGACTTCTCCCATGTGCTCAAGAACTAAACGAACTACTCACGAGACATCATATGGATCAAGATCAAAGATGATATAATGATAAGTAACAATCTGAACATAACAATAATTCAATGGTTCCACTCAAAAGCATCAACTACTAAAGTAATCAACATCGGGAAAGTTTCTCCTAAGAACTATGCAAGATTCAACCCAATTGTTATATCGGGATGGAATGGTGATGATGGTGCTGTGGAGATGGTGGTGAGGATGATGATGATCCTGATGAAGTGTAGCTTGATGACGGTGTTGATGGCGACGATCTCCCCTCTCCGGGAAGGAATTTCCCCGGCAGAATTCTGCCTGCTGGAGAGCTCGTTCTCTCTTTTTTGCTTCTGCCCCGCAGAGGTGGCAGAATCTTTTTGTGGTCGCTTCCCGAGTCTTAGGGTTTCGGGGGTATGATATAGGCGAAAGGGCAATGCTAGAGGTGGTCCAGGGTGGCCACACCACCTAGTGGCGCGGCCTAGGGGGACCCGCGCCAGGGGGTGGTGTGGGCCCCTGTGGCCCATATCCACTTCCCCTTCTGGCTTCCTTCGTCTTCTAGAAAAATAGGGATTTCCATATATTTTCTGGAATTTTCTGATCTTCACGAATATTGCATCTAGACACCGCTTTTTTCATCAGAATCCTGAATCCGGCAGTTCATCGACCAAAAGTCATCCAACATGCAAAATAGATGAAATAACATAAGTATCACCTCTTAATATGAAATATATTAATGAATAACAGCAAATTATGATATAAAATAGTGATGCAAAATGGACGTATCAATTCCCCCCAAGCTTAGACCTCACTTGTCCCCAAGAGAAAACTGAGCTCAATAAACATGACCACAGGTTTATGGAGTGAAGTGTCGATAACAAGAATACAGACAAGAAGCAACACATTCACCATTACACAAATCATAATAGAAAACAACTCACCATTATATAACTTAACTTGCAACGAGTATGGGAGTCACAATAAAGATGCATAAAGACAATCATAGTTGGTAATGGCAAACCTTGTTCTTGGTCAGAGAACAGTTGACAAATCATACTTGGTTTTCAAGCAAATCCTTTTTAGTGAAGTTTATAACAGGAATCTTTTGCTCAAACATAAAAGGGATTTTAACAACGATAGCTTTCAAATTAATATTCATTCAGATAAGAGTTTTATGCAAAACAAGGAACATAAGAAACATGATTGAAAAAAATCATCATATGAATGATTGAATCACAATAACTCAAATGCTTACTGGAGATAGAAAGGAATAGGTTTACTGACTCAACTAAGAAGTAAAAGATAGACCCTTCGCAGAGGGAAGCAGGGATTTCAAGTTTCATAAAGAGCTTCCAAAATATTATGGTACTTACTAGCTTTGAGCTCTCATTGCCCCTATCATAAGCATCTTGAAGTGATTAAGGTTAAAGTGAAAGAAATATGGAGTATATGCTTGACAAATCATAAGTTGGCAATCTCATGTCCCTTGAGTACGAGGGTCGTTCCTCATGCTACTCAACTTTAGTCACAAGCAAGTTCTTGTCATTGTTAGTATATGTGTATCATAGAGAATCGCCAATGGGGTACACCCTGCCCCATGATACATGAGCTATCCCGTATCAAAATGACAAGGCAACAAACAGTGAACATCTCAGCGATCCTTTATTTACCATAAGAATGGTGCATATATATTTTTTATACTTTTTTGAGGATGCTTCATAGATTGCTCACTATGGTTATGCTGCAAGTTCCCACCATGATTAGGAATGGCTTAGGATAGCCGCCCAGGCATTTCTCTAACACATATACATAACTCCATGGACTTACAAGCTCCCCTTTTATTTCACACCGCCGACATCTGTAAACAAAAGATCATGATATCAACTAGGTAGATATTTAAGGTGTTGAAAGTGTTCCCCATGACAACATGGCTCTGCTAATTCCCAACTTATAAGTGCAAGCATATACAACATAGATGACACAATGGTTCAAGATTATTAGGTGCAAGAAATAAAGTGTGCCATCAAGTTTGTGAGAGCTTTACTAACTAGTTTTCACATAACAAAATAATTTTTAATTTGAAAGATAGATGAAACTCGAGAATTTACTTGGAATAGCAATAATGCTAATAGGTAGATATGGTGGACACAAATGGCATAAGTTTTAGTTCAAGGATTGGATGCACGATAAGCGTTCCCTCTCAGTACAGGTTTTTGGCTATCAAGGCCGGGTAGCAAGCATAAGAGTTAAAGGAAACAAGCAAACATATAAGTGATAGAAAAAACCATGCAATCTTCCTTGAAAACACAAAAGATCTTAACTAAAGAATACTAAGCTTATGATCCAAACAAGAAAGAAAGAAAATAATATAATATCTATAAGTACTTTTATCTTTTTCCTTTCAATCCTCAAAATAGTGTTGCTACTGACCAAAGCTAAGTTTGCCAAAACCAACTAGATTAACCTGATGCTCCCAAAGTGATACCAATACTAACAACAAGATCAATCATATAACATAGATTGCAAACTAAAATTAGATGTGCAAAAAGTAAATGATGAAACTTCTCATAAATATTCCATAAAGACACTCACACCAAGGGATACATAGATAACCAACTAGAGGAGAGATACTTCCACAATGCAAACCATCCTATATGATAACTTCTCTATTCATGATATGACTCTACTAAAAAGGTATAAAGATGAAAGATAATGATGTGATATCGCGGCACTCCCCCAAGCTTGGAACAAACCAAGGGGATGCCAAAACCTGGTGACGAATTACTCCTTCGGTGGTGGTGGTGTTATCTTAATCGGAGTGAGGAAATCCTCTAGTATCTTGTGAAGCTTGTTATTCTCCTCTTGAAGTATATACACCTTTCTCCTCAGGAATCAGTACTTATCACAAAAATCATCAATGTATCGAAGGGCTTCCACTGCCGCAGGTCAGGAACTGAGGTCTGGAACTAAGGTCATCATCCCCTGCATGCTATGAGAAAAAGCATGTCCAGTGTTAATTGCCCCTACGAGAGTAGGGTTTCTTACCCTTGATCCTGCAGAAATCTATCCTTCCATGCCTGTTGACATCTTCTTTACTTCCTCCTTGACGCTCTGATCCATGTCTTCACGCCTAGTTGTGATCCTTTCTTCCTCCGCCCATCCAATGGAAGTTCCTTGCTCAAGATCACGGATGAGCTTGCGCCGGCATTGCATCTCATAGTCCTCCAAGAATGAACCCTGGAACGACATCTGAACAGAATAGATCGAAGCAAAAAACACGACGAGAACAAAATATACGGACCTCGGGGGGTCCATGTGATTATATATTACGAAGTTTTACGACATAAGGAAGGTACTGGGCGAAAACAGGACAGAGACGGGCTCCGGGGTGGTCACACCCCCTGGTGGCGCGGCCAGGTGAGCCTATGCCACGGTGGGTGTGACCCACCCGGGATCTGTCGTGGTATTGCACGACAGATGCTACTGGGGGTAGCTTACGTAGAGGGAGCAAGGCGACATAGGAGAATCCGGGAGCGAGATTGGCACACGATGTACCCAGGTTCACGTCCCCTCTATGGAGGATCGCTACGTCCTGCTGTCAATGCAGTATATGATCATAGATTGGTATACATGGGAGCCGTCGTAGGCGGAGAGAGAGACTAGATCTAATCTAATGTGGGAGAGCCTGCCCCGTGGGGGTGCCCCTGGTGGATTTATATATGCAGCCAGTTAGGGTTTACAAGTATTTGGTGGGCTTTGTATTGAAGTCGACATCTTGGGCCTCCAGTCGGCGCCAGTCGCCTGGGTCCAATATATGCTAGTCGCCGCATTCGGCGAGTCGATCCATCTCGCGGCTGGGCTTCAGTCGGCTCAGTCCATCTGGCGATTCCACTTCATGGGTAAACCCCGATTGGTATTCCCCCATTAGTAGTCCCCGAGCGCGTCAGGGAATCGGCGATGACTTCAAGCCGCCGAATCGTCGCAGGCGATTCCAGGGTGGAGTCGATGGCGAGCCGTTGGCGAGCTCCTGAAATAGAGAAATAATTCATGAAGTAGTTCATTCGCCTGGGCGAGTCGACGCGACAGGCGAGTCGCCATTGGACGGAGTCGCCCCTTGAAGAAGTTTGGCTGGCGCCTTGTCAACTTGTTGTCGTAGAGGACATGGAGGCCACCAAATTGTTGATGATGAATTCGCCAAGTCGGCGTGGCCGAATACGCAAGAGAGTGTCCGTGAGGGGCGAGTCCCCGAGCGTGTCGAGTACGCGAGGGCGAGTCCGCGGTGGCGAGTCCCTGAGCGAGTCGAGTACGCGAGGGCAAGTCCACGGTGATGAGTACCCGAGCGTGTTGAGTACACGAGGGCGAGTCCGAGGTGGAGAGTCCCCGAGCGCGTTGAGTACGCGAGGGCGAGTCCGCGGTGGCGAGTCCCCGAGCGTGTTGAGTACGCGAGGGCGAGTCTGTGGTGGCGAGTCCCCGAGCGAGTCAAGTACGCGAGGGCGAGTCCGCGGTGACGAGTCGACGAGGGCGAGCCGCGGTCGTGGAGCCACGCGTACACGTAACATGCCTAGGAGTAGTCCCCGAGGCTCGAGTTGGCTTGTAGAGGCAACTTGAGGCTCTTTAGAGATGCATATTCTGAAAATGAGTAGTGGTTGTTGCCGAGCATGGTGAGTGACGAGGTCGGGTGACCAACGAGTGTCGAGCATGGCGAGTGGCGAGGTCGAGCGACGAGTCCCCGAGCGCGGCGAGTGACGAGGTCGAGTGACCGGCGATTTCCGAGTCCCCGAGCGTGTTGAGTATGCGATGATTGCGAGTCCGCGAGGGGAGATCCCCCGAGTGTGGTGAGTCCGCGATGATAGCGAGTCCACGATGATGTTTATTGCGCTGTTTTTGTTAGCGAGTCTCTCGTCTTGGCCCGGGGGGCCAGTCGCATGGCGACTCCAAAGATGGCTCTTGGATGGACGTTTTTCCTGGACGATCCGAGGCTCGGTTTGCGAGTCCTCGTCCGCAGTACTTGGCCGTGCGAGTCGCTCTGTCTAAGGTTGAGGAGGACATGGTGATGTTTGTGTAGCACAACCATTTGTCTTGTCCCGGAAGGCCAGTCGAGCAAGGCGACTCCAATGATGGCTCTTGGTTAGCGTTTTTCATGGACGATTCGAGGCTCGGTTTGTGAGTCCTCGTCCGCACTACTTGGCCATTGCGAGTCGCTTTTTCATGTAGGGTTTCGTAGCAAGGAAAACAAAAATTTTCTATCGCATACAAACAAACAAGCCAAGATCTATCTACTAGATTGTAGCAACGAGTCGATGGAATAACTTACCCTCGAAGATTCCAAAGTGTTTAACGAGAGCGGATTCTCGTGGGTGATGTAGTCGTACTCTTCCCGATCTCAAGATCGCGTAGACGATCCTTCCGGCGCTGCGTTACGGCAGCGCTCCCGCAGTCGGTCACACGTTCGGTACTCGACGAAGACCTTCCTCTCCCTTGTTCCAGCAGGAAGCGGAGGTTGTAGCACTCTCCTCGCGATTCCGGCAGCACAACGGCGTGGTACCGGAAGTAGAGGGGAGATCTCGCAGGGCTTCGCCTTAAGCCGGAGCGAGTATGGTGGAGTATGAGAGAGCTCCTCGGTGTTCTAGGGTTTAGACACACCAAGGAGGAGATGCTAGAGCCGACGGCTAGGGTTCCGGGGACCCCAAGTCGGTGGCTAGGGCAAAAACCCTAGGGGGAGGCAGCGGCTATGGTGGGCTGCAGCTTCTAGGGTTTGAGGTGAGGGACTTGTGTACTCTAGGAGGGAGCCCTGCCCCTCCTTATATAGGTGGAGGGGCCGGCGGCCAAGGGGAGGGAGGGGAGTCCCTCCCCAACTCGGCTTGGAGGGGGCGCTGCCGGTTGGAGGAGGGATTCCCTCCCCAACTCGGTTTCCCTCTTCCTCCTCTTTTCCACATTCCAATTTTAGCCGTTTGACTTTTCAATTTAGCTATTTGACTTTTCAAACTAGGATTCAATTTAATCCTTTATTTGGAACAGCGAGGACACTTAGTACATGATGCAATCATACCAACTTGATACAACACATTCATGTACCCTTCCCCTCCGTAGTGCCGGACATTCCGGAACCTTCTAGAATATTCCCGATGAAAACACCGGAATCATTCCCAAACTCCGAAACGGGACTTTCCTTATATGAATCTTATTCTCCGGACTATTCCGGATCACCTCGTGATATCCCGGATCCCATCCGAGACTCCGAACAACATTAGGTCTCTTTCTCATACTACCATAACTACTCAAACAACGTTGAATCCTTAAGTGTGTCTCCCTACAGTTCGTGAATTATGCGGACATGATCGAGACACTTCTCCGAACAATAACCAATAGAGGAATCTGGAAATTCATATGGCTCCCACATATTTCTACGATTACTTTGCGATCGAATGAACCACTTACATACGATACCAATTTCCCTTTGTCTCACGATAGTTTACTTATCCGAGGTTATGATCGTCGGTATCTCTGCATACCTAGTTCAACCTCGTTACCGATAAGTACTCTTTTCTCGTTCCCGTGATATGTGATCCCTTGTGAGCCAGTCACATGCTTGCAAGCTAATTGGATGACATTCCACCGAGAGGGCCCAGAGTATATCTATCCGTCATATGGATGGACAAATCCCACTCTTGATCCATGTGTCTCAACCAATACTTTCCGAACACTCAATGCCACCTTTATAGCCACCCAGTTACGGTGTGGTGTTTGATGTCATCAAAGCATCCATCCGGTAAAGGTGATATGCATGATCTCATGGTCGAAGGAATTAGGTTACTATGTATCAGAAAGCATATAGCAATTGAACTATTGAAATGACTTGAGCTTTATGCTACGCTTATCTATAGGAGTATGTCCATCATATCATTCTCCTAACGATATGATCTTGTTGTTGATAACATCTCAATGTTCATGATAGGGAAACCACAATCATTTATCAACCAACAAGCTAGTGATGTATAGAGGCTATACTAGGGACTTCAAATTAAGTTTACAAATCACACAAGTATCAATGTTTCCTTGTTAATACTATTATAGCATGAATGTAAATATTTATCATAAACACAAAGATATAATAATAACCACATTTATTATTGCCTCTAGGGCATATCTCCAACAGTCTCCCACTTGCACTAGATTCATCTAATCTAGATTACATGGTAATATACCGAACACCCATGGCAGTTTGGTGTTGGTCATGTTTTGCCCTCGGGAGAGGTTTAGTCAACGGATCCGCCACATTCAGATCTGTGTGTACTTTGCAAATCTTTATATCCCCATCTTGTATATGTTCTCGAATAGCGTGAAAACGTAGCTTGATGTGCTTCAGCTTCTTGTGTGACCTTGGTTCTTGCGCATTGGCTATGGCGCCCATGTTATCACAGTAGATAGACATTGGGTCCAGCGCACTAGGAACCACACCCAGCTCTGTAATGAACTCTTTCATCCATATCGCTTCTTGTGAAGCCTCTGAAGCAGCCATGTATTCCGATTCAGTTGAAGATCTCGCCACAACGCTTTGCTTTGCACTCCTCCAGCTAACTGCTGCACCATTCAAAATAAATACGTATCCAGATTGTGATTTAGAATCATACGGATCGGTGTTCCAACTAGCATCGGTGTAACCATTAACAACGAGCTGTTCATCACCTCCATAAGAAAGAACCATATCCTTAGTTCTTCTCAAGTACTTAAGGATGTTTTTGACCGCTGTCCAATGATCCACTCCTGGATCACTTTGATATCTGCTAGTTAAACTAACAGCATATGCAATGTCGGGTCTAGTACATAGCATGGCATATATTAGAGATCCTATGGCTGAGGCATAGGGAGTCTTACTCATCCTTTCTCTATCTTCTGCCGATGTCGGACTTTGAGATTTACTGAAGGTCGTATTGGGCAACATGGGCAAGAACCCTTTCTTGCTATCTTCCATTCCAAATCTCTTTAGAACTTTGTCCAAATATGTACACTGTGACAATGATATTTGGCGTTTCGATCTATCTCTATAAATCTTTATGCCTAATATGTAAGCTGCTTCGCCAAGATCCTTCATTGAAAAACTATTATTCAAATATTCCTTGACACTATTAAGAAGGTCTACATCATTCCCAATCAACAATATGTCATCCACATATAGTATTAAGAATGCTACAGAGCTCCCACTCACTTTCTTGTAAATACAAGCTTCTCCATAAGTTTGTATAAAACCAAAACTTTTGATCACCTTATCAAAACGTTGATTCCAACTTCGGGATGCTTGCTTCAATCCATAGATGGAACGTTGAAGTTTGCATCTTTAGGATCGACAAAACCTTTGGGTTGCATCATATACAACTCTTCATCAATGTCTCCATTGAGGAATGCTGTTTTGACATCCATCTGCCATATCTCATAATCATAATATGCAGCGATTGCTAACATAATCCTCACAGACTTTAGCTTCGCTACTGGTGAGAAAGTCTCATCGTAGTCAACTCCTTGAATTTGTCGAAACCCTTTTGCGACAAGTCGAGCTTTATAGACAGTAACATTACCATCAGCATCTGTTTTCTTCTTGAAGATCCATTTGTTCTCGACAGCCTTCCGGCCATCCGGTAAGTCCACCAAAGTCCATACTTGGTTTTCGTACATGGATCCAATCTCGGATTTCATGGCTTCTTGCCATTTATTGGAATCTGGGCTCATCATCGCTTCCTCATATGTCTCGGGGTCATCGGTGTTATCCACCAACATGACACTCATAACGGGATCATACCAATCTGGAGTGGTACGAGTTCTCGTTGACCTCCGAGGCTCTGTAGCAACTTCAACCGAAGTTTCATGATCACCATCATTAGCTTCCTCTCTTATTGGTGCAGGCACCACAGGAACTTCTTCCGGTGCCGCGCTACTCGCAATTTCGAGAGAAGGTTCGACAACCTCGTCGAGTTCTACTTTCCTTCTAGTCACTTCTTTCGAGAGAAATTCCTTCTCTAGAAAGGATCCATTCTTGGCAACGAAGATTTTGCCTTCGGATCTATGATAGAAGGTATACCCAATAGTTTCCTTCGGGTATCCTATGAAGACGCATTTTTCCGCTTTGGGTTCTAGCTTGTCCGGCTGTAACTTCTTTACATAGGCTTCGCATCCCCAAACTTTAAGGAACGACAATCTAGGTTTCTTCCCAAACCATAATTCATACGGTGTCATTTCAACGGATTTAGATGGTGCCCTATTTAAAGTGAATGCGGCTGTTTCTAATGCATAACCCCAAAATGATAGCGGTAAATCTGTAAGTGACATCATAGAACGAACCATATCTAAGAGAGTTCGATTACGACGTTCGGACACACCATTACGCTGTGGTGTTCCCGGCGGTGTCAACTGTGAAAGTATTCCGCATTTCTTCAAATGCTCGCCAAACTCGTAACTTAGATATTCACCTCCATGATCAGAACGCAGAAATTTAATCTTCTTGTTACGTTGATTCTCTACCTCACTTTGAAACTCCTTAAACTTCTCGAAAGTTTCGGACTTATGTTTCATGAAATAGATATACCCATATCTACTCAAGTCATCCGTGAAGGTAAGAACATAACGATAACCACCGCGCGATGCTACACTCATTGGACCACATACATCGGTATGTATGATTTCCAATAAGTCTGTAGCTCGCTCCATCATACCAGAAAATGGAGTCTTAGTCATTTTATCCATCAGACATGCTTCGCATCTTTCAA
Organism: Avena sativa; assembly: GCA_916181665.1. Classification (NCBI taxonomy): domain Eukaryota; kingdom Viridiplantae; phylum Streptophyta; class Magnoliopsida; order Poales; family Poaceae; genus Avena; species Avena sativa. The sequence goes on from OV702284.1 coordinate 383,350,986, forward strand.
GTGATTCAAAATCAAGTGATTCAAGAAGTCCATCGAAATGGAGTTTCTTCATACGTTTCACTCCAATGTGACCAAGACGACAGTGCCACATATAGGTCGAATTATCGCTTGATTTCAAACGTTTAGCCTCAATGTTGTTGATATGTGTATTTCCACTATCGAGATTCAATAAGAATAGACCATCTATCAAAGGTGCATGTGCATAAAACATATTACTCATATAAATCGAACAACCATTATTCTCGGACTTAAACAAGTAACCGTCTTGCAATAAACAAGATCCCGATATAATGTTCATGCTCAACGCAGGCACCAAATAACAATTATTTAAGTATAAAACTAATCCCGATGGTAGATGAAGGGGTAGCGTGCCGACCGCGATCACATCAACCTTTGATCCGTTTCCCACGCGCATCGTCACCTCGTTCTTCGCTAGCTTCCGTTTATTCTGCAGCACCTGTTTCGAGTTACAAATATGAGCAACCGAACCAGTATCAAATACCCAGGCACTACTACGAGTACTAGTGAGATACACATCAATAACATGTATATCAGATATACCTTTCTTCTTGATGTTGCCGTTCTTCAAATCCGCCAAGTACTTTGGGCAATTCCGCTTCCAGTGACCTTCTCCCTTGCAGTAAAAGCACTCAGTTTCAGGTTAGGTCCAGCCTTGGTCTTCTTCGCCGGTGTGGTAACTTTCTTACCACCCTTCTTGAAGTGTCCCTTCTGCTTAGAATTGCCTTTCTTGAATTTGGTGGTCTTATTGACCAACAACACTTGGTGCTCTTTCTTGATCTCCACTTCTGCAGACTTTAACATAGCAAACAGTTCTGGCAACTGCTTGTTCATGTTCTGCATGTTGTAGTTCATCACAAAGTTCTTGTAACTTGGTGGTAGTGATTGGAGGACACGGTAAATCCCCAAATCATTAGGAATCACTATACCCAAGCTTTGAAGTTTGTTTGCGTGCCCAGACATCTTAAGCACATGCTCACTGATGGAGCTGCCCTCTTCCATCTTGCAGTTAAAGAACTTTTCAGAAGCCTCATAACTTTCAATTGCCGCATGAGTCTCAAAAATCAATTTGAGATCCTCGACAATATCATATGGGTCTGAATTCTCAAACCTTTTCTGAAGCTCCGATTCCAAACCATACAAGATAGCACACTGAACTATGGAGTACTGATTCTTCCGAGCGAGGTAAACATTCTTTACTTCATCGGAAGCATCAGCTGCAGGTGGGTCACCCAGCGGTGCATCCAGCACATAGGTCAAATTACCAGCTGTGAGGACAATCCTCAAATTGCGGAACCAATCCGCGAAGTTGCTTCCATTGTTTTTCAACTTTTCTTTCTCTAGGAACGCATTAAAATTGATGGTAGGGGCTGCCATTGATCTACAACATATTTGCAATAGTTTAGACTAAGTTTATGACATATTGAGTTCAAATTAATAATAAAGTTAATCTAGGTGAACTCCCACTCAAAACAACATCCCTCACATTGTTTTAGTGATCACACGAACCAAATCCACTACATCAACACCGATCATCACGAGAGTTGATATAGTTTCAATGGCGAACAATCGTCATGTTCATCATAACTACTATATGATTCATGCTTTACCTTTCGGTGATCCGTGTTCCGAGACCATGTCTGTACATGCTAGGCTCGTCAAGATCAAACCTTAGTTTCCGCATGAGCAAATCTGGCTTGCTCACGTTGTATACACTTGCAGAATCTAACACACCCGATCATCACGTGGTGCTTCGAAACAACAAGCTTTAGCAACAGTGCTAACTAAGGGTGAACACTTTATGACTTGAAATTCATGTGCATGAGGGATCATCTTATAATGCTACCGTCGTCTACTAAGCAATACAAGATGCATAAAGGATTAACATCACATGCAATTCATAATATATGATATGATATGGCCTTTCTTCTTTGTGCTTCCGATCTCCATCTTCAAGCACGAACATGATCTCCATCATCACCGGCATTGCATCAAGGTCAATGACGCTTCTCCATGGTTGTCGTCCACCGGCTTCAACTATTACAACTACTTTGAATAGACACGCGGGTCTTAACATAAATTAAAGACAACCATATGGCTCCTGCCGGTTGCCAACTTACAATAAGGAACATTGCATACATCAAATATAATCACAATCATGGCCATATCACATCACTGCACACCCCTGCAAAACAAAGTTAGACGCCTCTACTTTCTTTGCATATTTTACGTGGTTTTGGGGCTTTCGATAAGTGTCGTTCTAACTTACGAACATGAACCACAACATTGATACTAGTATTGTTAATCACCCGTTGTAAATTGGATCTTAACTATGCTAGGAGAAACAGGCACCCGCAAAGCCACTTATGCAATACAAGTTGCATGTCAAGCGTGGATAAAGTCTCATGAACGATGTAATGTAAGGTTAGCCCGGGCCGCTTCATCCCAACATACCGCAAGATGCAAAGTACACAAGAAGCAATCGACAATAAAAGCATCAACGCCCACAATGACCATTGTGTTCTACTCGTGCAACAGATCTACATATAGACACGGATCTGATACCACTGTAGGGTTTCGTAGCAAGGAAAACAAAAATTTTCTATCGCATACAAACAAACAAGCCAAGATCTATCTACTAGATTGTAGCAACGAGTCGATGGAATAACTTACCCTCGAAGATTCCAAAGTGTTTAACGAGAGCGGATTCTCGTGGGTGATGTAGTCGTACTCTTCCCGATCTCAAGATCGCGTAGACGATCCTTCCGGCGCTGCGTTCCGGCAGCGCTCCCGCAGTCGGTCACACGTTCGGTACTCGACGAAGACCTTCCTCTCCCTTGTTCTAGCAGGCAGCGGAGGTTGTAGCACTCTCCTCGCGATTCCGGCAGCACAACGGCGTGGTACCGGAAGTAGAGGGGAGATCTCGCAGGGCTTCGCCTTAAGCCGGAGCGAGTATGGTGGAGTATGAGAGAGCTCCTCGGTGTTCTAGGGTTTAGACACACCAAGGAGGAGATGCTAGAGCCGGCGGATAGGGTTCCGGGGACCCCAAGTCGGCGGCTAGGGCAAAAACCCTAGGGGGAGGCAGCGGCTATGGTGGGCTGCAGCTTCTAGGGTTTGAGGTGAGGGACTTGTGTACTCCAGGAGGGAGCCCTGCCCCTCCTTATATAGGTGGAGGGGCCAGCGGCCAAGGGGAGGGAGGGGAGTCCCTCCCCAACTCGGCTTGGAGGGGGCGCCGCCGGTTGGAGGAGGGATTCCCACCCCAACTCGGTTTCCCTCTTCCTCCTCTTTTCCACTTTCCAATTTTAGCCGTTTGACTTTTCAATTTAGCTATTTGACTTTTCAAACTAGGATTCAATTTAATCCTTTATTTGGAACAGCGAGGACACTTAGTACATGATGCAATCATACCAACTTGATACAACACATTCATGTACCCTTCCCCTCCGGAGTGCCGAACATTCCGGAACCTTCTAGAACATTCCCGATGAAAACACCGGAATCATTCCCAAACTCCGAAACGGGACTTTCCTTATATGAATCTTATTCTCCGGACTATTCCAGATCACCTCGTGATATCCCGGATCCCATCCGAGACTCCGAACAACATTCGGTCTCTTTCTCATACTACCATAACTACTCAAACAACGTCGAATCCTTAAGTGTGTCTCCCTACGGTTCGTGAATTATGCGGACATGATCGAGACACTTCTCCGAACAATAACCAATAGAGGAATCTGGAAATTCATATGGCTCCCACATATTTCTACGATTACTTTGCGATTGAATGAACCACTTACATACGATACCAATTTCCCTTTGTCTCACGATAGTTTACTTATCCGAGGTTATGATCATCGGTATCTCTGCATACCTAGTTCAACCTCGTTACCGATAAGTACTCTTTTCTCGTTCCCGTGATATGTGATCCCTTGTGAGCCAGTCACATGCTTGCAAGCTAATTGGATGACATTCCACCGAGAGGGCCCAGAGTATATCTATCTGTCATATGGATGGACAAATCCCACTCTTGATCCATGTGTCTCAACCAATACTTTCCGAACACTCAACGCCACCTTTATAGCCACCCAGTTACGGTGTGGTGTTTGTATGCTGGGCCCTCTCGGTGTAATGTCATCCAATTAGATAGATCTTGGCTTGTTTGTTTGTATGCGATAGAAAATTTTTGTTTTCCATGCTACGAAACCCTACACGGTACATGAATGTGTCATAACAAGTTGGAATGGTTGCATCATGTACTAGGTTTCATAGCTGAGCAAAATAAAGGGATAAATCAAATCCTAGTTTGAAAAGTCAAACGCCAATTTGAAAAGTCAAACGGCAAGTTTGCTTGGTGGAGGGAGAGTAGGAAACCTACTTGGGGAGGAGTTCCTCTCCCTCCACCGCCGGCCTTGGAGGCCGAGTTGGGGGAGGACTCCCTCCCCCTTGGCCGGCGCCCTCCACCTATAAAAGGAGGGGCAGGGCTGCCCCTCTAGATCTACACCTCCGCCACCCAAACCCTAGCCCTAAACCGCCAGCGCCACCACCACCTCCTCCTGCTGCCGCCGCCTAGGGCACCACCAACTCGCTGAGTTGGGGTGAAACCCTAACCCTAGCCGCCGGCTAGGCTCCTCCCTTAGTGCCTCTAAACCCTAGATCTTCGTCGAGTACCGAACGTGTGACCGACTGCGGGAGCGCTGCCGGAACGTGGCGCCGGAAGGATCGTCTACGCGATCTTGAGATCGGAAAGAGTACGACTACATCACCCACGAGAATCTGCTCTCGTTAACCGCTTTGGAATCTTCGAGGGTAAGTTCCCCTATCAACTCGTTGCTACAATCTAGTAGATAGATCTTGCCTTGTTTGTTTGTATGCGATAGAAATTTTTTGTTTTCCATGCTACGAACCCCTACAGTGGTATCAGAGCCGTGTCTATATGTAGATCTGTTGCACGAGTAGAACATAATGGTCATTGTGGGCGTTGATGCTTTTATTGTTGATTGCTTCTTGTGTACTTTGCATCTTGCGGTATGTTGGGATGAAGCGGACCGGGCTAACCTTACATGACATCGTTCATGAGACTTGCTCCACGCTTGACATGCAACTTGTATTGCATAAGTGGCTTTGCGGGTGCCTGTTTCTCCTAGCATAGTTAAGATCCAATTTACAACGGGTGATTAACAATACTAGTATCAATGTTGTGGTTCTTGTTCGTAAGTTAGAACGACACTTATTGAAAGCCCCAAACCACGTAAAACATGCAAAGAAAATTAGAGGCGTCTAACTTTGTTTTGCAGGGGTGTGCAGTGATGTGATATGGCCATGATTGTGATTATATATGATGTATGCAATGTTCCTTATTGTAAGTCGGCAACCGGCAGGAGCCATATGGTTGTCTTTAAATTCTGTTAAGACCCGCGTGTCTATTCAAAGTAGTTGTAATAGTTGAAGCTGGTGGACGACAACCATGGAGAAGCATCATTGACCTTGATGCAATGTCGGTGATGATGGAGATCATGTTCGTGCTAGAAGATGGAGATCGGAAGCACAAAGAAGAAAGGCCATATCATATCACATATTATGAATTGCATGTGATGTTAATCCTTTATGCATCTTGTATTGCTTAGTAGACGACGGTAGCATTATAAGATGATCCCTCATGCACATGAATTTCAAGTCATAAAGTGTTCACCCTTAGTTAGCACCGTTGCTAAAGCTTGTTGTTTCGAAGCACCACGTGATGATCGGGTGTGTTAGATTCCGCAAGTGTATACAACGTGAGCAAGCCAGATTTGCTCATGTAGAAGCTAAGGTTTGATCTTGACGAGCCTAGCATGTACAGACATGGCCTCAGGAACACGGATTACCGAAAGGTAGAGCATGAGTCATATAGTAGATATGATGAACATGTTGATTGTTCGCCATTGAAGCTATATCAACTCTCGTGATGATCGGTTTTGATGTGGTGGATTTGGTTCGTGTGATCACTAAAACAATGTGAGGGATATTGTTTTGAGAGGGAGTTCACCTAGATTAATTTAATTATTAATTAGAACTCAATTTATCATAAACTAAATCAAAGTGAATTTGCATAGTTGTTGTAGTCATTGGCATCCGTTTACCACCTTGCGCTTAGTTATAATTGAGATGATAGAACTATAGAATTCTGGTTAGTTACTTTACGAACTGGTATCGTATTGTTTTGAAGTGTTAATCTAAAGTTTAAAAGTCCTATTGCAAACTTTCAGTAAGTTCCGGTTACTCCATGAAGTTTAATAATTAGTATTAAATCAAGAGTAACAATTCCAAGTGTTAGTATATAAGTATCATGTTTGTCTCCATGATTCTTGATATTCAAAGGATTCTCTTAATATCAAGGTTATCTAGGATCTGAAAGAGTTGTTTCAGAAACCATGATGTGTGGAAGATATTGTGATATCTGAAACAAAGTTTTGGTTGCAACATGACAGAGTATAATACGGCAAAAGTCATCTTCTCATATTTGATGAGAATTTGCAAAGGGTTGGAGACACTAGTTGTCCTAATTCACCAAAAGGTTTTGGATAGCAACATTATACTCACGATTCATCTTTATAAGCTAAAAGTAGCTTGATCATGGATAATTCCATGATAAGGGTGAATATTTGATGTAGGTAAAATATTTACTACACCAAGAGATTACTAAAGAAAGGAATTTGGAAGAACACCAAACATTTGATGATGGTGATCTACTTCAAAGTGCAAGTCCAAAGACATTGGTATTTAATTATACACGCTTTGGATTATGTGTCATATGTATGACTCCACTATTGATGTTGATAGATTCTTTCAAACAGAAAAGGAAATGCTGAAAGAGAATCTCATAAATATATGGCAGAAAAGAAAAGACTAGAATTGTTCAGTTTAAGTATATAGATGTTATACATGTTATGGCTATATTCTTTGCTTATTAAACAATGTGGTTCAAGTATTTGATACTGAATTTGTTGGTGTGAATCGTCATACGACACAACAGATTTCATGAACTACAATGGCCTAAGTAACTAGCAAAAGAATATGTGATGATATTCATCGAGAACAAATAAAGGGTTATTGTGTTGCTCGTTAAACATCAAAGCTTGCCTTCAAGATTTGTTTTATCAGGTATTATGAGAACAAAAGGGTTGTTCAAATAATTGCCGTAATCCATAAAAGATGGATGATTCGCAAATCTCGTTGGAGACATCACATCCATAAAACTAGTGCTAAAGATGTCGAAAGACAAATTGATTGAAAGATCACTTAGGAAGTGATATCGCCGTTTAAATTATATTGGAAAGAAAACATGAAGAAACTCCATGTGGATGGAATTTTGGAGTCTTTTGATTTTTGATCAAATGACGCTTGTGAAACTTTCCTAGAGATAATTAAAACTTCGTTCATAGGCCAAAAGGGAACGAATGACTAGCTTATTGGAACTTGTACATATTGTTGTACGAAATCCATTATGTGTAGTCAAGAGCGATGGATTTCAACTTCATATGCTTTCTCCGAAAATTTGAGTGAATATATGAATATTTACTTAATAAGGATGAAGTGTGAAATATTTGAAAAGTTCAAAGACTTTCAAGATGAAGTGCAAAATCATTGTAACAAGAATATAAACAGTTTATGATAAAGATCATAAAGGAAGATATTTAAGTTACAAGTTTAGCATAATACCTAAGATTTAAGGAATCGTTCCGTGGATTTGCATTTCCCGAAACACCATAAGGGTATGGAATGTTCGAGATATGTAATTAAACCTTGTTTGACATGGTTAGATCAAAGGTATAATTCATAAAACTGCCATTATATTTTAAAGATCAAAAGCTTTAGAGATTACCGTTTTTCCACTGAAAAGAGCTCCATCATAATCCGTTGAAATGACACCATATCAAGTTATGGTTTGGGATAAAACCCAAGTAGTCCTTTCTTAAAACATTGGTATGCTATGCATAAGAAAGATGTGTGCAACCAAAGTCGGATGAACCTGTCTTTGTTAAGTATTCCTCCATAACACCGGAGACAAAAGTGTTTGTCGCTTAGAATGTCAAGTTTCCTTGAGAAGGAATTTTTCGTGAAAAGTTAAGTGGGAGGACAATAGAACTTTGATAAGGTTAAAAGAACCTTAGCTATATGTGCAAAGTTGCGCAGCGCCGAAAAGTGTTCCGGAGTTAGCAAACAATGCTCATGGCTCGCGTACTTCAAAGGTTGTGGTCACGGAGATCTAAGTTCCTATTGAAACATGTAGGTCGGATGAACAATCAAATACCAAGATTTGAGAGTTAAATCATTATTTGACAATAATGATCCGACTACGTGCAAAGAAGCGATGATGAGCCCTGACTCCGTCAAATGGCTTGAAGCCATAAAATCCGTGATAGTTCCATACACGAGAAATCAAGTTTTGAACTTGAAGGACCCTCGAGAAAGGTGTAAGACCTTACAATTGAGTCTGGATCTATAAAGAAATAGACATGGATGTTTTACATCTATGAAATAGTCGACATATTGGGAAATAGTTCACAAAATGTTCAAAGGTTGACTATGACAAGATTTGATCTTTCATAGTGATATTTAGTCTAGACGGATTAATGTAGCAACCACTACATATAATTTGTTATATGGTAGTTGAATAAACAAAACAAGTTCTTCTAATAGAATCGTTACCTAGGACATGTGCATAACACGGTCCATAGGGTTTTGTTAATTCAAAGGATGCTAAAAGCATATGAAAACTTCAATGGTTAAAGTGAGCATCGCGGAGTTGGAATCTTCACTGTGATGAAATTGTTAAAAGAGTTTAAAAGTTCATTAGAAACGATGAAGATGCTTGCATTTGCAAGAAATTAAGTGGGAGCGCTAAGACATGTTTCTAATACATTATGTGGAAGACATATTGTTGATTGGAAATAATGTATCTTTTATTAACACATATTAAGAATTTCATCCCGATGAAAGACTTAGGCAAAACCCAAATATTTGGCATCAATAGACGCTAATATGGTTGTGCCAGAAGTACATAGACAAGATATTGAATGAGTTCAATATAGAAACTACAAGAGAGGTTCTTGTCGCACAGAAAGGATTGAATGAATTCAATATTGATGATATATTCAAGTGTATTGACACTTGGCAAGTGAAACAAAGATTCAAGTATAGATTGATACTTGATGTATGAAATCACAAAGAGTATTTATATCAATCATACTGTGATATGTACAAATCCAGATATGTCCTATGCTCTAAATGTTGTGAGCATATACCAGAATGATTCGTAAGATGATCATTGGACAATAGTAAGGATATTCTTATGATCTTTTGGAAGAACTAAGAGTATAATATTTGTAGAAGTGACAAATAGATGGTTAGTTCATTGTAAAAGTACTACATTGATACTAGCTTTGTCACAAAGTACAAATTAAGTTTATATCAATCTAAACTAAGGGTGGCACAATATAATGGAAAGTGAGTTCCATAATGGATTTGGATGAGTTCCAAAGTTAAGACATTGTGACAGATACTACAACAAAAGGCTAAGTATATGACTGCTATTTTAGCAGCAAAAGAGGGCATTTGTGTCAAGTAGTTTGTTATCAAACTAGGTGTAGTTCACAGTGGGATAATACTATGAAGATATATTGTGCGACAATATTATCAACATGTTTTAACCCCAAAGAGCTAAAGGTCACACCGAAAGACCAAATTTATACAAAGCCATCTCATTAGAGAATGAGTGATGCGTAGAGACGCAAATACATGCAATTACACACGGACCTGGAAGTGTCAGATCCGGAGATCAGTTGACCACTAGCAATCGTGTACATACAACACCGGAAAGCCATAGGTGTTGAATACACAAAGGTTTGAAACTAGATTATTGACTCTAGTGCAAGTGGGAGACTGTTGGAGATATGCCCAAGAGGCAATAATAAAGTGGGTTATTATCATATCTTCATACTTATGATAAATGTTTACATACCATGCTATAATTGTATTAACAGGAAACATTAATACTTGTGTGATTTGTAAACATAAAAGAGTCCCTAGTAAAGCCTCTTGTTAAACTAGCTTGTTGGTTAATATATGATCATGGTTTCCTGATCATGAACATAGCGATGTTATTAACAACAGGGTCATATCATTAGGAGAATGATGTGATGGACATACTCCTATAGATAAGCGTAGCATAAAGATCAAGTCATTTTAAATAGTTCAATTGCTATATGCTTTCTGATACATAGTAACCTAATTCCTTCGACCATGAGATCATCCATATCACCTTTGCCGGATGGATGCTTTGATGACATCAAACACCACACCGTAACTGGGTGGCTATAAAGGTGGCATTGAGTGTTCGGAAAGTATTGGTTGAAACACATGGATCAAGAGTGGGATTTGTCCATCCATATGACAGATAGATATACTCTGGGCCCTCTCGGTGTAATGTCATCCAATTAGCTTGCAAGCATGTGACTGGATCACAAGGGATCACATATCACGGGAACGAGAAAAGAGTACTTATCGGTAACGAGGTTGAACTAGGTATGCAGAGATACCGACGATCATAACCTCGGATAAGTAAACTATCGTGAGACAAAGGGAAATTGGTATCGTATGTAAGTGGTTCATTCGATCGCAAAGTAATCGTAGAAATATGTGGGAGCCATATGAATTTCCAGATTCCTCTATTGGTTATTGTTCGGAGAAGTGTCTCGATCATGTCCGCATAATTCACGAACCGTAGGGAGACACACTTAAGGATTCGACGTTGTTTGAGTAGTTATGGTATTATGAGAAAGAGACCGAATGTTGTTCGGAGTCTCGGATGGGATCCGGGATATCACGAGGTGATCCGGAATGGTCCGGAGAATAAGATTCATATAAGGAAAGTCCCGTTTCGGAGTTCGGAAATGTTTCCGGTGTTTTCATCGGGAATGTTCTAGAAGGTTCCGGAATGTCCGGCACTCCGGGGGGGAAGGGGTACATGAATGTGTCATTACATATTGGAATGATTGCATCATGTACTAAGTGTTCTCGCTGTTCCAAATAAAGGATTAAATTGAATCCTAAAACTGAAAAGTCAAATGGCCAGTTTGAAAGTCAAACGGCTAAAACAGGAAACTGTGGGAAACAAGCAAGAGGAGGTTGAAACCGACTTGGGGGAGGAGTCCCTCCTCTCCAAGCCGGCGCACCACCTAGGCCGAGTTGGGGAGGGACTCCCCTCCCTCCCCTTGGCCGCCGACCCTCTCCACCCATAAAAGGAGGGGCAGGGCCTCCTCCTCTAGACACACAAGTTCCTATCCTCTAAATCTAAACCCTAGCCACAGCCTCCGGTTTAGAGCCGTTTTGGTTTAGAGCTTCTAATTGCACTAGCCTTCGGTTTAGAGCCTTCTAATTGGTGTGTCTAAACCCTAGACCACTAATAGCTCTCTCATACTCCACCATACTCGCTCCGGTTTAAGGCGAAGCCCTGCGAGATCTCCCCTCTACTTCCGGTACCACGCCGTTGTGCTGCCGGAATCGCGAGGAGAGTGCTACAACCTCCGCTGCCTGCTGGAACAAGGGAGAGGAAGGTCTTCGTCGAGTACCGAACGTGTGACCGACTGCGGGAGCGCTGCCGGAACGTGGCGCCGGAAGGATCGTCTACGCGATCTTGAGATCGGAAAGAGTACGACTACATCACCCACGAGAATCTGCTCTCGTTAACCGCTTTAGAATCTTCGAGGGTAAGTTCCCCTATCAACTCGTTGCTACAATCTAGTAGATAGATCTTGGCTTGTTTGTTTGTATGCGATAGAAAATTTTTGTTTTCCATGCTACGAACCCCTATAGTTTGATGTCATCAAAGCATCCATCCGGTAAAGGTGATATGCATGATCTCATGGTCAAAGGAATTAGGTTACTATGTATCAGAAAGCATATAGCAATTGAACTATTGAAATGATTTGATCTTTATGCTACGCTTATCTATAGGAGTATGTCCATCATATCATTCTCCTAACGATATGATCTTGTTGTTGATAACATCTCAATGTTCATGATAGGGAAACCACAATCATTTATCAACCAACAAGCTAGTGATGTATAGAGGCTATACTAGGGACTTCAAATTAAGTTTACAAATCACACAAGTATCAATGTTTCCTTGTTAATACTATTATAGCATGAATGTAAATATTTATCATAATTACAAAGATATTATAATAACCACATTTATTATTGCCTCTAGGGCATATCTCCAACATTTCAAAGGTTGACAAAGGCGAATAGATTTTTCCCGAGGGGAAGAGACACCCAGTGGTGAGTCCATGCAGCGTGGCATGCGACCCTCTCTGGCGACTCGGACGATGAAGGTCCCTTAGTAGGCGCGGCGTATGCATTCGACGTAGCCAGAAAGAGTCGACGCGGTGGACACAGGGTCGACGCGGCGGACGGGGATTGTGCTATGGCGAAGTCGACGCGGCGGACACGGGGTCGACGCGGCGGACGGAGGTCGCGCTATGGCGATGTCGACGCGGCGGACACAGGGTCGACGCGGCGGACGGAGGTCGCGGTATGACGATATCGACGCGGAGGACACGGAGTTAATGCGGCGGACGGAGGTCGCGCTATGGCGATGTCGACGCGGCAGACACAGGGTCGACGCAGCGGACGGAGGTCGCGCTGTGGCGAAGTCGATGACAGCGGGGCCACGAGGGCGAACTCGCGATGGCGATCCCGCGGCAGGCGAGTATGCGAGGGCGAGCTCGCGATAGCGAGTCCCCAAGTGTGGCGAGTCCGCGTAGGCTAGTTTGCGACGGGCAGACGCAGCGCCGAGGCGTATACGCCGTTGAGCGGCACCTTTGTGGTTGCCAATGTCGCCGGTGTGTGTGCGGAAGGCCCGTCGTCGAGGTCGTGAACAATCAACGCTAACGCGAAATCCGACTCGCCGAGTTCCGACGTCACGAGCGAAGGTCGGTGTGGATGTTGTGCGACATGGCGCGATGTACGTTTTGCAATGCATATAAACCAAAACAAAATTCAATTTGTTAGATAGAGTAATCGATTCATGAAATAATGATTGTGTAAGAGATTGGATTAAAAAAACCATCAATGATGGCCGCATGGAACACGTATTTTTGTGCAACCTTTTCCATCTGGTGGTGTTCGATGTATTCTAACTAGGCCAACTCATTCTTTCCTTAGGAGCTGATAATTGCAGAAGATTGAGTCGGCCTTGTTGCCCTTGTCGCTCCTGGGGCGTGGCGCCGGTCTGCCGTTGAGCGGATGCGTTTATGCATACCTCTAACAATGTGGCGTCGGATCGAACCTTTCCTCTGGAAGAAAATACACGTATAAGAGGATTAGATCAAAATAAATATATTGATAATTTTGATAGAATATATGAGATTGATTAGCGGAATCTGCTGGATGGTAGAAAGGATTGTAGAATTCAATCGCTTCCACTCAATCGCCGGCCAGCAAACATGGACTGTTGCTGTATCTAGGATCAATCCTTCATCGGCAACAGGTTTGATGTAGTTGCGCAGGACGTGATCGCCGCCGACCTGGCCGGCCGCCGTGTTGGCATGAATTATTCTGATCCAACATATCCTGCATCCATGGGTAAATACTCCAAATCGATGCATACAAGCATAAGCGCACAAGGTTAGATCCAAGTAATAAAAATTAACCCGTAGAGCAATCAATGAAAGACGTGAGATTGAATAGAAAATTTAGATCGCGGCTGATCGTGCGTGTGCACTAGATTATTTCTCCACGATGGCACACGCCTGTGCCGAAGTCTCAACAGGCGGCGATCGGATGGCACGCCAGATGCGATCTGGCCGCTGTTGGCAGTAAGGGATCCCACCCAGATTATCACCTCCAAGCACCGCTAGCCCCACGGTGGGCGCCAACTGTTGTGGTATTGCACGACAGATGCTACTGGGGTAGCTTACGTAGAGGGAGCAAGGCGACGTAGGAGAATCCGGAGCGAGATTGGCACACGATGTACCCAGGTTTACGTCCCCTCTATGGAGGATCGCTACGTCCTGCTGTCAATCCAGTATATGATCATAGATTGGTTTACATGGGAGCCGCCGTAGGCGGAGAGAGACTAGATCTAATCTAATGTGGGAGAGCCTGCCCCGTGGGGGTGCCCCTGGTGGATTAATATATGCAGCCAGTTAGGGTTTACAAGTATTTGGTGGGCTTTCTATTGAATTCGACGTCTTGGGCTGCAGTCGGCGCCAGTCGCCTGGGTCCAATATATGATAGTCGCCGCATTCGGCGAGTCGATCCATCCTGCGGCAGGGCTTCAGTCGGCTCAGTCCATCTGGCGATTCCACTTCATGGGTATACCCCGATTGGTATTCCCCCATTAGGATCCATTTCTTTCCCTCTTTTGACTCGTTATCTTCCATATGAAATAAAAACTGCAAAAAATATAAATTGGAAAGTTTTTCACGGACCTTTTCTTACCAGAACTGTTACCTATTCGAAAACGGGCTCTACAGGTGATACGTCATAAACGTATCTATAATTTTTGATGTTCCATGCTTGTTTAGTATCTACTTTGCTTTGATTTGTCCAAACTTCGAGGTGTTTTTTATATGTTTTCTTGTACTAACCTGTTAACAAGTTGCCACAGTGCCAGTTGCCTGTTTTCTGCTATTTTAGGTTCCAGAAAAGCTAGTAAGGAAATATTCTGGGAATTGGAAGGTACAAAAGCCATAGTCAATATTTAACCGAGGATAACACGGAGTCCACAGGAGAGAAGAAGGCGTGCCACAGGGCGGCCGCACCCCCCAGGCGCGGGCCCACCCTAGGCCGCGCCTAGGCAGGGTGTGGGCCCCCTGGCCGCCTCCTAGCCTTGCCTCTTTGCCTATAAGAAGCCCCCGATTCCTAAACCCTAAAACCCGATCAATATTCCATGAAACCGTCTATAGACGCCGCCACCATCGTCCCTAGATCGGGGGGGTCTGCAGCTCTTCCCGGCACCCTGCCGAAGGGGAGATCATCCCAGAGGCCTTCTTCTTCATGATGCCAGCCTCCGGTATGAAGCGTGAGTAGTTTCACCTTGGACTACAGGTCCATGTAGTAGCTAGATTTTTGTATCTCCTCCTTTGTGCTTTCATGTCAAGATCTTGCGAGCTCCGTTCGTGATCAAGATCTCATCTATTTGTAATCATGCATGTTGTGTTTGCGGAGATCCGATGGATATTGATATTACTATGTCAGATTGATTAATGGTTTTGTCTTATTGATTCTATCCTGTCTGTGTTGTTTGTGATCTTGCATGCTATCCGTTGTTAGTAGCTATCTTGGACAAGTAGTTGCTAGTGACTCCAAGAGGGGGTATTTATGCTCGATAGTGGGTTCATGCCTCTATTTAATCTAAGGGAAGTGACAGAAATCTCTAAGGTTTTAGATGTGCTGTTGCCACTAGGGAGAAAACAACGATCTCTTGTTCATGGAACAAGTGGATTGTTTACCTTACACACTTTGCTTAAAGCAGATGTTTGTTGCTTGCAACTTAATACTGGAGGGGGTTCAGACGATAACCCAAAGATGGACTTCTAGTCATAGATGCAGTTGGATGGCGGTCTATGTATCTTGTTGTATTGCCCAATCGAATCTCACAGGATCTTTATGTCTAGTATTGCATTGTTATGCCTTGCTCAGTCCTGTCAATTGCCCTGCTGTAATTTGTTTACCCTGCATGCCATGTTTGTTTATATAAGGATAACACCTCTAGTGAACTATGGACCCCGGTCCAATCTTTACCATTGATACATCTTCCACTATTATTGTTTACTTGCTGCAAACCATCATCACCTTCCACACCATACAGTTAATCCTTTGTTACAGCAACCAGTGAGATTGACAACCTCACTGTTAGTTGGGGCAAAGTCTTGAGTTTGTGTTGTGCAGGTTTCCACGTTTCTTGCAACACCTTTGAGACGTTTCCTTCCTCCTACTGGTTTGATAACCTCGGTTTCTTACTGAGGGAAGACTTGCTGCTGTGCTGCATCATACCTTGCCCTTGGGGTTTCCCAATGAAGCGCTCCATGTTGACGCAGCGCCATCAGCAGGTTCCTGAATTTGGTATTTAATAAATTCTTCTGGAGTCACCATTTGAATAATATCAATATCTTCATTATAAGAATCTCTAGAAATATAATGTTTAAGCCTTCGACCATTCTTCATATCTTTACATCATCCTCTCCCAATACTTGAAAATCTCTTTCATACTAAGCTTCACACAATCTTCATTAGCAACATTAGTGTATGCAAGATAAAGAACCCTTGAGTTCAATTTCAGCTGAAGTCCATCAAAACATAAGCTACTGTAGCAACTCCTTTCAAAATCCCAAAAAGAATTTAAAAGGAAACTGATTTAAGAGGCAAATGCAAATAATGACAGAAATCTGTCAAAACAAACCAGCATGTAAAGATTGATTTTTTCAAAAATATTCTTTTGCTCAAATCGAAAAGTGCAAAACTAACGAAAGTTATGTAATAACTTGGACATCAGAACATAAAATTATAGCTTAATCCGACGTACTGGATTTTTCACAAATTTTTACAGTGAAGCACAAAAATCTATTCCGGGACAGCAACTTCCCACAACTCACCTACTTCTCAAAAGAGGCTAATCTTGACAAAAAACCAAACAAAAAGGATGAGGAGAGGTTATTACAGAGGTAGTAACTTCCAAGACTCAAGGAAACAAAAACCGAAAGCAAACTAAAATGGGTTGTCTCCTAGAAGCTCTTTCTTTATAGCCATTAAGAAGGGCATGATAATTTCAATGATTCTCACATAGGATATATGGATTTGAAGTGAAAGAGAGCATCAAGAAGCAAATATCCAACACATTTAAGTCTAACCCACTTCCTATGCAAGGGAATTTTGTAAGAAACAAATGATTGAAACAAGAGGCTACTAGCCTAGGAAGACAAAACAAGTGCAACTTCAAAACTTTCAACATAAAGCGAGGAAACTTAACATTATTGAGATGCATAGAACCATGTTTCCCTCTCTCATAATAACTTTCAGTAGCACTATGAATAAAGTTAACAATATAACTGTCAGAAGAAACTTTCTAATCATCAGAATGAGCATACTTAAAATCATCAAACAGAGGTTTAAGGTCAAAAACTGGATCAATAGAAGCAAGTTGTTCAACTCTAAAACCCTCATTAGGCACTTAATTTTCATTAGGAGCTTTAGCAAATTTGGAAAAATTAAACTCATAAGATTCTCCATCAAACTTAGTTAAAATTTTCTCCTTATTACAATCTATAATAGCTCCACAAGTGTTCAAGAAAGGTCTACCAAAAATGATAGGACAAGTTTCACTAGCTTCCTTACCAAATACTATAAAATCGACTTGATATTTAATCTTACTACAAAGAGCTTACACATATCTTACAATACCAATTGGACAGACGGTCTCTCTATTAGCAAGGTGAATAACCACATCAATGTCTTCAAGTTCACAAGGACCAATTTCATCGATAATTTATTTGTAAAGTTCATAAGGAATAGCACTTGAACTTGTACCAATATCACATAAACCATAATAGCAATGATCACCAACCCTAACAGAAAGCACAGGGACACTAGCTCTCCTAGTTTTACTAGGATGTGAAACCATGTTAGAAGCATCTACACAAAAGATAATGTGTCTGTCACATCCCAAGATTTTCCAAATCTTGTAATGTGAAAATAAATTAATAAAATAAAACTTTGTTTGAATTTCAGAGCCAGAAGAAACTTTTTTGAATTTAAATGGAACCTCAAACCCATTTGAATTAAATAAAATCCTAAAAGGATTTAAAAAGATAAACATTTTAAATAAAGGAAAATAAATATTTTGGAAATAAGATTTTGGATCTTCTAAAAATAAAAGATTTGGTATTCAGAAGAAAAGATGGATTTAAGGTTATTTTATAAAGCCAAATTAATCCTTGGCCAATCTTTGATAATTAAAAACATTTTATTCTAAATAAAATTAGCAAAGGTTTATTTAAAATAAATTAATAAGGATTTAATATCCAAGTTTTATTAATAAAGGTTCTATCATTTATAAACCATCAAAAACTTATTTGTTTACTTTAGTAAGTTTTCCAAACACTTAATATTCTCCAATAAAACTTACTAAAGTGTTTGGTTTTATTTTAGATTTTAAAATAAAAAATTCTCAATAAAACAAACCCAAGTTGATTTAATAATGAAAGTCTATGTTATTTTAATTAGTAATGGACTCTAAAATAAAAATGTTATTTCTAACAACAAGTTTCCAAGTATTTAATACTTCCAAATAAAACCTACTATTTTGGTTTGGAAAATATTTAGGTTTCAAATAAAGAATTATTAATAGAATCAAACTCTATTTGATTTAATAACTAAGGCCATTTTATTTAATTACTAATGGACCCTAAAATAAGAGGTTATTTTGTTTTAAAACAAATCATTCAAATATTCTTTATTTTCAAATAAACCTACTGTTTTGGATTTGAAAGTGTTTTCAAATGAGAATTATTATTAAATAAATCAAACCATGTTAAATAAATAAAACTCCTTTTTATTTAATTAAAGAATGGATAAAAAAATTATTGCCATTTTATTTTGGGCTTTTGACCATATTACTAAACAGAACTAATTTCAATATTACAAATTTGAGTGTTGTTTGAATTGATTTGGTTGATGTTTGTTTGATTGGAAATTCAAAACAGAAAATGAAATAGAAAAGGAAAAGAACACAAAATAAAAAAAATAAGAAAGGAATCGACCCAGCCCAGGCAGCCCAATAAGCCCACCAACCAGCCCAGCTCTCTTCCCCGCAGAAAACGATTCGAACCAACTACCTGACCCGCACAGAGAATGACAGGTGGACCTCCTCCTCGTTTCCTTTCCCACTAACAGGTGGACCCCACCGCTCCTGTTCGTCGTCCTCACCCGCGCGACCCCTTCTTCCCCAAACCGCGCTGCCGTTCCCTGTCATCAAACCGCGCACTTAATTCTTCATAATGGCTGTGTTAATTCCGCCTCTGACCTTGCGTACTTAAGCGCCAGCATCTCCCCCTCCTTTTCCCTCTGTCGCCACTCCCTCTTCGCCCCTAGGCTGTCGCCAATCACTCCTGCACCGCCGCTGCTCCGACGAGCTTCCATCTCCAATCCCAGCTAGTACACGCCACCCCTGCCTTCGAGAACGCCCTAGCAAGTTTCCCCACTCCCAGACACACCTCCCCGTACCACCAGTTCGACCGCGGGTACCCTGTAACCTCACCTTCGACAACGACCACCGTCGCCACCGTCTGCTTCATCTCCGGCGAAACCCACAGGTAGTATCTGAGCGCCCCGCGCCTCCTCGTTCACACTCCCGCACTCGCCACACCCTGCTGCATCTAACCGCATCATTGTTTTGCTTCGGGATGATCCACAGCGTCGCCCTCGACCGCGGACAGAACCACCCGACGCCGACGAAGTCTCCGGCGAGCAATCGCCACCGTTCCCGTGCGCCCCCTGCCTCGTCGACCACACGTTGAGCTTCCCCAACCAACTACGACCTCGGTGAGCCTACTCCCTCCCTCTCCCGCCTCCTATTTCACCCGCGCCGCCACTGACCGACCATCGCCGCCGCGCGCAGC
The DNA here is from genome assembly GCA_916181665.1 of Avena sativa. Lineage (NCBI taxonomy): Eukaryota > Viridiplantae > Streptophyta > Magnoliopsida > Poales > Poaceae > Avena > Avena sativa. Next base: position 383,370,665 of record OV702284.1, read on the forward strand.
CGACGAGCGCCGCCAGACTTTGGCAAGCGTGTTAGTAACCGTAGGATCTGGATCTGACGGATACGGTAGAACGTTAACGAAGGGGTAAGTGATGATCCTGTGCCGCACGATCTGACTTGATCCAACGCGCCGCAACACGCGATCCAGACGAATCGGTATCGACCAATCACGACGCGACGCGTGGCCTGTAATAGATCTAAAAACAGTTTTGAAATCAGAATTATTTGCAAACTTCAAACCCCTATAACTTTCAAACCACATGTCCAAAAATTACAAATTTTATATCAATGAAATCAGGAGAACAAGCCCTAGCTAACCATGGCCTTAGTTTTGAAAATAGTATCTTTTAGCTTGAATAAATTTGCAGAAACATTTGTGTACTTGTTTAGAGTATAAAAATTGTTTAAATTTGATTTTAGGATTAAATCTTTTGCAAAATGGTTTTTAGTGACCATACTGACCCTAGAAACCAACCCTTGGTGTCAAAAATGATTTTGACAAAATATAAGTTGAATTATTTAACTTAGCCATTTTCTAACCAAATAAACCCCTTGATTTTATCATGGTAATGTTTTTGCAAGGAAAACTTTGGGAAAATGTTTTGGACCAAAACTTACTGACCCAAAACATCAAACCTTGCCAAGGGCAACTCACTTGGTGAAAAACCTAAAAGTTTTGCTTTGATAAGAATAATTTTCACCACATAAAATGATGAATGAATTTTAAATTGGTCTTGAGATAAAACCCAATTGCAAATGACTTTGCCACTTTGGTAAATGACCAATTTGGACCTTACAAAGTTTATAAACCTAGTAGAGACCAACCTTGCAAAAAGAACCCCCTTTGCATAACTTAGACTCCATTGCTATGTGTGTGAAATTGTTTGTTTAACCTTGGTTTGGAATGTTAGTTGATTTGGTGATTTGCTTGATTGACTTGTAGTGAAATTAGCAAAGTGTGAAACTAGCAAGATCAAGGAAGTGAACCCCCATTCCCTACCAAAAAGGCAAGTTACACTATCATACAAATTCCTACTACTTTCATTATACTTAGTGGATTTTGAAAATATGCATGAAAAGATATTTCTGTACCTATGCTATGCTAAATCCTAATAGGATTCCCTATACACTCCTTAGTGAAAATATTGAAGTTGTACATGCTTAGCCATGCTATTTGCTAAAATTTGAAAAAGAGATACATGTTGAGATTTTACAAAGATTGAGAAAAGGTCTTGTGTTTTACATAATAAAACAAGGACTCAATGAACCACCTAGGTGGAGGATACTTTAAGTTTTGGAGAAGTGGCAACAAAAGGGAACCATGTCTATGGCAATCACTTTGTGTTGTGCTCCAAAAGAAAACCACCTAGGAAACTTAGAGATCAAACATGCTTCTCCAATTGTGGCTTTCGTGTACAACCACATGCTATTATGGCTCTGGCTTAGTCAATTACATTAGGAAGACCCATACATTGTCTTTAGTTACTGGACATGGGGATCTGGAATGCTTCATGGGGGCTGAAGACAAAGCTAGCAATGATGTATGGGAGGACCTTTTGGAAAGACTTCGTCACATTCTCAATCTGCCAGTACTCCATCTTGGTGAGCACTAATCCAGTAGGCCACTGGTGGCAACAAGATGGGATTGTGTCATGTGGGTAAAGTGTACTCCTTCTGCAGAAGTTAATAAAATCTAAGTACTTAGCCGTGTCCCCGGTTATGGACAATACTGAGCAACTAAAGTTTGAACTATGGGAGATCTCGACATTCCAACTTCTAATATAAAAACTTGAAGCCCTTGTGTGTCTACCAAGGAATTCAAAGAGATTTTGTAAAGCTTGTTGCACTTGGGGTTACCAAGGTGCTCAAGAGCATGATGTACTTGGGGCTTTACCGAGGAACTCATGAGATTTTATAAAACTTGAGGCACTTGGGGTTACCAAGGTGCTCAAGAGATTTTGACAAGGATTTGAACACTTGAGTTTCTACCAAGTAGTTCAAGGAACTTGGAAAAGAAATTGACAAAAGACTTTAAAACCCTTTTGAAAAGATAGGATAAAATATTGCTTTATGCAAATAAGCCTTAAACTCTACTTAGCCAAATATGCATATAATGATAGGATCCACTCTATTTATACATAAAAGTGAAGCTTGCCAATACAATTCAAAATGTATTGACCCTTGTGGCTGTAACTTGTAATGTTGCAGGTTGAATGTTTTAAAAATGAAGATTGTTTGATTGACTAGGACTACAAAATCTACAACCAACATCTGCCTGTGGCACTTTGAAGATGATGGACCCATACTTATAGATATTCTGCTGCAAATGTAATGTAATAGCCAAATGAGCTATGTTTGATGTAATAAACTTATGTTATTCCTGGTTATAAATTTATATTATGACCTTTGTATCTTGATATTACATCTTAACTGTGGATGCTAGCTATTGATCCAGGGACTAGCATTGTAAAACACAGGAGGACTCTACCTTATTGGGTTGGGACCTCTACAGATGGTATCAGAGCATTGTGTTGCCTGTAGGATTTGTAAACCCTAGGATTGGACAAAACCCCTTAGAAAATAGGAGTTACACTTGTTCCAAAAACTTATTTACAAAATCTTGTAAACTCTTTCCTCAAACATTTTGGTTCTAACTCCACACCTATTCTACTTCAACTTGATGGAAAAACCTACCCATGGCCAAAGACTACACCATATGCAAAGGACTTATTCAACATCTTCAACTCTAATGACTTCAACATCTTCAGCATGTTCACCAAGGACTACCAACTTGGAAACTACTAAGGACCACAAGTGAAACAAGGAAAACCTACACAAGATTTAGAGATTGAGGGAATGCAAAATAAGAAAGAATCATCAACAACTTTGAATTATTGCAACCAAGAGTTTTTCTCAAAGAAACCATGATCTCAAGTAAGAAGAATCATGAAGGAAGGAAAGATCACAAGTGAACCATATAGATGGACCACCACATTTTAGTTAAGTCAAAACCACCAACTTATGTGGTGTAACAAAAATATTTTGTTGCCTAAGTATGTGCTTGAACTTTGTTGTTTGAGTGAAATGATTGTTTGTGATTGCATGCACATTGCTTGTGTGAAATGTGATGTGTGTGAATAGAAATAATTCCTAGAAATAACATGCCTATTCTAAACTCCCTTCAACCCAAACAGATGACTACTCCAAAGGACTCCAAGGTTGATGACACCAACACCAACCAAGCTGACAGCATGAGAGAGCTCATAGCAACCCAACACCAGTTGAACCAACTAACAGCTCAGTTCCTAGTTAACAATAGTGATAAGGATCCAGCACTACAAAGGTTTTTGGAAGAGCAGTCTCAACTGATGCTTAAGGTGACTAATCAAATGATTAGCATAGAAGAAAGCTATCCACAGAGAGTTTATGATAATAGGGATGAAAAGAATATTGTTCTAGATGGAGCCCCAGCTTGCATTATTTGTGGAGACAAGGATCATACTGCCAAGGAGCATGAAGGACAATGCCCCAATTGTGAAGAAGATCATCCAGTTGGACAATGTCCTACCTCTCAAGCCACTTGCTACCTGTGTGAAGGAAGTGATCATACTCCAGGTCTATGTCCTATCTATGCCATGGTGGAACAAAGGAAACAGGAAGGATCCAAGTCTACCAAAGGAAAAGGACCACTACTACATCTAAACAAGACAACCCAATTCAAAGGATCAAGGAAAATCAAGAAGCCCAAACAAGACATGAGCCTTGTGCAATGTCGCAAATGTAAGGAAATGGGACACTACTCCAGTGGATGTCCAGAAAACAAGAAGAATAAAGAGATTGACCAAGTGTGGTGCAACAACTGCAAAGAACCAGGCCACTATGTAGCAACTTGCCCACAAGAGCAACGCAAAGAACTCAAGGACATTAATTGTTTCAACTGCAAGAATCCAGGACACTATGCAAGCAACTGTCCAGAAAGGATGAAAAACAAGTTGAACAAGCCTATGGAGAAACTCAACCTTGGCCCATGAGTCAAGTGTAGAAATAAAGCAAAAGCTTGCTTAGAGAAGTTTTCCAGGACCCAAGAAGGCCAATATGTAATTTTTGTTTAAAATTTTTAAGGGTGGTAGTACCCTAGTTATTTTGAACTTGTTTGAAACTCTACCTTCCCAAATCTCGGGACGAGATTTATTTTAAGGGTGGTAGCCTGCCACATCCCAAGATTTTCCAAATCTTGTAATGTGAAAATAAATTAATAAAATAAAACTTTGTTTGAATTTCAGAGCCAGAAGAAACTTTTTGAATTTAAATGGAACCTCAAACCCATTTGAATTAAATAAAATCCTAAAAGGATTTAAAAAGATAAACATTTTAAATAAAGGAAAATAATATTTTGGAAATAAGATTTTGGATCTTCTAAAAATAAAAGATTTGGTATTCAGAAGAAAAGATGGATTTAAGGTTATTTTATAAAGCCAAATTAATCCTTGGCCAATCTTTGATAATTAAAAACATTTTATTCTAAATAAAATTATCAAAGGTTTATTTAAAATAAATTAATAAGGATTTAATATCCAAGTTTTATTAATAAAGGTTCTATCATTTATAAACCATCAAAAACTTATTTGTTTACTTTAGTAAGTTTTCCAAACACTTAATATTCTCCAATAAAACTTACTAAAGTGTTTGGTTTTATTTTAGATTTTAAAATAAAAAATTCTCAATAAAACAAACCCAAGTTGATTTAATAATGAAAGTCTATGTTATTTTAATTAGTAATGGACTCTAAAATAAAAATGTTATTTCTAACAACAAGTTTCCAAGTATTTAATACTTCCAAATAAAACCTACTATTTTGGTTTGGAAAATATTTAGGTTTCAAATAAAGAATTATTAATAGAATCAAACTCTATTTGATTTAATAACTAAGGCCATTTTATTTAATTACTAATGGACCCTAAAATAAGAGGTTATTTTGTTTTAAAACAAATCATTCAAATATTCTTTATTTTCAAATAAACCTACTGTTTTGGATTTGAAAGTGTTTTCAAATGAGAATTATTATTAAATAAATCAAACCATGTTAAATAAATAAAACTCCTTTTTATTTAATTAAAGAATGGATAAAAAAAAATTATTGCCATTTTATTTTGGGATTTTGACCATATTACTAAACAGAACTAATTTCAATATTACAAATTTGAGTGTTGTTTGAATTGATTTGGTTGATGTTTGTTTGATTGGAAATTCAAAATAGAAAATAAAATAGAAAAGGAAAAGAACACAGAATAAAAAAATAAGAAAGGAATCGACCCAGCCCAGGCAGCCCAATAAGCCCACCAACCAGCCCAGCTCTCTTCCCCGCAGAAAACGATTCGAACCAACTACCTGACCCGCACAGAGAATGACAGGTGGACCTCCTCCTCGTTTCCTTTCCCACTAACAGGTGGACCCCACCGCTCCTGTTCGTCGTCCTCACCCGCGCGACCCCTTCTTCCCCAAACCGCGCTGCCGTTCCCTGTCATCAAACCGCGCACTTAATTCTTCATAATGGCTGTGTTAATTCCGCCTCTGACCTTGCGTACTTAAGCGCCAGCATCTCCCCCTCCTTTTCCCTCTGTCGCCACTCCCTCTTCGCCCCTAGGCTGTCGCCAATCACTCCTGCACCGCCGCTGCTCCGACGAGCTTCCATCTCCAATCCCAGCTAGTACACGCCACCCCTGCCTTCGAGAACGCCCTAGCAAGTTTCCCCACTCCCAGACACACCTCCCCGTACCACCAGTTCGACCACGGGTACCCTGTAACCTCACCTTCGACAACGACCACCGTCGCCACCGTCTGCTTCATCTCCGACGAAACCCAGAGGTAGTATCTGAGCGCCCCGCGCCTCCTCGTTCACACTCCCGCACTCGCCACACCCTACTGCATCTAACCACATCATTGTTTTGCTTCGGGATGATCCACAGCATCGCCCTCGACCGCGGACAGAACCACCCGACGCCGACGAAGTCTCCGGCGAGCAATCGCCACCGTTCCCGTGCGCCCCCTGCCTCGTCGACCACACGTTGAGCTTCCCCAACCAACTACGACCTCGGTGAGCCTACTCCCTCCCTCTCTCGCCTCCTATTTCACCCGCGCCGCCACTGACCGACCATCGCCGCCGCGCGCAGCCGACGAGCGCCGCCAGACTTTGGCAAGCGTGTTAGTAACCGTAGGATCTGGATCTGACGGATACGGTAGAACGTTAACGAAGGGGTAAGTGATGACCCTGTGCCGCACGATCTGACTTGATCCAACGCACCGCAGCACGCGATCCAGACGAATCGGTATCGACCAATCACGACGCGACGCGTGGCCTGTAATAGATCTAAAAACAGTTTTGAAATCAGAATTATTTGCAAACTTCAAACCCCTATAACTTTCAAACCACACGTCCAAAAATTACAAATTTTATATCAATGAAATCAGGAGAACAAGCCCTAGCTAACCATGGCCTTAGTTTTGAAAATAGTATCTTTTAGCTTGAATAAATTTGCAGAAACATTTGTGTACTTGTTTAGAGTATAAAAATTGTTTAAATTTGATTTTAGGATTAAATCTTTTGCAAAATGGTTTTTAGTGACCATACTGACCCTAGAAACCAACCCTTGGTGTCAAAAATGATTTTGACAAAATATAAGTTGAATTATTTAACTTAGCCATTTTCTAACCAAATAAACCCCTTGATTTTATCATGGTAATGTTTTTGCAAGGAAAACTTTGGGAAAATGTTTTGGACCAAAACTTACTGACCCAAAACATCAAACCTTGCCAAGGGCAACTCACTTGGTGAAAAACCTAAAAGTTTTGCTTTGATAAGAATAATTTTCACCACATAAAATGATGAATGAATTTTAAATTGGTCTTGAGATAAAACCCAATTGCAAATGACTTTGCCACTTTGGTAAATGACCAATTTGGACCTTACAAAGTTTATAAACCTAGTAGAGACCAACCTTGCAAAAAGAACCCCCTTTGCATAACTTAGACTCCATTGCTATGTGTGTGAAATTGTTTGTTTAACCTTGGTTTGGAATGTTAGTTGATTTGGTGATTTGCTTGATTGACTTGTAGTGAAATTAGCAAAGTGTGAAACTAGCAAGATCAAGGAAGTGAACCCCCATTCCCTACCAAAAAGGCAAGTTACACTATCATACAAATTCCTACTACTTTCATTATACTTAGTGGATTTTGAAAATATGCATGAAAAGATATTTCTGTACCTATGCTATGCTAAATCCTAATAGGATTCCCTATACACTCCTTAGTGAAAATATTGAAGTTGTACATGCTTAGCCATGCTATTTGCTAAAATTTGAAAAAGAGATACATGTTGAGATTTTACAAAGATTGAGAAAAGGTCTTGTGTTTTACATAATAAAACAAGGACTCAATGAACCACCTAGGTGGAGGATACTTTAAGTTTTGGAGAAGTGGCAACAAAAGGGAACCATGTCTATGGCAATCACTTTGTGTTGTGCTCCAAAAGAAAACCACCTAGGAAACTTAGAGATCAAACATGCTTCTCCAATTGTGGCTTTCGTGTACAACCACATGCTATTATGGCTCTGGCTTAGTCAATTACATTAGGAAGACCCATACATTGTCTTTAGTTACTGGACATGGGGATCTGGAATGCTTCATGGGGGCTGAAGACAAAGCTAGCAATGATGTATGGGAGGACCTTTTGGAAAGACTTCGTCACATTCTCAATCTGCCAGTACTCCATCTTGGTGAGCACTAATCCAGTAGGCCACTGGTGGCAACAAGATGGGATTGTGTCATGTGGGTAAAGTGTACTCCTTCTGCAGAAGTTAATAAAATCTAAGTACTTAGCCGTGTCCCCGGTTATGGACAATACTGAGCAACTAAAGTTTGAACTATGGGAGATCTCGACATTCCAACTTCTAATATAAAAACTTGAAGCCCTTGTGTGTCTACCAAGGAATTCAAAGAGATTTTGTAAAGCTTGTTGCACTTGGGGTTACCAAGGTGCTCAAGAGCATGATGTACTTGGGGCTTTACCGAGGAACTCATGAGATTTTATAAAACTTGAGGCACTTGGGGTTACCAAGGTGCTCAAGAGATTTTGACAAGGATTTGAACACTTGAGTTTCTACCAAGTAGTTCAAGGAACTTGGAAAAGAAATTGACAAAAGACTTTAAAACCCTTTTGAAAAGATAGGATAAAATATTGCTTTATGCAAATAAGCCTTAAACTCTACTTAGCCAAATATGCATATAATGATAGGATCCACTCTATTTATACATAAAAGTGAAGCTTGCCAATACAATTCAAAATGTATTGACCCTTGTGGCTGTAACTTGTAATGTTGCAGGTTGAATGTTTTAAAAATGAAGATTGTTTGATTGACTAGGACTACAAAATCTACAACCAACATCTGCCTGTGGCACTTTGAAGATGATGGACCCATACTTATAGATATTCCGCTGCAAATGTAATGTAATAGCCAAATGAGCTATGTTTGATGTAATAAACTTATGTTATTCCTGGTTATAAATTTATATTATGACCTTTGTATCTTGATATTACATCTTAACTGTGGATGCTAGCTATTGATCCAGGGACTAGCATTGTAAAACACAGGAGGACTCTACCTTATTGGGTTGGGACCTCTACAGATGGTATCAGAGCATTGTGTTGCCTGTAGGATTTGTAAACCCTAGGATTGGACAAAACCCCTTAGAAAATAGGAGTTACACTTGTTCCAAAAACTTATTTACAAAATCTTGTAAACTCTTTCCTCAAACATTTTGGTTCTAACTCCACACCTATTCTACTTCAACTTGATGGAAAAACCTACCCATGGCCAAAGACTACACCATATGCAAAGGACTTATTCAACATCTTCAACTCTAATGACTTCAACATCTTCAGCATGTTCACCAAGGACTACCAACTTGGAAACTACTAAGGACCACAAGTGAAACAAGGAAAACCTACATGTAAATGATCCAGCACAAGAAGCATCTAATAAATCTTTATCATGAAGATAAAGCCTTGCATAAAATTTAATAATAATAATATTAGGGAGCTCATGAATAGGACATTTGAGCATTAGTAACTTCAATCTCCCCCAAGATTGGGCTGTACTCTCTCCATCACGAGGCCAAAAGTTATATATTTGATTCCGGTCTTTATGAATCTCCCTGGGAGGTTAGAATTTAGAATAAAAGAGAGGTACAATTTCCTCCCATTCCATAGATTGTCCATTCTTCAGCAGCTTATACCATTCTTCAGCTTTACCTTTCAATGATATAGAGAGTAACTTTTTCTTAACCTTTTCCGTTGTGATACCTGCACACTTGAACAACCCGCATAATTCATGGATAAAAATCAAGTGATCACTAGGATGGACAATTCCATCCCCCAAATAATAGTTATCCATAACACGATCAACAATTTTTGTAGGTATTTTAAAAGGATCTACTTCAGCAGGTGGTGGTTCATCTACTACCCTAGCAGTGGTAGTAGCTTTACCAAATAGGAAACCAAGTGGATTATCCATATTGGAAACAAAGTAGCAAACAGAAATAAAAACAATACTCATAGTAGAAATTTCCTTTACCAGTTCCACTCTTCAATAGCGCTTCACTCCCCAGCAACGACGCCAGAAAATAGTCTTGATGACCCACAAGTATAGGGGATGTATCGTAGTACTTTCGATAAATAGGAGTGTCGATACCAAAAAGGAGCAGAAGGTGTTGACAAGTGGTTTGGATCAGGAGTTCTCTGTAAATACTTGGCAAACACATTTTTAGTTTTTTTGATAATGCAAAGAAATAAAGTGCAAGTAATAAAAAACAATAATAGTAATTGCAGCAAGTGGCCCAATCCTTTCTTCAACAAAGGACAAGCCGGTTGTATTACTTATGAGGACCAAACATTCTTGAGGACACATGGGAATACTGTCAAGTGCTTGATACGTTAGAAACGTATCTATAATTTTTTATGTTCCATGCTTGTTTAGTATCTACTTTGTTTTGCTTTGTCTACACTTTGAGGTGTCTTTATATATTTTCTGCAACTAACCTAATAACAAGTTGCCACAGTGCCAGTTGCCCGTTTTCTTCTGTTTTTGGTTCCAGAAAGGAAGAAAATCAATATTCTCGGAATTGGACGGGACAAAAGCCAAAGTCAATATTTTACCGTGGGCGACACGAATCCGAAAGACGAGATGGAGGGGCGCCATGGGGTGGCCACACCCCCCAGGCGCGGCCAAGCCTCGCCCGCGCCTGGGCAGGGTGTGGGCCCCCAGGGCACCCCCCCTGCCTCGCCTCCTCGCCTATAAGAAGCCCCCGATGCAGAAACCATAGACACCCAATTAAAACTCCACGAAACCGTCTGTAGCCGCCGCCACCATCATCCCTAGATCGGGGGGATTTTCTTCCCGGCACCCTGCCGGAAGGGATATCATCCCGGAGGCCTTCTTCTCCGGTATGACGCGTGAGTAGTTCCACCTTGGACTACGGGTCCATGTAGTATCTAGATGGTTGTATCTCCTCCTTGTGCTTTCATGTATAGATCTTGTGAGCTCCATTCATGATCAAGATCTAATCTATTTGTAATCATGCATGTTGTGTTTGCGGGGATCCGATGGATATTGAGATTACTATGTCCGATTGATTAATGGTTTAGTCTTTATGATTCTATCATGTATGTGTTGTTTGTGATCTTGCATGCTCTCCGTTGTTAGTAGCTATCTTGGCCAAGTAGTTGCTAGTGACTCCAAGAGGGGGTATTTATGCTCGATAGTGGGTTCATGCCTCTAGTTTCCAAGGGAAGTGACAGAAATCTCTTCGGTTGTAGATGTGCTGTTGCTACTAGGGAGAAAACAACGGTCTCTTGGTCATGGAACAAGTGGATTGTTTACCTTACACACTTTGCTTAAAGCAGTTGTTTGTTGCTTGCAACTTAATACTTGAGGGGGTTCGGATGATAACCTGAAGGTGGACTACTAGTCATAGATGCAGTTGGATGGCGGTCTATGTATCTTGTTGTATTTCCCAATCGAATCACATAGGATCTTTTTGTATAGTATTGCAATTTTATGCCTTGCTCAGTTCCTGTTAATTGCCCTGCTATAATTTTTTTACCCTTCATGCCATGTTGTTTATCTAAGGAGAGCACCTCTAGTGAACTATGGACCCCGGTCCCATCTTTACCATTGATACATCCTCCACTGTTACTGTTTAGTTGCTGCAAACCACCATTACCTTCCACACCATATAGTTAATCCTTTGTTATAGCAACCGGTGAGATTGACAACCTCACTGTTAGTTGGGGCAAAATCTTGAGTTTGTGTTGTGCAGGTCTTCGCGTTGCTTGCAACACCTGTGTGACGTTTCCTTCCTCCTAGTGGTTCGATAACCTCGGTTTCTTATTGAGGGAAGACTTTATGATGTGTTGCTTCACACCTTGCTCTTGGGGTTCCCAACAGGCTCCACATCAACTGAGCCATCAACAAGTTTTCTGGCACCGTTGCCGGGGAGGCCAAGGACGTCTTCACAAGGGGAGTCCTCCACTTCCTTTCTCTTTACTTTGTTTTTAGTTTGCTTAGTTTGTTTTGGTTGTTTTGTTTGCCTCTTGTTTTCAAAAACTCCAAAAAAATAGTTTAGTTTGGTTTGCTTTGTTTTCCGTATTCAAAAACACAAAAAAAAAATAGTTCCTGATCTACCAGCTGCTGCTGTTTTTGGCTTGCCCACCTGTGCCAAAATGAACTCTGCTGAGAACACCAAGTTGTGTGACTTCACTAGAACCAAAAACAATGATTTCCTTAGCACTCCTATTGCTCCACCTTCTCCTGATGCTACCTTTTTATGAAATTAAGCCTGCTTTGTTGAATCTTGTGATGCGAGCAATTTTCTTGTGCTAGTTCTGATGATGATGTTGCCCATCTCAATAACTTTGTTGAACTTTGTGAGATGCAAAAGTATAAGGATGTAGATGGAGATATTATTAAGCTCAATCTTTTTCCTTTCTCCTTGAGATGAAAAGCTAAAGAATGGTTGCTATCCTTGCCTAGAAATAGTATTGATTCTTGGACTAAGTGCAAAGATGCTTTTATTGGAAAGTACTACCCTCCTGCTAAGATTATATTTTTGAGAAGTGACATTATGAAATTTAAACAACTTGATAATGAACATGTTGCTCAAGCTTGGGAAATAATGAAATCTTTGGTTAAGAATTGTCCCACTCATGGACTCACTGCTTGGATGATTATCCAGACTTTTTATGCAGGTTTGAACTTCTCTTCAAGAAACCTGTTCAATTCAGCTGCCGGAGGCACCTTTATGGGCATCACTTCGGGTGCTACAACAAGGCTCCTTGATAATATGATGGTTAACTACTCTGAATGGCACACTGAAAGAGCTCCACATGGTAAGAAGGTAAATTCTTATGAAGAAACCTCCTCTTTGAGTGATAAGATTGATGTTATTATGGCTATGCTTGTTAATGGGAAAGCTCCTTTAGATCCTAATCATGTTCCCTTATCCTCTTTGGTTGCTCAAGAAGAGCAAGTTGATGTGAACTTCATTAGAAACAACAATTTTGGCAACAATACTTATGGTAATTATAGGCGTTATCCTCCTAGTGCAAGTGCTTATTATGATAGATCTGGAATGCCTAGTGAAGAAAGGATTCTAGAAGTAGAGAGATACACCAAGAATTTTATGCAGATGCAATATGAGCAAAATAAGATTTTCACTAAAACTATGGAGGAACAATCTATTATCTTGAAAAACATTAGTCATCAGCTTGAGAATCTAAATAGAGAAATTCCTAGTTTATAGTCAAAAAATTTGAGTGCTGAGAAAAATATATCCTCTTTGTCTGAAGCACATTCCTCTTTGATTAATAAAATGGCTGGTATACCTGAAACCATGGAAAGTGCCTTTACTGCCACTCATGCCATACAAGTTACTATTGATGAAAATGTTAGACTGTTAGCTCAACTTCATGCTAAGTGGGAAAGGGAAGCTGAAATTGATAGAAACAATAGTGTGTGCACCATCACCACTAAACCACAAGAATCCCTATTCATCCTCCTCCTACAATGCCTAAACCTAATGAGTCTACCACTAGTGATGCCAAGTTTGATTTTGATATAGATGGTTGCAATATTTCTGAAGTGATTATGTTCCTACAGAAGCTTGCTAGAAGTCCTAATGCTAGTGATATGCATGTTGCTTTCACCAAACACATTACAGATGCTCTTTTTAAGATTAAGGAAGAGAAGTTAAAACACAAAGCTTCTATTCCTAGGAAAGTAGAAGATAGTTGGGAACACATTATTAGTATGCAAGTGAATGACTTTGATCTCAAAGCTTCATGTGATCTTGGTTCTAGTGTCTCTATTATGCCTAGGAAGATTTATGAAATGCTTGATTTGCCACCTTTGGAAGATTGTTATTTGGATGTCCAACTCAATGATAATGCTAAAAATAAACTCATGGGGAGTATTAATGATGTTCTCATTATGGTTAACAATGCTTATGTCCCTGATTTCTATGTTTTGGATGTTGAATACAATGCTTCTTGTCCTATTACTTTGGGAAGACATTTTCTTAGAATTGTTGGTGCCATCATTGATATGACAGAAGCCACCATTAAATATCATTTTCCATTCAAGAAGGTTATTGAACACTTCCCTATGAGGAGAGAGAAGTTGCTTTGAAAGCAAGGTTTGATGTTAATGGTTCCTCATTTGAAAATACTTGATTCTTCTTGCTTGTGCCTAACATAAAGGCGTTAAATAAAAGTACTTGTTGGGAGATAACCCAAGAGTTTCCTTGAGTCTTGGAAGTTATTACTTCAGTAATGACCTCTCCTTATCCTTTTTGTTTGCTTTTTGTGCCAAGAATGACCTCTAATGAGAGGGAAGTAAGATTTGGGGAGTTGTTGTCCCAAAACAGATTTCTGTCCTCCACCATAAACATTCGTGAGGAGTCTATGTAACTCGGATTGAGCTGATATTTTACGAATAAATCCTCTAGTATGTTAGATAACTTTCGATAGTTCAAAACTTTTTGATTTGATATTTTATAAAAAATCGGTTTCTACCTGCTAGTCTATTTTGACAGATTTCTGCCATTATTTGCATTTGCTTCTTATTGATTCCTTTTTGAGTTCTCTTTTGGGGAATTGAGCTTTTTGAAGGAGTTACTACAGTAGCTTGTGTTTTTAGTGAAAAGTTTTGTTGTTCCAAAGCTTTTCCCAAAGGTTTATTCTCTTTTGAATACACTAATGTTGGTAATGAAGATCGTGTGAAGTTTTGTATGAAGGAAAATTTCCAGGTGTAGATAAAGAATGATGTAATGAGATTAAGAATGGAAAAAAGCTCAAGATTGGCGATGCCACCATGGTGTCACCCCAAGAAATATCCAAGAGGTACAAGCGTGAAAGCTTGGGGATGCCCAAGGCATCCCCTTCTTCATTAATAAAAAGCTCAGGTCTGTCTAGACACTTCGTTTTTATTGTTTCATGCACAGCTGTGTTGTTTTTGGAGCGTCTTAGTTTTCGTTTGCTTTGCTTAGTTTGTTTAGTTTGCTTAAATAAAGTAGTTTGGACCCCCATTCTCGCTGTGTTGTTTCAAATAAGTTGATTGGTGTTGGAGAGGAGTAGGAAGTTCCTGCTTGAAAGTGCAAGAGGAGCTTGCATTGACTGTGACTTAGACTTTAGCATGACATGCTAGGTGTTGTAATGACCTTATGCCTAGTGATTATTGTTGTAGCATGTCTTGTTCCAAGTCATTGGGATTGCTTAGTGTGCCTTGAATAAATCATGCGTTGTTTTAGCATACAAAAGCATAGTATTGTGGTATTCTCCTTTGATGCTTTATTTGGGTTAACTTGGCATATGCTCACACCATGTTATGACTATGAACAATTCACCATGGCCTCTATGATCATTTAGTCCTTGACTTGTAGTACCACTCTATGCTTTGATTAGTAATGCTTTGTCGCTCTGCATGATTATGTCCATTATTGCTCTCTTAGTTGGTTGCTCCTAGTCTTTTGCTAGCCTCCACTTGTATGAGTAAGCTCTACTCATGCTTCCAACTCCCAAGAAACCCAGTTATTCCCAAGTGTCCACTATAAACTCCTATGCATGGTGTGTTACACCATTCCAAGTATATTCTTATTTTCAGCTATCTTCCAATTAAAAAGTATTTTTTATGTGAAAACTTAGTGATTAAAGCCCTCACGAACTTGATGGCACACTTTATATTATTTGCCCCTAATAAACTTGAACCATTGTGTCGTCTATGTTATATATGCTTGCACTTATACGTTGGAATTAGCAGAACCATGCTGTCATGGGGAACGTTTTCAACATTGCACTTGTACTTTATACACAGTTGATATCATGCTCTTTTGTCTATGGATGTCACCGGTGTGAAATAAAGAGGGAGCTTGTAAGTCCATGGAGTTATGTATTTTGTGTTAGAGAAACGCTTGGGCCGCTATCCTAAGCCATGCATAATCATGGTGGAAACTTGCAGCATCACCATAGTGAGCTATCTATGAAGCATCCTCAATAAAAATCTATGCATATAGTAAATAAAAAGATCACTGAGATGCTCATTGTCTGCTTGCAGTATCATTTTGGTTATGGGATATCTCATGTACCATGTACAAGGGGCACCCCGTTGGCGGTTCTCTATGATACGCATGTACTTACAATGACAAGAACTTACAGGTGACTGAAGTTGAGTAACATGAGGTGTGGCCCTCGTATTCAAGGGACATGAGATTGCCAAATTATACTTTGTCAAGCATATACTCCATAGTTTGTTCACCTTAACCTTAATCACTTCAAGATGCTTATATTAGGGGCAATGAGGGCTGAAAGCTAACAAGTACCATAATTTTTGGAAGCTCCTTTTGAAACTTGAAATCCCTGCTTCCCTTATGAAGGGCCTTTCTTCCACTATTATATTGAGTCTCCACCTTCTACCTTTAGGCACCATTAAGAGAGCATAGTTTCCATTCTTAGTTCTATGTGCAGTGTCCCAAAACTTATTAATTGATGCATATTGTGATATTGCTTGTTCTTGTGCTATTTGTATCTAGTCACTCTTATGAACTTTAAAGGTGTCCTACGCATCTATTTGCTACTCTATGAGGGACAATCTGAATGCCACTATGCCATGTTTTCTGTATGTGAAACAAACAAACGTTTTTCAATGCATGTTATTCATGATCTTTGTTTGTAACCTTTCATGTTGCATGCATAGTTACTTTGTGTTATTGTTAGAACTCCATCTTTCATGCACATGTTTAGAGTTCTTTGATCCCAGCTTTATATGCTTTCAAATGGTTTGATATTTATTGTGAAGGTGCATGTCACCTCAAAAATTATTCTTTTATCACTTACCTACTCGAGGACGAGCAGGAGTTAAGCTTGGGGATGCTTGATACGTCAGAAACGTATCTATAATTTTTGATGTTCCATGCTTGTTTAGTATCTACTTTGGTTTGCTTTATCTACACTTTGAGGTGTTTTTATATCTTTTCTGGAACTAACCTATTAATAAGTTTCCACAGTGTCAGTTTCCTGTTTTCTTCTGTTTTTGGTTCCAGAAAGGCAGAAAAACAATATTCTACGAATTGGATGGGACAAAAGCCAAAGTCAATATTTTACCGTGGGCGACACGAATCCAGAAAACGAGATGGAGGGGAGCCACGGGCTGGCCACACCCCCCAGGCGCGGCCAAGCCTGGCCCACGCCTGGGCAGGGTGTGGGCCCCCCGGGAACCCCCTGCCTCGCCTCCTCGCCTATAAGAAGCCCCCGATGCAGAAAACCTAGACACCCAATCAAAACTCCATGAAACCGTCTATAGCCGCCGCCACCATCGTCCCTAGATCGGGGGGATCTGAAGTTCTTCCCGGCACCCTGCCGGAGGGGAGATCATCCCGGAGGCCTTCTTCTCCGGTATGATGCGTGAGTAGTTCCACCTTGGTACGGGTCCATGTAGTAGCTAGATGGTTGTATCTTCTCCTTGTGCTTTCATGTATAGATATTGTTGTTGGAGATATGCCCTAGAGGTAATAATAAATGTAGTTATTATTATATATCTTTGTGTTTATGATAAATGTTTACATTCATGCTATAATAGTATTAACAAGGAAACCATTAATACTTGTGTGATTTGTAAACTTAATTTGAAGTCCCTAGTATGGCCTCTATACTTCACTAGCTTGTTGGTTGATTGATGATGTGGTTTCTTTGTCATGAACATTGAGATGTTATCAACAACAAGATCATATCGTTAGGAGAATGATATGGTGGACATACTCCTATAGACAAGCGTAGCATAAAGATCAAGTCATTTCAATAGTTCAATTGCTATATGCTTTCTGATACATAGTAACCTAATTCCTTCGACCATGAGATCATGCATATTGCCTTTACTGGATGGATGCTTTGATGTCATCAAACACCACACCGTAACAGGGTGGCTATAAAAGTGGCATTGGGTGTTCGGAAAGTATTGGTTGAAACACATGGATCAAGAGTGGGATTTGTCCATCCACATGACGGATAGATATTCTCTGGGCCCTCTCGGTGAAATGTCATCCAATTAGCTTGCAAGCATGTGACTTGGTCACAAGGGATCACATATCACGGGAACGAGAAAAGAGTACTTATCAGTAACGAGGTTGAACTAGGTATGCAGAGATACCGACGATCATGACCTCGGATAAGTAACATATCGTGAGACAAAGGGAAATTGGTATCGTATGTAAGTGGTTCATTCGATCGCAAAGTAATCGTAGAAATATGTGGGAGCCATATGAATTTCCAGATTCCTCTATTGGTTATTGTTCGGAGAAGTGTCTCGATCATGTCCGCATAATTCACGAACCGTAGGGAGACACACTTAAGGATTCGACGTTGTTTGAGTAGTTATGGTATTATGAGAAAGAGACCGAATGTTGTTCGGAGTCTCGGATGGGATCCGGGATATCACGAGGTGATCCGGAATGGTCCGGAGAATAAGATTCATATAAGGAAAGTCCCATTTCGGAGTTGGGGAATGGTTCCGGTGTTTTCATCGGGAACATTCTAGAAGGTCCCGGAATGTCCGGCACTCCGGGGGGGAAGGGGTACATGAATGTGTCATTGCAAGATGGAATGATTGCATCATGTACTAAGTGTTCTCGCTGTCCAAAATAAAGGGTTTATTTAATTCCTAAATTGGAAAAGTCAAACGGCTAGTTTGAAAGTCAAACTGCCAGTTTTGGAAAGTGGGAAGAGGAGGAGAAGAGGAGACCGACTTGGGGAAGGAGTCCCCAAGCCGGCGGCCAGCCCTAGGCCGAGTTGGGGAGGGACTCCCTCCCTCCCCTAGCGCGCCAGCCCTCCCACCTATAAAGGGAGGGGCAGGGCTCCCCTCCCAACACACACAAGTTCCTATCCTCTAAACTAGAAACTAGACCTAGACCCCGGTTTAGAGCTGTTTCGGTTTAGAGCCTTCTAATTGGTTTAGAGCCCTCTAATTGGTGTGTCTAATTACTAGACCACTAATAGCCTCTCTCATAAGCTCCACCATACTCGCACCGGCTTAAGGCGAAGCCCTGCGGGATCTCCCCTCTACCTCCGGTACCACGCCGTTGTGCTGCCGGAATCGCGAGGAGAGTGCTACAACCTCCGCTGCCTGCTGGAACAAGGGAGAGGAAGGTCTTCGTCGAGTACCGAACGTGTGACCGACTGCGGGAGCGCTGCGGGAACGCGGCGCCGGAAGGATCGTCTACGCGATCTTGAGATCGGAAAGAGTACGACTACATCACCCACGAGAATCTGCTCTCGTTAAACACTTTGGAATCTTCGAGGGTGAGTTATTCCATCGACTCGTTGCTACAATCTAGTAGATAGATCTTGGCTTGTTTGTTTGTATGCGATAGAAAATTTTTGTTTTCCATGCTACGAACCCCTACAGTGGTATCAGAGCCGTGTCTATATGTAGATCTGTTGCACGAGTAGAACACAATGGTCATTGTGGGCGTTGATGCTTTTATTGTAGATTGCTTTTTGTGTACTTTGCATCTTGCGGTATGTTGGGATGAAGCGGCCCGGGCTAACCTTACATGACATCGTTCATGAGACTTGCTCCACGCTTGACATGCAACTCGTTTTGCATAAGTGGCTTTGCGAGTGCCTGTTTCTCCTAGCATAGTAAAGATCCAATTTACAACGGGTGATCAACAATGCTAGTATCAATGTTGTGGTTCTTGTTCGTAAGTTAGAACGACACTTATGGAAAGCCCCAAACCACGTAAAATATGCAAAGAAAGTAGAAGCGTCTAACTTTGTTTTGCAGGGGTGTGCAGTGATGTGATATGGCCATGATTGTGATTATATTTGATGTATGCAATGATCCTTATTGTAAGTTGGCAACCGGCAGGAGCCATATGGTTGTCTTTAATTTCTGTTAAGGCCTGCGTGTCTATTCAAAATAGTTGTAATAGTTGAAGTTGGCGGACGACAACCATGAAGAAGCGTCATTGACCTTGATGCTATGCCGGTGATGATGGAGATCATGTTCGTGCTTGAAGATGGAGATCGGAAGCACAAAGAAGAAAGGCCATATCATATCACATATTATGAATTGCATGTGATGTTAATCCTTTATGCATCTTGTATTGCTTAGTAGACGACGGTAGCATTATAAGATGATCCCTCATGCACATAAATTTCAAGTTCTAAAAGTGTTCACCCTTAGTATGCACCGTTGCCAAAGCTTGCTGCTTCGAAGCACCACGTGATGATCGGGTGTCTTTGATTCCGCGGGTGACTACAACGTAAGCAAGCCAGATTTGCTTATGCGGAAGCTAAGGTTTGATCTTGACGAGCCTAGCATGTACAGACATGGCCTCAGGAACACGGATCGCCGAAAGGCAAAGCATGAATCATATAGTAGATATGATGAACATGATGATTGTTCGCCATTAAAACTATATCAGCTCTCGTGATGATCGGTGTTGATGTAGTGGATTTGGTTCGTGTGATCACTAAAACAATGTGAGGGATGTTGTTTTGAGTGGGAGTTCACCTAGTTTAATTTCATTAATTAATTTGAACTCAATTTGTCATAAACTTAGTCTAAACTATTGCAAATATGTTGTAGATCAATGGCAGCCCCTACCATCAATTTTAATGCGTTCCTAGAGAAAGAAAAGTTGAAAAACAATGGAAGCAACTTCGCGGATTGGTTCCGCAATTTGAGGATTGTCCTCACAGCTGGTAATTTGACCTATGTGCTGGATGCACCGCTAGGTGACCCACCTGCAGCTGATGCTACCGATGAAGTAAAGAATGTTTACCTCGCTCGGAAGAATCAGTACTCCATAGTTCAGTGTGCTATCTTGTATGGTTTAGAATCGGAGCTTCAGAAAAGGTTTGAAGAGTCAGATCCATATGATATTGTCGAGGATCTCAAATTAATCTTTGAGACTCATGCGGCAATTGAAAGTTATGAAGCTTCTGAAAAGTTCTTTAACTGCAAGATGGAAGAGGGTAGCTCCGTCAGTGAGCATGTGCTTAAAATGTCTGGGCACGCAAATAAACTTCAAAGTTTGGGTATAGTGATTCCTAATACTTTGGGAGTTTACCGCATCCTCCAATCACTACCACCAAGTTACAAGAACTTTGTGATGAACTACAACATGCAGAACATGAACAAAGAGTTGCCAGAACTATTTGCTATGTTAAAATCTGCAGAAGTGGAGATCAAGAAAGAGCACCAAGTGTTGATGGTCAATAAGACCACCAAATTCAAGAAAGGCAAGTCTAAGCAGAAGGGACACTTCAAGAAGGGTGGTAAGAAAGTTACCACGCCGACGAAGAGGACCAAGGCTGGACCCAAGCCTGATACTGAGTGCTTTTACTGCAAGGGAGAAGGTCACTGGAAGCGGAATTGCCCAAGGTACTTGGCGGATTTGAAGAACGGCAACATCAAGAAGAAAGGTATATCTGATATACATGTTATTGATGTGTATCTCACTAGTACTCGTAGTAGTGCCTGGGTATTTGATACTGGTTCGGTTGCTCATATTTGTAACTCGAAACAGGAGCTGCAGAATAAACGGAAGCTAGTGAAGAACGAGGTGACGATGCGCGTGGGAAACGGATCAAAGGTTGATGTGATCGCGGTCGGCACACTACCTCTTCATCTACCATCGGGATTAGTTTTATACTTAAATAATTGTTATTTGGTGCCTGCGTTGAGCATGAACATTATATCGGGATCTTGTTTATTGCGAGACGGTTACTTGTTTAAATCCGAGAATAATGGTTGTTCGATTTATATGAGTAATATGTTTTATGCACATGCACCTTTGATAGATGGTCTATTCATATTGAATCTCGATAGTAGAAATACACATATTAATAACATTGAGGCTAAACGTTTGAAATCAAGCGATAATTTGACCTATATGTGGCACTGTCGTCTTGGTCACATTGGAGTGAAGCGTATGAAGAAACTCCATTCCGATGGACTTCTTGAATCACTTGATTTTGAATCACTTGAAAGATGCGAAGCATGTCTGATGGGTAAAATGACTAAGACTCCATTTTCTGGTATGATGGAGCGAGCTACAGACTTATTGGAAATCATACATACCGATGTGTGTGGTCCAATGAGTGTAGCATCGCGCAGTGGTTATCGTTATGTTCTTACCTTCACGGATGACTTGAGTAGATATGGGTATATCTATTTTATGAAACATAAGTCCGAAACTTTCGAGAAGTTTAAGGAGTTTCAAAGTGAGGTAGAGAATCAACGTAACAAGAAGATTAAATTTCTACGATCTGATCGTGGAGGTGAATATCTAAGTTACGAGTTTGGCGAGCATTTGAAGAAATGTGGAATACTTTCGCAGTTGACACCGCCGGGAACACCACAGCGTAATGGTGTGTCTGAACGTCGTAATCGAACTCTCTTAGATATGGTTCGTTCTATGATGTCACTTACA
The DNA here is from genome assembly GCA_916181665.1 of Avena sativa. Lineage (NCBI taxonomy): Eukaryota > Viridiplantae > Streptophyta > Magnoliopsida > Poales > Poaceae > Avena > Avena sativa. Next base: position 383,392,705 of record OV702284.1, read on the forward strand.
GATTTGCCACTATCATTTTGGGGTTATGCATTAGAAACAGCCGCATTCACTTTAAATAGGGCACCGTCTAAATCCGTTGAAACGACACCGTATGAATTATGGTTTGGGAAGAAACCTAAATTGTCGTTCCTTAAAGTTTGGGGATGCGAAGCCTATGTAAAGAAGTTACAGCCGGACAAGCTTGAACCCAAAGCGGAAAAATGCGTCTTCATAGGATACCCGAAGGAAACTGTTGGGTATACCTTCTATCATAGATCCGAAGGCAAAATCTTCGTTGCTAAGAATGGATCCTTTCTAGAGAAGGAATTTCTCTCGAAAGAAGTGACTGGAAGGAAAGTAGAACTCGACGAGGTTGTCGAACCTTCTCTCGAAATTGCGAGTAGCGCAGCACCGGAAGAAGTTCCTGTGGTGCCTGCACCAATAAGAGAGGAAGCTAATGATGGTGATCATGAAACTTCGGTTGAAGTTACTACAGAGCCTCGGAGGTCAACGAGAACTCGTACCACTCCAGATTGGTATGATTCCGTTATGAATGTCATGTTGGTGGACAACACCGATAACCCCGAGACATATGAGGAAGCGATGATGAGCCCAGATTCCAATAAATGGCAAGAAGCCATGAAATCCGAGATTGGATCCATGTACGAAAACCAAGTATGGACTTTGGTGGACTTACCGGATGGCCGGAAGGCTGTCGAGAACAAATGGATTTTCAAGAAGAAAACAGATGCTGATGGTAATGTTACTGTCTATAAAGCTCGACTTGTCGCAAAAGGGTTTCGACAAATTCAAGGAGTTGACTACGATGAGACTTTCTCACCGGTAGCGAAGCTAAAGTCTGTGAGGATTATGTTAGCAATCGCTGCATATTATGATTATGAGATATGGCAGATGGATGTCAAAACAGCATTCCTCAATGGAGACATTGATGAAGAGTTGTATATGATACAACCCAAAGGTTTTGTCGATCCTAAAGATGCTAACAAGGTATGCAAGCTTCAACGGTCCATCTATGGATTGAAGCAAGCATCCCGAAGTTGGAATCAACGTTTTGATAAGGTAATCAAAAGTTTTGGTTTTATACAAACTTATGGAGAAGCTTGTATTTACAAGAAAGTGAGTGGGAGCTCTGTAGCATTCTTAATACTGTATGTGGATGACATATTGTTGATTGGGAATGATGTAGACCTTCTTAATAGTGTCAAGGAATATTTGAATAATAGTTTTTCAATGAAGGATCTTGGCGAAGCAGCTTACATATTAGGCATAAAGATTTATAGAGATAGATCGAAACGCCAAATATCATTGTCACAAAGTACATATTTGGACAAAGTTCTAAAGAGGTTTGGAATGGAAGATAGCAAGAAAGGGTTCTTGCCCATGTTGCCCAATACGACCTTGAGTAAAACTCAAAGTCCGACATCGGCAGAAGATAGAGAAAAGATGAGTAAGACTCCCTATGCCTCAGCCATAGGATCTCTAATGTATGCCATGCTATGTACTAGACCCGACATCGCATATGCTGTTAGTCTAACTAGCAGATATCGAAGTGATCCAGGAGTGGATCATTGGACAGCGGTCAAAAACATCCTTAAGTACTTGAGAAGAACTAAGGATATGGTTCTTTCTTATGGAGGTGATGAACAGCTCGTTGTTAATGGTTACACCGATGCTAGTTGGAACACCGATCCGGATGATTCTAAATCACAATCTGGATACGTATTTATTTTGAATGGTGCAGCAGTTAGCTGGAGGAGTGCAAAGCAAAGCGTTGTGGCGAGATCTTCAACTGAATCGGAATACATGGCTGCTTCGGAGGCTTCACAAGAAGCGATATGGATGAAAGAGTTCATTACAGAGCTGGGTGTGGTTCCAAGTGCGCTGGACCCAATGTCTATCTACTGTGATAACATGGGCGCCATAGCCAATGCGCAAGAACCAAGGTCACACAAGAAGCTGAAGCATATCAAGCTGCGTTTCCACGCTATTCGAGAACATATCCAGGATGGGGATATAAAGATTTGCAAAGTACACACAGATCTGAATGTGGCGGATCCGTTGACTAAACCTCTCCCGAGGGCAAAACATGACCAACACCAAACTGCCATGGGTGTTCGGTATATTACCATGTAATCTAGATTAGATGACTCTAGTGCAAGTGGGAGACTGTTGGAGATATGCCCTAGAGGTAATAATAAATGTAGTTATTATTATATATCTTTGTGTTTATGATAAATGTTTACATTCATGCTATAATAGTATTAACAAGGAAACCATTAATACTTGTGTGATTTGTAAACTTAATTTGAAGTCCCTAGTATGGCCTCTATACTTCACTAGCTTGTTGGTTGATTGATGATGTGGTTTCTTTGTCATGAACATTGAGATGTTATCAACAACAAGATCATATCGTTAGGAGAATGATATGGTGGACATACTCCTATAGACAAGCGTAGCATAAAGATCAAGTCATTTCAATAGTTCAATTGCTATATGCTTTCTGATACATAGTAACCTAATTCCTTCGACCATGAGATCATGCATATTGCCTTTACTGGATGGATGCTTTGATGTCATCAAACACCACACCGTAACAGGGTGGCTATAAAAGTGGCATTGGGTGTTCGGAAAGTATTGGTTGAAACACATGGATCAAGAGTGGGATTTGTCCATCCACATGACGGATAGATATTCTCTGGGCCCTCTCGGTGAAATGTCATCCAATTAGCTTGCAAGCATGTGACTTGGTCACAAGGGATCACATATCACGGGAACGAGAAAAGAGTACTTATCAGTAACGAGGTTGAACTAGGTATGCAGAGATACCGACGATCATGACCTCGGATAAGTAACATATCGTGAGACAAAGGGAAATTGGTATCGTATGTAAGTGGTTCATTCGATCGCAAAGTAATCGTAGAAATATGTGGGAGCCATATGAATTTCCAGATTCCTCTATTGGTTATTGTTCGGAGAAGTGTCTCGATCATGTCCGCATAATTCACGAACCGTAGGGAGACACACTTAAGGATTCGACGTTGTTTGAGTAGTTATGGTATTATGAGAAAGAGACCGAATGTTGTTCGGAGTCTCGGATGGGATCCGGGATATCACGAGGTGATCCGGAATGGTCCGGAGAATAAGATTCATATAAGGAAAGTCCCATTTCGGAGTTGGGGAATGGTTCCGGTGTTTTCATCGGGAACATTCTAGAAGGTCCCGGAATGTCCGGCACTCCGGGGGGGAAGGGGTACATGAATGTGTCATTGCAAGATGGAATGATTGCATCATGTACTAAGTGTTCTCGCTGTCCAAAATAAAGGGTTTATTTAATTCCTAAATTGGAAAAGTCAAACGGCTAGTTTGAAAGTCAAACTGCCAGTTTTGGAAAGTGGGAAGAGGAGGAGAAGAGGAGACCGACTTGGGGAAGGAGTCCCCAAGCCGGCGGCCAGCCCTAGGCCGAGTTGGGGAGGGACTCCCTCCCTCCCCTAGCGCGCCAGCCCTCCCACCTATAAAGGGAGGGGCAGGGCTCCCCTCCCAACACACACAAGTTCCTATCCTCTAAACTAGAAACTAGACCTAGACCCCGGTTTAGAGCTGTTTCGGTTTAGAGCCTTCTAATTGGTTTAGAGCCCTCTAATTGGTGTGTCTAATTACTAGACCACTAATAGCCTCTCTCATAAGCTCCACCATACTCGCACCGGCTTAAGGCGAAGCCCTGCGGGATCTCCCCTCTACCTCCGGTACCACGCCGTTGTGCTGCCGGAATCGCGAGGAGAGTGCTACAACCTCCGCTGCCTGCTGGAACAAGGGAGAGGAAGGTCTTCGTCGAGTACCGAACGTGTGACCGACTGCGGGAGCGCTGCGGGAACGCGGCGCCGGAAGGATCGTCTACGCGATCTTGAGATCGGAAAGAGTACGACTACATCACCCACGAGAATCTGCTCTCGTTAAACACTTTGGAATCTTCGAGGGTGAGTTATTCCATCGACTCGTTGCTACAATCTAGTAGATAGATCTTGGCTTGTTTGTTTGTATGCGATAGAAAATTTTTGTTTTCCATGCTACGAACCCCTACAATTGTGAGCTCCGTTCATGATCAAGATCTAATCTATTTGTAATCATGCATGTTGTGTTTGCGGGGTTCCAATGGATATTGAGATTACCATGTCAGATTTATTAATGGTTTTGTCTTTATGATTCTATCATGTCTGTGTTTTTTGTGATCTTGCATGCTCTCTGTTGTTAGTAGATATCTTGGCCAAGTAGTTGCTAGTGACTCCAAGAGGGGGTATTTATGCTCGATAGTGGGTTCACGCCTCTAGTTTCCAAGGGAAGTGACAGAAATCTCTTTGGTTGTAGATGTGTTGTTGCTACTAGGGAGAAAACAACGGTCTCTTATTCATGGAACAAGTGGATTGTTTACCTTACACACTTTGCTTAAAGCAATTGTCTGTTGCTTGCAACTTAATACTAGAGGGGGTTCGGATGATAACCTGAAGGTGGACTACTAGTCATAGATGCAGTTGGATGGCGGTCTATGTATCTTGTTGTACTGCCCAATCGAATCTCATAGGATCTTTTTGTCTAGTAGTTCATTGTTATGCCTTGCTCAGTTCCTGTCAATTGCCCTGCTGTAATTTGTTTACCCTTCATGCCATGTTGTTTATCTAAGGAGAGAACCTCTAGTGAAGTATGGACCCCGGTCCAATCTTTACCATTGATACATCCTCCATTGTTACTGTTTACTTGCTGCAAACCACCATTACCTTCCACACCATACAGTTAATCCTTTGTTACAGCAACCGGTGAGATTGACAACCTCACTGTTAGTTGGGGCAAAGTCTTGAGTTTGTGTTGTGCAGGTCTCCGTGTTGCTTGCAACACCTGTTTGACGTTTCCTTCCTTCTGCTGGTTCGATAACCTCGGTTTCTTACTGAGGGAAGACTTGTTGTTGTGTTGCTTCACACCTTGCTCTTGGGGTTCCTAACAGGCTCCACATCAACTGAGCCATCAGTGCTTCCGCTTCATATAGTTGATGTAGAGGTCCCAACCCAATAAGTTAGGTTCCTCCTGTGTTTACAATGCTAGTCCCTGGATCAATAGCTAGCATCCACAGTTAAGATGTAATATCAAGATACAAAGGTCATAATATAAATTTATAACCAGGAATAACATAAGTTTATTACATCAAACATAGCTCATTTGGCTATTACAATACATTGCAGCGGAATAATTATAGTCATGGGTCCTTCATCTTCAAAGTGCCACAGGCAGATGTTGGTTGTAGACTTTGTAGTCCTAGTCAATCAAACAATCTTCATTTAAAAACAATCAACCTGCAACATTACAAGTTACAGCCACAAGGGTCAATACATTTTGAATTGTATTGGCAAGCTTCACTTCTATGTACAATAAGAGTGGATCCTATCATTATATGCATATTTGGCTAAGTAGAGTTTAAGGCTTATTTGCATAAAGCAATATTTTATCCTATCTTTTCAAAAGGGTTTTAAAGTCCTTTGTCAAATTTCTTTTCCAAGTTCCTTGAACTCCTTGGTAGAAACTCAAATGTTCAAATCCTTGTCAAAATCTCTTGAGCACCTTGGTAACCCCAAGTGCAACAAGTTTTATCAAAACTCATGAGTTCCTTGGTAACCCCAAGTACATCATGCTCTTGAGCACCTTGGTAACCCCAAGTGCAACAAGTTTAACAAAATCTCTTTGAATTCCTTGGTAGACACACAAGGGCATCAAGTTTTTATATTAGAAGTTGGAATGTCGAGATCTCCCATAGTTCAAACTTTAGTTGCTCAGTATTGTCCATAACCGGGGACACGGCTAAGTACTTAGATTTTTGTTTACTTCTGCAGAAGGAGTACACTTTACCCACATGTCACAATCCCATCCTTTTGCCACCAGTGGCCTACTGGATTAGTGCTCACCAAGATGGAGTACTGGCAGATTGAGAATGTGACGAAGTCTTTCCAAAAGGTCCTCCCATACATCATTGCTAGCTTTGTCTTCAGCCCCCATGAAGCATTCCAGATCCCCATGTCCAGTAACTAAAGACAATGTATGGGTCTTCCTAATGTAATAGACTAAGCCAGAGCCATAATAGCATGTGGTTGCACACGAAAGCCACAATTGGAGAAGCATGTTTGATCTCTAAGTTTCCTAGGTGGTTTTCTTTTGGAGCACAACACAAAGTGATTGCCATAGACATGGTTCCCTTTTGTTGCCACCTTCTCCAAAACTTAAAGTATCCTCCACCTAGGTGGTTCATTGAGTCCTTGTTTTATTATGTAAAACACAAGTCCTTTTCTCAATCTTTGTAAAATCTCAACATGTATCTCTTTTTCAAATTATAGCATATAGCATGGCTAAGCATGTACAACTTCAATATTTTTACTAAGGAGTGTATAGGGAATCCTATTAGGATTTTAGCATAGCATAAGTACAGAAATATCTTTTCATGCATATTTTCAAAATCCACTAAGTATATTAAAAATAGTAGGACTTTTGTATGATAGTGTAACTTGCCTTTTGGTAGGGAATGGGGGTTCACTCCTTGATCTTGCTAGTCTCACACTTTGCTAATTTCACTACAAGTCAATCAAGCAAAGCACCAAATCAACTAACATTCCAAACCACCACTACTCAAACAAAATCACACACACAAGGCAAGAAGGAAACTAAGTCATGCATAAGTATGCAAAGGGTGGTTCTATTGCAAGGATGGTCTCTACTAGGTTTATAACTTTGTAAGGTTCTAAATTGGTCATTTACCAAAATGGCAAAGTCATTTGCAAATGGGTTTTATCTCAAGACCATTTTAAAATTCATTCATCATTTTATGTGGTGAAAATTATTCTTATCAAAGCAAAACTTTAGATTTTTCACCAAGTGAGTTGCTCTTGGCAAGGCTTGGTGTTTTGGGTCAGTAAGTTTGGTTCAAAACATTTTCCCAAAGTTTTCCTTGCAAAAACATTTCCATAAATAAATCTATGAGTTTATTTGGTTAGAAAATGGCTAAGTTAAATAATTCAACCTATATTTTACCAAAATCATTTTTAACACCAAGGGTTGGTTCCTAGGGTCAGTATGGTCACTAAAAACCATTTTGCAAAAGATTTAATCCTAAAATCAAATTTAAACAATTTTTCTACCCTAAACAAGTACACAAATGTTTCTGCAAATTCAAACAAGTTAACAGGTACTATTTTCTAAACTAAGGCCACAGTTGGCTAGGGCTTGTTCTCCTGAATCCAACGACATAAAATTTGTAAAATTTGGACGTGTGGATTCAAAGATATAAGGGTTTGAAGTTTGCAAAAGTTTCTGTTTTTCAAATCTGTTTTAAATCAAATAGGTGACACGCGGCGTATTCTTACTGGTCGATACCGGTTCGCTGGGATCGCGGCTGTGGTGCGTTGGATCTAGTCAGATCGAGTGGCCCAGAGGACATACCCCTTCGACGATAAGTGATCTAATCGTGGCCGCTAAATCTGGATCGAACGGTACTGGCGACTCTGACCTAAAGTGGGCGGCGCTGACGGCGGCTGCTGGCGGCGGCGACTCTGTTTCACGGCGGCGCCGGCGATACAGGAAGCGAAGCAGAGGGGAAGTGTGCTCACCGGGTTCGCTGACGCTCGTTGATGCTCAACGTGGTACTGGTTGGTGAAGGGGCGCACTGGGTCGGGCTTGATTGCTCACCGGAGTTGAAGACAACGTCGGGCGGCTCTGTCGGAGGTCGAAGTCGACGTTGTAGATCGTCCTAGGACAATACAGAGGCATGGTTAAGTGCGGGAGGTCACGGAGAGGTCACGTGCATGAACGAGAAGGTACGGGGCGGTCTGGTTCACCTGAAAGTCGTCGCCGGAGTGGAAACGGACGGCGGCGCTGTCGGAGCTTGTCGAAGACGATGCTCCGGGGCGCCCGCGGTTGAAGGAAGGGCACGGGGAGAAACGTCTGGGAGTGGGAAAGCTGCTAGCGTGCTCAGGGAGGCTCGGGGAGGTGTGGCTTGGCCGGAATCGGCAGAGGAAGCTCGTCGCTGCAGCGGCGGTGCAGGAGTGATTGGTGACAGCCTAGGGGCAGAGAGGAGGAGTGGTCTGGGGGAAAAGAAGGAGGGGGCGCTGGCGCTTAATAGCGTGCATTCACGGCGAGGTTTAAGGCGCGGCATCACTGCGAATTGATCGCGGCTTTGAATGGCAGCAACGGCAGCGAGGGAGAAGGCGTGGTCTGCGGGTGGGGAAGAAGAGGGACGAGGTGGTGGGATCCTCTGGTCAGTGGGAAAGGAAGTGTGAGGGAGGTCCACCTGTCAGCTGCTTAGCGGGTCTGGAAATGAGTAGAAAACGCTTCGTTGTGGGCGAGGGGAGCTGGGCTGTTTGAGCTGTTGGGCTGGGCCTTGTTGGGCTGCTGTTATTTTTTTTCTGCCTAATTCTTTTTCCTTTTTCTATTTCTATTTCCTGATTTGTTATTTCAAACAATTATTCAAACATTCAAATAATTCAACAATTCAAACAATCATTAAACTTTGCATTTGTGTTTTTGGTTCTGTTCACCAACATAATCCAACACTTCAAAATAAAATAATATTTTAAATCTTTTTAGGTTCCATTTATTAATTAAACAAAATGGACTATGGTTTATTAATAAAATAGGGTTTGATATTATTAAAATCTCCATTTGAAATCCAAATATTTTCAAAATCAAATCAGTAGGTTTTATTTGAAAATACAATTCATTTGAAAATCTTGTTCTAATACAAAATATCATTTTATTTTAGAGTCCATTATTAATTAAATAAAATAGACTTTCAGTATTAATTCAACTAGGGTTTGTTTTATTGGGAATGTTTATTTTAAAATCTAAAATAAAGACAAAACACTTTATTAGGTTTTATTAGAGAATATAAAATACTTGGAGAACCTATTTAAACCAAAATAATAAGTTTTGGTGTTTATTTAAAATGGGAAAGGCCTTTACTTAAATAAAAATTGGATATTAAATCTTCATTATTTTATTTAAGTAAACCTTTACTATTTTTATCAAAACAATTTGTTTTATTCAAAGACTTGGCCAAGGTTTAATTTGGCTCTATAAAACAATCTTTATCTATAAAACTTTTATTTCAATTGAAAACCAAATCCTTTTATTTTAATGATCAAAATAGTATTTTCAAAATATTTTGTTTTTCTTTATTTAAAATGTTTATCTTTTTAAATCCCTTTGGGACTTTATTTGATTCAAATGGGTTTGAGGTTCCATTTAAATTCAAAAAGTTTCTTCTGGCTCTAAAAATCAAACAAAGTTTTATTTTATTATTTTCACATTACAAGATTTGGAAAATCTTGGGATGTGACAGGCTACCACCCTTAAAATAAATCTCGTCCCGAGATTTGGGAAGGCTGGGGTTTACAAGCAAGTTCAAACAACTAGGGTACTACCACCCTTAAAATTTTTCAAACAGAAATTACATATTGGCCTTTTTGGGTCCTGAAAACTTTTTTACGCAAACTTTTGCTTTATTTCTACACTTGACTCATGGGCCAAGGTTGAGCTTTTCCATAGGCTTGTTCAACTTGTTTTTCATCCTTTCTGGACAGTTGCTTGCATAATGTCCTGGATTCTTGCAGTTGAAACAATGAATGTCCTTGAGTTCTTTGCGTTGCTCTTGTGGGCAAGTTGCTACATAGTGGCCTGGTTCTTTGCAGTTGTTGCACCACACTTGGTCAATCTCTTTATTCTTCTTGTTCTCTGGGCATCCACTGGAGTAGTGTCCCATTTCTTTACATTTACGGCATTGCACAAGGCTCATGTCTTGCTTGGGCTTCTTGATTTTCTTTGATCCTTTGAATTGGGTTGTCTTGTTTGGAGGTATGAGTGGTCCTTTTCCTTTGGTAGACTTGGATCCTTCTTGTTTCCTTTGTTCCACCATGGCATAGATAGGACATAGACCTGGAGTATGATCACTTCCTTCACACAGGTAGCAAGTAGCTTGAGAGGTAGGACATTGTCCAACAGGATGATCTTCTTCACAATTGGGGCATTGTCCTTCATGCTCCTTGGAAGTATGATCCTTGTCTCCACAAATAATGCAAGCTGGGGCTCCATCTAGAACAACATTCGTGTCATCCTTGTTATCATAAACTCCTTTGGGATAGTTTTCTTCCATGCTGATCATTTGATTAGTCACTTTAAGCATCAGTTGGGATTGTTCCTCCAAAAACCTTTGTAGTGCTGGATCTTTATCACTATTGTTGACTATGAACTGAGCTGTCAGTTGGTTCAACTGGTGTTGGGTTGCTAGGAGCTCTTTTATGCAGTCAGCTTGGTTGGTGTTGGTGTCATCAACCTTGGAGTCTTTTGGAGTAGTCATCTGTTTGGGTTGAAGGGAGGTTAGAATAGGCAGAATATTTCTAAGGAAATATTTCTAATCACACACATCACAATTCACACAAGCAATGTTCAAGCAATCAAACAAACATTTCACAAACAACTTTGCACTCAAACAACAAGGTTCAAGCACAAACTTAGGCAATCAAAATATTTTTGCTATACCACATAAGTTGGTGTGTTTGACTTAACTATAAATGGTGGTCCATCTACTTGGTTCACTTGTGATATTTCCTTCCTTCATGATTCTTCTTACTTGAGATCATGGTTTCTTTGAGAAAAACTCTTGGTTGCAATACTTCAAAGTTGTTGATGGCTTCTTCTTATTTTGCATTCCCTCAGTCTCTAAATCTTAAGCAAGATTTCCTTGTTTCACTTGTGGTCCTTAGTAGTTTCCAAGTTGGAAGTCCTTGGTGAATATGCTGAAGATGTTGAAGTCATTAGAGCTGAAGATGTTGAAGTCATTAGAGTTGAAGATGTTGAAGTCATTAGAGCTGAAGATGTTAAAGTCATTAGAGTTGAAGATGTTGAAGTCATTAGAGTTGAAGATGTTGAAGAAGTTCTTTGCATATGATGAAGTCTTTGGTCTTGGGGTAGGTTTTTCCATCGAGTTGAAGTAGAAGAGGTGTAGAATTAAAACCAAAAGTGGTTGAGGAAAGAGTTTACAAGTGTTTTTGTAAATAAGTTTTTGGAACAAATATAACTCCTATTTTTTTTCTAAGGGTTTTTGTCCAATCCTAGGTTTACAAATCCTACAGGCAACACAATGCTCTGATACCATCTGTAGAGGTCCCAACCCAATAAGTTAGGTTCCTCCTGTGTTTACAATGCTAGTCCCTGAATCAATAGCTAGCATCCACAGTTAAGATGTAATATCAAGATACAAAGGTCATAATATAAATTTATAACCAGGAATAACATAAGTTTATTACATCAAACATAGCTCATTTGGCTATTACAATACATTGCAGCGGAATAATTATAGTCATGGGTCCTTCATCTTCAAAGTGCCACAGGCAGATGTTGGTTGTAGACTTTGTAGTCCTAGTCAATCAAACAATCTTCATTTAAAAACAATCAACCTGCAACATTACAAGTTACAGCCACAAGGGTCAATACATTTTGAATTGTATTGGCAAGCTTCACTTCTATGTACCATAAGAGTGGATCCTATCATTATATGCATATTTGGCTAAGTAGAGTTTAAGGCTTATTTGCATAAAGCAATATTTTATCCTATCTTTTCAAAAGGGTTTTAAAGTCCTTTGTCAAATTTCTTTTCCAAGTTCCTTGAACTCCTTGGTAGAAACTCAAATGTTCAAATCCTTGTCAAAATCTCTTGAGCACCTTGGTAACCCCAAGTGCAACAAGTTTTATCAAAACTCATGAGTTCCTTGGTAACCCCAAGTACATCATGCTCTTGAGCACCTTGGTAACCCCAAGTGCAACAAGTTTAACAAAATCTCTTTGAATTCCTTGGTAGACACACAAGGGCATCAAGTTTTTATATTAGAAGTTGGAATGTCGAGATCTCCCATAGTTCAAACTTTAGTTGCTCAGTATTGTCCATAACCGGGGACACGGCTAAGTACTTAGATTTTTGTTTACTTCTGCAGAAGGAGTACACTTTACCCACATGTCACAATCCCATCCTTTTGCCACCAGTGGCCTACTGGATTAGTGCTCACCAAGATGGAGTACTGGCAGATTGAGAATGTGACGAAGTCTTTCCAAAAGGTCCTCCCATACATCATTGCTAGCTTTGTCTTCAGCCCCCATGAAGCATTCCAGATCCCCATGTCCAGTAACTAAAGACAATGTATGGGTCTTCCTAATGTAATAGACTAAGCCAGAGCCATAATAGCATGTGGTTGCACACGAAAGCCACAATTGGAGAAGCATGTTTGATCTCTAAGTTTCCTAGGTGGTTTTCTTTTGGAGCACAACACAAAGTGATTGCCATAGACATGGTTCCCTTTTGTTGCCACCTTCTCCAAAACTTAAAGTATCCTCCACCTAGGTGGTTCATTGAGTCCTTGTTTTATTATGTAAAACACAAGTCCTTTTCTCAATCTTTGTAAAATCTCAACATGTATCTCTTTTTCAAATTATAGCATATAGCATGGCTAAGCATGTACAACTTCAATATTTTTACTAAGGAGTGTATAGGGAATCCTATTAGGATTTTAGCATAGCATAAGTACAGAAATATCTTTTCATGCATATTTTCAAAATCCACTAAGTATATTAAAAATAGTAGGACTTTTGTATGATAGTGTAACTTGCCTTTTGGTAGGGAATGGGGGTTCACTCCTTGATCTTGCTAGTCTCACACTTTGCTAATTTCACTACAAGTCAATCAAGCAAAGCACCAAATCAACTAACATTCCAAACCACCACTACTCAAACAAAATCACACACACAAGGCAAGAAGGAAACTAAGTCATGCATAAGTATGCAAAGGGTGGTTCTATTGCAAGGATGGTCTCTACTAGGTTTATAACTTTGTAAGGTTCTAAATTGGTCATTTACCAAAATGGCAAAGTCATTTGCAAATGGGTTTTATCTCAAGACCATTTTAAAATTCATTCATCATTTTATGTGGTGAAAATTATTCTTATCAAAGCAAAACTTTAGATTTTTCACCAAGTGAGTTGCTCTTGGCAAGGCTTGGTGTTTTGGGTCAGTAAGTTTGGTTCAAAACATTTTCCCAAAGTTTTCCTTGCAAAAACATTTCCATAAATAAATCTATGAGTTTATTTGGTTAGAAAATGGCTAAGTTAAATAATTCAACCTATATTTTACCAAAATCATTTTTAACACCAAGGGTTGGTTCCTAGGGTCAGTATGGTCACTAAAAACCATTTTGCAAAAGATTTAATCCTAAAATCAAATTTAAACAATTTTTCTACCCTAAACAAGTACACAAATGTTTCTGCAAATTCAAACAAGTTAACAGGTACTATTTTCTAAACTAAGGCCACAGTTGGCTAGGGCTTGTTCTCCTGAATCCAACGACATAAAATTTGTAAAATTTGGACGTGTGGATTCAAAGATATAAGGGTTTGAAGTTTGCAAAAGTTTCTGTTTTTCAAATCTGTTTTAAATCAAATAGGTGACACGCGGCGTATTCTTACTGGTCGATACCGGTTCGCTGGGATCGCGGCTGTGGTGCGTTGGATCTAGTCAGATCGAGTGGCCCAGAGGACATACCCCTTCGACGATAAGTGATCTAATCGTGGCCGCTAAATCTGGATCGAACGGTACTGGCGACTCTGACCTAAAGTGGGCGGCGCTGACGGCGGCTGCTGGCGGCGGCGACTCTGTTTCACGGCGGCGCCGGCGATACAGGAAGCGAAGCAGAGGGGAAGTGTGCTCACCGGGTTCGCTGACGCTCGTTGATGCTCAACGTGGTACTGGTTGGTGAAGGGGCGCACTGGGTCGGGCTTGATTGCTCACCGGAGTTGAAGACAACGTCGGGCGGCTCTGTCGGAGGTCGAAGTCGACGTTGTAGATCGTCCTAGGACAATACAGAGGCATGGTTAAGTGCGGGAGGTCACGGAGAGGTCACGTGCATGAACGAGAAGGTACGGGGCGGTCTGGTTCACCTGAAAGTCGTCGCCGGAGTGGAAACGGACGGCGGCGCTGTCGGAGCTTGTCGAAGACGATGCTCCGGGGCGCCCGCGGTTGAAGGAAGGGCACGGGGAGAAACGTCTGGGAGTGGGAAAGCTGCTAGCGTGCTCAGGGAGGCTCGGGGAGGTGTGGCTTGGCCGGAATCGGCAGAGGAAGCTCGTCGCTGCAGCGGCGGTGCAGGAGTGATTGGTGACAGCCTAGGGGCAGAGAGGAGGAGTGGTCTGGGGGAAAAGAAGGAGGGGGCGCTGGCGCTTAATAGCGTGCATTCACGGCGATGTTTAAGGCGCGGCATCACTGCGAATTGATCGCGGCTTTGAATGGCAGCAACGACAGCGAGGGAGAAGGCGTGGTCTGCGGGTGGGGAAGAAGAGGGACGAGGTGGTGGGGTCCTCTGGTCAGTGGGAAAGGAAGTGTGAGGGAGGTCCACCTGTCAGCTGCTTAGCGGGTCTGGAAATGAGTAGAAAACGCTTCGTTGTGGGCGAGGGGAGCTGGGCTGTTTGAGCTGTTGGGCTGGGCCTTGTTGGGCTGCTGTTATTTTTTTTTCTGCCTAATTCTTTTTCCTTTTTCTATTTCTATTTCCTGATTTGTTATTTCAAACAATTATTCAAACATTCAAATAATTCAACAATTCAAACAATCATTAAACTTTGCATTTGTGTTTTTGGTTCTGTTCACCAACATAATCCAACACTTCAAAATAAAATAATATTTTAAATCTTTTTAGGTTCCATTTATTAATTAAACAAAATGGACTATGGTTTATTAATAAAATAGGGTTTGATATTATTAAAATCTCCATTTGAAATCCAAATATTTTCAAAATCAAATCAGTAGGTTTTATTTGAAAATACAATTCATTTGAAAATCTTGTTCTAATACAAAATATCATTTTATTTTAGAGTCCATTATTAATTAAATAAAATAGACTTTCAGTATTAATTCAACTAGGGTTTGTTTTATTGAGAATGTTTATTTTAAAATCTAAAATAAAGACAAAACACTTTATTAGGTTTTATTAGAGAATATAAAATACTTGGAGAACCTATTTAAACCAAAATAATAAGTTTTGGTGTTTATTTAAAATGGGAAAGGCCTTTACTTAAATAAAAATTGGATATTAAATCTTCATTATTTTATTTAAGTAAACCTTTACTATTTTTATCAAAACAATTTGTTTTATTCAAAGACTTGGCCAAGGTTTAATTTGGCTCTATAAAACAATCTTTATCTGTAAAACTTTTATTTCAATTGAAAACCAAATCCTTTTATTTTAATGATCAAAATAGTATTTTCAAAATATTTTGTTTTTCTTTATTTAAAATGTTTATCTTTTTAAATCCCTTTGGGACTTTATTTGATTCAAATGGGTTTGAGGTTCCATTTAAATTCAAAAAGTTTCTTCTGGCTCTAAAAATCAAACAAAGTTTTATTTTATTATTTTCACATTACAAGATTTGGAAAATCTTGGGATGTGACAGTTGATTAATCTTCTTTGGTTGGATAAGTGTTTGTGGGTGAACCTATGCTAATGTACCTAACTTACTTGGACTAATACATACTTGTGATTATATCCCATGCGAGCATCCGCAACTATAAGAAAGTAATTAAGATAGAAATCTAACCACAGCCTTAAACTCTGAGATCCTACACTCCCTTGTGCAAAGGTTTCCTAACAGGGGTTCAGGTTTCTGTCACTCCGGCAACCCCACAATTAGTATCCAAATATACAATACATTCCACTAGGCCCATAAATGGTGAAGTATCATGTAGTCGACGTTCACATGACACCACTAGAATAATAACACCACAACTTAAATATCATACCATTGAATATTACTTCAACACAATTCCAGTACTAACAACATGACTTCTCCCATGTCCTTAAGAACTAAACGAACTACTCACGAGACATCATATGGATCAAGATCAAAGATGATATAATGATAAGTAACAATCTGAACATAAATAATAATTCAATGGTTCCACTCAAAAGCTTCAACTACTGAAGTAATCAACACCGGGAAAGTTTCCCCTAAGAACTATGCAAGATTCAACCAATTGTTACAGCGGGATGGAGTGGTGCTGGTGGAGATGGTGGTGAGGATGATGATGATGATGATCCCGATGAAGTATCGCTTGATGACAGTGTTGATGGAGAAGATCTCCCCTCTCGGGAAAGGAATTTCCCTAGCAGAATTCTGCCTGCCGGAGAGCTCATTATCTCTTTGTAGTTTCCGCCCCGCAGAGGCAGCAGAATCTTTGTATGGTCGCTTCCTGAGTCTTAGGGTTTCGGGGGGATGATATAGGCGAAAGGGCGACACCGGAGGTGAGCCAGGGTGGCCACACCACCTGGTGGCGCGACCTAGGGGACCCGCGCCAAGGGGTGGTGTGGGCCCCTTATGGCCCATCTCCACTTCCCCTTCTGGCTTCCTTCGTCTTTTGGAAAAATAGGGATTTCCATATATTTTCTGGAATTTTCTGATCTTCGCGAATATTTCATCTGGACACCGCTTTTTCCATCAGAATCCTGACTCTGGCAATTCATCTTCCAAAAGTCATCCAACATGCAAAATAGATGAAATAACATAAGTATCACCTCTTAATATGAAATATATCAATGAATAAGAGCAAATTATGATATAAAATTGTAGGGGTTCGTAGCATGGAAAACAAAAAATTTCTACCGCATGCAAACAAACAAGCCAAGATCTATCTACTAGATTGTAGCAACGGGTCGATAGAGGAACTCACCCTCGAAGATTCCAAAGCGGTTAACGAGAGCGGATTCTCGTGGGTGATGTAGTCGTACTCTTGCCGATCTCAAGATCGTGTAGACGATTCTTCTGGCGCTGCGTTCCGGCAGCGCTTCCGTAGTCGGTTACATGTTCGGTACTCGATGAAGACCTTCCTCTCCCTTGTTCCAGCAGGCAGCGGAGGTTGTAGCACTCTCCTCGCGATTCCGGCAGCACGACGATGTGGTACCGGAAGTAGAGGGGAGATCTCGCAGGGCTTCGCCTTAAGCCGGAGCGAGTATGGTGGACTATGAGAGAGGCCTTGGTGATCTAGGGTTTAGAGGCACCAAGGGAGGAGGCTAGGCCAACGGCTAGGGCTTGGGGAGAGCCCCAACTCGGTGGCTAGGGCAAACCCTAGGGCGGCAACGACTTGTGGTGGCCGGCGGCTAGGGCTAGGGTTTTGGTGGAGAGAGGTGTAGGGAAGAGGGGCACCCCTGCCCCTACTTTTATAGGTGGGAGGGCGCCGGCCAAGGGAAGGGAGTCCTCCCCAAAGTCGTCCTCCTTGGCCGACGCCCTCCCACCTATAAAAGTAGGGGCAGGGGTGCTCCTTGGCCGGCGGGTGGAGGGAGAGGAACTCCTCCCCAAGTAGGTTTCCTACTCTCCCTCCACCAAGCAAAACTGCCGTTTGACTTTTCAAATTGGTGTTTGACTTTTCAAACTAGGATTTGATTTATCCCTTTATTTTGCTCAGCCATGACACCTAGTACATGATGCAACCATTCCACATTGTCATGACACATTCATGTACCCTTCCCCTCCGGAGTGTCGGACCTTCCGGAACCTTCTAGAACATTCCCGATGAAAACACCGGAATCATTCCCCAACTCCGAAACAGGACTTTCCTTATATGAATATTATTCTTCGGACCATTCCGGATCTCCTCGTGATATCCCGGATCCCATCCGAGACTTCGAACAACATTCGGTCTCTTACTCATCATTCCATAACTACTCAACAACATCGAATCCTTAAGTGTGTCTCCCTACGGTTCGTGAATTATGCGGACATGATTGAGACACTTCTCCGAACAATAACCAATAGAGGAATCTGGAAATTCATATGGCTCCCACATATTTCTACAATTACTTTGCGATAGAATGAACCACTTACATACGATACCAATTTCCCTTTGTCTCACGATAGTTTACTTATCCGAGGTTTTGATCGTCGGTATCTCTGCATACCTAGTTCAACCTCGTTACCGATAAGTACTCTTTTCTCGTTCCTGTGGTATGTGATCCCTTGTGATCCAGTCACATGCTTGCAAGCTAATTGGATGACGTTCCACCGAGAGGGCCCAGAGTATATCTATCCGTCATATGGATGGACAAATCCCACTCTTGATCCATATGTCTCAACCCATACTTTCCGAACACTCAATGCCACCTTTATAGCCACCCAGTTACGGTGTGGTGTTTGATATCATCAAAGCATCCTTCTGGTGATGGTGATAAGCATGATCTCATGGTCGAAGGAATTAGGTTATGTAACACCCTCAGAATCGGACCTATGCAAGTTTGAGAGAAACCCGCCAAACCCGCATAGAAACGATTCAAAGGTGCCCACCAGGCACTTTCGTGCGGGTGGAAAATGAAGTAATAACATTACACAACAGTCCTCGATGGGACCCACAGAACAGATATATACAACAGCGACTCAAAGAGTCAAGAATACAGATATAATATACAAAGATCCAAATCACCTTGAAAATGGTAGAGCGTCCGACTACGGACAAGATGCAAATGGGGCTAAGAGCCCTGAAGAATAACCAATGGCGTCCATAACCCTGCCCAGGCCAAGCCGGAAGGGTAACCCTGCTAACGACGTCGATCTCAAAACCTGCTTAAACAAAAGGGGTGCCGACAAAGGGCAAAAGGAAAAGAGGAGCGTCAGTACTGAGGCCAGTACACGGCGAGGCTAGAATTCGGCGGTCCTCGCCTACATAGGTATGGTGGACTGAAGCGGCAGCGGCAGCATGCACTAAACAACCTATAGAGACTCGATACAACTAACGGCTATTAGAGAGGGGTAAGAAAGTACTAGTCGGAACCAACCTGATGCTACCATCAAACAAACCATCCTGGCGTTTCCCCCTCGAGACCAAACGAGGAAGTCAACCGAGGAACTCACACCGTTGGCAGTTTTAGTTATTCAGTTATCGTTGCAGCAATTACTAGTCAAGTATAGATAATCATCCTGATAAAGTAAGCAGTGGGCACTTTTAGTTAACCATTCCGTGATAGTTGCAACACTTACTAGTCAGATACAATTAGCATGAGATAACCCAAAACCCAACAGTTGTTGGTACTTTTATTCAGCCATTCCGTTGTAGTTGTAATATTTACTAGTCAGGTACAATGGTCGCAAGCGACACTCCAAACAAGCAATTGTGGGCAGTATCATTAGCCATTCCATTATAGTGAAGCTGATTACTAGTCATGATAAAGTCAAATTTATAGCAATTAAACTTTAGTTATGCTTGTCTATGGTCGAGATACTGTGCTCCAAGTCGTCCATAACCGCGGACACGGCTTTCAGAAAGTTTTACCCGGCCGGGGTGCACCAATAGCAACACACACTCGATCAACCTCGGAAAAACCAAATCAAAACCCAACGAGGCCTTCACGACAAAGCAATCACAAGATTCAGAAATATTTCAGGGGGCCACCCCATTGAGTAGAACCGCAACGAAGTAAGCTAGCTCCGAGACGGACTCAAGGTTTGCGACAATGGCTGTAAACGACTGGGAACCCGAAAACTCGGGGTGTCGATACCGCGAAAATACTCCGCTTACCTAAACAGTACAGTGTGCTCCTCGCACAATCGTAATTAAAGCAGTAAAGCATGGCATAAGTACAGGATCGTAAATAAAACCTCAAACTAGTTTGTGGCCCCAAGAAATAAGACGGAATCAAGCTCTGGCTAAGGGGGGTCCCATATACCTCCCGGATGTGGATAGCGCGATAAATCAAGGAACAGGTATCAAGTACTCGGGGTCCTACGGGACACAAGTGGGCGTTCGGAAACCAAATATTTTCTATCACCCACCGATGCCTCTGCTTACTTCAATTTTAGTTATTAAACAGGAATTAAAGTGAACGATAAGTAAAACTATGATCATCTCCAACAACACACATGCGGCATTACTCCAACAACTGTGGCATTTGACAACACGCAACAGCACTTGAGCAAGCGACTACGACGCGCAAGTCCAACTATCTACCAAACAACAGGTAATAGGATGTGTCCAAGGCAATATAAGGCTGCAAGGGATATCACTGGTACGAAATCTAGAGCATCGCAACACAGATAGCAATAGATCAACAGGAGGGAATAAATACTATAAAAGTAAGATAGGTAGAAAGGGGGAGATGCTCGCCTGAAACCATTGTCGAAGGGTTCATCCGAAGATCGGGGCGAAGCTCACATCAACTCAACGGCCTTATCCGCGAAGAAGCAAAACACTAGAAGAAACACCGGATGCAATATTTAATACTACGGCAAAAGATCGGCATGATGCATGTATGATGTATGGCATGGCAAAGATGCGATGCAAGTAGGTCAGTATTAAGCGGAACCGGGGTCCCGACAATTAATTAAATGGTTCAAGTTATTTAGAACCCCCGCAATTTAAATGCTGTATTAACATGGCCAAAATATAGTACCGGTTCGCTACATCAATTTAAATGAGGCCAATATGAGACTAGATTTGCCCGCATATGGGCCCCATATTTAATTATTAGGTGAATCGGCATAAGGCCCCCAAACCAAAGATATGCATGCGAGATGACAATTAAATATGCAACAATTCATAAGTTGACCATTTATAAAATAGGGTTCTCGGATAAGGGGTTCACACTTTAGGGGGGTCTCGACGAACTTGGGGTTCCGGGGTTTGGGGTCGGTCTCAGGGTCCAGATCTGGGGTTCGGGGTTCGATGGCTCGGCGGGATCGTTCTCGGATGGCAGAGTAGATCTCGGCGTTCTGGGAGGAAGGACTTGGTTTGGTGTCGGGGTGCATCGGGTTCGTTTTTGGTCGGTGCCGTTCTGGTCGTTGCGGGGATCTTGCCGGGTCCGCAGGTCGGGTCGGACTTGGCGTCCGGGGTGAAGTGCTTGTCGCACCGGAGTCTCGGTGTCCTTGGGTCCGATTGTGGATCTCGGCGTCCTCGAGGGGGTACTTGCAGTATCTGGGCAGAAGGTCTTGCGGTTTCCGTGTCTGCGGTTCCATGAAGACGTGCTTGTCATCCGTGATGGCGAACTCGATGTCCCGAGAATATCTTGACGTTCCGTGTAGACGACCTCGGCGTTCGGGACCTTGACGGGCTTGGCGTCCTTGTAGAAGATCTGGTCGATGATTCTTCTAGCGATTTCCGGGTTTGCCGGTGTCGAACTTGGGCTTGGCGCCGATGGTCATTGGCGTTCCTGGATTACATACATGTCTTCGGAAGATCTTGACGAGGCATCGTATCACCGCAATGTGGAACAACTCATCCACCTCACCTCATCGGACCGCAAAAACACGTAAGCAGGCAGAACTTGTGGCAGGGCCAACGCTGCTAGGGGCAACGAATCGAAGCAGAGGGCAGAGCGACGGTGGCAGGGCCGGCTCGTGAGCTCGCAGATCCGGGGCGGCGAGGTCGCTGGGCGGCGCAGGCGCGCAGAGGGGACGCCGGCGGCGGCGCGCTGCGGGCTCGGGTGGTAGCGAGAGCGGCGGTGGCGGTGGGGGAAAGCGGTCGCGGCTCGGAGGCGGGCCGGCGCCGACGGGGGACGAGCGGAGGCAGGGCGGCGTCCGGGGTAGAGCTCGCGGAGAGGTGGCTTGGGACGACTGGGGCGCGGGCGGCGCACGCGGGGCGGAGGCGGAGGCGGACGGCGAAGCCTGGGGAGGAGGGGGTCGCCGGCCTAGGGGAGGGGCGCTGCGGAGGGGCTCGGGCGAGGCGTTGGGGAGGGGGCTCGCTGGCGGCGGCGTCGAGCTCCGGGGCGAGGGGCGCGGTGGCTGGCAGACGGAGGAGGCGGAAGGCGCGCCGGAGCGAGGCGGACGGCTGAGGGACGGGGCGAGGTTGAGGCCGCGGCCCAGGGCGGCGGAGGGGCGCGGTCGGCTGGTGGAGCGAGGAGCGCGCGGGGCGGGGTCGTGCGGGGACGAACGGTGGGGGAGGAGGAACGCAGCGGCGCGCGAGCGGAGGAGAGGAGGGGGATCCGCGGGCCGGCGAGCGGCGGAGGGCGCAGCGCCGGCGCGGCCGGAGGCGCCTGGAGCGGACGAGGAGGAGGAAAGGGGAGGCTGCCGTGGGGAGGAAGAAGACAGGGGAGGGGGCGTCGCGCGCGTGCTGAGAGAGGGGTGGGGCCAGGGGACGGTGGGTCCCAGGCGGGTGGGCACTGCGCGGAACAGGGAGAGGAGAGAGGGAAGAGGGGCCGACAGGTGGGGTCGGGGGCGTGGGACCCAGGGTGGCAGTGAGAGGGGTAGGGAGTGTGCGAGGTGGGAGTTGGTGTGGGGCTGGCGGTGAGGTGAGAGGGAGAGGGAATAGGTGGGAAAGTGGTGAGCTGATGTGGCGGGTGGTGATTGGTGGGAGGGGGAGGGATAGCTGAGGTGGCGAGCACCGATTGGGTGGGGTGAGGTGGCTGGAGGGGTGGGTAGAGTTTTAGGTGGTTTAGGATTATGGGTGGGCCGATTTATTTTCTGGGGTGGTCGTTCGGGTCATTCGGCCCGTTCGACTGCCCCACTAAAATAATATAATCTTTTATTTACTTTAAATGCACCGTTTGCAAATCGATAGTAGACAACAAAATATTCCGGCGACCCGGGGTTTGCATTTTGAAAACAAGTCGGGGCGTTTTAGAAAACAAAAACAGGTTTTTCCGCAAATAGTTTTATGCAAGCAAAATGCAAGATGATGACGATGCTCAAATGCAATGTGGCATGATGACATGAGCATGCGGTCATGATGATGCAATGCACAAAAACAACGCGATTTTCTAGTAGTGGTTTTTGCGGGATGCCACAGGTTACTATGTATCAGAAAGCTTATAGCAATTGAACTATTAAAATGACTTGATCTTTATGCTACACTTATCTATAGGAGTATGTCCTTCATACCATTCTCCTAATGATATGATCTTGCTGTTAATAACATCTCAATGTTCATGATAGGGAAACCACAATCATCTATTAACCAACAAGCTAGTATTATGAAGAGGCTTTACTAGGGACTCTTATTTGGTTTACAAATCACACAAGTATTACTGTTTCCTTGTTAATACTGTTATAGCATGAATGTAAACATTTATCATAAACACAAAGATATAATAATAACTACATTTATTATTGCCTCTAGGGCATATCTCCAATAGTCCCCCACTTGCACTAGAGTCAACTAATCTAGATTAAATGGTAATATACCGAACACCCATGGCAGTTTGGTGTTGGTCATGTTTTGCCCTCGGGAGAGGTTTAGTCAATGGATCCGCCACATTCAGATCTGTGTGTACTTTGCAAATCTTTATGTCACCATCTTGGACATGTTCTCGAATAGCGTGAAAATGTAGCTTGATGTGCTTCAGCTTCTTGTGTGACCTTGGTTCTTGCGCATTGGCTATGGCGCCCATGTTATCACAGTAGATAGACATTGGGTCCAGCGCACTTGGAACCACACCGAGCTCTGTAATGAACTCCTTCATCCATATCGCTTCTTGTGAAGCCTCCGAAGCAGCTACGTATTCCGATTCAGTTGAAGATCTCGCCACAACGCTTTGCTTTGCACTCCTCCAGCTAATTGCTGCACCATTGAAAGTAAATACGTATCCGGATTGATATTTAGAATCATCCGGATCGGTGTTCCAACTAACATCGGTGTAACCATTAACAACGAGTTGTTCATCACCTCCATAAGAAAGAACCATATCCTTAGTTCTTCTCAAGTACTTAAGGATGTTTTTGACCGCTGTCCAATGATCCACTCCTGGATCACTTTTATATCTGCTAGTCAAACTAACAGCATATGCAATGTCGGGTCTAGTACATAGCATGGCATACATTAGATATCCTATGGCTGAAGCATAGGGAGTCTTACTCATTCTTTCTCTATCTTCTGTCGTTCCAGGACTTTGAGTTTTACTCAAGGTCGTATTGGGCAACATGGGCAAGAACCCTTTCTTGCTATCTTCCATTCCAAACCTCTTTAGAACTTTGTCCAAATATGTACTTTGTGACAATGATATTAGGCGTCTCGATCTATCTCTATAAATCTTTATGCCTAATATGTAAGCTGCTTCGCCAAGATCTTTCATTGAAAAACTATTATTCAAATATTCCTTGACACTATTAAGAAGCTCTACATCATTCCCAATCAACAATATGTCATCTACATATAGTATTAAGAATGCTACAGAGCTCCCACTCACTTTCTTGTAAATACAAGCTTCTCCATAAGTTTGTATAAAACCAAAACTTTTGATTACATTATCAAAACGTTGATTCCAACTTCGGGATGCTTGCTTCAACCCATATATGGACCGTTGAAGTTTGCATACCTTGTTAGCGTCTTTAGGATCGACAAAACCTTTGGGTTGCATCATATACAACTCTTCATCAATGTCTCCATTGATGAATGTTTTTTTGACATCCATCTGCCATATCTCATAATCATAATATGCAGTGATTGCTAACATAATTCTCACATACTTTAGCTTCGCTACTGGTGATAAAGTCTCATCGTAGTCAACTCCTTGAATTTGTCGAAACCCTTTTGCGACAAGTCGAGCTTTATAGACAGTAACATTACCATCAGCATCTGTTTTCTTCTTGAAAATCCATTTGTTCTCGACAGCCTTCCGGCCATCCAGTAAGTCCACCAAAGTCCATACTTGGTTTTCGTACATGGATCAATCTCGGATTTCATGGCTTCTTGCCATTTATTGGAATCTGGGCTCATCATCGCTTCCTCATATGTCTCGGGGTCATTGGTGTTATCCACCAACATGACACTCATAACGGGATCATACCAATCTGGAGTGGTACAAGTTCTCGTTGACCTTCGAGGCTCTGTAGCAACTTCAACCGAAGTTTCATGATCACCATCATTAGCTTCCTCTCTTATTGGTGCAGGCACCACAGGAACTTCTTCCGGTGCTGCGCTACTTGCAATTTCGAGAGAAGGTTCGACAACCTCGTCGAGTTCTACTTTCCTTCCAGTCACTTCTTTCGAGAGAAATTCCTTCTCTAGAAAGGATCCATTCTTGGCAACGAAGATTTTGCCTTCGGATCTATGATAGAAGGTATACCCAATAGTTTCCTTCGGGTATCCTATGAAGACGCATTTTTCCGCTTTGGGTTCAAGCTTGTCCGATTGTAACTTCTTTACATAGGCTTCGCAACCCCAAACTTTAAGGAACGGCAATTTAGGTTTCTTCCCAAACCATAATTCATACGGTGTCGTTTCAACGGATTTAGATGGTGCCCTATTTAAAGTGAATGCGGCTGTTTCTAATGCATAACCCCAAAATGATAGCGGTAAATCTATAAGTGGCATCATAGAATGAACCATATCCAAGAGATTTCGATTACGACGTTCGGACACACCATTACGTTGTGGTGTTCCCGACGGTGTCAATTGTGAAAGTATTCCGCATTTCTTCAAATGCTCGCCAAACTCGTAACTTAGATATTCACCTCCACGATCAGAACGTAGAAATTTAATCTTCTTGTTACGTTAATTCTCTACCTCACTTTGAAATTCCTTAAACTTCTCGAAAGTTTTGGACTTATGTTTCATGAAATAGATATAACCATATCTACTCAAGTCATCCGTGAAGGTAAGAACATAATGATAAACACCACGCGATGCTACACTCATTGGACCACATACATCGGTATGTATGATTTCCAATAAGTCCGTAGCTCGCTCCATCATACCAGAAAATGGAGTCTTAGTCATTTTACCCATCAGACATGCTTCGCATCTTTCAAGTGATTCAAAATCAAGTGATTCAAGAAGTCCATCGAAATGGAGTTTCTTCATACGCTTCACTCCAATATGACCAAGACGACAGTGCCACATATAGGTCGAGTTATCGCTCAATTTCAAACGTTTAGCTTCAATGTTATTAATATGTGTATTTTCACTATCGAGATTCAATAAGAATAGACCATCTATCAAAAGTGCATGTGCATAAAACATATTACTCATATAAATCGAACAACCATTATTCTCGGACTTAAACAAGTAACCATCTCGCAATAAACAAGATCCCGATATAATGTTCATGCTTAACGTAGGCACCAAATAACAATTATTTAAGTATAAAACTAATCCCGATGGTAGATGAAGAGGTAGCGTGCCGATCGCGATCACATCAACCTTTGATCTATTTCCAACGCGCATCATCACCTCGTTCTTCGCTAGCTTCCGTTTATTCTGTAGTACCTGTTTCGAGTTACAAATATGAGCAGCCGAACCAGTATCAAATACCCAGGCACTACTACGAGTACTAGTGAGATACACATCAATAACATGTATATCGGATATACCTTTCTTCTTGATGTTGCCGTTCTTCAAATCCGCCAAGTACTTTGGGCAATTCCGCTTCCAGTGACCCTCTTGAAGGGAATATGCCCTGAGAGACAATAATAAAGTGTTTATTATGTGTATTCCAAGTATATGATAGATGTTTATTTTGCATGCTATAATTGTATTAATACGGAAACATTAATACATGTGTGTTTAATAAACAAACAGAAAGTTCCTAGTTATGCCTCTCTCATAAACTAGCTCGTTGATTAACAAGATGATCAAGGTTTCCTGATCATGGACATTGGATGTTGTTAATAACGGGATCACAACATTAGTGTAATGGTGTGATGAACATTCATCCGAAGTATAGCATTACGATCAAAGTCATTGAGTTTATATTGCTATAACAACTTACGAAGTGATCCTAATCCTTAGACCATGAGATCATGTCAATCACTAACACCCGAAGAGTTTCTTGATAACATCAAACATCGCACCGTAACAGGGTGATTATAAAGATGGATTCAGAACTAATAAAGTGTTATGTTGAGGCTCATGGATCGAGAGTGGAATTTGTTCATCCCGATGACGGATAGATATACTCTGGGTCCTCTCGGTGATATCACATTGATTAGCTTGCAAGCAAGTGATTTGATCACTAGAATGTTATATCACAGAAACGAGAAAAGAGTGCACGTCGGTAACAAGATCAAACTAGGTATGGAGATACCGATGATCGAATCTCGGACATGTAATATATCGTGAAACAAAGGGATTAAGATACTAGCGTAAAAGGTTCCGACGATCACAAGAAAGTCATCGTTGAATGTGTGGGAGTCAGTATGGGTCTCCAGATCCCGCTTCTGATTATTGATCCGAGAGGGGTCTCGATCATGTCCGCATTATTCACGAACCGTAGGGTGACACACTTAAGAGACACCGACATCCAATTGGAGCAAATGTTTCATGCCGAAAGAATGAACAAGCGCAGGAATTTATTTCACTAGATACCGAAACAGGTTTTCGGGTGAAATTGCATAAAGTGGTTATGCATGTGAAATAGAATTCTAGCAAGGGGTTATTTGTGAATGTTTGTCATTAAAGTAATTTACAAAATTCTGAATAAAATAAAAGAGTTTTATTTAATGAGAGTTTGCATTAAATTTGGTGGAAATTTAATGGGAATTTGAGTGGACTTTTGAGTGGAGGGATTTTAAAGGGCATTTTGTGAGTGGAGTGTCCACCCACATGAATGAAGGAGGGGAGGGGGCAGCCCCCATGGTCGGCGGCCACCCCCTTGGGTGCCCCCCTCCTCCTATAAAAGGAGCCCCCCCTCCTCACTTGTCTCTCACACCTCCTCGTGAAGGATCTCTCTCCCCCTCTAGAATTTATCCCCATGGTCTTGGACTAGCGAGATACATGTTCCCGGTGGCTATTCGGCAAGAAAGAGTTGTGCTTCCGCTGCATCGCTGGAGCGAGGAGGCGGAGGTTGCTCGGTGCCTCGAACGTGTGTGCGAGCACGGATGCGCTGCTGATTTGCGGCGCTAGGATTTCCTCTCGATCTTGAGATCGGCAAGAGATCGTCTACATCAACCACGAGTTGAACTTGTTAAGCTTTGTCGGTCTTCAAGGGTATGTTCTCTACGGATATACATCCGCCCGTTGTTTGTATCTAGTAGATAGATCTTGGTATATAGTTCACATCGTAGGAAAATTTTTGTTTTCTATGCTGCGAACCCTACAGTGGTATCAGAGCAGGATCTATGCGTAGATACTTTACACGGGTAGTACACATATGAGTATGTGGGCGATGATGATCATGTTGTTTCACCTTTGTTGTAATTTTGGATATTGGTGGCATAGTGAGATGAAGCGGCCCGGACAAACTTTACATGTCCTCGCACATGAGACCTGTTCCACGCTTGACATGCAACTAGTTTGCATAAGTGGCTAGCGGGTGTCTGTCTATCCTACTATAGTCAATATCTATTTTGCAAGCGAGTTGTCAACAATTTGATTATCCTCGTTGTGGTTCATGTTCATAGGTAAGAACGGTTCTATCTCGAAAGCCCTAAGCCACGTAAAACTTGCAATGGATAAATTAGAGGCGTCTAGTTTAGATTGTTGCTGGGCTAGTGTTATGATATGGTAGTGTTGTAAGTATAAGTATGAGATGATACTCTTACAACACACATAGCGTGTAAAATCCATAGACCTTGGATTTACACATATAGGTATGATAGTGATCATACCACGATGCACATGATAGAGATCATCTGCGGGAACCATATAATTTCACTAATAAACATATGATGTTTGATAGCATCTTATATTGCTTGTTTAGCGCTTTGTTAGCATAATAAGATGATCCCTCTTTTAAATATCAAGATAAGAATGTGTTCTTCCTTTAGTATGCACCGATTATGTTTTCGTCGCTCCAAGACATCACGTGATGATCGGGTGTTCTTGGATCCACGACCATATTTCGGGTGTAAAACAGTTACACACGCGAATACTAAGGTTCTAACTTGGCGAGCCTAGCATGTACAGACATAGCCTCGGAACACGGACCGAAAGGTTAAGCATGAGTCATATAGTTGATATGATGCCCATTTGATGCTCGCCTTTGAAGCTATACCGACTCACGTGATGATCGGACTTGGTGTAGTGGATTTGGTTCATGTAATCACCAAAAAGGCACGAGGGATGTCGTTTTTGAGTGGGAGTTCATTCGTAATATAGATTAGTTGAACTCAATCTATCATACACTTAGTCTAAACTTTACAAATTCTGTTGTAGATGGCACCACCTGCTTTTAATTTCAATGTGTTCATGGAGAAAGAGAAACTAGCAACGAACGGTAGCAACTTTACCGAATGGGCCATGAATTTGAGGATTCTCCTCTCTGCTGCACAAAAGCAATATGTGCTAGAAGCGCCGTTAGGCCCCCCACCTTTAGATGATTCCCCTGACGAGGAGAAGAATGTCTATCAGACTCGTCAGGAGGACCACAACTTAGTTCATTGCGGCATATTGTATGGGCTAGAGCCGGAACTTCGAAAGCGTTTCGAAAACGGCAATGCATTTGATACAATGGGTGAGTTGAAAATGATTTTCGACACACATGCTGATGTAGAGAGCTACAACGCTTCAGAAAAGTTCTTTAGCTGCATGATGGAAGAGCACAACTCCGTTAGTGAGCATGTACTCAAGATGTCGGGTTACGCCGATAAGCTTGTGTCCTTGGGAATATCGATTCCCATTGACTTAGGCATCCATCGTGTTCTGCAGTCTCTACCACCTAGCTATAAGAGCTTCATGATGAACTATAATATGCAAGGCATGAAGAAGTCTCTCCCCGAGCTTCTGTCAATGCTTAAAACTGCAGAAGTGGAGATCAAAAAGGAACATCAAGTGTTGATGATCAATAGGAACACTGGTTTCAAGAAAGACAAGAAGGGAAAACGGAAGGGAAGTAAGGGCGGCAAGCCTGTTTCCGCGCCTGAAAAGAAACCCTGAGTTGGACCTAAGTCTGATTCCGAGTGCTACTATTGTAAGGGGACTGGCCACTGGAAGCGCAACTGCCCCAAGTATCTGGCAGACAAGAAGGCCGGCAAGGCAAACAAAGGTATATATGATATACATGTTATTGATGTGTACTTGACTAGTGCTCGCAGTAGCACCTGGGTATTTGATACCGGTTCAGTTGCTAATATTTGTAACTCGAATCAGGGGCTGCGGAACAAGTGACCGCTAGCAAGGGGTGAGGTCAAGATGCGTGTCGGCAATGGATCAAGCGTTGATGTGATCGCCGTCGGAACGCTGCCTCTCCACTTACCGTCGGGATTAGTTATAAACTTGAATAAATGTTATCTGGTGCCTGCACTGAGCATGAACATTGTATCTGGATCGTGTTTGATGCAAAGTGGTTATTCATTTAAATCCGAGAACAATGGTTGTTCCATTTATATGAATGAAATCTTTTATGGTCATGCACCGATGATGAATGGTTTATTTCTATTAGATCTCGATGATAATGTTACACATATTCATAATGTTGATGCTAAAAGTATTAAACTTAATGATGATATATCCGCATATATGTGGCACTGCCGTCTAGGTCATATTGGGGTTAAACGCATGAAGAAGCTCCATTCGGATGGACTTTTGGAATCACTTGATTATGAATCATTTGATACATGTGAGCCATGCCTTATGGGCAAGATGACTAGAACGCCGTTTTCCGGTTCAATGGAACGGGCGACAGATTTATTGGAAATCATACATTCTGATGTATGTGGTCCAATGAGTGTGTCGGTGCGAGGTGGATATCGTTATTTTGTTACTTTCACGGATGATTTGAGTAGATACGGTTATATCTACTTGATGAAACACAAGTCTGAAACCTTTGAAAAGTTCAAGGAATTTCAGAATGAAGTGGAAAATCATCGTAATAGAAAGATCAAATTTCTACGGTCCGACCGTGGAGGTGAGTATCTAAGTTACGAGTTTAGCACTCACATGAAAGAGTGTGGAATTGTTTCACAACTCACACCTGCCGGAACACCACAGCGAAATGGTGTGTCGAAACGTCGTAATCATACTTTATTAGATATGGTTCGATCTATGATGTCTCTGACGGACTTGCCGTTGTCATTTTGGGGTTATGCACTAGAAACTGCTGCATTCACTTTAAATCGGGCACCATCTAAATCCGTTGAAAAGACACCGTATGAATTGTGGTTTGGAAACAAACCTAAGCTGTCATTTCTTAAAGTTTGGGGATGCGATGTTTATGTGAAGAAACTTCAACCGGATAAACTCGAACCCAAAGCGGAAAAATGCGTCTTCATAGGATACCCTAAAGAAACTATTGGGTATTCCTTCTATCACAGATCCGAGGGCAAGGTTTTTGTTGCCAAGAATGGATCCTTTCTAGAGAAAGAGTTTCTCGCGAAAGGTGTGAGTAGTCGGAAGGTAGAACTCGAAGAGGTTGTGGAACCTTCTCTTCAAAGTATGGCGAGTAGCGCAGCGCCGGAAGTTGTTCCGGAGTTGGATCCACCTGTTGAAGAGGGAACTAATGATAATGATCATGAAACTCCAAAAGAGAGTACTACCGAACCTCGCAGGTCAAACAGGACGCGTGCAGCTCCCGAGCTGTACAGAAATCCTGTCATGAATTTCATGGTTGATGAAAATGATGACCCTGCGACGTATGAAGAAGCGATGATGAGCCCGGATTCCAACAAATGGTTAGAAGCCATGAAATACGAGATGGAATCCATGTATGAAAATCAAGTTTGGAACTTGGTGGAATTACCTCACGACCGAAAGGCCGTGGAGAACAAATGGATTTTCAAAAGGAAAACTGATGCTGATGGTAATGTGACCGTCTATAAAGCTCGACTTGTCGCAAAGGGGTTTCGACAAATTCAAGGAGTTGACTACGATGAGAATTTCTCTCCCGTAGCGATGCTAAAGTCAGTTAGGATTATGTTAGCAATTGTTGCATATTTCGATTATGAGATATGGAAGATGGATGTCAAAACCGCGTTTCTCAATGGTAATATTGAAGAAGAGTTGTATATGATACAACCAAAGGGTTTTGTCGATCCTAAGGATGCTAACAAGGTGTGCAAGCTTCAGCGATCCATCTATGGATTGAAGCAAGCATCACGAAGTTGGAATCTCCGCTTTGATGAGGTGATCAAAGAGTTTGGATTTGTCCAAACTTATGGAGAAGCTTGTATTTACAAGAAAGTGAGTGGGAGCAATGTGGCATTTCTGATATTATATGTGGATGACATATTATTGATCGGAAATGATATAAATCTTTTAAACAGTGTTAAAAGTTATCTAAACAGCAAATTTTCAATGAAGGACCTAGGTGAAGCGTCATACATATTAGGCATAAAGATCTATAGAGATAGATCTAGGCGCCTAATAGGGCTATCACAAAGTACATACCTTGATAAGATTTTAAAGAAGTTTAAAATGGACGGAAGTGAGAAGGGGTTCTTACCTATGTTGCAAGGCAAGAAATTGAGTAAGACTCAAAGTCCGGCTTCGGCGGAAGAAAGAGAGATAATGGACAAAGTCCCCTATGCTTCAGCCATAGGCTCTATAATGTACGCCATGCTATGTACAAGACCGGATGTGGCACATGCTATTAGTTTGACTAGTAGGTACCAATCGGATCCAGGTTCAGAACACTGGATAGCGGTCAAGAATATCCTTAAGTACTTACGAAGAACTAAGGATATGTTTCTTGTA
Organism: Avena sativa; assembly: GCA_916181665.1. Taxonomy (NCBI): domain Eukaryota; kingdom Viridiplantae; phylum Streptophyta; class Magnoliopsida; order Poales; family Poaceae; genus Avena; species Avena sativa. Next base: position 383,425,300 of record OV702284.1, read on the forward strand.
TACGGAGGTGAAGAAGAGCTCATCGCTAAGTGTTATGTCGACGCTAGCTTTGACACCGATCCGGATGACTCTAAGTCTCAATCCGGATACGTATTTCTCATGAATGGCGGAGCGGTTAGTTGGAGGAGCTCCAAACAACCTGTGGTAGCGGGATCAACAACGGAGGCCGAATATGTTGCTGCTTCAGAAGCGTCTCAGGAAGCAGTTTGGATGAAGGAGTTCATATCCGAACTAGGAGTGGTGGCAAACGCGTTGGACCCAATGGTGATTTATTGTGACAACAATGGTGCCATTGCCAATGCCAAAGAGCCAAGGTCTCACAAGCATTCCAAGCATATTAAGTGCCGGTTTCACTCCATCCGCGAGCATGTCAAGGATGGAGATATAAAGATTTGTAAAGTACATACGGATCTCAATGTAGCAGATCCGTTGACTAAAACTCTCCCTAGAGCAAAACATGATCAACACCAGAACTCAATGGGTGTTAGATTTATCACTATGTAACTAGATTATTATCTCTAGTGCAAGTGGGAGACTGAAGGGAATATGCCCTGAGAGGCAATAATAAAGTGTTTATTATGTGTATTCCAAGTATATGATAGATGTTTATTTTGCATGCTATAATTGTATTAATACGGAAACGTTAATACATGTGTGTTTAATAAACAAACAGAAAGTTCCTAGTTATGCCTCTCTCATAAACTAGATCGTTGATTAACAAGATGATCAAGGTTTCCTGATCATGGACATTGGATGTTGTTAATAACGGGATCACAACATTAGTGTAATGGTGTGATGAACATTCATCCGAAGTATAGCATTACGATCAAAGTCATTGAGTTTATATTGCTATAACAACTTACGAAGTGATCCTAATCCTTAGACCATGAGATCATGCCAATCACTAACACCGGAAGAGTTTCTTGATAACATCAAACCTCGCACCATAACAGGGTGATTATAAAGATGGATTCAGAACTAATAAAGTGTTATGTTGAGGCTCATGGATCGAGAGTGGAATTTGTTCATCCCGATGACGGATAGATATACTCTGGGTCCTCTCGGTGATATCACATTGATTAGCTTGCAAGCAAGTGATTTGATCACTAGAATGTTATATCACAGAAACGAGAAAAGAGTGCATGTCGGTAACGAGATCAAACTAGGTATGGAGATACCGATGATCGAATCTCGGACATGTAATATATCGTGAAACAAAGGGATTAAGATACTAGCGTAAAAGGTTCCGACGATCACAAGAAAGTCATCGTTGAATGTGTGGGAGTCAGTATGGGTCTCCAGATCCCGCTTCTGATTATTGATCCGAGAGGGGTCTCGATCATGTCCGCATTATTCACGAACCGTAGGGTGACACACTTAAGAGACACCGACATCCAATTGGAGCAAATGTTTCATGCCGAAAGAATGAACAAGCGCAGGAATTTATTTCACTAGATACCGAAACAGGTTTTCGGGTGAAATTGCATAAAGTGGTTATGCATGTGAAATAGAATTCTAGCAAGGGGTTATTTGTGAATGTTTGTCATTAAAGTAATTTACAAAAATCTGAATAAAATAAAAGAGTTTTATTTAATGAGAGTTTGCATTAAATTTGGTGGAAATTTAATGGGAATTTGAGTGGACTTTTGAGTGGAGGGATTTTAAAGGGCATTTTGTGAGTGGAGTGTCCACCCACATGAATGAAGGAGGGGAGGGGGCAGCCCCCATGGCCGGCGGCCACCCCCTTGGGTGCCCCCCCTCCTCCTATAAAAGGAGCCCCCCTCCTCACTTGTCTCTCACACCTCCTCGTGAAGGATCTCTCTCCCCCTCTAGAATTTATCCCCATGGTCTCGGACTAGCGAGATACATGTTCCCGGTGGCTATTCGGCAAGAAAGAGTTGTGCTTCCGCTGCATCGCTGGAGTGAGGAGGCGGAGGTTGCTCGGTGCCTCGAACGTGTGTGCGAGCACGGATGCGCTGCTGATTTGCGGCGCTAGGACTTCCTCTCGATCTTGAGATCGGGAAGAGATCGTCTACATTAACCACGAGTTGAACTCGTTAAGCTTTGTCGGTCTTCAAGGGTATGTTCTCTACGGATATACATCCGCCCGTTGTTTGTATCTAGTAGATAGATCTTGGTATATAGTTCACATCGTAGGAAAATTTTTGTTTTCTATGCTGCGAACCCTACACCTCTCCCTTGCAATAAAAGCACTCAGTATCAGGCTTAGGTCCAGCCTTGGTCTTCTTCGCCGGTGCGACAACTTTCTTACCGCCCTTCTTGAAGTTTCCCTTTTGCTTAGACTTGCCTTTCTTGAATTTGGTGGTCTTATTGACCATCAACACTTGGTTCTCTTTCTTGATCTCCACTTCTGCAGATTTCAACATGGAGAAGAGTTATGGCAACTGCTTGTTCATGCTTTGCATATTGTAGTTCATCACAAAGTTCTTGTAACTTGGTGGCAGTGATTGGAGGACACTGTAAATCCCCAAAGCATTAGGAATCACTATACCCAAGCTTTGGAGTTTGTTTGCGTGCCCAGACATCTTAAGCACATGCTCACTGACGGAGCTGCCCTCTTCCATCTTGCAGTTAAACAACTTTTCAGAAGCCTCATAACTCTCAACTGCCGCGTGAGTCTCAAATATCAATTTGAGTTCACGGACAATATCATGTGGGTCATGGTTCTCAAACCTTTTCTGAAGCTCCGATTCCAAACCATACAAGATAGCACACTGAACTGTGGAGTGCTGATTCTTCCGAGCGAGGTAAACGTTCTTTACTTCATCGGTAGCATCAGCTGCAGGCGGGTCACCCAGCGGTGCATCCAGCACATAGGTCAAATTACCAGCATTGAGGGCAATCCTCAAATTGCGAAACCAATCCGCGAAGTTGCTTCCATTGTTTTTCAATTTTTATTTCTCTAGGAACGCATTATAATTGATGTAGGGGCCGCCATTGATCTACAACATATTTGCAATAGTTTAGACTAAGTTTATGACAAATTGAGTTCTAATTAATAGTTAAATTAATCTAGGTGAACTCCCACTCAAAACAATATCCCTCACATTGTTTTAGTGATTACACGAACCAAATCCACCACATCAAAACCGATCATCACGAGAGTTGATGTAGCTTCAATGGCGAACAATCGACATGTTCATCCTATCTACTATATGACCCATGCTTTACCTTTCGGTGATCCGTGTTCCGAGACCATGTATGTACATGTAGAGGTCCCAACCTTTAATATAAGATTGATCCCTCCTGTGTTTACAATGCTAGTCCCTGGATCAATAGCTAGCATCCACAGTTTAGATGTAATATCAAGAAACAAAGGTCATAATATAACTTTATAACCAGGAATAACATAATTTATTACATCTTACATAGCTCATTTGGCTATTACAATACATTGCAGCGGAATAATTATAGTCATGGGTCCTTCATCTTCATAGTGCCATAGGCAGATGTTGGTTGTAGACTTTGTAATCCTAAACAATCAATCTTCACTAAAATCAATCAAACCTGCAACATACAAGTTACAGCCACAAAGGGTCAATACATTTTGAATTGTATTGGCAAGTGATACTATGGTAGTATAGTGGAGTCTATCATCTATATGCATTTGGCTAAGTGGAGTTGAGGCTTGCATTGCTCAAATTAGATTTTTCCTTAACATTTGAAAATACTAAGTTTTTGCTTGACAAAATCATTTTTCTCAATCAAAGATTTCAAGATCCTTGTACCAAGCCATCTCTCCATCAATGATTGAAGAATTCAAACAACCCTTGTTCAATCCATAAGTTTTAATTTAGAAATTTGAATGATGAGATTCTTGATTGCTTCCATGTCTTGATGCTCAAATTGTCCTTTACCAGGGACATGGCTAAGTACTTAGGTTTTACACTCTGCAGAGGTGGTGCACTTTACCCACAAGACTTGGTTTCCCAAGACAAAATCTTTCAGAAGCCTTCCCTTAGACCAAAATGGACGTGTTCCAACCTATCAAACACTACCACCCACTGTCCATATGGCTAAGTTCTTGCAACCTATATGATCATGGCAGAGCCCATATTGCCAAGTGGTTGCACTTGAAGCTTCTCAACATTTGACATCTCAAATCTCTTTGTTTCCTGGGTGGCATTCCACAAGTGAGATACACAATCCAAGCCTATGGTATTGTGAACCACTCAACCATTCTCCACCAAGCAAGCCCATTCCACCCAGGTGATTCATTAACTTAGTTGTTTTATTAAACAAAACTTAAGTCCTCAGACTTAGAATATTTTTCCATAGTGTGAATATATATTCCACCCATGTTTTCTATTAGCTAGGCTAAGCTTGGTAGTAGTAGGAATCTCTAACTTAGGAAATTCCTACTAAGGATTCATCTATTAGGTTTTCCTATAGCATGATCTATACTTAGCAAAATCCATGCAAGTTTTACTTAGCAAAATCACTAATGCATAGTGAAAGTAATAGGATAGAAAGTATGAAGCATCACTTGCCTTTTTGGTAGAGTATAGGTTCACTTCTTGATCTTTGCAACAATCACACTCTTCAAGTCACTACAAATCAATCAAGCAAGGCACAAACTCAATCTACCAATCAAGCAAAACAGCACACATAAATAACAAAGTCAAAGAAATGCATGCAAGCATGCCAAGCTTTGTTTTGTTTGAAAAAGTGGTTCCTAGTGAGTCATAGTCATTTGGGTACATCTAATGGTCATTTCCTAAAGTGGCCAAGTCATTTGCAAAAGGTTTCACTTTAAAACCATTTTCAAAACAAAGTGTTATTTTATGTGGTGTAGAATTATTTTTATTAAGGCATTAGCCTATAGGGTTCACCAAATGAGTTGCTATTGCAAAGCTTGGTGTTTTTGGGTCAGTAGGTTTGGTCCAAACTATTTTCTCAAAGTTTTCTTTCCATAAACATTTTTATAATAAAATCAACAATTTTATTTAGCTAGAAATGGACTAAACTAATTAATCCATTCCAAACTTTTCCAAATTCATTTTCTAACCCATGGGTTGGTTCCTAGGGTCAGTAAGGTCACAACAAACCATTTTGCAAAGGTTTTAATTCAAAATTCATTTTTAAATAATTTTTATACTCTAAACAAGCTCACAAAAGTTTCTGCAAATTCAAACAAGCTAACAGATACTCTTTGTCAAACTAAGGGCATGGTTGGCTAGGGCTTGTTCTCCTGAATCCAATGATATAAAATTTGCCAAATTTGGACGTGTGGATCCAAAGATACAAGGATTTGAAGTTTGCAAATAAATCTGATTCAAACATTCTTTTAAACAGATTCTAGTGCCACGCGGCAGTACCCTACTGGACGGTACCGTTTTGCGCGGATCAGCGTTGCGGTGCGTTGGATTAAGTCCGATCGTGCGGTACTGAGCGTATACCTCTTCGGCGTTTAAGTGATCTAATCCTGTTCGTCTGATCTAGATCTAACGGACCTAAACAGATGGCCATTAACCAGCGGCGCTGCGTGGCTGTGCGCGGCGGCGACGGGCAGACGGCGGCGGCGCTAGCGAAGCAGGAAGCAAAGGAAGGTGGGGAAATGCTCACAGTGATCGCAGAAGTCTGGTGGAGCTCAACGTGTTGCTGTCTTGGCGAGGGGCGCACTGGAGCGGGCTAGATTGCTCGCCGGAGTGGAGCTGCGCCTCGGCTTTGCTCAGTCGTCGTCGAGGTCGGCGCTAGGGATCACTCGAAGGCAAACAAAATGCACGGTCAGATGCGCCAAGACACGGCGAAGGTGGGTGCGTGAACGAGAGGGGTCGGGGTTGTCTGGTTTACCCGAGAGATTTTCGCCGGAGTGGTCGCGACGCCGGAGGTGCTCAGAAATTGACGAAGCCGAGCGTCTGGTGTGGCCGCGGCCAAGCGGTTGACGCTGGGTGGTTCGCCAGGCGATGTAGAACAAGCTCGCGTGCAGAGGCAGTTGAGGGGCGGCGAGGTGTGGCCAGAATTTCCCGCGGAGCTCGCCGGAGTCAGAGGTGATGTGGCTCCAAATTGGGACAGCTCTGAGGCAGAGAGGGTCGGGCGAGAGAGGGGAAAGAGAGAGGGGACGCAGGCGAGTTACTGAGCATGGTTTAAGACAGACATTACTCGCTGTATTGACGAGAATTACTCCCGCGAGATCAATGCAGAAACGGGGGAAGGAAGTGGTCGCTGCGGGTGAAGAGAAGAACAGTGGTGTGGGGTCGTCTTGTCAGCGAGTGAGAGAGAGGGAGAAGAGGGTCCACATGTCAGTTGCTTTGCGGGTTAGGGAGTTGGTTCGAATCGTTTTCTGCGGAGTGAGGGGAAACTGGGCTAGGTGGGCTGTTTGGGCCGGGGTAGTGGGTTGGGTCTGTTTTCTTATTTTTTTCTGTCTGCTTTATTTTCCTTTTCTATTTTTATTTTCTGTTTTGAATTCCAATCAACAATTCAAACAATCAACAAGGTTCAAATCAATTCAAACAAACAACAAACTTTTCATTTGAATTTGGTTCTGTTTGACAACATAATCCAAATCCAAAATAAAATAATATTTTATATTTATTTTAGGATTCATTTATTAATTAAATAAAATGGATCTTTAGTTATCTAATAAAATAGGATTTATATTTATTTAATAAAATTTCCATTTGAAATCCAAATGCTTTCAAATCCAAATCAGTAGGTTTTATTTGATAATAAAGAATATTTGGAGAACTTGTTTAAAATAACATAATCCTTTTACTTTAGGGTCCATTAATAATTAAATAAAATGGACCTTAGTTATTAAATCAAATAGAGTTTGAGTTTATTAATAAAATCTTTATTTGAAACCTAAATATTTTCAAAACCAAATCAGTAGGTTTTATTTGGAAATATTAAATACTTGAAAACTTGTTTAAAACAAAATAACATTTTATTTTAGAGTCCATTATTAATTAAATAAAATAGACTTTCATTATTAAATCAACTTGGGTTTGTTTTATTGAGAATATTTATTTTAAAATCTAAAATAAAGCTAAAACACTTTAGTAGGTTTTATCTGAGAATATAAAGTACTTGAAAAACTTTATTAAATTAAACAAATAAGTTTTTGATGGTTTATAAATGATAGAACCTTTATTAATAAAACTTGGATATTAAATCCTTATTAATTTATTTTAAATAAACCTTTGCTAATTTTATTTAGAATAAAATGTTTTTTTTAATTCAAAAGCTTGGCCAAGTTTTATTTTGGTTTTATAAAATAATCCTTATTTATAAATCCATCTTTTCTTTTGAATATCAAATCCCTTTAAAAAAAATCTAAAAGAGTATTTCCAAAATATTTTATTTTCCTTTGTTAATTGTTTTATGTTTTTAAATCCTTTTGGGATTTTATTTGATTCAAATGGGTTTGAAGTTCCAATTGAGTTCAAAAAGTTTCTTCTGGCTCTGAAAATCAAACAAGGTTTTATTTTATTCATTTTTTTTTCACATTACAAGATTTGGAAAATCTTGGGATGTGACAGTACATGCTAGGCTCGTCAAGATCAAACCTTAGCTTCCGCATGAGCAAATCTGGCTTGCTCACGTTGTATACACTTGCAGAATCTAACACACCCGATCATCACGTGGTGCTTCAAAATAACAAGCTTTAGCAACGGTGCTTACTAAGGATGAACACTTTAAAACTTGAAATTTATGTGCATGAGGGATCATCTTATAATGCTACCGTCGTTAACTAAGCAATACAAGATGCATAAAGGATTAACATCACATGCAATTCATAATATGTGATATGATATGGCCTTTCTTCTTATGCTTCTGATCTCCATCTTCAAGCATGAACATGATCTCCATCATCACCGGCATAGCGTTAAGGTCAATGGCGCCGTTTCATGGTTGTCGTCCACCAGCTCTAACTATTACAACTACTTTGAATAGACACACGGGACTTAACAGAAAATAAAGACAACCATATGGCTCCTGCCGGTTGCCAACTTAAAATAAGGAACATTGCATACATCAAATATAATCACAATCATGGCCATATCACATCATAGCACACCCCTGCAAAACAAAGTTATACGCCTCTAATTTTCTTTGCATATTTTATGTGGTTTGGGGCTTTCAATAAGTGTCGATCTAACTTACGAACAAGAACCACAACGTTGATGTTTGAACTATCAAGTGCCCGTTGTAAATTGGATCTATACTATAATGGGAGAGGCAGACACCCGCAAAGCCACTTATGCAATACAAGTTGCATGTTGAGCGTGGAGCAAGTCTCATGAACGATGTCATGTAAGGTTAGCCCGGGCCGCTTCATCCCATCATACCGCCAGATGCAAAGTACACAAGAAGCAATTGATAATAAAAGCACCACCGCCCACAATGACCATTGTGTTCTACTCGTGCAACAGATCTACATATAGACACGGCTCTGATACCACTGTAGGGGTTCGTAGCATGGAAAACAAAAAAATTCTACCGCATGCAAACAAACAAGCCAAGATCTATCTACTAGATTGTAGCAACGAGTCGATAGAGGAACTCACCCTCGAAGATTCCAAAGCGGTTAACGAGAGCGGATTCTCGTGGGTGATGTAGTCGTACTCTTGCCGATCTCAAGATCGTGTAGACGATCCTTCCGGCGCTGCGTTCTGGTAGCGCTTCCGCAGTCGGTCACACGTTTGGTACTCGATGAATACCTTCCTCTCCCTTGTTCCAGCAGGCAGCGGAGGTTGTAGCACTCTCCTCACGATTCTGGCAGCACGACGACGTGGTACCGGAAGTAGAGAGGAGATCTCGCAGGGCTTCGCCTTAAGCCGGAGCGAGTATGGTGGACTATGAGAGAGGCCTTGGTGGTCTAGGGTTTAGAGGCACCAAGGGAGGAGGCTAGGCCGGCGGCTAGGGCTTGGGGAGAGCCCCAACTCGGTGGCTAGGGCAAACCCTAGGGAGGCGGCGACTTGTGGTGGCCAGCGGCTAGGGCTAGGGTTTTGGTGGAGAGAGGTGTAGGGAAGAGGGGCACCCCTGCCCCTCCTTTTATAGGTGGGAGGGCGCCGGCCAAGGGCAGGGAGTCCTCCCCAAAGACGGCCTCCTTGGCCAGCGGGTGGAGGGAGAGGAACTCCTCCCCAAGTAGGTTTCCTACTCTCCCTCCACCAAGCAAAACTGCTGTTTGACTTTTCAAATTGGTGTTTGACTTTTCAAACTAGGATTTGATTTATCCCTTTATTTTGCTCAGCCATGATACCTAGTACATGATGCAACCATTCCACATTGTCATGACACATTCATGTACCCTTCCTCTCCGGAGTGCCGGACCTTCCGGAACCTTCTAGAACATTCCCGATGAAAACACCGGAATCATTCCCCAACTCTGAAACAGGACTTTCCTTATATGAATCTTATTCTACGGACCATTCCGGATCTCCTCGTGATATCCCGGATCCCATCTGAGACTTCGAACAACATTCGGTCTCTTACTCATCATTCCATAACTACTCAACAACATCGAATCCTTAAGTGTGTCTCCCTACGGTTCGTGAATTATGCGGACATGATCGAGACACTTCTCCGAACAATAACCAATAGAGGAATCTGGAAATTCATATGGCTCCCACATATTTCTACGATTACTTTGCGATCGAATGAACCACTTACATACGATACCAATTTCCCTTTCTCTCACGATAGTTTACTTATCCGAGGTTTTGATCGTCGGTATCTCTGCATACCTAGTTCAACCTCGTTACCGATAAGTACTCTTTTCTCGTTCCCGTGGTATGTGATCCCTTGTGATCCAGTCACATGCTTGCAAGCTAATTGGATGACATTCCACCGAGAGGGCCCAGAGTATATCTATCCGTCATATGGATGGACAAATCCCACTCTTGATCCATGTGTCTCAACCCATACTTTCCGAACACTCAATGCCACCTTTATAGCCACCTAGTTACGTTGTGGTGTTTGATGTCATCAAAGCATCCTTCCGGTGATGGTGATAAGCATGATCTCATGGTCGAAGGAATTAGGTTACTATGTATCAGAAAGCTTATAGCAATTGAACTATTAAAATGACTTGATTTTTATGCTACACTTATCTATAGGAGTATGTCCTTCATACCATTCTTCTAATGATATGATCTTGCTGTTCATAACATCTCAATGTTCATGATAGGGAAACCACAATCATCTATTAACCAACAAGCTAATATTATGAAGAGGCTTTACTAGGGAATCTTATTTGGTTTACAAATCACACAAGTATTAATGTTTCCTTATTAATACTGTTATAGCATGAATGTAAACATTTATCATAAACACAAAGATATAATAATAACTACATTTATTATTGCCTCTAGGGCATATCTCCAACAAAAATAGTGATGCAAAATGGACGTATTAGGGATCTAGGTTTTCTATCTAGGTGCAATCCACCACCCTTGTGCATGTATGCTAGGCCGCACGCATGTTCTCGTGGCATCCTGTCCCTCGGGCGGTCCTTTTCCGATAAAACCCTAATCTGAGGGCCCCGCAGGTCTACCCCCCTAACATTCTCCGTACGAGGGTTGACCAATGCACTTTTTTGGTGGTTTAGGTTTGTTTAGGTCATATCTACACGGAAAACCAAAGATAGGCCCAAGGTTCCACCGGTTTACCTACGTTTGACCTGCGGTGGAAGTCTCCTCCTACATGTCTAGCACACTTCTCTAAGTGTTATCGCATGCAACGTGGATGATCACACCCGGGAGCTAGGTTTTACATCTAGGAGCAATCCACCACCCTTGTAAATGTATGCTAGGGCCATCACATGGTGTAGGGTTTCTCCAAATAGTGGGTTCGATTCCCGAGGGTCCCCAAAAGAGAGGGGTTTCTAGGGTTTCCTCAATAGAGAGGTTTCGGTTCCCTGTGGTCCATAAAAAATGAGATATATCTTTATCATTTTTATTGTAGTTGTGCATTATATGTGTATTTTGTTTTTTCTATTTCACATTTATGCTTAGCATCGGGTTCCGGAAGATTCGCGTCATTATTCAATGTGGGTGGCGGGATACGCAAAGATTCACGTGGTTATTTTACAATCACCAAGTTATTTATAAATTACATCTACATTAAAATTATAGTGGGAATAAATTAATCAACTATCTGAATTTTATACTTTGGAGAAAAAAAAGCAAAAGTAAACAACCTAGGCCGACGGCATTGCCATCGGCGTATACGTGTTGGCCTCTATAGGCCGACGGTCTGGCCGTCGGTGTATGGACGCGCCTAACGCCGTCGACCGCACCCGTCAGGTGGGACGGTTGGCAGGGACACGTGGTCTCCTACGGCTTTGTTATGCCGACGGTGGCCGTTAGCACCGTTTTATGTACGCCGACGGTTCTTTCTACGCGACGGCGGCCGTCGAGGCGTTTGGCCCTATGCCAACAGGCTTTTTACGCCGATGGCCAGCTGACCCAGCTGACGAGTCCGCCCGGTTTTGCTGACAGGCTCGACCTTTAGTCGTCGGCGTAAAAAAAACCGTCGGCGTTACTTTTTATTCCGGTAGTGGCCAGTCAGCGGAGCTAAAATCAAAAGCTGGAATCCGTAGACCCGGACACAGATCAGATGCACGCGCAGGAGATAAAATGTGCTACGAGTAGTTTATTCGAGCACGATTACCAAAGTATACCCTGATCGTACGTACGGTTCGGAGATGAGTCCGAATAGAACTCTGGAGAACGGGACGCACCGATCTGTCCAAATATACGCACGCCCCGATCACAGGCCCACGATTGCCGTCGGCCGTGCCTACGGATATCGGAAGATAGATGGAAGCGACGGCCGCCGCCGCAGCGGCGGACACGCTCCCGGACGACGTCGTCCGCGAGATCCTCGCCCGCCTGGAGGATGCGGCGGCGCTCTTCCGTTGCGCCACGACGTGCAGACTGTGGTGTGATCTTGTGGTCGATCGTTCTTTTCTCCATCGGTGCTGGCCGCCGGAGGATGACCTGGCCGACGCCGACGACGACCGATGTGCTTTCAACTGGGATTGGTCGGCTTTCTTCGTGTCCCGGCTGAATAAGCTGATAGCGATGCACACGGTCGATCGAGCGCGGCGCTGCTTGACTGCTGAGAATTGTTTCGCTAGTCCATTGATCACGTGCTGGGAATCTAAAGCTTAAGCCTGTTAAGGACGAAATCAAAATTGTTTTAGACGATAGGCAAGCTCCTTTTTAGCATTGGAGCTTATGAACAAAAACTAGGATTGGCTAAGGGTTGAGAGGAGATAAAATTACTCTATTATTATTTTTTCACTTCATTCTTATACCCTTTCAGATTCAAAGGAATATTTCTTAGGATTCTTTACTATAGGGCTTTGTTTGGATTGTACGGAACAGGAGGATTTTCCATAGTGTAATTGTATACTGCTCCCTCCGTTTTAAAATATAAGATGTTTTAGTTGTGAAGAGAATGTATCTAAACTTGTTTTAGTGTGTAGGTTCATTTTAAACATGAGTGAACCTATATATAGTCTAGATATATTTGTTTCACAAAGCTAAAACATCTTATATTTTGAAACGGAGGGAGTATTCAACAATTTTTTTTGTTAAGTCACATACGACAGTACTAAATTACACGCTGCGCCTATATCATGATATGTCGATTCCAATTAGCGATAACTAACGGTTTTGGAATGCTCTTCTTTCCCCCGCTCTTTTTGCTCATTATTTTGTAATTGTACTTGTCGTGGGCTCGATGCTCGTGGCTCTCCTCCAAGCATGGTCTACATGGCTGCCAAGCTCTCGCTTGAAAGTTGCAAAATCGACTGATGACACCGATCCAATTACTGAAATCGAGGAGATAGATCCATCAACACGCGATGTGTTTTACTCAAAGGTGCTCGCAAATGACGGCGACTACGACATCGCCATCGACAACAAAAAGAAATTGGTGTCATGTTTCAGAGGCCGATCGGGTGATCTACCGTGCATTCATCAAGGTGATCGAGTTCCCCTCTCCAATTACTATTTCCTAATGCAGTTTTGATTCCCGCAATTAGTTCGAGTGCCACCACTCACTTCCGACAATTCTAGGAGTGCGGCTACTATGACTCAACCATGTTCCCATCGAGAGGGGTGCCACCGCCATGGACACGCCTAGAGCAGCTCATGGCGACCGGTTGCGAGTTATTGATCCCCAGCTCCTTCACAGATCGATTGTGACACGTTGTTAATTGGTAACTGCCCCCCTCCCCCCCTCCCCCACACACACCCAGAGAGAAAGAATGAAGCGCATAGTGCGTAACAGTTTTGGTGGCAAGCACAACCGGAGGTTTCGGAATTGCTTTGGTCCAAGATTGCATATCGACAGAGGACTGGAGAAATTTGGTACTTCCTCATGCTAGGTACATCCGAATCTAGACAACTTCAAGTAAATGAATTTAGATTGGAGGGAGTAAAATAAATGAAACAAAAGGGACGGGAGTGGTTTACGGAATGTATTGCGGTGACATATAAAGAAGTGTTCTGCTAAATTCTTAGTCGACCGATAGTTAAATTAGAGTTTAATCAGGTCATAATACACTCGATTTGCATCGAGATTCGTGCATCATGTGTGTTACAGGTAGGATTTTACTTGCAAGTGAGGTTTTTTAGTTGCAAGTGGGGTTGTAACTGAGATATTTTTAGTTGCAAGTCCACTTCCAACTGAGATTGCATGACATATTTTCTCTTGTACGAGAATTAGACAGATCTAGGGAAGTTTTTTTTCTAGAACCATATTGAAAAACAAAATTTAAAGTAGTATCAAATAAGAAAATTTCTCTGAATGTACGGCAGCTGCTGCTGGTCTTGGTGCACTTATGGAACAAATAGAGCAAGCAAGGGAAAGTATGTCGAAAATAGGATAAAGATGTAATTAGCGTCAAAATTATCAAAGTATGGAATAAAAACTGGAATTTAGTCTATTAAAAATATTTTCTAATGATGTTGATATTATACCAGTAATAAAATTTGTATATTTGAACTAATTCTTTGCCAATTTTTTAGCATACATGCGGCCATGCGGGCCTTACTCATTATTGAAGACAACTGACAACGATCAAACACAGAGAGAGACGTTATAGGTCTCGATCGACTCTCGACACACGAGACACCTGCAGAGTACACACAGCTGCAGATTAGGGCATCACTGATTCGATCACGGGCTCACGGCATCCTCCCAGCTTCGGCTGCAGAAGTAGAGGGAGAAGACGACCCCGGACAGAATGCCCAGCACGCCCGCGTCGGCCATGCACAGCGCTCCCCAGATCGGGACGGTGCACTGCAGCCATCCCAGGTGCCCGATGCTCGGCGCGCACGCCGCCGCCACGTCGTCCCCGCCAACCAGACGCTGCCGCAGATGGTCCGGCAGGAGCACAGCGTCGACGACGTACACGGCGACGGCGAGGCCAAAGGGGGAACCATCGCCCGAAGCAACCTCCTCTGTCACCCTGGCCGCGCCGCCGCTCCCGCGTGGTGACGTCCACAGCCGCACCGCGTCCCCGTCGTCGCGGACGGTGAGGACGTGGCTCTTCTTGTCGGTGGCGATCGCGTCGGCGGCGAGCGTGCGCACCTGGACCGCCTCGAACGCCGCGATCTGCTCCCTCCCGTAGCGCGTCGCCGCGCCGTGCAGCAGCAGGACGGCGAGCTGGTCGTCGGTGCTCAGGCTCTCGAACGTGGGATCGAAGTCGGCCACCGCGTGGTCGTCGGGGCAGAAGACCGTGAGCCCGCCGACGATGCGCTGGCTGAAGAAGTCGCTTGCGTTGGCCGTCGCGGCGAGGAGGGCCGCGAACCTCCCGCAGCGCTGCACGAGCTTGAGGTGGACCGTGATGATCCCCTGCCCCTGCCGCGGCTCGTCTGACGACGCGTACGCGCGGCCCGAATCCCCGATGCCGCGGAGCTCGAGATGGGGCAGCTCAGGCGCGTCGTCCGCAGCTTCGCCGGCCGCGACCACCAGAAGCAGGATCAGAAGGAATGCTGCGGCGGCCATTGCTAGCTGGCTAGCTAAAAGAAAGAGGCGATCAGCCCAGAGAGTGCAGCTAGCCGCTGTGCAATGTAGGTTCTCTGGCTTCCGGCTTGGCTAGCTTAAAGGAAGTACTTCTGGGGCGGCGTGTGGCCAATCGAGGGGGACTGGGGGAGAGGTATATATATACACGATCGAGAGCACGAGACGAAGTTCTGGTCTTGTAAATTGTTGGGCATGCAGGCGACGGCGACGGCGACGGTGGTTTAGAGAACTTGCATGACATCAGTCCACATGATGCTGCATCCAACATATGACTCTACGGCAAAGATCGACCGCTCAATTATATTTGTTTGTTCTGCATTAGTGCGTGAACGTACACTATATATGCATGAACTTAGGGCAGAAGCAGCAACCTCAACAAACGTTGCCAGATATAGCTGCTATCTTTTCCAAGAAAAAGATAGTGTTGGTGACATGGCCCTCCCTCAAAAATCAAAATGATACTCGGATAGTGTGGTACTCGATCGGAAGCCAGCTAGACGATAGTACTTGTGGCAACAAGCAACCATCACATATAACATATGAGAGAAGTACTTACGTATAATGCGTTTTTCTCCTTTTATTGTTTCCCGACTTTTAATCATGGGACACGGAACCCATGTAAATTCATTGTCATTGTCCTGAAATGAGCAGCTGAGCACACAAAACACACATGGTCGGGGATCCGAAAATGGAAATGGCTCACGGCGCAAGCAAAGCTCGGTGGATGCAATAATGTCACCACCACGATGGAGCAACTAATTAATGGTGGTTTCCATGTTGCGGCAGCCGGCAGGGGAACTGATCCAACGGCGAAACAGAGACCTGAACTCGACACGACACGGCATTTAGGTTATGGGTTAATTAGTACCAAAAGAATTTACATGATCAATGGAAAGCTAGCTGCAGCATTAATCCACGTTTAATCGTGAATTGACACCTTTTCTAACAGCTGGTCAACGTTGTCCTTTTTTTATATATTTTGACTTTTTTATTAGAGCTGGCAGGTGAGGCCAGTCCACGTCAGTAACTTTTCTCCTTGCACCGTTATAAAAAAAAACGGTGTCAATTCACGATTAAACGTGGATTGGTATTTTTTGAAAACTTGGTTCTGATTTGGTAGTTTTATACGATTAAAACACCAACTGATACTATTTATAAAAATTAATATGTATAGTGATAGTTTTATGCTATGAACTCGACTGGTTAGTGAGGGGCGAGGAGATTCTTGATTAATACGGCAGCGGGGGAAAATAGCAAAGGTCGGTGCGTCTTGCGCGTGTGACACCTTTGACACATGTCCCTTTCATTTTGCTCATTTTGATTATGCATGCCCACCAGGCACCAGCACAGTCGTAAGCGATATTTGGACAGCAGAATTTAAACACGTCTGCTCCTTCATGGGTGGTTGTTTCCAAACCATCCAATAATTTATTTAGCATCCAACAGTAGAAGGAATGTCAATATAGGAGTAAATGGTATCGAAATCATACAACTTGTTTGGATTATGCGCTTAAGTTATATAACTTACAAATTAAACTAATAAGTCATACAACTTGTAAATCTGTGTATCTGTATTACAAAACGGTCAACTGGATGATTTTTTACCAAACCGGTCATAAGCAACTAAAGTTTTACAATAAGGCCTTCCACAACATATGCAGCCCAAACCAGTTTTAAGCCTTTGGGAACCTATACCCTCCGTTGTAAGACCGGTGCCCAACAAAAATTTGAGGGAACTGGATCACCTACTTGCTCTGATGCTCCAATTCTCAAATCACTAAAATATGAGTATACTTGTGTACTATACATGCAACTGAGACAAGCTAGTGTGAAAAAAAGAGCTCGGATTGGCTGGTCCATTGTCATTTATTTCGGACAAGATTCTCAACGTACCGAGACCGGTGCCTCAAATAAATTTCTAACATCGCTGACTATTTTAGAATCTTTTTGTGTATTGGGCACCTTCAACACTTGGAAAGCCTAACCCCTCATACTTCTACAGAACAAATTATTGTCCTATATAGGTAAGATTAGATTTTAGCATGTTTTTCTGTAGACTTGGTCTATCTTGAAAATATTCCACTCGAGATAAAAATATTATAACCATGATTAAATAATGGAGGGAATATATAAAAGTATAAATTTCAGTACTTTTCTTCGATCCAAATTAATTGACTTGGATTTGTCTAGATTCGGATGTATCTAGTATTAAAACAAGTCCAGATACATCCGAATCTAGACAAATTCAAGTCAATTAATTTGAACTGTAGGGAGAAATGAATATCAGCACACCGTCTACATAAGTAATAAATGTGTGGATCTATAATACATCATACACTTGTAAATTTGTATAGCCCAGAATAAACCTCGTATTTTATATCAAATACTAGGTATGCATTGTGAGCATAAGAGATGATTTGTCGAGCTCGGTATTTGAAAAATTCTAAACCCATACTTTTTAGTTTCAAAATATCCCAAAATTTATTTTGAAAATAAATATATGCAGGCTGAATGACTGTAGCAAGTTTCGATAAAAAACTCGTTTTGTTTGGACTACAGACTAAAAAAGAAATTCCTAGCTATATATAGTATAAAAAGCACGTATTTATGACAGAGAATTGTCTTCTTTGTATTTCGCAAAACAAAACTTATTTTTGTCTACATTTTTTTACGTACCTTCAAAATGTATAAATGTTTGTGCATGATTTTTTCAGATTTTATGGAGTCTTATAAATACCTTTTTTATTTTATTTTTCAAAAAACAAGCTCGAGTGATTTCGAAAGCTACTGCCAGTTTTCCTCATGAGCATCCTATACACTTGCCAACATAAAAATATAAGGTTAAGGTTTTCTTCGTAAATATCTAGTCTGTCTATGATGGTTTTGATCAAAAACCACTCAGTTGACCGATTTTATGACCACGGGTGTACGGGGTCGCAAGTTGTGTGACTTGTTAGGGCACTTTGCAAGTTCTATGACTTAAGTACATATGTAGAACAAGTTGGTTAATTTCGTGCCGTCTTTTTTTTGATAGCTTGACACCCTGCCACATACATATATCGACCAGCTGTGGCGTTTTGATCGTTTTTTTTTTGCTTTTGTATCAGCGGCTCTTGGGACGTAGATCTATATATAGACAGGGAGGTAACGCCGACCGTAGTCTGCACCATATAGAAGGAGGAAGAAATTATGGGTAATCTGTCGCATGTACATACTTTCTCCGTCCCATAACATAAAAGACTCGAATGTGGGCGTACATAACCGAGGCCAGCGAGGAGGCGTTTGTTCCACGGCGCATGTGCATCTCACTTTCATTCTTCCTTTTACAGTTTCACCTCTCTTATATGGAAACCCTCGAGCGAGCTACCGCTTAAATTGTTTCTTTTCCATTAGTGCACGTAGACTACGCATGAACTTAGGGTTGAAGCAACCTCAATAAACATTTCTAGCAAGATGTTATCGTTTCCAAGAAAATGATAGTGTCCATGACATGGACCCCAAAACATCTTCCGGTTGCTTCCTTCTCCACCCAGCTATCAGCGATTCCAGTCGTCCCTGCCCCGTCATGCCGCAGTTTCTTGTAGATCAGACCAAACCCTTCCCCTCTCGCTTGTCTCCCTGCGCAATTCCGGTCGCAAAGCAACCCTAGCCACGGGCCACGAGATGTTGCCGCAAAATTGGAGCCACAATAGGTTGGCTTGGCATCCACGATCACGCAAGTCGTTTCTCGACGAAGATTGCTTGCCGGGAGACGCACCTTTGGCTCGGGACGTTCAACATGGCCGAGCTCGCGGCTCGTGCCTTCGGTGTCGCTCTGTGGTGGTTCATTTGGCCGCGCCGGCTGATGAACTTCCCGGAATGACAAAGTCTGGACGAGGTTGTGTTGTTGGTGTCGTAGGTGCGCTGCGCAACCGCCGATGAGGAGAGGGAGCACCTATGGGCGATGCACGAAGCCGACGAGCGGAGGATGGCTCCCTAAGCGGAGGCCCATTCGGATGAGGTGCGAGTGGAGCTTGACTTCCACGCGAACAAGAAGAAGAAGAGCTCCTCGTCACACCCGGTGTCGGTGGTCTCCGGCGACTCCTAAAGGTGGCTCGACTACTACTTCGACATCTCTTGCGGTAAGGAGTAGATGTTTAGAGTCTACAACGGGTGGTTTAGGTTATATTATGTTTAAATTTCGAAGGTTTAGATTAAATTGTGTTTAAATCTTATAGTGTCGAGTTGAAATGTGGTTAAGTTTCGAAGTATCTGTTCAAATGTAGTTTGAACTACGTTTGGACGGTGCCCTATTTTGGAGATACTCTCCTGCTCCTGGGACGGGGCGATAGGTAATTCACATGGGAGTCAAGATTTTGACCGCTGCACCCTCGAAACCAGAACATAGAACTGTGGACACGGCCAGAGTACGCATGCCGAGCTGGAGTAGTACATGATTTAATAACCAGTGTGATCATGTCGTGGAGGCAGGACTGTAGCGCTGCAACCGAGGAGTGGGGGAGACGACCGGGTCTTTGCACTCGCATAGGATGCTCCCGTTCGTGCGTTCGTTGGACGCTTTCGGCACTGCTGACAGCAGGATCTGACATCCGCAGCAGCCAGCCAGCAGGGCCCAGAAAAAGGAGCTCGTAGCCACTCAATCCCACTGCCAGGCCCCAGCACCAGAATTGGCGGCCGATTTGAAAAGAAGAAGAAGAAAGGACGAGGACGGTGACCGCGGTCAGAAATTACTCCGGATTGTTGGAGATCGTCCGTGTGTGCGCGTGTGACGCCGAGTTCGGTCACACCACGCTAGCTATCTAGTATCACGTCGTGTGCACGCACGCACGCATGCGCACTGCACTCTGCTCCGGGATAGACGTGCAGGCGGCACGAAAGTGTGTGCACCAAGGGCGACATGGTTCTCTTTGCGATTGTAATTGGCTTTCCCAGCTGTACGGTGTAGCTTTGTGAGGATCTTCTTTGACGTATTTTTTGGCCAAATCTGCCCAAATTTGTTAACTTCAACCAAGTCTGACCCCTTCACGAAACTAATTCGAAATCTGACCCCCCCGGGGTCGGCGCTATTTAAATGACGCCGAAGTTGTGCAGTTCGGCGCCAAGTCGCAGTAGCCGGGGAGCAGGCCAGAGGGGTCGGCGCCATTTGATATGGCGCCGAACTCACCTCGGTGCCGTATAAAATGGCGCCGACCCCTCTGGCCTGCTCCCCGGCTGCTGCGATTTGGCGCCGAACTGCACAACTTCGGCGCCATTTAAAAGACGCCGATCTCAGGGGTCAGATTCCGAATTAGTTTCATGGAGGGATCAGACGTGGAATTAGTTTCGCCAAAAGGTCAGATTTGGCAAAAAAATACTTCTTTGACGGGGTTCCCTTTGCACTCTCTTTCTCGCGGAGGATTAAAGAGGAGACCCGATAAAGATTTTGCTGGATGTGTTTCACTTCTGTTAATTCCATGCAGATACGTGAGCTACAACCCGCAACCGCAAGTGAGGCTTGTTGTTGTTGGTCAGTGACTTGTGATTACGTGAAACAAGTGTCACTTGCTCCACTCGGCTAGCTTTCTTGAGCAATTTCGCAATTTCGCAATCAGGTATTTTTCGACAGTGATGTATACCAGCGCGCGGTGGCGAGAAGTCAAGAATATTCGAGCAGGGCTTTTCTCCGTAGCCGTTGTACTCCTCTTTTGAAATCGCCTTTTTTTAGAGATAGAGAGTGGAAGAGGCTGAAATCGCTTATTAACAATGGCTAAGCGGTCACGATCACTTACACACCAAGCGGACAAACGAGACTTTCACTAACCAGTAGGTCGCCGAACCCATGGCCTACTGCTCGTTCAACTTCTACCGTCATTCAAATTCCTAATTAGCCATGTTCCTTTTCTCTCTTGAAAGTGGCCGAGCGCGTCTCCTATTGTGCGGCACCGTCAACCCTTACACTAGTGCAGAGAGGCCCAGTGGTCCCGGTTGGTAGGGGCTTTAGTCCCGGTTACCCAACCGGGACGGGGCAATCGGGACTAAAGCATCAACCTTTAGTCCCAGTTGCCCCAATCGGGACAAATGGGGGTACACGTGGCGGTGTCAGAGAGCGAGAGGGGGGTGGAGCATTAGTCCCGGTTCGTAACACGAACCGGTAGAGATTTGGCCAATTTCTCTGCGGCGGCAGAGAATTCATTTTGGCACATTTTGTTGCCGCGGCAGCATTTTGCCACTTTTTGTGCTGCGGCAGAGAATTCATTTAGGTTGTTTTATTGTTTATTTAGTGTTTTGCACTTATCAATGAACGAACCGTTATATTACACAAGATCATCATGACAATATTATATTCAATACACGGATCGAGTTCATGCACTACATATAAAAGTTGCTCTTTTTACAATCCTTATTGTCTATACACAGCCGAATAGTATTCCCCTTTTGGGTTTAGGACTTCTGTATCCAAGAATCCCGCCAATTCCTCCTGAATTGCTCGTACGCGATCCTTTGGCAGAAGACCGTCCCGTAGACGTTCGATCTGATTTAAAAAAGGAGTCAGCCTATATGAATGAAACTAAACACAATTTGATTGTAATTAAAAACTATAGAAATTGTTTACGTACGTGGAGTTACTCTAAATTTCTGCCCTTCTCATCACACGTCTGCCGGATGAACTCGCAAACATAGTATCCACATAGATTGTTACCTGGTCCCTGTGTCAGGCACTTTACGAGAACATAGTTCAATTAAAAATAATAATCAAGCATGATAATAACTGTATCAAAACTAGAATCAAAAAGATGCGCGGATATAGCTAGTGGTGCTTACATCTAGTGCTTCAAATGTAAGTTCATCTTTCCAAACACCCCTAGCCTTGTTGGTGAACCGTTTCCAAGCGCTGTCCTGCGAAGAAAACGAATAAAAGAAGTTATTAATTACTTGATATCATAAAATTCACGAACGTTGCCGATATATTGTCGTAATGATTAGAATTACCGCTCGAGGATCATCTGCATGTCCTTCCACTGCTCAAGGGGTTTATGTTTCGAGTCCATGACTAGTACACGCCCTTTGTCAAGTTGAATGATTAACAGAATATTGTGGAAGCTGCGAATGCATAACTAATCAATTATATACTTAACATCGAGTAAGCGAAATAGAAAGTGTATAGAAGACAATAACACTCAGTCGAAGTTGTAAGGAAAAAATATATCCCTTCTGGTTTTCTTGAAACCTTAACGTGTGTACTATATTATCCTCCGTATCATGGGGGCTTGTTTTAAGATTAGCTTGATGAACCCAATATGGGTTAATGAAGCCAATGTCATATTTTTGTCCTCTGTTGCATTCGAGAATCTTCATTCTGCATATTACAATATGATTATATACATGCAATAAACAAAGTGAGATAGCTGCAGACTAAATTAATTACAGAATTAGTACTTACAGACAATAGGCACTGATGATCGATTTGTCCAAGGCGTCTTGATTGAATAATTGAAATAGTTCATCAAATTCAATGGATATCATGTCATCATTTTCTTTCCCATGATGTTTTTTTGTAACCCTCAGCACTATCCGGTTAGCCCCGGCCTTTGTGGCATGCATGTACCAGTTGTGCAATCTTCGCATTTTTGTTGGAAGATTGTTTACCTCCTCAGGTTTGACGAGAGGTTTGCCGTACTGGTATCTGTATGCTACTTTACTCACGGGGAAGTACTCTAACTGGGATAAGTACCGGACAATACTCATACCTTGAGCAGCGGCAGCTTCTCCGTATTGTGCAACTACCTCTGGATCATACTGCTCTTCGGCCCCATATTTGCTCGACCCCACATTGGTTCGGGAAATCACCTTGAGAGGGGCGCAAGACTGTTTTGCTTGTTCTCCGAGCTGGGCAACAGATTTCTCGCTTGCATCAATACTGCTCTTCGAGGCTTTTGGTGCCGCATGTGACTTGAGAATAGAACGCTCATAGTCTGATGACAGCTTTGGCTCGGGTTGATGAAGAGTCTTTAGCATTTTCAACACTTTGGCTTTTTCTTCTTTGGTGTTGGGGAACTATGGCTCTTTCGGCCGCCTCAGCTTAGCGAAAAACGCTGTCGTTTCCGCATCAACGATCGCCGCAGTCTTCTCTTCAGTACAGTCATAAGCTCTCTTGGGAGGAACCTTTGGTACTTTTGGAAGAGGCTCTTGTTTACGTTTCAGCGATCGCTTACCACGACGCAGAGTAGCGGTATGCTTACGCTTTTTATCCTGAGGTGCCGGCGATGGCTACGCCGGAGATTGGTGAGGCGACGAAGCTGGGTGAGGCGACGAAGACGGCTGCCGCGGCGGCGACGACCTCGCTGGAGACGGGTGAGGCGGCGGCGAAGATGGCCTTGGCGTGTGATTTCGAAGAACGATACATTCCTTCGGCCATAGAATGGTGACGTTTGTTGCGTCTCCCAGTACAGTCACATCCCCTTCACCTGCATGGTAGTCAAGATCCAAAACTTCAAAGGTGGGCATGATTTCATCCACCCCGACAACAGCGTAGCCCTCTCGAACCGGATGACAGTGGTAAGTTGGTGTGGGTCCAATTGGTAAGGCATAGCCGACCGCCACCTTCATTGATATGTTCACAACTTTGACATGTAGCTCGCAGTGTGTCATCTCTGTGATATCATCCACTGGGTAGCCAACAGGATCCATCGTCGGTGCACCATCGTCATCGCCATTGTCATCACCCGGGACCTCGGTGGAAGCCACACTGCTTTTTCGATTATTCGATAGGTCGGTAGCATCGAATGCAGTGTGCTGCTGAGATGGGCCGGTAGTACTTTGCTCTTTAAGTGCGTTAATTTCATCTTGTTGTTGCTTTATTCGTTCTTCAATTATACGCATTCGCTCTTTCTGACTATCTGCTTCAACTTCCGCCCTGTCCTTTCTCCTCTGACGGCTTCTATCAGGATATTTCTTCCTCTCTTCGGGAAACCCAGTCCTCCATGGTTGGGAGCCTCTTGTGCCTCGTGTTCGTCCATCATGTTCCTTATTTCCAAGGGCGAGTGTGAGCTCATCATTCTCTCTATTGGGAATGAAGTCCCCATCTTTAACAACCTTTACTGCTTTTCTCATCCTATCGATTGGCAAGGGGTCTTCTTTATGTCGTATGTTACATATACACATCCCTTCCGAGTCCAACGTGCCCCATGCCCGTAAAACCAATTCCTTGCACGTTCTACCTAATCGTCTGTCTCTTGGGTGATCTTTTTAGCACGCAGTTCATTCTCAAGTTTCTCCCACTTAGGAATGCCAGCCCTGTAGCCACCTTGCCCCATAGTATGGTGATACTTATTGTTAGCAGCATTCAGCTTATTCGTTGCAGACATTTTCTTAGCTTTTTCTAATGTCCTCTAATTTACAACCTCAGCCCAGAATGGTTTTATCTTCTCAAACTGAGTCTTCTTGAAATCCGGAGTCTTCTCTTTCACGACATAGTCAAGGTGCAATCTTTTCTTCCATTTGGTGAAACACTGGGCCATCTTCTTCATAGACCACTCCCTGACCTTAGCCTCCATGGCTCTCCCATGTTCTAAGGCGTCCTCAACTGGATCCTCCGCATTTGGATCCAGCTCTATCTTCGGTAGTTTGAAATTAACCATGAGCCTCTTCCACAGTAAATCTTTGGCCTTGTTAGGGACAAACAAACATGTTCCCTCTTCTTTAGCATCAGCAGGCCTATTCCAATTTTGAATGGTGATCGGGATTAAGTCCCTAACGATTACTCCGCATTGTGCCATAAATTTGATTGCGACAACTTCGGGAGCCGTCGGTTTGCCGTCTTTAGCGATATCTTCGATCCTGAACCTCTCATGGTCTTCCAACTTTTTGGTTGGGCCTCGTCCGCTCTTTTCAGTAGATTTGTTCGATCCGGAGGGCTAAAAGAAGAAAGATCGTCGTTACTATTTCTATATAGATAGCATATGATTAATTAATGAATTAATTATATTACATGCACCTCGCCAGAGCGGTCGTCTTCTCGATTACACAAGGCATCGCCTTCTCCCTCGCGGAAGGCAACACCTTCAACCTCAAACAAGTCGTCTATTCCGGCAAAAATAGGATCACCCTCCTCGGAGTTGTTCAGAAACGTCGATACATCTAAATTTTCTTCCCCGCGGATCACACCTTGGATCAACTCTTCCTTTTCTTCGTCTCTGTCGTGTGGGTCCATATTTTCTGCATAGGTGGAAAAACGGATAAGTCAAAGCGGCTAAGGAGAAACCATCGGGCTCGGATCCTATCACGAAGAACCAATACCGAAAAGAAAGGCGGCAATCAATCAACCCTCGGGTTCGGATGCCCTGGCGAGGACACACCGGCTAACCCTAGGTGCAACATCGATTCAACTAGGGTCTAAGACAACTAATATCATGGCTAAGCATCTACAATGCGATGGCTATCAAGAAATCTTCGATCTTCGATGGTGTTGACCTCGGTCTTTGATCTCGATCTCGTATTCTACCGCGAAGAACCGAACGCCAGAAAGAGAGGGGAACAATCAACACATGGCATCGATGCAATGATCAAACAAGGATGATGATATGACAAGTTAATTTGTATTACAAAGTAACCCTAAGACATGCTCGGCAATTTAAACGGGGTTCCGAGGGGTGAAAACCCTAACTCGGCGAAACTCCGGAGTATATGAGAGGGGTTGATTTTGTTTTCTAATTAAACTTGTCTTGAAAGTTGTTGAAAAATGCATGATTATAGGTTAAATAGTTAGATCTCATGTTTCTGAACATTTTGATATATTATTTGTATTTTTCTGAGTTATAAATAATTAATTATTGAATTTACAATATTATATCAATTTCTGGATTTAATTAAACCATTTATGAATTTAAACAAAACAGAAAATATTTTTACACCGAGGCCACTGCTAGCCACAGTGGCTGATAGAGGGGCCCGTGGCCACCTCAGCCTCCACGCAGGGAGTTGGGACCTGGACCAGGCCACGGCTAACCTGCACCACAGAGGCACCTAGCCTCTGAGGCTGGCAGGTGGGACCGGGGCCACGCGAGCACCACGTCACCACGACGGGCGGCGCGGCAGACGTTGGTCGACGGCGACCCTGGGGAGCGCACGGGACTGCGGGGCTGTGCGCGTTCGAAAGAGCTCATCGAGGCGAACCATATGGTGGCTGCGCCGCCCATTATTGGTCGCCGGAGCGACGAGCACAGCGGCGGACAGAGGCGGCGGCGACAGATGGTCTTCGCGGTAGAGCTAGAGAGCAAGAGGGAGCGTGTGAAGAGGTGCTAGAGCACCCGTGGCTCACCACGAACGCGATGTCGGGGTCAGGGAAGCAAGGGGTGGCCGGACGGAGGCGAATCGACGACGGCCGGAGCTCGGGAAGATGGGTTGCAGAGCTTGATTAAGGCCGATCGGGGACGATTCCTTTGGCGTAGAGACGCAGTCCAGCGCGGCGGAGCTCCTCGGCACCTTGGCTTGGCTCGGGGAGGCTCTGAACGGCGACGACGACGAGTTAGGGTTTCTTCTTAAATGGGGAAGAACGCGAGAAGGAACGAGAGGGGATGAGATTGGTACTGGGAGAGAGAGGGCAACGCGGCGATTCCTATCCTTGCATCGAACAGCGGCGACGAGCTCGGCGGGCATCCTGCCGGCGTGGGGGGGGTTCCTGTGTGCGCGCGTCGATGAATGAGATGGGGAAGAAGAAGAGGAGGCGATCCGGTTATAACCGAAGGACCTTTTGTCTCGGTTGGTGGCTCCAACCTGGACTAAAGGGTCATACGTCCCGGTTGGAGCCACCAACCGGGACTTCCTCCTGCAACATTGTTCTCCATACCAATGTCCACATGCATGCATAATATGGGCACAGCATCACAAACTATGCCATGATTCAGCACATAACCTCGAACATGATAGGTCATTTTGTGAAGGTTTTTTCGAGACATGATCAATATACCAAGTCTGATATTTTTCCTTTCAACTATGTCACATAATATGACACCACGCGAAGGATTTTCATTGTTCGGATTTTTAATATACTAAAGGTTCATCTTTAGTCCCGGTTGGAGGGATTTCGGCAGGCTGGGCCAGGCAACACTAATGATAGGGGTGAGTATCGACATTATGTCCTGTGGCGTGTACCTTGTCCTGGATGGTGTCACCACTATCCAAGGTACCAACCGGGACAAAACACGAGTCAGCACTAATAATAGGGGTGAATGTCGACATTATTTCGTAAGTGTCGACACTATGCCGAGCTGCTTGTACTATAAATAGGCATCCTTGTGAGTACAGTCCTCCAGCCAGTTTGAGGCATCTTCAAGATTGTTTTCGAGAGCAGGGACACCACTACGGCCAGTTTTAGGAAGATGCCGACGGAGCCCAGTCCTCCGGCATCTCCGAGAAACTGGTCATAGAGGCACTCCCTAATATGTGAAATTAGTTAGATCCCATGTGTATTGATCTAGTTAGAGAAGTTACAAGCTGCAAGATGGTTTTCGAGAGCAGGGACACCACTACGACCAGTTTCAGGGAGATGCCGCCGGATCCCAGTCCTCCGACATCTCCAAGAAACTGGTCATAGAGGCACTCCCTAATATGTGACCGCGCGCGTTTAGAGATCAGATCTTAATGGTAAGTACAAATCGAGACAACTTCTTCATAGTCCCGGTCCAGCCACAAAACGGGACTAACACTCAAGACATTTATTAATATTAAAAACCAAGACTACAAAACCGGGACTAAAGGCCCCCCTATATATATTCCAGCGAAAGATATCCTTCGGTGAAGCCACAAACTGCGAAATACATGAACTAGAGTTACATAATATGAGCATGAACTTCTTGGCATATGTCCTTCCTTATGATCGCTTTAGACGTAACCATGGAGCATCTTCTTTACTTAACGGAATGCTTGGGTCAGTTTTCACTGTGAAGGGCGGAATTTCATCAAACTTATATAATCTTCTGACATGTATGTCTTGTCCTTGATTCTCACGATGTTTCTTTTCCCTGAAAGAACTATGTGACGCTTTGGCTCATTATATGATGTATTCGTTTGCATATTTTTTCTTTTTTTCGGTCTGGAGGACATGTCCTTCACATAGAAAACCTGAGATACATCATTGGATAGGACGAATGGTTCATCTCTATAACCAAGATTGTTGAGATCCATTGTTGTCATTCCGTACAACTGGTCTATCTTTACCCCTTCCCCATTCAGGTTGACCCATTTGCAGCGAAACAAAGGGACCTTAAAAGAGACTCCATAGTCTAGTTCCCATATCTCCTCTATGTAACCATAGTATGTGTCCTTTTGTCCATCCTCGTCTATTGCATCAAAGCGGACACCACTATTTTGGTTGGTGCTCTTTTTATCTTGGGCGATCGTGTAGAATGTATTCTCATTTATTTCGTACCCTTAGAAATTCAATACAGTAGAAGATGGTGACGCGGCCAACAAGTATAGCTGATCTCCAACAGTGTTGTCATTCAAGAGATGTGTCCGCATCCAACCACCGAAAGACTTCACGTGTTCATCTGTAATCAGTGATTCAGGCTTCCCCGGGTTTTTGGATCGTAGAATATTCTTGTGTTCCTCGATATACGGAGCTGCCAAGGTGTAATTATGTAGAACTGTGTAGTGTGCTTTAGTGAAAGAATCCCCGTCCCTACATATCATTGCTTTCTTTCCCAGCGTGCCTTTTCCACTTAGTCTTCCCTCATGCCGCGAGTCAGAAACACCAATCGGCTTAAGGTCAGGAATAAAGTCAACACAAAACTCAATGACCTCCTATGTTCCATATCCCTTGGAGATGCTTCCTTCTGGTCTAGCACGGTTATGAACATATTTCTTTAAGACTCCTCTCAAAGGGGAACATATTGTGCAGAAATATCGGACCGAGAATGGCAATCTCTTCCACTAGGTGAACCAGGAGATGCGTCATAATATTGAAGAAGGATGGTGGGAACACCAATTCAAAACTAACAAGACATGTACCACATCCTTCTGTAACCTGTAGGGTTCGCAGCATAGAAAACAAAAATTTTCCTACGATGTGAACTATATACCAAGATCTATATATACTAGATACAAACAACGGGCGGATGTATATCCATAGAGAACATACCCTTGAAGACCGACAAAGCTTAACGAGTTCAACTCGTGGTTGATGTAGACGATCTCTTGCCGATCTCAAGATCGAGAGGAAGTCCTAGCGCCGCAAATCAGCAGCGCATCCGTGCTCGCACACACGTTCGAGGCACCGAGCAACCTCCGCCTCCTCGCTCCAGCGATGCAGTGGAAGCACAACTCTTTCTTGCCGAATAGCCACCGGGAACATGTATCTCGCTAGTCCGAGACCATGGGGGATAAATTCTAGAGGGGGAGAGAGATCCTTCACGAGGAGGTGTAAGAGACAAGTGAGGAGGAGGGGCTCCTTTTATAGGAGGAGGGGGGAACCCCAAGGGGGTGGCCGGCGCATGGGGGCTGCCCCCTTGCCCTCCCCTCTTCATGTGGGTGGACACTCCACTCACAAAACTCCTCTAAATTCCCTCCACTCAAAAGTCCACTCAAAAATCCCATTAAATTTCCACCAAATTTAATGCAAACTCTCATTAAATAAAACTCTTTTATTTTATTCAGAATTTTGTCAATTACTTTAATGACAAACATTCACAAATAACCCCTTGCTAGAATTCTATTTCACATGCATAACCACTTTATGCAATTTCATCCGAAAACCTGTTTCGGTATCTAGTGAAATAAATTCCTGCGCTTGTTCATTCTTTCGGCATGAAACATTTGCTCCAATTGGATGTCGGTGTCTCTTAAGTGTGTCACCCTACGGTTCGTGAATAATGCGGACATGATCGAGACCCCTCTCAGATCAATAATCAGAAGCGGGATCTGGAGACCCATACTGACTCCCACACATTCAACGATGACTTTCTTGTGATCGTCGGAACCTTTTACGCTAGTATCTTAATCCCTTTGTTTCACGATATATTACATGTCCGAGATTCGATCATTGGTATCTCCATACCTAGTTTGATCTCGTTACCGACATGCACTCTTTTCTTGTTCCTGTGATATAACATTCTAGTGATCAAATCACTTGCTTGCAAGCTAATCAATGTGATATCACCGAGAGGGCCCAGAGTATATCTATCCGTCATCGGGATGAACAAATTCCACTCTTGATCCATGAGCCTCAACATAACACTTTATTAGTTCTGAATCCATCTTTATAATCACCCTGTTACGGTGTGACGTTTGATGTTATCAAGAAACTCTTCCGGTGTTAGTGATTGACATGATCTCATGGTCTAAGGATTAGGATCACTTCGTAAGTTGTTATAGCAATATAAACTCAATGACTTTGATCGTAATGCTATACTTCGGATGAGTGTTCATCACATCATTACACTAATGTTGTGATCCCGTTATTAACAACATCCAATGTCCATGATCAGGAAACCTTGATCATCTTGTTAATCAACGAGCTAGTTTATGAGAGAGGCATAACTAGGAACTTTCTGTTTGTTTATTAAACACACATGTATTAACGTTTCCGTATTAATACAATTATAGCATGCAAAATAAACATCTATCATATACTTGGAATACACATAATAAACACTTTATTATTGCCTCTCAGGGCATATTCCCTTCAGTCTCCCACTTGCACTAGAGACAATAATCTAGTTACATAGTGATAAATCTAACACCCATTGAGTTCTGGTGTTGATCATGTTTTGCTCTAGGGAGAGTTTTAGTCAACGGATCTGCTACATTGAGATCCGTATGTACTTTACAAATCTTTATATCTCCATCCTTGACATGCTCGCGGATGGAGTGAAACCGGCGCTTAATATGCTTGGAATGCTTGTGAGACCTTGGCTCTTTGGCATTGGCAATGGCACCATTGTTGTCACAATAGATCACCATTGGGTCCAACGCGTTTGCCACAACTCCTAGTTCGGATATGAACTCCTTCATCCAAACTGCTTCCTGAGCTGCTTCTGAAGCAGCAACATATTCGGCCTCCGTTGTTGATCCCGCTACCACAGGTTGTTTGGAACTCCTCCAACTAACCGCTCCGCTATTCATGAGAAATACGTATCCGGATTGAGACTTAGAGTCATCCGGATCGGTGTCAAAGCTAGCATCGACATAACACTTAGCGACGAGCTCTTCTTCACCTCCGTATACAAGAAACATATCCTTAGTTCTTCGTAAGTAGTTAAGGATATTCTTGACCGCTATCCAGTGTTCCGAACCTGGATCCGATTGGTACCTACTAGTCAAACTAATAGCGTGTGCCACATCCGGTCTTGTACATAGCATGGCGTACATTATAGAGCCTATGGCTGAAGCATAGGGGACTTTGTCCATTATCTCTCTTTCTTCCGCCGAAGCCGGACTTTGAGTCTTACTCAATGTCTTGCCTTGCAACATAGGTAAGAACCCCTTCTTACTTCCGTCCATTTTAAACTTCTTTAAAATCTTATCAAGGTATGTACTTTGCGATAGCCCTATTAGGCGCCTAGATCTATCTCTATAGATCTTTATGCCTAATATGTATGACGCTTCACCTAGGTCCTTCATTGAAAATTTGCTGTTTAGATAACTTTTAACACTGTTTAAAAGTTCTATATCATTTCCGATCAATAATATGTCATCCACATATAATATCAGAAATGCCACATTGCTCCCACTCACTTTCTTGTAAATACAAGCTTCTCCATAAGTTTGGACAAATCCAAACTCTTTGATCACCTCATCAAAGCGGAGATTCCAACTTCGCGATGCTTGCTTCAATCCATAGATGGATCGCTGAAGCTTGCACACCTTGTTAGCATCCTTAGGATCGACAAAACCCTTTGGTTGTATCATATACAACTCTTCTTCAATATTACCATTGAGAAACGCGGTTTTGACATCCATCTGCCATATTTCATAATCAAAATATGCAGCAATTGCTAACATAATCCTAACTGACTTTAGCATCGCTACGGGAGAGAAAGTCTCATCGTAGTCAACTCCTTGAATTTGTCGAAACCCCTTTGCGACAAGTCGAGCTTTATAGATGGTCACATTACCATCAGCATCAGTTTTCCTTTTGAAAATCCATTTGTTCTCCACGGCCTTTCGGTCGTGAGGTAATTCCACCAAGTTCCAAACTTGATTTTCATACATGGATTCCATCTCGGATTTCATGGCTTCTAACCATTTGTTGGAATCCGGGCTCATCATCGCTTCTTCATACGTCGCAGGGTCATTATTTTCATCAACCATGAAATTTATGACAGGATTTCCGTACAGCTCGGGAGCTGCACGCGTCCTGTTTGACCTGCGAGGTTCGGTAGTACTCTCTTTCGGAGTTTCATGATCATTATCATTAGTTCCCTCTTCAACAGGTGGAGCCAACTCCGGAACAACTTCCGGCGCTGCGCTACTCGCCATACTTTGAAGAGAAGGTTCCACAACCTCTTCGAGTTCTACCTTCCGACTATTCACACCTTTCGCGAGAAACTCTTTCTCTAGAAAGGATCCATTCTTGGCAACAAAAACCTTGCCCTCGGATCTGTGATAGAAGGAATACCCAATAGTTTCTTTAGGGTATCCTATGAAGACACATTTTTCCGCTTTGGGTTCGAGTTTATCCGGTTGAAGTTTCTTCACATAAACATCGCAACCCCAAACTTTAAGAAATGATAGCTTAGGTTTGTTTCCAAACCACAATTCATACGGTGTCTTTTCAACGGATTTAGATGGTGCCCGATTTAAAGTGAATGCAACAGTTTCTAGTGCATAACCCCAAAATGACAACGGCAAGTCTGTCAGAGACATCATAGATCGAACCATATCTAATAAAGTACGATTACGACGTTCCGGCACACCATTTCGCTGTGGTGTTCCGGCAGGTGTGAGTTGTGAAACAATTCCACACTCTTTCATGTGAGTGCTAAACTCGTAACTTAGATACTCACCTCCACGGTCGGACCGTAGAAATTTGATCTTTCTATTACGATGATTTTCCACTTCATTCTGAAATTCCTTGAACTTTTCAAAGGTTTCAGACTTGTGTTTCATCAAGTAGATATAACCGTATCTACTCAAATCATCCGTGAAAGTAACAAAATAACGATATCCACCTCGCGCCGACACACTCATTGGACCACATACATCAGAATGTATGATTTCCAATAAATCTGTCGCCCGTTCCATTGAACCGAAAAACGGCGTTCTAGTCATCTTGCCCATAAGGCATGGCTCACATGTATCAAATGATTCATAATCAAGTGATTCCAAAAGTCCATCCGAATGGAGCTTCTTCATGCGTTTAATGCCAATATGACCTAGACGGCAGTGCCACATATATGCGGATATATCATCATTAAGTTTAATCCTTTTAGCATCAACATTATGAATATGTGTAACATTATCATTGAGATCTAACAGAAATAAACCATTCATCATTGGTGCATGACCATAAAAGATTTCATTCATATAAATGGAACAACCATTGTTCTCAGATTTAAATGAATAACCACTTTGCATCAAACATGATCCAGATACAATGTTCATGCTCAGTGCAGGCACCAGATAACATTTATTCAAGTTTATGACTAATCCCGACGGTAAGTGGAGAGGCAGCGTTCCGACGGTGATTACATCAACGTTTGATCCATTGCCGACACGCATCTTGACCTCACCCCTTGCTAGCGGTCGCTTGTTCCGCAGCCCCTGATTCGAGTTACAAATATTAGCAACTGAACCGGTATCAAATACCCAGGTGCTACTGCGAGCACTAGTCAAGTACACATCAATAACATGTATATCATATATACCTTTGTTTGCCTTGCCGGTCTTCTTGTCTGCCAAAAACTTGGGGCAGTTGCGCTTCCAGTGGCCAGTCCCCTTACAATAGTAGCACTCAGTATCAGACTTAGGTCCAACTCGGGGTTTCTTTTCAGGCACGGCAACAGGCTTGCCGCCCTTACTTCCCTTCCGTTTTCCCTTCTTGTCTTTCTTGAAACCAGTGTTCCTATTGATCATCAACACTTGATGTTCCTTTTTGATCTCCACTTCTGCAGTTTTAAGCATTGACAGAAGCTCGGGGAGAGACTTCTTCATGCCTTGCATATTATAGTTCATCACGAAGCTCTTATAGCTAGGTGGCAGAGACTGCAGAACACGATGGATGCCTAAGTCAATGGGAATCGATATTCCCAAGGACACAAGCTTATCGGCGTAACCCGACATCTTGAGTACATGCTCACTAACGGAGCTGTGCTCTTCCATCATGCAGCTAAAGAACTTTTCTGAAGCATTGTAGCTCTCTACAGCAGCATGTGTGTCGAAAATCATTTTCAACTCACCCATTGTATCAAATGCATTGCCGTTTTCGAAACGCTTTCGAAGTTCCGGCTCTAGCCCATACAATATGCCGCAATGAACTAAGTTGTGGTCCTCCTGACGAGTCTGATAGACATTCTTCTCCTCGTCAGGGGCATCATAAAAAGGTGGGGGGCCTAACGGCGCTTCTAGCACATATTGCTTTTGTGCAGCAGAGAGGAGAATCCTCAAATTCATGGCCCATTCAGTAAAGTTGCTACCGTTCGTTGCTAGTTTCTCTTTCTCCATGAACGCATTGAAATTAAAAGCAGGTGGTGCCATCTACAACAGAATTTGTAAAGTTTAGACTAAGTGTATGATAGATCGAGTTCAACTAATCTATATTACGAATGAACTCCCACTCAAAAGCGACATCCCTCGTGTCCTTTTGGTGATTACATGAACCAAATCCACTACACCAAGTCCGATCATCACGTGAGTCGGTATAGCTTCAAAGGCGAGCATCAAATGGGCATCATATCAACTATATGACTCATGCTTAACCTTTCGGTCTGTGTTCCGAGGCCATGTCTGTACATGCTAGGCTCGCCAAGTTAGAACCTTAGTATTTGCGTGTGTAACTGTTTTACACCCGAAATATGGTCGTGGATCCAAGAACACCCGATCATCACGTGATGTCTTGGAGCGACGAAAACATAATCGGTGCATACTAAAGGAAGAACACATTCTTATCTTGATATTTAAATGAGGGATCATCTTATTATGCTTAACAAAGCGCTAAACAAGCAATATAAGATGTAATCAAACATCATATGTTTATTAGTGAAATTATATGGTTCCCGCAGATGATCTCTATCATGTGCATCGTGGTATGATCACTATCATACCTATATGTGTAAATCCAAGGTCTATGGATTTTACACGCGATGTGTGTTGTAAGAGTATCATCTCATACTTCTACTTACAACACTACCATATCATAACACTAGCCCAGCAACAATCTAAACTAGACGCCTCTAATTTATCCATTGCAAGTTTTACGTGGCTTAGGGCTTTCGAGATAGAACCGTTCTTACCTACGAACATGAACCACAACGAGGATAAGCAAATTGTTGACAACTCGCTTGCAAAATAGATATTGACTATAGTAGGAGAGACAGACACCCGCTAGCCACTTATGCAAACTAGTTGCATGTCAAGCGTGGAACAGGTCTCATGTGCGAGGACATGTAAAGTTTGTCCGGGCCGCTTCATCCCACTATGCCACCAATATCCAAAATCACAACAAAGGAGCAACAACATGATCATCATCGCCCACATACTCATATGTGTACTACCCGTGTAAAGTATCTACGCATAGAACCTGGCTCTGATACCACTGTAGGGTTCGCAGCATAGAAAACAAAAATTTTCCTACGATGTGAACTATATACCAAGATCTATATATACTAGATACAAACAACGGGCGGATGTATATCCGTAGAGAACATACCCTTGAAGACCGACAAAGCTTAACGAGTTCAACTCGTGGTTGATGTAGACGATCTCTTGCCGATCTCAAGATCGAGAGGAAGTCCTAGCGCCGCAAATCAGCAGCGCATCCGTGCTCGCACACACGTTCGAGGCACCGAGCAACCTCCGCCTCCTCGCTCCAGCGATGCAGCGGAAGCACAACTCTTTCTTGCCGAATAGCCACCGGGAACATGTATCTCGCTAGTCCGAGACCATGGGGGATAAATTCTAGAGGGGGAGAGAGATCCTTCACGAGGAGGTGTAAGAGACAAGTGAGGAGGAGGGGCTCCTTTTATAGGAGGAGGGGGGAACCCCAAGGGGGTGGCCGGCGCATGGGGGCTGCCCCTTGCCCTCCCCTCTTCATGTGGGTGGACACTCCACTCACAAAACTCCTCTAAATTCCCTCCACTCAAAAGTCCACTCAAAAATCCCATTAAATTTCCACCAAATTTAATGCAAACTCTCATTAAATAAAACTCTTTTATTTTATTCAGAATTTTGTCAATTACTTTAATGACAAACATTCACAAATAACCCCTTGCTAGAATTCTATTTCACATGCATAACCACTTTATGCAATTTCATCCGAAAACCTGTTTCGGTATCTAGTGAAATAAATTCCTGCGCTTGTTCATTCTTTCGGCATGAAACATTTGCTCCAATTGGATGTCGGTGTCTCTTAAGTGTGTCACCCTATGGTTCGTGAATAATGCGGACATGATCGAGACCCCTCTCAGATCAATAATCAGAAGCGGGATCTGGAGACCCATACTGACTCCCACACATTCAACGATGACTTTCTTGTGATCGTCGGAACCTTTTACGCTAGTATCTTAATCCCTTTGTTTCACGATATATTACATGTCCGAGATTCGATCATTGGTATCTCCATACCTAGTTTGATCTCGTTACCGACATGCACTCTTTTCTCGTTCCTGTGATATAACATTCTAGTGATCAAATCACTTGCTTGCAAGCTAATCAATGTGATATCACCGAGAGGGCCCAGAGTATATCTATCCGTCATCGGGATGAACAAATTCCACTCTTGATCCATGAGCCTCAACATAACACTTTATTAGTTCTGAATCCATCTTTATAATCACCCTGTTACGGTGTGACATTTGATGTTATCAAGAAACTCTTCCGGTGTTAGTGATTGACATGATCTCATGGTCTAAGGATTAGGATCACTTCGTAAGTTGTTATAGCAATATAAACTCAATGACTTTGATCGTAATGCTATACTTCGGATGAGTGTTCATCACATCATTACACTAATGTTGTGATCCCGTTATTAACAACATCCAATGTCCATGATCAGGAAACCTTGATCATCTTGTTAATCAACGAGCTAGTTTATGAGAGAGGCATAACTAGGAACTTTCTGTTTGTTTATTAAACACACATGTATTAACGTTTCCGTATTAATACAATTATAGCATGCAAAATAAACATCTATCATATACTTGGAATACACATAATAAACACTTTATTATTGCCTCTCAGGGCATATTCCCTTCATAACCTTGGCAGAATATCTGGATTGATTACCTTCTGAGATATTGCATTGAGGAATGCACACAGCTTCACAATGGGTACTCGAACATTTTCCGGTAGAAGCCCCCTCAATGCAATTGGAAGCAACTGCGTCATAATCATGTGACAGTCATGAGACTTCAGGTTTTGGAATTTTTTCTCTGCCATATTTATTATCC
Source organism: Avena sativa (assembly GCA_916181665.1). Lineage (NCBI taxonomy): Eukaryota > Viridiplantae > Streptophyta > Magnoliopsida > Poales > Poaceae > Avena > Avena sativa. Next base: position 383,462,886 of record OV702284.1, read on the forward strand.
CCTTTATATTAGATGAGAAGCCCGACGGCACCTTGATACTCTAAAGGACTTCAAAAAAGATTTCCTTCTCTGCTTTTGTAAGAGCATAGCTGACACGACTTAAGTGACGCCCTTTATCCGTCTTGTTCTGTGTATGCATGTTCTTTGGGTCTTTCATAATTTGTTGGTCCTCCCGTGCTTCTGGTGTATCTTTTGTCTTCCCATACACGCCTAGGAATCCTAGCAGGTTCACGCAAAGATTCTTCGTCACGTGCATAACGTCGATTGAAGAGCGGACACGCAGGACTTTCCAATATGGCAACTCCCAAAATATAGATTTCTTCTTACACATGGGTGCGTGTCCTGTAGCGACGTCGTTCGGAACTGATTGACCGCCGGGACCCTTTCCAAAGATTACTTCTATGTCCTTGACCATACCAAATACATCATCACCAGCAGGGAGTTCAGGCTTCTTCCGATGATCTGCCTCACCTTTGAAATGCTTGCCTTTCTTTCTTACGGGATGATTGGTCGGAAGAAATCGTTGATTCGCCAGGTACACAACCTTCTTGCATTTATGGAAATATGTACCTTCAGGCTTATCTAAACAGTGTGTGCATGCCTTATATCCCTTGTTTGTCTATCCTAAAAGGTTACTAAGAGTAGGCCAATCATTGATGGTTACGAATAACAACCCTCGTAGATTAAATGGCTCCTATTTGTTCTCATTCCACGCACGTACACCTGGTTTGCCCCACAACTGTAAGAGTTCTTCAACTAATGGCCTAAGGTACACATCAATATCGTTGCCCGGTTGCTTCGGACCTTGGATGAGCACTGGCATCATAATGAACTTACGCTTCATGCACAACCAAAGAGGCAAGTTGTAGATACATAGAGTCATGGGCCAGGTGCTGTGACTGCAGCTCTGCTCCCCAAAAGTATTCATGCCATCCGTACTTAGACCAAACCATAAGTTCCTTGCGTCACCTGCAAAGTCTGGGAAGTCTGTCTCGATTTTTCTCCACTGTGACCCATCAGCAGGGTGTCTCAACTTCCCGTCTTTCTTACGGTCTTCTTTGTGCCATCGCAACAACCTGGCATGCTCTTTGTTTCTGAACATGCGTTTCAACCTTGGTATTTGTGGCATCCCGCAAAAACCACTACTAGAAAATCGCGTTGTTTTTGTGCATTGCATCATCATGACCGCATGCTCATGTCATCATGCCACATTGCATTTGAGCATCGTCATCAACTTGCATTTGCTTGTATAAAACTATTTGCAGAAAAACCTGTTTGTGTTTTCTAAACGCCCCATCTTTATTCAAACGCAAAACCCCGGGTCTCCGGATTATTTTGTTTGTCTGCTATTGGTTTGCAGAAGCCGTGTTTAAAACAAATAAAATATCAAAGTATTTTTAGTGGGGCAGTCGAACGGGCCGAATCGACCCGAACGACCACCCCAGAAATTAAATCGGTCCCCCATAATTCCTAAACCTACCCAACCTATCCTACCCAACCCCTCTCCACCTCACCCCGGCCATTCCCCTCGTGACACCTCACCTCCTCCCTCTCCCTTACCCACTCACACGCCGCCACGTCACCCAACCTCCTCTCTCTCCTCTCAACTCTGCCCACCACACACCCACACGCACACAGGCAACGGACGCTCCCACCCCCACCCTGCTGGCCACCCCGCTGGAACCGACCCACCCCCTGGACCCCACCTGTCCGCGCGGCCCACCCCCGCCACGCGCCACCTCTCCCTTCTCTCTCCCCTTCCTCCCTCGCAGGTTCCTCCCCGCCCCAACCTCGTCGCCGCCCGCCCCCGCCGCTTGGCCCTCCTCTCCCCGAGCTCCTCGCCGCCCTTCTTCTTCTCTTTGGCCGGCCTTCCCTCCGCCGCCGCTCGCCGCTTCCACCTCCACCGCCTTCCGAGCCTCGCCCCGCGGCCCTCCTCCTCTTTCCGCCGGCCGCCGCCTCGCCCCTCCTGCCGGCGCCGCCCTCACCCGCCTCGTCGCCCGCCTCGCCCCATCGCGCCCCGCTCCCTCCGGCCGCCTCGGCCTCCAGCGCCTCTGCCCCACCACCGGCCGCCTCCTCTCCGCTCCCCACCTTCTCCCTCCAGCTGCGCTGCTCCCGCCAGCCCCGGCGTCGGCCCGCCTCCGGCCCGGCTGTCCCCGTCGCCCCCGAGCCGCGAGGCCCCTCCCCGCCTGTCCCGCACCCCGACGCCCTGAAGCCGCCGCCCTGGGCCCGAGCGCCTCCGCCCGCCTCGTCGCCGCCTGCTAGCACCTCTGCAGTCGCCCGTCGCCGTCCGCAGCAGCCCCGACGACCTCCATCGCCTCCTCTCCGCCTCGAGCAGCTCGCCCAGTACCCGGCCCCACCTCGCCTGGCCCCGCCACCGTCATCCTGTGGGCCTCTGCCTCCCGTGTGCGCGTCTGCGTGTGCTCGTGTATGTGTGCCATGGGAATATGCTAGTGTTCCCTATGGCCCGTCCGAGGCACCCCGAGTTCGCCAACGGCCTTCGGCGCCGAACCAAGGACACTCGACGACACCCCGGCAAGATCTTCGACATGGCCAAGATCTACCGCAACCGAGTTCGGCACCGACAAGTGAAATCAGAACCACCAAGACCTTCGCCGCGGAATCCCCAAGGCCTTCGATGGGGAACCACAAGGGATACTACGCGACCCCGAAGACTGATCAAGAGCGCCAATGCCTTCGCATGGAGTCGGCAAGATCATCCGGTAACACCAAGATCAACTGCGCGGGCCGACAAGAACGACACCGACCCGAAAGAACCCGATGCGCCCCGACACCGAACCAAGTACTTCATCCCGAACGCCTGGACCGTCGACATGACCCGAAGACCACGGATGCGCCAAGATCTCCCCAGTAATCCGAGAACGATCCCGGAGCCCGAGGACGGTTCCGTCGAACCCTGAACCCTGAGACCGACCCCGAACCCCGGAACCCCAAGATCTGCCGAACCCTAATGTGTGAACCCCTTCCCGAAACCCTATTTTATAATATAATACAACTTGTCGCATATTAATTGGTCATGCATGCATACTTGTCTGTGGTTTGGGGGCCTTTTGCCGATTCACCTAATAATTAAATATGGGGCCCATATGCGGACAAACCTAGTCTTATATTGGCCACATTTAAATTTGTGCATCGAACCGTTGTCATATCTTGCCTTGTTAAACAACATTTAAATTGCGGGGTAGCTAAACAACGTGAACCGCCTTATTAATTGTCGGGACCCCGGTTCCGCTTAATATGACCTAATTGCATCGCATCTTTGCCATGCCATACATCATACATGCATCATGCCGATCTTCTGCCGTTGTATTAAATATTGCATCCGGTGTTTCTTCTAGTGTTTTGCTTCTTCGCGGATAGGGCCGTTGAGTCGATGCAAGTGCCGACCCGATCTTCGGTTGAACCTTCGACAATGTTTTCAGGCGAGCATCTCCCCCTTTCTACCTATCTTACTTTATAGTATTTATTTCCTCCTGTTGATCTATTGCTATCTGTGTTGCGATGCTCTAGTCCCGTACCCGTGATATCCCTTGCAGCCCTATATTGCCTTGGACACATCCTATTACCTGTTGTTTGGTAGATAGTTGGACTTGCTCGTCGTAGTCGCTTGCTCGTATGCTGTTGCGTGTCGTCAAGTACCGCAGTTGTTGGAGTATTGCCGCATGTTCAATGTTGGAGATGGTCATGACTTTAATTATTGTTCACTTTAATTACTGCTTAACAACTAAAATTGAAGTAAGCAGAGGCATCGGTGGGTGATAGATAATATTTGGTTTCCGACCGCCCACTTGTGTCCCGTAGGACCCCGAGTTCTTGACACCTGTTCCGAGATTGAGCGCGCTTACCACAGGTGGGGAGATATGGGCCCCCCATTGATTATTACCTGATTTCAAAGTATTGTACTGGGGGCCACAAACTAGTTTGAGGTTTTATTTACTATCTTGTACTTATGCCATGCTTTACTGCTTTATTTAAATTGTGCGACAGATAACACCTGTACTGTTTAGGATCGGGACACGTTTTCGCGGTGTCGACAGTCCCCGTTTGGGGATTTGCTGTCGTTCACAGCCGTCTACCCAAACCCTAAGTCCGTCTCGGAGACCGGCCGACTTCGTTGCGGGTGTCGACTTGGTGGGGTGGCCCCCATGTACTTGCTTTGGGTCTGGGAACGTCGTGACTTAGGCCCCGCCGACATACCGATGGGTGTATGTTAACTGATCTGGCAAAAAGGGTCGAAGTGCCTGTGGATACTTTGGTGCACCCCTGCAGGGTTAAATCTTTTCGAGAAGCCGTGTCCGCGGTTATGGACGACTTGGAGCACAGTGCTTGATCATAGACAACTATAACTAAAGTTTATTGTTATAAATTGACTTGTGTCCGATATGACTAGTAATCAGCTTCACTACAACGGAATGGCTAAGTAAAAGTACCAACAATTGCTGGGTTTTGGGGTTCTCTCATGCTAATTGTATCTGACTAGTAAGTGTTGCCACTATAACGGAATGGTTAGCTAAAAGTGCCCACTGCTTACTTTATCAGGATGATTATCTAAACCTGACTAGTAAAGTGCCGCAACTATAACGGAATAAGTAAAACTGCCAACCGTGTGAGTTCCTCGGTTGACTTCCTCGTTTGGTCTCGAGGGGGAATACCAGGATGGGATTGTTTGGTGTTAGTATCAGTCTGGTTCCGGATAGGTCTTTTCTTATCCCTCTCTGATAACCGCCAGTTGTATCGAGTCTCTATAGGTGGTTTAGTGCATGCTGCCGCTGCCGCTTCAGACCACCATACCTATGTAGGCGAGGACCGCCGAATTCTAGTCTCGCCGTGTACTGGCCTCAGTACTGACGCTCCTCTTTTTCCTTTGTCCTTTGTCGGCACCCCTTTTGTTTGAGCAGGTTTTGAGATCGGCGTCGTTAGCAGGGTTACCCTTCCGGCTTGGCCTGGGCAGGGTTATGGACGCCATTGGTTATTCTTCAGGGCTCTTAGCCCCATTTGCATCTTGTCCGTAGACGGACGCTCTATCATTTTCAAGGTGATTTGGATCTTTGTACATTATATCTGTATTCTTGACTCATTGAGTCGCTGCTGTATATATATCTGTTCTGTGGGTCCCATCGAGGACTGTTGTGTAATGTTATTACTTTGTTTTCCACCCGCACGCAAGTGCCTGGTGGGCACCTTCGAATCGCTTCTATGCGGGTTTGGCGGGTTTCGCTAAAACTTGCATAGTTCCCGAGAAGAAAAAAAACTATTGTTGGAAGCCGTCGTTACCACGTAATGGAAAGACAATTAATCAAATCGGATCAGGCTTGGCAGCAGTCACGTGAATCTGACATGGATTGGATCATGGAAACGAGACGGGTGCACGTCAGCGTCGGCCGGCCAGACGTTGATGCCGTTCATCGGGTCAACTCCGACCGTCGGTGACTCGCCACTGTGTTGACCAGCCTTCGGCTCCAACGAATCGGGGGCTCGGAGGCTCCCTCCGCTTCGGCGACCAGCCGTGGCCTTCGGCTCCAGCAACCCGATGCGGTCTTTGGCTCCGGCGACCCGTTGCGGTCTTCGGCTCTGGTGAACCGTGTGGCCTTCGGCTGCGGTGACCCGCTGCATTCTTCGGATGCGGCGACCCAGTATGGTTTTTGATTGCGACAATCTTCGGATGTGGAACTCGCTGCCGCCATCGACCCCAGGAACTCGTCGCTGCTATGACCGTGGTCCGCCGCGTGACCCGGTACCGTGTCAACTTTGCCACGACAACCACCATTAAAGCTAAGTTTCCCTCTACTTAGAGCATATTTCCTTTTTAACTCGCACTCGAAACACTCGAGGGCTGCGCCCTCTTCGAGTAACCTAATGTGCAATCGGCTCCACGCACTCGAGCACCTCGAACGCGACAGCCCGAGTAGCTGATTCTGCCTGATCGTCGAATCCTTGAACTCCGAGTGCCTCGGCAAGGTACTGAGACTAAGGGTAATCAGGCTAACGAAAAGGCCTAGAATACGGTGCAATAGTGTCGACTCGGTCGGCATCAGAATCTTACTGTATAAGCCAAAAGGAAAATATTATTTACAAGATACAAGTACTTTACAATTCTTCATATTTTCTACAGCTTACAAGGACGTGACTATGCCGAGCTACTCTATCGGGTCCTCCAGCGGAGTCGACTAACGCCAAGACCCGAGTCGATGCATTCCTCGGATGACCACATCAATCATCAACAAAAGCGGCTTTGGACGCGCACCCGACAGAAGAAACGGCGCCGACTTCATCCGCAACATCGAGTCCTTCCGGCTAAACGCCGCATGACTCTGCTACATCAACTCTGCTACGTTGACTCTCAGATCCTTATGCGTGAGACGCTGACTCGATGCACTTCCGGGTCAGTGGCTTCTCCTCGCATGAGTCTCCACTCGAGTCTACAACTCGACTAGACACTCGGGGACTACTCCTATCAGGAGCGCTGGCCGCGCACCCGAAGCATAATCAAGATATCACACTGCAAAGCTACTCTTCGAGTCCTACGTCGAGTCTACGACTCCACTACGTACTCGGGGGCTACTCCCATAGGGATGATGGATTTAAGCATCCGAAAATTTTCGAGTCCTGCGGACCTAATAATTGAAACAATGCTTGAACTGAAAGTCTCCGTTCGAGTCTACGACTCGAACAGACACTTGGGGGCTACTCCCATAGGGAGCGCTGGTCGCGCACCCTATGAAATCTTCGACTGCGATCTTCCGGATCCGCATGCAAAAACTTTTTTGGCAACTCTGCCCCAACAAAACGCTAAGTGAGCAACAATCTCCTTGGCCACCCGAAGCACCTCCGAGGTGATAAATGTTCGGATGTTGCGTCTGCGACGCAAAGATAAGACCTACAGATATCATCTGATGGTCTGGCAACGCACCTGACTACGCTCTGCTAGTATGAATCCGTACCAGCAGGTACGATGAAAAATCCTGACGGACGCGTTGGGTACACCAATTAAAATCACTGGAATTCCACTCCTATAAGTCCTCCGCGGTCTGAGTTGAATTACGCCAGCATATGTTCCAGGCCCGGGTTAAGGGACCCGAACCTGAAGAAGATCGTGTTGTTTCGTCCTAAGACAGTTAACTGACCCTGATCCGTCGGGTGAGTCAGGCACACGCATCAACAATCCCTACACACATATACTATTAACATATAGCTGCTCCCGAAGGATGGAAGAGTCCTCAGCCGAATCTACGATTCGACTGAACACTCGGGGGCTACTGACATGGTTATACCCTACGGGTACCCGATGTTAGCCTACCTGGTCCAGCCCGACGGAAGGCCCACTCGACGACCTGCCTGGATCCATGACGCCTATGACAGTTCGGCTGGTATGAAGCCCATATGGACACGGACTCCCAAGCGCACAAGACAGAGAAAGCTCAAGGCTAGAGTTTGAATACAACTTGTAACCTAATCGTATCGGCACCCGAGACCTAGCCTCCCCATATATAAAGGCTAGGAGGGTCCAACGAGGAGGACACGCACGCAATAGACAGATCTACAGATCTAGAACTCGACTCATACTTCCGCACACGGATCCACGCCAGATCGAATCTGCGCACCCTGTAACCTTCGGTTCCGCCGTAATCAAAGAGCAGACAAGCAGGAGTAGGGTTTTCCCTCCGGGGGCCTGAACCTGGGTAAATCTCGTGTCCCCTGGTTGCTTGTCTGTTAACCGTGCCACGATCTCCAACATCCCCATCTTCTCCAAAACCCAAGTCCATAACAATGGGCATTGACGAGATTAAACCTCGTCAGAGGGGCTCTCCCTCAACATCACCAGGGTCATCTCGTCTGATTTTATACCGCAACGCATTGCATACCGGACATTTATCTAAATTCTCATACTCCTTACCGCGGTAGAGGATGCAGTCATTAATGCATGCATGTATCTTTTGCACATCTAATCCTAGAGGACAGAGAGTCTTCTTTGCTTCGTAGGTACTCTCGGGAAGTTCGTTATGTTTTGGAAACTTCGGCTTCATTATTTTCAGCATCTTTTCAAATGAGGAGTCAGTTAGACCACACTCTGCCTTCCATCGCAACAATTCCAGTGTGGTACCGAGCTTTGTGCTGCCATCTTCACAATTTGGGTACAACAATTTTTTGTGATCTTCTAACATGCCCTCTAACTTCAACTTCTCATTTTCTGTTTCACAGTCTCGCTTTGCATCAGAAATGACCCTACCAAGTTCATCAACCGGCTCATCTGATGCCCGTTCTTCACCTCCTTCCTCTCCATTGTCTTCCATTGCAGTATCACTGTATTCAGGAAACATATGATGATAGTTGTTATCATCATCTTCTTCTTCACCATCTTCCATCATAACCTCTCTTTCCCCGTGCTTGGTCCAGCAATTATAGTTGGGCATGAAACCTTTCATATTCAGGTGGCCGCGAATGATTTTCGAGGAAGAGTACTCCTTGTTGTTCCGACATTGAACACATGGACAACGTATAAAATCATTCTCTTTGTTTGCCGTAGCCACATCGATAAATTTATCCACGCCTTTCATATACCCGGCTACGCGCCGGTCACCGTACATCCATTCTCGACCGTTCATCTGCATCATATAAGTAAGTTTATCAAAAAACAGGACATCATAAATAGTGAAATGACCAATTCACATCGACACATGCACTGTATCAATGATAGAGAAAAGATAAGATTGCTAACCTCGATCGAGGGAAATAAAGACGAGAAAGCTCAAGTGCGTCTCGGACACCTTCTATATTTCTGTTCTATGAGAAATTGAACGGGATTATTCACTCAAACATTTCATCAAACACCTTGAATGCATGCATTGGGGAGAAAAAACTAGCACACCCCTCACACCTTCCACCAAGAGAAAAAACAGAGTGGAGGCAGAGGGGGCTGGAACGTTGCATTTATGGAAGGCGGGAGCATACGTCCCGGTTGGAGCCACCAACCGGGACTAAAGGTGTGTGTCAACCGGGACGTATGCCCCCTTACTAACCGGGACGCATGTCTCCGGGCCCCGTGCCCGCTCGAACCGGGACGCGTGCCAGCATTAGTCCCGGTTGGTGGCGCAACCGGGACTAATGCTCTGAAGGAGCGCGAACGGATGGCCTGTTTTCTACTAGTGTTAGTTAACTTGCACTAACTCCTCTTCTGGCAGGCTAACATACTCCAAATAAGTACGTGTTTCACTTTCATGCCCAGTTCTTTTTTCATTCATAATTTTATGTGTAATACTATTTTCTTTATCCCAAATTATTTTTTACGGCTATATCTAGATACATATGTATCTAAACATATTTTAATCTATTGATATATTTGAATCTAGAAAAATCTATGACATCTAACATAGGACAAAGTGAGTAACTTAACTAAGTACCGTGCCGGGACATGCTAACTAAAATCCAAGGTGAGATTAAGCTAGCTGCGCATATATCAAATTCGAAGGTTTCGATACCTTCTGTGTTTGGGAACGATAAACCTATTTCACAAGATACCTGTGCCGGCCTTGTGGTCACCTTTCATGCACGTGAACCTTTGTTTTTCTTTTTGAAGCAAACGCGCAAACCTTTTTAAAAACGTAGCCGGAGCGTGGCACCATAAACAGAGTCACACGAACTCAACGACGCCTCACACATGCATGCGTCCATGCATTGGCACGAAGCACGCGGTATACGATGCCAAGTCATGAACACACCTCACCACCATACAAAAAAAGAGAGAGAAATGCATTGTTACTAAAATAAATTTAATACTACCTCTGTTCCATAATGTAAGCCTCTTTAGAAAGTAAAACAGTTTGCTAAAAAGACTTATATTGTGAAACCGAAGGAGTACATGATAATGTTTCTCAAAAAATGTTTCATCTTGAAGAAACATTTCATAAAACATGCACGACACGAAGTGTTTATTTCATAAAACGGCTTGACCCTTAGATTTTTTAAGGTGCACTTCAAAACGACCCTCCTAGTTCTTGTATCCAAAGTAAGTTTTAGGAGCACATTTTCTAGCGTCTGATAAATAGCCGAGGCACTTGGTGGGAGGGAAGTTTCACGTCGTTGATGTTTTTAGCCGCCGGATTATCGCCAAATCCACCCAAAATCCAGCAACCTTAAGTTCTCAACCAAATTCCGACGAATCATGGCTATTTTCCGGTGACTCTTATTAGTACCTCGTCGCCGAGGCCCAGGCTCTCCTTCCACACGTGCATCACGAATGGGTCATTGACAGATACGCAGACCACGACATTTGAGTGTGGCAACATCCTTCATGCCGCCGACCCCTTCCTTCCCGACGTTGTCAGCCTTCTTTCCTCCCACCATTGTAAAAACCGATTTTAGGTGCCCTTCATACTGTTTTAAGGTTTTGAATTTTATGGGATCTGGTAGAGTTGCTCTAACATACCAAGCGGGCCGCCATATCGATAATGGTCCTCTACTCTGAGGTCACCCATGAGGAGGAGCTGAAGCACGGAGCAGTGGAGCGGCGCGAGGCGATCATGGCGGTGGCGGCGCAACATGCTAGGGAGAAGGAGCTCTTGACGCGCCGCATCAAGCAGGAGAACGTCGGCACCCGCGTCCGACTCTGACCGACAACCGACCGAGTCGCCGCGGCAACCCGCAGGCTACGGTGAGGATTCCCGACGCCGCATTTTGGTTAGGGTTAGGGCTGCGGCTTCTTTTGTGATGATCCAGTGTATACATGATTGACTGTATGCAATGATCCAAAGTATGATCTGATAGTGTTCGTGTTGAATTTTGTTGTGAAGGAAGTGTTGTCTAAATTTTCAAAAGTTCAGTCTCATAATTCACCATCTATCCGTACCGACGCATCTGCGAACTGAAAACGTGCGTTTGGGTTCCCTGTTTTTAAGGGCTCAAAAGTTGTGTATCACCGTGGCAAATCAGTCAATTTATTTTGAGGATTTCGGTTTTGAAAAATAAAATTCTGTGTTTAAAAAGAAATGAATGCTCTAGCCGTTTTTAGCACTAGAAATGCAATTTTGATGATAACCACAAGAAGTATGCGATGTACTACCGGTCAATCTTCCTTCAATCTTGCAATCCCTGCACTGCACGTGCTTTTCGGTACAAAGTTTTCACTCACGCAGTAGTAGAGTAGAGGTAGAGGAGGGGGTCGTCGTCCCAAACAACACTTCCCTTTCACGCCATGGCCCATCCTTAAAAAACCCACCTCCACTCCCGAGAGAGGAAAAATTCCCTCTCACCCTCACCCACACCCACGCCACTCTTCCTCGCTGTCTTCTTCTCCGGACCTCCCTCCGGTTCAAAAATTCACTCCCTCGCGCAGTCGCGCCCAAACTCCAAACCCTAGACGGTCCGGCCCGCCCCTCGGCCGAGCTCTCCGCCCCGCCGGGATCCCTGCTCGGAACATGCGGGATCTGGGCCCATGGCGACCGGCCCCGATCTGAGCTCCTCATCCGCCGCCGACGCCACCGCCGCGTCGTCGTCGGCGGCCAAGAAGGACCGACACATCGTGAGTTGGAGCGCCCAGGTGCGTGCGGGCTCCTGTTGTTTTGGGCGGAAAATTTGTGTGCGTTTCGTGGTTTCCTGCTCGACTTCGCTGGATTGGGATTTGGAACCTCGCTCCCCGTAGCAATTAATTTGTTCCCCTTTGCGGCCTGGGCAAAAAAAAAAGAAACAGTTTTGCGTATGTTTGGGCATTGTTATCCGCATAAATAATGGCAAACTTTTTTACTTTCGATTCCTGGAGGCCTGAGCATAATTTTGCGCTTGCAATTTTGAACCGTGACAAAAATTATTTTATTCCATTCTTTGACCACTTTTGGATGATTTCGAGTTATCGTCCCGAGTGGTTTGGATTGTTTTCTGACGCTTCTTGCTTCTTTTTTTTTCCTGTAGGAGGATGACGTGCTTCGTGCTCAAATCGCGCACCATGGAACTGAGAAGTATGGATCTTTTGCTGTCCTCACTTGCAGTAAGCCTTCTGGAATTAATCCCGGCGTTTTTCTTTTGTAGCTGGACAGTCATAGCGACCCAATTCAAGGATAAGACTGCCAGACAGTGCAGGAGGAGGTATGCACCTTGTTTGTGCTATAACGTTTATAGTATTTCTCCATTTATATCTCTTCTGAGATCCAGCAACGTTTGCTTCGTAGTATGAGGCAGAGCCAATTCCAATTATTTTTGCTTGGTTGTTGCTGCAGATGGTACAATTATTTGAACACAGAGTGCAAGAAAGGTGGGTGGTCTCGTGAAGAGGACAAGCTGTTATGCGAGGTGAGAACTTGATGTGTTTCTTGCATTCTGATTACTACCTACTGGCAGTGAGTTTGCTGGAAATCGGGCACTGCTGCATCAAATAGTTAAAATTTTCTGGGGCCAAAATTCATCAAATAGGCTTAGGAAATATAGTTTTTCTCATTCAATCTGTCTGCCCTTCACGTAGGGCTTTTCGTTCCTTATGTATCAGCAGGGGGATGAGCTTGTGGCCACAAGCCAGCCATGACACTTTGTCTATTTCCATTGTGAACATTAACACCTAATAAACAGACAAATAGTTGTGACCTTGGAGCTTGACATGTGTGCAGATTGGATCCTAAAAATGATGGATTTGTTCTGTGAGTTGTGGTACAAATGATTGTTACGTTCTTTCGTTGATGAGAACGGCTAGAAGGGATCACACATTGCTCAAAATCTTGTACCAATAAATTCCTTTGATTAGGCTGCATTTGTGTTCTGGTACATTTGCAATGGTGCATAAGCGAATTTAGAAAACCACCTGTTATGCATTGTGCTGGTGTCTTGATACCTATTATTAGTTATTTCTGTAGAACAGTTACAATGCTAAATTGATAATCTTGGACTTGGGATGCAGGCTCAGAAACTTCTCGGTAACAAATGGACTGAAATAGCAAAGGTTGTCTCAGGCAGGTGAGTTTCTTCCAAATGGTTACTGTATGCTGTGAGGTGAAAAGAGTAATAAGTATGAGATAAGTGAAACAAGATATATGACATATGAATATCTGGTTTGCCTGCAACAGGACTGATAATGCAGTAAAGAATCGGTTTTCTACGTTATGCAAAAGGCGGGCGGGTAACGATGACCCATTCGAGGAAAATGGTGCTGTATGTTCCAATGCAAATGCAAAGAGAGTACTAACACAGACTGGTGGCATCACATGTGGTGCACCTAGCTCCTCATCGCCTATTAAGAACATGAGGTACACACCGTACAAGCAGAAACTATTTATTAATTATGCGAAACTACTTAGATAGAGTTCCCTTTCTTTTCTGCAACCAGGTCTTGCAAACCTGATCTCAAGGAGAATATAACACCAAATACGAAGTCATTTGGACAAGAGAAGAGCATACGACAAGATTCTCGGGAACCCCTTGCTGACATTTGTCCACCCAATCAGAGTGTGAATATTGTGGAAACCCAAAGTCTTGCTACTAAGACCTCAACAAAGCAATTATGTGGCGACAAACAGATTTGTGAGCCTATTATCCTAGATTCCGAATATTTAATGTGATTCATGTGCCGTGTCAATATTTGAACCTGCTCCATGCGCATAATTTCAGGTGTCAAGCATGAGCGTAATTTCTTGAAAAAGGATGATCCAAAATTTGCTACGTTACTTCAGCAAGCTGACTTGCTTTCTTCCCTAGCAACAAAAGTAAAAACTGAAAATACAAGCCAAAGCATGGATGAAGCCTGGCAGGTATGGCATTGCCAACTGGATATGGTCAGTAGTTTTATACTAGATGAATAGTTCTTTAGTATTTAAAATAAACTGTTTTATGCTTGAACTTTCAGAAACTACAGCATCATTTGGTTAAGAAAGATGACAATGACATGTCAGAAAGCAGCATGTCTGGAACAGCTTCACTCCTGGAGGACCTCGACGATTTAATTGTAGATCCCTATGAGAATGAAGATGAAGAGGCAGAGGAAGAGGAAGAGGAACAGAAGTCCAGGTAAATAGTGAATAGTATCTCATCCTTTTGGTTAAATCTATGGCCTCAGCTGATCCACCATCATTCTAATAAACAGGGAGCAGAATGGAGGAACATCAGAAATGGCGCATGATCATATAATGGATATTTGCGCAGTAGATCAGAGCACTGAAGATGATAGTCTTTGTGGAATCACACTGTCTAGTTGCATGCAACCTTCCCCAGGTAACCTATGCTCTTAATCTGAAACTTAGTTACATGCATTTTCATCCACATCACAGAAGATTTATTGATTTAAGCTAAAACAGGTGCAGAAATTCTAGCTTATGTAAACTCGGATGAGGCTGCCGGAGATGGGGGGCTTCATTGCATGGAATACAGTTCTCCTGAGCAGACAGCTCTGCAATCTAAAGCAGATGCAGAAATACCAGCATCCATAGACTTGAGTGAGGCTGCCGAAGGTAGCTGGTCTCAGTTCATGGAATACATGTCTCCTGCTCATACAGTTTTGCTTGCTAAAGCAGATGCAGAAATACCAGCATCCATAAACTTGAGTGAGGCTGCCGAAGGTAGCTTGCCTCAATGTATGGAATACATGTCTCCTGCTCATACACTTTTGCCAGCTAAAACAGATCCAGAAATACCAGCATCTGTAAACTTGAGTGAGGCTGCCGAAGGTAGCTTGCCCCAATGTATGGAATACATGTCTCCTGCTCATACACTTTTGCAAGCTAAAACAGATCCAGAAATACCAGCATCCGTAAACTTGAGTGAGGCTGCCGAAGGTTGCTTGCCTCAAAGTATGGAATACATGTCTCCTGCTCATACACTTTTGCCAGCTATAACAGATACAGGAATACCAGCATCTATAAATTTGAGTGAGGATGCTAAAGATGGCAGTCTTCAACGGACAGAATACACCTCTCCTGCTCATACAGATTTGCATGCTAAAGATGGCAGTCTTCAACGGATAGAATACACCTCTCCTGCTCATACAGATTTGCAAGCTAATGCTGATGCAGAAATATCAGAGAAGGTTGCCCAAGATAGCAGGCTTCAATGTATTGAGTTTGCTTCTCCTGCTCACAGAGCTATTGAAGGTAAAGCAGGCATGAAAAAACTAGCTTTGGAGGACTGTAGCGAGGTTCCCAAACAGAGCAGCACGCATCCTTGCATGGAATTCGCCTCTCCTGCTCATACAGTTCCAACTTTCCATCCTTATACAGATAACGTGCCAACTCCAAAAATTACTGCCAGTGTAAGCTTTTGACTTCCGTAGTTTGTGATTGCTATCCTTATTTTGCACGCAACAAAATCGTACCTGAAGCAAGTACTCGGTAAAAGTATTCACAAATTTCATTCTTGAACTTTTCAGGAGAAGAATTTTCTGCTGTCTGTGCTTGGGTTGGCCTCACCTGGGTCGAAGCCAGACACTTCTCAACAGCCTTCTTGCAAAAGGGCTCTTCTTAACAGCCTTTGAAAGGGGTATATATATCTTTTATGCAAATACATTTTGCATTTTAGGCTTGCATGGGATTCATCACCAAGCCTGCCATGCTGAGGCTCCACAGCATGTATACCTTGGCTCCCTAGATCTAATTTTAACTAGGGTAGTTCTCCCTACCTCCTATTCGCATCAAGTGTGCGTAGCTCTTGTCGTAGTCCAGTTCTTTGTACTAGGTCTCCGACAGTTTGGTTTGTTGGTTGTACATATCGCATTGGAGGCGGTGTTGTAGTAGCATACAGAATTCGAAGAAAGGGGTGATGTGCCCTGAGAGTTACAACTTGTATTCAAAATATAGAATAAGGCATTCTTTGTGTAATTAACTCCTTGTAACTTTTCTGTCCGGTGCAGAATATATCGGCTTGGTTTGTGGTGTGATGTAATGACTTTCTTCCTATTGAACATATGTGGTTGAATGAACTGTTTATATTTCTTCATCAGGTTTGGGTACTTGATGTGTGGTTTCCTGTTCATTTTAGAAACTCATCTCTGCATGAACTGAAAATCTACCTACTACCTAAGTTCTAGAAAGATGATCTTATATTTGTGGCATGTTTGGCGTGCTTGAGTTTTAGATTTATTTTAAGAGTAAGATCTTCACTGTTGAATTTAAGTTCTGTTTGTGCAACCAAATTATATGTTCTTTCACATGCACTCGGAAGTTGTCTGAAAAAGGAGATTGTAGATTTCTTAAACCGTTCTTACTAAACTACACACTCTAGAAGTTTCTACTTGTGAAATTTGATACTTGCGAAATTCGCAGTTGTGAAACTGGGTAAAGTTATGCTGTTTCTTCAAATAGAACTAGTGATTTTTTTTATGAACACATTTGCTGGCTCTATGATTTTGGTCAGTTCGCAACTACTACTCTCTGTCCCAAAAAAAAGATATCACGAATTTGTCTAAATTTGCATTTATCTATGAACACATTTGTCAGTAAAATGTGTCTAATGATTTTGTGGAGACAGGTGTGTCTCTGAAAATATTGACTCTCATTTTTTTATTTAGATCGTGTTAGAGAAGATTAGTAGAACAATAATCCCTGAAAAAAAACTGGAAAAGAAATAAAAGAGTCAAAGGTAGATTGAGGTCAAACCAGCCCAAGCCCAATCTTAGGGACAGGCATCGAGTGTACTGGACCCCTCTCACATACTGCCAAGCCCAAACTAACGGAATCCTAGGAGACATAATGTGGCCACGTGTAC
The DNA here is from genome assembly GCA_916181665.1 of Avena sativa. NCBI lineage: Eukaryota > Viridiplantae > Streptophyta > Magnoliopsida > Poales > Poaceae > Avena > Avena sativa. The sequence continues at coordinate 383,479,572 of OV702284.1, forward strand.
TTAACCTGGCCCGTGTCCCCCCCTTCTTCCTTTGGTTCGTATCATCTTATTTCGTCTTCACTTCCCGCCCGACCGACCCGAGCACCAATGGCGGCGTGACCGGCTTTGCGGGCGAGCCCGACGGCGACTAGGGTTTCGACAAGATTTCACGGCGGCCAGGTAAATCTCACAGAATCGCCTACAGATTCATTCTTGCCTTTTGGAGTTTGAACTCTGCTGTGTTGCTGGGGACTGATTTTGCGGCGAGTCTTTGGGAATTTTCTTTGGGTGCCAGTAACTCAGTAAGTAACCGACGCTTCATGTTTAATCGACCTTTTTTTTTTCTGGAGGTTTCTTTTTGGAATGTTTCTCTCCTGGGATCAACATGACAGATCGGCATACATCCCGAGATTTGATCGATTTCTCAACTTATTTTGTGTTGACTCTTTTGTGTCTCCTAGACTAGATCCTGATCCGCCTGTTCGTCCGGCTCCGTTGTAGATTTCGGAGATCACCAGCTGTTCGGCTGCAATCCGGCTTTAAACCACGCGATTCCCTGTCGATTTTCTGTCGCATGCTATTTGAATTTTTATTTTATTTTGAATTTTTTCCTTTATTTAGTAGGATTTAAATTTTTGAATTTCATTGGATTCCTCGTGCTAATCACGAGTTCGAAACCGCCGCTTGGCCGCTGCTGCATGCAGCAGACTTCCCGAGAAATTTTAGGGGATTTTATTTGCTCGCTTTCTCTCTCAGTGGGGAAGCCCTAATTTTCAGTTTTAAATTTCAGTATTTTCCCTTCCCCGGAACCGTCGCCTCCCCAAATCTCGCCGCAACTTTCGGCTCCCTGTGCGAGAGCCGAGAGCGCGATGGACTTCGACTTCGACTGCGCCGCCGCCTCCCCGGGCGGCCAGTGGGTGGGCGAGTCGGCGTCGCGGCGCCGCCAGCGCCGCCTCTCGTCCCCGTCGCTCAGGGCGTACCTCACGCCGGCCTTCGACGCCGTCGCCGCCGGCCAGGGGGCCGTTCCCGGGTCCCCCGTTTCGTCCTACTCGTCCGGCGGGCTGGAGCTCGGCTTCGACGCCTCCCTCCTCCGCTACCGCCGCTCCTGCTTCTCCGCCAGCGCGGACATCGACAGCCGCCGCCTCGTGTACTCCCCGCCGCCGCAGGCGCGGCCGGTGTATCCGATGCCTGACCACGAGGCGCTCCTGGTTGAGGCCTACCTCCATGGCCAGAAACGTCAGGTGATCATGCTGCTCCTCAGATCTGACTTTCAGTAACTTCCTTTTTAGTCTTGCGTTGCCATTGTCTGAACTCTGAAGTGTTCAACTGATGGGGTCAGAGATTGGTTCATGATTTGTTCTAGTGTTTAAGGCTTTTAGACCTTGGAGGCCTACTAGTTTTAGTGGTTAATTATATAATTGCATAACTCCAGTACCTTTTGCTGTTGGTCTCAGTAATGCTATGATTAAATGGTTCGAATAATTTCTCTAGTTAATCACATAGTAGATCCAATGGGGAACTCTAGATTGTGTATTTAGCTGCAAAAAATTTCATTAGTAGGTATTGTGTCGTGTTATTGTTCTCTTTTAGATAATAGAAGAGAAATTTCCTGGGTCTCTGCATCCGGGCAGCCTAAGTTATTAGTTCTTGTATCATACTCCCTCCTTTCCAAAATATAAGATGTTTTAGCCTTTTTCTGAAACATATGTATCTAGCTGCCCGTTTAGTGTGTAGGTTCACTCATTTTGCTTCGAACACACACACTGAAAAGCGTCTAAATACATACGTTTCAGAAAAAAGGCTAAACCATTGTTATAATTTGGAACGGAATATTATGCCTGGCAGTGAAGGTTGTCTGATTATACAAAAATTAGCAGATCGCACCAATCCATCAAAATTTACGGTGTTATCTGTGTTCCTAAAACCCCAAGTCATAATGAAACATATCGGGCTATATGTAGACTACGGTCATAGTTCTGTCCACTGTTTTACTATGGCAGTTCATGTCGCTGTCTCTATTTATTTAATGTCTTCATGTTATTTGATAATGCATTTGAGCTACTGCTTACTACCTACTGCAAATTCTGTGAAGTGGATTACTTTGTCATAGATGACTGTATTTTTTTTATTGTAGTGTTGTTTGCTCTTCTATAAAATGGGAGATAGGTTAGGTTTCCGTAGTTCATTTACCCTTAATTTCGGTACATAATTGTTATCTGTTGCTATGAAAAAAGTAGTTTCTGATTGATCAGGTATGCATGACTTGTTATAGATCCTAAACTTGTTGTCTGCCATTCTAGATGTGGAGAGATTATTTGGGATCTGATAATTATTAGCTTCAGTGAATTTTTTTCTCATTTACTTAGCTAGCTGCTAGCAGAGGAGAAATAATTTCTGATGTTTCAGATAGAGGTGACTTATTGTGATTTGCACTTAAATGTCATCAGAATCAAATTGATCCACCAGACTGTGACATGTTATCCTGGTTTTGGATCTAGTTCCGTTATTAAGCTTAACGCAATTTATTTGTCTTTAACTTCGACACAACATAGGCCTTGATTGGATCTAGTTCCGTCATTAAGCTCCAGAATTACTATAGATCTGCTACATTTAATTTTTTAATCTGGAGTATTTCCTTCAAGCCCAGCAGCAGTAATGTTTCAGTCTATTAGACAAGGCATGCGTTTTGACACAAATTATGTACGCACAGACAATCTAATCCTTTTCGCAAGACTAGTACTCTGCGAGGGATTGTTGCTGATCATCTCCAGTTATTTATTACTTCCTCCGTCGTAAAATGTAAGGCGTCTAAGAATAGTCAAAACTCAATGTTCTATGTATGACCAAGTTTATACAAAAAATTATGAACATCTACATTATTAAATCAATATCAGTAGATTGACCATAAAGTATATTTTCTCATGTGTCCATCTTATGTTGTAGATGCAGATTTTTTTCCTAAATATTTGATGAAAGTTAGTAGGATTTGACTTTTTGATTAATCTTAGATGCCTTACATTTTGGGATGGATGGAGTACCTCCCATACCATTATTTTCTCCATCCTTTATCTGGTTGCACTATCAAATTAACTGCTACCATGTTCATTCAGCTTAACTGTTAATTAACAAAAACATAGGTACTATATAAGATGGTTCACTAACATCATTCTTTTAAGCTTGTTTGGTGACTAGCACCTTTTTTTTTTTACAGTCCTGTTATTCTTATTATCGAAATCCACACTGGAGGGTTGTATGCAATAACAGATGTTTATCCTGTTTCATGTTTGCACAGGCCAGCGGGATGACCGGCGCACCAGGTTTTCCTAATCTGAAGCACCAGTTCTCCAACCCCACCAGGCCACCACCACCTGTTGACTTCCGATCGCCAGAGGGCACCATAATGCTACCGAACAGGGCCAAGCTTTCCTCGACACCAGAACCTGGAGCAACAGCACCTTCAGCCCAGAGGGCGTCTGCGCAGCCACAGCCAACTGAGGAGGAAGACGACCTCATAGCAGAGGTCCTGTATGGTCACAGCGGCCGGCGCAGGCTGCCCATCTTCAAGGACATCTGCCCGGAATGAGTGGGCGATGGCCACCCTTAGACATGGATTTGCCATGTATATTCTTTTGTACCCCTCCTGTGTCCATAGGCCTATCAGATGTTGCCCAGAAATATTGTTTCTAGTTTCCTAGGGGGAGAATCTCTTTTTCTCTTGTTTTTGGATGAGAAGATTATGCCATGGTTGACTGAGTAAGCTGGCAATTGACATACTTGCTTGCCGTCGGTTTGAGTTAAACCTTGATATGCATTGGACAAGTTATTCGCTGTTGTACTCTTGGTATCTCTGTTCTGGAAACCTTTTTTCTTCCATAATACAATTGTTATTCCTGTTTATGACTCCGGCTCTGACATCTCATCAGCATGGCCGGGGACTTCCTGTTAACTCCTAATGTGGCCTCCAGGAACTGGATCATGCTGATGGTCGCGCTGGAGCCCATTGCTCATAGATCATCGACATGTTGTGGCTGGTGTTGCTGATGAGATGAAGCAGGCTATGCACCATGTCCTCAAAAGGAGCGTCCGTATGCACGCATCGCCGAGCAGGATATTGGTATGCACGCATCGCCGAGCAGGATATTGGTATGCACGCATCGCCGAGTGGGTTGGAGCAGAAGCTGGCGAGGATGGTGGGGGCTTGGAGAAGAACGCTCCAACCACCATTTTGAGAAGCAGTCTACTAGTAACCAGTTTCAGCTTGTGACCAAGCATCGTCAGGTATATGTACAATGTCATGGTTTTCCGCAAAGAATTCAGACCAAAATGCATGGCTTATCTTGGTACAAGCTCCGTCACTGACATTTCGTTTGGTGAAACCACCACTGGCCTGGCTACTTGACGTGGCTTGGGGTCGGCGCTACCTGCCCGGAGACAGAAAGCCGGCTTGGAGGGAGCTTGAAGCGAGGCGGCGTCCCTGCTAATAAGGATCGCATTCATGGTTGACATCGCAGGCCTGTCTGCAGGGGTCTCCTGAATGCAGAGAAGTCCGATGTGAACGTATGTCCGAATTTTGTCTTCAGGAACGACGCTGTTTGCAAGGGACGGGTCAGCGATCTCGAGGATTGTTCCCTTGGTCCAATGCTCCCAAATCTGCAGTGGATGGGTAATATTGTTCAACTGCTATTGTTGGAATCGATTTGAGTTGGGTTTTCTACTTACAAGATCAGTTAGGAGGTCAACGGACTGCTCGGAGTTGCAGGAGGCAGAATTTCTTATTCCTGTGATGATCTCGAAGACCAGAATTCCGAAGCTAAACACGTCGGATTTGATCGAATAATGCCCGCGAATGACGTATTCAGGTGGCATGTATCCGCTACAGCAAGGAGAGATATGATTCGTCAGTGATCCCAAAAACATAGAAGATGTTGTGCATTTCAAGCTCAGGACATGATCGACTTCACTTACAACGTCCCAACAACTCTATTAGTGACATCCTTCGATTGATCCCCCTCGAACAGCCTTGCCATGCCTAACAGAACATTGCTTGCCTTAAGGTCCCTGTGGATTATCTTCAGCCGAGAGTCTTCATGGACGTATTGCAAACCTTGGGCGATTCCATTTATTATCTTGAACCTCTTCCCCCAGTCAAGATCCTTGCTCTTCACAGGATCTATTGAGGAAAGTGAGGTTAATGCAGTCCAAGTACCATAGTTCAGATTTTATACATGTAGTGGTGCTATATTCCGAGTACTTACTTACCAAAGCGAATTGTGTCAAGGCTTCTGTTGGGCATGTACTCATAGATAACGAGTTTCTCATGTTCTTCTAAGCAAACGCCGATAAGCCTCACAAGATTTTTGTGCTGAAGCTTAGCAACCAAAACGAGCTCAGCCTTCAACTCTCCCATTCCTTGTGCTGAACCTGGTGAGAGTCTCTTCACCGCTATCTCTTGGCCATCCGGAATGGCTCCCTGTGGGATGCACACATCCAAAATCATATATAGTTCAGCAGAAGTCATAAATAGTAAAACGGCGACGGTTCGATTCGTACCTTATTAACACCAAACCCTCCTTCCCCGAGCTTATTTCCTTCCGCGGAGTTCACAGTCGCAGCTTCTAGTGTTGACAGATCAGGCATGGGTAAACTAATGTTGAGAACACTCTCCCAATTCCCGGAATCTGTCCAAATACAGCATGTTTTAAATCAGTCAAACAAACCCTGTTTCAAAATATAATGAAGTTTGATCATTTGAATGAACTGGTGGAAAATGCAATGTTCTGGATGCATAACTGTTGCCCTGGCCTTGGATAATTTCACACCTGAATTCCCTTACTACTATTTCTAGCCTTTTTCCCAATAAGCTTGAAACTTTTTATGACAAGAGTGAGATCTACCTGTCCCCCTTCATTTAATGATATGCAATCTAGATAACTTACGTGGTAGTATCGGCACTCTTTGCTTTCGTCTCCTGCTACAGATACAAATGCAAACTAATGTTGCACAAACAACAGCGAGTGCAATGGTTACGATCAGTAGAATGGTACTTGGTTCATTTCTTCTCCCTCCTGTAAAATGACACTAAAGTTAGGGCACTTGACTGCGTGGAATATGTATATTAGTGTTTATTATTGTTAGAGTATACGTATCTATTAGGGATAGACTAGGTTACTTGTCTTATACTCCAAGTAGGTTACTTGTCTTGTACTCCAAGTTGGTTTCTGTACGCCTATATATACTCGCCCAAGAGGCTCAATAATACAACCATCATATTCCGCAATCTCTCTCTCCCTTTACCCTTCAACATGGTATCAGAGCGACACGGTCCTTGACCTAGCCGCCGCCTCCGCTTCCGCACCGCGCCGCCCCTGGGAAGGTCAATCTTCATGATCTCCGCCGGGGGCTGCGCGACCCGTACGCAGGGTTCGTTCGCCGATCCGTGATCGGCTGCCCTGTAAGTCTTTTTTTCCGATCTCTTGATCGATTTTATTTTTTGGTTTACCGATCTTAGATCGGATTGAGTCGCCCATCGCCGTCGTCATCGTCGCGCCTCTACTCCGACCATCGGCATCGACGATCTACACCGCGCTCGTGCGCCTGTCACCTGCGCCGCTGTGCCTTCCTCGGTAGGCCATCGCGGCCTCATGACAGGCTGCCGCGCACCGCGGCCGGCTGCTGCGGCTTCCTCGGGAGGCTGTCGCGGCCGACCCCCCCTCGGATTGTCTTCGCCGTCATCGTCCGGGATTGCACCGACAACGACGCCGCAGATTCCGATCTGCCGTCGTCACGGACTTGGCGCGTACAGCGCCGCCGTCGGTCTGATCAACCGATCTGGCGCTCGTCTCCGCCGAGTACGTCCCTGAGCACGCGCCTACCACCGATCGAGCATCGGGCTGCCGCTGCATCGCCCCTTCGGGCCGTAGCGTCGCCGCCTTTGGTCCCCGCCACCGGCTACCAACGCGCCTTCTCAGGCGTGACCGTCGCTGGTGGTTCTCACACCGCTGCACTGACTCGCGCCCTGCAGCTACGCCGCCCCATCGGGCAGTAGCATCGCTGCACGCGGTCATCGCCGTCACCCCGCAAGGACGTCGCAGGCTTCCACCGCGCCACCTCCCTCGGCGCGGGTCGCCGCCGTCCGCGCATGGTCTTCGTCACGTCGTCGGGTTCTTCCTCGCCTACTTCGAGCACCGCCGCCGCATCTCCACAGGTAGCCTGCATGGCCACTCCTGGCTGTCGTAGGTCCCGCCGACTGCCCCTCCGTCTAGGCATCCAGTATGACCACTCTTGGTCGTCGTTGGTTCGCCGCATTCTACGTCTTCGTCTAGCACGACTTCGTCGCCATCGTCCTCGCCTCGTCCTCGAACACACCTACTTGTCTACTCCGACAACCGTGGCCTGCATCGGTACTTCGCCGATCTGCGCAACGCAACCGTCGTAGAGTCCTCCTCTGCTAGTCTCCTCTCCGACATGGCGTGAAGTTGTTTCTACTGGTCCCGTTCTTCGCATGCCTGGTATTGGCAACACCGGTGCGTGCCTTCGTCCTCGACGCGTTCCCGAGTCTGGCAAACTCGGCGCCAGCGCCTCGTCTTCGTCGGCCTTGACAACGTCTTCTTCGGCATCGACTACCTTCTCTACGTCTGCCAAGACCGCGTCACCGATTTCGTCTACGCGTACTCGGTTCTGGCAAAACCGGAGTATGCCTTCGTCCCCGACGTGCGCCTGGTTCTGGCAAAGCCATGGCCGCACCTCGTCCTCGACGGTTCGGACTGCATCGGCTTCGGCATCGCTCTCTCCGACGACTTCCCTGACGCGTCTACGTCCTTCTCCTGGCTGCACTATGCGCACGCGGCTTAATATGCGGCTACCTCGACACCGGCAACCCCGACCACGACATCGACCATGGCGACCCCTCGCACGGCTACCTCGACCAAGGTTGCAGCACCCACCGCTCTCGGCTCACTCGACATCGGCACAAGGGATACCACCTCGCATGAGCTCCTCACCAGCATCCTCTACGGTCCAAGCTTCTGCGACGTGACACCGTCCACGATGTTCCCGCTACCACTGCGGGGGGATGTCAGCACACTGGTCTACTTCGGCTCTCCAGTCTGACCGTTCACGACGTTCCAGTTTTTCACGATGCTACCGCTACGACTGCGGGGGGATGTTAGAGTATACGTATCTGTTAGGGATAGACTAGGTTACTTGTCTTGTACTCTAAGTAGGTTACTTGTCTTGTACTCCAAGTTGGTCCCTTTACGCCTATATATACTCGCCCGAGAGGCTCAATAATACAACCATCACATTCCGCAATCTCTCTCTCTCCCTTTACCCTTCAACAATTATAAGTTTATATTTGAAACACACGCCCTCGTGAAAATATATACACAAATCATACATGAAAGTAACATACAAAAATTGGCTTGTTTTCACCAAGAAGCTCCGAGAAAATTTGGCATGATCTTAAACCCATTATTTACTCTACGTATGTTCTCTCTACTTGTGTGGCCGGATATATACCATCCATAAAGCCTGGTTGAACTAAGGGTAGATAGACTTTTCTCAAAATAGGTTTTCGCCCTGCTTTATAAATAAATCCACATGGCTGAACCGATAGAAGGTATTGAGAAAACTCTCTTACAAAGCAGATCAAAGATAAACAACAAAGCACGTGAAGACAAGACTCGGCAGCAACACCAGGGAAAAGGAACTCCACGCCTACGCCCCCAAGAGCGTAACAACGCATCGTGCCGCTGTTGGCAAGACCGAAACCATCTACGGTTTTCACCCGGAGCCTATGCGCGGGAGGTACCCACAATGACGCCCCCAATAGGGTTACGATACCCGCAAGCATCACCACCGTCGGTGTAAAACGTGGGGCTTTCGCCCTAAAAAACCTACACACACGCCCACAACCAGTTCGCCCACCACCTCCGAGTCCGATCTTCAGAGCACAATCTGGGAGATGCCGAAGCCAAAGTGCCACCATCATCAAGATCACCCGACATCCACTCCTTGCCACCCAACTGACCTAGGGGCAGGACCAATACCACCGCTCCGTCGCCTGCCAAAGCAACTCGTGCGGTCCACCTTCCGAGGCCGCCGCCCCGGCGTCCCGAACTCAAGCACAGGCCCCAACCAAGCACACACAGAAGGATCGTCAGAATAGTCGAGGAGGGTCTGCACACAAGGCTATAGCCATCAGGCCGCATAGCAACCCAGTTGGGGGGAACTGCCCCCTTCCACCTCAAGGTAGTTGCTGTTCGGATGTAGCAGCAGGGCCGAGCAGCCAAGATCCGGTCCGAATCAGCCCGTAGGCCTAGATCTAGTCCAGATCGTGCCCTGCACCGCCCCGTTGTCGTGTCCCGATTGCTGCCGCCGTCCCAACGGCAGGTGCCGACCCTGCTGCTCCTCCACCATCGCGACCCGCCCAGGACCGTGCGCCGTCGCCCCAGGGCCATGCCGCGCCATCGCCGACTCGCACCCCCACATTGGGCAAACCGACACAGGAGGCTCAGTGGTCGCGCCACGCCGGGATGGTGTGCGCTGTCATCGTTGCCGAGGCCGCCATCGCCGTCACCCAGCCATCCCCAGTCGATCTCGCCTTGCCACCGAGATGCACTACCACCTCCTAGACCTCCAGCCAGATCCGATCGATGCCGGGGAAAGAAGGGCCCGCTGCCATCGGCACCGCATGGGATTTGCCCTGCGGTGGCCGCCGACGACGGCGGGGAAGGGGAGCAGGGGGACGCGGCAGCGGGAGTTAGGGTTCCGCCCGGCCGCCCACGCGGGGGGTGACTCAGAACGGGACTCAGTACATCCTCAATTACAACCAAAGTTGCAAATGACTCAAATCCAAAGTATATTCAGCCGCGACATGGTTGCAACTAGGGTTTCATTCACACCATGCTTGCGAAGTGGATTTTCAAAACAAAAACAGACCAATAAAAAACCAAAAGTAGAGAAAAAACTGAACATGAGAAAAAAATAGCAGAAAAGTAAAAAAAATGGGCCACTGGCCCACAAACATACAAACCTATTCAGCACGGACGTCACATAGCGGTTCCAAGTTGGTATGTATGCTTCAGCTTTCCAGCCCACAAAAGACACAAACCCGACCCAAATTCAGCTTTCCCCTGCACATACCTAAAACTAAAAAGACACAGTCCAAGCACCACAAAAATCAGCGCGAATCATAAGCCAAATCGTATGGCAAAGACACGCGGCTGAGAAATAGTTCTCAAGCGCCTGGAAAATAGCAATTCCGATTAATAAATCAAACATGTCGTCGTTGCCACGACCATTTCTTCAGTGCTTCATTCTTCCATGTTAAAAATAGAACAGTGAGTGTTTGCATTTTTAAGAGTAGTTTGGTGTTGTTATCGTTTTGGTGAGATCCTTGTAAAATATTATGTATGTAGGAAACATAAAGACGGTAAGATGGCAAGGAGTATGAAGAGATCATTGGAGGATGCAGAAGAAGTTTGTGCAAAGAAAAATAAACCGCCTAAGTGAGTATTTTGTATCGCGCATTGAACATGTCGACTTTTTTATACTCCCCGCGCGTCCAAAGAATAAAAGTTGTAAACTTTGAGGAATAGAGAAGAGAAGGCCGAAGAAGTGTCTGGTATGAAGAAAAGGAGGAAAATAGTTAGTTTCTGCGTCTTCAAGTTTTTTGTTGGTACCATGTTGATGTATTTCAATTGTTACATGTTTTCATTTATAATTTACCTCTTTTTCTGGTATAATTTTCAGTTGGGACGGTTGATTACCGCGGAAAAGTTAATTCATAGTCGACACAATATAAGATGAATAGCTTTAAGGGGAAAAATCCAAAGTGCTTTTGATATAGTAGAAATATGCATATGACGCCGGATATAAGTACGGAGACTTAAACATGAGCCAGTGGGGGTGCATCAGCCCACTCCAACCATTGGGTTATGCCTCGGAGTGTGAGGAAAAGAAAAGACAAGGATACGAATTCAGAGGTGCAGAGCGAAAACAAGATGAGTTAGTGCGATGAAACAGAGAAAAGTTTATAGCCAATATATTTTAGATGCTATTATTTAAATATAACTATGCTTTTATGTGTGGTTGTTGGCATACTCGATAAGATGGCACTATCTTACATCTACATGTTTCGTCAAATTCTGGTCCAAATTCTGGTCAGATTAGATGCCTCATTCAAGGGATTTTCTGGACTTCTATCATACTTTTAGGTAAGGTTTACATACTTTTGCTCATTTTTTTTTTTGTAAAAAACAGATTCCTACTGTTGGCTAAAAAATGTTGAACAAATAAAATAATAATGTTTTTCTAAAATTGTATCATGTTCTTACGGGATTTTATATTGTTGTCAAATTTTATCCAAAATAGAAGCTCATTTTGAATACGAAAATATCGCCGTCATAGTTATGATGAAAAATCAAATAATTCTTTTTCAAAAATGAGTCCTTAGCTGAATATAAAAATTACCTTTTTTTTTAATTTTATGGTCAAATTTGAAGAAGGCTCGTTTTGGAAATATAAAAATGGCGTCCTCAGGTTTTACCCGCAATTTTTCTGAAAGAACACCCGAGAATAGATCAGATTGAACCTTGCTATGCATTGGACAAATTATACGCTATGTATCTAGACACTAGATATGTTTTAGTGTATAGATTCAAATGAATATATATATGCTAAAAGACGTCTGGATACGTTTTAGTGTATGAATCTATATGCTAAAAGGCGTCTTACAAATTTAAAACATCTTATATTTCTAAATGGAGGAAGTACAGGTTACAACACACGTTACAGGTCACATACAGGTACAGTAAGAAGAACAAGAGGGGTACGGACTCCTGCAAAACTTTTGGCGTTCACGCACGCCGACCGATCACAGGTCACCGTCCGTGCGTCGCGCCGCCGGCGACGATACCTTCCTCCTGACCTTCTCGGTGGTCCTCCCGATGGTCTCCTCGGCGGCCCTCGCCGCCGACTCCGCCGTGTGCTCCACCGCCTCCTTCCCCATCTCCAGGCTCCGCTTCGCCGCCTTCTTCATCGACCCCGGGCTACTACTCAGGTCGTGCCTTAACAATCACCACACAAAAAATAACACGTCATGAGATTTCACATTCTTACTCGTACCCTGACAGCACCACCGCAATGATCCAGTAAATTTACCTTGGGTCGAGCGGGCGGAGCCTGAGGAGCGTCAGCTTCGCCCAGGCGCGGAGCGCGTCCAGCCAGCCCTCGTGCCCGGCGACGCCGATGGCCAGCTCCACCGGCTCAGGGTGACCCTTCCCGCCCGCCGCGGGCGGCGGCGGCGGCGAAAGCAAGAACACGACGGACGAGGCCACGAGGAGCAGCGACGCGAGGACGAGGATGGCCGCGGCCGTGCTGCTCGCGCCCGCCGGCGACGAGGCGCCGTCGACCCTGCCCTTTCCGCACATTTTTTGCAGCTGCTGATACGTCGGAGGATTGCGCGCTGATGGATCGGCTCGGGCCTGTGCATACCCTGTGGTGGTGGTGGTAGGCTGGTAGTTTTGTTCGCGGGAGCTGACACGTGCGGCGACACGTGCGGGGATACTGGAGGACGGGCGACTCGCCGGAGCGGCGAGCGACGTGGGCCGGTTTCGGTGCAACGTGTCGCGGCACGTCGGCAGCTGCTTTTTTTTTTTGGCAAAACAGTGAGCCGCGCCGTACCATGGTAACGTTATTTAATTTGCACACCGGAAAGTCTTAAGTGCACTCTTCATTTAAAAAACTTAATATGGACACGAGGAAGTAGTAGTTCTAAAATATCTGAAAATAATTTCGGACATAATCAATCGTGACTTGAAATTGTTTGTTTATTTTGACCTACTCGATCTGATCCTCCATATTAATTGACTTAGATTTGTCAAGATTCATATGTATTTAGACATTTTTTTGGTTTGACTTTAGATAAATTCAATTAAATTAATTTAGATCGAAGAAAGTACATAAAAATTAACAAATATGGAGAGAAAAAATAGGGATTTGATAACATAGTTGCACAGATCTACACTATTCATTTTTTTAAAGCTTAGAATCATAAAGTACTTTCTCCGTTCAGAAATAATTGATATGGGTTTATCTAAATTCAAATGTATATATACACTAAAATGCGTTTAGAGATATTTGTATCTAGAGAAACCCATGTCAATTATTTCTAGACAGAGAGTATTTAAAATATCATTGGTTGCATCCGAATAATTTTTCCAAATTTTTTTATACTAAAAAATATGATTTTTTTTAAGAGCGAGATCATTGGTTGGCTATGTACACCTAATCTTTATTCGCCAGACACAAAATGAATTTGCTTTTTGTTGAAACATCGCCAACACATACAGAATGAGGTTAGTGATGGTACTCGCTTGTACATGTCCTGCACAAGATATTAAGTTCAGTTCTTCTTTTTTTTAACAGGGAGGCTCCGAAGAAGCTGCTTTACTGAAGCGGTGGATTACAAGTTACATGAAGGTCCATAAAAAAAGAAAATGTAGACCAGACCTCTGACTTTACACACGGGACCTCAATAGGAATAAAGAAAAAGCAATCAAGTCCTTCGTTTCCAGCGCCAATCGATAGAGACCTCGAGATGCCGGCACCAGCGCCACCACCAGGGACAGAACCACTTGGGGTGACACCAGCGCCACCACCAGGGACAGAACCACTTGGGGTGACACCAGCGAGGATTCCAGCACCGAGATCGAAGATCCTCCGCTGGCCTCTTGGCCTCGAGGAAGAAGAAGCTCGGGAAAACCCGAGCATGGAGAGGCCTCTTTGGCCATAGATAGGGTCGGCAATCACATGGCCTTCGCTTGGGAGCTCCACAACACACAGCTTCCTGGGCATGCCGGCGAGCACGCCCACTGTCTTTCCGCGAAGCTCTTGAACACAGCAACAGAGCACAACGGTACTCCTCTTCAGTCCCACCACCATGGCGCCCTGGAAGATGAAGCATAGCCAGCCTGAACTGCAAGATCCAAAGCTTCAACACACTAGCTCTCAAAGAAAGCTCCTCGAGCTTATAAGACAAGCCGCCATGCCTCCTCCTGCGTCGGGCCGGGTCTAACCACTGGATCCTGCCGAAGAAGACAAGGCCGAGCACGCCTCGGTTGCAGCTCAGATGCGCCGAGGATAGGCTTGCAAAAGGCCAGTTTATTGATGGAGATGCCCTCCCCCAGTTCCCCCACTCTCTGCGCATCGCGCCACCAAAGCACAGCGGCAGAGCACGCCAAGATCGGGATGGCTCAGGTCCAACTGGCAGCAACCGAGCTCCTACTCCAAGATGCCACAAAGGGACAACACCTAGAAGTACAGCTATACACAGGAGAAGGCCGGCGCGTCGCCTCAGCCATCTCCCGGCGGCATCGCGCCGGAGACGGCCTCGGGTCGGCTCAGAGCGCGCAAGGAGAGCCTCAAGTACTGTAGCTGGAAGAAAGGGGAAGAGGATAAGAATGAGCGTCATTAAGTTCAGTTCAGTTGTATGCTCTTGCGCGCCGTATAATGGCCGAGGAGTTGATTGCACGCAACTGAAGCAAATGATGCACGAAGCCGAGGTTAACAGGTTTCAAATGCAGAGCAAATACGTACACGTACGATATGCACCTCGTACGGAAAAAATAAGGCAATCTTAATCAGTGATGCAGGTGAGGCTGCCACGACTCCAATTAAGACGATGAAACCTGAACCACCAAACCGTGTCACGGAAGTGCGCGTGTGTAGCGATGGAAGTGGGTCAATACTCTCTACGGAAAATTACTTTGGAGCCCGTCCTCCACGAAAGACGTTTTCAAATTTTTAAAAAGCGTCAAATAATTTTGAAAAAATATATTCATGTAGCCAACGACACCAAATACTAGTTTGCAAATTTGGACTGGAAAGTATTTTGAATTTAGGGCACAGCAAAAAAAACACAAATATGACAAATTCTGTGAAAACGAAGGCCCCATTCAAATTTACTGCACTTTTCTCTTTTTTGCTGAGACCATAAAATGAATTATTTTCATATGATTTTTTGCGTGCGTGTTTTATAAATCATTATTATTTACATCCCAGTATCTTTTTCATTTTTTTTTGAATATTTAGAACTAAGATTTTTAAAAGAAAATTAAAGTCCTCCATGAAGGACGGGTTCCAAATCGTCCCTGTACTCTCTACCCTCATTAACAAAATAAATTAACATTTGTAATGATATCATCATTTTAAAAAGTTTAGGTTATTTTTTGAACTAAGGGTGTGTTTGGGACAGCTTCGCTCCACCAATCTATGGGTAGAACAGGTCAAGTTATTTCAAGCACCCAAACTACGGTTATTAGGTGGAATAAAGCTATGATGTTCTGCAGTGTATTTTGGTGGAGTGCCGAATCAGTCGCTTCACCTGCTACACTTCACCTCGCTCGGCATCAAATTACCACCAATGCCACCCCGCAGGGCAGCCCTCCCTGAACCGTTTTCTTTTCCTGTACCCGGTTTCTATCTTCCATCCCATGGCCTATGACTATGGTGACTAGTGCCAGCTGCCGCCACCGTCTCCAATGACCGCCGACCCGGCCTCCCCATCGCCCTCGACCCCAGCCTCCCCGGCGATCATAGGACGGTCTTCCCTTAGCCCCGATCGCCCAGCATCCTCCCGTTCGATCACCTGACCAATTCCCGTCCTCCCCCTCCGCCCCAACCCCCATCCCCTCCGGCGACCGACAACCGACCTCCCCGTCGTCCCAACCTCCTAGCTTCCTTCCCTAGGACCCCATGATCGATTCCCTCTCTCCCCTCCACCCGACCCCCAGTGTCCTCCTCTATGACCGACTTCCTGATTTCCGTACTTGCATCGACCCGGCGCCGCAAGCCCGCGAGCACAATCGATGATGTTGCCGCTGTACCGGCAAATTTTGCCGCCTGACTGCACCAGCGGTCGCATCTGTAGCAAGATGATATTGCTTCTAGTACTCCAGAATAAATTTATCAGGACGCTGAAACAAAACATAATAGTACATCTGAGAATCGCTACTACCAGATCGATAGGCACAAAGGAAAAAAAGAGGGTAACTTAGACATTTTACAACACTCTCTTACTAATCTGAATCCAGACCTAATTTATCTTCCAAACATAATTTTCTATTCTAGAGCACCTGAGGTGGAGTGGAGTTTAGAGGTGGAGTAGAGCCCTCCCAAACACACCCAAAAAAGGTAAAGGTACCTAAGGATGACCCATTTCCATCTACACACGGAAGACCGTGACTAGACGACCGGCGAGCCGTTCGTCGTTCATCAAACTCTTTTTTGTGTGCTTATTATTACTCAACAACTCCAATTTGATTGACTCTTAGATGCAGGTCAATTACTACCATTCCGAGAAGCTTCTCCCTCGATTCTTTCTACGGATTGTTCCAAAATATCAAAACCTAACAACCACGTGAAGTGTGATCGGTGCTATTGGACTAATCCGCAAAAAAAAAACTCTTATATGCAACATAAGACATTTTGATTCGTTAAGATAAACTTTGACCAACAGCTATAATACTATATGGAATTTATGCAACATAAAAATTACCACATTGGATTTGGATTTCTATTCAAAAAAAAAGTGTATCACCAAACACGACAAGAAAACGGGTCATACGTAGATCGCATACCAGTGGCGCATGGACATAGTGGCGCCCACGGGTAAATGGTCGTGACGCATCTACAGAGGTGCCCCACAGGTAAGTGTTGTCCTGGCTAGGCATGGTGGTCCCCCCTTACCGTGGCGCATGGCCCGTACTAGTGGAGAACGGGCCTCTAGTCCTGGTTCTAGACAGCTTCTAGTCTCGGTTTTGCAACCGGTACTACGAAATCGGGACTAGAGGTCCCAGCCTCTACTCTTGGGTCAGTTACGAACCAGGACTAGAGGCTCTGCACGTGGCCGCGCCACAGAATGCAGGGTGGAGGATCTTTAGTCCTGGTTCGTATCACGAACCGGTACTAGACATCCTCTGTCGCCGCAGCATATTACAAATTTGGCTGCCACAGTAGCCGATGGGGGTTTCTGCCGCGACAGAATTTTGGGGCCGTTTTCTACTGCAGCAGAATTTTGGGGCCGATTTTCTGTCCGCCAGCAGAATATGGAGGGGAGGGGGGGGGGGGGTTCTGCCGCGGCAGGAGGATCGGTAGAGGAGGCTTGCGTTTGGCGTAAGTGACATCCAATCGAAAGAACCCATTACACACAACATCATCATGATTATATAGATACAATTCGATTACATATATATATATATATAATTTGATTACATGGAGATCACAACCTGTCTATTCCGGGTTTATGATATGGTCAATAAGAAATCCCGCCAATTCCTCTTGAATTGCTACCAGGCGCTCCCTTGGTTAGGGATTCTTCCGCAATTTTTCTAACTATATATAAAAGAAGGAGATCAATATGAATATCAAAAATATTATGAATGACACTCAATATAATTTGTGAATATATTATCCACGTACTTCTATTAATGTCCGTCTGATCTCGCTCACTGACCTCCGAGCGAATGTACTCGCACACGAAGTATCCACACAAGTTAGTCCCTGGTGGCTGCCTCTCGCACTTTACGAGAATAAAATTTAATCAAATAATAATCAAGCATGGTATTGAAACTAGAATTGAAGAGATGCACAGACCTAGCTCGTACTACTTAGCTCGACCCGATGAAAACTAAGCTCATCTTTAAATTCACCAATCATAACATTGATGAAAGCTTTCCAAACCCTTCCTGGCAAAAAATAAAGAATAAATGAGTTATTAGTTACTTGATATCTCAGAATATGTATAAATGAAAGAGATCGATATAGTACGATAATGACTGAAATTATCTCTGGAGCGCATATTTAAAGAATACGTACTCCGATTCTTCTTTCCTCAGTGAGTCATTGATTTCAACTCTTCTGGGTTAACTTCAATGATTAGCAGAATCCAGTAAAAGTTGCGCACGTTTATATACGTCAGTAACTCATCAATTACACTTACCAGAATCAAGTGAATGTGTACAAGGCAGTAATACTCTCACCCGTAGTTGTAGGGAAACAATATTCTTTATTTGTAATGTTGCCTCAATAAGACCCGTAGCAAGTTACGCTCCGTCTCCTTGGGGGTATTCCTTTAGCAAAGCTTGATTAAATCGGTGTGGGTCGATGAACCCAGTGTCAAAGATTTTTCTTTCGGTCACATTCTTTGCTCTTCATTCTGCATAATAGCGTAGCGAGGATAATTACAGACAATAAACGAGCTGAGTTATAGATTTTATCATATAAATAAGTGAACCCACTTATAGACAATAGGAACTAACGAGACTCAAGTCAAGGGCATCTTGTTTGAATAACATATAGAATTTCTCAAAATAAATTTAAATCTGGTCTTCACCATTGAAATTCTCATTTATAATTATCACAAGCAGCGCTGATAATTGATCTTCTTCATTGCATGAAGAGACTTTCTCGTACCACTCATCCAGTATTTGCATTTGTGTTGGTAGAAGCTCGACCTCATTAGGTCTGACCAGAGTCTTCTCGTATTCATATTTCCATGCTATTTCCGTTTGTTTGGGGATATGCCCACCTAGCGCTTGATTAACAGTGAACCAAGCACCTTTGGAAAATTCCATTGCTTGGTCAATATTATTCTGATCAATATTGGGTAACACCTTGAGCAGGGAGATCGATTGTTTTGCCTGCTCTCCGAGTTGGGCAACGTTTCTTTTCCCGCTACTTGCAGTAGTACTTCTTGTATTCTTTATACCAATTCTCATCAGGGCGTGTGTATTCATCAACCTTATTTATCTCATATTGCGATGGTTGCTCAAAAAAACTCTTAGCCCACTTTTTGGCTTTCAGATCAAATATTTGCTTTGGCTCGGGCACTTTCGGTGCAAAAAGTCTTTCACTTGGGCATCGCTGATCGCTTTGTTTTCCTCATCAGTCATCTCGTAAGGTAACTTGGGAGGAGGTGGCAGGGTTTTCTTCGCCCTTTTACCTTTCTTCTGAGTAGTATTACTAGTTGACCGAGAGGCCGCCTTCTTCGGCTGACGCCGCGGCGGAGTGGGCTGACGCGACGGTGGAATCGCGCTATGGTGATCATCCCACTCCTCATGTGGACTTGCTGGAGGCAGTGTGGAGGAGATAGTGGTGGCCTAGGTGCAGAGCCTAGAAACACGATGTATTTCTTGCGCGATAGAATGATACAACCCCTAACTTATCCTAGTGTGCTCTTATCTTCAGGTCCAGGGATGTCAAGTTGTAGTGATTCATATTGCTGTAGAATCTCATCCACCCCGATACAAGCATAGCCATTTGGAATCTTTTTGCAATGCCAGTGTGCTTCAGGTTCACAAGATAAAGCATAGCCGAAAGCCACCTTGAAGGATAAGTTCATCACTCCCACATGTAGCTCACAACTTGTCTTCTTAGTGATATTATCCATGGGGTAGCGATCTATCGAATCGGCCGCCGTGGAAGCGATGTTGCTTCTCCGCTGATATGGGCCATCGACACTTTCTTCCAGCCGCTGATGAGTTGTCCCTTGTTGGCGCATTTCGTCCAGTTGTCTCTGTTGCTCCTTTAGCATGGCATATATTTCCTCGTTCTTTCTTTCACTACGAGGAATCTGGCTATATATGACCCTCAATATTCATCACAAAATCGTCACAATAGTCTGCTTATGACGATTTTAAGATCGTCGAAAGCTGGGCATCGCTAATGAACTATAACGACGATTTCAACGAAATCGTCATAACCTTCTATGACGATACTGGATCGTCATAACCTCTATGACGATTCAATATCGTCATGGGCTATAAGTCCTAGCCACGTCAGATCATACGTGGTCAGTCCAACGTGGCACCGACGTGGCACACAATCAGCCCAGTCCATTTCAGCCATTTATATGGGCCAAGCCCAGCAAATCAAGCCTGTTTATGTTTTTTTCCTTGCTAGTTCTATCGGTTACATGGGCCATACCAAACATTCCAGCCTTTTTATTTATGGGCCATAGCCTATTTAAAATCCATTTTAATCCAAATTCAGCCATTTTAGGACCTGGTTCCACTTTGCAGATAGGTGTCACTTGTCATGTTCAGCTCAAAAATTGGCCCCACGTAAGAAGGGTAAAAAATGACATTAATTTCAATCATGGGTTTCTATTCACAAGTTTAAGATCACATACATAATCAATATTTGAGAAAAATCAAAGAGAACAGATGTAACTATTTAAAACTGCTGAAATTAATCTATTACAATTTTACAAAGTCTAGTATAATCTAGATACGCCTAACTATTACAAGAAATTAGGCTACTATTTGATCTGTAGTACAACTGCTGAAATTAGGCTACTCTTTGATGGCTTCTCTTCATAGCTTCACTGACTTCAGGTTTCTTAGGGATAGAGCTCCTGTAAACGAGAAACAACTATAATTTCAGTCTCAATGACAGACACAATTTAAAATTGTACAAGCCCAGTTTTGCAACAGCTCCAAGAAGAAAAATCTGAACATGTGTTTTCACAAAGGAGGTTAGCTGTTATGAATTCCCATAAAATTGTACAAAGAGATACCAGTATTAGAGGAGCACATCAAAATGCCCAACTGCTATCAACAAATCATGTCCTAATTCTCTAGATTGAATATATGTCATAAATGAACAAGCTATCGAGTACTGATAAGTAAAGGTTCAGGGTCGTGAGTACCAAGCATAGGAAAGTTGAGTTGACGTGATGCGGTACACATCCTAATAATCAGTAAGAATTATCAGCAGAAAAGCTAAAGCGTACTTCAAGAGCAGTCAGTCCCTGAGCACCCTTTGATAAGAGCTGGAATAACCTCTTTCCAGAAGCCCAACACTCCAGCTTCCTTGTAAAGATCATGAATCTGCAGCTGGACTAAGTCAATCAACTATATTTCAAACCGAATAAATAAGCGGCTTTGAATTAAGATCAAGTATATGAAATCAGCCTTAAATAAATAAACATAACTGTAGAAAAAAAGAATTATTATTTGCCCTCATAAAGTAATAGTACTCGTCATGTACTTATAGTACATTATTTCTTGATCTCTAATGTAGATTGTGGACCACAATATGATTCCCAGGTCCTTCCACCCTGGCCTATGCAAATTCAAACCTCCTTGTTCACAATTCATTTGGTTATCATGTTTAATGCCTACTTATAGTCTAGTCTATATCTACGGTATATATTTTTACTTGAAAGAAAAGGTGAAATACATATACAATCGCAATCCAGCAATGTTAGTATTTCTAGCTTGACAAAGAGTCAAAAGTAACATGAATCAATTGGTACAGTTTTGTCCTAACCTTAGCTCAAATATTGTAGCTCTACCACACATTTAGATCACGAGAATCACAGTTATTTCGATGACACAAGAGTAGATAAACACTTCTTCTATCACAACCATGTCTCATATAACAAGTGGAGGAGAAAAGGGATGAATCAGGGAACTTACATACATAGATCTCGTGAAGAAGAGGAGAGATACGGGGTGAGGTCAGTAAGATCTAAAGACCTAGCCAGAGGATCTTGTTCCGTCAACCATTGCAAGTCAATGCTACTGGTGCACTCCAAGTTGCCAGCCTCTTCTTATCTCACATCCCCATCTGCCAATGTACAACGGTGACCATATCAGAACCCAAATATAAAGGAACATGTACATCAGTGACCATAAATAACATCATTGAGACTCAATCAGATCTTAGTACAAAGCTATTCGGACCCTAGATTCCATATCATAGAATAGTATGGCATGGCACCATGTCCTATCAATCAAGTAACAAAGGAAGAGAAGAGGTTCAACCAAATACTTACCTAATCACTAGTAGAAAAAATTGTGTAGATAAAACATCACAATATAAGAAGTGTCTAGCAAGCAGAAAGTCGTTATACAGGCAACCACAGCAGAACACCAGTTATTCAGCACATGGGAAGCATCATCATACATGTTGTTTCTAATGATTTATGCCGCGGCCGTGCGACAAGACATCTCATATAAAATCAAAAAAATATAAAAAATAATCACAACTGGAGGCAGAAGCTTACGAGATACTCAGACTAGACATGCTTGACTAATTAACTACAATGCAAAACAGAACAGAACAGAAGAATAGATCGTGGTAAACCTGAGATAAACACTAGGTACTTACAATCAAACACTTAGCCGAGTAAGATTCCTAAATTATGTTGGAGCAAAACAAAAAAATGTTATTGCACAATATTTTAGCCGAGTAAGATTCTTAAAAATCAGGACCAGGTACTTACAATCAAACACTTAACTTTATAACTATAAAAACAATAAAATGATTGAGCTCACATGTATACACTACCCGGCACAATTCATCTACATTATGTTGTTCCAAAAATTCATGCTATGTAGTGTGGAAGTACTAAGAAAAGTCATTTATACAAAAGTAGTGTGTCAAAAAATAACCAAATTGTTTTCTATGGTGGCTCACTGCGACTCCACATATGGTTGCGGCCACGCCGATGTGTAGCGCCAAAACGGATCTGGCCAGCCTCCTGGTTTAGGCAACGAGCTCCGGAGAGAGGGAGAACTGTAGCCCCATCTCAAACAGCTACATAGGGAGAGCAACATATCAATTGTAAATCTACTAAGTTATAGAAATAGTTATACAATGCATGAGAAATTCAAAATGTGGTAAGATGAGTTAGTAATAATCATTGAGCACACAAGAACAAGCTAAGATAACATGTTATTTAGTAAAGAAATAAAAGAAATCTGACAAGTAGGACTTGTCAAGTACCGAGCTAGCTTGCAAATGCAATGTGAAGCTCCAGGACACACTAGGAACCACGATGGAATTTAGTTGTGATGATGAATTTGGCAACCAATTAAAAAAACCGGACTAACCAAGAACCTAGGAATATACTAATAGCTAGAGCAGTAAGTAAGAATCTACATCATCCACAAGATCTAGAACAGGAAGATCCCTAACCAGTCAGAGTCAGGGCATGCATCATGGAGGTTGGGAACCCGACAAACTCCTCCATCATGGAGGTTGGGAACCCGACAAACTCTAGATGTCATATTAGCACAAAAACATTACACAATTTCTGGCATGAAATCAAAACAAAAACACTTGGACGTGGAGGATCGAAGCTTGGTTGGCTGGTTTCTTGCTGCCTGCAGTGAACTTGTGATGTTCCCATGAAAACAAACCAGTCCAATGGCACCATCAATCCCTACTTGCCATTGGACAACCTAGCTGGGCGTTCTCTGGCAGCGACCCCCCAAGGGCCTGCAATCCTTTGTATTTCCTCTTGCAAGCAACGGAGTTAACAGGAACTCAATCCTATGGGGAATTGGGGAGTGGAATTACAGGGGCACTAGATCTACTTGTGACATGGTTATACCCTACGGGTACATGACTTCAGCATACCTGGTTCAGCCCAAGGAAGGCCCACGACAGATATACGCTGGCCCATGAAGATTTTCGGGTGGACGAGGCCCATGACGCCTTTGGATCCTTGGAGAACAAGACTAGCATAGATAGGAAATTCAAAGGGGTAAAACCCTAGAACCTGTAACCGACTAGGACTATGCCCGGGACCTGCCTAAGTCTATATAAAGGCCAGGAGGGCACGTCCTAGATCTCTCGACTCGTACTTTCGCACACACCTCCACGCCAGATCGAATCTGCGCACCCTGTAACCTTCTGTTCCGCCGTAATCAAGAACAGACAAGCAGGAGTAGGGTTTTCCCTCCGGGGGCCTGAACCTGGGTAAATCTCGTGTCCCCTGGTTGCTTGTCTGTTAACCGTGCCACGATCTCCAGCATCCCCATCTTCTCCAAAACCCAAGTCCATAACAATGGGCATTGACGAGATTAAACCTCGTCAATTGGCGCCGTCTGTGGGAATCGGGGCTGCTGATTGTGCAATCGTGACGGTCCCGACCCGATCGATCTACAACTCCGCGGCGACGGAGAATCACATCCTCTTCGGCACTTTCGACTTCACCGCCCACTCGCCGGCCACCATGAAGGATTTCGAGCCCGTAGGCGACGGACTCGAAATTTTGTTCGGGAGCTTCTGCTTCCAGGTGGGACAAACTGACACACTCCGCCTTCCTGAGCGGGTGCCCGTGCCATCGATCAGGCCCGCCTCGTGGGATCCACACCCCGTGCTACGCACATCACCATCGATAGATGAGTTCTACAACAGCAGCAGCTGCAACTTCGATCTGTGCGATCCGCCTTCGGATGAAGGGACCTATGGTTCCGGATCTGAAAGCTGCGGCAGCAGCGAACCGATCTACGAGCGCTACCAATGCGCCGCAGTCATCCAGGAGCAACAAACGCCTAACCCGCCGCCCAACACGAACCCGAACCCGCAGGATAGAAACGGTGGAAACGGCGGGAACAGAAGAAGCCAGTCCCCCCCACCCGAAGGGGAAAACAACGGCCACGTCATCCAACTTAGCAAAGAAGGATGGGTCCAGGCACGCCGTGCTGTTGCAGGCGACATAGTCCTACCCGTGGACTCCCCACGTGACCTACTAATGGCGTACCACTACCTCCTCATCGAGGAGCACAAGAAGCAAGTCAAGATGCAGGAGACGCTCGACAAACGCAAGCAAGCAGCCTCCGAGTCCAGCGCGCGACGAGCTGCGCTCTCCGCCATGGCACCCGGCTCTAGCACGAACGGAAACCAGGGAAACAAGCACCGCTCGCGGGTGGAGAACATGGATCCCAAGGAACGCCGTGATGTGACCCGAACTCTCCACACATCGTTCATGGATATGGATGCCGACGGCAACATCATCCCGAAGACACCGCAAGCTGCGATCATGGCAGCCACTGCGTATCTCGCGGCCCACCAACCTCCGGAAGGGGACCCTAAAAGAGCCATGCATAAGTCCGCACTCACCGGACTCGGACTCGTCGGAGCTGCGCTCCACGAAGACGCTCCTGCGGAGCCGAAGAAGAAAGCTCCGGTCAGGCGCGATCGGAGCCCCACCCCGTCATCCGAAGAGGAGGAGGAGCACGACCTTCCTCGAAGGAAGAAGAGCTCGCATCGCCATAAACGCGACTACGACGCCAGAGACGCGCTTACACAGCGCAAAATCGACAAAGCACGAGCCAAACGCGCATGCTCGTCCGAGTCCGAGATGGATGAAGATGAAGGAGAACTCTGTGGAGCTCGATGCTTCAGCAGATCTGTTCGGCGAACACAGATGCCACGCAATTTCAAGCTTCCTTTAGATACTCCGAAGTTCAACGGCACGCAAGATCCAAAATCTTGGCTCAGCGATCATCTGTCATCCGTCAAGCTGCATGGCGGTAACAAAGAAACCGCCATGCAATGCCTCCAGCTGCAGCTGACAGGCGCGGCGCGGGTCTGGCTCAGCAGCCTATCATCAGGATCCATCCGAAGTTGGGAGGAGCTAGCTTACAGCTTCATCCGAAATTTCAAGGGCACCAGCAAGAGGCCCGCCTCAATCGAAGAGTTGCGAGCCTGCACTCAGAGAACGGGGGAATCTATTCGCTCGTACATATTACGCTGGTCTACCACCAAGAACTCCGCAGCACATATCTCCGAGGAGAGGGCCATCGACGCCTTTAGAGACGGCGTCAAACGCCAAGATTTCAAGGAGGAACTTGGGCGTGTCAAGCCCAAGACACTCGACCACCTCATGGAAATTGCCAACAGTTGGGCATACGGCGAAGATTGCATCCAGCGAGCGCAATCAGATGAAGAGGACGCCTACGGCCGAAGGCGAGAACGCCGCAGCAAGAGGAGATCGCGTGTCTACGAAGACCGCGATGGACCCGACATGGTCGCGGTTGGGTACGCCGACCGCCGCAACGACAACAGCCGCAACAGCGGAGGATATCGCGGAGGAAATTTCCGCGACAGCGGACGACCAACACAGTCGTGGCAACGCCGCGATCGCGACAACGGACCCTCAGCATTCGACGAACTTTCGGGTCCATGCACCATCCACTTCTACATCGACAAACAAGATGGCAAAAAGAAAGCCAGTCACATGCTCAAGGACTGCCGCGAGTTCCAGAAACTCAGCGAAAGCATGGTGCAGATGAGGCAACAAGCCCCAACCCCTGCGTTCGGAAACGCACCCGCGCCAGGAGAAATAGCACACGGAGCTCCTCCACCGCCACCTATTGGAGGCCCAAACCAACCAGTCGCACCAGCGCAAAACAACGCCGGGGTCGGATACCCCCACCAAAGGGAGCACTAAATATGATCCAGAAGGGACGCCCCACAAACAGGGTGCAGAAGAAAATCACCCGACAAATCAATTTGGCCGTGGCAACTCCGCCTGCAATCCCTGAGTACCTCAGCGGATCGGAGTCCTGCATCACATTCACTCGCGCGGATCACCCTTGCCAGATCCCTCGCCCAGGCCATGTTGCCCTGGTGCTGGAGGCGCAGATCGGAGGCTTCGAGATGAGCCGCGTCTTCATGGACGGCGGCAGCGGCATAAATCTAATGTTCGCAAGCACTCTAGCAGCTATGCGGATCCCGCAATGCAGCCTGGAACAATCAGACACAACGTTCCACGGCATTGTCCCAGGAAAGGGCATATTCCCCCTGGGAAAAATAGGGCTCGACGTTATCTTCGGGAAGCCGGACAACTTCCGGCAGGAGCGCCTAGAATTCGAAGTGGTGGACTGGCCGTCGCAATACCACGCCATCCTGGGGCGTGTAGCATTCGCAAGGTTCCTGGCCGTCCCGCACTACGCATACCTACTACTCAAGATGCCAGGACCAAGGGGCGTCATCACATTCCACGGGAGCTTCACCCGATCGGACCAATGTGACAGGTATTTCAACAAAATCTCCCAGTCTTTCGGCATGCAAGACGAGCTTGTAAGGCTCCGTGAAGTAACGGACAATGGGGTACCCCCAGTCACAAGGCAGAACGCACCTGACATGTCCTTCGACTCCACCGTCAACACCAAGAAAGTACAGGTCCATCCGACGGATGCCTCCAAGACGGCCTTGATCGCCAATGACCTCAGCACCGCATAGGAAGGCGCGCTCGTCGAATTCCTCCGTGAGCGCTGGGAAATCTTCGCCTGGTGTCCTGCGGACATGCCAGGAGTTCCTAGGGAATTCGCCGAGCACGCACTCAATGTCTTTCCAGTCACCAAGCCAGTCAAGCAGTCCATCCGAAGACTGTCGGAGCCACGAGCCGAAGCTATCGGCAAGGAAATCAATAGACTACTCGTTGCAGACTTCATCAGGGAAATCAAAGAAAGCGAGTGGCTTGCAAACACGGTGATGGTCCCGAAGAAGGACACGGACATCCTGCGGATGTGCGTGGACTTCACGTCACTAAATAAGCATTGCCCAAAGGACCACTTCCCTCTTCCACGGATCGACCAGATCATCGATTCGACTGCAGGTTGCGAGAAACTCTCCTTCCTCGACGCCTACTCAGGCTATAACCAGATTCGGCTCAAGGTCGAAGATCAGGATAAAACGGCGTTTATCACACCGTTCGGAGTATTCTGTTACAACACAATGCCCTTCGGGCTAAAGAACGCGGGTGCCACGTACCAGCGATGCATGCAGGCCTGCCTCAAGGACCAGATCGGTCGCAATGTCCAAGTCTATGTCGACGACATAGTAATAAAAACTAAGAAGGCAAGGACACTTATCGACGATCTCCGCGAGACGTTCGAAAACCTTGATCGCTACAGGATCAAGCTCAATCCCGAAAAGTGCGCCTTCAGCGTCCCATCAGGTCAGCTGCTCGGGTACTTCATCTCTCAACGAGGGATCGAGGCGAACCCGAAGAAAATCAGAGCCATCATGACGATGGAGAAGCCGAAAAACCTCAAAGGCGTCCAGCAGCTCGCAGGACGAGTAGCGGCACTAAGCAGGTTCATCAGCCGCATGGGCGAGAAGGCCCTACCATTCTACCAGCTGCTGTGCAAGGCAGACAAGTTCGAATGGACACCAGAAGCCAACGACGCATTCGAAAGCCTCAAGCGGCTCCTCTCCACCTCGCCCGTTTTGGTCACGCCAAAGGAGCGCGAGCCCCTGCTGCTGTACATAGCAGCCACACACCAGGTGGTCAGCACCGTACTCGTGGTCGAACGACCCGAAGAAGGCAAGAACCACGGGGTCCAGCGCCCAATTTACTACCTCAGCAAGGTACTAACACCAACAAAGCAGAGGTACCCTCACTACCAAAAGCTAGCCTACGGCGTGTTCATGACGGCTCGACGGCTAAGCCATTACTTCCAGGAGCACCAAGTGATGGTGGTCAACGAGGCACCCCTGAACAGCATCCTGAATAATCCAGAGGCCACAGGACGGGTGGCCCTGTGGGGCATCGAACTGTCACCCTTGGACATCGTCTACGAGAAGCGACACGCAATTAAATCTCAAGTCCTTCCGGACTTCCTGGTACATTGGATGGAGCTGCAGCTGCCAGACACCCCAGACATGTCGCAGTCATGGACAATGCACTTCGACGGCTCCAAGCGCGAAGCCGGAGCAGGGGCAGGGGTCATACTGACCTCCCCGCAAGGCGACAAGATGAAGTACGTTCTTCGGATGAAATTCAGAGCCTCCAACAACGAGGCCGAATACGAAGCCCTCATCCATGGCATGAGGATGGCAAAGATATGCGGCGCAACGCGCCTGGTCATCTACGGTGACTCCAACCTCATCGTCCAGCAGACGATGAATGAGTGCGACGCACACGCCAAAAACATGATCGCATACCGCGCGCTCTACAACACACTCGAAGGCGAATTCGACGGCTGTGAACTTCGGCACGTTGGAAGGGAGAGCAACGAGGAAGCCGATAGACTCACCAACATCGGCTCCACTTGCGCAAAAGTGCCACCAAGAGTGTTCCTCGAACAGATCTGCGTACCATCCATCAAGCGGAAGTTCCCCAAGGGATCACCCGAAGAAGCAAAACACTCGGGAGCTACGCTACCCGAAGGACACGAAGGACCCGAAAAGCTGGACACAGAGGTAGCCATGGTCAACCTAATGCAGGTCATGGCAGTCGAAGAAGCTTGGACGCGACCATACCTCCAGTTCTTGATAACCGGAGAATTTCCTGACAGCCCAACAGACGCCCGACGCATATCTCGCCGGTCAAAAGCCTTCACCATCATCAACGGCGAGCTGTACAAGCGCAGCATCACGGGTGTACTTCAACGGTGCGTCACCATCGACGACGGCAAGGCCATACTCCAAGACATCCATGAAGGCATCTGCGGCCACCACGCAGGCAGCCGCTCCCTTGTCGCTAAAGCTCTACGAGCAGGATTCTACTGGCCAACGGCCATGAGCGACGCAAAGGACATCGTCCGAAGATGCAACGGATGCCAACGGTTCGCCGACAAACCGCACGCACCTGGGTCCGAGCTCAGACCCATACCTATAGCTTGGCCTTTCGCTCAATGGGGCCTCGACATGATCGGCAAACTGCCAAAATCCTCGAAAGGGGGACACGTCTTCCTCCTGGTTGCAGTCGACAAATTCACCAAGTGGATCGAGGCCATGCCGGTCACCAACCAGAAAGGCAAAACTGCCGTCAAGTTCTTCGAGTCCATTGTCTACAGGTTCGGCGTACCACACAGCATCATCACCGACAACGCACAAACTTCATCTCCGAAGAATTCCAGGACTTCTGCGAAGGCCTTGGGATCAACATCACGTATGCCTCAGTGGCACACCCGCAAACGAACGGGCAAGTGGAAAAGGCCAACAGCCTAATCGGCACCGGCATCAAGAAGCGCCTCATGAGCTCACTCGAACAAAAAGCTGGAAACTGGACGAAAGAGCTACCATCCGTCCTGTGGAGCTTACGGACTACGCCAAACAGCTCCACCGGCTACACACCGTTCTTCATGGTACACGGAGCCGAGGCCGTGCTACCAGCCGAAGTACGCCACCAGGCCCCGCGGGTCGTCGCTTATAGCGAAGCCGAATCCATGATTGCACTTGAAGACGCTGTCGACACACTCGACGAAGCACGGGATATAGCAGCAGCTCGATCAGCGGTGTACCAGCAGAGTCTCCGCAACTACCACAGCCGCCGGCTGCGCCCAAGATCCTTCGTCGAAGGATACCTCGTCTTGCGACTCAAGCAAAAGCGACCGAATAAATTCGAGTCACCATGGGAAGGACCCTACGTCATCACCGAAGTCATCCCAGGTGGCGCCTATCGCCTCAAGCACGTGGAGTCTGGAGTCGCATACTCCAACCCATGGAATATCTCGCACCTGCGACGATTCTATCCGTAGCAACCTACCCCCTTTTACTTTCAATAAGGCTTCCAGCCAAAGCTATTCAGCCGAACAATGTACCTCCTCCATTACGATATAAATAAAGCTAAGTGTCTCGCCCCAAAACTTCGGTCCACTATTTTCTGCAACTGTACTACATGCTACAAACGCACTCGGGGGCTCCCCCCACCTCACGATTTCATCGACTGAGGACCAAACGTGTACACCTGAGTAGCTGACAACGTCACTCAAACGAAAAGGACACGTACTCAATCAAAGCACTGCGTGGTCACAAACAAACAAACCTTTACAACAAAGGGCACAACACGCCCAGCCGAAATATACAAATTTTACATCTCTCTCTTTTTACAGGTACTACCTATGTTGAAGAATAATCTAGGCACGCTGCTCAAACAAATCTACAATCTGCTCGGCATACTGCCTTACAACCGTGTAATGCGGACGCATGTCCCACTCGCCACCATCAGGGCGAAGAGGTGGCCCAGCGGCCACAGCAGCCAAATCCACGTCAGGCCGGTGCAGCCTCACAAGAGACAAAGCAGCCTTCACTCCTGCGACAAGCTGCTGCCGCACCAACTCCTTGACATTGCTCACGCTCCGAAACTTCGACAGAAGACCCGCAAGGCTTGTCGGTACGGCATCCAAAGGGAACATGACGTGCAGCACCGAGGCAAGCGATGTCTGCACTTGGCGGAGCGCCCGCGAAACTTGATGAACACGATCCTGCACCGTCGCCAGAGCTATGGCGCGATCAAGATCCATCCAGAAGAAGCCGCCGGCCTCCATGTACTGTTGAGTCAAGCAATTGACCTGAACAGCGACACGCTCCTTTTCCTCCCTCGGAGCAAGATTTGCACCTGCAACAATCACACAAAATAAGAGTAAAGCCAGCAGGCTCATCCGAAGAATCGAGCTACAGCTCGAACCAAAGAACAACTTACATTGCAGCTGCTCGGACAGCCGAACCAGCTCCGCCATCAAGTACTCCTCTCTGGCTGCACCACGATCCGCTTTGGACTTCCAAACATCGGCATGACCGCGTAACCCGAGCAACTCCCTCTCCAGACTACGCACACGATCCCGAAGGAAAGTGAGCTGCGAGGAATCATCCAAGGATGGTCGCAACGGCATTGCGGATGGGGCGTCAACAGGATCATCACCCGAAGGAACCTAGAGCAGCAGCAAAAGAAAGGAACACAGACATTCAGCCAATGATAAGCCACAACTCAGAGGAATTCATTAAATATATAAGGCCACTACGTGGCACAAGGATGCTGTTCTTCAAGATATTTACAACAAAAGTAGACTACAAACTACCCTACGTCTACTACGCCTAAGATTCGGGACCCTGAGTCGCCTCGGAGCCAGACTGCCTAGCTTTGGCCCCGCCCTGCTGCCGCAGTGCATACTCAGACAGCAAATCAATGAGCTTGGGCCCATATCGCTTGCAGCGAGCAGAATAGGCAGCAAAGGCTACCTCGGATCCATCCGCAGCCGTCGGCATCCGAGAGGTGATCAGGGGCAGATCCAGCTCCGCTCCAGCCGCCAAGGCCATCGCCAGCCTGACGGACGCGCCGATGCCCTTCTGCTTGCGCTTGTACGCCGCAGGTGCTTCGGCTGACAGAGCCTCCGCCAGAGCATCCACATCATCAAGGGCTGCGCCCTTCGGGACAAGCTCCTTGTAGAAGCGACCAAGGACCTCTTTCGCCTTGGCAAGGGAGTTGACGACGGTGCTGCAGCGGTCTTCGACCGCCACAGTGGCATCATCTAGAGCACTACCGTGCTCCAGAGCACCGCGCTCGAACTCGATGCCTGCGGCATCTGAGACAAAAAGTAAGAAGAAAAACATGAAGAAAAGCAGCATAGAAGAAGACCCGAAGAAAAAGAAACAAGTACAAAACTAGCACTCACCCGAAATAGCCTTGGCAGCAACCATGAGCTTCGTCGCCACCTCCCTTTCACGAGCAGCCGCAACGGTGGCCAGCTGCTCCTCACGATCTGTGGCCTCCTGCCGCAGACGCTCATTCGCTTCGGCTGCCTTAGTCAGCTCTAGCTCGAGGCGTTCTTTCGCGCCAATGGCGGCTTCGGCCTTCTGCTCCGATTGACCAAGGCTCTTTTTGAGAGCGTCGACCTCACGGAGGGAATCGTTATGCTCCTCTGCATTTAAGACAAGCAAGTGTCAAAGAACAGGACCAGGATAAATAATAGAGGCATTCAAAGACAGATGGATACCTTGAAGCTGCCGAAGGTTCGCCTCCAGCGCCAGGCGCTCTTGCACCAGCCGCTTGGCCTCCTGCACAAAAGGCTGCAGAAAAAGAAATAGCAGTAAGAAAAGGGCTTGGGAGCTATGCCCAACACAAAGAAGCAAAAACAAAATTCGCACACGAAGACACTCGGGGGCTCCCCCCGTGACATGAAGCAGAAAACTTACATGCTCTGATGGTGACTCCGAAGAACCGCCTGCGAAATTCTGAGGCGCAACCACCTGCACCTCCTACAACGGAGGATCCAGAGCCGCGCCACCCGAAGTCGCCACCGTCTGAGGAGGAGGAGACGCAATTTTTGACTCCCCCATCATCTCCCGCGCACCACCACTAGAGGAATCATGGGAGGAATGCCTGCACACGAACCAATCAGCACAAGCACAACAATCATGAAGGAAAAAGGACAATAGTACAGCAAGAAACTTACGAGCCCAGTGAGCCCAGGTCAAAGACAGGAGGAGTCCTTCGGGCTCTCTTCTCCTCCTTCTTTTCTTCCTTCTTCTCCTCCTTTTTCTCTTCCTTCTTCCGCTTCGCTGGCGGGTGCGGCGCTACAGCCCGCACAGGAATGGCAGGAATTGGAGAAGTAGAACCTCCATGACCGCCACTATGACGCTCAAGGCACAGAGGGTTTCTGGGAGTCGGAAGAGTCGAGGCATCCGAAGACTCGCTGGAGATCCGTGACCTTTTTCGTATGGTCCTCACTCGACTCGTCGGCATCCTCCGCCAGAGATCGCGCCGACGGCAGCTCGGACACGGAATCAACCACTTCATTATCCGAGGCATTCGGATACCTTTCGGCAACGGCGGTACCATGCCCGGCACTTTGAAGCTCTGCAAGATCAGAAGGAACTTTGTTAGCAAACAAAGGAAACAAAAACACAGCCGACCAAGAGCACTACGTGCACAAATCTACACCTGCGGTACGGCCAACGTCGAAGAAAATGGAGGAGTTAGTGACTTCCCCGGGATTTCTTCTCCAGCTTTGAACTTCAGCAGCGCGCGAAGGGCCCTGTCAAGATCCCCCTCGGACATTTTCTCAGCCGAAACCCTCGTCGGATCACGGCGCCCAGAATAAAGAAACATCGGGTGCGCCCTCGCTTGGAGAGGCTGCACCCGACGCTCAAGAAAAGTCCGGATGATGTCCACGCCGTTCACCTCCTTCTCCGGAATCAGCTGGAGATCCTCCACCCGACGGTAAAGGGCCTCTATCTCCGCCACCTCACCGTCCAAGATTTGGTTTTTCCAAGACCTTTTTCGCTCAATCATTTGGGAGGGGTCAAACGGAACAAGACCAAAATCTTGCCCGGGCACTACGGAGTCGCGGATATAAAACCATCGCCTCCGCCAGTACTGGACAGATTCGGACATGGAAAAGGAAAAGAAGAGCAGATTGGGACTAAGGGAGATGATGAAACCCCCAATAGGATACACACCATCCGAACCAGATTGCCTCTTCACGGAATAGAGCTTCCGGAAGAGGCCAAAGTGCGGCTCAATGCCAAGCCAGCACTCGCAAAAAGTGATAAAACACGCAATGTGGAGAAGAGAATTGGGAGACAGATGATGAAGTTGAATCCCATAGAAGAAGAGTAGCCCACGGAGAAAGTCATGGACCGGAAAAGAAAACCCACGCAAAACGAAGGCGAGAAACATAACCCGATACCCAGATGGGGGACGGGGGATTACCTCATTGCCGGGGAGTTTGACGGCCTCCCTATCTTGCGGGATCAGGCCCCGCTCGCGAAGCTTGCGGAGATCGCTCTCCCGCGTCTCTGATCGCCGCCAGCCACCATCGGTGATGCGAGTAGCGGCGGTGCCCTTTTTTCCTCCTGCGGCGCTGGTCCCAACCGTAGATGAAGATTTCTTTGATTTCCCCATTGAGCTACGGCGGCGCCGGCGGTGAAAACGTAGAAAGAACGACGGAAATGTGGAAGGAAATCCCAGCGCGAAGCAAGAATCGCTCGAGCACAAGGAGGCAGTGAACACAAGAACTGGTGCGGTGAAACAAACCACGGTTTCCCCCAATGATTATAACAGCGAAGACGACGAGCGGCAGCCATCGATCCAGAAGACCTAACGCCAACGGCAGATCTGACCGTACACGTGTCAGCATCACAACGAACTGTCGTTACCATGCCGTCCACCATGCGCGGAAATCGAGGAGACGCCGTAATTATCTCCATGCCGCGCGTGACTGGTCAATTCAAAGTCAGCAAGTGGGACCCACGTTCGTCCAGTCAAGTCATCTCTGGCGTAGCAGACGCTTGAGGTCATCGATCGTCAGCACTGATGTCATCAAAAGCTATACTAGCACCAACTACAATTCTTTGGCTCCACAGCTAAGAGTACTCACTCGAATCTTCGATTCGACGAAATACTCGGGGGCTACTCCTATCAGGAGCGCTGGCCGCGCACCCAGAGGATGAATAACGACAAAGTATTTTCTTCGAGTCCTACGTCGAGTCTACGACTCCACTACGGACTCGGGGGCTACTCCCATAGGGAGGGTGGATTTAAGCATCCGATTTTTTTTGAGTCTTACGGACTTAACAACTGAACAATGATTGAACTAAAGTCTCTGCTCGAGTCTACGACTCGCACAGACACTCGGGGGCTACTCCCATAGGGAGCGCTGGTCGCGCACCCTATGAATTCTTCGACTGCGATCTTTCGGATCAACACGCAAAAAACTTTTTGGCATCTCTGCCCCAACAAGCGCTGAGTGAGCGACAATCTCCTTGGCCACCCGAACACCTCTGTAGTGACAAATGTTCGGATGCTGCGTCCGCGACGCAAAGATAAGATCTGCAGATATCATCTGACGGCCTGGCAACGTACATGACTGCGCTCTGCTAGTACAAATCCATGTCAACAGGCGTGATGAAAAATCCCGACGGACGCGTTGGGTACATTAATTAAAATCACTGAAATTCCACTCCTGTAAGTCCTCCGCGGCCTGAGTCGAATTACGCCAGCATATGTTCCAGGTCCGATTTGAGGGACTCGAACTTGAAGAAGATCGTGTTGTTTCGTCCTAAGACAGTTAACTGACCCTGATCCGTCGGGTGAGTCAGGCACTGAAGGGAATATGCCCGAGAGGCAATAATAAAGTGGTTATTATCGTATTCCTTATTTATGATAAATGTTTATTTTGCATGCTATAATTGTATTAATACGGAAACGTTAATACATGTGTGTTTAATAAACAAACAGAAAGTTCCTAGTTATGCCTCTCTCATAAACTAGCTCGTTGATTAACAAGATGATCAAGGTTTCCTGATCATGGACATTGGATGTTGTTAATAACGGGATCACAACATTAGTGTAATGGTGTGATGAACATTCATCCAATGTATAGCATTACGATCAAAGTCACTGAGTTTATATTGCTATAATAACTTACGAAGTGATCCTAATCCTTAGACCATGAGATCATGTCAATCACTAACACCGGAAGAGTTTCTTGATAACATCAAACGTCACACCATAACAGGGTGATTATAAAGATGGATTCAGAACTAATAAAGTGTTATGTTGAGGCCCATGGATCGAGAGTGGAATTTGTTCATCCCGATGACGGATAGATATACTCTGGGCCCTCTCGGTGATATCACATTGATTAGCTTGCAAGCAAGTGATTTGATCACTAGAATGTTATATCACGGGAACGAGAAAAGAGTGCATGTCAGTAACGAGATCAAACTAGGTATGGTGATACCGATGATCGAATCTCGGACATGTAATATATCGCGAAACAAAGGGATTAAGATACTAGCGTAAAAGGTTCCGACAATCACAAGAAAGTCATCGTTGAATGTGTGGGAGTCAGTATGGGTCTCCAGATCCGGCTTCTGATTATTGATCCGAGAGGGGTCTCGATCATGTCCGCATTATTCGCGAACCGTAGGGTGACACACTTAAGAGACACCGACATCCATTTGGAGCAAAAGTTTCATGCCGAAAAGAATAACAAGCGCAGGAATTTATTTCACTAGATACCGAAACGGGTTTTCGGGTGAAATTGCAGAAAGTGTTTCTGCATGTGAAATGAAATACTAGCAAGGGGTTATATGTGAATGTTTGTCATTAAAGTAATTGACAAAATTCTGAATAAATAAAAGGAGTTTTATTTAATGAGAGTTTGCATTAAATTTGGTGGAAATTTAATGGGAATTTGAGTGGACTTTTGAGTGGAGGGAATTTAAAGGAGATTTGTGAGTGGAGTGTCCACCCACATGAAGAGGGGAGGGCAAGGGGGAAGCCCCCATGCGCCGGCCACCCCCTTGGGGTTCCCCCCTCCTCCTATAAAAGGAGCCCCCCTCCTCACTTGTCTCTCACACCTCCTCGTGAAGGATCTCTCTCCCCCTCTAGAATTTATCCCCCATGGTCTCGGACTAGCGAGATACATGTTCCCGGTGGCTTTTTTGGCAAGAAAGAGTTGTGCTTCCGCTGCATCGCTGGAGCGAGGAGGCGGAGGTTGCTCGGTGCCTCGAACGTGTGTGCGAGCACGGATGCGCTGCTGTTTTGCGGCGCTAGGACTTCCTCTCGATCTTGAGATCGGCAAGAGATCGTCTACATCAACCACGAGTTTGGACTCGTTAAGCTTTGTCGGTCTTCAAGGGTATGTTCTCTATGGATTTACATCCGCCCGTTGTTTGTATCTAGTAGATAGATCTTGGTACATAGTTGTTCCCATCGTAGGAAATTTTTTGTTTTCTATGCTGCGAACCCTACAGTGGTATCAGAGCCGGATCTATGCGTAGATGCTTTGCACGGGTAGTACACATATGAGTATGTGGGCGATGATGATCATTTTATTGCTTCTTAGTTGTACTTTGGATATTGGTGGCATAGTGGGATGAAGCGGCCCGGACAAACTTTACATGTCCTCGCACATGAGACCTGTTCCACGCTTGACATGCAACTAGTTTGCATAAGTGGCCAGCGGGTGTCTGTCTCTCCTACTATAGTCAATATCTAATTTGCAACAAGTTGTCAACAATTTGGTTATCCTCGTTGTGGTTCATGTTCGTAGGTAAGAACGGTTCTATCTTCGAAAGCCCTAAGCCACGTAAAATTTGCAATGGATAAATTAGAGGCGTCTAGTTTAGATTGTTGCTGGGCTAGTGTTATGATATGGTGATGTTGTAAGTAGAAGTATGAGATGATACTCTTACAACACACATAACGTGTATTCTCCATAGACCTTGGACTTACACATAGAGGTATGATAGTGATCATACCACGGTGCACATGATAGAGATCATATGCGGGAACCATATCATTCCACTAATAAACATGTGATGTTTGATAGCATCTTATATTGCTTATTTGGCGTTTTATTAGCATAATAGGATGATCCCTCATTTAGATATCAAGATAAGAATGTGTTCTTCCTTAAGTATGCACCGACAATGTTTCGTCGCTTCAAGACATCACGTGATGATCGGGTGTACTTGAATCCACGAGCATATCTCGGGTGTAAGACAGTTACACACGCGAATACTAAGGTTCTTACTTGGCGAGCCTAGCATGTACAGACATGGCCTCGGAACACGGACCGAAAGGTTAAGCATGAGTCATATGTTTTTGATATGATGACCATTGGGATGCTCGCCTTTGAAGTTACACCGACTCACGTGATGATCGGACTTGGTGTAGTGGATTTGGTTCATGTAATCACCAAAAAGACACGAGGGATGTCGTTTTTGAGTGGGAGTTCATTTCTAATTTGGATTAGTAGAACTCAATTTATCATAAATTAAATCAGAGTGAATTTGCATAATTTGTTGTAGTCATTGGGATTCGTTCACCACCTTATGCATAGTTGTAATTGAGATAATAGAATTATAGAATTCTGGATATATACTTTACGAACTGGTATCATATTGTGTTCAGTGTCAATCTAAAGTTTAAAGTCCTATTGCAAACTTTCAGCAAAATTCTATTTACTCCATGAAATTTAATAATTGGTATTAAATCGAGAGTAACAATTCCAGTGTTAGTATCTTAAGTATCATGTTTGCCTCCATGATTCTTGATTTTTTTTAATATCAAGTTTATCTAGGAGCTGAAAGAATTGTTTCAGAAACCATCATGTGTGGCAGATATAATGATATCTGAAACAATGTTTTGGTTGCAATATGATAGAGTATAATATATGTTCTCAATTTGGATGAGAATTTACGAAGGTTGGAGATGCTAGACATCCTAATCATCCAAAAGGGTTTTGGAAAGTAATGTTATACTCACGATTCGCCTTTATAAGCTACAGTAGCTTGATCATGAAAGTCGTCATGATAAGGATGAATAGAAGATGTATGTAAAGTGTTTACTACACTAAAAGATTACTAAAGAATGGATTTTGAAAGAATACCAATCATTTTGATGATGGTGATCTACTTCAAAGTGCAAATCCAAAGGTATTATTATTTGAATATACACGCTTTGGACTATGTGTCATGTATATGGCGCCACTGTTGATGTTGATAAATTCTTTTAAAAGGAAAGAGGAAATGCTGAAAGAGAATCTATAAAATATATTTGGCAAAAAAAAGAAAAGATTGGAAATATCCAATTTAGGTATATGGATGATATACATGTTATGGTTGTATTCTTTGCTTGTTAAACAATGTGGTTCTTGGGTATTGGATACCGAAATGGTTGGTATGAAATTTCATACGGAACAACGCAATTCATGAACCACAATGGCCTAAGTAACTAGCAAGAGAATATGTGATGATATTCATCGAAAACAAACAAACCGTTGTTTGTATTTCTCGTTGACATCAAAGCTTGACTTCAAGATTTGTTTTAATAATTGTTATTTGAATCAGGTATTATGAGAACAAAGGTTGTTCAAATAATTACCGTATTCCATATAAGATGGATGATTTACAAATCTAGTTGGAGAAATCACATCCATAAAACCTAATGCTAAAATGTCGCAAGACAAATGATTGAAAGATCACTTACGAAGTGACATCGCTGTTTAAATTATATTGGAAAGAAAGCATGAAGAATCTCCATATTCATGGATTTTTTTGAGTCTTTGATTTGATCAAGTGACGCTTGTGAGACTTTCCACGTGATAATTAAAACTTCGTTCATAGGCCAAAGAAGAACGAACGACTAAATTATTGGAATTTATACATATTGATGTATGTAGTCCATTATGTGTAGTCGTAAGCGATGGGTTTCAACTTCATATGCTTTCTCCGGAATTTTGAGTGAATTTTCACTTAATGAGAAAGAAGTATGAAATATTTGAAAACGTTCAAAGACTTTCAAGATGAAGTGGAAAATCATTGTAACAAGAAAATAAATAGTTTATGATTTTATCATAAGGGATTTGTTTGAGTTACAAGTGTAACAAGAAAATAAATAAATTATGATTTTATCATAAAGGGATTTATTTGAGTTGCAAGTTTAGCAAAACACCTAGATTTACATCTCCCAAAACACCATAGGAGTATGGAGTGTTTGAGATTTGTAATGAAACCTTGTTTGACATGGTTGGATCAAAGGTATTATTTATAAAACTGCCATTATGTTTTAAAAGATTAAAGCTTTAGAGACTACTGCTTTTACACTGAAAAGAGCTCCATCTTGATCCGTTGAAATGACACCATGGAAGTTATGGTTTGGGGTAAAACCCAAGTTGTCATTTCTTAAATTTTGGTATGCTAAACATAAGTAAGATGTTTACAACCGAAGTCGGATGAGCATGTCTTTGTAGGTTATTTCGAATAACAATTGGTTATTCCTTCATAACACCAAGGACAAAAGGGTTTGTCGCTTGAAACGTGAAGTTTCTTGGAGAAGGAATTTTTCGTAAAAGTTAAGTGGGAGGACAATAGAACTTTGATAAGGTTAACGAACCTTAGCTATATGTGCTGAGTTGCGCAGCGCCGAAAATCGTTCCGAAGGCTGCCATAATGCTCATAGCTTATGTGCCTCAAAGGTTGTGGTCACGGAGATCTAAGTTCCTATTGAACCAAGTAGGTCGGTTAAACAATCAAATGCTAAGATTTGAGAGTAAATCATTATTGTTTGACAATGATGAACCGAATACATACAAAGAAGCGATGATGGGTCCTGACTCCGTCAAATGGCTTGAAGCCATAAAATCCGTGATAGTTCCATACACGAGAAATCAAGTTTTAAACTTGGAAGACCCTCCGGAAAGGTGTAAAAACCTATCGGTCATATTTGGATCTATAAAGAAACAGACATGGATGTTTCACATCTATGAAATTGTCGACATGTCGTAAAGTATTTTATGACAATGTTCAAGGAGTTGACTATGACAAGATTTGATCTTTCATAGCGATATTTAGTCTGGACGGATTAAAGTAGCAACCACTACATATAATTTGGTATATGGTAGATGAATAAACAAAACAAAGTTCTTCTAATAGAATGGTTACCTAGGACGTGTACATGACACGGTCCAAAGGGTTTTGTTAAATTCAAAGGATGCTAAAAGGGCATGCAAACTTCAATAGTTGAAGTAAGCATCGCGGAGTTGGAATCTTCACCATGATGAAAAATGAGTTTTTCATCAGGAGACGATGAAGATGCTTGCATTTGCAAGAAATTAAGTGGGAGCGCTAAGACATATTTCTAATACATTATGTGGAGGACATCTTGTTGATTAGAAATGATGTATCTTTTATTGACAAAGGTTAAGAATTTCATTTCGATGAAATACTTAGGCAAAACCCGAATATTTAGCGTGAATGTCTATAGTGGATAGACTGTAACGCCAATATGGTTGTGCCAAACGTACATATATGAGACATTGAAGGAGTTCAATATAGAAACGACAAGAAACATTTCTTGTTGCATGGAAAGGAATTGAATCAAGATTCAAGTGTATCGACACTTGATAAGTGAAACAAGATTCAAGTTCTTTGACACTTGATGAGTAAAATCACAAGAATGTCTTGATCAATCATACCATGATATGTACACATCCAGATATGTCCTATGCTCTAAGTGTTATGAGCATATACCAGAATGAATCATAAAATGATCATTGGACGATAGTGAGGATATTCTTATGATCTTTTGGAAGAACTAAGAATATATTTGTGTAGAGGTGACAAACAATTACAAATAGTTCATTGTAAAACGTTACATTGATACTAGTTTTTTCACAATATACAAATTAAGTTTATCTCAATTTAAACTATGGGTGGCACAATGTAATGAAAAGGAGATTCCATGATGGATTTGGATGAAATCCATAGTTAAGACATTGTGACGAATACTACAACAAAAAGGCTAAGTATATGACTGCTATAGTAGCAGCAAAGGAGGGAATTTGTGTCAAGAAGTTTGTTATCAAACTAAGGTGTGGTTCGCAATGGGCTAACACTAAAGATATATTGTATGACAATAGTATCGACATGATTTAACCCCAAGGAACTAAAGGTCTCACCGAAAGACCAAATTTATGCAATGCCATCTCATTGGAGAATGAGTGATGCGTGAAGACGCAAAGACATGCAAATACACACGGACCTGAAAGTGTCAGATCCGTAGATTATGTTAACCACTTGCAATTGCGTATATGGAACACCGGAAAGCCATAAGTGTTCAATACGCAAAGTTTTCAAACTAGATTATTGTCTCTAGTGCAAGTGGGAGACTGAAGGGAATATGCCCGAGAGGCAATAATAAAGTGGTTATTATCGTATTCCTTATTTATGATAAATGTTTATTTTGCATGCTATAATTGTATTAATACGGAAACGTTAATACATGTGTGTTTAATAAACAAACAGAAAGTTCCTAGTTATGCCTCTCTCATAAACTAGCTCGTTGATTAACAAGATGATCAAGGTTTCCTGATCATGGACATTGGATGTTGTTAATAACGGGATCACAACATTAGTGTAATGGTGTGATGAACATTCATCCAATGTATAGCATTACGATCAAAGTCATTGAGTTTATATTGCTATAAC
Organism: Avena sativa; assembly: GCA_916181665.1. NCBI lineage: Eukaryota > Viridiplantae > Streptophyta > Magnoliopsida > Poales > Poaceae > Avena > Avena sativa. Next base: position 383,522,082 of record OV702284.1, read on the forward strand.
AACTTACGAAGTGATCCTAATCCTTAGACCATGAGATCATGTCAATCACTAACACCGGAAATGTTTCTTGATAACATCAAACGTCACACCGTAACAGGGTGATTATAAAGATGGATTCAGAACTAATAAAGTGTTATGTTGAGGCCCATGGATCGAGAGTGGAATTTGTTCATCCCGATGACGGATAGATATACTCTGGGCCCTCTCGGTGATATCACATTGATTAGCTTGCAAGCAAGTGATTTGATCACTAGAATGTTATATCACGGGAACGAGAAAAGAGTGCATGCCAGTAAAGAGATCAAACTAGGTATGGTGATACCGATGATCGAATCTCGGACATGTAATATATCGCGAAACAAAGGGATTAAGATACTAGCGTAAAAGGTTCCGACGATCACAAGAAAGTCATCGTTGAATGTGTGGGAGTCAGTATGGGTCTCCAGATCCCGCTTCTGATTATTGATCCGAGAGGGGTCTCGATCATGTCCGCATTATTCGCGAACCGTAGGGTGACACACTTAAGAGACACCGACATCCATTTGGAGCAAAAGTTTCATGCCGAAAAGAATAACAAGCGCAGGAATTTATTTCACTAGATACCGAAACGGGTTTTCGGGTGAAATTGCAGAAAGTGTTTCTGCATGTGAAATGAAATACTAGCAAGGGGTTATATGTGAATGTTTGTCATTAAAGTAATTGACAAAATTCTGAATAAATAAAAGGAGTTTTATTTAATGAGAGTTTGCATTAAATTTGGTGGAAATTTAATGGGAATTTGAGTGGACTTTTGAGTGGAGGGAATTTAAAGGAGATTTGTGAGTGGAGTGTCCACCCACATGAAGAGGGGAGGGCAAGGGGGAAGCCCCCATGCGCCGGCCACCCCTTGGGGTTCCCCCCTCCTCCTATAAAAGGAGCCCCCCTCCTCACTTGTCTCTCACACCTCCTCGTGAAGGATCTCTCTCCCCCTCTAGAATTTATCCCCCATGGTCTCGGACTAGCGAGATACATGTTCCCGGTGGCTTTTTTGGCAAGAAAGAGTTGTGCTTCCGCTGCATCGCTGGAGCGAGGAGGCGGAGGTTGCTCGGTGCCTCGAACGTGTGTGCGAGCACGGATGCGCTGCTGTTTTGCGGCGCTAGGACTTCCTATCGATCTTGAGATCGGCAAGATATCGTCTACATCAACCACGAGTTTGGACTCGTTAAGCTTTGTCGGTCTTCAAGGGTATGTTCTCTACGGATTTACATCCGCCCGTTGTTTGTATCTAGTAGATAGATCTTGGTACATAGTTGTTCCCATCGTAGGAAAATTTTTGTTTTCTATGCTGCGAACCCTACAGGCACACGCGTCAACAATCCCTACACACATATACTATTAATACATAGTTGCACCCGAAAGATGGAAGAGTCCTCAGCCGAATCTACGATTCGATTGATCACTCGGGGGCTACTGACATGGTTATACCCTACGGGTACATGACTTCAGCATACCTGGTTCAGCCCAAGGAAGGCCCACGACAGATATACGCTGGCCCATGAAGATTTTCGGGTGGCCGAGGCCCATGACGCCTTCGGATCCTTGGAGAACAAGACTAGCATAGATAGGAAATTCAAAGGGGTAAAACCCTAGAACCTGTAACCGACTAGGACTATGCCCGGGACCTGCCTAAGTCTATATAAAGGCCAGGAGGGCATGTCCTATATCTCTCGACTCGTACTTTCGCACACACCTCCACGCCAGATCGAATCTGCGCACCCTGTAACCTTCGGTTCCGCCGTAATCAAGAACAGACAAGCAGGAGTAGGGTTTTCCCTCCGGGGGCCTGAACCTAGGTAAATCTCGTGTCCCCTGGTTGCTTGTCTGTTAACCGTGCCACGATCTCCAGCATCCCCATCTTCTCCAAAACCCAAGTCCATAACAATGGGCATTGACGAGATTAAACCTCGTCAACTTGAACTGAATGCAGAAAATCAGATCAATCTCATAGATTTATCGAACGGGAATTACTTACCACTGAAAACGGATGAGTAATTTGTTTAGAATCAGCCGATTGGAATTCCCCCTCAACTAATTCCGTCAAAACGGCTAGCAATCATGGAGTCCCATCGTTGACCGGGGAAGGGAAACAAGGAGGCGAACTCAGAGGATCAAACGAGGGAGCCAACGCGGAGACAAAAAATTGCAGGGATAGATTTTTGTCGTTGAGCAAGGAGGGATTTTATTCACCGCATTCAGTACATGGTCTAAGCTATTCCTCTGCCGGGGAGGAGTGGAGGCCGAGCGAGGGAGGGAGAGAGGTTGTCGTGCGTGGGGACTGAGGGTTAGGTGGTGGCAGCGGCGGAGGGGCGAGGTGGTGGCAGCGGTGGAGGGGCGATGGTGGGTTGCGGTGATTCTCTAGATTTGATCGGGACTGACGAGGGTGGGGTGGCGACGGAGAGATTAGGGTTCCATGCGGTTGGGTGCGGGCGGGACGACGTGGAAATATTCGCTGTGTGCGCGCTAGATGGGTACTATGCCATGTCATCGATCCACGAGAAGTTTCCATAGATCACAATCCCATCCGTTCATTCTATTCACATCCAACGACGTACACCGTATTTTTCTTATATCTCGACCTATGTAGTGATTATGACGATTTCATTCACAGAAATTACGATGATTTAGAGCGAAATCGTCATAGTTTAATAAGATTTTGGCTCTCTCAAATAGCTTACGACCATCTGTTGCGGAATCGTCATAAAACTATGACGATTTCATCAACGGTCACTACCAAAACGTCATAGGTTGACACATTTCTTGTAGTGTTTCTATGCTACGCAACCAGTCTGCCTACTCTTTCTCCTTCCGCTTCTTTGCTCTCGCTCGGCTTTTCTAAGATTCAGTGTCCTCGGGAAACCCAGTCTTCCACGACATAGAAGGTCCAAAGCCTCATGTTCGTCCTGGTTTTTCAGGATTCCCGAGGGCCTTTGTTAACTCGTCATTCTCTCTATCGGGTTTGAATTTACCCTTTTTAACATCATCGATTGTTTTAACAATTTCTTCATGAGGTGTAGCAACATTGGACTTTTCATCAAATATTAACCCCCTGTTTCCATGTCATACTTTGCCCCATGCGAAATTAACCAATTTCTTACCCTGATGGGCCAGTCCTCTGTAGCTGGAGTGAGCCCTTGGGCACGCAAGGCTTTATCGGCTTCTTCCCACTTAGGCATGGAAGTCCTGTAGGCACCTTTCCCCATCGTATGATGATATTTATTTTTTTCAGCAGTTTCTTTATTCTTTTCAGATCGTTTTTTGTTACTTCTAATTTCTTGTAGTCTAGAAAGCTGTCCCAGTGAGCTCGCTGCTTCTCTAGCATGCCAGTGAATTCTAGGACTTTTTTCCTCGAGATATTCATTGTATAATCTTTTCTTGTAGTTATTGAACTCTCTGGCCATCTTCTTAAGAGCGAAACGCTTGACTTTGGACCTCATAGAATTCGTGGCCTGCTTAGTCTCCAAGACCGGTAGGGTGAAATGTGAAATGAGCCACTCCCATAGTATGTCTTTGTATCTATCCTCGATAAAACTAAATTGGTTTTCATCTTTCTTTGCTGACTTATTCTAGTAGATAACGCTGATCGGAACGCTATCCCTAACAATAAAGCCGCATTGATGAACAAATGTGTTTGCGTTACTTGGGGGAATCAACGGTTTTCCCTATGGAGAGACAGACTCAATAATCAGATGTGCATCGACGACCATCCCTTTGGCCGGGTCTCGTTTAGTACTTCTACCAGACTTGGTTAATGTGAAGGTCTAAAATAAGAAACATTGGTTAATATATACACACACAAAATCAATTAATGCATCTATCTAGTGATTACAAGAGGCTTAATAATATACCTCGCCAGACTTTGTTAAGGTCGGTCCATCATTTTCTAAGTTGTCATTGCAATTAAAACTCGTCTACCCTTCGACTAAATGATCTATCTCCATTCCATCACCGGACTCATTCAGAAACTGTGAGCCATCTTCTTCTCCACGGTTTTCTGCTCCACCATGATCAAGGAGCCCTCCACCCTGATCGGGGAGCTCTTCACCCTGATAGGGGAGCTCTTCATCACCTCGTATAATGGTGAACATACGCTCTTCACCTTCTCTGTCGTTGAACTCCATAGAATAATTGCGATGAAATAATGTGCATATAAGTAATAAAGTTAACAATAATGTACCATATCACAAAAAAGTACTAATACATACAACATTTTGAATAACAACAAAATACTAATTCATCTCAAATACATCTTGGATAACAACAAAGTACTAATATCATATAAATATCTCTAATACATGAGAATCACATCACACTCAAACTCGACGCCGATTCTTGGTTCCTGAGCGGCGGGATGTGAACACCCAAAGAGACGGAACCATCACAAGAGCATAGCTCGGGTGAGATCCCTGAAGAAACTACCATGTATCATCGACTCTGGTGTCCAACGTCATCATATAACGACGGACGTGTTCGTCCTCCTCCCTGACACGACGCCGTACCACCTCCTCGGGGGCCGGCTCCGTCTACACCCTGCTTGGATCACGTGACCTCCACCAAAGAAGATCTGGGTCGATGAAGACACTCGGATTACTCACCAAGATACGCGTCCCGGAAGGTAGCATCACCCAGTGCCATTCCGGTGGAGCCCAGTATCAGACATGCCCGAGGGAGCGTCGTAGTTCATCGTTGTCGCCGATTCGACTACGAGGATGCGGTCTAGGCATATAGTAAAGTAGGCATTTGATCGAAATAATGCTAAGCAAATAATTATATTTTAATTTATATATCTATACTAGCAATACTAACTAATTATTAAATACCTAAATACTAGTAATAATCCCTAAATACCTAAATACTAGCAATAATATACTAGTAATAACTCCTAAATCCCTAAATACTACCAAAATATACTAATACTAGCAAATCCATAAATAAGATACTAACAAATTATATACAAATCCCTAAATTAAACAATATCGCTAAACTAAACAATATATATCTAAATAAAAACTAAACAATAAAATATCTAACTAAAAGAATATATTGAACTAAACTAAAAAATAGAAAAATCGGAACTTATACATATGTACTCCAATGAGTGTCTCCGGTGAGGGGCGGCGCGGAAACGGCCGTGGGGACGGGGCGACGCATGGGGGAAACGCGCGCAGGGCTGCGGCATGGAGACCGGTGACGTACGAGTTGACGCGGGAAGGATATGGCATGGGGCGGTGACCGGCGATGTCGACGGGGACGGCCGGCACGGGCACATATGGCGTGGGCACGGCAACGTCGGCGGCTCGGGCACGGACGGGAGCTTCGGGGAGAGGCGGCCTGGCGGCAGCGTCGGCTTCGGGGAGAGGCGGCGGCGTCGGCCTTTCGTTTGTAGTACATGCCGGGACTAGAGGTCCCCTGGCTTCTAGCCGTTGGGGGGCACCCCTCACAAATCGGGACTAGAGGTCCCCACGAACCGGGAGTAGACGGGTGCTTCCTTATAGCCGTTGATAAAGGGACGAACCGGGACTAGTGCTCACACTAGTCCCGTTTCTATATTGGGCCAGGACTAGATCCTATGGCTGCTAAAAACGAAAGGCATGTTTTCTACTAGTGTCGTGTCGCACCTCTATGACTTGCTGAAGTGACCCGACCCAATAGGGTACAAGTCGTTGTGCTATATAGTGCTAGCCCCTTATCGACTCGCTAGCACACACAGTTCAGGATGTAATATCATGAAACAAAGGTCATATTTCTATTACATTGAATGATCCAGAACTTTACATAATCACATACAAATTGCATAAAAGAAGGGGTAGCTCCTCAATTCAAAGATCATCAGTGGAAGACTAATAACTATAAAGAGCTCCATCAAGAGCCAAAGGCCAAAGCATGCTGAGTATAGACTCGTAATGCTAACATCGTACCTCACTCATCTTTGGAGCAATCTACAACGTGAAAGGTAGCAGGCACTAATACGTTCACCCAGTGTTTGACGTGGGACACTTCGTTGGAACCCCAAGAGCAAGGTGTGATGAGCACAACATCAAGTTTACCTCAGTAGAGACCGAGGTTATCGAACCTGAAGAAGGAAGGAAACGTCTCAAAGGTGTTGCTGGCAACGTGGAGACCTGCACAACACAAACTCAAGACTTTGCCCCAACGAATCAGTGAGATTGTCAAGCTCACTGGTTTGTTGTAACAAAGGATTAAACGTATGGTGTGGAAGGTAATGGTTTGTAGCAAGTAAACAAGTAATAGTGGAAGATTTATCAATGGTAAAGATTGGACCGGGGTCCATAGTTCACTAGACGTGCTCTCCTTAGATAAACAACATGGCATGAAGGGTAAACAAATTACAGCGGGGCAATTGACAGGAACTGGGCAAGGAATAACAATGCAATTACTAGCCAGAAAGATCCTATGAGGTTGATTGGGCAATACAACAATATACATACACCGTCATCCAACTACATCTATGACTAGAAGTCCACCTTCAGGTTATCATCCGAACCCCCTCCAGTATTAAGTTGTAAGCAACAAACAACTGCTTCAAGCAAAGTGTGTAAGGTAAACAGTCCACATGTTCCATGAACAAGAGACTGTTGTTTTCTCCCTAGTAGCAACAACACATCTACAACCGAAGAGATTATTGTCACTTCCGTTGGAAACTAGAGGCATGAACCCACTATCGAGCATAAATACTCCCTCTTGGAGTCACTAGCAACTACTTGGCCAAGATAACCACTAGCAACGGAGAGCATGCAAGATCACAAACAACACAGACATGATAGAATCATAAAGATAAAACAATTAATCAAACAAACATAATAATCTCAATATCCATCGGATCCCTGCAAACACAACATGCATGATTACAAATAGATTAGATCTTGATCATGAACAGAGCTCACAAGATCTATACATGAAAGCACAAAGGAGGAGATACAACCATCTAGCTACTACATGGACCCATAGTCCAAGGTGGAACTACTCACGGATCATACCGGAGAGGAGGACTTTGTGATGATCTCCCCTCTGGTAGGGTGCCGGGAAGAGCTTCAGATCCCCCGATCTAGGGATGATGGTGGCGGCGGCTACAGACGGTTTTGTGGATTTCTGATCGGGTACCCAGGGTTTCTGCATCGGGGGCTTCTTATAGGCAAAGGGGCAAGACCGGGAGGCGGCCAAGGTGCCCAAGCCCTAGCCAGGCGTGGGCTAGGGCCCACCCGCGCCTAGGGTGGGTCTGGCCACCCTGGCTGGCCTTCCGAGCTCTCCTATGGACTTCTTGTTCCCCACCGAAAGTAATTGACTTTGTCCTTTGTCCCGTCCAATTCCGAGAATATTTCTTTACTAACTTTTCTGAAACCAAAAACAGCAGAAAACAGGCATCTGACACTGTTGCATCTTGTTAATAGGTTAGTACCAGAAAACATGTAAAAAGCACCTCAAAGTGTGGACAAGTAAATCAAAGTAGATACTAAACAAGCATGGAGCATCAAAAATTATAGATATGTTTCCAACGTATCAGCATCCCCAAGCTTAACTCCTGCTCGTCCTCGAGTAGGTAAGTGATAAACAGAATAATTTTTGAGGTGACATGCACCCTCAAAATAAAATTCCAACCATTTGCAAGCATTGAAAGCTGGGATCAAAGAACTCTAAACATGTGCATGAAAGATGGAGTTCTAACAATAGGACATAGTAACTATGCATGCAACATGGCAAGCTACAAACAAAGATCATGAATAATATGCATTAAAAATGTTTGGTTGTTTCACATGTAGAAAACATAGCATGGTGGCAATCAGCTTGTCCCTCATAGAGTAGCAATATAATGCATAGGACACCTGCAAAGTTCACAAGGGTGACTAGAAACAAGTAGCACAAGAACAAGTAATATCACAATATGCATCAGTTAATAAGCTTTGGAACACTGCACACAGAATGACAGCTATGCTCTCTTAATGGTGCCTAAAGGTAGAAGGTGGAGACTCAATAATGGTGGAAGAAAGGCCTTTTTGTAAAGGAAGCAGGGATTAGAAGTTTCAAAAAGAGCTTCCAAAAATTATGGTACTAGTTATCTTTCATCCCTCATTGCCCCTATCATAAGCATCTTGAAGTGGTTAAGGTTAAAGTGGCAAAGCTGTAGTATATGCTTGACGAAGTATAAGTTGGCAATCTCATGCCCCTTGAATACGAGGGTCACACCTCATGCATACTTAACTTTGGGTCCAGGTAAGTTCTTATCACTATAAGTATTTGCATATCATTGAGAACCGCCAATGGGGTACCCCTTGCACATGGCACATGAGCTTTCGCATAACCAAAATGACAAGGCAAGCAGACGATGAGCATCTCAGCAATTCTTCTTATGTACCATGGGAATATGGTGCTTTTTTCTCTCTTTCCTCTTTTCTCAATGTGTCTCTTTTTTATAAGAAGAATGCTTCATAGATGTCACTATGGTGATGCTGCAAGTTTCCACCATGATTAGGCATGTCTTAGGCTAGCGGCCCAGGCGTTTCTCTAACATAGGATACAAACTCCATGGACTTACAAGTTTCCACTTTATTTCACACCGGTGATATCCATAGACAAAAGAACATGATATCAACTGAGTACAATAAGGTACAAGTGCAATGTTGAAAATGTTCCCGTGACAGCACGGTTCTGCTAATTCCAACTTATAAGTGCAAGCATATACAACAAAGTTGTCACAATGGTTCAAGTTATTAGGGGCAAAGAATAAAGTGTGCCATCAAGTTCGTGAGGGCTTTAATCACTAAGTTTTCACATAACAAAATAGTTTTTAATTGGAAGATAGATGAAAACAAGAATATACTTGGAATGGTGTAACACACCATGCATAGGAGTTTATAGTGGACACTTTGGAATAACTTGGTTTCTTGGGAGTTGGAAGCATGCGTAGAGCTTACTCATACAAGTGGAGGCTAGCAAAAGACTGGGAGCAACCAACTAAGAGAGCAATAATGGCCATAATTATGCAATTCAACAAAGCAAACTAATCAAAGCAAAGAGTGGTACTACAAGTCAAGGACTAAATGATCATAGAGGCTAATGGTGACTTGTCATAGTCATAACATGGTGCGAGCATGTGCCAAGTCAATCCAAGCAAAACATCAAAGGAGAATACCACGGTACTATGCTTTTGCATGCTAAAACAACGCATAATTTCTTCAAGGCACACTAAGAAATCCCAATTTTTTGGAAAAAGACATGCTATAGCAATAATCACTAAGAATAATGTTAAAACAACACCTAGCATTTCATGCTAAAATCTAAGTCACAGTCAATGCAAGCTCCTCTTGCACTTCAAGCAAGAACTTACTACTCCTTTCCAAACACCAAGAAAAATTATTTGCAAAACAACACAGAGAGAACGGGGTTCCAAACTACTAAAGCAAACTAAACAAACTAAGCAAAGCAAACGAAAACTAAGACGCTCCAAGAACAACACAACTGTGCATGAAACAATAAAAACGAAGTGTCTAGACAGACCTGAGCTTTTTATTGATGAAGAAGGGGATGCCTTGGGCATCCCCAAGCTTTGACGCTTGTACCTCTTGGATATTTCTTGGGATGACACCATGGTGGCATCCCCAAGCTTGATCTTTTGTCCATTATTCATCTCATTGCATCATTCTCTCTCTACACCTGAAATTTTTCCTTCATACAAAACTTCACACAATCTTCATTAGCAACATTAGTGTATTCAAAAGATATTAGACCACTGGCAAAGCTTTGGAATAGCAAGGCTTTTCACTAAAAACACGAGCTACTGTAGTAACTCCTTCAAAAAGCTCAATTCACCTAAAGATAACTCAAAAAGGAATCAATAAGAAGCAAATGCAAATAATGGCGGAAATCTGTCAAAACAGACCAGCAGGTCGAAACTGATTTTTTCGAACATCTGCTATTGCTCAAATCAAAAAGTTTTAAACTAACGAAAGTTAGCTAACATACTGGGGGATTTATTCGTAAATTTTGAGCTCAATCCGAATTACATATCCTCCTCACGATTGTTTTTGGTGAAGGACAGAAATCTGTTTCGGGACAGCAACTCCCCAAATCTTACTTCACTCTCATTAGAGGTCATTCTTGGAACAAAAAGCAAACAAAAAGGATAATGAGAGGTCATTACTGAAATAATAACTTCCAAAACTTAAGGAAACTCTTGGGTTATCTCCCAACAAGTACTTTTCTTTAACGCCTTTAAGTTAGGCTTGATAGTTTGAGAAGATGCTCACATAAGAATTATGAATTGAAGTCAAAGAGAGCATCAAGAAGCAAATTCAAAACACATTTAAGTCTAACCCACTTCCTATGCATAGGAATCTTGTATGCAAATAAATTCACAAAGAACAAAGTGACAGGCATCGGAAGATGAAACAAGAGCAACTTCAAAACTTTCAGCACATAGAGAGGTGTTTCAGTACCATGAAAACTTCTACAACCATACTTTCCTCTCTCATAATAATTTTCAGTACCACCATGAATAAACTCAACAATATAGCTATCACATAAAGCATGATTTTCATGATCTACAAACACATAATTTCTCTCAAGCTCAAAAATAGTGGGATTAAAACCTCCATAGGTTTTATCCAAAGTAGATATTTCAAAAGGATCCATAGGAACATAACATTCATCATCCTTTGGTAAGCATGGGGGACAATCAAATAATATAAGAGGTAAAGAGTTACTCTCATTAGAAGGTAGACATGGGTTCCATTCTTCCTCCTTTTGTTCATCACTCTCCTCCTCTTTTTCATCTAATGAGCTTTCAGTTTCAACAATTTCTTCTTCCATAGGCTCCTGCAAGGCATTAGTCTCTTCCATTTGTGGAAAGCATCTATTAAAATATTCAAGAATATAGTCATTTGCTTCCTTGTAATTGTCAAAGAAAAATTTGAGTATCTCATAAACCTCACATTCATAAGGTGCATCATCAGTATTTTCAAGCAAACTAGCAAGTTCAAATGCACCCTTGAAAGCAAAAAATTGTTTAATTTGTTCCACATCATAAAAGTCATAATTTCCTTTAACATAAGAAGATATGGTAACATTATCATTATACTCACATTGAAAGGGTAGGTGTTTATACCTCCTGCAGCAGCAAGCTTGATCAAAGCAATAAGTAACATTATAAGTAGAGCACACGTCTCTAGCAATAGTATTCAACTTATCAATTTGTTCCCATAAGTGTTTCCCTTTTTGTGACAAACGGTGTTCCTTATAATAATACTTTTGTTCCTCCGTGAAACCATCTTGCCAATAAGCACTAGTTTCAAAGAAACCATCCATTGATAGAAAGCATGACCAAGCAAGGAAGCAACATACCAACAACCAGAGTAGGAACTAATTTTTTTTGTGTTTTTGAATAAGGCAAGCAAACCAAACTAGACTAATTTTTTGGTTTTTTTTTGAAAAGAGGCAAACAAAACCAAGCAAAATAAACAAAGCAAACTAAAAACAAAGTAAAGAGAAAGGAAGTGAAGGACTCCTCTAGTGAAGACGTCCTTAGCCTCCCCGGCAGCGGCGCCAGAAATCTTGATGCGTGCACCCAGTGTTTGACGTGGGACACTTCGTTGGAACCCCAAGAGCAAGGTGTGATGAGCACAGCAGCAAGATTCCCTCAGTAGAGACCGAGGTTATCGAACCTGAAGGAGGAAGGAAACGTCTCAAAGGTGTTGCTGGCAACGTGGAGACCTGCACAACACAAACTCAAGACTTTTCCCCAACGAATCAGTGAGGTTGTCAAGCTCACCGGTTTGCTGTAACAAAGGATTAAACGTATGGTGTGGAAGGTAATGGTTTGCATCAAGTAAACAAGTAACAGTGGAAGATTTATCAATGGTAAAGATTGGACCGGGGTCCATAGTTCACTAGAGGTGCTCTCCTTAGATAAACAACATGGCATGAAGGGTAAACAAATTATAGCGGGGCAATTGACAGGAACTGAGCAAGGCATAACAATGCAATTACTAGCCAGAAAGATCCTATGAGGTTGATTGGGCAATACAACAATATGCATAGACCGTCATCCAACTGCATCTATGACTAGAAGTCCACCTTCAGGTTATCATTCGAACCCCCTCCAGTATTAAGTTGCAAGCAACAGACAACTTCTTTAAGCAAAGTGTGTAAGGTAAACAGTCCACATGTTCCATGAACAAGAGACTGTTGTTTTCTCCCTAGTAGAAATAGCACATCTACAACCGAAGAGATTATTGTCACTTCCGTTGGAAACTAGAGGCATGAATCCACTATCGAGCATGAATACTCCCTCTTGGAGTCACTAGCAACTACTTGGCCAAGATAACCACTAGCAACGGAGATCATGCAAGATCACAAACAACACAAACATTATAGAATCATAAAGATAAAACCATTAATCAAACAAACATAATAATCTCAATATCCATCAGATCCCCGCAAACACAACATGCATGATTACAAATAGATTAGATCTTGATCATGAACGGAACTCACAAGATCTATACATGAAAGCACAAAGGAGGAGATACAACCATCTAGCTACTACATGGACCCATAGTGCAAGGTGGAACTACTCACGAATCATACCGGAGAGGAGACCTCTGGGATGATCTCCCCTCCGGCAGGGTCCCGTGAAGAGCTTCAGATCCCTCCTGATCTAGGGACGATGGTGGCGACAGCTACAGACAGTTTCGTGGATTTTTTATCGGGTACCCAGGGTTTCTGCATCGGGGGATTTTTATAGGCGAAGGGGCGAGATCGGGAGGCAGACAGGGTGCCCAAACCCTAGCCAGGCGCGGGCTAGGGCCCACCCACGCCTAGGGTGGGTCTGCCCCCCTGGCTGGCCTTCCGGGCTCCCCTCTGGACTTCTTGTTCCCCACGAAAAGTAATTAACTTTGTCCTTCGTCCCGTCCAAATCCGAGAATATTTCTTTACTAACTTTTCTGAAACCAAAAACAGCAGAAAACAGGCATCTGGCACTGTTGCAACTTGTTAATAGTTTAGTACCAGAAAACATGTAAAAAGCTCCTCAAAGTGTGGACAAGTAAAGCAAATTAGATACTAAACAAGCATGGAGCATCAAAAATTATAGATACGTTTCCAACGTATCAGGCACGAATAGTCAATATTTTGAATGTATTGACAAGTTCACCAATTTGGTGGAATATAAAATCTCAACCTACAAGTACATGCATATCTGGCCAGGTGGAGTTTTGGCTGAATTTGCATAAAGCAATAGTTTTATCCTATCATTTTGAAATAAAAATATTTCTTTTAAAACAAAAGGGTACCACTAATTGGTATCATTGAACCAAAAACGTTTATTTTGAAAATGGTAAAACTGGTTGGTTGACAGCAGTGAATTAGGGTACCATTGGTTGATAGTAATAAACCAAAAGCTTTTGTTTTTTATAGCAGTGAACCAGGGTACCATTGGTTGATAGCAATGAACCCTCTACCTCTGTTCATCCATAAAATTTTAATTTAAGAAAAATTGAATGATGAGATTTCTTGAACTGCTTCAAGTATAGTTGCTCAAAGTCGTCCATAACCAGGGATATGGCTAAGTACTTACATTTGACACTCTCGATAGGTTTGTACACTTTACCCACAAGACCTGGTCACCCCTCCCCCCAACACACACAATACCACCTAGATGTGGCACAACCGAGAGAAAACTGAGACGAGACCTTTCATAAGTAGGCCCGTCAACCACGACGGACTCGTTACACCTACAAAATTCTACCACACTTTGTCACGACGGGTTGAGTTCTCACAACTTAGTTAGTCAATACAGAGCCCATTTGACATGTGGTCGTACATGGAAGCTCATAGACAAGAACGTCGCCAAATCTCTTTAAGCATGTGTGCTTTCCGTGTGTGCACATAAGACAGGAGCCATGTAACATCCCAAAAATATGAAACAATGATCATCAAACTCTAATCACTAAAATTAGGGTTAACAAAAACTTTGACTAATTAAAATCATATGAATGCATGTGTGTATGTGATGATTTGATAAAAGCATGAATAGACTTGTGTGATTAACCTAATGCAGTGACCGAACATACCACTGCATGATGTAGTATACTATAGTCATTGACATAACACCAATGAAACACCGTTCACTAGTATTACACCCCTCAGAGTGGTACAACAGAAACACGACAGGTCCAATACATGACTATAGGTTACAACTCAACTCTTTACACAAGATCCATAGAACACTCTAGGTTAAAGAGAGAGAAAAAACTTCTTACAAAGAAGAATCAGAAATAAATAACTCCAAAACTATCATACTATTAAGACTAGTATCTTAACTAATGGTCTGGCATTGCTGCTATTGCAATACACTATAGAAATAGGTTCTATGGCTAGAGATTATATTCCTATCTACTCAGTAACTTCGTCTTCACTTGAGTTGATGTATATGTTGACTTTCCTGACTTCATTGAAGAGCTTTAGCTTTTGATGATGATTCCTGGAGCCTGATTTGATGTAGACGTCGTCTGTACTGGCTTTAGAACCTAGCAAGGGTTAAGAAGATACTTTGAGTACAAGCGTACTCAGCAAGTTCACTATAAAAGGAGTGTTTGATGCACTATATCTACAGCCACGGACCATACGTCGTAGGCAATGCAAGTTTTCGTAAACATTTCTTCAAAGGTTGCTTTTATTCTGAAAAGCTATGTCTGTCAGCCTTCACGGGTTTACCAGAACTTTCATGGAGTTCCTTTCCCGTCGCGTTCGCAGCTCCTTCGCGGAACAGGGAGTAACAAGTTATAGTTCTTACACTCTGCAGAGGTGCGTCACTTTACCCATGAGAGACACCTTAGGTTTTGTTGCACGACCGGGAGTATGTCCCCGTTCAAACTTCCTTGGTTTGAGTCCCAACCTAAGATCCAAGCCAATCACTACCTTCTCCGCGACCCCGCATGTCTCCTTGGTGTACACCATGCCAACCTATTGAATTACGGCAATGGTTTCTACAGACCGTTCATATGACGGAACTATAGTGGTACGTTGAGGGATCCCACCCATATGTTGCATATCATCTACGAATTACCAATTAATATGCACACTACGAGTGATAACAGCCACAACCCGCACATCCGGCTCCATGCGAGAGGGAAAAGATACAGCTGACTTCTCCGTCCCATTCCAAATCTCATGGTCAAGGCGTAATATACGACGCAAGAATCACTGGCGACATTGGTTGTTAAGTCCTAGATAATATGTTCCTTTACCACTGGAACTCTTATAGTAGGTTATTACCTCATGGTAAATAACCTATAATCACATTTTTACGAAAATAGTGTTTTCTGACCTTTTTCAAATGCAGGTGATGACAATACTGGATTTGCAAAATACTTTACAGAAAATAATCAAAGGACATGAGCAAGTGTGAACTTGCCTTTTTGTGATTGCAAGATTATGCACTCACGGTCTTCGAGACAATATAAAAGATCCAATATATGAAATCATCATCATTGGTCCGGTAAGGACTAATGTTTAAAGAACCAAGATGCTATTATGCATAAGTAATGTAATGCAACTTCGTAAACTTGAATCCCTGGAATAACGTTGATCTAGGGTTTGAAAACTGGAATGGTTACTTTAGAATGTGTTGCCCTTTTAGATTAAGTTTCACACATGTGCTTCTTATTAAGGTTTGTGAGTGTGTGTGAAACAACATGTAATTATAATACCATAAAACAATGATATACACACAAATGTGAAATGCTACTCAAGATTGCTTATACAATACATGTTTAACTGCAAATTTTATTTTACAAGTAATGTCACTTATAAAGAACCTAGGTGTTATTAATCCTAGATATACAAGTAAAGCATAATGTAATGTGATTATTATTAATTGTCATTTGTTGTTTGAAGTGGCAAAAAGAATAACATTTGAAGAAAATCTTACTTAACTAAGAAGAAGTATTTAAACTTTTAAGTTAATCTTATGAGGTGTTCTTTCTAGTTATAGTCTTTAAGTAAGAAAGAATTACTCCATTTGAAAAATGACATCATTAGTACTTGAGACTTATCTATCTTGGTTTTTAACTTGGTTAGTTTGGTATTAAGATACTTTATAACTTAATTATAACAGACCAAAGTTAACTATAAATTATATAATAAAGTTTTTAGCATTATACTTAAAGTCTGGTAGACTAAAGTTAACTTTAAAACATAGATGGTTTGAAAGTGGAATGCTTATGATATTGTATTAGATCATCTTATATTATTACCTTAGAGTTATTTAATAATGGCATTACTTATATTTGAGTAGTGGTTTACTAACATTATAAGGGAATAGAAGCATTTATGCTTTTATAAATGAGTGGTTATGGTTTGGAAACAAGAAAGTAATATTACTTAACTAGTTATGCATTCAATATAGTGTTTTTGATTTGTTTGTAAACTTGTGGTTAAAGTAAAGGAATAGGTTTTATTTCACTACAAATTATTCTTTGAGATTTTATATTAAATAAGAATCCTTTTATAGAATAATCTGCATTTATGGTTGAAGGATAATTCAATAAAATTGTATTTAAAATGTGTTACAACCATTTGACTACATAATATTAGTATTTAAGACTAATACTATTTATTAGATTTAATTGGTTAATTTAAGAAATATTAACAATTTTTATTTGACATTATATGAATTATTAACTAAAGAAATAGGTTTAAATTCAAATTATTAAAGTGGTTAACTTTTTATTTAACTGAAAAGTGGAATATTATATATTTAACATATAGGTATTATTTTTGTGATCATTTTGGTATATTACACTTATTTTTGTGAAAAAAATAATAAGATATAATTTTTATAATACTAATTACTTTATTAAGACTTAACAAATAACCAATATTTAATTAAGTGGAGTAATAATGCATGATTATAGTTTTAAATTATAATTCTTAATTTTCTAAGATTTTTGGTATTTTATTTATATTTTTAACATTTACCATTTTTAAAATATGAATTATCAAAGTTTTATTACTTATAAAACCTTTATTAAATAATTATCATAATAATTTTTGATAATAGTTTTAACTTGTAGATTTTATTTTTTGAAAATTTTCATATATTAAACATATTTTTCTGAATTACAAAACATAAGTTATTGATTTAACAAGATATAATTACTTTATTCAATTTTTGGAATGTTTATAATTGAATTTATATTTTTCTTATCTTCTGAGTGAGTAATACTTTTTGTACTGAGCCTAGCCTAGACCTGGCCACTGACTGGTGGGCCTCTGGCCCCACAGGTGTGCCACGCAGGCATGGACCAGTCAACGGACTCGGTCAAACACCATGACGTGGCCAAGGTGACATCACCACGACCTCACCTCGCCGGTGACACGTCAGACGACGGCAAGGATGGTAGTAGGGGGTGAGCAAGCGTGCGTGCAGTGGCTTATTTGAACCGGAACAACGAGGCGAGCATTCCAGTGGTGGCGCCGCTGGGTTTTGGTTGTCGGAACAGAGGTTGCGACGGTGGCTAACGGCGGCGAACGGCGGCTCTCAACGGAAATAGGGTTACAGTGAACGCTAGCACAAAATAGCAAGTGTGAGATCCGCTAGCTTACCCTGATTCTCGTACGATGATCATTGAGGCCTGGTGTGGTCGGAGGTGGCTTCTCCGACGAGAATTCCGATGAAGGCCGATGAAAGGGAACGACAAAATTCGATCGCCCTCGTGCTTCCCTTGATGCTGTGTTCCTCACAGATGATCTACGCATGCTGGCGCATCTCCCCGACCACTCCACAGACTCCGGAATGGCCTCTTCTGACGGCGACGATCTTCTCTGACCGGGGCTAGGGTTCTTGTTTATGCGGGAGAGGAAGAAAGAGAGAGATGGTAAGGATGAGGACGAGCGGGGCGTTGCCGTGGCCTTCTTATCCTCTCCTGCCGCCGACGACGTGCATCTTGACGCATGGACGGCGGTAGACGGCATCGGCCACTGCCACTGAGCAGCTGCCAGTCGGCGAGGAATACAACGACGGATGTTTCGCAGAAAACCCCCTGGCAGTTTTTCGAGTTCACTCCGCAGTCCCTCCATGGCCCCACCTGCCAGCGAGACAACGAAGAGGTATCCCGGCTAGGCCGCTGTTGGGTTGCTGCTGGGCTGCAACTAGGTGCACCATGCAGTAAATAAGAGAGGGAAACACCTGGGCTGGCCTATTTGCAGTTTTTTCTTTACTGTTTACTTTTCTCTTTTCTTATTTATTTTTCAGATTTGTATTTGCACAAATGATTTGAGTTTTCTTTGTAGAATTAATTTGTTAAACAATTGCAGCAATAATGAATGTATTTAAAGTCATTTTGTGAACTTTTATTATATATTTTTTAGAGTTTCTTTATTTTCTTTATATAGCTACTTTTCCTATTATTTTTGGTGAGGGCCTTTAATATAAATTTAATTGGGCTGAAATTCACAAACTTATTATGGAATGCATTACTAATAACTAATGAGATTTTATTCTCATTAACTCACAATATTTAGGAGATTTTTATATGGTGATCCTTTATTTTTATTTGATAAATAGAGTTCTAGTGAGTTAATATGATTAATATTATTCCCATTAATTTAGGAAATAGCAATGGATATATTTTATTATAACTCATATAGAAGTTAGGGTTTGAATTGCAAATGCTTACCCTAGGGTTTAGGGTTCTTAATATACTCTTATTCTTTTGTTCATGTAAATAAAGATTAATGGCTAAACACATTGTCTTTATGTTTGTGATTTTTAATGATATCACCATTTAAAGTAAAATAGTGGGATGGTTTTCTAGGCTATTATGGGAAATAATTAATAAAGATAGTTTTTAAGTATCTAGGATAATGATGGTTGAGAATGACAAAGATGTGCTTAAGTGATTTGATATAGGAAATTATTCCTAGCAGCCATTGTGGAAATAAGATGATTGATCCAACAGATGGGATGGATGTTAAGCTTGACTATAGATCTAAGGTTTAATGCTTACCCAGAGTTCCTATCTTCCATGATTCACAATCCTGGACTTCTAATTAAGGAATTCCTTTCCTAGATATTCTACTTCTTACTATCCATCATCATGTGTTAACATGATGAGCTTTACTTCACAAGAATATTCTTATCCATCTTTTATTCTTCTAAACCCATTGATAAATCCAATGAGCTTTCCACTAAAGCTTTCATAATTTTCTCATATCCATACTTGGTTATATCAAACTTTTCTACTACTAATAATCTCCAATCCAGCAGGTGGTTACAATTGCCTCCATTCATACCCTTCCTTTATTATCCATGACCAACATTATTCTAATAGATGTATATCTCAAATCCTGCTTCAAAACAAGTGCTTAGTATTTCCAAAGAGGAAAATACTACTTCTTTACTCCAATGTTGCTCTGGCATCATCTTAATCGTACTATCTTGTCTCTACTTACTCCAGTATCCAACTTTCCAACCTCGCATTATATTAATGTGACTTGTAATGGCTAACCTAGGATAATATATCTAGACTAGGGTTTAATCATGTTTTATCCACAAATGACACTTATACATGATATAAGTATTCAATCTTGGTGAATAAGGCATGGTCATTATAATCCTTTGTCGTTTAGATTTTCAGTTGTCTAATCAAGGCTTCATCAATACAACATTACAGTTGTATTGAAATTATCTTCATAGTATCTCTATTGGATTAAGGAATGCTATTCATGGACTATGCTTACTTAATCCAATAGGATTACTCCTTGGTGTTTATCTTTAGGATTCATCCTTGTAATCTTCTTTATTACCATATTGATTTGATTTCCTTCAATCACTCCCATCCTATAGATGATATCTAATACTAGCATTACCATCTACCTCTTCTTACTTCCTTCTCCAAAGGACTGAAGTGAATGCTAGGATAAGGACAAGAGTTGATAGATCAAGAATTGATAGTTTAAGAATTTGTGAATCAATAGTTGATTACTCAACATTGATGATCAACAATTATAAGGATAGGATTCCATAATGATTGATATGGAAGGAATGATATGTGGTGAATGGTCTTGAATTGATTTCCTTCCTACTTAATACAACTGAAGAGTTAGGGTTAAGTATTACCATGATACTCATGGTAGGATATATAAGATTAGGATAGGTCAAGATTTAGTTATTCCATTCCTATTACTTAAGTTAGGTTTATAACTTGGTATTCATGAGTTGTGTAATGAATACTAGGATATGATTACCTAAGGATCAAATATAAATCATTGAGTAATATATTAGGGTTAACTTTTATTACATTTGATCTACCCTTAGATCAAATCTCCCTTACCCAAAATAAGGTTTAAGAAAATGTCATATTGAAACTTATCGCAGTCAACTTGATGATCTACTTCAATTCCATCAAGTTAAGAGAAGCTTCAATCTCTTTGACAAATTTTTATTTAAAAGCGCAAAAATTATTCGGATTTTCTATGCATGAATGCAATGCACACATTTGTGTTCAGCTTATTTCTAAACTCTAATGCTGGGATGTTACACCTAAATAGCAAGAAATGGTTTAAAGATGAAAATAATATCATCTAACAAATTTCCAAGTAGAAACAAATCAAGAGAAAATAAAAAACAAATCAAATAAAACAAATGGCCATTTTTCCAATCTTGCTCACTAGGTCACTTTGAGTGTTTCTAGTCCAAGATTTCAAACAAAATTTTTTCCAAATCCTTTGACCCCTTGCTAGACCAAGTAAAAGTGAATCAAAGCCCACCTTTGAAACTTGCAGAAACATTTGGTAACCTCATTCAAATCACATTTCAAAATTGAATCTTTAACATATGTGAAGATCACACATTTTCAACACCCAACCAAACCAGTGCCCCTTGACCAATCCAACTAACCAAATACTCCCTAGTATGTGCCTAGCAAACCCACCAAGTTTGAATCCAAAATTCAAATTTGAATTTCTTGCGGCCATTTCATCAAACACCTTCTGATCACAAATCAAATTAAACAACAAACACTATAGTGAGCAGTGTTGTGCCAACCTTGTCCCCTCCCTAGCTCTCACTACACTCTCAGTAGATCATCTAACTAGTTTAACCAGCTGTGGCTCACTGTAACTCGACAATGCCATCAATGGTGACCATGGCCGAGCCCAATTGCCAACCCCAATGTCAATAGCAAGCTACAAGCCTAACTAGCCTCGCCAACCTTGTCTAGCAGGCACTCCACCGTCCACCGCCACTCCCTGTCCAAGCCCCGAGTGCAGCCAGCCACTGGACCACCCAGAACGCGTGCGACCATTCTCTCCGCGGCCATGCCGAGAGCACGCCATAGCGCCGCGCTCGACACGCTCGCACAAACCACGCCCCGCCATCGCCGCTCGCGTACGTGATCACCACTGCACCAGGAACCTCACAGACATGCTCGTTCACCGCCGTGCAACCAGGAGCGCTTGTGCGCCATTAAGACTTCCGTCGGAGGCGCCTAGAGCGTCGATGTGTTGCGACCAATTAGCACCTCCCCACGCCGCAAGACCATGCCGTTGAGCGTAGCCAGGAGGCAATGCATCGTACCCTACCTTCGGCCATGCCGTTAGTTCGCTGTGCAGCCGACCCCGACGAGCTCAGCCCGCACCCTTCGGTCTCCTTTCAGCCCCTATAAAAGGAGACCTCCCCCGCTCGTTTTCTTCACACCAGTTCACTCCCCACCTCTCACTGATACCACCCACTCACGCCCGAATCAAGGCGAGCACCAGGTGGCCGGAATTTCACCAGAGTTTGCCGCTGCAGAGGAGGAGAGGCGCCGTCGATTGGAGCCGCCCCAGGAGAAGCTGCCGGTACCAGGAGAATCGCCGTTGTCGACTTCGTCGTTCTCTCCCGTCGCCGACCATCGCCTGAGCCCCGGTGAGCCTCCCACGACCCCCATCGGCCACACTAGGTTTCTGTCTCGACAGTGCTGCCCGACGTGGACGATGAACCAGGGTTGTTCGATTAGAGTAGATCCTACGATCCTAATCGCCCCGTACCGCTTCGGCACTCGTTGTCTCACTGACGAGTGGGGTCGCTCACTTAACCAGCCCGCGCATGCGCTGTGCATAGTGGGCCGGCCCAGTTACACATCCCACGCGATCCAACAATTCAAATTTACATTTATTCATTTAATTTCAAACCCAGTTCTGTACCTAGATTCAAAAATCAACCCAACTCGATTCACTGAACCAAAATGCATGAAACCAATTTTGTTAGAAAGGTAATAGAATGCTTAATCCAAGCCCGTTGGATTCAAACCATTTAGATTTTAGATCACACATGGTAAAAATAACAAGGTAGAAGCTTTTCTGCATTCAAACATTTTTCAAAATTCAACAATAAGAGCTTTTGAGTTGATTCCAACTCTCAAAAATCACATTTAACCATACCTTTCAGAATACATAAAAATATATAGGTTTACTTACAGAAATAATGATCAAGTAATAAAAGAATGCCACATAGGAATTTCTAGTCACTTTAATTAAATAAAATAAAAAGGTTAAACCTTATTAAATTGTGACACCACTTTAAATAACATTCCCATGTACTGAAATATGTGGTGATGACATGTGTCAGCATGATCCCATGTTTGAGTTGGAGAATATTAAATCTTAAGTAGTTTTTCAATGAGTAGAAATTACTTTTGTCAAATAAAATAAATGGGACAAGTGCTTTAATCTTGTAATGTTAGTGGTGATGCTATATCATCTAGTATGAACCTTTGTGTGATGGTTAGAAATAGTTAAGTATTATTTGGTGATTGTGTACCTCGTATTATTTATAGACGCTAGTACTAACCAAGGATACGAGGAGGAAAGAGGATACTACGAGGAAGAAGCCGAGGAGAACTTCAACTACTGCTCTGCATAAGGCAAGCCTTATTATACAAGTTGACCTAGCAAACTAACACTTTCTACTAAGAAAGCTTATGCTAAATAGCTTAGCAAGCTACAATGCTTGTTACTATGCCAACTATACGCCTTAAGCATATGTGATTATACCCACTTGACACACCATCATAGTTTTACTTGCAAGCTTAGTATTTTATTTTCTTTAATCAAAGCTTTCTATTAATGTTTACTTAGTGACTTGTAGATTCTAGAAAGATAACTGAAGGTAGCATAAAGAGCATAAAATTTGGCCTAAGTTAGATAATCTTGATGTCACCCTAAGGCATGAGATTGAACTTAGCTAATCCCCACTTGTTTATTATCCATCATTAGTATTTACCCCCACTTGTAGATACTAGTGCTAAGCATAAAACTTGATCAACTTCAGATGGGAATACTTGGTGAAAATGGTTATGAAAACCTTAGAATGATGAGTCATTCTACTGAGATGTTTTGACATGTGTTTCCGAACACCACATGATTTTTATGATGAAAATGTTAAGGCATGAGCCTTAGCCCTTTATAAAACTGATGGTTATCTGGATGCGATACCATTCCAATTTTACCGTACAACCACAATACCCAAAAATTGGGTAGGGCTTGACTAGAAATTTATATACCTTAGTATGGTTTCCCTTGCGGCCAAGGTCTGAGCTGAGGCTACCTTGTGAAGATTGTCCACCTGTGAAGTACCCAAGATGACAGTTGGTCATGGTTGGGAGGCCAAACTCACAGGAGAGGTGCCTATTTTAGGGCGTGTAATTGAAAGGTTGGGATTGATTATCCACATACTGAGTATGGTGAATTCAGGATTTGTTCCTGACAGATGTATCGAATGTTGTGGTGAAAGTGTACAATATCTGCAGAGTGTCAAACTATTCGAATAGCCGTGTCTGCGGTTATGGACAGTTGGAGTGGCCATACTGTTCCGTCATCAAATGTTTTCAAAATGACTTATGAAATGATTTATGAGTTTGACTGGACCACAATAGAGTTGTGACATGAAATTCAATTTCCCACCTAGGTGTTATAAAACTTTCAACTAGCTTTCTTTGCTTTTGAACTTAATAGAGTAAATCTGGCTTTTTTGCAAAACAACCCTAGAGCTTAGTATATTTTATTCAAAACCATTTCACTTGTTAGTATTAGTTTGCGAGTACTTAAAGAGTACTCATGGCTTTGTCCCTGGCTATTCCCGTGGCCAGACTATGAAGAGGAGTATCAGGATGACGGACCGCAAGAAGGTTACGACAACTAGGATCATCTCCCATCGTCAGCATTGCCTGTGACCATGAAGATGGAGCTTCGCCTACTCTATCGTTACTATTACGTTATTCCGCTGCTTGAATTGTATTAAGAACTGGATCATGAGATCCTTATTTGTGTAAGACCTTATCTATGGTTTGTAATGGATGATGTACCGTGATATCCAATCTGTTATGTCTCGCAAAAATGGTAATCCTGGGATTGCGATGTATGGCATAACAGGCATCTGGGATTAAAATTCTGGGTGTTGACAAGTTGGTATCAGAGCTATCCTGACCATAGGAGACCCTAGTTAGAATGGACGTTTGAATCAAAAACTTAGTTTCAAAACCAAAGGAAGTGAGTATTTACAAAAACTTATTCTCATTCTTATCATTTAGACTCTTTCATGAAAATTCATGTTCCTCAAAAATTCTTGCAAACTTACATAAAATTGGACTCACTTGATCACTCTACTAACTTACTCATCCTATATTCTTATAGATGGACGTGAAGTACAACAAGTTTTATCAGTTGGGGAATGGCGGAGACCTCATCTTTGAGCGTGACTTGGACCAGCTGTCGGAGATGCTGGAGCGTCCACACCCCGAGTTCTTCGTAGCTCAGCTCAATGATCAGGAAGGAGAAGATCTGCAGTGGTTAGTTGTTGCAAGTCTCAGGAAAGATTGAACCCCCCACTGCAGAGGGAATGCAGTTCACCTTAAGAGAGAACAACTGGCTCGATGGACTTGCCAGGGCCATGCAGAAAGCTCTTGACCGTCTGTGTGGGCAGAGTATCAATCAAATCAAGGGTACCCACTTTGAGTTCTACCCAAGGCGTGATGTTATGGGACAACTACTGGAGTCCCCATATCACCATGAGCTGAAGACTCAGTTGGACCATCTCATCTTCATGATGTATGACCGTCAGAAGCAGTTGGACAAGGCTCATTCCTATGCCAACCACAAGTACGCCATCGCTGCCAAGAAGGATCAGACCATCGCCATGCTAGTGAACGATCACAAGTCTCGTCGCTGTCAGCTCGACAAGAAGGAGCGCATCATTACCCGTCTTCGCCACCGGATCACGGATTTGGAGGAGACCATCCACGAGAGAGACATGCAGTTGGAGGAGAGGAAGAATGCAGGGGAAGACCTTCGTGGAGACCCCTACTCCTATCTCAGCTATGATGATGACTTTCTGGAGGATCAGGCCATGGACTTCTTCACCGATGAGGATGAATTTGCCTTCATCGATGACGATGATGATGAGGATGATGAGGACACTGACTCCAAGGAGTAGTAGCACTTGAGCACTAGCGTTAGTGAGTTGTAGTCGGTCCCACTGTATCGTAGCTTCACATAATGGTTCTTAAAACCATCTGTTTTCCTTTGTTGTGGTGTGTGTTTGTATCGTGTGCTATGAATGAATGAAAAGCAAGTTGCTAGAAAAATCTGAGTCAAACTTTAAAAACTTTTCAAAACCCCTGAACCTTAGAAAATTCCCTTTTTTCTCATGATCTATCTCAATCTTCAGATGCCTCGTGGAGGAAGCAACTCAGCGCCAGAACCGATGTTGCAACTTTTGCAAATGTTGGTTTCTGGCCGCGAAGCCGAAAGAGCCGAACGTCAAGCCAACTTAGCCACCCTTCAACAGATAGCTCAGATGGCCAACAACAATCAAGGCCATGGAAAACAGGACAACCATGAATCTAAGCTCAAGAATTTCCATAACACCAACCCACATGTTTTCACTAAGTCAGAAGAGCCCCTAGATGCAGATGATTGGTTGCAAACCATGGAGAACAATCTGGAAGTTGCAGGACTGGAAGCCAATGAGAAAGTGTTGTTTGCTACCCACTATCTAGCCGGAGATGCAAGAGCATGGTGGAACAGCGTTCGCGCAATGACAGGAGGTCAGCTGATGACTTGGGAAGAGTTCAAAGTCAAGTTCAGCGGAACCCATGTGCCACCAGGTTTGATCAAGAGGATGAGAGATGAATTCAGGGAACTGAAGCAAGTAAGGATGACAGTAGTGGAATACCGTGGAAAATTCTTGTCATTGGCTAGGTATGCACCGGATGAGATAGATACTGAAGCCAAGAAGAAGGAGAGATTCCTGAATGGTCTGCACGATGAGATGCAGACAGTGTTAGTCAATATCCCATTTGCTGATATTGAACCCTTAGTTGACTCTGCCATTAAGATGGAAGGAAAGATCAACCAAGCTAATGAGAACCGCAAGCGTCGCATGATGCATCAACCAGGTACCCACCATACACCAAAGTATCGCCCCAACCCATCTCCAGGATTTGCCCCAGGAACCAACAGACCCCCGATGAACCGTCCGACCTATCCCAACTGTGGAAACCCAAGGCCCGGAGAAAACCCCAATAACCCTGGCAATCCCAACAATTTCAACCGTGCACCACCGAAGATCAACAACAACAATGCTGCCACCAACACCAACACTGCCCCAAGGACTGGAAGCAATGTTGTGCCTGTTGCAGCAAAGGACAAGTCGCAAGTGACTTGTTATGAATGTGGAACCAAGGGTCACTATTCCAATAAGTGCCCCAAGAAGATTGCTGCAGCCCCAATGAAAATGCCCCAGCTCAGCAGCAACATCGTGTTCAGCCTAGAAGAAGGTTTGCCCGAGGGAACTCGCTCAACCGCAACGGTCGTCTCTTTCTCATGCATGCTAAAGAAGCCCAAGGAGCACCAGATGTCGTGTTGGGTATGTTTTCTGTTAACTTAGTACTTGCAAGAGTGTTGATTGATTCTGGAGCATCGCACTCATTTGTTACTAAAGAATTTGCATGCACTAGTAAGATTCAACCAACCAAATTGAAGCATGTTATGATTGTTCAAATACTTGGTTCAACCACCAAAGCTAGACAAATTTGCAAAGCCGTCCCTATCTGAATCCATGGCATAGATTTTTATGCTATAGTACTCGGAACTAAAGGTTTGGAAGTTGTACTAGGAATGGATTGGATGTCCAAACATAAAGGATTAATTGACTGTGCCAAGAAAGCCATAACCATGACCGGTACAACCGGAATATCAGTCGAGCATGTATCGGAAACCTTGCCCTGTCAATTCAAGTGCAACAAGAGTATAGCCCAGCCAACATTGACCAAGTTCGGGTAGTCTATGAATACCCCGATGTATTTCCAGACGTTTTGCCTGGTATGCCCCTAGATCGGGATATCGAGTTTATCATTGAACTAATACCTGGAACCGGACCCATAGCCCAGAGACCATATAGTATGAACCCGTCGGAACTAGTGGAACTGAAGAAGCAACTGGATGCCATGCTGGAAATTGGACTGATTCAACCAAGTGCGTCACCATGGAGATCACCTGTTTTGTTTGTGGACAAGAAATATGGAGGTAACCGTTTGTGTACGGATTATCGGAAGTTGAATGATGTCACCATCAAGAACAAGTACCCGTTGCCAAAGATAGAAGTTCTGTTTGACCAGTTGACTGGTGCCAAAGTGTTTTCTAAGATTGATCTTAGAACTGGCTATCATCAACTCAAGATTCGTGCAAAGTATATTCCAAAGACTGCCTTTACCACCAGATATGGATTATACGAGTATACTGTCATGTCTTTTGGATTAACCAATGCCCCCGCTTATTTCATGAACCTCATGAATAAGATTTTTATGGACTTCCTGGATAAGTTTGTCATTGTTTTCATCGATGACATTCTGATTTATTCCAAATCAGAAGAAGAACATGAGATACACCTAAGGACCATTCTTGGAACCCTTAGAGAGCATCACTTGTATGCCAAGTTTAGGAAATGTGAATTCTGGTTACAGGAAGTAGGATTTCTCGGACATATTGTATCAGCCGGAGGAATTGTCGTTGACCTTGCGAAGGTGAAGGATGTTGAAGATTGGCAAGCCCCAACCACTCAAACCCAAGTTCGTGCATTTCTTGGATTAGCGGGATACTACCACAAGTTCGTAGAAGGATTCTCGAGTATTGCCAGACCCATGACCCAATTGCTGAAGAAGGACAAGAAGTTTGAATGGACGGAAAAATGTGAAGCGAGTTTTTAGGAACTCAAGAGGAGATTGATTTCAGCCCCAATCTTGATCATGCCGAATATCACGAAGCCCTTTGATGTGTATTGTGACGCATCCAAGATCGGTCTCGGATGTGTGCTAATGCAAGAAGGCAAAGTTATATATTATATATCCCGACAACTGAAGCAACATGAACAGAATTATCCAACCCATGACCTTGAACTAGCAGCCGTAGTTCTAGCCCTGAAGACATGGAGGCATTATCTCATGGGAAACCGTTGTGATATTTATTCGGATCACAAGAGCATGAAGTATATATTCACTCAGAAGGAGCTGAATATGAGGCAGAGACGATGGATTTAGCTAATCAAGGACTATGATCTGGACATTCACTATCACCCCGGTAAAGCCAATGTAGTAGCAGATGCCCTTAGCCGATTGTCGTGCCGCTTGAACTCCATGATTTTGAAGGAGCAACCAGGTTTGCACAAAGAGATGGAAAATTTTAGAACGGAATTAGTGAGTGAAGGATTTTTGGCTAGCATAGAACTTCAACCCGATTTGATCAGTCAGATCAAGGAGGCATAGAAAGGAAATGCTAGTATCGATGGAATCAAACGCCGTATCGGTACAGGCAAAGTACCCAGATTCACCGAAGACGAAGAAGGAGTTCTGTGGTACAAAGGACGTCTTTGTGTACCAGCAGATTCAGAGTTGAAAGAAGTTATTTTGAAAGAGGCCCATGATACTCTTTATTCTATCCACCCCGGAGGAACGAAGATGTATTGGGATTTGAAGGAGCAATTTTGGTGGCATAAGATGAAGAGAGAAATCGGAAGCTATATCGCCAAGTGTGACATATGTCAGAGAGTCAAGGCGGGACATCAAAGACCCACAGGACTGTTGTAACCATTACAGATTCTGGAATGGAAATGGGATTCTGTTGGAATGGACTTTATCACCGGGTTACCTACTTCGAGTAGGGGAAATGACTCTATTTGGGTCATAGTCGACAAATTGTCCAAAGTAGCCCATTTATTACCAGTCAAGACCACATACCAGAGTTCGAAGCTAGCAGAGTTGTACATCGCTAGAATCGTCAGTTTGCATGGAGTCCCCAAGAACATCGTATCGGATCGTGGAACTCAGTTTACCTCGAGATTCTGGAAGAAAGTCCAAGAAGGTTTAGGAACCCGACTGGATTTCGCAAATGCCTTGAAGTTCCGGAGAAGACTGAAGTTTTCAAGAACATTGATCACCGCACCATAGAGATCAACGATGACCTGACGTATCCCGAAGTACCCATCTGTATTTTGGAAGAAGCTTTCAGAACCACCAGAACCTGAAGCATCAAATTCCTCAAGATCCAGTGGAGCAACCACACTGAAGAACAAGCTACATGGAAGCGAGAAGATCACATCAGGACGGAGTTTCCCGATCTCTTTAAATCCTAGGTAATATTTTTTTATTCTTTTTCAAATCTTGGGACGAGATTTTGTTTAAGGAGGGAAGGTTTGTAACATCCCAAAAATATGAAACAATGATCATCAAACTCTAATCATTAAAATTAGGGTTAACAAAAACTTTGATTAATTAAAATCATATGAATGCATGTGTGTATGTGATGATTTGATAAATGCATGAATGGACTTGTGTGATTAACCTAAATAGCAAGAAATGGTTTAAAGATTAAAATAACATCATCTAAAACATTTCCAAGCAGAAACAAATCAAGAGAAAATTAAAAACAAATCAAATAAAACAAATGGTCATTTTTGCCAATCTTGCTCACTAGGTCACTTTGAGTGTTTCTAGTACAAGATTTCAAACAAAAACTTTTCCAAATCTTTTCACCCCTTGATAGACCAAGTAAAAGTGAATCAAAGCCCACCTTTCAAACTTGCAGA
The DNA here is from genome assembly GCA_916181665.1 of Avena sativa. Taxonomy (NCBI): domain Eukaryota; kingdom Viridiplantae; phylum Streptophyta; class Magnoliopsida; order Poales; family Poaceae; genus Avena; species Avena sativa. The sequence goes on from OV702284.1 coordinate 383,552,251, forward strand.
AAATTTGGCAACCTCATTCAAATCACATTTCAAAATTGAATCTTTAACATATGTGAAGATCACACATTTTCAAAACCCAACCAAACCAGTGCCCCTTGACCAATCCAACTAACCAGATACTCCCTAGTATGTGCCTAGCAAATCCACCAAGTTTGAATCCAAAATTCAAATTTGAATTTCTTGCGGCCATCTCATCAAACACCTTCTAGGCACAAATCAAATTAAACAACAAACACTATAGTGAGCAGTGTTGTGCCAACCTTGTCCCCTCCCTAGCTCTCACTACACTCTCAGTAGATCATCTAACTAGTTTAACCAGCTCTAGCTCACTGTAAACTCGACAATGCCATCAATGGTGACCATGGCCGAGCCCAATTGCCAGCCCCAATGTCGACAGCAAGCTACAAGCCTAACTAGCCTCGCCAACCTTGTCTAGCAGGCACTCCACCGTCCACCGCCACTCCCTATCCAAGCCCCAAGCGCATCCAGCCACTGGAGCACCCATAACGCGCGTGACCATTCTCTCTGTGGCCATGCCGAGAGCGTGCCAGAACGCCGTGCTCGACACGCTCGCACAAACCGCCCCGCCTTTGCCTCTCGCGTATGTGATCACCACCGCACTAGGAACTGCCCAGACATGCTCGTTCACCGCCGCGCGACCAGGAGCGCCTGTGCGCCATTAAGACTTTTGTCGGAGTCGCCCAGAGTGTCGACGTGTTCCGACCGATTTGCACTGCCCCACGCTGCAAGACCACGCCGTTGAGCTTAGCCAGGAGGCAATGTACTGTCCCCTACCTTCGGCCATGCCATTAGCTCGTTGTGCAGCCGACCCGACGAGCTCAACCCACACCCTTCGGTCCCCTTTCAGCCACTATAAAAGGAGACCTCCCCCGCTCGTTTTCTTCACACCAGTTCACTCCCCACCTCTCACTGATACCAACCACTCACTCCCGGAGCAAGGCGAGCACCAGGTGGCCGGAGTTTCATCGGAGTTCGCCGCTGCAGAGAAGGAGAGGCGCCGTCGATTGGAGCCACCACAGGAGAAGCTGTCGGTACCAGGAGAATCATCGTCGTCGACTTAGTCGTTCGCCCCTGTCGCCGACCATCGCTTGAGCCCCGGTGAGCCTCCCATGACCCCCATCGGCCATGCTAGGGTTCTGTCTCGCCGGCGCTGCCCGACGTGGACGATGAACCAGGGCCGTTCGATTAGAGTAGATCCTACGATCCTAATCGCCCCATACCGCTTCGCCACTCGTTGTCTCACTAACGAGTGGGGTCGCTCACTTAACCATCCCGCGCGTGCGCTGTGGGTAGTGGGCCGGCCCAGTTACACATCCCGGGCGACCCAACAATTCAAATTTAGATTTATTCATTTAATTCCAAGCCCAGTTCTGTACCTAGATTCAAAAATCAACCCAGCTCGACTGACTGAATCAAAATGCATGAAACCAATTTTGTTAGAAAGGTACTAAAATGCTTAATCCAAGCCCGTTGGATTCAAACCATTTAGATTTGTAGATCACACATGGTAAAAATAACAAGGCAGCAGCTTTTCTGCATTCAAACATTTTTCAAAATTCAACCATAAGAGCTTTTGAGTTGATTCCAACTCTCAAAAATCACATTTAACCATACCTTTCAGAATACATAAAAACATATAGGTTTACTTTATAGAAATAATGATTAAGTAATAAAAGAATGCCACATTGGCATTTCTAGTCACTTTAATTAAATAAAATAAAAGGTTAAACCTTATTAAATTGTGACATCACTTTAAATCACATTCCCATATACTGAAATTTGTGGTGATGACATGTGTCAACATGATACCATGTTTGAGTTGGAGAATATTAAATCTTAATTTGTTTTTCAATGAGTAGAAATTACTTTTCTCAAATAAAATAAATAGGACAAGTGCTTTAATCTTGTAATGTTAGTGATGATGTTAGATCATCTAGTATGAACCTTTGTGTGATGGTTAGAAATAGTTAAGTATTGTTTGGTGATTGTGTACCTCATATTTATTTATAGACGCTAGTACCGACCAAGGATACGAGGAGGAAGGAGGATACTACGAGGAAGAAGCCGAGGAGAACTTCAACCACTGCTCTGCACAAGGCAAGCCTTACTATACAAGTTGACCTAGCAAGCTAACACTTGCAACTTAGCAAGCTTATACTAAATAGCTTAGCAAGCTACAACTTGCTTGTTACTATGCCAACTATACGCCTTAAGCATATGTGATTATACCCACTTGACACACCATCCCAGTTTTACTTGCAAGATTAGTATTTTATTTTATTTAGTCAAAGCTTTCTCTTAAAGTTTACTTAGTGACTTGTAGATTCTAGAAAGATAACTGAAGGTAGCATAAAGAGCATAAAATTTGGCCTAAGTTAGATAATCTTGATGACACCCTAAGGCATGAGATTGAACTTAGCTAATCCCCACTTGTTTATTATCCATCATTACTATTTACCCCCACTTGTAGATGCTAGTGCTAAGCATAAAACTTGATCAACTTCAGATAGGAATACTTGGTGAAAATGGATATGAAAACCTTAGAATGATGAGTCATTCTACTGAAATATTTTGACATGTGTTTACGAACACCACATGATTTTGATGATGAAAATGTTAAGGCATGAGCCTTAGCCCTTTATAAAACTGATGGTTATCTGGATGCAATACCATTTCAATTTTACCGTACAACCACAATACCCTAAAATTGGGTAGGGCTTGACTGGAAATTTATATACCTTAGTATGGGTTCCCTTGCGGCCAAGGTCTGAGCTGAGGCTACCTTGTGAAGATTGTCCACCTGTGTAGTACCCAAGATGACAGTTGGTCATGGTTGGAAGGCCAAACTCACAGGAGAGGTGCCTATACTAGGGCGTGTAATTGAAAGGTTAGGATTGATTATCCGCATACTGAGTGTGGTGAATTCAGGATTTGTTCCTAACGGATGTATCGAATGTTGTGGTGAAAGTGTACAATCTCTGCAGAGTGTCAAACTATTCGAATAGCTGCGTCAGCGGTTATGGACAGTTGGAGTGGCCATACTGTTCCATCGTCAGATGTTTTCAAAATGACTTATGAAATGATTTATGACTTTGACTGGACCACAACAAAGTTGTGACATGAAATTCAAGTTCCCACCTAGGTGTTATAAAACTTTCAACTAGCTTTCTTTGCTTTTGAACTTAATAGAGTAAATCTGGATTTTTGCAAAACAACCCTAGAGCTTAGTATATCCTATTCAAAACCACTTCACTTGTTAGTATTAGTTTGCAAGTACTTAAAGAGTACTCAAGGCTTTGTCCCTGGATATTCCCTTGGCCAGACTATGAAGAGGAGTATCAGGATGACGGACCACAGGAAGGTTACGACAACTAGGATCATCTCCCATCGTCAGCATTGCCTGTGACCATGAAGATGGAGCTTCACCTATGCTATCGTTACTATTACGTTATTCCGCTGCTTGAATTGTATTAAGAACTGGATCATAAGATCCTTATTTGTGTAAGACCTTATGTATGGTTTGTAATGGATGATATACTATGATATACAATCTGTTATGTCTCGCAAAAATGGTAATCTTGGGATTGCGATGTATGGCATAACAGGCATCTGGGATTAAAAATCCAGGTGTTGACAAGCCAGTCGTTGATAGGGCTGATTTTCTGATTTGCACTCCACCAAAAAATATCAATCCCATTCAGTCAGGAAGTTGATGTTGCTTGGGTGGATCTTGGTTGCTTGCTTGGTCAGGTCTTCTCTTTGTACTCCATATCTGTACCTCCTACTGTTGCATTTGATATTAGTGTCCTGCTCCAGTTCTTGCAGCCGTGGTTTCTTCTTGGTCTACTTTTCCTATGTAATTATTCCTTGTTCCAACCCCTGGATGGCTTCTCTAAGCAACCAGGATGCTAGAACTGAGTAGATATTGGAGTGCTTGTACTATTAGATAATCTGGTGGTGCTCTTACTGATGATTTGATGGGTGGATGTGTGAGATACTAATGCTGAACTAATTGTTCTTGTGCGGTTGTAAACATGATGGTGGTGCGAAGAAATGGATGTGGTGTCACTATGGAGATGGGAATGGTATGCTAGCTACGGCTTCTCTTATCTTCTCCTTTTTGTACTAATCTTGCTGTGATGACAGCACACCACCCTGTCTGTGTGTGGATGTTTCTTATAGTGACCCTCTCTGGTTCAAGTTTCAATGGATGTAGAAAATATATCTTACGGATGTGCTTGAGAAAAATGTGATCTTTTCCTGACTCGACTCGACTGCTCCTATTTTACTTACCAAGTGGATCTTTTGCAGTAAATGGTGAAATATTCCCCCTAGCCTATGATGCTAAGCCTGAGGCAATACTTGTGATAAGAACAGATTCTACATTGTCCCCTTTCTAAAACTACTCAATGATGACCAAGCAATGCATTTCATTGCCAAACCGAGAGTATAATAACCCCCATAACCCCTCTTTTCAATTTGTTTATTGTTTGTTGTTTTTGTTTGTAGGGATCGGGAATATGAAAAAAAGATTTAGAAGATGAAGAAAGTGAATATGAATTTAGTTTATTCTTTTCTTCTCATTTTTTAATCTTTTGTAACATTGTTTTATTCTTTAACTTTAAAGACAATGTAATTGATTATTATTTTAATAAAGTAAATCATTTCTTCCTATATTGTAACTTCTCTTCCACTTCCATTTTCTATTTGGACAATTGTAATTACATTGTAATATTGTTTATGTAATAAAGATTTTATTTTATTATTAAAGAACAATGCAATATTTGCATTTATATTATCATTAAGAATTCTTTTTATTTCATTATTATTACTCATTTATTTGAGTTATTTCTATTTTCTAGTTTTCTAATATTGAATTATGGAATGCAATTCCACTTATTTTGTATTGCTTATTTGTTATGACTAGGTCATGTAATATTCTGCAATAATCAAACTCGTTTATTAGTATAACATATACTTATACTTAATTATTATTGAAACTTCTAATTTCAAGTTTGAATTCAAAGTTGGAATTCAAATACATGCTTAAATTATCTCCCCCTCAAATCACAAGGATTCGATAGAGGTCATCGAAACCTATCGCACTTATCCTGATGTTTCCACTAGAACAAGAGAGACCTATAGCTCTTTTAGGTTTGCGCGAAAATTTCTCGTATTTTCTTATGCATGAATGCAATGCACACACATGTGTCCTCAACATTTATAGGTGCTAATCTTGGGATGTTACGCTCTGGGAGGGAGCGGGGTGGCTCGGGTGAGTGGGACGAGTGGGGTCGCTGGCGAGGTCATGGGCGCGGGGGAGGAGCGAGGGTGGTTGCGAAGGAAGGAGAGGGAGGTGGGGCCGGGCTAGCAACGAGGGAGAGAGGATGGCGGGCTGGCGCTGGCAGTGGGCTGCGCGCTGGCGGCAGATAGGGAGGCGGCCACGTGGGAGATTAGGAGCGGCCGGGCTGGTTTCTTTTTTATTTTTATTTTTATTTTTCTCTTTTTTCTTTTAATTTTCCAACACTAGTTCAAAACCAAAACAAAATTTCTAGAAAGTTTTTTAAGAATAGAAATTGAATATATTTTATTTACTTGTATACCTTTTCAAAACACAAACAAAATAAAAGAAAAAATAATATTTTAAATTAGATATTAAAATTACTATAGGGGTGTTTTCCCCATGTCACATCCCAAGATTTTCCAAATCTTGTAATGTGAAAAATAAATGAATAAAATAAAAACTTTGTTGATTTTCAGAGTGAGAAGAAACTTTTTGAATCCATTTGGAAACTTTCAAAACCTATTTGGATCAAATAAAATCCTAAAGGGATTTGAAAAGTTAAATAAACAAGAAACTTAAAAATATTTAAAAATTACTATTTTGGATCCTTTAAATAAAAGATTTGGTTTTCAAAAGAAAAGATAGATTTATAAATAAAGATTATTTTATAGAGCCAAATTAAACCTTGGCCAAGTTTTTGAAATAAAATGTTTTGTTTTGATAAAAATAATAAAGGATTGTTTAAATAAAATAATAAGGATTTAATATCCAAATTTTATTAAAGCAAAGGCTTTTCCTTTTTAAATAAAACACTAAAACTTATTTATTTATTTTAAAAATAAGTTTTCTAAGTATTTTATATTCTCAAATAAAACCTACTGAAGTGTTTTTGGTTTTATTTTAGATTTCAAGATAAAGATTTTAATAAAACAAATCCTATTTGATTTAATAACTAAGGTCCATTTTATTTAATTATTAATGGAACCTAAAATAACATTTAAACAAGTTTTCCAAGTATCTTCTATTTTCAAATAAAAACCTACTGATTTGGTTTTGAAAATATTTAGATTTCAAATGGAGATTTTATTAAATAAATCAAACCCTATTTGATTAAATAACTAAAGGTCCATTTTATTTAATTAAAGAATGGATCCTAAAAAGAATAAAAAATATTATTTTATTTTGGGATTTGGTTTATGTTGAAAAACAGAACCAAAAACTCATTACAAGTGTGGTGATTGTTTGAATTGTTTGAATGTTTGAATAGTTGATTGAAATTCAAAACAGAAATTGATTTGGGAAAAGAAAAAGATTCAGACAGAAAAAAATAGGAATCTGGTCGAACCAACCCAGCAGCCCAGTTTAGGCCCAACTCCAGCCCACCTTTCTTTCCCTCAGCGAAACGTTTTCTCACTCGAACTCACACCCACTAAGCCAATGACTGGTGGACCTCTTTCCCTCTCACTTCCTCACTGCCAGGTAGACCCCACCGCAAGCTCACCTGTCTTCAACAACGCGACCAGTTCTTCCTCCCCCTCTCTCCCATTTCTGCGATGAATTCGCGAGCATCAATTCGCGTTAACACAGCAGTTAATCGCTCCTGCAACCACGCTGTCTTAATCGCCTCGCCCTTCTCCTCCTTTCCCTCAGACACCACGCTCTGAACGCCACCAGGCTGCTCAGAATCGTTCCCAAACCGCCACTGTCTCCGACGCCCTCCGGCGATAATTCCGGCCACCACCGCTAGCCCCACTGCTACCAGAGCACACAATCTTGCTCACCATCAACTCGTGCATCTGCCAGTACCTTTCCCTCGCTCGCGAGTGCTCTGCAGCGACGACTTCATCTTCGACTGAACTACGCCGCCGTCCGCTCCAACTCCGACGAGCCCCACAGGTAGTTTCCGACCACCCCTTCCCCTCTCGTTCACGCACACACCTACACCGTGTCCTTGCGCGTCTGACCATGCGTTTCGTTTGCCTCCTAGTGATCCCTGACACCGTCCTCGACGACGACTGAACGTGGCCGAGGTGCAGCTCCACTCCGGTGAGCAATCGCTACTGTCCCTGAGCGCCCCTTGTCAAGCCGACCGCACGTTGAGCATCACCACGTCCTTGCGATCACGGTGAGCACTTTCCCTTCCCTTCTAGCTTCCTGTATCACCGGCGCCGCCACCATCTGACCGTCGCCGCCGCGCGCAGCCGTCGAGCGCCGCCATTTCCTGGCTAGTGGATAGGAGCCGTTCGATTTAGATCGAAGAGACGCGATAGAATCACTTAACAGCGAAAGGGTACGCGTCCTGCGCCGTGCGATCTACCTAGATCCAACGCACCGCAGAGCCCAATCCGGCCGAACCGGTACCAGCGAATAGCGTTGCGACGCGTGGCCAGTTCTTGATTAGAACTGAATTTGAAATCTGATTAGAATGTGATTTTGAAAACACTATAACTTTTGATCCACACGTCCAAAAATTACAAACTTTATATCGTTGGAATCAGTGGAACAAGTCCTAGCCAACCATGCCATTTGTTTAGCAAAAAGCTTCTGTTAAAATGTTTGATTTTGCAGAAACATTTGTATGCTTGATTAGATTATAAAAATTGTTTAAAAATGAGTTTGGGGATAAAATCTTTGGCAATTGGATTGATTTGAACCTACTGACCATAGGAAACACTTTGTGGATTCAAAAATGTATTTGGTGAAACAAAATAATGATTCCTTGATTTAAAACCATTTCTAGTCAAATAGAAATGTGGTTTATTTACTAAAAATGGTTTTGGAAGAAAACTTTTGGGAAATGTTTTGTTTTAAACTCTCTAACCCCAAACACCAAGTTTTATGGTTTGAAAACTTATTTTGTGAAACCTATAGATTAATGCCTTAGTAAAAATATTTCTACACCACATAAAATGATACCTTGTTTTGAAAATGGCTTTTGAAGTGAAACCTTTTGCAAATGACTTTACCACTTTACAAAATGACCATTAGGTGCTTTCAAATGTCTATGACCCATTAGGAGCCACTTTTTCAAACAAAACGAAGCTTGGCATGCTTGCATGCATTACTTTGACTTTGTCAATTTATGTGATGTTTTGCTTGATTGGTAGATTGAACTTGTGCCTTGCTTGATTGAATTGTAGTGACTTGAAGAGTGTGATTGTTGCAAGGACAAGGAGTGAACTTATACCCTCTACCAAAAAGGCAAGTGATGCTTCATACTTTTGTCCCATTACTTTCACTATGCATTAGTGATTTTCTCAAAGTAAAACTTGCATGGAATTTTGCTAAGTATAAACCTTGCTATAGGAAAACCTAGTAGATGAAACCTTAGTAGGAATTTTTCCTAGGTTAAGATTCCTACTACTATCAAGATTAGCCTAGCTAATAGAAAACAAGGGTGGAATATATATCCATACTATGAAAAATTTCTAAGTCCGAGGACTTGTGTTTTTGTTTAATAAAAACAACTAAGTTAATGAATCACCTGGGTCGAATGGGACTTGCTTGGTGGATTTTGGTTGAGTGGTTCACAAGGCCCGTGTCTATGGTTTACCTTGTGTATCTCACTTGTGGATGGCCACCCAGGAACAAAGAGATTTGAGATGTCAAATGTTGAGAAGCTTCAAGTGCAACCACTTGGCATTATGGGGTCTGCCTGGATCATATAGGTTGCAAGAACTTAGCCATATGGACAGTTGGTGGTAGAGTTTGATAGGTTGGAACGCATCCATTTTGGTCTAAGGGAAGGCTTCTGAAAGATCTTGTCTTGGTGAAACCAAGTCTTGTGGGGAAAGTGCACCACCTCTGCAGAGTGTAAAATCTAAGTACTTAGCCATGTCCCTAGTAAAGGACAATTTGAGCATCAAGACATGGAAGCAATCAAGAATCTCATCATTCAAATTTCTAAGATAAAAACTTGTGGTTTGAACAAGGGTTAAAGGATCTTCAATCTTTGATTGAGAAAAATGTTTTTGTCAAGCAAAAACTTAGTGTTTTCAAATGTTAAGGAAAAATCTATTTTGAGCAATGCAAGCCTCAACTCCACTTAGCCAAATGCATATAAATGATAGACTCCACCATACTACCATAGTATCACTTGCCAATACAATTCAAATGTATTGACCCTTGTGGCTGTAACTTGTATGTTGCAGGTTTGATTGATTTAGTGAAGCGTGTTGATTACGATTACAAAGTCTACAACCAACATGTCTGCCTGTGGCACTTTGAAGATGAAGGACTCCATGCTTATAGATTTCTGCTGCAATGTAATGTAATAGCCAAATGAGCTATGTAAGATGTAATAAAATTATGTTATTCCTGGTTATAAAGTTATATTATGACCTTTGTTTCTTGATATTACATCTTAACTGTGGATGCTAGCTATTGATCCAGGGACTAGCATTGTAAACACAGGGGACTCTGCCTTATTTAAAGGTTGGGACCCTTACAGATGGTATCAGAGCATTGTGTTGCCTGTAGGATTTGTAAACCTAGGATTGGACAAAAACCTTTAGAAAAATAAGAGTTGTATTTGTTCCAAAACTTATTTACAAACAATCTTATAAACTCTTTCCTCAACCATTTTGGTTTGGACTCAACATCTCTTCTATATTCAACTTGATGGAAAAACCTACCCCATGGCCCAAGACTTCACCATGTGTAAAGGACTTCATCAACTCTAATGACTTCAACATCTTCAACTCTAATGACTTCAACTTCTTCAACTCTAATGACTTCAACATCTTCAGCATATTCACCAAGGATTTCCAACTTGGATACCACTAAGGACTACAAGTGAGACAAGGAAATCTTGCTCAAGATATGGAGTCTAAGGAAATACAACTAAGAAGGAGCCATCATCACCTTTGAAGTTTTGAGACCAAGAATTTTTCCTAAGGAAACCATGATCTCATGCAAGAAGAATCAACCAAGAAAGATGGAAAGATTTCAAGTGAACCATGTAGATGGACTACCATATTTTAGTTAAGTCAAACACACCAACTTATGTGGTGTAACAAAAATATTTTTTTTTGGTTGCCTAAAAATATGCTTGAACTTTGTTGTTTGAGTGAAATGTTTGGCTTGTGATTGCTTACACATTGCTTGTGTGAATTATGATGTGTGTGAATAGAATTATTCCCTTAGAAATATTTTGCCTATTCTAATCCCTACCCAAACAGATGACTTATCCAAGAAACTCCAACATCAAGGATGGTGACACCAACAACAAACAAGAGGACAACATGAAAGAACTTATAGCAACCCAAAACCAATTGAACCAAGAGACAACTCAGCTTTTAGCCAACAACAATGGACTAAACCCAGCCATACAAAGGATTTTGAAACTTCAATCCCAATTGTTGCAAGGATTGGTTACTCAAATGATCAACATGGGAGAAAACTTTTCCCAAAGAGCTAATGACAACAAGGATGACAAAGATGTTAATCTAGAAGGAACCCAAGCTAGCAATATTTTTAGAGACAAGGATCATGCATCCAAGGAACATGAAGATCAATTCCCTAATTGTGAAGAAGAAGATCATATCTCCAGTAACTGCCCCAAGAAGAGAGAAAGATTTCCCACCTATGAAGAACATGAACTAGAAGAACTCCTAGCTTTGGAGAAACCCAAAAAGCAAAAGAAGGACAAAATCCATGTGCAATGTCATAAATTTAAAGAAATGAGACACTATGCCAGTGACTGCCCAGAAAAGAAGAAGAACCAAAGAAACAAACAAGAAGAATTGTTACCAAAGGAAAAGAAAGATATTAGCCAAGTGTGGTGCAACAACTGCAAAGAGCTGGGACATTATGCAAGCAACTGTCCAGAAAAGATGAAACACAAGATAAACAAGCCTATGAGAGATCTCAGCCTTGTCACATGTTTCAAATGCAAGGAGCTAGGCCACTATGCAAATTTCTGTCCAGGAAAGATACACCAAGATCCCAAGCAAGCCAACTTGTAATTTTTGTTTGAAAATTTTTAAGGGTGGTAGTACCCTAGATGTTTTGAGCCAACTTGTAACCCTAGCCTCCCCAAATCTCGGGACGAGATTTATTTTAAGGGTGGTAGCCTGTCACATCCCAAGATTTTCCAAATCTTGTAATGTGAAAAATAAATGAATAAAATAAAAACTTTGTTGATTTTCAGAGTGAGAAGAAACTTTTTGAATCCATTTGGAAACTTTCAAAACCTATTTGGATCAAATAAAATCCTAAAGGGATTTCAAAAGTTAAATAAACAAGAAACTTAAAAATATTTAAAAATTACTATTTTGGATCCTTTAAATAAAAGATTTGGTTTTCAAAAGAAAAGATAGATTTATAAATAAAGATTATTTTATAGAGCCAAATTAAACCTTGGCCAAGTTTTTGAAATAAAATGTTTTGTTTTGATAAAAATAATAAAGGATTGTTTAAATAAAATAATAAGGATTTAATATCCAAATTTTATTAAAGCAAAGGCTTTTCCTTTTTAAATAAAACACTAAAACTTATTTATTTATTTTAAAAATAAGTTTTCTAAGTATTTTATATTCTCAAATAAAACCTACTGAAGTGTTTTTGGTTTTATTTTAGATTTCAAGATAAAGATTTTAATAAAACAAATCCTATTTGATTTAATAACTAAGGTCCATTTTATTTAATTATTAATGGAACCTAAAATAACATTTAAACAAGTTTTCCAAGTATCTTCTATTTTCAAATAAAAACCTACTGATTTGGTTTTGAAAATATTTAGATTTCAAATGGAGATTTTATTAAATAAATCAAACCCTATTTGATTAAATAACTAAAGGTCCATTTTATTTAATTAAAGAATGGATCCTAAAAAGAATAAAAAATATTATTTTATTTTGGGATTTGGTTTATGTTGAAAAACAGAACCAAAAACTCATTACAAGTGTGGTGATTGTTTGAATTGTTTGAATGTTTGAATAGTTGATTGAAATTCAAAATAGAAATTGATTTGGGAGAAAGAAAAAGATTCAGACAGAAAAAAATAGGAATCTGGTCGACCCAACCCAGCAGCCCAGTTTAGGCCCAACTCCAGCCCACCTTTCTTTCCCTCAGCGAAACGTTTTCTCACTCGAACTCACACCCACTAAGCCAATGACTGGTGGACCTCTTTCCCTCTCACTTCCTCACTGCCAGGTAGACCCCACCGCCAGCTCACCTGTCTTCAACCACGCGACCAGTTCTTCCTCCCCCCCTCTCCCATTTCTGCGATGAATTCACGAGCATCAATTCGCGTTAACGCAGCAGTTAATCGCTCCTGCAACCACGCTGTCTTAATCGCCTCGCCCTTCTCCTCCTTTCCCCTCAAACACCACGCTCTGAATGCCACCAGGCTGCTCGGAATCGTTCCCAAACCGCCACTGTCTCCGACGCCCTCCGGCGATAATTCCGGCCACCACCGCTAGCCCCACTGGTACTAGAGCACACAATCTTGCTCACCATCAACTCGTGCATCTGCCAGTACCTTTCCCTCGCTCGCGAGTGCTCTGCAGCGACGACTTCATCTTTGACTGAACTACGCCGCCGTCCGCTCCAACTCCGACGAGCCCCACAGGTAGTTTCCGACCACCCCTTCCCCTCTCGTTCACGCACACACCTACACCATGTCCTTGCGCGTCTGACCATGCGTTTCGTTTGCCTCCTAGTGATCCCTGACACCGTCCTCGACGACGACTGAACGTGGCCGAGGTGCAGCTCCACTCCGGCGAGCAATCGCTACTGTCCCTGAGCGCCCCTTGTCAAGCCGACCGCACGTTGAGCATCACCACGTCCTTGCGATCACGGTGAGCACTTTCCCTTCCCTTCTAGCTTCCTGTATCGCCGGCGCCGCCACCATCTGACTGTCGCCGCCGCGTGCAGCCGTCGAGCGCCGCCAGTTCCTGGCTAGTGGATAGGAGCCGTTTGATTTAGATCGAAGAGACGCGATAGAATCACTTAACAGCGAAAGGGTACGCGTCCTGCGCCGTGCGATCTACCTAGATCCAACGCACCGCAGAGCCCGATCCGGCCGAACCGGTACCAGCGAATAGCGTTGCGACGCGTGGCCAGTTCTTGATTAGAACTGAATTTGAAATCTGATTAGAATGTGATTTTGAAAACACTATAACTTTTGATCCACACGTCCAAAAATTATAACTTTATATCGTTGGAATCAGTGGAACAAGCCCTAGCCAACCATGCCATTTGTTTAGCAAAAAGCTTCTGTTAAAATGTTTGATTTTGCAGAAACATTTGTATGCTTGATTAGATTATAAAAAATGTTTAAAAATGAGTTTGGGGATAAAATCTTTGGCAATTGGATTGATTTGAACCTACTGACCATAGGAAACACTTTGTGGATTCAAAAATGTATTTGGTGAAACAAAATAATGATTCTTTGATTTAAAACCATTTCTAGTCAAATAGAAATGTGGTTTATTTACTAAAAATGGTTTTGGAAGAAAACTTTTGGGAAATGTTTTGTTTTAAACTCTCTAACCCCAAACACCAAGTTTTATTGTTTGAAAACTTATTTTGTGAAACCTATAGATCAATGCCTTAGTAAAAATATTTCTACACCACATAAAATGATACCTTGTGTTGAAAATGGCTTTTGAAGTGAAACCTTTTGCAAATGACTTTACCACTTTACAAAATGACCATTAGGTGCTTTCAAATGTCTATGACCCATTAGGAGCCACTTTTTCAAACAAAACAAAGCTTGGCATGCTTGCATGCATTACTTTGACTTTGTCAATTTATGTGATGTTTTGCTTGATTGGTAGATTGAACTTGTGCCTTGCTTGATTGAATTGTAGTGACTTGAAGAGTGTGATTGTTGCAAGGACAAGGAGTGAACTTATACCCTCTACCAAAAAGGCAAGTGATGCTTCATACTTTTGTCCCATTACTTTCACTATGCATTAGTGATTTTCTCTAAGTAAAACTTGCATGGAATTTTGCTAAGTATAAACCTTGCTATAGGAAAACCTAGTAGATGAAACCTTAGTAGGAATTTTTCCTAGGTTAAGATTCCTACTACTATCAAGCTTAGCCTAGCTAATAGAAAACAAGGGTGGAATATATATCCATACTATGAAAAATTTCTAAGTCTGACTTGTGTTTTTGTTTAATAAAAACAACTAAGTTAATGAATCACCTGGGTGGAATGGGACTTGCTTGTGGATTTTGGTTGAGTGGTTCACAAGGCCCATGTCTATGGTTTACCTTGTGTATCTCACTTGTGGATGGCCACCGAGGAACAAAGAGATTTGAGATGTCAAATGTTGAGAAGCTTCAAGTGCAACCACTTGGCATTATGGGCTCTGCCTGGATCATATAGGCAGAACTCAGCCATATGGACAGTTGGTGGTAGAGTTTGATAGGTTGGAACGCGTCCATTTTGGTCTAAGGGAAGGCTTCTGAAAGATCTTGTCTTGGTGAAACCAAGTCTTGTGGGGAAAGTGCACCATCTCTGCAGAGTGTAAAATCTAAGTACTTAGCCATGTCCCTGGTAAAGGATAATTTGAGCATCAAGACATGGAAGCAATCAAGAATCTCATCATTCAAATTTCTAAGATAAAAACTTGTGGTTTGAACAAGGGTTAAAGGATCTTCAATCTTTGATTGAGAAAAATATTTTTGTCAAGCAAAAACTTAGTGTTTTCAAATGTTAAGGAAAAATCTATTTTGAGCAATGCAAGCCTCAACTCCACTTAGCCAAATGCATATAAATGATAGACTCCACCATACTACCATAGTATCACTTGCCAATACAATTCAAATGTATTGACTCTTGTGGCTGTAACTTGTATGTTGCAGGTTTGATTGATTTAGTGAAGTGTGTTGATTAGGATTACAAAGTCTACAACCAACATGTCTGCCTGTGGCACTTTGAAGATGAAGGACTCCATGCTTATAGATTTCTGCTGCAATGTAATGTAATAGCCAAATGAGCTATGTAAGATGTAATAAAATTATGTTATTCCTGATTATAAAGTTATATTATGACCTTTGTTTCTTGATATTATATCTTAACTGTGGATGCTAGCTATTGATCCAGGGACTAGCATTGTAAACACAGGGGACTCTGCCTTATTTAAAGGTTGGGACCCTTACACCCCATAGGGTTACTATCTTGAATAAAATCAATAAAAATATAATAGGTGAATTTTATAAAACCTAAAGTAGATGTTTTGGACTTCTAGGGAACCATTTCAAAAAAATATTAAATTTTATAACTATGATTTTTTATTTGGCACAAAACATAATGTTTAACCAAATATGGTAAACAAACTTAAACAAGGGATGTTTTATAAACATTTTCATAAGTCAAATAATATTTTTATTTGGGTTTGTTTTATGTAAGAAGGGTTTTGTTGGGAGGACTATATGACAAGAGTTTTTTATGTTTTATCAAAACCATTTTAAAAGTTCTTTTTTCTCATAAAACAAAACATCTTCAACGGGTTTTAAAAAAAATTTCCCTATCCTTCTTGTTCCAAAATCTTTTTTTTTAGAAATAGGATTTGCTTTATTTTCATAAAATTTGAAAAGTTTTTTCTTTCAAAAATTCAAATAAGGAAAAAAAGAAGTCTGAGCAAACTATCTAAATGATTTTTAACATTCCAAAATTTGAAAAGTTTTGGGATGTTACACATGCATAACCAGTGTCGCACTTCTATGTCATGCACCACGGGTAAGTGGGCTGCCCATTTTCAACTCCACCCCCTTCCGCGTGGATCGTCTTTTAGTTTTGCAAAAAAAAAATACAAAAATGATAAACACTTCAAAAATAAAATCCTTTTGGATATAGGTAGGTTAAGTGGTCTTATTTGTAGGAAAATTAACAAGCATGAATGTCGACCTTTTTTTAACAAAAAAGCCCATGCCACTGTAAAACGGTCATAACTTTTGCATACAATCTCGAATGAAAAAGTTTTTTATATAAAAAATGATCTACATGAAATTTAACATCCGCTCGCAACACTTTTTAGTATCTCAAAATATGAAAAGAAAAAAGTTATGTCAAAAATATGATTTTTTCTGCAGAAAAAAGGAGCTCACTTACCTGTGACGTAAGTTTGGACGGGAGTCAAATTCGAATCCCCACCCAACCACCTACCCCCTTCTCCTACTCTTTCCCTCACATTCTCCCCATCCTCTCTTCTTCCTCCTCCTCCTCCTCTCTTTTGCCTCCTCCTCTCCCCCTCCTCCTCTCCTTCTTCTCTCATCCTCCTCCTCCTCTCCTGGGACCACATAGCCCTCCTTCGATCGCACCTTCTCTGGCCGCACCCTCCTTCAAAAGCCACGGCGCCACCTCCCGCCTGCACCCGCTCGACGCCGACGAGCACTAACACGGCCACGGCCTCCCGCACCTCCTTGTGGTGGTAGGTTGTGGTCGTGGCCACGACGACCATGCTCCGATGAGGCGAGGTGACGACGATGAGCGTGAGACTCGGTTGCTTTTTAGATTCAAAACGAGAACGTTTTCTGTAAAAAAAAAATTGTTTTTCAAAAAACATAGCCGTGCCGCACTGGGTAGCGTGTCACGAGTAACTGTTACTACCCATGGCGCACCACCTAGTACGCCACGGATAAATTTTACCCACGGCATGGGGCTCATGGCGCACTGCCAGTGCGACACGAGTATCCAAATTCCGTGTGCCACGGCTAGGCATTTCTCTAGTAGTGAAAAACATATAATGGACTAGTGGCTATTCAAACATGTCTTGCCGCTCTTCTTTTACTCTAATAGGTGTTCGGACGGTGTGGTGAAGGGTGTATCTTGGGTATGGTTACCGGAAATACCGATCAATTATTTTATCCATGGCAGTAACTTCTCTGTACAATTCCATCGCCTCCTCCATGATCTTCGGCTGTGATAACAGCCGCAATCGTTTCTTAGGATCGGGATGACCATAACCGACATTTCCCAGTACAGTATGTCCTTCAAATTTTGTCAACTTCTCAATGATCACAAGGGCCCAGCGTGGATCAAAACCAGCAGCGCCGAGTAGCAATATGCCTATGTAATCCGCCTCTATCTCAAACCTGCATACATAGGCAACATTATATATCAGGCAACCAACGTGAAATACAGAATGTAAATCAGCACGAAAAATGTGAAACAGAAGTGACCCCGCGCGCATTACCTGCGTGCAAAAAATAGCCGTACGGACGTCGGTAACCACTCGGCCCATTTGGCGACATCCGCCTGGTGCCTTGCAATGACGTGCCCAACCTAGCAAACGACGACAGTGTCAGATTGCACCATCCAAAATCAGGAAGTCATAATCAGTCCAAATTAAGATAGTTATTACCTCATGCGCAAGAACTGCGGCAATCTCATCATCAGTCTTAAAACGGTCAAGAAATCCCGTGGAGACCACGATTTTGCCCGCCGGTGTTATGTCTACGGCAGGATCGCCGTCTCTCACAAGTAGGACCTCCCAGTCGAGCCCACGCAGATGGCTCGTGTGCGGGCGTGGCGCGCATGCCTTTCTTCCCCATTTCGGGCGCTTCTCCGCGGTGACGCGGAGCATGGGGGCATCGTCGTCGATGTCGTCGTCGATGCCGAGGCCACGGTGGGCAGCTCCGACGACTCTCTCCGCAATGAGACGGACGCGGACGCTGGCAGGGTCGTGCGGATCGACGGTCTCGTAGTTGGCTGCTTTTGCGTCGGCGAAAACAGACTCGCCGAGGTCGCGCTCTTCCTGGTGGGAGTAAAGGAGCAAGTGGGAGCGGTTGGTGCAGGGGACGATCTCCCGGTCGTAGTGGCTGCTGCAGACGGCCATCGCCGTGGCGCTCAAGGTGACAGCCGCCGTGGCCGTGGCCGCGGCGAGCTTCCCGAGGACGAAGCTCCGCGGCGGGCGCGGGGAGGTGGACAGTGGACGCAGGGGCAAGGCAGACTTGATGTGCGCGGATCCTCGGATCAGACCCGGATCCTGCATCACGCGCCGCGGGGCGGCGTGGCCGCCGTGGTGGTGGTAGCACCGAGTGGCCGGCGCCTTGCGGCGTAGCGCGACCTGGGTCTGGGTGAGCAGGGGCCGCGTGTTCCTCCTCAGGCAGTTCATGGTTTGTGGTATTGTTTCCTTGGTCCGGTTTGGGGAATTTGCTTGCAATGGCAAGCAGATCGATCCATGGAGAGCTCTTCTTCCTCGATCTGGGTATCTAATAAGGGCCGGCCGGCCGCGTGCGTGCGTCCCTGGCACGACTCCAAGTCGGATCGGAGTCCGTTGGGTGCACATACTAGTACTGGAAAATAGGGGGATTGGCGGCGAAGGAACGTTCAAAGCGAGCAGTTCATTCAGAGGAAAAATCCCGAGGCCCGATTAGTATCGCCAATAGTACCACAATCGGCCCAAACAACAAGCTGGTCAAGCACATCTGTACCACACAGGCGTACCCCTCCGCTTTAAGCCATCTCCGTCGGAGCGACGCAAATTCTTTCCGTTTAGATGAACGATTTGGGTCCGTGATTCGGTCTGTTCAGTCGATCGCGCACAGTACGATCCAAACTGTTAAAAACGGACAGGCTAGCCCAAGAGAAGAAGGCTCATGTGCGTCTTCATCTGGGCCAGCCTGCGCGTCTGTCCGAGCAGACCTATCCGTCACTCAAATCTGGATCACGAATAGATCGAGCGGACCAAAATAATCCGGATGGGTCGTACAGCGCTGCGCAGTCCACACGCACCCATATGGACACGAACGGTTTGCGTCGCCCCGGTGGAGATGCCCTAACGAGGCTGCCAATTTACTCCATCCAGAACATCTTTTTTTTTCATGCATAATGTGAACAATTGTTTTTATACTATAGAGTTGTGTTTACTTACTTTTTTGTTTCTTGTTCCTCCTGGTTTCTTATTGATAAATTATTTTCTTGTTTTACATCCTTGTTCACATTAACTTTTCCCTTTTAGGCTTTGTTCGGTTTGCACGGCATCAAATCCTACTGGGATCCATTTCACACGGCGAATGGGTTATCCCCTCATGTCACCAAAATCCCCAGTTAACCCCCTCCATTAATTTCACCAATCCCCATAGTAACTTTGGACTGTTCGGTTAAGCCCCAGGGAATATCAACATATGTGCAAAACTGAAATATTCTCTCTCCACCCGTATCAACTTTTCCACAATTTAAAATACTCAAAATTTCATACATGAACCACTGGACCTTCTGCTTATTTTGAGACAAAATTCAGAATAAACATATTCCTTTTCACACCGGTTAAACTCATGTTTTCTACTATGTTAGCGTACAAGTATTTTGAAATTAACTAAAGTCAATCTAGACAAGAGCTTTTCCAACATCAGTCCCGGTGGCGGAATATCAACTGCAACCTGTGCATCCCGAGTCTTCTGTCATCATAGTACCTATCTTCTTGCATCAGATGTCCATGATATTTCTGAAATCATCACCACAATGCAAATACGATATGTGAGATACTCATGGAGTCGCTTTCGGAAGACAAATGCATATGATATTAAAACAAGATCATTTGTTTGAATCTTGTCCTCAAAAAGAGATAAGAACGTATAGGATATGGACATTCATGTACCAAAACAAGGATATGTTGTATGCAGGTCCAACAGTTGAAGTGAATGATTGAATAATTGACTTATTGATTGGAAAATAGAAGAAAAAACATCAACAACTATTCAATTATCATCTACTACTATACCCTAATTATGTATCAAAATGATTATTGTGTAACAAGAAAGATAATCATCATGCAGGAGACGTGGTGACTAACAACAACGTAGTACTCCCTTGTACCAATACATGAACAGCCGTGCCTTCTTCTTGCACGCAGGTATAACATGCCGCCATATTCCTGTAGAATGTGCCTCATTCTCCGATCAGAATCCCACAACATGTACTTGATGACCAACCAGCTAAAGATCTTGCATTTTAGTGGTGCACGGGATCTCCAGATGGGAGTAGCGATCATCGAAAGGGTATGTTATGCATGTAACAGCACGGAGCACCAAGTCTACAACTAAAGAGTGTACCGCACCTACACCGATTGTATGATGGGCCATACCTGAGCTAGAGGCGTCTACATCAGCTGTCGTCGGATCAATGTGGCGACCAAAACGCTTGCATCGACCCAGCCGGCTGCTTGACCCTGCTGTGTGGGCGCTTTAAGTAGATGCAACATCGAAGGGAGCCGTGATGAATATGACATTCCTGAACTTATTCCTCTCTTCTTTGAAATTGTACTCTCTCTGAAATTGTACTCATCTCTCAACTACTTCCTCCTCTCAATTTGTACCCGAATCCTGCTACTTATTCTAGATCTGAGCGAGAATTGAATCGAGCATAACAGGGTATAACTATGAAATAACATCTGATGTGTCTCGTGCCGTGTACTGACCTAAAGATGCAGAGCCAAGCAAACATGTCTGTCTCATTCTCATATCATTGCACATAAGCAATCTCCATCCAAAGTTTGATGCAATGTCGGTAACCATCATCAGTAAGTCATCCATCTGTTGAGCACATCTGAAGCCAAGCGGTTGTTATTAAACCTTGTGATCACCTTCTCCATGACAGCCAGCGCAATGTCTACTGCCGACAGGGAACCAATCCAGTGAAATTGCCAAAAGAAGATTTTTCTTCCATCACCTATTGTAATCTTCACCGAGCTCTGAAAATTTTCACTAACATAAAACTGAAACCGAAAGGAGAATCGAATTAAACCGTTCCTTCACCTAACAAAAATCTGTTAGTACTACACTCTACCGTTGTGCCTTTTAACTGTGGATTGCTTACAGTTGGCTACTATATCTGAAGCCTCCATTCAAGATACCTACATCAGTACTGGAACTCCACTTGAGCAGTTGATGTGAAATCAAGAACCGAGAAACCAGGAACCCTAGTTTTTTCAGAAACGAGGAAAGTGAAGGAAGGGTAGGAGGAGGGATCACCAGTGAGAAGATCTCCTTCGGAGGTGGTGGATGGCGTTGTCGCAGCCGCTACCTCCGAGTTCTGATGGCGCCCGGTACTTGTCGTGGGAGCGCTTCGTTGGAAACCCCAAGAGCAAGGTGTGATGAGCACAACAGCAAGTTTTACCTTATTAGAGACCGAGGTTATCGAACCAGAAGGAGGAAGGAAACGTCACACAGGTGTTGCAAGCAACGTGGAAACCTGCACAACACAAACTCAAGACTCTGTCCCAACGAATGGTCTAGAAGGTAATGGCTTGCAACAAGTAAACAAGTAACAGTGGAAGATGTATCAATGGTAAAGATTGGACCGGGGTCCATAGCTCACTAGAGGTGCTCTCCTTAGGTAAACAACATGGCATGAAGGGTAAAAAATTACAGCAGGGCAATTGACAGGAACTGAGCAAGGCATAACAATGCAATTACTAGTTAGAAAGATCCTATGAGATTCGATTGGGCAATTCAAAAAGATACATAGACCGCCATCCAACTGCATCTATGACTAGAAGTCCACCTTCAGGTTATCATCCGAACCCCCTCCAGTATTAAGTTGCAGGCAACAAACAACTGCTTTAAGCAAAGTGTGTAAAATAAACAGTCCACATGTTCCATGAACAAGAGACCGTTGTTTTCTCCCTAGTAGCAACAACACATCTACAACCGAAGAGATTATTGTCACTTCCCTTGGAAACTAGAGGCATGAACCCACTATCGAGCATAAATACTCCCCCTTGGAGTCACTAGCAACTACTTGGCCAAGATAGCCACTAACAACGGAGAGCATGCAAGATCACAAACAACACAGACATGATAGAATCATAAATACAAAACCATTAATCAAACCAACATAATAATCTCAATATACATCGGATCCCCACGAACACAATATGCATGATTACAAATAGATTAGATCTTGATCATGAACGGAGCTCACAAGATCTATACATTAAAGCACAAAGGAGGAGATACAACCATCTAGCTACTACATGGACCCATAGTCCAAGGTGGAACTACTCACAAATCATACCAGAGAGAAGGCCTCCGAGATGATCTCCCCTCCGGCAGGGTGCCGGGAAGAACTTCAGATCCCCCTGATCTATGGACGATGGTGGCGGAGGCTATAGACGGTTTCGTGGAGATTTGATCCGGTTCTTAGGGTTTAGGCATCGTGGGCTTCTTATATGCGAAGGGGGGCCGAGGAGGTGGCTAGGGTCCCCACACCCTAGCCAGACGCGGGCCCACCTGTGGCCGTGCCTGGGGGGGTGGCCCCTCTGGCTCGCCTCCCCGTTTCCCCTCTGGACTTCTTGTTCCCCACGGAAAGTTATTGACTTTGGCGTTTGTCCTGTCCAATTCCGAGAATATTTCTTTATTAGCTTTTCTAAAACCAAAAACAGCAGAAAACAGGCAACTGGCACTGTGGCAACTTGTTAATAGGTTAGTACCATAAAACATGTAAAAAGCACCTCAAAGTGTAGACAAAGCAAAGCAAAGTAGATACTAATAAGCATGGAACATCAAAAATTATAGATACGTTTCCGACGTATCAATATCATTGAGAACCGCCAACGGGGTACCCCTTGCACATGGTACAGGAGCTTTCCCATAACAAAAATGACAAGGCAAGCAGACAATGAGCATCTCAGCAATCTTTTTATTTACTATATGCATATTTTATTATTGAGGATGCTTCATAGATAGCTCACTATCGTAGTGCTGCAAGTTTCCATCATGATTAGGCATGGCTTAGGCTAGCGTCCCAGGCGTTTCTCTAACACAGAATACAAACTCGATGGACTTACAAGTTCCCCTCTTATTTCATACCGGTGACATCCATAGACAAAAGAGCATGATATCAACTGAGTACAGAGTACAAGTGCAATGTTGAAAACGTTCCTCATGACAGCATGGTTCTGCTAATTCCAACGTATAAGTGCAAGCATATACAACATAGCGTCACAATGGTTCAAGTTTATTAGGGGCAAAGAATATAAAGTGTGCCATCAAGTTCGTGAGAGCTTTAATCACCAAGTTTTCACATAGTAGTTGGAAGATAGTTGAAAACAAGAATATACTTGGAATGGTGTAACACACCATGCATAGGAGTTTATAGTGGACACTTTGGAATAACTTGGTTTCTTGGGAGTTGTAAGCATGATTAGATCTTACTCATACAAGTGGAAGCTAGTAAAAGACTGGGAGCAACCAACTAAGAGAGCAATAATGGCCATAATCATGCAGAGCAACAAAGCATTACTAATCAAAACATAGAGTGGTACTACAAGTCAAGGACTAAATGATCATAGAGGCTAATGGTGACTTGTGAGAGTCATAACATGGTGTAAGCATGTGCCAAGTCAACCCAAACAAAGCATTAAAGGAGAATACCACAATACTATGCTTTTGCATGCTAAAACAACACATAATTTCTTCAAGGCACACTAAGCAATCTCAATGACTTGGAGCAAGCCATGCTACATCAATAATTACTATGCATAAGGTCAAAACAACACCTAGCATGGCATGATAAAGTCTAAGTCACAGTCAATGCAAGGTCCTCTTGCACTTCAAGCAAGAACTTACTACTCCTTTCCAACACCAAGCAACTTATTTGCAAAACAACACAGCGAAATCGAGGGTTGATACGCCCAATTTGAATCACCATTCTATATCATAATTTACCTCTATTCATTGATATTTTTTCTTATTATGAGGTATTACTTATGTCTTTTCATCTGTTTATGCATGTTGGATGACTCTTGGAGGATGAGCTGCCGGAGTCTGGATTCTGATGGAAAAGAAGGCGTTTCGGTGCAATTTCACGAAGATCAGAAAAATACCAGAAAAATATGGAAACATATTATTTTACCGGAGGAAGACTAGAGCCAGAAGGAGGAGCGAAGGGGGGCCGCAGGGGTCCACACCCCCTAGGCACGGGCCCACCTGAGGCCGCGCCTAGGGCAGGTGTGGCCTACCTTCCCGGCTCCCGACTCTCCCCTTCGCCTATAACTTCCCTTCGAAACCCTAATACACGGGGGGGGGGGGGGGGGGCGACCACAGATAGATTTCTGCCGCCTCTGGGGGAGGAAAACACTGAGAGAGAAAGATCTCTCCGGCAGATAGATTTCTGCGGGGGAATTCCTTCCAGGAGAGGGGAGACCTGTAGGGTTCGCAGCATAGAAAACAAAATTTTTCCTACGATGGGAACAACTATGTACCAAGATCTATCTACTAGATACAAACAACGGGAGGATGTATATCCGTAGAGAACATACCCTTGAAGACCGACAAAGCTTAACGAGTCCAAACTCGTGGTTGATGTAGACGATCTCTTGCCGATCTCAAGATCGAGAGGAAGTCCTAGCGCCGCAAAACAGCAGCGCATCCGTGCTCGCACACACGTTCGAGGCACCGAGCAACCTCCGCCTCCTCGCTCCAGCGATGCAGCGGAAGCACAACTCTTTCTTGCCGAAAAGCCACCGGGAACATGTATCTCGCTAGTCCGAGACCATGGGGGATAAATACTAGAGGGGGAGAGAGATCCTTCACGAGGAGGTGTGAGTGAGAG
Organism: Avena sativa; assembly: GCA_916181665.1. NCBI lineage: Eukaryota > Viridiplantae > Streptophyta > Magnoliopsida > Poales > Poaceae > Avena > Avena sativa. The sequence continues at coordinate 383,577,069 of OV702284.1, forward strand.
AGAGGGAGGGGGGCACCTTTTATAGGGAGAGGGGGGCACCCAAGGGGCCATGCGCCCAGCCATGGGGCTGCCCCCACCTCTTCCACATTCATGTGGGTGGACACTCCACTCACTCAAATGCCTTTCAATTCCCTCCACTAAAAAACCCACTCAAATTCCCATTAAATTTCCACCAAATTTAATGCAAACTATCATTAAATAAAACTCCTTTTATTTATTCAGAATTTTGTCAATTACTTTAATGACAAACATTCACATATAACCCCTTGCTAGTATTTCATTTCACATGCAGAAACACTTTCTGCAATTTCACCCGAAAACCCATTTCGGTATCTAGTGAAATAAATTCCTGCGCTTGTTATTATTTTCGGCATGAAACTTTTGCTCCAATTGGATGTCGGTGTCTCTTAAGTGTGTCACCCTACGGTTCGTGAATAATGCGGACATGATCGAGACCCCTCTCGGATCAATAATCAGAAGCGGGATCTGGAGACCCATACTGACTCCCGCACATTCAACGATGACTTTCTTGTGATCGTCGGAACCTTTTACGCTAGTATCTTAATCCCTTTGTTTCGCGATATATTACATGTCCGAGATTCGATCATCGGTATGTCCATACCTAGTTTGATCTCGTTACTGACATGCACTCTTTTCTCGTTCCCGTGATATAACATTCTAGTGATCAAATCACTTGCTTGCAAGCTAATCAATGTGATATCACCGAGAGGGTCTAGAGCATATCTATCCGTCATCGGGATGAACAAATTCCACTCTCGATCCATGGGCCTCAACATAACACTTTAGTAGTTCTGAACCCATCTTTATAATCACCCTGTTACGGTGTGACGTTTGATGTTATCAAGAAACTCTTCCAGTGTTAGTGATTGACATGATCTCATGGTCTAAGGATTAGGATCACTTCGTAAGTTGTTATAGCAATATAAACTCAATGAATTTGATCGTAATGCTATACTTCGGATGAATGTTCATCACACCATTACACTAATGTTGTGATCTCGTTATTAACAACATCCAATGTCCATGATCAGGAAACCTTTGATCATCTTGTTAATCAACGAGCTAGTTTATAAGAGAGGCATAACTAGGAACTTCCTTTTTATTTATTAAACACACATGTATTAACGTTTCCGTATTAATACAATTATAGCATGTAAAATAAACATTTATCATAAACAAGGAATACGATAATAACCACTTTATTATTGCCTCTCGGGCATATTCCCTTCAGTCTCCCACTTGCACTAGAGACAATAATCTAGTTTGAGAACTTTGCGTATTGAACACTTATGGCTTTCCGGTGTTCCATGTACGCAATTGCAAGTGGTTAACATAATCTACGGATCTGACGCTTCAGGTCCGTGTGTATTTGCATGTCTTTGCGTCTTCACGCATCACTCATTCTCCAATGAGATGGCATTGTATAAATTTGGTCTTTCGGTGAGACCTTCAGTTCCTTGGGGTTAAATCTTGTCGATACTATTGTCATACAATATATCTTTAGTGTTAGCCCGTTGCGAACCACACCTTAGTTTGATAACAAACTACTTGACACAAATAACCTTCTTTGCTGCTACTATAGCAGTCATATACTTAGCCTTTTTGTTGTAGTATTCGTCACAATGTCTTAACTATGGATTTCATCCAAATCCATCATGGAATCTCCTTTCCATTACATTGTGCCACCCATAGTTTAAATTGAGAAAAACTTAATTTGTATCTTGTGACAAAACTAGTATCAATGTAACGCTTTACAATGAACTATTTGTAATTGTTTTGTCACCTCTACACAAATAAATTCTTAGTTCTTCCAAAAGATCATAAGAATTTCCTTACTATTGTCCAATGATCATTTTATGTTTCATTCTGGTATATGCTCATAACACTTAGAGCATAGGACATATCTGGATGTGTACATATCATGGTATGATTGATCAAATCATTCTTGTGATTTTACTCATCAAGTGTCAAAGCACTTGAATCTTGTTTCACTTATCAAGTGTCGATACACTTGAATCTTGATTCAATTCCTTTCCATGCGACAAGAACTGTTTCTTGTCGTTTCTATATTGAACTCCTTCAATATCTCATATATGTACGTTTGGCATAACCATATTGGCGTCACAGTCTATCCACTATAGACATTCATGCTAAATATTCGGATTTTGCCTAAGTATTTCATCGAAATGAAATTCCTAACCTTTGTCAATAAAAGATACATCATTTCTAATTGATAAGATGTCCTTCACATAATGTATTAGAAATATGTCTCAGCGCTCCCACTTAATTTCTTGCAAATGCAAGCATCTTCATCGTCTCCTGATGAAAACTCCTTTTCATTAAGGTGAAGTTTCCAACTCCGCGATGCTTACTTCAACCATTGAAGTTTGCATGCCCTTTTAGCATCCTTTGAATTTTAACAAAACCCTTTGGATCGTGTCATGTACACGTCCTAGGTAACCATTCTATTAGAAGAACTTTGTTTTGTTTATTCATCTACCATATACCAAATTATATGTAGTGGTTGCTACTTTAATCCGTCCAGACTAAATATCGCTATGAAAGATCAAATCTTGTCATAGTCAACTCCTTGAACATTGTCATAAAATACTTTACGACATGTCGACTATTTCATAGATGTGAAACATCCATGTCTGTTTCTTTATAGATCCAAATACGACCGATAGGTTTTTACACCCTTCCGGAGGGTCTTCCAAGTTCAAAACTTGATTTCTCGTGCATGGAACTATCACGGATTTTATGGGTTCAAGCCATTTGACGGAGTTAGGGCCCATCATCGCTTCTTTGAATGTAGTAGGTTCATCATTGTCAAACAATAATGATTTACTCTCAAATCTTAGCATTTGATTGTTTATTCGACCGACTTGGTTCAATAAGAACTTAGATCTCCGCGACCACAACCTTTGAGGCACATAATCTATGAGCATTATGGCAGCCTCAGGAACGATTTCCGGTGCTGCACAACTCAGCACATTTATCTAAGGTTCGTTAACCTTATCAAAGTTCTATTGTCCTCCCACTTAACTTTTATGAAAAATTCCTTCTTCAAGAAACTTCACATTTCAAGCGACAAACCCTTTTGTCCTCGGTGTTATGGAGGAATAACCAATTGTTATTCGAAATAACCTACAAAGACATGCTCATCCGACTTTGGTTGTAAACATCTTACTTATGTTTAGCATACCAAAATTTAAGAAAGGACAACTTGGGTTTTACCCCAAACCATAACTCATATGGTGTCATTTCAACGGATCAAGATTGAGCTCTTTTCAGTGTAAAAGCGGTAGTCTCTAAAGCTTTAATCTTTTAAAACATAATGGCAGTTTTATAAATAACACCTTTGATCCAACCATATCAAACAAGGTTTCATTACAAATCTCAAACACTCCATATTCCTATGGTGTTTCAGGATATGTAAATCTAGGTGTTTTGCTAAACTTGTAACTCAAATAAATCCCTTTATGATAAAATCATAATTCATTTATTTTCTTGTTACACTTGTAACTCAAACAAATCCCTTATGATAAAATCATAAACCATTTATTTTCATGTTACAATGATTTTCCACTTCATCTTGAAAGTCTTTGAAACATTTTCAAATATTTCACACTTCTTTCTCATTAAGTGAATATTCACTCCAATTTCAGGAGAAAGTATACGAAGTTGAAACCCATCGCTTACGACTACACATAATGGACTACATACATCGATATGTATAAATTCCAATATTTTAGTCGTTCGTTCTTCTTTGTCCTTTGAACGAAGTTTTAATTATCCCGAGGAAAGTCTCACAAGCGTCACTTGATCAAATGTTAAACCCCTCCTTTATAAAGGATAGGATCCCTGTGATTGCAATGCTAGTCCCTGGATCAATGCTATCATCCACAGTTTAAGATGAAGTACACAGATACAAAGGTCGTTTATTACATTCATTCCAGAGATAAAAACATAGTCTTTTACAACTTAGGGCCATAGGCCTAATACAAGAGTTTTAAGGAATAAGTAAATAAACACAAGTCTTCATCTTCATGTGCCACAGGCAAGCATGTTGAGTGTAGACTCATGACTCCTATTCATCATCGGAGTAACCTGCAACATCACAAGTTACAGCCACAGAGGGTCAATACTTTGGAATAGTATTGGCAAGTGATACCTTATTATATTTTAAGTGGACTATATTACTATATGCATTTTGGCTAAGTGTAGCTTGGCTTGCTTTGCTTGAAAATAGGTTTTTCCTATTAGTTGAAATCACTAAGTTTTTCTTTGTCAAAAACATTCCCAAGGAACCACCAATAGACATTGAGGTCCTTCACCCTTGTTCACCCACCAATTTTTATTTAGAAGTTGGTGTGATGAGATTCTTGTAGCTTCCATGTCTTGATGCTCAAAGTGTCCATTTCCTTGGACAAGGCTAAGTACTTAGGTTTTCCATCTGCAGAGGTTGTGCACTTTCCCCACCAGACTTGGTTTCCCAAGACAGGACCTTTCAGAAGCCTTTCCTTAGTCAAATGGACACGTTCCATCCTATCATCCCATCTACCACCAACTGTCCAAGTGACTAAGTTCTAGCAACCTATATGATCATGGCAGAGCCCATATTGCCAAGTGGTTGCACTGTAAGCTTTCTCAACACTTGGCCTCCAAATCCCTTTGTGCCTGGGTGGCTTACCACAAGTGAGATACACAACCCAAGTCCATGGCCTTGTGTAACCACTCAACATAACCCATACTTTCCATTCCACCCAGGAGGTTCATTTGACTTAGTGGTTTTATTAGAAAAGTATAAGTCTCTTGACTTAGAAATATTTTCTTTATAGTAAGTGTAGTTTTTCACCAACCCTTGTTTTGCTATAAGCTAGGCTAAGCAAAGTATGGCAACTTATCTTAGGAATAATTCCTTAGCAAATCTACTAGACTACATAGGATTTCCCCAACTTTTGCATTGGACAAAATAACATGCAATACTATAAAATATCTAATGCTAGTTCAAAAACATAGGACAAATTTATTCATGTAAATATCACTTGCCTTGGTAATGGGGAGAGTAGCACTCTTCACAATCACAATCACTAGCAAAATCTACACAAGAAATTAAAGCATACAATTACTCACAATTATATTCAACCAAAAATAATATGAATGCATGCATGCAAGAATTTACTAAGTGGTGATTTTTGAAAATTCTACCAAGTATGCTCATGTCTACAGAAACTTAACATGTCATAAGTTTGCCAACTAAACTTATTTGGCCCCAATATAATTTACCAAATTAAATCTATATCTAAAATGGCCTTAAACTTGTTCTACAAATAAAGTCATTTTTAACTGTTACTATATGCTAAATAAATTGGATATTCAGAAAGGCCTTGTTTCACTGAATCCAACGGTATAAAGTTTGCAAAAATCTAACGTGGCATTCAAAAGTTATAAGCATTTGAAGTTTGAATCTAAATCTGGTTTTAAATTCTGTTTTTAGTTTAAACCTTGCCACGCGTCGCGTTATTACCGGCGCGTACCGGTTCGCACCGGATCACCCTTCTGTGCCGTTGGATCTAACTAACGCTGCACGGCTCAGATCTGTCCATACCCCTTCGTTAAGTGAAGTGTTTCTACGCGTAGGATTCAGATCTAACGGCTAAAAATCTCCTAACCAAAATCGAGCGGCGCTACCGGCGGTGACAGGCGGCGGCGCGTCAGTCGGTGGCGGTGCCGGCGTTCTAGGTCGCCCGGGGAAGGGAGGAGATGCTTACCAGAACCGCAGGAGGCTGCTGATGCTCAAGGTGGCAATGGCTTGGGAAGGGGCGCACGGGGTCGTCGGGGATTCCTCGCCGGAGTTCGCGAATGCGTCAGCCACGGTCAGTCGTCGACGTTGGCGAGGTTCCTCGTCGCGCTAAGCCAAAATAGGGGTACTGTCAGATGCGTAAGACGATGAGGATTCTAGGCGTATCAGTCAGAGGGCAAGGGGCGGTGGCTACTTACGGAGGGAGGTCGCCGGAGTTCGTGCAGAAGACGGTGGCGGTCCAGTCGTCGACGTTGCCGAAGCTATGGGTCATGCGAAGGCAAACGGAGAGTGTCAAAAGATGCACAGAGGTTCACTGAACAAGATAGCGTGAATGCGAGGCCGAGGGGAACTCGAGGCTCACCGGAATTCGCCGGCGCAGTCGTCGGAGACGGCGGGGTTGCAGAGAGAAATGCGCGCAGCCTGGGGGCGTTCTGTGCTTGGGGTTTGGGGGAAAAGAGAGAGGGGACAGAGGGGGTTTATATAGCCTGGTCAAGCGCGAGAATCACTCGGCCATTGATTCGAATTGACGCCGCGATTAACACACAGGAAACGGCCGCGTTGATTGGGGACGAACAGGTCGTGCGGGTGGAGACGACGCTGGTGTGGAGATGGCCCGCTTGTCAGCGAGGTGCGCGGAGTGCAGGTGGGGTCTGCTTGTCAGCGGCTCAGCACGTGCGCTCGCGCGTGAGAGAAGAAATAAAAGATCCCGGGTGGGCTTGCTGGGCTTGATCCGTTGCTGGGCCAGATTCTGGCCGCGCGGCCCTTTTCTATTGTTTATTTCTTTTCTTTTTCTATTTCTATTTTCTGGAATGGTTTTTGATATGAATTCAAATCCTTTTGAATCCAAACTGTTTTGGGAATTTTTGAAGGGTTTTGTGGTTTCAAAAACAGTCATTCTAACTAAGTGTTTACCCTGCAAGGCTTGGTCAAGCTTGGTTTTCAAAGTAAACAGAGATTTGCTCTAGTTTGCAAATATTTGAAATAGGGTTTTGAAACCATTTCTAAATTTTGAATCTTGGGTTAAAAGCTTCACCTAATCTTTCCATCAATGGAGTCAAGCAAACAAGTATTTAAACTTTCAAAATTCAAAGGGTGATGGTCATTTGGGATAAATTGTCCACATGAAATCATAGCTCCAACTTCTGTCTCTAATTGAATTTTAAGAAAGCCCTAGATGGATGAATGATGCAAAGATGATATGAATGAGTTTTGAAACTATGATTTTTGGGATGTTACAAATCTAACCCCCTTAAGATGAATCTCGCCCTCGAGATTCGGTTTGGCTAGCAAATAGGTGAGGGTGGTCTTTCCGAAGATCATCTTCTCTTTCCCATGTTGCTTCCTCTTCGGAGTGATGGTTCCATTGTACTTTACAAAACTTGATAGTCTTGGTCCTGGTAACTCTTTTTGCGGTCTCTAGAATTTTGACAGGCTTTTCCTCATAAGTGAGATCACTTTCTAGTTGAACTTCTTCCAAAGGTATGGTATCCTTCAAAGAAGACTCTTCCATTTCTGGGTGACATTTCTTAAGCTGACTCACATGAAATACGTTATGGACTGCTGATAGAGATTCTGGCAATTCAACTTCATAAGCAACTTCTCCCTTGCGACTCGGAATCTTGAATGGCCCAACATATTTTGGTGCCAATTTTCCTTTGACTCCAAATCTTTTCACCCCACGGAGTGGTGATACTCTGAGATAAGCTCTATCCCCAACTTCGTAGGTGACTTCTCTACGCTTAGAATCCGCGTAGCTTTTCTGTCGGGACTATGCTATCTTCAACCTGTCCTTAACCAATTTGACTTTCTCTTCGGCGTCTTTGATAAGATCCGGTCCAAATAAGCTCCTTTCGCCCACACAATTCCATAGCAATGGGGTGGTACACTTCCTTCCGTAGAGTAACTCAAACGGTGCCATTCCAATACTAGATTGATGGCTGTTATTGTAAGAGAACTCCGCGTAAGGCAAACTTTCATCCCAACTTGCTCCATAATCTAAAGCACAGGCTCTCAACATGTCCTCAAGAATTTGGTTGGTCCTTTCTGTTTGTCCATCCGTTTGAGGATGAAAAGCAGTGCTAAACTCCAATCTCGTTCCTAAGGATTCATGAAGCTGTCTCCAAAAGTGAGATGTGAACTAGGTTCCTCTATCTGACACAATACTCTTTGGCACACCGTGAAGGCATACAATCCTGCTCATGTAAATTTTAGCTAACTTGGCACTTGTATAAGTTGTCTTCACTGGTATAAAATGAGCCACTTTAGTTAGGCGATCCACTACCACCCATATGGAATCATATCCTGACCTGGTCCTTGGTAATCCGGTAATGAAATCCATACCAATATTTTCCCACTTCCATTCAGGAATCGGCATTGGTTGAAGCAAACCTGCTGGTTTCTGGTGCTCCGCTTTAACTCTGCTACACACATCACACAAAGCAATATGTTCGGCGATGTCCCTTTTGAGATTGTTCCACCAAAATCTTTCTTTCATATCCATGTACATCTTGGTGTTTCCCGAGTGAATAGAATATGGAGAGTTGTGACCTTCTTGTAAGATCAGTTTCCGTAACTCCGGGTCTTGTGGAACACATATACGTTTCCCGTGCCATAAAGTACCTTGTTCATCTATATGGAAACTCTTAGCCTTCCCTAGACTAATGTTTACCTTAATCTTTTCAATTTCCTCATCAGTCTTCTGGACTTCTCGGATCTTGTCCAATAAAGTGGGTTGAACATCTAAGGACATGAGATGTCCTTCTGGTACAATCTCCAATCTGAGTTCTTTGAATTGCTTACACAAGTCATCTGGCAATTCCCCTTTTGTAAGGCCATTTACAAATGTCTTACGACTTAGAGCATCCGCTACTACATTTGCTTTACCGGGGTGGTATTGCAAATTTAAGTCGTAATCTTTGATAAGTTCTAACCATCTCCTTTGTCTCATGTTGATTTCCTTCTGGGTGAAGATATACTTCAAACTCTTATGATCGGTGAATACTTCACAACGCTTTCCCAAAAGGTAATGCCTCCATGTTTTGAGTGCATGGACGACAGAGGCTAACTCCAAATCATGAGTAGGATAGTTTACTTCATGAGTTTTGAGTTGTCTCGAAGCATAGGCTACGACTTTACCATCTTGCATAAGTACGGCACCCAAACCTTGATGAGAAGCATCACAATACACTTGGAAATCCTTTTCCAAATCTGGCAGACATAGAACTGGTGCTGTTACAAGTCTCTTCTTCAATTCTTGGAAACTGACTTCGCAACCTTCAGACCAAGCAAATTTCTTGTCCTTCTTTAACAATTCTGTCATAGGCTTAGCAACTTTCGAGAAATTTTCAATAAACCTTCTGTAGTAACCTGCTAAGCCGAGGAAACTACGAACTTCTTTCACATTCTTGGGTGATTCCCATTCTATCACAGCTGAAACCTTAGCAGGATCAACTGCCACACCATCTTTTGTCATCACATGACCAAGAAAACCAACTTCCTCTAACCAGAACTCACACTTGCTGAATTTGGCATATAGTTTATGTTCCCTCAGTTTCTCAAGTATCAAGCGTAAGTGTCTTTCATGCTCTTCCTTGCTCTTGGAGTAGACCAAGATGTCATCGATGAAAACGACAACGAACTTGTCAAGGAATTCCATGAACACCTTGTTCATCATATTCATGAAGTATGCCGGAGCGTTGGTTATTCCAAAAGGCATCACAGTATACTCATACAATCCATACCTTGTGGTGAATGCTGTTTTTGGTATGTCTTGCTCTCGTATCTTGAGTTGAAAATAACCTGACCGAAGATCAATCTTCGAGAATACACATGCTCCTTCTAGCTGATCAAATAAGTCGTTGATTCTTGGCAAAGGATACTTGTTCTTGATGGTAACCTCGTTGAGAGAACGGTAGTCAATACATAATCTTTGTGTTCTATCCTTCTTATCTACGAACAATACCGGGGCTCCCCAAGATGATGAACTTGGTTGAATAAACCCTTTCTGTAACTGTTCTCCTAGCTGTTTCTTGAGCTCCTTCAATTCATCAACTGACATTTTGTATGGTCTCTTAGCTATTGGTCCTGATCCTGGCACCAAATCTATCAGAAACTCCACATCTCTATCCGGTGGCATTCCTGGTAGCTCTTCCGGAAACACGTCCGGATACTCACATACTATTGGTACACTGTCCATCCTAACCCCCTTAAGAGAATTTAACTTACCTCCTTTGGATTCAAAGTTTGACTTGAATTTTATTCTTTTACCTTCGGGGGTTGTGAGGGTAACTGAACGGTTGGCACAATCTAATACTCCTTCATACTTAGTCATCCAATCCATTCCCAAAATCACATCCAGTCCTTGGGAATCCAGAATTATTAGATTCACTGGAAACTTATATTTTCCAAACTCTATGACTAAGTCATGACAACCTGAGTTTACTATCATTTCTCCCCCCGGAGAACTTACTCTTATAGGACACCCAATGGTTTCTACCGGCAGTTCATTTCTTTCAACAAATGCCTTTGATATGAATGAATGAGATGCACCGGTACCAAAGAGTACAAATGCTGAAATTGAATTGAGTCTGAACTTACCAGCCACGGCATCAGGTTCCTCATAGACCTCCTCCACATTGATGTGGTTAACCTGTCCTTTCTGGAAAGGATTCGGCTTGTTAGGTCCTTCCACCTTCTTTTCGGGGCACTCATTTGCATAGTGTCCCATCTTCTTGCATTTGAAGCATTCAACCTGACTGATGTCCTTTTTAGGAGGTTGACCTCCACTTCCACTACCATTTCCACTATAGTGGCTCTTATGTCCACCCTTGTGGTTCTTGTACTTGTCCTTGTCATGACTGCGGTGATGCTTGTTGTCATGACGGTTGTGTTTGCTGAATTTCCCATGTTTATGGGATCCTGAGTTGCTACTGTCATCATAGTGAGATCGTTTGTGAGACGATCCCGAGCTGTGTTTGTCGGAGTGTTTCCTCTTCCTACTCTCGACTTGCTTCATTTTACTTTCCAAAATAGCAGCCTTGTCACACAACGACTGATAAGTTGGAACATATGCCACAGACAACTGTAGGTTCAGCTCATCATTCAAACCCTCCAAGAACTTTTCCTTTCTCTTGGCATCTGTATCAACCTCATCCGGTGCGTAGCGCGCCAGATTGTTGAATTCTTCTATGTATTCTGCCACGCTGCGGTGGCGCTGTTTCAGGTTGTGAAACTCCTTCTTTTTCAGACTCATTATCCCTGATGAGATATGAGCCGTGCGAAAACCATCTTCAAAGATAGCCCAAGTCACCTCATCAATAGGAGTGGTGATTTGGAAGTTGTCCCACCATGTGGCGGCTGGTCCTTCCAACAGATGTGCTGCAAACCTGACCTTTTCAGCATCCGTGCAGCCCACGGTCACTAAGTCTTTGTTCACAGAACGTAACCAGTCATTGGCTACCATGGGATCAGTTGTTCCCAAAAACTTTGCTGGCCTCAGACGCAAAAATCTGGTGAGCATATCGAAACCCGGAGGGTTATTGTTGTTGTTGTTGTTGTTGTTGTTGGGGTCGTTGTTGTTGTTGTTGTTGTTATTCTGGTTTTGGATGAACGTTGTCATCATTTGCATAAGCTGTGTTTGCGCATTCATCATTTGTTGCATTTCCGGGGTGATGTTGTTGGGGTTGGGGTTTGCGCGACGGGGAGGCATCTGTGGTTTGTTCAAATAGATAAGAATGAGATACCCATAGATGATTCATGCACAATACAACATAAGCAAACACATAACAAGCAACATAAGAACAAAGGTTCAACAACCACATAATAAGCTCATGAAGTAGAACACACAAGTGGCAAGCCATCCACATGTCGGATGGTCCAATAATAAGTTCACAATAACGAGTATGAATATGAAAGGTAAACAAGTAGTCAAGTCTACTCATCAGCGTCAATCTCCTCCTCGACGAAGGTAAGACCTGCGTTCTCCATCGCGGTCTTGTTCTCCTCAATCGTAGTGGTCAAGGAATCGACCTTGGCCTTGAGAGCCCTCTTCTGGGAGCGAAGCCTCTCAATAACCATCTGCTACTGCTCAAGCTCGAAGTCCTTGGACTTCAGTTCCTCGGTCATGTCCCGGATTTTCTTGTTCCTGTCCTGGACGCGTTTCTCCTGACTCTTGAACTTGCGATCCTGAGCCTCGAACTTCGTCTCCATTTCCTTGATCATCTCATCCTGTTGTGCGAAAAGCTTGTCCTTATCGCGTAGCTGCACCTGAAGCTCGTCATTGCCAAGCATGACGTTCGTCCTATCCGTATCTACGTGCCTGAGAAGAGTCTCTAAGTCCTGAAGATAGAGGCGTATCGGCTCTGCAGTGCTCCTCGAGTCGTCCTCAAAGTCGATGGAATCTCCATCAACATCACGCCTTCCGAAGGCGTGGAAGTGAGTGCCCCTAACCTGTCGGGAGTGACGGCCTAACAGTCGTCCTATCAGGTCCTGCATGACTACCTCCATGCCTCTCTCCCTGTCGTCGTGCATCAACTTGAAGACGATGGCCTCCGTAGTAGGCTCAGTCTGGCGTCCGGGCTGGTTCACCTTGAAGCCCCAGAGGTCCTTCCTCTCGAACTTGGTGAGTGGGTACACCGTGATGGTAGGAAGAGGGAGATCGAGCAGAGTGGTAAGCTCAACGATACGGGGCCCGAAACGAGTAACCTGGAACTCCTCAACAGTGCTGACGGCAATAGGCATCTATTTATAAAATTGAAAAGTTAGAACAACACTTATTTAAAATGAACACAAAACAATCATCTCATACATAACCATGGAACACAATTTCACACAAGTCATGCTTACATAAATCCATTACATCAAACAAGGTCCAACTTATTTAAGGTATCATTTTGGAAAATAAGGTGATAAATGGTGGTCCAACTAACGAAGTGTTCTTACAATCCAATCTCACGGGACCTATTATTAAACACTATGTTCCTAGATGCAATCCACCAATCTTGCTCTCTTGACTCTATCACTAAGTCTATAACATCTCCCCTTATCTCTTGGTTGGTGTCTTCCAACTCTTGAGTAAGCTCCTTCTCTTTCTCTAAGTCCTTTTGGAGGTTGAGCATTCTGCACTTAACTCTAGCACTTAGTTCTTTGATAGTCCTCCAAGCTGCATCCCTGGCTGACTCAAAGAATGTGGTGTGCATTGTAGTGTTGGTGTACATGCAGAATCCCCTTTCTTTGTGGTTGTCTTCCTTGTTTTTGTACAAGTGAAGTTGCACCCACCAATATTCCACTCCTTCATCCATCACTGGAAAGCCCTTGTACACGGCTTCACCATGTGCATCCATTGCCTCCATGAGATCCTTGAGAACATTGGGAAACTCAGTTTCACACTCCAAGGTCATGGTCATGAGTGGTCCCTTCTTCACGGCTTCGTTGATGGAGTTCATCTACAAAGGAAGTTGAAAGAGATTAGAAAAGTTTTACGAGAAGAATAGACAAGTGTAGAAGTATTTGAAAAACTTTTTCCTTAGTGGTTTTCCAATCCTAGGGTCATAATCCTACAGGCAACACAGTGCTCTGATACCATCTGTTAAACCCCTCCTTTATAAAGGATAGGATCCCTGTGATTGCAATGCTAGTCCCTGGATCAATGCTAGCATCCACAGTTTAAGATGAAGTACACAGATACAAAGGTCGTTTATTACATTCATTCCAGAGATAAAAACATAGTCTTTTACAACTTAGGGCCATAGGCCTAATACAAGAGTTTTAAGGAATAAGTAAATAAACACAAGTCTTCATCTTCATGTGCCACAGGCAAGCATGTTGAGTGTAGACTCATGACTCCTATTCATCATCGGAGTAACCTGCAACATCACAAGTTACAGCCACAGAGGGTCAATACTTTGGAATAGTATTGGCAAGTGATACCTTATTATATTTTAAGTGGACTATATTACTATATGCATTTTGGCTAAGTGTAGCTTGGCTTGCTTTGCTTGAAAATAGGTTTTTCCTATTAGTTGAAATCACTAAGTTTTTCTTTGTCAAAAACATTCCCAAGGAACCACCAATAGACATTGAGGTCCTTCACCCTTGTTCACCCACCAATTTTTATTTAGAAGTTGGTGTGATGAGATTCTTGTAGCTTCCATGTCTTGATGCTCAAAGTGTCCATTTCCTTGGACAAGGCTAAGTACTTAGGTTTTCCATCTGCAGAGGTTGTGCACTTTCCCCACCAGACTTGGTTTCCCAAGACAGGACCTTTCAGAAGCCTTTCCTTAGTCAAATGGACGCGTTCCATCCTATCATCCCATCTACCACCAACTGTCCAAGTGACTAAGTTCTAGCAACCTATATGATCATGGCAGAGCCCATATTGCCAAGTGGTTGCACTGTAAGCTTTCTCAACACTTGGCCTCCAAATCCCTTTGTGCCTGGGTGGCTTACCACAAGTGAGATACACAACCCAAGTCCATGGCCTTGTGTAACCACTCAACATAACCCATACTTTCCATTCCACCCAGGAGGTTCATTTGACTTAGTGGTTTTATTAGAAAAGTATAAGTCTCTTGACTTAGAAATATTTTCTTTATAGTAAGTGTAGTTTTTCACCAACCCTTGTTTTGCTATAAGCTAGGCTAAGCAAAGTATGGCAACTTATCTTAGGAATAATTCCTTAGCAAATCTACTAGACTACATAGGATTTCCCCAACTTTTGCATTGGACAAAATAACATGCAATACTATAAAATATCTAATGCTAGTTCAAAAACATAGGACAAATTTATTCATGTAAATATCACTTGCCTTGGTAATGGGGAGAGTAGCACTCTTCACAATCACAATCACTAGCAAAATCTACACAAGAAATTAAAGCATACAATTACTCACAATTATATTCAACCAAAAATAATATGAATGCATGCATGCAAGAATTTACTAAGTGGTGATTTTTGAAAATTCTACCAAGTATGCTCATGTCTACAGAAACTTAACATGTCATAAGTTTGCCAACTAAACTTATTTGGCCCCAATATAATTTACCAAATTAAATCTATATCTAAAATGGCCTTAAACTTGTTCTACAAATAAAGTCATTTTTAACTGTTACTATATGCTAAATAAATTGGATATTCAGAAAGGCCTTGTTTCACTGAATCCAACGGTATAAAGTTTGCAAAAATCTAACGTGGCATTCAAAAGTTATAAGCATTTGAAGTTTGAATCTAAATCTGGTTTTAAATTCTGTTTTTAGTTTAAACCTTGCCACGCGTCGCGTTATTACCGGCGCGTACCGGTTCGCACCGGATCACCCTTCTGTGCCGTTGGATCTAACTAACGCTGCACGGCTCAGATCTGTCCATACCCCTTCGTTAAGTGAAGTGTTTCTACGCGTAGGATTCAGATCTAACGGCTAAAAATCTCCTAACCAAAATCGAGCGGCGCTACCGGCGGTGACAGGCGGCGGCGCGTCAGTCGGTGGCGGTGCCGGCGTTCTAGGTCGCCCGGGGAAGGGAGGAGATGCTTACCAGAACCGCAGGAGGCTGCTGATGCTCAAGGTGGCAATGGCTTGGGAAGGGGCGCACGGGGTCGTCGGGGATTCCTCGCCGGAGTTCGCGAATGCGTCAGCCACGGTCAGTCGTCGACGTTGGCGAGGTTCCTCGTCGCGCTAAGCCAAAATAGGGGTACTGTCAGATGCGTAAGACGATGAGGATTCTAGGCGTATCAGTCA
Organism: Avena sativa; assembly: GCA_916181665.1. Taxonomy (NCBI): domain Eukaryota; kingdom Viridiplantae; phylum Streptophyta; class Magnoliopsida; order Poales; family Poaceae; genus Avena; species Avena sativa. The sequence goes on from OV702284.1 coordinate 383,592,625, forward strand.
GAGGGCAAGGGGCGGTGGCTACTTACGGAGGGAGGTCGCCGGAGTTCGTGCAGAAGACGGTGGCGGTCCAGTCGTCGACGTTGCCGAAGCTATGGGTCATGTGAAGGCAAACGGAGAGTGTCAAAAGATGCACAGAGGTTCACTGAACAAGATAGCGTGAATGCGAGGCCGAGGGGAACTCGAGGCTCACCGGAATTCGCCGGCGCAGTCGTCGGAGACGGCGGGGTTGCAGAGAGAAATGCGCGCAGCCTGGGGGCGTTCTGTGCTTGGGGTTTGGGGGAAAAGAGAGAGGGGACAGAGGGGGTTTATATAGCCTGGTCAAGCGCGAGAATCACTCGGCCATTGATTCGAATTGACGCCGCGATTAACACACAGGAAACGGCCGCGTTGATTGGGGACGAACAGGTCGTGCGGGTGGAGACGACGCTGGCGTGGAGATGGCCCGCTTGTCAGCGAGGTGCGCGGAGTGCAGGTGGGGTCTGCTTGTCAGCGGCTCAGCGCGTGCGCTCGCGCGTGAGAGAAGAAATAAAAGATCTCGGGTGGGCTTGCTGGGCTTGATCCGTTGCTGGGCCAGATTCTGGCCGCGCGGCCCTTTTCTATTGTTTATTTCTTTTCTTTTTCTATTTCTATTTTCTGGAATGGTTTTTGATATGAATTCAAATCCTTTTGAATCCAAACTGTTTTGGGAATTTTTGCAGGGTTTTGTGGTTTCAAAAACAGTCATTCTAACTAAGTGTTTACCCTGCAAGGCTTGGTCAAGCTTGGTTTTCAAAGTAAACAGAGATTTGCTCTAGTTTGCAAATATTTGAAATAGGGTTTTGAAACCATTTCTAAATTTTGAATCTTGGGTTAAAAGCTTCACCTAATCTTTCCATCAATGGAGTCAAGCAAACAAGTATTTAAACTTTCAAAATTCAAAGGGTGATGGTCATTTGGGATAAATTGTCCACATGAAATCATAGCTCCAACTTCTGTCTCTAATTGAATTTTAAGAAAGCCCTAGATGGATGAATGATGCAAAGATGATATGAATGAGTTTTGAAACTATGATTTTTGGGATGTTACATCAAATCAAAGACTCCAAAAATCCATGAAAATGGAGATTCTTCATGTTTTCTTTCCAATATAATTTAAACAGCGATGTCACTTCGTAAGTGATCTTTCAATCATTTGTCTTGTGACACTTTAGCATTAGGTTTTATGGATGTGATTTCTCCAACTAGATTTGTAAATCATCCATCTTATATGGAATACGATAATTATTTGAACAACCTTTGTTCTCATAATACCTGATTCAAATAACAATTATTAAAACAAATCTTGAAGTCAAGCCTTGATGTCAACGAGAAATACAAACAACGGTTTGTTTGTTTTCGATGAACATCATCACATATTCTCTTGCTAGTTACTTAGGCCATTGTGGTTCATGAATTGCGTCGTTCTGTATGAAAATTTCATACCAACCAATTCGGTATCCAATACCCAAGAACCACATTGTTTAACAAGCAAAGAATACAACCATAACATGTATATCATTTATATACCTAAATTGGATATTTCCAATCTTTTATTTTCTGCCAAATATATTTTATAGATTCTCTTTCAGCATTTCCTTTTCCTTTTTAAAAGAATCTATCAACATCAAAAGTGGCGCCATCTACATGACACATAGTCCAAAGCGTGTATATTAAAATAATAATACCTTTGGACTTGCACTTTGAAGTAGATCACCATCATCAAAATGATCGGTATTCTTTCAAAATCCATTATTTAGTAATCTTTTAGTGTAGTAAACACTTTACATACATCTTCTATTCGTCCTTATCATGACGAATTTCATGATCAAGCTACTGTAGCTTATAAAGGAGAATCGTGAGTATAACATTACTTTCCAAAAACCTTTTGGATGATTAGGATGTCTAGCATCTCCAACCTTCGTAAATTCTCATCCAATATGAGAACATATATTATACTCTATCATATTGCAACCAAAACATTGTTTCAGATATCGTTATATCTGCCACACATGATGGTTTCTGAAACAATTCTTTCAGCTCCTAGATAAACTTGATATTAAAACAATCAAGAATCGTGGAGGCAAACATGATACTTAAGATAGTAACACTGGAATTGTTACTCTCGATTTAATATCAACTATTAAATTTCACGGAGTAAATAGAGTTTGCTGAAAGTTTGCAATAGGACTTTAAACTTTAGATTGACACTCAACACAATACGATACTAGTTCGTAAAGTATATATCCAGGATTCTATAGTTCTATTATCTCAATTACAACTATGCATAAGGTGGTGAACGAATGCCAATGACTACAACAAATTATGCAAATTCACTTTGATTTAATTTATGATAAATTGAGTTCTACTAATCCAAATTAGAAATGAACTCCCACTCAAAAACGACACCCCTCGTGTCTTTTTGGTGATTACATGAACCAAATCCACTACACCAAGTCCGATCATCACGTGAGTCGGTGTAGCTTCAAAGGCGAGCATCCATATGGTCATCATATCAAAACATATGACTCATGCTTAACCTTTCGGTCCGTGTTCCTAGGCCATGTCTGTACATGCTAGGCTCGCCAAGTAGGAACCTTAGTATTCGCGTGTGTAACTGTCTTACACCCAAGATATGTTCGTGGATTCAAGTACACCCGATCATCATGTGATGTCTTGAAGCGACGAAACATTGTTGGTGCATATTTAAGGAAGAACACATTCTTATCTTGATATTTAAATGAGGGATCATCTTATTATGCTAATAAAACGCCAAACAAGCAATATAAGATGCAATCAAACATCACATGTTAATAAGTGAAATGATATGGTTCCCGCATATGATCTCCATCATGTGCACCGTGGTATGATCTCTATCATACCTTTATGTGTAAGGCCAAGGTCTATGGAAATTACACGCTATGTGTGTTGTAAGAGTATCATCTCATACTTCTACTTACAACATCACCATATCATAACACTAGCCCAGCAACAATCTAAACTAGACGCCTCTAATTTATCCATTGCAAGTTTTACGTGGCTTAGGGCTTTCGAAGATAGAACCGTTCTTACCTATGAACATGAACCACAACGAGGATAACCAAATTGTTGACAACTCGTTGCAAATTAGATATTGACTATAGTAGGAGAGATAGACACCCTCTAGCCACTTATGCAAAACTAGTTGCATGTCAAGCGTGGAACAGGTCTCATGTGCGAGGACATGTAAAGTTTGTCCGGGCCGCTTCATCCCACTATGCCACCAATATCCAAATTACAACAAAGAAGAAATAAAATGATCATCATCGCCCACATACACATATGTGTACTACCCGTGCAAAGTATCTACGCATAGATCCGGCTCTGATACCACTGTAGGGTTCGCAGCATAGAAAACAAAAATTTTCCTACGATTGGAACAACTATGTACCAAGATCTATCTACTAGATACAAACAACGGGCGGATGTATATCCGTAGAGAACATACCCTTGAAGACCGACAAAGCTTAACGAGTCCAAACTCGTGGTTGATGTAGACGATCTCTTGCCGATCTCAAGATCGAGAGGAAGTCCTAGCGCCGCAAAACAGCATCGCATCCGTGATCGCACACACGTTCGAGGCACCGAGCAACCTCCGCCTCCTCGCTCCAGCGATGCAACGGAAGCACAACTCTTTCTTGCCGAAAAGCCACTGGGAACATGTATCTCGCTAGTCCGAGACCATGGGGGATAAATACTAGAGGGGGGAGAGATCCTTCACGAGGAGGTGTGAGTGAGAGAGAGGGAGGGGCACCTTTTATAGGGAGAGGGGGGGCACCCAAGGGCCATGCGCCCAGCCATGGGGCTGCCCCCACCTCTTCCACATTCATGTGGGTGGACACTCCACTCACTCAAATGCCTTTCAATTCCCTCCACTCAAAAACCCACTCAAATTCCCATTAAATTTCCACCAAATTTAATGCAAACTCTCATTAAATAAAACTCCTTTTATTTATTCAGAATTTTGTCAATTACTTTAATGACAAACATTCACATATAACCCCTTGCTAGTATTTCATTTCACATGCAGAAACACTTTCTGCAATTTCACCCGAAAACCCGTTTCGGTATCTAGTGAAATAAATTCTTGCGCTTGTTATTATTTTCGGCATGAAACTTTTGCTCCAATTGGATGTCGGTGTCTCTTAAGTGTGTCACCCTACGGTTCGTGAATAATGCGGACATGATCGAGACCCCTCTCGGATCAATAATCAGAAGCGGGATCTGGAGACCCATACTGACTCCCACACATTAAACGATGACTTTCTTGTGATCGTCGGAACCTTTTACGCTAGTATCTTAATCCCTTTGTTTCGCGATATATTATATGTCCGAGATTCGATCATCGGTATCTCCATACCTAGTTTGATCTCGTTACTGACATGCACTCTTTTCTCGTTCCCGTGATATAACATTCTAGTGATCAAATCACTTGCTTGCAAGCTAATCAATGTGATATCACCGAGAGGGCCTAGAGCATATCTATCCGTCATCGAGATGAACAAATTCCACTCTCGATCAATGGGCCTCAACATAACACTTTAGTAGTTCTGAACCCATCTTTATAATCACCATGTTACGGTGTGACGTTTGATGTTATCAAGAAACTCTTCCGGTGTTAGTGATTGACATGATCTCATGGTCTAAGGATTAGGATCACTTCGTAAGTTGTTATAGCAATATAAACTCAATGACTTTGATCGTAATGCTATACTTCGGATGAATGTTCATCACACCATTACACTAATGTTGTGATCTCGTTATTAACAACATCCAATGTCCATGATCAGGAAACCTTTGATCATCTTATTAATCAACGAGCTGGTTTATAAGAGAGGCATAACTAGGAACTTCCATTTTATTTATTAAACACACATGTATTAACGTTTCCGTATTAATACAATTATAGCATGTAAAATAAACATTTATCATAAACAAGGAATACGATAATAACCACTTTATTATTGCCTCTCGGGCATATTCCCTTCAAGACCGTCGCCATAAACACCATCATCAAGCTAGGCTTCATCGGGATCAGCATCATCATCCACACCATCATCTCCACCAGCACCATCATCACTACTCCATCCCGCTATAACAATTGTGTTGGATATTGCTTTAGTTCTTAGGGGAAACTTTCCCGGTGTTGATTACTATTGTAGTTGATGCTTGTGAGTGGAACCATTGGATTATTGTTTATGTTCAGATTGTTATCCATTACCATATCATCTTTGATCTTGATCCATATGATGTCTTGTGAGTAGTTCGTTGTGTTCTTGAGGACATGGGAGAAGTCATGTTGTTAGTAGTGAGTCTGTGATGAGTTATTATTCAATGGTTTAGTATCTAAGTTGTGGTGCTATTCTTCTAGTGGTGTCATGTGAACGTCGACTACATGACACTTCACCATTTATGGGCCTAGGGGGATGCATTGTGTTATTGGCTACTAATCGCGGGGTTGCCGGAGTGACAGAAACCTGAACCCCCGTTAGGACACCTTTGCACAAGGGAGTGTAGGATCTCAGAGTTTAAGGTTGTGGTTAGATTTATATCTTAATTACTTACCTGTAGTTACATATGTCTGTAGGGGGTTTAATCACAAGTATGTATTAGTCCTAGGAAGGGTTATATGTTAGCACAGGTTCACCCACACAACACTTACAAACACCAAAGAAGAGTACTCGGCTATTTGAAGCGAAAGCACTTGACAGAATTCCCATGTGTCCTCGAGAACGTTTGGTCCTTATAAGTATTTCCGTTGGCTTGTACTTTGCTAAGAAAGGATTGGGCCACTTGCTCCATTTGTTCGTTACTTCTGTTACTTTCTCTTTGTTTTGTTGCTTTGTCAAAAAACCACTAAAAATCCGTTTGCTAAGTAATCACAGGGATTTACTGCTCCATACCACTATTCAGCACCTTCTGCTCCTCGTTGGGATCAACACTCCTATTTATCGAAAATACTACGATACAACCCCTATACTTGTGGGTCATCAAGACTATTTTCTGGCGCCGTTGCCGGGGAGTGAATCGCTATTGAAGAGTGGAACTGGTAAATGAAACTTTTACTGTGAGTATTGCTTTTGTTACTGCTTGTTACTTTGTTTCCAATATGGATAACCCACTTGGTTTTCTGTTTGAGAAAACTACTACCACTGCTAGGGTAGTAGATGAACCACCTCCTGTTGAGATAGATCCTTTTAAGATACCTACAAGTATTGTTGACCATGTTATGGATAACTATTATTTTGGGGATGGAACTGTCCATACTGGTGATCACTTGCTTTTTATCCATGAATTATGCGGGTTGCTTAAGTGTACAGATATCACAACTGAACATGTGAAGAAGAAGTTACTTTCCATATCCTTTAAAGGGAGAGCTGAAGAATGGTATAAGCTGCTGAAGAATGGACAATCGATGGAATGGGAGGAGATGGCATCTCTCTTTTACTCTAAATTTTATCCTCCTAGTGAAATTCATAAATATAGAAATATTATATATAACTTTTGGCCTCTTGATGGAGAGAGTACAACTCAAGCTTGGGGGAGATTGAAGTTACTAATGCTTAAATGTCCTATTCATGAACTCGCTAACAATATTATTCTCAATAACTTTTATGCTAGACTTTCTCTTCATGATAAAGATTTACTAGATGCTTCTTGTGCTGGATCATTCACACGTATGAAGGAAGAAGCTAAATGGGATCTCTTAGACCGTATTCAAGATAACACTGAAGCTTGGGAGAATGACAAAGGAAGAAAGTCAGGTATAAACTATGATTATGAATGCATTAAATCTTTTATGGGAATTAATGACTTCCGTGATATTAGCAATGAGTTTGGTCTTGATTCCCAAAGTATTGCCAACTATTTTAAAGCCTTTGCCTCTTACATAGAAATTCCAAAGAAGAAGTGGAATAAGTACCGTGCTCCTTATAAAGATGTTGTTAATCATGTTCCTATTAGAAGTACTCAAGTTTGCACTACTGGTCATATTGTGCCTGAGCCTCATGTTGATAAAATGCCTTTCCCAGCTAAGGTAAAGGAGTATTCTATGATTATTAATGCAAATAACAAAGGTACAAATAAAACTATGGAGCCTGGTAAGCAATTGAGTGATGAACCTATGGTAGCTATTGCTGTCACTAGAAATATAGAGGATGAGCACATTGTCTTCTATGAAGATGCTACTAATATTATTTGTCATCCTAGTAAGTCTAGAAAAGCTAGTGTTCTTGTGCTTTCTGTTAAAATTGGTGATCATTGATACTATGTATTATGTGATATTGGTGGTAGTTCTAGTGCTATTCCTTATGAGCTTTATAGGGAAATTATGCATGAGATTGGTCCTTGTGAGCTTGAGGACATTGATGTGGTTATCCACCTTGCTAATAAGGAAACCATTTGCCCCATTGGCATTGTAAGAGATGTGGAGGTTCTTTGTGGTAAGATTAAGTATCCTGCTGATTTTCTAGTGCTTAATTCAGCAGCTAGCAAAACTTCTCCTATCATTTTTGGTAGACCTTTATTGAACACTTGTGGAGCTATTATTGACTGTAAGAAGGAGAAAGTTTTAACTAAGTTTGATGGAGATTCTTATGAGTTTAAATTTTCCAAATTTGCTAAAGCTCCTTGTGAAAATAGCTTGCCTAATAAAGATTTCAGGATGGAACAACTTGCTTCTATTGATCCAGTCTATGACCTTGGACCTCCTTTTGATGACTGTAAGTATGCTCACTCTAATGATAAAGTTGTTGCCAGTGAAAGTTATATTGTTAAATTTATTCAAAGTGCTACTGAAAGTTATTATGAGAGAGGGAAACATGGTTTTATGCATCTCAATGATGTTAAGTTTCCCCATTTTATTTTGAAATCTCTAAAGTTGCATCTGTTTTGTCTTCCTATGCTTGTGCCTTTTTGTTTCAACAATTCATTTTCTCATTGTACTCCCATGCATAGGAAGTGGGTTAGACTCAAGTGTGTTGGTTATTTTCTTCTTGATGCTCTCTTTCACTTCGAATGTATATATCCTATGTGAGCATCTTTGAAAGTTTCAAGCCTAACTTAAAGGCATTAAAGAAAAGTACTTGTTGGGAGATAACCCAAGAGTTTTGTCGTGTCTTGGAAGTTATTACCTCAGTGATAACCGCTCCTTATCCTTTTTGTTTTGGTTTTTGTGTCAAGTACAACTACTTTTGTGAAGTAGAAGAGTTGTGAAAAGTGGCTGTCGTGGGACAGATTTTTATGCTGTATTGTAAAAATTCATGAGGGAGCTCAGTACTTCGGATTGAGCTGCATTTTTCTGAGATTTTTCTCCAGGTTGTTACCAAACTTTAATTATTTCTGCACTTTTTGATTTGAGCAACAGAAGGTCTTCTAAAAAATCAATCTTTACCTGCTGGTATGTTTGACATATTTCTGCCATCATTTGCATTTTCCTCTTACAAAAGCCTTTGCTTTGATGGGTTTTCAGTTGAAGTGTGATCCAAAGGTTTATGGTTTTTGCTTATACTAATGTTGTCATTGAGTTTGTGCAAAGGTTTTGTATAAAGGAAATTCTCAGGAGAAAGAGGAAAGGAATCTGCCGAGTTCGTCTTTGAATAGGTAAAGTGGTGAAAATAGAAGGTTCGTGAAACTCCAATCTTTTAATATTTTTGTTGTTTTTAACACATAAGGGAAGTTACGAGACAAAACTGAAGAGGAGACGGAGCCCGGGGTGGACAAACCCACCCCAGGCACGGGCCCTAGCCTGGCCGCGCCTGAGGGGGGTGTCCTCCCCTCGAACTCCATCTCCGCCTTGTTTCTGTGTAAAAACCTTCCTTATGTGTTGAAACTTCGTAATATATAATCCCCCGGATCCCCCGAGGTTCGTGCATCATGCTCTCGTTGTGTTTTCGTTTTGATATGTTTCTGTGAGGAAATCTTCTCAAGTTTAGAGCGCCATGGCCTCCGCCGACGACAAAGGAAAGAAGCTCGAGGAAGAAGAACCTCAAGTTCCAAAGGAGGAGATTCCGGTTGGATATGAAGGTGGCATGGAGGAGGACAAGCATCCGGACAAAGCATTCAGATCTTTGAACAAGGAAAAAAAGATGGAATAAAAAGCTATTTATGGAAATTACTCTGCTTGGATCCTGGAACATCTGGAAGGAGAGAAACAACCTCTGGTTTAATAACATACAACCCTCAGTTCAGGCCTGGAAGTCAAGATTGGTTGTTGATCTGTCACTACTGATTCATAGGACAAAGGAGGATTTATACCCACTCATCAAAAGCATTATCCATAGTTTGTAAATCTTGTGAGGTCTTAGGTATTTTAAACCTTTCTTTTGGGAGATTTTTTATCCCCTTGTATTCTGTAAATATGTAACACTCCAGACTCTGACCTTTTATTAATGAAAATGAGGCAGTGGGAACCTTTCCTAGTGTTAATACCCTCAAAAAAAGGACAAGCATCCGGACACCCGCGCTACCATCGCGAGCATTGCTTTGGTGGTACGACCTACCAAGCTTAAGAGGACATCACGGATGTCTACAGGAGGGAGAGCTCCGCGCCATATCCTTGCTCCACGCACACTTCCTCCTAGTACCCCTTGTTCTAACCGTGCAGGGAAGAAACGCTCTAATTTGGAAGAATGGAGAAAGATTAACAAGGATTGGGATCCTCGGTCTGAGTTGATCATGAGCTACATTGAGCATAATTCGGAGTTAATTCGTACTCTTACCTTTGATATGGAAGACTTGAGGAAACTTATTGAAGAGCTTATTAAGAGAACACCACCACCACCAAGGGAGTAATTAACTATCAGGTTTGGCATCCCCTTGGCTTGCTCCAAGCTTGGGGGAGTGCCGCGGTATCAACACCACTATCCTTCATATTTTACCTTTCTAGTGGATTCATATCTGTGGTAGAGAAGTTATCTTATGGTTTGGTTTGCATGTGGAAGTATCTCTCCTTTAGTTGATTATCTATGTATCCCTTGGTGTGAGTGTCTTTATTGAATATTAATGAGAAGTCTCATCTTTTACTTTTTGCACTTTTTATTTTAGTTTGCAAACTCTATTATACGATGGATCTTGTTGATCAGTATTGGCACCACTTTGGGAGCATCAAGTGGATCTAAATTGGTTTTGGCAAATCAAGTTCTGGTCAGTAGCAATATTTTTGAGGTTTGAAAGAAAAAGAGAAAGAAAAAGCTTACAGGTATTTTGTATCATTTGTTTTCTTTCCTGTTGGCTCATAAGCTTAGTATTATTTATTTAAGATCGTTTGTGTCTTCAAGGAAGCTTGCATGTTTGGATTTTTTACTTGTATGTTTGCTTGTTTCTTTCAACTCTCTTGCTTGCTACCCAGCCTTGCTAGCCAAAAACCTGTTTTGAGAAGGCATACTTCTCATGTTTCCAAATCCCTTTGAACCAAACTTTTGCCACTTGTGTCCACCATATCTACCTAGTAGCTATTGCTATTCCAAGCAAAATTTCAAGATTCATCTACCTTTCAAATTAAAAAGTGTTTTGTTATGTGAAAACTAGTTAGTAAAGCTCTCACAAACTTGATGGAACACTTTATTCTTGCCCCTAATAAACTTGAACCATTGTGCACATCGAAGTTGTATAAGCTTGCATCTATACGTTGGGATTAGCAGAACCGTGTTATCACGGGTAACGTTTTCAACATAGCACTTGTACTATGTACATCATTGATATCGTGCTCTTTTGTTTATGGATGTTACCGGTGTGAAATGAAGTGAGAACTTGTAAGTCCTTGGAGTTTGTATTCTGTGTTAGAGAAACGCCTGGGCCACTAGCCTAAGCCATTCCTAATCATGGTGGAAACTTGCAGCACCACCATAGTGAGCAATCTATGAAGCATCCTCAATAAAAATCTATACACATAGTAAATAAAAGATTGCTAAGATGCTCATTGTCTGCTTGCCTTGTCATTTTGGTTATGGGAAAGCTCTTGTACCATGTGTAAGGGGTACCCTGTTGGCGGTTCTCAATGATATGCAAATACTTACAGTGACAAGAACTTGCCTGGGCCCTAAGTTGAGTATCCATGAGGAGTGGCCCTCATATTCAAGGGACATGAGATTGCCAACTTATATTTCGTCAAGCATATACTCCATCTTTGTTCACTTTAACCTTAACCATCTAAAGATGCTTATGATAGGGGCAATGAGGGATCAAAGCTAGTAAGTACCATAATCTTTTGGAAGCTCTTTATGACTTGTAATCCCTGCTTCCCTCTATGAAGGGACCTTTCTCCCACTTCCAAGTTGAGTCAGTAAACCTATTTCCTCTCTATCTCCAGCAAGCATTTGGGTTGTTGTGTTTCAAGCATTCATATGGTGATTTATTCAATCATGTTCTTTATCTTCCTTGTTTGCACAAAACTCTTATCTATTTAGTATTACTTTGAAAGCCTTCACTTGTGAAAAAACTTTTTGACAAAGAGTTCTCTTGTTTTGAAACTTCTACAAGAAGCTTGTTGTGAAACTATTTGCCAAGTGTTCTCTGACCAAGAACAAGTTTGCCAATTCCAATTATGATTTATCTTTATGCATCTCAATTGTGACTACTGTGCTTGGTTGCAAGCTAAGTTATATAATGGTGAGTTGCTTTCTTCTATGAGTTGTGCATTGGTAAGTGTGATGCTTCTTGTTCGTATTCTTTTATCGTCACTTCACTCCATAAACCTGTGGACATGTTTACTGAGCTCAGTATTCGCTTGGGGACAAGAGAAGTCTAAGCTTGGGGGAGTTGATACGCCCAATTTGCATCACCATTCTATATCATAATTTACCTCTATTCATTGATATCTGTCTTATTATGAGGTATTACTTATGGCTTTTCATCTGTTTATGCATGTTGGATGATTCTTGGAGGATGAGCTGCCGGAGTCTGGATTCTAATGGAAAAGAAGGCGTTTTGGTGCAATTTCGTGAAGATCAGAAAAATACCAGAAAAAAATGGAAACATATTATTTTATCGAAGGAAGACTAGAGCCAGAAGGAGGAGCGAAGGGGGGCCGCAGGGGGCCACACCCCCTAGGCGCGGGCCCACCTGAGGCCGCGCCTAGGGCAGGTGTGGCCCACCTGCCCGTCTCCCGACTCTCCCCTTCGCCTATAACTTCCCTTCGAAACCCTAATACACGGGGGCGACCACAGATAGATTTCCGCCGCCTCTGGGGTGGAAAACACCGAGAGAGAAAGATCTCTCCGGCAGACAGATTTTTGCCGGGGGAATTCCTTCCCGGAGAGGGGAGACCGTCACCATCAACACCATCATCAAGCTAGGCTTCATCGGGATCAGCATCATCATCCACACCATCATCACTACTCCATCCTGTTGTAACAATTGTGTTGGATATTGCTTTAGTTCTTAGGGGAAACTTTCCCGGTGTTGATTACTACTGTAGTTGATGCTTGTGAGTGGAACCATCGGATCATTGTTTATGTTCAGATTGTCATCCATTACCATATCATCTTTGATCTTGATCCATATGATGTCTTGTGAGTAGTTCGTTGTGTTCTTGAGGACATGGGAGAAGTCATGTTGTTAGTAGTGAGTCTGTGATGAGTTATTATTCAATGGTTTAGTATCTAAGTTGTGGTGCTATTCTTCTAGTGGTGTCATATGAACGTCGACTACATGACACTTCATCATTTATGGGCCTAGGGGGATGCATTGTGTTATTGGCTACTAATCGCGGGGTTGCCTGAGTGACAGAAACCCGAACCCTCGTTAGGACACCTTTGCACAAGCGAGTGTAGGATCTCAGAGTTTAAGGCTGTGGTTAGATTTATATCTTAATTACTTTCTTGTAGTTATGGATGTTTGCAGGGGGTTTAATCACAAGTATGTATTAGTCCTAGGAAGGGCGGTATGTTAGCACATGTTCACCCACACAACACTTACAAACACCAAAGAAGAGTACTCAGCTATTCGCAGCGAAAGCACTTGTCAGAATTCTCCTGTGTCCTCGAGAACATTTGGTCCTTATAAGTATTTCCACCAGCTTGTCCTTTGCTAAGAAAGGATTGGGCCACTTGCTCCGTTTGTTCGTTACTTCTGTTACTTGCAATTTGTTTTTTTGCTTTGTCATAAAACCACTAAAAATTCGTTTCCTAAGTATTCACGGGGATTTCCTGCTCCTCGTTGGGATCGACACTCTTATTTATCAAAAATACTACAATACACCCCCTATACTTGTGGGTCATGAGGGGTCCAAACTACTCAAGCAAACTAAGCACAGCAAACGAAAACTAGACGCTCCAAGAACAACACAACTGTGCATGAAACAATAAAAATCGAAGTGTCTAGACAAAGCTGAGCTTTTTATTAATGAAGAAGGGGATGCCTTGGGCATGCCCAATCTTTGACTCTTCTACCTCTTGGATATTTATTGGGGTGACACAATAGTGGCATCCCCAAGCTTGAGCTTTTGTCCATTCTTCTTCTCATTGCATCATTCTCTCTCTACACTTGAATTTTTTTCCTTCATACAAAACTTCACACAATCTTCATTAGCAACATTAGTTTATTCAAAAGATATTAAACCTATGGCAAAGCTTTGGAACAGCAAGGCTTTTCACTAAAAACACAAGCTACTGCAGTAACTCCTTCAAAAAGCTCAATTCACCAAAAGAGAACTCAAAAAGGAATCAATGAGAAGCAACTGCAAATAATGGCAGAAATCTGTCAAAACAGACCAGCAGGCAGAAACCGATATTTTCAAAACTCTCCTGTTGCTCAAATCAAAAAGTGTTGAACTAATGAAATTTATCTAACATACTGGGGGATTTACTCGTAAAATATCAGCTTAATCCGAGTTACAGAGACTTCTCACGAATTTTTATGGTGGGGTATAGAAATCTGTTTCGGGACAACAACTCCCCAAATCTTACTTCCCTCTCATTAGAGGTCATTCTTGGCACAAAAAGCAAAAAAAAGGATAAGGAGAGGTCATACTGAAGTAATAACTTCCAAGACTCAAGGAAACTCTTGGGTTATCTCCAACAAGTACTTTTCTTTAACGCCTTTAAGTTAGGCACAAGAAGCAAGAAGAATCAAGTATTTTCAAATGAAGAAGCATTAACATCAAACCTTGCTTTCAAAGGAGGAGAAAAAAGAAACTTTTATCTCCTCATAGGGAAGTGTTCAATACCTTTATTGAATGGAAAATTATATTTAATGGTGCCTTCTTTCATATCAATGATGGCACCAACTGTTCTAAGAAAAGGTCTTCCCAAAGTGATAGGACAAGAAGCATTGTATTCAACATCCACAACATAGAAATCAACATGGACATAAGAATTGTTAACCATAATGAGAACATCATTAATACTCCCCATGAGTTTCTTCTTAGCATTATCATGAAGTGGGACATCCAAATAACAATCTTCCAAAGGTGGCAAATCAAGCATTTCATAAATCTTCCTAGTCATAATAGAGACACTAGAACCAAGATCACATGAAGCTTTGAGATCAAAGTCATTCACTTGCATATTAATAATGGGTTCCCAACTATCTTCTACTTTCCTAGGAATAGAAGCTTTGTCTTTTAACTTCTCTTCCTTAATCTTAACAAGAGCATCTGTAATGTGTTTAGTGAAAGCAACATGCATATCACTAGCATCAGGACTTCTAGCAAGCTTTTGCAAGAACAAAATCACTTCAGAAATATTGCAACCATCCATATCAAAGTCAAACTTAGCATCACTAGTAGTAGGCTCAACAGGCTTAGGCATAGTAGGAGGAGGAACATGGACTACTGGTGGTTTAGTGGTAATGGTGCACACACTATTGTTTCTATCAATTTCAGCTTCCCTTTCCCACTTAGCATGAAGTTGAGCTAACAGCCTAACATTTTCATCATTAATAACGTGTATGGCATGAGCAGTAGCAAAGTTGTTTTCCATAGTTTCAGGTTTAGCAGCCATTTTATTAATCAAGGAAGACTAAGCTTCAGACAAAGAGGATATATTTTTCTCAACATTTAAAAGTTTTTCCTCTATAGCCTTGTTAAAAGTGGTTTGTTTACTAATAAAGTCTTTGAGCATGACTTCAAGTTCATAGGGGGCACTTCTAGCACTATTGTAGGTGTTTCCATAGAAATTGCCATTATTAGGAGGATAAGGCCTATAATTGTTGTTACCACCAAAATTACTCCTATAAGCATTGTTGTTGAAATTGTTGTTTTTAATGAATTTCACATCAACTTGATCTTCTTGAGCAACCAAAGAGGCTAAGGGAACACTATTAGGATCTAGAGGAGCTTTCCCATTAACAAGCATAGCCATAATAACATCAATCTTATCATTCAAAGAGGAGGTTTCTTCAATAGAATTTACCTTCTTACCATGTGGAGATCTCTCAATGTGCCACTCACAGTATTTAATCATCATATTATCAAGGAGCTTTGTTATAGCACCCAAAGTGAGGCCCATAAAGGTACCTCCAGCAGCTGGATCCAACAGGTTTCTTGAGTAGAAGTTTAAACCTGCATAAAAAGTCTAGACAATCATCCAAGCAGTGAGTCCATGAGTGGGAAAATTCTTAACCAAAGTTTTCATTCTTTCCCAAGCTTGAGCAACATGTTCATTATCAAGTTGTTTAAATTTCATAATGTCACTTCTCATAGAAATAATCTTAGCAGGAGGATAGTACTTAAAAGCATCTTTGCACTTAGTCCAAGAATCAATACTATTTTTAGGCAAGGATAGCAACCATTCTTTAGCTTTTCCTCTCAAGGAGAAAGGAAAAAGTTTGAGCTTAATAATATCTCCATCTACATCCTTATACTTTTGCATCTCACAAAGTTCAACAAAGCTATTAAGATGGGCAGCAGGATCATCCAAACTAGCACCAGAAAATTGCTCTCTCATCACAAGATTCAACAAAGCAGGCTTAATTTCATAAAAGGTAGCATCAGGAGCAGGTGGAGCAATAGGAGTTCTTAGGAAATCATTGTTGTTGGTGCTAGTTGAAAGAGCATGTGGGCCCCCATGTATGGTTTTGGTAATTAATTACAATCTTTATGGACTAATGTGTGTATTAAGTTATACTTGTAGGAATTGTCCATTGGCATCGCTTGGAGCTTGTGTCACCTTCAAGGTCGATGAAATGAGAATAAGATATGTTGTGCAAGCTCAAAATGTGCCATCTATAGAATATCTCATGTTTGATGCTTGCCATCCTCGGTGATCATGGATCGATGATGAGGAATTAAGAAAGGCGTTCCATCTTGAGAAGTGCAAGATCGTCTACATCGAGCTCAAGTGGAATGCTCAAGGCAAAGGTATAATCTTGATAGGTTTCCCTTTTGCCGGTCTCATGTTGTGTGTGGGAGACCGGGTTTAGGATAGATAATCGTACTATCAAGAGGGGCTCTCGAATGAGTAACTCGATCACATCGTTCGGAGAGAGCTCAAACCTTTGCATACTTGCATCATTGTATTTGGTTGTTATTTGGTCTTATCCATGTGAGGATATAGAGCTTGTGGTAATATCCATAACAAGATCTTGTTTATCAAAATCGGATCTTCCCTTTGTATCTTGTTGCGATTTTGATCTTGGAGGTTTTTCGGTTTCTCACCAAGTGAGGCATTCCACAATATTCTACTTGATATTCCACTTGTGGTAGCTTTTGTCGTCCTCTATCCAACGCAATTGGAATCGGGTCAATCGGAGCTACCGTTCAAAAGTTATGACTGTTTGAATATTTGCATATTTGGTTTGAAAAAAGGAAAAGAAAAAATCTTGTCTCGGCCGAGCGATACTACCGCAGCCTAGTACCGCTCGGTCCTGGCGCATGCGGCCCGCCTCAGTATCACCCGGTACTTGCTTCAGGCACTACCGGACGATACGGTAATACCGCTTGGGTGGGCTGGTACTATCGGTCGGCCCAGATATTTTTCCAGGTGCATCTCGCCCAGCCCGTTCCATCCTGCCTCTCGCACTGCAGCCCCGCTCGCCCCGTGTTGACCGCAGATCCCACGCGCCTGGCCCGCTGCCGCTCGCTGGGCTCCGCCGCTGCGCCAGCTCTCCTCGCATCGCGCGCTGCCGCTAGCATCGCTCGCTGCTGCTCCTGGCTGCTGGCCCCGCTGCCCCACGCGCGCAGCCGCCCTGCCCCACCTGCTTGTGCGCTAGCTGCTAGCTGCTGCCGCCGTGCTGCGCTGCTGCATCTGCTGGCCCCACGCGCGTCTGATGCTGCTGCTCTGGCGCGCACACCCGTTTTTTCTGCATCGCATGCGTTGACCAAGCTGGCTGCCGAGCACTCGCTGGCTTGCTACTGGCGCGCTGCTGCTTTTCCTGCATCTGTTCTACCGGTTAAATCCGGTAGTACCAGACAGAAATGCAACTCTAGCATGCACGTTAGGTCCCGTGCATGCTAGGGACGTCCATCTGCTACTTTTGCTTTGAGATTTGCTCAAAAAAGAATCTTTTGCATACACATAGTACAACATCTGATAAATCTATGACACTCTCTCTTCCACTCCTTTTAACTCTCAATACTAGATTTAAAAGAGTCATATAATTTGAAATAATTATCTGATTAAAAATCTTTTTGAACCAGCATTTTATTAAATCTTTTAAACAAGCCCAAAATTAATAAAATTTAAAATTTAAATTTCGAAACATAATGAAATGTCATGATTCACAATGAAAAATATTGTATTATTGGTTTCCTGTTTTTCTTTAATATATTATTTTTTCAACTCGAAGGATTTTGTCAACTATTTTCTAATTATGATGGAAAAAGTTTTAAACATAAAGAAAAAGACTGTTTTAGCAATAAAAAACCACCAAGTTTCATATTTTTCTTTGTTTTATCAATTTCAAAAATCGATTTTTAAATATTATCAAAATATAGTTAATATTAGTCTTATTTTGAAGCTCTCTCTGTTAAAAATCCAGATGTGCAAACGGTTTGTAAAGTAAACTTGTAATTAAAAATCTATAAGCATTTTAAATTATACCACAATATGAAAGAAAATAGGCTAATGTACATAAATGTTGCATGCATCAGAGGAGAGAGAGGGTGGGGCCATGCACGCGATATAGCGTGCATGCCAGAATCGCCGTTTTATAGTACCAGACCATTCCGAAAAATAGCCCCGGCTAGATTTTTGGGGCCCCTATTTAACCCCTTTGCCCGTTTTCAGTTTAGATAGCTTCTTCCTCTTTTATTAGGCTAAGCTTTGTCTAAACTTGCTCTAGATCTTGAAGCTTGCCTAATCTTTTCCCTCCGATGATTCTTGCCCATATTTAAGTGGAAGAGAGAGGAGATCTAGATCCACGTTTTGACCTAACCGATTCATCTCTTTGTGAGTGCATCTTTGGGGATCTAGATTTTGGGGGATTTTGTGTATCTCTTTGTTCCTCCTCTATTGTTCCCCCAATAGCTTTAGTAGCTTTGTTGGAACTTGAGAGTGAGGGATTTGAGCACCTTTGTGGTGTTCTTGCCATTTGCATTTGGTGCATCGGTTTGAGTTCTCCTCGGAGGATTTGGTTCATGTGACTCATTGGAGCTTGTCCCTCTTGGGTTCTTGGAACCTTAGACGGTTTGTGGCCTTGGTGGCATTGTGGCCTTGGTGGCGTTTGTTGGGAGCCTCCAATTAAGTTGTGGAGAAGTGCCCCAACCTTGTGAGAGGTTCCGGTTGCCACCGACAAGTGCACCGATAGTGGAAGCGTGGATCGATCCCATTGGGGTGAGATTCATCGGAGAATAATGGAGGCCTTTTGTGGCGTTGGTGGTTTGATACCACCCCTTCTCCAAACGAGACGTACTCCATGTTGGGAGGAACTCGGTAAAATATCGTTGTCCCCGCGTGCCTCGGTTATCTCTATACCCGAGCTATTTACTTATGAACTTTACATTGTGATAGCCTTCGTGCTTGAAGTAATCTATATCTTGCTATCACTTTGTTTCTTGT
Organism: Avena sativa; assembly: GCA_916181665.1. Taxonomy (NCBI): domain Eukaryota; kingdom Viridiplantae; phylum Streptophyta; class Magnoliopsida; order Poales; family Poaceae; genus Avena; species Avena sativa. Next base: position 383,611,613 of record OV702284.1, read on the forward strand.
ATTGTTTATCATAAGTTGTTGGTGCACATAGGGAACCCTAGTTGTTCTAGGTTGTGCTTGACAAAGTAAACGCTGGTTTTATTCCGCCTTTGTTGAGCCACTCTAGGAAAAGTTTTAATCGCCTATTCACCCCCCTCTGGGCGACATCCGTATCCTTTCACTAGTGAAGTCACACAACTTGGTGTTCTCAGCAGAGTTCATTTTGGTAAAGGTGGGCAAGCCAAAAACAGCAGCAGCAGCTAGAGCAGGAACTAATTTTTTTTGTGTTTTTCGAATAGAGGCAAACAAAACCAAGAAAAAGAAACAAAGCAAACTAAAAACAAAGCAAAGAGAAAGGAAGTGGAGGACTCCCCTTGTGAAGACTTACTTAGCCTCCCCGGCAACGGAGCCAAAAAATCTTGATGGCGCCCGGTACTTGTCGTGGGAGCGCTTCATTAGAAACCCCAAGAGAAAGGTGTGATGAGCCCAGCAGCAAGTTTTTCCTCAGTAGAGACCGAGGTTATCGAACCAGTAGGAGGAAGGAAACGTCTCAAAGTTGTTGCAAGCAACATGGAAACCTACACAACACAAACTCAATACTCTGTCCCAACGAATCAGTGAGGTTGTCAAGCTCACCGGTTTGTTGTAACAAAGGATTAACGGTATGGTGTGGAAGGTAATGGTTTGCAGCAAGTAAACAAGTAACAGTGGAAGATGTATCAATGGTATAGATTGTACCAGGGTCCATAGTTCACTAGAGGTGCTCTCCTTAGGTAAACAACATGGCATGAATGGTAAACAAATTACAGCAGGGCAATTGACAGGAAGTGAGCAAGGCATAATAATGCAATTACTAGTCAGAAAGATCCTATGAGATTCGATTGGGCAATACAACAAGATACATAGACCGCCACCCAACTACATCTATGACGAGAAGTCCACCTTCAGATTATCATCCGAACCCCCTCCAGTATTAAGTTGCAAGAAACAGACAACTCCTTTAAGCAAAGTGTGTAAGGTAAACAGTCCATATGTTCCATGAATAAGAGACCGTTTTTTTCTCCCTAGTAGCAATAGAACATCTACAACCGAAGAGATTATTGTCACTTCCCTTGGAAACTAGAGGCATGAACCCACTATCGAGCATAAATACTCCCTCTTGGAGTCACTAGCAACTACTTGGCTAAGATAGCTACTAACAACGGAGAGCATGCAAGATCACAAACAACACAAACATGATAGAATCATAAAGACAAAACCATTAATCAAACCAACATAATAATCTCAATATCCATCGTATTCCCACAAACACAATATTTATGATTACAAATAGATTAGATCTTGATCATGAACGGAGCTCACAAGATCTATACATGAAAGCACAAAGGAGGAGATACAACCATCTAGCTACTACATGGACCCATAGTCCAAGGTGGAACTACTCACGAATCATACCGGAGAGAAGGCCTCCGGGATGATCACCCCACCGGCAGGGTGCCGGGAAGAACTTCAGAACCCCCCGATCTAGGGACGATAGTGGCGGCGTCTACAGACGGTTTCGTGGAGATTTGATCTGGTTCTTAGGGTTTAGGCATCGGGGGCTTCTTATAGGCGAAGGGGGAGGCCAAGGAGGTGGCCAGGGGCCTCTCACCCTAGCCAGGGGCGGGCCCACCTGTGGTCGCGCCTCGGGGGAGGGGGGTGTGTTGGAGATATGCCCTAGAGGCAATAATAAATGTGGTTATTATTATATCTTTGTGTTTATGATAAATGTTTACATTCATGCTATAATAGTATTAACAAGGAAACATTAATACTTGTGTGATTTGTAAACTTAATTTGAAGTCCCTAGTATAGCCTCTATACATCACTAGCTTGTTGGTTGATAAATGATTGTGGTTTCCTTATCATGAACATTGAGATGTTATCAACAACAAGATCATATCGTTAGGAGAATGATATGGTGGACATACTCCTATAGATAAGCGTAGCATAAAGATCAAGTCATTTCAATAGTTCAATTGCTATATGCTTTCTGATACATAGTAACCTAATTCCTTCGACCATGAGATCATGCATATCACCTTTACCGCATGGATGCTTTGATGACATCAAACACCACACCGTAACTGGGTGGCTATAAAGGTGGCATTGAGTGTTCGGAAAGTATTGGTTGAGACACATGGATCAAGAGTGGGATTTGTCCATCCATATGACGGATAGATATACTCTGGGCCCTCTCGGTGGAATGTCATCCAATTAGCTTGCAAGCATGTGACTGGCTCACAAGGGATCACATATCACGGGAACGAGAAAAGAGTACTTATCGGTAACGAGGTTGAACTAGGTATGCAGAGATACCGACGATCATAACCTCGGATAAGTAAACTATCGTGAGACAAAGGGAAATTGGTATCGTATGTAAGTGGTTCATTCGATCGCAAAGTAATCGTAGAAATATGTGGGAGCCATATGAATTTCTAGATTCCTCTATTGGTTATTGTTCGGAGAAGTGTCTCGATCATGTCCGCATAATTCACGAACCGTAGGGAGACACACTTAAGGATTCGACGTTGTTTGAGTAGTTATGGTATTATTAGAAAGAGACCGAATGTTGTTCGCAGTCTCGGATGGGATCCGGGATATCACGAGGTGATCCGGAATGGTCCGGAGAATAAGATTCATATAAGGAAAGTCCCGTTTCGGAGTTGGGGAATGATTCCGGTGTTTTCATCGGGAATGTTCTAGAATGTTCCGGAATGTCCGGCACTCCGGAGGGGAAGGGTACATGAATGTGTTGTATCAAGTTGGTATGATTGCATCATGTACTAAGTGTCCTCGCTGTTCCAAATGAAGGATTAAATTGAATCCTAGTTTGAAAAGTCAAATAGCTAAATTGAAAAGTCAAATAGCTAAAATTGGAAAGTGGAAAAGAGGAGGAGGGGGGAATCCGAGTTGGGGAGGAGTTCCCTCCTCCAACCGGCGGCAACCCTCCAAGCCGAGTTGGGAAGGGACTCCTCTCCCTCCCCTTGGCCGCCGGCCCCCCTCCACCTATATAAGGAGGGGCAGGGACCCCTCCTAGAGCACACAAGTCCCTCACCTCAAACCCTAGAAGCTGCAGCCCACCATAGCCGCCGCCGCCCCCTTAGGGTTTTGCCCTAGCCGCCGACTTGGGGGTCCCCGGAACCCTAGCCGCCGGCTCTAGCACTTCCTCCTTGGTGTGTCTAAACCCTAGATCGCCGAGGAGCTCTCTCATACTCCACCATACTCGCTCCGGCTTAAGGCGAAGCCCTGCGAGATCTCCCCTCTACTTTCGGTACCACGCCGTTGTGCTGCCGGAATCGCGAGGAGAGTGCTACAACCTCCGCTGCCTGCTGGAACAAGGGAGAGGAAGGTCTTCGTCGAGTACCGAACGTGTGACCGACTGCGGGAGCGCTGACCGACTACGGTATGCGATAGACAATTTTTGTTTTCCATGCTACGAAACCCAATAGTGGTATCAGAGCCGTGTCTATATGTAGATCTGTTGCACGAGTAGAAAACAATGGTTATTGTGGGCGTTGATGCTTTTATTGTCGATTGCTTCTTGTGTACTTTGCATCTTGCGGTATGTTAGGATGAAGCGGCCCGGGCTAACCTTACATGACATCGTTCATGAGACTTGCTCCACGCTTGACATGCAACTTGTATTGCATAAGTGGCTTTGCGGGTGCCTGTTTCTCCTAGCATAGTTAAGATCCAATTTACAACGGGTGATTAACAATACTAGTATCAATGTTGTGGTTCATGTTAGTAAGTTAGAACGAAACTTATTGAAAGCCCCAAACCACGTAAAACATGCAAAGAAAGTAGAGGCGTCTAACTTTGTTTTGCAGGGGTGTGCAGTGATGTGATATGGCCATGATTGTGATTATATTTGATGTATGCAATGTTCCTTATTGTAAGTTGGCAACCGGCAGGAGCCATATGGTTGTCTTTAATTTATGTTAAGACCAGCGTGTCTATTCAAAGTAGTTGTAATAGTTGAAGCCGGTGGACGACAACCATGGAGAAGCGTCATTGACATTGATGCAATGCCGGTGATGATGGAGATCATGTTCGTGCTAGAAGATGGAGATCGGAAGCACAAAGAAGAAAGGCCATATCATATCACATATTATGAATTGCATGTGATGTTAATCCTTTATGCATCTTGTATTGCTTAGTAGACGACGGTAGCATTATAAGATGATCCCTCATGCACATGAATTTCAAGTCATAAAGTGTTCACCCTCAGTTAGCACCGTTGCTAAAGCTTGTTGTTTCGAAGCACCACGTGATGATCGGGTGTGTTAGATTCCGCAAGTGTATACAACGTGAGCAAGCCAGATTTGCTCATGCGGAAACTAAGGTTTGATCTTGACGAGCCTAGCATGTACAGACATGGTCTCGGAACACGGATCACCGAAAGGTAAAGCATGAATCATATAGTAGATATGATGAACATGACGATTGTTCGCCATTGAAACTATATCAACTCTCGTGATGATCGGTGTTGATGTAGTGGATTTGGTTCGTGTGATCACTAAAACAATTTGAGGGATATTGTTTTGAGTGGGAGTTCACCTAGATTAACTTTATTATTAATTTGAACTCAATTTGTCATAAACTTAGTCTAAACTATTGCAAATATGTTGTAGATCAATGGCAGCCCCTACCATCAATTTTAATGCGTTCCTAGAGAAAGAAAAGTTGAAAAGCAATGGAAGCAACTTCGCGGATTGGTTCCGCAATTTGAGGATTGTCCTCACAGCTGGTAATTTGACCTATGTGCTGGATGCACCGCTGGGTGACCCACCTGCAGCTGATGCTTCCGATGAAGTAAAGAATGTTTACCTCGCTCGGAAGAATCAGTACTCCATAGTTCAGTGTGCTATCTTGTATGGTTTGGAATCGGAGCTTCGGAAAAGGTTTGAGAATTCAGACCCATATGATATTGTCGAGGATCTCAAATTGATCTTTGAGACTCATGCGGCAATTGAAAGTTATGAGGCTTCTGAAAAGTTCTTTAACTGCAAGATGGAAGAGGGCAGCTCCGTCAGTGAGCATGTGCTTAAGATGTCTGGGCACGCAAACAAACTTCAAAGCTTGGGTATAGTGATTCCTAATGCTTTGGGGATTTACCGTGTCCTCCAATCACTACCACCAAGTTACAAGAACTTTGTGATGAACTACAACATGCAGAACATGAACAAGCAGTTGCCAGAACTGTTTGCTATGTTAAAGTCTGCAGAAGTGGAGATCAAGAAAGAGCACCAAGTGTTGTTGGTCAATAAGACCACCAAATTCAAGAAAGGCAAGTCTAAGCAGAAGGGACACTTCAAGAAGGGTGGTAATAAAGTTACCGCGTCGGCGAAGAAGACCAAGGCTGGACCTAAGCCTGATACTGAGTGCTTTTACTGCAAGGGAGAAGGTCACTGGAAGCGGAATTGCCCAAAGTACTTGGCAGATTTGAAGAACGGCAACATCAAGAAGAAAGGTATATCTGATATACATGTTATTGATGTGTATATCACTAGTACTCGTAGTAGTGCCTGGGTATTTGATACTGGTTCGGTTGCTCATATTTGTAACTCGAAACAGGTGCTGCAGAATAAACGGAAGATAGTGAAGAACGAGGTGACGATGCGCGTAGGAAACGGATCAAAGGTTGATGTGATCGCAGTCGGCACGCTACCCCTTCATCTACCATCGGGATTAGTTTTATACTTAAATAATTGTTATTTGGTGCCTGCGTTGAGCATGAACATTATATCGGGATCTTGTTTATTGCGAGACGGTTACTTGTTTAAGTCCGAGAATAATGGTTGTTCGATTTATATGAGTAATATGTTTTATGCACATGCACCTTTGATAGATGGTCTATTCTTATTGAATCTCGATAGTGGAAATACACATATTAATAACATTGAGGCTAAACGGTTGAAATCAAGCGATAACTCGACCTATATGTGGCACTGTCGTCTTGGTCACATTGGAGTGAAGCGTATGAAGAAACTCCATTCCGATGGACTTCTTGAATCACTTGATTTCGAATCACTTGATAGATGCGAAGCATGTCTGATGGGTAAAATGACTAAGACTCCATTTTGTGGTATGATGGAGTGAGCTACGGACTTATTAGAAATCATACATACCGATGTGTGTGGTCCAATGAGTGTAGCATCGCGCGGTGGTTATCGTTATGTTCTTACCTTCACGGATGATTTGAGTAGATATGGGTATATCTATTTCATGAAACATAAGTCCGAAACTTTCGAGAAGTTTAAGGAGTTTCAAAGTGAGGTAGAGAATCAACGTAACAAGAAGATTAAATTTCTACGTTCTGATCGTGGAGGTGAATATCTAAGTTACGAGTTTGGCGAGCATTTGAAGAAATGCGGAATACTTTCACAGTTGACACCGCCGGGAACACCACAGCGTAATGGTGTGTCCGAACGTCGTAATCGAACTCTCTTAGATATGGTTCGTTCTATGATGTCACTTACAGATTTACCGCTATCATTTTGGGGTTATGCATTAGAAACAGCCGCATTCACTTTAAATAGGGCACCATCTAAATCCGTTGAAACGACACCGTATGAATTATGGTTTGGGAAGAAACCTAAATTGTCGTTCCTTAAAGTTTGGGGTTGCGAAGCCTATGTAAAGAAGTTACAGCTGGACAAGCTTGAACCCAAAGCGGAAAAATGCGTCTTCATAGGATACCCGAAGGAAACTATTGGGTATACCTTCTATCATAGATCCGAAGGCAAAATCTTTGTTGCCAAGAATGGATCCTTTCTAGAGAAGGAATTTCTCTCGAAAGAAGTGACTGGAAGGAAAGTAGAAATCGACGAGGTTGTCGAACCTTCTCTCGAAATTGCGAGTAGCGCAGCACCGGAAGAAGTTCCTGTGGTGCCTGCACCTATTAGAGAGGAAGCTAATGATGATGATCATGAAACTTCGGTTGAAGTTGCTACAGAGCCTCGGAGGTCAACGAGAACTCGTACCACTCCAGATTGGTATGATCCCGTTATGAGTGTCATGTTGGTGGACAACACCGATGACCCTGAGACATATGAGGAAGCGATGATGAGCCCAGATTCCAATAAATGGCAAGAAGCCATGAAATCCGAGATTGGATCCATGTACGAAAACCAAGTATGGACTTTGGTGGACTTACCGGATGGCCGAAAGGCTGTCGAGAACAAATGGATTTTCAAGAAGAAAACAGATGCTGATGGTAATGTTACTGTCTATAAAGCTCGACTTGTCGCAAAAGGGTTTCGACAAATTCAAGGAGTTGACTACGATGAGACTTTCTCACCAGTAGCGAAGCTAAAGTCTGTGAGGATTATGTTAGCAATCGCTGCATATTGTGATTATGAGATATGGCAGATGGATGTCAAAACAGCATTTCTCAATGGAGACATTGATGAAGAATTATATATGATGCAACCAAAAGGTTTTGTCGATCCTAAAGATGCTAACAAAGTATGCAAACTTCAACGGTCCATTTATGGATTAAAGCAAGCATCCCGAAGTTGGAATCAACGTTTTGATAAGGTGATCAAAAGTTTTGGTTTTATACAAACTTATGGAGAAGCTTATATTTACAAGAAAGTGAGTGGGAGCTCTGTAGCATTCTTAATACTATATGTGGATGACATATTGTTGATTGGGAATGATGTAGACCTTCTTAATAGTGTCAAGGAATATTTGAATAATAGTTTTTCAATGAAGGATCTTGGCGAAGCAGCTTACATATTAGGCATAAAGATTTATAGAGATAGATCGAAACGCCAAATATCATTGTCACAGAGTACATATTTGGACAAAGTTCTAAAGAGGTTTGGAATGGAAGATAGCAAGAAAGGGTTCTTGCCCATGTTGCCCAATACGACCTTGAGTAAAAATCAAAGTCCGACATCGGCAGAAGATAGAGAAAGGATGAGTAAGACTCCCTATGCCTCAGCCATAGGATCTCTAATGTATGCCATGCTATGTACTAGACCCGACATTGCATATGCTGTTAGTTTAACTAGCAGATATCAAAGTGATCCAGGAGTGGATCATTGGACAGCGGTCAAAAACATCCTTAAGTACTTGAGAAGAACTAAGGATATGGTTCTTTCTTATGGAGGTGATGAACAGCTCGTTGTTAATGGTTACACCGATGCTAGTTGGAACACCGATCCGGATGATTCTAAATCACAATCTGGATACGTATTTATTTTGAATGGTGCAGCAGTTAGCTGGAGGAGTGCAAAGCAAAGCGTTGTGGCGAGATCTTCAACTGAATCGGAATACATGGCTGCTTCAGAGGCTTCACAAGAAGCGATATGGATGAAAGAGTTCATTACAGAGCTGGGTGTGGTTCCTAGTGCGCTGGACCCAATGTCTATCTACTGTGATAACATGGGCGCCATAGCCAATGCGCAAGAACCAAGGTCACACAAGAAGCTGAAGCACATCAAGCTATGTTTTCACGCTATTCGAGAACATATCCAAGATGGGGATATAAAGATTTGCAAAGTACACACAGATCTGAATGTGGCGGATCCGTTGACTAAACCTCTCCCGAGGGCAAAACATGACCAGCACCAAACTGCCATGGGTGTTCGGTATATTACCATGTAATCTAGATTAGATGACTCTAGTGCAAGTGGGAGACTGTTGGAGATATGCCCTAGAGGCAATAATAAATGTGGTTATTATTATATCTTTGTGTTTATGATAAATGTTTACATTCATGCTATAATAGTATTAACAAGGAAACATTAATACTTGTGTGATTTGTAAACTTAATTTGAAGTTCCTAGTATAGCCTCTATACATCACTAGCTTGTTGGTTGATAAATGATTGTGGTTTCCCTATCATGAACATTGAGATGTTATCAACAACAAGATCATATCGTTAGGAGAATGATATGGTGGACATACTCCTATAGATAAGCGTAGCATAAAGATCAAGTCATTTCAATAGTTCAATTGCTATATGCTTTCTGATACATAGTAACCTAATTCCTTCGACCATGAGATCATGCATATCACCTTTACCGGATGGATGCTTTGATGACATCAAACACCACACCGTAACTGGGTGGCTATAAAGGTGGCATTGAGTGTTCGGAAAGTATTGGTTGAGACACATGGATCAAGAGTGGGATTTTGAAGGGAATATGCCCGAGAGGCAGTAATAAAGTGGTTATTATCGTTTTCCTTATTTATGATAAATGTTTATTTCACATGCTATAATTGTATTAATACGGAAACGTTAATACATGTGTGTTTAATAAACAAAAAGGAAGTTCCTAGTTATGCCTCTCTTATAAACTAGCTCGTTGATTAACAAGATGATCAAAGTTTCCTGATCATGGACATTGGATGTTGTTAATAACGAGGTCACAACATTAGTGTAATGATGTGATGAAAATTCATCCGAAGTATAGCATTACGATCAAAGTCATTGAGTTTATATTGCTATAACAACTTACGAAGTGATCCTAATCCTTAGACCATGAGATCATGTCAATCACTAACACCGGAAGAGTTTCTCGATGACATCAAACGTCACACCGTAACTGGGTGATTATAAAGATGGCTTCAGAACTACTAAAGTGTTATGTTGAGACCCATGGATCGAGAGTGGAATTTGTTCATCCCGATGACGGATAGATATGCTCTGGGCCCTCTCGGTGATATCACATTGATTAGCTTGCAAGCAAGTGATTTGATCACTAGAATGTTATATCACGGGAACGAGAAAAGAGTGCATGTCGGTAACGATATCAAACTAGGTATGGAGATACCGATGATCGAATCTCGGACATGTAATATATCGTGAAACAAAGGGATTAAGATACTAGCATAAAAGGTTCACACGATCACAGAAGTCATCGTTGAATGTGTGGGAGTCAGTATGGATCTCTAGGTCCCGCTACTGATTATTGATCGGAGAAGGGTCTCGATCATGTATGCATTATTCGCGAACCTTAGGGTGACACACTTAAGGGATACCGACACTATTCGGAGCAAATGATATGCCAGAGAAAGAAAAAAGGAAAGCGCAGGAATTTATTTCACTAGACACCGAAACTGTTTCGGTTGAAATTGCTGAAATTGGTTCTGCATGTGAAATGGAATACTAGAAAGGGGTTTATGTGAATGTTTGTTAATTAAAGTAATTAACAAAATTCTGAATAAATAAATAAAAGAGTTTTATTTAAATGAGAGCTTGCATTAATTTTGGTGGAAAATTAATGCATGTGAGTGGAATTGTGAGTGGAGAGGTTTTTATGTGAGTGGAGCTTCCACCACATGAATGAGGGAGAGGTGGGGGCACCCTCCATGTCCAGCGGCCATGCCCCCTTGGGCTGCCCCCTCCCCTATAAAAGGACCCCCTCCTATCACTTGTCTCTCACACCTCCTCGCGAAGGATCTCTCTCCCCCCTTTAGAATTTCCCCATGGTCTCGGATCAGCGAGATACATGTTCCCGGTGGCTTTTTCTGGAAGGATTTGTTGCTTCCGCTGCTTCGCTGGAGTGAGGACGCGGAGGTTGTCGGGGTACCCGTACGTGTGTGCGATCACGGGTGCACCACTGCTTTGAGGTGCTGGACTTGATCGTGCTGGACCGGTTGGACCAGAAGGACTTCATCACGATCTTGAGATCGGTAAGCGTTCGTCTACATCATCCACGAGTACAACCTCGTTAACGCTATTCGGTCTTCGAGGGTATGTATTCTATGGATGTATATCCACCCGTTGCTTGTATCTAGTAGATAGATCTTGGTACATAGATGTTCCCATCGTAGGAAAAATTTTGTTTTCTATGCTGCAAACCCTACAGATTTGTCCATCCATATGACGGATAGATATACTCTGGGCCCTCTCGGTGGAATGTCATCCAATTATCTTGCAAGCATGTGGCTGGCTCACAAGGGATCACATATCACGGGAACGAGAAAAGAGTACTTATCGGTAACAAGGTTGAACTAGGTATGCAGAGATACCGACGATCATAACCTCGGATAAGTAAACTATCGTGAGACAAAGGGAAATTGGTATCGTATGTAAGTGGTTCATTCGATCGCAAAGTAATCGTAGAAATATGTGGGAGCCATATGAATTTCCAGATTCCTCTATTGGTTATTGTTCGGAGAAGTGTCTCGATCATGTCCGCATAATTCACGAACCGTAGGGAGACACACTTAAGGATTCGACGTTGTTTGAGTAGTTATGGTATTATGAGAAAGAGACCGAATGTTGTTCGGAGTCTCGGATGGGATCCGGGATATCACGAGGTGATCCGGAATGGTCCGGAGAATAAGATTCATATAAGGAAAGTCCCGTTTCGGAGTTGGGGAATGATTCCGGTGTTTTCATCGGGAATGTTCTAGAATGTTCCGGAATGTCCGGCACTCCGGAGGGGAAGGGTACATGAATGTGTTGTATCAAGTTGGTATGATTGCATCATGTACTAAGTTTCCTCGCTGTTCCAAATGAAGGATTAAATTGAATCCTAGTTTGAAAAGTCAAATAGCTAAATTGAAAAGTCAAATAGCTAAAATTGGAAAGTGGAAAAGAGGAGGAGGGGGGGAATCCGAGTTGGGGAGGAGTTCCCTCCTCCAACCGGCGGCAACCCTCCAAGCCGATTTGGGGAGGGACTCCTCTCCCTCCCCTTGGTCGCCGGCCCCCCTCCACCTATATAAGGAGGGGCAGGGACCCCTCCTAGATCACACAAGTCCCTCACCTCAAACCCTAGAAGCTGCAGCCCACCATAGCCGCCGCCCCCTTAGGGTTTTGCCCTAGCCGCCGACTTGGGGGTCCCCGGAACCCTAGCCGCCGGCTCTAGCACTTCCTCCTTGGTGTTTCTAAACCCTAGATCGCCGAGGAGCTCTCTCATACTCCACCATACTCGCTCCGGCTTAAGGCAAAGCCCTGCGAGATCTCCCCTCTACTTCCGGTACCACGCCGTTGTGCTGCCGGAATCGCGAGGAGAGTGCTACAACCTCCGCTGCCTGCTGGAACAAGGGAGAGGAAGGTCTTCGTCGAGTACCGAACGTGTGACCGACTGCGGGAGCGCTGCCGGAACGCAGCGCCGGAAGGATCGTCTACGCGATCTTGAGATCGGGAAGAGTACGACTACATCACCCACGAGAATCCGCTCTCGTTAAACACTTTGGAATCTTCGAGGGTAAGTTATTCCATCGACTCGTTGCTACAATCTAGTAGATAGATCTTGGCTTGTTTGTTTGTATGCGATAGAAAAATTTTGTTTTCCATGCTACGAAGCCCAACAGGGTGGCCCCTCTGGCTCGCCTACCCGTCTCCCCTCTGGACTTATTGTTCCTCACGGAAAGTTATTGACTTTGGAATTTGTCTTGTCCAATTCCGAGAATATTTCTTTACTAGCTTTTCTGAAACCAAAAACAACAGAAAACAGGCAACTGGCACTGTGGCAACTTGTTAATAGGTTAGTACCAGAAAACATGTAAAAAGCACCTCAAAGTGTAGACAAAGCAAAGCAAAGTAGATACTAACAAGCATGAAACATCAAAAATTATATATACATTTCCGACGTATCAAGTTCTTCCACGTATCGCACCACCGCCACATGTGTGTCAAGAGCGAGAAGGTGGGGAGTGTGACGCCCCCTTGCGACTCATGCTTGTTGCTCCGCCGCCGTTCACCTTCGGGTCACGCGGGAGAAGGAGCATGCCTCCGTGGCTCCGTCGATGCAGTTCACCTCTGAGACGCCATTAGCGTCGCCTCCGGGTCGCGACTCGCGAGAGAGACGTCGATTGGGGAAACTTTCCACGGGCTTGGAGTCGATCTTTTTTCCCGTGGAATGGAAAGTTTTCGAAGGGATTGGGCCGGGCTATAATCCCCACTAGGAGTAACCGAACAGGAAAAATTAGCAGGGCGGGGTTTAACCTGGTCGGGCCGACCCACGAGGATTGGGCCCCGATCCCAGCAGGGGTGGGATTAACCGAACAAGGCCTTATGTTTAATATTTCCATTGTATTATCCTTTTTATACTACTTTTACTCATGATGCTCCCTAGTCCGCATCATTGGAGCCACGCACTATCCTCAACCACCAGCTTGCACCTTTGATGATTTATGGTTTTAGGTTGGAGTTAAATACACTAACTGTCCCTCTACTTGTCAAGCTGACTCAATTTAATTCTCGTACTCGAAATTTTCTGAATTTTGTTTGCGTACTTGTGAATTGGATTCGATTTAGTCCTAATCCATGTTTGGCATCGAAATTGTGCTCACTCGGACGCCACGTGGAGCCGTGCACCACTTGCAGGAGTGAAGATGGGCTGGAAATTTATAGTTAGCCCCTCCCGTGTTACTTCGTTACCGCTAGTTAACCTCCCATTGTAAATATGTCGCTCCACCTTTTGGTCCAGCGATCACTACCTCCATCGCCTTCCCGCCATCTCCACCTCCGTCGATTCCTTCCCTTTTTCCTCTCTCGAACATGACTCCCTAGACTGAAAGGATCTATAACAATATGGGGCACTCTACATAATGGATCTAATAGGAAGAGGGTACGTGCAAATATCTGACAGTGAGAAAACATTCTAGATGTGGGAGTGTGTTCATGCAAGATTCTAGTCCACGTGACGTTCGAAAAAACGCAATTTTGACGCCAAACTTTGATTAGGACTAAATCAAGCCCAATTCACAAGTAAATGGACAAAATACAACAAATTCCGAGTAGAAGGACTAAATCGAGTCGGTCCGGCAAATATAGAGACTATTAATATATTTAACTCTTTAGATTGACGGGGTTGACAGGTATTCACTCTCACGCGGTTGCTTGGACCCGCCATTCAGACATGTCTACATGTAAATATGTTCTTGGGAGATTCATGGAGGCCGACCGATCAAATTGCGTCGGCGATCAATTATGATGTCTTATGATTTTTATACATATCAGAAATGGCAATGTTTAAGTTTTATAAACTTCACACGTAAATATGTCCATCCATTATGTATGCGTGTAATTTTAAAAAAAGGGTAAACTTGGAAATACATTTTTTGCACATAAAAAGTGTACTTTTGCTAGTGGGTATGCCTGTCCGGTGGGCCCGATCCCGTATGCGCTCAACTTTTGGGGCAGGTGGGCGTGGCAGAGATCCGCACTGGACCTGCGGACATGTGCGACCGATCGCAACTACGCTCGTCCCTACGACACGTCCACGGGTATCCGGCTTTGTACACACCGGCTCGGTCCGTCCTTGTGATTGGTGGTCTGGTGTTCATCGAAAACACTTCGAATTGCACGAGATGACCGCCGCCGAAGCCTCCCGAAGGATTAGGGTTTCTCTATGTTTGATGATTTAGGGTTTTAGATTGTCAAACTTGAGTGTTATAAAACCTGACATGATCTTTGTGGTTTTCTTTTGATTTTAGGTAAAATGATTTGAATTTGAATTATTAATGTTGAATATTTGAAATTGAAAATTCAAAAATAAAGTGGATCATTATCAATAAAAGATTATTCTTCATCATAAAAGAATAAATCTTTGATGTGCAAAGTTTGACTACAACAAATATTGCAACAATGTAAATAAAGTACAAGTGTATAGTACTTCACCCGTCCCTGAATAAGAAGACGCGGATATAACGTATCTATATAATGTGAAAGTATACTCTATTATTTTTATAATTCAATGTTTTGTTTTCTTACATAATTAGTCAAAAGTAGCAAAAATTTAACTTTAACTGAACTTAATGTTGGAAAGTGTGCTTACAGTTTGATGCGCACTTACACTAAAAAGTTGGTGGTGGTACGGTACTGGCTGTGGTGTACATGTCCTGCACAAATGAAGTTCAGTTTAGTTGTATACTCTTGTGCGCCGTATAATGGCGGAGGAGTTGATTGCACGCAGCCGAAGCAAGGATGCACGAAGCTGAGGTTAACAGGTACAGTACGTACCAAATGCAGAACAGATACGCTATGGTATTCCGTATTCTATACTCCGTATGCGCCTCGTACGGAAAATTAATGCCATCTTAATCAGTGATGCAGGTGAGGCTGCCACGACTCGAATTAAGACGATGAAACCTGAACCACCAAATCGTGTCACTCAAGTGCGTGTTGAGTTGGGCACGCGGCCACAGGAACACGAGAAAGACCATTATTTTTACAATAACTCTATCTTTTGTTTTTGAAAATTTCACAATAATTATCAACAATCACATAAAGAGGTGTCAAACATAATAAAAATTATAATTAGATCTTTACACCGCCTAACGACAATTATAAACAGTAGCACAAGCCTAAGACACGCCGTCGTCCTCGCCCTACATCACAGTCGGGCAAATCCTCCATCTTGACTCTTCCTAGTCTACAAATAAGTATATTTATATTTCTAATAAAAAAAGTAACATCATTTATAAATTAAATTTGTAGCATTAGATTCGTCTTTAAATGTAGTTTCGTATGTACCAATTTAATGTCATATGTCGCTATTCTTTTAATAAAATTTATTAAAGAATATTGTTTTTTGACCTAGGACAAAAATCTAGGAGTACACTGATTTTAGGAGGGAAGGAGTACGTGAAGTTTTTTTTTCTCCCATTCTGAGAAGCTTCGTCGGTGATTCTTTCTACTGATTGTTCCAAAATACCAAACCCAACAACCACGTGAAGTATGATCGGTAGGATGGCAAGCGGCACCCGCATAATGACCCGAAAAAAAAATATAGACAAAAGAAGGTCTAAAAATTTAGTAAAATTAATGAATGTTTAGTTAAAAAGTTGTGCCGCAACCCGTCCCGCTTGACACCCTAACGATCGGTGCTATTCGAGCTAATCCGTTTTCTAGCGATAAGGCGACAAGGTTTCTTCCAAAGAGAATATGTGAGTCACCTTAGCGCCGGCATCTCAGATTAAAATACGAGTGAGTGATTAGGCTATGCGCAACTACTAGTCCGACATTAAACTAGTGTTAGATCTAGATAATCGAGCCGTTACTTACCACATGAGACCAGGTCGTGATGGACGATATAATTAGGTAGGAGTAATACTATTGCTCAAACACTTCTCTCCTGTATATTGGTTTGAGTCGCTGATGTATGCTTTATACATGTACAGTTGTAAGGTTGATAATTTGCAACTAAGAAATGTACTATATTTTTAAGTGAATAAAAAGTGTAGTAAAATCGCAACTTTTAGGAGAAGGACAATATATAAATATCAAAATGATACAAAGCTACTCCAATTACATAAGATCAAGAGCTAGTTCAACATGATAAATCAAAAAAAAAAGACACGCCATGCTGCAAACATAAACAACTACCATAATCCTTTATAAGTGACGGCGTGAGAGGTTCCTCAAAAAACAAGTGATGCGCAAGAGCTTTCGCCCCCGGGTCTAACCACCGAAGGCCGTGGAAAGTAGTTGTGATTTCTTCTTATTCATATAGAACATCTAGTAACAAGAATATTAAATGGTAAATAACAAAAATACTTGTCTTGTTCGGTCTAAGTCTAAGGAAATACAAAAAAATTGCTTATACAATTTTATCTACATCAAATTTATATCATATCTATCTATCTAAGAATTTCATCTACATCAAAAAAACGCTTATACAGTTTCATCTACTTATTTTATGGTTCTTTCCAATATCATATCTAATAATTATGAGCGTAAATGCGGTCGGACATAGTGCATGACCTTTTCTTTTTGCAGAAAGCATGATACACAATGGTTCGTATTTTATCATTGAAAGATTATCACATCAAGCGGGAATTTAGGTGGCCAATCATATCAATTTCTCGAGAGAAAAAAAAATGGGAAAACCAGAAGTAAACGCAAAAGCTACTACCTTCCGTATGATCATGATGCGAATCCATTTGGATAGGAAAACCATCCGTGGTAAGCCGACCGTTAGTTCCAAACCCTCTCTTCAACATAAAAGGAGCTCGGACGGGAAAGTAGCAACCCCAAAAAGTCCCATACGCAACGCAAGCTCACTCGGGGGAGGGGGAAGCAAAACACTTTCTTTGCCCTCCCGGTTGGCCAGTTCCCAGAGGCCAAGAAACCGGCCGGCATGCCACACCAGGACCAGGTCACGCTCCCCGGCGAGGAGGCCCCGTCGCCGCGGCCCTCCGCCGCCGGCTGCTACACCTTCCTCCGCGCCGCCTCCTCCTCATCCCGCCGCGGCCACGGCCACGGCGGGTACCGGCGCCTGCACTCCGCGGCGGCGTCCGCTGCTGCGTCGTCGGCCGTGAGGGTGGAGGTCGGGACGACGGCGAAGGGCCGGAGCGTGTTCCACGTGGACCCCGCGGTGCTGGAGGCCGAGCCGGTGCGCCGGCTGCTGGCCGCGGCGGGGCGGCGGATGCCCGGCGGCGCGGTGGCCGTGGCCGTGGACGCCCTGCTGTTCGAGCACCTGCTCTGGCTGGCCGCCACCGACGCGGGCTCGGCCGCCGACGACCTGTCGGAGATCGTCGAGTTCTACTCCCAGGAGGAGGATGGCGATGACCATCTGCAGGTCCACCACCGCGTCCACGGATTCAAGCGCTAATTAAGTATCAGTAATTCAGTAGTATAAGCTTCCTCAGAGTAAAATTCGGTTCGCCTAGTGAATCGCTTCATGCATGCTGCATATATATGTGCACACCATAGTCTGTACTAATACTACTTCGCATAGTAATTCCTCTGCTAGAGACAAGCTATTAGAGATGAGCAGAGCTATATATACATACATGTATCAATTATTAAAGGGAATCGATTAAACTGGAAGCATGGCCATATACAGTCCGAACACTGTAATCAATCAACCAGATTATTACGAAGCTTAAATCCTCTGATTCCTTGTCCTTTAAATATGTACGATTAAGAACAGCTAGCTCTAGGTTGATTTTCTTATATGGCACCGGCGGCGGCGGCTGAAGATTCTGTTGGTACCAGATTATTTAGCGCTTTGGGTCTTGCCGTAGAGATACAGCAGCCGCGCGAGGGCGCACGCGACCGGTTTCTGGGCACGTCGCTCCGGCGACGGATTGAGATTCGAGAGCGGACGACGTGCCAGCTACCTCGAGGCGTAACCGGAGTTGCTGATAAGTACGTACGTTCCTTAATTATCGTGAGGTCGCGACACGGCGGTGTCAATAATCAACGGGGCAGGCAGCAAAGCCCATGCATGGTGGATCAACGAATACGGTGTCGTCGGGCGCCAGACGGAGCTAACGCCGGTCGAGCCGCCCTCTCATGCCGACGTACGCCGGCATTTGGTCAACGTTGAAGCTGTTGGAGTGAACAGTCCAGGCTGCAATCCAACAGAGACAGAATGCAGGCGATATCCATTGAAACGAAACAAGACGCGTGACAGCCACCGATGGAGTGCCATGACGACCGTTCGCTGCCCAGTGGCCTCCCCGCGGTTCCGACGAGCCGCACGTACGCGTATGCCCCGCGCCATGGCGCGAGGTCGTTGGTTGGTTCGCCTCCATCCGATCCCCCGCGGGTTCCTCTCGGCGTACGCTAGCTAGTCATGGGGACATGTGCCACGAATTACCGGCGGTGTACATCTCATCCTAAGCTACATGGCGGACCGCAACGGCTCACCCCACGTTTCTGACGAGCGAAGCTAGTGACGACGACAGACAACACAGAAACACTCACACTCTGACTTGCACCCTGAAAGGAACTCCGGACCCGAATACGGTTCTACCAGCAAACAGTTCAGGATACAAGTCTTGGAAACCGTCTCTCGCCTCGTTTTACAAATAAAAAAATCACAACAGATAAAACCGATGCATCATGAAGAGGAGACCGTCTTACAAAGACATGCAACAAAGATAAACAAAGGATTCTAAGGAAGACCTAAAATTACCGAAGATCTAACCTCAGTCTGTTTTTATTGATCTGGTGGCGGTGTCGTGTTTCGAAAAGCTCCGCCGGTGAATTTTTATGGATGATTCATGACTAAAGATTGCTGGAACGGATGGGATTCGTCCGCGTGCAACCCGTGTTTTTCTAACCGTTTGATTTCAGAGGAAGCGCGGCGAAGCTCTGCGGTCTTTTGCCATCGTGGAACATGGCTTTAGTTTCATGGTGAAGTCAGCGTGTGCAAAAAATGTCATGAAAGCCAAGATTTGTGGACTAGCTACGGTGGGTCGAGTCCTGATGGCGATTGGAAATTGGTTTGGTGATTCGTGAATTGTAGCAGCGGCATCGGAAAGTGGGGCCAACAGTACAGAAGGAGTTCACCGTCTTATCTTGCAGGGTGAAAATTCAAGATCTGGCCTTAATTGGTTGTGTCTGGCAATTACCTTATTGAAGGTATTTTTTTATGAGCAGGGACTTTCTTCAGGGTGAAAACCTATGATCATTGATCTGGCAACAATGGTGCTTATGCTCTGTTTCTTTCTTAAAGGCGTCGTTATTGGACTTCTAGTGTTATTCTGGTGGGGTTAGTGTCGCAGCTACTAGGGATCTTATCGCTGTAGTGGTACTTTTTTTTGTAATTCTTATTTTTTTTCTTGGCTGTGTACATCCGTAATGCCAATAGGGTAATGCGTTATTGCAGAGGCTGGGTGTAATTGGTATCATCGTAATATTAATATGGGAGTGTCTACGTCTCAGGCGTCTGAGTCGTTGACGTCGTTGTTAATTTAGACCGGATAACAGAACGAGAACTCACCTTCTGGGCTTTTTTGTTCTGTTTTTCTAAGCTTTTTTATTCTGTTTTTCTGGGCTTTTCTATTCTAGAGCTAAGCGACAACGCTTCGGCTAAGCTAAGCGACAACGCTTGGGCTACAGCGGCACCCGCTTGTTTTTTTCTCGTGCAGACACTGAATTGTGGGACCAACAAAAATAGGTTCCTTTTGTCTAAATTCATTTTTGTAATTTGAAAAAATGGGCAATAATTGTTCCATTTGTTTATATTTAAATAATATTGCAATAAAACTAAAAATTGAACAAAATTTTAAAAAATAAACACATGGAAAAATAGTATGCGTGATGGATTATTCTCTATACTTGTATAATTTATTTTTAAAAGTACAGTCTATCAACCAAACTGTAATTTAAAAAGAAAAGAAGTCGAATTGCATGAACCGTCAAAAACAACTTTCCTATAAGATGGACTTGTGAAAAGTACTTGTAGCGGATTATTAACGTACTCTCTCCGATCCATATTAGTTGACTTGAATTTGTCTAGATTTAAATGAATCTAGACACTATTTACTATATAGATTCATACAAATTTTGACAAATCCAAGTCAACTAATATAGGTCGGAGGGAGTACCTGAAATGTTTTCATGAAATTTTACATGCGTACATATCTCTAAAATTTGACAAACTTGTGACATCTTTTGTAGGACGGTATATTCTGACCGAAATGGGATCCTCTCGCACTAAATATCCAGACCCACACTATATATGGCTGGGTGTGGTTGTATCTCTTGTTTGATGGAACCTCCGTTTGAAAGAGAATGATTCCACATACAAAATAATTGCAATTAGCTCAATTTTTAAAATCCCAGTAAATCATAGTCACATGAGTGCAAAAGGTGAGTCACGACGTGCTTGCAACTATTGTGGGTTACAAGGATAGATATAGAAATAGAGTTACAAGGATAGAGATAGAGTTACAAGGATAGATATAGAAATTACATTCCTAACTCAATCTTGATCCATTCTAGGCTACAAAATGATGGATTCAACATATAGGGTTCACACACAACATATTTGCGATTGGATCGGTTCTTTCTCAGTTACAACAAAATTGAAGTTTTAGTCACGACATACTTGCAACAAGGGATTCGATAGCAAAAATACTTGCGACTGAACAACTCGGTTTACAAGCAAGTTGCAAAAATGACTCAAAAAACCAAGTTGCAAACCTAACTTGAAGTTCCATCACTAAGTCAAGGTCAATGGAGACCATTCTTAAAATAACACTATCCATAAGTCATCCAAAACAAGTTGTGAATGACTAAAATCCAAAGTACAATCAGTTGCGACATAGTTCAGTCACAACATACTTGCGACTGGCTTGGTACATTCTCGGTTACAAGCAAGATGCAAATGACTCGAATCCATAGTATATTCATTTGCAACTAGGGTTCAGTCACATCATAATTGCAAGATGAATCAAAAAATCAAAGTATATATTCAGTCATGACATAGTTGCGACTAGGGTTTCAGTCACAATATACTTGTGATTGGCTCGTTACATTCTCAGTTACAAGCAAGTTGCAAATGACTCGAATCCAAAGTACATTCAATAGCAACATAATTCAACTAGGGTTCAGTCACATCATAGTTGCAAGATGAGTCAAAAAATCCAAGTATATATTCAGTCGCGACATAGTTGTCACTAGGGTTTTAGTCATAATATACTTACGACTAGCTCGATACGTTCTCATTTACAAGCAAGTTGCAAACCACTCGAATAAAAAGTACATTCAGTCGCAACATAATTCAACTAGGGTTCAGTCACATCATACTTGCAAAAAATTAGTAAAAAGTCAAAGTATATATTCAATCGCGATATAGTTGCAACTAGGGTTTGAGTCACAATATACTTGCGACTGGCTCGATACATTCTCAGTTACAAGTTGCAAAATAACTCGAATCCAAAGTACATTCAATATTTGGAACTAGGTTGTAGGGGTTAGTCGCAACATACTTGGAACTAAGGAAGTTGCAACTGGACCCAATAGAGCTTAGTTACAAGTAAGTTGCAACTGGCCTACCGACGGGGTCCCCCTCCCCTGACTGCAACCTAGTTGCAACTGGCCCTCCGGCGGGGCCCAATTACAAGCAAGTTGCAACTGGCCCGCCGACGGGGTCCCCCCTGTTGAAATCAAGTTGCAACTGGCCCTCGGGCGGGACCGTAGTTACAAGCAAGTTGCAACTGGCCCGCCGATGGAGTCCCCCCTCCCCCTGTTGCAATCAAGTCCCCCCCACAAGTTACAAGGGTTTAGGGGTTCGTCGCAATATACTTGCGACTAGCTCGGTACATTCCCGATTACAAAGCAAATTACAAAATGATTCAAATCCAAGAATATGTAGTCGCGACACAGTTGCAACTAGGGTTTCAGTCACACCATGCTTGTGACTGGCTCAATACATTCCCGGTTACAGAACAAGTTGCAAATGAGTCAAATCCAATGTATATCCAGTCAAGACATGGATGCAACTAGGGTTTTAGTCACACCATGCTTCTGGCTGGCTCAAAACATTCCCAGTTACAAAGCAAGTTGCAAAAATGACTCCCCCCAATGAGGTCTCGCCAATGAGGTCCCCCTCCCTCCCGGTTGCAATCAAGTTACAACTGGCCCCCCTTGGCGGGACCCTAGTTATAAGCAAGTTGCAAATGGGACCCGTTAGATCTCAGTTACAAGTAAGTTGCAACTGCACCCCCTCCACACCGATGGGTGCTCATGTAGGGTTCGCAGCATAGAAAACAAAAATTTTCCTACGATGTGAACTATATACCAAGATCTATCTACTAGATACAAACAACGGGTGGATGTATATCCATAGAGAACATACCCTTGAAGACCGACAAAGCTTAACGAGTTCAACTCGTGGTTGATGTAGACGATCTCTTGCCGATCTCAAGATCGAGAGGAAGTCCTAGCGCCGCAAATCAGCAGCGCATCCGTGCTCGCACACACGTTCGAGGCACCGAGCAACCTCCGCCTCCTCGCTCCAGCGATGCAGCGGAAGCACAACTCTTTCTTGCCGAATAGCCACCGGGAACATGTATCTCGCTAGTCCGAGACCATGGGGGATAAATTCTAGAGGGGGAGAGAGATCCTTCACGAGGAGGTGTGAGAGACAAGTGAGGAGGGGGCTCCTTTTATAGGAGGAGGGGGGCACCCAAGGGGGTGGCCTCCGGCCATGGGGGCTTCCCCCTCCCCTCCTTCATTCATGTGGGTGGACACTCCACTCACAAAATGCCCTTTAAAATCCCTCCACTCAAAAGTCCACTCAAATTCCCATTAAATTTCCACCAAATTTAATGCAAACTCTCATTAAATAAAACTCTTTTATTTTATTCAGAATTTTGTCAATTACTTTAATGACAAACATTCACAAATAACCCCTTGCTAGAATTCTATTTCACATGCATAACCACTTTATGCAATTTCACCCAAAAACCTGTTTCGGTATCTAGTGAAATAAATTCCTGCGCTTGTTCATTCTTTCGGCATGAAACATTTGCTCCAATTGGATGTCGGTGTCTCTTAAGTGTGTCACCCTACGGTTCGTGAATAATGCGGACATGATCGAGACCCCTCTCGGATCAATAATCAGAAGCGGGATCTGGAGACCCATACTGACTCCCACACATTCAACGATGACTTTCTTGTGATCGTCGGAACCTTTTACGCTAGTATCTTAATCCCTTTGTTTCACGATATATTACATGTCCGAGATTCGATCATCGGTATCTCCATACCTAGTTTGATCTCGTTACCGACATGCACTCTTTTCTCGTTCCTGTGATATAACATTCTAGTGATCAAATCACTTGCTTGCAAGCTAATCAATGTGATATCACCGAGAGGGCCCAGATTATATCTATCCGTCATCGGGATGAACAAATTCCACTCTCGATCCATGAGCCTCAACATAACACTTTATTAGTTCTGAATCCATCTTTATAATCACCCTGTTACGGTGTGACGTTTGATGTTATCAAGAAACTCTTCCGGTGTTAGTGATTGACATGATCTCATGGTCTAAGGATTAGGATCACTTCGTAAGTTGTTATAGCAATATAAACTCAATGACTTTGATCGTAATGCTATACTTCGGATGAATGTTCATCACACCATTACACTAATGTTGTGATCCCTTTATTAACAACATCCAATGTCCATGATCAGGAAACCTTGATCATCTTGTTAATCAACGAGCTAGTTTATGAGAGAGGCATAACTAGGAACTTTCTGTTTGTTTATTAAACACACATGTATTAACGTTTCCGTATTAATAAAATTATAGCATGCAAAATAAACATCTATCATATACTTGGAATACACATAATAAACACTTTATTATTGCCTCTCAGGGCATATTCCCTTCAGTCTCCCACTTGCACTAGAGACAATAATCTAGTTACATAGTGATAAATCTAACACCCATTGAGTTCTGGTGTTGATCATGTTTTGCTCTAGGGAGAGTTTTAGTCAACGGATCTGCTACATTGAGATCCGTATGTACTTTACAAATCTTTATATCTCCATCCTTGACATGCTCGCGGATGGAGTGAAACCGGCGCTTAATATGCTTGGAATGCTTGTGAGACCTTGGCTCTTTTGTTGGAGATATGCCCTAGAGGCAATAATAAATGTAGTTATTATTATATCTTTGTGTTTATGATAAATGTTTACATTCATGCTATAATAGTATTAACAAGGAAACATTAATACTTGTGTGATTTGTAAACTTAATTTGAAGTCCCTAGTATAGCCTCTATACTTCACTAGCTTGTTGGTTGATAAATGATTGTGGTTTCCCTATCATGAACATTGAGATGTTATCAACAACAAGATCATATCATTAGGAGAATGATATGGTGGACATACTCCTATAGATAAGCGTAGCATAAAGATCAAGTCATTTCAATAGTTCAATTGCTATATGCTTTCTGATACATAGTAACCTAATTCCTTCGACCATGAGATCATGCATATCACCTTTGCCGGATGGATGCTTTGATGACATCAAACACCACACCGTAACTGGGTGGCTATAAAGGTGGCATTGAGTGTTCGTAAAGTATTGGTTGAGACACATGGATCAAGAGTGGGATTTGTCCATCCATATAACAGATAGATATTCTCTGGGCCCTCTCGGTGAAATGTCATCCAATTAGCTTGCAAGCATGTGACTGGCTCACAAGGGATCACATATCACAGGAACGAGAAAAGAGTACTTATCAGTAACGAGGTTG
The DNA here is from genome assembly GCA_916181665.1 of Avena sativa. Taxonomy (NCBI): domain Eukaryota; kingdom Viridiplantae; phylum Streptophyta; class Magnoliopsida; order Poales; family Poaceae; genus Avena; species Avena sativa. The sequence goes on from OV702284.1 coordinate 383,636,555, forward strand.
AACTAGGTATGCAGAGATACCGACGATCATAACCTCGGATAAGTAACATATCGTGAGACAAAGGGAAATTGGTATCGTATGTAAGTGGTTCATTCGATCGCAAAGTAATCGTAGAAATATGTGGGAGCCATATGAATTTCCAGATTCCTCTATTGGTTATTGTTCGGAGAAGTGTCTCGATCATGTCCGCATAATTCACGAACGGTAGGGAGACACACTTAAGGATTCGACGTTGTTTTGAGTAGTTATGGTATTATGAGAAAGAGACCGAATGTTGTTCGGAGTCTCGGATGGGATCCGGGATATCACGAGGTGATCCGGAATGGTCCGGAGAATAAGATTCATATAAGGAAAGTCCCGTTTCGGAGTTCGGAAATGATTCCGGTGAATGTTCTAGAAGGTTCCGGAATGTCCGGCACTCCGGGAGGGGGAGGGGTACATGAATGTGTCATTACATATTGGAATGATTGCATCATGTACTAAGTGTTCTTGCTGTTCCAAATAAAGGATTAAATTGAATCCTAAAACAGAAAAGTCAAATGTCCAGTTTGAAAGTCAAACGGCTAAAACAAGAAACTGTGGGAAACAAGCAAGAGGAGGCAAAAACCGACTTGGGGGAGGAGTCCCTCCTCTCCAAGCCGGCGGCCCACCTAGGCCGAGTTGGGGAGGGACTCCCCTCCCTCCCCTGGCGCGCCGGCCCCTCCACCCATAAAAGGAGGGGCAGGGCCTCCTCCTCTAGACACACAAGTTTCTACCTCTAATCTCCGGTTTAGAGCCGTTTTTGTTTAGAGCTTCTAATTGCTTTAGCCTGCGGTTTAGAGCCTTCTAATTGGTGTGTCTAATCTCTAGACCACTAATAGCCCTCTCTCATACTCCACCATACTCGCTCCAGCTTAAGGCGAAGCCCTGCGGGATCTCCCCTCTACTTCCGGTACCACGCCGTTGTGCTGCCGGAATCGCGAGGAGAGTGCTACAACCTCCGCTGCCTGCTGGAACAAGGGAGAGGAAGGTCTTCGTCGAGTACCGAACGTGTGACCGACTGCGGGAGCGCTACCGGAACGCAGCGCCGGAAGGATCGTCTACACGATCTTGAGATCGGGAAGAGTACGACTACATCACCCACGAGAATCCGCTCTCGTTAAACACTTTGGAATCTTCGAGGGTAAGTTATTCCATCGACTCGTTGCTACAATCTAGTAGATAGATCTTGGCTTGTTTGTTTGTATGCGATAGAAAATTTTGTTTTCCATGCTACGAACCCCTTCATCTTTGGCATTGGCAATGGCACCATTGTTGTCACAATAGATCACCATTGGGTCCAACGCGTTTGCCACCACTCCTAGTTCGGATATGAACTCCTTCATCCAAACTGCTTCCTGAGCCGCTTCTGAAGCAGCAACATATTCGGCCTCCGTTGTTGATCCCGCTACCACAGGTTGTTTGGAGCTCCTCCAACTAACCGCTCCGCCATTCATGAGAAATACGTATCCGGATTGAGACTTAGAGTCATCCGGATCGGTGTCAAAGCTAGCGTCGACATAACACTTAGCGACGAGCTCATCTTCACCTCCGTATACAAGAAACATATCCTTAGTTCTTCGTAAGTACTTAAGGATATTCTTGACCGCTATCCAGTGTTCCGAACCTGGATCCGATTGGTACCTACTAGTCAAACTAATAGCATGTGCCACATCCGGTCTTGTACATAGCATGGCGTACATTATAGAGCCTATGGCTGAAGCATAGGGGACTTTGTCCATTATCTCTCTTTCTTCCGCCGAAGCCGGACTTTGAGTCTTACTCAATGTCTTGCCTTGCAACATAGGTAAGAACCCCTTCTTACTTCCGTCCATTTTAAACTTCTTTAAAATCTTATCAAGGTATGTACTTTGCGATAGCCCTATTAGGCGCCTAGATCTATCTCTATAGATCTTTATGCCTAATATGTATGACGCTTCACCTAGGTCCTTCATTGAAAATTTGCTGTTTAGATAACTTTTAACACTGTTTAAAAGATCTATATCATTTCCGATCAATAATATGTCATCCACATATAATATCAGAAATGCCACATTGCTCCCACTCACTTTCTTGTAAATACAAGCTTCTCCATAAGTTTGGACAAATCCAAACTCTTTGATCACCTCATCAAAGCGGAGATTCCAACTTCGTGATGCTTGCTTCAATCCATAGATGGATCGCTGAAGCTTGCACACCTTGTTAGCATCCTTAGGATCGACAAAACCCTTTGGTTGTATCATATACAACTCTTCTTCAATATTACCATTGAGAAACGCGGTTTTAACATCCATCTGCCATATCTCATAATCGAAATATGCAGCAATTGCTAACATAATCCTAACTGAATTTATCATCGCTACGGGAGAGAAAGTCTCATCGTAGTCAACTCCTTGAATTTGTCGAAACCCCTTTGCGACAAGTCGAGCTTTATAGACGGTCACATTACCATCAGCATCAGTTTTCCTTTTGAAAATCCATTTGTTCTCCACGGCCTTTCGGTCGTGAGGTAATTCCACCAAGTTCCAAACTTGATTTTCATACATGGATTCCATCTCGGATTTCATGGCTTCTAACCATTTGTTGGAATCCGGGCTCATCATCGCTTCTTCATACGTCGCAGGGTCATCATTTTCATCAACCATGAAATTCATGACAGGATTTTCGTACAGCTCGGGAGTTGCACGCGTCCTGTTTGACCTGCGAGGTTCGGTAGTACTCTCTTTCGGAGTTTCATGATCATTATCATTAGTTCCCTCTTCAACAGGTGGAGCCAACTCCGGAACAACTTCCGGCGCTGCGCTACTCGCCATACTTTGAAGAGAAGGTTCCACAACCTCTTCGAGTTCTACCTTCCGACTACTCACACCTTTCGCGAGAAACTCTTTCTCTAGAAAGGATCCATTCTTGGCAACAAAAACCTTGCCCTCAGATCTGTGATAGAAGGAATACCCAATAGTTTCTTTAGGGTATCCTATGAAGACGCATTTTTCCGCTTTGGGTTCGAGTTTATCCGGTTGAAGTTTCTTCACATAAACATCGCATCCCCAAACTTTAAGAAATGACAGCTTAGGTTTGTTTCCAAACCACAATTCATACGGTGTCTTTTCAACGGATTTAGATGGTGCCCGATTTAAAGTGAATGCAGCAGTTTCTAGTGCATAACCCCAAAATGACAACGGCAAGTCCGTCAGAGACATCATAGATCGAACCATATCTAATAAAGTACGATTACGACGTTCCGACACACCATTTCGCTGTGGTGTTCCTGCAGGTGTGAGTTGTGAAACAATTCCACACTCTTTCATGTGAGTGCTAAACTCGTAACTTAGATACTCACCTCCACGGTCGGACCGTAGAAATTTGATCTTTCTATTACGATGATTTTCCACTTCATTCTGAAATTCCTTGAACATTTCAAAGGTTTCAGACTTGTGTTTCATCAAGTAGATATAACCGTATCTACTCAAATCATCCGTGAAAGTAACAAAATAATGATATCCACCTCGCGCCGACACACTCATTGGACCACATACATCAGAATGTATGATTTCCAATAAATCTGTCGCCCGTTCCATTGAACCGGAAAACGGCGTTCTAGTCATCTTGCCCATAAGGCATGGCTAACATGTATCAAATGATTCATAATCAAGTGATTCCAAAAGTCCATCCGAATGGAGCTTCTTCATGCGTTTAACGCCAATATGACCTAGACGGCAGTGCCACATATATGCGGATATATCATCATTAAGTTTAATCCTTTTAGCATCAACATTATGAATATGTGTAACATTATCATCGAGATCTAATAGAAATAAACCATTCATCATCGGTGCATGACCATAAAAGATTTCATTCATATAAATGGAACAACCATTGTTCTCGGATTTAAATGAATAACCACTTCGCATCAAACACGATCCAGATACAATGTTCATGCTCAGTGCAGGCACCAGATAACATTTATTCAAGTTTATAACTAATCCCGACGGTAAGTGGAGAGGCAGCGTTCCGACGGCGATCACATCAACGCTTGATCCATTGCCGACACGCATCTTGACCTCACCCCTTGCTAGCGGTCGCTTGTTCCGCAGCCCCTGATTCGAGTTACAAATATTAGCAACTGAACCGGTATCAAATACCCAGGTGCTACTGCGAGCACTAGTCAAGTACACATCAATAACATGTATATCATATATACCTTTGTTTGCCTTACCGGCCTTCTTGTCTGCCAAATACTTGGGGCAGTTGCGCTTCCAGTGGCCAGTCCCCTTACAATAGTAGCACTCGGAATCAGACTTAGGTCCAACTCGGGGTTTCTTTTCAGGCGCGGCAACTGGCTTGCCGCCCTTACTTCCCTTCCGTTTTCCCTTCTTGTCTTTCTTAAAACCAGTGTTCCTATTGATCATCAACACTTGATGCTCCTTTTTGATCTCCACTTCTGCAGTTTTAAGCATTGACAGAAGCTCGGGGAGAGACTTCTTCATGCCTTGCATATTATAGTTCATCACAAAGCTCTTATAGCTAGGTGGCAGAGACTGCAGAACACGATGGATGCTTAAGTCAATGGGAATCGATATTCCCAAGGACACAAGCTTATCGGCGTAACCCGACATCTTGAGTACATGCTCACTAACGGAGCTGTGCTCTTCCATCATGCAGCTAAAGAACTTTTCTGAAGCGTTGTAGCTCTCTACAACAGCATGTGTGTCGAAAATCATTTTCAACTCACCCATTGTATCAAATGCATTGCCGTTTTCGAAACGCTTTCGAAGTTCCGGCTCTAGCCCATACAATATGCCGCAATGAACTAAGTTGTGGTCCTCCTGACGAGTCTGATAGACATTCTTCTCCTTGTCAGGGGCATCATCTAAAGGTGGGGGGCCTAACGGCGCTTCTAGCACATATTGCTTTTGTGCAGCAGAGAGGAGAATCCTCAAATTCATGGCCCATTCGGTAAAGTTGCTACCGTTCGTTGCTAGTTTCTCTTTCTCCATGAACACATTGAAATTAAAAGCAGGTGGTGCCATCTACAACAGAATTTGTAAAGTTTAGACTAAGTGTATGATAGATTGAGTTCAACTAATCTATATTACGAATGAACTCCCACTCAAAAACGACATCCCTCGTGCCTTTTTGGTGATTACATGAACCAAATCCACTACACCAAGTCCGATCATCACGTGAGTCGGTATAGATTCAAAGGCGAGCATCAAATGGGCATCATATCAACTATATGACTCATGCTTAACCTTTCGGTCCGTGTTCCGAGGCCATGTCTGTACATGCTAGGCTCGCCAAGTTAGAACCTTAGTATTCGCGTGTGTAACTGTTTTACACCCGAAATATGGTCGTGGATCCAAGAACACCCAATCATCACGTGATGTCTTGGAGCAACGAAAACATAATCGGTGCATACTAAAGGAAGAACACATTCTTATCTTGATATTTAAATGAGGGATCATCTTATTATGCTAACAAAGCGCTAAACAAGCAATATAAGATGCTATCAAACATCATATGTTTATTAGTGAAATTATATGGTTCCCGCAGATGATCTCTATCATGTGCATCGTGGTATGATCACTATCATACCTATATGTGTAAATCCAAGGTCTATGGATTTTACACGCTATGTGTGTTGTAAGAGTATCATCTCATACTTCTACTTACAACACTACCATATCATAACACTAGCCCAGCAACAATCTAAACTAGACGCCTCTAATTTATCCATTGCAAGTTTTATGTGGCTTAGGGCTTTCGAGATAGAACCGTTCTTACCTACGAACATGAACCACAACGAGGATAATCAAATTGTTGACAACTCGCTTGCAAAATAGATATTGACTATAGTAGGAGAGACAGACACCCGCTAGCCACTTATGCAAACTAGTTGCATGTCAAGCGTGGAACAGGTATCATGTGCGAGGACATGTAAAGTTTGTCCGGGCCGCTTCATCCCACTATGCCACCAATATCCAAAATTACAACAAAGGAGCAACAACATGATCATCATCGCCCACATACTCATATGTGTACTACGCGTGTAAAGTATCTACGCATAGATCCGGCTCTGATACCACTGTAGGGTTCGCAGCATAGAAAACAAAAATTTTCCTACGATGTGAACTATATACCAAGATCTATCTACTAGATACAAACAACGGGTGGATGTATATCCGTAGAGAACATACCCTTGAAGACCGACAAAGCTTAATGAGTTCAACTCGTGGTTGATGTAGACGATCTCTTGCCGATCTCAAGATCGAGAGGAAGTCCTAGCGCCGCAAATCAGCAGCGCATCCGTGCTCGCACACACGTTCGAGGCACCGAGCAACCTCCGCCTCCTCGCTCCAGCGATGCAGCGGAAGCACAACTCTTTCTTGCCGAATAGCCACCAGGAACATGTATCTCGCTAGTCCGAGACCATGGGGGATAAATTCTAGAGGGGGAGAGAGATCCTTCACGAGGAGGTGTGAGAGACAAGTGAGGAGGGGGGCTCCTTTTATAGGAGGAGGGGGGGGGCACCCAAGGGGGTGGCCGCTGGCCATGGGGGCTGCCCCCTCCCCTCCTTAATTCATGTGGGTGGACACTCCACTCACAAAATGCCCTTTAAAATCCCTCCACTCAAAAGTCCACTCAAATTCCCATTAAATTTCCACCAAATTTAATGCAAACTCTCATTAAATAAAACTCTTTTATTTTATTCAGAATTTTGTCAATTACTTTAATGACAAACATTCACAAATAACCCCTTGCTAGAATTCTATTTCACATGCATAACCACTTTATGCAATTTCACCCGAAAACCTGTTTCGGTATCTAGTGAAATAAATTCCTGCGCTTGTTCATTCTTTCGACATGAAACATTTGCTCCAATTGGATGTCGGTGTCTCTTAAGTGTGTCACCCTACGGTTCGTGAATAATGCGTATATGATCGAGACCCCTCTCGGATCAATAATCAGAAGCGGGATCTGGAGACCCATACTGACTCCCACACATTCAACGATGACTTTCTTGTGATCGTCGGAACCTTTTACGCTAGTATCTTAATCCCTTTGTTTCACGATATATTACATATCCGAGATTCGATCATCGGTATCTCCATACCTAGTTTGATCTCGTTACCGACATGCACTCTTTTCTCGTTCCTGTGATATAACATTCTAGTGATCAAATCACTTGCTTGCAAGCTAATGAATGTGATATCACCGAGAGGGCCCAGAGTATATCTATCCGTCATCGGGATGAACAAATTCCACTCTCGATCCATGAGCCTCAACATAACACTTTATTAGTTCTGAATCCATCTTTATAATCACCCTGTTACTGTAGGGGTTCGTAGCATGGAAAACAAAATTTTTCTATCGCATACAAACAATCAAGCCAAGATCTATCTACTAGATTGTAGCAACGAGTCGATGGAATAACTTACCCTCGAAGATTCCAAAGTGTTTAACGAGAGCGGATTCTCGTGGGTGATGTAGTCGTACTCTTCCCGATCTCAAGATCGTGTAGACGATCCTTCCGGCGCTGCGTTCCGGCAGCGCTCCCGCAGTCGGTCACACGTTCGGTACTCGACGAAGACCTTCCTCTCCCTTGTTCTAGCAGGCAGCGGAGGTTGTAGCACTCTCCTCGCGATTCCGGCAGCACAACGGCGTGGTACCGGAAGTAGAGGGAAGATCCCGCAGGGCTTCGCCTTAAGCCGGAGCGAGTATGGTGGATTATGAGAGAGGGCTATTAGTGGTCTAGAGATTAGACACACCAATTAGAAGGCTCTAAACCGCAGGCGAAAGCAATTAGAAGCTCTAAACCAAAACGGCTCTAAACCGGAGATTAGAGGTAGAAACTTGTGTGTCTAGAGGAGGAGGCCCTGCCCCTCCTTTTATGGGTGGAGGGGCTGGCGCGCCAGGGGAGGGAGGGGAGTCCCTCCCCAACTCGGCCTAGGTGGGCCGCCGGCTTGGAGAGGAGGGACTCCTCCCCCAAGTCGGTTTTTGCCTCCTCTTGCTTGTTTCCCACAGTTTCTTGTTTTAGCCGTTTGACTTTCAAACTGGACATTTGACTTTTCTGTTTTAGGATTCAATTTAATCCTTTATTTGGAACAGCAAGAACACTTAGTACATGATGCAATCATTCCAATATGTAATGACACATTCATGTACCCCTCCCCCCTCCCGGAGTGCCGGACATTCCGGAACTTTCTAGAACATTCACCGGAATCATTTCTGAACTCCGAAACGGGACTTTCCTTATATGAATCTTATTCTCCGGACCATTCCGGATCACCTCGTGATATCCCGGATCTCATCCGAGACTCCGAACAACATTCGGTCTCTTTCTCATAATACCATAACTACTCAAAACAACGTCGAATCCTTAAGTGTGTCTCCCTACGGTTCGTGAATTATGCGGACATGATCGAGACACTTCTCCGAACAATAACCAATAGAGGAATCTGGAAATTCATATGGCTCCCACATATTTCTACGATTACTTTGCGATCGAATGAACCACTTACATACGATACCAATTTCCCTTTGTCTCACGATATGTTACTTATCCGAGGTTATGATCGTCGGTATCTCTGCATACCTAGTTCAACCTCGTTACTGATAAGTACTCTTTTCTCGTTCCCGTGATATGTGATCCCTTGTGAGCCAGTCACATGCTTGCAAGCTAATTGGATGACATTTCACCGAGAGGGCCCAGAGAATATCTATTCGTCATATGGATGGACAAATCTCACTCTTGATCCATGTGTCTCAACCAATACTTTCCGAACACTGAATGCCACCTTTATAGCCACCCAGTTACGGTGTGGTGTTTGATGTCATCAAAGCATCCATCCGGTAAAGGTGATATGCATGATCTCATGGTCGAAGGAATTAGGTTACTATGTATCAGAAAGCACATAGCAATTGAACTATTGAAATGACTTGATCTTTATGCTACGCTTATCTATAGGAGTATGTCCACCATATCATTCTCCTAATGATATGATCCTGTTGTTGATAACATCTCAATGTTCATGATAGGGAAACCACAATCATTTATCAACCAACAAGCTAGTGAAGTATAGAGGCTATACTAGGGACTTCAAATTAAGTTTACAAATCACACAAGTATTAATGTTTCCTTGTTAATACTATTATAGCATGAATGTAAACATTTATCATAAACACAAAGATATAATAATAACTACATTTATTATTGCCTCTAGGGCATATCTCCAACAGTCTCCCACTTGCACTAGAGTCATCTAATCTAGATTACATGGTAATATACCGAACACCCATGGCAGTTTGGTGTTGGTCATGTTTTGCCCTCGGGAGAGGTTTAGTCAACGGATCCGCCACATTCAGATCTGTGTGTACTTTGCAAATCTTTATATCCCCATCCTGGATATGTTCTCGAATAGCGTGAAAACGTAGCTTGATATGCTTCAGCTTCTTGTGTGACCTTGGTTCTTGCGCATTGGCTATGGCGCCCATGTTATCACAGTAGATAGACATTGGGTCTAGCGCACTAGGAACCACACCCAGCTCTGTAATGAACTCTTTCATCCATATCGCTTCTTGAGAAGCCTCCGAAGCAGCCATGTATTCCGATTCAGTTGAAGATCTCGCCACAACGCTTTGCTTTGCACTCCTCCATCTAACTGCTGCACCATTCAAAATAAATACGTATCCAGATTGTGATTTAGAATCATCCGAATCGGTGTTCCAACTAGCATCGGTGTAACCATTAACAACGAGCTGTTCATCACCTCCATAAGAAAGAACCATATCCTTAGTTCTTCTCAAGTACTTAAGGATGTTTTTGACCGCTGTCCAATGATCCACTCCTGGATCACTTTGATATCTGCTAGTTAAACTAACAGCATATGCGATGTCGGGTCTAGTACATAGCATGGCATACATTAGAGATCCTATGGCTGATGCATAGGGAGTCTTACTCATCCTTTCTCTATCTTTTGCCGATGTCGGACTTTGAGTTTTACTCAAGGTCGTATTGGGCAACATGGGCAAGAACCCTTTCTTGCTTTCTTCCATTCCAAACCTCTTTAGAACTTTGTCCAAATATGTACTCTGTGACAATGATATTTGGCGTTTCGATCTATCTCTATAAATCTTTATGCCTAATATGTAAGCTGCTTCGCCAAGATCCTTCATTGAAAAACTATTATTCAAATATTCTTTGACACTATTAAGAAGGTCTACATCATTCCCAATCAACAATATGTCATCCACATATAGTATTAAGAATGCTACAGAGCTCCCACTCACTTTCTTGTAAATACAAGCTTCTCCATAAGTTTGTATAAAACCAAAACTTTTGATTACCTTATCAAAACGTTGATTCCAACTTCGGGATGCTTGCTTCAATCCATAGATGGACCGTTGAAGTTTGCATACCTTGTTAGCATCTTTAGGATCGACAAAACCTTTGGGTTGCATCATATACAACTCTTCATCAATATCTCCATTGAGGAATGTTGTTTTGACATCCATCTGCCATATCTCATAATCATAATATGCAGCGATTGCTAACATAATCCTCACAGACTTTAGCTTCGCTACCGGTGAGAAAGTCTCATCGTAGTCAACTCCTTGAATTTGTCGAAACCATTTTGCGACAAGTCGAGCTTTATAGACAGTAACATTACCATCAGCATCTGTTTTCTTCTTGAAAATCCATTTGTTCTCGACAGCCTTTCGGCCATCCGGTAAGTCCACCAAAGTCCATACTTGGTTTTCGTACATGGATCCAATCTCAGATTTCATGGCTTCCTGCCATTTATTGGAATCTGGGCTCATCATCGCTTCCTCATATGTCTCGGGGTCATCGGTGTTGTCCACCAACATGACACTCATAACGGGATCATACCAATCTGGAGTGGTACGAGTTCTCGTTGACCTCCGAGGCTCTGTAGCAACTTCAACCGAAGTTTCATGATCACCATCATTAGCTCCCTCTCTAATTGGTGCAGGCACCACAGGAACTTCTTCCGGTGCTGCGCTACTCGCAATTTCGAGAGAAGGTTCGACAACCTCGTCGAGTTCTACTTTCCTTCCAGTCACTTCTTTCGAGAGAAATTCCTTCTCTAGAAAGGATCCATTCTTGGCAACGGAAATTTTACCTTCGGATCTATGATAGAAGGTATACCCAATAGTTTCCTTCGGGTATCCTATGAAGACGCATTTTTCCGCTTTGGGTTCAAGCTTGTCCGGCTGTAACTTCTTTACATAGGCTTCGCATCCCCAAACTTTAAGGAACGACAATTTAGGTTTCTTCCCAAACCATAATTCATACGGTGTCGTTTCAACGGATTTAGATGGTGCCCTATTTAAAGTGAATGCGGCTGTTTCTAATGCATAACCCCAAAATGATAGCGGTAAATCTGTAAGTGACATCATAGAACGAACCATATCTAAGAGAGTTCGATTACGATGTTCGGACACACCATTACGCTGTGGTGTTCCCGGCGGTGTCAATTGTGAAAGTATTCCGCATTTCTTCAAATGCTCGCCAAACTCGTAACTTAGATATTCACCTCCACGATCAGAACGTAGAAATTTAATATTCTTGTTACGTTGATTCTCTACCTCACTTTGAAACTCCTTAAACTTCTCGAAAGTTTCGGACTTATGTTTCATGAAATAGATATACCCATATCTACTCAAGTCATCCGTGAAGGTAAGAACATAACGATAACCACCGCGCGATGCTACACTCATTGGACCACACATATCGGTATGTATGATTTCCAATAAGTCCGTAGCTCGCTCCATCATACCAGAAAATGGAGTCTTAGTCATTTTTCCCATCAGACATGCTTCGCATCTTTCAAGTGATTCAAAATCAAGTGATTCAAGAAGTCCATCGGAATGGAGTTTCTTCATACGCTTCACTCCAATGTGACCAAGACGACAGTGCCACATATAGGTCGAATTATCGCTTGATTTCAAACGTTTAGCCTCAATGTTGTTGATATGTGTATTTCCACTATCGAGATTCAATAAGAATAGACCATCTATCAAAGGTGCATGTGCATAAAACATATTACTCATATAAATCGAACAACCATTATTCTCGGACTTAAACAAGTAACCGTCTCGCAATAAACAAGATCCCGATATAATGTTCATGCTCAACGCAGGCACCAAATAACAATTATTTAAGTATAAAACTAATCCCGATGGTAGATGAAGGGGTAGCGTGCCGACCGCGATCACATCAACCTTTGATCCGTTTCCCACGCGCATCGTCGCCTCGTTCTTTGCTAGCTTCCGTTTATTCTGCAGCACCTGTTTCGAGTTACAAATATGAGCAACCGAACCAGTATCAAATACCCAGGCACTACTACGAGTACTAGTGAGATACACATCAATAACATGTATATCAGATATACCTTTCTTCTTGATGTTGCCGTTCTTCAAATCCGCCAAGTACTTTGGGCAATTACGCTTCCAGTGACCTTCTCCCTTGCAGTAAAAGCACTCAGTATCAGGCTTAGGTCCAGCCTTGGCCTTCTTCGCCGGCATGGTAACTTTCTTACCACCCTTCTTGAAGTGTCCCTTTTGCTTAGACTTGCCTTTCTTGAATTTGGTGGTCTTATTGACCAACAACACTTGGTGCTCTTTCTTAATCTCCACTTCTGCAGATTTCAACATGGCAAAGAGTTCTGGCAACGTCTTGTTCATGTTCTGCATGTTGTAGTTCATCACAAAGTTCTTGTAACTTGGTGGTAGTGATTGGAGGACACGGTAAATCCCCAAAGCATTAGGAATCACAATACCCAAGCTTTGAAGTTTGTTTGCGTGCCCAGACATCTTAAGCACATGCTCACTGACGGAGCTGCCCTCTTCCATCTTGCAGTTAAAGAACTTTTCAGAAGCCTCATAACTTTCAATTGCCGCATGAGTCTCAAAAATCAATTTGAGATCCTCGACAATATCATATGGGTCTGAATCCTCAAACATTTTCTGAAGCTCCGATTCCAAACCATACAAGATAGCACACTGAACTATGGAGTACTGATTCTTCCGAGCGAGGTAAACATTCTTTACTTCATCGGGAGCATCATCTGCAGGTGGGTCACCCAGCGGTGAATCCAGCACATAGGTCAAATTACCAGCTGTGAGGACAATCCTCAAATTGCGGAACCAATCCGCGAAGTTGCTTCCATTGTTTTTCAACTTTTCTTTCTCTAGGAACGCATTAAAATTGATGGTAGGGGCTGCCATTGATCTACAACATATTTGCAATAGTTTAGACTAAGTTTATGACAAATTGAGTTCAAATTAATAATGAAATTAAACTAGGTGAACTCCCACTCAAAACAATATCCCTCACATTGTTTTAGTGATCACACGAACCAAATCCACCATATCAACACCGATCATCACGAGAGTTGACATAGTTTCAATGGCGAACAATCGACATGTTCATCATATCTACTATATGATTCATGCTTTACCTTTCGGTGATCCGTGTTCCGAGACCATGTCTATACATGCTAGGCTCGTCAAGATCAAACCTTAGTTTCCGCATGAGCAAATCTGGCTTGCTCACGTTGTATACACTTGCAGAATCTAACACACCCGATCATCACGTGGTGCTTCGAAACAACAAGCTTTAGCAACGGTGCTAACTAAGGGTGAACACTTTATGACTTGAAATTGATGTGCATGAGGGATCATCTTATAATGCTACCGTCGTCTACTAAGCAATACAAGATGCATAAAGGATTAACATCACATGCAATTCAATATATATGTGATATGATATGGCCTTTCTTCTTTGTGCTTCCGATCTCCATCTTCAAGCACGAACATGATCTCCATCATCACCGGCATTGCATCAAGGTCAATGACGCTTCTCCATGGTTGTCGTCCACCGGCTTCAACTATTACAACTACTTTGAATAGACACGCGGGTCTTAACATAAATTAAAGACAACCATATGGCTCCTGCCGGTTGCCAACTTACAATAAGGAACATTGCATACATCAAATATAATCACAATCATGGCCATATCACATCACTGCACACCCCTGCAAAACAAAGTTAGACGCCTCTACTTTCTTTGCATATTTTACGTGGTTTGGGGCTTTCAATAAGTGTCGTTCTAACTTACGAACAAGAACCACAACATTGATACTAGCATTGTTGATCACCCGTTGTAAATTGGATCTTAACTATGCTAGGATAAACAGGCACCCGCAAAGCCACTTATGCAATACAAGTTGCATGTCAAGCGTGGAGCAAGTCTCATGAACGATGTCATGTAAGGTTATCCCGGGCCGCTTCATCCCAACATACCGCAAGATGCAAAGTACACAAGAAGTAATCGACAATAAAAGCATCAACGCCCACAATGACCATTGTGTTCTACTCGTGCAACAGATCTACATATAGACACGGCTCTGATACCACTGTAGGGGTTCGTAGCATGGAAAACAAAAAATTTCTATCGCATACAAACAATCAAGCCAAGATCTATCTACTAGATTGTAGCAACGAGTCGATGGAATAACTTACCCTCGAAGATTCCAAAGTGTTTAACAAGAGCGGATTCTCGTGGGTGATGTAGTCGTACTCTTCCCGATCTCAAGATCGTGTAGACGATCCTTCCGGCGCTGCGTTCCGGCAGCGCTCCCGCAGTCGGTCACACGTTCGGTACTCGACGAAGACCTTCCTATCCCTTGTTCCAGCAGGCAGCGGAGGTTGTAGCACTCTCCTCGCGATTCCGGCAGCACAACGGCGTGGTACCGGAAGTAGAGGGAAGATCCCGCAGGGCTTCTTAAGCCGGAGCGAGTATGGTGGATTATGAGAGAGGGCTATTAGTGGTCTAGAGATTAGACACACCAATTAGAAGGCTCTAAACCGCAGGCGAAAGCAATTAGAAGCTCTAAACCAAAACGGCTCTAAACCGGAGATTAGAGGTAGAAACTTGTGTGTCTAGAGGAGGAGGCCCTGCCCCTCCTTTTATGGGTGGAGGGGCCGGCGCGCCAGGGGAGGGAGGGGAGTCCCTCCCCAACTCGGCCTAGGTGGGCCGCCGGCTTGGAGAGGAGGGACTCCTCCCCCAAGTCGGTTTTTGCCTCCTCTTGCTTGTTTCCCACAGTTTCTTGTTTTAGCCGTTTGACTTTCAAACTGGACATTTGACTTTTCTGTTTTAGGATTCAATTTAATCCTTTATTTGGAACAGCAAGAACACTTAGTACATGATGCAATCATTCCAATATGTAATGACACATTCATGTACCCCTCCCCCCTCCCGGAGTGCCGGACATTCCGGAACTTTCTAGAACATTCACCGGAATCATTTCCGAACTCCGAAACGGGACTTTCCTTATATGAATCTTATTCTCCGGACCATTCCGGATCACCTCGTGATATCCCGGATCTCATCCGAGACTCCGAACAACATTCGGTCTCTTTCTCATAATACCATAACTACTCAAAACGACGTCGAATCCTTAAGTGTGTCTCCCTACGGTTCGTGAATTATGCGGACATGATCGAGACACTTCTCCGAACAATAACCAATAGAGGAATCTAGAAATTCATATGGATCCCACATATTTCTACGATTACTTTGCGATCGAATGAACCACTTACATACGATACCAATTTCCCTTTGTCTCACGATATGTTACTTATCCGAGGTTATGATCGTCGGTATCTCTGCATACCTAGTTCAACCTCGTTACTGATAAGTACTCTTTTCTCGTTCCCGTGATATGTGATCCCTTGTGAGCCAGTCACATGCTTGCAAGCTAATTGGATGACATTTCACCGAGAGGGCCCAGAGAATATCTATCCGTCATATGGATGGACAAATCCCACTCTTGATCCATGTGTCTCAACCAATACTTTCCGAACACTCAATGCCACCTTTATAGCCACCCAGTTACGGTGTGGTGTTTGATGTCATCAAAGCATCCATCCGGTAAAGGTGATATGCATGATCTCATGGTCGAAGGAATTAGGTTACTATGTATCAGAAAGCACATAGCAATTGAACTATTGAAATGACTTGATCTTTATGCTACGCTTATCTATAGGAGTATGTCCACTATATCATTCTCCTAATGATATGATCCTGTTGTTGATAACATCTCAATGTTCATGATAGGGAAACCACAATCATTTATAAACCAACAAGCTAGTGAAGTATAGAGGCTATACTAGGGACTTCAAATTAAGTTTACAAATCACACAAGTATTAATGTTTCCTTGTTAATACTATTATAGCATGAATGTAAACATTTATCATAAACACAAAGATATAATAATAACTACATTTATTATTGCCTCTAGGGCATATCTCCAACAGTTACGGTGTGACGTTTGATGTTATCAAGAAACTCTTCCGGTGTTAGTGATTGACATGATCTCATGGTCTAAGGATTAGGATCACTTCGTAAGTTGTTGTAGAAATATAAACTCAATGACTTTGATCGTAATGCTATACTTCGGATGAATGTTCATCACACCATTACACTAATGTTGTGATCCCGTTATTAACAACATCCAATGTCCATGATCAGGAAACCTTGATCATCTTGTTAATCAACGAGCTAGTTTATGAGAGAGGCATAACTAGGAACTTTCTGTTTGTTTATTAAACACACATGTATTAACGTTTCCGTATTAATACAATTATAGCATGCAAAATAAACATCTATCATATACTTGGAATACACATAATAAACACTTTATTATTGCCTCTCAGGGCATATTCCCTTCAGCTCAGTTACAAGGAAGTTGCAACTGGGACCCAGCAGAGCAAAGTTACAACCAAGGTGCAACTAGCCCTCCGGCGGGGCCCCAGTTACAAGCAAGTTGTAACTGGCCCGCCGATGGAAATCAAGTACCCCCCAAGTTACAAGGGTTTAGGGGTTAGTCACAACATACTTGCGACTAGCTCGGTACATTCCCGATTACAAAGCAAATTACAAAATGATTGAAATCCAAGTATATGTAGTTGCGACACAGTTGCGACTAGGGTTTCAGTCACACCATGCTTGCGACTGGCTCAATACATTCCCCGTTACAACTAGGGTTTCAGTCACACCATGCTTCCGGCTGGCTCAAAACATTCTCAGTTACAAAGCAAGTTGCAAAAATGACTCCCCGCGATGAGGTCTCGCCGATGAGGTCCCCCTCCCTCCCGGTTGCAATCAAGTTACAACTGGCCCCCTTGGCGGGACCCTAGTTATAAACAAGTTGCAACTGGGACCCGTCAGAGCTCAGTTACAAGTAAGTTGCAACTGCACCCCCTCCACACCGATGGGTGCTCAGTTATAAGGAAGTTGCAACTGAGACCTAGCAGAGCTCAGTTACAACCAAGTTGCAAATGGCCCTCCGGTGGGGCCCTAGTTACAAGCAAGTTGCAGCTGGCCCGCCGATGGAGTCCCCTACCCTGTTGCAATCAAGTTCCTCCCCAAGTTACAAGGGTTTAGGGGTTAGTGAGAACATACTTGCGACTGCTCGGTACATTTCCGATTACAAAGCAAATTACAAAGTGATTCAAATCCAAGTATATTTAGTCGCGACACAGTTGCAACTAGGGTTTGAGTCACACCATGCTTGCGACTGGCTCAATATATTCCTGGTTACAAAACAAGTTGCAAATGACTCAAATCCAAAAGTATATCCAGTCGCGACATGGATGCAACTAGGGTTTCAGTCACACCATGCTTCCGACTGGCTCAAAACATTCTCAGTTACAAAGCAAGTTGCAAAAATGACTCCCCCCGATGAGCTCTCGCTGATGAGGTCGCCCCCCTCCCGGTTGCAATCAAGTTGCAACTGGCCCCCTTGGCGGGGCCCTAGTTATAAGCAAGTTGAAACTAGGACCTATCAAAGCTCAGTTACAAGTAAGTTGCAACTGCACCCCCTCCACACCGATGGGTGCTCAGTTACAAGGAAGTTGCAAGTGGGACCCAGCAGAGCTCGGTTACAACCAAGTTGTAACTGGCCCTCCGGCGGGGCCACAGTTACAAGAAAGTTGCAACTGGCCCGTCGATGGAGTCCCCCTTCCCCTGTTGCAATCAAGTTCCCCGATGGAGTCCCCCTCCACACTGATGGGTGCTCAGTTATAAGGAAGTTGCAAGTGGGACCCAGCAGAGCTCGGTTACAACCAAGTTGCAACCGGCCCTCCGGCGGGGCCCCAGTTACAAGCAAGTTGCAACTGGCGCGCCGATGGAGTCCCCCTCCCCCTGTTGCAATCAAGTTCCCCCCACAAGTTACAAGAGTTTAGGGGTTAGTCGCAACATACTTGCGACTAGCTCGGTACATTCCCGATTACAAAGGAAATTACAAAATGATTCAAATCCAAGAATATTTAGTCGCGGCACAATTGCAACTAGGGTTTAGTCACACCATGCTTGCGACTGGCTCAATACATTTCCGGTTACAAAACAAGTTGCAAATGACTAAAATATCTAAAAACAGTATAACCATGATTGCAACTAGGGTCATGGTTCAGTTGCAAACATACGTGCGACAGGCTCGGCGCGTTCTCGCTTACAAGCAAGATGCAAATGACTCAAATCCAAAAATCCTAGTTGCATGCTCGGGGCGTTCTCGTTACAAGCAAAATTACAAGAATGACTCAAATACAAAGATAGTTGGGACTAGGGATTTCAGTTATACCATGCTTCCAACTGGATCGGTGCGTTGTCGCTTACAAGAAATATGTAAAAACTACATTGAATATTAAGATCTAACTAATAAAAAATGAAAGGAATTTACAAAACTTCATTCACGACATAAAATTGCAAAAAAAACATTAAAAAATCATGCACAAAAAAATACTCAAAACTTCTAAAAAACATAAAATGAAAAATGAAAAAAGGAAATTTGAATTTTTTTAAAATTATAAATATCAACGAGAATTCCAAAAACATAAAAATGGATTTTTGGAAAAAACAACAGACCAATAAAAAACCAAAAAAAGAAAAACAGAGAAAAACTGAACATGAGAAAAAATAGGAGGAAAAAAATTGAAGGGGGTTTGAAATAGTTCATTCACGACATAAAACAAAAACATACCAAAAAAAGTGAACAAAAAACCTTAAAAAGGAAAATTGATTTTTTGAAAAATCATAAACATCATCAAAAAAATCCAGAAAAAGAAAATGCACTCCTAGTTACAACAGAAACAAAATAACAGAAATAAAACAGCAAAGTAAAAAAAATAGACAGGCCGTCGGCCCATAGACAGATAACCCTATCTAGCACGAGCGACACATAGTGGATTCCTGACTTTTCCGTGCACAGCTAGTGGCAGCGAATAGTAAATTCGTACAGACCCACTTCAACTTCCCGTTAAAAGAAAGTAAAAGATACACCCACACACCACAGAGTACCACAAAAAACAGACCGAATCGCGAAACAAATCGTACGGCAGGGCGCGCAACTAAAAAATAGCTATTTCTCAGACGGAAAGTAAAAGATACAGCCCACACACCACAGAGTACCACAAAAAACAGACCGAATCACGAAGCAAATCGTACGACAGGACGCGCGACTGAGAAATAAAATAGCAATTCCGTATTAATATATGCTCATTTCCAAAAAAAACTATCAAAGACACCAACATGAGATCGAGGAGAATCGGAGCTCCACGATGATGCCCCGTGAGGATAACGACGCTCCATGCCCCGTGAGGGTAACGGTTTTCACCTGGATCCCTAGCATGAAAAAGGTAACCACAAAGGCACACTAAAGAGCAAACGACATCCAGGCCTCGCTACTGCTAGCTCTACTTGCCTTTGTCACCTGGCTGCTGGCGGACCAGGCCCTCCTCCCACGGCTCCGGTGGAGGATGCCACCCTGAGCCCTGCCAACCTGCAGGCGATGACCTCTCGTAGAGCCTACCAATTTTGAATTTCAGCCAAGGTTTCCGAAATTTGGCCATTTCAGCCGGGACCGGTACAAGAATTTACCGAAAAAAAACTTCCTAAAATTTGGGGATTTTTGTTGAATTATCTAAAATATTTTATATTTGGTCGAATTTTGTTTGAAAATCCAAATTTTGGTCCAATATCATCTAAATTTATTTCCAAAGTTTAAATTTTTGTTCTTGCATTTCTTCTGAGATTTGACCGAAATAGCTGAATTTCGGCCATTTCGGTCGGGTACGGAAAAAAATCAAAACCAATGTTCCTCCACGACACGTCGGTGCAGAAGTTCCCCTTGGGCAGCCCGTGCCAGATATAGCCCATGCCAGAGGTCGATAGGATCATAGCGGATCTCACCGATCTCAACTGTAGGATCGTTGCTAAGTGAAGAGGGAGCCGCCAAATTCATAGCTCTAGGCTCAGATATCGCACAGACGACACCAATTAACGAGGGGTACCTTGGCAATTCCCATGGTTATGGATTTAGGGTTTCATGGAAAAGAGAGCGTTGGTGATTTCGTCGGCTTATCAGACACACAAGGAAGTCGATGCAGTCTGATTATTATGAAGAAGATGATTACAAAGTTACGGATTCGCTAGTTATGATCTAGCTCCTGACGGATTGTGTATTGCTGGAAAGCTTAGGTGCCCTCTCCGTCGGCTCCTCCCAGCCTTTATATGAGAGGCTAGGTGTATACGGATAGGTTACAAGTTATGATTACAACACTAGGTCTACACTTCTATCTTGATCGCCAATTCAAGCTTCCAATCGTTGGATGCCTCCTGAACTCTTTATTCATCATGAGCCTCGTGGTCCATAACCTAGATACTCACATGGTACACCAATCACGGGAACCCGATAAGTCATACCCATGTTACCACCCGAGTGGACTCCATACGCGAGCTGCAGGAGAACAGGGAGGTCCACGCTTGAGGCGGAGCTCCTCCGCCGGTATCTGGAACACATCGAGAGGGAGGGATGGCAGTACAATCTCTACAAGCTTGGGAAGACTGATGAAGCCGGCAGTCCAGTCATCATGGCGGAGCTCCGCCGTAGGTATTTAGAACGTGTCGAGGAGGGTTGGGAGTACAAGCTCTACAAGCTTGGGAAGACCAACGAAGCTATTGGACCTTAGCTTCAACAGCAGCGAGTCATCGGAGAATATGCTAAACGAGTACTCCCTCCGTTTTAAAATATAAGATGTTTTAGCTTTGTGAAGCGAATGTATTTAGACTTTTTAGTATTTAGGTTCACTACGAACTATACACTAAGAGACATCTAGATATATTTGTTTCATAAAGCTAAAACATCTTATATTTTAAAACGGAGGAAGTATTTCCTAGCCAAGGATGGGTACTCAATGCCATCAAGGCGGATACATAATTCATCAGGCAGAAACTATACAGTAGTAGCCAAACATGCATGAATTTTTTAAGGTAATGGATGATCATGGACAGAGATTCAGTTAGTACATAAATAATTGGGTACAGCAATGTAAACGATTGTAAATACACCATCCACACAGCAATGTAGACGGGATCTCAGATGCTCTAACCCAGCTGTCAGTCCAGTGAGGAGTGCTGTTGTTGATTTTCGTCAGCACCGAAACGCCCCGCATGGCGGTATCACGACATGTGAGCTCGGCATTCTTAATAAGTTGGCATTTTCTACCCAAAAAAATAGATAAAGTAATCAAGTGTACATGTCTTTGCCTGTACTTCTCTGCAAACAGGTGTTTGATCTCCAGCAGGAGATAAAACTTCATTTCCAGATAGCAAACTGAAAAAAGAAAATGGGTGTCTTTTTCTATTTCTGAAACATAACAGATGGATCTGGATTATCATCAAGATCACATCCCAAGGATGGGTAGATAATCAAAACCATAAAAGATGATTGATACTCATGTGAGTAATCAGTCAGAATCTGTCATTACAAGAACATGGTTTGAAGGCCATGATTATACCCAGAGATTCAGTTACATTACAATGAAAATTGGGCACATACAAAAGTGTGACCGATTGCAAATACACTATCTGCACAGCAATGTAAACGACAGCTTTACACAAGAAAGAACCATCAAAGACTTAAGAGTAACCCATAACTACCCGTACAGAAACACGCGCATTCCACTCGAGGTGAACGCTCCAACTAGGTTAACTAACTGTAAGATAACAACAACAAGCAGCACAACAGCTTCAGTGCTTTCTTCAGTACCGAATGGCTTTCCACCTAGACTCATGGAAGAAAAAAAGGAACCGGGAGTACTGGATACCTTCATCTTACAAGTCAGATGGCCCCCGTAAGCTGTCGACCACCAGAAAGGGAGTGGAAGAGCATTTTTGTACATCCCGCCGAGTTTGCTGGAGTTCTATACACATCAATGAGTTCAGGATCTAGTCTCGCGATGGCCTTGCTTCGAATCCTCCTTCCTTCCGGCTCACTAGATCGTAGGCCATGTGGGTTCCTAGAACTCTGTCCCAGACTGAGAAGAACGGCTGAGAGTAGTTGTATTTTGTGCCTTGCAGCTGGTGGTGGATATCATGATACGCGGTATTATTCTGGAACAGGTGCTGGAAGACGTTGTATGGTAACCAAAGTCCACAGTGATCGTCGACCGTCTTGAGTACAGCAAAACAAAAGAAGAACACGGTGGTCCTTGGAGTCATACCAGAGACCAAGAAGGACATGGCACCGCCTAAAGTGTCCAAAAGGAGCCCCTCCAATGGGTGGTTGTACAGAGCCCCGATCGCGTATGGAACAATCAGCCGGTGATGTTGCGAGTGGATATGCCGATAGAGGAATTTGTTCTGGTGCATGTAGCGGTGCACAAAATATTGCCATGTGTCCATCACCAGCATTGCAACCAAGAACTGGAACATTTGAACGACTATAGATGGCTGGACTACAACCATTGAACTATCCGAAGTAATCTGCAAATAATCATGTGAAACTGGGTTAGAGAGGTTAAAAGAGGAATACCTGTCCATTAAGAAAACTGAAAAGAGTTGACACATATTGAAATTCCTCTTTAATCTGACATGGGTAGTATATAAACAGCATCACACATGCAAGAAAGCAATCCCCAAGTAAATACAGCCATTGACTTATTTTGCTTGCAGGAATAGTTAAAAAGTTTGGTGGTTCTGGACAGAGCTTGGGTCAGGGACTGAAGATTTGATGAGTATGCACGAGTATGTATAGATCATATAGGACTTTATATGAAAAATAGTGAGGCTGAATCATTACAGACTGAACAGAGCTTTTGAGCAAAATGTCTCAAGGGATGTTAATTATGCTCCTGGTTCTATATGTGAAAGCAGATTCAGAATTTGGCAGGGCATATAAATCCATGGCATGACTGTCAAGGAATAGGTGGTATTTGAGCAATAACAATCACAAAGCGTATCTGATTTTAGATGGCTACTTGAGCTGGCAATTGCCTCCATTGTACATACTTCCAGTGCTCTGGTTGATATCGTTAATGATCAATAGTTCATAAGGTACTATCATAGGGGGAAAGATCATGAGATCTCAAGAGAATAAATTTTTAAACTGGCTAATGTATCATGACAGTACTTTTATAGAATGGATCTAAATGAATGTGGTCAGAAGGAGTCCAGGATCTATGAATTCTACACCCTAGAATAGGTAGCTTTTTTCTTTGATAGTACTATAGTGGCACAAGGATGGACTCCCCACCCAGAAGCAGAAATATCAAGAGCAGTCAGAGAACTAAAAAATGAGTGACTTTATGAAACCTGACTATTACAGATTATCTTTAGGATAATATGTATGCAGTATGCTGCAGTTTTATTATTGGCAATTTCAAAGCCATCTGAACCAAATTTCTTTTTTTTTTCTTGCAAGCCTGCAATGTTTATCAAGTGGAGGTCCATTTTTGTTGAATGCAGCTAAAATCATTCAGAGCAGAAATAACATTTCTGTGTACAAGCACATTGGTGTACAGATGAACACCAGGAATTTACAAGCTGCTAACCTTAAATAATGAATAGTGTTGACTTTTAATGAATTAGGCTATCGGAAACTATTGTACATGATCTTGTTTTGAGAAATTGTGAGATGTAATCCCACATTGGGTTAAGATATCGTTTTTAGGGGACAGTGAATATCTGCATTCCTAGTTCAAATGATGGACTATTCGTTTCACTTTGTAAGACAATAGTACATTCCATTATGGCTGGATAGAAACCAGGTAAATCCCCATCCCGATACCAAGTACAGTACAATCATATTTATTCAATCTCACATATCTGTTGCTCCCATCCAAATTGCACTGATTTATGAAGTCATGATTCCACTGCGAGGCAATTTTTACACAGTTAATGACTTAACCAGAAAGTCAGAAACCCACTGTATCTGGGATCACTACAAATGTAAATCCACATAAAGCAAAGGCACGAAGACAATGAAAATATAGATTCACTGTACAAAGGACAGCAGTAATAATCTTTGTGGTAGAATTTTTCGCCAAGGATGTTCTATTTGGCGTGTCCAATCCTTAACTCACAGCAAAACTTAATTTATTTTTCTTGCCTGAACTACCTTGAAAGAATTATCTGTTGAAGTTTCTAACCAACTTATCACTGCATTCATCCATACAGTAACGGTAGCAATGGGGGCAAACCTACTGTTCTATCAAATATTGTTTGCAATGCCAGATGAACTCATAACTGTAACAGTAACAGAGACCAATTTAAACTAGAAAATGTGACGCATTGCATCAAAAAACGTGACTCTCTGATTACTTTGGTGTTTTTATTTATTTTTGGTCACTGAACGAGCACATAAGAAACGGGAGCAGAAATGCCAAACGGGAGAGGGATCGAGCGACACTTACCGTGAAGAGCATCATGGCGACGACGGCCTGCACGAGCTGCTGCAGGAGCACGCCGCGCACGACGGCGGGGAGCGCGACGAGGTTCTTCTCCTCCTCCTCGGCCGCGGTGTGCAGCCTGTACCGCTGGAGCGGGCGGCGGTGCAGGACGAGCTGGTAGCCGCCGGCGTAGAGCCAGTAGAGCAGGATGGGCGCGAAGGTGCCCATGGTCTCGTCGCTCGCGTACCCTTCCCACGGCACCATATCCCTGGCCAGCCGCCTTATTATCGCCCGAGGCAGCCGCCAAGATTGGGTTTTGATGGCGCTTCTGACGGATTCGGTGTCTCGCCGCCTCCACGCAGATCTAGGGAACAGGGGACGGCCGCCGCGAGGCCGCCTCGGATGGGGGAGAAATGGGTGGTTCGACTTCGACGGGACGAACAGAAATGGCGGAAACCAGAATGGTTTGTTTGTCCAGGGAACACGGAGAGAAGAGAGTCAGAGCAGAATGTGGAATCAAGATTCAAGAGGGAAGCGAATGATAGGAGAGAAGAGAAGATGGCGCCTTGAAGAATTCCCGGAGACCCAGAGCCTCTCCCTCCCTCAGGCACAACTGCATGTGGTGATGTGGATATTATTTTGTTCTGCCAAGCATTAAGGAGGATGGCGATTTTTCTAATGAAAGTAAGCGCCGAGGAGGAGACCTCGCCGGCCAGGTCCTCCGGCTATTTTTTCTCCCTTTTAAC
Organism: Avena sativa; assembly: GCA_916181665.1. NCBI lineage: Eukaryota > Viridiplantae > Streptophyta > Magnoliopsida > Poales > Poaceae > Avena > Avena sativa. Next base: position 383,662,074 of record OV702284.1, read on the forward strand.
CTCTCTCTCATCATGCTGAAAATCATGTGTACTCCATGGATCAACTTCTTACAGTTCTGTATGCATAGATCATGTGTACCATGGATCAACTTCTTACAGTTCTTACCATGGAGTATCTGCCACGATTAATATAAGTAACTTTCTACTCCGTACGGACGAACGATTTGGAAACTCGATGCACATTCCATGTCAAATCATCTGTCTGTGAGTGACAGTGGATCTCGGAGATCGCACGAAGGCATCCCCAGGTTATTTTACCGGTACCAAGAGCTTCTCTAGCTGATCCCCAAAAAACGAGGCATGTAAAACACTGTTGCGGAAAACGTGTTTTACAATCTCATGTGAAATAAATCATGTACTATCTGTTTTACGCGGGTGCAGGCCAGATGCGGGATCTGTTCTGCAAGGCCCAAACCGACCTTAAAACGTGTTTTCACATTTCATCAAGTTGCACAAACATAGTTGAATGATCACAGTGTAGCTCAAATTTATGAATGTTTAATCCAAGTGAGCTTGAAAGGTCTTCGATGGTCAAGGTGGGCTTTCGCTAGTTACCCTAAAGAAAAAGCACGACTCGCGAGCTCTACTCCATCAGATCTTCTAGTGGCCCCCAATTGTGGAAGAGCATTTTAAAAGCTAGGCCCCTGCTTCTCATTGGCGCCAAGCATGTGGTGGACAATGGTTGCAACACCGAGTTTTGGCTGGACAGATGGGTCCATCAGGAGCCTCTAGCCAACAGATACCCGACTCTGTTTGAGATTTGTGACAACCCTAACACCCTCGTCGCTGATGTATTGAATAGTGAGCTGGGCAGGCCTGGTTGGCCCAGTTGAGCAGTCGCAGTGGTTAGAGCTTGCGAATGACCTGTTTGCGGCTTCGCTCTCTCAGGATGCTGATCGTATGACATGGATGCTTGACCCTTCTGGCTAGTTCTCCATTAGCTCGTTGTACAAAGCCCTTCACGATGGCGCTGCGATTTGTGAGTTTCGCGAAATCTGGAAGCTTAGGTTGCTTCTGAAGATCAAACACTTCATTTGGCAATCGGCGAGAGGGCGCCTTCCCAGTGGTGATCAAGTGCAGAAACGCAATGGCTCGAGGGATGTTCATTGCCCGCTCCGTCGAAGACCGGAATCTCAGAATCACATCATGTTTACCTGTAGCCTGGCCACTCTCTTTTGGGCCTGTTTTCGTGAAGTTCTTGGGTGTGACAGGGCGCATGCTAACTTCCATCAGTTTTTGGCCTTGATTCAGACTTCGCACGGTCTCTCCAAACACATGATGTGGATGGCGTTTGCGGTCATGTCTTGGGCCTTGTGGAACATTAGAAATAAAGCCCTTAATGAGGGCAAATTTTTATCTTCTGCTCCTGATGGCTTATTTAGAATTGTTGTTTTCCTGCAGCAATGGCTTCCCTTCAGCAGGACGCAGGACCGGGACGCAGTCTCTTCCCTTGTTGAGGCGATCAAGGCGAAAAGTAGGGAGCTCAGAAGCGCTCTCCCTGAGGATGTAGATGGACTCCTCGCCGCGCCTTCGCCCCGCTCCCTCAGTGTGCGGCTGTCTCTCCGCTCGCCCCACTCTCTCGTTGTTAGATGTCGCAGTTGGGCGACGAGTAGTTGGTCTTGTGTTACTTGGCAGTGTTGTGTCTGTACTGATGGGTTTCTTCCCTTCCCTTGCACTGGTGCGACCAGTGTTTAACTGCTTTCTGTGTGTGAGTTGTATCCTATTTGTCGTATGCTCTAGTTCTTCGAGGGCTTTATTTATAAAGTCGGGCCTTCGCGCCTTTTATCTTAAACACCGCAGAAATATCCAAATTACAGTAATTTTTCAAATCATACAACAAATACTCAAATCAAATAATGAATTATTCCGAGGATAACTAAATAGCTCAACTCACTGAATGAATATGAAATCAAATGAATATAAAAGGGGGAGAGGACATTGTCCATGCAGCTGGCAATGGTGCTTAACGAGATCATGTTAAAGTGTGGTATGGGTGGAGGAGTTTTCAACCTCCAGATACGTCTCAAGGAAAGTTTCAATGCGATCGGGATTTCATTGTGACTTCACTCGGCTACTAACATTGTCAAAAAAAATCTAAATTCAAGTCCTCATTCTCCATAATCATGTTGTGGAGAATTATACAACAAGTCACGATGTTGTTTAGGGGCTTCTTGTCCCAAAAACGAGTAGGATCGCAATAGCAAACATATCTTGCATCACCCACAAAGCTTTCTCAGTGTCCTTATTGCATGCCTCTTGAGTCCTGGGTACCTCGGCGAAGTGATCTTGCATGAGCATGTTGTGGCTGAGTGCATCGCTCTGAAGGATGCAAAGAGGACCTACCGTTGATTCGTGTCGCTTCTTCTTCTCCTTCCTATCCTTGATCTCCTTCATGGCGAGGATGGCTATCATCTGCTCAATGCCGTCGTCGAAGAGCAATTCTTCAATGTCCGAATGATCGAAAGATGACGAGTCTTCGAAAAAACTCCTTGCTCATGCTCATTGAATCCATCTACAATTTTTGGAGGTTAAAAACTACTTGCGAATACAAGATCTACCGAATATACTTGTGGACTCGAACACATACCTCATCCATGGACGCCGTGACCTCGGTACCTACGATGGATCTGCCAAATCGGACCTCTCAGCCGCATCTGTGGCCGCTACAACCTCGGTGGACCGCGCCAGCAAAGGGCACCCGGTCAAATCACGAGATCTGACCACCGAGTGATGCGGAATGGAAGCGGTGGTCGACGAACCGCTTGGCTGCGGGCTACGGCGGGGGTGTGTCAAGTGGTGACCGAGGCGATGGCGGCAATGAAGGCAGAAGCGTGCAATGGAGGGGAGGGGAAGGGGATTTCATGCCAAGGGGTTTCACGAGAAAAGGGGAACCGGAAGTTTGGTCACGAAACTTGCTCATATAGTGGTGGAGGAATGAGATTTCCGGCCCGCAGTAGTAAGTTTTCTTAGAATTTTTAGGGATCTGCTTGGACCGGTTTTTCACACTGGAACAAAAAAAATACAATAGTTATTTTATGGGTTTGGCATTTTTACAGAGTACGCTAAAAACTGCTCTAAGAAGCATTAGGGGCAAACACATATCTACATCAATAGTATTTTTTTGGACCTAGCCGCCGCCCTAGTCCCGCGTCGCCCCCCCCCCCGGGCGGGCGATGGGGACTATCTCCAGTTGCCGCGCCGGCCAGCCCCAATCCCTCTCTATCCTCCTCCCCGCTGCCGCCGATGGCGTCGACAAGCAAAGCCTGGGCGCTGGCGGTGGGGGGCCCTTTCCCCCGCTCATGGAGGTGACGGCGCGGGCCGGGTGGCCATGGCGGGCGTCCTGCTCGGTGAGGGGCACCCCGGCGCGGCTACTGCTGCGCGGATACCTTGAGCTAGAGTGTGGACGGCAGTTGCCCCCGAAGGTGGTGGTGACGGCCTGAACTCTGCTATGGTTTTGGGAGACGTCGTCGGGATGGCGGAGGCGACGTCGCGTCATAATAAGGGTGCTGGAGCTCGATCCCCATCTCGGCAAGGCCACTTGTGGCGGCGTCGGCGAGTTGTTGGCCTGGTATCCTCTCAGATCTATGGATCTGGGGAGGATGGTCTCTCCGGGCGCGGTCGTTTTTTGACTCTGTCATGGAGCTTCGGGAGTTGGAGGGCTGATGTTGCTGTTGTCTTCCCCTAGGCCGGCCGTGGTGGCGAGGGAGTGGAAGGGATGGTACAAACGCCTTCCTTGTGAGGGATTTGTATGGTCTTTTTTTAGATAAGACTGTCGCGTCTTGAAGCTTCTTCTTGCCGGCCATGGTGGCAAGGGGAGGAGGCGACTCGACGTGGTGTCGATGGTTGGGACCTTCTGCTCGGGGATCTTGGATTGGAGGTGCTGTCTGGTCTTCACCATCTCCTGCCTACCCAATGGTTTGGAAAAGTCTCTTAGCTCTCACTCCTCGGGTGGGCACTCCTGTGGTGTTCAAAGCCCAATGTGGCGAAGGTGGCGGCGGTGATTCGATGGTGGCTGAAGATGTGTTGCTTCTGGATCCGGTCCCGGTACTTGGATGGTGACGATGAGGACGATGAGCTTGCTCGCGATTTGGAAGTATGATATGTGGTCTTCCGGGTCCATGTTATATTTTCCTTTTTTTCTAGAGTCGTTTGTAATCGGTTTCGCTATTACTAAAATTTCATGAGTTGTTGTCTAAAAAAACACAGATCTACACATTCCAATCATTAACGAAGATGCTTGAACAGCTCGCTTCCTTTGGCGATCTTTCCACACATGCGGCGAAACCAACCAGATCGAGACAAGGCACTTTCACATGCATCGATCAAACGATCAGTACAGCCATGCCCCGTACAAACTTCTCATTTTTCGCAGCGCAGCGCACCATCCACGTTCTGATATATTCCCTCCGTCTAAAAAACATGCAAGTTTATCCTAAGACAGATATTTTAAAATTTGATCAGTTTTATAGAAAAACAACAACATTTATGGTATCAACTTAGTATCAGTACATCCACGTACAAATGTAATTCACTATTATGTCAATTTAATGTCATATATGGAATGCAGACGTTGGATCACGGGCTACATGTAGCCATATTTTGAACAATTAAAAAACAGTGCTTTGAAGTTTCAAAAAGAATCCGATAGAAAATTCTAAATGTAGAAATAATGTGCTCTACCAATGTGAAAAAAATCTCAACTTGAAATACGGCATATTTTGGGCTGCACAAAAATAATAAAATCTGACATTTAAATTTCATTCCTCTATAACCTGTCCAATTGGTTTTCTTATAGTCAATCCCGGTGAATGGCATCTCTTTATTATTATCTGAATGGTGGGAACTTAACCCAATAGTAAGAAAGATATTTTTTGGGATGTCCCCAAAGTGACAGTCTCACGTGCAGTGTCAAAGACTCGGTAACTTTTTTTTAGAAATGTTTTATCAATTCATTTTCATCCATTTATATTCCTCCCTTAGAAAACTCAAACTTTCAATATACTTTACTAGTTTGAAACTTGTCATAAATAAGGTCATTCCCCACTTTTATATACATATCTCGATTTTGGTTTAGAGAGTAACAATCATACAATATATGATACGAGTATAAGTAGAAATAGTATCAGGAGTTATTGTATAATCTGTAATAACAGAAGTTATAGGATTGCATCTGTATAATATGGATCCAAAGGGGTGGGATAGTCGTGGTGTACTCCGCATATTTTAGGTATCGTGAAAAGTGATAATACCTATGAAGAACATGCATTTCAATCAAATTAGGATCCGTTTTTCGAGTCCTTGATATAAAAAAATTGGGTGGAGACCTAAGATCATTCCACTTACATCAAAATGAAATTTTCCAATAGAACTATGGAACCCCTGAGGGGGTTGCTATTGTACTTGTATTGTAGGAATAAGAAAACTTGCTATCCACTCAGTTTATTTTGCAGTTGGACTTTCCAATTAAAGTGGTTGTAAGATACATATGGATCCACTTTAAGAAGATTCCATTGTATTCTATAAGCTCAAAACATCGGTCCGATAAGCCCTAGTTTATGCTGATGAATCCGGTCTTAGATAGAATAAATAGGCGAAGAAAGGACAACCCGCTAGTAAGAAGGTTTCTTTCCGACTTATGGAAAGCTAGTAACAAACATTCATAAACCATTTCTCAAAAGACGTGCCTAGATAGCCCAAAGTTTCAATAGTTAGCTCTAGGTCTTCCGGTAAAAAAACGTCGATGAAGCTGAAAAAGGGATTAGGGTCAAACGCACTAGTGAAAACAGGGCCTCTAGTCCCGGGCCGTAAGGGCCTTTAGTCCCGGTTTTGGAACCAAGACTAACCAAGCGGGACTAGAGGCCCACCCACTAGTCCCGGCCCATTTACCAGCCGGGACTAGTGGATGCCCATGTGGTTGTCGTGGCGCACTCAGGGTGCACCCCCACTAGTCCCGGTTGGTGTTAAGGATCGGGACTAGTGGGTCTCTGCCGCGGCAGCATTTTGCGCCTTTTTTCTGCCGCGGCAGAGCACTACCTTGGACAAGTGGTTCTCTGCCACGGCAGCATTTTGTGGCATTTCTCTGCCGCGGTAGAGAATTTATTTTGTATTGTTTTATTTATTTATTTATTTTTCATTTCAAAATGGTTTTTGAATATTTCTACGTCACCACATATCGTACACGTTCGTGCATATATAAGATAACTTGTATTACGATATCGAGCATACATATATATACAATTTACATAGTTACATGGAGTTCACAATTACCGGGACTAGAGCCCATCTATTCAATTACATGGAGATCATTAGCGCCTATTCACACTAAATTTTCTGTCATCGTGTACCATCTCTTAAAAATAAAACCCGTCGGCTCCTCCGCAATTGCTAGTACACGTTGATGTGGTAGGAGTTGATCCCGCATTCTCTCGAACTATATAAAAAAAGGAGATCAATATGAATATCAATCATGATAACAAAAAGTGACGGTAATAAAATGATGGTGTGAATGTATTGCTTACGTCGACTCTATAATCTTTGTGCTCGGTGGTAAACGTGTGAATGAACTCGCAACGTAGAATCCACATAAATTCGACCCATGTGGCTGCCTCGCGCACTTTACGAGAATAGAATTCAATCAGAATAATAATCTAGCATCATTATTGTATTAAAACTAGAAGTAAAAAGATGCGTGAACATATCACGTGCTACTTACCGAGACCTCCTTAAATGTCAGCTTCTACTAAAGGAACCCATAACCCCACGCTTGAACCGGATCCAAACCCTGACCAGCAAAGAAAATGAATGAATGAGTTATTCATTACCTGATATGTCAGGAAATCAACGAAAGAGACCGATATAGCGAGAAAATTACTTCTGGAGCATGTCCTGCATGCTGTGGAACGCTTCCAACTTTCTCTTTGATGGGTCCATGACTTCAACTCTTCCCTTATCAAGTTGAATGTCTAGCAGAATCCAGTGAAAGCTGCAAACATTTGTATTATATATATTAGTAACCCATCAGTGAAACTTAGCATCGGGTAATCAAAAGTAAATATGTACAACAAAGTAAGACCCTTGCTCGAAATTGTAAGAAAACGGTATGTGGCCACAGAAATTTTTCTCCTTTAAAAATCTTAAAATGTTTTCCTCTGTCTCCTCGGGGTTTGCCATTAGCGTATTTATATGTACTTTATTTGGGTCAGTGAACCCAACACTATAGATTGTTCTTATTTTACATTCCTGAATCTTCATTCTGCATAATAATAGAGTACAAAAGGATATAATGAGGATAATTACATGCAGATAATAGCAGCTGAGGATAAATTTGTTGAGGGCGTCGAAATTGTATAACCGGAACAGTTCTGGAAACTCAACATGGACCTCGTTAGGTCTGAAGTAGTACTCACGTGGGAATTTCGCTGTGATAAATATTCTCCCTTGCTTTGCAGCTATCAAGTACCACTCATGGAGATTCCGCAGTTGTTTTGGCAGTTCTTTCACCTTTTCTTTGCTGACCAAATCCTCACCTGCGACATATCTACGGGCTACATCAGCCTTGGGTAGAAGGTCGAGTTGGGAGCCTAATAGTTCATCAATACTAATTTCCATACTGGCCGCCAACGCCGCAGCTACTTCCATATCTAGTGGTTGTTGTGCGAGAAGAGGAACGTTTTCTGAAAACACCTTGAGGGGTGCGATCGTTTGTTTGGCTTGTTGTCCGAGAAGGGGAACATCTATTTTTTACTGATTGTTGTTTTTCTCCCACTTGCACTTGTACTTGCTAATTTTTTACTGCTAGCACTTGATTTGATTGATTTGCTCTTCGCCACTTCTTTCTGAAGTGTGCGTAGATAGTCATCTGGCTTATGGTGCAACTCATATTGCGATTTTGTTTTCAGAAAATCAATTGCATATGCCTTTTGCTTCTTGATGTATACCGGATCAGGCTCGGGTTTCTTCTTCTCAAAATGCGCCGCCACTTCAGCCTTTTCTATCGTCGCAGTTTTCTCATCAGTACGATCGTAAGGTCTGATGGGAAGATTCTTATGAGGCACTATTGGTAGGGCGACATTTTCCTTTTTGGGTTGCCGCGTATTTTAGTACTCACTGACGGAGCACGCTTCCGCTTATTGTCCTTAGCGGGCGGCGAAGACTGTTGAACCTGCGGTGGAGATTGATGTCTACGCACTTCTATTCTTGTAGACGGTTGTTGGGTCTCCAAGTGCAAAGGTTTGTAGAACAGCAGCAAGTTTCCCTTAAGTGGATTACCCAAGATTTATCGAACTCAGGGAGGAAGTGGTCAAAGGTATCCCCTCTCAAGCACCCTGCAATCAAGATACAAGAAGTCTCTTGTGTCCCCAACACACCCAATACACTTATCAGGTGTATAGGTGCACTAGTTCGGCGAAGAGATAGTGAAATAAAAGTGGTAACGGTGCCAGAAAATAGCGTGACGGTGAGGTAAGACTAAAGGCAAAAAGATGGAAGCAAGCAAACATGCAACATATCTAGATGTAAACGGTGTTTCAATGTTTAGAAACAAGGCCTAGGGGTCATACTTTCACTAGTGAACACTCTCATATAAATATCCTCTCTTCATGATACTACTCTTAACTACTCTTCGGTTGGACACTCTAATCCATGGTAGGCCTACAAAAGCACACGTCAAAGTCTGCCTTCCCCATCTAGATAACCCCACAGTATCACCTTGAGCGCTAGATGGTTCCAACAAACACCACAATTTCATAGAGACATCCAACTCCAAATATAAATAATAACAAATATATATGTAATCTAGCTTAAGTGCCACACACGGCGCGCACGCTGTCACTGTCACACACATGGGGAAAAGCATAGATCTATTAAAGCACGATGAGTATTTATGTAACCTCTAGCCTAAGTGCCACCACGGTATGCACGATGTCACTTACACACACGTGGGGAGAGCAGAGATCTATTGAAGCACTTGAGTAACAGAATAGATCTACTTGATTACAAAGCTCAAGACCACAACAAGATCATGTATAGAGAGAGATGAACACATAGCTACCGGTAGAGCCCTTATCCTCGAGAGAGAACTACTCCCTCCTCATCATGGGAATCAGCAACGGTGATGGAGATGGTGGTGGATATCGATGGAGATGGATCCGGGGGCACTTTCCCATCCCGGCAGGGTGCCGGAACAGAGACTTTCTGTCCCCCGAATCTCCCATTCGGTGGCGGTGGCGCTATGGAACTTTTCGTGGCTTTCTGGTCGATTCCTTAGGGTTTTTGGGTTGGAGGCTTCTTATAGGCGAAGGAGGCAAGGTCGATGGAGGGCCAGGGGCCACACACCCTATGGGAGCCACCAGGGATGGCCCACGCCTAGGGGGTGCGGCCACCCTGGTGATTAAGAATCAATTTCTTCTTGTACAGGTTGTGTATTAATTTACTATAACTATCAAATATCCTCCACCTCTGCTTCGTGGTTCCGTGTTGCTCCGGCAAAAATAGGAAGATTGGCTTTTGTCACGTCCAATTCCGAGAATATTAATTTTATGCCTTTTCTGCAACCAAAAACAGAAGAAAACAGGCAACTGGCACTGTGGCATCTTGTTAATAGGTTAGTTCCAGAAATTTTATAAAAATACCTCAAAGTGTAGACAAAATATAAGACAAATGATATAAAACAAGCATGAAACATCAAAAATTATAGATACGTTTACGATGTATCAGAGATCGAGATGGACTCGCGATGTGGTGGTCGTAGTCATCATGGGGTGGGCTTCTTGGAGGTGATGGGGGTGAAGGAGACCTGAGATGACTCGGAGGCTGTGTTGGCCTTGGGGCCAAGCCTGGAAACCGTATGTTGTTCTTGTCCCATAGAATGATGTCACCCAGTACTTCTCCGAGTGTGCTCTCACCTTCAGGTCCAGGGATGTCAAGATTCATTGACTCCCACTCCTTTACGATTTGATCCACCCAGAATTTAGCATAGCCAGGTGGAATCTCACGGCCATGCCAGCGTGCATTAGGCGGACAAGGTAAAGCATATCTGACCGCCACCTTCATAGATATGTTCTTCAACTTATGATGGAGCTCACAAGATATCTGCTCCTTAATTCCATCAATGGGGTAGCCGGTACCGCCATCTATCATCCGTGCATCGTCAGACGGGACCTCCGATTCAGCCACACTGCTTCTCCACTGAGATTGGTTGGCAGTAATATCGAGTGAAGGATCTTGCAAGCGCACTACTCCTCTAAGTTCGTCGATCTGCTGCTGCTTCTTGTCAAGTCTTGCTAGCAGCTGGTTGAACTCGTCTCCCTCCTCCTCCTCCCGTCGCTGCTTTGCTCTAGCTAGGCTTCTATAAGTACCTTGGTCCTTAGGAAACCCAGTCTCCCACGTGAAACTCAAGTTAAGGCCTCGGACTCGTCCTTCGTGTTTGCGATTCCCGAGGACCAAGGTAAGCAAGTCTTTCTCTCTCCGGATGAAACTTTTTTTATCCCATCTTTAATCTCTTGCACCACTTTTAGCCATATACTCCTGGGTACCTTTATCCCGTCACTGCAAACAAGGTCCCCTGTAAGTTCATCATACGTACTCCCATGCCTAAGGAACCAATTTATTGCTCTCAAATCCCAATATTTGCGAATTGGTTCTGGAATGATCCCTTTATCATTAAGCTCTTCTATTTTGCATCCCACTTAGGCATGGCAGACGCGTAGCCCCCTGGCCCCATGTTATGGTGATATTTCTTCTTTGCAACATTTGTCTTGTTTTTTCTGACTTTTCTGTAGCAACTCCTGACTTCCTATACTTCATAAATGCATCCCAGTGATGTTGTTGCTTCGATAGATAGCCTTCGGATAATGGAGTTTTCTTGTCCTTTGATACTGTAGCCATAATGATTTCTTCCGGTTCTTAAATAGTTTGGCCATCTTCTTCAGTGCAAACTGCTAGACTTTCTCATTTCAGTCGTCTCGTCACCAGTCTCACATTCTAGCAGCTTGAAATGTGCCATGAGGTCATTAAAAAGTATCTCTTTGTACCTATCATTGATATACACATCACTCCATTCCGCCTCTTTGGGCTTATTCCACTCTCGAACAGTGATAGGGACGCGATCTCTACCAACAACTCCGCATTGTTGTATAAATGTGCGCTATGCTTTTTTCGGTTCCAATGGTTCGCCTTGTGCTGAGACACTGTAATTTCAAAAACAGTACCCTCATGCATCTTTTTGGCTGGGCCGCGCTTGGTTTTTTTGCTGGATGTGGAGGCCTAAGAGAAGAAACATTCGTCAATATAATATATATACAACTAGGTATATCTAGTGACGATCATCGGACATCATATATATATATATACCTCGTCAGTCTTTGTTACGCGTCCATGGGCTTCTCCATCATTGGAGTTGTCAGCTTCTTCCTCCTGTTGGTTGATCTCCTCTCCCTCAGCGGATGCGTTCAGATACCTCGAGGGAGATCCCTCATCGTCATCGTGAATCATATCCTCGAGAAAGTGTTCTGAATGTAGGTCTCTACGGGTTGGATCCATAGTTCCTGTAAAATGCACACAATATTTATTTGAACATAACAAATAAACCCTAAACCCGGAGGTGCGGTGGCCGGTGATGGTGTATGCGGGAGAGACGGGTGACTACGGCTTCCCACAAGAACCACCACCCTAACCCTAACTCCGGTCGCCACCGAGCACCAACACCCTAACCCTAGCCCTAACTCCGATTACACAATATAAAAATAATAATATATATCATACCCTAAAAATAATAATCCTACACTATATAAAAAATCCTACACTATATAAAAAATCCTACACTATACCATAAATCCTAAAATCCTACACTAAAAAATCCTAAACACTATATCATAAATTTTAAACACTACATCATAAATCCTAAATTTAAAAATCCTAAAATCCTACACTATATCATAAATCCTAAACACAAATCCTAAACACCATATCATAAATTAACCCTACACTATATCATAAATTCTAAACACTATATTATAAATCCTAAACTAAAAAATCCTAAAATCCTACACTAACAAATCCTAAAATCCTAAACACAATCTAACAAAAATAGTAAACACCTAATATAACAAAAATCCTAATTAATCCTAAATCCTAAACTACACTAAATCGTACCGGAGGTGGCGGTGGCAGGCGATGGCGGTGGCAGGCGGTGGCACCGGAGGTGCGCCAGTGCGCGGCCAAGCTCGGTTGCGCTGGTGGAGGTGTGGGGCGGCAGGCGTGGGAGCGGGGCGCGGCGGGCTCGGTGGTGGCGGCAGACCGGCGTGGAGGGAGACGCGGGCGCGACGATGTGCTCTGATTCATCGGAGTGGCGCGCGGGCGCAACGATGTGCTCTGATTCATCGGAGTGGCGCGCGGGCAGCCTGGCAGCGCTACTGTTCGTCGTATGGCTACAAATCTCCCGGTGCATGGAAAGCACCGGGGGAGAAGGGCCATTTTTATACCCCCCCCTTAGTCCCGGTTCGTGGCACCAGCCGGGACTAAAGAGGGGTCTCTAGTCCCGGTTGGTGCCACGCACCGGGACTAAAGAGGGGGGGCTTTTCGGCTGCGCGTGCTGGGCCAGTGCCTTTAGTCCCGGCTGGTTATCTTGGTCGGGACTAAAGGCCCAAATTTGCACGCGCTGGGACAAAACCAGAGCGCGCCATGTTTTTTTTTCAATTTTTTTAATATATCATTTAAAAGATTTAAATTATACATTTTTTGCATACTTATGAATTTAAGAAAACCATTTTGCCAAATTATTATCTGTTTTCTGTTTTATAAAATAATTATTTTATAAAATAAGTAATCCAAATCCATTTTCTGTTTTATAAAATAATTATTTTAAATAGTCAAATTATTAACCATTTTGCCATTATCAATTTAAAAATGCGTTAACTATTATTTTTTGCATATTTTTTAATCTCACTAAACTTTCAAAATGGAAAGTGCTTAAATTTGAATAAGTAATCCAAATCCATGTTCTGTTTTACAAAAATGATTATTTTAACTAGTCCAGTATTAACCATTTCGAATTTTTCACGTTTAAAAACTAAGGTCAAAACGACGTGCGTGAAGATAGGGGATGAGACCGTTAGAACTTGAATTGGATCTCTGAGGAAACAACATATTATGAGTCTAAAAATGATTTTTTCGAAAAATCACGGGCGTTAGATCATGTATCTGTAGTTCAAACCGGACCCACTTCCTACCGATTCGGCAGATATTTGTCTTTTTCATCCGGGAAGGACATAAAGGTTTGAGATCCCCCGATTGGGAGATAGTTCATGTAAGATGGTCTAATATTTTATAAAAATAGGATGGTAGCATTATGTAACTGCATTTTGGTGGCTGCTTCACAAAACGACCCGTCTTTTTGCGCTCGGAAAATAGAAAATGGCTTTTCCGTGTGATGAAAAGGAAAACTTCCTCATGCAACATTGTTCGCCATCCCAATATCCACATGCATGCACAATATGAGCAAAGTATCACAAACTATGCCGCGATTCAGCACATAACATCGGTCTCTTGGACCGAAAGCCATGAAACCTCGAACATGATAGGTCATTTTGAGAAGGTTTTTTTAAGACATAATCAATATACCAAGTTTGATATTTTTCCTTGCAACTATGTCACATAATATGACACCGCGTGAAGGATTTACATTGTTCAAACCTTTTTTGAAATTTTTATGCCCGTTTCGAACTAAGGTCAAAACGGCGTGCGTGAAGATAGGGGATGAGCCCGTTAGAACTTGCATTGGAACTCTGAAGAAACAACATATTGTAAGTCTAAAATGATTTTGTTTTTCAAAAAATCACGGGCGTGAGATCATGTACCTGTAGTTCAAACCGGACTCACTTCTTACTGATTCAGCAGATATTTGTCTTTTTCACCCGAGAAGGACAGAAAGGTTTGAGATCCCCCGGTTGGGATATAGTTCATATAAGGTGGTCTAGTATTTTATAAAAATGGGATGGTAGCATTCTGTAACTGCATTTTGGTGGCTGTTTCACAAAACGGCCCGTCTTTTTGAACTCGGAAAATGGAAAATGGCTTTTCTGTGCGATGAAAAGGAAAACTTCCTCCTGCAATATTGTTTGCTATCCCAATATCCACATGCATACACAATATGGGCATAGTATCACAAACTATGCCGCGATTCAGCACATAACATTGGTCTATTGGATCGAAAGCCATGAAACCTCGAACATGATAGGTCATTTTGTGAAGGTTTTTTCGAGACATGATCAATATGCCAAGTTTGATATTTTTCCTTGCAAATATGTCACATAATATGACACCACACAAAGGATTTATATTGTTCGTACCTTTTTTGAATTTTTTATGCCCGTTTCAAAATTTTCCCATTTCCAACTAAGGTCAAAACGACGTGCGTGAAGATAGGGGATGACCCCGTTAGAACTTGCATTGGATCTCTGAAGAAACAACATATTGTGAGTCTAAAAATGTTTTTTTCAAAAAATCATGGGCGTTAGATCATGTACCTGTAGTTCAAACCGAACCCACTTCCTACCGATTCGGCAGATATTTGTCTTTTTCACCCGGGATGGACAGAAAGGTTTGAGATCCCCCGGTTGGGATATAGTTCATGTAAGGTGGTCTAGTATTTTATAAAAATGGGATGGTAGCATTCTGTAATTGCATTTTGGTGGTTGCTTCACAAAACGACTCGTATTTTTGCGCTCAGAAAATGGAAAATGGCTTTTCCGTGCGACGAAAAAGAAAACTTCCTCCTGCGACATTGTTTACCATCCCAATATCCACATGCATGCACAATATGGGCACAGTATCACAAACTATGCCGTGATTCAGCACATAACATCGGTCTTTTGGACCGAAAGCCATGAAACCTCGAACATGTTTTCCCGCCATTTCCCACCGCTTCCTTCCATGTTTTCCCGCCCTTTCCCTCTGAACGGAGCTTTTAGTCCCAGTTGTAGCCACTAACCGGGGCTAAATATATTTCCCACCGCTTCCCGCCATGTTTTCCCGCCCTTTCCCTCTGAACGGAGCTTTTAGTCCCGGTTGTAGCCACTAACCGGGGCTAAAGATATGTCCCGCCATTTCCCTCTATATATAGGCCGATCATGCCATGGCTATCCATACATCCACACCTTCCTCTCTCACAACAATGGACAGCGCCTACTGGGCCATTCTTGTAGGGGTTCGCAGCATGGAAAACAAAAATTTTCTATCGCATACAAACAAACAAGCCAAGATCTATCTACTAGATTGTAGCAACGAGTCGATGGAATAACTCACCCTCGAAGATTCCAAAGTGTTTAACGAGAGCAGATTCTCGTGGGTGATGTAGTCGTACTCTTTCCGATCTCAAGATCGCGTAGACGATCCTTCCAGCGCCACGTTCCAGCAGCGCTCCCGCAGTCGGTCACACGTTCGGTACTCGACGAAGACCTTCCTCTCCCTTGTTCCAGCAGGCAGCGGAGGTTGTAGCACTCTCCTCGCGATTCCGGCAGCACAACGGCGTGGTACCGGAGGTAGAGGGGAGATCCCGCAGGGCTTCGCCTTAAGCCGGTGCGAGTATGGTGGAGCTTATGAGAGAGGCTATTAGTGGTCTAGTAATTAGACACACCAATTAGAGGGCTCTAAACCAATTAGAAGGCTCTAAACCGAATAGCTCTAAACCGGGGTCTAGATCTAGGGTTTAGTTTAGAGGATAGGAAACTTGTGTTTGTAGGAGGGGAGCCCTGCCCCTCCTTATATAGGTGGGAGGGCTGGCCGGCCAAGGGGAGGAGTTCCTCCCCAACTCGGCCTAGGGAGGTGCGCCGGCCAAGGGGAGGAACCCTCCTCCAACTCGGCCTCCACCTCTCCTCCTCTTTTCCCACTTCCCAAAACTGCCGTTTGACTTTCAAACTAGCCGTTTGACTTTTCAATTTAGGATTTAAATAAATCCTTTATTTGGGACAGCAAGAATACTTAGTACATGATGCAATCATTCCAATATGTAATGACACACTCATGTACCCTTCCCCCTCCGGAGTGCCGGACATTCCGGGACCTTCTAGAATGTTCCCGATGAAAACACCGGAACCATTCCCCAACTCCGAAACGGGACTTTCCTTATATGAATCTTATTCTCCGGACCATTCCGGATCACCTCGTGATATCCCGGATCCCATCCGAGACTCCGAACAACATTCGGTCTCTTTCTCATAATACCATAACTACTCAAACAACGTCGAATCCTTAAGTGTGTCTCCCTACGGTTCGTGAATTATGCGGACATGATCGAGACACTTCTCCGAACAATAACCAATAGAGGAATCTGGAAATTCATATGGCTCCCACATATTTCTACGATTACTTTGCGATCGAATGAACCACTTACATACGATACCAATTTCCCTTTGTCTCACGATATGTTACTTATCCGAGGTTATGATCTTCGGTATCTCTGCATACCTAGTTCAACCTCGTTACTGATAAGTACTCTTTTCTCGTTCCCGTGATATGTGATCCCTTGTGACCCAGTCACATGCTTGCAAGCTAATTGGATGACATTTCACCGAGAGGGCCCAGAGAATATCTATCCGTCATATGGATGGACAAATCCCACTCTTGATCCATGTGTTTCAACCAATACTTTCCGAACACTCAATACCACCTTTATAGCCACCCTGTTACGGTGTGGTGTTTGATGACATCAAAGCATCCATCCAGTAAAGGTGATATGCATGATCTCATGGTCGAAGGAATTAGGTTACTATGTATCAGAAAGCATATAGCAATTGAACTATTGAAATGACTTGATCTTTATGCTACGCTTATCTATAGGAGTATGTCCACCATATCATTCTCCTAACGATATGATCTTGTTGTTAATAACATCTCAATGTTCATGATAGGGAAACCACAATCATCTATTAACCAACAAGCTAGTGAAGTATAGAGGCTATACTAGGGACTTCAATTTAAGTTTACAATTCACACAAGTATTAATGTTTCCTTGTTAATACTATTATAGCATGAATATAAACATTTATCATAAACACAAAGATATAATAATAACTATATTTATTATTGCCTCTAGGGCATATCTCCAACAGTCTCCCACTTGCACTAGAGTCATCTAATCTAGATTACATGGTAATATACCGAACACCCATGGCAGTTTGGTGTTGGTCATGTTTTGCCCTCGGGAGAGGTTTAGTCAACGGATCCGCCACATTCAGATCTGTGTGTACTTTGCAAATCTTTATATCCCCATCCTGGATATGTTCTCGAATAGCGTGAAAACGTAGCTTGATATGCTTCAGCTTCTTGTGTGACCTTGGTTTTTGCGCATTGGCTATGGCGCCCATGTTATCACAGTAGATAGACATTGGGTCCAGCGCACTAGGAACCACACCCAGCTCTGTAATGAACTCTTTCATCCATATCGCTTCTTGTGAAGCCTCCGAAGCAGCCATGTATTCCGATTCAGTTGAAGATCTCGCCACAACGCTTTGCTTTGCACTCCTCCAGCTAACTGCTGCACCATTCAAAATAAATACGTATCCAGATTGTGATTTAGAATCATCCGGATCAGTGTTCCAACTAGCATCGGTGTAACCATTAACAACGAGCTGTTCATCACCTCCATAAGAAAGAACCATATCCTTAGTTCTTCTCAAGTACTTAAGGATGTTTTTGACCGCTGTCCAATGATCCACTCCTGGATCACTTTGATATCTGCTAGTTAAACTAACAGCATATGCAATGTCGGGTCTAGTACATAGCATGGCATACATTAGAGATCCTATGGCTGAGGCATAGGGAGTCTTACTCATCCTTTCTCTATCTTCTGCCGATGTCAGACTTTGAGTTTTACTCAAGGTCGTATTGGGCAACATGGGCAAGAACCCTTTCTTGCTATCTTCCATTCCAAACCTCTTTAGAACTTTGTCCAAATATGTACTTTGTGACAATGATATTTGGCGTTTCGATCTATCTCTATAAATCTTTATGCCTAATATGTAAGCTGCTTCGCCAAGATCCTTCATTGAAAAACTATTATTCAAATACTCTTTGACACTATTAAGAAGGTCTACATCATTCCCAATCAACAATATGTCATCCACATACAGTATTAAGAATGCTACAGAGCTCCCACTCACTTTCTTGTAAATACAAGCTTCTCCATAAGTTTGTATAAAACCAAAACTTTTGATTACCTTATCAAAACGTTGATTCCAACTTCGGGATGCCTGCTTCAATCCATAGATGGACCGTTGAAGCTTGCATACCTTGTTAGCGTCTTTAGGATCGACAAAACCTTTGGGTTGTATCATATACAACTCTTCATCAATGTCTCCATTGAGGAATGCTGTTTTGACATCCATCTGCCATATCTCATAATCATAATATGCAGCGATTGCTAACATAATCCTTACAGACTTTAGCTTCGCTACCGGTGAGAAAGTCTCATCGTAGTCAACTCCTTGAATTTGTCGAAACCCTTTTGCGACAAGTCGAGCTTTATAGACAGTAACATTACCATCAGCATCTGTTTTCTTCTTGAAAATCCATTTGTTCTCGACAGCCTTCCGGCCATCCGGTAAGTCCACCAAAGTCCATACTTGGTTTTCGTACATGGATCCAATCTCGGATTTCATGGCTTCTTGCCATTTATTGGAATCTGGGCTCATCATCGCTTCCTCATATGTCTCGGGGTCATCGGTGTTGTCCACCAACATGACATTCATAACGGAATCATACCAATCTGGAGTGGTACGAGTTCTCGTTGACCTCCGAGGCTCTGTAGCAACTTCAACCGAGGTTTCATGATCACTATCATTAGCTTCCTCTCTTATTGGTGCAGGCACCACAGGAACTTCTTCCGGTGCTGCGCTACTCGCAATTTCGAGAGAAGGTTCGACAACCTCGTCGAGTTCTACTTTCCTTCCAGTCACTTCTTTCGAGAGAAATTCCTTCTCTAGAAAGGATCCATTCTTGGCAACGAAGATTTTGCCTTCGGATCTATGATAGAAGGTATACCCAATAGTTTCCTTCGGGTATCCTATGAAGACGCATTTTTCCGCTTTGGGTTCAAGCTTGTCCGGCTGTAACTTCTTTACATAGGCTTCGCATCCCCAAACTTTAAGGAACGACAATTTAGGTTTCTTCCCAAACCATAATTCATACGGTGTCATTTCAACGGATTTAGATGGTGCCCTATTTAAAGTGAATGCGGCTGTTTCTAATGCATAACCCCAAAATGTTAGCGGTAAATCTGTAAGTGACATCATAGAACGAACCATATCTAAGAGAGTTCGATTACGACGTTCAGACACACCATTACGCTGTGGTGTTCCCGGCGGTGTCAATTGTGAAAGTATTCCGCACTTCTTTAAATGCTCGCCAAACTCGTAACTTAGATATTCACCTCCACGATCAGAACGTAGAAATTTAATCTTCTTGTTACGTTGATTCTCTACCTCACTTTGAAACTCCTTAAACTTCTCGAAAGTTTCGGACTTATGTTTCATGAAATAGATATACCCATATCTACTCAAGTCATCCGTGAAGGTAAGAACATAACGATAACCACTGCGCGATGCTACACTCATTGGACCACACACATCGGTATGTATGATTTCCAATAAGTCTGTAGCTTGCTCCATTATACCAGAAAATGGAGTCTTAGTCATTTTACCCATCAGACATGCCTCGCATCTTTCAAGTGATTCAAAATCAAGTGATTCAAGAAGTCCATCGGAATGGAGTTTCTTCATACGCTTCACTCCAATGTGACCAAGACGACAGTGCCACATATAGGTCGAATTATCGCTTGATTTCAAACGTTTAGCTTCAATGTTATTAAGATGTGTATTTCTACTATCGAGATTCAATAAGAATAGACCATCTATCAAAGGTGCATGTGCGTAAAACATATTACTCATATAAATCGAACAACCATTATTCTCTGATTTAAACAAGTAACCGTCTCGCAATAAACAAGATCCTGATATAATGTTCATGCTCAACGCAGGCACCAAATAACAATTATTTAAGTATAAAACTAATCCCGATGGTAGATGAAGAGGTAGCGTGCCGACCGCGATCACATCAACCTTTGATCCGTTTCCCACACGCATCGACACCTCGTTCTTCGCTAGCTTCCGTTTATTCTGCAGCTCCTGTTTCGAGTTACAAATATGAGCAACCGAACCAGTATCAAATACCCAGGCACTACTACGAATACTAGTGAGATACACATCAATAACATGTATATCAAATATACCTTTCTTCTTGATGTTGCCGTTCTTCAAATCCGCCAAGTACTTTGGGCAATTCCGCTTCCAGTGACCTTCTCCCTTGCAGTAAAAGCACTCAGTTTCAGGCTTAGGTCCAGCCTTGGTCTTCTTCGTTGGCATGGTAACTTTCTTACCACCCTTCTTGAAGTGTCCCTTTTGCTTAGACTTGCCTTTCTTGAATTTGGTGGTCTTATTGACCATCAACACTTGGTGCTCTTTCTTGATCTCCACTTCTGCAGATTTTAACATAGCAAATAGTTCTGGCAACTCTTTGTTCATGTTCTGCATGTTGTAGTTCATCACAAAGTTCTTGTAACTTGGTGGTAGTGATTGGAGGATGCGGTAAACTCCCAAAGTATTAGGAATCACTATACCCAAGCTTTGAAGTTTATTCGCGTGCCCAGACATTTTAAGCACATGCTCACTGACGGAGCTACCCTCTTCCATCTTGCAGTTAAAGAACTTTTCAGAAGCTTCATAACTTTCAATTGCCGCATGAGTCTCAAAAATTAATTTGAGATCCTCGACAATATCATATGGATCTGACTCTTCAAACCTTTTCTGAAGCTCCGATTCTAAACCATACAAGATAGCACACTGAACTATGGAGTACTGATTCTTCCGAGCGAGGTAAACATTCTTTACTTCATCGGTAGCATCAGCTGCAGGTGGGTCACCTAGCGGTGCATCCAGCACATAGGTCAAATTACCAGCTGTGAGGACAATCCTCAAATTGCGGAACCAATCCGCGAAGTTGCTTCCATTGTTTTTCAACTTTTCTTTCTCTAGGAACGCATTAAAATTGATGGTAGGGGCTGCCATTGATCTACAACATATTTGCAATAGTTTAGACTAAGTTTATGACAAATTGAGTTCAAATTAATTAATGAAATTAAACTAGGTGAACTCCCACTCAAAACAACATCCCTCACATTGTTTTAGTGATCACACGAACCAAATCTACTATATCAACACCGATCATCACGAGAGCCGATATAGTTTTAATGGCGAACAATCATCATGTTCATCATATCTACTATATGATTCATGCTTTGCCTTTCGGCGATCCGTGTTCCTGAGGCCATGTCTGTACATGCTAGGCTCGTCAAGATCAAACCTTAGCTACCGCATAAGCAAATCTGGCTTGCTTACGTTGTATTCACCCGCGGAATCAAAGACACCCGATCATCACGTGGTGCTTCGAAGCAACAAGCTTTGGCAACGGTGCATACTAAGGGTGAACACTTTAGAACTTGAAATTTATGTGCATGAGGGATCATCTTATAATGCTACCGTCGTTTACTAAGCAATACAAGATGCATAAAGGATTAACATCACATGCAATTCATAATATGTGATATGATATGGCCTTTCTTCTTTGTGCTTCCGATCTCCATCTTCAAGCACGAATATGATCTCCATCATCACCGGCATAGCATCAAGGTCAATGACGCTTCTTCATGGTTGTCGTCCACCAGCTTCAACTATTACAACTATTTTGAATAGACACGCAGGTCTTAACAGAAATTAAAGACAACCATATGGCTCCTGCCGGTTGCCAACTTACAATAAGGAACATTGCATACATCAAATATAATCACAATCATGGCCATATCACATCACTGCACTCCCCTGCAAAACAAAGTTAGACGCTTCTACTTTCTTTGCATATTTTACGTGGTTTGGGGCTTTCCATAAGTGTCGTTCTAACCTACGAACAAGAACCATAACATTGATACTAGCATTGTTGATTACCCGTTGTAAATTGGATCTTTACTATGCTAGGAGAAACAGGCACCCGCAAAGCCACTTATGCAATACAAGTTGCATGTTAAGCGTGGAGCAAGTCTCATGAACGATGTCATGTAAGGTTAGCCCGGGCCGCTTCATCCCAACATACCGCAAGATGCAAAGTACACAAAAAGCATTCTACAATAAAAGCATCAACGCCCACAATGACCATTGTGTTCTACTCGTGCAACAGATCTACATATAGACACGGCTCTGATACCACTGTAGGGGTTCGCAGCATGGAAAACAAAAATTTTCTATCGCATACAAACAAACAAGCCAAGATCTATCTACTAGATTGTAGCAACGAGTCGATGGAATAACTCACCCTCGAAGATTCCAAAGTGTTTAACGAGAGCAGATTCTCGTGGGTGATGTAGTCGTACTCTTTCCGATCTCAAGATCGCGTAGACGATCCTTCCAGCGCCACGTTCCAGCAGCGCTCCCGCAGTCGGTCACACGTTCGGTACTCGACGAAGACCTTCCTCTCCCTTGTTCCAGCAGGCAGCGGAGGTTGTAGCACTCTCCTCGCGATTCCGGCAGCACAACGGCGTGGTACCGGAGGTAGAGGGGAGATCCCGCAGGGCTTCGCCTTAAGCCGGTGCGAGTATGGTGGAGCTTATGAGAGAGGCTATTAGTGGTCTAGTAATTAGACACACCAATTAGAGGGCTCTAAACCAATTAGAAGGCTCTAAACCGAATAGCTCTAAACCGGGGTCTAGATCTAGGGTTTAGTTTAGAGGATAGGAAACTTGTGTTTGTAGGAGGGGAGCCCTGCCCCTCCTTATATAGGTGGGAGGGCTGGCCGGCCAAGGGGAGGAGTTCCTCCCCAACTCGGCCTAGGGAGGTGCGCCGGCCAAGGGGAGGAACCCTCCTCCAACTCGGCCTCCACCTCTCCTCCTCTTTTCCCACTTCCCAAAACTGCCGTTTGACTTTCAAACTAGCCGTTTGACTTTTCAATTTAGGATTTAAATAAATCCTTTATTTGGGACAGCAAGAATACTTAGTACATGATGCAATCATTCCAATATGTAATGACACACTCATGTACCCTTCCCCCTCCGGAGTGCCGGACATTCCGGGACCTTCTAGAATGTTCCCGATGAAAACACCGGAACCATTCCCCAACTCCGAAACGGGACTTTCCTTATATGAATCTTATTCTCCGGACCATTCCGGATCACCTCGTGATATCCCGGATCCCATCCGAGACTCCGAACAACATTCGGTCTCTTTCTCATAATACCATAACTACTCAAACAACGTCGAATCCTTAAGTGTGTCTCCCTACGGTTCGTGAATTATGCGGACATGATCGAGACACTTCTCCGAACAATAACCAATAGAGGAATCTGGAAATTCATATGGCTCCCACATATTTCTACGATTACTTTGCGATCGAATGAACCACTTACATACGATACCAATTTCCCTTTGTCTCACGATATGTTACTTATCCGAGGTTATGATCTTCGGTATCTCTGCATACCTAGTTCAACCTCGTTACTGATAAGTACTCTTTTCTCGTTCCCGTGATATGTGATCCCTTGTGACCCAGTCACATGCTTGCAAGCTAATTGGATGACATTTCACCGAGAGGGCCCAGAGAATATCTATCCGTCATATGGATGGACAAATCCCACTCTTGATCCATGTGTTTCAACCAATACTTTCCGAACACTCAATACCACCTTTATAGCCACCCTGTTACGGTGTGGTGTTTGATGACATCAAAGCATCCATCCAGTAAAGGTGATATGCATGATCTCATGGTCGAAGGAATTAGGTTACTATGTATCAGAAAGCATATAGCAATTGAACTATTGAAATGACTTGATCTTTATGCTACGCTTATCTATAGGAGTATGTCCACCATATCATTCTCCTAACGATATGATCTTGTTGTTAATAACATCTCAATGTTCATGATAGGGAAACCACAATCATCTATTAACCAACAAGCTAGTGAAGTATAGAGGCTATACTAGGGACTTCAATTTAAGTTTACAATTCACACAAGTATTAATGTTTCCTTGTTAATACTATTATAGCATGAATATAAACATTTATCATAAACACAAAGATATAATAATAACTATATTTATTATTGCCTCTAGGGCATATCTCCAACAATTCTGACCCTCGAGGATACCGAGGCGCTGTGCGCCTCCAGCTACCCTTGCCCATCGGGCTACCGGCCGCCCACCCGCCAGCTGGATGCTGAGCGGTGGAGGGGTTCCTGTCCCTCCTATGCCTCAAGGCTCCGCCCGACAGGCGGCCATCACGAACCACTTCCACCATGAGCTCACGCCAGAGCAGCGGTGGATCCCCAGTGGGATCCCGATAACTACGACACCTGGAATGCCTTCTTCGCTAACCGGCAGGAAAGGGAGCTCACTAGGTACGAGGGTGATGGCCCGCCCCCGGTGAACCACAACGAAGTCGACCGACATCTGTGGTGGGCGAACCGTACTATCATCGCATGATGCGCTACATCGCCAGGGGAGACCATCCTCGCCTGCGGTGCCAAGACGTCCACCTGCCACAAAGCCACAAGAAAGCCCCTCCCCGCCCAGCGGTAGAGGCATTGTCTTCCAGGAGACCCCTCCCTCGCCCGCCGTGAATCCGAGGCCGGGCTGGCAGGTGCCCCCGATATATGCCATGGCTAGGCTGAGGATCGAGCCGCATACGCCTAGCCACAACAACGATGACGATGACAATGATGATGAGGATGACGACGACGAAGGAGACCCTGAAGCTGCATACTATAGGACTAGGCATGATTATGACTAAAGGGGGCGACTTTAGTCCTGAGTGTTAGCTAGTCCCGGTTTGTCCCGGTTTTTAATATTAATAAATGTCCTGAGTTGTATTCTTTTTCTGAAAGAACTATGTGGCGCTTTGGCTCATCGTATGATATCACAAACTATGCCGCGATTCAGCACATAACATAGGTCTTTCCCTCTGAACGGAGCTTTTAGATATTTCCCACCATTTCCCACCACTTCCCGCCATATTTTCCCGCCCTTTCCCTCTGAACGGAGCTTTTAGTCCCGGTTGTAGACACTAACCGGGGATAAAGATATTTACCACCATTTTCGCACCGCTTCCCGCCATGTTTTCCCGACCCAGCCTGCCCGCCCTTTCCCTCTATTTATAGGGCAACGGTCATGGCCACCCACACATACACACATTCCTTGCCGCCTACTTTAGGATGCCCATCCCGCATCCTCGTAGTCGACTCGGTGGCAACGATGGAGTACTGGGCTCTGTCGGGCATGTCCGAGACCGGGCTCCGCCGGGCTGGCACTGGATGGTGCTACCTTCCGGGACACGTAAATTGGTGAGGAATCCGGGTGTCGTTGTCGACCCAGAGCTTCTTTGGTGGAGGTCGCCTGGTCCAGGAAGGGTGCAGAGGGAGCCGACCACCAAGGAGGTGGTACGTCGTCGTGTCAGGGAGGAGGACGAGCACGGTCATCGCTATATGGCTATGTTGGACACCAAGGTCGACGATACCTGGAAGATTCTTCAGGGATCTCACCCGAGCTATGATCGTGTGATGGTTCCGTCTCTTTGGGGTTTCACCTCCCGCAGGTTAGGCAACATGAGTCGTCGTCCAGTTTGATTAAGCAAGATGTATTAGTTTCAAAATGACCAATATTGCATGCATGTGGAACTGGGTAAAATGTTTGACTCACAATATGATTCACAATATGATTACATAAAAGGTTTAATATATTACATAGATCACCAACATCCCTAATCTAGCGTTGTGGTTTTCTTCTGCGTTGTAGCCATGGAGAATCTTCATCATTTAACAGGAGTCTTGGGTCAGTTTTCACTTTGAAGGGCGGTATTTCATGAAAATTATTATAATCTTCTGACATATCTGTCTTGTCATCCACTCCCATGATGTTTCTTTTTCCTGAAAGAACTATGTGGCGCTTTGTCTCATCGGACAATGTATTCTTTTACTGATTTCTTTTTCTCGGTTTCGTAGACATGTCCTTCACATAGAAAACCTGAGCGACATCGTTGGCTAGGACGAATGGCTCATCCATGTACGCAATATTGTTGAGATCAACTGTTGTCATGCCATACTTTTCGTCTACATGTACCCTGCCTCCTGTCATCTTGACCCATTTGCACCGAAACAAAGGGACCTTAAAAGTAGGTCCATACTCAAGTTCCCATATCTCCTCTATGTACCCATAATATGTGTCCTTTTGCCCATTTATAGTCGAAGATGGTAACCGTTCCAACAAGTATAGCTGATCTCCAACAGTGTTGTTATTCATGAGATGTGTCTGCAACGAACTGCTGAAAGTGTCCTCGTGTTGCACTTTAATCCAGGAGTCAGGCTTCCCCGGGTTTTCCGAGCATAGAATAATCTTGTGTTTCTCGATATACAGAGCAACCAAGGTGGAATTATGTAGAATGATGGCTAACGTGAAGCATGTTGGGAACCCCAAGAGCAAGGTGTGAGGCAACACAGCAGCAAGTTTTCTCTCAGTAAGAAACCGAGGTTATCGAACTAGTAGGAGGAAGGAAACGTCACACAGGTGTTGCAAGCAACATAGAGACCTGCACAACACAAACTGAAGACTTTGCCCCAACGAAACAGTGAGGTTGTCAAGCTCACCGGTTTGATGTAACAAAGGATTAAACCTATGGTGTGGAAGGTAATGGTTTGCAGCAAATAAACAAGTAACAGTGGAAGATGTATCAATGGTAAAGATTGGACTAGGGTCCATAGTTAACTAGAGGTGCTCTCCTTAGATAAACAACATGACATGAAGGGTAAAAAAATTACAGCAGGGCAATTGACAGGAACTGAGCAAGGCATAACGATGCAATACCAGACAAAAAGATCCTATGAGATTCGATTGGGCAATACAACAAGATACATAGACCGCCATCCAACTTCATCTATGACTAGAAGTCCACCTTCAGGTTATCATCCGAACCCCCTCCAGTATTAAGTTGCAAGCAACAGATAACTGCTTTAAGCAAAGTGTGTAAGGTAAACAATCCACTTGTTCCATGAACAAGAGACCGTTGTTTTCTCCCTAGTGGCAACAACACATCTACAACCAAAGAGATTTCTGTCACTTCCCTTGGAAACTAGAGGCATGAACCCACTATCGAGCATAAATACCCCCTCTTGGAGTCACTAGAAACTACTTGGCCAAGATAGCTACTAACAACAGAGAGCATGCAAGATCACAAACAACACAGACATGATAGAATCATAAAGACAAAACCATTAATCAATCTGACATAGTAATCTCAATATCCATCGGATCCCCGCAAACACAACATGCATGATTACAAATAGATTAGATCTTCATCATGAACGGAGCTCACAAGATTTATACATGAAAGCACAAGGAGGAGATATAACCATCTAGCTACTACATGGACCCATAGTCCAAGGTGGAACTACTCACACATCATACCGGATAGAAGGCCTCTAGCAGGGTGTCGGGAAGAACTTCAGATCCCCCCGATCTAGGGACGACGGTGGCGGCGGCTACAGAAGGTTTCGTGGAATATTGATCGGGTTCTTAGGGTTTCTGTATCGGGGGCTTCTTATAGGCGAAGAGGCGAGGCCAGGAGGCAACCAGGGGGCCACACCCTCCCCAGGCGCGGGCCCACCCCTGGCCGCGCCTAGGGGGGGTTTGGCCGCCCTGGCTCGCGTCTCCGTCTCGTCTTCTGGATTCGTGTCCCCCACGGTAAAATATTGACTTTGGCTTTTGTCCCGTCCAATTCCGAGAATATTGATTTTCTGCCTTTCTGGAACCAAAAACAAAATAAAACTAGCAACTGGCACTATGGCAACTTGTTAATAGGTTAGTTCCAGAAAAGATATAAAAACACCTCAAAGTTTAGACAAAGCAAAGCAAAGTAGATACTAAACAAGCATGGATCATCAAAAAATATAGATACGTTTCCGACGTATCAAGCATCCCCAATCTTAACTCATGCTCGTCCTTGAGTAGGTAAGTGATAAAAAGAATAATTTTTGAGGTGACACGCACCATCAAAACCAAGATCAAACCATTTGCAAGCATTGAAAACTGGGATCAAAGAACTCTAAACATGTGCATGAAAGATGGAGTTCTAACAATAGGACATAGTAACTATGCATGCAACATGAAAGGCTACAAACAAACATCATGAATAACATGCATTGAAAAATGTTTGTTTGTTTCACATACAGAAAACATAGCATAGTGTCAATCAGCTTATCCCTCATAGAGTAGCAAATAGATGCATAGGACACCTTCAAAGTTTACAAGGGTGACTAGAAACAAATAGCACAATAACAAGTAATATCACAATATGCATCAATCAATAAGCTTTGGGACACTTCACACAGAATGACAACTATGCTCTCTTAATAGTGCCTAAAGGTAGAAGGTGGAGACTCAATAATAGTGTAAGAAAGGCCCTTCATAAGGGAAGCAGGTATTTCAAGTTTCAAAAAGAGCTTCCAAAAATTATGGTACTTGCTAGCTTTCAGCCCTCATTGCCCCTATCATAAGCATCTTGAAGTGATTAAGGTTAAAGTGAACAAACTATGGAGTATATGCTTGACAAAGTATAAGTTGGCAATCTCAAGTCCCTTGAATATGAGGGCCACACCTCATGCTACTCAACTTCAGTCACCTATAAGTTCTTGTCATTGTAAGTATTTGCATATCATAGAGAACCGCCAACGGGGTACCCCTTGCACATGGTACAGGAGATATCCCATAACCAAAATGACAAGGCAAGTAGACAATGAGCATATCAGCGATCTTTTTATTTACTATGTGCATAGCTTTTTATTGGGGATGCTTTAAAGATAGCTCACTATGGTGATGCTGCAAGTTTCCACCATGATTAGGCATGGCTTAGGCTAGCGGCCCAGGCGTTTCTCTAACACAAAATAAATACTCATGGGACTTACAAGCTTCCTCTCTATTTCACACCGGTGACATCCATAGATAAAAGAGCATGATATCAACTGAGTACAAAGTACAAGTGCAATGTTGAAAACGTTCCCCATGACAACATGGTTCTGCTAATTCCAACGTATAAGTGCAAGCATATACAAAATAGACGACACAATGGTTCAAGTTTATTAGGGTCAAAGAATATAAAGTGTGCCGTCAAGTTTGTGAGGGCTTTAATCACTAAGTTTTCACATAACAAAATAGTTTTTAATTAGAAGATAGCTGAAAACAAGAATATACTTGGAATGGTGTAACACACCATGCATAGGAATTTATAGTGGACACTTTGGAATAACTTGGTTTCTTGGGAGTTGGAAGCATGAGAATAGCTTACTCATACAAGTGGAGGCTAGCAAAAGACTGGGGCAACCAACTAACAGAGCATAATGGCCATAATCATGCAGAGCAACAAAGCATTACTAATCAAAGCATAGAGTGGTACTACAAGTCAAGGACTAAATGATCATAGAGTCTATGGTGACTTTTCATAGTCATAGCACGGTGTGAGCATGTGCCAAGTCAACCCAAAGAAAGCATCAAAGGAGAATACCACAATACTATGCTTTTGCATGCTAAAACAACGCATAATTTCTTCAAGGCACACTAAGCAATCCGAATTGTTTGGAACAAGACATGCTACAACAATAATCACTAAGCATAAGGTCAAAACAACACCTATCATGTCATGCTAAAGTCTAAGTCACGGTGAATGCAAGCTCCTCTTGCACTTTCAAGAAGGAACTTCCTACTCCTTTCCAACACCAAGCAACTTATTCTCAACAACATAGCGAGAACGGTGGTCCAAAATACTTTATTCAAGCAAACTAAAAAACCTAAGCAAGGCAAACAAAAAATAATACGCTCCAAGAACAACACAATAGTGCATGAAACAATAAAAACGAAGTGTCTAAACAGACCTGAGCTTTTTATTGATGAAGAAGGGGATGACTTGGGCATCCCCAAGCTTTGACGCTTGTAACCCTTGGATATTTCTTGGGGAGACACCATGGTGGCATCCCCAAGCTTGAGCTTTTGTCCATTCTCTACACCTGAATTTTTTCTTTCATACAAAACTTCACACAATCTTCATTAGCAACATTAGTGTATTCAAAAGATATTAGACCTCTGGCAAAGCTTTGGAACAGAAAGACTTTTCACTAAAAAACAAGCTACTATAGTAACTCCTTCAAAAATCTCAATTCCCCAAAAGAGAACTCAAAAAGGAATCAACAAGAAGCAAATGCAAATAATGGCAGAAATCTGTCAAAACATACCAGCAGGTAGAAACCGATTTTTTCGAACATCGTCTGTTTCTCAAATCAAAAAGTGTTGAACTAACGAAAGTTATCTAACATACTAGGGGATTTTTTTCATAAATTTTGAGCTCAATCTGGGTTACATAGACTCCTCACGATTTTTTTGGTGGAGGATAGAAATTTGTTTCGGGACAGCAACTCCCCAAATCTTACTTCCCTCTCATTAGAGGTCATTCTTGGCACAAAAGGCAAACAAAAAGGATAAGGAGAGGTTATTACTGAATTAAGAATTTCTAAGACTCAAGGAAACTCTTGGGTTATCTCCCAACAAGTACTTTTCTTTAACGCCTTTAAGTTAGGCACAAGAAGCAAGAAGAATCAAGTATTTTCAAATGAGGAAGCATTAACATCAAACCTTGCTTTCAAAGGAGGAGCAAAAAGAAACTTATCTCCCCTCATAGGGAAGTGTTCAATACCTTTCTTGAATGCAAAATGATATTTAATGGTGCCTTATTTCATATCAATGATGGCACCAACTGTTCTAAGAAAAGGTCTTCCCAAAGTAATAGGACAAGAAGCATTGTATTCAACATATAAAACATAGTGATCCATAGGGACATAAGCATTGTTAACCATAATGAGAACATCATTTAATACTCCCCATGAGTTTCTTCTTAGCATTATCATTAAGTGGGACATCCAAATAACAATCTTCCAAAGGTGGCAAATCAAGCATTTCATAAATCTTCGTAGGCATAATAGAGATACTAGAACCAAGATCACGTGAAGCTTTGAGATCAAAGTCATTCACTTGCATATTAATATGGGTTCCCAACTATCTTCTACTTTCCTAGGAATAGAAGATTTGTGTTTTAGCTTCTCTTCCTTAATCTTAACAAGAGCATCTGTAATGTGTTTGGTGAAAGCAACAAGCATATCACTAGCATCAGGACTTCTAGCAAGCTTTTGTAGGAACATAATCACTTCAGAAATATTGCAACCATCAATATCAAAATCAAACTTAGCGTCGCTAGTAGTAGGCTCAATAGTCTTAGGCATAGTAGGAGGAGGAACAGGGACTACTTGTGGTTTAGTGGTGATGGTGCACACACTATTGTTTCTATCAATTTCAGCTTCCCTTTTCCACCTAGCATGAAGTTGAGCTAACAACCTAACATTTTCATCAATAGTAACTTGTATGGCATGAGTAGAAGCAAAGGTACTTTCCATGGTTTCAGGTTTAGCAGCCATTTTATGAATCAAGGAGGACTGAGCTTCAGACAAAGAGGATATATTTTTATCAACATTTAAAAGCTTTTCATCTATAGCCTTATTGAATGTGGTTTGTTTACTAATAAAGTCTTTGAGCATGACTTCAAGTTCAGAGGGGGCACTTCTAGCATTGTTGTAAGAGCTTCCATAGGAATTGCCATTATTAGGAGGATAAGGCCTAAAATTATTGTTACCACCAAAATTATTCCTATAGGCATTGTTGTTAAAATTGTAGTTTCTAATGAAGTTCACATCAACTTGCTCTTCTTGAGCAACCAAAGAGGCTAAGAGAACACTACTAGGATCTAAAGGAGCTTTCCCATTAACAAGCATAGCCATAATGACATCAATCTTATCACTCAAAGAGGAAGTTTCCTCAACAGAATTTACCTTCTTACCACGTGGAGCTCTCTCAGTGTGCCATTCAGAGTAGTTAACCATCATATTATCAAGGAGTCTAGTTGCATGAGTGGGACAATTTTTAACCAAAGATTTCATTATTTCCCAAGCTTGAGCAACATGTTCATTATCAAGTTGTTTAAATTTCATAATGTCACTTCGCATAGATATAATCTTAGCAGGAGGGTAGTACTTTCCAATAAAAGCATCTTTGCACTTAGTCCAAGAATCAATACTATTTTTAGGCAAAGATAGCAACCATTCTTTAGATTTTCCTCTCAAGGAGAAAGGAAAAAGCTTGAGCTTAATGATATCTCCATCTACATCCTTATACTTCTGCATCTCACAAAGTTCAACAAAGTTATTGATATGGGCGGTAGCAGCATCAAAACTAGCACCAGAAAATTGCTCTCTCATCACAAGATTCAACAAAGCAGGCTTAATTTCATAAAAGGTAGCATCAGGAGCAGGTGGAGCAATAGGTGTGCTAAGTAAATCATTATTGTTGGTGCTAGTGAAGTCACACAACTTGGTGTTCTCAGCAGAGTTCATTTTGGCGAAGGTGGGCAAGCCAAAAAAACAGCAGTAGCTAGAGCAGGAACTACTTTTTTGTGTTTTTTGAATAAAGAAAGCAAACCAAACTAGACTAATTTTTTTGGGTTTTTTTTGAAATAGGCAAACAAAACCAAGCAAAAGAAACTAAGAAAACTGAAAACAAAGTAAAGAGAAAGGAAGTGGAGGACTCCCCTTGTGAAGACGTCCTTAGCCTCCCCAGCAACAGCGCTAGAAAGAGCTGCTTGACGGGGAGGAAGAAGTTTGATGTCCCTTTATTCCCCGGCAACGGCGCCAGAAAGATCTTGATGGCTAACGTGAAGCCTGTTGGGAACCCCAAGAGCAATGTGTGAGGCAGCACAACAACAAGTTTTCCCTCAGTAAGAAACCGAGGTTATCGAACTAGTAGGAGGAAGGAAACGTCACACATGTGTTTAAAGAAACGTGGATACCTGCACAACACAAACTCAAGACTTGGCCCCAACGAAATAGTGAGGTTGTCAATCTCACTGGTTTGTTGTAACAAAGGATTAAACGTATGGTGTGGAAGGTAATGGTTTGCAGCAAGTAAACAAGTAACAGTGGAAGATGTATCAATGGTAAAGATTGGACTAGGGTCCATAGTTAACTAGAGGTGCTCTCCTTAGATAAACAACATGGCATGAAGGGTAAACAAATTACAGCAGGGCAATTGACAGGAACTGGGCAAGGCATAACGATGCAATACCAGACAAAAAGATCCTATGAGATTCGATTGGGCAATACAACAAGATACATAGACCGCCATCCAACTTCATTTATGACTAGAAGTCCACCTTCAGGTTATCATCCGAACCCCTCCAGTATTAAGTTGCAAGCAACAGACAACTGCTTTAAGCAAAGTGTGTAAGGTAAACAATCCACTTGTTCCATGAACAAGAGACCATTGTTTTCTCCCTAGTGGCAAGAACACATCTACAACCGAAGAGATTTCTGTCACTTCCCTTGGAAACTAGAGGCATGAACCCACTATCGAGCATAAATACCCCCTCTTGGAGTCACTGTCAACTACTTGGCCAAGATAGCTACTAACAATGGAGAGCATGCAAGATCACAAACAACACAGACATGATAGAATCATAAAGACAAAACCATTAATCAATCTGACATAGTAATCTCAATATCATCGAATCCCCGCAAACACAACATGCATGATTACAAATAGATTAGATCTTGATCATGAACGGAGCTCACAAGATCTATACATGAAAGCACAAGGAGGAGATACAACCATCTAGCTACTACATGGACCCTGTTGGGAATATGCCCTAGAGGCAATCATGTATGATGATGTTTTCTCATTGTATTCATAAAGACATTAAGTTCTCCTTGTATAAACATCTGATGTGTATCATTGAATATGTGATTCGGTTGTGGAACTATACATTCATGTTGTTTGTACTAAATATCCTTGGTCATCAAGGTTGTGATGGACACACAACTTAGACCAATGTGAAAGCCGACTTGATGACTCGGTTCCACTTGTCATGGGCATGGAGATGCCATTCTGACTTACACAGATTCGGCTAAAGAGTTTAGCGATTCGGATTGACCCATATTGAGGTACAACGAACAAGTTGTCATTTGTATATCTCAATCAATGTAATCCTTAGACCTGAGGTTATTGTATAGTCCGAGTTGAGGATCACCGACTTAGGTTCTGTCAAACGTTGATCCGTGACTGGGCAATTATAAAGGCAGAGTTCGGGTCGACTGAGAATCAAGCTGCGTGATGTGAATAACCAAGATGGGATTTTGCCCCTCCACTCGGAGAGATATTCTCTGGGCCCTCTCGGATGATATGATTTGGAAAGCATGGCCATGCACGACTCGGTTAAGTGTTAACCGAGGCGATCGACTAAGAGTTAGTCGGGTGAATCACTTATCTCGGATCGAGTAGAGAGTCGAACTATTTAAGGGATGAAAAATATTCTCCTATAGTCTAACAAGGCATATCGTGAGGAAAAAGAGACTCGGACGTAAGTCGCATTGGAAAGGCAAGTCGTTATGACTCATTGGTACTTGGGAGTCGGCACGTTCTGCTAGGAGCCGCTGCGGACTGATCGATTGTGAGTCGGACTCTAATCGTGTCCGAGTAACCAAGAGCCTGCCGAGTCACACACTTAAGAGCGGGAGCAAGTTCGGATTGGATCTGAACGGGAAATCTGGTTGGGTTGGACCCGATCCGGATTAGGACCAAGTCAGTGAGTTGGACTCGCGGTGACTAGTGTTATATGGGCTTTAGTGAATGGGCCACGAGGGTGGAGCCCACGTTCACTCCCTATATATAGTGGAGCACAGCAACCCAGAAGGGTTAATCGTTGTTCGGTTAGGTCATTTCATGTGTTGGAAACCCTAGCTCCACAGCAGTCCTGCCGTCGTATCGAACCTAGCAGTTCGTCGCCGGTGCTCCTTCTTGTACGTGTGGATACCAGCAGAGGTGTTGTACGATCAGCACCAGGACGATCGGATCACAAAGGACTGCACTGCATCAACTGACGCGCTTCATCAGTAATCCGCAACTACGCGTCTAGTGGTAAACCTCGTGGCCTTCTACCTCAGATGGATCTTGGGATCACCACGTTAGAGGGAAAAGTTTTTGTTTTATCTCTACGTGTCCCAACAGACCCATAGTCCAAGGTGGAACTACTCACGCATCATACCGGAGAGAAGGCCTTCGGGGTGATCTCCCCTCTGGCAGGGTGCTGGGAAGAACTTCAGACCCCCCCCCCGATCTAGGGACGACGGTGGCGGCGGCTACAGAAGGTTTCGTGGAATATTAATCGGGTCCTTAGGTTTTCTGCATCAGGGGCTTCTTATAGGCGAAGAGGCGAGGCCGCGCCTAGGGGGGTTTGGCCGCCCTGGCTTGCGTCTCCGTCTCGTCTTCTGGATTCGTGTCCCCCACGGTAAAATATTGACTTTGGCTTTTGTCCCGTCCAATTCCGAGAATATTGATTTTCTGCCTTTCTGGAACCAAAAACAGAAGAAAACATGCAACTGGCACTATGGCAACTTGTTAATAGGTTAGTTCCAGAAAAGATATAAAAACACCTCAAAGTGTAGACAAAGCAAAGCAAAGTAGATACTAAACAAGCATGGAGCATCAAAAATTATAGATACGTTTCCGACGTATCATAGAACTGTGTGGTGTGCTTTTCTGAAAGAATCCTGGTCCATACATACCATTTATTTCCTTCCTAGTGTGCCTTTTCCAGTCAGCCTCCCCTCATACCGAGATTCAGGAACACCAATCGGCTGAAGGTCGGGAAGAAAGTCAACACAAAACTCAATGACCTCCTCTGTTCCATAGCCCTTGGAGATGCTTCCTTCTGGCCTAGCACGGTTATGAACATATTTCTTTAAGACTCCCATGAACCTCTCGAAGGGGAACATATTGTGTAGAAACACAGGACCAAGATATAATCTCTTCGACTAGGTGAACTAGGTGGTGCGTCATAATATTGAAGAAAGATGGAGGGTACAACAACTCGAAGCTGACCAGACATTGGACCACATCAATCTGTAACCCTGATAGACTTGATGGATCGATTACCTTCTGATAAATTGCATTGAGGAATCCACATATCTTCACAATGGCCAGTCGAACATTTTGCGGTAGAATCCCCCTTAATGCAACTGGAAGCAAGTGCGTCATAAGCACGTGGCAGTCATGGGACTTTAGGTTTTGGATTTTTTCTCTTTCATATTTACTATTCCCTTTATGTTCGACCTTGATACTGAAAAGGACTTCAAAAAAGATTTCCTTCTCTTCCTTGGTAAGAGCATAGCTGGCAGGCCCTTGAAACTGTCCCGGATGCTTGCCGTCTCATCCTTTATGACGTTGCTGGTCCTCCTGTTCTTCCGGTGTATCTTTTGACTTCCCATACAAGCCCAGGAAGCCTAGAATATTCACGCAAAGATTTTTTGTCAGTTGCATCACGTCGATTGCAGAGCGGACCTCATGGACTTCCCAATAGGGTAGCTCCCAAAATATAGATTTATTCTTCCACATGGGTGCGTGTCCGTCGGCGTCTTTCGGAACAGGTTATCCTCCAGGACCATTTCCAAATATTACATTTAAATTCTTGACCATACCAAATACATCAGCACTAGTACGGGGGTCAGGCTTCTTTCGGTGATCTGCCTTGTCATCGAAATGCTTGCCTTTTTTCCTTAAGGGATGTCTGGGCGAAAGAAAACGATGATTGTACGGGTACACATTCTTCCTAGATTTATCCAGATATATACTTTCAGTCTCATCTAAACAGTGTGTGCATGCATTGTATCCCTTGTTCGTCTGTCTTGAGATGTTACTAAGAGCAGACCAATCATTGATGGTTATGAACAACAACGCTCGCAGGTCGAATGGCTCCTGTTTGTGCTCATCCCACACATGTAAACCTGGTTCGGCCCACAACTATAAAAGTTCATCAACTAATGGTCTTAGGTACACATCAATGTCGTTTCCTAGTTGCTTAGGGCCTTGTATGAGCACTGACATCATAATGAACTTTCGCTTCATGTACAATCAAGGAGGAAGGTTGTAGATACATAGAGTCACGAGCCAGGTGCTGTGACTGCAGCTCTGCTCCCTAAAAGGATTCATGCCATCTATACTTATACCAAACCATAAGTTCCTTGCGTCACCAGCAAAGTTCGGGAAGTCTCTTTCAATTTTTCTCCACTGCCGACCATCGACGGGGTGCCTCAACATCCCGTATTTCTTATGTTCTTCCATGTGCCATCGCAAAAACTTGGCATGCTCTTTGTTTCTGAACAAACGTTTCAACCGTGGTACTATAGGAGCATACCACATCACCTTGGTAGGAACCCTCTTCCTGGGTGGCTTGCCATCAACATCACCAGGGTCATAGTTTCTAATCTTATACTGCAATGCAGTGCATACCGGGCATTTATCCAAGTTCTCGTACTTATCTCCGCGGTAGAGGATGCAGTCATTAGGGCACGCATGTATCTTCTGCACATATAATCTTAGAGGGCAGACGAGCTTCTTTGCTTTGTACGTACTTGCGGGCAATTCGTTATTTCTTGGAAGCAACTTCTTCATGAGTACCAGCAACTTCTCAAATCCCGAGTCAGTCACACCGGTCTCTGCCTTCCACTTCGGCAATTCAAGTGTACTACCCAGCTTCTTCTGGCCATCTTCACAAGTTGGGTACAACAATTTGTGGTGGTCCTGTAACATCTGCTCGAACTGCAACCTCTCCTTTTCTGTGTCGCAGTCTCGATTTGCATCAGAAATTACCCGACCAAGATCATCAGCGGGCTCATCTGGTTCGCGTTCTTCACCTCCTTCTTCTTCATTGTCTTACATTGCGGTATCAACGTATTCAGGGAACATAGATCGGTAGTTGTCATCATCATTCTCTTCTTCATCGCCGTCTTCCATCGCAACCCCTCTTTCTCCATGTTTGGTCCAAACATTATAGCCGGACATAAAACTAGACCGAAGTAGGTGGCTCTGAATGACTCTTGCGAAAGTGTAAGCCTTCTCATTCCTACAGTCAACACATGGACAACACATAAAACCATCCCGCCGCTTGTTCTCCTCGACCACAAGACAAAAATAATGGACGCCTTCTCTGAAAGTGGCAAAGCGTCGGTCACCGTACATCCATGGATGGCTCATCTGTATCATACAAATATATATCAAACGTAATCACGATGCTAAAATTAGTACTGTGTGGTCTAAACGAGAAAATAGTTGCTAACCTTTTATTACACTTGGAAACAAAGATGAGAAAACTTAAGTGTGCCTCGGGCACCTCATATCATGTCTGTCTTGTGTGACCTAAAGTCGCATCGCTTTAATGGGCATTTCACAAACACCTCTAGTGCATATGAACAAGAAAAAAAAAAGCACAACACCACCTCTCCCACCAGGAAAAAAATAGTTGAAAGGGGGAGGGGCTATGCTATATATATAGGGCCAGACCACTAGTCTCGGTTTGAGATACAAACCGGGACTAATGGTGCCTAATGGTCCGGGACCAATGATTTGGGGTGGCTCGGGCTGTCCGGTCCGGACCATTAGTCTCGGACCCAGACACAGCCGAGACTAATGGCCTAGATGAAAGGCATGTTTTCTAGTTTTGTTGAGTATAATTGAATGAGGAAGAGCTCCTTATGTGGTATCACTTTACTACCGTGGCATGGTGGATTCATAATCCACTTTCTTGATCCATTTGGCTACATCAACCCTTATCCAGCTAAACGATTTTTTTAACTCTCCAACGGACTTATTCCATAAGTAAACGATTGAATGTAATTTGCTTGGGCTATGAAATACAACACTAGTCTCATTTTTTTCTATTATGCTAATTTATTTCTTTTTTTCTTTTGGACGGGTAAAGTTTATTGAGGGAGTTAATCACTTTGATGATATTATTAACCCTGCTATTCCATTACCCCTTGTTCCATTATCAAAACAGATTCCTATGAATCTAATCAACAAAGTAAAAAACGGTAATATAAGAAAATGAAATAACATAGTATTTTTAGTTTCATGGAATAGACAAAAATTCTTGAGATGTTTTGTGGTACCTCCAAATGACTTACGGCCCTCCATTTTCATCCATCTAAAGGCCTACAACAATTCATACTGCTACCAAAAACATGACAAGTATTGTTTATACAGGTGGCAAAATTTGGCAGCGCACTGTAAGAGGCCGTAGACGGGCCGCGGCCGAAGTACCCCACCCCATCAGCCCAAGTGCCCCACAACCTTGGCCCCTCTTCCTATCCCTGTCACGCCTACGACACCCTTGACTAGATCGCGATGGGCAGTGGCTCTCCGACTATGCCGCCCTCCTTCGTCACGCCGCATGGGTCGTCATCACCACAATCTCTATCCGTGGCTCCGGGCTCGGTGGCGGACCATGGCCTGGCGAGCCTCGTCGGCCCGGTCGTTGAGTTGTAGCTCGGACGATCTCTGTTGAGCTGGGAGTTGTGGAGGCGAATCGTGCTGGCCTTGGCGCGTGGGATCGAGTTCATCCACGCGACGGGATCCAAAGGGGGTGCACGACAACATCAAGTCGTCTAGGCCTGTCGGTGG
The DNA here is from genome assembly GCA_916181665.1 of Avena sativa. Classification (NCBI taxonomy): domain Eukaryota; kingdom Viridiplantae; phylum Streptophyta; class Magnoliopsida; order Poales; family Poaceae; genus Avena; species Avena sativa. Next base: position 383,701,753 of record OV702284.1, read on the forward strand.
ATGCGCGTGTGGCTGACCACGGCCTAGCAAGCCATGTTGGCGCGGCCGGCGCATCGTGGTTGATCGTGGCGGGCTACCGCGCCCCAGAGATCATGGCCGACCCACGACGGCTCTTCCAGAAAGCCGACGTGTACAACTTCAGTGTGCTGCTCCTGGATATGCTGACGGAGAAGGCGCCGACGAATGTTATGCTGTACGCGAGGGCATGTACCTGTCGCGGTGGGCGTGCTCTGTGGAATGGAATTCCGAGGCGTTCCACATTGATGTCCTGAGGCATTCTGGAGCGGATTAGGAGATGGTGGAGATGTTAGGACAAGAACAATAATATAGCCCGTTACCGGCTATAGACTCAACGTCATGTCAACTAGAGGCAACAGAAGTAGTATAATAGTGTGGCTACTAGTTAGAATGTATTGAATTTTTAAAATTTTAATGCTGCATGTGGATGTGACTTTGCCTTTGCATGCAAGACAACGCATCCAAAATGCCAGCTCTAGCGTCGGTGAGCTGGCTGCATGCAGGCTACATATTCTCAGTTTTTGCGCTGCTCAGGCGCTCTTCTTCTATTTATTGTTTCTCTTTCTTCCAGCCGTGATTTTGATGACGTGGAGTATTTTAGCCTAGTCATAGTGGAAGTAACTTGGATAGTAACATAGTTCTACATGTATTGCCAACTAAGCATTTAGATAACATGACATGCAATTAAATGATGAGAGAGAGGTTTGTGATAACTTAGCTATGTTACCATAACATCACACATTTCTAGACAAAATGAGTCTATATTGTAATAAATGAGGCTTTGTATGTTACAACACCTATGTTATTTTACACTATAAAGGGTTTTTTTTTTTGAACACAGGGAGCCCCCGAAGGGGCAAGAAGCCTTTATATTAGGGTGTACCAGTGGGTGTACAGGAATTTTACAGAGAACCCCATTAGAATAAATTTAATACATGGGTCCCTGACAAATACAGAAATGACCTTAAGAAAAGATGGCAGATTACAACCAGATCCTTCTCTTCCCCACTGCCGAGCCAGAAGCCACGCTTGCCATTGTCGTACACCGCCGCGGGGACTATACCACTTGCGCCGATGCCGACCAGCTCCTCAGCAACAGCAGGCTTCAGAAGGGGCCTCCTAATGGAGGTTGATGAAGGGCTGGAGCATACCAGCAGATTCCGGTCGCCATGGACCAAGGATGCGCTCGGGAAAATAGAGGCTTCACAACTCCCATGCTGACAGCACCTAGATCGAGGCCCAGCAACCCTCCTCGTATCACCAACTCCACCCAGGAGAGAAGAAGAAGAGAGCATGGCTATACCTCCATTAGGCCACCATCGGCGACCAACATGAGTCTTCAGCCACCGCGCTGTGAAAGCAAGCCCGCCGTCGAACTCCAAACACCCGCCACGAGCTGGAGGAGGCAGACCAAGAGGGGAATCGCAGCAGCCAAGACTCTGAACACAGACCTTATTTAGGGAGCTTGCCAAAGACCTCAACGCTGCCGCATTCGGCTTCCATCATGGGAGCACCGCAGCAACGGGAAAATCACCAGCACCGCTGAGTTGGCCTGCAGAACCCAACGGCAGACTCCAAGAACCGGCCTTATTGTCGGAGATGCTCGGAATCCCCGCCACCAACCACACCACCTCCTGCCACGGGAGGAGCACAACCGCGACGAGGAGAACCGAGACGCCCTGGATCTGGCCAGAGAGACCCAGAGACCTACTCCCAGACACCATCTAGGATAAAACTGGGATTAACCCAAAACAGCAAATTACTAATAATAGATGTAGAAAGCCAACCACCTAGTCCATCTCCTTTCCGGCCGCCATGGCTACCGGAGAGAAGGAAGGAGAAGGGGCGGCATTAGGAACAGAGGTCGACTCTCAAGGGAAGAGGAGGAGAGGCGCGTGGTGGAGTGGCTTCTTCAAGAAATCAAATAGATCTCCTCCAAGACGCAGAGAAGAAGCTGGATTTTTAGTGGAGCTAGTAGATCAGGAGAAGGGGAGTCGATTCTGGTTGGAGGGAGAAGCTGGGGCATTCGGAGTGACTGGGGGCGGCGGCCGGCGCTCGCGGAGACGGGAGGTGCGGGGGTGGGGGAGAACGGGAGCGTTCGATGTGCTGACGATGGAATGTTTAATTGGAGCCTTTACACTATGAAGGTAGTAAGTTAGACTAGTAACATATACATGTTACTATTCTATAAGTTACTCTCCACTATGACCAGTCTTACATCCCGTTGAATAAGACCTATTGTATCTGCTCTTGGGCAGACATACTCCTCGGCCGATGCTCCACTACGATTGTGTCTGCCTGCGAGGGGACGGAGTGCGGTACACCACGCCCACGCAAGCGGTCATCAGCGAGCTACCCATGCCGCGTAGGTGGTTGTTGCTAGTGCAGGTGGCCGCCATCCGACCTCCTTGTGTTGGCTTCATGGAAGTGGTCAATGTCCTTGGGGCGTTCATATTCCTCGCGGTGTCGACCTCCCTTGCCAAATCGTCAGCAGCCAGTACCTTAGCGGCCGGCTGGTGGCCACCATCGGGTCGTTCATCGAGTCCTAGCTCCATGAGCAGGACACACAGTGGCTTCCTTGTAAGTTTTTGTTATGACACTCAAATGAATACTGAATGTTAGTAGGTCATCTAGTGATAGTTTATAGGACCTGCTATTGTGGAAAGTAATAAAATGTTCAATTTCATGGCTAGCATCTTTTCTAGGCATTTCTTCAAGTTAGTTGTTTTGTTACTAGGTGATCTCGTGGTAGTTTATAGAACTTGCTTTTGTGTTTTCCTATAACATTCAGCCTTATGTATTGATATAGTTCTGCTCATACTTTCTATGAGAAAGAAACTTTATATGCAGCTAAGATATATACATCCGCATATGCCAATCGGCATGTCCTGCTACCCACTAACATTACATATACGTCTGCTACTTTGTCATCTATCTTAGCACTCAGCATGACCAATCATTTTATCTATTAAGTAACAAATGTTCAGTACTTCTATACAACTCTAATAATGTCCATGGTATGCGTGAAGAAAATCTGCAATCTAGCATGGAAAACGTATCTTACTAAAATAGGGATAATCCATTCATCTTCATCACATAGTGACTAAATGTGTTGCGAGTTGTGCCAAACATGAGAAATGTTTCTACTTTTAAAATACAATGTGATAGAGGTGACCTTTCTTTGGTATTCAAATACCATATTTCTCCTTGATTTACAGTGCACAAACTTTTAGTTAGTCTGCTGTTATTGTATGCATGATTGTAATTTGTCAATTCGGGAGGACCTTCTAAACAAGTATACTAACGAGATGGTCAACTATTGCATGACGGTTTCAAATAATAGTCTATGATATGCATTGGCCTCATCAATCTATCTTCTGAAAGATAAGAACAAATGTTACAATTACAGACCGAACTGGACCCTATATATGCATAGTTTGCTCACAGGGATAAGCACGTAGCTCATGACATATCACAAAGAGGCCACATAACCGAACCGATACATGAAGGCCTAGGAGAAGCTACCAGGGCTGGCCAAAACCGATCTAGTGTTTCATCCCTCTCATCGACAACGTTGCCAATCCATTCTGCCTCTGATGGCCTTGGGGCTTGGGGTGTTGAAAGTGCAATGGACGCCGCCTAGAGGCGGGCGAATAGGCTTTTAAATTATTATAGTTGATGCTCAAAGAAATGTGGAATAAAATTAATGTTTAATTTATTGAGCACAAAACCTAACCACTAGATTCACCTAAGTGCACCAATAGCCTATGCTAAGCAATACAAAGCAACAAGGTGATAGCAAGATGAAATACTTCAAGCACGATGGCTATCACAAAGTAAAGTGCATAAGTAAAGGGCTTAGTTGAAAGATAACCGATGGACGCGGAGACAAAGTTTTTTGTCCCGAAGTTCACTTCCAAAGAAGCTACGTCTCCGTTGAAGAGGTGCGATGGAGCAATGCTCTCCGAACGCCACAAATGGCTCACCTCGGGGTGTGATGGCTCGATACTCACCCAACGCCATACAAGGCCTCACCCCAGATGCGAAGGCACGCAACTCATCGACACCACAAAAGGCTCACTCTATTCTCCCATGAGCTCGCCACAAAGGCCTACTCACGATCCACTAAGAAACACTTGAGGGCGGTCACCAAAACCCGTAGAAGGTTGGAGCTATATCCACAACTCAGTTGGAGGCTCCCAACAACAAAGCCACAAAAGGCTACAACACCACAAAAGGCCAACAAAGCCACAAAAGGTCACAAGAAGTCAACAACCCAACCACACAACCGTCTAGGGTTCTAAGAACCCAAGAGTAACTAGACCACACGCTTGAACTCGCCGAATCTCCGAGGAGAACTCAAACCTATGCAACAAATGCAAGAGCAAGTCCTTCACTCCCAAATTTCAACAAAGCTACAAAATCTATTGGGGGAATAAGGGATGAAGAACACAAGAGGAGAACACAAAACTCTCCAAGATCTAGATCCCAATGATTCCTTCACAAAGAAGGGATTTGGCTTGGGGTATTGTAGATCTAGATCTCCTCTCTCAAGTCCCTCAAAAAGATGCAATAATCATAGGAGGGGGATGGGGAGAGGGAAAGCTCTTCAAAGTCAACAATGGAGGAGAGAGAGAAAGCCAAGAACCAAGAAAAGAGCTGGTACCCACGAAGGGGAAGAGAAACCCCTTTTAAAGGGCTCCCAGATCTGACTGTTTGGGCATTTATGACCTTGGCCGGAATTTCCGGTGGCACTCAGCCAATGGTCAGAAAATAGCGAAGCGACAGACAAAAAAAGAGCCTGGCCGGAACTTTTGCCGGTCCACCGAAACTTCCGCTGAGACTGGTACTACCGGCAGAAATTCCAACCGAAGATACAATAAATAGATAACATAAAACCATGAGGTTACAGTACGTGAGCGCAAGTGGAACCGGAAGTTCACTCGGTAATACCGGCGGCAATTTGGCCCGAGCGGAATTTTTGGTCCAACTTCCGGTCCAGATTCCGTTAAATAAGAACAAACAGATGGAGATGATACATTACGTGAGCAGAAGAAGCACCGGAACTTTCACCGGAACTACCGGCAGCAAAAAAGCCCTAGCGGTACTATCGATGGCTAGCCGGAACTTCTGGTCAGAGAAACTCCAGAAGCCAAAACTGCAATACATTTCGCATCCGAACTCCGAACGAGATGAAACCAATTTTTTTGGAAAGATAACGACATGTAAAATATTGGATATCACCAAGGGAGAAAATACCATGAATATATATGTGATGTATCTCCCAAGGTGTGGAGTCAGAAAACTCGCAAGATCAAAAACCGCAATAAGATATGCAAGGGAAATCCTTATTTGATGAACTAGAGCTTGTTATGATGATGACCACAAGCTCTAGATCCTATCATGGACAAGATCCAAATAACAACCAATAAAGATGATTCTATGTATGCAAAAGTTTCAGCTCCCTCCGAACGATGCGATCGAGACACCCACTTGAGAGCCCCTCTTGATAGTACGGCTACCTATTCTAAACCTGGTCTCCCAACTAACAACACGAGACCGGAAAAAGAGAAGCCCTATCAAGACCATACCTTTTTATTAAACATTCCACTTGAGTTTGATGTAGACCGTCTTGACCTTCTCAAGATGAAACACCTTTCTTGATTGCTCTTGCTCGCTCTTGCTTGATGAAGACTTGCAAATTGTTCCCTCATACTCCATGGGGAAACCTCTTCTTTGAACTTGTCTCCATCACTCCATGATCACCTAGGATGGGAAGCTTCAAGCATGAGATCTTCTAGAGATGGCACATCTTGAGATTGCCCTTCTTCATCCCTTCATGAGTGTGATCTTGAGGTTGATCCATCTTGACGCAACTCTTTGCACTTGTCTTGATCAACCTTCAAGCACTTTCTTCTTCATGATTCCAATATGCACAAAGCCCTTGGACATTTCTTCAACTTTCAACCTTGAGACCAACACATGGCCCAAGCGATACCAATGGACAAACCTACAAGTAAAACTTAATTTACACATTAGTCCATAAAGATTGTCATTAATTATCAAAACCACACATAGGGCATACATGCCCTTTCAGGTGTGGTGGAGCACGGGCTCTCCCCAATGGAAGGTTTTTCATTCTTTCTGTAGCTTATTTTCCAGTATCTTCTTCGGGATGTTGAGGCGTTGGCTACGTCCTAAAGTCAAAATACCATCCGGTCATCTCCGCTCTATCCTAGCTCCGGTGGTGCATCTAGCGCCGGTAGAGGACGCGTGGAATCATGTGTCCGGTGGATCTTCCGAGATCTTGTCATTTTCCATGTTCGTTGGTGTGATTTCAGATCAGCCTCTTCAGATCTACAGTTATAATCACTGGTGATGATTGCTACTTTGGTGTGAGTCCTGTGTGGCCTTATCTCGACAAATTCCGGTCTCTGTGTTAGAACAAGCTCTACTACAACAAGCTTTGTCTGGCTCGGGTGATGGAGGGGTGTGGTCGTGTGGATGGTGGCGCGTCTTGGTCTCGTACTAGTGATTGTAGACGTGCTAGGTGGTTCAATAACCTATTTATTTTAAAACTTTTTATACTTTTGTGGATGATTTTTAATAGGTCAGTGGAATTTCTCGTAAAAAAAGAAAAACACATATAAGAATGGACCGAAAACACAATGCTAATCTACTACACTCTAGCAAAAAAATACACCCTCATGTCCATATTACTTGTTGTTTAATCGGATATATCTAACACTAAAACATGTCTAAATATATCTGATTCAGCGATAAGTAATATAGGTTGGAGGAAATTCTTTTTTTAGAGAAACATAAAAACTAGCATCTGGCCCTCTCTTATTCTGCTGTGTTGTCTCCTCCAAAAAGAAAATAAGCAGACAAATAAAGGCCCGGAAACAAACAAGAAAGGCTTCAAAATAAGCAACACCTGAGCCATGCCATCTCGTCTTCGTAAAATAAAGGAAAATCCTATTCTCCAGCTAACGTGAACGCAGTTGGGAGATGCTAAATACCGCTTCAAGCACCGCGTGAAGCGAGAGCATCGCGGATTCTGCATGTAATTGGCTCTTTTCCTTGGCCGCTTGTTATCTGAGCGATTAGGGTCTAAGGTAGAGAGTATTAGGCGTGAGCAGAATTCTGTGAGTGATGCTCTAGCTAAGATGGGTCGATGTCAAAACTGCTGTTTGGCTTCGTTCGGCGCCACATGATATACCTAGACTCTGCATGGAGGATTGTAAGGTGGGTGATTGAGTAATATAAATCACCTTTTTTTCGCAAAAAAAAAATCTGGTCATTTCAAATATGAATGAATTTCAAGTCTGAAAATATTTAATTTTAAAAAATTGATTTTCTAAATAGTATATTTTAAAGGTGAAAAATATCAAAAAATAATGAACCATATTCAGAAAAATCATGTTTTAAAAAAAAACATGACCCAATTTCAAAAACTATGAACCAATTTTTCAAAAACTACGAACCAAATTCAAAAAATCATGAACCAATTTCACAAATCATGACCCAATTTCAGAAATATAAACAAATTTTTGAAAACTTGAATCTTTTAAACAGAAAAATAGAAAAGAAAAAGGAGAAAAAACAGAAAAAAAAGTATTGCTGCACTAGCAGCGTGCCGCACTGAGCGGCAATCAGTATTTCCGGACACTATCTGGCGCTCTCCGCTCACGCCGGTGCCCGTACGTGAGGATTTATTTTCAACATTTTTTATCTCGATTTTTCTTCCTCATTTGCTGGTTTTTCTGGTTCCACTTTTCTTCCAGGTTTTTTCTGGTTCCGTTTTTTAGAGGATTTTCTTCTTTTTTTGAAATTTTAAATTTGAACATTTTCAAATTTATATAATTCTCAAATTTGAATGTTTTTTATATTTGAACATTTTCAAATTTAAACATATTTTAGAGTTGAACACTTTTCAAATTCAAACTTTTCTCAAAATATGAGATTTTTTATTCCTAGAAAATCAAGAAAACATATAAAGAAAAAAAGTTACTGGACCACATTCGGGCGGACAATGAAGGAGCCGCTTGAGAGCACCCTCAAATAAACATGGTTTTTAGACAAGGTGGTGTGTGTAACATAACTTATAGACAATATTAAGACAATTTGCGCGACAATCTATCTATATCATCTATTTTTAATCAGAGCTATATATGTGCATGTATAGGTTACAGACACCACTCATACTACAATAAAATTATCCTCGATAACATGTACTCTACATCATAGATAATCTCATTGTCTCTTTTCTCCACTCATCAAAACCATCTATAACTGACTCAACATCATTGTATCATCAAAGTGCAAAATAATTCGAATGGAGTACACCGTTCTTAACTTCTTATTCCTCGAGGAACAACAAAACCTGTTCAATAATCAACACAAACGCACGAAAGTAACAAGTCGAAGCACCAGTTCAAAAAAAAAAAAAGTCGAAGCACGCCCATCACACCGATGAAAGTAGCTAGGCACACCGCACACGCCCACTCCCTGCTCACGTGTCACGTCACAAGATTCACATGCTCATGCACAGACAGACATGCACGGTAGCAGTGCGCGATGATCAAGCCGCCGTCCCATTTCCGGCGGCCTTCCACCTGCCGGCGACGGCCTCGAACGCCATGTGCGACCGCCCGTCCGGCGCCAAGCCCTTCGCCATCTCCTCCCGCAGCTGGCGGGCCTTCTCCCTCGCCGACGCGCCCTTCTCTCCCGCCATGAGCTCCCTCGCAACGGCCGCCACCTCGTCCCGGGTCACCACCCCGTCCTCCCTGGCCTCGGGCCGCAGCGCCATGCCCGCCCGCTCCGACAGCATCTTCGCGTTCATCCTCTGCTCCGCGTACAGCGGCCACGCCACCGTCGGCACGCCCGCCGCCACGGCCTCCAGCGTGGAGTTCCACCCGCAGTGGGACACGAACCCGCCCACCGCGGGGTGGCTCAGGATCTCCACCTGCGGGCCCCAGAACGGCACGGCGAGCCCGGTGCCCTCGGTCCTCTCCACGAACCCTTCGGGGAGGTACTTCACCGGGCTGTCCCCGTCCCCGCGGCCGCCGTCGCCGAAGAAGGCCCCGCTCTTGTCCTTGTCGCTCGGGAACTGCACCACCCACAGGAACCTCTGCCCGCTCGCCTCCAGCCCGGCAGCCAGCTCGTCCGTCTGCTCCCTCGACAGCGTGCCGCCGCTGCCGAAGCACACGTACAGGACCGAGCAGGCCGGCTGCTCGTCCAGCCACCGCAAGCAGCTGTGTTCACATGACTTCTCGGAGCGCGGACGGATGAACGGACCCACCGCGTAGGCCGGAGGGTACACGCCTTCGTCGGACAGCTCTTCGAACGCCGCTACGGTCTCGTGCTCCATGGCGTCGAAGGTATTGACGAGGAAGCCTCGGGCGAGGAGGTAGAGCTTCCCGAGGTCCACGATGAGCGCGTACGCGGGGTCGGCGCGGACCTGGACGGTGTCGAGGAGCTCGGAGCCGTGCAGCGGCACGCAGCCGGGGAGGCGGATGAGGTCCGGGAGGTCGCGGAACTCGCAGGTGGTGGTGCTGTCTAGCTCCGGGGTGTGGAGTATCGACGACAGCGCCATGAGGTTGGTCGGGCAGAAGACGTACCCCGGCACGCCGAGCTCCGCGGAGACCTCCAGCGCCCACGGGCAGAACAGGTCCGGCACGAACGCCGCGACGCCTGCCGGGGAGTCGAGGAGGGACCGCAGGAGGTCCCGAAGGTGCGGGAGCGCGCGCCTGACGACGGCGATGATGCGGGTCTCCGCCCGGGCGTCGGCGGGGAGGTCGTCGATGGACACCTCGGGGAGCACAGCCGTGGAGACCGACGGCGGCAGGGAGGCGAAGGTGGAGGAGTACTGGTCACCCGAGGAGAAGTTAGTGAAGGTGACGAGCGTGGCGGTGAAGCCGTCGAGCCCTGCGACGCGGCGCGCGAGCTCCGCCACCGGGAGGACGTGGCCTGTGCCTGGGCAGGCCAGCAGCACCACGTGCGTGCTTCGCTCCGGTGCTGCTAGTGTTCCCTCCGTTGCCATGGCAGTATGTTAATTTGACCTAGAGCAAACTTTGTAGTACTTAGCTGGATATAAGTAGCTGCAGCTTAATTATGAACAGTGAAGCTGTGATGTATATATGGAGCAAATTGTGAACCTTTCTACATACCTTGTGTCAAGGGATTTGGTAGCTGCCTGACGCGATACTCCACTATGCCCGCATAGAACCGAAGTGACGAATTTGGGCAAACCAAACAATTTTCTTAGTTATAACCCAGTTGCAAGTGAAAAAGGAAACTCTGTCGCAACTTACCTGCAACTCCCATACGCACGAAACACTACACATATTCAATATTCTGGACAATTTTTCTCGGTTGCAACCATTTGCATGATAAAACTAACTGGCAACCTACTAGAGCTTGTTAAGTAAGTCGTCGTGTTAAGAGCCCAAAGGACCAGCGCACATGAGCAACAATCATCGTCAAAAATGAGAACCGTAGATCGGAAGAGACTGACCTTAAATGACATCATGAACAGATCCCAAGGGATCTGTCGGACTCCATGTGCTCTCCGCTGAAGCTAGACACACCACCAGAGCAAGGATAAGACGAGGAGGACCTTATTCTAACTTTATGATGTAGCCGTCACCTCATATTTCGAAAAAGACACTGAAAAACAACCTAAAAAATGAGAACCCTCTTGTTAGTGAGAGCCCTTTGTCCGCCGCGCCTCTAAGGCACAAAGGCTAAAAGGCCAGCAAAGGCGGAGCGAATCGGCTGCATCGCCAGCGAGGGAGATAGAACCATAGATGGGTTTAGAGCCGCCGTTGCGTCGCCCGTCTCTTTTCCATCCTGTCTTTGTCAAATAAACACGAATGTCTTAGTGACAATATCAATTTTAGTGTGTATGTTCGGAGCAAAATGACCAAACCTACACATTAAAAGACTTCTAAATACAAGTGTTTCAAAAAAAGTCTAAAACATCTTATATTTTGGAACGACGGGAGTAACTAAGAATTTGCAATTCCAAAGGAGATGTCACCCACCACGCGTACACAACTGAAAAGAAAATAATTCGAATGGAATACACAGTTCATATCCTTCGAAAGTGAAAGCAGGTGAGATTCGCTCAGCGCGGTCCTTTTATCCTTCCTTCAGGAGTGGAGAATAATTCGAATGGAGCACACCGTTCTTATTCCTCCAGGAACAACCAAATCTGTTCAATAATCAATACAAACGCACAAGATACGCACAACTAAAAGTAGACGAGATACGCACAAGACGAAGCAGGCCCATCACACCGAGGCAATAAATAGAGAGAACCGAAGTGACGAATTTGGGCAAACCAAACATAACCAACCCACCGAAATGTGTCATGCCACCCAACCCAAACTAAACCCCTAGCATAGCCACTAGCAACAAACAACAGAAAGATACGGTGGTCTGGTATAATAATCAGAGAGAGTAGTGTCCTTCCATCATCTAAATCGGCAGTCTCAATAGTAGTTAACACCAATCTTCATTAGGTATACAAAATGGAAAATGGTGAACTAACGAAACAGAAACACTTGCACCATTATAAGAACCGTCTCAACATCTTAAGAAGATAGGCACGCATCTTTTCATGAGTTCCGCAGCTGTGGCAGGACTTTTGGTTCATCTGAAACGAACATCAGCATGATTACATGGCTACTTCACGAAAGGAAAATCAACTGCCTACATTACATTCTGTCTTTCCGTCACAACAAGATTTATGCAAATAGCTTACACATCTACGGGCATCATAGCTAGCATAAGAAACATCTCAAGAAACTTCATAGCTGATAGCCCCACAGGATCCTTCCTGGTTTGCAGAAAAAAAAGATTCGCTCGCTCCATACAGTGTAACTATATCTTCTTAATGATCTGAATAACATCCTCGTCCTCGAGCTCATGCTCCTGCAGAGATCTCGCAAATTAATGCTAGAAGAGAGCAGAGAGTAGCTAACATCAGTGTGGTCCAAAAATGCATACCTTGCCAACCCTCTGAGGCTTGTGCTTGACGCTAGAACCCCACACCAGCGCGCTGCAAGTTTACCAGGCAGTTAGCCCCACAGGTTGAGTACAATACAAGGAAACAAGCATTTGCCAAACATATGTGTCAGCACTTACTATTTGAACTGCTTCGCCATGTCCTTGTGGATTTGGTTGCAGAAGTCTTCCACTGTTTTCCTCCTTTTTGATAAGATCACAGGATCCTCATAATCTGGGTTTAGACCTTTGGGTTTCGTGTATAACCTGACCAGATCTAGGTACTCCCAGACCATCTCTAGAAGTCCATCAAGGTTCCATTCAAGATGGGCACTGTTGGCGGAGAGAACCGAAGAAAGTGAATTAACCGTTGATGGTAAAGAAAAAAAATGAAGAGAACAAGCATAACAAGCAGCCAAGTATACACTCACCTGATTGGGCAGTAATGAGGAAGTTTGTCTAAGATATTCAGCTCTTCGACTGTGATCTGGTCAATTTTGTTGACGACATAGATGCAAGGCATGTAAATTCTACTTCCCTCGATGACATCGATGAGATCATCTGCTGTTGCATCAAACCTAAGGGACACATCAGCATTATGAATCCTGTACTCGCTACAGATTGCTTTTACTGTATCAAGGTCCAAGTGTGTGTTCGCTACTGTTGATGTGAAATTGATGCCACCCTTTTCTTTTCTCCTGAACGTCATATTGGGGGGTGTCTTGTTCAACCTAATACATAAAAAGCTCACACAGATTAGACAAAACCTTCTCTCAGCAAAGTGAACAAACTGAACAAGTGACCAAGAAGTAAAGGGAAGAATGTACTCCACCACAGAACACCCTAGTATTAAACTGTTTTGAGATAGAACACCTGACTAGAAAGACCATGATCATAAATTATACAGAATAACTGGATGAATCTGATAAATTATAATTGTCCACTGGACAGCTGGACGTCGATGCCACTAGTATAACTGGATGAATGCCACATTTGAAACAAGACTAACAAAAAGAATTTATCTGGCTGACAAACAATTTCATACAAACAAGAGGACCACGGGAAAGTGAGATAACATCCCAACAATAAGACCAATGTCCAAGTTGTCTAGTACTTCCTCCGTTCCATATTAACTGTCAGATTTGTCTAGATACACATGTATCTAGACGTGTTTTAGTGTGTAGATACATACGAATTTAGACAAATCTGTGACAGTTAATAAGGAATGGAGGTAGTACTCAAATATGGCTGAAACATCCTTAGCAACAAGTATCAAATTAGACTAACCGGATGCCGAATCCCTCAAGCTCCTTCTCAATGAGACGCTTGTGAGTTATTGGTTTTATGGCGTCAAGAACAATCAGAATGACATTGCATGTCCTAGCTGTGCTGATAACCTGAAAAACATATCAACCATTAAGCTGAGGAGACATGATATAACTCCTTGATGGACAGGAAATTCCTGGATCGAAGTGTACAAGAACTGTCCTCTATAAAATAAGAGGCGCACATAAATTATTGCACTACTAAGTTTGATAACATGGGGGAAACCCCCTCTGTTGAGTAGAACATGTAGCAACCTTAATAATAACACATATTAGATGACTTTGAAAAGGTGTCAGACAAATAAGATTCTTTCTTAGAATCTCACATAAGATGTTCAAGATGAATAACTCATTCAGGCTTCAGTGTTTTCAAGAATGTATCTAGGTAACTTTCAGTGCATATTTGTAAAGAAGATGTGCATCATGAGCTAGAAAGTGAAAACACAATAGCGGTTACAATAATGAGAACTAGCATTACATAGTATACTATGCACTGTTTTCTTGCCATACATAAATATAAGATTCATTCTTAGAATCTCACATAAGATGTTCAAGATGAACAACTCATTCAGGCTTCAGTGCTTTCAAGAATGTATCTAGGTAACTTCCAGTGCATATTTGTAAAGAAGATGTTCATCATGAGCTAGAAAGTGAAAACACAATGGCGGTTACAATAATGAGAATTAGCATTACATAGTACACTATAAACTGTTTGTTTTCCATACATAAATATAATCAGGAGGAAATGAAAATGCATTTCTGTACGCATGCTAATGCCACAGATGACTGCAAATAATAGGTAGGTGGGAGCTCAAATTATTTTAACAATAGATGGGTACCCAGTGTTCAGTGCTATGAGACCTTGTAAACATTATAACCATCCACGTATGGTACGCCTTGGCATGTACGAGACCATATATATGTTAACAGCAGCGCAAAAACAGATGAAAAGCTAGACATATTACCTGCCTTCCTCTGCCCTTTCCATCTTTAGCACCTTCAATGATTCCCGGAAGATCAAGAAGCTGAATACAAAGTAGTGATGGTTAAAGACAAAGAACAAGCATGCCCCAGGAACAAAGGACAAATTGTATATTCCTTTCTGAAAGTAAAAAATCACCTGCACTTTAGCTCCTTTGTACATAATAACTCCAGGAATGCATGTTAAAGTCGTAAACTCGTACGATGCAACCTTTTGAACCAAATAAGCAGCAGAAACCATGTGTTACTATATCAGTGCTGCAACTAACATCGATAGTCCAACATTAGTACAGCAAGAGCAGACCTCTGAAAAAGTTCCTGTCAACTTGTTCAACAATGTTGATTTCCCAACAGAAGGAAAGCCCACCAAACCAACACGTGCATCTCCACTTTTTGTCACGTCGAATCCCTCACCAGCACCACCACCACCTTTGGTTGTAGGAGTGAGCAATTCCCGCCGTAACTTTGCAAGTTTAGCCTAACCAAAGAAATAACTATGAATATACTGGAAACTCTCTAAATTAGCAATAAGAGCTTAACATAAGACAATGCTCATAAGTATCAAAATTCAAATCCTACAGAACAACAAAATCATTCAGCTGGTTGATGGAAAGGAGCTTGTGACCTTATTTCAAGCACTCTCCAACCCTACATGCAAGCTCTTACATAGTGCAGCACATAACCCCAACATAGCCTTGATGCGCCCCTCGTGCGATGCATCAAGGTTCATCAACCACACAAGGAACCATGCTAACGGATTTGATAAAAAACAATAACATCCACACACTGTCAAGCTGAAAATCCAGATTAAAACTGATAGCACCACCATATTGCTGAACATGAAGTAAGGCAAGCCAGGGTATATGCAGCTGCAGCAGATTCATGAAGGCATGCTTTTTTATGAAGTAAGGGAAGGTAAGTCGCTTCTTAGGATTCTAGACAATATCATGCTATACAGTGGAATAGATTCCAGTTAATTGGGATAAATTGATAAGGGCTTCAGATCACCTTCAGAAGACCAAGATGGTGCGCGGTGGCTTTGTTCTTCTGCGTCTTTGACATCTGTCAAGTAAAAGAGAAGCAAAGAACATAAGCATGGGGTTCAGAAATGGATAAATCTGCATTTGATTAACTATATGAAATGTTCGTGTTCATCTGTCCAGTCCTTCAAAAGCAGCTCGACACTATGCATATATGAGAACCATTTCAGTCTCGCTACTTGTCACAACAATTTAATTATTGTCAACCATTAGTCGCAAACCAAGACACAAACTAGTCACTAAATCAAAACCATATTATTATCCAGTAAAGTACCACTGGAAAAAATCATCACCATGACTTTCAAGACACAGGTGAGCAGCCTTTGTGCTCCTAACACGTAGAGTACTAGTTACATAAAACCTGCAGCTTCTTATCACAGCCATAAGAACGCTAATTCAACCTTTTCACATATCAAATCACAAAGAAAACAGGCGCAGCATGAATGAGTTTACTATTGAACCCTGCCACTCCATTATCAACCACAACTAACCAATCTAAAATCCTCTGCACCAGTTCCAAGCATCTCGATCATGACTTCTGAGGAGAAACAAACACTCCTTCTGGTCACACATAACACTCCACCTAAAACCTGAGCAACCATTTATATTACCAAGCCCCTTTTGATAAAACATACTCACTTGGCAGCTGATATAAAAAAACTATCACTAACCTGAAGCCCCTTTGGATCAGCTTGTATCTATTTAGAAAGCTAGAATTTTTTTGGCCCAAATCATTTCAGTCTGTACTGAAAATTGGAAGACAAGCCATGGGGACCAAATGCCATCAAAGCCTCACTAGTCCTCAAAATTCATCAAGCACAAGTCAAACTACTACAGGTTGCATCCATCCTATCAGTATCAAATCAAGAGTAGAAGCTCACACTAACAGCTGACGAACAAGCCACTTCCCCTACTGTAAATCAGCTCTACATCTAAACGATAAAAAACTAAGCCCTAACCTAAAATAGCCCCCAATCCAGTCTAACCTGCTACTCGAACCGCAAGAGCAGTGAACCACAGCGAACCAGCACCGAACAATTACAGTTCGAACTAAGCAAACCACATACTACGACATCGAGGCTACTAATGGACGGCATCAAAACGCGCCCGCCGTCGCGATGGGTCACCGGAGGCTACGGTGGCATCGGTCACGTACCTCGTCCTCGATGTCCTTGATCTTCTGCATGACGGTCGCCATGGCTGCGGAGCGTGGAGGGGACTGGGAAGGTTCGCCTGCTCGTCGCTCGCGCTCGCGGCTACGCTCGCCTGGATGCGGAGGGGAGGGGAGAGGAGGAGGAGAATGTTCGGGAAGTGGCTTGAGGGTTTTGGTTGGGAGGCGGCCGGAGGCAGGGCTCTCCGTGGGCTTGCTAACGAAATGGGCCTTCGAGTTTAGGAAGGAAAAAAAGGAGTTGCCCGTAGAAAGAATCAAGGGCCAAAACGCGACGCCAAAAAGTTTAATTAAGATTAAAAATAAACCGGATTAGGAACGGGGTATTGAACCCGACGTGAATCGAACACGCAACCTTCTGATCTGGAGTCAGACGCGCTACCATTGCGCCACGGATCCGGTGTTGAACCAGTCGATTTTAACAGTTATTAGTACGTTGAATTAAACTCTAATCAAGTGAGATCCCGCCAAAGTCTAACTGAGGGCAGAATCCACCTAACACCTTAAAACTACGTTATGATGATTTTTCTTGTTCATACTTCCCATACTCCAGCTCCACCCAAGCGTTGTCGTATGCGGGGAACGTGTTGCCATGATATTTGACGCAAATCAACCATTTGTCGCCATGATATATCACATTCCTCTGAGTGGTATAACAAAAATATTACGGATCCGCAACTTTTACATGTTATAGGAGCAGACCTTACCGAACACATCAATGCCTTCAACTGTGTGGTCTCAGACTTGGAACATGTTGGGACCAAGGTGGAGAACGAGAACATGTCTTTCATTATGCTTACTTCATTGCCTAAGTCCTACAAAAGCTTGGTTCTTACCCTGACGCACAACAAGTCTAGCATCACGTCAAGCGAGGTACAAAATGCGTTATTATCTTATGATCAAAGAGAAAAGAAAACTTTCGAAGAAGGTGCTTCTACTGGTGCTAGTGATGGATAAGGGTTGATGGTCATAAACAATCATGGTGAGAAATATGGCAAGAAGTAGGGGGAAGCCCCAATGTTTTCATTCTAAGAAGTAGGGTCACATCAGGAAGAACTGTCCAACATACAACAAGATGATTCTAATAGTGAAGTTCTGGCCTTAGTAAGCGAATTGTTCAATGAACCGTGGGTGCTAGATTTAATGAGCTCTTATCATGTGATTTCTAACAAGGAGTGGTTTGCTATCTGTAAGCCTGGTTATTTTGGAACAGTCTATCAAATCGAATCAAGATCAAGACTAGGCGACGAGCTAGTGCTATAGGACATTAGGTATGTGCCAAGGGCTCAGAGGAACCGAATCTCATTAGCAGGACTACATGGCAATGGTTATGTCTGCCGTGTTGATAGGGATAAGTTGACCACTTGAGTCATGAAGGACAAGAAGGAAGAGCTGAACAGAAAGACTAAGAATGACCTATACAAGGTGCATGTGAACATCGTTCTAGGTGGAGCTAAAAAGGAGCAAGATAAGGCGGCATGATTAGCCTGGGCTATCGAGTCCGAGGAGAATTCGGACGCTGGCACATGCAAGTGAGCAACAAGAAAAAAGTTCAACATACACAGATGTTCGCACCACAATGATAATTCCAAGTTAGGATACACTCCCTCCGTTCAGAAATATAAGACATTTTAGATTTGTGAAATGAATGTATCTAGACATATTTTAGTGTATAGATTCACTCCGAACCTCTATGAACCTATACACTAAAAGACGTCTAGATACATTTGATTCACAAAGTTAAAATGTCTTATATTTCTAAACGGATGGAGTATTCGGCAAGACGGAAATTATTGTAATTGTGTCGAATATGTGTATAGACTACAATTGGACTTGGATTACGTGGAAAATTAGGTGTTTGAGTTCGGACACTTGTAGCCTAGTATAATATATAAAGACACCGGAAGTAGGCAAAATAAACTAGTCGCAAGCTAGATTACACACAATGTCGAATTTTCGACGGCTGTCCGGCGCCCGTGGCAGGGACAATGGACCGTGTGATGTTATAGATCTGATATGGTACACCGTGACGGGCTTATCATCGATGTTACTATGATAATTACTTAGGAACGTTTATGGCTGAACTGCGTTACCAAAACGTTGTCTCATATCTACTTTCTGCCCCCGTAAAGGCAAAGGGAGTCAACGATATCAGGTCGAGCTAGTTCGCTTCGCCATCTTTCTGACTTTGTATCAGTACACAATGATAGGCATATTTTCACTTCTTCACGGATCCGAATATTACAAGAGGATACAATGGAACGAGGCCATGTACATTGTTTCTGACACCATTCGATTTATTGCTTCCTCTTGTTACCTCGAAAAATCTTTCCTAGGATCTTTCTAGCTAGTTAATTTCTGTTGTTCCTAGGAACTTGCCTCGTTCTGTTCTTCATCTGAGTCATCCCTGTGTATGTGGAATTAGAAATGAGTTAAATACCATTGCAAAATGATTATGTGGTCAACAAACAACACAGAAGGAACTTTTATGGTACAAGATAAACCCAAGTGCACAATATTTCTAGCATCATCTTTGAATTTAAGTGCTTGGCCGACTGTCATAAGTTTATTTTCCTCAAGCACAGTTGGATTTCTATTTTTTTTCTTTTTGAAAAGGGTAATCAAACTTAAGTAGTAGTACTAGTTTGTAAAGCATATTTTAATATGAAATAAGTGATGGATAACTCACGGTATAGGAGAATAGAGGAATTGCTTTGGTGGTATGTCGAGTTGATCAGCACTTTTGTCAAACATTTCCAAAACCTTGCTCATCGTTGGGCGAGATGCTGGCCATATTTGTATGCACCACAACCCAATAGAGGCCATCTTCTTTGCAATCTCTTCAGTTTCACCAGATCCCAGTTCAAACGAGTGCAAGTTCCCAAGTTGTGCCAGATGGTCATGAATCCAGTTCGGAAAATACACCTCACTTTCCCTCTCCACGCTTGAACTCAAGTTCTTCCTTCCTCCGACCATCTCCAGGAGCACCATCCCAAAGCTGTACACATCTGACTTTGTCGAAACGGTGCCGAACCGCCTCGAGAAGACCTCTGGCGCAATGAACCCGACCGTTCCTCGCATGCCGGTCATCGACAGTAGGTAGCTCTCCTTGGGGTTGCACAACTTCGCCAGCCCGAAATCCGCGATCTTCGGGACAAAGTCCTGGTCTAGGAGGATATTCTGGGGCTTGATATCGAAATGTATGATCCGCGTGTTGCAACCTCGGTGAAGATACTCCAAACCTCTCGCGATGCCTGTTGCGATGTCGTATAGTTTGTCCCAGCCAAGGGTTTCTTTCGGATTATCGGCGTAGATGAACCTGTCCAGCGACCCATTGGGCATGTAATCATATATGAGAGCTCTCTTTGATCCCTCCAAGCAGAAACCGAGCAGAGTGACAACATTGACATGGGATGTCCTTCTGATGCTGATGACCTCGTTTACAAATTCTTCACCATTCCCGATCATGTCATGGAGGAACTTGACAGCAACAGGGTGGCCATCAGGTAGGGTGCCCTTGTATACCATGCCATAGCCACCTTCTCCTAGCTTCTCGGCAAAAGATTTGGTTATTTTCTTCAGATGTGAGAATTTGTATCTCCTGGGGGCCATTGACCCGTAGTTTACCAATAGTTCTTCGATTTTGTCCATACGTTTCTTGTACTGCTTTCCTATCATTGATGGAAATGGAATTCTTCCACTTCTTCGAATCTTCATGGAAATAATGACGCAGGCCATGACCAAGAGAGTGACTGCAACGCTTGAAACTGGAAGAAACAGCGTACTATTTTTAGCAAGATGCACATAATTAACTTGGCAATACTAATAGTGATGTACAACATATATATACATAAACCGTTCTGTAAAAGTACTTTATATATGGGGACCAACACTTTCATGGTCGTCAAATTTATGAACAATCAGCTAGTACTAAAAAAAAACAACCAACTACTAGTAGTATATACTCATGGAGTATTGACCAGTTAATGAAATAATTTGTATGTTATATAGTCCGGTATATCTTTTGTTGCAACCAATTTCTTTCTTCTAACTAGGCAAATACTTGCAATTTTCAATAATTATTAAGAAAAGTATTGTCTAGTTAATTAGCGAAAAAACATTTGCTCGACAAACCAGGAAACTATCATAGAGTACACCGAAGTGAACAGAGCAAGTTTGTATGGCAAAGAAGAATAAGACCACATCCTTGTGTCGTTCAATTATATATGTTGGTCAGAAGGGGAAGAGATATGAAAGATATAGTACCTGATAATGCCACAATCCTGCGCAGCTTGCTACGCTTAGCAGCTGCAACAAGAAAACGCATGTTTAATATTCTCATAAGTATGATAGTTTGGAAAAAAAGATTAATATCCACAGTTCACTGTTATAAGACCTTATAGATATTTCAATGTGGAGTAAATATGGATAAAAATGCATTTAGCTAGATGTGTCTTCGTGTGTAGGTTCATTTATTTTTGTTTGTATATCTAGTTTATATTGAAATACCTATGGTCTTATAATAGTGAGGGTACGGAGGAGCTATTAGGCCTTTCACAATGGGTGTTTCTTAACGCAATATCCTAAGTGTTTTGCCTATATGGCAAAAAAAGAGTGTTGTTGTATCTTAGCTAAGCTACACCCCTTACATGGTATCATAGGCAAAAAAAACTTGGCTAGATCAATCACACACATGCATGAGACTAAAATCATTAAATACAATACCACTAAGAAACACCATCTAAGAAACAATGCATTGTCATTGTTGTTTCTTAAGTTTTAATTACGTCTACGAAAACATGCTAAGAAACACTCCATTGTGAAAGGCCTTATACTCGCCATGTTTCGAAGCACACTAAGAGCCCATTTGGGGCGCAGGTATTTAAAACGTAGGAATATAGGAAAAAATTTGAAGGAATTGAGATGTGATTGTATCCTGAACTTCTATAATAATTCTTGAAATAGGCTTTCCTTCCGATTTATAAATAAAGCAACCACATGATACAAGAGTTCGCATGAACGAAAATGCTTGGGTGGAAGAAACAATGATTCAACAAAACTAGGGTGACCTGCCATCGCTGCGCCACCAAAAATGTGCCACCACGCTCCTAATACCCCAAATCGCCCAGTGCCAAACAACACCTTCAAGAAGGGGAGCACTGTCGACACGTCGTTATTGTCCGGACCAGCGAACTGGCCCTAGGGTTTCCCCAGGCACTTGGAGTCGAGAGGACGGGGAGTATCCACGATGCCCTCCAAGAAGGAATGGCGCCACCCGAAAGTGGCACCGCGTCAGAGTCAGACATGCCGATAAGGATTTCTCCCTACCCCCGTCCCCCTGCCCCCAAAACCCTCAGGCAATTCAGAGCATCACCACCGATTTCAGCGCCCACTAGCACGCGCCAAAATGATCTTGCAGCCACCATCGCCAACCTCTCATCGAGGACACCATCAAGCAGCCCGCACGATGGAAGCAAACGACATTGCTCGAGTTAGGAATGACGCTGCTGAAGCCACGCAGGAGGAGCCCACCTCCACCACCAAGTGGCGGTCGTCGTCTGGACATGGCAACGGGAGCACACGAGGACCAAGCAGGCCCGACTGGGTTGGATGGGTCCGTAAATCCCCCGCCACCTTGCTGCAATGGGCGAGCCACTGCTTTGCCATCCCCAAACAGAGCTATGTCCCTGCCGCTATCTACAGGAGTCGTCGCATCTACGGGCGCTCCAGCCCGCCGGAGCACAGATCAGGCCCGAGGGCCCAGATCTGGGTTGGGAAACCTGCGCCAATCGTCGTGCCCACGAGGTGCCACCCCGCCCCGCCGAGCCTTGTCGGCGCCGCCGTCAAGTGGCCGTCGGAGGAGCTCCGAGCCGCGCCATCCCGAGGAGCACCACCGCGAAAGGGAGAGAGTCGGCCCCGACCGGATACCAGGGGCGTGGGTAGAGGACGGCCGCGGGGGGGGGGGGTGAGAGGAGCTGGCTCTCGTGGGGTTCAGTCAATTTCTGTAATAATCAAACTAAAAAATAAAAATAAAAATGTGGTTTTGATTAGTGACACTTATTAATTTTCTAGTTTCCAAACGGGACCTGAATTGTTGTGTGCCAAAATTGATTTTGAAACATCAATTCAGTGAATATGGGACCAGCAGGTTTCTATGAGAGCGAAGAAAGATGACAGTCGAATCTTGAAACTCTCTCCGATCCATATTACTTGTCGTTGAAATAGATGTATCTAGTACTAAAACATGTCTAAATACATCCATTTCAGTGACAAGTAATATGGATCGGAGGTAGTACTTACGACGTCGAAAAGGACCACTCATGCGCTGCACACTAGCTCGCCATGTTGTCAATCGCTTTCTCACACCAACAAGGACACAAGTTCGGTAGGTACCTAGTTACTGCTTGTGATGACGCGTCACGCTCACGCACTCACCTGAACTGGAAGAAGAATCTGCCGCAGGCGACGACGACGGCGACGTCGTCTCCGTCGGCAGCACGAGGATCCTCGTCGTGTTTGGGGGCATGTAGAACGGCACCACCTCGAACCTCGTGTAGCATGTCAGCGTGTAGGCGCGCCCTCCTTTCGTCCTGCGCAAAAAAAGCACGAGTGCTAGTACATGTGAGAAGTGGCTGGCCGGCCTCCTCCGCGTAGACGAATGACGTGCTCGTGGTTATTTTACATGGGCAGCGACGCGCCGAGGCTCTGGAGGCAGCGCCGGCAGCCGGCGGGCGACAGGCCGGCCACGCACTGCGCGAACCCGTACAGGCTCTCCTCCCCGGTGACGTTCGTCCGCGCGAACGCGAGCAGCCGCCCGGGCGACCCCGACCCCGCGGCGGCGGCGTTTGCGAGGCGGTCCATGAGCCGCCTGAGCGCGGCGCCGTACACGTCGGCGTCGCCGGCGCTGGTCATGTTCGGGTTGTAGAAGCCGAACCTCTTCTCCATGTCCGGCTGCCCCAGGGCGCGCACGGCCGACGCGTCCGGGGCCACGTACCGGAGCAGGCAGTTGTTGTACAGCATGGCGGCCTCCGCCGCGCGCGGGCACTTGAGCGTCACGTTCCCCGCCGCCATGCGCAGGCAGAGCCGGCACACCTCCGCCGGCCCCGCGTCGGCGTAGCAGATGGCGAGCCCGTACGGCGCGTCCGCCTGCTGCGGGCGACGGTCGACCGTGGCGTAGCCGTCGCGGGAGCGGGCGGCGGCGGCCGCCGTGTCGCCGAGCACGCCGCGGAGGTTGGTCGCGTAGGCGCTCCCCTCCGTGTAGTTCGCCGGGGAGCACTGCCACCATACCCGCACCGTCTGCGCGGCCGCCGGGGCAGCGAGGAGGGCAGCGGCGAGGAGGAGGAGGACGGCGAGGAGGGTGCCCGTGGTGGCCATTGTGGCCGACCGGCGTACACGGCACACTGATCCACACACACACACACACCAGTGTGGGAGGGAGTCGTTCTCTGCGTCTGCGCAGGTAGTTACGTAGCGGTCTTTGTTTATTCTGCAGCGGGCTGGACCTGTGGTATCGATCGGGTCGTCTCGTCTCGTCGCAGCACTCATTATGGAGAGGATGTACAATGTCTGCACGTTGGTCCCTCGAATGGCTCCACTAACTGCGTTCATCATTTATTTTGTACTGTACCACTAGCAGGAATCTGTGTTTTGGACAACCACGCCGCACCCTAGCCAGAGCGGTGGGCGATGGGGGCGTCAAAGTTTTATTTGGCTGTTTGTGCTATCACATATACTCTCTCTTCATATTACTCACTACTAGCAGAATGCCCGTATGTTGTCATGAACTTTAAATTTTACTTGTCTTAGTACATATGACGGTAAGTTTCTTTTCAACAAAATTCGACACTTATTTTTGCGTGTTTTTTAATATAATAAATAATAGCATTTATGTGCGTGCATTGGAACGAGATAGACAAAATGTTCGAACGCCTCCCTCCTAGTCTAGTAATATCCTCGTCTCTCTTCCGAGCATGCATCGGGGGTTTGTCATGGCATTGACACGTGGCATTTGTAATAGTTTAGATCTAACATTTTGTTGTCATGGCATCGGGGATTTGTCCTGCTGCCTTTTGCATCCAGGGAGCACGAGACGAGGATGGATCGCTCAAAAGGCCGAATGGGCAGTTCCCAGCGGGCTGGCCCGATGATGCTTTGACGTGCGTGCTGGCCACGACGTGGAGCCGGTCCGGGCAACCAATCAGCCTGTTTTTGGCTCCCCTGTGCCAGGCTAAGCTTCATGCACCCTACCAAACACGCCCTATATATGATGATGGAGGGGCGCCTCATGTCGTCACGGCGATGACCAGAGGCGGACACGGGTAGAGGATGGTGGTCGAGTTTTTGAGTATGCTAATCGGGCACTATAGTTTTATTTAAGATAGCAACAAAATTTACAAGAGTACGCTGGTTTGCATTATTATTGAACATTATGGCATTTCTTTGATTCCACAGATGCCAGCTTACTTGTTTTTGACAATCAATATCACTATATTTTTATAGTAGAGAATAGTACATGTTAGAGTTACATAAACTATCTTATCTCCATCCATTACAAAATAAAGTCTAAAGAATATATGCAAAACTCTAAGTTCTTCAAAATCTTCTTCTTTTATGACACAATCTTATACTTTTCTGAAGACAGACGAATAAACATGACATGGATGTCAAACCACATACCTAATAAAGTTTCTTTCATAATTTTAATTTGAGCCGCACAGCCATTAGAGTAATCAACCAACATCGTCAAGAGTACAACCACCAATATTTCAGGGAAAAACCGAACAACATGGTCAACGTCGCAGGGGAGCCAAAAGTATGAATCTTCATTGTTGATGACGTAGTAGCCGAGACAAATATTATGAGGATAATCCTCCTTACAACAACTATGAAAAAAAAATACAAAATCGATTTGATGAAGCAAGATCTAAAAGACCGAACCTATAAAAATTTAATCTTACAGCACTGCTATCGACGACAAAAAGATCTCGTCATCAAACAAAGGGGCAAAGATCACTGGGGGACGATGCCATCTCCATTGACTGACATAGACATAAAAAACATATCTAACAAAATCCTTACCCAATCTTTTAAAAACAATGCTTTTATTGAAAATTCCATCCATAGATGTGGCTCCCACCTCCCTCAAACGCCTGCGAGGCTAGCCGAAGATGAGGAAACCGATCTATGAAGGAGATGAAGGTGGAAGCGGCGGCTATAGGTCTAAGAGAAGGCGGCCAGCGAAGGAACCCGGACGCCAGCTTACCGATCATGATGATGGAGTGGAATCCTTTTCGTATCTTCTTAGTAAACTAGTAAAATACTCGTGCGTTGTCACGGGCTCTAAAGTTTCTTTCCATGTACCATGTGTAAACATGATAGTTACATGTTGTGCATTGTTACGAAAATATAAAATATGTTGATATTATGACAAATGATCATTGGAATTTACGAACGCATGTGAAGAACATTATCACAGGTATATTAATATTAGAACAAATGACCACTGGAATTTATGAACACATGCGGAGAACATTATCGCACATTTGCTCGATGATTTGCACGGATAAAATGCATGTACACAGATGATGTATTGTTACATTTATGTCGCCAAACACAAATAAATATGCTTTGAAAGAAACTCCACTAACAATATATCTCAATTCAAGTCATTATTATATGCTTCATCCTCCCTCCAAGGCTCAGCTATTAGTTCCTCTCAATCTGCTCGCTCATTGGTTCCTTGGGGCTGCTACAATGTCACTTTGAGAGAATAACCATATTGTTCCTCGGTGTTGATTATAATTGACCTAATGGCATATAGCTAATGTGGTTTCATGGAATACCAAATAAGTCAACAAAATAAGTTAATAATTGAGTTAGTCTGAGAAAAACAATTAAAGGAGAACAATTGAAGTTGGTAAGGAGAAATGCAACATAAGTTCAAGTACCTAGAATACCAGTAAAAGAGGTGATGGGAACAAATTTTAAACATTATAGCACCAGGAATATTCAACCAGAACTGTTGAGGGTATATGTACATCTCAACCCTTTGTTGAACATGTAATTGTCAGGCCCGTTTGGACATTATGTTTTTATTTCAGCATGCAGAGAACTTGAGAGCCAATTTGCATTGTAAGTTAAGAAAACTTACATCCTTGGTTGATGATTCTGAGTAGCTGGAAAGCTGCAAATTATTAGTCTGTTGCACTATCCTGACAAAAACATCAATCAACTATAATGATATGAAGCAGGCTAGCTAAATTTCATACAACATATGGGCACATAGGGCTAATGGGCTCTGGGTAGTGTATACCTTGCTCTTGTTGTCATCCTTGATCTAGTAATACAATGTATAGGGGAGAGGTTCTTCATCAGAAATTACAGAATGGCCAACATCTTCAAGATGAAGCTCTAGGTCAACAGATGAAATAGTTGGAGAATGATTTTGTTTAAACACATGACATCCGGACATCCAACTGCCATTTCAACAATTATTTCTGCCCCATAAGTTTTGATAAACCTAAAAAAACGAGATGAGAAATTAGATTGTCTATCTTTTTTTCACTATGATATTTATTTGGGTACATGTAAGGTGTCATACGGATAACGCAAATCAAAGTTGCGGTGGCTTATAGAACTTGCAATATGAATATCTAGTGAATGATGGAATAATACACAAAGTCTCCAAAATAGCGTACTATCTTCACCAAGGCAAGAAGTCCATGAGTACAAGTCATGAATAGTGTAGCCATATTAAAAGTGTAGTACTTTATGATATGTTGTAGGTAGTCCGAAAGACACATAAATACTGCACTTAATGAAGCTAATCCAATCTAACATACATAATTGTTAGAGTTGACTAAGTGTCTTACCATGATAATGCTACAGATCCCACTTGGATGGTTACTTCATTGTGAAGAACAGATGGAGAAGCTTTTAGGCTCAGGTTAAATAAAAAGTATGTTGAAATACCCAATAGGCACTTCCCTAAGACTGGAGATTTGTGATCAAATAATTCCAACACCTGTCAAGAAAATTCAAATGTGATTACTACAAACTAATCACGTCTAAAAATAGAGTGCAATAGATCCATCATGGTACTACTATAAGCCACCGCTGTTTTTGACCAAAAGTTTGAGAAGACACAAATTTGTTTGTCCCGATTCAAAATACTTATAAAAAGAAAGGTCTAGCCTACTATGTTCAGTATGCTACCTCAAACAGCCGGCCATACAAGCGATGGATGCATCCTAGTAAATGTGAAACATTAGGCACAACTATATATACATCAAAAGTACTTATTTTCCTTGTAGACCTCCCTGCGAACTCCTTCCCTAATATTGGCCCCATGAGCATGGGATTGTGTTATTCATTCTATCATATTGTTGTTGGAAAAATGTTTATAAGACTCTGAATATAGGTAAACAAGGAGGGTAAAAGGTTATGAAGATGTTTTTGTGATAGAATTTTAATTGAACGATATATACCAGATTTTAAAACAAACCATTATGAGAGAATAAAGAGATGGAAGGCAAGATATTCATCTCTATAGCCAGCTAGTCGGTCCAGTAGAGTAACTGAGCCAGATCTACATTGCCTCTCGCTAGCAAAATAGTATAGCATGAGGCAGCTAGCTCCTCTTTTCTCCTTGTCAACTTGCAACCGTGGTCATGTCATGGGTGAGTGGGTCAGGGATCACATAGGGAGGCTAGGTGGGTACGGGGATTAAGGGACCTCAACGTGTTGTTGGTTAGCTTAATTTGATTATAGTTTGTGCTTCGGCATCCACCAAAAACAGAAACTTTAGCTAGTGATAGTCCAATTTAACAAGGGTTCTAACACATAACTGAGTTTGGCATAGTATGTTACACAGATCAAACAAGAAACACATTGTAGTTGTATTCCAAGTCGACAAGTTCTCCATCAATGTATTTTATATTAGAAACGTTTTTATACAAGTGAATTTCAGATTGGTAGATACCAAACAATTTCTTCAAGATGCACATTTTATTTCCAACCAAAAAGCACATGGTTTTCAAAAGAGTCATCATTATCATATACTGTATCATGATCCAAATCCTTGTTGATTGCACACAAGACCCGAAACATACTCGTATCATCAGGAATATGCCAGGCATGCAAAGTGCATTTAGAAACTACGAGTAGTGTAGATGAGGAAGAGTAGGAGCACTGACCCTGTTGGAGGCCATGGCCAGTCTTTCTTGGAGACGACCCCGATGCACCTCTCCTTATTGTCGAGAACAGGCATACCAAAGTGGGTGGCGAAGACGACGTCGATCTCGGCTAGCTTCTGGTCCGACATGGCCACCACTACCTGACGCGACATCACCTCTTCAAGATTATTTTTGCAATGGACATGTGATGTTTTGTAGATACTCCTGATACATAGGGAAGATGATCAAAAAACAAACATTTGAAGTATGCAACTTACCATTCTTCCCTAGAACGAACATAAATGTTGATCAGTTAACAAAAAATTGAATTAGAACATATACATTGGCAATTGGTAATTGTGGCGAAAAAATACATTTCTTGCAAACAATATAACACACCTTGGATGCAAACCCATGCCAAAATAATTCTAAATTCTGGAAAGAGAGCTGATTTTTTGTGCATCAACCGATATAACTCCATTTATCCACACTGGACACAAACACATGCAAAAAGGCCTTTTGTTACACCCCATTAGGCATCCTTCCAACGAACCACCTCACATGCTAACATTTCCAAAATGAGACCGTAACAAAATAAAATATTTCTAGAAATCAAGCAAGGGAAAGAAAAGGCTCCTGCTAAAATGTATGGAGCTAACTGGAAATGAAGACTTCAAAGAAATTAGAGCGGATGTGCATTCTTCATTCATGAGATCATGCTAAGAAAAAAATAACCTAAATATGTTCATCGATCCCAACTAACCAAAATGCCCCTCGCCTGCTTTGGTGTGCCGCTGCGTGTAGCAGGTCTGTGCTTATCAACATGCCTCACATAATCAACACTGCACAACTAAGAAATTAACGAAAGCTAAGCCTAAAAGAATCTCATCAGGCACAACCATCAATGCTTGCTGGAACTCAGATCTACTAACTTGTAAGATTTAGAGTTGACTTCTTCATAGTTATCATGCCTTGATATAGCATGCTTTTTTTAGGCATTAAAACGAACATCTACAGGACACGTATGCAACAGGCTGAAGAAATCTGCTATTAATCCCGAAGTCAACCAAAAGTAAAACATGACGAGGAGATTGAACAAGCTACAACTAATACACACAAAAATTGAGAATTTGCAAACAAATAGTTAAAAGGATGGGCAATTAACTTGCAGCAGATGGATTAGCACGATATCAAATCCATGAAGCAGAGAAAGTAGAGCAACCCAACTATTCATCATCTGGATCATTGGAGAAGAAGAGTAAAGGAACTATCAATTACATGATGTCTTGGCGTCGACTTGGTCATGAAAGATAGATTGTTCTATAATCTGCATGTCAATGACGCCGGTGGTGCAGAAGACCCGAATTTCGAACATGGCAGCGGCAGTGATGAAGGCCTTGGCGACGGGGTAGTTGCACTTGGTAAAGAGGTTCTTGAACTGGTAGACCTTGAAGAAGTCGGTGATAGCCTGGTTGCAGTAGTACTTGCTGCCGGAGCACTCCCAACCCTTGAGCTTCACCTGCCACATCCCAATCATCAGGACCAACGCTTGCACAAATAGCATTTCCAGGTAATAGACAGATGATTGATGGGACATGTACTGATTGATGTGAACATTATTAAGGTTACATTGCTATACCAAAGCAAGAAAAAACACATCCATACTTGGCCAGATCAGGTTCTCAATCAGAATTATAAATATATTAGAGCACAGTCAAATAGTCTACATCGACCTCCATGAGATTTTAGAGCACATAAGATTTTCTACTCAAAACCCAAAAAAGACGTGTTAATTTTTTTACAAAATCAGATAATCGTCCTGACAATGATTAGCATCATAAAATGATATTTTCCTAGTACGTTAGAGCAGGCAAACCATAACAAACCTATAGTTACAAATGCAGAGACCGGAAACTAAAGATAAATATCACAACGATAAATTTCAAAACGACATGATAGTTACTACTGCAAGATTACAGAACCCACACTCAAGAACCATGATGCTTAATGAACTCTGACCTCGAAGGCATTATACATGTTGACCAGATAATGACAGGAAATGGATACAGAACCAGCAAACAATAGCTAAACAAGAATCAATTGCTTAATTACATGAAACGCTAGTTTCAGCTCCAAGAGCACACATAATGGTTCGGTTCTGCCAATTAAATCAATTCATGGTATGAAACGGGGAACTCACAATAGGGCAATTGCAATCAAATGTCCAGTTCAATAGGCTAAGAAAGTTGGATTATCCCGTGTTGTTACTTGGTCACCAAATAAAACTGTATCAATGCTCTGGCATCAAATGGAGTTGCACTAAACAACATACCTTGCCAAAGTCCGGCCATTCGCCCTGTCGATGCGATGATGGCGACCCGAATAAGATGTAAGTGAAGTATGTATATGACCTGAACCCGAATAAGACCATGATCTAGAAGATGCCACAGATTAACTTGATGTGGAACAACAATCAGAAATAAGTCAGAAAAAAGGAAGATCAAGCGGGAGTTAGGATCCAGGACTCTATGCCCAGATCTGTATCCATACCTCGTCATATCTTTGTGATGTTACTCTTCCTCTCGATCTGGGGATGGTTGAGTGGGGCGGTGATGGCCGGATACGCCATGTGGATTGATGATGGCGACCGGTGTGAGAAGGAGGTAGAGGGGGAGGTGTGGGGAGGGGGGCGCCTGATGCGGGGTTGGTGCCGGAGGAGAGAGTGGAGGGTTGGGTGTGAGAGGAGATGTGATAGATATAGCTCTCGATTAATTGCGGGGATGGAGCGGGCGCGACAGAGGAAACGTTCGCGAGAGAGATAGCGCGACGAAAGAAGCGACGTAGTGGTCAGCCGGCAGAAAACGGAACACTATTGTATTTTTTAGATATATATATATATATATTATATATATATATATATAATATAATATATATATACAGAAGACATACTGAATGTGCACCACCATTTTGACAGGCAGCACATGATTCCCACTAGGAGTAGAGCCGATGTTAGTGTGACTGAGGCACCCATGACCTGCCGAGCGTACACACATTGCATCAGATTGTGATTGGTGTTGACTGGTGTCCTCCACCTGATCACAAAGGATAGCACGCCGATATGGTATCCTGAAAAGAGTTGGGCTCACCTAAACTGCAAGATCTTCGTCTGGTTGGCTTTACGGAATTTGGATCTCAGATAGACAGCGTGCACAAGGGGCTTCAGGATACCATAAACATTATACTACCATGAATGTATGATAAACCAGTTGAAATCTATGTAATCACACGGAGGAAACAATCATAGAAACCAGCTGATGGATCACTCACACCGTATGTGGTGCGGCGAAGTGCGCCTACCGTCCCACTAGTACTTATGATGTGAAATAGTTGGTCCACCTTGCATCCAACAGTTTTAGCAGAAATATGTTTCAAGAGTAGAAAAGGTACGGTATATGAAAGAGATTGCAATCACAATTTACTGACCTATACTATAGACCGTAACAATTCAGACAAAATAATTGGCATCAATTTAGGATATATATTAAATTATTACAGGGATGGAAGACATACAACTATATTCCCAACCATAAGAACATCAAATATAACAAAGACATGTGTACCGTAATATCTACCAGTCCAATAAATTCAGCTAACTTATTTACAGCATTGTAACATATAGTATTGCTAGAACTATCATAGGTTCCTAGTAACCATTCATCCACCTGAATGAACATTTGAATCACTTGAGGTACCTGCTATATCCGGCTGTCACGGTCCACATGCCTCTGAGCGCAGTCAAAGTACTCAAGTTTGAGTTATATTACAACTGGACAGAAATGTATTTATGGTTTTATCATCCAGACTCCTGTTCGTGATTGACCCTCAAAAGGATGCTTGAGGAGGAGCTTGCGTGGTTGTGCCAGCTGTATGAAGTTACCACAAGGCTCAAGTGGCAAGCATATACTCTTCCACTCTATCTCAGTGCTCGTGCCCTGCGCTTCTGATACTTAGCTTCAGATCTTGAATTCTGTTGAGCTACTATGAATGCTCCTTCGTGTTGTATGTTACACTTTCTTTTACATAATGCTAGTATATTCAGAGGAATCTCGTCAAGAAGCTCAGTCCACAGATCCATCCTCACTCTCCAAATCGCTTTGCAAAGGTTTGAATGCTGCCAGAAGAACAGCAACCTTGTTCGCCAGGAACCCTGCGGCGCCAACAAAGAGCTCAGTCGGAGTCAGCTCGAAGCTGTCACCGCCAGCACCGTACTTCAGTGCAACAGCCCCAGCAACCATCAAAATCGACAATATCAACCATGGCCTTCTTACGCCGCTGAAATTCAGAGATGGCTCTGAACTGCTCGCCTCTGAAGGTGAACTAATTGACGGCAACCCATCCACAGATCTTTGGAGCAGCAATAGATACAGGAATCCTCCGATCCCACCGACAAGGAACGAGTAGGCAGCTCCATCATTCGAAGCCAGAGTGAAGGCAGAGAAACCTGTTATGACAATAGATATGTCGTAAAGCAGCAAGGATTGCTTGAGGTCAGCATACTCTCTCAGTCCATCCTCCTTCAATTCCATGATGCTTGAGGCTGTCCTTGCTGAGGATAACTGCCCCTCTTGAAGATCAGAAATGCTAATTCCTGACAGGTCAGTGACAGCGATAGGCCTTGCTTCCGCTACTGAAGCTCCATCCTCACCAAGTAGCGCATTGAGTTTGTCAAACGTGTACTGCAAACCGCTGAACTCAAGTGTTCCCTCGGGACTTTTAGGAGTATTCAGTGCTCCATGAATCACTTTCAAACTTAAACCATCTAATCTCCATGAACCTGATCTTAAAGGGTAATGTTAAGAAAATGAAGTCATCAGGTGAGGTGGGTATATTAATATTAGTAAGCACGTGGCACATATATTATTCACGCAAAACAGACAACTAAGTGGATATGTACCTGATTCAAGGCCAATCCAGATTTCTTTGACTGTCTGCAATTTGGGACCTTTAAAGGTGATGACATCGACAGAACCACTTTGAAAGGGAAGGGTTTGCAATGCCTTGGTGCCATTTGCAGGTTGGTCTCCATAGATAACTGGCACTCTTTGTAATAAGGAGTCACCGTTAACGTCGATTAAGCAGATTAAGATCGCAGCATTTTTATCTAGCAAAGAGGAGCTAAGTTCTCTACTGGTGCTAAGCTCTAGTATATAAAAGGCATCAGTTTCTTCCAATCTGACTTTTGATAGTATCTCCTCAGGGACACTATTGGGAAATGTTTTTGGTTCAACTGTTGGCAGAAGACGAGATGGCTTTACAGAGGCCACTGAATCTGGACAATAAAATGAAAGGCAGCAATTCAGTACTTCTATGGTCTAAATATTAACAAGAGAAGCTTTCAGTGACAAATTCACAACCCCTACCCCCCGGGAAAATAGAAGAAGGCATGGCATATTTACAGTTGTGAACGTTCAGAACGCATGACATAATGTGTGAACAGTACTGCTACACAAGATTTGTTAGAGAAAAGGCTATTAAGAGTATCTGAAGATCAGAGTAAATCCAAAAAAAGAACATTTTACCCATTACGATTACAGGATTCACTGTGAAGATTAGATTGCTGCAAAAGGAACTACTACTACCTCTGTCCAGAAATAACTGACTTGGGTTTGTCTAGATTCGAATGTATCTATACACTAAAATGCGTCTAGATACATTCGAATCTAGACAAAACCAAATCAGTTATTTATGGATGGAGGGAGTACTACATATTTCCAGATTACAAAGCAGGCAGATTCTAATTTAGCTACTGAAAAAGATGTTTTGCTTAATTTCTAGGAGACATACCTTGTAATGAAGAACTTTTGGCCAAAGTAATCAGCCGCTGATTTCTGTTTTGCTTTCTGAGTTTCCTTCCGGCTGAGTTCAGACCGTAAGGAATTTTGGAACTGTTCAGTGATAACCATCCAGATAGGAATTCAGAATGAACCGAAGGAGCAGGGTGGCCAGCACAAAGGATCACCATTTTGCTGTATCAGAATGAGTAATACAAATAAGATATAAGTAGGATATATATGCAAATATGATTAAATAGTTACAAACACGCGCACGCACTATAGAGTACAAAAGCTGGAACTGCAATGAAAGCCATCAATTAGTTCATGTTTTCTGCAAGATCATTCCAAACATGGCATATATATTTTAGTGTTCAAAACAGGAGTATTTGCCATTTCTACGGTAGCAATTTTGAGACATTTTGAGTCGCTACAACGCTCAAGGGGATTACCATACCAACCGATATTATCTTTTCAAACAAAACATAGACTCTCAACAGAGAAATTACAGCTGAAGTTACTCTAAGAAACAGTTTACAGAATACACAGCCATCAGCCATGGTTGCACAACCGAAACTACTACCACCACGAAAACAAAATATCTGAACTTCAAAAGACAACGGGGAGAAAAGGCGAGGCTCTCCATACCGTACGAGCTCAGATCTGGGCAGGGAAAGTGGGACTCCGCGGGCCGAGTAAGGGATTTGGTGGGTAAATGATGCTGCCGGGAGGGGGAGGGAGAGGAACGAGCTAGTTGAGCAGGATCTGGGGAAGAAAACGGATTCAGGCTTTCAGTTACGTCGTGAGGAAGGGAAGAGAGACGTGCAGGTTCAAGGAAAGGGAAGCTGTGCTTTTTGTTTTTTCGGCGGAAGGGGAAGTGCGTGTGCTATACTTGCGTAGGCCAAGTGGGCCACGCAATGTGTCACGTCACGGGCCTGTGCCGTATTGAGCTTCTGGGCTCGGAAATTTGGCTCCAAAGGTGTCATGCAAAAATAAAATGCATCCCCCCCCCCCCCCCCCCACACCCCGCCAACCAAGCATCCCCTCAATAAAAAAGAAAAAATGCAGAGTCTAAGAACATTTCCACTCAACCCGTCCTCCTCCAAAAAGCCCTAGTCGCCGCCTCCTCCCCGCCGGCGATCGACGGGTCCTCGCCTCTTGCGCTTCCGCTGACGCGAACGGGAGGGGGTGAGGACCTAGGACCTACGCTCGGCATTCATCATGGTCACTAAATTTAGCGTTTTTGTGGTGTCGTGGTGGCGCAACTCAGAAAACAATGGATACCTACATCGAATAATTGTACACCGACTTCAAACCCATCACAGCGATGTTTACGACGTCGAGAAGCCTGTGGGATATGGTCTTCCCCAGGCGTGTGCTCCTGCTTTTTGTGGTGTTGATCTTGACGTCGATCTGGTCCTCGCAGCCTTGAAGTACGGCGGTGTGGATTGCTACTGGTTTGTGGTGGATGTTGTAGGATCCAGTCGCTCGATAGGCGTGGTGTCGTTGGCCCTGGATCCTGCATTGAAGATGCTCGGAGGGCTCCTTCGGCCAATGTTCTTTAGCAGCAGGCTATATCCGGTCTTATAGGGCTGATGGTTTTTGCGGCTCAATTAACGCCTCGGGGCTAGGGGGTTTTCAGTGCCAAAGTGTAGACCAGTTGTTGGTAATCTTCTTGTTCTCTGATGGCGGCGAATGATTTGGGTTCTTAGTAGTTGTGGCGAGGACGGTTTATAGTTGTCCAACCATTTGTTTTCTCCTTATTTTCTATTGCTTCTATGTGTATCTTCTTTGTATTGCTATAGTTATAAATACAAGTAATGTATGCACACAGGCGTATATAGTAAAAATAAGCATCTCCACTTGTCCCCCATACAACGTCCGACGTAGATATTTTTATTGGGGTTCGAGGTCAGAAAACAACAATTTTCCTATGATTGAAACCATAATGCTAGGATCTATCTACTAGTAATGCAATAACGGGAGGAGATACATTATTCATAACTTTAAAGATCGAGCGCGGTTAATGTACCGCGAGAAACGTGGATGAAAAAGACGCCCTGATGCTGACCTCGAGGTCACAAAGTCATGCGACTCCGACAACTCCTAGCACCGAAAGCACTGTGCCGCCAGAGAGAGTCACACACGTACGGTGCTTGACGACGACCCCCGCTTCTCTCCGATCCAGCCGAGATTGCGGAAGTAGATCTCCTGGATCTGAATCCCGCAGCGTGACAACACTCTGCGGTGAAGAACTCCTCGCTCGCACAACCCTAACAAGGGGGCCACGGTCGCGCGCGCGCGCGCGAGAGAGAGAGAGAGAGAGAGAGAGAGAGAGAGAGAGAGAGGGGGGCAACACATGCATGTTATTTATTTTTAGGTGAAAATTGGTGTGTTTTAATCCTCCTATGGGTACCTATTTATATACACCGAGGGAGGGTTCTCTCCACCTTAGATTCCCATGTGAGACTAAATTAACAAATAAAAAGAGGCAAAACAGCCAGCCAGCCGGGTGGGCCGCCTGCCCACCCGCGCTCGCCCAGCCCCAACAGCACGCAAGGCGGCGGCTGCCGCTGCGACGCCCAGCGCCAGGCCGGCGGCCCGCGCGGCAGCCAACGGCGTGGCTCCCGGTGGGCCGCGGCCTAGCAGCAGTGGCTGCCCTTCGTCCTGATGGTGCACAATGAAGACCGCCCACATGCGGCGCGGACTATTTGCCTCCCATGTGGGTTGTTTCAAAAACAGCCTTCCCTTTGTCTTTTTTATCCGTTTCTTTTTAGATAAAATCTCTTAGAGATTTTGCCTAACTTATAATAAGCCCTTTATAAATATTTATTTAAAATATATTAATTCATAATTAACATATAATAAACATATATTTAAATCACCATTTTTATCCAAAAACCCTCTTCGGTCCTTTTTCTTTATCCTTTCTCCAAACACCTTCGAATCTCTCCCGAACTTTTCTGGTCTCTCTTCTCACTTCTTCAATGATTCCAAACTATCTATTAACAATCTCTAAGCTTTATCAAGCCCTTAAGCATTCTATCCAATAGTTTGAGAATACTCTAGACATGGTCAAGACTCCTCTCTGACCAATGATCAACAGCGGGACTTGGATGCCCATGATGACCATGTGTGTACTCAATGAAATTTTTCGTTGAACCATAAACACTGTGTCTTATTCCTTTTGTCTCTATGATACTGTATTGTCCGAGGTTTGATCAAATGACATCTTCATGTCAGGGTTCAACCTCGTTACCGACAACACCTTCTTTACTTGATCCAATAAATGATATCCCCGTGACCTAGTCACACGTTGCGCAACTAATGGATATATATTACCTCTTTCTTTATTATATTACCTATGATACTTTAATTACCTCTCTCTTTATTAGTTATGATGCCACAGCAGATTTTTGCCAAGTTGGCATGCATGATACACTTTATGATACTAGCACTAAGACTAGCCTAAGAATCTACCCAATAAAAAATATCTAGATACATGCGTTTTATTAAAAGCCTAAACCATTTTATATTTTAAAATAGTTGGAGTTATAATTAAGACAAAAACAACTAAAAATTAGAATGCGGCAGAATACAAAGAGCAACGGATTAAATGGTCCTCGGGATCATCACTGGAACATGTCGATACAGATTGCGTACAGACTTCCAACATGATCCAATGAACCATTCAACAACAATTATTCTAGAAATATTAACAACATAAATCAATTTCTACAGAAATAGATCAATTGGAACTAGACAATTAGTATAGAAATTTCTACATGGAATTTTACTATTCCTTTTTTCTCTACTTTTTACCATTTCATGGCACAACATATTTTTCCATACTCTACGAACATGCATAGGTGATGAGGCGAGGGTGAGATTTGGGGGGGCTGCGTCGCTAGGTGCTCCACGATATTTTCAAGGAAAAACCCGATAAATAAGTATCTAATAATAAGACAGTCATAATTCTTGAGAAGCGACACTCTGGCTAAGGGGCATATTTACCGTTTAGGCGCCGCTTAGAGGTACTCATGCGAGCTTCCCGAACGACGTAGGTAGATGGAATGACAAGAATCGACATATCGAGTTGTAAAATAAGTATCATTGAATCCGATCAATTTTTGTATTTGTTGGTGTGGTTTTATGTCTGTCTATTTTAATTTACCGTTGTTATTATTGGCGATTGTTGTCACTCTGGTGCGCTAGTCTTTTGAGAGCTTATCATGATGACTTTGCGTGTATCTACTAGAACAAGCTCTATTACGACAAGGTTTGCTCGACTCTGGTGATGGAGGGGTGCGGACTGCGGCGTGCCTTCGATAGTGTCTTTGGTCATCGCTAGGTGGTCCAAAACCTATTTGTAATTTTTATTATTATTGAAATTATTTATATTACTGTTGATGATTATTAATTGATCGGTGAAACTTTAGCAAGAAAAAAATAGTTCCGTACCTGAGCGAGCTTGGACCTGTTCCCTAGCAGCACAACTCAGACAGGGCCATTTGATCTATGAAATATTAATGTTATATTCATATTATCATTAAAACTTGTGATGATATTTTGTGCTTCCTGATTAGAGTGGAGTACTATATTTTAGCTTAGCTATACATGTCTGGGCTTTTAAGTGTTCCTAGGCCTGCCATCGTTCGACTCTATGCCCCAATGAGCAGATTAGATTGTCGTCTATGTTAGCAGGTTAGGAACTCATTTAGTATGCACATCCATCTCAAAAATATATGTCCACTAGCCTAAATAAATATATCCACTGCGCGTTGTACCTTACTATTTTTTTCTCGATTTTCTATAAATAACACGGACATTATTGTTTGCACCGTTTGAATCGTTTCTATGCGGATTGAGTGAGAATCGCTGAAACTTGTATATGGCCGATTCGAGGGTGTTACAGGAGGTGGAGAAGGACGATAAGGAGGAGGGGAGAAAGTGATCGCTGTCCCCTGATGGCTACGTGTAGAGCCTGTTGGAAAACCAAAGAGCAAGGTGTGAAGTAGCACAACATCAAACTTTCCATCACTAAGAAACCGAGGATATCGAACCAGTAGGAGGAAGAAAACGTCATACAGGTGTTGCAAGCAACGCGGAAACTGTAACATCCCAGTATATAGGACCTAACGAAGGGTAGATTTAGGAATATGAATTATTGCATGCATTCATTTGAGAAAATGTGAGTAAAATTTTTGCCAAATAAAAACCTTGAGTGATCAATGTTTCTTTCTTACTTTGAGAGTAGGTTTAGTCTTAAAGGAGGATTGCTATAAACTTTGATATGATCTTAAAGGAATTATGTGTGTTTTGAAATGAGTTTGGATTTTAAAACTTAAGTGTTTTATAATTTAAATAATTTTGTTATAAGATTTGAATCTTAAAATTAATTAAGAGAAAAGTATTATAACTTAAATCTTATCTAAAAACAATATGGTATATGAAATTCATTTTATATACATACACAAACTACAAAGAATAACTTACTGAAGTTATTCCAAACTTCACAATTCACACAAGAGTAAAGAATAAAATATTCTTTATTAATAAATATATAATCTTTATTACAAATGAACCAAACAAAAATTACAAGAATTATAAAAGAAAAATTACAAAAGATTAAGAAAAGTACATTTGTATTTCTACTAACTATCCTATATCTAAAACTACACTAAATATTCATCTTTATCTTTGTACCTGCAAAACAAAGATTAAATAGAAAACAAAACAAGATTAGTGTTAGTATATATTTCTCTCAGATATGTCAGTGAGGTGCACTTGACAATCTTATCATTGAGAAATGTTAAAAAGGGGCAAGTTTCACCAATCTTAAAGATCTCATCTTTCATAAATTCAAGCCAAAATGCAAATGACAGCCAAAAGGGACCAATTCACCAGCCAGGGTAAAAGTAGATTGGTAATAGTAAGTTCAAATTTTCTGAACTTATTCACATGTGCATAGCAGGCACACAAGATGCACACACACAAGCATGCAATGGGTGTGTTGTCGACCTCACAATGCACAGCCAATATCACAAAACCACAACACAGCCGTGGGGAAGCACATCGGTGCATCTCTCCACTACACAACACACCAGCACAGCCAGGGTGAACAGCAGTTTAACCAAGAACATCAACCAAACCAACCACCCAGATCAACCCAAACATCACCAGGATGGTGACATAAGGAGGGGGATGGATCTGGTGGATAGCAAGGTCAAGACCAGGAGCTAGGAGGAGCGGGCAAGCTCAAGAGCAAGATCAGGAACCCAGCAAAAGCAGATCAAGATCATCATCAATCTGCTACACCAACATCAAATCTTGTGGTGAGTCTCATAAAACCATCACATGCTTTCATCAGAATATCTAAACAAAAGCATGTGTTGCTTTATGTAATGATCTCTCAATATGCACCCAAGAGAGGTGAATCTATCCTAGAGATTTCAAGTATAAAGATAAGAAATCAAGCTCAACCACAAACACTAAACCCTCAGACCAACATCACTGGGTTCAGTGTTATTTTTTTACAACTTAGATCGTTTTCATTTGATCCTAACAGACCAGGGCACATCTCTCAGAGAGAGAGTAGCACCTCTAAATCTATAAGTTTCAAACAAACTATTGCCCAACTAACTAGGAATTACATCCTAGAGCCTCAGACCAACATCATAGGCAGGAAAGATAATAAAAGCTTCCATATCATCTTATCATATTTAATCACAAGCATAATCAAGCTAAGCCAAGAAATAAAAACCCAATCACTTGTGTGCTAGATGAAGGGTTTCGCGGCATAGTAAATCAAAATTTTCTAC
This sequence comes from Avena sativa, assembly GCA_916181665.1. NCBI lineage: Eukaryota > Viridiplantae > Streptophyta > Magnoliopsida > Poales > Poaceae > Avena > Avena sativa. The sequence goes on from OV702284.1 coordinate 383,743,122, forward strand.
GGATGCGAACAGAGGGAAAGCCAACATCTAATCTAGGAGATGCAAACAACGAGAGAGATTGGATTAGATCTTCATACCCTTGAAGATTCGCACAGCGGAACGTTCGTCAGAACGTGGGTGATGTAGTCGTACTCGCTTCTCCTCCTCGCGATCCGATCCGATCTAGCACCACAAGTGGCGGTGCCTCCGTGAGATGCACACATGCAGCACCTCAACGTCTCCTCCTTCCTTGGACCAGCAAGTATGGTGGAGAGACGGATTGGATCTACAACACGACGGCGTGGTGTATATGGTGGAGAATTTCTGCAGCAGGGCTTCGCCTACAAGCAGTCGGGAGGGAGAGAGGAGGGCAGCAGGGCGGCTAGGGTTGGAGGGGAAGGTGTGGGGGTTGGTGCGCCCCCACCCCTCTTTATATAGAGGGGGGCGCAGCCCTAGCCCCTCCCCCAAGCCCAAACCGGCGGCCCCAAAGGATAAGGAGTGGGGGCAAGGAAACCCCCCTTCTAGAAGGTCTATCTCGAATTTAAACCTCTCTAGGCCGGCTGGGCCCTATGGGGCCTTGTGACCCTGGCGCAATGCGGCCAGGGCACTCCCTCATAGGCCCATGCCCCCTCCCGGAAGGTGGGGCCACGTTGGCCCCTTCCGGAAGGTTCTAGAAGCTTCCGGTACAATACCGATTAATCCGGAACAATTCCGAACTCCAAAAACTGCACTGCCTTATATGAATCTTATTCTCCGGACCACTCCGGAACCTCTCGTGATGTCCCGGTTCCCATTTGAGACTCCGAAAAAAAACTCATAAACCAATTATCCAATCTATCCTAGCGTCGAGACACGTTAAGTGTGTGACCCTGCGGGTTCGAGAATATGCAGACATGATCTTCTATCAATAATCAACAGCGGGGTCTAGTAACCCATATTGACTCCCACACATTCATCGATGATCATATCGGATGAACCACGATGCCAGGATTCAATCAATCCCATATATATATTCCCTTCGTCTCGCGATATTTTACTTGCCCTATATTCGATCGTCGGTACCGTCATACCTAGTTCAATCTCGTTCACAGCAAGTACTTTACTCGTTTCGTAATCCGATATCACTTTGTGATTAACTCCTTAACCACATGCTTGCAAGCGGTGTTGATATCGATTACCGAGTGGGCCCGAAGTATATCTCTCCGACTTGGGAGGGACAAATCCCATCTCGATACATACAACCCAACAGATACTTTCCGATCACCTGAGAGACACCTTTATGATCACCCTCTCATAGGATGACGTTTGATGACCTCAAAGCTTTCTTCCGATACCAGGGAGTTGTATTATCTCATGGTCTAAGGAATACAATATTTGACATAAGAAAAGCTTCGCAAAGACGAACACGATGACACGATCTAATTGCTTCACTTAGTTTGGGTCTGTCCACCATATCATTCTCCCAATGATATGATCTCATTATTAATTGACAACTCATGTCCATGGTTAGGAAACCTTAACCATCATTAATCAATGAGCTAGTCCTTAGAGGCGTACTAGGGACACGGTGTTGTTCACAAACCACACAAGTATTAAAGTTTCCGCTTAATACAATTCTAGCATGGAATATAAACTTTATCATGAACAAGAATTATAATAATAACATCTTTATTATTGCCTCTAGGGCATAATTCCAACAGTCTCCCACTTGCACTAGAGTCAATAATCTAGTTTACATCTGGCAACAATCTCACACCCATGGCACTGAGGTGCTGATCATGTTTTACTCGTGGAAGAGGTTTAGTCAATGGATCTGCGACATTCAGATCTGTATGTACTTTGCTAATCTTCAGATCTCCATCTGCTATATAATCTCGGATTATATGAAACTTGCGGTTTATACGCTTGGTCTTTGGATGATATCTTGGTTCCTTAGCGAGTGCTATGGCGCCAGTGTTGTCACACAATATCTCCAGTGGGTCCAATGCACTTGGAACCACGCCAAGCTCAGTGATGAAGTTTCTGATCCAAACTCCTTCACTTGACGCTTCTGCAGCCGCCATGTATTCCGCTTCTACTGTAGATCTCGCGATCACACTTTGCTTGCAGCTTCTCCAGCTCACAGCTCCTCCATTCAAAATATAAACGTATCCTGTCTCAGATTTAGAATCATCCTTGTCGGTGTCGAAACTAGCATCGACGTAACCTTTTATGACGAGCTGTTCATCACCCCCATAGACTAAGAACATTTCTTTAGTTCTATTTAGGTACTTTAGGATGTTCTTCACGGCTGTCCAGTGTTCCACTCCTGGATCACTTTGATATCTGCTCGTCAAACTAAGAGCATTGGACACATCCGGTCTAGTACACATCATGGCATACATGATAGAACCTATGGCCGAGGCATAAGGCACTTTGCTCATAGCTTCCCTATCATTTACCGTAGCTGGACACTGAGCCTTGCTCAATATCTTACCTGACAACATAGGCACTGAACCTTTCTTTGCCTTATCCATTCTGAACCTTTTCAGAACTTTGTCTAGGTATGTACTCTGGCTTAAAGCTATCAGGCATCTTTGTCTATCTCTATAGATTTTGATGCCCAATATATAAGCAGCTTCACCTAGGTATTTCATTGAAAAACACTTGTTCAAATAACTCTTCACATCGTTAAGCATGTTAATGTCATTTCCAATAATCAATATGTCGTCTACATATAGTACCAGAAATGTCACCGAGCTCCCACTCACTTTCTTGTAGATACAAGCTTCGTAGCAATTTGGAACAAATCCAAAGCTCTTGATCACTTGATCAAAACGAAGGTTCCAACTCCGAGATGCTTGCTTCAGTCCATAAATGGAACGCTGAAGTTTGCATACTTTATCAGCATCCTTAGGATCGACAAAACCTTCGGGTTGCATCATATACAACTCTTCATCAATGTTGCCATTGAGGAATGCAGTCTTGACATACATCTGCCATATTTCATAATCATGAAACGCAGCAATTGCTAATAAAATCCGAATGGACTTAAACATCGCTACGGGAGAGAAAGTCTCATCGTAGTCAACACCTTGAACTTGTCGAAAACCTTTCGCGACAAGCCGTGCTTTATAGATGGTAACATTACCATCCGCGTCCGTTTTCTTCTTGAAGATCCATTTGCACTCAACGGCCTTTCGGTCGCTAGGAGGGTCCACCAAAGTCCATACTTGGTTTTCGCTCATGGATCCCAATTCGGATTTCATGGCTTCTAGCCATTTCTCAGAGTCTGGGCTCATCATCGCTTCCTCATAGTTCGTAGGTTCACTGTCTTCTACTAACAATACAGTCAAGATAGGGTTGCCGTACCACTCAGGAGGGGCACGCGACCTTGTCGACCTGCGACGTTCAGTAGCAGCATCGTCCGAAGCTTCATGATCCTTGTCATTAGCTTCCTCTATTGTTGGTGCAGGCGGCACTGGAACAATTTCAGGTGCTGCGCTACTCTCCAACTCAAGAGAAGGTTCAATAACCTCGTCTAGCTCTACTTTCCTCCCACTCACTTCTTTCGAGAGAAACTCCTTCTCAAGAAAGGAACTGTTCTTTGCGACAAACACTTTGCCTTCAGTTCTGTGATAGAAGGTATACCCAATCGTTTCCTTAGGGTATCCTATGAAGACGCATTTCTCCGCTTTGGGTTCGAGCTTGTCCGGCATCAACTTCTTGACATAAGCTTCGCATCCCCAAACTTTAAGAAACGACAACTTAGGTTTAGCACCAAACCATAGTTCATACGGTGTCGTCTCAACGGATTTAGATGGAGCCCTATTTAAAGTGAATGCAGCGGTTTCTAATGCATAACCCCAAAATGATAACGGCAAATCAGTAAGAGACATCATTGATCGGACCATATCTAATAAGGTTCGATTCCGGCGTTCAGACACACCATTGCGCTGTGGTGTTCCGGGTGGCGTGAGTTGTGAAACGATTCCGCTTGCTTTAAGATGCGTGAGAAAATCATAACTCAAATATTCACCTCCACGATCGGATCGTAGAAACTTAATCTTTCTGTTACGATGGTTCTGCTCTTCATTCTGAAATTCTTTGAACTTTTCAAACGTTTCAGATTTATGTTTCATTAAATAGATATACCCATATCTACTTAAGTCATCGGTAAAAGTGAGAAAATAGCGATATCCACCGCGCGTCGAAACACTCATCGGTCCGCATACATCGGTATGTATGATTTCCAACAAGTCCGTTGCTCGCTCCATCATACCGGAGAACGGGGTTTTGATCATCTTGCCCATGAGGCATGGTTCGCATGTGTCAAATGATTCAAAATCAAGAGACTCCAAAAGTCCATCAGAATGGAGTTTCTTCATGCGCTTTACACCAATATGACCTAGACGACAGTGCCACAAATAAGTAGTATTATCACTATCTACTTTGCATCTCTTAGCCTCAATGTTATGGATGTGTGTTTCATCCCTTTCGAGATTTAGAAGAAATAAACCATTCACAAGAGGTGCATGACCATAAAAGATGTTACTCATATAAATAGAACAACCATTATTCTCCGATTTAAATGAATAACCGTCTTGCAATAAACACGATCCAAAAATAATGTTCATGCTCAACGCAGGCACATAATAACATTTATTAAGGTTTAAAACTAATCCCGAAGGTAAAACTAAGGAGAGCGTGCCGACGGCCATCACATCAACTCTTGATCCGTTGCCAACGCGCATCGTCACCTCATCCCTCGCAAGCCGTCGTCTATTCCGTAGCTCCTGTTTTGAGTTACAAATATTAGCAACTGAACCGGTATCAAATACCCAGGCACTACAACGAGGGCTAGTAAGGAAAACATCAATAACATGTATATCAAATATACCTTTGATGGTGCCAGCCTTCTTGTCCGCTAAGTACTTCGGACAGTTGCGCTTCCAGTGACCCTTGTCCTTGCAATAGAAGCACTCAGTGTCCGGCTTAGGACCAGACTTGAGCTTCTTCTCAGCAGGGGCAGTGCGCTTGCCGCCGCCCTTCTTGAAGGGCTTCTTTGCTCCCTTACCTTTCTTAAAGGCGGGCTTGTTGACCATCAACACATGATTATCCTTTTTGATGTCCACTTCCGCGGCCTTCAGCTTTGCGAAGAGCTCGGTGATCGTATCAGTGGAACCAATCTAATTATGAGTCACTACAAAACTTTTGTAGCTGGGAGGGAGTGATTGCAGAACCCTGTCAATCTTGAGCTCCTCTGGAATCGTGCATTCTAGTTGCTCAAGGCGTTGAGTGTAGCCCGTCATCTTAATGGCGTGCTCACTAACGGAACTCCCTTCCTCCATCTTGCAGTTAAAGAACTTCTCAGAGATCTCATATCTCTCAGAACGGGCCTGAGTCTGAAACATGGTTTTCAGCTCTTCGAGAATCTCAAAGGGCCCGGGATAGTCTTCAAAACGATTTTGAAGTTCCGATTCCATAGCAAACAACATGGTGCTCTTAATCACACCATAATCATCTTTGCGTGACTGATAGACAACTTTCTCATCAGCCGGCGCAGTTGCAGCAGGGGGGTCACCTAACGCTTTCCCAAGGACATAGTCCTTTTGACCGCTAGAGAGATTGATTCTTAGATTGCGGAACCAATTGGTGAAGTTAGACCCATTGTTTCTAAGCTTTTCCTTCTCAGCGAAAACGTTGAAGTTGAAGTTGGACTTAGCCATTTGATCTACAGTATTGCAAGTACAAATTAGACTATGTTCATGATAACTAGTTCAACTTTTAATCAAATTACTAGATGAACTCCCACTAAATTCAACATCCCTCAAGTTGTTTAGTGAACACGATCCAAATTCACCACACCTAATCCGATCATCACGAGAAGAGATGTGGTTTCAATGGTGGACAATGAAGTGTCGATCATATCATTCATATGACTCATGCTTAACCTTTCGGTTCATGTATTCCGAGGCCATGTCTGTACATGCTAGGCTCGTCAAGTTAGACTCAAGTATTTCCGCGTGTGCAAAAACTGGCTTGCACCCGTTGTATGTGAGCGTAGAGTCTATAGCACCCGATCATCACGTGATGCTTGGACACGACGAACTTTCGCAACGGTGCATACTCGGGGAGAACACAAATTTTATCTTGATCTTTAAGTGAGGAATCATCTTATAATGCTATCGTCGCGATCTAAGCATGATAAGATACACAAAGGGATAAACATCACATGCATATAACTTTAATGTGACATGGTATAGCCAATCTTCGCGCAATGATCTCCATCTTGTGCGTGCCGGCATGATCTCCATCACTCCACCATGATTGCCTCCACCACGAATAGCAACTATAACTATTGCTAACTACTTAGCGATAAAGTGAAACTATTACATGGCGCATAAGAAGTTGACACACAGGTCATACACAATTATAAAGACAACCATATGGCTCCTGCCGGTTGTGTACTCATCGACATGCAAGTCATGAAACATTACAAAACATGATCATCACATACATTATACACATCACATCTTGGGCCATACCATATCATAGAAAACACTCCCTGCAAAAACAAGTTAGACGCCTCTACTTTGTTGTTGCATGTTTTACATGGCTTATGGGAGTAGATGCTAAGAAATATTCTTACCTACGGAAATACACAACGGTGATATTATGGTTGCCAAACTCCGGTGTTAATCCCATGACAACTATAGTGAGAGAAACTGACATCCACCAGCCGCATGTGTGGAACAAGCCACACGTCAAGTGCGGAGCCGGTCTCGCGAACGACGTCGCGTAAGGTTGGCCTGGACCGCTTCAATCTCACTATCCCGCGTCATAAGAAGAACACAAACAAGAGGTTTGCAACAAAAACATCAATGCCCGCAACAACCATATTGCGTTCTACTCGTGAAACACATCTACGCATAGATCTAGCTCTGATACCACTGAAGGGTTTCGCGGCATAGTAAATCAAAATTTTCTACGGATGCGAACAGAGGGAAAGCCAACATCTAATCTAGGAGATGCAAACAACGAGAGAGATTGGATTAGATCTTCATACCCTTGAAGATTCGCATAGCGGAACGTTCGTCGGAACATGGGTGATGTAGTCGTACTCGCTTCTCCTCCTCGCGATCCGATCCGATCTAGCACCACAAGTGGCGGTGCCTCCGTGAGATGCACACGTGCAGCACCTCGACGTCTCCTCCTTACTTGGACCAGCAAGTATGGTGGAGAGACGGATTGGATCTACAACACGACGACGTGGTGTATATGGTGGAGAATTTCTGCAGCAGGGCTTCGCCTACAAGCAGTCGGGAGGGAGAGAGGAGGGCAGCAGGGAGGCTAGGGTTGGAGGGGAAGGTGTGGGGGGTTGGTGCGCCCGCACCCCTCTTTATATAGAGGGGGGCGCAGCCCTAGCCCCTCCCCCAAGCCCAAACCGGCGGCCCCAAAGGATAAGGAGTGGGGGGCAAGGAAACCCCCCCTTCTAGAAGGTCTATCTCGAATTTAAACCTCTCTAGGCCGGCTGGGCCCTATGGGGCCTTGGGCACTCCCTCATAGGCCCATGCCCCCTCCCGGAAGGTGGGGCCACGTTGGTCCCCTTTTGGAAGGTTCTAGAAGCTTCCGGTACAATACCGATTAATCCAGAACAATTCCGAACTCCAAAAATTGCACTGCCTTATATGAATCTTATTCTTCGGACCACTCTGAAACCTCTCGTGATGTCCCGGATCCCATCCGAGACTCCGAACAAAAACTCATAAACCAATTATCCAATCTATCCTAGCGTCGAGACACGTTAAGTGTGTGACCCTGCGGGTTCGAGAATATGCAGACATGATCTTCTATCAATAATCAACAGCGGGGTCTGGTAACCCATATTGACTCCCACACATTCATCGATGATCATATCGGATGAACCACGATTCCAGGATTCAATCAATCCCATATATATTCCCTTCGTCTCGCGATATTTTACTTGCCCGAGATTCGATCGTCGGTACTGTCATACCTAGTTCAATCTCGTTCACAGCAAGTACTTTACTCGTTCCGTAATCCGATATCACTTTGTGATTAACTCCTTAACCACATGCTTGCAAGCGGTGTTGATATCGATTACCGAGTGGGCCCGAAGTATATCTCTCCGACTTGGGAGGGATAAATCCCATCTCGATACATACAACCCAACAGATACTTTCCGATCACCTGAGAGACACCTTTATGATCACCCTCTCATAGGATGACGTTTGATGACCTCAAAGCTTTCTTCCGATACCAGGGAGTTGTATTATCTCATGGATCATGGTGGATTACCACTAGAATTAATCTGATAGGCAATTAGCAGCAACAAAGCTACTATTAATCATCAATCACAGCAAACAATCTTTTCCCATGATCAAATATGATCAAAACTAGATCTAAAGCATCATAGATATGATCAACAGGGGATTATAAACCCTAATCAGAGCAAGAACTCTAATCTAGAGATGAACTCAACCAGCACATAGTCACTCGACATGAAAGCCACTAGATACACAGGGATAATCATGGCAGTACCATGGACAAACACCACCACGACAACTTACCCGAGGTCCTCGCTGACGAATCGAAGAGGAAGCAGAGGGGCCGACGCACCACGGCGGCACAGGGAGCACCTAGAGGGGCGCTGCAACCTGCACCTGCCACGGCGGCGGCCGCAATAGCGCACGAGAACAGCACACCACCGCATGCGGGATCGCGGCGGCGACAACATCATCTTTTCCGAACCCTAGGGTTCGGGAATGGGGTGGAACTGACCACGGGGAAGCCCCAGGGTCAAATCCAAGTGGATAGAACAAACAAGCATCGTCGACAACCCCAACTCGCACCACGGCGGCGGCCAGAACGGCCGACGACGGTGAGAAGCGATGGTGGCGGCATCGCCGGCCACGGGGGCGAGTCAGAGGAGGAGGAGATAAGGTCGAGGGAGAGAGAGGAGGCAGAGTGGGCCAAAACCCTTCGCGGTAGTCATTTGACCTTGTTCTATTGGGCCACCTTGGCCCAATAAGCCCAAGGGGTCAGCCTAGATTATTTAATAACTCTTTTGATCAATTAGAAAAAACCAAAATACCCCTGACCTCAATAAAATTATAGAAAATAAAATAATAGTCCAAAAATTATAAATAAAATATTTTTGGATTCACAATAATCCACTCTGTCCAAATAAAATAAGATATCAAATTTTGGACATTCAAATTTTTATAAGAATTTTGTAATTTAAATATTCCTTGTGGAATTTTACAAAATTATTGAAAGGTGATAAAAATAAATAAAAACCACTTTCATTATTTACTAATATTATAGTATTTTTGAAAAATACTAAATAAATATTTAGTAATAAAATTAATGTATAATTAATAATTCCTAAAAGAATTATTAAATCATTAAAGGTCAAATAAAGGGAAATAAAATAAAATAACTCAAAACGTGTTATAAATATTAAAAAGAAATATTTATAAATCCTTTATTACTCAAAAGGAACTTTTGGGGTAAATGCATATAAATTTAAATAATGCATTACATTACTTGCATAGTCATTTTGCTTCTTTAAATATTGTCCTTACCGGACAATAATGATGTTTTTGTAGAACTAGAAGCTCAAGGTCCAGTGCAAGCATCAGACTTCACTACCTTGCCATCACAAGGCAAGTTCATCACTTGCTCATGTCCTTTGAAGAGTCTTTAGCAAAGTATTTGCAAATTGTGTCTTATCATATATGCTATAAAAGAAAGAGAATATTATTTTCATAAACAAAGAAATCATAGATATCATCCTAAGTGGTGATATAATGGAGCAATAGAACTTAGAGTTCTAATTGCAACAATGATGATCAAAAAGGGACTTAACAACCCCTGACATCAGTGATTCTAGCGCCGTATATTACGCGTTAGCCATGAGATTTGGAATGGGACAGAGAAGTCAGCTATATCTTCTTCCTCTCGCATGAAGCCGGATGTGCAGGTCGTGGCTGTTATCCTCGTAGCGTGCATATTGATTGGTAATTCATAGAGGATATGCAGCATATGGGTGGGAACCCTCATTGTCCCACGATAGTTCTGGCATCTAACGGTTTTTACAAACCATTGCCGTAATTCATCATGTGGGCATGGAGTACACCAAGGAGGCATGCGGGGTCGCGAAGGGGGCAGTGATTGGCTTGGACCAACTACTGGGCCCCACATCATGGAATTGTGGACGGGAAAGTACGCCCGATTGTGCAACAAGAAGTTGATCTCTCATGGGTAAAGTAACGCACCTCTGGAGAGTGTAAGAACTGTAACTTGTTACTCCCTGTTCCAGGAAGGAGCTACGAACGCGGCAGGAAAGGAACTCCATGAAAGTTCTGGTCAACCTGTGAAGGCTGATTGTCATAGTTTTTCGGAATAAAATCAATCTTTGAAGAAAGATTTACAAAAACTGCATAGTGCCAAGGATTTATAATCCGAGGTGGTAGTTAGAGCATCAAACTTCCCACCTTGCATATAATGAAATTGTTGGGTAACGCTGTTACTCATTATTTCCTTTGATCCCTTGCTTAGACTCTGAGGATCCCGAAGACGTGCCAATGTATGCAGCCGAATGCCAAGAAGACGTGTTCTACGAGGAACCTGATCTATCCGGAGGAGTTGAAGGCGTGGACTACGAGATCCGCTACGGTGTCAATGAGGACGAGTCCACTTAAGTGTCTAGTTAATAGTAACTAAAATATTTTGGTTTGTAAGTTGGATCTTTTGGAAGTCTGGAACTTCTAGTATTGTAATAATAATAAAGTGTGTACTTTTGTAATATGGACCCGCAATGTTTCTGTTGTACCACTCTGAGGGATGTGATATTTACGGAACGGTGTTCTGTAGATGTCATGTCAACGACTATAGTGTACTACACATGCAGTGGTATGCTGGGTCACCGCAGAAACCTGCACAACACAAACTCAAGACTTTGCCCCAACAAATCAGTGAGGTTGTCAAACTCACCGATTTGCTGTAACAAAGGATTAAACGTATGGTGTGGAAGGTGATGAAGGTTTTCATCAAGTAAATAGTAACATTGAAAGAAGTATCAATGGTAAAGATTGGACCGGGGTCCATAGTTCACTAGAGGTGCTCTCCTTAGTTAAACAACATGGCATGAAGGGTAAACAAATTACAGCAGCGCAATTGACAGGAACTGGGTAAGACATAACAATGCAATACTAGACAAAAATATCCTATGAGATTCGATTGGGAAATACAACAAGATACATAGACCACCATCCAACTACATCTATGACTAGAATTCCACCTTCAGGTTATCATCCGAACCCCCTCCAGTATTAAGTTGCAAGCAACAGACAACTGCTTTAAGCAAAGTGTGTAAGGTAAACAATCCACTTATTCTATGAACAAGAGACCGTTGTTTTCTCTCTAGTAGCAACGACACATGTACAATCGAAGAGATTTCTGTCACTTTCCTTGGAAACTAGAGGCATGAACCCACTATCGAGCATAAATACCCCCTCTTGGAGTCACTAGCAACTACTTGGCCAAGATAGTTACTAACAACGGAGAGCATGCAAGGTCACAAACAACACAGACATGATAGAATCATAAAGACAAAACTATTAATCAATCTGACATAGTAATCTCAATATCCATAGGATCCCCGCAAACACAACATGCATGATTACAAATAGATTAGATCTTGATCATGAACGGAGCTTACAAGTTCTACACATGAAAGCACAAGGAGGAGATACAACCAACTAGCTACTACATGGACCCATATTCCAAGGTGGAACTACTCACGCATCATACCGGAGAAGAAGGCCTCCGGGATTATCTCCCTTCCGGCAGGGTACCAGGAAGAACTTCACATCCCCCCGATCTAGGGACGATGGTGGCGGTCGCTACAGACAGTTTCGTGGAGTTTTGATTGGGTGCCCAGGGTTTCTGCATCGGGGGCTTCTTATAGGCGAGAAGGCGAGGCAGGGAGGCAACCAGGGGGGCCACACCCTGCCCAGGTGCGGGCCCACACTGGCTACGCCTAGGGGGGTATAGACGCCCTGGCTCGCCTCTACGTCTCGTCTTCTGGATTCGTGTCGCCCGCGGTAAAATATTGACTTTGGCTTTTGTCCCGTCCAATTCTGAGAATATTGATTTTCTGCCTTTCTGGAATCAAAAACAGAAAAAAACATGCAACTGGCACTATGACAACTTGTTAATAGGTTAGTTTCAGAAAAAATATAAAAACACCTCAAAGTGTAGACAAAGCAAATCAAAGTAGATACTAAACAAGCATAGAACATAAAAAATTATAGATACGTTTCTGACGTATCATCCCCCTGCAGATCGCACAGGCGTTGGGATTCGGCCCCAACGGGGCTCCGGGGGCTGTGGCCCTGGCTGAGGCAGAACTTGCCGGGGTGGAGGCCATGGCAGCGATGGTGGCGGCGGAGCTCGTCGACAAGGAGGCGAGGGACCACTAGGCAGCCGATATGGAGAAGGCCCTGGCGAACTGGACGATGGAGAAGCGCACGATGAAGGCGGGCAAGGCCGTGGCTCGTGGCCAAACACGGGAACTTTACTGCGAACGCATCCAGCAGCAGCGACAATGAAGGCCGGTCTCCTCCAGTAGCAGTAGTAGTCCTCTTTTATTTTGTTTAAATGTGCATTTTGTAATTGATAAGGCCTAATAAAATGAAAAGAAATCTTTAAATACTAATATTTCACTTACATATGTGCCCCTGAGTGGCCGACTGACGGACACCCACACAGTTCGGGTGCTGTTCGGGCCGACGCAAGCGTTGCCCAAATTTGATGCACGAAGAGTCAAGCCGGACACGTCTGTCCGATTGGGTCGTGTCGATGGGAGGCTGCGCACGTTCCGCACGTCCGCGCGGACACGGTCGGAAGGGTTGGGTTGGATGGACCCGGTGGAGATGCCCTTATGATCTTCTTCAGTAACATATATTTCCGTTGACCTTGACCTTTGTGCAAACTATGTCACTTGCCTACACTACAGTTTGATATTTTTCCTTGTAACTATGTCACATAATATGATACCACGCGAAGGTTTCGTATTGTTTGGATCGTTTTTGAATTTCTTATGCTCGTTTTAAACTATCGTTAAACTTTGTCGAACGGCGGACATGAAGATTCTTAGCTCGGGTCTAAGCCTCGATAAACTTGAAATATATCTTTGATGAATTAGCATATTCTAAACCTAAAAATGATTTTTGTAAAAAATCATGAGCATCAGATCATGTATCTATAGTTCATATCTGACCAACTTCCTGCCGATTCGGCAGGAATTTATCTTTTTCATCAGGGATAGACGAAAAGGTTTGAGATCCCCCTATTAGTATATTGTCCATGTAAGATGATATAGTATTTTTTTAAAATATGGTGGTAGCATTTTGAATTAGCCATTTGGTGGTTGCTTCACAAAACCGTCCGTTTTTTGCACTCGGAAAATGGAAAATGGATTTTTGGTGCGACGAAAAGGAAAACTTCCTCCTACAACATTGTTCTCCATTTCATGATACACATGTATGCACAATATGGATACATTGTCAGAAACTATGCCTTGATTCTAGCCATAACATTGGTCATTTGACCTGAAAGCCAAGAAACCTCGAATGAGATAGGTCATTTTGTGAAGTTTTTTTTAGACATAATCAATATACCAAGTTTGATATTTTTCCTTGTAATTATGTCACATAATATGACACCACGGGAAGGTTTCGCATTGTTTGGATCATTTTTTGAATTTCTTATGCCCGTTTTAAACTATCATCAAACTTGTCGAACGGCGGGCATGAAGATTCTTAGCTCGAGGCTGAGCCTCGATAAACTTGAATAGCATATTGTGAACCTAAAAATGATTTTTGTAATAAATCATGAGCATCATATCATGTATCTATAGTTTATATCTGACCCACTTCCTGCCGATTCAGCAGGAATTTGTCTTTTTCACCAGGGATAGACGGAAAGGTTTGATATCCCCCTGTTAGGACATTGTCCATGTAAGATGATATAGTATTTTGGAAAAATATGGTGGTAGCATTTTGAATTAGCCATTTGGTGGTTGCTTCACAAAACCGTCTGTTTTTTATACTCGGAAAATAGAAAATGGCTTTTTGGTGCGACGAAAAAGAAAACTTTCTCTTTTAACATTGTTCGCCATCCCATGATACACATGTATGTACAATATGGACACATTATCATAAACTATGTCTTTATTCTAGCCATAACATTGGTCATTTGACCCGAAAGCCAAGAAACCTCGAATGAGATAGGTCATTTTATGAAGGGTTTTTTAGACATAATCAATATACCAAGTTTGATATTTTTCCTTGTAACCATGTCACATAATATGCCACCACGCGTAGGTTTCGCATTGTTTGGATCGTTTTTGAATTTCTTATGCCCATTTTAAACTATATATATAATATTTTGTGTTTCATTTAATTTTTATTTATAAATATGTAATATTTGAGTGTAGATAGATAGATCTTATTTTTCTGCAAATTTTGATATATTATTTGTATTTTTCCAAATTAGAATAATTTAGTTATGATTTTTTAAAGTTTAATGAGGTAACGTCGAGGGCAACCGTCGACGTAGGCTAGGCTACGCCGATGGCAATTCTATGACGACGGTGACTTGGGAGGGCTGACCTGGTCACGGCCCTATGCCGCCCGCCGGCGTAGTGCCCGGCTATCGACGTATCTATCCATTCCTGTAGTGTTGTATATCAATGTTAAGGAAATCGGTAATCATTAGCTGCTCGGTTGGCTTGGGAGTAGGGATTAATCGGAATTCGGACGATTAACTGATTTAATCGGTCGGCTATTAATCGGTGCAGCCTACAAAAATTAGCACCTAAAACACGTAAGAATCCTCGGCCTTAAGATCCCGGATGAGATCCTCAAGGCGCTCGAGCTCTTGTATCTGAGGTCTGGTCGGCAACTACGAGGAACTGGTCAACAACGACAAGGAACTAGTTTGTGATGTCTGAAATCAAGCTCCTGGAGGCACGGATTAAGCGGGAGCTTCGCAAAACCTACTTCATTGGGACGGGCTAGCGGATGGATGGGCGATATGTGTTGATAATTTTGCAACTTTTTTGACCAAGTGTATCGGGAACATACCTAGTAATCGGAGTGTCAGACCTATTAATCGGGCTAAATGATTAACACAAAGGATTAGTGGTAATCGACACGGTCAAGTCCCTAGTAGCGATTAATCGGCCCATTAATCGTTGATTCGGCCTATTTTTTGAACAGTGTTGTATATATTGTCTTAAGTTTATTCTCCATGCACTCGACGGATTTGAGAATTTTTGGATGGGATCCCTTCCTAACACACTTGAGTCATGGTGGAGGACGTTGATGGAGCAGTTTCGGTCCAATGAACGATCATACAGTATTGTGCTAGTCCTTGCAAAAAAAAAAAAAATACGGTCCATAATGGCAGCGTTCATTCTTCGGCCTGCAACTTCTTGCAACTCGCCTCCGAATATAACATATTTACCACGTGTGGAGAACCGGGAAATCTCTCCTGATACATTGCATATATGTATATCCTTTCCGCCCTTGTGCTACTTTGAACCCAACTCCTTTGGCACCTTCCTTCCGCATTCAAATATGCATATAGAACACACACTTGCACGCAGCTAGTAGTATATATATACACGCACAACACAGGAGTCGCCAAACCAGAATCCTATCCACTTCGATCAAGCAAGGCAGCATCTCTTGACACTAGAGCTAGCTTTCACGTACGCCATGATCACAAACATGACTCAGGACGACTACGTCCAACTGTGCATCATGGCGCTCGCCTCCGCGGCATCGGGCGGCGGCGGCCGGGAAGCGGAGGGCCAATGGCTACAGGTTACGCCGCTGTCGACGGCGGCGCCAGCAGCAGCCTGCGATCTCTACAGGTGCTCCGTCTGCAGCAAGGCGTTCCCGTCCCACCAAGCGCTAGGCGGCCACAAGGCTAGCCACCGGAAACGGACGGCGACGCCTGTGCTGGCCCTGCACATATGCGCGTCGTCGTCGGGCGGCGGCAGGCATAAGTGCTCGGTGTGCCACCGGAGCTTCGCGACGGGGCAGGCGCTCGGAGGGCACAAGAGGTGCCATTACTGGGACGGGCTGTCGGCGTCGGCGTCGACGGCCACAGGCTCCGGATCATGCGTGACGGATTTCGACCTCAACCTGACGCCGGTGCCGGAGAGGGAGAGGGCCACCGCCAACATGGGAAGATGGGGAGAGGAGGAGGAGGTGCAGAGCCCTTTGCCGATCAAGAAGCGGCGGCTGTCGTCAGTTCCTTCCTTGGAGCTTAAACTAACCACTTGATTGATGCATGGTAGTATAATAAAGTGCTACAGCTGTCGCAACATTTGTTAATTGGTAGTACTCGAGTATATAGTTTCACTTCAAATGCTCAGTTTGTGATTACTTCTTGATTTTTATCTCCTTGTACAAGCAAATAATGTGAGCTAATTTCGACACATTTCATGGAAATATTTTGGCAGAGATATATCGGCACAACAGGTAATTAGCCCTCGCCTTCGCCTTTTTGATTTTTGACTTGGTCGTAGGATACATAGTTTTCTCCATCTTCTTCGAAGAGGTGTATGTGAGATTTTCAATCCAAAGGAAGAATAATACTGGCAGGTAGATGGAGAAGGATGGCTTAAATTAAGTGAATAGTAATGGGAGTCACACAACGTGTTTTGCATGTACATTTACGTCAGAGAACTTGTAAACTAAACTAATAAGTCATACGACTTGCGAACCCGTGCACCCGTGATCACAAAACCGGTCAACTGGGTGGTTTTTAAACAAAACCGGTCATAGGTAGACTAAATTTTTAGGTGATTTTTGACCATGTACAACCAACTTTGGGTAAATGATCCAAGGCTCATGAACTTTTGGTAAATAACCAATTTGGAAAAAAATCCTATGAAACCCGGTCTATATTCCTGAAGGATAGACCCGCCTTCATGCATAGTGGTTAGAAAAAAAGACTAATTAACACATAAAAAAAAGTATAGAAAACTGAAAATGGACACATGCCAGACATAAAAAAGTGGAACATGGATTTACCCCTCCTAAGTTGGACCCCCGGCACCATCATAGCCGTTGATTGATTCAAGATTCGTGCAAAAGTTCACTGGGCAAAGGGTCTAATTTTTTTGCATTTTAATCCTTGCAAATATACAAAATTATGCCCACTTAGACCCCATTTAAAAAGAGAAAACAACCAACAACCCACCCCGAGCCCTCCCAGCACAAACCCTAACCCACACCTACTCTCCCATCCCGCCACCACACCCCCAGCGTTGATGAGTCGTCCCCACCTCTCCTCCAGCTCCAGCCATGGAGCCTCCACCTCCCCAACCCTAAGTTGCCCCCACCTCTCATCCACCTAGCCGCCTCCCCCATCCCTCCTCCATCAACGCCACCTCGAGCTCCAGCCTCCACCATCCCTCCTCCACCAACGCCACCTCGAGCTCCAGCCTCCACCACCCCTCCTCCACCTCGAGCTCCAGCCTCCACCACCCCTTCTCGAGCTCCTCCACTGACGCCACTGACGCGCTTGGCGCCGTCGAGCTCTGGCCTCTCCTTCACCTCGTCGCCCCAACCCTGTCGCACCCCACCTCCGCCCCACCCCGATTTGGCTCCCCCTCTTCGTTCTTCTTCTTTTGTTTCTATTTTTACCTAGTGTTCGATGTGGATTTTTCTAGATCTATGTATGAATCTTCTATGACATAAATGTTGAGTATGAATCTTTGATGGAAATTCTATGAATCTGGGTGATGGGAGTACGATTTTTCCTTTGAATCTTGTTTTTAGATCAGATAGTGCATGGAATCTCTCTGAATCTTATATGGATTGTCAACTTTTTTGTTGGATCATGTATGGTTCTTGTGTGAATCTTGATTCACTTGAAAAAAAACCTAAGAATTTGTAATACGAATCTTGTATGTGTCAAGATTTAAATCTTCTATGGTTCTTTCAAGTTCCACCGTAAAATCTTACATGTTTTTTGTGAACCATGTATAAAATAGATATGTTTTGAGCTGTAGAAAAGCAAGCTCATGATCGTGTATGAAGCATGTATTCTCTTTGTATGAGGACCGTGTATGAAGAAAATGTATGAAACATGGATCTTGTGTGAGTCTAGGATAAAACATGTATGAAACATGGATCTTGTGTGAATCTTGTATGAAACATTGTTGGTATTAATCTGTGTTGAAATGTGGTGAAAGATAAAAAGAAAGGTGTTAAAAAACTATAATTTTTCATGTATGAATCTGTGATGAAAATTTTAGAAATTAAAATAAATATGCTAATTTCAGACAAAAAACTATATTTTTATTGTATGAATCTATGGTGTAAGTTTTTAGATTGGCTAATTAAATAAATAGTATCAAAATAAATTTTATCAAATGAGTTTGTTGAAAGTTTTTTATCAAGTTCCATTTGAAGATTCACCTGTGAATCAAAAACGAGAATGTGAAAAACCTTAAAAGGTGAGGGGGCGTTGTGCAAAATTTAAATGGATCTGAAGGAGGTGGGAGGGGCAATTTATAAAACTGCTAGCACGAATCTCCAACTTACGGGAGAAATGCATTGACCAAAAGAGTGTCTAGCAATAGACCGGGTCTCATAGGATATTTTTTTTCTCTAAAGGAAGCTGCATTGGAGACACCTACAACAGCTACGGTTAACCAGGAATTCAGGTGTGGCAGATCCGAACCGGCCGTGGCATGGTTTGCCTCCAGCGACCGAGTCGACGCCGGCGGGGCTGGGGACCAAAGCGGCGCCGGGGCATGTACTCGAGGGCGACCCTGGTTGGGACGCCGGAGTACACGGGAATCCAGTAGTTAGTACCAGACTGGATTGTTCTCCAGTCGTGTCCACTTCTCTTCGGTGTTCCTTCTCCTCTGGCCTCCACACTCCTCTAACCGCAACCAAAAGAGGAGCGCTCGATCGGTCCCCTCAAATCAAATGTTCTCCCCCGAGTCCCGAGCGAACATGAGGATCTCGCCAATGGAGGCCGGGGATCACAGCGGCAAGAGGGCGAGAACGGGGGAAGAGGAGGTGAAGCCGGAGGAAGGAGAGGTGGTGATGCAGGACGGCGACGAAGGAAGGACCGCATTGGTGGTGTCGGAGGCGCCCGTGGCGGATCAGCCGCCGCAGATGGACGTCAGGATGGACGTGGCGCTGCTCCACTGCCAGGCCTGCCTCCTCCCCCTCAAACCCCCAGTCTTCAAGGTACGTACGGTCTCTCATCTCATCTCATCCCACCGGAGTGATCCAAGATTTGTTTGCCAGGATGGATCACAAATTTATTTCGTGTTCTTGCTACGGAAATGTAAGATGATTTGATGTACCGATCGCAGTGCGAGGCCGCCGGGCACGTCGTGTGCTGCTACTGCCGCGCCGGCCACGGCGACATCTGCAGCCGCGCCAACACCCACTGCGGCGAGCTGGACGCCGTCGTCGGCTCCGCCAAGGTGCCCTGCCCCTACAAGGTGTTCGGCTGCGAGCGCTACGTCGTGTACCACGACAACGCGGACCACCAGCGCGCGTGCCAGTGCGCGCCCTGCTCCTGCCCGGAGCCCGGCTGCGCCTACATGGGCTCCCGCGGGATGCTCCTCGACCACTTCGCCGCCGCACACTCGCGCCTCGCCACCTCGGTCCGGTACGGCCGCTCCTGGAACCTCAGCTTCCCCCTGTCCCACCGCTGGCACGTGCTCGTCGGGGAGGACGACAAGAACGTCTTCCTCCTGTCCCTGGGCACGCTCGGCGCGGCCACCGCCGTGTCGCTGGTGTGCGTCAGGGCGGACGGCGCCCCGGCGCCCCAGTTCTGGTGCAAGCTCTCCGTCGAGCGCCCGGGCGACGACAAGGACAAGCTGGTTCTCATGGCATCCACCGTGGGAATCAGCGCGCTCACCGGTGGCGCGCCGCCGCCAGGCCAGGGGATGTTCTTGGCGGTGCCCCAGGAGATGCTCTACGGCGACATGCTCGCGCTCTGCATCCGCATTGATCAGCTCCGACCTGCCGCCGCTGCTCCCACTCCCAGCCCCAGGTCCACAACACCACAGGCGAGGGTGCCCAGGAAGTCTGTGTTTGTTTGATCTGGTGCATGCTATGCTGTGGACACCGCCGCTCAGATTTGTGTTCACATGAAAGGAACTGTTGCAAATCGTTTTTTTTTGGGTCAAATTGGAATGAATTAGGTCCATGTAAATCTCCTACTCGCAAAAGCTAACATCAGTTATTTATTTCTAGTTTGAGAACACTCTCCTTTTTCCCAATTGCTAAAAAGTGTTTGGAGGCCACGTTGTCTTTTTCAGCCTCCGTTTTAGGACCGTCCGATCTCATCCATCACCTAGCGCGTCCAGACAGAAAATATCTGGAACGGTAGCCTCAGACCGCTCCACACCTGGGCATTCAAACCGCCACCCACGTCTCGCTCCGCACGCCCCGTCCTTCTTCCCATTATCTCCGCTCCGCACGCCCGCAGTCTTCTCCCAGCGCGCGCAGTCATCTCCGCTCGTCGCAGGCGAGCCGAGGGAGGCGAGCTCGGTCCGCGGCAGAGGAAGGCGAGGGCGGCGACGTCGGTCCGCGGCAGAGGGAGGCAAGCTCGGTGTGCGGCAGAGGGAGGCGAGCTTTGTCCGCGGCTGAGGGCGGCGAGGTCGGTCCGCGGCTGAGGGCGGCGAGGTAGTGGGTGGGGTGGGGTGGATCTTCATCCTCAAGCTAGCGGCGACACCGTCTGTTGCCTCGCGGCCCCATTTCTCTCCCGCGGCGTCTGCGCGAATCGGAGGTGGCGGGTGTAGGGGGCATCCGTGGCGGGTGGATCTAGCTGGTGGTGGTGGGGCGACGACCTCTTCGGTGAAAGGACCGGCGAGATCCGCGACAAGTGAGGTTCACGGCGAGGTCGTCAAGATCCGCGGCAAGGCAGGTTCACGGCGAGGTCGGCTACCCGTGGTGGCTTCGAGCTCGCGGCGAGGATTTTGACTTCATCAAGCAACCAGAGGTACTCGTACTGCCTCCCCCTCTAAATGCCATGGCTAAATCCATCTGAAGTACTAGGATAATGCAGCGCGATGATGATTCCATTTTATTGGGCATTTTGTCTGTCATGTGTAGCTACCCGTGGTGGCATCGAGCTCGCGGCGAGGATTTTGACTTTATCAAGCAACCAGAGGTACCCGTACTGCCTCCCCCTCTAAATGCCATGTCTAAATCCATCTGAAGTACTGGGATAATGCAGCGCGATGATGATTCCATTTTATTGGGCATTTTGTTTATCATGTGTATGTTCTAGGGGGTGTGTATGGGATGTTGTAGGGTGTGTATGTTCTAGGGGTGTACGTTCTGAAGATGATGATTTTCGCCTTTTGTTTTAGCGCGTGCCATGTGTATGATTCCACATCTACTCAATGACCCGTGATCTATCTGTCATGCGTATGTTCTAGGGGGGGTGTATTTTTGGAACCAGCAAAGGCAAGGGCAAGGTGCATAACTCCCCAAGCATAAGTCCCCAAGCCTGTTTGGAGGTTTCTAGTGATGCTTTTTGTTAGTGCGTGCCGATTTATTTTTTGCTACTGCCCTACTCTATTTTTGGTAATCTAAATTCAAATTAAAATGCAGCATGATTATGCACTAAGTTGTTACTTTAAGTACATGATGTTTTTTTTTGCATTTTCATGACCCATGTTCTATCACGCGCTTTTTGTTTAGTGTGTGCCGATGGATTTGTTAGTAGCGTCTACTCTTGTGTTTGGCAGTAGTATATATGTGAGTTTTTTCTCTAGCATGGGTTTTTAAGTTGGGCTTTCAGTATGCTTACGCTTTATTTTTAGTTGATTTTTTCTTCATGATGTATAGTTTTGTTTTTCTCCCAACTTTTTGCTTAAATTGGTTTCAAAATCCTGTTTAGTTGGTTCAAAAATACTACAGAGTTGGTTCCAAAATACCACCTACTTGTTTTTTGCTCATGATGGATAAATTGTTTCTCCCAACTTGTTTAAATTGGTTTAAAATCCTGCTTAGTTGGTTCCAAAATACCACCTACTTGGTTTTGCTCATGATTCCAACTTTCTTAATTTGGTTCAAAATCCTACTTCTGCTTGATTTTTTTAGTTGCTTTGTTTTTTGTGATGGTTAAGTTGTGTGTTCCTCATGCTTAAGTTGGTTTCAAAAAACTACCTAGTTGGTTCATATGTTTTTTAGAACCTTTTTTGATTTTCCATGTTTTTAAAAGGTTGCTTTGCCCATAAAATAGTTAAGTTGGTGTTTTGCACATTGCCCTTGCTGGTGTACGCAAATTCACTAGTTTGTATACTGCATATCTGCATACTCGTGATCTATCTGCCATGCGTATGTTCTAGGGGGGTGTATGTTTTTTCGATGATTTTTGTCCTTTTTGTTAGTGTGTGCCGATGTATTTTTTTGCTACTGTCCTACTCTGTTTTGGTAATCCAAATTCAAATCAAAATGCAGCATGACTTACGCGCTAAGTTGTTACTTTAAGTACATGATGGTTTTTTGCATTTTTCATGACCCATGAACTATCACGCGCTTTTTTGTTTAGTGTGTGCCTATGGAGTTTTTAGTGCCCCTACTCTTTGTGTTTGGCAGTAGTATATATCTGAGTTGTTTCTCTAGCATGGGTTTGTAAGTTGGGTTTTTAAATTCAGTAGTTGTTTTTTAGTTTCTTTTTGTGTACATGATGTATAGTTTTGTTTTTCTCCCAACTTGCTTAAATTGGTTTCAAAATCCTGCTTAGTTGGTTCCAAAATACTACAGAATTGGTTCCAGAATACCACCTACTTGTTTTTTGTGATGGTTAAGTTGTGTGTTCCATCATGCTTAAGTTGGTTCCAAAATACTACCTAGGTGGTTCATGTGTTTTTTAGAACCTTTTTTGTTTTTCCATGTTTTAAATATGTTGCTTGCCCATGAAATAGCTAAGTTGGTGTTTTGTAGCATGTTTAAGTTGAGTATATACAAAGTTGTTTTATATACTTTAGCCTTTTGTATACTGCATATCTGTTTTTTCAGGAAGAACATAGTGTAAGCTGAGTTACTTTGGGGCTTTTTTACAGGGTAGAATATCACTAGGGACACATGGCTAAAGACAATACCAAACGCGTCCGCCTGCGCTTACCGGAAGATAATGCAGAAGGGGGGAGCAAGCAAGTCCCTCATGATGTAGCCAAAGGAAAATCTGTTGCGGTGAAGCCTACTCGGAAAAGATGGACCGTGGTACGCTTTACTGCTTTTTTTCTTCCCTGTTAATAGAGGCTAAACCTTTTAAATTTTTTGTTAAGGATCAACACTGGATTTGCTTTTTTTGCTGAAATTTTCAACAGCTTGGAAGGAACCGCGCTTCGCCTGCGAGGTTGTTTAAGTTGAACCAAATTTTGTCTCTAGAACAGAAAACTCTAATAGAAGAATGGGGATGGGGAGGGATGATAAAGGTTCAGGCTAAGGAGATGCCAGTGGATCTAAGCATGTGGGTTCTGTCTTGCTTTGACCCCATACGGAACGAGCTTGCCATCCCAGGGAGGGGAACAATCCCGGTGAATGCAGATTCATACACGCAAGTGCTTGGGATCCCGAACGAGGGGCAGCCTGTTTGTTATGAGATGGAGGCAGAAGCTATTGAGTTCTTCAACAGAGAATACAACATAGAGAGTGGTTCAGCACCGGAGTGAGCCGACTGGTGCAAAATGATAAAAAACATGGGTGGGGTGACAGACTTGAAGTTCCTTCGTGCATATTTTGCCGGTGCAATAAGCTGTTTTGTATGCCCGACTACTGCTTCTAGTATCAGTCCAAGGTGCTACAGGTCCCTTGTTGATCTCAACATATTTCGAAGGACCAATTTTGCCCAATTTGCTGTTGACCAAATTTCCACACAAGTAAAGAAGATGGGAGCAAAGAAAAAGTCTGTGTGCTGCTGCCTCCATCACCTCGTGGTAAACTTGCTGAAAACAATTCCCCTCTTTCCTATTATTTTTTATGTGACAAATCAAATTTGTAACAGAGATAGTCATCCTCTCTTTTCTAATGCAGATCCTCTACCTTGATTCTCTGGAGGTTGACGAGGTGGTGCAATCTGAAGAAAACTGTCCAGTCTGGGCTGAAGCATGGAATGACAAACTAATACAAGCTGTCGCACGCAAGGATTCTAAAGGCAATGGAGACTTTAGGAAACTAAGAGTAAGCATTTACTCCTTTTTCATTTTTTGTGTTTGATTTTTTTTCATTCTTTTTTTTATCTCTAGTGACGCGTGGGTAGCCAAGGACCATCTAACAAGTTTTTATTTTTTATGTGTTTTGATGACATGAAAATATAGCTGAAAGAAGGTGTTGGCGCAAACATAACTGATGGGCTTTTTGTGGGGATGACAAGGACTGAAGATTTTGTTTCTTCAAAGTTGCCGCGAAGCTTTCCATATAAGGTGAACCTAGATTATTTTGCATTCACTAGTTTTTGCCCTCCAAATGTATGTTGTATAATACTGCAAAAAATCAGAGACACTAACAATCGGCTAAGTTGTTTTCCTGTTACACCTAAGTTGGTTTCAGAAACTGCCTAACTTGGTTACTAAGTTCATTACTAAGTTGCTGACATAAACTGCCTAACTTGGTTTTAGTTGCTTGAGTTTTTTTAGTTTAAAAAATTTGCTTGCTCATGATGGGTATATTGTTGTATGCAGCATTCTAAAGTTGGATCTAAGTACTACTTAGTTGGTTCCTAATGTTTCATCAGAATGCTTTTTGATGTGAATTATCTTTTTTAAAAAAAGTTGCTTGCTCATGATGGGTATGTTGTTGTATGCAGCATTCTTAAGTTGGATCTAAGTACTACTTAGTTGGTTCCTAATGTTTCATCAGAATGCTTTTTGATTTGAATTTTCTTTTTTTAAAAGTTGCTTGCTCATGATGGGTATGTTGTTGTATGTAGCATGCTTAAGTTGTATCTAAGTAGTACTAAGTTGGTTCCTAATTTTTCATCAGAATGCTTTTTGATTTGAATTTTCTTTTAAAAAAAGTTGCTTGCTCATGATGGGTATGTTGTTGTATGCAGCATGCTTAAGTTGTATCTAAGTAGTACTAAGTTGGTTCCTAATAGTGATTTTATTTGTTTTTGGCAGAACAAAAGGAAGA
Organism: Avena sativa; assembly: GCA_916181665.1. Classification (NCBI taxonomy): domain Eukaryota; kingdom Viridiplantae; phylum Streptophyta; class Magnoliopsida; order Poales; family Poaceae; genus Avena; species Avena sativa. The sequence continues at coordinate 383,768,309 of OV702284.1, forward strand.
TTGCTGTTATGCTTGGGGAGTTATGCACGGACATATCAAACAGGCTTGGTGCTTTTGTGGAAGCTATTGGAACTATGGAAAGCGCGGAAAGTTCTAGCCATGCTTAGGCTAGAAGGAAGAGACAAAGGATTGATAGAGGCGACGGTGACGATGGGGATGACGAAGACAACAGTGACAACAATGAAGATGATGATTCTGAAGACAGCAGCGACGGTGACGATGGGGAAGATGGCAATGATAAGGAAGATGAAGAGGACAGGAATAACAACAATGGATTAGATAGGGAAGATGATCATGGGGGAGACCAGTGTGGTGACTCGCACAAGACACCGAGAAGATCTTCTAGGCTAACACCAACAAAGGGACACGATGGTCCTGCTAGCAACCTAAGAAAGAGGTGCACTGATTCTGAAATCCATGCAGATGCCGGTGCAAAGAGAAGCGCTGATTCACCTTCATTCTCCACGTGGAGTCCGTTCGCAGACCCGGGAGTAATGGAAGCACCATCCCTTGCAAGTGTGCCTCCACTACAAACAGATCAGGTTGGAGGAGAGGAAGAAATACAGAAGCTAAGAGCAGAGTGCTTCAAACTACAGAATTTAGACATAAGAGGTGATGTGCAGCAACAGAGGAGGAGACATAAAGTTGCGGCGCACCGTGGCCTCCCAGACCAGCCATGCTCACCAAACACCCCTGTCCGCGGCTCAACAAGAAATACAGCAAGCGCATTCCCTCCCGAGGTTGGCGAAACATGTCTAAAGCAAACTGCAACTACACCACTGGCACGAGCAGGTACTCTAGATGGAAGAGCAACCAGCAGCAGGAAGCAGGAGGCCACGCGTGAAACTTGTCCACCACCGGCACCAAAATCAGATCCATTGGTTGAAAAGAGATTATGGTAGGAAAGATTGAATCAAGCTTGTGATGCACCATCTTTTGATCTTGGTTTGGATAGCCCAGAGAAGGATGAAAACATGGGACTCAACAATGCTTCAAACCTCCCGCAGTCAGTTATAACCCCTGTAAACTTGGATTCTGAAAGGTTCAATTATGACGATGATTGGGATGAACAGACTTGGAGAGAAGCTGTATCTGCTGTTGAAAGAGTAGAAAGGGAGAAAGGCATCCAAGAAACTGTGGTTAGTGAGCAAGCTGACACTGGTTTTGACACACAAGCAGATACAGGAACTGAAGCTGTAGTAAACTTCGGTGCATCTGCCAGTATTGCAGCAGCAGAGCGTCCGCAAGTTCAGGGAACCAGTCCTGTGGTTAGAGAGCATCCTGATGCTGGTTTGAACACACCAACAAGGGCAGGGATTGGGGTCAGATTCAACACTGATGCATCTGGCAGTACTACAGCAGCAGAGCGTCCGCAAGTACAGGGAAGGAGGATTGTTAGGCAGGGACCTTGCATGAAATCCCCTTACTTCTCGTATGTTGACAAAAGGGTTTTTACATGCTCTACCGAGGTGAAAGATACATACAATGCAGTTACTACACATGGAAAAAGAGCTGGGAGGGGGCAAGATGTTGACAAGACCCCAATTATTGTCAGCTATGACAAGTTTTTCGTTTCTCTAAGAGATCTAGCCAACTCAATGTTGCCAGGCGGGTGGGTGTCGAACACTGTAATGGAACTCGGAATCGAATCCATAATGCTACGGAAACTTAAGAAGATAAAGAAGCTCGTCATGCCTTTGAGGGTTTCGGTAAATATACTCCACACAACTTCTTTCTAGTTTAACTTGCTTACATTGGTCATTAAGTTGTAATTTTTTCAGAATTCATTTAAGTTTTGCACTTTTTTCCTTACTAAGTTGTATACTGAAATCCATCAAGTTAGTTTCTTAACTTTGTTCAAAATCCTCCTTAGTTGGTTCATCCTTTTTGATAGTTGCTTGTTTTTACGATGGTAAGTTGTTGCTTGCAACATGCTTAAGTTTTGTTCTAAAATTCTACCTAGTTGGTTTTTGATATTTTTAGAATGCTTAAGATTTGTCTTTTAATTTTCTTAGTTGCTTATAAGTTTATAAGTTGGTTTCATGATGGTTCTAAGTTGGTTATTGAAACTGCCTAAGTTGGTTATTCAAACTGCCTAAGTTGTTTTTACTGCTTTTGGGTTTACCTTTCAAAGATGGCTAAGTTTGGTTACTGCTTTTCTTTTTTTGCAGTCTCTTCTGAAAGATCTGGATTATAACAAAAGAGAGCTAAAAAAGCATTTTGGAAAAGTTCCTGCCCATCTTGACAGGAAAGACAGTGTAAGTACTTATTCTCCATTTTTTAGCTCGTATTCGCAACTTTCATTTTTTTAACAACCAAACTTTTTAAACTTTTGCAAAACGCAGGTCCTGCTCCCTGTACTTGAAAATCTGGCACCTGATGCGCCAGTCCCCGTCAATCACTACTGCCTTTTTGTCATTAACTTAAGGGACAAAAGATTTGAGGTGCTCGATTTCATAAGGTCTTTGGAAGACAAGAAGCTCGCAACACAAGTTGAGGAAATAGTTGCTCCCATCAAGACTTTATGGAAAGAGAACTATTCAAGCTCAACAATACAGATCGCGACATTCAAAGTTGAAGATATCAACCCTCCAAAGCAGTCATCAAAGTGAGAACAGCAACATAATTTCTGGTTATGTAGTAACTTTTTTATTTTTTTTGAGTTGTGTTTTGCCTTTATGTTTTTTTGCACACTGAAAATACTATTTACTCACTAAAGTTTGGTTACTGAAATATGCTACAGTTTGTGTACTGTTTTTTGGCTCTATACTTAAAGTTGCACTTGTACAGCTACTGGGTTTTTCCTAAAAGTTGGTTACTGCATATACTAAAGTTGTGCATACTGTTGGGTATAAGTTGTGTTATTAAAATAGACTAAGTTGTGTACTATTACTAATGTTTTTTTTGCTTAAGTTTTTATACTGGAAGTAGCTTGCAAAAGGTTCTGTTTTCACATCAAAAATAAACTTGAATCCTAAAAACATTATGTTGGATCCTATGATCCATTAAGTTGGTATAACACGATGCTTAAGTTGCTTTTTATACTGAACATGTAAATGGATATTCATGGATAATTAGGTTTCTTATGGATTTTCATGTACAACAACATGGTTAGAGTTTCCTTGATTCTCTAGTGTTTATTTAGTTGTTCTCAAAATATAGTAAAGTTGTTTTCCAGTTGGCTAGAAAACAACTTAACTAACACCTTTTTTCGTTAATTTCTCTATTCATTTGCAGCAACGAATGCGGAATTTGCACCTTATTCAACACTGAGCACTAGAATGGTAGGAGTCTTCCCAAATATGATTCATCACATGTGCCAAACATCAGGAAGCTACAGACTCATACATGGGTCTCTTCTAAGAACACTAGCAACTAGAAAACCATCCTCAAACTGAAATAAGGTATGTAATCAAAAACAAATCAAATTACATATTTGCACTACTTTTTTCCCAACCTAAAAGTACAAGTCGCGGCGTTATGGCCAGGCTGATTGCACACAGTACATAGAGTGCTTTTTTTTGCTTGCAACTCAATACCAAATGGTATTCTCCCTTTCTTCCGACCTTTAGTGTTATACCTGGGAGGATTTAAAACTACAAATTCTTCTCTATTTGGTGCAACCACATAACCTGCTTCGGGCTGGGGACCTGCTGTTGGTGCACGACGCACATTAGGAGCCGAGGAAGTTGCACGTTGCACTTTAGGAGCTGGTGTTTGCTGCTGCACATTTGGAGCTGGTGTTTGTTGCTGCACACTAGGAGCTGGTGTTTGCTGCTACACATTAGGAGCTTGTGTTTGTTGTTGCACATTGGGAATTGTTGTTTGGTGCGGCACATTAGAGTTGACATTTGTTTTGGTTGCTTTCTTCTTCCGAACTTTGTTCAGTTGTGCAAACTCTGTTTTCATCTCCCTAATGTGTCTACGGGCAATGGCTTCCGCTTGATCTGATACACTAAGGACCTTAGCCATTTGCACAAATGATTTTGACAAGTTCGCAAATCGTAGTTTCTGCCGGGACACTTCAGACATCACATTATCTTGTACTGGATCTGTAGGAAACGGTGCGTCCTCAATTGCTTGCTGAGTCCACCTTTTCAGTATGAACCTATCTGGTATTGCATCAATTCCTATGTGAGTAAACACTTTTAGTACATGGCAGCAAAGAATACCATCGCGTTTGATCTTGCAACAATCGCAGTTGAAATGTCCACCATTAGCATTTACCATGTAGTTCCTAGACCAATAAGGATAGCACTTGACATTGTTAGGAACCAACAAGTACATGTTCTGGCCTGGTGTTTGCACGTTGTAACGGCCAATAAGTTCAAATTCTAGTATGAACCGTAGGTAGATGTCCTGAGTATAAACAGCCAACACATGCTTCTCTATTGGGAATGGGGACCATGGATTCACCTCTAGCTCATCCGTCCGATAATCATTGTTGCCTTCCCTGCCCAAAATCTTCCCCTGGATCTTCTCATATTGCCTAACAAAGTGCTTAATTGAATTCTGGGGGTTTATGTAACGCTTTAGAACTGCATTGAAACCTTCACTCCTCTGAGTTGACTGCAGAAATGGGAAGAAGCGCTCCCTGAAGTAGCATGGAACCCATGTATGAGCATTCTTCTTTAACGAAACAAAAGTCTCATTTTTCGACAATTCCCACTTCGCGATCAGTTCAGTCCAACTTGCTTCAAACTCTTCAACAGACATGCATTCATAAATGCATTCATTGAAATCATCAGCTAAACCAGGATGCCGCCCTAGGAACGAACCCAGCTTCTCATTAGCGTTTTTCATGACGTGCCAATGACAGTTTCTGTGCCAACTCTCAGGGAAGATGTCTGAAATCGCTCTCGCCATAGACCAGTCCTGATCTGTGATAATATTGTCTGGCTGTACACCATGCATGGCTTCAAGGAACTCCCTAAGTAGCCACTTAAAACTTTCTTCCCTCTCATCTCTAATGAAACCGCAGCCAAGCATAAATGTTTGCCCATGTCTGTTTATCCCAATGAACGGAGCAAAGGGCATGTTGAAGCGATTTGTACAGAAAGTTGTGTGGAATGACACACAATCATGGTACGCCTCTACGTAAGCTTTCCTTGCAACACTGTCAACCCAGAATATGTTTTCTACTCTGTTCTCTGCATCAAAAGAGAATTTGAAGTAAAACTCTAGGTCTTTTTGCTGCAACTCCTTGAAGTATTCGAGCGTTTCACCAATGTCAAGCTCCCTATTTTCATTCCTGAATTCGGACCGCATGTTTGATATTGTCTTGGGTCCATATGGGACAAAAGCATCTTCGCCATAAAATTCAGACATAACCTCCATCATGCGCCCTACACACATGCAAAAACAAAAAAACTAGGCATCATTAGAACCAACTAAAGTAGTTTTTAGACACTAACTTAAGTATCATTGGAAGCAACTAGAAAAATAAAATAAAAATAAAACATTCAAAAAAATTAAGAAAACACCTTAGTACTTTTTAAAATTCAACTTAAACATGTACAAGCACCAACTTTACCATCACTAGTAAGCAACTTAAAAAATCCCCGAACACAGAAGCAACATTTAGTTTTCAGAACCAACTTAAGTATGATGCAGACAACAACTTAAGCATCATCGGAAGCAACTAGAAAATAAAATAAAATAACACATTCAAAAAACATTCGGAAAACACCTTAGTACTTTTTAAAATTCAACTTAAACACGTGCAAGCACCAACTTTACCATCACTAGTAAGCAACTTAAAATCCCGAACACAGAAGCAACATCATGTGGCAGTTAGCTTCTTTTTTAAAGAGCAATTGGGTTTAAAAACACACACCTGTTTCTAAGTTGCAGTTATGTAGGCACCTCAGGAATTCCTTTTCATCACTGGGAATGCCCCTATGTGATCTCAAGTACTTTGTGAAAGATGGCTTCACAATCATGGGATGGTTATGCTCAGTAACAAAATAGGTCACCTCCCACTTGTTATTAATCAATTTGACAAACATCCTAGCTAGGCATTTTGTTTGTTTGATCATTTCCCTCTTGCGCTTAACTCCAAGCCTGCTACTACTTTTTGATCTTGATGGCACACCTTCTCCATCTTCTGCACCGTCACCATCTAGCTGAATAGGGCTGACATCTTTAACAACAGTCATTTTTTCTATTTGCTCTTCTTCTTCTGATTTTGGCCTACGATACTTGTTACACACAAATTGTTGTTTCTCAAGTGTGTTTGTGTTCCTATCTCTCCTCGAAGTATTAGCCTTTATTGAGAAACCAAGCTTCAGAGCATAAGCATTGTAATTATCTTGATTTTGGCCTGCGGGCTAGATGCAACTTCCTCATTCATACCAGCAGCACCTTCCGCTAAGTCAGGGTAAGTGGTTGATTCTGTATGAAGAGCAGCTGCATCCAAGCTGTGGTTGGCGACAGCGGGCAGTGGACCATTGTGATGCGGGCCCCTGCCACTGTGTTCAAAAGAATCACCACCCACCACACCTTGCTCATGCACCATTGGGTCTGGAGATTCTCCAACAACATCGGGAACAAAATCTGCTGCGGGAGGCTGAGTACAAAACTGAGGCTCATTAACATTGTCATCTTCTAAGGGGGGCATTCAGATCCAAACCAGACATCCTGCAAAAACATAACAAAAACAACTATTTTTTTGGGTTACTGTGATTTTTGCATGCACAAAGAACCAACTTAGTATAGTTTCCATGATCAACATAGGTATGTAAAAAAGAAGCAACTTAGGCAGTTTTAAGTAAGCAACATAGGTGTATTTTTGCTGAAAAGCAACTACAGAAGTTGCTTTCTTTTCTGTCATCTGTACTAATATGTTTTTGCTGTGATTTTTGCTGAAAGCAACTACAGTTAGTTTCTTTTCTGTCATCTGTGCTGATATGTTTCCATATATTATTTTCGCAGATCGAGTTTCCACCTCAAACAAGAACAGGACATCCACACGACAAAAAGGGCATCAACACATAAAAATGTCCTTTTTCCTGTTGACCATGGTGCTTTTCTTCTTGTTTTACTGAATCAAAACATACTGTTTCTACCCGCAACTACTTTGGAACTACCCCTGGGGTTTCTATGGGCAGGCTTTTGTCTGTGTATTGTAATTTGTTGTCAAATGTTTTACCGTGTTACTGTGTGGTATTACCAGCAACTACTTTGTTTCTACCCTTGTTTCTAAGTTGCAGATCACATCATCTTTGCACTGATCTAGTCTGAGATTTTGCTGGACAAGATTTTTTATGCGTGCAAGTTGTTTTTTATGCTAGCTGGGTTTTTGCACATAATCTGTGAATCATGATGTATTTTTGGCTAGAAGCAACATCTGGATCTACATGTTAGAGGTAAGAGTAGAGAGGGGTAGTTTTTACCTTTCTTTTTGATTAGTATCCTTCTCCTGGGGGGTTATGTGGGGGAGCTCACTATCGCTTCTAGCCTAGAGAGATCTGGAAGCAGAAGTTCTTCTGTTGCTGTTGTCATCCATGGAGATCTGGAGAAAAGAAGAAAGGGGAGGAGATAAGGAGGAGGGAGAGAGGAGTCGTGGGGGGGGGGGGGGGGGTGGGAGGTGTGGGTGCCTGTGTTGTCTTGCAGAAGAAGAAGATGCCAGGTGGAGGGGGTCAGGAGGTGGGGGTCAGGGGGAAGGTGCCGTGTTGCCCGTTTTATTGTCCCCGGGTTGCTTTTCCTATCGAGCATAGGGGTTTGTCGTTTTCTGGAGGCTGGAGCAGACTAACGAGCCCCGGGGGGCTCCCTAGCCGCGTCCCTCCTTTTTTGTGAATAACCTGACCTGATACTCAGATTATGCATTTTCTTGACCAAGTGGGCATAGTTAATACGTGCAACAGTCTAAGGTTACATTCAAGGTCAGAGATTCATCTAAATAGCACATACTAATGTTCTTCGTAAAAGAATTATGCAGCTTGCACTATTAAATATAAAATAGCAGAGTTTTTTTTCCCTCACATTAGGGCTCTTGTCCTCGTGCCGACCTTGACGGCGTCGAGATTCTTTTTCCCTCAACCGCCCTTCCCACCGGTGCCTCCGCTCGGGCCGACCCAGTGGTAACCCTGTGTTATTGCCGGCCTTGGTGTGTCTCGCTGGTGGTGTGGCGGATTGGGAGATCGATGACCGGAGTTTTGCTAGGGTTTTGGTGATGGATCCAAACAATCCTAGTTCTGGTGGGGCTGGAGGTTGCTAAAGACGATCTGGAGGCGATGATGAGGAATCTAGGGTTGTAGGAGGAGGATCTCAATGATGTTGTTTTCGAGGATCAACCTCTACCTTCGGAAGATGCAACCAGATGGATTGCGATTGCAAGAGTGCATACAGATCGTGATTACAACGACTTCGGGTTCTATAAGAATATGCGATCAGCTTGGGATCTTGCTCAAGAGGAGTTTAGATCATTGAAAAATAATCTACCCACCATGCAATTTTCTTGTCTCGGATTTTGGGATAAGGTGATGGAAGGAGGACCATGGACTTCAGAGGTCACCTAGTAATTTTGGCTCCATATGATGGGTTCACTAAACCATCTGAAATTGCTCTGCATAAATTTAAGATTTGGATTCAAATTCATGATCTTCTAGATGGGTTTAAGCCTATGGTAGAGGCGCTTACCAGAAAAGTGGGGGAGTTTGTGTAGATGGAACCAACAACAACAGGTGACTTCTCTAGGAATTTTTTCCGCGTTAAAGTATCGATTGATGTCCTAAAACCCTTGAAGAATCGTGTGCCGATAATCAGGGCTAGGAAGCGGTAGATATTTCTTGTAAAATATGAGAGGTTTCCTGATTGGTGTGCACTATTTGGTATGATCGGGCATCTAACTACTAAGCACGGTGATGGGATTCTTCCTGCTTCTTCTCTAGGTTTTAAAGACCTGAAAGAAATTTGGGCCTTTTGATCATCTGGTCAAGGTAGAGGATGTGGAAGGGGCTCTCTGAAGGGTTTCGTAGCATGGAAAACAAAAAATTTCTACCGCATACAAACAAACAAGCCAAGATCTATCTACTAGATTGTAGCAACGAGTCGATAGAATAACTCACCCTCGAAGATTCCAAAGTGTTTAACGAGAGCGGATTCTCGTGGGTGATGTAGTCGTACTCTTCCCGATCTCAAGATCGCGTAGACGATCCTTCCGGCGCTGCGTTCCGGCAGCGCTCCCGCAGTCGGTCACACGTTCGGTACTTGACGAAGACCTTCCTCTCCCTTGTTCCAGCAGGCAGCGGAGGTTGTAGCACTCTCCTCGCGATTCCGGTAGCACAACGGCGTGGTACCGGAAGTAGAGGGGAGATCTCGCAGGGCTTCGCCTTAAGCCGGAGCGAGTATGGTGGAGTATGAGAGAGTCCCTCGACGATCTAGGGTTTAGACACGCCAAGGAGGAAGCTTGGCCGGTGGCTAGGGTTGCTAGGCGGCGGCGGCTTGACCTAGGGCGGCGGCGGCGACAGCAGGTGGCGGCGCCGACGGCTTAGGGTTTGGAGGAGAGGATCTTGTGTGTCTCTAGGAGGGAGCCCTGCCCCTCCTTATATAGGTGGAGGGGCCGACCAGCCAAGGGGAGGGAGGGGAGTCCCTCCCTAACTCGGCTTGGTGGGGCGACGGCGGTGGGGAGGAGGGACTCCTCCCCAACTCGGTTTCCTCCTCTTTTTCCACTTCCCAAAAATAGCCGTTTGACTTTCAAACTAGCCGTTTGACTTTTCAAACTAGGATTTGATTTAATCCTTTATTTTGTTCAGCGATGACACTTAGTACATGATTCAGTCATACCAACTTGATATAACACATTCATGTACCCTTCCCCTCCGGAGTGCCGGACATTCCGGAACCTTCTAGAACATTCCCGATGAAAACACCGGAATCATTCTCCAACTCCGAAACGGGACTTTCCTTATATGAATCTTATTCTCCGGTCCATTCCGGATCTCCTCGTGATATCCCGAATCCCATTCGAGACTCCGAACAACATTCGGACTCTTTCTCATCATTCCATAACTACTCAAACAACGTCGAATCCTTAAGTGTGTCTCCCTACGGTTCGTGAATTATGCGGACATGATCGAGACACTTCTCCGAACAATAACCAATAGAGGAATCTGGAAATTCATATGGCTCCCACATATTTCTATGATTACTTTGCGATCGAATGAACCACTTACATACGATATCAATTTCCCTTTGTCTCATGATAGTTTACTTATCCGAGGTTATGATCGTCGGTATCTCTGCATACCTAGTTCAACCTCGTTATTGATAAGTACTCTTTTCTCGTTCCCGTGATATGTGATCCCTTGTGAGCCAGTCACATGCTTGCAAGCTAATTGGATGACATTTCACCGAGAGGGCCCAGAGTATATCTATCCGTCATATGGATGGACAAATCCCACTCTTGATCCATGTGTCTCAACCAATACTTTCCGAACACTCAATGCCACCTTTATAGCCACCCAGTTACGGTGTGGTGTTTGATGTCATCAAGGCATCCATCCGGTAAAGGTGATATGCATGATCTCATGGTCGAAGGAATTAGATTACTATGTATCAGAAAGCATATAGCAATTGAACTATTAAAATGACTTGATCTTTATGCTACGCTTATCTATAGGAGTATGTCCACCATATCATTCTCCTAACGATATGATCTTGTTGTTTAATAACATCTCAATGTTCATGATAGGGAAACCACAATCATCTATTAACCAACAAGCTAGTATTATATAGAGGCTTTACTAGGGACTCTTATTTTAGTCTACAAATCACACAAGTATTAATGTTTCCTTGTTAATACTATTATAGCATGAATGTAAACATTTATCATAAACACAAAGATATAATAATAACTATATTTATTATTGCCTCTAGGGCATATCTCCAACACTCTCCTACTAGCCGTGGCCGAGGCGGAGGGTTTAAGGAGTATGATTCTAAGGAAGATGCAGACCACACCTGACCATATATTCTTCCTTTGTCCTCTTACCGTATGTGGTGAACATGAAGACACGGACCACATCTTCCTTTGTCCTCTTGCCCACTTTATGCGGAGCGCGGTTAGGGAACTGCTAGAGTGCGACTGTGACCCCTTTGTGTCATGCAGATGTGTTTACTCTTAGTCAACTCCAATACTGGATAACCTAGATGGGTACTCTGGGTTTGTGTGGCAACACTTATGTGGACACTTTGGAATGTTAGAAACAAGTGTAGCATAGAAGGGGTATTCCCTACACTGGCCACTAACCTGCTATATAAAATGCATGTCTACCTTCAGAGTGTGGAATATAGTTGCTAGAAGGGAGGACAAGCCTGCGCTGGAAGATGCGATTGGCAAGATTCGAGCTCTCCACGGCACCACCAGGGATGACACGAGATTATTAGTTCTTCCCGATGTCGATTGTCATATCGAGCCTTGTATCTATCTTGATTTTTGTGATGTAAAACCTGAAATGTTGTTGCGGTTCTTACCGCAGAACCTTGTATGATGCTGCCGACACGGATTTATTAATTTAAAATCGGGCTTCTCCCGAGCCTTTTGTCTAAAAAATAATCATTTTCCAAATCATTCAGAACGCTACAAGTATACATCCGATGTTATTTTAGGGACAATTGTTCTTGATGTTGTTCAAAAAGATAGAATACACCAATCGGGGTGGCAATGGGTACCCATGACCCGTGTATCCGTCAGGATAAACCAATTAGAGGTACGAGAATAGGACAAAAAATACTCATAGGTAAATGGAAAAATTCTATACCCATCGGCTAGAGTGGTACGTGTTTAGAATTGTAAAACCCATACTCACATACTCATCTACTCGTCCAAATTTGACAAGTGGGGCATTTGTAATATCTAATCATACTTAATGTTTTCCTAATTATGCATTGACACTAGAAAGGTCGTCTCGCGCTTCCTAGTCCCACGATTGTCCGTAGGTTAGCTAGTATCGCTTCACATCCCACCATGTGACTACCATAGTCTATTTTTATGTGATTAAATCCTAATTATCAAGCGATTAGTATCGATCTCGTATTTCTCCTATCCATCGCAACTTCATGAATCACCGCTAGGTTTAACGCTAGACAGTCGGTGCCTCTATTCCAGGTTTGATAGTTGTATCGATGTTTATAATGTCCCGCTATTTTTCTTGTTTTGATGTGTTTAAAACAGGGTACCTTTACCTGCAGGGACCCATTTACCCTGTCGAGTGACGGTATGGAAAAAACTTATACCCGTTGATGAGTATGGGTATGGATAACGAGTAAGATCAGAGGGGACGAGTAAGAGTATAGGATGGCTCCACCCATATTCATACCCTGCGGGTGCCATCCCTATACACCAGGATGAATCATGAATGTGAACCAGGAATATAGACTTTTTGGAGCATGACATTGCCATCACGAAAGTCCTTTCATAATGAGCAAGTCCAGGTTGCTCTGAAAAATATGATCCTAAGTTCTAAGGTTAAGTGCGAAGAGATGGTGTGCACTTGTGCAAACATGGCATATCCAATCTGGAAAAAAATACTTATATGATTTCCTTTCGTGTGTGAACAAGAATCACATGTACAATCTGTGAGAAAAAGCGAGAGCTAAATCGATCCTCACAATTATAGAAATGAAACTTAACCGGATCGTGGACTTAGAGGATCTCCATTAGCATCCCACAAACCACGTTCAACGAAAGCGTTAGATTGGTCGCTTGGGTCACGCCGCTGAACTATGTCGGGTTTGAGACACATCTGTTCCCAGTCGCGTACCCTAAATGTTGTCGTTTAACCAAATGAAATTTACTAAAAGTACAACGAAAATATACAAACTTGATGAAATTTAACTAAACTTAAGCGGAAACTAAATCTAATAAGCGCCACCATTCCCACCGGAGGGACCGGCCTCATTGTCGTTCTAACGAGTTATCAATGGAAAGCATAATAAGTTATCAACCCCAAAAGTTAATATCTTTTAAAATGTTTTGGCGACCTTTTTTAAGATCATAAATACTATGTGAGTTACCATGTTGATCACATGTTGATCACTTCATATTTACTAATGTGTACACCAAGTTTTTCACTTGACACCGTACTAACTACATCAACACAGTGCAAGGTAACTTTTCAGTAAAAATGACTTGGTAACTATATCATCATTATGTTGGTAACTATGTACTCAACACTTAGATAACTATATCAACATCATGTTGGTACCTACATACTCAACACCTTAGTAATTACGTCAACACCACATTGGTAACTAATTAAACATTTTAGTAACTACAGCAACACCACGTCGGTATATATACACACTCAACACCTTGAGTAACTAGATCAACATCACTTTAATAACTTCTTATTTAACGCCTAGGTAAAAACAACAACACCATTCACATTGGTAACTAAATAATTAACACCTTGCTAATTAACTTTGGTATCATGTTGGTAACTTCTTATTGAACACCTTGATGACTAAATCAGTATCTTGTTTTTTTTTTAAATCAGTACCTTGTTGGTGACTAGGTACTCGACACCTTGGTAACTACATACTCACTATGTTGATGACTAGTTACTCGATACCTTGGGACACTTTATAATACTCGTATTGATACTGGTTACTCGACACTTTGGTAAACACATAGGAAACACCTTGATAACTACTACATCCATCCCAGAGCTTAAGGTTTATATTTTTTCAAAAGTCAAACTACGTAAAGTTTGACCATGTTTTTAGAGAAAAAAAATTAATATTTACAGTACGAAATTCATACCTTTGATACATCATGAAATATATTTTCACATTCTATCTATATAATATCATAGTTATTGATAATTTTCTAATAAATGATCAAACTTTTCATAGCTTGACTTTTTTAAAAATATAAGCCTTAAGTTCTGGGACAGAGGAAGTAAATTATTAGCACTTTGGTAGTAATATCATGACCATAATTGCTAACTATCTCACCAACACCTCGGCAACATCATCATTTGAGATGAAAGTGGTAGTTTGTTTGATTTGAAAGTGATAGTTCATTTGAGTTGAAAATGATTTTCCCACCCTTTATTTCCCTCCCCCCTAAAACTAACCCGAGGCTGTCCTAGACTAGGTGGAAAAACCGGGCCTCCAGTTCTTCTCCTTGCTTCCCCTTTGTTCTTCCTATAGAGCCCATAACCATCCCACCACCAGCGGGCTGCCAAGTGGCGGATCTAGAAATTTGTTGAAGCTTGGCAAACATATCTAGATCTAAAGTGCCATTTTCAGACAAAACTGTTGTAAGAAATCAAGCATGTAATGCAAGCTATTGCATCAGCGTCAAGCCTGGGTGGATGCCCAGGCTGGATGGACCTTGGGTCAGCCTATGAGCATGCCAGAGAGCCGTCGTAGCTTACCACCCGCAAATCCGTCTCGACAACCCAAATTGCCTAATCCCTAGCCACATCGTGACCTTTCCGCGCCACTGCACGACTCCCAAATCTCCTACCGCCAACGCATGGAATCAACCACTAGACAAACACCCCGGCGACCCGGTGCCTTGCGTCATCGTCTTATTGAGTAGAGCGGGAGCTCCCGGTCTCCCATCTTGGTACATGATGACCCACAAGTATAGGAGATGTATCATAGTACTTTCGATAAATAGGAGCGTTGATCCCAATGAGGAGCAGAAGGTGCTGAACAGTGGTATGGAGCAGCAACTCTCTGTAAATACTTAGCAACCGGATTTTAGTGGTTTTCTGATAAGGCAACAAAACAAAGAGCAAGTAATAAAGAACAAACGCAGTAAGTGGCCCAATCCTTTCTTAGCAAATTACAAGCCGGTGGAAATACTTATAAAGATCAAACGTTCTCGAGGACACATGGGAATTCTGTCAAGTGCTTTCGCTTCAAATAGCTGAGTACTCTTCTTTGGTGTTGTAAGTGTTGTGTGGGTGAACCTGTGCTAATGTACCGACCATATTTGGACTAATACATACTTGTGATTAAACCCCCTGCAAACATCCGTAACTACAGGAAAGTAATTAAGATATAAATCTAACCACAGCCTTAAACTCTGAGATCCTACGCTCCCTTATGCAATGGTGTCCTAACGGGGGTTCAGGTTTCTGTCACTCCAGCAACCCCACAATTAGTAGCCAAATACACAATGCATTCCCCTAGGCCCATAAATGGTGAAGTATCATGTAGTCGACGTTCACATGACACCACTAGAAGAATATCACCACAACTTAAATACTAACCATTGAATAATAACTCAACACAGATCCACTAATAACAACATGACTTCTCCCATGTCCTCAAGAACTAAACGAACTACTCACAAGACATCATATGCATCAAGATCAAAGATGATATGATAATGGATAACAATCTGAACATAAACAATAATCCAATGGTTCCACCCACAAGCATCAACTACAATAGTAATTAACACCGGGAAAGTTTCCCCTAAGAACTAAAGCAATATCCAACACAATTGTTACAGCAGGACGGAGTGGTGATGATGGTGCTGGTGGAGATGATAGTGTGGATGATGATCCTGATGAAGCCTAGCTTGATGACGGTGTTGATGGCGATGATCTCCCCTCTCCGGGAAGGAATTCCCCTGGCAGAAATCGGTCTACCGGAGAGATCTTTCTGTCTCGGTGTTTTCCGCCCCCAGAGGCGGCGGAAATCTATCTGTGGTCGCTCTTTTGGCCTTAGGGTTCCATAGGAAAGATATAGGCGAAGGGGCGGAGTCGGAAGCCGGGCAGGTGGGCCACACCTGCCCTAGGCATGGGGTCAGGTGGGCCCGCGCCTAGGGGGTGTGGGCCCCCTGTGGCCCCTCTTTGTCCCTCATTCTGGCTTCCTCAATCTTCTGGAAAAATAATATTTTCCCATATTTTTCTGGTATTTTTCTGATCTTCGCGAAATTGCATCAAAACGCCCTCTTTTCCATCAGAATCCAGACTCCGACAGTCCATCCTCCAAGAATCATCCAACATGCATAAATAGTGGAAAAGACATAAGTAATACCTCATAATAAGACAAATATCAATGAATAGAGGTAAATTATGATATAGAATGGTGATGCAAATTGGGCATATCAACTCCCCCAAGCTTAGACCTTCGCTTGTCCCCAAGCGAAAACTGAGCTTAGTAAACATGTCCACAGTTTTATGGAGTGAAGTGTCGATAAAAGAATACGAACAAGAAGCATCACACATACCATACACAACTCATAGAAGAAAGCAACTCACCATTATATAACTTAGCTTGCAACCAGGTACAACAGTCACAATAGAGATGCATAAAGATAAATCATAATTGGAATTGGCAAACTCTTGTTCCTGGTCAGAGAACAGCTGGCAAACAGTTTCACAAAAAAGCTTTTTGTAAAAGTTTTACAACAGGAGCACTCTTTGATCAAAAAGGTTTTTCACAAGTGAAGGCTTTCAAAGTAATACTCAATAGATAAGAGTCTTGTGCAAACAAGGAAGATAGAAAACATGATTGAATAAATCACCATATGAATGCTTGAAACACAACAACTCCAATGCTTGCTGGATATAGAGAGGAAGTAGGTTTACTGACTCAAACTGGTAAATAGGAGAAATGTCCCTTTATAGAGGGTAGCAGGGATTACAAGTCATAAAGAGCTTCCAAAAGATTATGGTACTTACTAGCTTTGATCCCTCATTGCCCCTATCATAGGCATCTTGAGATGATTAAGGTTAAAGTGCACAAATATGGAGTATATGCTTGAAGAAATATAAGTTGGCAATCTCATGTCCCTTGAATACGAGGGCCACTCCTCATGCTACTCAACTTCGGGCACAGGTAAGTTCTTGTCATTGTAAGTATTTACATATCATTGAGAACCGCCAACGGGGTACCCCTTGCACATGGTACAGGAGCTTTCCCATAACCAAAATGACAAGGCAAGCAGATAATGAGCATCTCAGCGATCTTTTTATTTACTATGTGCATAGATTTTTATTGAGGATGCTTCATAGATAGCTCACTATGGTGATGCTGCAAGTTTCCACCATGATTAGGCATTGCTTAGGCTAGCGGCCCAGGCGTTTCTCTAACACAAAATACAAACTCCATGAACTTACAAGTTCCCTCTTTATTTCACACCGTTGACATCCATAGACAAAAGAGCACGATATCAACTAAGTACAAAGTACATGTGCAATGTTGAAAACGTTCCCCGTGATAGCACGGTTCTACTAATTCCAACGTATAGATGCAAGCATATACAACTTCGATGGCACAATGGTTCAAGTCTATTAGGGGCAAGAAAATAAGGTGTGCCATCAAGTTCGTAAGAGCTTTACTAACTAGTTTTCACATAACAAAATACTTTTTTAATTAGAAAGGTAGATGAAGCTTGAGAATTTGCTTGTAATAGAAAAAGCTACTAGGTAGATATGCTGGACACAAATGGCAAAGGTTTTGGTTCAAAGGGATTGGAAACATGAGAAGTATGTCTTCTCAAAACAGGTTTTTGGCTAGCAAGGCTGGGTAGCAAGCAAGAGAGTTGAAAGAAACAAGCAAACATACAAGTAATAAAGCCAAACATGCAATCTTTCTTGAAGACACAAAAGATCTTAAATAAAGAATACTAAGCTTCTGAGCCAACAAGAAAGAAAACAAATAATACAAAATACTTGTAAGCTTTTCTCTTTTTCTTTAAAATCTCAAAAAGTATTGCTACTGACGAGAACTCAGTTTGCCAAAAACCAATTTAGATCCACTTGATGCTCCCAAAGTGATGCCAATACTGATCAACAAGATCCATCATATAGTAGAGATTGCAAACTAAAATAAGAAGTGCAAAAAAAGTAAAAGATGAAACTTCTCATTAATATTCCAATAAAGGCTCTCACACCAAGGGATACATAGATAACCAACAAAAGGAGAGATACTTCCACATGCAAACCAAACTATAAGATAACCTCTCTACCAAATATATGAATCCACTAAAAAGGTAAAAGATAGAAGATAATGGTGGTGATACCGCGTCACTCCCCCAAGCTTGGAACAAGCCAAGGGGATGCCAAACCTGATGACGAATTACTCCTTCGGTGGTGGTGGTGTTCTTTTGATAAGCTCTTCAATAAGTTTCTTCAAATCCTCAATATCGAAGGTCAGAGTACGAATCAACTCCGAATTATGCTCAATGCAGCCCATGATCAATTCGGACCGAGGATCTCAGTCCTTATTATTCTTTCTCCACTCTTCCTTCTTAGAGTGTTCTTTCCCAACATGGTTAGAGTGAGTGGTACGAGGAGGAGGTGACCGTGGAGAGAGGGTATGACATGGAGTTTTCCCTCATGTGGACATCTGTGCTGTCCTCTTGAGTTTGATAGGTTTTGCCACCACTCCAATGCTCGCGATGGTAGCACGGGTGTCCGGTTTCTTGTCCTCCTCCATGTCTCCTTCATAACCTACCGAAATCTCTTCCTTCTTGGGTTTATGAGGATCGTCTTCCTCGGGCTTCTTGTCTTTGTCGTTGGCGGAGACCATGGTGCTCTAAACTTGAGAAGATTTCCTGACAGAAACAGATCGAAACGAAAACACGACGAGAACTCGATGAAAGAACCTCGGGAGATAAGGGGGTTATATATTACAAAGTTTCAGAGCATAAGGAAGGTTTTGACATGGAAACGAGGCAGAGTCGGAGTTCGGGGGTGGCACACCCCCTCCAGGTGCGGCTAGGTAGGGGCCTGCGCCTGGGGTGGGTTTGTCCACCCTGGACTCCGTCTCCTCCTCTGTTCCGTCTCGTAACTTCCCTTATGTATTAAAAACATCAAAAATATAAAAATATTGGGGTTTCACGAACCTTCTGTTTTCATCACTTTTACCTATTCAAAGATGAACTCTGCAGACTCCTTTTCCCCTTCTCCTGGAAGTTTCCTTTCCTCACAAGGCAATACACAAGCTTCAATGGCAAAATTAGTGTAAGCAAAACAACAAACCTTTAGGTTCACACTCCAACTGAAATCCATCAAAACAAAGGCTTCTATAAAAGGCAAATGCAAATGATAACAGAAATCTGTCAAAACAGACCAGCAGGTAAATATTTATTTTTTCGAAAACCTTATGTTGCTCAAATAAAAAAGTACAGAACTAATGAAAGTTGGGTAACAACTTGGAGAACAAGCTCAGAAAAATACAGCTCCATCCGACGTACTGAGCTCCCTCACGAATTTTTACGGTGCAGCACAAAAATCTGTCCCAGGACAGCCACTTTTCACAACTCCTCTACTTCACAAAAGTAGTTGAACTTGACACAAAAACCAAAACAAAGAGGATAAGGAGCAGTCATTACAGATGTAATAACTTCTAAGACTCGAAAAAACTCTTGGGTTATCTCCCAACAAGTACTTTTCTTTTATACCTTTAAGTTAGGCCTGAGACTTTCAAAGATGCTCACAAAGGAGATATAAATCTGGAGCGAAAAAGAGCATCAAGAAGCAAATAACCAACACACTTGAGTCTAACCCAACTTACTATGCATGGGAGTAGTATGAGAAAACAAATTGTTGAAACAAAAAGCCATTAACATAGGAAGACAAAACAAATGCAACTTCAAAGCTTTCAACATAAAACAGGGAAACTTAACATTATTGAGATGCATAAAACCATGTTTCCCTCTCTCATAATAACTTTCAGTAGCACTTTGAATAAAGTTGACAATATAACTATCACCGACAACAACTTTATCATCTGAGTAAGCATACTTATAGTCACCAAAAAGAGGTCCAAGGTCATAAACCAGATCAATGGAAGCAAGTTGTTCCATCCTGAAATCTTTATTAGGCAAGCTGTTTTCACAAGGAGCTTTAGCAAATTTGGAAAAGTTAAACTCATAAGAATCTCCATCAAACTTAGTTAAACATTTTTCCTTCTTACAATCAATAATAGCACCACAAGTGTTCAAGAAAGGTCTACCAAAAATGATAGGACAAGTTTTGCTAGCTGCTGAATTAAGCACTAGAAAATCAGCAGAATATTTAATATTACCACAAAGAACCTCCATATCTCTTACAATACCAATAGGGCAGATGGTTTCCTTATTTTCAAGGTGAATAACCACATCAATGTCCTCAAGCTCACAAGGACCAATTTCATGCATAATTTCCCTATAAATCTCATATAAGGAATAGCACTAGAACTAGAACCAATATCACATAAACCATAGTAGCAATGATCACCTATTTTAACAGAAAGCACAGGAACACTAGCTTTTCTAGCTTTACTAGGATGAGAAGTAATGTTAGAAGCGTCTTCATAGAAGACAATATGCTCATCCTCTATATTTCTAGCGTCAAGATCTTTCACAATAGCTACCACAGGCTCAATATCAATGAGCTCATCAGGCTACACAATTTTCTTTGTACCTTTATTATTTGCACTAATAATCATAGAATACTCCTTTACCTTAGCTAGGAGGGTATTTTCTCAACATAAGGTTCAGGCACAATATGATTAGTAGTACAAACTTGAGTACTTCTAACAGGAACATGACTAACAACATCTTTATAAGGAGCATGGTACTTATTTCACTTCTTCTTGGGAATTTCTATGTAAGAGGCAAAGGCCTTAAAACAGTTGGCAATACTTTGGGAATCAAGACCGAAATCATTGCTAATATCACGGAAGTCATCAGTTCCCATAAAAGATTTAATGCATTCATAATTATAGTTTATACCTGACTTTCTTCCTTTGTCATTCTGCCAAGCTTCAGTGTTCTCTTGAATACGGTCTAGTAGATCCCATTTAGCTTCTTCCTTCATACGTGTGAATGATCCAGCACAAGAAGCATCTAGTAAATCTTTATCATGAAGAGAAATCCTAGCATAAAAGTTATTGATAATAATATTGTTAGGGAGTTCATGAATAGGACATTTAAGCATTAGTAACTTCAATCTCCCCCAAGCTTGAGTTGTACTCTCTCCATCACGAGGCCAAAAGTTATATATCATATTTCTATCCTTATGAATCTCACTGGGAGGATAAAATTTAGAATAAAAGAGAGAAGCCATTTCCTCCCATTCCATGGATTATCCATTCTTCAGTAGCTTATAACATTCTTCAGCTCTCCCTTCCAAGGATATGGAGAGTAACTTCTTCTTCACCTGTTTGGTTATGATACCTGCATACTTAAACAACCCGCATAATTCATGGATAAAAAGCAAGTGATCACCAGGATGGATAGTTCCATCCCCTAAATAATAATTATCCATAACAGATCAACAATACTTGTAGGTATCTTAAAAGGATCTATCTCAACAGGTGGTGGTTCATCTACTACCCTAGCAGCGGTAGTAATTTTCCCAAATAGAAAACCAAGTGGGTTATCCATATTGGAAACAAAGTAACAAGCAGTAACAAAAGCAATACTCACAGTAGAAGTTTCCTTTACCAGTTCCACTCTTCAATAGCGCTTCACTCCCCTGCAACGGCGCCAGAAAATAGTCTTGATGACCCACAAGTATAGGGGGTGTATCGTAGTACTTTCGATAAATAGGAGTGTCGATCCTAATGAGGAGCAGAAGGTGCTGAATAGTGGTATGAAGCAGGAACTCTCTGTAAATACTTAGGAAACGGATTTTTAGTGGTTTTATGATAAGGAAACACAATAAAGAGCAAGTAATAAAGAAAAAACGCAGCAAGTGGCCCAATCCTTTCTTAGCAAAGGACAAGCCGGTGGAAATACTTATAAAGACCAAACATTCTCGAGGACACATGGGAATTCTGTCAAGTGATTTCGCTTCAAATAGCTGAGTACTCTTCTTTGGTGTTGTAAGTGTTGTGTGGGTGAACCTGTGCTAATGTACCGACCGTACTTGGACTAATACATACTTGTGATTAAACCCCCTGCAAACCTCCGTAACTGCACGAAAGTAATTAAGATATAAATATAACCACAGCCTTAAACTCTGAGATCCTACGCTCCCTTATGCAATGGTGTCCTAACGGGGGTTCAGGTTTCTGTCACTCTGGCAACCCCACAATTAGTAGCCAAATACACAATGCATTCCTCTAGGCCCATAAATGGTGAAGTGTCATGTAGTCGACGTTCATATGACACCACTAGAAGAATAGCATCACAACTTAAATACTAACCATTGAATAATAACTCAACATAGATCCACTAATAACAACATGACTTCTCTCATGTCCTCAAGAACTAAACGAACTACTCACAAGACATCATATGGATCAAGATCAAAGATGATATGATAATGGATAAAAATCTGAACATAAACAATAATCCAATGGTTCCACCCACAAGCATCAACTACAATAGTAATTAACACCGGGAAAGTTTCCCCTAAGAACTAAAGCAATATCCAACACAATTGTTACAGCGGGAAGGAGTGGTGATGATGGTGCTGGTGGAGATGATGGTGATGATGATGATGATCCCGATGAAGCCTAGCTTGATGACGGTGTTGATGACGACGATCTCCCCTCTCCGGGAAGGAATTCCCCCGGCAGAAAACTTTCTGCCGGAGAGATCTTTCTCTCTCGGTGTTTTCCGCCCCCAGAGGCGGCGGAAATCTATTAGTGGTCGCTCTTTTGGCCTTAGGGTTCCATAGGGAAGATATATGCGAAGGGGTGGAGTCGGAAGCCGGGCAGGTGGGCCACACCTGTCCTAGGCGCGAGGTTAGGTGGGCCCACACCTAGGAGGGGTGTGGGCCCCCTGTGGCCCCTCTTCGTCCATCCTTCTGGCTTCCTCAATCTTTTAGAAAATAATATTTTCCCATATTTTTCTGATATTTTTCTGATCTTCGCAAAATTGCATCAAAACGCCCTCTTTTCCACCAGAATCCAGACTCCGGCAGTCCATCCTCCAAGAATCATCCAACATGCATAAACAGTGGAAAAGACATAAGTAGTACCTCATAATAAGACAAATATCAATGAATAGAGGTAAATTATGATATAGAATGGTGATGCAAATTGGACGTATCAGTACATTTTGTATCCAAACCAAATACTCCATCTATTCTATAATATAAGATGTTTTAGCTTTTGTAAAATGTATCTAGATGTCATTTAGTGTGTAAGTTCACTCCGAACCTACACACTAAAAGATGTGTAAATACATTTTGGTACGGAGGGAGTAGAAGACAAAAAAAGGAAATATGTAACGCTTCTCATGAGAGAATGACCATTCTGCGCGGTCAAATGCTAGGGAGGGAAACTACATTTAACCATGGAAAAAATATTTCGGCGCTAGCTAATATCACGCTATAGAATATTTGGAGAGTCCACGCTAAACTAATCATGGGAAGCGCTAGGCGCCCCCTGGGGGATAATTACCCCCGATCCCTGAGTCCCTAGGCCACCATGTGTCTCCAAAACAGGCTTTAATCCCGTTTTTTTACAAACTATCCATTTTTTTACAAAATATCCTGCTTGTAGAAAAAAAACGATTTTCTCCAAAAATATAAGAAAAAAGACTGCCTCGCCAAAGACTTTGCGGGAAACCTCGTCGGAGACTCTATAGCAAAAAGTTTGTTGTAATATAGCAAAAACGACTTCATCGGAGACTCACCGGAGACTTTCGTTGGGAGACTTCGTCGGAGACATCGTAGCAAAAACTTTGCGCTATAGTAGCAAAACCAGAAGTGGTAGTAGCAAAAAATTTCATCAACCGTAGCAAAAACCCGACTTCGTCGGGGACATCGCCGGAGTCTCTGCAGAATTTTTTTCCTACCGTAGCAAAACCCACTTCACCGGTGACTTCCATAAGAGATAACATAGCAAAAAGTTAGCTATATTTTAGCAAAATCACATAACTATTGTAGCAAAAATATTTATGCCATTGTAGCATCGTTGTAGTGTTATTCCTGTGGTGGGTTAAAAAGACATACAAATACTACGACAGCATTATGATTAGAGCAAAGTAGCAAAAAAATAGGAGTATGTAGCAAAACTAATTTGTGGAGGTAGCAAAAATAATACAATTAGCATCATTGGTTGCTGCACGCAGCACAAACATCCCTTGGCAGCTACAGCACAAAAGCCCTTGTATTTCCCATGTACGGCGGAGCTCGGCAAGGGAACGGAGGTTCCAAGGTGGAGGCAGAGCTCCCACATCTCAGAAAAGGCATGGTGGCAGAAGGAGGCGGAAGGTCAGGAGATCCAGGCCGACGGCGCACGGTGGAAGAAGGAGCGCGGGAGGTCGTCAGGGAGCCGTCCGACGGGTCCCCTTGCGAGTAGGAGGCGGGAGGTCGTGGGGGAGCCAGGTAGGCATTGCAAGGAGGTGGAAGGAGCACGGAGAGGGTCGGCAGCGAATAGAGCGTGGTGGCAGCGCATGGTGGTGGCAACGGTTGGAGTCCAGGAGCAAAGAGATAGAATTGACGTGACGATAAGGGAGAGGAAAGTGTCGTGGGTGGTCCCCACACCCGTGCGGTGCGGACGCATTGCATGCGTGCGACCCGGACAATGGGCGCGCAGTTATCCTCGGGGAGCCCAATCATTTCCCAAGTATAATGTCTCACTAATAGCTACTCCTTCCGTTTTAAAATTTAAGATATTTTAACTCTGTGTTTAGATTCTAGACCCTTTTTAGTGTTTAGGTTCAGATAGATTCGAAGTGAAACTACACACTAAAAGGGGTTAGATTCATTAGCTTCAGCTAAAACAAATTATATTCTGAAAAGGACGAAGTATTTGCTACATCGCTCTATCATCTATGGGATGTAAGTTACTGAATGTCATCTATGGGTTACTAAATTTTCCTATGGGATGACGTGAGGAGAAATTAGTGGGTTATGGTCCTCAAACCATGGGACGTGTGAGGATTTTAAAATATAAGATATTTTAGATTTGTGAAAAAATATATAGACTTATTTTAGTGTGTAGATTTATTTTAAATTCGACTAAACTTAGGTACTAAAATAAGTTTAGATATATTTGCTTCATAAACCTAAAACATCTTATATTTTAAACGAAGAGAGTACATAAAAGATCTAAGTCTAGGGAACAAAGAACACGAATCTAACCAGTAATGGGCCGATGACTTACTATGATCGATTTTCACACCTTGCATTAATCTAAGACGGTTGACACGTCGGGCAACTTAATTAGGGTGTTTGATTGGACATATGAAAATCTCAAACAACCCAGAGCCAAGCATGAAACTACTTCCTCTGTTTTAAAATATAAAATATTTTAGCTGAAAAAAATGTCTAAACTATTTTTAACGTGTATGTTTATAGAGATTTACTCTAAATCTACATAATAAAAATAGTCTAGATACATTTACTTTACAAAGCTAAAACATTTTATATTATAAAACGGTCTGAGTAGAAAAGATGCTGGCCGGCGCTATGGTTTTCTTTCTCTTTATATAGTTGGCAGGCGGATGCATCCTGAAACACACTAGAACTAGAGACTCGTAGTGATTATTAAGTAAGTACATGCCGATTACTGTAACTAGCTAGCAAGAGAAGCGGGAGGGGAAGGGTAGGAGGTGGCGCAGTCGGCAGGGGCGAAGGTGATGGTGCGCTTGTCGAGGTCATAGCCAACATGCATGTTCTGCTGCGCGAACTTCCCGATGACCGCGACGGGCTGCTCCTGCGTCACCGGCGCCATGGCCAAGCACATGACCCCCTCCTCCACCTCCACGAACGTGTTCTCCGGCCTGAGCGTCACTACCCCGCCTCCTCCCAGCTCCAGCGTCACGTCCGGGACGACCTTCTCCAGCGCCCACTCCTGGTCCTGGGTCACGCCGCCCACGTCGAAGCACAGCTCCAGCAGCGCCTCCGGCGATGGCGTCCTCGTGAGGTTGATGCGCCGTGCCAGCTCCTCCACCATCGGGTCCAGGAGCAACTTGTCGAGGTACGTCAGCGCCGTGCCGGAGTCCACGACGACGTTGCTAGACCGGTACGGCAGCGTGAAGGTGGAGTTCCCGATCTTGACGGACTCGAGCTCGATGGTGTAGAAGGAGGATGCCGCGGCGGAGGGAGTCGGACGCAGCGGCGTGGTCACCGCGCCCGGCTCCGTCACGGCGGCGCGGGAGCCGAAGTTGAGGGCCGAGGAGGCGTTGACGGAGTAGGGCGCGAGGCAGTAGGAGAACCTCCGGCCGAGCGACGTGCAGCGGCGGGCCTAGGATTTTGGGGGTGTGTATTCAAAATTTTAAAGGGTGCAAAAAATATAGAGTATACCTATACACTAAAAAAAATCTAGATACACTCTTTTCACAAAACTAAAACATATTATATTATAAAATGGAGGGAGGACATGCTACTGTTTGGCATGTATAATTGATAATAGAATCATAGTGTTCCAAATATATGTATAGAATATAAACAACAAAATTTAAGCATAATATCGTAGATTCATATAACATGTCATAACTTGAAATTGTTTAACATATCAAAAGCAGTATCTCAAATATATAGAGGACAAGCTTATAACTTACAATATAACTTTCCGATGCTTCAGGTTTTGAAAACCAGTTATGATGTCCTCATCTTTAATCTGCGAGAAGAATTCCCGTTCAATTAATGCAATCAAGCAATCATTCAAGTATTTTTGGCTCAAAATCAACATATGCAATCTGGAAAAAAAACAGTCAGGTCTTATGATATTTCGAAAAAAATCGATCTGATTTATTTCTGAATTTCTATAGCACCTCAAATCCTCTAGAGCAGGGACACGGTGGAAGAAAGGAGGAGCAGCGATCAGCAATCAACAATCAGCCAGCCGAAGACGTGGTCCTGCACGGACGTCCTGGTCGCCGAGCAGGGAGCCAGGGTGGAGGATATTCTGAATCAAAGAAGCGCGCGTGCACCCTGCGCACGGCTCAGATGAGTGCCGCCTGCAGGCTGCTGCGTCGACGCTGGGACTCCGCCATCGCGCATCACTGCCGCCTATCTAGTTCCATCTAAGGCTTGGACTCAGTTTAGAAAATTGGAGATGCGATCGGGAATTGGGGAAGACGGCAGACGCGCACGATCGAACATACGTCGCTAGGCGTGCGAGCGACCGAGCAACGGAGCTAAATGGGCCAATTAGCTAGTTAGGCCTCATGGAGGAGGGTGGATGGACCGATGGAGGAGGGAGGTAGGCTTTGTGGCCTGAATACTCGGTCTGTTCTCTTATTTCCGTATTTCTTTATACATATGTGCATTATATACTGTATATATTCAGTTTTTGTTAAAAAATTTGGGTATTCAACTGAATACCTTTGAATTGAAGTGGGCCCGCCCCTGGCGACGTGGCGGCGCCGATCTGGCTGATCATCGAGAGGTTCCCAGCGCCGAGGCCTACAAAGCCGGTCGGGACGGCGGTGTCGATGGAGGAGCAACCGAAGTTGACGCTGGGCACTACCAGCTGCGGACGATCGCGGCACCCCGCACAGCCGCCGCCTGGAGCGTCGTCGAAGGTGAAGGTCTCCGTGGAAAGGAGGCCGGTCATCTGGGGCGCGTCGGGTAGGAGCGGACGTACTGGCAGTTGGTGTTGAAAATAAGAGCAATTTACCAAGCCAATTATCCATAATAGACGTTAGATAAAACATGATTAGAATAATAGATAATATACTAATCATGTGAAATAGCGAATACATATTAAGGCATATAACCGAACAAACTGCAAGACGTAACACTTTAGATATGATCAGAACAAGATTGAGAAAGAAGATATACACGGCAGTAGCAGAAGAGGAACCGCCGGCGTTGGCGTCATTGGCCATGTCGCTATTCGTGATGGAGTCCGTGACGAAGCCAGTAGTCGCGCCGATAGCGCTCCCCAAAAACCTTATCGCCCTTCTCCTGTACAGGACTTGAAGCAGCGGGGATCCGGAGGCCTACTGTCCCGGCTCGCGGTGCACGCCACAAGACGGGATGGGGAAGAACTGTTGGCAGCTCAGTGCTCTAGAACTTGGAGGCGATGGTTCTGATAATGCCTGAGGAAAGGAGCGACCTTTCGCTCTTATAGGCACGGGTAGACAGGCGAACATGCGACGTCGGAAGAAAAAACGAACAGGCAGCGACCGAAGCCAAACAGTCTCCACTTAGTTCGAATTAAACCTCTGAGTCGTATTTAAAATCCATTAGCAGACTGTTCAAATTCCGCACACCCGTTTATATAACAGTCATGCGTGGCAAAAAAAAACTCGGCTCGACGAGATTCCCGCGGCGCGCGCGTCGTGACGTGGCGTGGCGTGGCGTGGCGTGGCGAGGCGAGGCGGGCAGCGGAGGAGGAGCGCGCGTGTGGGACTCTCTCCTTCTCCTTCTCATCCTTTTACCAAGTGGTAGGAGAGCCTCCCTTATAAGCTGGTGAAAACCTCCTTCAACTAGCAATGTGGGACTAAACTTTTGTCCTACCTCTTGCCATGCATGAATGTGCCACATGGGTCTCTAGGATTTTCAGGAATTATTGGAATGGAAAATGGGCTAGGCTATTTAGACCAAAATTCCAACAATCTCCCACCAGATCCCAGAGACACATATATTTTTTCTTTGGTTCCAAAACACTTTTATATATCGGTACTGTAGTGGAGACTGTTAAGTTGAACTTCCACCTAGAATTCTATGCTACACTAGGCTGCGACCTGTACAGTGAACTATGCCTTGAACTGCAAGTTTGCTGCAACCTAGCTTCACACGAAGCCTTGACCGATACTGGGCTACCGTGGACTTCCCCGCGGGTGGAGCTTATGCGTCATACTCCATGGCCTTTCATGAGTTTATTAAATAGCACCCAACTCTCATAGACTGCGACGTTTGACAGTTAGACTCATATAGGTGTGTTCTTCAATAGATGTTCTGCAGGACAACATCTCTGCTTAAGATTAAGCCATTTAGAACACATTAAGATAAAATCAACCTGCCGTGCAGAATAGGAAAGTATTGCATCTTCACGGAGAGGTGTTCATTAAAGTGGGGATACTTTCCTCTCAGTCTACCAACAGCTTGTCTCCCAATTCTAATTCACGGGATCTCCGATCACATAGATTGGTTTGCCACTGTGGAAAAATCATAGTGTGGATCTCATACCCATCTCCTTCGATGCATTTTCTATCACATTGCGTGATAGTCCCTTTGTGAAGGGATCTGTCAGGTTCTTAGATGTTTGGATATAATCCAATGCAATAACTCCGGAGTTTCTCATTTTCCTGACAGATTTTAGTCTCCTCTTCACATGTCTTGAGGACTTCATATTATCCTTAGAACTGTTCACCTTAATAATCACAGTTTGATTATCATAGTTCATTGGAATTGCGGGTATAGGTTTTTCAACCACAGGTAAGTCCATCAAGAGTTCACGAAGCCACTCTGCTTCAACAGTGGCCGTGTCTAGTGCGGTGAGTTCTGCTTCCATAGTTGATCTCGTTAAGATGGTCTGCTTGCAAGACTTCCAAGAAACAGCGCCACCACCAAGTGTAAACACATATCCACTCGTGGCATTTATCTCATCAGCATCAGATATCCAATTTGAATCACTATAACCCTCCAGTACCCTAGGATACCCGGTATAGTGAATGTCATAGCTTGCAGTGCCTTTTAGATAGCGCATGACTCTTTCAAGAGCTTGCCAATGATCATCTCCAGGATTTGAAACAAATCGACTGAGTTTGCTAACAGCAAACGTGATGTCAGGCCTTGTCACGCTAGCCAAGTACATAAGCGAGCCAATTATTTGAGAGTATGTCAATTGATCTCTAACGGTGCCTCGATTCTTTCGAAGTAGTACACTAGGATCATATGGTGTTGGAGAAGACTTGCAGTCGCTATACCCAAAGCGACTCAAAATGTTGTCCACCTAGTGAGACTGAAGCAGTGTGATCCCACTATCATCATCTCTCAATAGTTTGATGTTCAAGATAACATCAGCTACTCCTAGATCCTTCATCTCAAAAGACTGATCTTTGTGAGATGAATGGTGTGTTGACAAAAGGTGAAAAGAAATATTTCATGACTTTGATCGATGACTCTACGATATATTGTCATGTGTATCTTCTGAAATCAAAAGATGAGGCTTTGAGTTTTTTCAAAATCTATAAAGCTGAGGCAGAAAATTGACTTGATCGAAAGATTAAGAGGCTTAGGTCTGATCGTGGTGGAGAGTATTTTTCCAACGAGTTTGATTCCTTTTGTGTGAAACATGGCATAATTCATGAGAGGACGCCTCCCTACTCACCCTAGTCAAATGGAGTAGCCGAAAGAAAGAACCGTACTCTAACAGATTTGGTTAACGCCATGTTAGACACGTCGGGTCTTTCTAAGGAATGGTGGGGGGAGGCACTATTGACCGCGTGTCATGTCCTAAACCGAGTTCCCACAAAGAACAAAGAAATTACTCCATTCGAAGAATGGGAGAAGAAAAGATTAAAACTCTCTTACTAACGTATTTGGGGTTGTTTGGCAAAGGTTAATGTACCAATCTCCAAGAAGCGCAAGCTTGGACCAAAAACCATTGATTGTGTTTTTCTGGGCTATGCTTTTCATAGCATTGGTTATAGATTCTTGATAGTAAAATCTGAAATGCCTGACATTCATGTCGGTACAATCATGGAGTCAACTGATGTGACTTTCTTTAAGGATATCTTTCTAATGAAGGATAAACCTAATGAAGGTAACACTTGGCCCGCCCGAGCCCATCTAGGGCCGAGGCGGCCAGATCTGGCTAGGGACGGGAACCAATGGCACTCCCAGCCATCGCGCACACCGCCCGTAGGAAGCACCACCGCCAAGGCCTCCCGGATGCGTCGGACTTGAGTCTCTAGGAGTGCACCGTCACCATGAATAAGAAGGGTCCAGACCCCATCTCCTTGGCACGGGGAAAGAAATTTCGCTGCCACCGGCATCGTCAGGGCTTCACCTGCGACCCAGGTCGACGGCGGCGAAGGAGGAGGGGGTGGGGGTGGCCGGAGTAGGGAAGGATGCCCGTCGCCTTTGAGGGGGAGGGGAGACACATGGGTGTTTTTCTCTCGGGCCGGCCTTTCTTGGTTTGTCCCCAACTCGCCCAGCTAAATCATCCAGGACCACGACTATTATTTCATTGTTTTGAGAATTGACCTAGGTCGCTCAATCGTTTATCCCAAAAAATCTCTCACCCAACCCTAAATTCACGTGCATAAAATATATTTCCGAGCAAGGTTAGTGTGGTGGACGTCAACGGTTAAGCTCATGTTGCATCCTGTAAAATATTTTACGTGGCGACACATCTAAGCTAAATCAGTGGTGCCAGTGGCACCAAAATACATTGATTAACTCAACAACAGGTTACATGGTGTATTACATAATCTTACCAAACTAAAGATCTAAAAGATTCTAGCCAGGGGCAGGAGAAATTATTGTGGTCTGTTGAGGAGCAATCTAGGATAGGTACTGTAGAGAAACTTCTATGTACCTTATGAGCACAATTATGAGCAATTTTATTTTCCTCTCTACAGATATGGGAAACACTGGCATTAGTTTCTTTAACAGAATTCAATATTCTAGCTAATGTTTCCCTAGTATTCCAATGCATGAATTCAGAATCCACCTTGTTACTGTTTACTGCCTTTGCCAGAAGATTGTTATCAGTGAACAACATGGGCTCCTTCAGGGATAGTCTTTCTGCTATTTCGGTTGCTAATAACATTGCTTTTGCCTCTGCTTGAAGTGGTGAGATTGCAGCCGGAGCGGAAGCTTGAATTTTTAACCTGAAGTGATCCTTCTCTTTTATACCTCGAACATAGACACCAATTCCTGTGAAACCAGCTTCTGAGCCATCAAGATAATCTTCTTTTTTCCAAGTTGCATCTGAGTGAATAATGGTGGCCTGATACTTCTTCTTTCTTTCTTCTTCTTTCTTCTATTCCACAGTACTCATATTCTGATTGTCTTCTTTTTGCTTCTTCACGAGACCAGTATCTTTGGCTGGTGTGTCCAAGAGATTCCTAGATTTGAGAATAGCTTGGGTCTTCATACTGATGTGATATAGCTTATCACGTTTCTTGTTAAATCGGAAATCATTCCTTGATTTCCATATGCACCACAAGAAAGTAAAAAGGTTTGGAATAGTAGCATATGGATGATTCATGCTAATAAGATAGTTTAGAATATCTATGGTAGAATGATTGTTTTGCACAATATCCTCTATTCTGATGCACCAAGGTGAGCAAAACCAAGCCATTTTGACGAACTTGCAAGTGAAGAAGAGATGTCTGTCATTTTCTTCTAAACCACATCTGCTGCCTAGTTTACTAATGCGCTCAGTATATCCTCCTATTCTTTTACCAGCAGGGATAGTCTTTTGCAAGAGCCTCCAGGCAAAAGTCTGTATTCTTGGAAGCATCTCCTTTGATTTCCAAATTTTGTTGAGGAGAAGACGAACTTCTAGGGAAACTTACTTTGGTTTAGGATCTCCTTTATCTTGCAAATATTTGTAGCAAGCATATTATGCACTTTTCGAGTTGCACTTCCCTGTAGATGTTAAGTCCCAGCAGAGAATGTATTTTTCTTGTGAAGGAATGATAATAGTTCTCTTGATGTTATCTGCAAGAGGCTGCTTAAATAGACCATCAATGAGGTGTTTGTTCCATTTATTTTCATCCTGATTCCAAAGATCCTTGACTTTAAGAGGATAGGTGAAGTTGGAATCTTGAATAATGAGACATTCATGAATTTTTTCCCAACTCTCACACCAAGGATTGTTCCAAATAGAACTGTCTCCTTGAGTTAGTGCGAGTGAGCTTTGGGGATGGGTAGGACTTTGAGAATTGAGGTCCAGAAAGCTGATTTTGGGGAATTAGAATTTGGGCACCAAATAGAAGAATTTGGAAAGTATTTGGATTTTAGAATTCTGTGAATAAAATTATTTGGATTTTGAGCAATGCGCTAGGCCGCCATAAGTATCAGACTATAATTAATAGCTTGGAAGTTTCTAATGCCTAGACCTCCTTCCTTTTTGGGGGCACAAATATCTTTCCAAGCTCTGAGGCAGAGGCTTTTACTTGTACCATCCTTAGTTACTCCTTTCCACCAGAAGGTTCTAACAATAGCATTGAGCTTGGAAATAAAAGTTTTTGGGAAATGATGTTGGACATATAGTAAATAGGAATAGTGGCAAAGACAGATTGAATAAGAGTAAGACGTGCGGCATGAGAAAGATGATCTGATTTGAAAGTGGTGAGCTTGCTTTTGAATTTGTCTATGACAAAGTTGTAGCCTGAGGATCTGTTTTTGCTGGGAAGAATAAGAGGATGCCCAAGATGAATGAAGGAAGCGTCTATAAAAGGAACAGGGAAGATATGCATTATAGCTTCGGTGATATTTTTTCTAACATGCTTGCTGAAAATAATACCTGACTTGGACCAATTTGGTGTTTGACCAGAGTCTTTGCAGAAGGAATCCAAAATCTTCTTCATAGCAAGAGCCTCTTGAAAATCCGCCTTTCTGCAAATTATCAGATCATCTGCAAAAAGGAGAGAGTGAATTGGAGGGCAATTTGGTCCAAGAGTGATGCCACTGAGAGAAGCCCTTGCCATAGCTTCATGTAGTTCAATTGATAATTCATAATGGATAGTACAAAAAGGTACGGCGACAGGGGACAACCTTGTCGTATACCTCTGTTGCTTCTGAATCTTGCAAAAGGTTGTCCATTAATGATGACCGAGAATGTCGGCGAGGAAATACACGCATGAATCAAATTTATGAAATGACCATGCAACCCTTTACGTTCCAGAGCATGGACGATGAATCTCCATTCAACTCTGTCAAAAGCCTTGGCAAGGTCAATTTTTAACATAAAAGCTTTTCCTTTCCAAGAAGAGAGGGCAAAGGAGTGACTAATTTCTTGAGCAACGATGATGTTATTGCTGATTTTATACCCTCTATAAAAGCCTGTTGGGCCGGATGAATGTAGTCTGGAAGATGAGGTTTCAGTCTTTTGGCCAAAGATTTTGGTACTAAAGGGGCTAGCTTTTTTTGGAATTAAAGCTATATGAGTGTCATTTATATGCGAAGGAAGAATTCCAGTCTCAAAAAAGTTTTTAACCAGATTGTAGACATCATATCCAGTCCAGTCCCAAGTGGCAAGATAGAACTCCACACTAAAACCATCTAGGCCTGGAGAAGCATTTCTTTTCATATTTTTTAGTGTGCTCCAAAGTTCTTGTTTGTTCGGTACCGAATATGTAAAATCACTTGCCCCCTTTGGCATTTGACTTGTTAAGAAAGGCCTGCCAAGGGGAACATTTTGAGAGCTAAAGATATGCCTGAAATAATTAACAAAGTGTTACCTATTTTGGCAGGCATGCTTTGTAGAATATTTTCCTCATCCTTGATCGAGACAATAGTGTTCCTTTTTTTCTCTTAGTGATAGCCTTGTGAAAGAATGAGGTGTTTTTATCACCATCCCTTATCCAATTCTTCTTTGCTCTTTGCATATAAAAGTCAGTTAACTTTATCATGTTCTCTTCGTACCTTTCCACCAAATTTGCTTCTAGAGCATGGTCTTGATCTTGAAGAGGCTTTTCCTGTATCTCCTTTAGCTTCTCTTCTATCTCTCTTAGCTCCTGTTGAATAGGCCTCCTTTTCCTACTCCAAATCCTTAAAGCTTGTGCAAGATTATTAGTTCTAATATAGAAGGAGCTATTCGACGTTTTGGCCCAGATAGATTTAGCACTCTGCTAGAAATCATCTTCTTTTAGCCACCAATTTTCAAATTTAAAAGGCCTTTTGATTTTACGTCCTGGGCCATCAATAGCAAAAGAATTGGTGCATGATCGCTTAGAGTATGAATAAGAGGCATGTTATAAACGTTTGAGTTGGGGAAAAGAGCACACCATTCTGCATTAACTAAACTTCTGTCCAATCTCTCATATATTGGTTTTGAGCAAAATCTTTTATTTGTCCAAGTATAAGCTGGTCCGCTGAAACCCAAGTCAAACAGACCACATTTTTTGATCATTAAGCGAAAAGCATTCATATGGCCACGATTAATATTGAGGGAGTTTTTTTCCATATCATACAAGAGTTCATTCATATCACTGATGCACATGATAGGCATATTGTCATTATCGTATACAAAAGAGGCAACCTGGTCCCAGATTTGGCTAGTGATCCTATGATAGGGATCGCCATATATACAAACCAAACCAAAAGTAAGATTACTACTTCTAATATTAGCAGTGGCTAGGATTATGTAGTGGTTGAAGCTATGCACCCGAATTTGAACTTCATTTGTCCACATTAGCCATAGCCCTCCTGATCGTCCTCGAGAAGGCACTACAATAGCATCACTCATGTTAAACCTTGCAACAAGGTTATTTGCACAAATTCTCGAGGATTTAATTTCTTGGATAAAGATTACCTAGGCCTTGGTAGCATAGATCATATTGGCAAGATATACCATTTTAGGGCTGCCAAGGCTCCTGCCCATGCCTTGGCAGTTCCACCCCAGAGCTTTCATGGCGCCTGTGGCGCCTTAAAGACTGGCGCCATTGCCTCTTCATCCAGTTCCATGTTGCTTCCAAGTTGCTCCTGGTGGTGATCTTGCATACTAGTTGCCACATCTTCTCCAAAACTGGTTCCAAGTTGTATTTCACCTTTGTTCTCTTGCGAGCTTCCTTTTTCATTACTGCCAATACCAGCGTAGGGAGCCACATAGTAGTCCCTAGCCATTGGAGGAGGCGAGAAAGCTCCATAACGAGAATCAACTGTGCCTTCCGAGCTAGCTGGTGACACAGGCCGAAGTGGCCAGGGTTCATATTCAGGTTGATGTTCAGTGCTATTTCCTGAAAGCGTTTTGCTATGCGGTGCAGCATAGGGGTGCATCACATCTTCCAAAGACGAGCCCCTGTCTCTGCGGCAAGGCCCACCGCTCCCCATTTTGCCTTCTCTTTTGCAACTTCCTCTAAGGGAATTGTCATGCTGATCGAAATCAAACCCCATAGTAGATGTGACGAGAGTTCTACCTTTGGCTCCATAACTACACTAAGGTGGTTGGTAAATCCAAAAATTGTTACAAGTTGGGCATGACGATTGCATGTTATGAGTTCGGTATGAAAATTAATGAAACTATGCTATGAGTTTCTTGCTTCATACAACACACGTCTTGCAGATGTTCTATGTTGTGAGTTCGGTACGAAGCCAGTACTAACCCTGGTGATTAATTGATAAAATCAAACAATAGACAGAGACAACACGGCTGACACTTCATGCAGAGTGAGGTCCAAACATTTCGATCGATACCAACACACGGAGTACATTTGAAGCACAGCAAGTGTCACTGAGTTGGTTTCTTCACCAGCTGATTTAACCAAGCAAAACTGATACCCACAAGTTTGGTACCCAATGCTAGATTCCGAGGCAACAAAATCTCTTCGCCACTAAGTTCATAAGCTCAAATCAAAGTTCAACAACATCCGGTTTCAAGTTCAACAAGGCGATCTAAACTGAAGTTTTTGATAATTTCTGCCACGGAGTCCTTCAAAGCAAGGATGAGGACTTACTCTTCCTCCTCCTCGCCATCGCCACCACCTCCACCTGAGGCCTTCTTCTGGTTCTTCCTCTTCACTCTTCCAGGAAGGCCGCCACCCAGTGGGCTGGTGAGTGAGAAGTCCACATGCTTCTCAGTGTCGACCCTCACCATGAAAGAAGGGATGTTGACGAGCTGCTTTCCAACCCTGTGGGAGACGAACACATACAACAGTTAGACCAAAGGACAAAAACGGCACTCAAGAAACACCAAATGCTGATCGTTACATCTGACTAACATAAACCAAAAGGCATGCCGCTACTGTGGTCCATCTCACAAATAATTAAACAACTCGTCGTCTATAGATCTGGTGCATCAACATTCAACAGTGTATAAGGATCGTTCAAGCAAACTGAATGTGAGCACGTAATTAAACTACCACAAGGAAATTGTGTTCTTCAAACCTTCAGCACAACCAGTGTTGAGTGTTGTATAAGTTCACACGTATGTAAATCAACAAATGGAAATTAAAAAACTGGTAAACAGATTCTAGGTCATTATTTGACATGTCCATTCAGAGGTTAACTGTTTCAGTGGCCATTTCTTTGCGTATGTCAATAGAATTTGAAAAAAGTTTGTAGACAAGGGAAACAAACCAACACATTTGCAAGTAGTATAGAAAGAAAGAAAATAAATGAAGCTATCAAGTTGAAGAAAAAGGAAAGAACAGAATAAAACATCAAAAGAAATAAAGGGGTCAACAGCCAAACAGGGCACTCAGAATGGAAAGGACATAAAAGAGTCATTGGTGTTCCAACCTCGAATATACATTAGATAAATTAACTCCTCTTTGTGCCGTTGAAAACATGTAGATATCTTATCTTATTATAACTAAAAAGATATCAGAGGCAGAGAGATCAAAATGATTATAAAAGAGAAACACTTAAATATGTAAAATACCCCCCTAACTTATGATCCATCGCTCAAACAAGAACTCCAATGAAAAGATATATTATCAAATAACCTATCTAAGATGAAATGGCACATAAAGTCATAGATTTGAACAAAATTCTGAATTTCAGATTGCATTGTGATTCCAGAATTATATGGCAAGCTCAAAATAAAATAAGGACATGATTAAATCAAGAGAAGCAACCAAACAACAAAGATCAGGGTCACACAAAATGATTCATCAAGGATGACATATCCCCAAGTTGAACATGAGTAAGGGACATCAGAGAAAATATGATTGCAACATGACACACAAAGTGTCTCAGACGACCGTCATGAGTATGCATACAGATCTCATCATATGCTCCATCCAAAACAAATGTTGGACCACTCATGTGTTCTAAAAATCT
Organism: Avena sativa; assembly: GCA_916181665.1. NCBI lineage: Eukaryota > Viridiplantae > Streptophyta > Magnoliopsida > Poales > Poaceae > Avena > Avena sativa. The sequence continues at coordinate 383,806,081 of OV702284.1, forward strand.
GTAGATATCGACAGGTGAAAAGTATAACAATGTTGACAATAAAATCTGGAAAACTAGCATTGAAAGTGGCATCCAAACAATCCTTCTGCATATGATCTATAGCAGTTTTATAGTGAAACTGCAAAAAATGTTGGCAAGAGAAGGACTATATAGGTCATGATCTAAATCTGGATTGCAGATTAACTAGTACACCACTGTAAATTCTGATGTGCATGCAAGGGAAGAATGGGGGTGGATAAACTTACCTAATGTGGCGCTGCCTGATAAGGACACGAGCATGATGGATTGACTTGGCCATGCCATTCTTGAAGACGATGGTCTGGAGACGGCGCTGGAGGAAGTTCTCAACAGTGAGTGCAAGCACGTAATCAAGCTTGTTTTGGTCCTCAGCAAGGAGACCATAGCGGTTCATGCGGCGAAGGAGCGCTTCACCCTCAAAGATGCGGCGGGGGTTCTTCTCATCGAGGGTGAGCAGCTCCCTTGCTGCATTTCGGATGCGGCTCAGAGCGTACTGCACGCGCCACAGCTCACGCTTGCACCGCAGACCGTACTCCCCGACCAGCTTCAGCTCAGAGTCAAGACGCTCCTTCTCATACGGACGCCTTGGCTTCTTGAAAGTCTTCCCATCTACACCACAACATCATCATAAGCTACTTGCAGCACCGAATAAATAGCAATTACATATAACATAACAGAGTGAAATATTTAGCGAGAAAATTCAACAGTAGACGATCAAGCTACCAACAGTAATATTGTGGTTTTCAAATCACAGCTACAACTAACTAGTTTCATGTTAGCGTCACAGCCTAATGGTCAACAGCCGAGCAACCTTCAATGCTATAAGTATAAAGCAACTCTACATTCTAAAAAGTAGCAATTAGATACACCATATTGAAATATTTTGCAAGAAAGAAATGGCTCAACCACTGAAACACGAACAGAAGGAAATATTATTGTCCTTAACTCGCGGCTAGAGCCAAATAGTTTCACACTGCCCAATAGTCAGACAAATAACGAACTTCAGTATGCCGCGTATAATTTCTTGGGCAACCCTACAACCTAAACTGTAGGTATGCACCGTTCCCACCATCTGATATGAGCAAGTTATAGATGGACTCGTGAAGCCACACTGACCTAAGATGAACGACTAACGTATCAGAACATAACAAAAATCTCTCATTTTATACCCCAATTTGCTATTAATTTGAGGAAACTAAACATCGTAATCGCCAGCAAGAACTAGGTGTCTAGTTCATCCTGATCAAAACCTTCAACAAGTACAAAAGTTTTCACCATTTAGAAATCCTTAAGAAAACAACATAGTCCACGCTCCACCCCATGAAAGTAGAAGCACGGATTTGGATCGGTCCAGAGAGACACGGTTCATCAAGCGCAACATACGTTAGGATTCCACGGGCGTGCGAAGGAAGGAAGGGGGGCTTACAGTTGCGGTAGAAGTTGACGTGCACCATGGCTGCCGCCGCCGCAGCAGGATGGCGCGGGTCGTCAAGCTGGACGCCGCCGGTGGAGGCGTGGGGAGAAGGGTGGCTAGTGGAGGCGCAATCGAGGGAGATGAGAGATCTTATATGGGTTAAACCTAGCTTCGACTAGCTGGACCGGGCTTTGGAGTTTCTGCCTGATCCACTTACGTAAGGCCCGTGGGCTTTCTAACTGCGATGTAAACACATGACGGCCCACTTCCAGAAAACCCGTGAACCCATCTCTCTCAAAAAAAAAAAACGTGAACCCGAGCAAACGCACCGAGCCGTCCGCGCGCTCCCGGCCGAGACATGCCGTCGCCGCCGCGGAAGCCGCTCGTCATGACGATCACGGCGCTGCTCAGGTCGGCGACGCGGCCAGTCCACCTCCTCCAGCTCCACGCCTCCATGATCAAGGCCTCGCTCTTCCCACACCACGCGCTCCCCACTGCCAGGCTCCTCGCCTCCCCGCTCGCGCCGCTCCCCTACGCGCTCTCCCTCTTCGACGCCATCCCGTGCCCCACCCTGTTCCACCACACCGCCCTCCTCCGCGTCCTCTCCGCGTCACCCTCCTTCTCCTCCGCGGCGTCCGCATCCCTCGCCGTCCTGGCCTCCGCACGGGCCCGCCTCCCCGCGCTGGACGAGTTCGCCTTCCAGCCACTCGTCGCGCTCTGCGCCAAGAACCCCCGCGAAGATGCGGCGGCCTCGCTCGGGCAACAGGTGCACGCCCTCGTGCTTCGTTACGGGTTCCTATCTGTCGTGAGCCTAGGCAACGTCCTGTGCCACTTCTACTGCTGCCTCGGGAACATGGTGGCCGCGCGGAGGATGTTCGACGAAATGTCTGATAGGGATGCCATTTCATGGAACACAATGGTCGGGAGCTATGTCAGGACGGGGGAAAACGGTGCAGCAGTGGAGATGTTTAGTGCTATGAGGTGCGGTGGTGTGGATATCAGTGTGCCGGCAGTGGTCGCGTTGGTTGGATGTGGGTGGCGAGGGGAGTCGGTGCACGGGTTCAGCCTCAAGACAGGGTTCTCTAGGGATGCGAAGGTGGCGGCAGCAATGGAGGGGATGTATTCTAGGAAATCAGATATTGGATGTGCAAAGAAGGTCTTCGAAGAGGCGACGAGGAGGGACTTGGTGCTATATAACTGTATGGTGGATAGCTGCGCAAAGGCCGGGCAAATTGAGGAGGCAATGGGCTTGGTTGATAGGATGAGACAGGAGGGATTGAGACCAAACACAGGGACTCTTGTGGGTGTGCTCTCTGCGTGTGGAGCATCTGGGGCACTGGCAGCCGGCTGGCGCATCCATGAGCTTGCGCTGGAGCTTGGCCTTGAGCTTGACACTGCACTGGGAACATCGCTGATGGATATGTACTTCAAGTGTGGGTACCCCAATGAGGCAACTGCTATTTTTTACGCGATGTGCAATAGGGATGTGATGGCATGGACTGCAATGATCATGGGATTGGGGGTTAATGGACAGCCAGGTGGAGCATTGTCGCTGTTTCGTGCAATGGAACAAGACGGTGTGTCTCCCAACGAGGTCACTTTTCTTGCTGTGCTGAATGCTTGTAGCCATGGTGGGTTAGTATCTGAAGGGAAGAAGCACCTCGAGAGCATGGTCCGGCAGTATGGCCTATCTCCTAACACTGAACACTATGGTTGCATCATCGATCTCCTAGGAAAGGCGGGGCGACTGGATGAAGCTTATGAGCTTATAAGAAGTTTATCGTCCCACGGCGATGCTATGGCCTGGAGAACTTTGCTCGCAGCCTGTAGAGTCCACGGCAATGTTGAACTGGGGAGGATGGTGCAGGCCCAGTTGAACGCCATGGGCAATTACCATCCATCAGATATCATTCTGCTGTCGAACGCATACGCATTGGAAGGCCGCTGGGATGAGATAGCAGAGGTCAGGGATTCAGAAGGTCAAAAAACGGTCATTGACAAGAAAGAAGCGGGCTGCAGCTCTATTGAAGTGTCCTCCTAAGATACCTAACATTGCTGGATTGAAGCAACCGCCACCAAGTGATCTCAAGGTGGACGCCACGGGCAATTACCATCCATCAGATACCATTCTACTGTCGAACACATATGCGTTGCCGGCCCAGATACCATTCTGCTGTCAAACACATATGCGTTGCCAGCCGAGATACCATTCTGCTGTCACAAGAACCGGGCTGCAGCTCCATTGAAGTGTTCTCCTAAGATACCTAACCTTGCTAAATTGAAGCAATCACCACCAACTGATATCGAGATGGGAATGTCGATGCAAAAAATATGAAAATATACTTCTGCGCGCAGGCGACTGACATGCATCATCTGGATTAATTTCGCTGAGAGTGATCCATACATGTACAGCTATCATATACACGATTCAGTTGTAAGATGCTGTTTTTATTGTCACCTATTTAACCAGTTAAGACCAAGATTGGAGAAAGATTGGAGTTTACATGCACAGCCAAAAATGTATCTGTTCAACACTCACCCCACTCAAACTAAGAAACTTTTCAAACTGTAAAGTGAATTGTGTTATGTACCTAAGCCCGGCGTGGGCCATGTTCCTCACTAGTGCCACTACTATACTGTTGCTCCTCTCCCATTCTGGGAAGGACTGGGAATTGGTTTACTGATGATGACATCAACACTGGTGTTGGGTACCGTGCCTGGGGCCGTGCAACATTGTTTGAGATCCCCTGGTCCTGTGACAGTTCGCTGTCTTCAGTGGATGCGGATGAAACTTCTGGGAAGAGCTGAAGCTCTCGTGGTGGGGTAGCAGCATAGCATTGCTCGGTGATTACAGGTTGCAGAGAAAGTGTTGTCGCGGTGATGTCTGGTAAATGTGGCGTATGCTGTACTGGGAACACTCTGCTTGTGGGATATGATACTGTAGGAGCTGATCTTGTACTATCCTGGCTCCAAATAGGGTTGCTTTGTTGACTCGTTCTAAGCTTGTTCTGAAGCTCCATGATTTCACCCCGAAGCATACTGTTATCATCACGCAGTTCATTTCTCTCCAATACGACCTGTTTTGCATCATGAGAAAAGTGGTACACCGAATCAGTGATTAAGTGCTAAGGAAGCATATTTTCTGAGTAACGGTAATGCCATGAATCAATTCTGGCTTATTAGATGGGTTAATTGGCATTAACATATAAGTAAATGGGAGTATGTGACTGGTTTCCTATTCTGCGAAAATCTTGCCACAAGAATATGTAAAACATGTTCATATTACTACTAGCCATGAGTCACCACATTAATCAAAGGTAAGTTGGCAGCTGATTAAATAGAGTTTCTCGATTCAGAAGACCTTACATAGTGAGATTCATTCTTCAGAGTGATATTCTCCTTTCGAAGAGATTCCACTTGTGAAACTAAATCCTTCAGTATCCGTGTGGTGTCACCCAACACGCATGCCTTTCCGCTGTTCTGCCTATCTGGTTCTGAAAAGGAAATTGTCCTTGTTGCTTTAGAAAGTATAAATGCATATGTAAAATGATGCAGCTGTAGATCTGAGACAATGTAAGACATGTGGGGATGCTAATAAGTGATGAGATGCCTGCACCCGGCGTAATTTTTCTTGCAAAGTCAAGGGTGGACAAGTAGGTTACTTGTGAATACAAGCTAATTAAATACCTGCTGAATGTTAAATGAGGGATTGCTCTGTTGTAAAATTAACATAGCATTTGGATGACCAGAGGGATTCTACCATCATGATAGATTTTAGATAGAGATAACCACCCCACGAGCGAGATCGCATACTTATGTCAGCTGAACTGCAAACTAGGACTGAACTGGGATGGACAGTGGCTTATACAGTTCATAAATTAAGCATGTACTGGAAAAGAAATTTTCAAATGTTGTAGCTCAACGGGGGATCAAATTGCTGCAGATTGATGTTTTGTAATAGTAGAATACACATACCTAGCATGGCTCCCAGCTCGCTAAAGAGGTCATTCTGTGTGCCTCTCTTCCGTTTCTCCCTCTCCGACTTGTGGATTTTCTTTGGAGCCTTCTTCTCACATTTCTGGTTCATGACAGACCTGCACCATGTTCAAACATCAGTGGGTGCATCCAGCCACATGATTTCAGTAATCAATTATTCAGTACTGTATGAAACAAAAAAGGAAAACCTATCCAACGGGCGTTTACGGTACCGTATCAGAACTTATGGCTGTTAACACTATTGCACGAATAAAATTTATGGTGTTTAAAAACAGAAGAGGCCCAACCAAATTGCTCTTTTACAAACACAATATTACCCGTTGAATGGATGTTCCGAGTAGAACAGAATTTCCTAGAGGAAGCACTATTTGGTGATACACGTCCCTGCTTGGTCCCTCGACTGTCTTCAAGGTTGGATGCAAACATAGGCAGCAAGTGGGTTTTCAATTTCCCATGGGATTGCATTTGTAACTCGAAATGGTAAAGGTATAGCTCTACAATTTCTTCAGAAAATAGTTGTATAATTCAGTTTGCTCCGAGACCTAACAAAGTTACGATCAATCACAATCTAGGGAAACCAGTTCATTTCTGTGTTGACAAGACAAAAAACACGGCCACACTCACCCTTGGACGGCGGCGGCATTCACCGTGTCCCTGGGCACCATGCTGGCCTAGAAGCTCGATCCCGTGTCTCCCCTGCGGCTGCAAGAAAAACCAAGGTACCCATATCAGTTCCTCCCGCACCCTTCAATCCAACAGCGAGAGGATATCAAGCGGAAAATAATTCATAATTCATAATTCATAATTCACGGAAGAAATTAACGAACCCAGACTCGACGACGATCACCTCCGATTGAAGCGGAGAAGGGGAGAGGGGCGAGCCGAGGTATGCGCTGCTCTGAATCGAGGGGTTCTTCTCCGTGATTGCGCGAGGGGTGGGCGGGGGAGGGGGCAGGGAGAGACGGGAGGGGGAGAGCTAAGTAGAGGAGGATCGGGGGTCCAACGGGGAGAAGTCGATCGAGGGAGGAGGGAGAAAGCGACCTGCCGTGTGGAGTCCCACGCGCCGCGTCGTGTGGCCGAACGGTGGGGGCAGGGTGGCGCGGTGGCCCGCGGAACGGTGGGCGAGGGTAGGCGGGGATGGTGGGGGGATGGGGCGGGGCGCGTGGGCGGCACCCTCCGGTGCTCAGCCTCCGCGCGTGGTTTCTGCGTGGACTTCGCACCAGGGTGGGCTGGGATGAGGGCGTGGTGCCGTGGCAGGCACGAGCCTCGGGACCAGGTGGCAGGGCGGCTGGCCCAGCACGTAGTTTAGCCCGTCCGACCTGAATCCCCTCCACGGGCTCGCGCGTGCCCGGTCGCACTCCGCCTCGTCATCGCTTGCCGGTTTTACCGCAGCCTCCACTCGAATACGCCGTAATGTCACGTGCAATGAGGGGTGACGTCAGACTTTCTTTACATCTGTCACGTTTGTTTAGAGCGAGTTTAATAGTATAGCCACAGTTAGCTATAAGTCACTATCTATAGTCATCACTATAGCCAACAAGTATAATAGCTACTCCTTCCGTCACGGTTTGGAGGACGCTTTACAAAAGTCATGCGTTTCCAAAACTCTTCTCCTCCTAGACGCGCTAGACTTAATTACAAAATTAATGCCCTCTTTTTCCTCTCCACTCCATGCAGCCAAGAAATTAATTTTGCATGCAACTTCACCAATGTATTCCCTCCGTCTCATTTTACTCTTCGTTTTGGGTTTACTTAAAATCAAACTTTATAAACTTTGACTATGTATATTAGTAAAAATATCAACATCTAAAATATAAAATAAATATAATTAGACTCATCATAAAACATACTTTTATATTGTATGTAATAGATTTTATAAATGTTGATATTTTGTAGAATATGCTTGGATAAGTTTTAATATGTTTGACTTTGACCAAATCTAGAATGCAAAGTAATTTGGGACAGAGGGAGTATGCGCCTAAACTCTTCGTTTTCATTGAGTAATTATTTTTAATAGGGCGCGAATAATTAATGAGCGCATGTTTTTGACACAAATCTGGCCCCAATCAGCATTCACCTAGGTTCCAACAATCTCTCTAAAACGCCCTACAAACCGTGACGGAGCGAGTAGATACAAACATGTACTAGTTTATTAGTACATGGTCACATGTCACTCCTATAAAGTGTCTAAGAGCACGTGTTGTAGCTGGCTCTTAACTTACAGCCATCTCTTCTTCTCTCTCCTCTTCTCTCTTCTCCAACTCGGCCAAAATATAGTATTTTATCTTTTATAGTCAGCTTATGTCACCTTACACGTGTTGTAGCTGATGTAAGCTGGCTATAAGCAATTAAATAATATATCTTAGTCTAGGTGGAGGAGAGAGAAGAGGAGAGAGAAAATGAGTAGGCTCTTGGCTAAGAGCCAGCTGCAGCGTATGCTCCTAGGCACCATATGAGAGTGAAAAGTAGACCATGTTACTAATAAATTACTATAATTTATTCTTATTTATTATACAAGCTGGCTATTAGCTTAACTATAAATGACGTGGACATTTTTTATAGCCAACAACCGGCTATACTATTGTCCTTGCTCTTTGGACATCTTCGACATGCATCATAAAATGTATGCAGCATGATGGATCGCGTTTTAGCGCCCGCAAGAACCTGCTGTTTCATGGGACACTGTATTTTAGCGCGCGTCAAGTTGATGTTTACCTGGCACTAAAAAATACAGCTCGTCTAGCACAAACATTAAATTCCCATAAATATAGCATCCACGGTTTCGCGCGTGTCCCGTCACATTTCGCCTCGTGATCACTTGCCGGTTTTGCCGCAGCGTCCGCTCGTATATCGGAAGGCATATATAATAGGGTGACATCTCATGTCGGATTTTGTTTAGTTGGAGGAGGAAAAAATATGTGAGAGAAGATCTTATTTAAGGGATAATCTTTTAAAGATAAAAGAAGACTGAAAGAGCATGTATGCCCCCATGTGTGGTTTTAGTAATTAATGACAATCTCTATGGACTAATGTGTAAATTGATTTTCACTTGTAGGTTTGTCCATTGGCATCGCTTGGGCCATGTGTTGGTCTCAAGGTTGGAAGATAAAGAAATGTTCAAGGGCTTTGTGCCCATTGGAATCATGAAGAAAGAAGGAGCTTGAAGGTTAATCAAGACATGTTCAAAGAGTTGCATCAAGATGGATCAACCTCAAGTAGGGAAGAAGAAGGGCGAGTTCAAGATGCGTCATCTCTAGAAGATCTCATGCTTGAAGCTTGCCATCCTCGTGCTCATGGAATGATGAAGACAAGTTCAAAGAAGAGGTTTCCCCATGGAGTATGGGGGAGCAATTTGCAAGTCTTCATCTTCATCAAGCAAGAGCATCCAAGAAAGGTGTTCCCACTATAGAAGAACAAGACGGTCTACATCAAGTTCAAGTGGAATGCTTAAGGCAAAGGTATGTTCTTGATAGGGCTTTTCTTTTGTCGGTCTCGTATTGTTAGTTGGGAGACCGGGTTTAGGATAGATAGCCGTACTATCAAGAGGGGCTCTCAAGCGGGTGTCTCGTTTGCATCGTTCGGAGAAAGCTCAAACCTTTGCATTCATAGCATCATCTTTCTTGGTTGTTTTTTGGTTCTTTTCCATGAGAGGATCTAGAGCTTGTGGACATCATCTTAACAAGCTCTAGTTCATCATCTAAGGATTTCACTTGCATACCTTATTGCGGTTTTTGATCTTGCGATTTTTCCGGCTCCACACCTTGGGGGATACTTCACATATATGTTTATGGTATTTTCTCCCAAGGTGATTCTATTCGTTGTTATCTTTCCAACAAAATTGGTTTCATCCCGTTTGGAGTTCGGATGCAAAAGTTATTGCGTTTCTGGTTTTCTGGTTTCTGGAATTTCCCTGGCCGGAAGTTCCGGCTTGCCATCGGAAGTTCCGCTAGGGCATTTTTGTCGCCGTAAGTTTCGGTGGAAGTTCCGGGTCTTCTTCCGCTCAGTAACCTTCTGTTTTGGATGTGCTATTTGACGGAACTTCAGTCAGAATTTCAACCGAAAGTTCCGGCCAGGGATCGGAAGTTCCGCTCAGGCCTAGTTGCCGCCAAAAGTTCCGGTTGAACTTCCGGCTCTTGTTCTGCTCACGTTCAGTAACCTTCTGTTTTGGATATGTCTATTTGACGGAACTTCTATGACTCGCTTTTTCTGTTTCTCGCTCTGTAGTTTTTGACCGTTGGTTGTGTGCCACCGGAACTTCCAGCCTTCCACCGGAAGTTCCGGCCAGGAGTCGCGAATGCCCATAACGGGCAGATCTGGGAGCCCTTTAAAAGGGGCTCCTCTTCCCCTTCGTGGGCACTAGCTTTTCTTCTTGGTTCTTGGCTTTCTCTCTCTCCTCCATTCTTAACCTTGAAGAAGCTCTCCCTCTCCCTTTCCCTTCCTATGATTCTTGCATCTTTTTGAGGATTTGTGAGAGGAGATTTAGATCTACAATCCCCCCAAGCCAAATCCCTTCTTTGTGAAGGAATCTAGATCTTGGAGAGTTTTGTATTCTCCTCTTGTGTTCTTCCTCCCTTATTCCCCCAATAGCTTTTGTAGCTTTGTTGGAATTTGGGAGAGAAGGACTTGCCCTTGCATTTGGTGCATAGGTTTGAGTTCTCCTCGGAGATTCGGTGAGTTCAAGCTTGTGAGCTTGTTTCTCTTGGGTTCCTTGGAACCCTAGACGGTTGTGTGGTTGGATTGTTAACCTTTTGTGGTCTTGTAGCCTTTCGTGGCTTTGTTGGCCTTTTGGCATTTGTAGCCTTTTGTGGCTTTGTTGTTGGGAGCCTCCAATTGAGTTGTGGAGTTATCCCCAATCTTGTAAGGGTTCGGTGACCGCCCTCAAGCGTCCCATAGTGGAGCGAGTGCCCGCCTTTTGTGGTGCGCACTCGGGAGAATAGGGTGAGCCTTTTGTGGCGTCGGTGAGTTGCGTGCTTCCGCATCCGGGGTGAGGCCTTGTGTGGCGTTGGGTGAGCATCGAGCCACCACACCTCGAGGTGAGCCATTTGTGGCGTTCGGAGAGCATTGCGCCATAGCACCTCTCCAACGGAGACGTAGCTTCTTTGAAAGTGAACTTCGGGAAACAAATCTTCGTCTCTGCGTCCATCGGTTATCTCTCAACCGAGCCCTTTACTTATGCACTTTACATTGTGATAGCCATCGTGATTGAAGTATTTATATCTTGTTATCACTTTGTTGCTTGTATTGCTTAGCATAGGTTGTTGGTGCACCTAGGTGAACTTAGTGGCTAGGTTTTGTGCTCAATAAATTAAACGTTAGTTTTATTCCGCATTTACTTAAGCCTAAATCGTAATATTTTAAAACGCCTATTCACCCCCCCCCCTCTAGGCGACTTCCTTTGTACTTTCAAAGACTGATTTCTCTATTATATCTTATATTTTCCCTTATCAACACAATTTATTACTATAAGTCAATTCACATTAAATATTAAAGATAATAATAAGAGATGATCCATTGTACGATTTATTTTTATTGGCTTATCTAGATAATATGGACGGCTAAGAGAAGATCCGCCTTCTTTACCATTATACATTACCCTAAGAGCAGCTCCATTGCAAGGATCCATAAATTTATACGTCTAGCGACTATTCATCGGTTTCAAATTTTCCCATAGCTGTGTATATTATTTTTCTGAAACAACCGGTAGGAGCGCCTTTTTTTATTAGAAGAGTAAATAAACGAACACATTACAGAAATAAATGTTTAAATTAAGGTGTAAACATGTCAAAACCACCGCAATAGAAAAAAAGGTGTAGCCGACACAAGGGTAGCAAAAGTACTCATCCGCTGAAGGATGCATAGCTATGTATATGAATCAACGGTTTGAGGACTTGCCACGAGACTGTTGTGTCTATGGTTATACTGTGTTCAGCGATATTAGGCTCTTACCTATTGGGATTAGCCCGTTAAGCAGCTTTTCAAAGATATATGTGAAGTTAGTTCTGTTTGTACAATTTTGGCATTTAGCAGCTTGTTCACTCAAATCATTATAAGAAAACATGATGCAAAAGGTTTTTTTACATCACATGGTGCAAAAGGTAAAATCTAGAGATGATTTCTTTGAAAAACCTTGATGTAACTTCCAATTTTTGTTGATCTGTTAAAAAAATCAATTTTATCATGAGTCTTTGTCACAGTCTTTAAAAAAATCAATTTTATCATGAGTCTTTGTCATTCTTATTGGTTCTGTTTTGCCTATAGCAAGGGTTTGTTGTTAGTTTTGGTTTATTTGATCTATTGTACTACTATCATTATTTCAATAGTGAGGAGGATAATTTCCATATAGAACATAACTGAAACACTAAAAATAGCTCTACTACATGCACTACAAGTATAGTCACATATCTTGCACATGTTTCATTATCTTGAATGTTTCTCCATCACTCGATTTAATGTCATGTTAAAAAATCTCAATAATGCTTAACACGGAAAATTGTGTGATGGATTTTGAAACCCTCATATGTCAATCATCGTGAAAATGGCATGCTAAATCTAATCATTATTCAAAACTATAAGCCTTCTACCACACAATTTGGGAACAACGTGCCTACACAAGAGAAAAGGAAGAAACATAAAAAAAAATTAAATAGGAAATCGCTTAAAGCTCAACTTTTGGAAAGGAAAGCGGGAGCGAAGCCCCTAGAATATTTTTTAAATAATAAGATCCAATCTAAGTTAGTGAGTGAGGACTACATCTATTTTTCTATCCTAGTGAGGTAGGCTCACTTCTTCTTAAATCTCAATTGCACAAACATAAAAAAGCAGCAATTATTGTTATGGATACAATATTACATTAAATAGAGGTGGAAATGGATCAGATAATTCCTTATTCACTCTTTTTTCCATATTGTTTAAAAAACAAATGGGGATGCACATACAAATTTTAATCAAATACAAAAATGTAATGAATGTTCAATCTATTTGAAATATATACAAATATCATGTGTTATTAGTGTTAGATCAATTAAAAAATAACAAGATGAATGAAAGGATCGGCATAGGCAACTAGAGGGGGTGAATAGGCGACTAACATTTTTTATTTCTTTTTCAATGTTAATGGATTAACAAGACAATAAGGTGTCTAGATATGCAACTAGGTGGAAAACCTATATGACAAGCTTAAGAAAAAATGGCAAGATAGATAAATAAGTGAATAAGCTAGTAACATACAACAAAGTGAGTAAAATATAGGGATAACCATAATGGTGGAGACGATTATGTAATTCATGTAGTTCTTTTGGGAGGAGTGTCTTTGTTGGAGGGGTGCGTTGGCGACATTAAGCCCACCAAGCACCATAAAGGCTCAGCCTATTCTCCTCATGTACTCACCAAGGCAAAGTGCCACGATCCACTTAGTGGTGCCCTTGAAGGAGATGACCGGACCTTTACAAACAAAGTTGGGGAAATCACCACAACTCAATTGGAGGATCCCAATATGACCAAGAAGATTTACACCATGATGATTGATCTTCAAGGATGAACTCCCCCATCTAGGGTTCCCAAACACCCAAGAGTAAGAAGTTTCACGATGGAATAAAGGGGAAATCAAAATCCTTTGATGAAAGTGTATTTCTCGGTCTTCTCACTCAAACCCTAGAAGAGCATCAAGTTTTGTTGGCTCAAGTGAGAGATGTAGGGAATTTATGCTCAACATTAATGATGGAGAGAGTGTGGGAAGGGGAAGCATCATCTTGGGAAAGAAGGGAGCCTTTTATATGTCCCGTCCATTTCTAGTCGTTGGAGGTTTCTTTACACCAGAAGGTCCGACCTAGAGTGGCTGGAAGTTTTGACCTAGCCAAGACTTCTGGCAAGTTCCGACCTAACTTCCGGGCAAATTCCTGGGTGGGTTTACAAAAATTCACACCCTCAGGCGCAGCTCAAATAATTGACCTTAATTTCATACCAGAAGTTGGATATGGTTGACACCGGAACTTCAGGCGTTGACCAACTGGAACTTCCATCCAAACTAGGAAGGTTTAGTGGCTACAATATGTTTTCTGTATGTGATTTGATTTCATACATACCTTCCATTATGCAACCCCGACCTTGATAGAATGGATTTCCTATGACTCAAGTAAACGAAAAACGTCGGAACCTGTCTTTGGTCCTTTCACTTTTGAGGGATTGATCACCGCCTTGTGTCCATTCATTAAATGTATCTAAGGCCTTAAGGCCACAATGGGGTCATTATAATATTTTCACTAAACACCCAAAACACGTAGGGATAGAAATTCCCTTTGAATAAATAAATGGGATAACATAATAGATTCATGACACATAATAAGTCGATGTTAGACTAGTAGCCTGGCAATAGTGGTATTTTCCAAGATAATAGGTTTACTATAACAACCCGAGAGATTTGGTAGTACTATCATGTGTTTCACAATTATTTCTATCATTTTTTCTTTTTATGATGGATGGTCGCGCCTTTATCGCTATAGAAACTCATAGTAGATCAAATCTTTTCAGTTTCAAGAGTTTAGGGAACAAGCCATATGGAGAAGCAATACATACATTTTCATATATATTTTGGTAGACATAATACGGACCATTTGGGAGTTGTGCATAAGACCAAAAGATGGATTGATTTTGGTAGTCAGTTTCTTAGCTAGTATCATGCTACTACAACTTATTTTCTAGTGTTTGCAAAGATTGTAACATGGTGATCTTTTGCCAAAAGACAACGCTCAAACTATGGAAGGTGCGGTGACCCAGCATACCACTGCATGATGTAGTACACTATAGTCGTTGACGTAACACCAATGAAACACCGTTCACTAGTATTACATCCCTCAGAGTAGTACCACAAAAACATAATAGGTCCAAGACATGACTATACGTTACAACTCACTCTTTACACAAGATCCAGAGAACACTCTAGGTTAAAGAGAGAGAGAAACTTCTTACGAAGAAGAATCAAGAATCAATAACTCATAACTACCATACTTATAAAACTAGTAACTAAACTATGAGGCTTGTGTTGCTGCTATTGTAATACTCTACAGAAGTAGGTTCTATGGTTAGAAATTCTATTCTTATCTAATCAGCAATTTCGTCTTCACCTGAGTTGATGTATATGTTGACTTTCTTGACTTCATTGAAGAGCGTTAGCTTTTAATGATGATTCCTGGAGCATATATTGATGTGGACGTCGTCTGTATTGGCTTTAGAACCTAGCAAGGGTTAAGAAGATACTTTGAGTACGAGCGTACTCAGCAAGTCCACTAGAAAAGGAGTGTTTGATGCACTATATCTACAGCCACAGACCGTAGGTCGTAGGCAATGCAAGTTTTCTTAAACATTTCTTCAAAGGTTGCTTTTATTCTGAAAAGCTATGTCCGTCAGACTTCACGGGTTTACTAGAACCTTCATGGGGTTCCTTTCCCGCCGTGTTCGCAACTCCTTCCCGGAACAGGGAGTAACAAGTTACAGTTTTTACACTCTACAGAGGTGCGTTACTTTTCCCGTGAGAGATCAAATCCTTGTTGCACAACCGGGCAATCTTTCCCGTCCACACTTCCTATGGTGTGGGGCCCAGTAGATGATCCAAGCGAATCACTGCCCCCTTCGCGACCTCGCATGCCTCCTTGGTGTACACCATGCCCACATATTGAATTACGGTAATGGTTTGTACAGACCGTTAGATGCCAGAACTATCGTGGGACGTTGAGGGTTCCCACCCATATGCTGCATATCCTCTACGAATTACCAATTAATATGCACCCGGCTACATGCGAGAGGAAGAAGATACAACTGACTCCTCCGTCCCATTCCAATTCTCATGGTTAACGCGTGATATATGGCGCAAGAATCACTGGCGACATTGGTTGTTAAGTCCTAGGTAATATGTTCCTTTACCACCGAAACTTTCATAGTAGGTTATTACGTCATGGTAATAAACCTATAATCATATTATTATGAAAATAGTGTTTTCGGACATTTTTCAAATGCAGGTGATGACAACATTGGATTTGTAAAATACTTTACAAAAAATAATCAAAGGACATGAGCAAGTGTGAACTTGCCTTTTGTGATTGCAGGATTATGCACCCACGGGCCTCAAGACAATATAAGATCCAATAGCTAAAATCTGCATCATTGGTCCGGGAAGGACTAATGTTTAAAGAAGCAAGATGCTTTTATGCATAAATAATGTAATGCAGGTTGATAAACACGAATCCCGAGAATAACGTTGTTCTAGGGTTTGGATACTGGAAAGGGTTTCCTTGGAATGTGTTGCCCTTTTTGTTGGAATTATGCCCTAGAGGCAATAATAAAGATGTTATTATTATAATTCTTGTTCATGATAAAGTTTATATTCCATGCTAGAATTGTATTAAGCGGAAACTTTAATACTTGTGTGGTTTGTGAACAACACCGTGTCCCTAGTACGCCTCTATGGACTAGCTCATTGATCAATGATGGTTAAGATTTCCTAACCATAGACATGAGTTGTCAATTGATAATGAGATCATATCATTGGAGAATGATATGATGGACAGACCCAAACTAAGAGAAGCAATTAGATCGTATCATCGTGTTCATCTTTGCGAAGCTTTTCCTATGTCAAATATTGTATTCCTTAGACCATGAGATAATACAACTCCCTGGTATCGGAAGAAAGCTTTGAGGTCATCAAACGTCATCCTATGAGAGGGTGATCATAAAGGTGTCTCTCAGGTGATCGGAAAGTATCTGTTGGGTTGTATGTATCGAGATGGAATTTGCCCCTCCCAAGTCGGAGAGATATACTTCGGGCCCACTCGGTAATCGATATCAACACCGCTTGCAAGCATGTGGTTAAGGAGTTAATCACAAAGTGATATCGGATTACGGAACGAGTAAAGTACTTGCTGTGAACGAGATTGAACTAGGTATGACGGTACCGACGATCGAATCTCGGGCAAGTAAAATATCGCGAGACGAAGGGAATATATATATGGGATTGTTTGAATCCTGACATCGTGGTTCATCCGATATGATCATCGATGAATGTGTGGGAGTCAATATGGGTGCCCAGACCCCGTTGTTGATTATTGATAGAAGATCATGTCTGCATATTCTCGAACCCGCAGGGTCACACACTTAACGTATCTTGACGCTAGGATAGATTGGATAATTGGTTTATGAATTTTTGTTCGGAGTCTCGGATGGGATCCGGGATATCACGAGAGGTTCCGGAATGGTCCGGAGAATAAGATTCATATAAGGCAATGCAGTTTTTGGAGTTCAGAATTGTTCCGGGTTAATCGGTATTGTACCGGAAGCTTCTAGAACCTTCCGGAAGGGGACCAACGTGGCCCCACCTTCCGGGAGGGGGCATGTGCCTATGAGGGAGTGTCCTGGCCGCATTGGGCCAGGGGCACAAGGCCCCATAGGGCCCAGCCGATCCTAGAGAGTTTAAATCGTTTAAACTAGAGATAGGGTTTCTAGAAGAGGGGAGAGTCCATGCCCCCCACTCCTTATCCTTTGGGCTTGGGGGAGGGGCTAGGGCTGCGCCCCCCCCTCTATATAAAGAGGGGTGGGGGCGCACAAACCCCCACACACCTCTCCTCCAAACCCTAGCCGCCTTGCTAGCTTTCCTCTCTCCCTCCCGACTGTTTGTAGGCGAAGCCCTGCTGCAGAAATTCTGCACCATATACACCACGCCATCGTGTTGTAGATCCAATCTATCTCTCCACCATACTTGCTGGTCCGAGGAAGGAGGAGACGTCGAGGTGCTGCACGTGTGCATCTCACGGAGGCACCGCCACTTGTGGTGCTAGATCGGATCGGATCGCGGGGAGGAGAAGCGAGTACGACTACATCACCCACGTTCCGACGAACGTTCCGCTGTGCGAATCTTCAAGGGTATGAAGATCTAATCCAATCTCTCTCGTTGTTTGCATCTCCTAGATTAGATCTTGGCTTTCCCTCTGTTCACTCCGTAGAAAATTTTGATTTACTATGCCGCGAAAACCTTCAGTGGTATCAGAGCTAGATCTATGCGTAGATGTGATTCACGAGTAGAACGCAACATGGTTGTTGCGGGCGTTGATGTTTTCTGTTGCAAGCCTCTTGTTTGTGTTCTTCTTATGACGCGGGATAGTGAGATTTAAGCGGTCTAGGCCAACCTTACGCGACATCGTTCGCGAGACCGGCTCCGCACTTGACGTGTGGCTTGTTCCACACATGCGGCTGGTGGATGTCAGTTTCTCTCACTATAGTTGTCATGGGATTAACACCGTAGTTTGGCAACCATAATATCACCGTTGTGGCTTTCCGTAGGTAAGAATCGTTCTTAGCATCTACTCCCATAAGCCACGTAAAACATGCAACAACAAAGTAGAGGTGTCTAACTTGTTTTTGCAGGGAGTGTTTTCTGTGATATGGTATGGCCCAAGATGTGATGTGTATATTGTATGCGATGATCATGTTTTGTAATGTTTCACGACTTGCATGTCGATGAGTACACAACTGGCAGGAGCCATATGGTTGTCTTTATAATTGTGTATGACCTGCGAGTCAACTTCTTATACGCCATGTAATAGCTTCACTTTATCGCTAAGTAGTTAGCAATAGTTGTAGTTGCTATTCGTGGTGGAGGCAATCATGGTGGAGTGATGGAGATCATGCCGGAACGCACAAGATGGAGATCATTGCGCGAGGATTGGCTATACCATGTCACATAAAGTTATATGCATGTGATGTTTATCCCTTTATGTATCTTATTATGCTTAGATCGCGACGGTAGCATTATAAGATGATTCCTCACTTAAAGATCAAGATAAAAACTGTGTTCTCCCCAAGTATGCACCGTTGCGAAAGTTCGTCGTGTCCAAGCATCACGTGATGATCGGGTGCTATAGACTCTACGCTCACATACAACGGGTGCAAGCCAGTTTTGCACACGCAGAAATACTTGGGTCTAGCTTGACGAGCCTAGCATGTACAGACATGGCCTCGGAACACAATAACCGAAAGGTTAAGCATGAGTCATATGAATGATATGATCGACACTTCGTTGTCCACCATTGAAACCACATCTCTTCTCGTGATGATCGGATTAGGTGTGGTGAATTTGGATCGTGTTCACTAAACAACTTGAGGGATGTTGAATTTAGTGGGAGTTCATCTAGTAATTTGATTAAGTTGAACTATTTATCATGAACATAGTCTAAATTGTACTTGCAAATACTGTAGATCACATGGCCAAGTCCAACTTCAACTTCAACGTTTTTGCTGAGAAGGAAAAGCTTAGAAATAATGGGTCTAACTTCACCAATTGGTTCCGCAATCTAAGAATCATTCTGTCTGGCGGACAAAAGGACTATGTCCTTGGGAAAGCGTTAGGTGACCCCCCTGCTGCAACTGCGCCGGCTGATGAGAAAGCTGTCTATCAGTCGCGCAAAGATGATTATGGTGTGATTAAGAGCACCATGTTGTTTGTTATGGAACCGGAGCTTCAAAATCGTTTTGAAGAGTATCCCGAGCCCTTCGAGATTCTCGAGGAGCTGAAAACCATGTTTCAGACTCAGGCCCATTCTGAGAGATATGAGATCTCCGAGAAGTTCTTTAACTGCAAGATGGAGGAAGGGAGTTCCGTTAGTGAGCACGCCATTAAGATGACGGGCTACACTCAACGCCTTGAGCAACTGGAATGCACGATTCCAGAGGAGCTCAAGATTGACAGGGTTCTGCAATCACTCCCTCCCAGCTACAAAAGTTTTGTAGTGACTCATAATCAGATTGGTTCCACTGATACGATCACCGAGCTCTTCGCAAAGCTGAAGGCTGCGGAAGTGGACATCAAGAAGGATAATCATGTGTTGATGGTCAACAAGCCCACCTTTAAGAAAGGTAAGGGAGCTAAGAAGCCCTTCAAGAAGGGCGGCGGCAAGCGCAATGCCCCTGCTGAGAAGAAGCTCAGGTCTGGTCCCAAGCCAGACACTGAGTGCTTCTATTGCAAGGACAAGGGTCACTGGAAGCGCAACTGTCCGAAGTACTTAGCGGACAAGAAGGCTGGCACCATCAAAGGTATATTTGATATACATGTTATTGATGTTTTCCTTACTAGCCCTCGTTGTAGTGCCTGGGTATTTGATACCGGTTCAGTTGCTAATATTTGTAACTCGAAACAGGAGCTACGGAATAGACGGCGGCTTGCGAGGGATGAGGTGACGATGCGCGTTGGCAACGGATCAAGAGTTGATGTGATGGCCGTCGGCACGCTCTCCTTAGTTTTACCTTCGGGATTAGTTTTAAACCTTAATAAGTGTTATTATGTGCCTGCGTTGAGCATGAACATTATTTCTGGATCGTGTTTATTGCAAGACGGTTATTCATTTAAATCGGAGAATAATGGTTGTTCTATTTATATGAGTAACATATTTTATGGTCATGCACCTCTTGTAAATGGTTTATTTCTTCTAAATCTCGAAAGGGATGAAACACACATCCATAACATTGAGGCTAAGAGATGCAAAGTAGATAGTGATAATACTACTTATTTGTGGCACTGTCGTCTAGGTCATATTGGTGTAAAGCGCATGAAGAAACTCCATTCTGATGGACTTTTGGAGTCTCTTGATTTTGAATCATTTGACACATGCGAACCATGCCTCATGGGCAAGATGATCAAAACCCCGTTCTCCGGTATGATGGAGCGAGCAACGGACTTGTTGGAAATCATACATACCGATGTATGCGGACCGATGAGTGTTTCGACGCGCGGTGGATATCGCTATTTCCTCACTTTCACCGATGACTTAAGTAGATATGGGTATATCTATTTAATGAAACATAAATCTGAAACATTTGAAAAGTTCAAGGAATTTCAGAATGAAGTGGAGAACCATCGTAACAGAAATATTAAGTTTCTACAATCCGATCGTGGAGGTGAATATTTGAGTTATGATTTTCTCACGCATCTTAAAGCAAGTGGAATCGTTTCACAACTCACGCCACCCGGAACACCACAGCGCAATGGTGTGTCTGAACGCCGGAATCGAACCCTATTAGATATGGTCCGATCAATGATGTCTCTTACTGATTTGCCGTTATCATTTTGGGGTTATGCATTAGAAACCGCTGCATTCACTTTAAATAGGGCTCCATCTAAATCCGTTGAGACGACACCGTATGAACTGTGGTTTGGTGCTAAACCTAAGTTGTCGTTTCTTAAAGTTTGGGGATGCGAAGCTTACGTCAAGAAGTTGATGCCGGACAAGCTCGAACCCAAAGCGGAGAAATGCGTCTTCATAGGATACCCTAAGGAAACTATTGGGTATACCTTCTATCACAGAACCGAAGGCAAAGTGTTTGTCGCAAAGAACGGTTCCTTTCTTGAGAAGGAGTTTCTCTCGAAAGAAGTGAGTGGGAGGAAAGTAGAGCTAGATGAGGTTATTGAACCTTCTCTTGAATTGGAGAGTAGCGCAGCACCTGAAATTGTTCCAGTGCCGCCTGCACCAACAATAGAGGAAGCTAATGACAAGGATCATAAAGCTTTGGACGATGCTGCTACTGAACGTCGCAGGTCGACAAGGTCGCGTGCCCCTCCTGAGTGGTACGGCAACCCTGTCTTAACTGTCTTGTTAGTAGAAGACAGTGAACCTACGAACTATGAGGAAGCGATGATGAGCCCAGACTCTGAGAAATGGCTAGAAGCCATGAAATCCGAATTGGGATCCATGAGCGAAAACCAAGTATGGACTTTGGTAGACCCTCCTAGCGACCGAAAGGCCGTTGAGTGCAAATGGATCTTCAAGAAGAAAACGGACACGGATGGTAATGTCACCGTCTATAAAGCACGGCTTGTCGCGAAAGGTTTTCGACAAGTTCAAGGTGTTGACTACGATGAGACTTTCTCTCCCGTAGCGATGTTTAAGTCCATTCGGATTTTATTAGCAATTGTTGCGTTTCATGATTATGAAATATAGCAGATGGATGTCAAGACTGCGTTCCTCAATGGCAACATTGATGAAGAGTTGTATATGATGCAACCCGAAGGTTTTGTCGATCCTAAGGATGCTAGTAAAGTATGCAAACTTCAGCGTTCCATTTATGGACTGAAGCAAGCATCTCGGAGTTGGAACCTTCGTTTTGATCAAGTGATCAAGAGCTTTGGATTTGTTCCAAATTGCTACGAAGCTTGTATCTACAAGAAAGTGAGTGGGAGCTCGGTGACGTTTCTGGTACTATATGTGGATGACATATTGATTATCGGAAATGACATCAACATGCTTAACGATGTGAAGAGTTATTTGAACAAGTGTTTTTCAATGAAAGACCTAGGTGAAGCTGCTTATATATTGGGCATCAAAATCTATAGAGATAGACAAAGACGCCTGATAGCTTTAAGCCAGAGTACATACCTAGACAAAGTTCTGAAAAGGTTCAGAATGGATAAGGCAAAGAAAGGTTCAGTGCCTATGTTGTCAGGTAAGATATTGAGCAAGGCTCAGTGTCCAGCTACGGTAAATGATAGGGAAGCTATGAGCAAGGTGCCTTATGCCTCGGCCATAGGTTCCATCATGTATGCCATGCTGTGTACTAGACCGGATGTGTCCAATGCTCTTAGTTTGACGAGCAGATATCAAAGTGATCCAGGAGTGGAACACTGGACAGCCGTGAAGAACATCCTAAAGTACCTAAATAGGACTAAATAAATGTTCTTAGTCGGGGGTGATGAACAGCTTGTCGTAAAAGGTTACGTCGACGCTAGTTTTGACACCGATAAGGATGATTCTAAATCTCAGACAGGATACGTTTATATTTTGAATGGAGGAGCTGTGAGCTGGAGAAGCTGCAAGCAAAGCGTGATCGTGGGATCTACAGTAGAAGCGGAATACATGGCTGCTGCAGAAGCGTCAAGTGAAGGAGTTTGGATCAGAAACTTCATCACTGAGCTTGGTGTGGTTCCAAGTGCATTGGACCCACTGGAGATATTGTGTGACAACACTGGCGCCATAGCACTCGCTAAGGAACCAAGATATCATCCAAAGACCAAGCATATCAACCGCAAGTTTCATATAATCCGAGATTATATAGCAGATGGAGATCTGAAGATTAGCAAAGTACATACGGATCTGAATGTCGCAGATCCATTGACTAAACCTCTTCCACGTGTAAAACATGATCAGCACCTCAGTGCCATGGGTGTGAGATTGTTGCCAGATGTAAACTAGATTATTGACTCTAGTGCAAGTGGGAGACTGTTGGAATTATGCCCTAGAGGCAATAATAAAGATGTTATTATTATAATTCTTGTTCATGATAAAGTTTATATTCCATGCTAGAATTGTATTAAGCGGAAACTTTAATACTTGTGTGGTTTGTGAACAACACCGTGTCCCTAGTACGCCTCTATGAACTAGCTCATTGATCAATGATGGTTAAGGTTTCCTAACCATAGACATGAGTTGTCAATTGATAATGAGATCATATCATTGGAGAATGATATGATGGACAGACCCAAACTAAGAGAAGCAATTAGATCGTATCATCGTGTTCATCTTTGCGAAGCTTTTCCTATGTCAAATATTGTATTCCTTAGACCATGAGATAATACAACTCCCTGGTATCGGAAGAAAGCTTTGAGGTCATCAAACGTCATCCTATGAGAGGGTGATCATAAAGGTGTCTCTCAGGTGATCGGAAAGTATCTGTTGAGTTGTATGTATCGAGATGGAATTTGCCCCTCCCAAGTCGGAGAGATATACTTCGGGCCCACTCGGTAATCGATATCAACACCGCTTGCAAGCATGTGGTTAAGGAGTTAATCACAAAGTGATATCGGATTACGGAACGAGTAAAGTACTTGCTGTGAACGAGATTGAACTAGGTATGACGGTACCGACGATCGAATCTCGGGCAAGTAAAATATCGCGAGACGAAGGGAATATATATATGGGATTGTTTGAATCCTGACATCGTGGTTCATCCGATATGATCATCGATGAATGTGTGGGAGTCAATATGGGTGCCCAGACCCCGCTGTTGATTATTGATAGAAGATCATGTCTGCATATTCTCGAACCCGCAGGGTCACACACTTAACGTATCTTGACGCTAGGATAGATTGGATAATTGGTTTATGAATTTTTGTTCGGAGTCTCGGATGGGATCCGGGATATCACGAGAGGTTCCGGAATGGTCCGGAGAATAAGATTCATATAAGGCAATGCAGTTTTTGGAGTTCGGAATTGTTCCGGGTTAATCGGTATTGTACCAGAAGCTTCTAGAACCTTCCGGAAGGGTACCAACGTGGCCCCACCTTCCGGGAGGGGGCATGTGCCTATGAGGGAGTGTCCTGGCCGCATTGGGCCAGGGGCACAAGGCCCCATAGGGCCCAGCCGATCCTAGAGAGTTTAAATCGTTTAAACTAGAGATAGGGTTTCTAGAAGAGGGGAGAGTCCATGCCCCCCACTCCTTATCCTTTGGGCTTGGGGGAGGGGCTAGGGCTGCGCCCCCCCTCTATATAAAGAGGGGTGGGGGCGCACAAACCCTACACACCTCTCCTCCAAACCCTAGCCGCCTTGCTAGCTTTTCTCTCTCCCTCCCGACTGTTTGTAGGCGAAGCCCTGCTGCACAAATTCTCCACCATATACACCACGCCATCGTGTTGTAGATCCAATCTATCTCTCCACCATACTTGCTGGTCCGAGGAAGGAGGAGACGTCGAGGTGCTGCACGTGTGCATCTCACGGAGGCACCGCCACTTGTGGTGCTAGATCGGATCGGATTGCGAGGAGGAGAAGCGAGTACGACTACATCACCCATGTTCCGACGAACGTTCCGCTGTGCGAATCTTCAAGGGTATGAAGATCTAATCCAATCTCTCTCGTTGTTTGCATCTCCTAGATTAGATCTTGGCTTTCCCTCTGTTCGCTCCGTAGAAAATTTTGATTTACTATGCCGCGAAACCCTTCACTTTTAGATTAGGTTTCACACATGTGCTTCTTATTAAGGCTTCTGAGTGTGTGGAAAACAACATGTATTTATACAACAACAACATACATACATATGGAATGCTACTCAAGGTTGCTTACATCTTAATTGTTTATCTTCAAGTTTTACTTTACAAGTAATGTCACTTATAAGGAGTTTAAGTAGTAACAATCTTATGATACAAGAAAGCATGAAATAAGGTGTTTACTATTAATTGTCATATGTTGATGGAAGTGGCAAAACGAATAACTTTTGAAGAAAAGATTCCTTTATAAAGGTTTAAACAATCTTTGTGGTTAATCAGATGTGGTTGATGTTGTTTGTGCTTGTTTGAATAGTTTGGACTTGAGACGTTTTATAACTTATTTATACAGACCAAAGTAAACTATAAAGTATATAATTAAGTTTTTAGCATTATACTTAAGGCTTGGTAACTATAAATAATTTGAAGAATGTAAATAGATTTAGAGTGTATTAATTATGATATTTGTATTTTGTTCACTTTGTATTGTTTCCGTAGAGTTACTTAAGAATGGCATTACTTCTACTGGAGTAGTGGTTTCTTTACATTATGATGGTATAAAAGAATTTATCTTCCTAAAAAGATGTGGTTAAGGTTTATGAATAAGTAAACAATATTATTTACTACTTATCGATTCACTATAGTGTTTTAATTTGTTTATAAACTTGCGATTAATATAAAGAATGGGTTTTATCTTATTATAATTATTCTTAGAGATTTTATATTAGATAAGAATCCTTTTATAAAACAAATCTTCATTTATGGTTGAAGGATAACTTAATAAGATTATATTAAAATGTGTTAAATCATTTTGACTTCATAAAATTAGTATTTAAGGCTAATACTATTGATTACATTTAATTGGTTAATTTTTAGAAGTATTAACAAGTTTTATTCACCTTTATAAGAATTATTAATTAAGAAAATATGTTTAAATTCAAGTTATAAAAGTGTTTAACTTTTTATTTCACTCAAAAGTGGAATATCACATTTTTAACATATAGGTATTATTTTTGTGATTATTTTGGTATATTACATTTATTTTTGTGATTTATAAATAATAAGATATGATTTTAATAAGGCTTATTACTTTATAAATACTTAAAGAAATAATAAATATTTAATTAAGAGGAATAATAATGCATGATTGTAGTTTTAAACTCTAATTCTTACTTTTTTTTCTAAGATTTTTGGTATTTTATTTAGATTTTTTACATTACCATTATTAAAATATTAATTATCAAAATATTAAAATTTGATAAAGTATTGATTAAATAATATTTATTTAAATAATTATCATGATAATATTTAATAATAGTTTTAAGTTGTAGATTTTATTTTTCTAAACATTTTCATATATTATATGTATTTTTTGATTTATAAAACAAAAGATATTAAATTTACAAGATTTAATCATCTTATTTTATTTCTAGAATATTTGAAATTTGAATTCTTATTGCTTTAATTATTTTCTAAACAGACACAGACTTTTTATAGCGCAGCTCTATCTAGCCACAGACACTGACCCATGGGCTCGAGGCCACGTCACCTGCCACATGGGCAAAGACCCGTCAACAGGGTGGACTAGATCAAGGATGACGCCAGCAAGACGTCATCATGATGTCACATGAACTCACACCCTCAGATCGAAGTTCGATCGATTGATTTGGTGATTGCTGGCATGCGGGAAGTGGATTGCTGGACGCGGACAAGCACGCTGAGTCGAATGGTGGCGGCACCGCTCAATTTTGGTCATCGGAGGTTGGTCGGCGATGAGCTCGCGCGGCGGCGCGGCACTGCCTCACGCGGGTAGGTGACTACGACGAGCGAGCGACGAATTGGAAGATGCCAGCATACTCAGAAGCTTACCAGGAATCTTGTGGAGGTTATGGCGAGAGGAGGCGAGCTCGGACAACGTCGCCATGGTCGACGGCGAGCGGCGGTCAGAGAAGGTGGATGCGCGCGATTATGGCCTTCTAGCTCGATTCCTTCCGCACCTAGACAGTGTCCACCCCGGCGGAGCTTGCTGTATCATCGGTTGGTCTCGGGGAAGGCTCTGGCGACGATGATGAACAACTCCGGCGGCTAGGGTTTCAGTGAGAAGGGAAGAGGAAGAGGGGTTTGCGAGTGAGAGCGGATGAGATCGAACAGAGGTGTAGCCGTGGCCTTCTTATCGTCTTCGGAGACGGTGGCGGGAATCGCGACGCTCGGCTGGCGACGACGGTGGCATCGGGCGGCGGCGAACCCCTCCAGGGAGGTGCTTGTGACGCACGAGGAAGACGACGACGGTCCTTTTGCAGAAAACCCCCTATTAAAAATCTAGACTCAACCCGCAGTCCTTTGTTGGTCCACTAGTCGGTCAGAGAGGAGGGCGGACTGGGCTGGTCTGGGCTGTTACTGGGCTGCAGCAAAGTGAGCGGCTCGTGGTTGCTGCTGCACGCGGGCATCATTTAGGAAATGAGGTACTGGACCGTGGGCCACTTTCTGGACTGGGCTTGTTCCTTTATTTTATTTTTATTTTTCCTGGTTCTATTTCTTTTCCAATTTCTGTTTTGTTTTTAACTTTTAATATTATACATTTGATTGAAATTTCTTTATGGAACTTATTTTCTGAATAATTGCAGTAACATTGGAGTTATTAAGTATCAATTTGTGATCTTTTATTAAATAATGTTTAAGGTTTCTTTATTTTCATTATATAAAAATACTTTTTCTATTATTATTTGTGAGCCTTTAATATGAATTTAATTGGGCATAGATTCTTAAACTTATTATCTAATGTATTATTACTAACTAATGAGTTAAAGTTTGAATTAAAAGTGCTTTACCATAAGTTTTTAGAAGATTTACTATTCACAAGTTTATTTTATTAACGTGAATAATGATTAATGGTTAATCACATTGTCTTTATGTTTGTGATCTTTAGTAACATCACCTCAAAGTAAAATAATGGATTTGTCTTCTAGGATAACTTATGAGAAACAACTAATAAAGACAATTTCATAAGCACCTATAATAATGATGGTTGAGAATGTCCAAGGTGTGCTGAAATGATTATTGTAGGAAATTATTCCTATCAACCATTGTGGAAACAAGATGATAGCTCAACCATAGAAAATGAATATTGGGTTTGGTCTTAGATTTAGGGTTTAGTGTTTAGCAAAGATTCTTATATTCCATACTTCATAATTCTGGACTTCTAATTAAGGAATTCCTTTCCTAGATATATTACTTCTCTATCTCCATCATCATGTGTTAACATGATGAGCTTTGCTTTATAGAAACTTCTTATCCACCCTTTATTATTCTAAATCCATTTATAAAAGCAATATGCTTAACACTAATGCTTTCATAATATTCTCATATTTATACTTGGCTATAACAACTATTCTACTATTAATAATCACTAACCCAATAAGTGGTTACATCTAACTCCATTCATACCCTTCCTAAATCATCCATCACAAATACTACTTTAGTAGAGGTTTATATCAAGTTCTACTCTCCTCTAGTGTTTAGTATTTCCAAAGAGGAAAATACTACATCTTTAATTCAATGTTGCTCTAACATTATTTTAATCATACTTCCTTCTCTCTATTTAACTCCAACATCTAACATTCCAACCTCACATTATATTAATGTGACATGTAATGACCAATCTAGGATAATATATCTATACTATGGTTCAATCATGTTCTATCCACCAATGTCACTCATACATGATATAAGCATTCAATCTTGGTGACTTAAACATGATCATTGTAATCCTTTGATCATTTATGGCTTAGGTTTCTAGTTGGCTAATCAAAGCTTCATCAGTACAACACTCCAGTTGTATTGAAATTATCTTCTATCTAACTCTATTGGATTAAGAGATATGATTCATTGACTATACCTACTTAATCCAATAGGACTACTCTTGGTAACTATCTTCAGACTTCATACTTGGAATCTCCTTTGCTACCCTATTGATTTAATTTCCTCCAATCACTCCCATCCTATAGATAACATCTAAAACTAGCATCACTATTTACCTCTTCTGACTTCTTTCTTTATAAGCCTTAGGTGAATGCTATAATAAGGACAAGAGTTGATAAATCAAGAATTGATAGGTTAAGAATTGGTGAATCAATAATTGATTACTCAATATTGGTAAACACAATTATAAGTATATGATTCAATAGAGATGATAAAGATTGATATGGAAAGAAAGGTATATGGTGAATGATCTTGACTTTGGTTTCTTTCCTACTCAATCTCATTAGAGAGTTAAAGTTAGGTATTTCCATGATACTCATGATATAAGTAGATGAGATTAAGATATAGTTGTTACATTCTTATTATTTGTGTTATATTCTTAACTTGGTACTCATGAGTGATTATAATGAATACTATGATATGATCACCTAAAGATCAAATATAAATCATTAAGTAATGTATTAGGGTTTAATTTTATTCCATTTGATCTACCCTTAGATCAAATCATGTTTATCCAAAATAAGGTTTTAGCAAAGGTCATATTGCAACTTATCGCAGTCAACTTGATGATCTACTTCCATTCCATCAAGTTCAGAGAAGCTTCAATCATTTTGACAAGTTTTTATTTAAAAGCGCGGAAATTATTCAGATTTTCTATGCATGAATGCAATGCACACACCTGTGTTCAGCTTATTTCTAAGCTCTAATGTTGGGATGTTACAGAAGGCCACCTGATTCTATCGAACTTTCTCTCTCGGCCTCTCCGTGAGGGATTGGAAGAGGAAAATTACTTATACAAACACGATCGATCTCGTCTTCAACGAGTCAGACTCCTGATTTGTATCCTCGTCTCATCTGCCAGAGGTCAAACTCTTGAGCTATAGCTAGGGAAGCTATGTCCTATGTGCACTTATGCATATGGATGCGTAGGTTATTGGAGAATCTACAGTGTGTATCAACACCATTTCGTGAAGGTGTCATTCTGATGGCTCTGAATCCTATGTTGGTAGGTGCACTCGGACATGGATCACCATAATACTGTATGGTTTTGTAAAAGAACAATCATGAGTCCTCTCGTGTGGTGGTCATAAAAGGGATCGATGTTCTTCAGTTGCCTTATATTACCTTCTCTCATGATAATGATGTATGAAATTTTAATTTGTACCCACTTTTTGATTCTTTGCATTTGTTGTTGTACTACGTTTTGGTTATTTGCATTTTTTGGTGTACTACATACAACTTTACTCGTATAGAGTTTAGGACTTATGTGACTATCATGTGGAATACGGTACCTTGCCTTCGCAATTTGTACGATAACCATCTTTAATCGTATTTAACAAATTTATAAACTTCAAATTGACATTTAAGATCATCAGTTTAACATTTAGATGCATTTGTATATCTTTTATAGAACGCCAAATGCATTTCTACATGATATTATCCAGTTCGGTAAATTGAGATTATGAATAATGGTAGGTTTGTGAGGCTTAAGTGAAATGGCATGCATGTATTTTTGTCTGTGCAGATCGGTAGGTTGTTTTCACATGATTACATCAAATCAAGTATTTTGTATGTCATACTAGATCAAGTATTTTAAGAATATGGTATATAATTTTAGAAATCTGACAGATATAGACGAAGATACAGATATCGGTCATGCAGATATCCAATGGATATGGCAAAAAATATGGTAAACTTCTTAATTAAAATAAACGGATTAAATGAGTCTAACTAACCAGACAAATACACATTTGGTCCATTAGTCTCATAGTTAGATATAAACTAAATCCTAGCGATCAATTCTACATATATGTGGGCGTCCCGGGCTTATCCGGGACGTCCACTGGTCCATTATGCTCTGAGATTGGTGCCAACCTTTTTGCCAAAAGCAACCTCCTACATGTACCGTGCACATTGTAAGAAACACCTTTAAGCTACTCCTGCTCATTATGAGATCCTTCCCTTCTCTAGCAACGATTTAATTTTGCCATTGGAGACCAAACTAATTAATCAAAAGATTATTGCTTAAAAAATTAAGCAACAGATTAAATTATGATTTCTGTTCTTGGCACTTTAGTACTTGGGAGAAAAGAAAACTAAACAGAACGGTAGCATGAACTCTTACGCGGGCACATGCTCATAAACTCCCATTAGTTCTAGCAGCTAAGATTAACTGATTAAGAGATGAATTACTGTGAAATTTTGGTGATTAGTAATAATTTCAAACATTCCTACTAAAACAATTGTTTCGTGACAAATGGGGAAGGAAGTTAAAAAAGATCGCAAAAGAAAACTAAGAAGCATCCAGATCCATCCATGATCTTTGAGTAAAAAATCCACGACCCATCAAAGAAAAAATTGCAATATCAGTTCCTCTTCCCATTGAGCAGAATATCCATGAAATTTGAGTCAGAAATCCCGTCGATCTGAGGAACGAAACCTTCCGGTCGTCGTCCTTCCCGTCGATTTCATCAAGACTAGTGTGGGGGACAGGGGCAGAGGCGATTTGGATCAAGGGGTCGTCGCGGCCGTTGTGTGGGCGGGATCAAGGCGGAAGCATGGCCGGGGACGCTGGATCCGGCGTCGTAGACTACGATGGAGTGCTGTCGGAGGAGGAGGTGGATGGCCAAAGAGGCGGCGGCGGAACAGTCGAGGTGCATGAGGTGGATGAGGAGAAAAGAGAGATAGTCACGAGGATGAGGTGGAGAAAACGAAGCGTACATGTCCACTTTCGTTTCTAAGAGGGGAGAAGCTATACAATGTCTAGGTTGTATGTGTAAATTTGTAAACACGAATATTTAAGTTGTGTGGACCTTAGAATAAGCCTGGAACACCCACGTATGGATAGAAAAACTGCGTTCCACATTCTTGTATCGTGTATCCCTAGCCTCCTTGTCTCACGTGTTGGACAAGTTAGACACACACCTAGAACATCGTTAGCATCCACTCAGGTTATTCCACTTTCAACTCATGTTTTAAATGTTTATATACACACAGTCCAATATTTAGCGAAGAGCCTACACCATTCCAAAAAATAGACTGATAAGAGGAAAAATCTCTCTTTTACAAGATGGATGTGGCCTATTCCCATGGACGAGTTTGTACTAAACTTGAGTTGCCTCTACGGTTCTGCAGCAGACCAAATATCCCATATCCCTGAGGCCCTCCACAGCGTGGTCAATGCCCACGGTCTGAAAATATTGCCACGTCAATGGCTATGATGTGAGAGAAAATTCAGGCACCGATCTCACAGCGTGCCGATGCCTGTGAAATAAATACGGGATCCACTCATATAAATAAACGGTCTTCATATCAAGCCAACGTCCAGGTTTTAGCTAAGAAGGGTTGCTATCCACTCTTGATAACATGCATATTTTATTGGCGGTTGAAACGGGGAGTCGGAGCACTTACCTCACTAGTGGAAACGAGGTCTTTTGTTGATCCCGAAAAAGGGCTTTAACACCGGTTTTTCTATGAACCGGTGTTAAAGGGGGGGGGGGCGTACCAGCGTGGCCCCTGCGGCAAAAAAGGAGCCCCCTTTAACACTGGTTCATGCCACGAACCGGTGTTAAAGGTCCCTGCAACAGTGGCCCGCGCACCCCCCCCCTTTAACACCGGTTCGTGACACCACCCCAGCCCACACACACCCCACTCTTCCATTCTTTCACATTTTGGAGCCTAGCAAGAGGGTGTGAAGAGTGCTAGTTTGTGTTTTTTTCATATGCACAAGAGGTGTTCGGTGAAATGCCCGAGAGCTCAAAATAAGTTTTCTTGTTGCTCTTTCCGTCTCGGTCGAGGTCGGCAACTATCCTTTCATGTGTCATTGATGTACTATATATATAAATGGTCATCTCCCTATTATTTTTTGATATATACTACATATTAATGCAGATGAACCGGCAATGGATGTACGGTGACCGCCGCACTTCCGAGTACATTACGGGCCTCCAAAATTTCATCGTTGTGGCTAATGCAAACCGTGGTCACAATGGTTTTATGTGTTGTCCGTGTGTTCACTGTCAGAACAAGAAAGACTACTCAAATACCAGAACCATTCACGCCCACCTGCTTCGATCCGGTTTCATGCCCAGCTATAATTGTTGGACCAAGCACGGAGAAAAAGGGGTTGTGATGGAAGACAACGAAGAAGAAGAGGATGATGACAACTATCATAATATGTATCCTGAATATGATGATAATGCAACGGGGGTAGATAATGAAGATCAAGAGGGAGCAGATGGGCCCGCTGATGACGATCTTAGTCGGGCCATTACTGATGCAAAGGAAGAATGTGAAACTGAAAAGGAGAAGGAGAAGCTGGAGCAGATGTTAAAGGATCACAAAACATTATTGTATCCAACTTGCGAAGATGGCCACAAAAAGCTAGGTGCCACACTGGATTTGCTGCAACGGAAGGCAGAGAATGGTGTGACTGACAGCGCATTTTCAAAGTTGTTAGTAAAAATGAAGAATCTTCTTCCAAGAAATAATGAGTTGCCCGACAGTACATACCAAGCAAAGAAGGTTGTCTGCCCTCTAGGATTAGACGTGCAGAAGATACATGCCTGTATTAATGACTGCATCCTCTACCGTGGTGAGAAGTACGAGAATTTGGATGCATGCTCGGTATGCACTGCACTGCGGTATAAGATCAGACGGGACGATCCTGGCGATGTTGATGGCGAGGCCCCTAGGAAGAAGGTTCCCGCCAAGGTTATGTGGTATGCTCCTATAATACCACGGTTAAAACGTCTCTTCAGAAATAAAGACCATGCCAAGTTGTTGCGATGGCACATGGAAGACCGTAAGAAAGACGCGATGTTGAGACACCCTGCTGATGGGTCACAGTGGAGAAAAGTCGAGCGAGAGTACCCGGACTTCGCACGTGACGCAAGGAACTTAAGGTTTGGTCTAAGTACAGACAGCATGAATCCTTTTGGTGAGCAGAGCTGCAGTCACAGCACCTGGCCTGTGACCCTATGTATCTAACCTTCCTCCTTGGTTGTGTATGAAGAGTAAGTTCATTATGATGCCAGTGCTCATCCAAGGCCCGAGGCAACCCGGCAACGACATTGATGTGTACCTAAGGCCATTAGTTGAAGAACTTTTACAGCTGTGGGCCAAACCAGGTGTACGTATGTGGGATGAGCACAAAGGGGAGCTATTTGACCTACGGGCATTGCTTTTCGTAACCATCAATGATTGGACTGCTCTTAGTAACATTTCAGGGCAGACAAACAAGGGATACAATGCATGCACACACTGTTTAGATGATACTGAAAGTGTATATTTGGATAAATGTAAGAAGGTTGTGTACCTAGGGTATCGCCGATTTCTTCCGAACCTGCATCCAGTAAGAAAGAAAGGCAAGCATTTCAAACGTCTGGCAGAACCCCGGAGGAAGCCTGTCCTCCGTACCGGTGAGGAGGTATTTGGTATGGTCAAGGACCTAGAAGTAATCTTTGGAAAAGGTCCTGGCAGTCTATCTGTTCCGAATGACGATGCCGGACACGCGCCCATGTGGAAGAAGCAATCTATATTTTGGGACATACCCTATTGGAAAGTCTTAGAGGCCCGCTCTTCAATCGACGTGATGCACGTGACGAAGAATGTTTGCGTGAACCTGCTAGGCTTTCTAGGAGTGTATGGGAAGACAAAAGATACACCGGAAGCACGGCAGGACCAGCAACGTCTGAAGGCCCCTGAAGAGCCTATGCATCCTGAGAACGAGAAGGGTAAACGATGCCACTTAACTCCTGCCAGCTACGCTCTTACCAAAGCAGAGAAGGAAATCTTTTTTGAATGTCTGAGCAGTATCAAGGTCCCGTCTGGCTTCTCGTCGAATATAAAGGGAATAATAAATATGGCAGAGAAAAAATTCCAAAACCTGAAGTCTCATGACTGCCACGTGATTATGACACAATTGCTTCCGATTGCAT
This sequence comes from Avena sativa, assembly GCA_916181665.1. Taxonomy (NCBI): domain Eukaryota; kingdom Viridiplantae; phylum Streptophyta; class Magnoliopsida; order Poales; family Poaceae; genus Avena; species Avena sativa. Next base: position 383,840,432 of record OV702284.1, read on the forward strand.
TGAGGGGGCTTCTACCTGAAAATGTTCGAGTACCTATTGTGAAGCTATGTGCATTCCTCAATGCAATATCTCAGAAGGTAATCGATCCAGAAAGCCTACCAGGGTTACAAACAGATGTGGCCCAATGTCTTGTCAGCTTTGAGTTGGTGTTCCCACCATCCTTCTTCAATATTATGACGCATCTCCTGGTTCACCTAGTAGAAGAGATTGCCATTCTCGATCCTGTATTTCTACACAATATGTTCCCCTTTGAGAGGTACATGGGAGTCTTAAAGAAATATGTTCATAACCGTGCTAGGCCAGAAGGAAGCATCTCCAAGGGCTATGTAACAGAGGAGGTCATTGAGTTCTGTGTTGATTTTATTCCTGACCTTAAGGCGATTGGTGTTCCAGAATCACGACATGAGGGGAGACTACGTGGAAAAGGCACCCTAGGATGTAAAGCAATGATATGTAGGGACGGGCATTCTCTCAATCAAGCACACTACACGGTTTTACAAAGATCTATCTTGGTTGCCCCGTATATCAATGAACACAAGAATTTAATACGCCTCAAACACCCGGGGCAGTCTGATGAATGGATTATAAGTGAACACATGGCGAGTTTTGGCGGCTGGCTGCAAATACTTCTCACGAATAACACCACTGTTGGGGATCAGCTGTACTTGTTGGCCAGGACACCATCTTCGACTGTATGTACTTTCCCCTTGTTTCGATGCAAATGGGTCAAGCTAACAGGAGGAGGGGTTGAGGTAGACAAGAAGTACGGAATGACAACGATGGATCTCAACAATCTTATGAAGGTAGACAAGAACTTAGACGAACCATTCGTCCTAGCCAATGATGTGGCTCAGGTTTTCTATGTGAAGGACATGTCCTCCAGACCAAAAAAAAAGAAAAAATATGCAAACGAATACATCATATGATGAGCCAAAGCGTCACATAGTTCTTTCAGGGAAAAGAAACATCGTGGGAATCGAGGACAAGACAGACATATCAGAAGATTATAATAAGTTTGATGAAATTCCGCCCTTCACAGTGAAAACTGACCCAAGCATTCTGTTAAGTAAAGAAGATGCTCCATGGTTACGTCTGAAGCGATCATAAGGAAGGACATATGCCAAGAAGTTCATGCTCATATTATGTAACTCTAGTTCATGTTTTTAATATTAATACATGTCTTGAGTGTTAGTCATGTTTTGTGGATGGACCGGGACTATGAGAAGAAGTTGTCCTGATTCGTACTTACCATTAAGATCTGATCTCCAAACGCGCGCGGTCACATATTAGGGAGTGCCTCTATGACCAGTTTCTTGGAGATGCCGGAGGACTAGACTCCGTCGGCATCTCCCTGAAACTGGCCGTAGTGGTGTCCCTGCTCTCGAAAACCATCTTGCAGCTTTGTAACTTCTCTAACTAGATCAATACACCTGGGAGCTAACTAATTTCACATATTAGGGAGTGCCTCTATGACCAGTTTCTCGGAGATGCCGGAGGACTGGGCTCTGTCGGCATCTCCCTGAAACTGGCCGTAGTGGTGTCCCTGCTCTCGAAAGGAGGTAAGGCATAGCCTCAAATTGGCTGGAGGACTGGAATCACAAGGATGCCTATTTATAGTACAAGCAGCTCGACATAGTGTCGACACTTACGAAATAATGTCGACACTCACCCCTATTATTAGTGCTGACTCGTGTTTTGTCCCTGTTGGTGTCTCCAACCGGGACTAAAGGTTCATCTTTAGTCCCGGTTGGTGACACCATCCGGGACAAGGTACACGCCGCACGACATAATGTCGACACTCACCCCTATTATTAGTGCTGACTCGTGTTTTGTCCCGGTTGGTGTCTCCAACCGGGACTAAATGTTCATCTTTAGTCCCGGTTGGTGACACCATCCGGGACAAGGTACACGCCGCACGACATAATGTCGACACTCACCCCTAATATTAGTGCTGACTCGTGTTTTGTCCCGGTTGGTGTCTCCAACCGGGACTAAAGGTTCATCTTTAGTCCCGGTTGGTGACACCATCCGGGACAAGGTACACGCCGCACGACATAATGTCGACACTCACCCCTATTATTAGTGCTGACTCGTGTTTTGTCCCGGTTGGTATCTCCAACCGGGACTAAAGGTTCATCTTTAGTCCCGGTTGGTGTCTCCAACCGGGACTAAAGGTTCATCCTGTTGGAGATATGCCCTAGAGGCAATAATAAATAGAGTTATTATTATATCTTTGTGTTTATGATAAATGTTTACATTCATGCTATAATAGTATTAACAAGGAAACATTAATACTTGTGTGATTTGTAAACTAAAATAAGAGTCCCTAGTAAAGCCTCTTGTTAAACTAGCTTGTTGGTTAATAGATGATTGTGGTTTCCCTATCATGAACATTGAGATGTTATTAACAACAAGATCATATCGTTAGGAGAATGATATGGTGGACATACTCCTATAGATAAGCGTAGCATAAAGATCAAGTCATTTCAATAGTTCAATTGCTATATGCTTTCTGATACATAGTAACCTAATTCCTTCGACCATGAGATCATGCATATCACCTTTACCGGATGGATGCTTTGATGTCATCAAACACCACACCGTAACAGGGTGGCTATAAAAGTGGCATTGAGTGTTCGGAAAGTATTGGTTGAGACACATGGATCAAGAGTGGGATTTGTCCATCCATATGACGGATAGATATTCTCTGGGCCCTCTCGGTGAAATGTCATCCAATTAGCTTGCAAGCATGTGACTAGGTCACAAGGGATCACATATCACGGGAACGAGAAAAGAGTACTTATCAGTAACGAGGTTGAACTAGGTATGCAGAGATACCGACGATCATAACCTCGGATAAGTAACATATCGTGAGACAAAGGGAAATTGGTATCGTATGTAAGTGGTTCATTCGATCGCAAAGTAATCGTAGAAATATGTGGGAGCCATATGAATTTCCAGATTCCTCTATTGGTTATTGATCGGAGAAGTGTCTCGATCATGTCCGCATAATTCACGAACCGTAGGGAGACACACTTAAGGGTTCGACGTTGTTTGAGTAGTTATGGTATTATGAGAAAGAGACCGAATGTTGTTCGGAGTCTCGGATGGGATCCGGGATATCACGAGGTGATCCGGAATGGTCCGGAGAATAAGATTCATATAAGGAAAGTCCCGTTTCGGAGTTGGGGAATGGTTCCGGTGTTTTCATCGGGAACATTCTAGAAGGTCCCGGAATGTCCGGCACTCCGGAGGGGGAAGGGGTACATGAATGTGTCATTGCATGTTGGAATGATTGCATCATGTACTAAGTGTTCTTGCTGTCCCAAATAAAGGATTAAATTGAATCCTAAATTGAAAAAGTCAAACGGCTAGTTTGAAAGTCAAACGGCAGTTTTTGGGAAGTGGGAGGAGAGGAGGAAACCGACTTGAGGGAGGAGTCCTCCTCCCCAAGCCGGCGCCCCACCTAGGCCGAGTTGGGGAGGGACTCCACTCCCTCCCCTTGGCCGGCCAGCCCCTCCCACCTATATATGGAGGGGCAGGGCTCCCTCCCAACACACACAAGTTTCCTATCCTCTAAACTAAACCCTAGATCTAGACCCCGGTTTAGAGCTATTCGGTTTAGAGCCTTCTAATTGGTTTAGAGCCCTCTAATTGGTGTGTCTAATTACTAGACCACTAATAGCCTCTCTCATAAGCTCCACCATACTCGCACCGGCTTAAGGCGAAGCCCTGCGGGATCTCCCCTCTACTTCCGGTACCACGCCGTCGTGCTGCCGGAATCGCGAGGAGAGTGCTACAACCTCCGCTGCCTGCTGGAACAAGGGAGAGGAAGGTCTTCGTCGAGTACCGAACGTGTGACCGACTGCGGGAGCGCTGCGGGAACGTGGCGCCGGAAGGATCGTCTACGCGATCTTGAGATCGGAAAGAGTACGACTACATCACCCACGAGAATCTGCTCTCGTTAACCGCTTTGGAATCTTCGAGGGTTAGTTATTCCATCGACTCGTTGCTACAATCTAGTAGATAGATCTTGGCTTGTTTGTTTGTATGCGATAGAAAATTTTGTTTTCCATGCTACGAACCCCTACAGTGGTATCAGAGCCGTGTCTATATGTAGATCTGTTGCACGAGTAGAACACAATGGTCATTGTGGGCGTTGATGCTTTTATTGTAGATTGCTTTGCGTGTACTTTGCATCTTGCGGTATGTTGGGATGAAGCGGCCCGGGCTAACCTTACATGACATCGTTCATGAGACTTGCTCCACGCTTAACATGCAACTTGTATTGCATAAGTGGCTTTGCGGGTGCCTGTTTCTCCTAGCATAGTAAAGATCCAATTTACAACGGGTAATCAACAATGCTAGTATCAATGTTGTGGTTCTTGTTCGTAGGTTAGAACGACACTTATGGAAAGCCCCAAACCACGTAAAATATGCAAAGAAAGTAGAAGCGTCTAACTTTGTTTTGCAGGGGTGTGCAGTGATGTGATATGGCCATGATTGTGATTATATTTGATGTATGCAATGTTCCTTATTGTAAGTTGGCAACCGGCAGGAGCCATATGGTTGTCTTTAATTTCTGTTAAGACCTGCGTGTCTATTCAAAATAGTTGTAATAGTTGAAGCTGGTGGACGACAACCATGAAGAAGCGTCATTGACCTTGATGCTATGCCGGTGATGATGGAGATCATGTTCGTGCTTGAAGATGGAGATCGGAAGCACAAAGAAGAAAGGCCATATCATATCACATATTATGAATTGCATGTGATGTTAATCCTTTATGCATCTTGTATTGCTTAGTAGACGACGGTAGCATTATAAGATGATCCCTCATGCACATAAATTTCAAGTTCTAAAGTGTTCACCCTTAGTATGCACCGTTGCCAAAGCTTGTTGCTTCGAAGCACCACGTGATGATCGGGTGTCTTTGATTCCGCGGGTGAATACAACGTAAGCAAGCCAGATTTGCTTATGCGGTAGCTAAGGTTTGATCTTGACGAGCCTAGCATGTACAGACATGGCCTCAGGAACACGGATCGCCGAAAGGCAAAGCATGAATCATATAGTAGATATGATGAACATGATGATTGTTCGCCACTAAAACTATATCGGCTCTCGTGATGATCGGTGTTGATATAGTAGTTTTGGTTCGTGTGATTACTAAAACAATGTGAGGGATATTGTTTTGAGTGGGAGTTCACCTAGATTAATTTAATTATTAATTAGAACTCAATTTATCATAAACTAAATCAAAGTGAATTTGCATAGTTGTTGTAGTCATTGGCATCCGTTTACCACCTTGCGCTTAGTTATAATTGAGATGATAGAACTATAGAATTCTGGTTAGTTACTTTACGAACTGGTATCGTATTGTATTGAAGTGTTAATCTAAAGTTTAAAAGTCCTATTGCAAACTTTCAGTAAGTTTCAGTTACTCCATGAAGTTTAATAATTAGTATTGAATCAAGAGTAACAATTCCAAATGTTAGTATATAAGTATCATGTTTGTCTCCATGATTCTTGATATTCAAAGATTGTCTTAATATCAAGGTTATCTAGGATCTGAAAGAGTTGTTTCAGAAACCATGATGTGTGGAAGATATTGTGATATCTGAAACGAAATTTTGGTTGCAACATGATAGAGTATAATATTGCAAAAGTCATGTTCTCATATTTGATGAGAATTTGCAAAAGGATGGAGACACTAGTTGTCCTAATCCTCCAAAATGTTTTGGAAAGCAACATTATACTCATAATTCATCGTTATAAGCTAAAAGTAGCTTGATCATGGACATTCCATGATAAGGTGAATATTTGATGTAGGTAAAATGTTTACTACACCAAGAGATTACTAAAGAAAGGAATTTGGAAGAACACCAAACATTTGATGATGGTGATCTACTTCAAAGTGCAAGTCCAAAGACATTTGTATTTAATTATACACGCTTTGGATTATGTGTCATATGTATGACTCCACTATTGATGTTGATAGATTCTTTCAAACAGAAAAGGAAATACTGAAAGAGAATCTCATAAATATATGGCAGAAAAGAAAAGACTGGAATTGTTCAGTTTAAGTATATAGATGATATACATGTTATGGCTATATTCTTTGATTGTTAAACGATGTGGTTCTTAAGTATTTTGATACTGAATTTGTTGGTGTGAATCGTCATACGAAACAACACAATTCATGAACTACAATGGCCTAAATAACTAGCAAAAGAATATGTGATGATGTTCATCGAGAACAAAATAAAGGGTTATTGTGTTGCTCGTTAAACATCAAAGCTTGCCTTCAAGATTTGTTTTATCAGGTATTATGAGAACAAAAGGGTTGTTCAAATAATTGCCGTAATCCATAAAAGATGGATGATTTACAAATCTCATTGGAGAAATCACATCCATAAAACTAGTGCTAAAAATGTCGAAAGACAAATTGATTGAAAGATCACTTAGGAAGTGACATCGCCGTTTAAATTATATTGGAAAGAAAACATGAAGAAAATCCATATGGATGGAATTTCGGAGTCTATTTGATTTTGATCAAATGACGCTTGTGAAACTTTCCTAGAGATAATTAAAACTTCGTTCATAGGCCAAAAAGGGAACGATGGACTAGCTTATTGGAACTTGTACATATTGTTGTATGAAGTCCATTATAGTCAAGAGCGATGGATTTCAACTTCATGTGCTTTCTCCGAAAATTTGAGTGAATATATGAATATTTACTTAATAAGGATGAAGTGTGAAATATTTGAAAAGTTCAAAGAATTTTAAGATGAAGTGCAAAATCATTGTAACAAGAATATAAATAGTTTATGATAAGATCATAAAGGAAGATATTTGAGTTACAAGTTTAGCATAATACCTAAGATTTAAGGAATCGTTCTGTGGCTTTGCATTTCCCGAAACACCATAAGAGTATGGAGCGTTCGAGATATGTGATTAAAACCTTGTTTGACATGGTAAGATCAAAAGGTGTAATTCATAAAACTGCCATTATATTTTAAAAGATTAAAAGCTTTAGAGACTACCGTTTTCCACTGAAAAGAGCTCCATCATAATCCGCTGAAATGACACCATATAAAGTTATGGTTTGGGATAAAACCCAAGTGGTCCTTTCTTAAACATTGGTATGCTATGCATTAAAGATGTTTGCAACCAAAGTCGGATAAATCTGTCTTTGTATTACTGTTAAGTATTCCTCCATAAACACCGGAGACAAAAGTGTTTGTCGCTTAGAACGTCAAGTTTCTTTGAGAAGGAATTTTTCGTGAAAAGTTAAGTGGGAGGACAATAGAACTTTGATAGGGTTAAAAGAACCTTAGCTATATGATCAGAGTTGCGCAGCACCGAAAAGTGTTCCGGAGGCAGCAACTAATGCTCATGGCTCATGTACCTCAAAAGGATGTGGTCATTGAGATCTAAGTTCCTATTGAAACAAGTAGGTCGAGTAAACAATCAAATACTAAGATTTGAGGGTTGAATCATTATTTGAGAATAATGAACGGACTACATGCAAAGAAGCGATGATGGGCCCTGACTCCGTCAAATGGCTTGAAGCCATAAAATCCGTGATAATTCCATACACGAGAAATCAAGTTTTGAACTTGAAGGTCCCTCGAGATAGGTGTAAGACCTTACAGTTGTGTTTGGATCTATAAAGAAATAGACATGGATGTTTCACATCTATAGTCGACATGTTGGGAGAGAGTTCACAACAATGTTCAAAGATTGACTATGACAAGATTTGATCTTTCATAGCGATATTTAGTCTATACGGATTAATATAGCAACCACTACATATAATTTTGTTATATGGTAGTTGAATAAACAAAACAAGTTCTTCTAATAGAATCGTTACCTAGGACATGTGCATAAACACGGTCCATAGGGTTTTGTCAATTCAAAGGATGCTAAAAGCATATGCAAACTTCAATGGTTAGAGTGAGCATAAGCGGAGTTGGAATCTTCACTATGATGAAACTGTTAAAAGGGTTTAATTTCATCAGAGACAATGAAGATGCTTGCATTTGCAAGAAATTAAGTGGGAGCGCTAAGACATATTTCTAATACATTATGTGGAGGACATATTGTTGATTAGAAATGGTGTATCTTTTATTAACACATATTAAGAATTTCATCCTGATGAAAGACTTAGGCAAAACCCAAATATTTGGCATCAATAGATGCTAATATGGTTGTGCCAGAAGTACATAAACGAGATATTGAATGAGTTCAATATAGAAACTACAAGAAAAGGTTCTTGTCGCACAGAAAGGATTGAAAGAGTTCAATGTTGATGATATATTCAAGTGTATTGACATTTGGTAAGTGAAACAAAGATTCAAGTATAGATTGATACTTGATATATGAAATCGCAAAGAGTGTTTATATCAATCATACTGTGGTATGTACAAATCCAGATATGTCCTATGCTCTAAAAGTTATGAGCATATACCAGAATGATTCATAAGATGATCATTGGACGATAGTAAGGATATTCTTATGATCTTTTGGAAGAACTAAGAGTATATTATTTGTAGAAGTGACAAATAGATGATTAGTTCATTGTAAAAGTACTACATTGATACTAGTTTTGTCACAGAGTACAAATTAAGTTTATCTCAATTTAAATTAAGGGTGGCACAATATAATGGAGAGTGAGTTCCATAATGGATTTGGATGAGTTCCAAAGTTAAGACATTGTGACAGATACTTCAACAAAAGGCTAAGTATATGACTGCTATTATAGCAGCAAAAGAGGGCATTTGTGTCAAGTAGTTTGTTATCAAACTAGGTGTAGTTCACAGCGGGATAATACTATGAAGATATATTGTGCGACAATATTATCAACATGTTTTAACCCCAAAGAACTAAAGGTCACACCGAAAGACCAAATTATACAAAGCCATCTCATTAGAGAATGAGTGATGCGTAGAGACGCAAAGACATGCAATTACACACGGACCTGGAAGTGTCAGATCCGGAGATCAGTTGACCACTAGCAATCGTGTACATACAACACCAGAAAGCCATAGGTGTTGAATACACAAAGGTTTGAAACTAGATTATTGACTCTAGTGCAAGTGGGAGACTGTTGGAGATATGCCCTAGAGGCAATAATAAATAGAGTTATTATTATATCTTTGTGTTTATGATAAATGTTTACATTCATGCTATAATAGTATTAACAAGGAAACATTAATACTTGTGTGATTTGTAAACTAAAATAAGAGTCCCTAGTAAAGCCTCTTGTTAAACTAGCTTGTTGGTTAATAGATGATTGTGGTTTCCCTATCATGAACATTGAGATGTTATTAACAACAAGATCATATCGTTAGGAGAATGATATGGTGGACATACTCCTATAGATAAGCGTAGCATAAAGATCAAGTCATTTCAATAGTTCAATTGCTATATGCTTTCTGATACATAGTAACCTAATTCCTTCGACCATGAGATCATGCATATCACCTTTACCGGATGGATGCTTTGATGTCATCAAACACCACACCGTAACAGGGTGGCTATAAAAGTGGCATTGAGTGTTCGGAAAGTATTGGTTGAGACACATGGATCAAGAGTGGGATTTGTCCATCCATATGACGGATAGATATTCTCTGGGCCCTCTCGGTGAAATGTCATCCAATTAGCTTGCAAGCATGTGACTAGGTCACAAGGGATCACATATCACGGGAACGAGAAAAGAGTACTTATCAGTAACGAGGTTGAACTAGGTATGCAGAGATACCGACGATCATAACCTCGGATAAGTAACATATCGTGAGACAAAGGGAAATTGGTATCGTATGTAAGTGGTTCATTCGATCGCAAAGTAATCGTAGAAATATGTGGGAGCCATATGAATTTCCAGATTCCTCTATTGGTTATTGATCGGAGAAGTGTCTCGATCATGTCCGCATAATTCACGAACCGTAGGGAGACACACTTAAGGATTCGACGTTGTTTGAGTAGTTATGGTATTATGAGAAAGAGACCGAATGTTGTTCGGAGTCTCGGATGGGATCCGGGATATCACGAGGTGATCCGGAATGGTCCGGAGAATAAGATTCATATAAGGAAAGTCCCGTTTCGGAGTTGGGGAATGGTTCCGGTGTTTTCATCGGGAACATTCTAGAAGGTCCCGGAATGTCCGGCACTCCGGAGGGGGAAGGGGTACATGAATGTGTCATTGCATGTTGGAATGATTGCATCATGTACTAAGTGTTCTTGCTGTCCCAAATAAAGGATTAAATTGAATCCTAAATTGAAAAAGTCAAACGGCTAGTTTGAAAGTCAAACGGCAGTTTTTGGGAAGTGGGAGGAGAGGAGGAAACCGACTTGAGGGAGGAGTCCTCCTCCCCAAGCCGGCGCCCCACCTAGGCCGAGTTGGGGAGGGACTCCACTCCCTCCCCTTGGCCGGCCAGCCCCTCCCACCTATATATGGAGGGGCAGGGCTCCCTCCCAACACACACAAGTTTCCTATCCTCTAAACTAAACCCTAGATCTAGACCCCGGTTTAGAGCTATTCGGTTTAGAGCCTTCTAATTGGTTTAGAGCCCTCTAATTGGTGTGTCTAATTACTAGACCACTAATAGCCTCTCTCATAAGCTCCACCATACTCGCACCGGCTTAAGGCGAAGCCCTGCGGGATCTCCCCTCTACTTCCGGTACCACGCCGTCGTGCTGCCGGAATCGCGAGGAGAGTGCTACAACCTCCGCTGCCTGCTGGAACAAGGGAGAGGAAGGTCTTCGTCGAGTACCGAACGTGTGACCGACTGCGGGAGCGCTGCGGGAACGTGGCGCCGGAAGGATCGTCTACGCGATCTTGAGATCGGAAAGAGTACGACTACATCACCCACGAGAATCTGCTCTCGTTAACCGCTTTGGAATCTTCGAGGGTTAGTTATTCCATCGACTCGTTGCTACAATCTAGTAGATAGATCTTGGCTTGTTTGTTTGTATGCGATAGAAAATTTTGTTTTCCATGCTACGAACCCCTACACATCCCGCCATTTTTTCCCGCCATTTTTCTTCCCGCCAGTTCTTCTTCCCGCCATTTTTCTTCCCGCCATTTTTCTTCCCGCCATTTTTCTTCCCGCCAGTTCTTCCCTCCAGTTCTTCCCGCTAGTTCACTATATATATATGTAGGGTTGGCCTCCATTGTCATTGCACATCTCTAGACTCATATATGCAACCTCATCACTCTTTCCCATGGCTTCCACCGTAGCACTAACCCCCAGGGAGGCGGAGGCGCTTTGCGCCTCGAACTACCCCTGCCCGTCGGGCTACTGTGTCCCGTCGGCTGGATGCTGAGCGTTGGAGGCGTGCCGGTTCCTCCTGTCCCTCTAGGTGTGGCGCGCCGGATGGCCATCACGAACCACTACTACTTCGAGCTCACGCCGGAGCAGCGGAGGAATCCCAGATGGCATCCCGACTATTTCCCTACTTGGGAAGCCTTCTTCGTGGATCGGCGTGAGAGGGCGCTCGCCAGGCACGAGGAGGACGGCCCACCTCCTCCTAACTTCAACGAGGCCGGCCGTCGGCTATGGTGGCGCGGTCGGACTCTCCAGAGCGTCATGGCCTATGACACTGCCGCCAACTCTAACCCCCGTCTGCGCTACCCTCAAGTCCATCCCACGCGCTACCCTCAAGTCCAGCCCATGCGTACTCTCCAGAGGTTCAATTACGGCGACCCCAACGACGGTGGCAGCGAGTACGACGACTACAGTGGCGAGTATTACAGGTGTGGGCAGGAGCATGACTGAATCACTCTAACATTCCGAAACAAGTTCGGCCGATTATTACTTAATCTGGCCATGTATCTTAATTTTCAGTTCTTTTATGTATCTTAATTTTCAGTTCCAGTTCGGCTTTATGTAACTTACTATTAGTTGCATTCTCATTCGAGGTTGACAATATGCTATTTTATCAAAAAAACAATGCAAGTTGAGCGAGGCTTGGCCGCGAGCTAAGAATCATCATGCCTGTTGTGTTTCGGGTCAAATGACCAATGTTATGGCTAGAATCAAGGCATAGTTTGTGATAATATGGCCATATTGTGCATACATGTGCATCATGGCATGGCAAACAATGTTGCAAGAGGAAGTTTTCCTTTTTATCGCACCAAAAAGGCATTTTTCATTTTCCGAGCATAAAAAACGGACGGTTTTGTGAAGCAACCACCAAATGGCTAATTCAAAAAACCACCAACACATTTTACAAAAATACTAGACCACCTTATATGCACAATGTACCAACGGGGGGATCTGAAACCTTTCCGTCTACCTCTGGTGAAAAAGACAAATTCCTACCGAATCGGCACGAAGTGGGTCAGATATGAACTACAGGTACATGATACGATGCTCATGATTTTTTACAAAAATCATTTTTAGGTTCACAATATGCTATTTTATCAAAAAAAAAAACAATGCAAGTTGAGCGAGGCTTGGTGAGATTCAAGTGTATACAAAAGATGCGACATTTAAATATCCAATCAATTCAAAAATGTTAATACAAAAGATGCGGCATTAAAATATGATTTGATCTAATAAAATAGGGTTAGATTTATTTTTAGATGCTTAATATTTCTTATGTTCAAAGTTTTAGGATTTAACAATTTATTTTTGTTTGAATTGAATAATCAAAATTTATATGTAAGTGTTTTAATTATTTTGAAAATTTTCATGTAAAGTAAATATAAAATGATTTACATGAATGGATAGATATTATTTTTCTGAAAATTATGATATATTTTTTCTGAGTTGAAATGAAAAAGATATGAATTTTCTAAATTCATATCATATTTTTTGAATTAAAAATGCCCCTTTAATGCATGAAATAAATGCCCCCCCTTTAACACCGGTTCCAGACACGAACCGGTGTTAAAGGGGGGGCATTTATTTTTTTTCCCGCGCGCACCCTCCCTTTAACACCGGTTCCAACCAGGAACCGGTGTTAAAGGGGGGGGGGGAGGGGTAATAAATGCGTGCGCGAAACGGAATCCCCCCCTTTAACACCGGTTCGTGAACCGGTGTTAAAGGGGGGTATTAAATTCGCCTTCCCCCTCTTCCTTCCCCCAGAGCCATATCATCGAACCGCCACCGCCACCGTACCGCCACCGCGCGCGCGCCATTGGACCGCCCATCGGAGCAGAGGTCCTCGACGAGGCAGTCGCCCCCGACCCTCTCACCCACCTCTCTCGTCGCCACGAATCTCGCCGCTGCCGCCTCCACGAATCGTCGGCCCTGTCACCCACCTCTCTCGCCGTCACGAATCTCGCCTCCACCGCCTCCATTGTCGAGCTTCGGAGCTCGAGGTCCTCGACGAGGCAGTCGCCCCCGACCCTCTCTTTTCCGTATGACCTCTCCCTCTCACTTGACCGCATCGCCCTGACCACCTCTTCCCCGTGCAGGAGCAGCCGACCGCGCCCTTCCTCGCCGGAGCACCGCCGACGCCGCCCGTCTCCAGCCGTCTGCCTCTGTCGCCCGAGGAAGCAATCCACCGCGCCGAGGCCACCAACCTTCTCGCCATAGTACCCCGCCTCTCGTAGGGCACCTCGACATCGCCGGAGACCGCCGCATCCGCCACTAGCACCGCCGACCGACGAGCCCGCCGCCTCTGTCTGCCCCCAGGTCACCATGTGTCCCCAGGTCGAAAGGGTACCAGCAAACCAGAATGCGCCACCTGTCTGCCACGTCAGCGATTTTAGAAGAAAAGATAAAAATTGCAGAAAATTGTATAATCTTGCAAAAATCATATAAAAAGATTCGTAGATCCAAAAATAGCAAATTATATATCAATGAATTCAGAAAATTTAGTAGATTATTAATATCAAGTTGGATTTAACTTTTACAATACGTGTTTACTGTAATAATTTAATTAGTTTTAATGGTCTTTTAGGTTAATAAATTCATAGTAAAATATCTACTGGTCCAAAAATCACAAATAATATACCTATGGATTCACAATTGTGTATATCATCAATATGCAAATGGTTAAGCCAAATAATATAAGGTTTTTCAGCAATTAAATAAATGGTATAATGGCTTATTTAGAGTAATAAATTCATAAGAAAATAAATAATGTTCAGAAAATTACAAATAATATGTCCCTGGAATCACAACCCCGTGGGGATTATATATCTGATTTTAGTTTGATTTTTAGACAACATAAACTATTTAAATGATTTAAAACCCATTAAACACTATTTAAATCATAAGAAAAGATTTGTAACTCTGATTAGTGTGAATCCAACGCCTACTGGTTCGTATTAATGTCCTCTATCCATAACAAATACTCCATTGCATTAATTGGCCTCTTGCATGCATCATATACTTCAGTATTGTTTAGAGAACTAAAGTAACAACCATTGTGACTTATTAAATTGCCATGCATGCATTTGTTGCATTTGTTTGATCTCTATGTGCTATTGTTTATGTTGTATGAAATTGTTTGCTCGATAGATTGCGAGGAGTGCAACGTGTGTGATTGCTGACTCATCCTGATTAAAACTTGTTTGATCGATAAATTGTACTACATGCATAGATTAAAACTTGTATACAAATTGGACCTCTGACTCATCCTGATTAGGGTTTCGACCCCTCGGAACTCGTTTAAAATGATCAAGCATCCTTAGTGTTTTAATTTCATTTGTGTATTTATTTGTGTATTTTTGTATGAATAATATGTATATTTGTGTATGAATCCAAGTCCACTTGAATGTTTACACTCTTACTCTAGATAATATTATTGTTTTAGAAACTATGGATCCACTTAGTAGAAACCTTGAAGAAGAAGAAATAATGGAGAACATTATTGATGAGGACACCTCACAATATCTGAACTTGGAGGGACATGATGACGACAGCTCAAGTACTAGTCATGGAGAAGATGAAGACTCCGGTGAACGCAATTTAATGGTTACAAAGTTCGGCGAGGTATATACATTGATTAAGCCTCTGCTGACTTCCACCAACAATCTTCTTCTACATGTATTAATTAACGCTTCTTTCTTCTTTTAGCCCTCTGGATCGACCAGCCAGCAACCATCTTCTTCTACGAAAAAGAGCAAGCGAGGCGCGAGCCAGCGGTTGAAAGATCGTGCAAAGTTCACGATCGAAGCAGTCCGTGTTGATGGCAGGCCGATGGAGCCCAAGAAGGCCGCAGACAAATTTGTACGTCAGGATGGAGTTCTTGTTAGGGACCAAATCCCAATCATAATTGAAAATTGGAATAAGCCAAAGAAGGGCGACGGTACCTTTATCGATGACAGATCCAAAGAAACGCTTTGGAATTCGTTGTTGGTAAATTTCACCCTTCCGCCAGAGGAGGATGAAAACAACCCGGTTATAAAGGAAAAGGTCAAAGAGTGGACTCTAAAGAAGATGGCTGACGCTTTCCGCAACTGGAAGACAAAATTGAACAAATTTGTCAAATCTGGCGAGACTCCAAATTTCGAAGACGCATATTATGCGAAGATAAGACCTCACTGGCCCGAATTTGAGACATATAAAAAAGTGCTATAGCTAAAAAGAGGTCAAAAACCAATACGCTTAATGCCCTGAAGAAGGAATATCACCAGAGGACGGGGTCAGGTGGCTACATATCTCAGAGGCCTAAGTGGGAGGAAGCTGAGAAGGCCCTGCGCGCTAGAGGGATCACACCCCAGACAGATGGGTGGGACCTACGTGCAAAGACTTGGTTCTACGGAATCGGGGCAAGGTTGGACCCAGAAACAGGATTGTGTATCTTCCCAACCCTCCTTGCCAAACTCGTCACTGAACTCATCACGGCATACGAGGAAACATCCGCCAGGACCTTCCATCCCGACAGAGAGAATGACCAGCTCACACGCGCCATCGGTAAAAAATAACACCCTGGACATGCACGAGGCACAGGGGGTATGACGTGGAAGGATGGGTTTGCCGACTGGAGCGACTCTTACAGATGGCGCGGCAAAAAAGAAAAAGAGCGTACAGAGCGGATGACACAGATAGAACATGCACTTGCGGCGCTGTAGGCGCAAGTGAATGCACAACAGAGCCATCAAGCTACCGGCCCATCTCAGAGGCACGAAGAGCCTGCATTGGAAGCTGTCGGCAGCCCAGACTCTGCGCGGAAAAGCAGTGTGGCTTCCACGGAGAACGTGCAGCCCACGCTTGAAATGGCGGGTCCTCGATACCCCATGGATGAGATCACGGAGAGCGAACACGCTGAGCTGCATGTGAGATTAATGGGCTTATCCATTAAGGTGGTTGTCGGCTATGCCTTACCTCTTGTAGCTAGTGGAACTTACCACTGCCGACCGATTCCAGATGGCTATGCTATTGTCGGGGTGGATGAGGTTGTGAAGGAATATGAGGAAGCACAGCTTGACCATGCTACAGGTGAAGGGGAAACTCAACTCAAATTTGCAGTGAAAACAACCATTCTTTGGAAGAAGGAACACATTGTGCTTCCAAATTGGAGGTCACTGGCACCCCCACCGTCTCCGCAGCGTCAGCAGTCTGAGCCGCTTCAGCTATCTTCTGCGCGGCAGCCATCTCCGGCGCTTCAGCCATCTCCTGCGCGGCAGCCATCTCCGGCCCGTCAGCCATCTCCGGTGCTTCAGCCATCTCCTCAGCGTAAGCGGAAGAGCACTGCCACGAAGAGCATCAGTAGCACTGCCACAAAGAAATCCGCAGGAAACCGTACGCCAAAGAGTTCAAAAAACTACGTCCCGCAGCCTTCCGCCAAGCCATTGCCGGTTTTACTGTGGAATCGCAGCGACGAGGAGACCAATACGATCTCGGAAGAACAGGTCAAGAAATTCTTTGCACCTAGACGGGCCGAGCCAAAGGAGAAAATAGATCCGGCGGTGGTGGAGAAGTTTTACAAAAATCTTTTGAAACCTGAAACCCCACTTGTGCCGGACTACGAGCACCAGATTTTGAAGGCTGGTGCAAGGCGCCGTAGGGAGACTGAAAGTAGCAGTCGTGAGGCACCCCAGAAAACAGTTCCCATGCTCGGAGAGCAGGAAAACCAATCATGCGCCCCGCTCCAAATGTTCGACACACGGGACGCTCCTCCCGTAAATGATTACGAGGCAGAGCTACAAAGAAAGGCCAATGAGATGGAGATGACTTACATTGCATACTTGAACGTCATGGGAGACAGCTTGCCCAAATGCGATGCCAACCCCATACAGCCATGGAAGTATGTGAAGAATCTCGTCAAGAAAGAGGAGCTCAAGAATCTACCAACAAAGATGCGAAAATTGCACAAGTGGTACCTTGATTTCTGCAAGACGAGAAATGTAGAATGGATCACAGCGCATATAAGAGATGAGATTTTCTTCTGCGGAGACGACGCGATCGACTTCAACATTCAAGACTTGCATCTTCTATTCAATCAGAAGGAACTCGACAAAGCTGCCATCAGCCTTTATTGTGTGTAAGTACTATTTATGTAATTTATATCTCATCTCATTCACTTCATTAATTGCATATATATATATGCTCGCCATATATGTATATACTATATTATGTAGGAAAAAGGTTATGGAATGCAGGAAAGGAGGCCCTTTTGACATTGGGTTCGTTGACCCAAATAGACTTCATGAAGAAGTGGTAAAAACCAAACCCGGGCAAACAGAAGATTACTTGCTAACGTCTTTACTGAGACAACAAACCAAAAGGGAAATACTATTGCCTTGCAACTTCTCGTGAGTACTGTTACCCTTTCTCTTGTACACATTCTATTTCAGCTTACTCGATGTTAAGTGTAATTGATGATGAGTTATGCGTGTGTAGGTTCCACTTTATTCTGCTAGTCATTCAACCCGACTCAGGAAAAGTCTTTGTCATGGACTCGTTACGAAAAGAAAAAGAGATATGGGCAGACTTTAGAGAGATGCTCCAGAGGTAATTTCAATCATATTATCGCACTAGATCGGCAACTTTCGTGACAACAAGTAATTAATTACTCCTTTATCCATTTTCTTTGCCGGACAGGGTTTGGAAAAGGTTCACGAGCAGGGCCGTGGGTGAATGGTCAGAAGAACTAAAATTTGTAGACCAAAATGTAAGTAATACTAGCTAGCTTCCAATTCCATTATATCATGCTTTATTGATTATTATTTTGATTGAACTCTCTATTCTCGTAAAGTGCGCGCATCAGGGACACGGCAATAACTTATGTGGGTACTATGTTTGCGAGTTCATTCGCAACACGATATGTGCGACGGGCCAAGCCGCACTAGAACAACTTAGAGTAAGTAAACAAAGTCCACAACATTATTTTATTACCATCAATTGTGTTGAGTTTTATTCTTATATATATATTGACGGCCCATTCTTCATATATATTCATATCGAACGGATGCGGGACCAACTCCTACCATTTGAACGCATACGAGCCATTCAAGAGGAATTGACGGGGGTCATACTTGATGAGGTCGTCACGCCTGGCGGAGAACTCTTTAGATATCCACCAAAATGAACGATGACGATGTATGTGCCGATGACGATGTATGTGTCGATGACGATGTTTGTGTATAATAATAGTTGCTTAATTATTCATGTACTCGTATGTACCGATGACGATTTATGTGTATACCGCTCCCGATCGATTCCCCCTCGCTCCCCCCCCTTCCGGCAGGAAAACGGCCTAAATCTCTGCCGCGGCAGAAGAACCTTTAACACCGGTTCCAGCCCCGAACCGGTGTTAAAGGGGGGGCTGAGGCCTGCGGCAGCCCCACGTGCGCCACCTATAAGAACTGGTGTTAAAGGGGCCCCCCCTCTAACACCGAACCCTCAACAGCGGTTGAGGAACCGCTGTTAGAGGGCCCTCCCAACCGGAGTTAAAGGGGGGCTCTGCACTAGTGCCTGCTCTGATGCCTTGAAATTCTGATGCAGGCACCGGGCGTACAACGTGCAGACTCGATGCGGAAAAAAAACTGGGCATCGCCATTTTACAACGTTGTGGAAGGCCTGAGAAGCCCCTCAGAAATGCACGGTGATGTTGGCTCTAATATCATATGCTAGCGTCCACTCATACTAGCCTAGTATTCAATCCGCTTTTTAAACGTTTATGCACGTACAACTCACATTTAGTGAAGAGCTCATCCCATCCAAAAAGCTTAGACCGGTGAGAAAAAATTCTCTCTCTTAAAAGGCGGGAGTGGCCAAGTGAGTGAGATGGGACTAAACTTGAGTAACCTCCACCGGTCCGATCTGACTAGACTACTATTAACATCCATCCATATATGTCAGAGAAAGATCGAGGGATCGACAAGTGAACATACATATAAAAAAAGTCTATATATATTTATTTCATAAAACTTAAAGCATTTTATATTTTAAAATGGATGGAGTAAATACATACACGAATTCGAATTTGCGATGGTCTTCCCCAAGTCCAACACGTTTCCGTGCGGTCCGATCCAACTAGGAGACTAATCAACATCCATCATGTGAGGGAGATCGAGGGATCGATAAGCCCAGTTCCGACTTAACCAGCAGCAAACAACGCAGCTAAGCGACACACCATAATCAACCAAAGAACTCAAAATCGATCGGCGAGACGACGATGGGCGCGCCACTCGCAGGTGCTAGCTCCGCCGTTCAGTCGGAGGAAGAGGTGCAAAAGTGTGCCTTCTTGGTGCTGCTCACGGTGGTAATCATGGTCGTGGTTACCCCCGGCCAGGCCCGTACGGGACACGTGTGCGAACGGTTCGACGGAACAGGGCCTCCAAATTAGGAGGGCCCCTAATTTTATATGTTAAACTACTATTTGGTACTACTAATCATCTGTCTACTAAAGGCTAATCAATTTCACCAAAAAAGTCAGAGGGTAACGACGGCCGCCTAGGAGTCTGGAACCGAATTAACTCCAGGGCCTCTCTTCCTCTTTTCTCTTCCAGCCTAAAGTGTCGTTTTGTTCATCTTCCAGTCATAATTTCCCCAATGAACAAGTACAAGATACTGTATGTTGCAGGCTGCAACATCAATCTACCATCGATTTATTTGGTGTTTTATTCTTAGTTTCTCATCTCTTTGCTCTACTTCTGATCCTCTCGCTGCTTGATGGCTCATCCACTGTAGCAGCTGGAGGCCCCGTCGTGAGTGCTTTTCGCCGAACAATTCATCAAGAGGACGGGCAACCGGACTAAAGAGCAGCACGCGCCGCATTCCGATAGTCTGCTTTCAAAATCAATCAAAGGTTGTTAAATCCCATATTGCTTCCATGTTATGTTTCTGATACATGACACTTTGCAGAAGATTTCTTATGAAAAATTAAATGAAAGGATTCTTACGGTAGTACTTCTGAATTCTAAATAATCATTTTCTAATAAGATGCAATTTTTTCAAAATTTGTACCACCAACATGATAAATACATTACAAATAGTGTTTTCCAATGATGACGTCGAGGCCCAATTTTTTGGTATTGCACAGGGCCTCAATTTTCTCGGGTACGGCCCTGCCCCCGGCCCATCTCTGCCATGAGCTTCTACGACAGTCAGACCATTTACCAGGTGCCCCATTACTCCATCACGATCGACTCTGGACATGCGCAGCGGTGTGCCGAAGTTTGATGTGCACCTCCGTGGCCAGAGCCCGAGAAAGGTGGCGAGGTGTGGACGCATACTAGTTGCAGCGGCGCCTCGGTGCTCATGATCAATCATAAAACTTTTGTGCTTAATTTTGAGTACTCTTTCCATTCACTAATGCAAGATCTTCTAGTTATTTCAAAGTAGCCTAAATTCAGACTAGAATAGATGAATCTAAACGATAGAATATGTCTAGATATATATATATTTTTAAAAAAAGCTATAAGGCCCATTAGTGCACGGAGGGAGTATTACTATTGTGCAAATAGTTGTAGAGTGTTGATTCTAAAAAAAAAAAAAGTTGTAGTGTTACCATTGTTGAGAGTGGTACGATGTACTCCTTTTGTTTGAAAATATAAGATGGTTTAGGTTTGTGAATCAGATGTATCTAGACACTTTTTAGTGTCTAAATTCATTTGAACCTATACACTAAAAGGTGTCTAAATATATCTCTTTCATAAACCTAAAACATCTTATATTTCTAAACGGAGGGAGTAGAAATCAAGATTTATAAAGTACTCCGTATAAAACAGATGGGATATTCTTAATCCGATGGCTATAGCCTATAGGCAATCAAGTGATATTCAAGTGCAATAGGTCCTTTAGCTACCGTGGATGGAACCTTGGCGACGGGGGCATCGTCTTGATAGACCGTGCACTTTGCTAGTTTTTTTTTACAAAGAGTATGTTAATATCATGAAGATATCAATAACACATTGCCTGCATGTCTTAGCGGTCATATGGATGTATATAGACTAAAAGAAGAAGAATTAAAAAAACAAAAATCACGCTACAATAAATGATTCCTTGTACTAACGACACTAACACCACTAGGACAACTCCAGTAGTTCAACCACTCCAATAGTGACGCCTTCAATAATAAAATAGTGCATAAGTGCAGTCATCGTCTAATCAAAGTTCATAGATTTTCATTCTAGAGAAAGTTCTCACTCACAAAAAAATACCTTCAACAAGGTTATTGCCACAACCAAATAATGTTAGACCTTGGATTTTGACCCTACAAGGTAATACTACGAACTCCTCATGTGTTGTCGTTCCCACAAACAGTCGCTGCTGCGGGCAGATCACGCAACCAGTTTCTCATCACCATAAAGACACAAATCACCATCACTAGCCCTCATGTTTTTTCTTTACATTGTCCGCATCTAACTTCACCATGGATCGTTGAAGACACATGATGGTAACAGACAGCAGAGCTTTGCAACGCTCCCGCTAAAAACAAACGGCCAGAAAAAATATGGGTACGCACGACCAAATACCTTCCGATCTAGCAATCTTTAGGCATGATACACCATGGAAGTTCATCGATAGAGTCTTCCGGAACTCACATCTCTAGACTAGATCAACGAGGGCAACCATAGGACCACCCCCTTTATTTATGTCGATGGAGCGGTCCCCACACGGTCGGTCGTCTGCCGGCGATTGGAACGAGTAGATCAAACCTGAGTCAGCAAGATCCCGATAGCAGCGCCGTCGCTTACGATTGGCCGAGCATCCGCCATGGCCACATTGTCACAATGGATCTGCAGCCAAGTTTGTTCCACCTGGCTCCTCGCCTCCCAGCCATGAGAGCATCCCCCACACCGCCAACCTGCAGGTCCAGGTCGCCCCGATCTCCTCCACAAGACTCACATCGACAGAGAAGAAATGACCCGTGCCGCCCAGCGCAAACCCCTTGATCACGCAAATGGGGGGAGGTCGTCACCATGCAACAACTACGAGACTGCGCCGCCAAGGCTAAGCCTCCGCACTGTTGCTGCTAGACCACGCCGTCGCGTCCTTCCCGAGCATCGCACCCTCGCCGGCCAGAACGTCCTGCGCTGCCAACCGCCGTGCGAGTATGAGAGGTGAATCCATCATTGCCGACGCCTCCCGAGCTTTGCACAGAGGCGCCCTCGGCAACGGCGAGGAGGGGGGGGGGGGAGGGAGAGGAGACTAGAGGCAGCAGCGGCGCCAGTGGCCCCCGGTCGGTCGCGGGAGCGACGCCATGCACTTTGCTAGTACTATTTTGTTTTTCAATTTTAGATCGCTAACTATGCTTGTTATGTACGGGTATGTGGTGAAACAGTTCACTCTCATGTATCACAATGTTTATGTGTTCATCTTTGTATACCTGGGGTCATTTTTTGTTCTAAAATCATAGGCCGTCTGCATTAAAAAATCAAAAAAACCTGCAAATTACACCTAAAAATGTACCGGTGATAGCATGAAAAGGGGCGACCGAAGCGTCCAAAAACGGCTGAAAATATCAGAGTGCTTTACAAAATCACAAGTCCAACGACTTAGAGACTAGAAAATGCCGCTTGTGAGTTGGTGCAAGGCAAAAAGTGCAAGTCTCCTCTACGTAACAGAAGCAGCACGCACTTGGTCAAGAGTTGTTCAGTTTTATATTTTGGTACTAGGACGCGTTGCTACAGTTAAAATAACATT
Organism: Avena sativa; assembly: GCA_916181665.1. Lineage (NCBI taxonomy): Eukaryota > Viridiplantae > Streptophyta > Magnoliopsida > Poales > Poaceae > Avena > Avena sativa. The sequence continues at coordinate 383,863,484 of OV702284.1, forward strand.
GAATTCACAGTAGAAAAATATATATACTCAAAAATAAATTCATCATAAGTTAAGTGTTTTACTGGACATATTGTAGCCCTCATCTCAAATACATTTTCAGTGAATCAAGCGTAAGGGTGCCATAACCTTATCCACTACATGATCACCCGTGATCTTGCCAAGCAATCTTCCCATCCTTATGATTAACCATTTCAGCCTTGGCAACCTTGATCATTAGCTACTTCAGCCTTGCCGACCTTACAAAGCAAAACTTAATGTCCTCTGATGCCTGCCTGCTACTCGTGTACTTCATGGTGCAAGCAGTGTCTCATATTTATCATACTCATTTCAATCCGTGATGAATCTGCAGAATTAAGCAGTTCAATCCAAGGTCGACCAATAGAAAAATGATAAGAGCATAATACACGCAATCAAAACTGTATGGCAGCTAGTCATTCAAGTTTTTACTATAAAAGATGGTTCTTTTAGTTGCACGCAAAAACCAAAAATGAGCCAAACAAACTCTCTACTGGATTTCGTTCTTAACACAAGAAATTTAGCAGGCTAGAACGGTAGAAATTTATGACCTAAGATTTGGTTGTTTCTATGCTTGATTTAATTAAATAGCTACTGCAGTTGTTCTAGCTCTTTGATTGGACCTTTTTCATATCTTTTGAAGGATTAAAACTCCGCAATAAAGATGGTTGCACGTGTCAATAGGTGCAGAGGCCAGGGAGCCACCATCCTACTTACAATTAGTAGTAGGATGCAGTTATCACTATCCTTTAAGTTTAGTTGGGGACACATGAACATATATAGCAGTGTCTGACATGGAGATTCGACCAAGTATCTGATGTAGCCTGTTAGAAACCAGATCTCTAAGGTTCTACGCCAGGACTCTGTATTTATGATCGTACAATCAGTAGGAGATTCGACCAAGTATCTGATGTAGCCTGTTAGAAACCAGATATCTAAGGTTCTACGCCAGGACTCTGTATTTATGATCGTACAATCAGTAGTTGATTCGTTTCTGGAAAAGGTTGTATGGCCAACGGTCTAACAATCAGGAGTTATAAAAATGTTGACCAATGGGGAAATGATCCCTTTCTTGGCTATACATTGTTAGGTAGATGAGACTCTAGTGAATTACCTCTATGGACGAGACTTGAACCCAGAGGTAAGATCGGCTCCACACAAGAGCACAAGCAACCACTTAAAGGGGAGCACTGCTTGAAAGCTCTCAATCTGAGTTGAACAAGCTGAGTACTATGCACCATCAGAAGCTCTTAAAGCCTTCATTAGCTTGTACCGAATGTTGGATAATTAATTTTGGCACACACTGCAGATAAAATTCGCTCGAATCAGCTTCTTTTGATGTAAAGAAAATCACCACATGGTAACACATGTTGTACCAACTCTACCTCAGAGAATGGACTATAACCGTATGCTAGACTAAATAAAACTGAATGAATGAAATTAAAGAGGATAGCTCTACTTGAGAAAAGCCGAAAAGATGGGTTGAAGGAAGTGAACATGGTCCAGTATAAATGACGTACATGTTGGACACCAACGGCGTCATCTTCACTTTCAGCTGCACGACATTCCCAATAGCTAAATCCCTCCACCATTTATGATTGTGTCCAAGCAATGTGAGAACTTACTCACTTTTTCTGTAGACGCGAGCTGTGACAGCACGGATGAATTTGATTTGCCAAATCCAAAGATCCCGTCAAGGGCCTGGTCTGAGAACCCCAAACCCCCACCAATCTTAGCACCACACCTACAAACAGAGGCAGAATCATGAGCCGAAAGCCTGGAACTGGCAAAAGTATATAAGCAGCTGGTTTCTAGAGAACGCACCCAAACATGATGTTTGTATTGGCCAAAGCGGTTTTGCCGTCGCCAGACACTTGGCTGTACCGTACGTTGTCTGTCAGGAAAAATCCAGTGAGATGGAGCTTCCGTCCCCATATGCGATGATGTACTGATGCGGCGAGAAGGTGGCGGGGCAGGAGGGGGTCACGCCGTCGTTAGTACACACGGAGAACTCCTGGCCGCACGTCACCATGCCGCAGTCCCCCGAGCCCGCCGGGTCGTAAAGCGTGTGCTCAATCTGTAACAATCTGTTAGACGCCACTGTCGATAATCATTCAAGCCTCCCAAAATCAATACAGAGAAACTGCATGGAGTGCGGAAGAGATGGAGGCAGGTGAGCTAGGAATACCCCTAGACCGCTCTTGCGGGGATAGGTGTCGCAGGAGTTTACCGGTCCGGGTAGCACCTGCTTGATCTGGTCGGCGAGAAATTGCGGCGGCGGAGAGGAATTGCTGGCTGCGTGAGGAGCTCCTGAAGGTCGACGAACCGGTCGTCAGAGGGCGGCGGTTCCAGTGGCCGGAGATCTAGGGGTTGGCTTAAACTCGCTCCGCCTCGCAAGCTCCCATTCGTACGCCGGCCAGGCCGCCGGCAGAGAGCAGCGCCTAGACCTAGTTGAGCACCCCCGTCAGGTGGGCAGAGGAGATGGGCGTGGTATTTAGATGTTAGCTCGCGAGTTTAAAAAGGGATGAGGAATTGTTTCCAGATACTTTGCTTAGGGAGAAACGGGGATTGCGTCCAGAGAGATTACTTTTGCGGTTTCCGGCTATCCCGCTTGGGAGTTAAAGCACGGGAGCGAGATAATTAGTCAAACGACGAAGTGCGGGAGAGCGACGAAGGGGGCAGTCGCGTGAGGAAGGAAGCGACGAAGGGGGCAGTCCGTGAGGAAGGAAGCGACGAAACACGCGACGTAGTGCGGTAGACAGAAAACGGAACCTCTTCATATTTTTTAGATAGTAGAGATAGTATATGGATATTCCAATCCAGGCGACGGAAATATCTTCCCAGTTCATCGTCTACTAGGCGAGCACTACACCTCAGCATACCTACCTTTCGCAATGCACGGCGCGCTGATGGTCGGCAACAGCATGTAGATGAACGATTCTCAAAGAGGTCCCTTCATGCACATAATAACAAACAAACATGCCGACACCATTTACAAAAAAAAATGTTTGCTGATTGTAACACTTCTCATGGATATTTTGTACAATGTCAACGCCTTAAAAGCATAGTATAAAAAATGAAGCGTCATGCAGCCAAATGTGTTCTTTCTGCATTAAGAACAACAGCGACGCTATGATTGTACAACACTTTCAGTTTCGGTCTCTCAGCTATTCCATCCATCCTTGGGAGCACAGTTTCAGATTAATTCAGTTGGCTGCTGGAGGTACTTCCAGGGCAGCATCTGACAGCTTCTTCTTGAAGTTAAGCTGAGCCTGCTTCCTGGGCTTAGTAGGATCTGCCAAAAAACAGGAGACGCAATGTTAGTTCATGTACATGTGTGCCCAAACAGGGATGCAGACAATTCTGAAGTACAAACCTGGTTTGGTTTCCTTGTTTGTGGAGATAACTGATGACTTCCACTGGTTGTATGCTTCCTTCTCCATCTTCTTGTGCCTTTTGTGAGTTGGCAGCTGAAATTGATGAATCAGACATCATCAGCCACAACGAAGACTAAGAAGGATGTGCAGAATACCCAACTGCAGAATATGTGAAAGCGGAAAATCGCCCAATTGTTGATCTAAGATTTCTCGTCATGGACTAGCCAAGTGATTCACATGTTCCACAACCAAGAAGCTATGGCAATTACTAGCTGCAAGTTTGTGTTGTATGTTGTGTAGATGCGTTAGATACACAAACTGAACCATGTAGCTATGGTTTTGTTTAAAGAGAAGTTATCTTTCCGTATGGTAATAATGGTAACATGATGCATATGAATCTGTTCTTTTCAGCCATTCTGTATGTACATGCAACTACCTTTGATGTTACTTCCATTAGCTCAATGTGGTGACCTGAAGTCTTTGATTGTACAGTTTTATAGATAAACTGATTGCTGAAACTTGATGAAAAGAAACAGCTTAACCTGCATTATGTGCAGGTCAAGCAATATAACTAGCATAATCCATTTACTGCCTATGTACAGCTTGTAATAGGTAATGCTGCTGGACACTACAACATTGTTGTCTTTTGGTTCAACATTGCCATAAGTTCTACAGAAAAGTCTTTATAAACATATTTTTCCTCAAGGAACATAAGCTACTGCAATTCTTATTTTGGCGACAATTTTACTCCATTATTGCATTAGTAAATCAAGTACCAAGTATCTTATAGCTATATGTCATGCATTTCGGAAGTAAAAAGAGAGAGAATAATACTTGAAAAGTAACAAACACTAAGCAGGTTCATACATCTAGCTCATCTTGGTCATCCCCCGATGATTCGTCAGAATTATCACTGTCGTCCTCATGTTTTCTTTTGCTAGGCAAAACATCCAGCAGCTCTGCATCAACAATTACAAATTACAAATTGTTATAAAAAGTGGCAATCCACAAGCTGATACCATAGTTGCTTGAACCAATAGTGGAGCATGTGCACATACCTCGATTGCCTTTGATGGTTGTTGGATCCTTCTTCTCCTTGGCAATTCCAAAAACATCAAAACATAGGTCTGCCATGGATGTTGAAACCTGCAATCAGCACAGTGAACAGTCAAAACATGATGAATTGCACCAATTTAAACAAGTGCCATGACTACACGCTCACATAGATGAGGTGCAGGATGAAATAACAATATGCAAAGAGAAGATGATCCATTACCGTTGTAAATTCAGAGCTAGAAGTACCACAAAGGTCAATTAGCTTTAGTTTGTCAACTTTTAGCTGTAGGGAAAAACAGGAAAGGTTCAGCACTACAAGGACGCAAATAATGCATACACAATCAACAAACATGCAGAATGAAATATTGTTACTGATTCCATTATTTAGCTTATCACCTTATGCCTCTTTGCACATAAATAGAATGCTGCTGCAGTAAACACTGGCCGCCCAAAGTCCGTGCTTGAGCGGCGAGAAGGAGGCAATGCAGCCAAGAAACGCTCCTTGTAGCTGAAAGATAGAAACATCACCTTCAGTGCATAATTCGAGCATCAAATAAACTTTGCATCTCGCACTGCATTGAAGACCCAACCGTCTACAGACAGTTAGCATTGCCGTACAGCAGAACTACCAAAGAGAGCGGACTTACAGTGCCAATCCCCTCTGCACAAAAGGTATCAGCCTGACACAGCCGAACTGGATGCCCAACTCCCGCACATCCAGTGTTGTCCTACAAGAAGCAATCGCTCTATTCAGCAAGGATCGCTAGCTTGAACGCATCAATTTAGTGAAACGGAAATGCAAAGTGGCCTACTTGACACCAAGGCCATTCTGCAGTGCGTTGAAGGATCTGATGTACGCCTTGTCCGACATCCCACTCATCTTCACCGCCTCTGCGCGATCAAAGATCACCTGAAACCTGCGAATCCGCGAATAGAACAGACCAGTCACACCTTTAAGCAACCAACAGGATCCTCCAGTTGAGCAATTCGTCGAGTACTTGGAGAGCAAAGGGAACTCACTTGGTCGCAGCGATCTCCAGGCAGATGATGGCCTTGCACACCTCCCCCTGCGCGAAACCAACATCAGAGACACGCAGACCAGAGAGATCGAGGGGGGAGAGAGGGTGCGGCGAGGATTGCTCACGATGCCCAGGACGGAGGAGTCGAAATTGATGTCGCAGAGGCGGCGGAGCTCCGCGGCCTTGCGCACGACCGGGCGGGACCCGGAGAGGCCGAGGCGGGCGGCGATCGCCGACATGTCCATGGCCGCCGGTGGGTAGTTGGTGGGAATTGGCGCGGAGCGAGAGCGGGAGCGGGAGACGGTTTCGGCATTGGAGGGAAGAAATAGTGCTCGATCTGGGTGGTTTTGGGATTCTTTTGGCGGGGGAGGGAAATGGCGCGCGCTGGGAATATGCTAATTTTCGCGCCTGTTGGGGTTACAGACTCGGGTCGTCGACTCGTCGTGGCCTTGGGGTGGGTTTTCTTACTGGGTTGGGCTGGTCTGGGCTTAGAGAACGCATCTGCTATTTTTTGTCCAGAGAAATGGTAAAGCCCGAATTTTTTTAGATAAAATGATATAAAGCCCAACTTTAAATTCATAAAGCCAGAACGGCCCATCAATACAAGGTGTTAAGAAAAACCCCTTAACAAAACAGATCAATGACCATGCTAATACAAGAAAAGGTAGAGTATCACTACACTACGCAGAGCAACATGCCCTTGCCAACAGAACAATGCCAAAGAGGAAGAGCGCTTGTTAGGCGAGCAAAGTTACTCAGACGGAGCTCATCTAGAGCTCGGGTGCACCAACACACACGGCACACCACCGAGACGCGCACTACACCATTGTCGGCAGCACCACCGGCGAGCAAAAGGACCAAGACTAGAAGAAGAAGAAGAAGAAGAAGAAGAAGAAGGCGCCACTATAGTTGGAACAACTTGACATTGAATATAAAATTAGGAGAATAAAGATCGGTGCCTGGAAAGACATCAAGAATGATAGAGAGGATGCCCAACATCACAGGTCCAATCCTATGTTTGGAATCGGTAGTGACGACGTTTTCGACCTGCCCGTGTGGGGACGAATCCCAGCCCATCGTGGCACCGATAACGGCGGCGGACAACATCCCGCCAACCACGCCCACGTCACTCAGCGAGCATACCACTGAGGTGCACGGCACCTCCATGGCTCAGATTGGTCTCGCACTTAACACCGGAGCAGGAAGTCAATACTTCAATGCTCCAACTGCCAAAATGCACAAACTTAGTTGCCGAAACAGACATGTTGAGGCCAGGAGGGCCGCAACTCCTAGGAGGTGCCTCCAAGGAGGTCATGACCCAGTAGTGCCAACATCATCTGGTTTAGTAGCGTAGACTAGGGTTTTCACCTGAAGCATGAATGAGGGAAGGCGAAGTGGGGCCACAATATCGCCCACAAAGGGAAAAATGGCGCCCAAGGGCGTTATTGACATCATCAGTCTGAGATTTCGGCCCCAACGCACACCTACCCCGTGTCTAGGGACACTGGCTCTAGCCCTACCACGAGGGCGAGGGATGCCATGACTGAAAGGGTGCCTCTAAATCTGGATCTAGACGAGGAATAATGCCCTCGACAGATCTTGCTAGGGACTCCCATGTTTCCCTCCTTTCGCCCGCATGGCCAAGGAAAACGACCAACACCTGTGTGATGTGGCTCACCGCACTTCCACCCCGTGCATCCAAAATCCAGAGTCGCCACCCTCGTGTCCGAGAGAAACCATACTCACTTGTCACCGACGAGCCACAAGTGCAGACATGGAAACCCTATTGCCGCACCATGCTTCAGTACCACCACAAGTGTCTTGTCTCTCACCAACGAGCAATAGCCAAACCCTCGGAGGACTACTCATACATGACCCTCGAGATACCGTAATCATGGGATCGATGGATCTACACCAAGGAAACTATCAGAGACATATGGCTGAGCCACTGCAGCCATAGCCAGGCAGGCACGAGGACCCTACCTCGGTATGTCACTACCACCCGGATGCACACCGAAGCATGGGAGGCGTTAGGAAGAGCACAATGCCACGTCGTACGTCGAGCGATACGCACACCTGAGAATGTCTGCGACAACGGCCGGGAGAGCATAGAGCTGGGACAGGGAGGGTTGGTGGAAGTGGAGTCGCCTCGTGAGTCAGGAGAGCAACCCACGAGATGCAATGCATTTTTCTTCGGCTGGAGGCCTATGAAAAAGGTAGAGAAGGAGAAAAAATACTTCCTACTCCATCTGATCTAAATTAATGCTGGATATATACAAATTTAGACAAAGTTGAAATCATTAATATAGATAGAAAAAAATACATATTTTACTCTTAATTACAAGAACAACTTTTAGTGCAATGTAGATAAGCCTACACACATACGAACACCGCCACACTCGTGCGCCACAAGGTCTTCTAAACAAGATTCACTACGGGAGAAGATTGATACGTTGACGGTCGGGCCCGTTGGCATAGCCCTAGAATCCTGTCGGTGTAGGCTGTGCCAACGGCTGTTGTCGGCGTATTAACCCGTAGGCGTAGCCAGTGGCGAAGCCAGGACACCAAACATGTGTAGTCAGTCAGAAACAGTGTAGTCAAATACTTAATACGAGTATTTCTATAGATTTTCAATTATTTTTGCAGACTTTTTGCTTGTATTGCCAGAAAACTGTGTAGTCAATTGACTACCCATCTCAAGAGTGGCGGAGACTCCGTCACTGGGCGTAGCCCCTCTATCCGTCGGCGTAGAAAAAGTCATATGTGTATATAGCTACGTCGACGGTTTTGCCGTCGGTATAGACCATATGGGTCCTATCTAGATGACAAAGGGTCGTTTGACTATGACGACGGCTTAGATATTTTCAAAAAAAAAAAAAAATTCACAATATTTTTTCCAATTTTTTAAACTTTTTAAAATTGTTTTAACTTGTTAATCTCATAAAAACATTTTTAATTCTAAGTACACTTAATCTTAAGTTAAATTGCACCTGTAGTCAAACTTTTCGATCGGTCACTCATCCTAACATTACTCCAGCCCCAGAACGCTTAACTATTTCATTCCTTCTACACGAGCTTCCAAAAAAGAAATTGAAACTTATTGTTAATACTATGATATCAACCTTATTAACCATTGAACTATAATGTTAGACGTCTTTATTTTTTATATTTCATACAATTATTTAAGTAAACAACAATGAATATGTAATAATAATCTTGAATTCAAATAAAAATAAAATTTATTTATTCTGCCATTTTCTATTTAATATTAAATAATTCATATCTACAAATCCATAAATCATAATTCGATAAATAATATATCCAAATCGATCAGAAAAATGGGAGGAATCCAAATATGACATTCATATCATCTAATTAATTGTGTATCATATCTTTTTAACACTAGACCAACCGAAACTATGTCAGAATTCATTAAACATTCCGTTTTTGGCACTCGAAAAATAGAAAATAGTTTTTTGGTGCGACGAAAAGGAAATCTTGCATTGGATATCTGATGAAATAGTATATTGTGAACATAAAATGATTTTTTTTCAAAAAATCATGAGCATCATATCATTTACCTGTAGTTCAAATCTGACTCACTTCCTGTCGATTCGACGGTAATTTGTCTTTTTCATGAGTGATGTACGGAAAACTTTGAGATATTCCGGTTAGGACATTGTACATGCAAGGTGGTCTAGTTTTTTTAAATGGGTTGGTACCATTTTGAAACTTTCATTTGGTGGTTGCATCACAAAACATCCCTTTTTTGCACTTGGAAAATGAAAAATGTTTTTTTGGTGCGACGAAAAAAAAACTTCCTCCTACAACATTGTTCACCATCCCATGATGCATATGTGTGCATAATATAGGCACATTATCGCAAACTATGACACGATTCTAGCCATAATATTGGTCATTTGACCTAAAAGCCAAAAAACCTCGATTGAGATATGACATTTTGTGAAGGTTTTTTGAGACATAATCAATATATTGCCAATTTTGGTATTTTTCCTTGCAACTATTTCACATAATATGACACCACGCGAAGGTTTTGCATTGTTTCGATTGTATTGAATTTTTTATGCCCGTTTTAAACTATCGTGAAACTTTCTAAATCGGTGGGCATGAAGATTCTTAGTTCGGGACTGAGTATCGCTAAACTTACATTGGATCTATGATGAAATAGCATATTGTGAACCTAAAAATGATTTTTCCAAAAAATCATGAGCATTAGATCATGTACCTGTAGTTCAAATTTGACTCGGTTCCTACCAATTCGGCATGAATTTGTCTTTTTCATGATGGGTGGTCATAAAGGTTTGAGATACCCTGGTTGGGACATTTTCTATGCACGGTGATCTACTATTTTTGAAAAATGAGGTGGTACCATTTTGAAACTTTCATTTGGTGGTTGATTCACAAAACACCATGTTTTTGCGCTCAGAACATGAAAAATGACTTTTTGGTGTGACGAAAAGTAAAACTTACTCCTGCAACACTATTCACCATATCATGATTCACATGCGTGCACGACACATTATCATAAACTATGTCATGATTCTGGTCATAGCATTAGTCATTTGATCTGAAAGCCAGGAAACCTCAATTGAGATAGGTCATTTTGTGAAGGGTTTTTTGAGATACAATCAATATTACCAAATTTGGTATTTTTTCTTGCAACTATGTCACATAATATGACACCACGTAAAGGTTTTACATTGTTTCGATCGTTTTTGAATTTTTTATGTCCGTTTCAAACTATCGTCAAACTTTTAAATCGGCGGACAGGAAGATTCTTAGCTCGAGGCTAAGCCTCGCTAAACTTGCATTGGATCTTGTGAGCCTATTATATTTTAAAATGGGGTGATACCTTTTTTAAACTTTCATTTGGTGTTTGCTTCACAAAACACCCCGCTTTGAGCACTCGAAAAATTGATAATATGTTATACAAAAGTATTTATATTTTTTATATATTTTGTTAACAAAAAATATGTAATATTTGAGTTTATATAGATAGATATTATTTTTCTGCAAATTTTGATTTATTATATGTATTTTTATAAATTGAAATGATTTAGTTATGATTTTTCTAAAATTAATGTGACAAAACGGAAAAATAGCTACGGCGACGGCAAAGGTGTGAAACCTAGACTTAACGCCGTCATTTTGCTATTAGCCTAATCATCTACGCTGACGGTCATGTCTACGTTGACGGCTGTCGTCGGCTTATCCATCCTACGTCGACGGCTGTGCAGCCCACTAGTACGGAGTACGTAGCTATTGACGGCAATGCCGCCTCACACGGAAATCATATTTTGCACTACTGGGGCACCAAAAAAAAAACTCCTTGTCTGGGTCGTCCGTATCATGATCATGTGATAGCAATACCTACTTGTCATTTCAAGGAAACTCCTACGATCAATCATCGAAACTTCCCATTGCCCACCACAGGAAACACCTACCTAAATCAAGTTGGAACTAACTCTCCATCTCCCCGAATAGGCGAATACACATGTGGCTGTCACTTCATTTCATTTTATTTTCTAGGTCGTCCGATGAGACAGCACTATAGCACGATTATTCGCAGGCTCGTAGACGCAGCGCTGGAAGGCGAATCTTGCTGGGAGGGAGGACCATATGTACAGCTTACAAGGTTCCCGAATCCTCACCATCTGTCTCAGTACTCTTTGAGCGGCGGCCCGCATGTTTGAATCGCCAGGGCCGTGCATGTGCCCCTGCGTAGGTATGTACGTACGTACGTACTGTGATGTGGTACTACTGCTAAGCTGGCTACACCACCAAATGGTGGGTACTGGTTTAAATGCATTCGATCTCATCATGAAAACGGCCGTTCGCGTCAAGAATCGTCGCCCTGCTGAAACCAACGGACGGACATCACGACATGCGCCACCGGAATGTCGGGCGGGCGGGCGCTTCACTGTGCCACACGATCGACAGGCCCAGCCGAGAACGAGAAGGATGGGTGGATGGATACATAGGCCGGCGCGGCGGAGGGTCGATCGTCTCGGACCACAGCCACCGCCCAGTTGCATCTCCGAACAGCGATGGCTGGCGAGCTCGGCATGCATGTAGCGGTGCGTGCGCGTCATGGTAAGCACAACTTGCATTGCATTGCATGGATGTATCCATCGACCCCCTGCCCGACGCGGCGTCGGCGTCGGCGTCGCAAGTCGCAAGGCCGGCCGCGCGCGCGGTGGCCGGTGGGAATGTCAAGGTCTGAAAGGAAGAGCGGTGCGTCCCTGACCCCAAAATCCAATCTATGCATTGCCATGCTCGCGCCGTACGTACATCCCCTTCAGGAAACCACATGAACACGTATGGGCACCCCGCCGCCCCGCCCCGCCTGCCTGCCGCGCGCGCCAGGCATCGGCCTGAGCGCGACCTCCGCAAAAGCTCCGTTCCCCCCGCGGAGCCACACGAGACGAAGCGCGGTGCCGCCGACAGGCGACAGGCTACGGCGTGAGCGCGACGTCGCTCCGCCGATTTCGTTCGCGCGCCGGCTCCTCGATCTATCGGGCGCGGGGGCGTGTGGAGCCACAAGACGTCGCGCGGTACCCACACCCAACGGTTCTTCCATGACAGCAAGCGCGGAAGGCGGAGTCATGCACGTCGCCAGCGTGGCGTTAATTTTATTCCTCGACAAATACCGATCGATTCGCATCATTAGGTTTGTGAGGCTTGCTAGTTTTATCAATTCTTGTTGACTTGGATCGCCTTTGATTGTTTGTTTCCTGCCTGTTTATGACGACGAGAGGGATGTTTCATGTCTAGGCTGACTTTCTCTACCTCCACAGCTAGCATCACTGACTCACTGTACAACACACTGGTGATTCATCAATTGTTTTGCTAAATCTAAGACGTCTAAGTTTTTGTTATGTCTAACCCGATGCTCTGAGGTCCGAGCCGCATGATGCATGACCGGCCGGTTGCGTGGGCCAGTGTTTCGCTCCACGCAGGACAAACCTTATGGGGCATGGCCGCGTAGAAACGGAGCAAAACCCATGTTATGAGCTTTGTTTGTATCATGATCATGTGATAGCAATATCTAGCTGCTAATTGTCATTTCAAGGAAACTCCTACGTTAGGCTTAGGCAAGGTGAACCTTTATCTCTGTTTTTGTTTCTTTTTGTTGTTGATGGTCTCTCGGCTCTTTTGAACATGGGAATTGTTGGAAATTCGATCACTCCAATTAAAGTTTGCCGGCGGGCTCGCTCCGGATGTTTCCACCTTTTGTTTTACGGATGATACTCTATTATTTTTTTTCAAGCAAATAAAGAACAAGCTGAAAGTGTTAAGGAAATTCTTGATGTGTATGCTTCCTCTACTGGTCAACTCATTAATCCATCAAAATGTTCTCTTTTAGTTGGTGATGCTTGCAGTGATGCCGACAAACATGAAATTAGGTCTGTACTGGATGTTACATTCTTGGCCTTTGACGAAAAATATTTGGGTCTACCAACTCCGGACGGTAGGATGTCAAGAGGGAAGCTCTAAAACTTGCAAGCAAAATTAACAAAGTGATTGTTGATTTGGGGTGATGGCTGTCTAGCCCAGGCTGGTAGGGAAGTGTTTATTAAGTCAATAGCTCAGGCATTGCCAACCTATTTTATGGGTGTCTTCAAATTATCTTTCTTGGTGTGTGATGATCTAACAAAGTTGGTCAGAGATTTTTATTGGGGTTTAAAGGAAGGTAAAAGGAAAACACACTGGCGGGCTTGGAAAAAATTGCAGCGCCCTAAGCAATAAGGTGGTCTCGGTTTTCTTGATTTTCGTGCTTTCAACCAAGCCCTTTTAGCTCGCCAGGCATGGTGACTAATTGTCAGGCCGGATACACTATGCGTCCGCGTGTTGAAAGCAAAGTATTATCCTAATGGAAGGTTGGAGGACACGGTTTTTACAAGGAATGCTTCATCTATGGGGCAGGCAATCTCCTATAGACTTGAACTGTTGAAGAAAGGTCTTATATGTGTGTTGGGAATGGAGGCATCATACGAATATGGAGGGATCCCTGGATCCCAATACCAACAACTTATAGAACTATTTTGTCAAAGAGAAGGTGTAGGCTCAGGTTCAACAATATTTTATGCAATCAGACGTTACAGAGATTATGAAGATAGTACCTTATATTTACTGCAATAATATTTCAACAGAGTGAAGGAACACCTCTTGATCAAACCATGAAATATCAAATCTAAAATCTCCTGACTTACTTGCAACAACACAATTAGTACTAGAATCCAAAAGCAAGGCATTGTAATTACGGACTCTGCTAGAGATGCTCTTACAAGGTTCCCGAATCCTCACCATCTGTCTCTGTACTCTTGAGCGGCGGCCCGCATGTTTGAATCGCCAAGTGTCGTGCATGTGCCCCGCGTAGATATGTACGTACTGTGATGTGGTACTACTGTTAAGCTCGCTACACTACCAAATTAAATGGGTACTGGTTTAAATGCACTCTCATCATGAAAACGGCCGTTCACATCAAGCAAGAATCGTCGATTTTTTTTACAGATATGCCCCCCTGCAACACTGCATCGCCAGAACTGCCCCTGTCACTGCAAAAGGCAAAAGTGCCCTAGCGGGAAGCTGGGAAAGTGACACGTGCCACATCCCGCCAGGGCCAGAGGTGGGCCAATCATCTAGCCATAGGCCGTGGCGGGAAGAGCCTGCCGCCAGCGCACGTGGCGGGATGTTGTGGGGCCCGGGGCGGGAGGTGGACGCTCCGCTGGCGGGACGTCGCATCGGTCCTTGGGACACGAACGGTGGCGGATTGTTTTAACCGCCCTAGACGGTGGCGGTATGTGCTGTCCCCGGCAGTAGCTGTCCCCTGACGATGACACGACTCGACATGACTGGACGTATAGTAATTAGACCACCGACGGGAGCTACAAAAAAATAGACCGCCGAAAGAGCACCGGTACGGCAAATTGATTACCGAACTTTGCAGCGCACTCGCATACAGATTTGTCCCGCTAGTAGAGAAGGCTGGCTTATAAAAGGAGTAGTATCACGCTCTTAACAGATGCATCCTTCTCTGTTCTTTCCTTTGTTTGCTATTTTCTTTGGTGGCTATGAGTTTGCCTTGCTCTGACCAAGACCACAGGCCGAGAAATATGAAGGATGCGAGTTTGCCTCCTGGTGTGGAACATCTTCGGTGCTGGTGCGGGACTCTTTGCAAGGTGAAGGAGTCCACAGATTTTTCTGATAAAATGGGCATGAATTTTTTCACGTATCCCAGTTATCAGTATGATCCAGCTCCCTGGAGTTACAACAGTCCTCCGGTATGTTTCATCTATAATAAAATGATATTTTTTTTGTTTTATGGAATATTTACTATGTTCTTATTTGTGATGCAGTCTCCTACACCCTTGTGCATATGGTATCATTGGATTGACACGGAGCAGACCGAATGGGCGCTTCGTGAGATAGAAGAGCGGAGTCGCCGTGCGTGGCAAAACTTTCACTAGGACGAGCATCGTGAGAAAGAGGCAGAAGAGCGTAGAGCGGCGCCACAAGAGCAACGACGTCGGTTAGAGGAGCTACGGAGGCAGAGAGAGGAACAACGACGCCTCAGGGAGGAGGAGGAACGACATGCTAGGGAGGCATACAGACAGACTCTGAGAGAAATGGCTGCTGAGGCAAGGGCAGCCGAAGAACACGGTGATAAGACAGGGAAATGGCCACGCTGGACGCAAGACGACTAGAATTTTGTCCTAGTGTCTGAATCCACCCCTCCCATTGTATCTTAATTAAAGTACTCGTATTTTAAATTATGCATTTAAATGTATTCTAATTTCTATTGTACCGTGTAGTAATCAAAAATAAGTACCTAAGTATTTTTATTTTAGTTATATCTTAAATATCTGTGAATTTTTATTTGAAATTGTTTTTAGAACAGCAAGACAAGATAATAGTAATATGTCTCTCGCAAATATAGAACGATACATTAATGTTCAAATAGAACCAGCTACACCGTCGGAGTTACAATACTCGTCTCATTGTCTCGGTTGTTTCCTCGCATGTCCCCCGTATATGTGATCTGAAGGATAACTCCATGGGTCCGTTGGCCTGGGATTTGTGCGGGAGATTTGGCGGTGATGGTATAAAATGATTCCTGGTTTCTGTATCTTGTTGACTGTCAGGAATTTGGCTCGTACCAACATCAGTATATAAGAAATCCATCATTGGATCATATGTTGGCTGTGATGGTCCAGGGTTGTACGACGACTGAGGTTGGTCGTATGGCTGATCATATGTGTAGTAACTGCCATGGCCTATAGATGGGTGAGGAGGTGGCATGTTGGAATTAAATCCAGCATCATCATCGTCCCATGCATCATCAGGAGTGGTCCGTATAGTAACAATAAGTATTAGAATGAGTAAAATATAATAATAAGTTAGTGTGATTATAAAAATGCGTACTGGTGTTTCCTGAAATAGTTCTCTAGTAATTTCCGGAAATATTCCTCTAGGTGCTGGTTGATGCGTTGAACCGAAATCAATCTAAAAAATGGTCTGCATGTTAGAATTCAATTATTACAGCAGATGTGGATTAAAAGTATCGTGCCACGCGTGGCGGTTGTCTTGAAGATTCAGGCCTAGAGGGTTTGACGGTAATCCTCGATGATGTACGCATAAGAGTAGCGTCTTGGCGTGTTCTAGTCTGTCAGCACAAAAACATTATAAATAATTGTTTTTCTAAAACAGATTTTTAAATGTAGAAAATACGTACATTCTCACGCATAGAGGCGCTGCGTGCTGGATTTTTTAGGCTTGCTCTCGCTTCACTCGGCCGTGACGAGAAAGACTCAGGCATGTTGTACTGTCCTAGCATAACATCATCCGCTCGGCCACAACTCCAGTTAGTAGCGATATGTAAAGCATTCTGAAAAATGCGCCTCAATCTACTCTTGATGGTATTCGGTATGGATCGAGGGTTCTCTCTAACTATTTTACGCACATCCGCCATTATGCTATGCTGCTAGCTGAAAATAACGACCAATGTTATTGTCGTAAATATAGAATTATAAATACAGTGCTAAAAATATACATACCGTGTCATCACGGCGGTTTGCTACTGTACGTTCTATCCCTCCCTCTGGCTGCTCTTAACGTGTGCGGTGTGCTGGCCTATCCGTTGGAGTGCGGATGAGCTTGGAAACGTGTGCTCGCATTGTACCATATCATATAAGCATCCCATGTACTATCGCAAAACACCCTGCATGTTCAGTGTCATAAGCATACCAATAAGAATTTAAATAATCTAAAAAATTACCTATTTTCTGGAACTATGTTCGTAAGCTTGTTCGAATTCCATTGATCTATCCATAGCTTCTGGGTGTCCAGCCAATTATGATTCTTTCTCCCTTGATTGCTTTGTCCGAAATGCGCATAATCATTGTTATATATTTGACAAAAAAACATTGTATAAATTTAAACTAATTTAAAATTGAGAATGTACTCGTGAAATGTAGACTCGACAGTTGGGAGGCGGGGGAGGGACCTCCTGGTAGAGATCAAGTTACCGCATCACACGCTCGGGGTTCTGCGGCTCCGCCATATACAGGCACACAAGATGACAACTGTCCACCAAAGCTCCTGGTCTCGGTATCAATCAATTGCTAAACCCCTATCTCCGGCCCCGTGCGTTACATAATCTTCATGCCACGCATTCCATGTGATAGAAGAATGATGTCTGGTCTCGAAATCTTCATGGTAAGAGGATAGCACTTCGAAGCCAAATCACGGGCCCAACGTAATACGCCATATGTCCACCGGGTACCCATAGTCGCGCAATTAAACTGGACGTCTTGACCACTATATGGGTGCACTGGATCTTCTATCATTGGTCGTTCGACGGGTATGTGCTCCCAAGACCACAACTTGAAGGAAAATATAGCATACATATAGAATTGGGGATACACTACTGACCGTCTTTCTCCTATATGAGGCGTCACATAGCCCCCTGTAAGTCTGACATAGCACCGCCGAACCGATGTTGTACTGGGTGATCTCTAAATTGTCTAAAGGAAGGGCTATGTGTTCTGCTAGTCTAATAAAAATTGGGTTGACTACTTCACCATTTCCCGATGGGAACAACATGCCAAATAGATAGAGTAAGTATGCAACCAGGTGTTGACGTACTACTTTCTCAGAAACTCTGGCTGGAAAGTCAATAAAATTTACTAGCCAACTGATGGGGACACCTCTAGCTAACTTATGAGTACGAGTTCTCGGGATAAGTTGACCCATCAGTTGTTCAAAATCTTCCAGGATTGGCTTCAGTAATCTGATGTAGCATTCTCGGAACCATGTTGTAAGCCTCCGTATATGTGCCATACATCCCCTCTAAAACAGACTCCTTGGCACGCCTGGCATCTGCCGCACCCTCTCGTAACGCCTTCACCGATACACCGATCTTATCTTTTACCATGGGTGCAATGACCTGTGCCACATATGCAGCACCGACATTGCGGTGTTCAGGAAGAGTGACAGTTAGCTCACAACTGTGGGGAACCATGTGAGTTATCGTCCAAGGCTTGCATATTCCCACAGGTTGATGAGCGACGACTCTTCCAGGACAACCAGACTCTATGCAAAGAACCTTCAACAAATGTTTGTCAGATTTCTTCACTTTATGTTCTCGGGAAATGGAGAAGGCATATTTTCTAATCGCCATGTCCACAACCTCCTTGCTCGGGAACTGCTGGTTTTCTTCTAGGATGGTAGCTCCGACTCCACGGACAGAGGTATTATCATGACCGATGACAAGAGCCTCTATGTCCCCAGGTGCCATTGTTGGCGCCACTGCTCTCACTTGACTCGGACCGCCTCCTTCATCTTCATCATCATCTGACGATTCACGATATTCGTCACCAGAATCAAGCTCGTCTGACTGTCCCTCAATCCGTTCATTGAGGTCGACAATCGCCATGGAATAAGGTCCATTATTCTGGCTAGGAACAAATGAATCTTCCACGTGTCTCCTCTCCACCGTCTCCGAATCTATAGCCATTGCGGCGATGGATAATTGGAGCTCACCGGCTGCAGTGCTGTACCAGGTATGTCGCTGGCATCAACAAACTGCACATACACCATCGGTTGCCCATACATGGCCGCACCAGGTGTGCTTGCAAATTTCATGTATGAACCCCACGAATTTTCGCCTTTAACCTGGCGAAGTGCCCATCGGTAATCTTCTCCCACTCTCTTGCAAATGACCGCTTCAACGATCATCTTTTTTCAGGCCATCTCTGGCCCAAATTCTGCGCGTATGTGTCTTCTAATGTCCGTGAAACTAGCATTCACCAATTCTTCCACTATGACATTCTTTGTCTCACAACACGATAAATCAAGCCCCGACGGCCCATCGCGGGTGATGTCCTTACCACAAAAAATATACAAAGTGTTCATCGCACCTATCGCGCATCAAATTAATATAACCATATTAATTATATATAACCTTAACCATAGTTCATTAATATAATTATTTATATTGACAAAATACATTAATTGTCTAACCGTACGTGTAAGAAATATTATTACACGAGTTCAAATATTTGGAAACAACCTAATTAAGTGGTATACCTAATATATTGCTACAAGAGTCTAAAATATTTCTACACGATCTAATTACGTTGCATAGCTAAAATATTACTACACTATCTAAAATATTTCTACACGACCTAATTACGTTGCATAGCTAAAATATTACTACATGAGCTAAAATATTTCTACATATTCTACTTAAGTTGCATACCTAAATATTGCTACAAGAACACAAATATTTCTACATTACCTAATTATGTTGCTTAGCCAAAATATTACTACAAGAGAACAAATATTTCTACACGACCTAATTAAGTTGCATAGCTAAAATATTACTAAATGAGTTCAAATATTTCTACACGTTTCAATTAAGTTGCGTACCTAAATATTGCTACAAGAGGACAAATATTTCTACACGGCCTAATTATGTTGCATAGCTAAAATATTACTACATAAGCTAAAATATTTCTACACATTCTAGTTAAGTTGCATACCTAAATATTGCTACAAAAGCACAAATATTTCTGCATTACCTAATTACGTTGCATAGCTAAAATATTACTACATGAGCAAAATATTTCTACACGTTCTAGTTAAGTTGCGTACCTAAAATATTACTACACGATCTAATTAGGTTACTTAGCTAAAATATTACGACAAGAGCTCAAATATTTCTACATGAGCTAACTAAGTTGCAAAGCTAATTGATAGTTCAAACATTGCATGGCAAATTATGGCCTAATTAGCTGATTAATATATACAACATGCATAGCTTTCAACCAAAACAACTCACCTTGATCGATGGCTACCCGTTCTCAGCCTCAGAATATTGGTGCAGTCTTTTTTCAGCCTCAGGCGATTACGGAGTGTGTGACTGTATAAGCAAAGGGATCGGGATCGAAAGAAGGGGCAGCAAATGGACCAAAAGAAGTCGCCGTGGTTCTGAGAATAACTGCCGCTGTATTTAAAGAAACGGAGCTGCAGTATCCGCCAACAAACAAGTTTCGAGGAAAGAGAGCTGCAGCAGCAGCCATCGGTTCAAGTCCCGAATGAATAAAGTAAAGAAAACGGTCACAAGTTTCAACAAATACTACTTTCGGTGGTTACTTGACCGCTGAGCAACAGGAAACGGTCAATCGGTGTTGGGAATCTTGGAAACACGCATACCGCCACAACCTACGTCGGGAAGGTCATACCGCCGCTTTCCGAGGCGGACAGATTCCCGCCAGCGTGAGGCCGACGTCCCGCTGGCCCGCGTGGTGGGGCCCACTGCATCCTGCCTGTCCCTCTGGCGGGAGGGTCATTCCGCCTCCGTCACTGGCGGGAGGGATGGCCCGCCACAGGCCGTGGCGGGAGGTGCCTCGTGCAGCGTTTCTAGACTCCCGTTAGGGCAATTTTGCCTTTCGTTTTGTATGGGAGTACTTTTGGCAATGCAGTGTTGCAGGGGGCATATTTGTAAAAAAATCAAGAATCGTCGCCCTGTTGAAACCAACGGACGGACGGACACGACATGCGCCACCGGAATGTCGGCCCGGCGCTTCACTCTGCCACTTATGAAGGAGATCGGCCACACGATCGATGGACAGGTTAGCCAGCCGAGAGAGAAAATTACAAAAAACCACCACATTACAGGTTAGGGTTCCAAAAAACCACCACTTTACGTTAGGGTTTTAAAAAACCACCGGTTCAACGCTAACGCGTAACAAAAAGCACTGATTCGTCTAAGACACTCAGCTAACCACGAAACCGATAGGCGGGGCCCACTATCAGGCTGATGTGGCACAATGAAAATGATCGAGGGTGAAAGAGGCTAAATTGATTTCAGTTCTGGGTATTTTTGCAAATTTTCCGGACCCACTCGTGTCTTCCTCCTCTGTCTCTCGGCAGCCTGAAGGGAACAAAGAGTTCATCCTCGCCGTTCTAATCTCCGGTGGGCGTTGACTGCTGCGGACGCGCAGGCTAGCGGATGCAAAGGAATTAGCCGGTGTATGCTTGCTGATTCAGTCAGGCTAGCGAAGAGGCGGTCGTCGGGGCTTCGTCCGCCGGAATCAATGACGATGGAGACCCGCCTTGTCGGGCTGGTCGAGGATGTCACTCCGATGGTCTCCGAGCTTGATGGAATTGAGGACGAGATGGGATTTGGCTCCCTAGTGCTCCTCGAGTAGTCCCCTTACGACGATGGAGCTTCCTATGGCGGCAATTGCTCGCCGGAGTATCCACACGACCACGGCGGTGACGCTCGCGGAAGCGCTCCCGGTGTAGCTCCCAATGCCCCCGCAGCAGGTGATCCCAAGCGAGCAGCGTCATAGAATCAGGAGGCCGTGGTGGCCCGCATGGTCCTCCTCCACCTCCCGCGCTGCAGTATGCCATGGCGACGCCGCCTCCCATGGCCTCCGGCCGTGGCCCGCACCCCTCCCCCTCAATGACGGGAGGTCGGGCGCGTCGACGTCGAACTACTCAATGGTCGCGCAGCAGGTCGGAGGGGACACCCCGGTCCAGTAGTGTGTCCGCCGCCTCCTGCTGGTCTGTCCCGCGTTGGCGCCGCCCATCGACCTCGTCGCATTGCCGCTCCTGCGTTGGCCATGGACACACACATCGAGCGCCGCCGGTGGCCTCCTCAACGACCAGGGGCATGCCGGCTTGCTCTATGGAGTGCGGGCGGCGCACGGCCGGAAAGTAGTTGCGGCAACGGGCATGAGATCTTGGGAGAGAGAGGATAGAGGCACAATAGTTGACTTTTCATTTTACAAAAAAAACCCAGAATTTGTAACTGCCTAATATTTATCACCCCAGCTTCATAAAGTTGTGCCACATCAATCCCGCGTCAACCTGATAGTGGGCCCCGCCTGTCAGTTTCGTGGTTAGTTGAGTGTCTCGGATGAATCAGTGCTTTTTGTTACGTGTTAGCGCTGAACTGGTGGTTTTTTGAAACCCTAACGTAAAGTAGTGGTTTTTGAAACCCTAGCCTGTAATGTGGTGGTTTTTTGTAATTTTCTCCAGCCGAGAAGGATGGGTGGATAGCAGGATAGATAGAACGGCGCGTAGCGTAGGGTCGTCGACTCGGACCACAGGCACGTAACATAGTAAATACTGTAACATCCTCCGGCCAATTGCACCTCCAAACAGCGATGGCGAGCTCGGCATGTAGTGGTGTGCGCAGCATGGTAAGCACAACTTGCAATGGATGCATCCACCGATCCTTGCCCGACGACGCGTCGCAAGTCGCGAGGCCGCGCGCGGCGCGCGGTGGCCGGTGGGAATGTCAAGGTCTGAAAGAAGAACGGTGCGTCCCTGACCCCAAATTCCAATTCCAATCCATCGCTAGCTACAACTACAATCCCCTTCAGGTAACCACACGAACCCCTGCGGGACTGAGACCGAGACACGCACGGCCACCCGCCCCGCCTGCCTGCCGCGCGCGCCAGGCATCGGCCTGGGCGCGACCCTCCCCCAAAGCCCCGTTCCCGCGGAGCCACGAGACGACGCGCGGTGCCGCCGACAGGCCACGGCGTGAGCGCGACCTGGCTCCGCCGATTTCGTTCGCGCGCCGGCGCCTCGATCGGCCGCTGGGGCGTGTGGAGCCACAGGACGTCGCGCGGTCTACCCACACCAGACACCACACCGAACACAGTTCTTCCGTCGCGCGCGCGGAAGGCAGAGTCATGCACGTCGCGACCGTGGCGTTAATTTTATTCCTTGACAAATACCGATCAATTCGCATCATTAGATTTGGGAGGCTTGTGCTATCAGTTCTGTTGGACTTGGATCGCCTTTGACTATTTCCCTGCCTGTTTATGGCGACGAGAGAGATATCTGGGCTGACTTACTCTACCTCCACAGTATCACTGCCTCACTGTACAACACACCAGTGGTTCATCAATTATTTTGCTAAATAAATCCAAAACGCCTAAGTTTTTGTCATGTCCAAGAACATCTCCACTCGGGCCCTAAAGCTCCCTAAAGGGCTATCGGGGTGTAGGCGCTCAAAATCACGCTTAGGCCGTCTCCTAATTCTTTTTTGACGCCGGCGTGATCCATTTTGTTCCATTTTGTTATCCGACGTGGCCCAAAAACTTCTACACCATGCAAGCGTCTCCAAAAGACCAACAACGACAAGCTCTTCAAGTAGCATCCATCAAAAGGAACCATATATGATGATGGCTATTCATCGAGATCAAGGCTGCGCCAAAACCCAACAAGCGCCAATACACATGAGCCAAGACAAGTGCGTCGCCAACAACAAGAGCTCAAGATCATCAATGCTATGCGCGCTACAAGCTCAAGACGGCGTACAAGTCCTCTTCGCCATGAGAACAAGCAAGCAAACTATCGTTCACGCCATCAAGCTACATCGACAAAACAAGTTCAACATGAGGTGCCCAATTACAAAAACATCAACGACACCACTTCTCCTTTGAGGAAGACTACTACACGAGCTTCAAGACCCTCAAGAGAGAAGACCTCATATGACGTTGGTGATACCTCACGAACAAAGAAGGCAAACAAGCAAGAACGCCGCCACCTCTGCCATGAAGCTTCCAATGCCAAGAACTCCCACGACAAACCAAGGAAGCCTCCTACACAAGCTACAAGATCGTCAACAAATGAGAAGGACGCTATGGCTATCTACTTCGCCAAGTTGGATGAACCCATCAAGATGATCTCTCATGAAATTGACACTTTCAAGACATGGTGCCAAACCTTGGACAAGGGTTGTGAGGTGGAGGATGGTGAGCATGGGATTTTCACTTCACCAAAGGAGACGCATGGAGTTGAGAAAACCGAGCCTATTCCCATATGCTTTAGTGATGATGTGGAATCAATCCCATGTGAGTTTGAGAGCCACTTAGCCCACTTTTGTTTTTGATAGGAACCACTTAGCCCACTTGAGTGAGAGCAAAAGTGAGACGAGTGACTCCACCATATCTGAGATTGTGTGCTTCCACTTTGAGAGCATGAGTGATACACCGAGTGAGTTGAGAGTGGTAGTTGATAGGGCAAGTGAGGCAATTCCAATTTCTAACAACTTATCATCTACCTCTAGTGTGTTTTCTCATGATGTGCTAGGTACCTTGGAGCAAGAGACGCCAAGCTTGGAGATGATGGTGCCTCCTACCAAGAAGATGTACATTGTGGATGAAGATGATGCCATCCCCATATATGATGAAGAAGTCGCCCAAATGGAGGCCACTACTACCACCCACTTTACATGAGAGGTACGACCAAGGTAAACATACATGTGTTGATGATGACATGATCCCACTAGTGGACATGATGAATTGTGAGGATATACATGCTATGGACACTACTTGTGACATTTCTTATGCTTCATTCATGTTCCCATGTGATGCTTTGCCTTTGCATAATGTTGATCATGTGGAAATATTTGAGTGCCATGATATTTCCATAGATGTGCCATGCTAGAAATCCTTATTTTACCCTACAATTGTTGCGGCAAACTTGATGAACAATTGCTCTTTTCCTTTGTTTGTCGGCAACCATAATCATACTTTGGAAATGCTTGATCATGCATGTACTTCATTTTCTCCCGTTGTTGCTTGCAATATGTTGAACAATTGCTCTTTCACATGTTTTGCTTGCAATAATGGTCGTATGGTTTATAATGAGATCGCCCCCATAGCTTTCTAAACTTTTGGAGATTTTGATACTTGCCATGATAAGTATGTTCCCACCATTTTCTTGCATAATCACCATGTCTTCCATGATATATTGTTTGATACTAATGATGATGTACACAAGAGAAGATGCATCATGATGGATGATGTATTCATCTACCACACACATACGTTGTTTTCATATATGGTGTGTGTAGGTACCCATGTTCCAATGTCAACCTCGATTGAGCATGAGTCGACAAAACAAGCTCTAGAGAGCATTCATCAAGACATAGAGGGCATATCTCCTTTCTTATAAGATGATGACGAGATATCATCGAGGTCGACTCTTTTTCAAGCAGGGGAAGATGATGTAGCCCAACATACGGGAATCACCATTGGTCCACATAATGCTACGCCAATCGTCCCTACAAAGGTGAATTCCTTCCATATCTTGTCTTCCTTGGGTAATCATGTGAATGAGATCCTACTTGAGCCAAGTGTCTATGCTATGACCAGGCGCATGACCATGATTCCAAGAGAGGAGACAAGGGTGCACGAGGACTCAAGGCCAACATCATCGAGGCATGGAAGAGAAGACGAAAGAAGGGAGATTTCGGCGCCAGCTCCGGCGCCGCTAGTTCCACCACCGAACCAAACCAGCTGCCGCAGAACCAAACCAACGCCACGTCTAAACCGACATCAGTCCCCCGTCCGGCTAAGGCCGAAACCAAACTTGCACCGCCAAAACAAGAATCGGCGCCGATTCTGGCCCGCCGAACTCACCGCCGAAACCAAACCGATGCCAATCCCGTCCCTGCGGAACTTACCGCCAAAATGGCCAAAATGTGCACTGTTTAGGGTTTGATGCCCAGAATATTCCCTCCCACCTACTCCTTCGCCCCTAGTACTATAAATAGCCCTTTCTGGCTTAGATCTAGGTAGAGATGATGATGAATGGAGTTGAGACTCATGACTTAGGCCAAACCCTGGATGGGAACCCCCTCTCATTAGAATATCCATGAGTTGTATCAAGGCCTTCTTACTTGAAGTCGTCAAGGCGCTCTTCTAGTTCTCGATCTCTCCCATGTATAGATTCTAGTAGTGCTTGGTCTCTCCCCTTTGAGATTCTACTTGGTTGCTACTCTCTCCCTATGTGTGATTCTATCAAGAGATAGCCAATCTCTCGCAAGTGATTCTACCTTTGGTCTCTCCCTCTGTGATTCTATTGGGTTGGTGGTTCGGGCCAACGAGAGCAAACCGATTTGGGTGTGGTGTGCGTTTGTATCTTCGATTCCCCTTGCGTGTTCATCGTGTTCTATGCTCTCATTCCCCAAATCCCCTCGAATCTATGAAGATCGGGCTACAAAAGTGGTTATAAGCCACATCACGGTATAACATTGGTGAAAAAAGGGCCTATAGTCCCGGGTCGTAAAGGCCATTAGTCCCGGTTTCGCACCCGGGACTGCGAAATTGGGACTAAAGGCCCCTACCTCTAGTCCCGGTTTGCTACGACCCGGGACTAGAGGCCACCATGTGGCCGCTTCCCGGAGCGGGGGAAGGAGGACCTCTAGTCCCGGGGAAGCAGGAGATCACATCCATGGGAGAGTTAGAATCATCAATAACATCAGCAACGACCTCTGCCACCCCCCATCGTCGACGGAGAAGCCGCTACTTGAGCCAAGGAGCGCAAATCACCCGCAACCTTACCACATCATCAGTCAAAGGATTCACTAGAAGGGTATTTGGTGAGGAAACCCTAGGAGGAGACCAGAGATGTTCGAAGAACAAATCTTGATCCGATCGGGGATGGGCGTTCGTGTCGGCAAATATAGAGAGGAGGAATTAGGGTTACCTGTCCCTACCTATCGGCGATGTTTATCAGGCTTGAGAGATGAGGATGGAGATGCGCAACACGTGGAAGGATCTCGTTCCGCCATGGCTGCGCGAACGGTAGCAGAGCCATCTGACCAAATCTCTTGCATTCCTACTCTACGATGGGGCAGAACCGAGGATTCCAGGATCTGAGGTCTATGAGGTGTGATCCATTTCAGCCGTCTCCCGGGATCGATGTGGTGATCTCCTCTCAGGCGATCAGCCTCCCGAGCCGGGGTAGGAGGAGGAGATGGTGGAGAGGAATGGACGTGAGGTGTGACTTGTCACTGTCACCGGTGGGAAGAGATCAGCAAGCGAGTGGGGAAACGGCGACGAAAACACCGGCGTCTCCCTAGGAGTCGCCCGCAGAGATGACATCCACCCTGACTTCAGCCCAACCGTGTTATTTTTCTATATATGATGATGACACTAAAACTTGTCTAATTTAGATATATGGAATGAAAAATTGCTACCGAGGACAAAACAATCTTGTACATATGTGTACAGTTCGCAACAGCACAAAGAAAAATCAGACCACCCTCGAAAAAAAGAAAGGAAAGTCAGACTAAATATGCACTCGTACCACATTCAGTAGAGCAATGGTTTGGAGTCTTGGAGAGCACTTAATGAAGAAACATGGCATGTCGCCCAGGCTAGCTGTCTCGAGCCCAATAATCTGCCGGACTAGGATTACAAGGTCTATGGTACAGGCGGGCCCGTTCCATACCGTCTGTCAATTTCCCATTGTCTTTTTCGTCCTCCTCCGTCTCCTTCTTTCACACGGTTCTGATGCCTTCGGTTTTGGGCTAATCCCGCAGTACAGTCGCAGCTCAAAAGATGAACACAATTGAATGAAAAGCCAACAGCTACGCAATCACGAGCAGAGAATTAGTACTAGCAGTAGTAGGTTCTATGATCCATGTGATCACAGACAGAAAGTGCAATTCCAAGCTGTCACTGAATTAAACCGTCCGTATGCATTGGTGGCCTGCAGACAAATGCACTTTTGCTAGCTCACAGATTGATCAGATGTACCCAAGAACAGATCGATCTAAATGGTGATGATCACACATACATACAAGATCAACAACTCTAGATCACAGTATGCGCTAACAGCAACAGTGCAGCGGCCTCTCCTAGAAGACCCAGCGACAGTGCTCGGAGCGAGTACCGCCATGCGTTTCGCTGGTATTTCATGATGGTTACAGCTGCAAATCTCCCGTAAGCCCGTGCGCGTACGGCATCGGGGTATAGTGACACACGGCTGGCGAGATGGTATAGTGACACATCGGGGTATCGATCGATCTTGTCTTCGTCTGGCGAGATGAGACGCACGCGCTGGCCACCATCGATCGTCAGTTGCCATTGGGGAGGCCTCTCCCTTGAATGCGAAAACATGAAATGAATCCCGATAACGGGACCATCCATCGTCGATTATCATCAGTTGCGATTGGGGTACTCCGTCAGATGGATCGACCGAAGAAAACGAGTTGTACTACGTACGTATTATAGCGTGGTGTACCAGCAACAGCAAGGTCCATTGGCCATGCACGCACGGTTGTCATTGTCGGGAGGAGGAAGAATAACCAGCGCGGCACTGCATATATGCACACTTCGTTGTCTCCAGAGAGAATAACGGATTGATTGTCAGATAGCCTGAAGATCCATCTGAATATCTCCTTCTCTTGGCTTTTTCATTGCATCGCAGGATCTTCGACAGAATTCTAATTTCCTTAGGAACCTTTCGGCCTATAAGAGCCATTTGGATCGACCTCAGTTCCACACAAGATCTAACTTGCGTTCAGTCCTCTCTTTCTCAAGATGAAGAACTAGTACAGTATAGGTTTCACTACCTGTTGGCTGTGTACAATCCAAAGGCAATATATAACTGGGTTTATGCATCGAAATGAACTCTACATTCGTGTTGAACCGATGCTAGCTGCATACACTTTTCATGCATTCAAGGCTTTGGATGCCTCACAGTCACAGGGGTCAGCAGCAAGAGCAAAAAGAGATAGGACCATACACACACACATGCATGCACGCGATGCAGCATGGCCATTAGGCAATTGGGGCAAGCAATGCAGGGCGTCCATGAATGACAGCCTCTTTTAGTCCCTTTTCCGTTATTTTACAGCTTGGAAAACGAACTATACATGCATGCAGCCCGAGCATTACTGCTACTGTACATGGGAGTCAAGCCCATCACATGCCGTGTATTCAAGGACTGACAAGCTCCTACTACTACTATATTGTATTGTGTTCTCCAATTGGAAATCTAACGATACATACTCCTTGTGGTACACGTTTAAGCTTGGGAAAGAAATCGGTGCATCCACTACAGGAACCAGTTGTGCATACGGCGTCACGATCACCCGGCAATAATGGTCGCAATTCATTCAATATATGACAAGATGTTATGAGCGATTTCATTATTTCAGGCCAAGCAAGCAATGAAGCAAGATAACATGTACAGTAGTGCTTGGCTGTGCCGTGGCACGGCTAAAACGGAAATTTGGCGGTGCACTTTGTGCTAGCTTCTGCTTGACATAAACCGGATTTAACTCTGTCAAATATTTAGGGAGGGAGATGTAGAAGTGCCACTATGAACATTACCATGTGGGAGGGGAGATGGGGATAACTTTTGAAGAAAAAAAAGGCTTAAATGCAGGACAATGTATCTGGTACGTACATATCCACCACACAAACGTGTGCTACTACCGTACTTGTATATTACTAGAAACATGTACCGTCGCACATCAATCACAAGCTAGGCATATCTTAGTTAATGCCTCTTACATTTCCTAGGCGATTGTATTGATAGCTGCCGTGGGAAAATGCATGTGACCAGAGGTGACATACTCCTATATACAGTACTCCTGTAGTAGTATATGACAGGCACTATACTTGAAATATGGTTTTTCGAAAATAAAATGGCCAGTCATATAGTTGTTAGATTGATCTCAATCGTGACCGAGCCCAACGGCTCGATCACTCCCCTTGACCGCGTCCTGATCGGGGACGCCCAACCTCCAAGTTGGTGGGCCCCTGTCACATGCGCGTATATAAAGAGGTGGGGTCCGGTGGCACAACTAACGAGATTCGTCGTGCGCCACTCCCCACGCCCTTCCGATCGAGGGCTCGCGTAGTGTGGCGGGAAGCACCACCGACGCCACCGCCTCGCTCACCCATGCTCACACCGTCGCCCTCCCCGATGGCCACCGGCTCGGGCTCCTCGAGCCACACCGAAGGTTTCTCTCTCTCTCTCTCTCTCTCTCTCTCTCTCTCTCTCTCTCTCTCTCTCTCTCTCTCTCTCTCTCTCTCTCTCTCTCTCTCTCTCTCTCTCTCTCTCTCTCCCGATCTCCCTCTCCCTCTCAGATTTCGACTAGATCTTTACAGACAAAGATCTACCGTGATGATTCTAGCCTAGATGATCCTAAGGCAGATTTAACATTGGTATAAGAGCCTGCTAGTTCTAGATCTTTTTCAGTAGAAAAGAATCAAAAGAAACCATAGATCGTCCCGCAGAAAATCCGGAAAAAGAAATCCCGAAAAGAAAAATCCCCAAAATCAAACCCTAACCCTAAAATCAAAAGGGGGAAAGGGGAAAAGGACACTCACCGGCTCGCCGGCAAAGCTGCGCCACGGTTCTGGCCGCGCCGCTCCTCTCGATCCAAGTCCGCATCGGCAAGCCGAGGGACTGGACGAAGAGCACGGGCAGAGGAGGAGGCCGCGCCTCCGCCACTGCCGAAGGAAAGATCCCCTTCGGGGGCAAAGGGCGAGCCACCTAGCTCCGTCGCACAGCGCCGTGAACCTCCACCGAGCGCACGCCAGGGGCGGTGGGGGGCGCTGTCGCGCCTCTCTCTCTTGCCTGCGGGCTGCTTCAAGGAGAGGAAAGGAAAGAGGGAGGGAGGCTCGCCGCAGCAGGGTCGCGCCGTCCACGGCAGGCCGCCGGCGCTGGCGCGTTTTCTCTTCCCGTGGGCGCCGCTGTCGCAGGACAGAGAGAGGCGAGCGAGTGGGGCGAGTGGACGAGTGGAGGTAGGGTTTTCGAAGGGGGTCTGATCGGGGTTGGTTTTGTTCGGGCTAGACGCGCGGACGGCCGTCCGATCTGATCCGATGGTCAGGAGAAAGTGGCGGCCGACGTGGTGGGCTGTGGGCTACTTTGCTCATTAAACGGGCCGCCCAGATGGGCCACACAGGATGACGCACATGGCAGCACGCACGGTGCGCGCTAAACAAGCCGCAAGCCATGTCGCTGAGGCCGCAAAGCAGCGCCCCGTGCGGCAAATAGGAGGCAGGCCGTGGGCCGGGCCAAGAAAGAAAATAAACTTCCCTGTTTATTTTTACATATCACAGTTTTAGTGTTTTTGTTCAATTTGTTTTTGGCAAATTTCACCCAGTTTTTCTATTCAAAGTTATCAAACGAAAATTTTGTTTAGAAAATAGAAAAGTGACAGAAATATTTTCTGTAAAGTATTAAAGTTCATGAATCTTTATTCATATTTCGTTGCAAATAGTTAAAGGTAATTGCTTAAATGCAATAAAGTGATAATTAAATTTTTTAAAAGATGTGATAAAGTGATATTAAAATGTGATTATGATTATAGATAACATGATCATGATTTTTTATTTTATGTTAAAAGGTGCATTTATCTATGTAAATAGTTAAAAGTGTTTATTAAAGGTTTAAAGTGAGAATTATATTTAAAAGTATGTTAAAGTGATTATTGAAACAATTATGGTTATGTTATTTTATGACCAACGTTATTAATAACATGATCATGTTTTGTTGCAATAATATGTGCATTTATCTCTATTATCTGCCCAACGGTGATATAGATTTAATTGCATAAATAGTTGTATGTTTTAATTTATACCAACGTTGGATTAATGCATGCAATTGTTGTTATGGTTACACATCATTGTGGTTTAAACAAGAAAAGATAGTGATGTTGCATGGCAGGAAAAGAAAAGGGGCCATGCTCTATTGGAGATGGCATATACCTTAGAGAACCAAAAGATGTTTATACCAACAAAAGTTGCATTATTTTTATAAAGAACACAATTGAGAACGCTAATGCGGGCTCAATTGCAAAGCGTGCTTCCGCATGGGAGTTTATAGAAAAGATAAAGATCCAGTTCACTGGTTCTTCAAAAGACATATGCCCCACCTGCTGAAACATCTGGTGACAGAAAGGTACAATGGAGGTGCACATGGCATAAGAGACTCCGGATGAGCAACATGGCAGCTAAACTTAAGCCCATGGATGCTGATTTGGAGCTAAAGGCTGCAATCCTTGTTCATTTGGTGATGGCTTCACTGCCTCAACAGTATGACACCTTTGTTGTCAATTATAGCATGTCCCCGAGAAAAAAAATGGGACATAGAAAAGACTAAAAGCCTTCATTACACGGAAATTTGATAAGTATCCCGTGTGGACAAAGATAACTATGAGTGTGATATGGCAAGTGTGCCATATGGTTTAATAATGCTTATGTGGGTGTTGTTTTGCTTCACTATGAGCTTTATTTATTATCACTATGTGAAAAAGTGTTTTCTGTGTGAACAAAAGAAAACAAAGCGAACTCTTGACTCATCGAAGTTATGGCACTGTAGATTAGGCCATATTTCGAGGGGAAGAATAGAAAGCCTCGTTAAAAATGACATTCTTCCTCCGTTAGAGTTCTCAGACATCGAGCAATGCATAGATTGCATCAAAGGAAAGTATGTAAAACAAATTAAAAAGGGTGCAAACCGAAGTATAGCTACACTATAAATAATCCACACGGATATTTGTGGACCATTTCCGGTGAAAAGTGTGGATGGCTATGATTCATTCATAACATTCACGGATGATCACTCCCGATATGGTTATATTTATCCAATTAAAGAAAGATCTGAAGCATTAGATAAATTTAAAATTTTCAAAGCTGAAGTAGAAAATCAGCATGACAAAAGAATTAAGATAGTTCGGTCCGATCATGGGGGGGAGTACTACGGTCGGCATACTCCATATGTTCAAGTACCAGGACCCTTTGCAAGGTTCCTACAGGAAAATGGAATAGTCGCCCAGTATTCTATGCCGGGAGAACCTCAGCAAAACGGAGTAGCTGAAAGGCGTAACCGTACCCTTATGGTATGGTGCGCAGCATGATGAGCTATTCCACCCTCCCATTGGGATTGTGGATGGAGGCACTTAAAACCGCCATTCACATTCTCAACAGAGTACCAAGTAAGTTGGTGCCCAAAACGCCGTATGAATTGTGGACAGGCAGAGTCCCCTCTCTGCACCACTTGAGGGTCTGGGGGAGCCCAGCTGAGGCAAAAGTTTTCAATCCAAACATTGCAAAGTTAGACCCCAAAACAGTATCTTGCCACTTTATTGGCTATCCAGATAAGTCAAAAGGCTATCGTTTCTACTGTCCTGACAGATACACAAAGTTTGTAGAAACGAGACATGCAGTCTTCTTAGAGGACGAATTGATGAGGGGGAGCACGGTAGCTCGGGAAATTGATCTTGAGGAGAAGAGGGTGCATGCACCTAATCCGATGACTCAGGAGCCATTTTTCTCGCTACCTATTGTTCCACCATCTACAACCCCTGAGGTTGTGGTGCCGACACCTGTTGTGACTCCACACGTGACAACAATGGGCGAAAGTTCGAAACCTGTCCATCAGGAGCCACCTGAACCCACTGTTGAGCACGAAAGGGAGCCAGAACAGCCACATACTGTAAATGTGCCTGAACTCGAGGCAAGAAATGAGCAAGAGTCTGATGAACGCAGAAGGTCTAATAGAGAATGAAGACCAACCATTTCCAAAGAAATTTACAAAGTCTACAACGTAGTTCATATGGAGGGTGATCCTACCTCATATGAAGAAGCCATGAGTAGCCCTCACTCCGCCAAGTGGGTGGAGGCAATGGAAGATGAAATGAAATCAATGAGTTCCAACAATGTTTGGGACTTAGAGGAAATTCCTAAAGGAGCCAAAACAGTAGGATGCAAATGGGTCTACAAAACAAAGTATGACTCCAATAGGAATGTAGAAAAGTACAAAGCTAGACTTGTGGCAAAAGGCTTTACGCAAAGAGAAGGCGTAGATTACAATGAGACTTTTTCTCCGGTCTCATGTAAGGACTCCTTCAGAATCATCATGGCACTAGTTGCACATTTTGATTTAGAGTTACATCAAATGGATGTTAAGATGGCATTTCTAAGTGAAGATTTAGAAGAAAATGTTTACATGAAACAACCCAAGGGTTTTTTCATGGAGGGGAAGGAACATATGGGATGCCGCCTAAATAAATCCATTTATGGGTTAAAGCAAGCCTCTAGACAGTGGTATTTAAAGTTTAATGATACAATTAAAAGTTTTGGATTCAAAGAGAATGTTGAGGACAACTGCATTTATGCAAAGTTCAAAAGTAGGAAATATATTTTCCTAATTCTATATGTGGATGACATCTTGCTTGCTAGCAGTGATGTTAGTCTACCACTAGAGACAAAGAAGTTCTTGTCATGAAATTTTGACATGAAAGACCTTGGTGAAGCTTCTTATGTTTTGGGCATAGAAATTCACCGAGACAGAAAGAATGGAGTGTTAGGACTATCGCAGAAAGCGTATTGTAAAAAGATTCTAAAGAAATACAATATGCATGCGAGTAATGCAACACCTGCTCCCATAGTCAAGGGCGATAGTTTTGGGAAATCCCAATGTCCAAAGAACCAATATGAGATCGATCAAATGAAATCGGTACCATATGCTTCGGCTGTTGGAAGCTTACAGTATGCACAAGTGTGCACTCGCCCTGACTTAGCTTTTATCACCGGGGTACTCGGTAGATATCAAGAGAATCCAGGCATAGAGCACTGGAAGATGGTAAAGAAAGCTTTGCGCTATGTGCAAGGCACAAAAGGCCTCATGCTAACATACAAAAGATCTGATTCCCTGGAGATAAAGGGGTATTCAGATGCGGATTTTGCGGGAGATAAAGACGACAGAAAGTCCACGACAGGATATGTCTTTACTCTCGCAGGAGGTGCTATTTCATGGAGAAGCGTCAAACAGTCGATAGTTGCATCATCTACGATGTATGCAGAATTTATAGCATGTTATGAGGCCATGGGACAGGCGTTATGGTTAAAGAAATTTTTACCCGACTTGAAAGTGGTTGACTGCATCAACAGGCCACTAAAGATGTACTGTGACAACGAGCCCGCAGTATTCTATGCTCACAGAAACAAGTCGAGTAATGCTACAAAGTCTATAGATATAAAGTATTATGTTGTGAAGGACAAAGTCCGGGATCAAACTATAAGACTCGAGCATATAAGGACAAAGGATATGCTTGCGGATCCGCTAACGAAAGGCTTACCACCCAATGTGTTCAAGGAACACATAGCCGGCATGGGTTTAATGGAAAGCCTATAATTCCTGGACTACCAAGGCCCAAAAGTAATAGGATTTGTTTCAAAATAGAAAAGTATACGGTGGCTGTCTGATTCTATCGGCAATTGAGCTGTGACGATGAAACATGATCTATGTACTAATCTGTGATGAAACGAGTAAAGTATAAAGTTAAAAGTAAAGTTGAGATTAAGGGGGAGAATGTTAGATTGATCTCAATCGTGACCGATCCCAACGGCTCGATCACTCCCCTTGACCGCGTCCTGATCGGGGACGCCCAACCTCCAGGTTGGTGGGCCCCTGTCACATGCGCGTATATAAAGAGGTGGGGTCTGGTGGCACAACTAACGAGGTTCGTCGTGCGCCACTCCCCACGCCCTTCCGATCGAGGGCTCGCGCAGTGTGGCGGGAAGCACCACCGACGCCACCGCCTCGCTTACCCACGTTCACACCGTCGCCCTCCCCGATGGCCACCGGCTCGGGCTCCTCGAGCCACACCGAAGGTTTCTCTCTCTCTCTCTCTCTCTCTCTCTCTCTCTCTCTCTCTCTCTCTCTCTCTCCCGATCTCCCTCTCCCTCTCAGATTTCGACTAGATCTTTACAGACAAAGATCTACCGTGATGATTCTAGCCTAGATGATCCTAAGGCAGATTTAACAATAGTCACATGATTTTTTTTGTAATAAAACCAGAGGGCAACAACACAAAAAATGAACGTATTCCCCAGGCGATTCTGTATATTGATAGATGGGGGGAAATGCATGTGACTAGAGGTGACATACATAATATTTTCCTACGATAATGACCAGAGGAGAACTATACTTGGAACATATTTTTTCAAATTTATAAATTAGGCAGTCATATAGTCACATGATTTTTTTGTTAGAAACCCAGAGAACAACTACCACAATAAAAAAGTACTAGCATATACTCCGGAAAATATAATTTCGGTCAGACACATCTATGTTAAATTTGAGATTTGCATCCACTGACTATAGTGCTTCCGATAGTCCAAAGGATGGATACATACATGGCAACTAAATAACCTTGGAAGATTAGTCTACTCACTAACTTAATTAGTGACAGTATAGTCTACTCACAACCTTAATTAGTGACAGTATTATGACAGGTACTCGACAAAACGGTTTACCTTTATTCATCCACGTTTTGCAGCTTGCAATCGCGGACCTAGTCCAAGTACAAAACCCAAAACCCATCATCAACATATCAAGTCCACAGTGACAGCAAGTAGTAGTAGATAACAGGACAGACTAGCTACTACAGGAGTGCTACAATACAATCTCCCTTCTTTTCCCTAAATGAAAACTATGCAGATCCTGAGTAGTGAGCAAGAGATCAATCAAGGGACTAATTGCTTGATTAGCCGCCGAGATGCTACTCCAGGATCTGTGTAGTTTTCGTTAGGTGGGCATGCAGTAAACACACTCCTCCTCCTCGCTTCGATCGGTGACGCAGTAGGCTAGCTAGCTAGGACAGGACGGTACGGATTGATCGATCTTAACCTGGCGCGCTAGAAATGGTAGTCCATGGAGGGGACGCCGAGCACGGCGTGGGCGTTGCTGCTGTCGTCGGCGAAGAGCCACGTCTCGATGGCGCTGAGCGGCGTCTGCTCCGGCGCCAGCACGGGAGGCTTCCTCTCGTACTCGAACGCGGAGCCAAGCGCGCGGATGGTGGTGGTAGCCCCGCCGCCGTAGGATACGTCGGACGCGGAGGAGCCCGAGGACGGGCTGTCCGCCGCAGCGCCGGTCGCGCGTCCTCCCTGCTTCCTGGCCCACCCGTCGAGCATCCGCGAGATGTTGGCGGTGGTGAGGACGTACGGCGCAGACTCGGAGGGCGAGCACTGCGAGAGCGAGGCGCCGGACGAGCTTGACGCCGCCGGGCTGTCGCTGTCGGCGCCGGCGCAGGCGGCAGCCAGAGTGATGCCGTCGCTGCCCTCGGCGTCCTCGGCAAGCTGCTGCTGCGTGGGCGTGGGCTTGATGTCGTCGAGCGAGGTGAGTGCCTCGCGGAGCGCGCGGCGCGCCATGTTGATGTCCGTCTGCAGGCGCCTCTCCCACTGGCCCTTGGAGGAGGATGCCGGCCTCTGGGCCGCGGGCTTGCTGGTCGCGTCGCCCCCGGCGGCGGCGGCCTGCAGCTTGCGCTTGAGGTGCGTGTTCCAGTAGTTCTTGATGTCGTTGTCGGTGCGCTCGGGGAGGTAAGATGCGATGGCGGCCCACCGGTTGCCGAGGAGCGCCTGGAGGTGCACGATGAGCTTCTCCTCCTGGTCGCTGAAGTTGCCGCGCTTGATCCCCGGGCGCAGGTAGTTTGTCCACCGCAGCCGGCAGCTCTTGCTGCAGCGCATCAGACCTGCGTAAGACATACATCGAACAGGCCATGAACACACGGACAAAGCTAAGAATCACAGAGAGAGGGTCGATTGATCGCCAAGAAGAACATGGATGGATGGATGTGCGTAGGTACCTGTCCGAGTTGGGACGGCGCGCCAGTTGCCTGGGCCGTGGTCCTGGATGTAGGAGACGAGCACGAGGTCCTCCTCGGGCGTCCAGGGGCCCTTCTTGACGCCCTCCTTGTCGCAGCACGGCGGCCTCCCCATCCTCTCGCTCGCTCCCTCGGTCACTCGCACCGAAACCGAAGAGATGGAGAGAGCCTTTTTGGTGACGCAGGAGCTGGACGGGGACAAGAAGGCAGCGGCGCCGTATACGAGCAGGATCGCGTGACGCGAGCTCGCCGACGCAGCTCTAGTACACTACAAAGGGAGTGAGCTAGGGGGGTGTGAGGTGGAGAGACGGACCGAGCCTCTGATGATGTGAGCTTGGAGGAAGACGGTGAGGACTGAGGACAAGAAGGCAGGGTCCAGAGCAGGGGTGAGGCGTAGGCGCGTATATATACACGGTTACGCTCTGGCCTCTGGTGGTCACGGCGGATCGAGCAAAGCACAGCGCTGACCTTGGTAGTATTACTACGTGGGCTGGCTGGCTGGCTGGGCCGTTTTACTGCGGCCATGGCCAGGATACCGAGAGACAGCTAGCTACAGTAGCTTTCTTGAACAGTCAAATGTGTAGGGAGAGAGAGACAGGGGCGTGTGAGT
Source organism: Avena sativa (assembly GCA_916181665.1). Classification (NCBI taxonomy): domain Eukaryota; kingdom Viridiplantae; phylum Streptophyta; class Magnoliopsida; order Poales; family Poaceae; genus Avena; species Avena sativa. The sequence goes on from OV702284.1 coordinate 383,901,527, forward strand.
AGATAGCTAGAGAGAGGGGGAGGAAAAGCTCTACTAGTAGGGAGTGTGCATTTACTCGTGTCTCGTGGCAAAGTCAGCCTGGTGGTGGGGCGGTACAACACTGTTGCATGGCCGCCTTCCCTGCGATGGATGCCGCGTCGCATTAAACCCCGAGCGCCCGGCCCGGCGCGGCGTGGCAGCATATGGCATGTCCCGAGCGAGCTCGGATGCCATGCCATGGCCTGGCCCCCGCTGCGGTGCCCGTCGCCGTGCCTACAGCTATAGCTGCCGTGTCGCAACAGGAAATGGAAACTAAAATTCAGAAAGTTTACTAGTATTACTACTGAGTTCAACGTTGGACATGACTAAGAGCATCTACACCCGTGTTCTCATCAGAGCGTTTTTATGGCGATTTTTTATTCGGATGACTAAATTTTGTCTAGTCGTCTTTCTAGAACATCGAATTGTATCGATTTGCTCCAATTTTTATTCACGTTCCAGGCCGAACCTAAGGCGCTGAAACCGTCTAAAAACGTCAGACGCAGCAAAAAATTGGTAGATCAACCCTATCAGCGAGACAATCCCATTCCCCATCCCTATTAGGCTCTTTCGTGGCAAAGAACTTTCCGCGCTCTTTCAGGCGTGATTCCCATACGATATAAAAACGATGAGTTTTTGCCAAAATTTAGCTCAAAACGCGAGTAAAAAATTGGACGTTTTCAGACCAAAAGTTATATACATATAACGCTAAATAACCCGGATTTTGGCTTAGAAACGCCCAAGGTGCTCTAAGCTCACTCGGTGCTCATCGAAAAGATTTGTTCGAATCATTGATCGCGTCGTCACTCGCGTCCTTTGACTTTTATTCCCCTGCACTGACATACTCCATTCGGAAATCAAACAAACAAAATGACAAGAAACCACCACATTTAAGGTCGCCTTGACAGATAACTACCAACTTTGCCTATTTTGACACGAAGCACCGCGAACTAGGAAAGACAGTTGACAAATAGCACTGATTGTACGATTGTGGCGGTATAACCACGTTTCTGACAGGGCGGACCCACTGGCAGGTACACGTGGCGACGGGCGCCATCTCCCCCAGCTCACGGCCGTTAGGGCGTCTCTCCCAGTGCGCTTCAGTCCACTCCAGTACCGCTCCACGCGCTCGAGCAGAGACATGGCGACTCCCGCCGGCGGTGGTGGCGGCCGCAACCGCATCACGCCCGGCGACGGCCACCCTAGCGGAGGAGTCTGACAGAGGCGCGTGTACGATGGGGTCGACCAACAGCAGTCCATCCATTGCAGCGTCACCGTCGATCCATAGCCGATCCCATTGCTGCAGTCGGCGATGCCCCAAGCCTCAAATTCGGAGAAAACTTGGTCGTCGGCGAGGCAAACCTCCAGAAATGATCCACTCAGCCACTACGTCTCAGGCGCCGGGTTAGCCATTCCTTCCCCTTCAGCAGATGTTGGGTCTTGTACTAAATAAATAGGGGATTAGGTCTAAATCTTGATATTATATTTGGAATTCCTTCGAATTGGCAATGCAAAACTACAATGTAGGCTTGAATAGTTATTTTATTTCCATGTAGGACTCACTCTGATATATGGGAGCTTTTCATTCAATTTGATGGTGTCAAATTTGTGCAAAAGACAATGGAACAACAAGATCTTAGATATCTTAATTTGCTCTCAGTAATGGAGAAGGAAGGTTATGGCATTTGTGATTCAATGTACTATGTTAAAGAGGAAGGGGAGGGACTAGAAGGATTAGATTTGATAGATAGCCAAGTGAAGGTGGATGAAATGATTAGAAAATATGAGAGCAGCAAGAAATTGGTGCTCACACTGATGAGGGACAAGAGGAAGCATGTTGTAGTTCTGTCCCTAGTGAAGAGAAAGAATTCTGTGGAGTTTGCTGCAAAAGAGCATCCAAGTTACATTGATGTAGATGCAGGGGAGGACCAACCCATTCCTTATCAGGTGCAGACACAAGATAGTGTGTGCTACCAGCCTTTGCACACCAATGTTCAGACTATGGATGACCAGTTTGGTACACATTACAGTTTTATACCTGGAAATGTGCATACCCAAGTTGAAGAAAACCAGATAGAAGAAGTAGAAGAAGAGGAAGAGGATGGACATGCATTTGATGACAACTTCAGTTGGTTTGATGATGGACAGTATGATCCAGAGTATGTAGCTGACATGATAAACAAAGAAGAGGAGGAACTAAGGGCAAGATTAAGACAAAGAGAAGACCCACTGTTGCACTATGAGGGTGAGACAGTGAAGGGAATATGCCCGAGAGGCAATAATAAAGTGGTTATTATCGTATTCCTTATTTATGATAAATGTTTATTTTGCATGCTATAATTGTATTAATACGGAAACGTTAATACATGTGTGTTTAATAAACAAAAAGGAAGTTCCTAGTTATGCCTCTCTTATAAACTAGCTCGTTGATTAACAAGATGATCATAGGTTTCCTGATCATGGACATTGGATGTTGTTAATAACGAGGTCACAACATTAGTGTAATGATGTGATGAACATTCATCCGAAGTATAGCATTACTATCAAAGTCATTGAGTTTATATTGCTATAACAACTTACGAAGTGATCCTAATCCTTAGACCATGAGATCATGTCAATCACTAACACCGGAAGAGTTTCTTGATAACATCAAACGTCACACCGTAACAGGGTGATTATAAAGATGGATTCAGAACTAATAAAGTATTATGTTGAGGCCCATGGATCGAGAGTGGAATTTGTTCATCCCAATGACGGATATATATACTCTGGGCCCTCTCGGTGATATCACATTGATTAGCTTGCAAGCAAGTGATTTGATCACTAGAATGTTATATCACGAGAACGAGAAAAGAGTGCATGTCAGTAACGAGATCAAACTAGGTATGGAGATACCGATGATCGAATCTCGGACATGTAATATATTGTGAAACAAAGGGATTAAGATACTAGCGTAAAAGGTTCCGACGATCACAAGAAAGTCATCGTTGAATGTGTGGGAGTCAGTATGGGTCTCTAGATCCCGCTTCTGATTATTGATCCGAGAGGGGTATCGATCATGTCCGCATTATTCACGAACCGTAGGGTGACACACTTAAGAGACACTGACATCCAATTGGAGCAAAAGTTTCATGCCGAAAGAATGAACAAGCGCAGGAATTTATTTCACTAGATACCGAAACAGGTTTTCGGGTGAAATTGCATAAAGTGGTTATGCATGTGAAATAGAATTCTAGCAAGGGGTTATTTGTGAATGTTTGTCATTAAAGTAATTGACAAAATTCTGAATAAAATAAAAGAGTTTTATTTAATGAGAGTTTGCATTAAATTTGGTGGAAATTTAATGGGAATTTGAGTGGGTTTTTTAGTGGAGAAAATTGAAGGGCCATTTTGTGAGTGGAGTGTCCACCCACATGAATGAGGGAGAGGTGGGGGCACCCTCCATGGCCAGCGGCCATGCCCCTTTGGGCTGCCCCCCTCCCCTATATAAGGAGCCCCTCCTCTCACTTCTCACTCACACCTCCTCATGAAGGATCTCTCTCCCCCTCTAGAATTTATTCCCCATGGTCTCGGACTAGCGAGATACATGTTCCTGGTGGATATTCGGCAAGAAAGAGTTGTGCTTCCGCTGCATCGCTGGAGCGAGGAGGCGGAGGTTGCTAGGTGCCTCGAACGTGTGTGCGAGCACGGATGCGCTGCTGTTTTGCGGCGCTAGGACTTCCTCTCGATCTTGAGATCAGCAAGAGATCTTCTACATCAACCACGAGTTTGGACTCGTTAAGCTTTGTCGGTCTACAAGGGTATGTTCTCTACGGATATACATCCGCCCGTTGTTTGTATCTAGTAGATAGATCTTGGTACATAGTTGTTCTCATCGTAGTTAATTTTTTGTTTTCTATGCTGCGAACCCTACAGTGGTATCAGAGCCGGATCTATGCGTAGATACTTTGCACGGGTAGTACACATATGAGTATGTGGGCGATGATGATCATTTTATTGCTTCTTAGTTGTACTTTGGATATTGGTGTCATAGTGGGATGAAGCGGGCCGGACAAACTTTACATGTCCTCGCACATGAGACCTGTTCCACGCTTGACATGCAACTAGTTTTGCATAAGTGGCTAGCGGGTGTCTGTCTCTCCTACTATAGTCAATATCTAATTTGCAACGAGTTGTCAACAATTTGGTTATCCTCGTTGTGGTTCATTTTCATAGGTAAGAACGGTTCTATCTTCGAAAGCCCTAAGCCACGTAAAACTTGCAATGGATAAATTAGAGGCGTCTAGTTTAGATTGTTGCTGGGCTAGTGTTATGATATGGTGATGTTGTAAGTAGAAGTATGAGATGATACTCTTACAACACACATAGCGTGTAAGTTCCATAGACCTTGGCCTTACACATAAAGGTATGATAGAGATCATACCACGGTGCACATGATGGAGATCATATGCGGGAACCATATCATTTCACTTATAAACATGTGATGTTTTGATTGCATCTTATATATTGCTTGTTTGGCGTTTTATTAGCATAATAAGATGATCCCTCATTTAGATATCAAGATAAGAATGTGTTCTTCCTTAAGTATGCACCGACAATGTTTCGTCGCTTCAAGACATCACGTGATGATCGAGTGTACTTGAATCCACGAACATATCTCGGGTGTAAGACAGTTACACACGCGAATACTAAGGTTCTTACTTGGCGAGCCTAGCATGTATAGACATGGACTCGGAACATGGACCGAAAGGTTAATCATGAGTCATATGTTTTGATATGATGACCATTTGATGCTCGCCTTTGAAGCTACACCGACTCACGTGATGATCGGACTTGGTGTAGTGGATTTGGTTCATGTAATCACCAAAAAGACATGAGGGATGTCGTTTTTGAGTGGGAGTTCATTTCTAATTTGGATTATTAGAACTCAATTTATCATAAATTAAATCAAAGTGAATTTGCATAATTTGTTGTAGTCATTGGCATTCGTTCACCACCTTATGCATAGTTGTAATTAAGATAATAGAACTATAGAATTCTGGATATATACTTTACGAACTGGTATCGTATTGTGTTGAGTGTCAATCTAAAGTTTAAAGTCCTATTGCAAACTTTCAGCAAACTCTGTTTACTCCGTGAAATTTAATAGTTGGTATTAAATCGAGAGTAACAATTCCAGTGTTAGTATCTTAAGTATCATGTTTTGCCTCCATGATTCTTGATTGTTTTAATATCAAGTTTATCTAGGAGCTGAAAGAATTGTTTCAGAAACCATCATGTGTGGCAGATATAACGATATCTGAAACAATGTTTGGTTGCAATATGATAGAGTATAATATATGTTCTCATATTGGATGAGAATTTACGAAGGTTGGAGATGCTAGACATCCTAATCATCCAAAAGGGTTTTGGAAAGTAATGTTATACTCACGATTCTCCTTTATAAGCTACAGTAGCTTGATCATGAAAGTCGTCATGATAAGGACGAATAGAAGATGTATGTAAAGTGTTTACTACACTAAAATATTACTAAAGAATGGATTTTGAAAGAATACCGATCATTTTTATGATGGTGATCTACTTCAAAGTGCAAGTCCAAAGGTATTATTATTTGAATATACACGCTTTGGACTATGTGTCATGTAGATGGTGCCACTTTTGATGTTGATAAATTCTTTTAAAAAGGAAAAGGAAATGCTGAAAGAGAATCTATAAAATATATTTGGCAGAAAATAAAAGATTGGAAATATCCAATTTAGGTATATAAATGATATACATGTTATGGTTGTATTCTTTGCTTGTTAAACAATGTGGTTCTTGGGTATTGGATACCAAATTGGTTGGTATGAAATTTCATACAGAACAACGCAATTCATGAACCACAATGGCCTAAGTAACTAGCAAGAGAATATGTGATGATGTTCTTTCTCGTTGACATCAAAGCTTGACTTCAAGATTTGTTTTAATAATTGTTATATGAATCAGGTATTATGAGAACAAAGGTTGTTCAAATAATTACCGTATTCCATATAAGATGGATGATTTACAAATCTAGTTGGAGAAATCACATCCATAAAACCTAATGCTAAAATGTCGCAAGACAAATGATTGAAAGATCACTTACGAAGTGACATCGCCGTTTAAATTATATCGGAAAGAAAACATGAAGAATCTCCATATTCATGGATTTTTGGAGTCTTTGATTTGATCAAGTGACGCTTGTGAGACTTTCCACGTGATAATTAAAACTTCGTTCAAAGGCCAGAGAAGAACGAACGACTAAATTATTGGAATTTATACATATCGATATATGTATTCCATTATGTGTAGTCGTAAGCGATGGGTTTCAACTTCATATGCTTTCTCCAGAAATTTGAGTGAATATTCACTTAATGAGAAAGAAGTATGAAATATTTGAAAAACGTTTCAAAGACTTTCAAGATGAAGTGGAAAATCATTGTAACAAGAAAATAAATGGTTTATGATTTTATCACAAGGGATTTGTTTGAGTTACAAGTGTAACAAGAAAATAAATGAATTATGATTTTATCATAAAGGGATTTATTTGAGTTGCAAGCTTAGCAAAACACCTAGATTTACATATCCCGAAACACCATAGGAATATGGAGTGTTTGAGATTTGTAATGAAACCTTGTTTAACATGGTTGGATCAAAGGTGTTATTTATAAAACTGCCATTATGTTTTAAAAGATTAAAGCTTTAGAGACTACCACTTTTTTCACTGAAAAGAGCTCCATCTTGATCCGTTGAAATGCCACCATATGAGTTATGGTTTGGGGTAAAACCCAAGTTGTCATTTCTTAAATTTTGGTATGCTAAACATAAGTAAGATGTTTAGAACTGAAGTCGGATGAGCATGTCTTTGTAGGTTATTTCGAATAACAATTGGTTATTTGTAACATCCCTAAAATCATGATTTCAAAGATTGCATATCATTCATGCATGCATATAGTTTTGAGAACAATTTCAAACCAAATTCAAGAAAACAGAAGCACATAGTGCTATAATTTTATGTGAGCAAACTTAAATCAAATGGCCATCCCCATTTGAGAGCTTGAATGTTTTAAACCAAGTTTGTTTGTTTCCCTTGTTGATTGGATTGAGTGTGGAGTTTTGAACAAAATTTTACAAAATAAAAATGGTTCAAAACCATTTTCAAAACATTTTCAAATTAAGTGCTATAGCACTGTTTATTTTGTTTATTCAAAAGGACCAAGCTTGAACAGAGAGACCACATGGTTTTATGCCTAGAATTGTGACTGTTGCACACTGCAAAATTCCTGAAAATATTTGATTTCAATTTGAGTTTGAATTCATTTGAAAACCATTCCTGGAAATTGAATTAGAAATAGAAAAGGAATAAAGAAAATAAAAAGGGCCGGCGTCAGGGTTTGAGCCCATCAACAGAAGCAGCCCAACTAGCCCACCCGGGTACCCTCTCTCTCTCGCACGCGCAGACGCACCCAGCGAGCCGCTGACACCCAGACCCCACTCCCCCTCTGTTCTATTCGCTGACAAGTGGGCCCTCTCCACGTCGACTCCTTCTTCCCCAAATCGCGCCCGCAGACCACGTCGCCGCTGCCGTTGATGCCGGTAATGGCGCGGCGTAATTAGCCTTGATACCGCGAGCATTTCCTGTCACGCTTCAGCCTATTTAAACCACACCCCGCCGCGGTCATTTTCCCCCACGCTGCACACTCTTCTCGCCACCAGGCTGCCCCTAATTCACGTTGCACAGCCGCGGCCAGAGCCAACTCCGGCGAGGTATTCCGGTAAGACCCCGTCGCCCCTTGCTGCCTAAACTTGCCAGTACGATCTCCGCAACCATGCGCATCTCCTGCCCCCTCTGGTGCATGCTAGGAACATCCAGAGCCTCGGCAACATCGGCAACCACACGAGACAGACGACCCCATCAACCCCGACGACCAATTGCGGTAAGCTCCGAGCGCCCCTTGCCCCCTCTTGCATACGAGGTTGTTCGCCACTGTCTTGCGCGTCTCCTAATCCATCTGGTTCGTGTTAGGGCGACGCGGAACCTCGGCAAGGACTTCGACAACAACCACCCGACGCCGTGCACAACTCCGACGAGCTCCCCCAGCCACTACAGCACGCCCCTTGACCAACCGACCCCACCTTGAGCATCAGCATCGCACGACGAGCTCGGTAAGCATCCTCTCCCCTCCCCGGACGACCTAGAACGCCAGCGCCGCCACTGATAGACGCGCCGCCGCCAGTCGCCGCCGCTAGCGCCGCTAGGCTATGGTCAGAGCAACGATAGTCGTTAGATCTATATCGTAAGGACTAGATTAGATCTGAGCAAAACGTTTTCTTTGAATCTGGCGCGTTGGATCTGACTTGATCTGACGGCGCGGAAGGGTGATCCTGAGCGAAGCGGTATCGACCAATAGGATAGCGCCGCGTGGCTAGGGTTTGGTTTAAAAACAGAATTTGAAATCTGATTTATATCCAAATTTGTTTTAGATATAACTTTTGATCCACACGTTAGAATTTGACAAATTTTATACCGTTGGAATCAGGAAAACAAGCCCTTTCTGTTTATGCAATGTGTTTAATGTTTAGCTTCTATTAGAATGATTTTATTTGCAGAAACTTGTTTAGGACTAAATTGATTATATGAATTGTTTAGGAAATTGTTTTAGTGCTAAATAAAATTTGGTTTGGCAAAGTTTTGACTTGTTTAAAATTCAGTACTATGCACTTGCTTGGTTGAGTTTCAAAAATCATCACTTAGCATCTTGCATGCATGCATATATTTTTTTTGCTTGTATATGACTTGTATGTGATTGTGGCTATATTCTATGTGTAGATTTTGGTGCTAGTGATTGTGATTGTGAAGAGTGCTACTCTCCCAACTACCAAGGCAAGTGGTACTTCATGAATATTTCTATCCCTATATTTTTATACAAGCATTAGAAATATTTTTCTAAGTCTTGCATGTTACTATTTTTGCCAAATGCCATGTTGGGAAATCCTAAGTAGTTGTAGAATTGCTAGGAAATTTCTAAGTTAAGTACTATCTATGCCATGCTTAGCCTAGCTAGTAGCAAACAAGGGTTGGTAAATTATACATGCTATGATGAAAATATTTCTAAGTCTTTGTACTTATGTTTTTCTTAATAAAACAACTAAGTCAATGAATCACCTGGGTGGAAAGGGTCTCGATTGGTGGTTTTTGGTTGAGTGGTTACACAAGGCCCATGGCTATGGTTTACCTTGTGTATCTCACTTGTGGAAAGCCACCCAGGAACAAAGGGATTTTAGAGGCCAAGTGTTGAGAAGCTTCTAGTGCATCCACTTGGCAATATGGGCTCTGCCTGGATCACATAGGTTGCTAGAACTTAGCCATTTGGACAGTTGGTGGTAGTGGGAATGATAGGTTGGAACGCGTCCATTTGGTCTAAGGGAAGGCTTCTGAAAGGTCCTGTCTTGGTGAAACCAAGTCTGGTGGGGAAAGTGCACAACCTCTGCAGATGGAAAAATCTAAGTACTTATCCAAGTCCATGGAAATGGACAACTTGAGCATCAAGACATGAAAGCTATCAAGAATCTCATCATTCCAACTTCTAAGTAAAAACTTGTGGGTGAACAAGGGTGAAGGACCTCAATGTCTATTGGTGGTTCCTTGGGAAAGTTTTGACAAAGAAAAACTTAGTGATTTCAACTAATAGGAAAAACCTATTTTGAGCAAAGCAAGCCAAGCTACACTTAGCCAAATTGCATATAGTAATATAGTCCACCTAAATTTTACTAAGGTATCACTTGCCAATACTATTCCAAAGTATTGACCCACTGTGGCTGTAACTTGTGATGTTGCAGGTTACTCTGATGAGGATTAGGTGTCATGAGTCTACACTCAACATGTTTGCCTGTGGAACATGAAGATGAAGTCTTATATTTATTTACTTATTCAAACTCTTGTATTAGGCATGTGGCCTTGAGTTGTAAAGACTATGTTATCTCTGGAATGGATGTAATAAATGACCTTTGTATCTGTCTACTTCATCTTAAACTGTGGATGCTAGCAATGATCCATGGACTAGCATTGCAATCACAGGGATCCTTTTCCTTTACAAAGGAGGGATATTACATTATTCCTCCATAACATCAAGGACAAAAGGGTTTGTCGCTTGAAACGTGAAGTTTCTTGAAGAAGGAATTTTTCATAAAAGTTAAGTGGGAGGACAATAGAACTTTGATAAAGTTAACGAACCTTAGCTAAATGTGCTGAGTTGCGCAGCGCCGGAAATCGTTCTGGAGGATGCCATAATGCTCATAGCTTATGTGCCTCAAAGGTTGTGGTCACGGAGATCTAAGTTCTTATTAAACCAAGTCGGTCAAATAAACAATCAAATACTAAGATTTGAGAGTAAATCATTATTTTTTGACAATGATGAACCGACTATATGCAAAGAAGCGATGATGGGCCCTGACTCCGTCAAATGGCTTGAAGCCATAAAATCCATGATAGTTCCATACACGAGAAATCAAGTTTTGAACTTGGAAGACCCTCCGGAAAGGTGTAAAAACCTATCATCGTATTTGGATCTATAAAGAAACAGACATGGATGTTTCACATCTATGAAATAGTCGACATGTCGTAAAGTATTTTATGACAATGTTCAAGGAGTTGACTATGACAAGATTTGATCTTTCATAGTGATATTTAGTCTAGACGGATTAAAGTAGCAACCACTACATATAATTTGTTATATGGTAGATGAATAAACAAAACAAAGTTCTTCTAATAGAATGGTTACCTAGGACGTGTACATGACACGGTCCAAAGGGTTTTGTTAAAATTCAAAGGATGCTAAAAGGGCATGCAAACTTCAATGGTTGAAGTAAGCATCGCGGAGTTGGAATCTTCACCTCAATGAAAAGGAGTTTTCATCAGGAGACGATGAAGATGCTTGCATTTGCAAGAAATTAAGGGGGAGCGCTGAGACATATTTCTAATACATTATGTGGATTACATCTTGTTGATTAGAAATGATGTATCTTTTATTGACAAAGGTTAAGAATTTCATTTCAATGAAATACTTACACAAAACCCGAATATTTAGCGTGAATGTCTATAGTGGATAGACTGTGACGCCAATATGGTTGTGCCAAACGTACATATATGAGATATTGAAGGAGTTCAATATAGAAACGACAAGAAACAATTCTTGTTGCATGGAAAGGAATTGAATCAAGATTCAAGTGTATCGACACTTGATAAGTCAAACAAGATTCAAGTGCTTTGATACTTGATGAGTGAAATCATGAGAATGTTTTGATCAATCATACCATGATATGTACACATCCAGATATGTCCTATGCTCTAATGAGCATATACCAGAATGAATCATAAAATGATCATTGGACGATAGTGAGGATATTCTTATGATCTTTTTGAAAGAACTAAGAATATATTTGTGTAGAGGTGACAAACAATTACAAATAGTTCATTGTAAAGCGTTACATTGATACTAGGTTTGTCAAAAGATACAAATTAAGTTTATCTCAATTTTAACTATGGGTGGCACAATGTAATGGAAAGGAGATTCCATGATGGATTTGGATGAAATCCATAGTTAATACATTGTGACGAATACTACAACAAAAGGGCTAAGTATATGGCTGCTATAGTAGCAAGCAAAGGAGGGAATTTGTGTCAAGTAGTTTGTTATCAAACTAAGGTGTGGTTTGCAACGGGCTAACACTAAAGATATATTGTACGACAATAGTATCGACGTGTTTTAACCCCAAGAAACTAAAGATATCACCAAAAGACCAAATTTATACAATGCCATCTCATTGGAGAATGAGTGATGCGTGAAGACGCAAAGACATGCAAATACACACGGACCTGAAAGCGTCAGATCCGTAGATTATGTTAACCACTTGCAGTTGCGTATATGGAACACCAGAAAGCCATATGTGTTCAATACGCAAAGTTTTCAAACTAGATTATTGTCTCTAGTGCAAGTGGGAGACTGAAGGGAATATGCCCGAGAGGCAATAATAAAGTGGTTATTATCATATTCCTTATTTATGATAAATGTTTATTTTGCATGCTATAATTGTATTAATACGGAAACGTTAATACATGTGTGTTTAATAAACAAAAATGAAGTTCCTAGTTATGCCTCTCTTATAAACTAGCTCGTTGATTAACAAGATGATCATAGGTTTCCTGATCATGGACATTGGATGTTGTTAATAACGAGGTCACAACATTAGTGTAATGATGTGATGAACATTCATCCGAAGTATAGCATTACGATCAAAGTCATTGAGTTTATATTTCTATAATGTAACATCCCTAAAATCATGTTTCAAACTCATGCATATCATCCATGCATCCATGATCATATAAGTTTCATTTCAAACAAATCATTTCAAAACAGAAGCATATATGCTTATCATTTCATGTAAGTTGCTCTAGCCTTAGTGATATCTTCCAATGAGAAGAATACTTATTTTGATTCAGTAAAGTTTGAAATTCAAACTTAGGCACCATCAAAAGTTTGAACAAGTTTCAAAACAAAATGAATTAATAAAACCAATATTATGCCTATTATATATATCATAAAGGCTTGGTTTTATTTTTATTTTCCTTTGATCAGAGTGTTTGGATTAAACTGTAGTGTTTGACACACTTTTGAGTGCAAGGTTTGCAGTATAAAAACCTAGAGAAGATTTGAATTCAAACTCATTTGATTTGGATTTGAAAATCATTTCAGAAAATCAAAACAGAAAAAGAAAAGGAGAAAAGAAATGGAAAAAGGCCAGCGCTACCTATCTGGCCCAACTACGAATCCAGCCCAGTTATCCCACCCGGGTTCCCCCTCTCTCTCGCTCACTCACGGACGAACCCACCAGGTCACTGACCATGCGAACCCACCTCCCCTCTGTTTAACTCGCTGACGAGTGGACCCTGCGACCACGTCGTCTTCGTCATCAATCACGCGTGGCCGCGACACTCGCTCCGCCGTTACCTCACCGCAATCAGTACGCGCTTAATTGCCATTGATACGCCGCGCGATCCTCGCCCCCGCTCTGGCTATAAGACCCCCTCTACACCGTGGCCATTTCCCCTCACCTAGCGCCACCTCTACGCCCCCAGGCTGCCCGCAATTGCCTTTGCGCCGCCGCAGACAGATCAACTCCGGCGACGAATCTCGGTGAGTACAGACCGCCCCTCTGCCTCTAGTTCAAACCACTGTGACCAGCATGACCTTGTGCATTCGCTAATGCCCTCCGTTTGCTTTCTCGTGACCCAGAGCGACGTCTTCGTTCTCACCCGCGAGCACCTGAGCCGCCGCTCGACTCCGACGTGCGATTCAGGTAAGATAAGACCGCCCCTTGCCTCCCCTTTGGTACTGTCTTGTTCGCCAGGCCCTTGCGCATCTCCTAAACCCTCTGTCTTGTGCTAGGTCGACGTAGAGCCTCGGCAACGTCTATGACAGCAAGCAACAGACGCCGCCCGCAACTCCGACGAGCTCCAGCAACCGTGTCTGTGCGCCCCTTGCCAAGTCGTCGCCAGGTTGAGCATCAGCGCATCGTCACGTTTCTGGTAAGCACCTCCGATGACCCCAGAGCCACCTGTAGCGCCGCGCCGCCGTAGGCAGAGCTCGCCGCCGCCAGTAGCCACCGCCAGCGCCGCCCAGCTATGGTCGATTGATCTAGGACCGTTGGATCTGGATCCAGCACGTGAAATTAGATCACTTAACGAAGCGGTATAGATAGATCTGGGCCGTGCAGATTATGTAGATCTAACGCCTCACAGACGCGATCTTGAGCGAAGCGGTACCAGCCAATCAGGTTAAGACGCGTGGCAGCTGTTTAGATTTAAAAACAGGATTTGAATCTATTAGAAGTTTGAATTTGTTTTGGCTATAACTTTTGATCCCCACGTTAGAATTTGACAAATTTTATATCATTGGAATCAGGAGAGCAAGCCCTTTCTAATTATGCAATGTGTTTAATGTTTTGCTTATGATAAAATGGTTTTATTTGCAGAAACTTGTGTAGGGATAATTTGAGTATAGGAATTGTTTAAGAAATGATTTAAGGTTTAAATAATTGTTGTTTGGCAAGTTTTGAACTTGTTTATGAACCAGTACTGTACACTTGCTTTGTTGAGTTTTAAAAATCATCACATATCATATTGCATGCATTCATATATTTTTGTTTGTATATGTTTTGTATGTGATTTGTGGCTATGATTCTTTGTGTAGATTTTGGTGCTAGTGATTGTGATTGTGAGGAGTGTAGCTACTCTCCAAACTACCAAGGCAAGTGGTGCTTCATTAATATTTTTATCCCTATGTTTTGTACTAAGCATTAGAAATATTTTGCTAGTCTTGCATGCTATATTTTACTTTTATGCCATGTTGGGAAATCCTAGTAGTTGTAGAATTGCTAGAAATTTCTAAGCTAAGATGTTTATCTATGCCATGCTTAGCCTAGCTAGTAGCAACCAAGGGTTGGTGAAATATACATGCTATGATGAAATTATTTCTAAGTCTTTTGGACTTGTGTTTTGCCTAATAAAACAACTAAGTTAATGAAACACCTGGGTGGAATGGAAGGAATGGTTTATGTAGTGGTTACACAAGGCCCATTTCTATGGACTACCTTGTGTATCTCACTTGTGGAAAGCCACCCAGGAACAAAGAGATTTTAGAGGCCAAGTGTTAAGAAGCTTCTAGTGCAGCCACTTGGCAATATGGGCTCTGCCAGGATCACATAGGTTGCTAGAACTTAGCCATTTGGACAGTTGGTGGTAGTGGGATGATAGGTTGGAACGCGTCCATTTGGTCTAAGGGAAGGCTTCTGAAAGGTCCTGTCTTGGTGAAAATTAAGTCTGGTGGGGTAAGTGCACAACCTCTGCAGATGGAAGAATCTAAGTACTTAGCCATGTCCCTGGAAAAGGACAACTTGAGCATCAAGACATGGAAGCTATCAAGAATCTCCTCATCCCAATTTATAAGTAAAAACTTGTGGGTGAACAAGGGTGAAGGACCTCAATGTCTATTGGTGGTTCCTTGGGAAAAGTTTTGACAAAGAAAAACTTAGAGATTTCAACTGATAGGCAAAACTTATTTTGAGCAAAGCAAGCCAAGCTACACTTAGCCAAATTGCATATAGTATCTAGTCCACCTAAATTATACTAAGGTATCACTTGCCAATACTATTCCAATGTATTGACCCACTGTGGCTGTAACTTGTGATGTTGCAGGTTACTCTGATGAGGAATAGGAGTCATGAGTATACACTCAACATGTTTGCCCGTGGCACATGAAGATGAAGACTTTTATTTATTTACTTATTCAAACTCTTGTACTAGGCCTGTGGCCTTGGAGTTGTAAAGACTATGTTTGTCTCTGGAATGACTATAATAATGACCTTTGTTTCTGTGTACTTCATCTTAAACTGTGGATGCTAGCATTGATCCAGGGACTAGCATTGCAATCACAGGGATCCTTTTCCTTTGTAAAGGAGGGATCTTACATATAACAACTTATGAAGTGATCCTAATCCTTAGACCATGAGATCATGTCAATCACTAACACTGGAAGAGTTTCTTGACAACATCAAATGTCACACCGTAATAGGGTGATTATAAAGATGGATTCAGAACTAATAAAGTGTTATGTTGAGGCCCATGGATCGAGAGTGGAATTTGTTCATCCCGATCATGTCTGGATTATTCACGAACCGTAGGGTGACACACTTAAGAGACACTGACATCCAATTGGAGCAAAAGTTTCATGCCGAAAGAATGAACAAGCACAGGAATTTATTTCACTAGATACCGAAACAGGTTTTCGGGTGAAATTGCATAAAGTGGTTATGCATGTGAAATAGAATTCTAGCAAGGGGTTATTTGTGAATGTTTGTCATTAAAGTAATTGAAAAAATTCTGAATAAAATAAAAGAGTTTTATTTAATGAGAGTTTGCATTAAATTTGGTGGAAATTTAATGGGAATTTGAGTGGGTTTTTGAGTGAAGAAAATTGAAGGGCCATTTTGTGAGTGGAGTGTCCACCCACATGAATGAGGGAGAGGTGGGGGCACCCTCCATGGCCGGTGGCCATGCCCCCTTGGGCTTCCCCCTCCCCTATATAAGGAGCCCCTCCTCTCACTTCTCACTCACACCTCCTCGTGAAGGATCTCTCTCCCCCTCTAGAATTTATTCCCCATGGTCTCGGAATAGCGAGATACATGTTCCCGGTGGCTATTCGGCAAGAAAGAGTTGTGCTTCCGCTGCATCGCTGGAGCGAGGAGGCGGAGGTTGCTCGGTGCCTCGAACGTGTGTGCGAGCACGGATGCGCTGCTATTTTGCGGTGCTAGGACTTCCTCTCGATCTTGAGATCGGCAAGAGATCGTCTACATCAACCACGAGTTTGGACTCGTTAAGCTTTGCCGGTCTACAAGGGTATGTTCTCTACGGATATACATCCACCCATTGTTTGTATCTAGTAGATAGATCTTGGTACATAGTTGTTCCCATCGTAGGAAATTTTTTGTTTTCTATGCTACGAACCCTACAGACAGATGTTGAGGACATTTTTGTCAGTGATCATGATGATGTACTTGAAGAAATACCAGTAGAGCAGCCTATGAATAAGAAGGTCAAGAGGCCAAGGCCTACACTCAAAGCACACTCTCAGGTAGTTATTCCTGACATACCTGATTGGGCTCCTTTAGATGATGAAGTGGAAGATGGCTTCCTGAATGAGGAAGATGATGATTTATTTGAACCTCTTTCTTTTGTTTTGCCTAAAGGAATAAAATCAAGAGGAAAGAAATAGAAACCAAGGGTCTGGTATGATGAGAACAGAGAAAATCCTGAGCAACAATTTATGTTGAAACTTTGCTTCAGAGATGTTTACCAGTTTAGAGAGGCATTGAATAGACTGCACATTACCCAAGTCAGGAATTTCCATTTCCATAGGAATACTTCTGATAGGATAATTGTGTGGTGTAAGCAGAAAGAGCAGAAGAAATTTGATTGTGAATTCTTCATGACGGCCTCCAAGATAGCTCATGAGAAAACATTCTGTGTTAAGAAGATGCACCTCAAGCACACTTGTCCAACTGATCCATCCAGCACTAGAGTCAATTCAAGGTGGCTGCAAAGTTTTTGTGGACACGTTTAGGTCAGATCCAAACATTGTCATCAGTACTATACAAGACAAAGCCAAAAAATATTTTGGAGTGGAAGTACCAAAGAGGATGGCTTATAGGGTGAATACCAAAGCTAGAAACATTGTACTAGGTGATCACAAGAAGCAGTACCACAGGATCAGGGATTACCTGCAAACTGTGATAGATAAAAATCTTGGGTCAAGATGTATTGTGACCATAGTCAATGGCCCAACAGAGGATCAGTTGGAAGCAATCAAAAGAGGAGAAGAAGTAGACATAAGCTACAAGCCAAGATTTCATGGTCTATTCTTCTGTGTCAGTGATGCAAAACAAGGATTTCTTGATGGATGTAGGCCTTTCATTGGTTTGGATGGCTGTTTTGTTAAATTGACCAGAGGAGCACAGATCCTTGCAGCCATAGGGAGGGATGTAAATAATAATATATACCCTATTGCTTGGGCTGTAGTTGCCAAGCAAGATACAGCTAACTGGGTTTGCTTTTTAGAACAACTAAAGGAAGCTTTGGGTAGAGAACAAGGAAAATTTGGCTACTACACAATAATGTCTGACAGGCAAAAGGGTCTGCTGAAAGCAGTGACCATAGTTTTCCCTAACTGTCCATAGATATTCTGCATTACACATATATATGCCAATTTTCAAACTATAGGCTTTAGAGGTGAAGATCTAAAGAAGTGTATGGATAATGCTACATATTCTTGGACTAGAGATGGCTATGACAGTGTAATGGAAGAGCTAAAGAAGCAATGTGAGCCAGATTGGGTCTGGTTGTACAAGATTCCTGTGCAAACATGGGCAAGGTGGGCCATGGACACCAACTGCAAGACAGATTTAATCTGTAACAATCTGAGTGAAACATTCAATAGGTACATCCTTGATGTTAGGAGCAAACCAATAGGGACAATGTTAGTAGGAATATATGACAAGCAGTTGGTGAGATTTGATGCAAAGAGGGAAGGAGCATCCAAGGCAAGATGGGAATTTACACCGCACTTTGCAGAACAGCTGGAACTTAGGAAAACATATTCTAGACGTTGTGTTCCTAAGAGGGCTGATCTTGGACTGTGGCAGGTGAAGAGTGGTGATGTCGCACACTCAGTAAATCTGGATTCTAGAAGTTGTTCTTGTAGGAAATGGAACATGTCAGGGCTGCCTTGTAACCATGCTGTCAGTGCAATATACAAAGCTGAGTTACATCCAGAGGATTTTGTCTCTGATTTCTTCAAGAAACCTATGTACTTGAACAGTTACATGCATGTGTTTGCTCCTATGCCACAGCAACATGGTGGACAAAGACCAACACTAAGGACATCATGCCACCTAGTTTCAAAGAGCGCCAGAAGGCAGGAGAAAAGAAGAAAGGGAAAATTTGAGGTGCCAAAACCAAAAGAAACTTCTAGAATGGCCACAGTCACTTGTAGCAATTGCAAGCTGCAAGGCCACAAGTACACCAGCTGCTTGCTGCCTCTAAGGGCAGACCTTGCCATGAGAAAGAATAACCACAAGGTACAATACTTACTATAGACATGCAACAATGTGTAGTACATGCATTTAATATGTTGTTCTCTATTCATATGTTCTAGGCAAGTAGATCAATGCCTCCTCTTGCTGCATCAAGGTCATGTACTACAAGTGTGCCTCCTCCTGCTGCATCAAGGTCATCTACTGCACCTGTGCCTCCACCAACAAGGCCACATGCACCAAGGCCTCCGTCAGCTGGAGCTAGGACTCCATTTGCTGCCCCTGGAGCTGCTCCAAAAGGTGTGATGACATATTTCATAGCTGGTGCTAATGCAGGTGTTGGAAGGGATGCCAAACAGCCACCTCTGGCTGGAAGATCTTCAGCAGTCCCCTAGTTGTTATTTCTGTAATGCAGCAGCTGCTAGCAGCCACCTCTGTCATGTTAAACTAGTGAAACAATATGTGCTATTTTATGACCTGTGAGATGCAAAACAACCCCTTCTGGATGGTAGAACTTGTTGTGATGTCCTGGAACCACTCAGAACAATATGTGCTATTTTGTAAAGATGTAATACCAAATACATAACTGATCTCATATACCCTATCTACAACACATTATACCAAAGCCATTAATACACAATATAGTTCAACATACCATTGACAATATTCCACAACTGATAGTACCACACAGATCTCAGGGAATAATTCAGTACATAGATAGTTCAACAAACTCACAGTTCAACATACCACTACTAGTACATTACACTGATAAATGCATGCCTCACAAATCACAGCTCATCTAATAAATCCTTGATCTTCCTAATCTTTGCCCTGCTGCCATCATTCTTGTTCACAAATTCTGCAATCATGGACTCCAGTTTTCTCTTACCTTCCTTCAATTTGTCCCTTTCCTTCTCTGCCTTGATCCTCAACACCATGTGCATGTTACTAGCCTGGGTATCCAACTTCTTCTTCTCCTCCAGTTCTACCTGGCATCAATGAGTGCTTGTTCAGCCTGTGTCTTAAGTGCAAGTGTGACCTGCTTCTCATTCTCAGTCTTCTCTACTTCATCTTGGACAATCTTGAGATCACGGTGCAGCTTGGTAATTTCATCCCTAAAATTGAACTTCTCCTCCACATGGCGCAAAGCAGCACTAACTCTATCTTCCTTCAGTTCTCCATACATCTGCCATAATTTCAGAAGAGCTTTCTGGAGAGAAGCTGGCCATTCTCCATCTACCCATTTAACATAATCACAGGATATCCCAAACTACAGAAAACATGTTCCAGGTTAGCTCTAAATTGATTTGCTACATTAATTTTAATAGATGACAGATGACAAAGCATTGACTAAATAATACACACAATGATATCACACACCTGGCCAGCACATGTCATATATCTCCTCCCTGTTGCTGTTCCTTCCCAAGCAACAAACTTTTCTAACATGCTTCCACATTTGCAGCGAGGAGCTTTTCGCCCCTCAGCTAAGCCTTCCCACTCAGAATCATACAGGTTTTCTAATCCCTAAAAAGATCAATGTGCAGCAGGTTCAGATAGAAAACCTAAATCTAACCCTACAAATCCATAAACCAGAGGAACCTTAACCCTAGAAATCAAGAACAAGCAAAGACTAACCTCACTACTGCCATTATTGTTGTCCTCAGACGATTCCTCACCATCTCCCCACGATACCATGTCAGGTCATGAGGTAGAACTCCGGCGGCCAATGGCGATGACGACGGGAGTGGGGTGGTGGCTGCGAGGGTGGTGACAGGGGCGAGCTGAACTGAGACACGCCCTCCTGAAACGGGTGATTTATCCCCTCCTCACCCTACCCTAACGGCTGTGAGCTGGGGGAGACGGCGCCTGTTGCCACGTGTACCTGCTAGTGGGTCCACCCTATCAGAAACGTGGTTATACAGCCCCAATCGCACAATCAGTGCTATATGTCAACTATCTGCCCCAGTTCGCGGTGCTTCCTATCAAAACAGGCAAAGTTGGTAGTTACCTGTCAAGGTGACCTCAAATGTGGTAGTTCCTTGTCATTTTCTCAATAAAACACGAACGGTGCATCACGAGTGCCGGTTATTTGAGGCGTGCTTGGTTACTCGGAGAGACCTTTTCTCAGCTCTAGTGGGCAAAACACACACATTTGTGGCCTAAGCTGCATGGGATAAGTTTTAAAGGGCGTGTTTGGTGGGTTGCACGGGTCCAGCATCCCATCACTTCAGCTAAAACCCATTCGTCTATTTATACTGTTCACTCCCATCTCTCGCTGAAATACACCTTCCTCCCTATCCCTTTTGAGTCTCATCGTCGGATTGCGGAGCAGGTAAGTGGTGCACTCATCTTTGGCTGGCGACGACGGTGATAGCAAGACTAGTGCCTCTTCTTCATCGAGTTCTCCTCCATCACCGATTATTTTAAGTAATCACACCTCCACCTCATCGAGTTCATATGTGATCTTGGTATGATTCTATAGATGTAAATCTTGTGTTAGATCATATACAACTTCTGGCATGTTAGATCATCCATATATTTTCTACATTCAGATCTTATGTATTGGTCGTGCTTCTAGTGTTATGCTCGATATGCATGTTGTTACATTGTGCTATCATGTGTGTGTGTGTTGAATGTAGGACTCGATGTGCGACAACTTAACCCATGCCTTGGTCCCCTTTGGTGAGTCCCAAATCCTTCATATGTGGATGATTCCCGACCCAAACCTAAGACTAAAGTGTAGGTGTCACAAAGCGTTGCAAGCAACTTCTACAACCATGAGCAGAGCTTGGTGAAGTAGGTTGTTACACTAGTTGCGGCAAAAATTGTCATGGAAAATAAAGAAGAGAAGGCGGGCAAGGCACACATGGCTAAGAAGGCTACAACAAAGGGCACCATGAGGATGCCTTTCATTTCAACCTTCGTCCTTGAGAAGATGTGTGAGCTCATTGTAACATCCCAGCATTAGAGCTAAGAAATAATCTGAACCCAGATGTGTGCATTGCATTCATGCATAGAAAATCTGAATAATTTTTGCGCTTTTGAACAAAACTTGTCAAAGTGATTGATTCTTCTCGCAACTTGACGAAATTGAAGTAGATCATCAAGTTGACTGCGATAAGTTTCAATATGCCCTTTGCTAAAACCTTATTTTTGGGTAAAGATGATTTGATCTAATGGTAGATCAAATATAATAAATTAAACCATAACACATTGCTTAATGATTAATATCATATCCTCGAGAGATCATATCATAATATTCATTACAATAACCCATGAATACCGAGCTATGAATATAATTCAAGTAACAAGAATGTAATAACTAACTCTTGACCTATTTTATCCTTATGTATTTATACCATGAGTATCATGGTAATACTTCACCCTATCTCTTTAAGTTATATTAAGTAGGAAAGAAATCAAGTTAAGACCATTCACCATATATCTTTCTTTCCATATCAATACTTATCATCTCTATTGAACCATATCCTAATATCTGTTGTGCATCAATGTTGAGTAATCAATTATTGATCTATCAACTCTTAGCCTATAAATTCTTGATCTATCAACTCTTGCCTTTATCATAGTATTCATTTTAAAGGCTTTAGAGAAAGAAGTAAGAAGAGGTAGATGGTAATGCTAGTTTTAGATATCATCTTTAGGATGGAAGTGTTGGAAGAGAATAAGATCAATATGATAATTGATGGATTTAATTCACTCCTGAATAAATATAAGAGTTATCTGAAATAAAGATATATGTGGTAACAAAGAGGATTATAAGGATGAATGTAACACCCCCGGTCACTCCGGACCGACGGCTGTCACTTCTGGCAGCTCAATAGGATCTCTAGACTAACCCCACAAACAAACACTAGTCTTTTCTACGCACTTTGTCTTACCAACACTAGTCTTTTCTACGCACTTTGTCTTCACTCATGCGCACCCGGTTACCCACTTCCCAGCCGGTCACCCATCCTAGAATTGCTCTAGGCCAAGCACGCTTAACCCTAGAGTTCTTTTCGAATGAGATTCCAGAAAAGAAGTTGCAACTTGTTGGTATGGGTTTCCTATCAATCCTATTGAGCCATGCACGAGGGTCTCACATACACCCACCCTTAGAAGATCGACGTCCTCGTCGATCAACCACAAGCCAGGAACGTCCCCTCTTGGCACACGTCTGTGCGTCCAGTGTCGGCACATGTGCCATGCCGTGTCCACTCTGGGCCACACGCGCCATGCGCCACTGACCCGCACACGCCGTTTAACCGCGAGGGTCGGCTCTGATACCAATTTGTAACACCCCCGGTCACTCCGGACCGACGGCTGTCACTTCTGGCAGCTCAATAGGATCTCTAGACTAACCCCACAAACCAACACTAGTCTTTTCTACGCACTTTGTCTTCACTCGTGCGCACCCGGTTACCCACTTCCCAGTCGGTCACCCATCCTAGAATTGCTCTAGGCCAAGCACGCTTAACCCTAGAGTTCTTTTCGAATGAGCTTCGGGAAAAGAAGTTGCAACTTGTTGGTATGGGTTTCCTATCAATCCTATTGAGCCATGCACGAGGGTCTCACAATGAATATTGAAGATAGTTACCAAGGAGTAATCCTATTGGATCAAGTAGGCATAGTCATTGAATAATAACTCTTAGTCAGATAGAGACACTAAGAAGATAAGTATAATACAACTGTAATGTTGTATTGATGAAGCCTTGATTAGCCAACTAGAAACCTAAGCCATAAATGATCAAAGGATTATAATGACCATGCTCAAGTCACTAAGAGTGAATGATTATATCATGTATAAGTGACATTGGTGGATAGAACATGATTAAACCCTAGTATAGATATATTATCCTAGGTTAGTCATGACAAGTCACAGTGATATATTGGGAAGTTGGAATATGAGTTACTGGAGATAAGTAGAGATAAGATAGTATGATTAAGATGATGCTAGAGCATCAATGAATTATAGAAGCAGTATATTATTCTTAAATAATTGTAAGTACTTGAGGAAAGTAGGATTTGATATATGCATCTATTAGAGTAATATTGGTGATGAATGATAAAGGAAGAGTCCGAATGGAGTTAACTGTAACCATTTGTTGGATTGGAGATTATTGTTAATAGAGTAGTTTAATATAACCAAGTGTAGATATGAGGAGATTATGAAAAGCTTCAGCGAAAAGCTTCTGAGATTTATAAGTGAGATTACAAAGTAATTCATTAAGTAAGAAAGTAAGCATTCAAGTGGACTTGGATTCATAATAAGTATTCTAGAGATGAGAATGATCTCTATGAGGAGATCATATAGAGCTTTAGTGTCAAGCTCATTGGATTTACAAATGAATTTAGAAGAATAAAGTAGTGATGAGAATATTCTTGTGAAGTAAAGCTCATCATGTGAACACATGATGATGGATATGAAGAAGTAGTATATCTAGGAAAGGAATTCCTTAATTAGAGGTCAAGAATTATAAAGTATGGAAGATAGGAATTGTAAGGGGGTCCCAACCTTGGATAAGGTAGAGTCCCCTGTGTTTACAATGCTAGTCCCTGGATCAATAGCTAGCATCCACAGTTAAGATGTAATATCAAGAAACAAAGGTCATAATACAACTTTATAACCAGGAATAACATAATTTTATTACATCTTACATAGCTCATTTGGCTATTACATTACATTGCAGCAGAAAATCTATAAGCATGGGGTCCTTCATCTTCAAAGTTCCACAGGCAAACATGTTGGTTGTAGACTTGTAATCCTAATCAATCAACTTCACTAATATCAATCAAACCTGCAACATAACAAGTTGCAGCCCTAAGGGTCAATACATTTGAATTGTATTGGCAAGTTTCACTACTAAGTATAATATGAGTGGATCCTATCAATACATGCATATTTGGCTAAGTGGGGTTTAGGCTCATTTGCAGAAAGCAATATAGTTTTATCCTATCTTTTCAATATAGTTTTGATATTTTGTCAAATCTTTCTGAACTCCTTGGAATCCACCAAGTGTTTCAAAATCCCTTGTTGTCACCCTCAAGTTTTAACTTTGAGAAATTGGAATGTAGAGATCTTCCATAGCTTTAGGCCTTAGTTGCTCAGTATTGTCCATAACCGGGGACACGGCTAAGTACTTAGAATTTTTGATCTTCTGCAGAATTTGTACACTTTACCCACATGACACAATCTCATATTGATGCCACCAATGGCCACTGGATAAGTACTCACCAAGATGGAGTACTAGCAGATTGAGAATGTGACAAAGTCTTTCCATAGGAGTCCTCCCAATACAAAATGCTAGCTTGTCTACCAGGCACCAATGTAGGGTTTCAAGCTCCCTTACACAAATCTAGTTAACCTTAAGATGCCAATGCATGGGTCTTCCACTATGTAGTTGACTAAGCCAGAGCCCATTTAGCATGTGGCTGTACACGGAAGCCACTGTACGAGAAACATGTTCAATCTCTAAGTCCCTGGGTGGTTTCCTTCTAGTGCACATACAAAAAGAGATGGCCATATAAACATGGTTCCTTTTGTTGCCACCTTGTCCAAAACTTGAATATCCTTGTCCACCCAGGTGGTTCATTGAGTACTTGTTTTATTATATAAAACATAAGTCTTTTCAATACTTCATATAATCATAACATGTATCCCATCCCAATATATAGCTGGGCTAAGCATACTACAACTACATTGTTTTCACTAAGGAAAATATAGGGGTATCCTATTAGGATTTAGCATAGCATAAGTATAGAAATTCTTTTCATGCATGTTTCAAAATCCACTAAGTATAATGAAAATAGTAGGACTTTTAGATGATAGTGTCACTTGCCTTTTGGTAGGGAATGTTGGTTCACTTCTTGATCTTGCTAGTTTCACACTTTTCTAACTTCACTACAAATCAAACAAGCAAACACAATATCACTAGCATTCCAACCAAAATCAATCAAACAAATTAACACACATAAAATAATAGGAACTAAGTCATGCATGCAAGCATGCAAAAGGTAGTTTTATTTGCAAAGGTGGTTTCTACTAGGCTCTAAATTTTGTAAGGTTCAAAGTGGTCATTTTCTAAAGTGGCAAAGTCATTTGCAAAAAGGGTTTTTCCTATAGATCATTTTTAAATCCAATCATTATTTTATGTGGTGGAAAATGTTTTTATCAAAGCAACAATTTTATGTTGTTCACCAAATAAGTTGTTAATTCTCAAAACTTGGTATTTAGGTCAGTAGGTTTGATTCAAATCATTTTCTCAAAGTTTTTACTCCAAAGTCATTTTCATAACAAAACAATATTTTTATTTGGCTAGAAATGGGCTAATTCAATTAATCCATCCTAATCTTCACCAAATACATTTTTGAATCCACAAGATGGTTCCTAGGGTCAGTAGGTTCTCAACAAGCTAATTTGCAAAGATTTCAACCTCAAAAAAATTTTGGAATAATTTTTATAACATAAACAAGCATACAAATGTTTCTGCAAAAACAAACATTTTACCAGAGGCTTTTTACTAAACACACTGCATGGTTGGCTAGGGCTTGTTCCACTGATTCCATTGATATAAAGTTTGTAAATTTTGGACGTGTGGATCAAAAGTTACAAGGGTTTCAAATTTGCAAACAAATCTGATTTCAAATCTGTTTTTAAATCGAAGACTGGCCACGCGTCGCGATGTTACTGGTCGATACCGCTTCGGTCGGATCATGCTCTGCGGGGCGTTGGATTTCACTTAATCGCACGGCGCGGAATGACTCGTACCCTTTCGCTCAGGTTCTATTATTAGCCAGTCGATTTGCATCGCACGGCTCACAGCAGCTCAACCAGTAACTGGCGGCGCTAGCGGCAGTTCTAGGAAGCAAAGAAGACAGGGGAGGGTCTCACCGTGTACGCGTGGTCATGGTGGTGCTCAAGGTGCTCTCGAGGAAGCAAGGGGCGCACAGGGACGGGAGTAATCGCTCGCCGGAGTCGTCGTCGGCGTCAGATGGTCCTGTTCGTGGTCAGGGTCGACGCTACAGATCACAAGGGGGCAAACAGAGAGCATGGTTAGATGCGCATGGTCGAGGCGATGACGCGTGCGTGATCGAGAAGGCGCGGGGTGGTCTGTCTTACCAGGGAACTTCGCCGGAGAAGTAGCAGACGCGGCGGCTCAGAGGTTGTCGAAGTCGAGGTTCTGGGGCGCCCGCGGTTGAATGGGAGGTACAGGGAGAAGCGCAAGGATCTGGGGAAGGTGTCCGTGTGCTTGGGGAGGCAAGGGGTGGCGTAGAGTCGCCGGAATTGGCTGGGGACGGTGGTCGGAGCAGTGACGGTGTCAGGGAAATTCCGAGCATCCTAGTGGCTCTGGTCGAATGGGTTCTGAGGGGAAAGGAGGAGGGAGCGTGGGCGATTAAATGTGCGAAGTTACTGGGAGAATTTATTCTGCCATTTACTCGAATTGATGCGAGCAATAAGAGGCAGCAAAACGGCGACGAGGGGGAGGAACTGGTCGCGGGGTGAGGAAGACGATGACGCAGCAGTGGGGCCGTCTGGTAGCGAGAGAGAGAGAGGGAGAGGGTGGGGTCCTGCTGTCTGCGACTGCGTGGGCGTGAGTTTGAGTGAAAAACGTTTCGCAGAGGGGTGAGTTGGTGGGCTGGAACTGGGTTTCCTGGGCCAGGCTTAGTTGGGTCGAGTTTGCTCTATTTTTTTTCTGTTCTGAATCTTTTTCTTTTTCCCTTTCTATTTTCTGTTTTTAAATTCAAACAACCAATCAAGCATTTCAAATCAAATCAAACTTTCACCAAACTTTGTATTGAGTTTTGATTCTGTTTAACAACAACATTCCATCTCCCAAAATAATAAAATAATTTTATTTTAGGGTCCATTTATAATTAAATAAAATGGACATTAGTTAATAAATCAAATGGGTTTTAATTTATTTAAAGACTCCATTTAAAGTCTAAATATTTTCAAAACCAAATCAGTAGGTTTTATTTGAAATTATAAAACATTAGGAAAACTTATTTAAAATAAATAAATAAGTTTTGATGTTTAAAATAGTAAGACCTTTATTAATAAACTTGGATATTAAATCCTTATTTAAATTTCTACCTTTTCATTTGAAAATCAAATCTTTTTATTAAAAGATCCAAAATAGCAATACCAAATATTTAAATTTTTCTTTATTAAAGGTTTTGTCTTTTCAAATCCCTTTAGGATTTGTTTGATCAAAATAGGTTTGAAAGTTTCAATTGAATTCAAAAAATTTCTTCTCACCCTGAAAATCAACAAAGTTTTATTTTATTCATTTATTTTTCACATAACAAGATTTGGAAAATCTTGGGATGTGAGAGGAATTCTTGGTAAACACTCAACCTAAAATCTATAATCAACTTAATATCCATCTCATATGTTTGATCCATCATCCTATTTCTCATTGGTTTATATGAATATTTTCCCATAGCAAATCACTTAAGCACATCTTTGTCATTTCCAACCATCATAGTCATATGTGCTTAGGAACTATCTTAATAAATTCTTCCTCATAAGCCATTCTAGAGAATAATCTTACTATTTTAAAAGGTGTTGATCACAAACATGAGGGAAATATGTCTTCACCCCTAATGTCCATCCCCATTTATAAAATGATACAAGAATATGAAATCTCTTAAAACTCATGGTAAACATTTATAACTCTAAACCCTAACTTCTATTTCAATCATGACTATCAATGTATAATTAATGTCATAACCAAAATTATTAAAACATTATTCACCTATTAGTGGAATTGGGATAATAGAATTTACCCTTTTAAGAACTTTAATAATTAATGTTGGAGATATGCCCAAGAGGCAATAATAAAGTGGTTATTATCATATCTTCATGCTTATGATAAATGTTTACATACCATGCTATAATTGTATTAACCGAAAACATTAATACTTGTGTGATCTGTAAACATAAAAGAATCCCTAGTAAAGGCTCTTGTTAAACTAGCTTGTTGGTTAATATATGATCATAGTTTACTGATCATGAACATTGAGATGTTATTAACAACAAGGTCATATCATTAGAAGAATGATGTGATGGACATACTCCTATAGTTAAGCGTAGCATAAGATCAAGTCATTCAAATAGTTCATTTGCTATAAGCTTTCAAATACATAGTAACCTAAATCCTTCGACCATGAGATCAAGCTAATCACCATCACCGAAAGTATGCTTTGATGACATCAAACACCACTCCGTAACTGGGTGGATATAAAGGTGGCATTGAGTGTTCGGAAAGTATGGATTGAGGCACATGGATCAAGAGTGAGATTTGTCCATCCATATGACGGATAGATATACTCTAGGCCCTCTCGGTGGGATGTCATCCAATTAGCCTGCAAGCATGTGACTGTCTCATAAGGGATCACATATCACAGGAACGAGAAAAGAGTACTTATCGGTAACAAGGTTGAACTAGGTATGCACAGATACCGACGATGAGACCTTGGATAAGTAAACTATCGCGAGACAAAGGGAAATTGGTATCGTATGAAAGTGGTTCATTGAATCGCAAAGAAATCGTAGAAATATGTGGGAGCCATATGAATTTCCAGATTCCTCTATTGGTTATTAATCGGAGAAGAGTCTCGGTCATGTCTGCATAATTCACAAACCGTAGAGAGACACACTTAAAGATTCGATGTTGTTTAGTAGATATGGAATGTAAGTAGGGAGACCGAATGTTGTTCGGAGTCTCAGATGGGATCCAGGATATGACGAGGAGATCCGAAATGGTCCGGAGAATAAGATTCATATAAGGAAAGTCCAATTCTGGAGTTCGGGAATGATTCCAATGTTTTCATCGGAGAGGTTCTAGAAGGGTCTAGAAGGTTCACCGGACTGGAAGGGGAAGGGTACATGAATGTGTCATGGATAAGAGGAATGATTGAATCATGTCCTAGGTCACTTGGTTGGGCATTTGCTAGAAATAAATTGAGCTCCAAACTAAAAGTCAAAAGGCAAGTTTGAAAAGTCAAACTGGGACAATGTATCCTCGTGGAGGAAGGAAAGAATCTTTCTTTCCTTCCACCACAAGCCAACAAGGAGAGGGAGTTGGGGAAGGATTCAAACTCCCCTCTCCCAAGATGTCTGCCCTCTCATAAATAGAGGGGATGGGGTTCCCCAAAAGACACACAACACCAGCCCCTCCCCACCAAGACGCCGCGCCGCCGCCCCCTAGCGCCGTCGCCGCCTTAGCCATCGACGACCATGCCTCCTCCTCTTTGGCCCTCTAAACCCTAGATCGCCGGAAACCCTAGATCCACCATAACCTGCTCCGGCTTAGGTGAAGCCCTGCAGGATTTTCCCTCTACTTTTAACACCACGCCGTCGTGCTGCCAGAATCGCGAGGGGAGAACTACAACCTCCACTATCTGTTGGAATAAGGGAGAGGAAGGTCTTCATCGAGTACCGAACATGTGATCGACCGCGGAAGCGCTGCCGGAACACAGCACCGGAAAGATCGTCTACGTGATCTTGAGATTGTCAAGTATACGACTACATCACCCACGAGAATCTGCTCTCGTTAACCGCTTTGGAATATTCGAGGGTGAGTACTCTAATCGACTCGTTGCTACAATCTAGTAGATAGATCTTGGCTTGTTTATGTGCATGCGGTAGAATTTTTTGTTTCCCATGCTACAAACTCCTACGGTGGTATTAGAGTCGTGTCTATATGTAGATCTGTTGCACGAGTAGAACACAATGGTCATTGTGGGCGTTGATGCTTTTGTTGTCAATTGCTTCTTATGTACTTTGCATCTTGCGGGATGGTGGGATGAAGCGGCACGGGCTAACCTTACATGACATCGTTCATGAGACTTGCTCCACGCTTGACATACAACTTGTATTGCATAAGTGGCTTTGCGGGTGCCTGTTTCTCCCAACATAGTGAAGATTCAATTTACAACGGGTGATTGACAATACTAGTATCAACGTTGTGGTTCTTGTTCGTAAGTTAGAACGACACTTATTGAAAGCCCCAAACCACGTAAAACATGCAAATAAAATTAGAGGCGTCTAACTTTGTTTTGCAGGGGTGTGCTGTGATGTGATATGGCCATGATTGTGATTATATATGATGTATGCAATGTTCCTTATTGTAAGTCGGCAACCGACAAGAGCCTTATGGTTGTCTTTTAATTTTGTTAAGACCTGCGTGTCTATTATTCAAAGTAGTTGTAATAATTGATGCTGGTGGACGACAACCATGGAGCGGTGCCATTGACCTTAAGGACGTGCCGGTGATGATGGAGATCATGTTCGTGCTTGAATATAGAGATCGAAGGCACAAGAAGAAAGGCCATATCATATCACATATTTAGAATTGCATGTGATGTTAATACTTTTATGCATCTTGTATAGCTTAGATCGCGACGGTAGCATTATAATATGATCCCTCTCACAAAATATCAAGTTATAAAGTGTTCATCCTTAGTAGGTGATGGATCAGTTGATGTGGATCCTGTTGGGAACCCCAAGAGCATGGTGTGAAGTAGCACAACAGCAAGTCTTCCCTCAGTAAGAAACCGAGGTTATCGAACCAGTAGGAGGAAGGAAACGTCACACAGGTGTTGCAAGCAACGTGAAAACCTGCACAACACAAACTCAAGACTTTGCCCCAACTAACAGTGAGGTTGTCAATCTCACCGGTTGCTGTAACAAAGGATTAAACGTATGGTGTGGAAGATAATGGTTTGCAACAAGTAAACAGGTAACAGTGGAAGATGTATCAATGGTAAAAATTAGACTGGGGTCCATAGTGAAGGGAATATGCCCTGAGAGGCAATAATAAAGTGTTTATTATGTATATTCCAAGTATATGATAGATGTTTATTTTGCATGCTATAATTGTATTAATACATGTGTGTTTAATAAAAAAACAGAAAGTTCCTAGTTATGCCTCTCTCATAAACTAGCTTGTTGATTAACAAGATGATCAAGGTTTCCTGATCATGGACATTGGATGTTGTTAATAACGGGATCACAACATTAGTGTAATGGTGTGATGAACATTCATCCGAAGTATAGCATTATGATCAAAGTCATTGAGTTTATATTGCTATAAAAACTTACAAAGTAATCCTAATCCTTAGACCATGAGATCATGTCAATCACTAACACCGGAAGAGTTTCTTGATAACATCAAACGTCACACTGTAATAGGGTGATTATAAAGATGTGTTTAGAACTAATAAAGTGTTATGTTGAGGCCCATGGATCGATAGTGGAATTTGTTCATCCCGATGACGGATAGATATACTCTGGGCCCTCTCAGTGATATCACATTGGTTAGCTTGCAAGCAAGTGATTTGATCACTAGAATGTTATATCACGGGAACAATAAAAGAGTGCATGTTAGTAACGAGATCAAACTAGGTATGGAGATACCGATGATCGAACCTCCGACATGTAATATATCGCAAAACAAAGGGATTAAGATACTAGCATAAAAGGTTCCGACGATCACAAGGAAGTCATCGTTGAATGTGTGGGAGTCAGTATGGGTCTCCAGATCCCGCTTTTGATTATTGATCTGAGAGGGGTCTCAATCATGTCCGCATTATTCATGAACCGTATGGTGACACACTTAAGAGACACTGATATCCAATTGGAGCAAAAGTTTCATGCCCGAAAGAATAACAAGGGCATGAATTTATTTCACTAGATACCGAAACAGGTTTTCAGGTGAAATTGCAGAAAGTGTTTTTGCATGTGAAATGGAATTCTAGCAAGGGGTTATATGTGAATGTTTGTTATTAAAGTAATTGACAAAATTCTGAATAAATAAAAGGAGTTTTATTTCATGAGAGTTTGCATTAAATTTGGTGGAAATTTAATAGCAATTTTGAGTGGGATTTTGAGTGGAGGGAATTGAAAGAATTTTTGTGAGTGGAGTGTCCACCCACATGAATGAGGGGAGGGCATGGGGGCATCCCCCATGCGCCGGCCACCTCCTTGGGGTTCCCCCCTCTCCTATAAAAGTCACCCCCTCCTCACTTCTCACTCACACCTCCTCGTGAAGGATCTCTCTCCCCCTCTAGAATTTATCCCCCATGGTCTCGAACTAGCGAGATACATGTTCCCAGTGGCTATTCGGCAAGAAAGAGTTGTGCTTCCGCTGCATCGCTGGAGCGAGGAGGCAGAGGTTGCTCGGTGTCTCGGACGTGTGTGCGAGCACGGATGCACTGCTGATTTGCGGCGCTAGGACTTCCTCTCGATCTTGAGATCGGCAAGAGATCGTCTACATCAACCACAAGTTTAACTCATTAAGCTTTGTCGGTCTTCAAGTGTAGGGTTCGCAGAATAGAAAACAAAAAATTTCCTACGATGTGAACTATATACCAAGATCTATCTACTAGATACAAACAACGGGCGGATGTATATCCGTAGAGAACATACCCTTGAAGACCGACAAAGCTTAACGAGTTCAACTCGTGGTTGATGTAGACGATCTCTTGCCGATCTCAAGATCGAGAGGAAGTCCTAGCGCCGCAAATCAGCAGCGCATCCGTGCTCGCACACACGTTCGAGGCACCGAGCAACCTCCGCCTCCTCGCTCCAGAGATGCAGCGGAAGCACAACTCTTTCTTG
Source organism: Avena sativa (assembly GCA_916181665.1). NCBI lineage: Eukaryota > Viridiplantae > Streptophyta > Magnoliopsida > Poales > Poaceae > Avena > Avena sativa. The sequence goes on from OV702284.1 coordinate 383,934,837, forward strand.
CCGAATAGCCACCGGGAACATGTATCTCGCTAGTCCGAGACCATGGGGGATAAATTCTAGAGGGGGAGAGAGATCCTTCACGAGGAGGTGTGAGAGACAAGTGAGGAGGGGGGCTCCTTTTATAGGAGGAGGGGGGAACCCCAAGGGGGTGGCCGGCGCATGGGGCTTCCCCCTTGCCCTCCCCTCTTCATGTGGGTGGACACTCCACTCACAAATCTCCTTTAAATTCCCTCCACTCAAAAGTCCACTCAAATTCCCATTAAATTTCCACCAAATTTAATGCAAACTCTCATTAAATAAAACTCTTTTATTTTATTCAGAATTTTGTCAATTAATTTAATGACAAACATTCACAAATAACCCCTTGCTAGAATTCTATTTCACATGCATAACCACTTTATGCAATTTCACCCGAAAACCTGTTTCGGTATCTAGTGAAATAAATTCCTGCGCTTGTTCATTCTTTCGGCATGAAACATTTGCTCCAATTGGATGTCGGTGTCTCTTAAGTGTGTCACCCTACGGTTCGTGAATAATGCGGACATGATCGAGACCCCTCTCGGATCAATAATCAGAAGCGGGATCTGGAGACCCATACTGACTCCCACACATTCAACGATGACTTTCTTGTGATCGTCGGAACCTTTTACGCTAGTATATTAATCCATTTGTTTCACGATATATTACATGTCCGAGATTCGATCATCGGTATCTCCATACCTAGTTTGATCTCGTTACCGACATGCACTCTTTTCTCGTTCCTGTGATATAACATTCTAGTGATCAAATCACTTGCTTGCAAGCTAATCAATGTGATATCACCGAGAGGGCCCAGAGTATATCTATCCGTCATCGGGATGAACAAATTCCACTCTCGATCCATGAGCCTCAACATAACACTTTATTAGTTCTGAATCCATCTTTATAATCACCCTGTTACGGTGTGACGTTTGATGTTATCCAGAAACTCTTCCGGTGTTAGTGATTGACATGATCTCATGGTCTAAGGATTAGGATCACTTCGTAAGTTGTTATAGCAATATAAACTCAATGACTTTGATCGTAATGCTATACTTCGGATGAATGTTCATCACACCATTACACTAATGTTGTGATCCCGTTATTAACAACATCCAATGTCCATGATCAGGAAACCTTGATCATCTTGTTAATCAACGAGCTAGTTTATGAGAGAGGCATAACTAGGAACTTTCTGTTTGTTTATTAAACACACATGTATTAACGTTTCCATATTAATACAATTATAGCATGCAAAATAAACATCTATCATATACTTGGAATACACATAATAAACACTTTATTATTGCCTCTCAGGGCATATTCCCTTCATCAAGGGTATGTTCTTTATGGATATACATCCGCCCATTGTTTGTATCTAGTATATAGATCTTGGTACATAGTTGTTCCCATCGTACGAAATTTTTTGTTTTCTATGCTGCGAACTCTACACATAGTTCACTAGAGGTGCTCTCCTTAGATAAAAAACATGGCATGAAGGGTAAACAAATTGCAGCGGGGCAATTGATGGGAAATGAGCATGGCATAATAATGCAATACCATACAAAAAGATCCTATGAGATTCGATTGGGCAATACAACAATATACATAGACCGCCATCCAACTGCATCTATGACCAGAAGTCCACCTTCAGGTTATCATCCGAACACCCTCCAGTATTAATTTGCAAGCAACAGACAACTGCTTTAAGCAAAGTGTGTAAGGTAAATAATCCACTTGTTATATGAAAAAGAGACCGTTGTTTTCTCCCTAGTAGCAACAACACATCTACAACCGAAGAGATTTCTGTCCTTGGAAACTAGAGGTATGAACCCACTATCGAGCATAAATACCCCCTCTTGGAGTCACTAGCAATTACTTGGCCAAGATAGCTACTAACAACGGGGAGCATGCAAGATCACAAAAAACACAGACATGATAGAATCAAATAGACAAAACCATTAATCAATCTGACATAGTAATCTCAATATCCATCGGATCCCCACAAACACAACATGCATGATTACAAATAGATTAGATCTTGATCATGAACGGAGCTCACAAGATCTATACATGAAATCACAAGGAGGAGATACAACCATCTAGCTACTACATGGACCCGTAGTCCAAGGTGGAACTACTCACGCTTCATGCCGGAGAAGAAGTCCTCCAGGATGATCTCCCCTCCGACAGGGTGCCGGGAAGAACTTCAGATCCCCCAATCTAGGGACGATGGTGGCGGCGGTTGTAGAAGGTTTCGTGGAGTTTTGATCGGGTGCCTAGGGTTTCTGCATTGGGGGCTTCTTATAGGCGAAGACGTGAGGCTGGGAGGTGGCCGGAGGGCCCATACCCTACCCAGGCGTGGGGAGTCCCCACCCGCTCCTAGGGGGTGTGGCGGACCTAGCTCGCCCCTCCGTCTCCCCTCTGGACTTCGTGACGCCCACGGTAAAATATTGACTTTGGATTTTGTCCCGTCCAATTCCGAGAATATTGATTTTCTGCCTTTCTTGAACCAAAAACAGAAGAAAACAGGGAACTGGCACTGTAGCAACTTGTTAATAGGTTAGTTCTAGAAAATATATAAAACACCTCAAAGTGTAGACAAAGCAAAACAAAGTAGATACTAAACAAGCATGGAGCATCAAAAATTATAGATACATTTTCGACGTATCAAGCATCCCCAAGCTTAACTCCTGCTCGTCCTCGAGTAGGTAAGTGATAAAAGAATAATTTTTGAGGTGACATGCACCGTCAAATCCAAGATCAAACCATTTGCAAGCATTGAAAGCTGGGATCAAAGAACTCTAAACATGTGCATGAAAGATGAAGTTCTAACAATAGGACAAAGTAACTATGCATGCAACATGAAAGGCTACAAATAAAGATCATGAATAACATGCATTGAAAAACGTTTGTTTGTTTCACATACAGAAAACATGGCATAGTGGCATTCAACTTGTCCCTCATAGAGTAGCAAATAGATGCATAGGACACCTTCAAAGTTCATAAGAGTGACTAGATACAAATAGCACAAGAACAAGTAATATCACAATATGTATCAATCAATAAGTTTTGGGACACTGCACACAGAATGGCAACTATGCTCTCTTAATGGTGCCCAAAGGTAGAAGGTGGAGACTCAATAATGGTGGAAGAAAGGCCTTTCATAAAGGAAGAAGAGATTTTAAGTTTCAAAAAGAGCTTCCAAAAATTATGGTACTTGTCAGCTTTCAGCCCTCATTGGCCCTATCATAAGCATCTTGAAGTGATTAAGGTTAAAGTGAACAAACTATGGAGTATATTCTTGACAAAGTATAAGTTGGCAATCTCAAGTCCCTTGAATACGAGGGCCACACGTCATGCCACTCAACTCCAGTCACCTGTAAGTTCTTGTCATATTAAGTACATGCGTATCATAGAGAACCGCCAACGGGTACCCCTTGCACATGGTACATGAGCTATCTCATAACCAAAATGACAAGGCAAGCAGACAATGAGCACCTCAGCAATATTTTTATTTAGTATGTGCATGACTTTTTATTGAGGATGCTTCACAAATACCTCATTATGGTGATGCTGCAAGTTTCCACCATGATTAGGCATGGCTGAGGCTAGCAGCCCAGGCGTTTCTCTAACACAAAATACATACCTCCATGGACTTACAAGTTCCCTCTTTATTTCACACCAGTGACATCCATAGACAAAAGAGCATGATATCAACTGTGTACAAAGTACAAGTGCAATGTTGAAAACGTTCCCCGTGACAACACGGTTCTGGTAATTCCAATGTATAAGTGCAAGCATATACAACATAGATGACACGATGGTTCAATTTTATTAGGGGCAAAGAATATAAAGTGTGCCTCAAGTTTGTGAGGGCTTTAATCGCTAAGTTTTCACATAACAAAGAGACTTTTTAACTAGAAGATAGCTGAAAACAAGAATATACTTGGAATGGTGTAACACACCATGCATAGGAGTTTATAGTGGACACTTTGGAATAACTTGGTTTGTTGGGAGTTGGAAGCATGAGTAGAGCTTACTCATACAAGTGTAGGCTAGCAAAAGACTGAGAGCAACCAACTAACAAAGCAATAATGGCCATAATCATGCAGAGCAACAAAACATTACTAATCAAAGCATAGAGTGGTACTACAAGTCAAGGACTACATGATCATAGAGGCTATGGTGACTTGTTCATAGTCATAACATGGTGTGAGCATGTGCCAAGTCAACCCAAACAAAGCATCTGAGGAGAATACCACAATAATATGCTTTTCCATGCTAAAACAACGCATAATTGTTTCAAGGCACACTAAGCAATACCAATTGTTTGGAACAAGACATGCTATAGTAATAATCACTAAGCATAAGGTCAAAACAACACCTAGAATGGCATGCTAAAGTCTAAGTTACAGTCAATGCAAGCTCCTCTTGCACTTACCAAGCAGGAACTTCCTACTCCTTTCCAACACCAAGCAACTTATTTGAAAACAACACATCGAGAACGGGGGTCCAAACTACTTTATTCAAACAAACTAAACAAACTAAGCAAACCAAACAAAAACTAAGATGCTCCAAGAACAACACAACGGAGCATGATATAATAAGAACGAAGTGTCTAGACAGACCTGAGCTTTTTATTGATGAAGAAGGGGATGCCTTGGGCATCCCCAAGCTTTGACGATTGTACCTCTTGGATATTTATTTGGGTGACACCAGGGTGGCATCCCCAAACTTGAGCTTTTGTCCATTCGTCATCTCATTACATCAATCTTTCTCTACACCTGAATTTTTTTCCTTCATACAAAACTTCACACAATCTTCATTAGCAATATTAGTGTATTCAAAAGATAATAGACCTTTGGGTTTAGCTTTGTAACAGCAAAACTTTTCACTAAAAACACAATATACTGTAGAAAATCCTTCAAAAATCTCAATTCACAAAAAGAGAACTCAAAAAGGAATCAATAAGAAGCAAATGCTAATAATGGCAGAAATTTGTCAAAACAGACCAACGGGTAGAAACCGATTTTTTTGAAAATATTCTGTTGCTCAAATCAAAAGGTGTTGAACTAACTAAAGTTATCTAACATACTGGGGGATTTATTCGTAAATTTTCATATCAATCCGACTTATATAGACTCCTCACGGATTTTTATGGTGGAGGATAGAAATCTGTTTCGGGACAGCAACTCCCCAAATCTTACTTCCCTCTCATTAGAGGTCATTCTTGGCACAAAAAGCAAAAAAAAAGGATAAGGAGAGGTCTTTACTGAAGTAATAACTTCCAAGACTCAAGGAAACTCTTGGGTTATCTCCCAACAAGTACTTTTCTTTAACGCCTTTAAGTTAGGCACAAGAAGCAAGAAATCAAGTATTTTCAAATGAGGAAGCATTAACATCAAACCTTGCTTTTAAAGGAGGAGCAAATATCAACTTCTCTCTCCTCATAGGGAAGTGTTCAATACATTTCTTTAATGGAAATTGATATTTAATGGTGTCTTCTTTCATATCAATAATGGCACCAACAGTTCTGAGAAAAGGTCTTCCCAAGGTAATAGGACAAGAAGCATTGTATTCAACGTCCAAAACATAGAAATCAACATGGACATAAGCATTGTTAACCATGATGAGAACATTATTAATACTCCCCATTAGTTTCTTCTTAGCATTATCATCAAGTGGAACATCCAAATAATAATCTTCTAAAGGTGGCAAATCAAGCATTTCATAAATCTTCCTAGGCATAATAGAGACACTAGAACCAAGATCACATGAAGCTTTGAGATCAAAGTCATTCACTTGCATATTAATAATGGGTTCCCAACTATCTTCTACTTTCCTAGGAATAGAATCTTTGTGTTTTAGCTTCTCTTCCTTAATCTTAACAAGAGCATATGTAATGTGTTTGGTGAAAGCAACATGCATATCACTAGCAAGTTTTTATAAGAATAGAATCACTTCAGAAATATTGCAACCATCTATATCAAAATCAAGCTTCGCATCACTACTATTAGACTCATTAGGCTTAGGCATTGTAGGAGGAGAAATAGGGACTTCTTGTGGTTTAGTGGTATCCATTATAGTGATGGTGCACACACTATTGTTTCTATCAATTTAAGCTTCCCTTTCCCAATTAGCATGAAGTTGAGCTAATAGCCTAACATTTTCATCAATAGTAACTTGTATGGCATGAGTAGCAGCAAAGGTATTTTCCATGGTTTCAGGTTTAGCAGCCATTTTATTAATCAAGGAGGATTGTGCTTCTGTCACATCCCAAGATTTTCCAAATCTTGTAATGTGAAAATAAATAAATAAACAAAATAAATAATTGTTGAAAATTAGGGTGAAAAGAAACTTTTTGTTTCTAAGTGGAAACTTAAAAATCCCATCTTGAACAAACTTTGGTTAATATTTGAATCTAACTAAATTCAAATCAAGTGAAATGCATTCTTCATAATTGCATCTGGAAATTTAAACACTTGAGAAATAAACCAAAACCCTAAAACTCAAATGGAATAAAATAAATTCCAAGTTATCTCCAAGATCATGGGTTGGATCCATATAAAAATTTTGTCAACAAACATTTATGATCAATATTGACAAATAGAAATATTATAAAACCGTAGAAATTAGTTTCACTCAATTTGGAGCCATAGATAAAATCTTATGAATTTAATAAGATAAGGAAATTGAATTTCCAAAGCTAATAAAGCACCTATCAAGAAATCCATACCAAATGGTGAGCAAATAATCCTAAAGAGATTTAAAAGGATAAACAAATATTAAATAAGATCTTACAATTTGGAATCATCAAGTTTGGTTCTATAAATAAAAAGATATGAATTTTATAAGATAAAGATAGAAATATTAAATGAGGAATATTTAAAGACCAAATTAAATCTTGACCTAATCCATAAGCAAATGGAATAATTATAATCCAAATCCAAACAAAATAAGTGGATAAAAGAATTTTCCAAATAAAATAAAGTGGCATTAACCAAATTCTATTTCCATTTGAATAAAGACAAAATCCCTATGATTAATCATGAGAGAATAATATTTGGAATTTACCCAAGTGGAATAAAAGTTGTTTAATTAACTTAAATGGGATCAAAGAAATCAACTAAATAAAGTTTATGGAATTAAACCCATATTTAATTTCATTGGAATAAAAGCAAATATCCAATTTAAATGATTAATAAATCATATTAAAAATATTCAAAATAATTCAAAGTGAATTATTTGACACCCTAATAAATGAATAAAACTTACTAAAAAGGGTTTTGTGAAACTTGAAATCAAATAAGGACTAAAAATATATTTGATATTAATTGAATTTAAAGCAAGGGCTTTGTTTTAAATAAATAAAGGCCCTAAAAAGAATAAATGAATTATTCTAAAATTAACTTCCGAATATATTAATAATCAGTATTTGAATGCACACAAGGTTTGGTTGAAAGTTTGAAATAAAATTGTTGTTTGAATTGATTAAACAAAATCAAAACAGAATAAAGGAATTGGAAAAAGAAAAATAAACAGGAGAAGAAAAGAATAAAACAGAGCCAGCCCAACCCAGCTAGCCCACTAAGCCCAGTCCAGCCCACTCCCTCACTTCCCGAGCGAATCGTTTTCTCACCCAGATTTCCACCCACTCAGTCGCTGACGGTTTGGACCCACTCTCCCTCTCTCTCTCTCTCTCTCGCTGTCAAGCAGGCCCTATCTGCCAGGCTTCTTCCTCACCCACGCGAAGACCCCGCCCTCCTCTGGCCGTTTCTCAGATGATAATGCCGACGTTGAATTCCCATCAATGCCTCGCTCTAACCTCGCCGCGACCACGCTAGATTAAACGCCCGTTCCACCTCTCTATTCCCCCAGAAGCCGTCCACCCCCTGCCACCAGGCCGCTCTGAATTAACTCGAGAACACCTACTTCTCCCGCGAGCACTTTCGGCAATTCTGGCCAATCGCCGTCGCCCCTCGCCTCCTCGACCACACGGGCACATTCCCCAGCCTCTGGCGCATCTCCCTGTGCTTCCCGTTCATCCGCGCAAGCACCATAGCCTCGACTACGACAACGACAGTATGCCTCCGCCGTCCGCCTCCACTCCGACGAGCTCTACTGGTAACATCCGACCGCGTCGCCCTCTCTCTTTGATGATCCGATACTCCCCACTCTTCTGTGCATCTAACCGTGCTCCCCTTTTTCTCTGGCGTGCTCTGTAGCTTCGCCATCAACGACATCTGAGCGCAACCGACGGTGACAACGACTCCGGCGAGCAATTGTCGACCACCCCGTGCACCCCCCTACTCTCCTACAACCACGTTGAGCATCAACAGTGTGCTGCGAACACGGTGAGATCCCTCCCTCTATTTCTCGCATCCTGCATCAGCGGCAACCTCGCCGCCAGAGCGCGCGCTGCCGCCAGCGCCGCTCGTTCTAGGTCAAACGCGTAGCAGCCGTTGGATCTTGATCCTGTGGCATAGACAGAGTCACTTAATCGAAAGGGTATGAGCGATCTGTGCCGTGCGATCAAGTTAGATCCTGCGGTCTGTATCTGTCGATCCACGCGAACCGTTTTTGCCCAATAGAATCACGCCACGTGGCCCAGCTTCTGTTTTAAAAAACTAGAAATGATCTATTAGATGTTCCAATTTGTAAAATTCATAACTTTCAAACCACACGTCCAAATTTTGCAAACTTTATATCAATGGAATCAGCAAGACAAACCCTATCCAACCATGCACTTTTGTTTAGTAAATTGCTTCTGGTAAAATGGTTGTTTTTGCAGAAACTTGTGTAGGCATATTTTTGATATAAAATTTGTTCTAAAATTATTTTGGTGATAAAACCTTTGGGAAAATGGATTGTTTGAACCTACTGACCATAGAAAACAACTTGTGGTTTAAAAAACATATTTTGTGAAGCAAAATAATAAATCTTTGAGTTAGAACATTTCTAGTCAAATAAAAGTAATGTTTTTATATTAAAAATGCTTTTGGGAGGAAAACCCTTGGGAAATGTTTTGATTTAAACTCTCTGACCCAAACACCAAGTTTTAGAATTAAAAATGTATTTGGTGAACCCTATAAAGATTGTTGCTTTGCTAAAGGCATTTTCAACCACATAAAATATTGATTTGGTTTAAAAATGATTTATAAGTAAAATCTTTTGCAAACGATTTTGCCACTTATATAAAATGACCAATAGGTGTTTTCAAATGTTTATAACCCATTAGAAACCACTTTTCCAAATAAACCATCTTTGGCATGCTTGCATGCATTGCTTTGTTTCTATTATTTTATGTGATGTTTGCTTGAATGGTAGATTTAAATTGTGTCTTGCTTGATTGAATTGTAGTGATTTGAAGAGTGTGATCATTGCAAGATCAAGGAGTGAACTTATATTCTCTACCAAAAAGGCAAGTGATGCTCCATACTTTTGTCCCATTGTTTTCACTATGCATTAGTGATATTTCTAAAGTAGGACTTGCATGGAATTTTGCTAAGTATAAACTATGCCATGGGAAAACCTAGTAGATGAAACCTTAGTAGAAATTTCCTAAGTAAGATTCCTACTACTATCATGCTTACCTTAGCTAATATAAAACAAGGGTGGATTATATTTCATACTATGGAATATTTCTAAGTCAAGGACTTGTGTTTTGTTTAATAAAACAACTAAGTGAATGAAACACCTGGGTGGAATGGAAAGAATGGTTTGTGTTGAGTGGTTATGCAAGTCCAGTATGCTGGGGAAAACTTGGTATCTCACTTGTGGATGGCCACCCAGGAACAAAGAGATTTGAGATGTCAAATGTTGAGAAGCTTCAAGTGCAGCCACTTGGCATTATGGGCTCTGCCTGGATCATATAGGTTGCAATAACTTAGCCAAATGGACAGTTGGTGGTAGGGGATGATAGGTTGGAACGCGTCCATTCTGGTCTAAGGGAAGGCTTCTGAAAGATCTTGTATTGGTGAAACCAAGTCTTGTGGGGAAAGTGCACAACCTCTGCAGAGTGTAAAATCTAAGTACTTGGCCATGTCCCTGGTAAAGGACAATTTGAGCATCAAGACATGGAAGCTATCAAGAATCTCCTCATCCAAATTTCTAAGTTAAAAACTTGTGGTTGAACAAGGGTTGAAGGATCACCAATTTCTATTGGGAGATGCCTTGGGTGATTTTTGACAAACAAAAACTTAGTGTTTTTCAAATGATAAGGAAAATCTATTTTGAGCAAAGCAAGCCTAAGCTCCACTTAGCCAAATGCATATAGATGATAGACTCCACTATACTACTATAGTACCACTTGCCAATACAATTCAAACGTATTGACCCTTGTGGCTGTAACTTGTTATGTTGCAGGTTTGTTTGATGTTAGTGAGATGTGTTGATTAGGATTACAAGTCTACAACCAACATGTTTGCCTGTGGCACTTTGAATATGAAGGACCCCAAGCTATAGTTATTTCTGCTGCATTTTAATGAGATAGCCATATGAGCTATGTAAGATGTAATAAATTATTTTATTCCTGGTTATAAAGTTGTATTATGACCTTTGTTTCTTGATATTACACCTTAACTAGCATTGCAAACACAGGGATCACTACCTTATTAAAGGTTGGGACCTCTACAGCTTCAGACAAAGAGGAAATATTTTTCTCAACAGTTAAAAGCTTTTCCTCCACAGTCTTGTTGAAAGCAGTTTGTTTACTAATAAAGTCTTTGAGCATGACTTCAAGTTCAGAGGGGGCACTTCTAGCATTGTTGTAGGAGTTTCCATAGGAATTGCCATTATTAGGAGGATAAGGCCTATAATTGTTGTTACCAGCAAAATTATTCCTATAGGCATTGTTGTTGAAATTGTTGTTTCTAATGAAGTTCACATCAACTTGCTCTTCTTGAGCAACCAAAGAGGATAAGGGAACATTGTTTGGATCTAAAGGAGCTTTCCCATTAACAAGCATAGCCATAATAACATCAATCTTATCACTCAAAGAGGAGGTTTCTTCAACAGAATTTACCATCTTACCATGTGGATCTCTCTCAGTGTGCCATTCAGAGTAATTAACCATCATATTATCAAGGAGTTTTGTTGCAGCACCCAAAGTGATGCCCATAAAGGTACCTCCAGCAGCTGAATCCAGCAGGTTTCTTAAAGAGAAGTTCAAACCTGCATAAAAAGTCTGGATAATCATCCAATCAGTGAGTCCATGAGTGGGACAATTCTTAACCAAAGACTTCATTCTTTCCCAAGCTTGAGCAACATGTTCATTATCAAGTTGTTTAAATTTCATAATGTCACTTCTCATAGATATAATCTTAGCAGGAGGATAATACTTTCCAATAAAAGCATCTTTGCACTTAGTCCAACAATCAATACTATTTCTAGGAAAAGATAGGAACCATTCTTTAGCTTTCCCCCTTGAGGAGAAAGGAAACAACTTGAGCTTAATAATATCTCCATCTACATCCTTATACTTTTGCATCTCACAAAGTTCAACAAAGTTATTGAGATGGGCAGCAGCATTATCAGAACTAGCACCAGAAAATTGCTCTCTCGTCATAAGATTCAACAAAGCAGGCTTAATTTCATAAAAGGTAGCATCAGGAGCGGGTGGAGCAATAGGAGTGCTAAGGAAATCATTGTTGTTTCTGCTAGTGAAGTCACACAACTTGGTGTTCTCTGTAGAGTTCATTTTGGCAAAGTGGAGCAAGCCAAAAACAACAGCAGCTAGAGCAGGAACTAATTTTTGTGTGTTTTTGAATAAAGAAAGCAAACCAAACTAAACTAATTTTTTTTGGAGTTTTTTATAAAAATAGGAAAACAAAACCAAGCAAAAGAAACTAAGCAAACTAAAAACAAAGTAAAGAGAAAGGTTGAGGAGGACTCCCCTTGTGAAGACGTCCTTAGCCTCCCCGGCAACGGCGCCAAAAAACTTGTTGATGGCTCAGTTGATGTGGAGCCTGTTGGAAACCCCAAGAGCAAGGTGTGAAGCAGAACAACAGCAAGTCTTCCCTCAGTAAGAAACCGAGGTTATCAACCAGTAGGAGGAAGGAAACGTCACACAGGTGTTGCAAGCAACATGAAAACCTACACAACACAAACTGGAGACTTTGGCCCAACTAACAGTGAGGTTGTCAATCTCACCGGTTGCTGTAACAAAGGATTAAACATATGGTGTGGAAGGTAATGGTTTGCAACAAGTAAACATGTAACCGTGGAAGATGCATCAATGGTAAAGATTGGACCAGGGCCATAGTTCACTAGAGGTGCTCTCCTTAGAGAAACAACATGGCATGAAGGGTAAACAAATTACAGCAGGGTAATTGACAGGAACTGAGCATGGCATAACAATCCAATACCAGAAAAAAAGATCCTATGATATTCGATTGGGCAATACAATAATATACATAGACCGCCATCCAATTGCATCTATGACTAGAACTCCACCTTCAGGTTATGATCCGAACCCCCTCCAGTATTAAGTTGCAAGCAATAGACATCTGCTTTAAGCAAAGTGTGTAAGGTAAACAATCCACTTGTTCTAGGAACAAGAGACCGTTGTTTTCTCCCTAGTAGCAAAAACACATCTATAACCGAAGAGATTTCTGGCACTTCCCTTGGAAACTAGAGGCATGAACCAACTATTGAGGATAAATACCCCCTCTTGGAGTCACTAGCAACTACTTGGCTAAGATAGCTACTAACAACGGAGAGCATGCAAGATCACAAACAACACAGACATGATAGTATCAAATATACAAAACCATTAATCAATCTGACATAGTAATCTCAATATCCATCGGATCCCCGCAAACACAACATGCATGATTACAAATAGATTAGATCTTGATCATGAACGGAGCTCACAAGATCTATACATGAAAGCACAAGGAGGAGATACAACCATCTAGCTACTACATGGACCCGTAGTCCAAGGTGGAACTACCTTGTTGATATTATAGAATTGCGCTTAGTTATAATTGAGATAATAGAACTATAGAATTTTGGATAGGTACTTTACGGTATCGTATTGTTTTTGTTGTGTCAATCTAAATTTTAAAAGTCCTATTGCAAACTTTCAGTAGGTTATGGTTACTTCTTGAAGTTTAATAATTAGTATTAAATCAAGAGTAAAAATTCCAGTGTTAGTATATAAATTTCATGTTTGTCTCCATGATTCTTGATATTCAAAAGATTGTTTTAATATCAAGGTTATCGGGGAGCTGAAAGAATTGTTTTAGAAACCATCATGTGTGAAAGATATTGTGATATCTGAAATGAAGTTTTGGTTGCAACATGATAGAGTATAATATGTCAAAAGTCATGTTCTCATATTTGATGAGAATTTGCAAAAAGTTGGAGACACTGGTCGTCCTAATCCTCCAAAAGGTTTTGGAGAGAAACTTTATACTCGCAATTCACCGTTATAAGCTAAAGTAGCTTGATCATGAATAGTTCAATGATAAGGATGAATATTTGATGTAGGTAAAATGTTTACTACACTAAAAGATTACTAAAGAAAATGGAATTTGAAAGAACACCAAACATTTGATGATGGTGATCTACTTCAAAGTGCAAGTCCAAAGACATTGGTATTTAACTATACACGCTTTGGTCTATGTGTCATGAGTATGGCGCCACTGTTGATATTGATAAATTATTTTGAAAGGATAAAGAAATACCGAAAGAGAAATCTAAGAAATATTTGGCAGAAGAGAAAAGACTAGAATTGTTCAGCTTAGGTATATAGAAGATATACATGTTATGGCTATATTCTTTGCTTGTCAAATTATGTGGTTCTTAAGTATTGGATGCTGAATTTGTTGGTGTGAATCGTCATACAAAACAACATAATTCATGAACTACAATGGCCCAAGTAACTAGCAAAAGAATTTGTGATGATGTTCATCGAGAACAAATAAAGAGTTGTTGTGTTGCTCATCAATATCAAAGCTTGCCTTCAAGATTTGTTTTATCTGGTATTGTGAGAACAAAAAGGTTGTTCAAATAATTTCCGTATTCCATGAAAGATTGATGATATACAAGTCTGGTTGGAGGAATCACATCCATAAAACTAGTGCTAAAAATGTCGAAAGACAATTGATTGAAAGATCACTTAAGAAGTGACATCACCGTTTAAATTATATTGGAAAGAAAACATGAAGAAAGTCCATGTGGATGGAATTTTGGAGTCTTTTGATTTTGATCAAATGACGCTTGTGAAACTTCCTTAGAGATGATTAAAACTCCGTTCATAGGCCAAAAGTGAACGAATGACTAGCTTATTGGAACTTATACATATAGATGTATGAAGCCCATTGTGTGTAGTCGAGAGCGATGGATTTTAACTTCATATGCTTTCTACAAAAAAAAAGAGTGAATATATGAATATTTACTTTAATAAGGATGAAGTATGAAACATTTGAAAAAGTTTGAAGACTTTCAAGTTGAAGTGCAAAATCAATGTAACAAGAAAATAAAGAATTTATGATAGGATCATAAAGGAAGATTTTTTAGTTACAAAGTTTAGCATAACACCTAAGATTTGAGAAATCATTCCGTGGATTTGCGTTTCCTGAAACACCATATGAGTATGGAATAATCGAGATATGCAATAAAACCTTGTTTGACATGGTAAGATCAAAGGTGTAATTCATAAAACTGCCATTATATTTTAAAGATTAAAACTTTAGAGACTACCGCTTTTTCACTGAAAAGAGATCCATCATGATCCATTGAAATGACACCATATAAAGTTATGGTTTGGGATAAAACCCAAGTTGTCCTTTCTTAAACATTGGTATGCATAAGTAATATGTTTACAACCAAATTCGGATGAGCATGTATTTGTAGGTTATTTGGGATAATCGTTGGGTACTCCTCCATAACACCAAAGACAAAAGTGTTTGTCGCTTAGAACGTCAAGTTTCTTGAGAAGAAATTTTTCGTGAAAAGTTAAGTGGGAGGACAATAGAACTTTGATAAGGTTAAAAGAACCTTAGCTATATGTGTTGAGTTTGTGCAACACCGGAAAGCGTTTCGGAGGCAACAACAATGCTCATGGCTCACGTGCTTCAAAGTTTGTGGTCACGGAGGTCTAAGTTCCTATTGAACCAAGTAGGTCGGATAAACAATCAAATACCAAGATTTGAGGGTTGAATCATTATTTGACAATAATGAACAGACTACATGCAAAGAAGCGATGACGGGCCCTGACTCCGTCAAATGGCTTGAAGCCATAAAATCCGTGATAGTTCCATACACGAGAAATCAAGCTTTGATCTTGAAAGACCCTCTGAAAAGGTGTAAGACCTTACAGTCGTGTTTGGATCTATAAAGAAATAGACATGGATGTTTCACATCTATAAAATAGTCGACATGTTGGGAAAGAGTTCACAACAATGTCAAAGGTTGACTATGACAAGATTTGATCTTTCATAGCGATATTTAGTCTAGACGGATTA
Source organism: Avena sativa (assembly GCA_916181665.1). Taxonomy (NCBI): domain Eukaryota; kingdom Viridiplantae; phylum Streptophyta; class Magnoliopsida; order Poales; family Poaceae; genus Avena; species Avena sativa. Next base: position 383,950,328 of record OV702284.1, read on the forward strand.
ATGTAGCAACCACTACATATAATTTTGTTATGTGGTAGTGATACGTTGAAAATGTATCTATAATTTTTGATGTTCCATGCTTGTTTAGTATCTACTTTGCTTTACTTGTCTACACTTTGAGGTGCTTTTTACATGTTTTCTGGTACTAACCTATTAACAAGTTGCAACAGTGCCAGATGCCTGTTTTCTGTTGTTTTTGGTTTCAGAAAAGTTAGTAAAGAAATATTCTCGGAATTGGCCGGGACAAACGCCAAAGTCAATTACTTTCCATGGGGAACAAGAAGTCCAGAGGAGAGCCGAAGGGGCCGGCCAGGGGAGCTAGACCCACCCCAGGTGCGGGGGCGGGTGGGCCCGCGCCTGGCTAGGGTTTGGTGGCCCTGGCCGCCTCCCGGTCTCACCCCTTCGCCTATAAGAAGCCCCCGATGCAGAAACCCTGAGTATCTGATCAAATCTCCATGAAACCGTCTGTAGCCACCGCCACCATCGTCCCTAGATCGAGGGGATCTGAAGCTCTTCTCGGCACCCTACCGGAGGGGAGATCATCCCGGAGGCCTTCTCTTCAGTATGATCCATGAGTAGTTCCACCTTGGACTATGGGTCCATGTAGTAGCTAGATGGTAGTATCTCCTCCTTTGTGCTTTCATGTATAGATCTCGTGAGCTCCGTTCATGATCAAGATCTAATCTATTTGTAATCATGCATGTTGTGTTTGCGGGGATCCGATGGATATTGAGATTATTATGTTGGTTTGATTAATGGTTTTATCTTTATGATCCTATCATGTCTGTGTTGTTTGTGATATTGCATGCTCTCCGTTTATAGTGGTTATCTCGGCCAAGTAGTTGCTAGTGACTCCAAGAGGGGGTATTTATGCTCGATAGTGGGTTCATGCCTTTAGTTTCCAAGGGAAGTGACAGAAATCTCTTCGGTTGTAGATGTGTTATTGCTACTAGGGAGAAAACAACGGTCTCTTGTTCATGGAACATGTGGACTGTTTACCTTACACACTTTTCTTAAAGCAGTTGTCTGTTGCTTGCAACTTAATACTGGAGGGGGTTTGGATGATATCTGAAGGTGGACTTCTAGTCATAGATGCAGTTGGATGACGGTCTATGTATATTATTGTATTGCCCAATCAACTTCATAGGATATTTCTGGCTAGTAATTGCATTGTTATGCCTTGCTCAATTCCTGTCAATTGCCTCGCTGTAATTTGTTTACCCTTCATGCCATGTTGTTTATCTAAGGAGAGCACCTCTAGTGAACTATGGACCCCGTTCCAATCTTTACCATTGATACATCTTCCACTGTTACCTGTTTACTTGTTGCAAACCATTACCTTCCACACCATATGTTTAATCCTTTGTTACAGCAAACCGGTGAGCTTGACAACCTCACTGATTCGTTCGGGCAAAGTCTTGAGTTTGTGTTGTGCAGGTCTCCGCGTTACTCGCACAACCTGTGTGATGTTTCCTTCCTCCTTCTGGTTCGATAACCTCGGTCTCAACTGAGGGAAGACTTGTTGCTTGCTGCTTCACACCCTGCTCAACAAAGTGCTCCACGTCAGCACCAGTCATCAGGCAGTTGAATAAACAAAACAAGTTCTTCTAATAGAATTGTTACCTAGGACGTGTGCATAACACGGTCCAAAGGTTTTTTTTAATTCAAAGGATGCTAAAAGCGTATGCAAACTTCAATGGTTGAAGTGAGCATCGCGGAGTTGGAATCTTCACCATGGTGAAACTGTTAAAAGAATTTAAATTCGTCGGAGACAATGAAGATGCTTGCATTTGCAAGGAATTAAGTGGGAGCACTAAGACATATTTCTAATACATTGTGTGGAAGACATATTGTTGATTGGAAATGATGTATCTTTTATTAACACATGTTAAGAATTTCATCTCGATGAAAGACTTAGGCAAAACCCAAATATTTCGATCAATATCTATATAGATAGATTGAGATGCTAATATGGTTGTGCCAAATGTACATAGATGAGATATTAAATGAGTTCAATATGGAAATGACAAGAAAGGTTCTTGCCACACAGAAAGGATTAAATCGAAATTCAAGTGTATCGACACTTGGTAAGTGAAACAAAGATTCAAGTATTGATTGATACTTGATGAATAAAATCACAAAGAGTATTTTTTAATCATACTGTGATGTGTACAAATCCAAATATGTCCTATGCTCTAAATGTTATGAGCATATACCAGAGTGATTCATAAGATGATCATTGGATGATAGTAAGGATATTCTTATGATCTTTTTGAAGAACTAAGAATATATTATTTTTGTAAGAGGTGACAAATAGATGGTTAGTTCATTGTAAAAGTACTACATTGATACTAGTTTTGTCACAAAGTACAAATTAAAGATTATCTCAATCTAAACTAAGGATGGCACAATATAATGGAAATTAAGTTCCATAATGGATTTGGATGAGTTCCAAAGTTAAGACATTGTGATAGATACTACAACAAAAGTCTAAGTATATGACTGCTATTATAGCAACATAAGAGGGCATTTGTGTCAAGTAGTTTGTTATCAAACTAGGTCTAGTTCACAGTGGTATAGTAATATGAAGATATATTGTACGACAATATTGTAAACATGTTTTAACCCCAAGGAACTAAAGGTATCACCAAAGGACCAAATTTATACAAAGCCATATCATTAGAGAATAAGTGATGCGTAGATACGCAAAGACGTTCAATTACACACGGACCTGAAAGTGTCGGATCCGAAGATCGGTTGACCACTAGCAACCGTGTACATACAACACCGGAAAGCCATAGGTGTTGAATACACAAAGATTTGAAACTAGATTATTGACTCTAGTGCAAGTGGGAGACTGTTGGAGATATGCCCAAGAGACAATAATAAAGTGGTTATTATCATATCTTCATGCTTATCATAAATGTTTACATACCATGCTATAATTGTATTAAACGGAAACATTAATACTTGTGTGATTTGTAAACATAAAAGAGTCCCTAGTAAAGCCTCTTGTTAAACTAGCTTGTTGGTTAATATATGATCATAGTTTCCTGATCATGAACATTGAGATGTTATTAACAACAAGGTCATATCATTAGAAGAATGATGTGATGGACATACTCCTATAGTTAAGCGTAGCATAAGATCAAGTCATTCAAATAGTTCACTTGCTATAAGCTTTCAAATACATAGTAACCTAAATCCTTCGACCATGATATCATGCTAATCACCATCACCAAAAGGATGCTTTGATGACATCAAACACCACTCCATAACTAGGTGGCTATAAAGGTGGCATTGAGTGTTCGGAAAATATGGGTTGAGGCACATGGATCAAGAGTGAGATTTGTCCATCCATATGATGGATAGATATACTCTGGGCCCTCTCAGTGGAATGTCATCCAATTAGCCTGCAAGCATGTGACTGGCTCACAAGGGATCATATATCACAGGAACGAGAAAAGAGTACTTATCGGTAACAATGTTGAACTAGGTATGCAGAGATACCGACGATGAGACCTTGGATAAGTAAACTATCACGAGACCAAGGTAAATTGGTATCGTATGTAAGTGGTTCATTCGATCAGAAATAAATCATAAAAATATGTCGGAGCCATATGAATTTCCAGATTCCTCTATTGGTCATTGATCGGAGAAGAGTCTCGGTCATGTCTGCATAATTCACAAACCGTAGAGAGACACACATAAGGATTCAATGTTGTTTAGTAGATATGGAATGTAAGTAGGGAGACCGAATGTTGTTCGGAGTCTCAGATGGGATCCGGGATATCACGAGGAGATCCGGAATGGTCCGAAGAATAAGATTCATATAAGGAAAGTCCAATTCTGGAGTTCGGGAATGATTCCGATGTTTTCATCGGAGAGGTTCTAGAAGGGTCTAGAAGGTTCACCGGACCGGAAGGGGAAGGGTACATGAATGTGTCATGGATAAGTGGAATGATTGAATCATGTCTCAGGTTACTTGGGTGGGCATTTGCAAGAAAGAAATTGAGCTCCAAATTGAAAGTCAAAAGGCAAGTTTGAAAAGTCAAACAGGGACAATGTATCCTAGTGGAGGAAAGAAAGAATCCTTCTTTCCCTCCACCACAAGCCAACAAGGAGAGGGAGTTGGGGAAGGATTCAAACTCCCGCTCTCCCAAGCTGCCCCCCTCTCATAAATAGAGGGGAGGGGTTCCCAAAGAGACACACAACACCATCCCCTCCCCACCAAGCCGCCGCGCCGCCGCCAAGCGCCGCCGCTGGCTCGTCGTCGCCGCCTTATCCGCTGCCGTCCATGCCTCCTCTTCTTCGGCCCTCTAAACCCTAGATCACCGGAAACCCTAGATCCACCATAACCTGCTCTGGCTTAGGCGAAGCCCTGCAGTATCTTCCCTCTACTTCCGACACCACGCCGTCGTGCTACCGGAATCGCGAGGGGAGAACTACAACCTCCGTTGCCTGCTGGAACAAGGAAGGGGAAGGTTTTCATCGAGTACCGAACGTGTGACCGACTGCGGAAGTGCTGCCGGAACGCAGCGCCGGAAGGATCGTCTACGCGATCTTGAGATCGGCAAGATACGACTACATCGCCCACGAGAATGTGCTCTAGTTAACCGCTTTGGAATCTTCGGGGGTGAGTAATCTAATCGACTCGTTGCTACAATCTAGTAAATATATCTTGGCTTGTTTGTGTGCATGTGGTAGATTTTTTTGTTTTTCATGCTACGAACTCCAACAATTAAATCATCTTATATATAATGGTTGCTATACAATAATAAATATAGATATATTCTTTGCATATCCTTAACTATCTTAAACCTTTATCATTACATTCATTAAGAGGAAATAAAAATCATTTTATAAGATCATAAAAAAATCCCAAAACTCTAAAACCCTAATTTCTACTTGTTTTGTTTAATATAAAAACCTCTCATATTATCATGAAATTTATACATACAAGAAATACATAAATAGAAAATTAGCTATGATGAATCCCTGCATTATTCTAATAATTACACAAAAGTTCTTAGTAGTTTATACTTTGTGAAAATTAAATTTGAAATGAAATTGTAACATAGAAAAACAGAAAACAAAAAATGTAAACAGAAAAGGAAAAAACAAAGGGAAATCGTTTCTAGACCTAGGCCCATTCCTCCTCATTGATATCTGACGCTCGTGTGCAATAGCAGCCGTCCTCCTCCCGCTTCGCTACGGCCCACTTGGCCCAAGTCTAGCCCATACCGGTTCATCCCCTGTCATTTCTTCGTCATCCTCATGCAGGCAGGCAGCTGCGTGCCAATGCTGCCGCCGTTGATCTTCGCAGGCAGCTGCGTGCCAGACGTGCGTGCTACGAGCTTTACCATGGTGTGCTGCATCTCCACGGTTAAGGAATCGAGCCGGGAGCCCGTAATCCCCCCGTATCGAGCCTGTCTTACCGAAGTCTGGCCACCGCGGTCCTCGTCGATTTCGACCACCTCTGGTCACGCCAATCACTCCACTGCAGTCCTGGTGAGCTTCTGAGCCTCGTAGACCTCTTCGATTCGTCGCTTGCTCATCGTAGCAACCTACCACCGTGTAACTGTCACTGCCGGCGTCGTTCACCATCGCAGCGGCTACTCCGGCGACCTTAACTAAGCGGCGCCACCACTATTAGGTTCGTTGCATCGCGTATTGTCAAACCCGACCAACCAAACTTCTAGAACTACCTCTTGCGCTGTCTCCGATGATGTTCCGGCGAGGATCTGGCGAGATGACGTCAGGATGATGTCACCCTTGACCGGGTCCGCATGTTGACTGGTCCACGCCAACGTGGCGTGCCGACGTGGCCCTGACCCCACTTGTCTGTGGCTTGGGCTAGAACCAGTCCGAGTTTAGAAAGTTATTTCCTGTTTAATGAATAAATAAAACAATATAAATTCAAACAAAAATATTTCCAGAAATTTAATAAAATGATTAAATCTTGTTAAATCAATAACTTTTGTTTTATAATTCAGAAAAATATGTTTAAAATATGAAAATGTTTAGAAAGATAAAATCTATAATTTAACTTTATTATCAAACATTATTATGTTAACTATTTAATTAAATATTATTTAATAAAGATTTTATAAGTAATAATACTTTGAAAATTCATATTTTAATATTGGTAAATGTTAGAAATATAAATAATATACCAAAAATCTTATAAAAATAAGAAATATAATTTTAAACTATAATCATGTATTATTTCACCTAATTAAATATTTATTATTTCTTAAGTGTTTATAAAATAATAAATCTTATAAAATTATATTTTAATATTTAAAAATCATAAAATTAATGTAGTATACCAAAATGATCACAAAAATAATATCTACATGTTAAAAGTATAACATTCTAGTTTTGAAGTAAGTATAAATTTAGTATCCTAATTCTCAATTTAGTATAAACTTGTTAAACTCATCTCTATTTGAAATTCTCAATTGTTATTACTCAATCACAAAAAGTTCAAATTCCCCCTCATTTTCATGTCCTAAAAATGAAATGCACAAATTCAATATCAGCCTCTAGTCCATATTTTAATTCTTAGGGTCATTACAATGTCCATGATTGGGAAACCTCGATCGCTAGTCGACTATAGGTTAGTAGGGGCTTGATTTGTTTACATACCACACGTGTATTAATTTTTCCGCTTAACACAACTATAGCATGGTATAAAACTATTAAAAACATATGAGATTTAATAATAAGAATATTTTTATTATTGGCCTCTAGGGTATATCTCCAACGATAACAACAAGAACATCTTAAAAACAAATGTACAGGCGCACATGCATGATACCAAACCTGGCCAACGGCCGTGCTGGCCTGCGGCACGCAAAAAAAGCCCGGCACGAGCCCGTTAGCAGGTGTCTGGCGAATATTTGGAACAAATATGCAAAAAGGGGCATCCGCGTGGTTCGAAACCCAGACCTGCTGCTCTCCCGCGCTCCTCTCTACCACTGGGACACCGAAACTTAATTGTTATAGTGTATATCAGGATGTTTTTAAAGGCAAATTTCTACGGGCCAACGGAAAAAGGCTATGGCCCAGCGTTCCTAACATGCCACGGGCTAGCCAGTGAAGAAACGGGCTGGGCTCGGGCCTCGAAGCTGGGCACGCGTTCCGGCCCGGCATGACACGTTTGCTTGGCGGGCCACGACGGGTCGTGCCGGGCCAGGCCCGTTTGGCACGTGTCAGGCCGGCCCGCTGGCCAGGTTTGCATGATACCTTCAGTGAGATCGGTCGATGAGTTCCTGCCTCCTCTTCACCTGCAGCCGCCGCCTCCTATTCCTCCTATAACCGTCGGTCGAGATCCTACCTCATCTTCTGCCCGCAGCCGCCTGCAGCTCCTATTCCTCCTACAGATGCCCCGCCCGCCCCATTAGCCAAGGATTGCCGCCTCACCTACTCGTCGGCTACCATGCCTCCTCCCCCTCCTCCCGGTCGGTGGAGGCGCGTGGTGTGGCGGCGACGAGCGGAAGAAGCGTAAGGGGGAGCACAAACGGTTGTGGGATAGGCATAGGGCGCAGGGTGAGCGTAAGCTATTATTGTGAAATAGCAGAATTGGGGGAACCGGCTCAACCCTCAATGGGGTGGCCTATCATATATATATATAATGAGTATGTTACAATTGGTACAATACACGTACACAATTATAGAAGCTATACACAGTCTAACACCCTCCCTCAATCTTAGCCACTTCCTAAAGAATCTAGAAGGGTAAGATTGCGCCTACATGTCTCAAACTGTGATAGAGACAACGGCTTGGTTAAGATGTCTGCAAGTTGATCCTTATAAGAGATGAACCTAATCTGTAGTTGCTTCTGTGACACACGTTCCCGCACAAAGTGATAGTCAACTTCGATGTGTTTCGTTCGGGCATGGAATACCGGATTTGCAGAAAAGTATGTAGCATCGATGTTATCACACCAAAGGATAGGAGGCTGCGGTTGAGATATACTCAACACCTGAAGCAAAGACTGTGCCCAAATAATCTCTGCAGTAGCATTAGCCACAACCTTATACTCGGCTTCAGTACTGCTACCTGAGACAGTACCCTATTTCCGAGCATTCCAGGCGATCAAATTAGAGCCAAAGAACACAGCATAGCCCCCCGTGGATCGCCTGTCATCCGGACTGCCAGTCCAGTCTGCATCAGAATACGCCGAGAGGACCCCAGAGGGGTTCGGTCGTATATGCAGCCCATGAGACACTGTCAGACGGACATAGCGTAAGATACGCTTAACAATTGACCAATGAGTGTCGCGAGGCGTCTAAAGATACTGACAAACATTGTTGACAACATAAGATATATCTGGTCTCGTGATCGTCAAATACTGGAGACCACCAACAATACTTCTGTACTCTGTCACATCAGCAGGAGACAGAAGCTCACCATCAACAGCAGTGATCTTATCAATGGTAGACATAGGCGTAGTAGTCGTCTTGCACTTAAGCATCCCGTCCCGCTGCAACAAGTCCAATGGATACTTCTTTTGCGTCATAACAAGTCCATCAACACGATAAGCAACATCCACACCAAGAAATTAATGGAGCTTCCCAAGATCCTTAACATCAAAATCAGTACAAAGAGAGCGAACAAGAGCATCGGCAGCTGACTGAGAGGAGCTGACCAAAATAATATCATCCACATAGACCAAAAAGTACATAGTGACCTCAGGCTTCTGTAGAAGAAACAACGACGAATCAGCAGTGGACGGTGCAAAACCATGAGCATGAAGAGATGTAGCAAGACGGGCATGCCAGGCACGAGGAGCTTGCTTCAAGCCATATAGTGCTTTGGTAAGATAACAGATATGATCAGGACGGTCAAGATCAGAAAACCCAGGCGGCTGTCGCATATAAACTGAAGGGAATATGCCCTAAGAGGCAATAATAAAGTGTTTATTATGTGTATTCCAAGTATATGATAGATGTTTATTTTGCATGCTATAATTGTATTAATACGGAAACGTTAATACATGTGTGTTTAATAAACAAACAGAAAGTTCCTAGTTATGCCTCTCTCATAACTAGCTCGTTGATTAACAAGATGATCAAGGTTTCCTGATCATGGACATTGGATGTTGTTAATAACGGGATCACAACATTAGTGTAATGGTGTGATGAACATTCATCCGAAGTATAGCATTACGATCAAAGTCATTGAGTTTATATTGCTATAACAACTTACGAAGTGATCCTAATCCTTAGACCATGAGATCATGTCAATCACTAACACCGGAAGAGTTTCTTGATAACATCAAACGTCACACCGTAACAGGGTGATTATAAAGATGGATTCAGAACTAATAAAGTTTTATGTTGAGGCTCATGGATCGAGAGTGGAATTTGTTCATCCCGATGACGGATAGATATACTATGGGCCCTCTCGGTGATATCACATTGATTAGCTTGCAAGCAAGTGATTTGATCACTAGAATGTTATATCACAGGAACGAGAAAAGAGTGCATGTCGGTAACGAGATCAAACTAGGTATGGAGATACCGATGATCGAATCTCGGACATGTAATATATCGTGAAACAAAGGGATTAAGATACTAGCGTAAAAGGTTCCGACGATCACAAGAAAGTCATCGTTGAATGTGTGGGAGTCAGTATGGGTCTCCAGATCCCGCTTCTGATTATTGATCCGAGAGGGGTCTCGATCATGTCCGCATTATTTACGAACCGTAGGGTGACACACTTAAGAGACACCGACATCCAATTGGAGCAAATGTTTCATGCCGAAAGAATGAACAAGCGCAGGAATTTATTTCACTAGATACCGAAACAGGTTTTCGGGTGAAATTGCATAAAGTGGTTATGCATGTGAAATGGAATTCTAGCAAGGGGTTATTTGTGAATGTTTGTCATTAAAGTAATTGACAAAATTCTGAATAAAATAAAAGAGTTTTATTTAATGAGAGTTTGCATTAAATTTGGTGGAAATTTAATGGGAATTTGAGTGGACTTTTGAGTGGAGGGAAGTTAAAGGAGATTTGTGAGTGGAGTGTCCACCCACATGAAGAGGGGAGGGCAAGGGGGCAAACCCATGCGCCGGCCACCCCCTTGGGGTTCCCCCCTCCTCCTATAAAAGGAGCCCCCCTCCTCACTTGTCTCTCACACCTCCTCGTGAAGGATCTCTCTCCCCCTCTAGAATTTATCCCCCATGGTCTCGGACTAGCGAGATACATGTTCCCGGTGGCTATTCGGCAAGAAAGAGTTGTGCTTCCGCTGCATCGCTGGAGCGAGGAGGCGGAGGTTGCTCGGTGCCTCGAACGTGTGTGCGAGCACGGATGCGCTGCTGATTTGCGGCGCTAGGACTTCCTCTCGATCTTGAGATCGGCAAGAGATCGTCTACATCAACCACGAGTTGAACTCGTTAAGCTTTGTCGGTCTTCAAGGGTATGTTCTCTACGGATATACATCCGCCCGTTGTTTGTATCTAGTAGATAGATCTTGGTATATAGTTCATATCGTAGGAAATTTTTTGTTTTCTATGTTGTGAACCCTACAGTGGTATCAGAGCCGGATCTATGCGTAGATACTTTACACGGGTAGTACACATATGAGTATGTGGGCGATGATGATCATGTTGTTGCTCCTTTGTTGTAATTTTGGATATTGGTGGCATAGTGGGATGAAGCGGCCCGGACAAACTTTACATGTCCTCGCACATGAGACCTGTTCCACGCTTGACATGCAACTAGTTTGCATAAGTGGCTAGCGGGTGTCTGTCTCTCCTACTATAGTCAATATCTATTTTGCAAGCGAGTTGTCAACAATTTGATTATCCTCGTTGTGGTTCATGTTCGTAGGTAAGAACGGTTCTATCTCGAAAGCCCTAAGCCACGTAAAACTTGCAATGGATAAATTAGAGGCGTCTAGTTTAGATTGTTGCTGGGCTAGTGTTATGATATGGTAGTGTTGTAAGTAGAAGTATGAGATGATACTCTTACAACACACATAGCGTGTAAAATCCATAGACCTTGGATTTACACATATAGGTATGATAGTGATCATACCACGATGCACATGATAGAGATCATCTGCGGGAACCATATAATTTCACTAATAAACATATGATGTTTGATAGCATCTTATATTGCTTGTTTAGCGCTTTGTTAGCATAATAAGATGATCCCTCATTTAAATATCAAGATAAGAATGTGTTCTTCCTTTAGTATGCACCGATTATGTTTTCGTCGCTCCAAGACATCACGTGATGATCGGGTGTTCTTGGATCCACGACCATATTTCGGGTGTAAAACAGTTACACACGCGAATACTAAGGTTCTAACTTAGAGAGCCTAGCATGTACAGACATGGCCTCGGAACACGGACCGAAAGGTTAAGCATGAGTCATATAGTTGATATGATGCCCATTTGATGCTCGCCTTTGAAGCTATACCGACTCACGTGATGATCGGACTTGGTGTAGTGGATTTGGTTCATGTAATCACCAAAAAGGCACGAGGGATGTCGTTTTTGAGTGGGAGTTCATTCGTAATATAGATTAGTTGAACTCAATCTATCATACACTTAGTCTAAACTTTACAAATTCTGTTGTAGATGGCACCACCTGCTTTTAATTTCAATGTGTTCATGGAGAAAGAGAAACTAGCAACGAACGGTAGCAACTTTACCGAATGGGCCATGAATTTGAGGATTCTCCTCTCTGCTGCACAAAAGCAATATGTGCTAGAAGCGCCGTTAGGCCCCCCACCTTTTGATGATGCCCCTGACGAGGAGAAGAATGTCTATCAGACTCGTCAGGAGGACCACAACTTAGTTCATTGCGGCATATTATATGGGCTAGAGCCGGAACTTCGAAAGCGTTTAGAAAACGGCAATGCATTTGATACAATGGGTGAGTTGAAAATGATTTTCAACACACATGCTGCTGTAGAGACCTACAACGCTTCAGAAAAGTTCTTTAGCTGCATGATGGAAGAGCACAGCTCCGTTAGTGAGCATGTACTCAAGATGTCGGGTTACACCGATAAGCTTGTGTCCTTGGGAATATTGATTCCCATTGACTTAGGTGTGGCATCCCGCAAAACCACTACTAGAAAATCGCGTTGTTTTTGTGCATTGCATCATCATGACCGCATGCTCATGTCATCATGCCACATTGCATTTGAGCATCGTCATCATCTTGCATTTGCTTGCATAAAACTATTTGCGGAAAAACCTATTTTTGTTTTCTAAAACGCTCCATCTTTGTTCAAACGCAAAACCCGGGTCTCCGGATTATTTTGTTTTGTCCGCTATCGGTTTGCAGAAGCTTTGTTCTAAACAAATAAAATATTAAATTATTTTAGGGGGGCAGTCGAACGGGCCGATTCGACCCGAACGACCGCCCCTAGAAATAAAATCGGTTCACCCCAAAATCCCTAGTTCACCCCATCCGAATCTACCCACCCCTCTGGCCACCTCACCCCGGCCAATCCCCACCCGACACGTCACTCTGCCCAAACTCCTACCCACTCCCTAGCTGCCACGTCACCTACCCCTCTCCCCTCCCCACTCTCTCTCCACCTCTCTCACCCAGCCGGCCACACACACCCACACACGCTGCCCCACCTGCCAGTTCCACCACCTGCACCCTGGCCCCCACCTGTCGGCCCTGCCACCAACCCCACCGGGCCCACCACTCCTCTCTCCTCCCCCACGCGCCTTCTCTCCCTCCCCACGTCCTCTCCCTCCTCTCTGAGCCTCTCCCCCACCCGTCCTCCAACCGCCCGACGGCACCGCCTCCTCTCCCGCCTCAGGCCGGCCTCGCCCCTTCCCCACCGCCGTTCACCGCCCTCCTCCCTCGTCTGCGGCCCTGCCGCCTGGGCCTTCACCGCCGCCCGAGCACCTCCCCCGACGCGACCGCCCGCCACCGATCCTTCCCCCTCCCCCTTCGAGCTCGCCTCCGGCCAGGGCCGTCGCCGCCGCTCGGCCCTCCCCGACAACCGCCGCCGCGTGCTCCCGCGCCAGGCCCCGCGCCGCCAGACCCCTCCTCCCTCAGCCGCCGTTCGCCGCCGGTCCGCCCCCTCCGGCAGCACCCCATCCGCCGCCGCCCTCCTCCTCGTCTGCGGCCGTTCCGGCCCGCCCGAGCTCGCCGCCCCACCGCTAGCCCCGGCCGCGGCCGAGCTCGCCCCGAGCTCCGCGCCCCGCCAAGCTCCGCCCCGGTCGCCGGCCCCGCCCCGCTCCGGCGAGCACCGCGCCAACCGCCCGCGGCCCTCTCCCTCTGCAACCGGCCGCCCGACGCCGCCCTGCGGGCCCCCGCCTCCTCGCCGCGCCCCCGACCTCCCCATCTGCCGCCGCCATGCCCGAGCTCCTCCCCGAACCCCTCCGTCGCGCGACCCCCTCCCCGTCGACCTCCGGCGTCGCCTCGTTGACGCCGTCGAGGCCTTCCCGAGCGCCGCCGCATGGTCCCTGTTCGCCAGCGACTCGCCAAGCTTCGCTTCCGGCCGCGCTGCCGTCCTTAGGTCTCTCTGCCTCGGTCGCTTTGCCCGTCTCCTTTGCATGTATGTCATGTGTTTGTGTGGTTCTATGGGCACCTAAATGTTGGTTTGTCCTCTGATTTGCACAAGCTTCAGGCAGACGTGCAGGCGCCCTTACGGTTATCCTCCAAGATATATCTCGACAAGAACTCGAAAGAAGCCATGCGGCCATGGGTTGCCAAGACGTGTCAAGGTCTTCTCTTCGATCGGCGCGGACAAACGGTACCCCTAGGCCTCCAACATGGTGCGACATGTGCTTCTACCAGAGCATAAGCCCGCGGAACCCTGATGCCGTCGACACGGAACCCGAGTTTGCCATCACGGATATGTGGCGCCACACCCCAAGATCTCCTTTAAGGAACGCCCAGTTCTTCCTCCCGAACGCCAAGTCCGACCCGACCCGCAGACCCGACAAGATCCTCGCAACGAGAAGAACGACATCGACCAGGGCGAATCCAATGCGCCCCCGACACCAAACCAGGGCCCCCTTCCCGGATGCGACAAGATCTACTTCCCGGATCCGAAGACCCCGGTACCCGATCCACTCAAGTTCGCCATCGACGACAAGATCGGCGCCGACCCGGAAGAACCCGATGCGCCCCGACGCCGAACCAAGTTCTGCTTCCCGGTTGCGACAAGACCTACTCCGATGTCCGAGATGTTCCTACCGAGAACGTTCCGTCGAACCCTGAACCCTGAGACCGAACCCCAAACCCCGGAACCTCAAGTTCGTCGAGACCCTCTAATGTGTGAACCCCTTCCCGAAACCCTATTTTATAATATAATACAACTTGTCGCATATTAATTGTTCATGCATGCATCCTTGTCATGTGGTTTGGGGGCCTTACGCCGATTCACCTTATAATTAAATATGGGGCCCATATGCGGGCAAATCTAGCCTTATATTGGCCTCATTTAAATTTGTGTAGCGAACCGGTGATATATTTTGCCTTGTTCAAACAACATTTAATTTGCGGGGTAGATAAATAACTCGAACCGTTTAATTAAATGTCGGGACCCCGGTTCCGCTTAATCTTGCCTAATTGCATCGCATCTTTGCCATGCCATACATCATGCATGCATCATGCCCGATCTTTTGCCGTAGTATTAAATATTGCATCCGGTGTTTATTCTAATGTTTTGCTTCTTCGCGGATAAGGCCGTTGAGTTGATGTGAGCTTCTCCCCGATCTTCGGTTGAACCTTCGACAATGTTTTCAGGCGAGCATCTCCCCCTTTCTACCTATCTTACTTTTATAGTATTTATTCCCTCTTGTTGATCTATTGCTATCTGTGTTGCGATGCTCTAGTTTCCGTACCCGTGATATTCCCTTGCAGCCCTATATTGCCTTGGACACATCCTATTACCCGTTGATTGGTAGATAGTTGGACTTGCGCGCCGTAGTCGCTTGCTCATATGCTGTTGCGTGTCGTCAAGTACCACAGTTGTTGGAGAATTGCCGCATGTTTAATGTTGGAGATGATCATGGCTTTAATTATCATTCACTTTAATTATTGTTTAATAACTAAAATTGAAGTAGGTAAGCAGAGGCACCAGTGGGTGATAGATAATATTTGGTTTCCGACCGCCCACTTGTGTCCCGTAGGACCCCGAGTTCTTGACACCTGTTCCGAGATCGAGCGCGCTAACCACATGTGGGGAGATATGGGCCCCCCATCGATTTAGTACCTGATTTCAAAGTATTGTACTGGGGGCCACAAGTAGTTTGGGGCTTTATTACTATCCTGTACTTATGCCATGCTTTACTGCTTTATTTACGATTGTGTGAGGAGCACGCTGTACTGTTTTGGAAGCGGAGTGTTTTCGCGGTATCGACAGTCCCCGTTTGGGGATTTGCTGTCGTTTACAGCCACTGTCGCAAACCCTAAGTCCGTTTCGGAGACCGGCCGACTTTGTTGCGGGTGTACTTAGTGGGGTGGCCCCCCGTGCTTGCTTTGGGTCTGGGAAACGTCATGACTTAGGCCCCGCCGACATACCGATGGGTGTATGTTAACTGATCTGGCAAAAGGGGTCGAAGTGCGTGTGGATACTTTGGTGCACCCCTGCAGGGTTTAATCTTTTCGAGAAGCCGTGTCCGCGGTTATGGACGACTTGGAGCACAGTGCTTGAACATAGACAACTATAACTAAAGTTTACTGTTATAAATTGACTTGTATCCGATATGACTAGTAATCAGCTTCATCACAACGGAATGGCTAAATAAAAGTACCAACAACTGCTGGGTTTTGGGATATCTCATGCTATCGTATATTTGACTAGTAAGTGTCGCAACTACAACGGAATGGTTAACTAAAACGGCCCACTGATTATTTTTGTCAGGATGATTACCTATACCTGACTAGTAATTGCCGCAACGACAACCGAATAAGTAAAACGGCCAACTGTGTGAGTTCCTCGGTTGACTTCCTCGTTTGGTCTCGAGGGGGAATACCAGGATGGGATTGTTTGGTGTTAGTATCAGGTTGGATCCGGCTAGGTCATTCTTATCCCTCTCTGATAACCGCCAGTTGTATCGAGTCTCTGTAGGTTGTTTAGTGCATGCTGCCGCTGCCGCTCAGTCCACCATACCTATGTAGGCGAGGACCGCCGAATTCTAGTCTCGCCGTGTACTGGCCTCAGTACTGACGCTCCTTCTTTTTCCTTTGCCCTTTGTCGGCACCCCTTTTGTTTAAGCAGGTTTTGAGATCGACGTCGTTAGAAGGGTTACCCTTCCGGCTTGGCCTGGGCAGGGTTATGGACGCCATTGGTTATTCTGCAGGGCTCTTAGCCCCATTTGCATCTTGTCCGTAGTCGGACGCTCTATCATTTTCAAGGTGATTTGGATCTTTGTATATTATATCTGTATTCTTGACTCATGGAGTCGCTGTTATATATATCTGTTCTGTGGGTCCCATCGAGGACTGTTGTGTAATGTTATTACTTCGTTTTCCACCCGCACGAAAGTGCCTGGTGGGCACCTTTGAATCGTTTCTATGCGGGTTTGGCGGGTTTCGCTAAAACTTGCATAGGTCCGATTCTGAGGGTGTTACATTAGGCATCCATCGTGTTCTGCAGTCTCTGCCACCTAGCTATAAGAGCTTCGTGATGAACTATAATATGCAAGGCATGAAGAAGTCTCTCCCCGAGCTTCTGTTAATGCTTAAAACTGCAGAAGTGGAGATCAAAAAGGAACATCAAGTGTTGATGATCAGTAGGAACACTGGTTTCAAGAAAGACAAGAAGGGAAAACGGAAGGGAAGTAAGGGCGGCAAGCCTGTTGCCGCGCCTGAAAAGAAACCCCGAGTTGGACCTAAGTCTGATTCCGAGTGCTACTATTGTAAGGGGACTGGCCACTGGAAGCGCAACTGCCCCAAGTATCTGGCAGACAAGAAGGCCGGCAAGGCAAACAAAGGTATATATGATATACATGTTATTGATGTGTACTTGACTAGTGCTCGCAGTAGCACCTGGGTATTTGATACCGGTTCAGTTGCTAATATTTGTAACTCGAATCAGGGGCTGCGGAACAAGCGACCGCTAGCAAGGGGTGAGGTCAAGATGCGTGTCGGCAATGGATCAAGCGTTGATGTGATCGCCGTCGGAACGCTGCCTCTCCACTTACCGTCGGGATTAGTTATAAACTTGAATAAATGTTATCTGGTGCCTGCACTGAGCATGAACATTGTATCTGGATCGTGTTTGATGCGAAGTGGTTATTCATTTAAATCCGAGAACAATGGTTGTTCCATTTATATGAATGAAATCTTTTATGGTCATGCACCGATGATGAATGGTTTATTTCTATTAGATCTCGATAATAATGTTACACATATTCATAATGTTGATGCTAAAAGGATTAAACTTAATGATGATATATCCGCATATATGTGGCACTGCCGTCTAGGTCATATTGGCGTTAAACGCATGAAGAAGCTCCATTCGGATGGACTTTTGGAATCACTTGATTATGAATCATTTGATACATGTGAGCCATGCCTTATGGGCAAGATGACTAGAATGCCGTTTTCCGGTTCAATGGAACGGGCGACAGATTTATTGGAAATCATACATTCTTATGTATGTGGTCCAATGAGTGTGTCGGCACGAGGTGGATATCGTTATTTTGTTACTTTCATGGATGATTTGAGTAGATACGATTATCTACTTGATGAAACACAAGTCTGAAACCTTTGAAAAGTTCAAGGAATTTCAGAATGAAGTGGAAAATCATCGTAATAGAAAGATCAAATTTCTACGGTCCGACCGTGGAGGTGAGTATCTAAGTTACGAGTTTAGCACTCACATGAAAGAGTGTGGAATTGTTTCACAACTCACACATGCCGGAACACCACAGCGAAATGGTGTGTCGGAACGTCGTAATCGTACTTTATTAGATATGGTTCGATCTATGATGTCTCTGACGGACTTGCCGTTGTCATTTTGGGGTTATGCACTAGAAACTGCTGCATTCACTTTAAATCGGGCACCATCTAAATCCGTTGAAAAGACACCGTATGAATTTTGGTTTGGAAACAAACCTAGGCTGTCATTTTTTAAAGTTTGGGGATGCGATGTTTATGTGAAGAAACTTCAACCGGATAAACTCGAACCCAAAGCGGAAAAATGCGTCTTCATAGGATACCCTAAAGAAACTATTGGGTATTCCTTCTATCACAGATCCGAGGGCAAGGTTTTTGTTGCCAAGAATGGATCCTTTCTAGAGAAAGAGTTTCTCGCGAAAGGTGTGAGTAGTCGGAAGGTAGAACTCGAAGAGGTTGTGGAACCTTCTCTTCAAAGTATGGCGAGTAGCGCAGCGCCGGAAGTTGTTCCGGAGTTGGCTCCACCTGTTGAAGAGGGAACTAATGATAATGATCATGAAACTCCAAAAGAGAGTACTACCGAACCTCGCAGGTCAAACAGGACGCGTGCAGCTCCCGAGCTGTACGGAAATCCTGTCATGAATTTCATGGTTGATGAAAATGATGACCCTGCGACGTATGAAGAAGCGATGATGAGCCCGGATTCCAACAAATGGTTAGAAGCCATGAAATCCGAGATGGAATCCATGTATGAAAATCAAGTTTGGAACTTGGTGGAATTACCTCACGACCGAAAGGCCGTGGAGAACAAATGGATTTTCAAAAGGAAAACTGATGCTGATGGTAATGTGACCGTCTATAAAGCTCGACTTGTCGCAAAGGGGTTTCGACAAATTCAAGGAGTTGACTATGATGAGACTTTCTCTCCCGTAGCGATGCTAAAGTCAGTTAGGATTATGTTAGCAATTGCTGCAAATTTCGATTATGAGATATGGCAGATGGATGTCAAAACCGCGTTTCTCAATGGTAATATTGAAGAAGAGTTGTATATGATACAACCAAAGGGTTTTGTCGATCCTAAGGATGCTAACAAGGTGTGCAAGCTTCAGCGATCCATCTATGGATTGAAGCAAGCATCACGAAGTTGGAATCTCCGCTTTGATGAGGTGATCAAAGAGTTTGGATTTGTCCAAACTTATGGAGAAGCTTGTATTTACAAGAAAGTGAGTGGGAGCAATGTGGCATTTCTGATATTATATGTGGATGACATATTATTGATCGGAAATGATATAGATCTTTTAAACAGTGTTAAAAGTTATCTAAACAGCAAATTTTCAATGAAGGACCTAGGTGAAGCGTCATACATATTAGGCATAAAGATCTATAGAGATAGATCTAGGCGCCTAATAGGGCTATCACAAAGTACATACCTTGATAAGATTTTAAAGAAGTTTAAAATGGACGGAAGTAAGAAGGGGTTCTTACCTATGTTGCAAGGCAAGACATTGAGTAAGACTCAAAGTCCGGCTTCGACGGAAGAAAGAGAGATAATGGACAAAGTCCCCTATGCTTCAGCCATAGGCTCTATAATGTACGCCATGCTATGTACAAGACCGGATGTGGCACATGCTATTAGTTTGACTAGTAGGTACCAATCGGATCCAGGTTTGGAACACTGGATAGCGGTCAAGAATATCCTTAAGTACTTACGAAGAACTAAGGATATGTTTCTTGTATACGGAGGTGAAGAAGAGCTCGTCGCTAAGTGTTATGTCGACGCTAGCTTTGACACCGATCCGGATGACTCTAAGTCTCAATCCGGATACGTATTTCTCATGAATGGCGGAGCGGTTAGTTGGAGGAGCTCCAAACAACCCGTGGTAGCGGGATCAACAACGGAGGCCGAATATGTTGCTGCTTCAGAAGCGGCTCAGGAAGCAGTTTGGATGAAGGAGTTCATATCCGAACTAGGAGTGGTGGCAAACGCGTTGGACCCAATGGTGATCTATTGTGACAACAATGGTGCCATTGCCAATGCCAAAGAGCCAAGGTCTCACAAGCATTCCAAGCATATTAAGCGCCGGTTTCACTCCATCCGCGAGCATGTCAAGGATGGAGATATAAAGATTTGTAAAGTACATACGGATCTCAATGTAGCAGATCCGTTTACTAAAACTCTCCCTAGAGCAAAACATGATCAACACCAGAACTCAATGGGTGTTAGATTTATCACTATGTAACTAGATTATTGTCTCTAGTGCAAGTGGGAGACTGAAGGGAATATGCCCTGAGAGGCAATAATAACGTGTTTATTATGTGTATTCCAAGTATATGATAGATGTTTATTTTGCATGCTATAATTGTATTAATACGGAAACGTTAATACATGTGTGTTTAATAAACAAACAGAAAGTTCCTAGTTATGCCTCTCTCATAAACTAGCTCGTTGATTAACAAGATGATCAAGGTTTCCTGATCATGGACATTGGATGTTGTTAATAACGGGATCACAACATTAGTGTAATGGTGTGATGAACATTCATCCGAAGTATAGCATTACGATCAAAGTCATTGAGTTTATATTGCTATAACAACTTACGAAGTGATCCTAATCCTTAGACCATGAGATCATGTCAATCACTAACACCGGAAGAGTTTCTTGATAACATCAAACGTCACACCGTAACAGGGTGATTATAAAGATGGATTCAGGACTAATAAAGTGTTATGTTGAGGCTCATGGATCGAGAGTGGAATTTGTTCATCCCGATGACGGATAGATATACTCTGGGCCCTCTCGGTGATATCACATTGATTAGCTTGCAAGCAAGTGATTTGATCACTAGAATGTTATATCACAGGAACGAGAAAAGAGTGCATGTCGGTAACGAGATCAAACTAGGTATGGAGATACCGATGATCGAATCTCGGACATGTAATATATCGTGAAACAAAGGGATTAAGATACTAGCGTAAAAGGTTCCGACGATCACAAGAAAGTCATCGTTGAATGTGTGGGAGTCAGTATGGGTCTCCAGATCCCGCTTCTGATTATTGATCCGAGAGGGGTCTCGATCATGTCCGCATTATTCACGAACCGTAGGGTGACACACTTAAGAGACACCTACATCCAATTGGAGCAAATGTTTCATGCCGAAAGAATGAACAAGCGCAGGAATTTATTTCACTAGATACCGAAACAGGTTTTCGGGTGAAATTGCATAAAGTGGTTATGCATGTGAAATAGAATTCTAGCAAGGGGTTATTGGTGAATGTTTGTCATTAAAGTAATTGACAAAATTCTGAATAAAATAAAAGAGTTTTATTTAATGAGAGTTTGCATTAAATTTGGTGGAAATTTAATGGGAATTTGAGTGGACTTTTGAGTGGAGGGAATTTAAAGGAGATTTGTGAGTGGAGTGTCCACCCACATGAAGAGGGGAGGGCAAGGGGGCAGCCCCATGCGCCGGCCACCCCCTTGGGGTTCCCCCCTCCTCCTATAAAAGGAGCCCCCCCTCCTCACTTGTCTCTCACACCTCCTCGTGAAGGATCTCTCTCCCCCTCTAGAATTTATCCCCCATGGTCTCGGACTAGCGAGATACATGTTCCCGGTGGCTATTCGGCAAGAAAGAGTTGTGCTTCCGCTGCATCGCTGGAGCGAGGAGGCGGAGGTTGCTCGGTGCCTCGAACGTGTGTGCGAGCACGGATGCGCTGCTGATTTGCGGCGCTAGGACTTCCTCTCGATCTTGAGATCGGCAAGAGATCGTCTACATCAACCACGAGTTGAACTCGTTAAGCTTTGTCGGTCTTCAAGGGTATGTTCTCTACGGATATACATCCGCCCGTTGTTTGTATCTAGTAGATAGATCTTGGTATATAGTTCACATCGTAGGAAGATTTTTCTTTTCTATGCTGCGAACCCTACATAAACTTCCTCCTCCAACACACCATGAAGGAAGGCATTCTGCACATCAAGCTGACGAAGAGACCAACCTCGAGTGACGACAATAGATAGAAGAAGCCTGATGGTAGTAGGCTTGACCACTGGACTGGAGGTGTCTTCATAGTCAAGACCATAACGTTGACGAAATCCTCTAGCAACAAGACGCACTTTGTAGCGCTTAATAGACCCATCAGAATGCTTCTTCACTTTGAATACCCATTTAGAATCAATCACATTAACTCGCGGTGGTAGAGGAACAAGAGTCCATGTCTCATTGTGAATAAGAGCGTGATATTCCTGTTTCATAGCCTCTCTCCAATGAGGAATACTCATAGCAGCCTGGTACGTGCGGGGCTTGGCGGATGGATCCGCAATGGCAACAGTCATACACACAGCATGCTAGGCAATTGTGTCGTTAGTGCGCTCCTTGGGACGATGAATGCCACTGCGACTGCGCGTATGGGGGCGCAGTACAGGAGCCGTAGAGGTCGGAGGTGCAGCCGACGAGGGGCTGGGTGACGGTAACGAAGATGGCCCAGTCGGCGAAGTGTTGGGCGATGGTAACAGCAGTGGCCCAGTCATCGAGGGACCGGGCGACACGCTGCAAGGCGACGTGGTGGGCATCGGGAAGGCCGACGACGCGGTGGGCGTCGAGGAAGCCGAGTCGTAGCCCGCCAAGGGAGTGGCAGGGGCTAGGCTGCTTGGCGAGGGAGACAGCCCAGGCGAAGGCGACATAGGCGAGGCAGGCATGGAAGGCCGAAGACTCGGCGAGGCCAGCCCAACGTTAGGGGGCGAGGCCGGGCGCGACGTCATAGGAGCATCGGTCGGGCATACATGTGCACGATGTCCGAGGCCATGCATGAGCACTGGCGGATCGACGTGTGCGTCGGATGATGCCGGTGATGGAGGTGCTGGTGTCTCCAAAATTTCCAAACGAGCCCCTCGTCCAGTGCCTGCACCATGGTTAGGCAACAATACATGAGAGTATGCAACATCATCAAATTGGTCAGAGGCAATGGAGGATGAATGCATGGATGGAGGTTCATAGGTGGACACAGGAAGTTTGGCAAAGGGAAAAACATGCTCATCAAACACGACATGCCGAGATATATAGACACGATTAGTGGGAACATGAAGACATTTGTAGCCTTTATGAAGGGAACTATAGCCAAGAAAGACACACTTTTTGGACCAAAATTCCAGCTTGCATTTATTGTATGGGCGAAGATGCGGCCAGCAAGCGCACCCAAACACTTTAAAAAAGGTATAATCAGACTGTTCATTAAGAAGGAGTTCAATAGAAGACTTCATATCTAGAACACGTGTGGGAGTACGATTGATGAGAAAACATGCAGTGGTAAAGGCATCACTCCAAAATCGAAACGAAACCGATGCATGGGCTAAAAGAGTAAGACCGGTTTTAACGATACGATGATGCTTACATTCTACGGAGCCATTCTGCTGATGTGTATGTGGACATGCTAAACGGTGAGCGATCCCAAGCGACTAGAAAAAGGAGTTGAGGTTGCGATATTCACCACCCCAATTCGATTGAACATGGACAATTTTATGCTTGAGAAGGCGTTCAACATGTTTTTGAAACTGAGCAAAAATATCAAACACATCAGATTTACGCTTAATAAGATAAAGCCAGGTAAAGTGACTGTAAGCATCAACGAAACTGATATAATAATTATGACCACTAACAGAGGTTTGGGCAGGGCCTCAAACATAGGAAAACACAAGTTCTAGAGGATGTTTCACCTCACGAGTAGACTCCGAAAAAGGAAGTTGATGACTCTTCCCCTACTGACAAGCATCACACACAACTGCATCTTTATTACTAGGCATGATAGGAAGCTCATGACGACACAAAACATGACGAACGATAGGAGTGGCAGGATGACCAAGGCGAGCATGCCACTGTGACGATGAAACGCGAACTCCACTGAAAACGCAAGAGACTCCAGGATGCTCTAGACGATAGAGACCCTGACACAGACGCCCACTAAGGAGCACATCCCTCGTGTCCCGATCCTTAATAAAAATATCAAACGGGTGAAATTCACAAAACACATTATTGTCATGGGTGAGTCTAGGAATTGAAAGAAGATTACGCGTCACAGATGGTACTCGAAGAATATTGCAAAGTTGGAGACTCCTATTGGCATGACTAGTGAGAAGAGATGCTTGACCAATATGGGAGATGTGCATACCTGCTCTGTTGGCGGTGTATACCTTGTCAGACCCGAGATATGGCTCGTGGGTGTGGAGCTTCCCCATCTTGTTCATCATGTGCTCCGTTGCCCCCGAGTCCATGTACCAATATGGATCAACAGAGTAGGACTGAGTTTGTCCAAGGTTCGCCTAGGGCTTCGTAGGCGGCGCCGGACGATCGGCCACAGTCGCTTGGCGCGCATTATTACGCGCATCCTTGTCATCATTACCGAGACCGAGGAAACTTTTCTGGAAGCGGCGGTGGCACTTGGAGGCCCAATTCCCCTCAATACCACACAACTGGCAGCGTCGACCCCCGCGGACATCATCGAAGGGTGCCCGGTCGGAGATGGGATCGACGGCGCATGCCCCTTGCCCGAGGCCCCTGTAGACAGCATTCGCGGAGGAGCCCCCTCCATGGCTGCAGTTGGCGTGGCACGCCTCGACGCGCTGCTCGGTGAGGAGAAGGCGGGAGTAGACCTCGAGTGCCATCATGGGCGTCGAGTTGCCTCGCTCATTGATGATATCGACCAAACCATCGTACTCCTCATCGAGGCCATTGACGATGAAGGAGTTGAACTCGGAGTCGGTGAGCGGCTGTCCAATGGACGCCAGCGTGTCAGCGAGGGCCTTGACCTTGTTGTAAAACTCTGTGGCGGTGGTGTCGATTTTCTCACACTCGCCTAGCTGATGACGGAGAGCGCTGGCATGGGCCTATGACTGCGATGCGAAGGAGCGCTCAAGGATTGTCCATGCCTCATGAGATGTCTTGGCAAAGACAATAAGCCCGGCAACAGCCGGGGTGAGCGACCCCTGGATGGAGGAGAGGTTCGCCTGGTCCTGCCCCGTCCACACACGGTGTGCCGGATTATAAACCGGGTAGTTCACGCTGTCCACCAGCGCGGGGGGGGGGGGGGGGCAAGGAAGAGTGTCGTCGACGTAGCCGAGCAGGTAGTGACTCCCAAGGAGCGGAAGGACCTGTGCACGCCAGAAGATGTAGTTATCCGGTGATAGCTTGACGGTGATGACGTTGCCGGAGTGAAACGGCGGAGTCAGCGAGCCTATCGAGAAGACTGCCGGAGGTGTGTACGCCATAGAGGCAGAGACGGGCGGCGCAGCCGTTGGTGCCGGGGAGAACCTGCGTGCGGCGCGGGGTGAGACCCTGCAAGAGGCGCAGGCGCCATGAGAGCAGGGTGCGTCAGCGCGAGATCCGACACAGAGGGCCCGACGGTCCAGGCCGCCGAGGAGACCGCAGGTAGTAACTCATAAACTAGATTTTGTGGTATCACCATTGTTCGTGGAACAATTTATTTAAGAGTCTTTTTTGTCTATGAAAATTAGAAGATTCTAAAAATTATTCCTCACCTTTCTGCATATGTACATGAGATCTAGAAAATGCACTAGTTCTAGACTTTTTCAGGGCAGGAGGTCTTGCTGACGGAATATTTTAGCCATATTCAACAATTTCTGTCTTTTTACCTCAATTTTTCTGTCTTTTTCAGGGCAGAATTTCCGTCATTTTTTCACCTCATTTTTTTTGTCTTTTTTCACCTCATTTTTCTCGTAAAATTTTCAGGAATATTCAATAATTTTTTATATACATTTTTATTCTAAAAATGAAACATGTATGATTTGTTTTTTCAACAATCTCATTTGATAATTTTTATTTTTGTATTTTTTATTTAACAATATTTAGACACTCTTACTTTGTTTCATCCTAGATTCAGAAGTTTCATACAAGATTCACACGTTTTTACAAACTTGTTTCTGCCAAAAGATATTCATATAATTTTTTTACAAAATATTCTAACAAATTCTATACTTGTTTCACTAAAGTTTGACACCAAATCCGTACATAATCATGATAAATTCGACGATCCATACCAGATTCGGAGAGGTTTCATACAATAGATATGTATTTTGTATAATTTCAGATTTTTCCACATCATATTTATGAAACCTTCTATAGATTCAAGCAAGTGTCATATAGATGAAACCAAAATTCTAGACATATTTATATATAATATAAATTCATAAACACTACTCAAGCAAGTGTCCACAAACTCATTTAATAATTTTTATTTTGATACTATTTATTTAATAATTTTCAGACACTCTTACTTTGTTTCATCCTAGATTCAGAAGTTTTGTACAAGATTCATATGTTTTGCAACAATTTTTTCAACAATAATTTCTTACATAATTATATTTTTCAACAATATTCATATAATATTTTTTTCAAGAATATTTCTACAAATATCCATACAAGTTTCCAAGATTTTTTTTAAGATAATACAAGTTTCATACATTATCAAACCAGAGTGGTTTCATATAAAATTCAACGATACATACAAGATTCAGAGTGGTTTTATATAATTTTTTCCAAAGAATATTCATACAATTTCTATACATATTTCACTATAGTTCGACAGAAAATCCATACAGGATCCATCATAAATTCAATGATCCAAGTAAAATTCATAGCAGTTTATCAAAGAAAACGCAAAGATCCATCATATATTCGTTAACCAGATTCACACAATATTCATACATAATGCATCATTCATATTTTATCAAAGGAAATGTAGAGATACATTCAAGATTCATAGAAGTTTTCATGGAATTACAATATACAAGGTAGTATACACCCCGTCTGATACAGAACAAAAAAACCTGTCCGAATAAAAAAGATCCATACACGGAGGAGGCCATGGTGCGGCAGCAGCGCATGGTCTTGTATAATTAGGTAGGAAGGCGGTGTTGCGAGAGACGAGGTGTTATCCTCTCCTGGTAGATGGACTGTAGACTAGTTCTAGACTTTTCTATAGACTAAAATACAAACTTAGTACTCCATCCATCCCGATTTAAAGGACACAATTTGCAATTCTCTAGGCCCTAGGTGTCATCTAATTGGTCTATTTAATAGCATGAAGTAGAACATGCATGAGGAGAAAAAGAGTTAGGAAAGCGTTCACATTTGTTCATACATGTGCATGCAAGCAGTTTGTTCTTTTCACAGTGGAGTAATTACAGAGATTACATGCTTTTGTGTCTAAGTATTTTAGGATTGCATGATTTGTAAATTGTGTCCTTTAAACCGGGACTGAGAGAGTAGCATCTTTAACTATATAGAACTTATGTCCGAATTTACAAATAATCGATGGCTGTGATAAGTCCGGAACGCGAGGGTGGGACGCTTCCGAAAACAGGTAAACACACGAGACAGACACGACGTCATGCCGTAGGAGTTGCCCTTACTTAATCCAGATCCGATGGCATGACTCGGAGGTCGTCTTTACTTTGACTGCCCGCTCGGCCGCTCCTCATCATCATGGCAGATTGACTAGGTAAGCGCCGCCTGCGTCCCACACGCATACACTGACATATGCACACCGGTAACTCCTCCGACCCGACCCGACGCATTAAACGTGGGCTTTCCTCAAGCGCGACCTACCGAGCCCCTCCCTGGCCTGTGACGATGCAGCGCAGGGGAGGCATGCATAAAGCGGAGCAGCAGTAGCAGTAGAGTAATGGCCGGGCCGGCTCGTGTGCGCCTTGGTACTTTAAGCAAGCGGGCGCCATTGATGCACACATGCATGCATGCACCCGCAGTTAATGTGAGGACTGAGGAGAGCGTGCACTGTGCGCTAAATCGTGCACCAGCCATGCTCGCCTCGCCGGCTCTAGGCTGGAGCGCACGTGAGACTGAGAGGAGCACGATACCAGTGGACGGACCGGATCGTGCGAGGTTTGTTCACGTGTGTATAACTGTATATGTATGGTCACTGGTCAGTACACTCCCGTAGCTGCTGCTAGGAGTCGTAGCACCAGCACATGCGCCGCGTAGCTGCGTGTCGAGGAGGTCAACGTGCAGGAGTGAAGAGTGGGGACGAGGAAGTCAATACCGTGCCTACGGACAGGAGTACAATGCCATTGTCTTGCTTGCTGTAGTAGTAGGCGTGTAGGAGTAGCCTTGCATGACCTGCGCGGTTGTCCCCTAAGACAAGATTACTCCAATTATGCGCGCGCGCACACACACACACACACACACACGTCTATAAACACATAAATATTTATGGGTTTCTTGATAGAAATGTCTTTTTCACTAAGAATAATTATTTGGCTAAGGGAAATTGAAATGACAGTAAGAAATGTTGTTTCTATGACCCAAAGAGACTATTTAACATCTAAACAATAACGCTAATTTGGTCTATAAACTTGTCATGATTGAGAGCATTTGGTCATAAACTTGCAAATTGTGAACCGTGGGTCACTAAGTTGCCCCGCGCGAGCTTTTTGTTCACACGCACTGACCTCAACGTGTGAGAGCAGCGACCAGCATGACGTGCGGCCAAGGGTGCTTGGCTCAGCGCGCATAGGTTTTGTGGACAGCGCGGCACGGCGGCCCACCAACAACGTCGTGTAGGTTTCTCTTTGGCCCTCCCACGCGTTATCCATCTCGTTCCGTAGCTGGTCCGTTATGCCGCCACACTGCTCCTAGCCGGTCTTGTACCGCGCGAGCCTCGCCAAGTTTGACTCCAACGCCTGACATTCTCATCCTGCATAGAGGGCACGCACGGCATGCCATGCCTCACATGTACAACACATAGTCCTAGTTTGTACTAGCAGTTAGCAACCAAGATACAAAATTATTTAGCTCGTTGTATGTGTAAGTCGTGTTCTATCCCCAATTTCACTTCCTATAGCTACAAGAGATCTTGGACTCGGTGGACAT
Source organism: Avena sativa (assembly GCA_916181665.1). Taxonomy (NCBI): domain Eukaryota; kingdom Viridiplantae; phylum Streptophyta; class Magnoliopsida; order Poales; family Poaceae; genus Avena; species Avena sativa. The sequence goes on from OV702284.1 coordinate 383,979,063, forward strand.
GGCTAGTTCAGCGAGCACCGTGGCGAGGCCGTCCAGGTCATGGCCACGACTACGAACATGAGCTTGGGGAATTTGTGTTGCCATCACCCAGTTGGGTAGCTCGAGCTGAGCAACACGGTCTCGTGTTGTCTGCCGTCGGTAACGCGGAGAAATCCCGCGTGAGGCAGAGGAGAGGGATCGGGGCAAGGACGCTTGCTGCCTCGTGGCGGGAAAAGAAGGGGGCGACGGCCAGTGGCGAATAAGCGGAGAGAGTAGGGAATCGAAGGATAGCATAACCTTCTTGATATAATCCCTAGCCCATAGGATAAACAAAAAACAAACGTTAGGGTGCTATTCGTAAAAAACTGTCTATCATGTCAAAAAACTAACGATAGCCGTCACGAAGTGACCAAAACGCTCGTGCGGGGCAACTTCGTGACCATAGTTTGCGATTTGGAAGTTCGTGACCAATGCTCTCAATCGTGACCAAATTGGCGTTTTTCTCTAACATCTACTGTATTTCTCTTTTATCCCTCAAAAAAACTAATGCCAGAATTCGTATATAGGGCATTATGTTGGAGTATTTGGAATTGCTTGACATGGCAGCAAGATGTAAGATCGTTCTTTTTTTTTGAATTGCTGATAGAACTAGTAGGCGATATCTTGAAGAAATCTCCTCGTGACATGCGATTCCGGAAACGCCGCATTTGGAATCCTGTAGCCTCGTGTAATCTCGCGGGCTATTCACTCGCCGCACATGGCAGAAAGAAAAAGGGCCAACTGGTAGCACCAGAGCTCTAGCTAGATCTGCCGCTGCTGCTGTACTACACGCTCGTAGTAGTACGTAGGTCACCGGGCGAGTCCCCTCCTCCTGCATGTCGTGTGAACGCTGCTCAATGGCAGTGCCATATCTGCTGCTAGAACGGGTCAACCCGAGATATACGTACACGCGCATGTGCTCTGATCTCCGGTCCCGTCCCTGTCCAGAGACTTGATGTGCCCTAGACGACGACGCCTAGGACGTACTACTGTCCCGTGTCCCATGCCTGCGGATTAAACCCGGCCGGCCGGCCGGCCGCCGGCTGCGCCTTCCGCGAAACCGGCGACGGACACGCCATGTTTTTATCTCCGTACTATCGTTCGATCGATCGCACGTTCGCTCGTACTTCTAGCAGCGGAGTAAAGCATTGATCTTTAGTTACCACACTGTAAATAACCATGGATCGCGGCGGTACAATCCGACCACAGGGAACAGTTTCGGCAGACGACAGCGGCAGAGCGGTTTCAGCTTTTCTGAAAGGATTATTACTGTGGCCGTTCTGTTTCGTGCGTAGCTTTTGGAGTGGTGTTAGTAGTGTAGGGACTGCTGCTAAGTTCTGACAAATCTGGTGCTCGCTAAGCAGCCGTTCAGATCACTTGAATAGAACGTACGTACGGTGTCGAGACGACGATCGACCTGCCTTTCCTCTCCAGCTCGCGGCCGATCAGAGCGAGCAAGACTTGGTCAGAGCGTGCGTGTTGTTTCTTACTCGTGCCGCGCGCAGGATCCACGCCACGCCACGCCACGGGGGAGAGCATGAAAGCGAACTTCCAGCTCAGCTGTACCGTACGTACTAGTACATCGTGCAAATCATGCATGGTGGTCCAGTTTATCTGCTCCAGGATGCATGCATGGTATACTCCTCGTATATTTGCAGAACCCGCAAGTTTAGCACGGCACTTCCATAACCAGAACATAAACGATCGTGAAATGAGGCTAACCAAGCCGGCCGGAAACTCGGAATACAGGTCGCGAGGTTTCACACGGCCAGAATGATCGACACACGCGCACTGCGCATGCTGACTCCTCGTGTCAAAGACTTGCTGGTCTTGGTTTAAAGACTTGCTGGACTTGCTGATCGGCAATTAGTGATGGACGATTAGTTCAAAGACTTGCTGGTCTTGGTTTAATCAATTTACCACTGACCGGATTAATACGGACAAGATACTTCGATGTAGATGGGGATAGATTGGTCATAGTATAATAAGTCAGCGCCTGATTAATAACCAACCTTTAGACGGTAGGCTAGAGAAGAGCGAAGCCACAACTGGCAGCGTACAGATACAACACATCAAGTTCACGCGTAGTATAACACTATCTCCACCCGTTCGACCCATACCGTCCGATCGTTTTTGAAATCGTGCGCAGCACCTAGAGGCATGAGGCATGACCCATCCAGACGGATGCGTCTGGTCCGGTCTATCCGTGCACCAAATCTGTCTAACGGTTGCGTCGGCTCGACGTGCGCGGACAGCGCGGGTGTCCTACTCGTGCGTGCCACTGGTCCACTCGTCAGCTACGGCTCACCGCAACATTGATTTAGACGCGGGCAGCGGCACCACAACCGCGACACCGATTTAGAGACGCGCTGCGCGAAAGGCTGACCGGTGGTAGATTGCGCCATCAATGACGACGAGACGGCATGCTGACTCACTGTGCGTCGCATGCGTCTCCGCGTCGGCATTGATGGCGAAGGAGCGGGAAGTTGCGCACGTTCATGGGCGGAGGGGCTATTTAACCATGCGCCCATCGGGGCCGCACTCCACACCTCTCCTCATCGCAACCCTAGCAGCAGCAACCACCACCACCAAAGATGAAGACGTTGTCCTAGCTGAAGAGGAGAAAGAATGACCATGAGGCGTCTGACTCTAGCAGCCAGCGCTCTCGGTTGCCGGCCTTCCTCCGCGGAACATCCTTGCCGCCTCCGCCTCGGTCGGAGGAGTTCCGGGCCCGCCCCGTGGGGGACTACCTGCCGCCGCGGACCGCCGCACCCGACGGTACTATCGCATCACGGACTGCGAGCGCCGGTGGAGGGAGGGTCGTGATACGTCAGAAATGTATCTATAATTTTTTATGTTCCATGCTTGTTTAGTATCTACTTTGCTTTGATTTGTCCACACTTTGAGGTGTTTTTATATTTTTTCTGGTACTAACCTATTAACAAGTTGCCACAGTGCCAGTTGCATGTTTTCTGTTGTTTTTGGTTTCAGAAAAGCTAGTAAGGAAATATTCTCGGAATTGGGCGGAACAAAAGCCAAAGTCAATATTTCACCGAGGAGAACACAGAGTCTAGAGGAGAGACGGAGGGGCTCAACAGGGCGGCCACACCCCTTGAGGCGCGAACCCACCCTGGGCCACGCCTGGGCAGGGTGTGGCCCCCCTGGACGCCTCCCAGCATCGCCTCTTCGCTATAAGAAGCCTCCGATGCCTAAACCCTACGCATCCGATCAATATTTCACGAAACCTTCTGTAGCCACCGCCACCATCGTCCCTAGATCGGGGGATCTGAAGCTCTTCTCGGCACCCTGCCGGAGGGGAGTTCATCCCGGAGGCTTTCTTCTTCATCATGCCAGCCTCCGGTATGAAGCATGAGTAGTTCCACCTTGGACTACGGGTCCATGTAGTAGCTAGATGGTTGTATCTCCTCCTTTGTGCTTTCATGTCTAGATCTTGTGAGCTCCATTCATGATCAAGATCTCATCTATTTGTAATCATGCATGTTGTGTTTGCGGGGATCCGATGGATATTGAGATTACTATGTCAGATTGATTAATGGTTTTATCTTATTATAATCGGGAGGCCTAGGTATGTGAACGGGAAGGATCCAAGCTTGTAGTTTAGCATATTTGCAATCATGATAGCATTAATAGTAGTTAGTTCCGAGAACCATGACCTCGCTCTAGTGAAAATTGATCTTGAGGCTAGACACACATTCGAGGAGAAACTTGAGATTGGCAATAGCCAAGTCTCTAGTTAGAAAAAAGTTTACATCACCCCCCTAAGTATGGGGTTTGGGTCACTAACCACCCACAAGTTTTAATCGGTACAAATCACCCCCAACTAAGCTAAACCGTGTAGAATCCCCCCCTGGGCGCTGATGGGCAGTTTTCTGGGCTGTTTTGGACACTAGGACTCCACGTTGGCACCTGGTTGACTCCATGTTGGCGCGCTGATGGGAGCAATTAACCCCCACAAGAATCGGATCGCACCTGGTCGGCACCTGGAACAATCCTGGCACAGCTCGCGGTAACCGCCACGCTGATCTCCTTTTTTGTCAACACCCGGATTTTTAATCCCAGATGCTTATTATTCCATACATCGCAATCCCAGGATTACCATTTTTGCGAGACATAATAGATTTGGATATCACAGTACATCATCCATTACAAACCATACATAAGGTCTTACACAAATAAGGATCTCATGATCCAGTTCTTAATACAACTCAAGCAGCGGAAATACGTAATAATAAAGGTAGCGTAGGCGAAGCTCCATCTTCGGGGTCACAGGCAATGGGAGATGATCCTAGTTGTCGTAACCTTCCTGGGGTCCATCATCCTGGTACTCCTCTTCATAGTCTGGCCACGGTAATAGCCAGGGACAAAGCCATAAGTACTCTTTAAGTACTCGCAAACTAATACTAACAAGTGAAGGGGGTTTTTGTAGTAGGACACTAAGCTCTATGGTTATTTTGCAAAAAGCCAGATTTACCTCCACTAAGTCCAGAAGCAAGAAAAACTAGTTGAAGTTTTATAACACCTAAGTGGGAACTTGAATTTCATGTCACAACTCTGTTGTGGTCAAGTCAAAGTCTCAATCCGTTTCACTAGTCATTTTGAAAACATCTGACGGGGGAACAGTATGGCCACTCCAACTGTCCATAATCGCGGACGCGGCTATTCGAATTGTTTGACACTCTGCAGAGATTATACACTTTCACCACAACATTTGATACATCCATCAGGAACAAATCCTGAATTCACCATGCTCAGTATGCGGATAATCAATCATAACCTTTCAATTACACGCCCTAGTATATGCACCTCTCCTGTGAGTTTGGCCTCCCAACCATGACCAACTGTCATCTTGGGTACTGCATAGGTGGACAATCTTCACAAGGTAGCCTCATCTCAAATCTTGGCCGCGAGGGAACCCATACTAAGGTATATAAGTTTCCAGTCAAGCCCTACCCAAATTTTCGGGTATTATGGTTGTACGGTAAAATTGGAATGGTATCGCATCCAGACAACCATCAGTTTTATAAAGGGCTAAGGCTCATGCCTCAACATTTTCATCATCAAAATCATCTGGTGTTCGGAAACACATGTCAAAACATTTCAGTAGAATGACTCATCATTCCAAGGTTTTCATAACCATTTTCACCAAGTGTTCTCATCTAAAGTTGATCAAGTTTTATGCTTAGCACTAGCATATACAAGTGGGGTAAGTACTAATGAGGGGTGGTAAACAAGTGGAGTTTAACTAAGTTCAATCTCATGCCTTAGGATGACATCAAGATTATCTAGTTTAGGCCAAATTTAATGCTCTTTATGCAACCTTCAATTATCTTCCTAGAAGCTACATGTTACTAAAGTAAACTCTAAGAGAAAGCTTTGATAAAGAAATAAAGTATAAGGCTTGCAAGTAAAACTAGGATTGGGTTATCAAGTAGATAGGATCACATATGCTTAAGGCATATAGTTGGCATGGTAACAAGCAAGTATTAGCTTGTATAAGTAGGGTATCTTGCAAGGGTTAGCTTTCCAAACCAACTAGTAGTATTAGGCTTGCATAGGTCAACTTGATTAGTAAGGCTTGCCTTGTGTAGAGTAGTGGTTGAAGTTCTCCCCGGCTTCTTCTTCGTAGTATCCTCCATCCTCCTCGTATCCTTGGTCGGTATTAGCGTCTATGAATAAATACGAGGTACACAATCACCAAACAATACTTAACTATTGTCAATCACCACATAAAGGTTTTCTATAGATGATCTAGCATCATCACTAACCTTACAAGAATAAAGCATTTGCATTATTTATTTAGTTTTAGAAAAGTAATTTCTACTCATTGAAAAACCACTTAAGATTTAATATTCTCCAAACCAAACATGGGATCATGTTGACACATGTCATTACCACATATTTCAGTACATGGTAATGTGATTTAAAGTGGTGCCACAATTTAATAAGGTTTACCCTTTTATTTCAATTAAATAAAGTGACTAGAAATGCCTATGTGGCATTCTTTTATTACTTGAACATTATTTCTGTAAGTAAACCCATGTGTTTTTATATATTCTGAAAGGTATGATCAAATATGATTTTTGAGAGTTGGAATCAACTCAAAAGCTATTATGGTTGAAATTTGAAAAAATGTTTGAATGCAGAAAAGCTTCTGACTTGTTATTTTTACCAAGGGTGATCTACAGATCCAAATAATTTGAATCCAACGGGCTTGGATTAAGCATTTCAATACCTTTCTAACAAAATTGGTTTCATGCAATTTGGTTCATTGAATCGAGATGGGTTGATTTTTGAAACTAGGTACAGAACTGAGTTTGAATTAAAATAGAAAAATCTAAATTCAAACGGTTGGGCTACACGGGAAGGGTTAATGGGCCGACCCAGTGTCACTCCGCAGAGCGGGGCTGAGCTGACAGCGGGTTCCACCAGTCAGTGGATGATAACACGCGAAGCGGTACGGGGCGATGTGGTGCGTTGGATTAGAAGTGGGATCAACGGCTGAGGGTCGTCGTCGATGATGAACAGGTCACCGGCGAGCTCGAACCCTAGCGGCTCGGTGGGGATGCATAGGGGGCATACCGGGATCTAGTGACGACGGAGAGGCGGGAAAACGACGAAGTCGACGACGGCGAACTTAGGGTTGGTCGCGGCAGCTCCGGGGGTGGTCGAAATCAACAGCTCCCTTCTTCTCCAGAGGCGGCCTGCTCCGGCGCAATTCCGGTGAGCTGCTGCTCCTCGTGCTCCGGCTAAGGGGTGGAATGATCAGTGAGGTGAGGGGAGTGAGATGGTGTGAAGAAATCAAGCAGGGGTCGTCTCCTTTTATAGGCTCGACGGCGCGACCAAGAGGGATGGGCAGGCGACAGTGGCGACACGGCTACGGGCGGCTAGAGGCATGGCTGCGGTTGGCGATCGACGGGTGGTCTCCTGGCGATGCTCTAGATCTTAAATGCGCGTGTAGGGGCGGTGGCAATCGGTCAGGAATGTGCGGTGCTATGCGAGGTAGAGGTGGCGAACTCCGCGGCGAGCGGTGGCTACGGGATACGGGCGGTGAGACGAACATGTCTGGTGGTCTCCTGGGACGGTGGGGTGCATGCTGGCGGGCGGCGAGGGCTCGAGGTGGTCGGGTTGCGTGGGAACGGCGCGTGCTCTGCGGTGCGCGTCGGCATAGTCGACAGCGGCGCGGGCGCGGCGTTCCTGGCGGTTCTGGTCGCTATCTTCGAGCTAGGGCTGGTCGAGAGGGGGCGGTGAGGCATGGGCTGCATGCTAGACAAGGTGGGCACGGCTAGTTCTTCTCCTAGCTTGCTGTCCACACTGGGGTCACATGGTGAGGCTCGGCCTGCTCACCATTGATGGCATTGGCAAGCTCACAGTGGTGCTAGAGGTTAGTCAAGGTTGCTAGATGATCTACTAAGGCTAGTTGCATCCAGAGAGGGAACAAGGTTGGCCCAAAACACTGCTCAACATAGTGTTGTTGATTTTGTTGATTTGAATCTGCAACCTGTTTGATGAAATGGCCGCATGAACTTGAGTTTTGAATTTTGAAAAGATTTTTGGTGGGTGTGCTAGGCATGTGTTGAGGATTCTGTGGGTGCTTGGGTTTTTAAAATTGAGCTTGTTTGAGTGGTTTTTGAAATAGTGGGATCTTCCCATATGAAATAGATTCAATTTTAAACTGTCATTTAAATTAAGCATTTGAATGTTTTTGGATGATCACAAAGTGGGCCTTGGTACCTTGTTATGAGTACTATCAAGGGGTGCAAAGATCCATACATGTTTCTATTGAGTTTTGAAAATTAGAGATAGCCAAAGTAGGCATGGGAGTTAATTTGGCCAAAGTGACCATTCACTTAATTTATTTGTTTTGACTTGTTTGTCTTTGGGAAAAGTTTGGGGATTGTTTAGATGATGTTTATTTCACCTAAGAATAATTTTACAAGCAAAGAAACACAGAACCATGGCAATTCAAAAGAATCCAAACTTTAATACACGCACATATGAATGCTTTCATATTTTTAGTTGGGAAAGTTTTTGTTAACCCTAAATTTGGTGATTAGAGTTTGATGATCCAAGTTTAATATTTTTGGGATGTTACACCTTTCTTCTCTGATCTCCACGCTGATCTCCCTCTAATCTCCATCAGTTCACATCCCTCCGATCTCCCTCTGATCTCCCCCTGATCTCCGTCGCCGTGTCCATCTTGATGTGCTGATACCCGTTGTAGGCGGCAGATACCCGTGGACGGCTGTTAGGGGTGAAGATCGGATTGATGCGCAGCTGATTGCAGCACAGGTACCTGAACCCTCCCCCCCATTCTTTCCTAGGTTGGACTGAAGAAGTTGTTGTGCTGACAGGAAATTCAGTTAAGTGCATATGTGCTTGTGCTGAAAGAAAATTCAGTTTAGTGCATATGTGCTTGTGGTGAAAGAAAATTCAGTTAATGTGATGAAAGAAAATTCAGTTTAGTCCATATGTGCTTGTTCTGATAGTAAATTTTGTTCTGCTTAGGTTGTATATCTAGTAGTATGTTGCATTGGTCGACTTTTTAATTATTTCTTGTTCCTTTTTGTCGGATGGATTCGTTGTCTGTTCGTTTCCACTATCGTGGGACGTTGGAAACATTAATAATGAATGGAAGTATGTCGAAGGAAGGAGTGCCATGTCTATTGTGCCAACTCTGTAGGGGTTCGTAGCATGGAAAACAAAAATTTTCTATCGCATACAAACAAACAAGCCAAGATCTATCTACTAGATTGTAGCAACGAGTCGATGGAATAACTTACCCTCGAAGATTCCAAAGTGTTTAACGAGAGCGGATTCTCGTGGGTGATGTAGTCGTACTCTTCCCGATCTCAAGATCGTGTAGACGATCCTTCCGGCGTTGCGTTCCGGTAGCGCTCCCGCAGTCGGTCACACGTTCGGTACTCGACGAAGACCTTCCTCTCCCTTGTTCCAGCAGGCAGCGGAGGTTGTAGCACTCTCCTCGTGATTCCGGCAGCACAACGGCGTGGTACCGGAAGTAGAGGGGAGATCCCGCAGGGCTTCGCCTTAAGCCGGAGCGAGTATGGTGGAGTATGAGAGAGGGCTATTAGTGGTCTAGTGATTAGACACACCAATTAGAAGGCTCTAAACCGAAGGCTAGGGCAATTAGAAGCTCTAAACCAAAACGGCTCTAAACCGGAGATTAGAGGATAGGAACTTGTGTGTCTAGAGGAGGAGGCCCTGCCCCTCCTTTTATGGGTGGAGGGGCCGGCGCGCCAGGGGAGGGAGGGGAGTCCCTCCCCAACTCGGCCTAGGTGGGCAGCCGGCTTGGAGAGGAGGGACTCCTCCCCCAAGTCGGTTTTTGCCTCCTCTTGCTTGTTTCCCACAGTTTCTTGTTTTAGCCGTTTGACTTTCAAACTGGACATTTGACTTTTCTGTTTTAGGATTCAATTTAATCCTTTATTTGGAACAGCAAGAACACTTAGTACATGATGCAATCATTCCAATATGTAATGACACATTCATGTACCCTTCCCCCCTCCCGGAGTGCCGGACATTCCGGAACCTTCTAGAACATTTCACCGGAATCATTTCCGAACTCCGAAACGGGACTTTCCTTATATGAATCTTATTCTCCGGACCATTCCGGATCACCTCGTGATATCCCGGATCCCATCTGAGACTCCGAACAACATTCGGTCTCTTTCTCATAATACCATAACTACTCAAAACAACGTCGAATCCTTAAGTGTGTCTCCCTACGGTTCGTGAATTATGCGGACATGATCGAGACACTTCTCCGAACAATAACCAATAGAGGAATCTGGAAATTCATATGGCTCCCACATATTTCTACGATTACTTTGCGATCGAATGAACCACTTACATACGATACCAATTTCCCTTTGTCTCACGATATGTTACTTATCCGAGGTTATGATCGTCGGTATCTCTGCATACCTAGTTCAACCTCGTTACTGATAAGTACTCTTTTCTCGTTCCCGTGATATGTGATCCCTTGTGAGCCAGTCACATGCTTGCAAGCTAATTGGATGACATTTCACCGAGAGGGCCCAGAGTATATCTATCCGTCATATGGATGGACAAATCCCACTCTTGATCCATGTGTCTCAACCAATACTTTCCGAACACTCAATGCCACCTTTATAGCCACCCAGTTACGGTGTGGTGTTTGATGTCATCAAAGCATCCATCCGGTAAAGGTGATATGCATGATCTCATGGTCGAAGGAATTAGGTTACTATGTATCAGAAAGCATATAGCAATTGAACTATTGAAATGACTTGATCTTTATGCTACGCTTATCTATAGGAGTATGTCCACCATATCATTCTCCTAATGATATGATCTTGTTGTTGATAACATCTCAATGTTCATGATAGGGAAACCACAATCATTTATCAACCAACAAGCTAGTGAAGTATAGAGGCTATACTAGGGACTTCAAATTAAGTTTACAAATCACACAAGTATTAATGTTTCCTTGTTGATACTATTATAGCATGAATGTAAACATTTATCATAAACACAAAGATATAATAATAACTACATTTATTATTGCCTCTAGGGCATATCTCCAACAGTCTCCCACTTGCACTAGAGTCATCTAATCTAGATTACATGGTAATATACCGAACACCCATGGCAGTTTGGTGTTGGTCATGTTTTGCCCTCGGGAGAGGTTTAGTCAACGGATCCGCCACATTCAGATCTGTGTGTACTTTGCAAATCTTTATATCCCCATCCTGGATATGTTCTCGAATAGCGTGAAAACGTAGCTTGATATGCTTCAGCTTCTTGTGTGACCTTGGTTCTTGCGCATTGGCTATGGCGCCCATGTTATCACAGTAGATAGACATTGGGTCCAGCGCACTAGGAACCACACCCAGCTCTGTAATGAACTCTTTCATCCATATCGCTTCTTGTGAAGCCTCCAAAGCAGCCATGTATTCCGATTCAGTTGAAGATCTCGCCACAACGCTTTGCTTTGCACTCCTCCAGCTAACTGCTGCACCATTCAAAATAAATACGTATCCAAATTGTGATTTAGAATCATCCGTATCGGTGTTCCAACTAGCATCGGTGTAACCATTAACAACGAGCTGTTCATCACCTCCATAAGAAAGAACCATATCCTTAGTTCTTCTCAAGTACTTAAGGATGTTTTTGACCGCTGTCCAATGATCCACTCCTGGATCACTTTGATATCTGCTAGTTAAACTAACAGCATATGCAATGTCGGGTCTAGTACATAGCATGGCATACATTAGAGATCCTATGGCTGATGCATAGGGAGTCTTACTCATCCTTTCTCTATCTTCTGCCGATGTCGGACTTTGAGTTTTACTCAAGATCGTATTGGGCAACATGGGCAAGAACCCTTTCTTGCTATCTTCCATTCCAAACCTCTTTAGAACTTTGTCCAAATATGTACTCTGTGACAATGATATTTGGCGTTTCGATCTATCTCTGTAAATCTTTATGCCTAATATGTAAGCTGCTTCGCCAAGATCCTTCATTGAAAAACTATTATTCAAATATTCTTTGACACTATTAAGAAGGTCTACATCATTCCCAATCAACAATATGTCATCCACATATAGTATTAAGAATGCTACAGAGCTCCCACTCACTTTCTTGTAAATACAAGCTTCTCCATAAGTTTGTATAAAACCAAAACTTTTGATTACCTTATCAAAACGTTGATTCCAACTTCGGGATGCTTGCTTCAATCCATAGATGGACCGTTGAAGTTTGCATACCTTGTTAGCATCTTTAGGATCGACAAAACCTTTGGGTTGCATCATATACAACTCTTCATCAATATCTCCATTGAGGAATGCTGTTTTGACATCCATCTGCCATATCTCATAATCATAATATGCAGCGATTGCTAACATAATCCTCACAGACTTTAGCTTCGCTACCGGTGAGAAAGTCTCATCGTAGTCAACTCCTTGAATTTGTCGAAACCCTTTTGCGACAAGTCGAGCTTTATAGACAGTAACATTACCATCAGCATCTGTTTTCTTCTTGAAAATCCATGTGTTCTCGACAGCCTTTCGGCCATCCGGTAAGTCCACCAAAGTCCATACTTGGTTTTCGTACATGGATCCAATCTCGGATTTCATGGCTTCTTGCCATTTATTGGAATCTGGGCTCATCATCGCTTCCTCATATGTCTCGGGGTCATCGGTGTTGTCCACCAACATGACACTCATAACGGGATCATACCAATCTGGAGTGGTACGAGTTCTCGTTGACCTCCGAGGCTCTGTAGCAACTTCAACCGAAGTTTCATGATCACCATCATTAGCTCCCTCTCTTATTGGTGCAGGCACCACAGGAACTTCTTCCGGTGCTGCGCTACTCGCAATTTCGAGAGAAGGTTCGACAACCTCGTCGAGTTCTACTTTCCTTCCAGTCACTTCTTTCGAGAGAAATTCCTTCTCTAGAAAGGATCCATTCTTGGCAACGAAGGTTTTGCCTTCGGATCTATGATAGAAGGTATACCCAATAGTTTCCTTTGGGTATCCTATGAAGACGCATTTTTCCGCTTTGGGTTCTAGCTTGTCCGGCTGTAACTTCTTTACATAGGCTTCGCATCCCCAAACTTTAAGGAACGACAATTTAGGTTTCTTCCCAAACCATAATTCATACGGTGCCGTTTCAACGGATTTAGACGATGCCCTATTTAAAGTGAATGCGGCTGTTTCTAATGCATAACCCCAAAATGATAGCGGTAAATCTGTAAGTGACATCATAGAACGAACCATATCTAAGAGAGTTCGATTACGACGTTCGGACACACCATTACGCTGTGGTGTTCCCGGCGGGGTCAATTGTGAAAGTATTCCGCATTTCTTCAAATGCTCGCCAAACTCGTAACTTAGATATTCACCTCCACGATCAGAACGTAGAAATTTAATCTTCTTGTTACGTTGATTCTCTACCTCACTTTGAAACTCCTTAAACTTCTCGAAAGTTTCGGACTTATGTTTCATGAAATAGATACACCCATATCTACTCAAGTCATCCGTGAAGGTAAGAACATAACGATAACCACCGTGCGATGCTACACTCATTGGACCACACACATCGGTATGTATGATTTCCAATAAGTCCGTAGCTCGCTCCATCATCCCAGAAAATGGAGTCTTAGTCATTTTTCCCATCAGACATGCTTCGCATCTTTCAAGTGATTCAAAATCAAGTGATTCAAGAAGTCCATCGGAATGGAGTTTCTTCATATGCTTCACTCCAATGTGACCAAGACGACAGTGCCACATATAGGTCGAATTATCGCTTGATTTCAAACGTTTAGCCTCAATGTTGTTGATATGTGTATTTCCACTATCGAGATTCAATAAGAATAGACCATCTATCAAAGGTGCATGTGCGTAAAACATATTACTCATATAAATCGAACAACCATTATTCTCGGACTTAAATAAGTAACCGTCTCGCAATAAACAAGATCCCGATATAATGTTCATGCTCAACGCAGGCACCAAATAACAATTATTTAAGTATAAAACTAATCCCGATGGTAGATGAAGGGGTAGCGTGCCGACCGCGATCACATCAACCTTTGATCCGTTTCCCACGCGCATCGTCACCTCGTTCTTCGCTAGCTTCCGTTTATTCTGCAGCACCTGTTTCGAGTTACAAATATGAGCAACCGAACCAGTATCAAATACCCAGGAACTACTACGAGTGCTAGTGAGATACACATCAATAACATGTATATCAGATATACCTTTCTTCTTGATGTTGCCGTTCTTCAAATCCGCCAAGTACTTTGGGCAATTCCGCTTCCAGTGACCTTCTCCCTTGCAGAAAAAACACTCAGTATCAGGCTTAGGTCCAGCCTTGGTCTTCTTCGCCGGCGTGGTAACTTTCTTACCACCCTTCTTGAAGTGTCCCTTTTGCTTAGACTTGCCTTTCTTGAATTTGGTGGTCTTATTGACCAACAACACTTGGTGCTCTTTCTTGATCTCCACTTCTGCAGATTTCAACATGGCAAAGAGTTCTGGCAACATCTTGTTCATGTTCTGCATGTTGTAGTTCATCACAAAGTTCTTGTAACTTGGTGGTAGTGATTGGAGGACACGGTAAATCCCCAAAGCATTAGGAATCACTATACCCAGGCTTTGAAGTTTGTTTGCGTGCCCAGACATCTTAAGCGCATGCTCACTGACGGAGCTGCCCTCTTCCATCTTGCAGTTAAAGAACTTTTCAGAAGCCTCATAGCTTTCAATTGCCGCATGAGTCTCAAAAATCAATTTGAGATCCTCGACAATATCATATGGGTCTGAATCCTCAAACCTTTTCTGAAGCTCCGATTCCAAACCATACAAGATAGCACACTGAACTATGGAGTACTGATTCTTCCGAGCGAGGTAAACATTCTTTACTTCATCGGGAGCATCATCTGCAGGTGGGTCACCCAGCGGTGCATCCAGCACATAGGTCAAATTACCAGCTGTGAGGACAATCCTCAAATTGCGGAACCAATCCGCGAAGTTGCTTCCAATGTTTTTTCAACTTTTCTTTCTCTAGGAACGCATTAAAAATGATGGTAGGGGCTGCCATTGATCTACAACATATTTGCAACAGTTTAGACTAAGTTTATGACAAATTGAGTTCAAATTAATTAATGTAATTAAACTAGGTGAACTCCCACTCAAAACAACATCCCTCACATTGTTTTAGTGATCACACGAACCAAATCCACCATATCAACACCGATCATCACGAGAGTTGACATAGTTTCAATGGCGAACAATCGACATGTTCATCATATCTACTATATGATTCATGCTTTACCTTTCGGTGATCCGTGTTCCGAGACCATGTCTGTACATGCTAGGCTCGTCAAGATCAAACCTTAGTTTCCGCATGAGCAAATCTGGCTTGCTCACGTTGTATACACTTGCAGAATTTAACACACCCGATCATCACGTGGTGCTTCGAAACAACAAGCTTTAGCAACGGTGCTAACTAAGGGTGAACACTTTATGACTTGAAATTGATGTGCATGAGGGATCTGTAGGGGTTCGTAGCATGGAAAACAAAAATTTTCTATCGCATACAAACAAACAAGCCAAGATCTATCTACTAGATTGTAGCAACGAGTCGATGGAATAACTCACCCTCGAAGATTCCAAAGTGTTTAACGAGAGCAGATTCTCGTGGGTGATGTAGTCGTACTCTTTCCGATCTCAAGATCGCGTAGACGATCCTTCCGGCGCCGCGTTCCCGCAGCGCTCCCGCAGTCGGTCACACGTTCGGTACTCGACGAAGACCTTCCTCTCCCTTGTTCCAGCAGGCAGCGGAGGTTGTAGCACTCTCCTCGCGATTCCGGCAGCACAACGGCGTGGTACCGGAGGTAGAGGGGAGATCCCGCAGGGCTTCGCCTTAAGCCGGTGCGAGTATGGTGGAGCTTATGAGAGAGGCTATTAGTGGTCTAGTAATTAGACACACCAATTAGAGGGCTCTAAACCAATTAGAAGGCTCTAAACCGAAACAGCTCTAAACCGGGGTCTAGGTCTAGTTTCTAGTTTAGAGGATAGGAACTTGTGTGTGTTGGGAGGGGAGCCCTGCCCCTCCCTTTATAGGTGGGAGGGCTGGCGCGCTAGGGGAGGGAGGGAGTCCCTCCCCAACTCGGCCTAGGGCTGGCCGCCGGCTTGGGGACTCCTTCCCCAAGTCGGTCTCCTCTTCTCCTCCTCTTCCCACTTTCCAAAACTGGCAGTTTGACTTTCAAACTAGCCGTTTGACTTTTCCAATTTAGGAATTAAATAAACCCTTTATTTTGGACAGCGAGAACACTTAGTACATGATGCAATCATTCCATCTTGCAATGACACATTCATGTACCCCTTCCCCCCCGGAGTGCCGGACATTCCGGGACCTTCTAGAATGTTCCCGATGAAAACACCGGAACCATTCCCCAACTCCGAAATGGGACTTTCCTTATATGAATCTTATTCTCCGGACCATTCCGGATCACCTCGTGATATCCCGGATCCCATCCGAGACTCCGAACAACATTCGGTCTCTTTCTCATAATACCATAACTACTCAAACAACGTCGAATCCTTAAGTGTGTCTCCCTACGGTTCGTGAATTATGCGGACATGATCGAGACACTTCTCCGAACAATAACCAATAGAGGAATCTGGAAATTCATATGGCTCCCACATATTTCTACGATTACTTTGCGATCGAATGAACCACTTACATACGATACCAATTTCCCTTTGTCTCACGATATGTTACTTATCCGAGGTCATGATCGTCGGTATCTCTGCATACCTAGTTCAACCTCGTTACTGATAAGTACTCTTTTCTCGTTCCCGTGATATGTGATCCCTTGTGACCAAGTCACATGCTTGCAAGCTAATTGGATGACATTTCACCGAGAGGGCCCAGAGAATATCTATCCGTCATGTGGATGGACAAATCCCACTCTTGATCCATGTGTTTCAACCAATACTTTCCGAACACCCAATGCCACTTTTATAGCCACCCTGTTACGGTGTGGTGTTTGATGACATCAAAGCATCCATCCAGTAAAGGCAATATGCATGATCTCATGGTCGAAGGAATTAGGTTACTATGTATCAGAAAGCATATAGCAATTGAACTATTGAAATGACTTGATCTTTATGCTACGCTTGTCTATAGGAGTATGTCCACCATATCATTCTCCTAACGATATGATCTTGTTGTTGATAACATCTCAATGTTCATGACAAAGAAACCACATCATCAATCAACCAACAAGCTAGTGAAGTATAGAGGCCATACTAGGGACTTCAAATTAAGTTTACAAATCACACAAGTATTAATGGTTTCCTTGTTAATACTATTATAGCATGAATGTAAACATTTATCATAAACACAAAGATATATAATAATAACTACATTTATTATTACCTCTAGGGCATATCTCCAACAGTCTCCCACTTGCACTAGAGTCATCTAATCTAGATTACATGGTAATATACCGAACACCCATGGCAGTTTGGTGTTGGTCATGTTTTGCCCTCGGGAGAGGTTTAGTCAACGGATCCGCCACATTCAGATCTGTGTGTACTTTGCAAATCTTTATATCCCCATCCTGGATATGTTCTCGAATAGCGTGGAAACGCAGCTTGATATGCTTCAGCTTCTTGTGTGACCTTGGTTCTTGCGCATTGGCTATGGCGCCCATGTTATCACAGTAGATAGACATTGGGTCCAGCGCACTTGGAACCACACCCAGCTCTGTAATGAACTCTTTCATCCATATCGCTTCTTGTGAAGCCTCCGAAGCAGCCATGTATTCCGATTCAGTTGAAGATCTCGCCACAACGCTTTGCTTTGCACTCCTCCAGCTAACTGCTGCACCATTCAAAATAAATACGTATCCAGATTGTGATTTAGAATCATCCGGATCGGTGTTCCAACTAGCATCGGTGTAACCATTAACAACGAGCTGTTCATCACCTCCATAAGAAAGAACCATATCCTTAGTTCTTCTCAAGTACTTAAGGATGTTTTTGACCGCTGTCCAATGATCCACTCCTGGATCACTTTGATATCTGCTAGTTAGACTAACAGCATATGCGATGTCGGGTCTAGTACATAGCATGGCATACATTAGAGATCCTATGGCTGAGGCATAGGGAGTCTTACTCATCTTTTCTCTATCTTCTGCCGATGTCGGACTTTGAGTTTTACTCAAGGTCGTATTGGGCAACATGGGCAAGAACCCTTTCTTGCTATCTTCCATTCCAAACCTCTTTAGAACTTTGTCCAAATATGTACTTTGTGACAATGATATTTGGCGTTTCGATCTATCTCTATAAATCTTTATGCCTAATATGTAAGCTGCTTCGCCAAGATCCTTCATTGAAAAACTATTATTCAAATATTCCTTGACACTATTAAGAAGGTCTACATCATTCCCAATCAACAATATGTCATCCACATACAGTATTAAGAATGCTACAGAGCTCCCACTCACTTTCTTGTAAATACAAGCTTCTCCATAAGTTTGTATAAAACCAAAACTTTTGATTACCTTATCAAAACGTTGATTCCAACTTCGGGATGCTTGCTTCAATCCATAGATGGACCGTTGAAGCTTGCATACCTTGTTAGCATCTTTAGGATCGACAAAACCTTTGGGTTGTATCATATACAACTCTTCATCAATGTCTCCATTGAGGAATGCTGTTTTGACATCCATCTGCCATATCTCATAATCATAATATGCAGCGATTGCTAACATAATCCTCACAGACTTTAGCTTCGCTACCGGTGAGAAAGTCTCATCGTAGTCAACTCCTTGAATTTGTCGAAACCCTTTTGCGACAAGTCGAGCTTTATAGACAGTAACATTACCATCAGCATCTGTTTTCTTCTTGAAAATCCATTTGTTCTCGACAGCCTTCCGGCCATCCGGTAAGTCCACCAAAGTCCATACTTGGTTTTCGTACATGGATCCAATCTCGGATTTCATGGCTTCTTGCCATTTATTGGAATCTGGGCTCATCATCGCTTCCTCATATGTCTCGGGGTCATCGGTGTTGTCCACCAACATGACATTCATAACGGAATCATACCAATCTGGAGTGGTACGAGTTCTCGTTGACCTCCGAGGCTCTGTAGTAACTTCAACCGAAGTTTCATGATCACCATCATTAGCTTCCTCTCTTATTGGTGCAGGCACCACAGGAACTTCTTCCGGTGCTGCGCTACTCGCAATTTCGAGAGAAGGTTCGACAACCTCGTCGAGTTCTACTTTCCTTCCAGTCACTTCTTTCGAGAGAAATTCCTTCTCTAGAAAGGATCCATTCTTAGCAACGAAGATTTTGCCTTCGGATCTATGATAGAAGGTATACCCAACAGTTTCCTTCGGGTATCCTATGAAGACGCATTTTTCCGCTTTGGGTTCAAGCTTGTCCGGCTGTAACTTCTTTACATAGGCTTCGCATCCCCAAACTTTAAGGAACGACAATTTAGGTTTCTTCCCAAACCATAATTCATACGGTGTCGTTTCAACGGATTTAGACGGTGCCCTCTTTAAAGTGAATGCGGCTGTTTCTAATGCATAACCCCAAAATGATAGTGGCAAATCTGTAAGTGACATCATAGAACGAACCATATCTAAGAGAGTTCGATTACGACGTTCAGACACACCATTACGCTGTGGTGTTCCCGGCGGTGTCAACTGCGAAAGTATTCCACATTTCTTCAAATGCTCGCCAAACTCGTAACTTAGATATTCACCTCCACGATCAGATCGTAGAAATTTAATCTTCTTGTTACGTTGATTCTCTACCTCACTTTGAAACTCCTTAAACTTCTCGAAAGTTTCGGACTTATGTTTCATAAAATAGATATACCCATATCTACTCAAGTCATCCGTGAAGGTAAGAACATAACGATAACCACTGCGCGATGCTACACTCATTGGACCACACACATCGGTATGTATGATTTCCAATAAGTCTGTAGCTCGCTCCATCATACCAGAAAATGGAGTCTTAGTCATTTTACCCATCAGACATGCTTCGCATCTTTCAAGTGATTCAAAATCAAGTGATTCAAGAAGTCCATCGGAATGGAGTTTCTTCATACGCTTCACTCCAATGTGACCAAGACGACAGTGCCACATATAGGTCAAATTATCGCTTGATTTCAAACGTTTAGCCTCAATGTTATTAATATGTGTATTTCTACTATCGAGATTCAATATGAATAGACCATCTATCAAAGGTGCATGTGCATAAAACATATTACTCATATAAATCGAACAACCATTATTCTCGGATTTAAACAAGTAACCGTCTCGCAATAAACAAGATCCCGATATAATGTTCATGCTCAACGCAGGCACCAAATAACAATTATTTAAGTATAAAACTAATCCCGATGGTAGATGAAGAGGTAGTGTGCCGACCGCGATCACATCAACCTTTGATCCGTTTCCCACGCGCATCGTCACCTCGTTCTTCACTAGCTTCCGTTTATTCTGCAGCTCCTGTTTCGAGTTACAAATATGAGCAACCGAACCAGTATCAAATACCCAGGCACTACTACGAGTACAAGTGAGATACACATCAATAACATGTATATCAGATATACCTTTCTTCTTGATGTTGCCGTTCTTCAAATCCGCCAAGTACCTTGGGCAATTCCGCTTCCAGTGACCTTCTCCCTTGCAGTAAAAGCACTCAGTATCAGGCTTGGGTCCAGCCTTGGTCCTCTTCGTCGGCGTGGTAACTTTCTTACCACCCTTCTTGAAGTGTCCCTTCTGCTTAGACTTGCCTTTCTTGAATTTGGTGGTCTTATTGACCATCAACACTTGGTGCTCTTTCTTGATCTCCACTTCTGCAGATTTTAACATAGCAAATAGTTCTGGCAACTCTTTGTTCATGTTCTGCATGTTGTAGTTCATCACAAAGTTCTTGTAACTTGGTGGTAGTGATTGGAGGATGCGGTAAACTCCCAAAGTATTAGGAATCACTATACCCAAACTTTGAAGTTTATTTGCGTGCCCAGACATTTTAAGCACATGCTCACTGACGGAGCTACCCTCTTCCATCTTGCAGTTAAAGAACTTTTCAGAAGCTTCATAACTTTCAATTGCCGCATGAGTCTCAAAGATTAATTTGAGATCCTCGACAATATCATATGGATCTGACTCTTCAAACCTTTTCTGAAGCTCCGATTCTAAACCATACAAGATAGCACACTGAACTATGGAGTACTGATTCTTCCGAGCGAGGTAAACATTCTTTACTTCATCGGTAGCATCAGCTGCAGGTGGGTCACCTAGCGGTGCATCCAGCACATAGGTCAAATTACCAGCTGTGAGGACAATCCTCAAATTGCGGAACCAATCCGCGAAGTTGCTTCCATTGTTTTTCAACTTTTCTTTCTCTAGGAACGCATTAAAATTGATGGTAGGGGCTGCCATTGATCTACAACATATTTGCAATAGTTTAGACTAAGTTTATGACAAATTGAGTTCAAATTAATTAATGAAATTAAACTAGGTGAACTCCCACTCAAAACAACATCCCTCACATTGTTTTAGTGATCACACGAACCAAATCCACTACATCAACACCGATCATCACGAGAGCTGATATAGTTTTAATGGCGAACAATCATCATGTTCATCATATCTACTATATGATTCATGCTTTGCCTTTCGGCGATCCGTGTTCCTGAGGCCATGTCTGTACATGCTAGGCTCGTCAAGATCAAACCTTAGCTTCCGCATAAGCAAATCTGGCTTGCTTACGTTGTAGTCACCCGCGGAATCAAAGACACCCGATCATCACGTGGTGCTTCGAAGCAGCAAGCTTTGGCAACGGTGCATACTAAGGGTGAACACTTTTAGAACTTGAAATTTATGTGCATGAGGGATCATCTTATAATGCTACCGTCGTCTACTAAGCAATACAAGATGCATAAAGGATTAACATCACATGCAATTCATAATATGTGATATGATATGGCCTTTCTTCTTTGTGCTTCCGATCTCCATCTTCAAGCACGAACATGATCTCCATCATCACCGGCATAGCATCAAGGTCAATGACGCTTCTTCATGGTTGTCGTCCGCCAACTTCAACTATTACAACTATTTTGAATAGACACGCAGGCCTTAACAGAAATTAAAGACAACCATATGGCTCCTGCCGGTTGCCAACTTACAATAAGGATCATTGCATACATCAAATATAATCACAATCATGGCCATATCACATCACTGCACACCCCTGCAAAACAAAGTTAGACGCTTCTACTTTCTTTGCATATTTTACGTGGTTTGGGGCTTTCCATAAGTGTCGTTCTAACTTACGAACAAGAACCACAACATTGATACTAGCATTGTTGATCACCCGTTGTAAATTGGATCTTTACTATGCTAGGAGAAACAGGCACCCGCAAAGCCACTTATGCAAAACGAGTTGCATGTCAAGCGTGGAGCAAGTCTCATGAACGATGTCATGTAAGGTTAGCCCGGGCCGCTTCATCCCAACATACCGCAAGATGCAAAGTACACAAAAAGCAATCTACAATAAAAGCATCAACGCCCACAATGACCATTGTGTTCTACTCGTGCAACAGATCTACATATAGACACGGCTCTGATACCACTGTAGGGGTTCGTAGCATGGAAAACAAAAATTTTCTATCGCATACAAACAAACAAGCCAAGATCTATCTACTAGATTGTAGCAACGAGTCGATGGAATAACTCACCCTCGAAGATTCCAAAGTGTTTAACGAGAGCAGATTCTCGTGGGTGATGTAGTCGTACTCTTTCCGATCTCAAGATCGCGTAGACGATCCTTCCGGCGCCGCGTTCCCGCAGCGCTCCCGCAGTCGGTCACACGTTCGGTACTCGACGAAGACCTTCCTCTCCCTTGTTCCAGCAGGCAGCGGAGGTTGTAGCACTCTCCTCGCGATTCCGGCAGCACAACGGCGTGGTACCGGAGGTAGAGGGGAGATCCCGCAGGGCTTCGCCTTAAGCCGGTGCGAGTATGGTGGAGCTTATGAGAGAGGCTATTAGTGGTCTAGTAATTAGACACACCAATTAGAGGGCTCTAAACCAATTAGAAGGCTCTAAACCGAAACAGCTCTAAACCGGGGTCTAGGTCTAGTTTCTAGTTTAGAGGATAGGAACTTGTGTGTGTTGGGAGGGGAGCCCTGCCCCTCCCTTTATAGGTGGGAGGGCTGGCGCGCTAGGGGAGGGAGGGAGTCCCTCCCCAACTCGGCCTAGGGCTGGCCGCCGGCTTGGGGACTCCTTCCCCAAGTCGGTCTCCTCTTCTCCTCCTCTTCCCACTTTCCAAAACTGGCAGTTTGACTTTCAAACTAGCCGTTTGACTTTTCCAATTTAGGAATTAAATAAACCCTTTATTTTGGACAGCGAGAACACTTAGTACATGATGCAATCATTCCATCTTGCAATGACACATTCATGTACCCCTTCCCCCCCGGAGTGCCGGACATTCCGGGACCTTCTAGAATGTTCCCGATGAAAACACCGGAACCATTCCCCAACTCCGAAATGGGACTTTCCTTATATGAATCTTATTCTCCGGACCATTCCGGATCACCTCGTGATATCCCGGATCCCATCCGAGACTCCGAACAACATTCGGTCTCTTTCTCATAATACCATAACTACTCAAACAACGTCGAATCCTTAAGTGTGTCTCCCTACGGTTCGTGAATTATGCGGACATGATCGAGACACTTCTCCGAACAATAACCAATAGAGGAATCTGGAAATTCATATGGCTCCCACATATTTCTACGATTACTTTGCGATCGAATGAACCACTTACATACGATACCAATTTCCCTTTGTCTCACGATATGTTACTTATCCGAGGTCATGATCGTCGGTATCTCTGCATACCTAGTTCAACCTCGTTACTGATAAGTACTCTTTTCTCGTTCCCGTGATATGTGATCCCTTGTGACCAAGTCACATGCTTGCAAGCTAATTGGATGACATTTCACCGAGAGGGCCCAGAGAATATCTATCCGTCATGTGGATGGACAAATCCCACTCTTGATCCATGTGTTTCAACCAATACTTTCCGAACACCCAATGCCACTTTTATAGCCACCCTGTTACGGTGTGGTGTTTGATGACATCAAAGCATCCATCCAGTAAAGGCAATATGCATGATCTCATGGTCGAAGGAATTAGGTTACTATGTATCAGAAAGCATATAGCAATTGAACTATTGAAATGACTTGATCTTTATGCTACGCTTGTCTATAGGAGTATGTCCACCATATCATTCTCCTAACGATATGATCTTGTTGTTGATAACATCTCAATGTTCATGACAAAGAAACCACATCATCAATCAACCAACAAGCTAGTGAAGTATAGAGGCCATACTAGGGACTTCAAATTAAGTTTACAAATCACACAAGTATTAATGGTTTCCTTGTTAATACTATTATAGCATGAATGTAAACATTTATCATAAACACAAAGATATATAATAATAACTACATTTATTATTACCTCTAGGGCATATCTCCAACAGGATCATCTTATAATGCTACCGTCGTCTACTAAGCAATACAAGATGCATAAAGGATTAACATCACATGCAATTCAATAATATGTGATATGATATGGCCTTTCTTCTTTGTGCTTCCGATCTCCATCTTCAAGCACGAACATGATCTCCATCATCATCGGCATTGCATCAAGGTCAATGACGCTTCTCCATGGTTGTCATCCACCGGCTTCAACTATTACAACTACTTTGAATAGACACGCGGGTCTTAACATAAATTAAAGACAACCATATGGCTCCTGCCGGTTGCCAACTTACAATAAGGAACATTGCATACATCAAATATAATCACAATCATGGCCATATCACATCACTGCACACCCCTGCAAAACAAAGTTAGACGCCTCTACTTTCTTTGCATATTTTACGTGGTTTGGGGCTTTCAATAAGTGTCGTTCTAACTTACGAACAAGAACCACAACATTGATACTAGCATTGTTGATCACCCGTTGTAAATTGGATCTTAACTATGCTAGGAGAAACAGGCACCCGCAAAGCCACTTATGCAATACAAGTTGCATGTCAAGCGTGGAGCAAGTCTCATGAACGATGTCATGTAAGGTTAGCCCGGGCCGCTTCATCCCAACATACCGCAAGATGCAAAGTACACAAGAAGTAATCGACAATAAAAGCATCAACGCCCACAATGACCATTGTGTTCTACTCGTGCAACAGATCTACATATAGACACGGCTCTGATACCACTGTAGGGGTTCGTAGCATGGAAAACAAAAATTTTCTATCGCATACAAACAAACAAGCCAAGATCTATCTACTAGATTGTAGCAACGAGTCGATGGAATAACTTACCCTCGAAGATTCCAAAGTGTTTAACGAGAGCGGATTCTCGTGGGTGATGTAGTCGTACTCTTCCCGATCTCAAGATCGTGTAGACGATCCTTCCGGCGTTGCGTTCCGGCAGCGCTCCCGCAGTCGGTCACACGTTCGGTACTCGACGAAGACCTTCCTCTCCCTTGTTCCAGCAGGCAGCGGAGGTTGTAGCACTCTCCTCGTGATTCCGGCAGCACAACGGCGTGGTACCGGAAGTAGAGGGGAGATCCCGCAGGGCTTCGCCTTAAGCCGGAGCGAGTATGGTGGAGTATGAGAGAGGGCTATTAGTGGTCTAGTGATTAGACACACCAATTAGAAGGCTCTAAACCGAAGGCTAGGGCAATTAGAAGCTCTAAACCAAAACGGCTCTAAACCGGAGATTAGAGGATAGGAACTTGTGTGTCTAGAGGAGGAGGCCCTGCCCCTCCTTTTATGGGTGGAGGGGCCGGCGCGCCAGGGGAGGGA
Organism: Avena sativa; assembly: GCA_916181665.1. NCBI lineage: Eukaryota > Viridiplantae > Streptophyta > Magnoliopsida > Poales > Poaceae > Avena > Avena sativa. The sequence continues at coordinate 384,004,514 of OV702284.1, forward strand.
GGGGAGTCCCTCCCCAACTCGGCCTAGGTGGGCAGCCGGCTTGGAGAGGAGGGACTCCTCCCCCAAGTCGGTTTTTGCCTCCTCTTGCTTGTTTCCCACAGTTTCTTGTTTTAGCCGTTTGACTTTCAAACTGGACATTTGACTTTTCTGTTTTAGGATTCAATTTAATCCTTTATTTGGAACAGCAAGAACACTTAGTACATGATGCAATCATTCCAATATGTAATGACACATTCATGTACCCTTCCCCCCTCCCGGAGTGCCGGACATTCCGGAACCTTCTAGAACATTTCACCGGAATCATTTCCGAACTCCGAAACGGGACTTTCCTTATATGAATCTTATTCTCCGGACCATTCCGGATCACCTCGTGATATCCCGGATCCCATCCGAGACTCCGAACAACATTCGGTCTCTTTCTCATAATACCATAACTACTCAAAACAACGTCGAATCCTTAAGTGTCTCTCCCTACGGTTCGTGAATTATGCGGACATGATCGAGACACTTCTCCGAACAATAACCAATAGAGGAATCTGGAAATTCATATGGCTCCCACATATTTCTACGATTACTTTGCGATCGAATGAACCACTTACATACGATACCAATTTCCCTTTGTCTCACGATATGTTACTTATCCGAGGTTATGATCGTCGGTATCTCTGCATACCTAGTTCAACCTCGTTACTGATAAGTACTCTTTTCTCGTTCCCGTGATATGTGATCCCTTGTGAGCCAGTCACATGCTTGCAAGCTAATTGGATGACATTTCACCGAGAGGGCCCAGAGTATATCTATCCGTCATATGGATGGACAAATCCCACTCTTGATCCATGTGTCTCAACCAATACTTTCCGAACACTCAATGCCACCTTTATATCCACCCAGTTACGGTGTGGTGTTTGATGTAATCAAAGCATCCATCCGGTAAAGGTGATATGCATGATCTCATGGTCGAAGGAATTAGGTTACTATGTATCAGAAAGCATATAGCAATTGAACTATTGAAATGACTTGATCTTTATGCTACGCTTATCTATAGGAGTATGTCCACCATATCATTCTCCTAATGATATGATCTTGTTGTTGATAACATCTCAATGTTCATGATAGGGAAACCACAATCATTTATCAACCAACAAGCTAGTGAAGTATAGAGGCTATACTAGGGACTTCAAATTAAGTTTACAAATCACACAAGTATTAATGTTTCCTTGTTGATACTATTATAGCATGAATGTAAACATTTATCATAAACACAAAGATATAATAATAACTACATTTATTATTGCCTCTAGGGCATATCTCCAACAAACTCCACTGCTGACTCTACCAGTTTTGAAGAGGCAGTTGTTCGATTTCATGGTGCTTTCCGATGCTGATTTGCTTAGGATACAACTAAAATGGAGACTAGTTGAGAAGGAGAAGAATTTCATGTGTATCCTTGATGACGATTACTGTGTCAGCAACATGGCTAGTTATGTGCAAAGAGAAACTAGTGGTTATGTTGAGATATTTGCAAAGCACCCACAGATAGCAAGTTCAGATGAAGAGGATGAAGATATGGCAGTTGATTATGAAGCTGATTTTGAGCAGGCCCAAGAGCATGAGAAGTATGAAGAGCATCAGCAACTTGAGCATGACAAGTATGAAGAGCAACTACTTTAGCATGACATGTGTGAAAATCAGCAGCAACTCAACCATGATAAGTACCAAGAGCAGCAGCAACTTGAGCATGAGCAGTACCAAAAGCAGCAGCAACTTGGGCATGAGCAGTACCAAGAGCAGCAACAATTTAAGGATGATAAGTACCAAGAGCAGCAGCAATTTGAGGATGATAGGTACGAAGAGCAGCAACCAGTTTAGACAAATTCAACATGTAAATTGCTAGTTCATAGGGCACCAATGCAGGATAAAGGAAAGGAGATAGAAGAGATACATGAAGACAGTTTAGACAGTGATTATGATGAAGTCCATGAAGTAGATAGTGAAGATAGCAGTGGTGAAGATGAAGAGGCCATTTGTTATAGAAAACACGCACATGAATTAAATAAGAGAGTAAAGAGACAAATGCTTGGAGAGGAAAAAGATAGAGGCACCAGAGTTCCCGAAGAATTCATTGTACCAGAAATTTTAAGGAAGATCAAGAAGATGGAAGTGATTGCTTCGACTCTGAAGACGAATTGTCATATGATGAAGATAGTGATGGAAATGTTATAACAAGCAAGACAAAACACCGAGTGTATGATGAGAGTGTTGAGGTAAAAGAGTTTGAGGTTGGGCAGGCTTTCCATGATAGCAGACAATTCAAGCAAGCACTTCTCAATTATGGATTAAAAAAATTTAAACACCTTATTTTTCCCAAGGATGAGAGGACAAGAGTCTTGGCCAAATGCAGTTGGATTGGTTGCAACTGGAGCATATACGGCTCACTAGTACCCAACAGGTCACCTAGGTTCACAGTTAGAAGGTACAATAATGTGCACCATTGTGTAGCGAGGAGGGCCAAAAAGCTGGTCACTAGCACAGTGATAGCAGAGAAGTATTTTAGGGAAATAAGGGATAATCCAGGTTGGAGGATTGAGAAGATGCAAGAGATAGTGCTTGAGGACTTGTGTGCTGATGTTAGTGAAGCAAAATGCAAAAGAGCCAAGAGGATTGTGATGGAGAGGATTATTGATGGAACAAATGGAGAATTTTCTAGAGTGTATGACTACCACATGGAACTAGTCAGAAGCAATCCTGGAAGCACAGTGTCAGTAACTTTAAATCCTTATGTAACCGACATGCCTGTGTTTGAAAGAATTTATGTTTGACTAGAAGGTTGCAAGAGAGGTTTCCTTGCTGGTTGTAGGAGAGTTTTTGGGCTTAATGGATGTTTCCTGAAAGGTACAATTAGTGGCCAGATATTGTGTGCAGTTGGTCGAGACCCAAACAACCAGATGTATCCAATTGCATGGGCAACAGTTGAAGGAGAAAACCATGATATATGGTATTGGTTCCTATCATTATTGCAAAAGGACTTGCAGATCAATAACCATGGTGACGGATGGGTTATCATATCTGACCAGCAGAAGGGTCTTATCAAGGCAGTGAATGAGATAATACCTGAGGCAGAACATAGAATGTGTGCAAGGCATATATATGCCAATTGGAGAAAGCAACATAGAGACAAAGCATTCCAAAAACTGTTTTGGGCTTGTGCTAAATCAAGTGATCACATTCAGTTCAACTACAATAGGGCTAAGCTAGCACTGAAAACACCTGATGGTGCAAGGGATATGATGAATACTGCTCCCAACCATTGGTGTAGAGCCAATTTTAAGCTTGGTTCCTATTGTGACTTAGTTGAAAATAACCTATGTGAGTCATTTAACAATGCTATAATGAGAGCAAGGTTTTATCCTGTAATTTCTTCTATGGAAATCATAAGGAGAAAGGTTATGGCAAGAATAGCAGAGAATAAGGCAAAGTCAGAAAAGTGGGTTGGAACAATATGCCCCAACATTTTCAAGAAGCTGAAGTTAAATATTAAAAGATCAAGTATGTGCCAAGTTCTCTACAATGGAACCGGGGGATTTGAGGTTATGGAAGGGACATGGAGAAGATTCACTGTGAACTTGGAAACATATACATGCAGCTGTAGATATTGGGATTTATCTGGTTTACCATGTTGTCATGCCATCAGTGCCATATACACAGTGAAGAGAGAAGTGGATGATTTTATAGCACCTTGCTATAGGATTGATCTGTATGACCAGGTGTATAGCCATGTCTTGCATCCAGTGGAGGGGAAGGAGAGCTGGCCAGCAGCTCCCAACCCTAGGCCATTTCCACCAGTTAAAAAGAAAATGCCAGGAAGGCCAAAGACAGAGAGAAGGGAAGAGCAAGAAAAACCAAAGGGCGACAAATTAACGAGAAAGGGATGCAAAGTTAGATGCTCAGCATGTGGAGGGGAAGGCCATAACAAAAGGAAGTGCACTAGTAATCCAGATGTTGTGAGAGAACATGTCCACAACAAGTGTAATTTTATTCATTGTACTTTATATCAATATTGCATTTAAATCAGCAGCTCATGTTGATATTATACATGTATGATGACTCCTACAATGATTGATGCAGCAAGAACCAACCAAACAGCAAGAGAAACATGTGTTGTATGTTGAGAAGAAAGCTAGATCCAGAAAGAAACCTGCAATGGAACAAGCACCTGTCATGCAGAAAGCTTCTTCATCCCTACATAAAGCTCCTGCCCTGCAACATGGTACTGCCCAGAAGAAAGCTAGTGTCAACATGCCATTTGTTCCACCCCAGGTTCAAAAATCTTCTTACACACTAACTTATTCTTTGCAGCAAAATAATTGAGTGACACTAATGCAAGTTTACTTATTCTTTGCAGCAAGCAAAGGACAAGCATTCACAAACCATTCCAATGTCCTAAGTTATGACAGAACCTGTGCCTAAATATGAAAGAATGAAGTGGTTATTGGGAGAGAAGAGAAGACAAGATGGAGATGGTGGACCACAGTAGCTCTAGGACAAACCTGGGATATGTTGGATAGATGTGCAAACTTGTTATTTTTTCTGTTCATAATTATGTGTGATTGATGTGCAAACTTGTTATATGTTGGTCACATTCCATTAATTTTCGGGTGATGATATAATGCAATAATGGAAAAACCTGTCATATGATATATACATTCATGTATTGTGTTAAATCTTGTATAAAAAGTAGGTACATGCTGTCAGCAAATCACTAGGTACATGCAGTCAAAAATTCTGGTGATAAGTACATGCTGCCAACAATTTATAGAGCTAGGTACAATGTTGTTCCATCATTTTCATTAATATTGCAACATTACAGAAGGTTGATAATGTTGCTATCTACATTAGTACAAAAGCTGCTCCATGTTCCATCTCCAACAGACAACTACAAAACCACTACTAGTTACCTTAAAGCTACATCAACTCTGCTTCAACTTGCTGCTACATCACAACAGCTCCAACTAGTCCCAAAAGTCTATCTACAATACTACAAAAGCTAAACCTTGCTACTACATCATAGCTGCTTCAACTACTCCAAAAGCCTATCTACAATACTACATAAGCTAACCCTTGCTCTTGGCTTGTACTGCTTCTACTCTGAGTTGCCCAGGTCCTGCTTGTACTGCAACCTGCAACCTGATCAACCCCTTGCTCTGCAACACAACTACAACCTGAAAGGTGAAACCCACTAAATCCTACTCTCCACCACATGGGCATTGCAGGTGCAGGGAGTGGGAAATGCATAGCACCATCCACAAGCTGAATTAGTTCCTGCATTGGAACAAACTCAACCAACATATCAACACCACTTCCTTCGACGAAGGTAAACTTCAACACCTCTGATAGCTGCTGCGACGATGAAGTTGTTGATGATGCGCGAGCCCTGAAAGTGTTGAGAATTTTAGAATCAACAGCAAGCATCCTATGCACCCTGAAATCAGCACCTCTCCATGCAACAAGCTCACGGTCCAACCGCCTCAAATCGGTGGCCATTATCAGAACATCAAGCAACGATGTAGGAGTCTTCAGCTCCTCCTTCTCCATCCCTGCAAAATCCATCAACGCCGCCGCCGCCTCCTCCAAATCCCCCACTTCCTTCGAAGCGGGCATCAGATACCAAATCAACGCCATCTCCCACCAATAGCGCCGGGAATCACTCCAGTACGCCGCCGGATTTTGTATCTGCGAAGAAGGGGACGGCGAAGGGGAGAAGGGGCGGCGATGGGGTGGTGGTGCGGTGGCGACTGCGAGGCAGGGGACCGCAATGGGGTGGCGGCAGGGCGTATGGAAACGCAATTTCAGGACGGGGCGGCGATGGGGTGGAGGCGGGGCGGAGGGAACGGCGACCGGACGGAGTTGAGGAGGAGTGGGAGCGGTCGGCGACGGGAGGAAGAGGAGTGTCCGGCGGGATTTGGGAGGTGACGGGAGGAAGAGGAGTGGAGACAAAAGTTAAGGGGGTTATTTGCCCCCAGCTACCACCAGGTGCCAACGTGTCCAATACCGGAGTCCTAGTGTCCAAAACAGCCTAGAAAACTGCCCATCAGCGTCCAGGCGGGATTCTACACGGTTTAGCTTAGTTGGGGGATAATTTGTACCGATTAAAACTTGTGGATGGTTAGTGACCCAAACCCCATACGGGGTGATGTAAACTTTTTTCTCTCCAGTTACAATCATGATGATGGTATCGTCCGCGTCCTGCAGATGTGTCACTCCTAATTAATAACCAATCTTATCATGCACTCGGTTCAATTCTTGTAGAAACCGGGCGTACGGCCGGTGCAGTGGATCCAGTCATGTACGCTGTAGTGTCCGACCGAAATAAATTCAGTTCGTAAGTGACTGATCGAATGAATGATGGAGACATTGGCCCATGATCAAGCAACCTGAAGAAGGACAGCAAGATGGCCGGAGCCATGACTATGGGTATCGTAGTCCACACATGACGAGCGCGTGCATGCAGTGTTCGGTGCTGCTCCTCGTTCGTCAGGTCGCTACTACATACACGGTACATGCATGTCCTTGACAAAACGACATCGACGGTCATGGGCTCGTGGCTGCTGGCTTCTAGAGTAGACTCCAATTAACGCGCGCTGTGTATATATCAGCTAGCCGGCCGGTGACTGACGCTACACCCATCCTGGGCGCGCCTCCGATCTGGCATGTCCCAAACTTCGGACCTGCGTGCGTGAGTCCTCGCCGGCCGAGGCGCTCTCTAGACGCCGACGCCGAGCATGGGCGTGCACACGGGCAGTCGGTAAGTGCGCTGCACCCGGCGGACTAGGCAAGTTCACGATCGGGACGTCGCAGTCGCCGTCGACCGGCTCGTGCCATGGCCGTGATGACCATGCATGTCCGTGTCTCATCTCATCTCTCATGCATGGCGTCTCCTTCTTCCGTTGCCGTTCTCAGCGCGTGGGGCCGCGGAGCTAGACCCATCACCTCCCGACTCCAGCTGTGTGGTCTGACCTCCGCTCCCATGATTGGGTTGGGCCGGCCGGCCGGCCATTGTCTCGCCAACGATCGACATCTCCATGCGTCCACATAGTAGTAGCCACTGTTTCCGGCCCATTCCAATGAAGCATGGCCGCAACGGAAACAAACCGTTTCAAGAAGTCAACCAAGCGTGTTAGGATTCTCTCAAACTTAAAGCCTGTCAGGACTAGGGTTAGGGTTCATAGACGATTCTAGCAGACAGCCTCTCGCGTGCACAAGACGTATCTCCGTATCGGTGTCCTGCTCACACAATCTGAATAATGCGCACGACACGTAGGTCTAGGTCGAGAGAAATCGCGAGAGGCAGTATTATGATGATACTAAACCCTGACGTATCTTCTGGCTGCATGCCAATCTCGGAACCACCATGTTTCGAACAAAGAAATCTCGCATGGAACTAACAGCCGCTTCGCGGAGGTTCATCCAGAATGGATCCGTGTGCTTTTTTTTTTTTTTTAACAGAATAGATCTGTGTGCTGGAGTCGGCGGAAGAAAGAGCAAAATCTTAAGGTTCAGGGGCTCACACGCACAGTACCCAGAAATAGAATACTACACCAGAACGAACAGTGCACGAGAGCCCACATGAACTGCGCCAAGAAATTCAACACTTGGTAGGCAGGAGCCTTCAATGATCGATCTTTGGAGCAGAGAAGAGGTCAAGGTGAGAATGTGTACGCCCGACAAGCCTATTGATGTGCTGAGATGATGGGCTCGTGACATTTCAGGCCCAACCGACTCGACTGAACCCACGTCTGACAGATCACTTGTCTAGCTAATCAGGAGGTCCATCGTGTGACTCCTTCGAAAGAGCGCTGTGTCTGTTCCGGAAACTGGCACCGGAATTCAGAAAACCAAGAAGAGGTCGCATATATCAAGCTTGCAGCATTTTTATTCAGCTTTAGGTGAAATGCATCATCCTGCATTTACCTTTTAAACACGATGATCCTGCCTTGCCTTTGTATGTTGGTTGATCCTAGAGATAAGTTAGTACTACAGTAGTACATTGTTTCAATTTTTTTTTGAAGTAGCTAGCACTACTAGTTTCAATGATGTTTAAGTACTACTAATGTCAAAATCAAGGTCGACTTCTAATGTCAAACTTCATTTATGATTCTATATGATCGACAGTGAACTTGTATATAAGGCCTTAATGAGAGTGTGTTAATGAGGGTCCACCACTTCTAGAAGGTTTCTTCTAGTGATAGGGCCAAAAGAAGGCAACTCAAGCACTCCTCCTTGGAGGAAACTAGTTAGTACTGTATGTGATCAAGCTATCAAGCAGGTCTGGAATTAGTCTCAGGAATGTAGGCACAGCTAATGACAGACTGACAGGAGTGATAAATACAGTCAAGTGCTGCTACTCTAGACAAGTGCGAAATTCATCAGAGCATCCCTTTAATTCATGCCACAAAACTGAGCAGGACGAGCAGCGTTTGCATCACTTAAGGAGGTCAAACATAGAGTTTAGTGCCAGAGTGCCAGGAATATGGCATCAACGATATACAAGAGAAAAATGAGAGGGTTGTGTCAAATCCATGGACAGGTGCTCTGTTAAACTGTCATCTCGAGCCCAAACTTCAGACGGGAATGAACGAAGTGATCTGCTTGAAGGAATGAGCCAACATCCAACTGGAAAAAAATTTCATTCGACTCATCTTCGAGAAGTAAGTCCACATTTGAAAAGGACTCTGCTAACTACCGGCAGGTTTTGGACTCATCTTCGACTCATCTAGGTGTACAAGCAGGTTTTGGATTTATTTTGGATAGGACGTACCGGCAGCCGAAGAAAAATGTGGCAGCAGAGAAACTATTTTGCTAGGTCAATTAAGGAAAACAGGCCCAATTACTACGAAAGGGACGAGCATTTGGTGCTAAGATCTCTGTGTTGACATCTGTCGCTCCTGTCCATACGGAGTCTCTAGGCGAGGAAAGTGACAGAAATGGCTATCCGAGAGGGAAGGCGGCGAAAAATTCTGATGCCGACGGTTGCAGACATCCGAGCTTGACGATGTACTTATGCACATATCCTCTTGGATGCCCAACTGAAGCTCCTCCACGTACGGCTGCACATACCAAGATGGAGAGTTCTTGCATAAATTTCAGAGACAATTTAGGTAGTGGTCGGCTGGGTGCCAAAGATGGGCGTTGGTCCTTGGATTGCTGAAGATGGGAACTGAACAAATCGGATTTGTTGCGTTATAGAAAAAATTAAAATTGAAAAATTGTATGTCAAGAGTGGGATTTGAACCCACGCCCTTTCGGACCAGTACCTGAAACTGGCGCCTTAGACCAACTCGGCCATCCTGACTTGATGAAAGGAATCGCACGCAAGGTTATTTATAATCGAGTACCACTCAATTTAAACATTCTCCGCAATTCGCCCAACTCGTCACAGGCTTTGGCAACATAAAGTGATAGAGATGCATACAACGACTGGGGAAGCCCTGCTTCTCCCATACATATTCTGTGTGAAATCAGCTCAAGCTGCAATGGACCGGTCCAATTAGTCGCCGTAGCCTAAACTTGCAAAGTCCGTGGCTAGAAGTAAGTGGGCTTATATCACCCTCCTTCCTAAGAATTTAAATGGAAAGTGCGGTGGCTATTGACGATTTTTGGCCCATTAGCATGATTCACAGGGTTGAGACAAATGAGTTCATGGCTATGGTCGTTTGCCTCTCTGCTCCTTTTGTGGACTTAGAACCAGAGTATACTCGGTGACATAGGACAGCTTGATCCTCGTCCTTGACTCCAAAAAAAAAGAAGAAAACTTGATCCTCATCCATCCACATTCCACATCACTCCCGCGTCAACCTTTTTTTTAGGGACACTCCCGCGTCAACCTGGTTATACTCCCTCCGACCCATATTACTTGACTTGGATTTATCAAAATTTGGATGAACCTATATACTAATTAGTGTCTAGATTCATTTAAATCTAGACAAATTCAATCAACTAATATGAGTCGAAGGGAGTACTAAAATTTGATACTGAGTAATGCTAAGGGATCGTATACGTGTCACGTATTTCCTAGGCTCCGTGATATTTTTCTGGCCCATCCGTGTCACATCCCAAAATTCTCCTAATTTTGAAATGTGAAATAGATAAAATAAATTCGATTGATTGTTGACTTTATTGAAAATTCTCAAAGAAAATAAACTTTTCAAATTGAATTTCCTCTCAACCTTGAATTCAAAACTTTATATCCTTTTGTTATGACCTAAGTAGCCATATAGGCAAAAGGGGCATGATTGCTTCAAGATTGTAGAATTGGCATGCAAGATTTCAAAATTCAAAATCATGAAGCATGCATGAGCATCATTGCATATAAACCCTAAGAAGTAAATAGTGTTTCCCAAAAGAAACTCAAAAACCCTAAATGGGATTTTTCCCAATCTAAGTGGAACCAAATACCTATGGTTTGACCATAGCAAAACTTGAGAAAAGACATTCATGAAGGGGGTATATTGATAGGTTACACTACATATTTATAAAACAATTGATAGGTTACACTACATATTTATAAAACAACAGGAAGTGGGTTGAATGTTTTTGGAGATCAAATATAAAATATATGAAGTAACTATAAACAATTGATAGGTTACACTACATATTTATAAAACAAAAGCTGGGATCAAAGAACTATAAACATGAGCATGAAAGATGGAATTCTAACAGTAAGACAAAGTAACTATGCATGCAACATGAAAGGTTACAAACAAAGATTATAAATAACATGCATTGAAAAACGTTTGTTTGTTTCACATACAAAAAACATAGCATAGTGGCATTCAGCTTGTCCCTCATGGAGTAGAAAATATATGCATAGGGCACCTTCAAAGTTCATAAGAGTGACTAGATAAAAATAGCACAAGAACAAGTAATATCAACAATATGTATCAATCAATAAGTTTTGGGACAATGCACATAGAACTAAAAATGACAACTATGCTCTCTTAATTGGTGCCTAAAGATAGAAGATGGAGACTCAATATAATGGTGGAAGAAAGACCCTTCATAAAGGGAAGCAGGGATTTCAAGTCTCAAAAAGAGCTTCCAGAAATTATGGTACTTGTTAGCTTTCAGCCCTCATTTCCCCTATCATAAGCATCTTGAAGTGATTAAGGTTAAAGTGAACAAACTATGGAGTATATGCTTGACAAAGTATAAGTTGGCAATCTCATGTCCCTTGAATACGAGGGCCGCTCCTCATGCTACTCAACTTTAGCCACCTGTAAGTTCTTTTCAAAGTAAGTTCATGTGTATCATAGAGAACCGCCAACAGGGTACCCCTTGCACATGATACACGAGCTATCCCATAATCAAAATGACAAGGCAAGCAGACAATGAGCATCTCAACAATATTCTTATTTACCTTGGGAAAATGGTGTTTTTTTCTCTCTTTCATCTTTTCAATATGTCTCTCTTTTTTTATATAAGAAGAAAGCTTCATAGATTTCTCATTATGGTGATGCTGCAAGTTTCCACCATGATTAGACATGGATTAGGCTAGCGGCCTAGGCGTTTCTCTAACACACATACATAACTCCGTGGACTTACAAGCTCCCCTTTAATTTCACACAGATGACATCCATCGACAAAAGAGCATGATATCAACTGAGTACAAAGTACAAATGCTATGTTGAAAGCGTTCCCCATGACAACATGGTTCTGCTAATTCCAACGTATAAGTGCAAGCATATACAACATAGATGACACAATGGTTTAAGTTTATTAGGGGAAAGAAAAATAAAATGTGCCATCAAGTTTGTGAGAGCTTTAATCACTAAGTTTTCATATAACAAAAAGACTTTTTAATTGGAAGATAGATGAAAGCAAGAATATACTTGGAATGGTGTAACACACCATGCATAGGAATTTATAGTGGATACTTTGAAATAACTTGGTTTCTTGGGAGTTGGATACATGAGTAGAGCTTACTCAATACAAGTGGAGGTGATGTCTACGCACTTCTATTCTTGTAGACAGTTGTTGGGCTTCCAAGTGCAGAGGTTTGTAGAACAGCAGCAAGTTTCCCTTAAGTGGATCACCCAAGGTTTATCAAACTCAGGGAGGAAGTGGTCAAAGGTATTCCCTCTCAAGCAACCCTGCAATCAAGATACAAGAAGTCTCTTGTGTCCCCAACACACCCAATACACTTGTCAGGTGTATAGGTGCACTAGTTCGGCAAAGAGATAGTGAAATACAAGTGGTAACAATGCCAGAAAAGGGCTTGGCGGTGAGGTAAAGACTAAAGGCAACAATACGGAAGCAAGCAAACATGCAACGGATCTAGTATCAAATGGTGTTTCAATGCTTAGAAACAAGCCCTAGGGATCATACTTTCACTAGTGAACACTCTCTCATATAGATATCCTCTCTTCATGATACTACTCTTAACTACTCTCCGGTTAGACACTCTAATCCATGGTAGGGCTATAACAACACACCTCAAAGTCCGCCTTCCCCAATCTAGATAACCCCACACTGTCACCTTGAGCGCTAGATGGTTCCAACAAACACCACAATTTCATAGAGACATCCAACTTCAAATATAACTCATAACAAATATTCAATCTAGCCAAAGTGCCACACACGGTATGCCCGCTGTCACTTTCACACACGTGGGGAAAATCATAGATCTATTAAGGCACAAAGAGTATTTATGTAGACTCAAGCCTAAGTGCCACCATGGCGTGCACGCTGTCACTTTCACACACATGGGGAGAGCAGAGATATAATGAAGCACTTGAGTAGCAAGGTAGATCTACTTGATTACAAAGCTCATGACCACAAGATCATGCATAGAGAGAGATGAACACATAGCTACCGGTACAGCCCTTAGCCTCGAGGAAGAACTACTCCCTCCTCATCATGGGAATCAACAACGGTGATGGAGATGGTGGTGGAGATCGATGGAGATGGCTCCGGGTGCACTTCCCCGTCCCGGCAGGGTGCCGGAACAGAGACTTTCTGTCCCCCGAATCTCCCTTTCGGTGGCGGCGGCGCTACAGAGGTTTTTGTGGATTTCTTCTACATGCCCTAGGGTTTTTGTGTCAGAGGCTTCTTATAGGCGCAAGAATCAAGGTCGATGGGGGGTCTAGGGGGGCCACACCCCCTGTGGGCGCCTCTAGGGCTTGCCCGCACCTAGGGGGTGCGGCCACCCTATGGCCTCCTTTGGCTCTGCTTCGTGGTTTCGTGTTGCTCCGAGAAAATAATGACTTTGGCTTTTGTCCCGTCCAATTCTGAGAATATTGATTTTCTGCCTTTCTGGAACCAAAAACAGAAGAAAACAGGCAACTGGCAATGTGGCGACTTGCTAATAGGTTGGTTCCAGAAAAGATATAAAAACACCTCAAAGTGTAGACAAAGCAAAGCAAAGTAGATACAAAACAAGCATGGGGCATTAAAAGTTATAGATACGTTTCCAACGTATCAAGCATCCCCAAGCTTAACTCCTGCTCGTCCTCGAGTAAGTAAGTGATAAAAGAATAATTTTTAGGGTGACATGCACCATCAAAACCAAGATCAAACCATTTGCATGCATTGAAAGCTAGAATCAAATAACTCTAAACATGAGCATGAAAGATGGAGTTCTAACAATAGGAAAAAGTAACTATGCATGCAACATGAAAGGCTACAAACAAAGATCATGAATAACATGCATTGAAAAACATTTGTTCGTTTCACATACAGAAAACTTGGCATAGTGGGAATCTTGTCCCTCATAGAGTAGCAAATAGATGCATAGGACACCTTCAAAGTTCACAGGGGTGACTAGAAACAAATAGCACAAGATCAAGTAATATCACAATATGCATCAATCAATAAGCTTTGGAACACTGCACATAGAATGGCAACTATGCTCTCTTAATGGTGCCTAAAGGTAGAAGGTGGAGACTCAAATAATGGTGGAAGAAAGGACTTTTGTAAAGGGAAGCAGGGATTTCAAGTTTCAAAAAGAGCTTCCAAAAATTATGGTACTTGTTAACTTTTAGCCCTAATTGCCCCTATCATAAGCATCTTGAAGTGTTTAAGGTTAAAGTGAACAAACTATGGAGTATATGCTTGACAAAGTATAAGTTGGCAATCTCAAGTCCCTTAAATACGAGGGTCACACCTCATGCTACTCAGCTTCAGTCACCTGTAAGTTCTTCTCATTGTAAGTACATGCGTATCATAGAGAACTGCCAATGGGGTACCCCTTGCACATGGTACAGGAGCTATCCCATAACCAAAATGACAAGGCAAGCAGACAATGAGCATCTCAGCGATCTTTTTGTTTACTATATGCATAGCTTTTTATTGAGTATGCTTCATAGATAGCTCACTATGGTGATGCTGCAAGTTTCCACCATGATTAGGCATGGCTTAGGCTAGCGGCCCAGGCGTTTCTCTAACACAGAATACAAACTCCATGGACTTACAAGCTCCCTCTTTATTTCACACCGGTGACATCCATAGACAAAAGAACATGATATCAACTGAGTACAAAGTACAAGTGCGATGTTGAAAGCGTTCCCCGTGACATCACGGTTCTGCTAATTCCAACGTATAAGTGCAAGCATATACAACATAGATGACACAATGGTTCAAGTTTATTAGGGGCAAATAATATAAAGTGTGCCATCAAGTTTATGAGGGTTTTAATCACTAAGTTTTCACATAACAAAATTCTTTTTTATTGGAAGATAGCTGAAAACGAGAATATACTTGGAATGGCGTAACACACCATGCATAGGAATTTATAGTGGACACTTCGGAATAACTTGGTTTTTGGGAGTTGGAAGCATGAGTAGAGCTTACTCATACAAGTGGAGGCTAGCAAAAGACTGGGAGCAACCAACTAATAGAGCAATAATGGCCATAATCATGCAGAGCAACAAAACATTACTAATCAAAGAATAGAGTGGTACTACAAGTCAAGGACTAGATGATCATAGAGGATATGGTGACTTGTCATAGTCATAACATGGTATGAGCATGTGCCAAGT
The DNA here is from genome assembly GCA_916181665.1 of Avena sativa. Lineage (NCBI taxonomy): Eukaryota > Viridiplantae > Streptophyta > Magnoliopsida > Poales > Poaceae > Avena > Avena sativa. The sequence continues at coordinate 384,019,546 of OV702284.1, forward strand.
CAACTCAAGCAAAGCATCAAAGGAGAATACCACAATACTATGCTTTTGCATGCTAAAACAACGCATGATTCCTTTAAGGCACATTAAGCAATCGTAATTGTTTGGAACAAGTCATGCTACAGCAATAATCACTAATAATAAGGTCAAAACAAGATCTAGCATGACATGATAAAGTCTAAGCCACAGTCAGAACAAGCTCCCTTTGTACCACTTAAGCATGAAGCTTCCTACTCTTTTTTCCAACACCAATCGACTAATTTGAAACAAATCACAAAGATAATAATCAATATAGACCGGTAGAGCCCTTATCCTCGAGGAAGAACTACTACCTCCTCATCATGGGAATCAACAACGGTGATGGAGATGGTGGTGGAGATCGATGGAGATGGCTCCAGGGCACTTCCCCGTCCCGGCAGGGTGCCGGAACATAGACTTTCTGTCCCTCGAATCTCCCTTTCAGTGGCGGCGGTGCTACAGAGGTTTTCGTGGATTTATTTTGCATGCCCTAGAGTTTTTGGGTCGGAGGCTTCTTATAGGCGCAGGAGTCAAGGTCGGTGGGGGTCTAGGGGGCCCACACCCCTGTGGGCGCCTCCAGGGCTTGCCCGCGCCTAGGGGGGTGCGGCCATCCTATGGCCCCCTCCGGCTTTGCTTCGTGGTTCCGTGTTGCTCCGGGAAAAATAATGACTTTGGCTTTTATCCCGTCCAATTCCAAGAATATTGATTTTCTGCCTTTCTGGAACCAAAAACAGAAGAAAACATGCAATTGGAACTGTGGCAACTTGTTAATAGGTTAGTTCCAGAAAAGATATAAAAACACCTCAAAGTGTAGACAAAGCAAAGCAAAGTAGATACAAAACAAGCATTTAGCATCAAAAATTATAGATACGTTTTCGACGTATCAGGAGGCTAGCAAAAGACTGAGAGCGACCAACTAAGAGAGCAATAATGGCCATAATAATGCAGAGCGAAAAAACATTACTAATCAAAGCATAAAGTGGTACCACAAGTCAAGGACTAAATGATCATAGAGGCTATAGTGACTTGTTCATAGTCATAACATGGTGTGAGCATGTGCCAAGTTAACCCAATCAAAGCATTAAAGGAGAATACCACAATACTATGCTTTTGTATGCTAAAACAACGCATGATTCCTTCAAGGCACACTAAGCAATCACAATTGTGTAGAACAAGTCATGCTACAACAATGATCACTAAGCATAAGGTCAAAACAACATCTAGCATGACATGCTAAAGTCTAAGTCATAGTCAAAGCAATCTCCTCTTGCAGTATTCAAGCAAGAACTTTCTACTCCTCTCCAACACCAATCAACTTATTTGAAACAACACAGCGAGAACGGGGGTCCAAACTGTAGGGGTTAACGAGCCAAGATCTATCTACTAGATTGTAGCAACGAGTCGATTAGAGTACTCACCCTCAAAGATTACAAAGCGGTTAACGAGAGCAGATTCTCGTGGATGATGTAGTCATACACTTGCCGATCTCAATATCGCGTAGACGATCCTTCCGGCGCTGCGTTCCGGCAGCGCTTCCGCAGTCGGTCACACGTTCGGTACTCGATGAAGACCTTCCACTCCCTTGTTCCAGCAGGCAGCGAAGGTTGTAGTTCTCCCCTCGCGATTCCGGCAGCACGACGGCGTGGCGTCAGAAGTAGAGGGAAGATCCTGTAGGGCTTCGCCTAAGCCGGTGCAGGTTATGGTGGATCTAGGGTTTCTGGCGATCTAGGTTTACTGCCGCCGCCTCGGCGGCGGCGGCTTGGGCGGCGGCAGCGGCGCAAGGTGGGTAGGGCTGGTTGTGGTGCTTTGGGGCATCCCCTCCCCTCTATTTATGAGAGGGAGGGCAGCTTGGGAGAGGGGATTTTGAATCCTTCCCCAAACCCAAGTTGGAGAGAAGGAAGGACTCTTTCCTTCTTCCACTAGGAAACTATTATTCCAGTTTGACTTTTCAAACCTCCCTTTTGACTTTCAATTTAGAGCTTTATTTCTCTCTTGCAAATGCCCAACCAAGTGACCTAGGACATGATCCAATCATTCCACTTAACCATGACACATTCATGAACCATTCCCTTTCTGGTCCGGTGAACCTTCTAGACCCTTCTAGAACCTCTTCGATGAAAACATCGGAATCATTCCCGAACTCCGGAATCAGGCTTTCCTTATATGAATCTTATTCTCCAGACCATTCCGGATCTCCTCGTGATATCCTGGATCCCATCCGAGACTCCGAACAACATTCGGTCTCCCTACTTACTTACAATATCTACTAAACAACATCTAATCCTTAAGTGTGTCTCCCTACAGTTCGTGAATTATGCGGACATGACCGAGACACTTCTCCGATTAATAACCAACAGAGGAATCTAGAAATTCATATGGCTCCCACATATTTCTACGATTACTTTGCGATCGAATGAACCACTTACATACGAAACCAATTTCCCTTTGTCTCGCGATAGTTTACTTATTCGAGGTTTGATCGTCGGTATCTCTGCATACCTAGTTCAACCTCATTACCGATAAGTACTCTTTTCTCGTTCCCATGATATGTGATCCCTTGTGATCCAGTCACATGCTTGCAAGCTAATTGGATGACATTCCACCGAGAGGGCACAGAGTATATCTATCCGTCATATGGATGGATAAATCCCACTCTTGATCCATGTGCCTCAACACATACTTTCCAAAAACTCAATGCCACCTTTATAGCCACCCAGTTACGGTGTGGTGTTTGATGTCATCAAAGCATACTTCCGGTGATGGTGATTAGCATGATCTCATGGTCGAAGGAATTAGGTTACTATGTATCAAAAAGCTTATAACAAACGAACTATATTAAATGACTTGATCTTTAATTAGGTTACCATCACACCATTCTCCTAATGATATGATCTTGTTGTTAATAACATCTCAATGTTCATGATCAAAAAACCATGATCATATATTAACCAACAAGCTAGTTTAACAAGAGGCTTTACTAGGGACTCTTTTATGTTTACAAATTACACAAGTATTAATGTTTCCGGTTAATACAGTTATAGCATGGTATGTAAACATTTATCATAAGCGTGAAGATATGATAATAACCTCTTTATTATCGCCTCTTGGGCATATATCCAACACAAACTACTTTATTCAAGCAAACTAATCAAACTAAACGCAAACTAATACGCTCCAAGAACAACACAACAGTGCATGAAACAATATAAACAAAGTGTCTAGAAAGACCTGAGATTTTTATTGATGAAGAAGGGGATGCCTTGGGCATCCCCAAGCTTTGACGCTTGTACCTCTTGAATATTTCTTGGGGTGACACGAGGTGGAGTCCCCAAGCTTGAGATTTTGTCCATTCTTCATCTCATTACATCATTCTTTCTCTATACCTGAAAATTTCTTTCATACAAAACTTCAGACAATCTTCATTAGCAACATTTGTGTATTCAAAAGATAATAGACCTTTGGGTTTAGCTTTAGAACATAAAAACTTCCACTAAAAACACAAGATACTGTAGCAATTCCCTCAAAAAGCTCAATTTCCCAAAAAGAACCCAAAAAGGAATCAATAAGAAGCAAATGCAAATAATGGCAGAAATATGTCAAAACACACCAGCAGGTAGAAACCGATTTTTTCGAAGACTTTATGTTGCTCAAATAAAAAAGTGTTGAACTAACGAAAGTTAGCTAACATACTGGGGGATTTATTAAAAAAATATCATATCAATACTACTCACAGATATTTTACACGATTTTTTATGGTGGAGCACAAAAATCTGTTTCGGGACAGCAACTCCCCAAATCTTACTTCCCTCTCATTAGAGGTTATTATTGGCACAAAAAGCAAATAAAAAGGATAAGAAGAGTTCATTACAGAGGTAATAACTTCCAATACTTAAGAAAACTTTTGGGTTATCTCCCAATAAGTACTTTTCTTTAATACCTTTAAGCTAGGCATGACAGTTTGAGAAGATGTTCACATAAGAAATATGAACTGAAGTAAAAGAGAGCATCAAGAAGCAAATTCAAAACACATTTAAGCCTAGCCCACTTCCTATAAAAAGGAATCTTGTAAAGAAACAAGTCATTAAAGCACAAAGCAACAAGCATAGGAAAGCAAAACAAGTGCAACTTCAAAACTTTCAACATAAGGAGAGGAAACTTTATATTATTGAGATACATAATACCATGTTTCCCTCTCTTATAGTAACTTTCAGTAGCATCATGAATCAAATTAACAATATAACTATCACATAAAACATTCTTATCATGATCCACATGTATAAAAGGATTATTACTCTCCACATAAGCATAGTCATTCTTATTAATTATAGTGGGAGCAAATTCAACAAAATAGATATCATTATTATTCTCATCACAATAATCATCAAATATAGGAGGCATATTGTAATCACAATTAATTTTATCCTCAATAATAGGTGGACTAAAAATATCATAATCATCATTGTAATCATCATAAATTGGAGGTAAAGTATCATCATAGGCAATAGAATTTTCAGAATTGGTACCAAAGAGATTTTCAAAATCAAAAGTAGTGTGCTTTTCCCAATCATGATCAATACTATAGGGAACAAGCATAGAAACATCATCACAAGTTTTACCCATAGTAGATATTTCAAAAGAATCCATAGAAGCATAACATTCATCCTCCTCTTTTTCATCTAATGAGCTTCCTGTTTCAGCAATTTCTTCTTCCATAGGCTCCTGCAAGGCATTAGTCTCTTCCGATTGTGGAAAGAACTTATTAAAATATTCAAGAATATATCCATTTTATTCCTTGTAATATCAAATAAAAATTTAAGTATCTCATAAACCTCATATTCATAAGGTGCATCATCGGTATTTTCAATAAAACTGGCAAGTTCAAATGCACACTTAAAAGCAATAAACTCTTCAATTTGTTCCACATCATAAAGGTCATAATTTCCTTTAACATAAGAGGATATGGTAACATTATCATTATACTCACATTGAAAAGGGAGGTGTTTGTACCTCCTACAGCAATAATCTTTATCAAATCAATATGTAACATTATAAGTAGAGCACACCTCTCTAGCAATAGTATTCAATTTATCAATTTGTGCCCATAAGTATTTCCCTTTTTGTGACAAACGGTGTTCCTTATAATAGTACTTTTGTTCTTCTGTGAACCCACCTTGCTAATAAGAACTAGTTTCAAAGTAACCATCCATTGATAGAAAGCATGACCAAGCAAGGCAATAACAGACCAGCAACTAGAGTAGGAACTAATTTTTTGAGTGTTTTTTATAAGAAAAAGCAAACCAAACTAAACTATTTTTTTTTGGAGTTTTTGATAAAAAGAGGCAAACAAAACCAAGCAAAAAAACTAAGCAAAACAAAAACAAAGTAAAGAGAAAGGTTGTGAAGGACTCCCCTTGTGAAGACGTCCTTAGCCTCCCCGGAAACGGCGCGAGAAAGCATCTTGATGCGCTCAGATCAATGTAGAGCTTCGTTGGGAGACCCCAAGAGGAAGGTATGATGAGCACAACAACAAGTCTTTCCTTAGAAAGAAACCAAGGTTATCGAATCATTAGGAGGAAGGAAATGACTCAAAGGTGTTGCTAGCAACTTGGAAACCTTCACAACACAAACTCAAGACTTTACCCCAACGAATAGTGAGGTTGTCAATCTCACCGGTTTGATGAAAATAAAGGATTAACTGTATGGTGTGGAAGGTAATATTGGTTTGCAGAAAGGAAACAACAATAGTGGAAGATGTATCAATGGTAAAGATTGAACCGGGGTCCATAGTTCACTAGAGGTGTTCTCCTTAGATAAACAAACATGGCATGCTGGTTAAACAAATTACAGCAGGGCAATTGACAGGACTGAGCAAGGCATAACAATGCAATACTATACATTCATGATCCTAAGATATTCAATTGGGCAATACAACAAGATACATAAACCGCCATCCAACTACAACTATGACTAGTAATCCACCTTCAGGTTATCATCCGAACCTCCTCCAGTATTAAGTTGCAAGCAGCGGATAACCGCTTTAAGCAAAGTGTGTAAGGTAAACAATCCACTTGTTCCATGAACAAAAGACCATTGTTTTGTCCCTGGTAGCAACAACACATCTACAACCTTAGATATTTCTGTCAGTTCCCTTAGATTAAATAGAGGCATGAACCCACTATCGAGCATAAATACCCCCTCTTGGAGTCACTAGCATCTACTTGGCCAAGATAGCTACTAGAAACAGAGAGCATGAAAGATCTCAAACAACACAGACATGATAGAATCAATAAGACAAAACCATTAATCAATCTAACATAGTAATCTCAATATCCATCGGATCCCCGCAAAACAACATGCATGATTACAAATAGATGATCTTGATCATGAACGGAGCTCACAAGATCTAAACATGGTAGCACAAAGGAGGAGATACAACCATCTAGCTACTACATGGACCCGTAGTCCAAGGTGGAACTACTCACACTTCATACTGGAGGCTGGCATGATGAAGAAGAAGGCCTCCGGAATGATCTCCCCTCCAACAGGGTGCCAGGAAGAGCTTCAGATCCCCCTAGGGACGATGGTGGCGGCGGATACAGACGATTCGTGGAATATTGGTCGAGTACTTAGGGTTTTGGTATCGGGGGGTCTTTTATAGGCGAAGAGGCAAGGCAGGGGCAGCCAGGGCGGCCGCACCCTCCCAGGCGCGGGCTGGGACCAGCCGCGCGGCCATGGGGTGTGGCCCCCTGGTGGCTCCCCTCCGTCTCGTATTCAGGCTCCGTGTTCCCCACGGTAAAATATTGACTTTGGTTTTTGTTCCACCCAATTCCGAGAATATTGATTTTCTGTCTTTTCTGGAACCAAAAACACAAGAAAACAGGCAACTGGCACTGTGGCATCTTGTTAATAGGTTAGTCCAGAAAAACATATAAAAATACCTCAAAGTGTAGACAAAGTAAAGCAAAGTAGATACTAAACAAGCATGGAACATCAAAAATTATAGATACGTTTCCGACGTATCACTATAAAAGAAAAACAGAAAAGAAAAAGAATAAAAAAATACGAACTAAACCTAATCTACCGGCCAGGCCCAGCCCGAGCCGCCCTCCTCTCTCTACTAGCCGCGCGCAACGCAGCACAGAAGCCCAGCTTCGGCCCAACTACAGCCCACCGAGCAGCAGCGAACAGCACGTGCAGCCCGCCTCCCCTCTCCGACTCACTGCCATGTGGACCCACCTGTCATCCCTGTCCTAGCTCCAGAGATAGAGGTAGCCACGCCTTCCCGATCCCGATCGATTCCCTCCCCCAAATCCGGATGATCTCGTTTGATTCTTTCGCCGTTTCGCATGGAATCCTCTCCATATAAACCCTCTTCCCCCGTCTTATTTCCTTTTTCGAAATCTCCAAACCCTAGCCGCCCCGCGAGCTCATCCCGATCTCATCGGAACGCCCGCCGCCACCGAGCTTCGAGGACACATTTTTGACCAGCCCCTGACCCTATACTTCCCTCTATATTGTTACCCAGTGCTCTCCGCACCCCCCTGAACCTCTTACCCCTCGCTCAGGACACCAGAGCAGCTCCAATTTCTTGCCGGAGATCCACTGTCACCGCTGACCTCCGTCCGTTCGCAGTCGTCTCCCCAGGAAGCTATCAACAACCCCGAGGACACCATGGAACATGTCGCTTCCTCCCGAACGTCGTCCACCCATCCCCCGTCTCTGGTGAACACCAGAACCCCGCCACCATCAGCCACCAGAGCATCCACCGCCGCCCATCATCACCGTCAGCCAACACCAGCTCGCCAGCGTCATCCAGCACCGTCTGATCGGACGTTGACGGTCCAGATTGCATGGAGCCGCGCAGAGTCGTCTGGAGCCATGAGCCGCAGTCGAGCTGAGGCCAAAGCCGAAGCCGAGCCGTCCCAGAGCCGTGGATCATGCACCGTCGGATCTTGATCGAGTGAGACAGACGTGTTCACTTAAACGAAGGGGTATGGCCCAATCAGATCTCGCCGCGTGGCAGATCTTTTCCTGTTAATTTGATATTCGCTGTTAAAATAGGCATAAAAACATGCAAACTTGTAAAATGCATATAAAAATATTTGTAAGTCCAAAATTTGCAAATAATATATCGTTGGATTAAGAAAATTATTAAGAATATTAATATGAGATTATATGGGACTTTTACGATATACATTTATTGCAATTATTTAAATAGATTAATTAGCTATTTGGGGTAAATAAATCAGTAAATTATCTGTAGATCACAAAAATACAAATAATATGTCTATGAAATACTTGATTCATGTAGAGAAAGTATCTGGCGTTAGATATAATTGTTGTCAAAGAAAATAATTTAGATGATTTAAACCCTTCTAACAAGTATTTAAATTGCAGAAAATTAACCAGAACTCCAAAATTAGTGAAACCAATTGGTACTGTTTTGTATTGATAATATCTATGAAAAAAAATTGCGTGCCAAATTATTTGGTACTGTTAAAATATAAATTCTTGCAGAAACCTTTAAACCTATTGCAAAAGTATTTTAATCATAAGAAAAGATATGTAACTCCTTTTTAGGTTATTCAAATTGCTACTGTCTCTAAATTGCATTACCTATCTAGTAGCATTTATTTCACAATTTAATACGACAAAACATCAGTAGTTGAATTAAAGTGAGATAAACCATATTAAATCGATATAACTTTAGTAATAAATGCTTTAGTGCATTACATGACTTTCCACATGCATCATGGGATCTAATAATGTTCAGAACACTAAATACAACCATTGTGACTTATTAAATTGTCATGCATTCATTTGTTTATCATCGTTTCTTGTATTGTTGCATGTTTTCAATGTTTTAAATGGTGTGTTGTTGTGCCTTGTTTCAAACGATAGACTGCGAGGACTGCAAATACTGTGATTGCAACTATTATGATTGCGAGTATTATGGTTATGACGAGTGCAACCATTATATCTATGAGGATTGTGAGGATTATCTGAACGAATACAACAAAAGGCAAGTGGTGCTATCTTGGTCATAAATGTCCTACTATTTTCCTATACATTGTAGATGTTTTTGTAGAATTGCATATGTAGGAATTTATGTATATATGTTATGCTATGTCCCATATTGTTTCCTATTAATCCTTGTTTATGAGCCATCGTATTGGTAGATTGCTTAGATATGCTATTTAGATGAGGAAGGGAATCACACATGAAAAGTTATATGTTTTGAAAGGATTATATTTTGCTAAATGACAAACCAATATGATTTTAATGAACCACCTAGGCGGCATGGTATTGATTGGGTCACCGAGTGTGGATTTATGGTGGGGAATGCCGCCCAGGATACCGAGAAAGGATTGGATTCTTTGTTTGATAGCTTTCGTGTGCAACCTGTTGGAGATATGCCCTAGAGGCAATAATAAATGTAGTTATTATTATATCTTTGTGTTTATGATAAATGTTTACATTCATGCTATAATAGTATTAACAAGGAAACATTGATACTTGTGTGATTTGTAAACTTAATTTGAAGTCCCTAGTATAGCCTCTATACATCACTAGCTTGTTGGTTGATAAATGATTGTGGTTTCCCTATCATGAACATTGAGATGTTATCAACAACAAGATCATATCGTTAGGAGAATGATATGATGGACATACTCCTGTAGATAAGCGTAGCATAAAGATCAAGTCATTTCAATAGTTCAATTGCTATATGCTTTCTGATACATAGTAACCTAATTCCTTAGACCATGAGATCATGCATATCACCTTTACCGGATGGATGATTTGATGACATCAAACACCACACCGTAACTGGGTGGCTATAAAGGTGGCATTGAGTGTTCGGAAAGTATTGGTTGAGACACATGGATCAAGAGTGGTATTTGTCCATCCATATGACGGATAGATATACTCTGGGCCCTCTCGGTGGAATGTCATCCAATTAGCTTGCAAGCATGTGACTGGCTCACAAGGGATCACATATCACGGGAACGAGAAAAGAGTACTTATCGGTAACGAGGTTGAACTAGGTATGCAGAGATACCGACGATCATAACCTCGGATAAGTAAACTATCGTGAGACAAAGGGAAATTGGTATCGTATGTAAGTGGTTCATTCGATCACAAAGTAATCGTAGAAATATGTGGGAGCCATATGAATTTCCAGATTCCTCTATTGGTTATTGTTCGGAGAAGTGTCTCGATCATGTCCGCATAATTCACGAACCGTAGGGAGACACACTTAAGGATTCGGCGTTGTTTGAGTAGTTATGGTAGTATGAGAAAGAGACCGAATGTTGTTCGGAGTCTCGGATGGGATCGGGGATATCACGAGGTGATCCGGAATGGTCTGGAGAATAAGATTCATATAAGGAAAGTCCCGTTTCGGAGATTCGGGAATGATTCCGGTGTTTTCATCGGGAATGTTCTAGAAGGTTCCGGAATGTCCGGCACTCCGGAGGGGAAGGGTACATGAATGTGTTGTATCAAACTTGGTATGATTGCATCATGTACTAAGTGTCATCGCTGTTCCAAATAAAGGATTAATCGAATCCTAGTTTGAAAAGTCAAATAGCTAGTTTGAAAAGTCAAACGGCTAAAATTGGAAAGAGGAAAAGAGGAGGAAGTGGGAAACCGAGTTGGGGAGGGAATCCCTCCTCCAACCGGCGGCGCCCCCTCCAAGCCGAGTTGGGGAGGGACTCCCCTCCCTCCCCTTGGCCGCCGGCCCCTCCACCTATATAAGGAGGGGCAGGGCTCCCTCCTAGAGCACACAAGTCCCTCACCTCAAACCCAAGAAGCTGCAGCCCACCATAGCCGCCGCCGCCCCTAGGGTTTTGCCCTAGCCGCCGACTTGGGGGTCCCCGGAACCCTAGCCGCCGGCTCTAGCCCCTCCTCCTTGGTGTGTCTAAACCCTAGAACACCGAGGAGCTCTCTCATACTCCACCATACTCGCTCCGGCTTAAGGCGAAGCCCTGCGAGATCTCCCCTCTACTTCCGGTCCCACGCCGTTGTGCTGCCGAAATCGCGAGGAGAGTACTACAACCTTCGCTGCCTGCTGGAACAAGGGAGAGGAAGGTCTTCGTCGAGTACCGAACGTGTGACCGACTGCGGGAGCGCTGCCGGAACGCAGCGCCGGAAGGATCGTCTACGCGATCTTGAGATCGGGAAGAGTACGACTACATCACCCACGAGAATCTGCTCTCGTTAAACACTTTGGAATCTTCGAGGGTAAGTTATTCCATCGACTCGTTGCTACAATCTAGTAGATAGATCTTGGCTTGTTTGTTTGTATGCGATAGAAATTTTTTGTTTTCCATGCTACGAAACGCTACAGTGGTATCAGAGTCGTGTCTATATGTAGATCTATTGCACGAGTAGAACACAATGGTCATTGTGGGCGTTGATGCTTTTATTGTCGATTGCTTCTTGTGTACTTTGCATCTTGCGGTATGTTGGGATGAAGCGGCCTGGGCTAACCTTACATGACATCGTTCATGAGACTTGCTCCACGCTTGACATGCAACTTGTATTGCATAAGTGGCTTTGCGGGTGCCCGTTTCTCCTAGCATAGTTAAGATCCAATTTACAACGGGTGATTAACAATACTAGTATCAATGTTGTGGTTCTTGTTCGTAAGTTAGAACGACACTTATTGAAAGCCCCAAACCACGTAAAATATGCAAAGAAAGTAGAGGCATCTAACTTTGTTTTGCAGGGGTGTGCAGTGATGTGATATGGCCATGATTGTGATTATATTTGATGTATGCAATGTTCCTTATTGTAAGTTGGCAACCGGCAGGAGCCATATGGTTGTCTTTAATTTATGTTAAGACCCGCATGTCTATTCAAAGTAGTTGTAATAGTTGAAGCCGGTGGACGACAACCATGGAGAAGCGTCATTGACCTTGATGCAATGCCGGTGATGATGGAGATCATGTTCGTGTTTGAAGATGGAGATCGGAAGCACAAAGAAGAAAGGCCATATCATATCACATATTATGAATTGCATGTGATGTTAATCCTTTATGCATCTTGTATTGCTTAGTAGACGACGATAGCATTATAAGATGATCCCTCATGCACATGAATTTCAAGTCATAAAGTGTTCACCCTTAGTTAGCACCGTTGCTAAAGCTTGTTGTTTCGAAGCACCACGTGATGATCGGGTGTGTTAGATTCTGCAAGTGTATACAACGTGAGCAAGCCATATTTGCTCATGCGGAAACTAAGGTTTGATCTTGACGAGCCTAGCATGTACAGACATGGTCTCGGAACACGGATCACCGAAAGGTAAAGCATGAATCATATAGTAGATATGATGAACATGACGATTGTTCGCCAGTGAAACTATATCAACTCTCGTGATGATCGGTGTTGATGTAGTGGATTTGGTTCGTGTGATCACTAAAACAATGTGAGGGATATTGTTTTGAGTGGGAGTTCACCTAGATTAACTTTATTATTAATTTGAACTCAATTTGTCATAAACTTAGTCTAAACTATTGCAAATATGTTGTAGATCAATGGCAGCCCCTACCATCAATTTTAATGCGTTCCTAGAGAAAGAAAAGTTGAAAAACAATGGAAGCAACTTCGCGGATTGGTTCCGCAATTTGAGGATTGTCCTCACAGCTGGTAATTTGACCTATGTGCTGGATGCACCGCTGGGTGACCCACCTGCAGCTGATGCTTCCGATGAAGTAAAGAATGTTTACCTCGCTCGGAAGAATCAGTACTCCATAGTTCAGTGTGCTATCTTGTATGGTTTGGAATCGGAGCTTCAGAAAAGGTTTGAGAATTCAGACCCATATGATATTGTCGAGGATCTCAAATTGATTTTTGAGACTCATGCGGCAATTGAAAGTTATGAGGCTTCTGAAAAATTCTTTAACTGCAAGATGGAAGAGGGCAGCTCCGTCAGTGAGCATGTGCTTAAGATGTCTGGGCACGCAAACAAACTTCAAAGCTTGGGTATAGTGATTCCTAATGCTTTGGGGATTTACCGTGTCCTCCAATCACTACCACCAAGTTACAAGAACTTTGTGATGAACTACAACATGCAGAACATGAACAAGTAGTTGCCAGAACTGTTTGCTATGTTAAAGTCTGCAGAAGTGGAGATCAAGAAAGAGCACCAAGTGTTGTTGGTCAATAAGACCACCAAATTCAAGAAAGGCAAGTCTAAGCAAAAGGGACACTTCAAGAAGGGTGGTAAGAAATTTACCACGCCGGCGAAGAAGACCAAGGCTGGACCTAAGCCTGAAACTGAGTGCTTTTACTGCAAGGGAGAAGGTCACTGGAAGCGGAATTGCCCAAAGTACTTGGCGGATTTGAAGAACGACAACATCAAGAAGAAAGGTATATCTGATATACATGTTATTGATGTGTATCTCACTAGTACTCGTAGTAGTGCCTGGGTATTTGATACTGGTTCGGTTGCTCATATTTGTAACTCGAAACAGGTGCTGCAGAATAAACGGAAGCTAGCGAAGAACGAGGTGACGATGCGCGTGGGAAACGGATCAAAGGTTGATGTGATCGCGGTCGGCACGCTACCCCTTCATCTACCATCAGGATTAGTTTTATACTTAAATAATTGTTATTTGGTGCCTGCGTTGAGCATGAACATTATATCAGGATCTTGTTTATTGCGAGACGGTTACTTGTTTAAATCCGAGAATAATGGTTGTTCGATTTATATGAGTAATATGTTTTATGCACATGCACCTTTGATAGATGGTCTATTCTTATTGAATCTCGATAGTGGAAATACACATATCAACAACATTGAGGCTAAACGTTTGAAATCAAGCGATAATTCGACCTATATGTGGCACTGTCGTCTTGGTCACATTGGAGTGGAACGTATGAAGAAACTCCATTCCGATGGACTTCTTGAATCACTTGATTTTGAATCACTTGAAAGATGCGAAGCATGTTTGATGGGTAAAATGACTAAGGCTCCATTTTCTGGTATGATGGAGCGAGCTACAGACTTATTGGAAATCATACATACCGATGTATGTGGTCCAATGAGTGTAGCATCGCGCGGTGGTTATCGTTATGTTCTTACCTTCACGGATGACTTGAGTAGATATGGGTATATCTATTTCATGAAACATAAGTCCGAAACTTTCGAGAAGTTTAAGGAGTTTCAAAGTGAGGTAGAGAATCAACGTAACAAGAAGATTAAATTTCTGCGTTCTGATCGTGGAGGTGAATATCTAAGTTACGAGTTTGGCGAGCATTTGAAGAAATGCGGAATACTTTCAGAGTTGACACCGCCGGGAACACCACAGCGTAATGGTGTGTCCGAACGTCGTAATCGAACTCTCTTAGATATGGTTCGTTCTATGATGTCACTTACAGATTTACCGCTATCATTTTGGGGTTATGCATTAGAAACAGCCGCATTCACTTTAAATAGGGCACCATCTAAATCCGTTGAAACGACACCGTATGAATTATGGTTTGGGAAGAAACCTAGATTGTCGTTCCTTAAAGTTTGGGGATGCGAAGCCTATGTAAAGAAGTTACAGCCGGAAAGGCTAGAACCCAAAGCGGAAAAATGCGTCTTCATAGGATACCCGAAGGAAACTATTGGGTATACCTTCTATCATAGATCCGAAGGCAAAATCTTCGTTGCCAAGAATGGATCCTTTCTAGAGAAGGAATTTCTCTCGAAAGAAGTGACTGGAAGGAAAGTAGAACTCGACGAGGTTGTCGAACCTTCTCTCGAAATTGCGAGTAGCGCAGCAACGGAAGAAGTTCCTGTGGTGCCTGCACCAATAAGAGAGGAAGCTAATGATGGTGATCATGAAACTTCGGTTGAAGTTGCTACAGAGCCTCGGAGGTCAACGAGAACTCGTACCACTCCAGATTGGTATGATCCCGTTATGAGTGTCATGTTGGTGGATAACACCGATGACCCCGAGACATATGAGGAAGCGATGATGAGCCCAAATTCCAATAAATGGCAAGAAGCCATGAAATCCGAGATTGGATCCATGTACGAAAACCAAGTATGGACTTTGGTGGACTTACCGGATGGCCGGAAGGCTGTCGAGAACAAATGGATCTTCAAGAAGAAAACAGATGCTGATGGTAATGTTACTGTCTATAAAGCTCGACTTGTCGCAAAAGGGTTTCGACAAATTCAAGGGGTTGACTACGATGAGACTTTCTCACCAGTAGCGAAGCTAAAGTCTGTGAGGATTATGTTAGCAATCGCTGCATATTATGATTATGAGATATGGCAGATGGATGTCAAAACAGCATTCCTCAATGGAGATATTGATGAAGAGTTGTATATGATGCAACCCAAAGGTTTTGTCGATCCTAAAGATGCTAACAAGGTATGCAAACTTCAACGTTCCATCTATGGATTGAAGCAAGCATCCCGAAGTTGGAATCAACGTTTTGATAAGGTGATCAAAAGTTTTTGTTTTTATACAAACTTATGGAGAAGCTTGTATTTACAAGAAAGTGAGTGGGAGCTCTGTAGCATTCTTAATACTATATGTGGATGACATATTGTTGATTGGGAATGATGTAGACCTTCTTAATAGTGTCAAGGAATATTTGAATAATAGTTTTTCAATGAAGGATCTTGGCGAAGCAGCTTACATATTAGGCATAAAGATTTATAGAGATAGATCGAAACGCCAAATATCATTGTCACAGAGTACATATTTGGACAAAGTTCTAAAGAGATTTGGAATGGAAGATAGCAAGAAAGGGTTCTTGCCCATGTTGCCCAATACGACCTTGAGTAAAACTCAAAGTCTGACATCGGCAGAAGATAGAGAAAGGATGAGTAAGACTCCCTATGCCTCAGCCATAGGATCTCTAATGTATGCCATGCTATGTACTAGACCCGACATTGCATATGCTGTTAGTTTAACTAGCAGATATCAAAGTGATCCAGGAGTGGATCATTGGACAGCGGTCAAAAACATCCTTAAGTACTTGAGAAGAACTAAGGATATGGTTCTTTCTTATGGAGGTGATGAACAGCTCGTTGTTAATGGTTACACCGATGCTAGTTGGAACACCGATCCGGATGATTCTAAATCACAATCTAGATACGTATTTATTTTGAATGGTGCAGCAGTTAGCTGGAGGAGTGCAAAGCAAAGCGTTGTGGCGAGATCTTCAACTGAATCAGAATACATGGCTGCTTCAGAGGCTTCACAAGAAGCAATATGGATGAAAGAGTTCATTACAGAGCTGGGTGTGGTTCCTAGTGCGCTAGACCCAATGTCTATCTACTGTGATAACATGGGCGCCATAGCCAATGCGCAAGAACCAAGGTCACACAAGAAGCTGAAGCATATCAAGCTACGTTTTCACGCTATTCGAGAACATATCCAAGATGGGGATATAAAGATTTGCAAAGTACACACAGATCTGAATGTGGCGGATCCGTTGACTAAACCTCTCCCGAGGGCAAAAAATGACCAACACCAAACTGCCATGGGTGTTCGGTATATTACCATGTAATCTAGATTAGATGACTCTAGTGCAAGTGGGAGACTGTTGGAGATATGCCCTAGAGGCAATAATAAATGTAGTTATTATTATATCTTTGTGTTTATGATAAATGTTTACATTCATGCTATAATAGTATTAACAAGGAAACATTGATACTTGTGTGATTTGTAAACTTAATTTGAAGTCCCTAGTATAGCCTCTATACATCACTAGCTTGTTGGTTGATAAATGATTGTGGTTTCCCTATCATGAACATTGAGATGTTATCAACAACAAGATCATATCGTTAGGAGAATGATATGATGGACATACTCCTGTAGATAAGCGTAGCATAAAGATCAAGTCATTTCAATAGTTCAATTGCTATATGCTTTCTGATACATAGTAACCTAATTCCTTAGACCATGAGATCATGCATATCACCTTTACCGGATGGATGATTTGATGACATCAAACACCACACCATAACTGGGTGGCTATAAAGGTGGCATTGAGTGTTCGGAAAGTATTGGTTGAGACACATGGATCAAGAGTGGTATTTGTCCATCCATATGACGGATAGATATACTCTGGGCCCTCTCGGTGGAATGTCATCCAATTAGCTTGCAAGCATGTGACTGGCTCACAAGGGATCACATATCACGGGAACGAGAAAATAGTACTTATCGGTAACGAGGTTGAACTAGGTATGCAGAGATACCGACGATCATAACCTCGGATAAGTAAACTATCGTGAGACAAAGGGAAATTGGTATCGTATGTAAGTGGTTCATTCGATCGCAAAGTAATCGTAGAAATATGTGGGAGCCATATGAATTTCCAGATTCCTCTATTGGTTATTGTTCGGAGAAGTGTCTCGATCATGTCCGCATAATTCACGAACCGTAGGGAGACACACTTAAGGATTCGACGTTGTTTGAGTAGTTATGGTAGTATGAGAAAGAGACCGAACGTTGTTCGGAGTCCCGGATGGGATCCGGGATATCACGAGGTGATCCGGAATGGTCCGGAGAATAAGATTCATATAAGGAAAGTCCCGTTTCGGAGATTCGGGAATGATTCCGGTGTTTTCATCGGGAATGTTCTAGAAGGTTCCGGAATGTCCGGCACTCCGGAGGGGAAGGGTACATGAATGTGTTGTATCAAACTTGGTATGATTGCATCATGTACTAAGTGTCATCGCTGTTCCAAATAAAGGATTAATCGAATCCTAGTTTGAAAAGTCAAATAGCTAGTTTGAAAAGTCAAACGGCTAAAATTGGAAAGAGGAAAAGAGGAGGAAGTGGGAAACCGAGTTGGGGAGGGAATCCCTCCTCCAACCGGCGGCGCCCCCTCCAAGCCGAGTTGGGGAGGGACTCCCCTCCCTCCCCTTGGCCGCCGGCCCCTCCACCTATATAAGGAGGGGCAGGGCTCCCTCCTAGAGCACACAAGTCCCTCACCTCAAACCCTAGAAGCTGCAGCCCACCATAGCCGCCGCCGCCCCCTAGGGTTTTGCCCTAGCCACCGACTTGGGGGTCCCCGGAACCCTAGCCGCCGGCTCTATCCCCTCCTCCTTGGTGTGTCTAAACCCTAGAACACTGAGGAGCTCTCTCATACTCCACCATACTCGCTCCGGCTTAAGGCGAAGCCCTGGGAGATCTCCCCTCTACTTCCGGTACCACGCCGTTGTGCTGCCGGAATCGCGAGGAGAGTACTACAACCTCCGCTGCCTGCTGGAACAAGGGAGAGGAAGGTCTTCATCGAGTACCGAACGTGTGACCGACTGCGGGAGCGCTGCCGGAACGCAGCGCCAGAAGGATCGTCTACGCGATCTTGAGATCGGGAAGAGTACGACTACATCACCCACGAGAATCCGCTCTCGTTAAACACTTTGGAATCTTCGAGGGTAAGTTATTCCATCGACTCGTTGCTACAATCTAGTAGATAGATCTTGGCTTGTTTGTTTGTATGCGATAGAAATTTTTTGTTTTCCATGCTACGAAACCCTACACAACCATGTGCCAGTAAGAAATGGATGGCTGGCTGGACTTAGTAGGTTGTGATGACTCGAACCCTACATAACCAGAGATGTAAAATAGTGTAGGTTGGTACGGTGCGTGGATGGGTTTGGGAAGCTCTTCCCGAGTGGTCTCGTCTTGGACTTCTCCCTATCATCACACAACATGAGTGTGGTGGTCCGAGCTGGGTTGGCCAGGTCACATGGGTAAAGTATAAACCCCTCTGCATGGTGTCTAAACTAAGTACTTAGTCGTGTCCCCGGTTATGGACAATTTGAGCGACATGATACTGATGCTATGACATATTTCTCACTCATCCCAATTTCTCAATTACTTAAAAACTTGTTGGGTGAACTTAATTGGGTAGGAGCACCTGGGAGTGAACCAGAGTGTCCTATTTATCGTATTGGAAAACTACTTTGTTACAAATGTTAGGATAAAACTATTGCTTTATGCAAATGAGCCTGAACTCCACTTAGTCAAATAAGCATGTAGTTGATAGATCTTTTGTTAACCAGTTTAGCCTACTTGCCATACATTTCATGTATTGACCCTTCGAGGCTGCTACGTTTTATGTTGGAGGTTATTTTGTATCTGAGTGATGGTTCATAGGTCGCGAGACTCCACTCAACAATTGTTCGCCTGTGGTACATTTGAAGGATGGAGATCTACCTTGTAAATCTTTCCGCTGTGATATAACGTAAATTCTGGATCATATTTGTTGTATTTATGATACACAGTTATATTTGGTATCATTTTATACTGTGTGTGCCAGTGAACCGATCCAGGGATTGGCACTATACACATGAACTCAGCCTTATCAGGCGAGGGTGTTACAATCCGACAATCCCTGTTTTTTCCAGCAGGTCCGTTTACTTCTCTACTATTTCCATGTTTTATCCGGGCCGTTCTCCGGAAATCCCCGCACTGAACCCAACCTATCCGGGTATTTCCACACGCGGCTCAGACCACGTGTTTTGTTGGGTAAGAAAGAGCTACTACCTCTCGAGGATGGAGGCGACACCGATGGTGCGGACTAGAGGCGACAACGAGGGCGCCGGCCTAGAAATGTCACCGACGACGAACGCCTACATCGGACAGGGCAGGGTCTTCTCTCCGGTTAGTTGTCGCGGCTCTTCCCCTCCTTCCCTCGCTTCTAGGGTTTCTTGCCGCCGCCGTCCGTCTGTCTCCTGTCAATCTCGTCGTCCCTGAGCTGATCCTTGGTGAGGCCGTTGGATCCCATGACCAAGGGGGTGATCCACACATAGGTACACCATGGGTTCACCATCTACTTCTCAAGGAGGGCGGGGAGAGGGGATGAGCCGCTGCTCTTTCTAGAGTCATGATGAAGTAGAGCCTGCTTCTATTTATAAGGGGACTACGTGTGCCACACACCAACATTTCCCTCCTCTCCCTTTTTATAAGGGGAATATATCAATACTAGGAGGGTATTAATTACATTCAGACTTTGCATCAACATAATAACTAGAACAAGGATGCACACAATCAAAAAATGAAGAACCCACCAAAGAAAACAGAGACTCACAACACCAAAAACACCACCAGCAGGGACCGCGCCTTGACTCTGAAGAAGCTTCTCCAAAAACGACACCTCTATGAAGGGAATAGTGCATAAACACCACCGTCGTTTGGACTAACCATCATGGTAAGATCCTAGTATATCACCCTGGAGAAGATTTAATCTCTACATAATTCCTTCAATAAGGAGGTGTCCAGGGAGTCATCATTGCCATGTCCAACTACCCAAAGTCAAATCTAGTATTTTCACCCCGGACATCGAGACACGAAACTCCAAGAGCACCGCCAAGAAATAAGTCTGTCATGGTCACCACAACTTGGCAATAACTGTTGCAAAGTGTTGATTGCCAGACACACATACATATTCACCCCATATTTCTTGATCCTTCTCATTGTCAGCATCTAGCTAGCGGTCTCACTCAACATGATCATGGAGAACCTCTGGCCATCGACCTATCTTGACAAGCCCACCTTTGCCCAGACCCTAGTTATTTACCATAAGGATCTGACACAAATGGATCTTGAAGCCTCCAATGACCCTCTGCCATCAGTGACAATGATGTCACCACCTAGAGGACCTTGGATTCAACACATTGACATCCACAATCATCCTAAATATAAGGCCAAATCCTAGGGCCAGAGTAGAGGGCGTCTGATCTTCTTGCCATGGTCACACCATCCACATGTGCATGAATATTGTATGACCTCGGCAAGAGTAATGGCATTTCATGTCATGAATGCCGATAGCCAGATCTTGGCCAAGAAACTTGGCGACATGTGGTGGAAGACTAGATGCTAGGGAGAAGAAAAACAGAAGGGGGGACTCCCTTCCGTCTATAGTTGCCGTTGGATGGCCTCCTCTGGCAGAGGTGGCGTTAAGGGACTACGGGGAAGGTGCCTCCGGCAGTGTAGGCTAGGCTTCCCCCATGTCGCCCTTCCCTTCCCCTCCTAGCAACCGCTTGGGAAAATCTAGGCAAAGCCCATAGCATGGATTTGCTGTGGATGACGAGAAACTTTCGTGAGTGGATGATATTTATATGTTGGAGGCGGCGGTTTTGGGAATCATGGTAGAAAGAAACTCCAATAGTCAGGGGTCGTGCTTGGCATGATTTGCACGCAATCTTTCGTTGCTAAGGCGACGAGGTTGCTAGTCGACATTCTTGAGAGCGAGCGGTGGTATATCAGAGCGGCGACCCCAAAAGGTGGTGTTGTAAGTATGCCTGAGGCTTGGAAGAGAATTTGGATGTCAGGGTAGTTGTTTCAAAAGTCAGATAGTTAAGAAAGAATCTATCTTGTGTCATGTGGGCGAAAAAGGTTGTCCTTGATGTTGTCCATCGACGTGTCGATGTTGTTTTGGCGTAGCTCTCCTGGAGTGTTTGTTTCTTCACCCATGTTGGAGCATTCCATGACTTCTTCTCTCGTAATTGTCATGATGTCTACCATCCGATATTGCTGAGAGGGCATATGGTTTCGAGGAGTGTTTGGCAGTCGTCTTTTGTGTTGTCCACTATGTTGTCGGTGTACTGTAGGAAGTGGGTTATATTTGAACTATGAGTACATGATGGTTTACTCATGATTTTTTGCAAAAATCATTTTTAGGTTTATAATATGATGTTTCATCAGAGATCCACTGAAAGTTTTGTAGGACTCAACCCCTAGACGATGACGGTCACCCCGCCGTTTTGACCATGTTTTGAAATTGGTGCAAGTACTTCAAAAAAATTGAAAAATGGAAAACCTTTGCGATTGCATCGTTTTATATGACATAGTATCCGGGAAAAATATCAAACTTGGAGTGTTCTCAGAAATGAGATATCATGTATGAAGTTTCATAGCATTCAGGCTAAACCGCCAATGTTATAGACAAAATCGTGGATACTTTATGATAATGTTCCCATATTATCCACACATGTGCATCTTGAAATGGTAAATAATGTTGCCTTCATTTTCATCGCACAAAAAACCATTTTACATTTTCCGACTGCCAAAAACAGGATGTTTTGTGAAGCAACCACCTAATAAAAGTTTCAAAATGCTACCACCCCATTCTTAAAAAATACTAGACCATGTTTCATGGACAATGTCTCAACTGGATATCTTAAACCTTTCCATCCACCCCTCGTGAAAAAAAAACAAATTCCTACAAAATCAATAGGAAGTGGGTTATTTGAACTATAGGTACATGATAGTTTGCTTATGAATTTTTTCAAAGTAAACATTTTTAGGTTTACAATATGTTGTTTAATTAGAGATTCACCAAAAGTTTTGCAGGACTCAACTCTTAGACGAGGACGGTTAACCCTACGGTTTTGACCATGTTTTGAAATCGGTCATAAGTACTTAAAAATAAAAAAATGGAAAACCTTCGTATTGCGTTATTTTATATGACACGGTATCCAGGAAAATAAGAAACTTGGAATATTATGAATATCTTGGAAAAATGTTTCAGAAATGAGATATCATATATAAAGTTTCATGGCTTTTAGGCTAAACGACCAATATTATGACTAAAATCGCGGCATAGTTTGTGATAATGTATCCATATTATGCACACATGTGCATCTTGCAATGGTGAACAATATTTTCAAGAAAGTCTTCGTTTTCACCGCTTAAAAAGCCATTTTCCGAGCAGCCACCCAGATCTACCAAAAACCGAGGGTTCAGTCTCATTATATGTATTATATGTTGTATATGAACAGAAAGTTAAAGTAACATTAAAAAAACTAATGCAAACATAACTATGTCATATTAAGTAAAAATAAAAATAGTTACGCCTACTGCCTTGACCGTCGACATAGGTTAAACTGGAGCTAAGCCGACGGCCTACCGTTAGAGCCGTCGGCATAGCCATCCGTGCACCGTCATCCGCGGGCGCTCTAGTGCCACGTGGCAAGAACTATGCCGAAGGCTAAGGTACGCCGACGGTTGGCTTAGCTCTAGGTAGGCCGGCGGCTGAGCTGCGCCGAAGGTTACCGTCGGCATAGCTCCAGATATGCAGAGGGTTTGCTACTCCGGCAGGTTTTTTTTTCAGCCGTCGGCATAGCTTCAGTTACACCGAGTGTAGCCGTTGGCATAGATTCCGGCCTTCAGCGTATAACTGTTTTACTGTAGTGCATGTTTTAGCTTACCTAAGTTGTCTTGGTGTTTGTCCCTGGTTATATTGGTTTTGGCTCTTTTTGGGTTAATTAGACGTATACAATTTTCTTCTGCTTTATTAATGAAAAGGTCATTTTTTCACTGGGTAAAAAAAAGTCCCCACTTTTCTTATAATGCAAAAGATGAGCAATCCTTTTGCTGTGTTCTATAAAACTGGTCTCGCTGCTAAGGGAGAAGGAGACCTCTGTCGGAGCAAGCTAAAGAGCCCACTTTATATCGTCGATTTCAGGTAAGGCACTCGATCAAGCCTATACATCCGGGGAATTGGAGGTAGCATTTTACTTATGTTAAGTCATGGACTGGTTTCTTCAGCCCTTTTTCTATGTTAAGAAAAAACTAAGTGGGCGCCAATTATTTCATCCTCTTGACTCACGTTTGTTGTTGCTTTTTTTATTCTGTTACGAACTGCTAGGAATCATCAGTTATAGTAGAAGAAATAACCCAACAACTACAGCATTATTCGCACAGATTCGTTGTTGTTGTACTGCACCTACCTACCTTCCGTGGAGAAGGATGACTTCTCCGGAACGAGAGCAAGACGACACGTAGGCTCCTAACCCGATTGGATCAGGGCTTGGCATCTTATCTGAACTTGTTTTTCCGATCTCGACGGGCTCCAAACTGCATCTACGCCTTGTTTACATCTCCGACGACCGAACACTTGCGTGTTCCTTGCGCGCGCACGTCGTCGTTCCCACGAAATTAAGCCCGGCCGATCGATAATGCATCATGGCATATTCCCCCCTTCCACCGGATGCCTATTCCTCCGATCCCAAACATCGTACGATTTGTATATGTACATCTATTAACATGTGGCGTGTTCATGCTGTTCTCGCATCGTGTTATAAGTAGCTGCACGCTAGCTGCAACTACACATGACCAAATAGTAAGTTAGGCCAAGATGATGAAGCTTGTGGCGCTCTCGGTTCTGCTCCTGCTCTCGCTCGTGGCCGTCTCCTCCGCCGAGGAATTCGATTTCTTCTACCTCGTTCAGCAAGTAAGTACTAGTAATTTGTTCTTCACCAATTCACAATCGGCAATCTGTGGATTCTGACCGTTACAATTAATGCTAAAACTTGCCAGATTCCTTCCAGAAAAGCGATGAATCTAATGATGATTTTGTCTGTTTCGTAGTGGCCTGGATCCTTCTGTGACACCAAGAAGGGGTGCTGCTTCCCGGACACCGGGAAGCCGGCGGCGGACTTCGGCATCCACGGGCTCTGGCCCAACTACGCCAAGTGCAAGACCCGCCACGACCTCCTCGTCGACGGCGCCGCCCCCGGCCTGGAGATGGTCACCAAGCGGAAGAAGAAGTGCTGGCCGGAGTTCTGCAACAACGGGGAGCCCCTCAAGATCGCGGCGATCGCGGACCTGCTCAAGCAGCTGGAGGCCAACTGGCCCACGCTGGCGTGCAAGAGCGGCAAGAGCTTCGACTTCTGGAGCCAGGAGTG
This sequence comes from Avena sativa, assembly GCA_916181665.1. Classification (NCBI taxonomy): domain Eukaryota; kingdom Viridiplantae; phylum Streptophyta; class Magnoliopsida; order Poales; family Poaceae; genus Avena; species Avena sativa. The sequence continues at coordinate 384,044,213 of OV702284.1, forward strand.
GAAGAAGCACGGCACCTGCTCCGACCTGGGCCAGCACGGCTACTTCGCGACGTCGCTCGGGTTCAAGGCGCAGTACAACCTCACCGCCATCCTCGCCGACGCCGGGATCGTGCCGTCCGACGACAAGACCTACTTCCTCAGCAGCATCAAGGACGCCATCAAGGAAGGGACCGGCTTCACGGCCAACATCGAGTGCAACAGGGGCGTCGCCGGAGAGACGCAGCTGTTCCAGGTGTACCAGTGCGTCGACCGCGCAGGGGAGAACCTCATCGACTGCCCGCTTCCCATGACCGGCAACTGCAAAGACAGAGTCCAGCTCCCGGCCTTCTGATTAAATTTTCTAGTTGAGCCTCTTGCCGGCCCTCGCCGGCTGGATTATTTGGTGGATGTACCACCTGTGTTATTTTTTTACAGGTTCAGTTAAAATTCTGCCCAGTCCGACTTCTGGACATGTACGTGACATTTGCTATTAATTCCTGATCTGATCTGATCTGATCAGGCGAATAAGAAATATTCATTTTTCTTAAGGCGTTGATGGTAGGCAAAGCAGGTAGCCAGGTACCAAAGTCTTCGTCCTATAATGTACATCAACGTTTCATTTTTTTTAACTAGGAGAGAGGTCTGGAAGGGACTGGACACCTTCATGAAATCAGCGGTACATGTAGGGACAGTCGAGTTAACTTACGACGGACTGGACCTGATACCTAGCACTCTAGGGCGACTAGGGTTTCCGACATCGCCGCCGGATCTCCTCCGGTGCGGTGTTCTCTCCTTCCCGGCAAGCCCCCCTCCGTCCTCGGATTGGAGTTGGCCCCCGGGGCTTCTTTGTGTAGCTGCAATCGTGGGTGGGTGCCCTAACTCGGTTAGGGTTTCCGCCAAAGTCCCCATGGCGAGCTCGGGGAGCTCTTCAAATCGGGCTGGAGTTCATGGGAAGAAAACGGATGCAATTGATGATCTATTCCTGCGTATGGGCATTGAGGATGATGAGATAGATGATCTGGTTTTCGAAGATGACGAAGCTACACCTAAAGAGGGCATGAAGTGGATGGCGTTGGTCAAAGTGCATACAGAAAATTTCTTTAGCCCTCTCACCTTTGAACAACACATGAAGAATGCGTGGAGTACAGCGAAGCACATCAGGATTCAACACCTGGAAGGTAATCTGTTTACGATCCAATGCTTTTGTCTTGGAGATTGGCTAAAAGTTGTGGAAGGGGGACCATGGTTGTTCCGTCAGAATGCAGTTTGCATTGAAGAATACGACGGCCTGTCCTCACCTGATGCCTTTGATCTGAATTTCTTTGCGGCGTGGATCCAAATCCATAAACTGCCGGTTGGTTATCGTAATGAAAATCTTATTAAAAATTTGACGGAAAAGAAGGTGGGCAAGGTAATCAAAGTGGAGACGGATGTTAAGGCACAGGGAACTTTGTTCGCGTTAGGGTTAAACTGGATGTGAGGAAAGCTCTGGCTCGTGTGGTGACTATCTCAATGGCTGGTAACCGTGAATTCTATCAAATCAAATATGAGAAAATTCCAAGGTTTTGTGGTGCTTGTGGATTTTTCGGACACACTCATCTGGAATGTGGAACTGGTGAGCATGTAGAGGCGAATCTAAGATGGGGAGATTTTCTAAAAGCGGATTGGGATACCTGGCGTGGTCGTGGTGTTGGAGCTGGCCATGGTGGTGGACGCGACGGTGGACGATCTGGGGGTTTCCCTGGTTATGGTAGAGGGAGAGATCGAAACGGCAGAGGCAGAAGTTCAACGACGCCTTGGAGGTATGCCAGTACCAACCCTAATACTACCGGGAAGGAAGGCGCTCTTGATGATACAGCTGCTAGCCCTAAGAAAGTTAGGGACATGGATCTAGATAACCGGGGATTAGTACCTACGGTGGCAAAAAGAACATTGGATATGGATGTTCATAGAGATGAAACTGATCCGGATATTCTAGGTACAAAGATGGGCATGTGGTAGCAATGATCACCGATGGCAACATGACCGCTGAGGCACTGGCGAGTGATAACGAGAAGGACCGTAAGAAGAGAACAAAGAAGGATGGAGCTATCTCCTCTTCAGTAGAATCGATGGGTTCCCGCGAAGAACCTGTCCAGTCGCAATGAAAATAATATATTTGAACTGTCAGGGTTTGGGGAACGACCCGACAGTTCGAGCGCTTTTGCAAAGGCGAGTAGACCCCGAGGTGATGTTTTTGTCGGAGACACACCTAGACGATTATCCGACTGAGTGTTTGAAGATAAGGCTTCATATGGACCTGAAAATTGTTAACCCCAGTGATGGTAGAAGGGGTGAAGTTATTCTTTTCTGGAAAAGAGAGATTGCCATACAACAGGTTTTTTTGGCCCCTAAATATATTGATGTTAAGGTGATCGAATCACCCGAGAAGATTTGGAGACTAACGGGTATTTACGGTGAGCCCCGATGGGAAGACAAGTACAAAACTTGGGACAAAATTCGGGAGCTCAACAATAACTTGAGTATACCATGGGTTCTTATAGGTGACTTCAACGAGATTCTATATTCTCATGAAAAGGAGGGAGGTAACACCTGGCCTCAAGGGTATATGCAAGCGTTTCGGGACACACTGACGGACTGCAACCTAAATGATCTTGGTTTCACGGGCGATGCTTTTACTTGGAAATGTGGTAGAATTCGAAAGCGTCTAGACCGAGCTATTGCTAATAATGATTGGTTGAATATGCACCCAGGAGCGACAGTGCGACATCTTGGATATATTCGGTCGGACCACCGACCAATATTGCTAGATACTGAGTTCCAAAGCGATCTTACTATTCGGAGAACTAGACCTCGGAGGTTTGAGGCAAAGTGGTTGAAGGAACAAAACTTTAGGGAAGTCGTGGATAAGGCTTGGGAATCGGCGACAGTAGAGGGAGGTGACGTGCTGGCCAAGCTAGGCCGCATGCATGCAGAACTTCACGCTTGGGATGCTTCGGTGCTCCAAAGACCAAAGCAGCGCCTTCGTAAGGCCCAAAAGGAGCTCGATAAAGCGTTGAGCGGGCAGATTACTGATGAGTCTGAAGCTAAGGCGAAGGAAATGTCAAATCTTATTGAACTTTTGTTAGAACAAGAAGAGGTTTACTGGTCACAAAGATCTCGAGCTAACTGGATTCAACATGGCGATCGGAATACGTCTTTCTTCCATAACTTTGCTTCGGGGCGACGGAAGAAAAATTACATTAAAAGGCTGAAGGATGATGCTAATAATTGGGTGGATGGTACGGACTCTCTAAAACCCTTGATCATGCACTATTTTTCAAATCTGTTTACATCTGAGGTTCATATGACTGACCCGGCCATCTTATACAAAATACATCCTCGAGTAACACAAGCGATGAACGAGAAATTGGTTGCTCCTTTCTCGGCCGAAGACGTAAAAAATGCAGCCTTTAGTATTGGAGACTTTAAATCCCCAGGGCCAGATGGCCTGCATGCCATATTTTATAAAAAGTTCTGGAGTATTTGTGGAGAGGATATTACTCATGATGTCCTTCTGGCGTTGCAAACTGGAATTATTCCGGATGGGTGGAACGACAGTACCATTGTGATGATTCCCAAAGTTGATTCTCCAGAATTGGTAACTCAATTTCTCCCTATTAGTTTATGCAATGTCATTTATAAGATTATCTCTAAAATGCTTGCAAAGAGACTTAGATATATTTTACCTGACATTATATCTCCCATGCAAAGTTCTTTTGTTCCTGGTCGCTTTATTACTGACAATGTTCTTGTTGCATATGAGTGCATCCATGCCATTAAGAATAAAAGATCTGGTAGTAATGGAAGATGTGCGGTGAAGGTCGATATGCACAAGGCTTACGATAGAATTGAATGGATTTTCCTTGAGAATATGATGATGAAGCTTGGTTTTGAAGAAAGATGGGTTTCTTTGATGATGGTTTTGATACGCCCAATTTGCATCATCTTTCTATATCATAATTTACCTCTATTGATTGATATATGTATTATTATGAGGTATTACTTATGGCTTTTCATCTGTTTATGCATGTTGGATGATTCTTGGAGGATGAACTGCTAGAGTCTGGATTCTGATGGAAAAGAATGCGTTTCGGTGCAATTTCACGAAGATCAGAAAAATACCAGAAAAATATGGAAACATATTATTTTACCAGAAGATGAAGGGAGCTAGAAGGAGGAGCGAAGAGGGGCCGCAGGAGGCCCACACCCCCCCAGGCATAGGCCCACCTTGGTCCGCGCCTAGGGCAGGTGTGTCCCACCTGCCCAGCCTATGACTCCGCCCCTTCGCCTATATCTTCCCTACGGAACCCTAAGCCTGGGGGAGCGACCACAGATAGATTTCTGCCGCCTCTGGGGGCGGAAAACACCGAGAGAGAAAGATCTCTTCGGCAGACAGATTTCTGCCGGGGGAATTCCTTCCCGGAGAGAGGAGACCGTCGCCATCAACACCATCGTCAAGCTAGGCTTCATCGGGATCATCATCATCCACACCATCATATCCACCAACACCTTCATCACCACTCCATCCCGCTGTAAAAATTGTGTTGGATATTGCTTTAGTTCATTAGGGGAAACCTTCCCGGTGTTAATTACTATTATAGTTGATGCTTGTGAGTGGAACCATTGGATTATTGTTTATGTTCAGATTGTTATCCATTACCATATCATCTTTGATTTTGATCCATATGATGTCTTGTGAGTAGTTCTTTATGTTCTTGAGGACATGGGAGAAGTCATGTTGTTAGTAGTGAATCTATGTTGAGTTATTATTCAATGGTTTAGTATTTAAGTTGTGGTGCTATTCTTCTAGTGGTGTCATGTGAATGTCGACTACATGATACTTCACCATTTATGGGCCTAGGGGAATGCATTGTGTATTTGGATACTAATCGTGGGGTTTCCGGAGTGACAGAAACCTGAACCCCCGTTAGGACACCTTTGCACAAGGGAGTGTAGGATCTCAGAGTTTAAGGCCGTGGTTAGATTTATATCTTAATTACTTTCCTGTAGTTACGGATGTTTGCAGGGGGTTTAATCACAAGTGTGTATTATTCCAAGTAAGGTCGGTATGTTAGCACAGGTTCACCCACACAACACTTACAACACCAGAGAAGAGTACTCAGCTATTTGAAGCGAAAGAACTTGACAGAATTCTCATGTGTCCTCGAGAACGTTTAGTCCTTATAAGTATTTCCACCGGCTTATCCTTTGCTAAGAAAGGATTGGGCCACTTGCTCCATTTGTTCGTTACCTTTGTTACTTGCTCTTTGTTTTGTTGCCTTGTCATAAAACCACTAAAAATCTGTTTGCTAAGTATTCACAGGGATTTTCCTGCTCCACACCAATGTTCAGCACCTTCTGCTCCTCGTTGGGATCGACACTCCTATTTATCAAAAGTACTGCGATACACCCCCTATACTTGTGGGTCATCAAGACTATTTTCTGGCGCCGTTGCCGGGGAGTGAAGAGCTATTGAAGAGTGGAACTAGTAAAGGAAACTTTTACTGTGAGTATTGCCTTTGTTACTTCTTGTTACTTTGTTTCCATTATGGATAACCCACTTGGTTTTCTGTTTGGGAGAACTACTACCACTGAAAGGGTAGTAGAGGAATCACCACCTGTTGAGATAGTTCCTTTTAAGATACCTACAAGTATTGTTGATCGTGTTATGGATAATTATTATTTAGGGGATGGAACAGTCCATCCTGGTGATCACTTGCTTTTTATCCATGAATTATGCGGGTTGTTTAAATGTGCAGGTATCACAACTGAACAGGTGAAGAAGAAGTTACTCTCCATATCCTTGAAAGGGAGAGCTGAAGAATGGTATAAGATGCTGAAGAATGGACAATCCATGGAATGGGAGGAGATGACATCTCTCTTTTACTCTAAATTTTATCCTCCTAGTGAAATTCATAAAGATAGAAATCTTATATATAACTTTTGGCCTCTTGATGGAGAGAGAGTACATCTCAAGCTTGGGGGATATTGAAGTTACTAATGATTAATTGTCCTATTCATGAACTCCCTAACAATATTATTCTCAATAACTTTTATGCTAGGCTTTCTCTTCATGATAAAGATTTACTAGATGCTTCTTGTGCTGGATCATTCACACGTATGAAGGAATAAGCTAAATGGGATCTCCTAGACCATATTCAGGAGAACACTGAAGCTTGGGAGAATGACAAAGGAAGAAAGTGAGGTCTAAACTATGATTATGAATGCATTAAATCCTTTATGGGAACTGATAGCTTCTATGATATTAGTAATGAGTTTGGTCTTGATTCCCAAAGTATTGCCAACTGTTTTAAGGCCTTTGCCTCTTACATAGAAATTCCCAAAAAGAAGTGGAATAAGTACCATGTTCCTTATAAAGATGTTGTTAGTCATATTCCTGTTAGAAGTACTGAAGTTTGTACTATTGATCATATTGTTCCTAAACCTTACATTGAGAAAATTCCTTTCCTAGCTAAGGTAAAGGAGTATTCTATGATTATTAGTGCAAATAACAAAGGTACAATGAAAACTGTGGAGCCTGGTGAGAAAATTAGTGATAAACCTGTGGTAGCTATTGCGAAAGACACTATCACTAGAAATTTAGAGGATGAGCACATTGTCTTCTGTGAAGACGCTTCTAATATTATTTCTCATCCTAGTAGAGCTAGAAAAGCTAGTGTTCCTGTGCTTTCTGTTAAAATTGGTGATCATTGTTATTATAGTTTATGTGATATTGGTGCTAGTTCTAGTGTTATTCCTTATGAGATTTACAGCGAAATTATGCATGAGATTGGTCCTTGTGAGCTTGAGGACATTGATGTGGTTATTCACCTTGCTAATAAGGAAACCATTTACCCCATTGGTATTGTAAGATATGTGGAGGTTCTTTGTGGTAAGATTAAGTATCCTGCTGATATTCTAATGCTTAATTCAATAGCTAGTAAAACTTGTCCTATCATTTTTGGTAGACCTTTCTTGAATACTTGTGGAGCTATTATAGATTGTAAGAAGGAGAAGGTTCTAACTAAGTTTGATGGAGATTCTTATGAGTTTAATTTTTCCAAATTTGCTTAAGCTCCTTGTGAAAATAGCTTGCCTAATAAAGATTTTAGGATGGAACAACTTGCTTCTATTGATCCAGTCTATGACCTTGGACCTCTTTTTGATGACTATAAGTATGCTTACTCTAATGATAAAGTTTTTGCCAGTGAAAGTTATATTGTCAACTTTATTCAAAGTTCTACTGAAAGTTATTTTGAGAGAGGGAAACATGGTTTTATGCATCTCAATGATGTTAAGTTTCCCCGTTTTATGTTGAAAGCTTTGAAGTTGCATTTGTTTTGTCTTCCTATGCTTGTGGATTTTTGTTTCAACGATTCGTTTTCTCATGATACCCCCATGCATAGGAAGTGGGTTAGACTCAAGTGTGTTGGTTATTTGCTTCTTGATGCTCTCTTTCACTTCAAATGTTTATCTCCTATGTGAGCATGTTTGGAAGTTTCAAGCCTAACTTAAAGGCATTAAAGAAAAGCACTTGTTGGGAGATAACCCAAGATTTTTGTTGAGTCTTGGAAGTTATTACCTCATTAATAACCTCTCCTTATCCTTTTTGTTTTGGTTTTTGTGTCGAGTCCAACTACTTTTCTGAAGTAGTGGAGTTGTGAAAAGTGGCTGTCCTGGGACAGATTTTTGTGCTGCATTGTAAAAATTTGTGAGGGAGCTCAGTACATTGTATGGAGCTTAATTTTTATGAGCTTGTTCTCCAGGTTGTTACCCAACTTTAATTAGTTCTGCACTTTTTGATTTGAGCAACAGAAGGTTTTCGAAAAAATCAATCTTTGCCTGCTGGTCTGTTTTGACAGATTTCTGCCGTCATTTGCATGTGCCTCTTGCAGAAGCTTTTGTTTTGATGGGTTTTCAGTTGAAGTGTGATCCTGAGGGATATTTTTTTTGCTTACACTAATATTATCATTGAGTTTGTGCAAGAGTTTTGTATGAAGGAAATTTTCAGGAGAAAGAGAAAACGAATCTGCAGAGTTCGTCTTTGAATAGGTAAAAGTGGTGAAAATTGAAGGTTCGTGAAAATCCAATCATTTTATATTTTTGATGTTTCTAATACATAAGAAAGACTACGAGACGAAGCTAAGGAGGAAGCGGAGTACGGGGTGGACAAACCCACCTCAGGCGCGGGCCCAGTCTGGCCACGCCTGAGGGGGGTGTGCCACCCTCGCACTCCATCTTCGCCTCGTTTCCATGTCAGTACCTTCCTTATGCATTGAAACTTCGTAATATATAATCCCCTGGATCCGCCGAGGTTCTTGTATCATGTTCTCGTCGTGTTTTTGTTTCGATCTATTTCTGTCAGGAAATCTTCTCAAGTTTAGAGCGCCATGGCCTCCGCCAACGACAAAGGCAAGAAGCCCGTGGAGGAGATAAAGTTGGAGGAACAAACCACCGCAGGGACAAGGGCAAGGGAACCTACTCTTGTAGGAGCAATTAACACTGGAGATGCTTTTTCTCGCTACATGCAGGGAATCATAGACTTCGGTCCAGACTTCAGATACTGCACCGAGGCAGTGGAAGCCATTCGAACCACTAATGAGTTTTGTGAAAAATACTATGCTTTGCAGATGAAGGTGGATGAACTTCAAGAGGAGAACAACAAGCTTCGTAAGATGCTGGAAGGGTTTCTTATCCCAAACAAGGGGGAAACACCACCACCACCGGAGGAGTAATTCATCATCAGGTTTGACATCCCCTTGGCTTGTTCCAAGCTTGGGGGAGTGCCGCAGTATCACCATCATTATCTTTCATCTTTTACCCTTTTTAGTGGATTCATATCTTTGGTAGAGAAGTTATCTTATAGTTTGGTTTGCATGTGGAAGTATCTCTCCTTTAGTTGATGATCTATGTATCCCTTGGTGTGGGTGCCTTTATTGAATATTAATGAGAAGTCTCGTCTTTTACCTTTTGTACTTCTTATTTTAGTTTGTAATCTCTATTATATGATGGATCTTGTTGATCAGTATTGACACCACTTTGGGAGCATCAAGTGGATCTAAATTGGTTTTGGCAAATCAAGTTCTGGTCAGTAGCAATACTTTTTTAGGTTTGAAAGAAAAAGAGAAATTAACTTCCATGAGAGTGAAATATATTGTTTTGTAAATGCAAAAGATAATGAGCAGCAGTATAGAGAGATTTTTGGGTGCGAGTCTTGTTTCCTGCCATTTAGGTACCTGGGGGTGCCCATACATTATAGGAAACTTAGAAATTCTGAGTGGAATCCGGTAGAGAATCGCTTTGAACAAAAGCTAGGATGTTGGCAAGGAAAACTTCTATCATATGGGGATAGACTGGTTCTTATTAACTCAGTCTTAACTAGTATGCCAATGTTTATGTTATCTTTTCTTCAAATACCGAAGGGTGTAAGGAAGAGATTGGATTTTTATCGCTCAAGGTTCTTTTGGAACACCAATGAGCATAAAAATAAATATAGATTGACACGGTGGAACATTATTTGTCGACCCAAATATCAGGGTGGCTCGGGGGTTGAAGGTCTGGAAATAAAAAATATATATTTTCTTAATAAATGGCTTTTTAAACTTCTTACGGAAGATGGGGTGTGGCAAGAGTTGATGCGCAACAAGTATCTGAGAAATAAGACTTTATCTCAAGTGGAAGGAAAGCCAACCGATTCACCTTTTTGAAAAGGCCTCATGGGGGTAAAAGACGAGTTCTTTGCCAGGGTTTTTTTCAAGGTTGGTAATGGCATGAATACTCGTTTCTGGGAGGATGTTTGGCTAGGAGAGACGGCACTCTCACATCAATATCCTTCTCTGTATAATATTCTTCATAGGAAAAACGTATATGTTCATTATGTGTTATCACAGAACCCTTTAAACATAGGTTTTCGAAGGAGTTTAACGAGTAACAAATGGACTGCATGGTTGCACCTTTGTCAGAGATTGATGCAAGTGGTCTTAATAGATGAACCAGATTCTTTTGTTTGGCGGCTATCGGCCAATGGGACTTTCACTGTTAATTCTATGTATGAGGATCTCACGAACAGACTTCCAAGATTCCCAAGAAGATATCTTTGGAAGTTAAAAATTCCTCTTAAGATTAAAATTTTCATGTGGTTGCTGAATGGTAAAATTTTGTTAACAAAGGATAATCTTGCAAAGAGAAGCTGTAATTGTTCTCAGAAATGCTGCTTTTGTAATGATCATGAAACAATTAAACATTTATTTATATCATGCCCTTTTGCAAAAACCATTTGGCGCCTCATTTATTTCACTTATAATATCTCACCTCCCTCCAATATCACTAATATGTTTGGGAATTGGCTGAATGGGGAGGATAGGGCTAATAAAGCTAGAATTCGCATAGGTGTTTCGGTTTTATGTTGGTCCATATGAAAGTGTCGTAATAATATTATTTTTAACAAGGCAAGAGTTTCTTCATTTTTGCAGGTTATCCGTATGGCATCACATTGGATTCAACTCTGGGATTTTCTCCTCCCAAAGCATCAGAACCCATGGTTGCTGGATGCAACCATCTCGAGACGGTCGCGAGACGGTCGCTTAGGATATTTTTTGCCAGGTTCATGGCGGCATACTAGTAGATTAAGCGATGTCTAGTTGCTTTATATTGCTAAGACTTCTTGTCATTTTCAAATGGTTGGTGTTTGTATCAACCTTATCTGACCCGTGAGCTGTAATAATTTGATACATAAAATTCGCAATAAAATGTTGTGTGCATCCCAAGATGCAGAGGCCGGGTATCTCTTTTCGGGAAAAAAATGAACAACAATCCTAATTGATCTTACAGTACTAGTATAACATTTGCATTATATTTATCTCTGTACGTGATCTACAATGGTGTGCACAGTCAGTTATTATATATAATGACTGTACATCAAGAAGGTCCAGTTTCCCGTGTTCTATATCTAGAAGGTAGGAAGTTTATCCTTCCGGCCAAGGAAAAAGAGACAAGTTTCCACCTTATCCGAGTTAGAGCTCTCGGTGACTCGAATTGGTTTATTCAAGAATTTAAAACACCCCAATGCGGTAAAAGAATTGAATCCTAGAATTACTATTCAAGAAATTTTTGGAGCCTCAGGCGTTATTGTACCTAGTATATCGACTTTTTTTTTGCGATCAAAGTATATCGACCTTTTCTTACCATAGTTTACGCTACTGCCCTCATAGAATACTTATCAAAAGCTCAATTTTGTAATGGATCAGATTGGCATATTCTTGATCGATTTGGTCGTATATAAAGAAATCTTTTTTATTATCTTAGTGGATCTTAAAAAAAATAGACTTTATATCGACTAAAGTAGAGCTTGCATTTCCGATACCTCCAGGCCTGGATGCCTCGTCCGGATGAAAACTCAGCACGCAACGTCCTGATTTGATTTGTCAATGGTGCCACCACTCTGGAAGTCCACGTGATTTGCAACATCTCGCAGGAGTGTCCATAATCAACTGAATTTATATCGCACGCGGCTAGATATGCATCAACAATCTGGTATAAAATCCACCATGGCTCACAAAGATCATACACATTTGCATTTTTTTTTCTGAAATGGGGAATCTAATAATATGTCGCCACTTAGTAGTCTGGAAAAAAAATTATGCGCAACAGTCAGCAGCTGTTGTATTTAGTATCCATACTCCCGTTGATCTGCCGAGAGTAGGTGGGATCAAAGTTATATCTACTGTGCCGTCAGTTGAATAATAACCTGTAAAAAGTTTAGTACTTGTTTGTTTATTAAAGACAATATTATTTTTGGATGTCTAAATGGACCAGCATAAAGTTGACACTCCAGTGAGTATTCCACCTTAGTTTTTCTTATCAACCCCATTCAGCAATTTTCAAACATATTTGTAATAATATTAGATGGTGGAGATATGTTATATGCAAAATAACCATAAGCCAAATGATAAGTGCTACGGGGCAAGAAATGAATAATTGTTCCATTGACTCGAGTGAATCACAAAATAACACTTTTTGGCATACATGCCAATTTTCTTTGGCCAGGTTATCCTTTGTTAATAAACTTTGTTATTGAGGAACCACATAAAAAATTATCTTAACTTGCACAAGTATTTATGTAAGAAGCTTGTATGACATTCATCTGGTCAAGATACATAGATTTGAGTATAAAGCTACCCGAGAAAGTTAGCTTCTAAACAAATTGATCAGGGACAAAGATCATATGTGTTAGCTCTATTTCAAAAGCTGTTAGTAAAACAAAAATGTATTCAAACAAAATTGGAAAATATAAACCCCAGTTTATGCTACCATATTCTCAAAATAGAACTCGAGATAATAATTACTCACCCCAATTTTTCGAGTAGATGAAAATGAGACAATTTAACTTGAGCAACATTAATGAAAAACATGTCCACTCTAGCTACAAATAGTGTGTATAATAAAAATAGGTGACAATGTATTTTCTTCCACACATCTAATCATTAGTGGTACTCTAATATTAAATCACCAACTCCGGTGGGAAGAGGAAGTTTGGAAAATATCCCCAACAAAAACGATTACAAAACCTTTGTAGGTTACATGTTCGAGTCTTCATATTGAACACATCCCCTGTCTCGATAAAATAGATGGTATCCTCCTTCACCTTTCCGCAAGGTGCAGAAACAAACTTGGAAAAGTTGATTCCCACCAAGAGTGCTCGACCACCGCCAAGCCCACTAACCATTGGCACCCATGCGCGTGTGTCCATATCGGCTTCGAAAACATCCACCGAGCAAATGGACTCATCACGCCTATGTGACCTCACCATGACAAGCTTTTCACCTGTCTCGACAAGGTGCCAGTAAATGATTTCGCCATCGGATGTGTATTGGTATGAGCCAAGATAATCGATGTTGTTCTCGGCGTCAATGTCATCCTCGTCGTCGTCGTCATCATCATCATCATCATCATCATCATCATCATCATCATCATCATCATCATCATCATCATCATCATCATCATCGTCGTCGTCGTCGTCGTCGTCATCGTCGTCTTCGTCATCATCATCATCGTCATCACCGGATAGTGCCGCTGTCCCCTCTTCTTCTTGTTCACCATCATTATCGTCGTCAACGCGAGAAGCCTCCTCCCCATCCTCCTCTTTAGCACCATTATCATCATCATCAACGTCAGTACCAACAGACTCCTCCTCCTTTTCAGCAATATCATCATCATCGTCAACAGTACCACCCTCCTCCTCTTGTTCATTATCATCGTCGTCATCGTCAACCTCCTCCTCCTCATCATCAGACATAGCCCATTGGTCGTAACCATGGTAATCTAATGATTTCATTATGACAGACCTTCCAACGGTAACCATGGGTTTGCCATCAGCATCCGATGTGAGACATAGAGGGATGAGGTCTTCGGCTCGGGTTATGGCATAAAGTGTCTCGCCAAGGAATGCAATGTCAACGATGTTGATGTAGGGTTGTTCTTGCGGCTCCGGCCACCAAACACCCTTCCCTGGTCTGATCAGGATGAGCGGATACTTTTCGTTTGTGGTGAGGGCAGCAATGACCAAGCCATCAGCGGTAGACCGAAGGCGAAGTTTGCAGATTCTCTGATGGCCGCGGAGGATGAATTCAAGCTCGGGGAGCGGGATGGACGTGTTGGAGAATTCATTGTGCAAGAGATAGCTGTCGAAGGTATAGTACTGGCCCTCGCGATCCTCATAGTCCGACACGTGGTAGAAGCCGAGCATGAGCCAGTCATCCGAGGAGGCAACGTACGTCGTTCTGTCGGAGACGGTAGAGAAGCGATGGGAGCGGCCATCGGAGAGAGGGCCGACCTTGCCATATGGACAGAAAATCCAGGGGAGCTGCTGGCCGTGGCGGCGGACCGCTGAGTGCCATGAGCGGCAGACGGCGCGGGACCGCGCGCGGTCGGCGGGGTAAGGGAGGCGGGATACGACAAGGCCTAGAAGGTCGAGCGGCAGGTCAGACCATGAGGGGATCGACGCCATCACGTCTACCTGTTTCCTTCGAGCGATCGTTTAGCTGTGCAACGTTGCCTACCAGAAAATAGAGATATATATGTTGGAGGCTTGGAGCAATCTTGATTAGATTTGCGTTTGAGTTATGGTTCAGGCCCGATAGGTTTGAGTTAGAGTCCGAGTAGGACTTTGGTGTCCCTGTCGCGTGTGCCCATATAAAGACGCATATCAAGTGGCATTGGCAATATATAGTTTTGTGTCCGCGTGTGTCGCGATGTTTTGATGAGATCAATCCTTGGACACAATCCAACAATATATAGGTACAGTAACAAAGATTGAAAAATTGTGCATCGACCAATACATCCACAGAAAAACTAACGGTGGATATTTATCAAATCTAGGTTAAGATTGTTAGAGTACGAATACGTGTATAGGCCAGAGGTAGATTAGAAGTCTACATCTTGTATTCCAAGTGTTCACCTATCCCCGTGTAACTCTATATATAAACCCGGATCATTGCAATACATAGGGATTCAAATATTTTTTATAATATTCTTGCAAATTTTTTGCGCCTACGGTGCTATCAGCTATAATGACCACGACAACATCAACCACGGCTACATCATGATAGGATACCTCGACATCGACATCAGGAACAACGTCTACATCAACTCAAGAACTCCAGTCAACGACGTTCGCGTCGTCACTTACGCCCACGCCACTCCCGCTCTAACTGCGGGATGGAAAAGATGCACTAGAAGGGAATGCAGTCATCACCCCTACGTGCCAGTCATGATCATGTCCAGGCAGGTGATGATAACAAGGAGGTGAAGACGACGAAAGCGCAAGACTTCAAATCCAGCCATAACCGTCCGCTTTATTCCCGCTCCGACTTAGAGGGAATGTTAGAGTATGTATACGTGTATAGGCTAGAGACAGAGTCTGCATCTTGTAGACCAAATCTCCATCTACACCCCTGTAACTATATATAAACCTCTACAAGAATCATTGCAATACAATAAAATATTATAGAAATTCAATTATTTTTCACAAAGTTATCTGAACTGAACGGTGGGTCGATGGAAATGGGCTCAAGCAAACTCGTCTACACGCACATGGCCCCGATCAAATTTGGACGCAAAAGTAAGGTAGTTTACAAAAACGAATCTTTTTTAAAACAGGAGGCTGCAGCCCTGCGTTAAATTAATAATGCTCAAACGGCTAGTACACGGTGCCGAGAGATCAACTTACAGGCCACAGACAACAAGCAAGCAAAGGATAAACAAAATATACAGCTTAAGTTTCAAGGCCTTCGATCATCGGCACGATCGGAAAAAAGGAGAGGACGCCATGTAGATAGACCCGTCACCAGAGAAAGATCCTGCCATTGTAAACTCTTGGCTCATCATCGGCGATGTGCCATCCGTCGCCACCTCTGAGAAGGCACATGCCTTCTCGCCCTGGTTTGAAGGACGCCAAACCGCCGAGAGGCAAATTAGCTCATCCTAGAGCATGGATGAGCAACAAAGGACGAGTTGCCAAGGAAGAGAACATCGAGCATGAACACATTTGAACACGAGCTACCCACGAACGACGTCGCCGGCCACTCACAACCCATCTGAAAGGCGCAAGCTTTAGGACAAGGTCATCAAAGAAGACACAGCAAGAAGATGGCAATTGCCAATGTGAAAGGATGGGCCTGAGGGAACCGAGCAGCAGACCACATCGCCTCTGGGGGCACGCCCCAATAGGCAGGCCACATAACAGATGCAACGCGAACACCTTTCGGTGGGCCCAAGACGACACCTTCAAAAAGGGAATGACACCAGAATGCCATCACCGCCCAATCCGAGGATTTGGGGTTTCCACCCGGGCACTGGAAGGAGGGGAAGGGGATGTACCTTGACTTCGACCCCAAGGGCGGCTTCTGAAACATCAGCGACATCGTGAAAACCACCGCCAGCCAAAGATCTCTCCCGGACAGAGCCCCAACCCCACCACCTTGACGAGGCTCCAGATCTGCAGGAATCAGACTCAATGGGATGGAACTACCCAGAGCAAAGCCACCGTCTTAAGATCTGGACAAGGGGTCAACGGGGTGATCTCCCGCTGCGACCACCATTTTGGTATGCAGATTTACAGAGATTCTTCTCGGGATTTGGTGGCCTATTCCGATGTGGATTGGGTGGGGTGCCCCGACACGCGCAAATCAACCTCTTGCTATGGCGTTTTTTCTTGGCTATAATCTTGTGTCGTGGTTTTGCAAACGGAAAAATACAATGTCTTGGCCGAGCGCGGAAGCGGAATATCGGGTTGTGGCAAATTATGTGGCGGAGTCATGTTGGCTTTGACAATTTCTGCTCGAACTACACTGACACCCTTCAAGAGCTATGGTCGTGTATTGTGATAACATCTCAGGGGTGTATCTCTCTTCGAATCCGGTACGGCATCAGAGGACAAAACATGTGAAAATCGATCTCCACTTCGTCAAAGACCGGGTAGTGCTCGGTGAGGCTCGTGTCCTCCATGTGCCTACAAGTTCTCAATATGCCGACATATTTACTAAGGGTCTGCCAACATCTGTTTTCATGAATTTCGCTCCAATCTGAATGTACTCCCTCTGTTTCAAAATATAAGATGTTTTAGGTTTGTGAAAAAAATAAATTTAGACTTTTTTTAGTATATAGATTTATTCTACAATTGAGTGAACCTACATACTAAAACAAGTCTAGATTTATTTTTTTCACAAACCTAAAACATCTTATATTTTGAAACGGAGGGAGTATGTAACAGCAGATCCTAATCTTCAGGCTTAGGTACTCTCACGGCACTCATGCACATGTGCCTCTGCGTGGCCACGATCTCTCGATGTATATGTACTGTAATCGGGGAATGAATACATACAAGGAATACATACAAAGATTCTCTCCTATCTGTCTTCTGGCTATATACAACCAGTATGGTTGGCCGCATAGTAATAGGATTATCAATGTACCTGTTCTAGCTCTATCGGCTGTAATCTGGCATGATATACTGTACTATGCAACGGGTGAATGACAGTGTACATGGAGGCCGGAAGGTTTTCCCTCCTTTTCAAAAAAGGTTAGTCTTTGATGTAATTCTAGCTCATGTTGTGTACTACTCCCTCCGTCCCGGTTTAAAGGACACAATTTGCAAACCATGCAATCCCAAAATATTTAGACACAAAAGCATTTAATCTCTGTAATTACTCCTGTGTGAAAGTAATAAAATGCCTGCATGCACATGTGTGAACAAATGTGAACACTTTTCTAACTCTTTTTCTTCTTATGCATGTTCTACTCCATACTATTAAATGGACCAATTAGATGACACCTAGGGCCCAGAGAATTGCAAATTGTGTCCTTTAAACCGGGACGGAGGGAGTAATTAAAATGACAAATTTGGCATAGCCTATGCACCTAAGACAACAAATATATACAGTATAATGGAAGCCTACTCTTGGATTAAGGCTAGAACCAACCACTAAACTCGTCGACCATAACCACCTGTCCTAGTCCCGTAGTCTCACATCCACCGACATGTGACATGAGGCTCTCCTGGTAAACATGGTCCGTCCCGTGGAGATGGCCATGAAACGGCTCTAGAGTGGCACTCACCACCTCGCCCCTCCTGATGTTGTACACGCCGACTAGTTTCCGTCCCATGGTCGTGATTCATGAATACACTACTAGAACGAAATTAAGCAAAATTAACTAGACAACTGTAGCTAAAACACTTGATTCCACAACAACAATTTACTGCCTGATTCTGTCATTCATTAAAATAATACAAGAGGCACATGCCACAACATTAGTATGACTCAGAACTCCTAAGATAACTGTGTTTGATCCAGTACTACTCCCTTCTCATTAAACTCATACAAATACGTCCACGTATATATTAAACCGTATTTAAATAGAGTATTATCCTTGTAGAGGCATATGTATTGGGATCTGTAGTTATAATTCCTGCACGCACATGATCCGGCCTACCCCACCGTCGGCCATTGTCGTGACCGCCACTGCCGCCGCCGGCCATCGTCGCGACCCCTGCCGCCAAGCTCTCCTGCGCCGCCTTTGCCATACTGTCCGGCGAGCCACCGGACAAGTCACCGAATAGTCTGGCGAGCCGCCAAACAAGTCACTGGACAGTCCGGCAAGAAGACGAACAAGTTGCTCAACAAGTCGCCGGATAAGCCGGCGAGCCGCCGGACAAGTTGTCAGACACTAGTAGAAAAAGGGTGTTCGGTTCGATCTAGAGTCTAACAGTAGTCCCGATTTGTTCCGGGCCGGGACTAGTATGAGCACTAGTCCCGGTTCGTGTTCGTACCGTTTTTGGTGGCTAGGAGCCCGAGAAAACTCTAGTCCCGGGTCATGATACGGCCCGGGACTAAAGGGGTTCGGGCACGGGCAACACCCTTTAGTCCTGGGTCATAATACGGCCCGGGACTAAAGGGATGCGGGCCCCGGCAGGAAAACTTAAATTGTCTATAACTTTTACGTATGATATCGGAAAAAATGTACAACCTATCAAAATATGTGGAAAAAAATTGCGAGTTCGACTACAACAGCCTTAGGCCGTTTTAGATTATTTTAGATTTTTAAAATTCAAAAAGAAAAAAAAATTATTTAAAAAATTATTTTTTTTGCAATTTTATTTATTCCATATTTGGGTTCCTCACATTTTTCTGATAATTATGGATATATTATTTGTCGAATTTCGATTTATAGATATAAAGATATTATTTATGCCATATTAAATGAATAAATGGCAAAAAAAATAAAATATTATTTTATTTGGTTTTTTACTTTCATTGGATTAAAATATTATTATTACTTATTTATTGTTGTTTACTAAAATAGTTGTTTGTAATTTCAAAAAATAAAGATGTATGGCATATTGATATGGGCTAATAGGATAGATATTGTAGTGTTGACAACAAGGTATAAATGGGCTTCGCGCGAGGACATCCTGATGGAACAGAGAAGTTAAGCGTGCTGATGGTGGAGTAGTGCTAGGATGGGTGACCGACTGAAAAGTTTATCGTAAGTGTAATTTGACCTAAGATTAGATATAGTTAGTACTAAAAATGTTTCAAGTAAGAGAATTACGAGCCAAACAATTCAAAAGTTCAAGAAAAAAATAGAAAAAAAATTTAAAAAAAAATCAAAAAAGTATTTGAAAAAAGATCTTTAGTCCAGGGCCGTATTACGACCCGGGACTAAAGGTCCTTCGTCCCCCTGCTAGAAAAACGGCCATGCGGTGGCCCATGCGGTGGCTTCTAGTCCCGGGTTGTAACAAATCGGGACTAGAGATAGGGGCCTTTAGTCCCGATTTCGCAGTCCCGGGTGTAAAATCGGGACTAAAGGCCCTTATAAACCGGGACTATAGGCCCTTTTTCTACTAGTGAGACAGTCCGGTAAACTGCCTAGCAGTCCGGCCACAACCACATCCGCTGCCGCCATACCAGCCCTACCGATACACGCCTACATGGCCAAGCCGAGGCATGCGCTGTCCAGGCCGAGTCACTGGCTCGCCGGACCCAACCTCCATCGTTACCACCGTACGCGCATACGGCTGTTGCCAACGATGATTCGGTGCACAATCATACTTTTTTTCTTTGCATATATCTCATACTAGTACACGTACGACTAGAAAAACTGTTTTATTTAGTTAAGTTATATAGGTTTTTGTTATGTTTACAGATACATGTATATACTAATTACGAATGGATATCAAACGATCTAAGCCGTTTTTGTGTTTGACATTATACAAGTTTATGGGGGAGGAGGTAATACTGGATCAGTGCCCTAAGATAACATGATCGACAATAGAGATTCATTATGACACCCAACATAAGTGATTTAGACCCAATTCTTTTGACGGCTTCTCCGAGAAGCCGCCCTACCCCCAGCTTTCTGGGGAAACCGGTTCAAAAAAATTAGAAGGCTTCCAAAGTGGTTAAGGCTAAACTAACTTGGAAGCCTCACAAAATTTTGGAACAGGCTTCCCCAGGAAGCTGGGGGTAGGGCGGCTTCTCGGAGAAGCCGCCAAAAGAACTGGGCCTTAGAGCAATGCTTTGGTGCTCCGGATGAAAATATTACCAACTATATCTGTACACAAGTAACAAGGAAATGGGATAAGCACATCTCCCTAAAATAAATTATTATCAAAAATTGAAAAGAAGACAGTACAATCATCCACACCCACCCAAATAGTGCTTTTAGAGTAACTTCCAACCATTAGGAGTTTGGCACAAACACATTATGGCAAAATTCTAATTACTCTCTATAGGCAACAACACACAACCGACAATAGAGCTTTTGTACTACTCAACATAAACGATTTATAAAAACTACACAACCACAAAACATCACGGTAAGCAAAGCAGATTTAGTAAGAATAAATAATGCCGAGGAGGGTTTTCACTTGACCCACACGATAGGACATCACCCACAATAACCCACAGGTCCCAGGATCGAAACATGGCTCTGATACCAATTGTAACTACCTCGGTGAATTACGCTCCTAGATACAAGCCTGGATGAGCGGTAGTGGTTGAAATAGTACGGTGGGGCCCCAAAAGCCACTCACAGGTAGACCTTTCGGCCGTCCCAACCACTTCCAACTCAACGGGACCTGTACGGGCGGCGTAATCGGCAGGCGAAGGGATCAACTACATACACAAATGAGTATGTATGCAAGCCACCATACAAGAGTACATCAGAGCCATACCATCTAGAAAGAAAGGAAATATAGCAACGCCATACGGCAAGATTCAAATGACCTAGATAGATATAATATTTTAGGATAATTCCTCATACATCACACATCAGAGTATCAAGCGGAAGCGGCGAAACAAAGTCCGAGTACGGATAAGAAGCAAATCGGCATAAGATGCCATAGAACTAAGCACATCCCGCCCACAGATCTCACGGATCCCCGTTCCCGGAATCTCTACACCGAACGATCGTTGCCCACATCATCAGCCTCTTCCACCCAGTATCCGTCCTGCGAGGGTACCTGTTCATCTGAACCAATAATTTATCGTGTGAGACCCTAAGGGTACTCAGCAAGTCTTTATGCCTCTAAAGGGGACACAAACTGGGGTGACGCAATTGCAGCAAAAGATAAACCCTAGCAGTTCTATAGATAAACGCTAACCATCCGCCTAACCAATGATAGACGGATGTCCGTGAATTAATGACAACAGTTATAACAGTAATTTCATCAGATCCATCCTCCTCCTCGCTTACCAACGAGGAAGCGGACGAACAACCCCCCATCCGTTGGCAATTTTATTTACCATTCCATGAGTGTTGCACTATTTACTAGTCATTTACTTAGTCAGATTAGAGCGGTACTTTAGTTATGCTTGTCTATGATCGAGAAACTGTGCTCCAAGTCGTCCATAACCGCGGACACGACTTTCAGAAAGTTTTAACCCGGCCGGGGTGCACAAATAGCAACACACACTCGATCAAACTCGGAAAAACCAAATCAAAACCCAACGAGGCCTTCACGACAAAGCAATCACAAGATTCAGAAGTATTTCAGGGGGCCACCCCATTGAGTAGACCCGCAACGAAGTTAGCGGACTCCGAGACGGACTCAAGGTTTGCGTCAGTGGCTGTAAACGACTGGGAACCCGAAAGTGTGGCTGGGCTTGTCGATACCGCGAAAACACTCCGCTTACCTAAACAGTACAGTGTGCTCCTCGCACAAACGTAGATAAAGCAGTAGCATGGCATAAGTACAGGATAGTAAATAAAACCTCAAACTAGTTTGTGGCCCCAAGAAATAAGACGGAATCAAGCTCTGACTCAGGGGGGTCCCATATACCTCCCGGATGTGGATAGCGCGATAAATCTTGGAACAGGAATCAAGTACTCGGGGTCTTACGGGACACAAGTGAGCAGGAAAAACCAAATAGCAGAGGTTGCTCACCGGTGCCACTTTCATTAGTTATCCCATTGCTACTCAGGTTAAGTTGTTTAGGTACCTCGTTATCCATCAGACTCTCACAAACCCTACACATGCTGTTCTACGACTCGCATGGCTCAAACAACTCCTGTAGTAATGGCTCATGGGATGGAGGAACAAGCTTGGTGGGGTTTAAAGTAAAGGCTATGCAATACTTGGGATTCAATTTAATGCAATCGCGACTCAATGATGCAAGAATAAGATAGAGGCAATAGGTACTGTATGTATGCAAGCATGTGGTAGTGCTTGCCTGGCAACTCAGTTGAAGCGAGAGACGGATCTGGGTAGTGCTCCTGGTTCTCTTGATATATCCCCTGCTCAGCGTCTATTCGAAAGAAGAACCAAACAAGCAAGGGCCAACATAAATAAAGTGCACAAGCATTGGAACAAAATGCGACAAGCAAACATTCATGCCATGATGAATGATGCACAAGTTGCATGGCAATAAGTAGCATGGCATGGGTGAGGTGTGGTATACAAGAATAAGTCATTTTATTAAGGTTGGGCCACATTTTATTGTCATAATAGTTGCTGTACACTATATTTTTATATGATGCATGCTGCAATTGAAGTCATGGGTAGCATAAACAGAAAGATCTCGTCGAGCTGATCATTTTAGACATATCATTTGTTAAATTTGGAATTATAAATCAAAAGTTATTAATTATTTAAGTTCTAGTGGCATTGGTTGTAATTTAATTCAACTTGGAATTTTAAATGTGCAAAAGGTAATTTGAATAGCATATTTGAAATCCTTACATTTTTCTGGTTCAGAAACACATAACATTTGCATTATTTGGATTTATAAATGAGAAGTTATTTAAAACAGAATTATATTTGATTTTGAATTAAATTTTAAATAGGTTTGAATTAAACAGAATCTGGAAAACCTTCTAGCACCCAGGCCAACCTAGCCCTAGTCACAGACATGTGGGGCTAGGCACACACGGACCCACACGCCAGTGGTTGAGAGGGAGGAGGACCGCGGGTTGAGTAACAGGTTCTTCGGGAGCCTTTTTGCAAAACGGTAGTGACACAGACATGTGGGGCTCCGAGGGACCGCGGGTTGACGCACAAAAACGTGAGGGGGTCAAGTGCAAAACAGCGCCGCGCCACTGTTTTTCTTCCTGGCTCTGCTTCTGACGCGCGCGGCGCGCAGCGTGGCGACGCTGGGTTTCGAACCCGCGACGCGGGCGTGCGCGCGGTGGGGCGGAACCGCTGCGGTGGCTGTGTGCTGGTGACCGGAGGTGGTCTGGGGCCTAGCTAAGGTTCGCTGCGCGACGCAGCGACGCGAGAGCGACGTCGGCCGCCGCGCACCGAGACCGCTCGACGATATTTCCGGCAAGGCTGTGGGGGTACTAAGAGGCGGGCCATGTCCAGGAGGTAGAGGAGCTCACCGTAGGCTCGGCGGTGGGCTCGGATCGGAGCGGGGAGCGGCGGATCAGCGACGTTGCTGGCGCACCGTCGTCTAGGGTTTGGCGTCGGCGGCGTCGGCCTGGGGCTGCTGGGGGCTTCTCCTCCTCGACGGCGGGTACGGGGCGAAGCAGGGCGCTCGGCTCGTTCTTCCTCAACGCCAAACAACCACGCACGCCTCCTGTATCAACGTCGACGAGAGGAGGCCGATGGTGGTGGCCGGCGTCAGCAGCTGGTGGCGGTGGAAGAAAGGGAGGAGAGGGGAGGCGAGGCAGGGCCTCTGGGCGGATCTGGGGAGGCTAGAGGGGCGAGGTAGAGGATAAGAACGAGAGGGGCAGGTGGGGGCTCACGTGAAGGAGGAGGAAAGGTGGCACCGAGGCCACCTTTTCCATCTACCCCTCCCCCACGCAAGCCCCCACCTGCCCCTCTCGTTCTTATCCTCTCCCTCGCCCCTCTAGCCTCCCCAGATCTAGATGGTATGGCTCTGATGTACTCTTGTATGGTGGCTTGCATACATACTCATTTGTGTATGTAGTTGATCCCTTCGCCTGCCGATTACGCCGCCCGTACAGGTCCCGTTGAGTTGGAAGTGGTTGGGACGGCCGAAAGGTCTACCTGTGAGTGGCTTTTGGGGCCCCACCGTACTATTTCAACCACTACCGCTCATCCAGGCTTGTATCTAGGAGCGTAATTCACCGAGGTAGTTACAATAATTGTGGCATCCCGCAAAACCGCTACCAGAAAATCGCGTTGTTTTTGTGCATTGCATCATCATCATCATCTTGCATTGTTTGTCTGAACTATTTCGGAAAACCTGGTTGTGTTTTCTAAACGCCCCGTCCTTATTCAAACGCAAACACCGGGTCACCGGATTATTTTGTTTTGTCTGCTATCAGTCTGCATAAGTCTTGTTTTAAACAAATAAAATATTAAATTATTTTAGTGGGGGCAGTCGAACGGGCCGATTCGACCCGAACGACCACCCCCAGAAATAAAATCGGTCCGCCTAAATTCCTAAACCTACCCAACCTAGTCTACCCACCCCTCTGGCCACCTCACCCCGGCCAATCCCCACCTGACACCTCACCTCTTCCCCCCTCTACCCTATCCCACGCTGCCACTTGGCCACCCTCTCTCACCCCCACCACACACCTCAGCACACACCCACACGCCACTTGCCAACCCCCACCTCCCTGCCCTCGGGCCCCACTCCCACCCTGGACTCACCCAGCACCCCACGCACGCGCGCCTGCAGTCCACCCCGACCCCGCTCCCTCCCCCTAGCTCTCTTCTCTCCCCCGCATCCTCCCTACTCGCCTCCGTGCCGCCGCCCTCCGCCCTCCTCCCTCTCCCTCGTCGCCGGCGTCCTCTCCCCGCGCTCCCGTCCGCCGCCCTGCTCCCTCTCCGGCAACCGCCCGTCCCCGCCGCCCGAGCCGCCTCCTCCGGCCACCCTCTGCTCGCCCCGCGCCGCCCCGCTCCATCACCCACCCCGCCGGCCTCGGACCCCCTCCGCGCCGCCGTCGCCCGCCAACCTCTTGGCTCGCCCGCATCCGTCGCCGCCGCGTCCTCCTTCCCGAGGCAGCGCCCCGCCGGTCCCCTTCCCCGAACCGCTGCCGGCGCGGCCCCGCCGCTCGCCGCCGGCCCGCGTCGCCAACCTCCACCGGACCGCCGTCCACCGCCGCCCCGCGGTCGAGCCCGCGCCGCCCCGGCCCCCAAGCCCGCCAACCGCCGTGCGTCGCCGGCCTCGCCCCGCCTCTGTACGCCTCCTCGGCGCAGCAGCGCGCCCGCGGCCGCTTCTCCTCCCCTGGCCGCCGACGACCCGGGCAGCAGTCCCCGCGGCCGCGCGCCGCCAAGGTGGCCCCACCGGCGTCGAGTCTGCCTTGGACGCCTCGCGTGTGTGTGCTCCTGTGTTGCTGATGGAAGATGTCAGGGGCAGACCTAGTACAAGATGACCTGAGGCTGAAATAAAGACGATGATTCCAATTGTGGGAAGCTAGCGCGGCCATTTTTGATGCTATGTGAAAAACCGCAACCTTGACGACAAGATCTCCATCGCGGACAATCGAAACAAGATCGGCCACATGGTATCCCGCCAAGATCTTCTTTGAACCCGAGAACTCCGCAGCGGTACCCGGGGATCTCCTACGTGGAACCTCGGGCCACATAAGACCATCGGCGCCACACCCGGATCCGAAGACCGAACTCGATAACCGCCAAGGCCGCCGACACGGATACGACAAGTACTTTCCTCGGACGCCAAAACCCGGACCTGAGGAACGCCAAGATCGCCACAAGGACGACAAGTTCTGCTTCCCGAACGCCAAGTACGACTCGATGGCGCGGGCCCGACAAGACCTTCGCAACGGCAAGATCGACCCCGTGGGACCCGACAAGATCTGCACGACGACAAGAACGACAGCGACCAGGCGAGTCCGATGCGCCCCCGACACCAAACCAAGTCCGGCTTCCCGGATGCGACAAGACCTACCTCCGTTGTCCGAGAACGATCCCGCCGAGACCGAACCCCTGAGACCGACCCCGAACCCCGGAACCCCAAGTTCGTCGAGACCCCCTAATGTGTGAACCCCTTTCCGAGAACCCTATTTTATAAATGGTCAACTATATGAATTGTTGCATATTTAATTGTTCATCTCGCATGCATCTTGTGTGGTTTGGGGGCCTTACGCCGATTCACCTTAATAATTAAATATGGGGCCCATATGCGGGCAGATCTAGTCTCATATTGGCCTCATTTAAATTTGTGTAGCGAACCGGTGCTACCTTTTGCCATGTTAAAACAACATTTAAATTGCGGGGTATCTAAACAACATGAACCACCTAATTAATTGTCGGGACCCCGGTTCCGCTTAATATGACCTAATTGCATCGCATCTTTGCCATGGCATACATCATACATGCATCATGCCGATCTTCTGCCGTTGTATTAAATAGTGCATCCGGTGTTTCTTCTAGTGTTCTGGTTCTTCGCGGATGAGGCCGTTGAGTTGATGCGAGTGTCGACCCGATCTTCGGATGAACCTTCGACAATGTTTCAGGCGAGCATCTCCCCCTTTCTACCTATCTTACTTTTATAGTATTTATTCCCTCCTGTTGATCTATTTCTATCAGTGTTGCGATGCTCTAGATTCGTACCCGTGTTATCCCTTGCAGCCATATATTGCCTTGGACACCTCCTATTACCTGTTGTTTGGTAGATAGTTGGACTTGCGCGTCGTAGTCGCTTGCTCAAGTGCTGTTGCGTGTCGTCAAGTGCCACAGTTGTTGGTGTATGGCCGCATGTTGATGATGGAGGTGATCATGGTTTTACTTATCGTTCACTTTAATTCCTGTTTAACAACTAAAATTGAAGTAAGTAAGCAGAGGCATCGGTGGGTGATAGTTAATATTTGGTTTCCGACCGCCCACTTGTGTCCCGTAGGACCCCGAGTACTTGATACCTGTTCCTTGAATATTCGCGCTATCCACATACGGGGAATTATGGGCCCCCCTTAGCCAGAGCTTGATTCAGTCTTATTTCTTGGGGCCACAAACTAGTTTGAGGTTTTATTTATGATCTTGTACTTATGCCATGCTTTACTGCTTTATTTACGATTGTGCGAGGAGCACACTGTACTGTTTAGGTAAGCGGAATGTTTTCGCGGTATCGACAATCCTAGTTTTGGGTTCCTAGTCGTTTACAGCCATTGACGCAAACCTTGAGTCCGTCTCGGAGCTAGCTTACTTCGTTGCGGGTCTACTCAATGGGGTGGCCCCCTGAAATATTTCTGAATCCTGTGATTGCTTTGTCGTGAAAGCCTCGTTGGGTTTTGATTTGGTTTTTCCGAGGTTGATCGTGTGTGTGTTGCTATTGGTGCACCCCGGCCGGGTTAAAACTTTCTGAAAGCCGTGTCCGCGGTTATGGACGACTTGGAGCACAGTATCTCGATCATAGACAACTACAACTAAAGTAGTGCTATAAATTTGACTTTATAATGACTAGTAAGCAGCTCCACTATAATGGAATGGCTAAATAAAACTGCCAACAATTGCCTGTTTGGGTGTCGCTTGCGACCATTGTACCTGACTAGTAAGTATTGCAACTACAACGGAATGGCTAAATAAAAGTACCAACCACTGCTGGGTTTTGGGTTATCTCATGCTATTTGTATCTGACTAGTAAGTGTTGCAACTACAACGGAATGGGTAACTAAAATGTCCCACTGCTTATTTTATCAGGACGATTATCTACACCGGACTAGTAATTGCTGCAACGATAACTGAATAAATAAAACTGCCAACGGTGTGAGTTCCTCGGTTGACTTCCTCGTTTGGTCTCGAGGGGGAAACACTAGGATGGGTTTGTTTGATGTTAGAATCAGGTTGGATCCGAATAGGTCTTTCTTACCCCTCTCTGACTGCCGCTAGTTGTATCGAGTCTCTATAGGTTGTTCAGTGCATGCTGCCGCTGCCGCTTCAGTCCACCATACCTTTGTAGGCGAGGACCGCCGAATTCTAGTCTCGCCGTGTACTGGCCTCAGTACTGACGCTCCTCTTTTTCCTTTGCCCTTTGTCGGCACCCCTTTTGTTTAAGCAGGTTTGAGATCGACGTCGTTAGCAGGGTTACCCTTCCGGCTTGGCCTGGGCAGGGTTATGGACGCCATTGGTTATTCTTCAGGGCTCTTAGCCCCATTTGCATCTTGTCCGTAGTCGGACGCTCGTTCAATTTCAAGGTGATTTGGATCTTTGTATATTATATCTGTATTCTTGACTCATGGAGTCGTGTTGTATATATATCTGTTCTGTGGGACCCATCGAGGACTGTTGTGTAATGTTATTACTTCGTTTTCCACCCGCACGAAAGTGCCTGGTGGGCACCTTTGAATCGTTTCTATGCGGGTTTGGCGAGTTTCGCTAAAACTTGCATAGGGCCGATTCTGAGGGTGTTACAGAGTGGTATCAGAGCTCAGCAGTTACGATACCCCACAAGTCCAGCCTGTATGATAACCTAGCTAACGGCCGAAGTAGAGTGTCAAAACTATTTTTGCAAAATCGGTTGGATAGTTCTGATTAGGTCTGATTTTACTCCTTACCCCTCTGCTGTTCTCCTCTTACCTCTACGTGTTTTGAATCCGCTCTCGTCTCTTTCTTCGAGTCCAGGATTTCTTGTGGTCGGGTTCCGTCGTACCTTCAGGGTTTCGCTTCCTCTTTTGGTAACGGTGTTGCTACATCTGGTCTTCATGCTATCCGAGGAATCCTTCATCTGATGGACTTCTCTTTGTTCCTTCTCGTGCCTTCCGGTGTTTTCCGACGCGACGGCGTCATCTACGCCAGGTCCGATGCAGAGTCTGCATCACTCCTTTGATCCGAACCTCGATTGTCGAGATCTTCAGTCTGATTCCGAGAATGGCTGCACGCTTTTCTACTGATTGTGCAGAGTAATAGTTTGGGTGCGTGATGGATTGGCCCCCATGCCGACTACCCTTTCTATTCGCTCTTGTACATTGAAGTGGGATAGGCCGCATCTTTTCTCACCCTCTATCGAAGTTAGAGGTGGCTTTATTTGTTGATACCTCTACCTTCGGCCTTTTGTTCCCGGAGTGTTCTCTCGACGAACCCGGACAACGACTTCTTGTTAGTGGTGTCGCAAGGATCTACACGAAGCGAGAAGACGCAGAACGCCGACCTTCCTTCCGGTATCACGAGGCGGATCTCGAGGGCGAGATCCATTGTTAGTGGTGTCGAATTGTGGCATCCCGCAAAACCGCTACCAGAAAATCGCGTTGTTTTTGTGCATTGCATCATCATCATCTTGCATTGTTTGTCTGAACTATTTCAGAAAACCTGGTTGTGTTTTCTAAACGCCCCGTCCTTATTCAAACGCAAACACCGGGTCACCGGATTATTTTGTTTTGTCTGCTGTCAGTCTGCATAAGTCTTGTTTTAAACAAATAAAATATTAAATTATTTTAGTGGGGGCAGTCGAACGGGCCGATTCGACCCGAACGACCACCCCCAGAAATAAAATCGGTCCGCCTAAATTCCTAAACCTACCCAACCTAGTCTACCCACCCCTCTGGCCACCTCACCCCGGCCAATCCCCACCTGACACCTCACCTCTTCCCCTCCTCTACCCTATCCCACGCTGCCACTTGGCCACCCTCTCTCACCCCCACCACACACCTCAGCACACACCCACACGCCACTTGCCAACCCCCACCTCCCTGCCCTCGGGCCCCACTCCCACCCTGGACTCACCCAGCACCCCACGCACGCGCGCCTGCAGTCCACCCCGACCCCGCTCCCTCCCCCTGGCTCTCTTCTCTCCCCCGCATCCTCCCTACTCGGCTCCGTGCCGCCGCCCTCCGCCCTCCTCCCTCTCCCTCGTCGCCGGCGTCCTCTCCCCGCGCTCCTGTCCGCCGCCCTGCTCCCTCTCCGGCAACCGCCCGTCCCCGCCGCCCGAGCCGCCTCCTCCGGCCACCCTTTGCTCGCCCCGCGCCGCCCCGCTCCATCACCCACCCCGCCGGCCTCGGACCCCCTCCGCGCCGCCGTCGCCCGCCACCCTCTTGGCTCGCCCGCATCCGTCGCCGCCGCGTCCTCCTTCCCGAGGCAGCGCCCCGCCGGTCCCCTTACCCGAACCGCTGCCGGCGCGGCCCCGCCGCTCGCCGCCGGCCTGCGTCGCCAACCGCCACCGGACCGCCGTCCACCGCCGCCCCGCGGTCGAGCCCGCGCCGCCCCGGCCCCCAAGCCCGCCAACCGCCGTGCGTCGCCGGCCTCGCCCCGCCTCCGTCCGCCTCCTCGGCGCAGCAGCGCGCCCGCGGCCGCTTCTCCTCCCCTGGCCGCCGACGACCTCGGGCAGCAGTCCCCGCGGCCGCGCGCCGCCAAGGTGGCCCCACCGGCGTCGAGTCTGCCTTGGACGCCTCGCGTGTGTGTGCTCCTGTGTTGCTGATGGAAGATGTCAGGGGCAGACCTAGTACACGATGACCTGAGGCTGAAATAAAGACGATGATTCCAATTGTGGGAAGCTAGCGCGGCCATTTTTGATGCTATGTGAAAAACCGCAACCTTGACGACAAGATCTCCATCGCGGACAATCGAAACAAGATCGGCCACATGGTACCCCGCCAAGATCTTCTTTGAACCCGAGAACTCCGCCGCGGTACCCGGGGATCTCCTACGTGGAACCTCGGGCCACATAAGACCATCGGCGCCACACCCAGATCTGAAGACCGAACTCGATAACCGCCAAGGCCGCCGACACGGATACGACAAGTACTTTCCTCGGACGCCAAAACCCGGACCTGAGGAACGCCAAGATCGCCACAAGGACGACAAGTTCTGCTTCCCGAACGCCAAGTATGACTCGATGGCGCGGGCCCGACAAGACCTTCGCAACGGCAAGATCGACCCCGTGGGACCCGACAAGATCTGCACGACGACAAGAACGACAGCGACCAGGCGAGTCCGATGCGCCCCCGACACCAAACCAAGTCCGGCTTCCCGGATGCGACAAGACCTACCTCCGTTGTCCGAGAACGATCCCGCCGAGAACGAACCCCTGAGACCGACCCCGAACCCCGGAACCCCAAGTTCGTCGAGACCCCCTAATGTGTGAACCCCTTTCCGAGAACCCTATTTTATAAATGGTCAACTATATGAATTGTTGCATATTTAATTGTTCATCTCGCATGCATCTTGTGTGGTTTGGGGGCCTTACGCCGATTCACCTTAATAATTAAATATGGGGCCCATATGCGGGCAAATCTAGTCTCATATTGGCCTCATTTAAATTTGTGTAGCGAACCGGTGCTACCTTTTGCCATGTTAAAACAACATTTAAATTGCGGGGTATCTAAACAACATGAACCACCTAATTAATTGTCGGGACCCCGGTTCCGCTTAATATGACCTAATTGCATCGCATCTTTGCCATGCCATACATCATACATGCATCATGCCGATCTTCTGCCGTTGTATTAAATAGTGCATCCGGTGTTTCTTCTAGTGTTCTGGTTCTTCGCGGATGAGGCCGTTGAGTTGATGCGAGTGTCGACCCGATCTTCGGATGAACCTCCGACAATGTTTCAGGCGAGCATCTCCCCCTTTCTACCTATCTTACTTTTATAGTATTTATTCCCTCCTGTTGATCTATTGCTATCAGTGTTGCGATGCTCTAGATTCGTACCCGTGTTATCCCTTGCAGCCATATATTGCCTTGGACACCTCCTATTACCTGTTGTTTGGTAGATAGTTGGACTTGCGCGTCGTAGTCGCTTGCTCAAGTGCTGTTGCGTGTCGTCAAGTGCCACAGTTGTTGGTGTATGGCCGCATGTTGATGATGGAGGTGATCATGGTTTTACTTATCGTTCACTTTAATTCCTGTTTAACAACTAAAATTGAAGTAAGTAAGCAGAGGCATCGGTGGGTGATAGTTAATATTTGGTTTCCGACCGCCCACTTGTGTCCCGTAGGACCCCGAGTACTTGATACCTGTTCCTTGAATATTCGCGCTATCCACATACGGGGAATTATGGGCCCCCCTTAGCCAGAGCTTGATTCAGTCTTATTTCTTGGGGCCACAAACTAGTTTGACGTTTTATTTATGATCCTGTACTTATGCCATGCTTTACAGCTTTATTTACGATTGTGCGAGGAGCACACTGTACTGTTTAGGTAAGCAGAATGTTTTCGCGGTATCGACAATCCCAGTTTTGGGTTCCCAGTCGTTTACAGCCATTGACGCAAACCTTGAGTCCGTCTCGGAGCTAGCTTACTTCGTTGTGGGTCTACTCAATGGGGTGGCCCCCTGAAATATTTCTGAATCCTGTGATTGCTTTGTCGTGAAAGCCTCGTTGGGTTTTGATTTGGTTTTTCCGAGGTTGATCGTGTGTGTGTTGCTATTGGTGCACCCCGGCCGGGTTAAAACTTTCTGAAAGCCGTGTCCGCGGTTATGGACGACTTGGAGCACAGTATCTCGATCATAGACAACTACAACTAAAGTAGTGCTATAAATTTGACTTTATAATGACTAGTAAGCAGCTCCACTATAATGGAATGGCTAAATAAAACTGCCAACAATTGCTTGTTTGGGTGTCGCTTGCGACCATTGTACCTGACTAGTAAGTATTGCAACTACAACGGAATGGCTAAATAAAAGTACCAACCACTGCTGGGTTTTGGGTTATCTCATGCTATTTGTATCTGACTAGTAAGTGTTGCAACTACAACGGAATGGGTAACTAAAATGGCCCACTGCTTATTTTATCAGGACGATTATCTACACCGGACTAGTAATTGCTGCAACGATAACTGAATAAATAAAACTGCCAACGGTGTGAGTTCCTCGGTTGACTTCCTCGTTTGGTCTCGAGGGGGAAACACTAGGATGGGTTTGTTTGATGTTAGAATCAGGTTGGATCCGAATAGGTCTTTCTTACCCCTCTCTGACTGCCGCTAGTTGTATCGAGTCTCTATAGGTTGTTCAGTGCATGCTGCCGCTGCCGCTTCAGTCCACCATACCTTTGTAGGCGAGGACCGCCGAATTCTAGTCTCGCCGTGTACTGGCCTCAGTACTGACGCTCCTCTTTTTCCTTTGCCCTTTGTCGGCACCCCTTTTGTTTAAGCAGGTTTGAGATCGACGTCGTTAGCAGGGTTACCCTTCCGGCTTGGCCTGGGCAGGGTTATGGACGCCATTGGTTATTCTTCAGGGCTCTTAGCCCCATTTGCATCTTGTCCGTAGTCGGACGCTCGTTCAATTTCAAGGTGATTTGGATCTTTGTATATTATATCTGTATTCTTGACTCATGGAGTCGTGTTGTATATATATCTGTTCTGTGGGACCCATCGAGGACTGTTGTGTAATGTTATTACTTCGTTTTCCACCCGCACGAAAGTGCCTGGTGGGCACCTTTGAATCGTTTCTATGCGGGTTTGGCGAGTTTCGCTAAAACTTGCATAGGGCCGATTCTGAGGGTGTTACAAATAAATAATGCCGAGGAGGGTTTTCACTTGACCCACACGATAGGACATCACCTGTACATCAACATGCTATGAGGTAATGACAAGAAACCACCACAATTGGGCCTCCGGTGTCACATATCCACCACATATAGGTAGGGGACAGAAACCACCGCAATTTGGGGCAGGTCCTCGATAGATAGCATTGATTTCACGTTTTAGGGGGGGTAACCAAGTTTCTGACAATGGGGCCCGCTGTTAGGTGCCACCTGGCGCTGTCTTGACGGAAGGGCAGAGACGCTCGTTAGGTATGCGTTCGTTGGGGTTGTTTCGATGAATTGCCCCTCTTATCCCCTCCCTTCTCCACAGCAGACACGAAATGGCAACGAGAGACAGTGATGGCGGCGGCTCTCGTCGTTGACATGCCATCGATGAGCAGGAACATGGGGGAAACGACCACACATGGTGGACGGCATCATGTTTGGCGGCGGATTCAGAGCAGGTTCGGGCACTGCCGGCGACCTTGCCGCCTCGCGAGCCCTGGGAGAACGCATGGACACAGGGAAGCAACTTGAGCTTCGACCCCATGAGCCATTATGTCTCCGACACCGGGTAAGCCATAAGAATTCCAGCTTTTTGTTGGCCATGAATTTGCAGTAGCTAGGTGTTCTCTATTATGTGATATTCTAACTAATTAGGTGTTTTATTCAATTAAATGTTCCAAATAATTGCATATATTTTAATATTTAGGTTACATACATAGATGTGGGAGTTGTTTGTGCAGTTCGATGGGGTCAAATTCGTCCAGAAATCAATGCCTAGGTAAGACATTAGGTATCTCAATCTATTGGCACTAATGGAGGAGGGATATGGAATCTGTGACTCATTGTACTATGTTAAAGAAGTAGGTGAGGGATTGGATGGGTTAAATATAGTGGACAACAATTTCAAGGTGGAAGAGATGATTAGAAAGTATGAACACATGAATAAATTGGTACTGACTGTCATGAGAGACAAGAAGAGGAAGCAAACAATTGTGTTGTCACCTATGAAGTCCAAAAATTTAGAGAGTGTGAGAGGAAACTGTAGGCCAATTCACATTGATGTTGAGGAGGATGAGCTTGTTCCTTTTCAGATGCAGATTTAGGAGAGTGTGTACTGTGAGAAGCTCCCAACACAAGTTGCAGAGAATGAATTTGCTAGAGAAGAGGAGAGGCAGTCAGAATATGACAATGGAGATGTAGAAGAAAGAGGAGGAGTGGCTGAAGGGTAAACTTGCAGAAATGAAGAAGCAAAGGGAGGATCCTTTGACACATTGTGAGGGTGATACAGATATTGAGGATTTATTTGTTATTGGGAATATGTTGAGCCAATTCAAGTAGTAGAACCTGTGAATAAAATAGTGAAGAGGCAGGGCCCTACAACTAGATCACATTCTCAGGAAGAAAGGAAGGTGCAACCAGACTAGGTTCCTTCTGATGATGAAGAAGATCAAGGTTTTCCGAATGCATAAGATGATGATGGTTTCAGGATTCAGTTTTTGTGCAACCTAAAGGGAGGAAGAGCGGGGCTAAGAAATACAAACCTAGGGTTTGGTATGATAAAAAAGAGAGAATCTAGAGCAACAGTTCAACTTGAAGTTGTGTTTAAAAGATGTATATGAGTTCAGGGATGCTCTAGCTTTTTTTTTGGAAATGGGCGCTTTAGTACTTAACATTAAGTTTACACCCGGCCTCTGCATAGCTAGGATGCACATAGCCGATCAATCACACAGTCTCGGACCAAGGCAATAAAAACAAGATTACAAAATAATGTAAATGAAGACACAGTTCTCCAAACTAGCTAAGGAAGATCTATCTGCAACGATTGCTGCCATCCATGCCGGAAGAAGATATCTCGCGCCGTATCCTCCAGCCGCCTACAGCCCTCCGCAAACAAGTCGCGAAACTCCATTCGTTGTAGAGAAGTCCATGATCGGAGGACAGCCGTAGCTCGATAGATAACCTACAAGGGAGAAGATACAACATTATTAAAAATCTTGTCATTTCTACATAGCCAAAGCGATCAAATAATGGCAAGCGCTCCCACCCTAAATAAAGTCCCATATTTATCCTCAATCCCATTCATCCAGTTGCCAAATACATTGACTACCGACCGAGGAGGAGATAAACCAGAGGCTATTTGGATGATTGACCATATAGCACGAGCAAATTTACAATGAAAGAATAAATGACGTATTGTCTCATTATGATGACAAAATACGCATTCAGTGCTACCATGCCAATTCCTCCTAACAAGATTATCTTTTGTGAGAATCACCCCTTTACGGAGATACCAAGCGAATATCTTTGTTTTAAGGGGTATCCTCATTTTCCAAATTTTACTATTGTCATCGACTGGAATATTAGGTTGGATCAAAGCTCTATAAAATGAATCAACAGAAAATTGACCACTATGTAGTAATTTCCATTTGAATTCGTCTATTCCCTCAGATAGCTGAATCCTGGATAATCTCACTAAAAGATTATTCCAAGACACCAGTCTAGGACCTAAGAGACTTCTTCTGAAAGACACATTAGGAGGATTGGTTTCCATTACAGCGAGAGTATCCCCTTTGTGCCTAACAATTGAGTATAGAGATGGATATTGTTCATGAAGATAATTTTGGCCAAGCCATTTATCTTCCCAGAACCTAATCTGTGAACCATCCTTAATATTAAAATTGCCAAAATGGAAGAAATGCTTTTTGGAAGCCATTAGCCCAGCCCAAAAGTGTGAGTCGCCTGGTTTCCAAACCAGTTTAGACACGGCTTTTGAGCCAACATATTTCCTCCATAGAATGGTTTGCCATACCCCTTCTTCGGTAAGAAGTTTGTATAACCATTTACCCAGTAATGCGGTGTTTTTGACTTTTAAATCATGTATGCCCAATCCACCATATTCTTTGGGTCGGCAAACAACATTCCATTTGGCCAGTCGATACTTCTTTTTCTCACTATCCCCCTGCCAAAAGAATCTTGAGCGGAAATAGTCCACTTTTGACAAGACACCTTTTGGTAACTGGAAGAATGAGATCATATACAGTACCATGTTGGTGAGTACTGAATCAATGAGTACCAGTCTTCCACCGAGGGATAGCAATTTACCTTTCCAACTATTAAGAAGTCTTTCCTCGACGAGTTTCCATTCAGCAATCGTGAGACGTGATAATGTATCGGTATTCCCAGATAATTGATTGGAAAATGCCCCTGACCACAGCCAAAGAGACCAGCATACAGGTGGGCCTCGTCTTTAGCCTCGCCAAAACAATACAAGTCACTCTTATGGAAATTTATTTTCAATCCAGAGAGTTGCTCAAATGCTGATAGTATTAATTTCAGATTCTTGGCTTTCTCCAGATCATGTTCCATAAATAGTATTGTATCATCGGCGTATTGAAGAATAGATAGTCCACCATCAACAAGATGTGAAACCAATCCTTCAATTTGGCCATCAGTCTTTGCTCTCTCAATAAGGATAGCCAGCATATCTGCCACTATATTAAATAGTATAGGCGATAGTGGATCCCCTTGTCTTAGCCATTTTTTGTCTAAAATTAATTACCTATGTCATCATTGACATTTATGGCAACACTTCCACCGGACACAAAAGACTGTATGAGAGCGCACCACTCTTCTGAAAAACCTTTCATACGAAGTGTTTGCTGTAGGAAAGACCAATTAACTTTATCATATGCCTTCTCAAAATCAATCTTGAACAATACACCATTTAGTTTTTTAGAGTGCAGTTCATGTATCGTTTCATGCAGGATTACAACTCCATCTAAGATGTTTCTCCCTTGCATGAAAGCAGTTTGAGAAGGGCGAACAACATGATCAACCACTGAATTCAGTCTAATCGTAGCAACCTTTGTAATTTTTTTAAAACTAACGTTAAGAAGGCAGATTGGACGATACTGTTGTATACGTTCTGCGTTGTTAACCTTAGGTAGTAAAATTATGTTGCCAAAATTTAACCTGAATAGGTCCAGCTGACCAACTTGCAAAAACTCAAACAAGCGCATCAAATCCACCTTGATAACTTCCCGGAATTTTTGATAAAACTCTGCTGGAAAGCCATCAGGCCCTGGCGCTTTGTTATGTTCCATTTGGAAGACAGCCTTCTTAACCTCCTCCTCAGTATAAGGGGCAGTCAGAAATTTGTTTTCCTCAATAGAAACCTGAGGAATATCTCCGTCCGGGACTCATCCAACAAAAACGAATTTTCTGGTGGTGCCCCAAACAAGGATTTATAATAATTGTTAATATAAGATTTAAGCTGCTGCTGTCCTTCTATCGTTCCTTCATCCTAAATTAGAGAGTGAATAAGTTTCTTCTTATGCTTGCCATTGGCAACAGCATGCAAGTATCTTGTATTCACATCTCCTTCAAGGATGAATTTAGCTTTAGAACGTTGGTACCACTTGAGTTCTTCCTCACGCAGAAGTCTGGCAATTTCTGCATTCGATTGCTTTTTAAGCTCAATCTCTTGTGCAGTCAATAACCTAACCTCCGCGGAGGCCTCCAAATCATTAATAATAGCAGAAAGGCGTATTTTTTCCTTTTTAAAAATACCAGCAGTATGTCTAGCCCAACCACGGAGGAATTTGCGCAAGGCACGCATTTTGTTGTTCCAACATTGTATGGGTGTGCGACCACTAACTAGTTTTTCCCAAATAGCCTTCACCAGTTCATAAAAACCATCACGATCAATCCATTCCAGTTCAAACTTGAAACTGTTTTTGGATTTTCGTGGTGGTATTCCGATAGATAACAGTAAAGGATCATGATCCGACAAAGCCTCGATACGTTCTAGGGCGCGAACAGTTACCATAGGAAATTTATCTTCCCATTCGGTATCCATAAGCACCCTATCTAATTTTTCGTATGTAGGCTCCGGAAGACTATTAGCCCAAGTAAACTGTCTTCCTAACATTGTAACCTCTCTTAAGTCCAAGCTGTCAATGACAGCATTAAACATGAAAGGCCAATGTTCATCAAACCTGCCCCGACTTTTCTCATGAGGGAATCTTAGCAAATTGAAATCCCCACCTATAAGGATAGGATAGGGATTGTCCTTAGCTAGATTTACCAACTCATGTAAAAATCAGCTTTATAAACCTCGTGGGCAGCCCCGTATACGGCGACTAGAGACCAAACGAAACCATCAACCTTATTCTGGATATGGAGTTTAATAAAAAAATCTCCAACCGAACTGGCTGAGATTTCCATAGTCTCATCTCTGACGCCTAATAGAATTCCCCCGGATCTCCCCCGCGGCGGACGTGATACCCATGAAAAATCCACTCCACCAGAAAGGCGATTGAGTTGACTTTGTGAGAAATCACGTCTACCAGTCTCAGAAATACCCAAAAAATCCAACTTATAATCTCTCACACAATCGGCAAAAAACAAATGTTTAGCCAAGTCACGAAGACCTCTGCTATTTGAGAACATGCCATTCATTGAGAAACAATTGGAGATTTGGATACACGTGACCTCTTACGGGACCTTTGGCTCTTTGATTTCCGACTAGAAGCTGTAAGATCATATAATGAATCCAGCCCAGTCTCATCAAAGCCCACTTCTGATACTTCACCAACTAAGTGAGATAAGAGTTGACCATCTACTGTGGAATGCAACTCCTCCTCCGTGAAGAGTCAGGAACAATAGAGATTTTAGGAGTAACCGTTAGACGGTCAACCTCCATATGTCTCAAAACAGAACTAGAAAGATTAACTTCACTTACAGATCTCCCCAAACTAACACCAATGTTAGTCAGCTTATCCATAATAGAGTTGTTGGAAAAAGAAAGAAAGGATTTAGAAGATATACCAGGGGTGTCCAAATTCTTTTCCGCCTTCCTCCGCATTGCCTTGCCCAAGGAGTCCTCATCCGTGACTGAGGCCCCCAGAGCGTCAACACCATGACGAGAGCTCCTGCGAACTGGGGTCCCGACCACGAAGATAGGATCATCGGCAGCTGGGGACAAACCCAACCCCTCCTGGGTCAGGTCAATCCCCCTGGGCACAGGTCCACCATCCAAGCTAGAGCGCCCTTCCATGTCCGCCGGACAAGCACCATGGGAGGAACCTCCAGCATCCCGCGTCAGCGTCGAAGGGGGTTGAACCGCCAGGGGCATAGGTGAGGCACCCTGCACCCCGGTAGCCAACCCAAACGCCCCGCGGTCGGCGAGCCCCACCTGGGCCCACCCTCACGCCGAAGACCCAGAGACGCCCTCCTGCACAGCCGGTACCACCTCCTGTATCACCGGCTCTGCACGCGTGGGAATAGAACGACCCATCATGTTAGGTCTCCCGCGCGTGGGAGAAGCCGGAAGCGAAGGAACACAAGTCGTCTCCAAAGAACCACAAGCCACATGCAAAGCCTCCTGGAGTTGTGAAGGAGAGAC
The DNA here is from genome assembly GCA_916181665.1 of Avena sativa. NCBI lineage: Eukaryota > Viridiplantae > Streptophyta > Magnoliopsida > Poales > Poaceae > Avena > Avena sativa. The sequence continues at coordinate 384,084,030 of OV702284.1, forward strand.
ACGAGGAGAACACAACACCGGTCCAGAACCACGCAGGGGAGAGTCCAACGGAAGCGCCTCCAAAAGTTCCTTACCGCGGGGAGTGGCAGGGTTAGCATTAAAAGGAGTGACAGCATACAGTAGCACAGGATCCGAAGTCACTGAACAGTCCAACAGAGCACCCTGCCTGGTAGGTGGCTGCGCCGAACCACCCTGCCTGGTAGTGGTCGAGGAAGAGGCAACCCCAACTGCCTATGAGCCACCCCCCGTGTCAGATGTATCCATAGCATCCTCAGAAGGCTTCTCATTCGCATCATTGTCCTGATCATCATCCCTCTTCCTCCATGAGTAAGGTGCAAACTCAGGCTCAGGTACATAACCCTCCGGCTCCAAACGAAAACGAAGCACATAAACCTTGAGACCCACCACAACATCAGTCACAAGGTAATGTCCAAGTGAATCCTGCAGCCCCAAGATTTCACATTCAACAAGTTAGAAATTTCCACTATCACATAAATTGTAAGGACATAATCATTGTGCACTACAAGAAGAAGCAAGAGAACAAGTACGATTGTCCTTTTTATATGGCAGCTCCTCAGATCAAGAGTGAGGACACCTTTTGCATTAAAAAGATGGAGTTGTTGCACACATGTCCAACTGATCCTAGCAATACAAGGGTCGACTCAAAGTTGCTTAGCAGTGTATATGTTGACAGTTTTAGGTCTGACCCCAATACCAACATCACTACTCTGGAGGACAAAGCCAAGAAGGATTTTGGTGTAGAAGTCCCAACTGGATGGCATACAGAGGATGAACTAAAGCCAGGCAGAGGGTTCTTGGTGACCATAAGAAGCAGTATTTCAGAATCAGGGATTATCTTCAGACTGTTATTGACAAGAACCCTGGATCTAGATGCATTGTAACAACTGTTACTGGCCCATCAGAAGAAGAAATAGAGGCAATGAAGCAAGGAAACACTGTGAACATCAGCTATGAACCAAGATTTCATGGTTTGTTCTTTTGTGTGAATATTGCAAGTCTTGGGTTTCTTGAAGGTTTTAGGACATTCATTGTATTGGATGGTTGTTTCATAAAATTGACTACAGGTTATCAGATTCTAGCTGCAACGGGCAGAGATGGAAACAATAATATGTTTCCTCTTGCTTGGTTAGTTGTTGCTAAAGAGGATACAGAGAACTAGGTATGGTTTTTGGAACAGCTCAAGTATGAACTTGGTGGAGAGGATGGCCAATTTGGGCAGTATACCATCATGTCTGATAGGCAAAAGGGGCTCCTTAAGGCAGTGTCTACTCTTTTCCCAAACAATCCACAGAGATACTGCCTTAGGCATATCTATGCAAATTTCCAAAATGTTGGGTTCAGAGGAGAAGACCTAAAGAAATGTATGGACAATGCAGCATATTCATACACAAAGCAGGGGTTTGATGTTGCAATGGAAGAAATAAAAAGGCAATCAGACCCAGCTTGGGTGTGGTTGTCCAAGATACGAGTGCACACATGGGCCAGGTGGGCAATGGACACAAATTGCAAAACTGATTTGGTTGTGAACAATTTGAGTGAGGAGTTTAACATGTACATTCTTGATGTTAGGAACAAACCCATTGAGACAATACTAGTTGGCATTTACATCAAGCAAGTGGTAAGGTTTGATTGCAAGAGAGATGGGGTAGAAGTGCTAGATGGGATATACCACCAGACTACATAGAGAAGCTAGAGCTCATGAAGAAGTACTCAAGGTCACGTCTACCAAAGAGGTCAGATATTAGCCCGTGGCAGGTAGAAAGTGGCAACCATACTGAAGAGGTAAACCTAGAGAAAAGGAGTTGTTCTTGCAGAAAATGGGACCTCTCAGGCATTCCTTGCAATCATGCAGTGAGTGATATATACAAAGCTGGCATGCACCATGAAGATTTTGTCTCCAATTTATACAAAAAACCCATGTATTTGGCAAGATACAGGCCAATATTCTATCATGTACCTGTACAACATGGTTGGACAAAAAAACACTCCAGACATCATGCCACCAAAATTCAAATACCACATGTTGGGAAGAAGGCAAGAAAAAATAAGGAAGGGAAACATGAAGTGCCCAAGCCAAAGGATACATCTAGAATGGGTACCATAACTTGTAGCAATTCCAAACTGCTAGGTCACAAGTACACAAGTTGCTCATAGCCTTTGATGCCTAACCTTGCCATTAGAAATAATAACCACCATGTCAAGTTTCATTTCATAATTGTGCTCATTTTCCTCCATCGGGTCATGTTTCATTTCATAATTTTTGTTCATTTCAAATTATGCATGCTAGTAGAACAATGCCTACTGCTAGCAGTGCTCCATCTGGTTCTACTCCTCCACCAGCTAGCAGTGCTCCATCATCTCCAAGGGCACCAACTAGTGATGTTCTAAGATCATCTACCCCAAGGCCACCTTGTACTGAAGCAACAAACACTCGTGGCAGGGTGTGTTTTCAAACTTCACAGCTGGGGAAAATGTTGGTGCTGGTAGATATCCTGGAGTTGGACCACTTGGATGTTCCTATGCTACTCCTTGTTCTTCTAAAGATCCAAGTTCAGATGTTCTGTGAGTTTCATGATGTAATCATGTGCTGGTAGTAGTTAAAACTTGTTATTTTGTGGTTAGTTGGTACTTTTTATCAGATGCAAAACATCGTGATTCTCTTGCTGTGGTGTAAAACTATGTTATGGCATGTCAAAAACTTGTCTGAATGTGCTTATCTTTCTATGAAATGTTGACCTCTCTTCCCACAATTGTAATATTCCTCTCCAACATTCAGAATTGTACCTACATGGTAATATTCCTCTCCAACATTCACAATTGTACCTAAATGTTAATATTCCTCTCCAACATTCAGAATTGTACCTACATGGTAATATTCCTCTCCAAAATTCACAATTGTACCTAAATGTTAATATTCCTCTCCAACATTTCACAGTTCAACTTAAAAATTCATAATTCAACTTAAACATCCAGAACACCACATGATTCAACTTAATACATCAATCTACTAGTTCATAACACAAAGAAATACTAAATTGTCCAGCCATAAATAGCTCTGATCACAAATAGCATCACAACCAAAGAAATACAAAACATCCATAACACCATGTGATTCAACTTATCACATCAATCTACTAGTTCATTACATCAATCTACTAGTTCACCACCTAGTCACCACAACCAAAGATTACAAATAGCTCTGATCTTCCTAAGCTTTGTTCTAGCCCCTTCATTATGTTTCATTAGTTCTGCAATGTACTTTTCTAGCTTCTTTTGTCCTTCCTTAACTTTTTGGTACTCTTTCTCTACCTTAATCCTTAAAACCTTATGTTGATGCATAAAGATTTTTCCTCTGCTCCAGTTCTGCCCTTGCATCAATCAAAGCCTGTTCAGCTTTGGACTTCAAAGCTAGTGTCACCTACTTCTCTTCAACCACTTGCTTTAGATCATCTTGTGCTAGATTCAGGTCCACCTTAAGCTTTGCAATCTCATCTCGAGCCTCGTAAATCCTCTCCATACCATTGAGGGCATCATTAAACCTACCCTCTTTGCAGGTGATGCACATTTCCCATAGCTTGGACATGGATCTGCAAAGTGGTACAAGCCACACATCATCAACCCAGTATATAAAGTCACAAGTTTGACCATCTAAAATGCAGATAACATGACAGAGAACAACTATGTAAAAACTTGAAAATCACTAATAGCGGATCACCAGTGGCACTAACCTCCCCTGCACGGGCTCCTGCCAGTCCAGCATCCCTCGAAAGCTACATGCTTGACTGCCACACAACTGCATTTTCAAAGCATAGGCATATCTCCAGCATCGGCTCTTCCACAATAATGTGAGTCGTACATGCTATTGGGACCCTACAAATCGAAATGTGCAAGGTACATAGCCTAAAATCGAGCACTGATTCAAAATCCCCAATTAGATATGAACCCTAACCCTAGTACGCGAGATTGCAGAGGGAAACACATACCTCGGTGCCTAGAGAGCTCCCAACATCAGACGAATCACTCCAAGATACCATTCCAGCGATACGGCAACCGTGATCTAGGCGGCGCTACGGCAGGGTGCGACTGGAGGAGAGTAGAGAGAAGTGGACGAAGCCACCGTTGCGAATGGCTATTTTATTATGCGGCTAACCTAACCGGCATCTCTGCCCTTCCATGAAGACAGCGCCAGATGGCACCTGATAGCGGGCCCCATTGTCAAAAACGTGGTTACACCCCCTAAAATATGAAATCAGTGCTATCTATCGAGGGCCTGCCCCAAAGTGCGGTGGTTTCTGCCCCTGTCTCTATGTGGTGGTTATGTGACACCGCAAGCCCAATTATGGTGGTTTCCTGTCATTACCTCACATGCTATAGCAATTAGATTTATGGAAATGGCACCAATGTGTATCACACTTTTCTATCGTGAAATATATATACACACGAATCAAGAATTCACGTTCAAAGATGTTTTTCAAGACGTTTTAGCTTTGTAAAACAAATGTATCTAGACTTTTTTTACTATATAGGTTCACTCAGCTTTGGAATGAATATACACACTAAAAAATTATAGATACATTTTCTTCACAAATCTAAAATAGCTTATATTTTAAAACGGAGGGAGTAGATTCTAAGACACTGGCATATGTAAAATCCAGGAATGGTGTATCAATAATATGATAGTGAAATGAGGAAAAGTCTCATACTTATCGGTATACGGTTTCCCATGACGTGCACGGTCGTTATATAAGCGAGAAAATACTCACTCTGTGTCTTTGAATGCAGTGAGAAGTCGGAGTAGTAGCGTTCAGTCCCATCACACCAGCAGCAGGGCAACTGGTTATGTAGAGTTCGGTTAGAGCATCTCGTAAAAAAGCGAAAACTGTAAAATAACTTCCTTTTTAATGGTTCAGTTTCAAAAACAGTGTCAATCAGTTACTAAAGACGGGCTGATCCGAAAAACTTTTTTATGGGCCGCACAAAAAACCGCACTTCGGCCTCTATATTCACGGGATAGGAGGGTGACCTAAACGCCGCACCTGCACAAAATACACGCTGAAGTTTCAGCTTACCACCCGCTCCCTCTCCCCCTTCCGCGCGCCACCACCAGCCTCCATTTCCGCCGCCGCCAGATTCGGCCAAATCCGCCAACGCAGAGCTCCTCTCGGTTGCCCCACATCCTGCCCCCACCTTCTCCCTTGCTTCCGCGGTCCGCCCGCCGCCGCGCCGTCCGAATCGAGGATGAACTCGACCTAGGAGTTCAACGAGGTCGATCTGTCTGATTCGTCCTCCTCGGACGATTCCGACATCGAGGATCTGCTCCACGAGGACGACGAAATCAAGACCACCGTACTCATCCTCGCCGTCAAGGAGCTGGAGGACCGCATACGGCTCCTGGGTCGGAGGCGTGGCTCAGTGATGGGCCGCACATATGTGCAGCGAAACTGCGCCCTCGGCCACGCCACTCTCATGGACGACTACTTCGCGGAGGTACCGACATACCCGGCTCATCTATTCCGTAGGAGGTTTCGTATGCGGTGTAGTTTGTTCGGGAAAATCGTTGAGACTTGTGAGGAAAACTCGAGCTACTTCAAGCAACGTAGAAATACCGCCGGCGAGATGCGTTTTAGTGCCTACCAAAAAACTTCTGCTGCCATAAGGGTGATTGCATATAGGGTCCCTACGGATTACACCGATGAGTATCTTCGAATTGGTAAATATACAACCACCGAGTTCGTGCGTAGGTTTTATAGGATGATTATCAAGTTGTTCGTGCCAACCTATCTACGAGCACCCAATGAAGAAGATACTAAAAGATTGATGGAGGAAAATGAGAAAAGGGGTTGGCCGGGAATGCTAGATAGTGTTTATTGTATGCATTGGTCATGAAAGAATTGTCCAAAGGCATGACATGGCATGTACTATGGTACAAGTAAGGATCCTACAATTATGCTTGAGGCCGTGGCATCACAAGATTGGTGGATTTATCATTGTTTTTATGAATTGTCGGGAATACTCAATGACATCAATGTGTTACATAGATCTCATTTATTTGCAAAACTAGCAACTGGATATGCACCCACTTGCAATTACAAAGTTAGGGATAATGAATATACAATGGTATACTATCTATCCGATGGCATTCGGAATGGCCAACTTTTGTAAATTCTGTCAAGGATCCCAAAGATAACATAGATGTTGTTTTTGCCAAGGCACAAGAGGACAAGCCCGCACGGACATCCAGAGAGCATTTGGTGCTTTGCAAACAAGGTTTGCTATTGTTTGAGCTCCTGCTTGGTTTTGGAACAAAAAAACCTTGTGAACATCATGACTTGTTATGTGATTCTTCACAACATGATCACCGCAGTATGAGAGAGGGTTAAGATTGCCATGTTTCTATGTCAATATTGGCACCCGAGTGCAACCCCAAAGGAATCCCGATCACATAGAAGCTTTTTTTTAAACGCATCGGCGAATTGGAAACCCAGCAATCCATGCACGACTCGTTCATGATCTCAAAGTGCACCACTGACAGCTACATGGTTATTGCTCATGATCTTTTCTCCCATTTATTTTCCCATCAATTCCTTGTCATGTATGTGTGTGAGATGAACCATTCGGAAACATTTGTTTGTTTCTTTATTTATTCAGAAAACTATTGTTGTAATTTGGTTGAGACATTGTTATACTAATTTGGATGATTATTGTATGCTCAAAACAATTTATTTGATTATTTATGCCCGGTTGTTTTATAAGTTTGGTGTTCACTGGTAGAAAAGGGCCCATGCGTCCCGGTTGGTAAGGGCCATTAGTCCCGGTTGCCCAACCGAGACGGGGCAATCGGGACTAAAGCTCTAACCTTTAGTCCCGGTTGCCCCACCAACCGGGACAAATGGGGCACACGTGGAGGCATCAGAGCGCGAGGGGGTGTGGAGCATTAGTCCCGGTTCGTAACACAAACCGGGACTAATAACCTGCTGCCGCGACAGAGATTTGGCCCATTTCTCTGCCGCGACAGAGAATTCATTTTGGCACATTTTGTTGCCGCGGCAGCATTTTCGCCACTTTTTGTGCCGCGGCAGAGAATTCATTTAGGTTGTTTTATTGTTTATTTAGTGTTTTGCACTTATCAATGAAGGAACCTTATATTACACAAGATCATCATGACAACATTACATTCAATACACGGATCGAGTTCATGCACTACATACAAAAGTTGCTATTCGATGCTACCGGCCAATTTCTTGAAAGTTGCTATTTTTACAATTCCTATTGTCTATACACAGCCGAGTAGTATTCCCCTTGTGTGTTTAGGACTTCTGCATCCAAGAATCCCGCCAATTCCTCCTGTATTGCTCGTATGCGATCCTTTGGCAGAAGACCGTCCCGTAGACGTTCGATCTGATTTAAAAAAGGAGTCAGCCTATATGAATATGAAACTAAACACAATTTGATTGTAATTAAAAACTATAGAAATTGTTTACGTACGTGGAGTTGCTCTAAATTTCTGCCCTTCTCATCGCACGTCTGCTGGATGAACTCGCATACATAGTATCCACATAGATTGTTACCTGGTCCCTGCGTCAGGCACTTTACGACAACAGAGTTCAATCAAAATAATAATCAAGCATGATAATAAATGTATCAAAACTAGAATCAAAGAGATGCGCGGATATAGCTAGTGGTGCTTACATCTAGTGGTTGAAATGTAAGCTCCTCTTTCCAAACACCCCTAGCCTTCTTGGTGAACCGTTTCCAAGCGCTGCCCGGCGTAGAAAACGAATAAAATAAGTTATTAAGTACTTGATATCATAAAATTCACGAACGTTGCCGATATAGTGTCGTAATGATTAGAATTACCGCTGGAGAAGTATCTGCATGTCCTTCCACGTCTCAAGGGGTTTATGTTTCGAGTCCATGACTAGTACACGCCCTTTGTCAAGTTGAATGATTAACAGAATATAGTGGTACCTGCGAATGCAGAACTAATCAATTATATACTTAACATCGAGTAAGCGAAATAGAAAGTGTATACAAGACAATAACACTCACTGGAAGTTGTAAGGAAATAGTATTTCCCTTTTGGTTTCTTGAAACCTTAACGCGTGTACTATATTATCCTCCGTATCCTGGGGGCTTATTTTGAGATTAGCTTCATGAACCCAATATGGGTCAATGAAGCCAATGTCATAGATTTGTCCTCTGCTGCATTCGAGAATCTTCATTCTGCATATTAAAGTATGATTATATACATGCAATAAACAAAATAATATAGATGGAGACTAAATTAATTACAGAATTAGTACTTACAGACAATAGGCACTCATGATTGATTTGTCCAAGGCGTCTTGATTGAATAATTGAAATAGTTCATCAAATTCAATGGATATCATGTCATCCTTATCTTTCCCATGATGCTTTTTTGTAACCCTCAGCACTATCCAGTTAGCCCCGACCCTTGTGGCATGCATGTACCAGTTATGCAATCTTCGCATTTTTGTTGGAAGATTGTTTACCTCCTCAGGTTTGACGAGAGGTTTTCCGTACTGGTATTGGTATGCTACTTCACTCACGGGGAAGAACTCTAACTGGGATAAGTACTGGGCAATACTCATACCTTGAGCAGCGGCAGCTTCTTCGTATTGTGTAACTACCTCTGGATCATACTGCTCTTCGGCCCCATATTTGCTCGACCCTACATTGGTTTGAGAAATCACCTTGAGAGGGGCGCAAGTCTGTTTTGCTTGTTCTCCGAGCTAGGCAACAGATTTCCCGCTTGCATCAGTACTGCTCTTCGAGGCTTTTTGTGCTGCATGTGACTTGAGAATAGAACGCTCATAGTCTGATGACAGCTTTGGCTCGGGTTGATGAAGAGTATTTAGCATTTTCAACACTTTGGCTTTTTCTTCTTTGGTGCTGGGGAACTCTGGCTCTTTCGGCCGCCTCAGCTTAGCGAAAAACGCTGTCGTTTCCGCATCAACAATCGCCGCAGTCTCCTCTTCAGTACAGTCATAAGCTCTCTGGGGAGGAACCATTGGTACTTTTGGAAGAGGCTCTTGTTTACGTTTCGGTGATCGCTTACGACGCACAGTAGCGGTACGCTTACGCTTTTTATCCTGAGGCGCCGGCGATGGCTCCCGCGGCGATGGCTGCACCGGAGATTGGTGAGGCGACGGAGCCGGGTGAGGCGACGAAGACGGCTGCCGCGGCGGCGACGACCTCGCTGGAGACGGGTGAGGCGGCGGCGAAGATGGCCTTGGCGTGTGATTTCGAAGCACGATACAATCCTTCGGCCATAGAATGGTGACGTTTTTTGCGTCACCCAGCACAGTCACATCCCCTTCACCAGCAGGGTAGTGAAGATCCAAAACCTCAAAGGTGGGCATGATTTCATCCACGCCGACAACAGCGTAGCCCTCTGGAACCGGACGACTGTGGTAAGTTGGTGTGGGTCCAATTGGTAAGGCATAGCCGACCGCCACCTTCATTGATATGTTCACAACTTTGACATGTAGCTCGCAGTGTGTCATCTCTGTGATATCATCCACTGGGTAGCCAACAGGAGCCATCGTCGGTGCATCATCGGCATTGCCATTGTCATCACCCGGGACCTCGGTGGAAGCCACACTGCTTTTTCGATTATTCGATAGGCTGGTAGCATCGAATGCAGTGTGCTGCTGAGATGGGCCGGTAGTACTTTGCTCTTTAAGTGAGTTAATTTCATCTTGTTGTTGCTTTAATCGTTCTTCAATTAAACGCATTCGCTCTTTCTGACTTTCTGCTTCAACTGCCGCCCTGTCCTTACTCCTCTGACGGCTTCTATCAGGATATTTCTTCCTCTCTTCGGGAAACCTAGTCCTCCATGATTGGGAGCCTATTGTGCCTCGTGTTCGTCCATCATGTTCCTTATTTCCAAGGGCGAGTGTGAGCTCATCATTCTCTCTATCGGGAATGAAGTCCCCATCTTTAACAGCCTTTACTGCTTTTCTCATCCTCTCGATTGGCAAGGGGTCTTCTTTATGTCGTATGTTATATATACACCTCCCTTCCGAGTCCAACGTGCCCCCATGCCCGTAAAACCAATTCCTTGCACGTTCTACCCAATCGTCTGTCTATGGGGTGATATTTTTATCACGCAGTTCCTGCTCAAGTTTCTCCCACTTAGGAATGCCAACCTTGTAGCCACCTTGCCCCATAGTATGGTGATACTTCTTCTTAGCAGCATTCAGCTTATTCGTTTCAGACATTTTCTTAGCTTTTTCTGATTTCTTGTATTCCACAAACTCATCCTAGAATGGTTTTATCTTCTCAAACTGAATATTCTTGAAATCGGGAGTCTTCTTTTTCATGACATAGTCAAGGTGCAATCTTTTCTTCCAGTTGGTGAAACACTGGGCCATCTTCTTCAAAGCCCACTCCCTGACCTTAGCCTCCATGGCTCTCCCATGTTGTAAGGCGTCCTCAACTGGATCCTCCGCATTTGGATCCAGCTCTATCTTCGGTAGTTTGAAATTAACCATGAGCCTCTTCCACAGTAAATCTTTGGCATGGTTAGGGACAAATAAACATGTTCCCTCTTCATCCGCATTAGCAGGCCTATTCCAATTTCTAATGGTGATCGGGATTAAGTCCCTAACGATTACTCCGCATTGTGCCACAAATTTGGTTGCGACAACTTCGGGAGCTGTCGGTCTGCCGTCTACATCGACATCTTCGATCCTGAACCTCTCATGGTCTTGCAACTTTTTGGTTGGGCCTCGTCTGCTCTTTTCAGTAGATTCCTTCGATCCGGAGGGCTAAAAGAAGAAAGATCATCGTTACTATTTCTATATAGATAGCAAATGATTAATTAATGAATTGATTTATATTACATGCACCTTGACGGAGCGGTCGTCTTCTCGATTACACAAGGCATCGCCTTCTCCCTCGCGGAAGGCAACACCTTCAACCTCAAACAAGTTGTCTACTCTGGTAAAAAGAGGATCACCCTCACCGAAGTTGTTCAGAAACGTTGATACGTCTAAATTATCTTCCCCACGAATCACACCTTGGATCAACTCTTCCTTTTCTTCGTCTCTGACGTGTGGGTCCATATTTTCTGCATAGGTGGAAAAACGAATAAGTCAAAGCGGCTAAAGGAGAAAGTTAAGTACGGTGTTGAGAGATATAAACCCTAATTCAGAGAAACCCTAATATATACATACACAATAATAAAAATGAAGAGAAAGGGAAACCGTGTAGTAGATAGGCACATCGTCGAACCCACATGCACCTAAGTTGCTTGAAAATGTGAATCGGGTCTGGGGCTACCCACAGTGACTGACCAGTGGGGCCGAAGACCAATAATACCAAACTAATTAATAAACCTAATAATACCTAACTAATAATAAACCTAATAATCCAAACACCAAAAAGAAAGGGAAACAATCAACACATGGCATCAATGCAATGCTCAAGCAAGTATGATGATATGACAAGTTAATTTGCATTGGAATGTAACCCTAAGAAATGCTCGACGATTTAATCGGGGTTCCGAGGGGTGAAAACCCTAACTCGGAGAAACTCCGGAACACATGAGAGGGGTGGATTTGTTCTTCTAATTAAATTTGTAATTTAAGTTGTTGAACAATGCATGATTATAGCTTAGATAGCTAGGTTTCATTTTTCTGAACATTTTTATATATTATTCATAATTTTATGACTTATAGATTAAAAGTTATTGAATTTATAAGATTATAATTATTTCTGAAATTATTAAAAGCTGGTTAAACTTTTTACACCGCAGGCAAACCTACCCACAGTGACTGACAGGGGGGCCCGGAGCCACCTCAGCAGCCACAAGCAAAAGTGGTTCAGGGGGGCATTTTTCACTCGGGCTGGGGCTAGCCAGAGACGCTGACCTGTGGGCCAGAGGCCACATAGGAAAGCCATGCAGGCAAAGTGGCTCCCTGGCTGGGTCGCGCTGATGCACGGGTGACGTCACGCCGGCGGTGGCTTGCAGGACGGTGATCGGGAACGGCGTTAGGGGGCGATCTAGGGCGCGTGCGTGCGCGCGTTAGAGAGAGGAGGTTGAGGCGAGCCAAAGAGTAGCGGCGCCGCCTCCAAAAGGTCACCGGAGAGAGAGCACGACGACGGTGAGCGGCGGTGGTGGCAGGTGGTCGACGGGGAGGATGAACCAGAGCGAGAGGGGGCGAGAGAGAGGGTCCACGAGGACCAGCAGCATACCAGGTGTGCGGTGGTGGTGTCGGGGAGGCGAGGCGAGGTCGGGAGCCGACGAATCGATGGCGGCGATCGTCGGGCTCGAGGGTCGTTGGCGACGATTGGGAGCGAGCGGGGCCGATTCCTTCAGGGAGAAGCCTCGGGGCGATGAGGCGAAGCTTCCTGCACGCTTGGCTGGGCGAGGGGCGGCCGGTAGGGCGTGCACGGCGGCGGGGCAGCCTGACGGTGTCGTGCGCGAGAAGAGAAGAGGAGGGGAGATGGGGAAGAAGAAGAGGAGGGGCACCCAGTTATAACCAAAGGACCTTTAGTCCCGGTTGGTGGCTCCAACCGGGACTAAAGGGTTATACGTCCCGGTTGGAGCCACCAACCGGGACCTATACTCCAATATTTTCAGCAGACCAAGGGTTGGCGCGCAGGGGCTCTTTAGTCCCGGTTGGTGGCTCCAACCGGGACATATTCCCCTGTTTTCAAAAAAATTCAGGTATTTTCTCTCTGTTCCCGGCTTATTTTTTATTTTGGGGTTTAAATTTGTATTGTTTTTTAAATGATAATTAATTTGTAATTTAGAAAAACTTTAAACATAAAAAGTGTTTGGATTTGAATAAATAATTCAAAACCATTTTCTGTTTTAAAAAATAATTAATGTAACCATTTAAAATATGAACCATTTACAATTAAAAATGAATTAACTTATATTTTTTTAATATCAATTTGGAATTTAGAAAAACATTAAACATAAGAAGTGTATGGATTTGAATAAATAATTCAAAAACATATTCTATTTTTAAAAAATAATTCAAAAACATTTTCTGTTTTAAACTGGTCATAGAGGCACTCCCTAATATGTGAAATTAGTTAGCTCCGAGGCGTATTGATCTAGTTAGTGAAGTTACAAGCTGCAAGATGGTTTTCGAGAGCAGGGACACCACTGCGGCCAGTTTCAGGGAGATGCCGACGGAGCCCAGTCCTCCGGCATCTCCGAGAAACTGGTCATAGAGGCACTCCCTAATATGTGAAATTAGTTAGCTCCGAGGCGTATTGATCTAGTTAGTGAAGTTACAAGCTGCAAGATGATTTTCGAGAGCAGGGACACCACTGCGGCCAGTTTCAGGGAGATGCCGACGGAGCCCAGTCCTCCGGCATCTCCGAGAAACTGGTCATAGAGGCACTCCCTAATATGTGAAATTAGTTAGCTCCGAGGCGTATTGATCTAGTTAGTGAAGTTACAAGCTGCAAGATGGTTTTCGAGAGCAGGGACACCACTACGACCAGTTTCAGGGAGATGCCGACGGAGCCCAGTCCTCCGGCATCTCCAAGAAACTGGTCATAGAGGCACTCCCGGTCCAGCCACAAAATGGGACTAACACTCAAGACATTTATTAATATTAAAAACTGAGACTACCAAACCGGGACTAAAGGCCACAAACCGCGAAAGATATCCTTCGGTCAAGCCACAAACCGCGAAAGACATGAACTAGAGTTACATAATATGAGCATGAACTTCTTGGCATATGTCATTCCTTATGACCGCTTCAGACGTAACCATGGAGCATCTTCTTTACTTAACGGAATGCTTGGGTCAGTTTTCACTGTGAAGGGCGGAATTTCATCAAACTTATTATAATCTTCTGACATGTCTGTCTTGTCCTCGATTCCCACGATGTTTCTTTTCCCTGAAAGAACTATGTGACGCTTTGGCTCATCATATGATGTATTCGTTTGCATATTTTTTCTTTTTTTCGGTCTGGAGTACATGTCCTTCACATAGAAAACCTGAGACACATCATTGGCTAGGACGAATGGTTCATCTCTATAACCAAGATTGTTGAGATCCACTGTTGTCATTCCGTACAACTGGTCTATCTTTACCCCTTCCCCATTCAGGTTGACCCATTTGCAGCGAAACAAAGGGACCTTAAAAGAGACTCCATAGTCTAATTCCCATATCTCCTCTATGTAACCATAATATGTGTCCTTTTGTCCATTCTCGTCTATTGCATCAAAGCGGACACCACTATTTTGGTTGGTGCTCTTTTTATCTTGGGCGATCGTGTAGAATGTATTCCCATTTATTTCGTACCCTTAGAAATTCAATACAGTAGAAGATGGTGACGCGGCCAACAAGTATAGCTGATCTCCAACAGTGGTGTCATTCAAGAGATGTGTCCGCATCCAACCACCGAAAGACTTCATGTGTTCATTTGTAATCCATGATTCAGGCTTCCCCGGGTTTTTGGAGCGTACAATATTCTTGTGTTCCTCGATATACGGAGCTGCCAAGGTGGAATTATGTAGAACTGTGTAGTGTGCTTTAGTGAAAGAATCCCCGTCCCTACATATCATTGCTTTCTTTCCCAGCGTGCCTTTTCCACTTAGTCTTCCCTCATGCCGCGAGTCAGAAACACCAATCGGCTTAAGGTCAGGAATAAAGTCAACACAAAACTCAATGACCTCCTCTGTTCCATATCCCTTGGAGATGCTTCCTTCTGGTCTAGCACGGTTATGAACATATTTCTTTAAGACTCCCATGAACCTCTCAAAGGGGAACATATTGTGCAGAAATACCGGACCGAGAATGGCAATCTCTTCCACTAGATGAACCAGGAGATGCGTCATAATATTGAAGAAGGATGGTGGGAACACCAATTCAAAACTAACAAGACATTGTACCACATCCTTCTGTAACCTTGGCAGAATATCTGGATTGATTACCTTCTGAGATATTGCATTGAGGAATGCACACAGCTTCACAATGGGTACTCGAACATTTTCCGGTAGAAGCCCCCTCAATGCAATCGGAAGCAACTGCGTCATAATCACGTGACAGTCATGAGACTTCAGGTTTTGGAACTTTTTCTCTGCCATATTTATTATCCCCTTTATATTAGATGATAAGCCCGACGGCACCTTGATACTGTAAAGGCCTTCAAAAAAGATTTTCTTCTCTGCTTTGGTAAGAGCATAGCTGGCACGACTTAAGTGACGCCCTTTATCCGTCTTGTTATCTGTATGCATGTTCTTTGGGCCTTTCATAATTTGTTGGTCCTCCCGTGCTTCAGGTGTATCTTTTGTCTTACCATACACGCCTAGGAATCCTAGCAGGTTCACGCAGAGATTCTTCGTCACGTGCATCACGTCGATTGAAGAGCGGACACGCAGGACTTTCCAATATGGCAGCTCCCAAAATATAGATTTCTTCTTCCACATGGGTGCGTGTCCTGTAGCGACGTCGTTCGGAACTGATTGACCGCCGGGACCCTTTCCAAAGATTACTTCTATGTCCTTGACCATACCAAATACATCATCACCAGCAGGGAGTTCAGGCTTCTTCCGGTGATCTGCCTCACCTTTGAAATGCTTGCCTTTCTTTCTTACGGGATGATTGGTCGGAAGAAATCGTCGATTCGCTAGGTACACAACCTTCTTGCATTTATGCAAATATGTACCTTCGGTCTTATCTAAACAGTGGGTGCATGCCTTATATCCTTTGTTTGTCTGTCCTGAAAGGTTACTAAGAGCAGGCCAATCATTGATGGTTACGAATAACAACCCTCGTAGATTAAATGGCTCCTGTTTGTTCTCATCCCACGCACGTACACCTGGTTTGCCCCATAACTGTAAGAGTTCTTCAACTAATGGCCTAAGGTACACATCAATGTCGTTGCCCGGTTGCTTCGGGCCTTGGATGAGCACTGGCATCATAATGAACTTACGCTTCATGCACAACCAAGGAGGTAGGTTGTAGATACATAGAGTCATGGGCCAGGTGCCATGACTGCAGCTCTGCTCCCCAAAAGGATTCATGCCATCCGTACTTAGACCAAACCATAAGTTCCTTGCGTCACCTGCAAAGTCTGGGAAGTCTCTCTCGATTTTTCTCCACTGTGACCCATCAGCAGGGTGTCTCAACTCCCCGTCTTTCTTACGGTCTTCTTTGTGCCATCGCAACAACCTGGCATGCTCTTTGTTTCTGAACATGCGTTTCAACCTTGGTATTATAGGAGCATACCACATAACCTTAGCAGGAACCCTCTTCCGGAGGGGCTCTCCCTCAACATCACCAGGGTCATCTCGTCTGATCTTATACCGCAACGCGTTGCATACCGGACATTTATCTAAATTCTCATACTCCTTACCGCGGTAGAGGATGCAGTCATTAATGCATGCATGTATCTTTTGCACATCTAATCCCAGAGGACAGAGAGTCTTCTTTGCTTCGAAGGTACTCTCGGGAAGTTCGTTATGTTTTGGAAACTTCGGCTTCATTATTTTCAGCATCTTTTCAAATGAGGAGTCAGTTAGACCACACTCTGCCTTCCATCGCAACAATTCCAGAGTGGTACCGAGCTTTGTGCTGCCATCTTCACAATTTGGGTACAACAATTTCTTGTGATCTTCTAACATGCCCTCTAACTTCAACTTCTCATTTTCTGTTTCACAGTCTCGCTTTGCATCAGAAATGACCCTACCAAGTTCATCAGCCGGCTCATCTGATGCCCGTTCTTCACCTTTTTCCTCTCCATTGTCTTCCATTGCAGTATCACTGTATTCAGGAAACATATGATGATAGTTGTTATCATCATCTTCTTCTTCACCATCTTCCATCATAACCCCTCTTTCCCCGTGCTTGGTCCAGCAATTATAGTTGGGCATGAAACCTTTCATAATCAGGTGGCCGCGAATGATTTTCGAGGAAGAGTACTCCTTGTTGTTCCGACATTGAACACATGGACAACGTATAAATCCATTCTCTTTGTTTGCCGTAGCCACATCGATAAATTTATCCACGCCTTTGATACACCCGGCTACCCGCCGGTCACCGTACATCCATTCCCGACCGTTCATCTGCATCATATAAGTAAGTTTATCAAAAAACAGGACATCATAAATAGTGAAATAACCAATTCACACCGACACATGAATTGTATCAATGATCTAGAAAAGATAAGATTGCTAACCTCGATCGAGGGAAATAAAGAGGAGAAAGCTCAAGTGCGTCTCGGACACCTTCTATATTTTTGTTCTATGAGAAATTCAACGGGATTTTTCACTCAAACATTTCAACAAACACCTTCAATGCATGCATGAGAAAAAACTAGCACACACCCTCACACCTTACACCATTCGAAAAAACAGAGTGGAGGCAGAGGGGGCTGGGGCGTTGCATTTATAGAGGGCAAGGGGTCTTTAGTCCCGGTTGGAGCCAGCAACCGGGACTAAAGGTGCGTGCCACGCCACGTGGTTGTGGCCAAACCTTTAGTCCCGGTTGGTGGCTCCAACCGGGACGCATGCCCCCTTACCAACCGGGACCCATGCCCCCTGGCCCCGTGCCCGCTCCAACCGGGACGCGTGCCAGCATTAGTCCCGGTTGGTGGCGCAACCGGGACTAATGCTCCGAGGGGTCGCGAACGGATGACCCTTTTTCCTCTAGTGTGTTTGTGGTTTATCATTTTGCATATGAAATCTCTGTAAAACCCTGGATTTACGGGTTCGGATGTGAGTGCCGCTAAACAGAGCCCTGTTTTTTAGTTTTGGTTTACGGGTTATGTTCTACGCGAGCGTTTTCTCGGCCAAAACTGAAAAACATTACAAATCAGGATCAAAGACTAGGCTTACTGAGGTGCCATCCCACGCCATCGCCATGTCCATCTTCCCTACAAACTCGTCACGCTCTTCACAACTTAGTGCCTTCCCATGAGGATTAAAACGCGGTGACCTAGACCAAGTCTAAACAAAACGTAAACTCAACCCTAACCAATGTCAGACGTGTCATGTACAAACACACGGAACACACTGAAATTATTCTTACTGAAACTAACTGAAACTTAAGCAATGGCGAGAGGCTTAACTAGTGCTAATCGTACACATGAATACATCTATACGCACTATCCAGAGTATTCTTTACCCTCCGGTCTCATTTTTTCTTATACTCACTGCGCCTTTAAATGCATTTAGTCCCACCACAGCAGTTTAGGGCAAACATGAGACTCTGTTACTATTCCCTTGTCGTCCTCCTGCTTCCTCTCCTTCTTGTCTCCTCCTCCTCCTCCTCGCCAGCTACCGATTTTGATTTCTTCTACCATGTTCAGCAGGTATAATTCGATCATTTCTCAGTCACTGCCTCGCTCGTCAGGCCATTTGTCTGATCAGACTAGGCTGATCCGTTGTTTATGGCTACAGTGGCCTGGCTCGTTCTGCGACACGAAGGGGGGCTGCTGCTTCCCGGGCAACGTGAAGCCGCCGGCGGACTTCGGCATCCACGGACTCTGGCCCAACTACGCAGCCTGCCGCCCTGACGGCGAGAAGAACAAGCCCAAATGCTGGCCGGAGTTCTGCAACGCCACCGACACTTTCAGCCTGTCGCAGGTCAGCGACCTGCTGGGCGACATGGACCGGAACTGGGCGACGATGTCGTGCAAGAGCAACGACAGCACGGATTACTGGAGCCACGAGTGGAGCAGGCACGGCACCTGCTCCAACATGGACCAGGACACCTACTTCGCGGCGGCGCTCCAGTTCAAGGCGCGGTTCAACCTCACGCAGATCCTAGTCGACGCCGGGACCGGGAGAGGACGTACTGCGTGAGCAGCATCCGGGACGCCGTCATGGAGGCGACGGGGTCGGCGCCCAGCATCGAGTGCAACCTGAACGAGCGCAACGAGACGC
This sequence comes from Avena sativa, assembly GCA_916181665.1. Classification (NCBI taxonomy): domain Eukaryota; kingdom Viridiplantae; phylum Streptophyta; class Magnoliopsida; order Poales; family Poaceae; genus Avena; species Avena sativa. The sequence continues at coordinate 384,102,933 of OV702284.1, forward strand.
AGCTGTACCAGGTGTACCAGTGCGTCGACCTCGCCGGCATCAGCCCCGTCCCATGCCCGGTGAGGCGGTGACGATGCCAGGCCGCTGCACGGACCAGGTCAAGTTCCCATCGTTCTAGCTACAGCCTACAGCTAGCCCACATCGATGCAGCGACGCGCTAACCTCGCGCCCTGCAGGCCGGCCGGCGTAGCTTTGTCGTGTCCGTCTCGCCTCGTCCCGATATGTTGACGGTCGTTTCAGCCTTTTCATATTAAAAAAATCTCGATTGTCTGCGTCAGCCCCGTGCAATTTTTTTGATTAAGGATTATAGGGATCAAATATGACATGTGTATGTGGAAACTAAAGTATAGAGTATATAAATTGCATATACGTACCTACTGTCGGATCTCATAAGGATGCATATGTCCGCGTGTGTTAATCTTTCTTATCTCTACTATATAATTTGTCTAGAGGTGGTTTTCGTTGCCCATAGTTTTCGTTCGTCGCTAGAGTCTGCGAGGAACTTCTCTGCCGCATCCGATACAAACAAGGACCGAAACACCGGGACGACGCACGACAAAGTAAAAAAAAGGGAAATAGATGAATCGTACCGATAGAAGAACCATGAATCGCTGGGGTCGGAGGCTGGGGATAGCCGGCCGCCGCCGTCTCGCCATGATGTCCTTGATCCGCGACGCCTTGGCTGCACGTACATGTTCTTTCGCTGGGATCTCCACCTCCAGCCGACGTTCCTCTGCCCATGTGCGTGTGCTCCGCCGCGCATCCCACTATATAAATTGATGACTGGATAGGTTCTCTCTTTTTCAATTTGAGGACGCGGCTTCAGATTCCTGAGTGGCAGGTCGACGGGAACATAAATCAATGTGTTACCTATCGAGTCTCACGAGCTTGCTCGCGTGGAACAGAGGCGATGCGGCCACCACAGTGAGTAGGTAGGGGGCTTGCGGAGGAGGGACGATGGGTGAGCGGGAGCAACGCTGCCGTCATGGACAAAGAGCGCCCGCGGCGGGCGAGCTGGTGACGAGGTCGGGAGGAAAACTCCGGACTGCGAGCGGTGGGGGCGAAGCAGAACGACGGCCGGAGAGGATCTCAAGCGGGTGGCGTGCATGGAGGAGCCAACACACTTGACTTGCTCTGGCCGATGGCGCAACAAAGGATGAAGAGGTGGATCGGGTTGAGAGAGCTATGTGTCGGGGGACGTGGAGGAGCTCGAGGCCCTGAGCTAGGCCGGCCGGTGAAAAAACAGACCAATTGTTTATTTTTTAAAAGAGGTTGTCGACTGAATAGCTATTTGTTGCCATATGAACAGATATCACCGGGCATTATGTTTATTTTTTAAAAATTTAGAACAATTGTTCAAATATGTGTACTTATGTTATTTCGTAGCACCGCACGAGCATTCAACTAGTATATCTCTACTATATAATTTTCCTTGAGGTGGTTTTCGCACCAGATTTTCGTCCGACTTTTTCCTGGACTATTTTGCCCCTGCGAGTTTGGACATATTACAGGAACTGCCACCGCTTAGTTAAGCTGAAAAATCTGTTCCTTCTCTCCCGAGTCCCGACGAACCCAAACCCAGCGCCTCGCGTGGCGGCGGCAGAAAAAATAGGGCCTCACGGGGCGGCTTCCCGACGGCGCGCGAGATCCTAGCGGAGAGGAATTGTGACGCAGATGGACACCCAGCGCCTCGCGCGGTGGCGGCCAAAACAGGGCCTCACGGGGAGGCTGCCTGGATGGCGCGCGAGCTCGGGCGTTGGGGATGAGCTCCTGGCGGCGGGGAATTGCGACGCAGCGGGACAGGTCGGATGGTGGCTCGGGCTGGAGTGGGGCGCCATCAGAGGGGGAGAGTGTGCCGGGCTCGAGATTGGGGACGAGAGCAGTGAGCGAGGAGGCTGCGTGCGGGGCAGGAAGCTCCTCTCCTCCAATCCAACCATGCAAACTGGCAAAGGGATGGTAGCGACCCGGGTCCATGGCCGCCATCGGATGGCACCGGCCCCGTTCCCCTCTATCTAGCTCCTTCTCTCTAATCGAATCATGTTCTTAAAAGACGAATCTGGCTAAATTCCATCGAATTGGCGGGGTCGGGAGAGTGGATTTTGTTGACTCACAACCAGAGAAAAGGACGGCCCGTCTCTTTGTTCCCCAGACTTTTTTGTGCTTGGTCTGACCGTGGTGTGGTGGCCGGAGAGACGACGATGCCTGGCAGCCAAACTACTACTGGGCTGCTGGCCTACCCGTGGCGATCCTCGCGTATCTGTGGAATTGTGTGGGCTCAGCCTCCGTGAGCAGATGAGCACCGACCTCGGCTACGACAGCGGCGCATACCCCAATCTTCCTAATCCCACATACTAGCTCAGCAAGATCTGGAGCGGCGAGGATTTTTTTGGTTGTGGCATTCTTTCTTAACTTTGGCGTGCCACAACACAGAATATGGAGGACGATGTGTGGATAACTGAGCAGGAGCGATATGTGCATCTCAGTTCTATCTCCAAACTACTATCCGACTCTCTCTTTGATGTGACGTGCAACATAAAAAGGTAAACAGTACTATACTCGTCCTCTTCAATCGTGTCTATATTTTAGTTACAACAAAAATATGATACTGTATTACTTTTCCTAAAAATATTGTAAAAGTACTATATGTGGCAAGTTACTACCTCCGTTCGAAAATAACTGTCCCAGATTTTTCTAAACATGGGTGTATTTATATACTTCTCCAATCTAAATTAATGTTCTTATATTTATCTAAATTTAATTGTATCTAGACATGTTTTAGTGCTAGATACATATAAATCAGACAAATATGAGAATATTAATTTGTACCAAGGCAAGTACTTAAATGAGTGTAGATACATGTCTATCTAGACAAATTCATGACAAATTTTTTCATACAAAGGGAGTATTACTTTCCCTTCTCATTTCTACTGCCAATATTCGACAATTGATTTATTTATCTATGTTTAGTTTTTTAACATGATCCTATTTTTTATCTTATGAAAATACTCTGAAGGAATCGAAAGAGGTCATGAGAGGATCATCTATGGGTGTTCCATATGGCCATATTTAAATTTTATATAGACAATATGGATATTATTAATTTTTAAAAAGTGACCCAGATATTTAAATGTATTTTATGTTGACAATGTGATATTTGTTTTGCGAAATTACACATATAATATTATAATAATAAAAAATAGGTCGTGGCAACGCACGGGCATTCAGCTAGTCTACTGTATAATTTACCGTAGTTTTCGTTTCGTCCGTCGCCGTACATTTGTAGAAAACCCCCTGATAAATGTTATATCAACCTGCAGTCCCTTTGTATTCCAGAAAGTACGAGGCGGGGAACGACGGTTATCGCGCGGCCAGAACAGAGGAGGCGGGCCTATCGTCGCGGTCGTCCGGGTCAAGCAGATGTGGCGGCATCGGGTGGCAGCTCCTCCCGGCTAAGTCCATCCCCGCCGGAGGTCATCCCGCGGGCGCTGCATCCGGTGGCCTCCCCCAGTCGACCTGCTTTCCATGGCAGAGAGGTAGCCCGCGGCCTCCCCATGCGGTCGCCGCTCCATGAAGAGGAGGACCTGCCGGCGGACGAGCACCGACTGGAGGCGTGCCACGCCAAAGCACGGGCCGACGGAGCTAGCTCGGCTGTCGCGCGGCCAGAACAGAGGAGGCGGGCCTATCGTCACGGTCGTCCGGGTCAAGCAGATGCGGCGGCATCGGGTGGTAGCTCCTCCCGGCTAAGTCCATCCCCGCCGGAGGTCATCCTGCGGGCGCTGCATCTGGTGGCCTCCCCCAGTCGACCTGCTTTCCATGGCAGAGAGGTAGCCCGCGGTCCTCCCCATGCGGTCGCCGCTCCATGCAGAGGATGACCTGCCGGCGGACGAGCGCCGACTGGAGGCGTGCCATGCCAAAGCACGGGCCGACGGAGCTAGCTCGAGCTCGTGTGGCGGCGGGGCTATCACTAGCGAAAGGAGAGGCGGCAGTCGGTCAAAAAGCAGAGGAGGCAGGAGGCTGGAACGGCGGGCGGTCGAGCTGGCCGACGGCGGTTGCAGAAGGAGGGCCGGCAACCAGCGGGCATCCTTTTGGGGCCGGCAACCAGAAGGAGTTGCTCCTTCCTTTTGGCCTTCACGAGATCTCAAAATTCAAAGTGGTACAAACAAAAACGGCCACAGGAACGAATGAATTGGTGAATTTAAGATTCGATTTGAAGATCTAATGGATGTGTTGCCGATTATGATTTGAGGAAGAGAGGAGCCCGGGTGTTATGTGGAAGAAAAATAGATAAACTGTAGAGGATAGGGATGGAGAATAGGAAATATCTAGAGAGAGGGGATGGGTCTCAGCGTAGCGGACGGTGGCCTCATGTCATATTCACATCAATGTGTGGTTTTTTTCCTTGACTATTGCTGCACGTTTTTCTTCTACATCACCATACACATAGCTCAGGTTACCAACAGCGACAACATGCATTGTAGTGTGATTAGATTACTCATTACGGGTCTTTTGTTAAGCACGCAATATTAATAGTTTTTCATATCCTTGCTCTTAGACTTAGTTTTTGATAACTATTGCATATTTGCATTATTAGGTTATTTAGAAGAAGTATTTAGATTGGTAATAACTTTCAGTTTTCGAGCATGTCCAGGTGAAACAAACAATATTTGCATATTGCTACATGACAATATGAAAGATTATAATGTTTATTAAAAAATGTTTTTCATCTAGGATGACCGGACAACATACTTTTAGTTGTAAAATGTTCTAGAATATGCCCGAATGTCTAGGATTATGCACCACAAACACTATTATTATTTTAAGAAAACACATGTTTACCTAAGTTTATTTGCATGTGTATCAATTAGGAAATATGGAAATATAACTAAATTGCAATCAACTATTATATTTTTATTATTTGTTCCGTAGCAACGCACGGCCATTCAGCTAGTCTAATCTATATCTATACCTAATAATAAAGGAAGGAGTGTTTCTTGTAGTACCTACACTTTTTTGGACAAGTTTATCCTCCAACCAAACCAAGTATTACAATAATGCCACCATTAAGTGGAAACACGTACGTTATTTTTTAGAACACGCTAGGTTGCGCACGAGTTTCCTTTGTCCTGGTAAGAGACGCACAAGAGTTTCATTTGTCTTGGTAAGAGACGCACGGAAGTAGGACTTCCACGAGTTTTGTTTGTCTTGGCAAGCAATATATTTAAGTAGGGCTTTTTTCTATTCCTAACATGATTAGATCATTTGTCCAAAACCATAACATCTATTACAAATCGAAGAAGTCGAGGTGGACGGCAAAGACCAACACGTTAGCGCAGACGAGCGAGAATTAGCACCAACACCGCCAGATTTTCTTTCTCTATCCTCCTTCACCAACCAGCATTGCTGCTGCCTAACTGCCATTCGCTCGTATGAAATTTCCGTCCGTACTTTTAGATGATTTTGCCCCTGATAATTCGGTTATAACATTCACTGCCACAACCAAGTAAAAAAGGTCCGAACATGCGGCGGTCGTTCGCAGACATCGAGCAGGGCAACCGAGTGTCAATGGGGAAGCGAAGGATCTGTCGACCGGAATAGACGAGCTTTGCGGGGGCGCACGGCAGGAAGGTGGCCGCGCCAAACTTGGCTTGGTGCAGAACTTAGGGCGACGGGATAGACTAACTTCTTTCGCAGCAACGCGCGGACATTTTGCTAGTACTATATAATTTTGTTTAAGGTGGTTTTCGTTCGCACCGTTTTTCGTCCGTTCGCTCCCTTCTTCCGTTCGAGGGTGTCTCTTCCGCGCGTACGTTTGCTCGCTGGCGATCTGTTCCTATTTCTATAGGAAACCAACCGGTTAGGTGGTTTTCTTTCTCACGAACCCGAACGGAACTAGCGCCACAGGCTGACAGCTTTCTTTTCCCCACACCGAACAGACCCAATGTGGCGGCGATGATAGATCGAGGGTGAGAGCTACAACCGAACACCAAGGACGAAGGCGGCGAGGTGTTCACGGCGCGTACGTCGCTCTTACCTACATGAGAAGGACTTAGGACGCGAATTTCCGGTGGGGCGGCGTCGCCGGAGCCCGATGCGACGACCATGAGCTGGACCATATCGTCAGACTGCAAAAGCTCGACTACGCCTCCGACTGCAGGAGCTTGACCACGGAAACCGGGACCACGGTGCTGGAGTACAGGTAGCCGGCGCAAGGCAGGCGGTGCCGGAGTCCACGAAAGCGGAGGAACTGGGGGTGATGGCGGCGGAGGCCGCGTGCGAGGCTGCGAGGAGGAGTAGTGGAGGGTGGCGCGGCGCAGTGGATGTGGGGGATTCAGAGGACAATGTGTGATGGCCCCGCGGCGGATTGAGGGGAAGCGCGTGCCCTGGATTCCGTCCCTCCAACACAACTGCTGCACCCCGAGCGGATCCGCTTGATCTGTGCTCCTCCTTCAGTACTTGTCATGGATTGGTGATAGAGGCAGGCGACCACCTCGGTGGATCAGCCAGAGGCCATGCGACGGCTACACCGGAGCAGCGCCGTTACCGTGCTCAACCACCCACCTGCCCTTGATGCCTGTTCCTGGGACTCGACAAGGACCGGCTTTATGAAACAAAGCTCGTAAGTCTTTCTGTAGTGTGTAACTGCACTTTCATGAAAAATGTCATTTCTGCAAGGACTGCTCTGCGTCCCCCGGATAATGGGATTTTTCCATCGTCACGCTTCTCCTCACGCCAAAAACATCCCGCATTTGCTACGTAAGTCCCCGCTTTTGATTCCGAAGCAAAAAAAAAAAAATTCGTCTCAGAAATAGAACGTCTCGCCGGAGATCTCGCCGGAAACCTATGCAACAAAAAATTATGCTAATATAGCAAAACTGACTTTGCCGGAAACATCATCAGAAAAAATCGCTGATGATTCTCGCCGGAGACCTTGTAGCAAATAGTTGACACAGTTGTAGCAAAAAAGTTTTTCTAATGTAGCAAAAATCCTACTTCGCCGGAGACATCGTCGGCGAATTTAGCCGGAAGACCTCGCGGAAAAACTTGTAGCAAAAGCCACGCCAGGCGAGCTGAAAGCAACCACGGCCGCCGGTGGAAGCAACCACGGCTGTCCATGGAAGCAAGCTTGGCCACCGCTGGCAGCAACCACGGCCGCCCATGGCAGCGACCAAGGCTGTCCATGGAAGCAATCTCGGCCAGCGCTGGAAACAAGCTCGGCCGCCCGTGGAAGCAAGTTCGGTCGCCGCTGGCAGCAACCACGCCGTGGCAGCAAGGTCGGCTGCTCCGTGGCTGCTCCGGTCAGCGGCGGAGCTGGTGAAGGTGGAGAAGAGCTAGGTCCATGTGGGCGGCGTGGGCGGCCTCAAGGAGGTGGAGGTCGGCAGCAGAGCTGACGGAGGTGGAGGAGAGGTCCTCGTGGACCGCGGAGGAGTGCTCATGGAGGCGGAGGACCACCGGCGGGTGGTGAGGCATGGGATGGGCGGCGAGGCGAGTAGGACATGGCGGCGCTCGTCTCGTGTTGATTTGGGGAAGAAAACATGAATAAGAGAGGATAAGAGAAGGTAGGAGTAGGCTCAGCAAAACGGGAACGAACGTACGGGCGTGCAACCAACCCTGACGATGCGCATCGGTAAGGCTCCCGACCCGGACGATGATCGTCCGGGGGAAGGGAATCATTTTCCTTTCTGCAATCTTGTTGCTAGATATTGGCTCTTTCATCGGTGAACATTTGTTGGACTCCATGATTTTCACTTTCAGCTCCGCATCTTCTGATTTGATTCTTTGCCCTGGTCATTCTTGCAATTCGCCTATTGCCACTGCAGGATAAGTTACACCATACAATAAAGCAATTGGAAGATGAGAAGAGTTTATGGCTTCAAAAAGTGGTATGTATACTTGCCCCTATTTCTAACACCGACGTTCATAACAATACCATTTTTTTATTCAGGGAATATTGAAGTATTTGTTTAGTAGAGTAATTGGGGAAATGTATTATGGATTAACACATGCAAAACCTGTCTGTTCTAATTGATCTGAACCATATGTTGACTTTTAAACATGAAAAATAAAAATGCTTTGACAATGATATGTCCTTTGTTTGCGTCGCTGACGCTATATAGTGGTACGGTCTAAGCATCGAGGTTGGAAGAGAAGAGGCACAAAAGAGCTTAAGGTGGCGATGCGGTGCTGCACTATGAGGAAGAAGGAGACAAGCCCTGCTAACATTTGAGTTAGTGAGTGTAAAAGATGAGGTGAAAAGAATCACTAGAAAAACAATAAAGATTAGACTTGAAAAAATTCCTTTTGTCGACAAATAGCAAGCCATGATCTTGCCGGCGAGAGGATAAACACGATGATCACGAGAGCAGAGGGTGGTACATAGATGAGTGCCAAGAATGGTGTCAGATTCTCTTAGTACCAAGGAGCTACATCGAGAGTGTCCGAAGGAAAAATATCTGGCTTGGTTCACAACTTGACATCCAATACTTTCATTCAGACGTCCATTATGTGTAACTAGATTTAGCAAAAAAAACTTAGAAATTTATATAGAATAAGAATACCGTAGCAACGCACGGGCATTCAGCTAGTTTCTATCAAATACTTTGGATCTATACTTTATTTGTGGTGTGCTTGTATCACTCCGGTCATTTTTTTTGAAACATAAGGTCTTAGCTAGCTTTTTTATATATAAAGTCAATGTTGCGTCACGGCATATGTCATGGATAGGCAAAAGTTGGGACCGCATGGACGTGGAGGAATTCGGAGAGGGAAGATGCAATGAAGACCGCAACGGAAGAACACATAGAGACACGATATATCCAGGTTCGAGGCTCTCCTAGTGAGATAAAACCTCTACTCTTGCATCTGAATCTCATATAACTTGGCCATGCATCGTGGCTACAATGGTGCTCCTTGAGCTGAATTCCCTATACCTCTAATGGCTATCTCTGGGAGAGCAGAGGAGGAAGAAGAGGAGCCCCTACCGAGCATAGAAAGGAGGAGCCCTTCGGGGCCTCTCCTGCATCGATCCCCCTGGTGCTCCTTATAAAGGGGAGCCCAAGGGACAAGGGGTGCTCACATGCCTGGCAGTCCCTTGGCTACCTTGTAGTGGTTGTCCTTGACATCTCTTCAGTATATCCCCTAACATCTCAAGAGATGCCCAGCATATTCCCTAGCATCTCAGGAGATGCCAAGCATATTCCCTAGCATCTCAACAGATTCCAAGCATATTCCATGATGCATGTGCCAGTCTGAGCCAGGGGCGTCCCAAGACTAGCATGTGACTTGATGGGCTTGACCTGGCTTGAAGGAGTGTCGATGTAGAGGTTGGGAGAGCGTCCGGAGGTGAATAAGGGGCCACCTGGTGTGAAATAACTTGGCCCTGGTGTTAATACCAAAGGGTAACTCGGCCTGGGGCCTACTTGTTGGAATTATGCCCTAGAGGCAATAATAAAGATGTTATTATTATAATTCTTGTTCATGATAAAGTTTATATTCCATGCTAGAATTGTATTAAGCGGAAACTTTAATACTTGTGTGGTTTGTGAACAACACCGTGTCCCTAGTATGCCTCTATAGACTAGCTCATTGATTAATGATGGTTAAGGTTTCCTAACCATAGACATGAGTTGTCAATTAATAATGAGATTATATCATTGGGAGAATGATATGATGGACAGACCCAAACTAAGCGGAGCAATTAGATCGTGTCATCGTGTTCATCTTTGCGAAGCTTTTCTTATGTCAAATATTGTATTCCTTAGACCATGAGATAATACAACTCCCTGGTATTGGAAGAAAGCTTTGAGGTCATCATACGTCATCCTATTAGAGGGTGATCATAAAGGTGTCTCTCAGGTGATCGGAAAGTACCAGTTGGGTTGTATGTATCGAGATGGGATTTGTCCCTCCCAAGTCGGAGAGATATACTTCGGGCCCACTCGGTAATCGATATCAACACCGCTTGCAAGCATGTGGTTAAGGAGTTGATCACAAAGTGATATCGGATTACGGAACGAGTAAAGTACTTGCTATGAACGAGATTGAACTAGGTATGACGGTACCGACGATCAAATCTCGGGCAAGTAAAATATCGCGAGACGAAGGGAATATATATATGTGATTGATTGAATCCTGGCATCGTGGTTCATCCGATATGATCATCGATGAATGTGTGGGAGTCAATATGGGTTTCCAGGCCCCGCTGTTGATTATTGATAGAAGATCATGTCTGCATATTCTCGAACCCGCAGGGTCACACACTTAACGTGTCTCGACGCTAGGATAGATTGGATAATTGGTTTATGAGTTTTTGTTCGGAGTCTCGGATAGGATCTGGGACATCACGAGAGGTTCCGGAATGGTCCAGAGAATAAGATTCATATAAGGCAATGCAGTTTTTGGAGTTCGGAATTGTTTCGGGTTAATCGGTATTGTACCGAAAGCTTCTAGAACCTTTCGGAAGGGGACCAACATGGACCCACCTGTCGGGAGGGGGCATGGGCCTATGAGGGAGTGCCCTGGCCGCATTGGGCCAGGGGCACAAGGCCCCATAGGGCCCAGCTGGCCAACCTAGGGCTAAACCCTTGGGAAGCTTCTAGAAGGGGCGGAAACTTGCCCCCCACTCCTCCCTTCTTGGCTGCCGGACCTAGGGTTTGGGGGAGGGGCAAGGGCTGGTCGCCCACCCCTCTATATAAAGAGGGCTGGGGGCGCACCCCCCCTACACCTCCTCCTCAAGCCCTAGCCACCCTGCTGCCCTCCTCTCTCTCTCCCTCCAGACTGCACGTAGGCGAAGCCCTGCTGCAGAAACTCTCCACCACTTGCACCGCACCGTCGCGTTGTAGATCCAATCCGTCTCTCCACCATACTTGCTGGACCAAGGAAGGAGGAGACGTCGAGGTGCTGCACGTGTGCATCTCTTGGAGGCATCGCCACTTGTGGTGCTAGATCGGATCGCGAGGAGGAGAAGCGAGTACGACTACATCACCCACGTTCCGACGAACGTTCCGCTGTGCGAATCTTCAAGGGTATGAAGATCTCATCTAATCCCTCTTGTTGTTTGCATCTCCTAGATTAGATCTTGGATTTCCCGTTCGCATCCGTAGAAATTTTTTGATTTACTATGCTGTGAAACCCTTCAGTGGTATCAGAGCTAGATCTATGCGTAGATGTGTTTCACGAGTAAAACACAACATGGTTGTTGCGGGTGTTGATGTTTTCTGTTGCAAGCCTCTTGTTTGTGTTCTTCTTATGACGCGGGATAGTGAGATTGAAGCGGTCCAGGCCAACCTTACGCGACGTCGTTCGCGGGAACGGCTCCGCACTTGACGTGTGGCTTGTTCCACACATGCGGCTGGTGGATGCCAGTTTCTCTCACTATAGTTGTCATGGGATTTACACCGGAGTTTGGCAACCATAATATCACCGTTGTGGCTTTCCGTAGATAAGAATCGTTCTTAGTTTGCTACTCCCATAAGCCACGTAAAACATGCAACAACAAAGTAGAGGCCTCTAACTTGTTTTTGCAGGGAGTGTTTTCTGTGATATGGTATGGCCCAAGATGTGATGTGTATGTTGTATGCAATGATCATGTTTTGTAATGTTTCACGACTTGCATGTCGATGAGTACACAATCGGCAGGAGCCATATGGTTGTCTTTATAATTGTGTATGACCTGTGTGTCAACTTCTTATACGCCATGTAATAGTTTCACTTTATCGCTAAGTAGTTAGCAATAGTTGTAGTTGTTATTCGTGGTGGAGGCAATCATGGTGGAGTGATGGAGATCATGCCGGCACGCACAAGATGGAGATCATTGCGCGAAGATTGGCTATACCATGTCACATAAAGTTATATGCATGTGATGTTTATCCTTTTATGTATCTTATTATGCTTAGATCGCGATGGTAGCATTATAAGATGATTCCTCACTTAAAGATCAAGATAAAACTGTGTTCTCCCCATGTATGCACCGTTGCGAAAGTTCGTCGTGTCCAAGCATCACGTGATGATCGGGTGCTATAGACTCTACGTTCACATACAACGGGTGCAAGCAAGTTTTGCACACGCGGAAATACTTGGGTTTGACTTGACGAGCCTAGCATGTACAGACATGGCCTCGGAACACATGAACCGAAAGGTTAAGCATGAGTCATATGAATGATATGATCGACACTTCGTTGTCGACCATTAAAACCACATCTCTTCTCGTGAAGATCGGATTAGGTGTGGTGAATTTGGATCGTGTTCACTAAACAACTTGAGGGATGTTGAATTTAGTGGGAGTTCATCTAGTAATTTGTACTTGCAAACATTGTAGATCAAATGGCTAAGTCCAACTTCAACTTCAACGTTTTTGCTGAGAAGGAAAAGCTTAGAAACAATGGGTCTAACTTCACCAACTGGTTCCGCAATCTGAGAATCATTCTCTCTGGCGGTCAAAAGGACTATGTCCTTGAGAATGCGCTAGGTGACGCCCCTGCTGTAGATGCGCCGGCTGATGAGAAAGTTGTTTATCAGTCGCGCAAAGATGATTATGGTGTGATTAAGAGCACCATGTTGTTTGCTATGGAATCGGACCTTCAAAATCGTTTTGAAGACTATCCCAGGCCCTTTGAGATTCTTGAGGAGCTGAAAACTATGTTTCAGACTCAGGCCCGTTCTGAGAGATATGAGATCTCTGAGAAATTCTTTAACTGCAAGATGGAGGAAGGGAGTTCCGTTAGTGAGCACGCCATAAAAATGTCGGGCTACACTCAACGCCTTGAGCAACTGGACTGCAAGATTCCAGAGGAGCTCAAGATTGACAGGGTTCTGCAATCACTCCCTCCCAGCTACAAAAGTTTTGTAGTGACTCATAATCTGATTGGCTCCACTGATACGATCACCGAGCTCTTCGCTAAGCTGAAGGCTGCGGAGGTGGACATCAAGAAGGATAATCATGTGTTGATGGTCAACAAGCCCCCCACCTTTAAGAAAGGTAAGGGTGCAAAGAAGCCCTTCAAGAAAGGCGGCGGCAAGCGCGTTGCCCCTGCTGAGAAGAAGCTCAAGTCTGGACCCAAGCCGGACACTGAGTGCTTCTATTGCAAGGACAAGGGTCACTGGAAGCGCAACTGTCCGAAGTACTTAGCGGACAAGAAGGCTGGCACCATCAAAGGTATATTTGATATACATGTTATTGATGTTTTCCTTACTAGCCCTCGTTGTAGTGCCTGGGTATTTGATACTGGTTCAGTTGCTAATATTTGTAACTCGAAACAGGAGCTACGGAATATACGGCGGCTTGCGAGGGATGAGGTGACGATGCGCGTTGGCAACGGATCAAGAGTTGATGTGATGGCCGTCGGCACAATTTCCTTAGTTTTACCTTCGGGATTAGTTTTAAACCTTAATAAGTGTTATTATGTGCCTGCGTTGAGCATGAACATTATTTCTGGATCGTGTTTATTGCAAGACGGTTATTCATTTAAATCGGAGAATAATGGTTGTTCTATTTATATGAGTAACATCTTTTATGGTCATGCACCTGCTGTGAATGGTTTATTTCTTCTGAATCTCGAAAGGGATGAAACACACATCCATAACATTGAGGCTAAGAGATGCAAAGTAGATAGTGATAATACTACTTATTTGTGGCACTGTCGTCTAGGTCATATTGGTGTAAAGCGCATGAAGAAACTCCATTCTGATGGACTTTTGGAGTCTCTTGATTTTGAATCATTTGACACATGCGAACCATGCCTCATGGGCAAGATGATCAAAACCCCGTTCTCCGGAATGATGGAGCGAGCAACGGACTTATTGGAAATCATACATACCGATGTATGCGGACCGATGAGTGTTTCGACGCGCGGTGGATATCGCTCTTTTATCACTTTTACCGATGACTTAAGTAGATATGGGTATATCTATTTAATGAAACATAAATCTGAAACATTTGAAAAGTTCAAAGAATTTCAGAATGAAGCGGAGAACCATCGTAACAGAAAAATTAAGTTTCTACGATCCGATCGTGGAGGTGAATATTTGAGTTATGATTTTCTCACGCATCTTAAAGCAAGCGGAATCGTTTCGCAACTCACGCCACCCGGAACACCTCAGCGCAATGGTGTGTCTGAACGCCGGAATCGAACCCTATTAGATATGGTCCGATCAGTGATGTCTCTTACTGATTTGCCGTTATCATTTTGGGGTTATGCATTAGAAACCGCTGCATTCACTTTAAATAGGTCACCATCTAAATCCGTTGATACGACACCGTATGAACTGTGGTTTGGTGCTAAACCTAAGTTGTCGTTTCTTAAAGTTTGGGGATGTGAAGCCTACGTCAAGAAGTTGATGCCGGACAAGCTCGAATCCAAAGCGGAGAAATGCGTCTTCATAGGATACCCTAAGGAAACTATTGGGTATACCTTCTATCACAGAACCGAAGGCAAAGTGTTTTTCACAAAGAACAGTTCCTTTCTTGAGAAGGAGTTTCTCTCGAAAGAAGTGAGTGGGAGGAAAGTAGAGCTAGACGAGGTTGTTGAACCTTCTCTTGAGTTCGAGAGTAGCGCAGCACCTGAAATTGTTCCAGTGCCGCCTGCACCAACAATATAGGAAGCTAATGACAAGGATCATGAAGCTTCGGACGATGCTACCACTGAACGTCATAGGTCGACAAGGTCGCGTGCCCCTCCTGAGTGGTACGGCAACCCTGTCTTGACTGTCTTGTTGGTAGAAGACAGTGAACCTACGAACTATGAGGAAGCGATGATGAGCCCAGACTCTGAGAAATGGCTAGAAGCCATGAAATCCGAATAGGGATCCATGAGCGAAAACCAAGTATGGACTTTGGTGGACCCTCCTAGCGACCGTAAGGCCGTTGAGTGCAAATGGATTTTCAAGAAGAAAACGGACGCGGATGGTAATGTTACCGTCTATAAAGCACGACTTGTCACAAAAGGTTTTTGACAAGTTCAAGGTGTTGACTACGATGAGACTTTCTCTCCCGTAGCGATGTTTAAGTCCATTCGGATTTTATTAGCAATTGCTGCGTTTCATGATTATGAAATATGGCAGATCGATGTCAAGACTGTGTTCCTCAATGGAAACATTGATGAAGAGTTGTATATGATGCAACCCGAAGGTTTTGTCGATCCTAAGGATGTTGATAAAGTATGCAAACTTCAGCGTTCCATTTATGGACTGAAGCAAGCATCTCGGAGTTGGAACCTTCGTTTTGATCAAGTGATCAAGAGCTTTGGATTTGTTCCAAATTGCTACGAAGCTTGTATCTACAAGAAAGTGAGTGGGAGCTCGGTGACATTTCTGGTACTATATGTGGATGACATATTGATTATTGGAAATGACATTAACATGCTTAACGATGTGAAGAGTTATTTGAACAAGTGTTTTTCAATGAAAGACCTAGGTGAAGCTGCTTATATATTGGGCATCAAAATCTATAGAGATAGACAAAGACGCCAGATAGCTTTAAGCCAGAGTACATACCTAGACAAAGTTCTGAAAAGGTTCAGAATGGATAAGGCAAAGAAAGGTTCAGTGCCTATGTTGTCAGATAAGATATTGAGCAAGGCTCCGTGTCCAGCTACGGTAAATGATAGAGAAGCTATGAGCAAGGTGCCTTATGCCTCGGCCATAGGTTCTATCATGTATCCCATGCTGTGTACTAGACCGGATGTGTCCAATGCTCTTAGTTTGACGAGCAGATACCAAAGTGATCCAGGAGTGGAACACTGGACAGCCGTGAAGAACATCCTAAAGTACTTGAATAGGACTAAAGAAATGTTCTTAGTCTATGGAGGTGATGAACAGCTCGTCGTAAAAGGTTACGTCGACGCTAGTTTCGACACCGACAAGGAGGATTCTAAATCTCAGACAGGATACGTTTATATTTTGAATGGAGGAGCTGTGAGCTGGAGAAGCTGCAAGCAAAGCGTGATCGCGGGATCTACAGTAGAAGCGGAATACATGGCTGCTGCAGAAGCGTCAAGTGAATGAGTTTGGATCAGGAACTTCATCACTGAGCTTGGTGTGGTTCCAAGTGCATTGGACCCACTGGAGATATTGTGTGACAACACTGGCGCCATAGCACTCGCTAAGGAACCAAGATATCATCCAAAGACCAAGCATATCAACCGCAAGTTTCATATAATCTGAGATTATATAGCAGATGGAGATCTGAAGATTAGCAAAGTACATAGAGATCTGAATGTCGCAGATCCATTGACTAAACCTCTTCCACGTGTAAAACATGATCAGAACCTTAGTGCCATGGGTGTGAGATTGTTGCCAAATGTAAACTAGATTATTGACTCTAGTGCAAGTGGGAGACTGTTGGAATTATGCCCTAGAGGCAATAATAAAGATGTTATTATTATAATTCTTGTTCATGATAAAGTTTATATTCCATGCTAGAATTGTATTAAGCGGAAACTTTAATACTTGTGTGGTTTGTGAACAACACCGTGTCCCTAGTATGCCTCTATGGACTAGCTCATTGATTAATGATGGTTAAGGTTTCCTAACCATAGACATGTGTTGTCAATTAATAATGAGATTATATCATTGGGAGAATGATATGATGGACAGACCCAAACTAAGCGGAGCAATTAGATCGTGTCATCGTGTTCATCTTTGCGAAGCTTTTCTTATGTCAAATATTGTATTCCTTAGACCATGAGATAATACAACTCCCTGGTATTGGAAGAAAGCTTTGAGGTCATCAAACGTCATCCTATGAGAGGGTGATCATAAAGGTGTCTCTCAGGTGATCGGAAAGTACCTGTTGGGTTGTATGTATCGAGATGGGATTTGTCCCTCCCAAGTCGGAGAGATATACTTCGGGCCCACTCGGTAATCGATATCAACACCGCTTGCAAGCATGTGGTTAATGAGTTGATCACAAAGTGATATCGGATTACGGAACGAGTAAAGTACTTGCTGTGAACGAGATTGAACTAGGTATGACGGTACCGACGATCAAATCTCGGGCAAGTAAAATATCGCGAGACGAAGGGAATATATATATGGGATTGATTGAATCCTGGCATCGTGGTTCATCCGATATGATCATCGATGAATGTGTGGGAGTCAATATGGGTTTCCAGACCCCGCTGTTGATTATTGATAGAAGATCATGTCTGCATGTTCTCGAACCCGAAGGGTCACACACTTAACGTGTCTCGACGCTAGGATAGATTGGATAATTGGTTTATGAGTTTTTGTTCGGAGTCTCGGATAGGATCTGGGACATCACGAGAGGTTCCGGAATGGTCCGGAGAATAAGATTCATATAAGGCAATGCAGTTTTTGGAGTTCGGAATTGTTTCGGGTTAATCGGTATTGTACCGGAAGCTTCTAGAACCTTTCGGAAGGGGACCAACGTGGCCCCACCTGTCGGGAGGGGGCATGGGCCTATGAGGGAGTGCCCTGGCCGCATTGGGCCAGGGGCACAAGGCCCCATAGGGCCCAGCCGGCCAACCTAGGGCTAAACCCTAGGAAAGCTTCTAGAAGGGGGGGAACTTGCCCCCCACTCCTTCCTCCTTGGCCGCCGGCCCTAGGGTTTGGGGGAGGGTCAAGGGCTGGCCGCCCACACCTCTATATAAAGAGGGCTGTGGGCGCACCCGCCCTACACCTCCTCCTCAAGCCCTAGCCGCCCTGCTGCCCTCCTCTCTCTCTCCCTCCAGACTGCACGTAGGCGAAGCCCTGCTACAGAAACTCTCCACCACTTGCACCGCGCCGTAGTGTTGTAGATCCAATCCGTCTCTCCACCATACTTGCTGGACCAAGGAAGGAGGAGACGTCAAGGTGTCACACGTGTGCATCTCTTGGAGGCATCGCCACTTGTGGTGCTAGATCAGATCGGATCGCGAGGAGGAGAAGCGAGTACGACTACATCACCTACGTTCCGACGAATGTTCCGCTGTGCGAATCTTCAAGGGTATGAAGATCTCATCTAATCCCTCTCGTTGTTTGCATCTCCTAGATTAGATCTTGGCTTTCCCGTTCGCATCCGTAGAATTTTTTTGATTTACTATGCTGCGAAACCCTTCACTACTAATTCGTCCTGGACAGCAGAAAATGCTCCAGCTGGATTATGGGTGGCCTAGCCGGGTTATCAAATGATTCGGCCTGGGGACTGAGAGGCCCATATGGAGTATTGGGTGGCCCAGCCGGGGTCTATAGTGATTTGGCCCGGGGTCGGGGACATCGGCTTGGCGTTGGTGAGGTAGACCCGCGGTGGGCCGAGGTCTCCCTGTGTCGGCCCACCCGGGATCCATCGTGGGGAGGTGAGGCGCAGTCCACGCAAAGGTTGAAGAAGGCCTGGGGTGGGCCAAATCATCCACATCGGCCCACCTGGGAAGCGCCGGTGGTCGCTGGTTCGGGGGAGGCAAGGAAGCGTGGGAGCCGGGGAGTCACGAGGTTGGCGGGAGTCCTGGCGAGGTGGCGATGGATTTCGGTGGAAAGCTGGCGTGGAGGTGGCGCTAGAGCCTCGTGGTGGCTGAACCATCCTTAGGTCGGCCCACCCGGGCGAAGTTACCTCGGTTCAGCCTCAGTTCGGCCAGGGGGAGTAAATTCGTCATGGGAAGTTGTCTACCAGGGCGAGATATCTCTGACTTGGCCTGGTTTGACATTTTCCTTTATTCTTTTCTATTTTACTACCTTGTAATTATATCAAATGACCTTTCCTTATACACATGCTTTATTGAACTATTTATTCCTCTTGTATCACCTGATACCTCAACTTTGGGGTACCCAGGGTTACATCACCGACATTCGTCCCCGAGGCTATGTGAGACTCGTAGAGTCACGCATAGGGGATTGTTACTTTGGAGCCCGAAATTTCGCAGGCCAAGGCATCGCGGGCTCCGAGTTGCGTGTAATCACCGCGATTCGAAAAGTTGGGGGGGGGGGGGTAATTGCGGAGAGGGGTATTTCGAGTGAATGGTGGTCGAACTAAATATTTTTGAATCTTCGCCGTTATGTCAGGATATTCCGCTACACTACTACCTTTTGTGCTCATGTCGTTCCCCCTTCTAGTCACCCTACACGTGTCGCAGGGGCAAATCCATTTCTGTACTTTCCTAACCGTCAACACTAAATCCGGCGGCGGCGGTCCTTTTTCTCCCTCCCCCTACACTGAATCCGGTTCGGCGACGGGGGCGATAGTTTTTCTCGCCGCCC
The DNA here is from genome assembly GCA_916181665.1 of Avena sativa. Lineage (NCBI taxonomy): Eukaryota > Viridiplantae > Streptophyta > Magnoliopsida > Poales > Poaceae > Avena > Avena sativa. The sequence goes on from OV702284.1 coordinate 384,122,115, forward strand.
ACACACACACCCCTGCCCACCCACACACGCGCGCACACACACACTGCACCCGGTGGCGGTCCCTTTTCCCCATGTCCCGCCATACCCATGCCCAGCATGTCTAGCGAGGCCAAGGTGGTAGCTATGTCGGCGACTGATTCGGCTCCATCGGAGCCAGCATCTTGGGCGCAACACCAGACAAGTGAAGCAGCGGAGGGGTCTGTAGCCCAGGTTAGTGAGGAGTTCAGCCAGAAGTTACCTATGAGAACCGGGTTGAAGAGGAAAGCTAGGCCGGCGGAGGAGTGTTCAGCTGTAGTGCGGGGTCGTGGAGCCTAGATCTCAAAGAAAACCACCCGGGGGAAGAGCGAGAGGTGAATTTTTCTTATTTGTGCCTTGTCTTACAAGTATATTAGTTACTGCAAAGTAGAGTCGAATGAACTGAAAGGTCCCCTTTTTAATCAAATTAGGAGCGGATTCGATGCAGCGGACCTATATGATCACGGTTCATGTCCTCCAGTACACTTCAAAACTAGATTTTGGTTGCGAGAGGGTTGTCTTCGGGCAGGATGTGCATCTGCTTGTCAACTACAAGGAGGTTGTGTCTGTTTCACAGCTGATAGATATGCTTCATGCTAGGATTACTTGAGGATCCAGACAGAGGGCAAAATTGGTGTGGCGCAACATGAGTGATACCTATATGCAAATTGAGCACTCCCATGAGCTTCAGATGCTTTGGTAGTGTTATGCAGCTGATCGTAAGGTGAAAGTTGAAGCGATGATTGATGATATGTATGCAAATACTGGAGATCTTGCTGCCAGAGCTTCTACTGCTCAAGTTTACGGACCACCAGATGCTGATCAAGCTAAGTTCAATATACACCTAGAGGTGGATTCATACACGGAAAAACTTGATGGCGGAGTTAATAAGCCAGTTTCCTCATGTAGTGTGGAGATAGCCATCGATTCCAAAAACATAACTCTTGTTGATCTGAGAGAGATGATTGGTAAGGAAATCATTATTGGCCCTAAGATGATGGCACGATTCCAGGAAGAAAGAAGCAAATACCAATGATCTGATGCAGATTATGTGACGAAAGAAGCAAACCAGGAAGGTGTTCTTCTTGGCTGCCATTTCTGATGTTGTTGAACATGTTATAGCGGATACAGAGGCCCTGTTGTGGCTGAACAGAACGAGGCGATCGACGTTGATCAAATATGATGAGAGCTGCTACCCAAGGCTTTTCATATAGACTGCAGGGTTCCCCTGTCTATATTTTTAACTGTGCTGTTGCTTTGAAACTGTGTTTCTATGGTCATGTTTATTCAGAGATTGTAAACCGATATTTTGTGAGTTGTTGAGATTTTCAGACATATCACTCAATGAAACCATCGTTGTTGTAATAAGACATAAGTACATTGTAATTGACATGATTATGTTTGTTGAGATGATGTAATATACTTGTTTCTGAGATTATGATTATTGAGAGATTGTAATATAATGTTCTATGAGTTATTGGGATTTTCGGACATATCATTCATTGAAACCATCACTGAACAAGGTGATATATTAGTACCTTATAGTTGACATGATTATGATGTAATATAATGCTCTGTGAGACAATTATCTATTGGACGGACAGGTCTAGGATTTAGGATTAAGTGATAAGGGGTTAGTGCAAGAAACAATGCACTGGACCCTAAACCATAAACCCTAATCCTATATTGTTCGGTAGATAAGATTTTGTAGTTGCTATAAGTCAAACAAATTGGGAAGGAGGAAATGCAGGATTAATACTACAAATTAAAATGAAGGAAGAGGAATATATTAGATATGAGACAGTAATCCAGTCACGGGGCATCGTATCAATTAAACTATTCTAACATGCCAATATAGTCGACGCGCTTCACTTTCCCCACTCTTTCTCTCTCCACTCACTGCCTTCTTCTCTCTCCTCACCTTCGCCGACGCGTCGCCGTGGCCGCATTCGCCATGCCATCCTAGAATGACGAGGACGACGAGTCAAGCAGTGATAGCCTTCTCTCTGACTTCGAGTCTTCCCTCCCCGATATGAGTTCCTCTGTTTTCTCGGAAATGGTCAGCCACTGGTAATTACCTCAGTCTGAGCTCCATTTGTGCATGCAATCGGGCTTATTTCTAGCTTTTAGTTCCCTTATAGGTACTACTCACGATCTACAACCCCGATTGGGAGGGCCTAGATCTCGAGTGGGAAGTACCATGTGACCATGGGCTAAAACTGAGGAAATATGTTGCATTTGAAGGGAGTAACACTGGGAGAAGGTTTTTGGGTTGTAAAAACCAGGTTTGCTTTCGTTATGTACAATGGTGACATGAAAAAAATTGTATAGTGTTATGTTGATAATTAGGTCGCATGTTTTTTTCGGTTGGCCTGGTGTGTAAAGCAGTAGACTGGGTGGATCTCAAGTGGCCAGACGCACCTAAGAAATGTGTTTCCCAGTTATGGGATATGTATGAGCTCGAAAGGTCGGGGAGATTTACTGATGCCTGTGATGCAGCTGAAAAAAATTACAAGCTCTCGGTAGGAAATATGGAGCTGGAATAGGAAATCAAGAATTTACAGTCATAACTAAATGACACAATCAATGGGAGCATGGTGGTGGGAATTGCACGAAAGCTTCAGAAGGCAGAAAATGAGAGGGATCAGCTCAAGGAAGACAAGAAGAAGCTAGAGTACTGCATCGCATTTAACTGTAGAGGATCTGAAGAAGGAGCGCGAGGTGAACAAGGACAAGCTATAGAGGATCAAGGAAATTTTTAGATGAATAATTTATGTTGTGACACTATCTGAAACTATTTAACTGTAAGAGTTTCAATTATGATATCTTAACTAATCCAAACTCGATACTTGAGCAAAATTACCTTTCAGAAGAAAACATAGTTTGCATAGAGTCAGGTCCATATTTACAAAATCACTACTACATGGATAAAATACGCTTTGGTTCATCAAGCACATAGTTTGCAAACTAATTTCAGAGGAACTTATAGTTTGCACTGAGCCTGGCACGGACATGCTTGTTTTCCTTCGTGAGATCCTCTAGTTGGAGTCTTCGTTCAATCAGGTCCACTTTGGTTTTTACCTACTCCCTCAGTATTTGGACGTGCCTCCCGCAGGTTCAAGCGCTCCATCTAGGATGCGACAAGCTTATTAGTAAGCTTAAGATTATCCCACATAAGCTCCTTGATGATCTCCTCCTTCGCATGCGCCGACACGAGACCTTTCTTGTGAAGTTCCTTCAAGCCGGCGATGTCCACCTTCAGATTGTGGAACTTGTCAGAAAGGACCACCACTTCTTCACTCAGGCGGGCATAGGCTAGTTTTTGAAAATTCTGCTTCTTCATTTGGATGGCCATCTTGTCCTTTAGCCAGGTCGGTAGTTCTGGGTTGAGCTTTCGCCTCTTCTGCTACAACAAAAATCTGTGGTTAGTTTCCATAATTAAATCAATTAACTAGTGTCAAAGTCATAATTAGAAGGACAGAGCGATGTAGGATTGTTCAAAATTTAACAGAATCAACTAGTGGCGCAGTCCTAATTTCAATGTCTGAGCAATATAGGTTTTTCCGCAAATCAACAGGATGAGAAATATAGGATATTTCCCAATTCAACAGGATAAAGTAGTGGCACAGTTCTAATTTCAATTTTAAAGCAATATAAGATATTTTCCAATTCAACAGGATAAACTAGTGACACAGTCCTAATTTCAATTTCAAAGCAACCTAGGACTATCTCCAACTTAGGGTGTTATGGGTTTTTTCAATGTAACCAAATAGTAGTGACATAGTCATAATCTAAAAGCAAGCTCAGATACAGAATGGAAAGAAAGGATGATGTCCATTCATGAGAACATACACCCATAATTTAGTTGACAAGCAAATAAGATAAACATATAAATAAGGATTTGCTCCAAATTTAACAGAATCAACTAGTGACACAGTTCTAATTTCAATATCAGAGCAATATATACTTTTTCCCAATTCAGGAGGATAAATTAGTGGCACAGTCCTAATTTCAATATCCGAGCAATATAGGATTTTTTCCAATTCAAAAGGATATACTACTGGCACAGTCCTAATTTCAATATTAGAGCAATATAGGATTTTTCCAAATTCAACGGGATAAAGTAGTGACACAGTCCTAATGTCAGTTTCAAAGCAACCTAGGACTATCTACAACTGAGGGTGCTATTGTTTTTTCAATGTAACCAAATAGTAGTGGCATAGCCATAATCTAAAAGCAAGCTCAGATACAGAGTAGAAAGAAATGATGATGTTTCATGAGAACACAAACCCATAATTCAGTTGAGAGGCAAATAAGATAAACAAATAAATAAGGAGTTTCTCCAGATTCCTTAATTGCATGACATACAAATTATAATAGCAGTGGAGCATGAACTGAGATTCTTGCCCCCTCTACTCGGAATCTGACTTGGGTATTGCCTGATATGCATCCAGCTTGGCCCTTATGTTGGGGATATGCTATATGGGTATCCTCATAGCATGTCTCCTATCCGGATAACCCGGGTGGCTCACAGTTGGTAGCATGGACCATGGCCTGCTGGGCGGCCTAGTTAGATGGATCCAGAAGGGAGGCCCATGCCGTATAAAGGAAGGCTACGGTTGGAGTAACCGACGTACCCGAAGCCTTGGAGTACACGACACGCAAGACTAGTGATAGACGGTGTAGAACTCTTTAACCTATCCGGCTAGGACTTTTCCCTGTAACCCTAGGACCTGGTGACTATATAAGTCGGGCTTATGGGAGCCTTTAGGGCACGATCATAGACGATCTCAGACAACCTCGCATAGCGAACCTATCTCTGTAACTCAGCGTATTGCCCTTATAGTGATTTATAGCAGGAGTAGGATTCCGCCACCGTTGTGGGATCTGAACCTGGGTAAGCTGTGTTACCTCGTACCCGTCAACCGTCCGCCTTCCCCCACGTCTCTAAACACGCACTGTGAGGACCCCTCCATGGCGTACTTGTCGGCAATACCACGACAGTTGGCGCCCACCGTGGGGCAAGAGGCGCTTCAGGCTCTTCAGCGGACGAGGACCAAGATCTTAGCAGGAATCGGCGAAACCATAGCCATTGGTCGTGTTCTCTTCTCTGGCAACATTCCGATCGTCCCTCCCGACGAGTTATGGATCCCGGCGAAGACGAACCCTACGCGGTGTTCGATCGTTCCTATCAGAAACATCCACCTCTTCATTGGCGAAACCGACTCGGGCACTAGTTCCCTGGGAGTCGGAAGAGCATCAAGGCCCGCACGGATCGCCTACGGGCAGGATACGTTCGCGGAAGGATCGATGTTGGATATCTCTTTGGAGTTTGCCGGCAAATATCAGGAAAATTCAAGGCCCACCCAAACCGCCCCTATGCAGGATATGAAGGTGGAAGATCACTGCAGATCCGCCGGCTTCGCCCGTGTGTCCGGACAGCAGAGATCCAAGTTCGTCGGCGTGGTTACCATCTTCGATCTGGCGCGTTGCGTTCGGAGAGAGGGCGAAAACCCCCGCGATTACCTGGCCAGGTGGCTCCGTATACGAGCCGATCTGGCCCACTACCCCAATGATGATGCTATGTATCACTTTGTGGAAGGACTGGACCATGTCACGCTTCTCCGGCATTCTCTAAGACGGCAGCAGGCGTCGGGGCGCCTTACCTTCGAAGGCATGGTGAACACCATCAACAACTACACGGAGGCTGAAGCGGCAGCTCAGACAGCGCTTGCGCTCATTGACGGAGCCCCTCCGATTCAGCCACCACCACCACCGCCTCCAGCCGCCATCATCGCAGCTGCGCCGCCACCACCAGTCATCGTCGCTGCTGTTGCACCTCCACCCCCCGTCATCGAGGAAGTCCTAGCACCCTCCGACTCTATGATTGACGCGCTCTATGCCGACTTCAGTGCAGATTCAGAGGAGATAGATTTCAGTCCAGAAGAGCTAGACTCCGCCATGCAGGAGATGGAGGAGGAGTACACGCGCGACGAGCAAGCCAACAATGCCGTCATGTCTCGAGAGGTGTTCGTCACCATTGGGATGGCGATGGATGAAGATCAACCCAAACGAGCTCCGCCTACAGCACTGGAAAAGGGGAAGGGGACACTTATTGCTGCTGACAATGATCGCGCAAAGGTCATGCCTCCTCCGCCTAACCCAGCACAACAGCCACACGAACTCGGCACCGTACCGAGCAATAACAACACCGCAAACTTGCCGCCTCCGGCATCTACATCGGCTGCTGCCCAAGTTACTCTAGCTGATATAGTGATGTACGACAATCTCCTCATCGAGCCACTGACCGTCGCTCATATCCGGAACGTGACTCAGCTTGACGAGAAGCGCCAGGAGATGATGGAGGAAACGCAGGCCATCGCGGAGCAAGGCGCTAAACTAGATCGAGATCTGGTCGACGCGCAGAAATCCATAGAGAAAGCTAGAGCAATGGAGGTCGAGTACAAGATTCTGCTGCAACAGCAGAAGGCCAAAAAAGCTCCGGCTCGCGTCATCAATGATCCTAGTGTACGGCGAAACCTAGGATGGGCTCCCTCGAAGCCGGCACAGGCCAAGCCATACATTGACAGTGAAGGCAAGCAGGTGATGCCCACTCCACTCCTCAACCTCGCCGTCGCCAAGACCCTTCTAGAGCAGGATAGATCGCCCGAGGCAGTGGAACAAGTCTATGATCTAGTGGCCAAGGCGGTGAAGCAGCTGGAAAAGGCCACCTCTCAGAGGCTTGAGTCTGATCCAGCGCTTTGCCAGTCTAGCCTGTACAAGACGCCAAGGGACAGATCTCCTCTTGATGTCAGGTCCCAGACGGGTTCATCAGAACGAAGACGGAGGGATGCGCGCAACAGGAAGGATGCTATCCCCATATCCTCCGACCATGGAGAAAAGGCCCGACCTCGTCGCCCATCGCCACCGCCCGAATCACCCCGACATCGCGAAGATCCCAAGGCTCAGCATCATACGGATATGCCCCCGCCAAGGCTGTGCAGCATCGTCATTCGTGACAACACAGAGCAGACCCGTCATGATGGAGAGCGCAACCAAGGATAGAAGAGCAGGTCACGCCATGACCCTCCGCGTCCGACAAGCAACGGAGACAGGTGTGAGGCGTCGAAGGAGGGTAACAGCAAGAAGGCTAACCCACCACCACCTCCACCTCTGTCGCCACCTAGCAGTCACCATGGCGGAGGAGGCCCGCGTCGTTCACGCAGCCCATTCCTTGTTGACAAGAAGAAGAAGAACCCGGAGTTGTACGATGCACGTTCGCGGATCGATAAGATCCACGAGGCCCGGGAAGGACCATACCCGGGACCACGTTGCTTTGGACCTGCAATACCGTCTGCCACTTACCCCAAAGGTTTTCGGATTGACAAGACCATCAAGCCCTATGAAGGCACCGCCAAGCCAGCCACATGGTTGCAGGACTACGACAACGCGGTGGAGATTGCCGGAGGTAACCCCAATGTTGCCATCAAGTACCTCCCTTTGATGTTGGCAGGCACAACCCGTCAATGGATCGACGACTTGCCGGAGAAATCCATCTGCAACTGGTTGGACATGCAAGAAGCGTTCACCAAGAACTTCAAGGGTACGTACAAGTGTCCCTGCACTGTTGGCGATCTACAGCGGTGCGTGCAAGAGAAAGACGAGACATCTCGCACCTACCTCTCCCGCTGGCTGGATATGAAGAATTCCTGCGCAGGAGTGCACGCTCAGACCGCCATGGCCGCCTTCATCGATGGGTTGGAAAGGGGCACATTGCTCCGACATAAGCTGAAGCGCTTGGAGGACAATCACCAGCTTGACTTGAACCAGTTGATTCTGAAGGGTTTTGCAGCATAGTAAATCAAAAAAATTCCAACGGATGCGAACAAGAAAGCCAAGATCTAATCTAGGAGATGCAATCAACGAGAGAGATAGATGAGATCTTCATACCCTTGAAGAAATCGCACAGCGGAAACGTTCAACAGAACGTGGTTGATGTAGTCATACTAGCCATCTCCTCCTCGTGATCTGATCCGATCGTACGCCGCAAGTGGCGACGTCTCCGAGAGATGCACACGTGCGGTGTCGCGACGTCTCCTCCTTCCTTGGTCCAGCAAGTAGGGTGGAGAGATGGATTGGATCTGCAACACGACAGCGTGGTGCTATGGTGGAGAGTTTCTGCGGCAGGGCTTCGCCTACGCGCAGTCGGGAGAGAGAGAGATGGGAGGGCAGTAGTAGGACGGCTAGGGTTGGAGGAGTAGGGGAGGGGAGGGTGCGCCCCTTCCCACCTTATATAGGGGGCTGGCCGGCTCCCTTGGCCCCTCCTCCAAGCCCTAGGGCGGCGGCTCCAAGGGTGGAGTGGGGGGCAAGTTTTCCCCCTTCCTTCTAGAAGGATTCCCTAGGGTTTCCCCTAGGGTTTGGCCGGATGGGCCTATGGGGCCTTGTGCCCCTGGCCCAAAGCAGCCAGGGCACTCCCCTTTAGGCCCACGCAGGCCTCCGACAAGTGGGACCACGTTGGTCCCACTCCGGAACCTTCTAGAACCTTCCGGTACAATATTGATAAACTCTGAAACGATTCCGAAATCCAAAAACTTCTTTCCTTTATATGAATCTTATTCTCCGGACCATTCCGGAACCTCTCGTGATGTCCTGGATCTCATCCGAGACTCCGAACAAAAACTCATAAACCAATTATCCATTCTATCCTAGCGTCGATGCACGTTAAGTGTGTGACCCTACGGGTTCGAGAATATGCAGACATGATCTTCTATCAATAATCAACAGCGGGATTTGGAAACCCATATTGACTCCCACATATTCATCGATGATCATATCAGATGAACCACGATGCCAGGATTCAATTAATCCCATATATGTATTCCCTTCGTCACGCGATATTTTACTTGCCCGAGATTCGATCGTTGGTATCAGCATACCTAGTTCAATCTCGTTCACAGCAAGTAATTTACTCGTTCCGTAATACTATATCACTTTGTGATTAACTCCTTAACCACGTGCTTGCAAGAGGTGTTGATATGATTACCGAGTGGGCCCGAAGTATATCTCTCCGACTCGGGAGGGACAAATTCCATCTCGATACATACAACCCAACAAGTACTTTTCGATCACCTGAGAGACACCTTTATGATCACCCTCACATAGGATGACGTTTGATGACCTCAAAGCTTTATTCCGATACCAGGGAGTTGTATTTTCTCATGGTCTAAGGAATACAATAATTGACATAAGAGAAAGCTTCGCAAATATGAACACGATGACACGATCTAATTGCTCTGCTTAATTTGGGTATGTCCATCATATCATTCTCCTAATAACATGATCTCATTATTAATCGGCAACTCATGTCTATGGTTAGGAAACCTTAACCATCATTAATCAATGAGCTAGTCCATAGAGGCGTACTAGGGACACGGTGTTGTTCATAAACCACACAAGTATCAAAGTTTCCGCTTAATACAATTCTATCATGGAATATAAACTTTATCATGAACAAGAATTATAATAATAATATCTTTATTATTGCCACTAGGGAATAATTCCAACAGATTCAGTTGGCTAGTGAGTTCGCAGCTGCTGACGACGATGCTCGCGGCTCTCTGCCGGCAACAGCCGTTCCAACTCAAGCTCGGAGGAACAGCAGCACAAAGCGGAAAACCTCTCCAGAAGAAAAGAAATCTCCCGGCATGGTCGCCATGACCTTTGCAGGACGAGGTGATGGCGGACAACGTGGCCGAGGACGGGGAGCTGGTCGTGGGCAGCAGCGAGGAAGTGAAACTACCTCGGCACCACTCCGCGTTCCCCAAACCTACGAAGAGTACCGCGATATGCCGTGCCTCGTACACCTCGATGTCAACGGTAAAGCCACCCATACCAATAGACACTGCAAATTTGTCAACGACCTAAAGGAAGATCCGGAGGGCTACAAGCAAAGTCGGAAGAACAGACCGCGAGGCAAAGGCAAGGGGAAGAAGAAGGAGGAGGAGTCCAAGGATTCAAGTGATATGGACGAGGACGTTGACCCCAAACACGCCGCCAAGAGCGAAGACAAGGGCAAGAACCCCTTTGTGAAGAAGGCGCCAGTCTACCACACTTTCCTTGGCACCCCCACCGTCCGACAACACAAGACCTCTATGAGGATCCTGATGGCTACTCTACCCCCAGTCCCCCAGTACCTGCGCTGGTCGAAGGTTCCAATTACTTGGGACAGGACGGACCACCCAGACCTTATTCCTACGGAGAACCAATATGCCATGGTCATCAACCCCTTGATTGACGGCGTGGAGTTCACCAAGTGTATGGTGGATACTGGAAGCAACATCAACATCATATACCTGGATACAATGTAGAAGATGAACTTGACGGAGGAAAACCTAAGGCAGACCAACACCATCTTCCACGGCATAGTTCCTGGTCGGGAGGCTCGGTCCCTTGGGTGCATAACACTTCAGGTTGCCTTTGGCGATGTTAATAATTACCGCCAAGAGCGCATGACCTTTGAGGTGGTCCCCTTCAAGAGCGTGTACCACGTCATATTCGGCCGCCACATATTCCACACGTTCATGGCCAAGCCATGCTTCGTCTACAACAAACTCAAGATACCCGGACCAAACGGTGTCATCACCGTATCCGAAAGCTTTACCAAGGCAACGGATTGCGAGATTAATGAAGCAGCCTTGGTGGAAGCTGTCCTCTACAGCAAAGAATTCAAAGAGATCCAGAGCAAGGTCGATGACTCAGAGATGCCCTCGTTGAAGAAGCAAATCTCTGACTCCGCTCCTGCGTTCAAGGCCGCCATCGAGACAAAGCCGGTAGAACTTGTGGTACGCGATGCCTCCAAGGTCACCGCCATTGGGATGAACCTGGATCCCAAATAGGAAAGCGCGCTCATCGAGTTACTCCGTGAGAATAGGGACATCTTTGCCTGGCAACCTGCCGACATGAAAGGTATACCTAGGGAACTTGCCGAGCACAGCTTAAACATTGATCCAAATTGTAAACCAGTGAAACAACCTCTACGACGCTTCGGAGACGAGAAGAGACGCACCATTGGCAAAGAGATAGCTAGGTTACTTAAGGCTAGATTTATCCGAGAATTCCTTCACACCCGATGGGTGGCCAATCCTGTACTTGTCCCCAAAAAGGGAACCAAAGAATTAAGAATGTGCGTTGATTACACCGGCTTGAACAAGGCTTGCCCCAAAGATCCGTTTGCTTTGCCTCGCATTGACCAAGTAATTGACTCGACGGCTGGCTCGGAACTTTTGTGTTTTCTCGATGCATACTCAGGATACCACCAGATCAAGATGAGGAAGTTGGACCAATTGGCCACTTTGTTCACTACCCCATACGGCACGTTTTGCTATGTTACGATGCCCCTTGGGCTAAAAAACGCAGGTGCTACGTACCAGCGGACAATGCAACGTTGCCTTCACGACCAAATTCGTTGGAACGTTCACGCCTACGTGGAAGATATCGCGGTGATGTCCAAAAAGTCAAATGACTTAATCTCCGACTTAAAAGAAACCTTTGATAATCTCCGGAAATACAACATGATGCTTAACCCTAAGAAGTGCATCTTCGGGGTTCCAGCTGGCAAATTATTGGGCTTCATCATTTCCTAGCGTGGAATCGAGGTCAACCTGGAGAAAATCAAGGCCATCTTAAACATAAACCATCCGAAATGCCTAAAGGACATTCAACGACTAACAGGTTGTGTTGCAGCAGTTAGTCGGTTCGTCAGCCGACTTGGAGAGAAGGCCCTGCCGATGTACAAGCTGCTGAAGAAGGCGAACAAAATCACATGGACGGACGAAGCAGATGCAGCATTGAAGCAGCTCAAGGAAATTCTTTCCTCAGCGCCCATCCTTGCAGCACCCGAGCCTGGAGAGCCTCTGTTAATCTACATGGCGGCAACCGACCGGGTAATCAGCATCGTCGTCGTGGTAGAGCAGAAGGAACTAGGCTATGAGCACGGAGTTTAACAACCAGTTTACTATGTGAGCGAGGTCTTGACGGAATCCAAGCAGTGTTACCCGCACTACTAGAAGATAGCTTATGGAGTATTCCTTGCTTCTCGGAAGCTGAGGCATTACTTTCAGGAGCACCCAATCATAGTGGTGAGCAAGACTCCACTGTTCGACATTATCAACAATAGCGATGCTACGGGAAGGGTCGCGAAGTGGGGCATTGAACTTGCCGCCTTCGAGATCACCTACAAGAGACGCGATGCTATCAAGTCACAAGCCTTGGCAGATTTTAGCGCAGATTGGACGGAGATGCCAGATGCTACTCCGTTGCTGGAACCAGAGTACCGGGTGATGCACTTTGACGGATCAAAGCTGCTAAACGGCTTGGGGGCTGGTGTATTGCTACAGTCACCAACAGGAGACAAGCTACACTATGTTCTGCAGATCCACTTCGAGGCTACGAACAACATGGCGGAGTATGAAGCACTCATTCACGGACTGCGTGTAGCCAAGGATATTGGCATCAAGCGCATAGTTTGCCGTGGAGATTCCGACTTGGTTGCCCAGCAGGTGGCTGGCACCTGGAATGCGTGGAACCCTATGATGGCGGCATATCGAGACGAAGTGGACGAGATAGCCAAGAGATTCTTGGGCTACGAAGTCAAGTATGTGCCTAGGGAGCAAAACGAGGTGGCTAATCTGCTATCTAAGCTTGGATCAGGGCGCAAACGAATTCCGCCAGGAGTTTTCCTAGAGCATCTGTGCACACCATCCGTGAAGGGAGCCGACATCGACAACCCGGATAGATTCGACTCTTTCGTCCACATGGTGACAAAGGTCCCTCCGGCTTGGACAAAACCGTTCATGGAATATCTCGAACACGGAACTTTGCCCGACGACGAAGTCGAAAGACGACAAATAGTACGACGAGCAAAGGGTTATACCATAATCAATGGATAACTCTACAAAAGGAGCACTACTGTTGTATACTTTAAGTGTGTTTCCCAGCTAGAAGGTATGAAAATCCTACGCGAAATCCATCTCGAATATTGCGGGCATCATGCCGCTCCTCGATCGTTGGTCGCGAAAGCCTTCCGGCAAGGATTCTACTGGCTGACCACGAAGGCGGACGCCGACAAGCTGGTTGAGACATGCATGGGATGCCAGTATTATGCCTGACAACCACATGTTCCTGCTGAAGAATTGCGAACAATACCAATAACTTGGCCGTTTGCAGTCTGGGGGCTAGACATGGTGGGACCGTTACAAACGTCACCATGTGGGTTTACGCATCTGCTAGTAGCAGTTGATAAATTCACTAAATGGATAGAAGCTAAACCCATTAGAAAGCTTGATGGGGCAACTTCCCTCAGGTTTGTCCGGTATCTAGTGGTGAGATTTGGTCTTCCACATATCATTATCACCGACAATGGCAGCAACTTGTCACTCGGAGAAGTGGAGGCTTATTGTTGGGAGAAGGTCATCCGACTTGACCTTGCATCTGTGGCACACCCACAACCCAATGGTCAGGTTGAGCGAGCCAATGGATTAATTCTGCAGGGAATCAAGCCACGTCTTGAGGCACCGCTACATAGAGCAGCTGGAGCCTGGGCAGAAGAATTGCCATATGTGTCGTGGAGTTTACGAACTACACCCAACAGATCCACTGGCTACACCCCTTACTTCATGGTATATGGAGCAGAAGCCATCCTACCTTCTGACATACTTCACGATGCACCAAGAGTCGCCGCCTACGACGAAGATGACGCTGAAAAATCCAGACGTCTAGATGTGGACCTTCTCGAGGAGGAGCACGTTTTGGCATGCCAAAGATCCACCAACTACCAGCAGAAGCTACGCAGCTACCATAGTCGCCGCGTTCGGCATCGCTCGTTTAAAGAGGGGGATTTGGTGCTCCGACTTAAGCATAAGAAGTCACACAAATTATCCCCGCCATGGGAAGGACCGTTCATCATAAGCAAGGCGCTACTCAATGGGTCTTACTACCTTGTTGACAATCATGAACTGAAGGATAGACCCAACAAGGATCATAAGCGTAAGCGACGTGACCCGGATGATGACTACCCGGAGCTTGATTGGCCATGGAACATAGCACCGCTACGTCCTTTTTACACTTAGCATTTTTTATCTAATTGTGTGCCTCTTATATGATCAATGAAATAAAGCTCTCTAGTTCAAGTATTTTACCTCCTTTAGTGTTCATTTTTGGATCATATAAAACCTTTATGCACAAGCTTTGCGATTGCACTTGTGAAAATTCCGCCTACGGGCGTTAGCTTAAGTTTTCTGGTCTACACTTTCTTTGTCATTTTTATGTGGATTCTGGAGTAGTGACTTTCGACACTCGTTGTCGGCGATTTTGTGCTTAGGTTATTGACGGTGCCATTGGGCATCATCACCTGAGCGCATGGTTCCGACAATGAGTCTTCCGACTCACGAAAAGTCAAGCATAAGAACCAAAGTAATGGATAATCCAGCACTTGCTTAAAAAATAAATATACATGCTGGAAACTAGTTCTTAAGTACCAGGACATACATCATTGTTTTCCGCCTTAAGTTAATACATAGTTTTTTCTGCATACGCATCACAAAGGAAACAAATATTACAAGTTGTTTTTCATTCCTTTGGCGCAGGCGACTTGGAAGCAACGTCATCGGCAGCAGGAGAATCACCCTCGAAGTCGGTAGTGCGAAGAGACTCAGAGGAGCTTTTGTTGCTGCCATCGATGGTATTCATCGGCACGAAGACGTTGACATTGACTAACTCGGCAACTCTGGTGTCATAACCCGCGAGTGACGACAAGATAGATTCGTGATTAATCTCTTTGCCATCGTCATCCACGTCGGGTATGCCAGAGGTTACCGTGTCGATGTCGGCATCTTCATAGTGTGCCTTGACCATGGACAGTGCCATCCTTGCACCAGCCCGTGCACATGAAGCTTTCCAGCTTGTGATACGCTCGGGGGCTCGGCGCAGAATCTCCGAGTACTTCACCACAGAGTCTGATGCCTTGATGTTGATCTGGAGGGTTTTGGCAATCTCTTTGGCTTGCGCGATGGTGGTGTTGATGAAGTTGCCGGCAAGAACCATGCATTCCTTTGCTGGAGGAGGCGACCGAGTTAAACCCATAGGAGCTGCAAATTCCGACAAGGAGCACATGAGTTCAAAAATTAAAAGTATACAACTTACAGAAATCCAAGACAGAGAATTACTTGCTGAAGATGCTGGCCTCAGCCTGCCATAGGGTATCCGCCAAGGAGTCCCGTTCTTGTTGGAGGAGCTTGTACGCCTCATGATGGCATTGATTCTGCTCGTCGGCAGCTTTCTTCTGATATCTTAAGATCAAAATATCCTCCTTCAAACGGTTGATCTCCTCGGTGGCGGAGTCCTGCAGGGCTTTCATGGATTTTTCGTTCATCTTCAGCATGTCCTTCCTCTCCTGCTTAAGGATATTGTTTTCGCTATCCAGCTCTTGAATGTGCTTGGATTGCTCAACAATGTCCTTGGCATTGGCAATGGTTTCTGCAAGTCGGAGAAAAGCAAAGTACATAGTAAGTACTCAGAGAATACACAAGTTCAAATCGGAATACGAAAAAGAAAGGAAAAACAGACGCTTGCTCTTGATGATATGTTCCTTCCAGAAGGCAGTTTTACCCTTTTCGGCTTCCAGGTCCGCGCGCATCTTCTGATACTAGTCGTTGGCCATGCCCCTCCGAGCATTCTTGTTCTATGGAAAAAAGAAGAATTAAACATTGTTTGGTCTACTTGGAGCATCTAGCCGGAAACTTTCCACCTAGACGCTCGGGGGCTACAGCGAGAGTTTTTAACTTAGCAATATGCTTAGTCTATCTTTAAGCATCTAGTCGGAACTAATTCAGTTTTCGAATAGAAGCTTGGGGGCTACAGTATAAAGTTTTTAACTCAGATGTATGCTTAGCTTTTCTTTAAGCTTCTAGTCGGAACTAATTCAGTTACAACTAGAGGCTTGGGGCTACAGTATTGAAATTAATAAACACTGCGTATGCTACTCTTAAAGCATCTAGTCGGAATATTTCATTCCACCTATATGCTTGGGGGCTACAGTGAGAAGTTTTCTAGCTTAGTCACTCTTAGAGCATCTAGACGCAAAGACCTATGGTTTTCCATCTAAATCCTCGGGGGCTACAGTGGGATACTCATATGAAATGCAAAAGGCAAATAAAACTTACAAGTGCAATAATCTTGAGGTTGGTAGCACTATCGGCCAGCAGCTTGCCAAAGGATACGCTGTTTCCTTGCAAGATTTCTGCTTGTCGGAGAAGCTCCTCTAGACCGCACGTCGGAGATGTCGGCGCCGCGCCAGGAACCAGAGCAGTGCTACCCGGTGTAAGTACCGGATAGACTATCTTAGGATACTCTATGGTTTTCTTGGGCGCAGGGGCACCGCCTTCGGCAGAGGTACCAGCTTCCACCACAGCCTTACCGCTACCGATGGCATCCTTAGCCGGAGCTTCAGCCATTGGGTGTGCGGCACTTTCCTGCATCGCCTGCTCGCCGATGACAGCAATCTCTGTAGAGGCACCTGGGTCCACTTCCATGGCGGAAGGGCCAGATGCTTCCTTGGCTTGTGAGCTTGTCGGAGCAGAGGAGGGCTTGACGCTGGGAGTAGCAGGGGCGATGGCAGGAGATGCGTCGTGATGCAGCATGTCCTTGATGGTTCTAGAAGCCCCCAATGTTTTGGAGGTCTTCTTCAAGCTGGTCGTGACTTTCTTCCTGAAACGTGCAAAATGCATAAGTACGGGAAGAAGACAGATAAATATACAATGTCGGAGAGAAAGAAGCTTACACAAGTGGGGGTGCTTTGGCAAAAGGGATCCCGGTAACTTTTCTCTTCTCCGCCTCCAGGGCGGCGGTAGTCTTTTTGGAGGCTCCACCCTCCGTCTTCTTCTTCTTGCCTCTGTCGGCAACGTCAGAGGTGGAGCTCTTTCGCTTTCGCGCTAATGGAGCATCATCGTCGGACACAACGGTGACTTCCTTCATCTTTGGATCATAGATTTGAGGAGCCATTTTGTCCTCATCTATGTCGCTAAGCTGTAAGGTGAAGAACCACCATGTTAGATGAGATGATAATTGCTAGATAGAATAACTGGAGTATATGTCATACACGGAAAATAAACAGTTACCTTTGGTCACTGGCTATCAATGAACATGTCGTAGGTGATGGTGAAGCCACGCTTCTTGTCCTTCACCTTGACGATGTCCTTGAGGCAGAGCTTGACGGAGTCGCTCGAGAAATTGTCCACGGAGATGCGAAGGCTATCCCTTCTATCGCTGGTATACTCGTGCATCAGCTTCGTGCGATGCTGCAGAGGCTGGATTTGCCTGATGAACCAGCACATGGCTAGGTCCAAACCGGTCAAACCTGTCTCTAAGAACCACTCTATCCGCCTTATGGCGCGAGAGGCTTCTATGTCGGAGGGAAGGGAGGCTTGGGATCTCCATGTCGAAGTTTCGTCGGCGGCTCCATCGACAAAGTCCGGGTACGTTACTTCTTGGCCAGCCAGAGGGATATCTGCGTCGTAGAAGTAAGTACGCTGCCAGTTCTTGCAGGACTCGTGGCCGATGATGTCGGGGAACCGCCGGCCAGGACGGATCTTGAAGCTTATGGTGCCACAATTTCTAAGTTTGTTCTTACTGGCTCCGGCTTCACGCTTGACGGTGAAGGAATACACGAAGAGATCTAGCCTAGGCTTAATCCCTAAGTAACCCTCGCAAAGCGCCGCGTAATTGCTAAGCGCTAGGATACTATTGGGGGAAAGGTTTTGGGGTTGGACTCGGTAGTGGTTCAAGATAGAAAGGAAGAAGACAGAGATGGTCAGGGAGACGCCGCGTACCAATTGAGCTTTGAGGTACACTTTTTATCCAACTTGGGGAGAAGGTGTGACCTTGCCGGCCGGTGCCGCCCGCCAGGCGAGCCCCTCCGTCGCAGGGGGGTAGCCTTCGATGATCAGCTCCTTAATATCGCAGTCTGTGATATCCGAACCGCGCCAATCGCCCTTGTGGGAGTCGTTGTCACCGCGGAGACAGTGATGACCAGGCCCTCTAGGGGCACAACGACGGAGCTCGCCGGCTTCACCGCGGCTTCGCCCGATGCCGCCATCGAGGGAGTAGAGCTGCTGCTGGCCATTGTGCAAGTTTGGAGGTGACTGGCGAGATTGGGAACTAGGGTTTTTCGCAAGGTTGCGCGGAGAGCTCGAGGGGGCGCTCGCTGGAGGAAGAAGACGATGCAAAGAGAGAATGAGGTAAAAAGTAAATTTTTCACCGCAGTTACTATTTATGATCTCTAGCATCAAGATTCGTGCAGCTTGATCGGACGGTTGCCACGTAGACGACGTGTGTGCGAACGTGCGCAAAAATTTCGCCACGTCCCAACCGTCGCCGCCAACGGTTCGTATCGCTCGTGCGGGAAAAGTGGACATGATTGCGTTCTCTGCATGTGTGAGTCACGAGGCGCCGCTGACCTATGTCTACGTCGCCCTATCTGACATAGGCAGATGAGCCATCACATCAAAAGATTTCGGCATGGACGGATCCATTCCGGCTACGGAAGAGTACGATGAAAGATTCAGCAATTCTCCAACTTATAATTTGAGGACGGAGAAAACCTTGCAGGGTTCTTTGGGAGGACTACAAGATGTTGCTTGATGATTTGTCGACATCCATCTAGACGGAGCATTCAACCTGAAGAGGCAAGACGGCGCAAGATCTCAGACTTCTCCGGGGGCTACTGTTGGAGATATGCTATATGGGTATCCTCATAGCATGTCTCCTATCCGGATAACCCGGGTGGCCCACAGTTGGTAGCATGGCCCATGGCCTGCTAGGCGGCCTAGTTAGATGGATCCAGAAGGGAGGCCCATGCCGGATAAAGAAAGGTTACGGTTGGAGTCACCGACGTACCCGGAGCCTTGGAGTACACGACACGCAAGACTAGTGATAGACGGTGTAGAACTCTGTAACCTATCCGGCTAGGACTTTTCCCTGTAACCCTAGGACCTGGCGACTATATAAGTCGGGATTATGGGAGCCTTTAGGGCACGATCATAGACGATCTCAGACAACCTCGCACAGCAAACCTATCACTGTAACTCGGCGTATTGCCCTTATAGTGATTTATAGCAGGAGTAGGATTCCGCCACCGTTGTGGGATCTGAACCTAGGTAAGCTGTGTTACCTCGTACCCGTCAAGCGTCCGCCTTCCCCCATGTCTCTAAACACGCACTATGAGGACCACTCCATGGCGTACTCGTCGGCAATACCACGACACCTTATATCCTCGTTCTCCTTCTGTAGACCCTCGAGCACGATGGTACCTCGGCCCATGTCCTCCTCCATCCGTCTCACTGCATCCAGGCAATGTTCCTGTCATCGTAGGCTTCAATGGTAGTCTTTGCTTCGTCGATGCGTTATCTGAGTGCCTTGGTGGCTTCCTCCTGCTCGACGGCGCATCTATCCTACAGATTCTTCTTGTCACCCATGATCTACCTAATTAACCTGATGGCCAGGTGATGCGGCTCAGATCACTGTAGAGCTTCATTGTGAAACCCCAAGAGGAAGGTATGGCGAGCATAGCAGTAAGTCTTCCCTCAGTATGAAACCAAGGTTATCAAACCAGTAGGAGGAAGGAAATGTCCCCAAGGTGTTGCTAACAACTTGGAACCTGCACAACACAAACTCAAGACTTTGCCCCAATGAACAGTGAGGTTGTCAATCTCACCGGTTTGCCGAAACCAAAGGATTAAACGTATGGTGTGGAAGGTAATGATCGCTTGCAGAAAGTAAACAGAACAATGAGTGATGTATCAATGGTAAAGATTGGATCGGGGTCCACAGTTCACTAGAGGTGTTCTGCTTAAGATAAATAACATAACATGATGGGTAAACAAATTACAGTGGGGCAATTTACAGGACTGAGCAAGGCATAACAATGAAATACTAGACATTCATGATCCTATGAGATTTGATTGGGCATTACAACAGTATACATAGACCGCCATCCAACTGAATCTATGACTAGTAATCCACCTTCAGGTTATCATCCGACCCCCCTCCGGTATTAAGTTGCAAGCAACGGATAACTGCTTTAAACAATGTGTGTAAATTAAACAATACAATTGTTCGATATTGTTGTTTTCTCCCTAGTAGCAACAACACATCTACAATCTTAGAGATTTATGTCACTTCCCCAGATTCAATAGAGGACCCCAACAACAACCCGCCAAACGGTGGGGCATTCGGCAACAAGGTCGGCTCGCTCCACACCTTCACCGGGCTCGGCACCAAGCGCGAGGAGAAGGTCCTATCCCGTGCCATCGCCGTCAATGCGGTGTCCCAGGATGACGTCCCCCGCTTCCTCAACTGGTCCGACCAGGGCATCACGTGGAGCCGTGAGGACCACCCGCCACGGATCGAATACCCCAGACGAGTCGCCCTGGTAGTCAAGTCCAAAGTTGGCAACTACTGTCTCCCCAAAACATTGATGGATGTCAGGAGCTCCATCAACATCCTCTACCTGGACACGATCAGGCAATTGCGGCTCCCGCAGTCAATGGTCGAGACGACCCTCACCACCTTCCATGGCATCGTCCTCGGTCGAAAGGCGTACGCGATCGGCAAGGTGACGCTGCTAGTCACCTTTGGCACACCAGCCAACTTCCACACCGAGCGGATCGTCTTCGAGCTGGTGAACTTCACCAGCCCCTACCACTGCATCTGGGGGCAACAAGCGTTCGCCGAGTTCATGGCGGCACCGTATTACGCATACAACATGATGAAGCTCCCAGGAGCATGCGGCATCATCACCATCCACGGCGACCACGACATGGCCATCGAATGCAAGGAAAAAGGCGCGGAGCTCGCAGACGCCGTGATCACCACGGAGGCCAACCACGTAGAAGAGCTTGCCAGATATGCGAGTGGGGTCAGCAAAGACGACCCCACAATATTGAAGAAGCCCAACACGGAAAATGCCGGGTCGACCGCGTTCGAGGCCACCACGCACACCCGCACCGTCGAGGTGGTCCCAGGCGACTCCATCCAGACGGTCACGATCAGGACAGGCATGAGCCTCGCATAGGAAGGCGCGCTCATCGAGTTCCTACGTGAGAATCTCGACATCTTTGCATGGAAGCCATCCAACATGCTAGGTGTCCCGAGGGAACTCGCTGAGAACAAACTCAACGCCGACCCCAAAGCGCGACCTATCAAGCAATCGCTGTGACCCTTCAATAAAGAGCGCCGTCGAACAATCGCCGAGGAGGTGCAGCGTCTACTCGCTGCAGGCTTCATCCATGCCATCAAATACTCCAAGTGGCTGGCAAACCCGGTCCTGGTCCAAAAGAAGAACAAGAGCTGGAGAATGTGTATCGACTACACCAACCTCAACAGCGCCTGCCCAAAGAAGCAGTTCATCCTCCCGCACATCGATCATATCATTGAATCGACCGTGGGCTCAGAATCGCTGTGCTTACTCGATGCGTACTTTGGTTATAACCAGATCAAGATGGCGGTCGAGGACGAGGAGAAGACGGCGTTCATCACACCATTCGGCGCCTTCTGCTACACCACCATGACGTTCGGCCTCAAGAACTCCGACGCAACCTACCAGCGATGCATGCCGGAGTGCCTTGCGAGCCAAATTGGTTGAAACATCCACGTCTACATAGACGACGTGGTGGTCAAATCCAATCGCCAATACGATCTACTCGCCGACCTGGCCGAAACCTTCGCAAACCTGCGGAGGTACAAGATCAAGCTTAACCAGGGAAATGCACCTTCGGTGTACCCACTGGAAAACTACTGGGATACGTAGTCTCCAAGCGAGGCATCGAGGCAAACCCCACCAATCTCGACACGATCGCCTGGCTCGGAAAACCTGAGTGCCTCCGCGACATCTAGAATCTGGTCGGGAGAGTCGCGGCTCTCAGTCGCTTCATCCCCCGACTAGGCGAGAAGGCAATGCCTCTCCACCGCCTGATGCGCAAGAACCACACGTTCCAATGGGACAAGGAGGTAGACGACCTACTCAACGCACTCAAAGAAGAGCTACTTGCCGCACCACTACTCATCGCCCCCGTCGACAAGGAGCCAATGCTCGTCTACGTCGCAGCGTTCGAGCGAGTCGTCAGCATCGTCATGGTCGTCGAGCGACCAGAGGAGGGCAAGGAGCGCCCCGTACACCGCCCGGTCTACTACATCAGCAAAGTCCTCACGGACTCGTGACAGCGCTACCCGCAATACCAGAAACTGGTGTACGCGGTCTTCCGAGCCCAGCGACGGCTACCGCACTACTTCTAGGAGCACCCAATCACGTTCGTCTCCTCCACACCGCTGCAGGACATCATCCGAAACCGCGAGGCGACTGTACGGGTCGCCAATTGGGCCGTCAAAATCGGCGTCGACAACATCAAGTATGAGCCGCGCAAAGCGATCAAGTCGCGGGCTCTAGAGGACTTCCTCGCTGACTGGGAAGAGGCGCATCAGCTAGAGAAGCTGCCATACCTCCACTACTGGTTGCTCCACTTCGACGGGTCCAAGAACACGAACGGCGCAGGGGCAGGAACCATACTCACCTCGCCCAAGGGCGACAAGCTCCGCTACGTGATGTACCTTGACTTCACCCCTGCACCAACAACATGGCCGAGTACGAGGCCCTCCTACACGGCATGCGGGCCACCATGGATATGAACGTCAATCGCTTACGGTTCTATGGCAACTCCGAACTCGTTGCCGTGCAAGTCGCCGGAACCTGTGATGCCGTCTCCCCCACCATGGCAACTCCGAACGCGTCGCCGTGCAGTGGACCAGCTGGGTGGCCACTTCGCCGGCTACTCCGTCGAGTGGATCGACTGGAACAAGAACGACGAGGCCGACACCCTCTCTTGCATCGGGTCGACTCGTCAAATGCCACCCGCCGGCGTATTCCTCGACACCATCCACAAGCCCTCCATCTCTCATCCGAAGGAGATCGACCTCGGGATCCCCCTGCAACCAGAGCCAACCCTGGTCACCATGGTCACAGAACCAAGCGACTGGACCACGCCATACCTCTCCTACCTCGAGAATGGCACGCTAACTCCAGAAGAAACGGAGGCACGCATGATCGTGCGCCGCTGCAAATCCTTCGTCATCATCGACGGCGAGATCCACAAGCGCAGCGTAACACGCGTGTTTCAACATTGCGTACAGCCTGGGGAAGGACGCAAGATCCTCCAAGACATCCACGCCAGCGACTGCGGCCACCACGCCGGCGCACGATCCCGGGTCGCCAAGGCCATGCAACACGGCTTCTACTGGCTCACCGTGCACACTGACATGGTCTACATTGTCCAATGCTGCGTCGGGTTCCAGGTACGCTAACCAGATGCAAGTACCCAGCTCGGTGCTCAATACCATCCCCATCACCTGGCCATTCGCTGTATGGGGAATGGATATGGCGGGACCATTCAAGAAGGACCCCTCCGGCTACACCCACCTCCTAGTCGTAGTCGACAAATTCACCAAGTGGGTGGAGGCCAAGCCAGTCCGAAAGTGCGACGAGAAGACTGCGACCAAATTCCTCCGTGAGCTCATCTACCACTACAGATTCCCGCACAACATCATCACGAACAACGGTACCAACTTCGCCAAGGGCGCCATGGCCGAATACTGCGAGGAGCAAACATACAGCTCGACCTCGCCTCAGTCGCCCACCCAGAGTCCAACGGCCAGGCGTAATGCACGAACCAGAGCATCCTCCACGGCCTCAAGCCGCGACTGCAAGTTCCCCTCGAGCGAACTCTGGGATGCTGGGTCTAAGATCTCCCCTCCGTCATATGGGGCATCCGCACCTCCGCCAATCGGTCAATGGGGTTAACACCCTTCTTCATGGTATACGGCGCCGAGGCCGTGATGCCAACTGACCTAGAGCATGACTCGCCCCGGGTCGTCAACTACGCGGAGGCTGACAACGAGCCCGCATGCCAAGACGGGGTCGACCAGCTCGACGAAGCGCGTGACCTGGCTCGCTCCCGCACCGCCATCTACCAACAGGGACTCCGCCGCTACCACAGCCGCCAAGTCCGGACTCGCACCTTCCAGGAAGGCGACCTGGTCCTGCAACTGATCCAGGACAAGAAGGGCATGCACAAGCTCTCTCCCCCATGGGAGGGACCATTCGCCATAGGGCGAGTCCTTGGCAACGATGCCTACTACCTCATCGGCGTTCGAGGCGACGGACAACTCGACGTCAAGTGGCCGTGGAATGTAAACCTCCTAAGGAAGTTCTACACCTAGAACTCTGACATGTATTCCCCCCGCCATGCAATAAAATACATTCGACTCGCACAAATTGTGTCTACTTCCCAAATCTTATGCCAATCGAACTCGTAACTACAACAATATGCTACTCACGAAAGATAACCCTTGACTGCACGACCGGCACGGCTAAGTAGTGCGACGCAAGGGTATCGAAGAAATTTGGCCCTTGCATCGTCCACGAAAAATGCCAAACCGGAGCCCCCATCGGAGTCGCCCCGCTCGACTGGCCCGCCGGGCCAAGACAACCGCACACGCTTCATACAGCGACCTGGTCCTCTGCATCCTCGGCGCAGCGACTCGAACGGTTAAGTACCACGCTCGAGGACTCGCTTCAGTCTAAACCGACGCGGCTCGGAAACACACCAAATATGAGAGCGCTCCCTGGACTCGCCACGTGACTGGCTCCTCGAGTCAGCTGGAGTGACACACCACGTACAACCCGTTTTTTCCTCACCTACCTTTGGCATGCAACTAGAATGGCTAAGTACCACGCTTGGGGACTCGCCTAATTGATCTTGTTCGCGTCCGGGAAAACGGCTAAGTATAGAGTACCCCTTGGGGTCTCCAAGCGATTGGCGTTCCAAGCCATGACGAGTCAACCTCAACTAACTAACAGACAAAAAATAAATAAGCTTACACAAATACGAGGTAAACCCCATTAAAGGGCAGACGCGCTCGGAGACTCGCACAACAAATCAACCAAAATCAAAACGAACTAAATCAATATGACATCATTCCTTACAGCAACAAAATATGGTTCGCTTACAAGGGCTCAAACTTATCTATTTCTACTAATACAAATGCCAGTCGGCAAACTGTCTACTCCGCAGGCTTCGAGGACAACGCGCTGCCACCACCATGAGCACGAATGAAGTGCACCTACAGATTCGAGGGGTATGTTGTTAGGCTGCTCACCATCACCGACCGGAACGGTTGCTCCGTCTTTAAGTCACGGTGCGTTGGATCGGCATCATTTGGAGCCACGATCATCTCCTGGTATGGCAGAAGGTCGCCCATCGCCAGCACCCGCTCGGAGTACACAGACGCCTTCGTTGTCAACCTCAGGACTTCGGCAATTTCCACCAAGCCGGTCGCCGATGGGTACCCGCTGGTAACATCATGGAGGTCGAAGCCATTGCGGAAGTGCGCGAGCCCAAGGCTGAGCGCAGTAGTGGCCCCGCGACAAAAAGCCGACCGCGACATATAGTCGACCACTGCCGGCGCCCTTTCAAGGTAGCGCCACATCTCCGTGAGCTCGCTGGAAATCACTTCCGTAGGCGAGATCTCCTGAATATATGCGCGAATGCATGTCGCCGAGAGGGCGGCAGAGTCCACCAACATGGTGATGCACTGCTTAGCGTCATACGTCTGCGCCTCAGGCTCGTCGTCGAGTACTTTCCCTGCAATCAACCCAATCCAGTATCAGAAGGATGAACAACTTCGGGTTCACCCACTCGGGGACTCGCCGGCATAAGCGACCAGCCCGCTCGGGGACTCGCTGACATAACAACAAGTCTAAGAAACTTACCAAGGAGTGGACGACAGAGCCCAGTGGTGAAGTCCTGAAGACCTGACAACTCGTCTTGAAATCCGGCAACAAGAGTGTCGGAGACCTTCCGCTCGTCCGCCATTGTAGCGACAACAGCCTTGGCCCTGTTCTACGACGAGCTCGCTTCCTCCTTGGCGGCCTTGAGCTCCCTCTCCAGCTCAGTAAACTGCTTCTCTGCGGCGGTTAACAATGACCGGGCAGCTTCCAACTCGCTGGCTGGGACAAGACCCTCGTGGGCCTTGGCAACCGCGGAGGAATGCTTCTCTACAGTAAAACAAGAATGAGATTCCAATCAAGCACAAACAAAGGTAACCCGAACACCTACCTGCGGTTGTCTGCAGCTGTTGATTCACCTCCTGCAAAGATTGGAGGTCACGCTCAAGACGCTCCTTGGCGGTCAGTCGCTCCGCCGATTCACGCTGAAGGCCCTACAACGACAAAAGGAATGTGAGAAGACAACGAAAAACTCCTAAGTGCATAGCCGCTGAAATTTAGCGACTAGCCACTCGGGGACTGGACACCAAAAAATTCCTAAGTGCCTAGCCGCTGAAATTCAGCGACTAGCCACTCAGGGACTGGACAACGAAAGTAATAAGAATCTACCCGCTGAAATTCAGCGAGTAGATCCTCGGGGACTAGACATACCTGGATAGCTGCACCCAGCATGTTGTGCAGTTCGACTGCATCTACCGAAGACAGCACGAAGGGCGTGTGTTCGCGACGCTAATCGACGTTCGCGCCCAATACCTCGGGCACTTGAGGCGACTGCGCCGTGGCAGCGGAAGCCCTTGCCATGAAGCGAGGAAAGGTCGCTGCCACCGCTCCCGAGGCACTAGTCGTGGGCTCCGACGCCACGACCAGCGCCGCTGGTTCATCCTGCTGCGACCCCGCGACCAAGTCGGCCTTCGCGACCGTGTCCACTCCAGTCGGAGCTTCGCTTGGTGCGTCGGCAGGTTCGTCCAAAATAACAATGGTGTCGTCGTATTTCTTCTTCTTCGCGCCCTCAGCGGGCGCCTCAGCGTCATCGCCCTTCGTCTTCTTCGAGGGATCAGCCCCCTCCCCTGAGGCGACTGCTGGTACTTTGGCCACCGAGGGGTGACCAATCTTCTTCACACCGGTCCTGTAAAAAGAGCGATCAACGACCAAAACAACAGCTACCAAATATCACTCCGAGTCTACACGGCAAGCACGTACCTGGCGACTGGGATATAACGTAGGCCGGTGCGGATGTGCGTTGGCTTCTCTAGTTTTGGGCCTAGCTTGCGGCTGATGCCCGTCTCGAACAGGGAAGGATCCCATGACAGTGAAGGCTTCTTTGTGGACGAAGCCACGGCCACAGGAAGCTCCGTTATGGTCGATGCGGGCGCCTCCTTCGACGGGGAAGCTTCTGCGGTTGAAGCATCCCCAAGCCCCGCGATTGACGAGAATGGAGGAGGAATCGATGCTAGAGGCATCTCATTCTCCACCACAGCCGGATCCGTCGCTTCCGGCGCTTTTTTCGACGTCTCGGCCTCTGCGTCGTCGGCTTCGCTGGTCGCCTCGGAGCTAGTCGCCGACTGGGGCGGAGACACCACTTTAGGTGCCTTCTTCTTATTCTTCGGCGATTTCTTCTTCGATGGCGTGGCCACGCGCCGCGAACTATGTTCTTGGGAGTCGCCTTCGCCCCCGTCATGTCCGTCGAGGCTCCGGTCACCTCGAGCTCGCGCTGCCATTGCCCGCAGGTCTTTCGAGCCGCGGGCGCAGCGACCTCCACCGCCTCATCGTCGTCATCATCGTTGGAGGACTCGCTCAGGTCCTCCTCGACCTCTTCAGAGCTCTCTTCATCGACGGTAGGGAGCCAGTCCTCCATGACTTGGAATAGCTGAAATGACAAGCGCATGTTAGTAAACTGTGACTGCACTCTTGCGACTGCGAAGATAGACAAAGCTTAAAGGACTCACTGTCGGTGTCTTGAGCTTCGCGGTGTATGGGACGATCCCGGCCTTCGGATCGCTATACTCCGCATCGGTGATCTTCTTCAACGCGGCGGAGTAATCATCGGGCTTCCACTCAGCAGTGCAGGCCTTGGTCCCGTCATCCCTGCCGGTGTATTCGTACATCCAGTGGGAACGACTGGCCAGCGGCACCAATCGTCTCCCGAGCCAACAATTGTGCAAATTGATGGTCTCGAGCCCATCTTCTTGAGCTGACGAATCGTCAGCAGCATCTCATCCACGACCATCCTCTGGTCGTGCGGGAGCTTGGCCACCTGTAGCTGGCGCGGCTCGCTTCGCTCAGCGGTGTACGCTATGAGCGACACCTCATCGTTCGGGGTTGACTCGCTGACATAGAACTAGTGTCTCTTCTACTCGCTGACTGCCTTCTTCGGCAGCATGAGGTCGAGGAAGGGGCCCTTGTTCTTCAATTGGAACGTGAGGCCGCCTGCTGGTAGCATCGGGCTGTCGGCTCCTTCGCGGCCGACGCAACCATGAAACAGCTCTTGCCATAATGGGAAATAGGGGCGGCACCTTAGATAACATTCATAGAACGCCACGAAAATGGCGAGCTGCTCGATGCTGTGAGGCCCCTGATCGGAGGGCTTGATGGCGTAGTAGGCATAGAACCGTCGGAAGAAGATTGACGTGGGGAACCCCATCCCCCTCTCTAGCTGGCTGGTGAAGCAGATGAACTCGCTGGCGCAAGGATCTGGTTCCACCTCTTCGTCCGAGGGGATTCGCCATCTTCCGGTGCAGAGAATCCCTACGTCTTCGAAAGATTTTAGCGTCTCCCTGGTGCACTTGGAATTTCCCCACAGTTCCTTCGGGGGCGCCATCGGATCGGAGATCTGGGCTCGCTAACTCGCTCTGAAGATTCTGGATCGAGAGGAAATGGGAGATTGAAGGGCGCGTGGAATCGGAGGAAATGTGAGGAATACCGCAACTCACCCGTCACTCTCCTTATATAGCGGTTGTCTCCCGCCAATTTCGGAGGAGCCGTTACCGCGCGGTGATTACGCCCATATTACCGTTGGATTACCCAACGACTAGTTTGACCAAAAATGACGGTCCAACTTCGTCTACTCGACTCGCCGACCCATTCGCCAAAGATGCAATACGATTACTTGCCAAATTGGCGATTCGACTGATCGCCGATATTGCGACTGAAGGTACATGCCGAGGATTCTTTCTTTCATTAAAAGAGTCCACCGCTGATTCGACTGGGCGTCCAAATTGGACCCGGATACTCCGACTGCCAAAGAACACCTGCGACGAATCAACACTGGCCTTGGGGACTACTGATGGGATATGCCGAGAGGGGTATACCCAGCAGGACGTTCCCCACTGGATCATGCTCTCAGCGAGTGGGCCTGCAGGATGGCGACTGGACCGCGACCCAAGAGGGAGCCAGGCGACTGGAAGCTGAAGGCCCAGAAGCGTAGCTAGGCCCAGTCGGATTAGGTCAAAACCCTCTGAGTCCTTATCCAGCTCGGTTGTAGATCTGTAAACCCTAGCGAGGTGACCCTATATAAACCTTCCTAGGGCACGCATAACACTTACGTTCCATCATACACCCCACGACTCGCCGCTGAGCTCGCCCATTGTAATCTCTCGATAATACAATCTAGCAGGAGTAGGTCTTTACCCTCCAGGGGGCCGAACTTGGGTAAAACCTTGTGTTTCCGCCCTTATCTCGCACCGCAGATGGCTAGCCGCCCTTGCCCCTCGTTCTACTACTCGCTGCCACTCGCAGCATCTGACGTGGCCATTCCCACGACAGTGGCTGAGTCCCGGAAGGTGGTGTTGGTGGTCCGCTCGATGTCGCGGAGCAGATGGATATCGGGGCGGCGGCCTCAAAGCTTTGACAGTGTTGAGGACTTGGATCTTGGGTTGTGTGGACAAGGTTGACCTAGCGCATCGACTTGGGCGAGTGTGTTGTCCGTTTGTTTCTTTGATTGTGGGTCTTGAGTTCGTCCAGTTTTCGCTAATTAACTGGAACCTTCTTCTTAATTAATAGATAAAGAAAAAGTTTCTGCCTTCGATTTAAAAAAAAAATAGTGCGCGTGTGCCGGGTACGGAGCAGCCTACGCGACGATCTGTACGACCATGATTTGGGCACATTACGACCTGGACAAGGGGGAGTGCCCAGACTTCCTCGTGCATTGTTGCTTCGGATGGTGCGGCGCCCTGGCCAGGAGTACCGTGAGCTCAAAGAACCGCGGCTTCGACAAGGGGATCGGTACGTCCAATGCACGCACGCCCTAATTAATCAGCTCTACTCCACCATTGTCTATTGATCAGCTGATTCGTTGCTTGAGAGGATGATGATGGGATCTGCTGTTTGTGTGCTTGCTTAAACTGGTGATGGGATCTGCTGCTTGTGTGACAAGGCTGGGAGGCAACCACGGAGCGAGCGGCAGAGGATGGGCGTCACATGGATGAAGGTGATGGGGGCGCCGGCCACGCCGGTTGGCATGACGAGATAGGTGGTGGCGAAATGATATATGCTGCTTTGCTACTGTGATTATGTACCATACTTGGAAGTGTCATATATTTTTTTGCGTGGAAAAGAGAATAAATTAAGATATAAGGGAGTTACAATCTTCAGCAATTTGGCTGCTAATCTCATCTGGGTAGTTAGCTAGCCAGACTGTCGTTCTAGGACCTACTCTGCCGAGTTTAGCGAGCTCATGGCTTACACAGCTTGCAGTCCTATCAATTATAGTAACTTTTAACATTTCTTTTCCGAATTAGATCCTTGATGACCCTTACTCTCGACGAGTACATGGATGTGTTGGGCGTGGACGCCTTGATCAGCTTACAGACTTCAGAGCAGTCTGTTTCTACCACAACAGGTATCAATGTCCAAACTAGGGCCAGGCTTAGCCCCTCCTCTAGCGCCGCTAGTTCTGCTTCGACCAAATCAGCGCAATTAAAAAGTTGGCGACACGCCGCAAAGGTTACCGTTCCCAAGCTGTCTCGCAGCACCATACCAGCACCCGCTGACCCATCTGCAACATATGATCCATCGATATTCAGCTTCATTTGCTCCCGCCCCGGCGCCGTCCACTTGTGCCTGGGTGTTGGACTCCGATCAGCGCTCCTCTTAGCTTTCTCCATGCCCAGGTCCTGACGCACAACTTCCTTCCCCTTAATTGTATCTGCATCAGGATGTTGTTTCAAAAAAATTAGAGAATCTAGGTAGCTCATAAGGAAGCGGCGGGAGCCTTCAATGATTGGGAGTGGTTTAAAGTGGGTTGCTTCATTGTGTGCAAACCATACACGCCAAAAGATCATCAGCACCATTGCCCGCTTTGTCGCCGTGATATCATGCAGGAAATGTAAGAGCCACTTAGTTCCTGTGTTGATTATTGTTTTAGAGGCGGAACGTCCCAATGTTCACTTAAAGCCTGTCATAAGTTCCGCACATGAGGGCATCTGACAAAAACATGGAACGTATCTTCCTCCTCCATGCCACATATCAAGCAAGTGGGTGTTGTTTTCAGGCCTCGTTTGCACTTGTTGGCCTGTGTAGCTAGGATGTTCCTTGCAATCTTCTACGCTAGTACTCTGACCTTAGGTGGCATCGGGCACTTCCAGATTAATTTCCATGCCGGTCGTTCTCCTTGTGGTCTCTCGCTTGATGCACCTACTCCCATGTCAGTCAAGCGTTCCTTGCAGGCCAGGTTATAGGCACTACGAACAGTGAACAAGCCCCTTTTGTCTGGTTGCCACGCAATGAAGTCAGGATCATGATGCTTAGATGGTTTGATCTTGATGATCGCCTCGACGTCGATCGACAGAAAGTATGTGTTCAGGCGCTGTAGGTTCCAGGTACCGTCTGGGTGGAGGAAGTCGGATACCCATTTGAATATGTAGTTTTGTGGCTTCCTGGTGATGGTTTTATACACTGTGGTTCTTGGTATCCAGGGGTCTCGCCAGGCGTGGATGTTCGCTCCTGTGCCTACTCGCCAGATGGCTCCTCGCTTGAATAATTCAAGACCATACTCAATCGCACTCCAGGTGGCAGATTTGCTCCCCGAGAAGACAGTATCCAATAAAGAGCCATTAGGGAAGTACCTTGCTTTAAGGATTTGGGCACAAAGAGTATCAGGGAAGTGAATCAATCGCTAGGCCTGCCTCGCCAATAATGCTTGATTGAAAATGCGCAGGTCTCTGAAGCCCAAGCCACCTTTACACTTAGGCCTGATCATATAATCCCATGCAATCCAATGCATTTTCCGTTTGCCCTCTTCCTTTCCCCACCAGTAGTCTCTTATCATTTGTGTGAGCTCATCACATAGTCCCAGGGGGATTTTAAATACACCCATAACATATAAGGGGAGTGCTTGTGCAACTGCCTTGATCAGGATTTCTTTTGCTGCCTGTGTCAGATGATTATCATCCCACTCAACTAGTTTCTTTGCCAGTCGTGCTTTAAGGCTTTTGAATTTCTCCTTGCTCATCCGGCCTTCTGGGGTGGGGAGCCCTAGATATCTTGCTTCGAAGGTTTCCTGTGTCACTTGTAGGATTTGCTTGACACTATTCTTTGTCTCCGGTGGGCACGACGCATCAAAGAGGATAGAGCATTTTTGAGGATTGAGGAGCTGCCCTGTCCCTGTCGCATAGGTGTCAATAATTTGCTTGATCTTGGTAGCATGCTCATGACATGCTTTAAAGAACAAAAGACTGTTGTCTGCAAACAATAGGTGCGACACTCATGGCGCTCTCCTGCACACCCGAATGGGTTCCACCGTATTATCCTGCACCTCCTTTTGAATTAAGGCTGAGAGACCATCTGCTACAAACAAGAACAAGAAAGGTGATAGGGGATCACCCTGTCGTAGACCACGAGAGGGCGAAAACGAATCCAGAAGGGCTCCATTAAGTTTAACCTGATACCTCACAGTGGTGAGACACTCCATTATCCAATCCACCCACATGTGAGCGAAACCCATTCTTTTCATCGTTTCCTTTAAAAATCCCCAATCAACTCTGTCATAAGCTTTTGATAGGTCCAGCTTATAGGCACAAAAATTATTTTCCTTATTTTTGTTGCATTCCATGAAATGTAAGCATTCAAAGGCTACAAAGGCATTATCTGTAATTAGTCTTCCGCGGACGAACACACTTTGATTCAGAGAGATAAGCTCTCCCAGGATCGGTATCAGCCTATTCACCATGCATTTTGCCACAACTTTATATAAAACAGTGCATTAGCTAATCGGTCTGAAGTCCTTCAGAGTTTCTGGTTAATCCACTTTGGAAATGAGAATAATAGCAGTGTTATTCACTCCTTCGGGCATTTTACCTATGGCAAAAAATAACTGACTGCGTTAATTACCTCTGCCTTCATAGTCGCCCAATTCCTTTGATAGAATCTGGCCGGGAAGCCATCCACTCCCGGGGCTTTTAGCGGTCCGATTTGAAATAGCGCATCACCAATCTCCTCATCGGTGAAGTCTCTACAGAGGTCATCATTCATATGGGTAGTGACCTTTGCCTGAAACAAATTTACAAGCTCATTAGAATTTAGGTTAGGGTCCCGACAAAAGAGCTCCTTAAAATAGGATCTGGCCATGTGTTCCATAGTGCTGGGTACTTCCTGCCAAACACCGTTTTCATCTTTGAGCTTTTTTATTTTGGTTTTCCTTGCTCGCCAGATCGCACGTTGATGGAAATACTTCGTGTTGTACTCCCCTTATTTCAACCAGGTTATGCGCGACCGCTGAAGCCACATCATTTCTTCTCTATAGAGAAGCTCATTTATATAATCAGTGACCCTTCTGATTGATACGTCGGAAATGTATCTATAATTTTTGATGTTCCATGCTTGTTTAGTATCTACTTTGATTTGCTTTGTCTACACTTTGAGGGTTTTTTATATCTTTTCTGGAACTAACCTATTAACAAGTTGCCACAGTGCCAGTTGCATGTTTTCTTCTGTTTTTGGTTCCGGAAAGGCAGAAAATCAATATTCTCGGAATTGGACGGGACAAAAGCCAAAGTCAATATTTTTCCATGGGCGACACGAATCCATAAGACGAGACGGAGGGGCTCCACGGGGTGGCCACACCCCCTTCCTCGCCTCCTCGCCTATAAGAAGCCCCTGATGCAGAAACCCTAGGCACCCGATCAAAACTCCACGAAACCTTCTGTAGCCGCCGCCACCATCGTCCCTAGATCGGGGAGGATCTGAAGTTCTTCCCGGCACCCTGCCGGAGGGGAAATCATCCCGGAGGCCTTCTTCTCCGGTACGATACGTGAGTAGTTCCACCTTGGACTATGGGTCCATGTAGTTGAAGGGTTTCGCGGCATAGTAAAAAAAAAATTTCTACAGATGCGAACAGAGGGAAAGCCAAGATCTAATCTAGGATATGAAATCAACGAGAGAGATTGGATTAGATCTTCATACCCTTGAAGATTCGCACAGCGGAACGTTCGTCGGAACGTGGGTGATGTAGTCGTACTCGCTTCTCCTCCTCGCGATCCGATCCGATCTAGCACCACAAGTGGCGGTGCCTCCGTGAGATGCACACGTGCAGCACCTCGACGTCTCCTCCTTCCTCGGACCAGCAAGTATGGTGGAGAGATAGATTGGATCTACAACACGACGGCGTGGTGTATATGGTGGAGAATTTCTGCAGCAGGGCTTCGCCTACAAACAGTCGGGAGGGAGAGAGGAAAGCTAGCAAGGCGGCTAGGGTTTGGAGGAGAGGTGTGTGGGGTTGGTGCGCCCCCACCCCTCTTTATATAGAGGGGGGGCGTAGCCCTAGCCCCTCCCCCAATCCCAAAGGATAAGGAGTGGGGGGCATGGACTCTCCCCTCTTCTAGAAACCCTATCTCTAGTTTAAACGATTTAAACTCTCTAGGATCGGCTGGGCCCTATGGGGCCTTGTGCCCCTGGCCCAATGCGTCCAGGACACTCCCTCATAGGCCCATGCCCCCTCCCGGAAGGTGGGGCCACGTTGGTCCCCTTCCGGAAGGTTCTAGAAGCTTCCGGTACAATACCGATTAACCCGGAACAATTCCGAACTCCAAAAACTGCACTGCCTTATATGAATCTTATTCTCCGGACCATTCCGGAACCTCTCGTGATGTCTCGGATCCCATCCGAGACTCCGAACAAAAATTCATAAACCAATTATCCAATCTATCCTAGCGTCGAGATACGTTAAGTGTGTGACCCTGCAGGTTCGAGAATATGCAGACATGATCTTCTATCAATAATCAACAGCGGGGTCTGGGCACCCATATTGACTCCCACACATTCATCGATGATCATATCGGATGAACCACGATGCCAAGATTCAATCAATCCCATATATATATTCCCTTCGTCTCGCGATATTTTACTTGCCCGAGATTCGATCGTCGGTACCGTCATACCTAGTTCAGTCTCGTTCACAGCAAGTACTTTACTCGTTCCGTAATCCGATATCACTTTGTGATTAACTCCTTAACCACATGCTTGCAAGCGGTGTTGATATCGATTACCGAGTGGGCCCAAAGTATATCTCTCCGACTTGGGAGGGACAAATTCCATCTCGATACATACAACCCAACAGATACTTTCCGATCACCTGAGAGACACCTTTATGATCACCCTCTCATAGGATGACGTTTGATGACCTCAAAGATTTCTTCCGGTACCAGGGAGTTGCATTATCTCATGGTCTAAGGAATACAATATTTGACATAGGAAAAGCTTCGCAAAGATGAACACGATGAAACGATCTAATTGCTTCGCTTAGTTTGGGTCTGTCCATCATATCATTCTCCCAATGATATGATCTCATTATCAATTGAAAACTCATGTCTATGGTTAGGAAACCTTAACCATCATTGATCAATGAGCTAGTCCTTAGAGGCGTACCAGGGACACGGTGTTGTTCACAAACCACACAAGTATTAATGTTTCCGCTTAATACAATTCTAGCATGGAATATAAACTTTATCATGAACAAGAATTATAATAATAACATCTTTATTATTGCCTCTAGGGCATAATTCCAACAGTCTCCCACTTGCACTAGAGTCAATAATCTAGTTTACATCTGGCAACAATCTCACACCCATGGCACTGAGGTGTTGATCATGTTTTACACGTGGAAGAGGTTTAGTCAATGGATCTGCGACATTCAGATCCGTATGTACTTTGCTAATCTTCAGATCTCCATCTGCTATATAATCTCGGATTATATGAAACTTGCGGTTGATATGCTTGGTCTTTGGATGATATCTTGGTTCCTTAGCGAGTGCTATGGCGCCAGTGTTGTCACACAATATCTCCAGTGGGTCCAATGCACTTGGAACCAAGCCAAGCTCAGTGATGAAGTTTTTGATCCAAACTCCTTCACTTGACGCTTCTGCAGCAGCCATGTATTCCGCTTCCACTGTAGATCCCGCGATCACGCTTTGCTTGCAGCTTCTCCAGCTCACAGCTCCTCCATTCAAAATATAAACGTATCCTGTCTGAGATTTGGAATC
Source organism: Avena sativa (assembly GCA_916181665.1). Classification (NCBI taxonomy): domain Eukaryota; kingdom Viridiplantae; phylum Streptophyta; class Magnoliopsida; order Poales; family Poaceae; genus Avena; species Avena sativa. The sequence goes on from OV702284.1 coordinate 384,158,490, forward strand.
ATCCTTGTCGGTGTCGAAACTAGCATCGACGTAACCTTTTACGACAAGCTGTTCATCACCCCCATAGACTAAGAACATTTCTTTAGTTCTATTTAGGTACTTTAGGATGTTCTTCACGGCTGTCTAGTGTTCCACTCCTGGATCACTTTGATATCTGCTCGTCAAACTAAGAGCATTGGACACATCCGGTCTAGTACACAGCATGGCATACATGATGGAACCTATGGTCGAGGCATAAGGCACTTTGCTCATAGCTTCCCTATCATTTACCGTAGCTGGACACTGAGCCTTGCTCAATATCTTACCTGACAACATAGGCACTGAACCTTTCTTTGCCTTATCCATTCTGAACCTTTTCAGAACTTTGTCTAGGTATGTACTCTGGTTTAAATCTATCAGGCGTCTTTGTCTATCTCTATAGATTTTGATGCCCAATATATAAGCAGCTTCACCTAGGTCTTTCATTGAAAAACACTTGTTCAAATAACTCTTCACATCGTTAAGCATGTTGATGTCATTTCCGATAATCAATATGTCATCCACATACAGTACCAGAAACGTCACCGAGCTCCCACTCACTTTCTTGTAGATACAAGCTTCGTAGCAATTTGGAACAAATCCAAAACTCTTGATCACTTGATCAAAACGAAGGTTCCAACTCCGAGATGCTTGCTTCAGTCCATAAATGGAACGCTGAAGTTTGCATACTTTACTAGCATCCTTAGGATCGACAAAACCTTCGGGTTGCATCATATACAACTCTTCATCAATGTTCCCATTGAGGAAAGCAGTCTTGACATCCATCTGCCATATTTCATAATCATGAAACGCAGCAATTGCTAATAAAATCCGAATGGACTTAAACATCGCTACGGGAGAGAAAGTCTCATCGTAGTCAACACCTTGAACTTGTCGAAAACCTTTTGCGACAAGCCGTGCTTTATAGACGGTAACATTACCATCCGCGTCCGTTTTCTTCTTGAATATCCATTTGCACTCAACGGCCTTTCGGTCGCTAGGAGGATCCACCAAAGTCCATACTTGGTTTTCGCTCATGGATCCCAATTCGGATTTCATGGCTTCCAGCCATTTCTCAGAGTCTGGGCTCATCATCGCTTCCTCATAGTTCGTAGGTTCACTGTCTTCTACCAACAAGACAGTCAAGACAGGGTTGCCGTACCACTCAGGAGGGGCACGCGACCTTGTCGACCTGCGACGTTCAGTAGCAGCATCGTCCGAAGCTTCATGATCCTTGTCATTAGCTTCCTCTATTGTTGGTGCAGGCGGCACTGGAACACTTTCAGGTGCTGCGCTACTCTCCAATTCAAGAGAAGGTTCAATAACCTCGTCTAGCTCTACTTTCCTCCCACTCACTTCTTTCGAGAGAAACTCCTTCTCAAGAAAGGAACCGTTCTTTGCGACAAACACTTTGCCTTCGGTTCTGTGATAGAAGGTATACCCAATAGTTTCCTTAGGGTATCCTATGAAGACGCATTTCTCCGCTTTGGGTTCGAGCTTGTCCGGCATCAACTTCTTGACGTAAGCTTCGCGTCCCCAAACTTTAAGAAACGACAACTTAGGTTTAGCACCAAACCACAGTTCATACGGTGTCGTCTCAACGGATTTAGATGGAGCCCTATTTAAAGTGAATCCAGCGGTTTCTAATGCATAACCCCAAAATGATAACGGAAAATCAGTAAGAGACATCATTGATCGGACCATATCTAATAGGGTTCGATTCCGGCGTTCAGACACACCATTGCGTTGTGGTGTTCCGGGTGGCGTGAGTTGTGAAATGATTCCACTTGCTTTAAGATGCGTGAGAAAATCATAACTCAAATATTCACCTCCACGATCGGATCGTAGAAACTTAATCTTTCTGTTACGATGGTTCTCCACTTCATTCTGAAATTCCTTGAACTTTTCAAATGTTTCAGATTTATGTTTCATTAAATAGATATACCCATATCTACTTAAGTCATCGGTAAAAGTGAGGAAATAGCGATATCCACCGCGCGTCGAAACACTCATCGGTCCGCATACATCGGTATGTATGATTTCCAACAAGTCCGTTGCTCGCTCCATCATACCGGAGAACGGGGTTTTTATCATCTTGCCCATGAGGCATGGTTCGCATGTGTCAAATGATTCAAAATCAAGAGACTCCAAAAGTCCATCAGAATGGAGTTTCTTCATGCGCTTTACACCAATATGACCTAGACGACAGTGCCACAAATAAGTAGTATTATCACTATTTACTTTGCATCTCTTAGCCTCAATGTTATGGTGTGTGTTTCATCCCTTTCGAGATTTAGAAGAAATAAACCATTCACAAGAGGTGCATGACCATAAAAGATGTTACTCATATAAATAGAACAACCATTATTCTCTGATTTAAATGAATAACCGTCTTGCAATAAACACGATCTAGAAATAATGTTCATGCTAAACGCAGGCACATAATAACACTTATTAAGGTTTAAAACTAATCCCGAAGGTAAAACTAAGGAGAGCGTGCCGACGGCCATCACATCAACTCTTGATCCGTTGCCAACGCGCATCGTCACCTCATCCCTCGCAAGCCGCCGTCTATTCCGTAGCTCCTGTTTCGAGTTACAAATATTAGCAACTGAACCGGTATCAAATACCCAGGCACTACAACGAGGGCTAGTAAGGAAAACATCAATAACATGTATATCAAATATACCTTTGATGGTGCCAGCCTTCTTGTCCGCTAAGTACTTCGGACAGTTGCGCTTCCAGTGACCCTTGTCCTTGCAATAGAAGCACTCAGTGTCGGGCTTAGGACCAGACTTGAGCTTCTTCTTAGCAGGGGCATTGCGCTTGCCACCGCCCTTCTTGAAGGGTTTCTTTGCTCCCTTACCTTTCTTAAAGGAGGGCTTGTTGACCATCAACACATGATTATCCTTCTTGATGTCCACCTCTGCAGCCTTCAGCTTTGCGAAGAGCTCGGTGATCGTATCAGTGGAACCAATCTGATTATGAGTCACTACAAAACTTTTGTAGCTGGGAGGGAGTGATTGCAGAACCCTGTCAATCTTGAGCTCCTCTGGAATCGTGCATTCCAGTTGCTCAAGGCGTTGAGTGTAGCCCGACATCTTTATGGCGTGCTCACTAACGGAACTCCCTTCCTCCATCTTGCAGTTAAAGAACTTCTCGGAGATCTCATATCTCTCAGAACGGGCCTGAGTCTGAAACATGGTTTTCAGCTCCTCGAGAATCTCGAAGGGCCCGGGATACTCTTCAAAACGATTTTGAAGCTCCGGTTCCATAGCAAACAACATGGTGCTCTTAATCACACCATAATCATCTTTGCGCGACTGATAGACAGCTTTCTCATCAGCCGCGCAGTTGCAGCAGGGGGGTCACCTAACGCTTTCCCAAGGACATAGTCCTTTTGTCCGCCAGACAGAATGATTCTTAGATTGCGGAACCAATTGGTGAAGTTAGACCCACTGTTTCTAAGCTTTTCCTTCTCAGCAAAAACGTTGAAGTTGAAGTTGGACTTGGCCATGTGATCTACAGTATTTGCAAGTACAATTTAGACTATGTTCATGATAAATAGTTCAATTTAATCAAATTACTAGATGAACTCCCACTAAATTCAACATCCCTCAAGTTGTTTAGTGAACACGATCCAAATTCACCACACCTAATCCGATCATCACGAGAAGAGATGTGGTTTCAATGGTGGACAACAAAGTGTCGATCATATCACTCATATGACTCATGCTTAACCTTTCGGTTCTTGTGTTCCGAGGCCATGTCTGTACATGCTAGGCTCGTCAAGCTAGACCCAAGTATTTCTGCGTGTGCAAAACTGGCTTGCACCCGTTGTATGTGAGCGTAGAGTCTATAGCACCCGATCATCACGTGATGCTTGGACACGACGAACTTTCGCAACGGTGCATACTTGGGGAGAACACAGTTTTTATCTTGATCTTTAAGTGAGGAATCATCTTATAATGCTACCGTCGCGATCTAAGCATAATAAGATACATAAAGGGATAAACATCACATGCATATAACTTTATGTGACATGGTATAGCCAATCCTCGCGCAATGATCTCCATCTTGTGCGTTCCGGCATGATCTCCATCACTCCACCATGATTGCCTCCACCACGAATAGCAACTACAACTATTGCTAACTACTTAGCGATAAAGTAAAGCTATTACATGGCGTATAAGAAGTTGACTCGCAGGTCATACACAATTATAAAGACAACCATATGGCTCCTACCGGTTGTGTACTCATCGACATGCAAGTCGTGAAACATTACAAAACATGATCATCGCATACAATATACACATCACATCTTGGGCCATACCATATCACAGAAAACACTCCCTGCAAAAACAAGTTAGACGCCTCTACTTTGTTGTTGCATGTTTTACGTGGCTAATGGGAGTAGATGCTAAGAATGATTCTTACCTACGGAAAGCCACAACGGTGATATTATGGTTGCCAAACTCCGGTGTTAATCCCATGACAACTATAGTGAGAGAAACTGACATCCACCAGCCGCATGTGTGGAACAAGCCACACGTCAAGTGCGGAGCCGGTCTCGCGAACAACGTCGCGTAAGGTTGGCCTGGACCGCTTCAATCTCACTATCCCGCGTCATAAGAAGAACACAAACAAGAGGCTTGCAACAGAAAACATCAACGCCCGCAACAACCATGTTGCGTTCTACTCGTGAAACACATCTACGCATAGATCTAGCTCTGATACCACTGAAGGGTTTCGCGGCATAGTAAAACAAAATTTTCTATGGATGCGAACAGAGGGAAAGCCAAGATCTAATCTAGGAGATGCAATCAACGAGAGAGATTGGATTAGATCTTCATAACCTTGAAGATTCGCACAGCGGAACGTTCGTCGGAACGTGGGTGATGTAGTCGTACTCGCTTCTCCTCCTCGCGATCCGATCCGATCTAGCACCACAAGTGGCGGTGCCTCCGTGAGATGCACACGTGCAGCACCTCGACGTCTCCTCCTTCCTCGGACCAGCAAGTATGGTGGAGAGATATATTGGATCTACAACACGACGGCGTGGTGTATATGGTGGAGAATTTCTGCAGCAGGGCTTCGCCTACAAACAGTCGGGAGGGAGAGAGGAAAGCTAGCAAGGCGGCTAGGGTTTGGAGGAGAGGTGTGTGGGGTTGGTGCGCCCCCACCCCTCTTTATATAGAGGGGGGCGCAGCCCTAGCCCCTCCCCCAAGCCCAAAGGATAAGGAGTGGGGGGCATGGACTCTCCCCTCTTCTAGAAACCCTATCTCTAGTTTAAACGATTTAAACTCTCTAGGATCGGCTGGGCCCTATGGGGCCTTGTGCCCCTGGCCCAATGCGGCCAGGACACTCCCTCATAGGCCCATGCCCCCTCCCGGAAGGTGGGGCCACGTTGGTCCCCTTCCGGAAGGTTCTAGAAGCTTCTGGTACAATACCGATTAACCCGGAACAATTCCGAACTCCAAAAACTGCACTGCCTTATATGAATCTTATTCTCCGGACCATTCCGGAACCTCTCGTGATGTCCCGGATCCCATCCGAGACTCCGAACAAAAATTCATAAACCAATTATCCAATCTATCCTAGCGTCGAGATACGTTAAGTGTGTGACCCTGCGGGTTCGAGAATATGCAGACATGATCTTCTATCAATAATCAACAGCGGGGTCTGGGCACCCATATTGACTCCCACACATTCATCGATGATCATATCGGATGAACCACGATGCCAAGATTCAATCAATCCATATATATATTCCCTTCGTCTCGTGATATTTTACTTGCCCGAGATTCGATCGTCGGTACCGTCATACCTAGTTCAGTCTCGTTCACAGCAAGTACTTTACTCGTTCCGTAATCCGATATCACTTTGTGATTAACTCCTTAACTACATGCTTGCAAGCGGTGTTGATATCGATTACCGAGTGGGCCCAAAGTATATCTCTCCGACTTGGGAGGGACAAATTCCATCTCGATACATACAACCCAACAGATACTTTCCGATCACCTGAGAGACACCTTTATGATCACCCTCTCATAGGATGACGTTTGATGACCTCAAAGCTTTCTTCCGGTACCAGGGAGTTGCATTATCTCATGGTCTAAGGAATACAATATTTGACATAGGAAAAGCTTCGCAAAGATGAACACGATGAAACGATCTATTTGCTTCGCTTAGTTTGGGTCTGTCCATCATATCATTCTCCCAATGATATGATCTCATTATCAATTGACAACTCATGTCTATGGTTAGGAAACCTTAACCATCATTGATCAATGAGCTAGTCCTTAGAGGCGTACCAGGGACACGATGTTGTTCACAAACCACACAAGTATTAATGTTTCCGCTTAATACAATTCTAGCATGGAATATAAACTTTATCATGAACAAGAATTATAATAATAACATCTTTATTATTGCCTCTAGGGCATAATTCCAACAGTAGTAGCTAGCTGGTTGTATCTCCTCCTTGTGCTTTCATGTATAGATCTTGTGAGCTCTGTTCATGATCAAGATCTAATCTATTTGTAATAATAAATGTTGTGTTTGCGGGGATCCGATGGATACTGAGATTACTATGTCAGATTGATTAATGGTTTTGTCTTTATGATTCTATCATGTCTGTGTTGTTTGTGATCTTGCATGCTCTTAGTTGTTAGTAGCTATCTTGGCCACGTAGTTGCTAGTGACTCCAAGAGGGGGTATTTACGCTCGATAGTGGGTTCATGCCTCAAGTTTCCAAGGGAAGTGACAGAAATCCCTTTGGTTGTAGATGTGTTGTTGCTACTAGGGAGAAAACAACGGTCTCTTGTTCATAGAACAAGTGGATTTTTTACCTTACACACTTTGCTTAAAGCAGTTGTATGTTGCTTGCAACTTAATACTCGAGGGGGTTCGGATGATAACCCAAAGGTGGAATACTAGTCATAGATGCAGTTGGATGGCGGTCTATGTATCTTGTTGTATTTCCCAATCGAATCTCATAGGATCTTTTTGTCTGGTATTGCATTGTTATGCCTTGATCAGTTCCTATCAATTGCCCTATTGTAATTTGTTTACCCTTCATGCCATGTTGTTTATCTAAGGAGAGAACCTCTAGTGAACTATGGACCACGGTCCAATCTTTACCATTGATACATCATCCACTGTTACTGTTTACTTGTTGCAAACCATCACCACCTTCCACACCATACGTTTAATCCTTTGTTACAGCAAACCGGTGAGCTTGACAACCTCACTGATTCGTTGGGGCAAAGTCTTGAGTTTGTGTTGTGCAGGTTTCCGCGTTGCTTGCAACACCTATGTGACGTTTCCTTCCTCATACTGGTTCGATAACCTCGGTTTCTTACTGAGGGAAGGCTTGCTGCTGTGCTACTTCACACCTTGCTCTTGGGGTTCCCAACAGGCTCTACACATAGCCATCAAAGCTTTCTGGCGCCGTTGTCGGGGAGGCTAAGGATGTCTTCACAAGGGGAGTCCTCCACTTCCTTTCTCCTTACTTTGTTTTTAGTTTGCTTAGTTTCTTTTGCTTGGTTTTGTTTGCCTCTTTTCAAAAACTCCAAAAAAATTAGTCTAGTTTGGTTTGCTTTCCCTATTCAAAAACACACAAAAATTAGTTCATACTCTAGTTTCCACCTTGCTCTAGCTCACCATGTTGTTCCCCAAGGTCGCCCTGAAAGATCTTGCAATAGGTAGTGGCTCCATAATTGGGAAAGGTAATATTGAAGAATTCTTTAATCAAGCATGAGGATATTTAGGATAAATCTATAGCAGAGCTTGCTCCTAATTATGAGATTGCTGCAGCTTCTTTAGTTCATATGTTGGAGGCTAGGTTTGTTAGCCTTAACCCCATGATACAGTTTTTGTTCCTAAAACAAAAGGAAGAAAAGAAGCTGAAAAGAGAGAATTCATTTTTGAAACTTTACTAAAAGAGTTCCATGATGTTGCTAGGAAAGCCAAAAAGGTCTTTGAGCGTTTCACTATACTAGGCTCAAGTGTAGATGTTGTGGGTACTTCTAATAAAACTAAGCCTAGAAAGGAATTTAAGATACCCATACCCATTAAGCTTGCTGGAATGCATGAAGCCTTTGAAAAGAATTTTGATTGGATTGCTCCTGAAAATATTTTTGATGAAATCAGTAAACCAAAGAGAGATGAGAAGGGATCCTCCAAAACCCATTTGGATGAGATACCTTTCATAGTTGAAGACTTTGCAAGTATTGATGTTAATGCCTCATTTGAAAATACTTGATTCTTCTTGCTTCTTGCGCCTAACTTAAAGGCGTTAAAGAAAAGTACTTGTTAGGAGATAACCCAAGAGTTTCCTTGAGTCTTGGAAGTTATTACTTCAGTAATGACCTCTCCTTATCCTTTTTGTTTGCTTTTTGTGCCAAGAATGACCTCTAATGAGAGGTAAGTAAGACTTGGGGAGTTGCTGTCCCGAAACAGATTTCTGTCCTCCACCATAAAAATTCGTGAGGAGTCTCTATAAGTTGTATTGAGCTGAAAATTTACAAATAAATTCCCCAGCATGTTAGCTAACTTTCGTTAGTTCAACACTGTTTTATTTGAGCAACATAAGATTTCAAAAAAATCGGTTTCTACCTGCTGGTCTGTTTTGGCAGATTTCTGCCATTATTTGCATTTGCTTCTTATTGATTCCTTTTTGAGTTCTCTTTTGGGTAATTGAGCTTTTTGAAGGAGTTGCTACAGTAGAATGTGTTTTTAGTGAAAAGTTTTCTGTTCCAAAGCTTTGCCTAAGGGTCTATTATCTTTTGAATAAACTAATGTTGTTAATGAAGATTGTGTGAAGTTTTGTATGAAGGAAAAAATTCCAGGTGTAGAGAGAGAATGATGTAATGAGATGAAGAATGGACAAAAGCTCAAGCTTGGGGATTCCACCCCGGTGTCACCCCAAGAAATATCCAAGAGGAAAAAGCGTTAAAGCTTGGGGATGCCCGAGGCATCCCCTTCTTCATCAATAAAAAGCTCGGGTCTATCTAGACACCTCGTTTTTATTGTTTCATGCACAGTTGTGTTGTTCTTGGAGCGTCATAGTTTTTTTTTGCTTTGCTTAGTTTGTTTTGTTTGCTTGAATAAAGTAGTTTGGACCCCGTTCTTGTTGTGTTGTTTCAAATAAGTCAATTGGTGTTGGAAAGGAGTAGGACGTTCCTGCTTGAAAGTGCAAGAGGACCTTGCATTGACCGTGACTTAGATTTTAGCATGACATGCTAGGTGTTGTTTTGACCTTATGCCTAGTGATTATTGTTGTAGCATGTTTTGTTCCAAACAATTGGGATTGCTTAGTGTGCCTTGAAGAAATTATGCGTTGTTTTAGCATGCAAAAGCATAGTATTGTGGTATTCCCCTTTGATGCTTTGTTTGGGTTGATTTGGCACATGCTCACACCATGTTATGACTATGACAAGTCACTATAGCCTCCATGATTATTTAGTTCTTGACTTGTAGTACCACTCTATGCTTTGATTAGTAATGTTTTGTTGCTCTTCATGATTATGGCCACTATTGCTCTCTTAGTTGGTTGCTCCCAGTCTTTGCTAGCCTCCACTTGTATGAGTAAGCTCTACTCATGCTTATAACTCCCAAGAAACCAAGTTATTCCAAAGTGTCCACTATAAACTATTATGCATGGTGTGTTACACCATTCCAAGTATATTCTTGTTTTTAGCTATCTTCCAATTAAAATCTATATTGTTATGTGAAAACTTAGTGATTAAAGCCCTCACAAACTTGATGGCACACTTTATATTATTTGCCCCTAATAAACTTGAACCATTGTGTTGTCTATGTTGTATATGCTTGCACTTATACGTTGAAATTAGCAGAACCATGCTGTCATGGGGAACGTTTTCAACATTGCACTTGTACTTTGTACTTTGTTGATATCATGCTCTTTTGTCTATGGATGTCACCGGTGTGAAATAAAGAGGGAGCTTGTAAGTCCATGGAGTTTGTATTTTGTGTTAGAGAAACGCCTGGGGCGCTAGCCTAAGCCATGCCTAATCATGGTGGAAACTTGCAGCACCACCATAGTGAGCTATCTATGAAGCATCCTCATTAAAAAGCTATGCACATAGTAAACAAAAAGATCGCTAAGATGCTTATTGTCTCCTTGTCTTGTCATTTTGGTTATGGGATAGCTCATGTACCATGTGCAAGGGGTACCCCGTTGGCGGATCTCTATGATACGCATGTACTTACAATGACAAGAACTTATAGGTTACTAAAGTTGAGTAGCATGAGGTGTGGCCCTCGTATTCAAGGGACTTGAGATTGACAACTTATACTTTGTCAAGCATATACTCCATAGTTTGTTCACTTTAATCTTAATCACTTCAAGATGCTTATGATAGGGGCAATGAGGGATGAAAGCTAACAAGTACCATAATTTTTGGAAGCTCTTTTTGAAACTTGAAATCCCTGTTTCCCTTTATGAAGGGCCTTTCTTCCACTATTATTGAGTCTCCACCTTCTACCTTTATGCACCATTAAGAGAGCATAGTTGCCATTCTTAGTTCTATGTGTGTGTCCCAAAACTTATTGATTGATGCATATTGAGATATTACTTGTTCTTGTGCTATTTGTTTCTAGTCACCCTTGTGAACTTTGAAGGTGTCCTATGCATATATTTTCTACTCTATGAGGGACAAGTTGATTGCCATTATGCCATGTTTTCTGTATGTGAAACAAACAAACGTTTTTCAATGCATGTTATTCATGATCTTTGTATGTAGCCTTTTTTCATGTTGCATGCATAGTTACTTTGTATTATTGTTAGAAATCCATCTTTCATGCACATGTTTAGATTTCTTTGATCCCAGCTTTAAATGCTTGCAAATGGTTTGATCTTGGTTTTGATGGCGCATGTCACCTCAAAAATTATTCTTTTATCACTTACCTACTCGAGGACGAGCAGGAGTTAAGCTTACGGATGCTTGATATGTCGAAAACGTATCTATAATTTTTTATGTTCCATGCTTGTTTAGTATCTACTTTGCTATGCTTTGTCTACACTTTGAGGTGTGATGGTTCTTGACGTGGATCACTTTGTTGGAAACCCCAAGAGAAAGGTGTGATGAGCACAACAGCAAGTCTTCCCTTAGTAGAGACCGAGGTTATAGAACCAGTATGAGGAAGGAAACGTCACACAGGTGTTGCAAGCAACGCGGAGACCTGCACAACACAAACTCAAGACTTTGCCCCAATGAATCAGTGAGGTTGTCAAGCTCACCGGTTTGCTATAACAAAGGATTAAACGTATGGTGTCGAAGGTAATGGTTTGCAGCAAGTAAACAAGTAACAGTGGAAGATGTATCAATGGTAAAGATTGGACCGGGGTCCATAGTTCACTAGAGGTGCTCTCCTTAGATAAACAACATGGCATGAAAGTTAAAAAATCTACAGCAGGGCAATTGACAGGAACTGAGCAAGGCATAACAATGCAATTACTAGTCAGAAAGATCATATGAGATTCGATTGGGCAATACAACAAGATACATAGACTGTCATCCAACTGCATCTATGACTAGAAGTGTAGGGTTCGCAGCATAGAAAACAAAAATTCCTACGATGGGAACTACGTACCAAGATCTATCTACTAGATACAAACAACGGGCGGATGTATATCCGTAGAGAACATACCCTTGAAGATCGAAAAAGCTTAACGAGTCCGAACTCGTGGTTGATGTAGATGATCTCTTGCCAATCTCAAGATCGAGAGGAAGTCCTTAGCACCGCAACTTAGCAGCGCATCCGTGCTCGCACACACGTCCGAGGCACCGAGCAATCTCCGCCTCCTTGCTCCAGCGATGCAGCGTAAGCACAACTCTTTCTTGCCGAATATCCACCGGGAACATGTATCTCTCTAGTCTGAGACCATGGGTGATAAATTCTAGAGGGGGAGAGAGATCCTTCACGAGGAGGTGTGAGTGAGAAGTGAGGAGGGGGTGCCTTTTATAGGAGATTGGGAACCCCAAGGGGGTGGCCGGCGCATGGGGCTGCCCCCTTTCCCTCCCCTCATTCATGTGGGTGGACACTCCACTCACAAAAATCCCTTCAATTCCCTCCACTCAAAATCCCACTCAAAATTTCTATTAAATTTCCACCAAATTTAATGCAAACTCTCATTAAATAAAACTCCTTTTATTTATTCAGAATTTTGTCAATTACTTTAATGACAAAAATTCACATATAAACCCTTGCTAGTATTCCATTTCACATGCAAAAACACTTTCTGCAATTTCACCCGAAAACCTGTTTCGGTATCTAGTGAAATAAATTCTTGCGCTTGTTATTCTTTCCGGCATAAAACTTTTGCTCCAATTGGATGTCGGTGTCTCTTAAGTGTGTCACCTTACGGTTCGCGAATAATGTGTACATGATCGAGACCCCTCTCAGATCAATAATCAGAAGCGGGATCTGGAGACCCATACTGACTCCCACACATTCAACGATGACTTTCTTGTGATCGTCGGAACCTTTTACGCTAGTATTTTAATCCCTTTGTTTAGCGATATATTACATGTCCGATATCCGATCATCGGTATATCCATACCTAGTTTGATCTCGTTACTGACATGCACTCTTTTCTCGTTCCCGTGATATAACATTCTAGTGATCAAATCACTTGCTTGCAAGCTAACCAATGTGATATCACCGAGAGGGCCCAGAGTATATCTATCCGTCATCGGGATGAACAAATTCTACTCTCGATCCATGGGCCCCAACATAACACTTTATTAGTTCTGAACCCATCTTTATAATCAACCTATTACGGTGTGACGTTTGATGTTATCAAGAAACTCTTCCGGTGTTAGTGATTGGCATGATCTCATGGTCTAAGGATTAGGATCACTTCGTAAGTTGTTATAGCAATATAAAATCAATGACTTTGATCGTAATGCTATACTTCTGATGAATGTTCATCACACCATTACACTAATATTGTGATCTCGTTATTAACAACATCCAATGTCTATGATCAGGAAACTTTGATCATCTTGTTAATCAACGAGCTAGTTTATCAGAGAGGCATAACTAGGAACTTTCTGTTTGTTTATTAAACACACATGTATTAACGTTTCCATATTAATACAATAATAGCATGCAAAATAAACATCTATCATATACCTGGAATACACATAATAAACACTTTATTATTGCCTCTCAGGGCATATTCCCTTCAGTCTCCCACTTGCACTAGAGACAATAATCTAGTTACATAGTGATGAATCTAACACCCATGGAGTTATGGTGTTGATCATGTTTTTATCTAGGGAGAGTTTTAGTCAACGGATCTTCTACAGTGAGATCCGTGTGTACTTTACAAATCTTTATATCTCCATCCTTGACATGCTCGCAGATGGAGTGAAACCAGCGCTTAATATGCTTGGAATTCTTGTGAGACTTTGGTTCTTTGGCATTGGCAATGGCACCATTGTTGTCACAATAGATGACCATTGGTTCCAACGCGCTCGCAACCACACCTAGTTTAGATATGAACTCCTTCATCCAAACCGCTTCCTGAGCCGATTCCGAAGCAACAACATATTCGGCCTCCGTTATTGATCCCGCCACCACAGGTTGTTTGGAACTCCTCCAACTAACCGCTCCGCCATTCATGAAAAATACGTATCAGGATTGAGACTTAGAGTCATCCGGATCGGTGTCAAAGCTAGCATCGACATAACACTTAGCGACAAGCTCTTCTTCACCTCCGTACACAAGAAACAAATCCTTAGTTCTTCGCAAGTACTTAAGGATATTCTTGACCGCTATCTAGTGTTCCGAACCTGGATCCGATTGGTAACTACTAGTCAAACTAATAGCATGTGCCACATACGGTCTTGTACATAGCATGGCGTACATTATAGAGCCTATGGCTGAAGCATAGGGGACTTTGTCCATTATCTCTCTTTCTTCCGCCATAGCCGGACTTTGAGTCTTACTCAATGTCTTGCCTTGCAACATAGGTAAGAACCCCTTCTTACTTTTGTCCATTTTAAACTTCTTTAAAATCTTCAAGGTATGTACTTTGTGATAGCCCTATTAGACGCCTAGATCTATCTCTATAGATCTTTATGCCTAATATGTATGACGCTTCACCTAGGTCCTTCATTGAAAAATTGTTGTTTAGATAACTTTTAACACTGTTTAAAAGATCTATATCATTTCCGATCAATAATATGTCATCCACATATAATATCAGAAATGTCACATTGCTCCCACTCACTTTATTGTAAATACAAACTTCTCCATAAGTTTAGACAAATCCAAACTCTTTGATCACCTCATCAAAGCGGAGATTCCAACTTCGTGATGCTTGCTTCAGTCCATAGATGGATCGCTGAAGCTTGCACACCTTTTTAGCATCCTTAGGATCGACAAAACCCTTTGGTTGTATCATATACAACTCTTCTTCAATATTACCATTGAGAAACGCGGTTTTGACATCCATCTGCCATATCTCATAATCGAAATATGCAGCAATTGCTAACATAATCCTAACTGACTTTAGCATCGCTACGAGAGAGAATATCTCATCGTAGTCAACTCCTTGAATTTGTCGAAACCCCTTTGCGACAAGTCGAGATTTATAGTCGGTTACATTACCATCAGCATCAGTTTTCCTTTTGAAAATCCATTTATTCTCCACGGCCTTTTGGTCATGAGGTAAGTCCACCAAGTTCCAAACTTTATTTTCATACATGGATTCCATCTCGGATTTCATGGATTCTAACCATTTGTTGGAATCCGGGCTCATCATCGCTTCTTCATACGTCGCAGGGTCATCAATTTTATCAACCATGAAATTCATAACAGGGTTTCCATACAGCTCGGGAGTTGCACGCGTCCTGCTAGACCTGCAAGGTTTGGTAGTACTCTCTTTCGGAGTTTCATGATCATTATCATTAGCTCCTTCTTCAACTGGTGAAGCCAACTCCGGAACGACTTCCGGCGCTGCGCTACTCGCCATACTTTGAAGAGAAGGTTCAATAACCTCTTCGAGTTCTACCTTCCGACTACTCACACCTTTCGCGAGAAACTCTTTCTCTAGAAAGGATCCATTCTTGGCAACAAAAACCTTGCCCTCGGATCTGTGATAGAAGAAATACCCAATAGTTTCCTTAGTGTATCCTATGAAGACGCATTTTTCCGCTTTGGGTTCGAGTTTATCCGGTTGAAGTTTCTTCACATAAACATCGCATCCCCAAACTTTAAGAAATGACAGCTTAGGTTTTTTTCCAAACCACAATTCATACGGTGTCTTTTAAACGGATTTAGATGGTGCCCGATTTAAAGTGAATGCATCAGTTTCTAGTGCATAACCCCAAAATAACAACGGCAAGTCCGTCAGAGACATCATAGATCGAACCATATCCAATAAAGTACGATTACGACGTTCCGACACACCATTTCGTTGTGGTGTTTCGGCAGGTGTGAGTTGTGAAACAATTCCACACTCTTTCATATGAGTGCTAAACTCGTAACTTAGATACTCTCCTCCACGGTCGGACCGTAGAAATTTGATCTTTCGATTATGATGATTTTCCACTTCACTCTGAAATTCCTTGAACTTTTCAAAGGTTTCAGACTTGTGTTTCATCAAGTAGATATAACCGTATCTACTCAAATCATCAGTGAAAGTAACAAAATAACGATATCCACCTCGCGCCGACACACTCATTTGATCACATACATCAGAATGTATGATTTCCAATAAATCTGTCGCCCGTTCCATTGAACCGGAAAACGGCGTTCTAGTCATCTTGCCCATAAGGCATGGCTCACATGTATCAAATGATTCAAAATCAAGTGATTCCAAAAGTCCATCCGAATGGAGCTTCTTCATGCGTTTAACGCCAATATGACCTAGACGGCAGTGCCACATATATGCGGATATATCATCATTAAGTTTAATCCTTTTAGCATCAACATTATGAATATGTGTAACACTATTATCGAGATCCAATAGAAATAAACAATTCATCATCGGTGCATGACCATAAAAGATTTCATTCATATAAATAGAACAACCATTGTTCTCAGATTTAAATGAATAACCACTTCGCATCAAACACGATCCAGATACAATGTTCATGCTCAGTGCTGGCACTAGATAACAATTATTCAAGTTTATTACTAATCCCGACGGCAAGTGGAGAGGTAGAGTTCCGACGGCGATCACATCAATGCTTGATCCATTGCCGACACGCATCTTGACCTCACCCCTTGCTAGCGGTCGCTTGTTACGCAACCCCTGATTCGAGTTACAAATATTAGCAACTAAACCGGTATCAAATACCCAGGTGCTACTGCGAGAACCAGTCAAGTACACATCAATAACATGTATATCATATATACCTTTGTTTGCCTTGTCGGCCTTCTTGTCTGCCAAATACTTGGGGCAGTTGCGCTTCCAGTGGCCAGTTCCCTTACAATAATAGCACTCGGTATCAGACTTAGGGCCAACTCGGGGTTTCTTTTCAGGCACGGCAACTGGCTTGCCGCCCTTACTTCCCTTCCGTTTACCCTTCTTGTCTTTCTTGAAACCAGTGTTCTTATTGATCATCAACACTTGATGTTCCTTCTTGATCTCCACTTCTGTAGTTTTAAGCATTGATAGAAGCTCGGGGAGAGACTTCTTCATGCCTTGCATATTATAGTTCATCACGAAGCTCTTATAGCTAGGTGGCAGAGACCGCAGAACACGATGGATGCCTAAGTCAATGGGAATCGATATTCCCAAGGACACAAGCTTATCGGCGTAACCCGACATCTTGAATACATGCTCAATTACGGACCTGTGCTCTTCCATCATGTAGCTAAAGAACTTTTCTGAAGCATTGTAGCTCTCTACAGCAGCATGTGTGTCAAAAATCATTTTCAACTCACCCATTGTATCAAATGCATTGCAGTTTTCGAAACGCTTTAGAAGTTCTGGATCTAGCCCATACAATATGCCGCAATGAACTAAGTTGTGGTCCTCCTGACGAGTCTAATAGACATTCTTCTCCTCGTCAGGGGCATCATCGAACGGTGGGGGTCCTAGCGGCGCTTTTAGCACATATTGCTTTTGTGCAGCAGAGAGGAGAATCCTCAAATTCATGGCCCATTCGGTAAAGTTGCTATCGTTCATTGCAAGTTTCTCTTTCTCCATGAACACATTGAAATTAAAAGCAGGTGGTGTCATCTACAACAGAATTTGTAAAGTTTAGACTAAGTTTATGATAGATTGAGTTCAACTAATCCACATTAAGACTGAACTCCCACTCAAAAATGACATCCCTCGTGCCTTTTTGGTGATTACATGAACCAAATCCACTACACCAAGTTCGATCATCACGTGAGTCGGTGTAGCTTCAAGGCGAGCATCAAATGGGCATCATATCTACTATATGACTCATGCTTAACCTTTCGGTCCATGTTCCGAGGCCATGTCTATACATGCTAGTCTCTCCAAGTAAGAACCTTAGTATTCACGTGTGTAACTGTCTTACACCCAAGATATGGTCATGGATCCAAGAACACCTGATCATCACGTGATGTCTTGGAGCGACGAAAACATAATCGGTGCATACTTAAGGAAGAACACATTCTTATCTTGATATTTAAATGAGGGATCATCTTATTATGCTAATAAAATGCCAAACAAGAAATATAAGATGCTATCAAACATCACATGTGTATAAGTGAAATGATATGGTTCCCGCATATGATCTCTATCATGTGCACCGTGGTATGATCACTATCATACCTCTATGTGTAAGGCCAAGGTCTATGGAACTTACACGTTATGTGTGTTGTAAGAGTATCATCTTATACTTCTACTTACAACATCACCATATCATAACACTAGCCCAGCAACAATCTAAACTAGACACCTCTAATTTATCCATTGCAAGTTTTACGTGGCTTAGGGCTTTCGAAGATAGAACCGTTCTTACCTACGAACATGAACCACAACGAGGATAACCAAATTGTTGACAACTCGTTGCAAATTATATATTGACTATAGTAGGAGAGACAGACACCCGCTAGCCACTTATGCAAACTAGTTGCATGTCAAGCGTGGAACAGGTCTCATGTGCGAGGACATGTAAAGTTTGTCCGGGACGCTTCATCCCACTATGCCACCAATATCCAAAATACAACTAAGAAGCAATAACATGATCACCATCACCCACATACTCATATGTGTACTACCCGTGTAAACATATACGCATAGATCCGGCTCTGATACCACTATAGGGTTCGCAGCATAGAAAACAAATATTTTCCTACGATGGGAACTATGTACCAAGATCTATCTACTAGATACAAACAACGGGCGAATGTATATCTGTAGAGAACATACCCTTGAAGATCGACAAAGCTTAACGATTCCGAACTCGTGTTTGATGTAGATGATCTCTTGCCGATCTTAAGATCGAGAGGAAGTCCTTAGCACTGCAACTTAGTGGCGCATCCGTGCTCGCACACACGTCCGAGGCACCGAGCAACCTCCGCCTCCTTGCTCCAGCGATGCAGCAGAAGCACAACTCTTTCTTGCCGAATATCCATCGGGAACATGTATCTCGCTAGTCCGAGACCATGGGGATAAATTCTAGAGGGGGAGATAGATCCTTCACGAGGAGGTGTGAGTGAGAAGTGAGGAGGGGTGCCTTTTATAGGAGAGGGGGAACCCCAAGGGGGTGGCCAGCGCATGGGGCTGCCCCCTTGCCCTCCCCTCATTCATGTGGATGGACACTCCACTCACAAAATCCCTTCAATTCCCTCCACTCAAAATCCCACTCAAAATTGCTATTAAATTTCCACCAAATTTAATGCAAACTCTCATTAAATAAAACTCCTTTTATTTATTCAGAATTTTGTCAATTACTTTAATGACAAACATTCACATATAACCCCTTTCTAGTATTCCATTTCACATGCAAAAACACTTTCTGCAATTTCACCCGAAAACTTGTTTCGGTATCTAGTGAAATAAATTCCTGCTCTTGTTATTCTTTCCGGCATGAAACTTTTGCTCCAATTGGATGTCGGTGTGTCTTAAGTGTGTCACCCTACGGTTCGCAAATAATGTGGACATGATCGAGACCCCTCTCAGATCAATAATCAGAAGCGGGATCTGGAGACTCATACTGACTCCCACACATTCAACGATGACTTTCTTGTGATCGTCGGAACCTTTTACGCTAGTATCTTAATCCCTTTGTTTCGTGATATATTACATGTCCGATATCCGATCATCGGTATATCCATACCTAGTTTGATCTCGTTACTGACATGCACTCTTTTCTCGTTCCCGTGATATAACATTCTGGTGATCAAATCACTTGCTTGCAAGCTAACCAATGTGATATCACCGAGAGGGCCCAGAGTATATCTATCCGTCATCGGGATGAACAAATTCCACTCTCGATCCATGGGCCTCAACATAACACTTTATTAGTTATGAACCCATCTTTATAATCAACCTATTACGGTGTGACGTTTGATGTTATCAAGAAACTCTTCCAGTGTTAGTGATTGACATGATCTCATGGTCTAAGGATTAGGATCACTTCGTAAGTTGTTATAGCAATATAAAATCAATGACTTTGATCGTAATTCTATACTTCAGACGAATGTTCATCACACCATTACACTAATGGTGTGATCTTGTTATTAACAAGATCCAATGTCTATGATCAGGAAACTTTGATCATTTTGTTAATCAACGAGCTAGTTTATCAGAGAGGCATAACTAGGAACTTTATGTTTGTTTATTAAACACACATGTATTAACGTTTCCATATTAATACAATAATAGCATGCAAAATAAACATCTATCATATACCTGGAATACACATAATAAACACTTTATTATTGCCTCTCAGGGCATATTCCCTTCAAGAAGTCCACCTTCAGGTTATCATCTGAACCGCCTCCAGTATTAAGTTGCAATCGACAGACAACTGCTTTAAGAAAAGTGTGTAAGGTAAATAGTCCACATGTTCCATGAACAAGAGACCGTTGTTTTCTCCCTAGTGGCAACAACACATCTACAACCGAAGAGATTATTGTCACTTCCCTTGGAAACTAGAGGCATGAACCCACTATCGAGCATAAATACCCCCTCTTGGAGTCACTAGCAACTACTTGGCCAAGATAGCTACTAACAACAGAGAGCATGCAAGATCACAAACAACACAGACATGATATAATCATAAAGACAAAACCATTAATCAAACCAACATAATAATCTCAATATCCATCGGATCCCCGCAAACACAACATGCATGATTACAAATAGATTAGATCTTGATCATGAACGGAGCTCACAAGATCTATACATGAATGCACAAAGGAGGAGATACAACCATCTAGCTACTACATGGACCCATAGTCCAAGGTGGAACTACTCACGTATCATACCGGAGAGAAGGCCTCCGGGATGATCTCCCCTCCGGCGGGGTGCCGGGAAGAACTTCAGATCCACCCCCCCCCCGATCTAGGGACGATGGTGGCGGCAGCTATAGACGGTTTCGTGGATTTCTGACCGGGTCCTTAGGGTTTCTGCATCGAGGGCTTCTTATAGGCGAAGGGGGAGACCGAGGCGGCCGCTAGGGTTGGAAAACCATAGCCAGGCGCGGGCTAGGGCCCCCCGTGCCTAGGGTGGGTATGGCCCCCCTGGCTGGCCCCTCCGTCTCTCCTCTGGACTTCTTGTTCCCCACGAAAAGTAATTGACTTTGTCCTTTGTCCCGTCCAATTCCGAGAATAATTCTTTACTAACTTTTCTGAAACCAAAAACAGCAGAAAACAGGCATCTGGCACTGTTGCAACTTTTTAGTAGGTTAGTACCAGAAAATATGTAAAAAGCACCTCAAAGTGTGGACAAGTAAAGCAAAGTAGATACTAAACAAGCATGGAGGATCAAAAATTATAGATACGTTTCCAACGTATCAACATCCCCAAGCTTAACTCCTGCTCGTCCTCGAGTAGGTAAGTGATAAACAGAATAATTTTTGAGGTGAACATGCACCCTCACAATAAAGATCCAACCATTTGCAAGCATTGAAAGCTGGGATCAAATAACTCTAAACATGTGCATGAAAGATGGAGTTCTAACAATAGGACATTGTAACTATGCATGCAACATGACAAGCTACAAACAAAGATCATGAATAACATGCATTGAACAACGTTTGTTTGTTTCACATGCAGAAAACATATCATAGTGGCAATCAGCTTGTCCCTCATAGAGTAACAATTAAATGCATAGGACGCCTGCAAAGTTCACAAGGGTGACTAGAAACAAAAATCATAAGAACAAGTAATATCACAATATGCATCAATTAATAAGCTTTGGAACACTGCACACAGAATGACAACTATGCTCTCTTAATGGTGCCTAAAGGTATAAGGTGGAGACTCAAAAGTGGTGGCAGAAAGGACTTTTTTGTAAAGGAAGCAGGGATTACAAGTTTCAAAAAGATCTTCCAAAAATTATGGTACTAGTTAGCTTTCAACCCTCATTGCCCCTATCATAAGCATCTTGAAGTGGTTAAGGTTAAAGTGGAAAAGCTGGAGTATATGCTTGATGAAGTATAAGTTGGCAATCTCAAGTCCCTTGAATACGAGGGCCACACCTCATGCATACTAAACTTTGGGTCCAGGTAAGTTCTTGTCACTGTAAGTATTTGCATATCATTGAGAACCGCCAACGGGGTACCCCTTGCACATGGTACATGATCTTTCCCATAACCAAAATGACAAGACAAGCAGACAATGAGCATCTCAACAATCTTTTTATTTACCATATGCATAGATTTTTATTGAGGATGCTTCATAGATAGCTCACTATGGTGATGTTGTAAGTTTCCACCATGATTAAGCATGGCTTAGGCTAGCGGCCCAGGTGTTTCTCTAACATAGAATACAAACTCCATGGACTTACAAGTCCCCTATTTATTTCACACCGGTGACATCCATAGACAAAAGAACATGACATCAACTGAGTACAACAAGTTACAAGTGCAATGTTGAAACCGTTCCCCGTGACAGCACGGTTCTGCTAATTCCAACTTATAAGTGCAAGCATATACAACAAAGTTGTCACAATGGTTCAAGTTTATTAGGGGCAAAGAATATAAAGTGTGCCATCAAGTTTGTGAGGGATTTAATCACTAAGTTTTCACATAGCAAAATAGTTTTTAATTGGAAGATAGTTGAAAACAAGAATATACTTGGAATGGTGTAACACACCATGCATAGGAGTTTATAGTGTACACTTTGGAAAAACTTGGTTTCTTGGGAGTTGGAGGCATGAGTAGAACTTACTCATACAAGTGGAGGCTAGCAAAAGACTGGGAGCAACCAACTAAGAGAGCATAATGGCCATAACCATGCAGTGCAACAAAGCATACTAATCAAAGCAAAGAGTGGTACTACAAGTCAAGGACTAAATGATCATAGAGGCTAATGGTGACTTGTCATAGTCATAACATGGTGTAATCATGTGCCAAGTCAACCCAAGCAAAGCATCAAAGGAGAATACCATAATACTATGCTTTTGCATGCTAAAACAACGCATAATTTCTTTAAGGCACACCTAGCAATCCCAAATGTTTGGAACAAGACATGATACAGCAATAATTACTAAGCATAATGCTAAAACAACACCTAGCATGTCATGCTAAATTCTAAGTCACAGTCAATGCAAGCTCCTCTTGGACTTCAAGCAAGAACTTACTACTCCTTTCCAAACACCAAGCAACCTTATTTGCAAAACAACACAGCGAGAACGGGGGTCCAAACTACTAAAGCAAACTAAACAAACTAAGCAAAGAAAACGAAAACTAAGACGCTCCAAGAACAACACAACTGTGCATGAAACAATAAAATTGAAAGTGTCTAGACAGACCTGAGCTTTTTATTGATGAAGAAGGGGATGCCTTGGGAATCCCCAAGCTTTGACGCTTATACCTCTTGGATATTTCTTGGGGTGACACCATGGTGGCATTCCCAAGATTGATCTTTTGTCCATTATCCATCTCCTTGCATCATTCTTTCTCTACACCTGAAATTTTTCCTTCATACAACACTTCACACAATCTTCATTAGCAACATTAGTGTATTCAAAAGATATTAGACCACTGGTAAAGCTTTGGAACAGCAAGGCTTTTCACTAAAAACACAAGCTACTGTAGTAACTCCTTCAAAAAGCTCAATTTACCTGAAGAGAACTCAAAAAGGAATCAATAAGAAGCAAATGCAAATGATGGCAGAAATCTGTCAAAACAGACCAGCAGGTAGAAACCGATTTTTTAGAACATCTTCTGTTGCTCAAATAAAAAAGTGTTGAACTAACGAAAGTTATATAACATACTGGGGGATTTATACGTAAATTTTTAGCTCAATCCGAGTTACAGAGCCTCCTCACGATTTTTTTTGGTGGAGGAAAGAAATCTGTTTCGGGACAGCAACTCCCCGAATCTTACTTCCCTCTCATTAGAGGTCATTCTTGGCACAAAAAGCAAAAACAAAAGGATAAGGAGAGGTCATCACTGAATTAATAACTTCCAAGACTCAAAGAAACTCTTGGGTTATCTCCCAACAAGTACTTTTCTTTAACGCCTTTAAGTTAGGCACAGAAAGTTTGAGAAGATGCTCACATAAGAATTATGAATTGAAGTTAAAGAGAGCATCAAGAAGCAAATTCAAAACACATTTTAGTCTAACCTAATTCCTATGCATAGTAATCTTGTAAGAAAATAAATCAAAGAATCACATAGTAACAAGAATGGAAAACAAAACAAGTGCAACTTCAAGATTTTCAACATAAAGAGGGGAAACTTAATATTGTTGAGATACATAAGACCATGTTTCCCTCTCTCATAATAACTTTCAGTAGCATCATGAATAAACTCAACAATATAACTATCACATAAAGCAGGCTTTTCATGATCTACAAACACATAATTTCTATCAAGCTCAAAAATAGTGGGACTAAAACCTTCACAGGTTTTACCCAAAGTAGATATTTCAAAAGGATCCACAGGAACATAACATTCATCTTCCTTTGGAAAGCATGGGGGACAATAAAATAATGTAAGAGATAAAGAGTTACTATCATTAGAAGTTAGGCATGGGTAGATAATCCATTCTTCCTCCTTTTGCTCATCACTCTCCTCCTCTTTTTCATCTAAAGAGCTTCTAGTTTCAACAATTTCTTCTTCCATAGGCTCCTGCAAGGCATTAGTCTCTTCCATTTGTGGAAAGCACCTATTAAAATATTCACGAATATAGCCATTTTCTTCCTTGTAATTATCAAAGCAAAATTTAAGTATCTCATAAACCTTATGTTCATAAGGTGCATCATCAGTATTTTCAAGCAAACTAGCAAGTTCAAATGCACCCTTGAAAGAAATAAATTATTCAATTTGTTCCACATCATAAAAGTCATAATTTCCTTTAACATAAGAAGATATGGTAGCATTATCATTGTACTCACATTGAAAACGCAGGTGTTTATACCTCCTACAGCAACACGATTTATCAAAGCAATAAGTAACATTATAAGTAGAGCACACCTCTCTAGCAATAGTATTCAATTTATCAATTTGTTCTCATAAGTGTTTCCCTTTTTGTGACAAACGGTGTTCCTTATAATACTACCTTTCTTCTTCCGTGAACCCACCTTGGCAATAAGAACTAGTTTCAAAGAAACCATCCATTGATAGAAAGCATGACCAAGCAAGGCAATAACAAACCAGCAACTAGAGCAGGGACTAATTCTTTTGTGTTTTTTTTTGAAAAGAGGCAAACAAAACCAAACAAAAGAAACTAAGCAAACTAAAAACAAAGTAAAGAGAAAGGAAGTGAAAGACTCCACTTGTGAATACGTCCTTAGCCTCCCTAGCAACGGCGCCAGAAAGTCTTGCTGGCTATGCTAGAGCCTGTTGGGAACCCCAAGAGCAAGGTGTGAAGCAGCAAGCAACAAGTTTTCCCCCAGTTGAGACCGAGGTTATCAAACTAGTAGGAGGAAGGAAACGTCACACAGGTGTTGCTGGCAACGTGGAGACCTGCACAACACAAACTCAAGACTTTGCCCCCAACGAACAGTGAGGTTGTCAAGCTCACCGGTTTGCCGTAACAAAGGATTAAACGTATGGTGTGGAAGGTAATGGTTTGCAACAAGTAAACAAGTAACAGTGGAAGATGTATCAATGGTAAAGATTGGACCGGGGTCCATAGTTCACTAGAGGTGCTCTCCTTAGATAAACAACATGGCATGAAGGGTAAACAAATTATAGCAGGGCAATTGACAGGAACTGAGCAAGGCAAAATAATGCAATTACTAGTCAGAAAGATCCTATGAGGTTGATTGGGCAATACAACAAGATACATAGACAGTCATCCAACTGCATCTATGACTAGAAGTCCACCTTCAGGTTATCATCCGAACCCCTTCCAGTATTAAGTTGCAAGCAACAGACAACTACTTTAAGCAAAGTGTGTAAGGTAAACAGTCAACATGTTCCATGAACAAGAGACCGTTGTTTTCTCCCTAGTAGCAACAACACATCTACAACTGAAGAGATTATTGTCACTTCCCTTGGAAACTAGAGGCATGAACCCACTATCGAGCATAAATACCCCCTCTTGGAGGCACTAGCAACTACTTGGCCAAGATAACCACTAGCAACGAAGAGCATGCAAGATCACAAACAACACAAACATGATAAAATCATAAAGACAAAATCATTAATCAAACCAACATAATAATCTCAATATCCATCGGATCCCCGCAAACACAACATGCATGATTACAAATAGAATAGATCTTGATCATGAACGGATCTCACAAGATCTATACATGAAAGCACAAAGGAGGAGATACAACCATCTAGCTACTACATGAACCCATAGTCCAAGGTGGAACTACTCACGCATCATACTGGAGAGAAGGACTCCGGGATAATCTTCCCTCCGGTAGCGTGCCGGAAAGAACTTCAGATCCCCCCGATCTAGGGACGATGGTGGCGGCGGCTACAGACTGTTTCGTGGATTTCTGATCGGGTCCTCAGGGTTTCTGCATCGGGGGCTTCTTATAGGCGAAGGGGGAGACCAAGGCGGCCGCCAGGGCTGGCAAACCCTAGCTAGGCGCGGGCTAGGTCCCACCCGCGCCCTAGGGTGGGTCTGGCCCCCTGGCTGGCCCCTCCGTCTCTCCTCTGGACTTCTTGTTCCCCACGGAAAGTAATTGACTTTGTCCTTTGTCCCGTCCAATTCCGAGAATATTTCTTTACTAACTTTTCTGAAACCAAAAACAGCAGAAAACAGGCATATGGTACTGTTGCAACTTGTTAGTAGGTTAGTACCAGAAAACATGTAAAAATCACCTCAAAGTGTGGACAAGTAAAGCAAAGTAGATACTAAACAAGCATGGAGCATCAAAAATTATAGATACGTTTCCAACGTATCAGGTCCAAACTACTTTATTCAAGCAAACTAAACAACCTAAGCAAAGCAAACGAAAACTAAGACGCTCCAAGAACAACACAACTGTGTATGAAACAATAAAAACAAAGTGTCTAGACAGACCTGAGCTTTTAATTGATGAAGAAGGGGATGCCTTGGGAATCCCCAAGCTTTGACGCTTGTATATCTTGGATATTTATTGGGGTGACACCTATGGTGGCATCCCCAAGCTTGAGCTTTTGTCCATTCTTCATCTCATTACATCATTTTCTCTCTACACCTGAAACTTTTCCTTCATACAAAACTTCACACAATCTTCATTAGCAACATTAGTTTATTCAAAAGATATTAGACCACTGGCAAAGCTTTGGAACAGCGAGGCTTTTCACTAAAAACACAAGATACTGTAGCAACTCCTTCAAACAGATCAATTATCCAAAAGAGAACTCAAAAAGGAATCAATAAAAATCAAATGCAAATAATGGCAGAAATCTGTCAAAACAGACCAGCAGGCAGAAACCGATTTTGTTGAACATCTTCTGTTGCTCAAATCAAAAAGTGTTGAACTAACGAAAGTTAGCTAACATACAGGGGGATTTATTCGTAAATTTTGAGCTCAATCTGAGTTACAGAGACTCCTTATTAATTTTTATGGTGGAGGACAGAAATCTGTTTCAGGACAGCAATTCCCCAAATCTTACTTCCCTCTCATTAGAGGTCATTCTTGACACAAAAAGCAAACAAAAAAGGATAAGGAGAGGTCATTACTGAAATAATAACTTCCAATACTCAAGGAAACTCTTGGGTTATCTCCCAACAAGTACTTTTTTTAACGCCTTTAAGTTAGGCACAAGAAGCAAGATGAATCAAGTATTTTCAAATGATGAAGCAACCTTCTTGTTCTTTCCTTTCTTACATTTCTTCTTTTTTTAGGGAAGATATGATTGCTTACCTAAGTATCAAAATGCATGATGCCTTTTCCCACATCTATCACTTCCCCAAGGTGTTTCAGTAGAGATCTTCCAAGTGTGATTTGTCCTTTGCCTACACATTCAATAACAAGATAATCAGTAGTCACCATTTTCCCTGAGATTTTTGTAAACACACCTTCAGCTATTCCAATGGATAATATAGTGTCATTGTTGGTAAGAGATATTTCCTCCCCTCCTCCAGTGAGCCCCCAAAGACTCAAGGAATCATAAATATCTTTAGGCATGAGGCAAAATTCAGACATGATATCACAGCGAGCATCAAAAAGTGTAGTGTTTATTGAGACTTTGATTGTGAAAAACCACTTTGAAGGCTCGGAATTTATGGGAACATAATCATGGTAAGCCCTAAGCGTGTGATATCAACTATTCATAGCGTCAGTACTGGTCTCAAGAGTGTTCAACCTAGCAAAAATATTTATGAAAGAGGAATCAGACTTGCCAGGTGTACCATAAATCATGATTAATTTCTTTATGGCATCAAAAGCTTCACCTCAGTACATAGCAAAAAATCTTTCTCAGCCACAGCATCCAAAGCATATCTATAACGAAGAGCAATACCGCGGTAGAAACTATCAATAACCAAGCTAAGGCGCACCTTAGGCTTAATTTCCCTCTGTAAAGCAGAGATTCTAGACCAAGCTTCTTTAAAACTTTCTTCACTTTTTTGCTTAAAAGTGGAGATTTCTACCATAGGGGAAATAAAGGTTGGTCCAAAACCACACATGGTAGCAACTAGAGTAGGAACTAATTTTTTTGTGTTTTTCGAAAAGAGGCAAAGAAAACCAAGAAAAAGATACAAAGCAAACTAAAAACAAAGTAAAGAGAAACGAAGTGGACTCCCCTAGTGAAGACGTCCTTAGCCTCCCCGGCAATGGCGCCAAAAAACTTGTTGATGGTGCTTGACGTGGAGCACTTCGTTGGAAACCCCAAGAGCAAGGTGTGATGAGCACAACATCAAGTCTTCTCTCAGTAGAGACCGAGGTTATCGAACCAGAAGGAGGAAGGAAACATCACACAGGTGTTGCAAGCAACGCGGATACCTGCACAACACAAACTCAAGACTTTTCCCCAACGAATCAGTGAGGTTGTCAAGCTCACCGGTTTGCTGTAACAAAGGATTAAACATATGGTGTGGAAGGTAATGGTTTGCAGCAAGAAAACAAATAACAGTGGAAGATGTATCAATGGTAAAGATTGGACCGGGGTCCATAGTTCACTAGAGGTGCTCTCCTTAGATAAACAACATGGCATGAAGGGTAAACAAATTATAGCAGGGCAATTGACAGGAACTGAGCAAGACATAACAATGCAATTACTAGTCAGAAAGATCCTATGAGATTCGATTGGGCAATACAACAAGATACATAGACTGCCATCCAACTGAATCTATGACTAGAAGTCCACCTTCAAGTTATCATCCGAACCCCCTCCAGTATTAAGTTGCAAACAACAGACAACTACTTTAAGCAAAGTGTGTAAGGTAAACAGTCCACATGTTCCATGAACAAGAGACCGTTGTTTTCTCCCTAGTGGCAACAACACATCTACAACCGAAGAGATTATTGTCACTCCCCTTGGAAACTAGAGGTATGAACCCACTATCGAGCATAAATACCCCCTCTTGGAGTCACTAGCAACTATTTGGCCAAGATAGCTACTAACAGCGGAGCGCATGCAAGATCACAAACAACACAGACATGATAGAATCATAAAGACAAAACCATTAATCAAACCAACATAATAATCTCAATATCCATCAGATCCCCGCAAACACAACATGCATGATTACAAATAGATTAGATCTTGATCATGAACGGAGCTCACAAGATCTATACATGAAAGCACAAAGGAGGAGATACAACCATCTAGCTACTACATGGACCCATAGTCCAAGGTGGAACTACTCACGCATCATACCGGAGAGAAGGCCTCCGGGATGATCTCCCCTCTGGCCGGGTGCTGGGAAGAACTTCAGATCCCCCTGATCTAGGGACGATGGTGGCGGTGGCTACAGACGTTTTCGTGGAGATTTGATCGGGTGCCTAGGGTTTCTGCATCGGGGACTTCTTATAGGCGAAGGGGGAGGCCGAGGAGGCGACCAGGGGGGTCAAACCCTACCCAGGCACGGGCCCACCCCTGGGGGCGCCTAGGGGGGGTGGCTGCCCTGGCACGTTTCTCCGTCTCCCCTCTCGACTTCTTGTTCCCCACGGAAAGTTATTGACTTTGACATTTGTCCCGTCCAATTCCGAGAATATTTATTTACTAGGTTTTCTGAAACCAAAAACAGCAGAAAACAGACAACTGGCATTGTGGCAACTTATTAATAGGTTAGTACTAGAAAACATGTAAAAAGCACCTCAAAGTGTAGACAAAGCAAAGCAAAGTAGATACTAACAAGCATGGAACATCAAAAATTATAGATACGTTTCCGACGTATTAAGGTGTTTTTATATCATTTCTGGAACTAACCTATTAACAAGTTGCCATAGTGCCAGTTGCCTGTTTTCTTCTGTTTTTGGTTTCGGAAAGGCAGAAACTCAATATTCTCGGAATTGGACGAGACAAAAGCCAAAGTTAATATTTTACCGTGGGCGACACGAATCCAGAAGACGAGACGGAGGGGCGCCACGGGGTGGCCACCCCTCCCCCTCCCCTCCTGTGGCGCGGCCAAGTCTGGCCTGTGCCTAGGCAGGGTGTGGGCCCCTCGGGCACCCCCCGATGCAGAAACCCTAGGCACCCGATCAAAACTCCACGAAACATTCTGTAGCCGTCGCCACCATCGTCTCTAGATCATGGGGGATCTGAAGTTCTTCTCGGCACCCTGCCGGAGGGGAAATCATCCCAGAGGCATTCTTCTCCGGTATGATGCGTGAGTAGTTCCACCTTGGACTATGAGTACTCCGGTACCAATGAATAGCAAGTTGGTACCAATGAATAGTAAGTTGGTCTAGAGATCCTATTAAGCTGTCAGAATAGTACTAGTAAGATAAGTACAACTTAGGTGTAATGGACATGATGAGAAGCATCTAGTGTCGCCGTTTCCTAGAAATGCCCAATGGCATAGATTAAGAAGAACCAAATATTTAGGAAAAATCATGAATTCAATTTTTAGGTGCTAATTTGCTATGGGGGGGAGTAGCATCGTGTGAATGATGCAACCGGTCTTTGGACAATAACAATGATTACTGAAAGCAATAAATCATGTGAAACGTGCAACAATACAACTTTACAAAATATTAGAGAACACTACAATTTCGGACCACTCTAAGTACGTATACTACTAATGAGTGAAAACCATATACTATAAAAAATATGCATGGCCGAACATTTCGTTTATTAACTCTTGACTCAAAAAAGTTTAGATTAATCAAATGTGAAAATGTATAGCTTGATCAACTAAAATAGCAGTCTCTCAATTGCAAATGTAGGTCGTATTGTAGATGTTGATATTTTTTATATGCTTGATCAAACTTTACATATTTTAACTTTGCCCAAAAACGGATATGCGCTAGATGTAGGAAAAGTATCATGTACTCCCTCCGTTTGAAAATATGCTAACACAAACCTAAAACATCTTATATTTCTAAACGGAGGGAGGACATGAGACTAGCGATGTGTTTAGTGTGTAAACGGAACAAACAACTTGATGGTCCATGTCATGTAGAAATTAAACTATCATTTTCTACGTTATGAACTGATGATGACATCATGTCTATCCGCGAGGATTGATTGTCTTGTATATAATATTATAAAAGAAAATCTAAAGATTTATTAAAATCAACCCGTATTTTATCTCTGTAGATTTCACAATCCAACTTTTATAAAGTTTAGTTCACTTTTCAGTGAACCCATGCCAATTTTAGTTAACTACACATATTAATAAAACATACAAAATGGCTGCAAATTTCAGTACCAATGAATAGCAAGTTGGTTGCAAACTCCGAATAATCACTTTAGAGCACGGGATCCCCTATTTTTAAATTTTACAAAAAGCATCAAATTTCCGAAAAAAGATACCTACGTGTAGCCACTTTGACTAAATACATGTATGCAATTTTTCAACGAAAAATACGTTGTATTTTGAGTGCAGCAAAAAAGACAAATATGATAAAATTTGGAAAAACGGAGGCCCATTTAAAATTACACCGTTCATGTTCAGATCTAACATTTTCACTTTTTTGTTGAGGACAGAATACAAAATATTTTCACATGATTTTTCGTATACGCGTATTATAAATCATTATCTATCTCCCTACATTTTTTCAAAATTTTCTGAAAGTTTAGTTTTGAACTTTGCAGCAAAAAGGGCTCCAGGGACTGCCATATCGACGCTCTAGCGCAAACTTCTTGTTTATTACCATCATATAGGAAACACATACGTAGGGGCTAACTCTTGGTTACTTGTAACATTCAAGGTTTTTTTTTCATAGTTTTGAAATGTCAGATTAATTAAATAAGATGATTGATATGTTTGACTTTGTTAACACTGGTAGAAAAGGGTCCATGCGTCCCGGTTGGTAAGGGCCATTAGTCCCGGTTGCTCAACCGGGACGGGGCAATCGGGACTAAAGCTCAAACCTTTAGTCCCGGTTGCCCCACCAACCGGGACAAATGGGGCACACGTGGAAGCATCAGAGCGCGAGGGGGTGTGGAGCATTAGTCCCGGTTCGTAACACGAACCGGGACTAATAACCAAATGGGGCACACGTGGCGGCATCAGAGCGCGAGGGGGGGTGGAGCATTAGTCCCGGTTCGTAACACGAACCGGGACTAATAACCTGCTGCCGCGGCAGAGATTTGGCCCATTTCTCTGCCGCGGCAGAGAATTCATTTTGGCACATTTTATTGCCGCGGCAGCATTTTCGCCACTTTTTGTGCCGCGGCAGAGAATTCATTTAGGTTGTTTTATTGTTTATTTAGTGTTTTGCACTTATCAATGAAGGAACCTTATATTACACAAGATCATCATGACAACATTACATTCAATACACGGATCGAGTTCATGCACTACATACAAAAGTTGCTATTCGATGCTACCGGCCAATTTCTTGAAAGTTGCTATTTTTACAAATCCTATTGTCTATACACAGCCGAGTAGTATTCCCCTTGTGTGTTTAGGACTTCTGCATCCAAGAATCCCGCCAATTCCTCATGTATTGCTCGTATGCGATCCTTTGGCAGAAGACCGTCCCGTAGACGTTCGATCTGATTTAAAAAAGGAGTCAACCTATATGAATATGAAACTAAACACAATTTGATTGTAATTAAAAACTATAGAAATTGTTTACGTACGTGGAGTTGCTCTAAATTTCTGCCCTTCTCATCACACGTCTGCCGGATGAACTCGCATACATAGTATCCACATAGATTGTTACCTGGTCCCTGCGTCAGGCACTTTACGACAACAGAGTTCAATCAAAATAATAATCAAGCATGATAATAACTGTATCAAAACTAGAATCAAAGAGATGCGCGGATATAGCTAGTGGTGCTTACATCTAGTGGTTGAAATGTAAGCTCCTCTTTCCAAACACCCCTAGCCTTCTTGGTGAACCGTTTCCAAGCGCTGCTCGGCGTAGAAAGCGAATAAACTAAGTTATTAAGTACTTGATATCATAAAATTCACGAACGTTGCCGATATAGTGTCGTAATGATTAGAATTACCGCTGGAGAAGTATCTGCATGTCCTTCCACGTCTCAAGGGGTTTATGTTTCGAGTCCATGACTAGTACACGCCCTTTGTCAAGTTGAATGATTAACAGAATATAGTGGTACCTGCGAATGCATAACTAATCAATTATATACTTAACATCGAGTAAGCGAAATAGAAAGTGTATACAAGACAATAACACTCACTGGAAGTTGTAAGGAAATAGTATTTCCCTTTTGGTTTCTTGAAACCTTAACGCGTGTACTATATTATCCTCCGTATCCTGGGGGCTTAGTTTGAGATTAGCTTCATGAACCCAATATGGGTCAATGAAGCCAATGTCATAGATTTGTCCTCTGCTACATTCGAGAATCTTCATTCTGCATATTAAAGTATGATTATATATATGCAATAAACAAAATATTATAGATGGAGACTAAATTAATTATAGAATTAGTACTTACAGACAATAGGCACTCATGATCGATTTGTCCAAGGCGTCTTGATTGAATAATTGAAATAGTTCATCAAATTCAATGGATATCATGTCATCCTTATCTTTCCCATGATGCTTTTTTGTAACCCTCAGCACTATCCAGTTAGCCCCGGCCCTTGTGGCATGCATGTACCAGTTATGCAATCTTCGCATTTTTGTTGGAAGATTGTTTACCTCCTCAGGTTTGACGAGAGGTTTTCCGTACTGGTATTGGTATGCTACTTCACTCACGGGGAAGAACTCTAACTGGGATAAGTACTGGGCAATACTCATACCTTGAGCAGCGGCAGCTTCTCCGTATTGTGCAACTACCTCTGGATCATACTGCTCTTCGGCCCCATATTTGCTCGACCCCACATTGGTTTGAGAAATCACCTTGAGAGGGGCGCAAGTCTGTTTTGCTTGTTCTCCGAGCTGGGCAACAGATTTCCCGCTTGCATCAGTACTGCTCTTCGAGGCTTTTTGTGCTGCATGTGACTTGAGAATAGAACGCTCATAGTCTGATGACAGCTTTGGCTCGGGTTGATGAAGAGTCTTTAGCATTTTCAACACTTTGGCTTTTTCTTCTTTGGTGCTGGGGAACTCTGGCTCTTTCGGCCGCCTCAGCTTAGCGAAAAACGCTGTCGTTTCCGCATCAACGATCGCCGCAGTCTCCTCTTCAGTACAGTCATAAGCTCTCTTGGGAGGAACCGTTGGTACTTTTGGAAGAGGCTCTTGTTTACGTTTCGGCGATCGCTTACGACGCACAGTAGCGGTACGCTTACGCTTTTTATCCTGAGGCACCGGCGATGGCTCCCGCGGCGATGGCTGCACCGGAGATTGGTGAGGCGACGGAGCCGGGTGAGGCGACGAAGACGGCTGCCGCGGCGGCGACGACCTCGCTGGAGACGGGTGAGGCGGCGGCGAAGATGGCCTTGGCGTGTGATTTCGAAGCACGATACAATCCTTCGGCCATAGAATGGTGACGTTTTTTGCGTCACCCAGCACAGTCACATCCCCTTCACCAGCAGGGTAGTGAAGATCCAAAACCTCAAAGGTGGGCATGATTTCATCCACGCCGACAACAGCGTAGCCCTCTAGAACCGGACGACTGTGGTAAGTTGGTGTGGGTCCAATTGGTAAGGCATAGCCGACCGCCACCTTCATTGATATGTTCACAACTTTGACATGTAGCTCGCAGTGTGTCATCTCTGTGATATCATCCACTGGGTAGCCAACAGGAGCCATCGTCGGTGCATCATCGGCATCGCCATTGTCATCACCCGGGACCTCGGTGGAAGCCACACTGCTTTTTCGATTATTCGATAGGCCGGTAGCATCGAATGCAGTGTGCTGCTGAGATGGGCCGGTAGTACTTTGCTCTTTAAGTGAGTTAATTTCATCTTGTTGTTGCTTTAATCGTTCTTCAATTAAACGCATTCGCTCTTTCTGACTTTCTGCTTCAACTGCCGCCCTGTCCTTACTCCTCTGACGGCTTCTATCAGGATATTTCTTCCTCTCTTCGGGAAACCCAGTCCTCCATGATTGGGAGCCTATTGTGCCTCGTGTTCGTCCATCATGTTCCTTATTTCCAAGGGCGAGTGTGAGCTCATCATTCTCTCTATCGGGAATGAAGTCCCCATCTTTAACAGCCTTTACTGCTTTTCTCATCCTCTCGATTGGCAAGGGGTCTTCTTTATGTCGTATGTTATATATACACCTCCCTTCCGAGTCCAACGTGCCCCCATGCCCGTAAAACCAATTCCTTGCACGTTCTACCCAATCGTCTGTCTCTGGGGTGATATTTTTAGCATGCAGTTCTTCCTCAAGTTTCTCCCACTTAGAAATGCCAGCCCTGTAGCCACCTTGCCCCATAGTATGGTGATACTTCTTGTTAGCAGCATTCAGCTTATTCTTTGCAGACATTTCCTTAGCTTTTTCTGATTTCTTGTATTCCACAAACTCATCCCAGAATGGTTTTATCTTCTGAAACTGAGTCTTCTTGAAATCCGGAGTCTTCTTTTTCACGACATAGTCAAGGTGCAATCTTTTCTTCCAGTTGGTGAAACACTGGGCCATCTTCTTCAAAGCCCACTCCCTGACCTTAGCCTCCATGGCTCTCCCATGTTGTAAGGCGTCCTCAACTGGATCCTCCGCATTTGGATCCAGCTCTATCTTCGGTAGTTTGAAATTAACCATGAGCCTCTTCCACAGTAAATCTTTGGCGTGGTTAGGGACAAATAAACATGTTCCCTCTTCATCCGCATTAGCAGGCCTATTCCAATTTCTAATGGTGATCGGGATTAAGTCCCTAACGATTACTCCGCATTGTGCCACAAATTTGGTTGCGACAACTTCGGGAGCTGTCGGTCTGCCGTCTACAGCGACATCTTCGATCCTGAACCTCTCATGGTCTTGCAAATTTTTGGTTGGGCCTCGTCTGCTCTTTTCAGTAGATTCCTTCGATCCGGAGGGCTAAAAGAAGAAAGATCGTCGTTACTATTTCTATATAGATAGCATATGATTAATTAATGAATTGATTTATATTACATGCACCTCGCCGGAGCGGTCGTCTTCTCGATTACACAAGGCATCGCCTTCTCCCTCGCGGAAGGCAACACCTTCAACCTCAAACAAGTTGTCTACTCCGGTAAAAAGAGGATCACCCTCACCGGAGTTGTTCAGAAACGTTGATACGTCTAAATTATCTTCCCCACGGATCACACCTTGGATCAACTCTTCCTTTTCTTCGTCTCTGACGTGTGGGTCCATATTTTCTGCATAGGTGGAAAAACGAATAAGTCAAAGCGGCTAAAGGAGAAAGTTAAAGAGAAACCCTAATATATACATACACAATAATAAAAATGAAGAGAAACCCTAAACCTAGCTTAAAAAAGGAAACCGTGTAGCAGATAGGTAACTCTAGCTAAAATCAACTAAAATCAATATTCCGGAGTTCCGAGGGGTGTAAAACCTAGTTCGGAGAAACCTCGGATGCATATGAGAGGGGAACATGAGTATAAGGCTACAAAAGGGAAACTATCCAGCAGATAGGTAACACTAGATACTAACAAAATACCATATTGGAATCGATCTCGATCTCGATCTCGATATCGTATTCTACCGAGAAGAACCAAATCACCGGAAAGAAAGGGAAACAATCAACACATGGCATCGATGCAATGCTCAAGCAATGATGATGATACGACAAGTTAATGTGCATTGGAATGTAACCCTAAAGCATGCTCGACAAGTTAATCGGGGTTCCGAGGGGCGCAAACCCTAACTCAAGGAACTCCGGAATCACCTGTTAGGGTTACTAGGGTGTTCTAATTAAACTTGTTATTTAAGTTGTTGAACAATGCATGATTATGGCATAGATAGATAGTTCTCATTTTCCTGAACATTTTGGTATATTATTTGTATTTTTCTGAATTACAGATTAAAAGTTATTGAATTTACAAGTTTTATTCAAATTCTGAAATTATTAAATCAAATGTTTAAACCTTTTGCACCATAGTAAGAACTAGCCATAGTGGCTGACAGGTGGGGCCCGGAGCCACCTCAGCAGCCACGCAAGCAAAGGGGAAACAGGGGAGCAGCCGCCGCCGCACATCTCGCACCGCACCGCTGACGCCGCCGCCGCACATTTCGCGCCGCTGTCGCCGCCGTCGCACATCTCGCGCCGCTGTCGCACCCACCCGTCGGTGCCTGCCCGTGGCGGCAGGGGGAGGAGGAGGAGGGGGAGGACAGAGGCATGATGGAGAGGGGGAGGACGGAGGCAGGCCGTACCTTCTGGCGGCCGGTGACGACGCGCGGCGACGGTCGTTGGAGGTGGTGGCGACGGACGTCGTTGGGCAGCCTGACGGCGGGGCGGCGGCGCGGGAAGCTTGACGAAGCGGCGGCACTGACAACCACGGGCAGCTGACGGTGAGGCGGCGGCGCAGGCAGCCTGACGGCGTCGGGGGCGGCGAGCTCGGGCAGCCTGCCGGCGTCGGGGGCGGTTGTGCGCGCGTCGGTGAAGCAGAGAAGTGATGGGGAAGGGAAGAAGAAGAAGAAGAAGAAGAAGAAGAAGAAGAAGAGGCGCGCTGTTATAACCAAAGGGCCTTTAGTCCCGGTTGGTGGCTCCAACCGGGACTAAAGGGTCATACGTCCCGGTTGGAGCCACCAACCGGGACCTATACTCCAATATTTTCAGCAGAGCAAGGGTTGGCGCGCAGGGGGTCTTTAGTCCCGGTTGGTGGCTCCAACCGGGACATATTCCCCTGTTTTCAAAAAATTTCAGGTATTTTCTCTCTGTTCCCGCCTTATTTTTTATTTTGGGGTTTAAATTTGTATTGTTTTTTAAATGATAATTAATTTGGAATTTAGAAAAACTTTAAACATAAAAAGTGTTTGGATTTGAATAAATAATTCAAAACCATTTTTTGTTTTAAAAAATAATTAATGTAACCATTTAAAATATGAACCATTTACAATTAAAAATGAATTAACTTATATTTTTTTAATATCAATTTGGAATTTAGAAAAACTTTAAACATAAGAAGTGTATAGATTTGAATAAATAATTCAAAAACATATTCTATTTTTAAAAAATAATTAATGTAACCTTTTAAAATGAATTAACTTATATTTTTGAATAAATAATTCAAAAACATTTTCTGTTTTAAAAAATAATTAATGTAACCATTTAAAATATGAACCATTTACAATTAAAAATGACACCACGCGAAGGATTTTCATTGTTCGGATTTTTTTTGAATTTATTAAGCCCGTTTTGAATTATCTGAATTTCTAACTATGGTCGAACCGGTGTGCATGAAGATAGGGGACGGGCATCGTTAGAACTTGCATTGGATCTCTGAAGAAACCACATATTGCGAGTCTAAAAATGATTTTTCTAAAAAATCACGGGCGATAGATCATGTACCTGTAGTACAAACCGGACCCACTTCCTGCCGATTCGGCAGACATTTGTCCTTTTTACCCGGGATGGACGAAAAGGTTTGAGATGTACCGGTTGGGATATAGTCCATGTAAGGTGGTCTAGTATTTTAGGAAAATAGGACGGTAGCATTCTGAAACGGCATTTTGGTGGTTACTTCACAAAACGACCCGTTTTTTGCGCTCGGAAAATGGAAAAGGGATTTTCCGTGCGACAAAAAGGAAAACTTCCTCCTGCAACATTGTTCTCCATACCAATGTCCACACACATGCATAATATGGGCACAACATCACAAACTATGCCGTGATTCAGCACATAACATCGGTCATTTGGACCGAAAGCCATGAAACCTCGAACGTGATAAGTCATTTTGTGAAGGTTTTTTCGAAACATGATCAATATACCAAGTCTGGTATTTTTCCTTTCAACTATGTAACATAATATGACACCACGCGAAGGATTTTCATTGTTCGGATTTTTTTTGAATTTATTATGCCCGTTTTGAATTATCTGAATTTCTAACTATGGTCGAACCGGTGTGCATGAAGATAGGGGACGGGCATCGTTAGAACTTGCATTGGATCTCTGAAGAAACCACGTATTGCGAGTCTAAAAATGATTTTTTCAAAAAATCACGGGCGATAGATCATGTACCTGTAGTACAAACCGGACCCACTTCCTGCCGATTCGGCAGACATTTGTCCTTTTTACCCGGGATGGACGAAAAGGTTTGAGATGTACCGGTTGGGATATAGTCCGTGTAAGGTGGTCTAGTATTTTAGGAAAATAGGACGGTAGCATTCTGAAACGGCATTTTGGTGGTTACTTCACAAAACGACCCGTTTTTTGTGCTCGGAAAATGGAAAAGGGATTTTCCGTGCGACAAAAAGGAAAACTTCCTCCTGCAACATTGTTCTCCATACAAATGTCCACACACATGCATAATATGGGCACAACATCACAAACTATGCCGTGATTCAGCACATCACATCGGTTATTTGGACCGAAAGCCATGAAACCTCGAACATGATAGGTCATTTTGTGAAGGTTTTTTCGAAACATGATCAATATACCAAGTCTGGTATTTTTCCTTTCAACTATGTAACATAATATGACACCACGCGAAGGATTTTCATTGTTCGGATTTTTTTTGAATTTATTATGCCCGTTTTGAATTATCTGAATTTCTAACTATGGTCGAACCGGTGTGCATTAAGATAGGGGACGGGCATCGTTAGAACTTGCATTGGATCTCTGAAGAAACCACATATTGCGAGTCTAAAAATGATTTTTTCAAAAAATCACGGGCGATAGATCATGTACCTGTAGTACAAATCGGACCCACTTCCTACCGATTCGGCAGACATTTGTCCTTTTTACCCGGGATGGACGAAAAGGTTTGAGATGTACCGGTTGGGATATAGTCCATGTAAGGTGGTCTAGTATTTTAGGAAAATAGGACGGTAGCATTCTGAAACGGCATTTTGGTGGTTACTTCACAAAACGACCCGTTTTTTGCGCTCGGAAAATGGAAAAGGGATTTTCCGTGCGACAAAAAGGAAAACTTCCTCCTGCAACATTGTTCTCCATACCAATGTCCACACACATGCATAATATGGGCACAACATCACAAACTATGCCGTGATTCAGCACATAACATCGGTCATTTGGACCGAAAGCCATGAAACCTCGAACATGATAGGTCATTTTGTGAAGGTTTTTTCGAAACATGATCATTGTTCGGCACACATTTAGTCCCGGATGTAGTCACAAACCGGGACTAAAGGGATTGCGGCAGAGTGGGCCAGACAACACTAATAATAGGGGTGAGTGTCGACATTATGTCGTGCGGCTTGTACCTTGTCCCGGATGGTGTCACCAACCGGGACTAAAGATGAACCTTTAGTCCCGGTTGGAGACACCAACCGGGACTAAAGATGAGTCAGCACTAATAATAGGGGTGAGTGTCGACATTATGTCGTGAGTGTCGACATTATGCCGAGCTGCTTGTACTATAAATATGCATCCTTGTGAGTCCAGTCCTCCAGCCAGTTTGAGGCATCTCCAAGATGGTTTTAGAGAGCAGGGACACCACTACGGCCAGTTTCAGGGAGATGCCGACGGAGCCCAGTCCTCCGGCATATCCGAGAAACTGGTCATAGAGGCACTCCCTAATATGTGAAATTAGTTAGCTCCGAGGCGTATTGATCTAGTTAGTGAAGTTACAAGCTGCAAGATGGTTTTCGAGAGCAGGGACACCACTGCGGCCAGTTTCAGGGAGATGCCGACGGAGCCCAGTCCTCCGGCATCTCCGAGAAACTGGTCATAGAGGCACTCCCTAATATGTGAAATTAGTTAGCTCCGAGGCGTATTGATCTAGTTAGTGAAGTTACAAGCTGCAAGATGGTTTTCGAGAGCAGGGACACCACTGCGGCCAGTTTCAGGGAGATGCCGACGGAGCCCAGTCCTCCGGCATCTCCGAGAAACTGGTCATAGAGGCACTCCCTAATATGTGAAATTAGTTAGCTCCGAGGCGTATTGATCTAGTTAGTGAAGTTACAAGCTGCAAGATGGTTTTCGAGAGCAGGGCCACCACTACGACCAGTTTCAGGGAGATGCCGACGGAGCCCAGTCCTCCGGCATCTCCAAGAATATGGTCATAGAGGCACTCCCGGTCCAGCCACAAAATGGGACTAACACTCAAGACATTTATTAATATTAAAAACTGAGACTACAAAACCGGGACTAAAGGCCACAAACCGCGAAAGATATCCTTCGGTCAAGCCACAAACCGCGAAAGACATGAACTAGAGTTACATAATATGAGCATGAACTTCTTGGCATATGTCATTCCTTATGACCGCTTCAGACGTAACCATGGAGCATCTTCTTTACTTAACGGAATGCTTGGGTCAGTTTTCACTGTGAAGGGCGGAATTTCATCAAACTTATTATAATCTTCTGACATGTCTGTCTTGTCCTCGATTCCCACGATGTTTCTTTTCCCTGAAAGAACTATGTGACGCTTTGGCTCATCATATGATGTATTCGTTTGCATATTTTTTCTTTTTTTCGGTCTGGAGGACATGTCCTTCACATAGAAAACCTGAGACACATCATTGGCTAGGACGAATGGTTCATCTCTATAACCAAGATTGTTGAGATCCACTATTGTCATTCCGTACAACTGGTCTATCTTTACCCCTTCCCCATTCAGGTTGACCCATTTGCAGCGAAACAAAGGGACCTTAAAAGAGACTCCATAGTCTAGTTCCCATATCTCCTCTATGTAACCATAATATGTGTCCTTTTGTCCATTCTCGTCTATTGCATCAAAGCGGACACCACTATTTTGGTTGGTGCTCTTTTTATCTTGGGCGATCGTGTAGAATGTATTCCCATTTATTTCGTACCCTTGGAAATTCAATACAGTAGAAGATGGTGACGCGGCCAACAAGTATAGCTGATCTCCAACAGTGGTGTCATTCAAGAGATGTGTCCGCATCCAACCACCGAAAGACTTCATGTGTTCATCTGTAATCCATGATTCAGGCTTCCCCGGGTTTTTGGAGCGTACAATATTCTTGTGTTCCTCGATATACGGAGCTGCCAAGGTGGAATTATGTAGAACTGTGTAGTGTGCTTTAGTGAAAGAATCCCCGTCCCTACATATCATTGCTTTCTTTCCCAGCGTGCCTTTTCCACTTAGTCTTCCCTCATGCCGCGAGTCAGAAACACCAATCGGCTTAAGGTCAGGAATAAAGTCAACACAAAACTCAATGACCTCCTCCGTTCCATATCCCTTGGAGATGCTTCCTTCTGGTCTAGCACGGTTATGAACATATTTCTTTAAGACTCCCATGAACCTCTCAAAGGGGAACATATTGTGCAGAAATACCGGACCGAGAATGGCAATCTCTTCCACTAGATGAACCAGGAGATGCGTCATAATATTGAAGAAGGATGGTAGGAACACCAATTCAAAACTAACAAGACATTGTACCACATCCTTCTGTAACCTTGGCAGAATATCTGGATTGATTACCTTCTGATATATTGCATTGAGGAATGCACACAGCTTCACAATGGGTACTCGAACATTTTCCGGTAGAAGCCCCCTCAATGCAATCGGAAGCAACTGCGTCATAATCACGTGACAGTCATGAGACTTCAGGTTTTGGAACTTTTTCTCTGCCATATTTATTATCCCCTTTATATTAGATCAGAAGCCCGACGGCACCTTGATACTGTAAAGGACTTCAAAAAAGATTTCCTTCTCTGCTTTGGTAAGAGCATAGCTGGCACGACTTAAGTGACGCCCTTTATCCGTCTTGTTATCTGTATGCATGTTCTTTGGGTCTTTCATAATTTGTTAGTCCTCCCGTGCTTCAGGTGTATCTTTTGTCTTCCCATACACGCCTAGGAATCCTAGCAGGTTCACGCAGAGATTCTTCGTCACGTGCATCACGTCGATTGAAGAGCGGACACGCAGGACTTTCCAATATGGCAGCTCCCAAAATATAGATTTCTTCTTCCACATGGGTGCGTGTCCTGTAGCGACGTCGTTCGGAACTGATTGACCGCCGGGACCCTTTCCAAAGATTACTTCTATGTCCTGGACCATACCAAATACATCATCACCAGCAGGGAGTTCAGGCTTCTTCCGGTGATCTGCCTCACCTTTGAAATGCTTGCCTTTCTTTCTTACGGGATGATTGGTCGGAAGAAATCGTCGATTCGCTAGGTACACAACCTTCTTGCATTTATGCAAATATGTACCTTCGGTCTTATCTAAACAGTGGGTGCATGCCTTATATCCTTTGTTTGTCTGTCCTGAAAGGTTACTAAGAGCAGGCCAATCATTGATGGTTACGAATAACAACCCTCGTAGATTAAATGGCTCCTGTTTGTTCTCATCCCACGCACGTACACCTGGTTTGCCCCACAACTGTAAGAGTTCTTCAACTAATGGCCTAAGGTACACATCAATGTCATTGCCCGGTTGCTTCGGGCCTTGGATGAGCACTGGCATCATAATGAACTTACGCTTCATGCACAACCAAGGAGGCAGGTTGTAGATACATAGAGTCACGGGCCAGGTGCTGTGACTGCAGCTCTGCTCCCCAAAAGGATTCATGCCATCCATACTTAGACCAAACCATAAGTTCCTTGCGTCACCTGCAAAGTCTGGGAAGTCTCTCTCGATTTTTCTCCACTGTGACCCATCAGCAGGGTGTCTCAACTCCCCGTCTTTCTTACGGTCTTCTTTGTGCCATCGCAACAACCTGGCATGCTCTTTGTTTCTGAACATGCGTTTCAACCTTGGTATTATAGGAGCATACCACATAACCTTAGCAGGAACCCTCTTCCGGAGGGGCTCTCCCTCAACATCACCAGGGTCATCTCGTCTGATCTTATACCGCAACGCGTTGCATACCGGGAATTTATCTAAATTCTCATACTCCTTACCGCGGTAGAGGATGCAGTCATTAATGCATGCATGTATCTTTTGCACATCTAATCCCAGAGGACAGAGAGTCTTCTTTGCTTCGTAGGTACTCTCGGGAAGTTCGTTATGTTTTGGAAACTTCGGCTTCATTATTTTCAGCATCTTTTCAAATGAGGAGTCAGTTAGACCACACTCTGCCTTCCATCGCAACAATTCCAGTGTGGTACCGAGCTTTGTGCTGCCATCTTCACAATTTGGGTACAACAATTTCTTGTGATCTTCTAACATGCCCTCTAACTTCAACTTCTCATTTTCTGTTTCACAGTCTCGCTTTGCATCAGAAATGACCCTACCAAGTTCATCAGCCGGCTCATCTGATGCCCGTTCTTCACCTTTTTCCTCTCCATTGTCTTCCATTGCAGTATCACTGTATTCAGGAAACATATGATGATAGTTGTTATCATCATCTTCTTCTTCACCATCTTCCATCATAACCCCTCTTTCCCCGTGCTTGGTCCAGCAATTATAGTTGGGCATGAAACCTTTCATAATCAGGTGGCCGCGAATGATTTTCGAGGAAGAGTACTCCTTGTTGTTCCGACATTGAACACATGGACAACGTATAAATCCATTCTCTTTGTTTGCCGTAGCCACATCGATAAATTTATCCACGCCTTTGATATACCCGGCTACCCGCCGGTCACCGTACATCCATTTCCGACCGTTCATCTGCATCATATAAGTAAGTTTATCAAAAAACAGGACATCATAAATAGTGAAATAACCAATTCACACCGACACATGAATTGTATCAATGACCTAGAAAAGATAAGATTGCTAACCTCGATCGAGGGAAATAAAGAGGAGAAAGCTCAAGTGCGTCTCGGACACCTTCT
Organism: Avena sativa; assembly: GCA_916181665.1. NCBI lineage: Eukaryota > Viridiplantae > Streptophyta > Magnoliopsida > Poales > Poaceae > Avena > Avena sativa. The sequence goes on from OV702284.1 coordinate 384,203,414, forward strand.
ATATTTTTGTTCTATGAGAAATTCAACGGGATTTTTCACTCAAACATTTCACCAAACACATTCAATGCATGCATGAGAAAAAACTAGCACACACCCTCACACCTTACACCATTCGAAAAAACAGAGTGGAGGCAGAGGGGGCTGGGGCGTTGCATTTATAGAGGGCAAGGGGTCTTTAGTCCCGGTTGGAGCCAGCAACCGGGACTAAAGGTGCGTGCCACGCCACGTGGCTGTGGCCAAACCTTTAGTCCCGGTTGGTGGCTCCAACCGGGACGCATGCCCCCTTACCAACCGGGACCCATGCCCCCTGGCCCCGTGCCCGCTCCAACCGGGACGCGTGCCAGCATTAGTCCCGGTTGGTGGCGCAACCGGGACTAATGCTCCGAGGGGTCGCGAACGGATGGCCCTTTTTCCTCTAGTGTAAATTTTTCTTAGAAATTAGAACCTTTGTGGATTTGTTTAAAATCTCCACAACCTGTAAATTATTTTACATGAGTGGATTAACATGACTAGCAGAAAAAATATTGGTTGAAAAAATCTACACAAATTATTAACCTTGCATATTATTTGCACGCATTTGAATTTTTGATACTTCTATTCCAAATACTGGTTTCATTTCAAAAAGAGGGGAAATAATATGACACTTCCAGTCAAGTCGGAGTTAGGGTTGGCAGGCGATATAGGCGATCCCATCCAGCCGCCGCCACCCCTATACGAGTCCCCGTCGGAGCGCCGAAGGAAGGCAAATTCCAAGGCGCGTACCGTGTCAGCTCCACGATCGTGGAGTGGAGAGGAAGAAAGGGATACAGGAGTCCGTGTAAGTCACACAAAGGGAGGGGCGGTGCCGCCCTCCATAAAACCCTCGCTGATGCGATCTCACGGTTTAAACGCATCTAAGCTACCCGAGAATCTACCGATCTCGCCTCCTGTGGTGCGATCGGATCTGAACCCCGCTCCGGCGATGGCGTCACAGGACCATGCTGCCAAGTCGGCGATGGATCTGGGTCGAAAGCTGGGGGCCGGTGATGACAGTCTGCTGAGGAAAAACTCGCGGGCAAGACGATATCCGGGAGTGCGTGGGGCTAGGTCAGACCTTGAGATACAGCCGATGGAAATCCAGGGAGCTCTAATGATCGGTGGGGGAGAACAAGGGGGATCCAGTGAGGATCCTACCCGCCCGAAGCCGATCAGGGGCAACCGGGATATGCCAATGGTGTGCTGGAGGGCGCCCCATGCCCATGTGCTGCCAGAAGTGGAGGATGGTAATTGGGATGATGGCGTAGATGAAGATGAGGAGCCTGGATTGAGGCAAGGGCCAGAGACACATCTGGGAGGCAACGTGAACATGGAGGACGAGGTTTTTATAGAGCTTGATGAGGAAGAGGAGGTACATGAACCTGAACAACATACTCCAGCTCCATGGAGGTTCCTAGCTCGGTATATGGAGAACTTCAAACCCAATGCAAAAACTATGTTTGATCATATGGCGTCTGAAGTGTGGCATCTGCGCAATGGGGTCCAATATTCGGAAAGGAGGACCATGGATCTTTAATAGGAATGCCCTGCTGGTTAAGGCGCCAGAGGATGGAATTTGTCCCTCTGAAACTGTTCTGAATGAAGTTCCGATCTGGGTGAGGTTCTATGATATTCCCTGGGGCAAGCAAAACTTGGACACAGGCATGAAGCTCGGCAATGGGATTGGGACGGCAATTGAGGTGGATGTGCCAAATGCAAAGCGGGATAAAAATGAGTTTCTTCGTGTTAGGGTGAATATCCCCTATGATAGGCGGCTTCAAGTCCAAGTCACGGTGGGTGCCAAGAATAAACCGTGGGCGACAAAGGTGCACAAGCTGAAATATGAGCGGCTGCCCCGATACTGTGAGCATTGTGGCTTTATGGGGCACTGGGAGAATGAATGTGAAAAGAAAAGGCAGGGAGTACCTTCACTGGATTATAAGGTGTACAAACTTCGGTAGAGCCCATACAAGAAGTTTGAGTACCGCACACACTTTATTCCTCCACCGGGACAAGCTGGCACGAGGAAGGGACTAAGATTTGCTAGCTTTGGCATGGCAGAGTCGCACAAATCGGACCAAAGCAGGCGTCAGACGCCAAACCAGGGAGTGTGTCCGCAGGCAGAATAGGTCGGCTCACGTGATGGCTTTGAGGAAGAGGAGATGCCACCACTGGAGGAGGTTGAGGAGGACCTCTCGGCACAGGTCGAGGTGATGCAGGTGGACCAAAACCTTCAGGATATAGCCGAGAGACATGCTGCAATGGAGGCCAACTCTGTGCCTATTGTTCAGATGCCGGAGGATGACTGCCAGGACCTGGTGGGGCAGTTAGATGTGCAAAACACCGGTGGGGTGGGCAGGAGGCTCTACTGTGGAGGAATAAAGAGAAAATAACTGATGTATCGGAGCAGGAGACCCTGGAACTATACCATCGACACACACCCAGTACGGGTGGATGAAGCCATGGTCCGCGACTGACGCTGCATCCCAACTTTGCTGACCGACTGTACCGCCCTGGCAGCGAAGGTGCGTATGGGCCACGCTCCAGTGATATGATCCAGGTAATGCGGAACCTGTCCCAGGCATCGGTCTCCCTGAGCAGCGAGGACGCACAAATGGTGCTGGCGGACACTGTTTTGGGAAAGCATGCAACGGAGGATAAAGAGGTGCATGGCGAGATGTTGGACCTCAACTTGTCGCTGGACTATGGCGGGCAAGGCGGGGCCGGGCAAAATAAAGGGAAGCAAGGCGGTACGACACAAGTGGCGATGAACCGCGTCATGGGTGGCCGGGGGAGGGACAACACCGGATATGGAGGTTCTGGTAAACTGGCGAGGCCCCATGTGTGGTCTCGCCAGCCGCAATGAATTGCGTATCGCTCAACTGTCGCGGTGCCGGGAATGCCACGACAGTGCGAGAGCTGGTTGATGTTTCCCGGCGTTTAAATCCTAGTTTATTTTTTCTTTATGAAACTAGACAGAATAAAAATAAAATAGGTCGTCTTCGTCATAGGTTAGGTTTAAAAGGTTTTGCTGGTTTTAGTAGTGAAGGTTTTAGTGGAGGTCTTGCCCTCTTTTGGCATGAGAATCTTCAAGTTGAGATTAAATCAATAAATGAGAGGTATATTGATGCTTATATTCGTGTTAAGCCTACTGACTCCCCTTGGCGTTTAACTTGTGTGTATGGAGAGACGCGACCTGAAAACCTCATCGCATGTGGAGTACTATACGAAATTTAAAGGCTGAATCTAGCTTGCCATGGCTTGTAATGGGTGACTTTAACGAGGCTATGTGGCAGGAAGAACATCTTTCTAGTACTCTTCGACATGAAGCACAGATGAGAGATTTCCGAGATGTACTAGATGAGTGTAATTTGCATGATTTGGGATTTACGGGTGTTCCTTTTACCTTTGATAACAAAAGAAACGGGAGAGCTAATGTTAAAGTAAGATTAGATAGGGTTGTGGCTACGCCCGCGTGGCGTGATATGTTTGAGAACACAAGGGTGGATCATCTAATTACTCCGTGCTCTGACCATGTTCTTCTGCTGACTAAAATTATGCAGGATACAAGCCAAGCAGCCACGGCGGCACTATGAGATCTTATGGGAAAGAGCGCCAGAACTTTCAGAGAGGATAAGCCAAGCATAGAATAATGCGGGGCAGAAGGCAGATTTGGGAGAGGTTATGGCTGGCCTAAACCAGGTTATGTCCGAGCTCCAGAAATGGAGCAAGACGAAATCTGGAAACACCACACGTGCACTGGAAAAGGAACGCAAAAATCTAGAGGCTTTGTACAATGCGTATGCGGATCAACAAGAGATCAGTGATGGCTACGTGTAGAGCCTGTTGGGAACCCCAAGAGCAAGGTGTGAAGTAGCATAGCAGCAAGCCTTTCCTCAGTAAGAAACCGAGGTTATCGAATCAGTAGAAGAAAGAAAACGTCACACAAGTATTACAAGCAACGTGGAAACCTGCACAACATAAACTCAAGACTTTGCCCCAACATGAAAAAACCAACTTGCTATTCATTAGTTTTTGAGTACTAGTAATGTCTGAAAACTAATGGTCACACATGTTATGTTGATAACTTATTTTTTGTCACTACACTTTTAATCATTGCTTCGCGTGGTCTGTCCTCATGGTGTTGCATATTATGGGGGTGGAGATGCTAGGAGTAGTAACATGGTGCTGCACGTCACACGTGGGATGAAGATAACAAAAGATTTGGAGGTGGAGTATATTGGATTATTGATCTGTCACCAACCACGAGGCTATGTTTAACAATCACGCACATTGATTAATGCATGCACACCATATGGTTGTCAAACTTGTCAGGTTGTGGATCATCGTGCCACGCTCTTGTACGCGTTAACTTTTCTGAGTACTGCTATGTCATAATTAACTGCTAAAAGGACTTATATTTAAAACTTTAAGGTTGCAATTCTAAATTGTCAAAATGTGCCGCTAGCACAGTACATAATCTGACTAATGTGGCTGAACAAGGTGATTTGCTTTTTTCGAAAAGGAAAAGATCCCAGAGTGTTTTATCAACAAAGACTGTAGAAGTCTTGTAAGGAACATATAAACCAAAACCGCCAAACAAGGTGACAACCAGGGGAGGGCCCAGCTCAAGTCAAGGGTATTGAATACCCCAAAAAAAATTGGCAAAATGTTAATATGTGAATTTTATATAGTACATATATATAATATTAACCATCTTATAGTGAAACAAGGGATGTAGTAGCTCAACTGGTTATGAACATTCTATTCAACCTTTTGGTTTGGAGTTCAAATGCCCATGGCTGCATTTAAATTTTTTGAATACCCGCTGTTAAAATTGTAAGCCCACCTCTGGTGACAACACACACAACACACCACAATTAGCTCAACGATAGGAGACAAAACGAGACCACAATTAGCTCAACGATAGGAGACAAAATGAGACGACCTAGCTAGTTCCCCAACTACAACCATCATCGGCTCACTGGCCAAAACGAGCGCCTCATGCGTTGTCGGCCCACCGACTCAAACTAGAGAGAGCGCCTCATGCGCACGCTCCAGAAATCGCCTCCGTCATATTTTGCTAACCAATCTTCAAGATGCATACCGAAGCAAAGACCTTCACTAGGCCTACCTTCTCCCTACGCGCTTACCTCACCACGCGCCTGCCATCGAGACCCACCTTCATTGACATGATAAAAGCCATGCCGCAACACCTCTGGACCCCTCCAGCCAGTACCTACTCCAAAAACGATGGCCCTGTATGGAGAGCGGCGTCGGACGCTGTCATCGTCCGATACGGGATACCCAGATCTAGGATTTCCCCTAGATCAAATGGCCATTCTTGTCGAGCCTACGCAGAGGCCCAACACCGACATGCCTCTGATATCTCACTGGAAATATGATCTCGAAATGTTAGCATAAAACCACGAATTTCTCGTGGAATATTCCATTTACCACCACTTTGACGCTTCGCTACAAAATGTGACCACTTTTCTGCAAGTTTTTTGCAATGTGCACTAAAGCAGAATTGATGACAAATTAACAGCGTTTCTGACAAGTGGGACCTATTTGTCGGAGCCAACATGATGGGGTGTACAGAGCCCCACTGGTCAACTTTAATAAAATCAAAATATATGAAGAAAATAAAAAATGGAAATATGGAAAAATAAAATGGAGGTTGCCTCCAAGGCACCATCAACGGCCAACCCCTATTGCCGCTAGACTCCGGCGAGTTCGTGGCCGAGGTCCCGCCACCCCTCCTGCTCGTGGGCTGAGCTCGCTAACGAGTGTCGCCGTGCCCCCGCCTTCCAGCCGTCGTGTAACACCCCCGGTCACTCCGGACCGACGGCTGTCACTTCTGGCAGCTCAATAGGATCTCTAGACTAACCCCACAGACCAACACTAGTCTTTTCTACGCACTTTGTCCTTACTCATGCGCACCCGGTACCCACTTTCCGGTCGGTCACCCCATCCTAGAATTGCTCTAGGGCAAGCACGCTTAACCTTAGAGTTCTTTTCAAATGAGCTTACGGAAAAGAAGTTGCAACTTGTTGGTATGGTTTCCTATCAATCTCATTGAGCCATACACCAGGGTCTCACACGTCGCCTCCCCTGCTGCACGCCCCCACCCTAAGGTGGAGGGAACCCCTCTGGTTCTCTCCGCCTATATAAAGAGGTGCCCATAATAAAAGGCATGTCTTTTCTCTTATCTCTCTCTCTCTCTCTCTCTCTCTCTCTCTCTCTCTCTCAACTGTGGCCCCCTTGTCAGGGATGTGCGAGCGAAGAGTTCTTCACTGCGGAGCGCCGTCGCGCTGCGGGATTAGAAGCCTGAAGATCTACTTCCACAATCCCGACTGGATCGGGGAGAAGCGGGGGTCGTCGTTAAGCAATGTAGGTGTGTGACTCCCTCTAGCAACACCGTACTTTCGGTGCTAGGAGTTGTCAGAGCCGCATGACTTCGTGACCTCGAGGTCAGTGTCAGGGCGTATTCTTTATACATGTTCCTCGCGGCACGTTAACTACCCTCGGTCTTCTAAGGTATGAATATCGTATCCCCGCCCGTTACTGCATTACTAATAGATAGATTCTGACATTAGGGTTTCGATCGTAGGAAAACTTTTGTTTTCTGCCCTCGAACCCCAACAGATATGTCCTAGAGGCAAATAATAAAGTGTTTTTATTTGATGTATCTCTTGTATGTTTATAATACGTTTCTTACCGTGCTATAAATGTATTAATATAAAACATTAATACACGTGTGGTATGTAAACAAACCAGGTCTCTAGTTACTTCTAGCGAACTAGCTCATTGGGCAAGCGATGATCTATGGTTTCGAGATTATGGGTGATAGTGCCAATTTACAATGAGGTCATATCATTAGTTGAATGATATGATAGACAAACACCCAAATTTAATCTATATAGCTACTTAACGTTCATCATTGAATGATTGCATAGAAACATCGTGACCTAATTCTTTGACCGTGAGATAATGCATAATCATCGTTTTAGAAGGAGACCTTGATGGTATCAAGTATAAAGCCGTAAAAGGGTGATCATAAAGGTATCGTCAGGTTTTCAAAGGAACAGGTTGAGGAGTACTTATCAAGACCAGGATTTGTCAATCCAAGTAACGGATAGATACACGTGGCCAATTCGGTGATTGTTGCATTAACGAAGCTTGCAAGCATATGACTAGGTCATGGAATGCAACGGCACCAGAAAGATTAGCGGAGCCCACAAGGGTCGCCGCATCATCCGTGATGGTAGATCCGGACAAAGATTTCTTCAGTTCTGTGAACCAGGAGATATGTGCACATATAGATGCTCGTAAGAGGCATGCACCCACCAACATAGTACGAAAGGTCATATCGAGCAGAACATATGAGGGCACGTGTCTCAAAATCCATCTAACGCAGCCCAATAAAAGGCGTCGTTGCCGGAGGGGAGAATATCCCGGCGTGCCGGTGCCGGCCAAGGATCCGTCGCCACAACCTGCGGCCCATCACTGCAAACCCCCATGCAGGCGGACACAGGAATGAATTGGAGCCTAGGCATACTCCAAAAAAATTTGCGCTGACCCGTGTGAAATACAAAATCTGTTTGAAAGGTAATATAAATTTTTGTGATGACCCATGTGGAATAGTGTTTTAATATGTTCCAATTTTCAGTAAAGAATACATTTTAATTATGTTTTTTGGCTAATGAACCTCATCTCCTCCACGACTCTTTCCCAACAACCTCCAACACTGCCTGGCCGCACGCCTCAGCCGTCGGCAGTGCATCGCTGCCCCAGCTGCCATGCCTCCTAGTCGCGCTCCGCCGCCGTCCTATAGTGGAGCTTGAGGCATGCCAGGAGTATATCCATTGATGAGGTTGGAGCTTTTTTCTACTGTAGCTATTTTTTTTTTGCTACCAACATTCCATGTTTTGGCCACAATAGTCAAATGCTTTTGCTACAAGGTCTACCGCCAAAAATTGCTAGAGGTCATTTGTTTTGCTACATTAGTATATTTTTTTGCTACCAGACTGTTTTGTGGTTTTGCTACATTAGCGTAAAGTTTTTTCTACGAGTTCGCCGGTGAGGTCTCCCGACGAGTCTCCGGTGAAATCAGGTTCGCTACATTTGTTCAGTTTTTTTTGCTACAAAGACTCCGACGAGGTATCCGGGGAGAAATATCTTTTAATTTTTGTCCGATGGACGAACATGTTTTGATACATGTAGCAAAAAACGAACATTTTTATAGAAAAAACGGGATATTTTGTAGAAAAACAGGTTTAATAAAAAGTATAGGACACATGTCAGCAAGGGAACATGCCATCGTCTAGAGGACACTTAGTGTTGTTCCTATTTTTATGCAATCAACTACTCGTACGACCGGAAAATGAGTACTCCAACTATAGAAGAAATATCAAACTAGTCCGTGACCTGAACATCAGATTAGTTCTTTTAGATAATAAATATTAGATTAGTGGTAGTCTATTTTTTCTCTAGAATTCTGGATGGGCCGTGCCGGCCCAACCCCTGCGTACGCCATGCAGCACCCTCACTGCTTCTGCTCGTGTGCCATTAAAGAACCCTGAAACGACCGAAAAAGACCTAGACCCCTCCCTTTCAATGGAGGCCAAGCTTTGCTAATGGTCATCTCCAGGAGTGGCGGGGAGGACGGGATGGAGGTGGCGGCAGCAGTCTAGGGTCCACCCCCTAGTCGCCTTGAGGAGGGCGACCAAGGGTAGGAGAAGCCCTTTTTTTCTCAAGAAGGAACTTAACTACGACGTGATTTGCTTGTCTCTCAATGATATAGAATCTATATCTTAACTACATCGTGTATCTTCCTGCCTATTCGTTTAGACAGATCGTTAGCATAAATACGTAAGAAAAATCTTAATTGCAAAACAGAGTTTAAACCCCAATGAATATTGCGCACAATCGAATATTGGCTGGGCCGGTCCAATCGAATTGAGTATGGACAATCGAATATTGACTGGGCAGGGAGAATCGAATAGTATATGAACTATCAAACCTCCACTGGACGGCTGGACCGGTGGAATCGAATTAAGCAATCGCCATGTTACGGACAGACGTAGGAACCAATCTCTTACCAACAACAGAACAAACACGCGTGTGCATCGTGCGTTTCAAGTCGTCGGTGGCATCCAGTCATATCGTTTGCTAATGTTCAATTTTTGCAGCTACCACTTCATATCATATTATATGCATGGATGCCTCACGCGAGTAGTTCGATCGGCGATGCGGATGGAGAAAATTTGACTTTCCAAAAAAAAATAGTATAAGTACCCTTTTCTGGGCGGAGTGTGTGCATATGCATGGATCTCGAGTTACATGCCCCCTCTGCACTACCGGATTTTCCATTTTGTCCAAGTATCAAATATACTCAGGGTTTGCCTAGTATTACGCTCGAAAAACACACTCAGCATATAAACTTTGCCGAGTGTAAAAGCTTTGGAACTCGGCAGTAGTTTTGCCACAAAAAAATGTGACTTGACGGGAACACCGCAAATGGAAATGCCACGTAGTCTTTAAGGTTGCTTTATTGCATTTTACAAATACATGGCAAATTTTGAAAATCATTGCCAAGTCTTTTTTAAAAATAAACGGTAAGTTTTAATTTCCTTGCCAGCCACTTTTGGGAAAACAGAGAAAATGTTTAATTATTTTGTAGAATGTCAATTATATGGCCTACTCGCCAATAATTCCATATTTAATGTACCAGAATTGGGTTTTTTGTGAAGCGTCTAGATAAGCCTTTTCCCGCCATTTCTTCTTTCCCTGTTTCCTCTTTTTGTTTCTTCCTGCCATTTGTTCTGGTAGTTTCGTCCCCACCATTTGTCCCCGCCCTATTTTTCTACCATTTATTTCCGCTCATTTTTTTCACCTGCCCTATTCCCACGGTTTGTATTTCCCGAACAGAAAGAATAATACCTCCCGCACGGATGTAACGTGACATACACATGAAACTGGCCATATCCCGAGGAGGTTCGTGATGACCATGTATATTAGATATCACATGCCCCTAGATATAGTCAGTCTCATATGGATGATTTGTATTCGATGAACAGACAGACATCACCCTTACAAATGATTTTGTGTATGGACAAGAGATTGAACCATGGTTAAATACAGTGGTAGGGTTCGAAAATGCCTAGGGTATTCCATTCGATTCTTCAAAGAAAAATCAGGATGTAATCCCCTTTGGAGCCCGAAGATATCTATGTATTTTGAGGAATGCAGCGTGAGTTGTAACAATGCACACGGTTGATACTCGTTATATTCAGCGTGAGTTTGGGTATGTACACCCTTGACCTATGGTGAATCCGTCCCTGTCGATACATATAGCCAGTCTCATCTGGATGTGAACACAAAGAACATCCCTCCCTCCTTACATGTAATAAAATAGACGATTGAAACTAGATATATCTAAAGTGGCTCTCGTGATGGCCATTTGTACCGGATATCACATGCCCCTTAGATATATTTGACGGGAAAAATTTCCAAAACAGAAAAGGGGAAGTGGGAAAAAAATCTGAAATGTTTGTCGCTTTTACCGACTTTTTCTTTTTTTTTTTGCCAAATTTGCCATGTGTTATACGTTTTGCCGAGTGTTATTTAATTTATCAAGTGTCATATCTTTGCCCAGTGTTTTCGTTACTCGGCAAAGGTGATGGTTTGCCGAGTTCCGGAACAAATACACTCGCAAAACGCCCGTGTGCTCAGCAAAACTCCATTTTCCGGTGGTAGGGCCTCCTGTATATATTCTTAATATATTACTCCTAGTCGACTCCACGTTCTCGGATGGTTCTTCACTCTTTCCCAACTATATAGACCACAGACACGACGAGGGCTTATAAATACACTGCCAAGTAAGTGGGAGAGCATTATTCAGTCCGAAAGTACGTTCAGCAAAACAGTTTCCACAATGAAGCTCCAATGCTACTCTTCCATCGTCGTCCTCCTGCTTCTTCACGCCTTGGCCGCATCCTCCGCAGCTACGGATTTTGATTTCTTCTACCATGTCCAGCAGGTATGTTGATAAGAAAACCGCAGGAGCCAATCGATCGTACGTATGTTTTCCTCAATTCATGTTAATAATCTGGATGCAGTGGCCTGGGTCCTTCTGCGACTCGAAGAAGGGCTGCTGCTTCCCTGCCAACGTGAAGCCGGCGGCGGACTTCGGCATCCACGGCCTCTGGCCCAACTACGCGGCCTGCCGCCCCGTCACCGCCGACGCCGACGCCCCGGAGATCAGGATCAGCAAGACCAAGAAGGAGTGCTGGCCGGAATCCTGCAACGCCACCGACGCTTTCAGCCTGCTGCAGGTCCGCGACCTGCTGGGCGACATGGACCGGAACTGGGGCACGCTTTCCTGCAAGAGCAACGACAGCACGCCCTTCTGGAGCCACGAGTGGGAGAAGCACGGCACCTGCTCCAACATGGACCAGCACGTCTACTTCGCCGCCGCGCTCCAGTACAAGGCCCGCTTCAACCTCACGCGGATCCTCTTCGACGTCGGCATCACGCCGTCCGACGAGAAGACATACTTCCTGAGCAGCATCCGGGACGCCATCACGGAGGCGACGGGGTCCAAGCCTAGCATCGGATGCAACAAGGGCGTCGCCGGCGAGATGCAGCTGTTCGAGGTGTACCTGTGCGTCGACCGCACCGGCACGCGCCCCGTCGACTGCCCGGGGCCGGTCCAGGGACGCAAGTGCAGCGACAAGGTCCAGTTCCCCGCGTTCTAGACCTCGCCCCTGCTATAAGATGCCTCCAGGCCTGGATGCCTCGCCTTGATTCGATGAAAACCCAGTCAAGTGTCCATGTGTTAATCAACTCAACTTTTCTGTAGTAATAATAACGATTTGAATTCAAGCAACTTATGTCTTTTATAGCCTCTAATTATTTTACTGGATGTTACATACTCTAAAAGGTTTTGCATTGTTTGCCTCCGTCAAGAAATAACTGAGTTGGATTTATCACTAGTGCAGAGTGGCTCATGTATCCCGGTTGTTAAGGGCCTTTAATCCCGGTTCCCCAACCGGAACGGGGCAATTGGGACTAAAGCCCCAACCTTTAGTCCTGGTTGTCCCACCAACCGGCACAAAACAGCATATATGTGGCCGCTGCTCTGCGCGAGTGGGGGAGCAACCGTCATGGTTCGTAACAGTTTGGCACCCTTTTTTTGCCGCGGCAGTATTTTGGCCACTTTTTGTGTCATGGCAGAGAATTAATTTATGTTGTTTTATTTTTTATTTTGTGTTTTGCACTCATCAATGAAGTAACCATTATATTAGACAAGATCATTATGACAATATAGATCCAAGTGTCGAACATATTACATTCGATACACGGATTTCGTGCACTACATATAAAATAAGTTCTTTGTACAATCCCTATTGCCTATACACACCCGCAAAGTATTCTTCTTTTGGGTCTAGGACTTCTGCATCCAAGAATCCCGTCAATTCCTCTTGAATTGCTCGTACGCGATCATTTGGCAGCAGACCGTCACGTAGACGTTCGAGCTGATTTTAAAAAGGAGTCAACCTATATGAATGAAACTAAACACAATTTGATAGTAATAAAAAACTATAGAAATTGTTTACGTATGTGGAGTGCTCTAAATTTCTGCCCTTCTCACAGCACGTCTGACGGATGAACTCGCAAACATAGTATCCGCATAAATTGTTCCCTCGTCCCTGCATCAGGCACTTTACGAGAAACATAGTTCAATCAAAATAACAATCAAGCATGATAATAACAGTATCAAAACTACAATCAAAGAGATGAGTGGATATAGCTAGTGGTGCTTATATCTAGTGGTTTAAATGTAAGCTCCTCTTTGCAAACACCTCTAGCCTTCTTGGTGAACCGTTTCCAAGCGCTGCCCGGCGAAGAAAACGAATAAAAAAAGTTATTAATTACTTGATATCATAAAATTAACAAACGTTGCCCGATATAGTGTCATAATGATTAGAATTATCGTTGGAGAATCATCTGCATATCCTGCCACGTCTCAAGGGGTTTATGTTTCGAGTCCATCACTAGTACCCGCCTTTTGTCAGGTTGAATGATTAACAGAATATAGTGAAAGCTGCGCATGCATAACTCATCAATTATATACTTAACATCGAGTAAGCGAAATAGAAAGTGTATACAAGACAATAACACTCACTCGAAGTTGAAAGGAAATAGTATTTCTCTTCTGGTTTCTTGAAACCTTAAGGCGTGTATGATATTATCCTCCGTATCCTGGGGGTTTGTTTTGAGATTAGCTTGATTAACCCAATATGGTTAACGAACCCAATGTCATAGATTTATCCTCTGCTGCATTCGAGAATCTTCATTCTGCATATTATAGTATGATTATATACATGCAATAAACGAGGTGAGATAGCTAGAGACTAAATTAATTACAGAATTAGTACTTATAGACAATAGGCACTGATGATCGATTTGTCCAAGGCGTCTTGATTGAATAATTGAAATAGTTCAACAAATTCAATGGCTATCATGTCATCTAATTCTTTTCCATAATGCTTTTTTGTAACCTTCAGCATTATCTAGTTAGCCCCGACCTTTGTGGCATGCATGTACCAGTTATGCAATCTTCGCATTTTTGTTGGAAGATTATTTCCTCCTCAGGTTTGACGAGAGGTTTGCCGTACTGGTATTTGTATGCTACTTCACCCACGGGGAAGTACTGTAACTGGGATAAGTAGTGGGCAATACTCATACCTTGAGTAGCGGCCGCTTCTCCGTATAGTGCAACTACATCTTGATCATACTGCTCTTCGACCGCATATTTGCTCGACCCTATATTGGTATGGGAAATCACCTTGAGAGGGGCGCAAGATTGTTTTGTTTGTTCTCTTAGCTGGGCAACGGATTTCCCACTTGCATCAGTACTGCTCTTCGATAGTTATTGTGCCGCATGTGACTTGAGAATAGAACGTTCATAGTCTGATGACAGCTTTGGCTCGGGTTGGTGAAGGCCCTTTAGCATTTTGAACACTCGGGCTTTTTCTTCTTTGGTGTTGGGGAACTCTGGCTCTTTCGGCCGCCTCAGGTTAGAGAAAAACGCTGTCGTTTGCGCCTCAATGATCGCCGTAGTCTCCTCTTCAGTACAGTCATAAGCTCTCTTGGGAGGAACCTTTGGTACTTTTGGAAGAGGCTCATGTTTACGTGTCGGCGATCGCTTACCACTCCGCAGAGTAGCAGTGGTACGCTTACGCTTTTTTTCCTGAGGCGCCGACGATGGCTGCCGCGGTGGCGATGTCTGCGCCGGAGACTGGTGAGGCGACGGAGACGGGTGAGGCGACGGATATGGGTGAGGCGACGAAGACGGCTGCCACGGCGGCGATGGCCGCGCTGGAGACGGGTGAGGAGACAGGTGAAGTGGCGGCGAAAATGGCCTTGGCGTGTGATTTGGAAGCACGATACATTCCTTTGGCCATAGAATGGTGACGTTTGTTGCTTCTCCCAGTTCAGTCACATCCCCTTCACCTGCAGGGTAGTCAACCTTCAAACCTTGAAAGGTGGGCATGATTTCATCCTCCCCGACAACAGCGTAGCCCTGTGGAACTGGACGACAATGGTAAGTTGGTGTGGGTCCAATTGGTAAGGCATAGCCGACCGCCACCTTCATTGATATGTTCACAACTTTGACATGTAGCTCGCATTGTGTCATCTGTGTGATATCACCCATTGGGTAGCCAACACGAGCCATCGTTGGTGCACCATCGTCATCGTCATTGTCATCACCCGGGACCTCGGTGGAAGCCACACTGCTTTTTCGATTATTCGATAGGCCGGTAGCATCGAATGAAGGTTCTACCACCATGTGTTGCTGAGATGGGCTGGTAGTACCTTGCTGGATAAGTGCGTTAATTTGATATTGTTGTTGCTTTATTCGTTCTTCAATTATACGCATTCGCTCTTTCTGAATATCTGCTTCAACTTCCGCCTTGTCCTTTCTCCTCTTATGGCTTCTATCAGGATATTTTTTCCTCTCTTCGGGAAACCCAGTTCTCCATGGTTGGGAGCCTATTGTGCCTCGTGTTCGTCCATCATGTTCCTTATTTCCAAGGGCGAGTGTGAGCTCATCATTCTCTCTATCGGGAATGAAGTCCCCATCTTTAATAGCCTTTACTGCTTTTCTAATCGTCTCGATTGGCAAGGGGTCTTCTTTATGTTGTATGTTATATATACACTTCCCTTCCGAGTCCAACGTGCCTACATGCCCGTAAAACCAATTCTTTGCATGTTCGATCCAATCGTCTGTCTCTGGGATGATCTTTTTAGCACGCAGTTCATCCTCAAGTTTCTTCCACTTATGAATGCCAGCCATGTAGCCACCTTGCCCCATAGTATGGTGATACTTCTTGTTAGCATCATTCAGCTTATTCGTTGCAGACATTTTCTTAGCATTTTTTGATGTCTTGTAATTCACAAACTCGGCCCAGAATGGTTTTAACTTCTGATACTGAATCTTCTCGAAATCCGGAGTCTCCTCTTTCACGACGTAGTCAAGGTGCAATCTTTTCTTCCAGTTGGTGAAACACTGGGCCATCTTCTTCATAGCCCACTCCCTGACCTTCATCTGCATGGCTTTAGCATGTTCTAAGGCGTCCTCAGCTGGATCCTCCGCATTTGGATCCAGCTCTACCTTCGGTAGTTTGAAATTAACCATGAGCCTCTTCCACAGTAAATCTTTGGTCACGGTAGGGAGAAATATTCCGCATCAGCAGGCCTATTCCAATTTCGAATGACGATCGGGATGAAGTCCCTAACGATTACTCCGCATTGTGCCACAAATTTGTTTGCGACAACAAGGGAAGCCGTCGGTTTGCCGTTGTCATCGATTTCTTCGATCCTGAACCTCTCATGGTCTTCCAACTTTTTGGTTGGGCCTCGTCCGCTCTTTTCAGTAGATTTGTTCGATCCGGAGGGCTAAAAGAATAAAGATCGTCGTTAATATTTCTATATTGATAGCAGATGATTAATTAATTATATTACATGCACCTCACCGGAGCGGTCGTCTTCTCGATCACACAAGTCATCGCCTTCTCGCTCGCAGAAGGCATCACCTTCAACCTCAAAGAAGTCATCTCTTCCGGCAAAAAGAGGATCACCCTCGCTGGAGTTGTTCAGAAACATCGATACATCTAAATTTTTTTCCTCGTTGATCACACCTTGGATCAACTCTTCCTTTTCTTCGTCTCTATCGTGTGGTTCCATATTTTCTGCATAGGTGGAAAAACGGATAAGTCAAAGCGGCTAAGGGAGAATGTTAGGTAGGGTGTTGAGAGATATAAACCCTAATTTGGAGAAACCCTAATATATACATACACAATAATAAAAATGAAGAGAAACCCTAAACCCTAAACCTAGCTACAAAAAGGAAACTATGTAGTAGATAGGTAACTCTAGCTACTGACAAAAGACCACATTGGAATCATATACATCATAGCGAGAAAGTAGATACTTTGTAATAGGTTCATAATGAGAGGCTATGCTTGCCCTCGGACTCGGATCCTATCACGAAGAACCAATACCGAAAAGAAAGGCGACAATTCAAGACATGGCATAATGCAATGCGCAAACAATATGTATGACATGTCAGATTAGATACTACGCAGTAACCATAATGCATGTCGATTTAAGAGGGTTCGGAATGCCCTCGCAAAGGTGCATCGTCAAACTCACATGTATATGAGGGGTATCGATGTTCTTCCAACTAAACTAGGATTTAAAGTTGCTTGACAATGTATTATGATTGCTTAGACACATAGCTCTCATTTCTGAACATTTTGATATATTATACATATTTTTATGATTAAATATGAATTAGTTATTGATTTTACAAAAATTATATTAATTTCTGCTATTTTCAAACATTTCTGAAAAGGATTAATCCATTACTGCATCACCCTGACGTCATCAACCCTATCCCTAACTTTATACACCGGGGCTACTCCTACCCACAGCCACTGACTAGGGGCCCCAGGCCGAGCTGGGTCAGCCCCGTGGCCACACAGGCGCCCCGTCAGACGCGGCTGCGGGAGGCGTCGGGCGGTGGTCGCCGGCGACGATCTGGGCCACCCCAGCACGCACGGAGCGGTGCGCTAGAAAAAGTGTGATGAGGGGAACCACATAGTGGCGGCGCCGCCCCTTTAGGGTCACCGGAGCGAGGCCTGCGACGAGCGCCGCGTGACGGAGCTCACAGACGAACGACACGCGATGGCTACGAAGATCTAGGAGGAAAACGGAGGGTGCCCTGAGCACCCCTCACCACGTTGCTCGACGTGGGGTCATGGAATCCAGGCGAGGCCGGAGGCGAGCTAATCGATGGCGGCGAGCTTTGTCGGGGTCGGGGAAGACGACGAGGTTGGCGATGATTCCGAGCGCCGGGGCTTTGATTCCTTCAGCGGGACGAGGGGACCGAGGCGGAGCTGCTGGCACCACCAGATGGTCGAGGGAAGGCCGGGAACGACGGTGATGGCCAGCTAGGGTTTGGCAGAGAGGGAGAGAACGCACGTGAGGGGGAGAAAGAGGGAGAGAATGCACGACGATGCACGGCGGCGGACAGAGGTGACGGCGGGGCGGCCGACGACATCTCCCTGTGCGCGCGCGTCGGAGTTGTAGAGAATGGACAAGGGGAAGGAGAAGAACGGGCGTCGTGTATAAAGGGGAGGGACCTTTTGTCCCGGTTGGTGGCTCCAACCGGGACTAAAGGGTCATACGTCCCGGTTGAAGCCACCAATCGGGACGTATGCTCCACTTTTTTTTCATATTTTGGGCAGAGCCCAAGCGGCGCGCTGTTTTCAAATTTTTTCATAAATTATCTCTCGATTCCCGCCTTATTTTTATTTTGGGGTTTAAATTTGTAATATTTTTTAAATGATAATTAATTTGGAATTTAGAAAAACTTTAAACATAAAAAGTGTTTGAATTTGAATAACTAATTCAAAACCATTATATGTTTTTAAAAATAATTAATGTAACATTTTAAACTATGAACCATTTTAAATTAAAAATGAATTAACTTATATTTTTTATATATTAATTTGGAATTGAGAAAAACTTTAAACATAAAAAGTGTTTGGTTTTGAATAACTAATTCAAACCCATTTTCTGTTTTTAAAAATAATTAATGTAACCATTTAAAATATGAACGATTAAAAATTAAAAATGAATTAACTTATATTTTGTATATATTAATTTGGAATTTAGAAAAACTTTAAACATAAAAAGTGTTTGGATTTGAATAACTAATTCAAAACCATTTTTGTTTTTAAAAATAATTAATGTAACCATTTAAACTATGAACCATTTAAAATTAAAAATGAATTAACTTATATTTTTTATATATTAATTTGGAATTTAGAAAAACTTTAAACATAATAAGTGTTTGAATTTGAATAACTAATTCAAAACCATTTTCTGATTTTACAAATAATTAATGTAATCATTTAAAATATGAACCATTTAAAATTAAAAATGAATTAACTTATATTTTTTATATATTAATGGGCGGGAAGAAAAGGACGGGAAAAAATGGGCGGGGAGAAATTTTTATTACGATAGAACTGAAATTAAAGTACATAACGCAACTAACACTAAGTTACATAAAGCATGACTGAAAATTAAGATACATAAAAGAACTGAAAATTAAGATACATGGCCAGATTAAATCACAATCGGCCGAACTTGTTTTGCAATGTTGGAGTGATTCAGTCATGCTCCTGCCTACACCTGTAGTACTCGCAACTGTAGTCGTCGTACTCGTCGCGGCCGTCGTCACTGTTGTCATCGGAGTCGCCGTAGTTGAACCTTGAAGGCTGAGTATGAGTGGGCTGGACTTGAGGGTAGCGCAGGCGGGGGTTAGAGTCGGCGTCCGTGTCATAGGCCATGATGCTCCGGAGAGTCCGGCCGCGCCACCACAGCCGAAGTCCGGCCTCGTTGAAGTTCGGAGGAGGTGGTCCGTCCTCCTCGTGCCTGGCGAGCGCCCTCTCACGCCGATCCCCGAAGAAGGCTTCCCAAGTCGGGATGCCAGTTGGGATTCCTCCGCTGCTCCGGCGTGAGCTCGAAGTAGTAGTGGTTCGTGATGGCCATCTGGCGCGCCACACCTAGAGGGACGGGAGGAACCGGCACGCCTCCGGCGCTCAGCATCCAGCCGATGGGGACGCAGTAGCCCGGCGGGCAGGGGTAGTTCGAGGCGCAAAGCGCCTCCGCCTCCCTGGGGGGTTAGTCGTATGGTGGAAGCCATCAGAAAGAGTGATGAGGTTGCAAATATGAGTCTAGAGATGTGCAATGACAATGGAGGCCAATCCTACATATATGTAGTGAGAAATGGCGGGAAGAAAACTGCGGGAAGAAATGGCGGGAAGAGAAATGGCGGGAAGATATGGCGGGAAGAAAAATGGCGGGAAGAAATGACGGGAAAACTTGCGCTCGGAAAATGGAAAATTGCTTTTCCTTTCGACGAAAAGGAAAACTTCCTCCTTCAACATTGTTCTCCATCCCAATGTCCACATGCATTCATAATATGGGCACAGCATCACAAACTATGCCGCGATTCAGCACGTAACATCGGTCATTTGGACCTAAAGCCATGAAACCTCGAACATGATAGGTCATTTTGTGAAGGTTTTTTCGAGACATGATCAATATACCAAGTATGGTATTTTTCCTTCCAACTATGTCACATAATATGACACCACACGAAAGATTTATATTGTTCGGATTTTTTTTGAATTTCTTATACCCGTTTTAAATTTTTTCCCTTTTAGAACTATGGTCGAACCGGCATGCATGAAGATAGGGGACGAGCATCGTTAGAACTTGCATTGGATCTCTGAATAAACTACATATTGCGAGTCTAAAAATTATTTTTTCAAAAAACCACGGGCGTTAGATCATGTACCTATAGTACAAACCAGACCCACTTCCTACCGATTCGGCAGACATTTGTCATTTTTACCCGGGATGGAAGAAAAGGTTTGAGATGTCCCGGTTGAGAGATAGTCCATGTAAGGTGGTCTAGTATTTTAGAAAAATGGGATGGTAGCATTCTGAAACAGCATTTTGGTGGTTGCTTCACAAAATGATCCGTTTTTTACGCTCGGAAAATGGAAAATAGCTTTTCCGTGCGACGAAAAGGAAAACTTCCTCCTGCAACATTGTTCTCCATCTCAATGTCCACATGCATGCATAATATGGGCACAGCATCACAAACTATGTCGCGATTCAGCACATAACATCGGTCATTTGGACCGAAAGCCATGAAACCTCGAACATGATAGGTCATTTTGTGAAGGTTTTTTCGAGACATGATCAATATACCAAGTCTCATGTTTTTACTTGTAACTATGTCACATAATATGACACCACGCGAAGGATTTATATTGTTCGGATTTTTTTTGAATTTCTTATGCCCATTTTGAATTTTTCCCTTTTCGAACTATGGTCGAACCGGCATGCATGAAGATAGGGGACGAGCATAGTTATAACTTGTATTGGATCTCTGAAGAAATCACATATTTCGAGTCTAAAAATGATTTTTTTTTAAAAAATCACGGGCGTTAGATCATGTACCTGTAGTACAAACCGGATCCACTTCCTATCGATTCGGTAGACATTTGTCCTTTTTACCCGGGATGGGCGGAAAGGTTTGATATGTCCCGGTTGGGAGATAGTCAATGTAAGGTGGTCTAGTATTTTATAAAAATGGGACGGTAGCATTCCGAAACAGCATTTTTGTGGTTGCTTCACAAAACGACCCGTTTTTTGCGCTCGGGAAATGGAAAATGGCTTTTTCATGCGACGAAAAGGAAAACTTCCTCCTGCAATATTGTTCTCCATCCCAATGTCCACATGCATGCATAATATGGGCACAACATCACAAACTATGCCGCGATTCAGCACTTAACATCGGTCATTTGGACCGAAAGCCATGAAACCTCGAACATGATAGGTCATTTTGTGAAATACAGGACCGAGAATGGCAATCTCTTCCACTAGGTGAACCAGGAGATGCGTCATAATATTGAAGAAGGATGGTGGGAACACCAACTCAAAACTAACAAGACATTGTACCACATCCTTCTGTAACCTTGGCAGAATATATGGATTGATTACCTTCTGAGATATTGCATTGACGAATGCACACAACTTCACAATGGGTACTCGAACATTTTCCGGTAGAAGCCCCCTTAATGCAATCGGAAGCAACTGCGTCATAATCACGTGATAGTCATGAGACTTCATGTTTTGGAACTTTTCTCTGCCATATTTATTATCCCCTTTATATTAGATGAGAAGCCAGACGGCACCTTGATACTGTAAAGGACTTCAAAAAATATTTCATTCTCTGCTTTGGTAAGAGCATAGCTGGCACGACTTAAGTGACGCCCTTTATCCATCTTATTCTGTGTATGCATGTTCTTTCGGTCTTTCATAATTTGTTGGTCCTCCCGTGCTTCTGGTGTATCTTTTGTCTTCACATACATGCCTAGGAATCCTAGCAGGTTCACGCAAAGATTCTTCGTCACGTGCATCACGTCGATTGAAGAGCGGACACGTAGGACTTTCTAATATGGCAGCTCCTAAAATATAGATTTCTTCTTTCACATGGGTGCGTGTCCTGTAGCAACGTCGTTCGGAACTGATTGACCGCCGGGACCCTTTCCAAAGATTACTTCTATGTCCTTGACCATACCAAATACATCATCACCAGCAGGGAGTTCAGGCTTCTTCCGGTGATCTGCCTCACCTTTGAAATGCTTGCCTTTCTTTCTTACGGGATGATTGGTCGAAAGAAATCGTCGATTCGCCAGGTACACAACCTTCTTGTATTTATGCAAATATGTACCTTCGGTCTTATCTAAACAGTGCGTGCATGCCTTATATCCCTTGTTTGTCTGTCCTGAAAGGTTACTAAGGGCAGGCCAATCATTGATGGTTACGAAAAGCAACCCTCATAGGTCAAATGGCTCCTGTTTGTTCTCATCCCACGCATGTACACCTGGTTTGCCCCACAGATGTAAGAGTTCTTCAACTAATGGCCTTAGGTACACATCAATGTCGTTGCCCGGTTTCTTCGGGCCTTGGATGAGCACTGGCATCATAATGAACTTACGCTTCATGCACAATCAAGGAGGAAGGTTGTAGATACATAGAGTCACGGGCCAGGTGTTGTGACTGCAGCTCTGCTCCCCAAAAGGATTCATGTCATCCGTACTTAGACCAAACCATAAGTTCCTCGCGTCACCTACAAAGTCCGGAAAGTCTCTCTCGATTTTTCTCCACTGTGATCCATCAGCAGGGTGTCTCAACTTCCCGTCTTTCTTACGGTCTTCTTTGTGCCATCGCAACAACCTGGCATGCTCTTTGTTTCTGAACATGCGTTTCAACCTTGGTAT
Source organism: Avena sativa (assembly GCA_916181665.1). Classification (NCBI taxonomy): domain Eukaryota; kingdom Viridiplantae; phylum Streptophyta; class Magnoliopsida; order Poales; family Poaceae; genus Avena; species Avena sativa. The sequence goes on from OV702284.1 coordinate 384,225,871, forward strand.
TATTGGAGCATACCACATAACCTTAGCAGGAACCCTCTTCCGGAGGGGCTCTCCCTCAACATCACCAGGGTCATCTCGTATGATCTTATACCGCAATGCATTGCATACCGGGCATTTATCTAAATTCGCATACTCCTTACCGTGGTAGAGGATGCAGTCATTAATGCATGCATGTATCTTCTGCACATCTAATCCTAGAGGGAAGAGAGTCTTCTTTGCTTCGTACGTACTCTCGGGAAGTTCGTTATGTTTTGGAAACTTCGGCTTCATTATTTTTAGCATCTTTTCAAATAAGGAGTCAGTTAGACCACACTCTGCCTTCCATCGCAGCAATTCTAGTGTGGTACCGAGCTTTGTGCTTCCATCTTCGCAATTTGGGTACAACAATTTCTTGTGATCTTCTAACATGCCCTCCAACTTCAACTTCTTCTTTTCTGTTTCACAGTCTCGCTTTGCATCAGAAATGACCCTACCAAGTTCATCAGCGGGCTCATCTGATGCCCGTTCTTCACCTCCTTCCTCTTCATTGTCTTCCATTGCAGTATCACTGTATTCAGAAAACATATGATGATAGTTGCTATCATCATCTTCTTCTTCACTGTCTTCCATCATAACCCCTCTTTCCCCGTGCTTGGTGCAGCAATTATAGTTGGGCATGAAACCTTTCATAACTAGGTGGCCGCGAATGATTTTCGAGGAAGAGTACTCCTTGTTGTTCTGACATGGAACATATGGACAACGTATAAAACCATTCTCTTTGTTTGCCATAGCCACATCGATAAATTTATCCACGCCTTTAATGTACCCGGATACAAGCCGGTCACCGTACATCCATTCCCGACCGTTCATCTGCATCATATAATTAAGTTTATCAAAAACGGAATATCATAAATAGTAAAATGACCAATTCACATCGACACATGCATTGTATCGATGACAGAGAAAAGATAAGATTGCTAACCTCGATCGAGGGAAATAAAGAGGAGAAAGCTCAAGTGCGTCTCGGGCACCTATTTTTGTTCTGTGAAAAATTAAACGGGATCATTCACTCAAATATTTCATCAAACACCTTGAATGCATGCATATAGGAAAAAAATAAACTAGCACACCTCTCACACCTTCCACCAAGAAAAAACAAGGGGAGACAGAGGGCTAGTGCGTCGTATTTATAGAGTGCGGGATCATACGTCCCAGTTTATAACACAAACCGGGACTAAAGGTGTGTGGCAGACCACGTGTCTGACGTCCAACCTTTAGTCCCGATCTGTGTTACAAACCGGGACGCATGACCCCTCACGAACCAGGACGCATGCCTCCGGCCACCGTGCCAGCTCGAACTGGGACGCGTGCCAGCATTAGTCCCGGTTCATGGCGCAACCGGGACTAATGCTGTTAGGAGACGCGAGAACGGATAGCCTGCTTTCTACTAGTGTGTATAGATATTCAAATGTATTCTGACGTGTTTTATATGTAGATATATACGAACCTAGACAATTTAAAGTCACTTATTTTTAAACGGAGAAAGTAATAACTAGTACAAACAATGTTAGTATTATCTGGATAGCCCATCAATGGTTTTCGACCTCGACTGAGATTTGCGACCGGATCTTTTTTTTTCCGGCCGGACCATTGGCGCTGTGAGCAGCTTGGCCATCGGCATCCAGCTGCAAGTTAAAAGTAAGAAGTAGAGGTGCGCGGCGACTGAGGCAGGTGGCGTCGTGGTTGATCTGAACGGGGTGTAGACGCAGTTCCAGTATTTCATTACTACTACTACTCCCTCCGTTTCAAAATATAAGATGTTTTAGGTTTGTGAAGAAAATGTATCTAGACTTCTTTTAGTGTGTAGATTTATTCCAAACTTGAGTGAACCTAGATACTAAAAGTAGTCTAGATACATTTGCTTCACAAAGCTAAAACATCTTATATTTTGAAATGGAGGGAGTACTGTACTATTTTTTCGATATATTTATTTGCCTTATAAAACGAAATGGAGGTAATACCACAAATGAAAATACAACTCGTGTCTAACACACGAATCCGCTCGTGCATGTGCGGTCCGCACGACGTAGCAACCCAGTTGAAAATCGATCAAAGTTTCAAGAGAGGGGTGTACCAAGCAGCAGGACTCGAATGTTTTTATAAACCCGGTTATATTATTCAATACTAGAAACATCTACTATCGGGCCACTCCGACAAGCAAGCTGGTACAACACCATGTTAGACATAGTAATTAGCAGATCGGATCGTATCATATAGTATCAGATCGCATCACATGTATTTGATAGTTGTAGATATGTACTCCGCCTTCTAAAATATATGCATTCGTTTAAAAAAACAGAACATCTTATATTTTAGGACAGAGATAGTAGGATCAAGATTGATCTGTGTACATCTTGTAACACAAGTCACGATGACCATAAATATACAGAGACCCCGGCCATGTTAAAATCATCGGCCTAAACTTTGTGTTTTTACTCACCATAGAGAACATCCCTCACTCTCTCCCCAACACAAAACTTTGCTAAAGCATGAGCAGCCTCATAGCATCGCCTCCTTGATCAAATCGGTGATGGCAGACCTGTTCGAAGAAGGAGATGACAAAAGACAGTGCACATACAAACAATATGTTTCAAGAATAATAGGATAGTGCAGATCCATCACCATCCGAACTTCCAAAAGCCTCTCAGACAGGCATTGAGCTCGACTGTTTTAGCAAACTTTCTCTCCTCTGGCAGATCACATATCTTTCGAAAGCTAAACAGAAGAGATCCTGCTGTTGTGCAACTCACCAGAGCATGACAATTATACTTGCTCTACAGAAATAAACACATGTACTTAAGAAAAATGTTTTTTTTTTATTTTTTTTGAAAAATAGGGACAAAGCTTTGGCCCCCAAAACTGATTTATTTTTATAAGCACCTCTCAAATCACCTTGCACTGTAGATGTTCTAAGAGGTCGGGCACCCATTCCAAGCGCCACATGTACCCCTTTCCTGATATTTTAATATTATAATTTCTTGCAATCCAATTATCCTGGCAAATATTACTTAACCAAGGACTTCTATATCTACCTGTTCTAGAAATTGTGGAATAATTTCTTTCTGAGCCAAAAATATTTAGAACACGTATTAATATTACTAGACACTAAATTTTTGGTTTGGTTATCGCAGCACCCCAAGTCACTTGCTGAAGAAACACAACCGTCGCCTACTATAAAAATATGCTGCATCCACGCTTAAAAAAGAAATATGAGCATCAAAAGGCCAGAATACAATTATAGCATTCAACAAAACAAAAATGATCAGAGAAACAACTGCCTCCAGCAGCATAAAGCATGATAATAAACCGTCATCCATATATAAATGTCTCCCTAACCAACAACTCAAGAGATTTGCATACCCCTGTTATAGCATACATTGCGCAGTGACAGAACCCACTAGCCTACTCAATTTGCCAGGTTTCCCATGTCAGAGCTAACTGGCACAATCTCTAATTTCTGTGACTTGATCTTGTCTAGAAGTACAACCGCCTCCATTACGAGGGAACCCAGAGTCACATCAGCCCTTTTTTCGACAACATCATGATCGCCACCAGCACTTGAGATAATCATGAGTCCATCAAAATCCGACATTTTCTCTGAAGCCTTGCACAGTGAGATCTTCAAGCTCTCCATGTCTTCTTCCCAGTACCAAACTATGTTTTTCATCATTGCTATGGCTATCTTCGTGGTAAGCTTCACTATTCTCAGGCAGTCAACCGTGGGGTGAGCCGAAAGGCTGTTTCTTTCAACCATCTCCTGGAGTTTCCTTGCGAGACTGAATGCACCGTCTTGAGGGGGAACTGAAACAACTTGTTGAAGCAAGTTCTGATCTGCATCGATCAGTTTTTCAAATACCGTCACACTGAAGGATAACAATGCTGCCTGCAGTTGACCATCGTGGCAGTGCACATCGTCTGGCTGAGCGCGAGAGTAATAGTTCCGGAGACTATCTTGTGGATCATCACCGAATTGCCCTTTTTCTAAGTCACAAGGCTCACAACTGGCTTGAGTGGACAAGCCATTGTCTTCTGCCGCTTCTTTTTTATTTGGACCATAGCGAAGTACTTCTCCGAGTACCTGAAATATATAGTTAGTTTGATAAGCTTAACAAATAATTCAAGGCATGGTCACCTCGCCCCAAATCACATAAGAGAGGAGGTTGATCGAAATGAAACAGAAGGGAATTTTACAAATTTGGCACTGATTACCTTTGGCATCACGTCAATCATGACTTCCTTGAGTCTTTTGACGCATTCATCATCCTGATCCGTGTAATGCCGATTACACAGGCTCTCCAGAATCCACGCTGCGGTTATTCTGCATTCCTTGCTTTCATCTTGTAAGAGCACTTCAGTAAGTTGTCCGCCGTTTTTATTTAAGATGATCCTGGCATTGTGTTCACTTTCGACAGACAGCGTGGCAAGCTTTTCACCTGCTAATCTTCTGATGTGGCTGTCCTTATTAGCAGCAATGAAGATGGCTAGCAGTTTGCCGATGAAACTTTCTCTGTTCTTGGTGTCTAGCTGTGTGAGGATCTTGATGGCTAGAACGCACAACTCTTCACCACAATCCTCGCAATCTAGGATTATTTGCATGGTGCGCACTGCTCTACTGTTTCCCGAGATTTCACGACATAATGCCTCGGCAGTGTTTCCAGCAGCAGTCACGATCTGGCACATGACTTGCAGTGATGCGGCCACTATGGCGGACCAGTCATCATGATTGATGCAGTGGAGTAGGTCAGAGCTTACGGGAGCTATGATCTTGGAGAGGAGGCCTTTAGTGTTCCGTATGGCTTCGCAGTAATCCTCGTCGGCGGTAAGCTCCCCAAGGATACACAGCCCCTGCAGCATCAGCTCTTTGTAGTCGGTGGCCCTGGAACTGCCGCCGTCATTGTTGCCATCCTGTTGGGAAGGGGTCTCGAGCATGGAGGATATGCACTGAATCCCTCGAGGAAACTGCTCCAGGCGGATGTCGCTGGCGAGGTGCACCACTATCCTCGCGGCACGCTCCCTCATCTCTCCATCGTACTGACTCGTCGAATCCAGCGTCTGCAGAAGTTTATGTAGTATGTGGCTACAGGGTGCAGACCCAATCATCTGCTTGATTATCATGCGCCGCCTCAGCATCATGCACTTGTTCGAAGCCATTGATGCCATGTCTGTCGTCCTCCTCCCGGGCCCAATCAGCGTGTCGAGAATCCTTAGCCCGGACAGGTAGCTCTGAGGTGACTGAGACCCCATTAGGTCCACAGCGTATGTCAGCAGGTTCCTTCCTTTGGCGGATGACGGGTCCTGGAAGCACCCTGCCCTGGTGTCGCGCAAGTAGCGCTTGACTGAATCAAGTGCCCGGCCTCTGAACCCGTACTCGTGGCCAACTATTTTCGCTAGCCTTCTTCCGGTGTGGAAGCAGCTGGTCCTGTAGCAGAAGAGTGCGCCCTGCAGCAGAGCCAGAGAGTAGAGGACTTCCAGTCCCAGTTTCAGGTTCACCTCTCCATCTTTGCCTCCGAAGTCATGCTCTGATAGACGCCACAGTGAAATCCCGCCAGTGATATACAGTCCGGACATATGGAGAGCTATCAGAGGGCACAGTATAACGGTGGACACCATCACTTGCACCCCCACCGCAAAAGCTACTAGAAATCGTTTCAGGGACGACTCATGGCCATAGTTGGGCTTGGAAACGCCACCTTTTTTTGGAAGGCAAAGCTTAGCAATGTTGACTGCAATGCTGAAGAGTGCTGAGTACCAATACCCGATATCCGATAACTTTTCTCTCACAAAGCCATTGAATGCCCTGTTACATGCAAACGTTAAGAATCCGTATCAACACCTCTGGTACCAATTCTTTGCAAGCTAGCGGTGTCAAACCGACCAACACGGTACCACTTCAAGATGGAGACTGAATACTGACACTCAGGAACTCTAAGTGCGACTAGACCAATCCTAGTTATGTTCATAACCCTGGCCAGGCCAATCCGTGATGGTAATGGTATTTGATCGTTTTTGCAATGAAAAAAATCTTTATTTCAGAAGTTCAAAACATTGCCCTGCTTCTGAAATTCCTTCATAAGTTTTATAATAATTCAGACATTCCTCGGCCAATGACCTGGATATTGAGGCTCAAATTAATTTAATACTACTGAGTAAGTATCATAAACTTCTACCAAATACTCTCACACACTTTCGACAATATATTTGAAGGTACCTAGTAAACATCATTATTAAGGAAAGAAGAGTAGCTAGTAAAAATCATAAAGTTGGAAGAAACAGTAAAATAAATGGTAATGGAGGAACTAAGATCATTATTAAGAAAAGAAGAGTAACTAGTAAACATAAGCTGTAATAGAGATGAGAAGGTCACCTTGTCTGTAGGAGCGTAATCACTGTGAGACACCAAAAATCCTTCCTCTCCAGCACAGATACAAAGCCACCAAGGAGGACGACGGTTGTCCATGTGAACACCAGAAAACCTAGCCCCTTGACGGCCATGGATAGGTAGCCCATAAACGCGGCATAGCTGTTGATATATCTCACCTCCACCCAATCGGCATCATCAAAGAGCTTAGGTCGACGTGCTATTCTTCCCCTGAAGTGTCAAGATTAACCCAGCATGAGTAATTCACATACAGATTATCGAGCAATCCTCAAGTATGGAAGAAGATGATACATTTTTTTCGAGAAAAGGAAAAGCTTGCGTCGAGATGCATTGATAGAAAGAATACCATTAGGCAGACATCACAAGCGACACAACCAAAGAACCCTCAGCCTCGATTCTACCCACATAAGCACTCAAGGCGCAACAGGCCTACTAGAACCTCTGCCACAGGAAGGGAGAGTTGCAAGTCTAAAAAGGGTAGAATTGAGCCCTTCCAGCTTTGGAGATGCTAGCAAGTCCACGACGTCGCCGGCCTCACACATCCTTCAAGGACGTCTCCACCACAACGGTGTACACACTTCACCCTCCCTCGAGGTGACCAGATCTGGTGTGACCCAGCAATCGAAGAGGGAAATGGCCCCGGCAGGCCAGAGAGGGCATGCAAGACATCCCACCAATGGTGCAGAGGCCCTGAGACCACCAACTGCTGCTCGCACCTGCAATGTTGCAACGCCACACGTTGCCGCACCCTCGTCTGCCGCAAAGTCCACCCATATAACCATCAGTTGACACTCGTCAAGTGCGCCCATGTGACCAAGACGCCACAGCACAAGATCCTCCACCGCGATTGCGCATGTGTGTGTCGCCGGCTCATGCGCTAACCAGGGTAATACCCCAAAAACTATGCCTCAGGCTCAGGGGAGGGGATGACATCAATGACGCCGCCGTGAGGGTTTGGCCCGCCTCCCGGCCAACAGAGGCCACTCATGGCCAGCACGAGCTGGCCACGACGCTAACCCCAAAGGAGTTGGCTCGTGACCCAGAGTCCCGTGCACTGGACTGGATTGCCCAGACCTGCGACGAGGACGTCCAGATCTGTATGCCACCAGCGCAGAGGCAGAACCCCTATTAACACGTCCCTGAATACCCGCCTCCAGCCAGAGCCAACCGCGTGCAACTAGCCAAGCTAAACTACCAGGCCGAGCACAACTCTGACGCCGCCTGTCTACAGTCTACCAAAATGCAGACGGCCAGCCATCACTATTCGCGGATCTGGGCCACCGACGCGACAACACGCAGGCTGCAAGCAGCACCGTCCCCGACATAGAAGCACCGACCCTGGGAGCAGCACGGCTGCAAGCAGCATGCTTGCCGACGCGACGTAATGTACGAGCGAGGGCTGGTCACCCACACCATCCAGGCCACGCTGCCCACCCACCACGAGACGGCCATCTCCGGCGGCGGCGCGCCGACCGCGCCAGAGAAGGGGACCACAAGCCACCCACAAGGAGAAGGAAGGCCCGCTGCCGGACTGCCGGGCACCAAGCGCCCAGAGCTACAGCGTAGTCCCTACGACGCGGTCCAGGTCAATGGCGAGAGGAGGACAGGGGAGGAGGAAGAGGCGGCTCAAGAGGCCCCGCCGCCGCCGGCGAGGAGGGAGAAGGCGGTGTCTAGGGTTTGTTGGGCGGCGGCGCGGTTCGCCCTGCGATGAACTCACCTGGGTGAAGGTGGCAGTGGCAGGACCGGCATTGCAAGAAGCGGAGCTTGTACCCAGACCCACACAGTACGTCCGGCCAGCCAGTTCAGCTCCTCTCCTGGATTAAATAATGGTAGCTTCGAAGAAAACTAGGAGAGGTCATTGTTTACTAATAACTCCGACATCCGGCCAGCCAGTTCAGCTCAGCAGCAAAGCAAGTCAAGGTCTCCGTTCAACTAGTAAAAAAAGATCTCGATTTATCAACATGGGCTATACTACCTCCCTGTTCCGACCGTGCTGATGCCGCTCTCCTATTCCGACCATATCTATCAATGCGCCTCGCCGGCCACACGAGGCGCCTTGCTATACGAGCTTGAGTCCACAGGTGCCGGGGCAGCGGCCTGGCAAGGTCTTGAGCGGCATTGTGGTGGGTGATGATCCGTCTCTTTGGACAATGTGCGTGGCGAGGAGTCGGTGACAGGGTCTCCTGGTGTTGGCGGCGTCGGCTCGGTCAGCACCCCGATCGCGTGTAAGAAGCTCGGATTGGGGACGGTTGGTGGCCTGAGTGCCAAGTGCGGGGAGAGTTTTTTCGGGCAAAAGCTCAGCACTCCGGCGCCAACGACGCTGCCGCCTGCGTGTGTCGTGACCCTTTTGAGGGCGTCGTTGTGGCTACTCTATCTGTACTAGGGCTGCGGGTGAAAACCCTAGACCCTTGTGGTCTTGATGACGATGACACTTTTCGTGCATCGTTACCTCTTTGGGGGGCGTTATCGTGGAGCTCTGGTCTCCCTGATATCGACGACGATAGCAAGCTCGATGCTTCTTGGTTTTTCTTGTTTATCTTTGATGTGCTTGCAAGAGGTTTTACTCATCATTTTGTATCGGTTCGGCCGTTAGGCTTTATTTATAAAGCAGGACGAAAGGCTGTTTCGAGAGGGACTAGCTCCCTTCAGACGTGATTTCTCAACATGGGCTGTAATACCTCCCTTCTGACCAATAAGGGAGCTCTAATGATGTCCTTGTTTCGAACACCGATTCTATCTAACTCAGTCTGTTTGTAGTGGCCCATGGACAGCTTGTCCTCGCTCTATCCGTTTGGGGTGGTCACTGCACCCAACGACGCCCTGCAAAAAAGGTACACACAAAATATATATTGACATATATTAAACAAAAGGCATTGTCCAACTAAAAAAGAAAAAACATTAAGATAATTCACCCTACCCAAGTAGGATGTGCTAGTGGAAGTGGCATTAGTGGCAGCCGGCGGCCTATTCCTCGTTGATGACAATGAAGACATGTGGCAGTGGCCAGGCTCCTTCGGCTGAAGGTGGAAGCGGCAGTGGCTCAGCAGGAGGGGCCGCCGCCATCATTGTGCACTCCTCCATGGCTTGGTGGAGGCCAGTCCACTTGGCCTTCTCTGGCCAGGAGATCTCAATGGGGGCCCCAAAGCGACTCATCCTTAGTCATCTCCTCACTCATGGGCTCGTAGTAGTCCTCCGGCAGGTCCTTCACCAACTCGTCCTTGATGTAGCGAACGTTGGGAGGCCGTAGTGGCGGTAGGTCCATGTAATGCATGGTCGCGACATGGTATTGCGACCAATCCGGCCGCCCGCTCTCTGGGGTGGGGAATGCCCAGCCCGCCCAGTCCTCCACCGACTGGTCTACCTACAGCTCCTCCTCCGGTGGTGGCGGCGGGTCCCCCGCCGTCTCGAACGTCTCGTAGTCTTCGTCAAGACCCTCTAGGTGGGCCTCAATGTCCTCTGCTGAGCATCATGCTCAAATCACTGCTTCTGCAGCAGTGAGTTGACGGCATAAGCGAGGTCCTACCGCGGATCCGGTAGGAGGAAGGCCGGGCGTCGGAGGGTCTTGTAGCGGTGGGACGGGCCAATCGCAGGAATGGCAGACACCGGCATGCGCACCTGGTTGAGATGCCACCCGTGGGGCAGGTGGACATCTGGCCAAGGCAGTAGTATGCCTAGCTCGGCGAACTGCCGCGCCACCTCCACCTCGACGTAGACGTGGCGCTCGGAGCATGGCACCGGAGGCGGCGGTGGCCTTGGCGCCGAGCACGGAGGCGGATACACGTAGAAATGACGATCGCCGTCGTCAAAGGAGGACCCAGCCTCGTGGTCGTTGTGGTCAGGGTGGCCAAATCAACCCTTGCCGCTACTCTTCACCATGGCAGGGTTTTCCTAGGGTCCATAGGATTCACTTGGGAAGGGAACTCTAATCCTATCTATTTCCTTTTCCTTTTGTTTTCCTACCCTATGAATCAAAGGAGGCCTTAGGTATATACTGACATAGAATTAACAGTCAACCGATGAACAGGCAGATTGATGAGTTACACCGTGGCAAAGAATTAAAGGTAAATCGATTTTTATAGTAGCACCGAAAATTGAGAGTACCTAAACGAATTTCTGGAGATTTTAAGCTCTTTCTTGTAGTACATGTTTCCATCTTATATTTGACCCTGTTTTAGAGGGATCTTTTGGGTGATGTTTGATTATCTTAAGTTCTTGATGTTTGATTACTTTTTGTTTCAAAGGGATCTCTGAGTGATCAGTTTGCAAGTAAAGCTCCCGACATGCATCTAGAAATGCAAGCATTAACTAATACGGAGTACGTTCAAGAACATGTTAAAGAAGCAAAAAATGTAGTTAGACTTCAGCCTATCTCAGTGTGAAATTCAGATAGCACATTCCTGTGCGATAAGAGAGCACAAAGTGAATCATGTTTCTTTTATAACTTCGCAAGGCGATTAGTACTGATGATGCGGCAATACCCACTCTAGAGTTCCACGTTCTGACTGCAAATCGTTCAGCAGAATTGCTCCTTTAGACTTCAACAGTGCAATGTTCTAACAAAAACTACCGCGTGGAACATATATAAAATAATTAAATTAAATTCTTGTGTAGTCCTAAACGTGTAAGGTGTAGTCCTAAACCTTCCAGTTAGGTTCAGAAGACGTTACTGCCTTTCGTTTTCTACTTCCAAGGTTGATGAAAGCCATAGTTCTTTTGCAACTAACATACCTGCTCTTTCTTGCCATTTCAATCATTGGGCATTGTGCGGCAGGATACCAGCATCTTGAATCCTATAGTGTTGAATGATACAAGCAAATAAGCATGAATAACAGATGGGAGTAAGCAATTGGATTTGACCGGGAGAAGAACTCTCTCCATGTCTAAAACCAATGTTCAGAGCTTACGGTAGATATAGAGAACACATATAATTGAGGCCTATTACAAGTTTTTGAATTTCTGAACTTAGGCAGCTACTGTAAGATAATAAATAGTTCTTGATTGTGTTACCATTAATGAAACTGGTGTATATTCAACTCAACTAACTTCTAGTGTTCATTACTTGCAGCACCAACACCTCCCATTTCGGACATGCACATGCCTCCTCTGCTACTCTTTTGCAATGAAAGGTCATCTCTAATCTGCACTGAGCTAGTTATACTTATGGACAATACCCCAAGAATAGTCAGAGACCTGGATCAAACATGAAGTAGTGCAGCTAAGATATCGCAGATCATGACTCTTCTCTCAAGTCACAAGTGGAGATGAACGTGGGAAACCAAATTATTAAAAGCTCACTTAATAGCTTAACTGCTCACATCGTTGTGTAGCCTATGTTCCCCCAAAGTTTGCATGTGTCAGCATAGACATTTTTGCTTACTAAATAAAATTTTCTTCTCATATGATCGAAACACAAATGTACTTTCTATAAGTGTGCATTTTTGTATTACCACAAACACATTAAAATCATTTGATACTCGAGAGGAGGTTGACAACACACGTTTAGGGGAGAAGAAATACATCAACAGAAAGGTACCTTATGCTGCTGGTTGCCCATGGTGGAGATTGTCGATGCATGTGTTGGAGCCGTCATGCCATCACATCTAGAACAATCAACAGTTCACTGAGCTCGAAGCCGTAACAAAGAAGACCTTCCAGCTTGTTTGGTAGCTTCGGCGTAAAGATGATTCAATGAGACAATGGGAGTTTATGGGTACTTGGCGACGCAATCGAACACATGCTCCCGCAGGCACCGACGGGACACGAAAATCTGACAATTATATAAGAGGATCAAAGAAGGATTGCAAAATTAAAGCAATCTCACGCTGGAATTGTATGAACAAGAGAATTGATCAGCATACAAAATAATTGAATTGCTTCTCTCGTGATTGGCTTGGCGCCTCAGTCAAGATGTACACCTCGCTGCCTGCTCACGACTGCCCGGCTGCTCCCCCAGCGGTGAGCCTCGTGCTGTCTCCGCTGCTTAAGGTCGAGGGACAACGGAAACGTCGTCGCCCTGTTGCGGCATTTGGTCGAGCACCAGGTGGGCTTGTCTGGCACAGACCGCGCCACGCCGTGTCCCCACCACGGAATACACCGAATGTGCCTTGCCGTTCGATTCCCTGCCGAAAACATGGCACCCCTCCGACCGCCGGGCCTCCTGCCGTGGGTACGCGCTTGTCCTCCCGTGTCATCGGTGGCGGCAGCGGCCATGGCTCCCCGGTGTACCTTGACGCTGAATCGAGGGGGGCGGTAGAAGAGGCCGGCCGGCCAGGGAGCGAGTAGACGGCGGGCGGCTGTGGCTCATATGGTTAGTTGGAGACGGCGGCGAGGTGCGGGAAGGTGTCCGCCAGGGGCAGGGGCTGGGGTTTGGGTTGCGGGCCGCTGGACGACGCGCGGGACGGAGACAGGAGAGAGAGGAGGGCGCTGCAGTGGCGAATTAGAGCGGGAGAGGATTTGAAGCTTTGATGATGTGCAAACGCAGTCTTGTTGCTCAAACAGAAATTGAATATATATACCCTCTATGGAGCTGATCATGCTTTCTGCTTTTCTTTTGTTTTCTGGGAGTAGATTATGCTTTCTGCTTGTGTCGTCTGAAAGCGTAGTTTTAAAAATCGGACGAGGCAAATGGTTAATTGGTTTACTGGTCGACCATCGATTTCGGTTTTACGGGCTTCATACATTGTTAAGAAAAGTACTCGGTATTGGAAAGCATCACGTTCTAGCCACACACGTAAAAAGTCGGTGAAAGGTATGGAATTTCTCGGCGGAAGGTCAGAAAGAAAGCAATCGCCCGTGCTCTCGGTTCCAGCAACGAGTCTTCTCTTCAGGAAAACTTCTCTACTTGTTCACCTTGACATGAAAGACTCTTTTCCGCATATGAGTTAGTTCACTTCACTTTTCGAGGGATCCTGGAGTTCACTTGTCTATGAGTGTCCGAACAGCTTCAGATCCTTCCAAGGCGCAGGGGTTCTCTCTCCATTCTTGTAAGTACAAGCTTCTCCAAAAGTTTGTATAAATCCAAAGTTTTTTATCACCTTATCAAAACGTTGATTCTAGCTCCGGGATGCTTGCTTTAGTCCATAAATGGAGAGCTGAAGTTCGCATACCTTGTCAGTATCTTTAGGATCGACAAAACTCATGGGTTGTACCATATACAAATCTTTCTCAGTGTCACCACTGAGGAACGCCGTTTTGACATCCATCTGCCAAATCTCATAATCGGAAAATGCGGCGATTGCTAACAAAATCCTCACAAATTTTGGTATGATAGTTGAACAAACAAAGCAAGGTTCTTCTAATAGAATGGTTACCTAGGACTTGTATATGACACGATTGCCATAAATATAGGGGATCGCAACAGTCTTCGAGGGTAATATTACCCAATTTATTGATTCGACACAAGGGGAGACAAAGAATACTTGCAAGCCTTAACAACTGAGTTGTCAATTCAACTGCACCTAGAAATAGTTCTTGCTCACAGAAGTTTATCAGTAGCAACAGTTTGGTAGTAGCAACAGCAAAGTAACAGCAGCAGTAAAACGAGAGCAATAGTAAAAGTAGTGGCAAACAGTAGGATATTAGCGCGGTAGGCATATGGATGGATGGACGGGCGTTGCATGGATGAGTCTAAACATAAAAACTTCAAGACCTAGGGCATTGCAGGTAAATAAGAATAAGCATTCAAGTACTAAATAATCATATGCATGTGCTCCATATATAGTCATGCGTGCTCGCAATGAGAACTTGCACAACATCTTTTGTCCTTTCAGCCTGTTGCAGCGAGGCCTCCAAGGAACTACTGGTGACGAGGTTTAATCTCGTCAATGCCCATTGTTATGGACTTGGGTTTTGGAGAAGATGGGGATGCTGGAGATCGTGACACGGTTAACAGACAAGCAACCAGGGGACACGAGATTTACCCAGGTTCAGGCCCCCGGAGGGAAAACCCTACTCCTACTTGTCTGCTCTTTGATTACGGCGGAACCGAAGGTTACAGGGTGCGCAGATTCGATCTGGCGTGAATGCGTGTGCGGAAGTATGAGTCGAGTTGCCCTAGGACGTGCCCTCCTGGCCTTTATATAGACTTAGGCAGGTCCTGGGCGTAGTCCTAGTCGGTTACAAGTTCTAGGGTTTTACCCCTTTGAATTTCCTATCTCCTCTAGTCTTGCTCTCCAAGGATCCGAAGACGTCATGGGCCTTGGCCACCCGAAAATCTTCATGGGCCAGCATATGTCTGCCGTGGGCCTTCCTTGGGCTGGACCAGGTATGTTGAAGTTACGTACCCGTAGGGTATAACCATGTCAGTAGCCCCCCGAGTGATCAGTCGAATCGTAGATTCGGCTGAGGACTCTTCCATTCTTCGAGAGCAGCTATATGTTAATAGTATATGTGTGTAGGGATTGTTGATGTGTGTGCCTGACTCACCCGACGGATCAGGGTCAGTTAACCGTCTTAGGACGAAACAACACGATCTTCTTCAGGTTCGGGTCCCTTAACCCGAGCCTGGAACATATGCTAGCGTAATTCAACTCAGGCCGCGGAGGACTTATAGAAGTGGAATTCCAATGATTTTAATTGGTGTACCCAACGCGTCTGTCAGGATTTTTCATCGTACCTGCTGGTACGGATTCATACTAGCAGAGCGCAGTCAGGTGCGTTGCCAGGCCATCAGATGATATCTGTAGGTCTTATCTTTGCGTCGCAGACGCAACATCCGAACATTTATCACCTCGGAGGTGCTTCGGGTGGCCAAGGAGATTGTCGATCACTCAGCGTTTTGTTGGGGCAGAGTTGCCAAAAAAGTTTTTGCGTGCTGATCCGAAAGATCGCAGTCAAAGATTTCATAGGGTGCGCGACCAGCGCTCCCTATGGGAGTAGCCCCCAAGTGTCTGTTCGAGTCGTAGACTCGAACGGAGACTTTTAGTTCAAGCATTGTTTCAATCATTAGGTCCGCAGGACCCGAAAATTTTCGGATGCTTAAATCCATCCTCCCTATGGGAGTAGCCCCCGAGTCCGTAGTGGAGTCGTAGACTCGACGTAGGACTCAGAGAAGTAATTTTGCCTTCATTTGTCTGTCGGGTGCGCGGCCAACGCTCCTGATAGGAGTAGCCCCCGAGTATTTAGTCGAATCGTAGATTCGAGTGAGTACTCTTAGCTGTGGAGCCGAAGTGGTGCTAGTATAGCTTTTGATGACGTCAGTGCTTACGATCGATGACCTCAAGCGTCTGCTACGCCAGAGATGACTTGACTAGACGAAGCGTGGGTCCCACTTGCTGACTTTGAATTGACCGGTCACGCACGGCGTGGAGATGATTACGGCGTCTCCTCGATTTCCGCGCGTAGTGGACGGCGTGGTAACGACGGTTCGTTGTGGTGTTGACACGTGTACAGCCAGATCTACCGTTGGCGTTAGGTCTTCTCGATGGACGGCCAGCGTGCGTCGTCTTCGCTGTTATAATCCTGGGTGAAATCGTGGTTTGTTTTTCACCGCACCAGTTCATTTGTTCACTGCCTCCCTGTTCTTGAGCGATTCTTGCTGCGCGCTGAGCTTTCCTTCCACATTTCCTTCGTTCTTTCTGCGTTGTCATCGCCACCACCGCTGCAGCGCCATGGGGAAAACAAAGAAGTCCTCATCTGCGGTTGGAACCAGCGCCGCCGGTGGCAAGAAGAGCACCGCCGCTGCTCGCGTCACCGATGGTGGCTGGCGGCGATCAGAGACGCGGGAGAGCGATCTCCGCAAACTGCGCGAGCGGGGCCTGATCCCGCAGGATACGACGGCCGTCAAACTCCCCGGCAATGAGGTAATCCCCCGTCCCCCATCTGGGTACCGGGTTATGTTTCTTGCCTTCGTCTTGCGTGGGTTTTCGTATCCAGTCCATGACTTCCTTCGTGGACTGCTCTTCTTCTATGGGGTTCAGTTGCATCATCTGTCTCCCAATTCTCTTCTCCACATTGCTTGTTTTGTCACCCTTTGCGAGTGCTGGCTGGGCATTGAGCCGCACTTTGGCCTCTTCCGGAAGCTTTATTCCGTGAAGAGGCAGTCTGGTTCGGATGGTGTGTATCCCATTGGGGGTTTCATCATCTCCCTCAGTCCCAATGTGCAATTCTTTTCCTTTTCCATGTCCGAATTTGTCCAGTACTGGCGGAGGAAATGGTTTTACATCCGTGACTCCGTACTGCCTGGGCAAGATTTTGGTCTCGTTCCTTTTGACCCCTCCCAATTGATTGAGAAGAAAAGATCCTGGAAAAACCAAATCTTAGATGGTGAGGTGGCGGAGATAGAGGCCCTGTACCGTCGGGTGGAGGATCTCCAACTGATTCCTGAGAAGGAGGTGAACGGTGTCGACGTCATCCGGACGTTTCTTGAGCGTTGGGTGCAGCCTCTCCAAGCGAGGGCGCATCCGATGTTTCTTTACTCTGGGCGCCGTGATCCGACGAGGGTTTCGAGTGAGAAAATCTCCGAGGTGGAACTAGACAAGGCTCTTCGCGCGCTGTTGAAGTTCAAGGCCGACGAAGAAATCCCGGGGAAGTCGCAGACTCCTCCCTTTTCTTCGACGTTGGTCGTACCGAAGGTGTAGATTTGCGCACGTAGTGCTCCTTGTTTTTGTCAGCGGTGTACTTTTTCCTTTGTTTGCTAACAAAGTTCCCTTTCCTTTTGCAGAGCTTCAAAGTGCCGGGCATGGCACCACCGTTGCCCGAAAGGTATCCGAATGCCCCGGATAATGAAGTGGTGGATTCCGTGTCCGAGCTACCGTCAGCGCGATCTCCAGCGGAGGATGCCGACGAGTCGAGTGAGGACCATTCGCGCAAGCGATCACGGAGCTCCAGCGAGTCTTCGGATGCCTCGACTTCTCCGACTCCCAGAAATCCTCTAGGCCTTGAGCGTCATGATGATGTTCATGGGGGTTCTTCCTCTCCTCTTCCTGCCATTCCTGTGCGAGCTGTTGCTCCGCACCCGCCAGCAAAGCGGAAGAAGGAAGAAAAGAAGGAGGAGAAGAAGGAAGAAAAGAAGGAAGAGAAGAGGGCCCGAAGGGCTTCTCCTATCTTCGACCTGAGCGCGTTGGGCTCGTAAGTTTTCTTGTTGCCATTGTTGTCCTTTTTCCTTGATGGTGTTTGCACCTGTGTTGATTGGCTTCGTATGCAGGCAATCCTCCGACGGCTCTAGTGATGGTGGGCAGGAGATGATGGGGGAGTCGAACATTGCGTCGCCTCCTCCTCAGACTGTGGCGACTTCTGGTGACGTTGCGCCAGTTCCTCCTGTGCAGGAGAGGCTGGTGGTTGCGCCCCAGAATTTCGCAGGCGGGTCTGCGGGTTCGCCTTCGGAGCACGTAAGTTTTTCTGCTTGATGTTACGGGAGCCCCCGAGTGTCTTCGAGTGCTGATGTTGTTTTTGCTTCTTTGTGTTGGGCGTAGCCCCCAAGTCCTGTTCTTACTGCTATTGCCTTTTTCTGCAGCCTTTTTTCCAAGAGGCCAAGCGGCTGGTGGAGGAGCGCCTGACGCTGGAGGCGAAACTGCGGCAGCTTCAAGGTATTTGTCTCCCTTGTAGTACTTCTCTTGCTTATCTTGGTCTTGTTCTTTGACACTTGCTTGTTGTAAAATGCAGAGGAGCATAACGACTCTCTCCGTGAGGTCGATGCTCTGAAGAAGAGCCTTGGCCAATCGGAGCAGAAGGCCGAAGCTGCCGCTGGTGCGAGAGAGCGCCTTGAGCTGGAGCTGGCGAAGGCAGCCGAACCGAAAGAGCGTCTGCAGCAGGAGGCCGCAGATCGTGAGGAGCAGCGGGCCACCGTTGCGGCTGCTCATGAAAGAGGGGTGGCGGATAAGCTCATGGCTGCTGCCAAGGCTATTTCGGGTGAGTACAAGCTTTTGTACTTGCTTCTTTTTCTACGGATCTTCTTCTATGTTGCCTTTCTTCATGTTTTCTTCTTTTTTGTCTCAGATGCCGCAGGCATCGAGTTCGACCGCGGTGCTCTGGAGCACGGGAGTGCTCTAGATGATGCCACTGTGGCGGTCGAAGACCGCTGCAGCACCGTCGTCAACTCCCTTGCCAAGGCGAAAGAGGTCCTTGGTCGCTTCTACCAGGAGCTCTTCCCGAAGGGCGCATCCCTTGAAGATGTGGATACCCTGGCAGAGGCTCTGTCAGGCGAAGCGCCTGCAGCGTATAAGCGCAAGCAGAAGGGCATCGGTGCGTCCATCGGGCTGGGGATGGCCATGGCGGCTGGGGCGGAGCTGGACCTACCCCAGATCACTTCTTGGATGCCGACGGCTGCGGATGGATCCGAGGTAGCCTTCGCCGCCTACTCCGCTCGCTGCAGACGATATGGGCCCAAGCTCATTGACTTGCTGTCTGAGTACGCACTGCGGCAGCAGGGCGAGGCCAAAGCTAGGCAGTCTGGTTCTGAGGCGACTCAGTGTCCTGCACCTTAGGCATAGTAGACGTAGGGTAGTTTGTAGTCTTCTTTTGTTGTAAATATCTGCTGTAGTACCATCCTTGCGCCACGTAGTGGCCTTATATATTTTAATGAATTCCTCCGAGTTGTGCTCTATCCTTGGCTGAATGTCTGTGTGCCTTCTTTTTCCTGCTGCTATAGGTTCCTTCGGGTGCTGACCCAGTTGACACTTCATCCGAAAGGCCCTTGCGAGCATCATTGGATGATTCCTCGCAGCTCGCTTTTCTTCGAGATCGCGTGCGCAGCTTGGAGAGAGATTTGCTTGGGTTGCGCGGTCGCGCTGATGTTTGGAAATCCAAAGCAGACCGTGGTGCAGCCAGAGAGGAGTATTTGATGGCGGAGGTGGGTCGGCTGTCCGAGCAGCTGCAATGTAAGTTGATCCTTCTTTCGGGCTGTAGCATAGTTATTCGGGTGAGCCTGCTGGCCTTACTCTTGTTTTGTGCGGTTGTCGCAGGTGCCAATCTTGCTCCGAGGGAAGAAAAGGAGCGTATTGCTATTCGAGTCAATTGCTTGACTCAACAGGACATGGAGGCCTTCGGCTTCTTCTGGATGGATCGTGATCGCGCCATAGTTCTGGCGACGGTGCAGGATCGTGTCTACCAGGTTTCGCGGGTGCTTCGACAGGTGCAGACATCACTTTCCTCGGTGCTGCACGTCATGTTTCCGTTGGATGCCGTGCCAACGACCCTTGCAGGTCTTCTGACGAAATTTCGGAGTGCCAGCAATGTCAAGGAGCTAGTGCGACAGCAGCTCGTCGCAGGGGTGAAGGTTGCCTTGTCTCTTGTGAGGGTGCACCGCCCTGACGTAGATTTGGCTGCTGTGGCGACTGGGCCACCTCCTCGACCAGATGGTGGCGAGTGGGATATGCGTCCGTATTACGCGGCTGTAAGGCAATATGCCAAACATATTGTAGATTTGTTTGAGCAGCGTGCTCAGGTTATTCTTCAGAATAGGTAGGACCTGAAAATAAACAGATAAATGTAAAATTTGTATATTGCGGCTGGGCGCTTATGTGCCCTTTGTTGTAAAGGTTTGTGAGCACGCAGTGCTTTGATTGAGTACGTGCCCTTTTCGTTTGCCTGACATAGTCAGCTACTCAGGTGTACACGTTTGGTCCTCAGTCGATGAAATCGTGAGGTGGGGGGAGCCCCCAAGTGCGTATGTAGCATGTAGTAAAGTTGCAGAAAATGGTCAACCGAAGGTTGGGGCGAGGTACTTAGCTTTATTTATATCGTAATGGAGGAGGTACATGGTTCGGCTGAGTAGCCTTGGCTGAAAGCCTTATTGAAAGTAATTAACGGGGGTAGGTTGCTACGGGTAGAATCGTCGCAGGTGCGAGACGTTCCACGGGTTGGAGTATACGACTCCAGACTCCACGTGCTTGAGGCGATAGGCGCCACCTGGGATGACCTCGGTGATGGCGTAGGGTCCTTCCCATGGTGAATCGAGTTTGTTCGGTCGCTTTTGCTTAAGTCGCAAGACGAGGTCTCCTTCGACGAAGGACCTTGGGCGCAGCCGGCGGCTGTGATAGTTGCGGAGACTCTGCTGGTACACCGCTGATCGAGCGGCTGCTATATCCCGCGCTTCATCGAGTGTGTCGACGGCGTCTTCGAGTGCAGCCGTGGATTCGGCTTCGCTGTAAGCGACGACTCGTGGAGCCTGGTGGCGTACTTCGGCTGGTAGCACTACCTCGGCTCCGTGCACCATGAAGAACGGTGTGTAGCCGGTGGAGCTGTTTGGCGTAGTCCGTAAGCTCCACAGGACAGACGGTAGCTCTTTCGTCCAGTTTCCCGCTTTGTGCTCGAGTGAGCTCATGAGGCGCTTCTTGATGCCGGCGCCGATTAGGCCGTTGGCCTTTTCCACTTGCCCGTTTGTTTGCGGGTGTGCCACTGAGGCGTATGTGATATTGATCCCGAGGCCTTCGCAGAAGTCCTGGAATTCTTCGGAGATGAAGTTCGATCCGTTGTCGGTGATGATGTTGTGCGGTACGCCAAACCTATAGACAATGGATTCGAAGAACTTGACGGCGGTTTTGCCCTTCTGGTTGGTGACTGGCATGGCCTCGATCCACTTGGTGAATTTGTCGACTGCGACCAGGAGGAAGACGTGTCCTCCCTTTGGGGATTTTGGCAGTTTGCCGATCATGTCGAGGCCCCATTGGGCAAAAGGCCAGGCTATGGGTATGGGTCGAAGTTCTGACCTAGGTGCGTGCGGTTTGTCGGCGAACCGTTGGCACCCGTTGCATCTTCGGACGATGTCCTTTGCTTCGCTCATGGCCGTTGGCCAGTAGAATCCTGCTCGCAGAGCTTTGGCGACGAGGGAGCGACTGCCTGCATGGTGGCCGCAGATGCCCTCATGGATATCTTGGAGTATGGCCTTGCCGTCGTCGATGGTGACGCACCGTTGTAGTACACCCGTAATGCTTCGTTTGTACAGCTCGCCGTTGATGATGGTGAAGGCTTTTGACCGACGAGATACGCGCCGGGCATCTGTCGGGCTGTCAGGCAATTCTCCGTTTATCAGGAACTGGAGGTATGGACGTGTCCAAGTTTCTTCGACTGCCATGACCTGCATTAGATTGACCATGGCAACTTCGGTATCCAACTTTTCGGGTCCTTCATGACCTTCGGGTAGCGTAGCCCCCGAGTGTTCCGCTTCTTCGGGTGATCCCTTGGGGAATTTCCGCTTGATGGATGGCACGCAGATCTGTTCGAGGAACACACCTGGTGGTACCTTTGCACAAGTGGAGCCGATGTTGGCTAGTCTGTCGGCCTCCTCGTTGCTCTCTCTTCCAACGTGCCAAAGTTCGCAGCCGTCGAATTCTCCTTCGAGTGCGCTATATAGCGCGCGCTACGCGATCATGTTTTCGGCGTGTGCGTCGCACTCATTCATCGTCTGCTGTACGACAAGGTTGGAGTCACCGTAGATGACCAGGCGCGTTGCGCCGCATATTTTTGCCATCTTCATGCCATGGATGAGGGCTTCGTATTCGGCCTCGTTGTTGGAGGCTCTGAATTTCATCCGAAGAACGTACTTCATCTTGTCACCTTGTGGGGAGGTCAGTATGACTCCTGCCCCTGCTCCGGCTTCGCGTTTGGAGCCGTCAAAATGCATTGTCCAGGATTGCGACATGTCTGGGGTGTCAGGCAGCTGTAGCTCCATCCAGTGTACCAGGAAGTCCGGAAGGACTTGAGATTTGATTGCGTGTCGCTTCTCGTAGATGATGTCTAGGGGTGATAGTTCAATTCCCCACAGGGCCACGCGTCCTATGGCCTCTGGGTTATTCAGGATGTTGTTTAGGGGTGCCTCGTTGACGACCATCACCTGATGCTCCTGGAAGTAGTGGCTCAGTCGTCGAGCCGTCATGAACACGCCGTAGGCCAGCTTCTGGTAGTGCGGGTACCGCTGTTTTGTTGGAGTGAGAACCTCGCTGAGGTAGTAAATTGGGCGTTGTACCCCGTGGGTCTTGCCTTCTTCGGGTCGTTCGACCACGAGTACTGTGCTGACCACCTGGTGTGTGGCTGCTATGTACAGCAGCAGGGGCTCGCGCTCCTTTGGCGTGACCAAAACGGGCGAGGTGGAGAGGAGCCGCTTGAGGCTTTCGAATGCGTCGTTGGCTTCTGGTGTCCATTCGAACTTGTCTGCCTTGCGCAACAGCTGGTAGAATGGTAGGGCCTTCTCGCCCATGCGGCTGATGAACCTGCTTAGTGCCGCTACTCGCCCTGCGAGCTGCTGAACGCCCTTGAGGTTTTTCGGCTTCTCCATTGTCATGATAGCTTTGATTTTCTTCGGGTTCGCTTTGATCCCTCGTTGAGAGATGAAGTACCCGAGCAGCTGACCCGAGGGGACGCCGAAGGCGCACTTTTCTGGATTGAGCTTGATCCTGTAGCGATCAAGGTTGTCGAACGTCTCGCGGAGATCGTCGATAAGTGTTCTTGCCTCCTTGGTTTTTATGACTATGTCGTCGACATAGACTTGGATGTTGCGACCGATCTGGTCCTTAAGGCAGGCCTGCATGCATCGCTGGTACGTGGCACCTGCGTTCTTTAGCCCGAAGGGCATTGTGTTGTAGCAGAATACTCCGAACGGTGTGATGAACGCCGTTTTCTCTTGATCTTCGACCTTGAGTCGAATCTGGTTATAGCCTGAGTAGGCGTCGAGGAAGGAGAGCTTCTCACAACCTGCAGTCGAATCGATGATCTGGTCGATCCGAGAAAGAGGGAAGTGGTCCTTTGGGCAGTGTTTATTTAGTGACGTGAAGTCCACGCACATCCGCAGGATGTCCGTGTCCTTCTTTGGGACCATCACCGTATTTGCCAGCCACTCGCTTTCCTTGATTTCCCGGATGAAGTCTGCTGCGAGTAATCTGTTGATCTCCTTGCCGATAGCTTCGGCTCGTGGCTCCGACAGTCTTCGGATAGACTGCTTGACTGGCTTGGTGTCTGGGAAGACATTGAGTGCGTGCTCGGCGAATTCCCTGGGAACTCCTGGCATGTCCGCAGGACACCAGGCGAATATTTCCCAGCGCTCACAGAGGAATTCGACGAGCGCGCCTTCCTATGCTGTGCTAAGGTCGTTGGCGATCAGCGTCGTCTTGGAGGCGTCTGTCGGATGGACCTGCACTTTCTTGGTGTTGATGGTGGAGTCGAAGGACATGTCGGGTGCGTTCTGCCTTGTGACTGGGGGTAGCCCATTGTCCGTCACCTCGCGGAGCCTTACGAGCTCGTCTTGCATGCCGAAGGACTGGGAGATTTTGTTGAAATCCCTGTCGCATTGGTCCGATCGGGTGAAGCTTCCGTGGACTGTGATGACGCCCCTTGGTCCTGGCATCTTGAGTAGTAAGTATGCGTAGTGTGGGACGGCCAGGAACCTTGCGAATGCTACACGTCCCAGGATGGCATGGTATTGCGACGGCCAGTCCACCACTTCGAATTCTAGGCGCTCCTGCCGAAAGTTGTCCGGATGCCCAAAGATGACGTCGAGCCCTATTTTGTCCAGGGGGAAGATGCCCTTCCCTGGGACAATGCCGTGGAATGTTGTGTCTGATTGTTCCAGGCTGCATTGCGGGATCCGCATAGCTGCTAGAGTGCTTGCGAACATTAGGTTGATGCCGCTGCCGCCGTCCATGAAGACGCGACTCATCTCGAAGCCTCCGATCTGCGCCTCCAGCACCAGGGCAGCATGACCTGGGCGAGGGATCTGGCAAGGGTGATCCGCGCGAGTGAATGTGATGCAGGACTCCGATCCGCTGAGGTACTCAGGGATTGCAGGCGGAGTTGCCACGGCCAAGTTGATTTGTCGGGTGATTTTCTTCTGCACCCTGTTTGTTGGGCGTCCCTTCTGGATCATGTTTAGTGCTCCCTTTGGTGGGGGATATGGGACGCCGGTGTTGTTTTGCGCTGGTGCGACTGGTTGGTTTTGGCCTCCAATAGGCGGCGGTGGAGGAGCTCCGTGTGCTATTTCACCTGGTGCAGGTGCGTTTCCGAACGCAGGAATTGGAGCTTGTTGCCTCATCTGCATCATGCCTTCGCTGAGTTTCTGGAACTCGCGACAGTCCTTGAGCATGTGGTTGGCTTTCTTTTTGCCATCCTGTTTGTCGATGTAGAAATGGATGGTGCATGGACCCAAAAGTTTGTCGAATGCTGAGGGTCCGTTGTCGCGGTCGCGGCGTTGCCACGACTACGTTGGTCGTCCGTTGTTACGGAAGTTTCCGCTGTTGCGGCTGTTGTTGTTGCGGCGGTCGGCGTAGCCGGCCGCGACCATGTCGGGTCCATCGCGGTCCTCGTAGACGCGCGATCTCCTCTTGCTGCGGCGTTCGCGTCTTCGGCCGTAGTCGTCCTCTTCATCTGATTGCGGTCGCTGGATGCAATCTTCGCCGTCTGCCCAACTGTTGGCGATTTCCATGAGGTGGTCGAGTGTCTTGGGCTTTACACGTCCAAGTTCCTCTTTGAAGTCTTGGCGCTTGACGACGTCCCTGAAGGCGTCGATGGCCCTCTCTTCGGAGATGTGTGCTGCGGAGTTTTTGGTCGTAGACCAGCGTAGTATGTACGTGCGAATAGATTCACCCGTTCTTTGAGTGCAGGCTCGCAATTCTTCGATTGAGGCGGGCCTCTTGCTGGTGCCTTTGAAGTTTCGGATGAAGCTGTAAGCGAGCTCCTCCCAGCTTCGGATGGATCCTGATGATAGGCTGCTAAGCCAGACCCGCGCTGCGCCTGTTAGCTGCAGCTGAAGGCATTGCATGGCGGTTTCTTTGTTGCCTCCATGAAGCTTGACGGATGACAGATGGTCACTGAGCCAGGATTTTGGATCTTGCGTGCCGTTGAACTTCGGAGTATCCGAAGGAAGCTTGAAGTTGCGTGGCATCTGTGTTCGCCGGACGGATCTGCTGAAGCATCGAGCTCCGCAGAGTTCTCCTTCGTCTTCAACCATCTCAGATTCGGATGAGCATGCGCGTTTAGTGCGTGCTTTGTCGATCTTGCGCTGTGTAAGCTTGTCTCTGGCGTCGTAGTCGCGTTTGTGGCGGTTGGAGCTCTTCTTCCTTCGAGGAAGATCGTGCTCCTCTTCCTCTTCGGATGAGGGTGTGGGGCTCCGATCGCGCCTGGTCGGAGCTTTCTTCTTCGGCTCCGCAGGAGCGTCTTCATGGAGCGCAGCTCCGATTAGTCCTAGTCCGGTGAGTGCGGATTTATGCATGGACCTTTTCGGGTCCCCCTCCGGAGGTGGGTGAGCCGCGAGATACGTAGTGGCTGCCATGATCGCAGCTTGTGGCGTCTTCGGGATGATGTTGCCGTCAGCGTCCATATCCATGAACGATGTATGGAGAGTTCGGGTCACGTCATGCCGCTCCTTGGGGTCCATGTTTTCCACCCGAGAGCGGTGCTTGTTTCCCTGATTTCTGTTTGTGCTAGAGCCGGGTTCCATGGCGGAGAGCGCAACTCGTCGCGCACTGTACTCAGAGGCTGCTTGCTTGCGTTTGTCGAGCGTCTTCTGCATCTCGACTTGTTTCTTGTGCTCCTCGATGAGGAGGTAGTGGTATGTCCTCAGCAGATCACGTGGGGAGTCCAGAGGTAGGACTATTTCGCCCGCGACGGTGCGGTGTGCTTCGACCCATCCTTCTTTGCTAAGTTGGATGAGGTGGCCGCCGTTTTCCCCGTTATCGCCGTTTCTGTCCTGCGGGTTGGGGTTGGGCGGCGGGTTAGGCGTTTCCTCGTCGGTTTGGATGACTGCGGCGCACAGATAGCGCCTGCAGATTGGTTGGCTGCTGCCGCAGCTTTCAGATCCGGAACCGTAGGTCCCTTCATCCGAAGGTGGATCGCACAGATCGGAGTTGCAGCTGCTGCTGCTGTAGAACTCATCTGTTGATGGTGACGTGCGTAGCACAGGGTGTGGAGCCCACAAATCGGGCCTGATTAACGGCACGGGCACCCGCTCAGGGAGGCGGAGGGTGCCAGTTTGTCCCACCTGGAAGCAGAAACTCCCGAACAAAATCTCGAGTCTGTCGCCTACGGGCTCGAAATCCTTCATGGTCGCCGGCGAGTGGGCGGTGAAGTCGAAAGCGCCGAAGAGGAGGTGATTCTCCGTCGCCACGGAGTTGTAGATCGATTGGGTCGGAACCGTCACGACCGCACAATCAGCAGCCCCAATTCCCACATACGGCGCCAATTGACGAGGTTTAATCTCGTCAATGCCCATTGTTATGGACTTGGGTTTTGGAGAAGATGGGGATGCTGGAGATCGTGGCACGGTTAACAGACAAGCAACCAGGGGACACGAGATTTACCCAGGTTCAGGCCCCCGGAGGGAAAACCCTACTCCTGCTTGTCTGCTCTTTTATTACGGCGGAACCGAAGGTTACAGGGTGCGCAGATTCGATCTGGCGTGGATGCGTCTGCGGAAGTATGAGTCGAGTTGCCCTAGGACGTGCCCTCCTGGCCTTTATATAGACTTAGGCAGGTCCTGGGCGTAGTCCTAGTCGGTTACAAGTTCTAGGGTTTTACCCCTTTGAATTTCCTATCTCCTCTAGTCTTGCTCTCCAAGGATCCGAAGACGTCATGGGCCTTGGCCACCCAAAAATCTTCATGGGCCAGCATATGTCTGCCGTGGGCCTTCCTTGGGCTGGACCAGGTATGCTGAAGTTACGTACCCGTAGGGTATAACCATGTCAACTGGCAATTAAGGTGCTCCTTTTAATAGATCACCGGAGCAAAGAATTAACACTATGTGAACACATGTGATCCTCACATCATAGCCATACCCTCCGGTTATCCCGATTGCTATCACTTCGGGGCATTTGGATCCGGACAATGATATGTGTACACAACTTGCAGATAAGATCACAAACAATACTATCATAATGATTCAATAATAAGTTCAGATCTGAGATCATGGTACTCGGTTCCTAGTGACAAGCATTAAGCACAACAAGTTGCAACAAAGTCAAATAGCACTAATAGAGATACTAGGCACCATCCCTAACAATCTTATTCGATTACATGATATAACTCATCCAATCCCTACCATATCCATAGCCTATAGCGGGGGATTACTCACTCATGGATGAGGGAAACATGGATGGTTGATGGAGAGGCGTTGATGATGATGATGGCGATGATCCTCTCCAAATTCCCCATCCCGGCAGGGTGCCGGAACGGAGTTTCTGGTTCTGAATCGCGGTTTCTGGTGGTGGCGGCGAAGCGGAACTCTTTCTAGAATAACGTCGAACCCCCCTCGGTTTTTAGGTCAAGAGGCATTTTATAGGCGAAGAGGGAGGCCGAGGGGGTGCCTGAGGTGGCCGCACCCCCCCAGGCGCGGGCTGGGCCCACCCGCGCGGCAGGGGTGTGGGCCCCTCAGGCCTCCACTCTGTCTCATACTCTGGCTCCGTGGATATTCTGGTGAAATAGGATTTTTGGCATATTTTCCGGGATTTTTCCTGATAGTTGATTTTCTGCATAAAAACTATACACCAAGGTAATTCTGCTGAAAACAGCGTCAATCCGTGTTAGTTGTATCCAAATCACACAAGTTTAGAGGAGAAACAATAGCAAAAGTGTTCGGGAAAGTAGATACGTTCGGGAAAGTAGATACGTTTTCGGGAAAGGATATATTTGGGAGCTGGAGTTAGTGTTATGCTTTTTCTCTCTACAAGAGACTCCAACTAGAAAAGTTGATACCAACTGATATATCCTTGCATGGCCTGGGTGGGGCCCACCTGTGGCCCTCCAAGTTGCCTCCTCCCAGCCACTTCTTTCTCTCTCCCGAAAAACACCGGGAAACTTTCTCAAGCTCGAGTTCCTGCTCCTGATTTTCGATCTCCTTACTCATCCCATCTTTTCTGCTGATTTTTGGAGGGATTGCTCCTTGTTATGTGCCTCCTCCG
Organism: Avena sativa; assembly: GCA_916181665.1. Lineage (NCBI taxonomy): Eukaryota > Viridiplantae > Streptophyta > Magnoliopsida > Poales > Poaceae > Avena > Avena sativa. The sequence goes on from OV702284.1 coordinate 384,254,107, forward strand.
CTTGTCCAATTAGATTTTTGATTGGTAGATTGTATCTTGAGTATTTTGCTGCTATAGGTGTCAGGTTGTGTGATCTTGCATGCTTGTATTTTGATGCATGTTTAGACCTCTTGCAAGTTCCTATAGTAGTTCCTCATCATTTATCAACTTGGAAATTACTTGGTTTGATGCTTGTCTAAAAATTTGAGAAAAAAGGTCATGGACAACCACACCTTTGGAGAAGTATTTGAGAGTGATACACCTAGGAGGACAAGGCCTTCAAGATCATCCTCCCGAGCTAGGTCATCAGACAATGAGGATCTCATTACACCACGTTTTGGCAATGAGGGAGATGAGGGGGATGCGCACCCTTCTACCTTCCCTTGTTTTACCTTTTTGTAGGCTGCAGGGATTCTCAATGATTTCCTAACCTTGGTTTGGAGGGTTGGACTAACTAGTTATATGTAGGATGAGAGTGAGCAATATGCTATGCTCACCAAAACTTTTGTGGAGAGTTTCTCTTTTACTAATAATCCTTTCAGGTCAGAGGTGTCATTCAAAATCTATAACAGGCCCTTCACCATGACATTGAAGAAATTTTGTGAAATTTTGGGTATTGGCATTGCTGGGACGTTGAAGAAGATTCCAGCTCAACCTGTTGTTTTGTTGGAGCTCTACCGCGGGGTGACTAATGATGATGACCGCAGAGCCCAGCGCGGAAAGATAAGAAATATTCAACTCCCAGCTATCATATATTTTGCTTATTATCTTGCCACTAGTATTCTTGGTTGGGAGAACACTAGCAATATTTCCAACTATCACTTGGCCTTTCTAGCTGCTGCACTCAACAATGAAACCAGGTATAATCTTGGTTCTCCCATTGCTTGTCGCTTAGCTGCTAGAGGACCCATTTATGGGGGTATTATTGTTACACGTGTAGTTGTTGCCTTAGAATTTTCTGTTGATCCAAATGATACAATTTTGGCTCCTCAGAGGCTTGATCATGCTGCCATGAAAGTGCATCACTTTGTCACTGCTAGCTCTACCCTTAAGAGTTTGGTTTAGAGGATGATGTTTACTGACGGGGAAGAGAGAAAAATTCCATTGCCCCAGACCACTTTATTTAGTATTTGTCAGGGACCTTGGTCACGCTCCAAGGAGGAGATGGACGAGAATCTACGCATTCGTGGTTTCCACGGACACTATCAGGGGGACGCGCCCTCTTATGACCACTCTGTGCACTACACAGGGGCGTCCTCGAGCTCGTACCAGGACGAAGGGGCCTCTTCGTCATACTACGGAGGTGCACCTTCTTCGTCACCATTGGATTGAGCCCCACTTAGGCCAAAAGCCTAAGCTTTGGGGGAGGTATACCGACATCACACTCATCTATATATCATATTTCGTCGGTTCTTTGTATATCCATGTTTCGCTTTCTTTTTGGTTTTTGTTTTTGATTTCTCAAAACACAAAAATACCAAAAATATTTTCATTGTTTCTCTTGGTTTGTTTCTTTGCTTTTTAACTTTGGTTTGCCTTAAAGAAAAATCCGAAAAGATTTTGCTTTGTTTGTTTTTGCTTTAAAAAATCAAAAACACCAAAAATATTTGTTGTTCTTCTTTGGTTTTGTGAAGTTCTTTGCAGGGTTCAGCGGTCCTCAGTGGAGTTTGGTTTCATGTTATTATTCAAGCCACACAAGTGAAGGGCAATAATGAAGATTAAGACAACTTGAGGCGTGGTAAGAGGCTGGTAACGAACTCTATTTGTTTTCATTTTTGTACATATACTCATCATTGTGGGCATGCTTAGTCTGTTCATGTAAGGTGTATGTTATTTATGGATGCTTAGTAGTTCTTGCGTTCTTATGATTAGATCTAGCTTCCTAATAGTTTGTAGCATATCATATGAAGGTTTGCTTGCATTGTTCTATTCATAACTTGGTATGATATTGTGGTATCCTCCTCTGAATGTTTAATTTGAATCGACTTGGAACATGCTCATGCATGCATATGACTAAACAATAGTCAGTAAGCCTCGATGATTTATTTTTCCTCAGAGTTCTTGTATCACTTTCATGCCATAATTAGTCATGTTTTGTTGCAAGCATGATTATGACAGTTATTGCTCTCTTGTTTGTTGCTCCCTCTCTATTGCTAGCCTTCACTTGCATTGAGGATGATCTCGAAGGCCTTGTCCTCCTAGGTGTATCACTCTCAAATACTTCTCCAAAGGTGTGTTTGTCCATGACCGTTTTATGAAATTTTTAGACAAGCATCAAACCAAGTAATTTCTAAGTTGATAAATGATGAGGATCTACTATAGGAACTTGCTAGAGGTCTAAACATGCATCAAAATGAAATCTCTAAGCATAGAACAAGCATGCAAGATCACACAACCTGACATCTATATCATCAAAATACTCAAGATACAATCTACCAATCAAAAATCTAATTGGACAAGCGGATGAGGCACATAACAAGGAGCAATCCCTCCAAAAATCAGCAGAAAAGATGGGATGAGCAAGGAGATCGAAAATTGGGAGCAAGAACAGCAGGAACTCGAGCTTGAGAAAGTTTTCCGGTGTTTTTTGGGAGAGAGAAATAAGTGGCTGGGAGGAGGCAACTTGGAGGGCCACAGGTGGGCCCCACCCAGGCCATGCAAGGATATATCAGTTGGTATCAACTTTTTTAGTTGGAGTCTCTAGTAGAGAGAAAAAGGCATAACACTAACTCCAGCTCCCAAATATATCCTTTCCCGAACACGTATCTACTTTTCCGAACGTATCCACTTTTCCGAACACTTTTTCTATTGTTTCTCCTCTAAACTTGTGTGATTTGGATACAACTAACACAGACTGACGCTGTTTTCAGCAGAATTACCTTGGTGTATCGGTTTATGCAGAAAATCAACTATCAGGAAAAATCCCAGAAAATATGCCAAAAATCCTATTTCACCAGAAGATCCACGGAGCCAGAGTATGAGACGGAGTGGAGGCCTGAGGGCCCCACACCCCCCTGCCGCGCGGGTGGGCCCAGCCCGCGCCTGGGGGGTGCGGCCACCTCAGGCACCCCCTCGGCCTCCCTCTTCTCCTATAAAATGCCTCTTGACCTAAAAATCAAGGGGGGTTCGACGTTATTCTAGGAAGAGTTCCGCTATGCCACCACCACCAGAAATCACGATTCAGAACCAGAAACTCCGTTCTGGCACCCTGCCGGGACGGGGAATTTGGAGAGGATCATCGCCATCATCATCACCAACGCCTCTCCATCAACCATCCATGTTTCCCTCATCCATGAGTGAGTAATCCCCCGCTGTAGGCTATGGGTATGGTAGGGATTGGATGAGTTCTATCATGTAATCGAATAAGATTGTTAGGACATGGTGCCTAGTATCTCTATTAGTGCTATTTGACTTTGTTGCAACTTGTTGTGCTTAATGCTTGTCAATAGGGCCCGAGTACCATGATCTCAGATCTAAACTTATTATTGATTCATGGTGATAGTATTGTTTGTGATCTTATCTGCAAGTTGTGTACACATATCATTGTCCGGATCCAAAGGCCCCGAAGTGACAAAAATTGGGACAACTTGAGGGGATGGCTGTGATGTGAGGATCACATGTGTTCACAAAGTGTTAATGCTTTGCTCCGGTGCTCTATTAAAAGGAGCACCTTAATTGCCAGTAGTTCCCTTGAGGCCCTGCTGCAACGGGCTGACAGGACAAAAGATGTTGTGCAAGTTCTTATTGCGAGCACGTATGGCTATATATGGACCACATGCCTATGCTTGCTTAGTACTTGGATGCTTTATCTTATTTATCTGCAATTGCCCTAGATCTTGAAGTTACATGTTTAGACTTGTCCATGCAGCGCCCGTCCATCCATCTGTATGCCTACCGCACTCATATCCTACTATTTGCTACTAGTGTTACTATTGCTCTTGTTTTACTGATGCTGTTACTTTGCTATTGCTACTACAAAACTGTTGCTACTGATAAACTTCTGTGAGCAAGAACTATTTCTAGGTGCAGCTGAATTGACAACTCAGTTGTTAAAGCTTGCAAGTACTCTTTGGCTCCCCTTCGTTGAATCAATAAATTGGATAATACTACCCTCGAAGACTGCGGCGATCCCCTATACTTGTGGGTCATCAGTGAGTGAAATCACAAGAACATTTTGATCAATTATACCGTGATATGTACACATTCAGATATGTCTTGTGATCTAAATGTTATTCATATACCAGAATGATTCATAATATGATCACTGGATGATATAAGGATATTCTTATGATCTTCGGAAGAACTAAGAATATGTTATGTAGAGGTGACAAATATATGGATAGTTCATTGTAAAGTGTTACATTGATACTAGTTTTGTCACAAGATACAAATTAAGTTTATCTCAATTTAAACTATGGGTGGAACAATATAATGTAAAGGAGATTGCATAACGGATATGGATGGGTTCCAAAGTTAAGACATTGTGACAGATACTATAACAAAAGGGTAAGTATATGACTGCTATTATAACAGCAAAAGAGGGCATTTGTGTCAAGTAGTTTGTTGTCAAACTAGTTGTGGTTCATAGCGGGATAGTACTATGAAGATATATTGTACGACAATTGTATCGACATGTTTTAACCCCTAGGAACTAAAGGTCTCATCAAAGGACCAAATTTATACAATGCCATCACATTGGAGAATGAGTGATGCGTAGAGACGCAAAGACATGCAAATACACACGGACCTGAAAGTATCGGATCTAAAGATTATGTTTACCACTAGCAATCGTGTATATATAACACCAGAAAGCCATAGGTGTTGAATGCACAAGTTTTTCTAAACTAGATTATTTACTCTAGTGCAAGTGGGAGACTGTTGGAGATATGCCCAAGAGAAAATAATAAAATGTTTATTATCCTATCTTTATGTTTATGATAAATCTTTACATCCCATGCTATAATTTTATTAGTCGGGAACATTAATACTTGTGTGTTTTGTAAACAATAAAAGAGTCCCTAGTATGCCTCTTATTAAACTAGTGTCGTCGGATTGTCGACAAGTACGCCATAGGGGTCCTAGTGGCATTGGAAGGATGGGGTGCGAGACGTCGGATGTTCCAGGAGCAGCGAGCACAAGTTTACCCAGGTTTAGATCCGACTGCGGTGATCGGAATCTACTCCTGCTAGCAACCCAGTAATATATCGGCGTAAGCCGGATGTTACAGCGGATTACAAGAGAGGTTCGCTGATACGTCCAAAACGTATCTACTTTCTCGAACACTTTGCTATTGTTTCTTCTCTAAACTTGTATGATTTGGATACAGCTAACACAAACTGACGATGTTTTCAGCAGAATTACCTTGGTGTCTTGTTTTTGTGCAGAAAATGAACTATCAGGAAAAATCCCGGAAAATATGCAAAAAAAACTATTTCTCACCAGAAGATCCACGAAGCCAGAAGGGGAGACAGAGGGGAGGCCTGGGGGGCCCAGACCCACCCTAGGCGCGGGCCCACTAACCCCGCGCCTGGGGAGGTCTGGCCACCCCAGGCAGCTCCTCGGCCTTCCTCCGCGCCTATAAGTTGCCTTCTGACCTAAAAACAGAGGGGGGTTTGATAGTTTTCCACAAAAGATTTCCGCTCCGCCGCCGCCACGAAAAACCAAGATTCGGATCCAGAAACTCAGTTCTGGCACCCTGCCGGGACGGGGAATTTGGAGAGGATCATCGCCATCATCATCACCAACGCATCTCCATCAACCACCGATGTTTCCCTCATCCATGAGTGAGTAATCCCCTGATGTAGGCTTGGGGATGGTAGGGATTGGATGAGTTCTATCATGTAATCGAATAAGATCTGCTAGGGGCATAGTGCCTAGTATATCTATTAGTGCTATTTGACTTTGTTGCAACTTGTTGTGCTTAATGCTTGTCACTAGGGCCTGAGTGCCATGATCTCAGATCTGAACTTATTATTGAATCATTATCATAGTATTGTTTGTGATCTTATCTGTAAGTTGTGTACACATATCATTGTCCGGATCCAAAGGCCCCAAAGTGACAATAATTGGGACAACCGGAGGGGATGGTTGTGGTGTGAGGATCACATGTGTTCATGGAGTGTTAATGCTTTGCTCCGGTGCTCTATTAAAAGGAGCACCTTAATTGACAGTAGTTCCCTAAAGGCCCCGCTGCCACGGGCAGGCTGGACAGAAGATGTTGTGCAAGTTCTCATTGCGAGCACGTATGACTATATATGGAGCACATGCCTAGGATTGTTTAGTACTTGGATGCTTGTTATTATTTATCTGCAATGCCCTAGTTCTTGAAGTTACATGTTTATACTCGTCCATGAAGCGTCCGTCCATCCATCCCTATGCCTACCGCACTCGAATCCTACTGTTACCGTTACTGTTACTATTGCTACTATTGATGTTGTTGTTGCTGTTGATTTGTTGTTGCTACTACAAACTGTTGCTACTGATAAACTTCTGTGAGCAAGAACTATTTCCAGGTGCAGCTGAACTGACAACTCAGTTGTTAAGGCTTGCAAGTATTCTTTGGCTCCCCTTGTGTCGAATCAATAAATTGGGTAATACTACCCGCGAAGACTGTTGCGATCCCCTATACCTGTGGGTCATCAAGACTATTTTCTGGCGCCGTTGCCAGGGAGCATAGCTTTATTTGTAAGTTCACTTGGATCTATTATTGTTCACTGCTACTCCTTTTATCAGGGGGAAGTCTCGTGATGGAAAGTTTCCTATTTTACCATACACTACAAGAAGAGGTACAGTCCTAAACACCTCTGTTGCTCTTGATTCACCATCTATTATAAGTAAACTTGTCACACCACCACCACATACTCATGCTACACATACTGCTACTATTGCTGAGTCTGAAACTGCTTTTGATGTTCATGATGTTACTTCTACTGTGCTTGATGTGAGTGGTTCATTAGGTCCTTTTCTAGATGCTACTATGGCTAGTCTAGGAAATACCGAAACTCCTAGTGAAGACACTGTTACACCTGTTAGCTCACCTGCTAGTGAGAGTTATGATATTAATGATGGTTACATTGAGTTCACTGATGAATTTGTTGAAGAGTGCCAAAACACACATGGTACTAGTGCTATGAAGAGTCTCCTTGCTAGTCGTACTATTATGCCAAAGTTGTCCTATGATCCTAAGTTTGTCACTTCTCCCATAGATATTAAAGATGAAGATTATGATTTCTCTCTTGATTTATCTTATTTAGATATTGTTGAGAAAGAACCTTTTTGTGGTACTGAAAATGAGAGTGTTGTGGCTCATATGAATGAGCTTTCTACTATGAGTGCTTTGTTCTCTGATGATTTTAAAATGCGCGAGTACTTTGTTTCTAAGATCTTCCCCTTTTCACCAAAAGGAGAAGCTAGGGCTTGGTTTAATAGATTACCTCCTAGTTCCATTGATAGCCCTGATTGCTTGATTGCTTCTTTCTTCCATAAATATTTTCCTCCCAGTGCTAGACATGCTGCTTTGCAGAGACTTTTTGATTTTAAACAGGGAGAAGAAGAGAAATTGCCTGAGTCATGGACAAGGTTCTTTGCCTTAATTCATGCACATCCTGGATGTCCATTACCTAAGAATGAGCTTCTTGATATTTATTATAATGGACTAACTGATGATTCTAGGACATACCTAGATAGTTTTGCTGATTGTGTTTTCAGGAAAAGAACTCCTGCAGATGTTGAAGAATTAATGACCAAGATAAGCTAGAATTATGATGATTGGACTTCAACTGAGCTAAATACACCTGAGCCTATTACTCCTGAACCAGTTGTTCCTGAACTAGTTCCAACACCAACAACAAAGAAGAGGGGAGTTATTGCATTAAATGATGAAGTGATGAAGGAAGCTAAGAAGTGTCTAAAGAAGAAAGGTATTAGAGCTGAAGATGTAAAGAATCTACCTCCTATAGAAGAATTATGTAAGACAATTCCCCACTCATCTACTATTGAGGTACACTCTCTCCAACACTTTTATGAAGGTGATATTCCTTATGGTAAGCTCCTGATCAATGCTTAGAGGAACTTGACATTTTTATTGTTAAACAAGGTAATTTTAATAAACAAGTTCAGAATCATTTATTGGAAAACTCTAGAGCTATCCATGAGTTTAAATATATTGTGGAAAGAACTTCTAATGATATTAAAATGCTTTGTAAACACTTTCAAATGGTTCAAACTCAACTTGCTAAGGTACAAAAGTATATGCTAGTTAATGCTTCAGGAAATAAACATGCTTATGGAATTAGAACTAGGAGTGGTGTAGCTACTCAAGATCCTTTATATCCTGAAGGACACCCTAAAAGAATAGAGCAGGATTCCCAACAAGGTGAATATAGTGGTAGTCCTCGTAAGAGGAAGAAAAAGAAACATAAGATAGTTGAAGAACCACTTGAACCTGCTGTAGATCCTAATAGTATATATGTCTCTGATGCTGAAACTGAGTGTAGTAATGATAAAAATGAGTCTCCTGATAAGGAGGAAGGTGAGGAAGAACCTGAGAAGCGCACTAAGAACACTAGGTACACAAAGGAAGATTTTATTGCTAATAAACATGGTAAGAGAGAGAACCTTGGGTGCAGAAACCTATGCCTTTTCTAGGTAAGAAACACAAGTCAAAGGATGAAGAACACTACAACAAGTTTTGTGAATGGATGAAGCCTTTATTCTTCCAAATTCCTTTGACTCGTGCTATTAAGTTGCCTCCTTATTCAAAGTATATGAAGGATATTGTCTCTAATAAAAGGAAGATTCCTAATGAGGAGATTTCTACTTTGCTTGCTAATTACTCTTTCAATGGTAAGGTTCCAAAGAAACTTGGTGATCCAGGTATACCAAGTATTCCTTGCTCCATTAAGAATAATTATGTTAAAACCGCTTTACGTGATTTGGGAGCTGGAGTTAGTGTTATGCCTTTTTCTCTCTACAAGAGGCTCCAGCTAGAAAAGTTGATACCAACTGATATTTCTTTGCAAATGTCTGATAAGTCAACTACTGTCCCTGTTGGTATATGTGAGTGTAGGGAATATGCCCTGAGAGGCAATAATAAAGTGTTTATTATGTGTATTCCAAGTATATGATAGATGTTTATTTTGCATGCTATAATTGTATTAATACGGAAACATTAATACATGTGTGTTTAATAAACAAACAGAAAGTTCCTAGTTATGCCTCTCTCATAAACTAGCTCGTTGATTAACAAGATGACAAAGGTTTCCTGATCATGGACATTGAATGTTTTTAATAACAGGATCACAACATTAGTGTAATGGTGTGATGAAAATTCATCCGAAGTATAGCATTACGATCAAATTCATTGAGTTTATATTGCTATAACAAGTTACGAAGTGATCCTAACCCTTAGACCATGAGATCATGTCAATCACTAACACCGGAAGAGTTTCTTGATAACATCAAACGTCACACCGTAACAGGGTGATTATAAATATGGGTTCAGAACTAATAAAGTGTTATGTTGAGGCCCATGGATCGAGAGTGGAATTTGTTCATCCCGATGACGGATAGATATACTTTGGGCCCTCTTGGTGATATCACATTGGTTAGCTTGCAAGCAAGTGATTTGATCACTAGAATGTTATATCACGGGAACAAGAAAAAAGTACATGTCAGTAACGAGATCAAACTAGGTATGGAGATACCGATGATCGAATCTCAGACATGTAATATATCACGAAACAAAGGGATTAAGATACTAGCATAAAAGGTTCCGACGATCACAAGAAAGTCATCGTTGAATGTGTGGAGTCAGTCTTCTGATTATTGATCCGAGAGGGGTCTCGATCATGTCTGCACTATTCACGAACCGTAGGGTGACACACTTAAGAGACACCGACATCCAATTGTAGCAAAAGTTTCATGCCGGAAAGAATAACAAGCGCAGGAATTACAGAAAGTGTTTTTGCATGTGAAATAGAATTCTAGCAAGGGGTTATATGAGAATGTTTGTCATTAAAGTAATTGACAAAATTCTGAATAAATAAAAAGAGTTTTATTTAATGAGAGTTTGCATTAAATTTGGTGGAAATTTTATTGCAAGTTTGAGTGGGATTTTGAGTGGAGGGAATTTAAAGGAATTTTGTGAGTGGAGTGTCCACCCACATGAAGAGGGGAGGGCAAGGGTGCATCCCCCATGCGACGGCCACCCCCTTGGGGTTCCCTCCCTCTCCTATAAAAGTCACCCCCCTCCTCACTTCTCACTCACACCTCCTCGTGAAGGATCTCTCTCCCCCTCTAGAATTTATTCCCCATGGTCTCGGACTAGCGAGATACATGTTCCCGGTGGCTATTCGGCAAGAAAGAGTTGTGCTTCCGCTGCATCGCTAGAGCGAGGAGGCGGAAGTTCTCGGTGCCTCGGACGTGTGTGCGAGCACAGATGCGTTGCTGATTTGCGGCGCTAGGACTTCCTCTCGATCTTGAGATCGGCAAGAGATCGTATACATCAACCACGATTTTAACTCATTAAGCTTTGTCGGTCTTCAAGGGTATGTTCTCTACGGATATACATCAGCCCGTTGTTTGTATCTAGTAGATAGATCTTGGTACATAGTTGTTCCCATCGTAGGAATTTTTTTGTTTTCTATGCTGTGAACCCTACTACGGTATCAGAGCCGGATCTATGCGTAGATGCTTTACACGGGTAGTACACATATGAGTATGTGGGCGATGATGATCATGTTGCTGATCCTTAGTTGTAATTTTGGATATTGGTGGCATAGTGGGATGAAGCGGCCCGGACAAACTTTACATGTCCTCGCACATGAGACCTGTTCTACGCTTGACATGCAACTAGTTTGGATAAGTGGCTAGCGGGTGTCTATCTCTCCTACTATAGTCAATATCTATTTTGCAACGAGTTGTCAACAATTTGGTTATCCTTGTTGTGGTTCATGTTCGTAGGTAAGAATGGTTCTATCTCGAAAGCCCTAAGCCACGTAAAACTTGCAATGGATAAATTAGAGGCGTCTAGTTTAGATTGTTGTTGGGCTAGTGTTATGATATGGTGATGTTGTAAGTAGAAGTATGAGATGATACTCTTACAACACACATAACGTGTAAGTTCCATAGACCTTGACCTTACACATAAAGGTATGATAGTGATCATACCACGATGCACATGATAGAGATCATATGCGGGAACCATATCATTCCACTAATAAACATGTGATGTTTGATAGCATCTTATATTGCTTGTTTGGCGTTTTATTATCATAATAAGATGATCCCTCATTTAAATATCAAGATAATAATGTGTTCTTCCTTTAGTATGCACCGATTATGTTTTCGTCAATCCAAGACATCACGTGATGATCGGGTGTTCTTGGATCCGCGACCATATTTCGAGTGTAAGACATTTACACACGCAAATACTAAGGTTCTTACTTAAGGAGCCTAGCATGTATAGACATGGCCTTGGAACACGGACCGAAAGGTTAAGCATGAGTCATATAGTAGATATGATGCCCATTTGATGCTCGCCTTTGAAGCTACACCGACTCACATGATGAACGGACTTGGTGTAGTGGATTTGGTTCATGTAATCACCAAAAAGACACGAGGGATGTCGTTTTTGAGTGGGAGTTCATTCGTAATGTGGATTAGTTGAACTCAATATATCATAAACTTAGTCTAAACTTTACAAATTCTGTTGTAGATGGCACCACCTGCTTTTAATTTCAATGTGTTCATGGAGAAAGAGAAACTTGCAACGAACGGTAGCAACTTTACCGAATGGGCCATGAATTTGAGGATTCTCCTCTCTATTGCACAAAAGCAATATGTGCTAGAAGTGCCGCTAGGCCACCCACCTTTTGAGGATGCCCCTGACGAGGAGAAGAATGTCTATCAAACTCGTCAGGAGGACCACAACTTAGTTCATTGCGGCATATTGTATGGGCTAGAGCCAGAATTTCAAAAGCGTTTCGAAAACGGCACTGCATTTGATACAATGGGTGAGTTGAAAATGATTTTCGACACACATGCTACTGTAGAGAGCTACAATGCTTCATAAAAGTTCTTTAGCTGCATGATGGAAGAGCACAGCTCCGTAAGTGAGCATGTACTCAAGATGTCGGGTTACGTCGATAAGCTTGTGTCCTTGGGAATATAGATTCCCATTGACTTAGGCATCCATCGTGTTCTGCAGTCTCTGCCACCTAGCTATAAGAGCTTTGTGATGAACTATAATATGCAAGGCATGAAGAAGTCTCTCCCCGAGCTTCTGTCAATGCTTAAAACTGCAGAAGTGGAGATCAGAAAGGAACATCAAGTGTTGATGATCAATAAGAACACTAGTTTCAAGAAAGACAAGAAGGGAAAACTGAAGGGAAGTAAGGGCGGCAAGCCGGTTGCCGTGCCTGAAAAGAAACCCCGAGTTGGCCCTAAGTCTAATACCGAGTGCTACTATTGTAAGGGGACTGGCCACTGGAAGCGCAACTGCCCCAAGTATTTGGCAGACAAGAAGGCCGGCAAGGCAAACAAAGGTATATATGATATACACGTTATTGATATGTACTTGACTAGTGCTCGCATTAGCACCTGGGTATTTGATACCGGTTCAGTTGCTAATATTTGTAACTCGAATCAGGGGCTGCAGAACAAGCGGCCGCTAGCATGGGGTGAGGTCAAGATGCGTGTCGGCAATGGATCAAGCGTTGATGTGATCGCCGTCGGAATGCTACCTCTCCACTTGCCGTCGGGATTAGTAATAAACTTGAATAATTGTTATCTGGTGCCAGCACTGAGCATGAACATTGTATCTGGATCATGTTTGATGCGAAGTGGTTATTCATTTAAATCCGAGAACAATGGTTATTCTATTTATATGAATGAAATCTTTTATGGTCATGCACCGATGATGAATGGTTTATTTCTATTGGATCTCGATAATAATGTTACACATATTCATAATGTTGATGCTAAAAGGATTAAACTTAATGATGATATATCCGCATATATGTGGCACTGCCGTCTAGGTCATATTGGCGTTAAATGCATGAAGAAGCTCCATTCGGATGGACTTTTGGAATCACTTGATTTTTAATCATTTGATACATGTGAGCCATGCCTTATGGGCAAGATGACTAGAACGCCGTTTTATGATTCAATGGAACGGGCAACAGATTTATTGGGAATCATACATTCTGATGTATGTGGTCCAATGAGTGTGTCAGCGCGAGGTGGATATCGTTATTTTGTTACTTTCACGGATGATTTGAGTAGATACGGTTATATCTACTTGATGAAACACAAGTCTGAAACCTTTGAAAAGTTCAAGGAATTTCAGAATGAAGTGGAAAATCATCGTAATAGAAAGATCAAATTTCTACGGTCCGACCGTGGAGGTGAGTATCTAAGTTACGAGTTTAGCACTCACATGAAAGAGTGTGGAATTGTTTCACAAATCACGCCTGCCGGAACACCACAGCGAAATGGTGTGTCGGAACGTCATAATCGTACTTTATTGGATATGGTTCGATCTATGATGTCTTTGGAGAACTTGTCGTTGTCATTTTGGGGTTATGCACTAGAAACTGCTGCATTCACTTTAAATCGGGCACCATCTAAATCCGTTGAAAAGACACCGTATGAATTGTGGTTTGGAAAAAAACCTAAGCTGTCATTTCTTAAAGTTTGGGGATGCGATGTTTATGTGAAGAAACTTCAACCGGATAAACTCGAACCCAAAGCGGAAAAATGCGTCTTCATAGGATACCCTAAGGAAACTATTGGGTATTCCTTCTATCACAGATCCGAGGGCAAGGTTTATGTTGCCAAGAATGGATCCTTTCTAGAGAAAGAGTTTCTCGCGAAAGGTGTGAGTAGTCGGAAGGTAGAACTTGAAGAGGTTACTGAACCTTCTCTTCAAAGTATGGCGAGTAGTGCAGCACCAGAAGTTGTTCCGGAGTTGGCTTCACCTGTTGAAGAGGGAACTAATGATAATGATCATGAAACTCCGAAAGAGAGTACTACCGAACCTCGTAGGTCTAGCAGGGCGTGTGCAGCTTGCGAGCTGTACAGAAACCCTGTTATGAATTTCATGGTTGATGAAATTGATGACCCTGCGACGTATGAAGAAGCGATGATGAGCCCGGATTCCAACAAATGGTTAGAAGCCATGAAATCCGAGATGGAATCCATGTATGAAAATCAAGTTTGGAACTTGGTGGAATTACCTCACGACCGAAAGGCCGTGGAGAACAAATGGATTTTCAAAAGGAAAACTGATGCTGATGGTAATGCGACTGTCTATAAAGCTCGACTTGTCGCAAAGGGGTTTCAACAAATTCAAGGAGTTGACTGTGATGAGACATTCTCTCCCATAGCGATGCTAAAGTCATTTAGGATTATGTTAGCAATTGTTGCATATTTTGATTATGAGATATGGCAGATGGATGTCAAAACAGCATTTCTCAATGGTAATATTGAAGAAGAGTTGTATATGATACAACCAAAGGGTTTTGTCGATCCTAAGGATGCTAACAAGGTGTGCAAGTATAACACCCTCAGAATCGACCCTATGCAAGTTTCAGCGATTCCCGCCAAACCCGCATAGAAACGATTCAAAGGTGCCCACCAGGCACTTTCGTGCGGGTGGAAAACGAAGTAATACCATTACACAATAGTCCACGATGGAACCCACAGAGCAGATATATACAACAATGACTCAAAGAGTCAAGAATACAGATATACAGTACAAAGACCCAAATCACCTTGAAAACGATACAGCGTCCGAGTACGGACAGGATGCAAATTGAGCTAAGAGCCCTGAAGAATAACCAATGGCGTCCATAACCCTGCCCAGGCCAACCGGAAGGGTAACCCTGCTAACGACGTAGATCTCAAAACCTGCTTAACAAAAGGGGTGCCGACAAAGGGCGAAGGAAAAAGAGAGCGGTCAGTACTGAGGCCAGTACACGGCGAGACTAGAATTCGGCGGATAGGTATGGTGGACTTAAGCGGCAGCGCAGCATGCACTAAACAACCTATAGAGAATCAATACAGCTGGCGGCTATCAGATAGGGATAAGAAATACCTATTCGGATCCAACCTGAAACTATCACCAAGCATACCCATCCTGGTGTTCCCCCCTCGAGACCAAACGAGGAAGTCAACCGAGGAACTCACACAGTTGGCAGTTTTATTCATTCCGTTATAGTTGCGGCAATTACTAGTCAGATATAGATAGCAAGAGTCATCCTGATTTAATAAGCAATGGGTAGTTTTAGTTAACCATTCCGTTGTAGTTGTAGTACTTACTAGTCAGATACATATAGCATGAGGCATCCCAAAACCCAGCAGTTGTTGGTACTTTTATTTAGCCATTCCGTTGTAGTTGCAATACTTACTAGTCAGATTCAATGGTAACAGGGGGCAACCCAAACCAGCAATTGTTGGCACTTTTATTTAGCCATTCCATTATAGTGAAGCTGATTACTAGTCATTATAAAGTCAAATTTATAGCACTACTTTAGTTATAGTTGTCTATGATTGAGATACTGTGCTCCAAGTCGTCCATAACCGCGGACACGGCTTTCAGAAAATTTTACCCTGCAGGGGGGCACAAATAGCAACACACGCATGATCAACCTCGAGAAAAACCAAATAAAACCCAACGAGGCATCACGACAGAGAAATTGCAAGATTCATATAAATTTCAGGGGTCCACCCCACCAAGCTACCCGCTAGGAAGTTGGCCGGCTCCGAGACGGACCCAGAGGTTTGCGAGAACGGTTGTAAACGACTGGGAACCCAAAAGTGTGACTAGGCTTGTCGATACCGCGAAATCGTGCCGCGATCCAAAACAGTACAGGCGCTCCACGCGCAATCGTAAATAAAGCAGTAAAGCATGGCATGAGTACAGGATAGTAATAAAGCCCCAAACTAGCTTGTGGCCCCAAGAAATAAATATGACTCAAGCTCTGGCTAGGGGGATTCATGGTGCCACATGCGGATAGTGCGAATATTCAAAGAACATGTATCAAGTACTCGGGGTCCTAAGGGACACAAGTGGACAGTTAAAAACCAAATAACATATATTGCGCACCTGTGCCTCTACATTATTTACTTACTTCAATTTTAGTTATTAAACGATAATTAAAGCCATGATTATCTCCAACATTAAACATGCGGCAGTACTCCAACAACTGTGGAAGATCGACGGCGCGACACATCACCTATGCAAGCAACTACGACTCGCAAGGCCGACTATCTACCAAACAACAGGTAATAGGATGTGTCCATGGCAATATAAGGGCTGCAGGGAAGTATAACGGGGTACGGAATCTATAGCATCGCAACACAGATAGCAATAGATCAACAGGAGGAAATAAAGACTATAAATGTAAAATAGGTAGAAAGGGGGAGAATGCTCCCCTGAAAAACATTGCCGAAGGTTCATCCGAAGTTCGGGTCGACACTCGCATCAACTCATCGGCCTAATCCGTGAAGAAGTAAAGCACTAGAACAAACACCGGATGCACTATTTAATACTACCGCAAAAGATCGAGCATGATGTGTGTATGATGTATGGCATGGCACAGATGCGTTGCAATTAGGCAATATTAAGCGGAACCGGGGTCCCGACATTTAATTAGATGTTTCAAGTTATTTAGATACCCCACAGTTTAAATATTGTCTTAACAAGGCAAAATATTTCATCGGTTCGCTACACAATTTTAGATGGGACCAATATTAGACTAGAAAAGCTCGCATATGGTCTCCATATTTAATTTAGGTGAATCGGCATAAGGCCCCCAAACCACTCACATGTATGCGACATGAATGATTTAATGCATCAAGTATATATCATATATTATAAAAATATAAGGCTTGGAAAGGGATCACACATTGGTCCGAAGATCTTGGACGCCAGGGTTCGACGGGGTTCGGGTCTAGGGTCAGTGATCTTGGAGTTCCCCGGGTTCTACGAGATCAGTCTCAGCTGTTGGATCCGGGAAGGAGAACTTGACGCGGCACCGGGTTCGGGATCGATCTTCGTTTCGCGAGGAAGATCTTGGCGAAGATGCACTCGGAATTGAGGAGTCACGTGTAGATTTTGTGTACGGATGTGGAACCACAGACATGACGAAAATCTTGTCAAAACAAGTACATCACCAGGGCAGATCTTGTAGCGCCATGAACCATCTCGGTACAACGAACCATCCAAAGACGGGCACATGGCAGAGGGACAACCAAAGCAAGTCGTGAAGGGGCATGTCCTGGGCGGACACTGGCACAAAAACCTTGTCGGTGTGGAAATGACCAGGAGTGGCGTCGTTCTTGCTGGTCGGAGGCGAGGGCCTTGGCGCGCTGCGGAGACGCATGAAGGAGCCCAGGGGAAGGACACTCGGTTCAGAGCTGGTAGAAGGCAACGGTGTCGAATGGCCGGAGGTTCCCAAGGCAGGGGCAGCCGCGATAGGGAAGGACGACCACCTGAGGGGAGCTGGCAGCTCGCAAGCAGGACGGCGCTGACGCACGGCGACGGGCATACGGCGTCACAGAACGGAGAGGCGGGAGGCCAGCGCGGAGGCGAGGCGCATGCCAGGGACGAGACGAGGACGAGGGCCGACGAGGAGCCGGGCCAGAGAGTCGACGACGGAGGACGCGCGTAGAGGAGCTTGGGGCGGCGAACTCTGCAGCGGGAAGTAGCACAGGGCCACGCCGGCGTCCGGGGCGGTTGGATGCGGCGGGCGAGGGGAGGAGCGGCGGCTGCGGAGGAGGACCGCCGGAGAGGGGGATGCACGACAGCTACGGGTGGCGGCAGCGCTGGAGATCGGCCAGAGGGCAACGTTAGGGACGAGAGGCCGGAGACGGGCCGAGCGCTGGCGGCGGGGTGCTGGGGATCGCGATGGGGAAACAGAGCAGAGTGGGTCGCGGGGTCGGGGTGGGTTCTGTGCGGGACGAGTGGGTGGGCTAGGGGCGTCGCACGACGCGAGAGAGGGTGGGGCCCAGGGAGTTGGTCAACTCGCGGGGCTGGGGCGGTTTGGTTCGTGTGATGGGGAGAGGCGTGCGTGGTGGAGGGAAAAATCTGGGGATAGGGTTGGAGAGGGATTAGGGTTAGGGTTTGGTTGTGTGGGGTTGTAGGTGGTCCGGTTAGGTTGGGCCTTTGGGCCTGGCCGACTGGACTACCTCCCCCACAAAAATTAGGTTTTATTTATTTTATTTAATTTTAAATATTCCTTTGATAAAATAGTTTAGGCAAACAAAAGATCCAAGCGGTCCGAGGGTTTGATTTGAAATAAAAGACGGGGATATTTATAAAAACAAATAGAGGCTTTTAGAGAAATAGTTTAGTGTAGAAATATGCATGATGTCGTGATGATGCATAAATAAAATAACACGCGATTTTCTAGTAGTGGATTTACCCGGAGTGCTACAATTCGACACCACTAACAATGGATCTCGCCCTCGAGATCCGCCTCATGTTACGGGGAAGAAGGCCGACGATCAGAATATTCGCTCTTCACGTATATCTTCACGACACCACTAACAAATTTTACTTCTCCGTCTTGAAATCGGCGACACCACCAACATGCGATCGTTGATCATGTTCGTCAAGAGAACACTCCGGCAAACAATGCCGAAGGCAGAGGTCTCAAAAGGGTAAGGCCACCTCTAACTTCTGTGGAAGGAGTAAAATTGCTTGATCCACCGATTCAATGTACAAAAGCGAATGATAAGAGTAGTCGGATGGTGATCAGTCCATCGCGCACCCAAAGCATTACCCTGCACATAAATGGGGGAATTATGCAACCAACTCTTGGAATTCAGACTAAAGATCTCGACAAGCGAGGTTTGGAAATAAAGGAGGGATGGAGAATCTCATCAGATCTGATGTAGATGACTTCGTTGTATCGGAAAACGCATAGAAAGAAAAAATTTAGTGAATTTTCGGTCCACTGAAAGGTACCACAGATGAAAGATTCATCAGATAGCATGAATGTCGGATGTTGAAGCACCATTACAAGAGGAAGGGAGCGAAACCCTAAAGGTACGACGGAAGCCCAACCACGAGAATTCCTGGACTCGAAGAAAAAGATAAGAGAAGATTCAAAACACGTCGAGGTAAGAGGAGAATAGCAGGGGGGTAAGGAGTAAAAGCAGACCTAATCAGATCTATCCAACCGATTTTCAAAATAGTTTCGACACTCTACATCGGCCGTTAGCTAGGTTATCCTACAGGCTGGACCACTGGGTATCGTAACTGCTGAGCTCTGATACCACTCTGTAACACCCTCAGAATCGACCCTATGCAAGTTTCAGCGATTCCTGCCAAACCCGCATAGAAACGATTCAAAGGTGCCCACCAGGCACTTTCGTGCGGGTGGAAAACGAAGTAATACCATTACACAATAGTCCACGATGGAACCCACAGAGCAGATATATACAACAATGACTCAAAGAGTCAAGAATACAGATATACAGTACAAAGACCCAAATCACCTTGAAAACGATACAGCGTCCGAGTACGGACATGATGCAAATTGAGCTAAGAGCCCGGAAGAATAACCAATGGCGTCCATAACCCTGCCCAGGCCAAGCCGGAAGGGTAACCCTGCTAACGACGTCGATCTCAAAACCTGCTTAACAAAAGGGGTGCCGACAAAGGGCGAAGGAAAAAGAGAGCGGTCAGTACTGAGGCCAGTACACGGCGAGACTAGAATTCGGAGGTCCTCGCCTACATATGTATGGTGGACTGAAGCGGCAGCGCATCATGCACTAAACAACCTATAGAGAATCAATACAGCTGGCGGCTATCAGATAGGGATAAGAAATACCTATTCGGATCCAACCTGAAACTATCAACAAGCATACCCATCCTGGTGTTTCCCCCTCGAGACCAAACGACGAAGTCAACCAAGGAACTCACACAGTTGGCAGTTTTATTCATTCCGTTATAGTTGCGGCAATTACTAGTCAGATATAGATAGCAAGAGTCATCCTGATTTAATAAGCAGTGGACAGTTTTAGTTAACCATTCCGTTGTAGTTGTAGTACTTACTAGTCAGATACATATAGCATGAGGCATCCCAAAACCCAGCAGTTGTTGGTACTTTTATTTAGCCATTCTGTTGTAGTTGCAATACTTACTAGTCAGATATAATGGTAACAGGGGGCAAACCAAACCAGCAATTGTTGGCACTTTTATTTAGTCATTCCATTATAGCGAAGCTGATTACTAGTCATTATAAAGTCAAATTTATAGCACTACTTTAGTTATAGTTGTCTATGATCGAGATACTGTGCTCCAAGTCGTCCATAACCGCGGACACGGCTTTCAGAAAGTTTTACCCTACAGGGGGCACAAATAGCAACACACGCACGATCAACCTCGAGAAAAACCAAATAAAACCCAACGAGGCATCACGACAGAGCAATTGCAAGATTCATATAAATTTCAGGGGGCCACCCCACCAAGCTACCCGCTACGAAGTTGGCCGGCTCCGAGATGGACCCAGAGGTTTGCGAGAACGGTTGTAAACGACTGGGAACCCAAAAGTGTGACTAGGCTTGTCGATACCGCGTAATCGTGCCGCGGTCCAGAATAGTACAGGCGCTCCACACGCAATCGTAAATAAAGCAGTAAAGCATGCATAAGTACAGGATAGTAATAAAGCCCCAAACTAGTTTGTGGCCCCAAGAAATAAATATGAATCAAGCTCTGGTTAGGGGGATTCATGGTCCCACATGCGAATAGTGCGAATATTCAAAGAACAGGTATCAAGTACTCGGGGTCCTACGGGACAGAAGTGGACGGTTAAAAACCAAATAACATCTATTGCCCACCTGTGCCTCTACATTATTTACTTACTTCAATTTTAGTTATTAAACGATAATTAAAGCCATGATTATCTCCAATATTAAACATGCGGCAGTACTCCAACAACTGTGGAAGATCGAAGGCGCGACACATCACCTATGCAAGCAACTACGACTCGCAAGGCCGACTATCTACCAAACAACAGGTAATAGGATGTGTCCATGGCAATATAAGGGCTGCAGGGAAGTATAACGGCGTATGGAATCTATAGCATCGCAACACAGATAGCAATAGATCAACATGAGGAAATAAATACTATAAATGTAAAATAGGTAGAAAGGGGGAGAATGCTCGCCTGAAAACATTGCCGAAGGTTCATCCGAAGTTCGGGTCGACACTCGCATCAACTCATCGGCCTAATCCGTGAAGAAGCAAAGCACTAGAACAAACACCGGATGCACTATTTAATACTACCGCAAAAGATCGAGCATGATGCGTGTATGATGTATGGCATGGCACAAATGCGTTGCAATTAGACAATATTAAGCGGAACCGGGGTCCCGACATTTAATTAGATGTTTCAAGTTATTTAGATACCCCACAATTTAAATATTGTCTTAACAAGGCAAAATATTTCATCGGTTCGCTACACAATTTTAGATGGAACCAATATTAGACTAGAAAAGCTCGCATATGGTCTCCATATTTAATTTAGGTGAATCGGCATAAGGCCCCCAAACCACACACATGTATGCGACATGAATGATTTAATGCAACAAGTATATATCATATATTATAAAAATATGAGGCTTGGAAAGGGATCACACATTGGTCCGAAGATCTTGGACGCCAGGGTTCGACGGGGTTCGGGTCTAGGGTCAGTGATCTTGGAGTTCCCCGGGTTCTACGAGATCAGTCTCAGGTGTTGGATCCGGGAAGGAGAACTTGACGCGGCACCGGGTTCGGGATCGATCTTCGTTTCGCGAGGAAGATCTTGGCGAAGATGCACTCAGAATTGAGGAGTCATGTGTAGATTTTGTGGACGGATGTGGAACCACAGACATGACGAAAATCTTGTCAAAACAAGTACATCACCAGGGCAGATCTTGTAGCGCCATGAACCATCTCGGGTACAACAAACCATCCAAAGACGGGCACATGGCAGAGGGACAGCCAAAGCAAGTCGTGAAGGGGCATGTCCTGGGCGAACACTGGCACCAACACCTTGTCGGTGTGGAAATGACCAGGAGTGGCGTCGTGCTTGCTGGTCGGAGGCGAGGGCCTTGGCGCGCTGCGGAGACGCATGAAGGAGCCCAGGGGAAGGACACTCGGTTCAGAGCTGGTAGAAGGCAACGGTGTCGAATGGCCGGAGGTTCCCAAGGCAGGGGAAGCCGCGATAGGGAAGGACGACCGCCTGAGGGGAGCTGGCAGCTCGCAAGCAGGACGGTGCTGACGCACGACGACGGGCTCACGGCGTCACAGAACGGAGAGGCGGGAGGCCAGCGCGGAGGCGAGGCGCATGCCGGGGACGAGACGAGGACGAGGGCCGACGAGGAGCCGGGCCAGAGAGGCGACGACGGAGGACGCGCGTAGAGGAGCTTGGGGCGGTGAACTCTGCAGCGGGAAGTAGCACAGGGCCACGCCGGCGTCCGAGCGGTTGGATGCGGCGGGCGAGGGGAGGAGCGGCGGCTACGGAGGAGGACCGCCGGAGAGGGGGCTGCACGACAGCTACGGGTGGCGGCAGCGCTGGAGATCGGCCAGAGGGCAACGTTAGGGACGAGAGGCCGGAGACGGGCCGAGCGCTGGCGGCGGGGTGCTGGGGATCGCGATGGGGAAACAGAGCAGAGTGGGTCGCGGGGTCGGGGTGGGTTCTGTGCGGGACGAGTGGGTGGGCTAGGGGCGTCGCACGACGCGAGAGAGGGTGGGGCCCAGGGAGTTGGTCAACTCGCGGGGCTGGGGCGGTTTGGTTCGTGTGATGGGGAGAGGCGTGCGTGGTGGAGGGAAAAATCTGGGGATAGGGTTGGAGAGGGATTAGGGTTAGGGTTTGGTTGTGTGGGGTTGTAGGTGGTCCGGTTAGGTTGGGCCTTTGGGCCTGGCCGACTGGACTACCTCCCCCACAAAAATTAGGTTTTATTTATTTTATTTAATTTTAAATATTCTTTTGATAAAATAGTTTAGGCAAACAAAAGATCCAGGCGGTCTGAGGGTTTGATTTGAAATAAAAGACGGGGATATTTATAAAAACAAATAGAGGCTTTTAGAGAAATAGTTTAGTGTAGAAATATGCATGATGTCGTGATGATGCATAAATAAAATAACACGCGATTTTCTAGTAGTGGATTTACCCAGGGTGCTACAGCAAGCTTCAGCGATCCATCTATGGATTGAAGCAAGCATCACGAAGTTGGAATCTCCGCTTTGATGAGGTGATCAAAGAGTTTGGATTTGTCCAAACTTATGGAGAAGCTTGTATTTACAAGAAAGTGAGTGGGAGCAATGTGGCATTTCTGATATTATATGTGGATGACATATTATTAATCAGAAATAATATAGATCTTTTAAACAGTGTTAAAAGTTATCTAAACAGAAAATTTTCAATAAAGGACTTAGGTGAAGCGTCATACATATTAGGCATAAAGATCTATAGAGATAGATCTAGGCGCCTAATAGGGCTATCGCAAAGTACATACCTTGATAAGATTTTAAAGAAGTTTAAAATGGACGGAAGTAAGAAGGGGTTCTTACCTATGTTGCAAGGCAAGACATTGAGTAAGACTCAAAGTCCGGCTACGGCGGAAGAAAGAGATATAATGGACAAAGTCCCCTATGCTTCAGCCATAGGCTCTATAATGTACGCCATGCTGTGTACAAGACCGGATGTGGCACATGCTATTAGTTTGACTAGTAGGTACCAATCGGATCCAGGTTCAGAACACTGGATAGTGGTAAATAATATCCTTAAGTACTTACGAAGAACTAAGGATATGTTTCTTGTATACGGAGATGAAGAAGAGCTCGTCGTTATGTTTTATGTCGACGCAAGCTTTGACACCGACCCGGATGACTCTAAATCTCAATCCGGATACGTATTTCTCATGAATGGCGGAGCGGTTAGTTGGAGGAGTTCCAAACAACCTGTGGTGGCGGGATCAACAACGGAGGCCGAATATGTTGCTGCTTCGGAAGCGGCTCAGGAAGCGGTTTGGATGAAGGAGTTCATATTCGAACTAGGTGTGGTTGTAAGCGCGTTGGACCCAATGGTGATCTATTGTGACAATAATTGTGCCATTGCCAATGCCAAATAACCAAGGTCTCACAAGAATTCCAAGCATATTAAGCGCCGGTTTCACTCCATCCGCGAGCATGTCAAGGATGGAAATATAATGATTTGTAAAGTACACACGGATCTCAATGTAGCAGATCCATTGACTAAAACTCTCCCTAGAGCAAAACATGATCAAAACCAGAACTCCATGGGTATTAGATTCATCACTATGTAACTAGATTATTGTCTCTAGTGCAAGTGGGAGACTGAAGGGAATATGCCCTGAGAGGCAATAATAAAGTGTTTATTATGTGTATTCCAAGTATATGATAGATGTTTATTTTGCATGCTATAATTTTATTAATACGGAAACATTAATACATGTGTGTTTAATAAACAAATAGAAAGTTCCTAGTTATGCCTCTCTCATAAACTAGCTCGTTGATTAACAAGATGATCAAGGTTTCCTGATCATGGACATTGTATGTTGTTAATAACGGGATAAAAACATTAGTGTAATTGTGTGATGAACATTCATCCGAAGTATAGCATTACGATCAAAGTCATTGAGTTTATATTGCTATAACAACTTACGAAGTGATCCTAATCCTTAGACCATGAGATCATGTCAATCACTAACACCGGAAGAGTTTCTTGATAACATCAAACGTCACACCGTAACAGGGTGATTATAAAGATGGGTTTAGAACTAATAAAGTGTTATGTTGAGGCCCATGGATCGAGAGTGGAATTTGTTCATCCCGATGACGGATAGATATACTCTGGGCCCTCTCGGTGATATCACATTGGTTAGCTTGCAAGAAAGTGATTTGATCACTAGAATGTTATATCACGGGAACGAGAAAAGAATACATGTCAGTAATGAGATCACACTAGGTATGGAGATACCGATGATCGAATCTCGGACATGTAATATATCGCGAAACAAAAGGATTAAGATACTACCGACAATCACAAGAAAGTCATCGTTGAATGTGTGGGAGTCAGTATGGGTCTCCAGATCCCGCTTCTAATTATTGATCCGAGAGGGGTCTCGATCATGTCCGCATTATTCACGAACCGTAGGGTGACACACTTAAGATACACCGACATCCAATTGGATCAAAAAATTCATGCCATAAAGAATAACAAGCGCAGGAATTTATTTCACTAGATACCGAAACAGGTTTTCGGGTGA
This sequence comes from Avena sativa, assembly GCA_916181665.1. NCBI lineage: Eukaryota > Viridiplantae > Streptophyta > Magnoliopsida > Poales > Poaceae > Avena > Avena sativa. The sequence goes on from OV702284.1 coordinate 384,279,373, forward strand.
AATTGCAGAAAGTGTTTTTGCATGTGAAATAGAATTCTAGCAAGGGGTTATATGAGAATGTTTGTCATTAAAGTAATTGACAAAATTCTGAATAAATAAAAAGAGTTTTATTTAATGAGAGTTTGCATTAAATTTGGTGGAATTTAATTGCAAGTTTGAGTGGGATTTTGAGTGGAGGGAATTTAAAGGAATTTTGTGAGTGAAGTGTCCACCCACATGAAGAGGGGAGGGCAAGGGGGCAGCCCCCATGCACCGGCCACCCCCTTGGGGTTCCCCCCTCTCCTATAAAAGGCACCCCCTCCTCACTTCTCACTCACACCTCCTCATGAAGGATCTCTCTCCCCCTATGTTCTCGGTGGCTATTCGGCAAGAAAGAGTTGTGCTTCCACTGCATCGCTGGAGTGAGGAGGCGGAGGTTGCTCAGTGCCTCGGACGTGTGTGCGAGCACGGGTGCGCTGCTGATTTGCGGCGCTAGGACTTCCTCTCGATCTTGAGATCGGCAAGAGATCGTCTACCTCAACCACGAGTTTAACTCGTTAAGCTTTGTCAGTCTTCAAGGGTATGTTCTCTACGGATATACATCCGCCCGTTGTTTGTATCTAGTAGATAGATCTTGGTACACAGTTGTTCCCATCATAGGAAAAAAATTCTATGTTGCGAAACCTACAGTGAGGATGTTCCTGTTCAAGTTGTTCATAATTGCATGGTCTTAACTGATTTTGTTGTGCTTGAAATGCCTGAAGATGATAATATGTCTATTATTCTTGGGAGACCTTTTCTTAATAGTGCAGGTGTTGTCATCAATTGTAATCAAGGGAAAGTAACATTCAATATTAATGACAAATATCACACTGTCTATTTCCCCAAGAAGGTTGTTAAGATCTATTGCCTGAATTCTATTGAAAATATTGAGGGCATCAAGGTTGGAGAAATATATTGTCCCATTCCACAAAAAAAATTGAAACTATTATGATTGGGACCATTGCTATTAAGTATGAGGTAACATAATCACCTTGTGGAATGCAAAGTTTTGTTTCATATAAGATTGTTTTGGTAACAAGACTTGATCAACCTTGTTAACAAAAGGATTTTAATGAACAACATAATGTTTCCACTATGGTTATACTTGCTTTCCTTTTCCTTTCTCCTTCCTAGTCTTTGCTTTAGCTTTAGTTTTGCTAGTTGTTTGCTTGTTTGAGTTTCTTAGAGCTCCTGTAGTTTGGCTTTTGGTTTGCTTTTGCTTCTTTTGAAAAAACTGTTTTTGCGAGAAAATCAATTTTCATACCCTAAAAATTGGCCAAAAATAAAGTTTCCTGAAAAATCCCAGAAAATTCAAAATAATTTTTTCCTCGAAAAAAGGGGCAGAGTGGCACCTGAGATGACCCAGGGGGCCACCCTAGGGCCCCACATCCATGGTAGGCGCGGCCTACCTAGGGGTGGCGCCTAGGGGGGGTCTGGCCCACCTGGGCCCCTCCAGGCTGCCTCCTCAAAGCCACCTTCTTTCTCTCTCCCGCAAAACACCGAAAAACTTTCTCAAGCTCCAGTTCTTGCTGTTCTTGCTCACGATTTTCGATCTCCTTGTTCAGCCCATCTCAAGTGTTGATTTTTGGAGGGTTTACTCCTTGGTATGTGCCTCCTCCACTTGTCCAATTAGATTTGTGATTGGTAGATTGTATCTTGAGTATTTTGCTACTGTAGGTGACAGGCTGTTTGAGCTTGCATGCTTGTTATATGCTTAGAAACTTTGTTTTTATGCATGTGTAGTCCTCTAGCAAGTTCCTATAGCAGTTACTCATCATTTATCAACTTAGAAATCACTTGGTTTGATGGTTGTCTAAAAATTTCAGCAAGGAAGATGAGTGCTTATCCACTGAATCAATATGACTTGATGGTGCATGAGCCAATGAAGGTTCATCGTGAGGAGGCAGTTTTTCCTTCCATATATCCATGCCATGAATTTACGAGAGCTGCGGGGATCCTCCAAGATTTCCAAACTTTGGTTACAAATGCAGGGTTGGAGCACTTTGTTGAAGGTGAACCAATCCAATATGTTAAGCTAACCATGGCTTTTGTGCAGGACTTACGGTTCACTTGGTCTACTTCTAATCCCATGGTCCATTACAAAATATATAATATACCTATCGACTTGCCTTTTGCTTATGTGTAGCAATTAGAGTACCTCAGTGGGGATCTTGTGAGAAGATCAAGGAGAGGCCCAAGTCACTTGTTGATTTGTATGCTGAGATTTGACAAGGTTTCGAATTCTCAAAGGAAAGTGGTAAAATTCGGAACATCCAGCTCCTAGCTATTAGATACTTTGCCTATTTCATTACCAAGTGTGTTCTTGCTAGGAAGACTGCTAGAAAGTTGTCTTCTTTTGATCTAGCTTTTATTGCAGCTGCTCTGAATAGGAATAGTTCTTATAGTTTGGGTGCTTTGATAGCTCACCATCTCACCACTAACCGTGATAAGGGTGGAATTTGTGGAGGTCTCATTGCTTCTAGGTTGCTACCTTTCCATGGTTTAGAGCCTCATTATTCAGATTTTCAGTTTCCCATAGAGAGGCTTGATATTGAATCCATGATTCAGCATGTTTTTGTTTCTTTGGGAGCTAATGTCGGAGAAAGGGTAGGAATGAGAAAATAGTTTATTTGCCTGCACCTGCTTTGTTTAACTTTGATAACAGGCAAGGATGGTCACTTACGGAGGAGGAGGTTGACACTTATGTGGGGGAACTCTCCCAGCAAGAGGAGAATGTTGAAGAGGATGTCGAAGACAATTCGGTTCAGCCCTCCAACTTGGGAGAGTCTTCATACCAGCAACCCTCTTTTGATTGGGGCGCGTCTTCTTCCTCATCGCAGGTGACTGACTATGATCATTCCTATGATGACCCACCAGCATGGGGTTACTATCCGCGTTATTGAGCCCCACTTAGGCCAAAAGCCTAAGCTTGGGGGGAGGTATACCGATGTCACACTCATATATATATATATATATATATATATATATATATCATGTTCGGTCGGTTCTTTGTATATCCATTGTTTCACTTTCTTTTTGGTTCTTGTTGTTTCTTTCTCAAAAACCCAAAAATACCAAAAATATTTTCATTGTTTCTTTTGGTTTGTTTCTTTGTTTCTTTTCTTTGGTTTGCCTTAAAATAAAAATCCAAAAATATTTTGCTTTGTTCTTTGTTTTTATTTGGTTTTTCTTTGTTTGCTTGTTTCTAAAAAATCGAAAACACCAAAAATATTTGTTGTTCTTCTTTGGTTTTGTGAGTTCTTTGCAGGGTTCGGCTGTTCTCGGTGGATTTTGGTTTCATGTTAATTATTCGAGTCACACAAGTGAAGGGCAATAATGAAGACTAAGACAACTCGAGGTGTGGTAAGAGGCTGGTAACAAACTCTATTTGTTTCATTTTTGTACATATACTCATCATTGTGAGCATGCTTAGCCTGTTTGTGTAAGGTGTATGTCATTATGGATGCTTAGTAGTTCTTGCTTGTCTATGATTAGCTCCAGCTTGCTAATAGTTTGTAGCATGTCATATGAATGTTTGCTTGCATTGGTTTATTCATACTTTGGTATGACATTGTGGTATCCTTCTCTGACCGTTCATGTGAATCGACTTGGCACATGCTCATGCATGCATATGACTAATAAATAGTCAGTAAGCCTCGATGATTTATTTTGCCTCAGAGTTCTTGTATCACTTTCATGCCATAGTTAGTCCTGTTTTGTTGCAAGCATGATTATGACAGTTATTGCTCTCTCGTTTGTCGCTCCATCTCTATTGCTAGCCTTCACTTGCATTGAGTATGTACTCTACCTGTGCTTCCAACTCACCAAAACCAATATTGCCAGTTGAGTCCACCATACCTACCTATTAGCATCATTTGCTATTTCGGTGCATATTCCATATGCCGTGTTTTCTTCCAAAATAAAATGTTTGTCTATTTTTATAAAGTTAGTAAAGCTCTCACGAACTTGATGGCACACTTTATTCCTTGCGCTTAATAATCCTGAACCATTGTGACTAGTCCATGAAAGTTATATGCTTGCTAATTATATACTGGGAGTCGGCAGAACCGTGCCGTCACGGGGGACGCTTTCAACACTTTTTGGATAATTCTATCCAGTTGATACTTTGCTCTTTTGTTTACGGATGTCGACAATGTGAAATAAAAGGGGAAGTTGTTAGTTCATGGAATTTATACATTGTGTTAGAGAAATGCCTGGGCTTCTAGCCTAAGCCATGCTTAATCATGGTGGAAACTTGCAGCAACACTATAATGAGAATCTATGAAGCGTCCTCAATAAAAATCTTTGCATATAGTAAATAAAAAGATTGCTGAGATGCTCATTGTCTGCTTGCCTTGTCATTTTGGTTATGGGAAAGCTCTTGTACCATGTGCAAGGGGTACCCCGTTGGCGGTTCTCGATGATATGCATGTATTTACAATAACAAGAACTTTCAGGTGACCCAAGTTGAGTAGCATGTGGAGCGACCCTCATACTCAAGGGACTTTGGATTTCCAGTATATGGTCTGTCAAGCATATGATTCAGAGTGGACCTCACTTTCACCTTAGCCACATGAAGATGCATATGATAGGGGCAATGAGAGCTCAAAGCTAATGAGTACCTTCCTTTCAGCATTGGGAAGCCTTTCAAACCTTCACAAAAACGTTTTCACAACCTTGTTGAGTCACCACTTATTCTATGAGCACCTTCTTGAGAGCATAGTTGTCATTCTTGTGTTTGTTCCAAAACTTGGTTAATTATGTCATGACTTTGATGCTTGTATCTCTGATATCTTTATCTCTAGTCTTCATATGAACTTCAGAGGTGCCTCAACATTTATATTGTGATCTTAAAACAAAGACAAGCGAGATACCACTCTATCATACCTTATTATGAGCATTGCAATGTTGCTTGTGTTTATGTTTCATGCTACTTATTATTATTGAGTTGGTTTCTCTTCATAGCTTGCAATGACTATTGAGTAGACTTAGTTGCATACTCTTTATTAAAAATTGTCTAAGCATCTACTCCTATGCTGAGAATATATACATCATATGAAGCAAAGTGTTCATGAAAGTTCTTTTATCGCACTCAGTTTTCGACTGAATTGCTTGAGGACAAGCAATAAGCTAAGCTTGGGGGGAGTTGATACGTCCAAAACGTATCTACTTTCTCGAACACTTTGCTATTTTTTCTTCTCTAAAATTGTGTGATTTGGATACAACTAACACAGACTGACGCTGTTTTCAGCAGAATTACCTTGGTGTCTTGTTTTTGTGCAGAAAATGAACTATCAGGAAAAATCCCGGAAAATATGCCAAAAACTATTTCTCACCAGAAGATCCATAGAGCCAGAAGGGGAGGCCTGGGGGGCCCAGACCCACCCTAGGCACGGGCCCACTAACCCCGCGCCTGGGGGAGGTCTGGCCATCCCCAGGAAGCTCCTCGGCCTCCCTCCACGCCTATAAGTTGCCTTATGACCTAAAAACAGAGGGGGGGTCGGTAGTTTTCACAAAAAACCAAGATTCGGATCCAGAAACTCCGTTCTGGCACCTTGTCGGGACAGGGAATTTGGAGAGGATCATCGTCATCGTCATCACCAACGCATCTCCATCAACCACCGATGTTTCCCTCATCCATGAGTGAGTAATTCCCCGTTGTAGGCTTGGTGATGGTAGGGATTGGATGAGTTCTATCATGTAATCGAATAAGATCTGTTAGGGGCATAGTGCCTAGTATCTCTATTAGTGCTATTTGAATTTGTTGCAACTTGTTGTGCTTAATGCTTGTCACTAGGGCCCGAGTGCCATGATCTCAGATCTGAACTTATTTTTGAATCATCATCATAGTATTGTTTGTGATCTTATCTGCAAGTTGTGTACACATATCATTGTCCGGATCCAAAGGCCCCAAAGTGACAATAATTGGGACAATCAGAGGGGATGGCTGTGGTGTGAGGATCACATGTGTTCAACGGGTGTTAATGCTTTGCTCCGGTGCTCTATTAAAAGGAGCACCTTAATTGCCAGTAGTTCCCTAGAGGCCCCGCTGCCACGGGCTGGCTGGACAGAAGATGTTGTGCAAGTTCTCATTGCGAGCATGTATGACTATATATGGAGCACATGCCTAGGATTGTTTAGTACTTGGATGCTTGTTATTATTTATCTACAATGCCCTAGTTCTTGAAGTTACATGTTTAGACTCGTCCATGCAACGCCCGTCCATCCATCCCTATGCCTATCGCACTCGAATCCTACTGTTACCATTACTGTTACTATTGCTACTGTTGTTGTTGCTGTTGCTACTACAAACTGTTGCTACTGATAAACTTCTGTGAGCAAGAACTATTTTCAGGTGCAGCTGAACTGAGAACTCAGTTGTTAAGGCTTGCAAGTATTCTTTGGCTCCCCTTGTGTCCAATCAATAAATTGGGTAATACTACCCGCGAAGACTGTTGTGATCCCCTATACTTGTGGGTCATCATTCGCCTGTGCAAGTTGGTTGTGGTTGTGTGTATTGAGTTGTGCCCTAAAGGATCCCATAGGGCCGGTTTATATAGTCACCGGGGCCTAGGGTTATAGGAGAGACCTATCCGGCTACGTTATAGAGTCGGTAACTATGTACAACTTGGACTACAAGCATGTGACAAGGTCACAAGGGATGTCACATCACAGTACGAGTAAAGAGTACTTGTCAGTAATGAGGTTGAACTAGGTATAGAGATACCGACGATCAAACCTCAGATAAGTAAAGTATCACGCAACAAAGGGAATTAGTATCGTATGTAAATGGTTCATTCGATCACGAAGTCATCGTTGAAATATGTGGGAGCCATATGGATTTCCATATCCCTCTATTGGTAATTGATCGGAGAGGTGTCTCGATCATGTCTGCATAGTTCGCGAACGGTAGGGAGACACACTTAAGGAATCGATGTTGTTTAAGTAGATATAGAATATGAGTTGGAGACTGAATGTTGTTCAGAGTCTCGGATTGGATCCAGGACATCACGAGGAGATCCTAAATGGTCCAGAGAATAAGATTCATATAATTAAAGTGGTTTTCCGGGGTTCGGAAAAGTTTTGGTGTTTTGACCGGATACTTCTAGAATGTTCTAGAGGAACCACCGGTGGTTCCACCACCCCGGGAGGGGGTCACTTGGGCTGTGGCATGCTGTGGGGGGCCTAGGGGCCAGCCACACCAAGCCTAAAGAGGCCAACCGGCCAGCACTAGGAAAGAGGGGACAAACCCTAGTTTGAATAGTCAAATCCTGGTTTGAAAAGCTAAACCCTAGTTTGGTAAGAAGGAGACTTGGGGGCCAAGTCGCCAACTCTTCCCTTGGACGAATTGGGGGGACGTAGCTAGGGCTGGGAACCATTGGTTCACCCCCACCTATATAAGGAGGGGTTGGGGCGCACCCCCTACACCTCTTCTCCTTGGCGCCTAAACCCTAGCCGACGCTTCCCCTCTCTCTCGTCCACCATCCTGCTCCGGCTTAGGCGAAGCCCTGAAAAAATCTCTCCTCCACCACCACCACACCGTCATGCTATTGGGATTCCGAGGGGATCTACTACCTCCGCTGCCCTGCTGGAACCGGGAGAGGAAGGTCTTCATCGATTACCATATGTGTGACCGACTGCGGAAGCGCTGCTGGAACGCGGCGCCGTAAGGATCGTCTACACAATTTTGAGATCAGTGAGTGATCGACTACATCAACCATGATAATCCAATCTCGTTAAACACTTTGGATCTACGAGGGTTAGTTCTCTAAAATCTCGTTGCACCGATCTCGTAGATTATACCTTGGCTTTTCCATATCTTGGTTTTATGTGTTCTTGCGGTAGAATTTTTTGTTTTACATGCAATGAACCCTACATAAATCCAACGCCCCCCGCAAACGGACTCCGCGCATCTGATTGCGTCCCTCCGGACCGAGGCCAAGGCCCTATGCGCACCCGCAAACGGACCGGACTGCGTGGCAATATCCGATTCGACGCAAACCAGGACAAAACCTGGGACTGGTTTGCGGGGGCTCGGATGTCGGCCTCGTCCGGGTCTTGTCCTGCACTTCCATGCCCCTGGACCTCCTGTCAGACACAAACCCGCGTCCTTCCACCCCTGCTTCCCCACCTTCCCTTCTCCCACACACCCCCGACACCGCGAGAACCTCCCTCCCGGAAGGCCGTCGCCGGACCCTGTTGCCTCCTCCTCCACAGGCCTCTTTCCTGGTGAAGCCTCATCGCCGTTGAAGCCTCCAGTTCCCGAAGATCTCGCCGGTCCCGGCGTCGAGCTCGGCCTACTCGTAGGACTTGCTCCACCTGTTCGACAATTTCCCCCCGGCTACAGGTACTGCTTTCTGCTACCGTCGCCTAGTCCTTTTCCTCGTCCTTGCGAACTTGAGCTCACCCGTCTCATCGTGCAGACCATGGACGATAGTGGGGGCGAGTTCTTCAGGAAATATGTCATTCCGTCCTCCGATGAGTCCGACAACGCCAGTGAATTTTGGGTCGCCACTGTCGTGCTCCTCCGTCAGCACAATGAGGGCACGAAGCAAACCTACCATGGCTCGTTCCCGGTACGTTCGGCGGTGCTAGAACATGGTCGAGTCGCCGGCCACGAGTTGTTGTTTCGGGATTACTTCCATCGCACCAAGCCTTTGTACCCTCCTACACTATTTCGGTGGCACTTTCGGATGTCAAGGAAGGTGTTCATGCGTATTAAGGATCATGACGATTACTTCTCTCTGAAAAAAGATGCGACTGGTAAGCTCGGCTTCACCTCCTACCAAAACTGCACCGCGGCTATTCGCATGCTTGCTTATGGAGTAGCTGATGATTGTGTTGACGAGTACTTGCGCATGAGTGAGTCCACTTGCCTGGAAGCAATGTACAAATTCTGCAAAGTTGTGGTGGACGTTTTTGGTGAAGAATTCCTGAGGTCATCCAATGTCGAGGACACTCACCGGCTTTTGGCTTTCAATGAAACTAGAGGGTTTCTAGGAATGATTAGAAGTATAGATTTTATGCACTATGAGTGGAAGAACTGTCCACTTGCCTGGCAGGGGGAATATAAAGGACATGCCAAGGGGTGCACAGTCATACTTGCATCCCATGATCTTTGCATCTGGCACTCGTTCTTTGGCATGGCTGGTTCCCGCAATGACATTTATGTTATTCAGAGGTCCAATGTATTTTCTAGGCTTAGAGAAGGCACTGCTCCCCGTGTGAACTATCAAGTGCGTGGCCACTCCTACGAGAAGCCATATTACCTGGCGGATGGTATCTATCCTACTTGGTCTACCTTGGTAAAGAACATACGCAACCCCACCGGAGAGAAGCACAAGAGGTTTGCCAAGGAGCAGGAGGCCGCTAAAAAGTATGTGGAGCGAGCCTTTGGTGTTCTCCAGTCCTGGTGGGCTATAGTGCGGCACCATGCTAGAACTTGGAACAAAGACACAATGTGAGAACTGATGACGACATGTGTGATCATGCACAACATGATCGTTGAAGATGAGCATGATGGAAGCATTTATGACCAAGGCTGGGAATTCCAGGGAGAATTGATTAAACCAGCGTCAGGTCCATCACCTAATTTTGCGGAATTCCTCCGGATGTATCATGAGATTCGAGATCGAGATACTCATAACCAACTCCAGAATGATTTGGTTGACCATATATGAGAATTTGTGGGAAACCAACCAGTCGCCGAATAACTAGTTTCTATCACCTTTTATTTCAAGTTTAATTTATGTAATTTTGATTGTATAAACTTTGCTTCTGTTCACGCACTGATATTTGTTGTGACCTGTGGATTTTACCTTAAATTGCAGACCTATTTTGGTTTTATATATTTCTATATGTATGAAGTTATCCATTTTATGCCCTATGAAGAAAGGATCGGATAAATGGGGGAGGTGCCACCGTTAGGGACACTGGCCATTCCAGGTCGGACGCCGTCCCGGGACCTGTCCACCCCGCCCCGCAAACGGACCGAATCGATCAAAAGACCTGTCTAAAATGCGGGGAGCCGTTAGAGTTGGCCTCAATAGGCCTGTCGCAAATCGCTCTGGTCTTCTACCGCTCTTGCGCCTACAAAAAACTTCTCGCCGTTCACCATAAGAACGACATGGTGCACAACCATCGCATTGGAGGCATGACCGCCAATGCCATCGTCCCGCGCAACTTGGCGATGGAGGTGGTGTGGGCGCTCTACCACATGTAGTACCCGATGCCGCAGAACTTGCGGCTCCTGCGCTTGTGGTGCGTTAGCGCGGGCAACATTGGCATAAGGCCAACGTCGGCGCCAAACAACATCCTTGGTGGATTTTCACCTAGTTTTGGTCGATTGAGCGTAACGCACATAAGTGCGACACTAGGCCCTTTTTTACGATGTTAAATGTTGTCCATCATGTCGGATGTTTTGGCCTATTTTTCACGTTTTGATAATTTGGTCAGTGTTTTTGTCCAGTTTTAACATGTTTTGAGCATGTTTCTTTACCTACACCAGCGGCAACCTTCACGGCGACGCCTCGGAGTTGATGACAACGTGTGCTGGTCGTTCCTTCAGATCGATAGATTGGTTTTCTCGTCGTTCTTCAGATCTACCGAGATCTGTTTCTCGGTCTGTCGCTTGGTTATTACATACGACGACCCTAGTGGCCGGGACGAGGTGATTTCTCTGAAGCAATGATGGTGGTCCGGAGGTGGTGGGTTTGCTTTTCTTCCCTGACTTCTTCGATGGGAGGCGGCAGATCTTGGTCCAAAACAGCACAGGAACGTTTTCGGTTGACGTGCCACAACGACATGTGCCTCGCTGCGTGCCGAATGTCTGTTCATCGACTCACAAAGCCTTGGTGGCGATGGTGCCTTTTTTATCTTGCAATGATGGAGGATCGGCGTCTCTTCCGGTGTCTGTCTCAGCGGCGCTGGAGTTGGACGGCGACCGATGGCTTCGGTGGTTGCAGGAAACACTAAGAATCGTTTTGTATTTCTCGATTTCTTAAGATTTTATCTGCAAATTCAGGATAATCATTTTATCCCGGTTTGTCTTTTACTTTTCATGTATGTTGCTTATTGTAACTTGTTTTTTTAGGTGGTTGCTCTAAAAAAAGTGCGACCATATGTCACTTTTTCACCGAATTGACGAGACGGATCCAGATATCAGGATAACATGTCGCTGATAGGCAGCCAGCTCATTCTATATTTGTTGGGTACGTGTATGTGTACGTAATATGGCGCGAGAGCATTTCGGTGTAGCTAGCCGCACCAATTTATCAAAGATTGACATGGTTTCATCAAACTTGATGAAATTTGGAGTGCGGACGTTTGGGCCCCGGAAGCAATGGAGCTCGCTTTTTGAAAATTTATATTTTGAAGTTTCAAAAAATCTGAGCAAAAAATCTAGAGGTAGGAAATAATGTGCTCTACCACTGTAATAAAAGTCGCAACTCGAAATACCTAGTATTTTAGGCCGCAAAAATGGCTAAAATCTGACATCTAAAATAGTGAGCAGTGTCGATTTCAAACCACCAAATTCTGTGAGATTTTGTTAATTTTGTTGAAATCAAAATATAAGGTATTTCGGGTTGAGACTTTAGTTGTGTGATATAGTACGTCATTATCTACATGCAAAAAAAATCATAAATTTTTTATACTTTGAAACCAAATTTTAAATTTTGAAAAATATAGGGCTCCTTGGAACTCGGGATCCAAGGCGATTTTCCGATGAAATTTGACCATACTTTGGTATTATGCTCCTCAATGAGTATGAGCAAGATATGTCTACCTAACATGTAGGTGTGGTTTTAAGTTATAACTAGCACAATGCTTACGCGTTGCGGCCGAACAACAAAATTGTTGAGCCTATGAATTATATTCCAAGAACAAGTTTATGGATTACATCTTCCCATTGGTGGTATTATGTCCATCAAGCCTCTCTTTCTATTTCTATATTTCTATTCTTATTATTTTTAAAAGCATATGGAAAAAAAAGAAAGCCATACATGTTCGGTCCAGCGGACAAGATGGACTCACACCACCGATCCAACACACACGCATGCATACCTACCTACAGGACACGGACGCGACGCGACCCACGCACACAACACACCTCGACACCGACCCCATCACACGATCCCGTGGGTCTTGCCTCGCTCCCTGAGCCTCGTCCACTCGATTCCGTCGGCGCCAGCACCACTCCCCACCGGCCCTCTGGTCTCGGGAGCGCCAGCTGCCTCGTGCCCTTCTTCCCCGCGCCTTCGGCCATGGCTCCGCCCTAGAGAGTTCCGCCCCAAGCGCCTCCTGCAGAGACCGGCCGCCAAGCACAGCACCGCACGCCGCCGCGCGACCTCCGGTTTTCCGCGCCGCCGGCCGAGTCCCCGTCGCCAGGAGATCTGCCCGTCGCCGAGCAGGCCCGGCTCCGACTCCACCCGTGGTCCTCCTCCACCTCATCCAGACCCCGAGCGTCTCCCGACCGCCTGGGTCTCCTCGCCTCCACCCCCGTCGAGCCCTCCCCCGTCAGTCTCATTGGTGCGTGCACCCAGTGTTACCGTGAGACACTTCGTTGGAACCTCAAGAGCAAGGTGTGATGAGCACAGTAGCAAGTTTCCCTCGGTAGTTACCGAGGTTATCGAACCTGAAGGAGGAAGGAAACGTCTCAAAGGCGTTGCAAGCAACGTGGAAACCTGCACAACACAAACTCAAGACTTTGTCCCAACGAATCAGTGAGGTTGTCAAGCTCACCGGTTTGCTGTAACAAAAGATTAAACGTATGGTGTGGAAGGTAATGGTTTGCAGCAAGTAAACAAGTAATAGTGGAAGATGTATCAATTGTAAAGATTGGACCAGGATCCATAGTTCACTAGAGGTGCTCTCCTTAGATAAACAACATGGCATGAAAGGTAAACAAATTACATCAGGGCAATTGACAGGAACTGAACAAGGCATAACAATGCAATTACTAGTCAGAAAGATCCTATGAGATTCGATTGGGCAATACAACAAGATACATAGACCGCCATCCAACTCCATCTATGACTAGAAGTCCATCTTCAGGTTATCATCCGAACCCCCTCCAGTATTAAGTTGCAAGCAACCGACAACTCCTTTAAGCAAAGTGTGTAAGGTAAACATTCCACATGTTCCATGAACAAGAGACCGTTGTTTTATCCCTAGTAGCAACAACACATCTACAACCGAAGAGATTATTGTCACTTCCCTTGGAAACTAGAGGCATGAATCCACTATCGAGCATAAATACCCCCTCTTGGAGTCACTAGCAACTATTTGGCCAAGATAGCTACTAACAATGGAGAGCATGCAAGATCACAAACAACACAGACATGATAGAATCATAAAGACAAAACCATTAATCAAACCAACATAATAATTTCAATATCCCTCGGATCTCCACAAACATAATATGCATGATTACAAAATAGATTAGATCTTGATCATGAACGGAGCTCACAAGATCTATACATGAAAGCACAAAGGAGGAGATACAACCATCTAGATACTACATGAACCCATAGTCCAAGGTGGAACTACTCACGCATCATACCGGAGAGAAGGCCTCTGGGATGATCTCCCCTCCGGCAGGGTGCCGGGAAGAACTCCAGATCCCCTCGATCTAGGGACGACGGTGGCGGCGGCTACAGACAGTTTCGTGGAGATTTGATCGGGTGCTTAGGGTTTCTGCATCGGGGGATTCTTATAGGCGAAGGGGGAGGCCGAGGAGGCGACCAGGGGGGTCAAACCCTACCCAGGCATGGGCCCACCCCTGGCCGCGCCTAGGGGGGTTTGGCCGCCCTGGCACGCTTCCCCGTCTCCCCTCTGGACTTCTTGTTCCCCATAGAAAGTAATTGAATTTGACGTTTGTCCCGTCCAATTTCGAGAATATTTCTTTACTAGCTTTTCTGAAACCAAAAATAGCAGAAAACAAGCAACTGGCATTGTGGCAACTTGTTAATAGGTTAGTACCAGAAAACATGTAAAAAGCACCTCAAAGTGTAGAAAAAGCAAAGCAAAGTAGATACTAACAAGCATGGAACATCAAAAATTATAGATACGTTTTCGACGTATCAAGCATCCCCAAGCTTAACTTCTGCTCGTCCTTGAGTAGGTAAGTGATAAAAAGAATAATTTTTGAGGTGACATGCATCCTCACAATAAAGATCCAACCATTTGCAAGAATTGAAAGCTGGTATCAAAGAACTCTAAACATGTGCATGAAAGATGGAGTTCTAACAATAGGACATAATAACTATGCATGCAACATGACAAGCTACAAACAAAGATCATGAATAACATGCATTGAAAAACGTTTGTTTCACATACATAAAACATAGCATAGTGGCATCATCTTGTCCCTCATAGAGTAGCAATATAGATGCATAGGACACCTTCAAAGTTCACAAGGGTGACTAGAAACAAATAGCACAAGAACAAGTAATATCACAATATGCATCAATCAATAAGCTTTGGAACACTGCACACAGAATTACAACTATGCTCTCTTAATGGTGCCTAAAGATAGAAGGTGGAAACTCAATAGTGGTGGAAGAAAGACCTTTTTGTAAAGGAAGCAGGGATTTCAAGTTTCAAAAGGAGCTTCCAAAAATTATGGTACTTGTTAGCTTTCAACCCTCATTGCCCCTATCATAAGCATCTTGAAGTGATTAAGGTTAAAGTGACAAAGATGGAGTATATTCTTGACGAATTATAAGTTGGCAATCTCAAGTCCCTTGAATACGAGGGCCACACCTCATGCATACTCAACTTCAGTCACATGTAAGTTCTTGTCATTGTAAGTATTTGCATATCATTGAGAACCACCAACTGGGTACCCCTTGCACATGGTATAGGAGCTTTCCCATAACTAAAATGACAAGGCAAACAGACAATGAGCATCTCAGAGATCTTTTTATTTACTATATGCATAGCTTTTTATTGAGGATACTTCATAGATAGCTCACTATGGTGATGCTGCAAGTTTCCACCATGATTAGGCATGGCTTAGGCTAGCCGCCCAGACATTTCTTTAACACAGGATACAAACTCCATGGACTTACAAGTTCCCTCTTTATTTCACACTGGTGACATCGATAGACAAAAGAGTATGATATCAACTGAGTACAAAGTACAAGTGCAATGTTGAAAACGTTCCCCGTGACAGCACAGTTCTATTAATTCCAACGTATAAGTGCAAGCATATACAACAAAGATGTCACAGTGGTTCAGGTTTATTAGGGTCAAAGAATATAAAGTGTGCCATCAAGTTTGTGAGGGCTTTAATCACTAAGTTTTCACATAACAAAATAGTTTTTAATTGGAAGATAGTTGAAAACAAGAATATACTTGGAATGGTGTAACACACCATGCATAGGAGTTTATAGTGGATACTTTGGAATAACTTGGTTTCTTGGGAGTTGGAAGCATGAGTAGAGCTTACTCATAGAAGTGGAGGCTAGCAAAAGACTGGAAGCAACCAACTAAGAGAGCATAATGGTCATAATCATGCAGAGCAACAAAACATTACTAATCAAAGCATAGAGTGGTACTACAAGTCAATGACTAAATGATCATAGAGGCTATGGTGACTTGTCATAGTCATAACATGGTGTGAGTATGTGCCAATTCAACCCAAGCAAAACATCAAAGGAGAATACCACAATACTATGTTTTTGCATGCTAAAACAACGCATAATTTCTGTAAGGCACACTAAGCAATACCAATTGTCTGGAACAAGACATGCTACAGCAAAAATCAATAAGCATAATGCCAAAACAACACCTAGCATGTCATGCTAAAGTCTAAGTCATAGTCAATGCAAGCTCCTCTTGCACTTCAAGCAAGAACTTACTACTCCTTTCCAACACCAAGCAACTTATTTGCAAAACAACACAGCGAGAACGGGGTCCAAACTACTTTATTCAAGCAAACTAAACAACCTAAGCAAAGCAAACAAAAACTAAGACGCTCCAAGAACAACACAACAGTGCATGAAACAATAAAAACGAAGTGTCTAGACAGACCTGAGCTTTTTATTGATGAAGAAGGGGATGCCTTGGGCATCCCCAAGCTTTGATGCTTGTACCTCTTGGATATTTATTGGGGTGACACCATGGTGGCATCCCCAAGCTTGAGATTTTTTCCATTCTTCATCTCATTACATCATTTTCTCTCTACACCTGAAATTTTTCCTTCATACAAAACTTCACACAATCTTCATTAGCAACATTAGTTTATTCAAAAGATATTAGACCTTTGGCAAAGCTTTGGAACATCAAGGATTTTCACTAAAAACACAAGCTACTGTAGCAACTCCTTCAAAAATCTCAATTCCCCAAAAGAGAACTCAAAAAGGAATCAATAAGAAGCAAATGCAAATAATGGCAGAAATCTGTCAAAACATACCAGCAGGCAGAAACCGATTTTTTCGAACATCTTCTGTTGCTCAAATCAAAAAGTGTTGAACCAACGAAAGTTAGATAACATACTGGGGGATTTATTTGTAAATTTTGAGCTAAATCCGAGTTATATAGACTCCTCACGAATGTTTATGGTGGAGGATAGAAATCTGTTTTGGGATAGCAACTCCCCAAATCTTACTTCCCTCATTAGAGGTCATTCTTGCACAAAAAGCAAACACGAAGGATAAGGATAGGTCAGTACTAAAGTAATAACTTCCAAGACTCAAGGAAACTCTTGGGTTATCTCCCAACAAATACTTTTTTTAACGCCTTTAAGTTAGGTACAAGAAGCAAGAAGAATCAAGTATTTTCAAATAAAGAAGCATTAACATCAAATCTTGTTTTCAATGGAGGAGCAAAAAGCAACTTCTCTCTCCTCATAGGGAAGTGTTCAATATCTTTCTTTAATGGAAAATGATATTTAATAGTGCCTTCTTTCTTATCAATGATGGCACCAACCGTTTTAAGAAAAGGTCTTCCCAAAGTAATAGGACAAGAAGCATTGTATTCAACATCCAAAATATAGAAATCCACAGGGACATAAGCATTGTTAACCATAATAAGAATATCATTAATACTCTCCATGAGTTTCTTCTTAGCATTATCATTGAGTGGGACATCTAAATAACAATCTTCCAATGGTGGCAAATCAAGCATTTCATAAATCTTCCTAGGCATAAAAGAGACACTAGAACCAAGATCACATGAAGCTTTGAGATCAAAGTCATTCACTTGCATATTAATGATGGATTCCCAACTATCTTCTACTTTCCTAGGAATAGAAGCTTTGTGTTTTAGCTTTTCTTACTTAATCTTAACAAGAGCATCTGCAATGTGTTTAGTGAAAGCAACATGCATATCACTAGCATCAGGACTTCTAGCAAGCTTTTGCAAGAACATAATCACTTCAGAAATATTGCAACCATCTATATCAAAATCAAACTTAGCATCACTAGTAGTAGGCTCAATAGGCTTAGGCATAGTAGGAGGAATAGGGACTACTTGTGGTTTAGTGGTGATGGTGCACATACTATTGTTTCTATCAATTTCAGCTTCTCTTTCTCACTTAGCATAAAGTTGGGCTAACAGTCTAACATTTTCATCAATAGTAACTTGTATGGCATGAGTGGCAGCAAAGGTACCTTCCATGGTTTCAGGTTTAGCAGCCATTTTATTAATCAAGGAGGACTGAGCTTCAGACAAAGAGAATATATTTTTCTCAACATTTAAAAGCTTTTCCTCTATAGCCTTATTGAAAGTGGTTTGTTTACTAATAAAGTCTTTGAGCATGACTTCAAGTTCAGAGGGAGAACTTCTAGCATTGTTGTAAGAGTTCCCATAGGGATTGCCATTATTAGGAGGATAAGACCTATAGTTGTTACCACCAAATTACTCCTATAAGAATTGTTGTTGAAATTGTTGTTTCTAATGAACTTCACATCAACTTGCTCTTCTTGAGCAACCAAAGAGGCTAAGGGAACATTATTAGGATCTAGAGGAGCTTTCCCATTAACAAGCATAGCCATAATAACATCAATCTTATCACTCAAAGAGGAGGTTTCTTCAACGGAATTTACCTTCTTACCATGTGGAGCTCTCTTAGTGTGCCATTCAGAGTAGTTAACTATCATATTATCAAGGAGCTTTGTTGCAGCACCCAAAGTGAAGCCCATAAAGGTACCTCCAGCAGCTGAATCCAACAGGTTTCTTGAGGAGAAGTTCAAACCTGCATAAAAAGTCTAGATAATCATCCAAGCAGTGAGTCCATGAGTGGGGCAATTCTTAACCAAAGACTTCATTCTTTCCCAAGCTTGAGCAACATGTTCATTATCAAGTTGTTTAAATTTCATAATGTCACTTCTCATGGATATAATCTTAGCAGGAGGGTATTACTTTCCAATAAAAGCATTTTTGCACTTATTGCAAGAATCAATACTATTTCTAGGCAAGGATAGCAACCATTTTTTAGCTTTTCCTCTCAAGGAGAAAGGAAAAAGCTTAAGCTTAATAATATCTCCATCTACATCCTTATACTTTTGTATCTCACAAAGTTCAACAAAGTTATTGAGATGGGCATTAGCATCATCAGAACTAGCACCAGAAAATTACTCTCTCATCACAAGATTCAACAAAGCAGTATTAATTTCATAAAAGGTAGCATCAGGAGCAGGTGGAGCAATATGTGTGCTAAGAAAATCATTGTTGTTGGTGCTAGTGAAGTCACACAACTTGGTGTTCTCGGCAGAGTTCATTTTGGCAAAGGTGGGCAAACCAAAAACAGCAGCAGCAGCTAGAGCATGAACTAACTTTTTTGTGTGTTTTTTAATAAATAAAGCAAACCAAACTAGATTATTTTTTTGGGGTTTTCGAAAAGAGGCAAACAAAACCAAGCAAAAGAAACTAAGCAAACTAAAAACAAAGTAAAGAGAAAGGAAGTGGAGGACTCCCCTTGTGAAGACGTCCTTGGCCTCCCCGGCAACGGCGCCAGAAAAGCTTGATGGCTAACGTGGAGCCTGTTGGGAACCCCAAGAGCAGGGTGTGAAGCAACACAACAACAAGTTTTCCCTTAGTAAGAAACCGAGGTTATCGAACCAGCAGGAGGAAGGAAACGTCACACAGGTGTTGCAAGCAACGCGGAAACCTGCACAACACAGACTCAAGACTTTGCCCCAATGAATCAGTGAGGTTGTCAAACTCACCGGTTTGCTGTAACAAAGGATTAAACGTATGGTGTGGAAGGCAATGGTTTGCAGCAAGTAAGCAAGTAACAGTGGAAGATGTATCAATGGTAAAGATTGGACCGGGGTCCATAGTTCACTAGAGGTGCTCTCCTTAGATAAACAACATGGCATGAAGGGTAAACAAATTGCAGCAGGGCAATTGATAGGAACTGAGCAAGACATAATAATACAATACCAGACAAAAAGATCCTATGAGATTTGATTGGGCAATACAACAATATACATAGATCGCCATCCAACTGCATCTATGACTTGAATTCCACCTTCAGGTTATCATCCGAACCTCATCCAGTATCAACAGACAACTGCTTTAAGCAAAGTGTGTAAGGTAAACAATCCACTTGTTCATGGAACAAGAGACCGTTGTATTCTCCCTAGTGACAACAACACATCTATAACCGAAGAGATTTCTGTCACTTCCCTTAGAAACTAGAGGCATGAACCCACTATCGAGCATAAATACCACCTCTTGGAGTCACTAGCAACTATTTGACCAAGATAGCTACTAACAACGGAGAGCATGCAAGATCACAAACAACACATGATAGAATCATAAAGACAAAATCATTAATCAATCTGACATAGTAATCTCAATATCCATCGGATCCTCGTAAACACAACATGCATGATTACAAATAGATTAGATCTTGATCATGAACGGAGCTTACAAGGTCTATACATGAAAGCATAAGGAGGAGATACAACCATCTAGCTACTACATGGACCCATAGTTTAAGGTGGAACTACTCACGCATCATACCGGAGAAGAAGGCCTTCGGGATGATCTCCCCTCTGGCAGGGTGCCGGAAAGAACTTCAGATCCCCCGATCTAGGGCGATGGTGGCAGCGGCTACAGACGTTTCGTGGAGTTTTGATCGGGTACCCAGAGTTTCTACATCGGGGGCTTCTTATAGACGAAGAGGCAAGACTGGGAGGCGACCAGGGGCCCCACACCCTACCCAGGCATGGGTTCCCTGCAGCGCCGCCATCTGGTTCCCTGCCACCTCGCACAGCTCTGCTGCCATGGGTGCATGTGCTCTTTCGTGCCCCTGCCTTGTCCGTGTCCATCTTGCCTCCCACCGGACGTTGGTGCGGGGATTTCAGAGAAATATCTGGTCAATGGGGGTTGGGGAATTTGTTTCTGACCTTGGTCGGGAAGAGAAGAGATGGTGGACGAAGAAAAAAAAGAACAAACCGGTACCGGCTTATAAGTGGCATAGGTGGGTATTTTTTGATAGGCGGGAAGACAAAATGGCCCAAAAAAAGACTCGTTGACAGAAGCGTTGCTGCTTTTATTATTAGATATAGATAATAATACAAATTAAAGCCTAAAATTATCACAACTAATAGGTAAGTGTGCAAGATTTTTAACAAATGGAGTAAAAAATCGAATTCTCTCGTATATTAATGAGCCCCCAAAAGAGTTTTACTTTGTGAGTAGCCAAGAACAACTTCACTAACTAAATACAGGTTGCGCCCCAAAAACTAACTAAAGACAGGCCGTGCCAATAAAAACTAAACACAGGTGCCCGCTCCAGACAATTACAGGTAGGCACGAAAAAGGGTAGGTGCTGATTCCAGCCACGAGACGAACAAAACGAAGCCTGTCCATGACAGGTGTTGTTCGCCGGAACTTCCTGTAGGAAGAACCACGCCCTCCTTTTTCTCGCGAATTCGTCATGCATGGGCCTCAATCATTCATTGACGTGGTGAGTGATTCATGAATGCAAAAGGATTACAAAAATGCGCCCAATCATGTCCGCTCGTATGAGTCATCATCATATAGTTCTGGCCAAGGGTCCAGGTGTCCTGCTTCTCCAGATCACTCCTGCCACGGTTTGATTCATAATTTTTTTTTTTTGGAGCCAGGCATAGATGAGGTGGACCGAGGCAGTTGAACTATGGAGCCCCCTTGACACCAAGGACTACCCGCAACGATCATCATCTGTATGTTAAGTTGGATCTGCCGATGGACCCAAACAGAGTGGTGAGTAAGAAGTTGTGAATTTTTTGTTGCAATGAAGTTGGAAACTGAAGGATTTTTTTGGTAAAACAGGTGAATTTTTTTTTGGCTGCGAGCCAAAAGATTTACAGTTTTCATTAATTAAGTAGAAGGTTTTTCGAACAAATGCACAACTCGTATGATTTTACAAACAAGGTGGACGTACTCTCCCGGCATTATAGCATCTCTAGTCGTGTACTCCAAATGACGTCCGACAGTAAGTGTTGATCGGTCATTTGGGGGACGCCATCTCGCCGTGTCAGTTTGAGGCACACCTGTTCCTAGCGCGTGCCCCAAACAGACCGTCAATCATATAAATTTCAGTTAAACTTGATTTTGTTGCATTATACGGTACCCCGTTTGCATTGCATATAAGAAAATCTATAGCGACGGACTGGAATCTAAACTAAAGGCTACGACGGACTCGTCGTTGTGGTCACGCCTACGACACATCATGTTGTTGAACACCTTCATGGTGAGCATGCCACCGCCATGGTATGTGTGCCTTTGCCTTTCGAACAACACCTCCATGGGCCACATGTCAAGACCGTCACTTGTTGTCTGCAGCTTCAGTGCAGCGGGCTCCTGTATGTCAAGAAATGAGAGAACTTGTCTAGGGGTCGCTTCTTGCCCAAAAGGTTTTCGTAGATGGAGATGAAAATCTCAAGTTGGAGAGGTACATGTCCTCCTCCATCAACGACGACGACAACGAAGGCTATGGTGATCGGAAACATCCATGATCCTGGCCCTGACCCCGGTCGCGACCATGGTCATGGCCTCCTTTCCCTCGAACCTCTAGCCATGCGACGCATGTGGAGGAGCTAAGGTTCGAAGTGGCAGCGGAGCGCCTGTGGGGATCATGGGGCGCGTGTGGCCTGCCTATAAGGTCGAGTAGTCGTTTCATTGGTGTCAGTGCAGGGCTCATACTGCCTTGTACATCAATGGTGCAAGAGCAGCCATCATTTAAAGCGGTGTAGGGCTCGAACATGCACGTACATCAATGGCGATGTAAACAACGGGACGACTCCCTGCGCCGACCGCACGCCACTACAGCGATGGGACGCCACACTGCGACAACGGGACGACTCCCTGCGCCGTCCTGATGAACTAACAGTGCCATTAAGCGGGGCATTTGGCGATGAAACAATAAATAAGATGACCGACCATTGTGCCAATGATAGTTTGGCCCGACAATCGCCACATCGTGTGTGACTTATGTTTGGGCGTCTGCAACGTCCCATGTGGTGTCTGCATGGCCTCGACTTGCCGGACACGGTATTGGGCCGCATCGATCGAAAACAATTCTTGGGACACGTTACTAGACGCGGTTTCCTCTCTGGCGCGCCCCATGGGCCTTTGGGGCTTAGTTTGCAACTAGAGATGCTCTCACGTGACTCAAAAATTAAGCATCGGCGGCGCTCTAAGATTCTGTTTCTTCTTTACTCTTCGCAATCACCATGGTGGTGGGAGAGAATGTATGTCGAGAAACTCTAGCGTTGTACTCGTTCCAAATTTCTCGAGAGTTTAGTATGATCATAAAGGCCATAGTCTTCCTGTTTTTCCCCTTTCTATAGGGTCACCTTTGTCGGTCATTTCTCCATGGATGGTTCATTTGGCCAAGTGGCCATGAACATGGCATTGATGCCATTGATGCTATACCATGAAAGAAATCTACACTCCTAGAGAAGCTGCGCCGCCGATTTTTGCACTTGGTTACCTAGAGGATAAATGGTTCATTAGTTTTACCATTTTTATTTTTGCGAGGATTAGTTTTACTGTCTGTCTATTTTTGTTTTCAGCACGTTTTGCATCGAGGAAGATAAAAAGTGCCGGGCATGCTGGGAACATCCCTCGTTGGTCTGCATTCTGCAGTAAAGCTGCCTGCACCGCATGTCCATGTGACGGAAGATGCTGCCGTCCGTCTCGTTACCATGATGGTGGCCAATCTACGCAGCGGATCTCGTCTGCCTCACCGCACGGTGGACGTAAAAAGAGGCCGGTGGATAGTGGTACATGACACAATGCAGCTACGTCAAAGTGTAAATTGCTAGATAGTACCCATGAACCATGCACACGAAGCAGAAAATTGGAATTTTTTGTTACAGTACATCGTTATTTTCTGTCATTATAATTTTGTGGCACATTTGGCAAACACACCGCATGGTCAAAAATAGAAAGTTTGACAATTTTCGGTGTGACCATATTATGGCCAGGTTTGGTGAAAATATGACAAACTTTCCTTGTTTCGGCCGTGCGATGGTTTCTAGCAAATATGTCGTAAAATTATAATTATATCTGGCAAAGACATAATTATGCTATGTGCTTTGGCAAACCCCTGAAAATGATTCCACTCTGATGGAGTGCATACTCATGTACTCCACAGCTAGGCTGCATCTCAACAGAAAGAATTTGTTGAGAGAACAAATTGTTAATTTTTGGACTGTCATTACAAAGATGGAAACTACATATTAATCGATTTGTCATGGATTTTTTTTTTTGGAAAATAACTTTTGTGTTCTAATATGCTAGAAGTGCAATGGCAATGAGGGCGGGTGTGGATTCTACGCTCTCGGTGTGTGTGTGGGGGGGGTGGGGGTGTGTGTGGGGGGGCAGGCCCGGCTCTAAGGGGTAGCGACCCTGGCATCGACCAGGGGCCCATGGCCGTGGGGGGCCCAAAAATTTGTACAACTTAAGTATATGGGTGTATACATCGAGCAAGACTAAGGAGAGCGAGAAACAGCTTCGCTACTGCCCACGAGTCTGGAGTCCACGACGCAAGAAACCAGGGGTCGCGAGTTCTGATTCCCGAGTCCGACGTGATCACGACATCACGCGAGCAGGAAATCAATCCACAAGACGAGATTGAAACCAGGGGTTGCTACGGCACGACGCATCGGCGCCAGTACGCCACGGCTCGCGAAATCGGCAAGTCGCGATCTCCCTTCTCTAATTCTCTTCGAAATCGGCCCACGATCTCTAGGGCCATGCGCGGCTGCGCCCCTGCCGCTGCTCGGCTGCTGTAGCTGTGTGTGACTGTGTGAGCGTGAGACTGATTGTTGATCTAATCTTTAGCCTCTAGATCCACTGGTATGATCATGATGTAGTCGATTTCTTCGCAATTTTACATGATTAAGATCATTTCTACTGGACTCATATCCTCTCTGCTTAGTAGTTGCATCAAATTTCTACCTGCTTGTGGCAATGGAAGCGCATGTTCAACGACTGATTCCGGAAACAGACAGTACTATGATGGCGACGAAGTTATGCAGAGAGGTAAGGATCATTCGTCCTATGGACTGCTGGTCGAGGAACTAAAAACCCTACTGAACGACTTTGAGGTCAACTATGCTACAAGGCAGGTTAAACGGCTTGGTTACATGTTGTATTGAGAAGGATATCTTGGATAAAATTGATCTTGAGATTGTACTCCATGATTTTGCATCTAGGAATGCCCGAAGAAGCTTTTTTGTGAGGCATTGAAGCAATATTACCATTGGAATTATTTTTTATTTGAGGTAATCAAACTAGCAACAAATACTACTTATTATATTTTTGAGACTAAAAATGTATGATTGGATGTTAACTTTTATATGAAAGTTCTAGTATATATATGATATTTTTTTAATATGTCTATATATACATTAGCCTTAGGGGCCCATGTCGTTGACTTTGCCTAGGGCCCTGAAAAACATAGAGTCGGCCCTGTGTGTGTGTGGGGGGGGGGGGGGGGGGCAGGGGGAAGGGGAATGCTCACTTTATTTTGGAAGCTTATAAAACAAGTTAGCCTATGTGCAGATATTAGAATGACTCATGTAGTACTAGCAAGACTTTTCTTAGAAATACTATGATTAAAATTAAAATCATGGCTTGTTTTTTGGTTTTCACAAAATTTGAAAACCGGGAACCGAATTTGTCAAGTCAGATTTCTTTTCTTTTTTTCCGGCAAGATGTATTTTTCTAAATGGAGCCCGTGCTCCCGAGCAAACCCGAAGTTCTGCATGGAGTGTGGAGTGCACATTCCTTCTAGCAAACCAAGCTAATTCGTGATAACCTGGTCAAAAAATCGACCATATTCTCATGTCACTCATTGCATTGCCGTGTCATCAAAATTTTTGAGTGAACAAATTCTAAAAAAATTGGCAAAAAAAATCCAATTTTTGGAGTGAACACATCGACTAACTAAAAGAAATATGGTATGTGGGAGTGATAGCAAAGTGTGCCCACTTGCACATATATAAAGCGCCTACACATGGTGGCGCATAGCAAAAGAGCAAGGAGAGAAAAAGTACAAAGATAGGTGTGTGTCGACTTAGGAAAATCCAACCCCCATTGGCCAGCACTCTGCCTCTCCTCCCACACATTCCCCTTCCCTCCGTCACCCATATGGAGGCTGGAGAAATCGGCGGCGCCCTCCTCTTCGTCCTCGCCGCCGCCGCGGCCCTCGCGGTCGCCGTCTCCACCGGCGCCGTCGATTTCAGCCGCGCTCTCACCGGTACATTGCTCTGTCTCCGCTTCTCCTGGCACGTGATCTGACGTTTCTCGCGGCACCATTTATCCTTTTCTCTCCCTTCTCTCGCACGCAGTGGGCGGGCGGCTGGACTTCCAGGACACCATCTCGTGGTTCATCGCCGTCTTCGATGGCTCCTCGTCGTCTGAGGGGGGCGTGTCGCCGGCGGACGTGTACGAGCTGTGGGTGCGGGTGCGGGGCGGGGTGATCGCGCCGGTGCTGCAGGTGGCGGTGTGGGCGTGCATGGTGATGTCGGTGATGCTGGTGGTGGAGGCCCTGTACAACTGCGTGGTGAGCCTCGGCGTCAAGGTCGTCGGCTGGCGGCCCGAGTGGCGGTTCAAGTGGGAGCCCATCCCCGGCGACGACGACGAGGAGAAGGGGACCGCCGCCCACTACCCCACGGTCCTGGTCCAGATACCCATGTACAATGAGCTGGAGGTGAGGGCTGGAGTATATCTTTTTGGTAAAGAACACCAAATAATTGTTCACCTCTCCAAATAATTATCTTCTTGTTGTTTTGCGAGACAAAAAATATTCGGATGTGCTGCTAGTAATTTATTTGCTGGGATTGAGCTGTGTGTGTAGGTGTACAAGCTGTCGATAGGGGCGGTGTGCGAGCTCAACTGGCCAAAGGACAGGATAATCGTCCAAGTGCTGGATGATTCCACAGATCCGTATACCAAGGTACAACCTATTAACTCGTCTCGTTGCATCGCTGGAGATTTTCCTTCAGCTCAGCAATTTTGTTTTTACCAGAACTGCCTCCATACCTCCTTTGTTGCAAGATGCCTGTTTTATTCTAGTAGTAGAAGTGGAGAACCTACTAAACACTCACCTCCTTCTACTATATTGCATCTCAAATAAGTGAGGCATGGACCTGCTGCTCAACAACACATAGACTTAAACCTTAGCTAGATGTAAAAAGCTTTGACACGAGGCTGTCTGTCATGGGAGCATGCAAGTCATGGGGCTAGAAAAATATGGTGTGTTTTTTGTGGTATTAGTCGGTTGAAAGCTACTTCACCATCTGGCTTTGTCACTGTTTTTGCTTTCGCTGTCAGAAACTTCCCAATTTGCAACCAAAATAGGGCGATGGAGGGGGAGCGAACGTTCAGAGCACAAGTTCAAAAGGATATCTGCACTAGTGTCTTCGAATCATTCTCTTGCATCTGGATTCCCAAGCTTTCAATCACATGGGCGGGTGCAGCATGTGGGCACTGTTGTCTGTGTGTTGGGACCTCCGTCGACCAGTATTATACTACTGTAAAAAATAAATGATTACGTCCTTTGTTCGGTAATAAGTGTAGTGTATCTAGATAAATCTGCGACACGATTATTTCCGAACGGATGAAGTGGTACTCTAGTTGCCAGTAAAGAGGATTGGACCAGAAAATGGTGGCCATTTAGGACTGGTGCACTGATCTGGACACCCAGACAGAACAAAACCTGATATTTGTGTGATGGGCCAATCAGTCATCACACAAAGTGCAGCCAAATGCAACTATTTCTGAATCTCACCACAGAAACCATATGGGGGCTTCACTGGAAACTGTCAACATATCAGCGAAATTGATTCCACTAAGCTTAGCCCTTGATTCAGATCACCATGTAGTATTCACATGAACCCATTTACCTCGTCCTGATATTTTTCCTACATCAAGACACCCCTGGCCCTTTGCCGGTCAGAACTCGTTGCCCACTTGCACAATGTGTATTCAATCAGACCCATGGATAATGGATCTGAAGAGTTGGCTCAATAATTGGTGAGCATATTCCTCTCCAGGGGGATCTTCCCCAGCTGCCCAAAATCATTGCTTCATATTTTTGATTAATAGGATATATATGAGGCGTTTACTTGTTGCCCTTCACGGGTTTTCCTTGTTTATTGGTCTTCTTTTCAGTTATGCAAGTATTGTAATAAGAGCTAAATTGTGAATTAAATTCCAGTCGACAGGCTAGAGCAGACTGAGCAGTTATGCAAGTATTCAATCCGTTCGGTGGATGGGTTGGTTTAGTGGGGGTGGGACAGTAGTACTAGTTGGCAAGCACAAGAACTCTTCAGATAAAGTAGAAGGGTGGCCTCCCAATCAAATGTCTGTTAGTGCACTATATTATGCTGGTAGATCTCACCTGACCACTAGGTCTATGTCATCAAAAACAAACAGTGTTCTCAAAATAGACTGACACCACCGCTCCATTTGTGCTGACACAGCAACAAAACTGAACCTTAATTTGCCTGATGTTATTGTTCCATTTGCAAATTTCTAGCCCTTCTGAGTGGTCAGACTTCACAGGGTCAACGAGAAGTGTCATGCTAAGATATGCTACTAGACTAGGGCATCAACCATTTTACATGATGGATGTTGACATGCAATCTAAAGCATCTATGCTGGTCGGTTAACTTCTTTCTGCAGAATTTGGTGGAGCTTGAATGCGAGAACTGGGCGAGCAAGGGTATGAACATCAAGTACACTACGAGAAGCAGCCGCAAGGGGTTTAAAGCAGGAGCCCTGAAGAAAGGAATGGAATATGACTACGCCAAGCAGTGTGAATATGTCACCATATTTGATGCCGATTTCCAGCCTGAAAAAGACTTCCTTCTCAGAACAGTCCCTTTCTTGATGCACAACCCAGAAGTTGCGCTTGTTCAAGCTCGGTGGGCCTTCGGTATGCACTCCATCTCATATTAGCACTACGGCATCAGTCTTTCCAGCTCTATCACAAGACAGTTTTCATTAGCCCATGAAATGAAAACTAAACTTAAAAAAATTGCCCATCATGGTGGCACAATTGCAATTGTCATGTACGCTTCAAATATTTCACAAACATCTAAAAACGGTGTTCAGCTGATCCCGTCTTAATGTTCCTGGGGTGCCAGGAACAAGGTAGGAAAGTTCCAAGAACATTTGGCATGGAAAATACAAATAATGTACCACTTCGCAAACATGATAGTGTTTTATTTGCTCTGATTGAATTGATCGATTCTTAATTGACAGAATTTTGCAGTGAATGACACCGAAAGCATGTTAACAAGGGTACAAAAGATGTTCTTCGATTACCACTTCAAAGTTGAGCAAGAAGCAGGATCAGCAACATTTTCCTTCTTCAGTTTCAATGGTACAACTCTTTCCAACTTACGCATTATAAGGCACCACAAAGTTAAAAAGGAAGTCCAGAACATAGATTAGATTAGAAATAAATGACTGTCTAAAGGAATGTTCATTGTAATCCAAGGAACTGCTGGAGTATGGCGTACAGCAGCCATCAAAGACGCAGGAGGTTGGAAGGACCGCACTACAGTTGAAGACATGGACTTGGCTGTCCGAGCAACCCTAAAGGGATGGAAATTTATTTATGCCGGGGATATCAGAGTGAGTGATCCATATCCAACAATAATGTTATAGAAAGTGTAATAGCTTGGTGTAATCATTCGTCTATGCAAAACATAATGCAGGTTAAGAGTGAATTGCCATCCACCTACAAGGCCTACTGCCGACAGCAATTCCGGTGGTCCTGTGGTGGCGCACATTTATTCCGACAAGTAGCAAAAGATATTTTGGCTGCGAAAGTAGGGTTCTCCTGCCTCTCTCATTAGCAAATCATGAACAAAATGTTTAAAGGAAACTAAAATTTATCCCATTGTTGTTTCATTAGGATGTATCTATCCTCAAGAAGTTTCATATGCTCTATAGTTTCTTCTTCATGCGGAGAGTTGTGGCCCCTACAGTCACATGTATTCTCTACAATATCATACTTCCAATATCAGTCATGATCCCAGAACTATTCATACCAATCTGGGGCATCGCCTATATTCCCATGGTACTTACAGTGGTCACAGCAATAAGACATCCAAAGTAAGTTTCTCAAGAACTGCTTTCAGTTCAAAATAGATTTCTCATCTCTGCTTCTCCACATAGTAACTTTTTTCAATGTCCTTAAAACCATCTCTGCAGAAATTTACACATACTGCCATTTTGGATTTTATTCGAGAATGTGATGACAATACATCGCATGAGAGCTGCGTTGGCTGGTCTATTTGAATTATCAGAGTTTAACGAGTGGGTCGTGACAAAGAAGGTAGGGAACAATTTTGAAGACAATGAAGTTCCCTTGCTCCAGAAAACCAGGAAAAGATTAAGAGACAGGTAAACCTCTTGGTCAAGATTATGCACATTCAACTAATGCATATACTATACGACTGTAAATGATATCATCTTTTCTTGCAGGGTTAATTTTCGTGAGATTGTATTTGCGGCGTTTCTTTTCTTCTGTGCATCATACAACCTTGTATTCCATGGGAAGACTAGCTACTATTTTAATCTATATCTCCAAGGATTAGCATTTGTATTCCTAGGGCTAAACTTCACTGGCACTTGCACTTGGTGTCAATGACAACAAAACTGTACGGAGTGCTGTTATACAGTTTGTTTATGAAACAATTCAAATATTTCAGATGATAGCCTTAGATGCATAACTTTGATCCGTGCGCTAACAGTTTACATACCATACTCTGCTCAATGGTTGATGCGTTTCTGGTACAATGTGAAATATAATGTGTTGATTTTTTTTCTTTTCGTGGACTGCTAAACATGCAAAAGAAATTATTTGCTAGGTCAAATCTGCTACCAGAAGACATGAATGCAATAAAATTAGCTGTAGAATGGGGAACGTGCGTCCAGAATGACAATGAGACCTTGACTACAGATACGTTGCAATTTGCTGGTGCAGATGTCATCTTGAGGCAAGTAAAAAGAGAGATGTACATATCAACACTATTGTGTGCTGCTTTTAGTATTAATGTTATGCAAACTCAAGGACATTATCCTATGAGGTCATTTGGATTCCCCGCAATAGCACTTGCCAGTATCTTCTGGTAAAATGCACTTGGCAAAATTATTAAATCATCAAATTTCAAAACAATAGCGGGAGTAGTATCACAATAGCAAAATTATTAAAATGCACTTCTGGTAAAATGCAAATGCACTTGGCAGTAGTATCACAATAGCAAAATTATTAAATCATCAAATTTCAAAACAAAACAGAAAAAAAAACACGCATTCTAATAGCGGGAGAAGAATTTGTGGAACTTTGACATCAAAATTCATAGCAAACGCACCAACAAAAGGAGAACACAGTTACGTATAACATCACTCTCTGTGTACAAATAATATCACCACTGAAAATTCGCTAAGTACAAATACAGGATGGTGTTGACGCAAGAAGAAATATGTATAGTTTATGGGCTGTCATAACTGAGTATGCCATGCATTCCAGATCATATTAGAATGAGCATTTCATTGAAATGCAACCTTCGAACCCTTTCGCCAAACTATCTTCAACTATACAAGGCGAGTTCTGAAGGCAACCTCTTGAGTTGTGCAAATTTGCATCCTCCCGACAATCTGATGGACTGTTAAAGAAAGGGGTACCTGCATTGGACTCCCAAACGCCACTTTTAGTGGGGACAGAACTTTCCTTCAGCCGCTTCAACGGTGTAAGATGGACATAGCGTCTAAGACCATCCGAAAGCTCTAAATTCTCTTCACTGGAGTTAAACTGAGTAGGGCATTTCCTCTTTGATCCTGGCAATAGATTTAGTCCTGTTACACAACATTGTAGATAGCAAATTAACAACATAGCTGACTAAATAACAAATACAAAGGGTAATTCTTCAGAACAGTACCTCTAAATGTATTGGAAATGCTGCATTGTGATTCCATTGCACTGGAGCAGTCACCAGGGCGATAAATTCTACAATGCACAAGGAAATTCATAAGAAACAGTACAGATAGCATCTTAGAATAACAGAGTTTTGTGGAATACAAGCATAACCCACGAACAACTGAACATACAGACAGAAGAATTCCCAAAGCTATTATCATGTAGGACATACTCATTTGCATGCATATACTCCTGCTTGTCT
Organism: Avena sativa; assembly: GCA_916181665.1. Taxonomy (NCBI): domain Eukaryota; kingdom Viridiplantae; phylum Streptophyta; class Magnoliopsida; order Poales; family Poaceae; genus Avena; species Avena sativa. The sequence continues at coordinate 384,311,040 of OV702284.1, forward strand.
GGAAATTATACTTCATATGCACATGGTGGAAAATCTAATATCATTTTTATCCACTTTTAGCCTTCTTGGTATAAATCGACATTATGGCTTCTGAAAACAATTTAAAGTATAATCCGATCAGACAAAATTAACTTCCCTTGTCGTCATACAAGTCATTTCGACCATCGATTTACTTGAAATGTGTTGCTTTAAATAAAAATAATTAACATGTTATTAAAGTAAATTTCATGATGTTGTTAGTGTTGATAATTATTTCTAGATCAATCGTCACCTGATTGTGGCACCGAGGAGAAGTATTTATTGATAATAGTATAATACATTGCTACTAGTTATCCCAGGCGAGCAGCGACCAATCCTAAATTTCAAAGAAGTTCCTTAAAGTGCCGACACAAACTCACACTCCAGCTTGTACCAAAGCTTAAATATCTTGGGCTATTCCTAGGAGCCCTCTACCAAGCAAAACAGTTGGAAGGAATTGTGGAGCTTCTGTGCTTAAATTATTTAAGTTCTACTCAGTCGTTGTTAGCCCTTTTCTAGGGAATAGTTGTGGAACTAAAATATATACATGCTTTTATGAAACATTTCAGGAAGAGAATCCTTTGTGGTTTCTTCTGCCATATGTAATTAGTTAGCATGGTCTTAACTCTTAAACATTTGTGAACAAGAGTAAGCAGCAATGATAAGTCAATCAGAGGAAGCCAGAATCCGCTAAGGTACATGTGCGGCAAATACTCATAGCCCGATGTAGTTCAAAGCTGACATGATTTAGGTTCAGGCGTGGAATAAAATCAATAAGCAAGATTACAAGTGTTCCAAAAGCATATTAAGGGCAAGAAAGACAAACCTGTGCATATACTCCACAAAATCATCGATTATAACAGGCCAAGCACCTGAGGAACATTTAGACAAACAAACAGTGATCAATGAATTTTTTCTTGATTGTTACCAAGCTAAACCTAAGAAGGAAAGTGCATATAGGTATGAAAATCTAACATAAGCTGTATGGAAGAAACCAAATTGTACCTTTTGGATCATAGCCTTCTAGATCCTCGTTTACGCACCTGCTGAAAGCTAGCAGCTGCTGCCAGGCATCCTCAGATATGTTGTGACGTTGGTACTTCTGAGGGAGGAGAAAATATACAGTTAAAGCTTAAAATACAGATAATGTCTACTATCAGTTTATAAATAAAAATGGGAGTACAAAAGGTAAAGGCAGTGTCCCTTTAATGATTTAAGGGCTTTACAAAAGATAGACCTATTGAGTACCGAAGGCAAACATCCAGTCTCAAATCAAAATGAAGAGCCCCAAAACCAGAGATATAGTAAAGTTCATAGTAACACATTATGGAAACAGAGAGATAACAGCTTATTCCAAAATAGTTATGAATTATCTTCACAATATCAAATATAAGTAGAGTTTTTTGGATGAAAGGAAGTACTGGACATTACTAGTACAACTGTTAATGGAACCAGGCATTTGCCATGTTCAACGAGATGTCAAGATGTCGATCGATCAATTTACTCATCTTGTATCAAACCATCAACTGTAGACCAAACACTACTTCAATGGAACATAATGAAGTCCACCAGACTGAAGTCAAGTGAAAGTCCCTTCATGATCAAACATATTCTTATTAAAGAACTTGTTTGTTTATCTAACAAGAAGATACCTGATGAATTACTATTTTCTAGGAACAATAATATGTAAATTTTGTTTTTACTGTTCCCACAGAAAGGGAATAAAGAATAAAAGCACTGCTAATACTACAGAAGTATAACCATAATAAACGAATAAAGTAATGGAAGATTGTCTGAGATGCAATCATGGAAATTTAAATGTAGTTTTTAGACAGTAAATTTTCGTACCTCAACAAAGTTACACCACCGGTCCAGCAATCGAAACCTCCCAATAAGAACTATCCTCCATGCCGCAACAGCCTTCTGAACAGCTAAATCATGAAAAGCGACATTCCAGTTAGTCTTAATGGAATGTAAAAATGATAAGCAGCATGCATGGACATGCTCAAGGATAATGGGCTTACTAATGTTCTTTTGGCCATTTTCGCGAGAAATGAAGAAGACAAAATCATAGAAGGTACTGAATTGGCACACATCATCCTAAAAGAGAGGTCATAGATCAGCATAATATATCGAGAAACATTTGAGAATTGAGAATGCGTAATTTCCTTGGGAAGCACGTCTTACTAACTCAAGGACTGACATGAGCTTGTGAATATCACCAAATATTCCATCCCTGGATGAATAGTAGAGTATGTAATCAGCCAAAGGGTAAGGAGAATATAAGAAAAATAATGGATCCAAATATAAAAGTAAGCACCCTGTTTGAAACGCAAGATAGGAAAATCATAGGAATAGGAAAATCATAGGAACAGGAAAAACGCAGGAATAGGATAGAAATCCAGGTGAAAACCAAAGGATCAAAAGCCACAGGAAAAATTTCCAAGAATAGGAAAAGTGCAGGAAACGACTTGAAATAATGATTAATCGTCTTAAGTAAGAACAAGAATTCAATTCCACAAATAACAATGATTTATGAAACGGACAAATATTTATTTGCTCTATTCCAGACTTTACAAATGGGGGCCAACGGACCCAGAACACAAGCACGCAACTGAATCAGGAGAGAAAAACAAAAGGGTCGTTTGGAACGTAGAATTTCTGTAGGAATTATACAGGAAAGGATGTTTGCAGGAAACTTTCCCTTTGTGCTGTTTGTAACACAGGATTGACTTGTACGAAAACTGCAGGAAAGTTTGATTCATGTGTTACAAACAGCACAAAGGAAAAGTTTCCTGCAAAAATCCTACATTCCAAACGACCCCTGAGTAGGCTTTTTTCATGCATGGGAGACATGCGACTGTATTTGTTCTGGACAGGATATGGATGTGTGCAAATCTCCTTGCCATGAAAAGAAAGCACAAGCAATGGAAAGTGTGGCATGCTATTCTGATGTTTAATTAGAATCTTTAACCATAATATGCTACTCATGACACATGAATGTAAGCTCCAACTCTAGATGCACAATACGAAGGGACAGATAGGAAACGACTCCATATGATTATGACATGTATCACCCAGTCTTATTCGAATCGCCCCTCAACAATGTTTCAACTCCATGAATGTAGGCAAGAAGTTTTCGAAAGGAGAAAGTATTAGAGTGGCATAAAAAACACGAGACAGGTATGAACTAAGCCGATTAAAAATGCATCAACACACATCATTTATGCAGTGCATAAACATCAAATACTACAGTAGCATAACCAAAATGGCTTTTACCTCATTCCTTCCATAGCATCTATAGTTCGTGAAAGTTCAACCAGCCCTTCCCTTGTGTTTGCATTTGCGTATTCTGATACAATACCTAGCAACACAATAAACACAACAGGCAATATAGAATGAGACAGGGTACAAATAGCAAGTCACCATATTGCCCCCAAAAAATGCAATATCATGTAGGATATATTACTAGCATGTACATGAAGATTTGCTAGCTTAATTCTAACAAAAGATTATGCTTTTCCTTTGTTAAGGTGAATAGATGGCACTCTGTCAGGTAGGCAGTGTATAACCTGACAATAGACGTAACTGAACTGTGCCAAGAATTATCTGACAAATTCTTGAATTGTGATTTTAGCCACGAGCATTTGTAAGCACAACGCTTAACTAAAACTCCCTGCAATTTTTTTATAACCCTATTAGCGAAAAGCCAACATAGTCTAACAACGCACTTGCAATAAACTATGTGATTTGATCAGAAAATAAGCCCCAACGATGACTTATTTAATCCTTGCAATCATGAAACTTCTCAAGGTTCGCACAAATGCAGAGAAGATGACTCCGTCACCAGACAAAACTCCTAAAATTCGCAATATTCTCTCTCTTAAGTCTAAACCGCCAATTCGGTACGGATACGGGGACTCTAACCCTAGAACTCCCCAAACACCGATTGAAGCCAAACCTAGCATCGAAACGACGAACGGAATTCGAAAGCGGGGAGCTCACCGCAGTACTTGGAGTAGGCCTGGGCGGCGGCAGGGCACACGGCTAGGGCAGCCTCGAAGCCGAGGGATCCCATGGATCCGAGCCCCTAAATCCTAATTCCTGCCTCGCCGCCGACGAGTCGACCACCACCGCCCCCTCGATCTCAACTGCAGTACGACGCGAGCAAGCAGAGCTGCAAAAGGCAAACGGGAGAGGGGGAGCGAGGGAGAAGGAGAGGTCAGAGGCGTCAGATTTGGGCTGGATGCGGGAATGGTATCTGCCGTGGTGCTGTTTGGAATAGCTGGTGGATTCATCCGAGCCGTCCATATTGGTATGTACGGATGGAAATATATTGTTCTGCCTGACCTGGGCCCCACTCGTCAATCTCCAAGCTGTGTGAAAAAAAATCAGCGGCGGCGAGGCGAGTCGGAGGGCGGGGGGATTAGGGTTCACCAGATATCCGACTATAGCGGAGAAAGACAAAGTCGACGACTTTGCAACGATGTTGAAGTAGATTTGGTATGTGTGCTGATTAAACGAGGAGGAATCATGTCGAATGACATGACATAAGACGATTAAAGTTTGACGATTTTGATACACCAACATCGGCCGATGAGACTGTTGATGATTATACCCATATTCGTATAATAATTATGATATACCCATGAAGGTATGAAGACATGTTGGTGCCCGGGTGTGAGGGAATCTTTTAGATTGCCCTTATCATACAAAATAAGGACTTGTGTGCGAATAAGGAATATCGCTTCTTGTGTACAGTCTGATCTTGAAATAGATTGGTCATATCTTTAGTAGGAGACAAGATAAGACCAAAACATGAGAATTTTGTGACCAACAAAAGCTATTTTGTTCCACTGCGGGCAACTCCGATTCCACCAATTCAGCTGAAATTCTTGTAGATCTAGGGTTTAGTTAGCCACAAAACTCCACATAATCACTTCTATATTATGAGAAAGCTAAAAACAAGCAGAGAGTAAGTTCATTATCTGCATCATGAGGCTAGACCTAGGTGAACCATGTCTCTTGAGTTATTCATCATCGAGGGAGTTGGCGAGAGGATCTCTGTGATGCCTTACCCCATATGTTCTCTACTATAGTACTATGTGTAACTTCTTATGTGCGGTCATAGTAGTGATCCGTTCTTCAAACAGAGACCATTGGCTGCAGGCGATGAAAGTGACCACAGATAACTAAGATTGGATGTGGCATCCGTGGTAATGAAAACTACATGCAACATATCAAGCGTGTATGATGGCTTAGGTACATTGGACATATAAAAAGTAGGTGCGGCTATAAAAACATGGTGATATAACATGACAACGAAAATAAGATCTTAAGGTAGATGTATCATCATTTTACCACGGGCTATTTCTTTTTATGTAGAGGTCTTCATAAGTAAGAGATGGATATTGTGCAAAGTCAAGACTCCATTGGCGACGTCGAGATAAAAACATAGATGGCAATACGACGTGGCACCAGAGTGTGTGGTTTACCCTAAACATATATCACCCTAACGCTAGAGTTCATTCCCCTTTTATTTTCATCATTTTTACTATGGTTTGTAGAAGAGTACATGTTCAAACTGAAAAGTCCTTTTGGCTCATGAACTCCAATGGTCATGCATAACAAAAAAGGAAAAATAAAATATTTACAAGTTTCAAAAAAATGTGAAACAAAATCCTGAAACTAGCTGATGTTGTATCCACAAACGTGAAAAATCTTGATTCAAAATATTTTGTATTATGAGCTACATAAAATAAAGCTCAAAACACACATTATTTTTAGTAGATATTTTGCGTGCTCGTGAGATACATCATTAGCTACATTCAGGAATTTGTTTAATAATTTATTCTAACTTGTAAAGATTAGTTTTATATTTTTTAATATGCAAGGAGCACCGATGTTTATATGCACCAAATCTCCACTCTGTTGTTATAATACGAGATGCACAATAACAAAGAACGGTAAGTAAACACGACGGAGAGACACGAGATTTAACGTGAAAAACCCCTCCAACACGAAGGGGGAAAAACCACGACCGCCAGCCAGCAAACTCTTCACTATTTTCGGTGGGTGTTTACAAGCCGTGGGTTATCAAAAAAGCGACAAACCCTAGCCGGCGGCTTACAGGATGTATATATAGACGGTGGCAACGATCCCGGCGATGGGCCTCCCTCCGCTTCGTCTAAAGTTAGTCTTTTTCAGTGCACCAATACTTGAATTTGGATCACAATATAACATCTTTTCGAACAGCGCAATTAAAAACTTATTCATTTGCATGTAAAAAAAACTTATTCATTTGGGCCTTGTGAGGGATAGTTTAGGAAAGATCATTTGGGCTCTCTTTTAAAGTATGAATTGGCTCAGATATGAACCCAATTTAGTTTTATTTCTGTTCCTTCGCTCGTAACTTTGGGCCAAACTCACAGGCACGTCTGCCCACTTCACTTATCAAAATCTGGCCCAAAGATGATGACGTGCAGTTCAACAGTACGAGAGGGAGAGAGCGCACGTGGGACCCGTTCGTCGGCTACACGTACCAGTTCACTTCTTCTACAACCTTCCGGTCACACGCGGAAGAGTGCAGACTTCAGTTGACCCCACAGGTCAGTGTCTCACTCGCCATAGCGCCGACGAAATATCGGGAACATTCCGGAACCACGCGCCCGCAGTGACCGGACCGAGCGCGGGCCGTCCCATCCTACCGAATTCCAACTCGACCACGGGGCCGGTGACGTCCTTCTCCAACCGCGAAACGGAACCCGCAGCCGTTAGGAAGTTAGGGCCCACAGCTCAGAGACACGGCGCGCCAGCCTAGAATCTTCCAGAACCTTCGCCGCTCCCCTGGCCGGCTGGCCCCCGCGCCGTCTTATATAGCCTCCTCTTCCAAACTCGCAAAAATATCACAGGGGAGAATCAACAGAAAACCAAAAAAAAAAGTCGGCTCCTCTCTCCCTCTCGCGCTCGGCTCTCTCGATCAGCTCCCATGGATTCGGCGAACGACGCTCACCGCGCGGAGGCCAGGGCGGCCGGCATCCTGCGGCTGCTCATGGGGATGGCGATGGGGGCAATGCCGCGGGCGGGCCCGGTGATGGTGGTGCATCAGCTGATCGTCGACGGCGACGGGGACATGTTCTCGGGCGGGGTCGGCGGGGGCGTCCCGCCGGCGTCCAAGGCGGCGATCGCCTCCCTGAAGGAGGTCAAGGCGGAGGAGGGCTCGCCGCCGAGCGACTGCGCGATCTGCCTGGACGCCTTCGACGGCGGCAAGGAGATGCCGTGCGGGCACCGCTTCCACGGGGAGTGCCTGGACCGGTGGCTGGGCGTGCACGGCAGCTGCCCCGTCTGCCGCAGCGAGCTCCCGAAGGCCGATCCGGCGGCGGCGGAGGAGGAGGAGGAGCAGCAGCAGGACGGCGGCGGCGAGAGGAGGGGGCCCAGGGGAGCGGTGCTGGTGAGCTACCTGGTGATGGGAGGACCGGAGACGCCGCGGGACGAGGAGGAGCAGAGGGAGGAGGAAGAGGAGCCGTGGAACATCAGGATCGAGGACGTAGATTAGGAAGTAGGGGTTAGGATTCAAATTGGGTTCGATTGGTTCAATTTGGCGGCGGTTGCTTTGCTTGTCTCTTCGTCATCTTCGTTGTACATATTGGATGAGAGAGGAGAGGAGGAAAATTCGGGGTGATCTGTGAATATTGGAAGATGATGTAATGTCAATGGAACGCGTTTTTTTTTTTCAGAGAAAGCACTGAGTTCAATGTTCTGTTGCAGCAAAGTTTACTTCCAGATTCCAGTACTGCCACGATCTTCTCGAAAATTTATTGTTCGGTATTATTTCTAATTGAAAATCAGATGTCTTCTGTGTTGTTTCTAGCTTGATGAAGGTGGAAAGTAAGTTAGGTTCTGGGTTGCTTCAGGGATGAACGATCCCTGAATCTTTGGTTTGATTGGTGCTGCTCCCAAGTCCCAACTGCTTGCTGGTGCTGAGTATGTATCGATGAGATTGAGAAGGTGGCAATTGTCGCAGTCCTACAAACGATGTGTATTATCTGGAGATACAAGGTGTGCAGCCGCAGCATCAGAGCTGAAGGCCCGATAAGTGTAATTTTAGGTTTATACTAAGTCAAACATTTTTCAAATTTGACCAAATGTATCAAAAGTAGCGACATGTATATAACATTTCCACATCAAATTGGTATATAAGGAAACTCTATTTTAAAACAAATCTGATGATACTTGTTTAGTGTATAAATGAGTCTAGATTTTCCGATAAAACTAGTCAGGACTTAATTGTTTTAACCTGAGACAATACTGAAAGTACACTTATTTGTGGGGTGAAGGGAGTATGTACAAGCGACAATACAAGGGTGTGCCAAACAAGGTTCAGTCAGTGTAACATTTAGCAGTTTGATTTTCCGAATGAGGATTATTAAACAATTTTCACACGGGATTAATTAGCAAAATCAACCATTTATTAAGCAGATCTAGTACTCCCTCCGTCCTAAAAAGGATAGGATGTCTCAGATTTATCTAAATTTGAATATATCTAGACACTATTTAGTATATACATTCATTCAAATTTAGATAAACTTGCGACATACTTTTTAGGACAAATGGAGTAGATATGTAAATCTAGCAAGAAGAGGAATAACACGTAGACGTGTTGATCGCGAAGGTCATCATCGCAGCAACACTATGGTCATTGTCGTTGTCGCCCATGGGCAGTCGGTAGCCGTATCACTAGAGAAAGAAGTTGTACATCCGGCTTGAATGCAAACGAATGAAGGCGATTGTCGCGCCGAGACGCTTCCAAAAACATTATCGCATGTCTTCCAATGCAGGATCTCGACGGACGGGTGTCGGAGGCCTGTTCTGCACGACGTCCTTGCACGGAGTCCCTAAGATAAGAAAGACTAGAGTGCGGCACAATAAAAAGAACAAGGATGAGAGACAGACAAAGAACAAAACCTCTATACCCGTTATGTCTTTCTCTATAACCTACGAGATGAGCCGGCTGAGCCGTCATGCGGTGGAAGACGGAGACACGCGTTGACTATGCACATGCATGTTGACATGGATCCACATAGTTGCTGCACCGTGCATAAATTTTGTCTTTCACAAAACGAATTTCTAACACGAACTCAATTCATGAAACGTGTCGCGCATGCGGGTGAGACGAGTTGGTGGACGATGGCGGAGGAGGAGCGTGCATGGTTTCCTTCTCTTCTCACTCACTTGGTGGAAGTGGAATTTTGTGATCTCCTATTGTGTTATTTCTCTCTTATTCTCCATAGTTTTTGTAGGTTTGGTGAAATTTGAGAGTGAAAGACATGACTATTTGTGTTTTTCCATTGCATTCAATGCATCGGTTTGATTTCTCCATAAAGAATCAATTGCTGAAAGTTTGTGAGCTTATTATTCTTGGGTGTTTGTACCCTAGTCTTGTTTTATCTTGGGTTTGGGTTCTTGGAACCCTAGAAGACATGGTGGTGCCACAGAGCTTAATCATTATGGTGTAAACGCGGCACGGTGGATTATTCAGAACCTCCAATTTAGTTAGGAAGATTATCCCAAATATGTATGGGTTGATGACCGTCCTCAAGTGTCCTTGATATCCCACAAATATAGAGAATCGTGTGTAGCCTTTTCGATAAGTAAGAGTGTCAAGTTCTATCAACCGCTGATACAACTCTACGCACACTAAACGTTTGTATTATCTAGGAAATAAAACAATGTGGGTATTAGAGATAGCTTTGCAAGATAATAAATACAAGAAAGTAATTGTTAGTGTTGCAGCAATAAAATATACTACGTAATCATAAACTAACAGTACCATGAGTGTGAAAAAGTGGTGGTAAATGTGGAGGCTTTTTCCAAGATTAATTAGCGAATAAATTGGATTCATTGTCTTCGATGCAGTTTTTTATGTGGGAGAGGCTAAATATACATGCACTTCACTACTTGGAATTACAAGTACTATATGATTGGATTGTTAGCAAGCATCTGCAAATACTAACAATGCATTAAGGTTTCTCCAACCATAGCCTTAAGTTAATGGTCCTCTTACTTCCATACGTGCAACGTTTCGGTTCACGTCCTCGGGTTTTTGTCACTCTGGCAGAACTTCCCCCTTCCTCTTACACATACTACAAACCCTATGATGTTTAATCCATGCGCGCATAAATAAAATGGACACCAAAGGACCGTACCATATCAACATACAACTCTAATGAACCAAAGACATTCAACCAATCAATCAAAAGACAAATAAACTACACAAACATGACATAGATCTTAGGATTATAACTTATAGCATCGAACACCATGTTTACATAGGACGGTACAGAGGTGTGTGGGAGGATGAACCACTGTATACAAGGAGGAGTTGGTGATGGAGATGGCGGTGAAGACGATGAAGGGGGCAGCGAGAGGTGCAGGGAGCTTCTTCCCTGCCACTGGCATCATGGGGGAGCGCTGCCCCTTATCCCCCCTTCTTCATAGCTTATTGGGAGCCCTCTCCCATGGAGTTGGGATCCATGGGAGAGGAAAAACGTGGCTTTTGGCGGCTGCAATTCGTGAGTGGAGGAGTCCCCCTCGAGTTAGGTTTCGTTTGTTGGGAATATGCCCTAGAGGCATTCATGTTGTTTGTACTAAATATCCTTGGTCATTGAGGTTGTGCTGGACACACAACTTAGACCAATGTGAAAGTTGGCTTGATGACTCGGTTCCACTTGTCATGGGCATGGAGATGCTATTCCAACTTACACAGATTTGGCTAAAGAGTTTAGCGAGTCGGATTGACCCATATTGAGGTACAACGAACAAGTTGTCATTTGTATATCTCAATCAATGTAATCCTTAGACATGAGGTTATTGCATAGTGCGAGTTCAGGATCACCGACTTAGGTTCTGTAAAACGCCGATCCATAACTGGGCAGTTATAAAGGCAGAGTTCGGGTCGACTGAGAATCAAGCTGCGTCATGTGAATAACCAGGATGGGATTTTGCCCCTCCACTCGGAGAGATATTCTCTTGGCCATCTCGGATGATATGATTCGGAAAGCATGGCCATGCACGACTCGGTTAAGTGTTAACCAAGGCGATCGACTAAGAGTTAGTCGGGTGAATCACTTATCTCGGATCGAGAAGAGAGTCGGACTATTTAAGGGATGACAAATATTCACCTATAGTCTGACAAGGTATATCGTGAGGCAAAAGGGACTCGGACGCAAGTCACACTGGAAAGGCAAGTCGTCATGACTCTTTGGTACTTGGGAGTCGGCACATTCTGCTAGGAGCCGCTACCGACTGATCGACTGAGAGTCGGACTCTAATCGTGTCCAAGTGGCCATGAGCCTGCGGGGTCACACACTTGAGAGCGGGAGCAAGTTCGGATTAGATCTGAACTAGAAATCTGGTTGGGTTGGACCCGAGCCTGATTTGAACTGAGTCAGTGAGTTGGAATCATAGGGACTAATATTATATGGGCTTTAGTGAATGGGCCGCGCGAGCAGAGCCCACGTTCACTCCCTATATATAGTGGAGCACCGTAACCTAGAAAGGTTAATCGTTGTTCGGTTAGGTCATTCCATGTGTTGGAAACCCTAGCTCCACAGCTGTTCTGCCGTCGATACGAAACTAGCAGTTCGCCGCCGGTGCTCCTCCTTGTACGTGTGGATACCAGCAGAGGTGTTGTACGATCAGCACCAGGACGATCGGATCGCAAAGGACTACACTGCATCAACTGACGCGCTACATCAGTATTTCGCAACTACGCGTCTAGTGGTAAACCTCGTGGCCTTCTACCTCAGCTAGATCTTGGGATCACCACGTTAGAGGGAAAAGTTTTGTTTTATCTCTACGGGGCCCAACAGTGGTATCAGAGCGATAGCTTCTGGTCTTAGGCTCGAGATCTTGCATATGAGATATGCGGTTGGCTATAGATGAGATCTATGTGCTGTTTTGGTGGTCGATCTATGAGATAGATAGGTTTTGTACGATGTTGATTGGATCAACTATACTCGGGGAATGATAGATCCGATTTCCGTGATTATACTGCTGAGGTCGTGGAACGACATACCCCTACCCGTCGGCTTTCGCCATCGGGGTAGACCGTAACACGTAAATCCAGATGCGGTGATCGAAGATCAAAGAGTTTGATCGAGTCGGAACGATGGTCGGAATCCATGTTCGGATCATAGATGAGATCTATGTTTTTGAAAAAATCGTCAGGCGCCACCCCTTCGATCCCCTCCCACCGGCTTCGCCCTGTCGTAGCGCCTTAGATGTCGTTGCGAGTTTCACAACGCCGGTAGATATTGTATCTATGCATAACTTGTTTTTGCAGGAAGTTGTGAATGATATGGTTCATGTGCATGTGATGTATGTGTGTAATCCATACGTGATATGCGAATCACAATTTTTGTCATCCGGCTGGAGCCTAGGTGCTGTCATTTTATTGTATAACGACCTGTGTGTCGGATTCTCTATGTAATTTACTTTACTAAGGTAGTTTAGATGTTTGGAGAATCCGGATGACATGCAAGGCGATGTACATGTCGGTGATATGGAGTAAGACGGCAAGTGACAAGAGTTGGCACGAGTCGGATTATAGGCTTTGTGGAGATGGAGATCACCATGAAGGGAGCCATACCATTTCACATTATAACTGCTTCATTTTGTGTTATTGTTATGTCTCTATTTTACCTCTATTAGATAGTCGATAAAATTTAATCCCTCAAATAAGGTCTAGTCGGTTTTCCCCGCCAGTGTTTGCACCATCACAAGTCGGACATTTTTGGTAGTGGGCTCATAAAATTGAGGTGCTGCCAATTCTTTCCGACTAGGTGGGTTCGAGTCGGACTCTTACTGCGGAGACACTCGGTAAGCTAGACGGGTCTATCACAACGGTTGTGGGGCTCGGGGAAAGGTCGGATGGGAGCCGGGTCATGTGATGCCACCCGTCCAACAGGAGTCGTATGAGATGCGATTGACAAGGAGTTGTCTACCTAGATCACTTGGCGGCTAGCGGTGATGCTAAAGCTCACTAGCCGACTTGCTTATTTAGGATCCTGAATCACTATGAAACCATCGGAGGGATGTTGGTTCTAGTGGGAGCACAAAATATTAAAATGTTTAATATGCTTGCTCTTTTATGAATACATGTCTTAAGTGTTTTGCATATTTCTGTTGTAGATCATGGCACCAAGTAGCAGTCACTCTCAGATATCTGGTTTTGCTTTGAGAACCATTCTTGAGAAAGATAAACTTAACGACACTAATTTTACCAACTGGTATCGAAATCTGAGAATTGTTCTCAAACAAGAAAAGAAGGACCATGTCCTAGACAACCCACTTCCAGATGAGCCGAATGAGAATGCGACTGTCGCTGCCACCAATGCCTACCACCGGGCTAAGGATGAGTCCACGGATATTAGCTGTCTTATGCTTGCTCACATGGAACCGGACTTGCAAAAGCAGTTCGAGCATGTTGAGGCCTACGATATGATCGAAAGCCTCAAAAGTATGTTCCGGGCTCAGGCGAAGACTGAGAGGTATCAAGTCTCTCAGGCTTTGCTGAGTTTCAAGCTTAAGGATGGTGATCCACTGAGTCTGCATATGATCAAAATGGTTGGTTATGTGCAGTCTCTGGAGAGGCTTGGCTACCCAATTAGCGAAGAGTTCGCTACGGATATAATTCCGAACTCTCTTCCTAGTGCATATGGGCAGTTCATTTCGAACTACCACATGCATGGTATGGATAAGAAGCTCACTGAATTGCATGGGATGCTCAAGCAGGTAGAGGCGGATCTCAAGAAGGGCGCCAGTCAAGTGTTGATGGTGCAGAATAAGGCTAAGTTCAATAAGATTTCTTGGACTAAGAAGAAGGCTAAGTCAGGAGGAAAGCAGGCCCAGGACCCGGTCCCAAGTGCTTCCTCGGGGACTAAGCCATCTCCTTCAGCCGGATCCACTTGCTTCTACTGCAAGGCGGATGGCCACTAGAAGAGGAACTGCAGCAAGTATTTGGCTGATAAAGCCAAGAGTGGAGGTATGACTTCCGACTCAGGAACACTTGTTTGCAATGTTATAGACATATATCTTGCTGATGCACCTAATAGTTCTTGGGTATATGATACCGGATCAGTTATTCACATCTGCAGCTCGTTGCAGGGACTGGTAAGAACTAGGAGCGTAGCAAGAGGCGAGGTTGATATTCGAGTTGGCAACAAAGCAAGAGTTGTTGCGTTGGAAGTCGGCACGATGCAGCTTCATTTACCTTCCGGATTCATTATGAAACTGAATAATTGTTATTATGTTCCAATGCACAGTCGAAACATTATTTCTGCTTCATGTTTGATGAGGCAAGGCTATGAGTCGAATATCAAGAATAATGGTTGTTATTTATATTTGAATGATATGTTTCACGGCTTTGCACCCGTCCAGGACGGGTTATTTATTTTGAATCTTGATGGTGAGTCGGTCTATAACATAAATGTTAAAAGGTTGAAACCAAATGATCTGAATATGACTTACTTTTGGCACTGTCGGCTTGGTCATATAATTTGGAAACGCATGAAGAAGCTCCATGATGATGGACTCCTAACTTCATTCGACTTGGATTCGTTCGAGACATGTGAATCTTGCCTACTCGGCAAAATGACCAAGACACCTTTTGCAAAGAGTTGCGAGAGGGCGTCCGACTTGTTGGGACTAGTACATAGTGATGTATGTGGACCAATGAGCACGCCAGCCAGGGGTGGTTATGAGTACTTCATTACCTTCACTGATGATTTGAGTCGGTATGGATATATCTACTTGATGAAACATAAGTCGAAAGCCTTTGAAAAGTTCAAAGAATTCCAGAATGAAGCACATAATCAACTCGGCAAGAAAATAAAGTTTCTTCGGTCAGACCGAGGAGGCGAGTACATGAGTTTGATGACCATCTGAAAAGTTGTGGAATAGTTCCTCAACTTACTCCGCCAGGAACGCCGCAAAGGAACGGTGTTTCGGAAAGGCGGAATCGGACCTTGTTGGACATGGTACGATCAATGATGAGTCGGACAGATCTGCCTTTATCATTTTGGGGTTATTGTCTAGAAACAGCGGCGTTCACACTAAACAGAGTACCATCAAAGTCGGTAGAGAAGACACTGCATGAGATGTGGATAGGCAAAAGGCCGAGTTTGTCTTTTCTTAAGATTTGGGGTTGTGAAGCATTTGTCAAGCGACTTCAGTCGGACAAGCTCACGACCAATTCGGATAAGTGTATTTTCGTGGGGTATCCGAGGGAAACCTTGGGTTACTACTTCTACAACCGAGAAGAGGGCAAAGTGTTTGTCGCTCGGAACGGTGTCTTCCTTGAGAAAGAGTTTCTCAGTCGGGGAGTAAGTGGGAGCACGGTGCATCTCGAAGAAATTCGAGAGGAACCGGCTAGTAGCGAGTCGGCAAAAACCTTGGAGGTTGAGCCGGTCGTGGTAGCTGAGCCGGCAGTAGCACCTGTACTACGAAGATCGGCAAGATTACGAAGTGTTCATGATGTATTACTGTTTAGACAGTGATGAGCCGGCAAATTATTCGGAAGCGATGGTGGGATCTGATTCTGAGTCATGGCTTGGAGCCATGAGATCTGAGTTGAAATCCATGGATGAAAATCAAGTTTGGAACTTGGTGGATCTGCCAGACAGTGCAAGACCCGTCGAGTGCAAATGGGTGTTTAAGAAGAAAAGTGATATGGATGGAAATGTTTCTGTCTATAAAGCACGTCTTGTCGCGAAGGGGTTCCGACAAGTTCAAAGAGTTGATTACGACGAGACTTTCTCGCCCGTAGCGATGCTTAAATCAGTTCGGATCATGTTAGCTATAGCAGCCTATTTTGACTATGAGATATGGCAGATGGATGTCAAAACGGCTTTCCTTAACAGAAATTTAACCGAGGACGTGTATATGATACATCCCGAGGGTTTTGTCGATCCGGCTAATGCTGATAAGGTGTGCAAACTTCTGAAATCCATTTATGGGTTGAAGCAAGCATCTCGGAGTTGGAATATTCGCTTTGATGAGGTAGTCAAATCGTTTGGCTTCGTCAAGAGTGATCATGATTCTTGTTTGTACAAGAAGTTTAGTGGGAACAAAGTAAACTTTCTAATCTTATATGTGGATGACATATTATTGATTGGAAATGATGTCCATATGTTGCAAGAAACCAAGGAATCATTGGAAAAGAGTTTCTCAATGAAAGACTTGGGTGAGGCAACATACATCCTCGGAATCCGGATCTATAGAGATAGATCAAGGAGGCTCATTGGATTGAGTCAGAGTACCTATTTGGACAAAGCAACATGGAATCGTCTAAGAAGGGTTCTTACCGATGTCCCATGGTGTAAAACTTAGCAAGACTCAGTGTCCTTCAATAACTAATGAGCGAAGTCGGATGAGTGTGATTCCATATGCTTCTGCAGTCGGATCCATCATGTATGCCATGATTTGTACTAGGCCGGATGTTTCCTATGCTCTAAGTGTTGTGAGCAGATACCATGCTGATCCTGGAGAGATCCACTGGACAACGGATAAAAATATCCTAAAGTACTTGAGAAGTACTAAGGATATGTTCTTAGTTTATGGTGGTGAAGATGAACTCAGTGTAAAGGGTTACACGGATGCGAGTTATCTTACCGACTCTGATGATTCTCGTTCGTAATCCGGATACATGTTTATTATAAACGGAGGTGCTGTGAGCTGGAAGAGTTCCAAGCAAGAGACAGTGTCTGCTTCTACAATAGAGGTTGAGTATATTGCCGCCTCAGAGGCAGCAAAGGAAGCTGTTTGGATGAGGAATTTCCTCATGGATATTGGTGTGGTTCAAGGCTCGTCCAATACGTTAGACGTGTATTGTGACAACAATGGTGCTATTGCACAAGCCAAGGAACCTAGACAACACTAGAAGAACAAGCACATACTCATGCGGTACCACCTAATTTGCCAGTTCGTGGATCAGGGTGATATCAAGTTATGCAAGGTACACACGGATGCAAATATTGCGGATCCGTTGACAAAGCCATTACCACGGCAAAAGCATGAGGTGCACCTGAGAGCCATGGGCATTAGATGACTAGACATGTGATGTCAGAAGTGTGACTCTACTGCAAGTGGGAGACTGTTGGGAATATGCCCTAGAGGCAATCATGTATGATGAGATTTCCCATTGTATTCATAAAGATATTAAGTTGTCCTTGTATAAACATCTGATGTGTATCATTGAATATGTGATTTGGTTATGGAACTATACATTCATGTTGTTTGTACTAAATATCCTTGGTCATTGAGGTTGTGCTGGACACACAACTTAGACCAATGTGAAAGTTGGCTTGATGACTCGGTTCCACTTGTCATGGGCATGGAGATGCTATTCCAACTTACACAGATTCGGCTAAAGAGTTTAGCGAGTCGGATTGACCCATATTAAGGTACAACGAACAAGTTGTCATTTGTATATCTCAATCAATGTAATCCTTAGACATGAGGTTATTGCATAGTCCGAGTTGAGGATCACCGACTTAGGTTCTGTCAAACGTTGATCCGTAACTGGACAGTTATAAAGGCAGAGTTCGGGTCGACTGAGAATCAAGCTGCGTGATGTGAATAACTAAGATGGGATTTTGCCCCTCCACTCGGAGATATATTCTCTGGGCCCTCTCGGATGATATGATTCGGAAAGCATGGCCATGCACGACTCGATTAAGTGTTAACCGAGGCGATCGACTAAGAGTTAGTCGGGTGAATCACTTATCTTGGATCGAGAAGAGAGTCAGACTATTTAAGGGATGACAAATATTCGCCTATAGTCTGACAAGGTATATCGTGAGGCAAAAGGGACTCGGATGCAAGTCACATTGGAAAGGCAAGTCGTCATGACTCTTTGGTACTTGGGAGTTGGCATGTTCTGCTAGGAGCCGCTACCGACTGATCGATTGAGAGTCGGACTCTAATCGTGTCCAAGTGGCCATGAGCCTACGGGGTCACACACTTAAGAGCGGGAGAAAGATCGGATTGGATCTGAACTAGAAATCTGATTGGGTTGGACCTGATCCTGATTTGGACTGAGTCAGTGAGTTGGACTCACAGGGACTAATATTATATGGGCTTTAGTGAATGGGCTGCGCGAGCAGAGCCCACGTTCACTCCCTATATATAGTGGAGCACCGTAACCCAGAAAGGTTAATTGTTGTTCGGTTAGGTCATTCCATGTGTTGGAAACCCTAGCTCCACAACAGTCCTACCGTCGATACGAACCTAGCAGTTCGCCGCCGGTGCTCCTCCTTGTACGTGTGGATACCAGCAGAGGTGCCGTACGATCAGCACCAGGACGATCAGATCGCAAAGGACTGCACTGCATCAACTGACGCGCTACATCAGTAATCCGTAACTACGCGTCTAGTGATAAACCTCGTGGCCTTCTACCTCAGCTAGATCTTGGGATCACCACGTTAGAGGGAAAAGTTTTGTTTTATCTCTGCGTGGCCCAACATCTTTATTTATATAGCTTCTCGGATTTCCGTCACCCAATTTAGGGCTGCAGTAAATCGGGCTTATCTCGGCCGTCCGGACATGGAATCAGTTAAATTTTATGTCTAGATCATTCCTCGCAAAATTTCTAACAACTTTGTAGTTGGGGAGTTTTCCGTTTGACGCCATCTTCGACCCGTAACGTGACCATCTTCGAAAAAGGTTCTGGGACAGATTTCTGGAAAGTTCCAATTTGACTCCAACAAGGTTTCCTCTTGTATTCTTGGTAATTCCTACACATCAAAGTGTAAAACAAGAACATTGTGCACTTTTGCAACTATTAGTAGGTTAGTCCAAATAAATCATAAACTTTATATAAAAACAAGTGTCAAAAGCATAATATTAGCATAAAGCCATAAAAAATTATAGATACGTTTACAACGTATCAAGCTTAACTCCTGCTCGTCCTCGAGTAGGTAAGGGATAAAAAGAATAATTTTTTAGTTGACATGCACCATCACAATTTTGATCAAGGTATTGCATTGATAGCTAGGAACAAAGTACTCTAACATAAGCATGAAAGATATATTTCTAACAATAAGACATAGCAATTATTTTACAACATGAAAGGCAACACAAATAAAAGATCATGAATAACAATACATTGAAAGACACTTGTTTGTTTCACATATAGAAAACATAGCAAGAGTGGTAATCAGCTTGTCCTTCATGGAGTAGCAAAACATAAATGCACATGACACCTTCATAGTTTATTATGGTGACTAGATAAAAATAATTTAATAACAAACAATACCATAATTATGAATTAATCAATAAGTTTTGGGAAAATGCACATTGAACTAAGAATGACAACTATGCTCTCTTAATTGGTGCATAAAGATAGAAGATGAAGACTCAACAAAAAGTAAAAAAGAAAGGCCCTACATAGAGGGAAGTAGGGATTTCAAGTTTTATAAAGAGCTTCCAAAAATTATGGTACTTACTAGCTTTGAGCTCTCATTGCCCCTATCATAAGCATTGTGAAGTGATTAAGGTTAAAGTGAAACAAGTATGAGTATATGCTTGACAAATCACAAGTTGAAAATCTCATGCCCCTTGCGTACGAGTACCGAACCTCATGCTAGTCAACTTTGGTCACAAGCAAGTTCTTGTCATTGTAAGTATATGTGATTGCTTATTGGAGAAGCAAAATTCATAATGCCATTTCCCACATCTATTATTGCTCCAAGCTGTTTCAGCAGGGATCTTCCAAGTGTAATTTGTCATTTTCCTACATATTCAATAACAAGATAATCAGTAGACACCATTTTACCTGAGATTTTTGTAAACACATCTTCAACCATTTCAATGGGTAATAAAGTTGCATTATTGGTAAGAGATATTTCTTCTCCTCCTTTAGAAAGTTCCCAAAGAGTCATAGATATCTTTAGGCACAAGGCAAAATTTAGACATGATATCACAACGAGGATCAAAAGTTTCACTATTTATAAAAACTTTTATTGTAGGAATCCATTTTGAAGGCTCGTAATTTATTGGAACATAACCATGGTGCTCTCTAAGCATGTTATATCAATTGTTCAAAGCAACTGTACTGGTCTCAAGTGTGTTCAACCTAGCATAAATGTCTATAAAAGAAGAATCAGACTTGCTAGGCATATTATAAATTATAATCAATTTCTTTATGGCATCCAAAGCTTCATCCTCAGTACATCGAAAATTATATTTCTCAGCTACAACATCCAAAGCATATCTATAACAAAGAGCAATACCGTTGTAGAAACTATTAATAACCAAGCTAAGACTCATCTCAGGCTCGGTTTCCCTTTGTAAAGCAGAGATTCTAGACCAAGCTTCTTTGAAACTCTTTTCACTTCCTTGCTTGAAAGTATATATCCTTTCCATAGGTGTCACAGGGATTGGACCAAAACCAGACATGGTAGAAACTAGAGTAGGAACTAATTTTTTTTGTGTTTTTGATAAGAGAAAGCAAACCAAACTAAACTAACTTTTTTACAGTTTTTGATAAAAAGAGGCAAACGAAACCAAGCAAAAGAAACTAAGCAAAACAAAAACAAAGTAAAGAGAAAGGTTGTGAAGGACTCCCCTTGTGAAGACGTCCTTAGCCTCCTCGGCAACGGCGCCTAGTAGCACTTCGTTGGGAGACCCCAAGAGCAAGGTGTGATGAGCACAGCAGCAAGTCTTCTCTCAGTAAGAAACAAGGGTTATCGAACCAGTAGGAGGAAGGAAACGTCTCAAAGGTGTTGCTAGAAACTTGGAGACCTGCACAACACAAACTCAATACTTTGCCCCAACAAACAGTGAGGTTGTCAGTCTCACCGGTTGTTGTAACAAAGGATTAACTGTATGGTGTGGAAGGTAATAGTGGTTTGCAGAAAGTAAAAAGTAACAATGGAAGATGTATCAATGGTAAAGATTGGACCGGGGTCCATAGTTCACTAGAGGTGTTCTCCTTAAGATAAACAAACATGGCATGCTGGGTAAACAAATAACAGCGGGGCAATTGACAGGACTAAGCAAGGCATAACAATGCAATACTAGACATTCATGATCCTATGAGATTCGATTGGGCAATACAATAAGATACATAGATCGCCATCCAACTGCATCTATGACTAGAAATCCACCTTCAGGTTATCATCCGAACCCCCTCCAGTATTAAGTTGCAAGCAACAGATAACTATTTTAAGCAAAGTGTGTAAGGTAAACAATCCACTTGTTCCATGAACAAGAGACCGTTGTTTTCCCCCTAATGGCAACAACACATCTACAACCTTAGAGATTTCTGTCACTTCCCTTAGATTAAATAGAGGCATGAACCCACTATCTAGCATAAATACCCCCTCTTGGAGTCACTAGCATCTACTTGGCCAATATAGCTACTAGAAACGGAGATCATGCAATATCACAAACAACACAGACATGATAGAATCAATAAGACAAAACCATTAATCAATCTGACATAGTAATCTCAATATCCATAGGACTCCCGCAAACACAACATGCATGATTACAAATAGATGATCTTGATCATGAATGGATCTCACAAGATCTAAACATGGTAGCACAAAGGAGGATATACAACCATCTAGCTACTACATGGACCCGTAGTCTAAGGTGGAACTACTCACGCTTCATACTGGAGGCTGGCATGATGAAGGAGAAGGCCTCTGGCATGATATCCCCTCTGGCAGGGTGCCAAGAAGAGCTTCAGATTCCCCCGATCTAGGGACGATGGTGGCGGCGGCTATAGACGGTTTCGTGGAATATTGATCGGGTACTTAGGGTTTTTGCATCGGGGGGTCTTTATAGGCGAAGAGGCGAGGCAGGGGGGTCGCCAGGGCGGCCGCACCCCCCAGGCACGGGCCCACCTTGGCCGCGCAGCCAGGGGTGTGTCCCCCTAGTGGCTCTCCTCCGTCTCGTATTCAGGCTTCGTGTTCCCCACGGTAAAATATTGACTTTGGCTTTTGTCCCGTCCAATCCGAGAATATTGATTTTCTTCCTTTCTGGAACCAAAAATAGAAGAAAATACGCAACTGGCACTATGGCATCTTGTTAATAGGTTAGTACCAGAAAACATATAAAAACACCTCAAAGTGTAGACAAAACAAAGCAAAGTAGATACTAAACAAGCATGGAACATCAAAAATTATAGATACATTTCCGACGTATCAGGTACCCCTTGCCCCATGACACAGGAGCTATCCCATATCAAAATGACAAGGCAACGGACACTGGGCATCTCATCGATCTTTTTATTTGCTATTTGCATAGGTTTTTATTGAGGATGCTTCACAGAATGCTCATTATGGTTATGCTGCAAGTTCCACCATGATTAGGCATGGCTTAGGCTAGCCACCCAGGCTTTCTCTAACACATACAAACTCCATGAACTTACAAGCTCCCCTTTTATTTCACACCGCCGGCATCCATAAACAAAAGAACATGATATCAACTAAATAGAATAAGTGCAATGTCGAAAGCTTTCCCCATGACAACATGGTTCTACTAACTCCCAACTTATAATTTGCAAGCATATAAGCAACATAGATGGGCACAATGGTTCAAGTTTATTAAGTGCAAGAAAATAAAGTGTGCCATCAAGTTTGTGAGAGCTTTAATCACTAATTTTCACATAACAAAAAAATTAATTTGGAAGATAAATAAACAGATGAATATACTTGAAATGGTGTAACACAGTATAGGAATTTATAGTGGACTCTTTGGAATAACTTGGTTTCTTGGGAGTTGGATGCACGAGTATAGCTCATACTCAGTACATGTGGATGCTAGCAAAAGACTGGGAGCGACCAACTAAGAGAGCAATAATGGCCATAATCATGCAGAGCGACAAAACGTTATTAATTAAAGCATAAAGTGATATCACAAGTCAAAAACTAAATGATCATAGAGGGGTGACTGGTTCATAGTCATAACATGGTGTAAGCATGTGCCAAGTCAACCCAAATAAAGCATCAAATGAGAATACCACAATATTATACTTTTGTATGCTAACGCATGATCCTTTCATGGCACATTAAGAAATCTCAATTGTTTGAAACAAGTCATGCTACAACAATAATTACTAAGCACATGGGCAAAGCAACATCTAACATGACATGATAAAGTCTAATTCACAGTCAAAACAAGCTTCCTTTTGTACCACTATAAGCATGAAACTTTCTACTCTTTTCCAACACCAATCGACTTATTTGAAACAAATCACAAAGATAATAATCAATAAAGATCAGAGAGTTTGTCTCTCCTAACTACAAATAAGAATTAAAAATTTCTAAGCAAAAAGAATAAGAAAACTAAAGCTAAACGCAGTGCTAGCAAAAGAGAACACTCATAGAACAATAAGAGTGAAAAACTAGAGTGTTCTAGGCAATGAAGAACTAGGTGTGACTTCTCAAAAATAGGTGTGTTGGGGTCCAAACGACTTATTGCATCAAAAGAAAACAAAAAACAAAAACAATGACGCTCCAAGAACAACACATAGTGCATGAAACGATAAAAATGAAGTGTCTTGAAAGAAGACCTGAGATTTTATTGATGAAGAAGGGGATGCC
This sequence comes from Avena sativa, assembly GCA_916181665.1. Taxonomy (NCBI): domain Eukaryota; kingdom Viridiplantae; phylum Streptophyta; class Magnoliopsida; order Poales; family Poaceae; genus Avena; species Avena sativa. The sequence goes on from OV702284.1 coordinate 384,334,670, forward strand.
TTGGGCATACCCAAGCTTTAACGCCTGTACCTCTTGAATATTTCTTGGGGTGACACGGGTGGCATCCCCAAGATTGAGCTTTTGTCCATACTTCATCTCATCCCATCATTCTTCCCCTACACTTGAAAATTTCCTTCATACAAAACTTCACACAATCTTCATTAGCAACATTAGTGTATGCAAGATAATAAACCTTTGGGTTTCAGTTTCAACTCAAGTAAATCATCCATTAAAATATAGGCTACTATAGCAACTCCTTTTAAAAGCTCAAGTGATCAAAGAGAACTAAAAAAGAAACCGATTAAGAGGCAAATGCAAATAGTGGCAGAAATCTGTCAAAACAGACCAGCAGGTAAAGACTGGTTTTTTCAAAAATCTTCTGTTTCTCAAATCGAAAAGTGCAAAACTAACAAAATTTGGCTAAATACTAGGGGCATGCACACAAAAATTTCAGCTCAATCCGACGTACTGGGATTTTTCACGATTTTTTGAGTAAAGCACAGAAATCTGTTTCGGGATAGCAACTTCCCCAAATCTTACTTCCCTCTCATTAGAGGTTATTCTTGGCACAAAAAACCACACAAAAAGGATAAGGAGAGGTTATTACAGAGGCAATAATTTCCAAGACTCAACAAAAGAAAAACTTGCTAAAATAAAAAATTGGGTTATCTCCCAAGAGTGCTTTTCTTTAATGCCTTTCAGCTAGGCACAAAATAGAGAACCAAACAAAGAAGCAAAACAAAAGAAACTATTTTTGTTGTTTTCAAATTATAAGTGAAAGTAAAGAAGCAATAAGAATGAAATAAAGAGCCTAATAAAACTAAAGAAAATGAAACCAAGACGTATAAAAACAACTATAATACAAGTTAACACAATACATATCATGTGGACGGATAATATAGAGTATGAAGGAGACAACCTCATGTTAGTTGATGAATAAGGGGATGACTCGGGCATCCCCAAGCTTAGATGATTGTATATTATTGAATATGTTCTTGGGATGCACCTAAATATCCTAAGCTTGAGCTCTTGTGTCTTATTGTTTATCTCATATCACCATATTGATTAGAACTTATAAGCTACATCCACATAAAACTTCACAAAACTCATTAGTAGGATTAGTACTCATTAAATAAAATCCACTAATGTTCAAGCATTGACAAGTTTCATAATATGTACTCACCATTAGCCACTGTACATACTAAGTTATTCATGATTTCCATTGTCCGTCGAAAAACTAATGAAACTAATAACACCAAGTACAATATTGAATAAACTAAGAAATCTGTCAAAACTGAACAGTATGTAAAGATGACACTCAACGAAATAGTTAAGTATCTCAAATTGAAAAACTCAAAACTAACAAAATACATATCATAATCTCAGTTTTATTCACAAAAAAATTTAGATCAAAATACTATTCTGAGATTTATCACGATTTTTTACAGTGAAGCACAGAAATCTGTCTAAACTGAACAGTCGGTGAAGATCGATTTTTTTTAGACAACTACGTAACTCAAATTAGGAAAAGTTAATCTAATGAAAGAAAGATAATAAGCATTAATTTACAATCAATAAATTTTAGATCAATATCACGTTCTGGTGATTTTAAACATTTTATACGGTGAAGCATAAAAAATCTGCTTTTAGACAACAAAGCAAAACTATCAACTTCCAAGTAACTCGAAACTACAATTATCGCTTTACTTTTATGGTATAGAGGAATATGTACAACATATACAATATACATAATATGTACAAGTTTTTAACTAAAAATCTTCCATGGAAAGATTTGTTTTGATTTTATAGGCATGAACACAAGTGTTCAAGGTCGACCACCACTTAACCATTACTCATCTTTCCAATCACTTTCCTTTTTGAAAACGTTTTTAGGTAACAAGTACAATTTTTTTTTTGTAATTCGCATTCCCTGTCCATACTAATATATAGAACAACTTAGAGATAAAGTAAAAAGTGCACACAAGAATATTCACCCACACGCTATTGCTCCCCGGCAAACGACGCCAGAAAAGGTCTTGATATACCACAAGTATAGGGATCGTGTGTAGCCTTTTAGATAAGTAAGAGTATCGAACCCAACGAGGAGCTAAAGGTAGGATAAAATGTTATCTCAAGTTCTATCAACTGCTGATACAACTCTACGCACACTAAATGTTTGCATTATCTAGGAAATAAAAATAGAGCAACAATGTGGGTATGAGAGATACCTTTGCAAGATAATAAATACAAGAAAGTAATTGTTAGTGCTGCAGCAATAAAATATACTAAGTAACCATAAACTAATAGTACCATGAGTGTGGAAAAGTGGTGGTAAATATGGTGGCTTTGTCCAAGTTTAATTAGCGAATAAATCAGGTTCATTGTCTTCGATGCAGTTTTCTATGTGGGAGAGGCTAAATATACATGCACTTCACTACTTGGAATTACAAGTACTATATTATTGTATTGTTAGCAAGCATCCACAAAAACTAACAATGCATTAAGGTTTCCCCAACCATAGCCTTAAGTTAATGGTCCTCTTACTCCCATACGTGCAACGTTCCGGTTCGTGTCCTCGGGTTTCTGTCACTCCGGCAGAACTTCCCCTTCCTCTGACACATACTACAAACCCTATGATGTTTAATCCATGAGCGCAAAAATATAATGCACACCAAAGAACTGTACCATATCAACATACAATTCTAGTGAACCAAAGACATTCAACCAAGCAATCAAAAGACAAATAAACTACACAAACATGACATAGATCTTAGGATTATAACTTATAGCATCAAACATCAAGTTTACATAGGACGGTACAGAGGTGTGTGGGAGTATGAACCACTGTATACAAGGAGGAGTTGGTGATGGAGATGGCGGTGAAGACGACGAAGGGGGCAGCGAGAGGTGCAGGGCGGCGGCGGCGCGGGGAGCTCCTTCCTTGCCACCGGCATCATGGTGGAGCGCCGCCCCTTAGCCCCCTTCCTACATGGCTTCTTGGGAGCCCTCCCCCATGGATATGGGATCCATGGGGGAGGCAAAGCGTGGCTTTTACGGCTGCAATTCATGGGTGGAGGAGTCCACCACGACTTAGGTTTTCTCCCTTTATATAGATTCTCAGATTTTTGTTACCCAATCTTGGGCTGCAGTAAATCAGGCTTATCTCGGCCATCTGGACTCAGAATTAGTTAAATTTTATGTCTAGAACATTCCTCACGAAATTTCCAACAGCCTTTTAGTTGGGGAGTTTTCCGTTTGACGCCGTCTTCCCGTAACGTGACCATCTTCGAAAAAGGTTCCGGGACATATTTCTGGAAAGTTCCAATTTGACTCCAACAAGGTTTCCTCTTGTATTCTTGGTAATTCCTACACATCAAAGTGTAAAACAAGAACATTATGCACTTTTTCAACTATTAGTAGGTTAGTCCAAATAAATCATAAACTTTATATAAAACAAGTGTCAAAAGAATAATATTAACATAAAGCCATAAAAAATTATAGATACGTTTATGACGTATCAGTCCTATAGTGGATCGAGACACTTCCTTTTTGGTAGAAAGGCAGCTCGAGGAGTTTATGGTGAGGCATTATGGCGCTTGGAGAAACATTATGCCTCCACATCGCTTCAACACAGAGTGTCTTTATTTGAAAAGTGAACTTCACAATACATCATCTTCTTTGCATACTTTAATTATTTTTATATATGAACACTTAACTTATGTACTTTATTTTGTGATAACCATCGTGCTTGAAGTTATATATTTTGCTATCATATGATGTTATCTTGTTCAGTATAAGTTGTTGGCGCATATAAATGAGCCTAGTATATTTAGTTTTGTGCTTGATAAATTAAACACTAGTTTTATTTCCTCATTTGTTCAAACCAAGCCGTAATTTTTATATATTGCCTCTAGAAGGCATATGTTGGGAATATTCCCCAGAGGCAATCATATATGACATAATTTTCAATGTATTCATAAAGTTTTTATGTTGTCTTTATATGAACATATGTTATATATTATTGAATATGTGATTTACTTGTGGAACTATATATATTGATGTTGTTCGTACTAGATGTACTTTGTCATCGAGGTTGTGCTAGCACACAACCTTAGACCAATGTACAAGTCAGATGATGAGTCGATACCACTTATCATGGTATGGTGATGCCAATCCGACTTACACTGGTTTGGCTAAAGTATTTAGGGATTCAGGCAGACTCACATTTTAAATGCAACGAGCATGTTGTTACTTGAAGTCTCAAGCAATGGAATCCTCTGACCCGAGGTGATCGTATTGGTCCGAGTTGTGGATCAGCCGACTTAGGTTCTATCAAACGTTGTTCCGTAAAAAGACAGTTATAAAGGTAGAGTTCAGGCCGACTGTGAATCAAGCTGCGTGACGTGGATAATGATACGTCGTAAACGTATCTATAATTTTTTATGCTCCATGCTTGTTTTGTATAGAATTTCTTATGTTTTGTCTACACTTTGAGACATTTTTATACATTTTTTGGAACTAACCTATTGACGAGATGTCGCAGTGCCAGTTTCCTGTTTTCTGCTATTTTTGGTTTCAGAAAAGCTAGTAAAGAAATATTCTAGGAATTGGACGAAACAAACACCAAAGTTACTATTTTTTCCGACACGACACAGAGACCGAAGGAGAGACGGAGGAGGGCACCAGGGCGGCCACACCATATGGTGGTGTGGGCCCCTTGTCCACACGACCACATGGTGTGGGACCCTAGCGCTCCATCGACCTTGCCCTTTCGCCTACATATACGTCTCCCCGAGATGTAAACCCTACGCGAATCAGCCTCCATCTACGAAAAGTTCCGCAGCGTCGCCGTCACCGAAGAGGAGATTCGGGGGACAGAAGTCTCTGTTCCGGCACCTTGCCGGGACGGGGAATTGTCCCCGGAGCCATCTCCATCGATCTCCATCACCATCTCTATCGATCTCCATCACCATCTCCATCACCGTTGTTGATTCCCATGATGAGGAGGGAGTAGTTCTTCCTCGAGGCTAAGGGCTCTACCGTTAGCTATGTGTTCATCTCTCTCTCTCTCTCTCTATGCATGATCTTATTATGATCATGAGCTTTGTAATCTAGTTGAATAAGTAGATCTACTCTGCTACTCAAGTGCTTTAATCAAAGTAATTTCTGCTTATCCCCACATGTGTGAAGTTGACAGTGTGCACACCGTGTGGCACTTAGGCTAAAGGTTGCAGAAATACTTATCATGAGTATAATTTGAGTTGGATGTATCTATGAAATTGTGGTGTTTGTTGGAACCATCTAGCGCTCAAGGTGACAGTGAGGGGTTACCTAGATGGGGAATGCGAACTTTAAGGAGAGCTTTTGTAGCCCTACCATGGATTGGAGTTATCGAACCGGAGAGTAGTTCAGAGTAGCATAATAAAGAGAAGATATTTATATGAGAGTGTCCACTAGTTAAAGTATGATCCCTAGGCCTTGTTTCTAGGCATTGAAATACCGTTTAAAATCAGTCCTGCTACATGTTTGCTTGCTGCCATCTTTATTTCAGATTGCAATTACCACTTATTATCATCCATATTACTTGTATTTCACTGTCTCTTCGCCGAACTAGTGCACTTATACACCTGACAAGTTTATTGGGTGTGTTGGGGACACAAGAGACTTCTTGTGTCTTGATTGCAGGGTTGCTTGAGAGGGATACCTTTGACCTCTTCCTCCCTGAGTTCGATAAAGCTTGGGTGATCCACTTAAGGGAAACTTGCTGCTGTCCTACAAACCTCTACACTTGGAGGCCCAACACTGTCTACAAGAATAGAATCATGTGTAGACTTCAAGCTCTTTTCTGGCGCCGTTGTCGGGGACTATAGGGCCTTTAGTCTCTTCCTCCCTGTCAAGCTATTTTTGGGCGCCGTTGTCGGGGAGGTAAGGTAAAAGGTACCCACATCCTCTGGCTACTAAGTATCCTCTAGTACTGTTGCTGGTGTGTGAGTGCTCGAAGTTATTTCCTTTAGATTCTACAATTATATCTTTTTGTTTCTTTTTTTTATTTTAACTAGTTAGGCTTAATGGAAAACAACAACAAAATTAGAGAGCTTTATAGTGTTTATCTTGAGTTAGGACATGAAATGTTTGAAGAGAAAATTAAAAACCTATGGAACTTTATTTGCATGCTAATAGCAATGTTATTATTATGAATTCTTTGAACACCATTATTGATAATGCTATGGAAAAGTCTAAGCTTGGGGAAGCTAGTTTTTATGAAAATGATCTTTTTAGTTCCTCAGCTTTAGAGGAGATAATTTGTTACGATGATACTATACCTCCAATATATGATGATTACAATGATGAATATGATATTTTCAGTCCACCTACTATTGAGGAGAAAATTATTTATGATTATAATATGCCTCCTATATTTGATGGTTATGGTGATGAGAATAATAATGATAGCTATTTTGTTGAATTTGCTCCCACTACTATTAATAAGAATGACTATGCTTATGTGGAGAGTAATAATTATTTTATGCATGTTGCTCATGAAAAGAATGTTTTATGTGATAGTTATATTGATAATTTTATTCATGTTGCTACTGAAAGTTATTATGAGAGAGGAAAACATGGTTTTATGTATCTCAACAATATTAAGTTTCCCCTCTTTATGTTGAAAATCTTGAACTTGCACTTGTTTTGCTTTCCTTTGCTTGTTTCTTTGTGCTTTCATGACTTGTTTCTTTACAAGATTATTTTGCATATGAAGTGGGTTAGACTTAAATTTGTTTTATATTTGCTTCTTGATGCTCTCTTTTACTTCAAATCCATATTTCCTATATGAGCATCTTCGAAATTATCATGCCTAACTTAAAGGCATTAAAGAAGAGTACTTATTGAGAGATAGCCCAAATTTCATTAGGTTTTTCTTTTGTTGAGTCTTGGAAGTTATTACTTCTGTAATAACCTCTCCTTATCCTTTTTGTGTGGTTTTTGTTCCAAGAATAACCTCTAATGAGAGAGAAGTAAATTTTGGGGAAGTTGCTGTCCCGAAATAGATTTTTGTGCTTCACTCTAAAAATTCGTGAAAAATTCCTGTATGTCAGATTGAGCTGTAATTTTCTGAGATTATGCCCCAGGTTGTTATATAACATTCGTTAGTTCAACAATTTTAGATTTGAGTAACATAAGGTCTTCAAAAAAATCGGTTTTTACCTGCTGGTCTGTTTTGACAGATTTCTGCTATTATTTTCATTTGCCTCTTAATCGGTTTATTTTTCAGTTCTCCTTGATCACTTGATCTTTTAAAAGGAATTGCTACAGTAGCTTTTGTTCTAATGAAAGTTTTCCTTGTGTTGAAACTAAACCCAAAAGCATATTATCTTGAATACACTAATGTTGCTAATGAAGATTGTGTGAAGTTTTGTATGAAGGAAATTTTCAAGTGCAGGGGAAGAATGATGTAATCAGATGAAGAATGGACTAAATCTCAAGCTTGGGGATGCCACCCCGTGTTACCCCAATAAATATTCAAGAGGTACAAGCGTCAAAGCTTGGGGATGCCTAAGACACCCCCTTCTTCATCAATAAAAATCTCAGGTCTCTTTCTAGACACTTCATTTTTATTGTTTCATGCACTGTTGTGTTGTTCTTGGAGCGTCTTGGTTTTCCTTTTTGGTTTCGTTTGTTTATTTTGCTTGAATAAAGTATTTGGACCCCGCTTTCGCACTTTTTGTTTCAAATAAGTTGATTGATGTTGGAAAAGAGTAGAAAGTTTCCATCTTAAGTGGTACAAAAGGGAGCTTGTTTTGACTGTGGCTTAGACTTAAACATGTCATGCTAGATGTTGCTTTGACATTATTCTTAGTGATTATTGTTTTAGCATGACTTGTTCCAAACAATTGAGATTGCTTAATGTGCCTTGAAAGAATCGGGCGTTGTTTTAGCATACAAAAGCATAATATTGTGGTATTCTCCTTTGATGCTTTGTTTGGGTTGACTTGGCACATGCTCACACCATGTTATGACTATAAACCAGTCACCCTAGCCTCTATGATCATTTATTTTTTGACTTCTGATGTCACTTTATGCTTTAATTGATAATGTTTTGTCGCTTTGCATGATTATGACCATTATTGCTCTCTTAGTTGGTCGCTCCCAGTCTCTTGCTAGCCTCCACTTGTACTGAGTAAGCTCTACTCATGCATCCAACTCCCAAGAAACCAAGTTATTCCAAAAAGTCCACTATAAATTCCTATGCATGGTGTGTTACACCATTTCAAGTATATTCATGTTTTTATATATCTTCCAAATTAAACTTGTTATGATAAAATTAGTGATTAAAGCTCTCACAAACTTGATGGCACACTTTACTTTCTTGCACCTAATAAGCTTGAACCATTGTGTCATCTATGTTTAATATGCTTGCACTTATAAGTTGGGAATTAGCAGAACCATGTTGTCATGGTAACGCTTTCAACACCTATACATATTACCCAGTTAATATCATGATATTTTGTTTGTGGATGTCGGCAGTGTGAAATAAAAGGGGAGCTTGTAAGTCCATGGAGTATTGTATATGTGTTAGAAACGCCTGGGCGGCTAGCCTAAGCAATGCCTAATCATGGTGGAAACTTGCAGCATAACCATATTGAGCAATATGTGAAGCATCCTCAATAAAAACCTATGCAAATAGCAAATAAAAAGATTGCTAAGATGCTCATTGTCTGTTGCCTTGTCATTTTGATATGGGATAGCTCCTGTATCATGGGGCAAGGGGTAACCCGTTGGCGGTTCTCTATGATACACATACACTTACAATGACAAGAACTTGCTTGTGACTAAAGTTGAGTAGCATGAGGAGCTACCCTCGCACTCAAGGGACATAAGATTGCGAACTTATGAGCTGTCAAGCATATACTTCATATTTGTTTCATTTTAACCTTAATCACTTCAAGATGCTTATGATAGGGGCAATGAGAGCTTAAAGCTAATAAGTACCATAATTTTTGGAAGCTCTTTATGAAACTTGAAATCCCTGCTTCCCTCTATGAAGGGCCTTTCTTCTTACTTTTATGTTGAGTCTCCACCTTCTACCTTTAGGCACCAATTAAGAGAGCATAGTTGTAATTCTTAGTTTTATGTGCATTTTCCCAAAACTTATTGATTGATTCATAATGTTGATATTGCTTATACTTGAACTATTTGTATCTAGTCACCCTTGTGAACTTTGAAGGTGTCCTATGCATTTATGTTTTGCTATTACATGAGGGATAAGCTAAATACCACATATGCTATGTTTTCTATATGTGAAACAAACAAACGTATTTCAATGCATTGTTATTCATGATATTTGTTTGTACCTTGCCTGTTACAACATAGTTGCTATATCTTATTGTTAGAACTTTATATTTCATGCTCATGTTTAGAGTACTTTGATCCCAGCTATCAATGCTTTGCAAATGGTTTGATTAAGATTGTGATGGTGCATGTCACCTCAAAAATTATTCTTTTTATCACTTACCTACTCGAGGACAAGCAGGAGTTAAGCTTGGGGATGCTTGATACGTCGTAAACGTATCTGTAATTTTTTATGCTCCATGCTTATTATGTATCGACTTTCTTATGTTTTGTCTACACTTTGAGGCATTTTAAACATTTTCTGGAACTAACCTATTGACAAGATGCCGTAGTACCAGTTTCCTGTTTTCTGCTGTTTTTTATTTCAGAAAAGCTAGTAAAGAAATATTATCGGAATTGGATGAAACAAAACCCAAAGTTACTATTTTTCCCGACACGACACGGAGCCCGAAGGAGAGACGGAGGAGGGCGGCCACACCATACGGTGGCGCGGGCTGATACGTCGTAAACGTATCTATAAGTTTTGATGCTCCATGATTGTTTAGTATCGACTTTGTTATGTTTTGTCTATGCTTTGAGGTATTTTTATACACTTTCTGGAACTAACCTATTGACAAGTTGCCACAGTGCCAGTTGTCTATTTTCTGCTGTTTTTAGTTTCAGAAAATCTAAAAAATGAATATTCTCGGAATTGGACGGGACAAAAGCCAATATGCCTATTTTTCCCAGAGCAACACGGAAATACGAAGCAGAGACGAAGGGGGACACCAGGGCGGCCACACCCTATGGTGGCGCGGGTGGCCATGGTGGCGCCACCAGGGTGTGTGGGCCCCCTGGCTGCCCCCTCGCCTCGCCTCTTCGCCTATAAGAAGCCCCCGAGGAGAAAACCCTAGATGAATCGACATACATCCACGAAAACCTCCGCAACGCCGCTGCCACCAAAGGGGAGATTCGGGGGACAGAAGTCTCTATTCCGGCACCCTGCCGGGACGGGGAAGTGCCCCGGAGCCATCTCCATCGATCTCCACCACCATCTCCATCATCATTGTTGATTCCCATGATAAGGAGGGAGTAGTTCTTCCTCGAGGCTAAGGGCTCTACCGGTAGCTATGTGTTCATCTCTATCCCTATTCATGATCATATTGTGGTCATGATCTTTGTAATCATTAGATCTACCTTGCTACTCAGGTGCTTTAATAGATCTTCGACTCTCCCCACGTGTGTGAAAGTGACAGCGTGCGCACCGTGGTGGCACTTAGGCTAGAGAGTACATAAATACTTATCATGAGTATATTTTGAGTTGGTTGTCTCTATAAAATTGTGCTGTTTGTTGGAACCATCTAGCGCTCAAGGTGACAGTGTGGGGTTATCTAGTTGGGGAAAGCGAACTTTGAGGTGTGTTGTTATAGCCCTACCATGGATTAGAGTATCCAACTAGAGAGTAGTTAAGAGTATTATCATGAAGAGAAGATATTTATATGAGAGAGTGTTCACTAGTGAAAGTATGATCCCTAGGCCTTGTTTCTAAACATTAAAACACCGTTCACAACTAGATCTATTACATGTTTTCTTGCTTCCAGTTTCTTCCACGCCGTCAAGATCTTTTCTGGCACCGTTGTCTTATAATCATCCATACTACTTGTATTTCACTATCTCTTCGCCAAACTAGTGCACCTATACACCTGACAAGTGTATTGGGTGTGTTGGGGACACAAGAGACTTCTTGTATCTTGATTGCAGGGTTGCTTGAGCGGGATACCTTTGACCACTTCCTCCCTGAGTTCGATAAACCTTGGGTGATCCACTTAAGGGAAACCTCCTGCTGTTCTACAAACCTCTGCACTTGGAGGCCCAACAACTGTGTACAAGAATAGAAGTGCGTAGACATCAAGCTCTTTTCTGGCGTTGTTGCTGGGGAGGTAAGGTAAAAGGTACTGATGGCTAACGTGGAGCCTGTTGGGAACCCCAAGAGCAGGGTGTGAAGCAGCACAGCAGCAATTTTTCCCTCAGTAAGAAACCGAAGTTATCGAACCAGCAGGAGGAAGGAAACGTCACACAGGTGTTGCAAGCAACACGGAAACCTGCACAACACAAACTCAAGACTTTGCCCCAACGAATCAGTGAGGTTTTCAAGCTCACCGGTTTGCTATCACAAAGGATTAAACGTATGGTGTGGAAGGTAATGGTTTGCACCAAGTAAACATATAACAGTGAAAGATGTATCAATGGTAAAGATTGGAACGGGGTCCATAGTCACTAGAGGTGCTCTCCTTAGATAAACAACATGGTATGAAGGGTAAACAAATTATAGCAGGGCAATTGACAGGAACTGAGCAAGGCATAACAATGCAATACCAGACAAAAAGATCCTATGAGATTCGATTGGGCAATACAACAATATACATAGACCTCCATCCAACTGCATCTAGGACTAGAAGTCCACCTTCAGGTTATCATCCGAACCCCCTCCAGTATTAAGTTGCAAGCAACAGACAACTGCTTTAAGCAAAGTGTGTAAGGTAAACAATCCACTTGTTCCATGAACAAGAGACTGTTGTTTTCTCCCTAGTGGCAACAACACATCTACAAGCGAAGAGATTTCTGTCACTTCCCTTGGAAACTAGAGGCATGAACCCACTATCGAGCATAAATACCCCCTCTTGGAGTCACTAGCAACTACTTGGCCAAGATAGCTACTAACAACGGAGAGCATGCAAGATCACAAACAACACAGACATGATAGTATCAAATAGACAAAACCATTAATCAATCTGACATAGTAATCTCAATATCCATCGGATCCCCGCAAACACAACATGCATGATTACAAATATATTAGATCTTGATCATGAACAGAGCTCACAAGATCTATACATGAAATCACAAGGAGGAGATACAACTATCTAGCTGATACATGGACCCATAGTCCAAGGTGGAACTACTCACGCTTCATACCGGAGAGAAGGCCTCCAGGATGATCTCCCCTCCGGCAGGGTGCCAGGAAGAACTTCAGATCCCCCGATCTAGGGATGATGGTGGCGGCGGCTACAGAAGGTTTCATGGATTTTTGATCGGGTGCCTAGGGTTTCTGCATCAGGGGCTTCTTATAGGCAAAGAAACGAGGCTGGGAGGTGGCCAGGGGGCCCACACCCTACCCAGGCGCGGGATGGGCCCACCCGTGCCTAGGGGGTCTGGCCACCCTGGTTCGCCTCTCTGTCTCGTATTCTGGCTTCGTGTCCCTCACGGTAAAATATTGACATTGGCTTTTGTCCAGTCCAATTCCGAGAATATTGATTTTTTGCCTTTCTGGAACCAAAAACAGAAGAAAACAGGTAACTGGCACTATGGCAACTTGTTAATAGGTTAGTTCCAGAAAAGATATAAAAACACCTCAAAGTGTAGACAAAGCAAAGCAAAGTAGATACTAAACAAGCATGGAGCATCAAAAATTATAGATACGTTTCTGACGTATCAAACATCCCCAAGCTTAACTCCTGCTCGTCCTCGAGTAGGTAAGTGATAAAAGGATAATTTTTTAGGTGACATGCACCATCAAAACCAAGATCAAACCATTTGCAAACATTGAAAGCTGGGATCAAAGAACTCTAAACATGTGCATGCAAGATGGAGTTCTAACAATAGGGCATAGTAACTATGCATGCAACATGAAAGGCTACAGACAAAGATCATGAATAACATGCATTGAGAAACGTTTGTTTGTTTCACATACAGAAAACATGGCATAGTAGCATTCTGCTTGTCCCTCATGGAGTAGCAAATATATGCATATGACACCTTCAAAGTTCACAAGGGTGACTAGAAACAAATAGCACAAGAACAAGTAATATCACAATATGCATCAATCAATAAGTTTTGGAACACTGCACACATAATGACAACTATGCTCTCTTAATGGTTCCTAAAGGTAGAAGTTGGATACTCAAATAATGGTGGAAGAAAGGCCCTTCAAAGGGAACCAGGAATTTCAAGTTTCAAAAAGAGCTTCCAAAAATTATGGTACTTGTTAGCTTTCAGCCCTCATTGCCCCTATCATAAGCATTTTGAAGTGATTAAGGTTAAAGTGAACAAAGATGGAGTATATGCTTTACAAAGTATAAGTTGGCAATCTCAAGTCCCTTGAATACGAGGGCCACACCTTATGCTACTCAACTTCAGTCACCTGTCAGTTCTTGTCATTGTAAGTACATGCGTATCATAGAGAACCACCAACTAGGTACCCCTTGCACATGGTACAAGAGCTATCCCATAACCAAAATGACAAGGCAAGTAGACAATGAGCATCTCAGCGATCTTTTTATTTACTATATGCATAGCTTTTTTATTGAGCATGCTTCATAGATAGCTCACTATGGTGATGCTGCAAGTTTCCACCATGGTTAGGCATGGCTTAGGCTAGCAGCCCAGGCGTTTCTCTAACACAAAATACATACTCCATGGACTTACAAGTTCCCTCTTTATTTCACACCGGTGACATCCATAGACAAAAGAGCAAGATATCAACTGAGTAGTACAAGTGCAATGTTGAAAACGTTCCCCGTGACAGCACGGTTTTGCTAATTCCAACGTATAAGTGCAATCATATACAACATATATGACACAATTGTTCAAGTTTATTAGGGGCAAATAATATAAAATGTTCCATCAAGTTTGTGAGAGCTTTAATCACTAAGTTTTCACATAACAAAGAGACTTTTTAACTGGAAGGTAGCTGAAAACAAGAATATACTTGGAATGGTGTAACACACCATGCATAGGAGTTTATAGTGGACACTTTGGAATAACTTGGTTTCTTTGGAGTTGGAAGCATGTGTAGAACTTACTCATACAAGTGGAGGCTAGCAAAAGACTGGGAGCAACCAACTAAGAGAGCAATAATGGCCATAATTATGCAGAGCAACAAAACATTACTAATCAAAACATAGAGTTGTACTATAAGTCAAGGACTAAATGATCATAGAGGCTATGGTGACTTGTCATAGTCATAACATGGTGTGATCATGTGCCAAGTCAACCCAAACAAAGCATCAAAGGAGAATACCATAATACTATGCTTTTGTATGCTCAGACAACGCATAATTTCTTCAAGGCACACTAAGCAATCCCAATTGTTTGTAAAAAGACATGATATAGCAATAATAACTAAGCAAAAGGTCAAAACAACACCTAACATGTCATGCTAAAGTCTAAGTCACGGTCAATTCAAGCTCCTCTTGCACTTTCAAGCAGGAACTTCCTACTCCTTTCCAACACCAAGCAACTTATTTGAAACAACACAGCGAGAACGGGGGTCCAAACTACTTTATTCTAGCAAACTAAAAAACTAAGCAAACCAAACAAAAACTAAGACGCTCCAAGAACATCACAATTTGTGCATGAGACAATAAAAACGAAGTGTCTAGACAGACCTGAGCTTTTTATTGATGAAGAAGGGGATGCCTTGGGCATCCCCAAGCTTTGACGCTTGTACCTCTTGGATATTTCTTGGGGTGACACTGGGCTGACATCCCCAAGCTTGAGATTTTGTCCATTCTTCATCTCATTACATCATTCTCCCTCTACACCTAAAATTTTTCCTTTATACAAAACTTCACACAATCTTCATTAGCAACATTAGTGTATTCAAAAGATAATAGACCTTTAGGTAAAGCTTTGAAACAGCAAGTATTTTCACTAGAAACACAAGATACTGTAGCAACTCCTTCAAAAATCTCAATTCCCCAAAAGAGAACTCAAAAATGAATCAATAAGAAGTAAATGCAAATAATGGCAAAATCTGTCAAAACAGAATAGCAGGTAGAAACCGATTTTTTCGAAAATCTTCTGTTGCTCAAATCAAAAAGTGTTGAAATAACGAAAGTTATCTAACATACTGGGTGATTTATTCATAAATTTTCAGCTCAATCCGAGTTACAGAGGCTCCTCACGATTTTTTTTGTGGAAGACAGAAATCTGTTTCGGGACTACAACTCCCTAAATCTTACTTCCCTCTCATTAGAGCTCATTCTTGGCACAAAAATCAAACAAAAAGGATAAGGAGAGGTCATTAAAAAGTAATAGCTTACAATACTCAAGTAAACTTTTGGGTTATCTCCCAACAAGTACTTTTCTTTAACGCCTTTAAGTTAGGCACAAGAAGCAAGAGGAATCAAGTATTTTCAAATGAGGCATTGAGGTCAATACTTGCAAAGTCTTCAACTATGAGAGGTATCTCATCCAAATGAGTCTTGGAGGATCCCTTCTCAATTCACTTTGGTTTACTACTTTCGTCAAAAGGATTTTTAGGAACAATCCAATCAAAATTCTTTTCAAAGGCTTCATGCATTCCAACAAGCTTAAAGGGTATGGGTATCTTAAATTCCTCTATAGGCTTGGTTTTATCCGAAGTACCCTCAACATCTACGCATGATCCTAGCATGTTAAAATGCTAAAAGACCTTTCTGGCTTCTTAGCAACATCATGAAACTCTGTTAGTAAAGTTTCAAGAATAAATTCTCTCCTTTCAGCATTCTTTTCCTTCTTTTGTTTTAGGAACAAAATTTGCATCATGGGGTTAAGGCTAACAAACCTAGCCTCCAGCATATGAACTAAAGAAGCTAAAACAATCTCATAATTAGGAGCAAGCTCTCCTATATATTTATCCTCAATATCCTCATGCTTGCTAACATAATTAAAGAATTCTTCAGTATTATCTTTCCCAATTATGTAGCCACTACCTATTGAAAGGTTTTCAGGGTGAACTTGGGGAGCAACATGGTGTTCCCAGCAGAGTTCATTTTGGCAAAGGTGGGCAAGCCAAAAACAGCAGCAACAGCTAGAGCAGGAACTAATTTTTTTTGTGTTTTTGAATAAAGAAAGCAAACCAAACTAAACTATTTTTTTTGAGTGTTTGAAAATTGGCAAACAAAACCAAGCAAAAGAAACTAAGCAAACTAAAAAAAGTAAAGATAAAGGAAGTGAAGGACTCCCCTTGTGAAGACGTCCTTAGCCTCCCCGGCAACGGTTTAGGAGAACTTGTGATGGCGCTTTGTTGACGTGGGAGCTTCTTCTTCTTTGTTCCCCGACAACGGCGCCAGAGAACTTGATGGCTAACATGGAGCCTGCTGGGAACCCCAAGAGCAGGGTGTGAAGCAGCACATCAGCTAGTTTTCCCTCAGTAAGAAACTGAGGTTATCGAACCAGCAGGAGGGAGGAAACGTCACATAGGTGTTGCAAGCAACGCGGAAACCTACATAACACAAACTCAAGACTTTGTCTCAATGAATCAGTGAGGTTATCAAGCTCACCGGTTTGCTGTAACAAAGGATTAAACGTATGATGTGGAAGGTAATGGTTTGCAGGAAGTAAACAGGTAACAGTGAAAGATGTATCAATGGTAAAGATTGGACCAGGGTCCATAGTTCACTAGAGGTGCTCTCCTTAGATAAACAACATGGCATGAAGGGTAAACAAATTACAGCAGGGCAATTGACAGGAACTGAGCAAGGAATAACAATGCAATACCAGAGAAAAAGATCCTATGAGATTCGATTGGGCAATACAACAATATACATAGACCGCCATCCAACTGCATATATGACTAGAAGTCTACCTTCAGTTTATGATCCGAACCCCCTCCAGTATTAAGTTGCAAGCAACAGACAACTGCTTTAAGCAAAGTGTGTAAGGTAAACAATCCACTTGTTCCATGAACAAGAGACCATTGTTTTCTCCCTAGTGGCAACAACAGATCTACAACCGAAGAGATTTCTGTCACTTACCTTGGAAACTAGAGGCATGAACCCACTATCGAGCATAAATACCCCCTCTTGGAGTCACTAGCAACTAATTGGCCAGGATAGCTACTAACAACGGAGAGCATGCAAGATCACAAACAACACAGACATGATAGTATCAAATAGACAAAACCATTAATCAATCTGACATAGTAATCTCAATATCCATCGGATCCCCACAAACACAACATGCATGGTTACAAATAGATTAGATCTTGATCATGAATGGAGCTCACAAGATCTATACATGAAAGCACAAGGAGGAGATACAACCATCTAGCTACTACATGGACCCATAGTCCAAGGTGGAACTACTCACGCTTCATACCAAAGAGAAGGCCTCTGGGATGATCTCCCCTCCGACAGGGTGCCGGGAAGAACTTCAGATCCCCCGATCTAGGGACGACAGTGGCGGCGGCTATAGAAGGTTTCTTGGAGTTTTGATCGGGTGCTTAGGGTTTCTGCATCGGGGGCTTCTTATAGGTGAAGAGGTGAGTCCGGGAGGCGGCCAGGGGGCCCACACCCTACCCAGGCGCGGGGTGGGCCCACCCGCGCCTAGGGGAGGTCTGGCCTGTTGGAGATATGCCCAAGAGGCAATAATAAAGTGGTTATTATCATATCTTCATGCTTATGATAAATGTTTACATACCATGCTATAATTGTATTAACCGAAAACATTAATACTTGTGTGATTTGTAAACATAAAAGAGTCCCTAGGAAAGCATCTTGTTAAACTAGCTTATTGGTTAATATATGATCATGGTTTCCTGATCATGAACATAGAGATGTTATTAACAACAGGGCCATATCATTAGGAGAATGATGTGATGGACATACTCCTATAGTTAAGCGTAGCATAAAGATCAAGTCATTTAATATAGTTCACTTGCTATAAGCTTTCTGATACATAGTAACCTAATTACTTCGACCATAAGATCATGCTAATCACCATCACCGGAAGGATGATTTGATGACATCAAAGACCACACCGTAACTGGGTGGCTATAAAGGTGGCATTGAGTGTTCGGAAAGTATGTGTTGAGGCACATGGATCAAGATTGGGATTTGTCCATCCATATGACGGATAGATATACTCTGGGCCCTCTCGGTGGAATGTCATCCAATTAGCTTGCAAGCATGTGACTGTCTCACAAGGGATCACATATCACGAGAACGAGAAAAGAGTAATTATTGGTAACGAGGTTGAACTAGTTATGCAGAGATACCAACGATCAAACCTCGGATAAGTAAAGTATCATGAGACAAAGGTAAATTGGTATCGTATGTAAATGGTTCATTCGATCATGAAGTAATCGTATAAATATGTGGGAGTCATATGAATTTCTAGATTCCTCTATTTGTTATTGATCGGAGAAGAGTCTCGATCATGTCCGCATAATTCATGAAACGTAGGGAGACACACTTAAGGATTCGATGTTGTTTAGTAGAAATGGAATGTGATTAAAGATACCAAATGTTGTTCGGAGTCTCGGATGGGATCCGGGATATCACGAGGAGATCCGGAATGTTCCGGAGAATAATATTCATATAAGGAAAGTCCAATTTCGGAGTTCGGGAATGATTCCGGTGTTTTCACCAGAATGTTCTAGAAGGGTCTAGAAGGTTCACCGATCTGGAAGGGGAAGGGTACATGGATGTGTCATGACAAAGTGTAATGGTTGCATCCTGTCCTAGGTCACTTGGCTGGACACTTGGAAGAGAGAAATCAAACTCTAATTTGAAAGTCAAAAAGGCAGTTTGAAAAAGTCAAATCCCAACATGGTTTCCGAGTTAGGGAGGGTTTCCACCTAGGATGGGAACACCCTTGGACGCCCCCCACCTATATAAGGAGGGGTAGGGGCGCACCCCAAGGTATCCCCCTTGCCCTAAGCGCCCAAGAAACCCTAGGTTGGCCGCCGCCCCCCTCTCTAGTTGTGACCAATCTAGATCTCCTCTAAACCGCTACCGACTTGCTAAACTCTAGTTGCTAGCTACCTCTAAACCTCGGTCCTCTAAACCCTAGATCGTCGGGGCTACCTCTACTCCACCATACTCACTCCGGCTTAGGCGAAGCCCTACGGGATCTCCCTCTACTTCCGACACCACGCCGTCGTGCTGCCGGAATCGCGAGGAGAGAGCTACAACCTCCGCTGCCTGCTGGAACAAGGGAGATGAAGGTCTTCATCGAGTACCGTACGTGTGACCGACTGTGGGAGCGCTGCCGGAACGCGGCGCCGGAAGGATCATCTACGCGATCTTGAGATCGGCAAGTGAACGACTACATCACCCACGAGAATCTGCTCTTGTTAACCGCTTTGGATCTTTGAGGGTTAGCACTCTATCAACTTGTTGCACCGATCTAGTAGATAGATCTTGGCTTGATCACAGATTAGATCTTGATTGTGTGTTCATGCGGTAGAATTTTTTTGTTTTCCATGCTACGAATCCCTACAGTGGTATCAGAGTCGTGCCTATATGTAGATCTGTTGCACGAGTAGAACACAATGGTCATTGTGGGCGGTAGTGTTTTTATTATCAATTGCTTCTTGTGTACTTTGCATCTTGCGGTATGGTGGGATGAAGCGGCCCGGGCTAACCTTACATGACATCGTTCATGAGACTTGCTCCACGCTCGACATGCAACTTGCATTGCATAAGTGGATTTGCGGGTGTCTGTCTCTCCCATCATAGTAAAGATTCAATTTACAACGCGCACTTGATAGTTCAAGCATCAACGTTGTGGTTCTTGTTCATAAGTTAGAACGACACTTATTGAAAGCCCCAAACCACGTAAAATATGCAAAGAAAATTAGAGGCGTCTAACTTTGTTTTTGCAGGGGTGTGCTGTGATGTGATATGGCCATGATTATGATTATATATGATGTATGCAATGTTCCTTATTGTAAGTCGGCAACTCGGCAGGAGCCATATGGTTGTCTTTTAATTTCGTCTAGACCCGCGTGTCTATTATTCAAAGTAGTTGTAATAGTTGATGCTGGTGGACAACAACCCTGGAGCGGCGCCATTGACCTTGACGCCACGCCGGTGATGATGAAGATCATGTTCGTGCTTGAAGATGGAGATCGGAAGCACAAGAAGAAAGGCCATATCATATCACATATTTTGAATTGCATGTGATGTTAATACTTTTATGCATCTTGTGTTGCTTAGTTCGCGAGAGTAGCATTATAAGATGATCCCTCTCAAAAAATATCAAGTTATAGAGTGTTCGTCCTTAGTAGGCACCGTTGCCAAAGCTCGTTGTTTCAAAGCACCACGTGATGATCGGGTGTGTTAGATTCTGCGAGTGTATACAATGGGAGCAAGCCAGATTTGCTCATGCGGAAGCTAAGGTTTGATCTTGACGAGCCTAGCATGTAAAGACATGGTCTCGGAACACGCAATAACAAAAGGTAAAGCATGAGTCATATAGATGATATGATGAACATGATGATTGTTCGCCTTTGAAACTATATCATGTCACATGATGATCGGACTTGGTGTAGTGAATTTGGTTTGTGTGATCACTAAAACAATGTGAGGGATATTGTTTTGAGTGGGAGTTCAATAGAAATATGATTAAAAGTTGAACACTATTTATCATAAATTAAATCAAAGTAAATTTGCATAGTTGTTGTAGTCATTGGCATCCGTTTACCACCTTGCGCTTAGTTATAATTGAGATAATAGAACTATAGAATTCTAGTTAGTTAGTTTACGAACTGGTAGCGTATTGTTTTGAAGTGTTAATCTAAAGTTTAAAAGTCCTATTGCAAACTTTCAGTAAGTTCCGGTTACTCCGTGAAGTTTAATAATTGGTATTAAATCAAGAGTGACAATTCCAGTGTTAGTATATAATTATCATGTTTGTCTCCATGATTCTTGATATTCAAAAGATTATTTTAATATCAAGGTTATCTAGGATCTGAAAGAGTTGTTTCAGAAACCATGATGTGTGGAAGATATTGCGATATCTAAAATGATGTTTTGGTTGCAACATGAGAGAGTATAATATGGCAAAGTTTATGTTCTCATATTTGATGAGAATTTGAAAAGGTTGGAGACTCTTGTCGTCCTAATCCTCCAAAAGGTTTTGGAGAGCAACATTATTCTCGCGATTCACCGTTATAAGCTAAAAGTAGCTTGATCATGAATAGTTCCATGATAAGGGTGAATATTTGATAAAATGTTTACTACACTAAAAGTTTACTAAAGAATGGAATTTGAAAGACACCAAGTATTTGATGATGGTGATCTACTTCAAAGTGCAAGTACAAAGACATTAGTATTTAACTATACATGATTTGGACTATGAGTCATGTGTATGGCTCCACTATTGATGTTGATAGATTCTTTCGAACAGAAAAGGAAATACTGAAAGAGAATCTCAGAAATATATGGCAGAAAAGAAAAGACTAGAATTGTTCAGCTTAGGTATATAGAGGATATACATGTTATGGATATATTCTTTTCTTATTAAATAATGTGGTTCTTAAGTATTGGATACTGAATTTGTTGGTGTGAATCGTCATACGAAACAACACAATTCATGAACTACAATGGCCTAAGTAACTAGCAAAAGAATATGTGATGATGTTCATCGAGAACAAATAAAGGGTTGTTGTGTTGCTCGTTAACATCAAAGCTTGCCTTCAAGATTTGTTTTATCAGGTATTATGAGAACAAAAGGGTTGTTCAAATTTTGCCATAATCCATAAAAGATGGATGATCTACAAATCTCGTTGGATAAATCACATCCATAAAAATATTGCTAAAAACGTCGAAAGACAATTGATAAGAAAAATCACTTAGGAAGTGACATCGCTGTTTAAATTATATTGGAAAGAAAACATGAAGAAACTCCATGTGGATGGAATTTTGGAGTCTTTTGATTTTTAATCAAATGACACTTGTGAAATTTTCCTAGATATAATTAAAACTCTGCTCATAGGCCAAAGGGAACAGATGACTAGCTTATTGGAACTTGTACATATTGTTGTATGAAGTCCATTATGTGTAGTCAAGAGCGATATATTTCAACTTCATATGCTTTCTCCGAAAATTTGAGTGAATATATGAATATTTACTTAATAAGGATGAAGTGTGAAACATTTGAAAAGTTTAAAGACTTTCAAGATGAAGTGCAAAACCAATGTAACAAGAAAATAAAGAATTTATGATATGATCATAAAGGAAGATATTTGAGGTATAAAGTTTAGCATAACACCTAAGATTTGAGGAATCGTTTCATGGATTTGCGTTTCCCGAAACACCATATGAGTATGGAATAATCGAGATATGCAATGAAACCTTGTTTGACATGGTAAGATCAAAGGTGTAATTGATAAAACTGCCATTATATTTTAAAGATTAAAGCTTTAGAGACTACTGTTTTTCCACTAAAAAGAGCTCCATCATAATCCGTTGAAATGACACCATATAAAGTTATGGTTTGGGATAAAACCCAAGTTGTACTTTCTTAAACATTGGTATGCTATGCATAAGAAAGATGTTTGCAACCAAAATTGGATGAACATATCTTTGTATGTTATTTTAATAATCGTTGAGTATTCCTCCATAACACCAAAGACAAAAATGTTTGTCGCTTAGAACGTCAAGTTTCTTTGAGAAAGGAATTTTCCGTGAAAAGTTAAGTGGGAGGACAATAGAACTTTGATAAGGTTAAAAGAACCTTAGCTATATGTGCAAAGTTGCGCAGCGCTGAAAAGTGTTCCAGAGGCAGCAACAATGCTCATGGATCACGTGCCTCAAAGGTTGTGGTCACGTAGGTCTAAGTTCCTATTGAAACAAGTAGGTCGGGTAACCAATCAAATACCAAGATTTGAGAGTTAAATCATTATTTGACAATAATGATTCGACTACATGGAAAGAAGCGATGATGGGACCTGACTCCATCAAATGGTTTGAAGCCATAAAATCCGTGATAGTTCCATATACGAGAGATCAAACTTTGAACTTGAAAGACCCTCTGAAAAGGTGCAAGACCTTATAGTCGTATTTGGATCTATAAATAAATAGACATGGATGTTTCACATCTATGAAATTATCGACATGTCGGGAAAGAGTTCATGACAATGTTCAAAGAGTTGACTATGACAAGATCTAATCTTTCATTAAGCGATATTTAGTCTAGACGGATTAATGTAGCAACCACTACATATAATTTTATTATGTGATAGTTGAATAAACAAAACAAGTTCTTCTAATAGAATGGTTACCTAGGACCTGTGCATGACACGGTCTAAAGGGTTTTGTTAATTCAAAGGATGCTAAAAGCATATGCAAACTTCAATGGTTGAAGTAAGCATCACGGAGTTGGAATCTTCACTATGATGATACTGTTAAAAGAGTTTAATTTCATCGAAGACAATGAAGATGCTTGCATTTGAAAGAAATTAAGTGGAAGCGCTAAGACATGTTTCTAATACATTATGTGGAAGACATATTGTTGATTGGAAATGATGTATCTTTTTATTGACACAGGTTAAGAATTTCATCTCGATGAAAGGCTTAGGCAAAGCCAAATATTTGGCATCAATGTCTATATGGATAAATTGAGACGCTAATATGGTTGTGCTAGAAGTACATAGATGAGATATTGAATGAGTTCAATATAGAAACTACAAGAAAGGTTCTTGTAGCACAGGAAGGATTGAATAAAGATTCAAGTATTTTTGATACTTGATATATAAAATCACAAAGAGTACTTTATCAATCATGATGTGATGTGTACAAATCCAGATATATCCTACGCTCTAAATGTTATGAGCGTATACCAGAATGATTCATAAGATGATTATTGGATGATAGTAAAGATATTCTTATGATCTTTTAGAAGAACTAAGAATATATTATTTTGTAGAAGTGACAAATAGATGGTTAGTTCATTCTAAAAGTATTACATTGATACTAGTTTTGTCACAAAGTACAAATTAAGTTTATCTCTATCTAAACTAAGGGTGGCACAATATGATGGAAAATAAGTTCCATAATGGATTTGGATGAGTTCCAAAGTTAAGACATTGTGACAGATACTACAACAAAAGGCTAAGTATATGACTGCTATAATAGCAGCAAAAGAGGGCATTTTGTCAAGTAGTTTGTTATCAAACTAGGTGTGGTTCACAGCAGGATAGTACTATGAAGATATATTGTACGACAATATTATCAACATGTTTTAACCCCAAGGAACTAAAGGTCTCACCAAAGGACCAAATTTATACAAAGCCATCTCAGTAGAGACGCAAAGACATGCAATTACACACGGACCTGAAAGTGTCGGATCCGGAGATAAGTTGACCACTAGCAATCGTGTAAATACAACACCGGAAAGCCATAGGTGTTGAATGCACAAAGGTTTGAAACTAGATTATTGACTCTAGTGCAAGTGGGAGACTGTTGGAGATATGCCCAAGAGGCAATAATAAAGTGGTTATTATCATATATTCATGCTTATGATAAATGTTTACATACCATGCTAACCGGAAACATTAATACTTGTGTGATTTGTAAACATAAAAGAGTCCCTAGTAAAGCCTCTTGTTAAACTAGCTTATTGGTTAATATATGATCATGGTTTCCTGATCATGAACATAGATATGTTATTAACAACAGGGTCATATCATTAGGAGAATGATGTGATGGACATACTCCTATAGTTAAGCGTAGCATAAAGATCAAGTCATTTAATATAGTTCACTTGCTATAAGATTTCTGATACATAGTAACCTAATTCCTTTGACCATAAGATCATGCTAATCACCATCACCGGAAGGATGCTTTGATGACATCAAACACCACAACGTAATTGGTGGCTATAAAGGTGGCATTGAGTGTTCGGAAAGTATGTGTTGAGGCACATGGATCAAGATTGAGATTTTTCCATCCATATGACGGATAGATATACTCTAGGCCCTCTCGGTGGAATGTCATCCAATTAGCTTGCAAGCATGTGAATGCTCACAAGGGATCACATATCACGGGAACGAGAAAAGAGTACTTATTGGTAACGAGGTTGAACTAGTTATGCAGAGATACCGAGGATCAAACCTCGGATAAGTAAAGTATCGTGAGACAAAGGGAAATTGGTATCGTATGTAAATGGTTCATTCGATCACGAAGTAATCATAGAAATATGTGGGAGCCATATGAATTTCTAGATTCCTCTATTGGTTATTGATCGGAGAAGAGTCTCGATCATGTCTGCATAATTCACGAACCGTAGGGAGACACACTTAAGGATTCGATGTTGTTTAGTAGATATGGAATATGAGTAAAGAGACCGAATGTTGTTCGGAGTCTCGTATGGGATCCGGGATACCACGATGAGATCCAGAATGGTCCGGAGAATAATATTCATATAAGGAAAGTCCAATTTCGGAGTTCGGGAATGTTTCCGGTGTTTTCACCAGAATGTTCTAGAAGGGTCTAGAAGGTTCACCGATCCGGAAGGGGAAGGGTACATGGATGTGTCATGACAAAGTGTAATGGTTGCATCATGTCCTAGGTCACATGGCTGGACACTTGGAAGAGAGAAATCAAACTCTAATTTGAAAGTCAAAAAGGCAGTTTGAAAAGTCAAATCCCAACATGGTTTCCGAGTTAGGGAGGGTTTCCACCTAGGTTGGGAACACCCTTGGACGCCCCCCACCTATATAAGGAGGGGTAGGGGCGCACCCCAAGGTATCCCCCTTGCCCTAGGCGCCCAAGAAACCCTAGGTTGGCCTCCGCCCCCCTCTCTAGTTGTGACCAATCTAGATCTCCTCTAAACCGCTACCGACTAGCTAAACTCTAGTTGCTAGCTACCTCTAAACCTCAGCCCTCTAAACCCTAGATCGTCGGGGCTCCCTCTACTCCACCATACTCGCTCCGTCTTAGGCGAAGCCCTGCGGGATATCCCCTCTACTTCCGACACCACTCCGTCGTGCTGCCGAAATCGCGAGGAGAGAGCTACAACCTCTGTTGCCTGCTGGAACAAGGGAGAGAAAGATCTTCATCGAGTACCGTACGTGTGACCGACTGCGGGAGCGCTGCCAGAACGCGGCGCCGGAAGGATCGTCTACGCGATCTTGAGATCGGCAAGTGAACGACTACATCACCCACGAGAATATGCTCTCATTAACCACTTTGGATATTCGAGGGTTAGTACTCTATCAACTTGTTGCACCGATCTAGTAGATAGATCTTGGCTTGACCATAGATTAGATCTTGATTGTGTGTTCATGCGGTAGAATTTTTTTTGTTTTCCATGCTACGAACCCCTACATGGCCGCCCCGGTTCGCCTCTTCGTCTCGTCTTCTGGCTTCGTGCCCCCCACGGAAAAATATTGACTTTGGCTTTTGTCCCGTCCAATTTCGATAATATTGATTTTCTACCTTTCTGGAACCAAAAACAGAAGAAAACAGGCAACTGGCACTATGGCAACTTGTTAATAGGTTGGTTCCAGAAAAGATATAAAAACACCTCAAAGTGTAGACAAAGCAAAGCAAAGTAGATACTAAACAAGCATGGAGCATAAAAAATTATAGATACGTTTCCGACGTATCAGGTACTCACATCCTCTGGCTACTAAGCTATCTTATGGTACTGTTGTTGGTGTGTGAGTGCTCGAAGTTATTTCCTTTAGATTCTGCAATCTTATCTTTTTGTTTCTTGTTTTCACTAGTTAGGCTTAATGGAAAACAACAACAAAATTAGAGAGCTTTTTAGTATTTTTCCTAAGTTAGAACATGAATGGTTTGAAAAGAAAATCAAAAAACCTATGGAACTTTCTTTGCATGCTAATAGCAATGTTATTAGTATGAATTTTTCGAACACCATTGTTCCTAATGCTATGGAAACTCTAAGCTTGGGGAAGCTAGTTTTTATGAAAAAGATCTTTTTAATTCCCCAGCTTTAGGGAAGAAAATTTGCTCTTATGATACTTTATCTCCCATATGTGGTAATTCTAATGATACTTGTGATATTTTAAATCCACATACTGAAAGTGTCCCTTTTAAAATACCTATTGAAATTTTTGAACGTGTTATGAATAACTGTTATTTTGGAGATGGAACTGTCAATCATGGTGATCATTTACTCTTTATACATGAATTATGCGAGTTGTTCAAGTGTGCAGGTATTTCAATGGACCAAGTAAGAGGAAGATATTCTCTTTATCACTTAGGGACAAAGCAAGGGAGTGGTATGAGCTACTAGATGATCCTCATCATTTGAAGTGGAAGGAACTTGAATCTCTCTTTTACTCTAAATTTTATCCTCCTCATGAAATTCATAAAGATAGGAATTATATTTATAATTTTCATCCTCATAATGGAGAAAGTATTTCCCAAGCAGGGAGAAGATTGAAGTCACTAATGCTCAAATGTCCCATTCATGAGCTTCCCAGTAATATTATTATCAATAATTTTTATGCAAGGCTTTCAGGACATTACAAGGATTATCTAGATACCTGTTTAGAGGGATCCTTCACAACTAAGTAGGTTAAAGCTAAGTGGTATCTTCTTGAAACAATTCAAAGCAATACCGAAGATTGAGATAACGACAAAGGTAAAGAACCAGGTATAAACTATGAGTATGATTGCATTAAGTCTTTCGCTGAAACTGTTGATTTTCAAAAGCTTAGTGCTAAGTATGGTATTGATACTCAAATTCTTGTTGATTGTTGTAGAGCTTTTGCTTCCCATATTAATGCTCCTAAAGAAAAGTGGGACATGTATCATGAACCTTTTAAAGACACTTGCATGAAAAATGAAACTGTTATTAATGATTGCAATAAACATGCTCAAACTTCTGAAAGTACTATTTATTATAAGCATGTTAATTTTTGTGGAATACATAGACCTTGTGAAAAGAATCAAACCGAAGAAGAATATTGTATCACCCACTGGAATGAAAAAACTAGAACGTGGTATAAGGCTCTAAATGATCCTGGTAAAAGAGTTTGTGCCCTCTATCCTTTTATTTGTGAACTTTGCTTTAAAGTGGGTCATTTCAATTTTCAATGCTCAGGCCATAATAATCCTGCAAGTTTGTATTGTGATAACGTGATCAGGAAAAACTTCTTTGGTAGACATGAGTGCTTTTGATATGAATAGCGTCCTGCATGGTTGTCATCTTTATTGTGTTGATAATTGCCACACAAATACTTACATACAAAATCTTATAAAAGATGATATTTTACCAAAATATGACAGGACTGATATAAGTTTTGTTCTTATTAATGAAAAGGAGGAATCCTCCAAAGTTTCTTCTATTGTCTCTAACAATAAACCAGGGTATGTGGAGAAGCTTCCTTTCAAGCCTCTCCCTCCTAAAGAGGATAAGAAGAAGAGGAGTAAAAGGAGAGAGGAAACGATATCTTCCCCTAAGCATGTTGCTTCTATCATAGTTTTTGCTGATGAGTCTGAACTAGATGACGTTCCTATGCCTATTACCTATAGTAGTGATCATGATTGGGAAAAGCACACTACTTTTTATATTGAAAATCTCTTTGGTACCAATTTTGAAAATGATGATATTAATAATTGTTGTGCTATTAGTTCTATCCATGTTCCTTCCAATGATGATATGTTTACAAATGAACACACTTTGGAAGATATCTATTCTATCGATGATACTATACTTCCAATGTATGATGATTACAATGATGAATATGATATTTTTCATTCCACCTACTATTGAGGAGGAAATTTTTATTATTAGAATACGCCTCCTATATTTGATGAT
Source organism: Avena sativa (assembly GCA_916181665.1). Lineage (NCBI taxonomy): Eukaryota > Viridiplantae > Streptophyta > Magnoliopsida > Poales > Poaceae > Avena > Avena sativa. The sequence goes on from OV702284.1 coordinate 384,363,563, forward strand.
TATGGTGATGAGAAGAATGATGATAGCTATTTTGTTGAATTTTCTCCCACTACAATTAATAAGAATGATTATGCTTATGTGGAGAGTAATAATTATTATATGCATGTGGCTCATGATAAGAATGTTTTATGTGATAGTTATATTGTTAATTTTATTCATGATGCTACTAAAAGTTATTATGAGAGAGGGAAACATGGTTTTATGTATCTCAATAATATTAAGTTTCCCCTCTTTATGTTGAAAATCTTGAAGTTGCACTTGTTTTGCTTTCCTATGCTTGTTGCTTTGTGCTTTCATGACTTGTTTCTTTACAAGATTCATATACATAGGAAGTGGGTTAGACTTAAATGTGTTTTGAATTTTCTTCTTGATGCTCTCTTTTACTTCAATTTATATTTCTTATGTGATCATCTTCTCAAACTATCAAGCCTAACTTAAAGGCGTTAAAGAAAACTACTTCTTGGGAGATAACCCAATAGTTTTCTTGAGTCTTGAAAGTTATTACTTCTGTAATGACCTCTCCTTATCCTATTTGTTTGATTTTTTGTGCCAAGAATAACCTCTAATGAGAGGGAAGTAAGATTTGGCGAGTTGTTGTCCCGAAATAGATTTTTATGCTTCACTATAAACATTCGTGAAAAATCTCTGTATGTCATACTGAGCTGTAATTTTCTGAATAATTCCCCAAGGTTGTTAGATAATTTTTGTTAGTTCAACACTTTTTGATTTGAGTAACAGAACGTCTTCAAAAAAATCGGTTTCTACCCGCTGGTCTGTTTTGACAGATTTCTGCCATTATTTGTATTTGCCTCTTTATCGATTTCTTTTTGGGTTCTCTTTGGAAAATTGAACTTTTTAGGGAATTGTTATAATAGCTTGTGTTTTTAATGAATTTTTTTCTGTTTTAAAACTAAACCCCAAAGGTTTATTATCTTTTGAATGCACTAATATTGCTAATGAAGATTATATGAAGTTTTGTGTGAAGGAAAATTTCAAGTGTAGGGGAAGAATGATGTGATGAGATGAAGAATAGAAAAAAGATCAAGCTTGGGAATGACACCTCATGTAATCCCAAAAAATATTCAAGAGGTACAAGCGTCAAAGCTTGGGGATGCCCAAGGCATCGCCTTCTTCATCAATAAAAATCTCAGGTCTTTCAAGACACTTCATTTTTATTGCTTCATGCACTATTGTGTTGTTCTTGGAGAATTTTTGTTTTTGTTTTTAGTTTTATTTTCCTTGATTTGCTGCAATAAGTTGGTTATATTACATCACACTTCTTTTGGAGAGAGACACGCTCCGTTTTCATTGTTTAGAACACTCTTGTTTTCACTCTCATTGATTCTGTGAGTGTTCTTGTAACATCCCAAAATTTTCTAAATTTTGGAATGTCAAATAAATAAAATAAATTGATTGAATTGTTTAACCCTGTTGAAAATTTTGAAGGAAAATAAAAAAATTTCAGGACTGTTTAAAATTTTCTAAGCCGCAATACAAAGAGTGGATTAACATGACTATCCAACTGGCTGGAAAATTCTTAAACAAAATCTAAGAAAGTGTTATCTTGCTTTTTGTTTGTGTTATTTTGATTTTTGAAATACGTGGATATTTTCTAAGGACTTATTTCATTTTAATAAGAGAGGAAATAATATGACATTTCCGAATAAAATAAACACGTTGAAAGATATTCTAATTGGTTTTGTTTGAATTTTTATTTGCATTCTAGAAATTTTGTAAACAATTTTCATCAGTTAAGAAAATCAATAGAGAGAAGATAAAATTACTTCTTTATAATATTGGGTTGGAAATGTCGATTACAACATTTCTTGGTGGTATAAAATATTTTGGGTATAATTTAAAACCTTAAATACATTGTTTGTATTGTTTGAAGTGCTAAGTTTATTACTTAAAGAAATCATACTAATCATTGAACCAATTAGATAAAAAACAAACACGTGGGTCGCATATATATTACCAGAATTGACTTGAGATAGAGCTAGCTTCGATCGGTTCTCTTAGTCTAGCTCGTACATACTCGAGGCTAAAAGAATTTGAAAGGTTTACATGTCAGCTGTTGTACAAGATCTACAAAAAGGAAAATAGAAGAAAGAACGAATACTTACCTTCACCTGGAGAAACAAGCCAACTTAGTCACGCCACCACGACTTGACGCGCACGTGGCCGTTAGCCCAGGCAAACGATCTGTTCGTGACCAAGTCTGACCAACTGAAACCCGTCTGTCTCCACTCTATTTCTTTGTCCAGCCACTGACGCGGGGAGCCCACCTGTCATCGGTTTCCTCCCGCTGGAGACCAACTCCTACACGAGTTCATCCTGTACCAGTAAAATCCCGGCAAAATCTCCGAGAGTCAGCTGATTCGTTACTCCTTGTCCACGTAAATCCCCCATAAATACCTCCTTCCTCCCGATGTTCAATTCCCGTTGAAACACTAGAAAAATACGGACTGAATCGCTAGATCGATCTAGTCCCAATTTCTTAACCGAAGCTCGGAGTCAAAGTACGGAGGTCTCCTGCCTTTTTCCCATCGCTTTCATCTTTTTGCCTTCGTCCAAGCTCCTTTTGATTTTTCCCCCATCCATATAAGCTCTGGAGCGAGCCGTACGATGTTGTCGGAGTTAGCTGGAATTGCTGCGTTCACCATCGCCACCACCAGAAGGCGCACCAGGACTTTGCTGATCACGCTGACAAGGTCAATGCGTCGAGACAGAGCTGCAACTGTCTTGAAGCCGACCACCTGAGCCTCGACTTCGTCCGCACCTGCACAGTGTCGCAGTCTTCTTCGTCACCAGCGACCTCCCGTAGCCACCGGTATGCTGACATCGTTCAGACTTTTATATCTTGAACATGCGGCATAGATTAGACATTAGTGAAGCGCATGTGTTCTTGTTTTCTCGCGTCCTGCTAGGATCAGTTCGTAAACCACACTGATGTCTTGAAGTTGTAGATGTAGTGGTTCAGACGTTCGATGTTAGTTTTCTTGTACCTGCCTATGCCATAGTCTGATGCTAAGCTAGTAATTGCACCGGTGACCGGTTTCTCGAACTTAATGAAGTTGCACTAGTCTAAACTCTAAATTAGCATGTATTTCCTGGCAATACACCTTAGTATTATGTTTGTAGCGATGTGAACACAAAACATCTTCTCCCCTTGTTCGTTTGCAGACTTAGTTTTTGAATAACCGTGTTATGTGTACTGTAGCCATCGGATCTTAGTTCGTATACACCGCATTGTTCATGATGTCAACTTTCAAATTCCGTGCCTTTTAACTTAGAAAGCAGAATTAGATGATTTTTGTTGCATTAGATTTGTAAATAATTTTTCCATCTAACTGGTATCAATTTTATAATTATAATTGTTTTTTAATCTATCAATTAAAATTTTAAATTTGAATAATATTTTGGCCGTATCTTGAAATACATATATATTTTAGACGATTCTTGTTGTAAATTGGTTCACGTGTTATTCCCCACTCTTAGACTTTGTAACCTACTATTAGCTGAAATAACTATATAACAATAATGTTTGCATATTTTAGTATTTGTTTACATGTATATTTGGCTCTTTTTGGTTGTTTCTTTATTTGCGATGGTTATTGATTTGTGGGAAATTTCCTATACGATAGATTTATTCGGAGTGCGCGAGCGAGTTATATGAGGAAGTAGATCATCACCAATTATAATAAGGCAAGTTACACCACTTGTTCATAATTTTTGTCCCAGTTTTGATTCTATGCCTGTGATTCTCAAATTCTGTAGTATGCATGTGTAGGATGTTCTGGTAGATTTTTTCTTAATATTATTTTGCAAGTGCGATAATTTTGTAGTAAGCCATGAGTAGATCTATACTTAGGATTTCCCCTCCTAATAGGTTACCCCTGTTTTTGCTAAGTATTGCTTGCTATGCTATGTATACAAAGTACCGTTGGGGGGTTCGAAAGACAATGAATTTCTTCTAAGTATAAAGGCTCTCTTGAGCGATCTTTTCTTCTCAAATCCACTTCAAAATAAAACTAAGTTTTCTTCCGGGCGGAATGGTTGTCAGGTCAACGAGTGAGATTTTTTGGTGGAGGCGGCCGCCCAGGAATCAAAGAAGTCTGCCATGTTTCAGAATTCAGAAGCTTCCAGTGCAACCGCAATACATATGGGCTCTGTCTTGGCCTAGTACTTAGTGGGAAACCTCACCTGGGTACCAACATTTGGAGGTTCTTGGCACGGTTGGATCCAGAAGGTAGAGGGGCTACTAAGGGAAAGCCTCTCCATGGTCTTGTCTGTAAAAGGACTTGATCGTGGATTGTGGGTAAAGTGCACAAACTCTCGAGAGTATTGCAATCTGATCGATCAGCCGAGTTCACGGAAAAGAACACTTGAGCATCTGAAGGATGGAGCCTCTGAAGGATCTTCCTCTCTCTTTTCTAAACAAAGTTTTGAAACCCCATGGCGTGAGTAATATCGCAAATGGGTGGGATTTTGGGAACTTGGTGCGTAATATCCAAGTGTCACTTGGTGAGTAATATCCAAGTGTTTGGTTGTTTGGACACTTGGTGAGTAATATCCTCGTGTGCCATTTGACCCTATTTTACTCAAGCAAATGTTTACAAAGTAGGATAAAAACTCTTCCTCTTTTCCACTTACTTAGAGAAAATCGGCTTTATGCAAATGAAATCCAAAGCCTACTAGCCTTGCATGTAGAGTTAGTCTTTCCTTCCTTGGTGTAATTTGCCAATACATTCAAAGTATTTACCCAACTTGTTGGCTGCACGTTTCATGTGCAGAATTTCGGAGATCGTTGAAAGGTGCGCTAGGATCGCGGGTCTTCACTCAACCTGCCTGTGGCATTGATGGGACTCCAAGTTGTATATTTTTCGCTTTTGTTGTAATAATGTAACTCTGGATTATTCGAATCATGTAATAAAGACTTGTGTTTTACATGATATTTCATTAACTGTGAGTGCTAGCTATTGATCCAGGGACTAGCATGCTAATCACAGGGACTTAGGATCTTACTTGATCCGAGGTCGCTACAGTTCTCCTTTGCTAGCACTGCATTTAGCTTTAGTTTTCTTGTGATTTCAGCTTAGAACTTTTTAGTTCTTCTCCATGGATTTGTGAGACTTTCTCACTGATCTTTATTGATTATTATCTTTATGAGTTGTTTCAAATAAGTCGATTGGTGTTGGAAAATAGTAGAAAGTTTCATGCTTATAGTGGTACAAAAGGAAGCTTGTTTTGACTGTGTCTTAGACTTTATCATTTCATGCTAGATGTTACTTTGACCTTATGCTTAGTGCTTATTGCTGTAGCATGACGTGTTCCAAACAATTGAGATTGCTTAATGTGCCTTGAAATAATCATGCGTTGTTTTAGAATACAAAAGCATAATATTGTGGTATTCTCCTTTGATGCTTTGTTTGGGATGACTTGGCACATGATCACACCATGTTATGACTATGAACCATTCACCTTAGCCTCTATGATCATTTAGTTTTTGACTTGTGGTACCACTTTATGCTTTGATTGATAATGTTTTGTTGATCTGCATGATTATGGCCATTATTGCTCTCTTAGTTGGTCGCTCCCAGTCTTTTGCTAGCCTCCACTTGTACTGAGTAAGCTCTACTCATGCATCCAACTCCCAATAAACCAAGTTATTCCAAAGAGTCCACTATAAATTCCTATGCATTGTGTGTTACACCATTCCAAGTATATTCATGTTTTTATCTATCTTCCAAATTAAACTTGTTATGTGAAAAATTAGTGATTAAAGCTCTTGATGGCACATTTTACTTCTTGCACCTAATAAACTTGAACCATTGTATCATCTATGTTGTATATGCCTGCACTTATAAGTTGGGAATTAGCGGAACCATGCTGTCATGAGGAACGCTTTCAACATTGCACCTGTATATATTACCCAGTTGATATCTTGTTTACTTATGTCGGCGGTGTGAAATAAAAGGGGAGTTTGTAAGTCCATGGAGTTATGTATATGTGTTAGAGAAACGCCTGGGCCTCTATCCTAAGCCATGCCTAATCATGGTGGAAACTTGAAGCATCACCATAGTGAGCAATCTATGAAGCATTCTTCTTATAAAAAAAGAGAGATAGAATAAAAAAGAAGATAAAAGAAAAAAAAAGAGGAAAGGGGAGAAAGAAACACCATTTCCCATGGTAAATAAGAAGATTGCTGAGATGCTCATTGTCTGTTGCCTTGTCATTTTGATATGGGATAGCTCCTGTGTCATGGGGCAAGGGGTACCCTGTTGGCGGTTCTCTATGATACACATATACTTACAATGACAAGAACTTGCTTGTGACCAAAGTTGAGTAGCATGAGGAACGACCCTCGTACTAAAGGGACATGAGATTGCCAACTTATGATTTGTCAAGCATATACTCCATATTTGTTTCATTTTAACCTTAATCACTTCAAGATGCTTATGATAGGGGCAATGAGAGCTGAAAGCCAATAAGTACCATAATTTTTGGAAGCTCTTTATGAAACTTGAAATCCCTGCTTCCCTTTATGAAGGGCCTTTCTTTCCACTTTTATATTGAGTCTCCACCTTCTATCTTTATGCACCAATTAAGAGAGCATAGTGTTGGAGATATGCCCTAGAGGCAATAATAAATGTAGTTATTATTATATCTTTGTGTTTATGATAAATGTTTACATTCATGCTATAACAGTATTAACAAGGAAACATTAATACTTGTGTGATTTGTAAACTAAATAAAAGTCCCTAGTAAAGCCTCTTCATAGTACTAGCTTGTTGGTTAATATATGATTGTGGTTTCCCTATCATGAACATTGAGATGTTATTAACAACAATATCATATCATTAGGAGAATGGTGTGAAGGACATACTCCTATAGATAAGCGTAGCATAAAGATCAAGTCATTTTAATAGTTCAGTTGCTATAAGCTTTCTGGTACATAGTAACCTAATTCCTTCGACCATGAGATCATGCTTATCACCATCACCGTAAGGATGCTTTGATGACATGAAACACCACACCGTAACTGGGTGGCTATAAAGGTGGCATTGAGTGTTCGGAAAGTATGAGTTGAGACACATGGATCAAGAGTGGGATTTGTCCATCCATATGATGGATAGATATACTCTGGGCCCTCTCGGTGGAATGTCATCCAATTAGCTTGCAAGCATGTGACTGGCTCACAAGGGATCACATACCACGGGAACGAGAAAAGATTACTTATCGGTAACGAGGTTGAACTAGGTATGTAGAGATACCGACGATCAAAACCTCGGATAAGTAAACTATCGTGAGACAAAGGGAAATTGGTATCATATGTAAGTGGTTCATTCGATCGCAAAGTAATCGTAGAAATATGCGGGAGCCATATGAATTTCCAGATTCCTCTATTGGTTATTGATCGGAGAAGTGTCTCGATCATGTCCGCATAATTCACGAACCGTAGGGAGACACACTTAAGGATTCGATGTTGTTGAGTAGTTATGGAATGATGAGTAAGAGACTTAATGTTGTTCGGAGTCTCGTAAGGGATCCGGGATATTACGAGGAGATCCGGAATGGTCCGGAGAATAAGATTCATATAAGGAAAGTCCTGTTTCGGAGTTGAGGAATGATTCTGGTGTTTTCATCGGGAATGTTCTAGAAGGTTCCGGAAGGTCCGGCACTCCGGAGGGGAAGGGTACATGAATGTGTCATGACAATGTGGAATGGTTGCATCATGTACTAGGTATCATGGCTGAGCAAAATAAAGGGATAAATCAAATCCTAGTTTGAAAAGTCAAACGCCAATTTGAAAAGTCAAACAGCAGTTTTGCTTGGTGGAGGGAGAGTAGGAAACCTACTTGGGGAGAAGTTCCTCTCCCTCCACCCGCCGGCCAAGGAGGCCGACTTGGGGGAGGACTCCCTCCCCTTGGCCGGCGCCCTCCCACCTATAAAAGGAGGGGCAGGGGTGCCCCTCTTCCCTACACCTCTCTCCACCAAAACCCTAGCCCTAGCCGCCGGCCACCACAAGTCGCCGCCGCCCTAGGGTTTGCCCTAGCCGCCGAGTTGGGGCTCTCCCCAAGCCCTAGCCACCGGCCTAGCCTCCTACCTTGGTGCCTCTAAACTCTAGATCACCAAGGCCTCTCTCATAGTCCACCATACTCGCTCCGGCTTGAGGCGAAGCCCTGCGAGATCTCCCCTCTACTTCCGGTACCATGCCGTCGTGCTGCCGGAATCGCGAGGAGAGTACTACAACCTCCGCTGCCTGCTGGAAAAAGGGAGAGGTAGGTCTTCATCGAGTACCGAACGTGTGACCGACTGTGTAAGCGCTGCCGAAACGCAGCGCCAGAAGGATCGTCTATGCGATCTTGAGATCGGCAAGAGTACGACTACATCACCGACGAGAATCTGCTCTCGTTAACAGCTTTGGAATCTTCGAGGGTGAGTTCCTCTATCGACTCGTTGCTACAATCTAGTAGATAGATCTTGGCTTGTTTGTTTGCATGCGGTAGAATTTTTTTGTTTTCCATGCTACGAACCCCTATAGTGGTATCAGAGCCGTGTCTATATGTAGATCTGTTGCACGAGTAGAACACAATGGTCATTGTGGGCGGTGGTGCTGTTATTATCAATTGCTTCTTATGTACTTTGCATCTTGAGGTATGATGGGATGAAGCGGCCCGGGCTAATCTTACATGACATCGTTCATGATACTTGCTCCACGCTCAACATGCAACTTGTATTGCATAAGTGGCTTTGCGGGTGTCTGTCTCTCCCATTATAGTATAGATCCAATTTACAACGGGCACTTGATAGTTCAAACATCAACGTTGTGGTTCCTGTTCATAAGTTTGATCGACACTTATTGAAAGCCCCAAACCACGTAAAATATGCAAAGAAAGTTAGAGGCGTCTAACTTTGTTTTGCAGGGGTGTGCTGTGATGTGATATGGCCATGATTGTGATTATATTTGATGTATGCAATGTTCCTTATTGTAAGTTGGCAACCGGCAGGAGCCATATGGTTGTATTTATTTTCTGTTAAGACCCGCGTGTCTATTCAAAGTAGTTGTAATAGTTGGAGCTGGTGGACGATAACCATGAAACGGCGCCATTGACCTTGACGCTATGCCGGTGATGATGGAGATCATGTTCGTGCTTGAAGATGGAGATCGGAAGCATAAGAAGAAAGGCCATATCATATCACATATTATGAATTGCATGTGATGTTAATCCTTTATGCATCTTATATTGCTTAGTTAACGACGGTAGCATTATAAGATGATCCCTCATGCACATTAATTTCAAGTTTTAAAGTGTTCATCCTTAGTAAGCACCGTTGCTAAAGCTTGTTGTTTCGAAGCACCACGTGATGATCGGGTGTGTTAGATTCTGCAAGTGTATACAACATGAGCAAGCCAGATTTGCTCATGCGGAAGCTAAGGTTTGATCTTGACAAGCCTAACATGTACAGACATGGTCTCAGAACACGGATCACCGAAAGGTAAAGCATGAATCATATAGTAGATATGATGAACATGTCGATTGTTCGCCATTGAAGCTACATCAACTCTCGTGATGATCGGTTTTGATGTGGTGGATTTGGTTCGTGTAATCACTAAAACAATGTGAGGGATATTGTTTTGGGTGGGAGTTAACCTAGATTAATTTAACTATTAATTAGAACTCAATTTGTCATAAACTTAGTCCAAACTATTGCAAATATGTTGTAGATCAATGGCGGCCCCTACCATCAATTTTAATGCGTTCCTAAAGAAAGAAAAGTTGAAAAAACAATGGAAGCAACTTCGCGGATTGGTTCTGCAATTTGAGGATTGTCCTCAATGCTGGTAATTTGACCTATGTGCTGGATGCACCGCTGGGTGACCCGCCTGCAGCTGATGCTACCGATGAAGTAAAGAATGTTTACCTTGCTCGGAAGAATCAGTACTCCACAGTTTAGTGTGCTATCTTGTATGGTTTGGAATCGGAGCTTCAGAAAAGGTTTGAGAACCATGACCCACATGATATTGTCCGTGAACTCAAATTGATATTTGAGACTCACGCGGCAGTTGAGAGTTATGAGGCTTCTGAAAAGTTCTTTAACTGCAAGATGGAAGAGGGCAGCTCCGTTAGTGAGCATGTGCTTAAGATGTCTGGGCACGCAAACAAACTCCAAAGCTTGGGTATAGTGATTCCTAATGCTTTGGGGATTTACCGTGTCCTCCAATCACTGCCACCAAGTTACAAGAACTTTGTGATGAACTACAATATGCAAAGCATGAACAAGCAGTTGCCAGAACTCTTCTCCATGTTGAAATCTGCATAAGTGGAGATCAAGAAAGAGCACCAAGTGTTGATGGTCAATAAGACCACCAAATTCAAGAAAGGCAAGTCTAAGCAAAAGGGAAACTTCAAGAAGGGCGGTAAGAAAGTTTCCGCACCGGCGAAGAAGACCAAGGCTGGACCTAAGCCTGATACTGAGTGCTTTTACTACAAGGGAGAAGGTCACTGGAAGCGGAATTGCCCAAAGTACTTGGCGGATTTGAAGAACGACAACATCAAGAAGAAAGGTATATTCGATATACATGTTATTGATGTGTATCTCACTAGTACTCGTAGTAGTGCCTGGGTATTTGATACTGGTTCGGTTGCTCATATTTGTAACTCGAAACAGGTGCTGCAGAATAAACAGAAGCTAGCGAAGAACAAGGTGAAGATGCGCGTTGGAAATGGATCAAAGGTTGATGTGATCGCGGTCGGCACGCTACCTCTTCATCTACCATCGGGATTAGTTTTATACTTAAATAATTGTTATTTGGTGCCTACGTTAAGCATGAACATTATATCGGGATCTTGTTTATTGCGAGACGGTTACTTGTTTAAGTCCGAGAATAATGGTTGTTCGATTTATATGAGTAATATGTTTTATGCACATGCACCTTTGATAGATGGTATATTCTTATTGAATCTCGATAGTGGAAATACACATATTAATAACATTGAAGCTAAACGTTTGAAATTGAGCGATAACTCGACCTATATGTGGCACTGTCGTCTTGGTCACATTGGAGTGAAGCGTATGAAGAAACTCCATTCCGATGGACTTCTTGAATCACTTGATTTCGAATCACTTGAAAGATGTGAAGGATGTCTGATGGGTAAAATGACTAAGACTCCATTTTCTGGTATGATGGAGCGAGCTACGGACTTATTGGAAATCATACATACCGATGTGTGTGGTCCAATGAGTGTAGCATCACGCGGTGGTTATCGTTATGTTCTTACCTTCACGGATGACTTGAGTAGATATGGGTATATCTATTTCATGAAACATAAGTCCGAAACTTTCGAGAAGTTTATGGAATTTCAAAGTGAGGTGGAGAATCAACGTAACAAGAAGATTAAATTTCTACGTTCTGATTGTGGAGGTGAATATCTAAGTTACGAGTTTGGCGAGCATTTAAAGAAATGCGGAATACTTTCACAATTGACACCACCGGGAACACCACAGCGTAATGGTGTGTCCGAACGTCGTAATCGAACTCTCTTAGATATGGTTCATTCTATGATGTCACTTACAGATTTACCGCTATCATTTTGGGGTTATGCATTAGAAACAGTCGCATTCACTTTAAATAGGGCACCATCTAAATCCGTTGAAATGACAGCGTATGAATTATGGTTTTGGAAGAAACCTAAATTTTTGTTCCTTAAAGTTTGGGGTTGCGAAGCCTATGTAAAGAAGTTACAACCGGACAAGCTTGAACCCAAAGCGGAAAAATGCGTCTTCATAGGATACCCGAAGGAAACTATTGGGTATACCTTCTATCATAGATCCGAAGGCAAAATCTTCGTTGCCAAGAATGGATCCTTTCTAGAGAAGGAATTTCTCTCGAAAGAAGTGACTGGAAGGAAAGTAGAACTCGACGAGGTTGTTGAACCTTCTCTCGGACTTGCGAGTAGCGCAGCACCGGAAGAAGTTCCTGTGGCGCCTACACCAATAAGAGAGGAAGATAATGATGATGATCATGAAACTTCGGTTGAAGTTGCTACAGAACCTCGCAGGTCAACGAGAACTCGTACCACTCCTGATCGGTATGATCCCGTTATGAGTGTCATGTTGGTGGACAACACCGATGACCCTGCAACATATGAGGAAGAGATGATGAGCCCAGATTCCAATAAATGGCAAGAGGCCATGAAATCCGAAATTGGATCCATGTACGAAAACCAAGTATGGACTTTGGTGGACTTATCGGATGGCCGGAAGGCTGTCGAGAACAAATGGATTTTCAAGAACAAAACAGATGCTGATGGTAATGTTACTGTCTATAAAGCTCGACTTGTCGCAAAAGGGTTTCGACAAATTCAAGGAGTTGACTATGATGAGACTTTCTCACCAGTAGCGAAGCTAAAGTCTGTGAGGATTATGTTAGCAATCGTTGCATATTACGATTATAAAATATGGCAGATGGATGTCAAAACAACGTTCCTCAATGGAGACATTGATGAAGAGTTGTATATGATGCAACCCAAAGGTGTTGTCGATCCTAAAGACGCTAACAAGCTATGCAAACTTCAACGGTCCATATATGGGTTGAAGCAAGCATCCCGAAGTTGGAATCAACATTTTTATAAGGTAATCAAAAGTTTTGGTTTTATACAAACTTATGGAGAAGCTTGTATTTACAAGAAGTGAGTGGGAGCTCTGTAGCATTCTTAATACTATATGTAGATGACATATTGTTGATTGGGAATGATGTAGACCTTCTTAATAGTGTCAAGGAATATTTGAATAATAGTTTTTCAATGAAAGATCTTGGCGAAGCAGCTTACATATTAGGCATAAAGATTTATAGAGATAGATCGAGACGCCTAATATCATTGTCACAAAGTACATATTTGGACAAAGTTCTCAAGAGGTTTGGAATGGAAGATAGCAAGAAAGGGTTCTTGCCCATGTTTCCCAATACGACCTTGAGTAAAACTCAAAGTCGTGCAACGGCAGAAGATAGAGAAAGAATGAGTAAGACTCCCTATGCCTCAGCCATAGGATCTCTAATGTATGCCATGCTATGTAATAGACCCGACATTGCATATGCTGTTAGTTTGACTAGCAGATATCAAAGTGATCCAGGAGTGGATCATTGGACAGCAAAAACATCCTTAAGTACTTGAGAAGAACTAAGGATATGGTTCTTTCTTATGGAGGTGATGAACAACTCGTTGTTAATGGTTACACCGATGCTAGTTGGAACACCGATCCGGATGATTCTAAATCACAATCTGGATACGTATTTACTTTGAATGGTGCAGCAGTTAGCTGGAGGAGTGCAAAGCAAAGCGTTGTGGCGAGATCTTCAACTGAATCGGAATACATAGCTGCTTCGGAGGCTTCACAAGAAGCGATATGGATGAAGGAGTTCATTACAGAGCTCGGTGTGGTTCCAAGTGCGCTGGACCCAATGTCTATCTACTGTGATAACATGGGCGCCATAGCCAATGCGCAAGAACCAAGGTCACACAAGAAGCTGAAGCACATCAAGCAACATTTTCACGCTATTCGAGAACATGTCCAAGATGGTGACATAAAGATTTGCAAAGTACACACAGATCTGAATGTGGCGGATCCATTGACTAAACCTCTCCCGAGGGCAAAACATGACCAACACCAAACTTTCATGGGTGTTCGGTATATTACCATGTAATCTAGATTAGTTGACTCTAGTGCAAGTGGGAGACTGTTGGAGATATGCCCTAGAGGCAATAATAAATGTAGTTATTATTATATCTTTGTGTTTATGATAAATGTTTACATTCATGCTATAACAGTATTAACAAGGAAACATTAATACTTGTGTGATTTGTAAACTAAATAAGAGTCTCTAGTAAAGCCTCTTCATAATACTAGCTTGTTGGTTAATAGATGATTGTGGTTTCCCTATCATGAACATTGAGATGTTATTAACAACAAGATCATATCATTAGGAGAATGGTATGAAGGACATACTCCTATAGATAAGCGTAGCATAAAGATCAAGTCATTTTAATAGTTCAATTGCTATAAGCTTTCTAATACATAGTAACCTAATTCCTTCGACCATGAGATCATGCTTATCACCATCACCGGAAGTATGCTTTGATGACATCAAACACCACACCGTAACTGGGTGGCTATAAAGGTGGCATTGAGTGTTCGGAAAGTATGGGTTGAGACACATGGATCAAGAGTGGGATTTGTCCATCCATATGACGGATAGATATACTCTGGGCCCTCTCGGTGGAATGTCATCCAATTAGCTCGGAAGCATGTGACTGGCTCACAAGGGATCACATACCACGGGAACGAGAAAAGAGTACTTATCGGTAACGAGGTTGAACTAGGTATACAGAGATACCGACGATCAAAACCTCGGATAAGTAAACTATCGTGAGACAAAGGGAAATTGGTATCGTATGTAAGTGGTTCATTCGATCGCAAAGTAATCGTAAAAATATGCGGGAGCCATATGGATTTACAGATTCCTCTATTGGTTATTGATCGGAGAAGTGTCTCGATCATGTCCGCATAATTCACGAACCGTAGGGAGACACACTTAAGGATTCGATGTTGTTAAGTAGTTATGTAATGATGAGTAAGAGACTGAATGTTATTCGGAGTCTCAGAAGGGATCCGGGATATTACGAGGAGATCCGGAATGGTCCAGAGAATAAGATTCATACAAGGAAAGTCCTGTTTCGGATTTGGGGAATGATTCCGGTGTTTTCATCGGGAATGTTCTAGAAGGTTCCGGAAGGTCCGGCACTCCGGAGGGGAAGGGTACATGAATGTGTCATGACAATGTGGAATGGTTGCATCATGTACTAGGTATCATGGCTGAGCAAAATAAAGGGATAAATCAAATCCTAGTTTGAAAAGTCAAACGCCAATTTGAAAAGTCAGACGGCAATTTTGCTTGGTGGAGGGAGAGTAGGAAACCTACTTGGGGAGGAGTTCCTCTCCCTCCACCCGCCGGACAAGGAGGAAGAATTGTGGGAGGAATCCCTCCCCTTGGACGGCGCCCTCCCACCTATAAAAGGAGGGGCAGGGGTGCCCCTCTTCCCTACACCTCTCTCCACCAAAACCCTAGCCCTAGCCGCCGGCCACCACAAGTCGCCCCTGCCCTAGGGTTTGCCCTAGCCGCCAAGTTGGGGCTCTCCCCAAGCCCTAGCCACCGGCCTAGCCTCCTCCCTTGGTGCCTCTAAACCCTAGATCACCAAGGCCTCCCTCATAGTCCACCATACTCGCTCCGGCTTGAGGCGAAGCCCTGCGAGATCTCCCCTCTACTTCCGGTACCACGCTGTCATGCTGCCGGAATCGCGAGGAGAGTGCTACAACCTCCGCTGCCTGCTGGAACAAGGGAGAGGAATGTCTTCATCGAGTACCGAACGTGTGACCGACTGCGGAAGCGCTGCCGGAACGCAGCGCCGGAAGGATCGTCTACGCGATCTTGAGATCGGCAAGAGTACGACTACATCACCCACGAGAATCTGCTCTCGTTAACCGCTTTGGAATCTTTGAGGGTGAGTTCCTCTATCGACTCGTTGCTACAATATAGTAGATAGATCTTGGCTTATTTGTTTGCATGTGGTAGAATTTTTTGTTTTCCATGCTACGAACCCCTACACATAGTTGTCATTCTTAGTTCTATGTGTATTGTCCCAAAACTTATTGATTCATTCATAATGTTGATATTTCTTGTTCTTGAACTATTTGTATCTAGTCACCCTTATGAACTTTGAAGGTGTCATATGCATTTATGTTTTGCTACTCCTTGAGGGAAAAGCTGAATGCCACTATGCTATGGTTTATATATGTGAAACAAACAAACGTCTTTCAATGCATTGTTATTCATGAATATTTGTTTGTATCCTTTCATGTTGCAGCATAGTTGCTTTGTCTTATTGTTAGAACTACATCTTTCTTGCACATGTTTAGAGTACTATGATCCCAGCTATCAATGCTTTACAAATATTTTGATCAAGATTGTGATGGTGCATGTCACCTCAAAAATTATTCTTTTTATCACTTGCCTACTTGAGGACGAGCAGGAGTTAAGCTTGGGGATGCTTGATATGTCATAAACGTATCTACAATTTTTGATGCTCCATGCTTGTTTAGAATCAACTTTGCTATGTTTTGTCTACACTTTGAGGTATTTTTATACACTTTCTGGAACTAACCTATTGACAAGTTGCCACAGTGCCAGGTCCCTATTTTTTGCCGTTTTTGGTTTCAGAAAAGCTAAAAAATGAATATTCTCAGAATTAGACGGGACAAAAGCCAATATGCCCATTTTTCCCAGAGCAACACGGAAACACGAAGCATAGACGGAGGGGGACACCAGGGCGGCCACACCATATGGTGGCGCGAGTGGCCCTTGGTGGTGCCACCAGGGGGTGTGGGCCCCCTGGCTACCTCCTCGCCTCGCCTCTTCGCCTATAAGAAGCTCCCGAGGAGAAAACCCTAGATGAATCGGCATACATCCATGAAAACCTCCACAGCGCCACCGCCACCGAAGGGGAGATTCGGGGGACAGAAGTCTTTGTTCCGGCACCCTGTCGGGACGGGGAAGTGCCCCCGGAGCCATCTCCATCGATCTCCACCACCATCTCCATCACTGTTGCTGATTCCCATGGTGAGGAGGGAGTAGTTCTTCCTCGAGGCTAAGGGCTCTACCGGTAGCTATGTGTTCATCTCTCTCCCTATGCATTATCATATTGTGGTCATGAGCTTTGTAATCAAGTAGATATACCTTGCTACTCAAGTGCTTTAATAGATCTCTAGCTCTCCCCACGTGTGTGAAAGTGACAGCATGCACCGTGGTGGCACTTAGGCTAGAGAGTACATAAATACTTATCATGAGTATATTTTGAGTTGGTTGGCTCTATAAAATTGTGGTGTTTGTTGGAACCATCTAGCGCTCAAGGTGACAGTGTGGGGTTATCTAGTTGGGGAAAGCGAACTTTGAGGTGTGCTGTTATAGCCCTACCATGGATTAGAGTATCCAACCAGAAAGAGTAGTATCATGAAGAGAAGATATTTATATGAGAGAGTGTTCACTAGTGAAAGTATGATCCCTAGGCCTTGTTTCTAAACAATGAAACACCGTTCACAACTAGATCTGTTACATGTTTGCTTGCTTCCAGTCTCTTCCACGTCGTCAAGCTCTTTTCTGGCACCGTTGTCTTATAATCATCCATACTACTTGTATTTCACTATATCTTCGCCGAACTAGTGCACCTATACACCTGACAAGTGTCTTCGGTGTGTTGGGGACACAAAAGACTTCTTGTATCTTGATTGTAGGGTTGCTTGAGAGGGATACCTTTGACCACTGATATGTCCGAAACGTATCTAATTTCCCGAACAATTTTGCTATTGTTTCTCGTCTAAACTTGTGTGATTTGGATACAACTAACACGGACTGACGCCGTTTTCAGCAGAATTACCTTGGTGTCTAGTTTTTGTGCAGAAAATCAACTATAAGGAAAAATCCCGGAAAATATGCCAAAAATTATATTTTGCCAGAAGATCCATGGAGCCAGAAGACGAAACGGAGTGGAGGCCTGGGGGGCCCACACCCCTGCCAGGCACGGGTGGGCCCTTCCCACGCCTAGGGGGTGCGGCCACCCCAGGCACCCCCTCGGGCTCCCTCTTCACCTATAAGTTACCCCTTGACCTAAAAACCGTGGGGGGGGGGGGTCGACGTTTTTCCAGAAAGAGTTCCGCTCCGCCGCCACCATCAGAAACCAAGATTCGGATCCAGAAACTCCGTCCTGGCACACTGCCAGGACGGGGAATTTGGAGAGGATCATCGCCATTGTCATCACCAACGCCTTTCCATCAACCATCGATGTTTCCCGCGTCCACGAGTGAGTAATCCCCTGCTGTAGGCTATGGGGGTGATAGGGATTGGATGAGTTCTATCATGTAATCGAATAAGATTGTTAGGGCATAGTGCCTAGTATGTCTATTAGTGCTATTTGACTTTGTTGCAACTTGTTGTGCTTAATGCTTGTCACTTGGGCCCGAGTGCCATGATCTCAGATCTGAACTTATTATTGAATCATTATGATAGTATTGTTTGTGATCTTATCTGCAAGTTGTGTACACATATCATTGTCCGGATCCAAAGGCCCCGAAGTGACAAAAATTGGGACAACCGGAGGGGATGACTGTGGTGTGAGGATCACATGTGTTTATGGAGTGTTAATGCTTTGCTCCGGTGCTCTATTAAAAGGAGCACCTTAATTGCCAGTAGTTCCATAGAGGCCCCGCTGCCACGGGCTGGCTGGACAGAATATGTTGTGCAAGTTCTCATTGCGAGCACGCATGACTATATATGGAGCACATGCCTAGGATTGTTTATTACTTGGATGCTTATTCTTATTTATCTGCAATGCCCTAGATCTTGAAGTTACATGTTTAGACTCGTCCATGCGACGCTCGTCCATCCATCCCTATGCCTACCGCACTCGAATCCCACTGTTTACTGTTACTGTTACTATTGCTCATGTTTTACTGTTGTTGTTGCTTTGTTGTCGCTACTACCAAATTTTTGCTACTGATAAACTTCTGTGAGCAAGAACTATTTCTAGGTGCAGCTGAATTAACAACTCAGTTGTTAAGGCTTGCAAGTATTCTTTGGATCCCCTTGGGTCGAATCAATAAATTGGTTAATACTACCCGCGAAGACTGTTGCGGTCCCCTACACTTGTGGGTCATCAAGACTATTTTCTGGCGCCATTGCCGGGGAGCATAGCTTTATTTGTAAGTCCACTTGGATCTACTATTGTTCACTGCTACTCCTTTCATCATAGGGAAGTCTCGTGATGGGAAGTTTCCTATTTTACCATCCACTACAAGGAGAGGTACAGTCCTAAACACCTCTGTTTCTCTTGATTCCCCGTCTGTTATAAGTAAGCTTGTCACACCACCACCACATACTCATGCTACACACACTGCTACTACTGCTGAATCTGAAACTGCTTTTGATGCTCATGATGTTACTTCTATTGTGCTTGATGTGAGTGGTTCATTAGGTCCTTTCCTAGATGCTACTATGGCTAGTCTAGGAAACACTGAAGCTCCTAGTGAAGACACTGTTACACCTGTTAGCTCACCTGAGTCTAGAGAGAGTTATGATATTAATGATGGTTACATTGAGTTCACTGATGAATTTGTTGAAGAGTGCCGAAACACACATGGTACTAGTGCTATTTAGAGTCTCCTTGCTAGGTGTACCATTATGCCTAAACTGTCCTCTGATCCTAAGTTTGCCACCTCTCCCATAGATATTAAAGATAAAGATTATGATTTCTCTCTTGATTTATCCTATTTGGACATTGTTGAGAAAGAACCTTTTTGTGGGACTGAAAATGAGAGTGTTGTGGCTCACATGAATGAGCTTTATACTATGAGTGCTTTGTTCTTTGATGATTTTAAGATGCATAAGTACTTTGTTACTAACATCTTCCCTTTTTTCACTAAAAGGAAAAGCTAGGGCTTGGTTTAATAGATTACCTCCTGGTTCCATTGATAGCCCTGATTGTTTGATTGCTTCTTTCTTCCAGAAATATTTTCCTTCCAGTGCTAGACATGCTGCTTTGCAGAGGCTTTTAGATTTTAAACAGGGAGAAGAAGAGAAATTGCATGAGTCATGGACAAGGTTATGTGCCTTGATTCATGCACATCCTGGATGTCCATTACCTAAGAATGAGCTTCTTGATATTTATTAGAATGGACTAACTGATGATTCTAGGACATACCTAGATAGCTTTGCTGACTATGTTTTTAGGAAAAGGACTCCTACAGATGCTGAAGAGTTAATGGCTAAAATAAGCAAGAATTATGATGATTGGACTTCAACTGAGCTAAATACACCTGAGCCTATTACTCCTGAACCAGTTGTGCCTGAACCAGTTCCAACACCAACACCAAAGAAGAGGGGAGTTATTGCATTAAATGATGAAGTGATGAAGGAAGCTAAGAAATGTCTAAAGGAGAAAGGTATTAGAGCTGAAGATGTGAAGAATCTACCTCCTATAGAAGAATTATGTAAGCCAATTCCCCACTCATCTACTATTGAGGTACACTCTCTCCACTTTAATGAAGGTGATACTCCCTATGGCAAGCCTCCTGATCAATGCTTAGAGGAACTTGACACATTTATTGTTAAACAAGGTAATTTTAATAAACAAGTTCAGAATCATTTATTAGAAAACTCTAGAGCTATTAAAGAGTTGAAAGATATTGTGGAAAGAACTTCTATGATATTAAAATGCTTTGTAAACACTTTCAAATGGTTCAAACCCAACTTGATCAACTTGCTAAGGTACAAAAGGATATGCTAGTTAATGCCTCAGGAGATAAACAAGATTATGGAATTAGAACTAGGAGTGGTATAGCTACTCAAGATCCTTTATATCCTGAAGGACACCCTAAAAGAATTGAGCAGGATTATCAACAAGGTGAAAGTAGTGGTAGCCCTCGTAAGAGAAAGAAAAAGAAACATAAGATGGTTGAGGAACCACTTGAACCTGCTATAGATCCTAATAGTATATATGTATCTGATGCTGAAACTGAGAGTGGTAATGGTAATAATGATGCTCCTGATAAGTAGGAAGTTGAGGAAGAACCTGAGAAGCACACTAAGAACACCAGGTACACTAAGGAAGATTTTATTGCTAAGAAACATGGTAGTGAGAGAGAATCTTGGGTGCAGAAACCTATGCCTTTTCCAGGTAAGAAACACAAGTCAAATGAGGAAGAACACTACAACAAGTTTTGTGAGTGGATGAAACCTTTATTTTTGCAAATTCCTTTGACTGATGCTATTAAGTTGCCTCCTTATTCAAAGTATATGAAGTATATTTTCTCTAATAAAAGGAAGATTCCTAATGAGGAGATTTCTACTTTGCTTGCTAATTACTCCTTCAATGGTAAAGTTCCAAAGAAACTTGGTGATCCAGGTATAACAACTATTCCTTGATCTATTAAGAATAATTATGTTAGAACTGATTTATGTGATTTGGGAGCTGGAGTTAGTGTTATGCCTTTTTATCTCTACAAAAGACTCCAGCTAGAAAAGTTGATACCAACCGATATATCTTTGCAAATGGTTGATAAGTCAACTACTATTGCTGTTGGTATATGTGAGGATGTTCCTGTTCAAGTGGCTCATAATTGCTTAGTTTTAACTGATTTTGTTGTGCTTGAGATGCCTGAAGATGATAATTTGTCTATTATCCTTGGGAGAACTTTTCTTAATACTACAGGTGCTGTCATTAATTGTAATCAAGGAAAATTAACATTCAATATTAATGACAAAGAGCATACTATCTATTTCCCCAAGAAGGTTGCTAGAAGCTATTGCCTGAATTCCCTTGAAAATATTGAGAGCATCAAGGTTGGAGAAATATATTGTCCCATTCCATAGGAAAATTTTGAAACTATTATGATTGGGACCATTGCTATCAAGTATGAGGTAACATAATCACCTTGTGGAATGCAAAGTTTTGTTTCATATAAGATTGTTTTGGTAACAAGACTTGATCAACCTTGTTAATAAAAGGATTTTTATGAAAAAAATAATGCTTTCATTGTGGTTATACTTGCTTTCTTTTACTTTTCTCCTTCCTAGTCTTTGTTTTTCTTTTGCTAGCTTTGGTTTTGCTAGTTGTTTGCTTGTTAGAGTGCCTTAGAACTTCTGTATTTTGGCTTTTGGTTTGCTTTTGCTTCTTCTAAAAAAACTGTTTCTGCGAGAAAATCAATTTTCATACCCTGAAAATTGGCCAAAAATAAAGTTCCCCAAAAAATTCCAGAAAATTCAAAATAAAATTTTCCTCGAAAAAAGGGGCAGAGGGACACCTGGAGTGACCCAGGGGGCCACCCCAGGCACCCACACCCATGGTGGGCGCGACCCCCCTACACGTGGCGACTAGGTGGGGTGTGGCCCACCTAGGCCCCTCCAAAGTGTCTCCTCCCAGCCATCTTCTTTATCTCTCAAAAAACACCGGAAAACTTGCTCAAGCTCGAGTTCCTGTTGTTCTTGCTCGCAATTTTCGATCTCCTTGCTCAGCCCCTCTTTGCTGTTGATTTTTGGAGGGATTGCTCCTTAGTATGTGCCTCCTCCACTTGTCCAATTAGATTTGTGATTGATAGATTGTATCTTGAGTATTTTGCTGCTATAGGTGACAGGTTGTGTGAGCTTGCATGCTTGTTCTATGCTTAGAGATTTCATTTGATGCATGTGTGACCCTCTATCAAGTTCCTATAGTATTTTGTCATCATTTATCAACTTGGAAATCACTTGGTTTTTTGTTTGTCTAAAAATTTCAGAAAAGAGTGGTCATGGACAACCACACATTTGGAGAGATATTTGAGGGTGATGCACCTAGGAGGGCAAGGCCTTCAAGATCATCCTCCCGAGCCAGGCCCTCATACAATGAGGATCTTATCACTCCGCGATTCGCCGACAAGGGAGATGAGGGGGATGCTCACCTTTCCACCTTTCCTTGCCCAACCTTTTTGTAGGCTGGTGGGATTCTTGATGATTTTACAACCTTGGTTCGGAGGGCTGGACTAACAAGACTTATGCAGGATGAGAGCGTGCAATATGCTGCGCTCACTAAAACATTTGTGGAGAGCTTCTCCTTTACTAACAACATGTTCAATCCAGATATTTCTTTCAAAATTTATGGCAGGTCTTACAATATGACATTGAAGAAATTTTGTGAGGCTCTGGGACTTGGTACAGTTGGGTCGGCAAAGAAGATTCCAGCTCAACCCGCCAATTTGTTGGAGCTCTACCGCGGGATAACCAATGATGATGACCGTAGAGCTCAACGGGGGAAGATAAGAAATATTCAACTCCCAGCCATCAGGTACTTTGCTTACTATCTTGCCACTAGTGTTCTTGGTAGGGGGAACACTAGTAATATTTCCAACTATCATTTGGCATTCCTAGTTGCTGTGCTCAACAATGATACTAAGTACAATCTTGGTTCTCTCATTGCTCGTCGCTTAACTGGTAAGGGGCCCATTTATGGGAGAATTATTGCTACGCGTGTTACTGCTGCCTTGGACCTTGTTGTTGATCCAAATGATACAGTTTTGGCCCCTCAAAGGCTTGATCTTGCTGCCATGAAGGCACATCACTTTGTCACCACTAGCTCTACCCTTGAGAACTTGGTTTATAGAATGATGTTTATTGACGGGGAAGAGAGAGAGAGATCCCTCTCCCCCAAACCACTTTGTTCAGTATTTCTCAGGGACCTATGTCACGCTCCAAGGAGGAGATGGATGACAAGCTGCGTGTTCTTGGCTTCCATGGACACTATCAGGGGGAAGCGCCCTCATACGACCCCTCTGCATATTACACAGGGGAGTCCTCAAGCTCGTACCAGGACGAAGGAGCCTCCTCGTCGTACTATGGAGGTGCACCTACTTGGGCACCATGGGATTGAGCCCTACTTAGGCCAAAAGCCTAAGCTTGGGGGAGGTATACCGACATCACACTCATCTATATATCATGTTCGGTCGGTTCTTTGTATATCCATTGTTTCGCTTTCTTTTTGGTTTTTGTTTCTACTTTCCCAAAACAGAAAAATACCAAAAATATTTTTGTCGTTTCTTTTGCTTTGTTTGGTTTGCTTTTGCTTTGTTTGCTTGTTTGAAAAATCGAAAACACCAAAAATATTTGTTCTTCTTCTTTGGTTTTGTGAGTTATTTGCAGGGTTCAGCCGTCCTCAGTGGATTTTGGCTTCATGTTATTATTCAAGTCACACAAGTGAAGGGCAATAATGAAGATTAAGACAACTTGAGGAATGATAACAAACTCTATTTATTTTCATTTTTGTACATATACTCATCATTGTGAGTGTGCTTAGTCTGTTCATTGTAAGGAGTATGTTACTGATGGATGCTTAGTAGTTCTTGCTTCTCTGTGATTAGCTCCAGCTTGCTAATAGTTTATAGCATGTCATATGAATGTTTGATTGCATTGTTTTATTCATTTTTTGGTATGAAATAGTGGTATCCTCCTCTGAAAGTTTCATGTGAATCGACTTGGCACATTCTCGCGCATGCATATGACTAAACAATAGTCAGTAAGCCTCAATGATTTATTTTACCTTAAAGTTCTTGTATCACTTTCATGCCATAATTAGTCTTGTTTTTTTGCAAGCATGATTATGAGTTTATGACAATTATTGCTCTCTCGTTTGTCGCTCCCTCTCTTTTGCTAGCCTTCACTTGCACTGAGTATGAGCTCTACTTGTGCTTCCAACCACCCCCCAAAACCATTATTGCCAACTGTGTCCACCATACCTACCTATTAGTATCGTTTGCTATTTCAGTGCATATTCTATATGCCTTGTTTTCTTCCAAATAAAATGTTTGTCTGTTTTGATAAAGTTAGTTAGTAAAGCTCTCACGAACTTGATGGAACAATTTATTCCTTGCACTTAATAATCCTAAACCATTGTGACTTGTCCATGAAAGTTATATGCTTGCAAATTATAGGTTGAGAGTTAGCAGAACTGTGCTGTCAAGGGGAACGCTTTCAACACTTATGGATACCTATCCAGTTGATACTTTGCTCTTTTGTTTACGGATGTCAACAGTGTGAAATAAAAGGGGAGCTTGTGAGTTCATGGAGTATATATATGTGTTAGAGAAACGCCTGGGCCACTAGCCTAAGCCAGGCCTAATCATGGTGGAAACTTGCAGCATCACCATAATGAGCATTCTGTGAAGCATCCTCAATAAAAAGCTATGCACATAGTAAATAAAAAGATTGCTGAGATGCTTATTGTCTGATTGCCTTGTCATTTTGATCACGGGATAGCTCCTGTATCATGTGCAAGGGGTACCCTGTTGGTGGTTCTCTATGATATGCATGTATGTACAATGACAAGAACTTGCAGGTAACCAAAGTTGAGTAGCATGCGGAGCGGCCCTCCTACTCAAGGGACATGGGATTTCTAGTTTATGGTCTGTCAAGCATATAACTCATATTGGACCACACTTTCACCTTAACCATATGAGATGCCTATGATAGGGGCAATGAGAGCTCAAAGCTAATGAGTACCTTCCTTTCAGCATTAGGAAGCCTTTCAAACTTTCCAAAACCTTTTCACTTCCTTGTTGAGTCACCACTTATTCTATGAGCACTTTCTTGAGAGCATAGTTGTCATTCTTGTGTTTGTCTCAAAACTTGATTAATTATGTCATGACTTTGATCCTTGTACCTCTGATATCTTTACTTCTAGTATTCATGTGAACTTCAGAGGTGTCTTGGCATTCATATTGTGCTCTACAAACAAAGGCAAGCGAGATAGCATTCTATCATATCTTACTATGAGCATTGCAATGTTGCTTATGTTTATGTTCCATGTTACTTATTATTATTGAGTTGGTTTCTCTTCATAGCTTGCAATGACTATTGAGTAGACTTGGTTGCATACTTCTTATTATGAATGGTTTAAGTATCTACTCATATGCTGAGAATATATACATCATATGAAGCAAATGTGTTCGTGAAAGTTCTTTTATCGCGCTCAATTTTCAACTGAATTGCTTGAGGACAAGCAATGAGCTAAGCTTGGGGGAGTTGATACGTCCAAAACGTATCTACTTTCTTGAACACTTTTGCTATTGTTTCTCCTCTAAACTTGTGTGATTTGGATACAACTAACACAGACTGACGCTGTTTTTAGCAGAATTACCTTGGTGTCTAGTTTTTGTGCAGAAAATCAACTATCAGGAAAAATCCCGGAAAATATGCCAAAAATTATATTTTGCCAGAAGATCCACGGAGCCATAAGACGAAACAGAGTGGAGGCCTGGGGCGCCCACACCCTTGCCAGACGCGGGTGGGCCCTTCCCGCGCCTAAGGGGGTGCGACCACCTCAGGAACCCCCTCGGGCTCCCTCTTCGCCTATAAGTTAACCCTTGACCTAAAAACCATGGGGGGTTTGACGTTTTTCTAGAAAGAGTTCCGCTCCACCGCCACCATCAGAAACCAAGATTTAGATCCAGAAACTCCGTTCTGGCACCCTGCCGGGACGAGGAATTTGGAGAGGATCATCGCCATCGTCATCACCAACGCCTCTCCATCAACCATCGATGTTTCCCTCATTCATGAGTGAGTAATCCCCCGCTGTAGGCTATGGGGATGGTAGGGATTGGATGAGTTATATCATGTAATCGAATAAGATTGTTAGGGCATAGTTCCTAGTATCTCTATTAGTGATATTTGACTTTTTTGCAACTTGTTGTGCTTAATGCTTGTCACTAGGGCCCGAGTGCCATGATCTCAGATCTGAACTTATTATTGAATCATTATGATAGTATTGTTTGTGATCTTATCTGCAAGTTGTGTACACATATCATTGTCCGGATCCAAAGGCCCCGAAGTGACAGAAATTGGGACAACCGGAGGGATGACTGTGGTGTGAGGATCACATGCGTTCATGGAGTGTTAATGCTTTGCTCCAGTGCTCTATTAAAAGGAGAACCTTAATTGCTAGTAGTTCCCTAGAGGCCCCGCTGCCACGGGCTGGCTGGACAAAAGATGTTGTGCAAGTTCTCATTGCGAGCACGTATGAATATATATGGAGCACATTCCTAGGATTGTTTAGTACTTGGATGCTTATTCTTATTTATCCGCAATGCCCTAGATCTTGAAGTTACATGTTTAGACTCGTCCATGCAACGCCCGTCCATCCATTCCTATGCCTACCGCACTCGAATCCCACTGTTTATTGTTACTCTTACTATTGCTCCTATTTTACTATTGCTAATGCTACTACCAAACTGTTGCTACTGATAAACTTCTGTGAGCAAGAACTATTTTCAGGTGCAGCTGAATTGACAAATCAGTTGTTAAGGCTTGCAAGAATTCTTTGGCTCCTCTTGTGTCGAATCAATAAATTGGGTAATACTACCCGCGAAGACTGTTGCGATCCCCTACACTTGTGGGTCATCAACCACTTCCTCCCTGAGTTCGATAAACCTTGGGTAATCCACTTAAGGGAAACTTGCTGTTGTTCTACAAACCTCTGCATTTGGAGGCCCAACAACTGTCTACAAGAATATAAGTGCATAGACATCACGGGCCCCCTGGCCGCGCGACCACATGGTGTGGGCCCCCTGGCGCTCCACTGACCTTGCCCTTTCGCCTACATATACATCTCCCCGAGACGTAACCCTACGCGAATCAGCCTCCATCCACAAAAAGTTCCGCAGCGCCGCCGCCACCAAAGAGGAGATTCGGGGGACAGAAGTCTCTGTTCCGGCACCCTGCGGGGACGGGAAATTGCGCCCGGAGCCATCTCCATCGATCTCCATCACCGTTGCTAATTACCATGATGAGGAGGGAGTAGTTCTTCCTCCAGTCTAAGGGCTCTACCGGTAGCTATGCGTTCATCTCTCCCTCTATGCGTGATCTTATTGTGATAGTTGAATAAGTAGATCTACTCTGCTACTCAAGTGCTTTAATTAATGTAATCTCTTATTATCTCCAAGTGTGTGAAGTTGACAGTGTGCACACCGTGTGGCACTTAGGCTAAAGGTTGCAGAAATACTTATCATGAGTATAATTTGAGTTGGATGTCTCTATAAAATTGTGGTGTTTGTTGGAACCATCTAGCGCTCAAGGTAACAGTGAGGGGTTATCTAGATGGGGAATGCGAACTTTAAGGAGAGCTTTTGTAGCCCTACCATGGATTGGAGTTATCGAACCAGAGAGTAGTTCAGAGTAGCATAATGAAGAGAAGATATTTATATGAGAGTGTCCACTAGTGAAAGTATGATCCCTAGGCCTTGTTTCTAAGCATTGAAACACCATTTACAATCAATCATGCTACATGTTTGCTTGATTCCATCTTTATTTCAGATTGCAATTACTACTTATAATCATCCATATTACTTGTATTTCATTATCTCTTCGCTGAACTAGTGCACCTATACACCTGACAAGTGTATTGGGTGTGTTGGGGACACAAGAGAGTTATTGTATCTTGATTGCAGGGTTGCTTGAGAGGGATACCTTTGACCTCTTCCTCCCTGAGTTCAATAAACCTTGGGTGATCCACTTAAGGGAAACTTGTTGTTGTCCTACAAACCTCTGCACTTGGAGGCCCAACACTGTCTACAAGAATAGAAGCGTGCATATACATCACATAACCAAGATGGGATTTGTCTCTCCGTAATAGAGAGATATTCTCTTAGCTCTCTCGTGTGATATGATTCAAAAGCATGACAATGCGTGACTCGGTTAAGTATTAAATGATGAGTCGGACTAAGTGTTAGTCCAGTGAATCGTGCATCACAGAACTAAAAGAGAGTTGAGTTATTAAAGGGATGGTAACTATTCGCGTATGGCTTAACAAGGTATATCATGAGGCAAAGGGATTTGGATAAAAGTCACACCGAAGGTTGTCTTTGAAGGGTTCGTTGCATGGAAAACAAAAGAAATCTACCGCAAGAACACATAAATCCAAGATCCAATGTATGGAAAAGCCAAGATCTAATCTACAAGATAGGTGCTATGAGATTTATGAGAACTAACCCTCGTACATCCAAAGCGTTAACGAGATCAGATCTCGTGGTTGATATAGTTGATCACTTGCCGATCTCAACATCGCGATGACGATCCTTCTGGCACCGTGTTTCGGTAGCGCTTATGCAAACGATCACACGTACGGAGTCAATGTAGACCTTCCTCTCCCCGTTCTAGCGGGCAGCAGAGGTAGTAGATCTCCTTAGAATCCCAACAACACGACGACGTGGTGGTGGTGGTGGAGGAGGAGAGAATCCTGTAGGGCTTCGCCTAAGCCGGAGCAGAAGGAAGAAGGAGGAGGAGGGTGTCGGCTAGGGTTAGGAAGAGGGGACAGGGGGTGCACCCTCTCCTCCCCTCTTTATATAGAGGGGGTGCATCCAGGGTCCCCCCTTGGCCCACCTCCTCCTAGGGGTGGCGCAAGAGGGAGGGGGAAGGAAACTTGCCCCCAAGCCCCCCCCCCCAAAAAAAACCCTAAAACCCTAGGGCTGGCCGAGTTGGCCCCTTGGGCTTGGTGTGGCTGGCCCAAGAGCCCCCACAACGTTGACCTCGGCCCATGTTACCCCTCCCGGGGTGGTGAACCCACTGGTGGCCCCTCTAGAACATTCTAGAAGCTCCGGTCAAAATAACGGAAACTTTACCGAACCCCGAAAGATGACTTCCTTTATATGAATCTTATTTTCTGGACCATTCAGGATCTCCTCGTGATGTCATGGATCCAATCTGAGACTCCGAACAACATTCGGTATCTAGCTCATATTCCATATCTACTTAAAACAACATCTAACCTTAAGTGTGTCACCCTATGGTTCGCGAACTATGCATACATGATCGAGACACCTTTTCAATCAATAACCAATAGCGGGACCTGGAGATCCATAATGGCTCCCACATATTCAATGATGACTTCGTGATCGAATGAACCATTAACATATGATACCGATTCCCTTTGTCGTGCGATACTTTACTTATCCGAGGTTCGATTGTCGGTATCTCCATACCTAGTTCAACCTCGTTACCGATAAGTACTCTTTACTCGTACTGTGATATGACATCCCTTGCGATCTAGTCACATGCTTGCAAGCAATTGGATGACATTCCACCGAGAGGGCCTAGAGTTTATCTATCCGTCATTTGGATGGACAAATCCCACTCTTGATCCATGCGCTTCAATACATACTTTCAGAATACCTAATGTCACCTTTGTAACCACCCAGTTACAAAAGTGGCGTTTGATGTTATCAAAGCACTCATCCGGTGATGGTGATTAACATGATCTCATGGTCGAAGGATTAGGTTACTATGTATTTGAAAGCTTGTAGCAAAACAAACTTAATGACTTTGATCTTATGCTATGCTTACTATGGGTGTGTGTCCATCACATCATTCTCCTAATGACATGATCTTGTTATTAATAACATTCAATGTCCATGATCAGGAAACTATGATCATCTATTAATCAACAAGCTAGTTTAACAAGAGGCTTACTAGGGACCCCTTTATGTTTACAAAACACATAAGTATTAATGTTTCCTATTAATACAATTATAGCATGGGATGTAAACATTTATTATAAACACAAAAATATAATAATAACCACTTTGTTATTGCCTCTTGGGCATATCTCCAATAGCCTTTAGACTTTACGACACTTGAAAGTTGGCACGTCTTGCTAGAGGTTTCTACCAGCTATCGACTTGAGATCATTTGTTCATGAAATTGAGTTGGACCTATAGCCATAACAAGATACTTGAAAGTGTAGCCCATGTCGTGTCCAAGTATATATGTGTATCTACAAGGTCACACACTTAAGGGTAAGGGGTCCATGTGGATTAGATCCATATGGATAGTGGGATACAACGTAGATGGGCCTCAAGTTTTCATCACTCCCTCCACTCCCAAATCTGGCTAGTCGGGATCTAGCAATCCTCTGCACAGTGCTCCTCCTGCACATGTGGATTCTGGTAGAGATGTTGCACATTTGACGCTGAAGAAAGAGTTCGTGGTGGATCCGGAGGAGTTGATCGTGGGATCAATCTGCAGTGTCTCAACGCACTACATCAAGTTCCGCATATGCGCATCTAGTGGTAATCCCGTGGCCTTCTACCCTAGGTAGACCTTGGGAGTTATGTGTAGAAAAGTTTTATTCATCTCTGTGTGTCCCAACAACATTCGTATCCTATCAACTGGGCTCCCAATCTGCCTATATAGGTATGTCACTGCCTCCATTGTCGCCTCCCTTCTTATCCTTTCCTCTCCCATCGAAGATGCTCCTGTTTAGTCGCATCCTCCATGTTCTCTTCATCCTTACGCTTCTTGCAATTACATTACATGGACATCCACAGTCATGCGGTCTTAAAAAACATACATAGTAGCACAAGTTTTCCTTAATTACGAGGAACTTCAAAAGAAAAGGCAATTCACCACGAAAACCGGACAAAATCAGTGCACTTATCTTAATAAAATGGCTTAAGTACACAATCTTACAGGAACCTCCACATGTATGCGGATTTACACTTGAATGTCACCATTTTGTTGGGTTCTAATAACTGATGGATGAGTTAATAAATCATCTATACATATATATATGATGCCTTAGCGAGGTTGATGGACTTGACTTGACATGGCATCATGGCCCCGGTGGCTTGGGCGGAGTGTGACGATCGTTTGGGCCAGGACCAGGGTAGTCGGATGTATGCAGAGCCATCCTCCTAAACATCTCCTGCTCCTCTGCGATCGCAAAGCTTCTCCTCACATGGTCCTGCAAAATTTTGTACATCTTTAAGTAGGGTTATCACGTACTGGAGAATTGTAGCAATAGATTTCTTCAGCAAGTTGGCCTAGGAAATTGATACTCTCCGAACACAGTTGCTTCACCTCTTGGCCTTACTCTGAAGTCTGAACAAGGTTGCTTGAAGTCAAACAGATACAGTTCTTTGAACATGGTTTATTCTTCCAACAAGTTAATAATAGTTGTGTGCCTGCCATTGGCCTAACAGTTCCCTTAGAGCATGCGCAGCTTATGAGAATAGAGGTGGCTAAGGAACTTTTTTTTGTTTCTTGGCTCGAGTCTAACCGGTGAAGTACCTGAGTCTAGCACAAAAAATCTTAGGCATGTGTCTAGTACTAGTCTCAGTGTCTAAGAAAACAAAAGACAAAAAAGGCCCATAGTCAGTCTCATAGTATACTGACGCGAATGGCATGTGAGCAGAAATGACAACTTTTTCTAGGCTTGTGGGTCTACCAAAGTGGCTAACCAGTGTGGTCATTTTTGCTCTGCTAGTTCAGTGTTGCGTTGGCAAGCTTTTTTGCTAGACCATGTCTAAACGGTGTACATGCTCTTAATACTAGTATGTTATAAACGTCTTTCACGTAACATATTAACATATTGATGTACCAGTTGTACATATGAAAAATGATGTCTGGCAAAACATTAAACATGTACATATCGTGTCTTGTAACCCTATCCGAGTAATAAAGCTCTTTTTTATCCGGAAAAAAGATCATATTCTATCATTTTGTGTATGTGTAAATTTCATGGACAAAAGACAAGTTCTGCATGCACATAGAAGACATGAACATGTATGTTTTTTTCTTCGATATAAGGATGGTGGGCCCCACCCTCTACACTGATTGGTATGAACATGTATGACGCTTGTACATTTTTTGGGTATGTACTGTTCACAGAAGTAGCCCGTGCTCACGGGCACCCATTTCGCCGAAAGAAATCGTATGAAACTGTTTGTTTTGTGCTCAAGTATGAAAGCACAAAGACCTGAACACCGACCATGCAAAAAAAAAAGACCTGAACACCGAGATTGACACTACCAGAGAACTACACTAGTTTAAAAAACGAAAAGAAAAGAAAAGCGAAGCTGGTGGCACAATGACACTTGTTTGTTTATAGAACAATAGGACGGCTTTGTTTTGACTTGTTATTATTCTGAAGAAACACTAGATAGACCTCACCTTTCCCCATGACTGACGGGATGACACCAGGGGCAAGACAAAAATATTCAGAGTCCAAGCTGAGAAGCTAGCTGGCTAACAAGAATAACAAGTGTTCGAGCAACCGGCGGATTAATCGAGCAAGCACGTACCTCCGCTGAATCGCCACGAAACGCCGCCGGAGCCTCCACCGCCATCATCCTGTAGCTCCCTGCAGCTACCCACATCAAAACCACTAACCCAGCGGACCAAGTACTCAGACCTGAGGTGGAAGAGAAGGAGCTGCTTACTGGTGAAGCGGGCTGCGTGGGAGAAGGCGAACAGGAGGTGCAGAGCAAGCACGATCGCCAGCAGACGGCGCCCGGCCGCCGGTCTCCCCATCACCATGGCCGACTACTCCGAGCAGCAAAGTGCAGCAGTATCCCCGTGGCTAAATAGCCGCGGCCGCGGCTGTGATCAAGGTCCCCGTGACGTTGCTCCTCTCTGCTAAGAAGCAAGAAGTAATCATGGAGGAGGGAGCTAGCACTGAGGACTGAGAGAGACGCACGGAAAGAAGTCCTTTCTACGCGCGCACGCCCAACTCGACGCAATTGGCTACCTACCTAACATGCGTATAGATTTCAGTTATTTCTACTAGTGTGGTAGAGATAAGGGGCAGAGAGCAAGAAGTCTCCTGCTAGCTGAGCCTGGGCTACTAGTAGACGATCGTGGTGGCGCAGCCCGAAAGTTTAGCGTCCCGAGACCTCGATGTGTATCCACGACGAGTTTGGGCGATTGTTCCGGTGATCGTCGTTGTCACTTGTCGCTGTGTGGGTGACGAGGATAAACAGGACTCACTGTAGATGATGGCTGGAATTAGGGTGCGGACGGGCCAGCTATGACAACGAGGTCAACGCTGTTCATCTTGATGCGATCTCGGATCAGAGGTAATCATGTTGGTGCAATCAGTGCTAATTTGCTCGTGACCTCTGGGACCCCCACCTGCGTAGGGGCCATGCATGCTCAACTGAATTTCTGTTGAGTATGCACGTGAACATCTCTTTCTCTCTCAACTAAAGAAATGTGGTCTGCGTAGTTTCTGCCAATATTATCACTCGAGAATTTCGTTTTCTCCTGACCGACCAAAAATCTATCATGTACTGTAGACATGTAGTACGAACAGAATTCTCAATGCCGGCCTGACGACCCTGGGGATTGGGACGTGGGCCACGATTGATTCCTGGGAGCTATAGCTAGATTCTCCGGTTCACCCGGCAAGCCGGCAACCGATCGATCGAGGGCTACTTCTGCTACGTTGGCTCCCGTTCCATGGAAACGGTAGGCGCGTTTATGGCGTTGAGGATTTCAAAGTGGATTGATGGCCTAAGAAAATGAGGATAACGGAACTGAGGTAGTAGCACTAGCAGACTATCTGCTTTTTCGTTTTTATTTAGGGATGCAGTGCCGGCTGCTGCAAGCCTCCGTCGTCATGGTAGAGAAGAAGAAGAGTCAGGTCCAAGATTTTACTTTCGTTTTCGTTTTGATGAGGGGATGAACAGGGTAAGATTTGCTTCAGCTAACACTGCCATGGAAAATAAAGCTAGCCAAATGGCATTCCCTAAAAAAAACACTGCCATGGAAAATAGCCCATGTGGAAGCTGGGTACGATCCAGGCTTAGAGAATACGCCGGCCTGCCGTTAGTACACAAATGTGGTTTAGTGGGAGCGAGCCCACGGGGTGTAGTAGACCATGGTCCATGGATAACAGGCTTACGGCCCACAATTCTGCTATTTTTCTGGACAGCCTTTTGCCTGCACTAGCCATTCAGATGCTAGCTTCAACATTTGGATAAAGAAAACACACAAACCAAGATCAGTGGGCATGTTCAGCAATTCTGATATTCAGAATGTCATAGGAAGCATGCAGGAAACTGTAGAACGTTACCAACACAGGCAATTACAAGCAAGTAGAAAGTGAAACGTTAAAATGCAGGCTCATCATAGTTAACAGTACACCAATTCCCCAAATGACATTGGCATCACAGCGCTAGAGCTTGCGCCAACAGCCACAAGACACACCAACCAACCATGTTCCATCAGTCCTTACAACACCAAAGTTCACTCTGCAAGTTAAGCCTACCGCAGTTCAGACACGTCACCCAGACAACACAATGTACAGCAGGGACCATGCTTAGCCCGCCGCTTCACAGCGGCCCGAGGAAATCACCGGCCAGCGTCGCGAGGAGCTGGAACTGGCGATCCGCTTCCATCCAGCGGAAGCCCATGACCTTGAAGCGAACGGCCGTGCCCTTCTCCAGCTTAGAGTGGTCCTTCATGAACATCGGGCTCTCCCCGCCAATGTACTTGTACTCGTTCATCGTCTTCCCCGACAGAAAGATGTTCTCCATCGGTCCAGATTTGAGGAACACGCCGTGCTTCAGGATCTTCTCCACAGAGCCGACCAGGATCTCGCCCTTCATGGGCTTCTCAGTGATGCAGGTAAATGTGACTGGGAAGAGAACATCTCCGGTCAGCTCACGAACTTTCCCTTCAGATATAGCCTTCAGCTCATTGACAGCGACGAAGTAGCCATGGTCCTTTGAGGCTTTCCTGTTTGTCATGTCCTCCAGGAGACGCGTGAGGATGGACTTGCGGAGTAACAGACCCTCGGGGCTCAGCTGGTCAGGATGGATCAGAACATTCCAAGACATCTCTGCCTGAAGGAAAACCATGGTTGATTACCTGCCCAGAGTCAAATTTATACAAGATATAAGCCTTTAAGTGGTTTGTCAATCCTTCACTGAATCCTTAACGAAATTACAGAGCAGAACAACTGAAACTGTATTTATTCTGTTATACAGATCATACAATTGCAAATTCACTCTCTGCAAACAAGCATAAACTAAAAATAGGAGAAACAAATAAAATAGTAAAGAGTAAGAAATATCGGCTTTAGTGTTTCTACTTCCTAAAAATGACAGGGTGGCCATGGCGTTTCTGCTTTTTTATATTAACACCATCGTGCTACAACAGCATATTAGGCATCTACACCAAAAGCTCAAATTTACGGATTTTTTCTTCTAATGTTCTGCATTGTATATTCTCTCTTCGTAAACATCAACTGTAGGAAAATGAACTTTTGGTGCATTTATATATTTGTATTAGAAGAGTTGTGTTGCAGCATTTTTAATGTAAGAACTTTGCACAAATCCCCAAACTAACACAGTTAAGTGAAATAATTCCCAGACTCTTAATTCCCACAACAGAGCCAAGCAATCAAGCACCTCTTGGCATGCAGCGATGTATCGGTTTGGACCCTATGCAGGCTGCACCGTGTATCAAGGATTACGTGTCGCTCGACAAGTCTAGACTTGTCGCACGACAAGTCTACGTGTTGCAAACCTGATGTCGACAAGTTGGAACGACACGACAAGTTGAACTTGTCGATCGACAAGTTGACTTGTCAGCGACAAACCTCAATTTGTCTCTGTCAACTAGTCGAGCGACAAGTTAGAGGGCTGGGATATAAGATGTCTTTCCTAAAACCCTATGCCCCAGATCGTGAGTCGTGACTCCCTTCCTCCAGCCGCCTCTCCCCTGGCGCCGCCTCTCCTCTGGCAGCCGCTGGCTTGCTGCCGCCGCCGCCTCTCCCCTACTCACCATCAATATCTGTTACAATATACCAAAATTAATAGGCTAGTTACTTAGTATTTTTAGTAGTTCCTTGTCGACAACACATCGACAAGTCTATCACTTGTCGAGACTTGTCACGACTTGTCTACTTGTCTAAACCTTGTCGTGTATCAAAAAGTTTGTTCCGGCTAGTTCATTTTCCTACTCGCAACTCCACACCAGAGAGGACATCTCTCATTAAGCAGTCCCATATATGCGGAAAGTTGTCAGAAATTTATCAGCATCCAAAAGCTCCAACTATTATTAGTAATGGATTTTCTTCATCGTTGACGCTAATGTTAACAGTGGGATATATATCCGAATAGAACGACCAAAAGGGACGCATGTATTTACAATGGCTGATAACATCCTGAACATGACCTGATTAGCTCGAAAGTTTGTGCACATTTTGTGAGAAGGGGATAATAGCATCTTCTAACAGAATCAAATTGATCATGAAAGAAAAGCAACACCAGTATATGCAATAACCCATTAAAGTATCAAAACACCGGTAGAATATCCTTGAACAGATAACTAGGAACGAAAAAATTCCTGAGAGAAGCACCCATATCATATATCCTGAACATGCAACATTTCAGCTTGGCTGTATAGCCAGATGCCATAAATTTCAAGGTGAACTTTTGGATCCTTTACCAAAATTGTCCTGATCTGGGCACAGTATGAATAGCACACATTTAAACCCATTATACCAGGGAACGCATGAATGCCATCTCACTGATCTCAACCGAAGGACTTGAAGCATCGCCCGTGGGGTTGGGCGAAATTCGGGGGCGGGGGGTGGGGGGACGAACGACCACGCTCGGTGTTTAGGGGGAATGATAGGAAATCTCTTCGATTTCAGATTTTTTTTAGGTTAAAGAACAATAGGCAAAGAGAAAAGTGGAGAAATTTAGGGATGGGGAGAGGAGGATACCTGACCGCCGCCGCCGCCGCCGCCGCTCGCCGGCTAGTTTGAGCCTGCAGATGGCCGTCGCCCGCTTCTGCTGGTCGCCGCTGTGTCCACTCAACAAACAGAGCGCAGTGCAGAGCAAGTACTGGCTTCGACTCGGCCTGGGCTAGTCGGCCGAATCCTATTCATCGCCTTAAGCGTTTCGGAAGGATGCTTCATGTACCCCTGCCCTGCACATATACAGGCCAGGCCCATTTATCGCGTTCGTTTTGTGTTGTATGTTTCTGGGCTGTTTCCTTCGGTCTTCCATTTTTCTGTTGCTTTGAGGTTTTTCTTTGTTTCTTTGTCGTGGTTTTTTTCTGGTTTCTTGGTTCTCTTCTTTAGGTTTACTCGATTTTCTGTTTTTTCTCGTTTTTTTTATTTCTTCTCGTTCTTTTTGGGTTTCGCTTTTCTTTATTTCTTTATTTTTTTCATTTCTTGTGGATTTTTTTACCTTTTCGTGTTTCATTCAGTTTTTAGTGGTTTATTTTTGGTTGATTTTTAATTCTGGTTTCTCGGTTTTTGTTTTTAGGATTTTTCAAATTTTTGTTTCCTTTTTTATTTTATTCATTTTCCTTCTTTTTCCAAACATTATTACTTGTCGATATATAAAAATCTGTTGCGCGCAAATGATTTTAAATTTATGTATTAACACATTTTTATCATATATATAAGCATGTCCATTATTACGAGCAATGAATATAATTAACGATTTTTATATTAGACAGATCTTGTGAGCAAATCCTATATATTGGCTCCACTCGAGCTCACATCCGTCTTGAGTCTAGCTAGATGGTAGAGAGGGAGCTCATACCTTCTCGAGTTACTCCATACAACAACTAGCGGGAAGCTTCGAGTTCGGAGGTGCTATCTTGGCTTGAGTTGCTTGTACTCGTGTGTTTTTCTCATTTTCAACATGCATACTAATGGGGGATCCAAGATGGATAGTCGTACAACCATGCCATTGCGGGTTGTATGGGCACAAACTTATTCTTGTTGTGATGACC
This sequence comes from Avena sativa, assembly GCA_916181665.1. Taxonomy (NCBI): domain Eukaryota; kingdom Viridiplantae; phylum Streptophyta; class Magnoliopsida; order Poales; family Poaceae; genus Avena; species Avena sativa. The sequence continues at coordinate 384,401,724 of OV702284.1, forward strand.
CACACAAGGTGCACCAATATAATTGGTACACACTCCGTGTTCTAAAAGTAAGACTTCTGGATACTTCGAGTGTGATCACTTGTACACGGAGAGCGGGGGGACTGAATATTGCATGTACAAAAAGAGGACCAAGACTATGTAGGAGGACATAGTTTTTGCAAGCAAGTTAGAAAAAACACACGATTTTCTGGTTTCTTGGTTTTCTTCTTTAGGTTTACTCGATTTTCTATTTTTCTCGTTTTGTTATTTCTTCTCGTTCTTTTTGGGTTTTGCTTTTCTTTATTTCTTTCTTTTTTTCCTTTCTTGTGGTTTTTTTTTTGCCTTTTCCTGTTTCATTCAGTTTTTAGTGGTTGATTTTTGGTTCATTTTTTATTTTGGTTTCTCGGTTTTTTTAAGGATTTTTTCAGTTTTTTGGTTTCTTTTTCTTTTATTTATTTTTCCTTCTTTTTCCAAACATTATTACTTGTCGATATATAAAAATCTGTTGCGTGCAAATGTTTTTAAATTTATGTATTAACACATTTTTATCATATATATAAGCATGTCCATTATTACAAGCATGGGTGAATATAATTAACAATTTTTATATTAGACAGATCTTGTAAGCAAATCCTATATATTGGCTCCACTCGAGCTCACATCCGTCTCGAGTCTAGCTAGATGGTAGAGAGGGAGCTCATACCTTCTCGAGTTACTCCATACAGCAACTAGCGGGAAGCTTCGAGTTCAGAGGTGCTATCTTGGCTTGAGTTGCTTGTACTCGTGTGTTTTTATCATTTTCAACATGCATACTAATTGGGGGATCCAAGATGGATAGTCGTACAACCATGCCATTGCGGGTTGTATGGGCCCAAACTTATTCTTGTTGTGATGACCTACACAAGGTGCACCAATATAATTGGTACACACTCTGAGTTCTAAAAGTAAGACTTCTGGGTACTTGGAGTGTGACCACTTGTACAAGGAGAGCGGGGGGACTGAATATTGCATGTACAAAAAGAGGACCAAGACTATGTAGGAGGACATAGTTTTTGCAAGCAAGTTAAAAAAAACATCAAGACAATAAATTGACAAACGCCTTAAACTAATCTAAATCAGTTATCCTAGTTTTATCCACAATAGCCATCAAGTTGCTTATTACTCGTTGGTTCCACACCGTAACCACAAACTATAATTCAATCCAAGTAGGGGGAGCGAGATCGGGTATCTCCATGGTCAAACAAATCATATCCTACACTTTGAAGCAGCAACATGATATTTCTCGACAAATTACAATCCAATCAAAGTTTTTTTTGAAACGGAGGCAAAAGTTTTGTCTCTATCTATTACTCCCTCAGCGCTTTTTTTCTGCACGGTCTTTGATGCACAACTTTGACCACTAGTATAAATCAAATTATATGTGTTTATAGTGTATAAATAGCATCGATGTATTCCTCTCGCAAATCTCTTTCATTTCATATATACGTATATAATTTTTTAGGACGTATTATAAGTATAAATTATAGTCAAACTTGTATCCTATTGACTAGCGAAATTTAAGGGCACCTTATATTGGGATCGGAGGAAGCAATTAAAAAGAAGAGAATTGCCATGTTAATTAACGAAAAACCAAATTAAAACCGTTGCAAAAATCCACAAGCAAGCTACCTTGAATGCAACTCCTAGTCGTCTGGGCACACCAACCAACTCTCTCAACCTAGTTCAACCGCAAACTCTATGACCACAGTGATAAACACATGATTGCGATGGAAAACTCCCTAAAAATGCAAGAACAAGGGTCTCAAGAGTGGCAACCCAATGAGAACCACCCATCAATCAGTTGTGGGCACCTTCCTTGTGCCGCCACTCTTCTTGCTTATGCTCTTGAGATACTCCTTCACCTTCTTGACTTTGCCGATAGTAGCCTTCTCCGACAAGAGGCTAGCGATCTTCTTGCTAGATCCGGGGTGAGCCGTCTCCAAAGTGACGAGCAAGTCGCAAAACTCTTTTACGAAGAGTTGTCTCAAAGTTAGGTGCCAAAGCAGCAGCCTCACTAGCATTGTCACCACAGTCAACGAAGTCAACCGGCTTGCAAAGATCCATCGGGGATGGTGTGCATGCCAAGCTTGTACGTGTAGACACTATGAGTCTCAAAAGGGGGGGGGGGGGGGCGAACCTAGGTTTTTTTTTTGCATATTTGCAAAATTGTGTTTCATGATCCCGAGTGACTCAAGCGAGGCACCAACATAGTACTCGTCGACAGCCATGTACTCTCTTAATTCTAGAAAGTATATCATAGATTTGTTTAGATTCGTATATGAAGATACATACGAATCTAAAAGAAAAATCCATGGATTGTCTCTATTTTTGTTTAGATCAACGTATCGCTATTTCTAAATGACTAGATTAACACCATCTTCACGTTGCTTCGATCCAGGGCCGGCCCTAATATGACCAGGGCCCGGTGCAAAACGACAAAATGGGCCCTTTGTGCAGTAATTTTAGAATCGGATCTAAAATAGAAATACTTACTTGTACTTGCAATAGATACATTACATAACAGAGAGTACTTTTATTTTTATTTGTCACAATGCTCAATTCAAGAAAAAGACTGTACATTTTACAAAGAGACAGTGCATCTCAGCCAATGAATGTATTATATGCTCGAACTCAAACGCAAAATCAATGAGCTATATATCTTTAACAATTGCTAGGGCCGCCGGAGCGCGTCGCGGCCCTGGCGGACCTCCATGGTCTGGCTTGGGGTGATGTGGAGGAGGAGGAGCCGGCTGGCGAGGAGCCCCCGCCGGTGCTGGAGCCGCCGCTCGGGGCTTGGGCCCTTGTCGAGGAGGAGGCGTCGGCCGACGGGGAGGTGGGGGTGCCGACGGCGCGCTGCCCGTCCCGCCTCTGCCACCCGCTGCTGGCTGATTTCCTGCCGCTTGCGCGCGTGGCTCCAGCCTGTGCTCGCCGGCGGGGAGGGGGCCGGCCTCGGCCGCCGCCGTCGACGCCCCAGCAGGGGTGGGGAGGTTGGGGACGGGGTGCCAGGGGGGTGCGGGAGATGCTGGGCTGGCTGGCCGGGCCGCTCGTGGACCGAGGCCCGCTGGCAGCCTGGTCAACCGACCCCTCTCCGGCCCGTCCGGCCCTCGGCCCGCCCAGCCCGCGAGGCAGCGGAGGGATAGGGTCGCGTGGCCCGACCTATCCCCAGCCTCCTCTGCTTCTCCCTCTTCCCCCGCCGCCGCCTCTGGCCCCTCGCCTCCGTCGCCGCCCGCCGGCCTCCTCGCCTCTACCCCCGTTCTCCCTCGCTCGTACCTGGCCGCTGCCATGGCTGCGCGCCCCCGCAGCCCTCCTCCGCCGCGGGGGGGCTCCGCCGCCCCGTCACGTGCCCGCCTCCCTGCGCCGCTCCCCCTCCCCTCGTCGGGCCTCTCCGCCGGCGAGGCGGCGCCTCTCGCCCCGCCGCTCCCTCCTGCCAGTGGGCCCCCTCCTCCCCGCGGGACCGACGCCACCCTCCTGCCCGCGGCCACGCTGGGGCCCGGGTGGCAAGGTCCCCCGCAGCAGTCTCGCCACCCCTCCCGCTCGCCTCCTCGGGCTCGCCGGAGGTGTTGGAGATATGCCCTAGAGGCAATAATAAATATAGTTATTATTATATCTTTGTGTTTATGATAAATGTTTGCATTCATGCTATAATAGTATTAACAAGGAAACATTAATACTTGTGTGAATTGTAAACTTAAATTGAAGTCCCTAGTATAGCCTCTATACTTCACTAGCTTGTTGGTTAATAGATGATTGTGGTTTCCCTATCATGAACATTGAGATGTTATTAACAACAAGATCATATCGTTAGGAGAATGATATGGTGGACATACTCCTATAGATAAGCGTAGCATAAAGATCAAGTCATTTCAATAGTTCAATTGCTATATGCTTTCTGATACATAGTAACCTAATTCCTTCGACCATGAGATCATGCATATCACCTTTACTGGATGGATGCTTTGATGTCATCAAACACCACACCGTAACAGGGTGGCTATAAAGGTGGTATTGAGTGTTCGGAAAGTATTGGTTGAAACACATGGATCAAGAGTGGGATTTGTCCATCCACATGACGGATAGATATTCTCTGGGCCCTCTCGGTGAAATGTCATCCAATTAGCTTGCAAGCATGTGACTGGGTCACAAGGGATCACATATCACGGGAACGAGAAAAGAGTACTTATCAGTAACGAGGTTGAACTAGGTATGCAGAGATACCAAAGATCATAACCTCGGATAAGTAACATATCGTGAGACAAAGGGAAATTGGTATCGTATGTAAGTGGTTCATTCGATCGCAAAGTAATCGTAGAAATATGTGGGAGCCATATGAATTTCCAGATTCCTCTATTGGTTATTGTTCGGAGAAGTGTCTCGATCATGTCTGCATAATTCACGAACCGTAGGGAGACACACTTAAGGATTCGACGTTGTTTGAGTAGTTATGGTATTATGAGAAAGAGACCGAATGTTGTTCGGAGTCTCGGATGGGATCCGGGATATCACGAGGTGATCCGGAATGGTCCGGAGAATAAGATTCATATAAGGAAAGTCCCGTTTCGGAGTTCGGGAATGATTCCGGTGTTTTCATCGGGAACATTCTAGAAGGTCCCGGAATGTCCGGCACTCCGGGGGGGAAGGGGTACATGAATGTATCATTGCATGTTGGAATGATTGCATCATGTACTAAGTGTTCTCGCTGTCCGAGATAAAGGGTTAATTCAAATCCTAATTGAAAAAGTCAAACTGCCAGTTTTCGGTCAAACTGCCAGTTTTCGGAAAGAGGAGAAAGAGGAGGAGGTTGAAACCGACTTGGGGGAGGAGTCCCTCCTCTCCAAACCGGCGCCCCACCAAGGCCGAGTTGGGGAGGGACTCCACTCCCTCCCCTTGGCCGCCGGCCCTCCCACCTATAAAGGGAGGGGCAGGGCTCCCCTCTCTACACAACACTACTAGTTCCTACCCTCTAAACTAAACCCTAGATCTAAACCTCGGTTTAGAGCTATTTTGGTTTAGAGCCTTCTAATTGGTTTAGAGCCCTCTAATTGGTGTGTCTAATTACTAGACCACTAATAGCCTCTCTCATAAGCTCCACCATACTCGCACCGGCTTAAGGCGAAGCCCTGCGGGATCTCCCCTCTACTTCCGGTACCACGCCGTTGTGCTGTCGGAATCGCGAGGAGAGTGCTACAACCTCCGCTGCCTGCTGGAACAAGGGAGAGGAAGGTCTTCGTCGAGTACCGAACGTGTGACCGACTGCGGGAGCGCTGCGGGAACGCGGCGCCGGAAGGATCGTCTACGCGATCTTGAGATCGGAAAGAGTACGACTACATCACCCACGAGAATCTGCTCTCGTTAAACACTTTGGAATCTTCGAGGGTGAGTTATTCCATCGACTCGTTGCTACAATCTAGTAGATAGATCTTGGCTTGTTTGTTTGTATGCGATAGAAAATTTTTGTTTTCCATGCTACGAACCCCTACAGTGGTATCAGAGCCGTGTCTATATGTAGATCTGTTGCACGAGTAGAACACAATGGTCATTGTGGGCGTTGATGCTTTTATTGTAGATTGCTTTTTGTGTACTTTGCATCTTGCGGTATGTTGGGATGAAGCGGCCCGGGCTAACCTTACATGACATCGTTCATGAGACTTGCTCCACGCTTAACATGCAACTTGTATTGCATAAGTGGCTTTGCGGGTGCCTGTTTCTCCTAGCATAGTAAAGATCCAATTTACAACGGGTAATCAACAATGCTAGTATCAATGTTGTGGTTCTTGTTCGTAGGTTAGAACGACACTTATGGAAAGCCCCAAACCACGTAAAATATGCAAAGAAAGTAGAAGCGTCTAACTTTGTTTTGCAGGGGTGTGCAGTGATGTGATATGGCCATGATTGTGATTATATTTGATGTATGCAATGTTCCTTATTGTAAGTTGGCAACCGGCAGGAGCCATATGGTTGTCTTTAATTTCTGTTAAGACCTGCGTGTCTATTCAAAATAGTTGTAATAGTTGAAGCTGGTGGACGACAACCATGAAGAAGCGTCATTGACCTTGATGCTATGCCGGTGATGATGGAGATCATATTCGTGCTTGAAGATGGAGATCGGAAGCACAAAGAAGAAAGGCCATATCATATCACATATTATGAATTGCATGTGATGTTAATCCTTTATGCATCTTGTATTGCTTAGTAGACGACGGTAGCATTATAAGATGATCCCTCATGCACATAAATTTCAAGTTCTGAAGTGTTCACCCTTAGTATGCACCGTTGCCAAAGCTTGTTGCTTCGAAGCACCACGTGATGATCGGGTGTCTTTGATTCCGCGGGTGAATACAACGTAAGCAAGCCAGATTTGCTTATGCGGTAACTAAGGTTTGATCTTGACGAGCCTAGCATGTACAGACATGGCCTCAGGAACACGGATCGCCGAAAGGCAAAGCATGAATCATATAGTAGATATGATGAACATGATGATTGTTCGCCATTAAAACTATATCGGCTCTCGTGATGATCGGTGTTGATATAGTAGTTTTGGTTCGTGTGATCACTAAAACAATGTGAGGGATGTTGTTTTGAGTGGGAGTTCACCTAGTTTAATTTCATTAATTAATTTGAACTCAATTTGTCATAAACTTAGTCTAAACTATTGCAAATATGTTGTAGATCAATGGCAGCCCCTACCATCAATTTTAATGCGTTCCTAGAGAAAGAAAAGTTGAAAAACAATGGAAGCAACTTCGCGGATTGGTTCCGCAATTTGAGGATTGTCCTCACAGCTGGTAATTTGACCTATGTGCTGGATGCACCGCTAGGTGACCCACCTGCAGCTGATGCTACCGATGAAGTAAAGAATGTTTACCTCGCTCGGAAGAATCAGTACTCCATAGTTCAGTGTGCTATCTTGTATGGTTTAGAATCGGAGCTTCAGAAAAGGTTTGAAGAGTCAGATCCATATGATATTGTCGAGGATCTCAAATTAATTTTTGAGACTCATGCGGCAATTGAAAGTTATGAAGCTTCTGAAAAGTTCTTTAACTGCAAGATGGAAGAGGGTAGCTCCGTCAGTGAGCATGTGCTTAAGATGTCTGGGCACGCAAATAAACTTCAAAGTTTGGGTATAGTGATTCCTAATACTTTGGGAGTTTACCGCATCCTCCAATCACTACCACCAAGTTACAAGAACTTTGTGATGAACTACAACATGCAGAACATGAACAAAGAGTTGCCAGAACTATTTGCTATGTTAAAATCTGCAGAAGTGGAGATCAAGAAAGAGCACCAAGTGTTGATGGTCAATAAGACCACCAAATTCAAGAAAGGCAAGTCTAAGCAAAAGGGACACTTCAAGAAGGGTGGTAAGAAAGTTACCATGCCAACGAAGAAGACCAAGGCTGGACCTAAGCCTGAAACTGAGTGCTTTTACTGCAAGGGAGAAGGTCACTGGAAGCGGAATTGCCCAAAGTACTTGGCGGATTTGAAGAACGGCAACATCAAGAAGAAAGGTATATTTGATATACATGTTATTGATGTGTATCTCACTAGTATTCGTAGTAGTGCCTGGGTATTTGATACTGGTTCGGTTGCTCATATTTGTAACTCGAAACAGGAGCTGCAAGATAAACGGAAGCTAGCGAAGAACGAGGTGTCGATGCGTGTGGGAAACGGATCAAAGGTTGATGTGATCGCGGTCGGCACGCTACCTCTTCATCTACCATCGGGATTAGTTTTATACTTAAATAATTGTTATTTGGTGCCTGCGTTGAGCATGAACATTATATCGGGATCTTGTTTATTGCGAGACGGTTACTTGTTTAAATCAGAGAATAATGGTTGTTCGATTTATATGAGTAATATGTTTTACGCACATGCACCTTTGATAGATGGTCTATTCTTATTGAATCTCGATAGTAGAAATACACATCTTAATAACATTGAAGCTAAACGTTTGAAATCAAGCGATAATTCGACCTATATGTGGCACTGTCGTCTTGGTCACATTGGAGTGAAACGTATGAAGAAACTCCATTCCGATGGACTTCTTGAATCACTTGATTTTGAATCACTTGAAAGATGCGAAGCATGTCTGATGGGTAAAATGACTAAGACTCCATTTTCTGGTATAATGGAGCGAGCTACGGACTTATTGGAAATCATACATACCGATGTGTGTGGTCCAATGAGTATAGCATCGCGCGGTGGTTATCGTTATGTTCTTACCTTCACGGATGATTTGAGTAGATATGGGTATATCTATTTCATGAAACATAAGTCCGAAACTTTCGAGAAGTTTAAGGAGTTTCAAAGTGAGGTAGAGAATCAACGTAACAAGAAGATTAAATTTCTACGTTCTGATCGTGGAGGTGAATATCTAAGTTACGAGTTTGGCGAGCATTTAAAGAAGTGCGGAATACTTTCACAATTGACACCGCCGGGAACACCACAGCGTAATGGTGTGTCCGAACGTCGTAATCGAACTCTCTTAGATATGGTTCGTTCTATGATGTCACTTACAGATTTACCGCTATCATTTTGGGGTTATGCATTAGAAACAGCCGCATTCACTTTAAATAGAGCACCATCTAAATCCGTTGAAACGACACCGTATGAATTATGGTTTGGGAAGAAACCTAAATTGTCGTTCCTTAAAGTTTGGGGATGCGAAGCCTATGTAAAGAAGTTACAGCCGGACAAGCTTGAACCCAAAGCGGAAAAATGCGTCTTCATAGGATACCCAAAGGAAACTATTGGGTATACCTTCTATCATAGATCCGAAGGCAAAATCTTCGTTGCCAAGAATGGATCCTTTCTAGAGAAGGAATTTCTCTCGAAAGAAGTGACTGGAAGGAAAGTAGAACTCGACGAGGTTGTCGAACCTTCTCTCGAAATTGCGAGTAGCGCAGCACCGGAAGAAGTTCCTGTGGTGCCTGCACCAATAAGAGAGGAAGCTAATGATAGTGATCATGAAACTTCGGTTGAAGTTGCTACAGAGCCTCGGAGGTCAACGAGAACTCGTACCACTCCAGATTGGTATGATTCCGTTATGAATGTCATGTTGGTGGACAACACCGATGACCCCGAGACATATGAGGAAGCGATGATGAGCCCAGATTCCAATAAATGGCAAGAAGCCATGAAATCCGAGATTGGATCCATGTACGAAAACCAAGTATGGACTTTGGTGGACTTACCGGATGGCCGTAAGGCTGTCGAGAACAAATGGATTTTCAAGAAGAAAACAGATGCTGATGGTAATGTTACTGTCTATAAAGCTCGACTTGTCGCAAAAGGGTTTCGACAAATTCAAGGAGTTGACTACGATGAGACTTTCTCACCAGTAGTGAAGCTAAAGTCTGTGAGGATTATGTTAGCAATCGCTGCATATTATGATTATGAGATATGGCAGATGGATGTCAAAACAGCATTCCTCAATGGAGACATTGATGAAGAGTTGTATATGATGCAACCCAAAGGTTTTGTCGATCCTAAAGATGCTAACAAGGTATGCAAGCTTCAACGGTCCATCTATGGATTGAAGCAAGCATCCCGAAGTTGGAATCAACGTTTTGATAAGATAATCAAAAGTTTTGGTTTTATACAAACTTATGGAGAAGCTTGTATTTACAAGAAAGTGAGTGGGAGCTCTATAGCATTCTTAATACTATATGTGGATGACATATTGTTGATTGGGAATGATGTAGACCTTCTTAATAGTGTCAAAGAATATTTGAATAATAGTTTTTCAATGAAGGATCTTGGCGAAGCAGCTTACATATTAGGCATAAAGATTTATAGAGATAGATCGAAACGCCAAATATCATTGTCACAAAGTACATATTTGGACAAAGTTCTAAAGAGGTTTGGAATGGAAGATAGCAAGAAAGGGTTCTTGCCCATGTTGCCCAATACGACCTTGAGTAAAACTCAAAGTCCGACATCGGCAGAAGATAGAGAAAGGATGAGTAAGACTCCCTATGCCTCAGCCATAGGATCTCTAATGTATGCCATGCTATGTACTAGACCCGACATTGCATATGCTGTTAGTTTAACTAGCAGATATCAAAGTGATCCAGGAGTGGATCATTGGACAGCGGTCAAAAACATCCTTAAGTACTTGAGAAGAACTAAGGATATGGTTCTTTCTTATGGAGGTGATGAACAGCTCGTTGTTAATGGTTACACCGATGCTAGTTGGAACACCGATCCGGATGATTCTAAATCACAATCTGGATACGTATTTATTTTGAATGGTGCAGCAGTTAGCTGGAGGAGTGCAAAGCAAAGCGTTGTGGCGAGATCTTCAACTGAATCGGAATACATGGCTGCTTCGGAGGCTTCACAAGAAGCAATATGGATGAAAGAGTTCATTACAGAGCTGGGTGTGGTTCCTAGTGCGCTGGACCCAATGTCTATCTACTGTGATAACATGGGCGCCATAGCCAATGCGCAAGAACCAAGGTCACACAAGAAGCTGAAGCATATCAAGCTACGTTTTCACGCTATTCGAGAACATATCCAGGATGGGGATATAAAGATTTGCAAAGTACACACAGATCTGAATGTGGCGGATCCGTTGACTAAACCTCTCCCGAGGGCAAAACATGACCAACACCAAACTGCCATGGGTGTTCGGTATATTACCATGTGATCTAGATTAGATGACTCTAGTGCAAGTGGGAGACTGTTGGAGATATGCCCTAGAGGCAATAATAAATATAGTTATTATTATATCTTTGTGTTTATGATAAATGTTTGCATTCATGCTATAATAGTATTAACAAGGAAACATTAATACTTGTGTGAATTGTAAACTTAAATTGAAGTCCCTAGTATAGCCTCTATACTTCACTAGCTTGTTGGTTAATAGATGATTGTGGTTTCCCTATCATGAACATTGAGATGTTATTAACAACAAGATCATATCGTTAGGAGAATGATATGGTGGACATACTCCTATAGATAAGCGTAGCATAAAGATCAAGTCATTTCAATAGTTCAATTGCTATATGCTTTCTGATACATAGTAACCTAATTCCTTCGACCATGAGATCATGCATATCACCTTTACTGGATGGATGCTTTGATGTCATCAAACACCACACCGTAACAGGGTGGCTATAAAGGTGGTATTGAGTGTTCGGAAAGTATTGGTTGAAACACATGGATCAAGAGTGGGATTTGTCCATCCACATGACGGATAGATATTCTCTGGGCCCTCTCGGTGAAATGTCATCCAATTAGCTTGCAAGCATGTGACTGGGTCACAAGGGATCACATATCACGGGAACGAGAAAAGAGTACTTATCAGTAACGAGGTTGAACTAGGTATGCAGAGATACCAAAGATCATAACCTCGGATAAGTAACATATCGTGAGACAAAGGGAAATTGGTATCGTATGTAAGTGGTTCATTCGATCGCAAAGTAATCGTAGAAATATGTGGGAGCCATATGAATTTCCAGATTCCTCTATTGGTTATTGTTCGGAGAAGTGTCTCGATCATGTCTGCATAATTCACGAACCGTAGGGAGACACACTTAAGGATTCGACGTTGTTTGAGTAGTTATGGTATTATGAGAAAGAGACCGAATGTTGTTCGGAGTCTCGGATGGGATCCGGGATATCACGAGGTGATCCGGAATGGTCCGGAGAATAAGATTCATATAAGGAAAGTCCCGTTTCGGAGTTCGGGAATGATTCCGGTGTTTTCATCGGGAACATTCTAGAAGGTCCCGGAATGTCCGGCACTCCGGGGGGGAAGGGGTACATGAATGTATCATTGCATGTTGGAATGATTGCATCATGTACTAAGTGTTCTCGCTGTCCGAGATAAAGGGTTAATTCAAATCCTAATTGAAAAAGTCAAACTGCCAGTTTTCGGTCAAACTGCCAGTTTTCGGAAAGAGGAGAAAGAGGAGGAGGTTGAAACCGACTTGGGGGAGGAGTCCCTCCTCTCCAAACCGGCGCCCCACCAAGGCCGAGTTGGGGAGGGACTCCACTCCCTCCCCTTGGCCGCCGGCCCTCCCACCTATAAAGGGAGGGGCAGGGCTCCCCTCTCTACACAACACTACTAGTTCCTACCCTCTAAACTAAACCCTAGATCTAAACCTCGGTTTAGAGCTATTTTGGTTTAGAGCCTTCTAATTGGTTTAGAGCCCTCTAATTGGTGTGTCTAATTACTAGACCACTAATAGCCTCTCTCATAAGCTCCACCATACTCGCACCGGCTTAAGGCGAAGCCCTGCGGGATCTCCCCTCTACTTCCGGTACCACGCCGTTGTGCTGTCGGAATCGCGAGGAGAGTGCTACAACCTCCGCTGCCTGCTGGAACAAGGGAGAGGAAGGTCTTCGTCGAGTACCGAACGTGTGACTGTAGGGGTTCGTAGCATGGAAAACAAAAATTTTCTATCGCATACAAACAAACAAGCCAAGATCTATCTACTAGATTGTAGCAACGAGTCGATGGAATAACTCACCCTCGAAGATTCCAAAGTGTTTAACGAGAGCAGATTCTCGTGGGTGATGTAGTCGTACTCTTTCCGATCTCAAGATCGCGTAGACGATCCTTCCGGCGCCGCGTTCCCGCAGTGCTCCCGCAGTCGGTCACACGTTCGGTACTCGACGAAGACCTTCCTCTCCCTTGTTCCAGCAGGCAGCGGAGGTTGTAGCACTCTCCTCGCAATTCCGGCAGCACAACGGCGTGGTACCGGAAGTAGAGGGGAAATCCCGCAGGGCTTCGCCTTAAGCCGGTGCGAGTATGGTGGAGCTTATGAGAGAGGCTATTAGTGGTCTAGTAATTAGACACACCAATTAGAGGGCTCTAAACCAATTAGAAGGCTCTAAACCGAATAGCTCTAAACCGGGGTCTAGATCTAGGGTTTAGTTTAGAGGATAGGAAACTTGTGTGTGTCTAGGAGGAGCCCTGCCCCTCCTTTTATGGGAGGGGGGTCTTGGCGCGCCAGGGGAGGGAGGGAGTCCCTCCCCAACTCGGCCTAGGGCTGGCCGTCGGCCTGGGGAAGTCCAACTCCTCCTCCAAGCTGATTCCAACTCCTCTTGCTTGTTTCCCACAGTTTCTTGTTTTAGCCGTTTGACTTTCAAACTGGACATTTGACTTTTCTGTTTTAGGATTCAATTTAATCCTATATTTGGGACAGCAAGAACACTTAGTACATGATGCAATCATTCCAATATGTAATGACACATTCATGTACCCCTTCCCCCCCGGAGTGCCGGACAATCCGGAACCTTCTAGAATAACCCCGATGAAAACACCGGAATCATTCCCGAACTCCGAAACGGGACTTTCCTTATATGAATCTTATTCTCCGGACCATTCCGGATCACCTCGTGATATCCCGGATCCCATCCGAGACTCCGAACAACATTCGGTCTCTTTCTCATAATACCATAACTACTCAAACAACGTCGAATCCTTAAGTGTGTCTCCCTACGGTTCGTGAATTATGCGGACATGATCGAGACACTTCTCCGAACAATAACCAATAGAGGAATCTGGAAATTCATATGGCTCCCACATATTTCTACGATTACTTTGCGATCGAATGAACCACTTACATACGATACCAATTTCCCTTTGTCTCACGATATGTTACTTATCCAAGGTTATGATCGTCGGTATCTCTGCATACCTAGTTCAACCTCGTTACCAATAAGTACTCTTTTCTCGTTCCCGTGATATGTGATCCCTTGTGACCCAGTCACATGCTTGCAAGCTAATTGGATGACATTCCACCGAGAGGGCCCAGAGTATATCTATCCGTCATATGGATGGACAAATCCCACTCTTGATCCATGTGTTTCAACCAATACTTTCCGAACACTCAATGCCACTTTTATAGCCACCCTGTTACGGTGTGGTGTTTGATGACATCAAAGCATCCATCCAGTAAAGGTGATATGCATGATCTCATGGTCGAAGGAATTAGGTTACTATGTATCAGAAAGCATATAGCAATTGAACTATTGAAATGACTTGATCTTTATGCTACGCTTGTCTATAGGAGTATGTCCATCACATCATTCTCCTAACGATATGATCCTGTTGTTAATAACATCTCTATGTTCATGATCAGGAAACAATGATCATATATTAACCAACAAGCTAGTTTAACAAGAGGCTTTACTAGGGACTCTTATTTTAGTTTACAAATCACACAAGTATTAATGTTTCCGGTTAATACAATTATAGCATGGTATGTAAACATTTATCATAAGTGTGAAGATATGATAATAACCACTTTATTATTGCCTCTTGGGCATATCTCCAACAGTCTCCCACTTGCACTAGAGTCAATAATCTAGTTTCGAACCTTTGTGTATATAACACCTATGGCTTTCCAGTGTTGTATGTACACGATTGCTAGTGGTCAACTGATCTCCGGATCTGACACTTCCAGGTCCGTGTGTAATTGCATGTCTTTGCGTCTCTACGCATCACTCATTCTCTAATGAGATGGCTTTGTATAAATTTGGTATTTCGGTGTGACCTTTAGCTCTTTGGGGTTAAAACATGTTGATAATATTGTCGCACAATATATCTTCATAGTATTATCCCACTGTGAACTACACCTAGTTTGATAACAAACTTCTTGACACAAATGCCCTCTTTTGCTGCTATAATAGCAGTCATATACTTAGCCTTTTGTTGTAGTATCTGTCACAATGTCTTAACTTTGGAAATCATCCAAATCCATTATGGAACTCACTTTCCATTATATTGTGCCACCCTTAGTTTAGATTGAGATAAACTTAATTTGTACTTTGTGACAAAACTAGTATCAATGTAGTACTTTTACAATGAACTAACCATCTATTTGTCACTTCTACAAATATTATACTCTTAGTTCTTTCAGAAGATCATAAGAATATCCTTACTATTGTCCAATGATCATCTTACGAATCATTCTGGTATATGCTCACAACATTTAGAGCATAGGACATATCTGGATTTGTACATATCACAGTATGATTGATACTCTTTGTGATTTCATACATCAAGTATCAATCTATACTTGATTATTTGTTTCACTTTACCAAATGTCAATACACTTGAATATATCATCAACATTGAACTCATTCAATCCTTTCTGTGCGACAAGAACCTTCTCTTGTAGTTTCTATATTGAACTCATTCAATATCTTGTCTATGTACTTCTGGCACAACCATATTAGCGTCTATTGATGCCAAATATTTGGGTTTTGCCTAAGTCTTTCATCGGGATGAAATTCTTAATATGTGTTAATAAAAGATACATTATTTCCAATCAACAATATGTCTTCCACACAACATATTAGAAACATGTCTTAGTGCTCCCACTTAATTTCTTGCAAATGCAAGCATCTTCATTGTCTCTGATGAAATTAAACCCTTTTAACAGTTTCATCATAGTGAAGATTCCAACTCCGCTATGCTCACTCTAACCATTGAAGTTTGCATATGCTTTTAGCATCCTTTGAATTAACAAAACCCTATGGACCGTGTTTATGCACATGTCCTAGGTAACGATTCTATCAGAAGAACTTGTTTTGTTTATTCAACTACCATATAACAAATTATATGTAGTGGTTGCTACATTAATCCGTCTAGACTAAATATCACTATGAAAGATCAAAATCTTGTCATAGTCAACCTTTGAACATTGTTGTGAACTCTTTCCCAACATGTTGACTATTTCATAGATGTGAAACATCCATGTCTATTTCTTTATAGATCCAGACACAACTATAAGGTCTTACACCTTTCTCGAGGGTCCTTCAAGTTCAAAACTTGATTTCTCGTGTATGGAACTATCACGGATTTTATGGCTTCAAGCCATTTGACGGAGTCAGGGCCCATCATCGCTTCTTTGCATGTAGTCGGTTCATTATTCTCAAATAATGATTCAACCCTCAAATCTTGGTATTTGATTGTTTACCCGATCTACTTGTTTCAATAGGAACTTAGATCTCCGTGACCACAACCTTTGAGGTACGTGAACCATGAGCATTGTTGCTGCCTCCGAAACACTTTTCGGCGCTGCGCAACTCTGCACATATAGCTAAGGTTCTTTTAACCTTATCAAAGTTTCTATTGTCCTCCCACTTAACTTTTCACGAAAAATTCCTTCTTAAAGAAACTTGACGTTTTAAGTGACAAAACACTTTTGTCTCCGATGTTATGGAGGAGTACTTAACAGTTATTCGAAATAACATACAAAGACAGGTTCATCCGACTTTGGTTGCAAACATCTTTCTTATGCATAGCATACCAATGTTTAAGAAAGGACAACTTGGGTTTTATCCCAAACCATAACTTTATATGGTGTCATTTCAACGGATTATGATGAAGCTCTTTTCAGTGGAAAAACGGTAATCTCTAAAGCTTTTAATCTTTAAAATACAATGGCAGTTTTATGAATTATACCTTTGATCTTACCATGTCAAACAAGGTTTAATTACATATCTCGAACGCTCCATACTCTTATGGTGTTTCGGGAAATGCAAATCCACGGAACGATTCCTTAAATCTTAGGTATTATGCTAAACTTGTAACTTAAATATTTTCCTTTATGATCTTTTATCATAAACTGTTTATATTCTTGTTACAATGATTTTGCACTTCATCTTGAAAGTCTTTGAACTTTTCAAGTGTTTCATACTTTATCCTTATTAAGTAAATATTCATATATTCACTCAAATTTTCGGAGAAAGCATATGAAGTTGAAATCCATCGCTCTTGACTACACATAACGGACTTCGTACAACAATATGTACAAGTTCCAATAAGCTTAGTCATTCGTTCCCTTTTGGCCTATGAACGAAGTTTTAATTATCTCTAGGAAAGTTTCACAAGCGTCATTTGATCAAAAATCAGAAGACTCCAAAATTCCATCAACATGGAGTTTCTTCATGTTTTCTTTCCATTATAATTCAAACGGCGATGTCACTTCCTAAGTGATCTTTCAATCAATTTGTCTTTCGACATTTTTAGCACTAGTTTTATGGATGTGATTTCTCCAACGAGATTTGTGAATCATCCATCTTTTATGGATTACGGCAATTATTTGAACAACCCTTTTGTTCTCATAATACCTGATAAAACAAATCTTTGAAGGCAAGCTTTGATGTTTAACGAGCAACACAATAACCCTTTATTTGTTCTCGATGAACATCATCACATATTCTTTTGCTAGTTACTTAGGCCATTGTAGTTCATGAATTGTGTTGTTTCGTATGACGATTCACACCAACAAATTCAGTATCAAATACTTGAGAACCACATTGTTTAATAAGCAAAGAATATAGCCATAACATGTATATCATCTATATACTTAAACTGAACAATTCTAGTCTTTTCTTTTCTGCCATATATTTATGAGATTCTCTTTCAATATTTCCTTTTCTATTTGAAAGAATCTATCAATATCAATAGTGGAGTCATACATATGACATATAGTCCAAAGCGTGTATAATTAAATACCAATGTCTTTGGACTTGCACTTTGAAGTAGATCACCATCATCAAATATTTGGTGTTCTTTCAAATTCCTTTGTTTAGTAATCTCTTGGTGTAGTAAACATTTTACCTACATCAAATATTCACCCTTATCATGGAATCGTCCATGATCAAGCTACTTTTAGCTTATAACGATGAATTATGAGTATAATGTTGCTATCCAAAACCTTTTGGAGGATTAGGACAACAAGTGTCTCCAACCTTTTTGCAAATTCTCATCAAATATGAGAACATGACTTTTGCCATATTATACTCTATCATGTTGCAACCAAAACTTCGTTTCAGATATCACAATATCTTCCACACATCATGGTTTCTGAAACAACTCTTTCAGATCCTAGATAACCTTGATATTAAGGGAATCCTTTGAATATCAAGAATCATGGATACAAACATGATACTTATATACTAACACTTGGAATTGTTACTCTTGATTTAATACTAATTATTAAACTTCATGGAGTAACCGGAACTTACTGAAAGTTTGCAATAGGACTTTTAAACTTTAGATTAACACTTAAAACAATACGATACCAGTTCGTAAAGTAACTAACCAGAATTTTATAGTTCTATCATCTCAATTATAACTAAGCGCAAGGTGATAAACGGATGCCAATGACTACAACAACTATGCAAATTCACTTTGATTTAGTTTATGATAAATTGAGTTCTAATTAATAATTAAATTAATCTAGGTGAACTCCCACTCAAAACAATATCCCTCACATTGTTTTAGTGATCACACGAACCAAATCCACCACATCAAAACCGATCATCACGAGAGTTGATATAGCTTCAATGGCGAACAATCAACATGTTCATCATATCTACTATATGACTCATGCTCTACCTTTCGGTAATCCGTGTTCCTGAGGCCATGTCTGTACATGCTAGGCTCGTCAAGATCAAACCTTAGCTACCGCATAAGCAAATCTGGCTTGCTTACGTTGTATTCACCCGCGGAATCAAAGACACCCGATCATCACGTGGTGCTTCGAAGCAGCAAGCTTTGGCAACGGTGCATACTAAGGGTGAACACTTTAGAACTTGAAATTTATGTGCATGAGGGATCATCTTATAATGCTACCGTCGTCTACAAAGCAATACAAGATGCATAAAGGATTAACATCACATGCAATTCATAATATGTGATATGATATGGCCTTTCTTCTTTGTGCTTCTGATCTCCATCTTCAAGCACGAACATGATCTCCATCATTACCGGCATAGCATCAAGGTCAATGACGCTTCTTCATGGTTGTCGTCCACCAGCTTCAACTATTACAACTATTTTGAATAGACACGCAGGTCTTAACAGAAATTAAAGACAACCATATGGCTCCTGCCGGTTGCCAACTTACAATAAGGAACATTGCATACATCAAATATAATCACAATCATGGCCATATCACATCACTGCACACCCCTGCAAAACAAAGTTAGACGCCTCTACTTTCTTTGCATATTTTACGTGGCTTGGGGCTTTCAATAAGTGTCGTTCTAACTTACGAACAAGAACCACAACATTGATACTAGCATTGTTGATTACCCGTTGTAAATTGGATCTTAACTATGCTAGGAGAAACAGGCACCCGCAAAGCCACTTATGCAATACAAGTTGCATGTCGAGCGTGGAGCAAGTCTCATGAACGATGTCATGTAAGGTTAGCCCGGGCCGCTTCATCCCAACATACCGCAAGATGCAAAGTACACAAAAAGCAATCTACAATAAAAGCATCAACGCCCACAATGACCATTGTGTTCTACTCGTGCAACAGATCTACATATAGACACGGCTCTGATACCACTGTAGGGGTTCGTAGCATGGAAAACAAAAATTTTCTATCGCATACAAACAAACAAGCCAAGATCTATCTACTAGATTGTAGCAACGAGTCGATGGAATAACTCACCCTCGAAGATTCCAAAGTGTTTAACGAGAGCAGATTCTCGTGGGTGATGTAGTCGTACTCTTTCCGATCTCAAGATCGCGTAGACGATCCTTCCGGCGCCGCGTTCCCGCAGTGCTCCCGCAGTCGGTCACACGTTCGGTACTCGACGAAGACCTTCCTCTCCCTTGTTCCAGCAGGCAGCGGAGGTTGTAGCACTCTCCTCGCAATTCCGGCAGCACAACGGCGTGGTACCGGAAGTAGAGGGGAAATCCCGCAGGGCTTCGCCTTAAGCCGGTGCGAGTATGGTGGAGCTTATGAGAGAGGCTATTAGTGGTCTAGTAATTAGACACACCAATTAGAGGGCTCTAAACCAATTAGAAGGCTCTAAACCGAATAGCTCTAAACCGGGGTCTAGATCTAGGGTTTAGTTTAGAGGATAGGAAACTTGTGTGTGTCTAGGAGGAGCCCTGCCCCTCCTTTTATGGGAGGGGGGTCTTGGCGCGCCAGGGGAGGGAGGGAGTCCCTCCCCAACTCGGCCTAGGGCTGGCCGTCGGCCTGGGGAAGTCCAACTCCTCCTCCAAGCTGATTCCAACTCCTCTTGCTTGTTTCCCACAGTTTCTTGTTTTAGCCGTTTGACTTTCAAACTGGACATTTGACTTTTCTGTTTTAGGATTCAATTTAATCCTATATTTGGGACAGCAAGAACACTTAGTACATGATGCAATCATTCCAATATGTAATGACACATTCATGTACCCCTTCCCCCCCGGAGTGCCGGACAATCCGGAACCTTCTAGAATAACCCCGATGAAAACACCGGAATCATTCCCGAACTCCGAAACGGGACTTTCCTTATATGAATCTTATTCTCCGGACCATTCCGGATCACCTCGTGATATCCCGGATCCCATCCGAGACTCCGAACAACATTCGGTCTCTTTCTCATAATACCATAACTACTCAAACAACGTCGAATCCTTAAGTGTGTCTCCCTACGGTTCGTGAATTATGCGGACATGATCGAGACACTTCTCCGAACAATAACCAATAGAGGAATCTGGAAATTCATATGGCTCCCACATATTTCTACGATTACTTTGCGATCGAATGAACCACTTACATACGATACCAATTTCCCTTTGTCTCACGATATGTTACTTATCCAAGGTTATGATCGTCGGTATCTCTGCATACCTAGTTCAACCTCGTTACCAATAAGTACTCTTTTCTCGTTCCCGTGATATGTGATCCCTTGTGACCCAGTCACATGCTTGCAAGCTAATTGGATGACATTCCACCGAGAGGGCCCAGAGTATATCTATCCGTCATATGGATGGACAAATCCCACTCTTGATCCATGTGTTTCAACCAATACTTTCCGAACACTCAATGCCACTTTTATAGCCACCCTGTTACGGTGTGGTGTTTGATGACATCAAAGCATCCATCCAGTAAAGGTGATATGCATGATCTCATGGTCGAAGGAATTAGGTTACTATGTATCAGAAAGCATATAGCAATTGAACTATTGAAATGACTTGATCTTTATGCTACGCTTGTCTATAGGAGTATGTCCATCACATCATTCTCCTAACGATATGATCCTGTTGTTAATAACATCTCTATGTTCATGATCAGGAAACAATGATCATATATTAACCAACAAGCTAGTTTAACAAGAGGCTTTACTAGGGACTCTTATTTTAGTTTACAAATCACACAAGTATTAATGTTTCCGGTTAATACAATTATAGCATGGTATGTAAACATTTATCATAAGTGTGAAGATATGATAATAACCACTTTATTATTGCCTCTTGGGCATATCTCCAACAGTGACCGACTGCGGGAGCGCTGCGGGAACGCGGCGCCGGAAGGATCGTCTACGCGATCTTGAGATCGGAAAGAGTACGACTACATCACCCACGAGAATCTGCTCTCGTTAAACACTTTGGAATCTTCGAGGGTGAGTTATTCCATCGACTCGTTGCTACAATCTAGTAGATAGATCTTGGCTTGTTTGTTTGTATGCGATAGAAAATTTTTGTTTTCCATGCTACGAACCCCTACAGGAGGTTGGAGGAGCCCCCCTCTCGCCTTCCCCGCGGCCAGACTTGGCACGGGAGGAGCACCTGCGAGCGGCGGCGCTCCACTCCAGGGATGCGGCCCTCCTGCCGAGGCCAGGCGGGAGTCGGGCGGACGCGCCGTCATGGCAGGACGGCCGTGCCCCTGGCCTGCCTACAGTGGGCGCGGTGGGTCGCCGAGACGGGGATATTGCCGAGTCATCGGCGCCCAAGAAGAAGAAGCGTAAATCCAAGAAGAAGAAGAAGAAGAAGAAGAAGGTGGTGTCGGCGCAGTCGGCTGATCCCTCGGCGGTGGTCACCGCTGCCCCTGGCGTTCTGGGGCCGTACCCTGGGGCCACGACTGCGGGACGCCCCGATGTGCTGCCCGCGGCTGCTATCCCCATGCGTAGGGAGGCCCTGGAGTACTATGGCCATGGGATGGATGGTGGGTTCTACGTCATTGACCTGGGTGGCGTGCAGATGACGGTGCCGGAGACCCTGACCATGGTGTCGATCCTCCCTGACCAGGCCCTCCCCCCGGGACTGGTAGTCACGGAGGATCTGATCCAGGAGGAGCTTCGCGCGGTCCTGCCAGGCCACCCCTGGCCAGTTCATCGGGTCTCGGCGTCTGAGTTTGCGGTCCACTTCCCCTCGGTGGCAATCCTCCACATGTGCGCCTGTGGCTCGTCCTTCACTCTGCCGCTTCACCAGCTGCGTGTGTCCATCCAGCCCTCCTCCGCCACGCAGGACACTGTGGCTACTCTCTCGGAGGTCTGGGTGCGGCTGTCGGGGCTCCCTCACGAGGCCAGGCGGCCTGAGGTGGTGGCCCTGGTGTCTCAGGCGGTGGGCAAACTCACGGAGTTAGACATGAGCTCCCTCCCGGGCCTCAGGCCGATCCGCCTCCGTTTGCTCTGTCCGGCGATCTCCGTGTTCCCGGTCTCCCTCCCTCGCGTGTTCTTCGACCGGGTGGGTCGGGACCTCCTGGTGGAGCTCGACGAGGAGTTGTCGGGCCCTGGAGGAGCTCCCTCCCCCCCTCTGTCCCCGGCCCCCAACGCCGATGCTGGGCGCAGGGATGAGAGTCGGGGTGGGGGCTCGGAGGACAGCGACTCTAGGTCCGACCCCGCGTCTCCCCTGACCACCGACGCCTCGCCCCCCGCGTCGTCCCTGCCACAGAAGGACGCCGCCGGGGGGCCCGTCGCCCTCCTCCGTGCTGCTTCGTCCCCGGGGCTCCCTCCCCTTTCGCTGAGCGCCCCGGCCAAGCTGGCCCAGGTCGATGTTCCCCGCGGCTTCTGCTCCGACCCGTCGATTTCCGTCGACCTCGCCATCTCCCAGTACGGCTCCAACCTTGGCGCGGGTGGGGGCCTGTCCCCTATCGTCCCCCCTGCGGCCCTGCTGTCCTCGGATGAGGACACGTCGGGGAGTGTGGGGCTGGTGGTCTGCTCTCCCCAGTCCCCTCGTTCCCCGGGGATGCTCTGCTACTCCCTCGCGCCGGATACTCCGGACCCCGCGGCGATGGCTCCTGGAGACGCGGGCCTGCGCTCCCCGGGGGTGGGTCTGAGGCCCCGTCAGGCCAAGACTCCCAGGCCTCCTCCGCCGCCGCCGTCCCGCCACAGTGTCCGCCTTGCAGGGGCGCGAGCTGGTCTCTCTGGCTCGGAGCCGACGGTGGCCGAGCGGGCCGCCCTTCGTGTCACGGCACGGGATGAGATCTCACGTACTCCATCTTCCTCCGCTGCCCGCCCCTCTGATCCTGGGCCGTCTGGTACTCCTGGTTCTTCCTCTTTCTGTGTCTTGTCTGAGGTGTCGCTTGCCCACCTGGGGGAGGTGGCTGATGATTGTGGTATCATTTTTCGCGGTGAGAAGGGCCCACGGGTTGAGCAGCTAGCTGCCATTAAGGCGCGGGAGAGGTACGCGGGTGCGATCGCTGCGGCCCGAGCTCGCGATGCTCGGGAGCGTGAACGCGCCCTGATCCTGGCCGGGGCTGGACCCTCTGGTCCTGGCCCCAGCAGGGATCCCCCTCCCGCCCTTGATGAGGTGGAGGTGGCCCTAGAGCGTGCCCCTAGGGTTAGGCCTCGGGGCAGACCTCCCAAGGCTGCCGCTTCCCGTCCCCGGACGGGTCGTGCTCTGTCGGCCCCCGCCAAGGGGGCCCCCGAGGCGTCAGGTCCCATATGGACCTCATCCGGGCCTTCCGGGCGTTCATCTGGAACATCTGGGGGTTCGGGCACGAAGGTCGCCGCCGGCAGATCAAGGAGTATATTCGCTTGGAAGCGTCGGATATTGTCGGCCTCCAGGAGACGATCCGCCAGGACTTCTCCATTGCTGAGCTTGTGGGTCTCTCTCGTCACAAGTTCTGCTGGACCTGGCTCCCAGCTCATGGCCACTCGGGAGGCATCCTCCTTGGGGTCAAGGAGGATACCTTTGAGGTGGATGATATGGACCGCGGGGACTTCTTTGTGAGCATGTCTCTCACCCATAGACAAACCCGTTTCAAATGGGAAATGGTCATTGTCTATGGCCCCGCGGACCATAGGAGATCCGCGGAGTTTCTGCTCGAGCTGAAGCTGAAAGTGGAGAGGGCTGAGATCCCGGTGGTCATGGCCGGGGATTTCAACCTCATCCGCGCGGCCGAGGACAAGAGCTCGGCGAACGTGGATCTCCCTAGGATGGGGATGTTTAATGACTGCATCGCGGACCTTGCTCTCCGTGAGATCGCGTGGGTGGGTGCTAGGTTCACGTGGACCAATAAGCAGCTTGCCCCGATTCGTTGCGTCCTCGACCGTGCCTTTGTCTCCGTGGACTGGGAGGTGATGTTCCCGCTATGCTCGCTAAGGGCTGTCATGCGGATTGGCTCCGACCATACCCCCTCCTCCTCTCCTTGGGAGGGGGCAGCCCCCCTAGACCGAACCGCTTCCACTTTGAGTGCTTCTGGCTCCAGAAGCAGGGATTCGTGGAGGCAGTTCGGGCCAGGTGGCTGATGGCGGCCTCCTCCCCTCCCCGGGCCCACTCTGCGGTGGATATTTGGCATCACTGCACTAAGGTGGCCCGCCAGTTCATGTGCGGGTGGGGCGCCAACTTAGGGGCGGAACTCCGGGCCCAAAAAGAATCTATTCTGCGGGAGATTCGGGACTTAGACCGGGAGGCTGACCTTGTTGGCCTGTCAGCTGAGGCCTGGGCCCATAGGTACTCTCTGGAAACCTCCATTATGGAGATCTACATGGGAGAGGAGGCGTTCTGGCGTCAACGGAGTCGCCAGAACTGGACGGTCCAGGGGGAATCGAACACGGCCTACTTCCATGCCATCGCAAATGGACGGAGGAGGAAGTGCTCGATCCCCTGCCTCTGGGAGGGGGGGTCCTGTTGGAATCCCCGCAGGCGCTCTCCTCTCATATTTATTCCTTCTACAAAGCCCTCTTCGCTGCGTCCGAGCCCTCGGGCATCTCGCTGGCGCCTGACTTCTGGACAGATGGGGCGCTGGTCACCACGGCTGAGAATGCGGACCTGACTCGACCGTTTCTCGCTGAGGAGGTATCGGCGGCCCTAAAGTCTATGAAGACGGGTTCGGCCCCCGGCCCCGACGGCCTGCCGGTTAGCTTCCTGCAGGCTTTCTGGGACCAGGCCCAGCCGGTGATCTTGCGCATGTTCCAGGAGTTCTACACAGGGACCCTGGTGATGTCGCGTCTGAACTTTGGGGTGATCACGCTGATCCCCAAGGTAGTTGGGGCCACTGATATCCGCCAATTCCGCCCCATCATAGTGATCAATGTCATCCAGCGCCTCTTTGCGATGGTCTACGCTCTCCGGCTAGCTCCTGTGCTGGAGAGGCTCACCCACCCCCTCCAGTTCGCCTTCTTGAAAGGATGCTTCATTCATGATGACGTCCTTGCCCTTCATGAGATTATCCATGAGGTCAAGTCACGTCATCAGAAAGCGGTGTTTCTCAAGTTGGACTTCCAAAAAGCCTACGATAGGTTGGACTGGAGGTTTCTGCGCCTTGTCCTGGAAAGGAGGGGTTTTGATGACCGTATGGTCTGCTGGATCATGCAGTTTGTGATGAGTGTGAGGACGGCGGTCAACATCAATGGGGAGATTGGTCCCTACTTTACCCCGTCCTGTGGGGTGAGGCAAGGGGACCCGATTTCCCCCCTCCTCTTTAACGCCGCGGTGGATGCCCTAGCAGAGATTTTGGATAGAGCCAAAGTCGCTGGCCACATCACGGGCGTGGTAGGGCATCTGATCCCGGGAGGGGGTATTTCGCATCTGCAGTACGCGGATGATACCCTGATCATGGTTCAGAGCTCGGACCTCGACATTCGGAATTTGAAGTTCCTGCTGCTATGCTTCGAGGCCATGTCAGGTCTCTCGATCAACTTCGATAAGAGCGAGGTCATGGTTCTCGGTTTTGACGACATCGAGCGGCAGCGGATTGCTGACAACTTCAACTGCTGCTTGGCGGAGTTCCCCATTACCTACTTGGGGTTCCCCATGCGAGAGTCCAGGGTGTTGATCAAGGACCTCGCTCCCCTGGTTACGCGGGTGCGCTCCAGAGCGGAGCCGTGGCGCGCGCGTCTCACCTCGAAGGGGAGCAAAACGGTCCTAATCAATTCCTGCCTCTCGAGTCTTCCCATGTATCAGATGGGACTCTACCTGCTGCCCGAGGGAGTCCATGCCGACTTCGCTAAGGAGTTGTCGCGATTCTTTTGGGCAGCGCGGGACGGTCACCAGAGATACCATATGGTGAAGTGGGCGGACGTTTGCGCCCCCAAATGTTTTGGGGGCATAGGTATCCTGGACTCCCATCGCTTCAATGTGGCCCTGATGTTGAAATGGGTATGGCGCATCTTGAGGGACGACGGGGACTTGTGGCTTCAGCTGATCAAGGCCAAATACCTCCGGGGTCGGCCTCTCTTGGCATGCGAGCGGCGGGAGGGGTCGCAGTTCTGGAGATCCATCCAGGACATTAAGCACTACATCGGCCGTGGGATCTCTTTCGTGGCTGGGGACGGCCAGGGGACCCGATTCTGGCTCGACCCTTGGTTGTTCCCGGTACCACTAGGGATCCAGTTCCCCGCCCTCTTTGCTATCGCGGCTTCCCCGGCGTCGCTTGTCGCGGAGAACTTCTGGGATGGCTCCTAGAACCTCATTTTCCGCCGCGTCTTCAACGTGGTGGAGACGAGCGAGTTCCAGAGCCTGATGGGGTCCCTGCCCGACTCCCTCTCTGAGGATAAGGATGCAGCCACTTGGCTGCTCCTCCCCTCTGGGGATTTTTCGGTGAGCTCGGCCTATAAGGACCTCTTTCCGGGATCGGAGAGGTCGTGGACGGCCCCCCTTAGGAAAGCCCCCCTGCCCCTTAGCATTCGTATCTTTGTCTGGCAACTTCTCCGGGACCGCTTGCCCTCGGGGGTGGAAGTCCTCAAGCGTAACGGTCCCAGCGACGGCCGCTGCCCCCTATGTGGGATACCGGAGACGTGTGCCCATATTATGTTCTCGTGCTCCGCGGCTCAGTTCCTTTGGAGTTTTGTTCGCGAGGCTCTGGGCCCGGCTTGGCAGACGCAGGATCTGGGAGAGTTCCTGCAGGCCCAGGCTAACCGGACCGGAGGAGGGCGCCGCCTCTTCTGGCTCCTCTTCGCTGCTCTAGCTTGGACCCTGTGGAATGTGCGCAACAAGATGGTGATCGAACGGATTTTCCCTGCCCGGGCGTCTAACTCTATTTTTACTTTGCTTGCCTTTCTCCAGCAGTGGTCCTCCCTGGTGCGCCCGCGTGACCGCGCCGGGTTTGAGTCTTCACTCCAGGCGTTACGTACGGCAGCGCTCCCCCTCGCGGCTCCATCGGCAGCAGCCCACGCTCCTTCGCCATGATGGACGCCATGTTGGCCGCCGCCGTCCTTGGCGCCCCCCTCCTTTTTTTGCCTTTTCCTCTTAGGCTGTGTTGTGCTGTGGCCCCAGCGTTATTGTGACTTGTTTCTGTTTTTGCTTTGGCTTCGGCCGGGTGGGTGATTTGTCCGAATATGTACTTGGATTTTGCTTTATATATAAAGCGGGGCGCGAGCCTGATTCGAGAATTTGTATGCATCCTTTAAAAATTATCGATGATTACTTTTGGGACATTTTAGCACACAAACAGTAAACACAAATTAGGGCATTAGATTGAAAAACAAAAGCACCTGGAGGTAGTCCTGTAGAGTACCGAAGCTAGTTGGTTGCTTGCTGCGTGCCATGAGTTTGTCGTGTCCACCACTGGGCACCAGCAATCGCCTTGCCGACCTGCCCTGCAGAAAGCCCGCCCGGGCGATGGGCGACGCCTACGGGCAATCGGCAGCCGATTTCCTTATCATTCTCTTGCGATCAAGTTGAGAGCGTAACTAACATATGGAGAATTTGGGAACTGGGAGAGTATAGGAAACTCATACACGATGAACTAAATAAGATGAACTTGGGAGATTTACTTAGCGTTGGAAATTGACGGAGTCGATGCATAGGGAATCGATAGATCGTGGCCTCCTCCATTTATTTTGGGGAAAATGCCAGAAATCGCGATGGAGGGCAGGGCGCCATGATTGGGAGGGAGACGAGGAGGTGAGACGCGACCGCGAAGGCGAGATGAGAAGGAGGCGCCTCGGTCAGGGGCTTGTGCGTAGCTAGCAGCAAGGCCTAATGCGCTATTTAGGTTCGCTGTATTTTTTCTGACTAATAATGGACCTATATGTATACGTTGACTAACAAATCTTTGTCGGGGCCCTTTGTACGTCGGGCCCTGTGCGGGTGCACCGATTGCACTGGCTCAGGGCCGGGCCTGCTTCGATCCAGGCCTATATAGCCGAGGATTACACCAGTATTATGCAATCCCGTAGGGCAACCAAACGTACTGTCCATGATCACCATCGGAATGCATGGACGAATTGCCAGAGATAGGGTCGTTGTCCATAGAATCGTGGGTATACAAAACGTTTTCAGTCGCCTATAAGGCCCTGCCAGGTGCGCCTCCCCGTCTCCGAGCATCACATCAGTGAAGACCGACTCGTGCCCTTGGCGTATCCAAATAGACTCTTGCTTCGGTATCCCCCATAGACAAAGAAATCCAGCGCTACCGGGTTTCGGGTTCATGCTCCGGGTGGAGACCAGGCTCACATTGGGAGCCAGAAGTTGTGCAGATTGGGAGCAGTTGTAGTCAGAGGTGCTAGCGCTGGGCGTGGAGGTTGCGGAAGAAGAGCTGGACGTGGAGGACGATGGACAACACCATTATGGGTACGTAGGTCCAGGTGAATGTAGGTGTTGACGGCCATGTGGAGGAGGAGCGAGGGGAGGTGGAGGAACTACGCGAGGGCGGCAAGCGAGAGCGCGGCGGCGATCTTCTCTCTGTCCAACGATGGCGGCCGACATGATCTGCGCGGTCACGTACGCTCCACTCAGTCACGTACGCTCGCAGCCGATCCCGATCTCGTCGTATGCCCTCCTCGCAACTGATCAATTACAATCTCGTCCGATCCCGTATGTCGTTATTACGTAGCCAGTACGGTCTCCATCTCCATCCGGTCTCTACCCGGAGCATGAACCCGAAACCCGGTAACGCTGTATTTCTTTGTCTAGGGGGGATACCGAAGCAAGGCTCATCCAAATAATCCATCCGATCCGATGCTTCACTCTGCTTCCTTCCTGGCAGCCTGCGCCGCTAGCGACCGGTGCACTGAACCATCCCCCGAACTGTACAACCTTTGCAGTTTGCAGGCGGCGTGGTGCCGGGACTCGTCGCCACCACCGTACCCTTTGTTGGCAGCAAGTCTCGCCGCGAGAAGTCGCCGGTTGATTGTTCCGACGAGACTAACGGTGGAACAAGGCCGCCGAGGGGGCCCGAGCCAGACAGCAACGTGATGATTGGTGGCTAATTGGTTGTTGGAGTAGGGTAAGGTAAAGTCACCTTAGCTCCGCGCGCCGGTCTGAAAACGCTTGCCTGCCGCAGCTGGGAAGTTGCCGAGGCCTTCACTCGCCATTTTCCACTCCATGCGAGCGCACGCCTCTGACATTCGGACTCGGTTCCCGGCCAAGGCGCCCTCGTGTCGAAGAGAAACATGCTTCTTTTGCGCGAATTATTTGAAAGTTTCCGGTGTGAAATGCCGCAAATAAACTGAACCTCAGGCCGGTCCAGTACACCTTGTACGTACATTTGACCACACGACGACTAGTTCGATCGATCGAGTTAATCTATACCCGAGGCTGCTCTTTTGAGAGCGAGACTGCTGGTCACTGAAAATTATACCCTTTCTACGTGGAGTATAGTCATCATCGACGATTTCGTACGGGGCGAGCAACTTCTAAACAGGAGCTAGCACAGCTCCAGCAGGAAAAACGCTACGGCCGGGGTCTTCCTCCAGTTTCCAAATTGGTCTTGAACCTGAACCCGTCGAGTCGACGCGCCGGCCGCTAGCTGCCTGCGCGCGCGTATGGTCCGACTGGGTCGAGCCGATATAGCAGCAGGAGGCAGCCGTACCTGTTCAAACTCTCAGTTTGCTGCCGGCCGGCCACCTCTTTTTTTTTTTTTTGGTTCATTCCCGCGCGCGCAAACATTTTGCCCTATTGTTTTACCACTTCAAACAACAAAACTGTTACGTATGTACAAAATACCTGTCCCGCATGCGACGAAGGGCCGACAGCAACAATATTTGAACTCCCATATGCTCTGGTTTCATACAGGGTTATAACTAGAGCTCAGATGATCTCGGCTTGTTAACTACTACAACTAGCACAGTAGCTCTCCTAACTCTAACCTAGCTTTTCGCAAGAAAAAAAAAGAACTCTTACTTAGCTGTCACTCACATTACAGCTGGTCGATCAGATCTGACGGACAAAGTACTGAATCCTAGTGTGATGCCAGCTAAACCGGTCGCTCAAGCCTTAGCACTCTACTAATTACGGTAAAAAAACAAACACACAGTGACAGAATAACTCACTGATGAACTACACTCACCATGAGCGACGAAACATGCATGTGAAACCCGTCAGATTTTGCCCATCTCACTGAAGTAGTATACTCTAAAACGTACCGGCTGGCTGGCTGGCCGTACGATCGACCGAGCACAAGCGAGGGCTCGCCTTTTAAAGCTAACCCACTTGCCAGCTTGGATTTAAGTACGTACGGACATGAGCATCGCTCGTAAACCGCGACCCCTTTGTGGTTATCCTGACCCGCGGCGACACTGCCCCGACACACGCACACCAGGGAGCCATTTGCCTGTTTGCTTAGCGCTTAATAAGCGTGGTTAGCCCGACACTAGATCCGGATGGGTGTACGTGCGTCTATAGAAAATGGGAGTGAGCGCGATTATTCTAGGGTTTAAGTACGGTACTTATTTGGATAGCTGCTAGTCTGGACGTGCGTGCCATCCAAACGTGCCAGCTAGATCGTTAGGGAATCACCCGGATTCAGATCGTAATTTCCAGCGGATTCCCTCTGCCGTACCGTGCCGTGGTGTGACAGCTAATGGACATTTGAAGGGTAGTTCTGCGTCCTTGTACACGACTATATGTACTGCTTTCATTTTTTGCAAGTGGTGGTGGTATTGTTTTTTTGACTTCAATTTGCCGTTCCTTCAATTATTTGGTGGTAAGGTGAAAATTTAGTTTCTTATACTGGATTGAGAAAATTGCACGGACCAACAACTACGGGTAATACCGTTGCGTATACCACTCACTTCAATATGTTGTAGTGCATAGGTCTAAATCTCCAATTGACTTGATTAATAGCAATTATGATATTTCGTAAAAAAATTATGATGATTTGGACGCAGAAGTCAGCAATTACGTGCCATACCATCTCATCTGTCTCATATATTTTTTAGTTTCAACAAATTTTTGGTACAAAATTCAATTTTCCAAAATATATCTTTACAATTAAGAAATAGAAACTAATTAATCTAGAGACATTTTATACTAGTTTCTTAAATGTTTCATCGATTTGCGTTAGGTTCGGCAAAAATTTGGTCATTTTTTCAAACTTCACAAGAAATTCTAAAAGCAATCTTGGAATGGTGGCCAACAAAAATCAGGAAAAGTATGAGATATTTTTTACCACCGTTTAAAATCTTGGCAGTTGTTCGAAGATTTGTCCCAAATGCTATCAATTTTTTAATGTTTTCAAGAAATGCAATAATTTAGAAAATGGGCACTAGTTAAGTTAGAAAACTATGACATGTTGGACATGCAAAATGGCACGTAAACACTATCCCATAGGACCTTGTTGGGAGGGTGGTTGTTAATCCAGGGAATGTGTGATCTGGACCTATATCTGCAACGTATTACACGAAAGCTGGTGATTTGTGCAAAACCATGTTCGTGTAACAATCGCAACAATCGTTGGTGGATGCAACATAAAATGGTGGAAGAGCTCCATGTAGCCCTTTAGTTAATTTTTGTACGTAGGAATGATATATATTAACATGCAAAATCTCAATGTGGAATTCTTTGTATTCTAGGCTAATAAACAAATATTCGAAAAGTATCGTCTGAGAATAGTGAACAACACACATTTTGAAAACTCCAAAATCTCTTTAATTTTATCATTTTTGCATAGCCTCGAATACCAAGAATGTTTGCATGGCTGTGTTATACATCACCTACTACATCCATACTTCATTTTAGATTTTTCAAAACTAAAGGGCTTAGTAATGTAGAAATTGTAGAATCCTAAATATATAGAGATACACGGGGTAGATGTAGACTTGGAGTCCATACACGTATATGTATTCTAACAAGAGAAACTCGGGAGCCATTTGTACACGCTCGTGGTTTGTGCTATTTCCTCTACTGAATATCTATCTATTAATTTTGTCTACGGTAGGTTCGTGGTCCCAGGTTTTCCGTTCGACTTTTTTTGGCCGATTTTGCCCCTGCCGTTTCGTGGTATTTACCCACCATGCCACCTTACGGTGAAGGAAAAAAATCAACAAAATCAACGCTTCGAGCATTGACCGATGGCGCCGCCGCTACCCACGCCATCGCCCGGGACTGTAGCTCGACCCCTCCCCGCGCAGCAACAACCACCACGGTGAGGGAACCGCAGGCGCTACCGCAGAGCACTCCGTCGAGGTCATCAGGCGCGTGCGGAACCTAACGGCAAGGACTTTGCTCCGCCTGGCCCTGCCCCTCCGCCGACCGGCTCCGTGGCATCCCGGACCCGCCGCCGACTCCGCTCTGGCGCTCGTCCGGTGTGCGCCACAGGCGTTACCGGATGAATCCCCTAGAGATCCTATGCCTCACCTTTGGCTCTGGCCCCTACTATCCAACCCCCAGCTCGGAAGTTGTACGCGCCACCGTCGCCGTCAAACCGGTCGCCTTCCAAACAACTGCAGTAGCACCCGCTCCTCCGCTGCAGTGTCTCGATTTAACAGGCGTCCTTCCTTTCCCCCATCCATAGATGTTCATGCCGATCTTCCGAGTCTCAGCGCCGACGACGGAAGCCGTGCTTTCTAGCGGTCTGGCGTTCTTGACGTCTTCACACGGTTGCATCGCCGGCGAGCTCAGCTTCTGCGGAGCCTCTGGCTTGCAGGTGATGATCGGTGGCCTTGGTACTGGGTCTGTGTGCTACATACGCCTCTTCCAAATGTCAGATTCACTTACAGTACATAGAAACATTCAGACATCGAACGAAGTTCCATACGAATAATTCAGGTATGTTGTGCATTGAGCAGTACAATCCTTCCGTGTTGCAAAGCAGCTTGGCTTCGATCAAGATGTGCTTGGGTCTATTGTCCGTCCTAACTCAAATTTTGGAGATTGCTTGGAGAATTAACACGAGGAGCTTAGAAATTTCGCATCATTCGTTCCACGCGATATATGCTGGCTGAGTAGCTTAGTGCCATTTGAGTAGTCACAGTGGTGGTAGCCATGCTTGTCTGCATGTGCCAATTACTTTGGAGGCTATATAGATTTAGATTACTTTTGAGATTGGCTTTGTTTCGTGGGCGTTGAATAACATGGTTGATCTGATATAACAAAAGAGGAATTGGAAAATAATAGGCAAGAGAGAAGTCTTGCATTGTTCGATCGTATGAGATTTTCAGATCCTTTTATCCGTGAGCGAAAGAGATATTCCATGTAGAATCCTCATCTAGAGATAAACCATCATGAGATTTCATGGTTATAGAGAAACAAATAAAATTTTCGAAATTACTTCTGCATTGCTCTGAAACTCGGAATAGAATATAAAGTTCTGGATTTGCTCATCGTGTTTACATATGTTCAGGATCTATAAGTATTTGGCATACTACCCTGTGTGTGTTGCTTTGGCCTAATAAAATCAAGATACTTAACTTTTTTTTTTGCGGGTAAGATACTTAACTTTTTATTGCATGTACACGAATTTTATTTTCTAGATGGAGCAGTCCGTAACACAACGATGAAATAAGATTGCAGGTTCTATAT
This sequence comes from Avena sativa, assembly GCA_916181665.1. Lineage (NCBI taxonomy): Eukaryota > Viridiplantae > Streptophyta > Magnoliopsida > Poales > Poaceae > Avena > Avena sativa. The sequence goes on from OV702284.1 coordinate 384,435,619, forward strand.
AATCCAACTAGGGGTTCAGTTCACTAATAAGGTTGATCTAATTCATCAAAATGCTTTTCTAATTTTGTTCTAGCTCTCTAAATAGTCATTTTCAGCTTAAGAAAGGCTAGATCAGATGACTGGAATAGCTAGATGAAATCCTTCATACAATTTATTTCAAAACTGTAGATACATACCGAATGGCAAAAAACTAAAAACCGTAGATACACTCTGAATGGCAAAAAACTAGGGTCTCCAAGTGAAATTTCACATTTTATATTTAAGTGTGATTGTGGAAAAAACTAAACGAACCGTAGCAACACACGGACATTTAGCTAATATTTTATTAGTTTCTGAATGAACAAGACCTGGTAGGTGCGACAAACTATATATGTAATGACTTCCAAAGCAATTTGAACAGAACACATCCAACAGTTCAGGCCTATTACGACAACATTCATGGCTGCATAACAGTACGCTCCCATGTCCTCCTCATCAGAGATTCGTTGAGATTTTTCATGGATGCTTCCGTCCACGGAGAGCCAATTCCGTAAACCGAATCGGCCAGAAATGAATAGGTGGCCGGACTCGTACGCACGTAGCTAGCCAGGCCGCCAGTTGGTTACTTTACTACTATTGCCGGCTAGCTACACTCACACACACCACTTTCCTGGAAGCTTCGCGCTCTCTAGCCGTCCGATGCGATGCGATGCGATGCAGCCCCATCGTCAAGCCATCATCAAGTCCCAACGGATCCACACACACACACAGCGAATTGATCCCGCACCAAACCACAGCTACCACCCGATCGATTCGATCCCCCTCCTAATTTCCTCCCCGATTTTGCTTCCCCTACCCATCTCCTTTTCCTAGCAAGTATTCTTCAGGTCACCTTCGTGTTTTTTCCTGACGTTGATTAATCGGGAAAACCCAAAGGCCCGAGCCATCCCTGTCAGCGTCAGCGGGGGTGGCGAAGCGCGGTGGCAACTTCCTCCGGCGCGCCAACGCCATGCAATGCAAAGGGAGCTTCCTCGCGACCGGACTTTGTTTACTTCCCCCCTGTCGATATTCCAGCCCCCCCGGGAGGTCGTCATATAAACCCACGCCCCTCCCCCACCATATCTCCACACCCACAATCTTTCGTTCATTCATCTGCGACTAGCTCCATCGATCATCCTCACCTTGTACACACGCACTGCGCGCGCAGCATTCGTGCTCTAATTAAGCTCTAGATCGATGGCAGACGCCACGGCGCCGCGACCGCTCCTCTGCCGGATGCTCTCGTTCCGGGAGCCGCTGCTGCTCATCCCCTACCTCGTCAGCTTCCTGGTCGCCGCCCCGACCGTCTTCTTCAAAAGCTACGCCTCCTTCCTGCACTCCTTCGCCAGGTCCCTCGCCGTCGTCCCGTCGCCCGCCGCCTGTGCCAAGTGCGCGTACGCAGCGTCGCATGCCGCGCCGTGCTGCGAGGACGTCGAGGCCGAACAGGAAGAGGAGGAAGGAGAGCTGAGGAAGGAGGAGGTGGAGGCGATCATGGCCAGGATCGGGCTGGGCGTGAGCGGCGCCGGCGAGGGTCTGCGCGCCAGCATGGGCCACGCCGAGGTGTCCCGCCTCTTCGACGCCGAGGAGCCCAGCTTCGCGGAGGTGCGGCGCGCCTTCGCCGTGTTCGACGCCGACTGCGACGGGTTCATCGGCGCCGCCGACCTGCAGCGCGCCCTGGCCACGCTCGGGTTCCGGGACGCCGACGCCGCGTCGTGCGAGGCCATGGTGATCGCGGCCGCGGGCAGCTGCAGCAGGATGAACCTGTTCCAGTTCGTCAGGTTCCTCGAGGACGGCCTCTGCTAGCTGACTTTCCGTTTCGTTTCGCGGCTCGATCGGCTCGTGTGGCAGAAGATGATGTCTGGGAGTGCGTGCGCTTGGTGTCGTTTTGGGTTTGTGTTTTTTTCCTTCTGCGGAGCTAGAGCTGGCTTGTGCAACAGATTAACGCACTAATTTCTCGAGTTTATGAAGAAGAAGAATTGATTTTCGCCGATTGATCATAAATAACTATGGCGATCTCATCTCATCACATCTCAACCGTGTGCTACTACTTTTATAAACTGTACATACATTGCTCCCAGATCGATCGGAGCACGATCTTTGGCTTCGCTTTGACGTCTCGTAGTGCTCTCTCAATGACTCTGTCTCTGTAAAGTCTTTGCCAATAGAACAGGCGTGGCAGACAGTTTCAGACCTGAGAGCACGTTCAAATTTGGGTCATCCGGTCCAAATTCACGAGGCCACCGACGACCCTGTGGGGTCTTCTCGGTGAATCTCTCCTCTGGCTGCTCGATCTCGTCGCCTGCGTGCGTCGACATCACAGGCTGCTAATTCGTCCTCCCGCCAGGAAGCTTCCTGGCAGCAGCAGCAGCAGACAGCAGCTGCTCCTGTGAACCAAGTACGAACTGGAAAATTTGGGTGAAGTTGACAGGTGGTACAGAAGGGTCCAAGCCTGCGCAGCCACGAAAAAGTGTGGAAGTGGAGACGTGCATGCGCCGAGCGTGAGAGCGGTTGAGCGTGACGTGAATTAGAGACTTCGTACAGGTTTTGGTTGGAGATTCGGAAGCTGCGAGGAAGTACCGTCCGCTCGATCGTGGAGTACAGTAAGAGCGAGACTAAACAGCGCCCTTATTTCTCCTGCCCTTAAAACGTGAGCTAAAGGCGTCTCTACCATGTTTTTACACGTTGAAGAACGCCGACGGAGATCAGCACCCCTATTCACAGTCTGTAAAATCGAATATTCTGTTTTACGTTAGATGTACATATTTGTATATTGTGTTTCCCCTATATGTTAGGGGGCTTCCTGCATATTTGTTTGTACCTGTACTATATATTGTGGCATTTGGCTTCCAGGGGAATATATGTTGCATATTCCTAACATGGTATCAGAACTAGGTTAGACAATTTTTTCTGCAACATCGTCACAGCCGCCACCGTCCCTGTCGTCGTCGTTCTTTCGACGTCGCCGCCGCCGGTTGGCGCTGTCGCCGGCCATCTTGGATCTGCCATATTTTCTTTTTCGAGTTCGATTCCATATCGGCTCTCCTCCACACGCGGTACTGACCGCCGCCGATTCATCTTCACCTTGGCTCTTCACGCGTCTGGCATCTTCACGTGCGGAGACCACCTGCCTGGCGCACTGCTGCAACTCCGTCAGCGCTTCCTCTCGTCGACCGCCCCACGCGCACGCACGCGAGGAGCCCACCACGCCTGGGAGCACGGGCCTCCACGTCGCCTGGCCACGTCCTCGTCTGTTCCCTGGATCCACGCGGGACCTCTCTCGCGCCTCAAGACCGACGCCCCGTCCTCGTCTTTTCCCTGGACACCGACCCCACGCGGGAGAATATGCTCCACCGCTCCGTCTGTGGCCCGGTCCCGCCAGCCCCGCCGCCGCTCCGATTGGTCCACGCGCGCCGCCAACTCTCTGCCCTGGCGCGCCACTGCCTCGTCTGGCCTCTGCCTCCATCGCGTCAGATCTAGATTTAGATCCGGTCTGTAAAAAAAATGTCTTCTTCATCGGGTTATGTTGCGATTCCTCGCTGTCCGGTGATCTTCGATGGCGCGAATTATCCTGATTTCGCAGCTTTTATGCGCGTTCACATGCGCGGTCTCCGTCTTTGGGGTGTGCTCTCCGGCGAGGTCTCCTGTCCGCCATGTCCCCCTGCTCATGTGGCTCCTCTTCCGCCGACGCCGATTGTTCTCGGTGCTGATGCTTCTCAGGAGGCCAAGGATGCTGCTCAGAGTGCTGATGATAGTGATGTTGCTGCTCATGACCTGAAGTTCAAGCAATACTCTTCTGATCTCGAGGCCTATCGACACGCTCTGACCGCTTACACTCAGTGGGTTGATGAGGATGCTCGTGCTGCTGCTGTTCTCACCTCCAGTGTTCTGCCCCAGTATGCTGCTGAGTTTATGAGTCTTCCTACTGTTGCCGCTTAGTGGGCCCATCTTCGTCAGCGCTATCAGCCGTTTGGGGATGCTCTTTACCTGTCTGTGGTTCGCCAGGAGCATGCTCTTCAGCAGGGTGATTCTACTATTGATGAGTTCTACACTCAGAGTGCTGCTATCTGGCGTCAGCTTGATTCTCTTCGTACTGCTGTTTGTGGCACATGCTCGTGTTGCCAGATTGTGCGCTCGGATTTGGAGTTTCACCGCATCTATGAGTTTCTGTCTCGGCTCCGCCAGGAGTTTGAGCCCCGACGTGCTCAGCTGAATGCCCGTGGCCGTGTTCCGCTCTCTGAGGTGTTGACTGAGCTTCGGGCTGAGGAGACTCGTCTTCGTGGTGCTGGTCTTCTTGCGGCTCCATCTGTGCTTGCTACTCGTGGTTCTCCTATGTCGTCAGTTCCCTCGACTCAGCCGCGGTCCTCTGTGCCGCCGCCGATACTACCCACTCCTCCAGGTCAGGGTCAGAGTCAGCCCCAGAAGTTTCAGAGTCAGAGTCAGCACCAGCAGTTTCAGGGCCAGAGTCAGCCCCAGCAGTTTCAGGGCCAGAGTCAGCACCAGCAGGCTCGTGGTCCGGGTCGCCGTGGTTCTCTTCGTCGCTGCTCTTACTGTAACAAGGATGGACACACTTGGGCCACTTGTTATACACGGGATCCCAGTCTCCGTCAGCAGCACCAGGCTCGTGGACAGTCGGCTCCTTCTGGATCTTCAGCAGTTGCTCTCTCTGACCAGGACATTATCAGGAGTCTTCGCGGTCTGCTTGCTGCTACAGGCTCTTCTTCGACGGGCACTGCTGGTTCTGTGACTGATTCTTCCGGCCCTGTGCGACCACCATCTTCTACACAGTCAGGTACGTCCCCATGGTATCTGGATTATGGAGCTTCTTTTCATATGACCTCTGAGTCTTCTTTTCTGTCCGCTCTTCGTTCTCTCCCTTCTCCTGTCCGTGTTTTCACAGCTGATGGTACCTCTCTCCCTGTTTCTAGTCGGGGCACCCTCTCTACTTCTTCCTTTTCTGTTCCTGATATTTCTCATGTTCCTCTTCTTAAGATGAATCTGTTCTCTGCTAGCCAGCTTACTGACTCTGGTTGTCGCGTCATTCTTGATGCTGATTCTTGTGTTGTCCAGGACCGTCGCACGCAGGCCCTGGTTGGAGCTGGCCCTCGCAGTCGTGACTCTTCAGGACTTTGGGAGTTAGACTGGCTTCGTGTTCCCTCCGCTGCCACTTCATCTGCCAGTTCTTCTCCGGTCGTCGCCTCTGCTACCAGCTCCTTTCAGCAGTGGCATCATCGTCTTGGTCACCTTTGTGACTCGCGTCTGTCGTCTTTAGTTCATCGTGGTCTTCTGGGGTCTGTCTCAGGAGATGGGTCTTTACATTGTCAGGGCTGTAGGTTGGGTAAACAGATTCAGCTTCCCTATCCTACTAGCGCGTCTGTATCTCAGCGACCTTTTGATTTAGTTCATTCAGATGTTTGGGGTCCGGCTCCTTTCGCTTCGAAAGGGGGCCATCGCTACTATATTTTATTCATCGATGATTTCTCTCGGTACACTTGGTTGTATTTTATGCGCTCTCGTAGTGAAGTTCTCTCCATATATCAGCGTTTTGCGGCCATGGTCCGTACTCAATATTCTACCCCTATTCGTGTGTTTCGTGCTGATTCTGCTGGTGAGTATATCTCCTAGATGTTGCGAGGTGTCCTTGCTGAGCAGGGCACTCTTGCTCAGTTCTCCTGTCCTGGCGCCCATGCCCAGAATGGCGTTGCTGAGCGTAAGCATCGTCATCTTCTTGAGACCACTCGTGCCATGATGATTGCTTCTTCTCTTCCGCCGCATTTCTGGGCTGAGACTGTTGCTACGTCCGCTTCCCTCATCAACATTCAGCCTTCTGCTGCTCTGCAGGGTGGTATCCCTCTTGAGCGCCTATCTGGACAGTCTCCGGACTACTCCATGCTTCGCTTGTTTGGTTGTGTCTGCTATGTTCTTCTTGCTCCTCGCGAACGCACCAAACTGACTGCTCAGTCTGTTGAGTGTGTATTCCTTGGATACAGTAATGAGCATAAGGGCTATCGCTGTTGGGACCCCGTTGGTCGTCGGATGTGTATCTCTCGTGATGTTATTTTTGATGAGACGCGCTCTTTCTATCTGAAGGTAATATGCCCTGAGAGGCAATAATAAAGTGTTTATTATGTGTATTCCAAGTATATGATAGATGTTTATTTTGCATGCTATAATTGTATTAATACGGAAACGTTAATACATGTGTGTTTAATAAACAAACAGAAAGTTCCTAGTTATGCCTCTCTCATAAACTAGCTCGTTGATTAACAAGATGATCAAGGTTTCCTGATCATGGACATTGGATGTTGTTAATAACGGGATCACAACATTAGTGTAATGGTGTGATGAACATTCATCCGAAGTATAGCATTACGATCAAAGTCATTGAGTTTATATTGCTATAACAACTTACGAAGTGATCCTAATCCTTAGACCATGAGATCATGTCAATCACTAACACCGGAAGAGTTTCTTGATAACATCAAACGTCACACCGTAACAGGGTGATTATAAAGATGGATTCAGAACTAATAAAGTGTTATGTTGAGGCTCATGGATCGAGAGTGGAATTTGTTCATCCCGATGACGGATAGATATACTCTGGGCCCTCTCGGTGATATCACATTGATTAGCTTGCAAGCAAGTGATTTGATCACTAGAATGTTATATCACAGGAACGAGAAAAGAGTGCATGTCGGTAACGAGATCAAACTAGGTATGGAGATACCGATGATCGAATCTCGGACATGTAATATATCGTGAAACAAAGGGATTAAGATACTAGCGTAAAAGGTTCCGACAATCACAAGAAAGTCATCGTTGAATGTGTGGGAGTCAGTATGGGTCTCCAGATCCCGCTTCTGATTATTGATCCGAGAGGGGTCTCGATCATGTCCGCATTATTCACAAACCTTAGGGTGACACACTTAAGAGACACCGACATCCAATTGGAGCAAATGTTTCATGCCGAAAGAATGAACAAGCGCAGGAATTTATTTCACTAGATACCGAAACAGGTTTTCGGGTGAAATTGCATAAAGTGGTTATGCATGTGAAATAGAATTCTAGCAAGGGGTTATTTGTGAATGTTTGTCATTAAAGTAATTGACAAAATTCTGAATAAAATAAAAGAGTTTTATTTAATGAGAGTTTGCATTAAATTTGGTGGAAATTTAATGGGAATTTGAGTGGACTTTTGAGTGGAGGGATTTTAAAGGGCATTTTGTGAGTGGAGTGTCCACCCACATGAATGAAGGAGGGGAGGGGGCAGCCCCCATGGCCGGCGGCCACCCCCTTGGGTGCCCCCCCTCCTCCTATAAAAGGAGCCCCCCTCCTCACTTGTCTCTCACACCTCCTCGTGAAGGATCTCTCTCCCCCTCTAGAATTTATCCCCCATGGTCTCGGACTAGCGAGATACATGTTCCCGGTGGCTATTCGGCAAGAAAGAGTTGTGCTTCCGCTGCATCGCTGGAGAGAGGAGGCGGAGGTTGCTCGGTGCCTCGAACGTGTGTGCGAGCACGGATGCGCTGCTGATTTGCGGTGCTAGGACTTCCTCTCGATCTTGAGATCGGCAAGAGATCGTCTACATCAACCACGAGTTGAACTCGTTAAGCTTTGTCGGTCTTCAAGGGTATGTTCTCTACGGATATACATCCGCCCGTTGTTTGTATCTAGTAGATAGATCTTGGTATATAGTTCACATCGTAGGAAAATTTTTGTTTTCTATGCTGTGAACCCTACAGTGGTATCAGAGCCGGATCTATGCGAAGATACTTTACACGGGTAGTACACATATGAGTATGTGGGCGATGATGATCATGTTGTTGCTCCTTTGTTGTAATTTTGGATATTGGTGGCATAGTGGGATGAAGCGGCCCGGACAAACTTTACATGTCCTCGCACATGAGACATGTTCCACGCTTGACATGCAACTAGTTTGCAAAAGTGGCTAGCGGGTGTCTGTCTCTCCTACTATAGTCAATATCTATTTTGCAAGCGAGTTGTCAACAATTTGATTATCCTCGTTGTGGTTCATGTTCGTAGGTAAGAACGGTTCTATCTTGAAAGCCCTAAGCCACGTAAAACTTGCAATGGATAAATTAGAGGCGTCTAGTTTAGATTGTTGCTGGGCTAGTGTTATGATATGGTAGTGTTGTAAGTAGAAGTATCAGATGATACTCTTACAACACACATAGCGTGTAAAATCCATAGACCTTGGATTTACACATATAGGTATGATAGTGATCATACCACGATGCACATGATAGAGATCATCTGCGGGAACCATATCATTTCACTAATAAACATATGATGTTTGATAGCATCTTATATTGCTTGTTTAGCGCTTTGTTAGCATAATAAGATGATCCCTCATTTAAATATCAAGATAAGAATGTGTTCTTCCTTTAGTATGCACCGATTATGTTTTCGTCGCTCCAAGACATCACGTGATGATCGGGTGTTCTTGGATCCACGACCATATTTCGGGTGTAAAACAGTTACACACGCGAATACTAAGGTTCTAACTTGGCGAGCCTAGCATGTACAGACATGGCCTCGGAACACGGACCGAAAGGTTAAGCATGAGTCATATAGTTGATATGATGCCCATTTGATGCTCGCCTTTGAAGCTATACCGACTCACGTGATGATCGGACTTGGTGTAGTGGATTTGGTTCATGTAATCACCAAAAAGGCACGAGGGATGTCGTTTTTGAGTGGGAGTTCATTCGTAATATAGATTAGTTGAACTCAATCTATCATACACTTAGTCTAAACTTTACAGATTCTGTTGTAGATGGCACCACCTGCTTTTAATTTCAATGTGTTCATTGAGAAAGAGAAACTAGCAACGAACGGTAGCAACTTTACCGAATGGGCCATGAATTTGAGGATTCTCCTCTCTGCTGCACAAAAGCAATATGTGCTAGAAGCGCCGTTAGGCCCCCCACCTTTAGATGATGCCCCTGACGAGGAGAAGAATGTCTATCAGACTCGTCAGGAGGACCACAACTTAGTTCATTGCGGCATATTGTATGGGCTAGAGCCGAAACTTCGAAAGCGTTTCGAAAACGGCAATGCATTTGATACAATGGGTGAGTTGAAAATGATTTTCGACACACATGCTGCTGTAGAGAGCTACAACGCTTCAGAAAAGTTCTTTAGCTGCATGATGGAAGAGCACAGCTCCGTTAGTGAGCATGTACTCAAGATGTCAGGTTACGCCGATAAGCTTGTGTCCTTGGGAATATCGATTCCCATTGACTTAGGCATCCATCGTGTTCTGCAGTCTCTGCCACCTAGCTATAAGAGCTTCGTGATGAACTATAATATGCAAGGCATGAAGAAGTCTCTCCCCGAGCTTCTGTCAATGCTTAAAACTGCAGAAGTGGAGATCAAAAAGGAACATCAAGTGTTGATGATCAATAGGAACACTGGTTTCCAGAAAGACAAGAAGGGAAAACGGAAGGGAATTAAGGGCGGCAAGCCTGTTGCCGCGCCTGAAAAGAAACCCCGAGTTGGACCTAAGTCTGATTCCGAGTGCTACTATTGTAAGGGGACTGGCCACTGGAAGCGCAACTGCCCCAAGTATCTGGCAGACAAGAAGGCCGGCAAGGCAAACAAAGGTATATATGATATACATGTTATTGATGTGTACTTGACTAGTGCTCGCAGTAGCACCTGGGTATTTGATACCGGTTCAGTTGCTAATATTTGTAACTCGAATCAGGGGCTGCGGAAGACCGCTAGCAAGGGGTGAGGTCAAGATGCGTGTCGGCAATGGATCAAGCGTTGATGTGATCGCCGTCGGAACGCTGCCTCTCCACTTGCCGTCGGGATTAGTTATAAACTTGAATAAATGTTATCTGGTGCCTGCACTGAGCATGAACATTGTATCTGGATCGTGTTTGATGCGAAGTGGTTATTCATTTAAATCCGAGAACAATGGTTGTTCCATTTATATGAATGAAATCTTTTATGGTCATGCACCGATGATGAATGGTTTATTTCTATTAGATCTCGATGATAATGTTACACATATTCATAATGTTGATGCTAAAAGGATTAAACTTAATGATGATATATCCGCATATATGTGGCACTGCCGTCTAGGTCATATTGGCGTTAAACGCATGAAGAAGCTCCATTCGGATGGACTTTTGGAATCACTTTATTATGAATCATTTGATACATGTGAGCCATGCCTTATGGGCAAGATGACTAGAACGCCGTTTTCCGGTTCAATGGAACGGGCGACAGATTTATTGGAAATCATACATTCTGATGTATGTGGTCCAATGAGTGTGTCGGCGCGAGGTGGATATCGTTATTTTGTTACTTTCACGGATGATTTGAGTAGATACGGTTATATCTACTTGATGAAACATAAGTCTGAAACCTTTGAAAAGTTCAAGGAATTTCAGAATGAAGTGGAAAATCATCGTAATAGAAAGATCAAATTTCTACGGTCCGACCGTGGAGGTGAGTATCTAAGTTACGAGTTTAGCACTCACATGAAAGAGTGTGGAATTGTTTCACAACTCACGCCTGCCGGAACACCACAACAAAATGGTGTGTCGGAACGTCATAATCGTACTTTATTGGATATGGTTCGATCTATGATGTCTTTGGAGAGCTTGTCGTTGTCATTTTGGGGTTATGCACTAGAAACTGCTGCATTCACTTTAAATCGGGCACCATCTAAATCCGTTGAAAAGACACCGTATGAATTGTGGTTTGCAAACAAACCTAAGCTGTCATTTCTTAAAGTTTGGGGATGCGATGTTTATGTGAAGAAACTTCAACCGGATAAACTCGAACCCAAAGCGGAAAAATGCGTCTTCATAGGATACCCTAAGGAAACTATTGGGTATTCCTTCTATCACAGATCCGAGGGCAAGGTTTATGTTGCCAAGAATGGATCCTTTCTAGAGAAAGAGTTTCTCGCGAAAGGTGTGAGTAGTAGGAAGGTAGAACTCGAAGAGATTGTGGAACCTTCTCTTCAAAGTATGGCGAGTAGCGCAGCGCCGGAAGTTGTTCCGGAGTTGGCTCCACCTGTTGAAGAGGGAACTAATGATAATGATCATGAAACTCCGAAAGAGAGTACTACCGAACCTCGCAGGTCAAACAGGACGCGTGCAGCTCCCGAGCTGTACGGAAATCCTGTCATGAATTTCATGGTTGATGAAAATGATGACCCTGCGACGTATGAAGAAGCGATGATGAGCCCGGATTCCAACAAATGGTTAGAAGCCATGAAATCCGAGATGGAATCCATGTATGAAAATCAAGTTTGGAACTTGGTGTAATTACCTCACGACCCAAAGGCCGTGGAGAACAAATGGATTTTCAAAAGGAAAACTGATGCTGATGGTAATGTGACCGTCTATAAAGCTCGACTTGTCGCAAAGGGGTTTCGACAAATTCAAGGAGTTGACTACGATGAGACTTTCTCTCCCGTAGCGATGCTAAAGTCAGTTAGGATTATGTTAGCAATTGCTGCATATTTCGATTATGAGATATGGCAGATGGATGTCAAAACCGCGTTTCTCAATGGTAATATTGAAGAAGAGTTGTATATGATACAACCAAAGGGTTTTGTCGATCCTAAGGATGCTAAAAAGGTGTGCAAGCTTCAGCGATCCATCTATGGATTGAAGCAAGCATCACGAAGTTGGAATCTCCGCTTTGATGAGGTGATCAAAGAGTTTGGATTTGTCCAAACTTATGGAGAAGCTTGTATTTACAAGAAAGTGAGTGGGAGCAATGTGGCATTTCTGATATTATATGTGGATGACATATTATTGATCGGAAATGATATAGATCTTTTAAACAGTGTTAAAAGTTATCTAAACAGCAAATTTTCAATGAAGGACCTAGGTGAAGCGTCATACATATTAGGCATAAAGATCTATAGAGATAGATCTAGGCGCCTAATAGGGCTATCGCAAAGTACATACCTTGATAAGATTTTAAAGAAGTTTAAAATGGACGGAAGTAAGAAGGGGTTCTTACCTATGTTGCAAGGCAAGACATTGAGTAAGACTCAAAGTCCGGCTTCGGCGGAAGAAAGAGAGATAATGGACAAAGTCCCCTATGCTTCAGCCATAGGCTCTATGATGTACGCCATGCTATGTACAAGACCGGATGTGGCACATGCTATTAGTTTGACTAGTAGGTACCAATCGGATCCAGGTTCGGAACACTGGATAGCGGTCAAGAATATCCTTAAGTACTTACGAAGAACTAAGGATATGTTTCTTGTATACGGAGGTGAAGAAGAGCTCGTCGCTGAGTGTTATGTCGACGCTAGCTTTGACACCGATCCGGATGACTCTAAGTCTCAATACGGATACGTATTTCTCATGAATGGCGGAACGGTTAGTTGGAGGAGCTCCAAACAACCTGTGGTAGCGGGATCAACAACGGAGGCCGAATATGTTGCTGCTTCGGAAGCGGCTCAGGAAGCAGTTTGGATGAAGGAGTTCATATCCGAACTAGGAGTGGTGGCAAACGCGTACGACCCAATGGTGATCTATTGTGACAACAATGGTGCCATTGCCAATGCCAAAGAGCCAAGGTCTCACAAGCATTCCAAGCATATTAAGCGCCGGTTTCACTCCATCCGCGAGCATGTCAAGGATGGAGATATAAAGATTTGTAAAGTACATACGGATCTCAATGTAGCAGATCCGTTGACTAAAACTCTCCCTAGAGCAAAACATGATAAAAACCAGAACTCAATGGGTGTTAGATTTATCACTATGTAACTAGATTATTGTCTCTAGTGCAAGTGGGAGACTGAAGGGAATATGCCCTGAGAGGCAATAATAAAGTGTTTATTATGTGTATTCCAAGTATATGATAGATGTTTATTTTGCATGCTATAATTGTATTAATACGGAAACGTTAATACATGTGTGTTTAATAAACAAACAGAAAGTTCCTAGTTATGCCTCTCTCATAAACTAGCTCGTTGATTAACAAGATGATCAAGGTTTCCTGATCATGGACATTGGATGTTGTTAATAACGGGATCACAACATTAGTGTAATGGTGTGATGAACATTCATCCGAAGTATAGCATTACGATCAAAGTCATTGAGTTTATATTGCTATAACAACTTACGAAGTGATCCTAATCCTTAGACCATGAGATCATGTCAATCACTAACACCGGAAGAGTTTCTTGATAACATCAAACGTCACACCGTAACAGGGTGATTATAAAGATGGATTCAGAACTAATAAAGTGTTATGTTGAGGCTCATGGATCGAGAGTGGAATTTGTTCATCCCGATGACGGATAGATATACTCTGGGCCCTCTCGGTGATATCACATTGATTAGCTTGCAAGCAAGTGATTTGATCACTAGAATGTTATATCACAGGAACGAGAAAAGAGTGCATGTCGGTAACGAGATCAAACTAGGTATGGAGATACCGATGATCGAATCTCGGACATGTAATATATCGTGAAACAAAGGGATTAAGATACTAGCGTAAAAGGTTCCGACGATCACAAGAAAGTCATCGTTGAATGTGTGGGAGTCAGTATGGGTCTCCAGATCCCGCTTCTGATTATTGATCCGAAAGGGGTCTCGATCATGTCCGCATTATTCACGAACCGTAGGGTGACACACTTAAGAGACACCTGAAGGGTTTCGCGGCATAGTAAATCAAAATTTTCTACGGATGCGAACAGAGGGAAAGCCAAGATCTAATCTAGGAGATGCAATCAACGAGAGAGATTGGATTATATCTTCATACCCTTGAAGATTCGCACAGCGGAACGTTCGTCGGAACGTGGGTGATGTAGTCGTACTCGCTTCTCCTCCTCGCGATCCGATCCGATCTAGCACCACAAGTGGCGGTGCCTCCGTGAGATGCACACGTGCAGCACCTCGACGTCTCCTCCTTCCTTGGTCTAGCAAGTATGGTGGAGAGATGGATTGGATCTACAACACGACGGCGTGGTGTATATGGTGGAGAATTTCTGCAGCAGGGCTTCGCCTACAAGCAGTCGGGAGGGAGAGAGGAGGGCAGCAGGGCGGCTAGGGTTTGAGGGGAAGGTGTGGGGGGTTGGTGCGCCCCCAGCCCTCTTTATATAGAGGGGGGGCGCAGCCCTAGCCCCTCCCCCAAGCCCAAAGGATAAGGAGTGGGGGGCATGGACTCTCCCCTCTTCTAGAAACCCTATCTCTAGTTTAAACGATTTAAACTCTCTAGGATCGGCTGGGCCCTATGGGGCCTTGTGCCCCGGCCCAATGCGGCCAGGACACTCCCTCATAGGCCCATGCCCCCTCCCGGAAGGTGGGGACACGTTGGTCCCCTTCCGGAAGGTTCTAGAAGCTTCCGGTACAATACCGATTAACCCGGAACAATTTCGAACTCCAAAAACTGCACTGCCTTATATGAATCTTATTCTCCGGACCATTCCGGAACCTCTCGTGATGTCCCGGATCCCATCCGAGACTCCGAACAAAAATTCATAAACCAATTATCCAATCTATCCTAGCGTCGAGATACGTTAAGTGTGTGACCCTGCGGGTTCAAGAATATGCAGACATGATCTTCTATCAATAATCAACAGCGGGGTCTGGGCACCCATATTGACTCCCACACATTCATCGATGATCATATCGGATGAACCACGATGTCAGGATTCAAACAATCCCATATATATATTCCCTTCGTCTCGCGATATTTTACTTGCCCGAGATTCGATCGTCGGTACCGTCATACCTAGTTCAATCTCGTTCACAGCAAGTACTTTACTCGTTCCGTAATCCGATATCACTTTGTGATTAACTCCTTAACCACATGCTTGCAAGCGGTGTTGATATCGATTACCGAGTGGGCCCGAAGTATATCTCTCCGACTTGGGAGGGACAAATTCCATCTCGATACATACAACCCAACAGATACTTTCCGATCACCTGAGAGACACCTTTATGATCACCCTCTCATAGGATGACGTTTGATGACCTCAAAGTTTTCTTCCGGTACCAGGGAGTTGCATTATCTCATGGTCTAAGGAATACAATATTTGACATAGGAAAAGCTTCGCAAAGATGAACACGATGAAACGATCTAATTGCTTCGCTTAGTTTGGGTCTGTCCATCATATCATTCTCCCAATGATATGATCTCATTATCAATTGACAACTCATGTCTATGGTTAGGAAACCTTAACCATCATTGATCAATGAGCTAGTCCATAGAGGCGTACTAGGGACACGGTGTTGTTCACAAACCACACAAGTATTAATGTTTCCGCTTAATACAATTCTAGCATGGAATATAAACTTTATCATGAACAAGAATTATAATAATAACATCTTTATTATTGCCTCTAGGGCATAATTCCAACAGTCTCCCACTTGCACTAGAGTCAATAATCTAGTTTACATCTGGCAACAATCTCACACCCATGGCACTGAGGTGTTGATCATGTTTTACACGTGGAAGAGGTTTAGTCAATGGATCTGCGACATTCAGATCCGTATGTACTTTGCTAATCTTCAGATCTCCATCTGCTATATAATCTCGGATTATATGAAACTTGCGGTTGATATGCTTGGTCTTTGGATGATATCTTGGTTCCTTAGCGAGTGCTATGGCGCCAGTGTTGTCACACAATATCTCCAGTGGGTCCAATGCACTTGGAACCACGCCAAGCTCAGTGATGAAGTTTCTGATCCAAACTCCTTCACTTGACGCTTCTGCAGCAGCCATGTATTCCGCTTCCACTGTAGATCCCGCGATCACGCTTTGCTTGCAGCTTCTCCAACTCACAGCTCCTCCATTCAAAATATAAACGTATCCTGTCTGAGATTTGGAATCATCCTTGTCGGTGTCGAAACTAGCATCGACGTAACCTTTTACGACAAGCTGTTCATCACCCCCATAGACTAAGAACATTTCTTTAGTTCTATTTAGGTACTTTAGGATGTTCTTCACGGCTGTCCAGTGTTCCACTCCTGGATCACTTTGATATCTGCTCGTCAAACTAAGAGCATTGGACACATCCGGTCTAGTACACAGCATGGCATACATGATGGGACCTATGGCCGAGGCATAAGGCACTTTGCTCATAGCTTCCCTATCATTTACCATAGCTGGACACTGAGCCTTGCTCAATATCTTACCTGACAACATAGGCACTGAACCTTTCTTTGCCTTATCCATTCTGAATCTTTTCAGAACTTTGTCTAGGTATGTACTTTGGCTTAAAGCTATCAGGCGTCTTTGTCTATCTCTATAGATCTTGATGCCCAATATATAAGCAGCTTCACCTAGGTCTTTCATTGAAAAACACTTGTTCAAATAACTCTTCACATCGTTAAGCATGTTGATGTCATTTCCGATAATCAATATGTCATCCACATACAGTACCAGAAACGTCACCGAGCTCCCACTCACTTTCTTGAAGATACAAGCTTCGTAGCAATTTGGAACAAATCCAAAGCTCTTGATCACTTGATCAAAATGAAGGTTCCAACTCCGAGATGCTTGCTTCAGTCCATAAATGGAACGCTGAAGTTTGCATACTTTACTAGCATCCTTAGGATCGACAAAACCTTCGGGTTGCATCATATACAACTCTTCATCAATGTTGCCATTGAGGAACGCAGTCTTGACATCCATCTGCCATATTTCATAATCATGAAACGCAGCAATTGCTAATAAAATCCGAATGGACTTAAACATCGCTACGGGAGAGAAAGTCTCATCGTAGTCAACACCTTGAACTTGTCGAAAACCTATCGCGACAAGCCGTGCTTTATAGACGGTAACATTACCATCTGCGTCCGTTTTCTTCTTGAAGATCCATTTGCACTCAACGGCCTTTCGGTCGCTAGGAGGGTCCACCAAAGTCCATACTTGGTTTTCGCTCATGGATCCCAATTCGGATTTCATGGCTTCTAGCCATTTCTCAGAGTCTGGGCTCATCATCGCTTCCTCATAGTTCATAGGTTCACTGTCTTCCACTAACAAGACAGTCAAGACAGGGTTGCCGTACCACTCAGGAGGGGCACGCGACCTTGTCGACCTGCGACGTTCAGTAGCAGCATCGTCCGAAGCTTCATGATCCTTGTCATTAGCTTCCTCTATTATTGGTGCAGGCGGCACTGGAACAATTTCAGGTGCTGCGCTACTCTCCAACTCAGGAGAAGGTTAAACAACCTCGTCTAGCTCTTCTTTCCTCCCACTCACTTCTTTCGAGAGAAACTCCTTCTCAAGAAAGGAACCGTTCTTTGCGACAAACACTTTGCCTTCGGTTCTGTGATAGAAGGTATACCCAATAGTTTCCTTAGGGTATCCTATGAAGACGCATTTCTCCGCTTTGGGTTCGAGCTTGTCCGGCATCAACTTCTTGACGTAAGCTTCGCATCCCCAAACTTTAAGAAACGACAACTTAGGTTTAGCACCAAACCACAGTTCATACGGTGTCGTCTCAACGGATTTAGATGGAGCCCTATTTAAAGTGAATGCAGCGGTTTCTAATGCATAACCCCAAAATGATAACGGCAAATCAGTAAGAGACATCATTGATCGGACCATATCTAATAGGGTTCGATTCCGGCGTTCAGACACACCATTGCGCTGTGGTGTTCCGGGTGGCGTGAGTTGTGAAACGATTCCACTTGCTTTAAGATGCGTGAGAAAATCATAACTCAAATATTCACCTCCACGATCGGATCGTAGAAACTTAATCTTTCTGTTACGATGGTTCTCCACTTCATTATGAAATTCCTTGAACTTTTCAAATGTTTCAGATTTATGTTTCATTAAATAGATATACCCATATCTACTTAAGTCATCGGTAAAAGTGAGGAAATAGCGATATCCACCGCGCGTCGAAACACTCATCGGTCCGCATACATCGGTATGTATGATTTCCAACAAGTCCGTTGCTCGCTCCATCATACCGGAGAACGGGGTTTTGATCATCTTGCCCATGAGGCATGGTTCGCATGTGTCAAATGATTCAAAATCAAGAGACTCCAAAAATCCATCAGAATGGAGTTTCTTCATGCGCTTTACACCAATATGACCTAGACGACAGTGCCACAAATAAGTAGTATTATCACTATCTACTTTGCATCTCTTAGCCTCAATGTTATGGATGTGTGTTTCATCCCTTTCGAGATTTAGAAGAAATAAACCATTTACAAGAGGTGCATGACCATAAAAGATGTTACTCATATAAATAGAACAACCATTATTCTCCGATTTAAATGAATAACCGTCTTGCAATAAACACGATCCAGAAATAATGTTCATGCTCAATGCAGGCACATAATAACACTTATTAAGGTTTAAAACTAATCCCGAAGGTAAAACTAAGGAGAGCGTGCCGACGGCCATCACATCAACTCTTGATCCGTTGCCAACGCGCATCGTCACCTCATCCCTCGCAAGCCGCCGTCTATTCCGTAGCTCCCGTTTCGAGTTACAAATATTAGCAACTGAACCGGTATCAAATACCCAGGCACTACAACGAGGGCTAGTAAGGAAAACATCAATAACATGTATATCAAATATACCTTTGATGGTGCCAGCCTTCTTGTCCGCTAAGTACTTCGGACAGTTGCGCTTCCGGTGACCCTTGTCCTTGCAATAGAAGCACTCAGTGTCCGGCTTAGGACCAGACTTGAGCTTCTTCTCAGCAGGAGCATTGCGCTTGCCGCCGCCCTTCTTGAAGGTCTTCTTTGCTCCCTTACCTTTCTTAAAGGAGGGTTTGTTGACCATCAACACATGATTATCCTTCTTGATGTCCACTTCTGCAGCCTTCAGCTTTGCGAAGAGCTCGGTGATCGTATCAGTGGAACCAATCTGATTATGAGTCACTACAAAACTTTTGTAGCTGGGAGGGAGTGATTGCAGAACCCTGTCAATCTTGAGCTCCTCTGGAATCGTGCATTCCAGTTGCTCAAGCCGTTGAGTGTAGCCCGTCATCTTAATGGCGTGCTCACTAACGGAACTCCCTTCCTCCATCTTGCAGTTAAAGAACTTCTCGGAGATCTCATATCTCTCAGAACGGGCCTGAGTCTGAAACATGGTTTTCAGCTCCTCGAGAATCTCGAAGGGCCCGGGATACTCTTCAAAACGATTTTGAAGCTCCGGTTCCATAGCAAACAACATGGTGCTCTTAATCACACCATAATCATCTTTGCGCGACTGATAGACAACTTTCTCATCAGCCGACGCAGTTGCAGCAGGGGGGTCACCTAACGTTTTCCCAAGGACATTGTCCTTTTGTCCGCCAGACAGAATGATTCTTAGATTGCGGAACCAATTGGTGAAGTTAGACCCATTGTTTCTAAGCTTTTCCTTCTCAGCAAAAACGTTGAAGTTGAAGTTGGACTTGGCCATGTGATCTACAGTATTTGCAAGTACAATTTAGACTATGTTCATGATAAATAGTTCAATTTAATCAAATTACTAGATGAACTCCCACTAAATTCAACATCCCTCAAGTTGTTTAGTGAACACGATCCAAATTCACCACACCTAATCCGATCATCACGAGAAGAGATGTGGTTTCAATGGTGGACAACAAAGTGTCGATCATATCACTCATATGACTCATGCTTAACCTTTCGGTTCTTGTGTTCCGAGGCCATGTCTGTACATGCTAGGCTCGTCAAGCTAGACCCAAGTATTTCTGCGTGTGCAAAACTGGCTTGCACCCGTTGTATGTGAGCGTAGAGTCTATAGCACCCGATCATCACGTGATGCTTGGACACGACGAACTTTCGCAACGGTGCATACTTGGGGAGAACACAGTTTTTATCTTGATCTTTAAGTGAGGAATCATCTTATAATGCTACTGTCGCGATCTAAGCATAATAAGATACATAAAGGGATAAACATCACATGCATATAACTTTATGTGACATGGTATAGCCAATCCTCGCGCAATGATCTCCATCTTGTGCGTTCCGGCATGATCTCCATCACTCCACCATGATTGCCTCCACCACGAATAGCAACTACAACTATTGCTAACTACTTAGCGATAAAGTAAAGCTATTACATGGCGTATAAGAAGTTGACTCGCAGGTCATACACAATTATAAAGACAACCATATGGCTCCTGCTGGTTGTGTACTCATCGACATGCAAGTCGTGAAACATTACAAAACATGATCATCGCATACAATATACACATCACATCTTGGGCCATACCATATCACAGAAAACACTCCCTGCAAAAACAAGTTAGACGCCTCTATTTTGTTGTTGCATGTTTTACGTGGCTTATGGGAGTAGATGCTAAGAACGATTCTTACCTACGGAAAGCCACAACGGTGATATTATGGTTGCCAAACTCCGGTGTTAATCCCATGACAACTATAGTGAGAGAAACTGACATCCACCAGCCGCATGTGTGGAACAAGCCACACGTCAAGTGCGGAGCCGGTCTCGCGAACGACGTCGCGTAAGGTTGGCCTGGACCGCTTCAATCTCACTATCCCGCGTCATAAGAAGAACACAAACAAGAGGCTTGCAACAGAAAACATCAATGCCCGCAACAACCATGTTGCGTTCTACTCGTGAAACACATCTACGCATAGATCTAGCTCTGATACCACTGAAGGGTTTCGCGGCATAGTAAATCAAAATTTTCTACGGATGCGAACAGAGGGAAAGCCAAGATCTAATCTAGGAGATGCAATCAACGAGAGAGATTGGATTAGATCTTCATACCCTTGAAGATTCGCACAGCGGAACGTTCGTCGGAACGTGGGTGATGTAGTCGTACTCGCTTCTCCTCCTCGCGATCCGATCCGATCTAGCACCACAAGTGGCGGTGCCTCCGTGAGATACACACGTGCAGCACCTCGACGTCTCCTCCTTCCTTGGTCCAGCAAGTATAGTGGAGAGATGGATTGGATCTACAACACGACGGCGTGGTGTATATGGTGGAGAATTTCTGCAGCAGGGCTTCGCCTACAATCAGTCGGGAGGGAGAGAGGAGGGCAACAGGGCGGCTAGGGTTTGAGGGGAAGGTGTGGGGGGTTGGTGCGCCCCCACCCCTCTTTATATAGAGGGGGTGCGCAGCCCTAGCCCCTCCCCCAAGCCCAAAGGATAAGGAGTGGGGGGCATGGACTCTCCCCTCTTCTAGAAACCCTATCTCTAGTTTAAACGATTTAAACTCTCTAGGATCGGCTGGGCCCTATGGGGCCTTGTGCCCCTGGCCCAATGCGGCCAGGACACTCCCTCATAGGCCCATGCCCCCTCCCGGAAGGTGGGGCCACGTTGGTCCCCTTCCGGAAGGTTCTAGAAGCTTCCGGTACAATACCGATTAACCCGGAACAATTCCGAACTCCAAAAACTGCACTGCCTTATATGAATCTTATTCTCCGGACCATTCCGGAACCTCTCGTGATGTTCCGGGTCCCATCCGAGACTCCAAACAAAAATTCATAAACCAATTATCCAATCTATCCTAGCGTCGAGATACATTAAGTGTGTGACCCTGCGGGTTCGAGAATATGCAGACATGATCTTCTATCAATAATCAACAGCGGGGTCTGGGCACCCATATTGACTCCCACACATTCATCGATGATCATATCGGATGAACCACGATGTCAGGATTCAAACAATCCCATATATATATATATTCCCTTCGTCTCGCGATATTTTACTTGCCCGAGATTCGATCGTCGGTACCGTCATACCTAGTTCAATCTCGTTCACAGCAAGTACTTTACTCGTTCCGTAATCCGATATCACTTTGTGATTAACTCCTTAACCACATGCTTGCAAGCGGTGTTGATATCGATTACCGAGTGGGCCCGAAGTATATCTCTCCGACTTGGGAGGGACAAATTCCATCTCGATACATACAACCCAACAGATACTTTCCGATCACCTGAGAGACACCTTTATGATCACCCTCTCATAGGATGACGTTTGATGACCTCAAAGCTTTCTTCCGGTACCAGGGAGTTGCATTATCTCATGGTCTAAGTAATACAATATTTGACATAGGAAAAGCTTCGCAAAGATGAACACGATGAAACGATCTAATTGCTTCGCTTAGTTTGGGTCTGTCCATCATATCATTCTCCCAATGATATGATCTCATTATCAATTGACAACTCATGTCTATGGTTAGGAAACCTTAACCATCATTGATCAATGAGCTAGTCCATAGAGGCGTACTAGGGACACGGTGTTGTTCACAAACCACACAAGTATTAATGTTTCCGCTTAATACAATTCTAGCATGGAATATAAACTTTATCATGAACAAGAATTATAATAATAACATCTTTATTATTGCCTCTAGGGCATAATTCCAACAACACCGACATCCAATTGGAGCAAATGTTTCATGCCGAAAGAATGAACAAGCGCAGGAATTTATTTCACTAGATACCGAAACAGGTTTTCGGGTGAAATTGCATAAAGTGGTTATGCATGTGAAATAGAATTCTAGCAAGGGGTTATTTGTGAATGTTTGTCATTAAAGTAATTGACAAAATTCTGAATAAAATAAAAGAGTTTTATTTAATGAGAGTTTGCATTAAATTTGGTGGAAATTTAATGGGAATTTGAGTGGACTTTTGAGTGGAGGGATTTTAAAGGGCATTTTGTGAGTGGAGTGTCCACCCACATGAATGAAGGAGGGGAGGGGGCAGCCCCCATGGCCGGCGGCCACCCCCTTGGGTGCCCCCCGTCCTCCTATAAAAGGAGCCCCCCTCCTCACTTGTCTCTCACACCTCCTCATGAAGGATCTCTCTCCCCCTCTAGAATTTATCCCCCATGGTCTTGGACTAGCGAGATACATGTTCCCGGTGGCTATTCGGCAAGAAAGAGTTGTGCTTCCGCTGCATCGCTGGAGCGAGGAGGCGGAGGTTGCTCGGTGCCTCGAACGTGTGTGCGAGCACGGATGCGCTGCTGATTTGCGGCGCTAGGACTTCCTCTCGATCTTGAGATCGGCAAGAGATCGTCTACATCAACCACGAGTTGAACTCGTTAAGCTTTGTCGGTCTTCAAGGGTATGTTATCTACGGATATACATTCGCCCGTTGTTTGTATCTAGTAGATAGATCTTGGTATATAGTTCACATCGTAGGAAATTTTTTGTTTTCTATGCTGCGAACCCTACAATATCCTCATCCCACCACTGGTACCTACCCGGTGGAGGATATCTCTTTTCTTCTCTTTCCTGACACACCTCCTTCTACTCCCGTTATGCCTTCTTCAGGATCTCCTACCCCTGTTGTCTCTTCTTCTACACCGTCCTCCTCTGCTCCGTCTAGTTCTCCTAGTTCTCCTCGTTCTCCTCGTTCTCCGGAGTCTTCCTCTGATATTCCTTCTTCTTCATCGTCGTCTCCTGAGTCGTCTTCTTCTGATGAGCTTCCCTCTACTCGTCCTGTTCGTCAGCGTCGTGCCCCCAACCGTTACTCTCCTAGTCAGTATGGTCTTTCTGTTGTCTGTGAGCCGACTTCTTATCGAGATGCTGAGCATCATCCTGAATGGCAGCTAGCCATGGCTGAGGAGCTTGCTTCCCTTGAGCGCACTGGCACCTAGGATCTTGTCTTTCCCCCTCCCGGTGTTCGTCCTATTACGTGTAAGTGGGTCTATAAGATTAAGACCCGCTCTGATGGATCTCTTGAGCGCTATAAAGCGCGTCTTGTAGCTCGTGGTTTTCAGCAGGAGCATGGTCGTGACTATGATGAGACCTTTGCTCCTATGGCTCATATGACCACTGTGCGTACTCTTCTTGCTGTTGCTTCTGTTCATCACTGGTCTGTGTCTCAGCTTGATGTTCAGAACGCCTTTCTCAATGGTGAGTTGAGTGAGGAGGTTTATATGCAGCCTCCTCCTGGGTATTCTGTTCCCGACGGGATGGTTTGTCGTCTTCGACGGTCTCTTTATGGCCTCAAACAGGCCCCTCGTGCCTGGTTTGAGCGCTTTGCTTCTGTAGTGACTGCTGCTGGTTTCTCCCCTAGTGCTCATGATCCAGCGCTGTTTGTTCATACTTCTCCTCGTGGACGCACTCTTCTTCTTCTTCTCTATGTTGATGATATGATCATTACTGGTGATGATCCTGAGTATATTGCCTTTGTTAAGGCTCGTCTTCGTGATCAGTTTCTTATGATTGATCTTGGTCCTCTTCGATACTTTCTTGGGATTGAGGTTTCCTCCACTTCTGATGGCTTTTACATCTCTCAGGAAAAGTATATTCAGGATCTTCTTGCTCGTGCTGCTCTTGGGGATGAGCGCACTGTTGAGACCCCTATGGAGCTTAATGTTAAGCTTCAACCTACTGATGGTGACCCTCTTTCTGACCCGACGCGTTATCGTCATCTTGTTGGGAGTCTAGTTTATCTTGCTGTCACTCGTCCTGACATCTCTTATCCTGTTCATATTCTGAGTCAGTTTGTTTCTACTCCTACCACTGTTCACTATAGTCATCTTCTTCGTGTTCTTCGTTATCTTCGTGGTACGATCACTCGTCGCCTTTTCTTTCCTAGTTCCAGCTCCCTCCAGCTCCAGTGCTATTCGGACGCTACGTGGGCGAGTGATCCTTCGGATCGTCGTTCACTTTCTGCTTACTGTGTGTTTCTTGGTGGTTCGCTCATTGCTTGGAATACGAAGAAACAGACAGCGGTTTCCCGTTCGAGTGTTGAGGCTGAGCTGCGTGCTATGGCCTTGTTGACTGCTGAGGTGACCTGGTTACGGTGGTTACTTGCGGATTTTGGGGTCTCTATTACCACACCCACTCTGGTTTTGTCTGACAGTACAGGTGCTATTAGTGTTGCACGTGATCCGGTCAAGCATGAGCTTACCAAGCATATTGGTGTTGATGCTTTCTATACACGTGCTCAGGTGCAGGCTCAGGTTGTTGCGCTTCAGTATGTGCCTTCAGATTTACAGTTGGCGGATTTCTTTACGAAGGCACAGACCCGAGCGCAGCATGATTTCTTACTCTCCAAACTCAGTGTTGTGGATCCACCATGAGTTTGAGGGGGGTGTTAGATGTATATATTTGTATATTGTGTTTCCCCCATATGTTAGGGGGCTTCCTGCATATTTGCCTGTACATGTACTATATATTGTGGCCTTTGGCCCCAGAGGAATACATGTTGCATATTCCTAACATTTTACACGTGATAAGGCGCTGATCGACTGCACATGTTTTCTGACCCGTAAAAACAGAAATTCTAGCACAAATGCAAGTTGCAAACATTTCATGCATAGTTTCAACATCAAATCAACAACATAGTTCGCATCAAATCTATACACAGAATAGTTCACGGTAAATCCAAATACATAGTTCATAGGTCTACCAACATGCAAGGGAGAATCGAGCTTCGGAATTGCCTCCATGCTTAACCGAAGCACCTCCGATTCCACTTTGACGAAGGAGCCTTCTTCTCTCCATGATCTCCGCGGTGGTCTATTTCCACCACTCCAATTGTCGCTCATTCATGTCCTTCGTGTTCATCATCATGATCCCCCTCTCCTCTACTAGGAGTGCCTTCATTGCCTTCTCCTTCTTCACTTTGATCTTCATCTCCTCCAACTCGGCATTGCGCCTTGCTTATTCTCATGTGGCTTCCACCTTTGCAAGCTTCACCTCTTTCTTCTTCTTGGTGATAGCAAGCTTTGCCTCCAATGTCTTCATTGTCATCATTTGATCCAGGGACGGAGCCAGACCCCGGGCAACCAGGGCCATAGCCCAGGGCGTGGCAAATCTTTTGGCCCATACCTGTATAAGTTTTAGAAGTGGCCCGTGCTCCAGCTCAGTCCAAGTCAAAAACGAAAGCCCACCAGATGTCCATTTTCCTCTATTTCACCAACAATGAACCGACGAGAGACGAGCACGGAAGTTTCAGGCAAGTTCCAAACCCTTCTCCCGTAGAGCTATACAGCGCCGCCGCCGGATCGCTACTTGCTGCTCATCGGCTTTCCCTCCCAGCGGCTCGTTCGCCCGCCCTGCAGCTCTCCTAGTCTATACACTCCTCTGATGTGCTCTGTCTATCCGATATTTTGTCTCACCTCGCCATGTTGTTGTGGTGCTGCCGGACTGCTGCGGCGTGTCGTCCACATGTAGCCAGAAGTAATTTCTAAATATTGATTATTCCTTGACAATTGAATTGAGTCAGACGTCACTTAATGAGCATTTTTGAGTGATTTCATGTCACAGGAATAGAAGATGGGCCGGTAATTACTACTGTATTTTCATAGGAGGCCTATATGAACCAAACTATTGATTTGGTACTATCCTTTGTACCCTCATACTAGTGTTTCATATTTTTGGTTGTCTCTTATATATTATATGGATCCTTAATTAAGAATTGAGTTAAAATTATATGTTCGTCTTTGCAATTCTACCAAAAAATGTGAATTATATAAGGCTTTTAAGTAGTTTTTTTATGCACTTAGTTTTTGGCCCGAGGCTTCGTCTAATCCTGGCTCCGCCACTGATTTGATCAAACTTGTCCCTTAGCAATGATGACTCGGTCTACATCTTAATCCTCTCCTTGGCCTTCTTGCACCCCTATGACTTGTCCCACCTTCTTCCTTCCTTATCATCATCACTATCATCCATTTTACCCATCGCCCCTTTCTTTAGTGGAGCTTCTTGGTCCCTAAATTGCCACTTGGGAAGATGTTTGAGCACGTCATGGAAATGCTTGAATGCAAACCTTTTGCCCTTGCTTCCGTTCATGTCTTTGTACCTCCCTTGCGCATAGTTGTCATACAATCGCAACACTAAAGGTTATATGACGAAGAAATGGTCGTAATTAGTGAATATGTGGTGTTGAACAAACTCACATATTGGTCAATAGTTGCACCACTAGGAGGATTCAACGTCACCGCATCAATGGCCACACTCCACCGGCTACAAGCCGGTTTGATCACCTCCCAACGGTCTTGGAGCGATCGGAAACTGCGAGCCACAGGCTGCCGCACTCGAGGCATGAGCTGGTAAAACCTGTCCTCAATGCGCTGGCAATACCGCTTCCCGGTTTGATAAGTGCTAGACGCATCATCCATTCCAACTTGTGCCTAAGCACGGCACAAAGTTGTATCCTCGATCTTCGTGGAGTTCACGGATCTCTCCTTCGTCTTCTTCACTTCACCCGGCTCGACCTCGGTCACCTCTACCATCTCCTCGTCGTCAGTCGGCTCATCGGCATCAACGTCACCCAAATTCTCCTCTTCTTCACCGTCGAAAGGAGCGAGAGGTGGATTGGAGGTGTCGGCAATGGTGCCGTTCAACATCTCCATGAACGAACCATGAGCGGGGGTGCTAAAATTGGAGAAATTGGCATAAATTATGCTAAGTGAGGCGGAAGGACTCGGGGAAAATTGGGATACCTTTCGGGCAACGCGTCAAACGGTTGCGGGGCGGGGGAGACAGCGGGAGGCGTAGATGGAGTGACGGCGGGGGAAACAGCAAGAGGAGGAGATGGAGTGGCCGGCGGGCCGGCCGCTTCTGGTTCACCCCTTCCCCTTAGGCCCATCCGAGAGATTTTTTGTCCGGCGATTCCTCTTCGGCTTGGACGCCGGTGCAGGGTCGGGAGCCGGCGCAGGGTCGGGAGCCGGCGTAGATGTTGTTGACATGGTTATTGTTGGAGATATGCCCTAGAGGCAATAATAAATAGAGTTATTATTATATCTTTGTGTTTATGATAAATGTTTACATTCATGCTATAATAGTATTAACAAGGAAACATTAATACTTGTGTGATTTGTAAACTAAAATAAGAGTCCCTAGTAAAGCCTCTTGTTAAACTAGCTTGTTGGTTAATAGATGATTGTGGTTTCCCTATCATGAACATTGAGATGTTATTAACAACAAGATCATATCGTTAGGAGAATGATATGGTGGACATACTCCTATAGATAAGCGTAGCATAAAGATCAAGTCATTTCAATAGTTCAATTGCTATATGCTTTCTGATACATAGTAACCTAATTCCTTCGACCATGAGATCATGCATATCACCTTTACCGGATGGATGCTTTGATGTCATCAAACACCACACCGTAACAGGGTGGCTATAAAAGTGGCATTGAGTGTTCGGAAAGTATTGGTTGAGACACATGGATCAAGAGTGGGATTTGTCCATCCATATGACGGATAGATATTCTCTGGGCCCTCTCGGTGAAATGTCATCCAATTAGCTTGCAAGCATGTGACTAGGTCACAAGGGATCACATATCACGGGAACGAGAAAAGAGTACTTATCAGTAACGAGGTTGAACTAGGTATGCAGAGATACCGACGATCATAACCTCGGATAAGTAACATATCGTGAGACAAAGGGAAATTGGTATCGTATGTAAGTGGTTCATTCGATCGCAAAGTAATCGTAGAAATATGTGGGAGCCATATGAATTTCCAGATTCCTCTATTGGTTATTGATCGGAGAAGTGTCTCGATCATGTCCGCATAATTCACGAACCGTAGGGAGACACACTTAAGGATTCGACGTTGTTTGAGTAGTTATGGTATTATGAGAAAGAGACCGAATGTTGTTCGGAGTCTCGGATGGGATCCGGGATATCACGAGGTGATCCGGAATGGTCCGGAGAATAAGATTCATATAAGGAAAGTCCCGTTTCGGAGTTCGGGAATGATTCCGGTGTTTCCATCGGGAACATTCTAGAAGGTCCCGGATTGTCCGGCACTCCGGGGGGGAAGGGGTACATGAATGTGTCATTACATGTTGGAATGATTGCATCATGTACTAAGTGTTCTTGCTGTCCCAAATAAAGGATTAAATTGAATCCTAAATTGAAAAAGTCAAACGGCTAGTTTGAAAGTCAAACGGCAGTTTTTGGGAAGTGGGAGGAGAGGAGGAAACCGACTTGAGGGAGGAGTCCTCCTCCCCAAGCCGGCGCCCCACCTAGGCCGAGTTGGGGAGGGACTCCACTCCCTCCCCTTGGCCGGCCAGCCCCTCCCACCTATATATGGAGGGGCAGGGCTCCCTCCCAACACACACAAGTTTCCTATCCTCTAAACTAAACCCTAGATCTAGACCCCGGTTTAGAGCTATTCGGTTTAGAGCCTTCTAATTGGTTTAGAGCCCTCTAATTGGTGTGTCTAATTACTAGACCACTAATAGCCTCTCTCATAAGCTCCACCATACTCGCACCGGCTTAAGGCGAAGCCCTGCGGGATCTCCCCTCTACTTCCGGTACCACGCCGTCGTGCTGCCGGAATCGCGAGGAGAGTGCTACAACCTCCGCTGCCTGCTGGAACAAGGGAGAGGAAGGTCTTCGTCGAGTACCGAACGTGTGACCGACTGCGGGAGCGCTGCGGGAACGTGGCGCCGGAAGGATCGTCTACGCGATCTTGAGATCGGAAAGAGTACGACTACATCACCCACGAGAATCTGCTCTCGTTAACCGCTTTGGAATCTTCGAGGGTTAGTTATTCCATCGACTCGTTGCTACAATCTAGTAGATAGATCTTGGCTTGTTTGTTTGTATGCGATAGAAAATTTTGTTTTCCATGCTACGAACCCCTACAGTGGTATCAGAGCCGTGTCTATATGTAGATCTGTTGCACGAGTAGAACACAATGGTCATTGTGGGCGTTGATGCTTTTATTGTAGATTGCTTTGCGTGTACTTTGCATCTTGCGGTATGTTGGGATGAAGCGGCCCGGGCTAACCTTACATGACATCGTTCATGAGACTTGCTCCACGCTTAACATGCAACTTGTATTGCATAAGTGGCTTTGCGGGTGCCTGTTTCTCCTAGCATAGTAAAGATCCAATTTACAACGGGTAATCAACAATGCTAGTATCAATGTTGTGGTTCTTGTTCGTAGGTTAGAACGACACTTATGGAAAGCCCCAAACCACGTAAAATATGCAAAGAAAGTAGAAGCGTCTAACTTTGTTTTGCAGGGGTGTGCAGTGATGTGATATGGCCATGATTGTGATTATATTTGATGTATGCAATGTTCCTTATTGTAAGTTGGCAACCGGCAGGAGCCATATGGTTGTCTTTAATTTCTGTTAAGACCTGCGTGTCTATTCAAAATAGTTGTAATAGTTGAAGCTGGTGGACGACAACCATGAAGAAGCGTCATTGACCTTGATGCTATGCCGGTGATGATGGAGATCATGTTCGTGCTTGAAGATGGAGATCGGAAGCACAAAGAAGAAAGGCCATATCATATCACATATTATGAATTGCATGTGATGTTAATCCTTTATGCATCTTGTATTGCTTAGTAGACGACGGTAGCATTATAAGATGATCCCTCATGCACATAAATTTCAAGTTCTAAAGTGTTCACCCTTAGTATGCACCGTTGCCAAAGCTTGTTGCTTCGAAGCACCACGTGATGATCGGGTGTCTTTGATTCCGCGGGTGAATACAACGTAAGCAAGCCAGATTTGCTTATGCGGTAGCTAAGGTTTGATCTTGACGAGCCTAGCATGTACAGACATGGCCTCAGGAACACGGATCGCCGAAAGGCAAAGCATGAATCATATAGTAGATATGATGAACATGATGATTGTTCGCCACTAAAACTATATCGGCTCTCGTGATGATCGGTGTTGATATAGTAGTTTTGGTTCGTGTGATCACTAAAACAATGTGAGGGATATTGTTTTGAGTGGGAGTTCACCTAGATTAATTTAATTATTAATTAGAACTCAATTTATCATAAACTAAATCAAAGTGAATTTGCATAGTTGTTGTAGTCATTGGCATCCGTTTACCACCTTGCGCTTAGTTATAATTGAGATGATAGAACTATAGAATTCTGGTTAGTTACTTTACGAACTGGTATCGTATTGTATTGAAGTGTTAATCTAAAGTTTAAAAGTCCTATTGCAAACTTTCAGTAAGTTTCAGTTACTCCATGAAGTTTAATAATTAGTATTGAATCAAGAGTAACAATTCCAAATGTTAGTATATAAGTATCATGTTTGTCTCCATGATTCTTGATATTCAAAGATTGTCTTAATATCAAGGTTATCTAGGATCTGAAAGAGTTGTTTCAGAAACCATGATGTGTGGAAGATATTGTGATATCTGAAACGAAATTTTGGTTGCAACATGATAGAGTATAATATTGCAAAAGTCATGTTCTCATATTTGATGAGAATTTGCAAAAGGATGGAGACACTAGTTGTCCTAATCCTCCAAAATGTTTTGGAAAGCAACATTATACTCATAATTCATCGTTATAAGCTAAAAGTTGTTGGAGATATGCCCTAGAGGTAATAATAAATGTAGTTATTATTATATATCTTTGTGTTTATGATAAATGTTTACATTCATGCTATAATAGTATTAACAAGGAAACCATTAATACTTGTGTGATTTGTAAACTTAATTTGAAGTCCCTAGTATGGCCTCTATACTTCACTAGCTTGTTGGTTGATTGATGATGTGGTTTCTTTGTCATGAACATTGAGATGTTATCAACAACAAGATCATATCGTTAGGAGAATGATATGGTGGACATACTCCTATAGACAAGCGTAGCATAAAGATCAAGTCATTTCAATAGTTCAATTGCTATATGCTTTCTGATACATAGTAACCTAATTCCTTCGACCATGAGATCATGCATATTGCCTTTACTGGATGGATGCTTTGATGTCATCAAACACCACACCGTAACAGGGTGGCTATAAAAGTGGCATTGGGTGTTCGGAAAGTATTGGTTGAAACACATGGATCAAGAGTGGGATTTGTCCATCCACATGACGGATAGATATTCTCTGGGCCCTCTCGGTGAAATGTCATCCAATTAGCTTGCAAGCATGTGACTTGGTCACAAGGGATCACATATCACGGGAACGAGAAAAGAGTACTTATCAGTAACGAGGTTGAACTAGGTATGCAGAGATACCGACGATCATGACCTCGGATAAGTAACATATCGTGAGACAAAGGGAAATTGGTATCGTATGTAAGTGGTTCATTCGATCGCAAAGTAATCGTAGAAATATGTGGGAGCCATATGAATTTCCAGATTCCTCTATTGGTTATTGTTCGGAGAAGTGTCTCGATCATGTCCGCATAATTCACGAACCGTAGGGAGACACACTTAAGGATTCGACGTTGTTTGAGTAGTTATGGTATTATGAGAAAGAGACCGAATGTTGTTCGGAGTCTCGGATGGGATCCGGGATATCACGAGGTGATCCGGAATGGTCCGGAGAATAAGATTCATATAAGGAAAGTCCCATTTCGGAGTTGGGGAATGGTTCCGGTGTTTTCATCGGGAACATTCTAGAAGGTCCCGGAATGTCCGGCACTCCGGGGGGGAAGGGGTACATGAATGTGTCATTGCAAGATGGAATGATTGCATCATGTACTAAGTGTTCTCGCTGTCCAAAATAAAGGGTTTATTTAATTCCTAAATTGGAAAAGTCAAACGGCTAGTTTGAAAGTCAAACTGCCAGTTTTGGAAAGTGGGAAGAGGAGGAGAAGAGGAGACCGACTTGGGGAAGGAGTCCCCAAGCCGGCGGCCAGCCCTAGGCCGAGTTGGGGAGGGACTCCCTCCCTCCCCTAGCGCGCCAGCCCTCCCACCTATAAAGGGAGGGGCAGGGCTCCCCTCCCAACACACACAAGTTCCTATCCTCTAAACTAGAAACTAGACCTAGACCCCGGTTTAGAGCTGTTTCGGTTTAGAGCCTTCTAATTGGTTTAGAGCCCTCTAATTGGTGTGTCTAATTACTAGACCACTAATAGCCTCTCTCATAAGCTCCACCATACTCGCACCGGCTTAAGGCGAAGCCCTGCGGGATCTCCCCTCTACCTCCGGTACCACGCCGTTGTGCTGCCGGAATCGCGAGGAGAGTGCTACAACCTCCGCTGCCTGCTGGAACAAGGGAGAGGAAGGTCTTCGTCGAGTACCGAACGTGTGACCGACTGCGGGAGCGCTGCGGGAACGCGGCGCCGGAAGGATCGTCTACGCGATCTTGAGATCGGAAAGAGTACGACTACATCACCCACGAGAATCTGCTCTCGTTAAACACTTTGGAATCTTCGAGGGTGAGTTATTCCATCGACTCGTTGCTACAATCTAGTAGATAGATCTTGGCTTGTTTGTTTGTATGCGATAGAAAATTTTTGTTTTCCATGCTACGAACCCCTACAGTGGTATCAGAGCCGTGTCTATATGTAGATCTGTTGCACGAGTAGAACACAATGGTCATTGTGGGCGTTGATGCTTTTATTGTAGATTGCTTTTAGTGTACTTTGCATCTTGCGGTATGTTGGGATGAAGCGGCCCGGGCTAACCTTACATGACATCGTTCATGAGACTTGCTCCACGCTTGACATGCAACTCGTTTTGCATAAGTGGCTTTGCGGGTGCCTGTTTCTCCTAGCATAGTAAAGATCCAATTTACAACGGGTGATCAACAATGCTAGTATCAATGTTGTGGTTCTTGTTCGTAAGTTAGAACGACACTTATGGAAAGCCCCAAACCACGTAAAATATGCAAAGAAAGTAGAAGCGTCTAACTTTGTTTTGCAGGGGTGTGCAGTGATGTGATATGGCCATGATTGTGATTATATTTGATGTATGCAATGATCCTTATTGTAAGTTGGCAACCGGCAGGAGCCATATGGTTGTCTTTAATTTCTGTTAAGGCCTGCGTGTCTATTCAAAATAGTTGTAATAGTTGAAGTTGGCGGACGACAACCATGAAGAAGCGTCATTGACCTTGATGCTATGCCGGTGATGATGGAGATCATGTTCGTGCTTGAAGATGGAGATCGGAAGCACAAAGAAGAAAGGCCATATCATATCACATATTATGAATTGCATGTGATGTTAATCCTTTATGCATCTTGTATTGCTTAGTAGACGACGGTAGCATTATAAGATGATCCCTCATGCACATAAATTTCAAGTTCTAAAAGTGTTCACCCTTAGTATGCACCGTTGCCAAAGCTTGCTGCTTCGAAGCACCACGTGATGATCGGGTGTCTTTGATTCCGCGGGTGACTACAACGTAAGCAAGCCAGATTTGCTTATGCGGAAGCTAAGGTTTGATCTTGACGAGCCTAGCATGTACAGACATGGCCTCAGGAACACGGATCGCCGAAAGGCAAAGCATGAATCATATAGTAGATATGATGAACATGATGATTGTTCGCCATTAAAACTATATCAGCTCTCGTGATGATCGGTGTTGATGTAGTGGATTTGGTTCGTGTGATCACTAAAACAATGTGAGGGATGTTGTTTTGAGTGGGAGTTCACCTAGTTTAATTTCATTAATTAATTTGAACTCAATTTGTCATAAACTTAGTCTAAACTATTGCAAATATGTTGTAGATCAATGGCAGCCCCTACCATCAATTTTAATGCGTTCCTAGAGAAAGAAAAGTTGAAAAACAATGGAAGCAACTTCGCGGATTGGTTCCGCAATTTGAGGATTGTCCTCACAGCTGGTAATTTGACCTATGTGCTGGATGCACCGCTAGGTGACCCACCTGCAGCTGATGCTACCGATGAAGTAAAGAATGTTTACCTCGCTCGGAAGAATCAGTACTCCATAGTTCAGTGTGCTATCTTGTATGGTTTAGAATCGGAGCTTCAGAAAAGGTTTGAAGAGTCAGATCCATATGATATTGTCGAGGATCTCAAATTAATCTTTGAGACTCATGCGGCAATTGAAAGTTATGAAGCTTCTGAAAAGTTCTTTAACTGCAAGATGGAAGAGGGTAGCTCCGTCAGTGAGCATGTGCTTAAAATGTCTGGGCACGCAAATAAACTTCAAAGTTTGGGTATAGTGATTCCTAATACTTTGGGAGTTTACCGCATCCTCCAATCACTACCACCAAGTTACAAGAACTTTGTGATGAACTACAACATGCAGAACATGAACAAAGAGTTGCCAGAACTATTTGCTATGTTAAAATCTGCAGAAGTGGAGATCAAGAAAGAGCACCAAGTGTTGATGGTCAATAAGACCACCAAATTCAAGAAAGGCAAGTCTAAGCAGAAGGGACACTTCAAGAAGGGTGGTAAGAAAGTTACCACGCCGACGAAGAGGACCAAGGCTGGACCCAAGCCTGATACTGAGTGCTTTTACTGCAAGGGAGAAGGTCACTGGAAGCGGAATTGCCCAAGGTACTTGGCGGATTTGAAGAACGGCAACATCAAGAAGAAAGGTATATCTGATATACATGTTATTGATGTGTATCTCACTAGTACTCGTAGTAGTGCCTGGGTATTTGATACTGGTTCGGTTGCTCATATTTGTAACTCGAAACAGGAGCTGCAGAATAAACGGAAGCTAGTGAAGAACGAGGTGACGATGCGCGTGGGAAACGGATCAAAGGTTGATGTGATCGCGGTCGGCACACTACCTCTTCATCTACCATCGGGATTAGTTTTATACTTAAATAATTGTTATTTGGTGCCTGCGTTGAGCATGAACATTATATCGGGATCTTGTTTATTGCGAGACGGTTACTTGTTTAAATCCGAGAATAATGGTTGTTCGATTTATATGAGTAATATGTTTTATGCACATGCACCTTTGATAGATGGTCTATTCATATTGAATCTCGATAGTAGAAATACACATATTAATAACATTGAGGCTAAACGTTTGAAATCAAGCGATAATTTGACCTATATGTGGCACTGTCGTCTTGGTCACATTGGAGTGAAGCGTATGAAGAAACTCCATTCCGATGGACTTCTTGAATCACTTGATTTTGAATCACTTGAAAGATGCGAAGCATGTCTGATGGGTAAAATGACTAAGACTCCATTTTCTGGTATGATGGAGCGAGCTACAGACTTATTGGAAATCATACATACCGATGTGTGTGGTCCAATGAGTGTAGCATCGCGCAGTGGTTATCGTTATGTTCTTACCTTCACGGATGACTTGAGTAGATATGGGTATATCTATTTTATGAAACATAAGTCCGAAACTTTCGAGAAGTTTAAGGAGTTTCAAAGTGAGGTAGAGAATCAACGTAACAAGAAGATTAAATTTCTACGATCTGATCGTGGAGGTGAATATATAAGTTACGAGTTTGGCGAGCATTTGAAGAAATGTGGAATACTTTCGCAGTTGACACCGCCGGGAACACCACAGCGTAATGGTGTGTCTGAACGTCGTAATCGAACTCTCTTAGATATGGTTCGTTCTATGATGTCACTTACAGATTTGCCACTATCATTTTGGGGTTATGCATTAGAAACAGCCGCATTCACTTTAAATAGGGCACCGTCTAAATCCGTTGAAACGACACCGTATGAATTATGGTTTGGGAAGAAACCTAAATTGTCGTTCCTTAAAGTTTGGGGATGCGAAGCCTATGTAAAGAAGTTACAGCCGGACAAGCTTGAACCCAAAGCGGAAAAATGCGTCTTCATAGGATACCCGAAGGAAACTGTTGGGTATACCTTCTATCATAGATCCGAAGGCAAAATCTTCGTTGCTAAGAATGGATCCTTTCTAGAGAAGGAATTTCTCTCGAAAGAAGTGACTGGAAGGAAAGTAGAACTCGACGAGGTTGTCGAACCTTCTCTCGAAATTGCGAGTAGCGCAGCACCGGAAGAAGTTCCTGTGGTGCCTGCACCAATAAGAGAGGAAGCTAATGATGGTGATCATGAAACTTCGGTTGAAGTTACTACAGAGCCTCGGAGGTCAACGAGAACTCGTACCACTCCAGATTGGTATGATTCCGTTATGAATGTCATGTTGGTGGACAACACCGATAACCCCGAGACATATGAGGAAGCGATGATGAGCCCAGATTCCAATAAATGGCAAGAAGCCATGAAATCCGAGATTGGATCCATGTACGAAAACCAAGTATGGACTTTGGTGGACTTACCGGATGGCCGGAAGGCTGTCGAGAACAAATGGATTTTCAAGAAGAAAACAGATGCTGATGGTAATGTTACTGTCTATAAAGCTCGACTTGTCGCAAAAGGGTTTCGACAAATTCAAGGAGTTGACTACGATGAGACTTTCTCACCGGTAGCGAAGCTAAAGTCTGTGAGGATTATGTTAGCAATCGCTGCATATTATGATTATGAGATATGGCAGATGGATGTCAAAACAGCATTCCTCAATGGAGACATTGATGAAGAGTTGTATATGATACAACCCAAAGGTTTTGTCGATCCTAAAGATGCTAACAAGGTATGCAAGCTTCAACGGTCCATCTATGGATTGAAGCAAGCATCCCGAAGTTGGAATCAACGTTTTGATAAGGTAATCAAAAGTTTTGGTTTTATACAAACTTATGGAGAAGCTTGTATTTACAAGAAAGTGAGTGGGAGCTCTGTAGCATTCTTAATACTGTATGTGGATGACATATTGTTGATTGGGAATGATGTAGACCTTCTTAATAGTGTCAAGGAATATTTGAATAATAGTTTTTCAATGAAGGATCTTGGCGAAGCAGCTTACATATTAGGCATAAAGATTTATAGAGATAGATCGAAACGCCAAATATCATTGTCACAAAGTACATATTTGGACAAAGTTCTAAAGAGGTTTGGAATGGAAGATAGCAAGAAAGGGTTCTTGCCCATGTTGCCCAATACGACCTTGAGTAAAACTCAAAGTCCGACATCGGCAGAAGATAGAGAAAAGATGAGTAAGACTCCCTATGCCTCAGCCATAGGATCTCTAATGTATGCCATGCTATGTACTAGACCCGACATCGCATATGCTGTTAGTCTAACTAGCAGATATCGAAGTGATCCAGGAGTGGATCATTGGACAGCGGTCAAAAACATCCTTAAGTACTTGAGAAGAACTAAGGATATGGTTCTTTCTTATGGAGGTGATGAACAGCTCGTTGTTAATGGTTACACCGATGCTAGTTGGAACACCGATCCGGATGATTCTAAATCACAATCTGGATACGTATTTATTTTGAATGGTGCAGCAGTTAGCTGGAGGAGTGCAAAGCAAAGCGTTGTGGCGAGATCTTCAACTGAATCGGAATACATGGCTGCTTCGGAGGCTTCACAAGAAGCGATATGGATGAAAGAGTTCATTACAGAGCTGGGTGTGGTTCCAAGTGCGCTGGACCCAATGTCTATCTACTGTGATAACATGGGCGCCATAGCCAATGCGCAAGAACCAAGGTCACACAAGAAGCTGAAGCATATCAAGCTGCGTTTCCACGCTATTCGAGAACATATCCAGGATGGGGATATAAAGATTTGCAAAGTACACACAGATCTGAATGTGGCGGATCCGTTGACTAAACCTCTCCCGAGGGCAAAACATGACCAACACCAAACTGCCATGGGTGTTCGGTATATTACCATGTAATCTAGATTAGATGACTCTAGTGCAAGTGGGAGACTGTTGGAGATATGCCCTAGAGGTAATAATAAATGTAGTTATTATTATATATCTTTGTGTTTATGATAAATGTTTACATTCATGCTATAATAGTATTAACAAGGAAACCATTAATACTTGTGTGATTTGTAAACTTAATTTGAAGTCCCTAGTATGGCCTCTATACTTCACTAGCTTGTTGGTTGATTGATGATGTGGTTTCTTTGTCATGAACATTGAGATGTTATCAACAACAAGATCATATCGTTAGGAGAATGATATGGTGGACATACTCCTATAGACAAGCGTAGCATAAAGATCAAGTCATTTCAATAGTTCAATTGCTATATGCTTTCTGATACATAGTAACCTAATTCCTTCGACCATGAGATCATGCATATTGCCTTTACTGGATGGATGCTTTGATGTCATCAAACACCACA
This sequence comes from Avena sativa, assembly GCA_916181665.1. Taxonomy (NCBI): domain Eukaryota; kingdom Viridiplantae; phylum Streptophyta; class Magnoliopsida; order Poales; family Poaceae; genus Avena; species Avena sativa. Next base: position 384,474,380 of record OV702284.1, read on the forward strand.
CCGTAACAGGGTGGCTATAAAAGTGGCATTGGGTGTTCGGAAAGTATTGGTTGAAACACATGGATCAAGAGTGGGATTTGTCCATCCACATGACGGATAGATATTCTCTGGGCCCTCTCGGTGAAATGTCATCCAATTAGCTTGCAAGCATGTGACTTGGTCACAAGGGATCACATATCACGGGAACGAGAAAAGAGTACTTATCAGTAACGAGGTTGAACTAGGTATGCAGAGATACCGACGATCATGACCTCGGATAAGTAACATATCGTGAGACAAAGGGAAATTGGTATCGTATGTAAGTGGTTCATTCGATCGCAAAGTAATCGTAGAAATATGTGGGAGCCATATGAATTTCCAGATTCCTCTATTGGTTATTGTTCGGAGAAGTGTCTCGATCATGTCCGCATAATTCACGAACCGTAGGGAGACACACTTAAGGATTCGACGTTGTTTGAGTAGTTATGGTATTATGAGAAAGAGACCGAATGTTGTTCGGAGTCTCGGATGGGATCCGGGATATCACGAGGTGATCCGGAATGGTCCGGAGAATAAGATTCATATAAGGAAAGTCCCATTTCGGAGTTGGGGAATGGTTCCGGTGTTTTCATCGGGAACATTCTAGAAGGTCCCGGAATGTCCGGCACTCCGGGGGGGAAGGGGTACATGAATGTGTCATTGCAAGATGGAATGATTGCATCATGTACTAAGTGTTCTCGCTGTCCAAAATAAAGGGTTTATTTAATTCCTAAATTGGAAAAGTCAAACGGCTAGTTTGAAAGTCAAACTGCCAGTTTTGGAAAGTGGGAAGAGGAGGAGAAGAGGAGACCGACTTGGGGAAGGAGTCCCCAAGCCGGCGGCCAGCCCTAGGCCGAGTTGGGGAGGGACTCCCTCCCTCCCCTAGCGCGCCAGCCCTCCCACCTATAAAGGGAGGGGCAGGGCTCCCCTCCCAACACACACAAGTTCCTATCCTCTAAACTAGAAACTAGACCTAGACCCCGGTTTAGAGCTGTTTCGGTTTAGAGCCTTCTAATTGGTTTAGAGCCCTCTAATTGGTGTGTCTAATTACTAGACCACTAATAGCCTCTCTCATAAGCTCCACCATACTCGCACCGGCTTAAGGCGAAGCCCTGCGGGATCTCCCCTCTACCTCCGGTACCACGCCGTTGTGCTGCCGGAATCGCGAGGAGAGTGCTACAACCTCCGCTGCCTGCTGGAACAAGGGAGAGGAAGGTCTTCGTCGAGTACCGAACGTGTGACCGACTGCGGGAGCGCTGCGGGAACGCGGCGCCGGAAGGATCGTCTACGCGATCTTGAGATCGGAAAGAGTACGACTACATCACCCACGAGAATCTGCTCTCGTTAAACACTTTGGAATCTTCGAGGGTGAGTTATTCCATCGACTCGTTGCTACAATCTAGTAGATAGATCTTGGCTTGTTTGTTTGTATGCGATAGAAAATTTTTGTTTTCCATGCTACGAACCCCTACAAAAGTAGCTTGATCATGGACATTCCATGATAAGGTGAATATTTGATGTAGGTAAAATGTTTACTACACCAAGAGATTACTAAAGAAAGGAATTTGGAAGAACACCAAACATTTGATGATGGTGATCTACTTCAAAGTGCAAGTCCAAAGACATTTGTATTTAATTATACACGCTTTGGATTATGTGTCATATGTATGACTCCACTATTGATGTTGATAGATTCTTTCAAACAGAAAAGGAAATACTGAAAGAGAATCTCATAAATATATGGCAGAAAAGAAAAGACTGGAATTGTTCAGTTTAAGTATATAGATGATATACATGTTATGGCTATATTCTTTGATTGTTAAACGATGTGGTTCTTAAGTATTTTGATACTGAATTTGTTGGTGTGAATCGTCATACGAAACAACACAATTCATGAACTACAATGGCCTAAATAACTAGCAAAAGAATATGTGATGATGTTCATCGAGAACAAAATAAAGGGTTATTGTGTTGCTCGTTAAACATCAAAGCTTGCCTTCAAGATTTGTTTTATCAGGTATTATGAGAACAAAAGGGTTGTTCAAATAATTGCCGTAATCCATAAAAGATGGATGATTTACAAATCTCATTGGAGAAATCACATCCATAAAACTAGTGCTAAAAATGTCGAAAGACAAATTGATTGAAAGATCACTTAGGAAGTGACATCGCCGTTTAAATTGGAAAGAAAACATGAAGAAAATCCATATGGATGGAATTTCGGAGTCTATTTGATTTTGATCAAATGACGCTTGTGAAACTTTCCTAGAGATAATTAAAACTTCGTTCATAGGCCAAAAAGGGAACGATGGACTAGCTTATTGGAACTTGTACATATTGTTGTATGAAGTCCATTATAGTCAAGAGCGATGGATTTCAACTTCATGTGCTTTCTCCGAAAATTTGAGTGAATATATGAATATTTACTTAATAAGGATGAAGTGTGAAATATTTGAAAAGTTCAAAGAATTTTAAGATGAAGTGCAAAATCATTGTAACAAGAATATAAATAGTTTATGATAAGATCATAAAGGAAGATATTTGAGTTACAAGTTTAGCATAATACCTAAGATTTAAGGAATCGTTCTGTGGCTTTGCATTTCCCGAAACACCATAAGAGTATGGAGCGTTCGAGATATGTGATTAAAACCTTGTTTGACATGGTAAGATCAAAAGGTGTAATTCATAAAACTGCCATTATATTTTAAAAGATTAAAAGCTTTAGAGACTACCGTTTTCCACTGAAAAGAGCTCCATCATAATCCGCTGAAATGACACCATATAAAGTTATGGTTTGGGATAAAACCCAAGTGGTCCTTTCTTAAACATTGGTATGCTATGCATTAAAGATGTTTGCAACCAAAGTCGGATAAATCTGTCTTTGTATTACTGTTAAGTATTCCTCCATAAACACCGGAGACAAAAGTGTTTGTCGCTTAGAACGTCAAGTTTCTTTGAGAAGGAATTTTTCGTGAAAAGTTAAGTGGGAGGACAATAGAACTTTGATAGGGTTAAAAGAACCTTAGCTATATGATCAGAGTTGCGCAGCACCGAAAAGTGTTCCGGAGGCAGCAACTAATGCTCATGGCTCATGTACCTCAAAAGGATGTGGTCATTGAGATCTAAGTTCCTATTGAAACAAGTAGGTCGAGTAAACAATCAAATACTAAGATTTGAGGGTTGAATCATTATTTGAGAATAATGAACGGACTACATGCAAAGAAGCGATGATGGGCCCTGACTCCGTCAAATGGCTTGAAGCCATAAAATCCGTGATAATTCCATACACGAGAAATCAAGTTTTGAACTTGAAGGTCCCTCGAGATAGGTGTAAGACCTTACAGTTGTGTTTGGATCTATAAAGAAATAGACATGGATGTTTCACATCTATAGTCGACATGTTGGGAGAGAGTTCACAACAATGTTCAAAGATTGACTATGACAAGATTTGATCTTTCATAGCGATATTTAGTCTATACGGATTAATATAGCAACCACTACATATAATTTTGTTATATGGTAGTTGAATAAACAAAACAAGTTCTTCTAATAGAATCGTTACCTAGGACATGTGCATAAACACGGTCCATAGGGTTTTGTCAATTCAAAGGATGCTAAAAGCATATGCAAACTTCAATGGTTAGAGTGAGCATAAGCGGAGTTGGAATCTTCACTATGATGAAACTGTTAAAAGGGTTTAATTTCATCAGAGACAATGAAGATGCTTGCATTTGCAAGAAATTAAGTGGGAGCGCTAAGACATATTTCTAATACATTATGTGGAGGACATATTGTTGATTAGAAATGGTGTATCTTTTATTAACACATATTAAGAATTTCATCCTGATGAAAGACTTAGGCAAAACCCAAATATTTGGCATCAATAGATGCTAATATGGTTGTGCCAGAAGTACATAAACGAGATATTGAATGAGTTCAATATAGAAACTACAAGAAAAGGTTCTTGTCGCACAGAAAGGATTGAAAGAGTTCAATGTTGATGATATATTCAAGTGTATTGACATTTGGTAAGTGAAACAAAGATTCAAGTATAGATTGATACTTGATATATGAAATCGCAAAGAGTGTTTATATCAATCATACTGTGGTATGTACAAATCCAGATATGTCCTATGCTCTAAAAGTTATGAGCATATACCAGAATGATTCATAAGATGATCATTGGACGATAGTAAGGATATTCTTATGATCTTTTGGAAGAACTAAGAGTATATTATTTGTAGAAGTGACAAATAGATGATTAGTTCATTGTAAAAGTACTACATTGATACTAGTTTTGTCACAGAGTACAAATTAAGTTTATCTCAATTTAGATTAAGGGTGGCACAATATAATGGAGAGTGAGTTCCATAATGGATTTGGATGAGTTCCAAAGTTAAGACATTGTGACAGATACTTCAACAAAAGGCTAAGTATATGACTGCTATTATAGCAGCAAAAGAGGGCATTTGTGTCAAGTAGTTTGTTATCAAACTAGGTGTAGTTCACAGCGGGATAATACTATGAAGATATATTGTGCGACAATATTATCAACATGTTTTAACCCCAAAGAACTAAAGGTCACACCGAAAGACCAAATTATACAAAGCCATCTCATTAGAGAATGAGTGATGCGTAGAGACGCAAAGACATGCAATTACACACGGACCTGGAAGTGTCAGATCCGGAGATCAGTTGACCACTAGCAATCGTGTACATACAACACCAGAAAGCCATAGGTGTTGAATACACAAAGGTTTGAAACTAGATTATTGACTCTAGTGCAAGTGGGAGACTGTTGGAGATATGCCCTAGAGGCAATAATAAATAGAGTTATTATTATATCTTTGTGTTTATGATAAATGTTTACATTCATGCTATAATAGTATTAACAAGGAAACATTAATACTTGTGTGATTTGTAAACTAAAATAAGAGTCCCTAGTAAAGCCTCTTGTTAAACTAGCTTGTTGGTTAATAGATGATTGTGGTTTCCCTATCATGAACATTGAGATGTTATTAACAACAAGATCATATCGTTAGGAGAATGATATGGTGGACATACTCCTATAGATAAGCGTAGCATAAAGATCAAGTCATTTCAATAGTTCAATTGCTATATGCTTTCTGATACATAGTAACCTAATTCCTTCGACCATGAGATCATGCATATCACCTTTACCGGATGGATGCTTTGATGTCATCAAACACCACACCGTAACAGGGTGGCTATAAAAGTGGCATTGAGTGTTCGGAAAGTATTGGTTGAGACACATGGATCAAGAGTGGGATTTGTCCATCCATATGACGGATAGATATTCTCTGGGCCCTCTCGGTGAAATGTCATCCAATTAGCTTGCAAGCATGTGACTAGGTCACAAGGGATCACATATCACGGGAACGAGAAAAGAGTACTTATCAGTAACGAGGTTGAACTAGGTATGCAGAGATACCGACGATCATAACCTCGGATAAGTAACATATCGTGAGACAAAGGGAAATTGGTATCGTATGTAAGTGGTTCATTCGATCGCAAAGTAATCGTAGAAATATGTGGGAGCCATATGAATTTCCAGATTCCTCTATTGGTTATTGATCGGAGAAGTGTCTCGATCATGTCCGCATAATTCACGAACCGTAGGGAGACACACTTAAGGATTCGACGTTGTTTGAGTAGTTATGGTATTATGAGAAAGAGACCGAATGTTGTTCGGAGTCTCGGATGGGATCCGGGATATCACGAGGTGATCCGGAATGGTCCGGAGAATAAGATTCATATAAGGAAAGTCCCGTTTCGGAGTTCGGGAATGATTCCGGTGTTTCCATCGGGAACATTCTAGAAGGTCCCGGATTGTCCGGCACTCCGGGGGGGAAGGGGTACATGAATGTGTCATTACATGTTGGAATGATTGCATCATGTACTAAGTGTTCTTGCTGTCCCAAATAAAGGATTAAATTGAATCCTAAATTGAAAAAGTCAAACGGCTAGTTTGAAAGTCAAACGGCAGTTTTTGGGAAGTGGGAGGAGAGGAGGAAACCGACTTGAGGGAGGAGTCCTCCTCCCCAAGCCGGCGCCCCACCTAGGCCGAGTTGGGGAGGGACTCCACTCCCTCCCCTTGGCCGGCCAGCCCCTCCCACCTATATATGGAGGGGCAGGGCTCCCTCCCAACACACACAAGTTTCCTATCCTCTAAACTAAACCCTAGATCTAGACCCCGGTTTAGAGCTATTCGGTTTAGAGCCTTCTAATTGGTTTAGAGCCCTCTAATTGGTGTGTCTAATTACTAGACCACTAATAGCCTCTCTCATAAGCTCCACCATACTCGCACCGGCTTAAGGCGAAGCCCTGCGGGATCTCCCCTCTACTTCCGGTACCACGCCGTCGTGCTGCCGGAATCGCGAGGAGAGTGCTACAACCTCCGCTGCCTGCTGGAACAAGGGAGAGGAAGGTCTTCGTCGAGTACCGAACGTGTGACCGACTGCGGGAGCGCTGCGGGAACGTGGCGCCGGAAGGATCGTCTACGCGATCTTGAGATCGGAAAGAGTACGACTACATCACCCACGAGAATCTGCTCTCGTTAACCGCTTTGGAATCTTCGAGGGTTAGTTATTCCATCGACTCGTTGCTACAATCTAGTAGATAGATCTTGGCTTGTTTGTTTGTATGCGATAGAAAATTTTGTTTTCCATGCTACGAACCCCTACAGTTATATCCTACGGGTACACAACATTAGTGTCAACACCCGGATTTTTCAATCCTAGATGCCTGTTATGCCATACAACGCAATCCCAGGATTACCATTTTTGCGAGACATAACAGAATTGGATACCATAGTACATCATCCATTACAAACGATACATAAGTTCTTACACAAATAGGGATCTCATGATCCAGTTCTTAATACAACATCAAGCAGCGGAATACGTAATAATAACGGTAGCGTAGGCGAAGCTCCATCTTCGGGGTCACAGGTAATGCTGACGATGGGAGATGATCCTAGTTGTCGTAACCTTCCTGAGGTCCATCCTCAAGGTACTCCTCTTCATAGTCTGGCCATGGGAATAGCCAGGGACAAAGCCATGAGTACTCTTTAAGTACTCGCAAACTAATACTAACAGGTAAAGGTTTTTTTTGGGATAATAGGACACTAGGCTCTAGGGTTGTTTTGCAAAAGCCAGATTTATCTCTACGAAGTTCCAAAGCTAATCAAAATTTTATAACTCCTAAGTGGGATCTTGTATTTCATGTCACAACCCTGTTGTGGTCAAGTCAAAGTCTTAGTTCATTTCACAAGTCATTTTGAAAAGTCTGACGGGGGAACAGTATGGCCACTCCGACTGCCCATAACCGCGGACGCGGCTATTCGAATAGTTTGACACTCTGCAGAGATTGTACACTTTCACCACAACATTCGATACATCCGTCAGGAACAAATCCTGAATTCACCATATTCAGTATGCGGATAATCAATCCTAACCTTTCAATTATACGCCCTAGTATAAGCACCTCTCCTGTGAGTTTGGCCTCCCAACCATGACCAACTGTCATCTTGGGTACTGCAAAGGTGGACAATCTTCACAAGGTAGCCTCAGCTCAGACCTTGGCCGTGAGGGAACTAATACTAAGGTACATAAGTTTCCAGTCAAGCCCTACCCAATATTCGGGTATTGTGGTTGTACGATAAAATTGGAATGATATCGCATCCAGACAACCATCAGTTTTAAAAAGGGCTAAGGCTCATGCCTCAATATTTTCATCACCAAAATCATCAGGTGTTCGGAAACACATGTCCAAAACATTTCAATAGAATGATCCATCATTCCAAGGTTTTCATAACCATTTTTCCTCCAAGTATTCCCATCTAAAGTTGATCAAGTTTTATGCTTAGCACTAGCATCTACAGGTGGGGGTAAGCAATAATGAGGGGTGGTAAACTAGGAGAGTTTCAACTAAGTACACCTTATATCTTAGGATGATATCAAGGTTTCTATCTAAGGCCAAATTTTAGGCTCTTTATGCAACATTCACATATCTTTCTAGTATCTACCATTCACTTAAGTAAGCTCTAAATACTAGCTTTGATAAAGAAATACAGTACTCAGGCTTGCAATTAAATCTAGGATTGGTTTATCAAGTGGATATGATCATATATGCTTAAGGCATATAGTAGTCATAGTAACAGGTAGGGGTTTGTTGCATCAGCTGGGTATTTTGCAAGAGTTAACTTGCATCAATATCAGTATAAGCTTGCATAGGTATAGCATCAGCTTGCATAGGTAAAGTATCTTGCAAGTGTTAGCTTGCCTTGTGCAGAGCAGTGGTTGAAGTTCTCCTCGGCTTCTTCTTCGTAGAATCCTCCTTCCTCCTCGTATCCTTGGTCGGTACTATCATCTATGAATAAATACGAGGTACACAATCACCAAACAATACTTAACTACTGACAATCATCACACACAAGGGTCCTATATATGATCTAGCATTATCTCTAAAATTACAAGATTAAGGCTTGGTTTAATTTCTTTTATTTTTAGAAAAGTAATCTCTACTCATTGAAAAACTACTTAAGATTTAATATTCTCCAAACCAAACATGGGATCATGTTGACACATGTCATCACCACATATTTTAGTCCAAGGGAATGTGATTTAAAGTGGTGTCACAATTTAATAAGGTTTTACCCTTTTATTTTAATTAATTAATGTGTCTAGAAATGCTTATGTAGCATTCTTTTATTACTTGAACATTATTTCTGCAAGTAAACCTATATATTTTTATATATTCTGAAAGGTATGGTTAAATGTGATATTTGAGAGTTGGAATCAACTCAAAAGCTATTATGGTTTAAATTTGAAAAATGTTTGAATGCGGAAAAGCTTCTGCCTTGTTATTTTTACCTTGGGTGATCTATAGATCCAAATGACTTGAATCCAACGGGCTTGGATTCAGCATTCCTAGACCTTTCTAACAAAATTGGTTTCATTCAATTTGGTGCACTGAATCGATCTGGGTTGAATTTTGAAGTTGGGTACAGAAGTGAGTTTGAAATAAAATAGAAAATGTTTGATTTGAATAACTAGGCTGCGCGGGAAAAGTTAACGGGCCGGCCTGCTAAGCGCAGTGCTCCCGCAGGATGCTTAAGTGGGTGTCCCCACTCGTCAGTGAGACAGGGAGGGGCGAAGCGGTACGGGGCAATGTGGGTCGTTTGATCTGATTCTAATCCAACGGCTGGGAGTCATCGTCGACGCGAGACAACGCCGGCGAGAAAGAAACCTAGCGCGGCCAGTGAGGGTTCCTGGGGGATCACCGGGGTGCAGGCGAGGGTCGGCGAGGCGGGCGAATGACGAAGTCGACGACGACGAACTCAGGGGTGGTCGCGGCAGCTCCTAGGGTGGACGAAATCGATGGCGCCCTTCTTCTCCAGAGGCGGCGGGCTCCGGTGAAATTCCGGCGAGGTGGTGCTCGCCTTGCTCCGGGAACGGTGTGGCACGATCAGTGAGAAGAGGGGAGTGAGGTGGTGTGAAGAAATCGAGCGGGGGTGGCCTCTATTTATAGTCGAGCGAGGGGACCGACGGGGCGCACGGTGAGCTCGTCGGGGGCAGTGTTACAGGCGGCTACTGGCATGGGCGACGGTAGGGGACGGTGCGGTGTTCCCTGGCGATGCTCAATGACATGGTTTTGAGGCGTGGGGCGGTGTGGCTTGGTCTGGAACATGCGACGCTCTGCGCGGCAGAGGCGGCGTCTTCGACGGCGGGCGGTGGCTGTGCGGCGCGGGGCGGCGAACAGGGATGTCTGGCGGTCTCCTGGGTCGGTGGTGATCGTGTGTGCATACGGCGAGGGCGGCGCGCGGTCTGTGGGCTTCGGTCGAGGGTGGCGCTCTGGCGCATGCTCGGCATGGTCGCTGGCAAGGTTGGCATGGTTCGTGCGTGTGGTCCAGGGATTGGCAACGCTCGCGGCTGGGACAGGGAGTGGCGGTGGACGGTGGGCTGCCTCCCAGACATGCTGGCTAGGCTTACTTCTCTTCCTAGCTTGCTGTCGACATGGGGGTGACAAGGTTGGCTTCGGCTGTTCACCATTGATGGTAATGCCAAGCTCACAATGGTGCTAGTGGTTAGTTAATCTTCCTAGATGATCTACTGAGCTGGTTGTGAGCTAGAGAGGGAACAAGTTAGGCTCCAATCACTGCTCACTATAGTGTTTAGGATTTTGATGATTTGTGTGTGCAACCTGTTTGATGAAATGGCCGCATGAAATCAAGTTTTGAATTTTGAAAAGATTTTTGGTGGGTTTGCTAGATTGGTGCTGGTGAGTCTGCAGATGCTTGTGTTTTGAAAGTTGAGCTTGTTTGAGTGGTTTTTGAATAAGTGGGATCTTCCCATATGATAAAGATTTAATTTTGAATTATCATTTAAACTATGCATTTAAAAGTTTCTGGATGATCACAAAGTGGGCCTTGATACCTTGTTATGAGTACATTCAAGGGGTGCAAAGACCCAGAAAAGTTTCCATTAGGTTCTGAAAGTTTGAGACAGCCAAAGTAGGCATGGGAGTTAAATTGGTCAAAATGACCATTCACTTAATATATGTGTTTTGATTTACTTGTTTTTAGGAAAAGTGTGGGAAAGGTTTAGATGATGTTTATTTCACCTAAGAAACATTTTACAAGCAATGAAACAAACAAACAAACAAACAAACAAACAAACAAGGTGGTTCAAAAGAATTTCAAATTAAATGCATACACATATGCATGCCTTCATAATTTTATTTAACAAAGTTTTTGTTAACCCTAATTTTGATGATTAGAGTTTGATGATTCAAGTTTAGTATTTTTGGGATGTTACAATTAGCATACCTGGTCTAGCCCAAGGAAGGTTCACGAGAATATACGCGGCCCATGAGAATTTTCGGGTGGCCCAAGCCCATGACATCTTCGGATCCTTAGAGAGCAAGACTATAACAAGATAGAATATTCAAAGGGGAAAACCCTAAACCTGTATGAGGTGCGTACCCACCCTCTTCTTCTTCTTCTTCACGCTCGTGGCCGCGACCATCGTGGCGACATCCATGGAGATCGGAAGACCTCCGGCTGCTTCGGGAGAAACGGTGAGAGGCGGAGAGGGTGCCCCAGGCTGCGGTGTGCCGCCAGTGGGCAGCGGGGTCGATCCGTGGTCCATGTCGTCAGTATCCGTCCGCGGCGGCGTAGGAGATGGCGGGGGCGCGGAGATCGGCGGCGGCGGCGGGCGGGCGGGCGGGCGGGCGGGAAGGGGGAACAAGCTGAAATATCTCACGCGCAAAGGAACGGTGGAGTGCGGGGCGCGTTCGGGTCGGCCTCTCCAACTCTGGTTTGTGTAGGTGGAGAGCGGATTTACGAGTCGGCCCTTACTTTTTTTTAAGGATCGTGTGATTTAAGGGTACCGGTCGCTGCAGTTTTCTCGCCGGAACCCTTAAAAAAGCGGTTATTTTGAGGGTTTGTCCCGTTTAAGGGTGTTGTTAGACTTGCTCGGGGCATAAGGCGAGTGAATATGGCGTGCTTACAAATGTTGCAAGAGCAACTCTAGCAGATCCTGCAAACCACAAATTGCGTGGACACAGGGCACACCAAACGCGTTAGCGGGCTAAAAACGAGCCGCGCAGACGAGATCCCGCTACTATTATGTCGTGTCCCTTTACAGGGTCTAGTCTGCGCGAAATCTAACGAATCCGCGAATACGAACCTTAACACATGATTTTGCAATGTTGCATAAACCACGGGAAATATGATACAATAGGCAACGGTTTTAACAGCCGATCCAATCATCAAATTATGCAATTATACATAAATAACTTGTCCTCGATGCATTACCAATAGCATTTACCGGTTTGATCGGTGCCGATCACGGCATCGAGTGGCACACTCCCCCATGCCTTGATCAAAATATCATCTTCAAATTCCATGTAGTTCATTGTCTTCACTAAATTCTCTTTGCCCATCGCCTATCCAAGCACATCCTCCTCTATATCTTGCACCTCACCGTCATCGCCGTCCTCGGCTTCTTCCTCATCCCACTCCTCACCACCATCCTCCATGTCCCCGTCGTCGTTCTCGTAGTCTCCAAGCGGCTCGGTGCGAGGATCGACGGAGGCATCATTGAGCATGCACACAACGAATCTTCCTGGTTATCACGGTCATCCGCACACATCCAATTGATATATGCACATCGTCCTCGCTACACGTGCGCAAAAGAACAAATTTGTGTACCTTGTGGGACCATGGTCGAACGCCTTGTGCGCGCCGGCGCTGGCGGAGGCCGCAACGCCCATCGTTGTCGTGATTGCCACCTAAGGACGCCTTCTTCCACAACTTCTTGCTGATCGGCTTCTTCGTCGGAGGAGCCCCCTTCTTCTTCACGGCGGACACCTTGGCATGTGCCTTGCCCTCACCCCCCGCCGGCCACGCACTCGCATCGGAGGCAGCAACGTCGACCACGCGCGTCCCCATCCGCTTGCGCTTGCTGGTCGAAGGGACAAGACATGCTGGGCGGCGGAAACGCCAGCGAGATGGGGCCGGCGGGGGCGGGGGCAGCAGATCGAGATCCGGGAGCCGTTTGCGGGGCCGGTTCGACCGGAAGAGTTTGCACGGCGACCACCGGCGGGTTTGGAGCGGCCAAGGCGGAGTGGGCGGGCCAGCGAAATCCACGGCGATGGCGTGGGGAAAGTGGAGAGGACGGGGTTGAATGTTCCTTCGCGCCAACGCCTGGCACGGATGGGTTCATCCCAAAAAAGCGCTCTCGACCTGCGTATGTGCGGGTTGGGAGGCTGAATTTGCTGCGCTCTCTAATATTTTTGGATCGGTGTTTATGCGGTCTCTGGTTGAGACTTTTTTTTCCGTCCTAAACTGCAAATCTGTCTGCTAGTGTTGCTCTAAGTGGTTTACCACTAGGATATCCTCTATTTAGTTTTTAAAGTTAGTTAGTTCTTTTGAAATAAAAAGGAGTATATCACTGGATGGATACGCTGGAAAACATGAGAACATAGGAGGAGAGGACGGACAAGAGGCATTGAACATCCTGCCGGTGTTCTTAACTCCGATCGAGAATCTGGTCATGGAACCTGTCGCTGGTTACTCGCCGTATGTTCGATGCGACCATAAAGTGAACTAATTTTCTGCCTTGTGACCACAATTGCAGTGGTATCCGATTCCGTTGCAGCTGTTCGGCGTGCAGCGGAGGTCCGTTCCGCTGGAAGCACAGGTCACCTAGCCTAGTTTGATCGTGTATGGCAAGTATTCCTTGGTTCGCACTCACGGTTGTGACCGAGGACAAAACAGCAGCATCTTCTTCTTTTTTTGTTGGAGATTGCTGCATCATCACTTCTTCTTTATCATCAAATAAGAAATAGAGAAAGACTTTCTGCCAAAAAAAAAGATGAAGGTGCCTCCCGCTCGCTACAGGCCGGTGCCGTTCTACTGCGGTGCAGACGAGGCGTGTCTGATTAGGCCCGTTAACCTCTGCCCGGGGTACAAGCCTCACGCAACAACAGGGCCTGCTTCGACTGCTGCAGCCGCGCCAAAATGCTGGGCTGGATGCCTGGAACACCATCGTCGAAGATAGAAGCGCAGAGCATCTGGGTTAGCAGCTGATTCTCTCAATTCTCCAAAAAAAAAAAAAAAGCAGCTGATTCTCAAAAAAGAAAAGGCGAGAGCAAAAGATACACGTCCTTGAGGCTTTGACGGAAGTTCTAGCGCACATGTAGTGCAGAAGAATAACTTCCAGACCCACAAGTTCAAGAATAAGAACAGGTCTGATGGCAAAGGAAAGTTTGATGGCAAAAACAAGACCGCACAGACTACCAACTTCAAGAAGAAGACTGAGTATAAGAAGAAAGGATCCTGCCATGTCTATGGTGATCCTAATTATTGGGCTCCTAGCTGCCCTAATCGCTTTGACAAGCGTTCACATGGAAATAGTGGCAAGTCCGCTAATGTTGTTCTTGGTGATACTGAGATAAAGGATGTTGGGTACGGTATATTTCCTACTGTTCTTTCAGTTTGTAATTCACCTGATTGGTGGATAGACACTGGTGCAAATATACATGTATGTGTTGATATTTCCATGTTCTCTTCTTATCAGGTCGAACAGGCTGGCTCCGTGCTGATGGGAAACGGCTCACGAGCTTCTGTTCAAGGTGTTGGTACGGTGGATCTGAAGTTTACTTCGGGGAAGATCGTACAGCTGAAGAATGTGCATCACCTTCCCTCCATCAATAAGAATCTCGTCAGCGGATCTCTTCTGTGTCGAGATGGTTTTAAGTTAGTCTTTGAGTCCAATAAAGTTGTAATTTCTAAGTGTGGACAATTTGTTGGAAAGGGTTATGAGTACGGAGGCTTGTTCCGCTTATCTTTGTCAGACTTATGTACTCAAGTTATTAATCATGTTTGCAATGATAGTGAATCCAATATTTGGCATTCACGACTTTGTCATATTAATTTTGGGTGCATGACGCGGCTTGCCGATATGAATTTAATTCTGAAATTTACTACTGTCAAAAGTTTCAAGTATCAAGTGTGTGTGCAAGCTAAGCAACCTCGCAAGTCTCACAAGACCGCCGAGGTACGAGATTTGGCACCACTAGAACTAATACATCCAGATCTTTGTGAGATGAATGGTGAGTTGACAAAAGGTGGAAAGCGATATTTCATGAATTTAATTGATGATTCCACTCGATACTGTTATGTGTACCTTCATAAATCTAAAGATGAAGCTTTTAATCACTTCAAAATCTATAAAGCTGAATCAGAAAACCAACTTGATCGAAAGATTAAGCGACTTCGGTCTGATCGTGGTGGAGAGTATTTTTGAACGAATTTGATTCTTTTTGTGCGGAGCATGGTATTATCCATGAGAGGACGCCTCCCTACTCACCTCAGTCAAATGGGGTGGCCGAAAGAAAGAACCGTACTCTAACTGATTTGTTTAACGCCATGTTAGATACATCGGGTCTATCCAAGGAATGGTGGGGGGAGGCGATAAAGACTGTGTGTCATGTCCTAAACCGTGTTCCCAAAAAGAACAAAACCATTACTCCATTTGAGGAATGGGAAAGGAAAAGGCTGAACTCTCCTACCTACGGACTTGGGGTTGTTTGGCGAAAGTGAATGTGCCGATACCCAAGAAGCGCAAGCTTGGACCAAAACCCATGGATTGTGTCTTTCTAGGATATGCATTTCATAGCATTGGCTATAGATTTTTGATAGTGAAATCTCAGGTATCCGACATGAATGTTGGTACAATCATGGAGTCGAATGATGCGACTTTCTTTGAAGACATCTTTCCCATGAAAGATTCGTCTAGTTCATAAAATCAGGAGATGCCTAGTTTATCTAGTCAAGAATTAATTACAATTCCTAAACCCACCATTTCGATAGAAGACCCTGATAATCCTGTGGAGGATAACAATGAAGGTCCTACCAGAAGTAAGAGACAGAGGACTGCGAAGTCCTTTGGTGATGATTTCATTGTATACCTCATGGATGATACTCCCACTTCTATTTCAGAAGCTTATGCATCTCAAGATGCTCACTACTGGAAAGTAGCCGTTCGCAGTGAGATGGATTCCATCATAGCAAACGGAACTTGAGAAATTACTGATCGTTCTTATGGGTGCAAACCTGTAGGATGTAAGTCGGTGTTCAAGAAGAAGCTTAGACCTGATGGTACTATTGAGAAGTATAAGGCACGCCTTGTTGCCAAGGTTTATACCCAGATAGAAGGCGAAGACTTCTTTGATACTTATTCACCTGTGGCTAGATTGACCACCATTCGAGTACTAATATCCTTGGCTGCCTCGCATGGTCTTCTCGTTCATCAAATGGACGTTAAGACGGCTTTCCTAAATGGAGAGTTAGATGAGGAAATTTATATGGATCATCCGGATGGATTTGTGATAGATGGTCAACAAGGCAAGGTGTGTAAGTTACTGAAGTCTCTGTATGGTCTTAAGCAAGCACCTAAGCAGTGGCATGAAAAGTTTGAAAAGACTTTAACTGATGAAGGCTTTATTGTAAACGAAGCTGACAAGTGTGTGTACTATCGCCATGGTGGGGGCGAGGGAGTCATCTTATGTCTGTATGTTGATGATATACTGATATTCGGGACCAATCTTAATGTTATCAATGAGGTCAAAGACTTTCTATCTCGTTGTTTTGAGATGAAAGATCTAGGAATGGCTGATGTGATATTGAACATCAAGCTGCTGAAAGGTGATGATGGTGGGATAACACTGCTTCAATCTCACTATGTGGAAAAGATCTTGAGTCATTTTGGGTATAGCGAATGTAGATCCTCTCCTACACCATATGATCCTAGCATGTTGGTTCGAAAGAATCAGGGAGATCCTAAGGATGCTAAAGATCAGCTGAGATATTCTCAGATTATTGGCTCGCTTATGTATTTAGCCAGCGCTACGAGGCCTGACATCTCCTTTGCTGTAAGCAAGTTAAGTCGATTTGTCTCAAATCCTGGAGATGTTCATTGGCAGGCCCTTGAAAGGGTTTTGCGTTATTTGAAAGACACTACGAGCTATGGGATTCACTACTCCGGGTATCCAAGGGTACTTGAAGGGTATAGTGACTCAAACTGGATTTCTGATGCTGATGATACTAAGGCCACGAGTGTTTATGTGTTTACACTTGGTGGTGGCGCTGTTTCTTGGAAGTCTTGCAAGCAGACCATCTTAACGAGGTCAGCTATGGAAGCAGAACTCACAGTATTAGACACAGCCACTGTTGAAGCAGAGTGGCTTCGTGAACTCTTGATGAACTTACCTATGGTTGAAAAACCAATACCCGCAATCCTTATGAACCGTGATAATCAAACTGTGATCATCAAAATAAAAAGTTCTAAGGAAAATATGAAGTCATCAAGACATGTGAAGAGGAGATTGAAATCTGTCAGGAAAATGAGAAACTCCGGAGTTATTACATTGGACTATATCCAAATATCTAAAAATCTGGCAGATCCCTTCACAAAGGGTCTATCACGTAATGTGATAGATAATGCATCGAGGGAGATGGGTTTGAGACCCACTTTTTGAGTTGCTCATAGTGGTAATCCTCTCTATGTGATCGGAGATCAACTGGGAGGAGAGTATCCTTACAGCATACTACCACCCCGTATAGATGCAATACTCTCCTATTCTGCATGGCAGGTTGGTATTTACCTTAATGTGTTCTGAGTGGCTTGTTTAAAGCAAAGATGTTGTCCTGCAGAACATCTTTTGAAGAACACACCTATATGAGTCTGACCGTAAAATGTCACAGTCCGTGGGAGTTGGGTGCTCTCTAATAAACTCATGAAAGGCCATGGAGTATGACGCATAAGCTCCAAACCGCGGGGAAGCTTCGCGGCAGCCCTGTATCGGTCTAGACCTTGTGTGAAACTAGTGCGCACCAAACTTGTAGTTCAAGACATAGTCCACTATTCAAGTTGCAATCTAGTGTAGCATGAAGTTCTAAGTGGAAGTTCAACTTAACAGTCTCTACCTCGCACCGGTATATAAACAATGTTCTAGAACTGATTGATGTGATGTGATGATATGTGCCTATGAAAATTTGTGGGGGATTTTTGGAATTTGGGTGTGGGCCTTGGCCCATAGCCTAATACAAAATCTGAAATTCTAATGGCCCATTCATGCCTAGCAAGGGGTGGCACCAAAGTTTAGTCCCACCTTGCTAGTTTAGAGGGAGTTTGACCAATATATATAGTGGAGTGTTTCACTACCTCCTAAAGAGAGTGAAGAGGCGTGGCATACACGCGCACTCCTCCTCCGCCGCCGCCCGCCTCGCCTCATCACAACGCGCGCGCGCCGCGGTTTGCGGAATTGTGCCTCGGTGCCGATCCTATCTTTTTGCTGCTCAGGAAAATTATTGTGCGAGTTATTTTCTGTCAGCCGTTTTCGGTGTTTCCGGAAACGTGGGCTGTTACTACTCGGACGACCGACGCTATATATAAACGGCCTTAGGAGAAAACCCTAATACGCGAAATACACATCTCTCTGCCTCCAGAACCTTGCGCCGCCGCAACACCTTCTCCATACCCTCTTCCGGCATGCACCGGACGATGGGACAGTAGGCCTCCGGAACCACCGCCTCTCGTGAACCTGTATGGATGAGGGGCGATCAGGTTTTTGGGGAGCGCGTCTGTGCGACTACTGACGGCATCACGTCGACCGACCACTCCTTCCCCGACGAGGACTTCTTCCCGGACATCAGCAGCCTCTACATCGACTCCATGGCTGACGACACTGTGTCAACGCGAACCTCAACCCCAACCTGAACGCGAACCCGATTCCTCCTCCAGCACCGTACGTAATCTGTTCCTATCTAGATCAGTTTCTGTTGCAGTTTCTTGTGCTAGCTTTTGGAATAGATGCGATCTGCTTATTCTGGTTGAATATGATTTGTTCGTCAATTCTGCTAGTATACGTGATTAGGTTAATTCCAGCACTTATAGTCATGATTTATTATTGCTTATTTCGGATTGAATATTATGGTAATTTGCTTATATTTTCAACATATTATGCTAGTTTAGGATAGTTAGGACTCTAGTCTAACTTGACTTGTACTCCAAGATGATCATGTACGCCTATATATACTCGTCTATAAGGCTCAATAATACATTCAACATATTCCGCCAATCCCCTCTCTATCGTTCTACATGGTATCAGCCTAAACTGATCTCAAACCCTAGCCGCTGCCGGCACGCTTCCGCCGCGCCGCCCTCGGGGAGGTCGATCTCCATGATCTCCGCCGGGGGCCACGCAACCCGTACGCAGGGTTCGTCCATCGATCCGTGATCGAATGCCCTGCAAGTTTTTTCCGATCTCTTGATCGGTTTTCTTTTTTGGTTTATCGATCTTAGATCGGATTACGTCGCACATCTCTGTCGTCATCGTCATGCCTCTAATCCGACCATCGGCACCGACGATCTACACCATGCTTGTGCGCCTTCCCTCTCCGCTGCCACGCCTGCCTCGGCAGGCTGTTGCGGCCTCACGACAGGCTGCCGCGCACTGCGGACGGCTGCTACGCCTTCCTTGGAAGGCTGTCACGGCTGTCCCCCTCGGATCGTCTTTATCATCATCGTTCGGGACTTCACCGACAACGCCGCCATCGACTCCGATCTACGCATCGTCCACGCTGAAAGGGCATATTTGCCCACATGTGTGGTTTTGGTAATTAATGACAATCTCTATAGACTAATGTGTAAATTGAGTTTCACTTGTAGGTTTGTCCATTGGCATCGCTTGGTCCATGTGTTGGTATCAAGGTATGAATAAATGTCCAAGGGCTTTGTGCCATTGGAATCATGAAGAAAGAAGGAGCTTGAAGGTTGATCAAGACAAGTGCAAAGAGTTGCATCAAGATGGATCAACCTCAAGAAGGGATGAAGAATGGCAAGATCAAGATGCGCCATCTCTAGAAGGTCTCAGGCTTGAAGCTTGCCATCCTCATGATCATGGAGTGATGAAGACAAGTTCAAATAAGAGGTTTCCCCATGGAGTATGGGGGAGCAATTTGCAAGTATTCATCTTCATCAAGCAAGAGCAAACAAGAAAGGTGTTCCCACTATAGAAGAACAAGACGGTCTACATCAAGTTCAAGTGGGATGCTCAAGGCAAAGGTATGTTCTTGATAGGGCTTCTCTTTTGTCGGTCTCGTGGTGTTAGTTGGGAGACCGGGTTTAGGATAGATAGCCATTCTAACAAGAGGGGCTCTCAAGCGGGTGTCTCGTTTGCATCGTTCGGGGAGAGCTCAAACCTTTGCATACATAGCATATTATTTCTTGGTTTTTAGTTGGTTCTTGTCCATGAGAGTATATAGAGCTTGTGGTTATCATCGTAACAAGCTCAGTTCATCATCTAAGGATTTCTTCTACATATCTTATTGCATTCTTGATCGTGCGGGTTTTTCCGGCTCCACACCTTAGGATATATCTCACAAATATATAATTGATATTGTATCCCTTGGTGGTATTCAATATTTCACCTTTTGTTGGATTATCTTGGTTTTATATTTGCAACAAAACTGATTTCATCCCAATCGGAGTTTCCAAGCTCAACTTCTTGTGTTTTGGGTTTTGGAGGTTTTACCGGTTCATCGCTTCTAGAGAGGTCATACCTTTATCAATTTGGTTTTATCCATCCATGTTGTACTATGATGTTTCTTTGTATAATCTTGTAGAGCTTCTCGTTCTCTTCAAAACGAGCCCAAGATCATCAAAAACGGAGTCCAGAATCAAAAGTTATTGAAATTTTCGTGCTATGCTGTCTAGCATTTTTGCTTGGGCGGAAGTTCCGACCCAAGTTCTAGTGAACGTCTGTTTTCTTCTGTTTTTGTGTCTCTATTTACCGGAAGTTCCGGTGGGTGGCCGGAAGTTCCGGTGGTGCGCGAATCTGACCCAAACGGGCAGATTTCTCTTGTCCTATTTAAGGGTCCCCTCTTCCCTAATGTCCCCCCAACTTTTGAGGTCATTTTTGCTAGATCTTCCACTCTCTCTCCTCCATTGTTGACCTTCAAAAGCTTGCCCTCTCCCCTTCTCCCTCCAATGGTTCTTGCATCTCTTTGAGGGATTTGAGAGAGGAGATCTAGATCTACAATCCCACCAAATCAAATCCCTTCTTTGTGAAGGAATCATTGGGATCTAGATTTTGGAGAGTTTTGTGTTCTCCTCTTATGTTCTTCCTCCCTTATTCCCCCAATAGATTTTGTAGCTTTGTTGTAATTTGGGAGTGAAGTACTTGCCCTTTCATTTGTTGCATAGGTTTGAGTTCTCCTCGGATATTCGGCGAGTACAAGCTTGTGGGCTTGTTACTCTTGGGTTCTTGGAACGCTAGACGGTTGTGTGGTTGGAGTGTTGACCTTTTGTGGTCTTGTTGACCTTTTGTGGCCTTGTTGACCTTTTGTGGTCTTGTAGCCTCTTGTGGATTTGTTGTCCTTTTGTGGCACTGTAGCCTTTTGTGGCTTTGTTGTTGGGAGCCTCCAATTGAGTTGTGGAGTAAGCCCCAATATTGTACGGGTTTGGTGACCGCCCTCAAGCGTCCCATAGTGGAGTGAGTGCCCACCTTTTGTGGTGCGCACTCGGGAGAATAGGGTGAGCCTTTTGTGGCGTCGGTGAGTTGCGTGCTTCCGCATTCGGGGTGAGGCCTTGTGTGGCGTTGGGTGAACATCGAGCCACCACACCTTAAGGTGAGCCATTTGTGGCATTCAGAGAGCATTGCGCCATCGCACCTCTCCAGCGGAGACGTAGCTTCTTTGGAAGTGAACTTCGGGAAACAAATATTTGTCTCCGCGTCCATCGGTTATCTCTCAACCGAGCCCTTTACTTATGCACTTTACATTGTGATAGCCATCATGCTTGAAGTATTTATATCTTGCTATCACCTTGTTGCTTGTATTGCTTAGCATAGGTTGTTGGTGCACTTAGGTGAACTTAGTGGCTAGGTTTTGTGCTCAATAAATTAAACGTTAGTTTTATTCCGCATTTACTTGAGCCTAAACCGTAATAAATTTAAAAGACTATTCGCCCCCCTCTAGGCGACTTCCTTTGTACTTTCAATTGGTATCAGAGCGATGTCTCTCGCATTTAGGCTTTACCGCCTCGAGAGTAAAGATGTCTCCTAGGGGTTTAGTGCACTCTCACACATTTACATTTGATGGCACAAATTATGATGTTTGGTGTATTCGCATGCTTAGTCATTTTTGGGTTATTGACCCAAATATTGAGCGGATTGTAGATAGTGGCTTGTATCCTCCTAAGGATCCCCAAAACCTATATTTGGAGGAGGAGAAAAACTCTTATCTCGAAGCTCAAGCATCTAAGTTGGTTGTTAATGTTGTGAGCTTTGTAGTTCTTTACTCAATCATGCCTTTCCGGAACGCTCATGATATATGTACCAAGCTTCAAGCAAAATATGATGGGTCCAAGCTTAATGAGGATGATTGTGTTCCCTCCACCTCCAGCCGCGATGAGTTCTCATATTCTTACACTACACCAACATGTGAGTTGTCACAAGGTAATGATATGGTGAGTGGTGATAGAACTTGCAATGTAGATAGTGAGATTTCCATTCATGATCCTTTGTCTCTATCTCATTGCAATGTTGTATCTTTGGGCATGAACACTTGTAGGACCATATGTGATTTATATCCTAGTGTTGATTGCCCTTGCATATCATGTAAAAATGCCTTGAATATGATATGCTTGCTTTCCCTTGTTGTCATGATAAATGTGCTTCTATTTCCTCTAGTACTTGTGTTGCTAACCATGTAGAGGAAAGTGAAGAATGTGTGGGCCAAGGCAAGGTTGCCATTGGAGCTTCATGTGTTTCCCCATCATCATCTTCTCCCAATGTTCACTTGTGCCCCATGGCTAAGGGTTCAAAGGTAACCTCTCCTTTGGATCCCAATATATCTCATGATGATGTGAATGTTGATCATAAAGTAGATGATGATGTTGTTGGAGATATGCCCTAGAGGCAATAATAAAAGT
Source organism: Avena sativa (assembly GCA_916181665.1). Taxonomy (NCBI): domain Eukaryota; kingdom Viridiplantae; phylum Streptophyta; class Magnoliopsida; order Poales; family Poaceae; genus Avena; species Avena sativa. Next base: position 384,496,921 of record OV702284.1, read on the forward strand.
GGTTATTATTATGTCTTTGTGTTTATGATAAATGTTTGCATTCATGCTATAACAGTATTAACCGGAAACATTAATACTTGTGTGATTTGTAAACTCAATTAGAGTCCCTAGTAAAGCATCTTTGATAATACTAGCTTGTTGGTTAATAGATGATCGTGGTTTCTCGATCATGAACATTGAGATGTTGTTAACAACAAGACCATATCATTAGGAGAATGGTATGATGGACATACTCCTATAGATAAGCGTAGCATAAAGATCAAGTCATTTCAATAGTTCGTTTGCTATAAGCTTTTTGATACATAGTAACCTAATTCCTTCGACCATGAGATCATGCTAATCACCATCACCGGAAGGATGCTTTGATGACATCAAACACCACACCGTAACTGGGTGGCTATAAAGGTGGCATTGAGTGTTCGGAAAGTATGGGTTGAGGCACATGGATCAAGAGTGGGATTTGTCCATCCATATGACGGATAGATATACTCTGGGCCCTCTCGGTGGAATGTCATCCAATTAGCTTGCAAGCATGTGACTGGCTCACAAGGGATCACATATCACGGGAACGAGAAAAGAGTACTTATCGGTAACGAGGTTTAACTAGGTATGCAGAGATACCGACGATCAAAACCTCGGATGAGTAAACTATCGTGAGACAAAGGGAAATTGGTATTGTATGTAAGTGGTTCATTCGATCGCAAAGTAATCGTAGAAATATGTGGGAGCCATATGAATTTCCAGATTCCTCTATTGGTTATTGATCGGAGAAGTGTCTCGGTCATGTCCGCATAATTCACGAACCGCAGGGAGACACACTTAAGGATTTGATGTTGTTTAGTAGATATGGAATGTTATTAGGGATAACGAATGATGTTCAGAGTCTTGAATGGGATCCAGGATAACACGAGGAGATCCGGAATGGTCCGGAGAATAAGATTCATATAAGGAAAGTCTGATTTCGGAGTTCGGGAAACATTCCGATGTTTTCATCGGGGAGGTTTTAGAAGGTTCTAGAAGGTTCACCGATCCGGAAGGAGAATGGTCCATGAATGTTGCATGGGTAAGTGGAATGATTAGATCATATCCTAGGTCACTTGGTGTGGTCATTTGTGAGAGAGACTTAAAGCTCTAAATTGAAAGTCAAATGAGAGGTTTGAAAAGTCAAACTGGAACAATAGTTTCCTAGTGGAAGTAGGAGAGAGTCCTTCCAACTTGGGTTTGGAAGTGGATTCAAACTCACCCCTCCCAAGGCTGCCCCCCTCTCATAAATAGAGGGGGAGGGCTGCCCCAAAGCACCAAGATTAGTCCCTCTCCACCCAAGCCGCCGTCGCTGCCCCGCCGGCCCGTCGCCGTCGCCCTAGCCACCGCCGACACCTCCTCCTCCTCCCGGTCTTCTAAACCCTAGACCACCGGGAAACCCTAGATACACCATAACTCACACCGGCTTAGGAGAATCCCTGCGAGATTTTCCCTCTACTTCCGACACCACGCCGTCGTGCTGCCAGAATCGCGAGGGGAGAACTACAACCTCCGCTGCCTGCTGGAACAAGGGAGAGGAAGATCTTCATCGAGTACCGAACATGTGACCGACTGCGGAAGCGCTGTCAGAACGCAGCGCCAGAAGTATCGTCTACACGATCTTGAGATCGGCAAGTGTACGATTACATCACCCACGAGAATTTGCTCTCGTTATCCGCTTTGGAGTCTTCGAGGGTGAGTGCTTCTATCGACTCGTTGCTACAATCTAGTAGATAGATCTTGGCTTGTTTGTGTGCATGCGGTAGAATTTTTTTGTTTTCCATGCTACGAACCCCTACAGTGGTATTAGAGCTGTGTCTATATGTAGATCTGTTGCACGAGTAGAACACAATGGTCATTGTGGGTGGTGGTTCTTTTATTATCAATTGCTTTTTGTGTACTTTGCATCTTGCGGTATGATAAGATGAAGCAGCCCGGGCTAACCTTACATGACATCGTTCATGAGACTTGCTCCACGCTTAACATGCAACTTGTATTGCATAAGTGGCTTTGTGGGTGTCTGTCTCTCCCATCATAGTATAGATTCAATTTACAATGGGCACTTGATAGTTCAAACATCAACGTTGTGGTTCTTGTTCGTAAGTTAGAGCGACACTTATAGAAAGCCCCAAACCACATAAAATATGCAAAGAAAATTAGAGGCGTCTAACTTTGTTTTGCAGTGGTGTGTTGTGATGTGATATGGCCATGATCGTGATTATATATGATGTATACAATGTTCCTTATTGTAAGTTGGCAACCAGCAGGAGCCATATGGTTGTCTTTTAAATTCCGTTAAGACCTGTGTGTCTATTCAAAGTAGTTGTAATAGTTGATGCTAGTGGATGACAACCATGAAGCGGCGCCATTGACCTTGACGCCACACCGGTGATGATGGAGATCATGTTCGTGCTTGAAGATGGAGATCGGAAGCACAAGAAGAAAGGCCATATCATATCACATATTATGAATTGCATGTGATGTTAATCCTTTTATGCATCTTGTATTGCTTAGTTCACGACGGTAGCATTATAAGATGATCCCTCAAGCACACAATTTCAAGTTTTAAAGTGTTCATCCTTAGTAAGCATCGTTGCGAAAGCTCATTGTTTCGAAGCACCACGTGATGATCGGGTGTGTTAGATTCTACGAGTGTATACAATGTGAGCAAGCCAGATTTGCTCATGCGGAAGCTAAGGTTTGATCTTGACGAGCCTAGCATGTACAGACATGGTCTCGGAACATGGATCACCGAAAGGTAAAGCATGAGTCATATAGTAGATATGATGAACATGTTGATTGTTCGCCATTGAAGCTACATCAACTCTCGTGATGATCGGTTTTGATGTGGTGGATTTGGTTCGTGTGATCACTAAAACAATGTGAGGGATATTGTTTTGAGTGGGAGTTCACCTAGATTAATTTAACTATTAATTAGAACTCAATTTGTCATAAACTTAGTCTAAACTATTGCAAATATGTTGTAGATAAATGGCGGCCCCTACCATCAATTTTAATGCATTCCTAGAGAAAGAAAAGTTGAAAAACAATGGAAACAACTTCGCGGATTGGTTTCGCAATTTGAGGATTGTCCTCAATGCTGGTAATTTGACCTATGTGCTGGATGCACCGCTAGGTGACCCGCCTGCAGCTGATGCTACCGATGAGGTAAAGAATGTTTTCCTCGTTTGGAAGAATCAGTACTCCACAGTTTAGTGTGCTATCTTGTATGGTTTGGAATCGGAGCTTCAGAAAAGGTTTGAGAACCATGACCCACATGATATTTTCCGTGAACTCAAAATGATATTTGAGGCTCACGCGACAGTTGAGAGTTATGAGGCTTCTGAAAAGTTCTTTAACTGTAAGATGGAAGAGGGCAACTCCGTCAGTGAGCACGTGCTTAAGATGTCTGGGCACGCAAGCAAGCTTCAAAGCTTAGGTATAGTGATTCCTAATGCTTTGGGGATTCACCGTGTCCTCCAATCACTACCACTAAGTTACAAGAACTTTGTGATGAATTACAATATGCAAAACATGGGCAAGTCGTTGCCCGAACTCTTCTCTATGTCGAAGTCTGCAGAAGTGGAGATAAAGAAAGAGCACAAAGTGTAGTTGGTCAATAAGACTACCAAATTCAAGAAGCAAGGCAAGTCTAAGAAAAAGGGAAACTTCAAGAAGGGCAGTAAGAAAGTTACTGCGTCGGCGAAGAAGACCAAGGCTAGGCCTAAGGCTGATACTGAGTGCTTTTACTGCAAGGGAGAGGGTCACTGGAAGCGGAATTGCCCTAAGTACTTGGCGGATTTGAAGAACGACAACATCAAGAAGAAAGGTATATTCGATATACATGTTATTGATGTGTATCTCACTAGTACTCATAGTAGTGCCTGGGTATTTGATACTGGTTCGATTGCTCATATTTGTAACTCGAAACGGGTGTTGCATAATAAACGGAAGCTAGTGAAGAACGAGGTGACGATGCGCGTTGGAAATGGATCAAAGGTTGATGTGATCGCGGCTGGCACGCTACCTCTTCATCTACCATCGGGATTAGTTTTATACTTAAATAATTATTATTTGGTGCCTGCGTTGAGCATGAACATTATATCCGGATCATGTTTATTGCGATACGGTTACTTGTTTAAGTCCGAGAATAATGGTTGTTCGATTTATATGAGTAATATGTTTTATGCACATGCACATTTGATAGATGGTCTATTCTTATTGAATCTCGATTGTAGTAATACACACATTAATAACATTGAAGCTAAACGTTTGAAATTGAGTGATAACTCTACCTATATGTGGCACTGTCGTCTTGGTCATATTGGAGTGAAGCGTATGAAGAAACTCCATTCCGATGGACTTCTTGAATCACTTGATTTTGAATCACTTGAAAGATGCGAAGCATCTCTGATGGGTAAAATGACTAAGACTCTATTTTCTGGTATGATAGAGCGAGCTACAGACTTATTGGAAATCATACATACCGATGTATGTGGTCCAATGAGTGTAGCATCGCGCGGTGGTTATCGCTATGTTCTTACCTTCACGGATGACTTGAGTATATATGGGTATATCTATTTCATCAAACATAAGTCCGAAACTTTCGAGAAGTTTAAGGAATTTCAAAGTGAGGTAGATAATCAACATAACAAGAAGGTTAAATTTCTACGATCTGATCGTGGAGGTGAATATCTAAGTTATGAGTTTGGCGAGCATTTGAAGAAATGCGAAATACTTTCACAATTGACACCGCCGGGAACACCACAACGTAATGGTGTGTCCGAACGTCGTAATCGAACTCTCTTAGATATGGTTCGTTCTATGATGTCACTTACAGATTTACCGTTATCATTTTGGGGTTATGCATTAGAAACAGCCGCATTCACTTTAAATAGGGCACCATCTAAATCCGTTGAAACGACACCGTATGAATTATGGTTTGGGAAGAAACCTAAATTGTCGTTTCTTAAAGTTTGGGGTTGCGAAGCTTATGTAAAGAAGTTACAGCCGGACAAGATTGAACCCAAAGTAGAAAAATGCGTCTTCATAGGATACCCGAAGGAAACTATTGGGTATACCTTCTATCATAGATTCGAGGGCAAAATCTTCGTTGCCAAGAATGGATCATTTCTAGAGAAGGAGTTTCTCTCGAAAGAAGTGACTGGAAAGAAAGTAGAACTCGACGAGGTTGTTGAACCTTCTCTCGAACTTGCGAGTAGCGCAGCACCAGAAGTAGTTCCTGTGGCGACTACACCAATAAGAGAGGAAGCTAATGATGTCGATCATGAAACTTCGATTGAAATTACTACAGAGCCTCGCAGGTCAACGAGAACTCGTACCACTCCTGATTGGTATGATCCCGTTATGAATGTCATGTTGGTGGACAACACCAATGACCCTGCGAAATATGAGGAAGCAATGACGAGCCTAGATTCCAATAAATGGCATGAATCCGTGAAATCCAAGATTGGATCCATGTACGAAAACCAAGTATGGACTTTGGTGGACTTACCGGATGGCCGGAAGGCTGTCGAGAACAAATGGATTTTCAAGAAGAAAACTGATGCTGATGGTAATGTTACCTTCTATAAAGCTCGACTTGTCGCAAAAGGGTTTTGACAAATTCAAGGAGTTGACTACGATGAGACATTCTCACTAGTAGCGAAGCTAAAGTCTGTTAGGATTATGTTAGCAATCGCTGCATATTATGATTATGAGATACGACAGATGGATGTCAAAACGACGTTCCTCAATGGAGACATTGATGAAGAGTTGTATATGGTACAACCCAAAGGTTTTGTCGATCCTAAAGGTGCTAACAAGATATGAAAACTTCAATGGTCCCTCTATGGATTGAAGCAAGCATCCCGGAGTTGGAATCAACGTTTTGATAAGGTGATCAAAAGCTTTGGTTTTATACAAACTTATGGAGAAGCTTGTATTTACAAGAAAGTGAGTGGGAGCTCTGTAGCATTCTTAATACTATATGTAGATGACATATTGTTGATTGGGAATGATGTAGACCTTCTTAATAGTGTCAAGGATTATTTGAATAATAGTTTTTCAATGAAAGATCTTGGCGAAGCAGCTTACATATTAGGCATAAAGATTTATAGAGATAGATCGAGACGCCTAATATCATTGTCACAGAGTACATATTTGGACAAAGTTCTAAAGAGGTTTGGAATGGAAGATAGCAAGAAAGGGTTCTTGCCCATGTTGCCCAATACGACCTTGAGTAAAACTCAAAGTCCTGCAACGGCAGAAGATAAAGAAAGAATGAGTAAGACTCCCTATGCCTCAGCCATAGGATCTCTTGTAGGGGTTCGTAGCATGGAAAACAAAAAATTTCTACCACATGGAAACAAACAAGCCAAGATCTATCTACTAGATTGTAGCAACGAGTTGATAGAGGAACTCACCCTCAAAGATTCCAAAGCGGTTAACGAGAACAGATTCTTGTGGGTGATGTAGTTGTACTCTTGTCGATCTCAAGATCGTGTAGACGATCCTTCCGGCACTGCGTTCCGGCAGCGCTTCCGCAGTCGGTCACACTTTCGGTACTCGATGAAGACCTTCCTCTCCCTTGTTCCAGCAAGCAGTGGAGGTTGTAGCACTCTCCTTGCGATCCCGGCAGCACGACGGCGTGGTACCGGAAGTAGAGGGGAGATCTCGCAGGGCTTCGCCTTAAGCCGGAGCGAGTATGGTGGAGCAAGAGAGGTACCTTGGCGATCTAGGGTTTAGAAGCACCAAGGGGGAGCTTGGCTGGAAGCTAGGGCTTGGGGAATCCCCAACTCGGCGAGTTGGAGGAACCCTAGGTGGCGGCGGCGACTTGGAGGAGGCCGGCGGCTAGGGCTAGGTTTTTTTTGGGTGTGAGGGGTAGGGGGCGCCCTACCCCTCCTTATATAGGTGGAGGGTGGCCGGTTGGGAGGAGGGAGTCCTCCCCCAACTCGGCCTCCTTGGCTGGCGTGTGGAGGGAGGGGAACTCCTCCCCAAGTAGGTTTCCTACTCTCCCTCCACCAAGCAAACTTGTCGTTTGACTTTTTCAAATTGGCGTTTGACTTTCAAACTAGGATTTGATTTCTCCCTTTATTTTGCCCAGACAAGTGACCTAGTACATGATGCAACCATTCCATATTGTCATGACACATTCATGTACCCTTCCCCTTCGGAGTGTCGGACCTTCCGGACCCTTCTAGAACATTCCCGGTGAAAACACCGGAATCGTTCCCCAACTCCGAAACAGGACTTTCCTTATATGAATCTTATTCTCCGGACCATTCCGGATCTCTTCGTGATATCCCGGATCCCATCCGAGACTCCGAACAACATTCGGTATCTTACTCATCATTCCATAACTACTCAACAACATCGAATCCTTAAGTGTGTCTCCCTACGGTTCGTGAATTATGCGGACATGATCGAGACACTTCTCCGATCAATAACCAATAGAGGAATCTAGAAATTCATATGGCTCCCACATATTTCTACGATTACTTTGTGATCGAATGAACCACTTACATACGATACCAATTTCCCTTTGTCTCACGATAGTTTACTTATCCGAGGTTTTGATCGTCGGTATCTCTGCATACCTAGTTCAACCTTGTTACCGATAAGTACTCTTTTCTCGTTCCCGTGGTATGTGATCCCTTGTGAGCCAGTCACATGCTTGCAAGTTAATTGGATGACATTCCACCGAGAGGGTCCAGAGTATATCTATCCGTCATATGGATGGACAAATCCCACTCTTGATCCATGTGTCTCAACCCATACTTTCCGAAACACTAAATGTCACCTTTATAGCCACCCAGTTACGGTGTGGTGTTTGATGTCATCAAAGCATCCTTCCGGTGATGGTGATAAGCATGATCTCATGTTTGAAGGAATTAGGTTACTATGTATCAGAAAGCTTATAGCAATTGAACTATTAAAATGACTTGATCTTTATGCTACGCTTATCTATAGGAGTATGTCCATCATACCATTCTCCTAATGATATGATCTTGTTGTTAATAACATCTCAATATTCAGGATAGGGAAACCACAATCATCTATTAACCAACAAGCTAGTATTATGAAGAGGCTTTACTAGGGACTCTAATTTAGTTTACAAATCACACAAGTATTAATGTTTCCTGGTTAATACTATTATAGCATGAATGTAAACATTTATCATAAACACAAAGATATAATAATAACTACATTTATTATTGCCTCTAGGGCATATCTCCAACAGTCTCCCACTTGCACTAGAGTCAACTAATCTAGATTACATGGTAATATACCGAACACCCATGGTGGTTTGGTGCTGGTCATGTTTTTCCCTAGGGAGAGGTTTAGTCAACGGATCCGCCACATTCAGATCTGTGTGTACTTTGCAAATCTTTATGTCACTATCTTGTACATGCTCTCGAATAGGGTGAAAATGTAGCTTGATGTGCTTCAGCTTCTTGTGTGACCTTGGTTCTTGCGCATTGGATATGGCGCCCATGTTATCACAATAGATAGACATTGGGTCCAGCGCACTTGGAACCACACCGAGCTCTGTAATGAACTCCTTCATCCATATCGCCTCTTGTGAAGCCTCCGAAGCAGCTATGTATTCCGATTCAGTTGAAGATCTCGCCACAACGCTTTGCTTTGCACTCCTCCAGCTAACTGCTGCACCATTCAAGGTAAATACGTATCCAGATTGTGATTTAGAATCATCCGGATCAGTGTTCCAACTAGCATCGGTGTAACCATTAACAACGAGTTGTTCATCACCTTCATAGGAAAGAATCATATCCTTAGTTCATCTCAAGTACTTAAGGATGTTTTGACCGCTGTCCCATGATCTACTCCTGGATCACTTTGATATCTGCTAGTCTAACTAACAGCATATGCAATGTCGGGTCTAGTACATAGTGTGGCATCCCGCAAAACCACTACTAGAAAATCGCGTTGTTTTTGTGCATTGCATCGTCATGACCGCATGCTCATGTCATCATGCCACATTGCATTTGAGCATCGTCATCATCTTGCATTTGCTTGCATAAAACTATTTGCAGAAAAACCTGTTCTTGTTTTCTAAACGCCCCGTCTTTATTCAAACGCAAAACCCGGGTCGCCGGAATATTTTTGTTTTGTCTGCTATCGGTTTGCAAAAGCACGGTTTGAAATAAATAAAATAGTTAATTATTTTTAGTGGGGCAGTCGAACGGGCCGATTCGACCCGAACGGCCACCCCCAGAATAAAACGGTTCGTCCAGAATCCTAAAACTACCTAATACTAATATACCCAGCCCCTCCACCTCACCCCCTCCAATCACTGAACGCCACGTCACCCTGGGCCAAACCCCCACCAATCCCCAATTGCCACCTCACCCAGCCCTCTCAACTCACCCCTCCCCCACCACACTGTAGGGGTTCGTAGCATGGAAAACAAAAATTTTCTATCGCATACAAACAAACAAGCCAAGATCTATCTACTAGATTGTAGCAACGAGTCGATGGAATAACTAACCCTCGAAGATTCCAAAGCGGTTAACGAGAGCAGATTCTCGTGGGTGATGTAGTCGTACTCTTTCCGATCTCAAGATCGCGTAGACGATCCTTCCGGCGCCACGTTCCCGCAGCGCTCCCGCAGTCGGTCACACGTTCGGTACTCGACGAAGACCTTACTCTCCCTTGTTCCAGCAGGCAGCGGAGGTTGTAGCACTCTCCTCGCGATTCCGGCAGCACAACGGCGTGGTACCGGAAGTAGAGGGGAAATCCCGCAGGGCTTCGCCTTAAGCCGGTGCGAGTATGGTGGAGCTTATGAGAGAGGCTATTAGTGGTCTAGTAATTAGACACACCAATTAGAAGGCTCTAAACCAATTAGAAGGCTCTAAACCGAATAGCTCTAAACCGGGGTTTAGATCTAGGGTTTAGTTTAGAGGATAGGAACTTGTGTGTGTAAGGAGGGGAGCCCTGCCCCTCCTTATATAGGTGGGAGGGGCTGGCGCGCCAGGGGGAGGGAGTGGAGTCCCTCCCCAACTCGGCATTGGAGTTGGCCGCCGGTTGGAGGAGGTCTCCCTCTCCAACTCGGTTTCCCTCTTCTCCTCCTCTTTCCACTTTCCAAAACTTGCCGTTTGACTTTCAAACTAGCCGTTTGACTTTTCAATTTAGGATTTAAATAAACCCTTTATTTTGGACAGCGAGAACACTTAGTACATGATGCAATCATTCCAACTTACAATGACACATTCATGTACCCTTCCCCCTCCGGAGTGCCGGACATTCCGGGACCTTCTAGAATGTTCCCGATGAAACACCGGAATCATTCCCGAACTCCGAAACGGGACTTTCCTTATATGAATCTTATTCTCCGGACCATTCCGGATCTCCTCGTGATATCCCGGATCCCATCCGAGACTCCGAACAACATTCGGTCTCTTTCTCATAATACCATAACTACTCAAACAACGTCGAATCCTTAAGTGTGTCTCCCTACGGTTCGTGAATTATGCGGACATGATCGAGACACTTCTCCGAACAATAACCAATAGAGGAATCTGGAAATTCATATGGCTCCCACATATTTCTACGATTACTTTGCGATCGAATGAACCACTTACATACGATACCAATTTCCCTTTGTCTCACGATATGTTACTTATCCGAGGTTATGATCGTCGGTATCTCTGCATACCTAGTTCAACCTCGATACTGATAAGTACTCTTTTCTCGTTCCCGTGATATGTGATCCCTTGTGAGCCAGTCACATGCTTGCAAGCTAATTGGATGACATTTCACCGAGAGGGCCCAGAGTATATCTATCCGTCATATGGATGGACAAATCCCACTCTTGATCCATGTGTTTCAACCAATACTTTCCGAACACTCAATGCCACTTTTATAGCCACCCTGTTACGGTGTGGTGTTTGATGACATCAAAGCATCCATCCGGTAAAGGTGATATGCATGATCTCATGGTCGAAGGAATTAGGTTACTATGTATCAGAAAGCATATAGCAATTGAACTATTGAAATGACTTGATCTTTATGCTACGCTTATCTATAGGAGTATGTCCACCATATCATTCTCCTAACGATATGATCTTGTTGTTAATAACATCTCAATGTTCATGATAGGGAAACCACAATCATCTATTAACCAACAAGCTAGTTTAACAAGAGGCTTTACTAGGGACTCTTATTTTAGTTTACAAATCACACAAGTATTAATGTTTCCTTGTTAATACTATTATAGCATGAATGTAAACATTTATCATAAACACAAAGATATAATAATAACTCTATTTATTATTGCCTCTAGGGCATATCTCCAACAGTCTCCCACTTGCACTAGAGTCAATAATCTAGTTTCAAACCTTTGTGTATTCAACACCTATGGCTTTCTGGTGTTGTATGTACACGATTGCTAGTGGTCAACTGATCTCCGGATCTGACACTTCCAGGTCCGTGTGTAATTGCATGTCTTTGCGTCTCTACGCATCACTCATTCTCTAATGAGATGGCTTTGTATAATTTGGTCTTTCGGTGTGACCTTTAGTTCTTTGGGGTTAAAACATGTTGATAATATTGTCGCACAATATATCTTCATAGTATTATCCCGCTGTGAACTACACCTAGTTTGATAACAAACTACTTGACACAAATGCCCTCTTTTGCTGCTATAATAGCAGTCATATACTTAGCCTTTTGTTGAAGTATCTGTCACAATGTCTTAACTTTGGAACTCATCCAAATCCATTATGGAACTCACTCTCCATTATATTGTGCCACCCTTAATTTAAATTGAGATAAACTTAATTTGTACTCTGTGACAAAACTAGTATCAATGTAGTACTTTTACAATGAACTAATCATCTATTTGTCACTTCTACAAATAATATACTCTTAGTTCTTCCAAAAGATCATAAGAATATCCTTACTATTGTCCAATGATCATCTTACGAATCATTCTGGTATATACTCACAACATTTAGAGCATAGGACATATCTGGATTTGTACATATCACAGTATGATTGATATAAACACTCTTTGTGATTTCATACATCAAGTATCAATCTATACTTGAATCTTTGTTTCACTTACCAAATGTCAATACACTTGAATATATCATCAACATTGAACTCTTTCAATCCTTTCTGTGCAACAAGAACCTTTCTTGTAGTTTCTATATTGAATTCATTCAATATCTCGTCTATGTACTTCTGGCACAACCATATTAGCGTCTATTGATGCCAAATATTTGGGTTTTGCCTAAGTCTTTCATCGGGATGAAATTCTTAATATGTGTTAATGAAAGATACATTATTTCCAATCAACAATATGTCTTCCACATAATGTATTAGAAACATGTCTTAGCGCTCCCACTTAATTTCTTGCAAATGCAAGCATCTTCATTGTCTCTGATGAAATTAAACTCTTTTAACAGTTTCATCATAGTGAAGATTCCAACTCCGCTATGCTTACTTCAACCTTTGAAGTTTGCATATGCTTTTAGCATCCTTTGAATTAACAAAACCCTTTGGACCGTGTCATGCACACGTCCTAGGTAACCATTCTATTAGAAGAACTTGTTTTGTTTATTCTACTACCACATAACAAAATTTTATGTAGTGGTTGCTACATTAATCCGTCTAGACTAAAAATCGCTATGAAAGATCAAATCTTGTCATATACAACCTTTGAACATTGTTGTGAACTCTTTCCCAACATGTCGACTATTTCATAGATGTGAAACATCCATGTCTACTTCTTTATAGATCCAGACACAACTGTAAGGTCTTACACCTTTCTCGAGGGTCCTTCAAGTTCAAAACTTGATTTCTCGTGTATGGAACTATCACGGATTTTATGGCTTCAAGCCATTTGACAGAGTCAGGGCCCATCATCGCTTCTTTGCATGTAGTCGGATCATTATTGTCAAATAATGATTTAATTCTCAAATCTTGGTATTCGATTGTTCATCCGACCTACTTGTTTCAATAGGAACTTAGATCTCAATGACCACAACCTTTTGAGGTACATGAGCCATGAGCATTTGTTGCTGCCTCCGGAACACTTTTCGGTGCTGCGCAACTCTGATCATATAGCTAAGGTTCTTTTAACCCTATCAAAGTTCTATTGTCCTCCCACTTAACTTTTCACGAAAAATTCCTTCTCAAAGAAACTTGACATTCTAAGCGACAAACACTTTTGTCTCCGGTGTTTATGGAGGAATACTTAACAGTAATACAAAGACAGATTTATCCGACTTTGGTTGCAAACATCTTTCTTATGCATAGCATACCAATGTTTAAGAAAGGACTACCTGGGTTTTATCCCAAACCATAACCTTATATGGTGTCATTTCAGCGGATTATGATGGAGCTCTTTTCAGTGGAAAACGGTAGTCTCTAAAGCTTTTAATCTTTTAAAATATAATGGCAGTTTTATGAATTACACCTTTGATCTTACCATGTCAAACAAGGTTTTAATTACATATCTCGAACGCTCCATACTCTTATGGTGTTTCGGGAAATGCAAATCCACAGAACGATTCCTTAAATCTTAGGTATTATGCTAAACTTGTAACTCAAATATCTTCCTTTATGATCTTATCATAAACTATTTATATTCTTGTTACAATGATTTTGCACTTCATCTTAAAATTCTTTGAACTTTTCAAATATTTCACACTTCATCCTTATTAAGTAAATATTCATATATTCACTCAAATTTTCGGAGAAAACACATGAAGTTGAAATCCATCGCTCTTGACTATAATGGACTTCATACAACAATATGTACAAGTTCCAATAAGCTAGTCCATCGTTCCCTTTTTGGCCTATGAACGAAGTTTTAATTATCTCTAGGAAAGTTTCACAAGCGTCATTTGATCAAAATCAAATAGACTCCGAAATTCCATCCATATGGATTTTCTTCATGTTTTCTTTCCAATATAATTTAAACGGCGATGTCACTTCCTAAGTGATCTTTCAATCAATTTGTCTTTCGACATTTTTAGCACTAGTTTTATGGATGTGATTTCTCCAATGAGATTTGTAAATCATCCATCTTTTATGGATTACGGCAATTATTTGAACAACCCTTTTGTTCTCATAATACCTGATAAAACAAATCTTGAAGGCAAGCTTTGATGTTTAACGAGCAACACAATAACCCTTTATTTTGTTCTCGATGAACATCATCACATATTCTTTTGCTAGTTATTTAGGCCATTGTAGTTCATGAATTGTGTTGTTTCGTATGACGATTCACACCAACAAATTCAGTATCAAAATACTTAAGAACCACATCGTTTAACAATCAAAGAATATAGCCATAACATGTATATCATCTATATACTTAAACTGAACAATTCCAGTCTTTTCTTTTCTGCCATATATTTATGAGATTCTCTTTCAGTATTTCCTTTTCTGTTTGAAAGAATCTATCAACATCAATAGTGGAGTCATACATATGACACATAGTCCAAAGCGTGTATAGTTAAATACCAATGTCTTTGGACTTGCACTTTGAAGTAGATCACCATTATCAAATGTTTGGTGTTCTTTCAAATTCCTTTCTTTAGTAATCTCTTGGTGTAGTAAACATTTTACCTACATCAAATATTCACCCTTATCATGGAATTATTCATGATCAAGCTACTTTAGCTTATAACGGTGAATCGCGAGTATAATGTTGCTCTCCAAAACCTTTTGGAGGATTAGGACAACTAGTGTCTCCAACCTTTTGCAAAATTATACTCTATCATGTTGCAACCAAAATTTTGTTTCAGATATCACAATATCTTCCACACATCATGGTTTCTGAAACAACTCTTTCAGATCCTAGATAACCTTGATATTAAGACAATCCTTTGAATATCAAGAATCATGGAGACAAACACGATACTCATACACTAACACTTGGAATTGTCACTCTTGATTTAATACCAATTATTAAACTTCATGGAGTAACCGGAACTTACTGAAAGTTTGCAATAGGACTTTTAAACTTTAGATTAACACTTCAAAACAATACGATACCAGTTCGTAAAGTAACTAACCAGAATTCTATAGTTCTATCATCTCAATTATAACTAAGCGCAAGGTGGTAAACGGATGCCAATGACTACAACAACTATGCAAATACACTTTGATTTAATTTATGATAAATTGAGTTCTAATTAATAATTAAATTAATCTAGGTGAACTCCCACTCAAAACAACATCCCTCACATTGTTTTAGTGATCACACGAACCAAATCCACCACATCAAAACCGATCATCACGAGAGTTGATGTAGCTTCAATGGCGAACAATCAACATGTTCATCATATCTACTATATGACTCATGCTTTACCTTTCGGCGATCCGTGTTCCTGAGACCATGTCTGTACATGCTAGGCTCGTCAAGATCAAACCTTAGCTACCGCATAAGCAAATCTGGCTTGCTTACGTTGTATTCACCCGCGGAATCAAAGACACCCGATCATCACGTGGTGCTTCGAAGCAGCAAGCTTTAGCAACGGTGCATACTAAGGGTGAACACTTTAGAACTTGAAATTTATGTGCATGAGGGATCATCTTATAATGCTACCGTCGTCTACTAAGCAATACAAGATGCATAAAGGATTAACATCACATGCAATTCATAATATGTGATATGATATGGCCTTTCTTCTTTGTGCTTCCGATCTCCATCTTCAAGCACGAACATGATCTCCATCATCACCGGCATAACATCAAGGTCAATGACGCTTCTTCATGGTTGTCGTCCACCAGCTTCAACTATTACAACTATTTTGAATAGACACGCAGGTCTTAACAGAAATTAAAGACAACCATATGGCTCCTGCCGGTTGCCAACTTACAATAAGGAACATTGCATACATCAAATATAATCACAATCATGGCCATATCACATCACTGCACACCCCTGCAAAACAAAGTTAGACGCTTCTACTTTCTTTGCATATTTTACGTGGTTTGGGGCTTTCCATAAGTGTCGTTCTAACCTACGAACAAGAACCACAACATTGATACTAGCATTGTTGATTACCCGTTGTAAATTGGATCTTTACTATGCTAGGAGAAACAGGCACCCGCAAAGCCACTTATGCAATACGAGTTGCATGTCAAGCGTGGAGCAAGTCTCATGAACGATGTCATGTAAGGTTAGCCCGGGCCGCTTCATCCCAACATACCGCAAGATGCAAAGTACACAAAAAGCAATCTACAATAAAAGCATCAACGCCCACAATGACCATTGTGTTCTACTCGTGCAACAGATCTACATATAGACACGGCTCTGATACCACTGTAGGGGTTCGTAGCATGGAAAACAAAAATTTTCTATCGCATACAAACAAACAAGCCAAGATCTATCTACTAGATTGTAGCAACGAGTCGATGGAATAACTAACCCTCGAAGATTCCAAAGCGGTTAACGAGAGCAGATTCTCGTGGGTGATGTAGTCGTACTCTTTCCGATCTCAAGATCGCGTAGACGATCCTTCCGGCGCCACGTTCCCGCAGCGCTCCCGCAGTCGGTCACACGTTCGGTACTCGACGAAGACCTTACTCTCCCTTGTTCCAGCAGGCAGCGGAGGTTGTAGCACTCTCCTCGCGATTCCGGCAGCACAACGGCGTGGTACCGGAAGTAGAGGGGAAATCCCGCAGGGCTTCGCCTTAAGCCGGTGCGAGTATGGTGGAGCTTATGAGAGAGGCTATTAGTGGTCTAGTAATTAGACACACCAATTAGAAGGCTCTAAACCAATTAGAAGGCTCTAAACCGAATAGCTCTAAACCGGGGTTTAGATCTAGGGTTTAGTTTAGAGGATAGGAACTTGTGTGTGTAAGGAGGGGAGCCCTGCCCCTCCTTATATAGGTGGGAGGGGCTGGCGCGCCAGGGGGAGGGAGTGGAGTCCCTCCCCAACTCGGCATTGGAGTTGGCCGCCGGTTGGAGGAGGTCTCCCTCTCCAACTCGGTTTCCCTCTTCTCCTCCTCTTTCCACTTTCCAAAACTTGCCGTTTGACTTTCAAACTAGCCGTTTGACTTTTCAATTTAGGATTTAAATAAACCCTTTATTTTGGACAGCGAGAACACTTAGTACATGATGCAATCATTCCAACTTACAATGACACATTCATGTACCCTTCCCCCTCCGGAGTGCCGGACATTCCGGGACCTTCTAGAATGTTCCCGATGAAACACCGGAATCATTCCCGAACTCCGAAACGGGACTTTCCTTATATGAATCTTATTCTCCGGACCATTCCGGATCTCCTCGTGATATCCCGGATCCCATCCGAGACTCCGAACAACATTCGGTCTCTTTCTCATAATACCATAACTACTCAAACAACGTCGAATCCTTAAGTGTGTCTCCCTACGGTTCGTGAATTATGCGGACATGATCGAGACACTTCTCCGAACAATAACCAATAGAGGAATCTGGAAATTCATATGGCTCCCACATATTTCTACGATTACTTTGCGATCGAATGAACCACTTACATACGATACCAATTTCCCTTTGTCTCACGATATGTTACTTATCCGAGGTTATGATCGTCGGTATCTCTGCATACCTAGTTCAACCTCGATACTGATAAGTACTCTTTTCTCGTTCCCGTGATATGTGATCCCTTGTGAGCCAGTCACATGCTTGCAAGCTAATTGGATGACATTTCACCGAGAGGGCCCAGAGTATATCTATCCGTCATATGGATGGACAAATCCCACTCTTGATCCATGTGTTTCAACCAATACTTTCCGAACACTCAATGCCACTTTTATAGCCACCCTGTTACGGTGTGGTGTTTGATGACATCAAAGCATCCATCCGGTAAAGGTGATATGCATGATCTCATGGTCGAAGGAATTAGGTTACTATGTATCAGAAAGCATATAGCAATTGAACTATTGAAATGACTTGATCTTTATGCTACGCTTATCTATAGGAGTATGTCCACCATATCATTCTCCTAACGATATGATCTTGTTGTTAATAACATCTCAATGTTCATGATAGGGAAACCACAATCATCTATTAACCAACAAGCTAGTTTAACAAGAGGCTTTACTAGGGACTCTTATTTTAGTTTACAAATCACACAAGTATTAATGTTTCCTTGTTAATACTATTATAGCATGAATGTAAACATTTATCATAAACACAAAGATATAATAATAACTCTATTTATTATTGCCTCTAGGGCATATCTCCAACACACACCACACCAGCAACACACCACACGCCACTCACCTCCCCACCCCTGCCTCTCTCCCTGGGCCCACTCGCGGGTCCCACCACACACCACACGCCACTCACCTTCCCCGCCTGCCACCTCCCCCGTGGTCCCACCTCTCCCTGTGCCCCGCCTGTCTCTCCCCTCTAGCCCGACCCCCTCTCCTTCTCCACCTCGCTGCCGCCCACCTCCGGCCGATCCCGCACTCCGCCGCCCCGGCCGGCCGTCGCCCTTCCCTTCCTCTAGCTCCGCTCCGCCAACCGCTCGCCCCCGTCCGGCCTCCCCCCTGCAGAGCCTCGCCCCGCGCGACCCCCTCCCCCGTCGGCCTCCTCGCCGGCCGCCTCCACGCGAGACCGCCGCCGGCCGCCCTTCGACCGCCTCCCCCTCCGACGCTAGGACCCGCGCCTCCGCCCGCCGCCTCCAAGCCATCTCCTCCGCCTCATCGCCGCCGCCTCTCTGTCCCCGAGCCGCCCGCCTCGCCGGACCCTCCCGCCATCGCCGGCCCGCTCTCAACCTCGCTCCGCCGGCCTCGCCCGCCTCGCCGGCCGCCCGCCGTCCGCCTCCCCCTGGTGCTCCTCCGTCGCGCCAGACCGCCCGCGCCCCTCCCCCTGCTCGCCTTGCCAGTCCCGCCTCCCGCCGGTGCCCAGCGCCGCCGCCCTTCCGCTGTCCTCTGGCCTCGCCCCGTCGAGCCGTGCTGCCCCCAGCTCGACCCCCACCCGCTGGCTGCGTCTCCGCGACCGAGTCCGCCCGGCCGTGTTGTCCCCCGCTGGCTAGAGCACGTCCGCGCAGGGACCAGCTCAAGTTTCCCTTTGCCATCAGTCCAGTCACCGTTTTGACCTCGCGTGTGTGCACAGTGCCGCTAAGATCTTCGATGCTTGACGACGAAAACGAGTAACCGGTGCCGCTACAAGGCCTTCACCGACACGAAGTCGGAACAAAGATTTTCTACAATGGAACCTAAAGCTCGTCACCACGGAACATCAAGTACTCCTACATGGACCAAAGACCGATCCCGAAGACCATCGGTCAAGTTCACCACCGACAAAAGACGGGCGACAAGTTCTACTTCACGGACACCGAGCGTCAAGGTCGCCTTCACGGGAAACCGCAAAACATCCTTTCCGGGGATTTGAAGACGCATCCACGGAACGCCAAGACCTTTCCCTCGGAACGCCATGACCGTCTACGCGGATCCGAAGGCCACAGATGCGACAAGTACTTCGTCCCGGACGACAAGATCTACCCCGTTACCCGAGAACGATCCCGCCGAGTCCGAACCCGTCGAACCCTGGACCCTGTCGAACCCCGGACCCCCGGAACCCCAAGTTCGTCGAGACCCCCTAATGTGTGAACCCCTTCCCGAAACCCTATTTTATAATATAATCCAACTTGATGCATATCAAATTGTCATACTCGCATTCATGTCATGTGGTTTGGGGGCCTTATGCCGATTCACCTAATAATTAAATATGGGGCCCATATGCGGGCAAATCTAGTCTCATATTGACCTCATTTAAATTTGTGTAGCGAACCGGTAACTTGTTTTGCCTTGCTAATATAACATTTAATTGCGGGTTAGCTAAACAACATGAACCACCTAAATATTGTCGGGACCCCGTTTCCGCTTAATATGACCTAACTGCATCGCATCTTTGCCATGCCACACATCCTACATGCATCATGCCGATCTTCTGCCGTTGTATTAAATATTGCATCCGGTGTTTATTCTAGTGATTTGCTTCTTCGCGGATAAGGCCGTTGAGTTGATGCGAGTGTCGACCCGATCTTCGGTTGAACCTTCGACAATGTTTTCAGGCGAGCATCTCTCCCCCTTTCTACCTATCTTACTTTTATAGTATTTATTCCCTCCTGTTGATCTATTGCTATCTGTGTTGCGATGCTCTAGTTTTCGTACCCGTGATATCCCTTGCAGCCATACATTACCTTGGACACATCCTATTACCTGTTGTTTGGTAGATAGTTGGACTTGCGCGTCGTAGTCGCTTGCTCAAGTGCTGTTGCGTGTCGTCAAGTACCACAGTTGTTGGAGCATTGCCGCATGTTTAATGTTGGAGATGATCATGGCTTTACTTATTGTTCACTTTAATTCCTGTTTAACAACTAAAATTGAAGTAAGTAAGCAGAGGCATCGGTGGGTGATAGATAATATTTGGTTTCCGACCGCCCACTTATGTCCCGTAGGACCCCGAGTTCTTGACACCTGTTCCGAGATCGAGCGCGCTAACCACATGTGGGGAGATATGGGCCCCCCATCGATTTAGTACCTGATTTCAAAGTATAGTACTGGGGGCCACAAGTAGTTTGGGGCTTTATTACTATCCTGTACTTATGCCATGCTTTACTGCTTTATTTACGATTGTGTGAGGAGCACGCTGTACTGTTTTGGAAGCGGAGTGTTTTCGCGGTATCGACAGTCCCCGTTTGGGGATTTGCTATCGTTTACAGCCACTGTCGCAAACCCTGAGTCCGTCTCGGAGACCGGCCGACTTCGTTGCGGGTGTACTTAGTGGGGTGGCCCCCCGTGCTTGCTTTGGGTCTGGGAAACGTCATGACTTAGGCCCCGCCGACATACCGATGGGTGTATGTTAATTGATCTGGCAAAAAGGGTCGAAGTGCGTGTGGATACTTTGGTGCACCCCTGCAGGGTTAAATCTTTTCGAGAAGCCGTGTCCGCGGTTATGGACGACTTGGAGCACAGTGCTTGATCATAGACAACTATAACTAAAGTTTACTGTTATAAATTGACTTGTATCCGATATGACTAGTAATCAGCTTCACTACAACGGAATGGCCAAATAAAAGTACCAACAACTGCTGGGGTTTTGGGGTTATCTCATGCTAATTGTATCTGATTAGTAAGTGTTGCAACTTCAACGGAATGATTAACTAAAAGTGCCCACTGCTTATTTTAACAGGATGATTATCTATACCTGACTAGTAATTGCTGCAACGATAACTGAATAAATAAAACTGCCCACGGTGTGAGTGCCTCGGTTGACTTCCTCGTTTGGTCTCGAGGGGGAAACACCAGGATGGGTTTGTTTGGTGTTAGCTTCAGGTTGGTTCCGGATAGGTCCTTATTACCCCTCTCTGATTGCCGCCAGTTGTATCGAGTCTCTATAGGTTGTTTAGTGCATGCTGCCGCTGCCGCTTCAGTCCACCATACCTATGTAGGCGAGGACCGCCGAATTCTAGTCTCGCCGTGTACTGGACTCAGTACTGACGCTCCTTCTTTTCCTTTGCCCTTTGTCGGCACCCCTTTTGTTTAAGCAGGTTTTGAGATCGACGTCGTTAGCAGGGTTACCCTTCCGGCTTGGCCTGGGCAGGGTTATGGACGCCATTGGTTATTCTTCAGGGCTCTTAGCCCCATTTGCTTCTTGTCCGTAGTCGGACGTTGTATCATTTTCAAGGTGATTCGGCTCTTTGTATATTATATCTGTTTCTTGACTCAATGAGTCGCTGTTGTATATATATATATCTGTTCTGTGGGTCCCATCGAGGACTGTTGTGTAAAGTTATTACTTCGTTTTCCACCCGCACGAAAGTGCCTGGTGGGCACCTTTGAATCGTTTCTATGCGGGTTTGGCGGGTTTCGCTAAAACTTGCATAGGGTCGATTCTGAGGGTGTTACACATAGCATGGCATACATAAGAGATCCTATGGCCGAGGCATAGGGAGTCTTACTCATCCTTTCTCTATCTTCTGCCGTTGTAGGACTTTGAGTTTTACTCAAGGTCGTATTGGGCAACATGGGCAAGAACCCTTTCTTGCTATCTTCCATTCCAAACCTCTTTAGAACTTTGTCCAAATATGTACTCTGTGACAATGATATTAGGCATCTCGATCTATCTCTATAAATCTTTATGCCTAATATGTAAGCTGCTTCACCAAGATCTTTCATTGAAAAACTATTATTCAAATAATCCTTGACACTATTAAGAAGGTCTACATCATTCCCAATCAACAATATGTCATCTACATATAGTATTAAGAATGCTACAGAGCTCCCACTCACTTTCTTGTAAATACAAGCTTCTCCATAAGTTTGTATAAAACCAAAGCTTTTGATCACCTTATCAAAACGTTGATTCCAACTCCAGGATGCTTGCTTCAATCCATAAATGGACCGTTGAAGTTTGCATACCTTATTAGCATCTTTAGGATCGACAAAACCTTTGGGTTGTACCATATACAACTCTTCATCAATGTCTCCATTGAGGAACGCCGTTTTGACATCCATCTGCCATATCTCGTAATCATAATATGCAGCGATTGCTAACATAATCCTAACAGACTTTAGCTTTGCTACCGGTGAGAAAGTCTC
Source organism: Avena sativa (assembly GCA_916181665.1). Classification (NCBI taxonomy): domain Eukaryota; kingdom Viridiplantae; phylum Streptophyta; class Magnoliopsida; order Poales; family Poaceae; genus Avena; species Avena sativa. Next base: position 384,519,523 of record OV702284.1, read on the forward strand.
ATCGTAGTAAACTCCTTGAATTTGTCGAAACCCTTTTGCGACAAGTCGAGCTTTATAGAAGGTAACATTACCATCAACATCTGTTTTCTTCTTGAAAATCCATTTGTTCTCGACAGCCTTCCGGCCATCCGGTAAGTCCACCAAAGTCCATACTTGGTTTTTATACATGGATCCAATCTTGGATTTCACGGATTCATGCCATTTATTGGAATCTAGGCTCATCATTGCTTCCTCATATGTCGCAGGGTCATTGGTGTTGTCCACCAACATGACATTCATAACGGGATCATACCAATCAGGATTGGTACGAGTTCTCGTTGACCTGCGAGGCTCTGTAGTAATTTCAATCGAAGTTTCATGATCGACATCATTAGCTTCCTCTCTTATTGGTGTAGGCGCCACATGAACTACTTCCGGTGCTGTGCTACTCGCAAGTTCGAGAGAAGGTTCAACAACCTCGTCGAGTTCTACTTTCTTTCCAGTCACTTCTTTTGAGAGAAACTCCTTCTCTAGAAAGGATCCATTCTTGGCAACGAAGATTTTGCCCTCAGATCTATGATAGAAGGTATACCCAATAGTTTCCTTTGGGTATCCTATGAAGACGCATTTTTCCGCTTTGGGTTCAAGCTTGTCGGGCTGTAACTTCTTTACATAAGCTTCACAACCCCAAACTTTAAGAAACGACAATTTAGGTTTCTTACCAAACCATAATTAATACGATGTCATTTCAATGGATTTAGATGGTGCCCTATTTAAAGTGAATGCGGCTGTTTCTAATGCATAACCCCAAAATGGTAGCGGTAAATTTGTAAGTGACATCATAGAACAAACCATATCTAAAAGAGTTCGATTACGACGTTCAGACACACCATTACGTTGTGGTGTTCCCGGCGGTGTCAATTGTGAAAGTATTCCACAGTTCTTCAAATGCTCGCCAAACTCATAACTTAGATATTCACCTCCACGATCAGATCGTAGAAATTTAATCTTCTTGTTACGTTGAATCTCTACCTCACTTTGAAATTCCTTAAACTTCTCAAAAGTTTCGGACTTATGTTTGATGAAATAGATATACCCATATCTACTCAAGTCATCCGTGAAGGTAAAAACATAGTGATAACCACTGTGCGATGCTACACTCATTGGACCACACACATTGGTATGTATGTTTTCCAACAAGTCTGTAGCTCGCTCCATCTTACCAGAAAGTGGGGTCTTAGTCATTTTACCCATCAGACATGCTTCGCATCTTTCAAGTGATTCAAAATCAAGTGATTCAAAATCAAGTGATTCAAGAAGTCCATCGGAATGGAGTTTCTTCATACGCTTCACTCCAATATGACCAAGACGACAGTGCCACATGTAGGTCGAGTTATCGCTCAATTTCGAATGTTTAGCTTCAATGTTATTAATGTGTGTATTACTACAATCGAGATTCAACAAGAATAGACCATCTATCAAAGGTGCATGTGCATAAAACATATTACTCATATAAATCGAACAACCATTTTTCTCAGACTTAAACAAGTAACCGTCTCGCAATAAACATGATCCGGATATAATATTCATGCTCAACGCAGGCACCAAATAACAATTATTTAAGTATAAAACTAATCCCGATGGTAGATGAAGAGGTAGCGTGCCGACCGCGATCACATCAACCTTTGATCCATTTCCAACGCGCATCGTCACCTTGTTCTTCGCTAGCTTCCGTTTATTCTGCAGCACCTGTTTTGAGTTACAAATATGAGCAACCGAACCAGTATCAAATACCCAGGCACTACTACGAGTACTAGTGAGATACACATCAATAACATGTATATCGGATATACCTTTCTTCTTGATGTTGCCGTTCTTCAAATCCGCCAAGTACTTAGGGCAATTCCGCTTCCAGTGACCCTCTCCCTTGCAATAAAAGCACTCAGTATGAGCCTTAGGCCCAGCCTTGGTCTTCTTCACCGGCGCAGTAACTTTCTTACTGCCCTTCTTGAAGTTTCCCTTTTTCTTAGACTTGCCTTGCTTCTTGAATTTGGTGGTCTTATTGACCAATAACACTTGGTGCTCTTTCTTGATCTCCACTTCTGCAGAATTCAACATGGGGAAGAGTTCGGGCAACGACTTGTCCATGTTTTGCATATTGTAGTTCATCACAAAGTTCTTGTAACTTGGTGGTAGTGATTGGAGGACACGGTGAATCCCCAAAGCATTAGGAATCACTATACCTAAGCTTTGAAGCTTGCTTGCGTGCCCAGACATCTTAAGCACGTGCTCACTGACGGAGCTGCCCTCTTCCATCTTGCAGTTAAAGAACTTTTCAGAAGCCTCATAACTCTCAACTGCCGCGTGAGCCTCAAATATCATTTTGAGTTCACGGACAATATCATGTGGGTCATGGTTCTCAAACCTTTTCTGAAGCTCCGATTCCAAACCATACAAGATAGAAAACTGAACTATGGAGTACTGATTCTTCCGAGCGAGGAAAACATTCTTTACCTCATCGGTAGCATCAGCTGCAGGCGGGTCACCCAGCGGTGCATCCAGCACATAGGTCAAATTACCAGCATTGAGGACAATCCTCAAATTGCGGAACCAATCCGTGAAGTTTTTTCCATTGTTTTTCAACTTTTGTTTCTCTAGGAACGCATTAAAATTGATGGTAGGGGCCTCCATTTATCTACAACATATTTGCAATAGTTTAGACTAAGTTTATGACAAATTGAGTTCTAATTAATAGTTAAATTAATCTAGGTGAACTCCCACTCAAAACAATATCCCTCAAATTGTTTTAGTGATCACACGAACCAAATTGACCACATCAAAACCGATCATCACGAGAGTTGATGTAGCTTCAATGGCGAACAATCAACTTGTTCATCATATCTACTATATGACTCATGGTTTACCTTTCGGTGATCCGTGTTCTGAGACCATGTCTGTACATGCTAGGCTCGTCAAGATCAAACATTAGCTTCCGCATGAGCAAATCTGGCTTGCTCATGTTGTATACACTCAAAGAATCTAACACACCCGATCATCACGTGGTGCTTCGAAACAACGAGCTTTAGCAATGGTGCTTACTAAGGATGAACACTTTAAAACTTGAAATTTTGTGCTTGAGGGATCATCTTATAATGCTACCGTCGTGAACTAAGCAATACAAGATGCATAAAAGGATTACATCACATGCAATTCATAATATGTGATATGATATGACCTTTCTTCTTGTGCTTTCGATCTCCATCCTCAAGCACGAACATGATCTCCATCATCATCGGTATGGCGTCAAGGTCAATGGCGCCGCTTCATGGTTGTCGTCCACCAGCATCAACTATTACAACTACTTTGAATAGACACGCAGGTCTTAACGGAATTTAAAAAACAACCATATGGCTCCTACCGGTTGCCAACTTACAATAAGGAACATTGCATACATCATATATAATCACAATCATGGCCATATCACATCACAGCACACCCCTGCAAAATAAAGTTAGACGCCTCTAATTTTCTTTGCATATTTTACGTGGTTTGGGGATTTCAATAAGTGTCGCTCTAACTTACGAACAAGAACCACAACGTTGATGTTTGAACTATCAAGTGCCCGTTGTAAATTGAATCTATACTATGATGGGAGAGACAGACACCCGCAAAGCCACTTATGCAATACAAGTTGCATGTTAAGCGTGGAGCAAATCTCATGAACGATGTCATGTAAGGTTAGCCCGGGCCGCTTCATCCCATCATACAGCAAGATGCAAAGTACACAAAAAGAAATTGATAATAAAAGCACCACCGCCCACAATGATCATTGTGTTCTACTCGTGCAACATATCTACATATAGATATGGCTCCGATAGCATTGAAGGGGTTCGTAGCATGGAAAACAAAAAATTTCTACTGCATGCACACAAACAAGCCAAGATCTATCTACTAGATTGTAGCAACGAGTCGATAGAAGCACTCACCCTCGAAGATTCCAAAGCGGTTAACGAGAGCAGATTCTCGTGGGTGATGTAGTCGTACACTTGCCGATCTCAAGATCGCGTAGACGATCCTTCCGACGCTGCATTCCGGCAGCGCTTCCGCAGTCGGTCACACGTTCGGTACTCGATGAAGACCTTCCTCTCCCTTGTTCCAGTAGGTAGCAGAGGTTGTAGTTCTCCCCTCGCGATTCCGGCAGCACGCCGGCATGGTGTCGGAAGTAGAGGAAATATCCTGCAGGGCTTCGACTAAGCCGATGCGAGTTATGGTGGATTAGGGTTTCCCGGAGATCTAGGGTTTAGATGACCTGGAGGAGGAGGAGGTGTCAGCGGCGGCTAGTGCGGCGGTGACGATCCGGCGGCGACGCGGCGGCGGCGCGGGTGTGGGGAGGGCTTGGCTCTTGTGTTTGTTTGGGGCGGCCCTCCCCCTCTATTTATGAGAGGGGGGCAGCCTTGGGAGGGGTGGGTTTGAATATAAACCCAAACCCAAGTTGGATTGAGAGAAGGACTTGTTTCTTCTCCCACTAGGAAACCATTGTTCCAGTTTGACTTTTCAAACTCCCGTTTGACTTTCAATTTAGAGCTTTAATTCTCTCTTGCAAATGCACAGACCAAGTGACCTAGGATATGATCCAATCATTCCACTTATCCATGACACATTCATGCACCATTTTCCTTCCGGACCGGTGAACCTTCTAGACCCTTCTAGAACCTCTCCGACGAAAACATCGGAAACTTTCCCGAACTCCGAAATCGGACTTTCCTTATATGAATATTATTCTCCGGACCATTCCGGATCTCCTCGTGATATCCCGGATCGTATCCGATACTCCGAACAACATTCGGTATCCCTATTAACATTCCATATCCACTAAACAACATCGAATCCTTAAGTGTGTCTTCCTACAGTTCGTGAATTATGTGGACATGATCGAGACACTTCTCCGATCAATAACCAATAGAGGAATCTGGAAATTCATATGGCTCCCACCTATTTCTATGATTACTTTGCGATCGAATGAACCACTTACATACGATACCAATTTCCCTTTGTCTCACGATAGTTTACTTATCCGAGGTTTTGATCGTCGGTATCTCTGCATACCTAGTTCAACCTCGTTACCGATAAGTACTATTTTCTCGTTCCCGTGATATGTGATCCCTTGTGAGCCAGTCACATGCTTGCAAGCTAATTGGATGACATTCCAACGAGAGGGCCCAGAGTATATCTATCTGTCATATGGATGGACAAATCCCACTCTTGATCCATGTGCCTTAACCCATACTTTCCGAACACTCAATGTCACCTTTACAGCCACCCAGTTATGGTGTGGTGTTTGATGTCATCAAAGCATCCTTCCGGTGATGGTGATTAGCATGATCTCATGGTCGAAGGAATTAGGTTACTATGTATCAGAAAGCTTATAGCAAACGAACTATTGCAATGACTTGATCTTTATGCTACGCTTATCTATAGGAGTATGTCCATCATACCATTCTCCTAATGATATGATCTCGTTGTTAACAACATCTCAATGTTCATGATCGAGAAACCACGATCATCTATTAACCAACAAGCTAGAATTATTAAAAAGGCTTTACTAGGGACTCTAATTTAGTTTACAAATCACACAAGTATTAATGTTTCCGGTTAATACTGTTATAGCATGAATGTAAACATTTATCATAAACATAAATATATAATAATAACCACTTTTATTATTGCCTCTAGGGCATATCTCCAACACCAAGATCATCAAAAACGGAGTCCGGAATCAAAAGTTATTGAAGTTTTCGTGCTATGCTGTCTAGCATTTTTGCTTGAGCGGAAGTTTCGGCCGAAGTTCTGACCCATGTTCTCGTGAATGTCTGTTTTATTTTGTTTTTTTGTCTCTATTTACCGGAAGTTCCGGTGGGGGGACCGGAAGTTCCGGTGGTACGCGAATCTGACCCAAACGGGCAGGTTTCTCTTGTCCTATTTAAGGGCCTCCTCTTTCCTAATATTCCCCCAACTTTTGAGATCATTTTTGCTATCTCTTCCACTCTCTCTCCTCCATTGCTGACCTTCAAAAGCTTGCCCTCTCCCCTTCTCCCTCCAATGATTCTTGCATCTCTTCGAGGGATTTTAGAGAGAAGATCTAGATCTACAATCCTACCAAACCAAACCCCTTATTTGTGAAGGAATCATTGGGATCTAGATCTTGAAGAGTTTTGTGTTCTCCTCTTGTGTTTTTCCTCCCTTATTCCCCCAATAGCTTTTGTAGCTTTGTTGGAATTTGGGAGTGAAGTACTTGCCCTTTCATTTGTTGCATAGGTTTGAGTTCTCCTTGGAGATTCGGCGAGTACAAGCTTGTGGGCTTGTTACTCTTGGGTTCTTGGAACCTAGACGGTTGTGTGGTTGGAGTGTTGACCTTTTGTGGTCTTGTTGACCTTTTGTGGTCTTGTAGCCTCTTGTGGCTTTGTTGGCCTTTTATGGCATTGTAGTCTTTTGTGGTTTTGTTGTTGGGAGCCTCTAATTGAGTTGTGGAGTAAGCCCCAATCTTGTACGGGTTCGGTGACCGCCCTCAAGCGTCCCATAGTTGATTGAGTGCCCACCTTTTGTGGTGCGCACTCGGGAGAATAGGGTGAGCCTTTTGTGGCGTCGGTGAGTTGCGTGCTTCCGTATTCGGGGTGAGCCCTTGTGTGGCGTTGGGTGAGCATCGAGCCACCACACCGCAAGGTGAGCCATTTGTGGCATTCAGAGAGCATTGCGCCATCGCACCTCTCCAACGGAGACGTAGCTTCTTTGGAAGTGAACTTCGGGAAACAAATCTTTGTCTCCGCGTCCATCGGTTATCTCTCAACCGAGCCCTTTACTTATGCACTTTACATTGTGATAGCCATCATTCTTGAAGTATTTATATCTTGCTATCACCTTGTTGCTTGTATTGCTTAGCATAGGTTGTTGGTGCACTTAGGTGAACTTAGTGGCTAGGTTTTGTGCTCAATAAATTAAACGTTAGTTTTATTCCGCATTTACTTGAGCCTAAACCGTAATAAATTTAAAAGACTATTCACCCTCCCTCTAGTCTAACTTGACTTGTTCTCCAAGATGATCCTTGTACGTCTATATATACATGCCCATAAGGCTCAATAATACCTCCAACATATTCCACCAATCCTCTCTCTATCGTTCTACACTAAGTAGCAAAAAACTGTCTTAGATAAAAAAAATATTGTCCTATCAGACTCAAAAAATAGCTCTAGATTCGTTACAAGCTGAGTATGAGCCAATACTAGAGCTTAACCAGAATTCTATATGACCTCAACCGAGACTAGTCTAACTCCTTGGAAGTCAACTTATTTGCAATCACTCCGCTCGTACTGATCTTATTACATTTATATAGTTATATAACGAACATATCGACACAAAGGCCTATTAGCTCAGCTGGTTAGAGCGTCGTGCTAATAACGCGAAGGTCACAGGTTCGAGACCTGTATGGGCCATATTTTTCATTTTTTGCAAAACCGTGATACCCATTTTTTTTTTTGCAAAACCGTGATATCCCCACAGCCGAACCTTTCACCGTAGTTTACGAATCTCAAAGCAGATAAAACGGCGATGTTGCAGTGCAAAGGTGGATGAGATATCGAAGCACCCAAGTCCATTCCCTTTTCCCTCGCCGCACCAGCGCAGACAGGCCCTCTAGGGTTTTAGCAGTGCTCGAGGAGGCGCCGGCGACGCAGACGCAACAGAGTTTTCGGCCATGTCGGCGGCGGCGGCTGCAGGGACGTACACTCCGGCTGCGGAGGCTGGGGGCAAGAGACGGGAGAAGAGGGAGGAGCTGCGGCGCCACCTTGCCGAGGACGCCGACTGGCCCCGCGCCGACGGCCGCTCCTTCCACGACTGCCGTCCCGCATGTATACTCCTAAACTCCCCGTCTCTGCCTTATTCCCTGTAATTTCTTGCTCGTCTGCTTCGTGCTTAAGAATCTCGATGTAGAGCCTATTATGCCCTTTCCTGGTATGCACTGGAGGTGTTCGACGTTATGTTTTGACGGTTATAGCATGCCTCATACACCGCGGGTTTTTGGTTCTGCGGTGAGTGAGATCTCTAAGGATTTGCATTGTGAATTGCCTTGACCACCACACCTAGTTTAGCTGTTTATTGTTCGTCCTGTGTCACTTATGCTTGTTTGGCTCCCATGTGCACTCCGTTGTTAGTGATGTGTTCCAGACTACCAGTGCTTTCCTGCCGTGCTTGATAGATGCTTTGTTCATTTGAATTGGAGCCATGACTCATAATGGAAGTCCTGGATTCCGTCCTCTGCTTACACTTAGCTCAACAGTATCCTCTTACTCTTGCGGAATACTGTGGTGTAGGATGATGTGACCTATATGATAATTTTGTCTACTGCATTCAAGATTTATTTTGCTATTATACTTCTCTAGTCTGTTCTTGAGTTACATTGATGTTGTTCCTCTCTTCTTTGAATGAAGTACGCATGCAAATTCAATCTGCAAAGTGTTGAGCAACTTAGCCTTGTGGTATTTTTCCTCCATGCTTGGTTTTAGTTATAATAGGTGCAAAATATGGTGACTTGTAGATATATGTTAGACCATATTGCTTGTAGTAATTACTTAAAAAAAATTGCTTGTAGTAAAGCAGCACCCATCCTGCAGAGTTGAGCATACATTTGTTTTGTGTCTGAGTATTATGATCTATGACATCCTTACGCAAACTTACTTCTGTGATATATCATCTGAAACGGGATTTGGCACCTCTCCCTCTTCCTCTTTACCGTGACCAGAATATATTGCTTATTGTTCTGCAACCTATGGAGTTGAAATTAAAACTAGTGCGAAGCAGTTCTGCAGTGAAGTCATTTATAATTTCATTGTATGTTGCAGTTATGCAAACAGGACCAACTACTGCTGCATCAGGGTCTGCATATGCAGAATTTGGGAAGACTAAGGTCATAGTATCAGTGTAAGTTTAACAGCCTTTATATTTTACCATTTTAGATATTTATTACAAGTGTGAATACATGTGTTTTTTTGCATTCTATAGAAAAAAAAAAAGTCTTCCATTACTTCAGTTTCCTATTACAACACAATTTTGATGTATGCCAAAATCATCTACTCCCTCGGATCCATAATAAGTGTCTACTCCCTCCGATCCATAGTAAGTGTTGCTGATTCACCACAACTTTGTACTAAATCAGCGACACTTATTATGGACCGGAGGGAGTATTAAAAGTTATGTCACATTTGACAATCTGAGTATTTTGTGTTTGTGGAATCAAATACTACCAAGCTATGTTCAACTGATATATGTTACAAGTTCTTGACTTGAAATTGTTTATAACTTGCTAAGCAGTTGACAATGATTCATGCCAATTTTTAGTGCATGTATTTGAATTTCTAATCATCTGAGCGCTCAAACACATACAAGTATTTTATGAGCTTGTGCTCTACTGCTCTTATAACTTAGAAGGTTTGACTATGTGGCTAAACCTCTCCCACGGACAAAATCTCAAATTCACAAGGATGGTTTGGACTTTGAAGTTCTTTAGCTTTAACATGTGCTTCCTACTTTTTAGTGTATGAGTTTGTGTATCTTTAGTGAGCTTGTTACATTAATTTGTCTTATTTATTGATTGAACAGTCATGTTTATGTACTTATTTATCATTGTTGCAGGTATGGCCCAAGGGAGAGCAAGAAAGCAATGCTGTACAGTGACACTGGTAGGCTCAATTGCAATGTGAGCTATACAACATTCGCCACTGGTATACGTGGACAGGTATGTTGATTAATTGGCTCTCCTCGGCCTTATTTGAAGAATTCTCTTACTATCTTTCATATATTTGGAAGTAAGTATTAATAGTGTGCATCTTTATTTCAGGGATTGGACAACAAAGAGTACTCAGGAATGCTTCATAAAGCCCTTGAAGGCGCAGTAATGCTACATACTTTTCCGAAGACAACTGTTGATGTTTTCGCGTTGGTCCTTGAGTCTGGTGGCAGTACGATACTATTACTCTGCTACGTATATTACATTAATTATGTGTTGCATCTTTCTGTTAGGAAATGTTTACTTATTGTTCTAATGCTTATTTGGAAAGTGTGCTCATATTCTTGCCTATGTTAGTGACACAGTGACACATTGGAGTCTCTGATGTCCTTGGTCTTGTAACATAAGTTAATGCTAAGTTAATACTCAGAAGCTCATAGTATGAACATGCTGTTTTGGCATAGTATATACTCATTTGAGGAACACCAACATATTCAGTTAGGCACAAGTAATTGATGATATTTCGAGTCTGCATTTCACCACATTTGCCAGTCCAAGCAAATTATCTCTTTCCTATTTTTTGCTTAACAGAAGCTTTTACTACTTTCTGCAAACTACACTTTCTGATTAAAAACACCCAACTGGTGTTATCCTTATTGCTGCCTCTTTCATTTCAGGTGATCTTCCCATCATTATATCTTGTGCTAGTCTTGCATTAGCAGATGCTGGGATCATGATGTATGACCTTGTTACATCTGTATCTGTGGTATGCCCCCACATTCCTCTCTGCTTTATTGATTTATTTATGATACATACTTCAACAGATATTTGAACTTCGAGGCTAATCAATTTCAACTTGGACTTGCCAGTCCTGTTTAGGGAAAAACGTTATCATCGATCCAAGCTCAGACGAGGAGGCATGGCAAGATGGAGGCCTTATGATATCTTATATGCCATCCCGCAAGGAGATCACACAACTTACGCTGACCGGGGAGTGGTCTGATGGCAAAATCACCAATGTACGTCTTTTCTACTGCATCAACCCCGAGATGATACCAAAGCAACATCTATCATACTAACATATCTTGCTATGCTACATCAACAGGCAGTGGAGCTTTGTATGGATGCTTGCAGTAAGCTCTGCGAGATATTGCGCGGGTGCTTGAAAGATACTGCTGTCTCGGAGAACGAGTGACATTTGAGCAGACACATGTTTTTCAGAATTGCAACTGATATCCTTAGCTGTAGAAATTTTGTAGGAAAGGGAGGCCAGGCCTGATGTTTGCAGGAGCACATTTTACAGGGTGGTGGTGATTGTTTCTTTTTGGCAAAAGAGCGAATTGTTAAGTCAAGAGAAGATACTTGTAGGTGTGTGCCATGTCTTGTACCGAGTTGAGATTTCAGAACAGTGGGATTTCTAGACAGTTTGTATCATTCTACCATGAGTTTACTGTGTCAAAACTATCGGTATTTGGGCTGGGATGCTAGACATTTTTGTGCTGCTGCTGCTGCAGCACTGTTTTTCATTGTTAATCGGCTGGTAAGTCTACTTTACTTTCAGCTGGAATGGTGTTTTATTTTCAGGCGAATGTTCCATTTTAACAAATGATTTTCCACAAGCACACACTCCTTCCGATTCATAATAAGTGTCAGTTGATTTAGTACAAGTACTAAATTTAATTTTCAGTGCAATATGCTTCTACATAGTTTATTTCATTATTATCCCTCCCAATGATAAACATACATCTATTTACCTAGTTATAAATTTAACAAGAAAAGGTTCAATCTCTTCACAACTACTCCGCATATACTTAAGTTTCATGTATTCAAATGGGAACTTATTGGCTATTGCCATAGCCAACAATAGGATTATCATGATATCTGTGAAGAAAAAGACCCATCTGGGAACCTATTATCTCATCCCATTCCAAGTTTCCAACATGCTAATACAGCTCGATTCCAGCGAAACAATTGGCTGGCCTCTCACACTGCCAGTGGGCCACAGGCCCCTCTTAATCCCAGCCCCAGAAAAATATCTCCGGGAGAGAAATATCCAGCCGTTGGTCTGTCCATCCATCCAACCCCGTATAGGCTATAAAACCCCGTGCTCAGTTCACCCCAGCACCCACTCCTCCTTCCCTTCCCTTCGCCTCCAAACCCCAGCGGCAGAACCTTATCCCCCAGCGAGTCTTATCCCCCTCGCAATGGCGGCCACCCTCTTCTCCACCGCGCTCTCCCACCACTTCATCCCCCTCGCCGCCGCCAAGCCCGCCGCCTCGTTCGCCTGCGGGCCGCTGCGCGCGGTGTCGGCGCTGCTGGCGCCCCGGAGGCGGCTCCTGCTGCCCGTCGCCGTGGCGGTGTCGTCCGAGTTCGACACGGAGGACGCGGAGGAGGAGGAGGAGCAGGGCGAGGGCGGGGGCGACTCCGAGGCCGAGTACTCCGAGGACCTCAAGGTCTTCGTCGGCAACCTGCCCTTCACCGTCGACAGCGCGCAGCTCGCCGGGCTCTTCGAGCAGGCCGGCTCCGTCGAGATGGTCGAGGTATACAAATTCTGTTCAGCAGCCTATTCGTCTCCGTAATTACGAGTACTAGTTTAGTTTCCTGGAGAATTGTTCAGTTAGGCTCAGTGTTGCATGGTCAGGATAGAGAGACTTCACAGTCAGGACATTTCGTTTTAGTGCAGTGTCAGGCTGTCCGATAGATGAGGAATTGTCGCAATGTAGACTCGCTTTTATTCCGGATAAGATAGGATAAGCTGTAGTAATTGCGTAATTGTAAAAACTCTAATCTCCTCTTTTTTTTTTACAATTATGCATAGTGTTGCATGGTCAGTAGATGCTTCGGAGTCAGGGCATGTCGTTTGAGTATCGTCAGGTTGTCCGATAGTAGATGCCGATTGTGGCAACAATAAGATATGATATTGTAAAATTGTCTTGGCTTGGACTAGGTTCCAATTGGTTCAGTTGTACTCAAATTGCGACAGCATATGGATGTTTAGTTGTAGCAGAGCTGCCCACGAAGCCTTGGACAAGTATTTTATTTCAGAATGATAATAGTATCCCATTTCTTGCAGGTTGTATACGACAGAATGACTGGACGTAGCCGTGGATTCGGATTCGTCACAATGTCTACAGCTGCGGAAGTTTCGGCGGCTGTCGAGCAATTCAATGGCTACGTGAGTATATTTCATCTGTTTTAAACTGCCCTATCTCTATATGTTGTAGTGTATTAGTTTTTCATGCAGTGTTATTTTGCAAGGATTCCCATATCATGCTAAGCTTAATATAAGCCTGAAATATGATTTACATCATAACTAAACATTGTAGTTCGAACACTGCTAATTGTTTGGAACTATTTGTTTTCTCTTGTACGCATAGTGCATTCATTGTAGTATTGGACTGCTGACTAATTCATTTTATCTCACAAATTAGACATTCCAAGGAAGACCTCTGAGGGTTAACTCCGGCCCACCACCACCCAGAGATGAATTCGCACCCAGAACCCCAAGGGCCATGGGTGGCGGAGGCGGCGGGGGCAGCTTTGATTCAGCCAACAAGCTCTACGTCGGAAACCTGTCTTGGGGCGTCGACAACTCAACCCTTGAGAACCTGTTCAGCGAACAAGGAACAGTGCTTGATGCTAAGGTCATCTATGACCGGGACAGTGGCAGGTCGAGGGGTTTTGGTTTCGTCACCTATGGCTCTGCCGATGAGGTCAACAACGCGATCTCAAACCTTGACGGCGTGGTACGTTCTTGCATACTAATGTTTGCAATGCCAAGTTTTGACATTATCTAGCTAGTTGTTTGATATGACTTGTACAGTAGTTACATATTGTCTTTATGAATAGTCATGCTAATTGAGTGTATGGTCTTGTTCTGTAGGACCTTGACGGCAGGCAGATCCGAGTTACAGTTGCGGAATCAAAGCCGAGGGAGCAAAGGAGGTTTTGAGATATCCTGACGTCCGTTAGGGATTGATTATGTGTTCCCTAAGTGTTAGTTTGTAGTTTCTACTATTTTCTGGCGGTTGATGAGAGACTCGCAAGTGAATTTGTATACCGAAAGATTTTTCTCTGCCGCCCCTCTTGATAGAGAAGTACTAAGTAGAAATTTTGTCGAAGTCATTCTATATGCTTAGCAGCAGGTGATATATGATATCATTATTAAGACCCTTCTGAAATGTTTGTGTTTACTGCGCTATGTAGTATGGCTTTATCCTCCCAAGGGGAAAAAATGCATCGTTACAATGTTTGTGACCTGCGCATGTACGTACGTGAGCGTGCTGCGTGACAGATGGTATAAGCAGTAACCGGCCGGTCCGGCGCCATGGACTGTTTTTCAACACCAATCTAGGGCAGAGGCTCAAAACTGCCGATCGTGTAATAAACTTGACCATGGCTCAGCTCGCCGGCGGCAACGCCAGCCACGTTATACGGGACATCGACGCCAACGATGACGACGGGATCAAACACACTGAGCCTCCCCTGCTGACCGCATGGAGTCATCTTCTCCCCGGCCATCTCTGTCACGCCATCGCCATCGACGTGGTTCGTCCCGAGCCGTCTGACTGCGCCGTGTGTATGGAGCCACTCGAGTGGGTGGAGATCGGTCGGTACGGCAGCTGCGACCAGTGTATGAAAATACAACGTTAATATAGAGAGAAACATCTCTCGGAGATTATAATAATTGATATGGTTAAGATCTTTTTTTTACTGAAACGCATGCATTCCACTAAGACACGGCAATATCACCGGCCACAAGACATGACAAAGTGTGATTGTTACCCTGCTAACACATGAGCAGGCTTATTACATACCCGAGAGCAAAACTCGACACTAAATTCTATAAATCCAGTAGCTAGATGAAACTTGATGTCCAAAAACAATTGTCCCAGCCAAGCTTGATGTAGGTCATTTTGCTTGTCTCAGTAGTACGTGGAAGACACAAGTGCTTGTCTCAGAATTTGGGAGTCCGCCGTGGAAATAATGATGTGCCTAATACCAAGTTGGTCCGCTAGCTGTAGATCATTTTGCAGTGCAATAGTTTACAGAGCGTAACGCATCGCTGGTAATGATAGTTTTTCATGTTGCCGAAAAAATAATGATCCCGTCACTGTCACGAGGAATGGCTCCACTCGTGTTCAGTTTTATGGAGTTTTTGGGCGATGGTGTCCAACGAGGATTAGAGCTAGCAGCATTGTGCACCTTGGGCTTGAAAAACTGATCCCATTCATCTAGTTTAGATTCACTTCCCGGAGGGTAGGTGTGCATCCCATGGATATATGGCGAATTAAGCAATCAAAACAAATTCGAACCAAATTCTGAAACCACTTTTGTACACCTCCAACTTGTTACCGACTCGGACGGATTCTGCGACCTAGCCTCCTTATATAAAGGCTTGGAGGGGCCGCCGAAAGAATCACCGAAACCCTAGCACACACCCTCCAGATTCAATCTGCGCACCATAGCCATCTCGACGCCTTTGTAACCTTCAGTTCCTCCATTAATTAAGAACAAACAAGAGAAGTATGGTTTTTTCTTCGGAGATCTGGACCTGGGTAAACCTCGTGTTCCCCTTGTTTGTCTGTAAGCCGACAAAGTCTTGAGCGTACGCTTTTTTCCCGAAAACCCAAGTACATAAACCATGGGCATTGACGTGATCACCCCACATCACCGAGCCTGCTGCATAACACCGATCTTTCGGCTCACAGTCTTCACCACATCCAAAATCTTGCCCCGTCTTGAAATCCCGAACTCGACATGAGCCATCGAGATCCAATGGTCTTCCAGACGCAACCATCTTGATATTCCCCATCAATGTTAGCACCACGGTAATCGCAGCAAAAGATTCCATGGTCAACATACCCGTTGATGCTGACAAAAGTAGGTCCTGGAGACGTGCCTCCTCAAAACCACACATCAGAGTTTCCCATGATATGGTAGTTTTGCCTAACAGAGAGGTGCACATCTTTGGCTAATCAAGCCTCCGATGAAGCCAACAAGAAGTTCCCCTCTTGCTCCACCTAAGAACTCACCATACTCACACACGCGTCGTTGGCCGTCATGTGCAACCGCTTGCGTACGCAAAGCTCTACGCGAGGATAACGTTGACGAATAGGGCTCATCTAGTGTTGTAGCGCTACGCGTGTCAAACTCGAACACATCCGATGTTGGCATCACGTCGAGTAAGACCCAAACAGGCAGACCACAACGGTGTTGGCCATCCTGAGTTCCCGACCACGGACGCATGTGCACTCCACCACCATGCTGCCCCGCACCAACCTGGCTGCCATGGCGTTTGGTTGCAGATCGTTTGCTGACGACATTAGAACGGCTGCAGCTAGATCAAAGTATATGATGTCGGCTAGATCGAGGAAGATGGTGAAAACGGCTAGGGCTAGAGAAATAGGACGACCAGGAGATGTCACGACACTGTCATCAGACGGTTTCCTTGGCGGCGGCGAGGTGGAAGGGGCAGTGGATTTGTGTTTTTTTGTGGCAATGATTGGGGGCCTCCGGAGTCGCCTAGATGCGACCCGAGACGTAGTTTTCCTCCACTACAAAATATATTCCATGATGAATATAATGAATTTAAATGGATATCATATATGTTGATATATCATCTAAAGTTGGTCAAACTTATTGATGACGTGCTATCTTCCTCGCCCCTCCATCATTGAAGCCGGGCAAAACTTGTTATAGTAAAACTTTTTGTATGGTACAAACGGGAAATCGCCGTGCTAAGCCCCAAAGGACCCGCGTATTACGACATCAATCATCACCAATAATAACAAGCGTAGATCACAAGAGGCTTACCTAAAACCACACCGACAAGATCCGTCGGACGCACGACTCTATTGCCCCTTGCAGGGGCTAGATGTACCACCAAAGCAAGAATATGACGAGTTAACCTTATTCTGACTTGAGGACGTAGCCACTGTTTCATCATCCCGAAAAATACATTGAAAAACCGCCTAAGCAAAGAACGAAAACTCTCCCACGTCGATGGGCCATGGTCCATAAAAATGGACCAGCGATTTCACCGACGAAAACCTGTGTGGGTTTTAGCAATCGCCCGCTATCGGCTCTCTCCCATAGATGTTCAGTAGGTGCGTAGGTAACTGATGATAGTCTTTTTTTTTGTAAGGATAACTGATGATAGTCTAATTTATCGGTTGATGAACGTTGGCCATTGAATTTCACCTTATAGAACGAGTTCGGTTTATCGATAATGCTCATGACGTGGTAAATGGAAAGATCGCAAAAATGATACCCCCTCTGCTTACTAGTATAAAGTTGACAAACTATACAAATTTGTTAAAATGTTTTATAGTATTAGTGAACGGGAGGAGAGTACATTCTTTAATATGTATGAGAGACTTTGTATCTTCTTTGCCACACGGTCACACCATGACAGAAATGTCGTAGGCTGCAAGGGTGTAACATGACTACACACGTTACACGGAGCTTATCACTTAGGCCTTGTTTGGTGGAGTTTTCTGGTATTTTGATGGGTATTATCCCTAGTGGTTTTGGTGAAAACACTCGGCTCACCAAATACTCTTACTCCACCAAATCCCCTTCCAATAAATCTCCAACCAACAAGACGCAGCGTTTGGCAGACATGGTTAGCAAAAGACTGGTTTATCAAAAAAAACTTGTTTTTTATACTATGTGATAGTTTCAACAACAATATAAAAATATTATCTTTATAGACGTGAACACACAAATTCAGCGCTACTTTTTACCATGTCACACGGCTTTAAATGAACAAGAATTTCGCATAGGTTATTACAAAAATCATTTCGATCAGAAAAAGGAACATTTTCATCATCAGTTTGATCAAGAAGGTATGATAAAAAAACAAAAACATTTCATCAGCAGTTTGATCAAGAAGGTATGATAAAAAACAAGAACATTTCATCAGCATTACACACAACTTTAGCACTACTTTTTACCATGTCACACAACATCACTAACATAACAATTATATATGATCAGCTTATACAAAAGATGGTTTCAATCAAGAACAACATCAGACGCAACATTACATGAACAACAACGTCGCATCAGCAGTTCACCACACTACATGAAACTAAAAGCTTGTTTCGTCACAATAGATCTAACACATTAAGCTCCATAACTTGTATCATCTGCAAACCAGACACCTAAGCAGTAAAGGTATACATTATAGTCAGCAATAACTCAACAAGACAAGAGAAAAGACAGTAAGCATGAAAGAAATGGGCTGCGGCAAGTGTTCAAAGGTTTTTGCTACAACACTAAGCAACAAGAAACAGTGTCTTGTAGGTGAAAACATATCTTGTGGACAGTACATATGATGTTTAGCTAGAAAATAAGCTCATATGAAGGAAGATACAACCACATCTTCTCACACAGTAGGGGCACAAGGTCACAAATATGATTATGCAGGGACTTCTTGTGAGAACAGTACTTGGACTCCAGTCACATAGATGACTTTAGTTTAGCATGGAAATCAGAGAACCAGGAAATATATTTTACAGTTTAATACTATATAGATAGGTGTCAAAGAAGAGAATTGGAACCTAGCAGGGTCAAAGAAAATTAACATGTAGAAACATGGCATGCTATGTACCAAGTTCAAAATAAGGATGCGGTAGAAATTTGGTACCTTTGCTAGGATGTCGTAGACACTTCCAAAGGTAAGATACAAGTTCCCAGCCTGGTGGAGTTTTCTCTTCAGTTCCTGAAATCCAAGAAGGCTTTGTTAGCCGAAAAAACAGAGGCATAAACAGGTTATATGCAGTACAATAAAATAAATGAATATTGGCAAGACATATATAGCTAAAGCAATTTATGAAGGATCCCAAATACCTTTTATGCCTAAACAGATCAAGATTTATGCAAGAATATAAAATATGTACATGAATCATAGTTCAGCAACCGCTAAGTATCTCATATGCCCATCATACAATGTATCAGACTAGTTTGATTTGCAGGACAAATATCAAACAACAAAACACAATCCAATTGCCACATTGACAGATGAAAGGAACATGAAAAGAGTGTATAAGAACCAACATTAAATCAGAAAGAGGAGCTAATATGAACAATACATAATGTTTGACTAACTGATGCTAATATGAACTGTTGGCAAGTTTATATGATATAAAGAGGAGCAATGTGGAAATTGCTTGCTTAATATACATGCGGCCGATTTACGAAATGTGGAAGAACATTGTAATTGGACATAGACAACAATGAGTCGAGCTTCTTGATTTAAAGACCAGTAAACAAGAAGTAATAAATTGGGACTCGGTAGATGCCTCTAGCTACATAGTGAATTCGTGATTCAATTTCTAGATAACCGCAACAATAGTACTAGGATCTTAGCTTAGTACTATCACGAATTAGAACTAATCAACGTGCAGGACTGCAACATGGTCGAAAATGAGAATCTATCAAGATCTAGTCATAGTTTCATACGCATCTAACTAGCGGATGTGGAACGGATGCAGAATCGTAACATCACGAATTAGAACCAATCAAGAACCCTAGTCAACCTAGCGGACAGAATAAGAAAACATACCGGTGAGAATGCCAACCTTCCAATGTCAGAGAAGAGTAGACGACGGCGAAGGCGACACAGAAGAGGAGATGGCGGCGGAGGCGAATGCAACGCGGAGATGGCGGCGAAGTCTACGAAGAAGAGGATACGACAACTGTGAAGAGGATAAGGAGGTGAGGCCGACCGGCGGCAGGGATGCTGCGCCGCAAGAGATCCTGAGCCGCCACCGTGAGAGCTCCCGTGTCGCCGCCACGAGTAATAAATCGCGAGTCACACCTCGCGTCTAGAAAACTCCTCAACCCGACGTGTATCTAGGATTTTACTCGAGCTTACACAAATGGAAACCGGGCTGCCAAACAGACTATGGAGTGTTTTTTCGAGTAATCAGTTGGGCCGGTAAATTACACGTGAGTCTACTTAGAAACCGGGATGCCAAACAAGGCCTTAGGAGTATAACTTGTGTCATGGTTTTTAATTGGCCTATTTTCTTCGATAGGGTGTAATTGACTTACTAGGTTTATAGTACTTCGTATGCTCGAAAAAAAAACTGTTTTATCTAGATTTACATATATCAACATGTTTTAATGCATACATACATGTAAATTTAGATAAATCTGCCAGGTCCTTTCTTGACGGAGGAAGTAGTAGAACCTCACTATCCCAATCCCTAAATGTTTCACTTCAATCTTGTTGATCCGTATCATTATACTCAGAATTATTTATCTTCAAAGCCTCAAGATTCAAATTAAAAGAGTAATAATTCAGGATGCAAGCGGACCGGCCGGCGGCCCGTCCGCTTCGGCCGCTTCATCCGCTAAGGCTAATTAGCAGGATTAGCGGAAGCCACGTCCGCTAATTTAATTGTCCGTTGTGACCGGCGGACATAGGCGGACAAGCCGACGCAGCATGCAGCTAGCTTAGGGCTCAGTTAGCAGCAGATCAACCGTTCAGTTAGCCGATACAAGAAACTGTTGCTATTACTATAAGAACGATCTTTGTATACTGGCTTAGTTAACACATGAATATCGATAGTATTACAGTAAACTTGATTCTAGTAGTCAACTGATATTACAAGAACGGTCATCAAATGAGAATATTTGTTCACACAATCAACATTTTTTTATGACTGCATTCTCACTTGTGCCACCCTCTTTTGCATATAAACTACACATACATCTGCAGCCGTGAGGCATTGTTCACTAGATCAGCTCACAAAAAAAAAAACAAAGAGTAATCTTAATCTGTTGTAATCTGGGTAATCTGTTGCCGTGAGGCATTGTTCACTAGATCAGCCAGCACTTGGATCTTTTCGGCACCACCCAACTGTTGCAGCTGGGTAATCTGTAATAATATTAACATGAATTTTATTAAACAAATGAGTACATAAAATTAGTACTACAAAAGAGATTACAAATAAAATTCAGAATTTTGCAACAAGGGTGCTTATATAGAAATAATTCAGAAGCTCGCAACAAAGCGTGCATATGAACAAATAATTTACCTTACAGAAACATGAATTAATTAAATTTTTTGAACTAGAAAGACAGAGCTTTTATCGATTAATTATTCAAGATTAGGATTAACAATGGACGGCCGTGTCCTTTTTCCTTTTTCCTTTTTCCTGTACTCTACAAGGCTGGTGAACCTCAATACACAATGCAGGTGGGTTTCTAGCATCCTAGTCCAATCAACATTTCAGCACTACAGCCTTTATCATGTCAGTTGGTTTTCAGAAATAGCATCTAGGCTAGCTTCATTTACTGGCACCTGAATAGCATCTGGGATAGCTTCATTTACTGGCATCTGGTATAGGAATCACAATATAATCAAATCATGCAAGTTTGTTTCCAGAATTCTTTTCACATATAAAATGCATAGACCTTTTGCTTTGAGGCAGGTGAGAAAAATACAAACATTAATATATTAGGCTCAGTCAAACTTTCATCAGCAGCAAGTTGAATTGTTTAGACAGGGACATGATTAGCTCAACATGGACACTCATCCAGCAAGTAAAATATTACACTAACGACAGTAACACCTGTACATCTTAACTAATGGTGAATGCAGTTCGCTTACCTATTTGAATTGTGCAACAAGCTACTAATCACTTGGCGCGGTTTGGAGATCACTCCTGCCCATAGTACTGCAAGTTGGCAACATGGTTATATGAGAGAGCATTCATGGCTATTGGCTAGCAACTCAATCATGTAAAATTACTAACCTTTGGTTGTGAGGGACATCGGTTTCTTCATCGCACTCGCTTCCTTGGTAGAATACCAAGTAATCTTTTTCCTCATCATCTTTATTGGATGATTTATGGTCTAAAAGATTGAAAGATCATCAAGTTAAAACAAAGTTCAAATATTATTCCGTTATTCAAGTTAGAATAACTTACCAGCAGCCTGTAGCCAATCTTGGAGGCATATCAATGCCTCAACTGTGTCGCTCTTTAGCCTGTTCCTGTGATCGCTGATTGTTCTTCCACCAGCGCTAAAAGAGGACTCTGATGCCACAGTTGATGCTTGGATAGCAAGCACATCACGAGCAATGTGAGACAAAACTGGGTACTTAGGACTGTGCATTTCCCACCATTCCAAGATGTCAATTTTTTTTTCTTGAGGGAACTTCTTCCGAAGGATCAGGAAAAGAATCTCCCATTTTACGGGAATATTCTTCAAAGAGACTCTTCATAATCATTGCCACCTTTTTAAGGTGCTCTCTTGCACTCCCTCCAAATGCTTGCTTGATCCGAAATTTAACAAACTCATATTTGTACCTTGGATCGAGGACCACTGGTATGCAGTTCGCTAAGTACGACTCCTTCCAGTACTTGTCAAATTTTTTCTGCATTTCGCTCACCATGGTTGCGATGTCTTTGTTTTTATTCTTTGCTTGTTTTTCCAACAACAGCTTAACGCTCCACATTTCATGAAAATAGCGGTTTGTCGTTGGATAGCTAGAGCCTGAAACTACATTTGTAGCTTCATAGAATATTTTTAACAATGAGCGGATCTCTTCAGCCATTTTCCAATCTTCTGCTGAAGGAGCATACTTAAATTGTGGATCTTGCATAGCTAACTCCTCAAATGCTTTCTTGTACGGCAATGCCGAGTCAATCATAAGGTATGTTGAGTTCCACCGTGTGGAAACGTCAAGTGAAGGTTCTTTCTCACATATGATGCCAAGTTGCTTCACTATCTCTCCAAACAACTCTTCTCGAGTTTGCGAACTCTTAATATACTTGAAACCATCTCTGATATTGTCAACGGAACCTTTCTTTACAAATAGACCATCTTGCACAATAAGATTCAATACATGTGAACCACAACGGATGTGGAATAGTTCACCTTCACAAATCAACATTTGTTTCTTCGTCAAGTTTTCTCTTAAATGCTCCATCATTTTTCCATTGACTGATGCATTATCTAATGTAATGCTGCAGATTTTGTCTTCAATATTCCAGTATTGCAAACTCTTTAGCATGACATTATACATTCGGAAGCCGTTATGTGGTGTTTCCATCATACAGAATGTCAGAGTTCTCTTTTGCATCTTCCATGTCTTGTCAATGAAGTGGCAAGTGATACATAAGTAGCCCAGCCTTTGATTTGAAGTCCACATATCAGCAGTCAATGAGACACGAACACCACAGTTCTTCAACATTTCCCGCAGCAATGATCTTTGCTCTTTGTAGGAGTCCAAGCAATCCTCTTTTACTGTTGTCCTTGAAACCATCTTGAACATTGGGTTCAAGCTTTTGACAAATTTTATGAAGCCACTATACTCTACTATGGAGAATGGTAGCCCATGTTGGACTATCATGTTTGCAAGGGCTCTCCTAGATTCTTTTTGGCTGAAATTCCAATTATCCAAAGAAGAGACTTGGGGCGAATATATAGAGGCACGCATTTTTGCAACCACCTCATGCATGCTACTTCTCGTCAGACATTTATTTAGATGCCTATGAATGTGGTTGGTTCCAGAAGCCTTTGAGGCAGGACATACTTCATTGCAATGCTTGCACCGACCTTCAGTGACTTTTCCATGTTCATATATAGGAATGAATTCTTTCCAAATCCCGGACCTCAGTTTCCGTGGTCGACGCCGGGTGAAGTTAGCCTCAGCATGTGGACCATTTGGAGATGGGAAATGTGCAGTAACATTTGGTACCAAAGGAGATTCTGATTTCCTCCTTTGCACTTGAGGGGACACTTCCTTCCTTAATGAAGCCATTCTCGCAAACCTCCCTATCGAAGATCTCACTAATTTTGCCTGAGGGGATATCACCATTTTCTTCCTCCTTAATTCTTTTGTTCTGTCCCAACTCTTATCAATTCTCTTCTTCTCCAACCTCTTCCTATTCATCAATTCTTTCCCAATCTCAACCATGTGGCAAGGGAACTCCAAAACTGATCCTTGATTGATTAGTTCTCCTTCCTTGAGGTAATGGGCATCAATAACCGTTTCTTCAGCATTAAGGAGGACAATGCAGTTCGCCTTAGCATCGAGGAGGATCGAGCCATTGCACACATTTTTTTGGCGTTTGTGGTGCAGAATACTGGAGAAAGAGGCACGCCACCTCCAAGGGGCCTCGCTTGATGGCTTCTCTATGTCAATAGGTGCTTGGATCTTCTCGGCACCACCCAACTGCTGCTCTGTCTTGATCTGCACAAGGTCACTCTTCTTTCTTTTCTTCTCTTTGTTTTTCTTCAACTCTAGCTTTTTCAAGGCATCCTCCTCCTCTGGAACAGCTAGCAAATGGGTTTGTTCCTCATTGATCATTGCACCTCCACTCTCACTTGTTGGCTCATCCGTATCAGCCGGCACCTGGGTCTTCTCGGCACCGCGCAACTGCTGCTGCTCTTTCTTCATCTGTACAAGGCCACTCCTCTTTCTTTTCTTCTCTTTGTTTTTCTTCAACTCTAGCTTTTTCAAGGCATCCACCTCCTCTGGAACAGCTAGCAAATGGGTTTGTTCCTTATTGATCATTGCACCTCCACTCTCAGTTGTTGGCTCCTCTGTGTCAGCCAGCACTTGGTTCTTCTCTTTCTTTTTCTTATCGGTACCAGCCTCACTTGTTGGCTCCTTTGTGTTCGGCACCTGAATCTGTAATAAAATTAACATGAATGATCAAATGGATTACCAACCACAGCAGTTCCCTACATATGAAATCTACCAACGCACAAGGATCCCAGAATGGAAGAGACAGAACAATAACTAGCCTGGGTGAAACCAGTAATTCCACATAAAAAGCAACCGATGGCACAATAGTCACATGATTCAAGGAGCAGGCAAAATAACAGCTAAGCAACTGATAAGAATAGAAACTAGATGCATCAACATAATAGGCAAATACATCCACAGTAGTAGCAGAGCAAAAACCTAGATTATAGGGACCAATTGTGAATACAACTTACTTAATATGATGAGTTGACTACCACTAATAATAAAATAACCTCCTAGCAGTATCTACTTGAAACTTACAATCTATCATATGAACCTCCTAGCAGTAATGAGAAAGTAAGTGTTTTTTCCACCAAGATAAAATGGTCGGTTGCTTGTCCGGTATCTCTTCCATTCTATCATATGAACTGAGAGCAAAACATACAAATACATGCTATAGACACAAATTACTTACCGCTGGACACTGAATATCAACTTACAGTTCCACAGGCATCCATGACCACTAGAAAATAAAGTTGGATGCTTTAATTATCTGAAGTGAGATAGCATCCCACGACTCCCATGCAAATTCCTAGTGACCTTTATCAACCTGACACCTCTACTAGAAACAGAAGCGAAATGTAAACAGATATTTAACACATATCCTTGATGCGGACTGATTTTCATGTTTTGACAGCAAATTTTTATGATGCCTCTGTTCCCAAGTCACCACATGCTCAGGTACGTGTATTAAATATTATACCATAAGCTGCATAATTCGTTGGTAACTACTTCAAGAATAACCCTGCTGTAAATGACATCCCACAACCCTACTCTACTTCTTAACAGAGCACAATTGTAAACATGATCAAACAAACCAGATCAAACACAAATAGAAACAATATAGAAACATAAACTACAGTCTGCAGCACACGTTTCAGCATCATTTCAGCATCAGAACACGACATGGCAAAGTACTGGAGCTCTGAAGGACTTGGTAAAACTTGTGAATTTTTGTACTTGGAAGTTGATCAGGCCAAGCAGAGCCACACCTCATCCGGGAGACATAATCAAAAAAGAACAATCGGAGCTCTCAAGCTCTAGAGGAGGGCGAGACTGGCAAAGTTACAGTGGAGGTGAGAGAGTCATGGCTGGGGGTGGGTAGCTATCTCACCTGCAACGTTGCGTCCGCCGCCACCAGATTCTTCTCCTCTTCCTCCGATGGCTTCTTCCTCCCCTCCACTGCCATGTGTTCCGCCGTTGCGTCCACTGCGCCTGACATCTCTCCGCAGGTTGGCGAAAGGGAGGGAGCCAAAGACATCTTGGAGGGCAGGGGAACGGAGATGGACGGCGCCGAAGAGAACTTGGAGGGGGTGACCGCCTGACCGGGGAGATGGTCGGCACCAAGCTACCAGGCACTGGCGGCGACGACTTGGTACTGCGAGGCTGCGCGAGCCCTAGGTTGCGAGAGTGCGACGCGGACGCGGCTCTTGGAGGCTCTGCGGGCACTTTCCGCCAGGGCCGTTGAATTTTTGCGGCCCAGCCGTTTAGCCATTTGGGCCTTTTAGGCGGCGCGGACAGAGCGGCCCGGCGGACAGCCGCTTCCGCCTGCATCCTGAGTAATAATACAGTAATAATCTATACTATTAAAAAGATTGGGACCGTTTGTCACCCCCACCCCCAGAAAATTTCCGTCTGCCTTGAAAAGACAGTTTTGCCCCTGACTTTTCGGACATATTACAAGCACTGCCACCGCCAAGTTGGTCAACCTACTTTTCTCTCTCTCCTGGAGCCTCGCGACGCTGGCCCGAGCCCCCTCCCCGCAGGCAGTGCCTCCACCGGCGCCCCTCTCCACGTCCCCGTCGTCTACCGCCCCGGAAAAAACAACTCGCTACACCAGCTCTCCTCGACGGACTCCACCACTTCGGCCCAGACCCTCACCCCTCGCCTTTCCTCCTATACAGCCGGATGCGGGCCTCGACGGCACGCTGCAGGGATACTGGTGGTCGCGGGTGGCAAGGACGAGGGTTGGCGACGGCTTGAAGAGGTCAAGGTTGCAGGGGCAGCGGCGTCTGCTGCAGGGAGAGGGAATCAGTGAAGGGGACGACGGATGCTGTTGCCGGTGCTGGCCACAGAGGAGGAACACGGGAGAATGTCTGCGTCGAGGAGGGCACGGTCTGAGAGGAGCTCAGGGCAAGGAGACGCGGGGGTGAGGTCGCACACGGGACGCCGATAGAGAAGGGCGGCGAGCTTTGGGAGCTTGTTGGCGAGGGAGGTGAGCGACGGTGGAGTTAAGCGCGGGCTCACACGGCTTGATGGCGAAGAGCACCGATAGGGGCAGGGCTCGAGGAAGGAGAGGCCGACGGCGCCATGCATATAGAGGAGGCGGGGAACGAAGGAAGAAAGGGCTCAGGAGGAAGATGGGGATGGGTCGAGCGCTGCGGTTGGTGCCGATGATTCTGTGCGTGTGTGTCACGGGCGTGGACCGTGTGCGTCCAGCGTTACGTACGTGATGCGTCATGTGTGGTGTGTGGTGTGTGTCGTTCTGGGTGTGTGAGTCACGTGCATTGCATAGCTTGTGTGTGTATGCGTGTGTGCCGGCGGCCGGTAGGGTGTGCAGCGTGTGTGTGTAGGTTTTAGGGTTTGGTAGGAATAGGTGGGTTGATGTTCGGTGTGGGCTTAAGCCTTGGGCCAAGGGGTTGGTAGGTGGCTGGTTGGGCTTTTTTTTAGCCTGGTCGGCTGCCTCCCCTAATAATAAAATAAAAGTTCTTATCTATACTATTAAAAAGATTGGGAACGTTTGTTAACACAAAAATTTTGTTTGCCAGTTTTTTGATGATTTTCGCCCCTGCTATTTCACGTTATTTATCCACCATGTCACCGTCAAGTGGGAACGTTTCGATTAGTTTTTCTGGAAAAGAAAATAAAAACAACTCGCTATGCCAGCTCTCCTCAACGGACTCGACCACTTTGGCCCTGACCCTCACCCCTCGCCCTTCCTCCTACACAGCCGGATGCAGACCTCGATGGCGTGGAAGGAGGCGCCATGAATAGGCGGACCGAGTTTCTAGGGACGCAGGCCTGACAATAGCCTGGCCGCCTATGCGTGGCGGAGGTGGCATCCAATGGTCGGCTCACAGCACGGAAGCACCCTCGTCCGCAACGGGCATGGAAGTAAGAGCCATGGACAGGCGGTCAGAGTTTCCAGGGACGCGGGCCTGACGAGAACCCATGGGTCGCGGCCGCAAGGAGCCGGAGGCGACTTCGCTGGAGGGGAACGTCGGGCGTGGGGCGAAGCAAGGAGGACGCAAGCCAAAAAAGAGGAGGCACCGACAGACAGGGGTGTAAGGGACACATTCATTCGGTGCAAGGGGATCGAACAAGGAGGGCATCACGATGAGAGAGACCCGCATCTGGCTGTAGTTCGCATCAGGTCTTGGCTATCTAGACGATTTTTGCTTATTGTGGTCGTAATTCATCTAAAAATAGGTATTTATCGTAAACTGCTAATTGTGAAAACAATAGTGATTTTATTTTACATTTAAAAAATCGATGGTATAATTCTTTGTGACAATGACTGGCGTCAGGCCGTAGCAACGCACTAGTAATTGTTTATAATAAGTAGAAAAACTTTATGAAAAGGCAAAGGCCCTCGTCGCCACGCAAAGAGCAAAGTGGCAAAACCCCCGATATTTCCCCTTGCCTTTGCCGCCCGGGCTGTCCCCAATGGCGATTCAGGAGGAGGTTCGTCGCTACTGGCTGCCGATCCTCCTCTCCGCCGCCGGCTTCCTCTTCCAGCTCTTCGTCCTGCCCAAATCCTTCCCGCCCTCCCACTACGACGGTGAGAGCCTCCTCCCCTACCTCGCGCTCTCACCCAACGTGGGTGCGTTTTGAGATTTGTTTGCCTGATTGGTTGCTTTGCTTGCAGCGCTCAGAATCCAGAGGTTTGCGCCGGTCGAGAGGGTTGTCGAAGCCTACGGGATTCTCTCCAAGGAGTGGTGAGCGCGATTGATCTGAGTCTGCTCTTAATTTCTCACTTGAAGTCCGTGGTGTGCTTTGTTCGATGGAGTTCTGACTGTAGTCGCAAGTGCAGTCCATGAGGTCTGTTTGGGGTAGTTGACGAGCAATTAATTTATGGGCAGCTCCGCATCTGTTTGGAGCAATGGGGTCGGGCATCTGTTTGGAGCTATACCAGTTTGGTAGTGTTGGTGGTGCACTTTGCTGATGGACTGCGTGACAGATCTCGCAGCTCTGCCACGCAGCTCTGGGTGGGGTGCTTGTTGGAGAAGATCAGTGCTTGGCTATGTTTTAAATTCGTAGCACTCTGTTAGTATTACGATATTGTTTTCTAGGAGAATTAGCAAAGCCTCCTGAAATTGGAAATTTATGCTTCTTGGCTCTTGCCATGTTCTTTTTACACTTAAATTTTAACAAAAATGGCTGATTCTTTTTTTATGTGAACTCAGGCTTGCTGAAACGAATGACCAGTCAACTGCTGATATTTTAAAGGTGAGAATTAGAGTCCATAATATAGTCTGGTAGCGATGGTTATTTCCATGTACAATACAGAGATAGTTGCACAGTTTTTAATGTGCCGTATCTTGTATGCATGGGGGCTGAATTAGCTTTCTGCAGTGTACAAAGGCACCTTGAGTTGAAATTGCACCATTATTTTTCTATGTACATTTCTCACTATGTGTTTTGCTATGTACAGCACTTTTGTTTTGTAACCTGCTCATTACTTGATTGTTCCCTGTAGTTATCTTTAATGTTCCAACTAAAGGACAGTGTGTCATGTTTTATACAGATCCGTTATGCGTATGAGCTGTTGACAAATCCAATTTTGAAGCGGGATTATGATCTTTTTGGTCTGGATCACCATAAGGTGATCTCCCTCCTTCCCTCCCTCTATGTGTGCGCCTCTATGGAAAGGCTTTATTTTTCTCCCTCTCTGGTCTAACCCGTAGTTACTCCTTTTCATCATGGTAGGATGTCCTCGATAGAGTCAAAGACCAATATCAAAAGGAGCACTTTCTGAAAGTAGATCTCCCTTTGTTAAAAGATTCTTTAGTCCGTAAGTTACACAATCTAAGTTCTGATGAAAACTGATTGTTTTTCCTTGATGTCTTTGACATAACACCATCTCCATTCCATAGATTCAACTGATGATGCCTTCAATGTACTCACATATGAGTCATTCATGTCTGCTATTGCTGAAGATTACCCAATGCTCATACTGGTAAGTTAGAAGACCTTAATCTCGGCGTTATATTATCAATGTACCTTCCCAGTGTTGTATTCGCATTATATTTGCACAATTACTGTGAACATCTTTTTGTTGGAATCTGGAGAAAAAATCCTGACTGCCAGCTGGTTTTATTATGCTGTGTAGGTTTACTCAAAGGGGAGTCCTCGTTGTGCTCAATTCATCGAGCACTGGAAGCAAATTGGTATGCTCATCATGTTGACTTGGCTACTGTTTTGCACATTGTTGTCTTTGGTAACATATTTGGAGACTGCACGAAAAGAGAAGTAATGTCCTTAATAGTATTGGCTGTGGAGAAATAGAGTTGCATTAGTTTTTTTATGTCCAGTCCCTCTTATAGCATTTATTAAACTTCAAGCGTGATGGATAGAACCAGAGTTCTCATAAATTGCAGGTGTAAAAATTGAAATGTAGAAAATCCGTTTGATTTTCTTCTTTTAAATTGGCATGTCACATATATATAGAAAACCACGCTCTGCTACTTATAACTAGATTTATCCACGGTAGTGTGTTTGCTGAAATGAATTTGTGCTACTTTCTATGGTGCATTTTAAACTGCAGTTTTGGCCATTATCTCTGAGCAGTAACTTTGTGGATCTGTTGATAGCTGAGTTGATAGCATTGTTCATTCCTTTCCCAAACAATCTGCTGTTGTCAACATACCAACAGCTTCTCTCTTGCAATGCAAAAAAATTGAAGTTTCTATAAAGAACTCTTTTATATGGACTAAAAATACATTGTCTTCCACTTTTGACGCTGACAAAATTTTACTTTATGATGTAGCCACTCGATTGGATGGTCTAGCCAACACTGCTATGGTAGAAGTTGGCGATGGGAAACTGGCTGGGTATTTTGCAGAACAAAGGTTCTCTCAACAGCCATTTTTCCGCAATGGTATGTCAAGATAGAATGCCCCTTTAAGTCTGCATCATAAGATGAAAATAAGTAAGCATTGCAGGTATCATCAGTGGAAGTGCAGAACATGGAAATGCTTACTTTAAGGGGTTCTTAGTTCCAGAGATTTTGTCAAAAATGATTAGGTTCAGAGTTGGTAAAGCTAGGTCAATGTGCGAAGTTAATATGATGAACTTGATATGCTCCTGGGAACAATCTGTAAGCCAAAGAGTATTTAGCTAACTGGCAGGTTCATACTGGATGAGCATCAACTGAAGGACTTCCTATAAGTTTGCCCTGTATTTTACATATTCATTTTAGTAGTTTGAATTTGCAATTACATGTCGTTTCTATTTTGTAAGGAAACAAAGCCTTTGTGCCGTTTTATGTTCTTTATTGTGTATCCGTTTTACACATGCAGGTATACCAGCTCTGGTTGCATATCCTGCTAACTGCAGAAATCCATCCTGTTATATGAGGTGACTAATAAGATTGTGACTCATCTATTCCTATTATTTATTCTATGGCATTTCCTTTTCCATCTGTTCCAAATATATGACCTCAGTATAACCACTTCCTTACCTAGGTTCCCTGGTGAGCTAACCGTGGATTCTGTTGTTGACTGGGTAGCATCATCAATTGTTGGTTTACCTCGGATCTTGTACTATTCAAAGGAGGCATTGGTGAGGCTTATGATTGGTTCTATCTTTTGTTTCTCTTCGTACTCATGTGATTGTCCTAAGGAATCATACTAAATCAAAAGCAGTAACCAGTAGCACAACATGCAAATAGTCGTGTTAGTTAATTGAATAAGGTGCTTTGGAGTATAGACCTAGTGAATGTTACATATGAATTGCCTTCTTGGCTCCTGTCTGAGATATATTTTTCAGTATGCTAGTTAAGTAAATATTATCGATGCTTACACCCTGGTACGAGCTTGATTAGCTGAGGCTGTACTGCTTTCCTAGTCAGTGGAATTCAGGACTGAGTTCCGTCTTCACAATTTTTTTACCACACACAGTTCTATCTTTACTTGTTTATTTACAATAGTGTTTCCTAAACTTATGGCATTACTACTTGATTTATGCTGCATGATTCTATCTTTTGGCATTGAAATAGACAATGAGTATCACCTCTATGAACGATTCTTATTGCTTCATAATTTGCGGCGCTGTCCGTTTTTATTCTATACTTGCACTTTAGCTAGATAAGATTTTATCTGAGAGGGATTGTGTCTCTAATGCAGAGCTGTCATTTCAGGGCCCCCAGTTCATTGGGAAGACTAGCCATCATAAGGTACATTAGATTTACCATCTTTTGTGTCATACATACACTCATGCATCTGTTGCTAACTGCCTTATTTATTACTTGCACCCTTTTCAGTATTCATGTGGAGCACCCGCATGCAATTCATAATTCATAATTGGTCATGCCATCTTTTCCATTTGCTACATAGGTCAAGGTTATCTTTTTTTCAATCACTGGAGAGCGTGCTACTCCATTCCTTCGCCAAGCTGCCCAAGAGTATTCAAGCTATGCATCATTTGCATTTGTCCTATGGAAAGAAGATGAATCCCAGATTTGGTGGAATTCGTACGTTCTTTATTTACAACTTGTTATTACATCTTATATTTTGAAACGGAGGGAGTACATGTTTTAATAAGTAAATGTGGAACATGAAACTTTCTTCAGTTGATACAAGCTGTTGATATTCTTAAGCATATAAACAACTTCATCGAGCTAAGTATGCAAACTGTAATTTTAGACCTTCTCACTACAGCTTCATGTTTTCAGTAAATTGATTATGGTAGTCATACATATATTGCTACCAGCTTATATTTGTTTGGAGCTAATCTACTTGGATGCAGAAACTACCTTGATTTCGCGCATAAATAGTTTCATATTCATGTATAGTGGATGGATTAGGACAAGTGTTCTTGAGCAATTTCACTATGCTTAATCACTTCTACAAAGAGTCAGGTTAAAAATCCGAACACTGCATGCTGAAACCACAGATCGTATCCATAGCAGTGAAAAATGTGATCTCCAGATCAGTGAGCT
This sequence comes from Avena sativa, assembly GCA_916181665.1. NCBI lineage: Eukaryota > Viridiplantae > Streptophyta > Magnoliopsida > Poales > Poaceae > Avena > Avena sativa. The sequence continues at coordinate 384,552,211 of OV702284.1, forward strand.
AGAGCTATTGAGCTACTTAGTGAAGCAGAACATATCTTTTGCTAAATAAGGCAAACCATATTTTTATGTGGAATAGGCTAGTACTTTGTGTTTAACTTATTAATAATGTTTATCGGTACTTTTTTTGTCTCTTCCAAATCAGGTTAGGAGTGGAATCGGCTCCTGCACTTGTTTTCTTGAAGGGTCCAGGTGCCAAGCCTGTTGTGTACCATGGCAAGCTCCTATCCCCTATTTAGCCTTTTGAGTCAGTGGAGTCCTAGACTGATTACTTACCTCCAATTCAGGAACTTTCAGTAAGTCGGAGTTCACAGAGATAATGGAGGAGCATAAGCACCAAGGTATCGTTAAACTTTGTCTGCCAGTCAGCAGTATACAGAATTGACATGCTATCATTAATGCACCCTTTTTTACTAAAGAGAAAAGTGTGCACTCTTTTCAGTATACTCATTTCATCCTTTTCTTGATTATTAGAACTCCGGCAGCTAAGAAGTGACACATCTTTGGAATTGGGTTGTGATGCTAGAGGTCATTCACGCGCTAGAAAAGACATGGCTATATGGTATTGTGTAGTCGTTGCTGGTCGCCCTGGTGTAGAATTAAGTAAAAAGAGACAAGTAAGTTCTTTAGCTTGGTGCAATGAACAATCATGGAGTTTGTCCCTCCTGAATGAACTTTTAATCATTTATTGTTAGTTTGTCAACTTATATTGCTTTTGGAATTTGAAACTTTAGATTTTGCGAAAAGCCCAAGACCAACTACTAAGTGCTGTTGATTCAAGTACTACCGGGAATGTGGAAAAAACAGTAGAGGTAGCAAGTGCTGCAACTGCCTTAAAAGATGACAGGTTGACCTTTGTTTGGTTAGATGGAGAATTACAGAAGGTAGACTGCTTCACAAATTCCAACTTTACTATCAACCTGCAGTTTGTTTTAGCTTGTGGTGTTGTACTTGCTGTTTGGTGACATGACTCCAGAAGGCCACACGTTCTTTTTTTAAGTAGCACTTCCTCTCTTTGTTATTGCAGTTATGCTCTTATATTTGGTTCCAAATTATATGTGTTGGCAATAACTGTCTGATTTCTTGGTACAAGTACTGAAATCTTTCTTCATATATAATGATGGTAATATAGTGGTTTTCTGCTAGTTTTCCATATCTCAAAATTAGAGGAGCATGTTTTCTAATTATGTGCCCTTCTTTAGAGTTTGCAGGAGATGCTTTGAAATCCTAGGGTAACCCAGGTATATGGCATTATGAACAACTTAATGTAATAAATAGTTTTCTGATACAAAGGAAAAGGAAATCTCAAGAAAATCAACCAGATTATCAGTAACTGTTATATATAACTGAAACCATACAGACTGCTGTGGCTATTGCGTACTAGATAGGACGTTTGCTCTGTTTTCCTGAATTAGTTGAGGTATAGGCATTTCTGCTTTATTTCGGATGAAGATGTGTTCCATGGGTTCTCTTAACACCTTAGTATCCAGGATTACCCTATAGCATTAGATTACCGGCTTATAAACCATAATCCTGGCCTCTAGTGGGTAGAACAGTACTTTATCTGATTGAAGAAGGCCTCTCGAGTAATATGGTTTTGTAGTGCATGCCTCTTCGATTTTAAAAATCCTGAAATGTGGGCCCCTGTATTGCAAAGCTTATCCACGTTTTGGTTCTTTTACCATATGCAGAGTATTCTTCTCTTATCAATTAATCTCTGTTGGAAAACTAAGTTATCCTTGCAATGCCTTATTAGTTACAAATCCTGAAAGTAGCATTTTCCGCCAAGTGAAATTCTAAGTATATATTCTCGAAATTTTACAATGATTGGTGATGTTCTACAGTGAAATGTCTAAGCATCTGAAACATTTCAGGCCTAGCTTAAGCAAATGACTGAGTCATGTAATTCTCAATAATGAAATAAGTGTTGCTTCGAAAGAAAGCAGGATGTGTTCTTGTACTTGTGCTTGACTGCTTGTAACTTTGGATAACAATACCCCTTTTACAGAAAATTTGTGCCTTCTACCTTGCCACCGATTACAACGGAGCCTGTGGTCCTAGAGGCTTTGAAGATGACAATGATAAGCCTGAAGTATTCATCGTCCGTTTCCAAAGAAATGCAACGTACGAGGCGCTGAAAGCTGACAAAAAGCATAATCTTATGGATACTCTCCAGGGTCAGGATACCCCTGATGCCTCCCAGCTAGTGGCTCGGTATAATGGCCCGGACGAAATTCTAGAGGTGTGCTATTTAATGGTGTATTAGTACATCTATATCTGTTGTGATCAATCCATGCAGCTATCTAAAATATACATTCTTGACTGTTATTTTGGCAGATAAACAAGTGGGTCTCTCAGATTATTAAAGATGGAGATGCTAGAGAAATTCCTTACTTTGTAAGTCACTTAAAGCATGATCCTTCTTGAACTTTCCTAGCATGTCTCCTAAAGTAAAATATTTCTGAACACATTAGCATATCCGTTTTAAATAAAAGGGTACAAACTAATATGGAAAAAAGGTGAGTTGGACTTGACAACCAGAATACCAAAGATCCCATACTGGGTTGGCAGGGGAGACAGGAATTGATAGAGGGTGGGTGCAATGCAAACTTAGATGTATTCCAACACCACAAGGATGTCTGCGTTGCATGTTCATTTTCTTCTGTACCAATGTTGGTGATAGTCAGATTTTGCTTAAAAGTTGAAAAGTAACTCTAAAAATTTGCTGGTGAGAGATGCGTTTTCTGTATGTAAATGTTTTATAATAATATGAAAAGTCTACTCACATAGGAGTCGAACCTGAGAGCTCTATGCAAAGCATTTGTTGACTTGCTGCGAGACTTGTTTAAATATTTAGTTCAAATGTATGCCTATTTTTCTACTTTGATCGATGTCAGTTGCCTATGTAAGCATAGTTATACTTGTGAGTTGTGATGCCCCTCTCATCTGAGCACCAAGCTTATTCTATTTTTAGTTGGCACCAATAGTGAAATTCTGCAACTAACTATTATGGTAGAGGTATCACTGTAACGGTGCTTATTGTTTGTTCATCATTCACATTTTTAAAGATGATTTTCTTAGTAAACTATGAGATGCTAAAGTTTCCAGAAAATTACTTCCTGTGAAGTACACACATTCTTCCAACAATTAATTGATGCATTATGCTGCCCCTTTTCTCTATCTAGACTTCGAAGGTACCAGATCTTTTACCTGAGGAAACAAGCAAGGAATGGTTAAGCGGCACCAAAAGTATCCGCTCAGCAGGGAAAAGTATAAAAGAGAGGGTTAAGAACAATGGCTTCAGTTTAAAAGATTACTTGACTGACCCAAGGGTTGGTCCAGCTTTGCTGTTGCTTGCATGCATTTCATGGGGAACAATATGGTTCAAGCATAGTCAAGCAACTCAGAAGACAAAGGTAATACATTTTTTGCTTTACAATGTCGAATAGATATACGCCTGCACTGTTCACTGATCTAAACAACTATTTGCTATGCTTATCTTTCACATTTTTTGGTCAAGATGATTACAGCTAAACAGCAATACAGTCTTGCATGAATGATAACATGAGCGATAGCCGTAAACTGCAATTCCATGTTCACTGAATTATAGCATTTGAGAAATCAGGCCACCAATCCAAACCACTCATGGTGTCATGGGATGCTGTTCATTCTTCCAATAAAACGAATCGATGCAATTGTCTTTGATTTAAAATTCTTTTCATTTTCTATGTTTGTGGACTTGTTTGTCTTTGTGGGAAGTCAGAGTTAATTGTCTGTTGTAGTTCAGCAAGTATTTTACGCCCATTTTGTAATTTTGGCTTAATTTGCTGAGTTCTGACCATATGCTATGTCTTCCAGGATGAAGCTCCTAAAGACAAGACTGAGAGTCGTCGCCGTCCCCGTCCAAAGCTTAGTACATCACTCTTTGGTCAACCCACTACTGATGGCGTCGCTGATCCTGTACCCAAAGATGCTCGTCAGTGGGATCTGGAGGACTCAGATTCGGACCAATGATATAATCCAAGCACAGTTAAACTTCGCTAAATATTTTATAGTTGAGGGATAGGAGTAAATTAGGTTGTTGCCTGACAAAGCATAGCCAATCTGGAAAATTCTTGATCACGCATCTGACCCTTATTACTGTACATTTTTAGCATGGATGTATCCATCTGCTTGGAAGCTGACATAGCCCTCAGCCTGTGAGGGAATGTATCGCTAGAGATGTTCTTAAATTGTTTGTTTGGGGTTTGTTCAAGTTGGGGTGGAAGAGGTGGATGCATACCTCACTACAGCACTTCCCCCATGAATTCTAAAATTTTAACTGTCCTTTGTCCGGAATTAGATGTCACAGATTTCTCTAGATTCTCATTATCTACACACTAAACCATGTCTAGATACATGCAATCTAGACAAATCTATGACATCTAACTCGAGAATTTAGGATAGAGGGAGTAGTATAAATGAGTTGCAGGCCGAGGGAGTAGTACAAATGAGTTGTATCACAAGCGTGTGTCTGAAACACTATGCTACACAGAATAAATGGGATTCAATGTTTAGCTTCCGATCAAGAATAAATGGGATTCAATGTTTATCTTCCGTCAAGAGTGGGTGTCTCGTGCTAGTATTTGTAGTCATTGCTAGGTGGTCCAGTGGTATATTTGTAATTTTTATTACACTTACATCTATTTATACTGCTGGTGATGATTATTAATAGATAGTGGATTTTTGAAGAAAAAAGGAGAGTGCAAATTTTACTAATTTTTGTGTGGTTCGTAATGGCGCATCATGGGTGGCAATAGCACTCTTTCAAACTAAATCTCTCCGTTCCAAAACTCATTGCACCTTAAAAAGCAGCAGCGTTGTTACGTTGTCCTGAAACATAATTATAATTTTTAATTTGTTGCTAACATGCTTTTTTATATAACACAACGACCAATCTTGCACCTTGAACACTTTCAGGGCATGTTTGATTCAAAGGATTTTCAAAGGAATTTTATAGGATTCCAATCCATAGGATTTTTTCCAATAGAATGTGTTTGATTTAAAGGAATAAATCCTACAAAATTCCTATACATTGCTTTCCTACACTACAATCCTATAGGATTTCGAACAAGAGGTGAGACCTCTTGAAAAAAATCCTATGTGTCTATGACAACCATGACATGTACCTAAACCCTATAAAATTTCCTATGTTTTTCCTGCGGTGCAATCAAACAGCTTATCTTATCGATTCCTGCATTTTTCATTCCTGTAGGATTCTAAGTGTCATGCCATTCTATTCCTACACTTTTCCCATTCCTGTGTTTTACAAATCCTTTAAATCAAACAAGCCCTCAATGTTTGATGATATATCATTTTTGTTTTCATAATGGAAGGTTAAAAAACATGTCTGACATGTCGAAAATTCAGTATGGTGCCTAGGAGGACATGCTCCTGCCTTAAAACAATGGCATTCCAAATGTTAAAAGATGAATTCTTTTCCAGATGTTCATAAACTTTCAGGAAAATATACTTTCATGAACCGCGTGAAAAAAATGGTGCTTAAGAACCTTTTTTTGTCTTTTTACCTTGATGACACATGTCTTTCTCGACAAATTTTTGCAGACATGCAAAAGACAGAAATGTGCGTTTGTTTTAAGCAAATCTATGATTTTTCTATTCATCCGGGGCCAAAATGCCATCTTCGTTGGTATGTCATGTAATCGTGTATTTTGATACATGAGAGGATAATGTGAAACTCATGGATTCCATCCATGTATTTTCTTACAATCAATATCACGATATATTATTGTTGTAATCAAACAATGAAAATTTACAGGATGTCTCGAGCAATGTGATTATTAAGTTAGTAATAGTATGTAGGAGTGTATACGGCGGCTTATAACGAATGCTGACGTGCATTATGCGAGAGTTGACACACCGATACTTTTGGATATGTTCGACAACATCAAGGAAACATGACTTAATTCCATGTTAGGAGAGCGTCAAAATGTTTGAACATTGGCCTCGGGATGAACGAGGATTTCCACGAGCAAAGTCAAGGTCCTTCACGATATCGGTCAAAGTCAAACAAGACTTCTAGATCCGAAATTAGAGCTCCCTAGACACATTCTTGAAGCTCTAGCCCTCTCCCATTCTTGTATGGAGTTAAGACTGAAAGAGCCTGCACCCCTTGTAGTTTATACTAGAAAAGTTGGCGCGGCAACATGCCGCGCCCGTGCATATTTGGTGATTTTCAGAATCGTGGGTTTTAAGTGTGATAGTCGAGAAATGTAGAGCAAGTTTGATTTCTTGGAAGACTGGTATGTATAGAAAAATAATCTATCTAGGCATATGACAGAAATATGATAAGCTAGGTAACAAAAATGATTACACTGAGGAAATTGCTCTATATGTAAGACATCACATTAGTTGGTTCTGCTAGTAGATATTCACTGGATTACATGGTAGAGGATGCTGAGCGAGATGGGGCTGATACATGTTTCTGCTGGACTGAGCCAGACGGCTTCTTCCTACTGGATTTCATTGTAGATGGACTTGTATGACAAATGGGGTAGATTGGTTCTGATCTACACTACTGTTATACGGAATATCATTGATCTCTAGAGTTATTTCTTGATAAGCCAAAAATCAAAATGATTAGTTGCTCTAAATATTTCCCTTCTATCAGTAACTTTCCAAGTTCTATTTTTTTTTTACATTCCTTTTGGCTAACATTTTGCAAGTTGCATTTACATATTATGAGAAGACATAATTGAATTATATTTGGAAAAGACTGGAGGAAGTACCAACTCAGACTTGAGGTGCTGAATACCACCTTTAACAGGCCTAGTTACCACATCACTTCGCCGATTGGGTTCATCCTTTTTTTGAATAGAGGACTATATATGTCAGTCAATAAGAAGATAAAAAATGCTCCATATTGGTGAGACTCAAGCACGCCACTTTCCTTACTCTAGCCCACGTAACATTTTCCCAAATGCTGCTTGAAGTCAGAAGGTACACTTATGCTTCATTTCTGAAGGAGAATGGAAGAACAGAGCAGTGGATTGAAGTTTTGACCTTAAGATATTCTGAAGACGCATTATGGCCTCATTCATTGCTTCAGTATCAAGATCCCAAAGAAGAGAGCACCCATGCATATCCCTCTGTCTTCAGTGGGTCACTGCTATGATTGCCATGACCATGATTGCCAACTGAAAAATAAAGAGAAATAATAAGACCCCGTATGATACTTTAGTACTTCTCGATAACAACAAAAATCGAGTTGAACTTTTGTTGACGTTAAAATCGATTAGCTGACATGCCTTGAATATGTACACAAAGGAGTTTCTTTTCATAAAAATATATCGCTAGTTCCTTCATGTTGGCACCATATTGTGATGTTTTTAGGGCTGCAGGATGACTCCTGCTCTCGTTAGATGGGATTGGTAACTCATGCTTTATAGCCCAACAAACATGGAAAGATTGAAATGCCAGCATAAACTATTTAACAGGAAGATATCGGTATGTGATATCACTGTTTATCCACTATATTCGTATGTCTTATCACTGTTTATCCAGTATCATTCCTGATTCTTTCATTAATGCAAAGTAACGAAGTTGGACAGACCAAGAGGAAGGATGTGCCCCAAAAAATCTGCATGCAATCCAGGAAACAAAGTAAAAGATAAAACAAAGTGACTAATCCAATAAATAACAACAGACAATAAGGAAAAAAAGGAAGAAAATATGTACCTTTAGAACAGCCAACCGACCATTTCCCAAGACGAACCTCCGGTCTGTAACCGTCTACATCACACAAAGCGACAGAACTACAGACGAAGGAACAACCGTAGAAGAACCGCCAACAGAAGTAGAAGCCGGTACACGATCAGGCGGGCGCACGGCTGCAGAAGTTGTCGTAAGAACCTCCGGACTCGGAAGAAAAACGGGCCCTAGACAGAAAGTTCATTATCCTTACTGTCGTAGGAGAGCAGGATGGTACGGATAAAATTCACCAAGTAGAAAACTAAAATAGTTAATCAATAAATTAGCAGGTCAATGCAGATACTGCTCTTGATTCAGCAGCAACATCCTGACAATGAGAAGGCACACTATCCCTATTTCAGGTTAATCTTCATCCGCACCCGTTCTTCCCTGTGCCGCTCCACCTGCAATTTTATTGCTCTCCTCTGCTGCCACTGTTCTCTGTGCTCCTGCTTGCTGACAACTTCGTGGGCATCCTAGCCGTTATCCGGGTTGCAGTGGGGCAGATTCGTGGCGATACTGTTCTCCCACATTCGGAGCGCGTGCCAGTATTGGTCGTCATGCGACCACCCAGCAGACCAGTCGGCGTGGTTGGGGACTTGGAGGACACCGTCTTTGTGAAGAGTTGCGGCAGGGAAGCCGGACCTGGAGAGAGCTAGAGGTCGTCGGCGACGGTCGAAAGACCTAATCACCTATACCACGCTAGACCGCAGGCCACGGAGGCGAGGGCAACAAAACTTGATGACCTGCACCCAAGAAAACAACGCGGCATAAGATCGGGGAGGACAACAAAATCAAAGACGCTGAAGCGGAACCTCATCGTCGACCAGGAACACCGCTCGCACATAAAAAGTATGGAACCACCCATTGTAAGAGAAGGAATCAATACGGCAATACCAGAATCAAATATGAAACGTAACCAAAGAAACGGGGAAATCATCGAAACAAAACAAACTAGAACGTATGAAAGGAAAGGGAGAAGGAGATCCAAAGATAACGCAACAAAAAAAATCAACAAAACAAAAAATAGGAGATCAATATCCAACGAATCAAAACCTGACGAAAGAAGGAATGAATAGATCGAGACCTGACAGGAAGTGGAGGTCAGCGAAATAACGGCGACTGCATGGAACGCACCGGGTATTTGACACCGAGTCGGAACGGCGCGCGCTCGACCGACGCGTCGGACAACATGGGATGGGGCGCCTCAAGAGTCAAGCCATGTCCCCAAGCAGTCGGAACAGAGTCGTGGGGCGCGTGTATCTTGGCCAGAACCCGCGGCGGAGATAGGCGTTCGGGAGTTTGCTTTTGCTTCGCTTCTGGATTATTCGGTCAAAGCGGTGCAGCGACGATTAATAACAGAGGCGGGTCCACTGCTACCGAGGTGTCAATATGTGGGCGTTCTTGCTCTCGCGGTGTTCGGTGGCGAGAGCCGGGCGGGGAGGAAGCGGCACACGAGAGATGCAGGAGGCGGGGCCGGGTGTGGTGTCGGGCCCAAAGAGAGATATCTAAGGCCCACGCCGGTGTTCCAGAAACGTCTCAACCGCCGAGGAAACGCACGAATAACAACAAACGACGGGAACCGGGGTACTGTAGATCGGATCTACAGTAACAAAATCTGATTTGGCATCGCTAAACCATGGCTGAAACTCTCCACTTTCATATATATAGTTAGTTATAGGCAAGGGGTCCATGGTAAATGTATCACCCTTGGAGATGGTAGGTGGGAAGGCTACATAGGTAAAACCGAGTCTACTATTCTAGAAGGGATATCAAAAAGAGTGAATTTTTGGGACATGGGTACTCTGAATCGGACTTTACTTAGCATGCCAGTAGGGATGGTTCCTTCTTACTATTCATTTGATACTTTGTTGTTTTTTCCTAAGCTACATAATTCGGGTTTCAGCATGCCAGAAAATACACACACATACATGTGTCCTCTACATGCAAACAATTATTTCAATTTTTTTGACTTAGTTTACTGTTTTTTCGATTTTTGAGAGGAGGCAGGATCAGGAGTGCCCATATCCCACTACGTAATTTCGGGATGGTAAAGTGATACTACTATCCATGGTGGACTGGCCTATCCATTTCTCCACCTAATGAGCTTCTTTATTCATGGGATTCACTTTTTATACTTTTCCTCTTATTTGTTCTCTTATTTTTTGACTCGTTGTTATTTTAAAAATTTGGACTCTTTTGTTGACTAGTGGTTGCTTGTCTTTACTTGAATTTTGTGTAGGTGCTTAGCAAGCTTTGGTTGGAACCCTGGGGTGGTTAACATTTATTCCCACAATATGAGCTCCCTCAATTTGTACTAATGATAGTCTTCTTTGTGAGTGCGGGTCGAAATTCTCGAGTCTAGATGGTATTTCCTTATGGTGGGCGAGCATAGTTATCCACTTTGTGATTCTTCTGGTGGCCTCCTTGTTGTTGAAAACTTATGTAGCGATTTCTCAGGGTTCTCCTTTCCTTCACTCGAGGTTCAAGCAGTGGCGGACCTAGGATTTTACCAATGGGTATGCCGGACAAAAAAATGATGGCTATTTAGATGGTACCTATTTACCAATGCAACAAATAATTGTAAATTTGCATTTTGATACAGTATAGAAGCAATACACAACATGTAATTGAAAGACTAAATTCAAATAAGTCAAAATAACATATGATATTCTGAAATATGCATAAAAGAAACTTACGGTTCTACTTGTTTGGCCTACGCTTCCTCATTGCCATGAAAGACTCGATTATATCATCTTCATCCACCTCAGAGAACATATCTTTCTCAATGTACGTGACTAAACAATCATCCAAGAGGCTATCACTCATCTTATTTCTTAACTTTGATTTCACTAAAGTCATCGCAGAAAACACCCTTTCAACAGTTGACGTTGCCACCGGTAGAACCAATACCAATTTGAGAAGCAAATAAACCATATCATACACTTTATGCCTCTTTGTTTCAACAAGCTTAACTGAAAGGTCAACAAGACTCTCTAGGCCTCGGAAGCTATCATCTCGTCTCATGTCAGCAATGTAGTTATCAAGTTGCAATTCGAGCTTTAGCAAATAATTGCCTGGGATATCATTTGGATAGAATCGAGCTAGTCTGCATACCTTCTGTGCATCAAAAGAAGCAAATGAGTTTGAAGGATTGAAGGCTGACATACAAGAAAGTAACTCCATATTAACCTCATCAAACCGATTATCAAGCTCTTGACTAATTTGATCGATCACACCAATGTATACTTCTCTTCTGAAGTGGTCATCATTTGTTTGGTTTCGGGCACGGGCATACCTTGTTGATTTTCCATAAGGCACATAGTTACCATCCATAGAAGGAACTTCGACACCATGTTTGTCACAAAACAAAGTGACCCTCTCAAGAAATTGAACCCAACCATTAGACCTCAGTTGTTGTATCCTGTCCTTTGCCCCATTAACAAGTGATATTGCATTAAGAATATCTTGTTCCCTTCTTTGCAAACATTGTGATAATTCATTTGTATATCCAAGAATCACAACCATCAAGTGTGCAAAGAAAACAAACTCAAAGGACTCAAATGCTCCAAGAACATAATGTATTCTTGTCCAATCATCCTTATATGAGGTATCATCTCCAAGCTCGGTGAGTACGTCATGAATTGTGGAAAACATAACAACAATGTTGTATACAGTTTTGAAATGTGAGCCCCACCGAGTGTCACCAGGCCTAGGCAACCCCATCTCTTGATTTAATCCACTCCCAGTTTCAAGTTCACCACAGTCAAGTGCTTTCTTGATACTCTCAAGCCTAGCATTTCGAAGCATGTCATGACGCTTACAAGAAACTCCAACAATATTCAATAAGAGAGATACTTGATCAAAAAACTCACACAATCAGCATTTTCCTTAGCAACGGCGATAAGAACTAGCTGGAGTTGATGTGCAAAACAATGTATATAATAAGCAGAAGGCGACTCTTGCATGATTAATGTTTTTAGTCCTTTAATATCTCCTTTCATGTTGCTAGCTCCATCATAACCTTGACCACGAATTTGAGACATAGTCAAACCATGACTAGCAAGTAAAGTTTCAATTGCATTCTTTAGTGATAAAGAGGTAGTAGAAGCTACATGAACAACTCCAATGAAGTGCTCACATGGTCTTCCTGATTGATTGACATAGCGCAAACAAAGAGCAAGTTGTTCTTTATGTAATATATCACTAGACTCATCAGCCAAAATAGCATAGGGCTCATCACCAAGTTCTTCAATAATTTTCTTTCTAGTTTCCATAGCACAACATTGAATAATATCCTTCTGTATCTTTGGGATATTTAATATGCAATTACCTGGAGCATTCTTCAAAACATACTTATGCACTTCTTGACTATTTTCTGCAAGAAACTCCAACAGTTCAAGGAAGTTCCCTTTGTTGCTAGAATCTTCACTTTCATCATGTCCACGGAATGCCAATCCTTGATGCAAAAGAAACTTGATACATCTAAGTGAATACGTCAACCTTATCTTGTAAAGACGAAGATCCTCATCGGTCCACTTCTCAATATGATAATCAATTGCTACCTTGGGATTTGTGAACCCAATGTATCTCTCTTGAGCTGCATTATGTGCCTTAGAATCCAGATGTTTCAAAAGTGCTTTCTCTCCAATATTCCAATTTCTCCACCCATCAACAGTAAATGTATCTGAGCCAGTACCCTTCTTGAACAAGTAGCATACAAAGCAAAACACAAAATCCTTCTTAATACTATATTCAAGCCACTCATAATTATACAACCATACAACATTGAATCGACGATCTCTTTTTCCAATGTTCCTTTTTGGAAAAACATGTGTATAAGGTTTGAATGGGCCTTTAAGAATATATGCTCTTCGAACTGCATCTTGATCATTAACATGATAATTTTGAATGAGATGCCTTTCACCTGAATCATGCGGAAGCTGATTGATGTCATAAACCGGGGCTAGCGGTGGCGGCGGCGACGGTGGTGGCGGCGACGGTGGTGGAGGCGACGATGATGGCGGGAGCGAGGGCATATGGTTCATAGTTTCTTCAATTACCCTTTCTTGCTTTTGACTGTGCTCTTCCCTCAAAGTTTCAACCGAAGAAGGATTATTTGAACCAGTGATAGCTTTTTTGGCTGCGTGTCTCTTAAATAAAGATGCAATGTCTTCGTTTCTCTTCATGACTGAAACTTTTCAGAAAAAATAGATAAGCAATTGGCAGTACATATGACATCATTTAATTATCTCGTATGTAATGCTAGAACAAAAGATTATCGTGTTGTGCACATACTAAATCTTTTGTGTTGACGGACAGCACAACAATGGCTAATTGGCTACTGTACTTTAACTAAGTAGAACTACAGACTAGTCACTAGTGCCCTGGAACATACTATAGCTAACACAAGACGTCAATACCAATGTAACTGAGCAACTTCAAGAAAGAAGGAAATAGAAATTAGATTAAAAAAGGAGGATCACGGTTGTCACAAACTTGCTGAATGCTGATTCCCTGCTGCCGGAGAGACCGGAGGAAGACGGTGCTGATTCTGGAAGTCCCAAACTCCCAATCCAATCGGCAGTATTGTCAATAGTGGCTCCTTGACGCCGGACGGCAATGGGCAAGAATTAAATCTGCTGGCTGGGCGTTGTCGCGTGACGGCGCGGCCGTGGTTGAAATTATTTCTAGATCGATAAGACGCGATCTCGTACAACTGCCCCGCTGAATACCTAGACTTTTTTGCCTGATCGATACGAACGCTCGCCAAGGGCCTTTTTCTCATGATCGATACCAACTTGCGCCAGGCCGGCCGGCTGGACGTTTCATTCAATCGCTAGTATACGTATACGGGCTGGGCCACAGGGTATGCCATGGCCCACCCGGCATACCCTGTAGGTCCGCCGCTGGGGTCAAGGGCTCGTTCAAAATGAAGGTCAATTATATCACCATGGAAGTTGTCAGAATCCTTGGAGGCGATATGTTGGCCCTATTGGTGGCTCCATCAAGTTAAAGAATGAAGCCCCTTTTAGTGATGATGAGGATGTGCGGTCCACAACACCTAGACTCCATGTGACATCGCATGGATGAAGCCGAGCCTGAGCGATGCCACGACTTTGAAGATTGATGGAGGCGAGCCGCGTCAAGGCTCTAGGAAGCAAGGTGGTGTAGAGTCTAGGAACGCCGACGACGTTAAGACTCTAGATGTGACTATATCGATGGAGTCAAGGGGCTGCATGGCTCCAAGGCTCGATGAAGGCGAGTAACGTTGCTGCTCCGAGCGATGATGAAGAGCGGTTTCACGACATCAAGACTCCATGCGTTTTCAAAACATTGTAGAAGCCGAGACAAATATTGTAAGTACCGTCCTCCTCGTGGCGGGCATGAGAAAAATAATACAAAATCGATCTAGGGAAGCAAGATCCATGAGACTATGCCTATAGAAATTTAGTCTTCCGACACGAAAGATTGACACCTAGAAGAAACTCACAATCATTGAATGAAACGCTGAAAAGCACTTGTTGTAGATAGTGCCTCCTCCATCCACAGAATGACAAAAAAACAGAAGGCTATCAAAACCTTAGCGTAGAAAGAACTGTTTAAATTGAAAATTTCAATTAATAGATCGGGTTCTCCACGCCTTTGCAAGGGCTGCCGGAGGAAAGTGCTTCGATCATGGATTTGAATCATGTTCAAATGCACGGCAGCAGTGATCTCCAGTTAGAGCAGATTGATCACTAATCTCAGTTAAGAGAAAAAGATTTGGTCACTAATCCACGTTCCTCATTGACCCCAAAGCTTTTAGTCACTTCCACGTCACAAACCTGCAACCAGCCAACCAGACCAGCCTCTCCTCTGCTTCCCCCATCCCCAATAAGCCAAAGACTCCAAAGCCCCACCTCGTGACTTCGTGCCCCGACCTTGCTTCGCGCTTCGATTTCCGCTCCGATCTCCGGCCATGGCGGCGCGGCGTCCCGGATCCTCTACCCCCAGATGGCTGCCCCACTCCATGCTCCTCCTCCTGGCCGTCCTCTTCGCGGCCTCGCCGGCGGCGCGCGCCCTCCGGTTCGACCTCGAGTCCGGCCACACCAAGTGCATCTCTGACGAGATCAAGGTCGACTCCATGGCCGTTGGCAAGTACAAGATCGTCGGCCCCGACGGAAGCTCCCCCGACGCCCCGCTCCCCGAGTCCCACCGCATCTCCCTCAGGGTAAGTAATCGATCAATCGAGCAGCCGCGATTGGGTTGGGGAGAAACCGCGGCGATCCCGCGATTCCGCTGATTCCTGCGATTGGGTTGACGCCGCTGGTCGATGCAGGTGACGTCGCCGTACGGGAACAGCATGCACTACTCCGAGAACGTCCAGTCGGGGCACTTCGCCTTCACGGCGACGGAGGCGGGCGACTACCTGGCCTGCTTCTGGGCGCCTGACCACAAGCCGCCCGTCACTGTCACCTTCGAGTTCGATTGGAAGAGCGGGGTCACGGCCAAGGACTGGCCCAACGTCGCCAAGAAGGGCCAGGTCGATGTGAGTGCTCCGCTTAGCCCTGGGGTTGCTTACTTCAGTTTTTGCTCATTTTTCAATGTTTTCATATGGTCGAATTGTGCCCGTAAAGATACAGTATTGGTTAGTGAATCGTTTTATTATTGAATTAAGCAACCAAACTGAGTGCCAATTTGAGCGTAGCAGCAGGAATTATAGGCTTTCTTTAGAATTTTAGATGTGAGTGCTTGGATGTGCGGAATTAACCGGGAGTTTGTGCGTGTGATCGGCTTATCATGATGGGATGTTTGGGTCATGTCATACGCAACTCCCAGGGAGCAATTTCGATGTGTATGGATCTAAGACTGTTAGATTCTGTAGATGTGATTTCTTCAGTTCTAGGTATGCTAAAATTTTGAGAAAAGATAGGCTTCCAGTATCTTTTAATATCCAGGTTTGCGAACATGAGCTATTGTGGATTTAGATACTTCTAAGTTGAGTTACTTGGTTTGCTTGTTCTCTCGAGTGGGTTGCCATGTGCTTTTCTGTAGTATGTGGAGACACTGAGTTCACTTTGGGCATGCCTGTTTGCAATCAATTCACTTCTGGATTTGTACTTTGTGTTGAGCAATCTGCCTTTGAGGTGGTAGATTAATCCCTTCTAACCGCAAGTTGGTTGGAGCATGCATCTAGGTACCAAAGAGGTTGGACTTTTTAATATATCTGGCATGGTTCTAAAATTTGATTCAAGGAGTGTAAGAATATGAGACAATTCTTGCTGGTGGATTGTTTCTTTTAGCATATTAGTGTATTTGGAAGAGAAGACGTTGAATAGTCGAGTGGTTAGTTATAATGCTGAATAGTCCAGTTAGTTAAATTGAGCTGACTCTTGTAGTCTTGTGGTAAAATTTGTTTCGTTTGTTCACTTTGTCGCTTCTACAAATTTACATGTATGAAGAGGTTCAACATTGACTTTTATATGTTCTGTTAGAGATTTCTTTTACTTGGTTCCATGATCTACTTGAATCGTGAACATCATTTGCGCACAACCGTAAGGTGTGATTTAAAGTCAAATTCGCAATGGTTTTGTATCTCAAACAAGCTTCTGGACTGTTGTCATATTTCCAATGAGAGCAATATTAGATTTTGAGCTGTGATGAATGCATTTGTTCTTAAACAATAGGCATTAGCAGTTCGGTACTATCTGTTAAACACTGCTCTTAAACTAATAGGAAACACTTATAAATAAGCCCCAAAATATCTGGTTTTGTAGGGACAGTCTTATTATGAACTAGTTAACACATTAAAATTGTTGAGTCACCATTTAGTTTGGCATAGCCAGTAAAAGGTGGTACATCATAAATACTAATGAAGTAATAAGAATTTTTTAGATGTTTCACAACATGTTATAGAATAGAAGATATAAATCAGATTACTGCATTATGGATGAACTTATAGTATCCTACAATGTCTTTTTTCGAGTATTAACTGTTCATGCAATGTTTTTACTTGTTGCAGATGATGGAAATAGAGTTAAAAAAGCTAGAGGATACCATAAAAAATATCCATGAAGAAATGTTTTATCTACGTGAAAGGTACACTGTTGCCTGTCATTTCTGGCTATGAAGCAACTCCGATATCAAGTTTTTGACCTGTTATTTGTCTGCCTAGTATTTTTGGCACTAGTAAAAAATTCAATTCCTTGATGACCAGTGGCGTCATACTGAAAACAAGTGTTTGACCTGTCATTCGTGCAGGGAGGAGGAAATGCAGAACATGAACAAGCAGACCAACTCAAGGATGGGTTGGCTTGGATTCCTGTCGCTCGGCATCTGCTTGTCCGTGGCAGGGTTGCAGCTGTGGCATCTGAAGACCTTTTTCGAGAGAAAGAAGCTGCTGTAGTTCTCCCATGATAACAGATCATTCCGAAAGTAGGGTGTATTGTTTCTGTGAGCTGTTAACTTATACTGTATTTCTGGGGGTATACTCGAATCCTTTCTGGGGGTAAGGAACGATATTGGTCATACTTGCAAAATGTCAATCTGTGTCTTAGCTTTTGTCGGATCGAAACAGTTGTAAAACCTGTCGAAGTTGATGGTCTCATATGGTGGAACGTAGAATCATGTAATTTCTTCTTTTGCTCGGACGCTGTTCTGAATCTACTTTGAAGAAGTTTCGGCACTTTATAGATACACCAATTAACATTACAAAGAGTTTCCGAGATACAGAGAACACAAAAATGCAGTGTTCACAAGACCTAGCTAGGATATGCGTAATGTGTTGTCGACCGTGACGCAAATACTACCCGATATCCGCTGCCACCCTGGTGATAAACGAAGATCACAGAGCTCAGTAATTTTTAGGCGGAGGAGGCGAAGGGAGCCGGAAAGCCAATGGTTAAGTGGGATTTTTTTATTGAGTTTTATATTAGTGAAAGGATTCAGCGAGTTAAAGGCCCAACATGTGGCTCCCAGCGATCGCATGGGCTGGCTACCAGAAAGGCCCAAAGCGAACATACTTTCTATGGGCTTCGCTTATGAGCGGTAGAAGGGAGTGCATACGGGGTTGGTAGGCGTTTCCGTTTAGTCCCACATCGGCTAGCTAAGCGGGACGGCGCAGGGAGCTTGGCTACATAAGAGGTCGGGGTGCGAGCTGTGGAAGGCACGCAGCTGCGTGGTGAGCACAAAGCGAACTATTCTTTCGCCTTTTACTAAAGAATACCGTGTGCACGCCACACTAAGCAGCATACGCTAATTTTTAAAGGGTGTTTTCTCTTTGTGAGAAAGCCCCACCAATTCTGAATTAATTAAAATTTGGCTCTTTGTTGACCTTGTTAATGTCCCTCTCTCTAGAGAGTGGGTCCCACAATTCTGAATTTCAGAAGTTCAGTTCAATCTAACAAGGTGATACAGCGTTCCTGCATGTCAGCCTCCTCGAACCAAGGTTTGCTCTTAATCTACTCTTGGAAATATACACTAAAAGGTGTCTAATACATTTTCTTCACAAATCTAAAACATCTTATATTTCTAAACAGAGTTGACGCTAACACTATTCACTCACAAATTAGCATTATGTGAACCATTTGCACCGTGATTTAATCGCTTTCAGCCCTTATGTAGTAGCAGCTGTTACCCGTTAAGTTGCAGCGAAGATTTGCTCGAGACCGAGTGTCCGAGCGTGCCATTGCCTACGACAGCGCTACCAGTGGACACAGCAAAACTAGCCATCACACCCACGGAAAGATTCATTCTTCCTTTCAGGTCTCCATATTCCTGCTACGCAAGTATTGTTATCCAACCATATGACAAAATATAAGTTCGAATCATCGTATTTACCTACAAGTTCACATTAACAAAGAGCTCATAAAGACTGCACAGACAAATTTACTCTCCGCGGATACAGAAGCAATTCTCAAGAAACAATTTGAACCTCCGAAGAGCAAGGGGCAGGAATCTTTTAGATCTTTAGAATCCCAATCAGCTCCTAGTTGAAGAACTATGGGCTAATCACCCTTCAGACCTCCAGGCTTTCGGGATTTACCTATAAGCAAAGAGTGATTCGAGAAAGTATCTACTTTGGCAGAAACAAAAGCATCAGGGAATCCTTTTGTCGTTTCAGTGGACCTTTTTGGCCATCCAATTTTGTACACAATCGATGCTGATCTCCCAAGAAAATCCATTCACAACATCTGTGGTTTAAATTGCTCGTAACGTGTATAAGGACTACGATTGTGAGAACAAATGCCAGTGGTGATCGTGGGATGCTAAGCTTTCCTTGATCTTCTCAAGCCTCTTGAGTATCTCCAGGAAAGATGGTCTCAGATTGATATCACTAGCCCAGCATAGCTCAGTCAGTCTGTAATTAAGAAAGCCATGTTATGATACTGAAGTCCAAGAGACACTTACATAGACATGACAGTCACAGAAGGTTAAGAGGGTTCTGTTTAGCTTGTACTTACTCTTTCAACTCAGCAGTATGTCCTTTTGAACGGAATGTTGGGCGATGCCCATCTGACACATACTTAGCAGCCTCATAAGGTTCATAGTTGGAAAAAGGTGGATCCCCTTCCAGCATCTACAATCAAAAGGAACATTTATTGTCATTCGGAACAAGCATGATCATATGATATGTCACGCTGCTGGCTTGTACGTTGAGATGGAAAAACTACCTCATATAGTATCATGGCAAAGGAGAAGATATCAACTTTCTTGTCGTATTTACGATGCTTGAAAACTTCAGGAGCCATGTACCGGTCTGTATTTGAAAAAAATATCAGAACAACTAATGAGAATAAATTCAGAGAGGAAAGGCAAACTAGTCCTGAACACTTACAGCTTCCAGTCTCTCCGGTCATCTTGTATACATCGTTGGCATGCTGAGATTTGATAATCTTGCTAAGACCGAAATCTCCAACTTTCAGGTGGTTGGCAGCAGTATTAACTAGAAGAATATTTCTGGAGATAGACATAATAGGTTAGATCAGACTATGAAGCTGTTTGCACTAGCAAAAACAAGTAATCCAATAATCCATCAGACCTTGGCTTTAAGTCCCGATGAATCACAACATTAGGCTCATTATGAAGATATGCCATGCCCCTACACAAGAGAATAACACATGATCATTATTATTTCTAAGAAATAAAAAAGATCACTGCATCAAGCGAGTTTTTCCATATGGGAAGCTAGAACCTATGACAGGAAGTACTTATTTCCATAGAAAAAAAGGGAAACACATGATGGTTCAAGGATGTGGTGCTAGCAAATCCACTTTGAAGTTCAACTAGATCTTAAAGAGACCATGCCACTATAACCAATACCCGGTGTACCATCAATATTATTGATCACTTGGATGCTAAAAAACTTTGTTCAAAGCAAAATCAGAGTCAATGCTGAGTAGCCAGTAACCTAAAGATGAACTCATGGCATACAAGAGAAGTGTCAGGGGGTACATAACATGCATTATATAAAATGGTCTAACACAAAAATCATACTCCCTCCGTCCAGAAATAACTGACTTGGGTTTGTCTAGATTCGAATGTATCTACACACTAAATGCGTCTAGATACATTCGAATCTAGACAAACTTAACTCAGTTATTTTTGGACAGAAGGAGTAATAAGATTGTCGATAACTATATATTCAAAGGCGTAACTAATTAGCGACAGTACAATAGTTAATTTCTATGAGAAGGACACGGTTTAAAGCAAATTATATAATGAGAAACCTTGCATATTATTATCAAACATATTTATACAGATTATGAAGCCAAGTACATGAAGATGAGGATACCTTGCAATGTCCAATGCGAAATTAATAGCAGTAAGTGGGGAGAGAGAGCCTTTCTCCTTGAGATATTGATGAAGATCACCCTGGAACATGCATTTAGCTCAACATTAGCGAGTTCCAAATAGTCCATGTCAGAGGGCACTTCACTTCCAATACAGATTACTTACTCCACGTAGGAACTCAGTAACTAGCATTAAAGGTTTGGTTTCTGTGACTGCTCCAAGAAACTGTACAATATTTGGATGCCTCAGCTTTATTAGCAAGTTGACTTCATGCTTAAAATCTTGACTGCAAACCAAGGAGAGTAAATGTTAAGTAACACTCTGTCAGACACACATGTCACAAAAAGATAATAGTGTTCAGTCAAACCTTGAAAAAAACACAGCTAACCACAAGAAATGCAAGCATCTAGTCATAGCAACTACGTGAATAAAGCTGAACTTACATAACCAGCCTGTCATCAGATAACGATGGAAGAATGCGCTTGACAGCAATAGGTGTTCCTCGCCAATTCGCTTTCAGAATTTCACCAAAAGAGCCCTGCAGTAGTTAGCAGGTTTGATGAACTTAAGATAACACAAGTGCAAAATGAACTAAAGGTGGAACCGAGCATATTATGCAAATATAAAAAAACAAGCTCATTATCTTCATAGTATTATACAAAGTTTACATAATCAACCGTCCACAATGATTTTCAGCATCAAAGCATGTTTAAAACCCAATATTCTGATCGCATGTATTAAGGATTGGAACAAAAATGTGAAATATATTACCTAGAACTAATTTGACATATCAAACATACAACCCCTGGTCTAAAAGTTAAAAAAAGGAGTGGAGATATGGTGCACATGGGCACCAGTCATTCCGCTTTAAAAAAAAAATCGAAGATCATATTTCTGAATTTCGAAAAAACAAATCTGAAAAAAATCCGGATGTAGCGAATGATGTATCCCACAAACATGCAAAATACATATTTCAATTACTTCGCATTATGAACTATACAAAAATGACAAAAGTGTGATCTGAGTATGCATAGTTTCAAATTTCCAAATTTTATCCGACTTTGTCATTTTTGTGCAGCGCACGATATAAAGAATTTCGGATTACGAGTATACATGCTTGTAGGATACAACATTGACTATGCCAAGAATTTATTTTAAGAATTTATTGAAACTTGTAAATATGATTTTTGAATTTTCTTAAATGAAGGGAGCACTAGAGCTCGGGAGCCAAAGACACTTCCGAAAAAAGGGGCAATGGTTCCACCTTGCTCACTGTAGTAAGAATATGCCAAATGCCACCCAATTGGATTAATTTCAGTATTGCTAGCGATGGACATTTTCTAAGCATGAAAAGCACAAAGTCCATTAGTTGATTACTAACAACCAGCATTAAATCAGGTTTCAAATCCCAAAAGTCTCTGTTCACACAACACATGAAAAGCTGAAGAATATCAGCAATTAATTTTATTTTTTATGTTAGCAATTCTCAGCTATCATGGTTCGGTACGCCGTGTGCATTATAAGCAAATCAGTTTACCTTGATAACAATTGCAATGCTTAACTAAGAGTGCTCTACATCACATAATCTTTATTGAACAATTGCACTGAAGTAGGAGATAATTCGAGAATAGTTACCTTTCCAATCATAACCGCTTTTGTGAAATCCAATTCAAGTGGGTTAATCTCCCAGTCAGCCTTGTTTGTTAGGGGAGGTGGAATTGACTTTGCTTCAAAGTGGCTTCCAGTTTTCCCCTACAGAACAATTGAATCAGAGGAATCCAATACACTATCTGAGCATGATTAAATGTAATGCCAACTATAAACACATAATGGAGTCTCGATAATTAATTAGACAGCTCTTACCCAATAGAACATCTATTCTAACTACGTAGAAAAGCATAATTAATTTGGTCATGCTTGAAAGGTGCACCAAGACTACCTATTAAATGAAAATAGACAAGGAAACCTCTAAAAGCCATCCTTAGCACATCCGGTATGATCTCCAAAAGGAGATAAGTATCACGTCTTCAGTAAACAGTTGACACATTTGTTGTACATGCAGAAATTTATAACAGATGCCCATGTGTAATGCAACAAGATATCAAAATCAACCACTGTGACCTCATCTAACATTTTCCATAAATAACACTGACACATCCAAGCACCCCACTTCTACTTCTGGTAACAATATATTTGGGACCAAGTGCCCTGGATATAAATTCAGGACCATGACAGAGACAGCTGCAGAGGAATATATGGGGACTCACCCACTACTTCCATACCATAATGGTTACTGGTGAAATCGGAATACCTGGTGTCAAGTTACAAATTTAGTAACGTTGAGCTAGTGTTCAAGCTAGAACAGTCCTACAACTTTTCAATGCAATAACCAAGACAATCAATTAAACCGACCCAAAGTTAATGGTTGCTTACATATGTCAATCCGCCGTGCTTCTTGAGCAGGTCGATCATAGCATGCCTCTTCGCACCCTCTGCATCAGCAAGTGCCTGTAAACCAACCAGAAGTAAGCACCGTGAATAATTATGCCCAAATACCATAATTCTAGAGATTGGACTCAAAACCAACATATATTGGCAACCATGCTGTGCAGCATAAATATAAGTAATTAGGAACCAGAACCATTTTACCAATAATCACATGTTTTTACACCAATTTTTCCTTAAGAAACAATGGGGATTAAATGAAGTTTGTCACACTACATCACATTAACAAATATTAAATATAGATGAATATGAACAACCAGACATAGCACGATCCCCACTCGGCCAGTCCCCAGCCAATTCGCAGTAGAAACTGTAAACTCGTGGACCAGAGCAGGAGCTCGGCGAGGCACATGATGACATCTAACGATTCAAAAGCTGCAAAGTGCAAACTAGAGTCGATCGTCCTCCTTCCAGAATCATAAAATCGTGACGGATGAAACCAAACCCAATACCAATACGAGCCAAAAAATGAGCCGACGCGAAGCCAGACCAGATCGTGGCCCCGGACGAGGAGAGAAGGGGGGGGGGGGGAAGAAGGATCGGGGCGAAGGGGCCTCACCGTGTTCTGCCATCGGTCGAGCGCGTTGACGTCGGCGCCGTTTGCGATGAGGCACTCGGCGACCTCCTGCCATCCGTGGAGGGCCGCGACGTGGAGCGGGGTGCGGCTGTCGTAGTCCCGGGCGTTGACGAGGGAGCCGTCCTCCTCGAGCAGCTTCCGCACGGCGCCTGCGTCGTTCTGGTGCGTGTGCCAGAGGATGAGCGACGTGCGCGCCACGAGGGCCTTGTCGTCGAACCGGCGGCGCGGGTGGCCGTCGCCGCTCCCCGACGACCCGCCCGCGTGCCCCCCGCTGCCGCTGCCCCCGCCACCGCCGGAGCCGGCCCCGTGCGCCGCCTCCTCCTCCGCCCCGCTCATCTCCCGCGTGTCGGAATCCCTCTCTCTCTCTCTCCTCTGTGCGGCGCTGCGTGTGTTTCTCTGGGGAGTCCGAGTATTCAGGAGGAGGGGGATTTTGTGTCCCTCGGGCCTCGGCGCGTGATCGCGTTGGCGATGGGATCTGATCGGGGGCGGGGAATGGCTCGCTCGACGGCTTCCCTCCGCTCCGGGTTAACCCAAAGGGATACGCGAGGTCTTGACCGACGCGCCCACTTGTGCGCCAGCCTGGACAGGCCGCCCACCGGAGCGGGGAGCGTTCCGTGTCAGCGATCTCCTTGCCCGTCGAAAACAAAAAGGAGTTGGGCGGAATTCACGGATCTGCCACGCCCACGCGAGACGATTCATGCGTACACCACGCCCCTCTAAAGTGATCGCCGTTTTCGTACTAGGAATTGGACGCTCATGCTTCGGGTATTTTTTTTTTTGGAAAACACAGTATTTTCCGACGGATCTACAGAGATTCGGTCGATTTTCGTGTTTATTA
This sequence comes from Avena sativa, assembly GCA_916181665.1. NCBI lineage: Eukaryota > Viridiplantae > Streptophyta > Magnoliopsida > Poales > Poaceae > Avena > Avena sativa. The sequence continues at coordinate 384,576,651 of OV702284.1, forward strand.
GTGTGGTTTTAGGTCTGTCTTTTTCAATCTATAATTATCATCATTCTTAATGGTTACTATTCTGGTGTGTTAGTTCTTTGGGCTTAGTGGAATGACTTTTCGTCTGTTTAGTACAACAAGCTCTACTACGACTGGTTTTGCCCGCTCCGGTGATGGAGGGGCAAAGACGTCGTCGCGCCTTCGGCTTGCATTAGTGTTTGTAGTTGTACTACGGTTGATGATTATTAATAGAATGGTGAAATTTTGGCAAAAAAGAACATAGCTACTCATAAACACGCGTGTACTCACCTTACAAAGTCATACACGCATATTCTATCACTATGAACACTCTCGAAAGACTGAGCTGTAAGATCTTATCACTCAAAGAACAATGCCGATTACCCTGAAATAAACCAAGGTAAATCCGAACACTCATGTCAAGTCTAGGACATGAACTATCATGTGTGGATTGTATTGTTCGACCACAAGAACCAAACCACCAAAGTTAAGTTCAATTCACGTGGTTGAGGTGATCAAGTGCAAAGGATTCCCACCTCTTCGCTTTCATGTATGCATGCATGGAATAATGTATGTTAATGTATATAAGGGTGCATATGCCTTGCATTCACGAGGAACATATGCATAATTCAATAGTTTATGATATTAAAACCTCAATTAGACTGCATGCAAGACTAGATAAAACCAAATCGGGGACCTTGGGAGTCTATTAAGGTTTGTGGACCATCCTTGTTACCGAACCTGGAAAAGACGGTAAAATCGGGTGATTTTTGGAAGATTTGGTAAACCGGATGGTTATCCATGAACCGACGGGTGGTTCTTTTCGTCTTATAAACAACCCTAATTTAATTTAGTTTTGTGAGAATAATACATGGGTTATTCCAACAAATGGGAGAAGCTGACACACTCAGTAGATCTACATCGGTCCATCGAACCAGTTCCGTGTTGAGTTTATAAACATGGGTCACAACCTCTTCATTCACATACACATCATACTTCTTTTATTCCCAAATCTCAAATCCTAAATATGTCGCCACCGACCTTGTGAGGACACCATGCTCCATGGGTGATCTCTACCGTTCGACACACATGCCACCGCCGCTCAATTAGGCGAGTCACCGACGCTGCTCACTGCTAGAGTCCACACTACATGGGCAGTTGCGAGACATCGCATCATTTCACACTCTTAGGGACGATTCAATTAAGTTTTAAACCTGAGGAAAGTTAAAATAATATAATGATACTAAACTATTACACTCATTATAATTTTATTATGATGTGGCGTTAACAAGTATATGTTGTACACTTACTTATCATTGTTAATCACACAATTATATCGCTAAACAATATTTATTGTGTTTTTAGTATATAGTTGTGTTGTATATCGTAATATATCAGGTTGCTAAAAGTTGTTTTCTTTCTCAGCCATTGCAAGATATTAAAATAGAATCACCTTATATGGAAAAACAAAAATAGAAGCTTCACTGAACTAATTTTTAAAAATTTATGAATTATATTGTGTATACATTTAATTTTTTATGGGTGTTCTTTTCTGTTATGTATTATTAAATATAATTGGTAAAAGTTCAAATTTTATGGCCTAACAAATATCTTAAACGAAACATCTTTTATAAGATTTGTTGTGTATGATCAAATAAGAAAATTTGTAGAAACTTCTACAATGTAAATTGAAACGTTAGCATGATAATTTTTTAATATGGTCAAATGTGTTTTACAACTTAAGTGTTTTAGTAATAAGTTGAAAAAATGGTATGATCCATACTTGTTCTTGAAATATGGTCACGTATAGTATTCACTTTTTATGCTGGTACGTATAGTATTCACTAACCAGCATGAGATATTCTGAGTTCTCACTATAAGAAATATGCTCATCCGTCGACTATCGTGGATTGCACGTAAGAACTAAAACTTTTGTGGTATATGTGAGTACACATATACCATAATCCATAGGGATACACGAGATCTTACCGATGTCCACTTGTGTGCCATGCCACCACAACCGCCCACCGGACCAAGTAAATGTTTTGTGTCAATGTCTCTTCGCCTCGCCTCCCCTCACATGGAGAATAGAAATACTTTGGGAATTGCTAGGGCTGCTCATGTTAGCGCCAAACATACATGCCGCATCAAAGTTCCTCTCCCGCAACATGGTAGGGTTTGAGATAATTCATGTCTCCGGCATGGTGTTGTCTCTCCGATTGGAAAAGGAGTGACCGCCGTTTCCGTGCCAAGGAATTGGATACCGGTGCTTCACGTAATAGGGTGTGATGGCATTGAACCTCTTCACTATCCTTTATGTATGCTTTGCACCTTTGAATGCTTATTTTGGGAAGACTACATGTCGGCAGCTAGACACTAGAGGAAAAAGTCGACGGTCGCCCGCAATGGCTAGTCTTTTTATTTGTGACATGATAGTGTCTGACCATACCAACACTTATATTTGTTCTTATATTTTTATGTGTAGGAAAATTTAAAAAGGTACAAAAAGCATTCCAAACACTTAGAATAAATATATGCAAAAAATAGTTTATAAGTTCAGAATAAATCATTATTGAAATGTCAAAAACATTGCATGCAACAAGCGTGAACACGCTTACAATATAAAGACATCCTTTGAAACAAACACGTAAAATTAATGCAACATTCTATGTTAGAAAACAACATAAACATATGATCACACATGCACAACATTAGAGGAGAGCGTGCACACACACATACACGCATGCCATTTGAAGACTAGATTTGTTAATCTTCAAGTCTAAGATTGACGAAGTTACCGCATGTATGTTTCTATTAGGGGAGCATCATCTTGTTCAGATAGAATAATCATTTAGGATATACACAAGACATCATGCCTAGGTTTGTTGGTCGACTAGGGGTGCAACCAACCTTTATAATATTTGCAATACTCACCCTTTTGCATGCAACATTCATATATGATCTCTTGTAACATGCTCAAGATTTTGCAACAACAATAGTCACATTTTACTAACCTTTCACCGTCAATATTTTAGCACAATAACCTCACCACAGATGGTTTGGCAACGGCGAATACGGCTCGCTGAAGACCCACCATTATCAGATCGCGAGAGCCTTAGCCTATTTACCCTAGGCACTACCTTCATGAGGCTGATGATGAAAAGAACTCCGAGCAATGTCCAAACCAAAGCTCCACCATGAGGTCCAACGTAACATTAAATAACCGTGACGTCCATCGGGACTGAAGAAAAAAACAGCGGCGGAGGTGATGCTTGTGGAGGAGTTCAAGAGCATGGGATGCATCTTCATAGAGTAGAACACACGTATGCGCGCACATGCACACGCACAAAATGAACCACAACTTTGCATCTTCGCAAAAGTATCCGCTCAAGTAATATTTACGATGAAATATACTCACAAGTGGCTAACTGAAAAGTGCTCCCTCCATTTTAAAATATAAGATATTTTAGGTTTGTGAAAAAAATTATCTAAACTTGTTTAAGTGTGTAGGTTCATTTTAAATCCGAGTGAACATACACATTTTAAACAAGTATAAATATATTTTCTTAACAAATTTAAAACATCTTATATTTTGAAACGGAAGGAGTATTACAGTATACATTCATCATGCAGACAAGAAATATGGACGTTTGGGCCTACATTTTGCCTTTTGCACATCCTTTTATACAAACACAAGCATGATCTATTTAGAAATGGATGGAAGACCGAATCGTTCAAGTATACACGGTGTATATATGCGCGGCCGCAGTGCGACCGAAAAAACGCACTCATAAAAGTTTGTTTGTCTCCTTCTAGAAAGCATGATACTAGCGTAGGTATCCCACCGAGTTCTCCGATTCTGCACCGAGACATATGATTAGGAAAAATCGCTATCTCCAAGGATTCCATTCGCTGCATGCACTTGGATTTGAGACGTGTTTTGGCTTTTGCTGACTCTGTCCCCGCAAATAATCTTTCTGTCTCCTCTCTTTTCCAACTTTCTCCGTCTGTCGTTGCTGCACACTCCATGTAATTGGCCTATTATAAAAGGTGATAAAATTTATGGAGACACTACAGGAAACGCTTGGTATGCCGAGGGCTTATTGCCGTCGGCGTAGCCAGAAAAACCCTCGACGTAAGCTACGCCGACGGCTGCCCTCGGCGTACCGTCCTCGGCGGACCCCTCCCTCGGCGGAGCAGGCGTGACCGTCGGCGTAGGACAAGACCGTCGGCGTAGGTCAACGCCGACGGCCTGACGGCGCCCGTCGGCATAGGGACCATCGGCGAACGTCGACAGCGCCGTCACACGGCCAGTTAACGGCACGTCCGCTACGCCGACGGCTAGGCCCTCGGCGTACGTTAGCCACGTGGAGGCAGTGGGGCGGCCTGGCGCAGCTGCTACGCTGACGGCCTCCCCCTCGGCGTACGCTCGCCACGTGGAGGCAGCGGGGCGGCCTGGCGCAGCTGCTACGCCGAGGGCCTTCCCCTCGGCGTTAGTCTGCCACGTGTCAGCAGCGGGGAGACCTGGCAGCAGCGGGCTGGTTCCCTCGGCGTAGCCGTGACCATTTTACGCCGAGGGCAAGCCCGTCAGCGTAGGACCAGCCCAGATTTTTTTTTGCTCACAGCAATGCTCATATCACAGCAATGGTCACAACAATGCCCACCTTTATTTCACACATTGTTCATACATCGTTCATACATCATTCATACAAGATCGTTCATACACCGTTCATACATCATCACACATGCCTACAACTCTGGAGGAGACGGGGTGTACCCGAGATCTCTCCTGGTGACAAGTGGCGACCTCTGGCGAGGGTTGCGTCCAGTAGAAGCAGCAGAAGAGCCACCTGGCGAGGGAGTAGGAGAAGTGTGAAGCTCGGGAGAACCACCTGCAGAATGGCCAGGAGATGGACCATTGTCATGAAGCGGTGTGATCTGACGCCCATCCGGCGAGGCGTGGCCAAAGTGTCGGTTCCCAGAAGCTCCCGTTCCCTACATGTTGCCTACATGTTAGCAACTTGCGAGGCAAAGTAAAGTGATAACCAGTGGGTTAGCAAAGAACTTACCGGTGTCGATGCGTAGTAGGTCCTAGCAAAGCTGTCCTTCGATAGCAAAAATGGCGCCGACCCTGGCATGGGAGGCACGGGCCCTAAATCTCTATTCTGTCCAGTTTGAATATTCACCAACATGGCCTGCAAGATAGTTTAGATGTCAGACCGTAGTACAACAAACGGGGGGAAGTGGTACTTATATATTTTGCAAAAATAAAGGTTCGGACTTACATTTATGTATTGCATGTAGATCGCATTCGCCTCCTGATGCTGCCGAAAGGCCGCCTAATATTCCTCATGAGCGGCATCATAGGCCGCGTCTAACTCAGGCTACAATTTCAAATACAAGGAATCTCGTCAGCGGTTAGCCATGCAGGAACAAAAGTCATAAAGATGATGAAAACGAGAAAAACTTACATCATCTCTGGATCGATGAGGCTGGCCACGAGGCGGGATAGGAGGGCCTCGGCGGGGTAGGTAGCCTTGAGACGGCTGAAGCTCGTGCTGAGGGTAGGCTTGACCTTCTTATTCAGAATCTTGAGGCGTCCATGCTGCAATCCGTGCCCCGACAGGACCAACGACTCCTCGTCGATCTCCGCGTGAATGGGGTCATCCACATGGGGGTGACGAGCCTTCACCATCGCGCTGTAGTTCTCCAAGTCGTTCTGGGCAGTGCCGACGTACACGGGCAACGAGGGTTGAGGCTTCGAGTAATTGGGCTTCTTTCGCCGCATCATCTCATAGACGACGACGTCATGAATCACCTCCCCGGTTTGTGCCTCGGCCACCTGCATCGCGAAAATAAATATTATGCATATGAAGTACAAACATGACGAGAAATACACGCAGTTCGTTCCATGTATATACGTACCACCTTCCCCTTGAAGCAGTCAAAGTTGCGGTTATAGGGTTCGCAGCATAGAAAACAAAAAATTTCCTACGATGGGAACAACTATGTACCAAGATCTATCTACTAGATACAAACAACGGGCGGATGTATATCCGTAGAGAACATACCCTTGAAGACCGACAAAGCTTAACGAGTCCAAACTCGTGGTTGATGTAGACGATCTTTTGCCGATCTCAATCGAGAGGAAGTCCTAGCGCCGCAAAACAGCAGCGCATCCGTGCTCGCACACACGTTCGAGGCACCGAGCAACCTCCGCCTCCTCGCTCCAGCGATGCAGCGGAAGCACAACTCTTTCTTGCCGAATAGCCACCGGGAACATGTATCTCGCTAGTCCGAGACCATGGGGGATAAAGTCTAGAGGGGGAGAGAGATCCTTCACGAGGAGGTGTGAGTGAGAGAGAGGGAGGGGGCTCCTTTTATAGGGAGAGGGGGGCACCCAAGGGGCCATGCGCCCAGCCATGGGGCTGCCCCCACCTCTTCCACATTCATGTGGGTAGACACTCCACTCACTCAAATACCTTTCAATTCCCTCCACTCAAAAACCCACTCAAATTCCCATTAAATTTCCACCAAATTTAATGCAAACTCTCATTAAATAAAACTCCTTTTATTTATTCAGAATTTTGTCAATTACTTTAATGACAAACATTCACATATAACCCCTTGCTAGAATTCTATTTCACATGCATAACCACTTTATGCAATTTCACCCGAAAACCTGTTTTGGTATCTAGTGAAATAAATTCCTGCGCTTGTTCATTCTTTCGGCATGAAACTTTTGCTCCAATTGGATGTCGGTGTCTCTTAAGTGTGTCACCCTACGGTTCGCGAATAATGCGGACATGATCGAGACCCCTCTCGGATCAATAATCAGAAGCGGGATCTGGAGACCCATACTGATGCCCACACATTCAACGATGACTTTCTTGTGATCGTCGGAACCTTTTATGCTAGTATCTTAATCCTTTTGTTTCGCGATATATTACATGTCCGAGATTCGATCATCGGTATCTCCATACCTAGTTTGATCTCGTTACTGACATGCACTCTTTTCTCGTTCCCGTGATATAACATTCTAGTGATCAAATCACTTGCTTGCAAGCTAACCAATGTGATATCATCGAGAGGGCCCAGAGTATATCTATCCGTCATCGGGATGAACAAATTCCACTCTCGATCCATGGGCCTCAACATAACACTTTAGTAGTTATTAACCCATCTTTATAATCACCCTGTTACGGTGTGACGTTTGATGTTATCAATAAACTCTTCCGGTGTTAGTGATTGACATGATCTCATGGTCTAAGGATTAGGATCACTTCGTAAGTTGTTATAGCAATATAAACTCAATGACTTTGATCGTAATGCTATACTTCGGATAATTGTTCATTACATCATTACACTAATGTTGTGACCTCGTTATTAACAACATCCAATGTCCATGATCAGGAAATCTTTGATCATCTTGTTAATCAACGAGCTAGTTTATAAGAGAGACATAACTAGGAACTTCCTTTTTGTTTATTAAACACACATGTATTAGCGTTTCCGTATTAATACAATTATAGCATGTAAAATAAATATTTATCATAAATAAGGAATACGATAATAACCACTTTATTATTGCCTCTCGGGCATATTCCCTTCAGTCTCCCACTTGCACTAGAGACAATAATGTAGTTTGAAAACTTTGCGTATTGAACACCTATGGCTTTCTGGTGTTCCATATACGCAATTGCAAGTGGTTAACATAATCTACGGATCTGACGCTTCAGGTCCGTGTGTATTTGCATGTCTTTGCGTCTCCACTCATCACTCATTCTCCAATGAGATGGTATTGTATAAATTTGGTCTTTTGGTGAGACCTTTAGTTCCTTGGGGTTAAATCACGTCGATACTATTGTCATACAATATATCTTTAGTGTTAGCCCGTTGCGAACCACACCTTAGTTTGATAACAAACTACTTGACACAAATTCCCTCCTTTGCTGCTACTATAGCAGTCATATACTTAGCCTTTTGTTGTAGTATTCGTCACAATGTCTTAACTATGGAATACATCCAAATCCATCATGGAAATTTTCTTTCCATTTCATTGTGCCACCCATAGTTTAAATTGAGATAAACTTAATTTGTATCTTGTGAAAAATTAGTATCAATGTAACGCTTTACAATGAACTATTTGTAATTGTTTGTCACCTCTACACAAATATATTCTTAGTTCTTCCAAAAGATCATAAGAATATTCTCACTATCGTCCAATGATCATTTTATGATTCATTCTGGTATATGCTCATAACACTTAGAGCATAGGACATATCTGGATGTGTACATATCATGGTATGATTTATCAAAACATTCTCGTGATTTCACTCATCAAGTGTCAAAGCACTTGAATCTTGTTTCACTTATCAAGTGTCGATACACTTGAATCTTGATTCAATTCCTTTCCATGCGACAAGAAGCATTTCTTGTCGTTTCTATATTGAACTCTTTCAATATCTCATATATGTACGTTTGGCACAACCATATTGGCGTCATAGTCTATCCACTATAGACATTCATGCTAAATATTCGGGTTTTGCCTAAGTATTTCATCAAAATGAAATTCTTAACCTTTGTCAATAAAAGATACATCATTTCCAATCAACAAGATGTCCTCCACATAATGTATTAGAAATATGTCTTAGCGCTCCCACTTAATTTCTTGCAAATGCAAGCATCTTCATCGTCTCGTGATGAAAACTCCTTTTTCATCATGGTGAAGATTCCAACTCCGCGATGCTTACTTCAACCGTTGAAGTTTGCATGCCCTTTTTTAGCATCCTTTGAATTAACAAAACCCTTTGGACCGTGTCATGTACACGTTCTAGGTAACCATTCTATTAGAAGAACTTTGTTTTGTTTATTCATCTACCATATACCAAATTATATGTAGTGGTTGCTACTTTAATCCGTCCAGACTAAATATCGTTATGAAAGATCAAATCTTGTCATAGTCAACTCTTTGAACATTGTCATAAAATACTTTACAACATGTCGACTATTTCATAGATGTGAAACATCCATGTCTGTTTCTTTATATATCCAAATACGACCGATAGGTTTTTACACCTTTTCGGAGGGTCTTCCAAGTTCAAAACTTGATTTCTCGTGTATGGAACTATCACGGATTTTATGGCTTCAAGCCATTTGATGGAGTCAGGGCCCATCATCGCTTCTTTGTATGTAGTCGGTTCATCATTGTCAAACAATAATGATTTACTCTCAAATCTCAGCATTTGATTTGTTTATCCGACCGACTTGGTTCAATAAGAATTTAGATCTCCGTGACCACAACCTTTGAGGCACATAAGCTATGAGTATTATGGCAGCCTCCGGAACCATTTTCGGCGCTGCGCAACTCAACACATTTAGCTAAGGTTCGTTAACCTTATCAAAGTTCTATTGTCCTCCCACTTAACATTTATGAAAAATTCCTTCTTCAAAAAACTTCATGTTTCAAGCAACAAACCCTTTTGTCCTTGGTGTTATGGAGGAATAACCAATTGTTATTCGAAATAACCTACAAAGACATGCTCATCTGGCTTCGGTTGTAAACATCTTACTTATGTTTAGCATACCAAAATTTAAGAAATGACAACTTGGATTTTACCCCAAACGGATCAAGATGGAGCTCTTTTTAGTGTAAAAGCGGAAGTCTCTAAAGCTTTAATCTTTTAAAACATAATGGCAGTTTTATAAATAACACCTTTGATCCAACCATGTTAAACAAGGTTTCATTACAAATCTCAAACACTCCATACTCCTATGGTGTTTAGGGAGATGTAAATCTAGGTGTTTTGCTAAACTTGCAACTCAAATAAATCCCTTTATGATAAAATCATAATTCATTTATTTTCTTGTTACACTTGTAACTCAAATAAATCCCTTATGATAAAATCATAAACCATTTATTTTCTTGTCACAATGATTTTCACTTCATCTTGAAAGTCTTTGAATGTTTTCAAATATTTCACACTTCTTTCTCATTAAGTGAACATTCACTCAAATTTCTGGAGAAAGCATATAAAATTGAAATCCATCGCTTACGACTATACATAATGGACTACATACATCGATATGTATAAATTCCAATAATTTAGTCGTTCATTCTTCTTTGGCCTTTGAACGAAGTTTTAATTATCACGTGGAAAGTCTCACAAGCGTCACTTGATAAAATCAAAGACTCCAAAAATCCATGAATATGGATATTCTTCATATTTTTTTCCAATATAGTTTAAACAGCGATGTCACTTCGTAAGTGTCTTTCAATCATTTGTCTTGCGACATTTTATCATTAGGTTTTATGGATGTGATTTCTTCAACTAGATTTGTAGATCATCCATCTTATATGGAATAAGGTAATTATTTGAACAACCTTTGTTCTCATAATACCTGATTTAAATAACAATTATTAAAACAAATCTTAAAGTCAAGCTTTGATGTCAACGAGAAATACAAATAACGGTTTGTTTGTTTTCGATGAACATCATCACATATTCTCTTGCTAGTTACTTAGGCCATTGTGGTTTATGAATTGTGTCGTTCCGTATGAAATTTCATACCAACCAATTCGGTATCCAATACCCAAGAACCACATTGTTTAACAAGCAAAGAATACAACCATAACATGTATATCATATATATACCTAAATTGGATATTTCCAATCTTTTCTTTTCTGCCAAATATATTTTATAGATTCTCTTTCAGCATTTCCTTTTCCTTTTTAAAAGAATCTATCAACATCAAAAGTGGCGCCATATACATGACACATAGTCCAAAGCGTGTATATTCAAATAATAATACCTTTGGACTTGCACTTTGAAGTAGATCACCATCATCAAAATGATCGGTATTCTTTCAAAATCCATTCTTTAGTAATCTTTTAGTGTAGTAAACATTTTACATACATATTCTATTCACCCTTATCATGACAGCTTTCATGATCAAGCTACTTTAGCTTATAAAGGCGAATTATGAGTATAACGTTACTTTCCAAAACCCTTTTGGATTATTAGGATGTCTAGCATCTCCAACCTTCGTAAATTCTCATCCAATATGAGAACATATATTATACTCTATCATATTGCAACCAAAACATTGTTTCAGATATCGTTATATCTGCCACACATGATGGTTTCTGAAACAATTCTTTCAGCTCCTAGATAAACTTGATATTAAAACAATCAAGAATCATGGGAGGCAAAACATGATAGTTAAGATACTAATACTGAAATTATTACTCTCGATTTAATACCAACTATTAAATTTCACAGAGTAAATAGAGTTTGCTGAAAGTTTGCAATAGGACTTTAAACTTTAGATTGACACTCAACACAATACGATACCAGTTCGTAAAGTATATATCCAGAATTCTATAGTTCTATTATCTCAATTAAAACTATGCATAAGGTGGTGAACGAATGCCAATGACTACAACAAATTATGCAAATTCACTTTGATTTAATTTATGATAAATTGAGTTCTACTAATCCAAATTAGAAATGAACTCCCACTCAAAAACGACATCTCTCGTGTCTTTTTGGTGATTACATGAACCAAATCCACTACACCAAGTCCGATCATCACGTGAGTCGGTGTAGCTTAAAAGGCGAGCATCCATATGGTCATCATATCAAAAACATATGACTCATGCTTAACCTTTCGGTCCGTGTTCCGAGGCCATGTCTGTACATGCTAGGCTCGCCAAGTAAAAACCTTAGTATTCGCGTGTGTAACTGTCTTACACCCGAGATATGCTCGTGGATTCAAGTACACCCGATCATCACATGATGTCTTGAAGCGACGAAACATTGTCGGTGCATACTTAAGGAAGAACACATTTTTATCTTGATATCTAAATGAGGGATCATCTTATTATGCTAATAAAACGCCAAACAAGCAATATAAGATGAAATCAAACATCTCCATCATGTGTACCGTGGTATGATCTCTATCATACCTTTATGTGTAAGGCCAAGGTCTATGGAACTTACACGCTATGTGTGTTGTAAGAGTATCATATCATACTTCTACTTACAACATCACCATATCATAACACTAGCCCAACAACAATCTAAACTAGACGCCTCTAATTTATCCATTGCAAGTTTTACGTGGCTTAGGGCTTTCGAAGATAGAACCGTTCTTACCTACGAACATGAACCACAACGAGGATAACCAAATTGTTGACAACTCGTTGAAAATTAGATATTGACTATAGTAGGAGAGACAGACACCCGCTAGACACTTATGCAAAACTAGTTGCATGTCAAGCGTGGAACAAGTCTCATGTGCGAGGACATGTAAAGTTTGTCCGGGCCGCTTCATCCCACTATGCCACCAATATCCAAAGTACAACTAAGAAGCAATAAAATGATCATCATCGCCCACATACTCATATGTGTACTACCCGTGCAAAGCATCTACGCATAGATCCGGCTCTGATACCACTATAGGGTTCGCAGCATAGAAAACAAAAAATTTCCTACGATGGGAACAACTATGTACCAAGATCTATCTACTAGATACAAACAACGGGCGGATGTATATCTGTAGAGAACATACCCTTGAAGACCGACAAAGCTTAACGAGTCCAAACTCGTGGTTGATGTAGACGATCTCTTGCCGATCTCAAGATCGAGAGGAAGTCCTAGCGCCGCAAAACAGCAGCGCATCCATGCTCGCACACACGTTCGAGGCACCGAGCAACCTCCGCCTCCTCGCTCCAGCGATGCAGCGGAAGAACAACTCTTTCTTGCCGAATAGCCATCGGGAACATGTATATCGCTAGTCCGAGACCATGGGGGATAAATTCTAGAGGGGGAGAGAGATCCTTCACGAGGAGGTGTGAGTGAGAGAGAGGGAGGGGGGCTCCTTTTATAGGGAGAGGGGGGCACCCAAGGGGCCATGCGCCCAGCCATGGGGCTGCCCCCACCTCTTCCACATTCATGTGGGTAGACACTCCACTCACTCAAATGCCTTTCAATTCCCTCCACTCAAAAACCCACTCAAATTCCCATTAAATTTCCACCAAATTTAATGCAAACTCTCATTAAATAAAACTCCTTTTATTTATTCATAATTTTGTTAATTACTTTAATGACAAACATTCACATATAACCCCTTGCTAGAATTCTATTTCACATGCATAACCACTTTATGCAATTTCACCCGAAAACCTGTTTCGGTATCTAGTGAAATAAATTCCTGCGCTTGTTCATTCTTTCGGCATGAAACTTTTGCTCCAATTGGATGTCGGTGTCTCTTAAGTGTGTCACCCTACGGTTCGCGAATAATGCGGACATGATCGAGACCCCTCTCGGATCAATAATCAGAAGCGGGATCTGGAGACCCATACTGACGCCCACACATTCAACGATGACTTTCTTTTGATCGTCGGAACCTTTTACGCTAGTATCTTAATCCTTTTGTTTCGCGATATATTACATGTCTGAGATTCGATCATCGGTATCTCCATACCTAGTTTGATCTCGTTACTGACATGCACTCTTTTCTCGTTCCCGTGATATAACATTCTAGTGATCAAATCACTTGCTTGCAAGCTAACCAATGTGATATCACCGAGAGGGCCCAGAGTATATCTATCTGTCATCGGGATGAACAAATTCCACTCTCGATCCATGGGCCTCAACATAACACTTTAGTAGTTCTGAACCCATCTTTATAATCACCCTGTTACGGTGTGACGTTTGATGTTATCAAGAAACTCTTCCGGTGTTAGTGATTGACATGATCTCATGGTCTAAGGATTAGGATCACTTCATAAGTTGTTATAGCAATATAAACTCAATGACTTTGATCGTAATGCTATACTTCGGATGATTGTTCATCACATCATTACACTAATGTTGTGACCTCGTTATTAACAACATCCAATGTCCATGATCAGGAAACCTTTGATCATCTTGTTAATCAACGAGCTAGTTTATAAGAGAGGCATAACTAGGAACTTCCTTTTTGTTTATTAAACACACATGTATTAACGTTTCCGTATTAATACAATTATAGCATGTAAAATAAACATTTATCATAAATAAGGAATACGATAATAACCACTTTATTATTGCCTCTCGGGCATATTCCCTTCAGCAGTTTCCCGCGCAGTGTGTTCCACCATCGCCTCGGTTATCCGCGTTCCGCATCGACAAGGCTGCAAACTCCTCGTCTTCTCTGAGCCACCTCGTCCTAACCAGCTCCTCCCATGCGAGTCGATGTGGCTCGGCCCAATCGGGGATAACCTGAAAATGCAATACTCAACTCCAGACAATGCAATGGCAACTTAGCAGCAATGTAGAATCTCATTGAAATTCACACAAGCCCCAAGCAACTTAGCAACTTCACACAAGCCCCAAGCAAAGTCCTCTCCGCCTTCTCCTGGTCCTCCTCAGCAACACGGTAAAAGCACTTCAATCATGCATAAGAGTCACGAGTTAGCACGGCGGGGTCATCAAGTATGAACATAACTCGAGAAATATGCCTTACCCAAAACTTGGTGATGACAACATCAGCAGCTGTCGGAAAGCCTGTGACACGGGTAGTCTGGTAGTCCGCCCAAGTAGTAGCTAGCTTCTTGTCACCCTCGTGGGTAATGTGATAGCTCGGCCAGAACTTCCTAATCAGAGCTCCAACGAGGCTGTTAGGAAGGCGAGCCTTGGTCCCCGGAGGAAATGTCCAATTGCTGCACAATAATAAACATTAGTACACATGCCAAATTATTTATGACCAACATGAAATAAAATGTTTTAAATTGCCAAATTAGAACACTTACTCAAGGCCATCTGGAATAATAAGGGCTTTCGCCTCCTGATTCCTAGGCTCAAACTTCTCCTCAGGAACTCCCGATTCCCCACGATTCCGCAATTTCTTCGGCCCCACCAACTCGCGGCTAGTGTCCGCCTCCGTATCGGTCCCCGCCTCCCTCTCGGTCCTCGCCTCCCTCTCAGACTCTGTCTCCCTTTCGGACTCTTCCTCCCTCTCGGCCCTGAAAGGCTGCTCTGTCAGGAACAACTCAGGAGCCACGTCGCCAGAAGCAGAGGGTGGTGGGTCAAAGTCCAGGCCTCCCCCCGTGGCACCTCGTCCTCCTCGACCTCGGCCTCGACCCCGTCCTCCGCCAGCAGGAGCAAGATCGGGGTAACACGGATTGGGATTTGACTGTCTCCCACTCCGTGTAACTCTTTTCTTGCACTGCTTCATCGCATTAAGCAAGGACGAACTGGTTGCCTTGCCGCTGCTCATATTGTTCAATCACCTGCATTAAGTAAGAGAAAACAGTTAAGCACAAAGGCATAATAAAATGTATACACAAATAATAAAGGCATAATGCAATTAAGAAAACAGTTAAGCACAAAGACAAAATAAAATGCATTAAAAAATAATTACTCACTATCATTTTCATTCTCATTCTCACTATCACTATCTTTTGAGTAGAAATCTGGATTCTCATCGAAGGGTGTAGGCTCATCATCGTTGTCATTCTCGGTATGGAGCTTCTCGAGCATACTTATGTCATGTAGATTCACCACTGACTCACCCCGAGTTTCTATATCGTTGGAGCATACTTATGTCTCGGTATGGAGCTTCTCTTGTTTTGTGTTTGTTTAGGTCATAGGGTGATGTAAAACCATGTTGGTTCACAAGTTGGGGCACTATCCTACCCGGTTTCACCAGAACAAGGAGATTCCCTCTTATACGGGTCCAGAACCTTCGCTTCTAGGTTAGAGCGCATGCATGCGAGGGGGGACACATGCAAGCACCTATACCAACCTCTCACCACACTCACACACATATGCTAGGGACACATGCAAGTTTTCCTCTGATTCCGATGTTCTCGTGGTCTACCTCCGACGAAACCCTGATCTGTGCACACTCGGATCGTCTACCCCCCTATACGTTCCTCTGACAGGGGTAGCCCGGCGTAGCTCTCTCTTGTTTTGTGTTTGTTTAGGTCATAGGATGGTACATGCTATATCTACAAGAGAAACTATCGTCCGCTTCTCAGTAGGGTTGACAGAACCACTTGCGATAAAAGCATTGAATCTTTGAACAGCTTCTCCAAAATGTGTGATACATAAAATTCACACACATTTCATGTGGGCGTGGAGAGTGCTATTCAGAACCACATACAATAATAACACTTACAAACATATAGAAATTTATCGGGGTGTGAGAAGATTCGCAACGACATTTCATGTGGGCGTGGAGACTGCTATTCAGAGGATACGAAATCATCCAATTAATAAAAAAAGAACATAAATAATTGATATAAATATAAAATAAGTGTGCAAGTAGAAAGGAAAAAATGCAGATGGCTACGCCGAGGGTCACCGTCGGCGTACGTGATGGGTACGCCGAGGGTCACCATCGGCGTATTGGGGATGGCGCTATGCCGAGGGTCGCCGTCGGCGTAATGGCCGACACCGTTAGCGCGCCGTCCGCGCTGGCCGGTATGTGCCACGCGTCCCCTGGCTACGCCGAGGGCCTCACTATGCCGAGGGTGACCGTCGGCGTAGGGTATACTACGCCGAGGGCTGGCGACTTGGGCTGGCCTGGTCCGGTCCTACGCCGACGGCCCCGACGTTTGGCCGTCGGCGTAGCAAGCGGCCGTCGGCGCATCTGGCCATTCCTGTAGTGAGAAAGCATGATCACTTAGGTCATGGCCAACGCTGGACCACTGCCTCACAGATCCACGTCGAATGGTCAGTTGCCGTGAAGATGACAAAGAAAAAGACATATGTTTGCAGAGCGAAGCGGTCGTATGCAGAGGAGTCCGCCGCTCCAAGAGAAAAGGAAGAGAGAGAAGAGGAGAGATGATCCGGATGAGAAAATAAAGCTGCCAACCCATAAATGGTGAGACTGTCGTTTGCATTGGGTGATTGTCAGTTTGGACGGTAGCTTTACCATGAATATCTACATAGATCGGATGGGGTAGGTCAAGTCCATCTCCACTCTCCGGTGGATTTGATCTGCTGAGCATCCCTCAACAAAAAAAAATTCTGAAGTTCTGAGCACGATGGGCCAGGCAAGGTACATAGATACCGTCCAAGGTCAATGCAGGCCAGGCTAGCTGGGCCGAGATTTGTGATGCTAGGGCCTGGGGGCAACAAAATGCATTGCCAAATAAAGATGAACATTTTCCTTCAATAGACCATACTTTGGGGACAGTCAAGAGTCAACCATGGGTAATCGCCAGTAGCAAGCTCGTTCATGCTAATTCTGAATCTCTACATCGCTTAGTTAGCTTATGAAATTTCAGATTTTGTTCTGATCTCTAGGATATGATGGTGTGTCATCAGTACTAAAAGAGAATTAGATCAATGTTGTGTCTTTGGCTGGGCATAGTGCACATATATGCGAACTGCAACGAGTCAACGAGTCCAATCCTTTTCATATGAATCTAAATAAATTGCATGTATCTGTACACTAAAACATGTCTATATTCATATGAATCTAAATAAATTATAGTCACTTATTTCTGAACGGAAAGAATATTAAAAAACACCTTTTATTTTAGTGACAGTGAATGATTAGGATGTGCATCTTGAAACTTGAAATTATATTACAACTTCACCTCGACTCTGTTTAGCTGTCAATATAGAATTTCATGTATTTGCTTCTAGCAAAGCTTGACGAATGATGTGCGAAATGAACACGTAAATTGACTGAAACGATTGACTCTTACTTTTCTTCTCACCTGAGAGATAAAAGTCCCATGAAATCCTTGATTTTATTGATGTTCTCTATTCATCATTTCTTCTGACCCTCCGAGACGTACTCCGATGACAAGTTTTAGTTCCTTGTTCCGAGTTTATGTTTTGCCTTAGCAAAGAAAGATTCCTTTGTTGGGGTTGTTTTCTTTTTCCTCGAAAAAGGCTTTCATCTAGCTATATTAATATAGCAACGGTTTAAGATCGCTGTTGGACTAGACAACACAACGTCCAAAAGAAACAACAAAGAAAACGAAGAAGAAAAAGAAAAGAAAAGAAAACCGACAACAGTGGCTCGACGGAAACTAGGATGACCCGCAACCGCTGCACCCTCTAGAGAATTTCCACCACGCTCCTAGTGTTTCGAAGCGTCACGTACCAAGCAACACCTCTAAGAAGGAAAACGACGAAAACGACGTTGCTGTCCGGACTAGTCCTAAGGTTTTTCCTGATACGCTACGGGGGTGGGGAAGAGATACACTGACACCCTTCAAGAAGGATGGCGTCACCACGTTGGTGTCTGGACGACAAAAATTTCTCCCGACCTCTCAAAAACCACACTCCCGGACGCTTCGAATTGCTCCACCAAGCTCGCCGCCCACCAGCACACGCCACCATGGTCTTGCAGTCACCACCGTCGTCTCATCATGACCCATGATGTAAGGCTGGTATGACCGAAAAGAAGCAACTTCGGCGGAGGTCGGCGGTAGAGTGACACGCGGGAGGGAACTACCTCCACCGCCGGAGGGCAATAGCCGATCGGATGTAACAGCAAGGGAAAACCAGACCCTCTCTGGTCCAGCCGAGCCCAAAAGGACCCGTGAAGTCCTGCTGCCATACTGCAGCAAAAGTGTCACCGTCGCTGTTAACTCTAGCTCTAGTCTCTACACTCCTCCGTTCATCAGAGAGTCCGCCGCCACTGCTGACCCCCGCCGCCAAGCAGCAAGGGCTGTTTTCTTTAGAAGGATGCACCTATTGTAGCTGTTAATTAATGGCTGTGGGGAGTTCAAGGGTTGTCTGATTCTGTCATGGCAAATATGGCATTTTATGTTTTTATTTGACTTCGTGACTTGACTTTGCCACGGCAAATACAACAATGTTTAATTTTTGCAAGGACCTAAGAAGTCTTCATTCCTCTATAAATACTGTTTTCTTGCAAGGGTATATGTTCACACTCATGGCTAATAAGCGATCACCAATTCATCATTATTAGATATAACTTCCCAAGCTCAACCCATGTGAGCTAACTACTAGAGACGGGATGAGAGTCTCGTTTCTGGTCTTAGTTTTGAGCCTATTCCCCCTATAGTACTAATAATTCCTAACAAACATCAACTGTTACACGACTACCAGGAAAAAAAGGGTAGTACATTCTCTGATGTAGTAGCTAGAGAAGATGCAGCCAGGTTGACTTTCAGAACATCACAATAAGGTCCAGCTACCTGCCAATACATACACAATATTTACTTAAAGAATTACTACCTATAATAGGCCCTAGCCAACCCGCCTCCTAGGAGCTTCCCCGCGCGCGCGGCCGTCTTCCGTTCGATGAGCCTTGCACAGTGCGCGCGCCATGCCGCTTTGTTCGCTGGCCGTCGGATGTCGTTGTTCGTTTTGCACCTCTTCCTTTCGCCGATGGGGCAATGACGCCTGGGTCCATACGCGCACGGGCCCGCATGTTAGCGACGGCCGCCTAGGGTCGTGCGCGTGCATGAGCCCCTCGTCCTCGGTCCACTGTTCCCCTCGCCCTGTCCGTCCCGCCTCCTCCTCGCTTCACTGTTCTTCTCCCCTCCTGGCCACTCCGCCTCCCCCCAGGCCCCTCCCGACCACCGCCCCGTCCTCGGCCTCGCCCTGTCCGCCCCGCCTCCTCTGTTCCCCTCGCCCCGGGCACTCCGATGTTCTTCTCGCCCTGGCCGCCTCGTCTCCCCCCTCCCGAACACCACGCCTCCTCCCAGATCCATCGCCTCTGCCCTAGGCCGCGTCGCTCTCTCCTTCTCCTGCGCTTCTTCTCGCCCTGGCTGCCTCATCTCCCCCTCCCGAACACCACGCCTCCTCCCAGATCCATCGCCTCTCCCCTAGGCCGCGTCCCTATCTCCTTCTCCTGCGCCTTCGATGCTGGACTCGCCGGCTCCCAACGCTCCGCTCGTTGGAGGACCAGGAAGGAGGGGCGGAGGGACGTGAAGGAGAAGGAGGGGTGCGACGGAGAAAAGGAGAAGAAGGGGTGCGACGGAGGAGACCTAGGCAGGAGAGGATGGACCATCGCTTTCTTCAGTCCGAGGTCGTCCTCTCTCGTCCTCGTCCTCTCTCGGCCCCGTGCCTACCATGCCAACTTCTCTCTGTCTTTTTTTGCTCATGCATCTTATTAAACTCCCGTTCTTATCTAGCAGTGAAGGAAATCGACCTATCAATGGTTGTTTATGTGTAAAATAGCCATGAAGAATTCTGTAGGGGCGACAACACCGCAAGATAGAAGGAAATAATATCCAATTGACCAATTTGAAAGGAAGAAATCTGAAGAAATTGTAAGCGCCTCCACTGGACATACTGGGAGCGAAGATGACGCCGCCTACACGTATAATTGGGTATCTTGTTCTCACTTGAACTTAGTTTGCCGAAATGGTTTGAATTATATATAGATTTTACTTCAGAAAAATCTATTATTGTGTACCCACTATTTTGCATTTCTACTGATGTATAGATACGATGAGGATTTGGTAATTAATCAGATAAAAGACACCAGTAAGCTTTAGTCTAACTGATGTTACATGCAGATTTTTCTTACTCCGTGCACGGGTAGGCATATGAATGAGAAAGTCATCTGGTCAAAATTCGTAGTAGCTTATGTATGAATCAATATGCTTTTGGAAATCAAAGCATTTATAAGAAATGGGTTACATTTGTTTTAAATTGGGATTAATGGCTGAACTCATGCTTCTATTTTGTTGACAATATAGATAGGATGAGGATTTGGTAATTAATCAGATAAAAGACACCAGTAAGCTTTAGTCTCACTGATGTTACATGCAGATTTTTCTTACTCCGTGCACGGGTAGGCATATGAATGAGAAAGTCATCTGGTCAAAATTCGTAGTAGCTTATGTATGAATCAATATGCTTTTGGAAATCAAAGCATTTATAAGAAATGGGTTACATTTGTTTTAGATTGGGATTAATGGCTGAACTCATGCTTCTATTTTGTTGACAAGGTAAACATTTCCATATCACCATTGCTTGTAATAGTATATTACTGGGGAAGCACAGGTTGGAATGTTTAGCACTTCAGTTCGTAGATCAACTATGTTGCTTAACTACAATATTGGTTATGTTGTCTCGATGATATATGTCCCTTGATAGGCCTTTACTGATTTTTGGGAGTTCTATAATTTTACCATGTTACAATAGAAATTGTTCCTCTCTGGTGCTGCTGCTTATTCTATTCAGAATTCCCCTTTGCGGATTGCTGTTATCTTAGGCGCTAAAGATTTGTGTTTGTATGGGATTGGTACATGGGATAAGACTTCTATTTGTTCTATTTCGCTTCATCTTGGTTAGTGTCATGATTTTCCTCTTTTGCTGTCCCTGCCGTTGCAGGGAACTAGGCAATGTTAAATTGAAAAGGCGGGATCGAAACAAGGCTATAGACCAACTGAAGGGGTGGGTGTTCTGATCTAGCCTGTCATGTTTATGTTAAGGTCCGCGGAGTATGTAGTCAGGTCCGGGAGATAAATACATGCTGTGGCTACCTCATGATGTGCTAAATGTAAGGTACAGACTTTTTGTAGTACGAGAACCCCTACTGATTTGTTTGCAATAGTTTTTTCCCCTTTTAACAGACTCGCATGGTGTGAATCGTGTATTTTCAACTTGGCCAGCCATGTATCGAAATTACAATAATGCTTAGCTAAATTCCATCCACATTACATAATGGTACGTTGACTAAGACTGACCTAAGGACTAGCCAGGTTTTGGATTGGAGCAATTTTTTGAATCATTCAAGAAACATCTATCTCATACGGTTCTTATCAAAGAATGATACTAAGTGATTTTTTCAGAAAAAAAATACCAACTCAAATGACGCAATAAGAGGAGTAAGAAAAACCTAAACAAAAATGGTGTGACTAGATGTCTCAACTAGGTCATTTTGTTGTTGGAAAGTCTGAGTGTAGTTGATATCTTCTTCATATTAATCTATTTCCTTTATTTAAAATACCACACATGGAAGAAACATTAGATTAATTAAAAGTGCGACATACTACACATGACATAATTACCGAGCCTACTTAATCAAAGATGATATGCTACACAACACATCATGAATTAATTCACAAACCTATGCGCCGCACACAGTCCAAACCATGGCATATAACCACTGAGGCACTGACATTCCTAGTTACATACTTGGTAATCAAATTATTAAAGCATTCACAATATTTCATCGATATGATACTTATACAAAGATCAAGTCATCAAGAATTAATATTTTAAAAAACTCCTCCCAAGTCGTCTCCGCCTAGGGTGACTCCGGAGGCTCCCATAACCCTAACCGCCACTCTCCCCTTGTATCTTGATGGCGCCCATTACTTGTCGTGGGACGCTTCGTTGGAAACCCCAAGAGCAAGGTATGAAGCAGCACAACAACAAGTTTTCCTCAGTAAGAAACCGAGGTTATCGAACTAGTAGGAGAAAGGAAACGTCACACAGGTGTTGCAAGCAACGCGGAGACCTGCACAATACAAACTTAAGACTTTGCCCCAACAAATCAGTGAGGTTGTCGAGCTCACCGGTTTGCTGTAATAAAGGATTAAACGTATGGTGTGGAAGATAATGGTGGTTTGCAGCAAGTAAACATGTAACAGTGGAAGATGTATCAATGGTAAAGATTGGACCGGGGTCCATAGTTCACTAGAGGTGCTCTCCTTAGATAAACAACATGGCATGAAGGGTAAACAAATTACAGCGGGGCAATTGAAAGGAACTGAGCAAGGCATAACAATGCAATTACTAGTCAGAAAGATCATATGAGGCTGATTGGGAAATACAACAATATATATAGACCGCTATCCAACTGCATCTATGACTAGAAGTCTACCTTCAGGTTATCATCCGAACCCCCTTCAGTATTAAGTTGCAAGCAACAGACAACTACTTTAAGCAAAGTGTGTAAGGTAAACAGTCCACATGTTTCATGAACAAAAGACCGTTGTTTTCTCCCTAGTAGCAACAACACATCTACAACCGAAGAGATTTCTGTCACTTCCCTTGGAAACTAGAGGCATGAACCCACTATCGAGCATAAATACCCCCTCTTGGAGTCACTAGCAACTACTTGGCCAAGATAGCTACTAACAACGGAGAGCATGCAAGATCACAAACAACACAGACATGATAGAATCATAAAGATAAAACTATTAATCAAACCAACATAATAATCTCAATATCCATCGGATCCCCCAAAACACAGCATGCATGATTACAAATAGATTAGATCTTGATCATGAACGGAGCTCACAAGATCTATACATGAAGGCACAAAGGAGGAGATACAACCATCTAGCTACTACATGGACCCATAGTCCAAGGTGGAACTAGTCACGCATCATACCGGAGAGAAGGCCTCCGGGATGATCTCCCCTCCGGCAGGGTGCCGGGAAGAACTTCAGCCCCCCCGATCTAGGGACGATGGTGGTGGCGGCTACAGACGATTTTGTGGATTTCTAATCAGGTACTCAGGGTTTCTGCATCGAGGGCTTCTTATAGGCGAAGGGGCGAGACCGGGAGGCGGCCTGGGCCACCAACCTTAGCCAGGCGCGGGCCCACCTGCCCCCGTGCCTGCGGTGGGTCTGGCCCCCCTGGCTGGCCCCTCCGGCTCTCCTTTGGACTTCTCGTTCCCCATGGAAAGTAATTGAATTTGTCCTTTTTCCCCTCCAATTCCGAGAATATTACTTTACTATCTTTTCTGAAACCAAAAACAACAGAAAACATGCATCTGGCACTGTTGCAACTTGTTACTAGGTTAGTACCAGAAAACATGTAAAAAACACCTCAAAGTGTGGACAAGTAAACCAAAGTAGATACAAAACAAGCATGGAGCATCAAAAATTATAGATACGTTTCCAACATATCAACATCCCCAAGCTTAACTCCTGCTCGTCCTCAAGTAGGTAAGTGATAAAAAGAATAATTTTTGAGGTGACATGCACCCTCACAATAAAGATCCAACCATTTGCAAGCATTGAAAGCTGGGATCAAAGAACTCTAAACATGTGCATGAAAGATGGAGTTCTAACAATAGGACATAGTAACTATGCATGCAACATGGCAAGCTACAAACAAATATCATGAATAACATGCATTGAAAAACATTTGTTTGTTTCACATGCAGAAAACATAGCATAGTGGCAATCAGCTTGTCCCTCATAGAGTATAAATATAGATGCATAGGACACCTACAAAGTTCACAAGGGTGACTAGAAACAAGTAGTACAAGAACATGTAATAACACAATATGCATCAATTAATAAGCTTTGGAACACTGCACACAGAATGACAACAATGCTCTCTTAATGGTGCCTAAAGGTAGAAGGTGGAGACTCAATAATGGTGGGAGAAAGGCCTTTTGTAATGGAAGCAGGGATTACAAGTTTCAAAAAGAGCTTCCAAAAATTATGGTACTTGTTAGCTTTCAGCCCGCATTACCCCTATCATAAGCATCTTGAAGTGGTTAAGGTTAAAGTGGCAAAGCTAGAGTATATGCTTGATGAAGTATAAGTTGGCAATCTCATGCCCCTTGATACGAGGGCCACACCTCATGCATACTCAACTTTGGGTCCAGGTAAGTTCTTGTCACTGTAAGTATTTGCATATCATTGAGAACCGCCAACGGGGTACCCCTTGCACATGGTACAGGAGCTTTCCCATAACCAAAATGACAAGGCAAGCAGACAATGAGCATCTCAGCAATATTTTTATTTACCATATGCATAGCTTTTTATTGAGGATGCTTTATAGATAGCTCATTATGGTGATGCTACAAGTTTCCACCATGATTAGGCATGGCTTAGGCTAGCGGCCCAGGCGTTTCTCTAACAGAGGATACAAACTCCATGGACTTACAAGTCCCCTCTTTATTTCACACCGGTGACATCCATAGACAAAAGAACATGATATCAACTGAGTACAACAAGGTACAAGTGCAATGTTGAAAACGTTCTCCGTGGCAACACAGTTCTGCTAATTCCAACTTATAAGTGCAAGCATATACAACAAAGTTGTCACAATGGTTCAAGTTTATTAGGGCAAGGAATAAAGTGTGCCATCAAGTTCGTGAGGGCTTTAATCACTAAGTTTTCACATAACAAAATAGTTTTTAATTGGAAGATAGTTGAAAACAAGAATATACTTGGAATGGTGTAACACACCATGCATAGGAGTTTATAGTGGACACTTTGGAATAACTTGGTTTTTTGGGAGTTGTAAGCATGAGTAGAACTTAATCATACAAGTGGAGGCTAGCAAAAGACTGGGAGCAACCAACTAAGAGAGCAATAATGGCCATAATCATGCAATGCAACAAAGCAAACTAATCAAAGCAAAGAGTGGTACTACAAGTCAAGGACTAAATGATCATAGAGGCTAATGGTGACTTTTCATAGTCATAACATGGTGTGAGCATGTGCCAAGTAAACCCAAGCAAAGCATCAAAGGAGAATACCACGATACTATGATTTTGCATGCTAAAACAACGCATAATTTCTTCAAGGCACACTAAGCAATCCCAATTGTTTGGAACAAGACATGCTACAGCAATAATCACTAATAATAATGCTAAAACAACACCTAGCATGTCATGCTAAAGTCTAAGTCATAGTCAATGCAAGCTCCTCTTGCATTTACAAGCAAGAACCAACTACTCCTTTCCAACACCAAGCAAACTTATTTGCAAAACAACACAGCGAGAACGGGGGTGCAAACTAATTTATTCAAGCAAACTAAACAACCTAAGAAAAGAAAACGAAAACTAAGACGCTCCAATAACAACACAACTGTGCATGAAACAATAAAAACGAAGTGTCTAGACAGACCGAAGCTTTTTATTGATGAAGAAGGGGATGCTTTGGGCATCCCCAAGCTTTGACGCTTGTACCTCTTGGATATTTCTTGGGGTGACACCATGGTGGCATCCCCAATCTTGAGCTTTTGTCCATTCTTCATCTCATTGCATCATTCTCTCTCCACACCTGAAATTATTCCTACATACAAAATTTCACACGATCTTCATTAGCAACATTAGCTTATTCAAAAGATATTAGACCACTGGCAAAGCTTTGGAACATCAAGGATTTTCACTAAAAACACAAGCTACTATAGTAACTCCTTCAAAAAGCTCAATTTACCTAAAGAGAACTCAAAAAGGAATCAATAAGAAACAAATGCAAATAATGGCAGAAATTTGTCAAAACAGACCAGCTGGTAGAAACGATTTTTTTCGAAAATCTTCTGTTGCTCAAATCAAAAAAGTGTTGAACCAAAGAAAGTTAGCTAACATACTGGGGGATTTATTCGTAAATTTTGAGCTCAATCCGAGTTATAGAGCCTCCTCACGAATTTTTTTGGTGGAGGACAGAAATCTGTTTCGGGACAGCAACTCCCCAAATCTTACTTCCCTCTCATTAGAGGTCATTCTTGGCACAAAAATCAAACAAAAAGGATAAGAAGAGGTTATTACAAAAGAAATAACTTCCACGACTCAAGGAAACTCTTGGGTTATCTCCCAACAAGTACTTTTCTTTAACGCCTTTAAGTTAGACACAAGAAGCAAGAAGAATCAGTTTATTTTCAAATGAGGAAGCATTAACATCAAACCTTGCTTTCAAAGGAGGAGAAAAAAGCAACTTATCTCTCCTCATAGGGAAGTGTTCAATACCTTTCTTGAATATAAAATGATATTTAATGGTGCCTTCTTTCATATCAATGATGGCACCAACTGTTCTAAGAAAATGTCTTCCCAAAGTAATAGGACAAGAAGCATTGTATTCAACATCCAAAACATAGAAATCAACAGGGACATAAGCATTGTTAACCATAATGAGAACATCATTAATACTCCCCATGAGTTTCTTCTTAGCATTATCATTGAGTGGAACATCCAAATAACAATCTTCTAATGGTGGCAAATCAAGCATTTCATAAATCTTCCTAGGCATAATAGAGACACTAGAACCAAGATCACATGAAGCTTTGAGATCAAAGTCATTCACTTGCATATTAATAATGGGTTCCCAACTATCTTCTACTTTCCTAGGAATAGAAGCTTTGTGTTTTAGCTTCTCTTCCTTAATCTTAACAAGAGCATCTGTAATGTGTTTGGTAAAGGCAACATGCATATCACTAGCATCAGGACTTTTAGCAAGCTTTTGCAGAAACATAATCACTTCAGAAATATTGCAACCATCGATATCAAAGTCAAACTTAGCATCACTAGTGGTAGGCATAGTAGGAGGAGGAATAGGGTCTACTTGTGGTTTAGTGGTGATAGTGCACATACTATTGTTTCTATCAGTTTCAGCTTCCCTTTCCGACCTAGCATGAAGTTGAGCTAACAGCCTAACATTTTCATCAATAGTAACTTGTATGGCATGAGCAGTAGCAAAGGTATTTTCCATAGTTCCAGGTTTAGCAGCCATTTTATTAATCAAGGAGGACTAGGCTTTAGACAAAGAGGATATATTTTTCTCAGCACTCAAAAATTTTGAGTGTAAACTATGAATTTCTCTATTCAAATTCTCAAGCTGAAGACTAATATTTTTCAAGACAATAGATTGTTCCTCCATAGTTTTAGTGAAAATCTTGTTTTGCTCATATTGCATTTGCATAAAAATTTTAGTGGATCTCTCAACTTCTAGAATCCTCTCTTCACTAGGCATTCCAGATCTATCCTGATAAGCATTTCCACTAGGAGGATAAGGCCTATAATTGTTGTTGCTACCAAAATTATTCCTATAGGCATTGTTGTTGAAATTGTTGTTTCTAATGAAGTTCACATCAACGTGCTCTTCTTGATCAACCAAAGAGGCTAAGGGAACACTATTAGGATCTAGAGGAGCTTTCCATTAACAAGCATAGCCATAATAACATCAATCTTTTCACTCAAAGAGGAATTTTCCTCAACAGAATTTACCTTATTACCATGTGGAGCTCTATCAACATGCCATTCAGAGTAGTTAACCATCATATTATCAAGGAGACTTGTTGCAACACCCAAAGTGAGGCCCATAAAGGTACCTCCAGCAGCAGAATCCAACAGGTTTCTTGAGGAGAAGTTCAAACCTGCATAAAAAGTTTGGATAATCATCCAAGCAGTGAGTCCATGAGTAGGGCAATTTTTAACCAAAAGATTTCATTCTTTCCCAAGTAGGAGCAACATGTTCACTATCAAGTTGTTTAAATTTCATAATGTCACTTCTCATAGATATAATCTTAGCAGGAGGATAGTACTTTCCAATAAAAGCATCTTTGCACTTAGTCCAAGAATCAATACTATTTTTAGGCAAAGAAAGCAACCATTCTTTAGCTTTCCCCTCAAGGATAAAGGAAAAAGCTTGAGCTTAATAATATCTCCATCTACATCCTTATACTTTTGCATCTCACAAAGTTCAACAAAGCTATTAAGATGGGCAGCAGGATCATCAGAACCAGCACCAAAAAATTGCTCTCTCATCACAAGATTCAACAAGGCAGGCTTAATTTCATAAAAGGTAGCATCAGGAGCAGGTGGAGCAATAGGAGTGCTTAGGAAATCATTGTTGTTGGTGCTAGTGAAGTCACACAACTTGGTGTTCTCAGCAGAGTTCATTTTGGCAAAGGTGGTCAAGCCAACAACAGCAGCAGCTAGAGCAGGAACTAATTTTTTTGTGTTTTTGAATAAGGCAAGCAAACTAAACTAGACAATTTTTTTGGGTTTTTTGAAAAGAGGCAAACAAAAGCAAGCAAAATAAACAAAGCAAAATAAAAAAAAGTAAAGAGGAAGGAAGTGAAGGACTCCCCTAGTGAAGACGTCCTTAGCCTCCCCGGCAACGGCGCTAGAAAATAGCTTGATGGCGCCCAGTACTTCTCGTGGGACGCTTCGTTGGGAACCCCAAGAGCAAGGTATGTAGCAGCACAACAACAAGTTTCCCTCAGTAAGAAACCGAGGTTATCGAACCAGTAGGAGGAAGGAAACGTCACACAGGTGTTGCAAGCAACGCGGAGACCTGCACAACACAAACTCAAGACTTTGCCCCAACAAATCAGTGAGGTTGTTAAGCTCACCGGTTTGCTGTAACAAAGGATTAAGCGTATGGTGTGGAAGATAATGGTGGTTTGCAGCAAGTAAACAGGTAACAGTGGAAGATGTATCAATGGTAAAGATTGGACCGGGGTCCATAGTTCACTAGAGGTGCTCTCCTTAGATAAACAACATGGCATGAAGGGTAAACAAATTACAGTGGGGAAATTGATAGGAACTGAGCAAGGCATAACAATGCAATTAGTAGTCAGAAAGATCCTATGAGGCTAATTGGGCAATACAATAATATACATAGACCGCCATCCAACTGCATCTATGACTAGAAGTCCACCTTCAGGTTATCATTCGACCCCTCCAGTATTAAGTTGCAAGCAACAGACAACTGCTTTAAGCAAAGTGTGTAAGGTAAACAGTCCACATGTTCCATGAACAAGAGACCGTTGTTTTCTCCCTAGTAGCAACATCACATCTATAACTGAAGATATTTCTGTCACTTTCCTTGGAAACTAGAGGCATGAACCCACTATCGAGCATAAATACCCCCTCTTGGAGTCACTAGCAACTACTTGGCCAAGATAGCTACTAACAACGGAGAGCATGCAAGATCACAAACAACACAAACATGATAGAATCATAAAGATAAAACTATTAATCAAACCAACATAATAATCTCAATATCCATCGGATCCCCGCAAACACAACATGCATGATTCAAAATAGATTAGATCTTGATCATGAATGGAGCTCACAAGATCTATACATGAAAGCACAAAGGAGGAGATACAACCATATAGCTACTACATGGACCCATAGTCCAAGGTGGAACTACTCACGCATCATACCGGAGAGAAGGCCTCCGGGATGATCTCCAGCAGGGTGCCGGGAAGAACTTCAGATCCACCCGATCTAGGGACGATGGTGGCGGCGGCTATAGACAGTTTCGTGGATTTCTGATCGGGTACTCAGGGTTTTTGCATCGGGGGCTTATTATAGGTGAAGGGGCGAGACCGAGAGGCGTCCAGGGCCACCAAACCCTAGCCAGGCACGGGCCCACCTGCCCCCGCGCCTAGGGTGGGTCTGGCCCCCCTGGCTGGCCCCTCCGGCTCTCCTCTGGACTTCTTGTTCCTCACGGAAAGTAATTGACTTTGTCCTTTGTCCCGTCCAATTCCGAGAATATTTATTTACTAACTTTTCTAAAATAAAAAATAGCAGAAAACAGGCATCTGGCACTGTTGCAACTTGTTAATAGGTTAGTACCAGAAAACATATAAAAGCACCTCAGAGTGTGGACAAGTAAAGCAAAGTAGATACAAAACAAGCATGGAGCATAAAAAATTATAGATACGTTTCCAACGTATCATGTCTCCCTGGCCTGTCCTGCATCCATTCTGGGTCGACAGATCATGGCAGCAACTGCGTGTATGACCAGATGGTGTGCTTTGCACGGAGGAGGCGGCATGTATCCTTGGTATCTGATGCCAGATCCAACAAGGTATTCTCCTCTGCAGCCAGCGGGTGGCGTGGGGGATACTGGCTCGGCTTGAATAATAGAGGCGGTCCTCGTGTTTCTCACACACCAAGATGATGATCTTCTTGATGCATGTCCTCTGTGACCAAGCCATAGGAGTTAATTGGATAAAACTATCACAAATCAGACTCTGACTACGAGTCAGTACCAACATTGATAATTTTGGCGAGTCAGTACTAACTTTTGGGTCATAATGTTACAAATCGGACTAATTCACGACTAAGAGCATTTTGACAATAGCCCTGACGGCTGGGGCCAGTTGTAAGTGATGAATACATGGCAAGTGTCTAGGAAAAGCTGAGGTGGAAGTGGGGCTCACCTGTCACCTCTCATGCTTCCTCCTTATATGTCTCTAGAGAGGCCAACTGACCATCGCCACATCCTTCCTGGCCACGCCATCAGGCTTCTCCCTTCCCGGCAACGGCGGCAGAGCCCCTCCCCTTCCCAGCGGGCTTCACGACAGGATGGCGATAGCCGGCGAACGCGGCGGCCGGCAAGCTGCTGCTCACGCGCGGGCCGATGAGCTGCAGGGAGCTGTTCACGCATGCGGCCGACGAGCTGATGCACACGAGGGTGGGTGAGCATGGGACAACGAGGGCGGTGGCCGGCGAGCTTCTACACACGCAAGGCAGCGAGCATGGCATCCGACAAGCGTGGGGCAACGAGCTGCCGCACACTCGGGTAGGTGAGTATGGGGGCGGTGAGCGCAGCGGCCCGCGAGCTAATGCATGCGCAAGGCGGCGATCATGGCAGCCAACAAGCGCGGGGCGGTGAGCGCGGCGGCACGCGAGCGGCGACGAGCGCGGCAGCTGTAGAGCTGCTGCACGCGCAAGGCGGCGAGGGTGGTGGACGGGGAGCGTCACGCGCGGGGCGGCAAGCTGCACGCCGGAGAGGTCGCCATGCTTCTCACTGGAACGAGCACGCCATGCGGCCGAGGAATCTCGAGGCACACCGCTGGTTGGTCCGGTGAGAAATAGGATTAAGAGGAACAAAAAATAGAAACAAAAATATAGAAAATAATAAACGGCAGTGTGGCCGCCACGTATGCTGCTAAGTCATCCTTACAGATGGGCTCAGGATGCTGTCAAAACAAGGTCAAAAATGCTCTTAGCCTTGAATTAGTCCGATTCGCAACGCTGTGACCCAAAAGTTGGTACTGATTTGTCAAAATTACCAATGTTGGCACTGACTCGCAGTGAGAGCCCGAATTGTGATAGTTTTATCCAATTAAATCAACCCAGAGTGTCGAGTTCCAGAAAGCTTCGTCGGCGAACTCTTATAGTCGCCTTATGCCTGGAGATTGCTAGATCAGATGGGATTTGGTCGTGCGTACCCATGTTTTTTTGGCTGTTTGGTTTTAGAAAAAGCGGAAGCTCTGTTGTGTGTTATCATTATGAGACATGTCTTTTGGTCCATGATGAAATTAGACACGGAGAATGTCATGAAAGCAGGGACATGAGGGCTAAAATGGTGGTTTGAGTCTTTATGGCGATGAGAAACTGCATTGGTGATCTGTGATTCGCAGCAGCGAATGTTAGTGTGGGTGACAACAAAGGAGAAGTTCACGGTCTTACCTTGCAGGGTGAAAATACAAGGTCTATACTTAATTGGTTGTATCTGGCAGTGACCTTGTTGAAAATCTATAATCTTTGATCAGACGAACGATGACGTTTTTGTACTGTTTATTTTTTGAAGGCGTCATTATTGGAAATGTTGGATTTCTAGTTTTGTTTTGGTATTATAATATCGTTGCTACCACTACTAGGAAAATGATTATAGATAGATTTTAATTCTGTGGCGCATATAGAAAAAATGCTCCACTAAAATTAATTATGTGGCGCATATAGCAAATGTTCCACAGAATTCTTGCAATTCTGTGGCGCATATAGCTATATGCGTCACAGAAAGTGAGAATTCTGTGGCGCATATAGCCATATGCGCCACAAAATTCCTGTGGGGCCCATGTGGGCCTGACCCAGCACATGGGTATGCCAGAATTCTGTGGCGCATATTACTATATGTGCCACAGAATTCTCACTTTCTATGGCGCATATAGCCATATGCGCCACAGAATGTGGAAAACAGATTTAAAAAAAGGTACCACCTATCACCCCTCTATCTTAAGACGAAAACCCTATCCCCATCGCCTCGCCAGACCACCCCGCCGCCACCAGGCACCTCCCCTCACACCTCCTCTCGCTCGTCGCCCGCCGTTGCCACGCACCTCCTCTCGCTCGTCGCCCGCCGCCGCTAGGCACCTCCCCTCGCACCTCCTCTCGCTCGCGTCTAGGAAGCCCAGCGGCTGACATGCCTGCTCAACCGCGAGCTCCGCCATCCCCTGCTCGCCCGCAGGTCCTCCTGCTCAGCCGCGGCCTCGTTCCTCCTCGCCGGCCTCGTGCCTCCTCGCGTTCCCCTGCCGTCCTCCTCCCGAGCCCGCGCCGCTGTGCCGGACCCGCGCCGCCACGAGCGCCCCAAGCCCTGCCCTCAGGTCTCGTACACGCACGCCCCCTCCTGCTACTATGATGTTTCTGTAGTATATAAAAATGAAAGATGTTGGAAATATGCATGTGAAATTGAAAGATGATGCATATGCGTCTGAAACCCCATGGCTCTGTATCAAGAAAACATATATGTGCTCCCTAATGTTGCTGGGTTTACGCTATATGCTATGACTGAAAAATGAATTGAAACCAAATTTATTTATTTTTCCAATGGCACGCTTTGCATCGATGTAACACAAAAGGAATATGGCATTGCTCAAATAGATTTAAATATATGCTACTGATAAAAGAGCTTTAACCCATAGAGAACATTATTAATATAGTAATCCAAGTGAATCTGACATTAGACACCTAAAGAAAATATTATGTATGTAGCTATATCCTCTATCGTCAATAACTATCAGAAGTTATACACATTATTATATTGTAAAAAGGAACATATATATGGACACAAGACCTCTGTTGTCTGATCAAGTTTGTATACACTGTTGCTTGCTTTGGTTAGTCAAAACTATACTAGACCTTTTCTTGTCTGGGAAATCAGTCAATAAGCATTGCATTTGACTCATTTTTAGGTTGTCATGACAGAGAAAAATTCGCAAGAATGACACTAATCTAGATTCTTTTTTGTTCAGGGTAGCATTGCCTTTCATGATCTACGAACAGTTATCAGTTTGGAAAAAAACACAAACACCTTGCTTGCAAGAAGAAACATAGAAATATTACACGGTAGAACCAGACCAATCTATAATTGTTGTGTGCTATTATAGTGACGCTTGATCACTGCTGAAAAGAATAATCACTTGTGGAGCATTCTCATGCAAAAAAGCTCGGTCATAAATTTCAAAAGCATTAGAAGATAGGCAATCAAGAGAAAGCACAACTTACTTATTGGTTGTTGCACTATGGTCAGCTGGTCATTGTAGGATGCCTAGATCACATCGGACTGAATCCATCATGAGTCAAAGAGATAGTGGTGGAGAGAGACTCAGAGGCGATCTAGAGGTGGTGGTGGCGTGTAGGGGGTGGACCGATGGAGGTGGTTACGTGTGACTGATGGGCTAGAGAGATTAGCACTGCCATGCGATGAGGCGATGCTTCGGTGTGAGGTGGAATGGGGAAAGCTTGCGACCGCGAGAAATTGACTTCCTTCAATTTGTTTCTAACATTTTTTAATCCACCAGCCATGATGGTTAGGATGATTCAATTAAGTTTCTCACAGCAAACTCATTGGACCAAGGGGAAACGCAGTTACTGTCATGATACTCAACCTAACGGGTGTGTTTGTTCAGATAAGGAGATAATGCAATAGCTTAAATATGCAGATCTGCACATTTATACATCCAAGTTGCTTTATTAAAGTTATTAAGTTGTTTCACTTTTCAATCAAGTTGGTTACCACCACTTTTCAATGAAGCTCTTAGTAGTTTAGGTTATTTGTTTGTTCAGTTAACACTTGTGCTTAGGATACATTATTTTTATGGTGAATTAATAGGTGACAAAGGGATTCGATGCATCATCCGGCTGCGCCAGAGAGGGAAGGAGCGAAGACCGTGCTGGTGCTCGCGGAGGTGATACCGGGCGAGGACAGAGGTTCCGCAGGTCAATTTTTCCGGAATATGACCTCCGAGGTGGTCCACGCGATGCAGTGGCCTCTGCATCAGCGAGCAGCTGCCTTGGAGGAGATCTCGGAGAGATGCAAGGTGCGGGGCTGGACGCTTCTGACTCAGAGGGACTCTGGTGGGCGACTGCTGCAGGCCCTAGCGGTGAGATCGGATGTCGTGGCGGAGATGCGTCAGGCTGCATCAGCTGACTTGCCGTCGGTGGAACACTCGGTGGTGTTGATGGTCAGGGACACCAGCACCTTGGAGCAATGCCTGATGGCCGTGGAGCAACAGAGCGCGGTCCACCTACTGGCTTCCATCCATGCCCAGCGAGCGTCCCCGAGGTTGAGCAGAGTGGAGCTCGACTCGTTCCGTCTGCAATTCATTCAGGAGATAGAGGCTGCGGCGGCTCGTCCGGAGCAGTCGAATCTGCATCAATCTTGAATTCGTGCGATTGTGTGATTTCGAACTTGTACTCTCCCAATGACTTGTGTGTGTAACACTTGGACTCTCTATATTGATGTATTTTGTCACTTTGTATGAATTTCAGTGAGTTTTTGGGTATTCCTGTGAGTTTTGTGAATTTCTGTGATATATTGTTGTATTCTGGTATATTTCCTGTGTATTCTGTGTATTTCTGCTGTATTCTGGTTTTTTTTAAATCCTGAGACAATTTTGTGGCGCATATGGCATATGCTCCACAGAATATTGAGAATTCTGTGGCATATGCGCCACAGAATGTTGAATTTTAGTGGCGAGGATTTAGTGGCAACTCCCATATGCGCCACAGAATTCCAATTTGGTGCGCCACTGGTAGCGTTTTTCCAAGTAGTGTACAAAAGATTGATCACTGTAGCGGGATTTTTTTTCTTAATTTTTTTACTAGGCTATGTGCATTTGTAAGACTGTTAGTAATTGGTATCTTCACGATATTTATACATGCTCTTTGCCAAAAAATTCAAGAATTAATTTACTCCCTCCAGTCCATATTAATTGACTCAAATTTATCTAGATTTGAATGAATCTAGACACTATTTAGTATATAAATTCATCCAATTTTGATAAATCAAAGTTAATTAATATGGATCGGAGGTAGTAGCAAAGTTTGGGTTCGTTTCATCGTTTGATGGTGCAAGACTTGTGCTTTTGTAGGAACCGACAGAAAATGGTTGGGAATGTTGGGAAACCGGGCCGGTAGAGGCCCATTCGGTGTGGACTCTATCAGGCTAGGGTTAGCCCATGTGGGTATCCTATCCCCTTAGTCTATAAATAGAGGAGCAATCATTGTACGGGAGTTTACCGAGAGAAGGATTAATAAAGTTTCCCCTTGTTCCCTGTGCCATTTTCTTGTGTAATCTTGTGTGCCTTTGACTCTAGTCTTCTTCCTCGGGTGTGGAGCAGCCTCGGAACCGGCCAGCCGACAGGGGGTGCTCAACACATTATCAACACGTGTCTCTCCATCGAGCCTCCGTCAAGCCATCGTCGAGCCTGCATCACGCAGGCTTTTGTTGAAGGTAACCCGAATCTGACCACAAAAATGGATTCGTCTCTCGATTTCCTTTCAAGACTTGCGTTCAGATCTTAGATCAGATCCCATCTGAGGTACGGATTTTCCTTCCCGGGAGTCGAGCTGACCTGCTGTCGCCGACCAATGTCGATTTAATCACTCCCGGATCAGGAACTTGTTGACTGTACCAGTGCACCTGTTGTGCCGATCTAATTTTCATTTAGTAGATCAGGCTGATCTTGGCCGTTTTAAATTAGTAGATCAGATCGATATTTTTTACTGCATGCAAAACTCCATGACCGGGGCACAGCCGAAGCAGCCCCGCTGGCTGTTGGCTGCTAGCTGCGCCGCGCGCTGGCCGCCGCTACGTTGGCCGCCGCCACGCGCTGGCAGCCGCCGTGATGGCCGCGCCGCGTGCTGGCCGCCGCCGTGCTGGCCGCCGCCGTGCCGCTGGCCGGGCCACGCCGCCGCAGGCCCCGCTGGCCGCGCGCCTGGCCGCCGCCGCCCCGCCGTTCGCTGGCCGCGCGCCACCGAGCCTCCCGCGCCTGGCCACGCGCCGCCGCGCGTCCGCGTGCAGCCGCTGCTGCCGGCCCCGCTGGCCGCGCCGCACGGCCACCGCACCGCCCCGAGCGCCGCGCCTGCACCTACGCGCGTCCGCCGCGCACCGGCCTACGCTGGCGCCGCCCGGCCGCGCCGCCGCGCGCCGGCCTCCGCTGCATGCTGCTGCCGCCGCGCCGCGCGCCCGCTGCACTGCCGCCTGCCGCGCGGGCTGCTGCCGCCGCGCCCAGCCGCCGCTGCCCCCTACCTCGCCGCCGGTCCGGCCTGCTGCCGGCACCGCCGCCCCAGTCGGGAGCTAGCTCCGTTCCCCCGCTTTGTGGGCCGGGACGGTCTGGAGCGGGCCGGCCGCGCAGAGGGAAGTGTGGCTGGGCCGTTTGGGCGCACGCGATCGCTGGGCGGTTGGACCGTTTTGGCTCTGTTTTCGGCCCGTTTTTGCACAAGCTTTTATACTATGTTTTACTACAGTCATTAATTATCGCCCGATTTTAATACTTTGTATCTCATAGTTAGCTTGTACCGTTTTTACATTAAATTTTGGAACGCCGTCATATTTAAATTATTGTATCGATTATCACATTTATGCAACCGATTACCTGCTGTAATCTTACACACTTTGCATAAATTGCAGATGACCGGAATCGTCAGCCGCGAGTTCCCAGAGTTGACCTAGGATGAGCTTAACTACCTGACTTGGGCCTCGGACGTTGAGATCGTCCTCGAGGGCCGATGCATCAAGGATGCGCTGATTGCGGGGACCCCGACGACCCCCAGCACCACCATCCCGACGGACAACGCCAAAGCCCTGCACTTCCTCCGCCATCACATGTGTGAGACTCTCAAGAACAAGTACATGGCAGAACGGAGTGCTTCTGCCCTTTGGACCGCCCTCAACAAGCGGTTCTCTAGGCTGAAGTACACCATTCAGCCACAGGCGGAGGTAGATTGGATTCGTCTGAGGTTTGCGGACTTCAAGATAGTGGGAGAGTACAACTCCAGGTTGCACCGGATTTGTACCATTCTTCAGCTATGTGGGACCAGTACCACCGATCAGCAGAAGATAGACAAAACTCTCTCCATATTCCATCCGGACAACATCCAGTCCTCGCGAAACTTTCGCCTGGAAGGATTTACGGAATATGCAGCGCTTATTGATGCTCTCCAGGTGGCCGAGGCGCAGGATAATGTTTTGAAAAAGAACTTCTCCGCGCAACCCTTCACGGGGGGCCCAAGTCATGAGGCTATTGCCGGTGCCTACAAGGTGCACAAACCCATCCACAAGAAGCGAGGCAAGAAGGGCAAGAAGGGCCCCAACTCCTCCAACCCGGCCAAGCAACGCAAGGCGGGCAAGGGGGAGGCAAGGCCCAGGACTGCTTCCGATGTGGCTCCAAGACTCACTTCTCCAGGCAGTGTTTGACCCCTAAGCACGTCATATACACGTTCAAGGCCAACAAGAAGGCGCGCGAGGCGCACCTTGTCTAGGTTGAGGCACCACTGGCGCCCGAAAAGGCGCCTGTGCAGAACGTCGCACCCGTAGTGGCACAGGACGTAGAACAAGTGGCAGCACCTTCGACGGTTCCCATGAACGCCTTTGTGCCCATGGAGGTTGAGCACGTTGTGCCCCCCCCGCCTCAGCTAGACATCTCTGCTGCCTCGATGATGATAGCCAACGAAGAGAAGCTCAATGATCTTGAGATACAGACTGAGATTGATGGTTTCTTTGCAGAATCCACCTAAGATCCTTTTTTGTTGTGATGATTTCTTTCCCGCAAATAATCTGATACAATTTTTCGATATGGTTGTAAGCTCTATGAGAGCATAACATTTATTTGTTTTCGGCAATTGGATGACATTTATTTCATTCATTTATTCCATTATTTGGTTGTGTGATGTTCTGAAATGTTTATGTGTTTTACTTACTTGATGTAGCATCTTCCTCGCTCCATTATATTAATTAGGCACTATATTTTAGACGCGTGTGGCGCCCAAATGGAGGAAACGTGCCTTGCTGATAGCGGCACCACAAATACCATCTTGAGAGAAACAAAGTATTTTGAGTCTATTACCAAAAACCCTGGTAACATAATGACGATCGCCGGCTGCGGTCCGAATGTAGTTGGCTCCGGAAGAGCAACTATCATACTCCCAAATGGAACAACTCTGATCATTGAAGAGGCTTTGTTGTATCCGGAGTCGACTCGTACTCTCTTGAGTTTTAGAGACATCCGCGCAAATGGTTTCCATGTAGAAACCGATGATGATGAGAATGGAAAGGAGTTCATACTCATTACCAAGCGCGACGAAAATGGTAAACATGTTGTCGAAAGACTCCCTTCATTAGCTACTGGGCTGTACTACACTAAGATAGTAGCACCACCTATTTACACTACCCTTAAGACTGTCTTTAGAAGCTCCGAACTATTCTGCCTTTGGCATGATAGGCTAGGCCACCCCGGTCTTAGGATGATGAGAAATATAATTAACAACTCGAATGGTCATAATGTTATTGTAAAAAATTTCCCGAATCCCGATGATTTTGTGTGCTCCGCATGCGCTAGGGAAATCGATCATTAGACCATCCCCCCTAAAGGTGAAGGATGAACTCCCCGCGTTCTTAGAACGTATTCAAGGGGATATATGTGGTCCAATTCAGCCCCTCTCAGGGCCGTTTCGGTACTTCATGGTGCTCATCGATGCTTCCTCTAAATGGTCCAATGTTTGCCTGCTGTCAACAAGGAACCATGCTTTTGGAAAGTTGATCTCTCAGATCATACAAATAAGGAATAAATTCCCTGATTATCGTTTAAAGTCTATTCGAATGGACAATGCCGGAGAATTTACTTCAAAGGCATTCGATGATTATTGCATGGCAACTGGAATCAAACTTGAGAACTCTATACCGCATGTCCACACTTAAAATGGACTTGCGGAGGCATTGATTAAAAGGATTAAATTCATTGCCAGACCACTCCTTCAGGGTTGTAATTTACCAACTACATGTTGGGGACACGCGATGTTACACGCCGCTAATCTCATCAACTTTCGACCATCGGCCTACAGCATCCACTCTCCTATCCAACTTGCGCAAGGGTCGGCACCAAAAATTTCCCACCTACGTAGGTTCGGCTGCCAGGTATATGTACCTATACCACCACCCCAGCGATCAGCCATGGGGCCCCTCCGTAAGTCGGGGATTTACGTTGGTTATGAGACCGTGTCCATAATCAGGTTCTTGGACCCCTTGACAGGCGACTGTCACACGGCCCGTTTTGCTGACTGCATTTTTGACGAGGATCTTTTTCCGACTTTGGGGGGAGGTAATCAACCCCTGGATGACAAAAGTCGAGAAATCACGTGGAAAGCCACGGGGATCCACGCTCATGACCCGCGCACTGTTGAGACTAATAGAGAAGTCCAAAAGATAATAGATTTGCACTCCCTAGCGAGTCAACTGCCCGATCATTTTAGTGATTTAAAGACTGTGACAAAGTCGCATGTGCATGCACGCAATGCACCGGAAAGGGTTGAAATACCAAAGAAAAATGATGGTATACCCACTCCTGCTCCAAGGCCTAAGAGGAACGCGGAATCCGGTTTCTCAAATCCCAAGTACCCGGGGACGCTCGAAGAAAAAGGATAAGAGAGATTTATTATAGTCTGCCCCTATTGAGGGGAGCCAGTTGAGACCTGGCGCAAGTACGGATATTTCAGTGCACGAAATTATGGACTTGAATTTTCCTATATCAGAAATACCCAGCGAAGTTGTGTGCGCACACATTGGAACGGGAAAGCTAAAGGACCTAGCTCCTGGATTGGGAAATCCGATGGAGCAAGAGGATGTGCTGATGCACTCCATGACGCAATGGCCATTAACTATGTTAATTCAGGCGAGTCATACAACCGAGCCATGGAAAATATCGACGTTAAGTTTGCCAAGAAAATTGCCTCAATCATAGATCTTGACCCTGAGCCTAACACGCTCGCTGATTGCAAGAAAAGGTCGGATTGGAAAGATTGGCAGAAGGCAATTACTGCTAAATTATTATCGTTAAACAAAAGAGAGGTATTTGGACCTGTTTGTGTAACTCCTCCCCACATTCGCCCCGTTGGCCATAAGTGGGTTTTTGTTCGAAAGAGAAACGAGAATAATGAAGTAGTAAGGTACAAAGCAAGGCTCGTTGCTCAAGGTTTGACTCAGCGACCAGGTGTCGACTTTGAGGAAACTTACTCCCCGGTCATGGATGGAATTACCTTTAGATACTTGATCTCAATGGCAGTAAACATGGACTTAAAAATGAAACTAATGGATGTTGTCACCGCTTACCTATATGGTAACTTGGATTCGGACATATACATGAAAGTACCAGAAGGTATCCCTGTCCCGAACCAGGATAGAGCAAACAAGAGCTTATACAGTGTTCAGCTTAAGAAGTCATTGTATGGACTAAAACAGTCATGTAGGATGTGGTATAATCGTTTAAGCGATTTCCTTCATCAGAAGGGCTACGCGAGCAATGAAGATTGCCCATGTGTTTTTTGTACGGAGATCCCAGGATGGTTTCTGTATTATCTCGGTGTACGTGGACGATTTGAATATAATCGGTACACCTGACGATATTGAGGAAGCGAGTTCCTACCTGATGTCGGAATTCGAGATGAAAGACTTAGGCAAAACCAAGTTCTGCCTAGGTCTGCAACTTGAGCATTCCCCTGCTGGGATTCTAGTTCACCAGTCGTCCTACACCCAGAAGGTGTTGGAACAATTTGGGTTTGAAAAGGCATATCCTTCTAAGACCCCGATGGTCGGAAGATCTTTGCAGCAAGACAAGGACCCGTTCAGGCCTAAAGAAGAGGGGGAGGAAATTCTGGGACCGGAATTCCCCTACTTAAGTGCAGTTGGCACACTTATGTACCTCGCAAATTGTACACGGTCGGATATTGCATTCGTCGTCAATTTGCTTGCAAGGTATAGTTCTGAGCCTACCAAGAGGCATTGGAAAGGCGTTAAGGACATCTTTAGGTACATACAAGGGACAAAGGACCTTGGCTTGTTTTACCAAAAGAACCAAGACCTATCTGTTGTAGGCTATGCATATGCTGGGTACCTTTCGGACCCGCACACATCCAAGTCGCAGACTGGATATGTTTTCCTTTGTGGTGGAACTGCGATTTCCTGGAAATCGTCTAAGCAAACTCTTGTGTCAACTTCGACAAACCACTCGAAAATCATAGCATTATATGAAGCATCACGAGAATGTGTATGGCTTCGACGAGTAGTCAGCCACATCCAGATGTCATGTGGACTGAACACCGTACAAACCCCAACAATTATCTATGAAGATAATGCCGCTTGTGTTGCACAAGTCCAAACGGGCTACGTGAAGAGTAATCTCACAAAGCATATAAACCCCAAGTTCTTCTATGCACATGAACTGCAAAAGATGAACGAAGTGAAAGTCTTGCATACTAAGTCGTGTGAAAATCTTGCTGATTTGTTCACTAAATCATTGCCAGCATCTTTTTTCGAGAGATGTGTCCGTGGGATCGGCATGATGAGACTTAGGGAGATGCAAGGTTCAGGGGGAGAATCTTCACAAACTCATCGCTGAAATCTTGATCCCGATGATTGAGTGCTTAACTTTATAGTTAAGTGAATTGTACTCTTTTTCCCTTAGTGAGTTTTTATGAAGTTTCTCACATGAGGTTTTTAATGAGGCAATTCGTGCAACATAGCAATAAGTATACCATGTGCATTTCTCCATATTTTTCCCATTGGATTTTTCGGAGTTTTAAGCCATGGTTATACAGATAAGATACCCAGGGGGAGTGTTGGGAAACTGGGCCGGTAGAGGCCCATTCGGTGTGGCCTCTACCAGGCTAGGGTTAGCCCATGTGGGTATCCTATCCCCTTAGTCTATAAATAGAGGAGCAATCATTGTACGGGAGTTTGCCGAGAGAAAGATCA
This sequence comes from Avena sativa, assembly GCA_916181665.1. Lineage (NCBI taxonomy): Eukaryota > Viridiplantae > Streptophyta > Magnoliopsida > Poales > Poaceae > Avena > Avena sativa. The sequence continues at coordinate 384,619,325 of OV702284.1, forward strand.
ACAAAGTTTTCCCTTGTTCCCTGTGCCATTTTTTTGTGTAATCTTGTGTGCCATCGACTCTAGTCTTCTTCCTCGGGTGTGGAGCAGCCTCGGGACCGGCCAGCCGGCAGGAGGTGCTCAACAGGGAAATAGGCTCAAGTCCACGTTTTATTTGGCGAACCCACACAGGCGAGCACTCGTGAATTTGTATTGGACTGATCGGTCGCTCAAAAAAAAGATAGCACTGATCGGGAGAAAGATTTAGGTGACGAGAATAATTGGGGAATGAGCAGAAAACGACTTGTGCCACCCCAACTCCCACGATAGAAGAATTGCACCAGCTTCCTTCTCATTTAATCTTTAGTGATAACAAGGAGCTTCCATTTAATAACCTCAAGTGATTACACAAAACATGATCAACAAACTCCAGAGACTCTTGATAGTAGGATGGAGAGATATCTGAATAGTAAAAAAAAATATACAAAATAAATGAGTGCAAAATACAACAAGATTGTAAGAACAGTCGTCGTTTGAATTGAGCACTGATAGCATGATCCTACATGATTGGGTCAATCCATAGGAATTTAGGTACCATCATTCTTGTTGATTCGAACACAATCCATAGAATAAAAGTCCTACAAAGAACATGAAGCTATTACCACCCAAAATGGCCTAAGTTTGAACCTGATGCGAAGATTTGAAAAAATTAGGGCCTATTTGTATTGTAAAATTTTAAAACGTAGGAATATGAACAACACATGATTAAGATGCTACCTACGTGAATTCCTACATGATTTCAAAACAACTAAACTATGCAGGAGGTGTCTTTGGATGACGCACATAAATCAAGCTCAAGGAGATTTTAGCTAAGAAATTAGAGCAACAAAGAGTACAAGTTCATTGGATTTTTCAAAGAAACAATAAAATGAGGTTTGATCTTATGTAGATTATGATGGAAAGTAAAACAGATGAATGGATTCCATGGTAATTTGATGACATCAATCATATGATCCAAAAGGGATTACACGGGAAAATCTCCTCTAGTGGAATGCTCAGAAATTCATATGAAATTCCTTCAGCCTAAAAAGACCCTCAGAGATGAGATTAATACAACAATCACCTCATTTTTCACAAATAAAAAACAATCACCTCATTTTTAGCCAAGGGCAACATTCACCTCGTTCAGCCTACTTGTTTGTCCTATAGTACTACCTAAACAACCATCAGTTCGGCTTGTCTTAAGTTAGGAACTTATGTGCACACACTAGGCCTTGTTCGGTTCAACCAAAATTGGACGGGATTGACTTGGATTGAGGGGGATTGGATACCATCTAAGCCAAATTCCACCCTAATCCTCTCCATTCCACTCCAGTCCACTAGTGAAGGGGGTTAACCGAACAAAGTCTTATTGGGAAGCACTTGAGTGAGGATAAGGCCGCCAGGATTTGAGGTGATTTAAGACCGGTGCCACCCATCGATTGACCAAATACTGTAGACGATTTGCGTACCATTTGATGCGTGGACAACGCCCTTAATGCATGCGATCACCTGTGCTCATTTCTATATAAGAAGTGCCTAGTTAAACATCTTTTTTTGTACAAATAAGCACTAGTGCTTAAGTCTAAACCGATTTATTTTCTTAAGCATCTCCTTAATTAAGCACCTAAGCATTATAGATGCTCTAATGCATGCAATCGCCTGAATTGTGGAGTTCCATTTGTGTGAACCTTCTTCCGGGTCCAGTCTACGCTCCAACACACGCAAACTGATTTACGCGCCTGATCGATGTGGTCAACTGAAAAAAAAAAAACCGCGCACATAGGCGCGTATGCTTACGCAATTATATATATGCACTAGAGGTGTTCGGTAAATGTTCATTAGAGCGATCCAAGTTTAGGTCACACAAGACAGACATGATATGAGGTGTCCGAGCCACACTTAAGTTTTCTCATCTTTGTTTTCAAGTGTAATAAAAGGTTAGCAACTATTTTCTCATTTAGACCGTGCGGTACTAATTTTAACATAGTGATTGCGTTTGAAATATATTTGTATGATACAGATGAGCCATCCATGGATGTACGATGACCGACGCTCTGCCGCTTTCAGAGAAAGCGTGCGTTCTTTTCGAGTTGTGGCCAAGGAGAACAAGCGACAGGATGGTTTTATGTGTTGTCCATGTGTTGACTGTAGGAATGAGAAGGCTCACACTTCCGCAAGAGTCATTCAGAGCCACCTGCTTCGGTCTGGTTTTATGTCCGGCTATAATGTTTGGACCAAACACGGAGAAAGAGGGGTTGTGATGGAAGACGGCGATGAAGAAGAGAATGATGATGACAACTAGCGATCTATTTTCCCTGAATACGCTGATACCGCAATGGAAGACAATGAAGAAGAAGGAGGTGAAGAACGGGAACCAGACCGGCCCGCTGATGATCTCGGTCGGGTCTTTTCTGATGCAAAGCGAGACTATGACACACAAAAAAGGAGAGGTTGCAGTTTGAGAAGATGTTACAGGACCACAACGAATTGTTGTACCCAACTTGTGAAGATGGCCAGAAGAAGCTGGGTAGCACACTGGAATTGCTGAAATGGAAGGCAGAGACCGGTGTGACTGACTCGGGATTTGAGAAGTTGCTGGTACTCATGAAGAGGTTGCTTCCAAGAAATAACGAATTGCCCGCCAGTACACACGAAGCAAAGAAGCTCGTCTGCCCTCTAGGATTAGATGTGCAGAAGATACATGCGTGCCCTAATGACTGCATCCTCTACCGCGGTGAGAAGTACGAGAATTTGGATAAATGCCCGGTATGCACTGCATTGCGGTATAAGATCAGAAAAGATGACCCTAGTGATGTTGATGGCGAGCCACCCAGGAAGAGGGTTCCTGCCAAGGTGATGTGGTATGCTCCTATAATACCATGATTGAAACGTTTGTTCAGAAACAAAGAGCATGCCAAGTTGTTGCAATGGCACATGGAAGAATGTAAGAAAGACGAGATGTTGAGGCACCCTGCTGATGGTCGACAGTGGAGAAAAATCGACAGAGACTTCCCGGACTTTACTGGTGATGCAAGAAACTTATGGTTTGGTCTAAGAACAGATGACATGAATCCTTTTGGGGAGCAGAGCTGCAGTCACAACACCTGGCCCATCACTCTATGTATCTACAACCTTCCTCCTTGGTTGTGCATGAAGCGGAAGTTCATTATGATGCCAGTGCTCATCCAAGGCCCGAAGCAACCCGGCAACAACATTGATGTGTACCTAAGGCCATTAGTTGATGAACTTTTATAGTTGTGGGCCGAACCAGGTTTATGTGTGTGGGATGAGCACAAACATGAGTCATTCGACCTACGAGCGTTGCTGTTCGTAACCATCAATGATTGGCCTGCTCTTAGTAACATCTCAGGACAGACGAACAAGGGATATAATACATGCACACACTGTTTAGATGAGACTGAAAGTATATATCTAGATAAATCTAGGAAGAATGTGTACCCATACAATCATTGTTTTCTTCCGCCTAGACATCCCTTAAGGAAAAAAGGCAAGCATTTCGATGGCGAGGCAGATCACCGGAAGAAGACTGCCCCCCGTACTGGTGCTGATGTATTTGGTATGGTCAAGGATTTAAATGTAATATTTGGAAAGGGTCCCGGAGGACAAACTATTCCGAAACACGCCGACGGACGCGCACCCATGTGGAAGAAGAAATCTATATTTTGGGAGCTACCCTATTGGGAAGTCCATGAGGTCCGCTCTGCAATCGACATGATGCACCTGACGAAGAATCTTTGCGTGAATATTCTAGGCTTCTTGGGATTGTATGGGAAGTTAAAAGATACACCGAAAGCACGAGAGGACCAGCAACGTCATAAAGGACCTGCCAGCTACGCTCTTACAAAGGAAAAGAAGGAAATCTTTTTTGAAATCCTTTTCAGTATCAAGGCCCCGTCTGGCTTCTCGTCTAACATAAAGGGAATAGTAAATATGAAAGATAAAAAATTCCAAAACCTAAAGTCCCATGACTTCCACGTGCTTATGACGCAATTGCTTCCGGTTGCATTGAGGAGGATTCTACCGAAAAACTGTTCGGCTGGCCATTGTGAAGGTATGTGCATTCCTCAATGCAATTTCTTAGAAGGTAATCCATCCAGAAAGTCTATCAGGGTTACAGATTGATGTGGTCCAATGTCTGGTCAGCTTCGAGTTGTTGTATCCTCCATCTTTCTTCAATATTATGACGCACCTCCTAGTTCACCTAGTAGAAGAGATTAGAATTCTCGGTCCTGCGTTTCTACACAATATGTTCCCCTTCGAAAGGTTCATGGGAGTCTTAAAGAAATATGTTCATAACCGTGCTAGGCCAGAAGGAAGCATCTCCAAGGGCTATGGAACAGAGGAGGTCATTGAGTTTTGTGTTGACTTTCTTCCTGACCTTAAGCCAATTGGTGTTCCTGAATCTCGGTATGAGGGGAGGCTGACTGGAAAAGGCACACTAGGAAGGAAAACAATGGTACATATGGACATGGATTCTTTCAATAAAGCACACTACACAGTTCTACACAATTCCACCTTGGTGGCTCCGTATATCGAGAAACACAAGATTATTGTACGCTCAGAAAACCCGGGGAAGCCTGACTCCTCGATTAAAGTGGAACACGAGGACACTTTCGGCAGTTGGTTGCAGAAACATCTCATGAATAACAACACTATTGAAGATCAGCTGTACTTGTTGGCATGGTTACCATCTTCGACTATATGTACTTTCCAAGGGTACGAGATAAATGGTAATACATTTTACTCGATCTCCCAAGATAAAAAGAGCACCAACCAAAACAGTGGTGTCCCCTTTGATGCAACAGATGACAATGGGCAGAAGGACACATATTATGGATACATAGAAGAGATATGGGAACTTGAGTATGGACCTACTTTTAAGGTCCCTTTGTTTCGGTGCAAATGGGTCAAGATGATAGGAGGAGGGGTACATGTAGACAAAAAGTATGGCATGACAACAGTGGATCTCAACAATCTTGCGTACATGGACGAACCATTCGTCCTAACCAACGATGTGGCTCAGGTTTTCTATGTGAACGACATGTCTACAAAACCGAGAAAAAGAAATCAGCAAAAGAATACATCGTCCGATGAGCCAAAGCGCCACATAGTTCTTTCAGGGAAAAGAAACATCATTGGAGTGGATGACAAGACAGATATGTCAGAAGGTTATAATAAGTTTCATGAAATCCCGCCCCTCAAAGTGAAAACTGACCCAAGCCTCCTGTTAAATGATGAAGATTCTCCATGGCTACGGCGCAGAAGAAAACAACAACACTAGATAGGGATGTTGGTGTAATATATTAAACTGACCCAAGCCTCCTGTTAAATGATGAAGATTCTCCTTTTATGTAATCATATTGTGAATGATATTGCCGACGAGTCAACTACGAGGATGCGGGATGGGCATCCTAAAGTAGGCGGCGAGGAATGTGTGTATGTGTGGTTGGCCATGACAGCCGCACTATAAATAGAGGGAAAGGGCGGGCCAGGCTGGGCCAGGCAGCACTAATAATAGGGGTTGAACCTTTAGTCCCGATTGGAGAAACCAACCGCGACTGAAGGGATTGAGGCAGGCTAGGCCAGGAAGCACTAATAATAGGGGTTGAACCTTTAGTCCTGGTTGGATGAACCTTTAGTCCCGGTTGGAGACACCAAACGGGACAAAACACGAGTGAGCACTAATAATAGGGGTGAGTGTCGACATTATGTCGTGAGTGTCGACACTATGCCGAGCTGCTTGTACTATAAATAGGCCAGTCCTCCAGCCAGTTTGAGGCATCTCCAAGATCGATGGTTTGCGAAAGCAAGGACACCACTACGACCAGTTTCAGGGAGATGCCGCCGGAGCCCAGTCCTCCGGCATCTCCAAGAAACTGGTCATAGAGGCACTCCCTAATATGTGAAATTAGGTTAGCTCCTAGGTATATTGATCTAGTTAGAGAAGTTACAAGATGCAAGATGGTCTTCGAGAGCAGGGACACCACTACGGCCAGTTTTAGGGAGATGCCGCCGGAACCCAGTCCTCCGGTATCTCCAACAAACTGGTCATAGAGGCGCTCCCTAATATGTGACCGCACGTGTTTGGAAATCAGATCTTCATGGTAAGTACGAATCGAGACAGCATCTTCATAGTTTGGGTAAGTCGTAGTACGAATCGAAACTAAAGGCCCCCCTTAAGTCCCGGTCCAACCATAAAACAGGACTAACACTCAAGACATTTATTAATATTTAAAAACTAAGACTATGGAATCGGGACTAAAGGGCCTTTAGTCCCGGTCCAGCCACAAACCGGGACTAACACTCAATACATTTATTAATATTAAAAACCGGGACAAACCGGGACTAGCTAACACTCAGGACTAAAGCCGCCCCCTTTAATCATAATCATGCCTAGTCCTATAGTACACAACTTCAGGGTCTTCTTCATCATCGTCATCTTCATCGTCACCTGCCACTCCGGGGATCCTCAGCCCAGCCATGGCATATACCGGGGGCACCTGCCACTCCGGCCTCAGATTCACGGCGGGCGGGTGGACTTGTGGGCACCACAGGCGAGGATGGTCTCCCCTCGCGATGTAGCGCACCACGCCGATGATAGTACGGTTCGCCCACCATAGACGGCGGCCGACTTCGCTGTGGTTCACCGGGGGTGGGCCATCACCATCGTACCTAGCAAGCTCCCTTTCCTGCCGGTTAGCGAAGAAGGCATTCCAGGTGTCGCAGTTGTCGGGATCCCACTGGGATCCATCCGTTGCTCCGGGTGAGCTCGTGGTAGAAGTGGTTCGTGATGGCCGCCTGTCAGGCGGAGTCTTGAGGCACAGGAGGGACAGGAACACCTCCAGCGCTCAACATCCAGCCGGTGGGCAGCCGGTAGCCTGGTCGGTATTCTCGAGGGTCGGAATGGCCTAGTAGGCGTTGTCCATTTCTGTGAGAGAGGAAGGTGTGGATGTGGCATAACCATGGCGCGGTCGGCCTATATACAGATGGAAAGGGCGGGAAAACATGGCGGGAAGCGGTGGGAGATGGCGGGAAATATCTTTAGTCCCTGTCAGTGGCTACAACCGGGACTAAAACCTCGGTTTAGAGGAAAGGGCGGAAAAACTTGGCGGGAAGCGGTGAGAAATGGTGGGAAATATATTTAGTCCCTGTTAGTGGATACAACCGGGACTATAGCTTATTCAAAAAATGGATTTTGATTAATTATTCAAATTCAAGAACTTTTCATGTTGAAAATTTAGCGAGATTCAAAAATATGCAAAAAATAATTGTTAATGCATTTTTAAATTGATAATGGCAAAATGGTTAATAATTTTACTATTTAAAATAATTATTTGATAAAACATAAAATGGATTTGGATTAATTATTCAAGTTCAAGAACTTTTCATGTTGAAAGTTTTGTCAAATTCAAAAATATGCAAAAAAATAATAATAGTTAATGCATTTTTAAATTGATAATGGCAAAATGGTTAATAATTTGACTATTTAAAATAATTATTTGATAAAACAGAAAATGGATTTGGATTAATTATTCAAATTCAAGAACTTTTCATGTTGAAAGTTTTGTCAAATTCAAAAATATGCAAAAAATAATAGTTAATGCATTTTTAAATTGATAATGGCAAAATGGTTAATAATTTGACTATTTAAAATAATTATTTGATAAAATAGAAAATGGATTTGGATTAAATATTCAAATTCAAGAACTTTTCATGTTCAAAGTTTTGTCAAATTCAAAAGTATGCAAAAAGTATAATTTAAATGTTTTAAATGATATATTCATTTTTTTTTAAAAAGCCCAGCGTGTGCTTGGGGTTTTGGCCCAGCGCGCGCAAATTTGGGACTTTAGTCCTGACGCGCGAAAATGAAACGCCCACCCCCCTCTAGTTCCGGTGCGTGGCACCAGCCGGGACTAGAGACCCCCCTTTAGTCCCGCCTGGTGCCACGCACCGGGACTAGAGGGGGGTATAAATGGGGGCTTCTCCCCGGTGCGTTCCACGCACCGGGAGAAGTTGGAGTCCAGAACGACGACAGCGCCGCCAGGCTGCCTGCTGATTTCTCCGACGAAGCCCGTGCCTCCCTCTCCCATCCCGCCGCGCCTCCCTCTCTAGCGCCGGCAGCCGCCACCGACGCGCCTGCTCGGCCGCGCACCGCCAGCCGCCAGCCGGCAGTGCCCCTGCCGACCAAGCCACCACCGGCCGCTAGCGCCCCTGCCGACCAAGCCCGCGCCAGCACCAGCGCCACCGCCGGCCGCCAACTCCGGTGAGGGTTATAGGGTTAGGATTTTAATTATTTGTTAATTAGTTTAGGATTTTGTTAATTATATTAGTGTATATATTTAGTTTATGATTTTGTTATATTAGTGTATATATTTAGTTTAGGATTTTTTTAGTTATATATTTAGGATTAATTAGGATTTGTTAGTTTAGAATTTTTTTAGTTTAGGATTTTGTTATATTAGTGTATATATTTAGTTTAGGATTTTGTTATATTAGTGTATATATTTAGGATTAATTAGGATTTGTTAGTTTAGAATTTTTTAGTTTAGGATTTTGTTATATTAGTGTATATATTTAGTTTAGGATTTTGTTATATCGACGCATGGAATTTGTTAGTTTAGGATTTTTTTATTTTAGGATTTTGTTATATTATTGTATATATTTAGGATTAATTAGGATTTGTTAGGGTATGATATTTATAATATTGTAAGTTATTTTTATAATAGGGTTTAGTGTGGTGGTTCTCGCGGGAAGCCGCTTAGTGTTAGGGTTTAGGGTGGTGGTTCTCGCGGGTTTAGGGTGGTGACCGGAGTTAGGGTTAGGGTGGTGGTTCTCGCGGGAAGCCGCTTAGTCGCCCGCCTGCCCCGTGGCCACCATCACCGGCCACCGTCGCCGCACCTCCGGGTTTAGGGTTTAGGTTTTATTTGTTAAGATCAAATAAATATTGTGTGCATTTTGCAGGAACTATGGATCCACCTAGTCCAATCCGCAGAGAACTAGATTCTGAACACTTCCTCGAGGATATGATTCACGATGCCGATGAGGGATCTCCCTCGAGGTATCTGAACTCATCCGGTGAGGGAGAGGAGACCAACAGAGAAGAGGAAGAAGCCCATGGACGCGTAACGCAGACCGACGAGGTATATATATATGATGTCCGATGATCGTCACTAGATGTACCTAGTTGTATATATATTATGTTGACAAATGTTTCTTCTCTTAGGCCTCTACATCGAGCAACAAAACCAAGCGCGGCCCAGCCAAAAAGTTGCCACATGGTACTGTTTATGAAATTACAGAGGTTTCAGGAGACGACGAACCATTGGAACCAAACAAAACAAAACAAATATTTGTACAACAATGCGGAGTTGTTGCCAGAGATCGCACACCGATCACTATTTGAGAGTGGAATAAGCCTAAAGAGGCGTAATGGAGTGATGTGTATATCGACGATAGGTTCAAAGAGGAACTTTTTAATGACCTCATGGCACATTTCAAGCTGCCAGAATGTGACACTGAGGACGAGACGGCTCAAATGAGAAATAAAGTCAAGTAGTTTGCACTGAAGAAGATAGCCGAACTATTCAAGAACTGGAAGAAGTCATTATGGCAACAGTATCAGAAGGACAAAAAAACCATTATTCGAAGGCTATCTAGCGAAGCAGCAGCCTTACGGGGATGCATTTGTGCAGTATAGGAGGTTAGGAGTTGCAGAGGAAAAGTCTGGAAAAACAAGATAAATGCCGCGAAGAAGAAATATCACCATAACATGGGGCCAGGGGGCTACGCGGCTACCATGCCTAAGTGGGATGCAAAAGAAAAAGAGCTTCATGATAAAGGGATCATTCCAGAACCAATTCGCGAAGAATGGGATTTGAGGGCAAGAAATTGGTTCCTTGGGCATGGGAGTACATATGACGAACTTACAGGGGACCTTGTTTGCAGTGACGGGATAAAGGTACCCATGAGTACATGGATAAAAGTGGTGAAAGATATTAAAGATGGAATAAAACAGTTTCATCCCGATAGAGAGAAAGACTTGCTGATCTTGATCCTCGGGAATCGCGAACATACAGGACGAGTCCGAGGCCTTGACGGGAGTTTCACGTGGGAGACTGGGTTTCCTAAGGACCAAGGTACCTATAGAAGCCGAGCAAGAGCAAAGCAGCGACGGGAGGAGGAGGAGGCAGACAAGTTCAACCAGCTGCTAGCAAGACTTGACAAGCAGCAGCATCAGATCGATGAACTTAGAGGAATAGCGCGCTTGCAAGTGTAGGGTTCGCAGCATAGAAAACAAAAAAATTCCTATGATGGGAACTATGTACCAAGATCTATCTACTAGATACAAACAACGGGCGGATGTATATCCGTAGAGAACATACCCTTGAAGACCGACAAAGCTTAACGAGTTGAACTCGTGGTTGATGTAGACGATCTCTTGCCGATCTCAAGATCGAGAGGAAGTCCTAGCGCCGCAAAGCAGCAGCGCATCCGTGCTCGCACACACGTACAAGACACCGAGAAACCTCCGCCTCCTCGCTCCAGCGATGTAGCGGAAGCATAACCCTTTCTAGCCGAATAGCCACCGGAAACATGTATCTTGCTAGTCCGAGACCATGGGGGATAAATTCTAGAGGGGGAGAGATATCCTTCACGAGGAGGTGTGTGTGAGAGAGAGGAGAGCGGGTGCCTTTTATAGGAGAAGGAGGGGGGCACCCAAGGGGGTGGCCGCCAGCCATGGGGGCTGCCCCCTCCCCTCCTTCATTCATGTGGGTGGACACTCCACTCACAAAAACCCTTTCAATTTCCTCCACTCAAAATCCCACTCAAACTTGCTATTAAATTTCCACCAAATTTAATGCAAACTCTCATTAAATAAAACTCTTTTATTTATTCAGAATTTTGTCAATTACTTTAATGACAAACATTCACATATAACCCCTTGCTAGAATTCTATTTCACATGCAAAACCACTTTATGCAATTTCACCCGAAAACCTGTTTCGGTATCTAGTGAAATAAATTCCTGCGCTTGTTATTCTTTCCGGCATGAAACATTTTCTCCAACTGGATGTCAGTGTCCCTTAAGTGTGTCACCGTACGGTTCGTGAATAATGTGGACATGATCGAGACCCTTCTCCGATCAATAATCAGTAGCGGGACATAGAGATCCATACTGACTCCCACACATTCAACGATGACTTTCCTGTGATCGTCGGAACCTTTTACGCTTGTATCGTAATCCCTTTGTTTCACGATATATTACATGCCCGAGATTCGATCATCGGTATCTCCATACCTAGTTTTATCTCGTTACTGACATGCACTCTTTTCTCGTTCCCGTGATATAACATTCTAGTGATCAAATCACTTGCTTGCAAGCTAACCAATGTGATATCACCGAGAGGGCCCAGAGTATATCTATCCGTCATCAGGATGAACAAATTCCATTATTGATCCATGATTCTCAACATAACACTTTAGTAACTTTGAATCCATCTTTATAATCACCTTGTTAAACGGTGTGACGTTTGATGTCAACAAGAAATTCTTCCGGTGTTAGTGATTGGCATGATCTCATGGTCTAAGGATTAGGATCACTTCATAAGTTGTTTATAAGCAATATAAACTCAATGACTTTGATCGTAATGCTATACTTCGGATGAATGTTCATTACATCATTACACTAATGTTGTGATCTCGTTATTAACAACATCCAATGTCTATGATCAGGAAACTGTGATCATCTTGTTAATCAACGAACTAGTTTATGAGAGAGGTATAACTAGGAACTTTCTGTTTGTTTATTAAACACACATGTATTAACGTTTCCGTATTAATACAATTATAGCATGCAAAATAAAAATCTATCATATAATTGGAATACACATAATAAACACTTTATTATTGCCTGTCGAGGCATATTCCCTTCAGTCTCCCACTTGCACTAGAGACAATAATCTAGTTACATAGTGATGTATCTAACACTCATGGATTTCTGGTGTAGATCATGTTTTGCTCTAGGGAGAGTTTTAGTCAACGGATCTGCTACATTGAGATCCGTATGTACTTTATAAATCTTTATATCTCCATCCTTGACATGCTCGCGAATGGAGTGAAACCGACGCTTAATATGCTTGGAATGCTTGTGAGACCTTGGCTCTTTGGCATTGGCAATGGTACCATTGTTGTCACAATAGATCACCATCGGGTCCAACGCGTTTGCATCCACACCTAGTTCGGATATGAATTCCTTCATCCAAACTGCTTCCTGAGCCGCTTCCGAAGCAGCAACATATTCGTCCTCCGTTGTTGATCCCGCCACCACAGGTTGTTTGGAGCTCCTCCAACTAACCTCTTCGCCATTCATGAGAAATATGTATCCGGATTGAGACTTAGAGTCATCTGGATCGGTGTCAAAGCTAGCGTGGACATAACACTTAGCGACGAGCTCTTCTTCACCTCCGTATACAAGAAACATATCCTTAGTTATTCGCAAGTACTTAAGGATATTCTTGACCGCTTTCCAGTGTTCTGAACCTGGATCCGATTGGTACCTACTAGTCAAACTAATAGCATGTGCCACATCCGGTCTTGTACATAGCATGGCGTACATTATAGAGCCTATGGCTGAAGCATAGGGGACTTTGTCCATTTTCTCTCTTTCTTACGCCGTAGCCGGACTTTGAGTCTTACTCAATGTCGTGCCTTGTGTGATAGGTAAGAACCCCTTCTTACTATCTTCCATTTTAAACTTCTTTAAAATCTTATCAAGGTATGTACTTTGCGATAGCCCTATTAGGCGCCTAGATCTATCTGTATAGATCTTTATGCCTAATATGTATGACGCTTCACCTAGGTCCTTCATTGAAAATTTGCTGTTTAGATAACTTTTAACACTGTTTAAAAGATCTATATCATTTCTAATCAATAATATGTCATCCACATATAGTATCAGAAATGCCACATTGCTCCCACTCACTTTCTTGTAAATACAAGATTCTCCATAAGTTTGGACAAATCCAAACTCTTTGATCACCTCATCAAAGCGGAGATTCCAACTTCGTGATGCTTGCTTCAATCCATAGATGGATCGCTGAACCTTGCACACCTTGTTAGCATCCTTAGGATCGACAAAACCCTTTGATTGTATCATATACAACTCTTCTTCAATATTACCATTGAGAGACGCGGTTTTGACATCCATCTGCCATATCTCATAATCGAAATATGCATCAATTGCTAACATAATCCTAACTGATTTTAGCATCGCTACGGGAGAGAATGTCTCATCGTAGTCAACTCCTTGAATTTGTCGAAACCCCTTTGCGACAAGTCGAGCTTTATAGACGGTTACATTACGATCAGCATCCGTTTTCCTTTTGAAAATCCATTTGTTCTCCACGACCTTTCGGTCGTGAGGTAAGTCCACCAAGTTCCAAACTTGATTTTCATACATGGATTCCATCTCAGATTTCATGGCTTCTAACCATTTGTTGGAATGTGGGCTCATCATCGCTTCTTCATACGTAGCAGGGTCATCATTTTCATCAACCATGAAATTCATGACAGGATTTCCGTACAGCTCGGGAGTTACATGTGTCCTGCTAGACCTGCGAGGTTCGATAATACTCTCTTTCGGAGTTTCATGATCATTATCATTAGTTCCTTCTTCAACCGGTGAAGCTAACTCCGGAACGACTTCCGGCACTGCGCTACTCGTCATACTTTGAAGAGAAGGTTCAATAACCTCTTTGAGTTCTACCTTCCGACTACTCACACCTTTCATGAGAAACTCTTTCTTTAGAAAGGATCCATTCTTGGCAACAAAAACCTTGCCCTCGGATCTGTGATAGAAGGAATACCCAATAGTTTCCTTAGGGTATCCTATGAAGACGCATTTTTCCGCTTTGGGTTAGAGTTTATCCAGTTGAAGTTTCTTCACATAAACATCGCATCCCCAAACTTTAAGAAATGATAGCTTAGGTTTGTTTCCAAACCATAATTCATACGGTGTCTTTTCAACGGATTTAGATGGTGCCCGATTTAAAGTGAATGCAGTAGTTTCTAGTGCATAACCCCAAAATTACAATAGCAAGTCCGTCAGAGACATCATAGGTCGAACCATATCTAATAAAGTACGATTACGACGTTTCGACACACCATTCCGCTGTGGTGTTCCGGCAGGTGTGAGTTGTGAAACAATTCCACACTCTTTCATGTGAGTACTAAACTCGTAACTTAGATACTCACCTCCACGGTCGGACCGTAGAAATTTGATCTTTCTATTACGATGATTTTCCACTTCATTCTGAAATTCCTTGAACTTTTCAAAGGTTTCAGACTTGTGTTTCATCAAGTAGATATAACCGTATCTACTCAAATCATCTGTGAAAGTAACAAAATAACGATATCCACCTCGCGCCGACACACTCATTGGACCACATACATCAGAATGTATGATTTCCAATAAATCTGTCGCCTGTTCCATTGAACCAGAAAACGGCGTTCTAGTCATCTTGCCCATAAGGCATGGCTCACATGTATCAAATGATTCAAAATCAAGTGATTCCAAAATTCCATCCGAATGGAGCTTCTTCATGCGTTTAACGCCAATATGACCTAGACGGCAGTGCCATATATATGCGGATATATCATCATTTAGTTTAATTCTTTTAGCATCAACATTATGAATATGTGTAACATTATTATCGATATCCAAAAGAAATAAACCATTCATCATCGATGCATGACCATAAAAGATTTCATTCATATAAATAGAACACCCATTGCTCTCGGATTTAAATGAATAACCACTTCGCATCAAACACGATCCAGATACAATGTTCATGCTTAGTGCTGGCACTAGATAACAATTCTTCAAGTTTTTTACTAATCCCGATGGAAAATGGAGAGGCAGCGTTCCGACGGTGATCACATCAACGCTCGATCCATTGCCGACACGCATCTTGACCTCACCCCTTGCTAGCGGTCGCTTGTTCCCACAGCCCCTGATTCGAGTTACAAATATTAGAAACTGAACCGGTATCAAATACCCAGGTGCTACCGCGAGCACTAGTCAAGTACACATCAATAACATGTATATCATATATACCTTTGTTTGCCTTGCCGGCCTTCTTGTCTGCCAAATACTTGGGGCAGTTGCGCTTCTAGTGGCCAGTCCCCTTACAATGGTAGCACAAGGTATCGGACTTAGGTCCAACTCGGGGTTTCTTTTCAGGCATGGCAACCGGCTTGCCGCCCTTACTTCCCTTTCGTTTTCCCTTCTTGTCTTTCTTGAAACTAGTGTTCTTATTGATCATCAACACTTGATGTTCCTTTTTGATCTCCACTTCTGCAGTTTTAAGCATTGATAGAAGCTCGGGGAGAGACTTCTTCATGCCTTGCATATGATAGTTCATCACGAAGCTCTTATAGCTAGGTGGCAGAGACTGCAGAACACAATGGATGCCTAAGTCAATGGGAATCGTTATTCCCAAGGACACAAGCTTATCGGCATAACCCGACATCTTGAGTACATGCTCACTAACGGAGCTGTGCTCTTCCATCATGCAGCTAAAGAACTTTTCTGAAGCATTGTAGCTCTCTACAACAGCATGTGTGTCAAAAATCATTTTCAACTCACCCATTGTATCCAATGCATTGCCGTTTTCGAAACGCTTTCGAAGTTCTGGCTCTAACCCATACAATATGGCGCAATGAACTAAGTTGTGGTCCTCCTGACGAGTCTGATAGACATTCTTATCCTCGTCAGGGGCATCCTCAAAAGGTGGGTGGCCTAGCGGCGCTTCTAGCACATATTGCTTTTGTGCAGCGGAGAGGAGAATCCTCAAATTCATGGCCCATTCGGTAAAGTTGCTACCGTTCGTTGCAAGTTTCTCTTTCTCCATGAACACATTGAAATTAAAAGCAGGTGGTGCCATCTACAACAGAATTTGTAAAGTTTAGACTAAGTTTATGATAGATTGAGTTCAACTAATCCACATTACGAATGAACTCCCACTCAAAAACGACACCCCTCGTGCCTTTTGGTGATTACATGAACCAAATCCACTACACCAAGTCTGATCATCACGTGAGTCGGTGTAGCTTCAAAGGCGAGCATCAAATGGGCATCATATCTACTATATGACTCATGCTTAACCTTTCGGTCCGTGTTCCGAGGCCATGTCTGTACATGCTAGGCTCGCCAAGTTAGAACCTTAGTATTCGCGTGTGTAACTGTCTTACACCAGATATATGGTCGTGGATCCAAGAACACCCGATCATCACGTGATGTCTTAGAGCGACGAAAACATAATCGGTGCATACTAAAGGAAGAACACATTCTTATCTTGATATTTAAATGAGGGATCATCTTATTATGCTAATAAAGCGCTAAACAAGCAATACAGGATGCTATCAAACATCACATGTTTATTAGTGAAATGATATGGTTCCCGCATATGATCTCTATCATGTGCACCGTGGTATGATCACTATCATACCTTTATGTGTAAGTCCAAGGTCTATGTAACTTACATGCTATGTGTGTTGTAAGAGTATCATATCATACTTCTACTTACAACATCACCATATCATAACACTAGCCCAGCAACAATCTAAGCTAGACGCCTCTAATTTATCCATTGCAAGTTTTACGTGGCTTAGGGATTTCGAAGATAGAACCGTTCTTACCTACGAACATGAACCACAACGAGGATAACCAAATTGTTGAAAACTCGTTGCAAAATAGATATTGACTATAGTGGGAGAGACAGACACCCGCTAGCCACTTATGCAAACTGGTTGCATGTCAAGCGTGGAACAGGTCTCATGTGCGAGGACATGTAAAGTTTGTCCGGGCCGCTTCATCCCACTATGCCACCAATATCCAAAATTACAACTAAGGAGCAACAACATGATCATCATCGCCCACATACTCATAAGTGTACTACCCATGTAAAGCATCTACGCATAGATCCGGCTCTGATACCACTGTAGGGTTCGCAGGATAGAAAACAAAAAATTTCCTACGATGGGAACTATGTACCAAGATCTATCTACTAGATACAAACAACGGGCGGATGTATATCCGTAGAGAACATATCCTTGAAGACCGACAAATCTTAACGAGTTGAACTCGTGGTTGATGTAGACGATCTCTTGGCGATCTCAAGATCGAGAGGAAGTCCTAGCGCCGCAAAGCAGCAGCGCATCCGTGCTCGCACACACATACAAGACACCGAGCAACCTCCGCCTTCTCGCTCCAGCGATGCAGCGGAAGCACAACCCTTTCTTGCCGAATATCCACCGAGAACATGTATCTCGCTAGTCCGAGACCATGGGGGATAAATTCTAGAGGGGGAGAGATATCCTTCACGAGGAGGTGTGTGTGAGAGAGAGGAGAGGGGGTGCCTTTTGTAGGAGGAGGGGGGCACCCAAGGCGGTGGCCGCCGGCCATGGGGGCTGACCCCTCCCCTCCTTCATTCATGTGGGTGGACACTCCACTCACAAAAACCCTTTCAGTTTCCTCCACTCAAAATCCCACTCAAACTTGCTATTAAATTTCCACCAAATTTAATGCAAACTCTCATTAAATAAAACTCTTTTATTTATTCAGAATTTTGTCGATTACTTTAATGACAAACATTCACATATCACCCCTTGCTAGAATTCTATTTCACATGCAAAACCACTTTATGCAATTTCACTCGAAAACCTGTTTCGGTTAGTGAAATAAATTCCTGCGCTTGTTATTCTTTCCGGCATGAAACATTTGCTCCAACTGGATGTCAGTGTCCCTTAAGTGTGTCACCCTATGGTTCGCGAATAATGCAGACATGATCGAGACCCTTCTTTGATCAATAATCAGTAGCGGGACCTGGAGATCCATACTGACTCCCACACATTCAACGATGACTTTCTTGTGATCGTCGGAACCTTTTACGCTTGTATCTTAATCCCTTTGTTTCACGATATATTACATGTCCGAGATTCGATCATCGGTATCTTCATACCTAGTTTGATCCCGTTACTGACATGCACTCTTTTCTCGTTCCCGTGATATAACATTCTAGTGATCAAATCACTTGCTTGCAAGCTAACCAATGTGATATCACCGAGAGGGCCCAGAGTATATCTATCCGTCATCGAGATGAACAAATTCCACTCTTGATCCATGATTCTCAACATAACACTTTAGTAGCTTTGAATCCATCTTTATAATCACCCTGTTACGGTGTGACGTTTGATGTCAACAAGAAACTCTTCCGGTGTTAGTGATTGGCATGATCTCATGGTCTAAGGATTAGGATCACTTCGTAAGTTGTTTATAGCTATACTTTGGATGAATGTTCATCACATCATTACAATAATGTTGTGATATCGTTATTAACAACATCCAATGTCTATAATTAGGAAACTGTGATCATCTTGTTAATCAACGAGCTAGTTTATGAGAGAGGCATAACTAGGAACTTTCTGTTTGTTTATTAAACAGACATGTATTAACGTTTCCATATTAATACAATTATAGCATGCAAAATAAAAATCTATGATATACTTGGAATACATATAATAAACACTTTATTATTGCCTCTCGGGGCATATTCCCTTCAGCAAGATCCTCCACTCGATATTACCGCCAACCCATCTCAGCGGAGAAGCAGCATCGCTGAATCAGAGCAGCGTCCCGTCTAACGATGCATCCTATACAGATGGCGGTCCCGGCTACCCCGTGGATGGAATTAAGGAGCAGATACCTTATGAGATCCATAATAAATTGAAGGACTATCTGTGAAGGTGGCGGTCGGTCGGCTTTGCCTTGTCTGCCTGACGCACGTTTGCATGGCCGTGAGATTCCACCTGGCTATGCTAAAGTCGGGGTGGATCAAATCGTAAAGGAGTGGGAGTCAATGGAGCTTGACATCCTTGGACCTGAAGGTGAGATCACACTCGGAGAAGTACTTGGTGGGATCATTCTCTGGGACAAGAACAACATGCGGTTTCCAGGCTCGGCTCCAAGGATAACACTACCGCCACCGAGTCGTCGCAGGTCTCCTTCACCTTTACCTCCACCTCCACCTCCACCTCCACCTCCACCTCCATCACCTCCAAGAAGCCCACCCCATGATGACTACGACCACCACATCCCGAGTCCTTCTCGATCTCCGTCGTAGGCTCAGCAGTCTTCGACGCTCGCTAAGGACAATAAGCGGAAGTGTGCTCCGTCAGTGAGTACTAAAGGACACGGGAACCCAAAACGTAAAATGGCGCCCCTCCCAACAGTGCATTATCAGAATCTTCCCATCAGACCTTCGATTGTACTGCTGCGGAAACTGCAGCTATAGCAAAGGCCGAAGTGGCGGCGCATTTTGAGAAGAAGAAATCCGAGCCCGCTCTGGTATACACCGAGAAGAAAAAGGCATATGCAATTGATTTTCTGAACATAAAATCGCAATATGAGTTGCACCATAAGCCAGATGACTATCTACGCACACTTCAGAAAGAAGTGGCGAAGAGCAAATCAAGCAAATCAAGTGCAAGCGGTAAAAAATCAGCAAGCACGGGTGCAAGCGGGACCAAAACTGCAATCAGTAAAAAATCAGACGTTCCCCTTCTCGACAGCAGGCCAAACAAACGATCGCACCCCTCAAGGTGTTTTCAGATAACGTTCGCCTTCTCGCACAACAGCCACTAGATATGTCAGTAGATGCGGAGTTGGCGGCCACCATGTAAATTAGTCTTGATGAACTGTTAGGCCCCAACTCGACCATCTATCCAAGATGCCAATAGCCCGTAGATATGTCGCAAGTGAGGATTTGGTCATCAAAGAAAAGGTGAAAGAACTGCTAACACAACTACGGAATCTCCATGAGTGGTACTTGACGGCTGCAAAGGAAGGTATAATATTTATCACAGTGAAAGTCCCACATGAGAACTACTTCAGAACCGGCGAAGAGGTCCATGTTGAGTTTCCAGAACTGTTCCAGTTATACAATCTCGACGCCCTCGACAAATCTATCCTCAGCTGCTATTGTTTGTAAGTTGTTGAATTCACTGTCTACATGTTGAGTTCATTGCATGTAATTATCCTCATTATATCCTTTTGTACTCTATTATTATGCAGAATAAAGATCCAGGAATGTAAAATAAGAAGAATATATAGTGTTGGGTTTATTGACCCAGATAAAGTACATATAAACACGCTAACAACAAACCCCGAGGAGACGGAGGAAAACATTTTGAGGTTTTTAAAGGATCAAAATTTCTGTGACCACATACTATTTCCTTACAATTTCGAGTAAGCGTCTTACTCTGTTGTACACACATTCACTTTTGATTACTCGATGCTAAGTGTAACTGATGAGTTACTGATGTATATATATAAATGTTTGCAGCTTCTATTGGATTCTACTAGACATTCAACTTGATAAGGGAAGAGTTGAAGTCATGGACCCATCAAAGAGAAACCTGGAAGCGTTCCGCAGCATGCAGGACATGCTCCAGAAGTAATTTTCTCGCTATATCGGTCTCTTTCGTTGATTTCCTGAGATATCGGGTAAAGAATAACTCATTCATTCATTTTCTTCGCCGGGCAGGGTTTGAATCCGGTTCAAGCGCGAGGTTAAGGGTTCCTTTAGTCAGCAGCTGACGTTTAAGGCGGTCTTGGTAAGTAGCATGTGATATGTCCGCGCATCTCTTTACTTCTAGTTTCAATACAATAATGATGCTAGATTATTATTTTGATTGAATTTTATTCTCGTAAAGTACGCAAGGCATCCACAAGGGTCGAATTTATGTGGATTCTATGTTTGCGAGTTTATTCGCATGTTTACCACCGAGCACAAAGATTATAGAGTCGACGTAAGCAATACATTTACACAATCATTTTATTACCGTCACTTTTCGTTATCATGATTGATATTCATATTGATCTCATTTTCTTATATAGTTTGAGAGTACACGATGGCGGAGAATTTAGTGTGAATAGGCGCTAATGATCTCTATGTAATTGACTAGACGGGCTCTAGTCCCGATAATTGTGATCTTCATGTAACTATGTAAATTGTATATATTTGTATGCTCGATTTCGTAATACAAGTTATCTTATATATATGCACGAACGTGTACGATATGTGGTGGCGTACATATACTCAAAAACCATTTTGAAATGAAAAATAAATAAATAAAACAATACAAAATGAATTCTCTGTCGCGGCAGAGAAAGGGCACAAAATGCTGCCGCGGCAGAGAAATCACTAGTCCAAGGTAATGCTCTGCCGTGGCAGAGAAAATGCGCAAAATTCTGCCGCGGCTGAGACCCACTAGTCCCGGTCCATAACACCAATCGGGACTAGTGGGGGTGCACCCTGAGCGTGCAGGGGCAGCCACGTGGACACCCACTAGTCCCGGCTGGTAACTGGGCCGGGACTAGTGTTGGGTCTCTAGACCCGCTTGATTAGTCCCGATTAAAAAACCGGGACTAAAGGCCCTTACGGCCTGGGACTAGAGGCCCTGTTTCCACTAGTGGTGGTTCCCTTCTTTGGTCATGTGGGTGACGAGGAGCGGACGTTGGGAGACTTTGGTGTTGGCGGCGTCTCGGCTCTGGTAGCGCCTAGATCGTGTGTCGGAGGCCTCCCTCGAAGACAATGGGTGCGAGCGGTCATCGGAGAGCGGCTCGAAGGTTTTTCCAGGCGAAAGGTCGGTGCTTCGGCACCATCGGCGGCGATGCATGCGGGTACCGTTACCCTCTTGGGGGCGCCGTTGCGGCTACCTTATCCGCTAGGGCTCCGGGTGAAAACCCTTGACCTTCGGTCTCGACGGCGGCGGCGCAGTGCGTCGTTACCCTCTTGGGAGCGTCATCATGGAGCCCCGGTTCGCCCCGGTCTCGGTTTGTTGTCGTCGTGGAAAGTGTTGGCCTTTCGCGTTTTTTTTGTTTATCCTGATCTGTTTTGTAAGGGGTTTCCCCATCACCTTGTATCTTGTTCGGCCGATGTGGCTTTATTTATAAAGCTGGGCGAAAGCCTGTTTCGATATATATATATATATATATATATATATATATATATATATATATATATATATATATATATATATATATATATATATGAATATGAACATAATTATTTGTATACAAAACATAAATTTCTAAACGTGACAACATAAAATTATGTTGGGTGCAAAATAACTATTCTGCACCCTGGGTGTCAAATAGGTATTCTAGGGTAGCGCTATTTGACCCCTAGGGTGTAGAATAGTTATTCTACATCCACCCTCTATCTTTAGAACTGTATATTATTTTTACGTCGCGTAAATTTTTTCTTACCTTGAGAGTTGAGAAGAATGTAAGAAAATATAGGCATGGCATAAAATATTTTGTTTACATGTCGTATAAAAATACAACGTAAGATGCGTATTTTTAGTGTTTTTTTACACTATAATTACTCATAAACTATTTTTATATCAATTTTTTTTGCATTGTGGATGAATATGAACATAATTATTTGTATACAAAACATAAATTTCTAAACGTGACAACATAAAATTATGTGGGGTGCAAAATAACTATTCTGCACCCTGGGTGTTAAATATGTATTCTCACTCTACACACACACACACACACACACACACACACACACACACACACACACACACACACACACACACACACACACACACACACACACACACACACACACACACACACACACACACACACACACACACACACACACACACACACACACACACACACACACACACACACACACACACACACACACACACACACACACACACACACACACACCGCAGCCGCCATCAGCAACCTGCAAGCTATATATTGCAACCTGGTGCATGTCCGTACGACCGTACCTCGACCGTATTACCTTGCCACCTATGGTCGCGACCCATCTGGCCGTGGCACCTAGTTCCCCCAAGATGGCCACGAAGCCCCTCGGTGCCTGTATGCCGGCGCCGGCGGCATCGTCCGGCGCCAACACTCATGTTACACTTATAGTGCGGCGTAGCAACGTGCCGCAGAAGCCTGCAGCGACGTCGACCAGGATGACGGTGGCCAGACCTTCCACCGTGCCCCCCTACCAATGGCCTCCATTGGGACGACGTGCAACCAGCGACACCGTTGTCGTCGGCGCGCACGTGGAAGGAGCTGCACGGCGCCGACAACTGGCGAGGGCTAGTCCAGCCGCTCCACCCGCAGCTTCGCGCCGAGGTCGTCCGGTATGGGAGCTCGTCGCCGCGTGCTACCGCGCGTTCGACCTCGACCCGAAGTCCAGCCGGTACCTCAATTGCAAGTATGGGAGGAAGCACATCTTTCCCGCTGTAGGCATGCCCGCCACTGGGTTTATCGTGAGTCGTGACCAAGTACATCTACGCGGCCCCCAACGTGACCCTGTCGATAATGGGCGGTGGCGTCTGCCGGAAGAGCCGGTGGATCGGGTACGTGGTCGTCGCGTTGGACGGGGAGGCTTGTCGGATCGGCCGACGCGACATCCTCGTCTCCTTCCGGCACCGTGACGTGCTCGGAATGGCTGGCAAACTTCATGAGGTACGGCCCGGCCGACCCCCGCCCCGACGTGCGGGTCGTGTCCAGGTTCCTCTCCCTCTACACCTTCGACAACGACGCCGGCAAGTTCACCTCCGGGAGCTGCCGCAACCAGCTCCTCTCCGAGATCTCCCGTCTCGTCACCGGGCACAAGGACGAGGAGGAGCTCAGCATCACCCTCGCCAGCCACAACATGGGAAGCTCCCTCGCGCAGCTGCTCGGATACGACCTCGCCGAGCACGGCATCAACCGTGTTGTGTTCTCCTTCGGCGGCCCATGGGTCGGTAACCTCGAGTTCAAGAACCGGTGCGACGAGCTCGGCATCAAGGTGCTGCGGGTAGCGAACGCGCACGATCCGGTGACCAAGATGCCCCGCGTCGTCTTCAACGAGAGGGCTAGGGTTCTGAGAGGGCGGTACGAGATGCCGTGGAGCAAGGCCTGCTACGCGCACGTCGGCGTTGGGGCTTATAGCTCCCATGCGATGTCTTTACGCGAAATTGGAAGGAACAGGACATCGTTGAAAAGAATATCTCACATGCGACGCTTGTGAGGCAGCTAATAGCCCAGGCACGGGCCATAAAACGGTCGTTAAGGACACATTTAACTTTGTTCCAAGATTAGGGTTAAGCCAAACCGGTCAGTTGGGACAGCCAGTCAAGCCAGTCAAACCAACCGCTTCCGACCAAGAGCGCGCGTCACACTGACTGTAGCTTTCCCAACGGCGGCGGCAGACCTCACCATCGTTCTCGGCGCCGACGACGGTGGCGGCAGGGCAATTATTTTAGGCGGCAGCGCTTTTGTTCGACGGCGAAGGTGGTGAGTGCCATTTGAAACCTAATTTCTCTCCCATTCTTCTCAATTCGAGATCTGAGCATGCCCATGATGCTAGATTGTGAAGGCCGGGGTGTGCTGAACGGGGCGAGGGGGAACGAGATGGAGCATGGACATGAGACTTCTAATCAGTATATCCCGCATCTCTGCACTTAATTTCTCTAAGGTTGAGCTCTTTGTTCGCTTCCGCTAGCTCACAGTGCCCGCCAAAAACAGGGGAGGCGATGTTGCGTGCCACACCTTCGAATTTCGCATCAATTTCTTTCCCTCTAGGGTTGTTTTAGTTGATGGCAGATCATCATTAAGAGAGACACGGTTGTTAAATGGGAGGTGGAATTAGAACATGTTGATCCCCAAGAGCTAATAAACATGGGAGAGGAGGCGGTGAGGAAAATGGTGGAAAAAATTGGGGATAATGTGGTTTGGGGGCCAGAGCAAGAAGTTTCTTTGTTGCGATTTGATGATTGCAAATGTGACTATGTTAGGGTTGAGACAGGGGAACATATAGTTGATGAAATCGATGAGCGAAACGGTTGGACAAGCAAAACTGTTCTGTTTTTAGCAGAGCTCATTGATCTGGAATCTGATTCGAGGGTTGGATATGTGGCCTCGAAGCTGGCTGCTCAGATGGTCGAGGATGATTGGGCTGCACAAAGGCAAGTAATGCCTATACTTACTGAGTTGGAAGTGTTAACAGTGAAGGCTGATGCTAATGCACAAGGGGAGGCTATAGATGCTAATGCACAAGGGGCTGCACAAAGGATTGTAACTGTTGATTGGAATTCAGTTGAGATACATGACCAGACTGATTTGGTCATTGCACCAATAGATGACATTGAAATGACAAAGCTTTTTGGCATTCCTATAGATGACAGAGACAAGGAGAAGAAGAGGGATGAAGCTGCAAATGATGGTGACAACCATTTAAGAGATGAAGAGGCAGATATAGATCCAGAGTTGTTGGAAAATGCTGCAGTTCATGTAGATGATGCACATGATGATGAGCTAGTAACAGTTTATGACAAAGAGGACCCAGTTATTGAAGTTAGGAGATTATTTCCAAGCATAGATGAATTCAGGATGTGTTTTAGGACATATGCAGTCAAACATGATTTTGCTACCAAGACTATGTGGACTGATAAAAAGAAGTTCTATGCAAAATGCATAGGTTATGATGGTGGTGCCAGGCCTTGCAAGTGGTATATATCTGCTAGACGCCAACCTGATGGAAGGACAATAAGAGTGAATCAAATTCCAAAACCTCATAATTGCATTACAAGTTTTCAAACAGTTACAAAGATGACATCACAATTATGGGTTACAGAAAAAAATCAAGCCTATTTTAGCCACAACACCAAACGGCACTACAAAGAGACTGAAAATAGACTTGGAAAAGCAATACCCCATTAAGCTGAATTATACTACAGTGTGGAAGGCAAATCAAAGGGCAATGAAGGATCTATATGGTGATTGGGCAAATACCTTTCGAATGCTTTATAAATTCAAAGCAGAAGTAGAGAAGAGGTCACCTGGCAGTGTTGTGGATATATATACTGAGGTAACAGCTGATGGGAAAGTCTTCTTCTCTAAATTCTTCATGGCTTTAAAGCCTTGCATCGATGGCTTCAAAGCAGGGTGCCGTCCATATTTGAGTACAAACTCATCTTTCTTTACTGGAAAGTGAAATGGTCAACTAGCAGCATGCAATACTTTAGATGGATACAATTGGATGTTCCCTGTAGCTATTGGCATGTTTCAGTCTGAGATAGAGGCATCATGGACATGGTTCATGATGAAGTTGAAAATATGCATAGGGCCAGTCTCTCCATTGGCAGTGCACACAGATGCATGTAGGTTTAGAAAATGCAGTGAAGATTGTTTTCCCTCATGCTGAGCAGAGGGAGTGCTTCGGCCATATGTTGATGAATTTGATCAAAAAATTTAGAGGCGATGATTTTGGACGCATGTGGACAGCAGCAAGATCTTATACCAGACAGACACATTCATATCACCTTGACAAGATTAAGGCGGCATGCTCTGAGGAGGATAGGGTCAAGTTTTGTATATTGTTGGAAACCTACCATTCTATTTTATGGTACAGGTTAGGTTTTAACACTGCCATCAAATGTGATCATATCAACAATAATTTGGTAGAAAGTTTCAACAACAAAGTGAAGGAGTTAAAAGACTTGCTTGTCCATGACATGGTTGACCAGATTAGGATCATGATCATGAGGTTGTGGGAATGGAGAAGAAGGCTTGGTGATGTTCTTCAAGGATATAAGCTTCCTGATGTTGTGCAGCAGGTGGTCAACAGGAGCAGAAATCTTGCACATTTGCGTGTTGAGAGATCCTCATTGTGGGGTGCTGAACTCAGAGATACAAAGATCGGTAGGAGGCATGCTGTTGACACTCAATTGCATGCATGCACATGCCTTGAGTGGCAACACACTGGGAAGCCTTGTGAGCATGCCATACTTTTCTTGGCCTCCAAACACAAGCTAAATATGCACCCATATTTGCATGAGTATTATTTTGTAGCAAAATTCAAGGCTGCTTATGGAACACCAATTCCAGCACTTACAGATCAGTCTCAGTGGCCTGAAGTGGACATTCAGTTCTCCTTGTGTCCTCCTTTGCTGAAAAGAAAGGCTGGCAAGCCCAAGCAAAGTAGATTCAAGGCTTGGTTTGAGAAAGGTGGAAGCAGCAAGAAGGGAAAGAAAGATGCCAAGCCAAAAAGGGCCCAAAAAGGTAACAAGAATAGATGCAAACTCTGTGAAGAACTTGGACACCGAGCTGGCTCTACCAAGTGCAGATACACTGCTAAAAAGCCAAAGTATGTTCATCCAAAATCTATGTATTTCTTGTTGATGATTTTTCTCCCCCAGCTAACTTGCTTGTTTTCAGGAGGAAGCGTGGAGAAAAAGGCCCACCTCTTGTTGTTGAAGAATGTTGGCCAATGAAAAGGGCAAGAATCAATGGCCAAAGAAAGAAGAGAACTAACCAGTTCATGTTTGGTGCTGCTGAGGTGCAATCTGAACTTGTTTTGGAGGATGGCGTGTAAACTGTTGAGATGCAAAGTGAACCTGTTAATGCTATTGAGGCTTTAGGGCACACCGTTTCTGATTTGGAAGCTCTGGTGCAAAATGAGGGGCAAAATGATCATGTTGTTGAGGCTCTGGTGCAAAATGAGCATGTTGATGAGGCTGTGGTGCAAACTGACCATGTTGATGAGGCTGTGGTGCCAGATTGTGTTGTTGAGGAGGTGCAGGAGGTGAAGGAGACTCTTGGACGTGTTGTGGGGAGGCCAAATGGTTATGATAAGAAAAAGAAGAGCATAAACCTATTGTATGGTGTGAAACTTGTGAAGGAGAAGAAAACGAGGGGTAAGAAGAGCCAAAAGAAATAGACTTTGAATTTGGCAGTTGTTGTTGTTGTTGTAAACATTTGTTATTGTAATAATTTGGCACTTGTTGTTGTCATAATTTGGCACTTGTTTTTGTAAACATTTATTATTGTAATAATTTGGCACTTGTTGTTGTAATAATTTGGCCGAAATTCAAATATGATGATAAATTTGAATTTCAACCAATGTAGTTATATGTACTTTTGTATGTTTGTATGAGCTTCCAACGTTTTTATCATATGTAGAGTACAACTCATCCTCGCCTTGTTCCCTTTTGTGAAGTACAACTCACCCTCACCCAAAATGTGGTAGAAATGGGCTCCAAAGCTAGGGTAAACCACCCCATTTCTAACCAAGTATTTTTCGACCATTTCTAAAACCAAGTTTGATATTTTTCCTCACAACTATGTCACATAACATGACACCATGCGAAGGTTTTGTAATTTTTTTGAATTTTTTTGAATTAGTTATGCACATTTGAATGTCTGGTCAAACTTTTTGAAGGGTTTTCATAAATATTCTTAGCTAGGGGCTGAGGCTCACTAAACTAGCATTGGATCTCTGATGAAATAGCATGTTTTGAACCTAAAAATGATTTTTACAAAAAATCATCAGCATGAAATCATGTACATGTAGTTCATATCTTACCCACTTCCAACCGATTCGGCAGGATTTGTCTTTTTCACCAGGGATAGAATAAAAGGTTTGAGATACTCAAGTTGGGACACTGTACATGCTAGGTGGTCTAGTATTTTTGAAAAATAGGATGTTACCATTTTGAAACTTTAATTTGGTGGTTGCTACACAAATCCCCCCTGTTTCGACACTCAGAAAATAGAAAATGAATTTTCTGTGTGTCGAAAAGGAAAACTTTGTACTACAACATTGTTAGTCATCCCATTATACACATGCATGTCCAATATGGGCATATTATCACAAACTATGCCTTGATTCTAGCCATATCATTGGTCATTTGACCCGAAAGTCAGAAAACCTCGGAGGAGATAGGTCATTTTGTGAAGGTTTTTTTTGAAATATGATCAATATACCAAGTTTGATATTTTTCCTCACAACTATGTCACATAACATGACACCATACGAAGGTTTTGTATTTTTTTTTGAATTAGATATGCACGTTTGAATGCCGGGCCAAACTTGTGAAAACCCCGTTGACTGCATCTTAAACCCAGCTAACCCTAAGGCCGAATGAGGAACGTAGATCTAACACTAGCGCGACACTGTGGCCGTCCGATCGCGTCTTGTAGAAGGATTCACGGGTGGCTCTGGGCGATCCGTGGGAGGGCTTGTTCTGCAACCCGATTGATTGACGTATCTTAGAAGGATTTCGCAGCTAGCTCTTGGCGATCCATGGGATGGATGATTCTGGAATCTGATTGGCTCGCGTCGTTTTTTTTTCATGAATTGATAAGGTATAGCGTGGCACACTCCATTGACCATTGGACCGAGCGTGGCATGCGAGAGCGCTGGGCCGGGCAGGCTGCATCATGCATGCATGCCATGCAGCTGCCTCCCGCGTCACAGTCTAGCTATTTTACGTGTAGCCAACGGACGCAGCGACGCTGCAGCGTATTTACTCCTTTCGTCGCATTAAATAAGTGTAAGTCTAACTTTTTTTGTTAGTCAAACTTACTCCCCTCCGGTTCATGCGTCATAGAAAAACATGTAATTTCAAAAAATTACTCCCTAATTTATGCATTAATTACCTCCATTCTACTCCGTCTGTCCCAAATTACTCCGCGTTTTGGGTTTAGTAAAAGTCAATATTTATAAATTTAGACTACGTATATAAGAAAAAATATCAAAATCTAAATATGTAATATATATAATTAGATTCACCATAACACATACTTTTATATTTTATAAAATTAATATTATAAATGCTAGTAGTTTGTTGAATATGCTTGATCGAGTAATAATTTTTCGAGTAGGCTAACTTATGCATTTATTGCCCTGATTTACTACCTGCAATTACTTAAATGGTCCATTTTCCTCTTGGGTTGTTTTTTCATGCATGCATGCGGTGTAAAAATAGTGTGAACTTGTAATTACATGCGACTAATAAAGACTAAGTGTTTATTCTTCCCTTGTGCTACTCTGCATGTAATGTGAACAAGGTTGCATGCGATGACAACTCTTAATTTGTTTTTAAACTTAGTTTAATAATATAACAAATTTGTATAATATATGTTCATATATTTATCTATAAGGTTGGTCAAATTTGACAAAGTTTGACTTAGACAAAACCTAGAAGTACACGATGCGTGGGACTTGGGACTGTCAGGCTGTGAATGCTCTGCGGGCTCCGACGCGGTGCGCGGTGCGTGGCACTTTGGACTCAGCGTGACGCCCGCCTGACTTTGGACGTTTTTCCTTTCTTTCCCATTAATGCATGCATGCATGTAGGGGGGACGGTGCAGGACAGGGTCACGTCGCATCCGAGCAATTTTTTGCACTGACTGCATTGATCGCGCATGCGACTACGCCCGCTACCTACACGCAACGCAGGATTCCCACACCGCCCTTCACGCTGAGCCCCGCTGATTCATGGTCCCAGCCCTCAATAAATAGTGGCAACGCCTTTGCCTCCTCATCTTCAACATCGAGTCCCTTTGCCTCCTTTGCCTCCTCCCAGCCCCAAAAAACACCTCTCTGGCAAGCGACCATGGCGACCTCCCCCCTCCGCTGGCCTTCAGAATCTGAGGTCACTGACGAGGACAACCACCCGAACCACAGGCAGATCTGGGAGGCGCCCACGCGCCCGAGGCGTCGCAACAAGGAGGGGCGATGCAAAGCCCCGGCCAACCCCTGGGCCAAAGGCCACTTCGTCCACAACCCCCGCCCCCTCCGCGGCGGCAACCTCCCCGACTTCGGCCCCTCCGACGAGGCCCTCAAGGCGGAGGAGGAGGCGGAGGTGAAGGAGCTGGCTGCTGCCGAGAAGGCGGAGGAGAAGGAGGCCGCGCGTGCACGGAAGAAAGGCGGCAACGGGAGGAGGATGAGCAACGGGAGGCAGCTTGCTGGGCCTTCGAGGAGGATCAGAGACAGCGGGAGAGACGGGAGAGGGCGGCGGACTGTAAGGCGGTGGCGGCGGCGTTTGCCCGAGCGGCACCGCCCCCACCGCCGATGGAGTAGGGCAACCTCTCGGCGGCGAGGTTGGCCGGCAGCCCTAAACCCACGTAGTAGCTAGGGTTAGGGTTTAGGCGCGCTTAGGGTTTATGTAATGTGGGGCCCTCTCTATATTGTACCCCTTATATTATATAATATATTATCTATGTGAGGCTTGTTTTTTATTGTATTGTCATTTGTCAAAACACCAAAAACAACAAGTGCATAAAACAAAAGACACAAAAAAAGTTCTCATATAATACTCATGCAATATTTATAAAATGAGTGAAATTAGAAAATCTCAAAAGGAAGAATAAGTTAACTTTATGATGGTTGATTGTTTTCAAACATCACATATAACACATGATTCATTTTCAAACAACACATTTACATATTTACATAAGTTAAAGGGGCGCCCAAGTTAAAGTGCTCGGCATTAAGTTAAATGGATGCCCTTGGCCTTATTTATATATTTACTTTCGCAACAAATAAAAGATTGCGACCCGAGCACGAGTATCTGCAGATCCACACGTCCGTAGTTAGATTGTAACGTGAGTACTATTTTTTGCCCAATCTACAAGTAGTTACTATTGGGCCTGGATACGAACATTTTGGCCTGGCTAAGTTCTATTTGGGCTTGGTCTTTTTCAATCAATCCTCGTCGATTTTTTTTAAACTTTTCAACCCCTGCACACTGTCGAAACTGAAGGAACAAAACAGAGCAGCTCAAAAATTACCCGACTTTGTGTTGCATTTTATTCAAGCCGAAGACATAGACCATTACATCCATCTCCGCAGGTTCTACGATAACAAAGCATCACTCGAATACTGATTGCGTTGTCTAATGACTAATG
Source organism: Avena sativa (assembly GCA_916181665.1). Classification (NCBI taxonomy): domain Eukaryota; kingdom Viridiplantae; phylum Streptophyta; class Magnoliopsida; order Poales; family Poaceae; genus Avena; species Avena sativa. The sequence goes on from OV702284.1 coordinate 384,651,146, forward strand.
ATCAGGAGATAAACAAATCCGAGAGAAATTACACAAAAACAAAAAATCGGCCATCAGATTGTCCTGCTTATTCGATTCGATGATTTGCCTTAGCTGCTTGTTCATCTTCTTTAGCTCGGCCTTCACTTCCGCATCCACCGTAGTACTAGCGGAAATGGGATTGCCAGATCCCAATTTCTCCACCACGGACGGGTTTTCGAGCTCCCAGGATGCTACCTCCACCCCAATTCGCTCGATGTACTCATCAAGCCACTCAAAATGCCCACATTTTGGCAGTTCCTGAAATCGCAGAGATGAACCCTAAATCCCAAATTCGATGAAATGCATGAAATTTCAAAAGAAAAGCGAGAAATTGGCGCTCGGAACACTCAGATCTCACCTTCCCCGCTCAGGCTTGCTCTCACACTTCACAAATTCCCGGCCAATGTTGTCGTCCTTATCGGTGGATGTGACAAGCCGCTTCAGGGGCGCGGTGCGGGGGCAATCGGGGCACTTCGTCATCGGCACCGCACCATATCGAGGCCATGAGCGGAGGGAGGCCGAAGCGGAGCTGGACATCCCTCGCCGGCGTTGCCACGCTTGCTTGCAGGAGAAGAAAACGGAAGGGGTGAGATGCTAGAATGGTGGCGGGAGGGCTCGGGTGCGGGGACGGATCGGGCCAACAGCTCTCTTCTACCACAGCGTGGGTCCCACGATATGAGGTGGACATCAGGTGGGTCTCGCCGTGACGTGGGCAGGCTGTGGGTCCTGCTCTGCTCAGCTGATTCGAATTTGTTGACGGTCTCGTGAGGTTAAATGGAAGTGTAGCACATGAGCTATTTGCCTCTTGAGAAGCGTCGCATGGGAGCTATTCTTTGCAACAATGTAGTGTTCTTTCCAATTTCGCGTAAAGACGTCGCATGGGAGCTATAAGCCCTCGGCATTGAGGTCGCCCTTGACTTCTTCAAGGCCGGCGACCTAGCTAGCGTGCACGATATGGAGATGTACATTGATCAACTACTAATTAAAGTGACCTAAGGAAGAAGCCGTCATCGCCATTGCTTCTAGAGGTCTAACTTAATTCTCAGCCTAGGGAGAATTAGCAAAACCTATTATTGTTATCGGGGATGAAGCTAGCTAGGAGTTGAATCTTAAAGATTGGATGGATGCCTTTACATGAAAAATAATCAACTTATCTGTTAACAATTTTTTCGTATCAAATCCCCTGCCAAATCAATATTTAAAGAATATACTTTCTATATGGCCTTAACTTTGTCTAGATACAAATGCAATTGTGGATGATACCTTAGGTCATGTATTAACATTAATAGGCTACTAAAGCATGTTATATATCCATTCTATGGTGTTATCATTGTTTATTCTACGTGTTTTGTTAACTTCATCAATTGTTTTGGTTGTATGGTTAATCGATCTAGTGATGTGTGATCGCCCAAAGAATAGGTCACGGGGAAAGGTAGATGTAAAATTGTGCATTTGCATTTGCATGCATCTAAAATTGATGCTAAATTTCAAGTTTTTTATTCGGGGCTACCAAGGGAGTGAAAGTGGGCTCTAGTGTTGAGTTTGACTTAGGTCAACACTAGAATTGAAATTCAAATTCAAAATGAACCTTTTTTATATTTCAAAATGTGGGTTTCAAATTGACTTAACACAATTAAGTGAGTCAAAGACTCATGGTATAAAAATGCAGAATAAAATATATAAGATAGCCTTTAAATTCAAAATACAGGTTGAGTTATTTAAATTTGAGTTTAGTTTCAAACTTACATAATAAAATTCTGATAAATATAATAAAAAATATGAAAATGAACAAAATGAAATTTTTAATCATAATAAAATGAGTACAAGTTCTATTACAAAGGAATTCACAAATGAAAATTACAAGAATGGATGTGGTCCTAATACAAACTACAAGAAAAGGAAAATAAAAACTATCTAGACTTCTTATCATTTGTCTTGCTCTTCCTGGTCTTCTTTACCATCTTGACCCGCAAAACAAACACATAGGAAACCATTGAATGGTTAAAATGTAGGATCCATCCTAGGGTGAATCCATTTGCTTCAAAATCAAAATAGGAAATCCATTAACATGTCCTTAACCTTAGTAGTTTGAGGTTTTGAGCAAAGTTTATGGCAACAACAATGGCATCCATGATCAATGTATTAAAAAGGAAACGTGGGAAATTGAAATACACTAGACCATCATCAGTTCATCACTAGAAGGTGATAGTAGCAGAAGAAACTAGTAGACAGTAAACAGTACTAAGAGAAGCAGCAATAAAAATGTGTTGTTCATCAAAAAGTAACCGTTGGTAAGAACCTAAACCATATGAACATAGATAATAGTAGCATCCATAAGACCAAGACTAGGAAATCAAAACCAGTAGAATAACGATTAAACATAGAAGAGGAAAATCACCTCGAACTTTTGGATTCTTTCAAATAACCAAATGTCATAATCATGTGAACACTAACAGTTCACAGAATCATGTTAACTCAAGCTCACAAGTAACAACATGAATGTTCACTTCATTGCACAAACTTACAGAAATAATACTAAGGAATTCCACTTGTCAAATTCCAAAATAAGCATGCAAAATGACCAATTTAACCTTTAACCGACCTGCCTAAAATGGCATATGATATAACCAGACTTAAACCACCGAAACATTAAATTGACACAAAGCATAACCACTTATGCATGCAAATGAGGTGTCAACACCACATAGATCACATGAGACTATAAATATGGAACCAGACCAGTAATTCAAATAAAAAGTATCGGAGCAAAGATCATAAAAATCACACTCAGGCCAGAGGCTGAGTGACATGAAACTAACATAGTTCCATACACTCACTTGAGAGAAAGAGAGATAGATACGAGAGAGGGAGATAATCAAGAACTAGAGGAGGAAAATAAACAACTGCAATAGATCTTTGATGACCCACAAGTATAGGGGGTGTATCGTAGTACTTTCGATAAATAGGAGTGTCGATCCCAACGAGGAGGAGAAGGTGCTGAACAGTGGTATGGAGCAGGAAATCCCTGTGAATACTTAGCAAACAAATTTTTAGTGGTTTTCTGACAAGGCAACAAAACAAGGAGCAAGTAACAGAAGTAACAAACAAACGGAGCAAGTGGCCCAATCCTTTCTTAGCAAAGGACAAGCCGGTGGAAATACTTATCAGGACCAAACGTTTTTGAGGACACATGGGAATTCTGTCAAGTGCTTTCGCTTCAAATAGCTGAGTACTCTTCTATGGTGTTTGTAAGTGTTGTGTGGGTGAACCTGTGCTAACATACCTCCCTTCCTAGGACTAATACATACTTGTGATTAAACCCCCTGCAAACATCCGTAACTACAGGAAAGTAATTAAGATATAAATCAGCCTTAAACTCTGAGATCCTACGCTCCCTTGTGCAAAGGTGTCCTAACGGGGGTTCAGGTTTCTGTCACTCCGGCAACCCCATAATTAGTAGACAAATACACAATGCATTCTCCTAGGCCCATAAATGGTGAAGTGTAATGTAGTCGACGTTCACATGAAACCACTAGAAGAATAGCACCACAACTTAAATACTAAACCATTGAATAATAACTCATCACAGATTCACTACTAACAACATGACTTCTCCCATGTCCTGAAGAACTAAACGAACTACTCATAAGACATCATATGGATCAAGATCAAAGATGATATGGTAATGGATAACAATCTGAACATAAACAATAATCCAATGGTTCCACTCACAAGCATCAACTACAATAGTAATCAACATCGGGAAAGTTTCCCCTAAGAACTAAATCAATATCCAACACACTTGTTACAGCGGGACGGAGTGGTGGTGATGGTGCTGGTGGAGATGATGGTGTGGATGATGATGATGGCGATCCCGATGAAGCCTAGCTTTATGACGATGTTGATGGCGACGGTCTCCCCTCTCCGGGAAGGAATTCCCCCAGCAGAAATCTGTCTGCCGGAGAGATCTTTCTCTCTCGGTGTTTTTTGCCCCCAGAGGCGGCAGAAATCTATCTATGGCCGCTCCCCGAGCCTTACGGTTTTGAAGGGAAGATATAGGCGAAGGGGCGGAGTCGAAGGCTGGGCAGGTGGGCCACACCTGCCCTAGGCGCGGGGTCAGGTGGGCCCACTCCTAGGGGGTGTGGGCCCCCTGAGGCCTCACTTCGTCCCTCCTTCTGGCTTCCTTCGTCTTCTGGTAAAATAATATGTTTCCATATTTTTTTGGTATTTTTCTGATCTTCGCGAAATTGCACCGAAACGCCTTATTTTCCATCAGAATCCAGACTCCGGCAGTCCATCCTCTAGGAATCATCCAACATGCATAAACAGATGAAAACCCATAAGTAATACCTCATAATAAGACAAATATCAATGAATAGAGGTAAATTATGATATAGAATGGTGATGCAAATTGGGCGTATCAACTCCCCCAAGCTTAGACTTTGCTTGTCCCCAAGCGAATACTGAGCTCAGTAAACATGTCCACAGGTTTATGGAGTGAAGTGTCGATAAAAGAATACGAACAAGAAGCATCACACTTACCATTGCACAACTCATAGAAGAGAGCAACTCACCATTATATAACTTAGCTTGCAACCAAGTACAACATTCACAATAGAGATGCATAAAGATAAATCATAATTGGAATTGGCAAACTTGTTCTTGGTCAGAGAACACCTGGCAAACAGTTTCACAAAAAGCTTTTTGTAGAAGTTTCAAAACAGGAACACTCTTTGCGCAAAAAGGTTTTTCACAAGTGAAGGCTTTCAAAGTAATACTCAATAGATAAGAGTTTTGTGCAAACAAGGAAGATGAAGAACATGATTGAATAAATCACCATATGAATGCTTGAAACACAACAACTCAAAATCTTGCTGGAGATATAGAGAAAGTAGGTTTACTGACTCAACTTGGTAACTAGGAGAAAGGTCCCTTTATAGAGGGTAGCAGGGATTACAAGTCATAAAGAGCTTCCAAAAGATTATGGTACTTACTAGCTTTGATCCCTCGTTGCCCCTATCATAGGAATCTTGAGATGATTAAGGTTAAAGTGAACAAAGATGGAGTATATGCTTGACGAAATATAAGTTGGCAATCTCATGTCCCTTGAATATGAGGGCCACTCCTCATGCATACTCAACTTTGGGTCCAGGTAAATTCTTGTCATTGTAAGTATTTGCATATCATTGAAAACCGCCAATGGGGTACCCCTTGCACATGGTACAAGAGCTTTCCCATAACCAAAATGACAAGGCAAGCAGACAATGATCATCTCAGCGATCTTTTTATTTACTATGTGTATAGATTTTATTGAGGATGCTTCATAGATGACTCACTATGGTGATTCTGCAAGTTTCCACCATGATTAAGCATGGCTTAGAATAGCGGCCCATGCGTTTCTCTAACACAAAATACAAACTCCATGGACTTACAAGTTCCCTCTTTATTTCACACCGTTGACATCCATAGACAAAAGAGCACAATATCAACTGTGTACAGAGTACAAGTGCAATGTTGAAAATGTTCCCCGTGACAGCACAGTTCTGCTATTTCCAACATATAGATATAATCATATACAACTTCGATGTTCACAATGGTTCAAGTCTATTAGGGGCAAGTAAAAAAAGTGTGCCATCAAGTTCGTGAGAGCTTTACTAACTAGTTTTCACATAACAAAATACTTTTTAATTCGAAAGGTAGATGAAGCTTGAGAATTTGCTTGGAATAGAAAAAGCTACTAGGTAGATATGGTGGACACAAGAGGCAAAAGTTTTGAGTTCAAAAGATTTTGGAAACATGAGAAGTATGCCTTCTCAAAATAGGTTTTTGGCTAGAAAGGCTGGGTAGCAAGCAAGAGAGTTGAAAGAAACAAGCAAACATACAAGTAATAAATCCAAACATGCAATCTTCCTTGAAGACACAAAAATAATCTTAAATAAAGAATACTAAGCTTATGAGCCAACAAGAAAGAAAACAAATGATACCAAATACCTGTAAGATTTTTCTTTCTTTCAAACTAAAGCCACTGACCAGAACTCGGTTTGCCAAAACCAATTTAGATCCACTTGATGATCCCAAAGTGGTTCCAATACTGATCAACAAGATCCATCATATAATAGAGATTGCAAAGTAAAAATAAGAAGTGCAAAAAGTAAAAGATGAGACTTCTCATTAATATTCCAATAAAGGCACTCACACCAAGGGATACATAGATAATCAACTAAAGGAGAGATACTTCCACATGCAAACCAAACTATAAGATAACCTCTCTACCACAGATATGAATCCACTAAAAAGGTAAAAGATAAAGATAATGGTGATGATACCGCGGCACTCCCCCAAGCTTGGAACAAGCCATGGGGATGCCAAACCTGATGACGAATTACTCCTTCGGTGGTGGTGGTGTTCTCTTGATAAGCTCCTCAACAAGTTTCTTCAAATCCTCCATATCGAAGGTCAGAGTACGAATTAACTCCGAGTTATGCTCAATGCACCCCATGATCAACTTGGACCGAGGATCCCAGTCCTTGTTATTCTTTCTCCATTCTTCCAAATTAGAGTGTTTCTTTCCTACACGGTTATAACAAGGGGTACTAGGAGGAAGTGTGCGTGGAGCGAGGATATGACGTGAAGTTCTCCCTCCTGTAGACATCCGTGTTGTCCTCCTAAGCTGGGTAGGTTGTGCCACCAATCCAATGCTTGCGACGGTAGCGCGAGTGTCCGGTTGCTTGTCCTCCTCCATATCTCCTTCATACCCTAGTGAAATCTCCTCCTCCTTGGGGACTTGAGGTTCTTCTTCCTCGGGTTTCTTGCCTTTGTCGTTGGCGGAGGCCATGGTGCTCTAAACTTGAGAAGATTTCCTGACAGAAACAAATCGAAACGAAAACACGACGAGAACATGATGCACGAACCTCGCAAGATCTGGGGGTTATATATTACGAAGTTTCAATGCATAAGGAAGGTTTTGACACGGAAACAATGCGGAGACAGAGTTCGAGGGGGAGACACCCCCCTTAGGCGCGGCCAGGCTGGGCCCGTGCCTAGGGTGGGTTTGTCCACCCCGGGCTCCGTTTCCTCTTCAGTTTCGTCTTGTAACTTACCTTATGTATTAAAAACATCAAAAATATAAAAAGATTGTGGTTTCATGAACCTTCTGTTTTCACCACTTTTACCTATTCAAAGACGAACTCTGCAGATTCCTTTCCTCTTTCTCCTGCGAATTTCCTTCATACAAAACTTTTGCCCAAACTCAATGACAACATTAGTGTAAGCAAAAACAATAAACCTTTGGTAAACACTTCAACTAAAAACCCATGAAAACAAAAGCTTCTGTAAGAAGCAAATGCAAATGATGGCAGAAATTTGTCAAAACAGACCAGCAGGTAAAGATTGATTTTTCCGAAGACCTTCTGTTGCTCAAATCGAAAAGTGCAGAACTGATGAAAGTTGGGTAACAACTTGGATAACAAGCTTAGAAAAGTGCATCTCCATCTGAATTACTGAGCTTCCTCATGAATTTTTACAATGCAACACAAAAATCTGTCCCAGGACAGCCACTTTTCACAACTCCCCTACTTCACAAAAGTAGTTGAACTTGACACAAAAACCAAAACAAAAAGTATAAGGAGCGGTTATTACTGAGGTAATAACTTCCAAGACTCGACCAAACTCTTGGGTTATCTCCCAACAAGTACTTTTATTTAATGCCTTTAAGTTAGGCTTGAAACTTCCAAAGATGCTCACAAAGGAGATATATATCTGAAATGAAAGAGAGCATCAAGAAGCAAATAACCAACACACTTGAGTCTAACCCACTTCCTATGCATGGGGGTATCATGAGAAAATGAATTGTTGAAACAAAAAGCCACTAGCATAGGAAGCCAAAAGAGATGCAACTTTAAAGCTTTCAACATAAAACGGGGAAACTTAACATCATTGAGATGCATAAAACCATGTTTCCCTCTCTCAAAATAACTTTCAGTAGCACTTTGAATAAAGTTGACAATATAACCGTCACTTGAAACAACTTTATCATCATAATAAGCATACTTACAGTCATCAAAAAGAGGTCCAAGATCATAGACCGGATCAATAGAAGAAAATTGTTCCATCCTGAAATCTTTATTAGGCAAGCTATTTTCTCAAGGAGCTTTAACAAATTTGGAAAAGCTAAACTCATAAGAATCTCCATCAAACTTAGTTAAAACTTTTTCCTTCTTACAATCGATAATAGCTCCACAAGTGTTCAAGAAAGGTCTACCATAATGATAGGACAAGTTTGCTAGCTGTTGAATTAAGCACTAGAAAATCAGCAGGATACTTAATTTTACCACAGAGAACCTCCACATCTCTTACAATGCCAATGGGGCAAATGGTCTCCTTGTTAGCAAGGTGAATAACCACATCAATGTCCTTAAGCTCACAAGGACCAATCTCATGCATAATTTACCTGTAAAGCTCATAAGGAATAGCACTAGAACTAGCACCAATATCACATAAGCCATAGTAGCAATGATCACCAATTTTAACAGAAAGCACAGGAACACTAGCTTTTCTAGTCTTACCAGGATGAGAAATAATATTAGAAGCGTCTTCACAGAAGACAATGTGCTCATCCTCTATATTTCTAGTGTAAATGTCTTTCACAATAGCTACCACAGGTTCATCACTAAGATGCTTACCAGGCTCCACAATTTTCATTGTACCTTTGTTATTTGCACTAATAATCATAGAATACTCCTTTACCTTGGCTGGGAAAGGAATTTTCTCAACATGAGGTTCAGGCACAATATGACTAGTAGTACAAATTTGAGTACTTCTAACAGGAACATGACTAACAACATCTTTATACGGAGCATGGTACTTATTCCACTTCTTTTTGGGAATTTCAACGTAAGAGGCAAAGGCTTTAAAACAGTTGGCAATACTTTGGGAATCAATACAAAACTCATTGCTAATATCATGGAAGTTGTCAGTTCCCATAAAAGATTTAATGCATTCATAATCATAGCTTATACCTGACTTTCTTCCTTTGTCATTCTCCCAAGATTCAGTGTTCTCTTGAATACGGTCTAGAAGATCCCATTTATCTTCTTCCTTCATACGTGTGAATGATCCAGCACAAGAAGCATCTAGTAAATATTTATCATGAAGAGAAAACCTAGCATAAAAGTTATTGAGAATAATATTGTTAGGGAGTTCATGAATAGGACATTTAAGCATTAGTAACTTCAATCTCCCCCAAGCTTGATCTGTACTCTCTCCATCAAGAGGCCAAAAGTTATATATAAGATTTCTATCCTTATGAATCTCACTAGGAGGATAAAATTTAGAGTAAAAGAGAGATGACATCTCCTCCCATTCCATGGATTTTCCATTCTTCAGAAGCTTATACCATTCTTCAGCTCTCCCTTTCAAGGATATGGAGAGTAACTTCTTCTTCACCTGTTCAGTTGTAATACCTACACACTTAAACAACCCGCATAATTCATGGATAAAAAGCAAGTGATCACCGGGATGTACAGTTCCATCCCCAAAATAATAATTATCCATAACATGATTAATAATAGTTGTAGGTATCTTAAAAGGATCTATCTCAATAGGAGGTGGTTCATCTACTACCCTAGCAGTGGTAGTAGTTTTTGTTAGAATTATGCCCTAGAGGCAATAATAAAGATGTTATTATTATAATTCTTGTTCATGGTAAAGTTTATATTCCATGCTAGAATTGTATTAAGCGGAAAATTTAATACTTGTGTGGTTTGTGAAAAACACCGTGTCCCTAGTATGCCTCTATGGACTAGCTCATTGATTAATGATGGTTAAGGTTTCCTAACCATAGACATGAGTTGTCGATTAATAACGAGATCATATCATTGGGAGAATGATATGATGGACAGACCCAAACTAAGCGGAGCAATTAGATCGTGTCATCGTGTTCATCTTTGCGAAGCTTTTCTTATGTCAAATATTGTATTCCTTAGACCATGAGATAATGCAACTCCCTGGTATCGGAAGAAATCTTTGAGGTCATCAAACATCATCCTATGAGAGGGTGATCATAAAGGTGTCTCTCAGGTGATCGGAAAGTACCTGTTGGGTTGTATGTATCGAGATGGGATTTGTCCCTCCCAAGTCGGAGAGATATACTTCGGGCCCACTCGGTAATCGATATCAACACCGTTTGCAAGCATGTGGTTAAGGAGTTAATCACAAAGTGATATCGGATTACAGAACGAGTAAAGTACTTGCTGTGAACGAGATTGAACTAGGTATGACGGTACCGACGATCAAATCTCGGGCAAGTAAAATATCGCGCGACGAAGGGAATATATATATGGGATTGATTGAACCCTGGCATGTAGGTTCATCCGATATGATCATCGATGAATGAATGGGAGTCAACATGGGTTTCCAGACCCCGCTGTTGATTATTGATATAAGATCATGTCTGCATATTCTCGAACCCGAAGGGTCACACACTTAACGTGTCTCGACGCTAGGATAGATTGGATAATTGGTTTATGAGTTTTTGTTCGGAGTCTCGGATGAGATCCAGGACGTCACGAGAGGTTTCGGAATGGTCCGGATAATAAGATTCATATAAGGCAATGCAGTTTTTGGAGTTCGAAATTTTTTCGGGTTAATCGGTATTGTACCGGAAGCTTCTAGAACCTTCCGGAGGGGGACCAACGTGGCCCCACCTGCCGGGAGGGGGCTGTAGGGTTTCGCGGCATAGTAAATCAAAATTTTCTACGGATGCGAACAGAGGGAAATCCAAGATCTAATCTAGGAGATGCAAACAACGAGAGAGATTGGATTAGATCTTCATACCCTTAAAGATTCGCACAGCGGAACGTTCGTCGGAACGTGGGTGATGTAGTCGTACTCGCTTCTCCTCCTCGCGATCCGATCCGATCTAGCACCACAAGTGGCGGTGCCTCCGTGAGATGCACACGTGCAGCACCTCGACGTCTCCTCCTTCCTTGGTCCAGCAAGTATGGTGGAGAGATGGGTTGGATCTACAACGCGACGGCGCGGTGCAATTGGTGGAGAATTTCTGCAGCAGGGCTTCGCCTACAAGCAGTCGGGAGGGAGAGAGGAGGGCAGCAGGGCGGCTAGGGTTGGAGGGGAAGGTGTGAGGGGTTGGCGTGCCCCCACCCCTCTTTATATAGAGGGGGCGCAGCCCTATCCCCTCCCCAAGCCCAAACCGGCGGCCCCAAAGGATAAGGAGTGGGGGGCAAGGAAACCCCCCTTCTAGAAGGTCTATCTCGATTTAAACCTCTCTTGGCCGGCTGGGCCCTATGGGGCCTTGTGCCCCTGGCCAATGCGGCCAGGGCACTCCCTCATAGGCCCATGCCCCCTCCCGAAAGGTGGGGCCACGTTGGTCCCCTTCCGGAAGGTTCTAGAAGCTTCCGGTACAATACCGATTAACCCGGAACAATTCCGAACTCCAAAAACTTCACTGCCTTATATGAATCTTATTCTCCGGACCATTCTGGAACCTCTCGTGATGTCCCGGATCCCATCCGAGACTCCGAACAAAAACTCATAAACCAATTATCCAATCTATCCTAGCATCGAGACACGTTAAGTGTGTGACCCTGCGTGTTCGAGAATATGCAGACATGATCTTCTATCAATAATCAACAGCGGGGTCTGGAAACCCATATTGACTCCCACACATTCATCGATGATCATATCGGATGAACCACGATGCCAGGATTCAATCAATCCCATATATGTATTCCCTTCGTCTCGCAATATTTTACTTGCCCGAGATTTGATCGTCGGTACCGTCATACCTAGTTCAATCTCGTTCACAGCAAGTACTTTACTCGTTCCGTAATCCGATATCACTTTGTGATTAACTCCTTAACCACATGCTTGCAAGCGGTGTTGATATCGATTACCGAGTGGGCCCGAAGTATATCTCTCCGACTTGGGAGGGACAAATCCCATCTCAATACATACAACCCAACAGATACTTTCCGATCACCTGAGAGACACCTTTATGATCACCCTCTCATAGGATGACGTTTGATGACCTCAAAGCTTTCTTCCGATACCAGGGAGTTGTATTATCTCATGGTCTAAGGAATACAATATTTGACATAAGAAAAGCTTCGCAAAGACGAACACGATGACACGATCTAATTGCTTCGCTTAGTTTGGGTCTGTCCACCATATCATTCTCCCAATGATATGATCTCATTATTAATCGACAACTCATGTCCATGGCTAGGAAACCTTAACCATCATTAATCAATGAGCTAGTCCATCGAGGCATACTAGGGACACGGTGTTGTTCACAAACCACACAAGTATTAAAGTTTCCGCTTAATACAATTCTAGCATGGAATATAAACATTATCATGAACAAGAATTATAATAATAACATGTTTATTATTGCCTCTAGGGCATAATTCCAACAGTCTCCCACTTGCACTAGAGTCAATAATCTAGTTTACATCTGGCAACAATCTCACACCCATGGCACTGAGGTGCTGATCATGTTTTACACGTGGAAGAGGTTTAGTCAATGGATCTGCGACATTCAGATCTGTATGTACTTTGCTAATCTTCAGATCTCCATCTGCTATATAATCTCGGATTATATGAAACTTGCGGTTGATATGCTTAGTCTTTGGATGATATCTTGGTTCCTTAGTGAGTGCTATGGCGCCAGTGTTGTCACACAATATCTCCAGTGGGTCCGATGCACTTGGAACCACGCCAAGCTCAGTGATGAAGTTTCTGATCCAAACTCCTTCACTTGACGCTTCTGCAGCAGCCATGTATTCCGCTTCTACTGTAGATCCCGCGATCACGCTTTGCTTGCAGCTTCTCCAGCTCACAGCTCCTCCATTCAAAATATACACGTATCCTGTCTGAGATTTAGAATCATCCTTGTCGGTGTCAAAACTAGCGTCGACGTAACCTTTTACGACGAGCTGTTCATCACCCCCATAGACTAAGAACATTTCTTTAGTCCTATTTAGGTACTTTAGGATGTTCTTCATGGCTGTCCAGTGTTCCACTCCTGGATCACTTTGATACCTGCTCGTCAAACTAAGAGCATTGGACACATCCGGTCTAGTACACAGCATGGCATACATGATAGAACCTATGGCTGAGGCATAAGGCACTTTGCTCATAGCTTCCCTATCATTTACCGTAGCTGGACACTGAGCCTTGCTCAATATCTTACCTGACAACATAGGCACTGAACCTTTCTTTGCCTTATCCATTCTGAACCTTTTCAGAACTTTGTCTAGGTATGTACTCTGGCTTAAAGCTATCAGGCGTCTTTGTCTATCTCTATAGATTTTGATGCCCAATATATAAGCAGCTTCACCTAGGTATTTCATTGAAAAACACTTGTTCAAATAACTCTTCACATCATTAAGCATGTTGATGTCATTTCCAATAATCAATATGTCATCCACATATAGTACCAGAAACGTCACCGAGCTCCCACTCACTTTCTTGTAGATACAAGCTTCGTAGCAATTTGGAACAAATCCAAAGCTCTTGATCACTTGATCAAAACGAAGGTTCCAACTCCGAGATGCTTGCTTCAGTCCATAAATGGAACGCTGAAGTTTGCATACTTTATCAGCATCCTTAGGACCGACAAAACCTTCGGGTTGCATCATATACAACTCTTCATCAATGTTGCCATTGAGGAACGCAGTCTTGACATCCATCTGCCATATTTCATAATCATGAAATGCAGCAATTGCTAATAAAATCCGAATGGACTTAAAAATCGCTACGGGAGAGAAAGTCTCATCGTAGTCAACACCTTGAACTTGCCGAAAACCTTTCGCGACAAGCCGTGCTTTATAGACGGTAACATTACCATCCGCGTCCGTTTTCTTCTTGAAAATCCATTTGCACTCAACGGCCTTTCGGTCGCTAGGAGGGTCCACCAAAGTCCATACTTGGTTTTCGCTCATGGATCCCAATTCGGATTTCATGGCTTCTAGCCATTTCTCAGAGTCTGGGCTCATCATCGCTTCCTCATAGTTCGTAGGTTCACTGTCTTCTACTAACAAGACAGTCAAGACAGGGTTGCCGTACCACTCAGGAGGGGCACGTGACCTTGTCGACCTGTGACGATCAGTAGCAGCATCGTCCGAAGCTTCATGATCCTTGTCATTAGATTCCTCTATCGTTGGTGCAGGCGGCACTGGAACAATTTCAGGTGCTGCGCTACTCTCCAATTCAAGAGAAGGTTCAATAACATCGTCTAGCTCTACTTTCCTCCCACTCACTTCTTTCGAGAGAAACTCCTTCTCAAGAAAGGAACCGTTCTTTGCGACAAACACTTTGCCTTCGGTTCTGTGATAGAAGGTATACCCAATAGTTTCCTTCGGGTATCCTATGAAGACGCATTTCTCCGCTTTAGGTTCGAGCTTGTCCGGCATCAACTTCTTGACGTAAGCTTTGCATCCCCAAACTTTAAGAAACGACAACTTAGGTTTAGCACAAAACCATAATTCATACGGTGTCGTCTCAACGGATTTATATGGAGCCCTATTTAAAGTGAATGCAGCGGTTTCTAATGCATAACCCCAAAATGATAACGGCAAATCAGTAAGAGACATCATTGATCGGACCATATCTAATAAGGTTCGATTCCGGCGTTCAGACACACCATTGCGCTGTGGTGTTCCAGGTGGCGTGAGTTGTGAAACAATTCCGCTTGCTTTAAGATGCGTGAGAAAATCATAACTCAAATATTCGCCCCCACGATCGGATCGTAGAAACTTAATCTTTCTGTTATGATGGTTCTCCACTTCATTCTGAAATTCTTTGAACTTTTCAAACGTTTCAGATTTATGTTTCATTAAATAGATATACCCATATCTACTTAAGTCATCGGTAAAAGTGAGAAAATAGCGATATCCACCGCGCGTCGAAACACTCATCGGTCCGCATACATCGGTATGTATGATTTCCAACAAGTTCGTTGCTCGCTCCATCATACCGGAGAACGGGGTTTTGATCATCTTGCCCATGAGGCATGGTTCGCATGTGTCAAATGATTCAAAATCAAGAGACTCCAAAAGTCCATCAAAATGGAGTTTCTTCATGCGCTTTACACCAATATGACCTAGACGACAGTGCCACAAATAAGTATTATTATCACTATCTACTTTGCATCTCTTAGCCTCAATGTTATGGATGTGTGTTTCATCCCTTTCGAGATTTAGAAGAAATAAACTATTCACAAGAGGTGCATGACCATAAAAGATGTTACTCATATAAATAGAACAACCATTATTCTCCGATTTAAATGAATAACCGTCTTGCAATAAACAC
The DNA here is from genome assembly GCA_916181665.1 of Avena sativa. Classification (NCBI taxonomy): domain Eukaryota; kingdom Viridiplantae; phylum Streptophyta; class Magnoliopsida; order Poales; family Poaceae; genus Avena; species Avena sativa. The sequence continues at coordinate 384,666,497 of OV702284.1, forward strand.
GATCCAGAAATAATGTTCATGCTCAACGCAGGCACATAATAACATTTATTAAGGTTTAAAACTAATCCCGAAGGTAAAACTAAGGAGAGCGTGCCGACGGCCATCACATCAACTCTTGATCCGTTGCCAACGCGCATCATCACCTCATCCCTCGCAAGCCGCCATCTATTCCGTAGCTCCTGTTTCGAGTTACAAATATTAGCAACTGAACCGGTATCAAATACCCAGGCACTACAATGAGGGCTAGTAAGGAAAACATCAATAACATGTATATCAAATATACCTTTGATGGTGCCAGCCTTCTTGTCCGCTAAGTACTTCGGACAGTTGCGCTTCCAGTGACCCTTGTCCTTGCAATAGAAGCACTCAGTGTCCGGCTTAGGACCAGACTTGAGCTTCTTCTCAGCAGGGGCAGTGCGCTTGCCGCCGCCCTTCTTGAAGGGCTTATTTGCTCCCTTACCTTTCTTAAAGGTGGGCTTGTTAACCATCAACACATGATTATCCTTTTTGATGTCCACTTCCGCAGCCTTCAGCTTTGCGAAGAGCTCGGTGATCGTATCAGTGGAACCAATCTGATTATGAGTCACTACAAAACTTTTGTAGCTGGGAGGGAGTGATTGCAGAACCCTGTCAATCTTGAGCTCCTCTGGAATCGTGCATTCCAGTTGCTCAAGGCGTTGAGTGTAGCCCGTCATCTTAATGGCGTGCTCACTAACGGAACTCCCTTCCTCCATCTTGCAGTTAAAGAACTTCTCAGAGATCTCATATCTCTCAGAACGGGCCTGAGTCTGAAACATGGTTTTCAGCTGTTCGAGAATCTCAAAGGGCCCGGGATAGTCTTCAAAACGATTTTGAAGTTCCGGTTCCATAGCAAACAACATGGTGCTCTTAATCACACCATAATCATCTTTGCGCGACTGATAGACAGTTTTCTCATCAGCCGGCGCAGTTGCAGCAGGGGGGTCACCTAACGCTTTCCCAAGGACATAGTCCTTTTGACCGCCAGAGAGAATGATTCTTAGATTGCGGAACCAATTGGTGAAGTTAGACCCATTGTTTCTAAGCTTTTCCTTCTCAGCGAAAACGTTGAAGTTGAAGTTGGACTTGGCCATGTGATCTACAGTATTTGCAAGTACAATTTAGACTATTTTCATGATAAATAGTTCAACTTAATCAAATTACTAGATGAACTCACACTAAATTCAACATCCCTCAAGTTGTTTAGTGAACACGATCCAAATTCACCACACCTAATCCGATCATCACGAGAAGAGATGTGGTTTCAATGGTGGACAACGAAGTGTCGATCATATCATTCATATGACTCATGCTTAACCTTTCGGTTCTTGTGTTCCGAGGCCATGTCTGTACATGCTAGGCTCGTCAAGTTAGACCCAAGTATTTCCGCGTGTGCAAAACTGGCTTGCACCCGTTGTATGTGAGCGTAGAGTCTATAGCACCCGATCATCACGTGATGCTTGGACACGACGAACTTTCGCAACGGTGCATACTTGGGGAGAACACAGTTTTTATCTTGATCTTTAAGTGAGGAATCATCTTATAATGCTACCGTCGCGATCTATGCATAATAAGATACATAAAAGGATAAACATCACATGCATATAACTTTATGTGACATGGTATAGCCAATCTTCGCGCAATGATCTCCATCTTGTGCGTTCCGGCATGATCTCCATCACTCCACCATGATTGCCTCCACCACGAATAGCAACTACAACTATTGCTAACTACTTAGCGATAAAGTGAAACTATTACATGGCACATAAGAAGTTGACACACAGGTCATACACAATTATAAAGACAACCATATGGCTCATGCCGGTTGTGTACTCATCGATATGCAAGTCGTGAAACATTACAAAACATGATCATCGCATACATTATACACATCACATCTTGGGCCATACCATATCACAGAAAACACTCCCTACAAAAACAAGTTAGACGCCTCTACTTTGTTGTTGCATGTTTTACGTGGCTTATGGAAGTAGATGCTAAGAACGATTCTTACCTACGGAAAGCCACAACGGTGATATTATGGTTGCCAAACTCTGGTGTTAATCCCATGACAACTATAGTGAGAGAAACTGACATCCACCAGCCGCATGTGTGGAACAAGCCACACGTCAAGTGCGGAGCCGGTCTCGCGAACGACGTTGCGTAAGGTTGGCCTGGACCGCTTCAATCTCACTATCCCGCGTCATAAGAAGAACACAAACAAGAGGCTTGCAACAGAAAACATCAACGCCCGCAACAACCATGTTGCGTTCTACTCGTGAAACACATCTACGCATAGATCTAGCTCTGATACCACTCTAGGGTTTCGCGGCATAGTAAATCAAAATTTTCTACGGATGCGAACAGAGGGAAAGCCAAGATCTAATCTAGGAGATGCAAACAACGAGAGAGATTGGATTAGATCTTCATACCCTTGAAGATTCGCACAGCGGAACGTTCGTCGGAACGTGGGTGATGTAGTCGTACTCGCTTCTCCTCCTCGCGATCCGATCCGATCTAGCACCACAAGTGGCGGTGCCTCCGTGAGATGCACACGTGCAGCACCTCGACGTCTCCTCCTTCCTTGGTCCAGCAAGTATGGTGGAGAGATGGGTTGGATCTACAACGCGACGGCGCGGTGCAATTGGTGGAGAATTTCTGCAGCAGGGCTTCGCCTACAAGCAGTCGGGAGGGAGAGAGGAGGGCAGCAGGGCGGCTAGGGTTGGAGGGGAAGGTGTGAGGGGTTGGTGCGCCCCCACCCCTCTTTATATAGAGGAGGGGCGCAGCCCTAGCCCCTCCCCCAAGCCCAAACCGGCGGCCCCAAAGGATAAGGAGTGGGGGGCAAGGAAACCCCCCTTCTAGAAGGTCTATCTCGAGTTTAAACCTCTCTTGGCCGGCTGGGCCCTATGGGGCCTTGTGCCCCTGGCCCAATGCGTCCAGGGCACTCCCTCATAGGCCCATGCCCCCTCCCGGAAGGTGGGGCCACGTTGGTCCCCTTCCGGAAGGTTCTAGAAGCTTCCGGTACAATACCGATTAACCCGGAACAATTCCGAACTCCAAAAAGGGCACTGCCTTATATGAATCTTATTCTCCGGACCATTCCGCAACCTCTCGTGATGTCCCGGATCCCATCTGAGACTCCGAACAAAAACTCATAAACCAATTATCCAATCTATCCTAGCGTCGAGACACGTTAAGTGTGTGACCCTGCGGGTTCGAGAATATGCAGACATGATCTTCTATCAATAATCAACAGCGGGGTCTGGAAACCCATATTGACTCCCACACATTCATCGATGATCATATCGGATGAACCACGATGCCAGGATTCAATCAATCCCATATATATATTCCCTTCGTCTCGCGATATTTTACTTGCCCGAGATTTGATCGTCGGTACCGTCATACCTAGTTCAATCTCGTTCACAGCAAGTACTTTACTCGTTCCGTAATCCGATATCACTTTGTGATTAACTCCTTAACCACATGCTTGCAAGCGGTGTTGATATCGATTACCGAGTGGGCCCGAAGTATATCTCTCCGACTTGGGAGGGACAAATCCCATCTCAATACATACAACCCAACAGATACTTTCCGATCACCTGAGAGACACCTTTATGATCACCCTCTCATAGGATGACGTTTGATGACCTCAAAGCTTTCTTCCGATACCAGGGATTTGTATTATCTCATGGTCTAAGGAATACAATATTTGACATAAGAAAAGCTTCGCAAAGACGAACACGATGACACGATCTAATTGCTTCGCTTAGTTTGGGTCTGTCCACCATATCATTCTCCCAATGATATGATCTCATTATTAATCGACAACTCATGTCCATGGCTAGGAAGCCTTAACCATCATTAATCAATGAGCTAGTCCATGGAGGCATACTACGGACACGGTGTTGTTCACAAACCACACAAGTATTAAAGTTTCCGCTTAATACAATTCTAGCATGGAATATAAACATTATCATGAACAAGAATAATAATAATAACATCTTTATTATTGCCTCTAGGGCATAATTCCAACAGGGGCATGGGCCTATGAGGGAGTGTCCTGACCGCATTGGGCCAGGGGCACAAGCCCCATAGGGCCGAGCCGGCCACGCCTAGGGCAAAACCCTAGGGGAGCTTCTAGAAGGGGGAACTTGCCCCCCACTCCTCCCTCCTTGGCCGCCGACCTAGGGCTTGGGGGAGGGGCTAGGGCTGGCCGCCCACCCCTCTATATAAAGAGGGCTGAGGGCGCACCCCTCCACACACCTCCTCCTCAACCCTAGCCGCCCTGCTGCCCCTCCCTTCTCTCTCCCTCCCGACTGCGTGTAGGCGAAGCCCTTCTGCAGAAACTCTCCACCGCTTGCACCACGCCGTCGCGTTGTAGATCCAATCCATATCTCCACCCCACTTGCTGGACCGAGGAAGGAGGAGACGTCGAGGTTGCACACGTGTGCATCTCTCGGAGGTATCGCCACTTGCGATGTTAGATCGGGTCGGATCGCGAGGAGGAGAAGCGAGTACGACTACATCACCCATGTTCCGTCGAACGTTCCGCTGTGCGAATCTTCAAGGGTATGGAGATCTCATCTATTCCCCCTCATTGTTTGCATCCTAGATTAGATCTTGGCTTTCCCCGTTCACATCCATAGAAAATTTTGATTTACTATGATGCGAAACCCTTCAGTGGTATCAGAGCTAGATCTATGCGTAGATGTGTTTCATGAGTAGAAGGCAACATGGTTGTTGCGGGCGTTGATGTTTTCTGTTGCAAGCCTCTTGTTTCTGTACTTCTTATGATACGGGATAGTGAGATCAAAGCGGTCCAGGCCAACCTTACGCGATATCGTTCGCGAGACCGGCTCCGCACTTGACGTGTGGCTTGTTCCACACATGCGGCTGGTGGATGTCAGTTTCTCTCACTATAGTTGTTATGGGATTTACACCGGAGTTTGGCAACCATAATATCACCGTTGTGGCTTTCCGTAGGTAAGAATCGTTCTTAGATTGCTACTCCCATAAGCCACGTAAAACATGCAACAACAAAGTAGAGGCGTCTAACTTGTTTTTGCAGGGAGTGTTTTTTGTGATATGGTATGGCCCAAGATGTGATGTGTATGTTGTATGCGATGATCATGTTTTGTAATGTTTCACGACTTGCATGTCGATGAGTACACAACCGGCAAGAGCCATATGGTTGTCTTTATAATTGTGTATGACATGTGTGTCAACTTCTTATACGCCATGTAATAGCTTTACTTTATCGCTAAGTAGTTAGCAATAGTTGTAGTTGCTATTCATGGTGGAGGCAATCATGGTGGAGTGATGGAGATCATGCCGGCATGCACAAGATGGAGATCATTGCGCGAGGATTGGCTATACCATGTCACATTAAGTTATATGCATGTGATGTTTATCCTTTTGTGTATCTTATTATGCTTAGATCGCGACGGTAGCATTATAAGATGATTCCTCACTTAAAGATCAAGATAAAACTGTGTTCTCCCCATGTATGCACCGTTGCGAAAGTTCGTCGTGTTCAAGCATCACGTGATGATCGGGTGCTATAAACTCTACGTTCACATACAACGGGTGCAAGCCAGTTTTGCACACGCGGAAATACTTGGGTTTGACTTGACGAGCCTAGCATGTACAGACATGGCCTCGGAACACATGAACCGAAAGGTTAATCATGAGTCATATGAATGATATGATCGACACTTCGTTGTCCACCATTGAAACCACATCTCTTCTCGTGAAGATCGGATTAGGTGTGGTGAATTTGGATCATGTTCACTAAACAACTTGAGGGATGTTGAATTTAGTGGGAGTTCATCTAGTACTTTGATTAAGTTGAACTAGTTATCATGAACATAGTCTAATTTGTACTTGCAAAAATTGTAGATCAAATGGCTAAGTCCAACTTCAACTTCAACGTTTTTGCTGAGAAAGAAAAGCTTAGAAACAATGGGTCTAACTTCACCAACTGGTTCCGCAATCTGAGAATCATTCTCGCTGGCGGACAAAAGGACTATGTCCTAGAGGATGTGCTAGGTGACGCCCCTGCTGTAGATGCGCCGGCTGATGAGAAAGCTGTTTATCAGTCGCGCAAAGATGATTATGGTGTAATTAAGAGCACCATGTTGTTTGCTATGGAATCGGACCTTCAAAATTGTTTTGAAGATTACCCCGGGCCCTTTGAGATTCTTGAGGAACTGAAAACTATGTTTCAGACTCAGGCCCGTTCTGAGAGATATGAGACCTCTGAGAAATTCTTTAACTGCAAGATGGAGGAAGGGAGTTCCGTTAGTGAGCACGCCATAAAGATGTCGGGCTACACTCAACGCCTTGAGCAACTGGACTGCAAGATTCCAGAGGAGCTCAAGATTGACATGGTTCTGCAATCACTCCCTCCCAGCTACAAATTTTTTGTAGTGACTCATAATCAGATTGGTTCCACTGATACGATCACCGAGCTCTTCGCTAACCTGAAAGCTGCGGAGGTGGACATCAAAAAGGATAATCATGTGTTGATGGTCAACAAGCCCCCGAGCTTTAAGAAAGGTAAGGGTGCAAAGAAGCCCTTCAAGAAAGGCAGCGGCAAGCGCGTTGCCCCTGCTGAGAAGAAGCTCAAGTCTGGACCTAAGCCAGACACTGAGTGCTTCTATTGCAAGGACAAGGGTCACTGGAAGCGCAACTGTCCGAAGTACTTAGCGGACAAGAAGGCTGGCACCATCAAAGGTATATTTGATATACATGTTATTGATGTTTTCCTTACTAGCCCTCATTGTAGTGCCTGGGTATTTGATACTGGTTCAGTTGCTAATATTTGTAACTCAAAACAGGAGCTACGGAATAGACGGCGGCTTGCGAGGGATGAGGTGACGATGCGCGTTGGCAACGGATCAAGTGTTGATGTGATGGCCGTCGGCACGCTCTCCTTAGTTTTACCTACGGGATTAGTTTTAAACCTCAATAAGTGTTATTATGTGCCTGCGTTGAGCATGAACATCATATCTGGATCGTGTTTATTGCAAGACAGTTATTCATTTAAATCTGAGAATAATGGTTGTTCTATTTATATGAGTAACATCTTTTATGGTCATGCACCTGCTGTGAATGGTTTATTTCTTCTGAATCTCGAAAGGGATGAAACACACATCCATAACATTGAGGCTAAGAGATGCAAGGTAGATAGTGATAATACTACTTATTTGTGGCACTGTCGTCTAGGTCATATGGGTGTAAAGCGCATGAAGAAACTCCATTCTGATGGACTTTTGGAGTCTCTTGATTTTGAATCATTTGACACATGCGAACCATGCCTCATGGGCAAGATGATCAAAACCCCGTTCTCCGGAATGATGGAGCGAGCAACGGACTTATTGGAAATCATACATACCGATGTATGTGGACCGATGAGTGTTTCGATGCGCGGTGGATATCGCTATTTTCTCACTTTTACCGATGACTTAAGTAGATATGAGTATATCTATTTGATGAAACATAAATCTGAAACATTTGAAAAGTTCAAGGAATTTCAGAATGAAGTGGAGAACCATCGTAACAGAAAAATTAAGTTTCTACGATCCGATCGAGGAGGTGAATATTTGAGTTATGATTTTCTCACGCATCTTAAAGCAAGCGGAATCGTTTCGCAACTCACGCCACCCGGAACACCACAGCGCAATGGTGTGTCTGAACGCCGGAATCAAACTCTATTAGATATGGTCCGATCAATGATGTCTCTTACTGATTTGCCGTTATCATTTTGGGGTTATGCATTAGAAACCGCTGCATTCACTTTAAATAGGGCACCATCTAAATCCGTTGAGACGACACCGTATGAACTATGGTTTGGTGCTAAACCTAAGTTGTCGTTTCTTAAAGTTTGGGGATGCGAAGCTTACGTCAAGAAGTTGATGTCGGACAAGCTCGAACCCAAAGCGGAGAAATGCATCTTCATAGGATACCCTAAGGAAACTATTGTGTATACCTTCTATCACAGAACCGAAGTCAAAGTGTTTGTCGCAAAGAACGGATCTTTTCTTGAGAAGGAGTTTCTCTCGAAAGAAGTGAGTGGGAGGAAAGTAGAGCTAGATGAGGTTGTTGAACCTTCTCTTGAATTGGAGAGTAGCGCAGCACCTGAAATTGTTCCAGTGCCGCCTGCACCAACAATAGAGGAAGCTAATGATAAGGATCATGAAGCTTCGGACGATGCTGCTACTGAACGTCGCAGGTCGACAAGGTCGCGTGCCCCTCCTGAGTGGTACGGCAACCCTGTCTTAACTGTCTTGTTAGTAGATGACAGTGAACCTGCGAACTATGAGGAAGCGATGATGAGCCCAGACTCTGAGAAATGGCTAGAGGCCATGAAATTCGAATTGGGATCCATGAGCGAAAACCAAGTATGGACTTTGGTGGACCCTCTTAGCGACCAAAAGGCCGTTGAGTGCAAATGGATCTTCAAGAGGAAAACGGACGCGGATGGTAATGTTACCGTCTATAAATCACGACTTCTCGCGAAAGGTTTTCGACAAGTTCAAGGTGTTGACTACGATGAGACTTTCTCTCTCGTAGCGATGTTTAAGTCCATTTGGATTTTATTAGCAATTGCTGCGTTTCATGATTATGAAATATGGCAGATGGATGTCAAGACTGCGTTCCTCAATGGCAACATTGATGAAGAGTTGTATATGATGCAACCCGAAGGTTTTGTTGATCCTAAGGATGCTGATAAAGTGTGCAAACTTCAGCGTTCCATTTATGGACTGAAGCAAGCATCTCGGAGTTGGAACCTTCGTTTTGATCAAGTGATCAAGAGCTTTGGATTTGTTCCAAATTGCTACAAAGCTTGTATCTACAAGAAAGTGAGTGGGAGCTCAGTGACATTTCTGGTACTATATGTGGATGACATATTGATTATTGGAAATGACATTAACATGCTTAACGATGTGAAGAGTTATTTGAACAAATGTTTTTCAATGAAAGACCTAGGGGAAGCTGCTTATATATTGGGCATCAAAATCTATAGAGATAGACAAAGACGCCTGATAGCTTTAAGCCAGAGTACATACCTAGACAAAGTTCTGAAAAGGTTCAGAATGGATAAGGCAAAGAAAGGTTCAGTGCCTATGTTGTCAGGTAAGATATTGAGCAAGGCTCAGTGTCCAGCTACGGTAAATGATAGAGAATCTATGAGCAAAGTGCCTTATGCCTCGGCCATAGGTTCTATCATATATGCCATGCTATGTACTAGACCGGATGTGTCCAATGCTCTTAGTTTGACGAGCAGGTACCAAAGTGATCCAGGAGTGGAACACTGGACAGCCGTGAATAACATCCTAAAGTACCTAAATAGGACTAAAGAAATGTTCTTAGTCTATGGAGGTGATGAATAGCTCGTCGTAAAAGGTTACGTAGACGCTAGTTTCGACACCGACAAGGATGATTCTAAATCTCCGACAGGATACATTTATATTTTGAATGGAGGAGCTGTGAGCTGGAGAAGCTGCAAGCAAAGCGTGATCGCGGGATCTACAGTAGAAGCGGAATACATGGCTGCTGCAGAAGCGTCAAGTGAAGGAGTTTGGATCAGGAACTTCATCACTGAGCTTGGTGTGGTTCCAAGTGCATTGGACCCACTGGAGATATTGTGTGACAACACTGGCGCCATAGCACTCGCTAAGGAACCAAGATATCATCCAAAGGCCAAGCATATCAACCGCAAGTTTCATATAATCCGATATTATATAGCAGATGGAGATCTGAAGATTAACAAAGTACATACAGATCTGAATGCGCAGATCCATTGACTAAACCTCTTCCACGTGCAAAACATGATCAGCACCTTAGTGCCATGGGTGTTAGATTGTTGCCAGATGTAAACTAGATTATTGACTCTAGTGCAAGTGGGAGACTGTTGGAATTATGCCCTAGAGGCAATAATAAAGATGTTATTATTATAATTCTTGTTCATGATAAAGTTTATATTCCATGCTAGAATTGTATTAAGCGGAAACTTTAATACTTGTGTGGTTTGTGAACAACACCGTGTCCCTAGCATGCCTCTGTGGACTAGCTCATTGATTAATGATGGTTAAGGTTTCCTAACCATAAACATGAGTTGTCGATTAATAATGAGATCATATCATTGGGAGAATGATATGATGGACAGACCCAAACTAAGCGGAGCAATTAGATTGTGTCATCGTGTTCATCTTTGCGAAGCTTTTCTTATGTCAAATATTGTATTCCTTAGACCATGAGATAATGCAACTCCCTGGTATCGGAAGAAAGCTTTGAGGTCATCAAACGTCATCCTATGAGAGGCTGATCATAAAGGTGTCTCTCAGGTGATCGGAAAGTACCTGTTGGGTTGTATGTATCGAGATGGGATTTGTCCCTCCCAAGTCGGAGAGATATACTTCGAGCCCACTCGATAATCGATATCAACACCGCTTGCAAGCATGTGGTTAAGGAGTTAATCACAAAGTGATATCGGATTACGGAATGAGTAAAGTACTTGCTGTGAACGAGATTGAACTAGGTATGACGGTACCGACGATCAAATCTCGGGCAAGTAAAATATCACGCGATGAAGGGAATATATATTGTAGGGTTCGCAGCATAGAAAACAAAAAATTTCCTACGATGGGAACAACTAAGTACCAAGATCTATCTACTAGATACAAGCAACGGGTGGATATACATCCATAGAATACATACCCTCGAAGACCGAATAGCGTTAACGAGGTTGTACTCGTGGATGATGTAGACGAACGCTTGCCGATCTCAAGATCATGATGAAGTCCATCTGGTCCAGCCGGTCTAGCACGATCAAGTCCAGCACCTCAAAGCAGTGGTGCATCCGTGATCGCACACACGTACGGGTACCCCGACAACCTCCGCGCCCTCGCTCCTGCGAAGCAGCGGAAGCAACAAATCCTTCCAGAAAAAGCCACCGGGAACATGTATCTCGCTGATCCGAGACCATGGGGAAATTCTAAAGGGGAGAGAGAGAGATCCTTCGCGAGGAGGTGTGCTTTGAGAGGAGGAGAGGGGGGCCTTTTATAGGGGAGAGGGGGGCACCCAAGGGGCATGGCGCCCAGCCATGGGGCTGCCCCCACCTCTTCCACATTCATGTGGGTGGAGCTCCCACTCAAAATGAAAAGCCTCCACTACCATTAAAAAGCCTCCACTCAAAAATCCACTCACATGCATTAAATTTCCACCAAATTTAATGCAAGCTCTCATTTAAATAAAACTCTTTTATTTATTTATTCAGAATTTTGTTAATTACTTTAATTAACAAACATTCACATAAAACCCCTTACAACATTTCAATTTCACATGCAGAACCAGTTTCAGCAATTTCAACCGAAACAGTTTCGGTGTCTAGTGAAATAAATTCCTGCGCTTTCCTTTTCTTTTTCTGGCATATCATTTGCTCCGAATGGTGTCGGTATCCCTTAAGTGTGTCACCCTACGGTTCGCGAATAATGCGGACATGATCGAGACCCTTCTCCGATCAATAATCAGTAGCGGGACCTGGAGATCCATACTGACTCCCACACATTCAACGATGACTTCTCTGATCGTGTGAACCTTTTACGATAGTATATTAATCCCTTTGTTTCACGATATATTACATGTCCGAGATTCGATCATCGGTATCTCCATACCTAGTTTGATCTCGTTACCGACATGCACTCTTTTCTCGTTCCCGTGATATAACATTCTAGTGATCAAATCACTTGCTTGCAAGCTAACCAATGTGATATCACCGAGAGGGACCAGAGTATATCTATCCGTCATCGAGATGAACAAATTCCACTCTTGATCCATGGGTCTCAACATAACACTTTAGTAGTTCTGAAGCCATCTTTATAATCACCCAGTTACAGTGTGACGTTTGATGTCATCGAGAAACTCTTCCGGTGTTAGTGATTGACATGATCTCATGGTCTAAGGATTAGGATCACTTCGTAAGTTGTTATAGCAATATAAACTCAATGACTCTGATCGTAATGCTATACTTCGGATGAATGTTCATCACATCATTACACTAATGTTGTGACCTCGTTATTAACAACATCCAATGTCCATGATCAGGAAACTTTGATCATCTTGTTAATCAACGAGCTAGTTTATAAGAGAGGCATAACTAGGAACTTCCTTTTTGTTTATTAAACACACATGTATTAACGTTTCCGTATTAATACAATTATAGCATGCAAAATAAACATTTATCATAAACAAGGAATACGATAATAACCACTTTATTATTGCCTCTCGGGCATATTCCCTTCAGTCTCCCACTTGCACTAGAGACAATAATCTAGTTTGAAAACTTTGTGTATTGAGCACCTATGGCTTTCTGGTGTTCCAAATACGCAATTGCAAGTGGTTAACATAATCTACGGATCTGACATTTTCAGGTTCGTGTGTATTTGCATGTCTTTGCGTCTTCACGCATCACTCATTCTCCAATGAGATGGCATTGTATAAATTTGGTCTTTCGGTGAGACCTTTAGTTCCTTGGGGTTAAAACACGTCGATACAATTGTCACACAATATATCTTTAGTGTTAGCCCGTTGCGAACCACACCTTAGTTTGATAACAAACTACTTGACACAAATTCCCTCCTTTGCTGCCACTATAGCAGTCATATACTTAGCCTTTTGTTGTAGTATTCGTCACAATGTCTTAACTTTGGAACTCTTCCAAATCCATCATGGAATCTCCTTTCCATTACATTGTGCCACCCATAGTTTAAATTGAGATAAACTTAATTTGTTTCTTGTGACAAAACCAGTATCAATGTAACGCTTTACAATGAACTATTTGTAATTGTTTGTCACCTCTAGACAAATATATTCTTAGTTCTTCCAAAAGATCATAAGAATATCCTCACTATCGTCCAATGATCATTTTATGATTCATTCTGGTATATGCTCATAACACTTAGAGCATAGGACATATCTGTATGTGTACATATCATGGTATGATTGATCAAAACATTCTCGTGATTTCACTCATCAAGTGTCAAAGCACTTGAATCTTGTTTCACTTATCAAGTGTCGATGCACTTGAATCTTGATTCAATTTCTTTCCATGCGACAAGAACCGTTTCTAGTCGTTTCTATATTGAACTCCTTCAATATCCCATATATGTACGTTTGGCATAAACATATTAGCGTCACAGTCTATCCACTATAGACATTCATGCTAAATATTCGGGTTTTGCCTAAGTCTTTCATCGAAATGAAATTCTTAACCTTTGTCAATAAAAGATACATCATTTCTAATCAACAAGATGTCATCCACATAATGTATTAGAAATGTGTCTCAGCGCTCCCACTTAATTTCTTGCAAATGCAAGCATCTTCATCGTCTCCGGATGAAAACTCCTTTTAATCACGGTGAAGATTCCAACTCCGCGATGCTTACTTCAACCATTGAAGTTTGCATGCCCTTTTAGCATCCTTTGAATTTAACAAAACCCTTTGGACCGTGTCATGTACACGTCCTAGGTAACTATTCTATTAGAAGAACTTTGTTTTGTTTATTCATCTACCATATACCAAATTATATGTAGTGGTTGCTACTTTAATCCGTCCAGACTAAATATCGCTATGAAAGATCAAATCTTTTCATAGTCAACTACTTGAACATTGTCATAAAATACTTTACGACATGTCGAATATTTCATAGATTTGAAACATCCATGTCTGTTTCTTTATAGATCCAAATATGACCGATAGGTTTTTACACCTTTCCGGAGGGTCTTCCAAGTTCAAAACTTGATTTGTCGTGTATGGACTTATCACAGATTTTATGGCTTCAAGCCATTTGACGGAGTCAGGGCCCATCATCGCTTCTTTGTATGTATTCGGTTCATCATTGTCAAACAATAATGATTTACTCTCAAAGCTTAGCATTTGATTGTTTAACCGACCTACTTGGTTCAATAGGAACTTAGATCTCCGTGACCACAACCTTTGAGGCATATAAGCTATGAGCATTATGTCAGCCTCCAGAACGATTTCCGGCGCTGCGCAACTCAGCACATTTAGCTAAGGTCCGTTAACCTTATCAAAGTTCTATTGTCCTCCCACTTAACTTTTGCGAAAAATTCCTTTTTCAAGAAACTTCACATTTCAAGCGACAAACCCTTTTGTCCTAGGTATTATGGAGGAATAAGCAATTGTTATTCGAAATAACCTACAAAGACATGCTCATCCGACTTTGGTTGTAAACATCTTACTTATGTTTAGCATACCAAAATTTAAGAAATGACAACTTGGGTTTTACCCCAAACCATAACTCATATGGTGTCATTTCAACGGATCAAGATGGAGCTCTTTTCAGTGTAAAAGCGGTAGTCTCTAAAGCTTTAATCTTTTTAAAACATAATGGCAGTTTTATAAATAACACCTTTGATCCAACCATGTCAAACAAGGTTTCATTACAAATCTCAAACACTCCATACTCCTATGGTGTTTCGGGAGACGTAAATCTAGGTGTTTTGCTAAACTTGCAACTCAAATAAATCCCTTTATGATAAAATCATAATTCATTTATTTTCTTGTTACACTTGTAACTCAAACAAATCCCTTATGATAAAATCATAAACCATTTATTTTCTTGTTACAATGATTTTCCACTTCATCTTGAAAGTCTTTGAAACGTTTTTCAAATATTTCATACTTCTTTCTCATTAAGTGAATATTCACTCAAATTTCCGGAGAAAGTATATGAAGTTGAAACCCATCGCTTACGACTATAAATAATGGACTACATACATCGATATGTATAAATTCCAATATTTTAGTCGTTTGTTCTTCTTTGGCCTTTGAACGAAGTTTTTAATTATCCCGAGGAAAGTCTCACAAGCGTCACTTGATCAAATCAAAGACTCCAAAAATCCATGAATATGGAGATTCTTCATGTTTTCTTTCCAATATAATTTAAACGACGATGTCACTTCGTAAGTGATCTTTTAATCATTTGTCTTGCGACATTTTAGCATTAGGTTTTATGGATGTGATTTCTCCAACTAGATTTGTAAATCATCCATCTTATATGGAATACGGTAATTATTTGAACAACCTTTGTTCTCATAATACCTGATTTAAATAACAATTATTAAAACAAATCTTGAAGTCAAGCTTTGATGTCAACGAGAAATACAAACAACGGTTTGTTTCTTTTCGATGAACATCATCACATATTCTATTGCTAGTTACTTAGGCCATTGTGGTTCATGAAATGCGTCGTTCCGTATGAAATTTCATACCAACCAATTCGGTATCCAATACCCAAGAACCACATTGTTTAACAAGCAAAGAATACAACCATAACATGTATATCATCTATATACCTAAATTGGATATTTCCAATCTTTTCTTTTCTGCCAAATATATTTTATAGATTCTCTTTCAGCATTTCCTTTTCCTTTTAAAAAGAATCTATCAACATCAAAAGTGGCGCCATATACATGACACATAGTCCAAAGCGTGTATATTCAAATAATAATGCATTTGGACTTGCACTTTGAAGTAGATCACCATCATCAAATGATCGGCGTTCTTTCAAAATCCATTCTTTAGTAATCTTTTAGTATAGTAAACACTTTACATACATCTTCTATTCATCCTTATCATGACGACTTTCATGATCAAGCTACTGTAGCTTATAAAGGCGAATCGTGAGTATAACATTACTTTCCAAAACCCTTTTGGATGATTAGGATGTCTAGCATCTCAAACCTTTGCAAATTCTCATCCAATATGAGAACATATATTATACTCTATCATATTGCAACCAAAACATTGTTTCAGATATCGTTATATCTATCACACATGATGGTTTCTGAAACAATTCTTTTAGCTCCTAGATAAATTTGATATTAAAACAATCAAGAATCATGGAGGCAAACATGATACTTAAGATACTAACACTGGAATTGTTACTCTCAATTTAATACCAATTATTAAATCTCACAGAGTAAACAGAGTTTGCTGAAAGTTTGCAATAGTACTTTAAACTTAGATTGACACTCAACACAATACGATACCAGTTCGTAAAGTATATATCCAGAATACTATAGTTCTATTATCTCAATTACAACTATGCATAAGGTGGTGAACGAATGCCAATGACTACAACAAATTATGCAAATTCACTTTGATTTAATTTATGATAAATTGAGTTCTACTAATCCAAATTAGAAATGAACTCCCACTCAAAAACGACATCCCTCGTGTCTTTTTGGTGATTACATGAACCAAATCCACTACACCAAGTCCGATCATCACGTGAGTCGGCGTAGCTTCAAAGGCGAGCATCAAATGGGCATCATATCTACTATATGACTCATGCTTAACCTTTCGGTCTGTGTTCCGAGGACATGTCTGTACATGCTAGGCTCGCCAAGTAAGAACCTTATTATTCGCGTGTGTAACTGTCTTACACCCGAGATATGCTCGTGGATTCAAGTACACCCGATCATCACGTGATGTCTTGAAGCGATGAAACATTGTCGGTGCATACTTAAGGAAGAACACATTTTTATCTTGATATCTAAATGAGGGATCATCTTATTATGCTAATAAAACGCCAAACAAGCAATATAAGATGCTATCAAACATCACATGTTTATTAGTGGAATGATATGGTTCCCGCATATGATCTCTATCATGTGCATCGTGGTATGATCTCCATCATACCTTTATGTGTAAGGCCAAGGTCTATGGAACTTACACGCTATGTGTGTTGTAAGAGTATCATCTCATACTTCTACTTACAACATCACCATATCATAACACTAGCCCAGTAACAATCTAAACTAGACGCCTCTAATTTATCCATTGCAAGTTTTACGTGGCTTAGGGCTTTCGAAGATAGAACCGTTCTTACCTACGAACATGAACCACAACGAGGATAACCAAATTATTGACAACTCGTTGCAAATTAGATATTGACTATAGTAGGAGAGACAGACACCCGCTAGCCACTTATGCAAAACTAGTTGCATGTCAAGCGTGGAACAGGTCTCATGTGCGAGGACATGTAAAGTTTGTCCGGGCCGCTTCATCCCACTATGCCATTAATATCCAAAGTACAACTAAGAAGCAATAAAATGATCATCATCGCCCACATACTCATATGTGTACTACCCGTGCAAAGTATCTACGCATAGATCCGGCTCTGATACCACTATAGGGTTCGCAGCATAGAAAACAAAAATTTTCCTACGATGGGAACAACTAAGTACCAAGATCTATCTACTAGATACAAGCAACGGGTGGATATACATCCATAGAATACATACCCTCGAAGACCGAATAACGTTAACGAGGTTGTACTCGTGGATGATGTAGACGAACGCTTGCCGATCTCAAGATCGTGATGAAGTCCATCTAGTCCGGCCGGTCCAGCACGATCAAGTCCAGCACCTCAAAGCAGTGGTGCATCCGTGATCACACACATGTACGGGTACCCCGACAACCTCCGCGCCCTCGCTCCAGCGAAGCAGCGGAAGCAACAAATCCTTCCAGAAAAAACCACCGGGAACATGTATCTCGCTGATCCGAGACCATGGGGAAATTTTAAAGGGGAGAGAGAGATCCTTCGCGAGGAGGTGTGCTTTGAGAGGAGGAGAGGGGGGCCTTTTATAGGGGAGAGGGGGGCACCCAAGGGGCATGGCTCCCAGCCATGGGGCTGCCCCCACCTCTTCCACATTCATGTGGGTGGAGCTCCCACTCAAAATGAAAAGCCTCCACTCCCATTAAAAAGCCTCCACTCAAAAATCCACTCACATGCATTAAATTTCCACCAAATTTAATGCAAGCTCTCATTTAAATAAAACTCTTTTATTTATTTATTCAGAATTTTGTTAATTACTTTAATTAACAAACATTAACATAAAACCCCTTACAACATTTCAATTTCACATGCACAACCAGTTTCAGCAATTTCAACCGAAACAGTTTCGGTGTCTAGTGAAATAAATTCCTGCGCTTTCCTTTTCTTTTTCTGGCATATCATTTGCTCCGAATGGTGTCGGTATCCCTTAAGTGTGTCACCCTACGGTTCGCGAATAATGCGGACATGATCGAGACCCTTCTCCGATCAATAATCAGTAGCGGGACCTGGAGATCCATACTGACTCCCACACATTCAACGATGACTTCTGTGATCGTGTGAACCTTTTATGCTAGTATCTTGTAACACCCTCAGAATCGACCCTATGCAAGTCTCAGCGATCCCCGCCAAACCCGCATAGAAACGATTCAAAGGTGCCCACCAGGCACTTGCGTGCGGGTGGAAAACGAAGTAATATCATTACACATTAGTCCACGATGGAACCCACAAAACAGATATATACAACAGCGACTCAAAGAGTCAAAAATACAGATATACAGTACAAAGATCCAAATCACCTTGAAAACAATACAACGCCCGAGTACGGACAAGATGCAAATTGAGCTAAGAGCCCTGAAGAATAACCAATGGCGTCCATAACCCTGCCCAGGCCAAGCTGGAAGGGTAACCCTGCTAACGACGTCGATCTCAAAACCTGCTAAAACAAGAGGGGTGCCGACAAAGGGCCAAGGAAAAAGAGAGCGGTCAGTACTGAGGCCAGTACACGGCGAGACTAGAATTCGGCGGTCCTCGCCTACATAGGTATGGTGGACTGAAGCGGCAGCGCAGCATGCACTAAACAACCTATAGAGACTCGATATAACTGTCGGCTATCAGAGAGGGATAAGAAAGACCTATTCGGAACCAACCTGATGCTACCACCAAACATACCCATCCCGGTATTTCCCCCTCGAGACCAAACGAGGAAGTCAACCGAGGAACTCACACAGTTGGCAGTTTTATTTATTCAGTTATTGTTACAGCAATTACTAGTCAGGTATAGATAGTCATCCTGATATAATAAGCAGTGGGCAGTTTTAGTTAACCATTCCGTTGTAGTTGCAACACTTACTAGTCAGATACAATTAGCATGAGATATCCCAAACCCAGCAGTTGTTGGTACTTTTATTTAGCCATTCTGTTGTAGTGAAGCTGATTACTAGTCATATCAGATACAAGTCAAATTATAACACTAAACTTTAGTTGTAGTTGTCTATGATCGAGAACTGTGCTCCAAGTCGTCCATAACCGCGGACACGGCTTCTCGAAAAGATTTAACCCTGCAGGGGTGCACCAAAGTTTCCACACGCACCTACACCCTTGTTGTCAGATCAGGTAGGTACAAGATCACAAAACATACACCCAACGGTATGTCGACGGGGTTTCGGACTCGACGTTTCCCAGACCCAAAGTAAGCACATGGGGGCCACCCCACTAAGCTACCCGTAACAAAGTCGGTCGGTCTCCGAGACGGACCCAGGGTTTGTGACAATGGCTGTAAACGACTGGGAACCCGAAAGTGTGACTGGGCTTGTCGATACAGCGAAAACATTCCACATTGGTTCCAAAACAGTACAGGCGCTCCACGCGCAATCGTAAATAAAGCAGTAAAGCATGGCATAAGTACAGGATAGTAATAAAGCCCCAAACTACTTTGTGGCCCCCGGTACAGTACTTTGAAATCAGGTACTAATCGATGGGGGTGCCCACACACCCCACCTGTGGTTAGCGCGCTCAATATCGGAACAGGTGTCAAGAACTCGGGGTCCTACGGGACATAAGTGGACGGTTAAAAACCAAATAATATCTATTGCCCACCTGTGCCTCTGCATTATTTACCTACTTCAATTTTAGTTATTAAACAATAATTAAAGTTATAATCATCTCCAACATAAAGCATATGGCAGTCTTCCAACAACTGTGGTACTTGACGACACGCAACAGCACTTGAGCAAGCAACTATGACACGCAAGTCCAACTATCTACCAAACAACAGGTAATAGGATGTGTCCAAGGCAATATAAGGCTGCAAAGGATATCGCGGGTACGAAAACTAGAGCATCGTAACACAGATAGCAATAGATCAATAGGAGGAAATAAAGACTAGAAATTTAAAATAGGTAGAAAGGGGGAGAATGCTCGCCTGAAAACATTGCCGAAGGTTCATTCGAAGATCGGATCGACACTCGCATCAACTCATCGGCCTAATCCGTGAAGAAGCAAAGCACTAGCAGAAACACCGGATGCAATATTTAATACTACGGCAGAAGATCGGGCATGATGCATGTATGATGTATGTCATGGCAAAGATGCGATGCAATTAGGCAAAATTAAGCGGAACCGGGGTCCCGACAATTAAATAGATGGTTCATGTTGTTTAGATGCCCCCAATTTAATGTTGTATTAACAAGGCAAAATTATATCATCGGTTCGCTACACAAATTTAAATGGGGCCAATATTAGGCTAGATTAGCCCGCATATCGCCTCCATATTTAATTATGAGGTGAATCGGCATAAGTCCCCCAAACCACACAAATATGTATGCATCCATGACAATTTAATATACAACAAGTATATTATATATATATTACAAAAATATAGGGGTCTCGGGAAAAGGGTCACGCACTGGTCGGTGATCTTGGGTGTTCCGAGGTTTCGACGGGGATCGGTCTTCGGGGTCTCGGACAACGGCCTTTGATCTCCGTGAAGAAGAGCTTGGCGTGCCAGGGTTCGGTCCGGTCTCGGCCATCAGGGTCCATGACGAAGATCTTGACAATCCGAGGGGTTCAGGTGTAGATGATCTTTGAGCTTTCCATGTAGATGGTTCTCAAACCTGTCGGCATCAGAGTAGACGTAGATGATGCGGTAGCACAGGGACATAGGTGTGAACGATGGTGATCCTCAACATACTCCAATAAAAGGTTCCACAACCAAAATTTAGCCACCGATCTGCATAGTGTACTTCCAAACAGCGAAGATAACATGGCTTCAAGAAGGATTCTTCATCTCCTGGCTTGCACCCGTGCGCTCACGCGGGACGGTCCTGGTCTCGCCTCGTTCAGCAGCAGAACACCAGAGGGCACGAGGGCGACATGGCCCACAGGATACGCGGAGTGGAGCCGAGGACGACGGACGGGTCGCGAGCGACGCGCCAAGGCAGGCCTCGGCAGGGTCGGCTCGCCAGGCGACGACGACGGCACCCTGGATGCGGACGAGGGAGAACGGGCAGCGGGCGACGGCGGGGGCGCAGAGGCGGCAGCGGTGCTCGCAGGCGGAGCAACGGGCGGAAGTAGGCGAGGTGGAGCTTCGGTGAGGCGCCCAGCTGAGACGGGGTCGCGGCCTAGGGCGAGAGGGGCCTTGAGCGCTAGCGGCGGCTCAGGGACGGCGACGAGGAGGCGCGGGGCCGGTCGGAGATGAGCAGCTGCGGCCGGCGACAGCTACTCGGGTGCAGAGAGGGCGAAGCTCGACGTGGGGCGGCGCTGCGAGGTCGGGAGGTGGTGGCGGCCAGAGGGATAGGAGGCCGGGCGAAGCAGGGACCCGGTGAGACGGGGACGGCAGGGATCGAGCGAGGCCGGGTTGCAGAGGGGAGGAGGCGCGGTGGGGAGGCTCGCAGGTGGCAGTTGGTAGCGACGAGAGGAAGGCGAGATGCGGACGGGAGAGACGTGGTGGGGGTCGCGAGGGAGGAGGCTCAGGACAGAGGTGCGTTCGGTCGCGTGGGGTGTGCGTGATTCCTGTGTGTGCGTGGGTCATGTGGCCAAGTGGTGTGTGTCCACAGAGATGTGGTGGTGTGTGTGTGCGTTGCGTGCGTACAGGTGTGCGTTGTTGTGTGCGTGTGGTGTACAGGGACGGTCGAGGTGGTGAGGTGAGTGGGGTGGCGGCGGCAGGGTGGGAATGTGGGATTAGGGTTAGATGGAATAGTTTTTAGGGTTAGGTTTGGAGGTGGCCGGCTGGGCTTTCGGGCCTGGCGGGCTGCCTCCTAAAAATAATATAAAATTTTATGTATTAATTAAAAGACTTGTGTAATTTGTTTTTAGACAAACAAAATATCTAGAAGGTTCCGGGGATTACTTTTGAAATATAGAGGGATCTTTATAGAAAGCAAAACTAGGTTTTAAGAAAAATAGTTTTAGTCAATTAGATGCATGATGATGTCATGATGATGCACAAAACAAAATACCAAGCGATTTTCTAGTAGTGGTTTTCCCCGGGGTGCTACATATCTTAATCCCTTTGTTTCACGATATATTACATGTCCGAGATTCGATCATCGGTATCTCCATACCTAGTTTGATCTCGTTACCGACATGCACTCTTTTCTCGTTCCCGTGATATAACATTCTAGTGATCAAATCACTTGCTTGCAAGCTAACCAATGTGATATCACCGAGAGGGCCCAGAGTATATATATCCGTCATCGGGATGAACAAATTCCACTCTTGATCCATGGGTCTCAACATAACACTTTAGTAGTTCTGAAGCCATCTTTATAATCACCCAGTTACAGTGTGACGTTTGATGTCATCGAGAAACTCTTCCGGTGTTAGTGATTGACATGATCTCATGGTCTAAGGATTAGGATCACTTCGTAAGTTGTTATAGCAATATAAACTCAATGACTTTGATCGTAATGCTATACTTCGGATGAATGTTCATCACATCATTACACTAATGTTGTGACCTTGTTATTAACAATATCCAATGTCCATGATCAGGAAACTTTGGTCTTCTTGTTAATCAACGAGCTAGTTTATAAGAGAGGCATAACTAGGAACTTACTTTTTGTTTATTAAACACACATGTATTAACGTTTCCGTATTAATACAATTATAGCATGCAAAATAAACATTTATCATAATCAAGGAATACGATAATAACCACTTTATTATTGCCTCTCGGGCATATTCCCTTCATATATATGGGATTGATTGAATCCTGGCATCGTGGTTCATCCGATATGATCATCGATGAATGTGTGGGAGTCAATATGGGTTTCCAGACCCCGCTGTTGATTATTGATATAAGATCATGTCTGCATATTCTCGAACCCGAAGGGTCACACACTTAACGTGTCTTGACGCTAGGATAGATTGGATAATTGGTTTATGAGTTTTTTTCGGAGTCTCGGATGAGATCCAGGACGTCACGAGAGGTTCCGGAATGGTCCGGAGAATAAGATTCATATAAGGCAATGCAGTTTTTGGAGTTCGGAATTGTTTCGGGTTAATCGTTATTGTACCGGAAGCTTCTAGAACCTTCCGGAGGGGGACCAACGTGGCCCCACCTGCCGGGAGGGGGCATGGGCCTGTGAGGGAGTGTCCTGGCCGCATTGGGCCAGGGAAACAAGCCCCATAGGGCCCAGCCGGCCAAGCCTAGGGCAAAACCCTAGGGGAGCTTCTAGAAGGGGGGGGGGAAACTTGCCCCCCACTCCTCCCTCCTTGGCCGCCGGCCTAGGGCTTGGGGGAGGGGCTGGCCGCCCACCCCTATATATAAAGAGGGTTGGGGGCGCACCCCTCCACACACCTCCTCCTCAACCCTAGCCGCCCTGCTGCCCCTCCTCTCTCTCTTCCTCCCGACTGCGTGTAGGCGAAGCCCTGCTGTAGAAACTCTCCACCGCTTTCACCGCGTCGTCGCGTTGTAGATCCAATCCATCTCTCCACCCCACTTGCTGGACCGAGGAAGGAGGAGACGTCGAGGTGCCGCACGTGTGCATCTCTCGGAGGCATCGCCACTTGCGGTGTTAGATCGGATCGAAACGCGAGGAGGAGAAGCGAGTACGACTACATCACCCACGTTCCGTCGAACGTTCCGTTGTGCGAATCTTCAAGGGTATGAAGATCTCATCTATTCCCCCTTGTTGTTTGCATCTCCTAGATTAGATCTTGGCTTTCCCCGTTCGCATCCGTAGAAAATTTTGATTTACTATGCTGCGAAACCCTTCAGTTTTCCCAAACAGAAAACCAAGTGGGTTATCCATATTGTAAACAAAGTAACAAGCAGTAACAAGAGCAATACTCACAGTGAAATTTTCCCTTACCAGTTCCACTCTTAAATAGCTCTTCACTCCCCGACAACTGCGCCAAAAAATAGTCTTGATGACCCACAAGTATAGGGGGTGTATCGTAGTACATTCGATAAATAGGAGTGTCGATCCCAACGAGGAGCAGAAGGTGCTGAACATTGGTATGGAGCAGGAAATCCCTGTGAATACTTAGCAAACGGTTTTTTAGTGGTTTTCTGTCAAGGCAACAAAACAAGAAGCAAGTAACAGAAGTAACGAACAAACGGAGCAAGTGGCCCAATCCTTTCTTAGCAAAGGACAAGCCGATGGAAATACTTATAAGGACCAAACGTTCTCGAGGACACATGGGAATTCTGTCAAGTGCTTTCGCTTCAAATAGTTGAGTACTCTTCTATGGTGTTTGTAAGTGTTGTGTGGGTGAACCTGTGCTAACATACTGCCCTTCCTAGGACTAATACATACTTGTGATTAAACCCCCTACAAACATCCGTAACTCCAGGAAAGTAATTAAGATATAAATCTAACCACAACCTTAAACTCTGAGATCCTATGCTCCCTTGTGCAAAGGTGACCTAACAGGGGTTCAGTTTTCTGTCACTTCAGCAACCCCACAATTAGTAGCCAAATACACAATGCATTCTCCTAGGCCCATAAATGGTGAAGTGTCATGTAGTATACGTTCACATGACACCACTAGAATAATAGCACCACAACTTAAATACAAATCATTGAATAATGATTCATCACAGATTCACTACTAACAACATGACTTCTCCCATGTCCTCAAGAACTAAACGAACTACTCACAAGACATCATATGGATCAAGATCAAAGATTATATGGTAATGGATAACAATCTAAACATAAACAATAATCCAATGGTTCCACTCACAAGCATCAACTACAATAGTAATCAACATCGGGAAAGTTTCCCCTAAGAACTAAAGCAATATCCAACACAATTGTTACAGCGGGACGGAGTGGTGGTGATGGTGCTGGTGGAGATGATGGTGTGGATGATGATGATCCCGATGAATCCTAGCTTGATGGCGGTGTTGATGGCGACGGTCTCCCCTCATCGGGAAGGAATTTCCCCGGCAGAAATTTGTCTGCCAAAGAGATCTTTCTCTCTCGGTGTTTTCCGCCCCCTAGAGGCGGCGGAAATATATCTGTGGTCGCTCCCCGAGCCTTAGGGTTTCGAAGGGAAGATATAGGCAAAGGGGCGGAGTCGGAGGCCGGACAGGTGGGCCACACCTGCCTTAGGCGCGGGGTCAGGTGGGCCCGCGCCTAGGGGGTCTGTGGGCACCCTGAGGCCTCACTTCGTCCCTCCTTCTGGCTTCCTTCGTCTTCTGGTAAAATAATATGTTTCCATATTTTTCTGATCTTCGCGAAATTGCACCGAAACGCCTTCTTTTCCATCAGAATCCAGACTCCGGCAGTCCATCCTCCAGGAATCATCCAACATGCATAAACAGATGAAAAGCCATAAGTAATACCTCATAATAAGACAAATATCAATGAATATAGGTAAATTATAATATAGAATGGTGATGCAAATTGGGCGTATAAATCTTCATCAAGCACACTTATGAATCTACAAATGTTTAATCCTAAAAATCCTTAAATTTAGAAGAGATGGAGACTGTAGTGCTATCAACACTAGCACTAGCCATGAACTAGCTAGTTGTGCATCTTCCATTGGGAAGAACAACACAACTATGCCAAACTCATTAACTAGGAGCATTAGGAACACATTAAGTAATTAGATAATTATCTGAACCATTTATAAACTTATAACTATATTGTTATCACCTACCCCACTTCCTCAGGCACCATTTGAGAATTTTCCTAAGGAAGAGAAGATAAGTAGTAATGAGAATACTCATGATTCATCCCAACATTACTGCACGGATAAGTGAAAGAATCTACCTTATATACTTAAGCAACACAATAATTACACTAAATTGAAATCAATGTTCAGGAACCAATAACACATTACGTAGTAAATCACTTCACTGTCAAATATGGAGAGAAAGATAAACAAGAAATGCAATATCAGGCTATACTTCAGCTTTACATTGTAAACTGGCCAAAAGGAATACATATCTAAGATAAATAAACCCTAAACCAATAAACATATATTATTACATAGAATTGAGTTATGAATTCATCTGCCGATAGTAGCAATGGGAGTAGTATTAACATCCAGAGATCCTAGGATAACATTAGCAGTTAACATATTAAATCTAACAGAATTAAAATTTGACACTAGAATTAAGAATTAGACATTACATAATTGATGGAGTTGTTCAATATAGGTTCGATATCGTTCTTTCCACATGGACTTGAGAGTACTAGTCTTGCAATTTTCTTATAGCTAGATCACAAAGCTCAAGGTGAAGTCACTCCCAACAAAACTAGTAAATATGAGGACTACTCAAACGACCCTCAACCTTATCCAAGAACAAGAACAACAAATAGACAAGGGATAAAGTAGAACTTTTCACTCTTCATAGAACAAAACAGAGCAAAATCAAAGTATAGAGTTATTACATGGACAAGTGAGTCGATTACCAATGAAAACATCAACTCCAACAATCCAAGAATCGACTAATAAACTAGCAATTCTCTCGCAAAAACTAAGCAAGAGGAAGAGAATTACATGGGAAAAGGAACATATTTTAGTATCTGTTCTTGCAAAGTTCGTCTCTTAAGTCGTCGATGATGGATGCGAGTTCTCCTCTGGGATCTAGGTTCTTCTCGAAGCTTCGTGTGATCTGGATCTCAAGTCATCTTGCCTCCATCTCATTTTGTCCTTCCTCTCCGATGCTCATGCTCCACGTCCTCTCTGCCCTTTCTTTGTTCAAATCCATCCCTTCGAAAGGGAGATAGGGTCACGCTATCTGCACACGTTGATTCGCAAGCAAACCCTCCTTTTTGGTCGATGACGCAAGAAGGTCCTTTTCTTGCTGGCATTCCTTTCTTCTTTCTTTCTTATACATGTCCCTCCTCTTATGCTTAGTTGGCGAATATAGATTTATAGTGCCTTTTTTTGACTATTCTGCAAACAGACATAACTAAGAATGTAATATGTTATTCCCTTAGAAATTAGAGTCTATAGCAAAGAACAGAGAAAGACAACCTAAAAGACCACAAAAAGCTTGTGAAAATATGCAAAAATTGATGTTTATCAATGATTCTGATCACCAAGGCCAACTACACTATACTAACACCCTAGGACAACATCCAGAACACCCAGATTTACACTAAACCCACTAGTTTATCAAGAACATGAAGAACCCTAGAATAACAGAGGTGGAAATAGAACTGGAGTAGATCCGACAGTAGAAATGAATCTAGAGAGAGATAAGAGAGTAGTGAGGGTACCAACCTTGGTCAAACAGGAGCCGGGCACATCGACGGCCGGAGTAGAGGGAGAAGGATACCACGACGACAACGACATAGAGAGCATCCTGGAGGGGAAGCGTCGATCTGCGTCTGCCACACCATTGAGGGGGAGACATTTGTGACGCGCTCAAACAACAACTTGACGGCGAGGAAGCATCGAAGTAGAGCAAGACACGACATCATCATCATCACCTAAACCCTAGTTTTAGAGTAGGGTTGCACATGGCCGAGGAAGGGAACAGAGCCAAATCCCTAGGGTATGAAGGTCGAGCGGAGCAAGGGAAGCTTTGGAGGATTATGGCGACGAAAGAGACGTCTCGAGAATGTTTGGAATCGGTCGGCGACGCGACACATAGTCGCCAGTTCTGGCCCGAGAGCGAGCGAAGTGAGTAGAGAGAAGGGGGGTCAGTTCTATTGGTTTTGAGCCTTTCATTCTGACTAGTGGGACTAGGGGCATTTTGGTAATTTCACAAATATTGAAAATTGCCAATTAACAAAAATACCCCTAAAACATTTCATAAAAATAAAATAAAAATAGTTCCAAGTAGGAAAAAAATACAAGGATCCGAAATCTTATTTTTTAAATTATTAAAATTATTTTTATGTGAAAAAAATTCAAAGTTGATTATTTGACTTAAAGAAATCCTTTTAAATAAGTAAAACACTCTAAAAATTCTTTAAGCCCAAGTAATATTTCTTAAAATATAGGAATGCTATTTCTAACCTAAAAACTCAAAATTTGAACTTTGGAATTATTCAACATAATTGTTCAACCTTATTTGAACCTCAACTGTTTTTGAATCAGAACCTTGTTGAACGTGAAACGTTATTGAATATATATTTTTTAATACCAATATCTTTTGAAATAGGATTGAAAATAAAAAAGAAAACGAAAAAAAGGGAATCCCTCTCAAAAGAAAAAAAGAAAAAAAAGGAATCAGAAAAGGAAAAAAACAAGTCGTGTACTGCGTGCGTGGGCTAGTTCGCTGGGTGGCTGCGCCTGAAACGGATACACCCCAAATGTGCTTTTCTCTGGATTTCTGGGCCGCCAGGACTGGGATCTCGCGCGTGGGCGGCTTGCTTCAAGCGATGCATAGGAGGCCCCGCACGCAGCGAGCGGCATATAGCACCTCCCGGGCTTGTCCCCACTCCCGACCCGTCATATGACGGAAGCCAAAGGAGTGGTCTCGGTTGCGGCGCGCCAGCATAGCCCCTAGCCATGGGCAGAGCACTGCGACCGGCCATGGCGACAGCCGCCGCCGCTGCCTCGACCACAGCCCGAAGCAACCACCTGCCGTGGCCTCTGGCTGCCGCATCGCGCGCGAACCGTACGAGGCTGGTCTGCACCAAAAGAGTCTCTAGCGCCGGCGCTCCGCCACAGTCGTGGGCGCCCCGGCACGCCGTGATAACCACTTCCCGGGCGGCCGGGGCCGGGGCGCCGTCGTCGGCCTCTCCGGACGCCGTCACGTACTCCTCCAGCATCGACACCGACATGCCCCTCTACGAGCCCCCCGGGGTGAGCATCGGCATCGATCTCCGCAATTCCGCATTGGGGATTTTAGGGAACTCGGGACGGGCCGATTCGGTGAAATTCCGGCTCGAGTCGAATCATGCGTTTTTTTTTTCAATTGCAGGTGTCGTTCGACGAGTACCTCCAGGACCGCCCCCGCGTGTTCCGCGCCATGTTCCCCGACGAGAGCAGGAGCCAGCGGCTGAGCGATGTAAATTAAATTAACGCACCTATGCTGAAGAAATTCTGGTGTTGGTGTGGGGCTACTGACGGACATGGGTCGGTTCTGTGTGGTTACAGGAAGAGTGGAGGATCCAGATGCTGCCGCTGGAGTTCCTCCTCATCACCGTGCGCCCCGTCGTCGTGATGCAGCTGCGCAACCGCGGCGGCGGCGGGCTGGACCTCCGGATCGTGCGTACAACAACACCCCGCTCACGCTAGCAGTTCGAATTCATCACTAGCACACCTATCTTTTCGTGTGGATGCAGACGGAGTGGGAGCTGAGGGGGCTGGAGAGCGGCTACACGCCGGCGAGCTTCGACCTCGGCGTGCGGGGGTCGCTGTACGCGGACAGGGGCCGGCGCCGCGGCGCCCGGCTGAGGGGCCACCTCGAGATCTCCATCACCGTCGCCCTGCCGCCGCCCCTGCGGATCGTGCCTGAGGGCGTCCTGCGAGGCGTCGCCGAGTCGGTAAGCTATCGACCTCCCTCGCCCTGTGCCAAAAATAAAAATCTCTGCTAGCTATTCCCGAGAGTCTCTGAAAGGTTGGAGCGTGCAGGTTCTGTCGACACTCGCCGAGAGGATGAAGCGGGACGTGGACGTGGGCCTCGTCGCCGACTTCCGGAGGTTCCGGATGGAGAAAGCGGCGTCCAGAGCGGCGGGAACGGCGGCGGTCGTGAGAGCAGACAGAGAAGTCTGAAGGCTCAAATTCGTTTCAAGGATTCTTTTTTGTAAGATCCTAAAATGTTGCGTGTAGTACATACATGAATCTCCTGTATAGAGTGTGACATGCATGTTTCTGTTTCTTGCATCCACAAATCTTAGAACAAAATGCATGATCTCTATAACTGATTTTTTTTTTGGAATGTTGCTAAAACCATTGATTAGAAAGAAAGTGGTCGAGAGACCTGCACGGCTAAGTTTGTTTAAGAAAAACCAGGTGAAAACCTGAACCACATGTACCCAACGTTTATCCGTATATGTAGACGACACGATCATCTTCCTTAAGGCTTCGCCGGAAGAATGTACTACCGTAAGGTACTTGGATGTTTTTGGCTCGATTTCTCCTATATGTTGTGATACATTGGTGATTGTGGATTTGAGTGGCCTGCTAGATTGTTAGATTTCAAAAATAATCTTCACATATTTAGGCTTGCCACTCCATTTTGGGAAGGCCGGGAAAGAGGATTTTCAAAATTAACTAGACAAAATCGGTCAAAATTTTCATTGAAAAATATATTTTCTAACAAAATGAGTGGAAGATGAATTGGCACGGTTGTCTGCTTCTCTCGGACCATTTGGTTCGCCTGCCAAGTCTACAAAGAAGTTAGACAGACATGAGACAGAGGAAATGTCTTTCCATTTCCACCTCCTGGCGTGCACCGCGAGACACACACATGAGACAGAGGACATGTCTTTCCCTTTCCACCTCCCGGCGTGCACCGTGAGACGTGATAATAAGTCTTCGGAACCCTGTATCTTGTGATCGTGTATGAGAGAGAGAAGGACGATCAGGTTTTAGGGAGTGCTCTTCCGCGACTACTGGCATCTTCTCCGACACCGCATCAGAGGACTACTTTCATGATGTTGATTGCTTGTTCGTCGACATGGCTACTACTGACAACATCGCCTACAAGAACGGCTATTCCTCTGCACCTTACGTCTTTCTATCACTTTAGATATGGATTTGGCTTCATTTACTAGTTTTGCAGATTGATTGGACATTTGTTGCTATATCATTGACATGGTTATACCCCGCGGTACACGATATCAGCATACCTAGTCCAGCCCAAGGAAGGCCCATGGCAAGTATACGCCGACCCATGAAGACTTTTGGGTGGCCAAGGCCCATGACGCCTTCGGATCCTTGGAGAGCAAGACTAGAGTAGATAGAAAATTCAAAGGGGTAAAACCCTAAAACCTGTAACCGACTCGGTCTGTGCCTGGGACCTGCCTAACTCTATATAAAGGCTAGGAGGCCACGACCTAGAGTTCTCACCTCATATTTTTGCATAGACACCTCCACGCCAGATTGCATCTGCGCACCCCTGTAATCTTTGGTTCCGTCGTAATCAAGAGCAGACAAGCAGGAGTAGGGTTTTCCCTCCAGGGGCCTGAACCTGGGTAAACCTCGTGTCCCATATTGCTTGTTTGCTAATCGTTCCGCGATCTCTAGCATCCCCATCTTCTCCAAAACCCAAGTCCATAACAATGGGCATTGACGAGATTAAACCTCGTCAATTGGCGCCGTCTGTGGGAACTGAGGACGCTGATTGTGCGATTGTGACGGTCCCAACCCGAGCAATCTACAACTCCGCGGCGACGGAGAGTCATCTCCTCTTCGACGCCTTCGACTTCACCGCCCACTCACCGGCCACCATGAAGGACTTCGAGCCCATTGGCGACGGGCTCGAGATCCTATTCGGGAGTTTCTGCTTCCAAGTGGGGCAGACCGGCACTCTCCGCCTCCCAGAGAGGGTGCCTCTACCATCGATCAGGCCCGCTTCATGGGCTCCACACCCTGTGCTACGCACCACATCGTCAACAGACGAGTCCTATGACAGCAGCAGCTGCAACTCCGATCTGTGCGACCCGCCATCAGACGAAGGGACCTACGGTTCCGGATCAGAAAGCTGCGGCAGCAACAGACCGATCTACGAGCGCTACCAGTGCGCCGCGGTCATCCAGGATCAAGAACACAATCCGCCACCCAACCCGCAGGGTAGAAACGGTGGAAACAGAAGAAGCCAGTCCCCCCACCCAACGGGGAAAACAACAATCGGGTCATCCACCTCGACGAGGAGGGATGGGCTCAAGCACGCGAGGCCATGGCAGGCAACAAGATCCTGCCCGTCGATGCCTCACGAGATCTATTGATGGCATACCACATGCTCCTCATCGAGGAGCACAAGAAGCAGATCAAGATGAAGGAAGTGCTGGACAAGCGCAAGCAGGTAGCTTCGGAGTCCAGTGCGCGGCGAGCTACGCTCTCCGCCATGGGCATCGGCTCCAGCTCACACGGCAACAACGGGAACAAGCACCGTTCTCGGATGGAGAACATGGACCCCAAAGAGCGCCGCGAGGTGACCCGAGCCCTCAACGCGTCCTTCATGGAGATGGATGCCGACGGCAACGTCATCCGAAAAACGCCGCAAGCTGCGATCATGGTAGCAACCGCGTACCTCGCGTCCCTCCCACCTCCGGAGGGGGACCCGAAGAGGGCCATGCACAAGTCCACACTTACCGGGCTCGGACTCGTCGGAGCTGCGCTCCACGAAGAAGCTCCTGCGGAGCTGAAAAAGAAGGCTACGGTCAGATTCAACCGCAGCCCCACACCCTCATCTGAGGACGAAGAGCATGACCTTTCTCGAAGGCATAAGAGCTCACGCCATCGCAGCCGCGACTACGACGCTCGAAACGAGCTAACGCAGCGCAAGATCGACAAGGCACGCGCCAAGCGCGTATGCTCGTCTGAATCCGAGATGGACGAAGACGAAGGAGAACTCTGCGGAGCTCGATGCTTCATCAGATCTGTCCAACGGACAAAGATGCCGCGAAACTTCAAGCTCCCTTCGGACACTCCGAAATTCGATGACACACAGGACCCCAAGGCATGGCTCAGTGACCACTTGTCGTCCGTCAAGCTGCACGGCGGAAGCAGGGAAACCGCCATGCAATGCCTTCAGCTGCAGCTGACAGGCGCAGCTTGGATCTGGCTAAGCAGCCTATCCTCAGGGTCCATCCGAAGTTGGGAGGAGCTGGCGTATAGTTTCGTCCGAAACTTCAAAGGCACCAGCAAGAGGCTTGCCTCGATCGAAGAGTTGCGAGCCTGCACTCAACGAACCGGCGAATTCATCCGCTCATACATACTACGCTGGTCCAACACAAAGAACTCCACGTCACACATATCCGAAGAAAGGGCCATCGACGCCTTCAAGGACGGTGTCAAGTGCCAGGACTTCAAGGAAGAACTTGGGCGCGTCAAGCCCAAGACACTCGACCACCTCATGGACATCGCCAATAGGTGGGCTGACGGTGAGGACTCCGTCCATCGAGCACACTCGGAGGAAGAGGACGACTACGGCCGACGGCGAGAATGCCGTAGCAAGAGGAGACCGCGCGTCTACGACGATCGCGATGGACCCGACATGGTCGCGGCTGGCTACGTCGACCGCCGCAGCGATGCCAACCGCAACAGCGGCGGATACCGCGGAGGCAATTTCCACGATGGAGGACGACCAGCACAGTCGTGGCAGCGCCACGGTCGCGACGACGGACCCTCAACATACGAAAGACTGTCGGGTCCATGCACCATCCACTTCTACATCAACAAGCAGGATGGTAAGAAGAAGGCAAGCCACATGCTCAAGGACTGCCGCGAGTTCCAGAAACTCAGCGAAAGCATGGCTCAGATGAGGCAGCAAGCCCCAAACCTTGGATTCGGGAATGCGCCCGCACCAGGCGAGATAGCGCATGGAGCTCCTCCACCACCACCTGTAGGCGGCCCGAACCACCCAGTCGCACCTGCACAGAATAACGGTGGGCACGGGTATCCCCCGCCGAAAGGAGCACTGATGATCCAAAAAGGGCGCCCAACGAATAGGGTGCAGAAGAAAATCACCCGTCAGATCAACCTGGCCATGACAGCTCCACCCGCCATCCCTGAGTACCTCAACGGATCGGAGTCCTGCATCACGTTCAGCCGTTCGGATCACCCTTGCCAGGTCCCTCGCCCAGGTCATGCTGCACTGGTGCTTGAGGCGCAGATCGGAGATTTCGATATGAGCCGCGTCTTCATGGACGGTGGCAGCGGCATCAACCTGATGTTCGCAAGCACCCTAGTAGCAATGCGGATCCCGCTGTGCAGCCTGGAACAGTCAGACACAACGTTCCATGGCATCGTTCCAGGAAAGGGCATATTCCCCCTGGGAAATATATGGCTCGACGTCATCTTCGGCAAGCCGGATAACTTCTGATGCGAACGACTCGAGTTCGAAGTGGTGGACTGGCCATCACAATACCACGCCATCCTCGGGCGTGTAGCATTCGCAAGGTTCTTGGCAGTACCACACTATGCGTACCTGCTACTCAAGATGCCAGGACCAAGAGGCGTCATCACGGTCCACGGGAGCTTCACCCGATCGGACCACTGCGACAGGGACTTCAACAGAATCTCCCAGTCATTCGGCATGCAAGAGGAGCTCGTAAGGCTCCGCGAGGTTACGGACAATGGAGCACCCCCAGTCGCACGGCAAAACACACCCGATATGTCCTTCGACTCCACGGTCAACACAAAGAAGGTGCAGGTCCACCCGACGGATGCCTCCAAGACGGCGCTGATCGCCAACGATCTCAGCCCCGCATAGGAAAGCGCGCTCGTCGAATTCCTTCGTGAGCGCTGGGAAATCTTCGCCTGGTGTCCTGCGGACATGCCAGGAGTTCCCAGGGAATTCGCCGAGCACACACTCAACGTCTTTCCAGACACCAAGCCCGTCAAGCAGTCCATCCGGAGACTGTCCAAGCCCCGGGCCGAAGCCATAGGGATTGAAGTCAACAGACTACTTGCTGCAAACTTCATAAGGGAGATTAAAGAAAGCGAGTGGCTCACCAATACAGTGATGGTCCCCAAAAAGGACACGGACATCCTACGGATGTGCGTGGACTTCACGTCGCTGAACAAGCACTGCCCAAAGGACCACTTCCCTCTCCCTCGGATCGATCAGATCATCGATTCGACTGCAGGATGCGAGAAACTCTCCTTCCTCGACGCCTACTCAGGCTACAACCAGATTCGACTCAAGGTCAAAGATCAAGAGAAAACGGCGTTCATCACGCCGTTCGGAGTGTTCTGCTACAACACAATGCCCTTCGGGCTAAAGAACGCAGGTGCCACGTATCAGTGGTGCATGCAGGCATGCCTAAAGGACCAGATCGGTCGCAATGTCCAAGTCTATGTTTACGACA
The DNA here is from genome assembly GCA_916181665.1 of Avena sativa. Classification (NCBI taxonomy): domain Eukaryota; kingdom Viridiplantae; phylum Streptophyta; class Magnoliopsida; order Poales; family Poaceae; genus Avena; species Avena sativa. Next base: position 384,701,564 of record OV702284.1, read on the forward strand.
TAGTCATCAAAACCAGGGAGGCGAGAACACTCATCGACGATCTCCGCGAGATGTTCGATAATCTCGACCGCTACAGGATCAAGCTTAACCCCAAAAAGTGCGCCTTTGGCGTCCCATCGGGTCAGCCGCTTGGTTACTTCATCTCCCAGCGAGGGATCGAGGCGAACCCGAAGAAAATACGGGCCATCATGGCCATGGAGAAGCCGAAAAACCTCAAAGGTGTCCAGCAACTTGCAGGACGAATAGTGACATTAAGCAGGTTCATCAGCCGCATGGGCGAGAAAGCACTGCCATTCTACCAGCTGCTGTGCAAAGCAGACAAATTCGAATGGACGCCCGAGGCGGACGACGCATTCGAAGATCTAAAGCGGCTACTCTCTACCTCGCCCGTCTTGGTCATGCCAAAGGAGCGCGAGCCCTTACTGCTGTACATAGCAGCTACACACCAGGTGGTGAGCACCGTACTGGTGGTCGAGTGACCCGAAGAGGGCAAGACCCATGGGGTCCAACGCCCAATCTACTACCTCAGCGAGGTATTGACGCCAACAAAGCAGAGGTACCCTCACTACCAGAAACTCGCCTACGGCGTGTTCATGACGGCTCGTCGGCTGAGCCATTACTTCCAGGAGCACCAGGTGATGGTCGTCAACGAGGCACCCCTGAACAGCATCCTGAAAAATCCGGAGGCCACATGATGCGTGGCCCTGTGGGGCATCGAGCTATCACCCCTAGACATCGTCTACGAGAAGCGACTCGCAATCAAGTCTCAGGTCCTCCCAGACTTCCTCGTCCACTGGATGGAGCTGCAGCTGCCAGACACCCCAGACATGACACAGTCATGGACGATGCACTTCGACGTCTCCAAGCGCGAAGCCGGAGCGGGAGCTGGAGTCATACTGACCTCCCCGCAGGGCGATAAGATGAAGTACGTCCTCCGGATGAAGTTTCGAGCTTCCAACAATGAAGCAGAATACGAAGCCCTCATCCACGACATGAGGATGGCAAAGATCTGCGGCGCAACGCGCCTGGTCATCTACGGTGACTCCAACCTCGTCGTCCAATAGACGATGAATGAGTGCGACGCACACGCCGCCAACATGATTGCGTACCGCGCACTCTACAACGCACTCGAAGGAGACTTCGACGGCTGCGAGCTTCGGCACGTTGGAAGAGAAAGCAACAAGGAGGCCGACAAACTCTCCAACATCGGCTCCACCTGCGCACGGGTGCCGCCAGGTGTGTTCCTCGAACAGATCTGCGTGCCATCCATCAAGCAGAAATTCCCCAAGGGATCACCCGAAGAGGCAGATCACTCAGGGGCCACGCTACCCGAAGGTCATGAAGGACCCGAAAAACTAGACACAGAGGTCGCCGTGGTCAACCTGATGCAGGTCATGGCAGTCAAAGAAACTTGGACACGACCGTACCTCCAGTACTTGATAGACGGAGAACTGCCTGATAGCCCGACAGATGCCCGGCGCATATCTCGCCGGTCAAAAGCCTTCACCATCATCAATGGCGAGCTATACAAGCGCAGCATTTCGGGTGTACTACAAAGGTGCGTCACCATCGGTGACGGGAAAACCATCCTCCATGACATCCACGAGGGCATCTGCGGCCATCACGCAGGCAGCCGCTCCCTTGTCGCCAAAGCTCTATGAGCTGGATTCTACTGGCCAACGGCCATGAACGACGCAAAGGACATCGTCCGAAGATGCAAAGGGTGCCAAAGGTTCGCCGACAAACCACACGCACCCGGGTCAGAGCTCAGGCCCATACCTCTGGCCTGGCCTTTCGCCCAATGGGGCCTTGACATGATCGGCAAACTGCCAAGGTCCTCGAAAGGGGGACACGTCTACCTCCTGGTCGCAGTCGACAAATTCACCAAGTGGATTAAGGCCATGCCTGTGACTAACCAAAAGGGCAAAACCGACGTCAAGTTCTTTGAATCCATTGTCTACAGGTTTGGCGTGCCGCATAGCATCATCACCGACAATGGATCGAACTTCATCTCCAAAGAATTCCAGGACTTCTGCGAAGGCCTCGAAATCAATATCACATATGCCTTAGTGGCGCACCCGCAAACGAACGGGCGGGTGGAGAAGGCCAACGGCCTAATCGGCGTTGGCATCAAGAAGCGCCTCATGATCCCACTCGAGCGACTCGCCGGAGCCTGGACGAAAGAGCTACCCTCCGTCCTATGGAGCCTGCGTACCACGCCAAATAGCTCAACCGGCTACATACCGTTCTTCATGGTGCACGGAGCCGAAGCCGTGCTACCAGCCGAAGTACGCCACCAGGCCCCCCGGGTTGTCGCTTATAGCGAAGCCGAATCCACGGCTGCACTCGAAGACGCCGTCGACACACTCGACGAAGCGCGAGACATAGCAGCAGCTCGATCAGCGGTGTATCAGCAGAATCTTCGCAACTACCATAGCCGACGGCTGCGCCCAAGGTCCTTCGTCAAAGGAGACCTAGTCTTGCGACTCAAGCAAGAGCGAACAAAGAAATTCGAGTCGCCATGGGAAGGACCCTACATCGTCACCGAGATCATCCCATGTGGCGCCTATCGCCTCAAGCACGTGGAGTCTGGAGTCGCATACTCCAACCCATGGAACGTCGCACAACTGCGACGGTTCTACCCCTAGCTACCTCCCTCTTTACTTTTAATAAGGCTATTCAGCCAAGGCTACTAAGCCGAACAATGTACCTCGTCCATTACGATATGAATAAAGCTAAGTGTCTCGCCCCAAAATTTTGTTTACTACTCGCATTTTTTACTCCATGCTACAAACGCACTCGGGGGCTCCCCCCACCTCACGACTTCGTCGACTGAGGATAACGCGTGTACACCTGAGTAGCTGACCACGTCAGGCTAACGAAAAGGGCACGCATACGAACAAAGCACTACGTGCTAAAACAACAACCAAACCTTTATAACAAAGGGCAAAACACGCCCAGTCAAATGTATACAAATTTTACATCTATCTTTTTTACAGGTACTACCTACTCTAAAGAATAACTTGAGCACGCTTCTCAAATAGATCTACGATTTGTTCGGCATACTGCCTTACAACCATGTAATGCGGACGCATATCCCACTCGCCACCATCTGGCCGAAGAGGCGGCCCAGCTGCCACAACAGATAGATCTAAATCACGACGATGTAGCCTCACAAGGGAGAGCGCAGCCTTCACCCCTGCGACGAGCTGATGCCGCACCAATTCCTTGACATGATGCACGTTCCGAAACTTCAACAGCAGACCTGAGAGAGTTGACGGTGCATCATCCAGCGGAAACATCACATGCAGGACCGACGCGAGTGAAGTCTTCACCTGACGAAGCACCCGCGATACTTGGTGAATGCGACCTTGCACCGTCGCAAGGACCATGGCACGGTCACGGTCCATCCAGAAGAACCCACCGTCTTCCATGTCCTGCTGAGTTAAGCAGTTGATCCGAACAGCAACACACTCCTTCTCCTCCCTCGGAGCAATGTTAGCACCTGCAGTACTCGCAAAAGAGTAAGATGAAATGCCAACATGCGCATCCGAAGTAACGGGAAACAGCTCGAAAAACTCGCACTGAAGCTGCTCGGACAAGCGAAGCAACTCCGCCATCAAGTACTCCTCTCCGGCAGTGCCTCGATCTGCTTTGGACTTCCAAACGTCAGCATGGCCACGCACCACTAGCAACTCCTTCTCGAGGCTACGGATACAGTCTCAAAGAAACACAAGCTGCGACGCATCATCCAGGGATGGCCGCAGTTGCGCTGCGGACGAAGTGTGAACGGGATCATCACCCGAAGGACCCTAGATTAACAGAAAGACAAAGACATGAACACGCAGATGAAGGATCACAGAACTCAACAAATTCATTAAGTGGAGCAAAAGCCACTACGTGGCACCAGGATTGTTCATCAAAATAATTACAAAACAAGAAGCTACAACTATCCTATAACTACAGCGCCTACAAAGTTGCACCCTGAGTAGCCTCGGAGCCGGATTGCCTCGCCTTGGCTTCCCCCTGCTGCCTTAGCGCGTACTTGGCCAGCAGATCAATCAGCTTCGGCCCGTAACGCTTACAGCGAGCAGCATAGGTGGCGAAGGCTACCTCGGATCCATCAGCAGTCGTCGGCATCCGGGAAGTGACCTGGGGAAGGTCCAGCTCCGCTCCAGCCGCCAAGGCCATTGCCAGCCCGACGGATGCGCCGATGCCCTTCTGCTTGCGCTTGTACGCTGCAGGTGCTTCGGCTGACAGCGCCTCCGCCAAGGCATCAACATCTTCGAGGGCCACGCCCTTGGGGATAAGCTCCTTGTAGAAGCGCCCAAGGACCTCTTTGGCCTTGGAAAGCGAGTTGACAACAGTACTGCAGCGGTCTTCGACCGCCGCAGTAGCATCATCCAGAGCACTCCCATGCTCCAGAGCACTGCGATCAAACTCAATGCCCGCGGCATCTAAGAAAACAAAGGAAGCAGCATGAACAAACGCACTGCAAAAGAAAGACAAGGAAATAAAAAATATGAAGGTGGAGAAACTCACCCGAAACAGCCTTGGCAGCCGCCATAAGCTTGCCGGCCACCTCTCTCTCGCGCAAAGCCATGGCGGTGGCGAGCTGCTCCTCGCGGTCCGTAGCCTCCTGCTGCAGGCGCTCCTTAGCCTCGGCCGCGTGGGCCAACTCCAGCTCGAGGCGCTCCCTTGCACCAACGGTGACCTCGGCCTTCTTCTCCGCTTGACCAAGGCTCTTTTTGAGAGCATCAATCTCACGAAGAGAGGCGTTGTGATCCTCTGCAGCAAGCAATACAAATGTCGGATCGAAGGACAACAATGCAGGACAAAACAAAGACCAAGGCATAAAAATACCTTGAAGTTGTTTGAGGCTGGCCTCCAATGCCAGGTGCTGCTCCACCAGTTGATTGGCACCTTGCACAAAAGGCTGCAAAAAGACCTACTATTCAAAAGAAGGGCTCGGGGGCTACGCCCAAAAGAACGAGCAGAAGCAAGTTACACACATGAAAGTGCTCGGGGGCTCCCCCAAGACTCGAAGGAAGAACGAACAAACAAACTACCCTAGAGATGCCCGGGGGCTCCCCCCCCCCCCCCCCGAGGTAGGAAGAAAGGAGATAATCAATAGATCATCCAAAAAGGCTCGGGGGGCTCCCCCCGTGTCAGGAAGCAGAATTACTTACATGATTCGACGACGACTCCAAAGGTCCGCTTGCAGCCTTCTGAGGCGCAACCACCCGAACCTCCTGCGGAGAAGGGTCTGGAGCAGCGCCTTCACAGGTGGCCACCGTCTGAGGAGGAGGAAGCACGACCTTTGACTCCCCCATCATCTCCCGAGCACCATCACTGTAGGAGTCATTGGAGGAGTGGCTTCATAAGGACAAATTAGCACAAGCGCAAGGTAAACAGACAAGAAAACGCAATGCAGGGCTAAAAAAACTCACGAGTCAAGCTCGCTCAAGTCAAAGACGGGAGGGGTCTTCCGGACTCTCTTCTCCTCTTTCTTCTCTTCCTTCTTTTCTTCCTTCTTCCGCTTCGTCGACGGGCGCGGTGCCACAGCCCGCACGGGAACGGCAGGAATCGGAGAGTAAGAGCCCCCATGCCCATCGTTGGGACGTTCAAGCCACATCGGGTTCCTTGGAGTCGGCGGAGTCAAGGCATCCGAAGACTCGCTGGAGCTCCGTGTCCGCTTGCGAGTGTGGTCCTCGCTCGACTCGTTGGCCTCTTCAGCCGGAGACCGCGCCGATGGCAGCTCGGACATGGAGTCCACCACTTCATTGTCCGGTGCAGCCGGAAACAATTCGGGAAGTGGTGGCGACATGCCCGGCACCTTGAACTCCTGCACAAAAGAAGAAACTTTGTTAGCAAACAAATGCAAGCACAATGCAGTCGAAAATAGCACTACGTGCACGTCCCGGATCTACACCTGTGGAACATGACGTGAAGCAGAGAACGGAGAAGTCAGCGACTTCCCCGGGATATCCTCTCCAGCCTTGAACTTCATCAGCGGACGAAGGACCCCGTCGAGATCTCCCTTGGAGAATTCTTCGGCCGAAACCCTAGTCGGATCACGACGACCAGCGTAAAGGCACATCAGGTGCGCCCTAGCCTGGAGCGGCTGCACCCGACATTTGAGAAAGGTGCGGATGATATCCACACCATTCACCTCCTTCTCTGGAGTCAACTGGATATCCTCCACCCGACGATAGAGCCCCTCTATCTCCGCTACCTCGCCATCCAAGATCTGGTTTTTCCAAGACCTTTTCGGCTTGATTTTCTGGGAGGGATCGAAAGGAGCAAGACCAAAATCCTGCCTAGCCACCGTGGAGTCGCGGATGTAAAACCATCGCCTCCGCCAGTACTGGACAGATTCTCACATGGAAAAGGAGAAGACAAGAAGATTGGATCGAAGGGAGATGATGCAACCCCCAATGGGATAAACACCATCAGAACCAGATTGCCTCTTCACGGAATAGAGTTTCCGGAAGAGGCCAAAGTGCTGCTCGATACCGAGCCAGCACTCCCAGAAAGTAATGAAACAAGCAATGTGAAGAAGAGAGTTGGGGGAAAGATGATGCAGCTGGATGCCATAAAGAAAAAGCAGTCCACGAAGGAAATTGTGGACTGGGAAGGAAAAGCCCCGAAGGACAAATGCGAGGAGCATAACCCGAAACCCAGCGGGGGGACGGGGAATTGCCTCGTTGCCAGGGAGTTTGACGGCCTCCCTATCTTGCGAGATTAAGCCCCGCTCATGAAGCTTGCGGAGATCGCTCTCCCGCGTCTCCGATCGCCGCCAGCCACCATCGGTGACACGGGTAGCGGCAGCACTCTTCTTGCCTCCAGCAGCGCTGGTACCAACCGCAGAAGAAGACTTCTTAGGCTTCCCCATTACGGTGCGGTGGCGCCGGCGGCGAGAACGTAGGATCGAAGAAGGAAATCCCCGAGGATATTCCAGCGCGCAGCAAGAAATCTCAGAGAACAACGGAGCAGTGAAACGAGAATGGCTGCGGTGAAAACAGACTAATTCCCCCCCCCCCAATGATTATAAGGACGAAGAATATGCACGATAACCGTCCATCAAGAAGACCTAACGCCAACGGCCAGATCTGACCATACACGTGTCATCATCGCCACGAACCGTCGCTCACACGCTGTCCACTACGCGTGGAAATCGAGGCAGCGCCGTAATTATCTTCACGCCGGGCGTGACCGGTCAATTCACGGTCAGAAGGTGGGACCCATGTTCGTCCAGTCACGTCATCTCTGGCGCAGGAGACGCTTGAGGTCACGGATCGTCAGCACTGACGTCATCAACAGCTATACTAGCAAAAAGTCACAATTCTTCGGCTACAAAGCTAAGAGTACTCACTCGAATCTACGACTCGACTAACTACTCGGGGGCTACTCCTATCAGGAGCGCTGGCCGCGCACACGAAAATGAACAAAACACTACGGCACTGAACTATTTCTTCGAGTCCTACGTCGAGTCTGCGACTCCACTACGGACCCGGGGGCTACTCCCATAGGGAGCGTGGATTCAAGCATCCGAAAAATTTGTGTCCTACGGACCTGAAGCTGAAAAGCGGCCGAATCAAAGTCTCTGCTTGAGTCTACGACTCGAACAGACACTCGGGACTACTCCCATAGGGAGCGCTGGTCGCGCACCCTATGAATTCTTCAACTGCGATCCTTCGGATCAGCGTGCACAAATTTTCGGCAACTCTGCCCCATTTAACGCTAAGTGAGCAACGTCCTGCTTGGCCACCCGAAACACCTCCGCGGTGATAAACATTCGGATGCTATGTCTGCGACACAAAGATAAGACCTACAGATATCATCTGATGGCCTGGTAACGCACATGACTGCGCTCTGCTAGTAAGAATCCGTGCCAACATGCGCGATGAAAAATCCCGACGGACGCGTGGGTACATCATTTAAATTTACTGGAATTCCACTCTTGTAAGTCCTCCGCGGCCTGAGTCGAATTACGCCAGCATATGTTCTGGGTTCGAGTCGAGGGACTCGAACCTGAAGAAGATCATGTTGTTTTGTCCTAAGACAGTTAACTGACCCTGATCCGTCGGGAGAGTCAGGCACACGCATCAACAATCCCTACACATTCTCTTGAAAGACAGAGTTGAACCCGAAGGATTGAAGTATCGTTAGCCGAATCTACGATTCGACTGAACACTCGGGGGCTACTGACATGGTTATACCCCGCGGGTACACGATATCAACATACCTGGTCCAGCCCAAGGAAGGCCCACGACAAGTATACGCCGGCCCATGAAAACTTTTGGGTGGCCAAGACCCATGACGCCTTCGGATCCTTGGAGAGCAAGACTAGAGTAGATAGAAAATTCAAAGGGGTAAAACTCTAAAACCTGTAACTGACTCGGTCTGTGCCTGGGACCTGCCTAACTCTATATAAAGGCTAGGAGGGCACGACCTAGAGCTCTCACCTCATATTTTCGCATAGACACCTCCACGCCAGATTGCATCTGCGCACCCTGTAATCTTCGGTTCCGCCGTAATCAAGAGCAGACAAGCAGGAGTAGGGTTTTCCCTCCGGGGCCCTGAACCTGGGTAAACCTCGTGTCCCATATTGCTTGTTTGCTAACCGTTTCGCGATCTCCAGCATCCCCATCTTCTCCAAAACCCAAGTCCATAACAATGGGTAAATCTCGTCAATCATGTTTACAAAATCACATCCATAGTTTATCATGACTGTGTTGACTATCATGCTTTATTTGTCATATTTCTGGATTAAGATCATGGAAAGTTGCTTACATTATCAACAAGGTTTGGTTGTTCCAAGTATCTAACTGGTAGAATAGTCCTCTCAGGTGTAGCAGTTTCTAAATGTTCTTAGGTGTAACAGTTGGCAGGGCAGTTGAGCTACGTGCCGTCTTTGGTCACCAAATTTTCGCAGCTCCTCCTTATCTGGGACCAGTAATGTGCTACTATAAGCTAGATTAGGTTTAGTCATTACAACACGTGACTGCATAAACTTGATCCTGATGAAGTTTTTCTTTCTTTCCTGTTGATCTCTCCCAAGCTATTCAAACTCAAAGCACACCATTGCATTTTCATATATAGCCACTTAGGACCAAAAATGGCTACACATCAATAGCAGCAATGGCCACGCCGGCATCGCAATCCGTGGATCGAATCACACACCATCGGTGCTTTTTTGGCAACCCTGAGAAGACAAAGTCCAGCATATTGTCTGTAAAGAGGTGCGACAATGGCGGAGGCCGTCGTGGCAGGAACCTCAGATGTGCTAATGCAGTTAATGGAGCCGTCAAGGTCAACGGGAAGGCGGCGGATGTCCGCAGTTCGGCGGCGCAACCGGTCACCGTGGACAGCGACGACGACGCCTTCAGGCTAGGCAAGTTCGTGGAAGGAAGGCTAGTGTACAGGCAGAGATTTGTGATCCGATCCTACGAGATCGGGCCTGACCGGACTGCCACCATGGAGACTCTTATGAACCTCTTGCAGGTATGTACAATACTACTTCGTGAACATTGTTTTAATATGTGTGACTGTCTAAAGATTGACCAGTAAATTAATGCAGGAGACGGCGCTGAACCATGTGATGAGCTCTGGGCTGGCTGGGGATGGCTTTGGGGCAACACGGCAGATGAGCCTCAGGAAGCTCATATGGGTCGTGACAAGAATCAACATCCAGGTCGACAAGTACAGCCAGTGGTACATACGAGCTCCTTAACTCCTCTAGATCATACACTGAACATCTCATCAGCAATAAAATCAAGTCAATATATCACTCACAATGTCTGGCCACAGGGGTGACGCGGTCGAGATCGACACCTGGGTGGCATCGTCGGGGAAGAACGGCATGCGTCGAGATTGGGTCATCCGAGACCAAAGAACCAAGAAAATGATTGCAAGAGCAACAAGGTAAATTCACTTCCTTTCTGGCTTTGTCAGTTTTTGAGATGCATGTACAGTCAGATTTCATCCAACAATGCTTGATCGACTGACGCCCTTCGGTTATTTATGGATGCAGCAACTGGGTGATGATGAACAGAGAGACGAGAAGGCTGTCCAAGATCCCTGAAGAGGTCAGGGAGGAGGTGCTGCCCTTCTACCTGGACAGGAACATCATCGCCGGCGACACCAACACCAGCCGCAGGATTGAAAAGCTCACCGACGCCACAGCGGAGAGCATACGATCGGGACTAGCAGTAAGAGCAAATTAACAAGACTCGTATGTTCTTCAAAAAAAATAAAGTGAAGTTTATTCCAGAACTATATTTATCTTGCTAATTCCCCAGCCGAGATGGAGCGACATGGACGTGAACCAGCACGTGAACAATGTCAAGTACATCGGGTGGATTCTGGAGGTACCTTGCTTCTAACAGCTACTAGTACCGTATATTTTCTGAAACTTCACCGTGCAAGACATCTGAATTTGCGCGTTCCGTGCCTGCGCAGAGCGTGCCGCTGAAGGTGCTGGTCGAGTACCACCTGACGAGCATCACGCTCGACTACCGCCGCGAGTGCCGCCAGTCGCAGCTCCTCGAGTCCCTCACCACCATGTCTTCCACTATGACGCCGTCGTCGGGCCTCTGCGGCGCCGACCTGCAGAGCACGCATTTGATCCGGCAGCAGGACGATGAGGCCGAGATCGTCAGGGCGCGTGCGGAATGGCGTTGCAAGGGGCACCGCTGACGCTGAGCAGTTGGAACGCCTGTATTTATATGTGTAGTCGTGTGATATCTTTTTCGTGACTGCTAGTTGCATGTTTTGTTTTGTTTTTCTCAATTTTCATCATGGCTTCGGCCAGTTTTTGGTCTGTTTCGGTGTGAGTTTATACGCTTGGTTTTTGCGAATTTATACGCTGTTTGCTTTCTATTCACACCGCGTCATTACTTATGGACAAAACCTTTAAGTATAACTCAATATAAACATTAGTCCATAGAGATTATCATTAATTACAAAACCACACATATGCTCTATAGGTACCGCTAACAGAATTTACTGGAAGCTTCAACAACATGGCCTGAACAACAAATTTTGGGGGTTCTTTTAGTAAGATTCTAAGATGTTGCGTACAATAAATGTAGGGTTATTAAGCAACTTTCCAGTAAGATTAATTATCAAAATCAGCATCATATATGCACTAGTAGACATAATCACATACATTAGAGCAAACACATCTAGCATATCTACATATTGACCAAATACTATTGCAAATAGAGAGATAAAGAACACATATGTGTTGACCGGAAATGTCACCACCGCAGTAGAAGCACCATGTCCCTTGTTAATATCGTCCATGGTGTTCATGAGGTCGCCGGATCCGTAGAGGAAGAATGTGTGCTACGGTTGGCGTTGATGCAGACGAACGTAGGCGAGCAGTCACGTCAAGACACTTTCAAAAAACCTTAACACCCGTCTACCGTTGTTGGATCTCAACGTAAGCGGCTTCAGAAGTCCACTCTCCCGGACAGACGTGTGCGCAATCGCTAGGATTGGGGATCTTAGAGAGCAACACAATAAAGAGGAACCTGGACGAGAGAGATATAAAGCAAGTAAGAGCTAGTTAGTTTCAAATCTGTTTTATCTCTTCTCTGTATAGCATGGGAGGTGAGCCAACTGAACCGTCACGCGATGGAAGACGAGCATCGAACATGCACACGCGTGTTAACGTGTAGGTGCACCGTCTAAAATTTAGACTTTCACAAAACAAGTTTCTAATTTGATTCATGTGACGCAGCGCGACGCACGTGCGAGAGTGGCGGAGAAGTGAGCATGAACTCCTTATCTTAAGACTCATGGTGGGAGTCCCTTGTAAGCTCATGCAACTCTCTCTCAACTACTCCTTCCGTTTTAAAATATAAGATGTTTTAGATTTATAAAGAAAGTGAATCTATTTTAGTGTGTAGATTCATTCCAACTCTCAGTGAACCTATATACTAAAATGGTCTAGATATAATTGCTTCACAAAGCTAAAACATCTTATATTTTAAAACGGAGGGAGTATTAATGTAGGACTAAACTTTGTCAGCTCGCAAGGTACTTAGACTTTAAAATTTTATGATTTGTTAGCCTATAGGGCTCACAACCCATATAAATCCAACAATACATACATGCATCTCCTGTGTATTGTGTGAAATACATGTACTTCTTGCGTCCAAGAAATTTAAACAAGAAGGCGTGATCTCCAGAAATGATTCACATATATGGTTTATACTAGAAGATAGGATCTGACATATACACCCACAAATGGGTTACTTCTGAAGTGAAAAAAGTGTGTAAAGATGATGGTGATACTCTAGTGCTCTTCCCTCTCATGTAGCTTCATATAGTCTCTAGTAGTAAAATGCAACAACGAATGCCATGCAGTACAATGTACAATCGACCGGAGGCGTTTGATCAGAAGAAGAAGAGCGGCGGCAGAAGCAGCACCAGCACGCAGAGCGCAGGACGCGCGCCGGCCATGAGGCTGTCCGCGGCGTCCTGAAGAGGGTTGAAGGAGCCGGCGGGGCTCCCGAAGCCCGGCGTGAATCCCGGCGTGAACGTGGACGACGGCGGGACGAAGCTGGAAGGGGCGCTCGCCCCCGGCGTGCTCGAGTTGGACCCTCCCGCCATGGAGCTGCACGCCACCGCGCCAAGAAAAAACATTTACACATGTCAGTTCTGAACCTCGTCGGAGAATGCAGCGATGCTTTACTGAAACTGAGATTGCCCAAGAAAAAATCCATTCGCTCACCTTCCCGCGAAGACGCACTGCCCCGAGCCTGGAACGAGGAATCACATGGAAGAATCAGAACCCCAGAAGAGGAGAAGATAATGTGGAGAAGTGAAGAGCAAGGTGCTTACTGGGGTCGGTAGGGGTGGTGGTGGCGGTGCCGCTGAAGCTGCAGGTGGCGCCGGAGGCGGCGTTGCGCTGGTAGTAGTCGTTGTAGGCGTAGGAGGCCAGCGCCGGCAGGTCGTTGGGCTTGTAGCACTTGCCGCCAGGCTGGATCGCGGAGCAGTCGGCGTGGCCGGGGCCGCACGCGTAGTTGAGCCCCGTCTGCAGCGCCGTCGGGTCAGCGCCCTGTATCGCCACGCAGAACAGCCCCGTCGCCAGCGACCGCCTCTTGCTGCTTTCTTCCTCTGCTGCTTCTTCAGAGAAACTGCCTGTAAATCGCAGAAAAAACAGGAGGAAATCGTGTCGGACTTCGGACAGGTAACAGATTGGGGACGGAGAGAACAATAGAATTTCAGGCAGATTCACGTTTTCAGTGTGGGTACTGTACAGTCGACGCACATTCTGCAGTGATTTCAGCCCAGCATCGGAGCGGTGGCAAAGGTTTAAGACACGAAAAGGATTGCAGAGCAACTGCAGCCCAGAATGTACTACTCCCTCCGACCCATATTAGTTGACTTCAATTTAGATGTATCTATCACAAAAACATGTCTAGATATATTCAAATTGAAGTCAACTAATATGGATCGGAGGGAGTAGCATTTGGCAGCTTAAAACTTACTATCCATGAAAGTTGCTCCACTTTATGGCGATGCATTTCAAGGTCACACCAGGAATCTCAATAATGACAAACAGAAAGCGAGAGAGAAAGAAACGTGATTGTTACTGATGAACCGACAGCAAACCGCTACGCAACATGCATATATACCTGAAAGGTTCGAGAGGAGAAACACCAGCAGCAGAACGGTGCATCCCTGCACTCTTCTGGTCAACATCCTTACACCGTCCCAGCGTCCGATCGACCGTCCGTCCGATCCTCTGCGGACACCTGCCCAAATTCAGAGATATGAGTACCAAACTGCGTATTCTCAACATAATTAAACGGAAGTTCAGTAACAGACGTGTGGAGGAGAAGGGAAGACAGCGAAGCGCGTCGCAGTCGAATGCGATGTTCCTAATAGTCTGTACCTTTAATCCCCGTCTAATGGCATCAGTTTGTCGGCACAAACTTATTTTGTGATGTACTAGTAGTATGAATGTACGATAGCGGCATCAGTACAGTAATATTTTTGCATACATACATGAAGCGCGGAACTCTGATAGTACTGCCAAATGGGTAAGCGGCCGACCAAAGCATAGAGCTAGGGACGACTGGTGAAACTGAAACATCCATAGCTAGAAGGTACTCGAATCATTCGTTGAATATCCTTTCCAAAGTACTTAATAAACTTTATGTATGAGGACCGAAATGAAGGTATGGGGCAAACATTCACCTACCTACCACTATCCTTCGCAAGAGCACAAACATGGTTCTTTTTTTCTCGAACATCACAAACATGATTGAATTGCCACAGTTCAGACTGTTTAGCATTTAACATAGTACTCCCTCTGTTTCAAAATAATTGACTTGAATTTGTCTAAATTATCTAAACAGTAAAACATGTCTAGATGCATTTAAATCTAGACAAATTCAAGTCACTTGTTTTGGGACGACGGAGGGAGTACAGCATATGATTGAAGCTTCGATAGATAGATAGGTAGCCTAATGAAGAAGATGATGATGAATTTGATCCATAACAAGAAGAAAGAAACCAACGATGGCAGAGAGCCAACCAAAGTCACAATAATTCGCTAGTTGTGAACAGATATCTGAAGGAGAAACAGAGCAGCACGGAAATATCACCAAGCCCTGTGAAGCCCAAACTGAAACACGCAGCAGGGCCATGCTTTCGGGGGAATTGGTAACAGCCATCAAAAGAAATCACCATAAGAAAAAGCAAGGATTTGAGAATTGGGGAGATTTTCTAACTAGAGAAGAAAAAACTGAAAAAGAAAGACTCTGACAGTGCGCTCTAGGCATGAAAAACAAACGACGGTTCAATCTTTTTTCCTTATTTGAGGGAAGAACAGAGAAACCTAACCTAAAGAACATGACCATCTGAGCCTCCACTACATGATAGGAAATCGAGAAGAACCATACCTTAATCAGTGACCAAACCACTCCTTGGCGCCTGCCGCCAAGAGCAATCGCCGCCTCCGTTTCCTCTGGACGGAAGCTCTGAACCGAGTCAGACTCAGAACTCAGGACGCAAGCACAGCCGAAAAAAAGGAAGGCCGTATATGCGACCCTGCGCTGTGCCTTTATTCGGCAACTGATAAGTGTATGTACAGGGAGGAAGTAGTAATTAGGATTTATCTGGGAGTCTCCAAGCAATCACAGATGAGAAGACGTAATTAGCGTTAATGGCGAAGATAGGGAGGGAGAGGACTGGAGCTAGTTGTAACGGTTGAGAGAGCACAGGGCGGTCGCAAGGAAGCTGGAGGAGGAGAAGGGGGAAAAGAAGGAATCGTAGGCCGGCTTCTTTTTTCTGCTGCGTTTGTGGTGTGGTGTGCGGTCCTATCGTGACGTGCATGCGTGCGAGTCCTTTTCGCAAGTGCGCCATGCTACATACAAACCAGTGTCCTACCGCTATGGATGAAATATTATGTCAGAAGAGATATGTTCTCGTCAGAACTATTTGTTTCCAACACATTCTCGATTGATCTCTGCATACATCACCACAATTCTACTGAATAACTGATACTCCCTCTGTCAAATCTCCAATTTAACTTAAATTTGTCTAAATTTGCATTGTATTTTTACACTAAAATGCGTATGCCACCGCCTCCATTTTTCCTATTTTTCTATTATGTTTTCATCTAAGAGTTTTTTAGTTGCTAATTAGATTAATTCATGGATCATCCCCTATTTTATTAGGGAAATTCATTAAAATGGGGTAGTTTCTGGTTGCAAGCTTCGCCTCCCCCTGTGCCCGATCTAACGCCCGCGCCGCCGATGACTATGAGGTGGGAGGGTGGGGGGGGGGGGGGGGGGGGGGTTGGGGTTGAGGAGTGTGGACACATCGGTCGACCCTGACTTCGTGCCCTCCTTGAGCCTCGGATAAGGGCAGCAGCGGTTGCTGCCATGGAGTTGATGTGGATCGAGTTGGGGTTTATCCCCGTGCCGAACATGGATGCAATAAGGACGGCGGCCATCATCGAGGGGCTCTGTGGTCGAGCCAAGAGATGTCTTATCCGCCAGTATTCAACCTCGTGCCGGTAGGGATTTCTGGCTTACCTTCTTTTATCCCGGCGGGATTTGCTTCTCATGGAGCGACCACCGTTCGTCTCGACTGGTTGTGGCGACCACGACCGCTCCGGCATCCATCTCCACCGACATAGGTAAGGTTTTTTTTTCCTCCTGCCTCGTACAAGCGATAAGGCCATCTATGGCGCCGCCGGTAAGGGTTTTCCCCCTCTTGTCTCAATTTCGTAGATCTACACTATTTTCCCTGCTTACTTTCTTGATTAGCATGCATCTTAATTCCTTGTACATGGATCAATACTATCTTGATATTCTTGCTTCACATGCATGATGCCATTGCTATCCCTGTTAGTCATTGATTCGCTTGCTTCACGTGTAGTAGTAGAGGACCCCAAAAAAATTACAAAGCCCGGGCAATCTCTAAACCCAAAGGCCTAAATTGCTAATTACATAGTTTAGTACATATACCCTATTGTAGATCATCTGTATGGTTCAATGTAAACGAACATTGTTCAATACTTGCTAATTGTAACACCCTCAGAATCGGCCCTATGCAAGTTTCAGCGCTTCCTGCCAAACCCGCATAGAAACGATTCAAAGGTGCCCACCAGGCACTTGCGTGCGGGTGGAAAACGAAGTAATAACATTACACAACAGTCCTCGATGGGACCCACAGAACAGATATATATATACAACACGACTCCATGAGTCAAGAATACAGATATACAGAACAAAGATCCAAATCACCTTGAAAACGATAGAGCGTCCAGCTACGGACAAGATGCAAATGGGGCTAAGAGCCCTGAGAATAACCAATGGCGTCCATAACCCTGCCCAGGCCAAGCCGGAAGGGTAACCCTGCTAACGACGTCGATCTCAAAACCTGCTTAAACAAAAGGGGTGCCGACAAAGGGCAGAGGAAAAAGAGGAGCGTCAGTACTGAGGCCAGTACACGGCGAGGCTAGAATTCGGCGGTCCTCGCCTACATAGGTATGGTGGACTGCAGCGGCAGCACGGCATGCACTAAACAACCTATAGAGACTCGATACAAATAGCGGCTATCAGAGAGAGGTAAGAAAGACCTATCCGGAACCAACCGGATACTACCACCAAACATACCCATCCTGGTGTTTCCCCCTCGAGACCAAACGAGGAAGTCAACCGAGGAACTCACACAGTTGGCAGTTTTATTTATTCAGTTATCGTTGCAGCAATTACTAGTCAAGTATAGATAATCATCCTGATATAATAAGCAGTGGGCAATTTTAATTAACCATTCCGTTGTAGTTGCGACACTTACTAGTCAGATACAATTAGCATGAGATATCCCAAACCCAGCAGTTGTTGGTACTTTTATTTAGCCATTCCGTTATAGTTGCAATACTTACTAGTCAGATACAATGGTAGCGAGCGACAACCCAAACAAGCAATTGTTGGCAATTTTATTTAGCCATTCCATTATAGTGAAGCTGATTACTAGTCATTATAAAGTCAAATTTATAGCACTACTTTAGTTATAGTTGTCTATGATCGAGATACTGTGCTCCAAGTCGTCCATAACCGCGGACACGGCTTTCAGAAAGTTTTACCCTGCAGGGGTGCACAAATAGCAACACACACTCGATCAACCTCGGAAAAACCAAATCAAAACCCAATGAGGCCTTCACGACAAAGCAATCACAGGATTCAGAAATATTTCAGGGGGCCACCCCATTAAGTATACCCGCAACGAAGTTAGCTGACTTCGAGACGGACTCAAGGTTTGTGGGGCCGGCTGTAAACGACTGGGAACCCGAAAGTGTGACTGGGCTTGTCGATACCGCGAAAACGGGTCACGATCCTAAACAGTACAGGTGCTCCTCGCACAATCATAAATAAAGCAGTAAAGCATGGCATAAGTATAGGATAGTAAATAAAACCTCAAACTAGTTTGTGGCCCCAAGAAATAAGAATGAATCAAGCTCTGGCTCAGGGGGGGTCCCATAATCCTCCCGGATGTGGATAGCGCGAATATTCAAGGAACAGGTATCAAGTACTCGGGGTCCTACGGGACACAAGTGGACGGTTAACAACCAAATAACATCTATTGCCCACCTGTGCCTCTGCATTTACCTACTTCAATTTTAGTTATTAAACAATAATTAAAGTCTTGATCATCTCCAACAATAAACACACGGCAAAACTCCAACAACTGTGGTACTTGACGACACGCAACAGCACTTGAGCAAGCGACTACGACGCGCAGGTCCAACTATCTACCAAACAACAGGTAATAGGAGGTGTCCAAGGCAATATAAGGCTGCAAGGGATATCACGGGTACGAAAACTAGAGCATCGCAACACAGATAGCAATAGATCAACAGGAGGGAATAAATACTATAAAAGTAAGATAGGTAGAAAGGAGGAGGTGCTCGCCTGAAAAGCATTGTCGAAGGTTCATCCAAAAGTCGGGGCGAAGCTCACATCAACTCAACGGCCTTATCCGCGAAGAAGCAAAACACTAGAATAAACACCGGATGCACCATTTAATACTACGGCAGAAGATCGAGCATGATGCATGTATGATGTATGACATGGCAAAGGTGCGGTGCAATTAGATCATATTAAGCGGAACCGGGGTCCCGACATTTAATTAGGTGGTCTATGTTGTTTAGATACCCGCAATTTAAATGTTGTCTTAACATGGCAAAAGATAGCACCGGTTCGTTACACCAATTTAAATGGAGTTCGGAATGAGACGCAGATATCCCGCATAAACACTCCATATTTAATTGTGAGATGAATTGGCATAATGCCTACAACCCACATGATATGCATGCGAGATGAACAATTAATATGCAACAAGTTTTATATATAGCATTTATAAAATAGGGCTCGGGAAAAGGTTCACACATCTGGGTTCGGAAGATCTTGGGGTTCGATGGATCGGTCTCAGGGTTTGACGGGAGAATGGCTCGACGAGATCGGTCTCGGCAGAAACATTCTCGGACAACGGAGTAGATCTTGTCGCATCCGGGAAGAAGGACTTGGTTGGCGTCGGGGGCACATCGGATCCGCCCTGGTCGGTGCCGATCTTGTCGTCGATGGCGAACTTGAGTGGATCGGGTACCGGGGTCTTCGGATCCGTGAAGTAGATCTTGTCGCACGGTGTCCGGGCTAGACGAACTTGGCGTATTCGCATCGGCGATCTTGGCGTTAGGGTTCTCGACTGGAATCGGTCTCGCCGGGATCGGTCTTCGATTCCATGAAGGAGACCTTGGAGTTTCCTGTTGGAATGTTCGGAATCCCTGTCGAAGATCTTGGAATGTGGCGTCGGTGGTTCATTGGGTTCGGTCTTCGGGGTTCAACGGGTGTCTTGGCGTCCCATGAAGGCATCCTCGGTGCTCCGTGTCGAAGGCATCGGGGTCTCCGGGTAGGAGAACATGGAGTTCCGGGGGGGTTCGGTCTCGTGAGGCAGATCTTGGTGTTCGGTCTTCGGATTGAGACGAACTTGGGATCCGTGTAGGAGATCTTGTCGAAAGAAACGAGGACTGGTTCTTGTTTGCGGCCTTGTCGACAAGCAACAGGAGCAGTCCACGACACGGACAACATCAAGCGGATTGTAGGAAATTGCCACTTGAATTGACTGCGCTTGCGTGCACACTTAGCAGGAACACACAGATGGCCTTGTATCTGTCTTGTCCTTGAGCAGCACCGATAAACGGAGACGCGCGCGCTGGAAGCAGAACCCGCCGGACACCAGGGGGAGGAAGGCCGGGGAAGGACGTGCGGGGCCCAGGGACGAGGCCACTGGCGGCAGAGGTCCTGGCCAGGGGACCCAGGGTCGACGACGGGCCGGGGACGGGCCAGGAGGGAACCCTGGTGGCACGAGGAGGGGCGCAGACGGCGACGGGGAGCTCCGAGGACGGTCGGGGAAGGGAGGAAGGCGGCTCGACGGGGACGGACGAGGCCGGCGGAGGCAGCACAGGAGGGTGCTGGCGAGGCGGAGGGCGGGCTCAAGCGGCGGCCGCGGACTGCGAGGCGGTGCCTGCACGGCAGAGGGAGGCCGGGGTGGAGGCAGAGGGAGGGCGGCCGGCAGAGAGGGGCGAGCTCGAGGGGGAGGACGGCGGCGGTTTTCCAGCGGGCGGGGACGCGGCGAGGGCCGGAGGGGTAGCGGAGGCCGATGGCGGCGGGGTTGGTGGTGACGGAGAGGGCCGGGCATGGCGGTGGCGGAGCTAGAGGAGGGCGGCGCCCATTGGCGGCTGTTGTGGAAGGCGGCCGGGCTCGCGGAGAAGGGGCGGCCCCGGCGGCGTCCAGCGACGGAGGGAGGCGGTTGCGGGGCCGACGCGGAGGACCTCTGGCGGCGGGGTGAGGCTCAGGGCTGGAGCGCGTGATGCAGGATCGAGAGGAGAGGGAGGTGGGGGAGAGGATCAGGTCGAGCGACAGGGATGCGGCAGGTGGGACCCGCGGGTGGGGCTGGCGTCGGTGGGTGGAGGGAGTGGGGGC
This sequence comes from Avena sativa, assembly GCA_916181665.1. Classification (NCBI taxonomy): domain Eukaryota; kingdom Viridiplantae; phylum Streptophyta; class Magnoliopsida; order Poales; family Poaceae; genus Avena; species Avena sativa. The sequence continues at coordinate 384,722,077 of OV702284.1, forward strand.
TGTGGCCAGGGAGGGAGCGTGCGTGCGTGGTGCGTGTGGCGTGTGGTGGGGAGAGGGAGGGAGTTGGGAGTGAGGTGGCAGCGTGGGATTGGATAGAGGGAAGGGAGAGGTGAGGTGGCGCGAGGTGAATGGTCGGGGTGATGTGGCTGGGGACTGGGTAGGTTAGGGTTAGGTAGGAAAAGGATTTAGGACTAGATATTTGGTTCGGGTTTTCTTTACACATTTATTTTAAAGAACCTTTGTAAATCATTTAGTCAAAACAAAATATCTGGACAACCGAAGTTTGATTTGAATTAAGACGGGGGGTGTTTGCAAAAAACAAAATAGACCTTTGTAAAATAGTTTTTATCAAACAGATGCATGATGATGTCATGATGATGCAATGCACAAAATCAACGCGATTTTCTAGTAATGGTTTTGCGGGATGCCACACTAATCTTGCCATTGTTTGCCTTGTTTATCAGTGAACAACATAGATAAATACTACAAACCTTTTGCAGATCATCTGTGCGTAACTATGTATGTGTGCATTGTAAAGTACTTCCTCTGATCCATATTAATTATCGCTGAAATGAATATATCTTGACATGTTTTAGTGATAGATACATCTAATTTAGCGATATTTAATATGAATCGGAGGGAGTACTTGATATTCTTGCCATTGCTTACCTTGGTTGTCAGTGATCAACATTGGTCATGTTGCTATGCTCTAACCATTTGTTCATGCCAAGGTACCCAAGCAAGACTGGGACACCTTCTGCAGAATTACAGTCACTCCTATGCCTGGATACAAGAACTTCATCCGAGATATCCCCGTCGAACAAGCGAGGCCCAGACTCCCTCGACTGCTGGATACTGTGGCTGAGAAGGAAAATGAGGCATCGCAGGGCCGTTGTCCTAGGATTGGGTACCACACTGTTAATGACTTCCCTCATCGCTTCTTCATCCATATCAAATTCTCAGACATGTCTACTCTTATGCTCCCTGTCTTCATGAATACAGTAGTGGTGAAGATGTTGCAGATCAGGCACCAAGTTTGCACTATACTGCTGAAGACTAACACCTTCTGCGAGTACGGTGTCCAGCTGGAAATGTACTGGGGCGAGGTATTCTTCATGAAAGGCTAGAGGAAATTCGTTCGGAAGTTCAAGCTTTGGGTAGGCGATGCCCTCGTGTTCAAGTTCATCAAAAAGCAGAAGAGATTCAAGGTCACTCTCTTTCAGGGCTTTCAACATCACACAAAGAACTGATCCCTTGCAAAAGGCTAGGCTAGTGATCTTCCGACAACCAGGTGTGGAGGACGTTGATGAACTTTGTTATACATATGTTGGTGACCAGTACTAGTTGTTGTAGTGAACTAGTTATTTTGGTGACATGGGTGTGTACCCTATCGTTAACTATGTGTCAGGCGGCATGGGATGCACCTGACTAAAACCTACCCTCTAGTAGCTATGAACTTGTGTTAATCACCTAGTTTTGTGTGTTACGTTGTGTGTTCATGTGTTATGTGGTAACCTGACCAAATTTGAAAGAGGCGAGTGTATCCCTCTTGTGTGTGGAATGAGAGGAAAGTAAGAGATAACCAAACAACAGTTGGTTGCATCAAGCAACCAAACGGGTTGCATATTTGGACCAACTCATGCGACTTAGGTGACCAAACATGCAACAGATGTTAGCCCAAGCCACATTGTCGTCTGGCCATGCCCACCTTGGCACTGCTAGGCCGGGCTGAATGTCAGGTGCAGGCTACCAAACACGCCTCTAGAGGAAGGTATGGACGGGTGCGAAGTAGGGGAGAGGTCGGCGGTGATCCAGAGTCAAAGGGCCATGTGTTGGATCTCCTTCAGGCAGAACTACTTGTCGTCGGCCATCCGCGACAGACAGAGGCGGATCCACGCCCCGGGCAACCAGGGCCATGGCCCGGGGCGTAGTAGTTTGTCCGGCCTATTATCTATATAGATATTTTTGATTCAGCTGGGATGCAGCAGCCCATTTTCTCTGCCCCGTGATGCTGATGCCCAACAGGCCAGACCGAAGCGAGGAGGAAACGAGCAGAAAACGAGGTACCCACAAGGCCACAAAACCATTCTTTCCCTAACATCGTAGCGGCAGGAATCGCGCGCCGCCACGCATAATCCCACAGGCTTACCGGTGTTGAAGTGTATAAGTGGATTGCACTAGCCCTTTCCATCAGTTTGGACTTTTGGTTGCATTGAAGCTTGACATGGTATCAGAGCATAAGGTCTCGAGTTCGAGTCCTGGCTTTCGCAATTTATCCTAAAATTACTATTGACCCCTCTATGTCCACGTATAGGCCTCTTGAGTCATACATGAGTTTCGCGTGTCGTCGCTCTCTTCCGGTTGCACGTGCTGACTTCTCCCAGTCACACGTGAGAGGGGGTGTTAAAGTGTATAAGTGGATTGCACTAGCCCTTTCCATCAGTTCGGACTTTTGGTTGCGTTAGCTAGTGCATGAAGCTTGACAACCGGATGGCCAGACCCCATCCCAGCCGTTTTGCCCTTCTTCTCGCGCTACTCGCCTCTGATGCCTTGCTGATTAGCCATCTCCTCCCTCTAACGGTCCCGCCCTCCTCCACGCGAGCTCAACCGTTGATTGGCGTCGCTCTCGAGTGCTGCGTCTCTGCATTTTTTTGATGGTGTGTCTCAAGCTAACGAGCGCCAGGTTGACTTCTTGTCTCTACAACTTCGCTTCTCCTAGTCTAGGGTGTCAAGTGGAATCCCACCAAAATCCCACATTTAGTTCATTTGTCAAAATCTAGTTCAAATTTTGAGCAAAAATTTACACTAGATTTTAGCAAATGAACTAGAAGTGGGATTTAGGTGGAATCCCACTTGACACCCTAGTACCTAGTCCAGATTCTACTTGTCTAGTACTCCCCTCCGTGATAGATAATTTATTTTCAAATGATTATGTGCTCGATTGAATTGCGTTTTGGACTGTCTAGAATTGAACTGATTCAGTGATTTCGTAATTTGTGTTCTATGTTATCAACTAATTGCAACAAGTCAATCAGCAACTTCTCGAACCGAAGAAATTGACTAACTTAAAGCAGTGGCTCAATGTCTTTTTGGCCCACAAAAAGGCACAATTGAGTTAAAATTACATCTACATCTATAGAATTATGCATAAAAATTGTGCCATTACATAGGTTTTTATCGAAGTTTTTTTAGTTTAGTTTTTAGCTCGGGGCTTGCTCAAATCCTGGCTCCGCCACCGGCGACAGATCATGGGAGCGACGGCGAGATCATATCAAATCAGTAGGAACAAAGTCATGAATCGTTATATTTTACTTACAGGTGGCAACAGTTCATTAATTTCCCTCAACAATAGGGGCAATTTTAATGATAACCATACTAGCTTGAATTTAATACTCCCTTCAATCCAAAATAAATGTCGAAGTTGTAGTACACACTTTGTACTAAAACAACACTAAATCACCGACACTTATTATGGATTGGAGAAAATAGTAAAGATTATTAATATTCATCTAAGGAGGATCTTCTCAAATAGAAGGATCTAAAATGCTACCATAAAAACCAAACCAGCTACTCCCTCTGAATGCAGGTTTCGACAAAGTTTTATGTGAACCTGAGATTATACCTAGGCATGGGCAGCCCGCCGGGCCGGGCCGGAAAAAGCCCGACGGGCCGGGCCTGTGCTTCACAATTGCGGCCCGAAGGATGCACGGGCCGAGCTCGGGCCAGAGGAAATTGAAAATTAGGGAGAAGCCCGGCCCGCGACCCGACGGCCCGAAGAATTATGTGCACCACGGGCCGGGCTCGGGCTCAGTTTTCAGGCCCGACAGCCGGGCCGGGCCGGGCTCGGGCCTGGGGTTTGCACGGCGGGCTTTGTCAGGCCCGGCCCGGAACATGCCTAGGTATACCTGAGATAATTAAATCATATCGAAGGTTGTACCATGAACAAGGATATGGTGTAGATATAATTATATAAGCAAAATCATACACGTTTAATCCACATCTCCAAAATTTTCCTTGCAAATTTCACTCATTTATTAATAATCAGCAACAACGGTATACAAAGGCCTAAAATTAATAAAATTATTATAAATATATACTTGGGCTATCTAGCGGCGACTAACGACAGTAGCACCATGATCGAAAGACGTGCCGTCATCCTCATCCCCTTCGTCACATGAGCTCGGCAAAATTTATCGCGGTAGAGCTTATTGTAGTAGGTAGACGAAAAATCATTAAGAACCAGCGCATGAATCCTACAATATTCTACCGGGGAAATTTTGGCGTTCAACAAATTAGTTTTCGCTTCTTCACACCTCTTGCATGAATCCATTAATATTCTACCATACGTTTTGTTCGACACATGTCTTCTACATTGTTTGACATGTGGAGGGAAGATAATGGCATAGGTCGTTGGTACTACCACATCGAGCACGAACGGGGTCTCGATCGAGTGCGGCACTATGTGGTCAGTCGCTGAGAGCACAGTGGGAGCAGGCCATTGTGTGGAGCTTTCCATCCCCATCGCTAGGATGGCTACCTAGACGTAGCAGCATATTTTTCGCCTGGCAAACATTATTTGAGTTTAGTTCCATACTCCTACTCGAGTAATGCTACATTTACGTACGGGCACCTTTTTTTATGTTTTTTTACGAACTGATGTTGCAAAGGCGTGGTGCATCAGCGTGAGCATTCTCCGGAGCAAACGAGCGGATTTCATTGACTGCGTGAGGCCAGTTTGTCCGTAAATTTAGCCCGTAATAAGTTTTCCGTAGGTCTAGGATTACCATTCCTACTCTACACTAGCTAAATACCCGTGCGTTGCTACGGTCTTTTGTTTACTCACAATATATATGATGTAATATGTAATGGATGTGAATACTCATGTGTAAAAAATACTGCCTGTAGTATTTATAAGAACATCAAGGTTCCACCTTGCTCAAACTCTGTCTTTTTCATACTTGATTATTGTAGGTACACACTCTTGTGTGGATTTTTCTGTTTTCTCTCTGTTGGGCACCATTAAGAAATTTTATTAAGGAGTTTTTTTATATTTTATCTTAGCTTGCTCGTATAATTGTAAGTAGCTATATCTTGGAGAATTTAGCCGTGGAGTATAATGGTTTTATATACGTTCATTGATTTTAAAAAATCTTATGAAGGGTATTTTGTCTATTTAATGATAACATTGATCAAAATCAAACTTGTCTATAGTCTGGATCAAATCTAATATCGTGTTTGTGCAATAAGATCTGATCTAATCTGCTTCTATTCTATATCTATCACACCTTACATTTCCAACCCGCTATTATTTCCATCTCATCTGATCTACTTAGGTCATGCCTTAAATTGTGCATATCATCTACTCAGCCTCTGATGGTGAAGGGCCCTAGGCCATACCATGAACCTACACGTGGTCCTTGTGAATATGTCATTAGGAGCGGTCTATGGAACATACGAATATATGTCTTGATGAAAATTTGAAGATTCACTTTTTTTAAATATGTCTTAATAAAAAAATCATGATTCGCTTTTTGAGTAATACTAAGTATTAATAAAAAATTGAAGATTCATTCACTTTATGCAAACTTGCTCATAGACCCCAAGTTCTATTGTGTGTCTCTGAGGTCATGCCGATCGAGCTGGAACGTGGACGCAGACCAATTCAGCCTAGGAGTTTAAGGCGAGGCCGGAGTGCCGAACTTGCTCCAAAACTACATAGTCATAATCTTAATTAAGATCGGATACATATTTTTGCCCTTCTCGGATTGAGTTCCGGTTAGTCATCTGCAGAAGAAAAAATTCCAGTTGATCCACCAGTTCCGTTGGTGATGCATTTATGTGGTCTCACGAAAGAGAATGAAGAGAATGCCAAGCGGAAGATACAACCTCTCCTTTTTTTATTTTGTTGCACGCCTCGCTCACATAAAAGAAGACTTTTGTGCTCACAAAATTGAATTGTGCGAAAATTTCGGTGTATAAAAAAACGATCATTCAGTCAAAAATTTTACGGCCAAGGTCGCATGTTAAATATCTCGGGCATTGACGCATCGCTCACATTTGGACTTGTTGCATGCGTCTTCATGGATACAGCCGGGAATACATCCAGTGAGTTAATGATAGATTGATTTTTTTCCAAACTAATAATAGGATAAAAACAATCTCTAGTTAATAATTAATTTGATTTGTTTCAAAATTTCAGGATGAAACAGAAGTAACAAGAAACTGACATTCTTGATATAATTCCTCATTAGTATACTTTGTAATATCCTGTCTCGGTGCAGATAGTACTTCTAGGTTGATCTTAACTACGGCACAAGAAGTCGGGGACTTGAAAATCAAGCTCCCTGCAAAATGCTGGAAACGCCGAACCTGTATCCTGATACGGGTATATATGCAGATCATGAGCAGATCCTCTGGAAATTGCACTGGCGTTGAGGTGCTGCGCATATGTCAGTTCCTTTTCCCCCCAAAAAGGTTGTCAGTCAGGATCTGCAGTATGTTGCTTGCATCCCCTGGGACCAAAATGTTTTGAAGTTCTCTGGACAGTCTTCCGGCACAATGCACAGAACTGCGTCTGGCATGACCCACACGAGAGGTGATTATTGTTTGCAATCTGCGGCCAAAGTAAAAACAAATCATGAGGCGTCTGTGCTGTGCAATGTAAAAAGAAACAATAAGAAGAGACACAGCTTCAAGCAGTTAAGAATTCACTCGCAGCATGCAGGTTCAGACATTGGATGGTTCAAGCCAATAAGAAATTATGCCTTGGAGATCAGCCGCTGATCTACTTTTATAATTGAACTAAACTATGACAACAAACAATTTCTTTGTCCAAGTTATACCATAGCCATGAGTGGTGAAAGCTATATACATATATGTAACAGAACTTGGAATAAGCAGTTCGATGGCAACAATTAATCATCCTACCTGCAGGTAAAAGCGCAAGGAAGAGAGTAAAAAAGTCCTAGTGGCAAACATTTCTGTTACAAAAAATGAACTGACCACGAATAGTTGTACAGGAAACACTTCTCGTTTGCTTTTTCGATGCAAAAGAGGAAACTGGCAGTTTCAGAAACAAAAGGTAGGCAACTGCATCATTCTTGTTAATTATCTTGGTTGCTTGTCTAAGATATCTTTATGAAACAAATACTAGTTCATGTTACCTTTGGAGTTGGTTCGCGACATGTAGGACAAGGGTGACGATAGCGTCCTTCCGGCAATGGGGCAGGAGCTGGAGCGTCCGCTTGAACCCGCCTCCCTGGATTCATTTGCGCCTCCCAGATTTCGATTTCCTTCTGAGAAAACAGGTCACATGCACCCGGTCTGAAAGCAACAACATGATTTTTTTTTTGGTCAAGGCACAGCTATGCCAATGAGAAAAAAGATATATATATGTATATATCACTAAATGAGAACTCACTTGAAATGATCATATCCAACAATTGCAAAGTTACATTGGTAGCAGAAGTAATGCCCGCAGTTCGAGCAGGTCATCTTATTGCATCCTGATATCTTAGATATAGCGATCTTGCATCGTGGGCACTGTTTTGAGTCCCTCATAATTGCCTGGAGGTTGCGGACTTCATCTATCTGATTCTGATCGCTGTGTAGTTGTCGTTTTTTTAGCCGTTCCTGCACCAAACAAAGGAAAGTTAGTATTAGCATCGATCGTTTAAAATACATAGAACTAAGGACATAACAGAACAAAATGACATCAGATATTCTCCAGAAAGAATATAGGTCTCATTTTTACCAAAGAAGGTCGAAATGAAAATTGTCTTTAGCATAGTCATCCAGCACATGTAGATAGAAGGAAAGAAAAATACACCTACATCTATACTAAAACAACTAGCCATTAAGTGCAGTGAAACACACTAAACTATTAGTTACAAAAGGCAACTTATATGTGCGAATTGGATAAATAATGCTGTCATTTGTCTGCTTAGATATATATCAAGTTAGCCTATAGTTAGAACATCAAGTGCTCCTCTTAGTGTAGAGGTAATGTTATTAATGTGTCTGGATTTTTTACTGGATACAAAGTTCAAACTCAGTCACTGGGGGACAGCAAGACATGATATGTTCACCCTGAGCCAGAGGCTGATGAGACTATGAGACAAATAGCCTGATAGCAACATACTATAACATTATCTAGTGATGATGTATTAAATATGATTAACTGCCTTGTTACAATCTATTTGCGGCTTCAGGTAATTTGCTACTGCCATCACGATTCCGCTGTTGTCCCACTGAATCCAAAAATAGTGTCATGTTTCAAGATTCTCGTTTTATCTGTTTGCTAGTGGATATATATTAGTACTGGAACAGCCCCACATTTTAACCATATCCAAGATTAGCTAAATATATATGTCAGATAAAATCCTCCTACCTCCAACATACGAATTCTCTCCTCTGCAGTCATACATTCTTTCCCCACATGACGGTGAGATGAACAAAGCGTGCAGAAGCTGAATAGACAACTTGGACACACTGCATCGTTACATTCATCCTCCAAGCAAGCAGTTTCGCACCTTGGACAATAAACTAAATCATTCATGGCATCGAGAGTTCTCTGAAGAAGCAATTTTTCCCAACGTTCAAACTCATCCTCCCCCAGAAGTGTTTTCAATATATTAGGAGAAACAACACCTTCACATTTTGTATCAGGACACGTCAACTTCAATACTGATCCTTCCTTGACATGAATTTTGCAATATGTTTGCATGCATTTCCGGCAAAAGAAATGATGGCATGGAAGTATGATGAAATCGACACCTGTGAAGTGATGAATTTTATAAAATATAGCAAAGTAATGAATTGGAATTAGAAGCGACAATAAGTGAGACATACCAAGGGTTAACAAAAATGGAAAACATCCAATCTGGACATGGAAATTGTGAATACCTCATTGTAGTATATTTTTAGTGTTTTACAAAAAGCACAGTTCCACTCAGAAGTCAGAAGGGCAAAAAAGTTGCTTCTCAATGAGAACCTCTAATATGGCATCTATACAACGATGTTGCAGTTGTAGTATCTAGTCAACTCTAAGAATAAGAATCATGCATTGGGTAATGGGGAAAACTGAATGTAGAGTGGTATTATCTAGCCAAAATAAGTCTATGCCATACAACCACAAGGCCAGCACACACCAATCGCTGTTAAGTATATAAAACAGCTCAAGACTCCTACAGTACAAGTATCTATATTACACTACAAGCAGTTATGCAGAAAACTAAGGCTTACCAGGAGACTCGCTGAAACAAATCATGCAATCATGAATATCATGTAAGAAGGCTTCGTGACGCTTATCATCATTGTATCTCATAATCCTTGGAATTATAACATCAGGTGCAGAATCACCAAGACAAGCACGTTTATCCCCACCATCTTCATCACAGGTTAAATCACCCTTGCTTAAAATTATCTCATCGCTAAACCCTAGGTGAGAAAGGGAAGAGCTTTGGAGCCATTGAACCCACTGATATACTACTTCCACACCCCGTTGCTCTTCCCAAATCATATCCAGCATTTGGCATAATGATGAAATCTTCACTTTGTCCAGCCATTCGGTGGAGATAGTGAAAAAGGGAGGCTTATGACTCGGGTATGATGGAGGCAGGTAGCATGTTAGTAGGATTGGAGGCAAATGCTCAACTCTGAACTTGTAAACAAGATTATCAGAGGCATCACCATCACATACTCCCCCATAATTTAATGTTCCAGTGCCATAGTCGAGCCTTGCCGATACATCTATACCATCTGGGATCTCAATGTGCACATGAACCTGTGTAACAACAATAACCTATTAAGCCCTTGCCCCTACAGGCAAGAATATGGACGGAAAATTGGTTGTGATGGACATACCTGGACAGACCGTTGACATTCTGTTTTGTTCAAAATGACTAGACTGTCTCCAAAAATTGCTTCCAAGGCAAATATCTGAGCATTAAGCTTAGTTTATATCAGATTGAAATAAATGATCAACATACGTCCAATTAAAAAAAAAGATATAAAAGCAAAATAAGAATGGGATGCATCTGAAGATTTGCTTTTGGATAGCATTCAATTCTTTCATCGGTCATGAAATATGTTGGCATCATATTTTTCTCCCGTTCCTTTCTTTTGAATGTCACAAACCATTACACCCAACCCAAAACCACATAAATTAGCACAAAAGCAGGCATGGCTTGACAATAGGATATCTGTTCTCTCATATGGCCCTCACGTTTGTCCCTCAAAAATCAGTAGGCAATGCACCAGGACGAAAATCATAAAGTTCACTACGGTGATCTATTAAAGGATCCACTCATTTAGTTTATGTTTTCTCTAATGCAGTGAAGCTACTCGATTTTGCATTACCATCTACAGTACTGAACAGCAAGATCGATCATCCCCGAGTTTCAAAGATAGAGAAAACGACGCATCACCTCGTCCTCCTGCATCTGATGGTTAGCGCGCAGCTCCTCCTCGCTCAACTCCATCTCCTCCCCGCCAATCCGTGCGAACACCTCTCTTACAATTTCTGCATCTTCAGCGGCGGCGGGGACGCCGAGGCTGAGGCGCTCCACCTCCACCATGTCCACGGAGGCAACGTCGTCCGGGATCTCGGTGGCTCGGGAGGAGCACTCGGGGACCTCGGCGGGGATAGGGTTCGGGTTTAGGGCCTTCCATTGGAGCTCCGGCGCGGGCGCGACACGTCCTGGGCCGCCCCTGGGCTTCCACGACTTCCGCGGCATTGCCTTCCCGACGCCTTTGCCCTGCCGGCTGCTAGAATCGGGGCAGGGCGTTTTGCGGCGGCGCGTCCCGGAGTTCGGCGTCGGGGGTTGAGGCGGTACTCGGCTACAGAAGTAGACAGGCGCGAGCGCGAAGAATCTGGGGGCGGGGCTGGCGATTAGAACATGTTTCGTGCTTGCGCCCCTCGGACCTTTTTGTTTTGTGCTTGCGATTAGAACGACATTTGACGACGAGGATCGACTTGGCAGAGTTTGATCAGGACTCTGGACTCAGGAGACGTCTGCTTACTTGACTTGGGGAGTAAATAACGCAAAACCACCACAGTCGAGGCAAAAGTGATCAAAAATCCATCAAAATGCATGTTTTTGGTATTTTTTTTTGAAGGATTGTCACCTTAGCCGCAAATGTGGTAGTTTTGCGTCATTTTCTCTGACTCCGGAGACGCAAACCTTTTTTTTCGCTTCCACAACCACTACTACTAGAGCATCTCTAGCCAAACTTTTAAAAACCTTTTGATGAGCAAATTTTTTTTAGATATATCTAAACCGCACCTAGCCATCGACCCTATATGAGCAAAAATTGGAGAGGTCTCCCTAAATTCGGCCTCCACTCTCATTTATGCTCGGCACCCAAACGGTTGAGCAGAAAAATCCCCTACACTTTCTCCCGCCGAGCCACTCCACTCTCCCGCCCAATCTCGCTGTCCCTTATCGTCGGCCAAGGCCAAGGCCGCCGGTAAGGCCGGCAAGTCCTCATTGACGGCGAGGAAGGTGGGTCGGCCTCCCCTTGCTCTAGTATTGAGCGGCCCGCGGGAGCGAAAGCCAACAAAGGCTATGAAAGCTCTCTGCAAGGCGACGGCCAAAAAGAAGAATAGGAAGGCTCCTTCGCCCACGGTAGCTCGCAAGGCGCCTTCCGTCGCCTCCACACCTAGGCCGGTGACGTGCGCGGCTATCGTGGATAGCAAAAGACCTCAACAGGAAGCCAGAGGGTGCCAAGATAGCAAAAGAGAGAAAGAAGGGAGGAGGTGTCGACGCCTACAAGGATGGGTTCAATGCTATCATTGAGGCCAAAAAAGCATTGGCGGACGGACGCAAAGAGGAAAAGGGTGCAAGGTGAAATGAGCTCAAAGTGTTGGAGGAAGTACAAATTGGCGGTGGAGGAACGGCGGATTGCACTAGAAGAGGAAAGATTGGCAAAGGAGAAGATCGAAGAGCAGAGGCTTGCACTTGAGGTGGAGAAGTTAGTAAAGAAGAAGGAGGATGTCGAGCGCTCTATCATGTTCATGGACCCAAGCACCTTGGATGATATAGCTAAGACGTATTAGGAGCACTCTCGTGCCAAGATCTTGGCCCAACTTTGTGGTACTGGTGTTTGATGTGGTGATGCCACAACATATTAACAAGCTATGTTGTACTTTGGGATCAAACTTGGTATATGGTTTGAATTTGTAACCCATTGCTAAGTAATTGTTAGTTGTTGAATATAAGTCACTTTAGTGATGTCTACAATGCCCTTGGATCGTGTTAGATTTAACTCATTGTATCGTTATTTTAACAATTGCTAATCGGCCTACATTCTACTACATATCATGCATACACATGCTCACGGTTCAATACTATTTCGCATTTTTTCCTGTTTAATTACACAACAAAAAGTTCTCCTAATGCAGTACATCTCTGCATCAACTATAGAATAATGAAAAAGTAATCATCCAATCTCCTCACAGTCCACACCAAACCATGAATGGCGATGGCGAGCAGATGCAGCCCAACATTGCCGGTGCACTAGCACTAGAGAAGATACCAGTTAACCTGCTAGACTTTTATTGATTAACCATAATGTTTATAGGTATAGTATGAGAATAAGGAGCTCTCAGTCACAAATGACGGCCTGCTCCATGTGATAACATATGTCTAGATAGGTTGTGAGCTTCAAAATTTGAAACCCTTCCTTCGAAAATAAAACTACACTCCTAGAATTGTGTAGCTCTTGCTCTGATAAGTACTCATCCGAGAGTGCCCATACACTACCACTCTACCAGCCATGTTGCACTCAATTAGGGAATGCCTCCAAGAATCATGTGCTTCACAGATTGCACATGTACTCGATCTCGACATGTTCCTATGTCCCAGCACAGATTGCACATGTACTCGATCTCGACATGTTCCTATGTTCCAGCAGATCGGCAGTAGGCAAAGACTGTTGTGCAAGCCTCCAAAGAAAAACCCTGATCTTTGACGGAACCGAAGTCCTCCATGGTGAGCACCATCCATTAGCTTCAGCTTGAGAGTTTGATGACCCAGCATTTCCCTCAAAATAATTCTCCCTGTTGTATTTAGATTTTGGCAGCACAGGAGATCTGATGGAAAATATTCCCCTGCTATTGAAATTCCAAGTCCGAAAACATCTTGACGCCTTGTACATGTTGAAGTGAATAAGTGGATTGCACTAGCCCTTTTCATCAGTTCAGATTTTTGGTTGTGTTGGCTAGTGCATGAAGCTTGACATGATATCAGAGCCTAAGGTCTCGAGTTCGAGTCATGACTTTCGCAATTTATCCTAATTGTTATTGACCCCTCTGTATCCGTGTATAGGCCTCTTAAGGCCTAAGTCATACGTGAGTTTCGCCCGTCGTCGCTCTCTTCCGGTTGCCCGTGCTGACTTCTCCCCGTCACACGTGAGAGAGGGTGTTAAAGTGTATAAGTAGATTGCACTAGTAGCTCTTTCCATCAGTTTGGACTTTTGGTTGCGTTGGCTAGTGCATGAATCTTGACAGTACATAGATCAATATTACCGAGGTGTCCATTGGCAGGAAACATTCCCGAATAATACCCTCCTTCCAGCTCATAGATATCTCATCTATCAATTCACTAGTTTAGGAGGGTCATCTTTTATTGAAACAATGGGGCGAAGCGAAGTATGCTATATTGGAGGATGTACGTCTGAAGTTGTTGATGTGCCGAACAGCTACAAAAGTGCTTGAAGAAGTGCTAAATCTGGCTGAAGGAGAAAAAATATTGTCAATTTCGTTCCTATGGAATTGGTGGCATGAGCGGAATAGAGGTAATCACGGTGAGAATAACCAAAATGTGGAAAGTTTCCAGTTCAATGCATGAAGATATGCAGACGAATGGACCAAATATCTGAGAAAGAAGGAGACTGTGATTATAAACCAGATTAAAAGATGGGAAGCCCCGCCGGCAGATTTTATCAAGATGAATGTGGATGTATCCTTCCACGAAGACACAGGAAATGGTGGTTGGGGTGCTGTTGACAGGGACAACTCGATGGATATATCATATATGTGTTGCTGCGGCCAGGCCTCTACATAATGATATCAGATGCCTTGCATGCTGAAGCCAATGCACTTTCTAACGCCATGTAGATTTTTTTTATTTTTTTTGCGAAATTCAGCCAATCTAGATCATGCAGATTGTTGAACAGTTGGAAATTGGCAGAGTGGTTTTTGAAACAGGCTGTCTCAATCTAAAGCATGCTATGACGTCTTTAAACTATTCATTCTCTGCAATTGGTACTCTGATTAGTGACATGAAGTTTAGACTCTCCATGAATTTCTTAGAGGCTAAAGTGGTGTACACTTCTAGAGGTTGTACTAGGCCGGCACATGAGCTTGCGGTCATGGGTGCAGGTGAAATTCGCGGAGCCTATTCCATATGGACAACGGACTTTCCTATTGATGTGACCGGCGATTATGTTGTATCTTAATGGAATACTAAGTGTTCTATGTAAAAAAAAAAAAATTGGGCAAAGCGAACTGTTCCGTGACAACCAGTTATGTGACTATATGTTGATAGTTCTTCTGTCTTGAATACACCGAATCAAACCCTGGACTAGGACATCACGACCTTGGAGGATAGACCTCCATATCTGTGATGGGTGTGAGCCAAATTCAGCCTCCAATGTAGATAAGTTGGGAAAATACACGGCCTTGAAAATGCGAGCACTCAAAGAGTCAGGTTCCTGTATAATCCTCTAGGACTACCGAGCCAAAAGACACAAGTTAAACACTTCTAGATCATGGAAACCTAGACCACCAAGAAATTTCGGTCTTGTCATCATCTCCAAAGAGACGCAGCTAGCCCTTCACTTTCCCCCTTTGCTTCCCCACCAGAATTCGTGTATAAGTGAATTGAGATGTTCATATAAAAAAAGATGTTCACATAAACCACAAGGCAACTTAAAGCAGACCATCGAATAAACAGGTATTGCTTGGACAATTGATTTAATCAACACCTCTTTTCCCCTAGCTGAAACTCAGGTGTGTGGTAAAAGCATCTCCACTCGGGTTCCCAAGAGGCCGTTCTCAGGGCGAAATTTTTATACAAACGCCAAAAATGGCCTACTCGTGTTTTTAGGATGCCGATTTCGTTCAAATTTGGCTCAACTTTCGTCCGGAGTTTTCAGGACGATTCCGGGGCACCGGGAACGCCATGGAAACACCCTGGTAACACCAAACAAAGCGGAATCGGTGAAAAAAGCTCCACGCGTGGCCCTGTTCTTCCAGTGACTGGAAACCAAGTCGTCGTCATCCCTTTGCCTCGGCTCCCGCGTCGGACTGCCGGACAATGATTGCCCGTCTCGTCGGTCACACGTCGCTGTAATGGCGCGCCACCGCCGTCTCGTCTTCCAGCCGTTTCCCCTTTTTCCGCCCACGCCGCTACACCCCTCCCGCCTTCGTCTCCCATTCCGGCTATAAAAGCCAGCAAAGGGCGCCGTCTCACTACACACACTCTCAGCCTCCCCATACCCCCCTACCACGAACTCCAACTCCGGCGAATAGAAGTTCTCGGCAAAAGCCATGGCGAAGGGGTACCCAGGCGACCCCGTGGCGAGCGGCTTCGGCCGGCGTACCCTCCAGCCGTGGGAGGCCCGGATGCTCCACAACGCTGGCTACATGGCTCCGCCGGACTTCTGGTGCCCGCACAACTGGAAGCTCGGCGCCGGTGCCAAAGGACGACAAGATGGTCGAGGAGATCCAGGCCGCCATCATGGCGATGGAGGATCCGGACCACGCCAAAGACCCCGGTAACCTTGCTTACTGGGGCAGTTCTTCGTCGACCGCCAGCTCCGGGAACTCGCCGCCCACGAAGGCTCGCCCGGCTCGCAGCCAAAGAGCAACAACGCGTGCGCTGGGACGGACACTCACTGACATGGTTATACCCCGCGGGTGCATGACCTCAGCATACCTAGTCCAGCCCAAGGAAGGCCCACGGCAAAGGTACGTTGGCCCATGAAGACTTTCGGGTGGCCCAGGCCCATGGTGCCTTCGGACCCTTGGAGAGCAAGACTAGAGTAGATAGGAAATTCAAAGGGGTAAAACCCTAGAACCTGTAACCGACTAGGACTATGCCCGGGACCTGCCTAAGTCTATATAAAGGCCAGGAGGGCACGACCTAGATCTCTCGACTCATACTTTCGCATACACACCTCCACGCCAGATTGCATCTGCGCACCCCTGTAACCTTCGGTTCCGCCGTAATCAAGAGCAGACAAGCAGGAGTAGGGTTTTCCCTCCGGGGGCCTGAACCTGGGTAAACTTTGTGTCCCCGTGTTGCTTGTTTGTTAACCGTTCCACGATCTCCAGCATCCCCATCTTCTCCAAAACCCAAGTCCATAACAATGGGCATTGATGAGATCATACATCGTCAATTGGCGCCGTCTGTGGGAATTGGGGGCGCTGATTGTGCAATCGTGACGGTCCCAACCCGATCGATCTACAACTCTGCAGCAACGGAGAGCCATCTCCTCTTCGGTGCTTTCGACTTCACCGCCCACTCGCCGGCCACCATGAAGGACTTCGAGCCCGTAGGCGACGGACTCGAAATCTTCTTCGGGAGCTTTTGCTTCCAGGTGGGGAAAACTGGCACCCTCCGCCTCCCTGAGCGGGTGCCCCTACCATCAATGAGGCCCGCTTCGTGGGCCCCACACTCCGTGCTACGCACAACATCATCAGCAGATGATTCCTATGACAGCAGCAGCTGCAACTCCGATCTGTGCGATCCGCCATCGGATGCAGGGACCTACGGTTCCGGATCTGAAAGCTGCGGCAGCAGCAGGCCAATCTACGAGCGCTACTAATGCGCCGCAGTCATCCAAAGCGACGTGGATCAACAAACACCAAACCCGCTGCCTAACCCGCCAGAACGAAACGATGGGAACAGAAGAAGCCAATCTCCCCCACCCGAAGGGGAAAACAACGGCGGCCACGTCATCCGCCTTAGCAAAGAAGGATGGACCCAGGTCCGCGAAGCTGTGGCAGGCAACATAGTACTACCCGCAGACGCCTCACGGGATATGCCGATGGCCTACCACCTGCTCCTAATCGAGGAGCACAAGAAGCAGGTCAAGATGCAGGAGGTGCTTGACAAACGCAAGCAAGCAGCCTCAGAGTCCAGCGCGCGATGAGCCGCGCTCTCCGCCATGGGTATCGGCTCCAGCTCGAACGCCAACCCAGGCAACAAGCACCGCTCTCGGATGGAGAACATGGATCCCAAGGAGCGCCCGAGTTGACGCGAACTCTCCACACATCCTTCATGGAGATGGACGCCGACGACAACGTCATCCCGAAAACGCCGCAGGCTGCGATCATGGAAGCCACTGCGTACCTCGTGGGCCACCCACCTCCCGAGGGGGACCCGAAGAGGGCCATGCACAAGTCCGCACTTACCGGACTCGGACTCGTCGGAGCCGCGCTCCACCAGGAAGCTCCCAAGGAGCCGAAGAAGAAAGCTCCGGTCAGGTTCGACCTCAGCCCCACCCCTTCATCCGAAGAGGAGGAACATGACCTTCCCCGAAGGAAGAAGAGTTCGCGACACCGCGGCCGCGACTACGACGCCAGAGATGCGCTCACACAGCGCAAAATCGACAAAGCGCGAGCTAAGCGCGCATGCTCGTCTGAATCTGAGATGGACGAAGACGAAGGAGAACTCTGCGGAGCTCGATGCTTCAGCAGATCCGTCCGAAGGACACGAATGCCGCGAAATTTCAAGCTTCCTTCGGATACTCCGAAGTTCGACGGCACTCAAGACCCAAAAGCTTGGCTCAGCGATCACTTATCATCCGTCAAACTGCACGGTGGAAACAAGGAGACCGCCATGCAATGCCTTCAGCTGCAGCTGACAGGCGCAACCCGGATCTGGCTCAGCAGCCTATCCTCAGGGTCCATCCGAAGCTGGGATGAGCTAGCTTACAGTTTCATCCGAAACTTCAAGGGTACCAGCAAAAGGCCCGCCTCAATCGAAGAATTGCGAGCCTGCACTCAGCGAACGGGCGAATCCATTCGCTCGTACATACTACGCTGGTCCAACACAAAGAACTCCGCAGCCCACATCTCCGAAGAGAGGGCCATCGACGCCTTCAGGGACGGCGTCAAGCGCCAAGACTTCAAGGAGGAGCTTGGGCGCGTCAAACCCAAAACGCTCGATCACCTCATGGACATCGCCAACAGGTGGGCTGACGGAGAAGACTCCATTCACCGAGCACAATCGGAAGAAGAGGACGACTATGGTCGACGGCGAGAGCGCCGTAGCAAGAGAAGATCGCGCGTCTACGACGATCGCGACGGACCCGACATGGTCGCGGCTGGCTACGCCGATCGCCGCAACGACGCCAACCACAACAGCGGAGGATACCGCGGAGGAAACTTCCGCGATGGAGGGCGCCCAGCGCAGTCGTGGCAACGCCGCGACCGCGATAACGGACCCTCAGCATACGAAAAGCTTTCGGGTCCATGCACCATCCACTTCTACATCGACAAGCAGGATGGCAAAAAGAAAGCGAGCCACATGCTCAAGGACTGCCGCGAGTTCCAGAAGCTCAGCGAAAGCATGGTGCAGATGAGGCAGCAAGCTCCAATCCCTGCGTTCGGAAACGCAACCGCGCTAGGTGAGATAGCGCATGGAGCTCCTCCACCACCACCTGTAGGAGGCCCGAACCAACCGGTCGCACCAGCACAGAACAACACTGGAAACGGGTATCCCCCGCCGAAAGGAGCACTGATGATCCAGAAGGGGCGCCCTACGAATAGGGTGCAGAAGAAAATCACCCGACAGATCAACCTGGCCGTGGCAACTCCACCCGCCATCCCTGAGTACCTCAGCGGATCGGAGTCCTGCATCACGTTCACTCGTTCGGATCACCCTTGCCAGATCCCTTGCCCAGGTCATGCTGCCCTGGTGCTGGAGGCTCGGAGGTTTCGAGATGAGTCGCGTCTTCATGGACGGCGGCAGCGGCATCAACCTGATGTTCGCAAGCACTCTAGCAGCAATGCGGATCCCGCATTGCAGCCTGGAACAATCAGACACAACGTTCCACGGCATCGTTCCAGGGAAGGGCATATTTCCCCTGGGCAAGATATGGCTCGACGTCATCTTCGGCAAGCCGGACAACTTCCGACTGGAACGGCTCGAATTCGAAGTGGTGGACTGGCCATCACAGTACCACGCCATCCTCGGGCGTGTAGCATTTGCAAGGTTCCTGGCTGTCCCACATTATGCATACCTGCTACTCAAGATGCCAGGACCGAAGGGCGTCATCACAGTCCACGGGAGCTTCACCCGATCGGACCAATGCGACAGAGATTTCAACAGAATCTCCCAATCATTCGGTATGCAGGAGGAGCTCCTTAGGCTCCGCGAGGTGACGGACAATGGGGCACCCCCAGTCGCACGACAAAACGCACCTGACATGTCTTTCGACTCCACGGTCAAAACAAAGAAGGTGCAGGTCCACCCGACGGATGCCTCCAAGACGGCGCTGATCGCCAATGACCTCATCCCCGCATAGGAAGGCGCGCTCGTCGAATTCCTCCGTGAGCGCTGGGAAATCTTCGCCTGGTGTCCTGTGGACATGCCAGGAGTTCCCAGGGAATTCGCCGATCACGCACTCAACGTCTTTCCAGACACCAAGCCCGTCAAACAGTCCATCCGAAGACTGTCCGAGCCACGAGCCGAAGCTATCGGCAAGGAAATCAACAGACTACTCGCTGCAGACTTCATCAGGGAAATCAAAGAAAGCGAGTGGATTGCAAACACAGTCATGGTCCCAAAGAAGGACACGGACATCCTGCGGATGTGCGTGGATTTCACGTCGCTAAACAAGCACTGCCCAAAGGACCACTTTCCCCTTCCTCGGATCGACCAGATCATCGATTCGACTGCAAGTTGCAAGAAACTCTCCTTCCTCGACGCCTACTCAGGCTACAACCAGATTCGACTCAAGGTTGAATATCAGGAGAAAACGGCGTTTATCACACCGTTCGGAGTATTCTGCTACAACACAATGCCTTTCGGGCTAAAGAACGCAGGTGCCACGTACCAGCGATGCATGGAGGCCTGCCTCAAGGACCAGATCGGTCGCAATGTTCAAGTCTATGTTGACGACATAGTCATAAAAACCAGGGAGGCAAGGACACTTATCGACGATCTCCGCGAGACGTTCGACAACCTTGATCGCTACAGGATCAAGCTCAACCCCGAAAAGTGCGCCTTTGGCGTCCCATCGGGTCAGCTGCTTGGGTACTTCATCTCTCAGCGAGGGATCGAGGCGAACCCAAAGAAAATCAGAGCCATCATGGCGATGGAGAAGCCAAAAAACATCAAGGGTGTCCAGCAGCTCGCAGGACGAATAGCGGCATTGAGCAGATTCATCAGCCGCATGGGCGAGAAGGCCTTGCCATTCTACCAGCTGCTACGCAAGGCAGATAAATTCGAGTGGACGCCAGAAGCCAACGATGCATTCGAAAGCCTCAAGCGGCTCCTCTCCACCTCGCCCGTCTTAGTCACGCCAAAAGAGCGCGAGCCTCTGCTGCTGTACATAGCAGCCACACACCAGGTGGTCAGCACCGTACTAGTGGTCGAACGACCCGAAGAAGGCAAGACCCACGGGGTCCATCGCCCAATCTACTACCTCAGCGAGGTACTGACACCAAGTAAAGCAGAGGTACCCTCACTACCAGAAGCTCGCCTACGGCGTGTTCATGACGGCTCGACGGCTAAGCCATTACTTCCAGGAGCACCAGGTGATGTTCGTCAACGAGGCACCCCTGAACAGCATCCTGAATAACCCAGAAGCCACAGGACGCGTGGCCCTATGGGGCATCGAGCTATCACCCCTGGACATCATCTACGAGAAGCGACTCGCAATCAAGTCTCAAGTCCTCCCGGACTTCCTCGTACATTGGATGGAGCTGCAGCTACCAGACACCCCAGACATGTCGCAGTCATGGACCATGCACTTTGACAGCTCCAAGCGCGAAGCTGGAGCAGGAGTCGGGGTCATACTGACCTCCCCACAGGGCGACCAGATGAAGTACGTCCTCCGGATGAAATTCCGAGCCTCCAACAATGAGGCCGAATACGAAGCCATCATCCACGGCATGAGAATGGCAAAGATCTGCGGCGCAACATGCCTGGTCATCTACGGTGACTCCAACCTCGTCGTCCAGCAGACGATGAACGAGTGCGACGCACACGCCGAAAACATGATCGCATACCGCGCACTCTACAACGCACTCGAAGGAGAATTCGACGGCTGCGAGCTTCGACACGTTGGAAGAGAAAGCAACGAGGAGGCCGATAGACTCGCCAACATAGGCTCCACCTGCGCAAAGGTGCCACCGGGTGTGTTCCTCGAGCAGATCTGCGTGCCATCCATCAAGCGGAAATTCCCCAAGGGATCACCCGAAGAAGCAGAACACTCGGGGGCTACGCTGCCCGAAGGGCATGAAGGACCCGAGAAACTGGACACAGAGGTCGCCATGGTCAACCTAATGCAGGTCATGGCAGTCGAAGAAACTTGGACGCGACCATACCTCCAGTTCTTGATAAACGGAGAACTGCCTGACAGCCCGACAGATGCCCGGCGCATATCTCGTCGGTCAAAAGCCTTCACCATCATCAATGGCGAGCTGTACAAGCGCAGTATTATGGGTGTACTACAAAGGTGCGTCACCATCAGTGACGGGAAAGCCATCCTCCAAGACATCCACGAGGGCATCTGCGGCCATCACGCAGGCAGCCGCTTCCTTGTCGCCAAAGCTCTACGAGCCGGATTCTACTGGCCAACGGCCATGAGCGACGCAAAGGACATCGTCCGAAGATGCAACGGGTGCCAACGGTTCGCCGACAAACCGCACGCACCCGGGTCAGAGCTCAGACCCATATCTATAGCCTGGCCCTTTGCTCAATGGGGCCTCGACATGATTGGCAAACTGCCAAAGTCCTCGAAAGGGGGACACGTTTACCTCCTGGTCGCAGTCGACAAATTCACCAAGTGGGTCGAGGCCATGCCCGTCACCAACCAAAAGGGCAAAACTGCCGTCAAGTTCTTCGAGTCCATTGTCTACAGGTTCTGCGTACCGCACAGCATTATCACCGACAATGGATCGAACTTTATCTCCAAGGAGTTCCAAGACTTCTGCGAAGACCTCGGGATCAACATCACGTACGCCTCAGTAGCACACCCGCAAACAAACGGGCAAGTGGAAAAGGCCAACGGCCTAATCGTCGCTGGTATCAAGAAACGCCTCATGAGTCCACTCGAACGAAAAGCTGGAGCCTGGACGAAAGAGCTACCATCCGTACTGGGGAGCTTACAGACTACGCCAAACAGCTCCACCGGCTACACACCGTTCTTCATGGTACACGGAGCCGAGGCCGTGCTACCAGCCGAAGTACGCCACCAGGCTCCCCGGGTCGTCGCCTACAGCGAAGCCGAATCCACGGCTGCACTCGAAGATGCCGTCGACACACTCGACGAAGCAAGAGACGTAGCAGCAGCTCGATCAGCGGTGTACCAGCAGAGTCTCCGCAACTACCACAGACGCCGGCTACGCCCAAGGTCCTTCGTCGAAGGAGACCTCGTCTTGCGACTCAAGCAAGAACGACCGAAGAAATTCGAGTCGCCATGCGAAGGACCCTACATCATCACCGAAGTCCCACTGCTTGCTGGGTTTGGGATATCTCATGCTAATTGTATCTGACTAGTAAGTGTTGCAACTACAACGGAATGGTTAACTAAAAGTGCCCACTGCTTATTCTATCAGGATGCTATCTATATTTGACTAGTAATTGCCGCCACTATAACGGAATGAATAAAACTGCCAACTGTGTGAGTTCCTCGGTTGACTTCCTCGTTTGGTCTCGAGGGGGAAACACCAGGATGGGTATGTTTGGTGGTAGTATCAGGATGGTTCCGAATAGGTCTTTCTTATCCCTCTCTGATAGCCGACAGTTATCTCGAGTCTCTATAGGTTGTTTAGTGCTTGCTGCGCTGCCGCTTCAGTCCACCATACCTATGTAGGCGAGGACCGCCGAATTCTAGTCTCGCCGTGTACTGGCCTCAGTACTGACCGCTCTTTTTTTTCCTTTGCCCTTTGTCGGCACCCCTTTTTGTTTAAGCAGGTTTTGGGATCGACGTCGTTAGCAGGGTTACCCTTCCGGCTTGGCCTGGGCAGGGTTATGGACGCCATTGGTTATTCTTCAGGGCTCTTAGCTCAATTTGCTTCTTGTCCGTAGTCGGATGATGTATCGTTTTCAAGGTGATTTGGATCTTTGTATTGTATATCTGTATTCTTGACTCTTGGAGTCGTTGTTGTATATATCTGTTCTATGGGTTCCATCGAGGACTATTGTGTAATGATATTACTTCGTATTCCACCCGCACGCAAGTGCCTGGTGGGAACCTTTGAATCGGTTCTATGCGGGTTTGGCGGGAAGCGCTGAAACTTGCATAGGGCCGATTCTGAGGGTGTTACAGAGTGGTATCAGAGCTCAGCAGTTGCGATACCCCACAAGTCCAGCCTGTAGGATAACCTAGCTAACGGCCGAAGTAGAGTGTCAAAACTATTTTTGCAAAATCGGTTGGATAGTTCTGATTAGGTCTGATTTTACTCCTTACCCCTCTGCTGCTCTCCTCTCACCTCTGCGTGTTTTGAATCCGCTCTCTTCTCTCTCTTCGAGTCCAGGATTTCTCGTGGTTGGGTTCCATCGTACCTTCAGGGTTTCGCTTCCTCCTTTGGTAACGGTGTTGCTACACCTGGTCTTCATGCTATCCGAGGAATCCTTCGTCTGGTGGACTTCTCTTTGTTCCTTCTCGTGCCTTCCGGTGTTTTCCGACGCGACGACATCACCTACGCCAGATCCGATGCCGAGTCTGCATCATTCTTTTGTTCCCGAACCTTGCTTGCCGAGATCTACGATCTGAATTCTGAGAGTTGGTTGCATAATTCTCCTATTCATGTACAGAGTAATGCTTTGAGTGCGGGATGGAGTCGCGACCATATCACTACTCTTATCATTCGCTTTCGTATATTGAATGGTGGATCGATGCAATTCTTACTCCTTCCATGGAAGTTAGAGGTGGCCTTACCTTTAACTTCGTCTGTTGTTATCCGGAGTGTTCTCTTGACGAACAAGATCAACGACCTCTTGTTAGTGGTGTCGCAAGGATCTACACGAGGCGAGAAGACGCAGATCGCCGACCTTCCTTCCGGTACCATGAGGCGGATCTCGAGGGCGAGATCCATTGTTAGTGGTGTCGAATTGTGGCGCCCCGCAAAACCACTACTAGAAAATCGCGTTGTTTTTGTGCATTGCATCATCATGACCGCATGCTCATGTCATCATGCCACTTTGCATTTGAGCATCGTCATCATCATGCATGGTTTTGTCTAAACTATTTTCGAAACGCCTAGTTTTGTTTTCTAAATACTCCCGTCTTTATTCAAATTAAAACCCGGGTCTCCGGAATATTTTGTTTCGTCTACCAACGGATTTCAAACGCCCCGTTTTAAACAAGTAAAATATTTAATTTATTTTTGGGAGGCAGCCAGCTAGGCCCGAGGGTCCGGCCGGCCACCTCCAAACCCTAGTCTAAAAATATCTAGTCCTAAACTTTTCCCACCTGGTCCTATTCTACCCACCCTTCAGCCACCTCACCCCCTCCAATCCCCTCCCTCCAACTCACCACTCCCTTCCCCCTATCCTATCCTAGCCCGCCACCTGCCCAACTCCCTGCCACCTGAGAACCACCCCACCTGCTGTCCCACCCGGCCACGTCGCCCCACACCACACGCACTCACACACACCACGCACGCTCCCGCAGCCGGCCCCACCCGCTCACGCTCTCCCCGATCCCCACGCAGGCCCACCCCATCCCCACCTTCCGCGTCGCCCCCTCCTTCGTCTTCCTTTGCAACCACCCCGCCTCCGTAGGACCTAGCGCCACCGCCGCCTCCTCTGGGTCCATCGCCGCCAGGCCTCCCCGAGCTCGGCCTCTCCCCGCTTCCGCTTCCCCGTGCGGACCCGTTGAGCCTCCGCCCGGCCTCGAAGCCGTCCCATCCCGCACGTCACCGCGCCATCCCCGCCTCCATCCTCTCCCAGATCCCCGCCGCCACCAGGCCACCTTCCCTCCCGCCGCCCGCTCCACCTCTGCGACCGTCCGCCGCCGCCGGTTACCTCCACCCCGCCTCTGACCGGCCTCCAGCACCCTTCCTCCGTTCGAGCTCCCCGTGCCGCCCTCTGCAAGGTCCCCCTCCACCGAGCCTTCCCGCGGTCGCGTCCCGAGCCCGCCCTGCGGCCCTTCCTTGGCACCAGAGCGCCGCTCCCCGTCCGGCGTCCTCCCCTCGTTGGTGCCCCTCTGCGCCGCCGCCGTCGCCAGGAGATCCTCCCACCAACGCCACCTCGGGTCGCCTTCATATCTCTGTTGCTTCGGCGTCGACCCTGTCCCTGCGCCGCCGCCAGTGAGGTCGCCTCCGGTGGCCCTCGCCTCGGAAGCGCAGCACCACCTCGCACCAAGCCGCCGCCGGCCATCCTACCACCTCTGTTCCGCCACCCCTTCCGTCGTTCACACCCCGCCATCGCGTGACCGTGCCTCTCCCGGCCTGCGCATCGGCACCTCCCGCCGGACATCTCCTCCCCGGCCGCCGTCACCCCTCGTCGCATCCCCGAGGCCACTCCCTGAGGTCGCCAAGCTCCACCTCGCCGAGGGAACCCCTCCGTCCAGCCGCCTTGGGCTCCACGCCCCTCTCGCCGTTGCTCGTGCTCGTGCTTGCCTCCTTCCGGCTGCTGCCTCGTTGCCGTGGTACAAACGCCACCCCAGCACGGCCGCTCAAGTTCTGCCCCGCGAAGGAAGTGTTCTGGTGGAGTGTTGAAGCTGCCTAGTACCGCGCAGTCACCAAAATCCTTCTCGGCAAAACCTTTATCGCCATCTGGCGTACAAGTCTGACGTGTGACTAGAAACCCGATGGATTATGAGATGATGCTTGCGGGACACTGGCGCCGAACATCAAGATCTTCCTCAAGGGTGACGAGATCGTCAAGAGGGAACCCTGATCCTAGAGTTCGAGGAGCCGAAGACCGAACCTCGCCGATACCCCGAAGCCCTGATCCAAGGACCGATCCCGCCGAACGCCAAGATCTTCAATCAGATCCGAGGACACCGAGACCCCGGTGCGACAAGTACTCCCTCTCGGACGCCAAGTTCGCCGAGAACCCGGATGCCAAGGTCACCGACCCAGAATGACAAGACCTCCTTCCCGCAACGATGCCGACGACGTCGCACGCCAAGTTCTTCATCCCGGACGCCAAGACCGACCTGATACGCGGGCCCGACAAGATCGACACCGACCAGGGCGAGTCCGATGCGCCCCCGACGCCAACCAAGTCCTTCTTCTCGGATGCGACAAGATCGACTTCCGTTGTCCGAGACCGATCTCGTCGAGCCATTCTCCCGTCGAACCCTGAGACCGATCCATCGAACCCCAAGCTCGCCGAACCCTAATGTCTGACCCTGATCCGAGCCTCTATTTTATAAATGCCATCTATATAAATTGTTGCATATTAAATTGTCATACTCGCATGCATATTGTCATGTGGTTTGGGGGCCTTATGCCGATCCACCTAAATTAAATATGGGATCCATATGCGGGCAAATCTAGTCGTATACTGGTCCCATTTAAATTGGTGTAGCAAACCGGTGCTGTCTTTTGCCATGTTAAGACAACATTTAAATTGCGGGGGTTCTAAACAACTTGAACCACTTAAATATTTGCCGGGACCCCGGTTCCATTAATATTGCCTAATTGCATCGCATCCTTGCCATGTCATGCATCATACATGCATCATGCCCAGTCTTATATCGTAGTATTAAATAGTGCATCCGGTGTTTCTGCTAGTGCTTTGCTTCTTCACGGATTAGGCCGATGAGTTGATGCGAGTGTCGACCCGATCTTCGGATGAACCTTCGGCAATGTTTTCAGGCGAGCATCTCCCCCTTTCTACCTATCTTACTTTTATAGTATTTATTCCCTCCTGTTGATCTATTGCTATCTGTGTTGCGATGCTCTAGTTTTCGTACCCGTGATATCCCTTGCAGCCTTATATTGCCTTGGACACATCCTATTACCTGTTGATTGGTAGATAGTGGACTTGCGCGTCGTAGTCGCTTGCTCAAGTGTTGTTGCGTGTCGTCAAGTACCACAGTTGTTGGAGTATTGCCGTATGTTTAATGTTGGAGATGATCATGGCTTTAATTATCGTTTAATAACTAAAATTGAAGTAGGTAATGCAGATGCACAGGTGGGCAATAGATGTTATTTGGTTGTTAACCGTCCACTTGTGTCCCATAGGACCCCGAGTTCTTGACACCTGTTCCGAGATCGAGCGCGCTAACCACATGTGGGATGTATGGGCACCCCATCGATTTAGTACCTGATTTCAAAGTACTGTACTGGGGGCCACAAGTAGTTTGGGGCTTTATTACTATTCTGTACTTATGCCATGCTTTACTGCTTAATTTAAATTGTGTGATGTACTGCACCTGTACTGTTTAGGATCGTGACCCGTTTTCGCTGTATCGACAAGCCCAGTCACACTTTCGGGTTCCCAGTCGTTTACAGCCGGCTCCACAAACCCTGAGTCCGTCTTGGAGACCGGCCGACTTTGTTGCGGGTAGACTTGGTGGGGTGGCCCCCATGTACTTACTTTGGGTCTGGGAAACGTCATGACTTAGGCCCCGCCGACATACCGATGGGTGTATGTTAATTGATCTGGCAAAAAGGGTCGAAGTGCGTGTGGATACTTTGGTGCACCCCTGCAGGGTTAAATCTTTTCGAGAAGCCGTGTCCGCGGTTATGGACGACTTGGAGCACAGTTCTCGATCATAGACAACTATAACTAAAGTTTACTGTTATAATTTGACTTGTATCCGACATGACTAGTAATCAGCTTCACTACAACGGAATGGCTAAATAAAAGTACCAACAACAGCTGGGTTTGGGATATCTCATGCTAATTGTATCTGACTAGTAAGTGTTGCAACTACAACGGAATGGTTAACTAAAAGTGCCCACTACTTATTCTATCAGGATGCTATCTATATTTGACAAATAATTGCCGCCACTATAACGGAATGAATAAAACTGCCAACTGTGTGAGTTCCTCGGTTGACTTCCTTGTTTGGTCTCGAGGGGGAAACACCAGGATGGGTATGTTTGGTGGTAGTATCAGGATGGTTCCGAATAGGTCTTTCTTATCCCTCTCTGATAGCCGACAGTTATCTCGAGTCTCTATAGGTTGTTTAGTGCTTGCTGCGCTGCCGCTTCAGTCCACCATACCTATGTAGGCGAGGACCGCCGAATTCTAGTCTCGCCGTGTACTGGCCTCAGTACTGACCGCTCTTTTTTTTCCTTTGCCCTTTGTCGGCACCCCTTTTTGTTTAAGCAGGTTTTGGGATCGACGTCGTTAGCAGGGTTACCCTTCCGGCTTGGCCTGGGCAGGGTTATGGACGCCATTGGTTATTCTTCAGGGCTCTTAGCTCAATTTGCTTCTTGTCCGTAGTCGGATGATGTATCGTTTTCAAGGTGATTTGGATCTTTGTATTGTATATCTGTATTCTTGACTCTTGGAGTCGTTGTTGTATATATCTGTTCTGTGGGTTCCGTCGAGGACTATTGTGTAATGATATTACTTCGTATCCACCCGCACGCAAGTGCCTGGTGGGCACCTTTGAATCGGTTCTATGCGGGTTTGGCGGGAAGCGCTGAAACTTGCATAGGGCCGATTCTGAGGGTGTTACAGAGTGGTATCAGAGCTCAGCAGTTGCGATACCCCACAAGTCCAGCCTGTAGGATAACCTAGCTAACGGCCGAAGTAGAGTGTCAAAACTATTTTTGCAAAATCGGTTGGATAGTTCTGATTAGGTCTGATTTTACTCCTTACCCCTCTGCTGCTCTCCTCTCACCTCTGCGTGTTTTGAATCCGCTCTCTTCTCTCTCTTCGAGTCCAGGATTTCTCGTGGTTGGGTTCCATCGTACCTTCAGGGTTTCGCTTCCTCCTTTGGTAACGGTGTTGCTACACCTGGTCTTCATGCTATCCGAGGAATCCTTCGTCTGGTGGACTTCTCTTTGTTCCTTCTCGTGCCTTCCGGTGTTTTCCGACGCGACGACATCATCTACGCCAGATCCGATGCCGAGTCTGCATCATTCTTTTGTTCCCGAACCTTGCTTGCCGAGATCTACGATCTGAATTCTGAGAGTTGGTTGCATAATTCTCCTATTCATGTACAGAGTAATGCTTTGAGTGCGGGATGGAGTCGCGACAATACCACTACTCTTATCATTCGCTTTCGTATATTGAATGGTGGATCGATGCAATTCTTACTCCTTCCATGGAAGTTAGAGGTGGCCTTACCTTTAACTTCGTCTGTTGTTATCCGGAGTGTTCTCTTGACGAACAAGATCAACGACCTCTTGTTAGTGGTGTCGCAAGGATCTACACGAGGCGAGAAGACGCAGATCGCCGACCTTCCTTCCGGTACCATGAGGCGGATCTCGAGGGCGAGATCCATTGTTAGTGGTGTCGAATTGTGGCGCCCCGCAAAACCACTACTAGAAAATCGCGTTGTTTTTGTGCATTGCATCATCATGACCGCATGCTCATGTCATCATGCCACTTTGCATTTGAGCATCGTCATCATCATGCATGGTTTTGTCTAAACTATTTTCGAAACTCCTAGTTTTGTTTTCTAAATACTCCCGTCTTTATTCAAATTAAAACCCGGGTCTCCGGAATATTTTGTTTCGTCTACCAACGGATTTCAAACGCCCCGTTTTAAACAAGTAAAATATTTAATTTATTTTTGGGAGGCAGCCAGCTAGGCCCGAGGGTCCGGTCGGCCACCTCCAAACCCTAGTCTAAAAATATCTAGTCCTAAACTTTTCCCACCTGGTCCTATTCTACCCACCCTTCAGCCACCTCACCCCCTCCAATCCCCTCCCTCCACCTCACCACTCCCTTCCCCCTATCCTATCCTAGCCCGCCACCTGCCCAACTCCCTGCCACCTGAGAACCACCCCACCTGCTGTCCCACCCGGCCACGTCGCCCCACACCACACGCACTCACACACACCACGCACGGTCCCGCAGCCGGCCCCACCCGCTCACGCTCTCCCCGATCCCCACGCAGGCCCACCCCATCCCCACCTTCCGCGTCGCCCCCTCCCTCGTCTTCCTTTGCAACCACCCCGCCTCCGTAGGACCTAGCGCCACCGCCGCCTCCTCTGGGTCCATCGCCGCCAGGCCTCCCCGAGCTCGGCCTCTCCCCGCTTCCGCTTCCCCGTGCGGACCCGTTGAGCCGCCGCCCGGCCTCGAAGCCGCCCCATCCCGCACGTCACCGCGCCATCCCCGCCTCCATCCTCTCCCAGAGCCCCGCCGCCACCAGGCCACCTTCCCTCCCGCCGCCTGCTCCACCTCTGCGACCGTCCGCCGCCGCCGGTTACCTCCACCCTGCCTCTGACCGGCCTCCAGCACCCTTCCTCCGTTCGAGCTCCCCGCGCCGCCCTCTGCAAGGTCCCCCTCCACCGAGCCTTCCCGTGGTCGTGTCCCGAGCCCGCCATGCGGCCCTTCCTTGGCACCAGAGCGCCGCTCCCCGTCCGGCATCCTCCCCTCGTCGGTGCCCCTCTGCGCCGCCGCCGTCGCCAGGAGATCCTCCCACCAACGCCACCTCGGGTCGCCTTCATCTCTCTGTTGCTTCGGCATCGACCCCGTCCCTGCGCCGCCGCCAGTGAGGTCGCCTCCGGTGGCCCTCGCCTCGGAAGCGTAGCACCACCTCGCACCAAGCCGCCGCCGGCCATCCTACCACCTCTGTTCCGCCACCCCTTCCGTCGTTCACACCCCGCCATCGCGTGACCGTGCCTCTGCCGGCCTGTGCATCGGCACCTCCCGCCGAACATCTCCTCCCCGGCTGCCGTCACCCCTCGTCGCGTCCCCGAGGCCACTCCCTGAGGTCGCCAAGCTCCACCTTGCCGCGGGAACCCCTCCGTCCATCCGCCTTGGGCTCCACGCCCCTCTCGCCGTCGCTCGTGCTCGTGCTTGCCTCCTTCCGGCTGCTGCCTCGTTGCCGTGGTACAACCGCCACCCCAGCACGGCCACTCAAGTTCTGCCCTGCGAAGGAAGTGTTCTGGTGGAGTGTTGAAGCTGCCTAGTACCGCGCAGTCACCAAAATCCTTCTCGGCAAAACCTTCATCGCCATCTGGCGTACAAGTCTGACATGTGACTAGAAACCCGATGGATTATGAGATGATGCTTGCGGGACACTGGCGCCGAACATCAAGATCTTCCTCAAGGGTGACGAGATCGTCAAGAGGGAACCCTGATCCTAGAGTTCTAGGAGCCGAAGACCGAACCTCGCCGATACCCCGAAGCCCTGATCCAAGGACCGATCCCGCCGAACGCCAAGATCTTCAATCGGATCCGAGGACACCGAGACCCCGGTGCGACAAGTACTCCCTCCAGGACACCAAGTTCGCCGAGAACCCGGATGCCAAGGTCACCGACCCGGAACGACAAGACCTCCTTCCCGCAACGATGCCGCCGACGTCGCACGCCAAGTTCTTCATCCCGGACGCCAAGACCGACCTGATACGCGGGCCTGACAAGATCGACACCGACCAGGGCGAGTCCGATGCGCCCCCGACGCCAACCAAGTCCTTCTTCTCGGATGCGACAAGATCGACTTCCGTTGTCCGAGACCGATCTCGTCGAGCCATTCTCCGTCGAACCCTGAGACCGATCCATCGAACCCCAAGCTCGCCGAACCCTAATGTGTGACCCTGATCCGAGCCCCTATTTTATAAATGTCATCTATATAAATTGTTGCATATTAAATTGTCATACTCGCATGCATATTGTCATGTGGTTTGGGGGCCTTATGCCGATCCACCTAAATTAAATATGGGATCCATATGCGGGCAAATCTAGTCGTATACTGGTCCGAGTTAAATTGGTGTAGCAAACCGGTGCTGTCTTTTGCCATGTTAAGACAACATTTAAATTGCGGGGGTTCTAAACAACTTGAACCACTTAAATATTTGCCGGGACCCCGGTTCCGTTAATATTGCCTAATTGCATCGCATCCTTGCCATGTCATGCATCATACATGCATCATGCCCGGTCTTATATCGTAGTATTAAATAGTGCATCCGGTGTTTCTGCTAGTGCTTTGCTTCTTCACGGATTAGGCCGATGAGTTGATGCGAGTGTCGACCCGATCTTCGGATGAACCTTCGGCAATGTTTTCAGGCGAGCATCTCCCCCTTTCTACCTATCTTACTTTTATAGTATTTATTCCCTCCTGTTGATCTATTGCTATCTGTGTTGCGATGCTCTAGTTTTCGTACCCGTGATATCCCTTGCAGCCTTATATTGCCTTGGACACATCCTATTACCTGTTGATTGGTAGATAGTGGACTTGCGCGTCGTAGTCGCTTGCTCAAGTGCTGTTGCGTGTCGTCAAGTACCACAGTTGTTGGAGTATTGCCGTATGTTTAATGTTGGAGATGATCATGGCTTTAATTATCGTTTAATAACTAAAATTGAAGTAGGTAATGCAGATGAACAGGTGGGCAATAGATGTTATTTGGTTGTTAACCGTCCACTTGTGTCCCGTAGGACCCCGAGTTCTTGACACCTGTTCCGAGATCGAGCGCGCTAACCACATGTGGGATGTATGGGCACCCCATCGATTTAGTACCTGATTTCAAAGTACTGTCCTGGGGGCCACAAGTAGTTTGGGGATTTATTACTATTCTGTACTTATGCCATGCTTTACTGCTTAATTTAAATTGTGCGATGTACTGCACCTGTACTGTTTAGGATCGTGACCCATTTTCGCTGTATCGACAAGCCCAGTCACACTTTCGGGTTCCCAGTCGTTTACAGCCGACTCCACAAACCCTGAGTCCGTCTCGGAGACCGGCCGACTTCGTTGCGGGTAGACTTGGTGGGGTGGCCCCCATGTACTTACTTTGGGTCTGGGAAACGTCATGACTTAGGCCCCGCCGACATACCGATGGGTGTATGTTAATTGATCTGGCAAAAAGGGTTGAAGTGCGTGTGGATACTTTGGTGCACCCCTGCAGGGTTAAATCTTTTCGAGAAGCCGTGTCCGCGGTTATGGACGACTTGGAGCACAGTTCTCGATCATAGACAAATATAACTAAAGTTTACCGTTATAATTTGACTTGTATCCGACATGACTAGTGATCAGCTTCACTACAACGGAATGGCTAAATAAAAGTACCAACAACTGCTGGGTTTAGGATATCTCATGCTAATTGTATCTGACTAGTAAGTGTTGCAACTACAACGGAATGGTTAACTAAAAGTGCCCACTGCTTATTCTATCAGGATGCTATCTATATTTGACTAGTAATTGCCGCCACTATAACGGAATGAATAAAACTGCCAACTGTGTGAGTTCCTCGGTTGACTTCCTCGTTTGGTCTCGAGGGGGAAACACCAGGATGGGTATGTTTGGTGGTAGTATCAGGATGGTTCCGAATAGGTCTTTCTTATCCCTCTCTGATAGCCGACAGTTATCTCGAGTCTCTATAGGTTGTTTAGTGCTTGCTGCGCTGCCGCTTCAGTCCACCATACCTATGTAGGCGAGGACCGCCGAATTCTAGTCTCGCCGTGTACTGACCTCAGTACTGACCGCTCTTTTTTTTTCCTTTGCCCTTTGTCGGCACCCCTTTTTGTTTAAGCAGGTTTTGGGATCGACGTCGTTAGCAGGGTTACCCTTCCGGCTTGGCCTGGGCAGGGTTATGGACGCCATTGGTTATTCTTCAGGGCTCTTAGCTCAATTTGCTTCCTGTCCGTAGTCGGATGATGTATCGTTTTCAAGGTGATTTGGATCTTTGTATTGTATATCTGTATTCTTGACTCTTGGAGTCGTTGTTGTATATATCTGTTCTGTGGGTTCCATCGAGGACTATTGTGTAATGATATTACTTCGTATTCCACCCGCACGCAAGTGCCTGATGGGCACCTTTGAATCGGTTCTATGCGGGTTTGGCGGGAAGCGCTGAAACTTGCATAGGGCCGATTCTGAGGGTGTTACATGACCCGAACAGCGACACGCTCCTTCTCTTCCCTCGGAGCAAGGTTAGCACCTGCGACAATTGCACAAAATAAGAGGCAAGGCCAGCAGGCTCATTCGAAGAACTGAGCTGCAGCTCGAAACAAAGAACAACTTACATTGAAGCTGCTCAGACAGCCGAAGCAGTTCCGCCATCAAGTACTCCTCTCTGGCTGCACCAGGATCCGCCTTGGACTTCCAAACATCGGCGTGGCCTCGCAACCCAAGCAACTCCCTCTCAAGACTACAAACACGATCCCGAATAAAAGCGAGTTGCGAGGAATCATCCAAAGATGGACGCAGTTGCGCTGCAGGCGAGGTGTCAACGGGGTCAGCACCCGAAGGAACCTAGCACAGCAGAAAAGCAAATGACATAAATATTCAGACAGAGAAGAGCACAACTCAGAACAAGTTCATTAAGCATATAAAGGCCACTACGTGGCACAATGATTTCTATTCC
Source organism: Avena sativa (assembly GCA_916181665.1). Classification (NCBI taxonomy): domain Eukaryota; kingdom Viridiplantae; phylum Streptophyta; class Magnoliopsida; order Poales; family Poaceae; genus Avena; species Avena sativa. Next base: position 384,756,707 of record OV702284.1, read on the forward strand.
TCAAAATAATTACAAGCAAAAGAAGACTACAAACTATCCTACAGCTACAACGCCTAGGACGCGGCACCTTGAGTGGCCTCGGAGCCGGACTGCCTCGCCTTGGCCTCCCCTGCTGCCGCAGTGCATACTCGGACAGAAGATCAATGAGCTTCGGCCCATATCGCTTGCAGCGAGCAGAATAGGCAGCAAAGGCTACCTCGGATCCGTCCGCAGTCGTCAGCATCCGGGAGGTGATCTGGGGAAGATCCAGCTCCGCTCCAGCCTCCAAGGCCATCGCCAGCCCGACAGACGCACCGATGCCCTTCTGCTTGTGCTTTTACGCCACAGGCGCTTCGGCCGACAAAGCTTCCGCCAGGGCGTCAACATCATCCAGGGCCGCGCCCTTGGGGACAAGCTCCCTGTAGAAGCGGCCAAGGACCTCCTTCGCCTTGGCAAGGGAGTTGACGACGGTGCTGCAGCGATCTTCGACCGCTGCAGTAGCATCATCTAGAGCACTCCCGTGCTCCAGAGCGCCGCGGTCAAACTCGATGCCTACGGCATCTGAGACAAAAAAGAGAAGGAATGAAGAAATTAACACAGAAGAAAGACAAGAAAACGACAAGAAAGGAGCAAAATAAGGTACTCACCCGAAACAGCCTTGGCAGCGGCCATGAGCTTGCCCGCCACCTCTCTTTCACGCGCAGTCGCAGCCATGGCAAGCTGCTCCTCGCGGTCCGTAGCCTCCTGCTGTAGACGCTCCTTAGCCTTGGATGCCTTGGCTAGCTCAAGCTCAAGGCGCTCTTTCGCACCAGCGGCGTCCGTAGCCTTCTTCTCCGCTTGACCAAGGCTCTTTTTGAGAGCATCAATCTCACGGAGGGAAGTGTTATGATCCTCTGCACTCAAAACATACAAGCGTCAGAAAGCAAGACAACAATGCAAAAAGAAAGAGGTACCAAAGCATACAGGTACCTTGAAGCTGTTGGAGGTTGGCCTCTAGCACCAGGTGCTCCTGCACCAGTCGCTTGGCATCCTGCACAAAAGGCTACAGGAAGAAGAACTACCAGTAAGGACAAGGACCCGGGGGCTGCGCCCACCACGAAGGAACAAAAGGCAAAATTTGCACACGAAAACGCCCGACGACGACCCAGAAGATTCGAAGAAAGAACAAGACAGAAAAATATTTTTCAGACGCTCGGGGGCTCCCCCCGTAGCAGGAAACAGAATACTTACATGCTCCGACGACGACCCCGAAGGCCCGCTCGCAGCCTTCTGAGGCGCAACCACCTGATCACCCTGCGGAGAAGGGACCGGCGCAGCACCCTCCGAAGTGACCACCATCTGAGGAGGAGGAGACGCAACCTTCGACTCTCCCATCATCTCCCGAGCGCCATCGCTGGAGGAGTCATGGGAGGAGTGCCTGCACACGAAATATTTAGCACAAGCACAAAAGTCAACAGGAACAAGACAAGCAGTATAAAAGAAAACTTACGAGTCCAGGGAACTCAGGTCGAAGACAGGAGGAGTCCTTCGGGCTCTCTTCTCCCCCTTCTTCTCCTCTTTCTTCTCTTCCTTCTTTTCTTCCTTCTTCCGCTTTGCTGGCGGGTGCGGCGCTACAGCCCGCACAGGAATGGCAGGAAAAGGGGAAGAAGAGCCTCCATGCCCGTCACTATGACGTTCAAGGCACAAAGGGTTCCTAGGAGTCGGAGGAGTCAAGGCATCCGAAGACTCGCTGGAGCTCCGCGATCGTTTGCGCGTGTGGTCCTCGCTCGACTCGTTGGCATCTTCCGCCGGAGATCGCGCCGACGGCAGTTCGGACACGGAATCCACCACGTCATTATCCGGAGCATTCGGAAATAACTCAGGCAATGTCGGCACCATGCCGGGCACCTTGAAGCTCTGCAAAAAGAAGGTACCTTGTTAGCAAACCAAGGAAAACAAATATGCAGTCGACAAAAAGCGCTACGCGCACGAATCTACACCTGCGGAACGGCCAGCGTCGAAGAAAACGGAGGAGTCAGCGACTTCCCCGGGATTTTTTCTCTGGCCTTGAACTTCAGTAGCAAGCGAAGGGCCCTGTCAAGATCTCCCTCGGAGATTTTCTCAGCCGAAACCCTCGTCGGATCACGGCGGCCAGAATAAAGAAACATCGTGTGCGCCCTCGCCTGGAGAGGCTGCACCCGATGATCGAGAAACGTGCGGATAATATCCACGCCGTTCACTTCCTTCTCCGAAATCAACTGGAGATCCTCCACCCGACGGTAAAGGGCCTCTATCTCCTCTGTCTCGCCATCCAAGATCTGGTTTTTCCAGGATCTTTTTGGCTCGATTATCTGGGAGGGGTCGAAAGGAGCAAGACCAAAATGCTGCCCAGCAACTGTAGAGTCGCGAATGTAAAACCACCGCCTCCTCCAGTACTGGACAAATTCGGACATAGAGAAAGAAAAGAAGAGAATATTGGCTTTGAGGGAGATGATGCAACCCCCAATGGGATACACACCATCCGAACCGGATTGCCTCTTCACGGAATAGAGTTTCTGGAAGAGGCCAAAATGCGGCTCGATGCCGAGCCAGCACTCGCAAAAAGTGATGAAACAAGAAATGTGAAGAAGAGAATTGGGCGAAAGATGATGCAGCTGGATGCCATAGAGAAAGAGCAGCCCATGAAGGAAGTCGTGGACTGGGAAGGAAAACCCACGCATAACGAAGGCGAGAAACATAACCCGATACCCAGCGGGGGGACGGGGGATTACCTTGTTGCCGGGGAGTCTGACGGCCTCCCTATCTTGCGGGATAAAACCCCGCTCGCGAAGCTTGCGGAGATCACTCTCCCGTGTCTCTGATCGCCGCCAACCACCGTCGGTGACACGGGTAGCGGTGGTGCCTTTCTTTCCTCCGGCGGCGCTGGTACCAACTATAGATGATGATTTCTTCGGTTTCCCCATCGCGCTACGGCGGCGCCGGCGGTGAAAGCGCAGAAGGGAAGATGGAAATGTGGAAGGAAATCCCAGCGCGCAGCAAGAATCGCTAGGGCACAAGGAGGCAGTGAAAACAAGAACTGATGCGGTGAAAACAAACTGCAGCTTTCCCCAATGATTATAACGACGAAGACGACGCACGGCAGCCGTCCATACAGAAGACCTAACGCCAACGGCAGATCTGACCATACACGTGTCAGCATCACAACGAACCTTCGTTACCACGCCGTCCACTACGCGCGGAAATCGAGGCGACGCCGTAATTATCTCCACGCCACGCGTGACCGGTCAATTCAAGGTCAGCAAGTGGGACCCACGTTCGTCCAGTCAAGTCACCTCTGGCATAGCAGACGCTTGAGGTCATTGATCGTCAGCACTGATATCATCAAAAGCTATACTAGCAACAACTACAATTTTCTTCGGCTTCAAAGCTAAGAGTACTCACTCGAATCTACGATTCAATCAAATACTCGGGGGCTACTCCTATTAGGAGCGCTGGCCACGCACTTAAAAGATAAATAAAACGAACTACTTTCTTCGAGTCCTACGTCGAGTCTACGACTCCACTACGGACTCGGGGGCTACTCCTATAGGGAGGATGGATTTAAGCATCCGAATTTTTTTTGTGTCCTACGGACTTAACAACTGAACAATGTTCGAAGAAAAGTCTCCGCTCGAGTCTACGACTCGAACAGACACTCAGGGGCTACTCCCATAGGGAGCGCTGGTCACGCACCCTATGATTTCTTCGACTGCGATCTTTCGGATCAGTATGCGAAAACTTTTTGACAGCTTTGCCCCAATAAAAGCTAGGTGAGAAACGTTCACCTTGGCCACCCGAAACACCTCCGCGGTGATAAACATTCGGATGTTGTGTCTACGACACAAAGATAAGACCTACAGATATCGTCTGATGGCCTGGCAACGCACATGACTGCGCTCTGTTAGTATAAAACCCGTGCCAACAGGCGCGATGAAAAATTCCGACGGACGCGTTGGGTACATCAATTAAATTCACTGGAATTCAACTCCTGTAAGTCCTCCGTGGCCTGAGTCGAATTACGCCAGCATATGTTCCAGTTTCGAGTTGAGGGACTCGAACCTGAGGAAGATCGTGTCGTTTCGTCCTAAGACAGTTAACTGACCCTGATCCGTCGGGTGAGTCAGGCACACGCATCAACAATCCCTACACATGAACTATTGAAATACATAGTTGCACCCGAAGGATTGAAGAGTCCTCGGCCGAATCTACGATTCGACTGATCACTCGGGGGCTACTGACATGGTTATACCCCGCGGGTGCATGACCTCAGCATACCTAGTTCAGCCCAAGGAAGGCTCACGGCAAAGGTACGTTGGCCCATGAAGACTTTTGGGTGGCCCAGGCCCATGGTGCCTTCGGATCCTTGGAGAGCAAGACTAGAGTAGATAGGAAATTCAAAGGGGTAAAACCCTAGAACCTGTAACCGACTAGGACTATGCCCGGGACCTGCCTAAGTCTATATAAAGGCCAGGAGGGCACGACCTAGATCTCTCGACTCATACTTTCGCATACACACCTCCACGCCAGATTGCATCTGCGCACCCCTGTAACCTTCGGTTCCGCCGTAATCAAGAGCAGACAAGCAGGAGTAGGGTTTTCCCTCCGGGAGCCTGAACCTGGGTAAACTTTGTGTCCCCGTGTTGCTTGTTTGCTAACCGTTCCACGATCTCCAGCATCCCCATCTTCTCCAAAACCTAAGTCCATAACAATGGGCATTGATGAGATCATACCTCGTCACTCACCGTCGTCATGGAGCAGATCGCCGCGGGCAACCGCCCGAGACTAGGCTTCCCCCACTCGCCGCCGCCCGTACCGAGGGAGAGGCGCAACCCTCCGGCGAACTGGCTGCCTAGGAGGATAGGCGGCCTCAGCTCGTCATCCTCCGCTGCCTCGGCCTCCCGCTCGTCAGGCTCTGCGCCGGCACAGTCGCCGCGAGCCAGCGGCGAGGAGCTGCGTCTCGTGAAGCGGGAGGCCAAGACGCTGATGCGCTCGTCTCCGAGGACGTGGTCGCGAGGCATCGTCATCAACAAGCCCCGCGCTCCATCGCCGTCGCCCGGTCGGCTTCGCTTGCGCCAGCCGAAGCCGAAGCCAGTAGACTGGGCGGTCCCCATCGATGAGGATGCCTTCACCATCAACATGGTGATGGCGCGCTCGTTCAACGACGTGCCGCCGATGCCGGAGTCGGACGCCCTCGCCTGGTTCAGGGCCGACTGGGAGCACGAGGAGGCACGCCGAATTTGGCGCCACCAGGAGGAGGCCGAGCGCCAGGCCGCCCGCAGAGCTCGTCGGGAGCTTGCCTACCAGGGCGTGTTGCTCATCGTCCTCGACGACGACGCCGACCCCTCGTCCCAGCCGTGGCACTACGGCGATGCCGTCCAGGGCAGCTCGCGCCCCCGCAGCCGCCGAGCAACAACGACGACGACAACAACTTCGGCATGTGAGCGGCGTACGACGGCATCGGCATCGGCCTTTTCTTTAGTTTTTTTAAGCCTAATGGAGTCAAAATTCGGATGTTCGTCCGAATTTGATATAATATGTATGAACTCGCCAAATATTAATGAAAACCGCCTATATTCATCTAAAATTTACCGAGTTGAATAAAATTTGGTCAAACCCAAAAACTCGGCCTAGAAACACAAATGGAAAACTGGCCATTCTTAGACCAAAAATTACATCCGTTTGGGGCTATTTAGCGCCGAATTTCGACCCGTGAACACCGTGGAGGTTCTCTAGGACACCACCGACACCAGACCCGCCCCACCATTGGGCTATTCCCTAGTTTGTACCGGAGACGCTAGCCAGGATTTTAGGGGAACATTCAGTCTGTGTAGCAACTTGACGCATGGAAATTTCGCAGGATTCAGGAACATTATTTATTTATATTTGGCTTCCTGCAAGTTGTATGCAGCCGGTGCCGAGAATTCCACATGAAGAGAATCGCATGGGGATCGGTCTCCGTGAAGCCGGACGAGTATCGGAGTTGTTTTCCTGATGAAACTCTGCATTGTACTCGTGTTGACCACATGGCAGATAATACTAACGCTTCGTTTGGATGTTTGCTTTGGGATGCTAGGCATTGTATTGTGTTGAATGTCCAATATCAAGGATATTGATATTGAGCTCGAATGTCAATATTTCTGTTCGGATGTGTTCAATATTCGGAAGTGAACTAGATACTGAGGCTGAATGCCAAATGCTATTTGGATGGTCAAACGGATGAATTGCCATTGATCATTATATTTCTATATAAACATGTAATAATTGTACGCAACAAACATTCTAGTACTCGCGACAACAAGCAAATCTTTTTGTGACCACAATACATACGAATAATATAATTTCCAACAGCGAGTGCATGCTACTCCAGTTAAGTTCACATTATTTATATTAGTGAGCATTGTCTTCCCAACTGACAGTGGCTTGTTAAGTCTGATTAGCACTTTTAAAAGTTGAAACTACAAGTTGTAGAAAGAACCGTTCAGGGATAGCTTCGGCAAGTATTGACGAAGGGACGAAGCACAGCTGCTGAGTGAAAGCTTCTGAACGGTATAATCGGCCATGACGAGTGCCTCCAATCTTTTCTCCGCCCATCGTGTCTTGCCTCCTCGCCCCTCGTCCAGACAACGACCAATCCCCTCCACGTAGAGGTCCGCGCTGCCAATCCCGCGACTAATGAAACGACGCACGGATTCAAGGCATACTAGGCCGGACGACGCTGGTCGTGATGTACACGCGCGCCTGTTGCCGGCGCTCGGACAAGCCGTCCCCTTCCTGCATATGTATAGAAGGATGTGAGATGGGAGGGTGAGAGAGCTTCCAGGAGAGAGGGTGTCGAAGGGAGGACGGCGGAGAGGAAGGTCGCCGGTGCCGTGCCAAGCCGCAGCCGGAGGAGGAGGTCGCCGGTGAAGAGGGAGAGGCTGTGCCGCCGCTGCTGGTTTCGCGCGCGAGAACTATGTGGAGCCTGCGCTTTTCTTCTGCGTCGACTCACCCAATGCCTACCGATGTCGAGGCATAGCGCTAGAGATTGGCCCTCGTCGTTTTTTTTTTGCCGTTCCGAGCTGCCCACGATATTGAGACCGAATTACGAGCCTCAATGCCTAGACCAGCCGAACGCTCTGATTCACTACAGGAAACGCCTGGTATGCCGAGGGCTTATTGCCGTCGGCGTAGCCAGGAAAACCCTCGGTGTAAGCTACGCCGACGGCTGCCGTCGGCGTACCGTCCTCGGTGGACCTCTCCCTCGGCGGAGCAGGCGCAGCCGTCGGCGTATGACAAGACCGTCGGCGTAGGTCAACGCCGACGGCCTGACGGCGCCCGTCGGCGTAGAGGCCGTCGGCGAACGTCGGCAGCGCCGTCACACGACCAGTTAACGGCGCGTCGGCTACGCCGACGGCCTCCCCCTCGGCGTACTCTCGCCACGTGGAGGCAGGCGGGCGGCCTGGCGCAGCCGCTACGCCGACGGCCTCCCCCTCGGCGTACGCTCGCCACGTGGAGGCAGCGGGGCGGCCTGGCGCAGCGCCTACGCCGACGGCCTCCCCCTCGGCGTACATATGCCATGTGGAGGCAGCGGAACGGCCTGGCAGCAGCGGGCTGGCCCTACCGTCGGCGTAGCCGTGACCATTTGGTCGCGCGTACCTTCTACGCCGACGGCACCCAGTTTTTTTTTCTGCAATGCAATGCTCACCTTTATTTCAGCACATGCTCATATCAAACCCTCACAGCTCACAGCAAAGCTCACCTTTATTTCACACATGCTCATATCAAACATTGCTCATATCACACACATTGTTCATATCACACATGCTCATATTAAACATTGTTCATATCACACATGGTCATATCACACATTGTTTATACATCATCCATACATCGTTCATACATCATCACACATGCCTACAACTCTGGAGGAGAGGGGGTGTACCCGAGATCTCCCCTGGTGAAAAGTGGCGACCTCTGCCGAGGGTTGCGTCCAGTAGAAGCAGCAGAAGAGCCACCTGGCGAGGGAGTAGAAGTGTGAAGCTCGGGAGAACCACCTGCAGAGTGGCCAGGAGATGGACCATCGTCATGAAGCGGTGTGATCTGACGCCCATCCGGCGAGGCGTGGCCAAAGTGCCGGTTCCCAGAAGCTCCCGTTCCCTACATGTTGCCTACATGTTAGCAACTTGCGAGGCAAAGTAAAGCGATAACCAGTGGGTTAGCAAAGAACTTACCGGTGTCGATGCGTAGTAGGTCCTAGCGAAGCTTTCCTTCGATTGCCAAAATGGCATCGGACCTGGCATGGGAGGCACGGGCCCTAAATCTCTATTCTGGCCAGTTTGAATATTCACCATCATGGCCTGCAAGATAGTTTAGAAGTCAGGCCATAGTACAACAAACGGGGGGAAGTGGGACTTGTATCTTTTGCAAAAAATAAAGGTTCGAACTTACATTTACGTATTGCATGTAGATCGCATTCGCCTCCTGATGCTGCCGAAAGGCCACCTGATATTCCTCATAAGCGGCATCGTAGGCCGCGTCTAACTCAGGCTACAATTTCAAATACAAGGAATCTCGTCAGCGGTTAGCCATGCAGGAACAAAAGTCATAAAGATGATGAAAACGAGAAAAACTTACATCCTCGGCGGAGCGACGAGGCTGGCCACGAGGCGGGATAGGGGGGCCGTCGGCGGGGTAGGTAGCCTTGAGACGGCTGAAGCTCGTGCTGAGGGTAGGCTTGACCTTCTTATTCAGAATCTTGAGGCGTCCATGCTGCAATCCGTGCCCCGACAGGACCAACGACTCCTCGTCGATCTCCGCGTGAATGGGGTCATCCACATGGGGGTGACGAGCCTTCACCATCGTGTTGTAGTTCCCCAACTCGTTCTGGGCAGTGCCGAAGTACACGGGCAACGAGGGTTGAGGCTCCGAGTAATTGGGCTTCTTTCGCCGCATCATCTCATAGACGGCGACGTCATGAATCACCTCCCCGGGTTGTGCCTCGGCCACCTGTATCGCGAAAAGAAAATATTATGCATATGAAGTACAAACATAAGCAGAAATGCACGCAGGTCGTTCCATGTATATACGTACCACCTTCCCCTTGAAGCGGTCAAAGTTGCGGTTTCCCGCGCAGTGCGTTCCACCATCGCCTCGGTTATCCGCGTTCCGCCTCGACAAGGCTGCAAACTCCTCGTCTTCTCTGAGCCACCTCGTCCTAACCAGCTCCTCCCATGCGAGTCGATGCGGCTCGGCCCAATCGGGAATAACCTGAAAATGCAATACTCAACTCCAGACAATGCAATGGCAACTTAGAAGCAATGTAGAATCTCATTGACATTTTACTCACCAACATGTACTCTTCTGGCGTCATCGAGTACTCAGGATTAGGGTTCCTACCGACAATGTATTCCTTCCTGACCCTCACGCCCCTGTCAGCCCAGAAGTGGCTAGCGGCCGTGACCTTCTGGTTGTACCACACCTGGGGGGTCAACTTCACACAAGCCCCAAGCAAAGTCCTCTGCGCCTTCTCCTGGTCCTCCTCGGCCACACGGTAAAAGCACTTTAATCATGCATAAGAGTCATGAGTTAGCACGGTGGGGTCATCAAGTATGAACATAACTCGAGAAATATGCCTTACCCAAAACTTGGTGATGACAGCATCAGCAGCTGTCGGAAAGCCCGGGACACGGGTAGTCTGGTAGTCCGCCCAAGTGGTAGCTAGCTTCCTGTCACCCTCATGGGTAATGTGATAGCCCGGCCAGAACTTCCTAATCAGAGCTCCAACAAGGCTGTTAGGAAGGCGAGGCTTCGTCCCCGGAGGAAATGTCCAATTGCTGCACAATAATAAACATTAGTACACAATAATTATTTATGACCAACATGAAATAAAATGTTTTAAATTTCCAAATTAGTACACTTACTCAAGGCCATCTGGAATAATAAGGGCTTTCGCCTCCTGAGTCCTAGGCTCAAACTTCTCGTCAGGAACTCCCGATTCCCCACGATTCCGCAATTTCTTCGGCCCCACCAACTCGCGGCTAGTGTCCGCCTCCGTATCGGTCCCCGCCTCCCTCTCGGTCCTCGCCTCCCTCTTAGACTCTGCCTCCCTCTCGGACTCTGCCTCCCTCTCGGCCCTGAAAGGCTGCTCTGTCAGGAACAACTCAGGAGCCACGTCGCCAGAAGCAGAGGGTGGTGGGTCAAAGTCCACGCCTCCTCCCGTGGCACCTCGTCCTCGTCCTCCTCGACCTCGGCCTCGACCCCGTCCTCCGCCAGCAGGAGCAAGATCGGGGTAACGCGGATTGGGATTTGGCTGTCTCCCACTCCGTGTAGCACTTTTCTTGCGCTGCTTCAGCGCATTAAGCAAGGACGAACTGGTTGCCTTGCCGCTGCTCATATTGTTCAATCACCTGCATTAAGTAAGAGAAAACAGTTAAGCACAAAGACATAATAAAATGTATACACAAAGAATAAAGGCATAATGCAATTAAGAAAACAGTTAAGCACAAAGACAAAATAAAATGCATTAAAAAATAAATACTCACTATCATTTTCATTCTCATTCTCATTCTCACTATCACTATCACTATCTTTTGAGTAGAAATCTGGATTCTCATCGAAGGGTGTAGGCTCATCATCGTTGTCATTCTCGGTATGGAGATTCTCGAGCATACTTATGTCATGTAGATTCACCACTGACTCACCCCGAGTTTCTACATCATTCCCAAGGTCCTCAAGATCAACCGGTTCTAAATCAAAGTGTCCGAAGTCCTCTTGCTCTTGATAGAAAATTCCCTCGTACGTTAAAGGGTTAATGTTGTTGTAATCGTCCTCGGAGGGAATCGGTAGGTTACCATGTGGCGATACCTGGAACACGACTTCCCAGCCCTGGAGTTCCGCTTTCTGGCATGGGTAGGGCAAATAATAAACTTGGTTGGCTTGGTGAGCAACAACAAAGACGTCGGCTCCGCTATAGGTGGTTGAAGGCCTAACTTCAACTAACCCAATGGAAGGGGTACTTCTCAGTCCACCCCTTGGGTCAAACCAGTGGCACTTGAACACAACAAGATTGAGTTCGACATTCGTACGATTGAAGGTCAGCTCGTATACATTCTCTAACCTTCCGTAGTAATCAAGGGAATCGGCTCCTTTGGTGAACACCCCAGTATTTACCGTTTTTGCATTCGTTCGCCCTTTCTGGTGCGTCTCTGTATGGAAGCGAAACCCATTCACATCATACTTCTCATACTTCATGACGACACTGTTACAACCTTGGGAAACACATTTCAGCTCATCTGACATCTCAACGTTGGGATCAGCTCCCTACAGGTACAAGAGGAATTTGTTGCGTTCAGTAGTTACGTGGAATAAGAGCGACAAGTCACATATTGCAAGGTAAGAGGGACAGGTTAGAAATTACTTTTTCCATAAACCAGGACACAAAGTTTTTTTTATTTCCGGGAGCACCCTCTTTCAGTAGAGTGTGCAACTCCATGGGAGAGGGATCAGTCGGTCCCGGCCACTGTTCATCCGTGAAATCGCTAAGAAGGAGAAAATAAGCATTAGACGGAGACAGAGTTACTAGTTGCATAGAGAAATAGGGTGTTCACCATTTTACCTAATGAAATCGACCACTTCCTTCATGTTCATAAGCACATAGAGCATTATGCAATCCTTCTCTTCCTTCGGCAACCTATATTTTAGTCCTTTACCGGCCTTGCCACCGGGAAATTGGAATAGTTCGAGATTGGGGTCATTCTTGGGCAGGTCGACATTGTAACGAGAGACCGGGTTATGCATAGTGGGAACATCATCGGGCTAGTAGGTTGTCGCGGCGTCTGCCATCTCCCGAAGGCATGTTGCTTCAGCTATGCATGCTTCAATCTTGGCTTTGTTTCCAGTTATCTTTCGAATATACTTAAACTCTCTCTCAATACAAAATTTCCAACGAAATTGCACTGGCCCCCCCAATAGTGCCTCGTTCGCGAGGTGCACAATGAGATGTGCCATCGGAGTAAATAAGCCTGGCGGAAAGATCATCTCCAAATTGCATAGCAACTCCGGCACCTGAACTTGCAGCTTCTCAACCACCAGAGGACATATCTGCTTAGCACAGAGGGTGCGGAAGAAATGGCTCAACTCCGCAAGCACTCGCCATACTTTTTCGGGGAGATACCCTCGAACCATCACCGGCATCAGCCGCTCAATCCATATATGATAGTCGTGACTCTTGAGCCCGTTGAATTGTCCCGTCAAAATATTGACTCCCTTACTTATATTCGAACATTAACCGTCAGGAAACATCACGACGTATTTGAGCCACCTAAATGACTCCTTCTTTTGGACATTATCAAGGCAGTAGTAGGCATGCGGCTTGAACCAATTCTTTCGACGGACAGTAGGAGGCTGCATGTGTAATCTCTTCCTATCACAAAGCTTCTCAACATCAACTCTAGCCTTGACATTATCCTTTGACTTCCCAGGAATGTTCAGGACTGTGTGAAAAAGGGACTCCCCGACATTCTTTTCGGTGTGCATCACATCGATGTTATGGGGAAGTTCGAGGTCCTTGTAATACACGAGATTCGTTAAGGCTGCCACGTGAGTCCAATTATGCGTTACACCATATCCCGCAAATTGATGGCCAGTTCCCGGCGCCGCGGGCACGAGAGCACGTATCTCGGCATCAACAACTGCACCCTCGAACTTTGGTACCTCTTTTACTTCATGCACAACTTTGCCCTTCTTGAAGTTCTTTCTATCTTCTCTGAACGAATGATTTCTTTTGAGGTACTGTCGATTCGTGTCAAATGCAACATATTTGCGACCCGACTTTAGCCAAAGGAACTCAAGTCGGTGCCTGCACACTGGGCATGGCCACTTACCAGCTGTACACCATCCGCACGTTAGGGCGTACCCGGGCATGTCATGCATAGTATATTGTAACCAAACTTTCATCAAAAAGTTTCTCGTTGATGCTCGGTCGTATGTCAACGTCCCGTGTATCCAAGAGTGGTTCAAATCATCCACAATCGGCTGCATGTAGACACTCAAGTTCTTCCCCGGATACTCAGGTCCTGGAATTATCAGCGACAAAAACATGGTCTTCCGTTGCATTAATACTCCGGGAGGGAGATTGAGCGGAATAACATACACCGGCCAGCAGCTGTACGAGGCCGTCGACATACCATATGGGTTGAAGCCATCTGTTGCTATCGCAATTCTAACATTCCGAGCCTCTCCTGCCCACCGGGGGTATTTGTATCGAAGTTCTTCCATGCCTTACCATCAGATGGATGTCCCATCTTCTTCCGTCCGTGCCCGTCCTCGTATCTTTTCCCCTTCTTGTGCCACGTCATCTGTTTGGCAGTCTCCTCGCTCAAGTAAAGCCGCTGGATTCTTTTTATGAATGGGAGATACTGAAGTATCTTCTTAGCGACCTTCGACTGCCTCACCTGACCATCCTTCCCCTTTATCTCTTCATATCTAGAGGCCTTACAAATGGAGCAGTACTTGTCACCCTCAAACTGTTTCCAAAACAAAAGGCAGCCTTTTGGACAACAATCTATCTTTTCATAATCCATGTTGAGCTCCTTCATGAGTTTCTTCGTTTCGTGAAAGGTTTTAGGCAGACAATGCCCTTCGGGCAACATGTTACCACATGTTCTCAGATTAGCTTCAAAGTGAGAACAGGTGGCGGAGTACTGGCACTTGTCGGCTAGACACTGAGAGATGGCATCGAGCTGAGAAATCTTTGCACCCTCGTACAGAGGCCTCTTAGCCGCGGCCATCATATCAAGGAAGGCCTTCGCGGTTGGCTCCGGTTCCTCCGGTTCTAGCGGTTCCTCCGGTTCTGGTGATTCCTCCCGTGGAGGTGGCGAATTCGGCTGGTCGGCATCGATAAGATCATCTAGCATGTTTCTAATCCCATCGTGCTCATTGCCATTGAGCCGCTGACGCATCACCTCACCTCTGTCACGTTCGTACCGAGCAAAGTCGACTTGCGTGACATAGTTAGACATGTACCCATATTGCAGAAGGTGTTTGTACATGTCATCCTTTCCCTGACGATGACGCTTAGTGCAATGAGCGCAGGGACAAAGTGCCCGAACCATTGCCTTCGAACCACGCGCTAACTCATTCACTAACAAACGAGTGTTCCGTACCCAATCGTCTGTTTTATTAGTCGCACTAATACGGCCACTGTACATCCACCCATTATCAGCCATCCTCTTCTGCTTTGTTGGGAGACAAACAACAAATATAACATTTTATATCAAACAGGAGATTAAATGCTTCATATTTTTACGCATTCATCAACCTACATGTCCAATAGGAAAAGAGGGTCCTAACCAGCCGCCGGATCCGTAGATTGGGTAAGTTCTCCCTGGTTCTACCCCGATCCAAGCAGAATTTCGGCAGCACCTCCCCGCTGCTCTCCCGATACACGTCTAGACAAAAAGCCAAGAGGATGTGCATCCGGAGAACAACGAGGAGGCGCCACCGAAATCCTGTCTCGAATCGAGGTAGAGCCAGGGAGAACCAAACCCAACTACGAATCCGCCGACTGCCCGATAAAAGCCATAAGCGTTACGGTCCAAAATATGCGAGACCACTAATGCGTATTAAGTCGCGTAACGCTTACGGTCGGGATGACGCCTAGGTGACGCGACAGACTTGGTGATCTAGACACAAAAATAAAACCTAGGTACAAGAGAGGCGAACAGATTCTCACCCTCGAAGCGTGATCAAATCGTAGAAGATGATCCGGGACCAGTCGTCGAAGCACTCCCCACGCTCACCCTCCGGTAACTATAAACAACATACCATATACAACATATATTTAGCAAATTTCATCTATTTTACTAAACATGAACTATTGTACATAAGAAAAACTACATACAAACTATAAACTACTACTGCAACCTACTACTAGATACTAGAACCTACTACTGCAAATTTCATCTATTTCATCTAGATACTACAACCTACTACTACAAACTACTAGTACATAAGAAAAATTACATACTACAGACTATAAACCACTACTACAAACTACTAGTTCAAACTACTACTACAAACTAAAACCACAAAGTACAATTATTACAAACTAAAACTAAAACTAAAACTACAAACTAATACAAACTAAAATAAAAACAAGAACAAATTTTAAAAAAAACTAACCAATGGAGGGAGGGTGTGCTCGGTGGAGGGGCGGGGCAGTGCCTAAAGGGGTGGAGCAGTGGGGGAGGTGGCCGGGCAGTGGGGTTGGGGGTGGGGAAGTGGGGGAGGGGTGGGGGAGGGGTGGGGCAGTAGGGGTGGCTGCGGGGTGGTGGTGGCGGCGGTGTACTGGGGGTGGTGGCGGTGGTGTAATGGGGGAAGCGGCAGGGCAGTGGGGAAGTGGGGGTGGCGGCGGGGTGGTGGGGGTGGGGAAGTGGGGGTGGGGAAGTGGGGAAGGGCCGGGGTGGGGCTAGCGGCGGCGGCCCCGAGCTCGGGGACCGGCGGCGGGGTGGTGGGGTGGTGGTGGCGGCGGGGTGGTGGGGGTAGGGAAGTGGGGGAGGGCCGGGGTGGGGAAGTGGGGGAGGGCTCACGGGAGGGAGAGAGGGGGGCTGGCGGCGGCGGCCCCGAGGACGGGGACCGGCGGCGGGTGGCGGCGGGTCGGGGCTTGGGGAGGGGGTTGGGAGGCAGGAGGTGGGGAGCGGGATGGGGAGGGATTGGCGATGGCAACGAGTGGCCCGGCGTGCGCCGCGGGTCAAAAAAAAGGGTGATGCTACGCCGACGGCCAGGCATACGCCGAGGGCAGCCGTCGGCGTAGCTAGGGAATTTTTTTTTAAATGCACATATATCTAGAGACTAAAACATATAAAAAAAGAATAAATTCATTTAGATACACATGTGTAGGACCTAGTGTATAGATACATGTAAAATCTAGCCAAAATTTTCGATTAGACGGTTTCACCTAAACGGGGAGATTCCCCCCTTATACGGGTCCGGAACCTTCGCCTCTAGGTTAGAGCGCATGCATGCGAGGGGGGACACATGCAAGCACCTATATATACCAACCTCTCACCACACCCACACACACATATGCTAGGGGGCACATGCAAGTTTTCATCGCATTCCAATGTTCTCGTGGTCTTCCTCCGGCGAAACCCTGATCTCTGTGCACACTCGGATCGTCTACCCCCCTAGACGTTCCTCTGACAGGGGTAGCCCGGCGTAGCTCTCTCTTGTTTTGTGTTTGTTTAGGTCATAGGGTGATGTCAAACCATGTTGGTTCACAAGTTGGGGCACTATCCTACCCGGTTTCACCTCGACGGGGAGATTCCACCCTCATACGGGTACGGAACCTTCGCCTCTAGGTTAGAGCGCATGCACGCGAGGGGGGACACATGCAAGCACCTATATATACCAACCTCTAACCACACCCACACACACATATGCTAGGGGGCACATGCAAGTTTTCATCTCATTCCAATGTTCTCGTGGTCTTCCTCCGGCGAAACCCTGATCTCTGTGCACACTCGGATCGTCTACCCCCCTAGACGTTCCTCTGACAGGGGTAGCCCGGCGTAGCTATCTCTTGTTTTGTGTTTGTTTAGGTCATAGGGTGATGTCAAACCATGTTGGTTCACAAGTTGGGGCACTATCCTACCCGGTTTCACCTCGACGGGGAGATTCCACCCTCATATGGGTACGGAACCTTCGCCTCTAGGTTAGAGCGCATGCACGCGAGGGGGGACACATGCAAGCACCTATATATACCAACCTCTCACCACACCCACACACACATATGCTAGGGGGCACATGCAAGTTTTCATCTCATTCCAATGTTCTCGTGGTCTTCCTCCGGCGAAACCCTGATCTCTGTGCACACTCGGATCGTCTACCCCCCTAGACGTTCCTCTGACAGGGGTAGCCCGACGTAGCTCTCTCTTGTTTTGTGTTTGTTTAGGTCATAGGGTGATGTCAAACCATGTTGGTTCACAAGTTGGGGCACTATCCTACCCGGTTTCACCTTGACGGGGAGATTCCACCCTCATACGGGTACGAAACCTTCGCCTCTAGGTTAGAGCGCATGCACGCGAGGGGGGACACATGCAAGCACCTATATATACCAACCTCTCACCACACCCACACACACATATGCTAGGGGGCACATGCAAGTTTTCATCTCATTCCAATGTTCTCGTGGTCTTCCTCCGGCGAAACCCTGATCTCTGTGCACACTCGGATCGTCTACCCCCCTAGACGTTCCTCTGACAGGGGTAGCCCGGCGTAGCTCTCTCTTGTTTTGTGTTTGTTTAGGTCATAGGGTGATGTCAAATCATGTTGGTTCACAAGTTGGGGCACTATCCTACCCGGTTTCACCTCGACGGGGAGATTCCACCCTCATACGGGTACGGAACCTTCGCCTCTAGGTTAGAGCGCATGCACGCGAGGGGGGACACATGCAAGCACCTATATATACCAACCTCTCACCACACCCACACACACATATGCTAGGGGGCACATGCAAGTTTTCGTCTCATTCCAATGTTCTCGTGGTCTTCCTCCGGCGAAACCCTGATCTCTGTGCACACTCGGATCGTCTACCCCCCTAGACGTTCCTCTGACAGGGGTAGCCCGGCGTAGCTCTCTCTTGTTTTGTGTTTGTTTAGGTCATAGGGTGATGTCAAACCATGTTGGTTCACAAGTTGGGGCACTATCCTACCCGGTTTCACCTCGACGGGGAGATTCCACCCTCATACGGGTACGGAACCTTCGCGTCTAGGTTAGAGCGCATGCACGCGAGGGGGGACACATGCAAGCACCTATATATACCAACCTCTCACCACACCCACACACACATATGCAAGGGGGCACATGCAAGTTTTCATCTCATTCCAATATTCTCGTGGTCTTCCTCCGGCAAAACCCTGATCTCTGTGCACACTCGGATCGTCTACCCCCCTAGACGTTCCTCTGACAGGGGTAGCCCGACGTAGCTCTCTCTTGTTTTGTGTTTGTTTAGGTCATAGGGTGATGTCAAACCATGTTGGTTCACAAGTTGGGGCACTATCCTACCCGGTTTCACCTCGACGGGGAGATTCCACCCTCATACGGGTACGGAACCTTCGCGTCTAGGTTAGAGCGCATGCACGCGAGGAGGGACACATGCAAGCACCTATATATACCAACCTCTAACCACACCCACACACACATATGCTAGGGGGCACATGCAAGTTTTCATCTCATTCCAATGTTCTCGTGGTCTTCCTCCGGCGAAACCCTGATCTCTGTGCACACTCGGATCGTCTACCCCCCTAGACGTTCCTCTGACAGGGGTAGCCCGGCGTAGCTCTCTCTTGTTTTGTGTTTGTTTAGGTCATAGGGTGATGTCAAACCATGTTGGTTCACAAGTTGGGGCACTATCCTACCCGGTTTCACCTCGACGGGAAGATTCCACCCTCATACGGGTACGGAACCTTCGCCTCTAGGTTAGAGCGCATGCACGCGAGGGGGGACACATGCAAGCACCTATATATACCAACCTCTCACCACACCCACACACACATATGCTAGGGGGCACATGCAAGTTTTCGTCTCATTCCAATGTTCTCGTGGTCTTCCTCCGGCGAAACCCTGATCTCTGTGCACACTCGGATCGTCTACCCCCCTAGACGTTCCTCTGACAGGGGTAGCCCGGCGTAGCTCTCTCTTGTTTTGTGTTTGTTTAGGTCATAGGGTGATGTCAAACCATGTTGGTTCACAAGTTGGGGCACTATCCTACCCGGTTTCACCTCGACGGGAAGATTCCACCCTCATACGGGTACGGAACCTTCGCCTCTAGGTTAGAGCGCATGCACGCGAGGGGGGACACATGCAAGCACCTATATATACCAACCTCTCACCACACCCACACACACATATGCTAGGGGGCACATGCAAGTTTTCATCTCATTCCAATATTCTCGTGGTCTTCCTCCGGCAAAACCCTGATCTTTGTGCACACTCGGATCGTCTACCCCCCTAGACGTTCCTCTGACAGGGGTAGCCCGGCGTAGCTCTCTCTTGTTTTGTGTTTGTTTAGGTCATAGGGTGATGTCAAACCATGTTGGTTCACAAGTTGGGGCACTATCCTACCCGGTTTCACCTCGACGGGGAGATTCCACCCTCATACGGGTACGGAACCTTCGCCTCTAGGTTAGAGCGCATGCACGCGAGGGGGGACACATGCAAGCACTTCATGTGGTCGTGGTGAGTGCTATTGAGAACCACATGCGATAATAACACTTACAAACATATAGAAATTTCTCGGGGTGTGAGAAGATTCGCAACGACATTTCATGTGGACGTGTAGACTGCTATTCAGAGGGTACGAAATTATCCAATTAATAAAAAAATATATAAATAATTGATGCAAATACAAAATATATGAAAAATAGAAAAGGCTACGCCGAGGGTGACCGTCGGCGTACATTGCTGGTACGCCGAGGGTGGCCGTCGGCGTATGCTATGCCGAGGGTCGCCATCGGCCTAACCGACGGCACCGTTAGCGCGCCGTCCGTGCTTCCCGGCATGTGCCACGCGTCCGCTTGCTACGCCGAGGGCCGCCACTACGCCGAGGGTGACCGTCGGTGTAGTGTATACTACGCCGACGGCTTGGCTACGCCGAGGGCTGGCCAGTTGGGCTGGCCTGGTGCGGTGCTACGCCGACGGCCCCGACGTTTGGCCGTCGGCGTAGCTGACGGCCGTCGGCGCATCTGGCCATTCCTGTAGTGATTTGTGGTATTCGGGCCTCATCAATCCCGAATATCTAATGCTGAAGCCCAATTACTACATCCGAATGAAGCGTAAGAGATAAGTGGAGGAGAAGTGGATTGGTTTTTTTCATTCTTCAAGAACTTCATATCTGGCCGAGATTTATGAAAGGTTTGCTTGGATTTATTAAAAGTGTGTTTGGATTTATGCATGACGATGGCTAGGACTAGGAGGGGCGATGGCATGTGCGCGTCGATCCATCAACAACCGGTTTCTCTCTTTCCTCGTGGCGAGGCGCTCGATGGTTTTACACGCTTACTTTTCTCTCTTTCCGGCCCATCTAATCATTCTTCTCCTCTGAGCACTCTCCTCGCCCCTCCCATGCATGTGTAAACTGGACCATTGTTTCTCGATAACAAAGATAGCCCGAGAACACGATCAACAATGTCTCACATACATTGTATTGTATGACGAAATGCCTCCTCACTATCCAAGGCAAGTGCACTAACAAAATATATCATCGGCAGTCTTAAAACATGACGTGCGTCCAAAGTTATTTTTCAATAAGAAAAGAAAACAATAATGCACGGTCAAGTCACTGATCATGGAGCACATTAGTTACGTTGAAAGTAAACGATACTGAAAGTGATTTCTTCCTCGCAGGAAAAGGGACGAGATAGGGAGACATGTAGCTCCCATCCTTTTTAATCTAGTGGTAGATGTTTTCTCTAGATCCTTTTTAATCTAGTGGTAGATGCTTTCTCTAGAATGCTAATTATGGGCAGTGCAATCAATTTCATTAGACATCTGTGTCCTAACTTTAAACCTGGAGGTGTGGCCCATCTATCATATACAGATGACACACTCCTGTTTTAGGAAATGACTCTGTGGTGGCAATTAACTATAAGTGGATTGTAACTTGTTTCGAACAATTGTTAGGGATGAGGATTAACTACCATAAGAGTGAGTTGATTCCTACTGACATGTTAGAAGAGGAGGTGAAACCTTTTATGGATATCTTTCAATGTGTTAGTGGGAAGTTCCTAGTGAAATACCTAGGAGTTCCTCTAACATTATGATAAACTTAGTAGAGAGGATTTACAACCTCTGATAGAGATCCTTATTAAAGCATCACCGGGTGGAGGGGTAAAATTTTGTCCTCTAAAGCTAAAAGAATTCTAGTACATACTTGTTCAGCAAGTATACCTATAGACTTGTCCTTTATTTTTATTTCCTAAGTGGGCCTTAAATTTGATTAGTACTGAGATTTCTAACTTCTTCTGGGATGACGAGGAAGGAAGTCATAAGATTCACTTAGCAAACTAGTCCTCTATGTGTATGAGGAAAGAGTTTGGAGGTTTATGAATCCCCAACTTACATGACCTAAACCTTCGTCTGCTAGGCTCTTTGATTAAGAGATATATTAAATGAGGGGTCTCTTTGGAAAAGAGTTATTGACTCTAAGTGTAAAACAAAGAACCCACATATTTGTGATGTGGCTTCTAGGGATGTTAAATTAGGGTATAAATGAAGTGTGGGTAATGGAAAAGCTTATTAAATTCTGGGATGATGTATGGTTTGGGAATTCTCCTTTACCACCCAATTCTGAAATCTTTACTTTATGTCAAACCAATAAAACCAAGACCATACATGATGTGTGGGATGGTGAACAGCTGAGGAGTGGTATTAGGAGATCCTTTACTGTTGAAATGGTGAATAGATGAGGTATGATTTTAGGAGAACCTTTACTATTGAAATGGTGGTACAATGGCAAGAAGTATTAGAAATTACCAAGAACATTATCTTTTTTAAGGATGGTGATTAATTGATTTGGCAGTATGAAACTAATGATGCTTATTCTACCAGCTCCATGTATGCTATAGTGAATTTTAGAGCTATAAGACAAATGTTCCTTCTTGCTATGTGGAATCTTAAAATTGCACCTAGAGTTCAGGTTTTTCCATGGTTTTTATCATAATAAAATTATGACCAGAGACAACTTGAGAGTTAGCGGGTAGCTAAACCTATGGAATGTGAACTCTGCAAAGAATTTGAATCTATTCATCACCTCTTTTCTGAATGCATACTATCTAGATTACCGTGGGATGGTGTGTTTGAGGTTTTTGGTGCTCCATTCAATAACTTTGAAGATATTGCATCTAAATGGCTCTGCCATAACGCTTCATGCATTTCAATGTAGTTACTCCTGTCATTTTGTGGAGTATATGGAATAATTGAAATAGTTTAGTTTTTAATAGAATTACTTGGATTAATATGAAACAGGTATGTGTTGGAGATATGCCCAAGAGGCAATAATAAAGTGGTTATTATCATATCTTCATACTTATGATAAATGTTTACATACCATGCTATAATTGTATTAACAGGAAACATTAATACTTGTGTGATTTGTAAACATAAAAGAGTC
The DNA here is from genome assembly GCA_916181665.1 of Avena sativa. Taxonomy (NCBI): domain Eukaryota; kingdom Viridiplantae; phylum Streptophyta; class Magnoliopsida; order Poales; family Poaceae; genus Avena; species Avena sativa. Next base: position 384,778,851 of record OV702284.1, read on the forward strand.
CCTAGTAAAGCCTCTTGTTAAACTAGCTTGTTGGTTAATATATAATCATGGTTTCCTGATCATGAACATAGAGATGTTATTAACAACAGGGTCATATCATTAGGAGAATGATGTGATGGACATACTCCTATAGTTAAGCGTAGCATAAAAATCAAGTCATTTAATATAGTTCATTTGCTATAAGCTTTCTGATACATAGTAACCTAATTCCTTCGACCATGAGATCATGCATATCACCTTCACCGGAAGGATGCTTTGATGACATCAAACACCACACCGTAACTGGGTGGCTATAAAGGTGGCATTGAGTGTTCGGAAAGTGTCAGTTGAGACACATGGATCAAGAGTGGGATTTGTCCATCCATATGACGGATAGATATACTCTGGGCCCTCTCGGTGGAATGTCATCCAATTAGCTTGCAAGCATGTGACTGGATCACAAGGGATCACATATCACGGGAACGAGAAAAGAGTACTTATCGGTAACAAGGTTGAACTAGGTATGCAGAGATACCGACGATCATAACCTCGGATAAGTAAACTATCGTGAGACAAAGGGAAATTGGTATCGTATGTAAGTGGTTCATTCGATCGCAAAGTAATCATAGAAATATGTGGGAACCATATGAATTTCCAGATTCCTCTATTGGTTATTGATCGGAGAAGTGTCTCGATCATGTCTGCATAATTCACGAACCGTAGGGAGACACACTTAAGGATTCGACGTTGTTTGAGTAGTTATGGAATGATGAGAAAGAGACCGAATGTTGTTCAGAGTCTCGGATGGGATCCGGGATATCACGAGGAGATCCGGAATGGTCCGGAGAATAAGATTCATATAAGGAAAGTCCTGTTTCGGAGTTGGGGAATGTTTCCGGTGTTTTCATCGGGAATGTTCTAGAAGGTTCCGGAATGTCCGGCACTCCGGAGGGGAAGGGTACATGTATGTGTTGTATCAAGTTGGTATGATTGCATCATGTACTAAGTGTCATCACTGTTCCAAATAAAGGATTAATTCAAATCCTAGTTTGAAAAGTCAAATAGCTAAATTGAAAAGTCAAACGGCTAAATTTGGAAAGAGGAAAAGAGGAGGAAGGTGAAACCGAGTTGGGGAGGGAGTCCCTCCTCCCCAAGCCGGCGCACCACCCAAGCCGAGTTGGGGAGGGACTCCACTCCCTCCCCTTGGCCGCCGGCCCCTCCACCTATATAAGGAAGGGCAGGGCTCCCTCCTAGACACACAATCTTGCCCCCTCTAAACCTAACCCTAGCCGCCGCCGGCCACCATAGCCGCCGCCGCCCTAGGGTTTGCCCAAGCCGCCGACTTGGGGAAATCCCCTTGCCCTAGCCGCCGGCCTAGCTCCCTCTACTTGGTGCCTCTAAACCCTAGATCACCAAGGCTCTCTCATAGTCCACCATACTCGCCCCGGCTTAAGGCGAAGCCCTGCGAGATCTCCCCTCTACTTCCGGTACCACGCCGTCGTGCTGCCAGAATCGCGAGGAGAGTGCTACAACCTCCGCTGCCTGCTGGAACAAGGGAGAGGAAGGTCTTCGTCGAGTACCGAACGTGTAACCGACTGCGGAAGCGCTGCCGGAACGCAGCGCCGGAAGGATCGTCTACACGATCTTGAGATCGGCAAGTGTACGACTACATCACCCACGAGAATCTGCTCTCGTTAACCGCTTTGGAATCTTCGAGGGTGAGTTCCTCTATCGACTCGTTGCTACAATCTAGTAGATAGATCTTGGCTTGTTTGTTTGCATGCGGTAGAAATTTTTTTGTTTTCCATGCTACGAACCCCTACAGTGGTATCAGAGCCGTGTCTATATGTAGATCTGTTGCACGAGTAGAACACAATGGTCATTGTGGGCGTTGATGCTTTTATTGTCGATTGCTTCTTGTGTACTTTGCATCTTTCGGTATGTTGGGATGAAGCGGCCCGGGCTAACCTTACATGACATCGTTCATGAGACTTGCTCCACGCTTGACATGCAACTTGTATTGCATAAGTGGCTTTGCGGGTGCATGTTTCTCCTAGCATAGTTAAGATCCAATTTACAATGGGTGATTAACAATACTAGTATCAATGTTGTGGTTCTTGTTCGTAAGTTAGAACGACACTTATTGAAAGCCCCAAACCACGTAAAACATGCAAAGAAAGTAGAGGCGTCTAACTTTGTTTTGCAGGGGTGTGCTGTGATGTGATATGGCCATGATTGTGATTATATTTGATGTATGCAATGTTCCTTATTGTAAGTTGGCAACCGGCAGGAGCCATATGGTTGTCTTTAAATTCTGTTAAGACCCGCATGTTTATTCAAAGTAGTTGTAATAGTTGAAGCTGGTGGACGACAACCATGGAGCGGCGTCATTGACCTTGATGCAATGCCGGTGATGATGGAGATCATGTTCGTGCTTGAAGATGGAGATCGGAAGCACAAGAAGAAAGGCCATATCATATCACATATTATGAATTGCATGTGATGTTAATCCTTTTATGCATCTTGTATTGCTTAGTTTACGACGGTAGCATTATAAGATGATCCCTCAAGCACACAATTTCAAGTTTAGAGTGTTCATCCTTAGTAAGCACCGTTGCTAAATCTCGTTGTTTCGAAGCACCACGTGATGATCGGGTGTGTTAGATTCTGTGAGTGTATACAACGTGAGCAAGCCAGATTTGCTCATGCGGAAGCTAAGGTTTGATCTTGACGAGCCTAGCATGTACAGACATGGTCTCGGAACACGGATCACCGAAAGGTAAAGCATGAGTCATATAGTAGATATGATGAACATGTTGATTGTTCGCCATTGAAGCTACATCAACTCTCGTGATGATCGGTTTTGATATGGTGGATTTGGTTCGTGTGATCACTAAAACAATGTGAGGGATATTGTTTTGAGTGGGAGTTCAACAGCAATATAATTAAAAGTTGAACACTATTTATCATAAATTAAATCAAAGTGAATTGCATAGTTGTTGTAGTCATTGGCATCCGTTTACCACCTTGCGGTTAGTTATAATTGAGATGATAGAACTATATAATTCTGGTTAGTTACTTTACGAACTGGTATCGTATTGTTTTGAAGTGTTAATCTAAAGTTTTAAAAGTCCTATTGCAAACTTTCAGTAAGTTCCGGTTACTCCATGAAGTTTAATAATTGGTATTAAAACAAGAGTGACAATTCCAAGAGTTAGTGTATGAGTATCATGTTTGTCTCCATGATTCTTGATATTCAAAGGATTGTCTTAATATCAAGGTTATCTAGGATCTGAAAGAGTTGTTTCAGAAACCATGATGTGTGGAAGATATTGTGATATCTGAAACGAAATTTTGGTTGCAACATGATAGAGTATAATATGGTAAAAGACATGTTCTCATATTTGATGAGAATTTGCAAAAGGTTGGAGACACTAGTTGTCCTAAACCTCCAAAAGGTTTTGGAGAGCAACATTATACTCGCGATTCACTGGTACAAGCTAAAAGTAGCTTGATCATGGATAATTCCATGATGAGGGTGAATATTTGATGTAGGTAAAATGTTTACTACACCAAGAGATTACTAAAGAAAGGAATTTGAAAGAACACCAAACATTTGATAATGGTGATCTACTTCAAAGTGCAAGTCCAAAGACATTGGTATTTAACTATACACGCTTTGGACTATGTGTCATATGTATGACTCCACTATTGATGTTGATAGATTCTTTCAAACTGAAAAGGAAATACTGAAAGAGAATCTCATAAGTATGTGGCAGAAAAGAAAAGACTAGAATTGTTCAGCTTAAGTATATAGATGATATACATGTTATGGCTGTATTCTTTGCTTCTTAAACAATGTGGTTCTTAAGTATTTGATACTTAATTTGTTGGTATGAATCGTCATACGAAACAACACAATTCATGAACTACAATGGCCTAAGTAACTAGCAAAAGAATATGTGATGATGTTCATCGAGAACAAATAAAGGGTTATTGTGTTGCTCGTTAAACATCAAAGCTTGCCTTCAGGATTTGTTTTATCAGGTATTATGAGAACAAAAGGGTTGTTCAAATAATTTCCGTAATCCATAAAAGATGGATGATTCACAAATCTCGTTGGAGAAATCACATCCATAAAACTAGTGCTAAAAATGTCGAAAGACAAATTGATTGAAAGATCACTTAGGAAGTGACATCGCAGTTTAAATTATATTGGAAAGAAAACATGAAGAAACTCCATGTGGATGGAATTTTAGAGTCTTTTGATTTTTGATCAAATGACGCTTGTGAAACTTTCCTAGAGATAATTAAAACTTCGTTCATAGGCCAAAAGGGAACGAATGACTAGCTTATTGGAACTTGTACATATTGTTGTACGAAATCCATTATGTGTAGTCAAGAGCGATGAATTTCAACTTCATATGCTTTCTCCAAAAATTTGAGTGAATATATGAATATTTACTTAATAAGGATGAAGTATGAAACATTTGAAAAGTTCAAAGATTTTCAAGATGAAGTGCAAAATCATTGTAACAAGAATATAAACAGTTTATGATAAAGATCATAAAGGAAGATATTTGAGTTACAAAGTTTAGCATAATACCTAAGATTTATGGAATCGTTCTGTGGATTTGCATTTCCCGAAACACCATAAGTGTATGGAGCGTTCGAGATATGTAATTAAACCTTGTTTGACATGGTAAGATCAAAGGTGTAATTCATAGAACTGTCATTATATTTTAAAGATTAAATCTTTAGAGACTACCGTTTTTCCACTAAAAAGAGCTCCATCATAATCCGTTGAATTGACACCATATAAAGTTATGGTTTGGGATAAAACCCAAGTTGTCCTTTCTTAAACATTGGTATGCTATGCATAAGAAAGATGTTTGCAACCAAAGTCGGATGAACCTGTCTTTGTTAAGTATTCCTCCATAACACCGGAGAGAAAAGTGTTTGTCGCTTAAAACGTCAAGTTTCTTAGAGAAGGAATTTTTCGTGAAAAGTTAAGTGGGAGGACAATAGAACTTTGATAAGGTTAAAAGAACCTTAGCTATATGTGCAAAGTTGCGCAGCGCCGAAAAGTGTTCCGGAGGTAGCAACAATGCTCATGGCTCACGTACCTCAAAGGTTGTGGTCACGGAGATCCAAGTTCCTATTGAAACAAGTAGGTCGGATGAACAATCGAATACCAAGATTTGAGAGTTAAATCATTATTTGACAATAATGATCCGACTACATGCAAAGAAGCGATGATGAGCCCTGACTCCGTCAAATGGCTTGAAGCCATAAAATCCCTGATAGTTCCATACATGAGAAATCAAGTTTTGAACTTGAAGGACCCTCGAGAAAGGTGTAAGACCTTACAAGTCGTGTTTGGATCTATAAAGAAATAGACATGGATGTTTTAAATCTATGAAATAGTCGACATGTTGGGAAAAAGTTCACAACAATGTTCAAAGGGTTGACTATGATAAGATTTGATCTTTCATAGTGATATTTAGTCTAGATGGATTAGTGTAGCAACCACTACATATAATTTTGTTATATGGTAGTTGAATAAACAAAACAAGTTCTTCTAATAGAATTGTTACCTAGGACATGTGAATAACATGGTCCATAGGGGTTTTTGTTAATTCAAAGGATGCTAAAAGCGTATGCAAACTTCAATGGTTGAAGTAAGCATAGCGGATTTGGAATCTTCACTATGATGAAACTGTTAAAAGAGTTTAAATTCATCAGAGACAATGAAGATGCTTGCATTTGCAAGAAATTAAGTGGGAGCGCTAAGACATATTTCTAATACATTATGTGGAGGACATATTGTTGATTGGAAAAGATGTATCTTTTATTAACACATATTAAGAATTTCATCCTGATGAAAGACTTAGGCAAAACCCAAATATTTGGCATGAATAGACGCTAATATGGTTGTGCCAGAAGTACATAGACGAGATATTGAATGAGCTCAATATAGAAACTACAAGAAAGTTTCTTGTCGCACAGAAAGGATTGAATGAGTTCAATATTGATGATATATTCAAATGTACTGACATTTGGTAAATGAAACAAGATTCAAGTATAGATTGATACTTGATCACAAAGAGTATTTATATCAATCATACTGTGATATGTACAAATCCAGATATGTCCTATGCTCTAAATGTTGTGAGCATATACCAGAATGATTCATAAGATGATCATTGGACAATAGTAAGAATATTCTTATGATCTTTTGGAAGAACTAAGAGTATATTATTTGTAGAAGTGACAAATAGATGGTTAGTTCATTGTAAAAGTACTACATTGATACTAGTTTTGTCACAAAGTACAAATTAAGTTTATCTCAATCTAAACCAAGGGTGGCACAATATAATGGAAAGTGAGTTCCATAATGGATTTGGATGAGTTCCAAAGTTAAGACATTGTGACAGATACTACAACAAAAGGCTAAGTATATGACTGCTATAATAGCAGGTAAAGAGGGCATTTGTGTTAAGTAGTTTGTTATCAAACTAGGTGTAGTTCACAGCGGGATAATACTATGAAGATATATTGTACGACAATATTATCAACATGTTTTAACCCCAAAGAACTAAATGTCTCACCAAAGGACCAAAATTATACAAAGCCATCTCATTAGAGAATGAGTGATGCGTAGAGACGCAAAGACATGCAATTACACACAGACCTGGAAGTGGCAGATCCGGAGATCAGTTGACCGCTAGCAATCGTGTACATACAACACCAGAAAGCCATAGGTGTTGAGTACACAAAGGTTTGAAACTAGATTATTGACTCTAGTGCAAGTGGGAGACTGTTGGAGATATGCCCAAGAGGCAATAATAAAGTGGTTATTATCATATCTTCATACTTATGATAAATGTTTACATACCATGCTATAATTGTATTAACAGGAAACATTAATACTTGTGTGATTTGTAAACATAAAAGAGTCCCTAGTAAAGCCTCTTGTTAAACTAGCTTGTTGGTTAATATATAATCATGGTTTCCTGATCATTAACATAGAGATGTTATTAACAACAGGGTCATATCATTAGGAGAATGATGTGATGGACATACTCCTATAGTTAAGCGTAGCATAAAAATCAAGTCATTTAATATAGTTTATTTGCTATAAGCTTTCTGATACATAGTAACCTAATTCCTTCGACCATGAGATCATGCATATCACCTTCACCGGAAGGATGCTTTGATGACATCAAACACCACACCGTAACTGGGTGGCTATAAAGGTGGCATTGAGTGTTCGGAAAGTGTCGGTTGAGACACATGGATCAAGAGTGGGATTTGTCCATCCATATGACGGATAGATATACTCTGGGCCCTCTCGGTGGAATGTCATCCAATTAGCTTGCAAGCATGTGACTGGCTCACAAGGGATCACATATCACGGGAACGAGAAAAGAGTACTTATCGGTAACAAGGTTGAACTAGGTATGCAGAGATACCGACGATCATAACCTCGGATAAGTAAACTATCGTGAGACAAAGGGAAATTGGTATCGTATGTAAGTGGTTCATTAGATCGCAAAGTAATCGTAGAAATATGTGGGAACCATATGAATTTCCAGATTCCTCTATTGGTTATTGATCGGAGAAGTGTCTCGATCATGTCTGCATAATTCACGAACCGTAGGGAGACACACTTAAGGATTCGACGTTGTTTGAGTAGTTATGGAATGATGAGAAAGAGACCGAATGTTGTTCAGAGTCTCAGATGGGATCCGGGATATCACGAGGAGATCCGGAATGGTCCGGAGAATAAGATTCATATAAGGAAAGTCATGTTTCGGAGTTGGGGAATGTTTCCGGTGTTTTCATCGGGAATGTTCTAGAAGGTTCCGGAATGTCCGGCACTCCGGAGGGGAAGGGTACATGGATGTGTTGTATCAAGTTGGTATGATTGCATCATGTACTAAGTGTCATCGCTGTTCCAAATAAAGGATTAATTCAAATCCTAGTTTGAAAAGTCAAATAGCTAAATTGAAAAGTCAAACGGCTAAATTTGGAAAGAGGAAAAGAGGAGGAAGGTGAAACCGAGTTGGGGAGGGAGTCCCTCCTCCCCAAGCCGGCGCACCACCCAAGCCGAGTTGGGGAGGGACTCCACTCCCTCCCCTTGGCCGCCGGCCCCTCCACCTATATAAGGAAGGGCAAGGCTCCCTCCTAGACACACAATCTTGCCCCCTCTAAACCTAACCCTAGCCGCCGTCGGCCACCATAGCCGCTGCTGCCCTAGGGTTTGCCCAAGCCGCCGACTTGTGGAAATCCCCTTGCCCTAGCCGCCGGCCTAGCTCCCTCTACTTGGTGCCTCTAAACCCTAGATCACCAAGGCTCTCTCATAGTCCACAATACTCGCCCGGGCTTAAGGCGAAGTCCTGCGAGATCTCCCCTCTACTTCCGGTACCACGCCGTCGTGCTGCCAGAATCGCGAGGAGAGTGCTACAACCTCCGCTGCCTGCTGGAACAAGGGAGAGGAAGGTCTTCGTCAAGTACCGAACGTGTGACCGACTGCGGAAGCGCTGCCGGAACGCAGCGCCGGAAGGATCGTCTACGCGATCTTGAGATCGGCAAGTGTACGACTACATCACCCACGAGAATCTGCTCTCGTTAACCGCTTTGGAATCTTCGAGGGTGAGTTCCTCTATCGACTCGTTGCTACAATCTAGTAGATAGATCTTGGCTTGTTTGTTTGCATGCGGTAGAATTTTTTTTGTTTTCCATGCTACGAACCCCTACAGTGGTATCAGAGCCGTGTCTATATGTAGATCTGTTGCACGAGTAGAACACAATGGTCATTGTGGGCGTTGATGCTTTTATTGTCGATTGCTTCTTGTGTACTTTGCATCTTTCGGTATGTTGGGATGAAGCGGCCCGGGCTAACCTTACATGACATCGTTCATGAGACTTGCTCCACGCTTGACATGCAACTTGTATTGCATAAGTGGCTTTGCGGGTGCATGTTTCTCCTAGCATAGTTAAGATCCAATTTACAATGGCTGATTAACAATACTAGTATCAATGTTGTGGTTCTTGTTCGTAAGTTAGAACGACACTTATTGAAAGCCCCAAACCACGTAAAACATGCAAAGAAAGTAGAGGCGTCTAACTTTGTTTTGCAGGGGTGTGCTGTGATGTGATATGGCCATGATTGTGATTATATTTGATGTATGCAATGTTCCTTATTGTAAGTTGGCAACCGGCAGGAGCCATATGGTTGTCTTTAAATTCTGTTAAGACCCGCATGTTTATTCAAAGTAGTTGTAATAGTTGAAGCTGGTGGACGACAACCATGGAGCGGCGTCATTGACCTTGATGCAATGCCGGTGATGATGGAGATCATGTTCGTGCTTGAAGATGGAGATCGGAAGCACAAGAAGAAAGGCCATATCATATCACATATTATGAATTGCATGTGATGTTAATCCTTTTATGCATCTTGTATTGCTTAGTTTACGACGGTAGCATTATAAGATGATCCCTCAAGCACACAATTTCAAGTTTAGAGTGTTCATCCTTAGTAAGCACCGTTGCTAAAGCTCGTTGTTTCGAAGCACCACGTGATGATCGGGTGTGTTAGATTCTGCGAGTGTATACAACGTGAGCAAGCCAGATTTGCTCATGCGGCAGCTAAGGTTTGATCTTGACGATCCTAGCATGTACAGACATGGTCTCGGAACACGGATCACCGAAAGGTAAAGCATGAGTCATATAGTAGATATGATGAACATGTTGATTGTTCGCCATTGAAGCTACATCAACTCTCGTGATGATCGGTTTTGATATGGTGGATTTGGTTCGTGTGATCACTAAAACAATGTGAGGGATATTGTTTTGAGTGGGAGTTCAACAGCAATATAATTAAAAGTTGAACACTATTTATCATAAATTAAATCAAAATGAATTGCATAGTTGTTGTAGTCATTGGCATCCGTTTACCACCTTGCGGTTAGTTATAATTGAGATGATAGAACTATAGAATTCTGGTTAGTTACTTTACGAACTGGTATCGTATTGTTTTGAAGTGTTAATCTAAAGTTTTAAAAGTCCTATTGCAAACTTTCAGTAAGTTCCGGTTACTCCATGAAGTTTAATAATTGGTATTAAAACAAGAGTGACAATTCCAAGAGTTAGTGTATGAGTATCATGTTTGTCTCCATGATTCTTGATATTCAAAGGATTGTCTTAATATCAAGGTTATCTAGGATCTGAAAGAGTTGTTTCAGAAACCATGATGTGTGGAAGATATTGTGATATCTGAAACGAAATTTTGGTTGCAACATGATAGAGTATAATATGGTAAAAGACATGTTCTCATATTTGATGAGAATTTGCAAAAGGTTGGAGACACTAGTTGTCCTAAACCTCCAAAAGGTTTTGGAGAGCAACATTATACTCGCGATTCACTGGTACAAGCTAAAAGTAGCTTGATCATGGATAATTCCATGATGAGGGTGAATATTTGATGTAGGTAAAATGTTTACTACACCAAGAGATTACTAAAGAAAGGAATTTGAAAGAACACCAAACATTTGATAATGGTGATCTACTTCAAAGTGAAAGTCCAAAGACATTGGTATTTAACTATACACGCTTTGGACTATGTGTCATATGTATGACTCCACTATTGATGTTGATAGATTCTTTCAAACTGAAAAGGAAATACTGAAAGAGAATCTCATAAGTATGTGGCAGAAAAGAAAAGACTAGAATTGTTCAGCTTAAGTATATAGATGATATACATGTTATGGTTGTATTCTTTGCTTATTAAACAATGTGGTTCTTAAGTATTTGATACTTAATTTGTTGGTATGAATCGTCATACGAAACAACACAATTCATGAACTACAATGGCCTAAGTAACTAGCAAAAGAATATGTGATGATGTTCATCGAGAACAAATAAAGGGTTATTGTGTTGCTCGTTAAACATCAAAGCTTGCCTTCAGGATTTGTTTTATCAGGTATTATGAGAACAAAAGGGTTGTTCAAATAATTGCCGTAATCCATAAAAGATGGATGATTCACAAATCTCGTTGGAGAAATCACATCCATAAAACTAGTGCTAAAAATGTCGAAAGACAAATTGATTGAAAGATCACTTAGGAAGTGACATCGCAGTTTAAATTATATTGGAAAGAAAACATGAAGAAACTCCATGTGGATGGAATTTTAGAGTCTTTTGATTTTTGATCAAATGACGCTTGTGAAACTTTCCTAGAGATAATTAAAACTTCGTTCGTAGGCCAAAAGGGAACGAATGACTAGCTTATTGGAACTTGTACATATTGTTGTACTAAATCCATTATGTGTAGTCAAGAGCGATGAATTTCAACTTCATATGCTTTCTCCAAAAATTTGAGTGAATATATGAATATTTACTTAATAAGGATGAAGTATGAAACATTTGAAAAGTTCAAAGATTTTCAATATGAAGTGCAAAATCATTGTAACAAGAATATAAACAGTTTATGATAAAGATCATAAAGGAAGATATTTGAGTTACAAAGTTTAGCATAATACCTAAGATTTATGGAATCGTTCCGTGGATTTGCATTTCCCGAAACACCATAAGAGTATGGAGCGTTCGAGATATGTAATTAAACCTTGTTTGACATGGTAAGATCAAAGGTGTAATTCATAGAACTGTCATTATATTTTAAAGATTAAATCTTTAGAGACTACTGTTTTTCCACTGAAAAGAGCTCCATCATAATCCGTTGAATTGACACCATATAAAGTTATGGTTTGGGATAAAACCCAAGTTGTCCTTTCTTAAACATTGGTATGCTATGCATAAGAAAGATGTTTGCAACCAAAGTCGGATGAACCTGTCTTTGTTAAGTATTCCTCCATAACACCGGAGGCAAAAGTGTTTGTCGCTTAAAACGTCAAGTTTCTTAGAGAAGGAATTTTTCGTGAAAAGTTAAGTGGGAGGACAATAGAACTTTGATAAGGTTAAAAGAACCTTAGCTATATGTGCAAAGTTGCGCAGCGCCGAAAAGTGTTCCGGAGGTAGCAACAATGCTCATGGCTCACGTACCTCAAAGGTTGTGGTCATGGAGATCCAAGTTCCTATTGAAACAAGTAGGTCGGATGAACAATCGAATACCAAGATTTGAGAGTTAAATCATTATTTGACAATAATGATCCGACTACATGCAAAGAAGCGATGATGAGCCCTGACTCCGTCAAATGGCTTGAAGCCATAAAATCCGTGATAGTTCCATACATGAGAAATCAAGTTTTGAACTTGAAGGACCCTCGAGAAAGGTGTAAGACCTTACAAGTCGTGTTTGGATCTATAAAGAAATAGACATGGATGTTTTACATCTATGAAATAGTCGACATGTTGGGAAAAAGTTCACAACAATGTTCAAAGGGTTGACTATGATAAGATTTAATCTTTCATTGTGATATTTAGTCTAGACGGATTAGTGTAGCAACCACTACATATAATTTTGTTATATGGTAGTTGAATAAACAAAACAAGTTCTTCTAATAGAATTGTTACCTAGGACATGTGAATAACATGGTCCATAGGGGTTTTTGTTAATTCAAAGGATGCTAAAAGCGTATGCAAACTTCAATGGTTGAAGTAAGCATAGCGGAGTTGGAATCTTCACTATGATGAAACTGTTAAAAGAGTTTAAATTCATCAGAGACAATGAAGATGCTTGCATTTGCAAGAAATTAAGTGGGAGCGCTAAGACATATTTCTAATACATTATGTGGAGGACATATTGTTGATTGGAAAAGATGTATCTTTTATTAACACATATTAAGAATTTCATCCTGATGAAAGACTTAGGCAAAACCCAAATATTTGGCATGAATAGACGCTAATATGGTTGTGCCAGAAGTACATAGACGAGATATTGAATGAGTTCAATATAGAAACTACAAGAAAGTTTCTTGTCGCACAGAAAGGATTGAATGAGTTCAATATTAATGATATATTCAAATGTACTGACATTTGGTAAATGAAACAAGATTCAAGTATAGATTGATACTTGATCACAAAGAGTATTTATATCAATCATGCTGTGATATGTACAAATCCAGATATGTCCTATGCTCTAAATGTTGTGAGCATATACCAGAATGATTCATAAGATGATCATTGGACAATAGTAAGAATATTCTTATGATCTTTTGGAAGAACTAAGAGTATATTATTTGTAGAAGTGACAAATAGATGGTTAGTTCATTGTAAAAGTACTACATTGATACTAGTTTTGTCACAAAGTACAAATTAAGTTTATCTCAATCTAAACCAAGGGTGGCACAATATAATGGAAAGTGAGTTCCATAATGGATTTGGATGAGTTCCAAAGTTAAGACATTGTGACAGATACTACAACAAAAGGCTAAGTATATGACTGCTATAATAGCAGGTAAAGAGGGCATTTGTGTCAAGTAGTTTGTTATCAAACTAGGTGTAGTTCACAGCGGGATAATACTATGAAGATATATTGTACGACAATATTATCAACATGTTTTAACCCCAAAGAACTAAAGGTCTCACCAAAGGACCAAAATTATACAAAGCCATCTCATTAGAGAATGAGTGATGCGTAGAGACGCAAAGACATGCAATTACACACGGACCTGGAAGTGGCAGATCCGGAGATCAGTTGACCGCTAGCAATCGTGTACATACAACACCAGAAAGCCATAGGTGTTGAGTACACAAAGGTTTGAAACTAGATTATTGACTCTAGTGCAAGTGGGAGACTGTTGGAGATATGCCCAAGAGGCAATAATAAAGTGGTTATTATCATATCTTCATACTTATGATAAATGTTTACATACCATGCTATAATTGTATTAACAGGAAACATTAATACTTGTGTGATTTGTAAACATAAAAGAGTCCCTAGTAAAGCCTCTTGTTAAACTAGCTTGTTGGTTAATATATAATCATGGTTTCCTGATCATGAACATAGAGATGTTATTAACAACAGGGTCATATCATTAGGAGAATGATGTGATGGACATACTCCTATAGTTAAGCGTAGCATAAAAATCAAGTCATTTAATATAGTTCATTTGCTATAAGCTTTCTGATACATAGTAACCTAATTCCTTTGACCATGAGATCATGCATATCACCTTCACCGGAAGGATGCTTTGATGACATCAAACACCACACCGTAACTGGGTGGCTATAAAGGTGGCATTGAGTGTTCGGAAAGTGTCGGTTGAGACACATGGATCAAGAGTGGGATTTGTCCATCCATATGACGGATAGATATACTCTGGGCCCTCTCGGTGGAATGTCATCCAATTAGCTTGCAAGCATGTGACTGGCTCACAAGGGATCACATATCACGGGAACGAGAAAAGAGTACTTATCGGTAACAAGGTTGAACTAGGTATGCAGAGATACCGACGATCATAACCTCGGATAAGTAAACTATCGTGAGACAAAGGGAAATTGGTATCGTATGTAAGTGGTTCATTCGATCGCAAAGTAATCGTAGAAATATGTGGGAACCATATGAATTTCCAGATTCCTCTATTGGTTATTGATCGGAGAAGTGTCTCGATCATGTCTGCATAATTCACGAACCGTAGGGAGACACACTTAAGGATTCGACGTTGTTTGAGTAGTTATGGAATGATGAGAAAGAGACCGAATGTTGTTCAGAGTCTCGGATGGGATCCATGGGATCCAGGATATCACGAGGAGATCCGGAATGGTCCGGAGAATAAGATTCATATAAGGAAAGTCCTGTTTCGGAGTTGGGGAATGTTTCCGGTGTTTTCATCGGGAATGTTCTAGAAGGTTCCGGAATGTCCGGCACTCCGGAGGGGAAGGGTACATGGATGTGTTGTATCAAGTTGGTATGATTGCATCATGTACTAAGTATCATCGCTGTTCCAAATAAAGGATTAATTCAAATCCTAGTTTGAAAAGTCAAATAGCTAAATTGAAAAGTCAAACGGCTAAATTTGGAAAGAGGAAAAGAGGAGGAAGGTGAAACCGAGTTGGGGAGGGAGTCCCTCCTCCCCAAGCCGGCGCACCACCCAAGCCGAGTTGGGGAGGGACTCCACTCCCTCCCCTTGGCCGCCGGCCCCTCCACCTATATAAGGAAGGGCAGGGCTCCCTCCTAGACACACAATCTTGCCCCCTCTAAACCTAACCCTAGCCGCCGCCGGCCACCATAGCCGCCGCCCTAGGGTTTGCCCAAGCCGCCGACTTGGGGCAATCCCCTTGCCCTAGCCGCCGGCCTAGCTCCCTCTACTTGGTGCCTCTAAACCCTAGATCACCAAGGCTCTCTCATAGTCCACCATACTCGCCCCGGCTTAAGGCGAAGCCCTGCGAGATCTCCCCTCTACTTCCGGTACCACGCCGTCGTGCTGCCGGAGTCGCGAGGAGAGTGCTACAACCTCCGCTGCCTGCTGGAACAAGGGAGAGGAAGGTCTTCGTCGAGTACCGAACGTGTGACCGACTGCGGAAGCGCTGCCGGAACGCAGCGCCGGAAGGATCGTCTACGCGATCTTGAGATCGGCAAGTGTACGACTACATCACCCACGAGAATCTGCTCTCGTTAACCGCTTTGGAATCTTCGAGGGTGAGTTCCTCTATCGACTCGTTGCTACAATCTAGTAGATAGATCTTGGCTTGTTTGTTTGCATGCGGTAGAAATTTTTTGTTTTCCATGCTACGAACCCCTACAGTATGACGCCTAGTTCTAATGAATCTGAGGAATTGGAAGGTTCCATTCAAATATCTAGATGGGGGAAAACTTGGGAGTTTAAATGGAAAATGTCCTTCTCAAGCTAAGAAGCTCTTTGCGCCTACCAACACACTTATCTACAATGGCTTCAAATGGATATCTAGTTGGACATCCACTGTAGAATGGAAGACTCACAGAGGCCGCATGGCGCTGGGGTACCTAACAATATACTAGGAGGAATTGTCTTCTATCCATGTGGTGATCTGATCGGGGAGCTGGAGCAAGTTCTTAGGTGTCTTTGCTTTTGTTTTAGAGCAGTAGCAACAATAGTGTGTGGGGTGCTATGTGTGGACAGTGGACTGCTGTCTTGTTGATGCTTTGGTCATTTTGTTAGTTTGGTTTGTATTTTTCACTTTGATCTGTATAGCTTTCTTTGTTTAGGAAAGAACTCTATGGTTTCATTTAATAAAGTGGAGCTAAAGAGAGATCACTTTTTTATATATTAATTACATCCACATCATGGTTGAGAGATGCATGCATGATACTCCTCCATCGACCGTTCAACGTTGTGTCTTGTATATGCATGTGAGTACCTTTTTTCCATTGGCAACATAACAAAGAATAGTGATAGTAATAGTACCAGCTTGCATATTGGTAGCCAAAACCCGATGATAATAAAAACTTGAGATGAGACTACGACCATCCAACTCGATACACTAATGAAGAATTGATAGAAAAATGTAGAACAAGGAATAATTTTTATCCAATCATATTCCTAGTTTATAATTTTTATTGAATCACAAGAAGCATTATCAACCAACACAACCACTTGGTCCGCCGTAATAAAATGTGTATCCCTTCTTGAAGTCAAAAAGTAACCCGGTTGCGTTGTAGCAGTCTGGTCTGTCAACTACATCGAACACTCGTGTCGTATGCGGGTCCCATGCATGACCCTTGGAGTCGTACATCTTAACATGCTTGAAGTATGCTGATCTCTTAACATCGTTATCTGGAAAGTGACCGCTGCCCATTGGAGGACCCGTTGTAGTGTTTAGGTAATTCACAAATCCAGTTAATGCTTGTATGCGTGATCTTGTGGGGCAAAACTCTCTTGGAAAATGCCCCAAGAATGATGGTTTTTCCAAATCATGGCGGTACAACACCCAATCTCCAGAGTTTGGATCCTATATAGAATCAATCAGGGGTAACAGTCATAAATGATAATAATTTCATGTTTATTGGTCATGTATTGCTAGTTTCTTAACGAAAAACAGAAGGGAAGGCTAGTAGCGTCATTTTTCATTTTTTATAAAACAAGTTGATATATACAAGAGAGGTCTGTAATAAAATTTGATATGTATTGTTAGTCTCTACGAGAAAAAAGTGGGAACCTTGTTTAAGCTAAGCCTCACGTAGTGGTCAGCTTCAGCATAAATAGAGGGGGGAGCAACTGCTTGGCCGGGCACCATTGCTGCTCCTTTCGCGGGAACAAATCCCGCACAATGCAAGTTGTAGCATCCTGGTGATATGGTGTCTTCTGAGCAATGGTACAAGGAAATATTTGTTATGTTGATGTGAAAAAGAAACCTCCATTTATGTATATCATAAAATCACATGGCCTATGCTTACCGTTGCGTATGTAAAGAAGCGAACATCTCTGTTATGGTACAAGGACAGGGAAACCTACAAACCAAACCATAATATAATTAAAGTACAATTTCTTAAAAGTCATTTTAGCTTATCTGAGTGAGTGAGATCTATGTTTCACATGAAATCCAGCTTGAATTAAGCTGTAGTGCCCTCCATCTTCACAATAGATCTGTATAGCTGCTCCAGATTCTTGAGAGTATTGTTGATTTGGTGAACCCCATATACTCATTTCAGCTCGAAGCCCATAGTTTTTTCCTGACGCCGTGTGCCACATTGCGTACTAGTGATAAAAATTAGTTCAAATTAGCGAACTATTCAGAAAAAACTATACATACTATGTAATTTTCTTCTACTTAGTTCATCTGATCATGTACGTATATGCATTTGTATCTAGTTTCCATCCAAATTTCTCCTAACTAACTGGGTATCAGTTCTTGATTAAACACAACTTATGCTTTTGGAGACAAATATATTCCAATAGTTTTTTTTTGTAAATTTCTATTGAAAGTGGGTGCCTTATACGCCTTAAAGTTCCCACAATTTAGCTTGACCAATTATTCCCCTTGGTCCTTAAATTATAGCGTTTTATACATAGAGATAGTCATAGTTTTGTAATTTTTATTATGCATACTTTTATTTTTTTTTGGATTATGTACTTGATAACCATATGCATAAACTTGTTATTTAATGTACATCCACAATATATAATTATTTGGAGAATTAAAATTATCCCCTAAAAGGAGTTTTCTCAAGTTTTATTTTGACTATGTACATATAAAAACTGACAATCTTTAGGGAACCGAAGGAAGTACAAGTCATCTATGCATGTGAATTTAATCGTTACTTATCAAGGACTTGCCACGTGTCATGGTGCTTATATGGGCATGAGAGAGAGAGAGAGAGAGTACATGAGATATAGTGTTGCCTCCACCATTTGTAAATTTGGCTCCCGGGGAGAGGTGGAAAGGTTTAGGTACCGAGAGAGTAGCGTTCTACAAACATCAAAGTTAATTTTGATTAGATATAATAATTTCCTTAGTAGTTCATGAAAGATTTGTTTTCTTTTAACTTCTAGTGATCTAATTTTAAACTTGATACATATAACAAGGAATTGTTACAACTAAATAATCATGTGTTCCCTACAATATTTTTCACTGTCATCTTGTTGAGACACATCATCATTACCTCCACATAGAAAAGAATAGTTAACAATCATTATTAAGTGACCTGAATCCTGATAGATACAAGAATATAAGAAATTAAAGGAGTTTAATATGTCGAATCATACCTTCATATTATTCAACAGATTATCACCACAATCTATTGGTTCACCCAAACTATGGTAGCAAGGTGAGAATAAAAAGCACAATAAAATTGATGTGACAAAATAACCATGACCCATTTGTGCAAGGATGTGTGCTCCTTCAAGAACTCGGGATTGTATCGGCTCTGTGTTCACTTGTTGCTTATCTCGAGAAGAGAATATATATAGTGTAAAGACACGTCCTTTTATGGGAAGTTTTAAATTCATATTGCCGATGGGTCACTCAACATTTAAATATGTCCAACTAATAGATGATTCGTGACATATACTCTTTCGGATATGGATAAAGATTAATTATTCCATCAATGCTAATTAATATATATTTGATCTGTGTTCTCCCCAATTACAACCATTTATACGGCTAAGATTTGGTCTCCACGTTTTCATTTTTGACTAGTCATTGTTTAAAGATTTTTTTTGCGGGGGGAGTCATTGTTTAATGTTTTCAATGTATATCTCAAAACTTGACTTATAAATTTTATTACTAGAAGTTGCTTCATTGTGACTTTACATGTATGGCATGATATGTTCTGCATATCACTTATAACTTTAAACGGTTACATAACAACTAAAAATCATGGTTTATGTGTTTTCTAGTTGTTATCATGGTCTTGGTTTGCCACGATGGTTTCCAGCTTCGGGAACTCCCTATTTTCAAGTTTTCGTGGACATTGTTTTCACGTCCTAGAATGATTTTCTCATACCCATTGGAAACTAGTAAATTGTTACTAGTATGTTGCAAAAACTCCTTATTTTCACGTTTTCTTGTCTTTCTTGTGGGATCACACCGTTTCTGGGTCATGAGACGATTACCCGGTCCATTGGATCTTGGTAAACAGTTATTGAAACGGGCATTTTATACAAATTATTTGATAAGTAAATTTCACTTGTTTGTATGTTACCTTATATATTTGTGCAACTTTTTTTTGTAGTTGTATGTGGTATCATAGTTTTTTCCACCAAAGGTAGGGATCGAAATTCTGCTCCAACAAAGAGCAGGAATTTGCATATTTTCTATCACTAGAATTTTTTTAGAAAAATACTGAAGTAACTTTTTGTCAAAAGAAAACTTGTTTGAAGAGAGCACCTAAGAGCAACTCCAACGGCTTATCCATATACGGGTAAGAAAAAGTTGTTTGGGTAAGATGAGAGATAAGATATAGGTAAGCAACAACTCTTCTTTTTTTAGCTTACCCAAAACAAGTTATCTAAAACATGGAGGGACAATTATTTGCATATAGGATCCACATGTCAGTGGGTTAGTCTTTTTCTTCTTCTTTTTCACTACTTCCTTCTTTCACGTCCAACCCCTCCTACTTGACACATCCATCCCTGCCACCAGCGCCCCTCACTAGAGAGCCCCGACCATCACCGTCGCACACTAGAGAGGCCTCGGCCGCCGTCGCCACTCTCCTCCCTGTCTGACAGCGCCCTACCCCGGAGTAGTGCCGCCCGTGCCAACCCATCTCCTCCCTGTACGCCAGCCCCCCCCCCCCCCCAGAGCAGTGCCACCCACGGCAGCCCCTCTCCTCCCCGTCCATGGCCTGCAACGTCGCCCCTCTCCTTCTTGCAGGGACACCGAATCGAACTTTCCCTAGCCGAAACCGAGGTTCCTTGGCCGGAATCAAGCTTTCCTATCTCAAATCGAGGAAGGCACGGGTGGGCTTCGTCTTGGCTGTCGCGGTTGCCAGGAGCGTGGTGGCAGAGGGGGATGGTTGGCAGGGACTTGGGGAAGGTGGGGGAGGTTGGCTATGGTGCGGCAGCGGCCGGAGCGACGCCGGCAAGCGATGACGCGACCATGCCGGCTCGGCCGGGACGGACAAAAATATCCGCTCGGGCAGTTGTATTTTATCCTGTGACAACGGATGGGTAGGAGGCGTCTCTTACCCATATTTTGTGTCCATCTACCTATAAATGGGTAGGAGATGATTAAAAATGGGTGATTATCCAATTTTTACTAGGACCATTATAGATAAGCTGTTGGAGCTGGTCTTTTGCGCCTCTTACCCATATCTGCGGTTATTTCACCACTTATACCCATAAGCTGTTGGATTTGCTCTGAGGGACTGCCCCCTTCCCCTTCCCCCCCCCCCCCCCCCCCCCCCCCTGCCGCCGCTTCTGAGATGAGGATGAACCATCTCTTGACCGTCATACTCATCAAAAGTGGCAGTGCTAATGACCAGATCCAGCCAGTATGGGTAGCTAACGACCAACCCGACCAGGATTCACGAGTCCGGAGGGTTTTAGGGGAACATTCACGCTTCAGCTAGCTGCTGCTCCATACTACTCGACGCATGGGGAATTCCCAGGATTCAGGAATGTTATTGTACTAGTACTCACAACTCCAAACGAAATGAATCGATCGCATGGGCCATGGGGATCTCCCAAGCCAGATGAGCTCGCTCGCTCGCTGTTTACTCCTCCCTGAAACTCCGTAATATGTACGTAAGGGCTCGCTTATTTTATCGTTTTGGTTACCGATCATATCCGACTATTACGGAGCGTATCGGAGTTTTAGCGAGACCAATCTAGGTCCGTAATATTTACTGGCTAATATCCAGGGAACCAAGCTAGGCCTAAGAGCAAGTGCAGTGTTATCAAAATAAGGTGTCTAAGAGCACATTTTTCCTTTCAAGTGGTGTCTAGCAGAGTGAAGAGGGTGGTGCTACCTAGAAAATTCTTAGTCCTATGTCTAGTACAAGACACAAGTGTCTAAGAAAAAAAGCAACTAATGGTCCCACTTGGCAGTGTATGACCAAACTTTAAAAGTACTACTACCTCTGTTCGGGATTATAGGTCCTACGCGCATACCTAGGTTATTAATTTGACCAACAAAATATACCTTATATATCACAAAATTTATACCATTAGAAAGTATAACCTCTAAAGTTTTTGATGATATAATTTGTATGCTATATTATTTATATTTTGTTGTTTAAATTGGCAACCTAGTTATCCGCGCGGGACTTATAATCCCAAACGGAGGGAGTAGTATCTTATGTTTAATAGACCCCACAAGTTTTACTAGACACTGTCTAAACAGTGGAGCTTATTACATGCATACTTTTTTTTAGACACCATCTTCACGCTGTACATGCTCTAAGTGGCAGTTAAACTCCTTCATGTAAACGAAACGGGTTAATTTTTCCAAAAGTTCTACTAGCAGCGTTACTTGAGTGGAGTGGGTGGTTGCACAATGGTTTCTCTCTTTTCGTGCCTAGCTGCTTCTTTCATCCTGTGCGAGAGGCTCCAAAAGACGAGCAGGGAGAATGTTCGGCGCAGCGCTCACCTCTACCATGTGTGCTTCTTCCCCTTCTTTTCACATCGATCTTGAAATTTCAGGTGCTAGTATGTAGGGTTGCAAGCAGCAACCCGCGTGTTAAAATTAGTTTAAATTAGACTAATTTTTTATTAAAAAAGTTTGAACATACTAACAAATTTTGCCCACAAAGCGGGACGAATTGTTTTGCAACCCTACTAGTATGTACAGTAATTTTTTTAACGGAATTGCTAAGTCACAGCTAGCTGTGACGTAACTTTCGTCACAGCTAGCTTGTGTGCCGTGCGATCTAGTTGTTCCAAGATTCGTGCGTGTTGTTTTTTCCATTTATTTGTTCATGCAAGCTGTGTACCTGCGCGTGCACCTCGTCGTTGGCCCATATTGCTTTTTGACTGGCAGTCGTTTTGACCGGGTGGGGTGGTTGTGGCTGTTCCAGGGTGGGCTTTTTTTTGTTGGCCTACCGGGGTTGTTGCTGGGTAGTGTTTAGTGTGTTTTGCTTTTTTTTTTCAGTGCGTTTTACTTGGTTGGTTGTTTGCATGCGCTTTTTGCTCTGCTGGGTAGTTTTTAGTGTGTTGTTTTTTATAGTTGTTAATTATTCTGCTGTTTTCTATTTTTATAATTTTATTTTTTAATGCAAATAACTGTTTCCTATATATAGTGAGTGTTAAAATAGATATATGGTTGTGGTTGTTTTGACTAAAATGTAAGAATAATTTGTGGTTGTTTTTCATCCACGTATTTTTTTTATGATGGTGTCGGTTTGTCTTTTATTTTTGTACTTTCTATTTTTAGTGTTACATAGAAGCGTATATAAGCTGTATGGTTCAGGTTGTATTTGGTGATTACCATATACTGTTTTTCTAGTTCGTACTGAAAGGAAGAGGACAAACGCTAAGAGTTTATTTTTTCCAATGTATGTATTTGTTTTTGGTTTTTATCCAATGTTCAGATAAATATGTAAGTATTTTTATATGCTTTGGTATTGATCTTTTTTATTTTATTTGAATTTTGTAATCTCGAAAACATGAGCAACGCAACGAGATCATGCAATATATGTCATCAGCCATACCGTATATATGAAAGAGCTTCACGTAGTCTTTATAAATTTTCTGTGAAAATGGTTGATGATATTTTGATGAATCAATTGTAAGTTTAACTTTTTTGTTATCAATTTGTATCTTTAGTTATTTTATATATTAATTTTTTATTTTAATTAATTGTTATTTTCATATTTTCTGTTTTATTCCTTTTGCTATAGGTTGTGTCACGTCGTTTTAACAAGCGTATAGTTACTTTATGTCCTAACAACTGAATGAAAATGTTAGCTGAAATGCCTAATCATGGGTTAGAGAATTTGATAACCAAAAGTGATCACCTCATTTATTTAGATAGGATTGGCACCAAAATTTACATGTGTGGGCCATACTGGAATTTATTGATCGAAGCTTTTGATATAGAAGAAGAGGACATTGTTTATTTTGAATATCTTACATGGAGAGAGTTTTGAAGTTGAAGTTACTTCAGGTAAAGGTTATAGGAAGAATTGTTGGAGATTTTTTTAGGTTCCGTTATAACTAGGATGATTTTCTTAGTATTACAAATTTAAAAGCAAATGATCTTATGTAATTGTTGATGTAAAAGAAGGATTCCTTGTACTTGATGTATACAAGAGCAAACGAGATTAGAACACCATTTAGTACTAGTGAAACAAGAAGATAAATATTTTATATTCTTTTTTGTTTAGTTTTTTTGAATAAGAATTTATTTCCTTTCTATGTAATTCACAATTGGAAGATTATTAAATGTTTTTTATGATATCCATTTGTGCTTCATTTTTATGTGTTTGTATTATTTTTTTCTACACACAAGTTGCATGTTGACTTGAAATTGTCTTTTTTTCTCACGCGTGAAGGAGGAGGATCGGGTAGTACAGTTTCAATTAGGTTGTAACTAGGAACCTTTGTAATATGAGTTTCATCACCACTTGATGATGAAGGAGGAGGATGGCGTAGTACAATTTCAAGTAGGGATGTAACTGGGAATATTTTTTGATTTTTATTCACACGAGTTGCATATCCACTTGAAACTGGGAACTTTTTTAAATTTATTCACATGAGTTGCATGTTGCTTGAAACTATCTTTTTTCTCACAGGTGAAGGAGGACAGTTGGATACTACAGTTTCAACTAGAGTTGTAAATGGGAACCTTTTTTGATATTTGTTCAGATGAGTTGCATGTCCATTTGAAACTGGTTTTTCTTGATGGTATTACAGGAAGTTTCTTTGTAATGTGAGTTGCATGACCACTCGAAATTTTTCTTCTTCTCACGGGTAAAGGAGGAGGATGGCATAGTACGGTTTCAAGTAGGGTTGTAACTAAGAACCTTTTTTATTTTTATTCACACGCGTTGTATGTCCACTTAAAACTGGGAATCTTTTTGGATTTTGTTCACACGAGTTGCCTGTTAACTTTAAACTGTGAACCTTTTTGATGTTTGTTCACATGAGTTTCATGTTGACTTGAAACTATCATTTTTCTCACGGATGAAGGAGGATGGTGGGGTACTATAGTTTCAAGTAGGGTTGTAACTGGGAATCTTTTTTGATTTTGTTCAAATGAGTTGCATGTCCACTTGAAACTGGTTTTTCTTGATGCTATTATAGGAAGTTTCTTTTGTAATGTGAGTTGCATCACCATTCGAAACTATTCTTTTTCTCATGGATGAAGGAGGAGGATGGCATAGTACAGTTTCAAGTAGGGTTGTAACTGGGAATATTTTTTATTTTTATTCAGACGAGTTGCATGTCCACTTGAAACTAGGATCCTTTTTGAATTTTATTTACACAAGTTGCATGTTGCTTGAAACTATACCTATTCTCATGGGTGAAGGAGGACGATGGGGTACTACAGTTTTAAGTAGGGTTGTAACTGGGAACCTTTTTACATTTTTGTTCATATGAGTTGCATGTCCAATTAAAACTGGTTTTTCTTGATGGTATTAAAGGAAGTTGCTTTGTAGTGTGAGTTGCATCACCACTCAAAACTGTTCTATTTCTCATGGGTGGAGGAGGAGGATGGCATAGTACAGTTGCAAGTAGGGTTGTAACTGGGAACATTGTTTATTTTTATTCACACGGGTTGCATGTCCACTTGAAACTGTCATTTTTTTCTCACGGATGAAAGAGGAGGATAGGATAGTACAGTTTCAAGTAGGGTTGTAACTGGAAACATTTTTATTTCTATTCACATAAGTTGCATGTCCACTCATAGGCGGACGCAACGCCCCTATTTCTCGGCGCTCGCCCGGGCTTCCGGCCGGCCGGAGCAGCCTAATTTACTATTCATTGTAGAGAAAAGTAGTGTTATTAGTCTTTAAATTCAGAGTTTGCCCAGGCTTTGATTAAGTCTTGGGTCCGCCACTGTGTCCACTTGAAACTTGCCTTTTTTCTCACGGGTGAAGGAGGAGGATGGGATAGTTCAGTTTCAAGTAGGGTTGTAACTAGGAATCTTTTTTGATTTTGTTCAAATGAGTTGCATGTCCACTTGAAATTGGTTTTTCTTGATGCTATTACAGGAAGTTGCTTTTGTAATGTGAGTTGCATCACCACTCGAAACTATTCTTTTTCTCATGGGTGAGGGAGGAGGATGGCATAGTACAGTTTCAAGTAGGATTGTAACTGGGAACTATTCTTTTATTTTTTATTTTTATTCAACTAAATTTTTGAATCGCGATCTATGTTTTTTCTTGTGATTTGCAAGTGGACTTGTTGGATTTTTTTATATTTAGTTGCAATTTAACTTGCAACTGAGATTCAAATGACATATGCAACTGGACTTGCAATTTTGACTGGGAATTTTTATGAATCATGATCTATGTATTTTTATGTGAGTTGCAATTGGACTTGAAATTTGGATCTTTTTTATATTGGTTGCAACTTGATGTGTAACTCAGATTTAAACATCAACAATTGACTATCAAATTGACTAGAGAATTTCTGAATCGAAATCCATGCTTTTTCTTGTGATTTGTAACTGGACTTGCAATTGGAATATTTTCTATATATTTGTTGCAACTTGACTTACAACGTACGGATGTTTTTTCCACATAGTACAAAACCTTTTCTCAACAATTATTTGTTCCATTTGAACTAAATTTTATTTATGTTGGATGATTATTTTTCCTCTTTTTGAATCTTGATTTTTATTCTATTTTATACACGACAACTACACTCAGTTTATATATCACATAGTAGGTCTTTTTTCCATGGCTCACTCGACAATAATACTAATCCTTCCATCCCAAAATAGATGTCTTAGGTTTTTTAAATTTTGAATGAATGTATATGATAAATAGTGTCTAGATTTATCTAAATTTTGACAAATTTAAAACATCTATTTTGTGGCGGAGAGAGTACTTCATGAAAAGTATAGAGAAGCTAATAGTTTTGTTTGTGGAGCACATGAAAGATACAAGAAATTGAGTAGTCAGTAACGTGCAAATAAAATACTAGTAGATATACGGGCAAGTTAGCAAACTATAGACAGAATTAGCTAGCAGCAGCATTCAAAAAAGAATTATCTAATAGTAGCAAACGAAGATGTAACGCAGAGTTGAGGTAGTGTATATGCGGCCACGCGTATAAGACCGAACCAGTTTAACGACCTGGCCCAGCTAACATGGGCTAACCCAGCTGCATCTTCCGCAAAAAAAATTACAACGAGACTAACCAAACGATGAAAAGTCAAAAACTACCAAGAATAAACATGATGACATCACCCGAATATGACTTAGTTTAAGTCACAGTCGACTGTGCGTTAAAGACACCTTTTTTAAAAGTATATAAACAGTGCATGACAGATCAAGTTGGTGATCATTGAGGTCCGCACATCAGAGCTCTGCATGATACAACATCGATCGTTATGTCTTATGTCCATGACAACACGCTGTTGCACACATCCTCCTCTACCAATCATCACATTGACCCCATTCTTCTTTTGCACGCAGTCGAATGTCACGACTAGGGTTGCTGGTCTGGCAATGTGGGGCACTCGCATCGCTGTACTCGCCCAGTCAGCCCACTCGACGCGAGCACCAACTATCCATCCTCTGCATGCCTCGCTTCTGACCGGACATAGGTTGGGTCAAGATTTCCGCCGCCAATCCACCATAGTCTGTCTGCCGTCGTCTCTAGCTGGGTCTCTCGGGGATTCATCGATCTTTCAGCAGTGTGCTCGCTTTGGGAGCAAATGATCAGGCATCGTGCCGCTTGTGGCTGGATGACCTACCAGATGATGTTATGGTGCTGGTGGCCAGTGATCGTGCTGAGTCTGTTGATTAATGGAATAAAGGAAGTTCCAAGTAAAAAAAAGGTTGACCACGCCTCTACGGGCGCACCAGCTTTATCACGTCTTTCGTTTCCGAACTTGTGTACACAAGTGTAGCGGGTAGTTTTTTCCTTACATGTTGCGGTACGGTGATCGGGGAAAATGTTCTTCATTTGCAGCGTCATCGGCGTCCTTTATTATTTTTAACGAATTTGCTAGTTCTCAGACGCCTGAGAACTTCTTAGGTCTCAGTCATCTCTTTAGCCATTGGATTTACCTCGCGATTCGTGTAACGCGAGACTTCCACATGAGTTGCAACTAGGTTGTAACTGAAATTTTAATGAGTTACAATTAGGTTGCAACTGAGAATTAGTATAAATTATATAAGTTGCAACCTAGTTGCAACTGAGAATTAGCACAAATAGTAAGATAATGTCAGCGACTTAGACATAAGAAGTTCTCATGTGCCTAAGATCTAGGCATTCCCTATTTTTAATGAATTGGTAACACAAGAATAATCGTGTCTGCTTTATCCTATGGTGTCAGTTTGCAGATTGATAGCAAAAACCAAATTATACGAAATATAGGAATTGGAACTCAGACAATCTATTAGAACCATTAGCTAGTCCACCAATGAAACGGTTTTTCCCGACGAGAAATCTTAGGGCGTCTAGGGTTCCCGTCCCCGTCGTCGGCAACACCCATAGAGATGTGCCGACCGGGGCCTCTCGTAGGTGGGAGCGTTCCTGTTTTTTGTTTTAGTTAAATTGTGTGTCTTCATAGGGCTAGCATGGAGGTGGCGTGATGTCAGATAAAAGGTCCTCCTAGCCGTATTCTCGCGCCAGTGGTGCACGTAGCGTCGACATAGGGCACATGGAGTTGTGTGACTGATGGATTTTCTGGGGATCAGGTCGGTTTTTGTTTCCATCGGTACGGATGCAGTTATGGCTCTTCTAATATATATAGTTCATTGATGTTCTGGAGCGCTGGTCCTTTGAGGTCTTACCACGATGACTTCTCGTCTGTCTACTATAATAAGCTATACTATAACAATCATTGTCCGGCTCAGAGAGAGGCGATGATGGTGGTACACCCTCGTCTCGTTTAGTTGCTTATAATCGTCACTAGATGATCGAAGTACCTATTTGTAATTTTTATTGCTTTTGAGGTTCTTTATATATTGTCAATTATTATTATGTCAGTTGACCTTTTCGCTCTACAGAAAGAAAGTGTGATAATAATATAGCTCGATACACTAATAGAGTACGATAGAAAATCATAGAACATGGAACAATTTCGGTGTACCAAGGATCATAGTTTATAATTTATTGGATCACAAGAGGCCACAAAAACTTGTGTTATCAACCAACACAAAAACTTCAGTTCTTATTTATTGTTGTAATTCTCTTTTTTCTTTTGTATTTAAATTTCAATATATCTTATCTATTTGAATAATTGTAAATATAATATGTGTTCTAATAACTTTATCATATTACTTTATTCTAGAAGTAACATTCCATTTCTCTCAAGTATTTTAATATTCTATAATTCCATTTGTGGATTTTTCTAAATTCATTTGTATTCAAATTTGAAATTCAAATTCATATTTGAATATCTTCCCTCCTTAAATAAGAATTCTACAAAGGTCATGTCGAAATCTATCGCAATTATGCTAACGTTTTCATTAGAACAAAAGAGATCTTGATCCCTTTATAGCTTCTTAGTTTTGCGCGAAAATTTTCCGGATTTTCTGATGCATGAATGCAATGCACACGTCTGTGTTCAGCTTATTTCTAAGCTCTAATGCTGGGATGTTAAAGACTCTCCCCCTTAAAATAAACTTCGTCCTCAAAGTTCGTAAACTCTCACGTTTCGGAATAAGGAATTGACTTGTGTTGGTTACAACATTTCTCAACTCCATGGTAACCTCAAATGGAAATAATTGTAGTATTCCATATCCAGATCCTTTTCTTGAATTCTCATCATACTCATCAACCTTCAACTTGTTGTCTCCAATACTCCAAAGTTCCTTTTACTTTAATCTCTTAGGGATATGTCCTTATTACAAAATTCTTTCATTGGATCTCTTATTTAGTTCATTTCCCTGATTAGGTATCCTAGTCCAACTCCTTCACTTGATCATCGAACTTCCTTACTATATTATATAAGGTCTAGGAAGTCTCACTAAAACAGGGTTTTAATTTAGTCAATAGTTGAGTCCAAAAGACTAATCTTTGATTTATCATTATAGGAGTTGTACTGGTAGTCCTTCCGAAGATTGGTGTTAAACACATTTAGTCCATACCCATCGGGATTTCTTGTTTTTCTAGACAGGTCCAATTGGATATGTTTTATTCCCTCTTAAGGATCACTTAAGAGTTGTTTCCTTCTAGAATTAGTCTATTAAGATTAATCTATTTTATCACCTTTAAGCTTTTACCTTAGCAGGCTTTAGATAATCTTTCATTATTACCTTATGTACTTCTTCAACATCCTTTTATTAATTGCCTTAAGAATTGAGTCCTACCGTCTTGAAGTAAACTTCGATCTTTCACTTAGATATACTTCCAAATGTATTTTAATAATAATGACTTCTTTTACCCTTATGAAATCAAGGCTTAATGTTGTCCTAGTTTAGCACTTCTTCTCCAAGAGTCATACAACAATACTTCCATTATGTTATCCGCTCTCCCCCTTGGGGTTTACTAATGTTCTCAAAACTACATGTACACTAACCATTAGCTTTATAACTAAAATGTTGGCCTTTGTTCAACTTATACACTACCTCTTTAAGGTTTCATGAAAGAACTTACGGTATATCCACACCATTGTGGATGTCCGGAATGAATCTTCCAACATTATTCGACTTACCTATTATTTGGACATTCTTACTTTGGTAGACTTGACTTCGCGAAGAGTCTCGAAAGACGATGGCTTTAATTTTATACCGATTTATGTCTTAATTAACTTAGGCCAAGATTTATGCTCTTTATGCAACCATTAAGATGATCTGGTTAACTATGTCAACCAACACCGGCTGCGGACAAGATACCAAACTGTGGATCAAAATACAAAATTTTGGATCAAATACCAGCTGCAGATCATCCTAGGTTGTAGGTATTACCCTATGGCTTTCAACATCCAAATGGCATTTTCTCTAAATTATCAGAGCTTGAATACCATTTTGGTTTCAAAGCTTCTTCTAATGTACTTATTCATGATACTACCATGAACTTGGTACTACTATTTCATTAACTTCTTAGCAACATTACCTATTTTAGGTGAAATTATTTTCATCACTTCTTGTTGCTCCTTATATTTCCTACACTAATCTTCTTTCTTATTGCTGGCTAAGAATGATCTGAACTTGAACCATCCATTAAATTGTGTTGATACTCCTTATACTTTGCTTCATTCTTCATGTAAGTTTTCATCTTGGTCTTTGAAACTCGTCACTCCCTTACACAAATTCCCTTTTCTATCTAGATCTATAACATCAAGTAATAACTGAATGTTGCAACATGCATTTGCACACTGATGACCCACAAGTATAGGGGGTGTATCGTAGTACTTTCGATAAATAGGAGTGTCGATCCCAACGAGGAGCAGAAGGTGCTGAACAGTGGTATGGAGCAGGAAATCCCTGTGAATACTTAACAAACGATTTTTTTAGTGGTTTTCTGACAAAGCAACAAAACAAAGAGCAAGTAATATAAGTAACAAACAAACTGAGCAAGTGGCCCAATCCTTTCTTAGAAAAGGAGAAGCCGGTGAAAATACTTATAAGGACCAAACGTTTTCGAGGACACATGGGAATTCTGTCAAGTGCTTTCGCTTCAAATAGTTGAGTACTCTTCTCTGGTGTTCGTAAGTGTTGTGTGAGTGAACCTGTGCTAACATACTGTCCTTCCTAGGACTAATACATACTTGTTATTAAACCCCCTGCAAACAACCGTAACTATAGGAAAGTAATTAATATATAAATCTAACCACAGCCTTAAACTCTGAGATCTTACACTCCCTTGTGCAAAGGTGTCCTAACGGGGGTTCAGGTTTCTGTCACTCCGGCAACCCCACAATTAGTAGCCAAATACACAATGCATTCCCTTAGTCCCATAAATGGTGAAGTATCATGTAGTCGACGTTCACATGACCCCACTAGAAGAATAGCACCACAACTTAAATACTAAACCATTGAATAATAACTCATCACAGATTCACTACTAACAACATGACTTCTCCCATGTCCTCAAGAACTAAACGAACTACTCACGAGACATCATATGGATCAAGATGAAATATGATATGGTAATGGATAACAATCTGAACATAAACAATAATCCAATGGTTCCACTCACAAGCATCAACTACAATAGTAATTAACACCGGGAAAGTTTCCCCTAATGAACTAAGCAATATCCAACACAATTGTTACAGCGGGACGGAGTGATGATGATGGTGCTGGTGGAGATGATGGTGTGGATGATGATGATGATGACCCCGATGAAGCCTAGCTTGATGACGGTGTTGATGGCGACGGTCTCCCCTCTCCGGGAAGGAATTCCCCTGGCAGAAATCTGTCTGTCGGAGAGATTTTTCTCTCTCTCGGTGTTTTCCGCCTCCTAGAGGCGGCGGAAGTCTATATGTGGCCGCCCCCCTGGTGTTAGGGTTCCGTAGGGAAGATATAGGCGAAGGGGCGAAGTCGAAGGCCGAACAGGTGGGCCAAACCCACCCTAGGCACGGGGTCAGGTGGGCCTGCGCCTAGGGGGTGTGGGCCCCCTGTGGCCCCCCCTTTGCTCCTCCTTCTAGGTTCATTCGTATTCCGATAAAATAATATGTTTCCATATTTTTCTAGTATTTTTCTGATCTTTGTGAAATTGCACTGAAACGCCGTATTTTCCATCAGAATCCAGACTCCGGCAGTCCATCCTTCAGGAATCATCCAACATGTATAAACAGATGAAAAGCCATAAGTAGTACCTCATAATAAGACAAATATCAATGAATAGAGGTTGATATAGAATGGTGATGCAAATTGGGCGTATCAACTCCCCCAAGCTTAGACTTCGCTTGTCTCCAAGCGAATACTGAGCTCAGTAAACATGTCCACAAGTTTATGGAGTGAAGTGTCGATAAAAAGAATACGAACAAGAAGCATCACACTTACCATTGCACAACTCATAGAAGAAAGCACTCACCATTGTATAATTTAGCTTGCAACCAAGTACAACATTCACAATAGAGGTACATAAAGATAAATCATAATTGGAATTGGCAAACTTGTTCTTGGTCAGAGAACACCTGATAAACAGTTTCATAAAAGCTTTTTGTAGAAGTTTCAAAACAGGAGCACTCTTTGCTTAAAAAGGTTTTTCACAAGTGAAGGCTTTCAGAGTAATACTCAGATAAGAGTTTTATGCAAACAAGGAAGATAGAGAACATGATTGAATAAATCACCATATGAATGCTTGAAACACAACAACTCAAAAGCTTGCTGGAGATAGAGAGGAAGTAGGTTGACTGACTCAACTGGTAACTGGAGAAAGGTCCCTTTGTAGAGGGTAGCAGGGATTACAAGTCATAAAGAGCTTCCAAAAGATTATGGTACTTACTAGCTTTGAGCCCTCATTGCCCCTATCATAAGCATCTTTAGATGATTAAAGTTAAAGTGAAAAAGATGGAGTATATGCTTGACGAAATATAAGCTGGCAATCTCATGTCTCTTGAATATGACAGCACGGTTCTGCTAATGTTGAAAACGTTCCCCGTGACAGCACGGTTCTGCTAATCCCAACGTATAGATGCAAGCATATACAACTTCGATGTTCACAATGGTTCAAGTTTATTAGGGGCAAGTAAATAAGTGTGCCATCAAGTTCGTGAGAGTTTTACTAACTAGTTTTCACATGACAAAATACTTTTCAATTCGAAAGGTAGATGAAGCTTGAGAATTTACTAGGAATAGCAATAGCTATTAGGTAGATATGGTGGACACAAGTGGCAAAAGTTTTTGGTTCAAAGGGTTTTAGAAACATGAGAAGTATACCATCTCAAAAGAGGTTTTTGGCTAGCAAGGCTGGGTAGCAAGCAAGAGAGTTGAAAGAAACAAGCAAAAATACAAGTAATAAAGCCAAACATGCAATCTTTCCTTGAAGACACAAAATAATCTTAAATATAGAATACCAAGCTTATGAGCCAACAAGAAAGAAAACAAATGATACCAAATACCTGTAAGCTTTTTCTTTCTTTCTTTTCTTTCAAACTAATGCCACTGACCAGAACTTGGTTTGCCAAAACCAATTTAGATCCACTTGATGATCCCAAAGTGGTGCCAATACTTGAACAACAAGATCCATCATATAATAGAGATTGCAACTAAAAATAAGAAGTGCAAAAAGTAAAGATGAGACCTCTCATTAATATTCCAATAAAGGCACTCACACCAAGGGATACATAGATAACCAACTAAAAGAGATATCCTTCCGCATGCAAACCAAACTATAAGATAACCTCTCTACCACAGATATGAATCCATAGGGATGCAGAAGTGGGACAATTGGGACAAGTGGGATACCACTTTTAGACTAGTAGACTAACTCAAAACTAAGTGAGGCAAGTGGGATACGCTAGATTTGACATATCCCGCTTATCCCACTTATCCCACTTAAATTAGAGTTAGTCTAGTAGTCTAAAAGTGGTATCCCACTTGTCCCAATTGTCCCACCTCTGCATCCCTATGAATCCACTAAAAAGGTAAAATATGAAAGATAATGGTGGTGATACCGCGACACTCCCCCAAGCTTGGAACAAACCAAGGGGATGCCAAACCTGGTGACGAATTACTCCTTTGGTGGTGGTGGTGTTCTCTTGATAAGCTCCTCAATAAGTTTCTTCAACTCCTCAAACTCAAAAGTAAGAGTACGGATTAGCTCCGAGTTTTGCTCTATATGGTTCATGATCATGTCAGTTCGAGAATCCCAGTTCTTGTTATTCTTTCCCCACTCTTCATCCTTAGCATGATCCTTCTCTGCATTGTTAGAATGAGGCATATCCCAAATCGAGGGCAAATTCCCTCTGGCCACATGTTGATATTGATATTCATGTACAAGTGTATGGAAGGGTCTCTTGTTACGTGGAGGAGATGATTATTAAGAGAGAGTATGACGTCGAGATTTCCCTCCTGTAGACATTCGTGCTGTCCTCTTAAGCTTGGTAGGTCGTGCCACCAAACTAATGCTTGCGACGGTAGCGCGGGTGTCCGATTGCTTGTCCTCCTCCATGTCACCTTCATAACCTACCGGAATCTCCTCCTCCTTGGGAACTTGAGGTTCTTATTTCTCGGGCTCCTTGCTTTTGTCGTCGGCAGAGGCCATGGTGCTCTAAACTTGAGAAGATTTCCTGACAGAAACAGATCGAAACAAAAACACGACGAGAACACGATGCACGAACCTCGGGGGATCCGGGTGTTTATATATTATGAAGTTTCAATGCATAAGGAAGGTTTTGACACGGAAAAAAGCGGAGACGGAGTTCGAGGGTGGAACACCCCCCTCAGGCGCGGCTAGGCTGGGCCTGCGCCTGGGGTGGGTTTGTCCACCTCGGGCTTCATTTCCTCTTTAGTTTCGTCTCGTAACTTCCCGTATGTATTAAAAACATCAAAAATATAAAAAGATTGGAGATTCGCAAACCTTCTGTTTTCACCATTTTTACCTATTCATAAGCGAACTCTGCAGATTCTAGTGTTTGGTTCTTGATAAATTCTTCTGGAGTCACCATTTGAATGACATCCACTTCATTGTAAGAATCTCCAGAAATATAATGTTTTAGTCTTTGACCATTAACCACCTTTGTTGTGTCATCTTTCAGAGAAGAGATTTTGATGGCACCTGAACGGTACACTTCCTTGATAACAAAAGGTCCTTCCAATTTGGAGAGTAGTTTCCCTGCAAAAAGTCTGAGACGATACCTATATAAAAGAACTTTCTCACCAACATGGAACTCCCTTTTGGGCCTTGTTCGGTTCTCACGGGAGTAACCCCTGCCGGGAACTAACTCGCCCAGGTTTTGGGTGATCCCCGTGCCATCACCCTAACCCCTTCCACTCCTCTAACCCCTTTCACGTCTCTAGTCCCTTCCACATATCATGTTCGGTTGTGGAATTCCATTACCTCCAAGTCATGTTAGCTAAAATATGTACAAAGTGAACACGTATAACTAGTTCCATTAGCTCCAAGTCATTAAATTAGCTAAAATATTTACAAAGTGAACACATATAACTACTCTGCCAGTTGTATACGTACTCAAATTGAAGTGTTGCAACCATTGATGACCATGCAATTTTAGAGACAGTGTCAGGACTAAAAACGACCGAAGGAAAAAATGGAAGACAGCAGGACATATGCCAGCAAGACAACAAGCTATATAATTGGTGTCTCTTTGGTCTTTCCTTGGCACATAATTAAACACTTCACACTGTATGAAATAAAACTGAGTGTGCTGGACATGTGTTCTTTCACTTATCATCAAGAGGTATTTATATAAGAGTTCCTGCCTCTTGGTGGTGTCGGTTACAAGGTGGAGGCACCTGTACAAGGTGCATGTTCGTAAGGAGCACATACATGTACAAAGGAGGCTAAAAGTAACTATTTCTAACACATACAACAAGATCACACCAAACACTTGAGTTGTGGACTTGAATGGTTGCTTTGACTAGTGACTCCGCTGAATCTGCCAAAAAACAGAAAAAACAAATCAGATATGTAATAGGTAAATAAGTTTTAGTAGTTAAGATGGAACAAGTGCTTTTACCATCTGATATGATAAAATGAAGTAAACAAAACTAAAAGAGAAGATGCATAGCAACAATGTACCAAACCTACATGATGACTATCAATACACTGCATGACGCAGTGCTTAACTACAAAACTAACAAATCAAAAAGATAACTACCATTCAGTATCTCTCCTTTTGCAACACAAGCCTAAGAGCTGGACAAACAAATGGAGAACCAATTTGTT
This sequence comes from Avena sativa, assembly GCA_916181665.1. Lineage (NCBI taxonomy): Eukaryota > Viridiplantae > Streptophyta > Magnoliopsida > Poales > Poaceae > Avena > Avena sativa. Next base: position 384,815,135 of record OV702284.1, read on the forward strand.
AGGGAAGATTGAACTTGATCAGGCAGAGGTTCGTCCTCTCCTACTCGATAAGGGGGAAGCAGCAATTTGTTAGGAAAGACTGAACTTGATCAGGAAAATCACAAAAATATACATGTAAAAGATAAAGAAAAAATAGCATAACAAATGCACATGTAAAAGATGCAAGGGAAGACTGAACCAGATCAGGAAATACAAAAATACGAATACAACTACCAAAGTTCAGATTTTGGAGAGGAAAATCACAAAGTTCAGATTTTGGAGAGCATAACATGCATGTGATGAGAAAGCTGCTAATCAAAGAACAATGTCTAGTAACTAGCAACTTGGAAAAGTGACATGCTAGGTAATTTAATTCATAAGTAAATCAGTCGTCACAACATCAAATAGAAGATGTACAACATATTCTATTTTGTGAAGAAGAACGAGTGTATTTGGATGTCCGCAAGAAGGAGCAGCTAGCAGCATATACATGCATCTCGCTAGGAGTATATGATTAGAATTACTAATATGATATGACACACTTGTCATTAGTCATTAGAATTACTAACATATCTGTTTTGACTCCCAAGTCATTCTTGCTAAGAACTAGATGCTAAACAAACAAATTGAATGCTAGAATATAATGAACTTGGATTGTGACTTACCATGCAATTTATTTAATAGGACTCTATACCTCAGATCACAACTTATCTGTCAGCAACGAAACCCAGTTCCAGGACACTTCGTTTCCTTTTTTAGCTCCATGGTGCATTTAACAAGGAAGGGGTCTTGCCACTAACGCGAATCCATGGCAGCGGCAACCAGACCCAACAGAATAAGATCCTACCACCACATCAAGATCTGTCATCTTGGCAAGAACATAAACATGATATTCGCTCAGAACCGTCCAACACGAACAAGTCCTAGAGGTGAAAACGGGGGGAGAAGGAGGAGCGGGAGGGGAGAGGAGCTTACTTTCTAGCAGCTGCCGTTAGGGTGGGGAAGGGAGAGATGCTAGAGATTTAGATCTGCTGGATCGAGCGGCTAGGGCTTCGGTCCGGGATCCATGGAGGTGTGTTGAGGAAGGGTGGAGAGACAAGGGGAGCACCTCTCCTCCAGTTTGTTCCACCGCCGCTGACCTCTCCGTCCTCGAAGCTTGCCGCCGCTGTTCCATCCCCAAGTTGTGTTTTCCTTTTCATACCGGCTCAGGGTAGATTCCATGGGTCGACACACGATTGTTTTTTCCCCACGGAATGGAGAGGTTTGGTCGGGTTTGGGTTGTGAACTCAGCCCGGGCGGGGCTAACCGAACACACGTAAACCGGGCTGGCAGGGTTTTAGCCCCGGTCTGTCGATCCCGACCGATCCACGGGGTTTGGGCCACAATCCCGGCAGGGTGGGGACTAACTGAACAAAGCCTTGAGAATTATCCTGTCATGCCATCTTTTTACTTTTTCCGTAAAGAGCCTAGCATTTTCGTAAGCTTCCCCTCTCCACTTATCTAGATTACTTAAATCGATCAGTCTTTTCTCACCAGCAAGTCTAAAATCTCTATTCAACTCTTTCACTGCCCAATAAGCTTTGTGTTCTAATTCTAAAGGCAGGTGACAAGCTTTCCCATAGACCATTTTGTAAGGAGACATCGCCATAGGATTTTTACAAGCAGTTCTATAAGCCCACAAAGCGTCATTCAACTTTTTAGACCAATTTTTTCTAGATCTATTGACAGTCTTCTTCAAGATAGATTTAATCTCCCTATTGGAAAGTTCTACTTGCCCACTAGTTTGGGGGTGATAAGCTGAAGCTATTTTGTGGTTTACATCATACTTAGCGAGAGTTTTTCTAAAAACCCCATGAATAAAATGGGAGCCTCCACCAGTCATGAGATATTTGGGTACACCGAACCTAGGAAAAAAGATATCTTTCAGCATTTTCAAAGAGGTCTTACCATCAACACTGCTCGTAGGTATGGCTTCTACCCACTTTGTAACATAATCAACAACAACAAGAATATGAGTATACCCTTTTGAAGGAGGAAAAGGCCCCATAAAGTCAAATCCCCAACAATCAAAATGTTCAATATCAAGAGAATAATTCATAGGCATTTCATTGCATCTAGAGATGTTACCTACTTGTTGGAACTCATCACAGGATAATATAAACTTCCTTGCATCTTTAAAAAGAGTAGGCCAATAAAATCCAGATTGTAAAACCTTCTGTGCAGTCCTATCCCCAGCATGATGTCCTCCATAAGCACTGCCATGACATTTTCTCAATATCTCTTGTTGTTCAAATTCTGGAACACATGTTCTCATAATGCCATCTACTCCTTCCTTATATAGGTGTGGGTCATCCCAAAAGTAGTGCCTTAGATCATAAAATAATTTCCTTCTTTGCTGGGCTATAAAGGTTGGAGGCAAATACTTGGAAAAAAATAAAGTTAGCATAATCAGCATACCAAGGATTCTCATGTGGACTTACCCTTATTGCAGCAAACTGCTCATTTGGAATATTATCATTAACAGGTAAAGGGTCAAAAGAAATGTTTTCCAAACGAGATAAATTATCAGCAACAGCATTATCAACACCTTTCCTATCCACAATATGCAGATCAAACTCTTGCAAAAGCAACACCCACCTTATAAGCCTAGGCTTAGCGTCCTTCTTTGTCATAAGGTACTTAATGGCTGCATGGTCAGTATGAATAGTAGCCTTAGAATCAACAATATAAGGTCTAAACTTATCACAAGCAAAGATTATAGCTAAGAACTCTTTTTCATTAGTAGCATAATTCTTTTGAGTAGCATCTAGAGTCTTGCTAGCATAATGAATAATATTCAGCTTCTTGTCAACACGTTGTCCCAAGACAGCACCCACAGCAAAATCACTAGCATCACACATAATTTCAAAAGGTAAAATCCAATCAGGTGGTTGGACTATAGGAGCAGTTGTTAAAGCTTTCTTCAAAGTTTCAAAAGCTTCCTTGCAATCATCATAAAAAACGAAAGGTACATCTTTTTGAAGAAGATTAGTAAGGGGCTTTGAAATTTTGGAGAAATCTTTAATAAATCTCCTATAGAAACCAGCATGACCAAGGATACTACGAATACATTTGATATCTCTAGGGCAAGGCATCTACTCAATTGCTTCAATTTTGGCTCTGTCAACTTCAATACCTCTTTCAGAGATCTTGTGTCCAAGAACAATCCCTTCATTAACCATGAAATGACAATTCTCCCAGTTAAGAACAAGGTTGGTTTCCTCACATCTCTGCAAAACTTTATCAAGGTTGTGCAAACAGTTATCAAAAGAAGTTCCATAGATGGAAAAATCTTCCATAAAAACCTCTACAATTTCTTCACAAAAACCATGAAAGATAGCAGACATACATATCTGAAAGGTAGCAGGAGCATTACATAAACCAAAAGGCATACGCCTATAAGCATAAGTACCATAAGGACAAGTGAAAGTGGTTTTCTCCTGATCCTGTGCTTTCACAGAGATTTGAGAAAACCCAGAATAACCATCAAGAAAGCAAAAGTGAGTCTTTTTTGACAGCCTTTCAAGCATTTGATCAATAAAGGACAAAGGATAATGATCTTTCTTAGTAACTTTATTAATCTTTCTAAAATCAATGCACATTCTATACCCAACCACTGCTCTCTGGGGTATAAGCTCATTATCCTCATTAGGCACAATAGTAATTCCCTCTTTCTTGGGAACACAGTGAACAGGGCTAACCCATTGACTATCAGCAATAGGATAAATAATACCACCATCAAGGAGTTTTAATACCTCATTTCTTACCACTTCCTTCATTTTAGGATTTAGACGGCGCTGGTGCTCAACAACTGGTTTTGCATCAGGCTCAATATTAATAGCATGCTGACATATAGTGGGAGAAATTCCTTTTAAATCATCAAGAGTATAACCCATAGCTCCTCGGTGCTTCTTCAGTACCTCAAATAGCATTTCTTCTTCCTTCCCTAAAAGTTTAGAACTAATAATAACAGGATATATCTTCTTATCATCAAGATAAACATATTTAAGATCATCAGGTAAAGGTTTTAATTCGAAAACAGGATCCCCTTTGGGTGGTAGTGTGGTACCCAAATCTTCCACGGGTAAATTATGCTTAAGTAACTCAGTATAACGAAGGAAAACCTCATCAATCTCATTTATTTCCTTCATAAAGGCATCACTTTCATGATCTTCCATGAACTGCTGCAAAGCATTGTTAGGAGCAAGAGAAATAGCAAACAGTTGTTCAACCCTGAAATCCTCATCAGGTAATTTATTTTCATAAGGGGTTTTAGCAAATTTGGAAAAATTAAACTCATAAGATTCTTCATCAAACTTAGTCAAAACTTTTTCCTTCCTACAATCTATGATAGCCCCACAAGTATTAAGGAAGGGTCTACCAAAGATGATAGGATAGGTTTTACTAGCTTCTTTACCAAATACTAGAAAATCAGCAGGATATTTAACCTTACCACAAAGAACCTCCACATCCCTTACAATACCAATGGGCCAAACTTTCCGAATTGTGATGATCCAAAGTGGATATTCCGTTGGCCTGGCTCTATCTATGAGTAACATAGAGTAGTATGGGCTTTGGAAAAGAGAAGTACAGCAACAATGTTTGGCCCAAATCTAAATTGTTTCATACGGCTCGTTAAGTTCCCAAGGACTTCGGTAGGCTTGTTAAATCTCCACTAGCTTGCTCTCACAAGAAAAAACTGACCTCCAATCTCTTGCTCTCAATATATATTTTTTGCCTTCAATTTTTTTATTTTTAAACTATACAAGCCGGAGGCATTATATCTTCATTGTCACAACGGAGTTAATAAGGCTGTTGTCTAGCGGATCTAGTGACCCGGAACTCATGAAGTAGCTTGTACTCCCTCCGTTTTAAAATATAAGATATTTTAGGTTTGTGAAAAAAAATAGATCCACTCTAAACCTGAGTGATCCTATGTACTCCCTCCAGCTTATATTAATTAACTCAAATTTGTTTAGATTTGAATAAATCTAGACACTATTTAGTATATAGGTTCACCCAAATTTTAACAAATAAAGTCAATTAATATGGATCAGAGGGAGTATTAAAAGAAGTATAGATACATTTGCTTCACAAAGCTAAAACATCTTATATTTTGAAATGGAGGGAGTAGTTGTAGCTGGTTTTCTCATCATCTTCACAAGACGTTGACCTTAATAATTTTGGGGCATATATTGCATCTGCCAATGTTTATTAGTAACATGTCATTTCATGATTGTATAGATTTTTTCTTTCATTTTTTGTCTTCTTTATTTTCTATCTTATTTCCAATATTCTTCTGTTAACTTAACTATTTATTTAAAAAAAATCCCAGTTTTATTTTTCTATTGTGCTGATTTATGATATGTTATAAAACTATTTTTTTGAAAAATATTTTTTTACAAAACACCAAATTATTGTTTTCGAGTAAATTCAAATCATCATATTCTTCAAACTATTGTTTTTTACATTTTAATGTTTTATGCTTGTGTTGGATTTCGGTGTGTGCTCGATGAGTTTTTACGTGGGTGAAACCACCAAAGCGGAAGCCGTTTTGGTACTAAAGTTGATAATCTGACTTTTCTACTTACATACTTCCTCCGTGTGGAAATATAAGACGTTTTATGTTTGTGAATAAGATGTATCTAGACACCTTTTAGTGTCTAGATTCATTTAAACCTATACACTAAAAGGTGTCTAGATACATCTCTTTCACAAACCTAAAACATCTTATATTTCTAAACAGAGGGAGTAGTAGCTAATATATACTATTGACCAAGAACCACCAAGCATATACCTTCTGTAGCTGCTAAGCGTATGTCTCTCTATAAAGATAACAATGTTCAAGAATTTTTTTGATAACCGGCGAAACAGTTAATCTATTTTTTTACTTCATGGGCGTTGCAGCCATGGGATTTTATTCCGCCGACAAAATAGTTTTAGAACTCACAATACTGTTTAGAAAACCAGGAGCTAAGAAAAAGTCTGAACTCACAATATACTCTTCAGAGCTTTGTTTGCACGTACGAGCGCGTGCCACTTGATTTGTATCTCTCGTTGCAAAGCTAAATTCAAAAACCGTAGACAAAACCTGCACGTTCCTCCATCTTGGAAATCAAACGAATCCCTTCATGCAACTGCCTACTCCCTCCTTCCTCCGTAAATAAGTGTATATCTAGCTTTTATCTAAGTCAAACATAACCAATTTTGACCAATTTTATAAAGAAATATAGTAACATATATTACATCAAATTGACATATTATGAAACTAGATTTAAAAATAAATCTAATGGTAACAATTTAGTGTCATAAATATTGGTACGTTGTCCTAAAAAGTTAGTCAAACTTTACTAATATTGACTTAGGACAAGGCTAGAAGTACACTTATTTGCGGACGGAGGGCGATGATGATCATTTTATTGCTTCTTAGTTGTACTTTGGATATTGGTGGCATAGTGGGATGAAGCGGCCCAGACAAACTTTACATTTACTCGCATATGATCTTTTCACGCTTGACATGCAACTAGTTTTGCATAAGTGGCTAGTGGGTGTTTGTCTCTCCTACTATAGTCAATATCTAATTTGCAAACGAGTTGTCAATAATTTGATTATCCTCGTTGTGGTTCATGTTCGTAGGTAAGAACGGTTCTATCTTCGAAAACCCTAAGCCACGTAAAACTTGCAATGTATAAATTAGAGGCGTCTAGTTTAGATTGTTGCTGGGCTAGTGTTATGATATGGTGATGTTGTAAGTATAAATATGAGATGATACTCTTACAACACACATAACGTGTAAGTTTCATAGACCTTGGTCTTACAATAAATGTATGATAGTGATCATACCATAGTGCACATGATGAAGATCATATGCGGGAACCATATCACTTCACTTATAAACATGTGATGTTTGATTGCATCTTATATTGCTTGTTTGGCATTTTATTAGCATAATAAAATGATTCCTTATTTAGATATCAAGATAAGAACGTGTTCTTCCTTAAGTATGCACCGACAATGTTTCTTCGCTTCAAGACATCACGTGATGATTGGGTGTACTTGAATCCACGAGCATATCTCGGGTGTAAGACAGTTACACGCGCGAATACTAAGGTTCTTACTTGGCGAGCCTAACATGTACAGACATGGCCTCGGAACACGGACTGAAAGGTTAAGCATGAGTCATATGTTTTGATATGATGACCATATGGATGCTCGTCTATGAAGCTACACCGACTCACGTGATGATCGGACTTGGTGTAGTGAATTTGGTTCATGTAATCACCAAAAAGACACGAGGGATGTCGTTTTTGAGTGGGAGTTCATTTCTATTTGGATTAGAAGAACTCAATTTATCATAAATTAAATCAAAGTGAATTTGCATAATTTTTTGTAGTCATTGGAATTCGTTCACCACCTTATGCTTAGTTGTAATTGAGATAATAGAATTATAGAATTCTGGATATATACTTTACAAACTGGTATCGTATTGTGTTGAGTGTCAATCTAAAGTTTAAAGTCCTATTGCAAACTTTCAGCAAACTCTGTTTACTCCGTGAAATTTAATAATTGGTATTAAATCGAGAGTAACAATTCCAGTGTTAGTATCTTAAGTATCATGTTTGCCTCCATGATTCTTGATTGTTTTAATATCAAGTTTATCTAGGAGCTGAAAGAATTGTTTCATAAACCATCACGTGTGACAGATATAACGATATCTGAAACAATTTTTGGTTGCAATATGATAGAGTATAATGTATGTTTTCATATTGGATGAGAATTTACAAAGGTTGGAGATGCTAGACATCCTAATCATCCAAAAGGGTTTTGGAAAGTAATGTTATACTCACGATTCGCCTTTATAAGCTACAGTAGCTTGATCATGAAAGTCGTCATGATAAGGATGAATAGAAGTTGTATGTAAAATGTTTACTACACTAAAAGATTACTAAAGAATGGATTTTGAAAGAATACCGATCATTTGATGATGGTAATCTACTTCAAAGTGCAAGTCCAAAGGTATTATTATGTGAATATACACGCTTTGGACTATGTGTCATGTATATGGCGCCACTGTTGATGTTGATAGATTCTTTTAAAAAGTAAAAGGAATTGCTGAAAGAGAATCTATAAAATATATTTGGCAGAAAAGAAAAGATTGGAAATATCCAATTTAGGTATATGGATGATATACATGTTATGGTTGTATTCTTTGCTTGTTAAACAATGTGGTTCTTGGGTATTGGATACCGAATTGGTTGATATGAAATTTCATACGGAACGATGCAATTCATGAACCACAATGGCCTAAGTAACTAGCAAGAGAATATGTGATGATGTTCATTGAAAACAAACAAACCGTTGTTTGTATTTCTCGTTGACATCAAAGCTTGACTTGAAGATTTGTTTTAATAATTGTTATTTAAATCAGGTATTATGAGAACAAAGGTTGTTCAAATAATTACTGTATTCCATATAAGATGGATGATTTACAAATCTAGTTGGATAAATCACATCCATAAAACCTAATGCTAAAATGTCGCAAGACAAATGATGGAAATATCACTTACGAAGTGACATCGCCGTTTAAACTATATTGGAAAGAAAACATGAAGAATCTCCATATTCATGTATTTTTGGAGTCTTTGATTTGATCAGGTGATGCTTGTGAGACTTTCCTCGGGATAATTAAAACTTCGTTCAAAGGCCAAAGAAGAACGAACGATTAAAATATTAGAATTTATACATATTGATGTATGTAGTCCATTATATGTAGTCGTAAGCGATGGGTTTCAACTTCATATACTTTCTCCGGAAATTTGAGTGAATATTCACTTAATAAGACAGAAGTATGAAATATTTGAAAATGTTTCAAAGACTTTCAAGATGAAGTGAAAAATCATTATAACAAGAAAATAAAATGGTTTATGATTTTATCATAAGGGATTTATTTGAGTTACAAGTGTAACAAGAAAAATAAATGAATTATGATTTATCATAAAGGGATTTATTTGAGTTACAAGTTTAGCGAAACACCATAGGAGTATGGAGTGTTTGAGATTTGTAATGGAACCTTGTGAGACATGATTGGATCAAAGGTGTTATTTATAAAACTTCCATTATGTTTTAAAAGATTAAAGCTTTAGGGACTACCGCTTTTACACTGAAAAGAGCTCTCTCTTGATCCGTTGAAATGACACCATGGAAGTTATGGTTTGGGGTAAAACCCAAATTGTCATTTCTTAAATTTTGGTATGCTAAACATAAGTAAGATGTTTACAACCAAAGTCGGATGAGCATGTCTTTGTAGGTTATTTCGAATAACAATTGGTTATTCCTCCATAACACCGAGGACAAAAGGGATTGTCGCTTGAAATGTGAAGTTTCTTGAAAAAGGATTTTTTCGCAAAAGTTAAGTGGGAGGACAATAGAACTTTTATAAGGTTAACGAACCTTAGCTAGATGTGCTGAGTTGCGCAGCGCCGGAAATCGTTCCGGAGGCTGCCATAATGCTCATAGCTTATGTGCCTCAAAGGTTGTGGTCATGGAGATCTAAGTTCTTATTGAACCAAATCGGTCGAATAAACAAATCAAATGCTGAGATTTGAGAGTAAATCATTATTGTTTGACAATGATGAACCGACCACATACAAAGAAGCGATGATGGGCCCTGACTCCGTCAAATGGCTTGAAGCCATAAAATCCGTTATAGTTCCATACACGAGAAATTAAGTTTTGAACTTGGAAGACCCTCCGGAAAGGTGTAAAAACTTGTCGGTCGTATTTGGATCTATAAAGAAACAGACATGGATGTTTCAGATCTATGAAATAGTCGACATGTCATAAATTATTTTACGACAATGTTCAAGGAGTTGACTATGACAAGATTTGATCTTTCATAGAGATATTTAGTCTGGCCGGATTAAAGTAGTAACCACTACATATAATTTGGTATATGGTAGATGAATAAACAAAACAAAGTTCTTCTAATAGAATGGTTACCTAGGACATGTACATGACACGATCCAAAGGGTTTTGTTAATTCAAAGTATGCTAAAAAAGGGCATGCAAACTTCAATGGTTGAAGCAGCATCGTGGAGTTGGAATCTTCACCGTGATGAAAAGGAGTTTTTATTAGGAGACGACGAAGATGCTTGCATTTGCAAGAAATTAAGTGGGAGCGCTAAGACAAATTTATAATACATTATGCGGAGGACATCTTGTTGATTAGAAATGATGTAATTTTTATTAACAAAGGCTAAGAATTTCATTTCGATAAAAGACTTAGGCAAAACCCGAATATTTAGCATGAATGTCTATAGTGGATAGATTGTGACGCTAATATGGTTGTGCCAAATATATATATATATATGAGATATTGAAGGAGTTCAATATAGAAACGAGAAGAAACGGTTCTTGTCTCATGGAAAGGAATTGAATCAAGATTCAAGTGTATCAATATTTGATAAGTGAAACAAGATTCAAGTGCTTTGGCACTTGATGAGTGAAATCACGAGAATGTTTTGATCAATCATTCCATGATATGTACACATCCAGATATGTCCTATGCTCTAAGTGTTATGAGCATATACCAGAATGAATCATAAATGATCATTGGACGATAGTAAGGATATTCTTATGATCTTTTAAAAGAACTAAGAATATACTTGTGTAGAGGTGACAAACAATTACAAATAGTTCATTATAAAGCGTTACATTGATACTAGTTTTGTCACAAGATACAAATTAAGTTTATCTCAATTTAAACTATGGGTGGCACAATATAATGGAAAGGAGATTCCATGACGGATTTGGATGAATTCCAAAGTTAAGACATTATGACGGATACTACAACAAAAGGCTAAGTATATGACTGCTATAGTAGCAGCAAAGGAGGGAATTTGTGTCAAGTAGTTTGTTATCAAACTAAGGTGTGGTTCGCAACGGGCTAACACTAAAGATATATTGTACGACAATAGTATCGACATGGTTTAACCCCAAGGAACTAAAGGTCTCACCAAAAGACCAAATTTACACAATGTCATCTCATTAGAGAATGAGTGATGCGTGGAGACGCAAAGACATGCAAATACACACGAACCTGAAAGCGTCAGATCTGTAGATTATGTTAACCACTTGCAGTTGCGTATATGGAACACTAGAAAGACATAGGTGTTCAAATACGCAAAATTTTCAAACTAGATTATTGTATCTAGTGCAAGTGGAAGACTGAAGGGAATATGCCCAAGAGGCAATAATAAAGTGGTTATTATCGTATTCCTTATTTATGAGAAATGTTTATTTTGCATGCTATACTTGTATTAATACGGAAACGTTAATACATGTGTGTTTAATAAACAAAAAAGAAGTTTCTAGTTATGCCTCTCTTATAAACTAACTTGTTGATTAACAAGATGATCAAAGGTTTCCTGATCATGGACATTGGATGTTGTTAATAACGAGGTCACAACATTAATGTAATGATGTGATGAACATTCATCCAAAGTATAGCATTACGATCAAAGTCATTGAGTTTATATTGATATAACAACTTACAAAGTGATCCTAATCCTTATACCATGAGATCATGTCAATCACTAACACTGGAAGAGTTTCTCGATGACATCAAATGTCACACCATAACTGGGTGATTATAAAGATGACTTCAGAACTACTAAAGTGTTATGTTGAGGTTCATGGATCGACAGTGGAATTTTTTCATCCCGATGACGGATAGATATGCTCTGGGCCCTCTCGGTGATATCACATTGATTAGCTTGCAAGCAAGTGATTTGATCACTAGAATGTTATATCACGGGAACGAGAAAATAGTGCATGTCGGTAACGAGATCAAACTAGGTATGGAGATACCGATGATCGAATCTCGGACATGTAATATATCGTGAAACAAAGGGATTAATATACTAGCGTAAAAGGTTCACACGATCACAGAAGTCATCGTTGAATGTGTGGGAGTCAGTACGGATCTCCAGGTCCGGCTGCTGATTATTGATCGGAGAGGGGTCTCGGTCATGTTTGCATTATTCGCGAACCGTAGGGTGACACACTTAAGGGACATCGACACCATTCAGAGCAAATGATATGTCAGAAAAAGAAAAGGAAATCGCAGGAATTTATTTCACTAGACACCGGAACTGTTTCGGTTGAAATTGCTGAAACTGGTTCTGCATGTGAAATAGAATACTAGCAAGGGGTTTTATGTGAATGTTTGTTAATTAAAGTAATTAACAAAATTCTGAATAAATAAATAAAAGAGTTTTATTTAAATGAGAGCTTGCATTAAATTTGGTGGAAATTTAATGCATGTGAGTGGATTTTTGAGTGGAGGCTCTTTTATGGGAGTGGAGGCTTTTCATTTTGAGTGGGAGCTCCACCCACATGAATGTGGAAGAGGTGGGGGCAGCCACCATGGCTGATGCCATGCCCCTTGGGGTGCCCCCTCTCCCTATAAAAGCCCCCCTCTCATCCTCTCAAAGCACACCTCCTCGCGAAGGATCTCTCTCCCCCCTTTAGAATTTTCCCATGGTCTCAGATCAGCGAGATACATGTTCCTGGTGGCTTTTTCTGGAAGGATTTGTTGCTTTCGCTGCTTCGCTAGAGCGAGGGCGCGGAGGTTGTCGGGAGACCCGTATGTGTGTGCGGTCACGGATGCACCACTGCTTTGCGGTGCTGGACTTGATGGTGCTGGACCGGATGGACCAGATAGACTTCATCACGATCTTGAGATCGGCAAGCGTTCGTCTACATCATCCACGAGTACAACCTCGTTAACGCTATTCGGTCTTCGAGGGTATGTATTCTATAGATGTATATCCACCCGTTGCTTGTATCTAGTAGATAGATCTTGGTACTTAGATGTTCCCATCGTAGGAAATTTTTTGTTTTCTATGCTGCGAACCCAACACTAAGGGGCTGGAAGCCTTTCATTATAATAAGACGGAGGAGTTACAAATTTTCACGCTGTACCCTAGAAAAGCTAAATTGCAACTAGATCCCCACGCTTTACAAAAAGGACCCTAAAATTATCTAGGAGAAAGCCATCGGGTCCTTCTTGCAATCCGCCTCTGCATCTGATGGGCCTCACGAAGGAGGTTGAAGAAGCTCCGGGATTCTTCACCGGTGAGCTTGAAGGCCTCGATTTGGCCAGGATAATCGGGTGGCATCTTGCTTCCGACTTGGAACTACAGCAGAAAGTGGCTCCACTACTCCTTGGTCGATCATCACCACCGCTCCTCGGATCTCCTCCCCTTCTAGTCACCACCTATGTGCTCAAGAAGACAAAAGAGATCGAAGAACAGCGACAACTCACCATCAGGATCCGCTGAATCTGCTCGAAGAAACCGAGTTCCTTCCTCAGAGCTCTTGCCCGAGATGAGGAAGGGAAACCGAAGAAGATGTAGACGCAGCGATTCCGATGACTAGTACAACACCAACTCCAATCCTCGAGACGCGACTCCGCATAGCGACCCTCCTCCTCGCCACCATGGCCGGCCAGGAAGGCCATAGCAGAGTCAATCCCTCCTCGAATCCTCTCCCCCTCGCCACCACGGCCGGCCAAGACAGGAAGAACGAGGCGGGGCTCCCGCATCTGGAGATAGCACCAACACCCCACGGCTTTATTAGCGAAGAAACTCTCTACATCACCCCCCGCAGCCACCGACTCCGCCCACCGGAGTACCACCGCAAGGAGCCATGGGAGAAAGCAAATCCAGATCTAGCCGCGAGGACCTAGAAGCTTCTTCTTCTGGACAAGACGTCCACACACGGCACGAGGCCAAACACTACATCTACCACTACTACTAAAACCTAAAACTACGCCGGCGCCAACCTCCCGTCGCCACTCACCGGCTAGTCCGGCGAGGGAGGTATGGGAGGGGCCCGGGAGAGAAGGGTTGACTCTCAAGTGCTTCTCAATTCGTGCAAGGGTCAAAGCTGGAAAGGACTCTGGCACGGCTGTCGTTGTATCTAATCATACTAGCCTTGTTGTTCCAAAGACCCCTCCATGTCCGCGAGCCACCGGGCCAACACGTTACCATCCACACCTTTGTCTCGTGTCGCGTACGGGGAAGAAGAAGGAGAAGTAGAAGACCAGGACCACAACTGTCTCCGTTGAAGCCGGATGCGATTGATCATATATAATGCAACTCACGGATGATCAGCAGGTGAGACCGATGCATGCATGCACCTGGACTGGACGACAGTGAAGGCCGTACGTCGGACTCCTGTGGGCCGATCTCGCCACATGGGGATCGATAAGGGCATCTCCACCTGCGAGACGCATAGTCTGTTTCGGTCGACTCGTCGGCGTTTTTGGTTTACGGTCCGGTCAACCACGCAGCGGTATACAATTTTAAAAAACAAAAACGGAAAGGTCAGCCTAAATGCAAACGCCCTTGTGTGTCTGTATTTGGGCTAGCCTGAGTCCGCATCTGTCCAGATAGACCCACATCCATACATCAGATCTGAGTTAGGAATAGATCGTCCGGCCTAACTAGTCTGAATGGATCATGCCGCTAGAACGCCGCGTACATCTCAGACGTCCGATTAGAACACGCGCAGACCGTTTGCGTAGGCCCGTTAGAGATGCCCTAACCTTCGACTCTTCATCAATGGATGATCGACTACGGGCTCCCCCTGAACCGAGGTCGATCGGGTCGTTATCGACGGCGGCATGAACCACTGCAGGCGCGCGGCCGCTATTTCGCATGTGCCGCGGGCGTGCAGGAGCTTTCCCAATGATTCGCAGCTGACTGGCTGGCTGGCTGCGGAACTGGAACATACTCGATCTGCAGGTTGTGGTCCTCGTTAGTTCGGTTCAGGGCCGGTCCTGAGTTTTCGGGGGCCCTGGGCGAAACAATACCCCGGGTTCCCATATCACAAACATCATAATAGTTTACATATGTATTGACAAAATGTTATGACACTTAAAATATTAAAAAAATAGATAAATGCAAACTCGTTGGTGATGGTATGTCAAGATCATTTTTTACATATTATATGATTTGGAAGTGTGTTGTCGCGTTGGTTGATGGTGCAATGAGGTCTCATCTTGGTGTTATGGTCTCTCGCCTCTCAGTGTGGCCGCAGGGAGGCTAACATGTAGACTTTTTCACGAAATAGTTAGATCGATGCCTTAATATGTAGATTTAGAGTAGTTCTGGACTGTCACCACCCAACAGTGCTCGACAATCTATCTTCTTGCTTGCGCGGTGATCTAGACCACTTAGATCCGGCACCATGCGCCCTAGATGTGCATCTACATTATACACTTGATGAAACGGAATATTTTTAAGGAAAAGAAACAATAGTTACCTCGAGGTGTGTGCTGTAAAGATCTTAAAACAAACTGAGTGTATACTGTAAAAAGAACCTAAATATGTGTCGTTTCTGTGGCCTCTCGATTTTGGCCCAACACACTTAATCTCCTAAGCTATTTATTTGATGGAATATTATCTAGTTCCAACAGAGAAAAAGGCCCATTCTAGCTCTAAAAGAAAAAATCCCAAGTAGCACTGCATAAGTACATAACGCTTCAATGCTTTCCCTTCGTCTCCCTGGTAAGCATGGGAGAAAAAACTCAACTGCTTCTAATGGTGATGCCACATGAACCTCTCCCCCACCGCATATGCTATACCGAGTTGGGGGCCCCTTGGCTTCGGGGGCCCTGGGCGGCCCGCCCACCCTGCCCCCCCCCCCCCCCCCCCCCCTCCCCCCCTCAGGGCCGGCCCTGGTTCGGTTGGCTGCTGGTCGCGGTCGCGGCCAACTCGCGCGCGCCGGGGATGCGCGTGTACGTTCCTCTTCTCTCTAGCTACGTGTCGCGCTGTCTGCCATGTTCCATCATATCGATCGATGAGAGAAGCATGCACGTCCATCGCGACACAGTACAGCGGTCTCTCTAGATAGATCGACACAGCGACATGTAGTAAAAACAACAAGGAGAGCGGCTAAGATTTGCATGCACATGGAGCAACCGGGCCGGTCATCACTCGGTCTCGGTCACTCCCACACACACTAGTAGCTCCAGAAATGACTTCCTAGCATGCACGGTAGGTCAAGTGCATGCATGAACCATTGATTTTCTTTTCTTTGCTTTGAGTTTTGTACATATAAAATTCCTTTTACATACATGTGGTACAACGATTTGACTGCCCACATACTCTCCCCATCAATTATTCCACCAATTTATTTTCCAAGCCTAAATTTAAAACGATCTTGTAAGTTGGAATAATATTCAAAATAACAATCTGTTTGAACATGTGTTTTTATTTCGATGATATCTTTTGAACAAATCTAAAATTAATAAAATTTAATAATATAAATTTCAAAACACAATGAAATGCAATGATTCACAATAGAACTCAATGAAATAATATTAAAGTATTCGCCATCTGATACATTTGTGCTACGTGTCTAACATAAGTTTAAAGTTTAGTGTTGGGGATATGCTATATGGGTATCCTTATAGCATGTCTCTTATCCGACTAACCCGGGTGACCCATAGTCGGTAGCATGGCCGATGGCCTGCTGGGCGGCCCAGTTAGGTGGATCCAGAAGGGAGGCCCATGCCGGATAAAGGAAGGCTACGGTGGAGTCACCAGCGTACCCAGAGCCTTGGAGTGCAAGATATACAAGACTAGTAATAGACGGTGTAGAACTCTGTAACCTGTCCGGCTAGGACTTTTCCCTGTAACCCTAGGACCTGACGACTATATAAGTCGGGCCTATGGGAGCCTTTAGGGCATAATCTCATACAACTTCACATAACCTCGCACAACGAACCTATCTCTGTAACTCGGCGTATTGCCATTATAGTGATTTATAGCAGGAGTAGGATTCCGCCACCGTTGTGGGATCTGAACCTGGGTAAGCTGTGTTACCTCGTACCCGTCAACCGTCCGCCTTACCCCACGTCTCTAAACACGCACTGTGAGGACCCCTCCATGGCGTACTCGTCGGCAATACCACGACAGTTAACGCCCACCGTGGGGCAACAGGCGCTTCAGGCTCTTCAGCGGGCTAGGACCAAGATCTTCGCGGGAATCGGCAAAACGGTGGCCATCGGTCGCGTTCTCTTCTCCGGCAATGTTCCGATCGTCCCCCCCCCCCCCGACGAGTTCTGGATCCCAGCGAAGACGAACCCTACGCGGTGTTCGATCGTTCCTATCGGAGACATCCACCTCTTCATTAGCGAAACCGACTCGGGCACTAGTTCCCTGGGAGTCGGAGGAGCATCAAGACCCGCACGGACCGCCTACGGGAAGGATACGTTCACGGAAGGATCGATGTCGGATCTCTCCTCGGAGTTTGCCGGCAAAGAACGCAAAATTTAAGACCCACCCAAACCGCCCATGTGTAGGATATAAAGGTGGAAGATCACTGCAAATCCACCGGCTTTGTCTGTGCGTCTGGACAGCAGAGATCCAAGTTCGTCGGCGTGGTTACCATCTTCGATCTGGCGCGCTGCATTCAGAGAGAGGGCGAAAAACCCCGCGATTACCTGGCCAGGTGGCTCCGTATACGAGCCGATCTAGCCAAGTACCCCAATGATGATGCCATCTATCACTTTGTGGAAGGACTGGACCATGGCACGCTTCTCCGACATTCTCTAAGACGGCAGCAGGCGTCAGGGCGCCTCACCTTCGAAGGCATGATGAACACCGTCAACAACTACGCGGAAGCTGAAGCGGCAGCTCAGACAGCGCTTGCGCTCATCGACGGAGCCCCTCCGATTCAGCCACCTCCACCATCGCCTCCGGCCGCCATCGTCGCAGTAGCACCACCACTTCCAGTCATCGTCGAGGCCGTTGCACCTCCACCGCCCGTCATCGAGGAAGTCCTGGAACCCTCCGACTCTCTTATTGACGCGCTTTACGCTGATTTCAGTGCAGATTCAGAGGAAATAGACTTCAGTCCAGAAGAGCTAGACTCCGCCATGCAGGAGATGGAGGAGGAGTACTCGCGCGACGAGCAAGCTAATAACACCGTCATGTCTCGAGGGGTTTCGTCACCATTGGGACAGCGATGGGTGAAGACCAGTCCGGGCAAGCTCCGCCTACAACACTGGATAAGGGGAAGGGGACACTTATTGCTGCTGACGATGATCGCGCAAGAGTCATGCCTCCTCCGCCTAATCCAGTGCAGCAGTCGCAGGAACTCGGCACCGGTCCGAGCAACAACAACACCGCAAACTTGCCACCTCCAGCATCTACGTCGGCAGCTGCCCATGTTACTCCAGCTGATAGAGTGATGTACGGCAACCTCCTCGTTGAGCCACTAACTGTTGATCATATCCGGAACGTGACTCATCTTGACGAGAAGCACCAGCAACTGCTGGAGGAAGCGCAAGCCATCGCGGAGCAAGGCGCTAAACTAGATCGAGATCTGGTCAACGCGCAGAAGTCCATAGAAAAAGCTAGAGCAATGGAGGCCGAGTACAAGACTCTGCTCCAGCAGCAGAAGGCTAAGAAGGCTCCGGCTCGCGTCATCAATGATCCTGGTGTACGGCGCAACCTAGGATGGGCTCCCTCGAAGCCGGCTCTGGCCAAGCCATGCATCGATAGTGAAGGCAAGCAGGTGATGCCTACCCCACTCCTTAACCTCGCCGTCGCCAAGATCCTTCTGGAGCAGGATAGATCGCCTGAGGCAGTAGAGAAGGTCTATGACCTAGTGGCCAAGGCGGTAAAGCAGCAGGAAAAGGCCACCTCTCAGAGGCTTGAGTCTGACCCAGTGCTCTGCCATCTAGCCAGTGCAAACCGCCAAGGGACAGATCTCCTCAAGATGTCGGATCGCGGACGAGTTCATCAGAACGAATACGGAGGGATGCGCGCAACATGAATGATGCTATCCCCATATCCTCCGACCACGGAGAAAGAGCCCAACCTCGCCGCCCATCGCCACCGCCCCGATCACCCCGACGCCAGGAAGACTACAAGACTCACCATCGTACGGATATGCCCCCACCAAATCAGTGCGGCATCGTCATCCACGACAACGCGGCACAGACCTGTCATGATGGAGAGCGCCACCAAGGACATAAGAGCAGGTCACACCATGACCCTCCGCGTCCGGCAAGCAACCGTGACAGGCGTGGGGCATCGCATGAGGGTAATAGCAAGAAGGCTAACCCACCGCCACCTCCGCCTCCGTCACCGCCAAGCAGTCACCATGACGGAAGAGGCCCGTGTCGTTCCCGCAGCCCATCCCCTGTTGACAACAAGAAGAAGAACCCGGGGCCATACGACGCATGTTCACGGATTGATAAGATCCACGAGGCCCGGGAAGGACCATACCTGGGACCACGTTGCTTTGGACCTGCAATACGGTCCGCAACTTACCCTAAAGGTTTCCGGATTGATAAGACCATCAAGCCCTATGACGGCACCGCCAAGCCTGCCACATGGATGCAGGACTACGGCAACGCGGTGGAGATTGCTGGAGGCAATCCCAACGTCGCCGTCAAGTACCTCCCGTTAATGTTGGCGGGCACGGCCCGTCAATGGATCGACGACTTGCCGGAGAAATCTATCTACAAATGGTTGGACATGCAAGAAGCGTTCACAAAAACTTTGAGGGTACATACAAGCGTCCCTGCACTGTGGGCGATCTACAGCGGTGCGTGCAAGAGAAAGACGAGACATCTCGCGCCTAACTCTCCCGCTGGCTGGACATGAAGAATTCCTGCGCAGGAGTGCACGCCCAGACCGCCATGGCCGCCTTCATCGATGGATTGGAAAGGGGCACGTTACTCCGACATAAGCTAAAGCGCTTGTAGGACAATCATCAGCTTGACTTGAATCAGATGATTCAGTTAGCTAGTGAGTTCGCAGCTGCCGCCGACGATGCTCGTGGCTCTTTGCCGGCAACGGCCGTTCCAACCCAAGCTAGGAGAAACAGCAGTACAAAGCGAAAAACCGCTCCAGAAGAAAATCAATCTACTGACATGGTCGCCATGACTTTTGCAGGACGAGGTGAAGGCGGACAACGTGGCCGAAGAAGGGGAGCAGGCCGTGGGCAGCAACGAGGAAGTGAAACCATCTCGGCGCCGCTCCGCGTTCCCAATCCTACGAAGAGTACCGCGATATGTCGTGCCTCGTACACCTCGATGTCAACAACAAGGCCACCCATACCAATCGACACTGCAAGTTCGTCAACGACCTCAAGGAAGACCCGGGGTCCGGCTATAAGCGAAGTCGAAGAACATACCGTGAGGCAAGGGCAAGGGGAAGAAGAAGGAGGAGGAGTCCAAGGATTCAAGTGACATGGACGAGGACGTTGACCCCAAGCACGCCGCCAAGAGCGACGACAAGGGCAAGAACCCCTTCGCAAAAAAGGCCCCAGTCTACCACACATTCCTTGGCACCCCCACCGTCCGCAACAGAAGACTTCTCTAAGGATCCTGATGGCTACTCTCCCCCTGTTCCCCAATACCTGCGCTGGTCGGAGGTTCCAATCACTTGGGACAGGACGGACCACCCAGACCTTGTGCCCACGGAGAACCAATACGCCATGGTCATCAACCCATTGATTGACGGCGTGGAGTTCACCAAGTGCATGGTGGATAGTGGAAGCAGCATCAACATCATGTACCTGGATACACTGCAGAAAATGAACTTGACGGAGGCAAACCTAAGGCGGACTAACACCGTGTTCCATGGCGTAGTTCCTGGACGGGAGGCTCGGTCCCTTGGGTGCATTACACTTCAGGTAGCCTTTGGCGACGTTAATAATTACCGCCAAGAGCGCATGACCTTTGAGGTGGTCCCTTTCAAGAGCGTGTACCACGTCATATTCGGCCGCGACATATTCCACACGTTCATGGCCAAGCCATGCCTCGTCTACAACAAGCTCAAGATACCTGGACCAAACGGTGTCATCACCGTATCCGGAAGCTTTACCAAGGCAAGGGACTGCGAGATCAATGAAGCAGCCATTGCAGAAGCTGTCCTCTACAGCAAAGAATTCAAGGAGATCCAGAGCAAGGTCAATGACTCAGAGATGCCCGCGTCGAAGAAGCAGATCTCTGACTCCGCTCCTGCGTTCAAGGCCGCCATCGAGACCAAGCCGGTGGAACTTGTGGTAGGCGATGCCTCCAAGACCGTCGCCATTGGGACGAACCTGGATCCTAAATAGGAAAGCGCGCTCATCGAGTTCCTCCATGAGAATAGGGACATCTTTGCCTGGCAACCTGCCGACATGAAAGGTGTACCTAGGGAACTTGCCGAGCACAGCTTAAACATAGATCCCAAATGTAAACCAGTGAAACAACCTCTACGACGCTTCGGAGATGAGAAGAGACGCGCCATTGGCAAAGAGATAGCTAGGTTACTTAAGGCTGAGTTTATCCGAGAGGTCCTTCACACCCGATGGGTGGCCAATCCTATACTTGTCCCCAAAAAGGGAACCAATGAATTAAGAATGTGCGTTGATTACACCGGCTAGAACAAAGCATGTCCCAAAGATCCGTTTGCTTTGCCTCGCATTGACCAAGTCATTGACTCAACGGCTGGCTCAGAACTTTTGTGTTTTCTAGATGCATACTCAGGATACCACCAGATCAAGATGAGGAAGTCGGACCAATTGGCCACTTCGTTCACTATCCCATACGGCATGTTTTGCTATGTCACGATGCCCTTTGGGTTGAAAAACGCAGGCGCTACCTACCAGCGGACAATGCAACGTTGCCTTCACGACCAAATTGGTCGGAACGTTCACGCCTATGTGGACGATATCGCGGTGATGTCTAAAAAGTCAAACGACTTAATCTCCGACTTAAAAGAAACCTTTGATAATCTCCGGAAATACAACATGATGCTCAACCCTAAGAAGTGCGTATTCGGGGTTCCAGCCGGCAAACTATTGGGCTTCATCGTTTCCCAGCGCGGAATCGAGGTCAACCCGGAGAAAATCAAGGCCATCTTAAACATAAACCATCCGACATGCCTAAAGGACATCCAACGACTGACAGGTTGTGTTGCAGCAGTTAGTCGGTTCATCAGCCGACTTGGAGAGAAGGCTCTGCCGCTGTACAAGTTGATGAAGAAGGCGGACAAATTCACATGGACGGACGAGGCAGATGCAGCGTTGAAGCAGCTCAAGGAGATTCTTTCCTCAGCGCCCATCCTTGCAGCACCCGAGCCTGGTGAGCCCCTGTTAATTTACATGGCGGCAACCAACCGGGTTATCAGCATCGTCGTCGTAGTAGAGCGGAAGGAACCAGGCTATGAGAATGGAGTGCAACGACCAGTTTACTATGTAAGCGAGGTCTTGACGGAGTCCAAGCAGCGTTACCCGCACTACCAAAATATAGCTTATGGACTATTCCTCGCTTCGCGGAAGCTGAGGAATTACTTTCAGGAGCACCCAATCACAGTAGTGAGCAAGACTCCACTGTCCGACATTATCAAACAGCAACGCTACAGGAAGGGTCACGAATTGGGGCATTGAACTTGCCGCCTTCGAGATCACCTACAAAAGACGCGATGCTATCAAGTCACAAGCCTTGGCGGATTTAATTGAAGATTGGACGGAAATGCCGGATGCCACTCCGTTGCCGGAACCAGAGTACTGGGTGATGCACTTTGACGGATCAAAGCTGCTCAATGGCTCGGGGGCTGGTGTATTGCTGCAGTCACCAAAAGGAGACAAGCTACACTACGTTCTGCAGATCCACTTCGAGGCTACAAACAACATGGCAGAGTATGAAGCACTCATTCACGGACTGCGTGTAGCCAAGGATATTGGCATCAAGCGCATAGTTTGCTGTGGAGATTCCAACTTGGTTGCCCAGCAGGTGGCTGGCACCTGGAATGCGTGGAACCCTATGATGGCGGCATATCGAGACGAAGTGGACGAGATAGCCAAGAACTTCTTGGGCTACGAAGTCAAGTATGTGCCTAAGGAGCAAAACGAGGCGGCTGATCTACTGTTTAAACTTGGATCAGGGCGCAAGCAAATTCCGCCAGGAGTTTTCCTAGAGCATCTACGCACACCATCCGTGAAGGGCGCCGACATCGACAACCCGGATAGAGCTGACTCTTTCGTCAACATGGTGACAAAGACCCCTCCGGCTTGGACAAAACCGTTCATGGAATATCTCGAACACGGAACTTTGCCCGACGACGAGCTCGAAAGACGGCAGATAGTACGACGAGCAAAGGGTTATACCGTAATCAATGGGCAACTCTACAAAAGGAGCACTACTGGTGTATACCTAAAGTGTGTTTCCCAGCTAGAAGGTATGAAAATCCTACGCGAAATCCATCTCGGAGATTGCGGGCATCACGCCGCTCCTCGATCGTTGGTCGCGAAAGCCTTCTGGCAAGGATTCTACTGGCTGACCGCGAAGGCGGACGCCGACAAGCTGGTTGAAACATGCACAGGATGCCAGTATTATGCCCGACAACCACATGTTCCTGCTGAAGAATTGCGAACAATACCAATAACTTGGCCATTTGCAGTCTGGGGGCTAGACATGGTGGGGACGTTACAAACGGCACCGTTTGGATTTACGCATCTGCTTGTAGCAGTTGACAAATTCACCAAATGGATAGAAGCTACACCCATTAGAAAGCTTGATGGGGCAACTGCCCTCAGGTTTGTCCGGGATCTAGTGGTGAGATTTGGTCTCCCACATAGCATCATCACCGACAATGGAAGCAACTTGTCACTCGGAGAAGTGGAGGCCTATTGCTGGGACAAAGGCATCCGACTTGACATTGCATCTGTGGCACACCCACAATCCAATGGTCAAGTTGAGCGAGCCAATGGATTAATTCTGCAGGGAATCAAGCCACGTCTTGAGGCACCGCTACATAGAGCAGCTGGAGCCTGGGCGGAAGAATTGCCATCTGTACTGTGGAGTTTACGAACTACACCTAACAGATCCACCGGCTACACCCCTTACTTCATGATATATGGAGCAGAAGCCATCCTACCCTCCGACATCCTCCACGATGCACCAAGGGTTGCCGCCTACGACGAAGATGACGCTGAAGAATCCAGACGCCTTGATGTGGACCTTCTCGAGGAGGAGCGTGTTTTGGCATGCCAAAGATCCGCCATCTACCAGCAGAAGCTACGCAGCTACCATAGTCGCTGCGTCCGGCATCGCTCGTTTAAAGAGGGGGATTTAGTACTCCGACTTAAGTAGAAGAAGTCATACAAATTATCCCCGCCATGGGAAGGATCGTTCATCATAAGCAAGGCGCTGCTCAATGGGTCTTACTACCTTATCGACAATCGTGAGCTCAAGGATAGACCCAACGAGGATCATAAGCGTAAGCGACGTGACCCGGATGATGACTACCCGGAGCTTGATCGGCCATGGAACATAGCACAGCTACGTCCTTTCTACACTTAGCATTTTTTTACCTAATCGTGTACCTCTTATATGATCAATGAAATAAAGCTCTTTGGTTCACTCATATTGCTGAGTCTTTTACCTCCTTTAGTGTTCATTTTTGGATCATATAAACCTTTATGCAAAAGCTTTGCGATTGCACTTGTGAAAATTCCGCCTACGGACGTTAGCTTAAGTTTTCTGGTCTACACGTTATTTGTTGTTTTTATGTGGATTCTGGAGTAGTGACTTTTGGCACTTATTGTCGGCGATTTTGTGCTAAGGTTATTGACGGTGCCATTGGGTATCATCACCTAAGCGCATGGTTCCGACAACGAGTCTTCTGACTCACGAAAAGTCAAGCATAAGAACCAGAGTAACGGATAAGCCAACACTTGCTTAAAAAATATATACATACTGGGCATTAATTCTTAAGTAGCAGGATACGACAACCATTGTTTTCCGCCTTAAGATTACATCACCAAGTTTTTTCAATGCACACTCCAAAGGTGAGACAAGAATTACAAAGTGTTTTTCACTCCTTGGGTGCAGGGGACTTGGAGGCCGCATCATCACCAGCCGGAGATTCACCCTCAGCGTCACCACTGTGAGGAGACTCGGAGGATTCAGGGTTGGCGTTGTCAAGAAAGTTCCTGGGCACGAAGACGTCGACATCCACCAACTCAGCAACCCTGGTGTCATAACCCGCGAGTGATGACAGGATGGCTTCGTGATCGATCTCCTTGCCATCATCATCCACGTCAGGGATACCAGATGTCACTGTGTCGATGTCGGCACCTTCATAGTGCGTCTTCACCATGGACAACGCCATCCTTGCGCCAGCCCGTGCACATGAAGCTTTCCAGCTTGCGACACGCTCGGGGGCTCGGCGCAGAATCTCCGAATACTTCACCACGGAGTCAGAGGCCTTGATATAAATTTGGAGGGGCTTGGCGATCTCCTTGGCTTGGGTGATGGCGGTGTTGATGAAGTTGCCGGCAAGACTCATGCATTCCTTGTCCGAAGGAGGCGAGCGGGTTAAACCCAGGGGCGCTAAAAATTCCGACAACGATTGCATGAGTTCAAAAATTCTAAGTACCCAGACTAGAGAGCTACAAGGCGGAGGATACTTACTGAAGATGCTGGCCTTAGCCTGCCAGGTGACGTCCGCCAAGGATTCTTTCTCTTGTTGGAGGAGCTTAAACGCCTCGCTATGGCGAAGGTTTTGCTCATCGGCAGCTTGCTTCTGATCCTTTAGGATCGCAAGCTCCTCCTTCAAGCGATTGATGTCCACGGAGGCGGAGTCCTGCAGGGCTTTCATGGAATCCTCGTGCATCTTCAGCATTTCTTCCCTCTCCTTCTTAAGGATCTTGTTCTCGTTGTCCAGCTGCTGGATGTGCTTGGACTGCTCGACAATATCCTTGGCCTTGGCTACATGCTCTGCAAGTCGGAGCAAACAAAGTACACAGTGAGTACTTGAAGAAGGAAGGCACAAAAATAAGATAGAAGTGCGCAAAAAGAAAACAGACTCTTGTTTTTGATGATCTGTTCCTTCAAGATGGCGGTTTTACCCTTTCCAGCTTCAAGGTCCGCGCGCATCTTCTGATACTTGTCCTTGGCCATACCTCTCCGAGCATTCTCGTTCTATGGAAATAAACACAAAGTCAAGCATTCTCCGAGAGTTTTTAACTTAGCAATATGCTTAGCTTTTCTTTAAGCATCTAGTCGGAGCTAATTGAGTTCTCAACTAGAAGCTTGGGGGCTACAGTATAAAGTTTTAACTCGGAAAATGCTTAGCTTTTATTTAAGTATCTAGTCGGAACTAATTCAGTTACAACTAGAGGCTTGGGGGCTACAACACTTAAAATTATGAACACTGTGTATGCTACTCTTAAAGCATCTAGTCGGAATAATTCATTCCATCTAAATGCTTGGGGGCTACAGTGGGAGTTTTTCTAACTTAGTCACTCTTAGAGCATATAGATGCAAAGCCAATGGTTTTCCGTCTACATCCTCAGGGGCTACAGTGGGATACTCATATGAAATGCAAAAGGTAAAGTAAAACTTACAAGTGCGATGATCTTGAGGTTTGTAGCACTCTCGGCCAGCAGCTTGCCAAAGGAAACGTTGTTGCTTCGCAAGATGTCTGCCTGACGGAGTAGCTCCTCAAGACCGCACGTCAGAGATGACGGCACTCCTCCAGGAACCATAGTTGTGCTACCCGGCGTAAGCACCGGGAAGATAATCTTCGGCAATTATAAGGGTTTCTGGGGAGTAGAGGCGCCGCCTTCGGCAGAAGTACCAGCACCCACCACCGCCTTGCCGCTACCGATGGAATCCTTAGCTGGAGCTTCAACCATTTGAAGAGCAGCACTCTCCTGTGTCGCCTGCTCGCCGAAAATTGCGAGTTCGGTAGAGGCGCCAGAATCCACTTCCATGGCGGAAGGGCCTGGTGCCTCCTGGGCTTGGGAGCTTGTCGGAGCGGAGGAGGGCTTGACGGCAGGAGTAGCAGGGGCGATGGCGGGGGAAGAGTCGCGATGCAGCATATCTTTGATATTTCTAGAAGCCCCAAGAGTCTTGGAGGACTTCTTGAGGCTGGTTGTGGCTTTCTTCCTGAAACGTGCAAAATGCATAAGTACAGGAATAAGACAGATAAACAAGACAATGTCGGAGAATAAGAATCTTACACTAGGGGGGGCTTTGGCAAACATCCCGGTGGCTTTCTTCTTTTCCGCCTCCAGGGCGGCAGTACTCTTTTTGGAGGCTCCACCCTCCGTCTTCTTTTTCTTGCCTCCGTCGGCAGCGTCAGAGGTGGAGCTCTTCCGCTTTCACGCCAACGGGGCATCATCGTCGGACACGACCGTGACTTCCTTCATCTTGGGATCGTAGATTTGGGCGCCCAGGTTGCCCTCCTCTAGATCGCTAAGCTGTTAAGTAAGAAATCATTGTGTTAGACAAGATGATATTGGCAAGACGGAAAAATTGGAGTAATGTCATACACGGAAAATAAATACCTACCTTTGGGCACTTTCCGTTTACGAACATGTCGTAGGTGAGGGTGAAGCCACGCTTCTTGTCCTTCACCTTGACGATGTCCTTAAGGCGGAACTTGACGGAGTCGCTCGAGAAGTTGTCCTCGGAGATACGGAGGGTATCCCTTCGGTCGCCGGTGTACTCGTGCATAAGCTTCGTACGGTGCTGCAGAGGTTGGATCCGCCTGATGAACCAGCACATGGCTAGGTCCAAGCCGGTCAGACCCGTCTCTACAAACCATTCGACCCGCCTTATTGCGCGAGAAGCGTTGAGGTCGGAGGGAAGGGAGGCATGGGACCGCCATGTGGGGACTTCGGCGGCGGCTCCATCCACAAAGTCCGGGTACGTTACTTCTCGGCCCGACAAAGGAATGTCGGGGCCATAGAAGTACGTCCGCTGCCAATTTTTTGCATGAATCGTGGCCGACGATGTCGGGGAACCGCCGGCCAGGACGGATCTTGAAACTTATGGTGCCGCGGTTTCTAAGCTCCTCCTTGCTGTGTCCGACTTCACGTTTGACGGTGAAGAAGTACACAAACAGATCTAACCTAGGCCAAATCCCTAGGTAACCCTCGCAAAGTGCCGCGAAGTTGCTAAGCACTAGGATACTATTGGGGGAGAGGTTGTGGGGTTGGACCTTGAAGTGATTCACGACGGACAGGAAGAAGTGGGAGATGGGCAGAGAAACGCCGCGTACCAATTGCGCCTTGAGGTATACTTTCTTTCCGGCTTGGGGAGAGGGCGTCACCTCGCCGGCCGGCGCCGCCCGCCAGGCGAGCCCCTCCGTCGCAGGGAGGTAACCCTCAGCGACCATCTCTTGGATGTCGCGGCCGGTGATGTCCGAGCCGCGCCAGTCGCCTTTGTGCGAGTCTGGATCCTCTTCCAGGGGTTACAGCGCCACCAGATTGTGGTCGCCGCCGGTGGTTTCTATCGCCGCCGATGCGGGGATGACCAGACCCTCTGGGGGCACGACGACGGAGCTCGCCGGCTTCGCTCGACGCCGCCATTGACGGGGATGAGCTGCTGCTGGCCATGGAGGAAGGAAAGAACGCGACTGGAGCAAGCAAGAGGCTAGGGTTTCTCGAGGTTTTCGCGGAGAGCTCGAGGAGGCGCGCGGCTAGAGGAAGAAGACGATGACGCGAGAGAATAGGGTGAAAAAGTGGCAAGTGTCCCACGGTTACTATTTATCTTACTCTGCGTCAAGATTCGTGCAGCTAATCGGACGGTGGACGCGTAGACGACGTGTTCGTGAACGTGCGCGGTGATTTCGCCACGTCTCCAACCGTCGCCGTCAACGGTTCGTATCGCTCGCGCGGGAAAATCGGATATGATTACGTTCTCTGCATGTGTGAGTTACGAGGGTCAGCCTGTGTCTGCGTCTGTCCAGATAGACCCACATCCATACATCAGATCGGAGTCAGGAATAGATCGTCCAGCCTGATTAGTCTGAATGGATCGTGCCGCTAGGACACCGTGTACGTCTCACATGTCCGATTAGAACATGCGCAACCCGTTTACGTAGGCCCGTTAGATATGCCCTAACCTTCGACTCTTCATCAATGGATGATCGACTACGGGCTCCCCCTGAACCGAGGTCGATCGGGTCTTTATCGACGGCGGCATGAACCACTGCAGGCGCGCGGACGCTATTTCGCATGTGCCGCGGGCATGCAGGAGCTTTCCCAATGATTCGGAGCTGACTGGCTGGCTGGCTGCGGAACTAGAACATACTTGATCTGCAGGTTGTGGTCCTCGTTAGTTCGGTTGGCTGACCGCGACCAGCTCGCGCGCGCCGGCGATGCGCGTGTACGTTCCTCTTCTCTCTAGCTACGTGTCGCGTTGTCTGCCATGTTCCATCATATCGATCGATGAGAGAAGCATGCACGTCCATCGCGACACAGTACAGCGGTATCTCTAGATAGATCGACACAGCGACATGTAGTAAAAACAACAAGAAGAGCGGCTAAGATTTGCATGCACATGGAGCAACCGGGCCGGTCATCAGTCGGTCTCGGTCCCTCCCACACACACT
Source organism: Avena sativa (assembly GCA_916181665.1). Classification (NCBI taxonomy): domain Eukaryota; kingdom Viridiplantae; phylum Streptophyta; class Magnoliopsida; order Poales; family Poaceae; genus Avena; species Avena sativa. Next base: position 384,844,573 of record OV702284.1, read on the forward strand.
AGTAGCTCCAGAAATGACTTCCTAGCATATACGGTAGGTCAAGTGCATGCATGCACCATTGATTTTCTCTTCTTTGCTTTGAGTTTTGTACATATAAAATTCTTTTTACATGCACGTGGTACAACGATTTGACTGCCCACATACTCTCCCATCAATTAGTCCACCAATTTATTTTCCAAGCCTAAATTTAAAACGATCTTGTAAGTTGGAATAATATTCAAAATAACAATCTTTTTGAACATGTGTTTTTATTTCGATGATATCTTTTGAACAAATCTAAAATTAATAAAATTTAATAATATAAATTTCAAAACACAATGAAATACAATGATTCACAATAGAACTCAATGAAACAATATTAAAGTATTCGCCATCTGATACATTTGTGCTACGTGTCTAACATAAGTTTAAAGTTTAGTGAAACAAAAAAATTACGAAATTCAGAACAGAGCGAAACTTACTATTTCAGAATAGAATTTCATTCGGTGTCATAAAGTTATACAAAGCTTTCATTAGGTTTTAAACGTCAATTTTAAAATATTGTTTAAATATATCCAATATTAGTCTTATTTAAAAGCTATTTTCACTAGGATCTTAGATATTTAAACGGTTTTCAAATCAGACTTCTAATTTAGAATTTACAAAAGTTTTAAACTATTAAACGATAAAAAAAAGTCTGACACACATGCAACAATATAATACACATGTAGCGGTATAATACACATGAGAGAGAAGATGGCCATGCACGCTATTTAGCGTGCACGCCAAAATCGTCATTCTGCTGTTAGCGATGTAACATTTTTATGTACCGAATATGTGTAACGTGTGTGTGCGTGTACGCTAGAGAGATATACATAGGATTTGTTGAGATCTCTTGTAACGATCTGATCTAGATATAAAGATCAGATCGGCCATCTATCTCGGTTTAAACCCTTCTCCGTTGTAATATGCTGATGATTATTTAACACGAAACCGAGTGCGAGACAAAGCAACTCGTTCAATCCAAAACATCTCATGGTATCAGAGCCAATCTTCCTACCAAAACACATCTAGCGTCATGAGCGTATCATCCTCCTCCACCGGCCCCATGGCCTCAATCCTCCCGAGCCAAGGCACTGCCGAGAAGCTCACGCGGGACAACTTCCTGCTATGGGAAACGGAGGTTCTCCCGGCCGTCTGTGGCGCCCGCGTGATGGGGTTCCTTGACGGGACCTCCAAGGCGCCGGCGAAGAAGATCGCCATCGAGGACAAGGACGGAAAGAAAGAGGAGGTGGAGAACCCGGCCTACGACGCCTGGGTACAAGCCGATCAGCAGATGCTCACGTATCTGCTGGCGTCATTGTCGAGAGACATCAAAGTCTCCTGCATCGGGATGAAGACGGCAGCCACCGTCTGGACGGCGATCACGTCGATGTTCGCCGCAATCCCGCACCCGCATCGCCAATCTACGGACCAGACTCGCCAACACCAAGAAGGAAGGCAAGAGTACACCGCAGTACTTCGCTGCGATGAAGGCGATCGCAAATGAGCTCGCCGCTGCGGGCCGCAAGCTCGAGGAGGACGAGATCGTGGAATACCTTCTCGCGGGTCTAGATGATCCCTACAACCCCCTCTTCGCCGCCATCGGGGCCAATCCCGACAACAACCTCACCATCGCCAACTTGTATGCTCAGGTGATGAACTACGACAATCACATGGAGATGCTCGGCATCGACACAAGCGGCGGGAACTCCTCCGTCAATTCTGCCGCACGTGGACGCGGCGGACGCCTGGGTGGCCGAGGTGCACCTCGCGGTCGCGGCGGTGGACGCGGCTATGGACGTGGACAAAGATGGCAACACCAAGGCGGAGGCAGCAACGGTCACCGCGGTGGACGCGGTGGCAAGGGCAAGGACGACCGCATCATCTGCCAGTGGCAAGCCGGGTCATCCTGCCTGGAAGTGCTGGCACCGCTACTCCGATGATGAAGGCGAGGAGGAAGAACAGGGCGGCCCAAGTGCTGCCTATGGAGCTGCCTATGGTGCCTCCTACGGCATCGACACCAACTGGAACTGTGACACCGGTGCCACTGACCATGTCACCGGTGAGCTCGACAAGCTCACCATGAAGGAGAAATACAACGGTCGCGACAAGATCCACACGGCCAATGGAACAGGTATGGAAATTAGTCATGTTGGTCATGCAATTGTTAATTCCCCATCCAAACCTCTCCATCTTAAAAATGTTCTTCATGTTCCTAGTGCCACCAAAAGCCTTGTTTCCATCCATCGTCTAACCCTAGACAATCATGTCTTTGTTGAATTTCACCTGTGGCATTTTTATGTGAAGGACCGAACAACGAAGAAGGTTCTTCGTAAAGGGAGATGCTCTCAAGGCCTCTACCCTATGGTGTCATCATCAAGTCAGAATAAACAGGTCCTTAGCGCCACCAAGCCTTCAGCTACAAGGTGGCATGAACGGTTGGGTCATCCCTCTTTTAAAGTCGTTCAACAAATTCTTAGCAAATTTGAGCTTGCTTGTTCCAATGAGTCTAGAGTCGAGTCTGTTTGTGATCCATTTCAACAAGCTAAAAGTCATCAACTCCCATACATTAGATCCACTAGTAGATCAACTGCTCCTTTAGAACTTGTCTTCTCCGATGTGTGGGGAAAGGCACCTACCTCTGTTGGTCGTTTTGAGTACTATGTAAGTTTTATTGATGACTATAGTAAATTTTCATGGATCTATTTGCTTAAGAAAAAATCTGAAGTTTTTCAAGTCTTCAAAAACTTTCAGAACCTTGTTGAACGCAAATTCAATAGAAAAATCATTGCTATGCAAACAGATTGGGGAGGAGAATATGAAAAACTCAACCCTTTCTTTCAACAAGTAGGCATCTCTTATCATGTCTCCTGTCCACATGCCCACCAACAAAATGGCTCTGCCGAACGCAAGCATCGCCATATAGTTGAAGTGGGGCTAACTCTTCTTGCAAATGCATCCATGCCATTAAAATTTTGGGATGAAGCCTTTTTAACTGCTACATATCTCATCAACTTACTCCCCTCTCAAGTCATCAACAATAAAACACCCATGGAACGTCTTCTAAAAGAAATACCAGATTATTCCTCCTTGTGCGTCTTTGGTTGCGCATGCTGGCCAAACCTCCGTCCATACCAAACCAGAAAATTGTCCTTCCATTCCAAACAGGGTGCCTTCATTGGCTATAGCAATATGCATAAAGGGGTGAAGTGTCTTGATGTTTCCAGTGGGAGAGTCTACATATCTCGTGACGTCGTTTTTGACGAATCAGTTTTCCCTTTCTCTAAACTTCGTCCCAATGCCGGTGCTCTTCTTCGGAAAGAAATTCTTCTCCTCCCAGAACATTTTCAAAACCAGCCGGATTTAGATCAAGGGGAGGAACAATGCATTGATCTAATGACTAATATTCCAGCTGCTAGTCGTATGCCTGTGCAGACATTACAGGAAACAACAAGAAAAATTTGGCGGAGAATGATGCTGAAACGGAAGCAAACGACGCTGATGAAAATTTGTCGCTACACGACAGCGGCGCACGACACAGAGCAGATACGCTGCTCGACCTGTCCGAGGAATCCGCCTCAAGATCAGCTACCGCAGGATAATCAATCTCGCGGTCCGGTACTGCAGGCGCGTCAGACTCGCTCGACACGCGCAGCACGTTGCGATCATCTGCAGCTTCCCCAGGAGCCTCGTCAGCTGCGTCACGCTCGAGCGGTTCAAGCCAAGGCATGCATGCCACGTCGACACAGCTGTCCGGCCCTTCATCGACCAAAGGGGCAGTGCGCCAGCGACCTGTCGCCGCGTCACGTGCGCCTGCCGGATCGAGCAGGCCAATTGGAGCGTCTCCCGCTCGCGCACGCGTGGCGCCAGATACCGGTACGACGGAGAATCAGCCTCGGGATCGGCAGCGTCAGGGACTCTCTGCTCCACCTGGTCGGACTGCTCCCAACAGGAAGTAGCGCCTTCTACAGCACAAGAAGCACCACATCGCACCCGCGCCAAAACCGGTAACATTAAACCCAAAGTTTACACAGATGGTACAGTTCGTTACAACCTTTCTGTGACATCTAATGAACCTAGAAATTTACAAGAAGCATTAGCCAATAAAAAATGGAAACATGCTATGGATGATGAATACAATGCCTTAGTAACAAATAAAACATGGCATTTAGTTCCACAAAGAAAAGGTATAAATCGCATAGATTGCAATGGGTTTATAGAATTAAAAGAAAGGCTGATGGAACTATTGATAGATACAAGGCTAGATTAGTAGCAAAAGGTTTTAAGCAAAGATATGGCATAGATTATGAGAACACATTCAGTCCTGTTGTTAAAGCTGCTACTATCAGACTTGTTTTAGCTGTTTCTATGTCCAGAGGATGGAGCTTAAGGCAGTTAGATGTGAAGAACGCGTTTCTTCATGGTGTTCTGGAAGAAGAGGTTTACATGAAACAACCACCTAGCTATGAGAATCCAAAAGCACCGTATCATGTGTGCAAATTGGACAAATCTTTATATGGTCTCAAGCAAGCACCAAGAGCATGGTTTGCCAAGTTGAGTTCAAAACTTCAAGAACTTGGCTTCTCACCATCCAAAGCTGATACATCTCTATTTATTTATAACAAATCAGGTATCATAATTTTTGTACTAGTATGTTGATGATATCATAGTCACTAGCTCATCAAACAAAGCTATCACTGCTCTCCTCCAAGATCTAGGGGCAGCCTTTGCATTAAAGGATTTAGGTGACTTGCATTACTTTCTGGGAATTGAAGTAAAAAGATGTAATAATGATATTGTTCTAACCCAAGAAAAGTATGCCTTGGACTTGTTAACCAGAGTTGGCATGAAAGACTCAAAATCGTCTCCAACGCCATTATCAGCCTCAGAAAAACTGTCTGCTGAAGAAGGAGATGCACTTGGCCCTGAAGATGGAACAAGATACAGAAGTATTGTAGGTGCACTTCAATATTTGACACTCACCAGACCAGACATTACTTTTTCAGTCAACAAGATTTGTCAATATCTCCATGCTCCAACAACTGTTCATTGGACAGTTGTCAAAAGAATACTAAGGTACATTAAAGGAATCTCGAGTTTAGGCTTGACTCTTAGAAAATCTTCCTCTACCTTAGTGAGTGCCTTCTCAGATGCTGATTGGGCAGGGTGTGTAGATGATAGAAGGTCTACAGGAGGTTTTGCAGTTTATTTTGGTGCTAACCTTATTTCTTGGAGTGCTAGAAAACAGGCAACAGTATCCAGATCCAGTACAGAGGCTGAATACAAGGCTTTGGCAAATGCTACTGCTGAAATCATTTGGATTGAGTCTCTACTAGGAGAACTTGGTGTTGAAAGGAAACAAACTTCATGCCTATGGTGTGATAATATGGGAGCTACTTATCTCTCTGTTAATCCTATCTTTCATGCAAGGATAAAACATATTGAGATAGATTTTCACTTTGTAAGAGAAAGAGTTTCAAATAAGTTACTTGAGATCAGATTTATTCCATCACGAGATCAGGTGGCGGATGGCTTCACAAAAGCTTTACCTGCTCGACAACTTGAAGAGTTTAAACACAATCTCAACCTAAGGAAGGCTGTGATTGAGGAGGGGTGTTAGCGATGTAACATCTTTATGTACCGAATATGTGTAACGTGTGTGTGCGTGTACGCTAGAGAGATAGACATAGGATTTGTTGAGATCTCTTGTAACAATCTGATCTAGATATAAAGATCAGATCGGCCATCTATCTCTTCATCGGTTTAAACCCTCCTCCGTTGTGATCTGCTGATGATTATTTAACACGAAACCGAGTGCAAGACAAAGCAACTCGTTCAATTCAAAACATCACATCTGCTACTAGCTCATTCTGTCATTCCTAGTGTAAATTTTAGTCACGAGCAAGAGCCTCAGCTTCTACGTGCAGAGTTACAGTCTGCAGCTGCTGCAGATGAGAGTAGGGGTGTGGCCGGGTGGGCGAAAATTGAAACCGCTCAAACGAGCCGGCCAAAAATCCCATATATCAATCTCTTTTATAAATCTATCTGAAAGTTGGAGTCACGTAGTACAAAATATTAAATCAGCCCAAACCGATCAAACCATGTTTGCACAGGCTTAGCTGAGAGCCCTAAACCTCGTGAGACTGACGCAACTAACTAACTAGTGGAGCATAGGAGTTGAATGCCAACATCGTGGCGGTGCGACCCAATCATCGGATAGCTATAGCTATATACTCCCTTCGTTTAGAAATATAAGATGTTTTAGGTTTGTGAAGAAGATGTATCTAGACATCTTGAATCTATACACTAAAAGATGTCTAGATACATCTTCTTCACAAACCTAAAACATCAAGATGTCTAGATACATCTTCTTTACAAACCTAAAACATCTTATATTTCTAAACGGAGGAAGTAGGTCCTACTCGGGTCGAAGAAGATCCCACAAAACCAGCAGCATACATATATGCCATCAGGGAATGACTGCATTAATCTGACCATCAGGGAATGACTGCATTAATCCTAAGCCGAAGACAAAAATATCTCTGCACGCACCTTGACCATGCAACTGGTATCTCGTCTGATTATGAGGGAACGCGGGGATAAGCTTTTGAATTTCCGACGCGCGCATGGCAGAGCAGAGCAACCATAGAAGATGGCACCGTGATGAAAGCAGTGGCGTATATAATAGCTGCAGCTGCCTAACAGGACAAGGTCGCATGTACGTACGTGCAGCTGGGGGCTGAACTTTGTCCAATGTCCAGACTCGCAGCTACGAAAGCTTATACTATGGCTGTAGGCATAGCTAGTTGCAAGTTTCTATGTATATTTGAATGATACTAGTACATACTATTCCCTTCGATTTTAAAATATAAAATATTTTAATTTTGTAAAACTAATGTATCAAAATCCCTTTTAGTATATAGATTCAGAGCGAATCTACACACTACTTAGTCTAGATTCATTAGCACTAGTGGAGGAGGGGGCTCTAGTCCCGGTCCGTAAGGACCTCTAGTCCCGGTTTTAAACCGGGGCTAGCCAAGCGGGACTAAAGGCACAGTCATTAGTCCCGGCCCGCTCTCTAGCTGGGACAAAGTGTCCTCCGCATGGCCGCCACGCGCGGGGTGCATCACTACTAGTTGCTGGTGTTAAGGACCGAAATAACTAGTTCTCTGCCGCGACAACATTTTGAACACTTTCTCTGTCGCAGCAGAGAATTTATTTTGTATTATTTTTTTATTTTAAAATAGTTTTTGAATATTTCTACGCTACCACGTATCATACACGTTCGTGTATATATAAGATAACTTGTCTTACGATATTAAGCATATAAATATATACAATATTGATAGTTACATGGAGATCATAATTACCGGGACTAGACACTAAAAAGTTCGGAGTAAACCTACACACTAAAAGTTATCTAGATTCATTAGCTTCATAAAGATAAAATATCTTATGTTTTGAAATGGAGAGAGTAGTAGTATATACGCTACTGTAAGCCGCTTGTGAGTCACTCTTCATCGGTGCCGGCCAGCAACAAGGGGTTCGAAAATGCAACATCAATTAATTTTCCTACGTGGAAGGCTTGAAATGAGAATTAACAACCCATTAACCAGCCACCAAACAATAACAAAAATGGTTTCTTTACTTCTCGACTGACACTACATCACAGTTGATTATCTAAGGCACACAAAAGTGCCTTAAAAGATAACAATAATGCCTTTAAAAATATTAGAAGGCAATAATAAAAATGCCCAATCAAATGGGGTAGAGAAAAATCATTTAAGGCACTTTATAAAACTGCCTCAAAAAATAGATCTTTTGAGGTACTTTAAGAAGAGCCTTAAAAAATCTATCTTTTGAGGCATTATAAAAACTGCCTTATACTAATTAAAGGCACTATTGATAAAGCCTCTAATATTTTTTGTTGGCACTTTGCAAAAGCGCCTCAAAAAATAATTTTATTTTTTATTGGCACTTTGCAAAAGCGCCTCAAAAAATAATTTTAGGCATTTTTAAAAAATACCTCGAAAAACAATTGTAGGCATTATACAATAACACCTTAAAAAATTGTAGGCCTTACACATGAATTCAAGCTCACGGTAAAGGCGCTTTACATTTCATATTTATCTTGAACAACTTATGATTCCAAAGTAAACATGGCGGTATGTCATTTGATCCATCCAAAATATGTTTCAACTTACATCAGTTTGCACCGTGCAATTGATTACAACATTCAATTTAAAATTATGCAATGACAGGAACTAAAGAACACAATTAACTTATGACAGGAATTGTGATCAACTTGTATCCATCTTCAATAAACGTTAATCGACAGTTTTCCATCCTCAAAAATCCTGCAACAGAAGCATTGCATATTAAATCAGGAACTATCCTAGCACGTATGGAATAGAAAGACAAGTCATAAAACATCACCTCTGAACCAACATTATGCATAATTCAGAAATATGTAGATGTCACAGCGAGAGAATACGCTCCAACTAAGGATAGAACGATTAACATATCCTAGGTAACCTTGTGACAAACTTAATTTAACAGCCCTTGTGAAGCAAGAGCCTGTTATACCTAACATGATATGGACATGTACAATAACTAAAAATAAAAGGAAATAACGCTCTTTTGACATCCTGCTTCGACTTACTTACGCACAGAAGAAGAAGAGCAATACTAAACATAAATTAAGCAGGAAATGAAAGGTGCCGAATACATACTGTAATTATCACATCCCCAGGTCGCACAACCAGAGGAACTGGAACAAGGAGTCACCTTGGAAGCTAGGCTACAACCATAGATTTAACACATTAGTTCAGAGCCATTAATTTGTACCTTCGGAAGTCGTTGCATCAGTTCACGGCAATATTCTACAGAGTAAAGGACATCGAGGGAGACAATTGAGATGCAGTACTCCGGGTATTGTACCTAAAGAAGGTAAAATACTCTAGTTGTGATCAAGCTTGCTCATACTGAAACAATATATGAAAAGTGATATACAAGTAATATAAGCATTTATGTGTGAGCTTCATCGGGTTCTTGTTCAGTAAAACGTCCTCCACTCCTAACAATCTGAACTGAACTATTCAATACAAGTTACAGAACTGAACTCGGTCAATTTGGAACTACAATACTATGAACTACAGAATTCACATCAGTCTACTGGATGAACTAAAAAAATAGAACTTCGGGCTTACCTGTCCTCGTCGAGCATGTGATGTGCATAAACATTGTCACAAACCCCATAAGTTAATTCCAAGTTGTTTTCATTCACAGAAAGTTAAAGAAGCAATGCCATTCACTTGACATTGTCAAATTCAAATTGATGTGGATTCAGACATGATGATAACATATTATAGGTAGATGCTCTAGCGAAAAGGCATCTCTGCAAAGGCTGCAATAAAGTAAGATATGAGTTAGTCATGCATGCATATAAGATATAATCGTTTGGTTAATATACAAATCAACTGCATCAAGAGCCCACCTGCTCAGACAAAGAAAAATTTGCTGGATCAATACGCCCTGGCATAATATCTATAGGTAATGACGCCACAAGCTACAGAGGAAATGGATTACATCAAGATCTACAAGAGATACCATAGGCGTCACACTAACAAAAATTGAGGAAACGGGTAAATGTGTGGATACCAGTCATATGAGCTGCTAGAGGCATGGCTCCTGCAAAGCGCAACTCTTCCACATTCATCTTCCAAAACAATATTGTCATTCGGATACATGAAATTGTGTGGCATAACAAGAGGGATTGCAGACCTCTGCGCCACAGATAATTCATGCAGAAGCCCCCTAGTTTATTATAGATGGAGCCCATACGTGAACACATGGAAACACTATGTAACTGTTAGATTACCTCCTTGGAGTATTCATCAAGGATAGAAGGTTTCAGTTTCATGTTCTTGAATAAAATTCCAACAAGCACACAATCCTTTCCTTCTTCGAGCCCTAACACTGTAGTGACTGCAACATAACAAAACTTAACTGAAACTCTCTCTTAATTCACAGAAGATAGTGCATGTTGCGTGATCCTACCATAAACAAAATGTAAATGCACAAAATGCCTAAAATCTGACAGTCAAAACTGCACTGGCCAAATCTTCTGAAATCATACCGAGAGTCTACCATGCCTTCTGCACTCCTTATATTCATTTCTAAAAGGAGATATCATCTGAGTTTCCTTTTTTCTCCCTAATAATACTAAGCGGCTAACAGCATGTAATTTTTAGACTATAATGACAAGCTACCCTTCGTCCGGTGCTGCCCTACTGCCGATGCAAATCATTTTCCCCAATCCACAGAGAAGCACAAGCAAACAATCTGAGTGCATACATATTTGACGTTGGGGGGAAGTAGGGGATGAGGTATATGACGTACCGGGAAGGGGATGCCACCACATAGCCTGATATGAAACCTCCACTGGCGACACGACGCCTGAAACTGCAGATCCCGATGTAGCTACTTTAGAGACGAGGACTCTAGAATTCAGTTGCGTGAGCACAAACCCCAACCCCATGTTAGGTGGCATCGCAGTCGTTGTACGCCGAGATTGAGACGGTGGTTGGCGTCGGCGGAGCGGTTCCAGTAGGGCATGTCCCGGCGCACGAGGTCGACGGCGTCGGCCAGCAGACCGCAGGCATGGGAGAGGGATAGAACTCGTTGAGGGTGGAGAAGTTGCAGGAGACATAGACGGGGATGAAGAAGAGGTCGGCGTCCTCGGGGCGGTTGGCGCGGGCGGGGGAGTAGCTCGGCAGGGCCGCGTGCAGCGCGTCCTCGGGCGCGAATAGGTGGCGCTCGCACCGCGGATCGGCGGTGGCCCAGTCGCGGTTGAAGCGGGAGGGGAGGTCGTAGACGAAGATCCGGACGGGGAGTCTGGTGGTGGGCTTGGAATTGGTGGTGGCGGAGAGGGCGCGAGGCCTGGGGAAGAAGGTGGGCGGAAGGGGGAGGCGGCGGGCGTGGCGGCGGAGAGGAAGAGGTCGACAGCGAGCGCGTGGGTTTGGTTGGTGTTGCTGTTAACTTAGCTGGAAACCTTCTCCTTTTTCTTCGGTACACAAGGTGTTGACATCCAATTATTGCCGGCACTTTTGGTACTGCCTTAAAAAATCAGATTATTACAGGCATATCTGAATAGTGCCTGAAAAAATCGAATTATTGTAGGCATTTTAATAAAATGCCATTAAAAATAGAATTTTACAGGCATTTTTGAAAATTGCCAGTAAATATCGAATTATTGTAGGCAATATTCAAGAAGTGTCTTTAAAAATAATTTTTTTAGGCATTTTGTAAAAGTGCCTTTAAGAGAATGCTCTTAAAAATCTACCGTGACATAGTGTGATGGAGAATTATATTAGAGCTCGGACGGCCCCAAAGCCCTCGGATTCTCTTCATAATCCGTGCGTCCTGAGAAGGGTCTATAACCGAGTTTTTTTGCAAGTGGGTTACAACTAAGACCAAAATATACTGAATCGCTAGATCGCCGTTGTGATCCTCGCTAATTTTTTTTAAATAATATATTTTTTTATTTAATTTCACAAATAATACACGAAATCTAAAAATTGCAAATCTAACGGACCGTCGTCCGTTGAAAAGACGAAGGTGGTGGAAAGACGAAGGGGGTGGTTCGTCCGTTCAAAAGATAAACGTGGTGACTGGGACAGGTTCATTCACATGTACGTTCGTCTTTTGAACGGACGAACCACCCGCTTCGTCTTTTTAACGGACGAACCACCACCTTTGTCTTTTCAACGGACGACGGTCCGTTAGATTTACAATTTTTGGATTTTATGTATTATTTGTGAAATTGAATAAAAAATGTATTATTTAAAAAAATAGCGTGATCCACAGCGGTTAAGAGTTGCAAGTGGGTTATAACCGAGTTAACATTAAGCTAATTCTAGATCAACCGAAAAAGTATCACCTAATTAAGCATAGAAGCTCAGAGGAGGATCATCATGGGTGTGTGCATTCGTGTGACGTAAGTGCTTGCCAAAGGCGGACCGTAACACCCCGGTCTCTTCGGATCAGCGACTGTCACTCCTGACAGCTCAATAAAATCTCTATGCCATAGATCGACACTACTCTTTTTTGCACACTTTGTCATCACTTGTACGCATCTGATATCCATTTTCTGGTTGGTCACGCATTCTCAAATTGCTTTAGGGCAAGCACGGTTAATTTCTAAGTTCTTTTTATATGGGCTTTTTAAAAAAAAATTGTAACTTGTTGGTATGGATATCCTATCAAAGTTCACACACTAATCCAACCAGCCGTCAAGCCTAATTTAATAACAATATAATAAAAAAGCAATGTAATTAGCCTTAAAATAGTGTTGTTTGACCAGGCTTTGAACAATTCTTGGTCCGTTGCATAGATGATCCAATATATATGTACGTGCTTTGGTTGTGTGTGTCGGTATTTTTTAAAACGGAAAAGGGTCGAAACGACCCAGAAGCTGCATTAAGAACACACGGCGGGTATAAATTTATAGCAAAGCCCTTTGGTAACACTCACTCTAAGAACCTAAAATTTGAAGATAAGGGTTTGCAAAGTGCAAAGATAAAAAAGCAATCAGGTCCACTGGAATCTTCGCCACCACCGCCAATGACCTCAAAGCGCCGGCCGCCGAACCTCCCGCTAACGCAGACGAAGGAGCAGCAGAGCCCAACACCGAGATCCAGAGAACAACAACGAAAGCTCCCGTCGCTATCCTCTCCTGCAGGACTCTCCGCCGTAGGCCAACTCCTCCTTGCCGGGGATGAACCACTTGGAAAGGGGGAGCGGTCGAGCTCCTGCGACAGGAGCCAGAAACCTCCACAAAGGAGGGAGAAACAGGGCCACCATGCCAGCCAAAGAGCACGATGGGGAAGCACTTCGCCGCCGTGTAATCCGCTCAAAGAAGCTGCAGCAGCAGCCGCCAGCCCATCAAAACTCTGAATTCAAAGCTCCCCTCGCCTCCACGGCCGGTCATAGCAGGAAACAAAGCTCCATAAAGCCACCGACGATGACCACTAGAACACCGACGATTATTGAGAAGGGAGATCGCCATCGTCTTCTTCCACCATGGAAGCCAGAGAAGCAATGGCGCCCAGATAACACTACGCCACAACAACACACTAGGAAGGAACTCCCGAGGGCCTCCAGCTCTTGGCATCGCCCTGTTCTTCAGACCCTCCTCGCCTCCACGGCCGGCCAGGGCAAGAAGCAACAAGTACGAGATGCCAAAGAAAAGGGGGGGCACCCCTAACCTTATTGTGGAGATCTTTGAACCGTGGTACGCCCCCGCCAACTCTGACCTTCAGAGCATCGCCGCCGGTAGACCACGTCGATCAGCTCAAGATATGGTCGAAGAAAACTCGAGCCATACTCCAAACCTCGGCAAGCAGCCGAAAACAACTACTCCTACCTAATCTACATGCGTCGGAACCTCTCCTCCACCTCCCTCAACCGGTAACACCGGCGAGTTTAGCCTTGGATTGGCCCGGCGCCCGCCGGAAGAGCTGTAGCAGGGGAGGAGAGCAGAGCGTGTGGAGGGATCCTTTTTCCTCTATCAGCACATGTTTGTGTGCCGGTGATCGTGGTGCAGATGAGCTGATGAGCTACTCCTATGCTAGGAGAAGCGCCTGGAGCCGCCAGTGCCTGGAACCGAGTCCTGGCCATGCCTAGCTCAGCGCGCTTGACTTTTTTCCGATAGAGAACATGTACATGCGCATGGCAAGTTGCCTAGTTGGGAAGTGCATGTGGGAGGCCAGTGGCTAGCGCTAGCCGCTCCTATCCATGTATGCATGCTGCGTCTATCTCCGTAGGGCAGTGGCCTTTCATGTGGCCTCCATTCCTTTCCAAAAAATATGTGCAGGTATCACTTGCTTACCAACCACATGATCGGCCTACGTATCGAGAGGGTTGTAGACTTGTTCTTGGGAGTATTAGGCCGGCACAGATCGGGTTTCGCTGAACATGAAAACTTAGTTCAGTAGCTAGATAGTAGGCCTTGTATAGTTATCTCGTACTCCCCTATCATGCATGCCTCTATCTACCACCGGTTTCTCCTCGACCGCCTTTTCTTTCATGTACGAGCTAGAGGATGGGAGCTCGCTCACATGTGATGTGCAGTGCCCCGTGCACGTTAGTTCAGTAGCTAGACAGTAGGCCTTGTTATAGTTATCTCGTGCTCCCTCTATTTTTAAATAAGTGTACTTCTAGTCTTGTTCTAAGACAAATTTTAGTAAAATTTAAATAATTTTATAAAAAAAATCTATATTTATGACACTAAATTAGTACCACTAGATTTGTTTTTAATTTAATTTTATAATATAATAATTTCATAAAATAAATTTTGCTATAAAATTGGTCAAATTTAATAAAATTTGACTTGGTTAAAACTTAAAAGTACACTTATTTATAAACGGAGAAAATATGTGTTTTCTCGATAGGACAGCACGTGCGCCCCAAATACGGTTGCATGGTGATGCATGTGGGATATTTTGTCCGGCGTGCACGATTCCTAGCCATGCACGGACGGCCATAGAAAATGGAAATGCAATGCCCTATCTTTAGCACAGGGGAGCGAACATGGGAAGGAAAAATCGTCCATGGATCTTTATCTACCTATATATGTAGTGCTAACTCTGTTTCAAATAAGTGACTTAAATTCGTCTAGATTTACATGTATCGATATACTAAAACACGTTTAGATACATAGTATAAATCTATACAAACTAAAGTCACTTATTTTAGGGTAGAGGAAGTACTATTAACTATTTCCTCTATTCTAATTTATAAGATGTTTTGAATTTTTTTGAAACACATCTATCTAACTTTTTTAGTGTGTAGGTTCGGAACATGAACATACATACTAAACACACATCTGTAAGAAAAGACTAAGACATTTTATATTTTAAAAAGGAGGAAGTAGATGGACGTCATTTTCCGTACATGGAAATTGCATGACAAGTACATATGGAACTTAGAAAAATTGCTATTTTTTTTAGGATGGAACAAATTTATTAAACTTCAACACACAAATGGATACAGAGCCCTTTCAGGCGCGTAGACGGCTAAACATGACGGCCTTGATCAAAGAGCACACTCCTTCTAGCGAGATTGTGGTGGGCTTCCTTGTTCGAGATCCTACGTTTGTGGACAGAGGCCATCCTTAATCTCCTACAGAATGCGCGTAAATGCCCTTAGCTCCTTGTTCCAGGGTCGAGATGACATTCCTACGGTCGCTCACCACTCGCCCTTTTGGCATCGATATCTTGCGCGAGAGTGGTCGCCTCGCACCAAAGCCAACGGTTCTAGGGTTTCGGCGTTCGTCTTCCCTGAAACACCACCGCCGATGTTACCCTCCATGTTCCTTCTGTGTCCAAGGCCAAAGTCGCGGTTGCACCCCATCCGGTGTTCTTCCCCACCCCTGCGTCAACATTGATTTTTAGCGTGCCCGGTGGAGGTGGGATCCTGCCCAGTGAGCCACTGTTTTCGCCACTGCCAGTCGTCTTCTTCCTTGCTTTGCGGATTGCCATAGGTTCGCCACGAAATTCTAGGACACATATATCGTACCAGTGCCTTCTAAAGAGTTTTCGGGCTATAGGCTTGTGGAGAGTCAAAACCCTAGAGAACTAGATACTGGCTTTGAGAATTACTACTAGCAGTTGTCATGTGAATCTCCATGTCACCGATCCGCACGATGATTAGTAGTACTAGCTGATATCAATCCCAATTAAGCCAAACGAGTGCAAAGAGTGGCCGCTAGAGGCACGGTCAGACCAGAACAAGCTAAACAAAGATACCATGTGGGCCCAACGTCCTCTTCCAACAAGAGATGTGGGCCAGAAGAACATGCCACCCAGTGGTACGGTGGTGCTGAAGCTTTCAACCATTCATCTGGGGCCCGCCCAGCAGCCATCCAAACACCCCGCACTTCAATTTCCCTACTCTGTTATTTATACCTCTCGCGCCATGGCTTACGTACGTACCGCCGCCGCACTCCCCTGCTCCCTGCTAAGCTTCTGCTCGGCCGCTCTCCGTTCGTTGACGTCACGCCTCTCCACAGACGTGTCCAGACAAGGCAGCAACAAGAGCACGTCGGGGACAACCAAGGAGAGGAAGGACTGCACCGATCCGCTTCCGGTCGCCGCGCGCGATCATCATCGAAGGCACCGTGGCGTCGCCGTCGGAGACTATAATGGCTCGGCCGCAGCAGCGGCACCGCGGCGTGCGGCAGCGCCACTGGGGCTCCTGGGTCTCCGAGATCCGCCACCCTCTCCTGTGCGTCCGATCGACCTTCTCCTCCACGTACCTGTCTGATGGCTTACAGTGATTCTTGGTCGAGCGCTCGGGGCTGACGGGTGACGATGGTTGGGATTGGTTGCAGGAAGACGCGGATATGGCTGGGCACGTTCGAGACGTCGGAGGACGCGGCGCGGGCCTACGACGAGGCGGCGCGGATCATGTGCGGCCCGCGCGCCCGTACCAACTTCCCTCCGGCCGCCCCCGTGGCGGCCGCAGCGGCCTCCTCGTTCCTCTCCGCCGCGCTCGTCGCGAAGCTCCACCGGTTCAACCTGGCGTCCGTGCAGGCGGCGCAGCGCCAGAGAGAAGCCGCGGCCTCAGCTGCGGCGGCAGCGGCCGCAATGCCGCTTGGCAGCGTCCTCGGCGACGCGGGGTCGCTGTCGTCGTCATCGTCAGGCGCGGTGGGGTGGGGCGGGAGGCTCCTGGAGGAGGAGCACGTGGAGCAGATGATCGAGGAGCTGCTCGACTCCGACTTCTCCATGGAGATCTGCCATTAGGCCGGCTGGGAGAGTTGTACGGCTCTGTTTCTTTCTTGGCGCGAATGGTCACCGTCTACCTCCTTACGCGCGTACTTACTAGTAGTAGTCAGCGAGCTACGTGAAGACTGAAGAACTCCTATTAGTGTTAGTTTGGTCAAGTCTCAGTTCTGCACCACCAGTAGATGTACAGTACCTAGTATTAGCGGCAGAAAAGTACAGTAGTAGTAGTAACAAATTTAAGCCCTTCATAGTTTTTCACCGTGCTCGGCTTAACTACCTCTGTGAGTGATCTCAGTCCATGCGTGGTCTGCATAGATTTGTTTAGAACAGGTGGCGCCATAAGATCGGCTGGGCTCTCCGGATCCGGATGGTTTATTGGCAGGACCACGAAGGAGGCCAAGAGGATTGACTGAAAATCAAATCCGTGGCAGCGTGCACCTGAATTTGGTACTCCCTCCGATTCATATTAATTGACTTATATTAATATAGATACAAATGTATCTAATCAAGTTTTTAATGCTACATACATCATTATCTAGACAAATTTGAGTCAAACTAATATAAGTCAGAGGGAGTAGCTCCGACTTCAGAACCCCTCACGTTCAGTTCTGGACATTAGCTGTCCTGTATCCGAAACCCCTCACGTTGAACTTTAGATCGAACCGAGACGCCGATTGCTCGGGCAACAAGAGACGGCAGCAAAAAAAAAGAGACGACAGCAGGAACGGATACAACAGCAGGCTTGGAGCTCGCTGAATTTTGAGTCTTTGAGAGACAACATTTTCATTGTACAAGGATTTGCAGGCTTTGCACCCCCAAAAGATTCGTGTTAGGCAGGCTCAGCATGGTGGAAAAGGTACGAGGGGCCGACTGCTCAGCCCACCAAGGTGCTAGCATGGGCTGAAGGAGCAACATGGGTTCCGTGGGCGATCATTAGCTGACTTTAATTGATCGAATACCTTGGATTCACTGCTGGAAGTCCGGGCCATGGCTCAGAATGTCTAAACACTAAAAGACCACCCTACAGGCAAATGAAGTCAGTATCGTATCGCATTTTGCGTATCACACATGAGCAGGATTTTTTTTAATTGAAATAAAAAAACTTGGCTTCAAATGCTGAAGCCACTGCCTTCTAGAATGATGGATGACACTAGAAGAGAAGTGGGGATTGAATGAGGTGCCATCATCAGCGGAAGACCATGCTCTGTTCGCTTCGATAAGTACCATCGGTGACGCGGCTCATGGTCTCTGTCTTGGAAGAGGGACCCTTTCCCTCTCGCCCTGGTTCCAAGAGCACCACAACCCCGACATGCTTACCTCCACCTCGTAGGTAAGCTGACGGTCGGTAGCCAAGGACCGCGTGAGATCGAATAGAACCTGATTCTGATCACCATTTATGTATGTTCCTACCTTCCTCCCCGCTCCTCCAGACCAAGATCCAACTTTGTATCCTAAATTGAGTACTAGTGTTACAGAGGGGGGAGAGTACGATTACCGCCTCAGAGGCCATTGATGGCAACGTCCTTCCTGGGCGAGGTGCTCGTATGCAATAACATCTCCGCCGGTAAGGTGATGTACGTCGTCATGAGAAGGAAGGGAGCTCCCACCGGGATCGAGTTTCGGACTTGAAGCCTATCGTATTAGACATCGTATGGTAGTAATACTATCAGGAAAACGGACGTACCTGGCACATCTAAAAAGTACATCTGTAGCGCACTAGTAGTGCGCCACGAGCCGCGCACTACGGCTAAGATTTACCCGTAGCACACTACCTGGTACGTTACGGGTAAAAAAGTTACTCGTGGTGCACCACCTAGTGCGCCAAAGAAAGGGGTCCAGGTGCGCCCCGGCTATGTTTTTTGAAAAACAAAAAAAATGCAAAAAATACCCTCATTTTGAATTGCAAAAGCAATCGGGTCCGCGCATCGCCGCCATCGTGTCACCTCGCCGGAGCATGGTGGTCGTGGCCACGGCCAAAACCTACCATCGCAGGGAGGTGCGGGGAGGTCGTGGCCGCGCTAGTTCTCGAGCGGGAGGTGTTGGGCCGAGGAGGAGGTGGCGGTCGTAGGGGGGAGAGGTGGTGGCCATAGGAGGAGAAGACGGCGGACGGAGGAGGAGGAGGTGGCGGCGACAGCGAGCGGAGGAGGAGGTGGCAACGACGGTTAGAGAAGGTGGTGGTGGCGGCCGTCGTTGTCACTGGAAGGAGCAGGAGGCCGGAGAGAAAGGAAAAGGAGAAGAAGGATAAGAAGAGGAGAGGAGGAGAACGGGAAGAAGGAGAAGGAGAAGGAAGAGGAAGAAAAGAAGGAGAAGGAAAAGGAGATGAGAGGAGAAGGAAAAGGAGAAGTGGGAGAGAAAAGTAGAGGGGTAGGTGGGGCGGGGTGGTGTTTCGAAATTCAAATCCCGCCCAGTTACTCGTGGCGCACTAGGAGTGATGCGCCATGGGTAAGTGGCCTTCATTTTTTTCTACAGGAAAAAACTATCTTTTGGTTATAACTTTTTATTCCTTTTGAATTTTGAAAATATAAAAAATCGCTAAACGACCACAGATAGTTGCGAGCGGACGCGAAATTTCGTTCTCGTTATTTTGGTATATTAAATATTTTTCCCAACTTTATATGCAAAAGTTATGGCCATTTTACCGTGACATAACATTTTTTGCAGAAAAAATAAAATTCGTGTTTGTTAATTTTTCTACAAACTAGACCATATTAACTACCTACATGTGAAAGGATTTTATTTTTTAAAGTGTTTATCTTTTTTAATTTTTTGCAAGGCTAAAAAGGCGATCCAAGGGTGGAGTTGGTACAAGCTACTTAGCCGTGGCGCACTAGGGCAAAGTGCCCTACGGGTAAATTGACACAGCTGCTGCAGCAGGCCGCAACCCACATACCCGTACCACCAGGGTGTGCTACTACTAAGTTTCACACCCGTAGCGCACCTGACCTAGTGCGCTACGGTATGTGGTCTGCGGTCACATGTGCTCTGACCCACACATAGCCGTGACGCACCACCCCCATACGCACCACGTTCATGACATTTAGCCGTAGGGCACCTGTGGACAATGCGCCACGTCTATTTTATCCGCGAGACACCACGTCTATTTAATTCATGGGACACCACTAACACATGAGCTAGAGATGTGTGAATTATCTATAACAGTTATTTCTAATAGTATAAGAGGTTGACCCAGGAAAAGAGTAGGGCATGGCTGATGAGTTTATGTGTCGGCATCACGGATCTTACCCATGATTAAGGACGATGTTGTTGCTTTGGTGTTTGATATGCATGCGTATCCTTCGTTGTGTTTAGAATATTACGCTCATGAAGTCCCAAAAAAGGTTACTGGGCAAGTGATCCGGTGGAGCTAAGACTACTGGACCATAAAAAAAACCGACGATGTAAAATATATCTTGTCGCTTGAAGTAGAGATCGACTGCCGAGCTATCGAGTCGCTAGAAATTGGTCTCAAGCAATGAAATCTTGGAATAAATAAAGGTATATATAACTTGAAACTCAGTGAGCTAAACGAGTATCTTAGCTTGACCGGCTTAACTAGACTCAAACTCGGTGTCGAGCCAAGTTTCAGATTTGAGCTTGTTTGTACATCCAAGCTGAACGAGCTACTCGTTTATTGGCTCGTTAAATTCAAATATAGAATTTGAATTTTTTTCATAAATGAATATCAAACTGCTATTTTTCTTGCACCTATAATGTTATAGAGCTATTATATTTCTCATTGATCTTAACTTTGCGAAATTATGGAAGTACTATCTTTGTTCTAATGCTAAATTAGAAGGAAAATTACTTGTTTTACTAATATATGCGCATGTTCACAATTTAGAACGAGATAAACGAGCTACTCGCAAGTTTACCGAGTCAAGCCGAGTTTTAATTCTGAGCTTGTTTACACACGAGCCGAGCCGAGCTAGCTCGTTAGTTGAACGAACTTTAGCAAGTTGTGGCTCCAGGCCTACCTATTAAGGAGAACATTAAGGAGACAAATTATCTGAAAATGGTGGCAAAAAGTACTCAAACACTAATCCTTTCCTTTACAACCAGCGGCGACAAATTGGTACAGCACCGGCCACAAAGAGATTCTACCAACGTAGCACATCGTCACCAGAAAAAAAAAAAAGAGAACACAATATTACAGCACCGGCCGGCCGGCGACAAAATAATCCTTTCCTTTACAAGCAGAAAATAGAATGAACAAGCTAGCTGTATTAGTATCATACTTACATGTGTGCCTTTGAACAGGTCAAAGACAGACGGCCGGGGAATACCGTAGTTGGAGCTGCTGGCTTCACGATGATCCGAGCTCATCAAGCTGAGCGCGCCGGCAAGGCAGCAGGTGGATGATCATGACGGGTGGCGGAACGGAGCAGGCGCGCGGCCTCGTCGCGGCCAGGCAGCAGACGGAGATCCAGCCGTGGAGCAGCACCCACACGTTCGCCGCTATGCAGAGCGCCGTGTGCCAGGGCATCGCCATTCACGACAACCTGCATCTCTATGCTTTCTCGAGTTGCTGCTGGTTGAGGAATGAGGGACGGCTTGGCAGGTAACGTGGAGGATGGCTGGCGCGGCATGATCCGCCCAAAATAAACTGGTAACATGCATGTACCATACCAGCTCGGCTCGATCATGCTGACCGAATGATTGCCCAGTTTTTCGTTGGCATCCGGGGTAGTAGCTAGTAGTACTATAAACAAACACAATGTCCGGCAAGACAAACTTGTAGTACACTAAAACGAAGTTTCCCGATTTTAGATACCCACCAAACTCGAACTGCTCCATCCATGGAGGAGGCACACCATGTGGAAAATAGCAAGTGTTTGTTTCCTTTGATTATTCATAACAAGTACTTCCTCCGTTTTAAAATATAAGATGTTTTAGCTTTGTGAAGCAAATACATCTAGACTTCTTTTAGTATGTAGGTTCACTCATATTTAGAGTGAATCTATATACTAAAACAAGTCTAGATACATTTTTTTCATAAAATCTAAAATATCTTATATTTTGAAACCGAGGAAGTAGTAATAATTCATTTGTATAGGAGAAGGCAACTATGTAACGTGTACATGCGGCGTACAATCTGGCGGCATGATCCAGACAATATAAACCGCTAACATGCAATCATTGGGAGTGAGGTCGGAGGGGCTCCACCTTTGTTGTCTACCTACCTGATTTGCCAACCTCGATCGTGTACTTTGACCAAAGTTAAGTCCTGAGCAAATTCATAAGAAGGTTAAATTTTGACGGAGCAAAGTGAGGCCCGTCGTCGATAGACTTGGTTTATCGCTTCATCCAAAATCGACGGCATTGTGTAAATACTCTTGATATAGTGAAGTTTGACGGCTGTGGTTTTGTCCTCTTCTTTTTGGGGAGGTTTTTCCAAGTTAAAAATATTGTTTCCTTGCATGTGTTTGTTCGTTATTTGTTTATTTTACTTGTCGCATTTATAACAGAAGTAAGGTCGAGCCCACATCACATGTGACACTGTGTTCGATGAGAGCGACGCTTGTACTGGAGCTATACGAAGACGCCAGTGAACACCTTCAAATACATGAGATGGGAGTGCGGTCTAGGATTCGACTCACCGCCAACGCTGACTCGAAACGCTGAGACTGAGTCTTCCCCTAGCTGGCTCGCCATCGACACCGAGAACCTAGCAGTAGAGTCCCCAACTCTGGATATCACTAGCGTTGAGTTTGTCTCGCCTCGTCAAGGTATGCAAGTACGCTTGATGAAGAAGACAACTCCAAGTTGGAGCACCAATTTCATAGCTTGTGGAACGTACTCGAGCAAGTCTGACTATGGAGCCGAACGAGGAACTTCACTTCCTCGCCGCGAAAGAGCCCAGATCGTTCAGGGATGCAAAGTCGCACGCCAGCTAGAGACGTGCGATGGAGGAAGAGATGAGGGCCATCGAGGAGAACTCAACCTGACACCTCACCACCTGGGCACCGCGTGATCAGGCCTGGAGTGGGTGTATAAGGTGAAGGACACATTATTGGGAGCCACATAGAGGCACGCCGGAAAATAATTTTTTCTCTCCAGATAGACTCCGGCACACCACTCCAAGATCCAGCAAAGGTCAAAGGTCATAGATCATACCATTGACACGCGTATGCGAAAGGAGGACTCCAGCTTGTTCTTGTTCCTCGTCAAGCTAGTCCTTGTTCCTTGTCAAGCTAGTTCGACTCCGGCGAACTGCTCGATCCTGGGACCTCCAAGCTGCCGGTTCCGATGTGCCCCTCCACCTTCTACCACCTTAGCTCCGCCGCCTAACTCAGCCGACGAGCATCGTTGCCGGATTCCGGTCACCATTTCTATCCGTTCCTACCTTCCTTCGCTCTGCTCCCAGACCTAGATCCAACTCTGTTTCCTAAATTGAATAATGAAGTGTTATAGAGGAAGATGAGTACGAGTACGGTGCCTCAGAGGTCATTGATGATGATTTCCTTCCAAGGTGAGGTGCTCGTATGCGATAGCACATCTGCCGATAAGGTCCTATTGTCGTGGGAAGAAAGGGAGGTGCCACTAGGATCGAGCCACGAACTCGGAGCCTGTCGTATTTGACAACATACGGTCGTAAGACATTGACTTGTAAAGAGAGTAGGATAGGTCATCGATCTTCAGAGCATGATCTAGCATGTCAGGATTTGGACTACCATTCATACCATTGACCGACGCCTTCTCTTGGCCATTGTCTCGGTCTGGACACTATTCTACGGAATCGACATACAACATGCTAGCATCTTGGGTCTTTGTCAGGTTTGCGTATGCTGACTGCATTTGGATCATGCTTTCGAGTTTGACTGGCAACTCAATATATTCAGATATGCACACCCCTCTGCCAGAAGATCGGATGGAGAGTTGATGATTAAGGCTTTGTTCGTTTTGCCCCAACCACGCCGGTATTGGGCCATAACCCCGCGGATCATCCGGGTCTAGACCGTCGGGGTTTAATCCAGGCCCACTTCTATAGCGCGTTCGGTAGGCAAAATGTCCAACACTTGGGGTTCGAATTCAGGACCTCTTGCGTCATCCGCACCCGCATGACCAACAGATCAACCAAATTTAGTGTTAGAATAGGAGTTCCGCAGTTTTTAAGGGCTAAATTGACTGGGCCTGCTGAAAACGACCAACCATCCCACGTGCTTCGCGTGCCGCGGGCCGGCCCGGCAGGCGTCGGTGCCATGCCCGACCGGCCCGGAATGGCACGTGAGCAAGACAGGCCGCGACGGGCCGTGTCGGGCCTGTGCCGTGCCGGGCCGGCCCGTTGGCCAGATTTGGTTTCCAGCCCGGCCGGTTTTTGAAGGGTTTCGCAGCATAGTAAATCAAAAAATTTCTACGGATGCGAACGGGAAAGCCAAGATCTAATCTAGTAGATGCAAACAACGAGGGGGGATAGATGATATCTTCATACCCTTGAATATTCGCACAGCGGAACGTTCGTCGGAACGTGGGTGATGTAGTCGTACTCGCTTCTCCTCCTCGCGATCCGATCCGATCTAACACCGCAAGTGGCGATGCCTCCGAGAGATGCACACGTGCAGCACCTCGACGTCTCCTCCTTCCTCGGTCCAGCAAGTGTGGTGGAGAGACGGATTGGATATACAACACGACGGCGCGGTGCAAGTGGTGGAGAGTTTCTGCAGCAGGGCTTCGCCTACGTGCAGTCGGGAGGGAGAGAGAGAGAGGAGGGCAGCAGGGCGGCTAGGGCTTGAGGAGGAGGTGTGGGAGGGGGTGCGCCCCCAGCCCTCTTTATATACAGGGGTGGGCGGCCAGCCCTTGCCCCTCCCCCAAGCCCTAGGGCCGGCGGCCAAGGAGGGAGGAGTGGGGGGCAAGTCCCCCCCTTCTAGAAGCTCCCCTAGGGTTTTGCCCTAGGTTGGCCGGCTGGGCCCTATGGGGCCTTGTGCCCCTGGCCCAATGCGGCCAGGGCACTCCCTCATAGGCCCATGCCCCCTCCTGGCAGGTGGGGCCACGTTGGTCCCCCTCCGGAAGGTTCTAGAAGCTTCCGGTACAATACCGATTAACCCGAAACAATTCCGAACTCCAAAAACTGCATTGCCTTATATGAATCTTATTCTCCGGACCATTCCAGAACCTCTCGTGATGTCCCGGATCCCATCCGAGGCTCCGAACAAAAACTCATAAACCAATTATCCAATCTATTCTAGCGTCGAGACACGTTAAATGTGTGACCCTTCGGGTTTGAGAACATGCATACATGATCTTCTATCAATAATCAACAGCGGGGTCTGGAAACCCATATTGACTCCCACACATTCATCGATGATCATATCGGATGAACCACGATGCCATGATTCAATTAATCCCATATATATATATTCCCTTCGTCTCGCGATATTTTACTTGCCCGAGATTTGATCGTCGGTACCGTCATACCTAGTTCAATCTCGTTCACAGCAAGTACTTTACTCGTTCCGTAATCCGATATCACTTTGTGAGTAACTCCTTAGTCACATGCTTGCAAGCGGTGTTGATATCGATTACCGAGTGGGCCCGAAGTATATCTCTCTGACTTGGGAGGGACAAATCCCATCTCGATACATACAACCCAACAGGTACTTTCCGATCACCTGAGAGACACCTTTATGATCACCCTCTCATAGGATGACGTTTGATGACCTCAAAACTTTCTTCCGATACCAGGGAGTTGTATTATCTCATGGTCTAAGGAATACAATATTTGACATAAGAAAAGCTTCGCAAAGATGAACACGATGACACGATCTAATTGCTCCGCTTAGTTTGGGTCTGTCCATCATATCATTCTCCCAATGATATGATCTCATTATTAATCGACAACTCATGTCTATGGTTAGGAAACCTTAACCATCATTAATCAATGAGCTAGTCCATAGAGGCATACTAGGGACACGGTGTTGTTCATAAACCACACAAGTATTAAAGTTTCCGCTTAATGCAATTCTAGCATGGAATATAAACTTTATCATGAACAAGAATTATAATAATAACATCTTTATTATTGCCTCTAGGGCATAAATCCAACAGTCTCCCACTTGCACTAGAGTCAATAATCTAGTTTACATTTGGCAACAATCTCACACCCATGGCACTAAGGTGTTGATCATGTTTTACACGTGGAAGAGGTTTAGTCAATGGATCTGCGACATTCAAATCTGTATGTACTTTGCTAATCTTCAGATCTCCATCTGCTATATAATCTCGGATTATATGAAACTTGCGGTTGATATGCTTGGTCTTTGGATGATATCTTGGTTCCTTAGTGAGTGCTATGGCGCCAGTGTTGTCACACAATATCTCCAGTGGGTCCAATGCACTTGGAACCACGCCAAGCTCAGTGATGAAGTTCCTGATCCAAAATCCTTCACTTGACGCTTCTGCAGCAGCCATGTATTCCGCTTCTACTGTAGATCCCACGATCACGCTTTGCTTGCAGCTTCTCCAGCTCACAGCTCCTCCATTCAAAATATAAACATATCCTGTCTGAGATTTAGAATCATCCTTGTCGGTGTCGAAACTAGAGTCGACGTAACCCTTTACGACGAGCTGTTCATCACCTCCATAGACTAAGAACATTTCTTTAGTCCTATTTAGGTACTTTAGGATGTTCTTCACGGCTGTCCAGTGTTCCACTCCTGGATCACTTTGGTATCTGCTCGTCAAACTAAGAGCATTGGACACATCCGGTCTAGTACACAGCATGGCATACATGATAGAACCTATGGCCGAGGCATAAGGCACTTTGCTCATAGCTTCTCTATCATTTACCGTAGCTGCACATTGAGCCTTGTTCAATATCTTACCTGACAACATAGGCACTGAACCTTTCTTTGCCTTATCCATTCTGAACCTTTTCAGAACTTTGTCTAGGTATGTACTCTGGCTTAAAGCTATCTGGCGTCTTTGTCTATCTCTATAGATTTTGATGCCCAATATATAAGTAGCTTCACCTAGATCTTTCATTGAAAAACACTTGTTCAAATAACTCTTCACATCGTTAAGCATGTTAATGTCATTTCCAATAATCAATATGTCATCTACATATAGTACCAGAAATGTCACTGAGCTCCCACTCACTTTATTGTAGATACAAGCTTTGTAGCAATTTGGAACAAATCCAAAGCTCTTGATCACTTGATCAAAACGAAGGTTCCAACTCCGAGATGCTTGCTTTAGTCCATAAATGGAACGCTGAAGTTTGCACACTTTATCAGCATCCTTAGGATCGACAAAACCTTCGGGTTGCATCATATACAACTCTTCATCAATGTTTCCATTGAGGAACGCAGTCTTGACATCCATCTGCCATATTTCATAATCATGAAATGCAACAATTTCTAATAAAATCCGAATGGACTTAAACATCGCTACGGGAGAGAAAGTCTCATCGTAGTCAACACCTTGTCGAAAACCTTTCGCGACAAGCCGTGCTTTATAGACGGTAACATTACCATCCGCGTCCGTTTTCTTCTTGAAAATCCATTTGCACTCAACGGCCTTTCGGTCGCTAGGAGGGTCCACCAAAGTCCATACTTGGTTTTCGCTCATGGATCCCAATTCGGATTTCATGGCCTCTAGCCATTTCTCAGAGTCTGGGCTCATCATCGCTTCCTCATAGTTCGTAGGTTCACTGTCTTCTACAAACAAGACAGTCAAGACAGGGTTGCCGTACCACTCAGGAGGGGCACGCGACCTTGTCGACCTGCGACGTTCAGTAGCAGCATCGTCCGAAGCTTCATGATCCTTGTCATTAGCTTCCTCTATTATTGGTGCAGGCGGCACTGGAACAATTTCAGGTGCTGCGCTACTCTCCAACTCAGGAGAAGGTTAAACAACCTCGTCTAGCTCTTCTTTCCTCCCACTCACTTCTTTCGAGAGAAACTCCTTCTCAAGAAAGGAACCGTTCTTTGCGACAAACACTTTGCCTTCGGTTCTGTGATAGAAGGTATACCCAATAGTTTCCTTAGGGTATCCTATGAAGACACATTTCTCCGCTTTGGGTTCGAGCTTGTCCGGCATCAACTTCTTGACGTAAGCTTCGCATCCCCAAACTTTAAGAAACGACAACTTAGGTTTAGCACCAAACCACAGTTCATACGGTGTCGTCTCAACGGATTTAGATGGTGCCCTATTTAAAGTAAATGCAGCGGTTTCTAATGCATAACCCCAAAATGATAACGACAAATCAGTAAGAGACATCATCGATCAGACGATATCTAACAGGGTTCGATTCCGGCGTTCAGACACACCATTGCGCTGTGGTGTTCCGGGTGGCGTGAGTTACGAAACGATTCCACTTGCTTTAAGATGCGTGAGAAAATCATAACTCAAATATTTACCTCCATGATCGGATCGTAGAAACTTAATCTTTCTGTTATGATGGTTCTCCACTTCATTCTGAAATTCCTTGAACTTTTCAAATGTTTCATATTTATGTTTCATTAAATAGATATACCCATATCTACTTAAGTCATCGGTAAAAGTGAGAAAATAGCGATATCCACCGCGCGTCGAAACACTCATCGGTCCGCATACATCGGTATGTATGATTTCCAACAAGTCCGTTGCTCGCTCCATCATTCCGGAGAACGGGGTTTTGATCATCTTGCCCATGAGGCATGATTCGCATGTGTCAAATGATTCAAAATCAAGAGACTCCAAAAGTCCATCAGAATGGAGTTTCTTCATGCGTTTTACACCAATATGACCTAGACGACAGTGCCACAAATAAGTAGTATTATCACTATCTACTTTGCATCTCTTAGCCTCTATGTTATGGATATGTGTTTCATCCCTTTCGAGATTCAGAAGAAATAAACCATTCATAGCAGGTGCAAGACCATAAAAGATGTTACTCATATAAATAGAACAACCATTATTCTCAGATTTAAATGAATAACCATCTTGCAATAAACACGATCCAGAAATGATGTTCATGCTCAACGCAGGCACATAATAACGTTTATTGAGGTTTAAAACTAATTCCGAAGGTAAAACTAAGGAGAGCGTGCCGACGACCATCACATCAACTCTTGATCCGTTACCAACGCGCATCGTCACCTCATCCCTCGCAAGCCGCCGTCTATTCCGTAGCTCCTGTTTCGAGTTACAAATATTAGCAACTGAACCCGTATCAAATACCCAGGCATTACAACGAGGGCTAGTAAGGAAAACATCAATAACATGTATATCAAATATACCTTTGATGGTGCCAGCCTTTTTGTCTGCTAAGTACTTCGGACAATTGCGCTTCTAGTGACCCTTGTCCTTGTAATAGAAGCACTCAGTGTCTGGCTTGGGTCCAGACTTGAGCTTCTTCTCAGCAGGGGCAACGCGCTTTCCACTGCCTTTCTTGAAGGGCTTCTTTGCACCCTTACCTTTCTTGAAGGTGGGGGGCTTGTTGACCGTCAACACATGATTATCCTTTTTGATGTCCACCTCCGCAGCCTTCAGATTTGCGAAGAGCTCGGTGATCGTATCAGTGGAACCAATCTGATTATTAGTCACTACAAAACTTTTGTAGCTAGGAGGGAGTGATTGCAGAACCCTGTCAATCTTGAGCTCCTCTGGAATCTTGCAGTCCAGTTGCTCAAGGCGTTGAGTGTAGCCCGACATCTTTATGGCGTGCTCACTAACGGAACTCCCTTCCTCCATCTTGCAGTTAAAGAATTTCTCAGAGATCTCATATCTCTCAAAACGGGCCTGAGTCTAAAACATAGTTTCCAGCTCCTCAAGAATCTCAAAGGGCCCGGGATAGTCTTCAAAACGATTTTGAAGGTCCGATTCCATAGCAAACAACATGGTGCTCTTAATCACACCATAATCATCTTTGCACGACTGATAGACAACTTTCTCATCAGCCGACGCATCTACAGCAGGGGCGTCACCTAGCGCATTCTCAAGGACATAGTCCTTTTGACCGCCAGCGAGAATGATTCTCAGATTGCGGAACCAGTTGGTGAAGTTAGACCCATTGTTTCTAAGCTTTTCCTTCTCAGCAAAAACGTTGAAGTTGAAGTTGGACTTAGCCATTTGATCTACAATGTTTGCAAGTACAAATTAGACTATGTTCATGATAACTAGTTCAACTTTAATCAAATTACTAGATGAACTCCCACTAAATTCAACATCCCTCAAGTTGTTTAGTGAACATGATCCAAATTCACCACACCTAATCCGATCTTCACGAGAAGAGATGTGGTTTCAATGGTGGACAACGAAGTGTCGATCATATCATTCATATGACTCATGCTTAACCTTTCGGTTCTTGTGTTCCGAGGCCATGTCTGTACATGCTAGGCTCGTCAAGTCAGACCCAAGTATTTCCGCGTGTGCAAAGTTGGCTTGCACCCGTTGTATGTGAACGTAGAGTCTATAGCACCCGATCATCACGTGATGCTACATGGGGAGAACACAGTTTTATCTTGATCTTTAAGTGAGGAATCATCTTATAATGCTACCGTCGCGATCTAAGCATAATAAGATACATAAAAGGATAAACATCACATGCATATAACTTTATGTGACATGGTATAGCCAATCTTCGCACAATGATCTCCATCTTGTGCGTGCCGGCATGATCTCCATCACTCCACCATGATTGCCTCCACCACTAATAGCAACTACAACTATTGTTAACTACTTAGCGATAAAGTAAAGCTATTACATGGCGTATAAGAAGTTGACACATAGGTCATACACAATTATAAAGACAACCATATGGCTCCTGCCGGCTGTGTACTCATCGACATGCAAGTCGTGAAACATTATAAAACATGATCATTGCATACAACATACACATCACATCTTGGACCATACCATATCACAGAAAACACTCCCTGCAAAAACAAGTTAGACGCCTCTACTTTGTTGTTGCATGTTTTACGTGGCTTATGGGAGTAGCAAGCTAAAAACAATTCTTACCTACGGAAAGCCACAACGGTGATATTATGGTTTCCAAACTCCGGTGTAAATCCCATGACAACTATAGTGAGAGAAACTGGCATCCACCAGCCGCATGCGTGGAACAAGCCACACGTCAAGTGCGGAGCCGTCTCGCGAACGAGGTCGCGTAAGGTTGGTCTGGACCGCTTCGATCTCACTATCCCGCGTCATAAGAAGAACACAAACAAGAGGCTTGCAACAGAAAACATCAACGCCCGCAACAACCATGTTGCGTTCTACTCGTGAAACACATCTACGCATAGATCTAGCTCTGATACCACTGAAGGGTTTCACAGCATAGTAAATCAAAAAATTTCTACGGATGCGAACGGGAAAGAGAAGATCTAATCTAGGAGATGCAAACAACGAGGGGGAATAGATGAGATCTTCATACCCTTGAAGATTCGCACAGCGGAACGTTCGTCGAAACGTGGGTGATGTAGTCGTACTCGCTTCTCCTCCTTGCGATCCGATCCGATCTAACACCGCAAGTGGCGATGCCTCCGAGAGATGCACACGTGCAGCACCTCGACGTATCCTCCTTCCTCGGTCCAGCAAGTGTGGTGGAGAGACGGATTGGATCTACAACGCGACGACACGGTGCAAGTGGTGAAGAGTTTCTGCAGCAGGGCTTCGCCTACGTGCAGTCGGGAGGGAGAGAGAGAGGAGGGCAGCTAGGGCTTGAGGAGGAGGTGTGGGAGGGGGTGCGCCCCCAGCCCTCTTTATATAGAGGGGTGGGCGGCCAGCCCTTTCCCCTCCCCCAAGCCCTAGGGCCGGCGGCCAAGGAGGGAGGAGTGGGGGCAAGTTTCCCCCCCTTCTAGAAGCTCCCCTAGGGTTTTGCCCTAGGTTGGCCGGCTGGGCCCTATGGGGCCTTGTGGCCCTGGCCCAATGCGGCCAGGGAACTCCCTCATAGGCCCATGCCCCCTCCCGGCAGGTGGGGCCACGTTGGTCCCCCTCCGGAAGGTTCTAGAAGCTTCCGGTACAATACCAATTAACCCAAAACAATTCCGAACTCCAAAAATTGCATTGCCTTATATGAATCTTATTCTCCGGACCATTCTGGAACCTCTCGTGATGTCCCGGATCCCATCCGAGACTCCGAACAAAAACTCATAAACCAATTATCCAATCTATCCTAGCGTCGAGACACGTTAAATGTGTGACCCTTCGGGTTTGAGAACATGCAGACATGATCTTCTATCAATAATCAACAGCGGGGTCTGGAAACCCATATTGACTCCCACACATTCATCGATGATCATATCAGATGAACCACGATGCCAGGATTCAATCAATCCCATATATATATTCCCTTCGTCTCGCGATATTTTACTTGCCCGAGATTTGATCATCGGTACCGTCATACCTAGTTCAATCTCGTTCACAGCAAGTACTTTACTCGTTCCGTAATCCGATATCACTTTGTGAGTAACTCCTTAATCACATGCTTGCAAGCGGTGTTGATATCGATTACCGAGTGGGCCCGAAGTATATCTCTCCGACTTGGGAGGGACAAATCCCATCTCGATACATACAACACAACAGGTACTTTCCGATCACCTGAGAGACACCTTTATGATCACCCTCTCATAGGATGACGTTTGATGACCTCAAAGCTTTCTTCCAATACCAGGGAATTGTATTATCTCATGGTCTAAGGAATACAATATTTGATATAAGAAAAGCTTCGCAAAGATGAACACGATGACACGATCTAATTGCTCCGCTTAGTTTGGGTATGTCCATCATATCATTCTCCCAATGATATGATCTCATTATTAATCGACAACTCATGTCTATGGTTAGGAAATCTTAACCATCATTAATCAATGAGCTAGTCCATAGAGGCATACTAGGGACACGGCGTTGTTCATAAACCACACAAGTATTAAAGTTTCCGCTTAATGCAATTCTAGCATGGAATATAAACTTTATCATGAACAAGAATTATAATAATAACATCTTTATTATTGCCTCCAGGGCATAATTCCAACAGTTTTCACCGAAACCTCCCCATACCACGGGGTTAAAAAATTCGAGCTCTCACCTGTGGAAACAATCCCGAACGAACGAAGAAACGCGAGCTCCTTCTCGCGACAGGGGCAGCGACGGCTAAGGGGAGGCGACGGCGGCTGCTCCCAACCCGGAAGCTACATATCCCCGTCATATCCCCCTTCTCCATCCCGACGCCGGCCGCTAGAAGTTAGGCTCCCCTCCTCCATCTCCTCCCCATCCCCTCTTCTGGTAAAATTAGGGATCATGCTCGTTTTCTTGCAATCTGAGATAGGAGATGTTGAGATGGTGGTAGCATCTGATCTTGTTGGATCTCGTCGCCCCCATTGATTTGTAGTCTGTTCTGGACTACATGAGGAAGAAGGCTACTGCGACAGGGGCGAGTTTCGGCTTGGGATTTGCCTGCCCGTCGGGGGTTATCTTGGAGTTTGGGATGGGGTCATGGGGGCTGGGATGGGACTGGGAGCCTCGGATTTAGATTCAGCACAACCTTGCCGACTACCACCACCGTGTCCAAGCTCGCCGACTACCACAACCTCGTACGTTGCCTTCGTTTCTCACACGGATAACCCGTCGTCCATTTGTCATAGCCTCGTTGCCGGTATGATTGCCGACATAAGGATCACAGGGTTCACCTGAATTTGGGAGTAGAAAGAGAACAGAGAAAGAGAGAGAGATGAAGACTTGATTTCTTTTCCATTGTTCAGCCGTGATATTTTTCGATTACATGTCGTGGCTATGTAGCTCACGCAGCACATGCGCTGGACACCCTGGCACATAGGCCCACACGCACATAGTTAACTCGTTGCGCCCCAGGATCACACCTTTGTCCCGCGGCGCCATCGTGTGGCTAAGGCGTGTCATCGTCGTCCGTCACATTGCCCCCTGGAGAAGCAATTGCGGCGCCATCGTGTGGCTGCGGCAGCGATACGTCGGGGACAAGGGTGAATAGGGAGAGCGTTGAGGGTTAGGGTTAGTACTGGACATTTGGCTCGACCGAGGTCGCCCTTCCCTTGTCCCCGACGTATCGCTGCCGCAACGTATTGTGATTATTTTCTTTTTTTTTAAATCGGGAAAACAGGATACGCCAGCGATACGTGTATCGGAGCCCGTATCGGCTGTATCGCCGTATCGAAGACGTACGGTACGCGGACACGCCACACCTTGACGTACGGTACGCGGACACGCGTGTGAGCCGAACGAGTTATGGGCCTCGCGAGCAGCCGAGCACTGATGCGGCCGTAGCAAAACCCAAATCCCCTCTTTTTTTCATCAGTGCCCGCTTCACCGTTCAAAAAAAGGGAGAGAAGAGAACATGAACTGGGGATAGGAAAAGACATAATTATAATTACCTGAGTAAAATCACCAAAAGAGCATCTCAAGAAAAAAAAATCACCAAAAGAGAGACGCTCTCCTCCGCTGCCTGTTCGTCTAGCCCCGAGCCCGCACCCACTCGATCGCCCTCCGCCGCTGGTCACCGGTCCTCCTCCGCCGTTTCCCCGCCGGACGTCCTCACCACTCGTACCGTACCGGTACACCTCCGCGCGTCCCGCCCGTCCCGATTTCAATTCTTTCCCCGCGCGTCCGCCCAGGAAACCGCCCTTGCACCCCCCCCCAGTCCCCACCCCGAGCCCCCACGCATTTCCTTCTCTCTCGTGAACCCAGAATCGCCGCTCCGCCCCCGAGCCTCCCGCCCCCAGAGCCGGCAGCCGTAGAGCTTTCCCCGCCGCCGGTCAGCTTCCCCCGCCCCTCTCTCTAAGCCGAGCTCCCTCCCAGCCCTCATCCCAGTCGCGCGCCCTCCTCTGGTCGTCGGGGGCTCCGCATCGCCGCCATGGAGGACGGGGCCGGACAAGGACAACCGGCCGCGCCTCTGTAGCAGGGACCGCCGTGCCGGAGGAAGACTACGACCACCGGCCTCCCCTCTGCAGCAGCCGTCTGCTGCTCGTCGTCCCCGTCCGCCCCGATCTGCAGAGGACGCGCCCGCACTGGTCTGCAACGCGCCTGCTTTCCGGCCTCTGCTTCAACCAACAGTGAGCTTCAGGTAGATAATACTCTGCTTCTCCCCAAGTAATTCTTCTTGTCGTGGGCAGTAACGATTCAGGGTGATGGATTTACCGTCACAGGAACTTTCTCTATTGTATGCTTATTACTGTTGTACCAATAATGTGCATGTAACTTGCTGGACACCAACTTCAGATGCCATTTTGTATCGATGCTAGCTGGATTTGAAGAGTAGGCTCATATTATTATGTTTGTTATTTCTGTATTTTTCTGGGCAGTTCAAAATTTCGGCAAACATTTGAAAAATTTCTGGACATCAACTTCACACTTCCTTTTATCATTTCATAAGTGCTCAGATTTGGATTGAATTTGAACTGTAGGCTCATATTATTAAGTCTGTTTTTCTTCTTATTTTCCAGATTTTTCTTCCTGAGATCTTCTCTTGAAGCACAAGGCGATGCCGCCAAGGAAGCGCGGGAAAAAGGGGCCTGCCACCAAGCAGCAGCAACCGCTGCCGCCGGGGCCGCCTGGCCCTGACGCGCCTGCGCAGGAGCAGCTGCGGTGGCTCGCTGACCAAGAGAGTGTGTGTCTCTGAGCCCTAACTCTCTCCCTGCTCCTTCCCATCTGTCCTGCACAACATTCTTGAAATCCATTCTAGGTTTGATATTTTGTAGCTATCAGTCAGACCTGTGAGTTGCGGGATACTGTGGTTGCTGCCCTGAATCCCTGATGGAATGCTGCTTACAATGCAAATGTTTAAAAATACTTCAGTTCTTGCGTAGGCCTGTAGTAACAGCTTGTCAAGCTGTGCGTTTTGCGGTTAAATGCGGTGTTTGTTTGGGCTTCGCGCGATTCCATCAATCCCTGTGTCAACAGTTCATTGTCGACCTGTCTTATCCGTTCATTGTGAAATAAGATCAGGAGCCAGGGGTTCCTTAATTTGAAAAGATAAACTATCTTGGGAGATTATACAACTACCTATAACCACCAGCAGGATCAGTCCCCAATCATGAAAGCTTTAGCACAAGTCGCTCTTCTTTGCATAAATCATATATTGAGCTGTAGAAAGTAACAGTTCAAGTTGTCTTCAGGAGTAAGTTAACAAATTGTCTCTTTAATGTTGACTTTGGTTTGAAGGATGCAGCATCCACAATTTTTCTGAAGATGTAACAGCACCATTGTTATTGTACTCACAGTTAGTACTTAGTAGGCTACAGTCTGCAATCGAGGTTGAACTTGAAACTCAATGTTAATGTCAAGGTTTGTAATCTAGTTCAAATAAAACATAGTACTGAAGAGTAATACTAATATCTTATTCTCTTTGCAGTTGGCTTTAATATGTCTTATTGAACTCTGACTAACATTTAGTAAAGGGAAAAAAATCCTTTTGCTAGTAAATCTAACTACTTAAATTTGTTCGCTATCTTGCTCAGTATTCAATGCAGTAAGGATGCATTTCATAGAAGCACTGTCCACTTCACTCAACGTAATGATCAGGATTTAATTGCTAATCTAGTCTCCTTAATAAATAGTGCAGCGTCGGAAAGCTGCCATCAGAGCTATTCAAGCAGCAGAGGTTGAGAGCGTACTTTCTCGGTTGCGCTTGGTGCGAACCTACATTTCCAAGGAGCAAGAAGAAACATGTGCCTTGCACTATTTCCAGGAGAACTTGCCCAACGTGTCAGTTGTCCCGAATGAGAAGCAGGATGAGCTTGAGTTGAAATGGAAAGAGTGGGATAATCTCATAAATGGAGACCAGAGGGATGACAAGGTTTCGCGAGCTTCGATCACGTCATTGGCAACTACAGTTGGTTTTCATTTCTCGGGAGATTCAGGTTCGAATGCTATCTGCTTGTTGATGATTTACTGTTATAGGCACCAAAGAAGCTGGCTGAAATGATTTTCTCGCCTTATATGACGTGTGCAGTGCAGAAGAACTTCATTGAGAGCAGCTTTGATTTCAACAACTTTGTAAGTACTTCTTTGTATAGTGGGTACCAGATATTTTTGCTGTACCCTTCACAACTCATTTTCTGTTGCTTTGAAGACTTGGGGTGAGCTACCTGAAGGCCAAATGACAGGAGCAGCAGATTCTCTACAGACACCTGGGGTTTGTGTTTAACCCTCTACCATTACAACTCTGGAAGATGAAACGAATAGCTTGATTTGAATCGCCTTTTAATCTTACATCATATTGCATTTTAACAATAACACTGAACAGGCTACAAGTAGTCGACTCTCTTTCGGCATGACGCCAAAATCTGTAAGGTTGCCCAAGAATGGCGAGATGCTCTTATCCGTGCACGGGTCTCCTCTTGGAATGTACAAAGAAGAAAACCTGGCACCTATTACTGGTACTTACTGATGTTCCCTTGCTCCTGATATCACAGGCTTGTCGTGTTGCAGTCTTTTTGACTAATATAAAAAAACATGTTGCAGAATCTGGAAATGGAAGCGAAGAGCTGCCTCGTGACGCCAGTGGCCATCAATAGTAGCAGTAGTAAGAATGCTTAACATCATAAGCTGCTCCTTTTCTCCTATGCATCTAGTTCACACACCGCTAATCTGGTGTGTCCATTGCAGGTGCGTAACCAGCCCTTGACATAAGGCTAGGAGTTTGATGCTGTATCTCTGTTGACCGAAGCTGGGACACTTATCAGAACTCTGATCGACAAGATGCATTGTTTTTAGCTTATTATTATTATCCTCTCATGTAGTTTGATTGACGAAGCATGTCGAATGAGGCCAGTTTCAGTCAGCTGAAACCGTTTCGCCGGGTGCTTTAGCAGTGTTGTTTGTTGTTAACTTTGCCACCAGTAAAGCTTACTGGTGAGATTAGCTGAATCTTTGGTGTGATTCACCAACAGTTATTGCATGTATGTACTGTCGATGCTGTAAGCGGAACTGCGATGTCCCATTTAGCGATGCGCCATGGTGCGCCGTGTACATCAGGTGCTACTCTTATTTGGCAAGATCTTATTATTATATTTTAGATTTGAAAGTTGCAAAGCATCTCACTTATGGCGCCAGTCAAAATGACACTAGTCCATGGATTGTGTCTCTATATCTGAATTGTTTAGAAGTTTTTTTTTATGATCAAATACTCTTTATTTCTGGAAAAGAAACATTTCTTCTCTTTGGAACTACATTTTGCGGAGGGAAAAATTAGATCCATATAAGTACCATTGAAAGATGCAGACTTGAAGAAAAATACCATTGAAAGACCAAGCTGCAGAAAAATACAAAGGCGTCTCCTTTACAGGCCTGTACCATCCCCGTGAACTCTACTTTTACCTGCACGAACCGAGCTGACTTTGGATTCGAACACGAAACCACCCAGAGTCGAGGATGCTGTTTTCCCAGGGAAAGTAAGCAGAAACGGCAACGAACTCCTTCCGTTCCCTCCACGACCACGACAGGAAGTGGAGCCTGCCCGGTTCCCACCAGGTCACCGCGCGCCCAGGCCAGGAGGACAGACACGCAGGCGCGGACGCGGCCAGGGCCCAGGGGAGAAGAGAAGGGGATTTCGTCCATCCGATCGAGAGCCCAACACGACACACTTCAAGCCTCCCCGTCCGATTCCACCGGCGGAAACCCCGATCGCCTCCGCCACACGCCACGCCCCTCCGCAGTGCCCGAGCCCAGAAGCAAAACCCCCCACCCCCACCCCACCCCGGCGGCGAGCCAGCCGCCCCCCTCCACCGCGACGGCGGCGCGGTAGGAGCGCCGCAGCGGCGAGGATGGGGAACAAGATCGCGCGGACGACGCAGGCCTCGGCCACGGAGTACTACCTGCACGACCTGCCCTCCACCTACAACCTCGTGCTCCTCGACGTCCTCTCCCGCGGCCGCTTCCTCAAGTCCGTCATCTGCAAGCACGACGAGGGCCTCCTCCTCGTCAAGGTCTACTTCAAGCGAGCCGGAGAGCCCCTAGACCTCAAGGTAACATCATACATCCTTCCCCCTTCTCCGATTTGGGCGGGATTAATCGCGTCCTGAGATCTGTTGTGTGTCCCGCAGGAGCATGAGCGGAGGCTGGAGCGGATCCGGAGGGCGTTCCAGGGGCTCGAGGGCTCCCACGTCTTGCCCTTCCAGGTGAGGTGACCACTCTCTCTCCTATGCTGTTTCGACTTGTGCATTACGAACGGAGGAAACGTCGCCACTCACTCGCTGTTTATTAACGCGCTGATCTATTTGGCTTTGGTGGGGATTTATCTCTCCCTTTGTTGACATGCTGACACTACTTGGGATGTCTTTCAGGTCTGGTTTCAAACGGACAAGGCAGCATATCTCCTCAGGCAGTACTTCTACAGCAATCTGCATGATAGACTTAGCACACGCCCTTTCCTCAGTCAAATTGAGAAGAAATGGCTTGCTTTTCAGGTCAGAGCCCTCTTCCTTTTTATCGCTGCTGTTGGGTGGTCATTATATATTACAAAGCTGAAGGAGTCGATCATACTCGTGACAGTAGGAAGTTATACAGCCCCTCTGCTAAGTGTAGATATAAATCATGCATCTCAAATTAATAGGACATATGTAAGAGGCATTATTTATTTCTTTCCTTTCCAGATATGGTTGTTGACTTAGCTCATTTGGTTGTGCAGTTAATCCATGCCGTGGAGCAGAGCCATAGTAAGGGAGTTTGCCATGGTGAGAAGGTTTTCTCCAAGTTATATTGGCAGAGGTGTTTTTCTTCCATTTATATTTACACTGTTTTATCTGTTAGGTGACATAAAATGTGAGAATGTACTCGTTACCTCATGGAATTGGCTGTACCTCACGGACTTTGCGTCTTTTAAGCCAACTTACATCCCGGATGATGATCCATCTGATTTTTCGTTCTTCTTTGACACTGGAGGAAGGCGGAGATGCTATCTAGCACCTGAGGTTTGTCCCTTCACCAAAATTATAGTCAAAATTTCTATGCTCTTTTATCCACTGTATCACACTTTGCCTGCTCTCATTGGTGGAATTGCTACATGTTTATTAATGGATGCTCTTCATCAAAATGCTTGCTCTAACTGTATCTTCATCATTCAAAATAAAGGAGGGCACAATAGGAAATACACACTTAATAATTGCTTTACGCCGAATGAAAAAATGAACCAAAAACTTTGGCCCTGTAATATGGCATGGAGCAAATAGAAGAATATGGCAGTCGGAAGATCTGTGTAATTATGCCTTACAAAAGTTTAATATTATTACCGTGGGTGGAAGTACTCACTTATTTGAGCATTCATTGATCGAGCCTGACATTGCTACTGAAGATGTATAGCATCCATAGCATGTTTGCGATGTACTGATTTATAAGGACTTAAGGAGAGACTCTGTATGTTGATTTTGAAGGCAGTCCTTGTATATATATTTTATAATGCGCTGTACTTTTATGCCATATCTTTGATCGCCTAGAACTTCTCTGGCACATGTTTTATTTGTACTGTGAAAATAAACTAAATTCCATCTTTTGTCCAGAGATTCCATGAACACGGTGGTGAGTCCCAAGTTTCAGCAGATGCACCTTTGCAACGTTCTATGGACATGTTTTCTCTCGGGTATGCAGTATTGTCTTGTGTAAGATCTTTGCTAATTTGGCCGAGAGTTGTGTTATTTCATTTCTATATTTCTTCTTTCCATTCACATTTTAATGATAGATACCTCATCACTATCTTTTGCACTCACATATTAATGATAGATACCTCATCGCATATTAAAATATAAACTGAACTAATAGATTTCTTATTTTATTTTTCACCAATGGTATATACTACTTGCCTTATTTCCAGGTGTGTTCTTGCTGAACTTTTCCTGGAAGGTCAGCCCCTCTTTGAGCTCTCACAAATTCTCGCTTATCGGCGTGGCCAGTATGACCCTGTGCATACCCTAGAAAAGGTTTTTCCGTTATTTCTTGCTCTTTGAAATACTTTCTCTGTTTTTTTTCAGAATTATTTTGCAGTTGTTGCTAACCTAATATATAACTTGAGGTTGACATGTCTGGCATTCACTTCTGAGCAACTGTATACCCTGGTAGCTCCATGGGTGCTTGCAGAAATACTTCTTGTTTTAGGGCCAGTAATATTTGTTTCTGGTGAAGTAGGACCAACAATTCCTTTAACCATGTTCTTTAGAGTGTACTTGATATTGAATTTTTGTGACCAAAACACATGAAACACATGACTGCTTGGATATTCTGTTCGAAACTTGTAGTTTGCAATACCTTCTAAGCTTCTGGCATGGAATCCTAGATAACAACACGAGTAGAATAGGAGAATTGTGAATGTATGTACTATATGATGCATAACTCTGGGTATCTGCCCAAATATTGGTCCTGAACTGAACTGTTCACACCTCTTGGACTGTGCCTTAGAGTAGTAGCTACTACTACTGCCTATCGGAGCATGACATGTTTTTCTGAAGCCCTAAATACGGGCAATTTTAAGTTGATGATCCATTGCAGATTTAGTGCAATCTAGAGCTTCAATTGGTAATAAAATTTCCAATGTCTGAATTCTCACTAACTGAGTAAACAATGGAAGTGCTTGGTATTCATCAAGCTAATCAACTTGCATATAATCAATCAATCAAAGGGTCTGAATGGTCTTTCATGTAAAATATATATTTCCTGTGTGGACCTAAATCAATTAAAACGAACTTGACAAGTCTGTAGGTATACATTCATTATTTGAATTCAATTTTGAAACTTATATGTACTACAAATGCATGGTGTAGGGAGTAAACTTACATGCTTGCATACGAACCTGCTTGTATTTGTGCGCAATGTCCCACTGATTCTGGTGCTATGTGATGATGTCACCTAACATTAGGATTGGTACATTGCTTCGAGATATACCAGCAACTACTTATGTCTGTTGTTCCATGTATCACAAGACAAAGTTATCAATATTAATTTGTGCTTTCAGATACAAGATGCTGGTATCCAAGACATGGTACTTCACATGATTCAGTTAGACCCCAAAGAAAGGTTATCATGTAAAAGCTATCTGCAAAAATATGAAACTGTTGTTTTTCCAACATATTTTTCAAGATTGCACAAGTTCTTCTCGGATATTGTTCCACTTGGCTCAGATGCTAGGGTAAGGATTGTTCAAGTTCGTGTTCATTTTCTGGTCCATCCACTTTTCACCATGAACATGCTAACATAGTTTACTTAATATATGCAGGTTGAGAAGACACAAGAAAATTTCGAAAGGATACATGATATGATGATAAGTGGCTTAATAGGTGAACAAAATCAAGTATCTGGGGAGGAAGGCATTGGAGGACAAGTTACAAATTCACCAAGAGAATCTGCCAAAAGCACATCCTTAGTTAAGAGAAATATTCCTGGAGACCACCATCAGATTGCCGGAGACCTCAATCTCCTTCTCAAGGAAGTGGAGCAAAGGAACAACCATGGAGACACAAAGGCCATGCAGTACACAGACGGTTATGCTGCTTCGAATGTTTCCCATGCAAATGGTATTGGGCCCTTGCAGCAGGTTAATCAAACTCAAAGTCAAACTGCAAGTGCCTTGGCGGTCAAGAACAATGATGCATCTCATGTGCACAAGATATCCAAGAGTAACTTACTTGCTTTAGTGTCTGGTTATAATGCCCAATCGGATACCTATAGTTTTGACATTTTCCAGCAGACACATTCCAAGGTGAGCTGTGAAGGCATGGTCTTGCTTGCCTCGTTAATCTGCTCGTCCATACGAAGTGTCAAAAAACCAGAACTGAGAAGGACCGGTCTCATTCTTCTGAAGATTTCTTCCACATACATAGATGATGATAGTCGCTTACAGCTGGTTATTCCCTATGTTATTGCAATGCTTTCAGATCCAGCTGCCATAGTTCGCTGTGCTGCTTTGGAAACCTTGTCTGACGTTCTCTGTCTTGTTCAAGACTTTCCTATCAGCGATGCAATGATATTTCCTGAGTACATCCTGCCAATGCTCTCTTTGCTACCAGATGATACAGAGGAGAGTGTTAGAGTTTGCTATGCTAGTAACATTTATAAACTAGCTTTAACAGCTTATAGGTTCCTGCTTCGTTGTCGGAGCATAGCTGATGCTGGGCCTCTAGACAAATCAGTAGTAGCTGCTGTATCACAGTTTGCAGATG
The DNA here is from genome assembly GCA_916181665.1 of Avena sativa. NCBI lineage: Eukaryota > Viridiplantae > Streptophyta > Magnoliopsida > Poales > Poaceae > Avena > Avena sativa. The sequence continues at coordinate 384,887,474 of OV702284.1, forward strand.
CACCAGTGAAGAAGCTGGACGATAAAATTGATCGGCAACTTGCACGTCTGAGGAGAAATATTTATGATATAGTGCAAGAGTTGGTAATGGGACCAAAGCAGACACCTAATGTCCGCAGAGCTCTCCTGCAAGACATAGGTTACCTATGTTACTTTTTTGGGCACAGACAAAGTAATGATTTTCTTCTTCCTATACTTCCAGCATTTCTAAATGACCATGATGAGCAGCTCCGTGCAGTTTATTTTGGTCAAATTGTCGTTGTTTGCTACTTCATTGGTTCAAGAAGTGTCGAGGAATATCTCTTGCCCTATCTTGAACAGGCACTAAGTGATGATATGGAGGCTGTGGTTGTAAACGTACTGGACTGCTTAACCATGATGTGCAAAAGCAGTTATTTGAGGAAAAGGGTAATCGTTGGATTATTTGGGAAGACCCTTCCCCTACTATGTCATCCAATTCAATGGGTTAAACGATCTGCTGTAAGGCTTATTGCTGCTTGCAGTGAGAGCTTAGGGCCTGTAGATACTTATGTGTACCTTTCTCCACATCTAAGGCATTTTCTGCACAGGGAGCCACCTTCATTGTCTGAAACTGCTCTTCTTGCATGTCTTAAGCCTCCAGTCTCAAAATCAGTCTTATACCAAGCTTTAGAGGTTGCCAAGGACACAGGAGACATTTTACTGAAGGGTGATGGTAAAAAGGAACAGACATTACATGGTGGAAAAATTCCTGCTACAACACAAAGTGGGCCCTCGGCCACTCTGGAAGATGCTGTCAGGTTGAGAACATCTAATTTGTCAGGCAACATGTCTTTGGACATCAAAGATTCAAATTCTTCGGATAAATCGTTATATTATGGCTACGCTCCACATGCATCTACTGTGAATAGTTCATTTTATGATGGATTATCTAAAGGAATACCATCATATTCGGTTACTACTGATAAGCGTGGATTAGGGGAAATATATATGCCCTGGGAATCCAACCGGCATCCAGGTTTATCAAGTTCAGTTCAAGGCCTCCAGACTAGAGAGAATCATTTCAGTAGCAGGCATGGTGATTTAAGCATCAGCGACTCAATGAAGAGCAGCTCGTCTGTCACAGGTGATGGCATTTCCAACTCTGAAACTGCAGTATCGCCCTCCTTCTCCAGATCAGCAGTGGCTCTGGAGACAGGTTGGAAGCCTCGTGGAGTTCTAGTTGCACATCTCCAGGAACATCGGTTGTCTGTCAATGATATTGCGGTGTCAGATGACAACGCCTTCTTTGTGACGGCTTCAGATGACTCAAGTGTCAGGATATGGGATACACGAAAGTTGGAAAAGGACATCGCCTTCAGATCAAGGTTAACCTATAGCCTGGGTAGTAGCCGAGCTCTGTGTACAACAATGCTTTGTGGCAGTTCACAGGTTGTTGTTGGTGCTAGCGATGGCGCATTGCACTTGTTTTCTGTTGACTGCGCACGTGGTGTTGGGAGTGTTACAGAGAGGTATTCTGGCATTGTTAATGCAAAAAGGAAAGATCTGAAAGAAGGTGCAATTCTCAGTGTTGTAAATTGTTCATCGGACAGCTTTAGCCCAACCATCCTTTTCAGCACTGAACATTGTGACATCCATAAATGGGATACAAGGACCAATTCAGAATCTTGGTCATTTAAATCCTCACCGGAGGAGGGTTATGTCTCGGCACTTGTGATGGGCCAGTGTGGAAATTGGTTCATCTCAGGGTCTTCAAGAGGTGTTCTTACATTGTGGGATCATAGGTTTTTGCTGCCTGTTAACTCATGGAACTATTCCACAGTAAGCCCTATTGAGAAATTATGCTTGCTTATACCACCACACAACTCAATATCTTCTGCTGGAAGACCACTGGTTTTTGTGGCCGCAGGCTGCAATGAAGTTTCTTTATGGAATGCTGAGAATGGTAGCTGCCACCAGGTAAATTAATACTACTCCCTCCGACCCATATTAGTTGACTCAAATTTGTCTAGATTTAGATGAATCTAGACACTATTTAGTATATAGGTTCATCCAAATTTTGACAAATCCAAGTCAACTAATATGGGTCAGAGGGAGTAGCTTTCTTGTAGTATTCTCTTGATAGCATATCTCATTTATTCGACTTTGAGACATCACTGATGCCACACCCTCGTAAATGAAAGACTATTCTTTCCTGATTTAGAAGCTCCCGATGCCACTTCACATGATTTAGAATGTGAAATCCCTGCTCTCTTTTCAGTGTTTTATCAGCTTCATAGCATTTTGTTCAAGTGTCAAACTGTCAACACTTCTGAAAGATGGATATATCTAATAATATGGTCAGTATCTGACACATTGAACACACTGTACAGATGTTCAGGACAGCAGGCACCGAGAACGAGGCTGTTATGCCAAGGACACCATCAAGACCTGTTAACAAGACAAGCAACAAAGATATTAGGCGAGTAGGAAGCTACAAATACAGAATCGAGGAATTGAGTGATCTGCCTCCACGCCTTCCAGGCATCCGTTGCTTGCTTCCTTTGCCAGGGGGAGATCTGTTGACTGGAGGAACAGATTTGAAGATACGCTACTGGGACCAGGCCAGGTTGAATAGTGCTACACTTACTCTCTTGCTTCTTGCATATGTTTTTTTCTTTCACCACCTGTAATATAATATAATGTATTTTTATGTTTGATTAAATATAACGTACTTCTATGTTTGATTATTTTGAAGGCCTGAGCAAAGCTTCTGCATCGCTGGTCCTTCAGCGAAAGGAGTTGGAAATGACGAATGTTATGATATAAAATCCAGCTACGGTGTGCAGGTTGTACAGGTAAGTTTGCGGAAACAGTTTCCGTTGCCTATATTCTGGAGTTACACAGTAGTATATATCAACATTCAGTTTCCTTCAAATATTTGATGGTCAATTCATCCGCAATTATTTGATTGCATCAGATCAGTTGTCGTGCTAGTAAACAGTAGGGGGCAGTCTCTGTGAATCTCACCTGATGCTAACAGAATACACATCATGTGTGCAGGAAACGTGCAAACAGCCTACGCCAGCGTCCAGGTTGACGCACAAGACGCAGCTCGCGATGGCCGCCGCTGATTCCGCTGGCTGCCACCGGGACGCCATCCTCGCGCTGGCATCCGTCAACCTGTCGAGCCAGAGGCTGATATCGGCCAGCAGAGACGGTGCCGTCAAAGTGTGGAAATAGCTAGTAATTCATTCCAGATGGGGATAAACCATCGGAAGCTGACAAAGCCCTTTTTGGTGTACATATTTAGCTCCATGATACACTCACAGTACATATATCATGACTCACTGTTGTACTTTGATGGAGACTCACTCACTGTTGTACAGTTGATGATGCCAGATTGACAGTCAATACGGAATGAAAAGTTGCCGTACGTGTATCACTGCCCATTTGGGTCAGCATGGGTGTTTTGTTTTTGTTTTTTTTGAGAATAAACCAGTTGTTTGTTGGTAAGCATATGTTGTTGCGCAATCACGCTGTGCTTTTGGTTTCGGCATCAGAAACAGTATATAACTGAGTTATTTGCTGATCACCTACTTTTGTTGTGTATACATATATATTTTAAAAAATCATGGACAAAATCAACTAGTCGATTCTTTTGGGGTTCATCTTCGAATGTTAAATCGTACTCCATCTGTTTCAAAATACAAGATGTTTTAGTTTTTGTTTCAAAATATAAGATGTTTTAGTTTTTGCAATACAAATGTTTAGTGACGTGCTGCATTCTGGTGCTCGATAAACATTTTTTTTTCTTGCTTTGAGAGAAGTTGTCGGTACGAGTGCGCCTTAAAAGACGATCGCATTGGGTGCACTGCCTTTGGTTATCCAGACACAAATTTTAATTGCGGAGCCTTTTTATTTTTTATTAATAAAGGGTAAACTGGGACTGTGCATCTCCAAATTCGTTGAAAGAATCTTGTGTTGCCATCTCGTAGTGGCTACACCCAAGAGTACATAGACGCCCACGCTTCAGACTCAAGTTGGGTTGATCGACTCACTTGGGGTATATCGAACGTGGCTACTCCGTGAAAACCATAGATTTCGTGGGAGGAAAGCAAAGCTGTAAGACGTGGTTGACCAAGCCGGGATTTGTGTTGAAATATAGGATGGACTTTAGACCCATCTAACAATTTTAGAAAAATTTCTAAGTGGTTGTTTGGATAACAAGTGTTAGTGATATATTAGTTTTTACAAAACGAGTTTTAAGAGGATTATTAGGAAAACAGGATTTACTAAGTTTTTTGTTAGGAATAAGTTTACAGAATAACATGTTTGGGTTAGCAAAGTGTAAAACACGTTTTGTACTCGTCTTTGTTTGGAACTTTGGACTCTAATACAAATCAATCTGGAAGGACGGAGGTACCACATGGCAGACATTCTCATGAACGCCAACATGTTCAGCTGGTTATTACAGCAATCGATCATCTGCCAGCTCGAGCACTCGCCGATTGACTCCAGTATCTCGCCGTCGCCGGCGTACTTCTGGTTTTCTACAGGTACACCACCGGTGGGTTCATTGTAAATTTGTGATACAAAGTCAGGAAGGTGAGCTCAGTGAGGTTGAAGAGCTTCGACATCAGCTCGCCGGAGAGGCTGTTGTTGCCGAGGTTGAGCTCTGTTAGTGCGAGGCACCGCAACAGCCGTCCTGTCATCTCTCCATTGAAGTTCTTAGTCTAGAGCAAGCGGGGCCGGGGGCTGGAGCCTGGAAGATGAGTGACTCCGCCTCGCTCGTCCGCACACGTAGCCCCGGCCGGATGCTCTCTCGTCGAAGAGCACATCATGTTGAGTTGCGGCAGCCTGTCGACCTCGGCCAGAGCGTCATGATGAGTGCTAAGCGCGTTACCGGATAGGTCGATCATGTGCACGCTCAAGATCGCGGCGAGCGCGCGGGAGACGCATGTAGAGGCCGGCGATTGTTCACGACTCACGAGGTTATGATGTGACGTTCAAGAGTTCGACGGGAGCGCCAAGGTGCAACAACCTATGACGACGCTGTCCATTATTCAGCATGTTTAGCTTTAGGTGGTAGATGATCCTCTTGTGCTAGCTCTGGTTCTTGGTGTGAGCGAGCACCTCGAGGCTGGCCATGGCGCCAAGCCAATGTCTGACGGAATCGGCTCGGATAGAGAATTCTCATACAAGTTCAGGTTTGTTCGTCTCTGAGTCTTTTTTCCTGAAACGTGGATTTTGGTTGTTACAGAAATCAAGTTTTAGCTATCTACGTTTTTCTCAACTCATCTAAACAAGATTTTAGTTAGTTACAACAGAAACCGTTGTTACAGAAAACTGGTTCGACTAAACTCCCGAATCCAAACAAGGCTTAAGGATCATTCATGGCAAGAGGAGTGGTGAGAGTTTAGTCTTAAATGACTAGTTGGGAGAAATTTTTACCAACATATAAGGTGAACTCTTCTCCCACTAGTATGACTTCACGCGAAGAGAAGAGATGCGTTCTACACGCGCGCTCCTCCTCCTCCGTCGCCCGCCTTGCCACGACACGCGCCGCGGGTTGCGGGAATCTCGTCAAAACGTTTTGTTTTAAGTACGTACGTTTTCAGTAATTCATTATGAATGTTTCGAGTAATTAATTACGGACGTTTCTTTCCGTTGAACCATCTTGTATTCGCATGTGCCTATATATTGGAGACCTCTCTCCTCTCCAGATACGGAACGGAATCACTTCCTCTACGTGTGATAGCCACTGTCGCTTCCTCTACTGTTGCTGCTGTGGATGATCCCATTCCGTCCACCGCATACATGGCTGACGGAAGAGTAGGCCTCCAAAACCCCGCCTCTTCAGATCATGTACGGGAGAGGGGCGATTAGGTTTTTGGGGAGCATCTTCGACGCGACTGCTCGCCTTCGATACACTACTTCTACGTCTTCTTTATCACCATGGCTACTGAAGCCGAAGAGGCCGCCGCTGCGTCCAAGAGGGCGGCTGATGAGGCTACCACGACCACTGCTGCTACGGCCAATTGGCCTACTGGAGGGTACCATATGCTAATCCCTCTCTTACTTATTTCTGTCTGCACGGTATTAGTAATTTCCGTAGATGATTCTACAATTAGTCTAGTACTACATGGTATTTTTACCAAATATCAGTACACGTATGTTTGGCTCATGATTTATTTTTGGATTAATATAATTGAAATATTGCCTAGATTCTCAACAATACAAAAACCTAATTTATGTAGGACATTTTCGATTCAAGGCTTTGCCGCTGCACTGAAACTGTCCCCGTTTATGGGAACGTACTTTAATCATTGGCAGTCCAAAACCACCTTATGGCTCACGGCGATGAACGTGTTCTGGATCGCCGGTATTACTCCTAATGGAACGATTACTCCTGAACATGAGAAGCTCAGGGAGGCCACCGTCGTTTTTGTTGGAGCCGTTCTGAGCGTGATCAGAGATAAGTTGGTTGATGCATATCTACATATGCGGGTTGCCAAGGACTTGTGGGAGGAGTTCGAATCTAAATTCGGCGCAACTGATACTGGAAGCAAGATGTATACTATTGAGAAGTTCCAAGATTATAAAATGGTTGAAAACCATTCTGTATTGGAACAAGCTCATGAGATACAATGCATCGCTAAGGAGATTGAGCTTCTTAAGTGTGATTTACCGGGCAAATTTGCCACGAGATGCATAATCGCTAAGCTCCCTAATTCCTGAAGGAACTTTGCTACCACTCTGAAACACCAGAGGCGTGAATTTTCAGTAGAGGATGTCATCGGCCATGTGAGTGTTGAGCAGAATTCGAGAGCAAAGGACTCACATGGAAAAGGGGCCGAAGGGACTTTTGTTGCCAATGTGGTATAGAAGAACTTCAACTCCCACAAGCCCAAGAGGAAGATTGATGTCCAACATAATACCGACTTCAAGAAGAAGGGGAATAAGACCTTCAAGAAAGATAAGAAGAAAGATAGCCGCTTCACTTGTGGTTTAGAGGAACATTGGGCAAACAAGTACAAGAAAGCAGGACAGGACTCAAAGACTGTCAACATGATTGTAAGCAACAATGAGAATGAGGCATCTGGGTATGGTAATTTGTTTACTGTATTTTCAGTTTGTCATAGTGTAGAGGGAGTGTCCCAACCTTTAAACAATATAAGGTGGAGTCCCCTGCGTTTACAATGCTAGTCCCTGGATCAATAGCTAGCATCCACAGTAAAGATGTAATATCAAGAAACAAAGGTCATAATATAACTTTATAACCAGGAATAACATAATTTTATTACATCTTACATAGCTCATTTGGCTATTACATTACATTGCAGCGGAATAACTATAGTCATGGGGTCCTTCATCTTCAAAGTGCCACAGGCAGATGTTGGTTGTAGACTTTGTAATCCTAATCAATCAATCTTCACTAAAATCAATCAAACCTGCAACATACAAGTTACAGCCACAAAGGGTCAATACATTTGAATTGTATTGGCAAGTGATACTATGGTAGTATAGTGGAGTCTATCATCTATATGCATTTGGCTAAGTGGAGTTGAGGCTTGCATTGCTCAAAATAGATTTTCCTTATCATTTTGAAAACACTAAGTTTTTGTTTGACAAAAACATTTTTCTCAATCAAAGTTTGAAGATCCTTTAACCCTTGGTCAACCACAAGTTTTTATCTTAGAAATTTGAATGATGAGATTCTTGATTGCTTCCATGTCTTGATGCTTAAATTGTCCTTTACCAGGGACATGGCTAAGTACTTAGATTTTACACTCTGCAGAGGTGGTGCACTTTCCCCACAAGACTTGGTTTCCCAAGACAAGATCTTTCAGAAGCCTTCCCTTAGACCAAAATGGACGCGCTCCAACCTATCAAACACTACCACCAACTGTCCATATGGCTAAGTTCTTGCAACCTATATGATCTAGGCAGAGCCCATAATGCCAAGTGGTTGCACTTGAAGCTTCTCAACATTTGACATCTCAAATCTCTTTGTTCCTGGGTGGCCATCCACAAGTGAGATACACAAGGTAAACCATAGACATGGGCCTTGTGAACCACTCAACCAAAATCCACCAAGCAAGTCCCATTCCACCCAGGTGATTCATTAACTTAGTTGTTTTATTAAACAAAACACAAGTCCTCAGACTTAGAATATTTTTCCATAGTGTGAATATATATTCCACCCATGTTTTCTATTAGCTAGGCTAAGCTTGATAGTAATAGGAATCTTAACTTAGGAAGATTTCCACTAAGGTTTTATCTACTAGGTTTTTCTATAGCAAGGTTTATACTTAGCAAAATTCCATGCAAGTTTTACTTAGAGAAAATCACTAATGCGTAGTGAAAGTAATGGGACAAAGTATGAAGCATCACTTGCCTTTTTGGTAGAGTTTGGGTTCACTCCTTGTCCTTGCAACAATCACACTCTTCAAGTCACTACAATCCAATCAAACAAGGCACAAACTCAATCTACCAATCAAGCAAAACATCACATAAAATGACAAAGTCAAAGTAATGCATGCAAGCATGCCAAGCTTTGTTTTGTTTGAAAAAGTGGTTCCTAATGGGTCATAAACATTTGAAAGCACCTAATGGTCATTTTGTAGAGTGGCAAAGTCATTTGCAAAAGGTTTCACTTTATAAACCATTTTCAAAACAAAGTATCATTTTATGTGGTGTAGAAATATTTGTACTAAGGCATTAATTTATAGGGTTCACCAAATATGTTTTAAAACCATAAAACTTGGTGTTTAGGGTTAGAGAGTTTAAAACAAAACATTTCCCAAAAGTTTTCCTTCAAAATCATTTTTACTAGATAAACCACATTTCTATTTGACTAGAAATGGTTTTAAGTCAAAGAATCATTATTTTGTTTCACCAAATTCATTTTTGAATCCACAAAGTGTTTCCTAATGTTAGTAGGTTCAAATCACACCAATTGCAAAAGATTTTATCCCCAAATTCATTTTAAACAATTTTTACATCCTTAACAAGCATACAAGTGTTTCTGCAAAAACAACCAATCTAACAGATACTATTTGCTATACCAATGGCATCGTTGGCTAGGGCTTTCTCCACTGATTCCAATGATATCAAATTTGTAAATTTTGGACGTGTGGATCAAAAGTTATAGGGTTTTCAAAATCATACCTAAATCAGATTTCAAACTTCTGTTTTAAATAAGAACAGGCCACGCGTCGCAATTTGACTGGCTGGTACCGGTTCGGCCGGATCGGCTCTGCGGCGCGTTGGATCTAAATAGATCGTGTGGTCCAGAGAGCGTACCCTTTCGCGGTTAAGTGATTCTATCGTGAGCGTCAGATCTCGATCCTATGGTGCTAGCATGTTTGACCAAAAGTGAGCGGCGCCGACGGTGGCTAGCAGCGGAGCACGGCCAGGCGGTGGCGGTGCTGGCAAAACAGGAAGTGAGGGAGGAGGGGAAGGTGCTCACCACGTTCGCAAAGGCCTGAGGAAGCTCGACGTGGTCTCCTTGGGTCAAGGGGTGCTCTGTCGTGGCGGTAATTGCTTGCCGGAGTTGCTCCTGGCGTCAGACGGCTCTGGTTGTGGTTGGAGGCGGTGCTGTGGTTCTCCCCAAGACAAAACGAAGACACGGTTAGACGCGCAGGATCAAGACAAAGCTGTGTGCGTGAACGAGAGGTGAAGGGGCAGTCTGGTTTACCGGGGAGACGTCGCCGCAGTTGGAGCAGATGGCGGCGCTGGCTCGGGGAAGACGTTGCCGACGTTCAGGGACGCGTGCAAGCGAGCTGCGGCTGCAGAAAGGTGCGCCTGGGTTTGGGGAGTGTGTCTGTGTACTTGGTGAGGCAAGAGGTGGCGAGCACTGGCCGGAATCGGCAAGGAGGGTCGTCGGAGTCAGAGGTGCTCGGGGAGGAATTGGGGCGGCCTGGGGGCGTGCTAATGCGGGGTGATAGAGGGGAAATGGAGAGGAGTGGTATGCGTTTAAGCTTGCGTGATCAGAGCGAGTAAATGTGGCCGCGTTAAGGCGAATTGAAGCCGGAGGAATCAACGGCAGGAGCGGGGGAGAACTGGTCGCTGCGGGTGAGAACGATGAACAGGAGGAGTGGGGCATACCTGTCAGCGAGAAAGGAAGTGAGGGGGAGGGGTCCACTTGTCAGCGTCCTCGCGGGTTGCTTCTGCAGTGAAGAAAACGGTTCGGGGGCGAGGGAACAGGTGGGCTGGACTGGGCTGTTGGGCTGGTTTGTTGGGCTGGGTCCTTTGCACTATTTTTTTTCTGTCTGAATGATTTAACCTTTTCTATTTCTATTTACTGATTTGAAATTCCAAACAACATTCAAACATTCAAACAATTCAAACAATCACCACACTTGTAATTGAATTTGGTTCTGTTTAACAACACAAAACCAAAGTCAAATAATAAAATATTATTTTTATTTTAGAGTCCATTTATAATTAAATAAAATGGACACTAGTTAATAATTCAAATGGGTTTTTATTTATTTAAAACTCCATTTGAAATCCAAATATTTTCAAAACCCAAATCAGTAGGTTTTATTTGAAAATAGAAGATATTTGGAAAACTTGTTTAAAATAAAATAACATTTTAAATTTTTAGGTTCCATTAATAATTAAATGAATAGACCTTATTCATTTAATTCAAATAGGACTTGTTTTATTAAAAATCTTTATTTTGAAATCTAAAATAAAACCAAAACACTTCAGTAAGTTTTATTTGAGAATATAAAATACTTGGAAAACTTATTTAAAATAAATAAATAAGTTTTAGTGTTTGTTTAAAATGGAAAAAGTCTTTACTTAAATAAAATTGGATATTAAATCCTTATTATTTTATTTAAATAAACCTTTACTATTTTTAATCAAAACAAAACATTTTATTTCAAAAGCTTGGCCAAGTTTTAATTTGGCTTTATAAAATAATCTTTATTTATAAATCTACCTTTTCTTTTTAAGACCAAATCTTTTATTAAAAGATCCAAAATAGTAAATTATACATTTTGAAGTTTATGGTTTATTTAACTTTTTAAATCCCTTTAGGATTTTATTTGATCCAAATTGGTTTGAAGGTTTCCATTTGGATTCAAAAAGTTTCTTCTCACTCTGAAAATCAAACAAAGTTTTATTTTATTCATTCATTTTTCACATTACAAGATTTGGAAAATCTTGGGATGTGACACATAGTACCGATTGGTGGATTGACACATGTGCAAATATTTATGTATGTGCTGACATATCATTGTTTTCTTCTTATCAGACCACAGGGTTTTCTTCTTATCAGAACATAGGGAACGGGTCTGTATTGATGGGAAATGACGCGAGTGCTTATGTTCATGGTGTTGGAACGCCTGATCTGAAGTTTACTTCGGGAAGGATCGTGCATCTCAAGAACATGCAGTATGTCCCCGCCATCAAGAAGAATCTCGTTAGTGGCTCCCTTCTCTGTAGATAAGGGTTCAAGTTGGTTTTAGAGTCTAATAAAGTAGTTGTTACGAAATATGGACTATTTGTTGGAAAAGTTTATGAATGCGGAGGTCTGTTTCACCTTTCCCTCGTGGATTTTTGTAATAAAGTCGTGAACAATATTCATTCGAGTATTAATGAAACATAAGTTTGGCATTCACTTCCACATTGGTTTCGGTTGTATGACGCGGCTAGCAAAATTGAATTTAATCCCGAGTTTCACTTTAGCCAAAGTTTCTAAGCGCCATTCGTGTGTGCAAGAAAAGCAACATCGCAAGCCTCATAAAGCTGCAGAGGAGAGACACTTGGCACCCTTAGAACTCATACATTCTAATCTTTGTGAGATGAATGGTATGTTGACTATAGGTCGAAAAAGATACTTCATGACTCCGATAGATGATTCCACTAGATATTGCTATGTATATCTATTAAAAACTAAAGATGAGGCTCTATAATACTTTAATATCTATAAAGCAGAAGTTCAAAATCAAATTGAAAATAAAATTAAACAAATTCAGTCCGATCGTGGTGGGGATTATTTCTCTAATGAGTTTGATTCTTTTTGTAGGGAACATGGTATTATTCATGAGAGGACGCCTCCCTATTCACCTCACAAGCCTAATGGAAAGGTGTGTAAGTTACTGAAATTTTTATATGGCAAGCGAGATACCACTTTATCATGCCTTCTTATGAGCATTACAATGTGACATAACTTTAATGCTTGTATCTTTGATATTTTTATTTCTAGTCTTCACTTGAACTTCAGAGGTGCCTTGGCATTTATGTTTTTATCCACAATCAAAGGCAAGCAAGATAACACTTTATAATACCTTCTTAAGAGCATTACAATGTTGCTTATGCTTATGTTTCATGTTGCTTATTATTATTGTGTTGGAATCTCTTCTAGCTTGCATGAATATTGAGTAGACTTAGCTGCATACTCCTTATTATGAATTGCCTAGGTATTTGATCATATGCTGAGAATATATAAATCTTATGAAGCAAATGTGTTCGTGAAAGTTTCTTTTATCGCACTCAGTTTTCAACTGAATTGCTTGAGGACAAGCAATAAGCTAAGCTTGGGGGGAGTTGATACGTCCAAAATGTATCCACTTTCCCGAACACTTTTGCTATTGTTCCTCCTCTAATTTGTGTGATTTGTATATAACTAACACGGACTGACGCTGTTTTCAGCAGAATTGCTTTGGTGTCTCGTTTTTGTGCAGGAAATCAACTTTCAGGAAAAATCCCAGAAAATATCGCAAAACTCCTATTTTACCAGAAGACTCACGGAGCCAGAAGACGAGACGGAGAAGGGACATGAGGGGCCCACACCACCTGGTGGCACGGGCCAGGCCGCGCCAAAGGGTGGTGTGGTGATGACTCCTTGATGGCGCCAGAAAACTTGTTGGCTGATATGGAGTCTTGTTGGGAACCCCAAAAGCAAGGTGTGAAGAGTACCGCAGCAAGTCTTTCCTTAGCTGAGACCGAGGTTATCGAACCAGAAGGAGGAAGGAAATGTCACATAGGTGTTGCGAGCTACATGGAGACCCGCACAACAAAAACTCAAGACTTTGCCCCAACGAATCGGTGAGGTTGTCAAGCTCACCGGTTTGCTGTAACAAAGGATTACACGTATGGTGTGGAAGGTAATGGTTTGCAGCAAGTAAACAAGTAACAGTGGAAGATGTATCAATGGTAAAGATTGGACCGGGGTCCATAGTTCACTAGAGGTGCTCTCCTTAGATAAACAACATGGCATGAAGGGTAAACAAATTATAGCGGGGCAATTGATAGGAACTGAGCAAGGTATAACAATGCAATTACTATCTAGAAAGATCCTATGAAGTTGATTGGGCAATGCAACAATATACATAGACCGTAAACCAACTGCATCTATGACTAGAAGTCCACCTACAGGTTATCATCCGAACCCCCTCCAGTATTAAGTTGCAAGCAATAGACAACAACTTTAAGCAAAGTGTGTAAGGTAAACAGTCCACATGTTTCATGAACAAGAGACCGTTGTTTTCTCCCTAGTAGCAACAACACATCTACTCCCTCCGTTTCAAAGTATAAGATGTTTTAGATATGTGAAGAAAATGAATCTAGACTTGTTTTAGTGTGTAGATTCATTCCAAAGTTGAGTGAATCTACATACTAAAACAAGTCTAGATTCATTTTCTTCACAAACCTAAAACATCTTATATTTTGAAACAGAGGGAGTACAAACGAAGAGATTTCTGTCACTTCCCTTGGAAACTAGAGGCATGAACCCACTATCGAGCATAAATACTCCCTCTTGGAGTCACTAACAACTACTTGGCCAAGATAACCACTAGCAACGGAGAGCATGCAAGATCACAAACAACACAGACATGATAGAATCATAAAGATAGAACCATTAATCAAACCAACATAATAATCTCAATATCCATCGGATCCCCGCAAATACAACATGTATGATTGCAAATATATTAGATCTTGATCATGAACGGAGCTCAAAAGATCTATACATGAAAGAACAAAGGATGAGATACAACCATATAGCTACTACATGGACCCATAGTCCAAGGTGGAACTAATCACAAATCATACCGGAGAGAAGGCCTCCGGGATGATCTCCCCTCCGGCAGGGTGCCGGGAAGAGCTTCAGATTCCCCCTGATCTAGGGACGATGGTGGCGGCGGCTACAGACGGTTTCGTGGATTTCTGATCGGGTCCCGAGAGTTTCTGTATCGGGGGCTTCTTATAGGCGAAGGGGGAGACCGAGGCGGCCGCCAGGGCGGGCAAACCCTACCCAGGCGCGGGGTAGGGCCCACCCACGTCTATGGTGGGTCTGGCCCTCCTGGCCGGCCTCCTCGTATCTCCTCCGAACTTCTTGTTCCCCACGAAAAGTTATTGACTTTGGCGTTCGTCCCGTCCAATTCCGAGAATATTTTTTACTAACTTTTCTGAAACCAAAAACAACAGAAAACAGGCATCTGGCACTGTTGCAACTTTTTATTAGGTTAGTACCAGAAAACATGTAAAAATCACCTCAAAGTGTAGACAAGTAAAGCAAAGTAGATACTAAACAAGCATGGAGCATCAAAATTATAGATACGTTTCCAACATATCAGCATCCCCAAGCTTAAATCCTGCTCGTCCTCGAGTAGGTGAACATGCACCCTCACAATAAAGATCCAACCATTTGCAAACATTGAAAGCTGGGATCAAAGAACTCTAAACATGTGCATGAAAGATGGAGTTCTAACAATAGTACATAGTAACTATGCATGCAACATGGCAAGCTACAAACAAAGATCATGAATAACATGCATTGAAAAACGTTTGTTTGTTTCACATGCAGAAAACATAGCATAGTGGCAATCAGCTTGTCCCTCATAGAGTAGCAATATAATGCATAGGACACCTACAAAGTTCACAAGGGTGACTAGAAACAAATAGCACAAGAGCAAGTAATAACACAATATGCATTAATTAATAAGCTTTGGAACACTGCACACAGAATGGCAACTATGCTCTCTTAATGGTGCCTAAAGGTAAAAGGTGGAGACTCAAATAATGGTGGAAGAAAGGCATTTTTGTAAAGGAAGCAGGGATTACAAGTTTCAAAAAGAGCTTCCAAAAATTATGGTACTTATTAGCTTTCAGCCCTCATTGCCCCTATCATAAGCATCTTGAAGTGGTTAAGGTTAAAGTGGCAAAGCTGGAGTATATGCTTGACAAAGTATAAGTTGGCAATCTCAAGTCCATTGACTATGAGGGCTACACCTCATGGATACTCAACTTAGGGTCCAAGCAAGTTCTTGTCACTGTAAGTATTTGCATATCATTAAGAACCGCCAACGGGGTACCCCTTGCACATGGTACAGGAGCTTTCCCATAACCAAAATGACAAGGCAAGCAGACAATGAACATCTCAGCAATATTTTTATTTACCATATGCATAGCTTTTTATTGAGGATGCTTCATAGATAGCTCACTATGGTGATGCTGCAAGTTTCCACCATGATTAGGCATGGCTTAGGCTAGCGGCCCAGGCGTTTATCTAACACAGAATACAAACTCCATGGACTTACAAGTTCCCACTTCATTTCACACCGGTAACATCCATAGACAAAAGAGCATGATATCAACGGAGTACAAAAAGTACAAGTGCAATGTTGAAAACGTTCCCCGTGACAACACGGTTCTGCTAATCCCAACTTATAAGTGCAAGTATATACAACAAAGTTGCCTCAATGGTTCAAGTTTATTATGGGCAAAGAATAAAATGTGCCATCAAGTTCGTAAGGGCTTTAATCACTAAGTTTTCACATAACAAAATAGTTTTTAATTGGAAGATAGATGAAAACAAGAATATACTTGGAATGGTGTAACACACCATGCATAGGAGTTTATAGTGGACACTTTGGAAAAATTTGGTTTCTTGGGAGTTGGAAGGATGAGTAGAACTTACTCATACAAGTGGAGGCTAGCAAAAGACTGGGAGCAACCAACTAAGAGAGCAATAATGGCCATAATTATGCAATACAACAAAGCAAACTAATCAAAGCAAAGAGTGGTACTACAAGTCAAGGACTAAATGATCATAGAGACTAGTGGTGACTTGTCATAGTCATAACATGGTGTGAGCATGTGCCAAGTCAACCCAAACAAAACATCAAAGGAGAATACCACAATACTATGCTTTTGCATGCTAAAACAACGCATAATTTCTTCAAGGCACACTAAGCAATCCCAATTGTTTGGAACAAGACATGCTACAGCAATAATCACTAAGCATAATGCAAAAACAACACCTAGCATGTCATGCTAAAGTCTTAGTCACAGTCAATGCAAGCTCCTCTTGCACTTCAAGCAAGAACTTACTACTCCTTTCCAAACACCAAGCAAACTTATTTGCAAAACAACACAGCGAGAACGGGGGTCCAAACTACTAAAGCAAACTAAACAAACTAAGCAAAGCAAACGAAAACTAAGACGCTCCAAGAACAACACAATCGTACATGAAACAATAAAAGTGAAGTGTCTAGACAGACCTGAGCTTTTTATTGATGAAGAAGGGGATGCCTTGGGCATCCCCAAGCTTTGACGCTTGTACCTCTTGGATATTTATTGGGGTGACACCATGGTGGCATCCCCAAGCTTGAGCTTTTGTCCATTCTTCATCTCATTGCATCATTCTCTTTATACACCTGAAAATTTTCCTTCATACAAAACTAGACACAACCTTCATTAGCAACATTATCTTATTCAAAAGATATTAGACCACTGGCAAAGCTTTGGAACATCAAGTCTTTTCACCAGAAACACAAGCTACTGAATTAACTCCTTCAAAGAAACTCAATTTACCTGAAGAGAGCTTAAAAAGGAATCAATAAGAAGCAAATACAAATAATGACAGAAATCTGTCAAAACAGACCAGCAGGTAGAAACGAATTTTTTCGAACATCTTATGTTGCTCAAATCAAAAAGTGTTGAACTAACATAAGTTATCAAACATAATGTGGGATTTATTCGTAAATTTTGACCTCAATACGAGTTACAGAGCCTCCTCACGATTTTTTTTGGTGGAGGACAGAAATCTGTTTCGGGACAGCAACTCCCCAAATCTTAGTTCCCTCTCATTAGAGGTCATTCTTGCCACAAAAATCAAACAAAAAGGATAAGGAGAGGTCATTACAGTAGTAATAACTTCCAATACTCAAGGAAACTCTTGGGTTATTTCCCAACAAGTACTTTTCTTTAACGCCTTTAAGTTAGGCACAAGAAGCAAGACGAATTAAGTATTTTCAAATGAAGAATTGCCCCTCTTGTTCCTTCTTTTCTTACTTTTCCTTTTATTTTTAGGGAAGATATGATTGATTACCGGGGGAGTAAAGTGCATGATGCCTTCTCCCACGTCTATTACTGCCCCAAGGTGTTTTAGTAGAGATCTTCCAAGTGTGATCTGTCCTTGGCCTACATATTCAATAACAAGATAATCAGTAGACACCATTTTCCCTGAGATTTTTGTAAACACACCTTCAGCTATTCCAATGGGCAATATAGTGGCATTGTTGGTAAGAGATATTTCCTCTCCTCCTTCAATAAGCCCCCAAAGACTCAAGGAATCAAAAATATCTTTAGGCATGAGACAAAATTCAGACATGATATCACAACGAGCATCAAAAAGTGTAGTGTTTATTGAGACTTTAATTGTGGGAAACCAATTTGAAGGCTTAGAATTTATAGGGACATAATCATGGTAAGCCCTAAGAGTGTGATAGAAACTATTCATGGAAGCAATACTAGTCTCAAGATGGTTCAACCTAGCAAAAATACTTGTGAAAGAGGAATCAGACTTGCCAGGTGTACCATAGATCATGATTAATTTTCTTATAGCATCATAAGCTTCATCTTCAGTACAAAGCAAAAAATCTTTTTCAGCCACAGCATCCAGAGCATATCTATAACGAAGAGCAATACCGGAGTAGAAACTATCAATAACCAAGCTGAGGCTTACCTCAGGCTCAGTTTCCCTCCGGAAAGAAGAGAATCTAGACCAAGCTTCCTTAAAACTTTCTTCATTTTTTTGATTAAAAGTGGAGATTTTTACCATAGGGGAAATAAAGGCAGACCCCGACATGGCAGCAACTAGAGCAAGAACTAATTTTTTTGTGTTTTTGAATAAGGCAAGCAAACCAAACTAGACTATTTTTTTGCATTTTTTGAAAAGAGGCAAACAAAACCAAGAAAAATAAACTAAGCAAACTAAAAACAAAGTAAAGAGAAAGGAAGTGAAGAACTCCCCTAGTGAAGACATCCTTAGCCTCCCCGGCAACGGCACTAGAAAACTTGTTGATGACTCCTTGATGGCGCTAGAAAACTTGTTGGCTGATATGGAGTCCTGTTGGGAACCCCAAGAGTAAGGTGTGAAGAGTACATCAGGAAGTCTTCCCTCAGTTGAGACCGAGGTTATCGAACCAGTAGGAGGAAGGAAACATCACACAGGTGTTACAAGCAATGCGGAGACCTACACAACACAAACTCAAGACTTTGCCCCAACGAATCAGTGAGGTTGTCAAGCTCACCGGTTTGATGTAACAAAGGATTAAACGTATGGTGTGGAAGGTAATGGTTTGCATCAAGTAAACAAGTAACAGTGGAAGATGTATCAATGGTAAAGATTGGATCCGGGTCCATAGTTCACTAGAGGTGCTCTCCTTAGCTAAACAACATGGCATGAAGGGTAATCAAATTATAGCGGGGCAATTGACAGGAACTGAGCAAGGCATAACAATGCAATTACTAGCTAGAAAGATCCTATGAAGTTGATTGGGCAATACAACAATATACATAGACCGTAATCCAACTACATCTATGACTAGAAGTCCACCTTCAGGTTATCATCCGAACCCCCTCCAGTATTAAGTTGCAAGCAACAGACAACTGCTTTAAGCAAAGTGTGTAAGGTAAACAGTCCACATGTTCCATGAATAAGAGGTCATTGTTTTCTCCCTAGTAGAAACAACACATCTACAACCGAAGAGATTTATGTCACTTCCCTTGGAAACTAGAGGCATGAACCCACTATCGAGCATAAATACTCCCTCTTGGAGTCACTAGCAACTACTTGGCCAAGATAACCACTAGCAACGGAGAGCATGCAATATCACAAACAACACAGACATGATAGAATCATAAAGATAGAACCATTAATCAAACCAACATAATTATCTCAATATCCACCAAATCCCCACAAAGAAAATAGGTATGATTACAAATAGATTAGATCTTGATCATGAACGGAGCTAACAAGATCTATACATGAAAGCACAAAGGAGGACATACAACCATCTAGCTACTACATGTACCCATAATCCAAGGTGGAACTACTCACAAATCATACTGAAGAGAAGGCCTCCGGGATGATCTCCCCTCCAGCAGGGTGCCGGGAAGAGCTTCAGACTCCTCCCCCGATATAGGGACGATGGTGGCGGTGGCTACAGACGGTTTCGTGGATTTATGATCGGGTCCCAAGAGTTTCTGTATCGGGGGCCTCTTATAGGCGAAGGGGGAGACCGAGGCAGCCGCCAGAGCGGGCAAACCCTACCCAGGCGCGGGGTAGGGACCACCCTCGCCTAGGGTGGGTCTGGTCCCCCTGGCCGGCCTCCTCGTCTCTCCTCCAGACTTCTTTTTCCCCACGGAAAGTTATTGACTTTGGCGTTCGTTCCGTCCAATTCCGAGAATATTTCTTTACTAACTTTTCTGAAACCAAAAACAGCAGAAAACACGCATCTGGCACTGTTGCAATTTCTTAATAGGATTGGATGAGATCTATCATGTAATCGAATAAGATTGTTAGGGCATGGTGCCTAGTATCTATTGTTAGTGTTTTTTAACATTGTTGCAACTTTTTATGCTTAATGCTTGTCACTAGGGCCAGAGCGCCATGATCTCAGATCTGAACATGTTATTGATTCATGATGATATTATTGTTTGTGATCTTACCTGCAAGTTGTTTACACATATTATTGTCCGGAACCAAAGGCCCCAAAGTGACAGAAATCGGGATAACCGGAGGGGGTGGCTATGATGTGAGGATCACATGTGTTCACGGAGTGTTAATGCTTTGCTCTGGTACTCTATTAAAAGGAGTACCTTAATTGCCAGTAGATTCCCTTGAGGCCTCGCTGCAACGGGCTGGCGGGACAAAAGATGTTGTGCAAGTTCTCATTACGAGCACGTATGACTATATATGGAACACATGCCTATGATTATTTAGTACTTGGATACTTTATCTTATTTATCTGCAAATGCCCTAGATCTTGTTATTACATGAATAGTCTTGTCCATGCAATGCATGTCCATCCATCCCTATGCCTACCTCACTCAAATCCTGATGTTTACTGCAATTGTTACTACTGCCTTTACTTTACTACTGCTGTTACTTTGCTATTGCTACTACAAAACAATTGCTACTGATAAACTACTGTGAGCAAGACTATTTCCAGGTGCAGCTGAATTGACAACTCAGTTGTTAAGGCTTATAAATATTCTTTGGCTCTCCTTGTGTCGAATCAATAAATTGGGCTTTACTACCCTCGAAGACTGTTGCGATACCCTATACTAGTGGATCATCAAGACTATTTTCTGGCATCGTTGCCGAGGAGCATAGCTTTATTTATAAAGTTCACTTGGAATTATTATTGTTCGTTGCTATCCATTCGTCATGGGTAAAACTCTTGATGGAACAGTTCCTATATTGCCATCCACTACAAGAAGAGGTACAGTTTTGAACACCTCTGCTGCTCTTGATTCACCATCTGTTATGAGTAAGCTCCTTACACCACCACCACATACACATGCTACGCACACTGCTACTACTACTGAATATGTAATTGCTTCTAATGCTCATGATGTTACTTCTACTATGCTTGATGAGAGTGGTTCATTAGGTCCTTTCCTAGATGCTACAATTGCTAGAACTATATTGGGAAACACTAAAACTCCTAATTAAGATACTACTAGATGCAACGCTGAGTTGATGTAGGAGCGATTCATTGGGAACCCCAAGAGCAAGGTGTGAAGCAGCACAGCAGCAAGTTTTCCCTCAGTAAGAAACCGAGGTTATCGAACCAGTAGGAGGAAGGAAACGTCACATAGGTGTTGCAAGCAATGCGGAGACCTGCACAACACAAACTCAAGACTTTGCCCCAACGAATCAGTGAGGTTGTCAAGCTCACCGGTTTGCTGTAACAAAGGATTAAACGTATGGTGTGGAAGGTAATGGTTTGCAACAAGTAAACAAGTAACGATGGAAGATGTATCAATGGTAAAGATTGGATCGGGGTCCATAGTTCACTAGAGGTGCTCTCCTTAGATAAACAACATGGCATGAAGGGTAAACAAATTACAACAGGGCAATTTACACGAACTGAGCAAGGCATAACAATGCAAGTACTAGTCAGAAAGATCCTATGAGATTCGATTGGGCAATACAACAATAAACATAGACCGCCATCCAACTACATCTATGACTAGAAGTCCACCTTTAGGTTATCATCCGAACCCCCTCCAGTATTAAGTTGCAAGCAACAGACAACTGCTTTAAGCAAGGTGTGTAAGGTAAATAGTCCACATGTTACATGAACAAGAGACCATTGTTTTTCTCCCTAGTAGCAACATCACATCTACAACGAAGAGATTTCTGTCACTTTCCTTGGAAACTAGAGGCATGAACCCACTATCGAGCATAAATACCCCCTCTTGGAGTCACTAGCAACTACTTGGCCAAGATAGCTACTAACAACGGAGAGCATGCAAGATCACAATCAACACAGACATGATAGAATCATAAAGACAAAACCATTAATCAAACCAACATAATAATCTCAATATCCATCAGATCCCCACAAACACAACATGCATGATTACAAATAGATTAGATCTTGATCATGAACGGAGCTCACAAGATCTATACATGAAAGCACGAGGAGGAGGAGATACAACCATCTAGCTACTACATGGACCCATAGTCCAAGGTGGAACTACTCACACATCATACCGGAGAGAAGGCCTCCGTGATGATCTCCCCTCCGGCAGGGTGCCTGGAAGAACTTCAAATCCCCCCGATCTAGGGATGACGGTGTGGGCAGCTACAGAAGGTTTCGTGGAGATTTGATCAGGTACTTAGGGTTTCTGCATTGGGGGCTTCTTATAGGTGAAGGGGGGGGGGGGCAAGGCGGTGTCCAGGGGCCCCACACCCTGCCTAGGCGCGGGGCAGGGCCCACCCGTGCCTAGGGGGGTGCGTCTGCCCTGGCACGCCTCTCCGACTTCCCTCTGTATTTCTTGTTCCCCACGGAAAGTTATTGACTTTGACGTTTGTCCCATCCAATTCCGAGAATATTTCTTTACTAACTTTTCTGGAACCAAAAATAGCAAAAAACAGGCAACTGACACTATGGCAACTTGTTAATAGGTTAGTACCAGAAAACATGTAAAAATCCCCTCAAAGTGTAGACAAAGCAAAGCAAAGTAGATACTAAACAAGCATGGAGCATCAAAAATTATAAATACGTTTCCGACGTATCAAGCACCCCCAAGCTTAACTCCTGCTTGTCCTCGAGTTAGACTTTATCATGTCATGCTAGATGTTGTTTTGACCTTATACTTAGTGATTATTGCTGTAGCATGACTTGGTACAAATAATTTAGATTGCTTAATGTGCCTTGAAAGAATCATTCGTTGTTTTAGCATACAAAAGCATAGTATTGTGGTATTCTCCTTTGATGCTTTGTTTGGGTTGACTTGGCACATGCTCACACCATGTTATGACTATGAACCAGTCACATTAGCCTCTATGATCATTTATTTTTTGACTTATGGTACCAATTTATGCCTTAATTAGTAATGTTTTGTCACTCTGCATGATTATGGCCATTATTGCTCTCTTAGTTGGTTGCTCCCAGTCTTTTGCTAGCCTCCACTTGTACTGAGTAAGCTCTACTCATGCATCCAACTCCCAAGAAACCAAGTTATTCCAAAGTGTCCACTATAAATTCCTATGCATGGTGTGTTACAACATTCCAAGCATATTCTTGTTTTATCTATCTTCCAAATTAAACTTTGTTATGTGAAAATTAGTGATTAAAGCTCTCACAAACTTGATGGCACACTTTATTTTTCTTGCCCCTAATAAACTTGAACCATTGTGTCATCTATGTTGTATATGCTTGCACTTATAAGTTGGGATTAGCAGAACCCGTGACAGCAAAACCGTGCTGTCATGGGGAACACTTTCAACACTTGTAAATATCTACCTAGTTAATATCATGCTCTTTTGGTTATGTCTGTCGTCGGTGTGAAATAAAATAGGAGCTTGTAAGTCCATGGAGTTATGTATATGTGTTAGAGAAACGCCTGAGCCGCTAGCCTAAGCCATGCCTAATCATGGTGGAAACTTGCAGCATCACCATAGTGAGCAATCTATGAAGCATTCTTCTATAAAAAAATAGATAGAGATCGAGAAAAAGAAGAAAAAAAGATGAGAAAAGAGGAAAGAGAGAAAAAAGCACCATTTTCCAATGGTAAATAAGAAGATTGCTGAGATGCTCATTGTTTGCTTGCCTTGTCATTTTGATTATGGGATAGCTCCTGTATCATGTGCAAGGGGTACCCCGTTGGCGGTTCTCTATGATACACATGTACTTACTATGACAAGAAATTACCGGTAACTAAACTTGAGTAGCATGAGGAACGGCCCTCGTATTCAAGGGACATGAGATTGCCAACTTATACTTTGTCAAGCATGTACTCCATAGTTTGTTCACTTTAACCTTAATCACTTCAAGATGCTTATGATAGGGGCAATGAGAGCTGAAAGCTAACAAGTACCATAATTTTTAAAAGCTCTTTATGAGACTTGAAATCCCTGCTTCCCTTTATGAAGGGCCTTTCTTCTACTTTTATATTGAGTCTCCACCTTCTATCCTTAGGTACCAGTTAAGAGATCATAGTTGCCATTCTTAGTTCTATGTGCATTGTCCCAAAACTTATTGATTGATTCATATTGTTGATATTGCTTGTTCTTGAACTATTTGTATCTAGTCACTCTTATGAACTTTGAAGGTGTCCTATGCATTTATTTGCTACTCTATGAGGGACAAGCTGAATGATACTATGCTATGTTTTCTATATGTGAAATAAACAAACGTCTTTCAATGCATTGTTATTCATGATCTTTATTTGTAACCTTTCATGTTGCATGCTTAGTTACTTTGTCTTATTGTAAGAACTTCTTCTTTCATGCTCATGTTTGGATTACTTTGATCCCAACTTTCAATGCTTGCAAATGGTTTGATCTTGATTGTGATGGTGCATGTCACCTCAAAAATTATTCTTTTTATCACTTACCTACTCGAGGACGAGAAGGAGTTAAGCTTGGGGATGCTTGCTACGTCATAAACGTATCTATATTTTTTTATGTTCCATGCTTGTTTAGTATCAACTTAGCTTTGCTTTGTCTACACTTTGCGGTATTTTTATACGTTTTCTGGGACTAACCTATTAACAAGATGCCACAGTGCCAGTTGCCTGTTTTCTGCTGTTTTTGGTTCTAGAAAAGACAGAAAATAAATATTCTCGGAATTGGACGGGACGAAAGCCAAAGTCAATATTTCACCGAGGATAACACGGAGCCAGAATACAAGACAGAGGAGGGCCATGAGGGCCCCACATCCCCTGGCCACACGGCCAGGCCTGGCCCGCGCCTGGGGAGATGTGGCCACCTCGGGCACCCCCTCAGTCTCCCCCTTCGCCTATAAGAAGCCACCGATACCAAAACCCTAAGTACCCGATCAGATATCCACGAAACAATCCGTAGCCACCGCCTCCATCGTCCCTAGATAGGAGGGGATCTGAAGCTCTTCCCGGCACCCTGCCGGAGGGGAGAGATCATCCCGGAGGCCTTCTTGATCACCATGCCAGCCTCCGGTATGATGCGTGAGTAGTTCCACCTTGGACTACGGGTCCATACAGTAGCTAGATGGTTGTTTCTCCTCCTTTGTGCTATCATGTTTAGATCTTGTGAGTTTCGTTCATGATAAAGATCATCTATTTGTAATCATGCATGTTGTGTTTGCAGGGATCCGATGGATATTGAGATTACTATGTCAGATTGATTAATGGTTCTATCTTATTGATTCTATCATGTCTGTGTTGTTTGAGATCTTGCATTCTCTCCGTTTCTAGTAGCTATCTTTGCCAAGTAATGCTAGTGACTTCAAGAGGGAGTATTTATGCTGGATAGTGGGTTCATGCCTCTATTGAATCTAGGGAAGTGATAGAAATCTCTAAGGTTGTAGATGTGTTGTTGCTACTAGGGAGAAAACAACGATCTTTTGTTCATTGAACAATTGTATTGTTTACTTTACACACCTTGCTTAAAGCAGTTATCTGTTGCTTGCAACTTAATACTGGAGGGGGTTTGGATGATAACCTGAAGGTGGATTACTAGTCATAGATGCATTTGGATGGCTGATGATGTGTAGCTCACTGTAGATCTTCGTTGGGAAACCCCAAGAGGAAGGTATGATGAGCATAGCATCAAGTTTTGCCTCAGTAAGAAACCAAGGTTATCGAACCAGTAGGAGGAAGGAAACGACCCAAAGGTGTTGCTAGCAACTTGGAAAACTGCACAACACAAACTCAAGACTTTGCCCCAACGAATAGTGATGTTGTCAATCTCACCGGTTTGCTAAAAACAAAGGATTAACTATATGATGTGGAAGTTAATGGTGGTTTGTAGCAAGTAAACAGTAACAGTGGAAGATGTATCGATGGTAAATATTGGACCAGGGTCCATAGTTCACTAGAGGTGTTCTCCTTAAGATAAACAACATGGCATGTTGGGTAAAAAAATTTACATCGGGGTAATTGACAGGACAGAGCAAGGCATAACAATGCAATACTAGACATTCATGATCCTATGAGATTTGATTGGGCATTACAACAAGATACATAGACCGCCATCCAACTGCATCTATGACTAGTAATCCACCTTCAGGTTATCATCCGAACCCCCTCCAGTATTAAGTTGCAAGCAACGGATAATTGCTTTAAGCAAAGTGTGTAAGGTAAACAATCCACTTGTTCCATGAACAAGAGATCGTTGTTTTCTCCCTAGTAGCAACATCACATCTACAACCTTAGAGATGTCTGTCACTTCCCCAGATTAAATAGAGGCATGAACCCACTATCGAGCATAAATACTCCCTCTTGGAGTCACTAGCATCTACATGGCCAAGATAGCTACTAGAAATGGAGAGCATGCAAGATCACAAACAACACATACATGATAGAATCAATAAGATAGAATCATTAACCAAACTGATATAGTAATCTCAGTATCCATCGGATCCCCCAAAACACAACATGCATGATTACAAATAGATGATCTTGATCATGAACGGAGCTCACAAGATCTAAACATGGTAGCAAAAAGGAGGAGAAACAACCATCTAGCTACTACATGGACCCGTAGTCCAAGGTGGAACTACTCATGCTTCATACCGGAGGCTGGCATGGTGATGAAGAAGGCCTCCGGGATGATCTCTCCCCTCCGGTAGGGTGCCAGGAAGAGCTTTAGATCCCCCTGATCTAGGGACGATGGTGGCGGTGGCTACGAACTGTTTTGTGGAAGATTGATCGGGTACTTAGGGTTTTGGTATCGGGGGCTTCTTATAGGCAAAGAGGGAGTCCGAGGGGCGCTCGAGGCGGCTGCACCCCCACCATGCGCGGGCCAGGACTATTCACGCGGTCAGGGGGTGGCCCCCTCGAGGCCCTCCTACGTCTCGTCTTCTGGCTCCGTGTTCCCCACGGTAAAATATTGGATTTGGCTTTTGTCCCATCCAATTCCGAGAATATTGATTTTCTAACTTTTCTGGAACCAAAAACAACAGAAAACAGGCAACTGGCACTATGGTATCTTGTTAATAGGTTAGTCCCAGAAAACATATAAAAATACCTCAAAGTGAAGACAAATCAAAGCAATGTAGATACTAAACAAGCATGGAACATCAAAAATTATAGATACGTTTACGACGTATCAAGCATCCCCAAGCTTAACTCCTGCTCGTGCTCGAGTAGGTAAGTGATAAAAAGAATTATTTTTGAGGTGACATGCACCATCAAAATCAAGTTCAAACCATTTACAAGCATTGAAAGCTGGGATCAAAGTACTCTAAACATGAGCATGAAAGAAGAAGTTCTCACAATAAGACAAAGTAACTAAGCATGCAACATGAAAGGTTACAAATAAAGATCATGAATAACAATGCATTGAAAGACGTTTATTTATTTCACATATAGAAAACATAGCATAATGGCATTCAGCTTGCCCCTCATGGAGTAGCAAATAAATGCATAGGACACCTTAAAAGTTCATAAGAGTGACTAGATACAAATAGTTTAAGAGGAAGAAATATCAACAATATGAATCAATCAATAAGTTTTGGGACAATGCACATAGAACTAAGAATGGCAACTATGCTCTCTTAACTGGTGCCTAAGGATAGAAGGTGGAGACTCAATATAAAAGTAGAAGAAAGGCCCTTCATAAAGGGAAGCAGGGATTTCAAGTTTGAAAAGGAGCTTCCAAAATTTATGGTACTTGTTAGCTTTCAGCCCTCATTACCCCTATCATAAGCATCTTGAAATGATTAAGGTTAAACTGAACAAACTATGGAGTATATGCTTGACGAAGTATAAGTTGGCAATCTCAAGTCCCTTGAATACGAGGGCCAGACCTCGTGATACTCAACTTTAGTCACCTGTAAGTTCTTGTCATTGTAAGTATTTGCATATCATTGAGAACCGCCAATGGGGTTGATGGGTTCGTAGCATAGAAAACAAAAAAATTCCTACGATGGGAACTATGTACCAAGATCTATCTACTAGATACAAACAACGGGCGGATGTATATTCGTAGAGAACATACCCTTGAAGACCGACAAAGCTTAACGAGTTGAACTCGTGGTTGATGTAGACGATCTCTTGCCGATCTCAAGATCGAGAGGAAGTCCTAGCGCCGCAAAGCAGCAGCGCATCCGTGCTCGCACACACGTACAAGACACCGAGCAACCTCCGCCTCCTCACTCCAGCGATGCAGCGGAAGCACAACCCTTTATTGCTGAATAGCCGTCGGGAACATGTATCTCGCTAGTCCGAGACCATGGGGGATAAATTCTAGACGGGGAGAGAGATCCTTAACGAGGAGGTGTGAGTGAGAGAGAGGAGAGGGGGTGCCTTTTATAGGAGGAGGGGAACCCAAGGGGGTGGCCGCCGGCCATGGGGGCTGCCCCCTCCCCTCCTTCATTCATGTGGGTGGACACTCCACTCACAAAAACCTCTTCAATTTCCTCCACTCAAAATCCCACTCAAAATTGCCATTAAATTTCAACCAAATTTAATGCAAACTCTCATTAAATAAAACTCTTTTTATTTATTCAGAATTTTGTCAATTACTTTAATGACAAACATTCACATATAACCCCTTGCTAGAATTCCCTTTCACCTGCAAAAACACTTTCTGCAATTTCACCCGAAAACATGTTTCGGTATCTAGCGAAATAAATTCCTGCGCTTGTTATTCTTTTCGGCATGAAACATTTGCTCCAATTGGATGTCAGTGTCCCTTAAGTGTGTCACCCTACGGTTCGCGAATAATGCGGACATGATCGAGACCCTTCTCCGATCAATAATCAGAAGCGGGACCTGGCGATCCATACTGACTCCCACACATTCAACGATGACTTTCCTGTGATCGTCGGAACCTTTTATGCTTCTATCTTAATCCCTTTGTTTCATGATATATTACATGTACGAGATTCGATCATCGGTTAGTCCATACCTAGTTTGATCTCGTTACTGACATGCACTCTTTTCTCGTTTTCGTGATATAACATTCTAGTGATCAAATCACTTGCTTGCAAGCTAACCAATGTGATATCACCAAGAGGGCCCTGAGTATATCTATCCGTCATCGGGATGAACAAATTCCACCCTTGATCCATGAGTCTCAACATAACAATTTAGTAGTTTTGAAGCCATCTTTATAATCACCCAGTTACGGTGTGACGTTTGATGTCAACAAGAAACTCTTCCGGTGTTAGTGATTGGCATGATCTCATGATCTAAAGATTAGGATTACTTCGTAAGTTGTTATAGCAATATAAACTCAATGAATTTTGATCGTAATGCTATACTTCGGATGAATGTTCATCACATCATTACACTAATGTTGTGACCTCGTTATTAACAACATCCAATGTCTATGATCAGGAAATTGTGATCATCTTGTTAATCAACGAGCTAGTTTATGAGAGAGGCATAACTAGGAACTTTCTGTTTGTTTATTAAACACACATGTATTAACGTTTCCGTATTAATACAATTATAGCATGCAAAATAAACATCTATCATATACTTGGAATACACATAATAAACACTTTATTATTGCCTCTCAGGGCATATTCCCTTCAGTCTCCCACTTGCACTAGATACAATAATCTAGTTACATAGTGATGTATCTAACACCCATGGAGTTATGGTGTAGATCATGTTTTGCTCTAGGGAGAGTTTTAGTAAACGGATCTGCAACATTGAGATCCGTATGTACTTTACAAATCTTTATATTGCCATCCTTGACATGCTCGCGGATGGAGTGAAACCGGCGCTTAATATGCTTGGAATGCTTGTGAGACCTTGGTTCTTTGGCATTGGCAATGGCACCATTGTTGTCACAATAGATCACCATTGGGTCCAACGCGTTTGCAACCACACCTAGTTCGGATATGAACTCCTTCATCCAAACTGCTTCCTGAGCCGCTTCCGAAGCAGCAACATATCTGGCCTCCGTTGTTGATCCCGCCACCACAGGTTGTTTGGAGCTCCTCCAACTAACCGCTCCGCCATTCATGAGAAATATGTATCCGGATTGAGACTTAGAGTCATCCGGATCGGTGTCAAAGCTAGCATTGACATAACACTTAGCGACGAGCTCTTATTCACCTCCGTATACAAGAAACATATCCTTAGTTCTTCGCAAGTACTTAAGGACATTCTTGAACGCTTTCCAGTGTTCCGAACCTGGATCTGATTGGTACCTACTAGTCAAACTAATAGCATGTGCCACATCCGGTATTGTACATAACATGGCGTACATTATAGAGCCTATGGCTGAAGCATAGGGGACTTTGTGCATTTTCTCTCTTTCTTCCGCCATAGCCGGACTTTGAGTCTTACTCAATGTCGTGCCTTGTGTCATAGGTAATAACCCCTTCTTACTATATTCCATTTTAAACTTCTTTAAAATCTTATCAAGGTATGTACTTTGCGATAGCCCTATTAGGAGCCTAGATCTATCTCTATAGATCTTTAAGCCTAATATGTATGACGCTTCACCTAGGTCCTTCATTGAAAATTTGTTGTTTAGATAAGTTTTAACACTGTTTAAAAGATCTATATCATTTCCGATCAATAATATGTCATCCACATATAGTATCAGAAATGCCACATTGCTCCCACTCACTTTCTTGTAAATACAAGCTTCTCCATAAGTTTGGACAAATCCAAACTCTTTAATCACCTCATCAAAGCGGATATTCCAACTTCGTGATGCTTGCTTCAATCCATAGATGGATCGCTGAAGCTTGCACACCTTGTTAGCATCCTTAGGATCGACAAAGCCCTTTGGTTGTATCATATACAACTCTTCTTCAATATTACCATTGAGAAACGCGGTTTTGACATCCATCTGCCATATCTCATAATTGAAATATGCAGCAATTGCTAACATAATCCTAACTGACTTTAGCATTGCTACGGGAGAGAATGTCTCATCGTAGTTAACTCCTTGAATTTGTCGAAACCCCTTTGCGACAAGTCGAGCTTTATAGACGGTCACATTACCATCAGCATCAGTTTTCCTTTTGAAAATCCATTTATTCTCCACGGCCTTTCGGTCATGAGGTAAGTCCACCAAGTTCCAAACTTGGTTTTCATACATGGATTCCATCTCGGATTTCATGGCTTCTAACCATTTGTTGGAATCCGGGCTCATCATCGCTTCTTCATACGTCGCAGGGTCATCATTTTCATCAACCATGAAATTCATGACAGGATTTCCGTACAGCTCGGGAGCTACGCGCGTCCTGCTAGACCTGCGAGGTTTGGTAATACTCTCTTTCGGAGTTTCATGATCATTATCATTAGTTCCCTCTTCAACTGGTGAAGCCAACTCCGGAACGACTTCCGACGTTGCGCTACTCGCCATACTTATAATAGAAGGTTCAATAACCTCTTCGAGTTCTACCTTCCGACTACTCACACCTTTCATGAGAAACTATTTCTCTAGAAAGGATACATTCTTGGCAACAAAAACCTTGCCCTCGGATCTGTGATAGAAGGAATACCAAATAGTTTCCTTAGGGTATCCTATGAACATGCATTTTTCCGCTTTGGGTTCGAGTTTATCTGGTTGAAGTTTCTTCACATAAACATCGCATCCCCAAACTTTAAGAAATGCCAGCTTAGGTTTGTTTCCAAACCACAATTCATATGGTGCCTTTTCAACGGATTTAGATGGTGCCCGATTTAAAGTGAATGCAGCAGTTTCTAGTGCATAACCCAAAATGACAACGGCAAGTCCGTCAGAGACATCATAGATCGAACCATATCCAATAAAGTACGATTACGACGTTCCGACACGCCATTTCACTGTGGTGTTCCGGCAGGTGTGAGTTGTGAAACAATTCCACACTCTTTCATGTGAGTTCTAAACTCGTAACTTAGATACTCACCTCCACGGTCGGACCGTAGAAATTTGATCTTTCTATTACGATGATTTTCCACTTCATTCTGAAATTCCTTGAACTTTTCAAAGGTTTCAGACTTGTGTTTCATCAAGTAGATATAACTGTATCTACTCAAATCATCTGTGAAAGTAACAAAATAATGATATCCACATCGCGCCGACACACTCATTAGACCATATACATCAGAATGTATGATTTCCAATAAATATGTCGCCCGTTCCATTGAACCGGAAAACGGCGTTCTAGTCATCTTGCCCATAAGGCATGGCTCACATGTATCAAATGATTCAAAATCAAGTGGATTCCAAAAGTCCATCCGAATGGAGCTTCTTCATGCGTTTAACACCAATATGACATAGACGGCAATGCGACATATATGCAGATATATCATCACTAAGTTTAATCCTTTTAGCATCAACATTATGAATATGTGTAACATTATTATCGAGATCCAATAGAAATAAACCATTCATCATTGGTGCATGACCATAACAGATTTCATTCATATAAATAGAACAACCATTGTTCTCGGATTTAAATGAATAACCACTTCGCATCAAACACGATCCAGATACAATGTTCATGCTCAGTGCTGGCACCAGATAAAAATTATTCAAGTTTATTACTAATCCTGACGGCAAGTGGAGAGGTAGCATTCCGACGACGGTCACTGAAGGGTTTCGCGGCATAGTAAATCAAAATTTTCTACGGATGCGAACAGAGGGGAAGCCAAGATCTAATCTAGGAGATGCAAACAACGAGAGAGATTGGATTAGATCTTCATACCCTTGAAGATTCGCACAGCGGAACGTTCGTCGGAACATGGGTGATGTAGTCGTACTCGCTTCTCCTCCTCGCGATCCGATCCGATCTAGCACCACAAGTGGCGATGCCTCGACGTCTCCTACTTCCTTGGTCCAGCAAGTATGGTGGAGAGATGGGTTGGATCTACAACGCGACGGCGCGGTGCAATTGGTGGAGAATTTCTGCAGCAGGGCTTCGCCTACAAGCAGTCGGAAGGGAGAGAGGAGGGCAGCAGGGCGGCTAGGGTTGGAGGGGAAGGTGTAGGGGGTGGTGCGCCCCCACACCTCTTTATATAGAGGGGGGGCGCAGCCCTAGCACCTCCCCCAAGCCCAAACCGGCGGCCCCAAGGAGAAGGAGTGGGGGGCAAGGAAACCCCCCCTTTCTAGAAGGTCTATCTCGAGTTTAAACCTCTCTAGGCCGGCTGGGCCCTATGGGGCCTTGTTCCCCTGGCCCAATGCGGCCAGGGCACTCCCTCATAGGCCCATGCCCCCTTCCGGAAGGTGGGGCCACGTTGGTCCCCTTCCGGAAGGTTCTAGAAGCTTCTGGTACAATACCGATTAACCCGGAACAATTCCGAACTCCAAAAACTGCACTGCCTTATATGAATCTTATTCTCCGGACCACTCCGGAACCTCTCGTGATGTCCCGGATCCCATCCGAGACTCCGAACAAAAACTCATAAACCAATTATCCAATCTATCCTAGCGTCGAGACACGTTAAGTGTGTGACCCTGCGGGTTCGAGAATATGCAGACATGATCTTCTATTAATAATCAACAGCGGGGTCTGGAAACCCATATTGACTCCCACACATTCATCGATGATCATATCGGATGAACCACGATGCCAAGATTCAATCAATCCCATATATATTCCCTTCGTCTCGCAATATTTTACTTGCCCGAGATTTGATCGTCGGTACCGTCATACCTAGTTCAATCTCGTTCACGGCAAGTACTTTACTCGTTCAGTAATTCGATATCACTTTGTGATTAACTCCTTAACCACATGCTTGCAAGCGGTGTTGATATCGATTACCGAGTGGGCCCGAAGTATATCTCTCCGACTTGGGAGGGACAAATCCCATCTCGATACATACAACCCAACAGATACTTTCCGATCACCTGAGAGACACCTTTATGATCACCCTCTCATAGGATGACGTTTGATGACCTCAAAGCTTTCTTCCGATACCAGGGAGTTGTATTATCTCATGGTCTAAGGAATACAATATTTGACATAAGAAAAGCTTCGCAAAGACGAACACGATGACACGATCTAATTGCTTCGCTTAGTTTGGGTCTGTCCACCATATCATTCTCCCAATGATATGATCTCATTATTAATTGACAACTCATGTCCATGGTTAGGAAACCTTAACCATCATTAATCAATGAGCTAGTCCATAGAGGCATACTAGGGACACGGTGTTGTTCACAAACCACACAAGTATTAAAGTTTCCGCTTAATACAATTCTAGCATGGAATATAAACATTATCATGAACAAGAATTATAATAATAACATCTTTATTATTGCCTCTAGGGCATAATTCCAACAGTCTCCCACTTGCACTAGAGTCAATAATCTAGTTTACATTTGGCAACAATCTCACACCCATGGCACTGAGGTGTTGATCATGTTTTGCACGCGGAAGAGGTTTAGTCAACGGATCTGCGACATTCAGATCTGTATGTACTTTGCTAATCTTTAGATCTCCATCTGCTATATAATCTCGGATTATATGAAACTTGCGGTTGATATGCTTGGTCTTTGGATGATATCTTGGTTCCTTAGCGAGTGCTATGGCGCCAGTGTTGTCACACAATATCTCCAGTGGGTCCAATGCACTTGGAACCACTCCAAGCTCAGTGATGAAGTTTCTGATCCAAACTCCTTCACTTTACGCTTCTGCAGCAGCCATGTATTCCGCTTCTACTGTAGATCCCGCGATCACGCTTTGCTTGCAGCTTCTCCAGCTCACAGCTCCTCCATTCAAAATATACACGTATCCTGTCTGAGATTTAGAATCATCCTTGTCGGTGTCAAAACTAGCGTCGACGTAACCTTTTACGACAAGCTGTTCATCACCCCCATAGACTAAGAACATTTCTTTAGTCCTATTTAGGTACTTTAGGATGTTCTTCACGGCTGTCCAGTATTCCACTCCTGGATCACTCTGATATCTTCTCGTCAAACTAAGAGCATTGGACACATCCGGTCTAGTACACAGCATGGCATACATGATAGAACCTATGGCCGAGGCATAAGGCACTTTGCTCATATCTTCCCTATCATTTACCGTAGCTGGACACTAAGCCTTGCTCAATATCTTACCTGACAACATAGGCACTGAACCTTTCTTTTCCTTATCCATTCTGAACCTTTTCAGAACTTTGTCTAGGTATGTACTCTGGCTTAAAGCTATCAGGCGTCTTTGTCTATCTCTATAGATTTTGATGCCCAATATATAAGCAGCTTCACCTAGGTCTTTCATTGAAAAACACTTGTTCAAATAACTCTTCACATCGTTAAGCATGTTAATGTCATTTCCAATAATCAATATGTCATCCACATATAGTACCAGAAATGTCACCGAGCTCCCACTCACTTTCTTGTAGATACAAGCTTCGTAGCAATTTGGAACAAATCCAAAGCTCTTTATCACTTGATCAAAACGAATGTTCCAACTCCGAGATGCTTGCTTTAGTCCATAAATGGAACGCTCAAGCTTGCATACTTTATCAACATCCTTAGGATCGACAAAACCTTCGGGTTGCATCATATACAACTCTTCATCAATGTTGCCATTGAGGAACGCAGTCTTGACATCCATCTGCCATATTTCATAATCATGAAACGAAGCAATTGCTAATAAAATCCGAATGGACTTAAACATCGCTGCGGGAGAGAAAGTCTCATCGTAGTCAACACCTTGAACTTGTCGAAAACCTTTCGCGACAAGCCGTGCTTTATAGACGGTAACATTACCATCCGCGTCCGTTTTCTTGTTGAAGATCCATTTGCACTCAACGGCCTTTCGGTCGCTAGGAGGGTCCACCAAAGTCCATACTTGGTTTTCGCTCATGGATCCCAATTCGGATTTCATGGACTCTAGCCATTTCTCAGAGTCTGGGCTCATCATCGCTTCCTCATAGTTCGAAGGCTCACTGTCATCTACTAACAAGACAGTTAAGACAGGGTTGCCGTACCACTCAGGAGGGGCACGCGACCTTGTCGACCTGCGACGTTCAGTAGCAGCATCGTCCGAAGCTTCATGATCCTTATCATTAGCTTCCTCTATTGTTGGTGCAGGCGGCACTGGAACAATTTCAGGTGCTGCGCTACTCTCCAACTCAAGAGAAGGTTCAACAACCTCGTCTAGCTCTACTTTCCTCCCACTCACTTCTTTCGAGAGAAACTCCTTCTCAAGAAAGGAACCGTTCTTTGCAACAAACACTTTGCCTTCGGTTCTGTGATAGAAGGTATACCCAATAGTTTCCTTAGGGTATCCTATGAAGACGCATTTCTCCGCTTTGGGTTCGAGCTTGTCCGGCATCAACTTCTTGACGTAAGCTTCGCATCCCCAAACTTTAAGAAACGACAACTTAGGTTTAGCACCAAACCACAGTTCATACGGTGTCGTCTCAACGGATTTAGATGGTGCCCTATTTAAAGTGAATGCAGCGGTTTCTAATGCATAACCCCAAAATGATAACGGAAAATCAGTAAGAGACATCATTGATCGGACCATATCTAATAGGGTTCGATTCCGGCGTTCAGACACACCATTGCGCTGTGGTGTTCCGGGTGGCGTGAGTTGTGAAACGATTCCACTTGCTTTAAGATGCGTGAGAAAATCATAACTCAAATATTCACCTCCACGATCGGATCGTAGAAACTTAATCTTTCTGTTATGATGGTTCTCCACTTCATTCTGAAATTCCTTAAACTTTTCAAATGTTTCAGATTTATGTTTCATTAAATAGATATACCCATATCTACTTAAGTCATCGGTAAAAGTGAGAAAATAGCGATATCCACCGCGCGTCGAAACACTCATCGTCCGCATACATCGGTATGTATGATTTCCAACAAGTCCGTTGCTCGCTCCATCATACCGGAGAACGGGGTTTTGATCATCTTGCCCGTGAGGCATGGTTCGCATGTGTCAAATGATTCAAAATCAAGAGACTCCAAAAGTCCATCAGAATGGAGTTTCTTCATGCGCTTTACACCAATATGACCTAGACGACAGTGCCACAAATAAGTAGTATTATCACTATCTACTTTGCATCTCTTAGCCTCAATGTTATGGATGTGTGTTTCATCCCTTTCGAGATTTAGAAGAAATAAACCATTCACAATAGGTGCATGACCATAAAAGATGTTACTCATATAAATAGAACAACCATTATTCTCCGATTTAAATGAATAACCGTCTTGCAATAAACAAGATACAGAAATAATGTTCATGCTCAACGCAGGCACATAATAACACTTATTAAGGTTTAAAACTAACCCCGAAGGTAAAACTAAGGAGAGCGTGCCGACGGCCATCACATCAACTCTTGATCCGTTGCCAACGCGCATCGTCACCTCATCCCTCGCAAGCCGCCGTCTATTCCGTAGCTCCTGTTTCGAGTTACAAATATTAGCAACTGAACCGGTATCAAATACCCAGGCACTACAACGAGGGCTAGTAAGGAAAACATCAATAACATGTATATCAAATATACCTTTGATGGTGCCAGCCTTCTTGTCCGCTAAGTACTTCAGACAGTTGTGCTTCCAGAGACCCTTGTCCTTGCAATAGAAGCACTCAGTGTCCGGTTTAGGACCAGACTTGAGCTTCTTCTCAGCAGGGGCAACGCGCTTGCCGCCGCCTTTCTTGAAGGGCTTCCTTGCACCCTTACCTTTCTTGAAGGTGGGCAGCTTGTTGACCATCAACACATGATTATTCTTTTTGATGTTCACCTCCGCTACTTTCATCTTAGCAAAGAGCTCAGTGATCATATCAGTGGAACCAATCTGATTGTGATCAACTACAAAACTTTTGTAGCTAGGAGTGTCAATCTTGAGCTCCTCTGGAATCTTGCAGTCCAGTTGCTCAAGGCGTTGAGTGTAGCCCGTCATCTTAATGGCGTGCTCACTAACGGAACTCCCTTCCTCCATCTTGTAGTTAAAGAATTTCTTAGAGATCTCATATCTCTCAGAATGGGCTTGAGTCTGAAACATGTTTTTCAGATCCTCGAGAATCTCAAAGGGCCCGGCGAACTCCTCAAAATGATTTTGAAGATCCGATTCCATAGCATACAACATGGCGATCTTAATCAAATCATAATCATCCTTGCGCGACTGATAAACAGCTTTTTCATCAGCCGGCGCATCTATAGCAGGGGCGTCACCTAGCGCTTTCTCAAGGACATAGTCCTTTTGTCCGCCAGCGAGAATGATTCTCAGAATGCGGAACCATTTGGTGAAGTTAGACCCATTGTTTCTAAGCTTTTCTATCTCAGCAAAAACGTTGAAGTTGAAGTTGGACTTGGCCATGTGATCTACAGTATTTGTAAGTACAATTTAGACTATGTTCATGATAATAGTTCAACTTAATCAAATTACTAGATGAACTCCCACTAAATTCAACATCCCTCAAGTTGTTTAGTGAACACGATCCAAATTCACCACACCTAATCCGATCTTCACGAGAAGAGATGTGGTTTCAATGGTGGACAACGAAGTGTCGATCATATCATTCATATGACTCATGCTTAACCTTTCGGTTCATGTGTTCCGAGGCCATGTCTGTACATGCTAGGCTCGTCAAGTTAGACCCAAGTATTTCCGCGTGTGCAAAACTGGCTTGCACCCGTTGTATGTGAGCGTAGAGTCTATAGCACCCGATCATCACGTGATGCTTGGACACGACAAACTTTCGCAACGGTGCATACTTGGGGAGAACACAGTTTTATCTTGATCTTTAAGTGAGGAATCATCTTATAATGCTACTGTCGTGATCTAAGCATGATAAGATACATACAAGGATAAACATCACATGCATATAACTTTATGTGACATGGTATAGCCAATCTTCGCACAATGATCTCCATCTTGTGCGTGCCGGCATGATCTCCATCACTCCACCATGATTGCCTCCACCACGAATAGCAACTACAACTATTGCTAACTACTTAGCGATAAAGTGAAACTATTACATGGCGTATAAGAAGTTGACACAGAGGTCATACACAATTATAAAGACAACCATATGGCTCCTGCCAGTTGTGTACTCATCGACATGCAAGTCGTGAAACATTACAAAACATGATCATCGCATACATTATACACATCACATCTTGGGCCATACCATATCACAGAAAACACTCCCTGCAAAAACAAGTTAGACGCCTCTACTTTGTTGTTGCATGTTTTACGTGGCTTATGGGAGTAGATGCTAAGAACGATTCTTACCTACGGAAAGCCACAACGGTGATATTATGGTTGCCAAACTCCGGTGTTAATCCCATGACAACTATAGTGAGAGAAACTGGCATCCACCAGCCGCATGTGTGGAACAAGCCACACGTCAAGTGCGGAGCCGGTCTCACGAACGACGTCGCGTAAGGTTGGCCTGGACCGCTTCAATCTCACTATCCCGCGTCATAAGAAGAACACAAACAAGAGGCTTGCAACAGAAAACATCAACGCCCGCAACAACCATGTTGCGTTCTACTCGTGAAACACATCTACGCATAGATCTAGCTCTGATACCACTGAAGGGTTTCGCGGCATAGTAAATCAAAATTTTCTACGGATGCGAACAGAGGGGAAGCCAAGATCTAATCTAGGAGATGCAAACAACGAGAGAGATTGGATTAGATCTTCATACCCTTGAAGATTCGCACAGCGGAACGTTCGTCGGTACGTGGGTGATGTAGTCGTACTCGCTTCTCCTCCTCGCGATCCGATCCGATCTAGCACCACAAGTGGCGATGCCTCCGTGAGATGCACACGTGTGGCACCTCGACGTCTCCTCCTTCCTTGATCCAGCAAGTATGGTGGACAGATGGGTTGGATCTACAACGCGACGGCGCGGTGCAATTGGTGGAGAATTTCTGCAGCAGGGCTTCGCCTACAAGCAGTCGGGAGGGAGAGAGGAGGGCAGCAGGGCGGCTAGGGTTGGAGGGGAAGGTGTAGGGGGGTGGTGCGCCCCCACCCCTCTTTATATAGAGGGGGGGCGCAGCCCTAGCACCTCCCCCAAGCCCAAACCGGCGGCCCCAAGGAGAAGGAGTGGGGGCAAGGAAACCCCCCCTTTCTAGAAGGTCTATCTCGAGTTTAAACCTCTCTAGGCCGGCTGGGCCCTATGGGGCCTTGTGCCCCTGGCCCAATGCAGCCAGCGCACTCCCTCATAGGCCCATGCCCCCTCCCAGAAGGTGGGGCCACGTTGGTCCCCTTCTGGAAGGTTCTAGAAGCTTCCGGTACAATACCGATTAACCCGGAACAATTCCGAACTCCAAAAACTGCACTGCCTTATATGAATCTTATTCTCCGGACCACTCCGGAACCTCTCGTGATGTACCGGATCCCATATGAGACTCCGAACAAAAACTCATAAACCAATTATCCAATCTATCCTAGCGTCGAGACACGTTAAGTGTGTGACCCTGCGGGTTCGAGAATATGCAGACATGATCTTCTATCAATAATCAACAGCGAGGTCTGGAAACCCATATTGACTCCCACACATTCATCGATGATCATATCGGATGAACCACGATGCCAGGATTCAATCAATCCCATATATATATTCCCTTCGTCTCGCGATATTTTACTTGCCCGAGATTTGATCGTCGGTACCGTCATACCTAGTTCAATCTCGTTCATAGCAAGTACTTTACTCGTTCCGTAATTCGATATCACTTTGTGATTAACTCCTTAACCACATGCTTGCAAGCGGTGTTGATATCGATTACCGAGTGGGCCCGAAGTATATCTCTCTGACTTGGGAGGGACAAATCCCATCTCGATACATACAACCCAACAGATACTTTCCGATCACCTGAGAGACACCTTTATGATCACCCTCTCATAGGATGACGTTTGATGACCTCAAAGCTTTCTTCCGATACCAGGGAGTTGTATTATCTCATGGTCTAAGGAATACAATATTTGACATAAGAAAAGCTTCGCAAAGACGAACACGATGAAACGATCTAATTGCTTCGCTTAGTTTGGGTCTGTCCACCATATCATTCTCCCAATGATACGATCTCATTATTAATTGACAACTCATGTCCATGGTTAGGAAACCTTAACCATCATTAATCAATGAGCTAGTCCATAGAGGCATACTAGGGACACGGTGTTGTTCACAAACCACACAAGTATTAAAGTTTCCGCTTAATACAATTCTAGCATGGAATATAAACATTATCATGAACAAGAATTATAATAATAACATCTTTATTATTGCCTCTAGGGCATAATTCCAACAATCACATCAACGCTTGATCCATTGCTGACACGCATCTTGACCTCACTCCTTGCTAGCGGTCGCTTGTTCCGCAGCCCCTGATTCGAGTTACAAATATTAGCAATTGAACTAGTATCAAATACCTAGGTGCTACTGCGAGCACTAGTCAAGTACACATCAATAACATGTATATCATATATACCTTTGTTTGCCTTGTCGACCTTCTTGTCTACCAAATACTTGGGGCAGTTGCGCTTCCGGTGGCCAGTCCCCTTACAATAGTAGCACTCGGTATCAGACTTAGGGCCAACTCGGGGTTTCTTTTTAGGCACGGCAACCTGCTTGCCGCCCTTACTTCCCTTCTATTTTCCCTTCTTGTCTTTCTTGAAACCAGTGTTCTTATTGATCATCAACACTTGATGTTCCTTTTTGATCTCCACTTCTGCAGTTTTAAGCATTGACAGAAGCTCGGGGAGAGACTTCTTCATGCCTTGCATATTGTAGTTCATCACGAAGCTCTTATAGCTAGGTGGCAGAGACTACAGAACACGATGGATGCCTAAGTCAATGGGAATCGTTATTCCCAAGGACACAAGCTTATCAGCGTAACCCGACATCTTGAGTGCATGCTCACTTACGAAGCTGTTCTCTTCCATCATGCAGCTAAAGAACTTTTCTGAAGCATTGTAGCTCTCTACAGCAGCATGTGTGTCGAAAATCATTTTCAACTCACCCATTGTATCAAATGCATTGCCGTTTTCGAAATGCTTTTGAAGTTCCGGCTCTAGCCCATACAATATGCCGCAATGAACTAAGTTGTGGTCCTCATGACGAGTCTGATAGACATTCTTCTCCTCGTCAGGGGCATCATCAAAAGGTGGGGGGCCTAGCGGCGCTTCTAGCACATATTTCTTTTGTGAAGTAGAGAGGAGAATCCTCAAATTCATGGCCCATTCGGTAAATTTGCTACCGTTCGTTGCAAGTTTCTCTTTCTCCATGAATACATTGAAATTAAAAGTAGGTGGTGCCATCTACAACAGAATTTGTAAAGTTTAGACTAAGTTTATGATAGATTGGGTTCAACTAATCCACATTACGAATGAACTCCCACTCAAAAATGACATCCCTCGTGCCTTTTTGGTGATTACATGAACCAAATCCACTACACCAAGTCTGATCATCACGTGAGTCGGTGTAGCTTCAAAGGCGAGCATCAAATGGGCATCATATCTACTATATGACTCATGCTTAACCTTTCGGTCCGTGTTCCAAGGCCATGTCTGTACATGCTAGGCTCGCCAAGTTAGAACCTTAGTATTCACGTGTGTAGCTGTCTTACACCCGAAATATGGTCGTGGATCCAAGAACACCCGATCATCACGTGATGTCTTGGAGCGACAAAAACATAATCGGTGCATACTGAAGGAAGAACACATTCTTATCTTGATATTCAAATGAGGGATCATCTTATTATGCTAATAAAGCGCTAAACAAGCAATATAAGATGCTATCAAACATCACATGTTTATTAGTGAAATGATATGGTTCCCGCATATGATCTCTATCATGTGCACCGTGGTATGATCACTATCATATGTTTATGTGTAAGGCCAAGGTCTATGGAACTTACACGCTATGTGTGTTGTAAGAGTATCATCTCATACTTCTACTTACAACATCACCATATCCTAGCACTAGCCCAGCAACAATCTAAACTAGACGCCTCTAATTTATCCATTGCAAGTTTTACGTGGCTTAGGGATTTCGAAGATAGAACCGTTCTTACCTACGAACATGAACCACAACGAGGATAACCAAATTGTTGAAAACTCGTTAAAAAATAGATATTGACTATAGTAGGAGAGACAGACACCCGCTAGCCACTTATGCAAACTAGTTGCATGTCAAGTGTGGAACAGGTCTCATGTGCGAGGACATGTAAAGTTTGTCCGGGCCGCTTCATCCCACTATGCCACCAATATCCAAAATTACAACTAAGGAGCAACAACATGATCATCATCACCCACATACTCATATGTGTACTACCCGTGTAAAGCATCTACTCATAGATCCGGCTCTGATACCACTGATGGCTTCACAGCATAGCAAACAAAAAATTTCCTACGATGGGAACTATGTACCAAGATCTATGTACTAGATACAAACAACGGGCGGATGTATATCTGTAGAGAACATACCCTTGAAGACCGACAAAGCTTAACGAGTTGAACTCGTGGTTGATGTAGACGATCTCTTGCCGATCTCAAGATCGAGAGGAAGTCCTAGCGCCGCAAAGCAGCAGCGCATCCGTGCTCGCACACACGTACAAGACACCGAGCAACCTCCGCCTCCTCGCTCCAGCGATGCAGCGGAAGCACAACCCTTTCTTGCCGAATGTCCACTGGTAACATGTATCTCGCTAGTCCGAGACCATGGGGGATAAATTCTAGAGGAGAGAGATCCTTCACGAGGAGGTGTGAGTTAGAGAGAGGAGAGGGGGTGCCTTTTATAGGAGGAGGGGGGCACCCAAGGGGGTGGCCGCCGGCCATGGGGCTGCCCCCTCCCCTCCTCCATTCATGTGGGTGGTCACTCCACTCACAAAAACCTCTTCAAT
The DNA here is from genome assembly GCA_916181665.1 of Avena sativa. Classification (NCBI taxonomy): domain Eukaryota; kingdom Viridiplantae; phylum Streptophyta; class Magnoliopsida; order Poales; family Poaceae; genus Avena; species Avena sativa. The sequence goes on from OV702284.1 coordinate 384,931,165, forward strand.
TTCCTCCACTCAAAATCCCACTCAAAATTGTCATTAAATTTCCACCAAATTTAATGCAAACTCTCATTAAATAAAACTCTTTTTATTTATTCAGAATTTTGTCAATTACTTTAATGACAAACATTCACATATAACCCCTTGCTAGAATTCCATTTCACATGCAAAAACACTTTCTGCAATTTCACCCGAAAACATGTTTCGGTATCTAGTGAAATAAATTCCTGCACTTGTTATTATTTCCGGCATGAAACATTTGCTCCAACTGGATGTCAGTGTCCCTAAAGTGTGTCACCCTATGGTTCGCGAATAACGCGGACATGATCGAGACCCTTCTCCGATCAATAATCAGAAGCGGGACCTAGATACCCATACTGACTCCCACACATTCAACGACGACTTTCCTGTGATTGTCAGAACCTTTTACGCTTGTATCTTAATCCCTTTGTTTCACGATATATTACATGTACGAGATTCGATCATCGGTATCTCCATACCTAGTTTGATCTCGTTACTGACATGCACTCTTTTCTCGTTTCCATGATATAACATTCTAGTGATCAAATCACTTGCTTGCAAGCTAACCAATGTGATATCACCGAGAGGGCCCTGAGTATATCTATCCGTCATCGGGATGAACAAATTCCACTCTTGATCCATGAGTCTCAACATAACACTTTAGTAGTTTTGAAGCCATCTTTATAATCACCCAGTTACGGTGTGACGTTTGATGTCAACAAGAAACTCTTCCGGTGTTAGTGATTGGCATGATCTCATGGTCTAAGGATTAGGATTACTTCGTAAGTTCTTATAGAAATATAAACTAAATGACTTTTGATCGTAATGCTATACTTCGGATGAATGTTCATCACATCATTACACTAATGTTGTGACCTCGTTATTAACAACATCCAATGTCTATGATCAGGAACCTGTGATCATCTTGTTAATCAACGAGCTAGTTTATGAGAGAGGCATAACTAGGAACTTTCTGTTTGTTTATTAAACACACATGTATTAATGTTTACGTATTAATACAATTATAACATGCAAAATAAACATCTATCATATACTTGGAATACACATAATAAACACTTTATTATTGCCTCTCAGGGCATATTCCCTTCAAGGGTACCCCTTGCACATGGTACGGGAGCTTTCCCATAACCAAAATTACAAGGAAAGCAGACAATGAGCATCTCAGCGATCTTTTTATTTACCATATGCATAGCTTTTTATTGAGGATGCTTCATAGATAGCTCACTATGGTGATGCTGCAAGTTTCCACCATGATTAGGTATGGCTTAGGCTAGCGGCCCAGACATTTCTCTAACACAGTATACAAAATCCATGGACTTACAAGCTCCTTTTTTATTTCACATCGGTGACATCCATAGACAAAAGAGCATGATATCAACTGAGTACAAAGTACAAGTGCAATGTTGAAAACGTTCCCCGTGACAGCACGATTCTGATAATTCCAACGTATAAGTGCAAGCATATACAACATAGATGAAACAATGGTTCAAGTTCATTAGGGGTAAAGAATATAAAATGTGCCATCAAGTTCGTGAGGGCTTTAATCACTAAGTTTTCACATAACAAAATAGTTTTTAATTGGAAGATAGCTGAAAACAAGAATATACTTGGAATGGTGTAACACACCATGCATAGGAGTTTATAGTGGACACTTTGGAATAACTTGGTTTCTTGGGAGTTGGAAGCATGAGTAGAACTTACTCATACAAGTGGAGGCTAGCAAAAGACTGGGAGCAACCAACTAAGAGAGCAATAATGGCCATAATCATGCAGAGCAACAAAGCATTACTAATCAAGGCATAGAGTGGTACTACAAGTCAAGGACTAAATGATCATAGAGGCTATGGTGACTTGTTCATAGTCATAACATGGTGTGAGCATGTGCCAAGTCAACCCAAGCAAAGCATCAAAGGAGAATACCACAATACTATGCTTCTGCATGCTAAAACAACGCATAATTTCTTCAAGGCACACAAAGCAATCACAATTGTTTGGAACAAGACATGCTACAGCAATAATCACTAAGCATAAGGTCAAAACAACACCTAGCATGTCATGCTAAAGTCTAAGTCACGGTCAATGCAAGCTCATCTGGCACTTTCAAGCAAGAACTTACTACTCCTTTCCAACACCAAGCAACTTAGTTACAAAACAACACAGCGAGAACGGGGGTCCAAACTTCTTTAGCAAACTAAACAAACTAAGCAAATCAAACAAAAACTAAGATGCTCCAAGAACAACACAACTATGCATGAAATAATAAAAACGAAGTGTCTAGACAGACCTGAGCTTTTGATTGATGAAGAAGGGGACGCCTTGGGCATCCCCAAGCTTTGAGGCTTGTACCTCTTGGATATTTCTTGGGGTGACACAATTGTGGAATCCCCAAGCTTGAGCTTTTGTCCATTTTTCATCTCATTGCATCATTCTTTCTCTACACCTGAATTTTTTTCTTCATACAAAACTTCACACAATCTTCATTAGCAACATTAGTGTATTCAAAAGATATTAGACCTCTGGCAAAGCTTTGGAACAGCAAGGCTTTTCACTAAAACCACAAGCTACTTTAGTAACTCCTTCAAAAATCTCAATTTCCCAAAAAGAACCCAAAAAAGAATCAATAAGAAGCAAATGCAAATAATGGCAGAAATCTGTCAAAACAGACCAGTAGGTAGAAACCGATTTTTTTGAACATCTTCTGTTGCTCAAATCAAAAGGTATTAAACTAACGAAAGTTATCTAACATACTAGGGGATTTATTCGTAAACTTTGAGCTCAATCTGAGTTACAGAGACTCCTCATGAATTTTTTTGGTGGAGGACAGAAATCTGTTTTGGGACAGCAACTCCCCAAATCTTACTTCCCTCTCATTAGAGGTCATTCTTGGCACAAAAAGCAAACAAAAAGGATAAGGAGAGGTCATTACAGAAGTAATAACTTCCAAGACTCAAGGAAACTCTTGGGTTATCTCCCAATAAGTACTTTTCTTTAACGCCTTTAAGTTAGGCACAAGAAGCAAGAAGAATCAAGTATTTTCAAATGAAGAAGCATTAACATCAAACCTTGCTTTCAAAGGAGGAGAAAAAAGCAACTTCTCTCTCCTCATAGGGAAGTGTTCAATACCTTTCTTGAATGGAAAATGATATTCAATGGTGCCTTCTTTCATATCAATAATGGCACCAACTGTTCTAAGAAAAGGTCTTCCCAAAGTAATAGGACAAGAAGCATTGTATTCAACATCCAAAACATAGAAATCAACAGAGACATAAGCATTGTTAACCATAATGATAACATCATTAATACTCCCCATGAGTTTCTTCTTAGCATTATCATTGAGTGGGACATTCAAATAACAATCTTCCAATGGTGTCAAATCAAGCATTTCATAAATCTTCCTAGGCATAATAGAGACACTAGAACCAAGATCACATGAAGCTTTGAGATCAAAGTCATTCACTTGTATATTTATAATGGGTTCCCAACTATCTTCTACTTTCCTAGGAATAGAAGCTTTGTGTTTTAGCTTCTCTTCCTTAATCTTAACAAGAGCATCTGTAATGTGTTTGGTGAAAGCAACATGCATATCACTAGCATCGGGACTTATAGCAAGCTTTTGTAGGAACATAATCACTTCAGAAATATTGCAACCATCAGTATTAAAATCAAACTTAGCATCACTAGTAGTAGGCTCAATAGGCTTAGGTATAGTAGGAGGAGGAACATGGACTACTTGTGGTTTAGTGGTGATAGTGCATACACTATTTTTTCTATCAATTCCAGCTTCCCTTTCCCACTTAGCATGAAGTTGAGCTAACAGCCTAACATTTTCATCAATAGTAACTTGTATGGCATGAGCAGTAGCAAAGGTATTTTCCATAGTTTCAGGTTTAGCAGTCATTTTATTAACCAAGGAAGTTTGAGCTTCAGACAAAGAGGATATATTTTTCTCAACATTTAAAAGCTTTTTCTCTATAGCCTTATTGAAATTGGTTTGTTTACTAATAAAGTATTTGAGCATGACTTCAAGTTCAGAGGGGGCACTTCTAGCATTGTTGTAGGAGTTTCCATAGGAATTGCCATTATTAGGAGGATAAAGCCTATAATTGTTATTGCCACCAAAATTATTCATATAGGCGTTGTTGTTGAAATTGTTGTTTCTAATGAAGTTCACATCAACTTGCTCTTCTTGAGCAACCAAGGAGGCTAAGGGAACACTATTAGGATCTAGAGGAGCTTTCCCATTAACAAGCATAGCCATAATAACATCAATCTTTTCAGTCAAAGAGGAAGTTTCCTCAACAGAATTTACCTTCTTACCATGTGGAGCTCTCTCAACATGCCATTCAGAGTAGTTATCAAGGAGCCTTGTTGCAACACCCAAAGTGAGTCCCATGAAGGTACCTCCAGCAGTAGAATCCAACAAATTTCTTGAGAAGTTCAAACCTGCATAAAAAGTCTGGATAATCATCCAAGCAGTGAGTCCATGAGTGGGGAAATTCTTAACCAAAGATTTCATTCTTTCCCAAGCTGGAGCAACATGTTCACTATAAAGTTGTTTAAATTTCATAATGTCACTTCTCATAAATATAATCTTAGCAGGAGGATAGTATTTTCCAATAAAAGCATCTTTGCACTAAGTCCAAGAATCAATACTATTTTTAGGCTAAGATAGCAACCATTCTTTAGCTTTTCCTCTCAAGGAGAAAGGAAAAAAGCTTGAGCTTAATAATATCTTCATCTACATCCTTATACTTTTGAATCTCACAAAGTTCAACAAAGCTATTGAGATGAGCAGCAGGATCATCAGAACCAGTGCCAGAAAATTGCTCTCTCATCACAAGATTTAACAAAGCATGCTTAATTTCATAAAAGGTGGCATCAGGAGCAGGTGGAGCAATAGGTGTGCTAAGGAAATCATTGTTATTGGTGCTAGTAAAGTCACAACTTGGTGTTCTCAGCAGAGTTCATTTTGGCAAAGGTGGGCAAGCCAAAAACAGCAGCAACAGCTAGAGCAGGAACTATTTTTTTTGTGTTTTTTAAATAAAGAAAGCAAACCAAGCTAGACTAATTTTTTTGGGTTTTTTGGAAAGAGGCAAACAAAACCAAGAAAAATAAATAAAGCAAACTAAAAACAAAGTGAAGAGAAAGAAAGTGAAGGACTCCCCTAGTGAAGACGTCCTTAGCCTCCCCGACAATGGCGCCAGAAAAGCTTGATGCAGCGCTGAGTTGATGTAGGAGCGCTTCGTTGGGAACCCCAAGAGCAAGGTGTGAAGCAGCACATCAGCAAGTTTTCCCTCAGTAAGAAACCGAGGTTATCGAACCAGTAGGAGGAAGGAAATGTCACACAGGTGTTGCAAGCAACGCGGAGACCTGCACAACACAAACTCAAGACTTTGCCCCAACGAATCAATGAGGTTGTCAAGCTCACCGGTTTGTTGTAACAAAGGATTAAACGTATGGTGTGGAAGGTAATGGTTTGCAGGAAGTAAACAAGTAACGATGGAAGATGTATCAATGGTAAAGATTCGACCGGGGTCCATAGTTCACTAGAGGTGCTCTCCTTAGATAAACAACATGGCATGAAGGGTAAAAAATTACAGCAGGGCAATTGATAGGAACTGAGCAAGGCATAACAATGCAATTACTAGTCAGAAAGATCCTATGAGATTCGATTGGGCAATACAACAATATACATAGACCGCCATCCAACTGCATCTATGACTAGAAGTCCACCTTCAGGTTATCATCCAAACCCCCTCCAGTATTAAGTTGCAAGCAACATACAACTGCTTTAAGCAAAGTGTGTAAGGTAAATAGTCCACATGTTCCATGAACAAGAGACCGTTGTTTTCTCCCTAGTAGCAATAACACATCTACAACCGAAGAGATTTCTGTCACTTCCCTTGGAAACTATAGGCATGAACCCACTATCGAGCATAAATACCCCCTCTTGGAGTCACTAGCAACTACTTGGCCAAGGTAGCTACTAACAACTGAGAGCATGTTATATATAGAGGAAACTCCACCAATGATAATGATTGGCAATATATGCAATGAAATTCAAGTTCATCACACATGCATAGATTGTGGGGGAGTTTGCTCTATATATGGTGGTGGTACCAATATCACATACTCTTGTAGCATTTGATATTGGTATTACCGTTTTATTCATTAACATTCCTTATATAAACCCTCTTAAAGGGATTGTCATCAATTACCAAAATGGGGGAGATTGAAAGAACATGTTGGGCCCCCATGTGTGGTTTTGGTAATTAATGACAATCTTTATGGACTAATGTGTGTATTAAGTTATACTTGTAGGATTTGTCCATTGGCATCGCTTGGAGCATGTGTTGGCTTCAAGGTCGATGAAATGCAAAGAAGATATGTTGGGCAAGCTCAATATGCGAGGTCGATGATGAGGAATCAAGAAAGGCGTTCCATCTTGAGAAGGGAAAGATCATCTACACCGATCTCAAGTGGAATGCTCAAGGCAAAGGTATAATCTTGATAGGGTTTCCTTTTTGCCGGTCTCACGTTGTGTGTGTGAGACTGGGTTTAGGATAGATAACCGTACTATCAAGAGGGGCTCTCGTATGAGTAATTCGGTCACATCGTTCGGAGAGAGTTCAAACCTTTGCATACTTGCATAATCGTATTTGGTTGTTATTTGGTCTTATCCATGTGAGGATATAGAGCTTGTGGTAATCTCCATAACAAGCTCTTGTTCATTAAAATCGGATCTTCCATTTGTATCTTGTTGCGATTTTGATTTATGCGGCTTTTTGGTTTCTCACCAAGTTAGGTATATCACATTATTCTACTTGATACTTTCTCACTTGGTGATAATCAATATTTCGCCTTGTCGTCCTCTATCCAACGCAATTGGAATCGGGTCAATCGGAGCTTCCAGTCAAAAGTTATTGCCGTTTGAATATTTGCCTGGTGCGGTACCAAGAAGGTTTTGACTAACTGTCAAAAAGACTCTGCCGGGCTACCGCATTTTAGTACCTAACGCGACAGAAGCTTTTTGACCACTTGTCAAAAGCTTCTGCCTGCTCCGGTACTAAAATGCGGTAGTACCGCATTTTAGTACCGCACAGGGCAGAGACTGTTGAACGTTGGCAAAAACCTTCTGTCTGCCTAGGTAGTAAAATGCGGTAGTACCGCATTTTACTACCTAGCGTGACAGAGACTTTTTTCGTCTAAACTGCTGATTCCACTTCACGTCCGGTAGTACCGGTTGCCATTTGCGGTACTACCGCTTTACGGTAGCATCAATGGTACTACCGCTGTGGCCAGGGCTTATGAATTTTGAATATTGGTCTTCCGGTACCAAGTCCGGTACCTGGTCCGGTAGTACCGGAGTTCTCCGGTAGTACCGCTTGAACTTCCGGTACTACCGCTTCTTTCAGGCTCCAACGGCCATATTTTGCCCAGCCCTATAAATAGCTTTGCCCCTTTGCCTTTTAGGGTTACTTCTTCCTCCTCTTTGGATCTAAAGCTTTGCCCCTATTTGCCTTACTCCTTAAGCTCGATTTCTACTCATCCCTCCATTGATTCTTGCATATATTTGAGGGGTAGTTGGAGGAGATCTAGATCTATGTTTTGACCAAACCAAAACATCTCTTTGTGAGTGTATCTTTGGGGATCTAGATTTTGGGGGATTTTGTGTCTCTCTTTGATTCCTCCTCTCTTGTTCCCACAATAGCTTTAGTAGCTTTGTTGGAACTTGAGAGTGAGGGATTTGAGCATCTTTGTGGTGTTCTTGCCATTTGCATTTGGTGCATCGGTTTGAGTTCTCCTCGGAGGATTTGGTTTGATTTACTCATTGGAGCTTGTCCCTCTTGGGTTCTTGGAACCCTAGACGGTTTGTAGCCTTGGTGGCATTGTGGCCTTTTTTGGCATTTGTTGGGAGCCTCCAATTGAGTTGTGGACAAGTGCCCCAATCTTGTGAGAGGTTCCGGTTGCCACCGACAAGTGCACCGATAGTGGAAGCGTGGATCAATCCCATTGGGGTGAGATTCACCGGAGAATAAGGGAGGCCTTTTGTGGCGTTGGTGGTTTTATACCACCCCCTCTCCAAACGAGACGTACTCCATGTTGGGAGGAACTCGGTAAAATTTCGGTGTCCCCGCGTGCCTCGGTTATCTCTATACCCGAGCTCTTTACTTATGCACTTTACATTGTGATAGCCTTCGTGCTTGAAGTAATATATATCTTGCTATCACTTTCTTGCTTGTATTGCTTAGCATAAGTTGTTGGTGCACATAGGTAAACCTTAGTTGTTTCTAGGTTGTGCTTTACAAAGTAAACACTAGTTTTATTCCGCCTTTGTTGAGCCACTCTAGGAAAAGTTTTAATCGCCTATTCACCCCCCCTTTAGGCGACATCCGTATCCTTTCAAATCTGAAGATGTGAAGAATTTATCTCCCATAGAAGAATTATGTAAGCCAATTTCCCACTCATCCACTATTGAGGTACACTCTCTCCAACATTTTGATGAAGGTGATATTCCTTATGCTAAACCTCCTGATCAATGCTTAGAAGAATTTGATACTTTTATTGTTAAACAAGGTAACTTTAATAAGCAAGTGCAGAATCATTTAATGGAAAACTCTAGAGCCATTAATGAGTTGAAAGATATTGTGGAAAGAACCTCCAATGACGTTAAAATGCTTATTAAACATTTTCAAATGGTTCAAACTCAAATTTATCAACTTGCTAAAGTACAAAAATATATGCTAGTTAATGCTTCTAGAGATAAACATGCTCATGAAATTAGAACTAGGAGTGGTGCTTCCACTCAAGATCCTTTATATCCAGAGGGACATCCTAAATGAATTGAGCAGGATTCTCAACAAGCTGAAAATAGAGGTACTTCTTCTAAGAGAAAGAAAAAGAAACATAAAACGGTTGTAGAATCTTCTAAACCTGCTATAGATCCTAATAGTATATCTGTCTCTGATGCTGAAACTGAAAGTGGTAATGATAAAAATGATGCTCTTGATAAGGAAGAATTTGAAGAGGAACCTGAGAAGCACACTGAGAACACTAAGTACTGTAAGGAAGATTTTGTTGCTAATAAACATGGTAGTGAAATAGAGCCTTGGGTTCAAAAACCAATGCCTTTTTTTGATAAGAAACACAAGTCAAAGGAAGAATAACACTATAATAAGTTTTGTGAGTGGATGAAACCTTTACTTTTGAAAATTCCTTTGATTGATGCTATTAAATTGCCTCCTTATTCAAAGTATATGAAGGATATTGTCTCTAATAAAAGGAAGATTCCTAATGAGGAAATTTCTACTTTGTTTGCTAATTATTCCTTCAATGGTAAGGTTCCAAAGAAACTTGGGGATCTAGGGATTCCAAATATTCCTTGCTCTATTAAAAATAATTATGTTAGAACTGCTTTGTGTGATTTAGGAGCAGGAGTTAGTGTTATGCCTTTTTCTCTCTACAAGAGACTTGAACTAGAGAAATTGATACCAACTGATATATCTTTGAAAATGGCTGGCAAGTCTACTACTATCCATGTTGGTATATGTGAGGATGTTCTTGTTCAAGTGGCTCATAACTGTTTGATATTAACTGATTTTGTTGTGCTTGAAATACCTGAAGATGATAATATGTCTATTATTCTTGGGAGACCTTTTCTTAATACTGCAGGTGCTGTCATTAATTGTAATCAAGGAAAAGTAACTTTTAATATTAATGGCAAGGAGCATACTATTTATTTCCCCAAGAAGATTGATAAGAGTTATGGCATAAATTCAATTGAAAATATTAAGGGCATCAAAGTTGGAGAAATATATTGTCCCATACCACAAGAAAATTATGAAACTATTATGATTGGGACTATTGCTATCAAGATTGAGGTAACATAATCATTTAGTGAAATGCAAATTTTTGTTTCATATAAAATTGTTTTGGTAACAAGACTTGATCAACCTTGTTAACAAAGGTATTTTAATGAACAAAACAATGTTTTCACCGTGATTATCCTTTCTCACTTTTATTTTCTCTACTCCAATCTTTGCTCTTCGTCTTGTTCGTCTTTGTTTTGCTAGTTGCTTGCTTGTTAGAGCAAGTACAATGCAAGGTGCTTAGGACGATGCTTAGAAAAATAAACTAGTTTTTTTAAGCATCGGTGCTTACTTACACTAGGTAGATGCCTAACTAGGCACCACTTCTATAGAGATAAGCACCAATGCTTAGCAAATTGGTTGGTTTATTTTTGTAAGCACTCCTCTAAGCACCTCCCACTACACATGCTCTTAGAGTGTCTTAGAACTTATGTAGTTTAAGTTTTGATTTGCGTCTGCATCTTTCCAAAAATCTTTTTCTGTGAGAAAATCAATTTTCAATACCTGAAAATTGCCCCAAAATAAAGTTTTCCGAAAAATTTCAGAAAATTCATATTAAACTTTTACGCCAAAAAAGGGGCAGAGAGGTACCTGGAGTGACCTAGGGGGACCCACCAGGCAGGCACACCCCCTGGTGGCACAGACAGACCAGGGACGCGCCTGGCCCTGGTGTGGGCCACCCCTGGCCCTCCACTTATTCTCCTTCCCGCCACTTCTTTCTCTCTCCCGAAAAACATCGAAAAATTTCCCAAAGCTCGAGTTCTTGCAGTTCTTACTTCCGATTTTCGATCTCCTTGATCAGCCCATCTTAGATGCTGATTTTTCAAGGGATTGCTCTCCATATGTGCCTCCTCCGCTTGTCCAAATAGATTTTTGATTGGTGGATTATATCTTGAGTATTTTTCTACTGTAGGTGACAGGTTATGTGAGTTTGCATGCTTTTTCTATGCTTAGAGAATTCATTTTGATGCATGTTTAGCCCTCTTACAAGTCTCTATAGTAGTTCCCCATCATCTATGAGCTTGGAAATCACTTGGGTTGATGTTTGTCTAAATTTTTCATAAAAAGGGATATGACAACCATACTTTTGGAGAAGTGTTTGAAAGAGATGCACCTAGGAGGGAAAGGCCTTCAAGATAATCCTCTCAATTTAGGCCATCATACAATGAAGATCTTATTGCGCCGCGCTTTGGCAATGAGGAAGATGATGAAGATGCGCACCCATATACTTTCCCTTGTTTTGCCTTTTTGCAAGCTACAGGGATCCTTGATGATTTCTTAATTCTTGTTCAGAGGGTTGGTCTAACCGCTTACATGCAGGATGAGAGTGATCAATATGCTTTGCTCACCAAAACTTTTGTGGAGAGTTTCACTTTCACTAACACCCCTTTCAGGACAACTGTTTCATTCAAAATCTATGGTAGGCCTATTACTATGCCATTGGAAAGATTTTGCAGCATTATAGGTATTGGCATGTCTAGGACGGTGAAGGAGATCCAAGGTTGACCCGCTTATTTGTTGGTGCTCTACCGCGGGGTAAGAAATGATGATGACCGCACAGCCCATCGCGGGAAGATAAGAAACATTCAACTCCCAGCTCTCAGATATTTTGCTTATTATCTTGCCACTAGCATTCTTGGTAGGGAGAACACTAGCAATATTTACAACTATCATTTGGCTTTTCTCGCTACTGCACTTAACAATGAAACTAGGTATAATCTTGGTTCTCTCATTGCTTACCGCCTAGCTGCTAGAGGACCCATTTATGGGGATATTATTGCTGCACTCATAGTTGCTGCCTTGGACCTTTCTGTTGATCCGAATGATACAGTGCTGGCCCCACAGAGGCTTGATTTAGCTGCCATGAAAGCACATCACTTTGTCACTGCTAGCTCTAGTTTAGATAATTTAGTTTACAGGATGATGTTTACTGACGGGGATGAGAGGGAAATTCCCTTGCCACGGTCTACTTTGTTCAGTATTAGCAGGAGGTCGTGGTCACGCTCTAAGGAGGATATGGACGATCAGCTCCGCTTGCTTGGCTTCCACGGGCAGCACCAGGGGGATGCACCCTCTTATAACTACTCTGCACACTACACAGGGGGGGGCCCTCGAGTTCATATCAGGACGAAGGCACTTCTTCGTTATATTATGGAGGTGTTCCATCTTGGCCATGGTGGGATTGATCTCCACTTAGGCCAAAAGCCTAAGCTTGGGGGAGGTATACCGACATTACACTCATCTACATATCATGTTCAGTCGGTACTTTGCATATCCGTGTTCGCTTTCTTTTTAGTTTTTGTTTCTGCTTTCCAAAACACAAAAAGAGCAAAAATATTTGTATTGTTTCTCTTTGTTTGCTTCTTTGTTTTCTACTCTTGGTTTGCTTCGCTCTTTTATCTTTGGTTTGTTATAAGAAAAATCCAAAACAAATTTGCTTTGTTTGCTTTTGCTTTCAGCGCTTGCTTTTTAAAAAGAAAAAACCAAAAAATATTTGTTGTTCTTCTCTGGTTTTGTAAAGTTCTTTGCAGGGTTCAGCGGTCCTCAGTGACTCCTTTGGAGTTTGGCTTTATATTATTATTCAAGCCACGCAATTGAAAGGCAATGGTGATTTATGACAACTCGAGGTGTGGTAAGAGGCTAGTAATGAACTCTATTTGTTTTCATTTTTGTACATATACTCATCATTGTGGGCGTGCTTAGTCTGTTCATGTAGGGTGTATGTTATTAATGGATGCTTAATAGTTCTTGCTCTCTTATGATTACTTCCAACTTGCTAATAGTTTGTAGCATGTCATATAAAAGTTTTCTTGCATTGTTCTATTCATAACTTGGTATGACATTGTGGTATCCTTCTATGAATGTTTCATTTGAATCGACTTGGCACATGCTCACGCATCCATATGACTAAACAAAAGTCAGTTAAGCCTCGATGATTTATTTTGCCTCAGAGTTCTTGTATCACTTTTATGCCATATTTAATTTTTTTTGTTGCAAGCATGATTATGACAGTTATTGCTCTCTCGATTGTTGCTTCCTTTCTATTGCTATCCTTCACTTGCACTGAGTATGAGCTCTACTTGTGCATCCAACTCCCCAAAACCAAGATTGTCAAAAAGTGTCCACCATATCTACCTATTAACATCACTGCTATTTCGTGCATATTTATTATACCTTGTTTTCTTCCAAATAAAAATGTTTGCTTGTTATGAGAAAGTTAGTTAGTAAAGCTCTCACGAACTTGAATGGCATACTTTATTTTCTTGCACTTAATGAACTTGAACCATTGTGACTGTCCATGAAATTTATATGCTTGCAAATTATAGGCTGGGAGTTAGCAGAACTGTGCTGTCACGGGGAACGCTTTCAACACCTAAAATATTATCTAGTTGATATCATGCTCTTTTGTTTACGGATTTCGGTGGGGTGAAATAAAAGGGAGATTGTAAGTCCTGGGCGGCTAGCCTAATCCATGCCTAATCATGGTGGAAACTTGCAGCATAACCATAGTGAGCAATCTGTGAAGCATCCTCAATAAAAACCTATGCAAATAGAAAATAAAAAGATCGCTGAGATGCTCATTGTCTGTTTCCTTGTCCTTTTGATATGGGATAGCTCCTGTATCATGGGGCAAGGGGTACCCCGTTGGCGGTTCTCTATAATACGCATATACTTACAATGACAAAAACTTATTGGTGACTAAAGTTGAGTAGCATGAGGAACGGCCCTCGTACTCAAGGTACATGAGATTTCCAGTTTATGATTTGTCAAGCATATAACTCGTAGTTGACCTCACTTTAATCTTAACCATTTAAAGATACTTATGATAGGGGCAATGAGAGCTCAAAGCTAATGAGTACCATACTTTCAGCATTTGGAAGCCTTTCAAACTTTTCAAAACCTTTTCACTTCTTTGTTGAGTCACCACTTATTCTATGAGCATTTTCTTGAGAGCATAGTTATCATTCTTAGTGTAATGTGCTTTTCCCAGAACACGGTTAATTGTGACATAACTTTGATGCTTGTATCTTTGATATTTTTATTTCTAGTCTTCACTTGAACTTCAGATGTGCCTTGGCATTTATGTTTTGCTCCACAATCAAAGGCAAGCGAGATACCACTTTATCATACCTTCTTATGAGCATTACAATGTTGCTTATGCTTATGTTTCATGTTGCTAATTATTATTGTGTTGGAATCTCTTCATAGCTTGCATGACTATTGAGTAGACTTAGTTGCATACTCCTTATTATGAATTGCCTAAGTATTTGATCATATGATGAGAATATATACATCTTATGAAGAAAATGTGTTCGTGAAAGTTTCTTTTATCGCACTCAGTTTTCAACTGAATTGCTTGAGGACAAGCAATAAGCTAAGCTTGGGGGGGTGATACGTCCAAAACGTATCCACTTTCCTGAACACTTTTGCTATTGTTTCTCCTCTAATTTGTGTGATTTGGATATAACTAACACGGACCGACGCTGTTTTCTAAAGAATTGCTTTGGTGTCTCGTTTTTGTGTAGGAAATCAACTTTCAGGAAAAATCCCGGAAAATATCGTAAAACTCATATTTTACCCGAAGACTTACGAAGCCAGAAGACGAGACGGAGAAGGGCCACGAGGGGCCCACGCCACCTAGTGGCGCAGGCCAAGCCAGGCCGCGCCAGGGGGTGGTGTGGCCACCTCGGGCACCCCCTCGACCTGTCCCTTCGCCTACATAAGCCCTTTGACCTAAAAACATACGGGGGGTTCGACGTTTTTCCAGATAGAATTCCGCTGCGAAGCCACCACCAGAAACCGTGATTCGGAACCAGAAACTTCGTTCTGGCACCCTGCCGGGATGGGGAATTGGAGGAGATCATCGCCATCATCATCACCGACGCCTCTCCATCAACCATCCATGTTTCCCCCATCCATGAGTGAGTAATCCCCCGCAGTAGGCTATGGGGATGGTAGGGATTGGATGAGATCTATCATGTAATCGAATAAGATTGTTAGGACATGGTGCTTAGTATCTATTGTTAGTGCTTTTTGACATTGTCGCGACTTGTTATGCTTAATGCTTGTCACTAGGGCCCGAGTGCCATGATCTCAGATCTGAACATGTTATTTATTCATGATGATATTATTGTTTGTGATCTTACCTGCAAGTTGTTTACACATATTATTGTCCGGAACCAAAGGCCCCGAAGTGATAGAAATCGGGATAACCAGAGGGGATGGCCGTGATGTGAGGATCACGTGTGTTCACGAAGTGTTAATGTTTTGCTCCGGTACTCTATTAAAAGGAGTACCTTAATCGCCAGTATATTCCCTTGAGGCACCGCTGCAACGGGCTAGCGGGACAAAAGATGTTGTGCAAGATCTCATTGCGAGCACGTAGGACCATATATGGAACATATGCCTATGATTATTTAGTACTTAGATACTTTATCTTATTTATCTGCAAATGCCCTAGATCTTGATATTACATGAATAGTCTTGTCCATACAACGTTCGTCCATCCATCCCTATGCCTACCGCACTCAAATCCTGCTGTTTACTGCAATTGTTACTACTGCCTTTACTTTACTACTGCGGTTACTTTGCTATTGCTAGTACAAAACTATTGCTACTGATAAACTACTGTGAGCAAGACTATTTGCAAATGAAGTTGAATTAACAACTCAGTTGTTAAGGCTTATAAATATTCTTTGGCTCTCATTATGTCGAATCAATAAATTGGGTTTTACTACCATTGAAGACTATTGTGATCCCCTATACTTGTGGGTCATCAGGTAGTAACCCAATCTATGTGATCAGAGATCCCGTGAAGTAGGACCTGTGAAAACAAGCTAGTGGTTAATAAAGGAGAGTAGTTTTACTAATCCACTCCGTTGGAGATGCAATACTCTCAAAAACTATATGGCGGGTTAAATTTTGTCTTAATGTGTTCCAAAGCTTTTATAAGCAAGATGCTATCCTACAGAGCAATCTTTGGAGGAACACACCTATATGAGCCCGACTGCTGGTCACAGTCTATGAGAATGGGTTGATCTCTAGCAAGTTCATGAAAAGGCCAGGAGTGTGACTAATATGCTCCACCCGAGGGGTCATATTTTGGAAGCCTACTACTAGTAAGACATTTGGCGAAACCTTTTTACGCCAAACTGACAATTTAAGGCATAGTCCATTGTTCAGTTGTAAAGAAGTGTAGCCATCTATTTTAGGTGGATATTCAACCTTAACAGGTCTCCACTGAAAATACCAGTATATTAAAACAGTGTTGGAAACACCATGAGCCTTTGGAATTTGGTGGGAGATTGCTGAAATATAGGGTGAGTTTTAGGCCCATCTAACAATTTCAGGAAAATCCCTAA
Organism: Avena sativa; assembly: GCA_916181665.1. NCBI lineage: Eukaryota > Viridiplantae > Streptophyta > Magnoliopsida > Poales > Poaceae > Avena > Avena sativa. Next base: position 384,947,432 of record OV702284.1, read on the forward strand.
GGGGCCATTCATGGCAAGAGGAGTGGTGGGAGTTTAGTCCCACATGGCTAGTTGGGAGAGATTTCCACCAACATATAAGGTGAGCTCTTCTCCCACTAGTATGACTTGGTGTGAAGAGAAGATATGTGTTCTATACGCGCTCCTCCTCTGCCGCCGCCCACCTTGCCGCCGCCCGCCTCGTCACGACGTGCGCGCACCGCGGGTTGCGTAAATCTCGATGAGCCGATGTGTTGTTTTTGTCGTGTAGGAATGTGATACGAATAGTTGCAACTGAAACATTAATGAGAATGAATACGAACTGAAACGTTTTGTCTTAAGTACGTACGTTTTTAGTAATTCATTATGGGCGTTTCTAGTAATTAATTACAGCCATTTCTTTCCATTGAACCATCTCGTATCCGTCTGTGCCTATATATTGGAGAGCTCTGTCCTCTCTAGATACATAACATAACCACTGCCTCCACGTGTGATAGCCACTGCCGTTTCCTTTACTGTTGCTGCTCTGGGTGATCTCATTCCGTCCATCGCGTACACGACTGACTGAATAGCAGGCCTCCGAAACCCCGCCTCTCCAGATCCTATACGGGAGAGGGGCGATTAGGTTTTTGGAAGTGTCTTCGACGCGACTGCTCACCTTCGATCCACTACTTTCACGCCTTCTTCATCACCATGACTACCGAAGCCGAACAGGCCGCCGCTGCGTCCAAGAGGGCGGCCGACAAGGCTGCCGCCACCGCTGCTGCTACAGCCAATTGGCCTACTAGAGGGTATCATATGATAATCTCTCTCTTACTTATTTCTGTGTGCACAGTACTAGTAATTTCCGTAGATGATTCTATAATTTGTCTAATACTACATGGTATTGTTACCAAATATTGTACACATACATTTGGCTCATGATTTATTTTTGGATTAATATAATTGAAATATTGCCTAGATTCTCAACAATTTGTCCCTCAGAATCAAAAAGATATTCTATGAGTCTTCTTAAGTAGTAATTTGATTTGAAAAGCATGATCATGCGACTCGGGTTAAGAGTTAACCTAGTTCGAAAACCTATATCACCGGATCAAGAAGAGAGGTCGAGCTGTCAACAAAGATGGCAAGTACTTGCCTCGAGTTTGACAATGTAGGAAAAATAAATAAATGCGACATATGATACATTGTCTGAGTTTTGCCAGATTGACTTTACAACACTCAGCAGTTGGTATGCTATGTTAGGGGCTTTTCCATTCGGACATTCTCGATATCATTGGTTAGTGCTTTGTAATACGGGAAATCTAGGTAGCGACTGGTCTGAAAATTTCCGAACTTGACGGACGCACGTATAATGAATTGTCTGGTGTGTTACATGCCACTAAACAACAAACTGAATCAAAGACAGCTAAGGAGCAAATCAAAAATTCAAAATATTTTTTAGACCAAATCATTTGTCCGATTTAGGATCCGTTTTTACCGTTGGACTAATCGCGATGAGATCTTCGAAAGTAGATCCCATGTTGATATGTTTTGATGAAAAAAAATTGGACCAAAAAGTTATCAAGCCTTAACACGTGAGTTATCCATGTCATAGTATATAAGTTATCCACCTAAAACATATAAATTATCCAACATTATAAACGGGTCGGATCGAGACGTTCTCGTATTTCTTATGTGGGTAACTTTTATATCTTTCTCACCTCATGAAACATCGATTGCCCATGTTTTTCAGTACAATTAATTAAATGTAAGCTACGAGCTAGTTTAATTGGAACGCGGTAGGATAGGTGTTAGGGTACCGAGAATTCGTGTTAGGGCATCGACGAGTGGTGAAGGCTTGGTACCCTAACACCCTTTGAGACTTCGTCATCCGATACGCCATGGTAGCGACCAGTTGGAGACGAGAGAGGTAAATCTACTCTTAGACTGGTCTGAGAAATTCAAAACCTAGCGGACATGAATAAAGTGCGCTGCATGCGCTGGTGTACTAAAATACAAATCGAATCAGAGCCAGATATAGTATGAACGCTTGCTGTCAGCCAGCTTAGAATCATATCGAAAATTTAAACCGTCATATAGATCAAACCGTTTATCCAATTTAAGATCCGTTTTCACCGTTGCACTAGTCGCGACGAGATCTTCAAAACCATATCTCATGTTGATATGTTTCGAGAAAAAAATTAGACTAAAAGGTTATCCACCCTAAACACGTGAATTATCCATATCATAATATATAAGTTATCCACCCAGTAACACATTAGTTACCCACCATATAAACATATTGGATGGAGGCGTTCTCGCATATGTGTTGAGCAAGTTTAATTGAAACACGGTAGACTAGTTGTTAGGGTACTGAGACTTTATTGCATAAATGTGTTAGCGTCGATAAACGATTAAGGCTCGGTATCCTAAAACCCTTCAAGGATTCGTCACTTGTCCACTACGGTAGTGGCGACGGATGTCGATAAAGTCGAGTCGCTAGATTACAGGTTGTGCATGGTGGATGGGCTATGCAAAAAAAACTTAGATTTAGTTCCTTTAAAAATATATGTTTGATGTTTGGCGTGGTAGCCTTTCGAGGTTGAGTAGTTCGTACGCTATGAGAGAGTGACGGACGACAATACCGTGTCGTTAGAAATATTTTTATATTCTATCCAAGAATAAAATTTTATAGTGGTGGATAACTTACATGTTATTTTTGGTGTGTAACTTACATGTTGAAACCTGGATAACTCTTGTGTTACTGATGGATAACTTGTTGGTAAACAAAAAAGTTATCCATCTCTAATACATGATCTCTAGATAAGTTTTATAGTAGTGGTTGGGTGGACAACTTACGTGCTGAAGTCCGAATAACTCATGTGTTACAGGTGGATAACTTTTGGTCTAAAAAAATGTTGTCAGAATATACCAATACGGGATCTAGTTTCGAAGATCTCGTCGCGACTAGTTTAATGGTGAAAACGGATCTTAATTCAAATAAACAGTTTGACTTAGAAAATATTTTAAATTTTCGCATATGAATTGAGACGCTAATAAAAAATCTTGTTGTTTAGTGATTAGGCAACAATCGCTGGACTCCCATGGTACCGCTTCGGCCAAACATCCGCCAGGTTTGTTCCTTTTTAGACCGGTCTAAACGTAACACAGTCCTTGTAATATCCTATTTCGGTATTTGTCGGTTGATTGTTACGGGTACAAGAAGTCGAAGACTTGAAAATCAGGCTCCCTGCAAGATGTCGAAAACACCGAGAATGTGTTCTGAGATGGGTATGAAGTGCTGCGCATATGGCACAGGCAATCTCAGTATTGATCTGCAGTATGCTGCTTGCATCCCCTGGGACCAAAATGGCGTGAAGTTTTATCGACAGTCTTCCAGCACAATGCACAATAGTGTGTGCGGCATGACCAACACCTGATGTGGTTGTTGTTTGCAAACTGCGACCAAAGTAAATAGTACAAATCATGAGGCATTTTGTGAAGAAAAATAAGAACCACAGCTCAAGCAGTTAAGAATTCACTCGAAGCATGCATGCAGGTTGGGGTTACTCCCACATTGAACGGCTCAAGCCAACAAACAATCATGGCTTTGAGATCGGCCACTGATTTACCTTAATTAAACTATGCCAAAATAACAATTTCTTTGTCGAAGTTATACCATAGTCATGAGTGATCGAAGTTATATTTAACTGAACTTGGAATAAAAACAGATTAAATCAGTTAACCATCATACCTGCAGGTAAACACAAAGCAAAGGAGTAAAGGTCCTAATGACAACATTTCTTTTACAAAGAATAAACTAACCACAATCACTTGTTTGATTGCTCAATGCAAAAGGGAGGCAACCGGCAGTTTCCAAAACAAAAGGTAGGCAACTGCATCATTCTCATTAACTATTATGGTTGTTGCTGTCTAAGATGTCTTTATGAAACGCAGAAAAAAAAAACAGTTCATGTTACCTTTGCAGATTGTTCGCGGCACGTAGGACAAGGGTAATAATATCGTGTGTCAGGTGTTGGAGCAGGATCTGGAGCATCCGCTTGTGCAACAGCTTGGCGTTGAACCCTCCTTCTCCCTGGATTCATTTGTGCTTCCCATCTATCGATATCATCCCAAGAAAAGAGCCGACATGCACCCGATCTGAACGCAACAACATGATTTTTTATTGTCAAGGCAGAGCTATGACAATGGAAAAAAAAGATTTATATCACTAAAAGAGAACTCACCTGAAATGATCATATCCAGCAATTGCAGAGTTACATACGTAGCAGAAGTAATGCCCGCAGTTGGAACAAGTCATCTTATTGCATCCTTCTATCTTAGATATAGCCATCTTGCACCGCGGGCACTGCTTTGCATCCCTCATGATTGTCTGGAGGCTGCGTGCTTCATCTATCTTTTTCTGATCGCTCTGTAGTTTCTTAGATTTTAGCCGTTCCTACACCAAACAAAGGAAAGTTAGTATTCACATCAATCATTTAAAACACATAGAACTAAGGACATAACAGATCACAATGGCACAAGATATGTATCATTTTTTTTCTCTGAGAGCATATATTTTGGCCTCATTTGTACCAAGGTTTGTCCAGATGCAAAACTGTCTATCGCATAGTCATCCAGCAGATGTATATAGAAATAAAGAAAAATACATGTACATCTATCCTGTAAAACACCTAGCCACAAAGTGCAGTGGACCAGATAAAACTATTAGTTACAAAAAGCAACTTATATGGCAAATTGGTATTCAATGTGTAGAACAATAAACAATACTGGCATTTGACAGCTTAGATATCTATCAAGTTAGCCTACAAGTAGAAAATCAAGTGCCCCTCATAGTGTTAGCAACAAATGTTAATGTGTTTCCTTTTTTATTGGATATATACATCCCCTACTGGATTAGGGTAGGTTCACACTCGGCCACTCATGCACTGCAGGACATGATCTATCCACCCTGGGCCATAGGCTGATGAGATCATGCGGCAAATGACCTAATATCAATATTCTATACCATTATCTAGTGATGTGTTAAATATGATTAAATGTCTTGTTTTAATTTATATGTGCTTTCAGATAATTCACTATTGTCATCGTGTCACTTTTTCCAGAATTCTTGTTTTCTCTGTTTGCTACGGAGTAGTGGATATATATTAGTACAGAAACTGCCCCACAATTAAACTATATCCAACATGAGATAAATATATGTGAGATAAATTCCTCCCTACCTCCAGAATACGAATTCTTTCCTCGGGAGTCATACAATCTTTCCCAACATGACGGTGATTTGTACAAAGTGTGCAGAAACTGAATAGACAACTTGGACACATTGCATCATTACATTCATCCTCCAAGCAAGCAGTTTCGCACCTTGGACAATAAACCAAATCATTCATGGCGTCGAGAGTTCTCTGAAGAAGCAACCCCTCCCAACGTTCAAACTCGTCCTCCTCCAGCAGTGTTTTCAGTATATTAGGAGAAACAACGCCTCCACATTTTGTATCAGGACATGTCAACTTCAGTACAGTTCCTTCCTTGACATGCATTTTGCAATATGTTCGTATGCATTTCTGGCAAAAGTAATGATCGCATGGAAGTATGATAAAATCGACACCTGCAAAGTAATGATTTGTTTAGAAAATATAGTGAAGTATACTGAACTAGAATTAGAAGCAACATTAATCGAGATACCAAGGGTTAACAAAAATGGAAATATCCTGCTGGACATGGCATGCATCATGATTCTCATTGCACTATATTTTCCCTCTGAACAAGGGAAAACAAATTGACCTCTGGATGAGAAACTCTAAATATGGCATCATCTATAGAACGTTGGACAGTTGTAGTTATCTAGTCAATTAAGGAACATGCATTGGGTAATGGGGACTAAATTGAAAGTAGATTGGTAATATCTAGCCAAAACAGGTCTATGCCATACAACCACAAGGCCAGCACACACCAATATTTGTTCAGTATAACAGAGACTTCTACGGTATAAGTCTGCATATAACACTACAAACAGTTGTGCAGGAAAACTAAGACTTACCAGGACACTCACTGAAACAAATCATGCAGTCATGCATATCATGTAAGAAGGTTTCATGACGCTTATCATCATTGTATCTCATAATCCTTGGAGTTATAATATCAGGTGCATAATCATATATACAAGCACGTTTATCCCCACCATCTTCATCGCACGCTATATCACCCTTGCTTAAAATTATCTCATCGGTAAACCCTAGGTGAGAAAGGGAAGAGTTTTGGAGCCATTGAACCCACTGATATATTACTTCCATGCCTTGTTGCTCTTCCCAAATCACATCCAGCATTTGACATAATGACGAAATCTTCACTTTGTCCAGCCATTCGGTGGAGATAGTGAAAAGGGGAGGTTGATGACTCGGGTATGACGGAAGCAGGTAGCATGTTAGAAGGATTGGAGGCAAATGCTCAACTCTAAACTTATGAACAAGATTATCAGAGGCATCACCAGCACATACTCCTCCATAATTTAATGTTCCAGTACCATAGTCGAGCCTTGCCGATACATCTATACCATCTGGGATCTCAATATGCACATGAACCTGTGTAACAACATTAACATATTGAAACCTTGCCCTTACTGGCAAGAATATGGCCAGAAAATTGGTTGTGATGGACATACCTGCAAAGACCGTTGACCTTCTTTTTTGTTTAAAATGACCACACTGTCTCCAAAAATTGCTTCCAAGGCAAGTATCTGAACATCAAGTTTAGTTTGTGTCAGACAAAAAGAAGTGATCACCACCATACGTCCAATTTAAAAGCAGGCGCACACCAGGAAAAGAATACTTCCAGTTTAAAAACAAGATAACAGCAAAATAAGAATCAGAAACCAGCAGAGAAGCAGGCATGGCTTAACTATAGAACATCTGCCTTAACTATAGAACATCTCTTTCTCTGGGTGTGTTAAAATGTCGTTATGAGCGTAGGACATCTACTTCAGGCAACATGAAAATATAGTTCCAGTCCTCACAATTAATCGGCCCTCAAAAATCAGTTGGAGGAAAAGTCAGTAGGAAAAAATCGTGAAGTATGGTGATCGATTACAGAATCTACTCATTTAATTTATTTATTTCCCTGAGGCAGTGAAGCTACTCAATTATGCTTTACTATCTACTGAAGGGAAGACCATCCCCGAGTTTCAGAGAGGGGAGAAAAAGAAAACGACACATCACCTCGTCCTCCTGCATCTGATCGTTAGCGCGCAGGTCCTCCTGACTCAACTCCATGCCAATCCCCACCAGCTGGCTTACAATTTCTTCCTCCACCTCAGCGGCGGCGGCGGGGACGTCGAGGCGGAGGCGCCCCACCTCCACTGTGTCCACAAAGACGTCGTCAGGGACCTCGGCGGCGCGGGAGCACCCGGGGACCTCCGAGGGAATGGGGTTAGGGTTTAGGGCCTTCCACTGGAGCTCCGGCGCGGGCGCGACACATCCGGGGCCGGCCCTCGGCTTCCACGACTGCCGCGGCATTGCCGTCTAGCGCCTTGGTTGCTACCGACTAGAATCGGGGCAGGGCGTTTTGCGGCGGCGCGGCCCCGAATTCGGCGTCGGGGCTTGAGGACGACGAATCTCGGGACGGGCGATTAGGACAACAACGTTGTTTCTTGCTCGCGCCTCTCGCACCTTTTGTATCGACTTGCGAGGTTCGATCCGGACTATGGTAAAGATTCATTTGAAATTCCTCCGTCCTCTATAATCTGTTACGAGGGAAACAATACCAGATATTTTCCATTGCTTTTTTTTAACCTTATTATTATCTTCCATTGCTTGTATATGTTAGGTATTTTTATGTTCTTTCTCTTTGTCTCTCCGGTCTACGTTGCTCCTCATATAAAGTTTGGCCAAAATCAACCATTAAAAAGTTTAACTAAATATATAGAAAAATATTAACATCTACAATATCAAGTTAATATTGTTGGCATTGTAGTACTCCCTCAATCGGATGGCGCGAATTACTTGGCCCGGAGGAATATGGGGATGTCTAACCGACTGAAAAGTTATTCCGATGTGCACACGAGTGAGCACAACACAGAGTATGCAGGAAAGATTAGCGTTGGTCCGTGGGCTAGTCTAGAGAGTTGTTGGGAGTAACCGCCACCAATCCCAGGGTGGCCGGGGTATTACAACATGTACATGGTTTATCCATAAATAATTCTTATTTGGTGCATGTTTAACTATTGTTGAGAATGCTGGACATGGTCTTGTAATGCCATCACTAGGAGTAGTGATTTTTGGCTCCCAATCTCGAGTGATCCTGATATTTAAAAAAATAAAAAATATATTTGCAAGTTTCAAAATAATTTGTAAAAATACTGAATGTTGCTAAAGATGTAACCCACAAACCTAAGCAGACAGTGCTTCGTGACCGAATCTTAGGTTGCCTTGGAGTGATAATGTTGCAGAAGCAAAGGTGGGTACTCTCGGTGGCCCATGTCTTGGCCGCGGACTCTGAAGACCAATCGGTGGTCATTTTAGAAGGAGGTGCCAATGCTTCTTCAACCTCCAAGTGGAGGCCCATCTTCGAGCTTGTGGCAACGTCTACCTTTCTCTCGATGCCAAGTGGTCTTGTCCCTGACTCCGGCGAGAATGGTTGTGGTTGGAGTTTAAGTCTCTTTGGCGAGTGCAAAGGACCTGATTTTCTTTTTTGTTTTCTTCTGGTTTTTTCTGTAAAAGCTAGGGATTGCATTGTAATTTTCCTCTCTTTTTGAGTTCCTGATGTAACTTGTACATGCACCACCACGGATAATTAATAGGGAATATAGGACCTTCTGTGCTTCTCCGGGTTCAAAACGAACTGCAAAATATCAATTTTAAATACGTTGTATTTTGAGATACAAGAAAATGATAAAAATCTCATCATTGTGGCCTATTTTCCCCACCCTTCATGCCTCATGGCTTTGTTTCCCGTCCCTACCTACTGTCAATAACTAGTACAAGGAGTGTTGCAATGTGCCTTACCGGTGATAGCTCAAGAGCAGAAGAAATACTGCCGTTGTAGCCCAAAGCGCATGAAGAATGAGCAAGCACGAAACGGCAGGGGGAGCACGAGGCGACGACAAGTCTTGGAAGCACGAAGGCAATACCACGGGTTTTCTAAGGCAATACCACGAGTTTTCTGGCAATAGGTTGGGCATGACATAGGAATGGCTACGAGTTGATTGCTAAATTTCCGAGGGGCTCAAATGCAAAAGTGACTAACGGTTAATGCAAACACATTTTCTTTTATTATTATTAAGTGTATATATATAATTGATCAAATATTACTAAGATTTTTTTGAAAGGAATATTACTAGGATTGACTCTGACCAAACCTCACGAAGCAATATACGAAATGTCACATCACCACTTACCTAGGATAGCGGGCTAGAAATTAGCATTGAGGGGTGCCTTATCCTGCTCTCCTTTTTTCTGCTCTCCTTTTTTTAATATACAAAGTCACTATCTAATTTTTATATTCTCTTTATAATATTACTCTGTATATAATATATAACATATGCTAATTGTAGCCATACACTACTCCATCAACCGCATGCAACCATGAGATTAAAATCAAATGGTTACACGGTTAGTCTATCAAACAAACGTGCCAAATGAATGACACCGGTCTGATAGCGTGGCGTTAGAATCTGTCCCTATAAGAAAAGATGGACCATGTACTACATGCATGCAGAAAATCTTTTCACGATTTAGAGATTTAGAATAAATCATCTCTTACATCGTTAATCCAAATGATGATTCATCTTTATTGTTATGCTCGTTTCGACGAGTACTTAAAAAAACTAATCTTAATATGTTTTGACTAATTTATTTTTTTGTCGCCACTTGCCAGATCATTATAGTTTGGCTACTAGGTTACTCACTAATAGTTACCAACCAACTAATTCACAGTCATCATTTATTTTTTAGATTTTTTTATAACAAGGGATTTTTATATGTTTTTTTTTGTTATAACAAGGATCCATAGGTACAACAAGTGAGTATTTGGTCTACTCTATACACATAAAATATGACGGTGTCATGCAAGACTTGTATTAGTGAGGAGTGAAGTTCATAAAAAACCCGGTAACCATTTGACTTTAACCTGGTAACCAATTTTAATCTACCTATTGACTAAATGCTTTCGGTAACTATGATCGGATAAAAGTTGTCAAAGTGTATCAATATGGGATCTAGCTTCGAAGGTCTCATGGTGACAACGTCATCTGTGAAAATGATCTAAATTTTGATTAACTTTTTAAGAGATAAAATATTTTAAAAATTGAAAACAAAAATAATCACGTAGTTGCATTCATGCATGGTCAGTTACCATATTATATATGTGCCCACTATGAGCTAATATGAGGCACATGCCCTTATTAGCACAATCCATCATTAAATACAAGCTTAGTTAGATATAATTGATAAGGCCTTATATAATACATCTTATAGCGTGCAACATAGATAGGGTTGTGTTCTAAGAAACAATCATCCCAATGCATATAAGATTGTATCTAATCAAGATTGCATTTAAATAATGTTCTGCTCATACATGTAGGTGATTGCATGAGAATTTCTTTTGCCTATAATAATGTGTTAGAGTTGTATGTTAGACAATATACACCATTATTCTATTTGCTATTGTCTACCATAATGTCATAAGAAACTTACATTGAAAAGACATTGAGTTGATTATCTCTTTGATAACCCCCAAGTGCAGGGGATCATCGTAGTACAATTTGATAAGTATTTGAGTGTCGAACCCACGAGGAGCTGGAGGTAAACTATCTATTCTCTAAAGCTCTCTAAAGCCCTATTGCAAGTAAAATAGATATAGTGAAGTGGAGTGATAGCATGTTTTCTCAAGGGAGTAAATGTTTAGGCAAATTGTTATTTCATTCATTTGGTTGACACAATTAGTGAAGCATATAGATAGTCTTTTTATTGTTTGTTCTAGGAGGACCCATAACTAGATGTAGCCAAGATACGAGCAGATACACCACTAGTGATTGATCCCAAGGCCAATTAAGAACAAACACAGGAATATTAAGACATAAAGTCCAACCACCGCATTTAGATCTAAGGTCCCTATGATAATACCCCCGTTGATTAACCATGAATTAATATAACGTGCATATCTAAGAATTGGGATCCGCTTCTTGTCAAACTCCGACTATCTCTCCTCCTATCATCATGAAACGGTGACAACCTTGTGTATCCCCCAACATATGTGTGCACTCATATGCTAGTATAACAAGATCATCATAGAAGATAACATAAACTTGTATGCAACCACAACAAATGTCATAACAATTCGCTACTCAAACAACAATATGAAGACACAATAGATAATGGGAAAATAAAGAATTGTATCATACATCATGTTTGCCCAGATATTATAGTAGATATATGGAGGGGATCTCGCTATTTATGGTGGTGGAGATGTGCCTCCCCAAGGGGGAGAGGCGGCAGCCACGGCGTCGGGCCAAGGAGGCTGCGGCTGCCCTTGGGGGCAGCGGCCCCATGGTCTTTATTCTTTCTTGGAGATGGTGCAGAAACGTAGGAGCTTCTCCCCCTCCTTGGGGCTTCCAAGGATGGGGAATTTCGTGGCTATGGGTGGATGCCTCCAAAAATAGGGTTTCCCCTTAATATATTATGGTGGAGATGCAATCTTGGACATAAGATTGATGCCCCTTTGATCTAAGGTCTCTTGGGCATCTTTAGAACCTTCCTAGGAGTCTCCTCTATCCTTAATGAGTTCATCAAGTCATGGTTGGGCCAAAATCCTCAAAGATGGAAGGCGTCACATATTTTCGGAGTTCCGAAACAGCTTCTATCCTCTGTAGTAATATGGCTATAAAAATGCATCCGAACTTCGATTAGAACGAAATTTATGTTTAAATTGTTGAGCATAAAATTTCCCATAGCTTTTATTTCTACACTTTTTTTATTGGACATCATTTTCTAGGTCATTTCTGGCAATATTAGAAAAGAGTTCTGCAGGGACAGATTTCAGGAATTTCCAGATTTTATTATAATGAGTTGTTTCCTTCCATATTTGTGTATTTTCTATACAACAAAGTGTAAAACAAGAACTTTTGCACTTTTACAACTATTAGTAGGTTAGCCCCAATAATAAATATAATAATATTACAAAATAATAATGATTTTAAAGCAATAAACGACAAAGTTCATGGATGCATTTTACATGCATCACTCTTATTACTTATCACTATGTGGAATGACGTGCTAACGGCCAATGCACCGTAGAAGCCATCACATATAAAGGGGTTCGTAATAGAAGGTTTTTGCATCAATTTCATCTATGTTGGAGCTACATGGGCGGTTTTTAGGGGAATTTTATTTTTTCCCACTTTACTTGGAAACTATAGGATTTTCCCTCCTTTTTAGGATTTCATTTTTGCCCCACTTTACCTTGCCAATGCATGATTTGCCTTCTGACAGGTTGGGCCCATGCCCAAAGTCCAAAATGCCCTCGTACTGCGTGACCCGCGTAATAGGTGAAAAGGAAAGATGAAACAGCGGCTGGTCGATGACGTCGCCCGCGATGCTTCCATTATATAGAAGCAGGTGTTGGTGGACCTCTTGGAAGATCCAAATGGAGGGATGGTGGTGATATCCTCTAGCCTCCCGCTTGCCTCACTCGTCGACACCCTCCTCTTCCACCACCAATCCTCTTCGGCCACTATGTTGACTCGACTCGGTGCGGGGGTGGACCCGAACCCTAGCAAGTGTGACACGTAGGAGGAGGAGGAGGGTGAGGTCATCCCCAACCGTGCATTGGGAGGGAGAGGTGGCCCTAGGTGGCTTCAAGCGGATACGCGTACCTGTAGCCCTATGGAGAGGAGCACGCCGAGGATGTTGGCCCATGACTTAGAGAGGAGGATCACGATGCATAGAGGAGCTCGGCGAAGGTGAGCTTGAGGTAGGCGACCGACGGGGTTAGGGAAGGATGGGAAACGAGTGAGACGATGAGGAGGATGTTCTCCACCTTGTCGGTCGAGCGATGCAATCCACGGTTGCAACGCCTGGGCCGTAGGTGGTCGCAGAGTGGGCATGATCTTGGCAGGAGGTGGATTGGAGCTGATTTTTCTCCACTAAACTTGGAGAAGATGGTTTTTAGGGACCATGGCAATGGATACACTGAAGCATGGGTGAGCTCTCTGCTGGGAGTTTTGGTCTTTGGAGGTCAGCCATATTCCGCGGATGATATAAAGACAATGAAAAGGCGGAAATTCAATTGGTTCATGGTGCAAATAAACTCATTACTTAAAAATATATTTTAAAATGTAAAAAGTTCAAAAATAATATGTGCACATACAATTGGATATTTATGTCTGAACAGAAGATTTAGGGGGGAATACTTTTTGTGTCCTTTGTGAAAAGACAAATTTTAATGCTTCAACATAACTATTTGCGGATATTTATTTTCTTCTTACACAAGCCACAATTTTTTCACTCTCGGAAACTAAAGTGCGATCATGTCTAATGTCCATGCAAAAAATTTCTTCAGGTTTTATTTTTGACATTTTAAAATTTATTTTGATAGTTTTTTCATGCACCCAAACACCATCTCCAAAAGTATCAAAATTTGAAAATCATACACCGGCAAGGTAAAGTGGTACAAAAGCGTTCAAAGAAAAGAATGAGGCAAAAAAGAATGGAAAGAACGGCCAAGAAGGGCAAATTATATACTCCCAAAAAAATCTCTATCGCACGCACACCAGAGGATAAGGACAGGGAGACGTGATCGTGGTGGGGTAAGGGAAGCGACATGCGCATCGTCCGCTCGATGGAAGGCGGTGCGCGACCAGGACGATGAAAAATAGTTATCCCCGCTCCATGGAAACCCTCGGTGCGTGACCAGGACAATGAAAAGGAGTCAGGGGCATGTTTACCGGGCTGATCCATTTGGTCGTCCTAAACAGTCTGTTTATGTCCGTTTGGTCGGGCCGTGTTTGGGGTCGTGGTCTGGCATGTCCGGCCGACCGCGCTCAACGATGCAACCCATTTTTCTGCCCGCGCTTGGCCATCGCCAACTCTAGCGTATTTCCAGTGTCTTCCCGCTGCCACGCCGCCTCCCGCCTTTTTCCCGCTGCTTCCCACCAGTTCTGGGCGTTTCCCGCCGCGTCCAAGTGCAGACATAAGAGAGGAGGTCGCCGAGATATCTTCGACCAGACCCGCACCATCCACAGCACAAAAAAAGACCATGCCTGGCCGCCGGCGTCGAGTTCCGTGGCAACCCCGATGCTGGCAGAGCAGAGGTGCCCGAGCGGCCGCTGCCATCGTGGTGGCTGAACCCGCCGGTGGCACCGGACGTGTTGCCGCCTCCGATTTAGGGGCAGCCACAGATATTCCATATGCCACTGCGGCCGTGACGCTCTCACTGCGACTATAACAGGACCACCGGCGAGCGTTTCTCGTTGGAGGTGATGAACCGCGTCTTTCTGCCAGAGCACCGTCGGCGTCTAGCGCTCAGGAAAGTCTGTGACGGCCTTCGGGGAGCATTGCTGGCTAATTCCGATGACGTGTACCTGTGTGCCCGCCTCCCCCAAGCTGAAGAAGAGTTGTAGATGCAGGAAGCGATCTACCGCTCTCTCAGCGTAGAATGGAGCCTTGACGTCCCATAGGCGGCGCCTAGCTAGAATGGGGTTGTAGTCTTGTTTGTAATGTATGTGGCAGTTGAATAAAGATTTCCATTGTAAATGGCCAATGCCTACATTGATACACCGTACATGGAGCGCGTACAACCTAGCCTACTGTCGGAGTCGGAGTGGTAGCAGCAGCGGCACATGGTGTCGTCGAAGACGCTGACGCCGAACTTTCCTTTGTCGTCGTACTTGAAGACGACGATGTTGCATGGTTTGATCTGGTGCGAGCGGGCGAAGCACTCCCAGCCATTGCCGAGGTACAACTGTCCGAGGTGGTCGAACTGCAGATCGATCGGGTACCTGGTCGTCCTGAAGCCGTTCGCCCGCAGCATGACAAGCGGGGGCAGCGCATCGCCGATCAGTGTCATGAATATGTGGGGAAGGAGCAGCCTATCACGCGACATGCCGAGGTGGATGGCCACGGCGAATTGGGTGATTTGGTCGAAATCTTCAGATGACAACGGTGTCGAGGGAGAGCGTGGTGGCTGACACGTCCAATTTGCATCACCATTCTATATCATAATTTACCTCTATTCATTGATATATTTTGTATTAAGAGGTGTTACTTATGTCCTTTTATCTGTTTTTATATGTTGGATGATTCTTGGAGAATGAACTTCTAGAGACGGGATTCTGATGGAAAAAGCGGTGTTTTGATGCAATTTCGTGAAGATCAGAAAAATACTAGAAAATCTACAGAAAATAATATTTTCCTAGAAGACGAAGGATGTCAGAAGGGGAGGCGGAGTTGGGCCACACCCCCCAGGCACGGGCCACCCTGGGCCGCGCCTACAGGGGGTATGGTCACCCTGGCCCACCTCTGGCTCCGCCCTCTCGCATATATCTTCTCCTCGAAACCCTAAAGTCGAGGAGAGCGACCACAGAAATATTTTGCCGCCTCTGCGGGGCGAAAAACACCGAGAGAGAAAGAGCTCTCTGGCAGACAGATTTCTGCCGGGCAAATTCCTTCCCGAAGAGAGGAGATCGTCGCCATCAACACCATCATCAAGCTAGACTTTATCGGGATCATCATCATCATCCACACCATCATCTCCACCAACACCATCTTCACCACTCCATCCCATTGTAATAATTGTTTGAATCTTGCATAGTTCTTAGGGGAAAATTTCCGGGTGTTGATTACTATTGTAGTTGATGCTTGTGAGTGGAACCATTGAATTATTGTTTATGTTCAAATTGGTATCCATCATTATATCATCTCTGATCTTGATCCATATGATGTCTCGTGAGTAGTTCGTTTAGTTCTTGAGGACATGAGAGAAGTCATGTTGTTAGTAGTGGAATTGTGTTGAGGTATTATTCAATGGTTTAATATTTAAGTTGTGGTGTTATTCTTCTATTGGTGTCATGTGAACGTCGACTACATGATACTTCACCATTTATGGGCCTAGGGAGTGCATTATGTATTTGGCTACTAATTGTGGGGTTGCCGGAGTGACAGAAACCTGAACCCTCGTTAGGAAACCATTGCACAAGGGAGTGTAGGATCTCAGAGTTTAAGGTTGTGGTTAGGTTTATATCTTAATTGCTTTCTTGTAGTTGCGGATTGATGTCTATGCACTTCTATTCTTGTCGATAGCTGTTGGGCCTCCAAGTGCAGAGGTTTGTAGAACAGCAGCAAGTTTCCCTTAAGTGGATTACCCAAGGTTTATCGAACTCAGGGAGGAAGTGGTCAAAGGTATTCCCTCTCAAGCAATCCTGCAATCAAGATACAAGAAGTCTCTTGTGTCCCCAACACACCCAATATACTTGTCAGGTGTATAGGTGCACTAGTTCGGCGAAGAGATAGTGAAATACAAGTGGTAATGGTGCCAGAAAAGAGCTTGACGGTGAGGTAAAGACTAAAGCAAGCAAACATGCAACAGATCTTGAAGAAAACGGTGTTTCAATGTTTAGAAACAAGGCCTAGGGATCATACTTTCACTAGTGAACACTCTCTCATATAAATATCCTCTCTTCATGATACTACTCTTAACTACTCTCCGGTTGGACACTCTAATCCATGGTAGGGCCTTCCCCAATCTAGATAACTCCACACTGTCACCTTGAGCGCCAGATGGTTCCAACAAACACCACAATTTCATAGAGGCATCCAACTCCAAATATAACTCATAACAAATATTCAATCTAGCCAAAGTGCCATACACGTTATGCATGCTGTCACTTTCACACATGTGGGGAAAAGCATAGATCTATTAAAGCACAAAGAGTATTTATGTAGACTCAAACCTAAGTGCCACCATGGTGTGCACGCCGTCACTTTCACACACATGGGGAGAGCAGAGATCTAATGAAGCACTTGAGTAGCAAGGTATATCTACTTGATTACAAAGCTCATGACCACAACATGATCATGCATAGAGAGAGATATGAACACATAGCAACCGGTAGAGCCTTTAGCCTCGAGGAATAACTATTCCCTCCTCATCATAGGAATCAGCAACGGTGATGAAGATGGGATGGAGATCGATGGAGATGGATCCGGGGGCACTTCCCCATCCCGCAGGGTGCCGGAACAGAGACTTTCTGTCCCCCGAATCTCCCATTCGGTGGCGGCGGCGCTAGAGAGGTTTTCGTGGATTTCTTCTGGATTCTCTAGGGTTTTTGGGTCGGAGGCTTCTTATAGGTGAAGGGGGAGGCCGAGGACGCGGCCAGAGGGCCCACACCCTTCCCAGGCGCGGGCCAGGCTTGGCCGCGCCCAGGGGGGTCTGGCCACCCTCTGGTGCCTCTCCATCCCTCCTTCTAGATTCGTGTCCCTTACGGAAAGTTATTGACTTTGGATTTTGTCCCGTCCAATTCCGAGAATATTGATTTTTTGTCTTTCTGGAACCAAAAACAGAAGAAAACAGGCAACTGGCACTGTGGCAACTTGTTAATAGGTTAGTTCTAGAAAAGATATAAAAACACCTCAAAGAAAGATAAAGCAAAGCAAAGTAGATACTAAACAATCATGGAGCATCAAAAATTATAGATACGTTTCCAACGTATCAACATCCCCAAGCTTAACTCCTGCTCTTCCTCGAGTAGGTAAGTGATAAAAGAATAATTTTTAAGGTGACATGCACCATCAAAACCAAGATCAAACCATTTTAAAGCATTGAATGCTGGGATCAAAGAACTCTAAACATGTGCATGAAAGATGGAGTTCTAATAATAGGACATAGTAACTATGCATGCAACATAGAAGGCTACAAACAAAGATCATGAATAACATGCATTGAAAAACGTTTGTTTGTTTCACATACAAAAACATGGCATAGTGGCAATCAGCTTGTCCCTCATAGAGTAGCAAATAGATGCATGGGACACCTTCAAAGTTCACAAGGGTGACTAGAAACAAATAGCACAAGAACAAGTAATATCACAATATGCATCAATTAATATGCTTTGGAACACTACACAGAGAATGACAACTATGCTCTCTTAATGGTGCCTAAAGGTAGAAGGTGGATACTCAATAATGGTGGAATAAAGGCATTTATTGTAAAGGAAGCAGGGATTACAAGTTTCAAAAGGAGCTTCCAAAAATTATGGTACTTGTTAGCTTTCAACCCTCATTGCCCCTATCATAAGCATCTTGAAGTGATTAAGGTTAAAGTGAACAAAGATGGAGTATATGCTTGACGAAGTATAAGTTGGCAATCTCAAGTCCCTTGAATACGAGGGCCACACCTGATGCTACTCAACTTTGGTCACCTGTAAGTTCTTGTCATTGTAAGTATTTGCATATCATTGAGAACCGCCAACGGGGTTCCCCTTGCACATGGTACAGGAGCTTTCCCATAACCAAAATGACAAGGCAAGTAGACAATGAGCTTCTCAACAATCTTCTTATCTACCATGGAAATATGGTATTTTCTCTCTCTTTCCTCTTTTCTCAATGTGTCTCTTTTTTATAAGAAGAATGCTTCATATATTTCACTATGGTGATACTGCAAGTTTCCACCATGATTAGGCATGGCTTAGGCTAGCAGCCCAGACGTTTCTCTAACACAAAATACAAACTCCATGGACTTACAAGTTCCCTCTTTATTTAACACCGGTGACATCCGTAGACAAAAGAGCATGATATCAACTGGGTACAAAGTACAAGTGCAATGTTGAAAACATTCCCCATGACAACATGGTTCTGCTAATTGCAACGTATAAGTGCAAGCATATACAACATAGAAGACACAATGGTTCAAGTTTATTAAGGGCAAAGAATCTAAAGTGTGCCATCAAGTTTGTGAGGACTTTAATCGCTAAGTTTTCACATAACAAAATAGTTTTTAATTAGAAGATAGCTGAAAACAAGAATATACTTTGGAATGGTGTAACACAACATGCATAGGAGTTTATAATGGACACTTTGGAATAACTTGGTTGCTTGGGAGTTGGAAGCATGAGTAGAGCTTACTCATACAAGTGGAGGCTAGCAAAAGACTCGGAGCAACCAAATAAGAGAGCAATAATGGCCATAATCATGCAGTGCAACAAAGCATTACTAATCAAAGCAAAGAGTGGTACTAAAAGTCAAGGACTAAATGATCATAGAGGCTATGGTGACTTGTTCGTAGTCATAACATGGTGTGAGCATTTGCCAAGTCAACCCAAGCAAAACATCAAAGGAGAATACCACTATACTATGCTTTTGCATGCTAAAACAACGCATGATTCTTTCAAGGCACATTAAGCAATCCTAATTGTTTGGAACAAGTCATGCTACAACAATAATCACTAAGCATAAGGTCAAAGAAAAATCTAGCATGACATGATAAAGTCTAATCCATAGTCAAAACAAGCTCCCTTTTGTACCACTATAAGCATGAAGCTTTCTACTCTTTCCAACACCAAACAACTTATTTGAAACAACTCACAAAGATAATAATCAATAAAGACCAGTGATATTGTCTCACAAATCCACAAAGAAGAACTAAAGAATTCTAAGCTGAAAGCTCAAGAAAACTAAGGCTAAACACAGTGCTAGCAAAAGAGAACACTCACAGAACAATAAGAGTGAAAACTAGAGTGTTCTAGGCAATGAAAACAGAGTGCGTCTCTCTCTCCAAAAAAGGTGTGTTGTGATCAAACAACTTTACTCAAGCAAACTAAGCAAACAAAACCAAAAACGAAAACTAAGACGCTCCAAGAACAACACAACTGTGCATGAAACGATAAAAACGAAGTGTCTAGAAAGACCTGAGATTTTTATTGATGAAGAAGGGGATGCCTTGGGCATCTCCAAGATTTGACGCTTGTACCACTTGGATATTTCTTGGGGCGGCACCGGGGTGGCATCCCCAATCTTGAGATTTTGTCCATTCTTCATCTCATTACATCATTCTTTCTCTACACCTGAAAATTTTCCTTCATACAAAACTTCACACAATCTTCATTAGCAACATTAGCTTATTCAAAAGATATTAGACCCCTGGCAAAGCTTTGGAACAGAAAGGCTTTTCACTAAAAACACAAGCTAATGTAGTAACTCCTTCCAAAATCTCAATTCACCTAAAGAGAACTCAAAAAGGAATCAATAAGAAGCAAATGCAAATAATGGCAGAAATCTGTCAAAACAGACCAGCAGGTAGAAACCGATTTTTTCGAACATCTTCTGTTGCTCAAATCAAAAAGTGTTGAACTAACGAAAATTATATAACATACTGGGGGATTTATTCATAAATTTGCATCTCAATAAGTGTTACAGAGGCTCCTCACGAATTTTTATGGTGGAGAACATAAATCTGTTTCGGGACAGCAACTCTCCAAATCTTAATTCCCTCTCATTAGAGGTCATTCTTGGCACAAAAAAGTAAACAAAAAGGATAAGGAGAGGTCATTACAGAAGTAATAACTTCCAAGACTCAAGAAAACTCTTGGGTTATCTCCCAACAAGTACTTTTATTTAATGCCTTTAAGTTAGGCATGATAGTTTCAAAGATGCTCACATAGGAAATATAAATTGAAGTAAAAGAGAGCATCAAGAAGCAAATTCAAAAAACATTTAAGTCTAACCCACTTCCTATGCATAGGAATCTTGTAAAGAAACAGAGTCATGAAAGCACAAAACAACAAGCATAGGAAAGCAAAACGAATGCAACTTCAAAAAATTTCAACATAAAGAGGGGAAACTTAATATTGTTGAGATGCATAAAACCATGTTTCCCTCTCTCATAATAACTTTCAGTAGCATCATGAATAAAATTAACAATATAACTATCATATAAAGCATTCTTATCATGAGCCACATGCATAAAATGATTATTACTCTCCACATAAGCATAGTCATTCTTGTTAATCATAGTGGGAGCAAATTCAACAAAATAGCTATCACTAATATTCTCATCACCATAATCATCAAATATAGGAGGCAGATTGTAATCACAATAAACATTCTCCTCAATAGCAGGTGAACTGAAATATCATATTCATCATTGTAATCATCATATATTGGAGGTAAAGTATCATCAAAGTAAACTTTCTCCTCCATGCTTGGGGGACTAAAAAGATCATTTTAATCAAAACTAGCTTCCCTAAGCTTAGACGTTTCCAAAGCATTAGCAACAATGGTGTCCAAAGAATTCATACTAATAACATTGCTATTAGCATGCAAATAAAGTTCCATAGGTTTTTTAATTTTCTCTTCAAACACTTCATGTCCTAACTCAAGATAAATACTATAAAGCTCTCTAATTTTTTTTGTTTTCCATTGAGCCTAACTAGTGAAAACAAGAAACAAAAAGACAAAATTGCAGAATCTAAAGGAAATAACTTCGAGCACTCACACCGGAGGATGTGAGTACCTTTTACCTTACGTCCCCGGCAACGGCGCCAGAAAAGAGCTTTCTGGCTTGCTATTGCCGTGGGGTAAGGTGTGTGAGCGCCTTTTACCTTTCCTCCCCGACAATGGCACCAGAAAAGAGCTTGATGTCTACGCACTTCTACTCTTGTAGACAGTTGTTGGGCCTCCAAGTGCAGAGGTTTGTAGAACAGCAGCAAATTTCCCTTTGGATTACCCAGGGTTTATCGAACTCAGGAAGGAAGTGGCCAAAGGTATTCCCTCTCAAGCAATCCTGCAATCAAGATACAAGAAGTCTCTTGTGTCCCCAACACACCCAATAAACTTGTCAGGTCTATAGGTGCACTAGTTCGGCGAAGAGATAGTGAAATACAAGTGGTAACGGTGCCAGAAAAGATCTTGACGGTGAGGTAAAGACTAAAGCAAGAAAACATGCAACAGATCTAGAAGCAAACGGTGTTTCAATGTTTAGAAACAATGCCTAGGGATCATACTTTCACTAGTGAACACTCTCTCATATAAATATCCTCTCTTCATGATACTACTCTTAACTACTCTCCGGTTGGACACTCTAATCCATGGTAGGGCCTTCCCCAATCTAGATAACCCCACACTGTCACCTTGAGCGCTAGATGGTTCCACAAACACCACAATTTCATAGAGGCATTCAACTCCAAATATAACTCATAACAAATATTTAATCTAGCCAAAGTGCCACACACACTGTATGCACGCTGTCACTTTCACACACGTGGGGAAAAGCATAGATCTATTAAAGAACAAAGAGTATTTATGTAGACTCAAACCTAAGTGCCACCATGGCGTGCACGCTGTCACTTTCACACACATGGGGAGAGCAGAGATCTAATGAAGAACTTGAGTAGCAAAGTAGATCTACTTGATTACAAAGCTCATGACCACAACATGATCATGCATAGAGAGAGATGAACACATAGCTACCGGTAGAGCCTTTAGCCTCGAGGAAGAACTACTCCCTCCTCATCATGGGAATCAGCAATGGTGATGAAGATGGCGATGGAGATCGATGGATATGGCTTCGGGGGCACTTCCCCATCCCGGTAGGGTGCCGGAACAGAGACTTTCTATCCCCCGAATCTCCCTTTCAGTGGTGGCGGCGCTACGGAGGTTTTCGTGGATTTCTTCTGGATTCTGTAGGGTTTTTGGATCGGAGGATTCTTATAGGCGAAGGGGGAGGCCAAGGAGGCGGCCATAGGGCCCACACCCTCCCCAGGTGCGGGTCAGGCCTGGACGCGCCCAGGGGGGTCTGGCCACCCTCTGGTGCCTCTCCGTCCCTCCTTCCGGATTCGTGTCCCTCACAAAAAGTTACTGACTTTGGCTTTTGTCCCGTCCAATTCCGATAATATTGATTTTCTGCCTTTCTGGAACCAAAAACAGAAGAAAATAGGCAATTGGCATTGTGACAACTTGTTAATAGGTTAGTTTCAGAAAAGATATAAAAACACCTCAAAGAAAGACAAAGCAAAGCAAAGTAGATACTAAACAAGCATGGAGCATCAAAAATTATAGATACGTTTCCAACGTATCATGGATTTCCTGCTCCACACCACCAGTCAACACCTTCTGCTCCTCGTTGGGATCGACACTCCTATTTATTGAAAGTACTACGATACACCCCCTATACTTGTGGGTCATCAAGACTATTTTCTGGCGCCGTTGCCGGGGAGTGAAGCGCTATTGAAGAGTGGAACTGGTAAAGGAAACTTCTACTGTGAGTATTGTTTTTATTTTTGTTTGTTACTTTGTTTCCAATATGGATAACCCACTTGGTTTTCTGTTTGAGAAAACTACTACCACTGTTAGGGTAGTAGATGAACCACCACTTTTTGAGATAGATCCTTTTAAGATACCTACAAGTATTGTTGATCGTGTTATGGATAATTATTATTTTGGGGATGGAACTGTCCATCCTGGTGATCACTTGCTTTTTATCCATGAATTATGCGGGTTGTTTAAGTGTGCAGGTATCACAACTGAACAGGTGAAGAAGAAGTTACTCTCTATATCATTGAAAGGAAGAGTTGAAGAATGGTATAAGGTGCTGAAGAATGGACAATCCATGGAATGGGAGGAAATAGTACCTCTCTTTTATTCTAAATACTATCCTCCCAGTGAGATTCATAAGGATAGGAATCAAATATATAACTTTTGGCCTCGTGATGGAGAGAGTATAGCCCAAGCTTGGGGGAGATTGAAGTTACTAATGCTTAAATGTCCTATTCATGAACTCTCTAATAATATTATTATCAATAACTTTTATGCAAGGCTTTCTCTTCATGATAAAGATTTCTTAGATGCTTCTTGTGCTGGATCATTCACCCGTATGAAGTAAGAAGCTAAATGGGATCTCCTAGACCGTATTCAAGAGAGCACTAAAGCATGGGAGAATGACAAAGGAAGAAAGTCAGGTATAAATTATGATTATGAATGCATTAAATCTTTTATGGAAACTGTTGACTTCCGTGATATTAGTACTGAGTATGGTCTTGATTCTCAAAGTATTTCCAATTGTTTTAAGGCATCTGCCTCTTATATTGAGATTCCTAAAAAGAAGTGGGACGGGTACTATGCACCTTATAAAGATGTTAATCATGTTCCTGCTAGAAATACTGAAGTTTGTACTATTGATCATATTTTGCCTAAACCTTATGTTGAGAAAACACCTTTTCCAGCTAAGGTAAAGGAGTATTATATGATAATTAGTGCTGTTAACAAAAGTACAAAGAAAGCTGTTGAACCTGATGAACAAATAAATATTGAACCAGTAGTAGCCATTGAGAAAGATCTTGTCACTAAAAATGTAGAAGTTGGGCACATTGTCTTCTGTGAAGACGCTTCTAACATTGTCTCTCATCATAGTAAATCTAGGAAAACTAGTGTCCCTGTGCTTTCTGTGAGAATTGGTGATCATTGCTATTATGGTTTATGTGATATTGGTGCTAGTTCTAGTGCTATTCCTTATGTGCTTTACATGGAAATTATGCATGAAATTGGTTCTTGTGAGCTTGAGGACATTGATGTGGTTATTCACCTTGATAATAAGGAAATCATTTGCCCTATTGGTATTGTAAGATATGTGGAGGTTCTTTGTGGCAAGATTAAGTATCATGCTGATTTTCTAGTGCTTAGTTCAGCAGCTAGTAAAACTTGTTCGATCATTTTTGGTAGACCTTTCTTGAACACTTGTGGAGCTATTATAGATTGTAAAAAGGATAAAGTTTTAACTAGGTTTGATGGAGATTCTTATGAGTTTAAATTTTCCAAATTTGCTAAAGCTCCTTATGAAAATAGTTTGCCTAATGAATATTTTAGGGTGGAACAACTTGCTTCAATTGATCCAGTTTATGACCTTAGGCCTCTTTTTGATGATTGTAAGTATGCTCATTTTGATGATAAAGTTATTTCTTGTGACAATTATATTGTCAACTTTATTCGAAGTGCTACTGAAAGTTATTATGATAGAGGGAAACATGGTTTTATGCATCTCAATAATATTAAGTTTCCCCGCTTTATGTTGAAAGCTAGGAAGTTGCATTTGTTTTGTCTCCCTATGCTAGGGCCTTTTGTTTCAATAATTTGTTTCTTCATGATACCCCCTTGTATAGGAAGTGGGTTAAACTCAAATGTGTTGGATATTTGCTTCTTGATGCTCTTTTTCACTTCAAATCCATATCTCCTATGTGAGCATCTTTGAAATTATCAAGCCTAACTTAAAGGCATTAAATAAAAGTACTTCTTGGGAGATAACCCAATAGTTTTATCGAGTCTTGGAAGTTATTACCTGTAATAACCTCTTCTTATCCTTTTTGTTTGGCTTTTGTTCAAGATTAACTACTTTTGAGAAGTAGAGGAGTTGTGAAAAGTGGTTGTCCTGGGCAGATTTTTTGTGTTGCATTGTAAAAACTTGTGAAGGATCTCTGTACTTTGGATGAAGCTGTAATTTTCTTTGCTTGTTCTCCAAGTTGTTATGCAACTTTCATCAGTTTTGCACTTTTTGATTTGAGCAACAAAAGTTTTTCGAAAAAATCAATCTTTACCTGCTGGTCTGTTTTGATAGATTTTTGCCATCAATTGCATTTGCCTCTCATATTGATTCCCTTTCAGATTCTTTTGGGGCTTTTGGAAAGGAGTTACTACAGTAGCTTTTGTTTTTATGGATTTTAAGTTGAAGTTTGAACCTAATGGTTTATTGTTTTTGCATACACTAATGTTGCTAATAAAGATTGTGTGAGGCTTTGCCTGAAAGGAATTTTCAAGTGTTGGAGAAAAGGAATCTGCAGAGTTCATCTTTGAGTAGGTAAAAGTGGTGAAAACAGAAGGTTCGTGAAAAACCTTTTTCTTTATATTTTTGATGTTTTTATCACAAATGGAAGGTTACGAGACGAAACAGAGGAGGAAACGGAGCCTAGGTGGGCCACACCCACCAGAGGCGCGAGACCCAGCTGGTCGCGCCACCCCTGGAGTCCGTCTCTACCTCGTTTTCGCACAGTACCTTCTTTATGTCGTATAACTTCGTAATATATAACCCCCCGGATCCCCGAGGTTCGTATATCGTGTTCTCGTCGTGTTTTTGTTTCGATATGTTTCTGTCAGGAAATCTTCTCAAGTTTAAAGGCACCATGGTCTCCGCCAACGACAAGGGCAAGAAGACCGTGGAAGATGATCCTAAAAACCCCCAAGGAGGAGGAGATCTTGGTTGGGAAAGAAGAAGAAGACGTGAAGGAGGACGAGCATCCGGACACCCGCGGTACCGTTGCAAGCACTGGAGTGGTGGCAAACCGTACCAAGCTTAGGAGGACAACACCGATGTCTACAGGAGGGAAAACTCCGCGTCATATCCTTGATCCACGGTCACTTCCTTCACGCACCAAGAACCCCTTCCATACTCTCATTCATGAGCAACAATACCAAAAGATGCCCAAAGGGAGGTTGCCCTATGTTTGGGATCTGCCTCGTTCTAACCATGCAGGGAAGGAACACTCTAAGAAGGAAGAGTGAGGAAAGAATAACAAATACTAGGATTCTTGATGGTGCTGTGATGACGTCGGAGCACTTCGTCAGGAAACCCCAAGAGCAAGGTGTGAAGCAGCACAGCAGAAAGTCTTCCCTCAGTAAGAAACCAAGGTTATCGAACCAGTAGGAGGAAGGAAATGTCTCAAAGGTGTTGCAAGCAACATGGAAACCTGCACAACACAAACTCAAGATTTTGCCCCAACGAACAGTGAGGTTGTCAATCTCACCGGTTTGCTGTAACAAAGGATTAAACGTATGGTGTGGAAGGTAATGGTTTGCAGCAAGTAAACAAGTAACAGTGGAAGATGTATCAATGGTAAAGATTGGACCGGGGTCCATAGTTCACTAGAGGTGCTCTCCTTAGATAAACAACATGGCATGAAGGGTAAACAAATTACAGCGGGGCAATTGACAGGAACTGAGCAAGGCATAACAATGCAATACTAGACACAAAGATCCTATGATATTCGATTGGGAAATACAACAATATACATAGACCGCTATCCAAATGCATCTATGACTAGAAGTCCACCTTCAGGTTATCATCCGAACCCCCTCCAGTATTAAGTTGCAAGCAACAGACAACTGCTTTAAGCAACGTGTGTAAGGTAAACAATCCACTTGTTCCATGAACAAGAGACCATTGTTTTCTCCCTAGTCGCAACAACACATCTACAACCGTAGAGATTTTTGTCACTTCCCTTGGTAAATAGAGGCATGAACCCACTATAGAGCATAAATACCCCCTCTTGGAGTCACTAGCAACTACTTGTCCAAGATAGCTACTAACAACGGAGAGCATGCAATATCACAAACAACACAGACATGATAGAATCAATAAGACAAAAGCATTAATCAATCTGACATAGTAATCTCAATATCCATCGGATCACCGCAAACACAACATGCATGATTACAAATAGATTAGATCTTGATCATGAATGGAGCTCACAAGATCTATACATAAAAGCATAAGGAGGAGATACAACCATCTAGATACTACATGGACCCGTAGTCCAAGGTGGTGTAGGGTTTCGTAGCATGGAAAACAAAAAAATTCTACCGCATACAAACAAGCCAAGATCTATCTACTAGATTGTAGCAACGAGTCGATAGAATAACTCACCCTCGAAGATTCCAAAGTGTTTAACGAGAGCGGATTCTCGTGGGTGATGTAGTCGTACTCTTCCCGATCTCAAGATCGCGTAGACGATCCTTCCGGCGCTGCGTTCCGGCAGCGCTCCCGCAGTCGGTCACACGTTCGGTACTCGACGAAGACCTTCCTCTCCCTTGTTCCAGCAGGCAGCGGAGGTTGTAGCACTCTCCTCGCGATTCCGGCAGCACAACGACGTGGTACCGGAAGTAGAGGGGAGATCTCGCAGGGCTTCGCCTTAAGCCGGAGCGAGTATGGTGGAGTATGAGAGAGTCCTCGGTGTTCTAGGGTTTAGACACACCAAGGAGGAGGTGCTAGAGCCGGCGGCTAGGGCTTGGGGCAGACCAAGTCGGCGGCTAGGGCAACCCTAGGAGGCGGCGGCAGCTGCAGGAGGTGGTGGCGCCAAGCTAGGGTTTGCGGCAGGGAACTTGTGTGCTAGGAGGGGCAGCCCTGCCCCTCCCTTTATAGGTGGGAGGTGCGGCCAAGGGGAGGGGAGTCCCTCCCCAACTCGGCTTGGAGGTGGGCTGCCGGTTGGAGGAGGGAACTCCTCCCCAACTCGGTTTCCACCTCTCCTCCTCTTTCCAAAAACCGCCGTTTGACTTTTCAAACTAGCCGTTTGACTTTTCAAACTAGGATTTGAATAAACCCTTTATTTTGGACAGCGATGACACTTAGTACATGATGCAATCATTCCAACTTGTAATGACACATTCATGTACCCCTTCCCTTCCGGAGTGCCGGACATTCCCGAACCTTCTAGAACATTCCCGATGAAAACACCGGAATCATTCCCCAACTCCGAAACGAGACTTTCCTTATATGAATCTTATTCTCCGGACCATTCCGGATCTCCTCGTGATATCCCGGATCCCATCCGAGACTCCGAACAACATTCGGTCTCTTTCTCATCATTCCATAACTACTCAAACAACGTCGAATCCTTAAGTGTGTCTCCCTACGGTTCGTGAATTATGCGGACATGATTGAGACACTTCTCCGAACAATAAACAATAGAGGAATCTGGAAATTCATATGGCTCCCACATATTTCTACGATTACTTTGCGATCGAATGAACCACTTACATACGATACCAATTTCCCTTTGTCTCACGATAGTTTACTTATCCGAGGTTATGATTGTCGGTATCTCTGCATACCTAGTTCAACCTCGTTACCGATAAGTACTCTTTTCTCGTTCCCGTGATATGTGATCCCTTGTGAGCCAGTCACATGCTTGCAAGCTAATTGGATGACATTTCACCGAGAGGGCCCAGAGTATATCTATCCGTCATATGGATGGACAAATCCCACTCTTGATCCATGTGTCTCAACCAATACTTTCCGAACACTCAATGCCACCTTTATATCCACCCAGTTACGGTGTGGTGTTTGATGTCATCAAAGCATCCATCCGGTAAAGGTGATATGCATGATCTCATGGTCGAAGGAATTAGGTTACTATGTATCAGACAGCATATAACAATTGAACTATTGAAATGACTTGATCTTTATGCTACGCTTATCTATAGGAGTATGTCCATCATATCATTCTCCTAACGATATGATCTTGTTGTTAATAACATCTCAATGTTCATGATATGGAAACCACAATCATTCATTAACCAACAAGCTAGTGATGTATAGAGGCTTTACTAGGGACTTCCAATTAAGTTTACAAATCACACAAGTATTAATGTTTCCTTGTTAATACTATTATAGCATGAATGTAAACATTTATCATAAACACAAAGATATAATAATAACTATATTTATTATTGCCTCTAGGGCATATCTCCAACAGTCTCCCACTTGCACTAGAGTCACCTAATCTAGATTACATGGTAATATACCGAACACCCATGGCAGTTTGGTGTTGGTCATGTTTTGCCCTCGGGAGAGGTTTAGTCAACGGATCCGCCACATTCAGATCTGTGTGTACTTTGCAAATCTTTATATCCCCATCTTGGATATGTTCTCGAATAGCGTGAAAATGTAGCTTGATGTGCTTCAGCTTCTTGTGTGACCTTGGTTCTTGCGCATTGGCTATGGCGCCCATGTTATCACAGTAGATAGACATTGGGTCCAGCGCACTAGGAACCACACCCAGCTCTATAATGAACTCTTTCATCCATATCGCTTCTTGTGAAGCCTCTGAAGCAGCCATGTATTCCGATTCAGTTGAAGATCTTGCCACAACGCTTTGCTTTGCACTCCTCCAGCTAACTGCCGCACCATTCAAAATAAATACGTATCCATATTGTGATTTAGAATCATCCGGATTGGTGTTCCAACTAGCATCGGTGTAACCATTAACAACGAGCTGTTCATCACCTCCATAAGAAAGAACCATATCCTTAGTTCTTCTCAAGTACTTAAGGATGTTTTTGACCGCTGTCCAATGATCCACTCCTGGATCACTTTGATATCTGCTAGTTAAACTAACAGCATATGCAATGTCGGGTCTAGTACATAGCATGGCATACATTAGAGATCCTATGGCTGAGGCATAGGGAGTCTTACTCATCCTTTCTCTATCTTCTGCCGATGTCGGACTTTGAGTTTTACTCAAGGTCGTATTGGGCAACATGGGCAAGAACCCTTTCTTGCTATCGTCCATTCCAAACCTCTTTAGAACTTTGTCCAAATATGTACTTTGTGACAATGATATTTGGCGTTTTGATCTATCTCTATAAATCTTTATGCCTAATATGTAAGCTACTTCGCCAAGATCCTTCATTGAAAAACTATTATTCAAATATTCCTTGACACTATTAAGAAGGTCTACATCATTCCCAATCAACAATATGTCATCCACATATAGTATTAAGAATGCTACAGAGCTCCCACTCACTTTCTTGTAAATACAAGCTTCTCCATAAGTTTGTATAAAACCAAAACTTTTGATCACCTTATCAAAACGTTGATTCCAACTTCGGGATGCTTGCTTCAATCCATAGATGGACCATTGAAGTTTGCATACCTTGTTAGCATCCTTAGGATCGACAAAACCTTTGGGTTGCATCATATACAACTCTTCATCAATGTCTCCATTGAGGAATGTTGTTTTGACATCCATCTGCCATATCTCATAATCATAATATGCAGCGATTGCTAACATAATCCTCACAGACTTTAGCTTCGCTACTGGTGAGAAAGTCTCATCGTAGTCAACTCCTTGAATTTGTCGAAACCCCTTTGCGACAAGTCGAGCTTTATAGACAGTAACATTACCATCAGCATCTATTTTCTTCTTGAAAATCCATTTGTTCTCGACAGCCTTCCGGCCATCCGGTAAGTCCACCAAAGTCCACACTTGGTTTTCGTACATGGATCCAATCTCGGATTTCATGGCTTCTTGCCATTTATTGGAATTTGGGCTCATCATCGCTTCCTCATATGTCTCGGGGTTATCGGTGTTATCCACCAACATGACACTCATAACGGGATCATACCAATCTGGAGTGGTACGAGTTCTCGTTGACCTGCGAGGCTCTGTAGCAACTTCAACCGAAGTTTCATGATCATCATCATTAGCTTCCTCTCTTATTGGTGCAGGCACCACAGGAACTTCTTCCGGTGCTGCGCTACTCGCAATTTCGAGAGAAGGTTCGACAACCTCGTCAAGTTCTACTTTCCTTCCAGTCACTTCTTTCGAGAGAAATTCCTTCTCTAGAAAAGATCCATTCTTGGCAACGAAGATTTTGCCTTCGGATCTATGATAGAAGGTATACCCAATAGTTTCCTTCGGGTATCCTATGAAGACGCATTTTTTCGCTTTGGGTTCAAGCTTGTCCGGCTGTAACTTCTTTACATAGGCTTCGCATCCCCAAACTTTAAGGAACGACAATCTAGGTTTCTTCCCAAACCATAATTCATACGGTGTCGTTTCAACGGATTTAGACGGTGCCCTATTTAAAGTGAATGCGGCTGTTTCTAATGCATAACCCCAAAATGATAGCGGTAAATCTGTAAGTGACATCATAGAACGAACCATATCTAAGAGAGTTCGATTACGATGTTCGGACACACCATTACGCTGTGGTGTTCCCGGCGGTGTCAACTGCGAAAGTATTCCGCATTTCTTCAAATGCTCGCCAAACTCGTAACTTAGATATTCACCTCCACGGTCAGAACGTAGAAATTTAATCTTCTTGTTACGTTGATTCTCTACCTCACTTTGAAACTCCTTAAACTTCTCGAAAGTTTCGGACTTATGTTTCATGAAATAGATAAAGCCATATCTACTCAAATCATCAGTGAAGGTAAGAACATAACGATAACCACCGCGCGATGCTACACTCATCGAACCACACACATCGGTATGTATGATTTCCAACAATTCCGTAGCTCGCTCCATCATACCAGAAAATGGAGTCTTAGTCATTTTTCCCATCAGACATGCTTCGCATCTTTCAAGTAATTCAAAATCAAGTGATTCAAGAAGTCCATCAGAATGGAGTTTCTTCATACGTTTCACTCCAATGTGACCAAGACGACAGTGCCACATATAGGTCAAATTATCGCTTGATTTCAAACGTTTAGCCTCAATGTTATTAATATGTGTATTTCCACTATCGAGATTCAACAAGAATAGACCATCTATCAAAGGTGCATGTGCGTAAAACATATTACTCATATAAATCGAACAACCATTATTCTCGGACTTAAACAAGTAACCGTCTCGCAATAAACAAGATCCCGATATAATGTTCATGCTCAACGCAGGCACCAAATAACAATTATTTAAGTATAAAACTAATCCCGATGGTAGATGAAGGGGTAGCGTGCCGACCGCGATCACATCAACCTTTGATCCGTTTCCCACGCGCATCGTCACCTCGTTCTTTGCTAGCTTCCGTTTATTCTGCAGCACCTGTTTCGAGTTACAAATATGAGCAACCGAACCAGTATCAAATATCCAGGCACTACTACGAGTACTAGTGAGATACACATCAATAACATGTATATCAGATATACCTTTCTTCTTGATGTTGCCGTTCTTCAAATCCGCCAAGTACTTTGGGCAATTCCGCTTCCAGTGACCTTCTCCCTTGCAGTAAAAGCACTCAGTATCAGGCTTGGGTCCAGCCTTGGTCTTCTTCGTTGGCGCGGTAACTTTCTTACCACCCTTCTTGAAGTGTCCCTTTTGCTTAGACTTGCCTTTCTTGAATTTGGTGGTCTTATTGACCAACAACACTTGGTGCTCTTTCTTGATCTCCACTTCTGCAGACTTCAACATGGCAAAGAGTTCTGGCAAAGTCTTGTTCATGTTTTGCATGTTGTAGTTCATCACAAAGTTCTTGTAACTTGGTGGTAGTGATTGGAGGACGCGGTAAATCCCCAAAGCATTAGGAATCACAATACCCAAGCTTTGAAGTTTGTTTGCGTGCCCAGACATCTTAAGCACATGCTCACTGACGGAGCTGCCCTCTTCCATCTTGCAGTTAAAGAACTTTTCAGAAGCCTCATAGCTTTCAATTGCCGCATGAGTCTCAAAGATCAATTTGAGATCCTCGACAATATCATATGGGTCTGAATTCTCAAACCTTTTCTGAAGCTCCGATTCTAAACCATACAAGATAGCACACTGAACTGTGGAGTACTGAGTCTTCCGAGTGAGGTAAACATTCTTTACTTCATCGGCAGCATCAGCTGCAGGTGGGTCACCCAGTGGTGCATCCAGCACATAGGTCAAATTACCAGATGTGAGGACAATCCTCAAATTGCGGAACCAATCCGCGAAGTTGCTTCCATTGTTTTTCAACTTTTCTTTCTCTAGGAACGCATTAAAATTGATGGTAGGGGCTGCCATTGATCTACAACATATTTGCAATAGTTTAGACTAAGTTTATGACAAATTGAGTTCAAATTAATAATAAAATTAACCTAGGTGAACTCCCACTCAAAACAACATCCCTCACATTGTTTTAGTGATCACACGAACCAAATCCACCACATCAACACCGATCATCACGAGAGTTGACATAGTTTCAATGGCGAACAATCGACATGTTCATCATATCTACTATATGATTCATGCTTTACCTTTCGGTGATCCGTGTTCCGAGACCATGTCTGTACATGCTAGGCTCGTCAAGATCAAACCTTAGCTTCTGCATGAGCAAATCTGGCTTGCTCACGTTGTATACACTTGCGGAATCTAACACACCCGATCATCACGTGGTGCTTCGAAACAACAAGCTTTAGCAACGGTGCTAACTAAGGGTGAACACTTTATGACTTGAAATTCATGTGCATGAGGGATCATCTTATAATGCTATCGTCGTCTACTAAGCAATACAAGATGCATAAAGGATTAACATCACATGCAATTCAAAATATGTGATATGATATGGCCTTTCTTCTTTGTGCTTCCGATCTCCATCTTCTAGCACGAACATGATCTACATCATCACCGGCATTGCATCAAGGTCAATGACGCTTCTCCATGGTTGTCGTCCACTGGCTTCAACTATTACAACTACTTTGAATAGACACGCGGGTCTTAACATAAATTAAAGACAACCATATGGCTCCTGCCGGTTGCCAACTTACAATAAGGAACATTGCATACATCAAATATAATCACAATCATGGCCATATCACATCACAGCACACCCCTGCAAAACAAAGTTAGACGCCTCTACTTTCTTTGCATTTTTACGTGGTTTGGGGATTTCAATAAGTGTCGTTCTAACTTACGAACATGAACCACAACATTGATACTAGTATTGTTAATCACCCGTTGTAAATTGGATCTTAACTATGCTAGGAGAAACATGCACCCGCAAAGCCACTTATGCAATACAAGTTGCATGTCAAGCGTGGAGCAAGTCTCATGAACGATGTCATGTAAGGTTAGCCCGGGCCGCTTCATCCCAACATACCGCAAGATGCAAAGTACACAAGAAGCAATCGACAATAAAAGCATCAACGCCCACAATGACCATTGTGTTCTACTCGTGCAACAGATCTACATATAGACACGGCTCTGATACCACTGTAGGGTTTCGTAGCATGGAAAACAAAATTTTCTATCGCATACAAACAAACAAGCCAAGATCTATCTACTAGATTGTAGCAACTAGTCGATGGAATAACTCACCCTCGAAGATTCCAAAGTGTTTAACGAGAGCAGATTTTCGTGGGTGATGTAGTCGTACTCTTCCCGATCTCAAGATCGCGTAGACGATCCTTCCGGCGCTGCGTTCCGGCAGCGCTCCCGCAGTCGGTCACACGTTCGGTACTCGATGAAGACCTTCCTCTCCCTTGTTCCAGCAGGCAGCGGAGGTTGTAGCACTCTCCTCGCGATTCTGGCAGCACAACGGCGTGGTACCGGAAGTAGAGGGGAGATCTCGCAGGGCTTTGCCTTAAGCCGGAGCGAGTATGGTGGAGTATGAGAGAGTCCTCGGTGTTCTAGGGTTTAGACACACCAAGGAGGAGGTGCTAGAGCCGGCGGCTAGGGCTTGGGGCAGCCCAAGTCGGCGGCTAGGGCAACCCTAGGAGGCGGCGACAGCTGCAGGAGGTGGTGGCGCCAAGCTAGGGTTTGGGGCAGGGAACTTGTGTGCTAGGAGAGGCAGCCCTTCCCCTCCCTTTATAGGTGGGAGGTGCGGCCAAGGGGAGGGGAGTCCCTCCCCAACTCGGCTTGGAGGTGGGCTGCCGGTTGGAGGAGGGAACTCCTCCCCAACTCGGTTTCCACCTCTCCTCCTCTTTCCAAAAACTGCCGTTTGACTTTTCAAACTAGCCGTTTGACTTTTCAAACTAGGATTTGAATAAACCCTTTATTTTGGACAGCGATGACACTTAGTACATGATGCAATCATTCCAACTTGTAATGACACATTCATGTACCCCTTCCCTTCCGGAGTGCCGGACATTCCCGAACCTTCTAGAACATTCCCGATGAAAACACCGGAATCATTCCCCAACTCCGAAACGAGACTTTCCTTATATGAATCTTATTCTCCGGACCATTCCGGATCTCCTCATGATATCCCGGATCCCATCCGAGACTCCGAACAACATTCGGTCTCTTTCTCATCATTCCATAACTACTCAAACAACGTCGAATCCTTAAGTGTGTCTCCCTACGGTTCGAATTATGCGGACATGATCGAGACACTTCTCCGAACAATAACCAATAGAGGAATCTAGAAATTCATATGGCTCCCACATATTTCTACGATTACTTTGTGATCGAATGAACCACTTACATACGATACCAATTTCCCTTTGTCTCACGATAGTTTACTTATCCGAGGTTATGATCGTCGGTATCTCTGCATACCTAGTTCAACCTCGTTACCGATAAGTACTCTTTTCTCATTCCCGTGATATGTGATCCCTTGTGAGCCAGTCACATGCTTGCAAGCTAATTGGATGACATTTCACCGAGAGGGCCCAGAGTATATCTATCCGTCATATGGATGGACAAATCCCACTCTTGATCCATGTGTCTCAACCAATACTTTCCGAACACTCAATGCCACCTTTATAGCCACCCAGTTACGGTGTGGTGTTTGATGTCATCAAAGCATCCATCCGGTAAAGGTGATATGCATGATCTCATGGTCGAAGGAATTAGGTTACTATGTATCAGAAAGCATATAGCAATTGAACTATTGAAATGACTTGATCTTTATGCTACGCTTATCTATAGGAGTATGTCCATCATATCATTCTCCTAACGATATGATATTGTTGTTAATAACATATCAATGTTCATGATATGGAAACCACAATCATTCATTAACCAACAAGCTAGTGATGTATAGAGGCTTTACTAGGGACTTCAAATTAAGTTTACAAATCACACAAGTATTAATGTTTCCTTGTTAATACTATTATAGCATGAATGTAAAAATTTATCATAAACACAAAGATATAATAATAACTATATTTATTATTGCCTCTAGGGCATATCTCCAACAGGTGGAACTACTCATGATTCATACCGGAGGCTGGCATGATGTAGAAGAAGGCCTACGGGATGATATCCCTCCGGTAGGGTGCCGGGAAGAGCTTCAGACCCCCCGATCTAGGGACGATGGTGGCGGCGGCTACAGACGGTTTCGTGGAATATTGATCGGGTGTCTAGGGTTTTGGCATCGGGGGGAATTTATAGGCGAAGAGGCGAGGTAGGGGGGCCACCAGGGCGGCTGCATCCCCCTAGGCGCGAGGTGGGACCACCCACGTGGCCAAGGGGTGTGGCCCCCTAGTGATCCTCCTCCGTCTCATATTCTGGCTTCGTGTTGCCCATGGTAAAATATTGATTTTGGCTTTTGTCCTGTCCAATTCCGAGAATATTGATTTTCTGCCTTTCTGGAACCAAAAACAGGCAACTGGCACTGTGGCAACTTGTTAATAAGTTAGTACCAGAAAACATATAAAAACACCTCAAAGTGTGGACAAAGTAAAGCAAAGTAGATAGAAAACAAGCATGGAGCATCAAAAATTATAGATACGTTTGCGACGTATCAATTCTCGGTCCGACATGATCATGAACCGTATTGAGCATAACTCGGAGATGATTTGTACACTAGCCTTTGGGATTGAAGATTTGAGGGAACTGATTGAAGAGCTTATCAAGAGAACACCACCACCACCGAAGGAGTAATTCGTCATCAGGTTTGGCATCCCCTTGGCTTGATCCAAGCTTGGGGGAGTGTCGTGGTATCACATCATTATCTTTTATCTTTTTGTTTTTTAGTAGAGTTATATATTGCGTAGGGAAGTTATCTTATAGGTTGGTTTGCATTGTGGAAGTATCTCTCCTTTAGTTGGTTATCTATGTATCCCTTGGTGTGAGTGCCTGATACGTCGGAAACGTATCTATAATATTTTATGTTCCATGCTTGTTTACTATCTACTTTGCTTTCCTTTGTCCATACTTTGAGGTGTTTTTATATGTTATATGGTACTAACCTATTAACAAGTTGCCACAGTGCCAGTTGCATGTTTTCTTCTGTTTTTGGTTCTAGAAAGGCAGAAAATCAAGATTCTCGGAATTGGACGGGACAAAAGCCAAAGTCAATATTTTACCGTGAGCAACACGAAGCCAGAATACGAGACGGAGGAGGCTCACCAGGGGGCCACACCCCCTGGGCGCGCGGGTGGGCCCATCCGGCGCCTGGGGGGTGCAGCTGCCCTGGCGGCCCCCTGCCTCGCCTCTTCGCCTATAAAGTCACCCCGATGCCAAAACCCTAAACACCCGATCAATATTCCACGAAACCGTCTATAGCCGCCACCACCATCGTCCCTAGATCGAGGGATCTGAAGCTCTTACCGGCACCCTGCCGAAGGGGAGATCATCCCAGAGGCCTTCTTCTTCATCATGCTAGCCTCCGGTATGAAGCGTGAGTAGTTCCACCTTGGACTACGGGTCCATGTAGTAGCTAGATGGCTGTATCTCCTCCTTATGCTTTCATGTATAGATCTTGTGAGCTCCGTTCAGGATCAAGATCTAATTTATTTGTAATCACGCATGTTGTGTTTGCAGGGATCCGATGGATATTGAGACTACTATGTCAGATTGATTAATGGTTTTGTCTTATTGATTCTATCATGTCTGTGTTGTTTGTGACCTTGCATGCTCTCCGTTGTTAGTAGCTATCTTGGCCAAGTAGTTGCTAGTGACTCCAAGAGGGGGTATTTATGCTCGATAGTGGGTTCATGCCTCTAGTTTCCAAGGTAAGTGACATAAATCTCTTCGGTTGTAGATGTGCGGTTGCCACTAGGGAGAAAACAACGGTCTCTTGTTCATGGAACAAGTGGATTGTTTACCTTACACACTTTGCTTAAAGCAGTTGTCTGTTGCTTGAAACTTAATACTGGAGGGGGTTCGGATGATAACCTGAAGGTGGAATTCTAGTCATAGATATAGTTGGATGGCGGTCTATGTATATTGTTGTATTGCCCAATCGAATCTCATAGGATCTTTGTGTCTAGTATTGCATTGTTATGCCTTGCTCAGTCCTGTCAATTGCCCTGCTATAATTTGTTTACCCAGCATGCCATGTTTGTTTATCTAAGGAGAACACCTCTAGTGAAATATGGACCCCGGTACAATCTTTACCATTGATACATCTTCCACTGTTACTGTTTACTTGCTGCAAACCATCATCATCTTCCACACCATACATTTAATCCTTTGTTACAGCAACCGGTAAGATTGACAGCCTCACTGTTTGTTGGGGCAAAGTCTTGAGTTTGTGTTGTGCAGGTTTCCACGTTGCTTGCAACACCTCTGAGACTTTTCTTTCCTCCTACTGGTTCGATAACCTTGGTTTCTTACTGAGGGAAAACTTGCTGTTGTGCTGCTTTACACCTTGCTCTTGGGGTTTCCCGACGAAGTGCTTCACAGCACAATCAAGCTTTTCTGGCGTCGTTGCCGAGGAGGCTAAGGATGTCTTCACGAGGGGAGTCCTCCTCAACCTTTCTCTTTACTCTGTTTTTAGTTTGCTTGGTTTTGTTTGCCTATTTTTATCAAAAACTCCAAAAAAAATAGTCTAGTTTGGTTTGATTTATCTTATAAAAATATAAAAAAATTAGTTCCTACTCTAGTTGGCGGTCTGTTATTGCCTTGATTGGTCATGCTTTCTATCAATGGATGGTTTCTTTGAAACTAGTTATTACTGGCAAGGTGGGTTCACGGAAGAACAAAAGAATTATTATAAGGAACACCGTTTGTCACAAAAAGGGAAACACTTATGGGCACAAATTGATAAATTGAATACTATTGCTAGAGAGGTGTGTTCTACTTATAATGTTACTTATTGCTTTGATAAATACTGTTGCTGTAGGAGGTATAAACACCTCCCTTTCCAATGTGAGTATAATGATACCATATCCTCTTATGTTAAAAGAAATTATGACTTTTATGATGTGGAACAAATTGAAGAATTTATTGCCTTCAAGGGTGCATTCGAACTTGCCAGTTTGCTTGAAAATACTGATGATGCACCTTATGAATATGAGGTTTATGAGATACTTAAATTTTGATTTGATAATTACAGGGAATCAAATGGCTATATTCTTGAATATTTTAATAGATGCTTTCCACAAATGGAAGAGACTAATGCCTTGCGGGAGCCTATGGAAGAAGAAATTGTTGAAACTGGAAGCTCATTAGATGAAAAAGAGGAGGAGAGTGATGAACAAAAGGAGGAAGAATGGATTATCTACCCATGACTACCTTCTAATGAGAGTAACTCTTTATCCCTTACATTATTTGATTGTACCCCATGCTTACCAAAGGAGGATGAATGTTATGTTCCTGTGGATCCTTTTGAAATATCTACTTTGGGTAAAACCTGTGAAGGTTTTAATCCCACTATTTTTGAGCTTGATAGAAATTATATGTTTGTAGATCATGAAAAACATGCTTTATGTGATAGCTATATTGTTGAGTTTATTCATGATTCTACTGAAAATTATTATGAGAGAGGAAGGTATGGTTATATAATTTTTCATGGTACTGAAACACCTCTCTATGTGCTGAGAGTTTTGAAGTTACTCTTGTTTTATCTTCCTATGCTTGACACTTTGTTCTTTGTGAATTTATTTGTGTAGAAGATTCCGATGCATAGGAAGAGGGTTAGACTTAAATGTGTTTATAATTTGCTTCTTGATGCTCTCTTTTACTTCAATTCATATTTCTTATGTGGGCATCTTCTCAATCTTCTTGCGCCAAACTTAAAGGCGTTAAAAAAAGTACTTGTTGGGAGATAACCCAAGATTTTCCTTGAGTCTTGAAAGTTATTACTTCAGTAATGACCTCTCCTTATCCTTTTTGTTTGCTTTTTGTGCAGAGAATGACCTCTAATGAGAGGGAAGTAAGATTTGGGGAGTTGCTGCCCCGAAACAGATTTCTGTCCTCCACCATAAATATTCGTGAGGAGTCTCTGTAAGTAGGATTGAGCTGAAAATTTACAAATAAATTCTCCAGTATGTTAGATAACTTTCGTTAGTTCAACACTTTTTGATTTGAGCAACAAAAGATTTTCGGAAAAATCGGTTTCTACCTCTGGTCTGTTTTGACAGATTTCTGCCATTATTTACATTTGCTTCTTATTGATTCCTTTTTGGGTTCTTTTGGGGAAATTGATATTTTTTAAGGAATTGATACAGTAGCTTGTGTTTTTAGTGAAAAGTTTACTGTTCTAAAGCTAAACCCAAAGGTCTATTATCTTTTTAATACACTAATGTTGCTAATGAAGATTGTGTGAAGTTTTGTATGAAGGATAATTTCAAGTATAGAGAGAGAATGATGCAATGAGATGAAGAATGGACAAACTCTCAAGCTTGGGGATGCCACCCCGGTGTCACCCCAAGAAATATCCAAGAGGTACAAGCGTCAAAACTTGGGGATGCCCAAGGCATCCCCTTCTTTATCAATAAAAATCCCAGGTCTTTCTAGACACTTTGTTTCTATTGTTTCTTGCATTCTTGTGTTGTTCTTGGAGCGTCTTAGTTTTCGTTTGCTTTGATTAGTTTGTTTATTTTGCTTGAATAAAGTAGTTTGGACCCCCGTTCTCGCTGTGTTTCTTCAAATAAGTTGATTGGTGTTGGAAAGGAGTTGAAAGTTCTTGCTTGAAATAGTGCAAGAGGAGCTTGCTTTGACTGTGACTTAGACTTTATCATATCATGCTAGGTGTTGTTTTGACCTTATGCTTAGTGATTATTGTTGTAGCATGTCTTGTTCCAAACAATTGCGATTGCTTAGTGTGCCTTAAAAGAATCATGCGTTTTGAGCATACAAAAGCATAGTATTGTGGTATTCTCCTTTGATGCTTTGTTTGGGTTGACTTGGAACATGCTCACACCATGTTATGACTATGAACAAGTCACCATAGACTCTATGATCATTTAGTCCTTGACTTGAAGTACCACTCTATGCTTTGATTAGTAATGTTTTGTCGCTCTTCATGATTATGGCCATTATTGCTCTCTTAGTTGGTTGCTCTCAGTCTTTTGCTAGCCTCCACTTGTATGAGTAAGCTCTACTCATGCACCCAACTCCCAAGAAACCAAGTTATTCCAAAGTGTCCACTATAAACTCCTATGCATGGTGTGTTACACCATTCCAAGTATATTCTTGTTTTCAGCTATCTTCCAATTAAAAAGTATTTTGTTATGTGAAAACTTAGTGATTAAAGCCCTCACAAACTTGATGGAACA
Organism: Avena sativa; assembly: GCA_916181665.1. NCBI lineage: Eukaryota > Viridiplantae > Streptophyta > Magnoliopsida > Poales > Poaceae > Avena > Avena sativa. The sequence goes on from OV702284.1 coordinate 384,989,285, forward strand.
CTTTATATTCCTTGCCCCTAATAAACTTGAACCATTTTGTCATCTATGTTGTATATGCTTGCACTTATACGTTGGAATTATCAGAACCATCCTGTCACGGGGAATGTTTTCGTCATTGCACTTGTACTTTGTACAGAGTTGATAGCATGCTCTTTTGTCTATGGATGTCGCCGGTGTGAAATAAAGAGAGAGCTTGTAATTCCATGGAGTTATGTATTTTGTGTTAGAGAAACTCTTGGGCCGCTGGCCTAAGCCATTCCTAATCATGGTGGAAACTTGCAGCATCACCATAATGAGCATTCTGTGAAGCATCCTGATACGTCTACTTTCCCGAACACTTTTGCTATCGTTTCTCCTCTAAACATGTGTGATTTGGATACAACTAACACGGACTGACGCTGTTTTCAGCAGAATTACCTTGGTGTCTAGTTTTTCTGCAGAAAATCAACTATTAGGAAAAATCCCGGAAAATATGCCAAAAATTATATTTCGCAGAAGATCCACGGAGCCTGAAGACGAAACGAAGTGGAGGCCTGGGGGGCCCACACCACTGCCAGGCACAGGGGGGCAGCCCCGCGCCTAGGGGGTGCGTCCACCCCAGGCACCCCCTCTGGCTCCCTCTGCGCCTATAAGTTACCCCTTGACCCAAAAACCGGGGGGGTCGACATTTTTCCAGAAAGAGTTCCGCTCCGCCGCCACCATCAGAAACCAAGATTCGGATCCAGAAACTCCGTTCTGGCACCCTGTCGGGACAGGGAATTTGGAGAGGATCATCGCCATCGTCATCACCAACGCCTCTCCGTCAACCATCGATGTTTCCCTCATCCATGAGTGAGTAATCCCCCGCTGTAGGCTATGGGGATGGTAGGGATTGGATGAGTTCTATCTTGTAATCAAATAAGATTGTTAGGACATAGTGCCTAGTATCTCTATTAGTGTTATTTGGCTTTGTTGCAACTTGTTGTGCTTAATGCTTGTCACTATGGCCCGAGTGCCATGATCTAAGATCTGAACTTATTATTGAATCATTATGATAGTATTGTTTGTGATCTTATCTGCAAGTTGTGTACACATATCATTGTCCGAATCTAAAGGCCCCGAAGTGACAGAAATTGGGACAACCGGAGGGGATGGCTGTGGTGTGAGGATCACATGTGTTCATGGAGTGTTAATGCTTTGCTCCGGTGCTCTATTAAAAGGAGCACCTTAATTGCCAGTAGTTCCCTAGAGGCCCCGCTGCCACGGGCTGGCTGGACAGAAGATGTTGTGCAAGTTCTCATTGCGAGCATGTATGACTAGGAGCACGTGCCTAGGATTGTTTAGTACTTGGATGCTTATTCTTATTTATCTGTAATGCCCTAGATCTTGAAATTACATGTTTAGACTCGTCCATGCAACGCCCGTCCATCCATCCCTATGCCTACCGCGCTCGTATCCTACTGTTTGCTGCTACTATTACTATTGCTCATGTTTCGCTATTGCTGTTGCTACTATCAAACTATTTCTACTAATAAACTTCTGTGAGAAAGAACTATTTCCAGGTGCAGCTGAATTGACAACTCAGTTGTTAAGGCTTGCAAGTATTCTTTGGCTCCCCTTGTGTCGAATCAATAAATTGGGTAATACTACCCTCAAAGACTGTTGCGATCCCTTACACTTGTGGGTCATCAAGACTATTTTTTGGTGTCGTTGCCGGGGAGCATAGCTTTATTTGTAAGTTTACTTGGATCTATTATTGTTCACTCCTACTCCGTTCATCATGGGTAAGTCTCGTGATGGAAAGTTCCCTATTTTACCATCCACTACAAGAAGAGGTACAGTCCTAAACACCTCTGTAGCTCTTGATTCACTGTCTGTTATAAGTAAGCTTGTTACACCACCACCACATACTCATGCTACACACATGGCTACTACTGCTGAATCTGAAACTGCTTTTGATGCTCATGATGTTACTTCTACTGTGCTTGATGCGTGTGGTTCATTAGATCCTTTCCTAGATGCTACTATGGCTAGTCGAGGAAATACTGAAACTCCTAGTGAAGACACTGTTACACCTGTTAGCTCACCTGAGTCTATAGAGAGTTATGATATTAATGATGGTTACATTGAGTTCACTGATGAATTTGTTGAAGAGTGCCGAAACACACATGGTGCTAGTGCTATTAAGAGTCTCCTTGCTAGACGTACTATTATGCCTAAACTGTCCTCTGATCCTAAGTTTGCCACCTCTCCCATAGATATTAAAGATAAAGATTATGATTTCTCTCTTGATTTATCCTATTTGGACATTGTTGAGAAAGAACCTTTTTGTGGGACTGAAAATGAGAGCGTTGTGGCTCATATGAATGAGCTTTCTACTATGAGTGCTTTGTTCTCTGGTGATTTTAAGATGCGTAAGTACTTTGTTACTAAGATCTTCCCTTTTTCACTAAAAGGAGAATCTAGGGCTTGGTTTAATAGATTACCTCTTGGTTCCATTGATAGCCCTGATTGCTTGATTGCTTCTTTCTTCTAGAAATATTTTCCTCCCAGTGCTAGACATGCTGCTTTGCAGAGACTTTTTTATTTTAAATAGGGAGAAGAAGAGAAATTGCCTGAGTCATGGACAAGGTTTTGTGCCTTGATTCATGCACATCCTGGATGTCCATTGCCTAAGAATGAGCTTCTTGATATTTATTATAATGGACTAACTGATGATTCTAGGACCTACCTAGATAGCTTTTGCTGATTGTGTTTTCAGGAAAAGAACTCCTACATATGTTCAAGAATTAATGGCTAAGATAAGCAAGAATTATGATGATTGGACTTCAACTAGTTGTGCCTGAACCAGATCCAACACCAACACCAAAGAAGGGGGGAGTTATTGCATTAAATGATGAAGTGATGAAGGAAGCTAAGAAGTGTCTAAGGGAGAAAGGTATTAGAGCTGAAGATGTGAAGAATCTACCTCCTATAGAAGAATTATGTAAGCCAATTCCCCACTCATCTACTATTGAGGTACACTCTCTCCACTTTAATGAAGGTGATATTCCTTATGGTAAGCCTCCTGATCAATGCCTAGAGGAACTTGACACATTTATTGTTAAACAAAGTAATTTTAATAAACAAGTTCAGAATCATTTATTGGAAAACTCTAGAGATATTAATGAGTTGAAAGATATTGTGGAAAGAACTTCTAATGATATTAAAATGCTTTGTAAACACTTTCAAATGGTTCAAACCCAACTTGATCAACTTGCTAAGGTACAAAAAGATATGCTAGTTAATGCTTCAGGAGATAAACATGCTTATGGAATTAGAACTAGGAGTGGTATAGCTACTCAAGATCCTTTATATCCTGAAGGACACCCTAAAAGAATTGAACAGGATTCTCAACAAGGTGAAAGTAGTGGTAGTCCTTGTAAGAGAAAGAAAAATAAACATAAGGTAGTTGAGGAACCACTTAAACATGCTGTAGATACCAATAGTATATTTGTCTCTGATGTTGAAACTGAGAGTGATAATAATAATAATGATGCTCCTGATAAGGAGGAAGTTGAGGAAGAACCTGAGAATCACATTAAGAACACTAGGTACACTAAGGAAGATTTTATTGCTAAGAAACATGGTAGTGAGAGAGAACCTTGGGTGCAGAAACCTATGCCTTTTCCAGGTAAGAAACACAAGTCAAAGGAGGAAGAACACTACAACAAGTTTTGTGAGTGGATGAAACCTTTATTTTTGCAAATTCCTTTGACTGATGCTATTAAATTGCCTCCTTATTCAAAGTATATGAAGGATATTGTCTCTAATAAAAGTAATATTCCTAATGAGGAGATTTCTACTCTGCTTGCTAATTATTCCTTCAATGGTAAGGTTCCAAATAAAGTTGGTGATCTAGGTATACCAACTATTCCTTGCTCTATTAAGAACAATTATGTTAGAACAGCTTTATGTGATTTGGGAGCTGGAGTTAGTGTTATGCCTTTTCTCTCTACAAGAGACTCCAGCTAGAAAAGTTGATACCAACTGATATATCTTTGCAAATGGATGATAAGTCAACTACTATTCCTGTTGGTATATGTGAGGATGTTCCTGTTTAAGTCGCTCATAATTGCTTGGTTTTAACTGATTTTGTTGTGCTTGAAATGCCTGAAGATGATAATATGTCTATTATTCTTGGGAGACCTTTTCTTAATACTGCAGGTGCTGTTATTAATTGCAATTAAGGAAAAGTAACATTCAATATTAATGACAAAGAGCATACTGTTTATTTCCCCAAGAAGGTTGTTAAGAGCTATTTCCTGGATTCTATTGAAAATATTGAGAGCATCAAGGTTGGAGAAATATATTGTCCCATTCCATAAGAAAATTTTGAAACTATTATGATTGGGATCATTGCCATCAAGTATGAGGTAACATAATCACCTTGTGGAATGCAAAGTTTTGTTTCATATAAGATTGTTTTGGTAACAAGACTTGATCAACCTTGTTAACAAAAGGATTTTTATGAACAAAATAATGTTTTCACTATGTTTATACTTGCTTTTTTTATATTTCTCCTTCCTAGTCTTTGCCCTTTCTTTTGCTAGCTTTGGTTTTGTTAGTTGCTTGTTTGTTAGAGTGTCTTAGAACTTCTGTACTTTGGCTTTTGGTTTGCTTTTTTGCTTCTTCTAAAAAACTGTTTCTACGAGAAAATCAATTTTCATACTCTAAAAATTGGCCAAAAATAAAGTTTCCCGAAAAATCTCAGAAAATTCAAAATAAATTTTTCCTCGACAAAAGGGGCAAAGGGACACCTGGAGTGACCCAGGGGGACACCCCAGGCGCCCACACCCCTGGTAGGCGCGGCCTACCTACAGGTGGCGCCTAGGGGGATGTGGCCCACCTGGGCCCCTCCAAAGTGTCTCCTCCCAGCCATCTTCTTTCTCTCTCCCGAAAAATACCGGAAAACTTGCTCAAGCCCGAGTTCTTTCTATTATTGCTCGCGATTCCTATCTCCTTGCTTAGCCCCTCTTTGTTGTTGATTTTGGAGGGATTGCTCCTTAGTATGTGCCTCCTCCACTTGTCCAATTAGATTTGTGATTGATAGATTGTATCTTGAGTATTTTGCTGCTATAGGTGACAGGTTGTGTGAGCTTGCATGCTTGTTCCATGCTTAGAGATTTCATTTTGATGCATGTGTATCCCTCTAGAAAGTTCCTATAGTAGTTTCTCATCATTTATCAACTTGGAAATCACTTGGTTTGATGTTTGTCTAAAATTTCAGAAAAGAGTGGTCATGGACAACAACACATTTGGAGAGATATTTGAGGGTGATGCACCTAGGAGGGCAAGGCCTTCAAGATCATCCTCCCGAGCCAGCCCCTCATACAATGAGGATCTCATTACTCTGCGATTCGGAGACGAGGGAGATGAGGGGGATGCTCACCCTTCCACCTTTCCTTGCCCAACCTTTTTTGCAGGCTGCTGGGATTCTTGATGATTTTACAACCTTGGTTCGGAGGGCTCGACTAACAAGCCTTATGTGGGATGAGAGTCTGCAATATGCTACGCTCACTAAAACATTTGTGGAGAGTTTCTCCTTTACTAACAGCATGTTCAAGCCAGATGTTTCTTTCAAAATTTATGGCAGGTCTTACAATATGACATTGAAGAAATTTTGTGAGGCTCTGGGACTTGGTACAGCTGGGTCAGCAAAGAATATTCTAGCTCAACCCGCTGATTTGTTGGAGCTCTACCACGGGATAACTAATGATGATAACCATAGAGCTCAACGGGGAAAGATAAGAAATATTCAGCTTCCAGCCATCAAGTACTTTGCTTACTATCTTGCCACTAGTGTTCTTGGTAGGGAGAACACTAGTAATATTTCCAGCCATCATTTGGCTTTCTTAGCTGTTGCGCTCAACAATGAAACTAAGTACAATCTTGATTCTCTCATTGCTCGTCGCTTAACTGCTAAGGGACCCATTTATGGGGGAATTATTGCTACGCGTGTTGCTACTGCCTTGGACATTGCTGTTGATCCAAATGATACAGTTTTGGATCCTCAGAGGCTTGATCTTGCTGCCATGAAGGCGCACCACTTTGTCACTAATGGCTCTACCCTTGAGAACTTGGTTTATAAAATGTTGTTTATTGACAGGGAAGAGAGAGAGATCCCTCTACCCCAAACCACTTTGTTCAGTATTTCTCAGGGACCTTTGTCACGCTCTAAGGACGAGATGGATGACAAGTTGCGCTCTCTTAGCTTCCATGAACACTATCAGGAGGAAGCACCCTCGTATGACCCCGTTGTACACTACACAGGGGAGTCCTCGAGCTCGTACCTGGACGAGGGAGCCTCCTCGTCGTACTACGGAGGTGCACCCATTTGGGCACCATGGGATTGAGCCCCACTTAGGCCAAAATCCTAAGCTTAGGGGGAGGTATACCGACATTACACTCATCTATATATCATGTTCGGTCGGTTCTTTGTATATCCATTGTTTCACTTTCTTTTTGGTTCTTGTTGCTTCTTTCTCAAAAACACAAAAATACCAAAAATATTTTCGTTGTTTCTCTTGGTTTGTTTCTTTGCTTTGGTTTGCTTTAAAAGAAAAATCCAAAAAGATTTTGCTTTGCTTGGTTTTTTTTCTTTATTGGCTTGTTTGAAAAAAAATCGAAAACACCAAAAATATTTGTTGTTCTTTGGTTTTGTGAGTTCTTCGCAGGGTTCAGCCGTCCTTAGTGGATCTTGGTTTCATGTTATTATTCAGGTCACACAAGTGAAGGGAAATAATGAAGATTAAGACAACTTGAGGTGTGGTAAGAGGCTGGTAACGAACTCTATTTGTTTTAATTTTTGTACATATACTCATCATTGTGATCATGCTTAGTCTATTCATTGTAAGGAGTGTGTTACTGATGGATGCTTAGTAGTTTTTGCTTGTCTATGATTAGCTCCAGCTTGCTAATAGTTTGTAGCATGTCATATGAATGTTTGCTTGCATTGTTTTATTCATATTTTGGTATGATATTGTGGTATCCTTCTCTGGAAGTTTCATGTGAATCGACCTAGCACATGCTCACACATGCATATGACTAAACAATAGTCAGTAAGCCTCGATGATTTATTTTGTCTCAAAGTTCTTGTATCACTTTTATGCCATAATTAGTCCTGTTTTGTTGCAAGCATAATTATGACATTTATTGCTCTCTCGTTTGTCGCTCCATCTCTATTGCTAGCCTTCACTTACACTGAGTATGAGCTCTACTTGTGCATCCAACTCCCCAAAACCAATATTGCCAACAGTGTCCACCATACCTACCTATTAGCATTTGCTATTTGAGTCCATATTCTATATGCCTTGTTTTCTTCCAAATAAAATGTTTGTCTGTTTTGAGAAAGTTAGTTAGTAAAGCTCTCACGAACTTGATAGCACACTTTATTCCTTGCACTTAATAATCCTAAACCATTGCGACCTGTCCATGAAAGTTATATGCTTGCAAATTATATGCTTGGAGTTAGCAGAACCGTGCTGTCACAGGGAAAGTTTTCAACAGTTATGAATACCTATCTAGTTGATACCTTGCTATTTTGTTTGCGGATGTCGATGGTGTGAAATAAAAGGGGAGCTTGTGAGTTCATGGAGTATATATATATATATATATGTGTGTTAGAGAAACGCCTAGGCCGCTAGCCTAAGCCATGCCTAATCATGGTGGAAACTTGCAGCATCACCATAATGAGCATTCTGTGAAGCATCCTCAATAAAAAGTTATGCACATAGTAAATAAAAAGATCACTGAGATGCTCATTGTCTGCTTGCCTTGTCATTTTGATCACGGGATAGCTCCTGTATCATGTGCAAGGGGTACCCATTGACGGTTCTCTATGATATGCATGTATGTACAATGACAAGAACTTGTAGGTAACCAAAGTTGAGTAGCATACGGAGCGGCCCTTGATACGTTGGAAACGTATCTATAATTTCTGATGCTCCATGCATGTTTTGTATCTACTTTGCTTTGCTTGTCTACACTTTGAGGTACTTTTTACATGTTTTCTGGTACTAACCTATTAACAAGTTGCAACAGTGCCAGATGCCTGTTTTCTGCTGTTTTTGGTTTCAGAAAAGTTAGTAAAGAAATATTCTCGGAATTGGACAGGACAAACGTCAAAGTCAAGTACTTCCCGTGGGGAACAAGAAGTCTAGAGGAGAGCCAGAGGGGCCAGCTAGGGGGCCAAACCCACCCCAGGTGTGGGTGGGCCCAGCCCCGCGCCTGGCTAGGGTTTGGGCACCCTGGCCACCTCCTCGGTCTCTCCCTTCGCCTATAAGAAGCCCCCGATGCAAAAACCCTAAGCACCCGATCAAATATCCACGAAACCATCTGTAGTCGCCGCCACCATCGTCCCTAGATCGGGGGGATCTGAAGTTCTTCTCGGCACCCTTCCGGAGGGGATATCATCCCGGAGGCCTTCTCTTAGGTATGATGCGTGAGTAGTTCCACCTTGGACTATGGGTCCATGTAGTAGCTAGATGGTTGTATCTCCTCCTTTGTGCTTTCATGTATAGATCTCGTGAGCTCCGTTCATGATCAAGATCTAATCTATTTGTAATCATGCATGTTGTGTTTGCGGGGATCCGATGGATATTGAGATTATTATGTTGGTTTGATTAATGGTTTTGTCTTTATGATTCTATCATGTTTGTGTTGTTTATGATCTTGCATGCTCTCCGTTGTTAGTAGCTATCTTGGCCAAGTAGTTGCTAGTGACTCCAAGAGGGGGTATTTATGCTTGATAGTGGGTTCATGCCTCTAGTTTCCAAGGGATGTGACAGAAATCTCTTCAGTTGTAGATGTGTTGTTGCTACTAGGGATAAAATAATGGTCTCTTGTTCATGGAACATGTGGACTGTTTACCTTACACACTTTTCTTAAAGAAGTTGTATGTTGCTTGCAACTTAATACTGGAGGGGGTTCGGATGATAACCTGAAGATGGACTTCTAGTCATAGATGCAGTTGGATGGCGGTCTATGTATCTCGTTGTATTGCCCAATCGAATCTCATAGGACCTTTCTGACTAGTAATTGCATTGTTATGCCTTGCTTAGTTCCTGTCAATTGCCCTGCTGTAATTTGTTTCCCTTCATGCCATGTTGTTTATCTAAGGAGAGCACCTCTAGTGAACTATGGACCCCGGACCAATCTTTACCATTGATACATCTTCCACTGTTACTTGTTTACTTGCTGCAAAACATTACCTTCCACACCATACATTTAATCCTTTGTTAGAGCAAACCAGTGAGCTTTACAACCTCACTATTCGTTGGGGCAAAGTCTTGAGTTTGTGTTGTGCAGGTCTCCGCGTTGCTTGCAACACCTGTGTGACGTTTCCTTCCTCCTTATGTTGTTTATCTATAGCAGAGCTTGCTCCTAATTATGAGATTGCTGGAGCTTCTTTAGTTCATATGTTGGAGGCTAGGTTTCTTAGTCTTAACCCCTTCATACTATTCTTGTTCCTAAAACTAAAAGATGAAAAGAATGCTGAAAAGAGAGAGTTCATCCTTGAAACTTTATCAAAAGAATTTCATGATGTTGCTAGGGAGGCCAAAAAAGTTTGTGAACGTTTAAATATGCTAGGTTCAAGTGTAGATGTTGTGGGTATTTCTGATAAAACTAAGCCCAGAGAGGAATTCAATATATCCATACCCTTTAAGCTTGTTGGAATGCATGAAGCCTTTGAAAAGAATTTTGATTGGATTGCCTATGAAAATCTTTTTGATGAAGGTAGTACACCAAAGAGAGATGAGAAAGGATCCTCCAAAACCCATTGTCACATCCCAAAATTTTCCAAATTTTGAAATGTGAAAAATAAATAAACAAAATAAAACTTTGTTGAAATTCAGGGTAAGAAGAAACTTTTTGATTCCAATTGGAAGTATCAAAACCTATTTTGATCAAATAAAATCCTAAAGGGATTTAAAAATATAAATAAACAATAAAGTTAAAATATTTGGAATCACTATTTTGGATCATTTAATAAAAGATTTGGTTTCCAAAAGAAAGGGTAGAATTATAAATAAAGATTATTTTAATGAGCCAAATTAAATCTTGGCCAAGATTTTGAAATAAAATATTTCTATTTGATAAAAAGAATAAAAGTCTATATAAAATAATGAGGTTTTATTAATATCCAATTTTTTTAAAGTAAAGGCTTTTCCATTTTAAATAAACACTAAAACTTGTTAATTTATTTTAAATAAGATTTCCAAGTGTTTTATATTTTCAAATAGAACCTACGGAAATAGTTTTAGTATTGTTTTAGATTTCAAATAAAGTTTTAAATAAATAAAATCCTATTTGAATTAATAACTAAGGACTATTTATTTAATTATTAAATGGATCCTAAAAAGAATAAAAATCATTTTGTTTGACTTTGGTTTGTGTTGTTAAACAGAATTAAAACTTACACAAAGTTTAGCAAAGGTTTGAATTCATTTGAGTGTTTGAATTGTTTGAATAAAATCAAAACAGAAAATCAAATAGAAAAAGAAAAAGCTTACAGAATAAAAAAAGTGAAACAACACAGCCCAACTAAGCAAGCCCATCAAGGCCCAGTCCAGCTCACCAGCTCTCACCACGCGCGAAACGTTTTTTCACCCACACACGCACCCACACAGACGCAGACAGGCAGGCCCCACTCTTTCCCCCTCCACCTCGCTGACAGACAGGTCCCACGCCACCTCAGCATCATCAACCTCGCGCCAGCCATTCCTCCTGCCGTTGCCGCCGAGTTACTGCCGGCATCAATACGCGTAAATGGCTGAATAATTCCTCGCTGTGATCACGCGTACTTACTCGCCCCTCTCCCCTCTCTCTTTACCCCCAAGCCACGCTCCCTCTCGGCCACCAGGCTGCACGAATTGCACGCCCAAGCAACCACTGCTCCGACGAGCTCCTCCGTCGATTCTGGCGATGCCTGACCGTACCCTGCCCCCTTGTGCACACGAGACTACTCCCCAGACCAGTGCGCATCTACCGGTGATTCCATCTTAGCCGCGCTTGCCCCAGAGCGTCGGCAAGGACGAACTCTGAACGCCGCCGACGCCTGCCACCTCTCCGGCGACCCCTCCCCGTAAGAACAGATCGCCCCTTTCTCTCTGCTTGTAAGCCGCATGTTCATCATCTTCACGCGCACCTAACCGTGTCATTCTTTTGCTTTCGCATGGCCTATAACCTCGCCTCCAACAATGACCAGACGGACCCGACGGTGAACCCAACTTCGGCGAGCAATCCCTCTGGAATCCGTGCGCCCCTTGACGAACAACCGCTACGTTGAGCTTCACCACAACCGTGCGAGCACGGTGAGCACCTCCGTTCCCCCTCTTGCTTCCTAGTTCACCGGCGACGACCACGTCTGAGCGCTGCCGCCAGAGCGCCGCCGTCAGCGCCGCTCGAGTTTGGTCAAGTAGTTTTACACCGTTAGATATTAATCCTGCGGCTAAGATTAGAACTTAGACGAAGGGGTATGAGCCCATCTGAGCCACTAGATCTAACTTAAATCCTACGGTTCGCAGAGGCCGATCCGCACGAAACGATACCGGCCAATTAGATTACACCGCGTGGCACTGGGTTTGTTTAAAACAGAATTTTGAATATGATTAATATGCAAACTTGTAAAATTCATAACTTTAAATATACACGTCCAAATTTTGCAAATTTTATATCAATGGAATCAGTAGAACAAGTACTTTGCAACCATGCAATTTTTTTAATGATTTGCTTCTGGAAAATTGGTTGAAATTGCAGAAACATGTGTAGGCTTATTTTGAATATAAAAATTGTTCTAGATAAAATTTTGATGTGAAATCTTTGCAAAATGGATTGTTGTGAACCTACTGACCCTAGGAACCAACTTATGGATTTAAAAATGTATTTTGTGAAGTTTAGGAATAGATATTTGAATTAGCTCATTTCTAGTCCAATAAAAATATTGATAATGATTTAGAAATGATTTTTGAGTAAAACCTTTGGGAAATGATTTGATTCAAACCTTCTGACCTAAACACCAAGTTTTGTGAATTAACAACTTATTTGATGAACAAAATAAACTTATTGCTTTGATAAAAGCATTTTCAACCACATAAAATATTGATTAGATTTAGAAATGGTCGATAGATAAAACCTTTTGCAAATGGTTTTACCACTTTAGAAAATGACCACTTTGAACTTTATAATGTTTAGAGCTTAGTAGAAACCACCTTTGCAAATAAAACTATCCTTTGCATGCTTGCATGCATGACCTTGTTTCTATTATTTTATGTGTGACAAATTGTTTGAATGTTGTGTTGAATATGTGTTTGCTTGATTGAATTGTAGTGAAGTTAGAAGAGTGTGATATTTGCAAGATCAAGAAGTGAACCAACATTCTCTACTAAAAAGGCAAGTGACACTATCATCCATGTCCTACTATTTTCAATACACTTAGTGGAATTTTTGTAGTATGCATGATAGGGTTACTATGTTACTATGCTATGCTATGTCCTATTAGGATATCCTTTATATCTTCCTTAGTGAAAACATAATAGTTGTAGTATGCTTAGCCCTGCTATAGATTTGGGGTGGAATACATGTTATGATTATATGAAGTGTTGGAAAAATATATGTTTTATATAATAAAACAAGTACTCAATGAATCACCTGGGTGGAATGTGGATACTCAATTGTGGATAAGATGGCAACGAAGGGAACCATGTATATATGGCTATCTTTTTCGTATGTGCACTAGAAGAAAGCCACCCAGGAACTTAGAGACTGAACATGTTTCTCGTACAGTGGCTTCCGTGTACAGCCACATGCTAAATGGGCTCTGGCTTAGTCAACTACATAGTGGAAGACCCATGCATTGGCATCTTCAGGTTAACTAGATTTGTGCTAGGGAACTTGAAACCCGACATAGGCGCCTGGATGACAACCTAGCATTGTGTATTGGGAGGACTTCTATGGAAAGACTTTGTCACATTCTCGATCTGCCGGTACTCCATTTGGTGTGTACTTATCCAGTGGCCACTGGTGGCATCAAGACGAGATTGTGTCATGTGGGTAAAGTGTACAACTTCTGCAGAAGATCAAATTCTAAGTACTTAGTCGTGTCCCCGGTTATGGACAATACTGAGCAACTAAGGCCTGAAGCTATGGAAGATCTCGACATTCCAATTTCTCAAAGTTAAAAACTTGAGGGTGACAACAAGGGATTTGAAGCACTTGGAGTTTTCCAAGAAGTTCAGAAAGTTTTTGACAAAAGATTAAAACTATTTTGAAAAGATAGGACAAAACTATATTGGTTTCTGCAAAAGAGCCTAAACCCTACTTAGCCAAATATGCATGTAATGATAGGATCCACTTATATCTACATAGTAGTGAAACTTGCCAATACAATTCAAATGTATTGACCCTTGTGGCTGCAACTTATTATGTTGCAGGTTTGTTTGATGTTAGTGAAGTGTGTTGAATAGGATTACAAGTCTACAACCAACATGTTTGCCTGTGGCACTTTGAAGATGAAGGACCCCATGCTTATAGATATTCTGCTGCAATGTAATGTGATAGCCAAATGAGCTATGTAAGATGTAAAGAATTATTTTATTCCTGGTTATAAAGTTGTATTATGACCTTTGTTTCTTGATATTACATCTTAACTGTGGATGCTAGCTATTGATCCAGGGACTAGCATTGTAAACACAGGGATCTCTACCTTATTAAAGGTTGGGAACCTTACAGATGGTATCATAGCACTGTGTTGCCTATAGGATTGTAACCCTAGGATTGGACAAAACCCCTTAGAAAAATAGGAGTTGTATTTGTTCCAAAACTTATTTACAAACAATCTTGTAAACTCTTTCCTCAACCATTTTGGTTTTTATTCTACATCTCTTCTATTTCAAAATTGATGGACAAAACCTACCCCATGGCCAAATACTTCACCATGTGCAAAAGATTTCATCAACTCTAATGACTTCAACATCTTCAACCTTGGATATCAACTCTAATGACTTCAACATCATCAACTCTAATGACTTCAACATCTTCAAGTGTTTTCAACTATAGTTTCACCAAGGACTTCAACTTAGACATCACTAAGGACTACAAGTGAAAAACCAAGAGACATTAGAATTGCCTACCAAAGACATTGATACCAAGTTAGAGTATGGATCATATTGACCTATGAGGTATGATTATACTAAGTTATTATTTTCAAGAAAACTTGTTGTTTCCTTCAACTCATGAGTTAAGCTCATAAGTTGTTAAGTGGATAGTTGCTTGTTGATTGTTTGATTGTTTGATTGAACTTGGTTGTTTTTGAGTTGTGTGTTAAAACTTCTTAAAAACCTATCCACCAATACTTATCCCTATCAAACCAACAGATGCCTCCTCGTCGTGCCAACCCCAACCAAAACAACAACATCACCCCTGAGATGCAACAGATGATGGCAGCTCAGACACAACTGATGCAGCAGATGACCACATATATACAGAATCAGAACAACAACAACAACAACAACAACAACAACAACAACAACAACAACAACAACAACAACAACAACAACAACAACAACAACAACCATAATAATCCTCCAGCACTTGACATGCTCACCAAGTTTCTGAAACTTAGGCCTGCAAGGTTCTCTGGAACAACTGATCCAATGGAAGCTGATGATTGGTTACGTTCAGTGAACAAAGACTTAGTGACTGTTGGCTGCACCGATGAAGAAAAAGTTAGGTTTGCAGCATTTCTGCTTGAAGGACCAGCAGCAACATGGTGGGACAACTTTCAAATCACCACTCCCCTTGAAGATGTAACTTGGGCTATCTTTGAAGATGGATTCAGAACAACTCACATCTCACCTGGAGTGATGTACTTGAAGAAAAAGGAGTTTCACAATCTGAAACAACGTCACCTCAGTGTGGCTGAGTATATTGAAGAATTCAACAATCTGGCACGCTATGCACCAGATGAAGTTGATACAGATGCTAAGAGAAAGGAGAAATTTCTTGAAGGACTTAATGATAAGTTGAACCTGCAGCTAGCTGTTGCCTATGTCCCAACTTATCAATCACTCTGTGACAAAGCCACCATTTTGGAAAACAAGATGAATCAAGTTGAGAACAGAAAGAGGAAGCATAAACTCAAGAATCATTCAGGATCATCAAAGAAGAAGCATTCATTCAAAAGGAGCAATGAAGATTCTGAACCACATCAGTATCACCACAACAACAATGGAAGTGAAAATAATGGAAATGATACTGACAATGGAGATGACCTTGGTCAGAACCAACATGACACTTTCAGGAAGAAAGATATTAGCCAGTTGCAGTGCTATAATTGTAAGGAGCTTGGACACTATGCATCAGACTGTCCCGAGAAGAAAAAGAAAAAGGATGCTAGAAGAGCCAGTGGAAATGACTCCAATGTGACCTAGAAAGGACATGTGAACCACATTTAAATGGATGGAAACTTTGAAGAGATATAAGAAGTGGATGTCAGGAATAAGTTAACTCAGGAGATCAAATAAGGATTCCTTGTCTGGATATCAAGTGTTGAACCCATAGTCAAGTGAACCATCAATGTAACCCTATGAAACTTTATTTTTAAGGGTGGTAGTGCCCTAGTTGTCTTCAAGCCAACTTGTAACCCTAGCCTTCCCAAATCTCGGGACGAGATTTATTTTAAGGGTGGTAGCCTGTCACATCCCAAAATTTTCCAAATTTTGAAATGTGAAAAATAAATAAACAAAATAAAACTTTGTTGAAATTCAGGGTAAGAAGAAACTTTTTGATTCCAATTGGAAGTATCAAAACCTATTTTGATCAAATAAAATCCTAAAGGGATTTAAAAAGATAAATAAACAATAAAGTTAAAATATTTGGAATCACTATTTTGGATCATTTAATAAAAGATTTGGTTTTCAAAAGAAAAGGTAGAATTATAAATAAAGATTATTTTAATGAGCCAAATTAAATCTTGGCCAAGCTTTTGAAATAAAATATTTCAATTTGATAAAAAGAATAAAAGTCTATATAAAATAATGAGGTTTTATTAATATCCAATTTTATTAAAGTAAAGGCTTTTCCATTTTAAATAAACACTAAAACTTGTTAATTTATTTTAAATAAGATTTCCAAGTGTTTTATATTTTCAAATAGAACCTAACGAAATGGTTTTAGTATTATTTTAGATTTCAAATAAAGTTTTAAATAAATCAAATCCTATTTGAATTAATAACTAAGGACTATTTATTTAATAATTAAATGGATCCTAAAAAGAATAAAAATTATTTTGTTTGACTTTAGTTTGTGTTGTTAAACAGAATTAAAACTTACACAAAGTTTAGCAAAGGTTTGAATTCATTTGAGTGTTTGAATTGTTTGAATAAAATCAAAACAGAAAATCAAATAGAAAAAGAAAAATCTTACAGAATAAAAAAAAGTGAAACAACACAACCCAACTAAGCAAGCCCATCAAGGCCCAGTCTAGCTCACCAGCTCTCACCACGCGCGAAACATTTTTTCACCCACACTCACACCCACACAGACGCAGACAGGCAGGCCCCACTCTTTCCCCCTCCACCTCGCTGACAGACAGGTCCCACGCCACCTCAGCATCATCAACCTCGCGCCAGCCATTCCTCCTGCCGTTGCCGCCGAGTTACTCCCGGCATCAATACGCGTAAATGGACGAATAATTCCTCGCTGTGATCACGCGTACTTACTCGCCCCTCTCCCCTCTCTCTTTTCCCCCAAGCCACGCTCCCTCTCGGCCACCAGGCTGCACGAATTGCACGCCCAAGCAACCACTGCTCCGACGAGCTCCTCCGTCGACTCCGGCGACGCCTGACCATACCCTGCCCCCTTGTGCACACGAGACTACTCCCCAGACCAGTGCGCATCTACCGGTGGTTCCATCTTAGCCGCGCTTGCCCCAGAGCGTCGGCAAGGACAAACTCTGAACGCCGCCGACGCCTGCCACCTCTCCGGCGACCCCTCCCCGTAAGAACAGATCGCCCCTTTCTCTCTGCTTGTAAGCCGCATGTTCAGCATCTTCACGCACACCTAACCGTGTCATTATTTTGCTTTGGCATGGCCTATAACCTCGCCTCCGACAACGACCAGACCGACCTGACAGTGAACCCAACTCCGGCAAGCAATCCCTCTGGAATCCGTGCGCCCCTTGACGAACAACCGCTACGTTGAGCTTCACCACAATCGCGTGAGCACGGTGAGCACCTCCGTTCCCCCTCTTGCTTCCTGGTTCACCGGCGACGACCACGTCTGAGTGCTGCCGCCAGAGCGCCGCCGTCAGCGCCGCTCGAGTTTGGTCAAGTAGTTTTACACCGTTAGATATTAATCCTGTGGCTAAGATTAGAACTTAGATGAAGGGGTATGAGCCCATATGAGCCACTAGATCTAACTTAAATCCTACGGTTCGCAGAGGCCGATCCGCATGAAACGGTACGGGCCAATTAGATTACGCCGCGTGGCACTGGGTTTGTTTAAAACACAATTTTGAATCTGATTAATATGCAAACTTGTAAAATTCATAACTTTAAATATACACGTCCAAATTTTGCAAATTTTATATCAATGGAATCAGTAGAACAAGTACTTTGCAACCATGCAATTTTTTTAATGATTTGCTTCTGGAAAATTGGTTGAAATTGCAGAAACATGTGTAGGCTTATTTTGAATATAAAAATTGTTCTAGATAAAATTTTGATGTGAAATCTTTGCAAAATGGATTGTTGTGAACCTACTGACCCTAGGAACCAACTTATGGATTTAAAAATGTATTTTGTGAAGTTTAGGAATAGATATTTGAATTAGCTCATTTCTAGTCCAATAAAAATATTGATAATGATTTAGAAATGATTTTTGAGTAAAACCTTTGGGAAATGATTTGATTCAAACCTTCTGACCTAAACACCAAGTTTTGTGAATTAACAACTTATTTGATGAACAAAATAAACTTATTGCTTTGATAAAAGCATTTTCAACCACATAAAATATTGATTAGATTTAGAAATGGTCGATAGATAAAACCTTTTGCAAATGGTTTTACCACTTTAGAAAATGACCACTTTGAACTTTATAATGTTTAGAGCTTAGTAGAAACCACCTTTGCAAATAAAACTATCCTTTGCATGCTTGCATGCATGACCTTGTTTCTATTATTTTATGTGTGACAAATTGTTTGAATGTTGTGTTGAATATGTGTTTGCTTGATTGAATTGTAGTGAAGTTAGAAGAGTGTGATATTTGCAAGATCAAGAAGTGAACCAACATTCTCTACTAAAAAGGCAAGTGACACTATCATCCATGTCCTACTATTTTCAATACACTTAGTGGAATTTTTGTAGTATGCATGATAGGGTTACTATGCTACTATGCTATGTTATGTCCTATTAGGATATCCTTTATATCTTCCTTTGTGAAAACATCATAGTTGTAGTATGCTTAGCCCTGCTATAGACTTGGGGTGGAATACATGTTATGATTATATGAAGTGTTGGAAAAATATATGTTTTATATAATAAAACAAGTACTCAATGAATCACCTAGGTGGAATGTGGATACTCAATTGTGGATAAGATGGCAACAAAGGGAACCATGTATATATGGCTATCTTTTTCGTATGTGCACTAGAAGAAAGCCACCCAGGAACTTAGATATTGAACATGTTTCTCGTACAGTGGCTTCCGTGTATAGCCACATGCTAAATGGCTCTGGCTTAGTCAACTACATAGTGGAAGACCCATGCATTGGCATCTTCAGGTTAACTAGATTTGTGCTAGGGAACTTGAAACCCTACATTGGCGCCTGGATGACAAGCTAGCATTGTGTATTGGGAGGACTTCTATGGAAAGACTTTGTCACATTCTCGATCTGCCGGTACTCCATTTGGTGTGTACTTATCCAGCGGCCACTGGTGGCATCAAGACGAGATTGTGTCATGTGGGTAAAGTGTACAACTTCTGCAGAATATCAAATTCTAAGTACTTAGCCGTGTCCCCGGTTATGGACAATACTGAGCAACTAAGGCCTGAAGCTATGGAAGATCTCGACATTCCAATTTCTCAAAGTTAAAAACTTGAGGGTGACAACAAGGGATTTGAAGCACTTGGAGTTTTCCAATAAGTTCAGAAAGTTTTTGACAAAAGATTAAAACTATTTTGAAAATATAGGACAAAACTATATTGCTTTCTACAAAAGAGCCTAAACCCTACTTAGCCAAATATGCATGTAATGATAGGATCCACTTATATCTACATAGTAGTGAAACTTGCCAATACAATTCAAATGTATTGACCCTTTTGGCTGCAACTTATTATGTTGCAGGTTTGTTTGATGTTAGTGAAGTGTGTTGAATAGGCTTACAAGTCTACAACCAACATGTTTGCCTGTGGCACTTTGAAGATGAAGGACCCCATGCTTATAGATATTCTGCTGCAATGTAATGTGATAGCCAAATGAGCTATGTAAGATGTAAAGAATTATTTTATTCCTGGTTATAAAGTTGTATTATGACCTTTGTTTCTTGATATTACATCTTAACTGTGGATGCTAGCTATTGATCCAGGGACTAGCATTGTAAACACAGGGATCTCTACCTTATTAAAGGTTGGGAACCTTACAGATGGTATCAGAGCACTGTGTTGCCTGTAGGATTGTAACCCTAGGATTGGACAAAACCCCTTAGAAAAATAGGAGTTGTATTTGTTCCAAAACTTATTTACAAACAATCTTGTAAACTCTTTCCTCAACCATTTTGGTTTTGATTCTACATCTCTTCTATTTCAAACTTGATGGACAAAACCTACCCCATGGCCAAAGACTTCACCATGTGCAAAAGATTTCATCAACTCTAATGACTTCAACATCTTCAACCTTGGATATCAACTCTAATGACTTCAACATCATCAACTCTAATGACTTCAACATCTTCAAGTGTTTTCAACTATAGTTTCACCAAGGACTTCAACTTAGACATCACTAAGGACTACAAGTGAAAAACCAAGAGACATAGAATTGCCTACCAAAGACATTGATACCAAGTTAGAGTATGGATCATATTGACCTATGAGTTATGATTATACTAAGTTATTATTTTCAAGAAAACTTGTTGTTTCCTTCAACTCATGAGTTAAGCTCATAAGTTGTTAAGTGGATAGTTGCTTGTTGATTGTTTGATTGAACTTGGTTATTTTTGAGTTGTGTGTTAAAACTTCTTAAAAACCTATCCAGTTCGAAAAAATCCCCCATTATGTTATCTAACTTTCGTTAGTTCAACACTTTTTTATTTGAGCAACAGAATATGTTCGAAAAAATCTGTTTCTGCCTGATGGTCTGTTTTGACAGATTTCTGCCATTATTTGCATTTGCTTCTTATTGGTTCCTTTTTGAGTTCTCTTTAGGTGAATTGAGCTTTTTGAAGGAGCTACTACAGTAGCTTGTGTTTTTAGTGAAAAGCCTTGCTGTTTCAAAGCTTTTCCAAAGGTCTAATATCTTTTGAATAAGCTAATGTTGCTAATGAAGATTGTGTGAAGTTTTATGTGAAGGAAAAAATTTCAGGTGTAGAAAGAGAATGATGCAATGAGATGAAGAATGGACAAAAGCTCAAGCTTAGGGATTCCACCATGGTGTCACCCCAAGAAATATCCAAGAGATACAAGCGTCAAAGCTTGGGGATGCACAAGGCATCCCCTTCTTCATCAATAAAAAGCTCAGGTCTGTCTAGACACTTTGTTTTTATTGTTTCATGCACAGTTGTGTTGTTCTTGGAGCGTCTTAGTTTTTTTTTGCTTTTCTTAGTTTGTTTAGTTTTCTTGAGTAGTTTGGACCACCGTTCTTTCTGTGTTGTTCTGCAAATAAGTTTGCTTGGTGTTTGGAAAGGAGTAGTAAGTTCTTGCTAGAAGTGCAAGAGGAGCTTGCATTGACTGTGACTTAGACTTTAGCATGACATGCTAGGTGTTGTTTTGACTTTATGCTTAGTGATTATTGTTGTAGCATGTCTTGTCCCAAACAATTGGGATTGCTTAGTGTGCCTTGAAGAAATTATGCGTTGTTTTAGCATGCAAAAGCATAGTATTATGGTATTCTCCTTTGATGTTTTGCTTGGGTTGACTTGGCACATGCTCACACCATGTTATGACTATGACAAGTCACCATTAGCCTCTATGATCATTTAGTCCTTGACTTGTAGTACCACTCTTTGCTTTGATTAGTATTCTTTATTGCACTGCATGATTATGGCCATTATTGCTCTCTTAGTTGGTTGCTCCCAGTCTTTTGCTAGCCTCCACTTGTATGAGTAAGTTCTACTCATGCTTCCAACTCCCAAGAAACCAAGTTATTCCAAAGTGTCCACTATAAACTCCTATGCATGGTGTGTTACACCATTCCAAGTATATTCTCGTTTTCAACTATCTTCCAATTAAAAACTATTTTGTTATGTGGAAACTTAGTGATTAAAGCCCTCACGAACTAGATGTCACATTTTATTCTTTGCCCCTAATAAACTTGAACCATTGTGACAACTTTGTTGTATATACTTGCACTTATAAGTTGGAATTAGCAGAACCGTGCTGTCACGGGGAATGTTTTCAACATTGCACTTGTACTTTGTACTAAGTTGATATCGTGTTCTTTTGTCTATGGATGTCACCGGTGTGGAATAAAGAGGGAACTTGTAAGTCCATGGAGTTTGTATCCTGTGTTAGAGAAACGCCTAGGCCGCTAGCCTAAGCCATGCCTAATCATGGTGGAAACTTGTAGCATCACCATAGTGACATCTATGAAGCATTATTCTTTAAAAAAAGAGACACATTGAGAAAAGAGGAAAGAGAGAAAAAAGCACCATATTCCCATGGTATATAAGAAGATTGTTGAGATGCTCATTTTGTGCTTGCCTTGTCATTTTGGTTATGGGAAAGCTCCTGTACCATGTGCAAGGGGTACCTCGTTGGCGGTTCTCAATGATATGCAGATACTTACAATGACAAGAACTTACCTGGACCCAAAGTTGAGTATGCATGAGGTGTGGCCCTCGTATTCAAGGGACATGAGATTGCCAACTTATACTTCGTCATACATATACTCCAGCTTTGTCACTTTAACCTTAACCACTTCAAGATGCTTCTAATAGGGGCAATGAGGGCTAAAAGCTAACAAGTACCATAATTTTTGGAAGCTCTTTTTAAAACTTGTAATCACTGCTTCCTTTACAAAAAGGCCTTTATTCCACCACTATTGAGTCTCCACCTTCTACCTTTAGGCACCATTAAGAGAGCATAGTTGTCATTCTATGTGCAGTGTTCCAAAGCTTATTAATTGATGCATATTGTGATATTACTTGTTCTTGTGCTACTTGTTTCTAGTCACACTTGTGAACTTTGCAGGTGTCCTATGCATCTATTTGTTACTCTATGAGGGACAAGCTGATTGCCACTATGCTATGTTTTCTGTATGTGAAACAAACAAAAGTTTTTCAATGCATGTTTTTCATGATCTTTGTTTGTAGCTTGTCATGTTGCATGCATAGTTACTATGTCCTACTGTTAGAGATCCATCTTTCACGCACATATTTAGAGTTCTTTGATCCCAGCTTTCAATGCTTGCAAATGGTTGGATCTTTATTGTGAGGGTGCATGTCACCTCAAAAATTATTCTTTTATCACTTACCTACTCGAGGACGAGTGGGAGTTAAGCTTGGGGATGTTGATACGTTGGAAACGTATCTATATTTTTTGATGCTCCATGCTTGTTTTGTATCTACTTTGCTTTGCTTGTCTACACTTTGAGGTGCTTTTTACATGTTTTCTGGTACTAACCTATTAACAAGTTGCAATAGTGCTAGATGCCTGTTTTCTGCTATTTTTGGTTTCAGAAAAGTTAGTAAAGAAATATTCTCGGAATTGGACGGGACAAACATCAAAGTCGATTACTTTCCGTGGGGAACAAGAAGTCTAGAGGAGAGTCGGAGGGGCCAGCCAGGGGGGCTAGACCCATCCCAGGCGCAGGTGGGCCCAACCCCGTGCCTGGCTAGGGTTTGGGCACCCTGGCCACCTCCTCGATCTCCCCCTTCGCCTATAAGAAGCCCCCGATGCAGAAACCCTATGCACCCGATCAAATATCCACGAAACCATTTGTAGCCACCTCCACCATCGTCCCTAGATCGGGGGATCTGAAGTTCTTCCCGGCACCCTGCCGGAGGGGAGATCATCCTAGAGGCCTTCTCTCCGGTATGATGCGTGAGTAGTTCCACCTTGGACTATGGGTCCATGTAGTAGCTAGATGGTTGTATCTCCTCCTTTGTGCTTTCATGTATAGATCTCGTGAGCTCCGTTCATGATCAAGATCTAATCTATTTGTAATCATGCATGTTATGTTTGCGGGGATCCGATGGATATTGAGATTATTATGTTGGTTTGATTAATGTTTTGTCTTTATGATTCTATCATGTCTGTGTTGTTTGTGATCATGCATGCTCTCCGTTGTTAGTAGCTATCTTGGCCAAGTAGTTGCTAGTGACTCCAAAAGAGGGTATTTATGCTCGATAGTGGGTTCATGCCTCTAGTTTCCAAGGGAAGTGACAAAAATCTCTTCGGTTGTAGATGTGCTATTGCTACTAGGGAGAAAACAATGGTCTCTTGTTCATGGAACATGTGGACTTTTTACCTTACACACTTTGCTTAAAGCAGTTGTCTGTTTCTTGCAACTTAATACTGGAGGGGGTTCAGATGATAACCTGAAGGTGGACTTCTAGTCATAGATGCAGTTGGATGGCGGTCTATGTATCTTGTTGTATTGCCCAATCGAATCTCATAGGATCTTTCTGACTAGTAATTGCATTGTTATGCCTTGCTCAGTTCCTGTCAATTTTCCCTGCTGTAATTTGTTTACCTTTCATGCCATGTTGTTTATCTAAGGAGAGCACCTCTAGTGAACTATGGACCCCGGTCCAATCTTTACCATTGATACATCTTCCACTGTTACTTGTTTACTTGCTGCAAACCATTACCTTCCACACCATACGTTTAATCCTTTGTTACAGCAAACCGGTGAGCTTGACAACCTCACTGTTCGTTGGGGCAAAGTCTTGAGTTTGTGCTGTGCAGGTATCCGCCTTGCTTGCAACACCTGTGTGACGTTTCCTTTCTCCTTATGGTTCGATAACCTCGGTCTCAACTGAGGGAAAACTTGTTGCTTGCTACTTCACACCTTGCTCTTGGGGTTCCCAACAGGCTATGCGTAGACAGTCGTCAGCCCTCGTACTCAAGGGACATGGGATTTCCAGTTTATGGTCTGTCAAGCATATAACTCATATTGGATCTCACTTTCACCTTAACCATATGAAGATGCCTATGATAGGGGCAATGAGAGCTCAAAGCTAATGAGTACCTTCCTTTCGGCATTAGGAAGCCTTTCAAACTTTTCAAAATCTTTTTCACTCCCTTGTTGAGTCACCACTTATTCTATGAGCACCATCTTGAGAGCATAGTTGTCATTCTTGTGTTTGTATCAAAACTTGGTTAATTATGTCATGACTTTGATGCTTGTATCTCCGATATCTTTATTTATAAGTCTTCATGTGAACTTTAGTGGTGCCTTAACATTTATACTATGCTCTACAAACAAAGGCAAGCGAGATGCCACTCTATCATACCTTACTATGAGCATTGCAGTGTTGCTTATGTTTATGTTCCATGCTACTTATTATTATTGAGTTGGTTTCTCTTCATAGCTTCCAATGACTATTGAGTAGACTTGGTTGCATGCTTCTTATTATGAATGGTTTAAGTATCTACTCCTGTGCTGAGAATATATACATCATATGAAGCAAATGTGTTCGTGAAAGTTCTTTTATCGCACTCAGTTTTCAACTAAATTGCTTGAGGACAAGCAATAAGCTAAGCTTGGGGGAGTTGATACGTCCAAAACATATCGACTTTCCCAAACACTTTTGCTATCGTTTCTCCTCTAAACTTGTGTGATTTGGATACAACTAACATAGACTGACGTTTTTTTCAGCAGAATTACCTTGGTGTCTAGTTTTTGTGTAGAAAATCAACTACCAGGAAAAATCTCGGAAAATATGCGAAAAATTATATTTCACCAGAAGATCCAAAGAGACAGAAGATGAAACAGAGTGGAGGCATGGGGGGCCCTCACCGCTGCCAGGCACAGGTGGGCCCAGCCCCGCGCCTAGGGGGTGCGGCCACCCCAGGCACCCCCTCGGGCTCCCTCTGCGCCTATAAGTTACCCCTTGACCTAAAAACTAGGGGGGGTCGATGTTTTTCCAGAAAGAGTTCCGCTCCGCCACCACCATCAGAAACCAAGATTCGGATCCGGAAATTCTGTTCTGGCACCCTGCCGGGACAGGGAATTTGGAGAGTATTGATGACCCACAAGTATAGGGGGTGTATCGCAGTACTTTCGATAAATATGAGTGTCGATCCCAACGAGGAGCAGAAGATGCTGAACAGTGGTATGGAGCAGGAAATCCCTGCGAATACTTAGCAAACGGATTTTTAGTGGTTTTCTGACAAGGCAACAAAATAAAGAGCAAGTAACAGAAGTAGCGAACAAACAAAGCAAGTGGCCCAATCCTTTCTTAGCAAATGACAAGCCCGTGGAAATACATATAAGGACCAAACGTTCTCGAGGACACACAGGAATTCTGTAAAGTGCTTTCGCTTCAAATAACTGAGTACTCTTCTTTGGTGTTTGTAAGTGTTGTGTGGGTGAACCTGTGCTAACATACCGCCCTTCCTAGGACTAATACATACTTGTGATTAAACCCCTTGCAAACATCCGTAACTACAGCAAAGTAATTAAGATATAAATCTAACCATAGCCTTAAACTCTGAGATCCTACACTCCCTTGTGCAAAGGTGTCCTAATGGGGGTTCAGGTTTCTGTCACTCTGGCAACCCCACGATTAGTAGCCAAATACACAATGCATTCTCCTAGGCCCATAAATTGTGAAGTATCATGTAGTCGAAGTTCACATGACACCACTAGAAGAATAGCACCACAACTTAAATACTAAACCATTGAATAATAACTCATCACAGATTCACTACTAACAACATGACTTCTCCCATGTCCTCAATAACTAAACGAACTACTCACGAGACATCATATGGATCAAGATCAAAGATGATACGATAATGGATAACAATCTGAACATAAATAATAATCCAATGGTTCCACTCACAAGCATCAACTACAATAGTAATTAACATCGGGAAAGTTTCCCCTAACGAACTAAAGCAATATCCAACACAATTGTTACAGCGGGACGGAGTGGTGGTGATGGTCCTGGTGGAGATGATGGTGTGGATGATGATGATGATCCCGATGAATCCTAGCTTGATGACGGTGTTGATGGCGACGGTCTCCCCTCTCCGGGAAGGAATTCCCCCGGCAGAAATCTGTCTGCTAGAGAGATCTTTCTCTTCGGGAAGGAATTCCCCTAGAGGCGACGAAAATCTATCTGTGGTCTCTCCCCTGGTATTAGGGTTCCGTAGGGAAGATATAGGCGAAGGGGCGGAGTCGGAGGCCGGGCAAGTGGGCCACACCTGCCCTAGGCGCGGATCAGGTGGGCCCGCACCTAGGGGTGTGGGCCCCCTGAGGCCCAACTCCATCCCTCCTTCTGCCTTCCTTCGTCTTTTGGTAAAATAATATGTTTCCATATTTTTCTGATCTTTGTGAAATTGCACCGAAACGCCTTCTTTTCCATCAGAATCTAGACTTCGGCAGTCCATCCTCCAGGAATTATCCAACATGCATAAACATATGAAAAGCCATAAGTAATACCTCATAATAAGACAAATATCAATGAATAGAGGTAAATTATGATATATAATGGTGATGCAAATTGGGCGTATCAACTCCCCCAAGCTTAGACTTCGCTTGTCCCCAAGCGAATACCGAGCTCAGTAAACATGTCCACAGGTTTATGGAGTGAAGTGTCGATAAAAAGAATACGAACAAGAAGCATCACACTTACCATTGCACAACTCATAGAATAAAGAAACTCACCATTACATAACTTAGCTTGCAACCAAGTACAACAGTCACAATAGAGATGCATAAAGATAAATCATAATTGGAATTGGCAAACTTGTTCTTGGTCAGAGAACACCTGGCAAACAGTTTCACAAAAGCTTTTT
The DNA here is from genome assembly GCA_916181665.1 of Avena sativa. Lineage (NCBI taxonomy): Eukaryota > Viridiplantae > Streptophyta > Magnoliopsida > Poales > Poaceae > Avena > Avena sativa. Next base: position 385,016,485 of record OV702284.1, read on the forward strand.
GTAGAAGTTTCAAAACAGGAGCACTCTTTGCTCAAAAAGGTTTTTCACAAATGAAGGCTTTCAACGTAATACTCAATAGATAAGAGTTTTGTGCAAACAAGGAAGATGAAGAACATGATTGAATAAATCACCATATGAATGCTTGAAACACAACAACTGAAAAGCTTACTGGAGAAAGAGAGGAAGTAGGTTTACTGACTCAACTTGGAAGTGGAAGAAAAGTCCCTTCTTAGAGGGTAACAGGGATTACAAGTCATAAAGAGCTTCCAAAAGATTATGGTACTTACTAGCTTTGAGCCCTCATTGCCCCTATCATAAGCATCTTGAGATGATTAAGGTTAAAGTGAACAAAGATGGAGTATATGCTTGGCGAAATATAAGTTGGCAATCTCATGTCCCTTGAATATGAGGGCCACTCCTCATGCATACTCAACTTTGGGTCCAGGTAAGTTCTTGTCATTGTAAGTATTTGCACATCATTGAGAACCGCCAACGGGGTACCCCTTGCACATGGTACACAAGCTTTCCCATAACCAAAATGACAAGGCAAGCAAACAATGAGCATCTCAGCAATCTTTTTATTTACCATATGCATAGCTTTTTATTGAGGATGCTTCATAGATGACTCACTATGGTGATGCTGCAAGTTTCCACCATGATTAAGCATGGCTTAGGCTAGAGGCCCAGGCGTTTCTCTAATACAGAATACAAACTCCATGGACTTACAAGTTCCCTCTTTATTTCACACCGTTGACATCCATAGACAAAAGAACACGATATCAACTGTGTACAGAGTACAAGTGCAATGTTGAAAATGTTCCCCGTGACAGCATGGTTCTGCTAATTCCAATGTATAGATGCAAGCATATACAACTTCGATGTTCACAATGGTTCAAGTTTATTAGGGGCAAGTAAATAAAGTGTGCCATCAAGTTCGTGAGAGCTTTACTAACTAGTTTTCACATAACAAAATACTTTTTAATTTGAAAGGTAGATGAAGCTTGAGAATTTTCTAGGAATAGCAACAGCTACTAGGTAGATATGGTGGACACAAATGGCAAAGGTTTTTGGTTCAAATGGTTTTGGAAACATGAGAAGTATGCCTTCTCAAAACAGGTTTTTGGCTAGCAAGGTTGGGTAGCAAGCAAGAAAGTTGAAAGAAACAAGCAAACATACAAGTAATAAAGCCAAACATGCAATCTTCCTTGAAGACACAAAAGAATCTTAAATAAAGAATACCAAACTTATGAGACAACAAGAAAGAAAACAAATGATACTAAATACCTGTAAGCTTTTTATTTCTTTCTTTTTCTTTCAAATTAATGCCACTGACCAGAACTCGGTTTGCCAAAACCAATTTAGATCCACTTGATGATCCCAGAGTGGTGACAATACTGAACAACAAGATCCATCATATAATAGAGATTGCAAACTAAAATAAGAAGTGCAAAAAGTAAAAGATGAGACTTCTCATTAATACTCCAATAAAGGCACTCACACCAAGGGATACATAGATAATCAACTAAAGGAGAGATACTTCCACATGCAAACCAAACTATAAAATAACCTCTCTACCACTAATATGAATCCACTAAAAAGGTAAAAGATAAAGATAATGGTGGTGATACCGCGACACTCCCCCAAGCTTGGAACAAGCCAAGGGGATGCCAAAACTGATGACGAATTACTCCTTCGGTGGTGTGGGTGTTCTCTTGATAAGCTCCTCAATAAGTTTCTTCAACTCCTCGAAGTGAAAAGTAAGAGTACGGATTAGCTCTGAGTTTTTCTCTATACGGTTCATGATCATGTCAGTCCGAGAATCCCAGTTCTTGTTTTTCTTTCCCTACTCTTCATCCCTAGCATGATCCTTCCGTGGAGGAGATGGCTGTGGATTGTAGAAGAGACATGGGGGTTTCCCTCTTGTAGACATCCGTGCTGTCTTCTTAAGCTTGTCCGGTAGTGCCACCAAACTAATGCTTGCGACGGTAGAGCGGGTGTCTGGTTGCTTGTCCTCCTCCATGTCACCTTCATATCCTTCCTAGATCTCTTCCTCCTTGGAAACTTGAGGTTCTTCTTTCTCGGGATTCTTGCCTTCGTCGTTGGCGGAGGCCATGGTGCTCTAAACTTGAGAAGATTTCCTGACAGAAACATATCGAAACGAAAACACAACGAGAACACAATGCACGAACCTCAGGGGATCCAGGGGGTTATATATTACGAATATTCAATGCATAAAGAAAGTTTTGACATGGAATCAAAGAGGAGACAGAGTTCAGGGGAGTCAAACCCCCTCCAGGCGTGGCTAGGCTGGGCCCGCGCCTAGGGTGGGCACGCTCAATTTCCTCTTCAGTTTCGTCTCGTAACTTCCCTTATGTATTAAAAACATCAAAAATATAAAAAGATTGGAGTTTCATGAACTTTCTATTTTTACCACTTTTACCTATTCAAAGACGAACTCTGCAGATTCTGGTGTTTGGTTCTTGATAAATTCTTCTGGAGTCACCATTTGGATGACATTCACATCCCCATTGTAAGAATCTCCAGAAATATAATGCTTTAATCTTTGACCATTAACCACCTGTGTTGTGTCATCCTTCAGAGAAGAGATTTTGATGGCACCTGAACGGTATACTTCCTTGATAACAAAAGGTCCTTCCCATTTGGAGAGTAGTTTTCCTGCAAAAAATCTGAGACGAGACCTATACAAAAGGACTTTCTCACCAACATTAAACTCCCTTTTGAGAATCCTCCTATCATGCCATCTTTTTACTTTTTCCTTAAAGAGCCTAGCATTTTCATAAGCTTCCCCTCTCCACTCATCTAGATTACTTAAATCGAGCAGTCTTTTTTCACCAGCAAGTCTAAAGTCTCTATTCAACTCTTTCACTGCCCAATAAGCTTTGTGTTCTAATTCTAAAGGCAAGTGACAAGATTTACCATAGACCATTTTGTAAGGAGACATCCCCATAGGATTTTTATAAGCAGTTCTATAAGCCCACAAAGTGTCATTCAACTTTTTAGCCCAATTTTTTCTAGATCTATTGACAGTCTTCTGCAAGATAGATTTGATTTCCCTATTAGAAAGTTCTACCTGCCCACTAGTTTGGGGGGTGATAAGCTGAAGCTATTCTGTGGTTTACATCATACTTAGCGAGAGTTTTTCTAAAACCCCCATGAATAAAATGGGAGCCTCCATCATTCATGAGATATCTAGGCACACCGAACCTAGGGAAAATGACATCTTTGAGCATTTTCAAAGAGGTCTTACCATCAGCACTGCTTGTAGGTATGGCTTCTACCCACTTTGTAACATAGTTAACAACAACAAGAATATGAGTAAACCCTTTTGAAGGAGGAAAAGGCCCCATAAAGTCAAATCCCCAACAATCAAAAGGTTCAATAACAAGAGAATAATTCATAGGCATTTCATTGCGTCTAGAGATGTTACCTAATCGTTGGCATTCATCACAGGATAATATAAACTTACTTGCATCTTTAAAAAGAGTAGGCCAATAAAATCTAGATTGTAAAACCTTCTGTGTAGTCCTATCCCCAGCATGATGTCCTCCATAAGCACTGCCATGACATTTTCTCAATATCTCTTGTTGTTCGAATTCTGGAACACATCTTCTCATAATGCCATCTACTCCTTCCTTATATAGGTGTGGGTCATCCCAAAAGTAATGCCTTAGATCATAAAAGAATTTCCTTCTTTGCTGGGTTGTAAAGGTTGGAGGAAAATACTTGGAAACAATAAAGTTAGCATAATCAACATACCAAGGATTCTCATGTGACTTACCCTTATTGCAGCTAACTGCTCATTTGGAAAACTATCATTAACAGGTAAAGGGTCAAAAGAAATGTTTTCAAAGCGAGATAAATTATCAGCAACAGGATTATCAGCTCCTTTCCTATCCATAATATGCAGATCAAACTCTTGCAAAAGCAACACCCACCTTATAAGCCTAGGCTTAGCGTCCTTCTTTGTCATAAGGTACTTAATAGCTGCATGGTCAGTATGAATAGTAACCTTAGAATCAACAATATAAGGTATAAACTTATCACACGCAAAGATTACAGCTAAGAACTCTTTTTAGTAGTAGCATAATTCTTTTGAGCAGCATCTAGAGTCTTGCTAGCATAATGAATAACATTCAACTTCTTGTCAACACGTTGTCCAAGGACAGTTGTAACACCCTCAGAATCGGCCCTATGCAAGTTTTAGCGAAACCCGCCAAACCCGCATAGAAACGATTCAAAGGTGCCCACCAGGCACTTTCGTGCGGGTGGAAAACGAAGTAATAACATTACACAACAGTCCTCGATGGGACCCACAGAACAGATATATATATACAACACGACTCCATGAGTCAAGAGTACAGATATACAGAACAAAGATCCAAATCACCTTGAAAACCATAGAGCGTCCAGCTACGGACAAGATGCAAATGGGGCTAAGAGCCCTGAAGAATAACCAATGGCGTCCATAACCCTGCCCAGGCCAAGCCGGAAGGGTAACCCTGCTAACGGCGTCGATCTCAAAACCTGCTTACACAAAAGGGGTGCCGACAAAGGGCAAAGGAAAAAGAGGAGCGTCAGTACTGAGGCCAGTACACGGCGAGACTAGAATTCGGCGGTCCTCGCCTACATAGGTATGGTGGACTACAGCAGCAGCGAGGCATGCACTAAACAACCTATAGAGACTCGATACAACTAGCGGCTATCAGAGAGGGGTAAGAAAGACCTATTCGGAACCAACCTGATACTACCACCAAACATACCCATCCTAGTATTCCCCCCTCGAGACCAAACAAGGAAGTCAACCGAGGAACTCACACAGTTGGCAGTTTTATTTATTCAGTTATTGTTGCAGCAATTACTAGTCAGGTGTAGATAATCGTCCTGATAAAATAAACAGTGGGCCGTTTTAGTTAACCATTCCGTTGTAGTTGCAACACTTACTAGTCAAATACAATTAGCATGGGATAACCCCAAAACCCAGCAGTTGTTGGTACTTTTATTTAGCCATTCCGTTGCAGTGAAGCTGATTACTAGTCATATCGGATACAAGTTAAATTATAGCAGTAAACTTTAGTTATAGTTGTCTATGATCAAGCACTGTGCTCCAAGTCGTCCATAACCGCGGACACGGCTTCTCGAAAAGATTAAACCCTGCAGGGGTGCACCAAAGTATCCACACGCACTTCGACCCTTTTTGCCAGATCAATTAACATACACCCATCGGTATGTCGGCGGGGCCTAAGTCATGACGTTTCCCAGACCCAAAGCAAGCACGGGGGGCCACCCCACTAAGTACACCCGCAACGAAGTCGGCCGGTCTCCGAGACGGACTCAGGGTTTGCGACAGTGGCTGTAAACGACAGGGGATCCCAAAACTGGGCCTGTCGATACCGCGAAAACACTCCGCTTCCAAAACAGTACAGGTGCTATCCATCGCACAATCGTAAATAAAGCAGTAAAGCATGGCATAAGTACAGGATAGTAATAAAGCCCCAAACTACTTGTGGCCCCCAGTACAGTACTTTGAAATCAGGTACTAAATCGATGGGGGGCCCATATCTCCCCACATGTGGTTAGCGCGCTCGATCTCGGAACAGGTGTCAAGAACTCGGGGTCCTACGGGACACAAGTGGACGGTTAACAACCAAATAACATCTATTGCCCACCTGTGCCTCTGCTTACCTACTTCAATTTTAGTTATTAAACAATAATTGAAATAAACGATAATTAAAGCCATGATCATCTCCAACATTGAACATGCGGCAATTCTCCAACATCTGTGGTACTTGACGACACGCAACAGCACTTGAGCAAGCGACTACGACGCGCAAGTCCAGCTATCTACCAACCAACAGTTAATAGGATGTGTCCAAGGCAATATAAGGCTGCAAGGGATATCACGGGTACGAAAACTAGAGCATCGCAACTCCGATAGCAATAGATCAACAGGAGGGAATAAATACTATAAAAGTAAGATAGGTGGAAAGGGGGAGATGCTCGCCTGAAAACATTGCCGAAGGTTCAACCGAAGATCGGGCGACGCTCACATCAACTCAACGGCCTTATCCGCGAAGAAGCAAAACACTAGAATAAACACCGGATGCAATATTTAATACTACGGCAAAATATCGGGCATGATGCATGTATGATGTATGACATAGCAAAGGTGCAATGCAATTAGATCATATTAAGCGGAACCAGGGTTCCGACAAATATTTAGGTGGTTCAAGTTATTTAACTACCCCACAATTTAAATGTTGTCTTAACAAGGCAAAATAAGTTACCGGTTCGCTACACAAATTTAAATGAGGCCAATATAAGACTATATTTGCCCGCATATGGGCCCCATATTTAATTATGAGGTGAATCGGCATAATGCCCCCAAACCACACAAAAATGCATGCGAGTATGACAATTTAATATGCATCAATTTGATATTACATTTATAAAATAGGGCTCGAGAAAAGGGGTCACACATCTGGGTTCGGACGATCTTGGTTCCGGGGGTTCGGGGTTCGGTCTCAGGGTCCGGATCTGGGGTTCGGTCTCGGCGGTATCGTTCTCGGATAACGGAGGTAGCTCTTGTCGTTCCGGGAAGAAGGACTTGGTTCGGCGTCGGGGCGCATCGGATCCGCTCTGGTCGGTGTCGATCTTGTCGTCGTGAAGATCTTGTCGGGTCCGTGAATCGGGTCGGTCTTGGCGTCCGGGGTGCAGTGCTTGGCGTTCTGCGTCGGTGTCCTTACCGTCCGTGTTCTCGAGCATCGCATCCGGGAAGGAGTACTTGTCGCACACGTGGTCTTCGGGTCGAAGAACTTGGTACGCCAGGGTTCGGTCTTCTGACTACGGGAGGATCGGTTTTCAGGGTCTCGACACCTTCGATTCCATGTGGGCGATCTTGGCGTCCGAGGGTTCGGGACATCGGTCTTCGAGCTTCCAGGACCGTTCTTCGGACTCCGGGTTCGGTCTTAGAGCCTATAAGGCGATCTTGGTCCTTCGGGTACGTGACGACGTCCTCGATGCTCCATGTAAGACCTTCGGGTCTGTAACATTCACATCGCCTTCAATATTGTACCACTTCACTGCATTTGGCAATCCTCACCAAAGCGTTGGCCACATCATCTCCATCGCATCATCCTTGCATCACCACTCGTGCTCGTGGCCGAGAGCAGGGTTGCCGGGATGTGCGGCACGCACGCGCGGGGCCAAGCGCCACGCAGGGCAAGGTCGAACCGGGCCGGCACAGGGAAAAGCGGGCCAGCACAGGCGCCGGGCGAGGGGAGGAGGGGAAGCCGGCGAAAGGAGGGAGAAGGGGGCGAGCTCCGGCGAGCCTGGGAGGGTCCGCGGGCGAGAGGGGGCAGGGCGGGGACCCGCGGCGGCGTGGTCGTGGCCCAGAGGAGGAGGCGCGGCGCGACGAGGCCGGAGGAGGCGCGCCGGTGGCGGGAGGAGGCCCTGGCAGCGCGGGGGCGCGAGGAGCGGGCTCGGGCGGAGGGAGAGGCGCGGCCGGAGGTGCAACGGAGGAGGGAGGCAGCGGGCGTGCCGGCGACGGGGAGTTGCAGAGGGAGGAGGCCGGGCGGTGGTTGCCGAGGGAGGAGGGAGCGCGAGACCGGCGCGGGGTCGCCGGCGAGGAGGCGGTCCGGTGTCGGGGAAGGGCGAGCCGAGCGGAGAGGAGAGGGAGGAGAGACGCGGGGCGAGCGGGGTCGTCGGCGGGGAAAAGGTGAGGGAGGGGAGGAGGAAGGAGACGAGGCAGCGCGTGGGGAGGAAGAGAGAGGGCGCGTCGGTGGGGAGGCAGGAGGGAGAGAGGGCCACGCGGGGTGCGGGGACAGGTGGGACCGGGGCCTGAGGGTGGGGATCTGGGTCAGTGGGGTGTGGGGATTGGGAAGGAGAGAGATGGGGGAGAGGGGTGAGGTGGCAGCAGATAAGTGGTGGGGGAAGGAAGAGAGGTGAGGTGGCGAGAGAGGATTGGGTGGGGTGAGGTGGCTGGAGGGGTGGGTAGATTAGGTGTAGGTAGGAAAAGGGTTTGGTTCTGAGTCTTGCAGGGTTGAGTTGGGCTGGGTCGCAGATGGTCTGGACCGGTTGGGCCTCTGGCCTGACCGGTCGGACTGGACTGCCCGACAAAAATAGTTTTTATTATTTTCAATTGTAAAAGATTTAAAAATAGTTTTTAGTCAAACAAATATCCGGACAAACCGACTTGATATTTTGAAATAAGAAGGGCTAGTGGAAAACAAAATAGGCTTTTCGGAAATAGTTTTAGACAGACATATGCATGATGATGACGATGCAATGCACAAGAACAACGCGATTTTCTAGTAGTGGTTTTGCGGGATGCCACAATTCGACCCATAGCAAAGTCACTAGCATCACACATGATTTCAAAAGGTAAACTCCACACAGGTGGTTGGAATATAGGAGCAGTTGTTAAAGCTTTCTTCAAAGTTTCAAAAGCTTCCTTACAATCATCATCAAAAACAAAAGGTACATCTTTTTAAAGAAGATTAGTAAGGGGCTTTGAAATTTTGGAGAAATCTTTAATAAATCTCCTATAGAAACCAGCATGACCAAGGATACTACGAATACCTTTGATATCTCTAGGACAAGGCATCTTCTCAATTGCTTCAATTTTGGATCTGTCAACTTCAATACCTCTTTCAGAGATCTTATGTCCAAGAACAATTCCTTCATTAACCATGAAATGACATTTCTCCCAGTTAAGAACAAGGTTGGTTTCCTCACATCTCTGCAAAACTTTATCAAGGTTGTCCAAACAATTATCAAAAGAAGTTCCATAGACGGAAAAATCGTCCATGAAAACCTCCACAATTTCTTCACAAAAACCATGAAAGATAGCAGACATACATCTCTGAAAGGTAGCAGGGGCATTACATAAACCAAAAGGCATACGCCTGTAAGCATAAGTATCATAAGGACAAGTGAAAGTGGTTTTCTCTTGGTCCTGTGCTTTCACAGCAATTTGAGAAAACCCAGAATAACCATCAAGAAAGCAAAAGTGAGTCTTTTTGGACAACCTCTCAAGCATCTGATCAATAAAGGGCAGAGGATAATGATCTTTCTTAGTAGCTTTATTAATCTTTCTAAAATCAATGCACATTCTATACCCAACCACTACTCTTTGGGGTATAAGCTCTGAAGGGAATATGCCCTGAGAGGCAATAATAAAGTGTTTATTATGTGTATTCCAAGTATATGATAGATGTTTATTTTGCATGCTATAATTGTATTAATACGGAATCGTTAATACATGTGTGTTTAATAAACAAACAAAAAGTTCCTAGTTATGCCTCTCTCATAAACTAGCTCGTTGATTAACAAGATGATCAAGGTTTCCTGATCATGGACATTAGATGTTGTTAATAACGGGATCACAACATTAGTGTAATGGTGTGATGAACATTCATCCGAAGTATAGCATTACGATCAAAGTCATTGAGTTTATATTGCTATAACAACTTACGAAGTGATCATAATCCTTAGACCATGAGATCATGTCAATCACTAACACCGGAAGAGTTTCTTGATAACATCAAACGTCACACCGTAACAGGGTGATTATAAAGATGGATTCAGAACTAATAAAGTGTTATGTTGAGGCTCATGGATCGAGAGTGGAATTTGTTCATCCCGATGACGGATAGATATACTCTAGGCCCTCTCGGTGATATCACATTGATTATCTTGCAAGCAAGTGATTTGATCACTAGAATGTTATATCACAGGAACGAGAAAAGAGTGCATGTCAGTAACGAGATCAAACTAGGTATGGAGATACTGATGATCGAATCTCGGACATGTAATATATCGTGAAACAAAGGGATTAAGATACTAGCGTAAAAGGTTCCGACGATCACAAGAAAGTCATCGTTGAATGTGTGGGAGTCAGTATGGGTCTCCAGATCCCGCTTCTGATTATTGATCCGAGAGGGGTCTCGATCATGTCCGCATTATTCACGAACCGTAGGGTGACACACTTAAGAGACACCGACATCCAATTGGAGCAAATGTTTCATGCCGAAAGAATGAACAAGCGCAGGAATTTATTTCACTAGATACCGAAACAGGTTTTCGGGTGAAATTGCATAAAGTGGTTATGCATGTGAAATAGAATTCTAGTAAGGGGTTATTTGTGAATGTTTGTCATTAAAGTAATTGACAAAATTCTGAATAAAATAAAAGAGTTTTATTTAATGAGAGTTTGCATTAAATTTGGTGGAAATTTAATGGGAATTTTGAGTGGACTTTTGAGTGGAGGGAATTTAAAGGGCATTTTGTGAGTGGAGTGTCCACCCACATGAATGAAGGAGGGGAGGGGGCAGCCCCCATGGCCGGCGGCCACCCCCTTGGGTGCCCCCCCCTCCTCCTATAAAAGGAGCCCCCCTCCTCACTTGTCTCTCACACCTCCTCGTGAAGGATCTCTCTCCCCCTCTAGAATTTATCCCCCATGGTCTCGGACTAGCGAGATACATGTTCCCGGTGGCTATTCGGCAAGAAAGAGTTGTGCTTCCGCTGCATCGCTGGAGCGAGGAGGCGGAGGTTGCTCGGTGCCTCGAACGTGTGTGCGAGCACGGATGCGCTGCTGATTTGCGGCGCTAGGACTTCCTCTCGATCTTGAGATCGGCAAGAGATCGTCTACATCAACCACGAGTTGAACTCTTTAAGCTTTGTCGGTCTTCAAGGGTATGTTCTCTACGGATATACATCCGCCCGTTGTTTGTATCTAGTAGATAGATCTTGGTATATAGTTCACATCGTAGGAAAATTTTTGTTTTCTATGCTGCGAACCCTACAGTGGTATCAGAGCCGGATCTATGCGTAGATACTTTACACGGGTAGTACACATATGAGTATGTGGGCGATGATGATCATGTTGTTGCTCCTTTGTTGTAATTTTGGATATTGGTGGCATAGTGGGATGAAGCGGCCCGGACAAACTTTACATGTCCTCGCACATGAGACCTGTTCCACGCTTGACATGCAACTAGTTTGCATAAGTGGCTAGCGGGTGTCTGTCTCTCCTACTATAGTCAATATCTATTTTGCAAGCGAGTTGTCAACAATTTGATTATCCTCGTTGTGGTTCATGTTCGTAGGTAAGAACGGTTCTATCTCGAAAGCCCTAAGCCACATAAAACTTGCAATGGATAAATTAGAGGCGTCTAGTTTAGATTGTTGCTGGGCTAGTGTTATGATATGGTAGTGTTGTAAGTAGAAGTATGAGATGATACTCTTACAACACACGTAGCGTGTAAAATCCATAGACCTTGGATTTACACATATAGGTATGATAGTGATCATACCACGATGCACATGATAGAGATCATCTGCGGGAACCATATCATTTCACTAATAAACATATGATGTTTTGATTGCATCTTATATTGCTTGTTTAGCGCTTTGTTAGCATAATAAGATGAACCCTCATTTAAATATCAAGATAAGAATGTGTTCTTCCTTTAGTATGCACCGATTATGTTTTCGTCGCTCCAAGACATCACGTGATGATCGGGTGTTCTTGGATCCACGACCATATTTCGGGTGTAAAACAGTTACACACGCAAATACTAAGGTTCTAACTTGGCGAGCCTAGAATGTACAGACATGGCCTCGGAACACGGACCGAAAGGTTAAGCATGAGTCATATAGTTGATATGATGCCCATTTGATGCTCGCCTTTGAAGCTATACCGACTCACGTGATGATCGGACTTGGTGTAGTGGATTTGGTTCATGTAATCACCAAAAAGGCACGAGGGATGTCGTTTTTGAGTGGGAGTTCATTCGTAATATAGATTAGTTGAACTCAATCTATCATACACTTAGTCTGAACTTTACAAATTTTGTTGTAGATGGCACCACCTGCTTTTAATTTCAATGTGTTCATGGAGAAAGAGAAACTAGCAACGAACGGTAGCAACTTTACCGAATGGGCCATGAATTTGAGGATTCTCCTCTCTGCTGCACAAAAGCAATATGTGCTAGAAGCGCCGTTAGGCCCCCCACCTTTTGATGATGCCCCTGACGAGGAGAAGAATGTCTATCAGACTCGTCAGGAGGACCACAACTTAGTTCATTGCGGCATATTGTATGGGCTAGAGCCGGAACTTCGAAAGCGTTTCGAAAACGGCAATGCATTTGATACAATGGGTGAGTTGAAAATGATTTTCGACACACATGCTGTTGTAGAGAGCTACAACGCTTCAGAAAAGTTCTTTAGCTGCATGATGGAAGAGCACAGCTCCGTTAGTGAGCATGTACTCAAGATGTCGGGTTACGCCGATAAGCTTGTGTCCTTGGGAATATCGATTCCCATTGACTTAGGCATCCATCGTGTTCTGCAGTCTCTGCCACCTAGCTATAAGAGCTTCGTGATGAACTATAATATGCAAGGCATGAAGAAGTCTCTCCCCGAGCTTCTATCAATGCTTTAAACTGCAGAAGTGGAGATCAAAAAGGAACATCAAGTGTTGATGATCAATAGGAACACTGGTTTCAAGAAAGACAAGAAGGGAAAACGGAAGGGAAGTAAGGGCGGCAAGCCTGTTGCCGCGCCTGAAAAGAAACCCCGAGTTGGACCTAAGTCTGATTCCGAGTGCTACTATTGTAAGGGGACTGGCCACTGGAAGCGCAACTGCCCCAAGTATCTGGCAGACAAGAAGGCCGGCAAGGCAAACAAAGGTATATATGATATACATGTTATTGATGTGTACTTGACTAGTGCTCGCAGTAGCACCTGGGTATTTGATACCGGTTCAGTTGCTAATATTTTTAACTCGAATCAGGGGCTGCAGAACAAGCGACCGCTAGCAAGGGGTGAGGTCAAGATGCGTGTCGGCAATGGATCAAGCGTTGATGTGATCGCCGTCGGAACGCTGCCTCTCCACTTACCGTCGGGATTAGTTATAAACTTGAATAAATGTTATCTGGTGCCTACACTGAGCATGAACATTGTATTTGGATCGTGTTTGATGCGAAGTGGTTATTCATTTAAATCCGAGAACAATGGTTGTTCCATTTATATGAATGAAATCTTTTATGGTCATGCACCGATGATGAATGGTTTATTTCTATTAGATCTCGATGATAATGTTACACATATTCATAATGTTGATGCTAAAAGGATTAAACTTAATGATGATATATCCGCATATATGTGGCACTGCCGTCTAGGTCATATTGGCGTTAAACGCATGAAGAAGCTCCATTCAGATGGACTTTTGGAATCACTTGATTATGAATCATTTGATACATGTGAGCCATGCCTTATGGGCAAGATGACTAGAACGCCGTTTTCCGGTTCAATGGAACGGGCGACAGATTTATTGGAAATCATACATTCTGATGTATGTGGTCCAATGAATGTGTCGGCGCAAGGTGGATATCGTTATTTTGTTACTTTCACGGATGATTTGAGTAGATATGGTTATATCTACTTGATGAAACACAAGTCTGAGACCTTTGAAAAGTTCAAGGAATTTCAGAATGAAGTGGAAAATCATCGTAATAGAAAGATCAAATTTCTACGGTCCGACCGTGGAGGTGAGTATCTAAGTTACGAGTTTAGCACTCACATGAAAGAGTGTGGAATTGTTTCACAACTCACACCTGCCGGAACACCACAGCGAAATGGTGTGTCGGAACGTCGTAATCGTACTTTATTAGATATGGTTCGATCTATGATGTCTCTGACGGACTTGCCGTTGTCTTTTTGGGGTTATGCACTAGAAACTGCTGCATTCACTTTAAATCGGGCACCATCTAAATCCGTTGAAAAGACACCGTATGAATTGTGGTTTGGAAACAAACCTAAGATGTCATTTCTTAAAGTTTGGGGATGCGATGTTTATGTGAAGAAACTTCAACCGGATAAACTCGAACCCAAAGCGGAAAAATGCATCTTCATAGGATACCCTAAAGAAACTATTGGGTATTCCTTCTATCACAGATCCGAGGGCAAGGTTTTTGTTGCCAAGAATGGATCCTTTCTAGAGAAAGAGTTTCTCGCGAAAGGTGTGAGTAGTCGGAAGGTAGAACTCGAAGAGGTTGTGGAACCTTCTCTTCAAAGTATGGCGAGTAGCGCAGCACCGGAAGTTGTTCCGGAGTAGGCTCCACCTGTTGAAGAGGGAACTAATGATAATGATCATGAAACTCCGAAAGAGAGTACTACCGAACCTCGCAGGTCAAACAGGACGCGTGCAGCTCCCGAGCTGTACGGAAATCCTGTCATGAATTTCATGGTTGATGAAAATGATGACCCTGCGACGTATGAAGAAGCGATGATGAGCCCGGATTCCAACAAATGGTTAGAAGCCATGAAATCCGAGATGGAATCCATGTATGAAAATCAAGTTTGGAACTTGGTGGAATTACCTCACGACCGAAAGGCCGTGGAGAACAAATGGATTTTCAAAAGGAAAACTGATGCTGATGGTAATGTGACCGTCTATAAAGCTCGACTTGTCGCAAAGGGGTTTCGACAAATTCAAGGAGTTGACTACGATGAGACTTTCTCTCCCGTAGCGATGCTAAAGTCAGTTAGGATTATGTTAGCAATTGCTGCATATTTCGATTATGAGATATGGCAGATGGATGTCAAAACCGCGTTTCTCAATGGTAATATTGAAGAAGAGTTGTATATGATACAACCAAAGGGTTTTGTCGATCCTAAGGATGCTAACAAGGTGTGCAAGCTTCAGCGATCCATCTATGGATTGAAGCAAGCATCACGAAGTTGGAATCTCCGCTTTGATGAGGTGATCAAAGAGTTTGGATTTATCCAAACTTATGGAGAATCTTGTATTTACAAGAAAGTGAGTGGGAGCAATGTGGCATTTCTGATATTATATGTGGATGACATATTATTGATTGGAAATGATATAGAACTTTTAAACAGTGTTAAAAGTTATCTAAACAGCAAATTTTCAATGAAGGACCTAGGTGAAGCGTCATACATATTAGGCATAAAGATCTATAGAGATAGATCTGGGCGCCTAATAGGGCTATCGCAAAGTACATACCTTGATAAGATTTTAAAGAAGTTTAAAATGGACGGAAGTAAGAAGGGGTTCTTACCTATGTTGCAAGGCAAGACATTGAGTAAGACTCAAAGTCTGGCTTCGGCGGAAGAAAGAGAGATAATGGACAAAGTCCCCTATGCTTCAGCCATAGGCTCTATAATGTACGCCATGCTATGTACAAGACCGGATGTGGCACATGCTATTAGTTTGACTAGTAGGTACCAATCGGATCCAGGTTCGGAACACTGGATAGCGGTCAAGAATATCCTTAAGTACTTACGAAGAACTAAGGATATGTTTCTTGTATACGAAGGTGAAGAAGAGCTCGTCGCTAAGTGTTATGTCGACGCTAGCTTTGACACCGATCCGGATGACTCTAAGTCTCAATCCGGATACGTATTTCTCATGAATGGCGGAGCGGTTAGTTGGAGGAGCTCCAAACAACCTGTGGTAGCGGGATCAACAACGGAGGCCGAATATGTTGCTGCTTCAGAAGCGGCTCAGGAAGCAGTTTGGATGAAGGAGTTCATATCCGAACTAGGAGTTGTGGCAAACGCGTTGGACCCAATGGTGATCTATTGTGACAACAATGGTGCCATTGCCAATGCCAAAGAGCCAAGGTCTCACAAGCATTCCAAGCATATTAAGCGCCGGTTTCACTCCATCCGCGAGCATGTCAAAGATGGAGATATAAAGATTTGTAAAGTACATACGGATCTCAATGTAGCAGATCCGTTCACTAAAACTCTCCCTAGAGCAAAACATGATCAACACCAGAACTCAATGGGTGTTAGATTTATCACTATGTAACTAGATTATTGTCTCTAGTGCAAGTGGGAGACTGAAGGGAATATGCCCTGAGAGGCAATAATAAAGTGTTTATTATGTGTATTCCAAGTATATGATAGATGTTTATTTTGCATTATATAATTGTATTAATACGGAAACATTAATACATGTGTGTTTAATAAACAAACAGAAAGTTCCTAGTTATGCCTCTCTCATAAACTAGCTCGTTGATTAACAAGATGATCAAGGTTTCCTGATCATGGACATTGGATGTTGTTAATAACGGGATCACAACATTAGTGTAATGGTGTGATGAACATTCATCCGAAGTATAGCATTACGATCAAAGTCATTGAGTTTATATTGCTATAACAACTTACGAAGTGATCCTAATCCTTAGACCATGAGATCATGTCAATCACTAACACCGGAAGAGTTTCTTGATAACATCAAACGTCACACCGTAACAGGGTGATTATAAAGATGGATTCAGAACTAATAAAGTGTTATGTTGAGGCTCATGGATCGATAGTGGAATTTGTTCATCCCGATGACGGATAGATATACTCTGGGCCCTCTCGGTGATATCACATTGATTAGCTTGCAAGCAAGTGATTTGATCACTAGAATGTTATATCACAGGAACGAGAAAAGAGTGCATGTCAGTAACGAGACCAAACTAGGTATGGAGATACCGATGATCGAATCTCGGACATGTAATATATCGTGAAACAAAGGGATTAAGATACTAGCGTAAAAGGTTCCGACGATCACAAGAAAGTCATCGTTGAATGTGTGGGAGTCAGTATGGGTCTCCAGATCCCGCTTCTGATTATTGATCCGAGAGGGGTCTCGATCATGTCCGCATTATTCACGAACCATAGGGTGACACACTTAAGAGACACCGACATCCAATTGGAGCAAATGTTTCATGCCAAAAGAATGAACAAGCGCAGGAATTTATTTCACTAGATACCGAAACAGGTTTTCGGGTGAAATTGCATAAAGTGGTTATGCATGTGAAATAGAATTCTAGCAAGGGGTTATTTGTGAATGTTTGTCATTAAAGTAATTGACAAAATTCTGAATAAAATATAAGAGTTTTATTTAATGAGAGTTTGCATTAAATTTGGTGGAAATTTAATGGGAATTTTGAGTGGACTTTTGAGTGGAGGGAATTTAAAGGGCATTTTGTGAGTGGAGTGTCCACCCACATGAATGAAGGAGGGGAGGGGGAAGTCCCCATGGCCGGCGGCCACCCCCTTGGGTTCCCCCCCTCCTCCTATAAAAGGAGCCCCCCTCCTCACTTGTCTCTCACACCTCCTCGTGAAGGATCTCTCTCCCCCTCTAGAATTTATCCCCCATGGTCTCGGACTAGCGAGATACATGTTCCCGGTGGCTATTCGGCAAGAAATAGTTGTGCTTCTGCTGCATCGCTGGAGCGAGGAGGCGGAGGTTGCTCGGTGCCTCGAACGTGTGTGCGAGCACGGATGCGCTGCTGATTTGCGGCGCTAGGACTTCCTCTCGATCTTGAGATCGGCAAGAGATCGTCTACATCAACCACGAGTTGAACTCGTTAAGCTTTGTCGGTCTTCAAGGGTATGTTCTCTACGGATATACATCCGCCCGTTGTTTGTATCTAGTAGATAGATCTTGGTATATAGTTCACATCGTAGGAAAATTTTTGTTTTCTATGCTGCGAACCCTACAAGCTCATTATCCTCATTAGGCACAACAGTTATTCCCCCTTTCTTGGGAACACAATGAACATGGCTAACCCATTGGCTATCAGCAATATGATAAATAATACCACCATCAAGGAGTTTTAATACCTCATTTCTTACCACTTCCTTCATCTTAGGATTTAGACGGCGTTGGTGCTCAACAACTGGTTCTGCATCGGTCTCAATATTAATAGCATGCTGACATAGGAGAAATTCCTTTTAAACCATCAAGAGTATAACCCATAGCTCCTCGGTGCTTCTTCAATACCTCTAATTACCTTTCTTCTTCCTTCCCTGAAAGTTTAGAACTAATAATAACAGGATATATCTTCTTATCATCAAGATAAACATATTTAAGATCATCAGGTAAAGGTTTTAATTCGAAAACAGGGTCCCCTTTGGGTGGAAGTGTGGTACCCAAATCTTCCATAGGTAAATTATGCTTAAGTAACTCAGGCTGACGAAGGAAAACCTCATCAATCTCATTTCTTTCCTTCATAAAGGCATCACTTTCATGATCTTCCATGAACTGCTGCAAAGCATTGTTAGGAGCAAGAGAAATAGCAGACAGTTGTTCAACCTTGAAATCCTCATCACGTAATTCATTTTCATAAGGGGTTTTGGCAAATTTGGAAAAAATAAACTCATAAGATTCTCCAGCAAACTTAGTCAAAACTTTTTCCTTCCTACAATCTATGATAGCCCACAAGTATTAAGGAAGGGTCTACCAAAGATGATAGGATAAGTTTTACTAGCTTCTTTACCAAGTACTAGAAAATCAGCAGGATATTTAATCTTACCACAAAGGACCTCCACATCTCTTACAATATCAATGGGGCAAACTTGCTCTCTATTAGCAAGGTGAACAACCACATCAATGTCCTCAAGCTCACAAGGACCAATCTCGTGCATAATTTCCCTATAAAGCTCATAAGGAATAGCACTAGAACTAGCACCAATATCACATAACCCATAGTAGCAATGATCACCAATTTTAACAGAAAGCACAGGAACACTAGGTTTTCTAGCCTTACTAGGACGAGAGATAACATTAGTGGCGTCTTCACAGAATACAATATGCTCATCCTCTATGTTTCTAGTGACAAGATCCTTCACAATAGCTACCGCAGGCTCGATATCAATAAGCCCATCGGACCCTACAGTTTCCTTTGCGCTTTTGCTAACCACATTAGCCAAAATAGAGTGTTCCCTTACCTTGGAGGGAAAAGGGATCTTCTCAACATAAGGTTCATGCAAAATAGGATCAATAGTACAAACCTCTATACTGGCAGGAACATGGGTAACAATGACTTTATAAGGAGCATGGTACTTGTCCCACTATTTCTTGGGAATCTCAATATAAGAGGCAAACGCATTAAAACATTCCGTAAGAACTTGAGGATCAAGGCCAAATTTATTGCGAATATCACGGAAGTTATCAGTACCCATAAAAGATTCAATGCATTCATAATCATAGTTTATACCTGACTTTCTTCCTTTGTCATTCTCCCAAGCCTCAGTGTTATCTTGAATACGGTCTAAGAGATCCCATTTAGCTTCTTCCTTCATACTTGTGAATGATCCAGCACATGAAGCATCTAGTAAATCTTTATCATGAATAGAAAGCCTAGCATAAAAGTTATTGAGAATAATATTGTTAGGGAGTTCATGAATAGGACATTTAAGCATTAGTAACTTCAATCTCCCCCAAGCTTGAGCTGTACTCTCTCCATCAAGAGGCCAAAAGTTATATATAAGACTTCTATCCTTATGGATTTCACTGGGAGGATAAAATTTAGAGTAAAAGAGAGATGCCATCTCCTCCCATTCCATGGATTGTCCATTCTTCAGCATCTTATACCATGCCTCAGCTCTCCCTTTCAAGGATATGGAGAGTAACTTCCTCTTCACATGTTCAGTTGTGATACCTGCACACTTAAACAACCCGCATAATTCATGGATAAAAAGCAAGTGATCACCAGGATGGACAGTTCCATCCCCAAAATAATAATTATCCATAACACAATTAACAATACTTGTAGGTATCTTAAAAGGATCTATCTCAACAGGAGGTGGTTCATCTACTACCTTAGCAGTGGTAGTAGTTTTCCCAAACAGAAAACCAGGTGGTTTATCCATATTGGAAACAAAGTAATAAGCAGTAACAAAAGCAATACTCATAGTGAAAGTTTCCCTTACCAGTTCCACTCTTCAATAGCGCTTCACTCCCTGGCAACGGCGCCAGAAAATAGTCTTGATGACCCACAAGTATAGGGGGTGTATCGTAGTACTTTTGATAAATAGGAGTGTCGATCCTGTCGTGGGAATGGTCACGGCAGATGCTGCAATCGGCAGCGAGTAGTAGAACGAGGGGCAAGGGCGGCCAGCCATCTGCGGTGCGAGATGAGGGCAAAGACACAGGGTTTTACCCAGGTTCGGCCCCCCGGAGGGTAAAGACCTACTCCTGCTAGATTGTATTATGGAGGTGTTACAATGGGCGAGCTCGGCGGCTAGGCGGCGAGTCGCTTGGGTGTATGAGGGAACGTATCTCTACTCACCCTTTAGGGAGGTTTATATAGGCTCACCTCCCCTAGGGTTTTACATATCTCAACCGATTCGGTTACAGCTTTAACAGTCGTTTAACCCAATCCGACTGGGCCTATCTACTCGCCTGGGCCTTCAGCTTCCAGTCGCTCGGTACCTTGCTGGGCTTCAATCCACTCGCCGTTCTGCAGGCCCACTCGCCAGCTCTCGGTCCAGTCGGAAACGCCTTGCTGGGTATACCCCAGTAGGCATATCCCCATCAGTAGTCCCCGAGGCCGTCGTTGATTGGGCGTAAGTGGCTGCTGGAAGTCGGAGTATACGGCTTCAGAGTAGGCATCCAGTCGAATCGTCGGTGGGCTCCTGTATAAAGGAGGAAATCCGGTGAACCAAGTCACGGCTTGGGCGAGTCGAGTCGGCGGGACGCGGTCATGGTGATTGACCTGGCGAGCCGAGTGGATGGAGTTGGACCGTCAGGCGTGGTCAAACTAGCCGTTGGGGTAATCCAACGGTAACTTTCAGTGTAATCATCGCGCTGTAACGGCCCCCTGATTTGGCGGGTAACTCCCGCTATATAAGAGGAATGGCAGGCAATCGTAGAGGCAACTGCCCACCACTTCTTCCGAGTGCGCGCATTTTCCTTCCTTTGCTCCGCGATCCAATCGACCCGAAATCCTCCGATCTCCAACCAACCTTTCGGCCATGGCCCTTTCCACCGAACCATGGGGCAGGTCCAAGTGCACGAGGGCGCAGCTGGCCTCTTTCGAGGAGGCCGGGATCCTGCGAGCCGGCTGTTGGCGTATCCCCGCAGCCGGAGAAACGACCCCAAACCCGCGAGAGAGGGAGTTCGTTTGTTTCACCAGTCATCTTGAGCGAGGGCTAGGGTTTCCCACGTCCTTGTTCTTCCGGCGCTTTTGCGCCTACTATGGGATCCAGCCTTCAGATCTGGGTCCCCACAGCATCGAGCAGCTCGCCATCTTCGTGGCGTTCTGCGAATGCTACTTGGGCTGCCGGCCCTACTTTCCCTTGTGGCAGGATCTGTTCCATGGACGGATCAGCCACGAGAAGGCGGGCGGCCCAATGCTAGCCGCGGGCGGCTTGACGTTCCAGCTCAAGTCCAAAGCCTCCTTCTTCGACTTGATGCTACCAGCCAAGGCAGCGAGCGACTGGAAAAAGTCGTGGTTCTACGTGACCGAGGCGACCCCGGAGGGCGAGGCGGCGATCCCGCGGTACTCCGCTAGCCGTTCGGAGCCGCGCCATCTCCAAGTCGGCAAGCTTCCCGACGACCAGCGGATGGTCGTTGACGAGATGCTCCAGACCATCCGTGGTTTGAAGAAGAAGGGCCTCCAAACGATAAATCTGTACAATTGCTGGCTTGGGCGGCGGCTTGTTCCACTCGCCCAGCGCGACCACTACATGTACCAATACACTGGCCGGGGGGACTCGACGAAGGCCTGCCTCGACGAGTGGAGGCTGGAAGATTACCTCTCAGCACTGAAGAAGATTACCCAGGCGGTGTACCTGGATGCGCAGGCCGGGATCGCCCCCTACACCGCGAAGCGTCCAGCTCCAACGGTAATTTCTTAACCTTGTTCGCAGTCGCAGCGTATGCAGTCACGGTAATCCTGATCCTGTTTGTATCCATCGCAGCTATTCCAGGTAGTGGAAGGGTGGCTCCCACCTTCGGACGATGAGAGCCCGGACCCATCCGCCCAGGACGTAGGCGAATCACCACCCGCGAGGGGCAACGAAGACGACGAGGACGAGTCCGAAGAAGAGGTCGCCCCGCTGGTCCGAAAGACACGCGGGCAACGTCAGCGCGAGATCAAAGCGAGCAGAAGCCTCGAGCGCCATGACGATGACGACGAACTCCCAGAGACCACCTCGCGCCGTCAAGCCACTCCGTCGAAGAGGAAGGAGAAGAAGAGGGAGGCGAGGGCCCCCCTGAAGAAGAAAACGAAACCGTCGAAGACGGCCTCACCGCCACACTCGGCGAGCAGCTCCGATGCTCCCAGCCCAACTGGTGACGGTGCGCCACCAGCGACGACCGCGCTGGACACAGCGACTATGGAGGTGCCGCTGGCCTCATTGCCTCCGCCATTCGCCCCAGTCTCCGGGCTGGGGGAGGCTCCGGCCGCGGCGACTTCGCCGCGCAGGGAGGCTCCGGCTGCGGCGGCTTCACCTCGCAGGGAGGCTCCGGCTGCGGCGGCTTTACCTCGCAAGGAGGCTCCAGCTGCAGCAGCTTCGACTCACGAGGAAGCTCCCGCCAAGGATGTCCCAGAGGCGCCGGCTGCAGCCTCAACGACAAAGACGTCGTCTGTATCTTGGGCACACGATGTCCTGGAACTGGGGCTCAGTCGCCGACTAGGCCCTGAACTGGAAAAACCGGCCGGCCTTCGCACGGGGCTACGTTTCATCCCAGTCGCCAAGTGAGTGTGCTCACCCCTTCTTATTTCCATAACTATTTCGATTGTCCTTGTTGATTCAATTAATGCGCAGGACCGGAGTGAAAAGGATGGGCCATCCGACCGTGGCCAAGGTGCCCTCCGCGGCTAGCGAGGAGGATCCTTCGCGCAAGAGGAAGGCGGACGAGGTCGTCGCCTCAGCGGATGGCAGTAAGAAGGCCAAGGGCGACGACATCGTCACCATCTCTGACGATACGGCGGCCGCGCCGGCCGAGCCCGCGGCGGAGGCAGCCGCGTCTACAAAGGAACCCGCGGCGGAGGCGACCTCCCTTGGAGCGGGTGCCTCCATCGCTACCTTCCCCCGCTTCGTGACCAAGGCGGCCACGGCGAGTGGGGTTGCGCCCTCAAGCCACGCTCCTGGGGCCACCGATGCTGAAGTCAACCAGCGTCGTGGGCATACGCCAGCGTTACTCGCGTCCGTGGATGCAATCCAGCTCCACAGCATGCTTGGCGCGGCCATCCAGGTACATCCAGTCCCCGAGGATCAGGTCGGTGTTTTGCAGCGGCGTGATACTTATAATTTGTCGTCTTTTATTTTCGTATCCAGTCCCCGAGTGCGTACTTGCTGAATTTCAGCGAGTGGGCACTTAGGAATTTCTTGATCGCCAGTCCCCGAGTGCGCACTCGCTGAATTTCAGCGGGTGGGCACTTAGGAATTTCTTGATCGCCAGTCCCCGAGTGCGCACTCGCTGAATTTCAGCGGGTGGGCACTTAGGAATTTCTTGATCATCAGTCCCCGAGTGCGCACTCACTGAATTTCAGCGGGTGGGCACTTAGGAATTTCTTGATCATCGGTCCCCGAGTGCGCATCACTGAATTTCAGTGGGTGGGCACTTAGGAATTTCTTGATCGCCAGTCCCCGAGTGCGTACTTGCTGAATTTCAGCGGGTGGGCACTTATGGATGTCGTTTTAACTGACTTTTTCGGTGATGTGCAGGGTCTGCAGCTTGAGTCGGCGGACTGATTGGCCGCGAAACGGCGCGCAGAGAAGGAGCTGGCCATCGTCCAAGAGGCGAACAAAGGTCTTCAGGCTGTTGCTGATAAGGCAGATCAAGCTCGCCAGGGGCTTGTCCCTGCTGGTGAATTAGTGGCGGCGCGGTCTGCTCTGGGTGCCGCTGAACAACGGATCGCCGACCTCGAGCGCGAACTGCGGGAGGCGAAAGAAGAAGCTAGTTTGGCGGACGGGCGAGCTAAGGCCGCCATTGCGGCCGCAGAGGAGGATCGCAAGGTGTCGGAAGTCCTTATTGCTGGGCTTCAGGACGACCACACGTCACTTCAGTGCTTCATTACGGGACTCGCGCGCCCGCTGGTTGGTGAGTGCTTCCTCCCTTTCTTATGGTTGTGGTTTTTGTGGTACCTATTATACTCATCATTGTCTTTTTCTTCGCAGGTCGTATCATTGATAGCGACGAAGAGGCGAGCTCGCTCGACGCGAGGCAGTGCGTAAGCATGCTCGTCGACTCGGCGACGCTGTCAGCGACCTGCATCCGCGCCTACCTCCAAGAAGTGTCACCCACGGAGGTGATTCCCAGCGACCTCGTTGAGGTGTGGAAGTACTTGGAGAAGGCACCCGCGGTCGTTGAATTTATGACGCGATCGGCGTTTCGGCGTGGAGCATCGACGGCCCTGAGCCTTGGACTCGCCCACTTCCCCGAAGACTTCAACATCGACGATGTGACGAGTGGGTACCCATCGTCAACTGGCGCGGTGGATCTGTCCGAGGTTCTCAAGTTGCAAGAGCGTGCCGCCACGTACTCGGAGCGTGTCTGGGCGATGGGCAACCTCCTTCCCTACCAGGAAACGGTCGTCGCGCCGAACGATCCCGAGCCGCCGCATCGTGACTTCAAGGTCGAGCAGCCTTTTCGCGCGGCGATGGCGGGTGAACTGACGACGTATCCATCAAACCCGTACACCGCGTTCATCCATAATCGCCGGGATGCTGGCGAGTCATCATCGAAGCCTGCAGAGTAGGGGTAGCTTGCCTTGAAGCGTTAGCAACAGTTCTGCCACGCGGGCATATTTTGTAACATAAGACAATGCAATATGCGATTGAATGGGACGTCGTGTCTATTTTGGTATTTCTTTGTGTGCTTTGGATTGATTTTGGACGAGTCCCCGAGCGCGTCCGCCCTTTTGTGGGGTTTTCCTCGTATATGATGTGTATTGTTATCATGTGTTTTGTTGCTTTGGTCGACTCGCCCGAGCTCGGAGAGCCAGTCGCAAGGCGACTCCCTTGAGTGCTCTGTACTTTACCGTTTTCCCGTACGCGAACGAAGTCGGGTGGCCGAGTCCCCGAGCGTGGTACTTGGTAGTTCTAGGCGCGACTCGAGGGTGGTTGAGGACTTAGCGCGTTGGTGTGAGCGCGTCACTCCTGCCTGGCCCGTAGGGTCAGTCGCTTGGCAAGTCCTGGGCATGCTCTCTTACTTGGCGTTTTCCCTGACCGCTCTTGACGAACTGGTATTCAGTCCCCGAGCGTGGTACTTAGCCGTTCGAGTCGCTATGCCGAGGATGCGGAGGACCAAGGTCGCTGTGAGAAGAGAGGGCAGTTGTCTTGGCTCGTAGAACCAGTCGAGCTAGGCGACTCCAATGGGGCTCCGGGTTGGCGTTTTTCATGGACGATGCAAGACCTGAAGTGATTCAGTGCTCTTACACCGCACTACTTGGCCGTGTCGGTCGCTGTACCAAAGGTTGACTTCCGCGTTTTAGCATACCGCTGTTATTACGAGTGCGAGTGGCACAAGTCATGGAGAGTAGGCGCAATTTGCGGTAACCGTTTCTTTTATTTCATAGCGACTGGAGAGTACATGTGTGGGGTTCTAGGAGTAGAACTTCCGGAGGAGGTTTACATTCCATGGTCGCTTGACGTCGAGCTTGCCGTCCCCGCGGACGTCGATGAGGTAGTAGGCGTCGTTGCCGAGTACGTGCCCGATAGCGAATGGGCCTTCCCACGGAGGGGAGAGCTTGTGCATGCCCTTCTTGTCCTGGATGAGGCGTAACACCAGGTCGCCTTCCTGGAAGGTGCGGGCTTTCACCCGCCGGCTGTGGTAGCGGCGGAGTCCTTGTTGGTAGATGGCGGTGCGTGACCGAGCGAGGTCGCGTGCTTCGTCGAGCTGGTCGACCCCATCTTGGCGGGCCAGCTCGTTTGCAGCCTCTGTATAATGGACGACTCGCGGTGAGTCGTGTTCGAGGTCGGTGGGCATGACTGCTTCTGCTCCGTAGACCATGAAGAAGGGAGTGAATCCCGTCGATCTGTTGACCGAGGTACGGATTCCCCAGATGACGGAGGGCAACTCTTCGACCCAGCACCCGGCGGTGCGCTCGAGTGGTACTTGGAGTCGCGGCTTCAGGCCGTGGAGGATGCTTTGGTTGGCCCGTTCCGCCTGGCCGTTGGATTCCGGGTGGGCGACTGACGCGAGGTCGAGCCGGATGTGGTGCTCTTCGCAGAATTCGGCCATGGCTCCCTTGGCGAAGTTGGTGACGTTGTCCGTGATGATACTGTTTGGGAACCCGTAGCGATATATGAGCTCGCGTAGGAATTTAGTGGCGGTCTTCCCGTCGCATTTCCGGACTGGCTTGGCCTCCACCCACTTAGTGAATTTGTCGACGGCGACTAGCAGGTGGGTGTAGCCGGAGGGGGCTTTCTTGAAGGGGCCTACCATGTCCATGCCCCATACGGCGAATGGCCAGGTGATGGGGATTGTCTTGAGCGCCGAGCTCGGTACGCGCGTCTGATTGGCGTACTTCTGGCACCCGGCGCATCTCTGGACGATGTCGACAGCGTCGGCGTGTGCGGTGGGCCAGTAGAAGCCGTGTCGCATAGCATTGGCGACCAGGGAGCGAGCGGCGGCGTGGTGGCCGCAGTCACCTGAGTGAATGTCGTGGAGGATTTTGCGTCCTTCAGCCGGTTGGACGCAGCGTTGGAACACGCCGGTGACGCTGCGCTTGTGTAGCTCGCCGTCGATGATGGTGTAGGACTTGCATCGGCGAGCGATCATTCGAGCGTCTGTCTCGTCTGCTGGCAGGGTGCCGGCTTCCAGGTAGGCGATGTAGGGCTTGGTCCAATCGTCTGGCTCGGTGATGAGTGCGACCAAGGCTGCCTCTGGTTGGAGTGGGACTCCGATGTCGATCTCCCTCGGGGAGGAGACTGATGGTTTGGAGATTGTGTCGAGGAACACGCCGGCGGGTGGTGCGAGTCGAGCCGACCCGATGCGAGAGAGGGCGTCGGCCTCCTCGTTTTTCCGCCTGTCGATCCACTCGACAGAGTAGCCGGTGAAGTGGCCGCCCAACTTGTCCACCGCTTGGCGGTACGCCGCCATGGTAGGGGAGACAGCGTCGCAGGTGCCGGCGACTTGCCCCGCGACGAGGTCGGAATCTCCGTAGCATCGGAGGCGATTGACGTTCATCTCCTTGGCGGCGCGCATGCCGTGGAGTAGTGCCTCGTATTCAGCCATATTGTTGGTGCAGGGCGTGAAGTCGAGGCAGAGGACGTAGCGGAGCTTGTCGCCCTTTGGTGAAGTCAACACTATTCCTGCTCCTGCACCGTCCGCGTTCTTGGAGCCGTCGAAGTGCAGGCTCCAGTAATGGAGGTACGGCAGCTTCTCTGGCTGCTGGGCCTCCTCCCAGTCGGCGATGAAGTCTGCCAGCGCCTGCGACTTAATCGCCTTTCGTGGCTCGTATTTGATGTTGTGGACGCCGATCTCGACGGCCCACTTGGCGACCCGCCCGGTCGCCTCGCGATTGCGGATGATGTATTGCAGTGGCGCTGAGGAGACGACCATGATCGGGTGCTCCTGGAAGTAGTACGGCAGGCGCCGCTGAGCCCTGAAGACCGCGTATACTAGCTTTTGGTACTGTGGGTACCGCTGGCGCGACTCGGTGAGGACCTCGCTGATGTAGTGCACCGGCCGCTGAACCGGGCGCTCCTTTCCTTCCTCTGGTCGTTCTACGACCATCACAGTGCCGACGACGCGCTCGGACGCCGCGACGTAAACCAGCATAGGTTCTTTGTCGGCGGGGGCGGCGAGTAGTGGTGCGATGAGTAGCACCTTTTTGAGGTCGCGCAGCGCGTCGTCCGCCTCCTTGTCCCACTGGAAGGTGGGGTTCTTGCGCATCAGACGGTATAGGGGCATCGCCTTTTCGCCCAGGCGGGGGATGAAGCGACTGAGAGCCGCTACTCGCCCGGCCAGCTTCTGGACGTCGCGCAGGCACTCGGGTTTGCCGAGCCGGGCGATCGTGTCGATCTTTGTTGGGTTCGCCTTGATCCCTCGTTTGGAGACGACGTACCCCAGTAGTTTTCCGGCGGGTACACCGAAGGTGCACTTGCCTGGGTTGAGCTTTATCTTGTACCTTCGCAGGTTGGCGAAGGTTTCCGCCAGGTCGGCGAGTAGGTCGCCTTGGCGAGCGGACTTCACAACCACGTCGTCGATGTAGACGTGGATGTTGCGGCCAATTTGGCTCGCGAGGCATTCTTGCATGCACCGCTGGTAGGTTGCCCCGGCGTTTTTGAGGCCGAAGGTCATGGCGGTGTAGCAGAAGGCTCCGAATGGCGTGATGAACGCCGTCTTCTCCTCGTCTTCGACAGCCATTTTGATCTGGTTGTACCCAGAGTAGGCGTCGAGGAAACATAGCGACTCCGAACCCGCGGTTGAATCGATTATCTGGTCGATCCGCGGGAGGACGAACTGCTCCTTTGGGCAGGCGCTGTTCAGGTTTGTGTAGTCGATACACATTCTCCAAGTCCCGTTTTTCTTCTCGACCAGGACTGGGTTTGCCAGCCACTTGGAGTACTTGATTGGCCGGATGAAGCCGGCAGCGAGTAGACGCTGCACTTCCTCGGCGATTGCTCGACGGCGTTCTTCATTGAAGGGCCGTAGCGACTGCTTGACAGGTCGCACTTTGGGGTCGGCGTTTAGTTTGTGCTCAGCGAGCTCCCTAGGGACACCGGGCATGTCGGAGGGTTTCCATGCGAAGATGTCCCTGTTCTCATGGAGGAACTCGATGAGCGCGCCTTCCTATGCTGGGCTCATGCCTGTCCCGATCGTCACCGTCTGGCTGGAGTCGCCTGGGACCAGCTCGACGGTGCAGGTGTGCGTCGTTGCCTCAAAGGTTGAGGTGTTTGCGCCCTCTGAGTTGGGCTTCTTGAGTATTGTGGGGTCGTCGTTGTTGACCCCGCTCGCGTATTTGGCGAGCTCGTCGGCGTGATTAGTCTCTGCCGCGATGACGGCGTCGGTGAGCTCGGCTCCTTTGGCCTCGCACTTGGCGGCCATGTCGGGGTCGCCGTTGATGGTGATGACGCCGCACGGCCCGGGGAGCTTCATCGCGTTGTACGCGTAGTGGGGCGCTGCCATGAATTTAGCGAACGCCTGGCGCCCCAGGACGCAGTGGTAAGGGTTGTCGAAGGGCACCAGCTCGAAGACGATCCGCTCGGTGCGGAAGTTTGCCGGTGTGCCGAAAGTGACTGGCAGTGTGACCTTGCCGATCGGGTACGCCTTCCGACCGGGGACGATGCCGTGGAACGTGGTGTGGGTCGTCTCGATCATCGACTGCGGGAGCCGCAGCCGCCTGAAGGTGTCGAGGTAGAGGATGTTGATGGAGCTACCGCCGTCCATCAGTGTCTTGGGGAGCCAGTAGTCGCCAACCTTGGGCTTGACCACCAAGGCGACTCGTCCTGGGTACTCGATGCGCGGCGAGTGGTCTTGCCGGCTCCAGGTGATGGGCTGTTCTGACCAGTTCAGGAACTGGGGGACGTCTATTTGGGCCACCGCATTGACTGCGACGGCGCGGGCGATGACCTTCTTCTCGCGCTTCGTGTTGAAGCCTATGAAGGTGTGGAGCGAGCCGGCTACTTTGCCGAATTTTCCGCCATTTGGCGGGTCGTTGTCGGTGTCCTCCCGCGCTTGCCGTGCCTTCTCGATTTCCCTGAGGGTGTGGCAGTCGGCGGTGGTGTGCGTTGCGGGCTTCCCTTCCCTGCTATGGAACGCACATGGTTGGTTAAGGAGGGCTGCGGGATCGAACCTTGGCTTGTTCTTGTAATTGCCGCCATCGCGGCGTTGCCCTCCGTCGCGGCGGTAGCTCTTGGGCTCGTGCTGTGCGTGCCCGGCGTTGGCGACGAAGTCGACTCGCCCGTCACTGCGGCGCTTGCCAGTGAGGCGAGTGCCGCTGTAGCGTAGGTCGGTTCGGCGTCCGCCGTCGTTGCCGCCCGTGCGGCGTTGTCCTCCTGACTCGTCGTCAGTTTCCTGGTTTGGATCTTCCTCGGCGTACCGTTTGGCGATCTCGAGGAGGTCGGGGATGTTGTCGAGTGTGCGGGAGTGTCGCTTGAGCTTGGCGACTAGAGGCTCGTAGCGGCACGAGGTCTTGAAGCAATGGATCGCGGTGTCCGGGTGGATGCCGACCGCGTTGTACCAAAGCTCTTGCCACCGTTGGACCCAGTTGCGGGTCGACTCGCGGGGTCCCTGGACGCATCGTTCCAGGTCCTCAATAGTGGTGGCGCGGGTGTAGGAGCACTCGAAGTGCCTGACGAAGGCGTCGCGCATTTCCTCCCAGGAGTCGATACTGTCCTGGGGGAGAGTGTTGATCCACTGCCTGCACGTCCCCTCCATCATTAGGGGGAGGTAACGGGCGGCGAGTAGGTCAGTGTGACCCGCGATCCCCATTGCCATGAGGTATGTGTCGAGCCAGACTGCGGGGTCGTACGAGGAATCGTACTTTTCTATCTCCTTTGGCGCCTTGAAGTTTGGCGGGTACTTCTCGCCTCGGATCATTGGTCCGAAGCACTTGGGCCCGAGTCGACTGAGCGACCCCATAGCCTCGCCGTCGCGGCGATTAATTAGGGTGTGCCGCAAGTCGTCGGGCTGGCGTGCGCGCCAGCTTTGGTTGTTGATGATGTGGGTGCGGGCGTCGACGGTTTGCCCGTTAGCGGCGACGAAGTTGGTCGCCGGCCTGGGGTCGTTGGTGGAGAGTGCCGCGTTCGCGGGTCGGTGTTGGAGCTGCAGTGGCTCTGGTGGCGAGCAATTGAGGGTGTTTGCCGCCGCTGGGCGGCCGCTGGAGGCCGCTCTGCTTCCCGAGGAACGCGAGTATACTCGACCTTGCGAGTCGGCGCCCGCTTTTTGCTGCTCCACGGCCTTCGCGAGCAGGGCCCTGACGTACTGGATCTGTAGGGCGCCGTCGCCAGTGGCCGTGATGCTGTCGGCTGCTGCTCGGCCTGCCACGAGGTTGTCCATCGGGGTGGAGAATAGTGGGAGGCCGTTTGCGTCTCGCTCCCGTGAGGAGACAACTATCCGTGGCTGGTCCCTGGGAGGGGTGCGGTTGGGTGGTGGTGGGGCACCCATCACCGTCGATCCTGGCGGGGGCCAGGCGCTTCCTCCTCGTGGCGCGTTCTCGTAGATTGCGCGCTCGGCTATGCGGGCCGGGTCGTTTTCGTCGTCGAAGTTCAGGGCACGCCCTTGAACGGTGGGGTTCAAACGTGACCTGATCCGCTGCTGGTGGTAGCGCGACAGCTCCTGCGCTGTCACCTGCTCGAGGCGAAATTTTTCGCGCTCGGCTTGCTCCTTGCGCACCGCCTCCGCCAGTTTCAGGCGGAGTTCCTCGACCTCCGTTGCCGTGGCGTTGGGAGGGATTGGGGTGGAGAAAGGATCCTCCGGTGGATCGGCGCCGGTGGCCATGTAGGCCGCGGCGTGGCGGCTGGCTCCATCGCGGAAGTCAGCGGAGTTCTCTGACCCGGAGTCGAATTCGAAGATCCCGAGGATGGAGGGGTCCTCGAAGTCTCCCGCGTTGGAGACCTGGGCGATGGAGCCCGCGGACGAGGCCGCGGTGATGGATCCAGCGAGTGACGCCGGGGTTGCCGAGTCGGCGTCGTCGGTGAGGGCCGCATCTTCTGCGGCCGCTGAATTCCCGGCCACGTTGCTGTGGGCCGAGCTGTACTCGGAGGCGAGGCGGTGGATCGTGCGGACCTGGCTCTCGGAGAGCCGATCGCGTGGCGGCGACTCGCGGATGCGAGCCGAGTCCTCCGAGACGATGACGTCGGTGAGGCCGACGAAGAGGCTGATCGTGCCGATTGGCAGGATCACGCTATGCGTGACGGGTCGCGCCGCCGGGACGTAGCTGCTCGGCAAGATCTGGAGCATCTCGCCGATCGCTATCATGCGGCCGGTGGCGACCGTCTCATTGATGGGCAGATTGGATCTCGCTGCAGAACACCGGCCAGACCGGCCAGGCCCCACGGTGGGCGCCACTGTCGTGGGAATGGTCACGGCAGATGCTGCAATCGGCAGCGAGTAGTAGAACGAGGGGCAAGGGCGGCCAGCCATCTGCGGTGCGAGATGAGGGCAAAGACACAGGGTTTTACCCAGGTTCGGCCCCCCGGAGGGTAAAGACCTACTCCTGCTAGATTGTATTATGGAGGTGTTACAATGGGCGAGCTCGGCGGCTAGGCGGCGAGTCGCTTGGGTGTATGAGGGAACGTATCTCTACTCACCCTTTAGGGAGGTTTATATAGGCTCACCTCCCCTAGGGTTTTACATATCTCAACCGATTCGGTTACAGCTTTAACAGTCGTTTAACCCAATCCGACTGGGCCTATCTACTCGCCTGGGCCTTCAGCTTCCAGTCGCTCGGTACCTTGCTGGGCTTCAATCCACTCGCCGTTCTGCAGGCCCACTCGCCAGCTCTCGGTCCAGTCGGAAACGCCTTGCTGGGTATACCCCAGTAGGCATATCCCCATCAGATCCCAACGAGGATCAAAAGGTGCTGAACAGTGGTATGGAGC
Source organism: Avena sativa (assembly GCA_916181665.1). NCBI lineage: Eukaryota > Viridiplantae > Streptophyta > Magnoliopsida > Poales > Poaceae > Avena > Avena sativa. The sequence continues at coordinate 385,048,816 of OV702284.1, forward strand.
AGGAAATCCCTGTGAATACTTAGCAAACGGATTTTTAGTGGTTTTCTGACAAGGCAATAAAACAAAGAGCAAGTAACAGAAGTAACGAACAAACGGAGCAAGTGGCCCAATCCTTTCTTAGCAAAGGACAAGCCGGTGGAAATACTTATAAGGACCAAACATTCTCGAGGACACATGGGAATTCTGTCAAGTGCTTTCGCTTCAAATAGTTGAGTACACTTCTCTGGTGTTTGTAAGTGTTGTGTGGGTGAACCTGTGCTAACATACCGCCTTTCCTAGGACTAATACATACTTGTGCTTAAACCCCCTGCAAACATCCGTAACTACAGGAAAGTAATTAAGATATAAATCTAACCACAGCCTTAAACTATGAGATCCTACACTCCCTTGTGCAAAGGTGTCCTAACGGGGGTTCAGGTTTCTGTCACTCCGGCAACCCCCCGATTAGTAGCCAAATACACAATGTATTCCCCTAGGACCATAAATGGTGAAGTATCATGTAGTCGACATTCACATGACACCACTAGAAGAATAGCACCACAACTTAAATACTAAACCATTGAATAATAACTCATCACAGATTCACTACTAACAATATGACTTCTCCCATGTCCTCAAGAACTAAACAAACTACTCACGAGACATCATATGGATCAAGATCAAAGATGATATGATAATGGATAACAATCTAAACATAAACAATAATCCAATGGTTCCACTCACAAGCATCAACTACAATAGTAATTAACACTGGAAAAGTTTCCCCTAATGAACTAAATCAATATCCAACACAATTGTTACAGCGGGACGGAGTGGTGGTGATGGTGCTGGTGGAGATGATGGTGTGGATGATGATGATGATCCCGATGAATCCTAGCTTGATGACGGTGTTGATGGCGATGGTCTCTTGTAGCACCCCGGGTAAAACCACTACTAGAAATCGCTGTTGTTACACCTTGTGCATCATCATGACACCAGCATGCATCTATTTGTCTGAAACTATTTGCGAAAAGCTCTATTTTTGTTTTCTACAAATACCCCATCTGTTTATTCAAATACGAAACCCCGACTGTTATTTGTCTAACAACTATTTACAAAAGTATTTTTTATAACTAAATAAAATATTTTTGTATCGGGGAGACCGCCACCGGCCAGGCCCAAGGGGCCCAGCTGGCAGCAGCCTACTACCCCTAACACCCGCAGCAAACCCTAATCCCCACCCAAACCCTAGCTACCCTAGATCACCTTCCCTGTCGCCGCCGCCACCCCTCCTAGCCATCACACACGCGCGCGGTGCAGCAAACACACACACACCAAACGCCCCACCCCTTCCCCTGTATCACCAATCAACACACAACACGAAACCCACACACGCACACCACGCTGCAGGCTGTGCACAACCTGACCCCCACGCGACCCCACGCCCCTGGCCCCACCTCACGCACCCCTCGCTAGATTCCCCCTCGCCTGATACCCCTCCTCCTCCCGCGACTCCCCTCACCAAGCCGCCGCCGGCTGCCAGGAATCCGCCGTTGCCTGCCAGAAATCCGTCGCCGCCCTCCTCCCCTTCTTCTGTTTCGTCTACACCGCGAGAAAGCCCTGGCGCGGCCACCAACCTCGCCATGGCCGCCGGCCCCGCCTCGACACCACCATCCTCTTCCCTCCTCCCTGGCGTTCCGGGTCTCCCTCTCCCCGACACCGGCGCTCCTAGCGTCCCGCCTCGCCCGACCTCCCCCTCCCCTGCAGCGCGTCCCCTTCGTCAGGAGCCGGGCCCAGTCGTCGGACCGCGTCCCCTGTCCTCGAGCGACTCCCTCTCCTCTGCCGTGGAGCTCCACGAGCCCTACCGTCATGCTCGCCTCGCCCAGTTCCGCCTCACCCTGCTGTCGTTCAAGCTCGAGCCGCCGTCGTTGACTCCTCTCTAACCGCGTCGCCATCGAGGCTGCCCCGCCAGCGATGGTGTCGCCTCCCCCATCCTCGAGCGCATCACCGACTGTGTCGCCCCTCTCCTATGTCCTGTAACTCGCGGCCGCATCCGCCAATCCCATCACTCCTATCAAGCTCGTCATTCGGGAGGCTCCTTGCTTGCTTTGGCCCTGTCCAAGTGCTTGCCACGTGTGCTCCTGGGGTTTGGCAAATTTCGGTTGAGTTGTTGGTACAGGCAGCTACAGATCCTTGTGGATGTGATGTATGCCTTAAGTGATTCTTCCGTGTGACCCAAGGCTGTTGTGGTAATGTTTTTGTCGACAAGAACTTCTACCGGATCCAGACCCGAAGGTCGCGAGTCCTTCTTCACGGATCTGATGATGCCGAACACCAAGTCCTTCTTCCGAAGACCGTGGAAGCCAAGCCCTCGGGTTCAAAGGCGTCAAGACCGATCCCGTCGAGACCGAACCCGAACCCCTCCGAGCCCCAAGATCTTCAATCCGAGATGTGTGAACTTTTCCGAGCCCCTATTTCATAAATTGCCAACTATATAAACTGTTGCATATTTAATTGTCATACTCGCATGCATATTGGTGTGGTTTGGGGGCCTTAGGCCGATTCACCATATAATTAAATATGGAGACCATATGCGGGCTATTCTAGTCTTAGTTTGGCCCCATTTAAATTTGAGTAGCGAACTGATGCTATATTTTGCCATGTCAAGACAACATTTAAATTGCGGGGTATCTAAACAACATGAACTTAATAATTAAATGTCGGGACCTCGATTCCACTTAATATGGCCCAATTGCATCACATCCTTGCCATGTCATACATCATATATGAATCATGCCTGATCTTCTGCCGTAGTATTAAATAGTGTATCCGGTGTTTCTTCTAGTGCTTTGCTTCTTCACGAATTAGGCCGATGAGTTGATGCGAGCGTCAACCCGATCTTTGGATGAACCTTCGGCAATGTTTTCCAGGCGAGCAATCTCCCCCTTTCTACCTATCTTACTTTCATAGTATTTATTCCCTCCTGTTGATCTATTGCTATCTGTGTTGTGATGCTCTAGTTCCCGTACCCGTGATATCCCTTGCAGCCTCATATTGCCTTGGACACATTATATTACCTGTTGTTTGGTAGATAGTTGGACTTGCGTGTCGTAGTCGCTTGCTTAAGTGTTGTTGCGTGTCGTCAAGCACCACAGTTGTTGGAAGACTGCCATATGCTTTATGTTGGAGATGATTATAACTTTAATTACAGTTTAATAACTAAAATTGAAGTAGGTAAATAATGCAGAGGCACAGGTGGGCAATAGATGTTATTTGGTTTTTAACCGTCCACTTGTGTCCCGTAGGACCCCGAGTACTTAATACCTGTTCTTTGAATATTCGCACTATCCGCATGTGGGCCCATGAATCCCCTTAGCATGAGATGGAGTCATATCTTATTTCTTGGGGCCACAAAGTAGTTTGGGGCTTTATTACTATCCTGTACTTATGCCATGCTTTATTGCTTTATTTATGATTGCGCGTGGAGCGCCTGTACTGTTTTGGAACCCCGTGCCACGTTTTCGCGGTATCGACAAGCCCAGTCACACTTTCGGGTTCCCAGTCATTTACAGCCGTCGTCACAAACCTCTGGGTCCGTCTCGGAGCTGGCCAACTTCGTAGCGGGTAGCTTGGTTGGGTGGCCCCCTGAAATATTATATGAATCTTGCGATTTCTTTGTCGTGATGCCTCGTTGGGTTTTATTTGGTTTTTCCGAGGTTGATCGTGCGTGTGTTGCTATTTGTGCCCCCCTGCAGGGTAAAACTTTCTGAAAGCCGTGTCCACGGTTATGGACGACTTGGAGCACAGTATCTCGATCATAGACAACTATAACTAAAGTAGCGCTATAAATTTGACTTTATAATGACTAGTAATCAACTTTACTATAATGGAATGACTAAATAAAAGTGCCAACAATTGCTGGTTTGAGTTGTTACCTGTTACCATTGTATCTGACTAGTAAGTATTGCAACTACAACAGAATGGCTAAATAAAAGTACCAACAACTGCTGGGTTTTGGGATGCCTCACCTATATGTATCTGACTAGTAAGTACTACAACTACAATGGAATGGTCAACTAAAAGTGCCCACTGCTTATTATATCAGGATGACTATCGATACCTGACTAGTAATTGCTGCAACGATAACTAAATAAATAAAACTGCCAACTGTGTGAGTTCCTCGGTTGACTTCCTCGTTTGGTCTCGAGGGGGAAATACCAGGATGGGTATGTTCGGCGGTAGTTTCAGGTTGGATCTGAATAGGTATTTCTTATCCCTATCTGATAGCCGCCAGCTGTATTGAGTCTCTATAGGTTGTTTAGTGCATGCTGCGCTGCCGCTTCAGTCCATCATACCTATGTAGGCGAGGACCGCCGAATTCTAGTCTCGCCGTGTACTGGCCTCAGTACTGACCGCTCTCCTTTTTACTTTGCCCTTTATCGGCACCCCTTTTGTTTAAGCAGGTTTTGAGATCGACGTCGTTAGCAGGGTTACCCTTCCGGTTTGGCCTGGGCAGGGTTATGGACGCCATTGGTTATTCTTCAGGGCTCTTAGCCCCATTTGCATCTTGTTCGTAGTCGGACGCTGTATCATTTTCAAAGTTATTTGGATCTTTGTACTGTATATCTGTATTCTTGACTCATGGAGTCGTTGTTGTATATATCTATTCTGTGGGTTCCATCGTGGACTATTGTGTAATGATATTACTTCGTTTTCCACCCGCACGAAAGTCCCTGGTGGGCACCTTTGAATCGTTTCTATGCGGGTTTGGCGGGAATCGCTGAAACTTGCATAGGGCTGATTCTGAGGGTGTTACATCTCCCCTCTCCGGGAAGGAATTCCCCCGGCAGAAATCTATCTACCAGAGAGATCTTACTCTCTCGGTGTTTTCCACCCCCAGAGGCGGCGAAAATCTATCTGTGGTCGCTCCCCTGGTATTAGGGTTCCGTAGGGAAGATATAGGCGAAGGGGCGGAGTCGGAGGCCGGGCAGGTGGGCCACAGCTGCCCTAGGCGCGGGGTCAGGTGGGCCCACTCCTAGGGGGTGTGGGCCCCCTAAGGCCCAACTCCGTCCCTCCTTCTGGCTTCCTTCGTCTTCTGGTAAAATAATATGTTTCCATATTTTTCTGGTATTTTTCTGATCTTCGCGAAATTGCACCGAAACCCCTTCTTTTCCATCAAAATCCAGACTCCGGCAGTCCATCCTCCAGGAACCATCCAACATGCATAAACAGATGAAAAGCCATAAGTAATACCTCATAATAAGACAAATATCAATGAATAGAGGTAAATTATGATATAGAATGGTGATGCAAATTGGGCGTATCAAGGATCATCACCATCATCATCACCAATGCCTCTCCATCAACCATCGATGTTTCCCTCATCCATGACTGAGTAATCCCCCGCTGTAGGCTATGGGGATGGTAGGGATTGGATGAGTTCTATCTTGTAATCGAATAAGATTGTTAGGGCATAGTGCCTAGTATCTCTATTAGTGCTATTTGACTTTGTTAAAACTTGTTGTGCTTAATGCTTGTCACTAGGGCCCGAGTGCCATGATCTTAGATCTGAACTTATCTGTGGTCGATCCCCTGGTATTAGGGTTCCGTAGGGAAGATATAGGCGAAGGGGTGGAGTCGGAGGCCGGGCAGGTGGTCCACAGCTGCCCTAGGCGCGGGGTCAGGTGGGCCCACTCCTAGGGGTGTGTGGGCCCCTTGAGGCCCAACTCCGTCCCTCCTTCTGGCTTCCTTCGTCTTCTAATAAAATAATATGTTTCCATATTTTTCTGGTATTTTTCTGATCTTCGCGAAATTGCACCGAAACCCCTTCTTTTCCATCAAAATCCAGACTCCGGCAGTCCATCCTCCAGGGACCATCCAACATGCATAAACAGATGAAAAGCCATAAGTAATACCTCATAATAAGACAAATATCAATGAATAGAGGTAAATTATGATATAGAATGGTGATGCAAATTGGGCGTATCAAGGATCATCAACATCATCATCACCAATGCCTCTCCATCAACCATCGATGTTTCCCTCATCCATGACTGAGTAATCCCCCGCTGTAGGCTATGGGGATGGTAGGGATTGGATGAGTTCTATCTTGTAATCGAATAAGATTGTTAGGGCATAGTGCCTAGTATCTCTATTAGTGCTATTTGACTTTGTTGAAACTTGTTGTGCTTAATGCTTGTCACTAGGGCCCGAGTGCCATGATCTCAGATCTGAACTTATTATTGAATCATTATGATAGTATTGTCTCTGATCTTATCTGCAAGTTGTGTACACATATCATTGTCCGGATCCAAAGGCCCCGAAGTGACAGAAATTGGGACAACCGGAGGGGATGGTTGTGGTTTGAGGATCACATGTGTTCACGGAGTGTTAATGCTTTGCTCCGGTGCTCTATTAAAAGGAGAACCTTAATTGCCAGTAGTTCCCTAGAGGCCCCGCTGCCACGGGCTGGCTGGACAGAAGATGTTGTGCAAGTTCTCATTGCGAGCACGTATGACTATATTTGGAGCACATGTCTAGGATTGTTTAGTACTTGGATGCTTATTCTTATTTATCTACAATGCCCTAGATATTAAAGTTACATGTTTAGACTCATCCATGCAACGCCCGTCCATCCATCCCTATGCCTACCACGCTCGTATCCTACTGTTTTCTGCCACTGTTACTGTTGCTCCTGTTTCGCTATTGCTGTTGCTTTGATGTTGCTACTATCAAACTGTTGCTACTGATAAACTTCTGTGAGCAAGAACTACACTAGGTGCAGCTGAATTGACAACTCAGTTGTTAAGGATTACAAGTATTCTTTGGCTCCCCTTGTGTCGAATCAATAAATTGGGTAATACTACCCTCGAAGACTGTTGCGATCCCCTACACTTGTGGGTCATCACATCCTCAATAAAAATCTATGCACATAGTAAATAAAAAGATCGCTGAGATGCTCAGTGTCTGCTTGCCTTGTCATTTTGGTTATGGGATAGCTCCTGTACCATGTGCAAGGGGTACCCCGTTGGCGGTTCTCTATGATACACATGTACTTACTATGACAAGAACTTACAGGTGACCAAAGTTGAGTAGCATGCGGTGCGGCCCTCGTATTCAAGGGACATGAGATTGCCAACTTATACTTTGTCAAGAATATACACCATAGTTTGTTCACTTTAACCTTAATCACTTCAAGATGCTTATGATAGGGGCAATAAGGGCTAAAAGCTAACAAGTACCATAATTTTTGGAAGCTCCTTTTGAAACTTGAAATCCCTGCTTCCCTTTATGCAGGGCATTTCTTCCACTATTATATTGAGTCTCCACCTTCTACCTTTAGGCACCATTAAGAGAGCATAGTTGTCCTTCTTAGTTCTATGTGCAGTGTCCCAAAACTTATTGATTGATGCATATTGATGATATTGCGTGTTCTTGTGCTACTTGTATCTAGTCACTCTTATGAACTTTGAAGTTGTCCTATGCATCTATTTGCTACTCTATGAGGGACAAGCTGAGTGCCATTATGCCATGTTTTCTGTATGTGAAACAAACAAACATTTTTCAATGCATGTTATTCATGATCTTTGTTTGTAGCCTTTCATGTTGCATGCATAGTTACTTTGTCCTATTGTTAGAACTCCATATTTCATGCACATGTTTAGAGTTCTTTGATCCCAGCTTTCAATGCTTGCAAATGGTTTGATATTCGTTTTGATGGTGCATGTCACCTCAAAAATTATTCTTTTTATCACTTACCTACTCGAGGACGAAAAGGAGTTAAGCTTGAGGATGCTTGATACGTCGGGAACGTATCTATAATTTTTGATGCTCCATGCTTGTTTACTATCTACTTTGCTTTGCTTTGTCCATACTTCGAGGTGTTTTTATATGTTTTCTGGTACTAACCTATTAACAAGTTGCCACACTGTCACTTGCCTGTTTTCTTCTGTTTTTGGTTCCAGAAAGGCATAAAATCAATATTCTCGGAATTGGACGGGACAAAAGCCAAAGTCAATATTTTACCGTGAGCAACACGAAGCCAGAATACGAGACGGAGGAGGCTCACCAAGGGGCCACACCCCCTGGCCATGCAGGTGGGCCCACCCCGCGCCTAGTGGGGGTGCAGCCGCCCTGGTGGCCCCCTTGCCTCGCCTCTTCGCCTATAAAATCCCCCCGATGCCAAAACCCTAAACACCCGATCAATATTCCACGAAACCGTCTGTAGCCGCCGCCACCATCGTCCCTAGATCGGGGGGATCTGAAGCTCTTCCCGGTACCCTGCCGGAGGGGAGATCAGCCCGGAGGCCTTCTTCATCATGCCAGCCTCCGGTATAAAGCGTGAGTAGTTCCACCATGGACTACGGGTCCATGTAGTATCTAGATGGTTGTATCTCCTCGTTTGTGCTTTCATGTATATATCTTGTGAGCCCCATCCATGATCAAGATCTAATCTATTTGTAATCATGCATGTTGTGTTTGCGAGGATCCGATGTATATTGAGATTACTATGTCAGATTAATTAATGGTTTTGTCTATTTGATTCTATCATGTCTGTGTTGTTTGTGATCTTGCATGCTCTCCGTTTTTAGTAGCTATCTTGGCCAAGTAGTTGCTAGTGACTCCAAGAGGGGGTATTTATGCTCGATAGTGGGTTCATGACTCTAGTTTCCAAGGGAAGTGACAAAAATCTCTTCGGTTGTAGATATGTTGTTGCCACTAGGGAGAAAACAACGGTCTCTTGTTCATGGAACAAGTGGATTGTTTACCTTACACACTTTGCTTAAAGCAGTTTTCTGTTGCTTGCAACTTAATACTGGAGGGGGTTCGGATGATAACCTGAAGGTGGACTTCTAGTCATAGATTAAGTTGGATGGCGGTCTATGTATATTGTTGTATTGCCCAATCGAATCTCATAGGATCTTTGTGTCTAGTATTGCATTGTTATGCATTGCTCAGTCCTGTCAATTGCCCTGTTATAATTTGTTTACCCAGCATGCCATGTTCGTTTATCTAAGGAGAACACCTCTAGTGAACTATGGACCCCGGTCCAATCTTTACTATTGATACATCTTCCACTGTTACTGTTTACTTGCTGGAAACCATCATCACCTTCCACACCGTACAACTAATCCTTTGTTATAGCAACTGGTGAGATTGACAACCTCACTGATCGCTGGGGCAAAGTCTTGAGTTTGTGTTGTGCAGGTTTCCACGTTGCTTGCAACATATTTGAGACGTTTCCTTTCTCCTACTGGTTCGACAACCTTGGTTTCTTACTGAGGGAAAACTTGCTGCTGTGCTGCTTCACACCTTGCTCTTAGGGTTTCCCGACGAAGTGCTTCCCAGCATCATCAGCTAAGTATTTACAGAGATTTCCTGCTCCACACCACTAGTCAACACCTTCTGCTCCTCGTTGGGATTGACACTCCTATCTATCAAAAGTACTACGATACATCCCCTATACTTGTGGGTTATCAGTGGCGCGGTGATTTGGTTGCGTCGTCCATGCCTCCCTCGACGTCCACGGCCGCCACGCCCTCCCCTCGATCCAGCGCCGCTAGCCATGGCTAGCTATAGGTAGTGGAGAACGAAAAGGAGAAGGAGGAGAGGATGGTGTTCTGTGTGGGAGAAGATGTCCACGGATGGCCAGTTAAAAAGGACCGACATCGGATGCCGGCGTGGAGGCCGAAAAGAGGGGCATTGAAGTGTCCAGTAAGGAGGGCAGGCGTCGGACGACGCCTGCAGTGGTGGCGGAGAGCGTGGCGTCCAGTCAGTTAGCGTGCCGACTTGTCGCCATTGATGGCGCAGGTTGCCGCCAGTCAGCCTTCCGACAACGCCTCTAAATCGGTGTCGTGGTTGCGTCTGAATCGGTGTCGCTGCGCGCGTCTGAATCAATGCCGCGATGGCTGACGGATGGGCCAGCGACGCCAATGGGCAGGACACAATCTCTATCCGCACGCGTCCAGACCGACTCAACCGTTGCCCAGATTAGATGCACGAATAAATCGAACCAAACGCGTTTGTTCAAATGGATCAGGCCGTTGGACGCCGTACGCTTCCGCGCGAACGATTTCGGACAGAAACGTCCTTATCCCCTGGGAGTAGCATCGTTTTTTCTTTATGTTTGGAACAGGAATTGAAAACTCAAACAAAAAAGTTGAGGGAAAATTCCCCTTTTTTTATGCCTGGAACAGGAGTTGAAAACTCAAACAATTCCTGAATCCTCTGCGGCCAGTTGCCCTAGCCCTTCCTCTTTTTCGTCAACGCCCCCCACCAAATCGAACCGAGGAACCAAGCCAAAGCGCGCACCCACCCCTCCGTCTGAACCCAGGCGTTGTCCATCGGCAAGGTTAGGCCCTCCCCTCGCCCATCTGCCCAACTGTTTCCGAAGAATCATCACAGCCTATATTAGGTTTGGGTTACATCTGATTCGGCTCGCTCTCGGCCTACTTGATTGGTAGATGGATTCGTGTGATGCTAGGCTGGGGATTTCTTCGCGTAACCGACCGGACCGGAGACTAATACTGTATAACCGTGCCTGCCTGACCACGCAGAGCATCCAGTGCCTTTGCTCGTCTCTCCCGCGAGATCCGATTCCAAATAAAACTACTACCCTCGGATTATACTCGTACAAGCTGGCTTGGACAGGGAGCAGCACTGTGGATCTAACCAACTGACACGCTGAGTCATGGAGAAACTTGTCTCCATGAGAGCTCGAGGCTCGATGTCAGACCCAACATCTGAAATCCAACCAACCGTAGAATACCGCCCAATCCGGTTCTCGGATCTTCATGCGCTCGAGCAGATGCATGCTGACCTGTTTCCTGTAAGGTACAAGAACTGAACTGAATGGCACTGTTTTAATCTTTGCTTATGCCCAGACTGTAAACCTATTTCTCGCAAACTGTTCCAAAGTAGTACTGATTTTCTGCATACCTCTTAAAATTTTTGCATTAATTATTGGTTCTGCATTTTCTTGTTGAGGTATGAGAGGGATTTCTTCTTGGATGTTGTCAATGGCGACGGTATCATATCCTGGGGTGCCGTCGACACGAGCAGGTCAGGTGAACTTGTTGGGTTTGTTACCGCCAAGATGGTTTCCGCAAAAGACAGCGAGGTACAGCAAGTCCTGAAAAAAAAAAGACTGATTTTGTTGGCATGCTCATAATAGAGCTAATAACCACGCTCCCCCGCAGATTGAAGATCTTTTTAGCTACAACTGTTTGTGGGAAGACACAGCACTTGTGTATATACTGACGCTCGGCGTGGCAGATCGCTACAGAAACCTTGGCATAGGTTAGTATACCTACCTTAATTGCCGGATTTTAACTCTGAGCTAATTTCCTGCAAATTCTGCCAACCATGACACACAACTTCTGTCGTGCAGCATCTTCCCTGGTTCAGGAGGTGATTAAGTATGCTACAAGTACCGTCAATTGCAGGGGCGTATATTTGCATGTTATTTCATACAATCAACCTGCAATCAGCTTCTACGAGAAGATGCTGTTTAATCTTGTTAGAAGATTGCCAATGTTCTACTACATTCAAGGACAACACTACGACTCGTTTGTGTTTGTATACTATGTCCATGGGAGGCTTTCACCTTGTTCACCACTGTAAGAGTTATCCATGCTTTTTTCATGGGCAAGCTCCCTTTTCTGTGTTACGTAATCTGGCAAGCCTCATCTTTTAGGATAAACTGCAAGTTGAGTGCCTATATAGCTATTCATATTTGTTGTAGCAATTAGCGTGTTGTTTTATTTCACGTCGCCATTAGAACTAATGAGCCTGAGCTGATCCTAGTCATGGACTGACTAGAACTATCTATCATTCCGCATGGGAGCTCTTTTAAGTTGTTTTACGTGGTTGAGTATGTCGAGTTATTTTACTGGTTCTCTCTGCCACGATTCCAATAGTTTTTATTTATGCCATGCATTTAACATAGTCTGCTGACCTTAATGCAAACAAGGAAATGATATTTGATTATAACATAGCAGATAATTTTCAAGCCTTTTGTGAACAATCTTTTAAGAACTGTATGAGAGGTTCCGAAAGTTGTTTTCACGGTTGTAAGGACTCCCCAAAAATGATGGGTTCTACTAAGAGATACAAAATCATATATCTTCTCTTTAAGCATGATACCAAAGCGGGTGTCATTTTAATTAAATCCATATAATATCTAAATATACAATCCCAGCTAACTACCCCAAGTTTCATTCTCTACTTTCCTTAACAGTTTCATAGCTCTCCTATTTTTCTATTTCAGTAATATAATTTATTTCCATGGTATGTTTTCCAAAGGGTAAATATTTCTGGGTTGCGAAAATGCATTTTATTTTCTTATGTTGCCATATTGAATTATTGATACATATGATTCTGTCCGAAGAGATTGCAGCTTCTTTCGTTGTGTACTTCAGGGACTTCCTGGAGGTGCTGGTTACAAAGATATGGAGCAACAGAAACCAAAGTGCACCTGAATGGTCCAGATTTAAGGAGTCAAACTCCCTTTTGGTTACACAGAACGATACGAGGATAATCAGCACCGAAGATACAAGATGCCGTGTCTAATTTGTACTCAGTAGTGTCTAATTTATAAATGGATGGTGTATCTTTCTGATGCATTACTAAACCAGTTGTTATTCATCAAGCATTATTATATATATTCTGATGTTCATGATATACAGAAAAAATATATGAAGATAGAAGTTCCATTATCATTTGCGATGTTGGTATATATATATATATATATATATATATATATATATATATATATTTCTGCAATCTATTCTTAATTGAGATGAAATATCCAAGTGGTTTTTTTTTTGTTTGGGCTAACATATGCTTTCTTGCAGTTACTTGGAAACAACTCTGGTAAATGTTTAGGGCTTAATATGTACATTTTAACACAACAAAACCATCATTAGCAAATAAAGTTGTTGTCTTTGTTCAATTTTTAGCTATACTTAACTTAATTAGTAATCCGGTTAAGCAACTTCCTGTGATTGATAGTACAGTTTATTTTGTAGGATGTGTGTCTTATCTGAAGAAAGGAAGAAAGAGATACTCTGTTGTTCCATCAAGTTGAACAGAAGCATGTACCCTTTGTGGTCAGACACTCTTGGCTCTTCTTGATAATTCTTGTGTAATCTTATCCTGTCAATACTAATGAGTTGTTTTGCATGCTAGCCAGGCCATGCCACAGTGGTGCATGTAGAATCGGAGAGACAGCATGGAGTAGTGACTGTTGTTGTGCTGTAGCCGTTAAAATACTTATGTTGAAGGAGATGATGGATAAGTGTCCCCGGGCGTACATTGCTAATGCACGGGCTGGCTTAAAGGTGGTCAAACTCCTGCCCAAGGATGCACCTGTGTTGTTGAAGATGCGGATTATACCTCCGAATGATGCTGTTGACGGTGATCATTTTGTCTTGCACTGCTGAATGTCTTCTTTACCAAATGGTGAGATCCCAAAAAGCAGTTTTTACAAGAAATGGAATGATTGGCCACCACAACAAAATTTCTCTGTATCCTTGATATTGCCACTTACTCCCTTTGTTCCATAATATAAGTCTTTTTAGTAAACTAAAGTAGCTTGCTAAAAAGGCTTATATTATGGAACGGAGGTAGTACTAGTTTGAGAATGTCTTTGATTTCTTTCAGTGCTATGTTGGCTGCCTCTCCATGTAAGCCCCCCTGATGCTGCGCAGACTAGGCCCGGTCAGGCTAACAAATGTTAGCCTTGTATAGTTGTTTTCTTTCTTTTACCTTCTTTTTCTCTTGCTTGTAGCTTTGCTACGTGGCTGTACTCTTCCTGTCTTGAAGGTTTTCTCTAATACACAAAGACACACGCTTTGGCATGTGTTTGAGAAAAAAATTCTCTTCCAGTGATTTTTATTGAGAAAACACTAACTTTTTGTCTCGATGCCTACATAAATAGAATAATATATTAAATCTGCCATAGAGAAGGTCGCCCAACACACGGCTTAACAGGCTACTGAGCTGGTAGCATCAGTGCATTAAGCCATGTGCCACAACCTCGAACCAAAGATTGGCCTCCACTTAGCTCCATTTTGCCAATTTTAAATAGTTGCAGTTCTTTGAAGTAATTTATAATGAACTACCATAGTTGAATTCAGTATAGAACTAAAGAAATAGTGTAATAGTCACTGCAAACTTGTATATGGGACCACATTGTTGATATGAACATGTGATGTAAAATAATAGACGCCACTCTGCTTGCTGAAAGTAAATCAGAAATTCAGATTTCAAATGTTAGATTTAGTACTCTGTGTCTATGGCGTAGAGTAGCCTGAACTTTGCTTTTATTATCCAAATTATGGAAAATGCTTGACAGCGCATTTCAGTAATAAATTACAACTGTTCGTCCAGGAAACATAATCCATAACACAGTAAACTGAAAATTATAAAGGAGGTCACTGTTTGGCACATCACTCTGGTTATTTCTCTGAGGTTTGTTTAGGAGCTTGCTCGGAACTTTTCTGCTCCTTGATATACCTTGTGATGGCCTCAGCAATAGTAGCTACGGCAGTGGTGCTGACAAAGGATGTGTTGCTTATGTGCTCTTCGTCGACTTCATATTCAATGGTTGACCTTATCACGGACGTCTCATCTGTCTTGTCCGTGATCTCAAACCGTACCAAATACTTGGTAAAGCCATAGTCTAGAAAGCCTCCTTCTACCACTATTGCCTCCTTCACATAATTTTCGTTGTCAACCTTGATGAACTTCTCTTTGTAAGATTCTAATCCAGGGGTTCCTAGAAACATGAATCACCAAAACGGAAATTACTTGTAGCTGGGTGCACATATGATATCAATCAAACCAGAAAAAGAAGAGGATCGTCCTTGGCTAACTGAAGTACTTTATGTGTTCAGGTACTAACCAGGAGGAAAGGTGAGAAGCAAGACGGTTCCAACGCCACCATCGCCGTCAACAAGCTCGACCTTTGAGAGCATGTCAGGAAGCAATTGAGGCACCAGCTGCCCGATAAGGAGGCCTCCATAGACCTCCCACACCTCAGCAGCGGGTAGGTCAGTCTGGAACTCGTGGTAAAGGCTCCCCTTCATTGCTTGAGTGAGCTCTCTGTAGGTCGCTACTGAATTCCGCAGTGAGTTCGTCGTAGATAAGAGTTTTTGTGGAAGCTGCAGGTCGCTGCATTCTGAGAACATATGTGGCTTACAGCCTGAGATACCACTCCCAGAACATGACAAGTGCGAATGGACTTTCTGTGGTAAAGCAAAATACTTTTGTTCCCCGAATGGTTACAAAAGGAATACCCGGCCACAAAACGACCCATCACGTTCAGTCAGGGTCATATCTTGTCCTGGTTTGTCTTAACTGGTCATAACATCTTTTTCCCAAATTTACATCATGAAAGATAATGTGCACGGACCGCACCTATGCTGCACATGATTTTTGTGCAAAGAAAAGGCACACAACGCTGGAATCATACATTCATTTATTTCTGCAGATACATTTTGCTCTGGGCTATTCATTGAACTGGCATGGGGAGATCTTCTGCTCCTTGATACGTATATACCCTGTAAATCTTTCAGCGGTTCAAGCTGGTGATGGGCTCATCAACCTTACAAAACATATACTAGTTAGATCTTGTTACTCAAGAGTTGGGCCTTTTCTCAACGATCTTGAACCTGACCATGTAATAAACGAACATAAACTTCAGTGTTTTTTCTGCTTCCTTGGTATAATTTTCTAGGCCAGAAAATCCTGTTTACATGTCAAGTATACAGTGATATGGACGATTTTTTGGCGAGCAGCAACCAGGTACTTGTCAACACTAGTTAGTGTGTACTGCAACACACAATCTTTCCGTACGAGTTAATATAATTTTTCATCTCCAATTCATGCACGATTGACTCAAGGCAAGGAAAAAAGAACCTTTATTCAAGACATCTTATTTCTGATTATTGTCTGACTGACAACTTGTCACTGTAAATCAACGAAAACCAGAACAATAAAAGAATTAGTCGGAGTTCAGAGTATGAAAATAGATGGTATACACTTTGATTTACACTTCTGTTCATTCCTGCCGAGTGCTGCTATGTTCAATTTGTAACGAGTATTGTAGCAACTAAAGACTGAAATGTATATTCATTGCCATCCACTAGGAGGTATACGATGTTTTCTTATGTTGTGATCCAAATTTATAAAGAAGCCTAACTTCTGACAGCCGGAGCGAGACTTTGCGCTTGAGGCTTGGAAAATAATTAAGGATCAAGGGAAGTTAGGGAAAACTTATAGCGCAACAGAACAAACCGAATCTACACACGAAACAAAACTGTAATATTCAAGGAACAAAAGTCGCCTCTATGACAAAAAGAATTAGATTATAAGGAACAAAAACTTAGTACTTTATTGAAAATTGTAGAAAGTAAACTAAAAGAAACCTTTTTATAGCCATATAGCTAGGCTTACTTACTTTTTTTATAAGAAAACACGCGCTTTATTAATTACGTAACAATGTTCTTACAATCAAGTGCGATCAGATCCCACACATAGGTAGGGGCTGAATCGCATAAGAAATCACTCATGCATGATTTACCTAATTGCGCTAGAATATGCGCCACTCCATTGCTCACGGGTTCCACCTGCCGAACTTGGACATCTCGATAAACCTTGATCATCATCCATGCTTCATGAAAGAGGGCTCAGCTGCCCGATCGTTCATATCTAGTGTCATTGATCGAATGAACTTCTCGCAAGTAGTCAGACTCAAGGACAGCCAACCAACATCGAAGGTTAATTATATTTTTGAGCCCCTCCAAGCAAGCCAGCATCTCTGACTCAAGTTGAGATAGCTTGTACCTTAATGCCATCTCCTTCTTCCTTGAAAAATGTTCCGTGCACTTTTTATGAGGGAACTAAAACTTAACATACCCTTTCTCTCTCAAAAAGAAACTTAACATTCCCTTCAATTGAATCAATGACACCACATGTGGTGGGTATTCCGAGAATTATAAGATTGGAGATTTTACTCTTCTTATCCATAACAATAAAGTCAACAGACACAAATTTCATATGTATTTCAATCATAACATCATTAACTCTACCTAAAACATGTTGGGTATAATCATCAACAAGTAGTAGATCTATAGTGCATTTGTCCATGCTTTTAAGTTCAAGCAAGTCATATAGTTTTTTTTGACAAAACTGAAACACTAGATCCTAGATCTAATATAGTATGTTGAATTTCTTGGAGATCGCCAGAGAGATAGACCTACTCTCCCTCGTCGCCACGGTCGGCCGAGATGAGGGGCCTGTCAGTTAGAAACTGAATTAGTGGTGCTAAACTAGAACGACTCTGTTATAATTTAGTACAATCCTGCTTCTCCCCAAAAAAAACTGGCTTTTTTTTTGTCACGGTGATTTTTTATGAAAAAATTACATTCCGGTGGTTTTTTCATTAGTTGTTCTGAATGCGGTGGTTTTTTGCAATTATCCGCAGGAAAAAAAGATGAGGCGCTGAGTAATGAAGAAATAAAATGTGGCGCTTGGTTTCGAAATTGGCGGCGCATTTTCTCCGCGTTCCCCAACTGCGCCCTCGTTGTTCTCCATCCCCGTCCCCTTCTCTGATTCCGACTCCGATTCGTCAATCAACAACTACAGTATGTTCCCTCCCGGATCTGGACCGAATTCCCTTCGAACATCAATCAGTCGCCGATAAATTTCCACTGGACCAATCTCTCCTCTATTTAGTCCGCCCGCCCCATACTGTCTAAGACACCGAGCCCATTGTTCTTGGAGCAATGGCCAGGAAGAATCTGCTCCCTCCCCGGCGGCGGCGCGCAGCCTGCGATGAGGACCGTTTTAGCGACCTCCCTGACGATCTGCTCCTCCACATCCTGGGCCGTCTCGACACCCGCAGCGCGCTTGGCGCCGGGGCGCTCTCCAGGCGCTGGGCCCACCTCCCCCGCGAGCTCCCCGTCCTGGATCTCAAAGTCACCGATGCGCTGCCACAGCGCTACCGCCGGGGCCTCGTCCTTCTCCGGGAAGCCAGGAGATCGATCTTGCTGCTCGAGTCTCGCCGGAGGATAATCACCATGGCGTCACGGTACGAGCGCCGCGCCATGCGCGCCATGGTCGCCTCTGTCAAGGGCCTCCTCTCGGCTCACCGGCGGCGGCGCGTGGAGAGGCTGTCGCTGGAGGTTTTCTCCTACGGCAGCAGCGCGACCTGCATCAACCGCTTGATCGTCGACGCGGTCGATTCCTGGGGCGTCCGGGACCTCGAGGTTGTCGCCACGCCGCCTACGGCTCCATTCGGCAGCTCGCCGCCGGCCTACACATTCCCCCGTGGACGCATCAGCAGAAAGCCGGGCGAATCTCGGCTGCAAAGCCTCAAGCTTTCCAACTGCCTGCCCCCGCCGCTTCAGGGGTTCACTGCGCTCGCCAGGCTCGTCCTGCAGGACCTACCGGACACCACGCCCACGGCCGTTTACGAGGGCGTGGTCGCCGCGTGCCCACGGCTGCAAGTTCTGCACCTCTTGTCCTGCTGCTTGCAGAGAGGAACCAGTAGGGCGGTATTCGACGCCCCCACGTCAGAGATTAGGGAGCTCGTCATCGACGGCCACCTCATGGTCGTGGAGCTCCGCTCTCTCCCCAAGCTTGAGAGCTTGGCCACCTTGCACGCGTCTGTCTTCTTGCGCTCCGGCGCCGCCCCGCGCCTTGCCAAAGTGAACTTGGGCTTCTCTGTTGGCCGACTGGAAGGGCACCGACTAGTTGGCCTAACTCGCATGGCGCGGAACCTCATTGTCAATAGGCTTACGGGGTTCTTCGAAGTCGCCGTCGGCATGACGGATCTCGTCCTCCGGTTTACTGGGCCAGACATGTGGATTGCACCTTCCAAGAATCCTTTTTCTCTGATGCCCAATTTGAGGAGGCTACTGGTTGCAGATGTGCCTTCCTCCTGGGACCTTTCATGGCCTCGCCTCCTCATCGAGGCAGCGCCATTGCTTGAGAGCCTGTATGTCCATGTCCCCCAATGCGACGAGAAGAAGAGTTGTCAGGAGACAGTACCGTGGCAGCCGCCCTCTACTTGGTGGCGCCACCGCCACTTGAAGGAGCTGGTGGTCATTGGCTTTCAGACAACAACAGACACACAGCTTCTTCGCCTTGTGAGGTTCACCGTGGAAGTATCCGTAGCGCTGCGCCGTGTCGCTCTGTTCAAGCATGGACATGTTGAGGAGAAGGGGCCCTGTGACTGGGAGGTGATGAGCCATCAAAGCACCTGGAGCAACCAAGAGAAACTAGATGTTCTGGACGGAATTTGCTCTTCAACGCCCTCACTTGAAGTGGCGCTAGGTTGAATTCAGTTTGTGTATAGTAGTTACTCTTAAATTATATATGATGTCTCTGGGCTTGATTTATCCTCTTTGAGACCCATTGATCATATATTGATGATGTAATTCAACCTTGGTGGAAGAAAAAGGGCCCCCATATATAGGGATTGTGTATGCAAGCACAAATCAATTCATATTATTCATAAGATATACAGAACATTCATACTACACAGAAAAGAATCAGAATTTCTTAGTGTAGAAATTCATATTCTTTGAGAAATAAGATATGTTGACCATTGATGTGATTCGACCAATATAAGATCCATTGACCATTCACATTTTTATGTACTATATTTAACTGAACCTTTTTTTCTAGTACTCCTTTGGGTTTGATTTTTTTTTTGTGAACTCCTTTGCATGTGAACTTGCTCAACAACGATGTTAATGTGCTTGCTGGAGTATTGGTGTCTATGTTTATCCAATAAGTTCCACTGGACTTCAAAATTAAGTATAAGAGAAGGCGCTAAAATAAGATGCTGCCATGCATGATTAAAGGTCTCCACTCATAAATTAGACTGTCAGAGTTCAGTGAATGTTTTTTGTAAACTGAGATGAGAAGTTAGCAGTTTATCATTCTGTCAGTGAACATACAACAGGTGAATGCCAATATATATCAGGTTCACCTTGTTGTTACTAGAGGTTCCAGTATATATCATAGAGATAATCTGAGTATGCATAAAGTGACACTTATACGTCGTCACGTGGGTAAACATGAAGCCAGTTGGAACTTTAAGCAGCGATCATGTCTTATAATTAACATGAATTTTCTCGCACACTGCTGATTCAGGTAAAACAAAGCAGCAACATCTTGACTCGTTACAACAAACTATACACCCCGCAACCAGTGGCGGGGAATAAATAGGGATTTTGTATGTATACAGTTCACATGATTCATAAGTATATAGAAGATTCACAAATTATTCTAAAAAACCCAGAATCTCTTATAGAAATTCATATCAAATATCTAGAAGATATGACACGCTCCCTGATTAAACGAATGTAATAATAGTTTCGACAAACACAAATCCCACTCGCTAAGCTTAAACCAACTTTTTCAGAAACAAGACATGCACACACCCAGCGTGATACTGGCCCTGAAACTAGCTAGTAGCAACACCTGCACAATGTAGGTCGCCATGGACAGAACAAATACCTAGCTAAGGCCAGGCATGCATTAGTATGCCTTGGCAAAGCTCGGTTCGCTTACTGTGTAAAACACGAAATACAATTTGCAAATCCATATATACTTAAAAGAGCTTTGCACAGCAACCACAGGTATGAGCTGCAGTTTACTTTTACAAAAAACAAATCAAATACAAGACCAGTTATCCATATATCTAAAGTCAAGAACAACTCACAGCTTCTGCAATTCCTCGTAACCCAAACCATTGCAACCATGATGCCTCCTTTTCTCACAGTGCAACCACAGGTTATGTGCATTCATCTCAGCCAATCAAACGGGCTCAACAAATTTAACTATACAAGCTGTTAGTACAAATGTTGTTTTCTCCTTTGCACGGGATGACGCTACAGTATCTATGCTTGGAGCGCATATTATGAATGATTTGCAGGTTCAGGGGGCATCATAATTCTGGGTAACCTCAAAACAGCCAACATCTTGAGTAACACTACAAACAGCTCTCGTTCTATACTGGAGGTCACAAGAGGTGAACGTTGTAAATGGTGAAGCTCCTAACCTGATAAAATGCCTTCTGCCTCTACCAAACTAAGCATCTTCAGAATCACTTTCTACAACCACGAAGTCCTGCATGTTATCATCAGACTGGGATGACTCTGGACTATAA
The DNA here is from genome assembly GCA_916181665.1 of Avena sativa. Classification (NCBI taxonomy): domain Eukaryota; kingdom Viridiplantae; phylum Streptophyta; class Magnoliopsida; order Poales; family Poaceae; genus Avena; species Avena sativa. The sequence goes on from OV702284.1 coordinate 385,069,979, forward strand.
TCAGAATCCTTGCTCTTGCAGTCTGAGCTAGACTCAGATGCTGATGAAGATGAACCGATCGATGGAGACATGGGAGTATCCTCATGATCTTCAAATGTTTGCCCTGATAAAATGAGACACTTTTTTGCTCATTGTGTATTCTAACAAAAGACAGGCTTATGTAACATAAGTATTTTAAATTCTATTGAGCTTATATGTCATTAATTTTTAGGGACTTACTTGAACTGCTAGGTAACACCTCCTGCATTATCTTCAGTAACTGCATCTTCAGGGGGATCTGCAAATGTTTTCTGAAATTACAAATAATGCATATACATGTAGAGAAGAGGGGGCTGTAGTTTAAACACACCTCACCGTACATAAACTCCTTTTTGTGACAACTCTCCCAGGTTTCTACCTTCTCCAGTAATGCTGATTAATATAAGAGGAGGTCAGCAAATTATTAAAATTCTCAACTTCATCTATGCTAAAACTTTACTTTTATCGCAATTACTCAAGAGTAAAACCTTCCCATAATGAGGAAATTTAAATGCAAGAAACTGAGAATAATAATAAAGAAGGTGGTGAGTCCATGATGAGGCTAAACAACACCCAGATAGTGCTAAAAAAAGCTAACTATGAAAATACGGTCCTCCAAATTTTTCAGGGAAAGATGAAGCTATGAGCATGCCGCTATTCTGAACAAGAAGTGCAAGAAAATGAACAAATAGTATGCGAATCTTACCTCCCATCTCAGCACTGAAACCTACAGTCTGTATCTCCTCATTATGGCAGTTCAAAATCTTGTCAGCCCCATCAAGAATGTCTTCCCTCAGCTTAAGTCTCCTTTTCAGCTTCACTATTAAACCTTGCAGTTTCTGGATTATCAACAATGGATCCACTTCTCCTGTTCTGACATCCTCCATGGTGAAGTCGATTTCATAATCCTGGCCATTCAAATGGCTTTGGCTCACAAGTTTTGCGAGCACTTTCTTCTTCTTTGTAATTGCCTCCATCAGCTTCAATCCCAGGTTACTATCATTAGCAATCTGGTTCAAATTAACAAAACAAGAGTTACTTCCTTGCACTTTTCCTCCGAACAAAGTTATACTAATTACAACAAAAGATAATATATGACAAAATATAATATTAGATGCAACAGTATACAAATAAACCACTGATCAAATGGAACATTGTGATCTGCGGAATAAGATCAAGCTTACATCTTTTTCTCTCTCTTTCTTCAGCCCGTCCAATCTTTTCACTACGACCTCTAATCTAAACACAGTTGATCCATCATCTTCCTTATCACTTTTGAATATCTCTTCCGCAAAGTCAAGCTTCAGAACATCACATGACAAGTATATATCTTTCAAGTGCCTGGGAGTATTCTGTCATAAATAACAAAATATGCACTGTTTAATGATAAATATCTATCTCAAAGGGATTAATAACAGGAAGGAAAAACGCAGATAGATCAAACCTTATCCTTTTGAAACAACTTCAGCAAACATTTCATCTCTCTAAGACGTTTCAGGGACAAATTGGGTTTATGAGAGAGCAGAACAGCTGATGGTCTGAACTGAACAGGGCTCAAAGAGGGGGAGTAACCCTCTAACTCTTGTATAACATCAACAAATTGGTCCCATCTCTCACTCCTTTTCTTTCTAGCCTCTTTCAGAGTGTTCAACATATAATCCAGCTTAATGTCTAACGAACTAGCCATCTGATGAAACAATAAATTAGATGTGTGCATTTGACTATACCACAAATAATTTAAGAAATAAGCTTATCTAACCTCAATATTGCTTTTCTTTTCTTTTTCCCCAAGTTCATCACAGATGATGTGATATTCTACCTCAAGGACATGCATTATGTTCTACAGACAACAGCAAACACATTACACTCCAGTTTACATATGGTACACAAAGTAAACAGGAAATACTTACTTCTTAAGACTTGCTGTGAATTTTAACAATCCTGTTGTTGGTATCTGGGCATTTACATACAGGTAATAGATGAGTACTACATCCAAATTAAAGGGAAAGTGACAAAACAAATTGTATATAGCCTTAATATGGTAACCTGGAGGAAACGAGTTCTCAAGGGATACTCCTTGTTCCATTTCAAGGTCTGTGTCCAGCCTAAAGATGCATAGCAATTAAAAAAGAAGTCAGGAGCTATGAATTTCATTGATGCATCAAGCTGAAAGACCATCCATATGAATTGACAAACATAATTGGTTAGACCACCAAAATTTTCATCCTATGAAACATCTCCATCCAAATTATATAGGTGAAACAACACCTTGTGGATTTAGCTTTTCTGACAAAATGCAGCTTGTGAATTAATGTGGGAAAATACGAACATTCATGCAACAACAGAAGATAAACTATGTTTACAATACATAGGGGTAACACTAGTCTACAGGAAGCAGCCTTATGCACACCACATGTCAAAGGAAACACGATCTGTGATGATATAGATTATAGACACAATATAACCCCACAAAAATTTGTATACCTTCAGTAACAGAAAAGCTACGCGACAGAAGAAATGGGGAGGGGGAGGGGATGCAGAAGATCATATTATCATGTGCACAGAAGTCCATCTTCTAGTGAAGAGTAGATGCTTCCAGTGCATTGTTAGTTACCGGTAATGGTTGACTACCCTCTACCCAATTCCCGCAATCACACCAATTTTTCACTCTTCTCAATTTATTTTCTATCTCAAGAGAGGCAATGCTGCTCAACAGATTACATGCTTTGCCTTCATGGTCAATACAATTCCTAACCTACCCATGACCAAAATAACCCCATAATCAGCAGGATACGAATGTGCATGGCTAGTCCAATTAAGTCTACCATGACCTGGAATAAAAAATGACCTGCACATGGCACACGAACCAAGAACCAAACAAGGTTTCAGCCGCTATCTGGAATAACAGAGCAAGCACCTTTTGCCAGCACAATCTGGGAGTGGTACATCCAAACTTCAAATCACACAAATCCAAGCAGAATATGTTGATTAGGGTTTAAGGGGATCGGGAACCGACGAACCATACCAGGACGAGGACGAACATGGCAGGATTGTTGACCCTGATGACGGAGTAGCGGTCCTTATCTGCACCGGAGGTGCCGTCGGAGAGGCGCGTACGCGGAGGGGGTGCTGTCGGAGATGCGCGTCCGCGGCGGAGGTAGCGTCGGGGGCGTGCTTGGTGGCGGAGTACGGGGGCCGCGGAGGTGGCGTCGGGCCGTGCTTCGCGGCGGAGTAGGAAGGCGGCGGCTCGGTGGCTGCGGCGGAGTCAGGAGAAGGCCGTCCGCCGCTACGGCGCTTCGGGGGGGTAGGCATGGTGGCGGGTCTGGAGACGGAGCACCGGGAGGCGGAGGAGATCGACGACGGTGTGGATGGCGAGGTTGGGGGGCTCGTGTCCCTTCCTTCCCCTTCCCTGGGGTGACCGTTGCTCTGGCGGGGGTCTGGGAACCAAGGAAGCCGTTACATACTGCAGTTACGGGTTACCTTGCCACGTACAAGCCCACGAAAAAGCCCAGATTACCAAGCCCAATTCCTCTCCAGCCCAGCGTGGATAAATTCCGAGACAGTATTTTGCACTTGTTTTCGGCCATCCAAGTCCAAGCAGGCCCAAACTTCCTCCAATGTTCCAAGACGACCTCCCTCGAGAGAAAAAAAAAAGTGCTCCAATCCGCCCCCCAAAACCTCTCCGGACCACCGCTGTACCCTAGAGCTGCCGCCGTGCCGCAGCTTAGCGTCACCGCCGACGCCTCGCTCTCCAGCCCCTCCGCCTCCCACGCTCGGACGCCGCAGACATCCCCGTTCCCGTTCAACCTCGTCGCGTCCCGGCTGCCTCAACCCCGTCCCCCAATTTTGGACATTGGTTTCTGAGGTATGAGCATTCTGCCATCCATGAGCACCCCCAATGATGTCTAGAAATGTCGAGTTGACCAGTGCACACCTGGCACACCATCTAACCCCTGCTTACCGTATCTTGCTGGGATCGATTCATTTCGCTTTTATTTTCTCAATCCGTCTGTCCTGGCAATTTCTGTAATTTTTAAACGGATTTGATCTGATGAAGTGGTAATTTCTGTATGTGACTGGGGGAATTGAATTGAGAACATCCTGAGACGCTCTGCGCAGTTAGCGTGGGATGGCGTCCACTGTCGGAAGATAATCTCTTCTTGGTGCTGTGCGCGGTGGTTTAGAGTTACAGTCTCGTTTTTACTGCTACTGCGGTATTGGTATCTCGGTCATTGTTTGTCAAATTTTACACCATTTTTATATGTTAAGCGACCAACTTACAAGATTCCAATACCACTGCTCCTCCTATCGTTTCACCTTCTTTTAAGGGGTGAAAGTAATGTTTCTTTTCTTTTACGGGATGCAAGAGATGTTTCTGATGTTTTCCTGCTGCAATTGCCTCATGTTCTGATGTGATAGGTACATTGCATCGAAGAGATGGAAGAGGTCATAAATACCAGCAAGCGCAAAGCACCCGAGCTGGCCTTGGAGGACAATTCCGCCGATGCTGTTTTAGACAAGCAGCAGTCGATGCCTGGCTCGACTGCCAAGTGTCAGAACCTCTCCCGGTCGTGCGTCCATGAGGTTGCTGTCCCCAAAAGCTACGATCTGTCAAAGGATGAGTCTGTACATGGGACCCTTTCAAACCCTGTGTTTAATGGGGAGATGGCCAAGACATACCCGTTTCAGCTCGACCCCTTTCAGAGTGTCTCAATCGCGTGCTTGGAGCGGAATGAATCTGTGTTGGTCTCAGCTCATACCTCTGCGGGGAAGACGGTCATCGCTGAGTATGCCATTGCAATGTCGTTCAGAGACAAGCAGAGGGTTATATACACCTCTCCGTTGAAGGCTCTGAGCAATCAGAAGTACAGGGAGTTTACTCAGGAGTTCTCTGATGTTGGTTTGATGACTGGTGATGTCACGCTTCAGCCAAATGCTACTTGCCTGGTCATGACAACGGAAATCCTGAGGGCGATGCTTTATAGGGGCTCGGAGGTTATCAAGGAAGTTGGTTGGGTTATATTTGACGAGATCCACTACATGAAGGATCGTGAGAGAGGCGTTGTGTGGGAAGAGAGTATAGTTTTCCTGCCCCCTGCCATCAAGATGGTCTTTCTTTCTGCTACAATGGCAAATGCAACTGAGTTCGCTGAGTGGATATGCAATCTGCACAAGCAACCTTGTCACGTGGTGTACACGGACTTCAGGCCGACACCGTTGCAGCACTATGTGTTCCCAATTGGTGGGTCTGGTCTCTACCTTGTAGTGGATGAAAATGGTCAGTTCAGGGAGGATAATTTTGTAAAGCTGCAGGACACATTTGCAAAGCAACCTAGTCAACTAGATGGGAGCAAGGGAGGTGGGCCTAAAGCCAGTGGTCGAATCGCAAAAGGTGGACATGCTTCTGGAACATCCGACATATACAGAATTGTCAAGGTAGACCCTGACACACATAGTTCAAGATGAATTCTGGCCTTATTAAGCCTTTTGACTTTACCAACATTAGATGGTTTATGTTTTTTTCAACTTGCGTCCATACTTAGCAATTTGCCTCCTACTGGGTTAGAAAACTAGGCTACAGTTCACATCTCACTTGTAGATATTCACTTTCTAGTTGCTGATGTTTTGTACTTTGGCTTAATTTCTTACAGTCACATCCCTGCTTAATTTTGATCAGTGCTAATCTGCAGATGATCATGGAGCGCAAGTTTCAGCCAGTCATAATTTTCAGCTTTAGTAGAAGAGAATGTGAGCACCATGCCATGTCGATGTCAAAACTTGATTTCAACACTGAAGAAGAAAAGGATAGCATTGAGCAGGTTTTCAGTAGTGCTATTCTCTGTTTAAGCGAGGAAGATAGAGGTTTACCTGCTATAGAGTTGATGCTGCCTCTTCTTAAACGAGGTATTGCAGTACACCATTCTGGACTGCTTCCAATAATTAAGGAGCTGGTGGAATTGCTCTTCCAAGAAGGTCTTGTGAAAGCTCTCTTTGCTACTGAGACGGTCTGCCCTTTAACCTGATTGTCCCACTTGACCTTGTACTTATTTTATCCCTTTACGTGTATATGGATTACATTCCTCAAGGGGACTTCTGGTTTTAGTTTTTGAACCTCCTCAGTAGCATCATTTAATTGATACATGATTGCTTTTTCCCCTCAGTTTGCAATGGGGCTGAACATGCCTGCAAAAACTGTTGTCTTCACATCTGTCAAAAAATGGGACGGTGATAGTAATCGTTATATTGCTTCTGGAGAATATATACAGGTAATTCGTTTGTATATGAAGTGAAGTCAGACATATGGGTAGATTTAGTAGGTCGATCTAACCATAATTTCATATTGATTTGTAGATGAGTGGAAGGGCTGGTCGGCGTGGCAAGGATGATCGTGGTATTTGTGTAATAATGATAGATGAGAAGGTAAGGCTGTGCAGTCTTATGTTGCAATTATCTTTGTTTATCTTGATAAATTGTATATAGCGCGACGAGCATGCAAGGACATTTGTTTTGTCTTTGTTATATGTCACTTTTAATCATGGTTCTGATTGTGAGTAGATATTTATCGGTTTTGATATTTACGCTATAAATGCAGTGACATGTAGGACCACCTGAAGCCATTATGATCTAAGATATGTTTTATGATTAATGAACCTCTAAATTTGAAAGATACATGGCACGTTCCTAGTTCTCACCCATGAGTAGGTCTGATATTGTGTTAAGAATCATTTTGTTCTGTTTAAGGTTTTCTCACAAGAGATATTGTCCCTATTCATAGTTAAATTTGTTTCTTTGCCAAGATTTACTTAGCTTGCAATTGCAGCAGTTCTTATCCAAATTTAATTTGTTCTGACTTAGTAGTTGTGTTAATATTCATTTTGTGCTACTGAAGCTGTCCTCAAAGGCACTTATTTTATTCCATGTCCATCCTTGAATTGCTTGTTATATGATACACTGTGATTCTTATACAACTTAGGTACACTTCCAGATTTTGTTATGTGCTCGCGTGCTTCTTTAGTCTTAACCTGAGTTAACTTTGCAGATGGAAATGAGTGTTATCAAGGACATGGTTTTAGGTAAACCAGCACCTCTCATCAGTACTTTCCGACTCAGCTACTACACTATTCTGAATTTACTGAGTCGTGCGGAGGGCCAATTTACTGCTGAACATGTGATCCGGAACTCATTCCACCAGTTTCAGTATGAAAAGGTTTGTTTCAGGACCTCTTATAGATGCCTCTCCTGACATATCCTGGCAATGTCAAATATTAGCCTCCCTTGCTTTTCAGGCATTACCTGAAGTGGTACAGAAGATTACAAAGTTGGAAAATGAAGCTACATTGCTGGACTCTTCTGGAGAGGTATGTCATATGCTGTTTTGATTATGGTATACTTTATTGCGCTTCTGTTTGACTAACACTCTTAACTCTTCTCCCTGTACAGAATGATCTTGCTGAATATCACAAGTTAGTGCTTGATATATCTGAACTTGAAAAGAAAATCATGTCTGAAATGATTAGACCAGAGAGAGCTTTGTTATATTTGGTCCCTGGAAGACTGGTATGTCACTCTACTCACAGGTTCTGTTCTTACTTGAGAATGAGATGTACAAGTTTATCAATCATCACTGTTGTATTTGACTGATAAGAAGCGGCACTACAGAAGGAATACACTTATCATGTTAGTTTTGTAAAATTTCACAAATTCCATTGCACTCAGCAATTTGCATCATGGCAGGTTAAGGTGAGAGATGGTTCAACAGACTGGGGATGGGGTGTGGTTGTAAATGTTGTGAAGAAACCTCCATCATCTAGTTCTCTACCACCTGCATTAAGTGCATCTCGCAGCAGTAATTACATAGTGGATATCTTACTTCATTGTTCTAGTTCGAGCGAGAACAGACCGCGTTCAAAGCCATGCCCACCTCGCCCAGGGGAGAAAGGAGAAATGCATGTGGCGAGTTGAAGCTCACGAGAAAGGGTTCTATTGTGGGTGGCATATCTTCATTTTGTTAGACTATCATTTTATGATGGTCTTCGAAGGATAACCCAAAATTTACCTTTGCCTAATGTTGAGGTTTTTGCAGGTGCCTGTACCGTTACCTTTACTATCTGGTTTAAGCAGCGTTAGAATCAGCATTCCATCTGATCTACGGCCACCTGAAGCAAGACAAAACATACTTTTTGCGGTTCAAGAACTAGGAAAGCGTTACCCCCAAGGACTTCCAAAGCTACATCCAATTGCGGTGAAAAATCTTCTTACATAATGTCTCTTTTTAGTACTCCCTCCGACCCATATTAGTTGACTCAACTTTGTCTAGATACAGATGCATCTAGACTAAATACTTAACTAGATACATATGAATCTAGACAAACTTGAATCAACTAATATGGGTCGGATGGAGTATGTTCATCTGTTGTTAATTTTGCACTGCGCGTATCATTTTTTGTTTGGAGAGACTGAAAGTTCAAAAACAAAACTGAAATGTGAAATATATCTCATCAGGATATAAATGTACATGAGCACAGCTCGCCAGATGAGATGTATCATATCTGCTTCTCCTCAAAACATTGTCCATGCATAATACATAGGCAGAGAACAAACAATACAGCTGAAACACTGATATGATCTTTACCTGCTTATTTCTGGTCTAACATGTACATTTGCAAACCCAATGGTGTCATCTCTTGCTCTACCTTCTGTTGGCATTTTTCCCATCATATTTAGCTTATCCAGTTTCTTAGAGCATCTTTTCCTGAACAATAATTTGGCATCCTAAAGCTATCTCTTTGAATTCATTTTGCCACTTTGATATTATTACAATGTGATACAATTAATAGGACATGGGTATTGAAGAGCCTGAATTAGTCGACTTTGTTCATAAACTTGATGATCTCGAGCAGAAACTGTGTTCTCATCCCCTTCACAAGGTATGCCTTGTCGTCACCTTTCAATTATGAAATGGCCAGTCCCTTTTTACTTTGGCCCACTTATTTTTGCTATTCCTGTGTCGTAGTCTGATCAAAGTGAGCATCAACTGTCTTGGTACCAAAGAAAAGCTGAACTGAATCATGAAATTCAACAACTAAAGTCAAAGATGCAGGATTCACAGGTTGGCTGAATATTTGCGTAATTGATCCTTTTAAAATAGCTAAATGTGTAAATACATTCTCCTCCGTTCAGCTACAAAAATTTAGGGATGAACTAAAGAATCGGTCTCGCGTTCTAAAGATGCTTGGTCACATTGACGTGGATGGTGTTCTCCAGTTGAAGGGACGTGCTGCCTGTTTAATAGACACTGGGGATGAGCTGCTTATTACTGAACTTATGTTTAATGGTAACTGTTTAATACGATCGTTGTTTAGTTTTTGTTTACTCTATATTCAGTATTGCAGTATTATGTTTATGTGACTAGGTACATTTAATGATCTCGATCATCATCAAGTTGCTTCTGTTGTTAGCTGCTTTGTACCGTGTGAGAAGTCAAGTGAGCAAATACGCCTGAGGAATGAGCTTTCTAAGCCAATGATGCAACTCCAGGAGGCTGCAAGAAAAATAGCTGAGGTTCATACTTGTCGTATCATCACTATTTTGCCATCTCCCTAGTCCCCATACTTGCTTAGGATCTCTGATTTCTCATTCTTGTTTTAGGTACAACGAGAATGCAAATTGGATATCAATGTGGAGGAATATGTTGAATCAACTTGTAAACCCTACCTGATGGATGTTATATACTCCTGGTCAAAGGTTTGTCGCCTTTTTGGAAAATTTCCAGACATTTAGAGATCTTGTTTCCAGTTGTGACATTTGACCCTTATCATGTCTAATCTTCCCTATTAGATGCAACTATACTCTACATCGTTACTGCTACTGCAATTTTCTCTAACTATTTGCCGATTCCTGATAATTATTTTTCACACAGGGCTCCACCTTCGGAGAGTTGATAGAAATGACAGACATTTTTGAAGGAAGCATCATAAGGCTAGTTAGGAGGCTGGATGAATTTCTGAATCAGGTAGACCAACTATATTCCTCTCCCCTCTCTGTTTGGAATCTATTCCACCTGCTGCTTCTCGCTACTAGTACCTAAATCACTTGGACAATCAGAATATCTCCCTTTGATTATCCCCTTTGTATCAGTGTGCGAGTGAACCGAAAATTGTCTGCATTTGACTATCCCCTTTGGATCAATGTTCATGTGAATCAAAATGTGACGAGGCCTCTAGGAAAATTTCAAGTGTCAAGGAACATTTACTATTACTGTGAGACAACCGAATATGGCATACAAGTTGAAGTCTAGTAGAAACTATTGCTCAAAAAAAGGGTTAAACCAACTTCAGTTGTTTATTCAAGGAAATGTACTCCCTCCGTTCCACATTAACTGTCGCAGATTTGTCTATATATGCATGTATCTAGACATGTTTTAGTGCGTAGATACATGCGAATCTAGACAAATCTGCGAAAGTTAATATGGAACGGAGGTAGTAGCTAAATATGCAAGCAATGTTTCCTTGGCTCTTTTTATCTCCATATATATGGACTGTGATTCGTATCCACTTTGTTATATGCCCCTTTTCTGCATGCCCACCACTTCCCATTTCTGTTCTGAACTCTATACATAGTCAACTAAATTAAACTTGCATTGCTTTCCTTTTCTAACCAACTGACCGTGGTAATCTGTTACCAGCTAAAAGCTGCTGCTGAAGCTGTTGGGGAGGTTAACCTTGAGAACAAGTTTGCATCGGCGAGTGAGAGCTTACGTCGGGGTATCATGTTTGCCAACTCATTGTATCTGTGATCATTGGAGCTCCAGCAGCTGTACCATATATGTTAGCAAAACAAATGTAGTTGTCTAATTTTTCGAAGTGTATGATGTAGCCTTATACTGTTGTAAACACCTAGGTGGCAATTGTTTCGTCAGAAGACTAGAAGCCATCTGCTACTGCTATACATCAACTTATATCTCATACATGTATTCATTGTTTTGTCAGAATTGGCACAAAAGTTTTATTATACCTGTCTCATTTTGGACATCATTATGTGATGATGTAGTTAGGAGGTTCATTTTTTGTTCCCGTGACATGTGTTAAGTCAAATTAGCCACTGAAAAAAAACAGTATTTATTTGCTTCTATGTCTCCAAATATCAAGCAGTATTTATTGGCAAACACTGTCCATGGAGGGGTGTGTGGCTCAGATAAGCTGTACCAGCACAGGGAACTTGTTCTTTTACTAAAGGCGGCACTGGAGGAATGGATTTCTCATGAGCCATATTTCGGAGTATCTTAGTCTTAGAGGAGATGGTACTGAAGCAGTTCAGGGAGCAATAGCAAATAAACATGATGAACATTCATGGTTGCATGCCAGGAACTCTGTACATGACCAAATTGCTCAAATTATCAGTTCAGAATTAAGAACGGGCTACACAGTACGATGTTCAATACAATCACGCGACCAATATCTGGAGCATTTACATGCATCGACAAGCTACAGTTCAACGAGACAGTACAGTAGTTGATCAAGTGGATCTAAGAATATCTATGGAGGGCAGAAGCCAGAGTACACCATGCAGCTCACAGAATTCCAGCCTAGTTCCATGAGATCTCTTGAAGCACTGCAATTCAGACCATGTACAGATTAGCACACCAGCTCTGATGCTACCCAAGATATGTTTGCTATTAACTTATGTATCTAGGCAACTACGTACTATGCACAGAATCCCTTTCAGATCCAGATCTAAAATGCGAATGACACTCATGATCCTGAAGAATGATCATTCTTATCGACAAGTGCACAATTTATTCTAACATAAGTTTTAGGTGTATGCTGCATTAACATATCACGTTAGCTTGTACTTGAACAAGCAATATTCTTACCTTGTTGATCATAGTGATTAAATATTCTCCAAGCCAAAATCCCGCCATACATCCCCTTGTGGTGGCTGGCTTTCCTGATCTGTTAGGTATAGAATAAGACCTATCAAAAGAGTTGCAGTGCTATAACAGACAGTGACTGTAGTGATAGCAAATATTCCCATTCAAAATTCTAAATAATGCTCTAAGATTTTAAAGCATCCGCATTTGACCTTTCATGAAGTTCAGAAATGTACTGCAGTGTTACTTATGCCTAGCAATTAAGAAGACTTCCAAATTGAGCTCAAGGGGCTTTTGCCGTCCAAGTTTCTTCAATGCTTCAATGAGCACAGATGCAGCAAAAAAAACTATCATTGGAAGATAGTTTGAAATTGCATCAGAAACCTGTTTTGATACTACTTTTTGGGCCAGGGTAGAATGCCATTTGATCAAACTGAAACAAGCTGTATGAATAAAATTACTAACAGAAAGCATGAACTCCAGTGAAGTTCGGGCAAAGCATCTGACTGTGGTTAATAGATCAAACGTTTTGACATCCACATTATACGGCATCGAGCACAATAAGACAGCCAACAAACCCCTGGTACGACAGAAGATTTTTTACAAGTGTTAAACAGTTCGGTCTTTATTGTAAAAAATGCATACAGCAGCCTAAATAACTGGATTTTAATGCTGCAGGCTCCAGCGAAAATAAGGTAGCTCCATTTTTGTTATATAGAGTAATGAACTATGATGCTATTTGGAGTCTATAAGGACACACACCAGCAAGTGCAGAAAAAAATAGCATATCACCAGTGTAATGGAAATTTCAGTTTGATGAGATGCTCTAGAACATACACATTTCCGTAACTAGCGGGCACAGCAAGGACATCACATGATACAGCCCCTCAGTTTCTTTTTTGCTAGGATGCTTTGCTATGGGCCAATGTGGCAGTTCTAGCAGTTCAGTTACAAGTTAACCTCGCATCGCGGCTGTGCCCATTGCCTGACCTCGTATCCTAAATGTGACACCAGTAATCGCAACCGCGGCTGGCCTCGTGGTCGTGGTCACGGTCAGATGCAGATCGGAATCGATCTCGAACCCATCGCCGGAAGGCGCGGACTGGGCAAGAGATAGCGAGAGAAACGAAGGTGGGACGAGAGCGTACTTGCGGGCGCTGGTTCCTCTGCGTCCTCGGTCTTCACGGCCATGGCCGGCGGTACGGGGATATCTGCAACAACATCGCGTGAGCGGATCGATTCGGGCCAGTCGGTTTAGGTCACCGGACGCGGAAAGGGGGGAGGGAGAGGAGAGGGCGCGTGTACCGTCAGGGGGGAGGGTGTCACGCATCCACTGCTCGTCGACGATGTCGATGAGGATTCCCATGCTCAGGCTCTGGTCCTGCTCCAGCCCGCCCATCTTCTCCTCGGCCGCGTCGTCTCCTCTACTCAACGGTCGATCGCCGCCGCCGCCGCTCCTTGGCTACCGGAGTCGTGACCCTGGAGTGGAGTCCTGCTGTTTTTCCACGGCCCGTGTGCAAATCGCCTGGACGGGCCGGCCCGCGGCACGCCAAAACTTGTCCGGCACAAGCCTGGCACGGCACGTGGCACGCAGGTGCCGTGCCCGTGCCGGCAGGCCAGGCACGCGGGCCAGGCACGGCATGGCCCGTTAAGGGCGGCATGTGGACTGGCCCGCCAGGCACGCCAACGGTCCGCCACGCGGGGCAGCCAGGGGAAGCGGGGGGATTGGGCGGGATTTTTGAAATTTTTGGGGAGCGGGGGCGGGCGGGATTTTTGAACGTATGGCGGGCCCAGGGGGAGCGGGGGCGTCGGGAGGCCGTTTTTTCTGCCGTTGGGCTGTTTGGCTAGGGTTTGAGGGGCATTTTGGTCCGTTTTTTTTGTATTTTTAAGGTTTTAGGTCATTGGGAAGGGTTTTTTTGGTCCGAATTTGATCAAACTTTTGCTATAAAAAGGGCAGCACACCCCTCAACCTCCACACCATCCAACCCCTCTCTCATATCCTACACCAACACATGGCTAATCCTAACCAGTTTCTTTTCAATGCCGAAGATTTGGGAGTCGATATCAATATTCCTCCCGACTTCAATACTTCTCCCTTCCACGGCAACGACAACATTGACACCATGCAATATCCATATACCCCCTCCGAGCAACCAACACCATCAAACACAAGTTCTCCCGATACATCCACCACTTCTGCTAGCCAAATTTCCCCCGCTACGGTAGCAAGTGGCGGAAAAAACCTCGAAGATCTGGCAGCACTATACGGAAGAAGAATATGTTGACGGCAATGGTGTGACGAAGATGAGAGCTCGGTGCTTGCATCCGGGTTGCTCGAGCAAGTTTGCTCTGCAGGTGGGAGGAGGGAACGGCCACATGACGAGGCACGCGGCGACCCACGCCAAGGCAGATGGAGAGGCCGCGGCGTCCAGAGCAGGATCAACTTCAACCCCGACGGCACCTCCCGAGGTATATTTGTCTATGATTCAGCTCGTCAAAGAGATGCTCTCGCAACATTGATTGCCGCTAATGATTTACCATTAGGGTTTGGAGAGTCTCCTGGTTTTGTTGAATATATTAAAACTACTCACACCCCTAGTTTTACACCAGTCTCTAGACAAACTACAACTAGGGATATGAAAAGGCTAGCCAAAGCAGGTCGTGCCGCCATGAAAGAACAATTAATATCGTCAACTTTTTCAGTCTCCATAACTTCTGATATTTGGAGTGGTCATGCTAAGCAAGATTATATTACTGTTGTTGCTCATTATGTTAGTTCATCATGGGAATTAAATAAAAGGATAATAGGATTTGAGTTAATCGATATATCACACATGGTGTGAATATTGCTAATGCTATACTTAAAGTTGTTACTGAATTTGGTCTTACCGACAAAATATTTGCAGTAACTTTGGATAATGCTTCTGCAAATACTACTGCAATGAATATTCTAATTCCTATATTTGACGTATATGCATCAAAATTCCTACTTCGTCAACGTTGTGCTTGTCATATAATTAATCTTATTGCTAAAAGTGCTTTAGATGATCTAGAACCACACATTGATAGATTGCGTTTGGCAATATCATGGTTGAATGCTTCTAATACTAGACTTGGAGACTATAGAAATTATTGTGTTGTTATTAATGCACCATGCCATGGTCTTCATCTAGACATGCCGGTTAGATGGAACTCTACATATCTGATACTTCAGTTAGTTATACGTGACCAGGTTCAATTTTCCGCATTTGTTAATGCAAATTTTCATCAAAATGATGGGGAACCTGTTGGAATTATGCCCTAAAGGCAATAATAAAGATGTTATTATTATAATTCTTGTTCATGATAAAGTTTATGTTGGAATTATGCCCTAGAGGCAATAATAAAGATGTTATTATTATAATTCTTGTTCATGGTAAAGTTTATATTCCATGCTAGAATTGTATTAAACGGAAACTTTAATACTTGTGTGGTTTGTGAACAACACTGTGTCCCTAGTATGCCTCTATGGACTAGCTCATTGATTAATGATGGTTAAGGTTTCCTAACCATAGACATGAGTTGTCGATTAATAATGAGATCATATCATTGGGAGAATGATATGATGGACAGACCCAAACTAAGCGGAGCAATTAGATCGTGTCATCGTGTTCATCTTTGCGAAGCTTTTCTTATGTCAAATATTGTATTCCTTAGACCATGAGATAATACAACTCCCTGGTATCGGAAGAAAGCTTTGAGGTCATCAAACGTCATCCTATGAGAGGGTGATCATAAAGGTGTCTCTCAGGTGATCGGAAAGTACCTGTTGGGTTGTATGTATCGAGATGGGATTTGTCCCTCCCAAGTCAGAGAGATATACTTTGGGTCCACTCGGTAATCGATATCAACACCGCTTGCAAGCATGTGGTTAAGGAGTTAATCACAAAGTGATATCGGATTACGGAACAAGTAAAGTACTTGCTGTGAACGAGATTGAACTAGGTATGACGATACCGACGATCAAATCTCGGGCAAGTATATCGCGAGACGAAGGGAATATATATATATGGGATTGATTGAATCCTGGCATCATGGTTCATCCGATATGATCATCGATGAATGTGTGGGAGTCAATATGGGTTTCCAGACCCCACTGTTGATTATTGATAGAAGATCATGTCTGCATATTCTCGAACCCGAAGGGTCACACACTTAACGTGTCTCGACGCTAGGATAGATTGGATAATTGGTTTATGAGTTTTTGTTCGGAGTCTCGGATGAGATCCAGGACATCACGAGAGGTTCCGGAATGGTCCGGAGAATAAGATCCATATAAGGCAATGCAGTTTTTGGAGTTTGGAATTGTTTCGGGTTATTCGGTATTGTACCGGAAGCTTCTAGAACCTTTCGGAGTGGGACCAACATGGCCCCACTTGTCGGGAGGGGGCGTGGGCCTATGAGGGAGTGCCCTGGCCGCATTGGGCCAGGGGCACAAGGCCCCATAGGGCCCAGCCGGCCAAACCCTAGGAAAACCCTAGGGGAGCTTCTAGAAGGGGGGAAACTTGCCCCCCACTCCTCCCTCCTTTGGCCGCCAGCCTAGGGCTTGGGGGAGGGGCAAGGGCCAGCCGCCCCCCCTATATATAAATAGGGCTGAGGGCGCACCCCTCCCACACCTCCTCCACAACCCTAGCCACCCTGCTGCCCCTCCTCTCTCTCTCTCCCGACTGCACGTAGGCGAAGCCCTGCCGCAGAAACTCTCCACCGCTTGCACCGCACCGTCGCGTTGTAGATCCAATCCATCTCTCCACCCTACTTGATGGACCGAGGAAGGAGGAGACGTCGAGGTTCCGCATGTGTGCATCTCTCGGAGGCATCGCCACTTGCGGTGTTAGATCGGATCGGATCGCGAGGAGGAGAAGCGAGTACGACTACATCACCCACATTCCGTCGAACGTTCCGTTGTGCGAATCTTCAAGGGTATGAAGATCTCATCTATTCCCCCTCGTTGTTTGCATCTCCTAGACTAGATCTTGGCTTTCCCGTTCGCATCCGTAGAAATTTTTTAATTTACTATGCTGCGAAACCCTTCAGTGGTATCAGAGCTAGATCTATGCGTAGATGTGTTTCACGAGTAGAACGCAACATGCTTGTTGCGGGCGTTGATGTTTTCTGCTGCAAGCCTCTTGTTTGTGTACTTCTTATGACGCGGGATAGTGAGATCGAAGCGGTCCAGGCCAACCTTACGCGACCTCCTTCGCGAGACCGGCTCCGCACTTGACGTGTGTCTTGTTGCACACATGCGGCTGGTGGATGCCAGTTTCTCTCACTATAGTTGTCATGGGATTTACACCGGAGTTTGGCAACCATAATATCACTGTTGTGGCTTTCCATAGGTAAGAATCGTTCTTAGCTTGTTACTCCCATAAGCCACGTAAAACATGCAACAACAAAGTAGAGGCGTCTAACTTGTTTTTGCAGGGAGTGTTTTGTGATATGGTATGGCCCAAGATATGATGTGTATGTTGTATGCAATGATCATGTTTTGTAATATTTCACGACTTGCATGTCGATGAGTACACAACCGGCAGGAGCCATATGGTTGTATTTATAATTGTGTATGACCTGTGTGTCAACTTCTTATACGCCATGTAATAGCTTTACTTTATCGCTAAGTAGTTAGCAATAGTTGTAGTTGCTATTCGTGGTGGAGGCAATCATGGTGGAGTGATGGAGATCATGCTGGTGCGCACAAGATGGAGATCATTGCGCGGAGATTGGCTATACCATGTCACATAAAATTATATGCATGTGATGTTTATCCTTTTATGTATCTTATTATGCTTAGATCGCGAAGGTAGCATTATAAGATGATTCCTCACTTAAATATCAAGATAAAACTGTGTTCTCCCCATGTATGCACCATTGCGAAAGTTCGTCGTGTTCATGTTGGAGATATGCCCAAGAGGCAATAATAAAGTGGTTATTATCATATCTTCATACTTATGATAAATGTTTACATACCATGCTATAATTGTATTAACAGGAAACATTAATAGTTGTGTGATTTGTAAACATAAAAGAGTCCCTAGTAAAGCCTCTTGTTTAAACTAGTTTGTTGGTTAATATATGATCATGGTTTCCTGATCATGAACATAGAGATGTTATTAACAACAGGGTCATATCATTGGGAGAATGATGTGATGGACATACTCCTATAGTTAAAGCGTAGCATAAAGATCAAGTCATTTAATATAGTTCATTTGCTATAAGCTTTCTGATACATAGTAACCTAAATCCTTCGACCATGAGATCATGCATATCACCTTCACCGGAAGGATGCTTTGATGACATCAAACACCACACCGTAACTGGGTGGCTATAAAGGTGGCATTGAGTGTTCGGAAAGTGTCGGTTGAGACACATGGATCAAGAGTGGGATTTGTCCATCCATATGACGGATAGATATACTCTGGGCCCTCTCGGTGGAATGTCATCCAATTAGCTTGCAAGCATGTGACTGGCTCACAAGGGATCACATATCACGGGAACGAGAAAAGAGTACTTATCGGTAACGAGGTTGAACTAGGTATGCAGAGATACCGACGATCATAACCTCGGATAAGTAAACTATCGTGAGACAAAGGGAAATTGGTATCGTATGTAAGTGGTTCATTCGATCGCAAAGTAATCGTAGAAATATGTGGGAGCCATATGAATTTCCAAATTCCTCTATTGGTTATTGATCGGAGAAGTGTCTCGATCATGTCCGCATAATTCACGAACCGTAGGGAGACACACTTAAGGATTCGACGTTGTTTGAGTAGTTATGGAATGAATGAGAAAGAGACCGAATGTTGTTCGGAGTCTCGGATGGGATCCGGGATATCACGAGGAGATCCGGAATGGTCCGGAGAATAAGATTCATATAAGGAAAGTCCTGTTTCGGAGTTGGAGAATGATTCCGGTGTTTTCATCGGGAATGTTCTAGAAGGTTCCGGAATGTCCGGCACTCCGGAGGGGAAGGGTACATGAATGTGTTATATCAAGTTGGTATGATTGCATTATGTAATTGGTGTCATCGCTGTACCAAATAGAGGGTTTATTCAAATCCTAGTTTGAAAAAGTCAAACGGCTAGTTTGAAAGTCAAACGGCTAGTTTTGGGAAAGAGGAGAAGGAAGTTTGAAACCGAGTTGGGGAGGAGTTCCCTCATCCAACCGGCGGCCCACCTCCAAGCCGAGTTGGGGAGGGACTCCCCTCCCCTTGGCCGCACCTCCCACCTATAAAGGGAGGGGCAGGGCTGCCCCTCCAAGACACACAAGATCCTCTCCTCTAAACCCTAATTTGGTGCCGCCACCTCTTGCAGCTGCCGCCACCTCCTAGGGCTCCCCTTGGCGCCGACTTGGGCAAGCCCCAAACCCTAGCCACCGCCCTAGCACCTCTTCCTCGGCGTGTCTAAACCCTAGATCATCGAGGGCTCTCTCATAGTCCACCATACTCGCTCCGGCTTAAGGCGAAGCCCTGCGAGATCTCCCCTCTACTTCCGGTACCACGCCGTTGTGCTGCCGGAATCGCGAGGAGAGTGCTACAACCTCCGCTGCCTGCTAGAACAAGGGAGAGGAAGGTCTTCGTCGAGTACCGAACGTGTGACCGACTGCGGAAGCGCTGCCGGAACGCAGCGCCGGAAGGATCGTCTACGCGATCTTGAGATCGGCAAGTGTACGACTACATCACCCACGAGAATCTGCTCTCGTTAACCGCTTTGGAATCTTTGAGGGTAAGTTCCTCTATCGACTCGTTGCTATAATCTAGTAGATAGATCTTGGCTTCTTTGTGTGCATGCGGTAGAAATTTTTTGTTTTCCGTGCTACGAACCCCTACAGTGGTATCAGAGCCGTGTCTATATGTAGATCTGTTGCACGAGTAGAACACAATGGTCATTGTGGGCGTTGATGCTTTTATTGTCGATTGCTTCTTGTGTACTTTGCATCTTGCGGTATGTTGGGATGAAGCGGCCCGGGCTAACCTTACATGACATCGTTCATGAGACTTGCTCCACGCTTGACATGCAACTTGTATTGCATAAGTGGCTTTGCGGGTACCTGTTTCTCCTAGCATAGTTAAGATCCAATTTACAATGGGTGATTAACAATACTAGTATCAATGTTGTGGTTCTTGTTTGTAAGTTAGAACGACACTTATTGAAAGCCCCAAACCACGTAAAA
Source organism: Avena sativa (assembly GCA_916181665.1). Lineage (NCBI taxonomy): Eukaryota > Viridiplantae > Streptophyta > Magnoliopsida > Poales > Poaceae > Avena > Avena sativa. Next base: position 385,090,071 of record OV702284.1, read on the forward strand.
TATGCAAAGAAAGTAGAGGCGTCTAACTTTGTTTTGCAGGGGTGTGCAGTGATGTGATATGGCCATGATTGTGATTATATATGATGTATGCAATGTTCCTTATTGTAAGTCGGCAACCGGCAGGAGCCATATGGTTGTCTTTAATTTCTGTTAAAACCCGCGTGTCTATTCAAAGTAGTTGTAATAGTTGAAGCCGGTGGACGACAACCATGGAGAAGCATCATTGACCTTGATGCAATGTCGGTGATGATGGAGATCATGTTCGTGCTAGAAGATGGAGATCGGAAGCACAAAGAAGAAAGGCCATATCATATCACATATTATGAATTGCATGTGATGTTAATCCTTTATGCATCTTGTATTGCTTAGTAGACGACGGTAGCATTATAAGATGATCCCTCATGCACATGAATTTAAAGTAATAAAGTGTCTACCCTTAGTTAGCACCGTTGCTAAAGCTTGTTGTTTCGAAGCACCACGTGATGATCGGGTGTGTTAGATTCCGCAAGTGTATACAACGTGGGCAAGCCATATTTGCTCATGCGGAAGCTAAGGTTTGATCTTGACGAGACTAGCATGTACAGACATGGTCTCGGAACACGGATCACCGAAAGGTAAAGCATGAGTCATATAGTAGATATGATGAACATGTTGATTGTTCGCCATTGAAGCTACATCAACTCTCGTGATGATCGGTTTTGATGTGGTGGATTTGGTTCGTGTGATCACTAAAACAATGTGAGGGATATTGTTTTGAGTGGGAGTTCAACAGCAATATGATTAAAAGTTGAACACAATTTATCATAAATTAAATCAAAGTGAATTTGCATAGTTGTTGTAGTCATTGGCATCCGTTTACCACCTTGCGCTTAGTTATAAACGAGATGATAGAACTATAGAATTCTGGTTAGTTACTTTACGAACTGGTATCGTATTGTTTTGAAGTGTTAATCTAAAGTTTTAAAAGTCCTATTGCAAACTTTCAGTAAGTTCCGGTTACTCCATGAAGTTTAATAATTGGTATTAAAACAAGAGTGACAATTCCAAGAGTTAGTGTATGAGTATCATGTTTGTCTCCATGATTCTTGATATTCAAAGGATTGTCTTAATATCAAGGTTATCTAGGATCTGAAAGAGTTGTTTCAGAAACCATGATGTGTGAAAGATATTGTGATATCTGAAACGAAGTTTTGGTTGCAACATGATAGAGTATAATATGGCAAAAGTCATGTTCTCATATTTGATGAGAATTTGCAAAAGGTTGGAGACACTAGTTGTCCTAATCTTCCAAAAGGTTTTGGAGAGTAACATTATACTCGCGATTCACTGGTACAAGCTAAAAGTAGCTTGATCATGGATAATTCCATGATAAAGGTGAAAATTTGATGTAGGTAAAATGTTTACTACACCAAGAGATTACTAAAGAAAGGAATTTGAAAGAACACCAAACATTTGATGATGGTAATCTACTTCAAAGTGCAAGTCCAAAGACATTGGTATTTAACTATACACGCTTTGGACTATGTGTCATATGTATGACTCCACTATTGATGTTGATAGGTTCTTTCAAACTGAAAAGGAAATACTGAAAGAGAATCTCATAAGTATGTGGCAGAAAAGAAAAGACTAGAATTGTTCAGCTTAAGTATATAGATGATATACGTGTTATGGCTATATTCTTTGCTTATTAAACAATGTGGTTCCTAAGTATTTGATACTGAATTTGTTGGTGTGAATCGTCATACGAAACAACACAATTCATGAACTACAATGGCCTAAGTAACTAGCAAAAGAATATGTGATGATGTTCATCGAGAACAAATAAAGGGTTATTGTGTTGCTCGTTAAACATCAAATCTTGCCTTCAAGATTAGTTTTATCAGGTATTATGAGAACAAAAGGGTTGTTCAATTAATTGCCGTAATCCATAAAAGATGGATGATTCACAAATCTCGTTGGAGAAATCACATCCATAAACTAGTGCTAAAAATGTCGAAAGACAAATTGATTGAAAGATCACTTAGGAAGTGACATCGCCGTGTAAATTATATTGGAAAGAAGACATGGAGAAACTCCATATGGATGGAATTTTGGAGTCTTTTGACTTTTGATCAAATGACGCTTGTAAAACTTTCCTAGAGATAATTAAAACTTCGTTCATAGGCCAAAAGGGAACGAATGACTAGCTTATTGGAACTTGTACATATTGTTGTATGAAGTCCATTATGTGTAGTCAAGAGCGATGGATTTCAACTTCATATGTTTTCTCCGAGAATTTGAGTGAATATATGAATATTTACTTAATAAGGATGAAGTATGAAACATTTGAAAAGTTCAAAGATTTTCAAGATGAAGTGCAAGATCATTGTAACAAGAATATAAATAGTTTATGATAAGATCATAAAGGAAGATATTTTGAGTTACAAGTTTAGCATAATACCTAAGATTTAAGGAATCGTTCCGTGGATTTGCATTTCCCGAAACACCATAAGAGTATGGAGCGTTCGAGATATGTAATTAAACCTTGTTTGACATGGTAAGATCGAAGGTGTAATTCATAAAACTGCCATTATATTTTAAAGATTAAAAGCTTTAGAGATTACCGTTTTTCCACTGAAAAGAGCTCCATCATAATCCGTTGAATTGACACCATATAAAGTTATGGTTTGGGATAAAACCCAAGTTGTCCTTTCTTAAACATTGGTATGCTATGCATAAGAAAGATGTTTGCAACCAAAGTCGGATGAACCTGTCTTTGTTAAGTATTCCTCCATAACACCGGAGACAAAAGTGTTTGTCGCTTAGAACGTCAAGTTTCTTTGAGAAGGAATTTTTCGTGAAAAGTTAAGTGGGAGGACAATAGAACTTTGATAAGGTTCTTAACCTTATCTATATGTGCAGAGTTGCGCAGCACCGAAAAGTGTTCTGGAGGCAGCGATAATGCTCATGGCTCACGTGCCTTAAAGGTTGTGGTCACGGAGATCTAAGTTCCTATTGAAACAAGTAGGTCGGGTAAACAATCAAATACCAAGATTTGAGAGTTAAATCATTATTTGACAATAATGATCCGACTACATGCAAAGAAGCGATGATGGACCCTGACTCCGTAAAATGGCATGAAGCCATAAAATCCGTGATAGTTCCATACACGAGAAATCAAGTTTTGAACTTGAAGGACCCTCGAGAAAGGTGTAAGACCTTACAGTTGTGTTTGGATCTATAAAGAAATAGACATGGATGTTTTACATCTATGAAATAGTCGACATGTTGGGAAAAAGTTCACAACAATGTTCAAAGGTTGACTATGATAAGATTTGATCTTTCATAGTGATATTTAGTCTAGACGGATTAATGTAGCAACCACTACATATAATTTTGTTATGTGGTAGTTGGATAAACAAAACAAGTTCTTCTAATAGAAGGGTTACCTAGGACGTGTGCATGACACGGTCCAAAGGGTTTTGTTAATTCAAAGGATGCTAAAAGCATATGCAAACTTCAATGGTTGAAGTAAGCATCGCGGAGTTGGAATCTTCACTATGATGAAAATGTTAAAAGAGTTTAAATTCATCAGAGATGATGAAGATGCTTGCATTTGCAAGAAATTAAGTGGGAGCGCTAAGACATGTTTCTAATACATTATGTGGAAGACATATTGTTGATTGGAAATAATGTATCTTTTATTAACACAAGATAAGAATTTCATCTCGATGAAAGACTTAGGCAAAACCCAAATATTTGGCATCAATAGACGCTAATATGGTTGTGCCGAAAGTACATAGATGATGTATTGAATGAGTTCAATATAGAAACTACAAGAAAGGTTCTTGTCACACAGAAAGGATTGAATGAGTTCAATATTGATGATATATACAAGTGTATTGACACAGGGTAAGTGAAACAAAGATTCAAGTATAGATTGATACTTGATGTATGAAATCACAAAGAATATTTATATCAATCATACTGTGATATGTACAAATCCAGATATGTCCTATGCTCTAAATGTTATGAGCATATACCAGAATGATTCATAAGATGATCATTGGACAATAGTAAGGATATTCTTATGATCTTTTGGAAGAACTAAGAGTATATTATTTGTAGAAGTGACAAATAGATGGTTAGTTCATTGTAAAAGTACTACATTGATACTAGTTTTGTCACAAAATACAAATTAAGTTTATCTCAATCTAAACTAAGGGTGGCACAATATAATGGAAAGTAAGTTCCATAATGGATTTGGATGAGTTCCAAAGTTAAGACATTGTGACAGATACTACAACAAAAGGCTAAGTATATGACTGCTATTATAGCAGCTAAAGAGGGCATTTGTGTCAAGTAGTTTGTTATCAAACTAGGTATAGTTCACAGCAGGATAATACTATGAAGATATATTGTGCGACAATATTATCAACATGTTTTAACCCTAAAGAACTAAAGGTCTCACCAAAGGACCAAATTTATACAAAGCCATCTCATTAGAGAATGAGTGATGCGTAGAGACGCAAAGACATGCAATTACACACGGACCTGGAAGTGTCAGATCCGGAGATCAGTTGACCACTAGCAATCGTGTACATACGACACCAGAAAGCCATAGGTGTTGAATACACAAAGGTTTGAAACTAGATTATTGACTCTAGTGCAAGTGGGAGACTGTTGGAGATATGCCCAAGAGGCAATAATAAAGTGGTTATTATCATATCTTCATACTTATGATAAATGTTTACATACCATGCTATAATTGTATTAACAGTAAACATTAATAGTTGTGTGATTTGTAAACATAAAAGAGTCCCTAGTAAAGCCTCTTGTTTAAACTAGTTTGTTGGTTAATATATGATCATGGTTTCCTGATCATGAACATAGAGATGTTATTAACAACAGGGTCATATCATTGGGAGAATGATGTGATGGACATACTCTTATAGTTAAAGCGTAGCATAAAGATCAAGTCATTTAATATAGTTCATTTGCTATAAGCTTTCTGATACATAGTAACCTAAATCCTTCGACCATGAGATCATGCATATCACCTTCACCGGAAGGATGCTTTGATGACATCAAACACCACACCGTAACTGGGTGGCTATAAAGGTGGCATTGAGTGTTCGGAAAGTATCGGTTGAGACACATGGATCAAGAGTGGGATTTGTCCATCCATATGACGGATAGATATACTCTGGGCCCTCTCGGTGGAATGTCATCCAATTAGCTTGCAAGCATGTGACTGGCTCACAAGGGATCACATATCACGGGAACGAGAAAAGAGTACTTATCGGTAACGAGGTTGAACTAGGTATGCAGAGATACCGACGATCATAACCTCGGATAAGTAAACTATCGTGAGACAAAGGGAAATTGGTATCGTATGTAAGTGGTTCATTCGATCGCAAAGTAATCGTAGAAATATGTGGGAGCCATATGAATTTCCAGATTCCTCTATTGGTTATTGATCGGAGAAGTGTCTCGATCATGTCCGCATAATTCACGAACCGTAGGGAGACACACTTAAGGATTCGACGTTGTTTGAGTAGTTATGGAATGAATGAGAAAGAGACCGAATGTTGTTCGGAGTCTCGGATGGGATCCAGGATATCACGAGGAGATCCGGAATGGTCCGGAGAATAAGATTCATATAAGGAAAGTCCTGTTTCGGAGTTGGAGAATGATTCCGGTGTTTTCATCGGGAATGTTCTAGAAGGTTCCGGAATGTCCGGCACTTCGGAGGGGAAGGGTACATGAATGTGTTATATCAAGTTGGTATGATTGCATTATGTAATTGGTGTCATCGCTGTACCAAATAGAGGGTTTATTCAAATCCTAGTTTGAAAAAGTCAAACGGCTAGTTTGAAAGTCAAACGGCTAGTTTTGGGAAAGAGGAGAAGGAAGTTTGAAACCGAGTTGGGGAGGGGTTCCCTCCTCCAACCGGCGGCCCACCTCCAAGCCGAGTTGGGGAGGGACTCCCCTCCCCTTGGCCGCACCTCCCACCTATAAAGGGAGGGGCAGGGCTGCCCCTCCAAGACACACAAGATCCTCTCCTCTAAACCCCAATTTGGTGCCGCCACCTCTTGCAGCTGCCGCCACCTCCTAGGGCTCCCCTTGGCGCCGACTTGGGCAAGCCCCAAACCCTAGCCGCTGCCCTAGCACCTCTTCCTCGGTGTGTCTAAACCCTAGATCGTCGAGGGCTCTCTCATAGTCCACCATACTCGCTCCGGCTTAAGGCGAAGCCCTGCGAGATCTCCCCTCTACTTCCGGTACCACGCCGTTGTGCTGTCGGAATCGCGAGGAGAGTGCTACAACCTCCGCTGCCTGCTGGAACAAGGGAGAGGAAGGTCTTCGTCGAGTACCGAACGTGTGACCGACTGCGGAAGCGCTGCCGGAACGCAGCGCCAGAAGGATCGTCTACGCGATCTTGAGATCGGCAAGTGTACGACTACATCACCCACGAGAATCTGCTCTCGTTAACCGCTTTGGAATCTTCGAGGGTAAGTTCCTCTATCGACTCGTTTCTACAATCTAGTAGATAGATCTTGGCTTGTTTGTGTGCATGCGGTAGAAATTTTTTGTTTTCCATGCTACGAACCCCTACAGTTCAAGCTTCACGTGATGATCGAGTGCTATAAACTCTACGTTCACATACAACGGGTGCAAGCCAGTTTTGCACACGCGGAAATACTTGGGTTTGACTTGACGAGCCTAGCATGTACAGACATGGCCTCGGAACACATGAACCGAAAGGTTAAGCATGAGTCATATGAATGATATGATCGACACTTCATTGTCCACCATTGAAACCACATCTCTTCTCGTGAAGATCGGATTAGGTGTGGTGAATTTGGATCATGTTCACTAAACAACTTGAGGGATGTTGAATTTAGTGGGAGTTCATCTAGTAATTTGATTAAGTTGAACTAGTTATCATGAACATAGTCTAAATTGTACTTGCAAATTTTGTAGATCAAATGGCTAAGTCCAACTTCAACTTCAAGGTTTTTGCTGAGAAAGAAAAGCTTAAGAACAATGGGTCTAACTTCACCAACTGGTTCCGCAATCTGAGAATCATTCTCGCTGGCGGACAAAAGGACTATGTCCTTGAGAATGCGCTAGGTGACGCCCCTACTGTAGATGCACCGGTTGATGAGAAAGCTGTTTATGAGTCGCGCAAAGATGATTATGGTGTGATTAAGAGCACTATGTTGTTTGCTATGGAATCGGACCTTCAAAATCGTTGTGAAGATTACCCCGGGCCCTTTGAGATCCTTGAGGAACTGAAAACTATGTTTCAGACTCGGGCTCGTTCTGAGAGATATGAGATCTCTGAGAAATTCTTTAACTGCAAGATGGAGGGAGGGAGTTCCGTTAGTGAGCACGCCATAAAGATGTCGGGCTACACTCAACGCCTTGAGCAACTGGACTGCAAGATTCCAGAGGAGCTCAAGATTGACAGGGTTTTGCAATCACTCCCTCCTAGCTACAAAACTTTTGTAGTGACTCATAATCAGATTGGTTCCACTGATACGATCACCGAGCTCTTTGCTAAGCTGAAAGCTGCGGAGGTGGACATCAAAAAGGATAATCATGTGTTGATGGTCAAAAAGTCCCCCCAGCTTTAAGAAAGGTAAGGGTGCAAAGAAGCCTTTCAGGAAAGGCAGCGGCAAGCGCGTTGCCCCTGCTGAGAAGAAGCTCAAGTCTGGACCTAAGCCGGACACTGAGTGCTTCTATTGCAAGGACAAGGGTCACTAGAAGCGCAACTGTCCGAAGTACTTAGAGGACAAGAAGGCTGGCACCATCAAAGGTATATTTGATATACATGTTATTGATGTTTTCCTTACTAGCCCTCGTTGTAGTGCCTGGGTATTTGATACTGGTTCAGTTGCTAATATTTGTAACTCGAAACAGGAGCTACAGAATAGACGGCGGCTGGCGAGGGATGAGGTGACGATGCGCGTTGGCAACAGATCAAGAGTTGATGTGATGGCCGTCGGCACGCTCTCCTTAGTTTTACCTTCGGGATTAGTTTTAAACCTTAATAAATGTTATTATGTGTCTGCGTTGAGCATGAACATCATATCTGGATCGTTTTTATTGCAAGACGGTTATTCATTTAAATCTGAGAATAATGGTTGTTCTATTTATATGAGTAACATCTTTTATAGTCATGCACCTGCTGTGAATGGTTTATTTCTTCTGAATCTCGAAAGGGATGAAACACACATCCATAACATTGAGGCTAAGAGATGCAAGGTAGATAGTGATAATACTACTTATTTGTGGCACTGTCGTCTAGGTCATATTGGTGTAAAACGCATGAAGAAACTCCATTCTGATGGACTTTTGGAGTCTCTTGATTTTGAATCTTTTGACACATGCGAACCATGCCTCATGGGCAAGATGATCAAAACACCGTTCTCCGGAATGATGGAGCGAGCAACGGACTTGTTGGAAATCATACATACCGATGTATGCGGACCGATGAGTGTTTCGACGCGTGGTGGATATCGCTACTTTCTCACTTTTACTGATGACTTAAGTAGATATGGGTATATCTATTAATGAAACATAAATCTGAAACATTTGAAAAGTTCAAGGAATTTCAGAATGAAGTGGAAAACCATCGTAACAGAAAGATTAAGTTTCTACGATCCGATCGTGGAGGTGAATATTTGAGTTATGATTTTCTCACGCATCTTAAAGCAAGCGGAATCGTTTCGCAACTCACGCCACCCGGAACACCACAGCGCAATGGTGTGTCTGAACGCCGGAATCAAACTCTATTAGATATGGTGCGATCAATGATGTCTCTTACAGATTTGCCGTTATCATTTTGGGGTTATTCATTAGAAACCACTGCATTCACTTTAAATAGGACATCATCTAAATCCGTTGAGATGACACCGTATGAACTGTGGTTTGGTGCTAAACCTAAGTTGTCATTTCTTAAGGTTTGGGGATGCGAAGCTTACGTCAAGAAATTGATGCCGGACAAGCTCGAACCCAAAGCGGAGAAATGCGTCTTCATAGGATACCCTAAGGAAACTATTGGGTATACCTTCTATCACAGATCCGAAGGCAAAGTGTTTGTCGCAAAGAACGGATCCTTTCTTGAGAAGGAGTTATTGAACCTTCTCTTGAGTTGGAGAGTAGCACAACACCTGAAATTGTTCCAGTGCCGCTTGCACCAACAATAGAGGAAGCTAATGACAAGGATCATGAAGCTTCGGACGATGCTACTACTGAACGTCGCAGGTCGACAAGGTCACGTGCCCATCCTGAGTGGTACGGCAACCCTGTCTTAACTGTCTTGTTAGTAGATGACAGTGAACCTGCGAACTATGAGGAAGCGATGATGAGCCCAAACTCTGAGAAATGGCTAGAGGCCATGAAATCCGAATTGGGATCCATGAGCGAAAACCAAGTATGGACTTTGGTGGACCCTCCTAGCGACCGAAAGGCCGTTGAGTGCGAATGGATCTTCAAGAAGAAAACGGACGCGGATGGTAATGTTACCGTCTATAAAGCACGACTTGTCGTGAAAGGTTTTCGACAAGTTCAAGGTGTTGACTACGATGAGACTTTCTCTCCCATAGCGATGTTTAAGTCCATTCGGATACAATTGTTGCATTTCATGATTATGAAATATGGCAGATGGATGTCAAGACTGCGTTCCTCAATGGCAACATTGATGAAGAGTTGTATATGATGCAACCCGAAGGTTTTGTCGATCCTAAGGATGTTGATAAAGTGTGCAAACTTCAGCGTTCTATTTATGGACTTAAGCAAGCATCTCGGAGTTGGAACCTTCGTTTTGATCAAGTGATCAAGAGCTTTGGATTTGTTCCAAATTGCTACGAAGCTTGTATCTACAAGAAAGTGAGTGGGAGCTCAGTGACATTTCTGGTAATATATGTGGATGACATATTGATTATTGGAAATGACATTGACATGCTTAACGATGTGAAGAGTTATTTGAACAAATGTTTTTCAATGAAAGACCTAGGGGAAGCTGCTTATATATTGGGCATCAAAATCTATAGAGATAGACAAAGACGCCTGATAGCTTTAAGCCAGAGTACATACCTAGACAAAGTTCTGAAAAGGTTCAGAATGGATAAGGCAAAGAAAGGTTCGGTGCCTATGTTGTCAGGTAAGATATTGAGCAAGGCTCAGTGTCCAGCTACGGTAAATGATAGAGAAGCTATGAGCAAAGTGCCTTATGCCTCAGCCATAGGTTCTATCATGTATGCCATGCTGTGTACTAGACCGGATGTGTCCAATGCTCTTAGTTTGACGAGCAGATACCAAAGTGATCCAGGAGTGGAACACTGGACAGCCGTGAAGAACATCCTAAAGTACCTAAATAGGACTAAAGAAATGTTCTTAGTCTATGGAGGTGATGAACAGCTCATCGTAAAAGGTTACGTCGATGCTACTTTCGACACCGACAAGGATGATTCTAAATCTCAGACAGGATACGTTTATATTTTGAATGGAGGAGCTGTGAGCTGGAGAAGCTGCAAGCAAAGCGTGATCGCGGGATCTACAGTATAAGCGGAATACATGGCTGCTGCAGAAGCATCAAGTGAAGGAGTTTGGATCAGGAACTTCATCACTGAGCTTAGCGTGGTTCCAAGTGCCATCTAAAGACCAAGCATATCAACCGCAAGTTTCATATAATCCGAGATTATATAGCAGATGGAGATCTAAAGATTAGCAAAGTACATACAGATCTGAATGTCGCAGATCCATTGACTAAACCTCTTCCACGTGCAAAACATAATCAGCACCTTAGTGCCATGGGTGTTAGATTGTTGCCAGATGTAAACTAGATTATTGACTCTAGTGCAAGTGGGAGACTGTTGGAATTATGCCCTAGAGGCAATAATAAAGATGTTATTATTATAATTCTTGTTCATGATAAAGTTTATATTCCATTCTAGAATTGTATTAAACGGAAACTTTAATACTTGTGTGGTTTGTGAACAACACCGTGTCCCTAGTATGCCTCTATGGACTAGCTCATTGATTAATGATGGTTAAGGTTTCCTAACCATAGACATGAGTTGTCGATTAATAATGAGATCATATCATTGGGAGAATGATATGATGGACAGACCCAAACTAAGCGGAGCAATTAGATCGTGTCATCGTGTTCATCTTTGCGAAGCTTTTCTTATGTCAAATATTGTATTCCTTAGACCATGAGATAATACAACTCCCTGGTATCGGAAGAAAGCTTTGAGGTCATCAAACGTAATCCTATGAGAGGGTGATCATAAAGGTGTCTCTCAGGTGATCGGGAAGTACCTGTTGGGTTGTATGTATCGAGATGGGATTTGTCCCTCCCAAGTCTGGGAGATATACTTCGGGCCCACTCGGTAATCGATATCAACACAGTTTGTAAGCATGTGGTTCAGGAGTTAATCACAAAGTGATATCGGATTACGGAACGAGTAAAGTACTTGCTGTGAACGAGATTGAACTAGGTATGACGGTACCGGCGATCAAATCTCAGGCAAGTAAAATATCGCGAGACGAAGGTAATATATATATGGGATTGATTGAATCATGGAATCGTGGTTCATCCGATATGATCATCGATGATTGTGTGGGAGTCAATATGGGTTTCCAGGCCCCGCTGTTGATTATTGATAGAAGATCATGTCTGCATATTCTCGAACCCGAAGGGTCACACACTTAACGTGTCTCGACGCTAGGATAGACTGGATAATTGGTTTATGAGTTTTTGTTCGGAGTCTCGGATGAGATCCAGGACATCACGAGAGGTTCCGGAATGGTCCGAAGAATAAGATCCATATAAGGCAATGCAGTTTTTGGAGTTTGGAATTGTTTCGGGTTATTCGGTATTGTACCGGAAGCTTCTAGAACCTTCCGGAGTGGGACCAACGTGGCCCCACTTGTCAGGAGGGGGCGTGGGCCTATGAGGGAGTGCCCTGGCCGCATTGGGCCAGGGGCACAAGGCCCCATAGGGCCCAGCCGGCCAAACCCTAGGGAAACCCTAGGGGAGCTTCTAGAAGGGGGGGAACTTGCCCCCCACTCCTCCCTCCTTTGGACGCCGTCCTAGGGCTTGGGGGAGGGGCAAGGGCCAGCCACCCACCCCTCTATATAAATAGGGCTGGGGGTGCACCCCTCCCACACCTCCTCCACAACCCTAGCCGCCCTGCTGCCCCTCCTCTCTCTCTCCCTCCCGACTGCGCGTAGGCGAAGCCCTGCCGCAGAAACTCTCCACCGCTTGCACCGCACCGTCGCGTTGTAGATCCAATCCATATCTCCACCCTACTTGCTGGACCGAAGAAGGAGGAGACATCGAGGTGCCGCACGTGTGCATCTCTCGGAGGCATCGCCACTTGCGGTGTTAGATCGGATCGGATCGCGAGGAGAAGAAGCGAGTACGACTACATCACCCACGTTTCGTCGAACGTTCCGCTGTGCGAATCTTCAAGGGTATGAAGATCTCATATATTCTCCCTCATTGTTTGCATCTCCTAGATTAGATCTTGGCTTTCCCGTTCGCATCCGTAGAATTTTTTTGATTTACTATGCTGCGAAACCCTTCAGTTTATATTCCATGCTAGAATTGTATTAAGCGGAAACTTTGATACTTGTGTGATTTATGAACAACACAGTGTCCCTAGTACGCCTCTATGGACTAGCTCATTGATTAATGATGGTTAAGGTTTCCTAACCATAGACATGAGTTGTCGATTAATAATGAGATCATGTCATTAGGAGAATGATATGATGGACAGACCCAAATCAAGCAGAGCAATTAGATCGTGTCATCGTGTTCATCTTTGCGAAGCTTTTTTCCTATGTCAAATATTGTATTCCTTAGACCATGAGATAATGCAACTCCCTGGTATCGGAAGAAAGATTTGAGGTCATCAAACGTCATCCTATGTGAGGGTGATCATAAAGGTGTCTCTCAGGTGATCGGAAAGTACTTGTCGGGTTGTATGTATCGAGATGGGATTTGTCCCTCCCGAGTCGGAGAGATATAATTCGGGCCCAATCGGTAATCGATATCAACACCGTTTTCAAGCACGTGGTTAAGGAGTTAATCACAAAGTGATATCGGATTACGGAACGAGTAAAGTACTTGCTGTGAACGAGATTGAACTAGGTATGCCGATACCAACGATCGAATCTCGGGCAAGTAAAATATCGCGTGACGAAGGGAATATATATATATATGGGATTAATTGAATCCTGGCATCGTGGTTCATCCGATATGATCATCGATGAATATGTGGGAGTCAATATGGTTTTACAGATCCCGCTGTTGATTATTGATAGAAGATCATGTCTGCATATTCTCGAACCTGTAGGGTCACACACTTAACGTGCCTCGACGCTAGGATAGAATGGATAATTGGTTTATGAGTTTTTGTTCGGAGTCTCGGATGAGATCCAGGACATCACGAGAGGTTCCGGAATGGTCCGGAGATTAAGATTCATATAAAGGAAAGCAGTTTTTGGATTTCGGAATCGTTTTGGAGTATTCGGTATTGTACCGGAAGGTTCTAGAAGCTTACGGAGTGGGACCAACGTGGCCCCACTTCTCGGAGGGGTGCGTAGGCCTACGAGGTAGTGCCCTGGCCGCTTTGGGCCAGGGGCACAAGGCCCCATAGGCCCAGCCGGCCAAACCCTAGGGGAAACCTTCTAGAAGGGGGAAGACTTTCCCCCCACTCCACCCTTGGGGCCGTCGCCCTAGGGCTTGGAGGAGGGTCCAAGGGGGCCGGCCAGCCCCCTATATAAGGCGGGCAGGGGGGCGCACCCTCCCCTCACCACAAACCCTAGCCTCCAGCTGCTGCCCTTCCTCTCTCTCTCTCTCTCTCTCTCTCTCTCTCTCTCTCTCTCTCCCGACTGCGTGTAGGCGAAGCTGACATGGTTATACCCTACGGGTACCCGATGTTATCCTACCTGGTCCAGCTCAACAGAAGGCCCACTCGACGATCTACCGAGGTCCACGACGCTCATGACGTTTCGGCTGCTATGAAGCCCATATGGACACAGGGTCTCAAGCGTACAAGACAAGGAAACCTCAAGACTAGAGTTTGAATACAACTTGTAACCTACTCGTATCGGTACCTGAGACCTAGCCTCCCCATATATAAAGGCTAGGAGGGTCCAACGAGGAGGGCACGACCTAATCTCTCCACCGCCACAATAGACAATAGATCTATAGATCTCTCTCTCTCTCTCTCATACTTTCGCACGCACCTCCACGCCAGATCGAATCTGTGCACCCTGTAACCTTTGGTTCCGCCGTAATCAAGAGCAGACAAGCAGGAGTAGGGTTTTCCCTCTGGGGGCATGAACCTGGGTAAATATCGTGTCCCCTGGTTGCTTGTCTGTTAACCGTTCCACGATCTCCAGCATCCCCATCTTCTCCAAAACCCAAGTCCATAACAATGGGCATTGACGGGATCAAACCTCGTCAATTGGCGCCGTCTGTGGGAACTGGGGACGCTGATTGTGCGATCGTGACGGTTCCAACCAAAACGATCTACGACCCGTCGACTTACGGAGAGCAGATTCATCAACATCTTCAGCTACGACTTTCGCCATCGATAGCGCCGCCACGGTCGAATTCAGCTTCATCACGACCGAAACAAAATTCGGGTGTTCCAAGATTCTTGGCGGCAATTAGGTCGTTACACGTTCGTAGAAGCCATCATCAGATCAGACAAGAATTCTGGCTGCATGTTTCCTTCCGTACTGGATATCGGGTGACATCATGTCTCCTGCGCGTAGCATCGAGATCAGCCAGCAAAAACAAAATCAAGTTGCTACGTACGGTGTAGCTTATAGCAAAAAGAAAGAAAAATATGGAGAACTGCCATCGTACGGCGGGCCATCTTACAAACACGGCAGCTGATCTATATTCTACACGCGAGTTATTTTGGCTCCATGAGGAAATCTCAAGATAGGACTTTTTCGCCAATCAAGATAGGAGGAGCTCCATGTGAATAAGAAAAAGAAAAATCAAGAAAATAGTTGTTGATTGCGCCGATTCCACCGCGTGACCCCTTCTGCCGCGTCATCTTCGGGCCGCCACATCGGCCCCGCCTCGGCTACATCGACCATATCAACTCCACGCCCAGGGGCTGCGGCGACTCCGTCGTGTGACCCGTCGAGTCTGCGACACTGGCGACCCGCCACAGTTTTCGACTCTAGCGCTCCGCGGAATCTTCGGCTGCGGCGACCCGCTGCGGCCTTCATCTGCGGTGACCCTATGCATCTTTCGGATGCGGCGACCCGACGCGATCTTCGATTGCCGCAACTGGCCGCATCGGCTTCAGCGACCACGACTCGGGGGCTCCCTCGACATCGGTGACCCAATGCGGCTTTCGGCTGCGATGACCTGATACATCCTTCGGATGTGGCGACCCGGTGCGGTCTTCGATCGTGACAATCTTCGGATGCGGAGCTCTCTACCACCACCAACTTCGGAAACCCGTCGCTGCTATGATTGCGGTCCTCCGCGTGGCCCGCTACCGCGTCAACTTCGCCACGACAACCAACAAAGCTAAGTTTCCCTCTACTTAGAGTTGTTTTCCTTCTTAACTCGCACTCGAAACACTCAGGGGCTGCGCCCTCTTCGAGTAACCTAATGCGTCATCGGCTCCACGCACTCGAGCACCTCAAACGCGATCGCCCGAGTAGCTGATTCTGCCTGATCGTCGAATCCTTGAACTCCGAGTGCCTTGGCAAGGTACTGAGACTAAGGGTAATCAGGCTAACGAAAAGGCCTAGCATACAGTGCAACAGTGTCGACTCGATCGGCACCAGAATCTTGCTATACAAGCCGAAAGGCAAATATTCTTTACAAGATACAAGTACTTCACAATTCGTCATGTTTTTCTGCAGCTTACAAGGATGTCAAATGTGCCGAGCTATTCTGTCGGGTCCTCCAACGGAGTCGACCAGCGCTAGTCACGTCAACAGACGCCAAGACCTGAGTCAAAGCATTCCTCGGATGACCACATCAATCATCGACAAAAGCGGAGCTGGCCGCTCACCCAATAGAAGAAACGGTGTCGACTTCATCCGCAACGTCGAGTCCTTCCGGCTAAAATGCCGCATCACTCCGCTACGTTGACTCCCTGCTCCTTATGCATGATACGCTGACTCGATGCACTTCCGGGTTAGTGGTTTCTCCTCGCATGAGTCTCCACTCGAGTCTGCGACTCGACTAGACACTCGGGGACTACTCCTATCAGGAGCGCTGGTCGCGCACCCGATGTACTTCCGGGTCAGCAGTACGCCCACGAGATATCCTACTACAACTCCATGATACAAGACTCGAGTTTCTGCCCGAGTCTACGACTCCCCCAGACACTTGGGGGCTACTCCAAACTGGAGCGCTGGTTGCGCACACACAAGATCTTCGAGTCCTACGTCAAGTCTACGACTCCACTACGGACTCGGGGGCTACTCCCATAGGGAGGATGGATTCAAGCATCCGAAAAATTTGTGTCCTACGGACCTGAAGTAAGCAACAACTGAAATAAAGTCTCTGCTCGAGTCTACGACTCGAACAAACACTCGGGGGCTACTCCCATAGGGAGCGCTGGTCGCGCACCCTATGAATTCTTCGAGTGCGATCCTTCGGATCAGCATGCAAAACTTTTCGGCAACTCTGCCCTAATTAACGCTAAGTGAGCAACGTCCTCCTTGGCCACCCGAAACACCTCCGCAGTGATAAACATTCGGATGCTGCGTCTGCGACGCAAAGATAAGACCTACAGATATCATCTGATGGCCTGGCAACGCACACGACTGTGCTCTGCTAGTAAAAACCCGTGCTAACAGGTGCGATGAAAAATCCCGACGGACGCGTTGGGTACATCATTTAAATTCACTGGAATTCCACTCCTGTAAGTCCTCCGTGGCCTGAGTTGAATTACACCAGCATATGTTCCGGGTTCGACTCGAGGGACTCGAATCTGAAGAAGATCGTGTTGTTTTGTCCTAAGACAGTTAACTGGCCCTGATCCGTCGGGAGAGTCAGACACACACATCAACAATCCCTACACACTCAAATCATTCTCTAGCAAACAGAGACAACTGCACCCGAAAGATTGAAGAGTCCTCAGCCGAATCTACGATTCGACTGAACACTCGGGGGCTACTGACATGGTTATACCCTACGGGTACCCGATGTTATCCTACCTGGTCCAGCTCAACAGAAGGCCCACTCGACGATCTACCGAGGTCCACGACGCTCATGACGTTTCGGCTGCTATGAAGCCCATATGGACACAGGGTCTCAAGCGTACAAGACAAGGAAACCTCAAGACTAGAGTTTGAATACAACTTGTAACCTACTCGTATCGGTACCTGAGACCTAGCCTCCCCATATATAAAGGCTAGGAGGGTCCAACGAGGAGGGCACGACCTAATCTCTCCACCGCCACAATAGACAATAGATCTATAGATCTCTCTCTCATACTTTCGCACGCACCTCCACGCCAGATCGAATCTGCGCACCCTGTAACCTTCGGTTCCGCCGTAATCAAGAGCAGACAAGCAGGAGTAGGGTTTTCCCTCCGGGGGCCTAAACCTGGGTAAATCTCGTGTCCCCTGGTTGCTTGTCTGTTAACCGTTCCACGATCTCTAGCATCCCCATCTTCTCCAAAACCCAAGTCCATAACAATGGGCATTGACGAGATCAAACCTCGTCAGAAGCCCTGCTGCAGAAACTCTCACCATAGAACCACGCCGTCGTGCTGCAGATCCAATCCATCTCTCTACCCCACTTGTTGGACCAAGGAAGGAGGAGACGTCACGGCACCGTACGTGTGCATCTTTCGGAGGCGCCGCCACTTGCAGCGTAGGATCGGATCGGATCGCGAGGAGGAGACGGCTAGTACGACTACATCAACCACGTTCCGTTGAACGTTTCCGCTGTGCGATTTCTTCAAGGGTATGAAGATCTCATCTATCCCTCTCATTGATTGCATCTCCTAGATTAGATCTTTGCTTTCCCGTTCGCATCCGTAGAATTTTTTTGATTTACTATACTGCGAAACCCTTCAGTGGTATCAGAGCTAGATCTATGCGTAGATGTGTTTCACGAGTAGAACGCAACATGCTTGTTGCGGGCGTTGATGTTTTCTGTTGCAAGCCTCTTGTTGTGTACTTCTTATGGCGCGGCATAGTGAGATCGAAGCGGTTCAGGCCAACTTTACGCGACCTCGTTCGCGAGACCGGCTCCGCACTTGACGTGTGGCTTGTTCCACACATGCAGCTGGTGGATGCCAGTTTCTATCACTATAGTAGTCATGGGATTTACACCGGATGTTAGCAACCATAATATCACTGTTGTGGCTTTCCATAGGTAAGAATCGTTCTTAGCTTGTTACTCCCATAAGCCACGTAAAACATGCAACAACAAAGTAGAGGCGTCTAACTTGTTTTTGCAGGGAGTGTTTTGTGATATGGTATGGCCCAAGATATGATGTGTATGTTGTATACAATGATCATGTTTTGTAATATTTCACGACTTGCATGTCGATGAGTACACAACCGGCAGGAGCCATATGGTTGTATTTATAATTGTGTATGACCTGTGTGTCAACTTCTTATACGCCATGTAATAGCTTTACTTTATCGCTAAGTAGTTAGCAATAGTTGTAGTTGTTATTCGTGGTGGAGGCAATCATGGTGGAGTGATGGAGATCATGCTGGTGCGCACAAGATGGAGATCATTGCGTGGAGATTGGCTATACCATGTCACATAAAATAATATGCATGTGATGTTTATCCTTTTATGTATCTTATTATGCTTAGATCACGACGGTAGCATTATAAGATGATTCCTCACTTAAAGATCAAGATAAAATTGTGTTCTCCCCATGTATGCACCGTTGTGAAAGTTCGTCGTGTTCAAGCATCTCGTGATGATCGGGTGCTATAAACTCTACGCTCACATACAACGGGTGCAAGCCAGTTTTGCACACGCGGAAATACTTGGGTTTGACTTGACGAGCCTAGTATGTACAGACATGGCCTCGGAACACACGAACCGAAAGGTTAAGCATGAGTCATATGAATGATATGATCGATACTTTGTTGTCCACCATTGAAACCACATCTCTTCTCGTGAAGATCGGATTAGGTGTGGTGAATTTGGATCGTGTTCACTAAACAACTTGAGGGATGTTGAATTTAGTGGGAGTTCATCTAGTAATTTGATTAAGTTGAACTAGTTATCATGAACATAGTCTAAATTGTACTTGCAAATTTTGTAGATCAAATGGCTAAGTCCAACTTCAACTTCAACGTTTTTGCTGAGAAAGAAAAGCTTAAGAACAATGGGTCTAACTTCACCAACTGGTTCCGCAATCTGAGAATCATTCTCGCTGGCGGACAAAAGGACTATGTCCTTGAGAAAGCGCTAGGTGACGCCCCTGCTATTGATGCGCCGACTAATGAAAAATATGTTTATCAGTCGCGCAAAGATGATTATGGAGTGATTAAGAGTACCATGTTGTTTGCTATGGAATCGGACCTTCAAAATCGTTTTGAGGAGTTCGCCGGGCCCTTTGAGATACTTGAGGAACTGAAAACCATGTTTCAGACTCAGGCCCGTTCTGAGAGATATGAGATCTCTGAGAAGTTCTTTAACTGCAAGATGGAGGAAGGGAGTTCCGTCAGTGAGCACGCCATTAAGATGTCGATCTACACTGAACGTCTTAAGCAACTGGACTGCAAGATTCCAGAAGATCTCAAGATTGACAGAGTTCTGCAATCACTCCCTCCTAGTTACAAAGGTTTTGTAGTTACTCACAATCAAATTGGTTCCACTGATACGATCACTGAGCTCTTCGCTACGCTGAAAGCTACGAAGGTGGATATCAAGAAAGATAATCATGTGTTGATGGTCAACAAGACCCCTAGCTTTAAGAAAGGTAAGGGTGCAAAAAAGTCCTTCAAGAATGGCAGCGGCAAACGCGTTGCCCCTGCTGAGAAGAAGCTCAAGTCTGGACCTAAGCCAGACACTGAGTGCTTCTTTTGCAAGGACAAGGGTCACTGGAAGCGCAACTGTCTGAAGTACTTAGTGGACAAGAAGGCTGGCACCATTAAAGGTATATTTGATATACATGTTATTGATGTTTACCTTACTAGCGCTCATTGTAGTGCCTGGGTATTTGATACTGGTTCAGTTGCTAATATTTGTAACTCGAAACAGGAGCTACGGAATAGACGGCGGCTAGCAAGGGATGAGGTGACGATGCGTGTTGGCAATGGATCAAGAGTTGATGTGATGGCCGTCGGCATGCTCTCCTTAGTTTTACCTTTGGGATTAGTTTTAAACCTTAATAAGTGTTATTATGTGCCTGCGTTGAGCATGAACATCATATCTGGATCGTGTTTATTGCAATACAGTTATTCATTTAAATCGGAGAATAATGGTTGTTCTATTTACATGTATAACATATTTTATGGTCATGCACCTGCTGTGAATGGTTTATTTATTCTGAATCTCGAAAGCAATAAAACACACATCCATAACATTGAGGCTAAGAGATGCAAAGTAGATAGTGATAATTCAACTTATTTGTGGCACTGCCGTCTAGGTCATATTGGTGTAAAACGCATGAAGAAACTCCATTCTGATGGACTTTTGGAGTCTCTTGATTTTGAATCATTTGACACGTGCGAGCCGTGCCTCATGGCAAGATGATCAAAACCCCGTTCTCTGGAATAATGGAGCGAGCAACAGACTTGTTGGAAATCATACATACCGATGTATGCGGACCAATGAGTGTTTCGATGCGCGGTGGATATTGCTATTTTCTCACTTTTACTGATGACTTAAGTAGATATGGGTATATCTATTTAATGAAACATAAATCTGAAACGTTTGAAAAGTTCAAAGAATTTTAGAACGAAGTGGAAAACCATCGTAACAGGAAAATTAAATTTCTACGATCTGACCGTGGAGGTGAATATTTGAGTTATGATTTTCTCATGCATCTTAAAGCAAGCGGAATCATTTCGCAAAGAACGGATCCTTTCTTGAGAAGGAGTTTCTCTCGAAAGAAGTGAGTGGGAGGAAGGTAGAGCTAGATGAGGTTATTGAACCTTCTCTCGAGTTGGAGAGTAGCGCAGCACCTGAAATTGTTCCAGTGCCGTCTGCACCAACAAGAGAGGAAGCTAATGACGAGGATCATGCAACTTCGAACGATGCTACTACTGAACGTCGCAGGTCGACAAGGTCACGTGCCACTCCTGAATGGTACGGCAACCCTGTCTTAACCGTATTTTTAGTAGACAACAGTGAACCTGCGAACTATGAGGAAGCAATGATGTGGCATCTCGCAAAACCACTACTAGAAAATCGCGTTGATTTTGTGCATTGCATCATCATGACCGCATGCTCATGTCATCATGCCACATTGCATTTGAGCATCGTCATCATCTTGCATTTGCTTGCATAAAACTATTTGCGGAAAACCTATTTTTGTTTTCTAAACGGCCCGTCTTTATTCAAACGCAAAACCCGGGTCTCCGGATTACCTTGTTTCGTCAGGCAATGGTTTTCAAAAGTCCCGTTTTGAATAATGAAATCATTTAAATTATTTTAGGGAGGCAGCCAGCCAGGCCCGAAAGCCCAGCCGGCCACCTCCAGATAAAAATCTACCTAACCTAAACCCTTTTGCTACCAGATAGCCTACCCAGCCCTCCCCTCCACCTCACCCTCACCAATGCCCTCTCGCCACCTCACCTCTCCTCTCTCCACCACCCAATCCCCCCCTGCCACATCAGCCACCCCACTCCCTCTCTCCCCCTAGTCAACCCCCCAAACCCCACCCACACAGCCAAGCCACCCACCACTCAACCCCTGGCCCCACGCCCGACCCCACCACCCTGGCCCCGCGCGGTCCACCTCTCTCCCTCCCCCCACCTTCTTCCTCCTCTAGCCCGCGCGCCCGCCCCTCCCTCTCCGGCGCTGGACCGCCCCTCGCCGGCGACCCCGACGCCGCCCCCCTGCCTCGCCTCACCCCGCCAGCGCCTGCCGCCGTCCCCCTCCTCTCCCCACCGCGCTCGCTCCGCCGCCTCCCTGCTTCTTCCTCCGCCTCCGGCCCGCGCGCCTCCACCTCCCATCCCCGCTCCGCCGCGTGGTCCCGGCGCCCGCCTCCGCCTCGCCGGACCCCCCCAAGCTCCGCCGCCCCCGCTCGTCGACCTCCCCACCGGCGCCCCTCCGACCCGGCCGTGCCACCCCTTCCCCTCCGCGCGGCGCGCCGCCCCGGCCGCTGCCCGTACCCGTCTTTGGTCTCCCCCGCCGCGCCTCCGACGCGCTCGCTCCGCCCCGCCGTTCGCCACCCAGCACCGCCCCGGCCTCTGCTCCTCCTCCTCCTCGCCGCGGCAGGCCCCGCCCCGAGCCGCCGGCGTCCCCTCCTCCGCGGCGCCCTCTCCTCCCAGGCCGGCGACCACCCTCCCCGCCACCGCGTCCCCGACCCCGGCTCCGCCCCGTCGCCTCCCCGCTGTCTTCCTCCTGGCCTCCTCGACCCCGCGTCAGGCCCCTCCCGACCCTGACGCCTCCGGCCCCTCGCTGTCGTCGAGCCTCGCGTGGTCCTGTCACCATCTGCCATCTCGCCGGCCTTTGCCTTGTGTCGCGACCCCATCTTGGCCGCTGGCCTGCGCCGGCCACGCACGCCTCAACCGCGAGCTCCTGTGCCTGATCGCCCGCAGGTGCCTCTGTTCCTGTCTAGTGCAAGTGGCTCGCTGTTTGTTTTTGGTGTTCAGTCATCAGCTCGTGTTGTGTAATGGTGGTGTGGAGATGGTGAAGATGTTCGTCTCCAAATGAGATCGGCTCGCCAAGTTCGCCATGACCGACTACATGGAACCATCTACCAAAATTCCCGAAGTCCGACCCGGCAAGACCGAGCCCTGTCGACCCAGAATCAAGATCGTCAAGACCCCTCGGAACACCAAGATCTCCCAGTACCGAGAACCGAGTCCGACACCGACAATCGAAATCGCGGAACCGACGAGTTCGCCTAACCGGACACCGTGCGACAAGATCTTCTCGGACCCGAGGACCATCAAGACTTCCGCTCGGCAACGCCAAGTACTCCTTCCTGGCTTCGAAGCCCGACCCCGTGGACCGACATGATCTCCTTCACGGATACGACAAGTACTCCCTCGAGGACGCCGACTACTTCACCCCGGACACCGAGACCCCGGATGCGACAAGATCTGCCCCGTTGTTCGAGAATGTTCCTGCCGAGACCGCTTCCGTCGAACCGTGAACCCCAGATCCGGACCCCGAGACCAAACCTCGAACCCCGGAACCCCAAGATCTGTCGAACCCTAATGTGTGAACCCCTTCCCGAAACCCTATTTTATAATATAATACAACTTGTCGCATATTAATTGATCATGCATGCATACTTGTCATGTGGTTTGGGGGCCTTATGCCGATTCACCTTATAATTAAATATGGGGCCCATATGCGGGCAAATCTAGCCTTATATTGGTCCCATTTAAAATTGTGTAGCGCACCGGTGATATATTTTGTCTTGTTAATACAACATTTAAAATGGCGGGTATCTAAATAACTTGAACCGTTCAACTAAATGTCGGGACCCCGGTTCCGCTTAAAATGGCCTAACTGCATCGCACCCTTTGCCATGCCATACATCATACATGCATCATGCCCGATCTTCTGCCGTCGTATTAAATATTGCATCCGGTGTTTCTTCTAGTGTTTTGCTTCTTCGCGGATAAGGCCGTTGAGTTGATGCGAGTGTCGACCCGATCTTCGGTTGAACCTTCGACAATGTTTTCAGGCGAGCATCTCCCCCTTTCTACCTATCTTACTTTTATAGTATTTATTCCCTCTTGTTGGTCTATTGCTATCTGTGTTGCGATGCTCTAGCTTTCGTGCCCGTGATATCCCTTGCAGCCGTATATTGCCTTGGACACATCCTATTACCTGATGTTTGGTAGATAGCTGGACTTGCGCGTCGTAGTCGCTTGCTCTAGTGCTGTTGCGTGTCGTCAAGTACCACAGTTGTTGGAGAATTGTTGCCTGTTTAATGCTGGAGATGATCATGGTTTATTTATTGCTCACTTTAATTACTGTTTAAACAACTAAAATTGAAGTAGGTAAGCAGAGGCACAGGTGGGCAATAGATGTTATTTGGATGTTAACCGTCCACTTGTGTCCCGTAGGACCCCGAGTGCTTGATACCTGTTCCTTGATTTATCGCGCTATCCACATACGGGGAATTATGGGCCCCCCTTAGCCAGAGCTTGATTCAGTCTTATTTCTTGGGGCCACAAACTAGTTTGGGGTTTTATTACTATCCTGTACTTATGCCATGCTTTACTGCTTTATTTACGATTGTGCGAGGAGCACACTGTACTGTTTAGGATCGGGACACGATTCCGCGGTGTCGACAAGCTCAGTTTTGGGTTCCCAGTCGTTCACAGCCGTCCACCCAAACCTTGAGGCCGTCTCGGAGCCGGCCGACTTCGTTGCGGGTCTACTTTAAGGGGTGGCCCCCCGAAATATTTCTGAATCCTATGATTGCTTTGTCGTGAAAGCCTCGTTGGGTTTTGATTTGGTTTTTCCGAGGTTGATCGTGTGTGTGTTGCTATTGGTGCACCCCGGCCGGGTAAAACTTTCTGAAAGCCGTGTCCGCGGTTATGGACGACTTGGAGCACAGTATCTCACTCATAGACAACTATAACTAAAGTAGTGCTATAAATTTGACTTTATAATGACTAGTAATCAGCTTCACTATAATGGAATGGCTAATTAAAACTGCCAACAATTGCTTGCTTGGGTCATCGCTTGCGACCATTGTAACTGACTAGTAAGTATTGCAACTAAAACGGAATGGCTAAATAAAAGTACCAACAACTGCTGGGTTTTGGGTTATCTCATGCTATTTGTATCTGACTAGTAAGTGTTGCAACTACAACGGAATGGTTAACTAAAACGGCCCACTGCTTATTTTATCAGGATGATTATCTATACCGGACTAGTAATTGCTGCAACGATAACTGAATAAATAAAACTGCCAACCGTGTGAGTTCCTCGGTGGACTTCCTCGATTGGTCTCGAGGGGGAAATACCAGGAAGGGATTGTTTGGTGTAAGATTCAGGTTGGATCCGGATAGGTCTTTCTCACCCCTCTCTGATAGCCGACCGTTGTACCGAGTCTCTATAGGTTGTTTAGTGCATGCTGCCGCTGCCGCTTCAGTCCACCATACCTATGTAGGCGAGGACCGCCGAATTCTAGTCTCGCCGTGTACTGGCCTCAGTACTGACGCTCCTCTTTTTCCTCCGCCCTTCGTCGGCACCCCTTTTGTTTAAGCAGGTTTTGAGATCGACGCCGTTAGCAGGGTTACCCTTCCGGCTTGGCCTGGGCAGGGTTATGGACGCCATTGGTTATTCTTCAGGGCTCTTAGCCCCATTTGCATCTTGTCCGTAGACGGACGCTCTATTATTTTCAAGGTGATTTGGATCTTTGTATATTATATCTGTATTTCTTGACTCATTGAGTCGCTGTTGTATATATATCTGTTCTGTGGGTCCCATCGAGGACTGTTGTGTAATGTTATTACTTCGTTTTCCACCCTCACGAAAGTGCCTGGTGGGCACCTTTGAATCGTTTCTATGCGGGTTTCGCTAAAACTTGCATAGGGCCGATTCTGAGGGTGTTACAAAGTGGTATCAGAGCTCAGCAGTTGCGATACCCCACAAGTCCAGCCTGTAGGATAACCTAGCTAACGGACATTGTAGAGTGTCAAAACTATTTTTGCAAAATCGGTTGGATAGTTCTGATTAGGTCTGATTTTACTCCTTACCCCTCTGCTGCTCTCCTCTCACCTCTGCGTGTTTTGAATCCGCTCTCTTCTCTCTCTTCGAGTCCAGGATTTCTCGTGGTTGGGTTCTGTCGTACCTTCAGGGTTTCGCTTCCTCCTTTGGTAACGGTGTTGCTATACATGGTCTTCATGCTATCCGAAGAATCCTTCGTCTGGTGGACTTCTCTTTGTTCCTTCTCGTGCCTTCCGGTGTTATCCGACGCGACGACGTCATCTACGCCAGATCCGATGCAGAGTCTGCATCCCTCCTTTGTTTCTGAACCTCGCTTGTCGAGATCTTCAGTCTGATTCCGAGAGTTGGTTGCATAATCCGCCTATTCGTGTGCAGAGTAATGGTTTGGGTGCGCGATGGACTGATCACCATCCGACTACTCTTATCATTCGCTCTTGTGCATCGAATCAGTGGATCCAGCAGTTTTACTCCGTCCACGGAAGCTAGAGGTGGCTTTATTTGTTGATACCTCTACCTTCGACCTTTTGTTCCCGGAGTGTTCTCTCGACGATCACGGACAACGACCTCTTGTTAGTGGTGTCGCGAGGATCTACACGAAGCGAGAAGACGCAGATCGCCGACCTTCCTCCCGGTACCATGAGGCGGATCTCGAGGGCGAGATCCATTGTTAGTGGTGTCGAATTGTGGCATCCCGCAAAACCACTACTAGAAAATCGCGTTGATTTTGTGCATTGCATCATCATGACCGCATGCTCATGTCATCATGCCACATTGCATTTGAGCATCGTCATCATCTTGCATTTGCTTGCATAAAACTATTTGCGGAAAACCTGT
Organism: Avena sativa; assembly: GCA_916181665.1. Lineage (NCBI taxonomy): Eukaryota > Viridiplantae > Streptophyta > Magnoliopsida > Poales > Poaceae > Avena > Avena sativa. The sequence goes on from OV702284.1 coordinate 385,116,736, forward strand.
TTTTGTTTTCTAAACGGCCCGTCTTTATTCAAATGCAAAACCCGGGTCTCCGGATTACCTTGTTTCGTCAGGCAATGGTTTTCAAAAGTCCCGTTTTGAATAATGAAATCATTTAAATTATTTTAGGGAGGCAGCCAGCCAGGCCCGAAAGCCCAGCCGGCCACCTCCAGATAAAAATCTACCTAACCTAAACCCTTTTGCTACCAGATAGCCTACCCAGCCCTCCCCTCCACCTCACCCTCATCAATGCCCTCTCGCCACCTCACCTCTCCTCTCTCCACCACCCAATCCCCCCTGCCACATCAGCCACCCCACTCCCTCTCTCCCCCTGGTCAACCCCCCAAACCCCACCCACACAGCCAAGCCACCCACCACTCAACCCCTGGCCCCACGCCTGACCCCACCACCCTGGCCCCGCGCGGTCCACCTCTCTCCCTCCCCCCACCTTCTTCCTCCTCTAGCCCGCGCGCCCGCCCCTCCCTCTCCGGCGCCGGACCGCCCCTCGCCGGCGACCCCGACGCCGCCCCCCTGCCTTGCCTCACCCTGCCAGCGCCTGCCGACGTCCCCCTCCTCTCTCCACCGCGCTCGCTCCGCCGCCTCCCTGCTTCTTCCTCCGCCTCCGGCCCGCGCGCCTCCACCTCCCACCCCCGCTCCGCCGCGTGGTCCCGGCGCCCGCCTCCGCCTCGTCGGACCCCCCCCCCCCAAGCTCCGCCGCCCCCGCTCGTCGACCTCCCACCGGCGCCCCTCCGACCCGGCCGCGCCACCCCTTCCCCTCCGCGCGGCGCGCCGCCCCGGCCGCTGCCCGTACCCATCTCCGGTCTCCCCCGCCGCGCCTCCGACGCGCTCGCTCCGTCTCGCCGTTCGCCACCCAGCACCGTCCCGGCCTCTGCTCCTCCTCCTCCTCGCCGCGGCAGGCCCCACCTCGAGCCGCCGGCGTCCCCTCCGCGGCCGCCTCCTCGCCGCGCCTCCCCTCCTCCGCGGCGCCCTCTCCTCCCAGGCCGGCGACCACCCTCCCCGCCACCGCGTCCCCGACCCCGGCTCCGCCCCGTCGCCTCCCCGCTGTCTTCCTCCTGGCCTCCTCGACCCCGCGTCAGGCCCCCCCGACCCTGACGCCTCCGGCCCCTCGCTGTCGTCGAGCCTCGCGTGGTCCTGTCACCATCTGCCATCTCGCCGGCCTTTGCCTTGTGTCGCGACCCCATCTTGGCCGCTGGCCTGCGCCGGCCACGCACGCCTCAACCGCGAGCTCCTGTGCCTGGTCGCCCGCAGGTGCCTCTGTTCCTGTCTAGTGCAAGTGGCTCGCTGTTTGTTTTTGGTGTTCAGTCATCAGCTCGTGTTGTGTAATGGTGGTGTGGATATGGTGAAGATGTTCATCTCCAAATGAGATCGGCTCGCCAAGTTCGCCATGACCGACTACATGGAACCATCTACCAAAATTCCCGAAGTCCGACCCGGCAAGACCGAGCCCTGTCGACCCAGAATCAAGATCGGCAAGACCCCTCGGAACACCAAGATCTCCCAGTACCGAGAACCAAGTCCGACACCGACAATCGAAACCGCGGAACCGACGAGTTCGCCTAACCGGACACCGTGCGACAAGATCTTCTCGGACCCGAGGACCATCAAGACTTCCGCTCGGCAACGCCAAGTACTCCTTCCTGGCTTCGAAGCCCGACCCCGTGGACCGACATGGTCTCCTTCACGGATACGACAAGTACTCCCTCGAGGACGCCGACTACTTCACTCCGGACACCGAAACCCCGGATGCGACAAGATCTGCCCCGTTGTTCGAGAATGTTCCTGTCAAGACCGCTTCCGTCGAACCCTGAACCCCAGATCCGGACCCCGAGACCGAACCTCGAACCCCGGAACCCCAAGATCTGCCGAACCCTAATGTGTGAACCCCTTCCCGAAACCCTATTTTATAATATAATACAACTTGTCGCATATTAATTGATCATGCATGCATACTTGTCATGTGGTTTGGGGGCCTTATGCCGATTCACCTTATAATTAAATATGGGGCCCATATGCGGGCAAATATAGCCTTATATTGGTCCCATTTAAAATTGTGTAGCGCACCGGTGATATATTTTGTCTTGTTAATACAACATTTAAAATGGCGGGTATCTAAATAACTTGAACCGTTCAACTAAATGTCGGGACCCCGGTTTCGCTGGCCTAACTGCATCACACCCTTTGCCATGCCATACATCATACATGCATCATGCCCGATCTTCTGCCGTCGTATTAAATATTGCATCCGGTGTTTCTTCTAGTGTTTTGCTTCTTCGCGGATAAGGCCGTTGAGTTGATGCGAGTGTCGACCCGATCTTCGGTTGAACCTTCGACAATGTTTTCAGGCGAGCATCTCCCCCTTTCTACCTATCTTACTTTTATAGTATTTATTCCCTCCTGTTGGTCTATTGCTATCTGTGTTGCGATGCTCTAGCTTTCGTGCCCGTGATATCCCTTGCAGCCGTATATTGCCTTGGACACATCCTATTACCTGATGTTTGGTAGATAGCTGGACTTGCGCGTCGTAGTCGCTTGCTCTAGTGCTGTTGCGTGTCGTCAAGTACCACAGTTGTTGGAGAATTGCTGCCTATTTAATGCTGGAGATGATCATGGTTTATTTATTGCTCACTTTAATTACTGTTTAAACAACTAAAATTGAAGTAGGTAAGCAGAGGCACAGGTGGGCAATAGATGTTATTTGGATGTTAACCGTCCACTTGTGTCCCGTAGGACCCCGAGTGCTTGATACCTGTTCCTTGATTTATCGCGCTATCCACATACGGGGAATTATGGGCCCCCCTTAGCCAGAGCTTGATTCAGTCTTATTTCTTGGGGCCACAAACTAGTTTGGGGTTTTATTACTATCCTGTACTTATGCCATGCTTTACTGCTTTATTTACGATTGTGCGAGGAGCACACTGTACTGTTTAGGATCGGGACACGATTCCGCGGTGTCGACAAGCTCAGTTTTGGGTTCCCAGTCGTTCACAGCCGTCCACCCAAACCTTGAGGCCGTCTCGGAGCCGACCGACTTCATTGCGGGTCTACTTTAAGGGGTGGCCCCCCGAAATATTTCTGAATCCTGTGATTTCTTTGTCGTGAAAGCCTCGTTGGGTTTTGATTTGGTTTTTCCGAGGTTGATCGTGTGTGTGTTGCTATTGGTGCACCCCGGCCGGGTAAAACTTTCTGAAAGCCGTGTCCGCGGTTATGGACGACTTGGAGCACAGTATCTCGATCATAAACAACTATAACTAAAGTAGTGCTATAAATTTGACTTTATAATGACTAGTAATCAGCTTCACTATAATGGAATGGCTAATTAAAACTGCCAACAATTGCTTGCTTGGGTCGTCGCTTGCGACCATTGTAACTGACTAGTAAGTATTGCAACTAAAACGGAATGGCTAAATAAAAGTACCAACAACTGCTGGGTTTTGGGTTATCTCATGCTATTTGTATCTGACTAGTAAGTGTTGCAACTACAACGGAACGGTTAACTAAAACGGCCCACTGCTTATTTTATCAGGATGATTATCTATACCGGACTAGTAATTGCTGCAACGATAACTGAATAAATAAAACTGCCAACCGTGTGAGTTCCTCGGTGGACTTCCTCGATTGGTATCGAGGGGGAAATACCAGGAAGGGATTGTTTGGTGTAAGATTCAGGTTGGATCCGGATAGGTCTTTCTCACCCCTCTCTGATAGCCGACCGTTGTACCGAGTCTCTATAGGTTGTTTAGTGCATGCTGCCGCTGCCGCTTCAGTCCACCATACCTATGTAGGCGAGGACCGCCGAATTCTAGTCTCGCCGTGTACTGGCCTCAGTACTGACGCTCCTCTTTTTACTCCGCCCTTCGTCGGCACCCCTTTTGTTTAAGCAGGTTTTGAGATCGACGCCGTTAGCAGGGTTACCCTTCCGGCTTGGCCTGGGCAGGGTTATGGACGCCATTGGTTATTCTTCAGGGCTCTTAGCCCCATTTGCATCTTGTCCGTAGACGGACGCTCTATTATTTTCAAGGTGATTTGGATCTTTGTATATTATATCTGTATTTCTTGACTCATTGAGTCGCTGTTGTATATATATATCTGTTCTGTGGGTCCCATCGAGGACTGTTGTGTAATGTTATTACTTCGTTTTCCACCCGCACGAAAGTGCCTGGTGGGCACCTTTGAATCGTTTCTATGCGGGTTTGGCGGGTTTCGCTAAAACTTGCATAGGGCCGATTCTGAGGGTGTTACAAATGATGAGCCCAGACTCTGAGAAATGGCTAGAGGCCATGAAATCCGAATTGGGATCCATGAGTGAAAACCAAGTATGGACTTTGGTGGACCCTCCTAGCGACCGTAAGGCCGTTGAGTGCAAATGGATTTTCAAGAAGAAAACGGACGCGGATGGTAATGTTACTGTCTATAAAGATCGACTTGTCGCGAAAGGTTTTCGACAAGTTCAAGGTGTTGACTACGATGAGACTTTCTCTCCCGTAGCGATGTTTAAGTCCATTCGGATTTTATTAGCAATTGCTGCGTTTCATGATTATGAAATATGGCAGATGGATGTCAAGACTACGTTCCTCAATGGCAACATTGATGAAGAGTTGTATATGATGCAGCCTGAAGGTTTTGTCGATCCTAAGGATGCCGATAAGGTGTGCAAACTTCAGCGTTCCATTTATGGACTGAAGCAAGCATCTCGGAGTTGGAACCTTCGTTTTGATCAAGTGATCAAGAGCTTTGGATTTGTTCCAAATTGCTACGAAGCTTGTATCTACAAGAAAGTGAGTGGGAGCTCAGTGACATTTTTAGTACTATATGTGGATGACATGTTGATTATTGGAAATGACATTGGTATGCTTAACGATGTGAAGAGTTATTTGAATAAATGTTTTTCAATGAAAGATCTAGGAGAAGCTGCTTATATATTAGGCATCAAAATCTATAGAGATAGACAAATACGCCTAATAGCTTTAAGCCAAAGTACATATCTAGACAAAGTTCTGAAAAGGTTCCGAATGGATAAGGCAAAGAAAGGTTCAGTGCCCGTGCTGTCAGGTAAGACATTGAGCAAGGCTCAATGTCCGGCTACAGTAAACGATAGAGAAACTATGAGCAAAGTGCCATATGCCTCGGCCATAGGTTCTATCATGTATGCCATGTTGTGTACTAGACCGGATGTGTCCAATGCTCTTAGTTTGACGAGCAGATACCAAAGTGATCCAGGAGTGGAACACTGGACAGCCGTAAAGAACATCCTAAAGTATTTAAATAGGATTAAAGAAATGTTCTTGGTCTATGGAGGTGATGAGCAGCTCGTCGTAAAAGGTTACGCCAACGCTAGTTTCGACACCGACCCGGATGATTCTAAATCTCAGACAAGATACGTTTATATTTTGAATGGAGGAGCTGTGAGCTGGAAGAAAAGCGTGATCGCGGGATCTACAGTAGAAGCGGAATACATGGTTGTTGCAGAAGCGTCAAGTGAAGGAGTTTGGATCAGGAACTTCATCACTGAGCTTGGTGTGGTTCCAAGTGCCTTGGACCCACTGTAGATATTGTGCGACGACACTAGTGCCATAGCACTGGCTAAGGAACCAAGATATCATCCAAAGACCAAGCACATCAACCGCCGCTTTCATATAATTCGAGATTATATAACAGATGTAGATCTGAAGATTAGCAAAGTACATACGGATCTGAATGTCGCAGATCCGTTGACTAAACCTCTTCCACGAGCAAAACATGATCAGCACCTTAATGCCATGGGTGTTAGATTGTTGCCAGATGTAAACTAGATTATTGACTCTAGTGCAAGTGGGGGACTGTTGGAATTATGCCCTAGAGGCAATAATAAAGATGTTATTATTATAATTCTTGTTCATGATAAAGTTTATATTCCATGCTAGAATTGTATTAAGCGGAAACTTTGATACTTGTGTGGTTTATGAACAACACCGTGTCCCTAGTACGCCTCTATGGACTAGCTCATTGATTAATGATGGTTAAGGTTTACTAACCATAGACATGAGTTGTCGATTAATAATGAGATCATGTCATTAGGAGAATGATATGATGGATAGAGCCAAATCAAGCAGAGCAATTAGATCGTGTCATCGTGTTCATCTTTGCGAAGCTTTTTTCCTATGTCAAATATTGTATTCCTTAGACCATGAGATAATGCAACTCCCTGGTATCGGAAGAAATCTTTGAGGTCATCAAACGTCATCCTATGTGAGGGTGATCATAAAGGTGTCTCTGAGGTGATCGGAAAGTACTTGTTGGGTTGTATGTATCGAGATGGGATTTGTCCCTCCCGAGTCGGAGAGATATACTTCGGGACCACTCGGTAATCGATATCAACACCGCTTGCAAGCACGTGGTTAAGGAGTTAATCACAAAGTGATATCGGATTACGGAACGAGTAAATTACTTGCTGTGAATGAGATTGAACTAGGTATGTCGATACCAACGATCGAATCTCGGGCAAGTAAAATATCGCGTGACGAAGGGAATATATATATGGGATTAATTGAATCCTGGCATCCTGGTTCATCCTATATGATCATCGATGAATATGTGGGAGTCAATATGGGTTTCCAGATCCCGCTGTTGATTATTGATAGAAGATCATGTCTGCATATTCTCGAACCCGTAGGGTCACACACTTAACGTGCCTCGACGCTAGGATAGAATGGATAATTGGTTTATGAGTTTTTGTTCGGAGTCTCGGATGAGATCCAGGACATCACGAGAGGTTCCGGAATGGTCCAGAGATTAAGATTCATATAAAGGAAAGCAGTTTTTGGATTTCGGAATCGTTTGAGAGTATTCGGTATTGTACCTGAAGGTTCTAGAAGCTTCCGGAGTGGGACCAACGTGGCCCCACTTGTCGGAGGTGTGCGTGGGCCTACGAGGGAGTGTCGTGGCCGCTTTGGGCCAGGGGCACAAGGCCCCATAGGCCCAGCCGGCCAAACCCTAGGGGAAACCTTCTAGAAGGGGGGGAAGACTTGCCCCCCACTCCACCCTTGGAGCCGCCGCCCTAGGGCTTGGAGGAGGGGCCAAGGGGGGCGGCCAGCCCCCTATATAAGGTGGGCAGGGGGCGCACCCTCCCCTCACCCTAAACCCTAGCCGCCAGCTGCTGCCCTTCCTCTCTCTCTCTCCCGACTGCGTGTAGGCGAAGCCCTGCTGCAGAAACTCTCCACCATAGCACCACGCCGTCGTGCTGCAGATCCAATCCATCTCTCCACCCCACTTGCTGGACCAAGCAAGGAGGAGACGTTGCGGCACCATACGTGTGCATCTCTCGGAGGCGCCGCCACTTGCGGCGTAGGATCGGATCGGATCGCGAGGAGGAGACGGCTAGTACGACTACATCAACCATGTTATGTTGAATGTTTCTGCTGTGCGATTTCTTCAAGGGTATGAAGATCTCATCTATCCCTCTCATTGATTGCATCTCCTAGATTAGATCTTGGCTTTCCCATTCGCATCCGTAGAATTTTTTTGATTTACTATGCTGTGAAACCCTTCATAACCTTTACTTGGTGAAGCTACTTGGCACGTTGCTGAATCAATCTTTAAGTTTCTAGGAACATTTTATGAATCAACTGTCACTTTATCTGGGGTTTATTATCCCACATCTCATTTGATTGTGCATCATGATTTAGAAATTGCCCAACACCTGAAAGAGTATGAAAATGATGTCACCTTACTAGTAGCCATCCATAACATGAAACAAAAATATCTCAAATATTGGCAAACTATCCCTTTGCTCTATGCATCGCATTTATTTTGGATCCTAAGGCTAAAATGGAAGGGTTTAGTGGGGTTCTTTCGCTCTTAAGTCTTACCGTAAATGTTAGCTATGGTCAATATTCACTTGATGTCAAGGACAAGCTGCAGGATGTTTATTCTAAGTACGAGCTTAAGTATGGCCTAGATGTGGCACACAGACCTCCGGCGGTACCGACAACCGTTAGGGGTAAGAAAAAAGTGTGGGGAAAAATATTTGGTACTTCCACGGCCACGCCGAGCTCATCCACACAAACTCCCGTGCATCAAGGTGGAGGGGAGTTAGCAAATTATCTGAACAGTGCAGTACTTGCTACTAATGATGATGACGACGACGACTTCGACATACTTCAGTGGTGGCAGTGTAGGGTTCGCAGCATAGAAAACAAAATTTTTCCTACGATGTGAACTATGTACCAAGATCTATCTATTAGATACAAACAACGGGCAGATGTATATCCGTAGAGAACATACCCTTGAAGACCGACAAAGCTTAACGAGTTCAACTCGTAGTTGATGTAGACGATCTCTTGCCGATCTCAAGATCGAGAGGAAGTCCTAGCGCCGCAAATCAGCAGCGCATCGTGCTCGCACACATGTTCGAGGCACCGAGTAACCTCCACCTCCTCACTCCAGCGATGCAGTGGAAGCACAACTCTTGCCGAATAGCCACCGGGAACATGTATCTCGCTAGTCCGATACCATGGGGATAAATTCTAGAGGGGGAGAGAGATCCTTCACGAGGAGGTGTGAGTGAGAAGTGAGGAGAGGGGTGACTTTTATAGGAGGAGGAGGAACCCCAAGGGGGTGGCCGGCGCATGGGGGATGCCCCTTGCCCTCCCCTCTTCATGTGGGTGGACACTCCACTCACAAAAATCCATTCATATCCCTCCACTCAAAATCCCACTCAAACTTGCCATTAAATTTCCACCAAATTTAATGCAAACTCTCATTAAATAAAACTATTTTATTTTATTCAGAATTTTGTCAATTACTTTAATGACAAACATTCACAAATAACCCCTTGCTAGAATTCTATTTCACATGCATGACCACTTTATGCAATTTAACCCGAAAACCTGTTTCGGTATCTAGTGAAATAAATTCCTGCGCTTGTTCATTCTTTCGGCATGAAACTTTTGCTCCAATTGGATGTCGCTGTCTCTTAAGTGTGTCACCCTATGGTTCGTGAATAATGCGGACATGATCGAGACACCTCTCGGATCAATAATCAGAAGCGGGATCTGGAGACCCATACTGACTCCCACACATTCAACGATGACTTTCTTGTGATCGTCGGAACCTTTTTACGCTAGTATCTTAATCCCTTTGTTTCATGATATATTACATGTCCGAGATTCGATCATCGGTATCTCCATACCTAGTTTGATCTCGTTACTGACATGCACTCTTTTCTCGTTCCCGTGATATAACATTCTAGTGATCAAATCACTTGCTTGCAAGCTAATCAATGTGATATCACCAAGAGGGCCCGGAGTATATCTATCCATCATCGGGATGAAAAAATTTCACTCTCGATCCATGAGCCTCAACATAACACTTTATTAGTTCTGAATCCATCTTTATAATCACCCTGTTATGGTGTGACGTTAGATGTTATCAAGAAACTCTTCCGGTGTTAGTGATTGACATGATCTCATGGTCTAAGGATTAGGATCACTTCGTAAGTTGTAATAGCAATATAAACTCAATGACTTTGATCATAATGCTATACTTCGGATGAATGTTCATCACACCATTACACTAATGTTGTGATCCCGTTATTAACAACATCCAATGTCCATGATCAGGAAACCTTGATCATCTTGTTAATCAACGAGCTAGTTTATGAGAGAGGCATAACTAGGAACTTTCTGTTTGTTTATTAAACACACATGTATTAATGTTTCCGTATTAATACAATTATAGCATGCAAAATAAACATCTATCATATACTTGGAATACACATAATAAACACTTTATTATTGCCTCTCAGGGCATATTCCCTTCAGTCTCCCACTTGCACTAGAGACAATAATCTAGTTACATAGTGATAAATCTAACACCCATCGAGTTCTGGTGCTGATCATGTTTTGCTCTAGGGAGAGTTTTAGTCAACGGATCTGCTACATTGAGATCCGTATGTACTTTACAAATCTTTATATCTCCATCCTTGACATGCTCGTGGATGGAGTGAAACCGGCGCTTAATATGCTTGGAATGCTTGTGAGACCTTGGCTCTTTGGCATTGGAAATGGCACCATTGTTGTCACAATAGATCACCATTGGGTCCAACGCGTTTGCAACCACTCCTAGTTCGGATATGAACTCCTTCATCCAAACTGCCTCCTGAGCCGCTTCTGAAGCAGCAACATATTCGGCCTCCGTTGTTGATCCCGCCACCACAGGTTGTTTGGAACTCCTCCAACTAACCGCTCCGCCATTCATGAGAAATACGTATCCGGATTGAGATTTAGAGTCATCCGGATCAGTGTCAAAGCTAGCGTCAACATAACATTTAGCGACGAGCTCTTCTTCACCTCCGTATACAAGAAACATATCCTTAGTTCTTCGTAAGTACTTAAGGATATTCTTGACCACTATACAGTGTTCCGAACCTGGATCCGATTGGTAACTACTAGTAAACTAATAGCATGTGCCACATCCGGTCTTGTACATAGCATGTCGTACATTATAGAGCCTATGGCTGAAGCATAGGAGACCTTGTCCATTATCTCTCTTTCTTCCGCCGAAGCCGGACTTTGAGTCTTACTCAATGTCTTGCCTTGCAACATAGGTAAGAACCCCTTCTTACTTCCGTCCATTTTAAACTTCTTTAAAATCTTATCAAGGTATGTACTTTGCGATAGCCCTATTAGGCGTCTAGATCTATCTCTATAGATCTTTATGCCTAATATGTATGACGCTTCACCTAGGTCCTTCATTGAAAATTTGTTGTTTATATAACTTTTAACACTGTTTAAAAGATCTATATCATTTCCGATCAATAATATGTCATCCACATAAAATATCAGAAATGCCACATTGCTCCCACTCACTTTCTTATAAATACAAGCTTCTCCATAAGTTTGGACAAATCCAAACTCTTTGATCACCTCATCAAAGCGGAGATTCCAACTTCGTGATGCTTGCTTCAATCCATAGATGGATCGCTGAAGCTTGCACACCTTGTTAGCATCCTTAGGATCGACAAAACCCTTTGGTTGTATCATATACAACTCTTCTTCAATATTACCATTGAGAAACGCGGTTTTGATATCCATCTGCCATATCTCATAATCGAAATATGCAGCAATTGCTAACATAATCCTAACTGACTTTAGCATCGCTACGGGAGAGAATGTCTCATCGTAGTCAACTCCTTGAATTTGTCAAAACCCCTTTGCAGCAAGTCGAGCTTTATAGACGGTCACATTACCATCAGCATCAGTTTTTCTTTTGAAAATCCATTTGTTCTCCACGGCCTTTCGGTAGATGCACGCGTCCTGCTAGACCTGCGAGGTTCGGTAGTACTCTCTTTCGGAGTTCCATGATCATTATCATTAGTTCCCTCTTCAACAGGTGAAGCCAACTCTGGAACAACTTCCGGTGCTGCGCTACTCGCCATACTTTGACAAGAAGGTTCAATAACCTCTTCGAGTTCTACCTTCTGACTACTCACACCTTTCACGAGAAACTCTTTCTCTAGAAAGGATCCATTCTTGGCAACAAAAACCTTGCCCTCGGGTTTGTGATAGAAGGAATACCCAATAGTTTCCTTAGGGTATCCTATGAAGACGCATTTTTTCGCTTTGGGTTCGAGTTTATCCGGTTGAAGTTTCTTCACAGAAACATCGCATCTCCAAACTTTAAGAAATGACAGCTTAGGTTTGTTTCCAAACCACAATTCATACGGTGTCTTTTCAACGGATTTAGATGGTGCCCGATTTAAAGCGAATGCAGGAGTTTCTAGTGCATAACCCCAAAATGACAACGGCAAGTCCGTCAGAGACATCATAGATCGAACCATATCTAATAAAGTACGATTACGACGTTCCGACACACCATTTCGCTGTGGTGTTCCGGCAGGTGTGAGTTGTGAAACAATTCCACACTCTTTCATGTGAGTGCTAAACTCGTAACTTAGATACTCACCTCCACGGTCGGACCGTAGAAATTTGATCTTTCTATTACGATGATTTTCCACTTCATTCTGAAATTCCTTGAACTTTTCAAAGGTTTCAGACTTGTGTTTCATCAAGTAGATATAACCGTATCTACTCAAATCATTCGTGAAAGTAACAAAATAACGATATCCACGTCGCGCCGACACACTCATTGGACCACATACATCAGAATGTATGATTTCCAATAAATTTGTCGCCCGTTTCATTGAACCGGAAAATGGCGTTCTAGTCATCTTGCCCATAAGGCATGGCTCACATGTATCAAATGATTCAAAATCAAGTGATTCCAAAAGTCCATCTGAATGGAGCTTCTTCATGCGTTTAACGCCAATATGATCTAGGCGGCAGTGCCACATATATGCGGATATATCATCATTAAGTTTAATCCTTTTAGCATCAACATTATGAATATGTGTAACATTATCATCGCGATCTAATAGAAATAAACCATTCATCATCGGTGCATGACCATAAAAGATTTCATTCATATAAATAGAACAACCATTGTTCTCGGATTTAAATGAATAACCACTTCGCATCAAACACGATCCAGATACAATGTTCATGTTCAGTGCAGGCACTAGATAACAATTATTCAAGTTTATAACTAATCCCAACGGAAAATGGAGAGGCAGAGTTCCGACGGCGATCACATCAACGCTTGATCCATTGCCGACACGCATCTTGACCTCACCCCTTGCTAGCGGTCGCTTGTTCCGCAGCCCCTGATTCGAGTTACAAATATTAGCAACTGAACCGGTATCAAATACCCAGGTGCTACTGTGAGCACTAGTCAAGTACACATCAATAACATGTATATCATATATACCTTTGTTTGCCTTGCCGGCCTTCTTGTCTGCCAAATACTTGGGGCAGTTGCGCTTCCAGTGGCAAGTCCCCTTACAATAGTAGCACTCGGTATCAGACTTAGGTCCAACTCGGGGTTTCTTTTCAGGCACGGCAACCGGCTTGCCGCCCTTACTTCCCTTCCGTTTTCCCTTCTTGTCTTTCTTGAAACCAGTGTTTCTATTGATCATCAACACTTGATGTTCCTTTTTGATCTCCACTTTTGCAGTTTTAAGCATTGACAGAAGTTCGGGCAGAGACTTCTTCATGCCTTGCATATATAGTTCATCACGAAGCTCTTATAGCTAGGTGACAGAGACTGCAGAACACGATGGATGCCTAAGTCAATGGGAATCGTTATTCCCAAGGACACAAGCTTATCGGCGTAACCCGACATCTTGAGTACATGCTCACTAACGGAGTCGTGCTCTTCCATCATGCAGCTAAAGAACTTTTCTGAAGCGTTGTAGCTCTCTACAGCAGCATGTGTGTCGAAAATCATTTTCAACTCACCCATTGTATCAAAAGCATTGCCGTTTTCGAAACGCTTTCAAAGTTTCGGCTCTAGCCCATACAATATGCCGCAATGAACTAAGTTGTGGTCCTCCTGACGAGTCTGATAGACATTCTTCTCCTCGTCAGGGGCATCCTCAAAAGGTGGGGGGCCTAGTGGCGCTTCTAGCACGTATTGTTTTTGTGCAGCAGAGAGGAGAATCCTCAAATTCATGGCCCATTCGGTAAAGTTGCTACCGTTCATTGCAAGTTTCTCTTTCTCCATGAACACATTGAAATTAAAAGCAGGTGGTGCCATCTACAATAGAATTTGTAAAGTTTAGACTAAGTGTATGACAGATTGAGTTCAACTAATCCATATTATGAATGAACTCCCACTCAAAAACGACATCCCTCGTGCCTTTTTGGTGATCACATGAACCAAATCCACTATACCAAGTCCGATCATCACGTGAGTCAGTATAGCTTCAAAGGAGAGCATCAAATGGGCATAATATCTACTATATGGCTCATGCTTAACCTTTCGGTCCGTGTTCCGAGGCCATGTCTGTACATGCTAGGCTCGCCAAGTTAGAACCTTAGTATTCGCGTGTGTAACTGTTTTACACCCGAAATATGGTCGTGGATCCAAGAACACCCGATCATCACGTGATGTCTTGGAGCGACGAAAACATAATCGATGCATACTAAAGGAAGAACACATTCTTATCTTGATATTTAAATGAGGGATCATCTTATTATGCTAACAAAGTGCTAAACAAGCAATATAAGATGCTATCAAACATCACATGTTTATTAGTGAAATGATATGGTTTCCGCATATGATCTCTATCATGTGCATCGTGGTACGATCACTATCATACCTATATGTGTAAGTCCAAGGTCTATGGAGATTACACATTATGTATGTTGTAAGAGTATCATCTCATACTTCTACTTACAACATCACCATATCATAACACTAGCCCAGCAACAATCTAAACTAGACGCCTCTAATTTATCCATTGCAAGTTTTACGTGGCTTAGGGATTTCGAGATAGAACCGTTCTTACCTACGAACATGAACCACAACGAGGATAACCAAATTGTTGACAACTCGTTGCAAAATAGATATTGACTATAGTAGGAGAGACAGACACCCGCTAGCCACTTATGCAAACTAGTTGCATGTCAAGCGTGGAACAGGTCTCATGTGCGAGGGCATGTAAAGTTTGTTCAGGCCGCTTCATACCACTATGCCACCAATATCCAAAATTACAACTAAGGAGCAACAACATGATCATCATCGCCCACATACTCATATATGTACTACCCGTGTAAAGCATCTACGCATAGATCCGGCTCTGATACCACTGTAGGGTTCGCAGCATAGAAAACAAAAAATTTCCTACGATGTGAACTATGTACGAAGATCTATCTATTAGATACAAACAACGGGCGGGTGTATATCTGTAGAGAACATACCCTTGAAGACCGACAAAGCTTAACGAGTTCAGCTCGTGGTTGATGTAGACGATCTCTTGCCGATCTCAAGATCGAGAGGAAGTCCTAGCGCCACAAATCAGCAGCGCATCCGTGCTCGCACACACGTTCGAGGCACCGAGCAACCTCCGCCTCCTCACTCCAGCGATGCAGCGGAAGCACAACTCTTTCTTGCCGAATAGCCACCCGGAACATGTATCTCGCTAGTCCTAGACCATGGGGATAAATTCTAGAGGGGGAGAGAGATCCTTCACGAGGAGGTGTGAGTGAGAAGTGAGGAGAGGGGTGCCTTTTATAGGAGGAGGGGGGAACCCCAAGGGGGTGGCCGGCGCATGGGGGCTGCCCCCTTGCCCTCCCCTCTTCATGTGGGTGGACACTCCACTCACAAAAATCCATTCATATCCCTCCACTCAAAATTCCACTTGCCATTAAATTTCCACCAAATTTAATGCAAACTCTCATTAAATAAAACTCTTTTATTTTATTCAGAATTTTGTCAATTACTTTAATGACAAACATTCACAAATAACCCCTTGCTAGAGTTCTATTTCACATGCATAACCACTTTATGCAATTTCACCCGAAAACCTGTTTCGGTATCTAGTGAAGTGAATTCCTGCGCTTGTTCATTCTTTCGGCATGAAAATTTTGCTCCAATTGGATGTCGGTGTCTCTTAAGTGTGTCACCCTACGGTTCATGAATAATGCGGACATGATCGAGACCCCTCTCGGATCAATAATCATAAGCGGGATCTGGAGACCCATACTGACTCCCACACATTCAACGATGACTTTCTTGTGATCGTCGGAACCTTTTTACGCTAGTATCTTAATCCCTTTGTTTCACGATATTTTACATGTCCGAGATTCGATCATCGGTATCTCCATACCTACTTTGATCTCGTTACTGACATGCACTCTTTTCTCGTTCCCGTGATATAACATTCTAGTGATCAAATCACTTGCTTGCAAGCTAATCAATGTGATATCACCGAGAGGGCCCAGAGTATATCTATCCGTCATCGGGATGAAAAAATTCCACTCTCGATCCATGAGCCTCAACATAACACTTTATTAGTTCTGAATCCATCTTTATAATCACCTTGTTACGGTGTGACGTTTGATGTTATCAAGAAACTCTTCCGGTGTTAGTGATTGACATGATCTCATGGTCTAAGGATTAGGATCACTTCGTAAGTTGTTATAGCAATATAAACTCAATGACTTTGATCGTAATGCTATACTTCGGATGAATGTTCATCACACTATTACACTAATGTTATGATCCCGTTATTAACAACATCCAATGTCCATGATCAGGAAACCTTGATCATCCTGTTAATCAACGAGCTAGTTTATGAGAGAGACATAACTAGGAACTTTCTATTTGTTTATTAAACACACATGTATTAATGTTTCCGTATTAATACAATTATAGCATGCAAAATAAACATCTATCATATACTTGGAATACACATAATAAACACTTTATTATTGCCTCTCAGGGCATATTCCCTTTAGGCAGGAGAAAAGGTCAACATATCCGGTGCTTTACATATTAGCACGGGATGTACTATCGGTGCCTGTCTCAACTGTCTCATCGGAGTCTGCATTCAGTCTTGCTGGAAGAATTATTGATGATAGAAGAACTAGTCTCACTCCAGATATGGTGAAAACACTGATATCTGTGAAAGATGGAGAACTAGCCAGAAGAAGAGCCCAGCACACCACCGAGAACCCAGAACTAATAGCCGCGTTCGAAGCTATGCGGTGGACTGAAGACCAAGACGAAACTTAGTTGTAGGAATTTTTAATTTCTTTGTAATTTTTATTCTCTTGTGTAATTTTCTCTTCTTTTTAGATCCAGTTGTACTCTTTTCCCTTCCCAGGGATGGAAGGTTTTGATGAGGCAGCTAATAATAAAGGCCAATTTTTATCCCCATACAAACTTGTCTCCCTTTCCTTCCCGCCCTTTCCTTTCCGCCCTTTCCTTCCCGCCCTTTCCTTCCGAGTCTATAAAACCCACCTATCCATTAAGGTGGGTAAGCATGCCAACATGTCGGGTTTTCCGTCTGATCGTAGTTTGTTACCCCTGATATCTGAACACCTTTTGCGTTTTGCTAGAAATTTTAGAATAGACAAGATCCAAGTTCCATTTGAGGAACTCATTGGTAGTGATGTTTTTCTCAATGAGCTGGGTGATGCATTATGTACAAAAGGGTGGCCATCGAGGAAATCTAAGGAAATACGACAAGAACTTCTCAAGATCAATGCAAAGTGGACCAAGCTGAAATTTAAGAGTGAAGCTTCGAGAGAGAGGTTTATTGATCAACCTTCATTGTGGATAGAAGAGAGCGAGGACGAAGATGATATCTTCATGCCACCTTTCGATAAGAAGGCGAGAGCTGCCTGGGAGAAGGAGCAGGCCAAGAAGGCCAAGAAAAAGGCATCATCGAAGGTCAAGGACGATGCATCATCGAAGGGTAAGGGTGAGGCATCAGTGGAGGATGACGATGATGACTTCATGCCGCCTTTCGGTAAAAAGGCGAGAGCTGCCTGGGAGAAGGAGCAGGCCAAGGGCAAGGGCAGGAATTTGTAAATCTTATATCCCCATATTGCCCCTCCCTTACTTGTTCCTCCATATTTCCCTTTAAATAGAGCAACCCACCATCCTCATTATCCACACCACCACTCTCATTCTCCACACCACCACTCTCATGGCTGCTGAACCAAATCCCAACCAACCGATATCCCCCAACCACAATCAACTAAGAAGAATACGCCACCGTTGGGAGCAGGACTACGATGAAGAATTTGTTATGATAGATGGTGTCGAAGTACACCAAGTTAGGTGCAAAACATGAGACCGTATCTTCATCTTGCACAAGTGAGGTGGAAATGGTTACTTGCACAGGCATGTCGAGTTTCATCAGAGACAAGCTCGAGGAAACTAATTAGTTGATGTAATTTTTCGTTTCTTTTCGAGCGGTTATACTCTTTTTCCTTGCTAGGGACCTAAGGTTTTTTAATGAGGCAACATCAATAAAGCTCAGTTTTTATCCCATATCAAAATTTGTGTTATTTTACTATTTTTTTTGTATTTTTTTGATATTTTTTAGCATTTTTTCGGACTCAAATCGAAAAAACAGACAAAACAGCAAAAAACAGACAAAAGGGGCCAGAAGAAGCCTCGCGGGCCAAACGTGCCGCGGGCCGGCCCGTGTAGAGCCGGGGCCGGGCTCGGGCCACCAGGCGGGGCACGCGTGCCGGCCCGACACGGCACGTGGCCTCGCGGGCCACGACGTGCCGCGTGCCGACCCGCTTACCACGTGCCGGGCCGGCCCGTTGGCTATATTTTCTCGTGTACTTGCTGTGGCCGCTAGTTACAGAGTAGCTGTATTTACACGGCCCGTGAGCTTTTGGGCCGACTTTCGGCTCAAGCCGGAAATGGGCCAGAATTGGCCAGCGATGAGTCACCTTTCACATTTTGTTCAGTAGTACTCCATCCGTTCCGTTCCAAAATATAAGATGTTTTAGGTTTGTAAAAAAAATGTCTAAACTTGTTTTAGTGTGTAGATTCATTTCAAACCTAAGTAAACCTATATACTAAAAGAAATCCAGATATATCTGCTTCACAAAGCTAAACCATCTTATATTTTAAAACGGAGGGAGTATGTATGAAGATTTTTTTGCACCTAGGAGATACATAACTCAACTGTTTGGTTGCCTACATTTGTTTTATTGTCACATTGACACACACTAAAATAGTCATTAGCAATGATCTTATTTTTCTTGCTAGAGGGCTACGACGGTGATGGAGGGCGGCAGACACGTGCATTGACTAGCGCAACAGCCGACGATGGGGATGTATGGAGACGACTTGTTCCTCAACCTCATTTTCAACCATATCTTTAAACTCATGTACATGCAAGTTAAGAAGCTACGAATGTATCCCTATACCTGTATCAGAATGCAAAACTTGCAACACAAAAATTGTGGGGAATAGTAAGATCAAGCTACCCCTGAAAGAAAAAAATCGAACCATTAAGAGTGTGCGACGAATCTGACGAAATTTTCCCACAAAAACTCCAACTGTGATCACAAATCTAAGAAGATACAGGTCACCAACCTCGAAGTCGATGGTCAAAATGGAACCCATCGTCTATGCGCATCTTATTCATGTAGAGCTTGACTTGAATCAGGACATATTTGTGTTGATTGAAAGAGCATACTAAGAGCACGTTTGAGTGAGAAGAGAGAACAAGCTCATCTTCCTCACTACACATGCACAAAACACCCATGCACAGAGAGAGATATACCTGCATCAAAATGCAAAACTTGCAATACAAAAATTGCGAGAAACAATAAGATCAAGCTACTCCTCAAAGAAAACTTTAATTGGTTGCTTCTATGCACAAATCTAAAGAAACAAGCCTAGAAAAGCTCCAACTTTGATCATGAATCTAAGAAGATACAGTTCACCAACCTCAAAACCGATGATCGGAATAGAACCCTTGAAAGAACATGTGGGCCCCCATATGTGGTTTTGGTAATTAATGACAATCTTTATGGACTAATGTGTGTATTAAATTATACCTGTAGGATTTGTCCATTGGCATCGCTTGGAGCATGTGTTGGCTTCAAGGTCGATGAAATGAGAAGAAGATGTGATGTGCAAGCTCAAAATGCGCCATCTATAGAAGATCTCATGTTTGATGCTTGCCATCCCCGGTGATCATGGATCGATGATGAGAAATCAAGAAATGCGTTTCATCTTGAGAAGGTCAAGTTCGTCTACATCGAGCTTAAGTAGAACGCTCAAGGCAAAGGTATAATCTTGATAGGTTTTCCCTTTTGTCGGTCTCATGTTGTGTGTGAGAGACCGGGTTTAGGATAGATAACCGTACTATCAAGAGGGCTCTCGAATGAGTAACTCAATCATATCGTTCGGAGAGAGCTCAAATCTCTGCATACTTGCATCATCGTATTTGGTTGTTATTTGGTCTTATACATGTGAGGATATAGAGCTTGTGGTAATCTCCATAACAAGCTCTTGGTCATCAAAATCGAATCTTCTGTTTATATCTTGTTGCGATGTTGATCTTGACGGCTTTCTGGTTTCTCACTAAGTGAGGTATCTCACATTATTATACTTGATATATTTTCACTTGGTGATAACCAATATTTTCAACGCAATTGGAATCAGGTCAATCGGTGCTCCCAATCAAAAGTTATCGCATGTTGAATATTTATTTTTATTCGGTTTGAAAAAGAAAAGGAAAACTGGTTTTCTGGGCCAAACGGTAGTACCGCTTGGTACTACCGGACAGCCCAGCGCGCACGGGCCCTTCAGTATCGTCTGATACTGATTTTCGGTCGTACCGGCTCAGCCCGTAGTACCGCCCGGGTGGGCCGGTACTACCGGCCGGCCGAGGTGGTCTCCTGCCCATCTCCTCCACGCCAGCGCCAGCCCATCTCCTTGCTGCTACCGCTCGCATTCTTGCGCGTGTTGACCCGCGTCGCTGATCCCGCGCTCGCCCGCTCGCGCGATGCGCTGCCGCCGCTGGCCCCGCTGGGCCCGCTGCCGCTTGCTCGCGTGCGTTCGCATGCGCGCGCCGCCGCTCGCGCTAGGTCCCGCTTTCGCGCGCCTGCCCTCCCGCTCGATGCACTTGCTCCCTGGCCCCCATTGGTCCCACCACATCCCGTGCGCTGGCTCACTCGCGCGTGCTGCGCGTCCGGCGCTGGCTCGCTCGCTGCCTGCTGCTTCTCTCTCATCTGCTTGCATGCGTTGACTTCCCCTTGCGCTGATAATCGGGCGGTAGTACCGGTCCGAAAATTAGCTCAAACGTCTAGATTTTCTAGGCCTCCTATTTAAGCCTTTGCCCATTTTCAGTTTAAGTTGCTTCGTTCTCTTCTATTAGGCTAAGCTTTCCACACTGCTCTAGATTTTGAAGCTTGCCTAATCTTTTTCCCTCCGATGATTCTTGCCCATATTTGAGTGGAAGAGAGAGGAGATCTATATCCACGTTTTGACCTAACCGATTCATCTCTTTGTGAGTGTATCTTTGGGGATCTAGATTTTGGGGAATTTTGTGTCCCTCTTTGATTTATCCTCTCTTATTCCCCCAATATCTTTAGTAGCTTTGTTGGAACTTGAGAGTGAGGGATCGGAGCACCTTTGTGGTGTTATTGCCATTTGCATTTGGTGCATCGGTTTGTGTTCTCCTGGGAGGATTTGGTTTGAGTTACTCATTGGAGCTTGTCCCTCTTAGGTTCTTGGAACCCTAAACGGTTTTGTGGCCTTGGTGGCGTTTGTTGGGAGCCTCCAATTAAGTTATGGAGAAGTGCCCCAACCTTGTGAGAGGTTACGGTTGCCACAGACAAGTGCACCGATAGTGGAAGCGTGGATCGATCCCATTGGGGTGAGATTCACCGGAGAATAAGGGAGGCCTTTTGTGGCGTTGGTGGTTTGAGACCACCCCCTCTCCAAACGAGAGGTACTCCATGTTGGGAGGAACTCGGTAAAATATCGTTGTCCCCGTGTGCCTCGGTTATCTCTATACCCGAGCTCTTTACTTATGCACTTTACATTGTGATAGCCTTCGTGCTTGAAGTAATATATATCTTGCTATCACTTTTTTTGCTTGTATTGCTTAGCATAAGTTGTTGGTGCACATAGGTGAACCTTAGTTGGTCTAGGTTGTGCTTAACAAAGTAAACACTTGTTTTATTCCGCCTTTGTTGAGCCACTCTAGGAAAAAATTTAATTGCCTATTTACCCCCTCTAGATGATATTTGTATCCTTTCAACCCTAAACTCAAAGCAGAGGGAGCCCGGGCAACCAATCGGGCCTAATCCTTCTCCCTAGAGCCTGGCTGGTGGTGGTGCGGCCTACCAAACACGTCCCTAGTGTCTTAGGGGTAAAATCGTCTCTCGCGTCTCTTTTCATGTTAGGCAGTTGTGGAGAAAACGACCTTTATGGTGCTTGGCGGATTGTGCTTCGTCGGCGGGTACAGAGCACGCCAGTCATGGCGGGACTGCTCGCTGGCCATAGGGCATGTGGGTTTTCGTGCCGGAGGTGGCGGACCATGGCCTCTCCGGCAGAAGGGTTTCGTTCTTTGCGTGGACTATTTTTGTTTGCGTCCTTTTTCAGAGGGTGAAGCAACAGATGTTCTAATAAGATCCGTCATTGTTTGTATTAATGTTTGTCCGTGGAGACTGTACAATAGAAAAATGCCAACATTATTTACGACTTTCTCGAGTGTGAACTCCTCGTAGTGCCCGATGGTGATGACGAGGATATTTTTTGCGAAATCTGCCCAAATCTCAAAACTTCAACCGAATCTAATCCCTCCTTAAAACTAATTCAGAATCTGAACCTGGGGTCGTCGTTATTTTAAATGGAGCCGAAGTTGTACAGATCGGCACACACACATCGGAAACTGAACCTAGGGAGGTCGGCTCCGTTTAAAACTGCGTCGGTCTATAACTTTGGCTTCGTTTAAAATGACACCAATCCCTAGATTCCAAATTAATTTTGAGAAGGATCAGATATGGTTAAAGTTTTTCAAAAAAGTCAGATTTGGTAAAAAGAAAAAAAAAAAATACCCGATGAGGGGTCTGGCCGGCACACGATAACACATCAGCTGAAGCAGTGGCACGGTACGCAACCACTCGGCACTCGGTACTCACCACTCAGCACTCAGCAGTGACACTTCCGTAGACTGACTGAGTAGCGCCGTGCGAGCGCGTGTGATCTCCATTCCATTCTTCCTCCTAAAAAAAGCAAGCGCGATCTCCTTTCTTCCTCCTGTAAAAAAAAAATACTCCTCCGGCGCCGACAGCCTAGCACGACAGTGCCACCCCACCCTCCTTTCTCTCTCTCCCACGCTAACCGAAACAGCTCTCACCCACCGCCCCCGTCTCCTCTCCACTCTCGCATTCCCACTCCAAATCTCGCCTACGCTCCTCCCAGATCCAGCCCGCCATGCCGTCCTCTGACCAGGACGACGATCACCACGACGAGGGCTCCCCTCTCTTCCGCGGCTCCGGCGGCGCCGACGACGACCGCCACTCGTCCCGGCGCCGCTCCTCCACCTCCGGCGCGTCCTCCGCGGTCGGCGAGGTGCCCGTCTCGCAGTCGCTCATCAAGGCGGCCAGCAACGTCTGCTTCTCCTTCTTCGTCTTCGCCGTCCTCGCCGTCACCGTCGTCGCCGTCACCTACCAGCCGCCGGACCCCTGGTTCCAGTCCTCCGCCGCCATCACCACCTCCCTCTCCCGGGTCCTCCCCAACTCCACCTTCCTCCAGCCCGACGACTCGCTCCTCCCCACCGGCGAGGACTTCGCCTCCCCCTCCGCCGCCCCGGGCGCCGCCGCCGCCGCGCAGCGCGACGCCGCGGATGACCAGGCCGCCGCCGTTCCCTCGCTGGGTACCGCCGCCACCAACGGGACCTGCGACCCGGACGCGCCGCTCAACTGCTCCGACCCGCGCGTCCTCGCCGCCGTCAGGGCGTTCAATGCCAAGGCATTCTTCAGGAAGTCCATCGTCTTCCTCAGCTACGAGGCGCCCGTGCCGGCCACCAAGCCGGGCCAGTGCGACGTGGCCTGGCGGTTCAGGAACCGGCGGGAGAAGTCCTGGCGCCGGTACAGGGACTACCGCCGCTTCGAGCTTACCGCAGGCGAGGGATGCGCTCTTGAGATCGTTAAGGTCGGCAAGTTCAGGTCGGGGAAGAACGCCGCTCGCCCGCCGCGCCGGAAGGGTCCTAAGAGGCCGCAGGTCGCGGCGCCACCGGTGGATGCGGAGATCAACGACACCATCCCGGTGGTTGGCTCAGAGGCAGATTTCAGGAGAGGGAAGTACTTGTACTACATGAGGGGCGGCGACCATTGCAAGAGCATGAACCAGTTCATATGGAGCTTCCTCTGTGGGCTTGGTGAAGCCAAGTACCTAAACCGGACGTTTGTCATGGACTTGAACATGTGCTTGTCTGGGGCTCACACAGAGGATGGCAAAGACGTGAACGGCAAAGATTTTAGGTTCTACTTTGATTTCGAGCACCTCAAGGAGTCGGTGCCTCTGGTGGAAGAAGGGGACTTCTTGAAGGATTGGCACCGCTGGGACAAGAAGAAGGGTCCAGGCCGGATGACCGTGCGCAAGGTACCAACATACAAGGTGACTCCCATGCAACTTAAGAGGGACAAGAGCAACATCATTTGGAGGCAGTTTGATGGGAAGGAGCCTGAGAACTACTGGTACAGGGTTTGCGAGGGGCGAGCTGCCAAGGTCATCCAGAGGCCTTGGTATGCTATTTGGAAGTCAAAGAGGCTGATGAACATTGTAACTGAGATCGCAGGCAGGATGGATTGGGATTACGATGGGTTGCATGTGATCCGAGGATGGAAGGCACAGAATAAGAAGATGTACCCAAACTTGGATGCCGACACATCACCCGATGCTATCGTAAGCAAGGTCACCAAGCTTATTAAGGAGTGGCGGAACCTCTACATTGCTACCAATGAGCCATTTTATTACTACTTCGATAAGCTCAGGTCACACTACCATGTGCATTTGCTTGATGATTATAAGGAGCTATGGTCGAATACCAGTGAGTGGTACAACGAAACGACATCGATTACTGGTGGGAAGCCAGTGCCGTTCGATGCATACATGAAGGTGATCGTGGACACTGAGGTATTCTATAGATCAAAGGCAAAGGTGGAAACATTCAACAACCTCACAAGAGATTGCAAAGATGGAATCAACACGTGCAACTTGTGACATATCAGTTCATGGTGTGATAACTATGGGTGTCCATATACTTTCCCACAGTCCCACTTGCTGGCGCACTGGAGTTCATGGGAACTCCATCCAGGGTTTGTCATTAGGCATGCCATCTTGGTACATCTTTTCATGGCATGCTAAATTGATCACACACACACGTTCATCTAAATTATGTGCCATCCATTCTTTTTGTATAATTTACTGTGCTCAAGCCTCAAAGATCCAAATAGTATGTACTAGAATTTCTTAGCAGGCCTTTTGCAGTACCTCTGCTCTCTGTAGTCCTCATGAGTTAGCTTGGGGACTTATCTCCGTCTCTTGTGTGTTCCCATATGTGTGTTGTTAAATGTTCTTGAGTTAGGGATAAACTTTCAGTAAATTTACACACTTTACTGTCAGAGCAGAGGACACTATAATCATCAGATAACCATGTACGTGGTGTTTATGACCATCATAAGTAGCACTTACCTAATTACCTTGAATAGCCTCTGGGAACTGTAGACTTATCAAATTGTGTTTCTTCTTTGTGTTCATGGTAACATATTGGAGGCTGTGACGCACTAGTACTCTTCTACTACAATAGATAATTGCAGTTGCTAATTGCCAGTGTTAAGTTATGGAAATTCATGCAATGTAGTCCAAACAGAATGATAGATGTTATGTACTACTGCATGGTAGATCAGTCCCTGTTTTAGGTTCCGTAAACGCTTTAGGTCTTCCAAGTATCTGTCTTTCTTAGTTAAACATCGATGTCAGTATATTGTAGCATCAAATTTCACAAAGGAAAGCTATCAATTATCAACGCGAAGTAAATCTCAAGGCAGAAGGCACCTAAACCTGGCCCTCAAGAATGATGGTAGTTGGCACAAGTCCTTCACAGTTGGTAGTTACACTAATATTTTGATCAGGTGTCGTTTTCAGTGTGTATCATCTCTTTGAGCGGCACCCCTGCAATTGGCCGTTTTAGTAGATTTGAAGCTGTTGCATGTTGAAGCAGTCAATAAAGATCACTAAAACAGTCTGTACGGACAGTTTGCTTTCAAAAAATTATTCTATTTCAGGCTACTTATTTGGAAATGCTGGCTGAGCTTTCTGAGCTTGATGGATACAGTATGTAATAATGGTTATGATTAACTTATAATGTGTTTGGTTCAGACTCTATGGCTTATCTACCCCCACGGTAGAAATTAAGGTGGCAATTTCACTGCAGAATGTATGTACGGAGTAGCAGGCCAGATTTTGGATACAAGAGGTGGACATTTCTCATGTCTATGGTTGTTGGATACCCGGTAGAGGATATTTTTCCTTTGTTCCAATTCTCTTCCGCTGTGTTTGGATGTTGGAAATGAGCTTTGGAATCGCCCGTTTGGAATTAGAGGCACCGATTCGATTGTTTGGACTGCACATGGAAACCGTTGATGGAAACGCACACAAATTCCACGCTCGGCCCCCGCACGATTTTTTTTAAATAATACACACTTTTTAATATTTTTCAAATCTATTATGCGCTTTTTAGATTTTACAAAAGTAATACTTTGTCGGTCTGGAGAAAACCGATTAGTGCAGTCGGCCTGAAGAAAGCCGACTGAGCGTCGGCCGTAGGGCCGCTGGGGCCCACGTCGGCCAATCGGCCTGGGGCAGGCCGACTGCCCCAATATGCATAGGCCAAGCCATTTTAGGCGGCGGCGGCGACCCATAGCACTCCAGTCGGCTTGGCCCAGGCCGATTGGGGCAGTCGGCCTACCCCAAGCCGATTAGGGCAATAGGCCTGCCCTAGGCCGATTGGGGCGACACGGGCCCCAGCTGCCCCACGCCCAACGCTCAGTCGGCTACCCGTTGGACGAGTGCAAAGCTGTTGGCCAGGCTCCGGCCCAGTCGGCTTGTCCCAGGCCGACAAAATGCTAGATCTGTAATTTTTAAAAAACATATAATAGAACTCAAATAATTAAATAATACGTATTATTTTAAAAAAAATCGCCCCGCATGCCTACCCCCGTGTAGATAGTTTCCGAGGTCGGAATCACGGAATTGCTTGGAAACGAGAGGAACGACCACCCGTGCCCCGCGTACCCCTTCGTCGCAAGGAAGACAGAGAAGTGCTTGCACCTGAGCTCCCGCTGATGCAAGACGACATGCGACCTGGAGGTACCCGGTGGCGGCGCAACTGGTGATCCCCTCCCTGCCCTCTTCTTCCTCTTCCCTCCCGTCTTTCTCTCCTCATCCCAACCTCCTCCGAAGCCCGCAACTCTGGCGACCGTCGTCCCGTCCGCGAGGTCGTTTCTAACCCTAGATGCGACCAGGCTGGAGGAGGACGGCGACGTGAGGGGTAACCGGCGGTGATAGGGGAACAACAACCCCTCCCTGGCCTCCCCAATCTGAACTCTTCCATGGCCCTTCGCTTCCCATTGCACGACATGTGCTACTTCTCTCGATGCCTCCCCCGATTGCTAATGTTCTGTTGCTAATTTTGTTGTTTCTGAACTACATGTTCCTGGAGAATTAGTAGCCGAGTCCAACCCAAAAATAATGTGTTGCGAGTCCAACCCAAAATAAGGGAAATGATAGTATTCCCCCGGGGGATCGGGTGATTTTATCCCCCAGGTCGCTGCCCGCTGCTCTATTCGTATGTACCAGGTCGTGGTGGACCTGGCCATCGTGGTAGGCCCGTGTACAGACTAAGGACGTCTCCCACCGTTTTCCTTATCCCCAATTTCTCTTCTAAACACAGCCATGAAGCCTACGCGCTGCCGCCGCCGTGCGCTGCCGCCGCAGCAGCCTTGCCTCCACCGCCGGCAGGGAGTGATATCAGGAGGAGGGATGCCTCACTCTGCTCCTCCGTTCAATGGCAAAGCTCGAGCACCCTCGCCGGGAAGCCCCGTGCGCCATGGAGGCCGGCGACCTCCACAGCGACTCCCTACGCACCCTCGCTGGGAAGCCCCTTGCGTCATGGAGGTGCGCCTCCATCCGGGCGCATGCGAGCTCCGGCATCCTGCCGTCCACCGGTCAGCTTCTTTACGGAGATGGACTTTTTTTGGCATGGAAGTGCTCGTGTAGATGGAGTGGCCATGGCCCCGACGACGACGTTGCTACGTACGGGGTCCGTTGTTGCTATTTGCAGTGTTGATGCTTGCTACATGCGGTCAGTGATGGTGCTACTGTGATCGAACGACGGTGCTACAAACAGCCACGGGTTTTGCTACTTACGGCAGGCGGAGGTGCTATAAACGGCCACGAGTTTTGCTACAAGGTCTCCGGTGATGTCTCCGGCGAAGTTGTTTTTTGCTACAATTACTAATTTTTCTGCTACATACCTTTTGTGATTTTGCTATAATAGAGTAAATTTTTTGCTACACGGTCTCCGGCGAAAGTCTCCGGCGAAAATCTCCGGCGAGGTCTCTGTCGAAAGTCTCCGGTGAGGTCGGGTTTGCTAAATTAATAGATTTTTTTGCTACAACCTTGTACTAGTTTTGCTACAATAGCGTATAGGTTTTGCTACGGGTCCCGGTGAAAGTCTCTGGTAAAATTGTTTTTTTTTGCTACATTAGCACTTTTTTTTTTGCTACCACAGTTTTGTGGTTTTGCTACAATAGCATAAAATTTTTGCTACACGGTGTCCGGAGGTCTACCGGCGAAAGTCTCCGGCGAGGTCGGGTTTGCTACATTAGCACAACTTTTTTGCTACACGGTCGCCGGCGATGTCTCCAGCGAACTCTCCGGTGAGGTCCAGTCTAATTTTCTATTTTCTGGGTCGAACCGTTTTTTGCTACGTTGTAGCAAAAGCGGGACTATTTGTAGCAAAAACGAGTATGTCTGTAGCAAAAGCGGGATTTTGAACCAAAAAGAGGACACGTGGTTGGCTGGGGACCCGGGGGATAAAAAAACACAAATCTCCCGGGGGACGCGTAGTACTGCCCCAAAATAATGTGTTGTTTCTAAGGTGTGTTGTTTGTGAACAGTAAGGTTACTCGATTAATCTGTGTTGCTATTCTCTATTGTTTGTGAAAAATAATACTCCCTCAGTTTCAAAATAGATGTCTCATATTTGTTAAAATCCGGATGAATCTAGACACTATTTAGTATATAGATTTATTCAAAATTTGATATATCTAAGACATCTATTTTGGGACGGAAGGAGTATATAAATATGAGATATACATATGTTATTTTGCATACACGTAGACACGTTTATATTGTCAAAACATTCAATTCCATCGTTTGTAGATCCAAACAGGTTTTAGAATGAGGTATATATATTTTTAATCCCGCAACTTGCATCACGAGAGCGTTTTAGTCCCACATCTTGCAAAGTAAGTAAAATTAGCCCCACAACTTGCAATCCGGAAGCATTTTAGTCCAATTCAATTAAATTTTTGCGATTTTAACCAAATTTGTCCACCATAGGTCAAATGTGGCATCGAACTTTTGCAAAATACCCCCTGTGTATTATTTCTCTACGCTTGTGACCTTCGCGCAACCTGACAAGCGGCCCCCACCTGTCAGTGGATGTACAAATAAGAAAACAAATATAAAAGATTTTACATATAATAGTAGGAATCGATCTCACGATCTACTGCTAAAGAAATTCTAGCTTGGTCACTACAGCATACAAGGAGATGCGATAATTTTCAGAGCGCTTCCTTATTATATATTATTTTTTGGCTGAGTTGCGTATCATTCAAACAACAAGCTAGCTAGCTTTTATTGGCTCATACGTGCAAAAGGAAGTTACTGGTACTAGCGCATACATACAGAGTGAAGTAAAGCTTGATTGATTGAGTGTACACACAGACTACATGTAGACTTTCTTTTGAATATTTAAAAATACGTATTTTAAAGCTGTGAAAAATGCTAAAAAAAACAAATTTTTAATCCAAAAATTTTTGTACACAAGCGAGCATTTTTACGTGAGTGTATGCTGATAAAAAGATTAAGAAAATTTTCAATCCAAAATAATCTGGTAAAAAAATATTATGCTGACAGTTGAACAGTTGTACATGCGTCTATGGTTTTAAATTGTACTAGTATAAAGATAATTACGTCTTTAAAATTAGCAATCAACTGCTTTGGCGTAGTGGCTTGTGGGGTATATAGTGAATAAACGGTGTTGAGTTCGAACCGTGACCGTTTCTAGGCTTTTAATTATTTTATTTGCACATCTAAATACATGTGGATCCTGCCTGTCAGTCCGTAACAAGGACACAAATACTAAAGAAAAATATATAGGAGTTATTTTAAAAAATTGCCACACCATAGGTGGATAAATTTAGCCAAACTTGCTAAAATTCGGTCAAATTGGACCAAAATGCTCTCAGCATGCAAATTGTGGGACTAGTGTTGCTCACTTTGTAAGATGTGGGACTAAAACGCTCTTACAAAGCAAGATATGGGACTAAAAATGTATATACCTCTTTTAGAATTGGGTCATGTACTTTGATTCTAACAGCAAATTCCATACACATCCAAACAAAGGAATAGAAAAGAGTAAATGGCACCGAGAATCACTGAACTTGTCATGCATGTGCATTTAAGTCACATATCTTAGAAACAAAACTAACCAGTCACACAACTTACAATCATGTGCACCCGTGGTCACAAACCGTTCTACTAGCCGGTTTTTGACAAAAATTGGTCAAGTGCCTAACACGTGAGGTTAAGAGCAGATAGACATTTGCAAAAATAGCTCTCTATATTTTTTTATCAATATGATTTACAATACAACGTCTATGAAAACTCATGCGAAAATATTTTGTATTCTATCCTCGGTAAAAAAGTGAAGATTTCATATCTAAACGTAAACAATAAACAGTGTAATTTTAAAGGGTCCCTGTTTTTCCAAATTTTATGATATTTATCTTTTTCTGCACTCGTAATAGTATTTGCATACATATATTTTGTATTAGTGGCTACACGTAGGTATATTTTTTGAAAATATTTGATAGTTTTTGAAAAATTCAAAAAGGGGCTCAAGTGAGCCTGTCCTCTAAAGTGAATTTACGAATATTTATATAACTATATGAACATTTTATAGAAAACCATAGATAGCGCAAATACATGTGTGTGTTGCGTCTATAAAGAAAACAAATAGGCCCAATTCTTGTAATTAGTGTTAAATAGATAAATAGAATTAATATATTTGTACGTGTAGGGTTGCGAGAAAAGGCCTTTTACTAATATATCCATCAGTTATATATGTATTCTCCTGTAGTAATATAAGAGCAAGGCTGTTTGGTGTAGTGGCTAGGCTATGCTTATCACGCTTGCAGATTAACAATTTGAATCCCACACGATTCAATTACTTTGAATACTTCTTCCATCGTTGACAAATGGGCCACACATACAAAACAATATGAAAATTGTATTTGCAAACAAAAAATAGAGGTGAACTACATGGTGATTAAATCGTTATGTAACAAGACAGAAATGTAGGGTGGTTTTTGCAAAAGTTTGTCTGCTTTTACACTCACGTGTTGGACACGTCACGGTAGCCAGCAAGCATGTTTGTGACCATGGGTGCATACGATTGCAAGTTGTTTGACTGGTTAGTTCGGTTTTTAAGATGTGTGACTTAAATGCACATGCAGAACAAGTTGAGTGACTCACGGTGTCATTTACTCAATAGAAAATAGGGCCTCCTAAATTCTATTGCTAGTACTACTACACCCGGAAGCAAGACCCATAGACTCCTCCCGGGTCGCCTCGCGCGGGGTGGCTCCAGAGGCCCCCCAAACCCTAGAAAAAGCGACGAAGCCACCTCCTCTCCCCTGGCCGCTGCCGCCGCCGGCGCCGGTGGTGGCGGCCGCGTCTGGCCGTCGAAGGCGGCGGGCGAGGGAGGCGCTCTCCTTGCGGGGCCCCTTCGCGCGGAGGCGGGTCGTCACAGAGGGAGTGAGGGTGGTGCTTGGGAGGCGGCGAACCCTGGAAGGGATGGCAGTGGCGGTGCGGGGAAGGGCTCGGCAGCGCGAGGAAGCATGAAGGGCGGCGAGGTCCGTCTGGAGTGCTGGCGCGCAGCGGCCGCCCGTCCCCCGTGTGGCTTGTTCTTTCCTCCAAGACGGCGGAGTGGGGTGATCTGGTGGAAGAGATACCGACGATTGGATTCCGTTGGAAGACCTAGATCGGATCTCTAACCCTAATTGCTTGCTCGATCCATTCTCCGGAAACCGGCCGGCGGTGTGGGGATCACTGTGTCGGATCTAATAATGGTGGTGGTCCTTTGGTTTCTGTTGCACGAGGACGGAGATCTGCTTGATGTATTCCCACGTTGATCCGATCTGGAGAGGCGAGTTCCGGAAGGCTACGTCGGCGAACTCCCATGAGCGTATCATGCTTGGAGATTGCTGGATCGGAAGGTATTCGGTCGTGCGCACCTTATTTTTCTGGCCGTTTGGTTTCAGCGGGAGCGTTGCGAATCTCTGTTGTTTGTTCCCACCAAGTGTTATTCTTAGAGCCATGGTGAAGTCAGATACGGAGAATGTCAGTAAAGCGGAAATTTAAGGGTAGCGATGGTGATTATTGTTTCTGTGGCGACAGAGATCTGGCTGCGTGATCTGGGACTCGTTGCAGCGATTGTTGGTGCGGGAAGACAACACATGGGAGTTTCCAGTCTTATCTTGCAGGGTGAAAATTCAAGGTCTGGTCTTAGCTGGTTGTGCCTGGCAATGACCTTGTTGAAGGCATTGTTTTGTGAGCAAGGACTTTCTTCAGGGTGAAAACCTATGACCTTTGGTCGGGCAACGGCGGCGCTTGGCACTATTTTCTTCTTGAAGGCGTTGTTATTGGAGTGGAGGACTACTGATGTTATTCTGATGGTGTCGCTATCGTTTTTTTGAGGATTAGTTTTTCTGTAGCGGGACTTTTCTTTTTTGTAAGGCATGCGTTGTTGCAGAGGCTGGGTGTAATTGGTGTCCTTGTGATATTAATATATACTCTTTTCTAAAAAAAATAGAAAATAGAGGGTATTTCCTTTTCATCTTGAATTTGGAATTTTGAGTCCAATTCAATTTTGAGCTAAAATTTATACATCCAAACACAGTGTTCAGGAAATATAGAGAATAGAGCACTTCAGGTCCTGGAATCCCGCGTACTTAGAGAACCGTCGAGTGATGTGCTGCCGTTCTTCAGTAAACCAGCAGCGGAACTTTGTTGCGACATCGTCAAGTTCGAATTCTCTTTGAGTTTGCCGCAGCGTGTCACTGTGCAAATAATTCAGAACTAGATATGTGGTCAAGATTATCAATGTGGCGGAGGCTTTGCACATGCTATTCTCATGTGGAGATACGTAATACTAGAAAGCTTCCAGTGGTCGTCTCAGTTCATTACCAGCCTGCACTACTCTCTGTCTCATTTTTTTTTTACTTTGGCCTGCCTTGAACTGCCTGTACTGAATGCAACTGCAAACAACAAGGATACCACATCGCTAGTCAGGGTTACGACATCTTTTTATGTGGAGTACTAGAAATGAACGGTAGGCCTTTTGGAACATATAGCAACATGTTGGATGTGCCACACGAACACCACGATAATTTAGACCAAAACACAGCACATTGGTTTTTACTGGCAAAAAAAGGGAAATAAGAGATTTTCATGATGGTTAAAGCAGGACCACTGAATGCAGGAGTATATTCCATCCAAAGCCTTTCGTATCCCAATGTTGACCCACTTGCTATTCGACTTGTCCCGGCGGTGCTTGACAGCATCATAAAGATTCTCTCCAAGCTGCTTGCTACTCGACTTGCCCGTAAACTTGAAGAGCTTGTCGACAGGTGTCAAAGTGCATTCGTTAAGCACATATGTATATAAGAAAACTACCTCTATGTGCAAAACACGGCTCGTTTCTTCCACCAATTTAAGAAGCCAACCATACTTTTGAAGCTCGATCTTGCCAAAGCATTCGACGCGGTCTCATGGTCCTATTTGCTCGACATGCTGCACGCGAGGGGTTTTGGAACTAAGTGGAGAGAATGGATCACCATGCTCTTGGCATCCTCCTCCTCGCTGGTCCTCATCAATGGAATTGCCTCGGATTTTGTCACGCACCGTCGGGGCCTCCGACAAGGGGATCCCCTGTCGCCGTTTCTCTTCATCTTAGCTATGGAGCCGTTCCACCGCATACTCGACCTCGCCACGTTGGAGGGGGGGCATCTCTAGGCTTCCTGGGAGGCGACCCTTAATCCGCACCTATGTCTACGCCGATGACGTCGCCCTGTTTATTAGCCCCTCGCGTCGGGACGCCACCCTAATCAAATATGCACTCGACCTGTTTGTTGACACTACCGGTCTGGTTACTAATCTTACCAAAATCTCGGCTCTGCCTATAATATGTGGAGGGTTAAACCTCCCAGATGTGCTCCAGCCGCTAGGCATTGATATAAAGGGCTTCCCATGCAAACATCTTGGCATGCCACTATCTCTAGTTCAACTTCGCAAAGGGGATTTTCAGGACCTGCATGATAAAATTGACTCCCTCCTCGCTTCTTGGAAGGAATCACTCATATCTCGTGAGGGGCGCCTGGTACTTCTCAAAAGTGTGTTGTCCTCGGTGGTGATTTATATATGACGTGCCATATCATGCCGGCCTGGGTTTTTGAGCAAATAAATAAAAAATGTAGAGCATGGCTATGGAGAGGCGAGGGGTCATGCAATGGCGGACATTGTCATGTCAAGTGGTATGTTGTCTGCTGGCCTAAATGGCTGGGGGGCTTGGGCGTTATGGATTTGGCCAAATTTGGCCGTGCCCTACGGCTGCGCTGGTTGTGGTTGGCAAGGAAATCGCCAAACAGGCCGTGGGTCGGCTCCAAGCTGCCATGCAACAAGGTGGATAAGTGTTTGTTTGCTGCGGCAACGGAAATCACTCTAGGGGATGGTTGCACGACCAAATTTTGGTGCGATCGCTGGCTCCTTGACATGGCGCCTCGTGAGATCGCTCCTTCCTTATATGCCATTTTCATACGCAAGAACAGTACATTCAAGGAAGCGATCAGCGGAGACAAATGGATCATGGACCTAAGTCGGGGTCTAGCAGAGACAATGGTGCCAGAACTCATACGTCTAGGTAGCCTATTAGACGGCGTACAACTGAATGGAGATAGAGAATATACGATATGATGGAAGTTTGAGGAATCGGGACAATACACGACACGCTCGGCTTACCTTATCCAATTCAACGGGGCCATGTCCTCAGACTTCTGCACCTCGATATGGCAGTGTTGGGCACCCGAGAAATGCAAATTCTTCATATGGACAGCCACACTTGAGCGCATTCTCACAGCGGATGCGCTGCAGCGAAGAGGCTAGGAAAATAATTATTTCTGCCCGCTTTGTATCAAAAACCTGGAGACTCCATGGCATCTCATCAACGAATGCCCCTGGACACGAAAGGTGTGGACAGCTGTAGCTACATCCTATAAAATACCAGGCCTGCAGCCCTCTCCTTGGGCTAGGGCGTCGACTATATCGGAGTGGCTGCAAATGTGCATGCTTAATTTCACCGCGGTAACAAGGAAGGGAGCGCAATCCCTACTCCTCCTCGCGACTTGGGAAATCCGGAAGGAGCGCAACCATCGGATCTTTCAAAGGGGAGATGAAAGGGCATGTATGCCTTTCATATTATTTTGATGTTTGTTGACAACACTTGTATTGGTTTAATGCATTGCTGAATGTTTCAGAAGATATCATATTCTTTTTAGGTAATTTATACACATGGGAAAAAATACTTGACAGGAACAAAAAGAGGGCAAAAAGTTGTATCTGGCCGGACTGTCCGGCTGATGTGCGCCGGACTGTCCGGCCCATCCAGAGTTTCCGGTCCGAAGTAGCCATAGATTCCGGCCGTGGAAATACGCCAGTTTTTCTCCCTAGGTGTGGATGTTCTCTGAGGCACATCGGACACTGCCCGAACTCTAGGCGGAAACTTGGCCAGGGTCGGAGTGTCCGTCTTATGCTCACCAGAATGTCCGGGTGACCGGACCATCCGACTCATACGGGTCGGACTGTCCGGGTTAAGTGGCTCCAACGGCTCTAATTTCTGGGGCCCTATAAAAGGACCCCTTCTTCTACCTTGGACCCTGCTCGTCCAGTTCAAGAACAGCAGCACATTTTGAGCCACCAAATCCACAAGATCTCTTCACTCACCCATCCAAAGTCCTTGATCTTTGGAGAATCGAAGGAGGAGGCCTTGATCTATAGCTTCACCAAGAGAGATCTTCATTTCCCCCTCATTCATTTGAGGGCCCCTTGCTCTAGTGTTTATTTGGAAACCCTAGCTTTTGATTTGGTTATTTCAAGCTTGTCTTTGATTGTTTGACAGCTTGCTTGTATTTGGGAGCCTCCAATTAGGTTGTGGATGTGTGCCCCGAACTTGTTGTAAAGGTGTCGGCTTCCACCTCAAAGTTTGTCGATATAGTGGAAGAGGTGAATCGAACCCGTTGGGGTGAATTCATCGGAGAACAAGGGAGGCCTCTCGTGGCGTTGGTGGTTTGAAACCACCCCCTCTCCAAACGTAGACGTACTTCCCCTCAAAAGGAAGGAACTACGGGAAACAAATCCTTGTGTCTCTGCGTCCACCACTTTGGTTACTTCTATCCTTTACCGCACTTTACTTTACTTGTTCTTGCTTAGTGTTGTGCTAATTGGTACTAGTTGACATATAGGTAAATTCACCTTAGTTGCATAATCTAGAGAATTTACCTTTCTTGTTAAACCCTAATTTGAAAAAGAAGAAAATTTGAAGTAGCACCTATTCACCCCCCCCTCTAGGTGCCCATACGATCCTTTCAATTGGTATCAGAGCCTCGGATCTTTATTCGGGCTTTACCGCCCAAGAGTATATGGGTAGCAAAGAAGGGGAAGGTGGTGGTGAGCCTACCACCTCGGTGACCATGGAGGATCTCAATAACTTGGAAACAAGATTGAGCTCCACCTTGGCCAATGAGATCAAACAATTGCACAAGTTACTTGAGCAACTTGTTAAAGATAAAGGTGACTCATCATCCTCTTCTCCTCGAGAGGTACCTCCGTCATTACCTCGGGTGAATGCCCCGGCATCACCCGTGGGTATGGTGGTGGGGGGTAAACAAGACAACACTAATTCCACCACAAAAAGGGATGGTGGGAAAGGAGAGCACCATGACTCTCATGGATGGTACACTCACGACCCTCCAATTCACACCCTCGTATAAACAATAGAGGAAACCCACCAAAGCTAGATGCATCTACTTTTGCTCAATGGCAATCTCTAATGAAATCTCATGTGCGCAGCTCTTGTATTGAGTTATGGAACATCATTGAAGAAGGACTCTATATTGGGGATCCAAACAACTTGACAAGAAGAGAAGTTGTCAATAGTAAACTCAATGCCACCGCCTTGCACATGATACAACAAGGATTGGGTACAAAAGATTACCCACACATTGAGCACCTCAACACCGCCAAGGAAGCTTGGGATGCTCTCACGGAGTTGTATGTTGGGAATGAGAGCATGAGAAGGAACCGGTATGATGCACTAAGCAATGAAGCCGAAGGCTTCTATATGAAGGAAGGTGAAGATCATGAAGACATGTATCGTAGGCTCAAGACCACCACCACCGCTTTTAGGAATGTGGGTGCCTCACATGTGGATGATGCTTGGATAAAAAGGAAATATGTGAGTGCTCTCATGCACTTTAAGCCCACTGACTTGAAGAGCCTACAAGGAAGACACAACTATCACCTCATGACCTCCAATGAAGTTATGCAAGAGATGGCCTCTTTCAAGGTTGCCGCCAAGAATGCCAAAGATGCTCATGCTCGAGCCCTTGGAATGAGCAATGTTGTAAACCTTGCATTAAAGGCTAAAGTTGTGGAACATGGGGATGAAGAAGATAGTGATGAAGGCCTCTCCATGAGCCACCCCGATGATGTCAAGATTTCTCATGGTGAATATATGGATTTCTATGCAAAGAACTTTTGGAAGAACCCTCCAAGGCCAAAATGGAAATGCAACGAAGAAGCAACCCAAATTGAAGAAGAGAAAATGTCACTAAATTGAGAACTTGCTTCAATTGTGGTGACCGCTATCACTTTGTGGCGGGTTGTCCCTATGAGAAGAGAGAAGATCATGGTGGTAAACTTGTGTTGGAGAAAACTTCCAAAGCTCCTTACAAGAAACCCTTCATCAAGAAGAATCCCATCAATAAGAAGTCAGGTGAAATTGTATTGATCACTCATGAAGAATACTCCTCCAACAATGAAGATGATGATGATGAAGAGGAAACAACAAGTGGTGTGTCTTCTCTTTCCACTACATCTACTCCCACATACTCCCTCTTCGACTCTCCAAATGAGAATGCTCCCAACAAGAACATCACTTGCCTTATGGAAAGAGGAACGGAGGTATCATCATCATCCCACCCCACTCCCTTAATTTATGATGAAATTGATGATGAAATGTCTCTTGAGGTAAAAAAGGAAATAATTGCTTTTGACGAGTTCATGAATAACTTGCAAGGGGAACACAAGAGACATTTTGTGGACCTCTTACATCAACTTTCTCACGCCCAAGAGCTTCTTGATGAAATATGTAAACTAGGAAGAGGACACATGATTGAGGTAGAAGCCCTAAACAATGCTCTAGAAGAAGAACAAGAGACTAGGATGTCCCTTGAACTAAAACTTTAAGGGCTTGATGAGGCTAATGATTTAATTGTTAATAGGCTCGTTAAAGAACGAGACCATGCTAGTGCTAAATATAAAAGGGCTAAAAAGGACAAGATTGAGTTTGGTGTTGTTCATGAAAAACTTGTCGAGGACTTTAGGTTGCTTGACAAGGCTCACAAGGCTTTGGAAAGTGAACCCTTGTCTCTCACAAAGTCCCATGAAAAGCTTCAAACTCAATTGACCAATATTGCTTCACCTAGTACTTTCATTCCTTCTAGTAGTACAAATATACTTGAAGCAAATGCTAGGTTGAAGGGGGAGCTAGCAAACGCCACCTTTCCAAAAGGGAACAAGTCCATTGATGACATTTTGAGTAAGCAAAGGTCAAATGGTGACAAATGAGGCCTTGGATTTGTCTCCAAAGCTAAGAAGAAGAAGAACAAGAAGAAGAAGGCCAAACCCGCACAAGAAAAAGACAAAGCCATTGTGGGTAGTAAGACCACAAGTGGCAAAACTATGTCTCATGATGATTTTGCGGGAAGTGCTAACCCTCACTATGTCCTAATGCGTGATTATTATGGGGATGTGTATGCACAATATGTTGGTCCTTTTGATGGTTACATTGCTTGGTATATTTGGGTCCCCAAGACCCTTGTTTCTAACAAAAGAGGACCCATTGAAAAATGGGTACCTAAAAACTAGCTTGATATTTTGTAGACCTATGCTTCCGGAGGGTCAAAGTGGGTGCTTGATAGTGGTTGCACAAGTCATATGACCGGAAGCTCTTCTATTGTCAAGGAATTAAGGCCAAATGATGATCAAATATCCATGACATATGTCGACAAGTCCAAGTCTAAGGTAATGGGTTTTGGCAAGGTAGTGGTTGCCCACGATATCACACTCGTGGACGTCATGCTTGTTGAGACCCTTGG
The DNA here is from genome assembly GCA_916181665.1 of Avena sativa. Taxonomy (NCBI): domain Eukaryota; kingdom Viridiplantae; phylum Streptophyta; class Magnoliopsida; order Poales; family Poaceae; genus Avena; species Avena sativa. Next base: position 385,155,906 of record OV702284.1, read on the forward strand.
TTACAATTTACTTTCAGCCCGTGCTCTTGGAAATATGGGCTTTGTCATCTTTATTGATGATGATATTGTGGTCCTCATGTGGAGCAAGTCTCTCAAGGTCGCTTTCGTTGGGTATGTCGAAAATGACTTGTATGTGGTGGAATTTTCGGGGCAAACCACTACAAGTGTGATGTGCTTATTCAGAAAGGCCGATGTGGGTTGGTTATGGCATCGCCGACTATCCCATGTAAATATGAGAACTTTGCAAAGTCTCCACAAGGATGGCCATATTGTTGGACTAAAAGAAATTGTTTCCTTTGCCAAAGATCGTGTTTGCAGGGCGTGTGTAGAAGGAAAGATGCATGATGCTCCCCACACGCCAAAGAACCGCATCAAGTTAACGAGGATCTTGGAGCTCCTTCATGTGGACCTCCTTGGTCCCCCATATCATGCAAGTCTTGATGGGGAGAAATATTGTTTGGTGATTGTTGATGAATATTCAAGATAATCATGGGTATATTTCTTCAAGTTGAAAATTGATACCCAAAAGACCTTCATCGACTTCATCAACTTGGTTCAACGTCAATACAATGTCCCCGTGTTGATAATAAGAAGCGACAATGGCACCGAGTTCAAGAACTACACCTTGAATGATTTTCTTAGTGATGAGGGGATAAAACACCAATATTCCACTGCATATACCCCTCAACAAAATGGTGTAGCCGAGAGGAAGAACTGGACTCTTATTGAGATGGCAAGGACCGTGTTGGCGGAATTTAAATCTCCATACAACTTTTGGGTCGAAGCCATCTCCACCGCCTGCCATGCATCAAACCGGCTCTACCTCCGCAAATAATTGAACAAGACTCCATATGAAATACTTACCGGTAACAAGCCCAACATATCTTACTTCCGAGTGTTTGGTTGTAAGTGTTTCTATCTCATAAAGGGTGTTCGTTTTTCCAAATTCGATTCCAAAGCATTAGAGGGTATTTTTGTTGGCTATGGTATCGAATCTCACACTTATAGAATATATGATAAGCTCTCCGGAGCCGTCACAGAATCTTGTAGTGTGATCTTCGAAGAATATGATGGTCCCCAAGGGGGGCGTGCTGATGCTTGTGATGCAGATGATGAAATGCCTCAGTATGCCATAGGAAGCCACAACCTCTACTCCAACATTCTCACTCTTCGATTCTCCAAATGAGAACTCTTCCACCAATAACGCCACTTGCCTTATGGCAAGAGGAACGGAGGTATCCTCATCATCCCGCTCTACCCACTTAGATAATGATGAAATTGATGATGAGATGTCTCTTGATGTTAAAAAGGAATTAATTGCCTTTGATGAGTTCATGACTAACCTAGAAGGTTATGCTAAGCTACATTTTGGAAACATCTTAGATCAACTCTCACATACTCAAGAACTTCTAGATGTAAGATGCAAACTTGGGCATGAACATATGATTGAGCTAGAGGCTCTAAACAATGCTCTAGAAGAGGAACAAGAAACTAGGTTGTCACTTGAATTAAAACTTGAAGGGCTTGATGAGGCCAATGACATTATTGTTAACAAACTCATCAAAGAGCGTGATCATGCTATTGCTAAATACAAAAGAGCTAAAAAGGACAAGGTTGAGTTTGGTGTGGTTCATGAAAAACTTGCCGAGGACTTTAGTTTGCTTAACAAGGCCCACAAGGTCTTGGAGGGTGAACTCTTGTCACTCACAAAGTCCCATGAAACGCTTCAAACTCAATTGGCCAATATTCCTTCACCTAGTAACTTCATTCCATCTAGTAGCACAACTATTCTTGAATAGAATGATAGGTTGAAGGGGGAGCTTGCTAAGGCCACATTTCCACAAGGCAACAAGTCCATTGATGATTTTTTGAGCAAGCAAAGGCGTAGTGGTGATAAAGGGGGCATTGGTTTTGTTTCCAAAACCAAGAAGAAGAACAATAAGAAGAAGAAGGACAAGCCCGCATGAGAGACCAACAAGACCATTGTGGAGAGTAAGACCACAAGTGGTAAAACTATGTCACATGATGACTTTGCGGGAAGTGCTAACCCTCACTATGTTCTAATGCGTGATTACTATGGTGATGTGTATGCACAATATGTTGGTCCTTATGATGGTTATATTGCTTGGTCTATTTGGGTTCCCAAGACCCTTGTTGCTAACAAAAGAGGACCCATTGAAAAATGGGTACCTAAAAAATTAGCTTGATCTCTTGTAGACTTATGCTTCCGGAGGGTCAAAGTGGGTGCTTGATAGTGGTTGCACAAGTCATATGACCGGAAGCTCGTCTATTGTCAAGGAGTTAAAGCCTAATGATGATCAAATTACCGTGACATATGCCGACAAATCAAAGTCTAAGGTAATGGGTTTCGGCAAGGTTGTGGTTGCTCGCGACATTACACTCGTGAACGTCATGCTTGTTGAGACCCTTGGATACAATTTACTTTATGTCCTTGCTCTTGGTAAGATGGGCTTTGCCGTCTTCATTGATGTAGATATTGTGGTCCTCTTGTGGAGCAAGTCTCTCAAGGTCGCTTTCGTTGGGCACGTCGAACATGACTTGTATGTGGTGGACTTCTCGGAGCAAACCACTACAGGTCCGATGTGCTTATTCGGAAAGGACGATGTGGGTTGGTTATGGCATCGCCGACTAGCCCATGTCAATATGAGAACTTTGCAAAGTCTCCATAAAGAGGGCCATATAGTTGGAATAAAAGAAAATGTTTCCTTTGCCAAAGATCGTGTTTGCAGGGCATGTGTTCTAGGGAAGATGCATTACGCTCCTCACAAGCCCACGAACCAAATAAAGTCTAACAAGATCTTGGAACTCCTCCATGTGGACCTATTTGGTCCTCCATCTCATGCAAGTCTTGGAGGGAAGAAATATTGTTTGGTGATTGTTGACGACTTTTCAAGATACTCTTGGGTTTATTTCTTCAAGTTGAAGAGTGAAACTCAAAAGACTTTTATCGACTTCATCAACTTGGTTCAACGGCAATACAATGTTCCCGTGTTGATTATAAGAAGTGACAATGGCACCGAGTTCAAGAACTACACCTTGAATGATTTCCTTAGTGATGAGGGGATTAAACATCAATATTCCGCTGCATACACCCCTCAACAAAATGGTGTGGCCGAAAGGAAGAACCGGACTCTTATTGAGATGGCTAGGACCATGTTGGCGGAGTTTAAATCTCCATACAACTTTTGGGCCGAAGCCATCTCCACCGCTTGCCATGCTTCAAACCGACTCTACCTCCGCAAGAAAATCAACAAGACTCCATATGAGATACTTACCGGTAACAAGCCCAACATATCTTATTTCCGGGTGTTCTGTTGTAAGTGTTTCTATCTCATCAAAGGTGTTCGTTTGTCTAAATTCGAGTCTAAAGCATTAGAGAGTATTTTTGTTGGCTATGGTCTCGAATCTCACACTTATAGAATCTATGACAAGCTCTCCGGAGCTGTCATAGAATCTTGTAGTGTGACCTTAGAAGAATATGATGGTCCCCAAGGGGGTGTGTTGATGCTTGTGATGCAGATGATGAAATGCCTCAGGATGCCATAGGAAGAATGGGTGTGGGATATATCTGCCCCGTTGAGGAACCCCTTATGGCGGATCGATAAGAACTATGCTCTACTCAAGTGGAGCCCTCATCTTCACAACAACAACAACAACAAGCTACATCTATTGAGGAGGACAATGACCCAAGCCAAAGACAAGTTGTGGACCCTCAACATGTTGATCAAGGTGACATCTCTAGTGAGTAGGAGCTTGAGTCACCTTTCTCCAGAATGTCAAGTGCTGCCAAGTCAATTACATAAGGAAGATCCATACAATCTGCCTTGAGACAAGCTCAACTCAATTCTAGTAGTGTGCCTGATCAATACCAAGGTCAATCTTTGCCTCTTAATGAAGAGAATGATTCCGGTGATGATCAAGGTCAAGTTGATGGTCAAGACGAGGACCAAAATGATGAAGAGGTCACCCCAAGAAACAACAAGGAGATCCACACTCGTCGCGAAGCTAGAATGGATAGGAATTAAGAGACCACTCTCTAGAGAATGTGGTTGGAGATCTAAGGAGAGGAATTTCCACAAGAGCACAATTGAAGAGGTTTAGTGAACACCAAGCACACATCTCCATTATTGAACCAAATAAAGTGTGGGAAGCTCTTGAAGATTCGGATTGGTTGTAAGCAATGCACAAAGAGCTCAACAACTTTGAGACAAATAAAGTATGGAAGTTAGTTGAGAAGCCAAAGGATTGCCGCAATGTTATAGGCACCAAGTGGATATTCAAGAGCAAGCAATATGAGCATGTAATTATAGTAAGGAACAAGGCAAGATTGGTTGCACAAGGGTTCTCTCAAATTGAAGGCATTGATTATGGAGAGAAATATGCACCCGTGGCTCGCCTTGAGTCCATCCGTATCCTTCTTGCTTATGCAGCACATCATAACTTGTTGCAACAAATGGATGTATAAAGTGCATTTCTTAATGGCCCATTGAATGAGTTGGTATATATAAAAGCAACCCCCGAGATTTGAGGATCCCAACTTCCCAAACCATGTCTACAAACTTGATAAGGCGCTCTATGGGCTCAAACAATCCCCACGCACGTGGTATGAGCACCTTAGAGAGTTGTTGTTTGACCGTGGGTTTGAGGTTGGGAAAATAGATCCTACTATTTTTACTAAGAAGGTCAATGGGGAGCTTTTTGTATGCCAAATATATGTTGATGATATTATCTTTGGCTCGTCTAACAAAGCTTTTAATGATGAATTCTCAAAGCTTATGACTAATAGGTTCCGGATGTCTATGATGGGGGAATTGAGAGTATTTCTTGGTTTTGAGATCAATCAAGTAAGAGGAGAAACATTCTTCAACCAAGCCAAGTATACTAGAGATATGCTTAAAAGAATTAACATGAAAGATTTAAATGTAGCTCCTACTCCCATGGCAACAAAGACTCATCTCGAACTAAATCCAAATGATAAAGATGTGGATCAAAAGGTATACCGGTCCATGATTGGTTCTTTGATTTACCTTTGTGCATCTAGACCCGATATTGTGTTGAGTTTAGGTGTGTGTGCAAGATATCAAGCGGCTCCTAAAGAAAGCCATTTGATGGCGGTCAAGAGAATCTTTCGATATTTGGTTCATACCCCCACATTATGGTCTTTGGTATCCTCGAGGGTCAACATTTGCTCTTTGTGGATACACGGATTCGGATTGGGCTGGTGACAAGGATGATAGAAAATCAATAACCGGGGCTTGCCAATTCCTTGGTAGGTCCTTGGTATGTTGGTCTTCTAAGAAGCAAAATTGTATATCTCTCTCCACCGCTGAAGCCGAGTATGTGGCAGATGCTAGTGCTTGCACTCAATTGCTATGTATGAGGCAAAATTTAAAGGAATACGGTGTCCATTGTGACAAAGTACCTCTTCTATGTGACAATGAAAGTGCTATCAAGATTGCCTACAACCCGGTGGATCACACAAGGACAAAGAATATTGAGATTCGTCATCACTTCATTAGGGATCACGTTGCTCGAGGTGATATTGAGCTATCATATGTGTCAACCAAAGACCAACTTGCCGACATATTCACGAAGCCACTTGATGAAGCAAGATTTTGTTATTTGAGGAATGAACTAAATATCATAGATTCAAGGAGCTTGACTTGATCACCTTGCAAACTCACCTATGTATTGAACCTTATTTGGTTTAGGTGTAGGCATGGAAATAGGGGGAGCGTGGTCTTAACACATTGGACTATCCCTCCCCCCATAATGCCAACATTAATGAAACTCAATTCTCTTAATATCATTTTGTGATATGTGAGCTTTATTGATGAGCAGTGACTATGAACCCAATGATAATTCTTCGCGGTGTCATGTCACAAACTCTTATATGGTGGCCTCAGCCACCGCCCTCTTCTTAGTGAAGAGTTTGTTCTTGGATTGTTTTGATTGGATTTCATCTTTGCCATCTTTTTAGATATTTTTTGACTCATTGGTTTTTTACAGTACTTCCTCTGAATCCCAGGCCTACTCTCACCTACAAACATGCTCCTCTTGCCACACATTTGTCCAACACTTGAAACTAGGGTTTCTGGTCGAAGGGGGCCGGAGTGTCCGCCCTGTACCAACCGGAGTATCCGGCCTAGCCGGACTCTCTGCTTAATACAGACTGTACATTCCGGCCGGGACGGACTATCCGGAGTATATGGCCCGGATTGTCCAGCCCCTGCGGTTTCATTCTGTTATCAGGGGTGGGGGAGAAGTGGACGGTTCAGTTCTCCTTCTTCTCCCCAACTCTCTCTTCCTCCCAAACCGCTGCCCTCGACCAGGAACTTCACCGGGAGGGCTCCTCCACCCTGGATCTTGCCGCTGCCGCCGACCATTTGCCTCCCCTTGTCGATAGGCTCCGTTCCCCATCGGTGAAGGTCCACATGGATGCTGGTATGATGCCCCATTTCTTATCCATCTCTAGGGTTTTCCTAGATGAATTTTTGGGGGCAATGTCTTACCTAGATCCATGGATACATCACTCCTGTGTGCAACCCTCATCCTTGTAGTAGTTTTAGCAATCTCGATTTGTCCCGATTGAACTCACCCGTGCAGCCCAAAAAATCACCCAGGATCTAGCCGTAATATCCGACGTGTACGGGACGGACACTCCGTTCCAGCCGGAATGTCCGGCTGATACACGCCGGACTGAACGGTCCAGGCGGATTGTCCGGGGCAGATTTTCCAGACTATCCGGGGTTTTCAATCAGTACAGCTCTAGATTTCTTTGACTACTACTTTTTGTTTATATCTCCTGGACAAATGTGCTTACCCCATATGCTATCCCTCTATTTTGATTTCACAGGTGGTTCTCGTCCTCGCCATCCTCGGGCTGCTAAGAAGATAGCTGGTCGCAGGTTCCAGTATGATAAAGAGCGCGACATTCATGTTGATCCCTCTGTGGTCAGACAGGCTGCTCGAGATCGTGCTGCAGCAAAGCATGAGAAGATGAGGCAGCTAAAAAGAGATGAAGCCGAGCGGATGAAGTTTGAATCATTGACTACTCTAGCTGATTTGGGTACCGAGGAGTTTGTGGATATGAGACTCCAACAATTCTACTCCCTGGCTCGCACCTCGACTGATGAGCACTTTTGGAGGACTGAGCAAGCCCTGCTATTTTTTGAGCTATACGGTGGCTTTCAGACTCCTACTTGTCTCATGCAGTGGTTGGATATTGAGAAGCTTCGTTCTCACAAGTACTTTGAGGATGCTCTTTGGGTGACTGAGAAGATGGGGCTGCACACCATCTTTCTGGCAAAAGAATACTTCAATGTTGAGTTGGTCTAGCAGTTCTATGCCACTGTGATCTTTGGGGAGACTACTGACATTCCTCTTGAGTGGATGTCTGGTACGACCAGGGTTCGCTCCAACATGGTTCAGTTTGCTCACATTCTTGGATTGCCTTTCAATCCCAATGGTCCTAGTGGTGTCCGGATGCACGTACGTGGACATGCATATGACAAGAACAGGATGGCCCCAATTTACTCTCAGAATGGTGTGGTTGGCCAAACCACCAATATCAAGCTCATTTACAACATTTTGCTTCGCATGTTATGTCACACTCTCACTCCCAAGGCTGGCAACAAGGATGCGATGAGAGGCGCTGAGATCAACCTGATGGCTCATGCTCACACTGTGTACATTAATGGTCCAGCTCATCCAGGTGGTGCTATTGATGTTATGGACTTAATCTATCAGGATTTGTACAAGTGCATCACTGACAAGAAGTGCCCTCTGTATGCCCCTTATGTGATGAAGCTCATTGCTTCTCACAATCCAGTCACTCCTCTGCTCTATCAGGAGCTTGTTCCTCACACTGCTGCCCAGCTTCAGAGGAAGGGCGCCCCTACCACCAAGGCTCCTCGAGGCTACCCTCCAGCTCAGGACATTTTTGAGGATGATGAGATAGATGCTGATGACTCTGACAGTGACGGTTTTGAGGAGGTGCATGCACCGGTGTCTCATGTCCCTAGGATGAAGCATGCTAGCAATGCATATCGCTTCAACACCTCTAAGGAGGAAGTGCACAAGAAGGTGAAGAAGGATTCATGGTGGAAGAAGCTCCTACTATCCAGAACATTGACATTCGCCATGGACAGTATGATGCATATAAGGCAAACATGAATGTCATGAAGGAGCTCAAGCGGATCAACCAGCCCATGGATGATCCTTCTCAGCAGTAGCTGTCTGATGGCACTCTCTCCTATGGACACTGGAGTCAGGGACGTGTGGACTGGTCCATGTTTGAGGATGTGTCTTCTTCTTCTCGCCCTCACGGCCAGAGCTCGACTCAGGATGACTATGATGATGAGGATGGTGATGAGGATGAGGAGGAGGAGGAGGAGGATGAAGATTCCAATGAGGACTTCAGTGGCTAGTGCCTATCTTGGGGCATTTTAGTAGTGCTCTTTTCCCTTTTTGACGTCTCGATGCCAAAGGGGGAGAAGTATCCCCATATTAGGTTGCTATCGGGATTTTCATGGGTACACGGGACACGGGCTTCACGTTATATCGATTTGCCTCTTTGAAGCTCCGTGTCTTTATCTTATTGGTTTGAGAACTATGTTGTGTTGAATTTCGTTTTATGTGTTATGACATGTGTACCCGGTTATGTTTAAGACTATCTTATATCTACCTTATCTACCTAGTCTTTATTATATCTTGTCATAACTTGTTTTTACCAATCTAGTGAGGATGTGATCCTAGGATATGTGATCTTGTATTCAAATGCAAAACTAAATTGGTCACACATCTAGGGGGAGCCTTACTATGTTGTGTAAAATCATCTATTGTGAAATTTTTATCTTTCCCATATGCAAATCCTTGGGTTGTCATCAAACACCAAAAAGGGGGAGATTGAAAGGGCATTTATGCCTTTCATATTATTTTGATGTTTGTTGACAACACTTGTATTGGTTTAATGCATTGCTGAATGTTTCAGAAGATATCATATTCTTTTTAGGTAATTTATACACATGGGAAAAAATACTTGACAGGAACAAAAAGAGGGCAAAAAGTTGTATCTGGCCGGACTGTCCGGCTGATGTGCGCCGGACTGTCCGGCCCATCCAGAGTTTCCGGTCCGAAGTAGCCATAGATTCCGGCCGTGGAAATACGCCAGTTTTTCTCCCTAGGTGTGGATGTTCTCTGAGGCACATCGGACACTGCCCGAACTCTAGGCGGAAACTTGGCCAGGGTCGGAGTGTCCGTCTTATGCTCACCAGAATGTCCGGGTGACCGGACCGTCCGACTCATACGGGCCGGACTGTCCGGGTTAAGTGGCTCCAACGGCTCTAATTTCTGGGGCCCTATAAAAGGACCCCTTCTTCTACCTTGGACCCTGCTCGTCCAGTTCAAGAACAGCAGTACATTATGCAGCGTCTGGGGGGGTTCTGGCCCACTTGGGACCCTCCAGGCTGCCTCCTCAAAGCCATCTTCTTTCTCTCTCCCGAAAAACACCGGAAAACTTGCTCAAGCTCGAGTTCTTGTTGTTCTTGCTTGCGATTTTGGATCTCCTTGTCCAGCCCATCTCAAGTGCTGATTTTTGGAGAGATTGTTCCTGGGTATGTGCCTCCTCCACTTGTCCAATTAGATTTGTGATTGGTAGATTATATCTTGAGTATTTTTCTACTATAGGTGTTAGTTTGTTTGAGCTTGCATGCTTGTTCTATGCTTAGAAAAATTATTTTGATGCATGTGTAGTCCTCTAGCAAGTTCCTATAGTAGTTTCTCATCATTTATCAACTTAGAAATCACTTGGTTTGATGGTTGTTTAAAATTTCAGAAAAGGGAAGTCATGGACCACCACATATTTGGTGATATATTTGAGAGTGATGCACCTAGAAGGGCAAGGCTTACAAGGTCATCTACCAGCTCTAGACCCTCATACAATGAGGATCTCATCATTCCGCGATTTGGTGACGAGGGAGATGAAGGGGATGCGCACCCCTCCATCTTTCCTTGCCAAACTTTCTTGTGAGCTGTTGGGATTATTAATGATTTTATGACTTTGGTTCAGAGGGCTGGACTAACAAGTTACATGCAGGATAAGAGCGCACAATATGCTTTTCTCACTAAAACATTTGTGGAGAGCTTTTCTTTTACTAACGACTTGTTCAAGTCGGATGTGTCTTTCAAAATTTATGGCAGATCTCATTCTATGACTTTGAAGCAATTTTGCAAAGCCCTGGGGCTTGGTACAACCGGGTCATCAAAGAAGATTCCAGCTCTACCCGCTGATTTGTTAGAGCTTTACCGAGGAATAACCAATGATGATGACTGTAGAGCTCAGCGAGGAAAGATAAAGAACATTCAACTTCCAGCCATCGGGTATTTTGCCTACTATCTTGCCACCAGTGTTCTTGGTAGGGAGAACACTAGTAATATTTCCAACTATCAGTTGGCCTTCTTAGATATTGCGCTCAACAATGAGGATAAGTATAATCTTGGTTCTCTCATTGCTCGTCATTTAGCTGCTAAGGGACCCATTTATGGGGGAATTATTGCTACTCGTATTGTTGCTGCCTTGAACATTGCTGTTGATCCACATGATACAGTTTTGGCTCCTTAGAGGCTTGATCTTGCTGCCATGAAGGTGCACCACTTTGTCACCACAGGCTCTACCCTTGAGTGGTTTATAGAATGTCGTTTACTGACGGGGAAGAGAGAGATAGAGATCCCTCTACCCCAAACCACTTTGCTCAGTATTTCTTAGGGACCTTTGTCATGCTCGAAGGCGGAGATGGATGACAAGCTGTGCTCTCTTAACTTCCACGGGCACTATCAGGAGGAAGCACCATCATACGACCCATCTGTGTATTACATGGGGGAGGCCTCGAGCTCATACCAGGACGAGGGAGCTTCCTCGACATACTACGGAGGTGCATCCTCTTGGACACCATGAGATTGAGCCCCACTTAGGACAAAAGCCTAATCTTGGGGGGAGGTATACCGACATCATGTTGGAGATATGCCCTAGAGGCAATAATAAATGTAGTTATTATTATATCTTTGTGTTTATGATAAATGTTTACACATGCTATAATAGTATTAACATGGAAACATTAATACTTGTGTGATTTTTAAACTAAAATAGAGTCCCTAGTAAAGCCTCTTTATAATACTAGCTTGTTGGTTAATAAATGATTGTGGTTTCCCTATCATGAACATTGAGATGTTATTAACAACAAGATCATATCGTTAGGAGAATGATATGGTGGACATACTCCTATAGATAAGCGTAGAATAAAGATCAAGTCATTTTAATAGTTCAATTGCTATATGCTTTCTGATACATAGTAACCTAATTCCTTCGACCATGAGATCATGCATATCACCTTTACCGGATGGATGCTTTGATGACATCAAACACCACACTATAACTGGGTGGCTATAAAGGTGGCATTGAGTGTTCGGAAAGTATTGGTTGAGACACATGGATCAAGAGTGGGATTTGTCCATCCATATGACGGATAGATATACTCTGGGCCCTCTCGGTGAAATGTCATCCAATTAGCTTGCAAGCATGTGACTGGCTCACAAGGGATCACATATCACGGGAACGAGAAAAGAGTACTTATCAGTAACGAGGTTGAACTAGGTATGCAGAGATACCAACGATCATAACCTCGGATAAGTAAACTATCGTGAGACAAAGGGAAATTGGTATCATATGTAAGTGGTTCATTCGATCGCAAAGTAATCGTAGAAATATGTGGGAGCCATATGAATTTCCAGATTCCTCTATTGGTTATTGTTCGGAGAAGTGTCTCGATCATGTCCGCATAATTCACGAACCGTAGGGAGACACACTTAAGGATTCGACGTTGTTTTGAGTAGTTATGGTATTATGAGAAAGAGACCGAATGTTGTTCGGAGTCTCGGATGGGATCCGGGATATCACGAGGAGATCCGGAGAATAAGATTCATATAAGGAAAGTCCTGTTTCGGAGTTGGAGAATGGTTCCGGTGTTTTCATCGGGAATGTTCTAGAAGGTTTCGGAAGGTCCGGCACTCCGAAGGGGAAGGGTACATGAATGTGTCATACCAAGTTGGAATGATTGCATCATGTACTAGGTGTCATCGCTGAACAAAATAAAGGGTTTAATCAAATCCTAGTTTGAAAAGTCAAACGCCAATTTGAAAAGTCAAACGGCTATTTTGGAAAGTGGAGGGAAGTGGGAAACCGAGTTGGGGAGGAGTTCCTCCTCCACCGTCGGCCCACTAGGGATCCGAGTTGGGGAGGGACTCCCTCCCCTTGGCCGGTGCCTCCCACCTATAAAGGGAGGGGCAGGGCAGCCCCTCCTAACACACAAGTTCTCCACCCCAAAACCCTAGCCCGGCGCCGCCACCTCTTGTTGCCGCCGCCTAGGGCTCCCCTAGCCGCCGACTTGGGCAAGCCCCAAGCCCTAGCCGCCGGCCCTAGCACCTCCTCCTTGGTGTGTCTAAACCCTAGATCGCCGAGGATCTCTCTCATAGTCCACCGTACTCGCTCCGGCTTAAGGCGAAGCCCTGCGAGATCTCCCCTCTACTTTCGGTACCACGCCGTTGTGCTGCCGGAATCGCGAGGAGAGTGCTACAACCTCCGCTGCCTGCTGGAACAAGGGAGAGGAAGGTCTTCGTCGAGTACCGAACGTGTGACCGACTGCGGGAGCGCTGCCGGAACGCAGCGCCGGAAGGATCGTCTACGCGATCTTGAGATCGGGAAGAGTACGACTACATCACCCACGAGAATCCGCTCTCGTTAAACACTTTGGAATCTTCGAGGGTTCCATCGACTCGTTGCTACAATCTAGTAGATAGATCTTGGCTTGTTTGTTTGTATGCGATAGAAAATTTTTGTTTTCCATGCTACGAAACCCTACACATCACACTCATCTATATATCATGTTCAGTCAGTTCTTTGTATATCCATTGTTTCGCTTTCTTTTTGGTTCTTGTTGCTTTTTTCTCAAAAACACAAAAATACCAAAAATACTTGTGTTGTTTCTCTTGGTTTGTTTCTTTGCTTTTGGTTTTGGTTTGCCTTAAAATAAAAATCCAAAAAGATTTTGCTTTGTTTGTTTCTTTTGCTTTGTTTGCCTCTTGTTTGGTTTTTCATTGTTTGCTTGTTTCTAAAAAATCGAAAACACCAAAAATATTTGTTCTTCTTCTTTGGTTTTGTGAGTTCTTTGCAGGTTTCAGCCATTCTCAGTGGATTTTGGTTTCATGTTATCATTCAAGTCACACAAGTGAAGAGCAATAATGAAGATTAAGACAACTCGAGGAGTGGTAAGAGGTTGGTAACGAACTCTATTTGTTTCATTTTTATACATATACTCATCATTGTGAGCATGCTTAGCCTGGTTGTGTAAGGTGTATGTCATTATGGATGGTTAGTAGTTCTTGCTTGTCTATGATTAGCTCCAGCTTGCTAATAGTTTGTAGCATGTCATATGAATGTTTGTTTGCATTGTTTTATTCATACTTTGGTATGATATTGTGGTACCCTCCTCTGACTGTTCATGTGAATCGACCTGGCACATGCTCACGCATGCATATGACTAATCAATAGTCAGTAAGCCTCGATGATTTATTTTGCCTCGGAGTTCTTGTATAACTTTCATGCCATAATTAGTCTTGTTTTGTTGCAAGCATGATTATGACAGTTATTGCTCTCTCATTTTTCGCTCCCTCTCTACTGCTAGCCTTCACTTGCACTGAGTATGAGCTCTACCTGTGCTTCCAACTCCCCAAAACCAATATTGCCAGCTGTGTCCACCATACCTACCTATTAACATCATTTGATACTTCAGTGCATATTTTATATGCCGTGTTTTCTTCCAAAATAAAATGTTTGTCTGTTTTGAGAAAGTTAGTTAGTAAAGCTCTCACGAACTTGATGGCACACTTTATTCTGTGCACTTAATAATTTTGAACCATTGTGACTAGTCCATGAAAGTTATATGCTTGCAAATCATATGCTGGGAGTCAGCAGAACCGTGCTGTCATGGGGAACGCTTTCAACACCTTTTAGATATATTTATATCTAGTTGATACTTTGCTCTTTTGTTTGCGGATGTCGACGATGTGAAATGAAAGGGGGACTTGTGAGTCCATGGAGTTTGTATTATGTGTTAGAGAAACGCCTAGGCCGCTAGCCTAAGCCATGCCTAATCATGGTGGAAACTTGCAGCATCACCATAGTGAGCTATCTATGAAGCATCCTCAATAAAAAACTATGCATATAGTAAATCAAAAGATTGTTGAGATGCTCATTGTCTGCTTGCCTTGTCATTTTGGTTATGGGAAAGCTCATGTACCATGTGCAAGGGGTACCCCGTTGGCGGTTCTCAATGATATGCAAATACTTACAATGACAAGAACTTGTCTGGACCCAAAAGTTGAGTAGCATGCGGAGCGGCCCTCGCACTCAAGGGACTTGGGATTTCTAGTTTATGTTTTGTCAAGCATATGATTCAGAGTGGACCTCACTTTCACCTTAACCACATAAAGATACTTATGATAGGGGCAATGGGAGCTCAAATCTAATGAGTACCTTCCTTTCAGCATTTGGAAGCCTTTCAAACTTTAAAAAACCGTTTTCACCACCTTGTTGAGTCACCATCTGTTCTATGAGCACCTTCCTGAGAGTATAGTTGTCATTTTTGTGTTTGTTCCAAAACTTGGTTAATTATGTCATGACTTTGATGCTTGTATCTCTGATATCTTTATCTCTAGTCTTTATGTGAACTTTAGAGGTGCCTTGGCATTTATATTGTGCTCTTCAAACAAAGGCAAGCGAGATACCACTCTATCATATCTTATTATGAGCATTGCAATGTTGCTTCTGTTTATGTTTGATGCTACTTATTATTCTTGAGTTGGTTTCTCTTCATAGCTTGCAATGACTATTGAGTAGACTTAGTTGCATACTCTTTATTATGAATTGTCTAAGCATCTACTCATGTGCTGAGAATATTTACATCATATGAAGCAATGTGTTCGTGAAAGGTCTTTTATCGCACTCAGTTTTCAACTGAATTGCTTGAGAACAGGTGAAAGGATCGTATGGGCACCTAGAGGGGGGGTGAATAGGTGCTACTTCAAATTTTACTCTTTTTCAAATTAGGGTTTGACAAGAAAGGTAAATTCTATAGAATATGCAACTATGGTGAATTTACCTATATGTCAATCAAGCACAAACTAACACAACACTAAGCAAGAACAAGTAAGTAAAGTGCGGTAAAGGATAGAAGTAACCAAGAGAGTGGACGCGGAGACACAAGGATTTGTTTCCCGTAGTTCCTTCCTTTTGAGGGGAAGTACGTCTACGTTTGGAGAGGGGGTGGTTTCAAACCACCAACGCCACGAGAGGTCTCCCTTGTTCTCCGATGAACCTCACCCCAACGGGCTCGATTCACCTTCCACTATATCGGCAACCTTCGAGGTGGAAGCCGACACCTTTACAACAAGCTCGGGGCACACATCCACAACTGAATTGGAGGCTCCCAAATACAAGTTCGATGACAACAAGTGATTTGCATGGAATAACATATAAATGTGGCTCCCCCTGACTATGTGTAGCAAGATAATGAAGTAAATCATGTAAGGAAGATAGTATCAACGATAGCACACATAGATCTCACATGAGTTACAATAGGTGTTGCACACAATCACATAGTCATAGACACACATAAGAACAGCAGATAACACACATAAAGTTCAAGTTCGAATATCCAAATAAAAGGCAATAAAGCAGATAGACGCAAATCCCAAATCCCATGCAAAGTGATGAGAATGTCATCTCCCCCTTTGGCATCGAAACGCCAAAAAAGGGAAAATACCTATACCAGCGCCCCAATAACTCAGTAGTCATCGTCATCCTCGTCATCCTCGGCATCCTCATCCTCATCCTGGTCATCCTCACCCTGGTCACCCTCATCCTGGTAATAGTCATCATCATCATCATCCTCAGGGACAGCAGGCCCTTTGCTATGAGGGCGAGAAGAAGAAGTACCCTGGTACCCAAACCCTGAGGTGACATCAGCAAACGTCTTCCAATCCACCAGACTATCCTGTTGAGCATTCCATGCCCCAAATGAGAGTGTATGATTAGACTCTATGGACTGCTGAGCCCCATGCTCATCATTGTATTCATCTTCACCTTCCTCATTATTCGCAGCACCCTGTTCCTTGATTTCTTTGAGAAGCTTCTCAATGCGGCGGTTGCTTTGGTAGGATGCATGCTGCTGCTTGCGAATGTCGACATTCATGCAACAAAGGGTCCTCTCCCAAAAGCTGGCCTTCTTGACCCTCTCATGCACATAGTCTCGAGTCATGGTAGGCATAGGGGCATTGGAGGCATTCTTCCTCCGAACTCTAGGTGGATAGGGAGCCCTCTCCGTCTCAATCTCCTCATCATCATCATTCCCATAGCGACGCCTTGGAGCAGGCCCCATGTGCCCCTTCTGCTGTAGAGAGACTAGAGTGTGCACAGTGAGGTGTGGTGGTATGCCATGTGGAGAATCATGCTCCTGGGAGTTGATGAGCCTCATAACCAAGGGTGCATATGGAGGAGATTTCTTGTAAAGAATGGCATGGAACATCTCCTCGAAAATGAAGTCCATCACATCAATGGGTGCAACATCAGCCTCAGGTCCAGCATTGAAGGTTCGGTGAGTATGGTACAGGAGGTTGACAAGCCCACCCCTGATAGCATCATCATTTCCAGCACTTGGAGCAATAGTGTGACAGAAAATCCTCAGCATAAGGTTGTAAAGGGTCTTGAGTCCCTTGGAACCCCCCACAACACCATCATCATACAGAGGTGCAAGCTTCATCTTGTTCTCCCCCAAAGCTGATGAGTGCATGCGCAGCCCCACAGGGTAGATACACCATGAAAGGTCTCAAACATGACATTGGCAAAGTCATGAAATGTAGCCGTGCAGCGAGTAGTGCCAGTCATCCACACCATGGTCCTGTCAAGATCAGACCCAAACACAACTGTGGCATAAAACTGCTGAACAAGGTGTACATTGTAGTCTTCGCGCAGCTCCATCAAGTTGTAGAGACCCAGCTTCTCACAGATCCACAGGGCATCATTTAAGTAAGGGCTCTGGCGCATTTGCTCAACACTCATGAACTTCTGAGGGCAGACAGGTGATCTGGTGAGTACACCATACACATCCTTCATGAACACAGCCTGTTCTTTCCTCCAGAAACGAGGGTCATCACTGGTACGAGGCAGCGCATAGAAATCTGTCTTTCTCAGCTCACGGTACTCCTCTTTAGACATCTTGGCTAGGGACTGGAGGTTGTCATACTTGGCTCTCTTTGCACGTTCCTCCCGTTCAGCCCTCTCCTGATCCCTCTTCATGTAAGCTGCATCACGTGCCCGCTGTTTCCGGTTGGACGGAGGCATGATAAACTGACCCTGAGCTTCATCATAGCGAGGATTGCCTCTTTGGGACTTGGCCTTGGTACGACGAGGACGAACAGAACCATCACCTGTGAACAGCAGTGAGGGAGATAGCATGGAGATGAGTATATATGTCCCAAAGATGCAGTACAAGAGCTTTGATGCATTTATGGACTACTTTGATTCACCCAACACCGGAGTCTCTGCACCAGATACCGGAGTCTCCGGCTCAGACCGGAGTCTCCGGCCTAGACCGGAGTCTCCGGACCTAAGTTCGGAGTCTCCGGTCAGGAGGCTCGGGTATGAGATGGGAAGACGCTGGTGAGGGTGAATCTAGTAGATCGGGCAATGCAACAAGGCTAAAGTACAGGAGTGCACACAAACAAGTGATTCCAATGGACAAATCAGCAACAATCCTCAAAAACACATCTAGGGATGAACCCTAGGAGCAAAAGGAGAGGAGAGGTACCAGATCTATCCATGGGATTAATTCCTCCGGTGGGAATGACCCAATGGAGGAGAGGGGAAGGTTGGCCGGCGGCACGGCAGATCCCGGGGGCTTCTTGACCTCCAGGGAGGATTTTTGGAGGAGGAGGCGACGGGTTTGGAGGTAGGGGACGGGGTGAAGAATGAGGAGCTGATGTACCAGTTCACCCCGTGCCCCCTTCTTTAAGTGACAGAAATCGTCCAGACCGGAGACTCCGGTCTACACCGGAGACTCCGGTGTTTCTACACCAGAGACTCCGGTCCTCCTCGACCAAAAGTTCCAGGAAAGGTGTTTGGGGACATATATGAGAGATAGATGGTTTTTAAGATAGGGAAAGGGCTTGGGTTTAGACATCAAACTGTGAAGAACCAACAAGAGCCATAGGGATTCAAAAAATGTTCAGAAAAGCTTCAATTGACTAGAATCAAGCAAATGACAAACATGAGTAAATGCCAACCTCTCAAATGAGAGAGGGCGGTGGCCTAGGCCACCATATTTGAGTATACTTGGCTTGGCACCACGAAGATATATCTTGGGTCCATTACCAAAACTCATCATTAAGCTCACATATCACTAAATGATATTAAGAGGAATGATTTTGGTTGCTTTGGGCATAATGGGGGGAGGGATGGTCTAATTAATTAGGACCGCACTCCCCCTATATCCATGCCTACACCTAAGCCAAATATGAGATGAAACATAGGTGAGGGTGCAAGAATATCAAGTCAAGCTCCTTGAATCTACGATATTTAGTTTATTCCTCAAGTAGCAAAACCTTGCTTCATCAAGTGGCTTCGTGAATATATCGGCAAGTTGATCCTTGGTTGGTACATATAATAGATCAATATCACCTCGAGCAACATGATCTCTAATAAAGTGATGGTGAATCTCAATATGCTTTGTCCTTGTGTGATCCACCGGGTTGTAGGCAATCTTGATGGCACTTTCATTGTCACATAGAAGAGGCACTTTGTCACAATGGACACCATATTCCTTTAAAGTTTTCCTCATCCATAGCAATTGAGTGCAAGAACTAGCAGCTGCCACATACTCGGCTTCGGCAGTGGAGAGAGATATACAATTTTTCTTCTTGGAAGACCAACATACCAAGGACCTACCAAGGAATTGGCAAGCCCCGGATGTTGATTTTCGATCATCCTTGTCACCCGCCCAATCCGAATCCGTGTATCCACAAAGAGGAAATGTTGAGCCTTGAGGATACCAAAGACCATAAAATGGGGTATGAACCAAATATCGAAAGATTCTCTTGACCGCCATTAAATGGATATCTTTAGGATCCGCTTGATATCTTGCACACACATCTACACTCAACACAATATAGGGTCTAGATGCACAAAGGTAAAGCAAAGAACCAATCATAGACCGGTATACCTTTTGATCTACATCTTTACCATTTGGATTTTGTTCAAGATGAGTCTTTGTAGCCATGGGAGTAGGAGCTCCATTTAAATCTTGCATTTTGAATCTCTTGAGCATATCTTGAGTATACTTGGCTTGATTGAAGAATGTCCCTCCTCTAACTTGCTTGATCTCAAAGCCAAGAAATACTTTCAACTCCCCCATCAAAGACATCCGGAACCTACTAGTCATAAGCTTTGAGAATTCATCATTAAAAGCTTTGTTAGATGAGCCAAAGATAATATCATCAACATATATTTGGCATACAAAAAGCTCCCCATTGACCCTCTTTGTAAAAAGAGTGGGATCAATTTTCCCAACCTCAAAGCCACGGTCAAACAATAACTCTCTAAGGTGCTCATACCATGTGCGTGGGGCTTGCTTGAGCCCATAGAGCGCCTTATCGAGTTTGTAGACATGGTTTGGGAAGTTGGAGTCCTCAAATCACGGGGGTTGCTTAACATATACCAACTCATTTAATGGACCATAAAGAAATGCACTTTCTACATCCATTTGTTGCAACTTAAAGTTATGATGTGCCGCATAAGCAAGAAGGATACGGATGGACTCAAGGCGAGCCACGGGCGCATAAGTCTCTCCATAATCAATGCCTTCAATTTCAGAATACCCTTGTGCAACCAATCTAGCCTTGTTCCTTACTATAATTCCATGCTCATCTTGCTTGTTCTTGAATATCCACTTTGTTCCAATAACATTGCGGCAATCCTTTGGCTTCTCAACTAATTTCCATACTTTGTTTCTCTCAAAGTTGTTGAGCTCTTTATGCATAGCCTCTAACCAATCCGAATCTTCAAGAGCTCCCCACACTTTCTTTGGTTCAATCATGGAGATGTGAGCTTGGTGTTCACTGAACCTCTTCAATCGTGCTCTTGTGAAAATACATTTCCTTAGATCACCAACTACATTTTGTAGAGTGTGATCTCTTAGTTCCAACATTCTTTCCTTTCTAACTTCGCGACGAGCGTGGATCTCCGTGTTGTTTCTTGGAGGACCCTCTTCATCATTTTGATCCTCGTCTTGACCATCAACTTGACCTTGGTCATCATTGGAGTCATCCTCTACATTGAGAGGCAAAGATTGACCTTGGTCTTGATCAAGTGCTCTTCTAGCATCAATTTGAGCTTGTCTCAAAACAGTTTGGATGGATCTTCCTTGACAAATTGACTTGGCACCACTTGACAACCCATCGAATGGACCAAGCTCCCTTTGACTAGAGTTCACACAATGATCACTATGTTGAGGGTCCACATCTTGTCTTTGGCTTGAGTCAATGTAAGGTTCCCAACCTTTAATAAGGTAGAGATCCCTGTGTTTACAATGCTAGTCCCTGGATCAATAGCTAGCATCCACAGTTAAGATGTAATATCAAGAAACAAAGGTCATAATACAAATTTATAACCAGGAAAAACATAATTTATTACATCTTACATAGCTCATTTGGCTATCTTATTACAATGCAGCAGAATATAACAATAGCATGGGGTCCTTCATCTTCAAAGTGCCACAGGCAGACATGTTGGTTGTAGACTTGTAATCCTAATCAATAAACTTCACTAATATCAAACAAACCTGCAACATAACAAGTTATAGCCACAAGGGTCAATACATTTGAATTGTATTGGCAAGTGATACTATGGTAGTATAGTGGAGTCTATCATCTATATGCAATTGGCTAAGTGGAGCTTAGGCTTGCTTTGCTCAAAATAGATTTTCCTTATCATTTGAAAACACTAAGTTTTTGCTTGACAAAAATCTTTCCCAAGGCATCTCCCAATAGAAATTGGTGATCCTTTCAATCCCTTGTTCACCCACAAGATTTTAACTTAGAAATTGGTATGAGGAGATTCTTGATAGCTTCCATGTCTTGATGCTCAAATTGTCCTTTGCCAGGGACATGGCTAAGTACTTAGATTTTTCACTCTGCAGAGGTTGTGCACTTTCCCCACAAGACTTGGTTTCACCAAGACAAGATCTTTCAGAAGCCTTCCCTTAGACCAGAATGGACGCGCTCCAACCTATCAAACCCCTACCACCAACTGTCCATTTGGCTAAGTTCTTGCAACCTATATGATCCAGGCAGAGCCCATAATGCCAAGTGGCTGCACTTGAAGCTTCTCAACATTTGACATCTCAAATCTCTTTGTTCCTGGGTGGCCATCCACAAGTGAGATACACAAGGTTCACCAGTCCCCTGGCCTTGTGTAACCACTCAACACAAACCATTCCTTCCATTCCACCCAGGTGATTCATTAACTTAGTTGTTTTATTAAGCAAAACACAAGTCCTCAGACTTAGAAATTTTTCCATAGCATGAATATATATTTCCACCCTTGTTTTATACTAGCTAAGCTAAGCATGATAGTAGTAGGAATCTTAACTTAGGAAATTTCTACTATGGTTACATCTACCAGGATTTCCCATGGCATAGTTTACACTTAGCAAGAATTCCATGCAAGTCCTACTTTAGAAATATCACTAATGCATAGTGAAAATAATGGGACAAAAGTATGAAGCATCACTTGCCTTTTTGGTAGAGAGTATAAGTTCACTTCTTGATCTTTGAAATGTTCACACACTTCAAGTCACTACAATTCAATCAAGCAAACAATATTTCAATCTACCATTCAAGCAATTCAACACATAAAATAATAATAACAAAACAATGCATGCAAGCATGATAAAGATTGTTTTATTTGGAGAAGTGGTTTCTAATGGGTCATAAACATTTGAAAACACCTAATGGTCATTTTATAAAGTGGCAAAATCATTTGTAAAAGATTTTACTTCATAAACCATTTTTGATCAAGTCATTATTTTATGTGGTGAAGAAATGCTTTTAATAAGGCAAAATTCTATAGGTTTCACAAAATATGTTTTCAAACCATATAACCTTGTGTTTAGGGTCAGAGAGTTTATTTCCAAAACATTTCTCAAAGGTTTTCTTCCAAAACCATTTTTAATAATTAAACCATATTTTTATTTGACTAGAAATGTTTCAAATCAAAGATTCATTATTTTATTTCACCAAATACATTTTTGAAACCACAATTTGTTTCCTATGGTAAGTAGGTTCAAAACACACCATTTGCCAAATATTTTATCCTCAAAATCATTTTGGAACAAATTTTATATCCTAAACATGCATACACAAGTTTCTGCAAAATCAATCAATTTAACATAAAAATTTTACTAAACAAAGTGCACGGTTGGCTAGGGCTTGTCTTGCTAAATCCATTGATATAAAATTTTCAAAATTTGGACGTGTATATTAAAAGTTATAGATTTTACAAAATCTAGCATCTAATAGATCAAATCTGTTTTAAATCAAACGAGCTGGGACACGTGTCTTGATATTACTCGTCCATACCGTTTCGTCTGGATCAGCTACTCTGGCGCGTTGGATCTAAAGTAGATCGTGTGGCTCAGAAGCAAACATACCCCTTCGCCTAAGTTCTAATCTCACGCCTTCGATCAAGATCTAACGGCTTGCATCTACTGGACAAATATTGGCGGCGCTGGCGGTGGTGAACGGCGGTGGCGCGCTCTGGAAGTGACCTTGCCGGTGATACAGGAAGCTAGGGAGAGAGGGGAAGGGCTCACCGAGTTCGCCGAAGCTTTCTGATGCTCAACGTGCCCTTGGTTGGCGAAGGGGCGCACGGGGGCGATGCCAATTCCTCGCCGAAGTTGCTCACTAGCTCGGGCACGTGTTGACGTTGTCGGGGACGAGCTCCTAGGGCGTAAGAAGGCAAGGAAGCATGTCAGGGAGGTGCGCACGGTCTCGAGGGTTGCAGGAATACTCACCAGAACACGAGGGGCGCTCGGGGTTGGCGTCAGTAACTCGCCGGAGTGGAGGCATACGACGGAGGAGCTCTGTTCGTCGAGGTTGTCGACGCTACAGGGCACGCGCGGCCAAGCGGGCGGCACTGGGAGGTGCAAGAGATGTTGGCGAGCAAGCTCGGGTAGTCGAGGGGGCAAAGCGGTGGCTGGGTCCGCCGGAATTGGCCGGGGAATGTTGTCGGACAGGGGAGCTTCGAGGTAACAATTTCAGCGGCCTGGTGGCTCCGGGGAAACGGGGACTAAGGGGAAACAGAGAGGAGGCGAGGGCGGTTAATAGGGCACAGTCGCGGCGAGTAATGGTCGCGGCATCAACGCGTATTGAATCAAATTTAAAATATGCAGAAACGGTCGGCGAGAGGGGGCGTGGTCAGCGGGGTGGGTGAAGACGATGACTGGGAAGGGTGGGGTCGCTTGGCAGTGAGAGAGAGAGTGTGGGGGTGGGGTCCATGTGTCGGCGACTGAAAGGGTTTCTTTCGTGGTGAGAAAACGATTTCAGGGGAGGGGGTGTGCGGATGGGCTGTTGGGTCTTAGTTGGGCCTGCTGGCTGGGCTGGGTCCTTTAACATTTTTTTTTGTTCTGTTTGTTTTTCTTTTTCTCATTTGATTTTTGAATAAGCAATTCAAACACTCATTTGAATTCAAATCTTTGCCAAATTTTGTGTAGGTTTAAATACTGATTAATAAAACATTCTGATATCATTTTTAGAATAATTTATTTATTCTTTTTAAGTCTTTTAAATATTCAAAAAATAGGCTCTAGCTTTAATTAGATAAGATTTAATAATGTTTTTAAATCTCCATTTAAATTTTTAAACTTTCCAAATCCTATCAGTAGGTTTTTATTTGTTTATTTGGGTTCAAATAATTCATCTTGAATTATTTGGAAAGTATTTATTATGATTCATAAATCATTTGAACTGGGTATTTGTTTTATGTCCAATGGAATTAAATATAGTTTTGATTCCCTAAATTTTATTTGGGAAGATTTATTTTATTTAAGTTAATTAAACAACTTTTTATTCCACTTGGGTAAATTCCAAAATACTATTTTCTTATGGTTTAATTAATCATTTCTAATAGGGGTTTTGTCTTTATTCAAATGGAATTTGGTTTAAGCCCTTTTAATTTATTTTGGAAATTATTTATCCTTTTATTTTATTTGGATTTGGATTCCCTTCATTCCATTTGCTTATGGTCTTTGCCAAGATTTAATTTGGTCTTTAATTATTCCTTATTGAATAATTTCTTTCTTTTTCTTATAAAATCCATATCTTTTTATTTAGAGATCCAAACTTGGTGATTCCAATTTGTAAAATCTTGTTTAATATTTGTTTATCTTTTTAAATCCCTTTAGGATTTATTTGCTCACCATTTGGTATGTATTTTATATAAGTGCTTTATTAACTTTGGAATTTACTTTTCCTTATTTTATTTAAATTCATAAGATTTTATCTATGGCTCCAAATTGAATGAAATCAATTTCTATGGTTTTATAATATTTCTATTTGTCATTCTTGATCATTTGTAAATGTTTGTTGACAAGATTTTATATGGATCAAAACCATAGGCTTGGAGATAACTTGGAAATGATTTTTATTCCATTAGGGTTTAGGGTTTGGATTTATTTTCCAAGTGTTTAAATTTCCAGATGCATTTTATGAGGAATGCATTTCTTTTGATTTGGATTTGTTGAATTCAAACTTTAATTAAAGTTTGTTCAAGATGGGATTTTAAATTTCCCTTAAAAAAGAAAAGTTTCTTTTCACCCTGATTTTCAACAATAATTTATTTTGTTTATTTATTTTTCACATTACAAGATTTGGAAATCTTGGGATGTGACAGTCAATGTCCTCTTCGGTAGATGGAGAATGTTGAGGTTGTGAAGATGAGGGATCCACTCGAGTGGAGCATAGTTCTTCTCGATCCGCCATAAGGGGTTCCTCAACGGGGCGGATATACCCATTCTTCCTATGGCATCCCGAGGCATTTCATCATCTGCATCACAAGCATCAACACGCCCCCCTTGGGGACCATCATATTCTTCGAAGCTCACACTACAAGATTCTATGACGGCTCCGGAGAGCTTGTCATAGATTCTATAAGTGTGAGATTCGAGACCATAGCCAACAAAAATACCCTCTAATGCTTTAGACTCGAATTTAGACAAACGAACACCTTTGATGAGATAGAAACACTTACAACAGAACACCCGGAAATAAGATATGTTGGGCTTGTTACCGGTAAGTATCTCATATGGAGTCTTGTTGATTTTCTTGCGGAAGTAGAGTCGGTTTGAAGCATGGCAAGCGGTGGAGATGGCTTCGGCCCAAAAGTTGTATGGAGATTTAAACTCCGCCAACATGGTCCTAGCCATCTCAATAAGAGTCCGGTTCTTCCTTTCGGCCACACCATTTTGTTGAGGGGTGTATGCAGCGGAATATTGATGTTTAATCCCCTCATCACTAAGGAAATCATTCAAGGTGTAGTTCTTGAACTCGGTGCCATTGTCACTTCTTATAATCAACACGGGAACATTGTATTGCCGTTGAACCAAGTTGATGAAGTCGATAAAAGTCTTTTGAGTTTCACTCTTCAACTTGAAGAAATAAACCCAAGAGTATCTTGAAAAGTCGTCAACAATCACCAAACAATATTTCTTCCCTCCAAGACTTGCATGATATGGAGGACCAAATAGGTCCAAATGGAGGAGTTCCAAGATCTTGTTAGACTTTATTTGGTTCGTGGGCTTGTGAGGAGCGTCATGCATCTTCCCTAGAACACATGCCCTGCAAACACGATCTTTGGCAAAGGAAACATTTTCTTTTATTCCAACTATATGGCCCTCTTTACGGAGACTTTGCAAAGTTCTCATATTGACATGGGCTAGTCGGCGATGCCATAACCAACCCACATCGGCCTTTCCGAATAAGCACATCGGACCTGTAGTGGTTTGCTCCGAGAAGTCCACCACATACAAGTCATGTTCGACGTGCCCAACGAAAGCGACCTTGAGAGACTTGCTCCACAAGAGGACCACAATATCTACATCAATGAAGACGGCAAAGCCCATCTTACCAAGAGCAAGGACATAAAGTAAATTGTATCCAAGGGTCTCAACAAGCATG
The DNA here is from genome assembly GCA_916181665.1 of Avena sativa. Taxonomy (NCBI): domain Eukaryota; kingdom Viridiplantae; phylum Streptophyta; class Magnoliopsida; order Poales; family Poaceae; genus Avena; species Avena sativa. Next base: position 385,182,264 of record OV702284.1, read on the forward strand.
ACGTTCACGAGTGTAATGTCGCGAGCAACCACAACCTTGCCGAAACCCATTACCTTAGACTTTGATTTGTCGGCATATGTCACGGTAATTTGATCATCATTAGGCTTTAACTCCTTGACAATAGACGAGCTTCCGGTCATATGACTTGTGCAACCACTATCAAGCACCCACTTTGACCCTCCGGAAGCATAAGTCTACAAGAGATCAAGCTAATTTTTTAGGTACCCATTTTTCAATGGGTCCTCTTTTGTTAGCAACAAGGGTCTTGGGAACCCAAATAGACCAAGCAATATAACCATCATAAGGACCAACATATTGTGCATACACATCACCATAGTAATCACGCATTAGAACATAGTGAGGGTTAGCACTTCCCGCAAAGTCATCATGTGACATAGTTTTACCACTTGTGGTCTTACTCTCCACAATGGTCTTGTTGGTCTCTCATGCGGGCTTGTCCTTCTTCTTCTTATTGTTCTTCTTCTTGGTTTTGGAAACAAAACCAATGCCCCCTTTATCACCACTACGCCTTTGCTTGCTCAAAAAATCATCAATGGACTTGTTGCCTTGTGGAAATGTGGCCTTAGCAAGCTCCCCCTTCAACCTATCATTCTATTCAAGAATAGTTGTGCTACTAGATGGAATGAAGTTACTAGGTGAAGGAATATTGGCCAATTGAGTTTGAAGCGTTTCATGGGACTTTGTGAGTGACAAGAGTTCACCCTCCAAGACCTTGTGGGCCTTGTTAAGCAAACTAAAGTCCTCGGCAAGTTTTTCATGAACCACACCAAACTCAACCTTGTCCTTTTTAGCTCTTTTGTATTTAGCAATAGCATGATCACGCTCTTTGATGAGTTTGTTAACAATAATGTCATTGGCCTCATCAAGCCCTTCAAGTTTAAATTCAAGTGACAACCTAGTTTCTTGTTCCTCTTCTAGAGCATTGTTTAGAGCCTCTAGCTCAATCATATGTTCATGCCCAAGTTTGCATCTTACATCTAGAAGTTCTTGAGTATGTGAGAGTTGATCTAAGATGTTTCCAAAATGTAGCTTAGCATAACCTTCTAGGTTAGTCATGAACTCATCAAAGGCAATTAATTCCTTTTTAACATCAAGAGACATCTCATCATCAATTTCATCATTATCTAAGTGGGTAGAGCGGGATGATGAGGATACCTCCGTTCCTCTTGCCATAAGGCAAGTGGCGTTATTGGTGGAAGAGTTCTCATTTGGAGAATCGAAGAGTGAGAATGTTGGAGTAGAGGTTGTGTCTAGAGCACCCACACCATGAGAAGTTTCCTCTTCCTCATCTTCAGCATCTTCATTGTCGAAGGAGTACTCTTCATGAGTGATCAAGACAATTTCTCCCGACTTCTTGTTGATGGGATTCTTTTTGATGAAAGGTTTCTTGTAAGGTGCCTTGAGAGTCTTCTTCAACACAAGCTTACCACCATGATCTTCTCTCTTCTCATAGGGGCAACTAGCCACAAAGTGGTAGCGGTCACCACAATTGAAGCAAGTTCTCAACCTAGTGGTATTCTCTCTTTTCCCATTTGGATTGCTTCTCCGTTCCATTTCCATCTTGGCCTTGGCGGGGTTCTTCCAAAAGTTCTTTGCATACAAAGCCATATAATTTTGAACCATTGTGACTAGTCCATGAAAGTTATATGCTTGCAAATCATATGCTGGGAGTCAGCAGAACCGTGCTGTCATGGGGAACGCTTTCAACACCTTTTAGATATATTTATATCTAGTTGATACTTTGCTCTTTTGTTTGCGGATGTCGACGATGTGAAATGAAAGGGGGACTTGTGAGTCCATGGAGTTTGTATTATGTGTTAGAGAAACGCCTAGGCCGCTAGCCTAAGCCATGCCTAATCATGGTGGAAACTTGCAGCATCACCATAGTGAGCTATCTATGAAGCATCCTCAATAAAAAACTATGCATATAGTAAATCAAAAGATTGTTGAGATGCTCATTGTATGCTTGCCTTGTCATTTTGGTTATGGGAAAGCTCATGTACCATGTGCAAGGGGTACCCCGTTGGCGGTTCTCAATGATATGCAAATACTTACAATGACAAGAACTTGTCTGGACCCAAAAGTTGAGTAGCATGCGGAGCGGCCCTCGCACTCAAGGGACTTGGGATTTCTAGTTTATGTTTTGTCAAGCATATGATTCAGAGTGGACCTCACTTTCACCTTAACCACATAAAGATACTTATGATAGGGGCAATGAGAGCTCAAATCTAATGAGTACCTTCCTTTCAGCATTTGGAAGCCTTTCAAACTTTAAAAAACCGTTTTCACCACCTTGTTGAGTCACCATCTGTTCTATGAGCACCTTCCTGAGAGTATAGTTGTCATTTTTGTGTTTGTTCCAAAACTTGGTTAATTATGTCATGACTTTGATGCTTGTATCTCTGATATCTTTATCTCTAGTCTTTATGTGAACTTTAGAGGTGCCTTGGCATTTATATTGTGCTCTTCAAACAAAGGCAAGCGAGATACCACTCTATCATATCTTATTATGAGCATTGCAATGTTGCTTCTGTTTATGTTTGATGCTACTTATTATTCTTGAGTTGGTTTCTCTTCATAGCTTGCAATGACTATTGAGTAGACTTAGTTGCATACTCTTTATTATGAATTGTCTAAGCATCTACTCATGTGCTGAGAATATTTACATCATATGAAGCAATGTGTTCGTGAAAGTTCTTTTATCGCACTCAGTTTTCAACTGAATTGCTTGAGAACAGGTGAAAGGATCGTATGGGCACCTAGAAGGGGGGTGAATAGGTGCTACTTCAAATTTTACTCTTTTTCAAATTAGGGTTTGACAAGAAAGGTAAATTCTATAGAATATGCAACTATGGTGAATTTACCTATATGTCAATCAAGCACAAACTAACACAACACTAAGCAAGAACAAGTAAGTAAAGTGCGGTAAAGGATAGAAGTAACCAAGAGAGTGGACGCGGAGACACAAGGATTTGTTTCCCGTAGTTCCTTCCTTTTGAGGGGAAGTACGTCTACGTTTGGAGAGGGGGTGGTTTCAAACCACCAACGCCACGAGAGGTCTCCCTTGTTCTCCGATGAACCTCACCCCAACGGGCTCGATTCACCTTCCACTATAGCGGCAACCTTCGAGGTGGAAGCCGACACCTTTACAACAAGTTCGGGGCACACATCCACAACTGAATTGGAGGCTCCCAAATACAAGTAAGCTGTCAAGACAAATCAAAGACAAGCTTGTAAGAACCAAATCAAAGTTAGGGTTTCCAAAGAAACACTAGATCTTGGGGGGCCTCAAGTGAATGAGGGGGAAATGAAGATCTCTCTTGGTGAAGATGTAAATCAAGGCCTCCTCCTTCGATTCTCCAAAAATCAATGACTTTGGATGGCTGGATGAAGAGATCTTGTAGATTTAGTGGATCTAATGGGGTTGGTGTTCTTGAGCAGCTCGAGCAGCTGGAGGAAGAAGATAAGGGTCCCTTTTTATAGGCAGCCCCCTCCACGAACCGTTTTCTGACCGTTGTATAAAAGTCAGACCGGAGACTCCGGTCTGAAGACCGGAGACTCCGGTCTACACCGGAGACTTCGGCCAATCTCCGGACCAGCCTCCGGACTGCCCTTCTGACTAACCCAGACCAATTCTGCACCAGCAACACCAGAGACTCCGGCCTTTCAACACCGAAGACTCCGGATTGACCAAAGTCTGGAGACTCCGGACCCCTAGTCAGAATGTCCCAGCCAGGTCCTAAGAAGCACCACCGGAGCCAGAACTGGAAACTCCGGACCGCACCGGAGACTCCGGTCTTGGCAGACCGGAGACTTCGGTCTGGATTTTCCAGATCAGTGGCAAATGAATGTGGTCTTTTCCCAAGAGTGTGTGTGCAGTATATCAATGATAATACCAACCTGTGGACAATAACAAACAGTAAAATGGTCTACTTGTTGTTAACGAACACCAAAAGTGATTATGACAATAAATGCCCTTTCAACAGGCAATAAGCTAAGCTTGGGGGGAGTTGATACGTCTAAAACGTATCTACTTTCTCGAACACTTTGCTATTGTTTATCCTATAAACTTATGTGATTTGTATACAACTAACACGGACTGACGCTGTTTTCAGCAGAATTACCTTGGTGTCTAGTTTTTGTGCATATCGAGAAAAATCCCGGAAAATATGCCAAAAATTATATTTCACCAAAAGATCCATGGAGCCAGAAGACGAGACAGAGAAGGGGCCTCGGGGGCCCACACCCATGCTAGGCGTGGGCCCACCACTGGCCGCGCCTGGGGGGTGCAGGCACCCCAGGCACCCCCTCGGCCTCCCTCTGCGCCTATAAGTTTCCTTTCGACCTAAAACCATGGGGGGCGATAGTTTTCCAGAAAGAGTTCCACTACGCCGCCGCCACCAGAAACCAAGATTCGGATCCAGAAACTCCATTCTGGCACCCTGCCGGGACGGGGAATTTGGAGAGGATCGTCGCCATCGTCATCACCAATGCATCTCCATAAACCACCGATGTTTCCCTCATCCATGAGTGAGTAATCCCCCGCTGTAGGCTTGGGGATGGTAGGGATTGGAAGAATTCTATCATGTAATCGAATATGATTGTTAGGGCATAGTGCCTAGTATCTCTATTAGTGTTATTTGACTTTGTTGCAACTTATTGTGCTTAATGCTTGTCACTAGGGCCCGAGTGCCATGATCTTAGATCTGAACTTATTATTGAATAATTATGATAGTATTGTTTGTGGTCTTATCTGCAAGTTGTGTACACATATCATTGTTCGGATCCAAAGGCCCCAAACTGACAATAATTGGGACAACCGGAGGGGATGGCTGTGGTGTGAGGGTCACATGTGTTCATGGAGTGTTAATGCTTTGCTCCGGTGCTCTATTAAAAGGAGCACCTTAATTGCCAGTAGTTCCCTAGAGGCCCCGCTGCTACGGGCTGGCTGGATAGAAGATGTTGTGCAAGTTCTCATTGCGAGCACGTATGACTATATATGGAGCACGTGCCTAGGATTGTTTAGTACTTGGATGCTTGTTATTATTTATCTACAATGCCCTAGATCTTGAAGTTACATGTTTAGACTCGTCCATGCAACGTCAGTCCATCCAATCCTATGCCTACCACACTCGAATCCTATTGTTTACTATTACTGTTACTATTGCTCTTATTCCACTGTTGCTGTTGCTTTGCTGTTGCTACTACAAACTGTTGCTACTGATGAACTTCTGTGAGCAAGAACTATTTCCAGGTGTAGCTAAACTGACAACTCAGTTGTTAAGGCTTGCAAGTATTCTTTGGCTCCCCTTTTGTCGAATCAATAAATTGGGTAATACTACCCGTGAAGACTGTTGCGATCCCCTATACTTGTGGGTCATCAAGCGCCTAGCCCGTGTTCTCTAGTTTTAGTATTTTTCTGCCTTTGTTTTTTTTGCTCTTTCCTTGTTGGGTGACCTGGCATTGCTGAGGTTTTTCCACCCGGCCTCTTGTAACACTTTTCTTCTATCTAATCAATGAATTTAGCAGTTCTCCTACTAACATTAAAAAAATATTGACTCGCTTGCATTCCATCAAAAGCAGTTGTGTAGTTGTCTGTCTTTAATATTGTTGGCCTCCTAGATTTCACTCTAGGTGAGAATGAGATTGGGCTATAGCCTCGACATGTCAGACTTAGACCATCTCCACCGTGTCAACCCATTGTGAATGCCAAACGTGCTTGTTTTAGTCCATTTGGATCGGCCCACAAACATGAAATAGACCGATGACCTCCTCAGGTTCGTTTGCGGTGCGAGACATTTGATCCACTCTGGAAGATTTTGTCGAGATTTTGAAATTTAACCTAATTTGACATACTCCCTCTGATCCATATTACTTATCATTGAAATGGATGTATCTAGACATGTTTTAGTGCTAGATACATCCATTTCAACGACAAGTAGTATGAATCGGAGGAAGTATATGAATGCAAATAGAAGCAAAGAATAATTTTTGTTACCAAATAAAACACCACTAATTTAGGCAACTAAATGAGTTCACACGCCAAAGAACCAAGCAAAGTGCAAAATGACACTGGGTTTCATACGAGTACATAAAATACAAAATAATATAGGGCAGCGATATCATGCATCATGTTCTTGGATTTCCATTTGCTCCTTCTCAAACCAACCCCTTTGAGATGGGTCCATGATGCTCAAATCAATCATCATGATCCAGTTTTCCTCGGCCATCACTTTGGCCTTAGCTCTAGACCGGGCATTGCTCTCTTCAATCTCAAGAGATCTTTTTTGGAGGTCAATGAAGCATACCATTATGGCCTCTTTCTCTCGGCAAAACCTCTCTTCCCTCTTGGAACTTGTCTCCTCCTTCTCGGCGGTCAACCCCTTCAATATCTCACTCGATACAAGTGATGACGCTTCACGCTTGAGATCTTGCTTGGTGGCCTTGTGTCCCCTTGGCCGAACGGCTCGCCCATCCATGTTTGGTCCATCCTCTTCAAGATCGACGATCGATGATTCCTTGCCATGCTTCTCCAAGCCATCTACTAGATACATTTGGTACAGGGCAAAGCTAGTTTCCTACCTAGGAGTCCTCTTGATCTTCTTTCAACAATGGATCAAAGTGAACATCCACTAGAGACTTTTGTGTTGCTACGTTTAAAGGGTTGACATCATCGTCATCATCTACATATGGCTCCCCTTCAATGTACATTCCATCTACTTGAGTCTTCATCATCATCGACATGATGGCCAAAGCCATTGATGGCGTCTTCGTCCTCCTCCTCCTTGTCATATTTCTATGCTAATTGGACATTACAAGTAGGTTGATGGCTAACGCGTGGTTGACGTGGAGCCTGTTGGGAACCCCAAGAGCAAGGTGTGAAGCAACACAGAAGCAAGTCTTCCCTCAGTAAGAAACCGAGGTTATCGAACTAGTAGGATGAAGGAAACATCACACAGGTGTTGCAAACAACACGGATACCTGCACAACACAAACTCAAGACTTTGCCCCAACTAACAGTGAGGTTGTCAATCTCACCGGTTGCTGTAACAAAGGATTAACTGTATGGTGTGGAAGGTGATGGTGGTTTGCAGCAAGTAAACAATGGAAGATGTATCAATGGTAAAGATTGGACCGAGGTCAATAGTTCACTAGAGGTGCTCTCCTTAGATAAACAACATGGCATGAAGGGTAAACAAATTACAGCATGGCAATTGACAGGAACTGAGCAAGGCATAACAATGCAACACTAGACAAAAAGATCCTATGAGATTCGATTGGGCAATACAACAAGATACATAGACCGCCATCCATCTGCATCTATGACAAGTAGTCCACCTTTGGGTTATCATCCGAACCCCCTCCAGTATTAAGTTGCAAGCAACAGACAACTGCTTTAAGCAAAGTGTGTAAGGTAAACAATCCGCTTGTTCCATGAACAAGAGACCGTTGTTTTCTCCCTAGTAGCAATAGTACATCTACAACCGAAGAGATTTCGGTCACTTCCCTTGGAAACTAGAGGCATGAACCCACTATCGAGCATAAATACCCCCTCTTGGAGTCACTAGCAACTACTTGGCCAAGCTAGCTACTAACAACGGAGAGCATGCAAGATCACAAACAACATAGACATGATAGAATCAAATATACAAAACCATTAATCAATCTGACATAGTAATCTCAATATCCATCGGATCCCCGCAAACACAACATCCATGATTACATATAGATTAGATCTTGATCATGAATGGGGCTCACAAGATCTATACATGAAAGCACAAGGAGGAGATACAACCATCTAGCTACTACATGGATCCGTAGTCCAAGGTGGAACTACTCACGCATCATACCGGATAAGAAGGCCTCCGGGATGATCTCCCCTCCGACAGGGTGCCGGGAAGAACTTCAGATCCCCCTGATCTAGGGACGATGGTGGTGGCGGCTACAGACGGTTTCGTGGAGTTTTGATCGGGGGCCTAGGGATCCTGCATCGAGGGCTTCTTATAGGCGAAGAGGCGAGGCAGGGGTGCCCGGGGGGGCACACCCTGCCCAGGCGCGGGCTAGACTTGGCCGCGCCTGGAGGGTGTGGCCACCCCGTGGCGCCCCTCCGGCTCGTCTTCTGGATTCGTGTTGCCCACGGTAAAATATTGACTTTGGCTTTTGTCCCGTCCAATTCCTAGAATATTGATTTTTTGCCTTTTTGGAACCAAAAACAGAAGAAAACAGGCAACTGACACTGTGGGAACTTGTTAATAGGTTAGTTCCAGAAAAATATATAAAAAACACCTCAAAGTGTAGACAAAGCAAAGCAAAGTAGATACTAAACAAGCATGGAACATAAAAAATTATAGATACGTTTCCGACGTATCAAGAATCCCCAAGCTTAACTCCTGCTCGTCCTCGAGTAGGTAAGTGATAAATGAATAATTTTTGAGGTGACATGCACCATCAAAACCAAGATCAAACCATTTGCAAGCATTAAAAGCTGGGATCAAAGAACTCTAAACATGTGCATGAAAGATGGAGTTCTAACAATAAGACAAAGTAACTATGCATGCAACATGAAAGGCTACAAACAAAGATCATGAATAACATGCATTGAAAAATGTTTATTTGTTTCACATACAGAAACATGGCATAGTGGCAATCAGCTTGTCCATCATAGAGTAGAAAATAGATGCATAGGAAACCTTCAAAGTTCACAAGGGTGACTAGAAACAAATAGCACAATAACAAGTAATATCACAATATGCATCAATCAATAAGTTTTGGGACACTGCACATAAAACTAAGAATGGCAACTATGCTCTCTTAATGGTGCCTAAAGGTAGAAGGTGGAGACTCAATAATAGTGGAAGTAAGGCCCTTCATAAGGGAAGCAGGGATTTCGAGTTTCAAAAAGAGCTTCAAAAAATTATGGTACTTGTTAGCTTTCAGCCCTCATTGCCCCTATCATAAGCATCTTGAAGTGATTAAGGTTAAACTGAACAAACTATGGGGTATATGCTTGACAAAGTATAAGTTGGCAATCTCAAGTCCCTTGAATACGAGGAACACACCTCATGCTACTCAACTTCAGTCACCTGTAAGTTCTTGTGTCGGGGATATGACCCCGGGTACCCCATAGTTGAGGTATAAATGAATCTCCGTAGAGAAATAATCGATGTAATAGAAGGTATGTGTGTAAAAGGACACATATAAATGAAGATATAAGGAGAAATAAAGAAATACTAAAAGAGAAGGGCCAGCCGGGCCGAATTATGCCTAATTCGGCCTAGTACTGATACTCTTGGACCAGATTTACCCCCTTCGGCCGAACCAAGGCTGCAGGCGCCGAATCAAGGAACATAACCGCCTGGGCCGAATCATCTCGTTTGGCCCATCGCATCACCTCGCCCACGCCATGCCAGGGAACCCTCCCGCGTGGGCTGGCAATGATCGAGCCGGCCCACCAGGGGCTAGCGATCCTCCTCCCGCGGAATCACCTCTTCACGCCACCATCGACGCCCTCGCCCGCCATCGTCTCGTCACCTCGGCCAGCACCTCGCCAAACTCCCGCCAACGAACCACCTCGGGGCTTCATCGCTGCATCATCTCCACTTCACCCGGATGGGCCAGACTCAGGGTCATCCAGCCCACCACGGGCTCCTTCAACGCCGCACCCTCACAGCAAATCCGGATGGGCAGGTATCTCCTTCAACCTTGCTGGACCACCGCGGACCGATGCTCCCCTTCACGCTGGGCCTCGAGAGTTAACTCGGTCTGGCCACAGGGGTTGACCTAGTTGGGTTGTACTGACCCGGATGGACTAGACTCAGCCTGGGCCGAATCAAAATAATCTGGCTGGGCCAACTTACAACTCGGCTGGGCCTTTGTCTTTTGCAATCAGGACCAGGCCGAATCTACTAATAAGCAGGCCAAATTACCACTTCGTCTGGGACGTCTGGGCCGAAGTATTTCACCCCGTATCCCTTTTTGTTTATCTCCAGATGCTTCCCTGACCTCCACAAGACCACGCCATCCATTCAAGACAAGGTCCACAGGAACCATGCCGGTCTTGGGACGCCCATGGCTCAGACTGACACGTGTCATGTGGAATATGCTCTTGGCATCAAATAAGATGCTAGGGAATATGCCTGGCATCTCCAAAGATGCCAAGGCATATGCTGAGCATCTTTAGAAGATACCCAGAATATGCCATCTAGATGCCAAGTGTGTAGAACAAGTCTTGTCCCCTGGGCTCCCCTTTATAAGGAGCACCAGGGGGATCGTTACGAGAGAGGCCCCGAAGGGCTCTTCTCCTCTCTGCTCACTGGGAGCTCTCCTTCTTCCTCCTCCACTCTCACGGAGAGATCTAGATAGAGGCATAGGAAATACAACTCAAGGAGCATGTTTGTAGCCACAAGTATGGCAAGATTATAAGAGATTAGATATAGAGAAAGAGGTGTTATCTCCACATGAGAGCCTCAATCCTAAATACATTCTATTTCTCTTTGTTCATACGAGTGCGGTCTTCATTGCATCATCCCTTCCCGGATTCCTCCACGTCCATCGACCCCAACTTTAGCCTACCCATGGCATATGCCGTGATACCACCACGACATCTTGTCATTGTAAGTACATGCATATCATAGAGAACCTCTAATGGGGTACCCCTTGCACATGGTACATGAGCTATCCCATAACCAAAATGACAAGTCAATCAGACAATGAGCATCTCATCGATCTTTTTATTTACTATGTGCATAGCTTTTTATTGAGGATGCTTCATAAATAGATCACTATGGTGATGCTGCAAGTTTCCACCATGATTAGGCATGGCTTAGGCTAGCGGGCCAGGCGTTTCTCTAACACAAAATACATACTCCATGGACTTACAAGTTTCCTCTTTATTTCACACCGGTGACATCCATAGACAAAAGAGCATGATATCAACTAAGTACAAAGTACAAGTGCAATGTTGAAAACGTTCCCCATGACAGCATGGTTCTGCTAATTCCAACGTATAAGTGCAAGCATATACAACATAGACGATACAATGGTTCAAGTTTATTAGGGGCAAAGAATATAAAGTGTGCCATCAAGTTCGTGAGGGCTTTAATCACTAAGTTTTCACATAACAAAATACTTTTTAATTGGAAGATAGCTGAAAACAAGAATATACTTGGAATGGTGTAACACACCATGCATAGGAGTTTATAGTGGACACTTGGGAATAAATGGGTTTCTTGGAAGTTGGAAACATGAGTAGAGCTTACTCATACAAGTGGAGGCTAGCAAAAGACTGGGAGCAACCAACTAAGAGAGCAATAATGGCCATAATCATGCAAAGCGACAAAACATTACTAATCAAAGCATAGAGTGGTACTATAAGTCAAGGACTAGATAATCATAGAGGCTATGATGACTTGTCATAGTCATAACATGGTGTGATCATGTGCCAAGTCAACCCAAACAAATCATCAAAGGAGAATACCACAATACTATGCTTTTGTATGTTAAATCAACGCATAATTTCTTCAAGGCACACTAAGCAATCCCAATTGTTTGGAACAAGACATGCTACAACAATAATCACTAAGCATAAGGTCAATACAACACCTAGCATGTCATGCTAAAGTCTAAGTCACAGTCAATGCAAGCTCCTCTTGCACTTTCAAGCAGGAATTTTCTAGTCCTTTCCAACACCATTCGACTTATTTGAAACAACACAGCGAGAATGGGGGTCCAAACTACTTTATTCAAGAAAACTAAACAAACTAAGCAAAGCAAACGAAAACTAAGACGCTCCAAGAACAACACAACAGTGCCTGAAACAAAAAAACGAAGTGTCTAGACAAACGAAGCGCCAGGGCCGCGCCCTCAGACTACGCTGGCCATGGCTCCAATGGATGGACCCCCAGCGCACCTGGGCTGGCTCTAAGCTACCATGTGACAAGAAGGACATGGCGCTGTTTAGGTCTGCAACGAAGATCACGATTGGAAACGGAGAGACCGCCTCCTTTTGGCATGACAATTGGTCCAATCACGGCCCCATCTGCTTCCTTGCGCCTGACCTCTACAAAATTGCGACCAGGAAGAACCGTTCGGTGGCTAAGGAGATTAACGCAAACAACTGGATCAAGTCCATAGCACGTTTGAGCACTCCAGTACATCTCACTCAATACCTCCGCCTCTGGGAGGTTGTTCATACCACGACCTTGGTGGAGAACCAAGACGACACTGTTAGATGGAACTTAACCGAGGATGGCAACTACAGCGCCAACTCCGCCTATATCGCTCAATTTAACGGGAGTCACCCCAAGTTCAAGGCGGAGAAATTTGGGAAGCACACGCGGAACCGAAGTGCAAGCTTTTTGCTTGGCTTGCCATGCACGGCAAGCTGCTTACAACTGACAACTTGGCAACGCGTGGTTGGGACCATGATCCAATCTGCGCACTATGCTTAAGTGCCAATGAGACGATCGGCCACCTGCTAAAAGACTGCCAATTCACCGCTGCAGTCTGGAGCCCGGCCCAGCTCAGGGACAACAATGGTGGTGTTGCACTGGGCCTGGGAATGCCCTCGGTCTCGGACTGGTGGGATAGCCTCATTGCGGACCACCCTGCAAAGGAGAAACGAAGAATCAGTGGGCGTCTACTCTACGTTCTATGGAACGCTTGGAAGGAAAGAAATTGGAGAATTTTCACGGGCAAAGGACTAACCTACATTGAGGTCGCGGAGATTGCCGAAGAAGATATCAGACAACGTGCTAGGGCTTTCGCTACAGGTGGAGAGGTAATTCCTGCGGAGCCAGACTCGACTAGTAGTTTTTTATTTTCCTTTCACCTTCTGTTGCTTTGGTTCTTGCCTTCTGACATGAACCTTTGCATGAACCACCGCCCTGTACACCTTGTTGGGGCCTTCCCTCTATCTTAATGAAAAGGCAGTGCTCCTGTCGGTTGCCCCAAAAAAAACTGAGCTTTTTATTGATGAAGAATTCGATGCTTATACCTCTTTGATATTTCTTGGGGTGACACCGGGGTGGAATCCCCAAGCTTGAGCTTTCTTCCATTCTTCATCTCATTACATTATTCTCTCTCTGCACCTGAATTTTTTCCTCTATACAAAACTTCACACAATCTTCATTAGCAACATTAGTGTATTCAAAAGATAATATACCCTTAGGCAAAGCTTTGGAACAACAAGAATTTTCACTAAAAACACAAGATACTGTAGCAACTCCTTGAAAAATCTCAATTCCCCAAAAAAGAACTCAAAAAGGAATCAATAAGAAGCAAATGCAAATAATGCGAGAAATCTGTCAAAATAGACCAGCAAGTAGAAACCAATTTTTTTGAAAATCTTTTGTTGCTCAAATAAAAGTGTTGAACTAATGAAAGTTAGCTAACATACTGGGGGATTTATTCATAAATTTTCAGCTCAATTCGACTTACAGAGACTCCTCACGATTTTTTATGGTGGAGGACAGAAATCTGTTTCGGGACAGCAACTTCCCAAATCTTACTTACCTCTCATTAGAGGTCATTCTTGGCACAAAAAACAAACAAAAAGGATAAGGAGAGGCCATTACTGAAGTAATAACTTCCAAGACTCAAGGAAACTCTTGGGTTATCTCCCAACAAGTACATTTTTAATGCCTTTAAGTTAGGCTTGATAGTTTGAAAAGATGCTCACATAAGAAATATGAATTGAAGTAAAAGAGAGCATCAAGAAGCAAATTAAAACACATTTAAGTCTAACCCACTTCCTATGCATAGGAATCTTGTAAAGAAACAAGTCATGAAAGCACAAAGCAACAAGCATGGAAAAGCAAAACAGGTGCAACTTCAAAAATTTCAACATAAAGAGGGGAAACTTAATATTGTTGAGATACATAAGACCATGTTTCCCTCTCTCATAATAAATTTCAGTAGCATCATGAATAAAATTAACAATATAACTATCATATAAAACATTCTTATCATGAGCCACATGCATAAAATGATTATTACTCTCCATATAAGTAGTGGGTGCAAATTCAACAAAATAGCTATCATTATTGTACTCATCACCATAATCATCAAATATGGGAGGCATATTGTAATCACAATCAATTTTCTCCTCAATAGTAGGTGGACTGAAAATATCAATATCATCATTGTAATCATCATAAATTGGAGGTAAAGTATCATCATAGGCAATATAATTTTTAGAATTGGTACCAAAGAGGTTTTCAATATCAAAAGTAGTGTTCTTTTCCCAATCATGATTATTACTATAGGTAACAGTCATAGGAACATCATCACAAGTTTTACCCATAGTAGATATTTCAAGAGAATCCATAGGAGCATAACATTCATCATCCTCTTTTTCATCTAATGAGCTTCCTATTTCAGCAATTTCTTCTTCCATAGGCTCCTGCAAGGCTTTAGTCTCTTCCATTTGTGGAAAGCACATACTAAAATATTAAATAATATAGCCATTTTCTTCCTTGTAATTATCAAAGCAAAATTTAAGTATCTCATAAACCTCAGATTCATAAGGTGCATCATCAGTATTTTCAAGCAAACTGGCAAGTTCAAATGCACCCTTAAAAGCAATAAATTCTTCAATTTGTTCCACATCATAAAAGTCATAATTTCCTTTAACATAGGAAGATATGGTAACATTATCATTATACTCACATTGAAAAGGCAGGTGTTTATACCTCCTACAACAACAATATTTATCAAAGCAATAAGTGATATTATAAGTAGAGCACACGTCTCTAGCAATAGTATTCAACTTATAATTTTGCTCCCATAAGTGTTTTCCTTTTTGTGACAAACGGTGCTCCTTATAATAATACTTTTGTTCTTCCGTGAACCCACCTTGCCAATAAGAACTAGTTTCAAAGAAACCATCCATTGATAGAAAGCATGACCAAGCAAGGCAATAACATACCAGCAACTAGAGTAGGAACTATTTTGTGTGTGTGTTTTGGAATAGGGAAAGCAAACCAAACTAAACTATTTTTTTTGGAGTTTTTGAAAAGAAGCAAACAAAACCAAGCAAACTAAAAACAAAGTAAAGATAAAGGAAGTGGAGGACTCCCCTTGTGAAGACGTCCTTAGCCTCCCCGGCAACGACGCCAAAAAACTTGATGGCTAACACGTGGTTAACGTGGAGCCTGTTGGGAACCCCAAGAGCAAGGTGTGAAGCAACCCAGTAACAAGTGTTTCCTTGGTAAGAAACCGAGGTTATCAAACCAGTAGGAGGAAGGAAACGTCACACAGGTGTTGCAAGCAATGCGGAGACCTGCACAACACAAACTCAAGACTTTGCCCCAACTAACAGTGAGGTTGTCAATCTCACCGGTTGCTGTAACAAAGGATTAACTGTATGGTGTGGAAGGTGATGGTGGTTTGCAGCAAGTAAACAATGGAAGATGTATCAATGGTAAAGATTGGACCGGGGTCCATAGTTCACTAGAGGTGCTCTCCTTAGATAAACAACATGGCATGAAGGGTAAAAAAATCACAGCAGGGCAATTGACAGGAACTGAGCAAGGCATAACAATGCAATACTAGACAAAAAGATCCTATGAGATTTGATTGGGCAATACAACAAGATACATAGACCGCCATCCAACTGCATCTATGACTAGTAGTCCACCTTTGGGTTATCATCCGACCCCCCTCCAGTATTAAGTTGCAAGCAACAGACAACTGCTTTAAGCAAAGTGTGTAAGGTAAACAATCCACTTGTTCCATGAACAAGAGACCGTTGTTTTCTCCCTAGTAGCAACATCACATATACAACGGAAGAGATTTCTATCACTTCCATTGGAAACTAGAGGCATGAAACCACTATCGAGCATAAATACCCCCTCTTGGAGTCACTAGCAACTACTTGGCCAAGATAGCTACTAACAACAGAGAACATGCAAGATCACAAACAATACAGACATGATAGAATCAAATATACAAAACCATTAATCAATCTGACATAGTAATCTCAATATCCATCGGATCCCTGCAAACACAACATGCATGATTACAGATATATTAGATCTTGATCATGAACGGAGCTCACAAGATCTATACACGAAAGCACAAGGAGGAGATACAACCATCTAGCTACTATATGGACCCTTAGTCCAAGGTGGAACTACTCACGCATCATACCGGAGAAGAAGGCCTCCGGGATGATCTCCCTTCCGGCAGGGTGCCGGGAAGAACTTCAGACCCCCCCGATCTAGGGATGATGGTGGCGGCGGCTACAGACGGTTTCGTGGAGTTTTGATCGGGTGCCTAGGGTTTCTGCACCGGGGGCTTCTTATAGGCAAAGAGGCGAGGCAGGGGGTGCCCAGGGGGCCCACACCCCGCCCAGGCGTGGGCCAGGCTTGGTCGCACCTGGGGGAGGGGTGTGGCCACCCTGTGGCGCCTCTCCGTCTCGTCTTCTGGATTCATGTCGCCCACGGTAAAATATTGACTTTGCCTCCTGTCCCGTCCAATTTCGAGAATATTGATTTTCTGTCTTTCTGGAACCAAAAACAGAAGAAAACAGGCAACTGGCACTGTGGCAACTTGTTAATAAGTTAGTTTCAGAAAAGATATAAAAAACACCTCAAAATGTAGACAAAACAAAGCAAAGTAGATACTAAACAAGCATGGAACATCAAAGTTCCATAAAAAATTATAGATACGTTTCCGACGTATCATCGGTTCCACATGTCAAGGCACGGTGAAAAGATAAGTTGCAAGCATACATGGACGGCCTGCGCCTGGACAGTCATTTCGTCGAACAAGTTGTGGGGCACGGGCATGTTCGCGCTAGGAATCACACGTGGCCACTTGTCAGTCTCCGGTGTCATGTCTCCTTGAGGTCGAGGCCATGCAACGAGTTGTCCGACATGGAAGAGATCTCCGGCGACGTGGAATAGGATCCACCGAGCCGAGATCGCACCATGACATGCATAACGGGAGCGCCCGACGCCTCCGTCGGTGTAGTTGGTGAAGGGTTGAAGAAGCGACCACACGCTCAAGGACGGCATCGAGCTTGTCAAATAAGTGCCTGCAACACCACTGCCGCTCACCTGGATTAGGGACGGCAGTGAGTGCCTCTTGCTTTATCAGGACAACGGCCTGAGCGACAGCTCGCTTAGCAATGATTCTAGAGTTGGCCTTGGCACGAAGGGCTAGGATGAGCTTGGCCTCTTTCTTGCGTTTGGCGTCGGCTTTGGCTTCGGCCACGTGCACCTTGATCGCTTCTCTCCGACCGGCACGCTTCCTAGTCTCATTTGCTCGCTCTGCCAGCGTCATCTCCTTCTTTGTCTTAAGCAGGGCCTTGCATTGGGGGCGGCTAGGGTGGTGGCGACGACGTCCTCCATCACTGGCTAGGGCTTGGGCGACAGGGCTGGTGAAGTTTTATGGAAGTGAAGCGAGTGGAAGTGGCTTGTATGACTGGTTCGTTTGGATCGTACTCCTAAGCCAAATCCCCTATCAATAGGACACGTGCGCACTACCGGATTGTCCGTTTGGGTCGTCGGTGCCTCGTGGACACACATCTTCTCTTCCTTTTAGTTTATTTGAATACTCTAACATTCACCTTGTTTTATTTCAGGATTTCCCAATGAAGTAAAAATTGGGGACAATGAGAATTAGTGGTCTATATTAAAATTCACACGTGTCTAAAAAATGTTCCTAATAATTAATCTATACTATTAAAAAAATTGAGACCGTTCGATACCCGAGGAAATTTCCGTCTGCCGGTAAAAGACGGTTTTGCCCCTGCCGTTTGGACTAAATCACGCACGTTGCCACCGCTAAGTGAAAACTAAACCGAACAGTTCCTGCCGGATGTGAGCGGAACGAGGCGAGAACGACGCGCCCGGGATTGCCGTGACCGGCCTTACGTCACAGGTGTGGAGGCCCGTGGGGAAGGACGAGCGGGGCGACCGGAGAGGTCGGGAGAGAAGGAGGCGGAGGGGCGACCAGAGGTTGACGTGGCTGAAACGGCGCACTGGTGGTGCCCGTACTGGATGGAGGAGCCCTCGTACCGACGACCTGGTCGGCGGCCACGGCGGCAACCAAAACGCGGCACAGCAGCCCCTCCTCTTCTGAGGTACATGGGGCACAGCAGCGCCGCCGCCTCCCTCCCCTCCGGTGATCCCTTGTCGAATGCCATCGGCCCGTGTGCCGTCATGGCGGCGGGTCAGTATTCGCGTGGTGTAGGATAGGGACGGACGGACCCCTTGGGTCCCTTGGTACTGCGTCATCTTGCAAGGCACGTCATAAGATCGGTTGACGAACTAGAGAATGGGGAGGTGGGTGGCGTTTCGGGGAGGGTGGGCGGCAGGTTGGAGGGAGACATGGTTGAGGGAGAGAGGATGGAGAGAGACAGCATCAGCGACAAGATGAGATGAGTATTAATCTTGTAATTCTGTCACTGCTTGGATTCCAGTGGATGTATCGGGATATTCTACTATCTACTGCCTAGGGAGAACGCGGCACTGCTGCAACAACTAAGCTTGGCAAATTACTACTTAGCTGATTGTCGGATTTCAAAGGCTAATCTGAAGATGGTTCAGGGCTTGACAGATTCATCTCACCGTCCGACAGCTTGACAATATCAGGTCCTATTGGAAGACTATCTAAGGTGATGCAAGAGTGTATAATCCGTGTATGCATTGAGCAATCTATGACTGCAGATTGAAAAGCACTACCATAATGTAGTAGACTTTATTCTTGAACTTTCAGTTCAATAACTAATTTAAAACTATAGCCACGGTTGCCGGTGACGATGAGGACGAGTTCATGTTGAGGATCAAGGCTGACAGTGCGGGCATTGGATGGAGCAGCTGGTGTGTGCAGTGCAGGGAACATGGAATTTCTGATAGACATGTCCATTGAGATGTGCATGCTGCCGTTAGCACTGGTTTGAAAGAACTACACAAGCCGGTAGGTTTGTGAGCACATATTGAATCATCTTACAACAAACTGTAAATGTGGGCACTTGTGTGTGGAATATGGGCAGTAAAAAAATTACAACCAAATCAACCATTTGCCATGCGTATTAAATCGGTTAATCAAGGATTGGATCAGTGTCATCACATCGAAGGAGATAAAAAACGACTTGTGGGAGGATGCGACGCGCCACCGATTTCAAAGAAACTGAAGACCTACCAAGGATGCCTCGTGATCACAAAATCTGATTCCGAACGAATTTTTAGTTTTAAATTTCTATAAAACTATTTATCAATTGTCGACCCGTTGCAACGCACGGGTATTGTGCTAGTATTACTAGTAGTATGATAAATTTTCCGAAAAAAATAGAAGTACGTATACTAGTATGATAAATAAATAATTCAAAAGATACAAATTTTGCACGGACCTACCTGAGAAATTCTGAACCGAGTATTAGCAAAAAACGAAACAAAACCATGGCATAGAACCGTGCTTCACTCAACGTCTCAACCCTAACCTTCCCCTCTTCACCCTCCGCCGCCCTCTCCCGCGCCTTGCCCCTCCCTGTCCGAAACGCCATCTTCCACGGCCTGCGTCCGTGCGCCGCCACCAAGCATGGCAACGACGGAGGTGGACGGGGAAGCTCGCCCGTTCCTCCTCTTCTCCAAGCCGTCCAGTCGCAGGACCGAGCCTCAGGCCGCCCAGCCGAAACCCCGCAAATCTGACCCCACTCCCGCCGTCCAAATCGACGACGGCGGCTCCGGCGACTCTGACGCCGACCCGGCGCCTACCCTCGTGACAGAGCACGGCGACTCGTGCAACGCGGACGGCGCCGCCGCCGACGCTCCCGCCTCCTTCGCAGACCTCGGCCTGTCGGAGTGGCTGGTCGACGTGTGCAGCTCCCTGGGTATGCGGCGCCCCACGGCCGTGCAGCGGCGGTGCATCCCGCGCGCCCTCGCGGGCGAGAACGTGCTCGGCATCGCGGAGACGGGCAGCGGCAAGACGGCCGCGTTCGCGCTTCCCATCCTGCACCGCCTCGGGGAGAACCCATTCGGCGTCGCAGCGCTCGCGCTCTCGCCCACGCGGGAGCTCGCGGCGCAGCTCGCCGAGCAGTTTCGCGCGCTCGGCTCGCCGCTGGGGATCAGGTGCCTCGCGGCCATTGGAGGGTTCGACTCGCTCGGGCAGGCCAAGGGACTCGCGCGCCGTCCCCACGTCGTTGTCGCCACCCCTGGCCGCATCGCCACGCTCATCAAGAACGACCCTGACCTCGCCAAAGTATTCGCCCGGACCAAGGTAGCACACTGATTTCGCTTTTTAAGCCGCAATAGCAAATATATTTCTTCTTACTGTGCTACTGCTTGCTCCCATATATTAAACCATACATGAAATTCTCTCAAAATGTATTTGGTTGTTGCCATTGATGGAAAAACACATATGCCTTCATATACACAAGACATGTTTATCAATGAGATTCATGGTACAAAAGGAGAAAAGTTCCTTTAGTATAGAGAATTGTAGAGAGGTGGTGAACTTTTGCTAGTAAACCTGCATAAAAACAGAGGAATGCCGCATGCCTATGTTTAGTGATCAATTGAAGTATAGCTCTTTGCTGAGGTGTTTTCTTAGCATCAGGGTTTAGCAGATTTCACTGAAGTTTAGCAGATTTCTTGTATTATGTTATGTGTGCCCTATGTAAATCGTTGTTTTGGGTACAAGTGTGAAAGTTCATGGTTTGGTGTTGCGTTCACAGGCATGCTTATTTGGGTAATCTGTGTTCTTACAGTAGGCAATGTACTTGTATCTTAAGCAATATTTAGACCTTTTTAGTACTTTCTCTTATGGTAGTTTCAGATTAGTAATGTGTGTTGTCTTTTCTATCGCAGTTTCTTGTGTTGGATGAGGCAGATAGAGTTGTAGATGCCAATTTCGAGGAGGACCTGAAGATCATATTTGATTGCTTGCCAAAGAAGCGGCAAACATTTCTATTTTCTGCAACAATGTCAGATAATCTGCGTTCTTTGCTTGAGCTTTCGGGCAGCAAGTCATACTTTTATGAGGCATACGAAGGGTTCAAGACTGTAGAGGGCTTAAAGCAGCAGTATATCCATATACCTCCTGATGGAAAAGAGCTCCATCTTTTGTATCTCCTGTCAAAAATGAAGGAAGATAATGTACGTTCAGCCATCGTATTTGTTTCAACTTGCAGGTTTGCTCCCCTACACATAATTAGTTATTGTTGCATTAGTGTTAGGTTGCACAGGATAGGATCAGAGATCCCCATTTGATTTTCATGAGCCTTTTTATTTCGTTTTGATTTTCCCCCTATATCAGTGTTAAGTTATGTAAACCAGAAATGTGCTGTTTATATTGTTTTGGCTCATTCAGAAGTGCAAACTTGTGCGACAAAAAATTCTTACTATGCAAATATCTCCACAGAATGTCTAAGCTTTGCAATTTTGGTGTACTCACTTCTGCAACAATTGTCAAGCCCTGTATTTGGAATTTCCTTAGAATTATTCTTGTTAGATGATTCTGATAGAATGCTGTGTGTTACTTTTACCCGTACTTTATGATCCTTTTGAAGTTCAATGCTTTCTTCAGATGTTGCTAAAGTCAATTGTATTGTTATGTAGGACATGCCAATATTTGGACTTTGTGTTGCAAGAGCTTGGTCAACCGGCTGTTTCCTTGCACTCTCACAAGGCTCAGTCGCAAAGGCTTTCAGCGTTGCATCGTTTTAAGTCTGGTCAGGTCCCTGTCTTGATCGCTACTGACGTAGCCAGCCGTGGGTTGGATATCCCAACTGTTGATCTTGTCATCAACTACGACATTCCAAGGTGTCTTATACTAGCTTTATATGCAATATTAAGTATTCGATGTCGATATATTTTGATGAATGTTAAAATCTGACCTTTTCTTCTGATAGGTTTCCACGCGATTATATCCATAGGGTGGGGCGTACTGCAAGAGCTACTAGGGGAGGGCTCTCTATAAGCTTTGTGACTCAGGTTTGCGGAATGCCGAGCTTACATGATATTTTTCCCTAATCTAGTTCCCCTTTCCCCCATACATCTAAAATAAAATCTTGAGCATGCTTTCCAATAAGAAAACTCCAGCTTACAAGTCATGTTCACATGTCAACATTGATGGATAACAGATTATCATACTATTGAGAGTTCATATGTATGCGTCAAAATTTATCTAGGGGCTAAGGAGATCTCCACAGAAGCTATGAAAACTACTTTGAAGTAACTTGAAATATTTCAGTGGAAGGAGTAACACTAACCACCAGTCATGTACATCAATCAGAAATCACACTTCACATAGTTATGAAATTTATCTGCCTGCTAGCTCTTGTATATGGAGGCACATGATAGAAGTGATTAGATGAAAAATATACATGGTAGGACTGCACCAAATTTGCTTACAAACCAGTGGTCAGCTGTTCTTGTCATGCTGTTTGTTCTGGTAACAAAATAAATTCTTAGCGAAACCTGCATGCTTATTGTTGTGTCTCTGCAGAGGGATATATGTCTCCTACACGAGATAGAAGATGAGGTGGCGCATCGATTTGATGCATATGAGTGCGACGACAAAGAAGTCACCAAAGACATTACAAAGGTAGTATGTTACATTGTGGATTGATATCCCAATATCCGATTTTATATCAAATCTGTGCCAAACTGATTTTTTTGCCGGCTATCTCAACACTTCAGGTATTCAAAGCGAGGCGTCTTGCGAATATGAGGATGGCGGACGAGGGCCATGAAGATAAGGTTCAAGACAGAAGAGACCAGAAGAAACGGGATCATGCAAGAAAGCGCAAACACGAGGAATGAACCTGGCTAGGGGGGAGGGTTGGTTACCTACAGTTGCTGTGTGGGCCTTCCAGCTGGAGGATAGTCAGTTTTGATGGCCTATGCGCCGATCTCATCTAATGGACTGTTCTCTCGTAAACGGGATGAAGAAACTGGTGAAATTTTGTACCATGCCTGTAAATCGCTAGATCGAGTAGATCAGAACAGTCAGTCGAGCAGATGTACTAAGTTTGTTCATGACTAGTATCGTGATCCTGGTGAATCAGTGTACTCAGCCATTATTTCTTGGTAATGTGTGGCATAAGAATTCTATCTGAAGTTGCTGACAGTACTCAACGTGGACAGCTGTACAAGAATGTTATTTTTCACATGTTGCAAAAGAATGTGATTTTGTCTGCAAGAAGATTGGTACTCTGTATTTCGAATTGTTTGTTGAAAGAATTTCCATATTGAGCTTGGACCTATAAGAGTTCAGAATTGAATCTATTTACTTTCTCTGATCCATATTAGTTGACTCATCTTTATCTAGATACGAATGCATTTAGACTAGATACTTCTCCCTCCGTTTGGAAATATAAGATGTTTTAGGTTTGTGAATGATATGTATCTAGACACCTTTTAGTGTATTGAACCTATACACTAAAACATGTCTAGATACATCTTTTTCACAAAGCTAAAACATCTTATATTTTTAAACGGAGGGAATAGATAGATATGAATCTGGAAAAACTTAAGTCAACTAATATGGGTCGAAGAGACTATTAGAAAGAAGATGTTTTATCTTATGGTAGCCTGCTCCAGTCCCTGTGCCAAACTGTTGTTGGTTCCTTGTCCTTGGTCTCTTCTTCATGAATAGGGTGTACATGGAAGGGGAAACGCCCCAGTTCCACGAGTTAACGATGTCATTAACGACGAGCACCACGGACGTGCTGTTTTGGGCCATTAGTGTCACTCGAGTGGGCTGGTAAACTTCTTCTGCGGGCCTTGCTGGTGCGGGGAGGCAGCGGAGCGAAGCAGAGCGTTTAGGCGCGTTTAGTCCCACATCGGCTAGCTAAGGCGGGACGGCGCAGGGAGCTGGGCTATATAAGAGGGCAGGGTGCGTGCTGAGGAAGGCACGCAGCTGCGTGGTGAGCACAAAGCGAACTATTCTTTCGCCTTTTACTAAAGAATACCGTGTGCACGCCACACTAAGCAGCATACGCTAATTTTTTAAAGGGTGTTTTCTCTTTCTGAGAAAACCCCACCAATTCTAAATTAATTAAATTTTGGCTCGTTGGTTAACATTGGGGAGCGAGCGTCGCTAAACCTGACCCTCAAAGGCACGGATCCTGCGTGGTGCCCTTGTGCACGCCGCACTAATCAGAGTGCGCTACCTTTTTGGATGACGCTTTCACTTAGCCCAACCCCAACTATTTGGTAGTTAGAAATTTGAGCGAATACGTATACTATAATAAAAACATTTACGTGCGCGTGCAAAATTTCGAGTACTTAAATGACCATGGTCTTTTGGCCGGCACAAACTCTGCTTTTCCATCGACATGAATCAGTGGCACGCCACTAGAGGAGCGTGGTGCATGTACTACAAAAAAGTACGATCCGGTCCGTGCGACGCATTATACCGATGCAATAAAGTACAATGTATACATGGAGTTGGTTCATCTCATTTTAGCATGTTTGGGATGACGCAAGGAAGAGCAGATTCCAGATGGAGAGACACTGATCTGCTTCCTCACTGCCGAACCGATCGAGCGGGTAGCGCAGCACCACTAGGTGGGTGCTACTCCCACTAAGTACCTTTGCTACCCTTCCGGTTGATGGAGAACGAGGAGCACAATGTCCCGCTGCTTGCGCCAAGGCAGGCAGCGTCAGCGTCGGCGTCGGCGGGGGCCGAAAACGGCGAGTACACCGTGATCCGCGGCGGCCATGCAGGAGGAGAGGCGGGGCTGGGGCAGCGGCTGCTGGAGGAGAACCGGAAGCTGTGGAAGGTGGCGGGGCCGGCCATCTGCACGCGCTTCTCCGGCTTCGGGGTCACCGTCATCAGCCAGGCCTTCATCGGCCACATTGGACCCACCGAGCTCGCCGCCTACGCCCTCGTCTCCACCGTCCTCATGCGCTTCGGCAACGGCATACTGGTAAGTAAACTACCCAGGCTTGTTTACCTGGACTCCTGATCTGCTTCTGATACTAGTACTCTTCTTCCTCCCTCCTACATGTTCTTGAGGTGGGTCGATGATGCATAATCTTGTAAAATATTGCCAAGAACACAACTAGTTAGCCACAGCAGATGAACTCAATTATGGTGGAGGAATAAGGGCTAGTTTGGTTTATAGGAAAAGTGGAGGAATAACATAGGATTAGGAATATATCATACAGATGCACTATTCATAAGTTTGGTTCAAAAAAATTGAGCAAAGGAAAAAAAAACGCAGGGAAAACTCACTTCGATCTCAGTTTCAAAGAAAAAACACTTGGACATCCTTTTCAAATTCCTACGCAGGAAGAACGAGAGTACAAGAAAGACTGATGTATCCAGTGGCATACTAACAGCCTAATTTTTCCTTCTCATGTCATTTGACCATTTTTTATTAGAAATGCTCCTACATGTGAACCAAACAACCAAGTTTACAGAATTACCGTGTTTTTCAATCCTGGGTTTTGCACGTCCTATTCCTGAGTTTTTCATATTCCTGTGTTTTTCGAATACTACAAACCAAACAGGCATTAGTTTCACCTTAACATAAACAGATCTCAATCTAGCTATATGTAGCATGCACATTCCATTTTTCAGCCTCAACAAATAATAATTCATCTAGCAACATGTTTGTGTTTCTTGTGCCATCACCCCCCTTACTTTTCATGCAAATCTCGAACCTGGCTGTTCCGGCGCCTGACATTACTGTGCGTCTTTGCTGGGCCATCTAGCAACATAACAGAGATTTTCAGAGTCTTCGCTGCAACAGGAACAAATTTCTGCAAATGAGAAAACACTGATGGTTCTAACACTTCATTACTGCTCGTAAACTGAATGCAGCTGGGCATGGCGAGTGCGTTGGAGACGCTGTGCGGACAGTCGTACGGCGCGAAGCAGTACCACATGATGGGCATCCACCTGCAGCGCTCCTGGATCATCCTCAGCAGCTGCGCCGTAGTCATGCTCCCTATCTTCCTCTTCACCGAGCCTCTCCTCGTCTTCATCGGCCAGGACCCTAAGATCTCGGCCGTTGCCGGGGTCATCTCGGTCTGGTACATCCCAATCATGTTCGCCAACGTCTGCAGCTTCACGCTCCAGATGTACCTGCAGGCGCAGAGCAAGAATAGAATCATCGCCTATCTCGCGATCCTCAACCTTAGCACCCATATGTTCCTGTCGTGGCTCTTGACCGCCAAGTTTCAGTTTGGGCTTGCCGGGGTCATGAGCTCCATGGTCATCACCTTGTGGATTCCTGCGTTTGGGCAGCTCATGTTTGTGTTTTGCGGTGCATGCCCTCTCACATGGACGGGGTTCTCCTCCCAGGCACTCACCGACCTCTTCCCCGTCGTCAAGCTCTCTTTATCCTCTGGTGTGATGCTCTGGTAAGAACAAGCTTGAGTTTTGAGTATATATATGCAGTTCCAGAAATAAAGAAAGAAGTTGTACGCATCTACTTACCAAAGTACGCGCCTATGTTCAATACTTTACTGTCCATATCAAAATTTTGGTTGCACCTAGCAATGATACATGTTTCCCCTGCTTGCCTCTTCAGTTTGGAAACGTGGTATAGCACAATATTGGTGCTCCTAACCGGGTACATGAAGAATCCAGAGGTTACACTTGACGCTCTTTCGATATGGTAATCTTTACTAGTACTTTGCTTCATAGTTCACTATGCCAATGTTCTTGAAGTTTACATAATATTTGGTTCTCCACTATGGATATTCCTATTAGTTCAAAGAAAGGTAACAATTCACTGGTGCATATATGCCAACGCATAATTTCATACCGCTTCCTTGTCACTACGTACGAATTAATTAGGTATTGTGATTTCTATATGTGAAATATGCAGCCTTAACATCAATGGTTGGGAGATGATGATTTCTATTGGCCTCTTGTCCGCAACAGGGTAACTTCTTGATATAAGAGCGTATCATGTGATTGAATCAGCTTCATAAATTTGATGATAATGATTTGGTGTGTTATAGAGTGCGTGTGGCAAATGAGCTCGGAGCTGGAAGTGCAAGAAGGGCAAAGTTTGCCATCTTAAACGTCGTCACCACTTCTTTCTCAATAGGGCTTGTGTTTTTCGTGTTCTTCCTTTTGTTCCGAGGAAAGCTTTCATACATATTTACAACGAGTGAAGAGGTAGCTGCCGCAGTTGCTGACCTGTCGCCTCTTCTGGCCGTCTCCATCTTGTTGAACAGCGTTCAACCAGTGCTATCAGGTTTGCTTCAGCATTTGACTGAATTCCCATAATCATTTGATTTGGTCTATTTTTCACGACTATTTGCTTGTTATGTCAATAAAGATACATATGGTTTACTGAAACTATAACCTTGTTTGAACATCCGGAAGGTGTTGCTGTTGGCTCGGGTTGGCAAAGTGTAGTTGCATATGTGAACATCACAACATATTACTTGATCGGTATACCTCTTGGAGCAATCCTAGGTTATGTCCTTGGATATCATGTGAAGGTAATATGATAATGTTGTATCAGTCAATCAGTTACTAAGCTCACTATCATTGTGCGTCCTGACTCTCCTTGGTTGCTACTATAGGGCGTTTGGGTTGGCATGCTGCTCGGAACACTGGTTCAAACAATCGTACTTCTGTTCATAACAATTAGGACTGATTGGGATAAACAGGTACGCTTGGCTAACTGTTCGATCATCATTGTACTCCGTTGTTACCTAGAGTCTTCATATGGCTTATCTATTAAAACAAAATTTCATTGTATAATTATATATTGAGTGCTAGATTAGTGTTTGAGATATACTCAATTATGGTTTTTCATCTAATTTTCAGGTAGAGGTTACTCGGCAAAGACTGAATAGATGGTTCATCGATGGGAACAGAGAAAAAGCAGCTTCAAGTGGAAGTCCATGAGATCAAAAAATCTGGCACAACCAATGAATCGCCATGAATGGAGAACTTGCATACTCTGCTTGATCCGAGTTTGCAACCTTTCAGAGGATAAATACAACTTTTTTCAACATGTCAAGAATGAACCAGCAGAACTTTACTAGTCCAAGACATGCCAGGGGTTGCGCCTCAAGATGGAGCAAGTGATGTGATCGTCAGCAACAAGTGATGCATGCTCCACTGGAGGAGGAAAAAGGATGTTACCCACTTGATTTCCAGTAATCTCTGCCACTACAGCAGTGAACAGTGAAGCTAGTGGGATAAGTGTTGTTATGATTGGTAAACATGTTATTTTTGCATTAATCGCGTCGACGAACAACCGCATTAGGTTGGTCTTATCATCTCATATCTTGCTAATTATTAAAAGAATTAATCGTGGTGACAACAGCACTATCACTAGCAAAGTTGGGATGAATCTGCCGCGAAGCATATACAGTAGTGGAATACGATGTATGTCGGGAGTGTGTTAGAACATGCTTGATAGGTAGACTGAACAAACGGAAACTGATGCGAGACACGAACCGAGATGGAATGCGTCGGCGACTGGCGAGTCTCCGACAGATCCGTCGGCCAGTCGCCCCTCCTCCGGGCGCCATCGGGATATCGGATCGCCGGCTGCTACTCTCCCCTGGATTCCCACTACATGGGTCGAGGTCGAGGCCCCTCGGTCGGCGTCATCGATGGCCCAGCACCAATCTGCCTCCGCCGTTGAGCAGCGTAGCAGCACGAGGGAAGCGGCGAAAAGAGGGATAAAAATGGATTTACTGGAGTACTTAATTTAGAGCATTTCCACTCGTCCCCCAGCGCAGCCTTGATTTTGGACCGTTCGTGAGAGCGTCAGATTGGTTCACCAATTGGAACTTGGGAGGATGTATGCTTCCGGTCGTGTATCCAAGATAAAATAAGTTTGGTATTATTTGGTGACAAAATCATAATTATGTCTTAGTGCTGTAGTACCTGACTTCAGGGTTGTCGTCGTCGTTGCTTGGCGTGCGCAGTTAGAACCCTAGCTCTTCCCCGGTTTACAATGATAGCGGATACCGCCGATCAGCTGCGGAGACCAACGGCCGCAGCTGCTGCATCAAGCCAACGTGTCGTCCTCGACGCGGTACGAAGAGGCGTGCATGGCCGCGCGCTGCTTCGGGAACTCCTCCGGGTCACCAGGGCGACTAAGTTGGCCATACGCGACCATAGTGTATTCCGGAGGCGCCCACCACTCTGGCCTCGAAGGCAGGACACCCGGAAGTGGGGTGTCTCGGTTGGCGCCGCCGCCGCGCCGCAGCCGCCGCTGCCCTTGCTTGGGCTCCGCGGTGGCTGAAAGTGAAGGTACCGCAGGCGAGGGTGATCTCCTTCGCTGATGTGGCACATCACATCGGTGAGAGTCCGGTTCGCCCACCACAGCCGCCGACCGGCTCATTGTGGTTCACGCGAGGAGGGTTGTCGCCCTCGTACCTGGTGAGATCTCTTTCCCATCGATTGACGAAGGCGTTCAAGGTCGCGGTGTTGTCGGGGCACCAATTGGATCCATCCGCTGTTCCGGCGTGAGCTCGAGGTAGTAGTGTCTTGTGATGGCCGCCCGACGGGGGGAACCTCGAGACACATGACGGACATGCACCCCGCTGGTGCTCAGCATCCAATCGGGGGGCACCAGGTAGCCCGACGAACATGGGTAGCTAGAGGCACACAACACCTCCGCCTCCTCGAGGGTGAGATAGGTCCAGTGTGGGGTGTCCATGGTGAGAGAGGGCGGTGTGGATCTGTGGATGGCAATGGCAACCTCCCTTGATATAGCGGGAAAGGGCGGTAAAGTTGGGTGGAAAGAGTTGGAAAGGGCATGAACGAAAGGGCGCGCCGCCGCGATAGGAAGCATTGGCTATGGAAACAAAGCACCTATATCACTGCCAGGGATGGCCCGCATCGTTTCATCTCCATCTGGTTCCCCCGCTTGGCCTCCCGTGGGTTTGGTTCAGCCTAGGGGCGCCGGTAACAAAACAGGCCGTGCCCACGCGAAAAAAGAATTGGGGGGCCGACTGGGCGTGATTTTGAGCGTCGGAACCCCGATAGCCCTTTAGGGAGCTTTAGGGACACCAAGTGGAGATGCTCTTAGGGCATAGAGGACAGGTTTCCCACGCTCCATCAGAGCGCGATGGTGCAACCCAAACGGACCGACGCGCCTAGAAGGCTCATCTATCCACAAAATTGGTGCACGAATGCGTCGAGCAGGACACGTCGCAGACCAAAGGCGTGTTCCTCGATCACACCGGCCCCGTCTGGTAGCAACCCAATGACCTCCTACCCCCAACTACCAATGGAGATAGAGCTCTAGATTGGCCATGCCACCTAACGCCTACGCCGGCCTCACCTCACGCGCAGGCCTCGGTGCCTAATGCCTACGCTAGATGCTAGCCTTCAATGCCTTGGCTCATTGACCTTTTTAAGCAGGCCACTCGCGACCATCTTCCACCGTTTCTCCTACTTCCTCACACCACAACCAAGTTTTGTTCCTACTTCCTCACACCACAACCAAGTTCAGCAGCCATGGCCAACAACATTGGATCAAGAGGAGGGCGACTTGGCCGCCCCCAGGCCCGCGACGACATGGACGAGACCGGCAAGGAGGAGGAAGGGGGCATGGACGTCACAATTCACCACCACCATCCTCGCCTGAGTACTTCATCGTCGACCTATTCGGATTTGAGTTTGGCGTCACAATTCACACGGGCAAGACATGGGAGAGGATACAACTCCCTACCAAGTTTGCATCCATACTTGACGGGCAAGACCCCAGCGGAATCAAGCTATGGGAGTCCAGCGGCGTGAACGGTGTCTGGTCTGTGGGGGTTATTTTTCGGCCGCCTAGGAAAGATGTACATCTACCATGCATGACCCGGGTTTGCCCGCGCACATGCCCTGGACGTCGGGAACTTCCTTCTCTTCATATTTGATGACTACGACACACTCAAAGTCAAGTTCTTTGACCACACCATGTGTTGCCTCTACTACGCAGCGACAACGAGGATAGCGACAAGGACCATAGGATGCTAGGGTTTTAAGTGAGTTCTTATGTATTGCCTAAACATCTATGTATCAATCATTTGCGATGAAAATTTCCATTCCTCCTACCGCTCGAGCAAGTTGTCGTGTCTTTCCGCGCCAGTTTTTGTCCCTTACACCACTTTCTCACCCTTTTCCCCCTGGGCACTGGCTATATAATTGCTAGTTTCGGCTCATTGTTCTCCATTTTCCATCTCCCTCCTCCCGAGTCGAAGTCGAGAAATCACACCACACATGCCATGGCTACTAGATGCCACTGCCTTCGCGATTGGGAGGCGCACGCCTTGTACGAGGTGAACTATCTGGTGCCTCCGTACTCCTATTGCACCGGCAGGTGGAACCTGAGCATCGACGACATCCCGATCCCAACGGTACCCCACGGTTCAGAACTGCTGGCGGCCATCCAACACCAGCAGAAGGTGCGGTCCACGTCAGAGCAGCGTTTAGATCCGCAGTGGGATCCCGACAACCTAGCCACCTGGATCGAGTTCTTCCTCAAGTGTCAGGAGAGGGAGCTCGCCAGGTATTACGGCGATGGCTTGATGCTAACGAATAGCAATTATGCTGGCCATAGGTTCTGCTGGAGCATGTCGGGATGCTCTAGCTTCGATCATGGACCATATAGCAACGAGGAACTACTCACGCCTCCGCCCGCCTCCTTCGGCATCTCTTTCCCCTAGAACAAGGCCATCGTCGGGGAGTACATCGACCTAACCTAGGATGATGATGAGAAGGCGTCGCTGGAGTGCGCATGCATGGGAAACATCTCGAGGGATGCGTTGATCCAGAGACACGAAAAAAACATTTGTACTATTTTATTTGCACTATGTAAATTATATTTTCAAATTAATGATAATGGTTGGAAAAAAATCTGGGCAATGGACCATTTGGGTCACCCCATTGGGCCCACCACCCTGGACGGCCGGACCACGACCCTTTTGATGTCCGGGGCCCAACCCACACATAGCAAAATGGAATGTTTTTGGGTGTCCTAAATGGGTTGTGCTACTAGAGATGTCCTTCAAGTTCAGTTAATGGGATATGTATTGGGATTTGTGCATCATATAAGTTGTAAGTGAAATTTTTAGTCAGAGAAGGAAGCACCCATGCAACCCTTGGCGGCATCCAGCAAGCCACGTAGTTTGGTCGCATTATCTTAGGTCATTGATACGTTGTAAACGTATCTATAATTTTTGATGCTCCATGCTTGTTTTGTATTAACTTTCTTATGTTTTGTCTATATTTTGAGGTATTTTTATACATTTTCTAGAACTAACCTATTAACAAGATGTCGTAGTGTCAGTTGCCTATTTTCTGCTGTTTTTGGTTTTAGAAAAGCTAGTAAGGAAATATTCTCGGAATTGGACGGGACAAAAGACAAAGTCAATATTTTACTAGAAGGAACATGGAGTCCGAAGGGCATCCGAAGTGGGGCCACAAGGTGGCCACACTTGGTGGCGGCATGGCCAGGGGGCGCGCCAGCCCTAGGTGTGGGCCCCTCGGGTGCCCACCGACCTTTCCCTTTCGCCTATAAAAGCACCCCGATGTAGAAACCCTAAGGACCCAATCAAATCTCCACGAAACAGTCCGTAGCCGCCGCCACCATCGTCCCTAGATCGGGGGGGGGGGTCTGAATCTCTTCTCGACACCCTGCCGGAGGGGAGAGATCATCCCAGAGGCCTTATTCATCACCATGCCAGCCTCTGGTATGATGCGTGAGTAGTTCACCCTTGGACTATGGGTCCATACAGTACCTAGATGGATCTTCCTCCTCCTTTGTGCTATCATGTTTAGATCTTGTGAGCTCCGTTCATGATAAAGATCATCTATTTATAATCATACATGTTGTGTTTGCGGGGATCCGATGGATATTGAGATACTATGTCATATTGATTATTGATTCTATCATGTATATGTTATTTGTGATCTTGCATGCTCTATGTTGTTCGTTGCTTGCAATTATCTGTTGCTTGCAATTATCTGTTGCATGCAATTATCTGCTGCTTGCAACTTAATACTGGAAGGGGTTCAGATGATAACCTGAAGGTGGATTATTAGTCATAGATGTAGTTGGATTACAGTCTATGTATTATGTTGTGATGCTCAATCAAATCACGTAGGAGTCAAGATGTCTATTATATGCATTATTATGCTTTCTCAATATGTCAATTGCCCCACTGTAATTTGTTCACCCAACATGCTATCTATCTTAAGCAGAACACCTCTAGTGAACTATGGACCCCGGTCCATTCCTTTATCATTGATACACCATATACTGTTTACCGTTTACTGTTTACTTTCTACAAGCAAATCAATATCTTTCACACTATACGTTTAATCCTTTGTTTTCAGCAAACCGGCAAGATTGACAACCTCACTGTAAGTTGGGTCAAAGTATTGAGTTTGTGTTGTGCAGGTTCCAAGTTGTTAGCAACACCTTGGGGTTGTTTCCTTACTCCTACTGGTTCGATAACCTTGGTTTCATAACTGAGGGAAACCTTGCTGCTGTGCTCATCACACCTTGCTCTTGGGGCCTCCCAACAGTCTCTATGTCAACCGAGCCACCATCAGTCATCTCCCATGCATGATTTCAGATAGCTAATTTCTTTGAAATAGTAATGGGCCGGTCCATGGACACGAAATGCATCGATGTCCGCCTAGCTAGGCCAGTGAACCCAACGACCAGACTCAGCAAGCGCTGGCCAATTGGCCATTCCATTTCATATTTCATCAAAGCAGGCATACACAAATGAATAAAGTGGCAAACATAGTGTTCAAATGCCATTGCATGGTGTCAATGTGCAAGATGAGACATTCATCACATAACATGTCCAAAAGTGGCAAGTTCTCCCCCAAAGTGGCAAGTGTCTCCAAAATGCCATTCCCTTTTAAGCATCACGGGCTTGGATCATCTTTTGCTTCTTGATGGCTCTGAAATTTTCCATCTTTCTTTGCGTTTAAACATTGTTTTTAGTCAAGCAATTGACAAGAAACTTTCAACCCTTGCCACTATGACTAATAACTGCAAAGATATGCAAAACCTTGCTTTGAATTATGTTTTGCAGGAAATCACGGGTTTTAATGCGAAATAAGGAGTCATAATGAAGGAATTTGAGGAATTCCACACGACCAAGTAATTAAGAAGCAAATTCCAGGCGTCAGTACGCGTAACGACCTACGGTACAGTCAGAGCCCGCCTGTACGGGGTGCCGACGGCTTCGTCTCGTCAAACCCTACAACCTTTGATGAAGATGCCTATATATTTTGAGGCTCCAGTCGCCGCCTAGAGAGCCGCCATTCTTAGATTTCATCACAACACCACCAAAGGAGATCCTCGCCATTGTTCATCCACTCCACCATCCATCCCTCCACTAGCCATAGCCATTGCTTTTTTTTACTTTAGATCTCCTTGTGATTTGGCGACCATTGTAAGAATATTTGATTTCAATCTAAGTATTTTGCACAATGTTTTCTATCCTTGATCTATTTGTTATGAGTGAGTAGTCCTCACAGGCTGCGGGTTGGAGAGAAACCTCGCAACAACTACATGCATCTAAACATGGGAGTATTGTATTTTGTTTGCAATTGAGATTTGTATATTTTGTTTCTTTGTCTCTTGTCTAAATCTGTGGACTTGTAGGTACCCAAGATCCCATATATTGATAAAGGCTTGAGGTGAGATACTTGGCTAGCAGCGATCTCATAGGAACCCCAGTGAAAAAGGGTAGTACGGTCTTTGCTTAGCGACCCATTCGGGATCACAACAACATCACCACTAAATGCTTTAATCCATGCTCTTCACTTAATTATCGTTTGTAACCCGTGGCTTCGGTGTGCACTCGATTGGATTAAAAGACTATTGATATGCCCGCTGCATCACGGGGGCTCTAGTATATTAGGATGTGTTGCCCACGAGAGTGTAGGGGTTCGTAGCATGGAAAACAAAAATTTTCTATCGCATACAAACAAACAAGCCAAGATCTATCTACTAGATTGTAGCAACGAGTCGATGGAATAACTTACCCTCGAAGATTCCAAAGTGTTTAACGAGAGCGGATTCTCGTGGGTGATGTAGTCGTACTCTTCCCGATCTCAAGATCGCGTAGACGATCCTTCCGGCGCTGCGTTCCGGCAGCGCTCCCGCAGTCGGTCACACGTCCGGTACTCGACGAAGACCTTCCTCTCCCTTGTTCCAGCAGGCAGCGGAGGTTGTAGCACTCTCCTCGCGATTCCGGCAGCACAACGGCATGGTACCGGAAGTAGAGGGGAGATCCCGCAGGGCTTCGCCTTAAGCCGGAGCGAGTATGGTGGAGTATGAGAGAGGGCTATTAGTGGTCTAGGGATTAGACACACCAATTAGAAGGCTCTAAACCGAAGGCTAGGGCAATTAGAAGCTCTAAACCAAAACGGCTCTAAACCGGAGATTAGAGGATAGGAACTTGTGTGTCTAGAGGAGGAGGCCCTGCCCCTCCTTTTATAGGTGGAGGGGCCGGCGCGCCAGGGGAGGGAGGGGAGTCCCTCCCCAACTCGTCCTAGGTGGGTCGCCGGCTTGGAGAGGAGGGACTCCTCCCCCAAGTCGGTTTTTGCCTCCTCTTGCTTGTTTCCCACAGTTTCTTGTTTTAGCCGTTTGACTTTCAAACTGGCCATTTGACTTTTCTGTTTTAGGATTCAATTTAATCCTTTATTTGGAACAACAAGAACACTTAGTACATGATGCAATCATTCCAATATGTAATGACACATTCATGTACCCCTTCCCCCCGGAGTGCCGGACATTCCGGAACCTTCTAGAACATTCCCGATGAAATCACCGGAATCATTCCCGAACTCCGAAACGGGACTTTCCTTATATGAATCTTATTCTCCGGACCATTCCGGATCACCTCGTGATATCCCGGATCCCATCCGAGACTCCGAACAACATTCGGTCTCTTTCTCATAATACCATAACTACTCAAAACAACGTCGAATCCTTAAGTGTGTCTCCCTACGGTTCGTGAATTATGCGGACATGATCGAGACACTTCTCCGAACAATAACCAATAGAGGAATCTGGAAATTCATATGGCTCCCACATATTTCTAAGATTACTTTGCGATCGAATGAACCACTTACATACGATACCAATTTCCCTTTGTCTCACGATAGTTTACTTATCCGAGGTTATGATCGTCGGTATCTCTGCATACCTAGTTCAACCTCGTTACTGATAAGTACTCTTTTCTCGTTCCCGTGATATGTGATCCCTTGTGAGCCAGTCACATGCTTGCAAGCTAATTGGATGACATTCCACCGAGAGGGCCCAGAGTATATCTATCCGTCATATGGATGGACAAATCCCACTCTTGATCCATGTGTCTCAACCAATACTTTCCGAACACTCAATGCCACCTTTATAGCCACCCAGTTACGGTGTGGTGTTTGATGTCATCAAAGCATCCATCCGGTAAAGGTGATATGCATGATCTCATGGTCGAAGGAATTAGGTTACTATGTATAAGAAAGCATATAGCAATTGAACTATTGAAATGACTTGATCTTTATGCTATGCTTATCTATAGGAGTATGTCCACCATATCATTCTCCTAACGATATGATCTTGTTGTTGATAACATCTCAATGTTCATGATAGGGAAACCACAATCATTAATCAACCAACAAGCTAGTGAAGTATAGAGGCTATACTAGGGACTTCAATTTAAGTTTACAAATCACACAAGTATCAATGTTTCCTTGTTAATACTATTATAGCATGAATGTAAACATTTATCATAAACACAAAGATATAATAATAACTACATTTATTATTGCCTCTAGGGCATATCTCCAACAGTCTCCCACTTGCACTAGAGTCATCTAATCTAGATTACATGGTAATATACCGAACACCCATGGCAGTTTGGTGTTGGTCATGTTTTGCCCTCGGGAGAGGTTTAGTCAACGGATCCGCCACATTCAGATCTGTGTGTACTTTGCAAATCTTTATATCCCCATCCTGGATATGTTCTCGAATAGCGTGAAAACGTAGCTTGATATGCTTCAGCTTCTTGTGTGACCTTGGTTCTTGCGCATTGGCTATGGAACCCATGTTATCACAGTAGATAGACATTGGGTCTAGCGCACTAGGAACCACACCCAGCTCTGTAATGAACTCTTTCATCCATATCGCTTCTTGTGAAGCCTCCGAAGCAGCCATGTATTCCGATTCAGTTGAAGATCTCGCCACAACGCTTTGCTTTGCACTCCTCCAGCTAACTGCTGCACCATTCAAAATAAATACGTATCCGGATTGTGATTTAGAATCATCCGGATCGGTGTTCCAACTAGCATCGGTGTAACCGTTAACAACGAGCTGTTCATCACCTCCATAAGAAAGAACCATATCCTTAGTTCTTCTCAAGTACTTAAGGATGTTTTTGACCGCTGTCCAATGATCCACTCCTGGATCACTTTGATATCTGCTAGTTAAACTAACAGCATATGCAATGTCGGGTCTAGTACACAGCATGGCATACATTAGAGATCCTATGGCTGAGGCATAGGGAGTCTTACTCATCCTTTCTCTATCTTCTGCCGATGTCGGACTTTGAGTTTTACTCAAGGTCGTATTGGGCAACATGGGCAAGAACCCTTTCTTGCTTTCTTCCATTCCAAACCTCTTTAGAACTTTGTCCAAATATGTACTCTGTGACAATGATATTCGGCGTTTCGATCTATCTCTATAAATCTTTATGCCTAATATGTAAGCTGCTTCGCCAAGATCCTTCATTGAAAAACTATTATTCAAATATTCTTTGACACTATTAAGAAGGTCTACATCATTCCCAATCAACAATATGTCATCCACATATAGTATTAAGAATGCTACAGAGCTCCTACTCACTTTCTTGTAAATACAAGCTTCTCCATAAGTTTGTATAAAACCAAAACTTTTGATTACCTTATCAAAACGTTGATTCCAACTTCGGGATGCTTGCTTCAATCCATAAATGGACCGTTGAAGTTTGCATACCTTGTTAGCATATTTAGGATCGACAAAACCTTTGGGTTGCATCATATACAACTCTTCATCAATGTCTCCATTGAGGAATGCTGTTTTGACATCCATCTGCCATATCTCATAATCATAATATGCAGCGATTGCTAACATAATCCTCACAGACTTTAGCTTCGCTACTGGTGAGAAAGTCTCATCGTAGTCAACTCCTTGAATTTGTCGAAACCCTTTTGCGACAAGTCGAGCTTTATAGACAGTAACATTACCATCAGCATCTGTTTTCTTCTTGAAAATCCATTTGTTCTCGACAGCCTTCCGGCCATCCGGTAAGTCCACCAAAGTCCATACTTGGTTTTCGTACATGGATCCAATCTCGGATTTCATGGCTTCTTGACATTTATTGGAATCTGGGCTCATCATCGCTTCCTCATATGTCTCGGGGTCATCGGTGTTGTCCACCAACATGACATTCATAATGGAATCATACCAATCTGGAGTGGTACGAGTTCTCGTTGACCTCCGAGGCTCTGTAGTAACTTCAACCGAAGTTTCATGATCACCATCATTAGCTCCCTCTCTAATTGGTGCAGGCACCACAGGAATTTCTTCCGGTGTTGCGCTACTCGCAATTTCGAAAGAAGGTTCGACAACCTCGTCGAGTTCTACTTTCCTTCCAGTCACTTCTTTCGAGAGAAATTCCTTCTCTAGAAAGGATCCATTCTTGGCAACGAAGACTTTGCCTTCGGATCTATGATAAAAGGTATACCCAATAGTTTCCTTCGGGTATCCTATGAAGACGCATTTTTCTGCTTTGGGTTCAAGCTTGTCCGGCTGTAACTTCTTTACATAGGCTTCGCATCCCCAAACTTTAAGGAACGACAATTTAGGTTTCTTCCCAAACCATAATTCATACGGTGTCGTTTCAACGGATTTAGATGGTGCCCTATTTAAAGTGAATGCGGCTGTTTCTAATGCATAACCCCAAAATGGTAGCGGTAAATCTGTAAGTGACATCATAGAACGAACCATATCTAAGAGAGTTCGATTACGACGTTCGGACACACCATTACGCTGTGGTGTTCCCGGCGGTGTCAACTGTGAAAGTATTCCGCATTTCTTCAAATGCTCGCCAAACTCGTAACTTAGATATTCACCTCCACGATCAGAATGTAGAAATTTAATCTTCTTGTTACGTTGATTCTCTACCTCACTTTGAAACTCCTTAAACTTCTCGAAAGTTTCGGACTTATGTTTCATGAAATAGATATACCCATATCTACTCAAATCATCCGTGAAGGTAAGAACATAACGATAACCACCGCGCGATGCTACACTCATTGGACCACACACATCGGTATGTATGATTTCCAATAAGTCCGTAGCTCGCTCCATCATACCAGAAAATGGAGTCTTAGTCATTTTTCCCATCAGACATGCTTCGCATCTTTCAAGTGATTCAAAATCAAGTGATTCAAGAAGTCCATCGGAATGGAGTTTCTTCATACGTTTCACTCCAATGTGACCAAGACGACAGTGCCATATATAGGTCGAATTATCGCTTGATTTCAAACGTTTAGCCTCAATGTTGTTGATATGTGTATTTACACTATCGAGATTCAATAAGAATAGACCATATATCAAAGGTGCATGTGCATAAAACATATTACTCATATAAATTGAACAACCATTATTCTCTGACTTAAACAAGTAACCGTCTCGCAATAAACAAGATCCCGATATAATGTTCATGCTCAACGCAGGCACTAAATAACAATTATTTAAGTATAAAACTAATCCCGATGGTAGATGAAGAGGTAGCGTGCCGACCGCGATCACATCAACCTTTGATCCGTTTCCCACGCGCATCGTCACCTCGTTCTTCGCTAGCTTCCGTTTATTCTGCAGCACCTGTTTCGAGTTACAAATATGAGCAACCGAACCAGTATCAAATACCCAGGCACTACTACGAGTACTAGTGAGATACACATCAATAACATGTATATCAGATATACCTTTCTTCTTGATGTTGCCGTTCTTCAAATCCGCCAAGTACTTTGGGCAATTCCGCTTCCAGTGACCTTCTCCCTTGCAGTA
The DNA here is from genome assembly GCA_916181665.1 of Avena sativa. Taxonomy (NCBI): domain Eukaryota; kingdom Viridiplantae; phylum Streptophyta; class Magnoliopsida; order Poales; family Poaceae; genus Avena; species Avena sativa. Next base: position 385,222,294 of record OV702284.1, read on the forward strand.
AAAGCACTCAGTATCAGGCTTGGGTCCAGCCTTGGTCTTCTTCGCCGGCGTGGTAACTTTCTTACCACCCTTCTTGAAGTGTCCCTTTTGCTTAGACTTGCCTTTCTTGAATTTGTTGGTCTTATTGACCAACAACACTTGGTGCTCTTTCTTGATCTCCACTTCTGCAGATTTCAACATGGCAAAGAGTTCTGGCAACGTCTTGTTCATGTTCTGCATGTTGTAGTTCATCACAAAGTTCTTGTAACTTGGTGGTAGTGATTGGAGGACACGGTAAATCCCCAAAGCATTAGGAATCACAATACCCAAGCTTTGAAGTTTGTTTGCGTGCCCAGACATCTTAAGCACATGCTCACTGACGGAGCTGCCCTCTTCCATCTTGCAGTTAAAGAACTTTTCAGAAGCCTCATAGCTTTCAATTGCCGCATGAGTCTCAAAAATCAATTTGAGATCCTCGACAATATCATATGGGTCTGAATCCTCAAACCTTTTCTGAAGCTCCGATTCCAAACCATACAAGATAGCACACTGAACTATGGAGTACTGATTCTTCCGAGCGAGGTAAACATTCTTTACTTCATCGGGAGCATCATCTGCAGGTGGGTCACCCAGCGGTGCATCCAGCACATAGGTCAAATTACCAGCTGTGAGGACAATCCTCAAATTGCGGAACCAATCCGCGAAGTTGCTTCCATTGTTTTTCAACTTTTCTTTCTCTAGGAACGCATTAAAATTGATGGTAGGGGCTGCCATTGATCTACAACATATTTGCAATAGTTTAGACTAAGTTTATGACAAATTGAGTTCAAGTTAATAATGAAATTAAACTAGGTGAACTCCCACTCAAAACAACATCCCTCACATTGTTTTAGTGATCACACGAACCAAATCCACTACATCAACACCGATCATCACGAGAGTTGATATAGTTTCAATGGCGAACAATCATCATGTTCATCATATCTACTATATGATTCATGCTTTACCTTTCGGTGATCCGTGTTCCGAGACCATGTCTGTACATGCTAGGCTCGTCAAGATCAAACCTTAGTTTTCGCATGAGCAAATCTGGCTTGCTCACGTTGTATACACTTGCAGAATCTAACACACCCGATCATCACGTGGTGCTTCGAAACAACAAGCTTTAGCAACGGTGCTAACTAAGGGTGAACACTTTATGATTTGAAATTCATGTGCATGAGGGATCATCTTATAATGCTACCGTCGTCTACTAAGCAATACAAGATGCATAAAGGATTAACATCACATGCAATTCAATAATATGTGATATGATATGGCCTTTCTTCTTTGTGCTTCCGATCTCCATCTTCAAGCACGAACATGATCTCCATCATCATCGGCATTGCATCAAGGTCAATGACGCTTCTCCATGGTTGTCTTCCACCGGTTTCAACTATTACAACTACTTTGAATAGACACGCGGGTCTTAACAAAAATTAAAGACAACCATATGGCTCCAGCCGGTTGCCAACTTACAATAAGGAACATTGCATACATCAAATATAATCACAATCATGGCCATATCACATCACTGCACACCCCTGCAAAACAAAGTTAGACGCCTCTACTTTCTTTGCATATTTTACGTGGTTTGGGGCTTTCAATAAGTGTCGTTCTAACTTACGAACAAGAACCACAACATTGATACTAGCATTGTTGATCACCCGTTGTAAATTGGATCTTAACTATGCTAGGAGAAACAGGCACCCGCAAAGCCACTTATGCAATACTAGTTGCATGTCAAGCGTGGAGCAAGTCTCATGAACGATGTCATGTAAGGTTAGCCCGGGCCGCTTCATCCCAACATACCGCAAGATGCAAAGTACACAAGAAGCAATCGACAATAAAAGCATCAACGCCCACAATGACCATTGTGTTCTACTCGTGCAACAGATCTACATATAGACACGGCTCTGATACCACTGTAGGGGTTCGTAGCATGGAAAACAAAAAATTTCTATCGCATACAAACAAACAAGCCAAGATCTATCTACTAGATTGTAGCAACGAGTCGATGGAATAACTTACCCTCGAAGATTCCAAAGTGTTTAACGAGAGCGGATTCTTGTGGGTGATGTAGTCGTACTCTTCCCGATCTCAAGATCGCGTAGACGATCCTTCCGGCGCTGCGTTCCGGCAGCGCTCCCGCAGTCGGTCACACGTCCGGTACTCGACGAAGACCTTCCTCTCCCTTGTTCCAGCAGGCAGCGGAGGTTGTAGCACTCTCCTCGCGATTCCGGCAGCACAACGGCGTGGTACCGGAAGTAGAGGGGAGATCCCGCAAGGCTTCGCCTTAAGCCGGAGCGAGTATGGTGGAGTATGAGAGAGGGCTATTAGTGGTCTGGGGATTAGACACACCAATTAGAAGGCTCTAAACCGAAGGCTAGGGCAATTAGAAGCTCTAAACCAAAACGGCTCTAAACCGGAGATTAGAGGATAGGAACTTGTGTGTCTAGAGGAGGAGGCCCTGCCCCTCCTTTTATAGGTGGAGGGGCCGGCGCGCCAGGGGAGGGAGGGGAGTCCCTCCCCAACTCGGCCTAGGTGGGCCGCCGGCTTGGAGAGGAGGGACTCCTCCCCCAAGTCGGTTTTTGCCTCCTCTTGCTTGTTTCCCACAGTTTCTTGTTTTAGCCGTTTGACTTTCAAACTGGCCATTTGACTTTTCTGTTTTAGGATTCAATTTAATCCTTTATTTGGAACAGCAAGAACACTTAGTACATGATGCAATCATTCCAATATGTAATGACACATTCATGTACCCCTTCCCCCCGGAGTGCCGGACATTCCGGAACCTTCTAGAACATTCCCGATGAAATCACCGGAATCATTCCCGAACTCCGAAACAGGACTTTCCTTATATGAATCTTATTCTCCGGACCATTCCGGATCACCTAGTGATATCCCGGATCCCATCCGAGACTCCGAACAACATTCGGTCTCTTTCTCATAATACCATAACTACTCAAAACAACGTCGAATCCTTAAGTGTGTCTCCCTACGGTTCGTGAATTATGCGGACATGATCGAGACACTTCTCCGAACAATAACCAATAGAGGAATCTGGAAATTCATATGGCTCCCACATATTTCTACGATTACTTTGCGATCGAATGAACCACTTACATACGATACCAATTTCCCTTTGTCTCACGATAGTTTACTTATCCGAGGTTATGATCGTCGGTATCTCTGCATACCTAGTTCAACCTCGTTACTAATAAGTACTCTTTTCTCGTTCCCGTGATATGTGATCCCTTGTGAGCCAGTCACATGATTGCAAGCTAATTGGATGACATTCCACCGAGAGGGCCCAGAGTATATCTATCCGTCATATGGATGGACAAATCCCACTCTTGATCCATGTGTCTCAACCAATACTTTCCGAACACTCAATGCCACCTTTATAGCCACCCAGTTACGGTGTGGTGTTTGATGTCATCAAAGCATCCATCCGGTAAAGGTGATATGCATGATCTCATGGTCGAAGGAATTAGATTACTATGTATAAGAAAGCATATAGCAATTGAACTATTGAAATGACTTGATCTTTATGCTATGCTTATCTATAGGAGTATGTCCACCATATCATTCTCCTAACGATATGATCTTGTTGTTAATAACATCTCAATGTTCATGATAGGGAAACCACAATCATTTATCAACCAACAAGCTAGTGAAGTATAGAGGCTATACTAGGGACTTCAATTTAAGTTTACAAATCACACAAGTATCAATGTTTCCTTGTTAATACTATTATAGCATGAATGTAAACATTTATCATAAACACAAAGATATAATAATAACTACATTTATTATTGCCTCTAGGGCATATCTCCAACAGAGAGATTATCTCCATTCAAACATTACACATGACTATGCTTATTATTATCTTTTATCCTATATGATGTGCAGCTGCAGGTATATATTCAACTCTGGCGTATCTCCATCCATTGATTCAACCCACTATAAAAAGTAAACTAGATTGGTCTCATAAACTAAGGTAAAACAAAGAAACAAAGTCTTGTAGACGTGTCCTTATTTATTTCCTTTTAGCATTGCTTCCAAGGTTCGATTAAACCTAGGTCTTCTAGGAAAAAACCTATTATACTACATCCGTAAATCCAGATCGAAGGTATCAACCCTTTTTTTGGCGCCGATGCCGAGGAAGAAATTTCGCTATCCTGGTGAGGTCACTAGAGACCTTGTTTTTAGTTTTATTATTAGTTTGTAGTTTTATTCTTTTTATCAGTTTACTTTATTGTTATCTATTTGAAAACCTAAAAAAATTAGTTACGTACTTGTTATTTATTTGCATTACTTAATGGTTACCAAAAATATAAGAGCCATGGCTCAAAAGGGATTTGGGGAGTATGCTACTTCCACTGATGACTTTATTCGTGCACCTATCATTTAGCCCACTATTGATGCGAAAACTTATGAAATTAAGCCTAATCTTTTAATCTTGGTTCAACAAAACCAATTTGGGGGCTCATCCTATGAGGATTCAGGTTTGCACTTAAACACTTTTACTAAAATTTGCGACATGATGCGTATTAAGGATGTAGATCCAAATACTATTAAATTAATATTATTTCCTTTCTCTTTTAGAGGAAAGGCTAAGGATTGGTTGCTAGCTCTACCAAAGGGCATTATTAAATCTTGGGAGGAATGTACTAATTTGTTTATGACTAAATCCCCCCCCCCAGCTAAGGCTATGCATCTAAGATCCAACATTACAAGGTTTAGAAAAGAAGACCGTGAGCCACTAGCGCTTGCGTGGGAGAGGATGAAAGAAGCCGTAATGAACTATCCTAGTCATGGGATGGAAGAATGGCTTATATTACATTTGTTTTATAATGGTATTAATCCAATGTCTAAGTCTATGCTAGATACTGCAATAGGAGGAATAATCATGGGAAAGCAAGTGAGTGTTGTAAAGAAACTTCTTGATGATATGCAAAATAACCATGCCCAATGGCATGTGGAAAGAACCTCAAAGAGAGTAAGTTCAATAACCGAGGTAAATAATGAAGAGCTTACATCTAAGGTAGACGAGCTGCTAAGCATAATAAAAGGTAAAGATGATACCCAAGTTAATGCTATCGCTACCGATGTTAATGATGTTAATTTTATAGCTCATACTCCTTTTAATCCTGCATGAAAGAATCATTATGCTTCTAATGCTCAAAAACATTATCCAAATTCTGCATGGGCTCCTTATAATAGTTATGATAATAATGGAGCACATCATGACAATCTCTCATTGGAACAAACTATTAGAACATTTATACATGCTCAAACCGATCAAAATAATATGCTTATTAAAATTACAGAGAACCATGAAAGTAGTATAGGAAAATTATCTAACTAGGCCGTTGCAATTAGAAATGATGTGCAGGCTCTACAGGAAAGGACAAAGACCATGGAGGCTCAACTGGATAAAGTTGCATACTAGCAAAGTTTGCTGGAAACCCGAGCCAAATCCAGTAGAAGACCTCAAGATGATGAGGGTTGCAACCAATGAAGAAAAACCTGAAGACCTAGATTATAGAAATGCGCCAACACCAGAGTATACCGTGGAAGATCTATTAAAGATGATCACCATAAAAAATCCCAGTATAGAACAAGGTAAAGATCCTATGTACCAAAAATTTATACAACAAGTAGCATCTAAAGTTTGTGAGCTAGAGTTGGAGTACAAAAGACTAGCTGATAAGCTTCCTTCTAAGCTAGATGATATATTTGAGCCTACCATTAAAGTTAAGTTGGGAGTCAATGAGATATCCACACTTTGTGATCTAGGTGCAAGCGTCTCAACAATTTCCAAAAGCTTATTTGATAATTTAAACTTGGGGCCATTTATTACTACTGAATTAAGACTTCACCTAGCGGATTCAACCTAAAAACAAGCTATTGGTATAAAATAAAATATAGTTGTTGAAATTAAAGGCAGTCCCGTACTTATTGATCTTGTTATTATTGACATGCCTGAAGATCCCATATCACCTATAATTTTGGGTAGACCATTCCTAAGAACTATTAAAGCTTTGATTAATTTACATGAAGGGAATGTGAGAATTAGGCTACCATCTAGAGATCCTTTTATAGTCCACTTCCCTAGGAAAGAATGCCAAGCCTAATGATGATGATGGTTACTTTAAAAGCCAACTATTTTGGAGTGGGTATTCCACTCCTCAAACCTAAATGATTGTCATCGGGCTCAAGCTAATTAACCTTAACTAGAAGCGCTTCATGGGAGGCAACCCATGTGAAATAAAATTTTAATTTTGTGTTAGTCTTGTTAGTTTTTGTTTTTGTTTTGTTTTGTTTTAAATAAAGAGTGTTCAAGAAGACCATTGGAGAGAGGAGAAGAAATAAGGTAACCCTCGATCTTTTATTTTTACTAACACATGGCCTAAAGTATTGTTGAATTTTTATGTAGTATGTTTACTATTATTTTACTTATGATGAGATGTCCAAAGGCGCACAGAGGTACTAATCAATTTTTTTGAAGTTTTTACAGCTCACAGTCTACTTAACGACCTATGGTACGGTCGAAAGGGACCATACCGTGCGCCCGTACCACTTTAAGTCAAAGAAAAATAGAAAGTTTGATTTTTGCCGCAGTGAACAATGTCGATAATGACATGTGGTACGGTCGGACGCGTCCGTACGACGTGCCCGTACCGTATCCTCGAGCAAACATCAGTTTTAAGCAAATCATACCGCACTGATAACGACCAGCAGTACGGGCGCACGCGACCGTACCGCGTGCCCGTACCGAGTGCACCGCCTGGGAGCAGTCGTCGCCCCCAAGGTAAGTCACCCGGTACGGGCGGACTCCGGCCATACCGCCCGCTCGTAGCACGTACGCGGGCAGCATAAACACCCCGAGGAAGGTAACCTAAAATCCCTAAATATGAATCTCTCTTTCTTCTTCCTTCAAACTCCAAACCACCTCCATTGAATCTTCAAATTTACTTAATCTTTCTTCAATTCCTCACACTCCATTGATCTAAGATGAACACGAGGAGACGTACGCGTGCGGTGGCTGCGGCATCTTCTGCACCACTTGTTGATACGTTAACCCCTGAGTCACTTGGTATCGAGTTCACCGAGGAGTTTCAGCTGAGCCATTTCAACCGTCTTAAGCTTCAGGAAATCAAGAACACCAAGTGGACGTGTCCCTACATCGTGAATCAACTTGGCATTTGTGCCGATTTCTATTTGCTTTGCTACAATGTTGCTTTGTATGACTTTATCGTTTAGTATGTCGCCACATATTGACACTTGAGTTCTTCAGCACCTTGACGCATAAAGTGGATCATTACTATTGTATCGAGGAACAAAGGCCCGGAGTTGATCGCGTCAAATTCCACCTTATAAACCGTGAGTGCATCCTAACACTCGACCAATGGACTCAATGTTTAAGGTTTTCCAACAACGCCACCGATGTACGCACAACTACTTTTGTTTTAGATCCTGCACCTTGGCAATACTTCAACTTAATGAGAATTCATGGAAACACACCCAAGGGAAACCAAATTGATCACCCTGCTATTCGCTATTTATTTTATGTGATTGCTAACACCTTGCAGTCATGTGGTGAGTTTACTAGAGTTAATAAGGAGGACATGTTGATCCTCGCTAAAGCTGCTATTGTTAATTGTAACTTAATGCCAAATTTGGGCGTTTTGCTTATGTTTTACGTTAAGCAACAAACTCTTTAATCTCTTGGACCCATATGCGGAGGAGGAGTTGTGACCGTCCTTGCACATTCACTTCACATCAACCTAGGTAATATCCAACCGTTGGTAGGAAGTCACCATCTCGGTCTCCCTACTCTAAGAGCATGTAGTATGGTCTTCAAAACTCATGGTAGATATTTCCTCGATATACCTGGAGCGGATCACTTGATCCCAACTCCTTTGCCTAATGTATTTTCTCTATCAAGGAGGGACGTTTGTGTTATGACGCGTAGGTTGAGGCTAATCTACCCCAACAAGATATCCCATGGGAAGAGGAGGAGAAGATGAAGAAGTAGAACAAGAAGAGCCCGAATAAGATGAGCAGCCACCAAACTACTACACCACCTATGAAGACATCTACGCACTCGAAGGAAATATCCAAAACGTGAACAACCTCTCCATCAACCTTCGATATGCTACTGCAAGCCTCAATACTCAGTTCCAAAATTGGCACGACCAATGGATCATGGGAAATTATCTACCGCCACCACAATAAGCAAGAAAGGGGATTGCAAAAGCCTGATCTTGGGGATGTGTTCCCCTTGCAAATCTATTTTTGTAATAATGAGGTTGTACTCCAGCTCCTTGGGAGCTTTGAAACACTCATGTTGGCTTGTTCCAACATTTTGCTTTTTCCTTTGCTTTTTTAGTTTGATTTTATTTTATTTGTTTTTTTCTTTTCTTAGAACCCTTGCTTGGTCGCAAGATATTTTATATTCTTTAATCCCTTTCCTCAAAAATACAAAAAGATTTTTCCGTTTTTCCTTTTTTTGTATATGTGGATTCGCACCTTGCCTCTTTGCTTCTATATTATTATGAGAGTAATCATGTGTGAGTTTTTGAAGGAACACATCCCTATAAGGAAGAGAATCATGAAGTCGCTTATGAGAGGTATGTCCTATGTCTCCCACTTTTGAAGTTTGAGTTGTTTATCTTAGTTAGTCAATTTGCTAAGATGCTATGCCTGTGGGAGTAATTTAATTTATTTAAAGTAAAGCTTTTTATTAGTATGATGGTTAGTTGTTGAAGCTCTTGCTCTAGGTCTTTTATCTAACCGAGTATTGCCTTGGAAATAATAATGCCAACAAATACAATAATAAAAAGTCTAAAATTTATGACTTGTTTGATGAATGATTGTCTTGAGAGTATACCCTTGAAGATACTTAACCCCATAGATATTTTGATAGTCTTGACGAAACTCTTGAAAGGAGTTGTTTGATTGAAATAAAGTCTAGTGGTAATTGTGATACATTCCAAAGCTAACTTTGTGGATCAAACCATGGTACTAGCTCATAAAAAAGAGAGAAAGAAAAAATTCTGCTATTTATGTTCCTAGTGCATACCTTTGGGATGCCAACAACTCCGCTAGCTTTTGAACGATCTATGGTATAACCCCGGATTTTGGCTATGACTTAATTTCATGATTGGCATCAGTGTTAATGTATGGGAAAAAGTATTGGTATTCTTAAAGGTTGTGCAAGCACTTACAAAAGAAATAGCCAGCAATCCTTGAAAAGAATGAAAATAAAAATATATCTTCGAAGATCTACATAACAATTCCTTGGAATGGTCTCATTACTACTCTACGAATTTTTCTTGAAAAACAATTATTGGATTAGAAGTGTTTTTGATAGACTTGATTTATTGATGTGGGTGTAAATAATACACTTCATTGTTATATTACTTAGGACATGAAACTCTCTTACTCAATCATACCATTTAAACATCCTAGTGTTCCTTGGCAAGATGAGAGTTAAATAGAAGAATTGGATTGATTGCTACACTTCTAGTTATTCATATTGATATTAAACTCTACTTTGATTGTCTTGAATTGCTGAAGCTTGTATAGTACTCTTGTCATCTCTCTAACTTTGATAAGCCTCGCAAATGAATGAAGTGTTATGCACATATGACTACAAACCTTAAGTGAATTATTATTCTCTTTGTTTCAAGTTTAAACGCTGAATTCCTTATAGTTCTTTTGTTTCTTCTTGCTCGAGGGTGATCAAGGTTTGAGCTTTGGGGAAGTTGATGGCTCTGAAATTTTCCATCTTTCTCTACGTTTCAATATTGTTTTAAGTCAAGCAATTGACAAGAAACTCTCAATCCTTGCCTACTAATGACTAATAATTGCAAAGATATGCAAAACCTTGCTTTGAATTATATTATGCAGGAAATCATGGGTATTAATGCGATATTAGGAGTCATAATGAAGGAATTTGAGGAAGTTCACATGGCCAAATAATTGGGAAGCAAATTCCAGGCGTTAGTACACGTAACAACCTACGGTACGGGCGGAGCCCGCTTGTATAACCCGCCCGTACGGGGTGCCGACGACTTCGTCTCATCAAACCCTTCAACCTTTGTGAAGACGCCTATATATTTTGAGGCTTCAGCCGCCGCCTAGAGAGTCGCCATTCTCAAATTTCATCACAACACCACCAAAAAAGATCCACGCCATTGTTCATCCACTCCACCATCCATCCCTCCACTATCCATAGCCATTGCTTTGTACTTTAGATCTCCTTGTAATTTGGCGATCATTGTAAGAATATTCGATTTCAATCTAAGTATTTTGCACAATGTTTTCTATTCTTGATCTATTTGTTACGAGTGAGTAGTCCTCACGGGCTACAGATTGGGGAGAAACCTCACAGCAACTATGTGCATCTAATCATGGGAGTATTGTATTTTGTTTGCAATTGAGATTTGTATCTTTTGTTTCTTTGTCTCTTGTCTCGATCTGTGGACTTGTAGGTACCCGATATCCCATAGATTGATAAAGTCTTGAGGTGAGATACTTGGCTAGCGGCGATCTCATAGGAACCCAAGTGATAGAAAGGGTAGTACGGTCTTCGCTTAGCGACCCATTCGGGATCACAACAACATCACCACTTAATGCTTTAATCTGTGTTCTTCACTTAATAATCGTTTGTAACCCGTGGCTTCGGTGTGCACTCGATTGGATTAAAATACTATTGGCCCGATGAATCACGGAGGCTCTAGTATATTAGGATGTGTTGCCCACAAGAGATTATATCCATTCAAACATCACACATGACTATGCTTATTATTATTATTATTATTATTATTATTATTATATTTTATCCCATATAATGTGCAGCTGCAGGTGGATCTTCAACCCTGGCATATCTCCATCCATTGATTCAACCCACTATAAAAAATAAACTATATTGGTCCGGTAAACTAAGGTAAAACAAAGAAACAAAGTCTTGTAGACATGTCCTTATTTATTTCCTTTTAGCATTACTTTCCAAGGTTTGATTAAACCTAGGTCTTCTAGGGAAAAACCTATTATACTACATCCGTGAATCCGAATCGAAGGTATCACTTCTTATCAATCCAAGCTCTTTGTTCCAGGTAGGCGATTATCTATGATACAGTTCTCGTTGTCCATGACCTTGCTTCGGCCTCCATGAGCCCAGACTTGGCATTAATCTATTCCACCTTGAGTGGTCTCTTGGTCCGGTCAGCATGGATGCGACAGAGCTTTAGAGGACGCGCTAACAATGGCATGGCCAGCTAGAGGCACAATGGTCTTGCCCAAGGAGAAAGTGAATGCCTCCTGCTTGAAGATGATGGCCTATGCGGAGACTTTTCTGGCTAGCGCATCAGATTTCTCCTCCGACCGAATGAAGAGGATGCACTCGGCCTCTCTCTGTTGTTCAGCTTTGAGCTTGGCAACCAATGCCTAAGCCCTGGTTGCCTCCCTATGGCTTGTGCGCTTCATCGACTCGATACTTTGCTCCTTCTTTGGCTTGGTAGATTCTTGGGGCATGGCCCATGGCAGGTCCAACGGAAGTTGTGGTGCAGTCACCATCGCTTGCGTGCCACTGGCAATTGTGGCAGCGGTCGCCATCAACAGCCGTCGACGAAATTGGGGACGAGGTTTTTGGAGGGAAATGAGTGTTTAGTGTGCCACTGGTGGGAGGGCCTGGGAAGGTAAAGGGGAGGATGCGGGAGTACGTGCGCTATCTAGCTAGATGCATTCGCAACCCAAATTTGGGTCAAATCAGTCCGTTTGGGGCACACGTGTCCTGTCCTCTTGTCTGCACGAACCAGAATGGACATGCTCGGGCCGTTTGGGTCACGCCGCCGGAGATTCCCTTAGGGCACGTTTTGTAGACTTTCCGGGGGCCAATTAGACCCTGGGAAGAAGTTAGAATGATTGGTTGCCTATCCGGACTCCGCCCTATGGCCTAGACAAACTTTAAAGCACCATTGGGTCAGACCCGCTAGGAGTTGTCGATTCGGCTGTTTCTAGCGAGCCATCCTCGTCGTGCGCTCCCCAAGTGCAAAAAGGAAATTCCTAGCACGATCTCGACCAGACATGGGGATGGAGGGTGCACATGGGTGTCGCTGCAAAAAGGGAATAGGCAGACGGGAAGGATTCCGCCAAATATCGCCAAAACCCTTCCTCTATTTCCACTCTACATTTCCCCCTCCTCCCAATAAGATCTATTTTTTCCTCATCAGTCAACTCGCTCATCTCCGGCCATTGGCGACGGCAACAGCTAAGAATATTGTGTCCTCTTCATCGAGCTTTCAGTGTGACCGCCAAAGTCGCCATGCCGCGCTGGAATGACGGTTAGAGTTCAAGCCAACAGTATCTAGGGGTAAGCTCAATTTCTCCCAATTCTTCTATATGGTTAGGGTTTGTTGTCTATTTCGGGAATTTTTAGTCGGGCTCGGTTGAACTTGATTTCATTGTGATTTTGCGTCTGTTAGGACCCCATGGACATGGATTATGCTCCTAAATGCATCGAAGATCACACATTTATCAGCTTAGGCAGAAACAATGCCTCTCCGAGGCTCGTGGTACGTGTTGATATAGGGGGAAAATACCCAACGATTACAAGTGGGACCAGAGTACACGGGATTGAGAGGAATAGAGTTTGGTCGGTGGACTCCATCGTACCAAAAAAGTAAATACAATGCAACGGTTACAATTTATTCTAACATCCCCCTTTAATAATCTAATCCTTTTGAAATGTTTAGATTACGTCTGAACTCATCTAGTAACTTGACAGGTAAGGCTTCGGTGAATCCATCTGCTACTTGATCCTTGCTAGAGATCAAATTGATATCCAACTTTTTGTTTGCAACTCTTTCTCTCACAAAATGGAAATCAACCTCAATATGTTTTGTGTGTGCATGAAAGATGGAATTTGCATAAATATAAGTAGCCCCTAGATTGTCACACCACAAACAGGGCCTTTGTTGTAGTTTCACTCCAAGTTCAACAAGTGCTTCAACCCATATCAACTCTGTAGTAGCATTTGCTAAGGACTTATATTCAGCTTTTGTACTTGAATGTGACACTGAGCTTGTTTTCTAGCACTCCATGAAACTTTGTTAACAAAGAAATACAAATTTGGACGATTCAAAGTAAGATACTGCAAAGCACAAATTATACTTCTATAGCACGTGCTATCCTAAGAAACAAGAGCTTCACCTTTGGCCAAAGTAAGAGGTTCACTAGAGGATAAAGGTGTAGGTGCAGACTTACATTCTTTCATGCCAACTCTATCAAGCAAATCATATGCATATTTTTCTTGTGTCAAAAGAAGACCATCCTGTAACTTCTTTACTTCAATACCCAAAAAATAGTGTAGATCACCAAGATTATTGATGGCAAAATGTTCATTGAGATCTTGAAGCAAGGCAGGAATGGCCTGGTCTGAAGAGGTTGTAACAATAATATCATCAACATATATTAGAACAAACATGGTTATACCTGACTTTTGATATAGAAAAAGTGATGTATCAGCCTTTGATGGTGTGAAACCAAGATCATGTAGCTTGGAACTAAGACTAGAGAACCAGGCTCTTGGAGCTTCTTTCGGACCATATATAGCTTTATCAAGTTTACAAATGTGATTTGGAGCATTAGCATTTTCAAACCCAGGTGGTTGTCTCATATAAAGTTCCTCCTTAAGAACACCATGTAAGAACATGTTCTTAACATCTAGCTGCCTGAGTTGCCAACCTCTGGAGACTGAAATGTCTAGAACAGTTCTCATGGTGGCTTCTTTTACAACTAGACTAAAAGTATCTTCATAGTCTATATCATACCATTGCTTAAATCCTTTTGCTACAAACCGAGCCCTGTATCTATCAATTGTACCATCTGTATGTCTCTTTATGCGATAAACCCATTTGTAATCGATCAAGTTTCTGGTAGTGGCACTAGATTCCATGTTTTATTTTCAATTAAGTCATTATACTCATCCTCCATTGCTTTGCACCATTGTGAATCCCCAAGTGATTCAGCAAGAGCGCATGGTTCACCTCTAGCAGCAAGTAAACCATATAGAACAATGCCATACTTATAGATTTTTGGGTGTCTAATACCTTGTTGTAGACGAGTACACATGCCAGATGGACATGGAACATCATCTGGAGGCACAACCTGGGATCCAGAACCAGCCGAGTCAGCATGTAACTCCAAGCCAGCTCCAGAATTATTAGCAACAGAAGATGACGTGACCTCCACTGATGGTATGGAGGTGTTGGTGTCGGCAGGGGCGGAGCCAGGGGGGGGGGGGGCTAGCAGGGGCTAGACCCCCCTAACCATCGCCCCCCCCTCAATATATAGGTGCAGATTTTAGTACTAAAATAATGACATCATAGGCTTAATTAACACTAAGCCCAAATTTATTTGATTTGTCGTGCTTATATCGAAAGCCAAATGTAGCCCATGAATTCTTTTTATTAGTCAACCGTAGTAACATGTCCCAACATTCTTTGTTTTTGTAACTAGACCTAATAGCTAGCACCATAGTCAGTAGCCAAACCCCACACGATGCAACGGCGGCATGCTAGCCAGCCATATTGTTTGTCAGTTTGTACCTTTATTAATCATGCCGCAATGCCAGCAACAAACATGTTGTGATATCTAGTATAGGAATCAATCTTCCTCACTCTGATTGAAGGTACAAAATCGTTAGTATTTTATCGATAGATTGCATAACCTATAGTCTAATTGATTAATTTACAAAAAAATATGTGTATTTTGTTTGATGTCTGCTCGATGATGATGACAAAATTACATAATAATTGGAAAATAATAATAGGAAGGTCACCTGCAATAGAATTATCAGGCTTTATATACGTAGAGATAAAGTTGATTCAATACAAACTAATCTTTTGTTTTATACTGCCTAAGATTTAGTGCTACATATTAATATCAGTTCTATGCCGATACTTTAATATACTGTTATGTTTTTTTATCCAAACAGTTCTTCCAACACAAAATGATAGATAGTTTTTTGTCTTCATGCGAAAAAAATCTTATATATGATCATCGGTATCTTCACCCCCCTCAATGTCAAATCCTGGCTCTGCCCCTTGGTGTCGGGATCCGGTGCACGTGAGCTTGGCGACAGCGACCGACGCAGGCGCGGCGAAAGCGACTGCTCTTGGCACTATGTGTTGGGATTTGTCGTCAGATTGATAACAAGTACGCCATAGGGGGTCCTGAAGGCACTGAGAAGATGGGGTGTGAGTTGTATGGTGTTCCGGGAGCAGTGAGCATAAGTTTACTGTAACACCCTCAGAATCGGCCCTATGCAAGTTTCAGCGCTTCCCGCCAAACCCACATAGAAACGATTCAAAGGTGCCCACCAGGCACTTGCGTGCGGGTGGAAAACGAAGTAATAACATTACACAACAGTCCTCGATAGGACCCACAGAACAGATATATATATACAACACGACTCCATGAGTCAAGAATACAGATATACAGAACAAAGATCCAAATCACCTTGAAAACGATAGAGCGTCCGACTACGGACAAGATGCAAAGGGGGCTAAGAGCCCTGAAGAATAACCAATGGCGTCCATAACCCTGCCCAGGCCAAGCCGGAAGGGTAACCTTACTAACGACGTCGAACCTGCTAAAACAAAAGGGGTGCCGACAAAGGGCAAAGGAAAAAGAGGAGCGTCAGTACTGAGGCCAGTACACGGCGAGTCTAGAATTCGGCGGTCCTCGCCTACATAGGTATAGTGGACTGAAGCGGCAGCGCAGCATGCACTAAACAACCTATAGAGACTCGATACAACTGGCGACTATCAGAGAGGGGCAAGAAAGACCTATTCGGAACCAACCTGATACTACCATCAAACATACCCATCCTGGGGTTTCCCCCTCGAGACCAAATGAGGAAGTCAACCGAGGAACTCACACCGTTGGCAGTTTTATTTATTCAGTTATCGTTGCCGCGATTACTAGTCAAGTATAGATAATCATCCTGATATAATAAGCAGTGGGCAATTTTTAGTTAACCATTCCGTTGTAGTTGCGACACTTACTAGTCAAATACAATTAGCATGAGATATCCCAAAACCCAGCAGTTGTTGGTACTTTTATTTAGCCATTCCATTATAGTTGCAATACTTACTAGTCAGATACAATGGTCGCAAGCGACAACCCAAACAAGCAATTGTTGGCAGTTTTATTTAGCCATTCCATTATAGTGAAGCTGATTACTAGTCATTATAAAGTCAAATTTATAGCACTACTTTAGTTATAGTTGTCTATGATCGAGATACTGTGCTCCAAGTCGTCCATAACCGCGGACACGGCTTTCAGGAAGTTTTACCCTGCAGGGGTGCACAAATAGCAACACACACTCGATCAACCTCGGAAAAACCAAATCAAAACCCAACGAGGCCTTCACGACAAAGCAATCACAGGATTCAGAAATATTTCAGGGGGCCACCCCATTGAGTACACCCACAACAAAGTTAGCTGGCTCCGAGACGGACTCAAGGTTTGCGTCAATGGCTGTAAACGACTGGGAACCCAAAACTGGGCTTGTCGATACCGCGAAAACACTCCGCTTACCTAAACAGTACAGGTGCTCCTCGCACAATCGTAATAAAGCAGTAAAGCATGGCATAAGTACAGGCTAGTAAATAAAACCTCAAACTAGTTTGTGGCCCCAAGAAATAAGTATGAATCAAGCTCTGGCTCAGGGGGGTCCCATAATTCCCCCGTATGTGGATAGCGCGAATATTCAAGGAACAGGTATCAAGTACTCGGGGTCCTACGGGACACAAGTGGACGGTTAACAACCAAATAACATCTATTGCCCACCTGTGCCTCTGCTTACTTACTTCAATTTTAGTTGTTAAACAGTAATTAAAGTCTTGATCATCTCCAACAATAATCACACGGCAATGCTCCAACAACTGTGGTACTTGGCGACACGCAACAGCACTTGAGCAAGCGACTACGACGCACAGGTCCAACTATCTAACAAACAACAGGTAATAGGAGGTGTCCAAGGCGATATAAGGCTGCAAGGGATATCACGGGTACGAAAGCTAGAGCATTGCAACACAGATAGCAATAGATCAACAGGAGGAAACACAGACTATAAAAGTAAGATAGGTAGAAAGGGGGAGATGCTCGCCTGAAAAACATTGCTGAAGGTTCAACCGAAGATCGGGTCGACACTCGCATCAACTCAACGGCCTTATCCGCGAAGAACCAAAACACTAGAATAAACACCGGATGCACTATTTAATACTACGGCAAAGATCGGGCATGATGCATGTATGACGCATGACATGGCAAAGATGCGATGCAATTAGATCATATTAAGCGGAACCGGGGTCCCGACATTTATTCAGATGGTTCATGTTGTTCAGCTACCCTGCATTTTAGATGTTGTCTTAACAAGGCGAAAACATGGCATCGCTTCGCTACACAAATTTAAATGGGACCGATATACGACTAGATTTGCCCGCATATGGATCCCATATTTAATTATGAAGTGAATCGGCATAAGGCCCCCAAACCACATAAATATGTATGCAAACATGTTTGATTTAATGCAACAAGTCTATATCATTATAAAAATAGGGGCTTAGGGAAAAGATTCACACATCTGGGTTCGGACGATCTTGGGGTTCGAGGGGTTCGGGGTTCGGTCTCAGGGTTTAGGGTTCGACGGGATCGGTCTTCGAAGGTCGGATACAAGATGGAGAGCTTGTCATCCTAGGAAGAAGGACTTGGTGTGGCGTCGGGGGGCGCATCGGACTCGCCCTGGTCGGTGTCGATCTTGTCGTCGCGAAGATTTTGTCGTGTCCTCGTGTCGGGTCGGTCTTGGCGTTCGGGGTGAAGAACTTGGCGTTCTGCGTCGGTGTCCTTACCGTCCGTGTTCTCGAGCATCGCATCCGGGAAGGAGTACTTGTCGCACGTGTGGTCTTCGGGTCCGGGGGTCTCGGCGTCCATGACGAAGATCATGGCATCCGTGTCGAAAGCATCGGGGTTTCCGTGAAGGAGATCTTGGGTTTCGAGGCTTCAGGGTATGATCTTTGGATCCATGTCGGCGCACTCGGGGTCTCGGCGTCTTCGGATCCGAGGTCTTGATGTCCATGTAGAAGTACTTGATGCTCCGTGACGGAGTTCTCGGAGTACAACCATCGGATTTCGGGTGGGAGAACTCGGGGTGTCGCGACAAAGATCTTGTCCTTGTCCAGGAGGAACTAGGGACACAGCTCTTGGTCTCGGTCTTAACAGAGGCATCACCACCGAATCACTATACCCATCTGAAGATCATGGCCAACATCAAAACACAAGACAAACAAGGGACACCTGCACATTTACACACGAGGACAACCACAAACAGGGCAGCACTGGCGCGGCAGAGGGTGGAGTCAACCCAGGTTGGCGTCGGGTAGCGGGCTTGCTGCCAATAGCGATGGCATGAGGACGGCCAACATCAGCGACAGTGGCCCGCTGCTACGGAGCTTGCGGCTGGAGGCGACGGCGGGTGGAGAGGTGACCGGCGACGGCGGCTCGCGCGCCAGCCGAGGGGAGGCGACCGACGGCGAACAAGGTGGAGGACGGGGCCGGACGCATGCGAGAGGAGCGTCGGGGACCTGCTGGCGGGCGAGGTCGGGCCGGTCTGGCGGGCGGTCCGAGCGAGGCGGCGATGTGGAGGAGGGGGGTCGACGAGGAGGGGCCTCACGGGCTCGGGCGGAGGGGCTCGGGCGAGGGAGGCGGAGCTCGCCAGGGAGGCGCGTCGAGGAAGGGCGCCGGTGGCGGCGGGGAACAGGACGAGAGTGAGGCGAGGTTGCGGAGGGGTTCGGGAGCGGCGGCGCCACGAGGTTGGAGGGGATGCGGCGGCGCTCGCGGTTGCCGGGCACAGAGCTTGCAGGGGGCAACGGGGCTCGCTGCAGCGGAGGCGACGGCGGAAGGAGGGAGAAGGGGGCGGGGTCGGTGACGCCTGGCGAGGGGAGAGGAGGGAGAGGAGGGCGGCGGCCGGAGGGGAGGAAGAGGACAGAGGAGAGGTGGCCGGCGGGGTCGCGTTGGGGAGGAGGGAGACGCGGGGACGGGGGTGTGTGCGTGGTCAGGGAGAGATGTTGGAGAAGGTGGGGGAGGGGAGAGAGGCAGGTGGGGGCCGGTGGGGCCAGGGTGCAGGTGGGTGAGTGGGTTGAGTGCGTGTGGGGCAGAGGGAGATGGGGTGGGGCCAGGCTGGCAGAGGGAGTGGGGGGAAGCAGGGATTGGTGAGGTGGCGGTGTGGAGGATGAGGTGGAGGGAACGGTGAGGTGGAGGGAGGGGATTGGTCGGGGTGAGGTGGAGGGGGCTGGGTAGACTAGGTTTAGGTATAAAAGGGTTTAGGGTGTTTAGGATTAGATACTTTAGACTAGGGTTTTCTTTGTTTAAAATAAATTTTGTAAATAGTTTTTAGACAAATAAAAGATCCGAACAGACCGATGTTTTAATTTGAAATAAAGACGGGGGTTATTCCGTAAACAAAACTAGGCGTTTCGAAAATAGTTTCAGACAAACAATGCATGATGATGACGATGCAATGCACAAAATAACGCGATTTTCTAGTAGTGGTTTTGCGGGATGCCACAATTCGACACCACTAACAATGGATCTCGCCCTCGAGATCCGCCTCATGGTACCGGAAGAAGGGCGATGATCTGACCCTTCGCGCTTCGTGTAGATCCTCGCGACACCACTAACAAGAGGTCGTTGTCCGTGATCGTCGAGAGAACACTCCGGGAACAAAAGGTCGAAGGTAGAGGTATCAACAAATAAAGCCACCTCTAGCTTCCGTGGACGGAGTAAAATTGCTGGATCCACTGATTCGATGTACAAGAGCGAATGATAAGAGTAGTCGGATGGTGATCAGTCCATCGCGCACCCAAACCATTACTCGGCACACGAATAGGCGGATTATGCAACCAACTCTCGGAATCAGACTGAAGATCTCGACAATCGAGGTTCGGAAACAAAGGAGTGATGCAGACTCTGCATCGGATCTGGCGTAGAGGATGTCGTCGCGTCGGAAAAAACACCGAAAGGCACAGACAAGGAACAAAGAATGGTACCACAGATAAAGGATTCCTCGGATAGCATGAAGACCAGATGTAGCAACACCGTTACCAAAGGAGGAAGCGAAAACCTAAAGGTACGACGAAATCCCAACCACGAGAATTCCTGGACTCGAAGAAAGAGACGAGAGCAGATTCAAAACACGTAGAGGTAAGAGGAGAATAGCAGAGGGGTAAGGAGTAAAAGCAGACCTAACCAGATCTATCCAACCGATTTTGCAAAATAGTTTTTGACACTCTACTTCGGCCGTTAGCTAGGTTATCCTACAGGCTGGACTTGTGGGGTATCGTAACTGCTGAGCTCTGATACCACTCTGTAACACCCTCAGAATCGGCCCTATGCAAGTTTCAGCGCTTCCCGCCAAACCCACATAGAAACGATTCAAAGGTGCCCACCAGGCACTTGCGTGCGGGTGGAAAACGAAGTAATAACATTACACAACAGTCCTCGATGGGACCCACAGAACAGATATATATATACAACACGACTCCATGAGTCAAGAATACAGATATACAGAACAAAGATCCAAATCACCTTGAAAACGATAGAGCGTCCGACTACGGACAAGATGCAAAGGGGGCTAAGAGCCCTGAAGAATAACCAATGGCGTCCATAACACTACCCAGGCCAAGCCGGAAGGGTAACCCTGCTAACGACGTCGAACCTGCTAAAACAAAAGGGGTGCCGACAAAGGGCAAAGGAAAAAGAGGAGCGTCAGTACTGAGGCCAGTACACGGCGAGTCTAGAATTCGGCGGTCCTCGCCTACATAGGTATAGTGGACTGAAGCGGCAGCGCAGCATGCACTAAACAACCTATAGAGACTCGATACAACTGGCGACTATCAGAGAGGGGCAAGAAAGACCTATTCGGAACCAACCTGATATACCACCAAACATACCCATCCTGGGGTTTCCCCCTCGAGACCAAACGAGGAAGTCAACCGAGGAACTCACACCGTTGGTAGTTTTATTTATTCAGTTATCGTTGCCGCGATTACTAGTCAAGTATAGATAATCATCCTGATATAATAAGCAGTGGGCAATTTTTAGTTAACCATTCCGTTGTAGTTGCGACACTTACTAGTCAAATACAATTAGCATGAGATATCCCAAAACCCAGCAGTTGTTGGTACTTTTATTTAGCCATTCCGTTATAGTTGCAATACTTACTAGTCAGATACAATGGTCGCAAGCGACAACCCAAACAAGCAATTGTTGGCAGTTTTATTTAGCCATTCCATTATAGTGAAGCTGATTACTAGTCATTATAAAGTCAAATTTATAGCACTACTTTAGTTATAGTTGTCTATGATCGAGATACTGTGCTCCAAGTCGTCCATAACCGCGGACACGGCTTTCATAAAGTTTTACCCTGCAGGGGTGCACAAATAGCAACACACACTCGATCAACCTCGGAAAAACCAAATCAAAACCCAACGAGGCCTTCACGACAAAGCAATCACAGGATTCAGAAATATTTCAGGGGGCCACCCCATTGAGTACACCCGCAATGAAGTTAGCTGGCTCCGAGACGGACTCAAGGTTTGCGTCAATGGCTGTAAACGACTGGGAACCCAAAACTGGGCTTGTCGATACCGCGAAAACACTCCGCTTACCTAAACAGTACAGGTGCTCCTCGCACAATCGTAATAAAGCAGTAAAGCATGGCATAAGTACATGATAGTAAATAAAACCTCAAACTAGTTTGTGGCCCCAAGAAATAAGTATGAATCAAGCTCTGGCTCAGGGGGGGTCCCATAATTCCCCCGTATGTGGATAGCGCGAATATTCAAGGAACAGGTATCAAGTACTCGGGGTCCTACGGGACACAAGTGGACGGTTAACAACCAAATAACATCTATTGCCCACCTGTGCCTCTGCTTACTTACTTCAATTTTAGTTGTTAAACAGTAATTAAAGTCTTGATCATCTCCAACAATAATTACACGGCAATGCTCCAACAACTGTGGTACTTGGCAACACGCAACAAGACTTGAGCAAGCGACTACGACGCGCAGGTCCAACTATCTAACAAACAACAGGTAATAGGAGGTGTCCAAGGCGATATAAGGCTGCAAGGGATATCACGGGTACGAAAGCTAGAGCATTGCAACACAGATAGCAATAGATCAACAGGAGGAAACACAGACTATAAAAGTAAGATAGGTAGAAAGGGGGAGATGCTCGCCTGAAAAACATTGCCGAAGGTTCAACCGAAGATCGGGTCGACACTCGCATCAACTCAACGGCCTTATCCGCGAAGAACCAAAACACTAGAATAAACACCGGATGCACTATTTAATACTACGGCAAAGATCGGGCATGATGCATGTATGACGCATGACATGGCAAAGATGCGATGCAATTAGATCATATTAAGCGGAACCGGGGTCCCGACATTTTCAGATGGTTCATGTTGTTCAGATACCCTGCATTTTAGATGTTGTCTTAACAAGGCGAAAACATGGCATCGGTTCGCTACACAAATTTAAATGGGACCGATATACGACTAGATTTGCCCGCATATGGATCCCATATTTAATTATGAAGTGAATCGGCATAAGGCCCCCAAACCACATAAATATGTATGCAAACATGTTTGATTTAATGCAACAAGTCTATATCATTATAAAAATAGGGGCTTAGGGAAAAGATTCACACATCTGGGTTCGGACGATCTTGGGGTTCGAGGGGTTCGGGGTTCGGTCTCAGGGTTCAGGGTTCGACGGGATCGGTCTTCGAAGGTCGGATACAAGATGGAGAGCTTGTCGTCCTAGGAAGAAGGACTTGGTGTGGCATCGGGGGGCGCATCGGACTCGCCCTGGTCGGTGTCGATCTTGTCGTCGCGAAGATCTTGTCGTGTCCTCTTGTCGGGTCGGTCCTGGCGTTCGGGGTGAAGAACTTGGCGTTCTGCGTCGGTGTCCTTACCGTCCGTGTTCTCGAGCATCGCATCCGGGAAGGAGTACTTGTCGCACGTGTGGTCTTCGGGTCCGGGGGTCTCGGCGTCCGTGACGAAGATCATGGCATCCGTGTCGAAAGCATCGGGGTTTCCGTGAAGGGGATCTTGGGTTTCGAGGCTTCAGGGTATGATCTTTGGATCCATGTCGGCGCACTCGGGGTCTCGGCGTCTTCGGATCCGAGGTCTTGATGTCCATGTAGAAGTACTTGATGCTCCGTGACGGAGTTCTCGGAGTACAACCATCGGATTTCGGGTGGGAGAACTCGGGGTGTCGCGACGAAGATCTTGTCCTTGTCCAGGAGGAACTAGGGACACAGCTCTTGGTCTTGGTCTTAACAGAGGCATCACCACCGAATCACTATACCCATCTGAAGATCATGGCCAACATCAAAACACAAGACAAACAAGGGACACCTGCACATTTACACACGAGGACAGCCACAAACAGGGCAGCACTGGCGCGGCAGAGGGTGGAGTCAACCCAGGTTGGCATCGGGTAGCGGGCTTGCTGCCAACAGCGATGGCATGAGGACGGCCAACAGCAGCGACAGTGGCCCACTGCTACGGAGCTTGCGGCTGGAGGCGACGACGGGTGGAGAGGTGACCGGCGACGGCGGCTCGCGCGCCAGCCGAGGGGAGGCGACCGACGGCGAACAAGGTGGAGGACGGGGCCGGACGCATGCGAGAGGAGCGTCGGGGACCTGCTGGCGGGCGAGGTCGGGCCGGTCTGGCCGGCGGTCCGAGCGAGGCGGCGACGTGGAGGAGGGGGGTCGATGAGGAGGGGCCTCGCGGGCTCGGGCGGAGGGGCTCGGGCGAGGGAGGCGGAGCTCGCCGGGGAGGCGCGTCGAGGAAGGACGCCGGTGGCGGCGGGGAACAGGACGAGAGAGAGGCGAGGTTGGGGGGGTTCGGGAGCGGCGGCGCCACGAGGTTGGAGGGGATGCGGCGACGCTCGCGGTTGCCGGGCGCAGAGCTTGCAGGCGGCGGCGGGGCTCGCTGCAGCGGAGGCGACGACGAAAGGAGGGAGAAGGGGGCAGGGTCGGTGACGCCTGGCGAGGGGAGAGGAGGGAGAGGAGGGCGGCGGCCGGAGGGGAGGAAGAGGACAGAGGAGAGGTGGCCGGCGGGGTCGCGTTGGGGAGGAGGGAGACGCGGGGACGGGGGTGTGTGCGTGGTCAGGGAGAGAGTTTGGAGAAGGTGGGGGAGGGGAGAGAGGCAGGTGGGGGGCCGGTGGGGCCAGGGTGCAGGCGGGTGAGTGGGTTGAGTGCGTGTGGGGCAGAGGGAGATGGGGTGGGGCCAGGCTGGCAGAGGGAGTGGGGGGAAGCAGGGATTGGTGAGGTGGCGGTGTGGAGGATGAGGTGGAGGGAACGGTGAGGTGGAGGGAGGGGATTGGTCTGGGTGAGGTGGAGGGGGCTGGGTAGACTAGGTTTAGGTATAAAAGGGTTTAGGGTGTTTAGGATTAGATACTTTAGACTAGGGTTTTCTTTGTTTAAAATAAATTTTGTAAATAGTTTTTAGACAAATAAAAGATCCGAACAGACCGATGTTTTAATTTGAAATAAAGACGGGGGTTATTCCGTAAACAAAACTAGGCGTTTCGAAAATAGTTTCAGACAAACAATGCATGATGATGACGATGCAATGCACAAAATAACGCGATTTTCTAGTAGTGGTTTTGCGGGATGCCACATTTACCCATGTTCAGATCCGACTACGGTGACCGGATCCTACTCCTGCTAGCAACCTAGTAATATATCAGCGAGAGTCGGATGTTACAGCGAATTACAAGAGAGGTTCGCATGTGCAAGTTGGTTATAGTTATTGCCCTAAAGGGTCCCTCAGGACCGGCTTATAAAGGGGCCAAGACCTAGGATTACATGAGAGACCTATCCGGCTACGTTATAGAGTCGGTAACTAAGTACAACTTAGACTATAAGTAATCTACAAGCCTAAGTCGATAAGTCTTCTAGGCCTTGTCGTAGCCAGAATTAACTCCGTCCTGTTTCCCTAACTGGACCTCCCGTGAAGCAAAGCTCTAATCCGTTGGTGGGCCACCCTGGTCAGTAAGTCTTGTGGGTATACCCAGAAAGTATATCCCCAACAGTAGCCACCGGAAGTCTCGAAGATCCAAAGTCGGAATAATTGTCTAGCTTGATGGTTTCTTTGGCAAGCAGAATCTTGAAGGGTTCCCGAAAACTTCATTCAATTGTGTAGGATTCCGAGTCTCGTCTGAGTCGGATATAACTCCGAAAGTTAAGTTACTTCCACGCTCGATTTCAAACTTGAGACGGATTTTAAATGTTGACGTTTGCCTGACAACTTTTCAGGTTCTGTCTTGTCACTGACAAGTATCTTGTCAGCACGATCATTGGTGGATCCGCATCGCGGGGAACCGATGCACCATTTCAATGCTTGCACAGAGATCGATGGGGCGGAGGCTTCGCGAGGAAGCCACCTCTCTCTCTCTCTCTCTCTCTCTCTCTCTCTCTCTCTCCTATACGCGTGGCATTAATTAAGTGCACTTAGCGAAAATCTTGGCGTGGAGGTTACTATATTGGGAATTTCTTTCTCTCCAGATCCATTCCTCGCCGTCCTTTGTCTCCTCGTACTCCGCATGTTCTCCTCCTCCATCGCCCCCATAAAATACCTCTAACACCGAGGCTTCTAGGTCGCCAGTGTGATGGACGACGAAAAGCTCAAATCCCTGGAGGATGAGAGCTATCTCACCGCCCGCGTGTGGCGGAGCGGCCTCGGCGATCCTGTCCCAGCGCCCCGCGACAGTGAGCGAGTTCTCTTCGTGTCTCACATCATAGCGGTCTCAGCCTTCCGCCATCGGAGTTCCTCATAGAGGTACTCCAACACTATGACGTATAGATACATAATCTTCCTCCCAATTCTTTGCTTGAGCTTAGCACTCGTGCAACTCTTAGCAAGGGATTTCTTGGCATTAGGCCGAATCTTACTTTTTCCGGTACTACTATGATACTCGGAAGAATTCTATTAGTGCCAGAATTCTCTATATTACCGGCACTCTTAGCTTAGTTCTTAGGAGACCCCGTGAAAGGGCATGTATGCCCCCATGTATGGTTTTGGCAATTAATGACAATCTCTATGGACTAATGTGTAAATTTAGTTTCACTTGTAGGTTTGTCCATTGGCATCGCTTGGGCCATGTGTTGGTCTCAAGGTTGGAAGATGAAGAAATGTCCAAGGGCTTTATGCCCATTGGAATCATGAAGAAAGAAGGAGCTTGAAGGTCGATCAAGGCATGTGCAAAGAGTTGCATCAAGATGGATCAACCTCAAGTAGGGATGAAGAAGGGCGAGCTCAAGATACGCCATCTCTAGAAGATCTCATGCTTGAAGCTTTCCATCCTCGTGCTCATGGAATGATGAAGACAAGTTCAAAGAAGAGGTTTCCCCATGGAGTATGGGGGAGCAATTTGCAAGTCTTCCTCTTCATCAAGCAAGAGCATCCAAGAAAGGTGTTCCCACTATAGAAGAACAAGACGGTCTACATCAAGTTCAAGTGGGATGCTCAAGGCAAAGGTATGTTCTTGATATGGCTTTTCTTTTGTCGGTCTCGTATTGTTAGTTGGGAGACCGAGTTTAGGATAGATAGTCGTGCTATCAAGAGGGGCTCTCAAGCGGGTGTCTCGTCTGCATCGTTCGGAGAGAGCTCAAACCTTTGCATTCGTAGCATCATCTTTCTTGGTTGTTATTTGGTTCTTGTCCATGAGAGGATCTAGAGCTTGTGGTCACCATCATAACAAGCTCTAGTTCATCATCTAAGGATTTCACTTGTATATCTTATTGCGGTTTTTGATCTTGCGAGTTTTCCGGCTCCACACCTTGGGGGATACTTCACATATATATTCATGATATTTTCTCCCAAGGTGATACCCAATATTTTGGATTCTATTTTGTTGGATTCTATTCGTTGGGGGATACTTGCATCATCTTTTTTGTTGGATTCTATTCGTCGTTATCTTTCCAACAAAATTGGTTTCATCCCATTTGGAGTTCGGATGCAAAAGTTATTGCGTTTCTGGTTTTCTGGTTTCTGGAAATTCCCTGACCGGAAGTTCCGGCTTCCCACCGGAAGTCCCGCTAGGGCATCTTTTGCCGCCGAAAGTTCTGGTGGAAGTTCCGGGTCTTGTTCCGCTCACGTTCAGTAACCTTCTGTTTTGAATATGTCTATTTGACGGAACTTCTGTCGGAACTTCCACCGGAAGTTCCGCTCCCACCGGAAGTTCCGGTGAACCGGCGGAAGTTTCGACCAGGATTCGCTTTTTCAGTTTCTCACTCCGTAGTTTTTGACCGTTGGCTGTGTGCCACCGGAACTTCCGGCCTCCCACCGGAAGTTCCGGCCAGGAGTCATGAATGCCCATAACGGGCAGATCTGGGAGCCCTTTAAAAGGGGCTCCTCTTCCCCTTCGTGGGTACTAGCTTTTCTTCTTGGTTCTTGGCTTTCTCTCTCTCCTCCATTGTCAACCTTGAAGAAGCTTTCCCTCTCCCTTTCCCCTCCTATGATTCTTGCATCTTTTTGAGGGATTTGAGAGAGGAGATCTAGATCTACAATCCCCCCAAGCCAAATACCTTCTTTGTGAAGGAATCATTGGGATCTAGATCTTGATGAGTTGTGTTTTCTCCTCTTGTGTTCTTCCTCCCTTATTCCCCCAATAGCTTTTGTAGCTTTATTGGAATTTGGGAAAGAAGGACTTGCCCTTGCATTTGGTGCATAGGTTTGAGTTCTCCTCAGAGATTCGGCGAGTTCAAGATTGTGAGCTTGTTTATCTTGGGTTCCTTGGAACCCTAGACGGTTGTGTGGTTGGGTTGTTGACCTTTTGTGGTCTTGTTGACCTTTTGTGGTCTTGTACCCTTTTGTGGCATTGTTGGACTTTTGTGGCATTGTAGCCTTTTGTGGCTTCGTTGTTGGGAGCCTCCAATTGAGTTGTGGAGTTAGACCCAATCTTGTACGAGTTCGGTGACCGCCCTCAAGCGTCCCATAGTGGAGCGAGTGCCCGCCTTTTTTGGTGCGCACTCGGAAGAATAGGGTGAGCCTTTTGTGGCGTCGGTGAGTTGCGTGCTTCCGCATCCGGGGTGAGGCCTTGTGTGGCGTTGGGTGAGCATCGAGCCACCACACCTCGAGGTGAGCCATTTGTGGCGTTCAGAGAGCATTGCGCCATCGCACCTCTCTAATGGAGACGTAGCTTCTTTGGAAGTGAACTTCGGGAAACAAATCTTCGTCTCCACGTCCATCGGTTATCTCTCAATCGAGCCCTTTATACTTATGCACTTTACATTGTGATAGCCATCGTGCTTGAAGTATTTATACATTGCTATCACCTTGTTGCTTGTATTGCTTAGCATAGGTTTTTGGTGCACTTAGGTGAACTTAGTGGCTAGGTTTTATGCTCAATAAATTAAACGTTAGTTTTATTCCGCATTTACTTGAGCCTAAACCGTAATATTTTTAAAATCCTATTCACCCCCCTCTAGGCGACTTCCTTTGTACTTTCACCCCGAATCTATCCTAGGATTTTCGCTAGTGAGTTGGTTAGAAAATGGGCCTCCACGTTCTTCTATAGCAAAGATATGCCGGCTCCCGGAAAGATGGAAGGTCTTTCGGTTTTCATCGACGACGCTGCTACCCACCAAGATTCATGGGACGCTGAGGTACCGGAACTTTCCGAAGATTTGATCCGCACCAAGAGGCGGATTGAGTTTTTGATGAAATGAAGAGAAGGTTAAATAGGTTTATTGGGACAAATAGAGTTAAATTTGTTCGGCCAAAAACCGAGTTTGAGACAAAAACAAGTTTAAAAAGCCATTAATATCAACTCAGATGAAAAAGTGCTAAACTTAAAAGTTTTTCGTATTTCCGAGATGAACAACTTACTTTTTGACCCATCTTAATCCGAGCATGTTTACTACCCCAAATGCAGACCGGGCCATTTACATAGATTTTAGACTGAACAGTTTGGTCAATATATGGAAAGTTCCGAATTCAACCCAACTAAGGTTTTGAACGTGAAACCAATCTTCTTTCTTACACGCAAAGTCCAGCCGCTTCTTATATACGTGAAGGATGCAGGCATATTGAACCAACACCAATCAAATAAACATATCTATTATTTTTTCGTGTTCATCTATTTTTTATCCCTCTCTCTAATATCTTTCTTCTCGTTCTTCGTCATTCTTCGTCATTCTTCAAGATTAGAGACTATGGATCCATGAGGTCCTTGGAGCGGTCAGTCCGACCTAGGCCAGTACATAGCCGCCCGCCTCCCTGACGGATCCTTCACAGACGAGCAGGGTTTCGGGTCTCAAAAGCGTCTGCTGGACTGTCTTCTGTATCGCGCTTCCATCAAGCCTTCCTTGACACGTGTTGCACACATTGCACTCGGCGTCGTGGGCGTGTTCTTGCACGAACACCCTCATTATTGGTGGTTCGTCCTTCCTAGATGGGATGGACTATTACTATTAGCCACCCTATTGGATCACTGAGTCATGAGTGAATAAAATTAGTCAGCTAACAGTTAGTTTCTTGGATCCAAAACAGGGCCTTATTAAACACAACATAGAACGTGTACCTTTTTTTGGCGCTGCAAAAACACGGAATGTATATGTGCCTTTTAAAATTTGATTGATGTCTGCTCAGAGATCAAATATATTCGGATGCTGATACCTTAACCCCAAACGACGCCTTGTTGCATGCTGATACCTTCTCCCTGGCGGACGCATCTCACCGGCCTGTCTATCCCATCCGTCGTTTATAAATAAAACGATATTGCTAAAACCTGGCCGGCCAAACTCGCCTCTTCTCTCTCCACCTGAAATTATCTTTTCTTGAATTTCTTCTTTGAGCTGGCCGGCTGCAGCCGATGGATTATATGATCACTTCTCTGGTCATCCTATGTAAGTTTCTGCACTTGCATCGCTAGCTAGCTCTCACATAATATATCTGTGCTGTGCACCTTCTTCTTCTCGCCCCGTTCGATATATATACAAGACAGTGGGGTATTGAGAGAGAAAAATGTATGTCGTTCAATTAACAAGTTTTATTTTTGTTGATGTATGCATTTCAGAAGAGATCGAATCGTCGATGACGGGAACAGAACTAGTCGCATATGCATGGAAAGAATGGGGTCTCCAAGCGCTGGTGTTGCTCAGCTTCACGCTCCAGGTGACGCTCCTCATCTTTGCAGAGTTCCGCCGGAGCATGGACTCGAGCGTGCTACGGGCCGTCCTTTGGTCGGCCTACCTGCTGGCCGACTCCACCGCCATATATGTCCTCGGCCACATGTCCGTCATCACCAGCAGCAGCAGGTCACCGGAGCACGAGCTGATGGCGTTCTGGGCTCCATTCCTGCTGCTGCACCTTGGTGGACAGGACAACATAACCGCCTACGCCATCGAGGACAACCGGCTCTGGCTGCGCCACCTGCAGACGTTTGTCGTGCAGGTGGCCGCAGCTGCCTACGTCCTCTACCAGTCCGGTATCCTTGGTGGCGGCAGGTCGTCCTTGCTCCAGCAGGCCGCCATTCTCATGTTGGTGGTCGGTGTGGTCAAGTACGGGGAGAGAGTGTGGACGCTCAAGTGCGCTGATAGTAGCCCATCGGGCAAGAACTACCGGAGCTTTGAGCCAGCAGGCGTTGCATTTTCGTATAATTTTGACAAGACCATTTCTCTAGTGACACCGGCTACAGGTGTACGGGACACGGAATCCCTTCTGCTCACAGCTCACCTGACTCTGGATGTTGCCAAGGAGCTGTTCAAGGGCCGGCTGCCCTATGGGGTTGATTACCGCCATGTTTCAGATCTGAAGGAGGAGGAGGTGTGCAAGGTGGTGGAGATGCAGCTATCCCTGATGCACGACGTCTTCTACACCAAGCTTCAGGTGACGCGCAGTTGGTATTGCCTCTGCGTCCGTGTGTTTGCGATGTTGTGCACTGCCGTCGCACTGTTGCTGTTTCATCTTTGGGCTAGTGCTAATCGTCGTCACAGTAAGCACAGCAGCAGGGTAGACGTGGGTGTCACTTATGCCTTATTAGTTGGTGCCGTCATCCTGGAGATGATGTGGATGTTTAGGGCCATGTTCTCGAGCTGGACATGTGCCCTCCTGGCAATGAGGTGTAATACCAGCCTAGTTGTGTCTCTCCGCCGGCTAGTCCGTGCAGCGGAATGGAGAAGAAATCACTGGTCAGGATCCATAGGGCAGCAAGACTTGCTTGAGCTATACGCACGCAGCAAGGCTAGCAAGATGAGCAGGATAGCGAGGTGCATTGGAGTGGAGGACACGTGGAACACGCTGGCTTACACGGGGTCGTCCATCCCCGTCTCGGCCTGCATCAAGCAGCTGCTGGTGAAGCAAGTGGTCAAGAGCAAAGGTGTCTTGGTAGGAAGCCCAGACCACATCCTTAACTCACGGGGTCGGGCGGCGCTAAACAGCTTCCGGTTGTACGACACCCTGGCCTGGAGCGTCGACGACACGAATCAGCTGGAGGAGATGATCATCACCTGGCACATCGCCACTGCCGTGTACCACCGTTGGTACAAGGATCATCGGGAGCAAACACAGCAGCCACGGCAGGCTGATAATCTTGCCAAGGCGGCTGTGGCGCTCTCCAACTACATGCTCTACCTGCTTGCCGCACGGCCCGACATGCTGCCTCCCATTGCCAGCCGCAATGCGTTTGTGGAGACGTGCTTTGGTCTGACATGTCTTGTGTGCGCATCGGCCGAGGATCTTGCCACCATATTTCACCGTTACGGGGATGCAGTGAACACTACGGGCGGACCTCGGTTTAAGTTCGATACGGTCGTTCCGGTCCCAGCTGGTATAAGCCGTTCGCTTGAGAACAACCGAGCACTGAAGAGGGGATGCAGGCTTGGCGCGATTCTCGTCAGCAAGGAGGTGGAGTTACGACAAGCAGAAGCAGGTGACTCCCCTGCTGAGGAGGACATGATGCTGGAGCTGATCGCGGAGGTGTGGCTGGAGATACTGTGCTACGCGGGACACCGATGCAGCGCGGATTCTCATGCCAAGGCTCTCAGCAGCGGCGGCGAGCTCATCACCGTCGCTGCCCTTCTTCTGAAATATTACATCACACTAGGCTATCTATCGCAAGACCCGTCTGAACGCTCCGGCTTTTCTCTTCAGTGAACAAAATAAGAGAACTAATGTGTGTAGTAGTGTGCCAGTGCCTTGCCTTTTTTTTCCCCCGCTCCATTAGGGCTATTTGTCAATCTGGATAACATGCATTCAGTAAAGTATGCATTCAGTAAAGTTTTTTTTCGAAAAGGGGGCAAAAGCTTTGCCCCAATCGATTAATTAAGAAGGAGTTTTACATGGTAAATAAATAGATCCACGGTTACAAAACAATTACTCTCGCGGCACGAATTCACCCAAACGCTTAGAGCCCGCGCTTACCCACATGTGGGCTTCGCGCTTAACCCTCTCTAGAACTACAAGTGGCGGCGCGAGCTTTTTTTGGAAGACCCTGTCATTTCGCTCGTTCCATATCTCCCAAGTGACGAGTAGCGTGAGGGAGGCCATTGCTTTGCGGTTCGGAATTGAACCCTCCGTCATCATCTCCCACCATTCCTTTGCGTGCAGGCCCACCCATCTTGCTTGGTCCATCTCGGGGATCCCGATCCAATCCTTGATGCATGCCCAAACTCTTTTAGTAAACCGACATTCGATGAAAAGATGGTCGACCGTCTCCATTGTTTGGTTGCAAAGCGGGCAATTCCCACAATTTTGCCATCCCCTCTTGGCCAAGCGGTCCGCGGTCCAATGTTTTGAGTGAGAAGCCAAGCGAAGAACTTCACTTTCGGCGGCGCCCAAGCTTTCTAAACCAGTTTGTGCATGCTTGAGATGGTGGAACCCAAAAATTGCATCTCGTAGGCCGATTTAGCCGTGTACTCACCATTGTCCGTAAGCTTCCATAGTATGTCATCCTCCACGTCCTCGTTTAGATGCACATCTTGGAGGAGAGACCAAAGCTCGACGCACTGCCTAAGGTGCTCGATAGAGACAGGGATGGAGACAAGGGGGACGGGGGGGGGGGGGGGGGGGCTTAGCCACCCCATGGTTTGAATTTTGTAAAAAACTCTACTCACTAAAGCTCCAATTTCTTATTGATTTATCCAAGTCTGTCCCCCTCATGTCAATTTTGCCCTCCTCAAGTTGAGAAGTTGGCTCCGTCCCTGGATAGAGAAGTCATTTCCCAGGTTTATCATGCGGATCCACGCATTCTCATGCAAGGCTTGGTGCACCTTCCAATTCTTTCTAAGGGAGATTCTGAAGATGAGGGGCGCAATGTCCACGGGCTTCCTCCCATGTAGCCATGGTGCATGCCAAAAAGGAGTTTTATGGCCATTCCCAATGGTAATGTTCACGGCAGCATAGAAAATGGACATATCCTCGCGGGAGCAGGGATTGCCAGATCCAACCCAAATTTTGTCGGGGTTCTTCCATTCAAACCAAGGCCACCTCAAGTGTAGTGCTGTCGCAAATTTGTCCAAGTTTTTTATCCCCAACCCACCAAGATTCTTAGGCCTACATACCGTCTCCCAATTGACCTTGCACTTCGCCCCAGTGGTCTTATCCTTAGCCTCCCATAGGAAAGCCCTTTCCACTTTGCTTATGAACTTCAATGTTTCAGTAGGGACAACAAGTGACGTAAGGTAGTAGGTTGATTGTGAAGTTAGCACCGACTTGATAAGCTCATTGCGTCCGGCCATAGTGATGAACTTGCCATTCCAAGTTGGGAGCTTCCCGGCGCATTTATCCTCGAGGTGGTGAAATTCAGTAAAGTTCTTTTATCTTTGGTTGAAGTCTACTGCAGTACCTAATTAAAACCGTAAATTGGCACCGTCATGGTCTACTTGAATCCGTCTAAATCCAAAGAGAAGTTTTCTCATGGTCTTGCTTTTCGTGTCGCATCTCTACTATGCCAACGTCTAGCCCTAGCGCGCGGTTACCGACCGGGCAGGATTGCGCCGGTGCGGTTACCTATCGGCATGAAGCAGATGTCTTGTCGCAGGGCGCAGACACCGGGATGGGAGGCACCCTTTTTGTGTTGGTAAAGGACTATGCGTCCTCCGGAGGTTGGGAAACTTCCCAGACTGCGGCTCCTCGGCCTCACATGTGTTCTGTTAGCCTTTATCCTGTTTTTTGTTGAGTGTAGCAAAAATACATTCTGGATTTGCTGCATGTAGCAAAAAAAACATGGCCGCAAAATAAAAGAAAAAGACTGATATCACCAGAGACCTCTCCGGAGACGTTGAAGCAAAAGAAATGTGCTATTTTAGCAAAACTGACATCACTAGAGATCTTATCAAACATGTCGTAGCAAAAAAATTGTATAATTATAGCAAAACCACATAACGATGGTAGCAGAAAAAAACCACCGTAGCAAAAAAAAATTCTAATATAGCAAAATCACTTGATGGTTGTAACAAAAAAAAGTTCGCTGGAGACCTTACCGAAGCTCACGTTTTTTTTCTGAAATGGGGGTATACCCCAGTCTCTGCATCGATTGATGCATGCTGCCTTTTTATTGTATTATTGTAGTTTCGGTCCTGCAGCTTATTACATCATGGATGACATAAGGTCTCTACGTGAACCAACCATCTAAAAATAAAATACAACACTAAATGACTCTACATCAACATATTATTCTAAGATCAAAACGCCAGCTACACCGGGCGTATAAATCCCGTGCGACCTTCTCTAGTTGGTTGCACCTAATATCCAAAGCATGTCGTTGTTCCTTTGGTTGTAGGTAGGACCACGTACGGATCCAATGGGTGGCCAGCAGAATGGCCTGCATAAAAAAAGTAGATTTTGCATTGTTAAATATATAATTGTTACGCACATTCCAAATGATCCAAAGCACAACACAAACTCCAACTTAGATTTGAATTTTGTCCTTTTCTTGCAACCCCCTTAGCCAGTTTCCAAATAGATTAGTTATGTTTTCTAGGAATATAATATTAAAGCCCATGTGTCCAATTCGCCAAACTATTTTAGCAAAGGGACACTCCAGAAAAAGATGTTGTATTGTTTCTTCTTTATCACCAAAAACAACATTTTGTAGAACCTTTTCAATCTTGTTTTGCCAAATTGTTTTTGGTGAGGAGGACCCTGCGATATAGAAACCACATGAAGATCTTAATTTTTAGTGGAACCTTCATTTTCTAAATATATTTGCGGAGAAACCTAGTGTTGTCATTTAAATAATCAAGATACATGAATTTTGCCGTGAACTTCCCTAAAGTTGTTAACTTCCAAGAGAAAACATCTTGTTTGTTTGATAAGCGAACATCCATCAAACGACGAACCAAAAGCCATCTTGACCATTTGTTCCATGTTAAAGCTTTTCTAAAAGCTATATTTAAAGGAGCTTGCAACAGAACACTGACAACGGAAACATATTTTTGCTACACAATGTTGTACAATGATGTATAGTGTTGAGACATCGGCTCATTTCCTAGCCACGTGTCTTCCCAAAAACGAGTGCCTAAACCATCACCAACCCTGAAACAACCTCTTTCAAAAAAGTCATCTTTAACCTTCATAAGGCCTTTCTAGAAGGGGGAATCTGTCTGTTTTACTTTGACTTGAGATAGAGATTTAGAATGTAGATACTTATTTTGAATTAGCTCCTGCCACACTCCCTATTTAGACAAAAGTTTAAAAAGCCACTTGCTCGATAAATATTTATTTTTTAGCTCTAAAACCTCTACCCCAAGACCTCCCGGATCTTTTGGCCTACATACGATGTTCCACTTAGTACGTCTATACTTTTTCTTGTGACCATCACTTTGCCAAAAGAACTGTGATCTAAAGAAATCCAATCTTTTTCTTATCCCTTTGGGTATTTCAAAGAAAGATAACGTAAACATTGGAAGGCTAGTTAAAACTAAGTTGATGACAGTGAGTCTATCACCGTAAGATAAGAGTTTGCCCAGCCAACTAGCGAGCTTTCTCTTGAACTGATCTTCCATCAGTTTTCACTCTCCATTTTTAAGTTTGCGGTAGTGAATAGGAATACCCAAATATGTAAAAGGGAAAGATCCAGCCTCAAACCCAAACATATTTATATATTGGTCCTCCTCTTCTTTTACACGACCGAAACAAAAGACTTCACTCTTATAAAAGTTAATTTTAGATCCGTTAGTTGTTCCAAAAATACACAAGATTAGCTTCATATTTAGAGCTTTTTCTAAGTCATGTTTCATGAACAATATTGTGTCGTAAGCATATTGGAGGATCGCACTCCCCCCTCAACTAGATGAGTTATAAGACCACTGACCTTCCCATCCTCCTTAACTCTTGCAATTAAAATTGCTAGCATATCGGCAACTATATTAAACAAAAAACATAGGCTCAAAATCTCTATCCTAAATATAATGAAAACCAGGGTATTCACACTTTTGGGCCGATCTAATGCATACGAATAATTCCTTCTTACATCTTTCCTTATTAAGAATGGTTCGAAAATTAGATTTTGGGAGGATTCCTGGTTAGGAATACACCTCTTACGGAACAATATTCGGCTTTGTACATCATAGCACGTAACAAGAGCGATACAATCACCAATGTGTTGAGCGCTTCACCTCCTAACATGGCTTTTAGACGAGATCTAATTAGTGTATGTATTGCCTCTTGACATGCTCTATAGGAGCGATTAGCGGATATACATCTAACAGATGAGCACAGTGAGTTCCTTTAGAATTTGAGTGAGAATAGTAAGGATGTGTTTGGTAGCCCGGATGAATCCAGAATTCCCATATCATCCCAAACAAGCTGACCCTAGCTAAGTTCAGCTGATATTTTCATATGTGTTTGTCAGCCTGTATCTATTGAAATATGATGAGTTGAGATGTTGTTTGGTGGGCTGAGTCTGTTTAGCCATGTTGAGATTTGTTTGGTAGAGTGCATGTGAGTAAGATGTGATTGCCATGACTTGGTGTGATGACCACACAAACGTTTTCAAATTTCATCCATGACGTCATAAATTCAAAACACAAGCAAGTATATAGCACGAAATTACTCCAAAATGATATATTACCAAGGCTCACTTGAGCACATAATTCAGCATGTCTACAACACCAAAAGCTAACATAGAAAATACGTCCAAATTACCAAGTCTGCATCATATAATATAGTAGGCATTACAAAAGATATAGATTTTCAAGTTGCATCAACTCACAACAACTCAAACTAGATTCAGATTTTTTGCTATGATAAGCTTGAATGAGGCTTCACGAACATCAGCTTCTATTTTCATGAAATTTAGGCCTTTACCCTTATGCTCTGTCAAATAATCCAAAACAGCCAACCATTCATCCATGTCGAAATTGGTAAGGTCCATAACCGTTTTGCACAAATTAGCGTGTGTTTCGGTATGGCAAGTATTATTGATAGCACCGACCACATCACGCAATGCATTAGACATGTTGTTTACTTGAACTGCATCTTTGTCACTCAAAATCCGCTTCCTCTTTTTATTATTTGTTGAGACAGAAGGTGAAGGAGTAGTTGCTCTGAGGCCTTGAACTCCAAAGTTGAAGGGGATTTCACCTTGCACAAAACCTTCACCATATGTTTCTCCACCCTCCAAATCAATAGGTTTTTCTAGACACTCAACTTCAATGGACTTCCCCAAAGGCTCATTAGATCCCATTGCGAACTTTCCTATGGCTAGCTTATTGGCAAAGCAAGCTTCCGTGTATTCATAGTTCACAAGTGGTGTGTTTAAAAATTCAGCATCCTTAGGAGTATCCTACAGATATCATCAACAAAAATATATTTCAGCACTATAACAATATGTTTCCAACAGATTTTAGCAATGAAACAATGATTTTTTGAAAAACCTGGGTATGCCCCAAGTAATGTTGGTCTTCTAAAACAATCATATTTTGATCATCATCCCAAAGTTCCCCGCTTAGAAGTCTCAGTTTCTCGATTCTTTGATACCTAATCTTCCACTTGCGGAGATGATTGGTTACTTGGGTAGTTGTCACATCGTAAACGACGAGTTTGGTCAAAGATTTTGCTGCTTGTCCAATATGGATCTCTTTGAATCCTTTGTCGGTCTTGACACCTTTTGCTGCAATATCGGCGAGACATCGCATCATGCATGCTGACATCATAGGGGATCCAAGTCATAACCTTCGGAGCCTTCTTTTTTGTAGCACATATGTCCGGAACTTCGTGCTCAATTTCAGCCATTTACACCAAAATGAGTAATTCCAGCACCAAATATAGACATTTCAGCACCATATACACACATTTCAGCAAAAGTAAAGTAGTTCCAGCAATAAATATAGACATTTCAGCACCAAAATGAGTAATTCCAGCAATAGTATGCATATTCCAGCAAAAGAAAAGTAGTTCCAGCAATAAATATAGACATTTCAGCACCAACATGAGTAATTCCAGCAATAGTATGCATATTCCATCAAAAGAAAAGTAGTTCCAGCACTAATATAGATATTTCAGCACCAAAATGAGTAATTCCAGCAATAAATATAGACATTTCAACACCATATTGATATATTCGAGCACCAAAATGCAAGTTCCAGCACAAAATTTACACATTTCAGCACCATATTGATATATTATAGCACCAAAATTCAAGTTCTAGCAATAATAAAGTAGTTACAGCGCTGAAGTTACAACATGATAGATCAAATGTGTGTTGCCCCCCTATTCGCCCACATCGCTTGGCAAATTCATCCCTCTTTGTTTTCCAAGATTGATTATCGTAAGCAATGTCATGGTGATCTTCATTGTTGGGTTCGGGTTCCCATGTCTCCTCCGGTGGGAAATATTCATCCTCCCCAAATTGAAGGATCCAATTATGGAGAATGGCACAATCT
Organism: Avena sativa; assembly: GCA_916181665.1. Classification (NCBI taxonomy): domain Eukaryota; kingdom Viridiplantae; phylum Streptophyta; class Magnoliopsida; order Poales; family Poaceae; genus Avena; species Avena sativa. Next base: position 385,261,294 of record OV702284.1, read on the forward strand.
ATTACTACTTTTACTTGGGTCTTGTAAGGATGGAATGGCTTATTGTAAACAAATTTCCACCGATTCTTATACGCGGCAAAAGCTCTTTCAACTGTTATACTTAGAGAAGAGTGTCTCAAGTTGAACAATTCTTTATAGTTTTCAGGATGATTCCCTGCACCATACTCCTTCAAGTGGTACCTTGTCCTACGGTATGGTGGAAGGAAACCCGGTCTCACGGCATACCAGCGTCAACAAGATAGAATTTTCCTACGAAATTCCAACTATTAGGTACATCAAAAAATATTAAAAAATATGTGGCTGCTAGGTTTAAATTATTACCACCTGGAGGTAATGACAACCCATCATCCCTCTCCACAGCATCCTCAAGTATGATGGCATCATGAGCTGACCCCTCCCAACCAACAAGTATATAGGTAAACATTAAACCAAAGTCTACCACAGCCATAACATTTTGAGTAGTACCATCTTTTCTACCTCTAAAGGTCGGTCGAGATATCTGCTGGGACTCTAGCCATGACATGTGTTCCATCAATTTCTCTAATACAATCCTAGTTCATAAATATGTAAGTATCAGTGGAGGGAGGACGAGATGAATATATAGAGTTTTCCGAATAAAAGTAGATTACCTTGAAGTAAGGATTGAAGCGGTTGTTTTCCTAAATTTTAGGGTGTATATTACTGGAGGGAGGACGGATTATCTCACCTCGCAACTCTCCAACAGCATACAACACCGCCTTAAAATACCTACTTATTACTTCAATAGTTCTTATAAAAATTGGCTGAAGAGCTCGAAACCTTGTGTTGTGGCCAACTACCAGAAGAAACATGGCTACTTGTTCCTCAATGGAAGTATTAATACTATCTTTCAATAACTCTCTCTCTCTCTCTCTCTAAACAAATTACACAAACGAAAAAGGGAGCTCTTTTCATTCTTAGCTAATTTGAGCAATTTAAGTCGGTAGAATGATAGATATATCTCAAGTTTGATTCTCTAGCTATATCCGTATCAATCCTACGACCTAATAGCATCAGAGTTTAGTTTCTAGCTCTCCTTGAGATAAAAATCATGTAAGCTCCCAATGCAGCTGCAAGGCCGGCTGCTTGCACGATTAGTTGACGCCGTTTTTTGGCCAAATCATCCATCTAAAGAAACAAAATAAATCATTTTCACACACTGGAATGAAACAAATAGGACACACCAAGTATTCATCACGCATACAATTGCATAGAATAAAATCCCTACTGTCCACAACATTAATATCTGAAAATATCATATGTAACCCATAGTTTTTTGCAAAGAAACAGAGGGAGAGACTACCTCAAATGCCTCTGTTGGAGAAGTGGATGGGGTGGTGCCGGCACGAGACGATGCTGGCGTGGTGGCCGTGCAGATCGGGTCCCGGTGTGTTGGCGCTGCAGATACTAGCAGTTGCCGGCGTGGTGGCGGTGCAGAACGACGCAGACGATGGGCTGCTGCCGGTGGGACCGGTGGTGGTCGACCTGGTCCGGCGGGGCGGCTAGCCGTCGGTGGCGGGTCGGTAGGGCAGCTGCTGCTCACGACCACGCCATGACCCCCATGCTGGCTTCAGCCGGAGCTCGGTGGCGGTGGGATTTGGGGAACGGAGGAGTGGCGGCTGGGGAGACGCAGGGGAAGGAAAGAATGGAACCGCTCGGGGGGAGGGAGTCGCCCTAGCGCGGGGCCGAGCGGGAGGTGTTTCACGGACGCACGGGGCGTAGTTTTTCGGGTCAACTCGGCCAGGCTCACATGCGAAGCTGGTTTTTTGCTTCCCAACCTGGCCAGGCGCATGAGGTGAGCTTAGCCCTGGGAGTCCACCCGGCCTAACAAACACTGTCTCTAGTGAACAAAATGGGATGAGGTGAGATTTTCTAGGTTGGACCAGGGTAACAAACAAACCCTAAGTTTTTGGTTGATTGCATGTACAAAACACTACTACACTTCGAAGTACCAGTTAATAAAAACAAACACATATGGAAAATAAAGATACCCTTGAAGATTAAAAAAAAATTCTTGGTATTTTCGCCGAGGTGTGATATTAACAAAGGATAATTTGGTTAGGTGCAACTAGCAAGTAAGTATAGAATATTGTTTCTCCCACCATGATGAAACTATCAAACATTTGTTCTTCGAGTATGAGTTTGCTTGTTTTATATGGTCAGTCATCCAAGTAGTCTCAAACTTGTATCCATCACGCCTAGTAACCAATATTTTTTGTAACTGGTTATATGATATAAATAACAGGAACATGATACATATACGGGTGGGAGCGATTGCATTTTTATGATCACTGTGGCTATATAGAAACAATAAAATTTTGATGCTAATTTTTGTCTTCCATGTAGGTCATCTTTCATTACGCACACTTACTTCAGGAGTGGTCTATTCTTTAGAAACTGGAACACCGCGTCTCTTTATGCGGAGGTGCGCTATTGGTTGGCGCAAGTGGCGAAAGATGTTTTACCCATCGGGGTGACAAAGTAGTTTGCGGATTGAATCTTCTCCATCATAGGCGTTTCTTATAGTTTCATGTATTTTGGGTTATGCATATAAGATTGATGCTTCTATCTCCTATTCTGATACTTTCGGTTGTATGCACCTTTATTATGCAAAGGCCGGGTGTGGCTCTCTTGATTGTATCAACAAGTCTAATAAAGACGCACTTTATCAAGGAAAAAAAGACGCGTTGGACCATGTTATTTCTACGTGGTAATTAAAATCTATTTCTCCAGGAAATATACTGAATTTCTGATTCAACAGTGTTTTGATAGCGTTATCTCACTACAGTTTCGTTGCATCGTATGCCCATCTGCTTTCACCTAGAGCATCTGTCTGTAGTAGGTCATGGAACCTCTTGAGGTATGCTACAGATTTAATCAGGCCTTCTGAAATTTAGGCAGTAACTTACGCTCAAAATCTTTTGAGCTGTGATGCTCATCAACGTCTAGATACTTACAAGTACTAGAAGCTTTGCTTCCAACATCAACAGCTATATGACACGCTTCATCACGGATTTCAAGGTCACCAGAATTGCCACACGTTCCTCATGTTAGGCTATTTTCCCTGCTGAGGTAAGCCGGTCATCTCCTCTACAAGCTCCTTAATTATGATGCCTAGGGACAGGCTCTCCAGCAGAAGGTTCTTCCTCCTGAAACGACGCTGCAAACACTACGACCGCGACAGGGACGTTCCTCGCCGTGACCGACGGGGCTTCGCCGACTGTTGGGAGGCCCAGGGTCCTGTCCGCCACGAGCGCACACGCTCCCCGCGGCGTCGCGACACTGGAGAGAGCAGCTACGGACGTCACCGCGACGCTGGCCCGGACGAGATGGCCAACGACTCGCCTGCGCCCGTCATGCCTTTGCCGGCCGCTTTGGCTTCCTCTGCGACGAACGAGCTCTGCTCCCTCTTGGCGGACCAGGTGGCGCTGTCCAAGGTCGAGCTGCTGGAGAGCCTCGCCGGCGTCTTCAAGCCCATCATCGATGAGTTCGCTGAGACGCGCGGCTGCCTGATGCGTGCGGTCGACTTCATCCGCCTGGTGGCCGCGCCTGGAGCTCCTCCTCGCCCCTTGTCCACGCCTCGGTCTTCGCCAACGTCTCCTGCTGCTGACCGCCACGTCAGCCACGATGGCCCCCGCAAATTCCAGGGCGTTGATTCGGTCTTGGAAGGGCCTGTGCCGAAAATGCTAGACCTACGGAAAGATCTTTACGGAATGACTTGGCAACAATTAATTGCTTCAAAATTTTCCACTTCCCATGATTCTAGGCCCACGATTGGTCTGCAAGTACCCACGTAATTCCGTAGACGGGATTCCGTAACAACCCATCCGTATATGTAACATTACTGGGCCTGTGCTCTCCTCCCCCGTGCCCACGCTTGTCCTGGGCTCTGGGTTGGGTGCTTCTGATCTGGCCCAGATGGCCTCCCCGAAGACTGGCCCGCAAGAGCAGCTGAGCCGGGCTGCTAAGGAGGTGGCTAGCCCGCTCGCGAGGATGACTGACGGGCCTCTCTGCGAGGCTGACTCTGCGGCTGGCTTGTTGGCCAGGCTCGATATATCGAGGAGTGAAGCCTGGGATGTCGCCGACGCGGTTCACCTCTCGAGGGATGGGCCGGCCACCGCTGCCTCGCCATCTGACCTCGTCGTTGACTCGCCGCTGCGCTCCACCGCTGCCCTGGAAGAGCCCGATGACCTGCAGACCCTGTCCCGCGACATCACAGATCCTATGCAGCAGCCGCTGCCGTGTACGCCGGCGGCAAAAAAGAAGAAGCCTGCACTGCCTGTTGTATCCCCCAGGCGCAGTGGTAGAATCGCGACCAAAAAAAGGGTGCGTCAGATTTCGGAAGGAGCGGAGGTCATCCAGGAGATCATTGTCCGTGCTTGTGGCATTCTTGCGCCGTCGGCTTCTTTTGACGACGCTTCGAGGAGTGCGTTTCAGCAGTTGTTCCTTAAGGGGCCGCTGGCGAACTCGGCGATCCAGGCCCCTGACGCTCTTGTCAAGCAGGTGAAGAAAATCAAGAAGAAGGCCCCATCCAAGACTGTAGTCGCTGCTACTGCCGTGTCAACCTCTGCGGATGTTTAGCAGATTCCGCATGCACCGCTTCTATGAGCCTGCGCCCCGAGTCCTCTGTACTGCTAGATGTTTTTTCCTCTGCATTCGCCTTCTTGCTGCATCGTCATTAGAGTGTCGTCGTCGGCTTCATGTCATCGTCAGTGCTTTAGAAACCACGTTTTCCTCCTGCTACCATTTATTTAAAGGTGTTATTGATGCTTCCTCGTTGGGCTCCTAGGGAGGTCAGGTGATGTGGGCCGTCGGATCAGGCCCTGAGAGGCGATCTGGAGCGTTGACTGTTGGTAAGACGGTTTTACCCTGATGATCAGTACAAACTGAATACGCTGAGCGTACCAGCTCCTCCTACCCATACAGGTGCCTCTCTCTGTACAACATCGCCACGTCCCTGTCGAAAATTGACTGGGCCTACATGTCCACCTCACAAGTAATGTTTACAATGGACAATACGTAGGTGCTCTGGGTCTGGGCAGGGGCAAACCTGGCCATCGGGCCGTGCCTGGGCGGGCCGGCCCGCGGCACGCAAAAAAAGCCCAGCCCGGCACGTGGCTTAACGGGCCGTGCCTGGCCCATGGCACGCGGGTGTCGTGCCCGTGCCACCTTCCCGGGCACGCGGCACGGCCCATTAGCAGCAGCCGCGGGGATATTTTGAATAAATATGCAAAAATAGGTGCCCCGGGGGGTCGAACCAAAGACCTCCCGGTCTCCCGCGCCGCACTCTACCACAGAGACACTGAAATCTAGCTGCTATAGTTCAGGTTAGCACGTTTTTAAGGGCAAATTCCGACGGGCCTGCAGAAAAAGGCCACGGCCCAGCGTGCTTAACGTGCCGCGGGCCGGCCCGTTTAGCCTAGGTGTCGGGCTCGGGCCGCCAGACGGGGCACATGTGCCGGCCCGGCACGGCACGTGGCTTGGCGGGCCACGACGGGCCGTGCCGCGTGCCAGCCCGTTTGGCACGTGCCGGGCCTGGGCCGTGCCGGGCCGGCCCATTGGCCAGATTTGGGCAGGGGCACAACCCCGCACATGTCGATTGGGTGAAAACCCTAGCCACGATTGGCCCAGCCCCATGGCCTCCTCCAATCCCCGCTCCCTTGCCTCCCTTGTTCCACCTGCTGCTGAGCCGCCGCCTCCCGTCTCACTGGCCGCGCTGCCACCGCCACTCATGGCCAAGCAATTAGCCACGATTAGCCCAGCCACATGGCCTCCTCCTCCAATCCCCACGCCACCGCTCCCTCGCCTCCCTCGTTCCCGCCTGCCTCCGAGCCGCCACCGCCCTGGCCGAGATGCCGCCGCCACTCGTCTCTCAAGCAGTGGCCATGGCCAAGCAATTGACATGGGAGAGAGGAGGCGGGCTCTGGAGGAGAAGCAGCAGCGCACCATGGTCTGGCTGCTGATGCGAGAGAAAGGAGGAGGCATACGGAGGAGGAGCATGCGGGGGAGGTGGAGCGGACGAAGAGGTGAACTAAAAGACCACTCTAGGAAGGGGCACAGGAGCATCAGCCCACCAACAACATCGCCGTCTTCCTCGATGCAGGGCAGGAGGGGCACACGCCACATCCCCACCCCTGCTACAGTTCTACTCTAGCGATTCCTCCCACCTCGAGCTCGTGTAACTGTAGCACTCAATCCTTGTTCACATTGACGTTGTCAAGAGGGCAGCACATAAAATCGATCTCCCTTCCCCTCTCTCTCTCTGCACTTGCTGCATGATTGGTTATATCGGTTCCTCATTCAGGTACTTCCTTGGCCAATTGGGCAGCACCATACCAGGAGCTCCTCTCTCTCTCACTAATCCTTTTTAATTTATTACTTATAATATATCATCTTTGTTTGTCTAGCTTCTTTGGTTTTCGATGAAAAGGCAAGTGGCCACGGGGAGAGGATGAGACACTCTTAATCCTATGATCGTTTCACAATAGGTCACATTAACACGGGGTTTCTATACCCCAACGGTTGCCCAAAGTGGCGTATGGCGTAATGCCGCTCTTCCTCTAACCTCCTTTCCTCTCTCCTTCAATCTCTAGCCAAGTTCTGCAACCATGAATCCGCCTCAACACTCCCCCCTTGATCCCACCAGACCCACAACTCCAGATCTCCACCAACCTCCCACTCCCACTCCAGATCAGTTCGTTCATCAGCAGTTTATTGGTGCAAACAGCGGTGGCCTTCCCGAATGGGAAGCTGCGGCTAGAGAAGGGATGGATCTCACTCACATCTCTCCTGTTTGCCAAGGAGGTAGCACAAGTGCTCCGCATAACCCTCCGGTGATCCATGCCCCGGAGATCCCCTCGTTGGAGATGTCCATGCAATCCACGATGCTAGAGAACCAAGAACAGAGTCAGAGTTGCAAGTTACAGGATAGTAAACACAGTCTATATTTTAAATTTGCAGCTACCAGAGGTCCTCCTAGAGATATATCTCTCACGGCAGTTCAGCAACAGATGAGAAGAGCTTGGAGGCAGCATTATGGAGATATCACTCAAGTGCATAGGTATGTTTTCAAAGCCTCCTTTGCATCTTTCGAGTCCCTCATGTGGGTTTTCAAGAAGCAACCTTGGATGATGGGTCCAGATGTTCTTTCATTTGAATTTGCTGATGATAAAGGAGAAGGTTATGAGAAAGAGCAAAATGATTTCATGATCAAGAAAGGAAAGCCAAGGTACTGTTTCAAGTATGTGTATGTTACAATAAGAATCTATGGTGTTCCTTGGAGGAACAGATCGGTAGATCTTCTTAGAAACATTCTGAAGATAATAGGAGCACCCTCTGAATTCCATGAGTTAAAGGATAATATGCTTTTTAGTCATCCTGGCTATATCTGGGGAGTAATCAGGCATACTATATGCAACCCGATTTTGGACCGAATTAAACTCAAGCTAGGGACAATGCAGGAAGGAATAGCCTATCTACACTATGAAAAAGTTGGAAGAATCTGTTTGTTTTGTGGAGTCATGTTTCACACCATCAGTAATTGCTTTCTCAGAAATTGCATTGTGACGGACCAGATAAAGCTTCATCAGGATCCTGACCAAGTTCCATTTCAGAGATATGGAGCTTGGATCATAAGTGAAGATAAGATCCCACAAGGTGTGAAGCAGAGAGTGTCGCAGGAGAATCCTATATTTAGCACATTCCAAAGTAGAGAGCTCTCAGTTTTCAACAACGTGTTCATTAACTCAGGAAGAGATAAAGAGTTAGAGGAATTATCTCCAATGGCAATGCTGATTCAGATGGAAAAAAGCAGAGGGATGCATTGCAAAGCTCATAGCAATACGCAGGTTGATGATTCAGGGAAGCAACAGAAGGTAGACGAAGGCACTGTTTTAGTCAGAGACGCGTGGCCTTCCATCACGCTACAGAGCCAAGGTGACATGTAAAGGGGACACTGTAAGGATCGTATGGGCACCTAGAGGAGGGGGGTGAATAGGTGCTACTTCAAATTTTACTCTTTTTCAATTTAGGGTTTGACAGGAAAGGTAAATTCTCTAGAATATGCAACTATGGTGAATTTACCTATATGTCAAACAAGCACAAACTAACACAACACTAAGAAAGAACAAGTAAGTAAAGTGCGGTAAAGGATAGAAGTAACCAAGGGAGTGGACGCGGAGACACAAGGATTTGTTTCCCATAGTTCCTTCCTTTTGAGGGGAAGTACGTCTACGTTTGGAGAGGGGGTGGTTTCAAACCACCAACGCCACGAGAGGCCTCCCTTGTTCTCCGATGAACCTCACCCCAACGGGATTGATTCACCTTCCACTATATCGGCAACCTTCGAGGTGGAAGCCGGCACCTTTACAACAAGTTCGGGGCACACATCCACAACTGAATTGGAGGCTCCCAAATACAAGCAAGCTGTCAAGACAAATCAACAACAAGCTTGTAAGAACCAAATAAAAGTTAGGGTTTCCAAAGAAACACTAGAGCTTGGGGGCCCTCAAGTGAATGAGGGGGAAATGAAGATCTCTCTTGGTGAAGATGTGAATCAAGGCCTCCTCCTTCGATTCTCCAAAGATTAATGACTTTGGATGGTTGGATGAAGAGATCTTGTGGATTTGGTGGCTCTAATGGTGTTGGTGTTCTTGAGTAGCTCGAGCTACTGGAGGAAGAGGATAAGGGTCCCTATTTATAGACAGCCCCCTCCACGAACCGTTTTCTGACCGTTGCAAAAAAGTCAGACCGGAGACTCCGGTCTGGAGACCGGAGACTCCGGTCTACACCGGAGACTCTGGCCAATCTCCGGACCAGTCTCCGGACTGCCCTTCTGATTGACCCAGGCCAGTTCTTCACCAGCAACACCGGAGACTCCGGCCTTTCAACACCGGAGACTCCGGACTGACCAAAGTCCGGAGAATCTAGAGTAACCTCCGGTGCAGCCTTCGGACCCCTAGTCAGAATGTCCCAGCCATGTCCTGGGAGGTACCACCGGAGCCAGAACCAGAAACTCCGGACCACACCGGAGACTCCGGTCTTGGCAGACCAGAGACTCCGGTCTGGAGTTTCCAGAACAGTGGCAAATGTATGTGGTCTTTTCCCAAGAGTGTGTGTGATGTTTATCTATGATAATACCAACCTGTGGACAATAACAAACTGTAAAATGATCTACTTGTTGTTAACGAACACCAAAAGTGATTATGACAATAAATGTCCTTTCAATCTCCCCCTTTTTGGTGTTCGATGACAATAAGTGATTTGCATGGAATAACATATAAATGTGGCTCCCCCTGACTATGTGCAACAAGATAATGAAGTAAATCATGTAAAGAAAATAATACCAACGATAGCACACATAGATCTCACATGAGTAACAATAGATGTTGCACACAAGCACATAGTCAAACACACACATAAGAACAGTAGATAACACACATAAAGTTCAAGTTTGAATATCCAAATAAAAGGCAAATAAAAGCAGATAGTCGCAAATCCCAAGTCCCATGCAAAGCGATGAGAATGTATTCTCCCCCTTTGGCATCGAAACGCCGAAAAGGGAAAAGACCTATACTAGCGCCCCAATAACTCAGTAGTCATCGTCATCCTCGTCATCCTCGGCATCCTCATCCTCATCCTGGTCATCCTCGTCTTGGTCACCCTCATCCTGGTCATAGTCATCATCATCATCCTCAGGGATAGCAGGCCCTTTGCCGTGAGGGCGAGAAGAGGAAGTACCCTGGTATCCAAACCCAGAGGTGACATCAGCAAACGTCTTCCAGTCCACCAGACTATCCTGTTGGGCATTCCATGCCCCAAATGAGAGAGTGTGATCAGACTCTGTGGACTGCTGGGCCCCATGCTCATCATTGTATTCATCTTCACCTTCCTCAGTATCAGCAGCACCCTGTTCCTTGATCTCTTTGAGGAGCTTCTCAATGCGACAGTTGCTTTGGTAAGATGCATGCTGCTGCTTGCGAATGTCAACGTTCATGCAGCAGAGGGTACTCTCCCAAAAGCTGGCCTTCTTGACCCTCTCATGCACATAGTCTCTAGTCATGGTAGGCATAGGGACATTGGAGGCATTCTTCCTCCAAACTCTAGGTGGATAGGGAGCCCTCTCCGTCTCAATCTCCTCATCATCATTATTTCCATATCGACGCCTTGGAACTGGCCCCATGTGCCCCTTCTGCTGCAGAGAGACCAGAGTGTGCACCGTGAGGTGTGGTGGTATGCCATGTGGAGAATCATGCGGCTGGGAGTTGATGAGTCTCATAATCAAGGGTGCATATGGAGGAGATTTCTTGAAAAGAATGGCATGGAACATCTCCTCGAAAATGAAGTCCATCACATCAATGGGTGCAGCATCAGCCTCTGGTCCAGCATTGAAGGTCAACCCTCGTGTTTAGTTGCCACTATGAGTTTGGAACCCTAAATAGACCGTCGGTGTTAAGCCGGAGGAAGGAGAGGATGAGGCCAAGTCATCATGCCCCTTATGCCCTGGGCGACACACATGCTACAATGGGCGGGACAAAGGGTCGCGATCTCGCGAGGGTGAGCTAACTCCAAAAACCCGTCCTCAGTTCGGATTGCAGGCTGCAACTCGCCTGCAGAATTAGCTATTTTATTTGCTATGACTCTATGTCCCCCTTAGTGAAATAGGAATTCTAAAATTATTAACAAATAAAAAAATATCTCAAAAAAAAGTCGATAATGATCAAATGAAAATGCCAATAAAGTCGCATTTTCTCTTTATTATATCTTTCATATATATTATTCTTTTCTATGTATTAGATTATTCGTCGGATCCATATCAAATTGAAAATATCTGAAATCCAATTCCATCTCGCACGGATCCTAAGTGATAAAAGAAAGAAGAACTCGTCTTCTTTCTTTTTTGATTACCTTCCTCACGTATGTATAAGACCGAATCCATTCTTTTTTGAAATCGATTTCAAAAAAGAACTACAAATCCTTAAATTTTTGAGGAATCCTTCATCAGTGGTTGTGAATGACTGACTTTTTCAATCCTTTCGACCTTGGTTCCGTAGTAGCAAGTCAGAAAGGTTGAGAAATAGAACCATCTATTTTGGTTGATGAGAATTTCTTGACTTTCCATATATATATATAAAGAGATAAGACTATAAATGGCATCTCTTATGTCAATAAGACCAAAGGGATGGATAATAAATGATAGGAAGTGCTAGGAAGTGAAATAGAATGAAATAGAGCCACTAACAATAATATTAGATCTATCAGGACGCTCCGGGAACCCGATCGATCCGCGGTTAGTGAAATACCTCTATCTTCGATCGGAGCAGTAAGGAACAAAAAAAATTCATTTATTTATTTTATTATTTTATGAATTTAGGATCCAGAAGAAGTAGTCTTTCTTTGATCGGTGAGTATGGTACAGGAGGTTGACAAGCCCTCCCCTGAGAGCATCATCATTTCCAGCACTTGGAGCAATAGTGTGACGGAAAATCCTCAGCATAAGATTGTAGAGGGGCTTGAGTCCCTTGGAGGCCCCCACAACACCATCATCATACAAAGGTGCCAGCTTTAACTTGTTCTCACCCAAGGCTGATGAGTGCATGCGCTGCCCCACAGGAGTAGATACGCCGTGAAAGGTCTCAAAGATGACATTGGCAAAGTCATGAAAGGTAGCTGTGCAGCGAGTAGAGCCAGTCATCCACACCATGGTACTGTCAAGATCAGACCCAAACACCACTGTGGCATAAAACTGTTGAACAAGATGCACACTGTAGTCTTCATGCAGCTCCATCAAGTTGTAGAGACCCAGCTTCTCACAGATCCACAGGGCATCATTGAAATAAGGGCTCTGGCGCATTTGCTCAATGTTCATGAACTTCTGAGGGCAAACAGGTGATTTGGTGAGTACACCATACACATCTTTCATGAATACACCCTGTTCTTTCCTCCAGAAACGAGGGTCATCACTGGTGCGAGGCAGTGCATAGAAATCTGTCTTCCTCAGCTCACGGTACTCCTCTTTAGACATATTGGCTAGGGACTGGAGGTTGTCATACTTGGCTCTCTTTGCACGTTCCTCCCATTCAGCTCTATCTTAATCCCTCTTCATATAAGCTGCATCACGTGCCTGCTGTTTCCGGTTGGACGAAGGCACGATAAACTGACCCTGAGCTTCGTCATAGCGAGGATTGCCCCTTTGGGACTTAGCCTTGGTACGACGAGGACGACTAGAACCATCACCCGTGAACAGCAGTGAGGGAGATAGCATGGAGATGAGTATATATGTCCCAAAGATGCAGTACAAGAGCTTTGATGCATTTCTGGACTACTTTGATTCACCCAACACCGGAGTCTCCGAACCAGACACCGGAGTCTCCGGTTCAGACCGGAGTCTCCGGCCTGGACCGAAGTGTCCGGTCAGGAGGCTCGGGTATGCGATGGGGAGATGCTGGTGAGGGTGAATCTAGTAGATCGGGCAATGCAACAAGGCTAAAGTACTAGAGTGCATGCAAACAAGTGATTCCAATGGTCAAATCAGCAACAATCCTCAAAAACACATCTAGGGTTGAACCCTAGGAGGAAAAAGGAGAGGAGAGGTACCAGATCTGTCCATGGGATCGATTCCTCCGGTGGGAATGACCCAATGGAAGAGAGGGGAAGGTTGGCCGGCTGCACGGCGGATCCCGGGGGCTTCTTGACCTCCGGGGAGGATTTTTGGAGGAGGAGGCGACGGGTTTGGAGGTAGGGGACGGGGTGAATAATGAGGAACTGTTGTTCCAGTACACCCCATGCCCCTTCTTTAAGTGACAGAAACCGTTCAGACCGGAGACTCCGGTCTACACCGGAGACTCTGGCCTACACCGGAGACTCCGGTCCTCCTCAACCAAAAAATCCAGGAAAGGTGTTTGGGGACATATATGAGAGATAGTTGGTTTTTAAGATAGGAAAAGGGCTTGGGTTGAGACATCAAACTGTGAAGAACCAATAAGAGCCATAGAAGTTCGAAAATAATCAGAAAAACTCCAAGAGACTAAAATCAAGCAAATGACGAACATGAGTAAGTGCCAACCTCTCGAATGAGAGAGGGCGGTGGCCTAGGCCACCATATATGAGTATACTTGGCTTGGCACCACGAAGATATATCTTGGGTCCATTACCAAAACTCATCATTAAGCTCACATATCACTAAATGATATTAAGAGGAATGATTTTGATTGCTTTGGGCATAATGGGGGGAGGGATGGTCCAATCAATTAGGACCACACTCCCCCTATATCCATGCCTACACCTAGACCAAATATGAGATGAAATATAGGTGAGAGTGCAATAACATCAAGTCAAGCCCCTAGAATCTACGATATTTAGTTCATTCCTCAAGTAGCAAAACCTTGCTTCATCAAGTGGCTTCGTTAAGATATCGGCAAGTTGATCTTTGGTTGGTACATATGATAGATCAATATCACCTCGAGCAACATGATCTCTAATGAAGTGATGGCGAATCTCAATATGATTTGTCCTTGTGTGATCCACCGGGTTGTAGGCAATCTTGATGGCACTTTCATTGTCACATAGAAGAGGCACTTTGTCACAATGGACACCGTATTCCTTTAAAGTTTGCCTCATCCGTAGCAATTGAGTGCATGCACTAGCAGCAGCCACATACTCGGCTTCGGCGGTGGAGAGAGATATACAATTTTGCTTCTTGGAAGACCAACATACCAAGGACCTACCAAGGAATTGGCAAGCCCCGGATGTTGATTTTCTATCATCCTTGTCACCCGCCCAATCCGAATCTGTGTATCCACAAAGAGCAAATGTTGAGCCTTGAGGATACCAAAGACCATAAAATGGGGTATGAACCAAATATCAAAAGATTCTCTTGACCGCCATCAAATGGCTTTTTTAGGAGCCGCTTGATATCTTGCACACACACCTACACTCAACACAATATCGGGTCTATATGAACAAAGGTAAAGCAAATAACCAATCATAGACCGGTATACCTTTTGATCCACATCTTTACCATTTGGATTTTGTTCTAGATGAGTCTTTGTAGCCATGGGAGTAGGAGCTCCATTCAAATCTTGCATTTTGAATCTCTTGAGCATATCTTGAGTATACTTGGCTTGATTGAAGAATGTCCCTCCTCTAACTTGCTTGATCTCAAAGCCAAGAAATACTCTCAACTCCCCCATCAAGGACATCCGGAACCTACTAGTCATAAGCTTTGTGAATTCATCATTAAAAGCTTTGTTAGATGAGCCAAAGATAATATCATCAACATATATTTGGCATACAAAAAGCTCCCCATTGACCCTCTTAGTAAAAACAGTGAGATCGATTTTCCCAACCTCAAAGCCACGGTCAAACAATAACTCTCTAAGGTGCTCATACCACGTGTGTGGGGCTTGCTTGAGCCCATAGAGTGCCTTTTCAAGTTTGTAGACATGGTTTGGGAAGTTGGGGTCCTCAAATCCCGGGGGTTGCTTAACATATACTAATTCATTTAAAGGACCATAAAGAAATGCACATTCTACATCTATTTGTTGCAACTTAAAGTTATGATGTGCCGCATAAGCAAGAAGGATACGGATGGACTCAAGGCGAGCCACGGGTGCATAAGTCTCTCCATAATCAATGCCTTCAATTTGAGAATACCCTTGTGCAACTAATCTAGCCTTGTTCCTTACTATAATTCCATGCTCATCTTGCTTTTTCTTGAATATCCACTTTGTTCCAATAACATTGCGGCAATCCTTTGGCTTCTCAACTAACTTCCACACTTTGTTTCTCTCAAAGTTGTTGAGCTCTTTGTGCATAGCTTCTAACCAATCCGAATCTTCAAGAGCTTCCCACACTTTCTTTGGTTCAATCATGAAGATGTGTGCTTGGTGTTCACTGAACCTCTTCAATTGTGCTCTTGTGGAAATTCCTTTCCTTAGATCTCCAACAACATTTTGGAGAGTGTGGTCTCTTATTTCCAACATTCTTTCCTTGCTAGCTTCGCGACGAGCGTGGATCTCCTCATTGTTTCTTGGAGGACCCTCTTCATCATTTTGATCCTCTTCTTGACCATCAACTTGACCTTGATCATCATTGGAGTCATCCTCTACATTGGGAGGCAAGGATTGACCTTGGTCTTGATCAATTGCTCTTCTAGCATCAATTTGAGCTCGTCTCAAAACAGTTTGGATGGATCTTCCTTGACAAATTGACTTGGCACCACTTGACAACCCATCAAATGGACCAAGCACCCTTTGACTAGAGTTCACACATTGATCACTATGTTGAGGGTCCACATCTTGTCTTTGGCTTGAGTCAATGTCCTCTTCGATAGATGGAGCATGTTGAGGTTGTGAAGATGAGGGCTCCACTCGAGTGGAGCATAGTTCTTCTCGATCCACCATAAGGGGTTCATCAACGGGGCGGATATAACCCACACCCATTCTTCATATGGTATCCTGAGGCATTTCATCATCTGCATCACAAGTATCAACACGCCCCCCTTGGGGACCATCATATTCTTCGAAGGTCACACTACAAGATTCTATGACGGCTCCAGAGAGCTTGTCATAGATTCTATAAGTGTGAGATTCAAGACCATAGCCAACAAAAATACCCTCTAATGCTTTAGACTCGAATTTAGACAAACGAACACCTTTGATGAGATAGAAACACTTACAACCGAACACCCAGAAATAAGATATGTTGGGCTTGTTACCGGTAAGTATCTCATATGGAGTCTTGTTGATTTTCTTGCGAAGGTAGAGTCGGTTTGAAGCATGGCAAGCGGTGGAGACGGCTTCGGCCCAGAAGTTGTATGGAGATTTAAACTCCGCCAACATGGTCCTAGCCATCTCAATAAGAGTCCGGTTCTTCCTTTCGGCCACACCATTTTGTTGAGGGGTGTATGGAGCATAATATTGATGTTTAATCCCCTCATCACTAAGGAAATCATTCAAGGCGTAGTTCTTGAACTCGGTGCTGTTGTCACTTCTTATAATCAACACGGGAACATTGTGTTGCCGTTGAACCAAGTTGATGAAGTCGATAAAAGTCCTTTGAGTTTCACTCTTCAACTTGAAGAAATAAACCCAAGAGTATCTTGAAAAGTCGTCAACAATCACCAAACAATATTTCTTCCCTCCAAGACTTGCATGAGATGGAGGACCAAATAGGTCCACATGGAGGAGTTCCAAGATCTTGTTAGACTTGATTTGGTTCGTGGGCTTGTGAGGAGCGTCATGCATCTTCCCTAGAACACATGCCCTGCAAACACGATCTTTGGCAAAGGAAACATTTTCTTTTAGCCCAACAATATGCCCCTCTTTATGGAGACTTTGCAAAGTTCTCATATTGACATGGGCTAGTCGGCGGTGCCATAGCCAACCCACATCGGCCTTTCCGTATAAGCACATCGGACCTGCAGTGGCTTGCCCTGAAAAGTCCACCACATACAAGTCATTTTCGACGTACCCAACGAAAGCGACCTTGAGAGACTTGCTCCACATGAGGACCACAATATCATCATCAATAAAGATGGCAAAGCCCATCTTTCCAAGAGCACGGACAGAAAGTAAATTGTATCCAAGGGTTTCAACAAGCATGACGTTCACGAGTGTAATGTCGTGAGCCACCACTACCTTGCCGAAACCCATTACCTTAGACTTTGACTTGTCGGCATATGTGAAGGTGATTTGATCTTCATTTGACACCAAGTCCTTGACAATAGACGAGCTTCCGATCATATGACTTGTGCAACCACTATAGATCACCCATTTTGACCCTACGGAAGCATAAGTCTACAAAAAAGATCAAGCTAGTTTTTAGGTACCCATTTTTCAATGGGTCCTCTTTTGTTAGCAACAAGGGTCTTGGGAACCCAAATAGACCAAGCAATATAACCATCATAAGGGACAACATATTATGCATACACATCACCATAATGATCACGCATTAGAACATAGTGAGGGTTAGCACTACCCGCAAAGTCATCATGAGACATAGTTTTCCCACTTGTGGTCTTACTACCCACAATGGCCTTGTTAGTTTCTTGTGTGGGCTTGACCTTCTTCTTCTTGTTGTTCTTCTTCTTCTTAGAATTTGAGACAAATCCAATGCCCCCTTTATCACCACTAGGCCTTTGCTTACTCAAAAGATCATCAATAGACTTGTTGCCTTGTGGAAATGTGGCCTTAGCAAGCTCCCCCTTCAACCTAGCATTCTCTTCAAGAATAGTTGTACTACTAGATGGAATGAAGTTACTAGGTGAAGGAATATTGGCCAATTGAGTTTGAAGCGTTTCATGGGACTTTGTGAGTGACAAGAGTTCACTCTCCAAGGCCTTGTGGGCCTTGTTAAGCAAGCTAAAGTCCTCGGCAAGTTTTTCATGAACCACACCAAACTCAATCTTGTCCTTTTTAGCTCTTTTATATTTAGCAATAGCATGATCACGCTCTTTGATGAGTCTGTTAACAATAATGTCATTGGCCTCATCAAGCCCTTCAAGTTTTAATTCAAGTGACAACCTAGTTTCTTGTTCTTCTTCTAGAGCATTGTTTAGGGCCTCTAGCTCAATCATATGTTCATGCCCAAGTTTACATCTTACATCTAGAAGCTCTTGAGTATGTGATAGTTGACCTAAGATGTTTCCAAAATGTAGCTTAGCATCACCTTCTAGGTTAGTCATAAACTCATCAAAGGCAATTAATTCCTTTTTAACATCAAGAGACATCTCATCATCAATTTCATCATTATCTAAGTGAGTAGAGCGGGATGATGAAGATACCTCCATTCCTCTTGCCATAAGGCAAGTGGCGTTCTTGGTGGAAGAGTTCTCATTTGGAGAATCGAAGAGTGAGAATGTCGGAGTAGAGGTGGTGGCAAGAGCAGCCACACCATGAGAAGTTTCCTCTTCATCATCTTCATTGTCGGAGGAGTACTCTTCATGAGTGATCAAGACAATTTCTCCCGGCTTCTTGTTGATGGGATTCTTTTTGATGAAAGGTTTCTTGTACGGTCCCTTGAGAGTCTTCTTCAACACAAGCTTTCCACCATGATCTTCTCTCTTCTCATAGGGGCAACTAGCTACAAAGTGGTAGCGGTCACCACAATTGAAGCAAGTTCTCAATCTTGTGGTATTCTCTCTTTTCCCATTTGGATTGCTTATCCGTTCCATTTCCATCTTGGCCTTGGCGGGGTTCTTCCAAAAGTTCTTTGCATAGAAAGCCATATATATTTACCATGAGCAATCTTGACTTCATCGGGATGGTCCATGGAAAGCCCTTCATGTAGGGTTCGCAGCATAGAAAACAAAATTTTTCCTACGATGTGAACTATATACCAAGATCTATCTACTAGATACAAACAACGGGCGGATGTATATCCGTAGAGAACATACCCTTGAAGACCGACAAAGCTTAACGAGTTCAACTCTTGGTTGATGTAGACGATCTCTTGCCGATCTCAAGATCGAGAGGAAGTCCTAGCGCCGCAAATCAGCAGCGCATCCATGCTCGCACACACGTTCGAGGCACCGAGCAACCTCCGCCTCCTCGCTCCAGCGATGCAGCGGAAGCACAACTCTTTCTTGCCGAATAGCCACCGGGAACATGTATCTCGCTAGTTCGAGACCATGGGGGATAAATTCTAGAGGGGGAGAGAGATCCTTCACGAGGAGGTGTGAGAGACAAGTGAGGAGGGGGGCTCCTTTTATAGGAGGAGGGGGGAATCCCAAGGGGGTGGCCGGCACATGGGGGCTGCCCCCTTGCCCTCCCCTCTTCATGTGGGTGGACACTCCACTCACAAATCTCCTTTAAATTCCCTCCACTCAAAAGTCCACTCAAATTCCCATCAAATTTCCACCAAATTTAATGCAAACTCTCATTAAATAAAACTCTTTTATTTTATTCAGAATTTTGTCAATTACTTTAATGACAAACATTCACAAATAACCCCTTGCTAGAATTCTATTTCACATGCATAACCACTTTATGCAATTTCACCCGAAAACCTGTTTCGGTATCTAGTGAAATAAATTCCTGCGCTTGTTCATTCTTTCGGCATGAAACATTTGCTCCAATTGGATGCCGGTGTCTCTTAAGTGTGTCACCCTACGGTTCGTGAATAATGCAGACATGATCGAGACCCCTCTCGGATCAATAATCAGAAGCGGGATCTGGAGACCCATACTGACTCCCACACATTCAACGATGACTTTCTTGTGATCGTCGGAACCTTTTACGCTAGTATCTTAATCCCTTTGTTTCACGATATATTACATGTCCGAGATTCGATCATCGGTATCTCCATACCTAGTTTGATCTCGTTACCGACATGCACTCTTTTCTCGTTCCTGTGATATAACATTCTAGTGATCAAATCACTTGCTTGCAAGCTAATCAATGTGATATCACCGAGAGGGCCCAGAGTATATCTATCCGTCATCGGGATGAACAAATTCCACTCTCGATCCATGAGCCTCAACATAACACTTTATTAGTTCTGAATCCATCTTTATAATCACCCTGTTACGGTGTGACGTTTGATGTTATCAAGAAACTCTTCCGGTGTTAGTGATTGACATGATCTCATGGTCTAAGGATTAGGATCACTTCGTAAGTTGTTATAGCAATATAAACTCAATGACTTTGATCGTAATGCTATACTTCGGATGAATGTTCATCACACCATTACACTAATGTTGTGATCCCGTTATTAACAACATCCAATGTCCATGATCAGGAAACCTTGATCATCTTGTTAATCAACGAGCTAGTTTATGAGAGAGGCATAACTAGGAACTTTCTGTTTGTTTATTAAACACACATGTATTAACGTTTCCGTATTAATACAATTATAGCATGCAAAATAAACATCTATCATATACTTGGAATATACATAATAAACACTTTATTATTGCCTCTCAGGGCATATTCCCTTCAGTCTCCCACTTGCACTAGAGACAATAATCTAGTTACATAGTGATAAATCTAACACCCATTGAGTTCTGGTGTTGATCATGTTTTGCTCTAGGGAGAGTTTTAGTCAACGGATCTGCTACATTGAGATCCGTATGTACTTTACAAATCTTTATATCTCCATCCTTGACATGCTCGCGGATGGAGTGAAACCGGCGCTTAATATGCTTGGAATGCTTGTGAGACCTTGGCTCTTTGGCATTGGCAATGGCACCATTGCTGTCACAATAGATCACCATTGGGTCCAACGCGTTTGCCACCACTCCTAGTTCGGATATGAACTCCTTCATCCAAACTGCTTCCTGAGCCGCTTCTGAAGCAGCAACATATTCGGCCTCCGTTGTTGATCCCGCTACCACAGGTTGTTTGGAGCTCCTCCAACTAACCGCTTCGCCATTCATGAGAAATACATATCCGGATTGAGACTTAGAGTCATCCGGATCGGTGTCAAAGCTAGCGTCTACATAACATTTAGCGACGAGCTCTTCTTCACCTCCGTATACAAGAAACATATCCTTAGTTCTTCATAAGTACTTAAGGATATTCTTGACCGCTATCCAGTGTTCCGAACCTGGATCCGATTGGTACCTACTAGTCAAACTAATAGCATGTGCCACATCCGGTCTTGTACATAGCATGGCGTACATTATAGAGCCTATGGCTGAAGCATAGGGGAATTTGTCCATTATCTCTCTTTCTTCCGCCGAAGCCGGACTTTGAGTCTTACTCAATGTCTTGCCTTGCAACATAGGTAAGAACCCCTTCTTACTTCCGTCCATTTTAAACTTCTTTAAAATCTTATCAAGGTATGTACTTTGTGATAGCCCTATTAGGCGCCTAGATCTATCTCTATAGATCTTTATGCCTAATATGTATGACGCTTCACCTAGGTCCTTCATTGAAAATTTGCTGTTTAGATAACTTTTAACACTGTTTAAAAGATCTATATCATTTCCGATCAATAATATGTCATCCACATATAATATCAGAAATGCCACATTGCTCCCACTCACTTTCTTGTAAATACAAGCTTCTCCATAAGTTTGGACAAATCCAAACTCTTTGATCACCTCATCAAAGCGGAGATTCCAACTTCGTGATGCTTGCTTCAATCCATAGATGGATCGCTGAAGCTTGCACACCTTGTTAGCATCCTTAGGATCGACAAAACCCTTTGGTTGTATCATATACAACTCTTCTTCAATATTACCATTGAGAAACGCGGTTTTGACATCCATCTGCCATATCTCATAATCGAAATATGCAGCATTTGCTAACATAATCCTAACTGACTTTAGCATCGCTACGGGAGAGAAAGTCTCATCGTAGTCAACTCCTTGAATTTGTCGAAACCCCTTTGCGACAAGTCGAGCTTTATAGACGGTCACATTACCATCAGCATCAGTTTTCCTTTTGAAAATCCATTTGTTCTCCACGGCCTTTCGATCGTGAGGT
Organism: Avena sativa; assembly: GCA_916181665.1. NCBI lineage: Eukaryota > Viridiplantae > Streptophyta > Magnoliopsida > Poales > Poaceae > Avena > Avena sativa. The sequence goes on from OV702284.1 coordinate 385,282,740, forward strand.
AATTCCACCAAGTTCCAAACTTGATTTTCATACATGGATTCCATCTCGGATTTCATGGCTTCTAACCATTTGTTGGAATCCGGGCTCATCATCGCTTCTTCATACGTCGCAGGGTCATCATTTTCATCAACCATGAAATTCATGACAGGATTTCCGTACAGCTCGGGAGCTGCACGCGTCCTGTTTGACCTGCGAGGTTCGGTAGTACTCTTTTTCGGAGTTTCATGATCATTATCATTAGTTCCCTCTTCAACAGGTGGAGCCAACTCCGGAACAACTTCCGGCGCTGCGCTACTCGCCATACTTTGAAGAGAAGGTTCCACAACCTCTTCGAGTTCTACCTTCCGACTACTCACACCTTTCGCGAGAAACTCTTTCTCTAGAAAGGATCCATTCTTGGCAACAAAAACCTTGCCCTCGGATCTGTGATAGAAGGAATACCCAATAGTTTCTTTAGGGTATCCTATGAAGACGCATTTTTCCGCTTTGGGTTCGAGTTTATCCGGTTGAAGTTTCTTCACATAAACATCGCATCCCCAAACTTTAAGAAATGACAGCTTAGGTTTGTTTCCAAACCACAATTCATACGGTGTCTTTTCAACGGATTTAGATGGTGCCCGATTTAAAGTGAATGCAACAGTTTCTAGTGCATAACCCCAAAATGACAACGGCAAGTGCGTCAGAGACATCATAGATCGAACCATATCTAATAAAGTACGATTACGACGTTCCGACACACCATTTCGCTGTGGTGTTCCAGCAGGTGTGAGTTGTGAAACAATTCCACACTCTTTCATGTGAGTGCTAAACTCGTAACTTAGATACTCACCTCCACGGTCGGACCGTAGAAATTTGATCTTTCTATTACGATGATTTTCCACTTCATTCTGAAATTCCTTGAACTTTTCAAAGGTTTCAGACTTGTGTTTCATCAAGTAGATATAACCGTATCTACTCAAATCATCCGTGAAAGTAACAAAATAATGATATCCACCTCGCGCCGACACACTCATTGGAACACATACATTAGAATGTATGATTTCCAATAAATCTGTCGCCCGTTCCATTGAACCGGAAAACGGCGTTCTAGTCATCTTGCCCATAAGGCATGGCTCACATGTATCAAATGATTCATAATCAAGTGATTCCAAAAGTCCATCCGAATGGAGCTTCTTCATGCGTTTAACGCCAATATGACCTAGACGACAGTGCCACATATATGCGGATATATCATCATTAAGTTTAATCCTTTTAGCATCAACATTATGAATATGTGTAACATTATCATCGAGATCTAATAGAAATAAACCATTCATCATCGGTGCATGACCATAAAAGATTTCATTCATATAAATGGAACAACCATTGTTCTTGGATTTAAATGAATAACCACTTCGCATCAAACACGATCCAGATACAATGTTCATGCTCAGTGCAGGCACCAGATAACATTTATTCAAGTTTATAACTAATCCCGACGGCAAGTGGAGAGGCAGCGTTCCGACGGCGATCACATCAACGCTTGATCCATTGCCGACACGCATCTTGACCTCACCCCTTGCTAGCGGTCGCTTGTTCCGCAGCCCCTGATTCGAGTTACAAATATTAGCAACTGAACCGGTATCAAATACCCAGGTGCTACTACGAGCACTAGTCAAGTACACATCAATAACATGTATATCATATATACCTTTGTTTGCCTTGCCGGCCTTCTTGTCTGCCAGATACTTGGGGCAGTTGCGCTTCCAGTGGCCAGTCCCCTTACAATAGTAGCACTCGGAATCAGACTTAGGTCCAACTCGGGGTTTCTTTTCAGGCGTGGCAACAGGCTTGCCGCCCTTACTTCCCTTCCGTTTTCCCTTCTTGTCTTTCTTGAAACCAGTGTTCCTATTGATCATCAACACTTGATGTTCCTTTTTGATCTCCACTTCTGCAGTTTTAAGCATTGACAGAAGCTCGGGGAGAGACTTCTTCATGCCTTGCATATTATAGTTCATCACGAAGCTCTTATAGCTAGGTGGCAGAGACTGCAGAACACGATGGATGCCTAAGTCAATGGGAATCGATATTCCCAAGGACACAAGCTTATCGGCGTAACCCGACATCTTGAGTACATGCTCACTAACGGAGCTGTGCTCTTCCATCATGCAGCTAAAGAACTTTTCTGAAGCGTTGTAGCTCTCTACAGCAGCATGTGTGTAGAAAATCATTTTCAACTCACCCATTGTATCAAATGCATTGCCGTTTTCGAAACGCTTTCAAAGTTCCGGCTCTAGCTCATACAATATGCTGCAATGAACTAAGTTGTGGTCCTCCTGACGAGTCTGATAGACATTCTTCTCCTCGTCAGGGGCATCATCAAAAGGTGGGGGGCCTAACGGCGCTTCTAGCACATATTGCTTTTGTGCAGCAGAGAGGAGAATCCTCAAATTCATGGCCCATTCGGTAAAGTTGCTACCGTTCGTTGCTAGTTTCTCTTTCTCCATGAACACATTGAAATTAAAAGCAGGTGGTGCCATCTACAACAGAATTTGTAAAGTTTAGACTAAGTGTATGATAGATTGAGTTCAACTAATCTATATTACGAATGAACTCCCACTCAAAAACGACATCCCTCGTGCCTTTTTGGTGATTACATGAACCAAATCCACTACACCAAGTCCGATCATCACGTGAGTCGGTATAGCTTCAAAGGCGAGCATCAAATGGGCATCATATCAACTATATGACTCATGCTTAACCTTTCGGTCCGTGTTCCGAGGACATGTCTGTACATGCTAGGCTCGCCAAGTTAGAACCTTAGTATTCGCGTGTGTAACTGTTTTACACCCGAAATATGGTCGTGGATCCAAGAACACCCGATCATCACGTGATGTCTTGGAGCGACGAAAACATAATCGGTGCATACTAAAGGAAGAACACATTCTTATCTTGATATTTAAATGAGGGATCATCTTATTATGCTACCAAAGCGCTAAACAATCAATATAAGATGCTATCAAACATCATATGTTTATTAGTGAAATTATATGGTTCCCGCAGATGATCTCTATCATGTGCATCGTGGTATGATCACTATCATACCTATATGTGTAAATCCAAGGTCTATGGATTTTACACGCTATGTGTGTTGTAAGAGTATCATCTCATACTTCTACTTACAACACTACCATATCATAACACTAGCCCATCAACAATCTAAACTAGACGCCTCTAATTTATCCATTGCAAGTTTTACGTGGCTTAGGGCTTTCGAGATAGAACCGTTCTTACCTACGAACATGAACCACAACGAGGATAATCATATTGTTGACAACTCGCTTGCAAAATAGATATTGACTATAGTAGGAGAGACAGACACCCGCTAGCCACTTATGCAAACTAGTTGCATGTCAAGCGTGGAACAGGTCTCATGTGCGAGGACATGTAAAGTTTGTCCGGGCCGCTTCATCCCACTATGCCACCAATATCCAAAATTACAACAAAGGAGCAACAACATGATCATCATCGCCCACATACTCATATGTGTACTACCCGTGTAAAGTATCTACGCATAGATCCGGCTCTGATACCACTGTAGGGTTTGCAGCATAGAAAACAAAAATTTTCCTACGATGTGAACTATATACCAAGATCTATATACTAGATACAAACAACGGGCGGATGTATACCCCTAGAGAACATACCCTTGAAGACCGACAAAGCTTAACGAGTTCAACTCGTGGTTGATGTAGACGATCTCTTGCCGATCTCAAGATCGAGAGGAAGTCCTAGCGCCGCAAATCAGCAGCGCATCCGTGCTCGCACACACGTTCGAGGCACCGAGCAACCTCCGCCTCCTCGCTCCAGCGATGCAGTGGAAGCACAACTCTTTCTTGCCGAATAGCCACCGGGAACATGTATCTCGCTAGTCCGAGACCATGGGGGATAAATTCTAGAGGGGGAGAGAGATCCTTCACGAGGAGGTGTGAGAGACAAGTGAGGAGGGGGGCTCCTTTTATAGGAGGAGGGGAGAACCCCAAGGGGGTGGCCGGCGCATGGGGCTGCCCCCTTGCCCTCCCCTCTTCATGTGGGTGGACACTCCACTCACAAATCTCCTTTAAATTCCCTCCACTCAAAAGTCCACTCAAATTCCCATTAAATTTCCACCAAATTTAATGCAAACTCTCATTAAATAAAACTCTTTTATTTTATTCAGAATTTTGTCAATTACTTTAATGACAAACATTCACAAATAACCCCTTGCTAGAATTCTATTTCACATGCATAACCACTTTATGCAATTTCACCCGAAAACCTGTTTCGGTATCTAGTGAAATAAATTCCTGCGCTTGTTCATTCTTTCGGCATGAAACATTTGCTCCAATTGGATGTCGGTGTCTCTTAAGTGTGTCACCCTACGGTTCGTGAATAATGCGGACATGATCGAGACCCCTCTCGGATCAATAATCAGAAGCGGGATCTGGAGACCCATACTGACTCCCACACATTCAACGATGACTTTCTTGTGATCGTCGGAACCTTTTACGCTAGTATCTTAATCCCTTTGTTTCACGATATATTACATTTCCGAGATTCGATCATCGGTATCTCCATACCTAGTTTGATCTCGTTACCGACATGCACTCTTTTCTCGTTCCTGTGATATAACATTCTAGTGATCAAATCACTTGCTTGCAAGCTAATCAATGTGATATCACCGAGAGGGCCCAGAGTATATCTATCCGTCATCGGGATGAACAAATTCCACTCTCGATCCATGAGCCTCAACATAACACTTTATTAGTTCTGAATCCATCTTTATAATCACCCTGTTACGGTGTGACGTTTGATGTTATCAAGAAACTCTTCCGGTGTTAGTGATTGACATGATCTCATGGTCTAAGGATTAGGATCACTTCGTAAGTTGTTATAGAAATATAAACTCAATGACTTTGATCGTAATGCTATACTTCGGATGAATGTTCATCACACCATTACACTAATGTTGTGATCCCGTTATTAACAACATCCAATGTCCATGATCAGGAAACCTTGATCATCTTGTTAATCAACGAGCTAGTTTATGGGAGAGGCATAACTAGGAACTTTCTGTTTGTTTATTAAACACACATGTATTAACGTTTCCGTATTAATACAATTATAGCATGCAAAATAAACATCTATCATATACTTGGAATACACATAATAAACACTTTATTATTGCCTCTCAGGGCATATTCCCTTCACTTCATCACTATCATCTTCATACCCATGGTCCACAACTTTGGCCTTCAAAGCAACATTGACAACATTGCTCATACCAAGGGCACGAGCACGGGCATCTTGTAGGGTTTCGTAGCATGGAAAACAAAAATTTTCTATCGCATACAAACAAACAAGCCAAGATCTATCTACTAGATTGTAGCAACGAGTCGATGGAATAACTTACCCTCGAAGATTCCAAAGTGTTTAACGAGAGCGGATTCTCGTGGGTGATGTAGTCGTACTCTTCCCGATCTCAAGATCACGTAGACGATCCTTCCGGCGCTGCGTTCCGGCAGTGCTCCCGCAGTCGGTCACACGTTCGGTACTCGACGAAGACCTTCCTCTCCCTTGTTCCAGCATGCAGCGGAGGTTGTAGCACTCTCCTCGCGATTCCGGCAGCACAACGGCGTGGTACCGAAAGTAGAGGGGAGATCCCGCAGGGCTTCGCCTTAAGCCGGAGCGAGTATGGTGGAGTATGAGAGAGAACTATTAGTGGTATAGGGTTTAGACACACCAATTAGAAGGCTCTAAACCGAAGGCTAGGGCAATTAGAAGCTCTAAACCAAAACGGCTCTAAACCGGAGATTAGAGGATAGGAACTTGTGTGTCTAGAGGAGGAGGCCCTGCCCCTCCTCTTATAGGTGGGAGGTGCGGCCAAGGGGAGGGGAGTCCCTCCCCAAGTCGGCCTTGGTTGGCGCGCCGGCTTGGAGAGGAGGGACTCCTCTCCAAGTTGGTTTCAACCTCCTCTTGCTTGTTTCCCACAGTTTCCTGTTTTAGCCGTTTGACTTTCAAACTGGCCATTTGACTTTTCTGTTTTAGGATTCAATTTAATCCTTTATTTGGAACAGCAAGAACACTTAGTACATGATGAAATCATTCCAATATGTAATGACACATTCATGTACCCCTCCCCCTCCCGGAGTGCCGGACATTCCGGAACCTTCTAGAACATTCCCGATGAAAACACCGGAATCATTTCCGAACTCCGAAACGGGACTTTCCTTATATGAATCTTATTCTCCGGACCATTCCGGATCACCTCGTGATATCCCGGATCCCATCTGAGACTCCGAACAACATTCGGTCTCTTTCTCATAATACCATAACTACTCAAAACAACGTCGAATCCTTAAGTGTGTCTCCCTACGGTTCGTGAATTATGCGGACATGATCGAGACACTTCTCCGAACAATAACCAATATAGGAATCTGGAAATTCATATGGCTCCCACATATTTCTACGATTACTTTGCGATCGAATGAACCACTTACATACGATACCAATTTCCCTTTGTCTCATGATAGTTTACTTATCCGAGGTTATGATCGTCGGTATCTCTGCATACCTAGTTCAACCTCGTTACTGACAAGTACTCTTTTCTCGTTCCCGTGATATGTGATCCCTTGTGAGCCAGTCACATGCTTGCAAGCTAATTGGATGACATTTCACCGAGAGGGCCCAGAGAATATCTATCCGTCATATGGATGGACAAATCCCACTCTTGATCCATGTGTCTCAACCAATACTTTCTGAATACTCAATGCCACCTTTATAGCCACCCAGTTATGGTGTGGTGTTTGATGTCATCAAAGCATCCATCCGGTAATGGTGATAGGCATGATCTCATGGTCGAAGGAATTAGGTTACTATGTATCAGAAAGCATATAGCAATTGAACTATTGAAATGACTTGATCTTTATGCTACGCTTATCTATAGGAGTATGTCCACCATATCATTCTCCTAACGATATGATCTTGTTGTTGATAACATCTCAATGTTCATGATTGGGAAACCACAATCATTAATCAACCAACAAGCTAGTGAAGTATAGAGGCTATACTAGGGACTTCAAATTAAGTTTACAAATCACACAAGTATCAATGTTTCCTTGTTAATACTATTATAGCATGAATGTAAACATTTATCATAAACACAAAGATATAATAATAACTACATTTATTATTGCCTCTAGGGCATATCTCCAACAGTCTCCCACTTGCACTAGAGTCATCTAATCTAGATTACATGGTAATATACCGAACACACATGGCAGTTTGGTGTTGGTCATGTTTTGCCCTCGGGAGAGGTTTAGTCAACGGATCCGCCACATTCAGATCTGTGTGTACTTTGCAAATCTTTATATCCCCATCCTGGATATGTTCTTGAATAGCGTGAAAACGTAGCTTGATGTGCTTCAGCTTCTTGTGTGACCTTGGTTATTGCGCATTGGCTATGGCGCCCATGTTATCACAGTAGATAGACATTGGGTCCAGCGCACTAGGTACCACACCCAGCTCTGTAATGAACTCTTTCATCCATATCGCTTCTTGTGAAGCCTCCGAAGCAGCCATGTATTCCGATTTAGTTGAAGATCTCGCCACAACTCTTTGCTTTGCACTCCTCCAGCTAACTGCTGCACCATTCAAAATAAATACGTATCCAGATTGTGATTTAGAATCATCCGGATCGGTGTTCCAACTAGCATCGGTGTAACCATTAACAACGAGCTGTTCATCACCTCCATAAGAAAAAAAACCATATCCTTAGTTCTTCTCAAGTACTTAAGGATGTTTTTGACCGCTGTCCAATGATCCACTCCTGGATCACTTTGATATCTGCTAGTTAAACTAACAGCATATGCAATGTCGGGTCTAGTACATAGCATGGCATACATTAGAGATCCTATGGCTGAGGCATAGGGAGTCTTACTCATCCTTTCTCTATCTCCTGCCGATGTCGGACTTTGAGTTTTACTCAAGATCGTATTGGGCAACATGGGCAAGAACCCTTTCTTGCTTTCTTCCATTCCAAACCTCTTTATAACTTTGTCCAAATATGTACTCTGTGACAATGATATTTGGCGTTTCGATCTATCTCTATAAATCTTTATGCCTAATATGTAAGCTGCTTCGCCAAGATCCTTCATTGAAAAACTATTATTCAAATATTCTTTGACACTATTAAGAAGGTCTACATCATTCCCAATCAACAATATGTCATCCACATATAGTATTAAGAATGCTACAGAGCTCCCACTCACTTTCTTATAAATACAAGCTTCTCCATAAGTTTGTATAAAACCAAAACTTTTGATCACCTTATCAAAACGTTGATTCCAACTTCGGGATGCTTGCTTCAATCCATAGATGGACAGTTGAAGTTTGCATACCTTGTTAGCATCTTTAGGATCGACAAAACCTTTGGGTTGCATCATATACAACTCTTCATCAATATCTCCATTGAGGAATGCTGTTTTGACATCCATCTGCCATATCTCATAATCATAATATGCAGCGATTGCTAACATAATCCTCACAGACTTTAGCTTCGCTACCGGTGAGAAAGTCTCATCGTAGTCAACTCCTTGAATTTGTCGAAACCCTTTTGCGACAAGTCGAGCTTTATAGACAGTAACATTACCATCAGCATCTATTTTCTTCTTGAAAATCCATTTGTTCTCGACAGCCTTCCGGCCATCCGGTAAGTCCACCAAAGTCCATACTTGGTTTTCGTACATGGATCCAATCTCGGATTTCATGGCTTCTTGCCATTTATTGGAATCTGGGCTCATCATCGCTTCCTCATATGTCTCGGGGTCATCGGTGTTATCCACCAACATGACACTCATAACGGGATCATACCAATCTGGAGTGGTACGAGTTCTCGTTGACCTCCGAGGCTCTGTAGCAACTTCAACCGAAGTTTCATGATCACCATCATTAGATCCCTCTCTTATTGGTGCAGGCACCACATGAACTTCTTTCGGTGTTGCGCTACTCGCAATTTCGAGAGAAGGTTCGACAACCTCGTCGAGTTATACTTTCCTTCCAGTCACTTCTTTCGAGAGAAATTCCTTCTCTAGAAAGGATCCATTCTTGGCAACGAAGATTTTGCCTTCGGATCTATGATAGAAGGTATACCCAATAGTTTCCTTCGAGTATCCTATGAAGACGCATTTTTCCGCTTTGGGTTCAAGCTTGTCCGGCTGTAACTTCTTTACATAGGCTTCGCATCCCCAAACTTTAAGGAACGACAATTTAGGTTTCTTCCCAAACCATAATTCATATGGTGTTGTTTCAACGGATTTAGATGGTGCCCTATTTAAAGTGAATGCGGCTGTTTCTAATGCATAACCCCAAAATGATAGCGGTAAATCTGTAAGTGACATCATAGAACGAACCATATCTAAGAGAGTTCGATTACGACGTTCGGACACACCATTACGCTGTGGTGTTCCCGGCGGTGTCAATTGTGAAAGTATTCCGCATTTCTTCAAATGCTCTCCAAACTCGTAACTTAGATATTCACCTCCACGATCAGAACGTAGAAATTTAATCTTGTTGTTACGTTGATTCTCTACCTCACTTTGAAACTCCTTAAACTTCTCGAAAGTTTCGGACTTATGTTTCATGAAATAGATATACCCATATCTACTCAAGTCATCCGTGAAGGTAAGAATATAACGATAACCACCGCGCGATGCTACACTCATTGGACCACACACATCGGTATGTATGATTTCCAATAAGTCCGTAGCTAGCTCCATCATACCAGAAAATGGAGTCTTAGTCATTTTTCCCATCAGACATGCTTCGCATCTTTCAAGTGATTCAAAATCAAGTGATTCAAGAAGTCCATCGGAATGGAGTTTCTTCATACGCTTTACTCCAATGTGACCAAGACGACAGTGCCACATATAGGTCGAATTATCGCTTGATTTCAAATGTTTAGCCTCAATGTTGTTGATATGTGTATTTCCACTATCGAGATTCAATAAGAATAGACCATCTATCAAAGGTGCATGTGCATAAAACATATTACTCATATAAATCGAACAACCATTATTCTCTGACTTAAACAAGTAACCGTCTCGCAATAAACAAGATCCCGATATAATGTTCATGCTCAACGCAGGCACCAAATAACAATTATTTAAGTATAAAACTAATCCCGATGGTAGATGAAGGGGTAGCGTGCCGACCGCGATCACATCAACCTTTGATCCGTTTCCCACGCGCATCGTCACCTCGTTCTTCGCTAGCTTCCGTTTATTCTGCAGCACCTGTTTCGAGTTACAAATATGAGCAACCGAACCAGTATCAAATACCCAGGCACTACTACGAGTACTACTGAGATACACATCAATAACATGTATATCAGATATACCTTTCTTCTTGATGTTGCCGTTCTTCAGATCCGCCAAGTACTTTGGACAATTCCGCTTCCAGTGACCTTCTCCCTTGCAGTAAAAACACTCAGTATCAGGCTTAGGTCCAGCCTTGGTCTTCTTCGCCGGCGTGGTAACTTTCTTACCACCCTTCTTGAAGTGTCCCTTTTGCTTAGACTTGCCTTTCTTGAATTTGGTGGTCTTATTGACCAACAACACTTGGTGCTCTTTCTTGATCTCCACTTCTGCATATTTCAACATGGCAAAGAGTTCTTGTAACGTCTTGTTCATGTTCTGCATGTTGTAGTTCATCACAAAGTTCTTGTAACTTGGTGGTAGTGATTGGAGGACACGGTAAATCCCCAAAGCATTAGGAATCACTATACCCAAGCTTTGAAGTTTGTTTGCGTGCCCAGACATCTTAAGCACATGCTCACTGACGGAGCTGCCCTCTTCCATCTTGCAGTTAAAGAACTTTTCAGAAGCCTCATAGCTTTCAATTGCCGCATGAGTCTCAAAAATCAATTTGAGATGCTCGACAATATCATATGGGTCTAAATCCTCAAACCTTTTCTGAAGCTTCGATTCCAAACCATACAAGATAGCACACTGAACTATGGAGTACTGATTCTTCCGAGCGAGGTAAACATTCTTTACTTCATCGGGAGCATCATCTGCAGGTGGGTCACCCAGCGGTGCATCCAGCACATAGGTCAAATTACTAGCTGTGAGGACAATCCTCAAATTGCGGAACCAATCCGCGAAGTTGCTTCCATTGTTTTTCAACTTTTCTTTCTCTAGGAACGCATTAAAATTGATGGTAGGGGCTGCCATTGATCTACAACATATTTGCAATAGTTTAGACTAAGTTTATGACAAATTGAGTTCAAATTAATTAATGTAATTAAACTAGGTGAACTCCCACTCAAAACAATATCCCTCACATTGTTTTAGTGATCACACGAACCAAATCCACCATATCAACACCGATCATCACGAGAGTTGACATAGTTTCAATGGCGAACAATCGTCATGTTCATCATATCTACCATATGATTCATGCTTTACCTTTCGGTGATCCGTGTTCCGAGACCATGTCTGTACATGCTAGGCTCGTCAAGATCAAACCTTAGTTTCCGCATGAGAAAATCTGGCTTGCTCACGTTGTATACACTTGCAGAATCTAACACACCCGATCATCACGTGGTGCTTCGAAACAACAAGCTTTAGCAACGGTGCTAACTAAGGGTGAACACTTTATGACTTGAAATTCATGTGCATGAGGGATCATCTTATAATGCTACCGTCGTCTACTAAGTAATACAAGATGCATAAAGGATTAACATCACATGTAATTCAATATATATGTGATATGATATGGCCTTTTCTTCTTCGTGCTTCCGATCTCTATCTTCAACCACGAACATGATCTCCATCATCACCGGCATAGCATCAAGGTCAATGACGCTTCTCCATGGTTGTCATCCACCGGCTTCAACTATTACAACTACTTTGAATAGACACGCGGGTCTTAACATAAATTAAAGACAACCATATGGCTCCTGCCGGTTGCCAACTTACAATAAGGAACATTGCATACATCAAATATAATCACAATCATGGCCATATCACATCACTGCACACCCCTGCAAAACAAAGTTAGACGCCTCTACTTTCTTTGCATATTTTACGTGGTTTGGGGCTTTCAATAAGTGTCGTTCTAACTTACGAACATGAACCACAACATTGATACTAGTATTGTTAATCACCCGTTGTAAATTGGATCTTAAATATGCTAGGAGAAACAGGCACCCGCAAAGCCACTTATGCAATACAAGTTGCATGTCAAGCGTGGAGCAAGTCTCATGAACGATGTCATGTAAGGTTAGCCCGGGCCGCTTCATCCCAACATACCGCAAGATGCAAAGTACACAAGAAGCAATCGACAATAAAAGCATCAACGCCCACAATGACCATTGTGTTCTACTCGTGCAACAGATCTACATATAGACACGGCTCTGATACCACTGTAGGGTTTCGTAGCATGGAAAACAAAAATTTTCTATCGCATACAAACAAACAAGCCAAGATCTATCTACTAGATTGTAGCAACGAGTCGATGGAATAACTTACCCTCGAAGATTCCAAAGTGTTTAACGAGAGCGGATTCTCGTGGGTGATGTAGTCGTACTCTTCCCGATCTCAAGATCGCGTAGACGATCCTTCCGGCGCTGCGTTCCGGCAGCGCTCTCGCAGTCGGTCACACGTTCGGTACTCGACGAAGACCTTCCTCTCCCTTGTTCCAGCAGGCAGCGGAGGTTGTAGCACTCTCCTCGCGATTCCGGCAGCACAACGGCGTGGTACCGAAAGTAGAGGGGAGATCCCGCAGGGCTTCGCCTTAAGCCGGAGCGAGTATGGTGGAGTATGAGAGAGAACTATTAGTGGTCTAGGGTTTAGACACACCAATTAGAAGGCTCTAAACCTAAGGCTAGGGCAATTAGAAGCTCTAAACCAAAACGGCTCTAAACCGGAGATTAGAGGATAGGAACTTGTGTGTCTAGAGGAGGAGGCCCTGCCCCTCCTCTTATAGGTGGGAGGTGCGGCCAAGGGGAGGGGAGTCCCTCCCCAAGTCGGCCTTGGTTGGCGCGCCGGCTTGGAGAGGAGGGACTCCTCTCCAAGTTGATTTCAACCTCCTCTTGCTTGTTTCCCACAGTTTCCTGTTTTAGCCGTTTGACTTTCAAACTGGCCATTTGACTTTTCTGTTTTAGGATTCAATTTAATCCTTTATTTGGAACAGCAAGAACACTTAGTACATGATGCAATCATTCCAATATGTAATGACACATTCATGTACCCCTCCCCCTCCCGGAGTGCCAGACATTCCGGAACCTTCTAGAACATTCCTGATGAAAACACCGGAATCATTTCCGAACTCCGAAACGGGACTTTCCTTATATGAATCTTATTCTCCGGACCATTCCGGATCACCTCGTGATATCCCGGATCCCATCCGAGACTCCGAACAACATTCGGTCTCTTTCTCATAATACCATAACTACTCAAAACAACGTTGAATCCTTAAGTGTGTCTCCCTACGGTTCGTGAATTATGCGGACATGATCGAGACACTTCTCCGAACAATAACCAATAGAGGAATCTGGAAATTCATATGGCTCCCATATATTTCTACGATTACTTTGCGATCGAATGAACCACTTACATACGATACCAATTTCCCTTTGTCTCACGATAGTTTACTTATCCGAGGTTATGATCGTCGGTATCTCTGCATACCTAGTTCAACCTCGTTACTGACAAGTACTCTTTTCTCGTTCCCGTGATATGTGATCCCTTGTGAGCCAGTCACATGCTTGCAAGCTAATTGGATGACATTTCACCGTGAGGGCCCAGAGAATATCTATCCGTCATATGGATGGACAAATCCCACTCTTGATCCATGTGTCTCAACCAATACTTTCTGAATACTCAATGCCACCTTTATAGCCACCCAGTTACGTTGTGGTGTTTGATGTCATCAAATCATCCATCCGGTAATGGTGATAGGCATGATCTCATGGTCGAAGGAATTAGGTTACTATGTATCAGAAAGCATATAGCAATTGAACTATTGAAATGACTTGATCTTTATGCTACGCTTATCTATAGGAGTATGTCCACCATATCATTCTCCTAACGATATGATCTTGTTGTTGATAACATCTCAATGTTCATGATTGGGAAACCACAATCATTAATCAACCAACAAGCTAGTGAAGTATAGAGGCTATACTAGGGACTTCAAATTAAGTTTACAAATCACACAAGTATCAATGTTTCCTTGTTAATACTATTATAGCATGAATGTAAACATTTATCATAAACACAAAGATATAATAATAACTACATTTATTATTGCCTCTAGGGCATATCTCCAACACATCTTTGGCATTCTTGGCGGCAACCTTGAAAGCATCCATCTCTTGCATAATTTCATTTGAGGTCATGAGATGGTAGTTGTGTCTTCCTTGTAGGCTCTTCAAGTCGGTGGGCTCAAAAGGCATGAGTGCACTCACATATTTTATTTTTATCCATGCATCATCCACATGTGAGGCACCCACATTCCTAAAAGTAGTGGCGGTGGTTTTGAGCCCTCGGTACATATCTTCGTGATCTTCACCTTATTTCATGTAGAAGCCTTCGGCTTCATTGCTTAGAGCATCATATCGGTTCCTCCTCATACTCTCATTTCCAATAAACAACACAGTGAGAGCATCCCAAGCTTCCTTGGCAATGCTAAAGTTCTCAATGTGTGGATAATCCTTTGTCCCCAAACCTTGTTGAATCATATGCAGAGCAGTGGCATTGAGTTAACTATTAACAATCTCTCTTTTTGTCAAGTTGTTTGGATCCCCAATAAAGAGTCCATGCTCGATGATGTTCCATAGTTCAATGCAAGAGCTGCGCATATGAGTTCTCATTAGTGATTGCCATTGAGCAAAAGTAGCAGATTCTTCAAGCTTAGGTGGGTCACCTCTATTGTATACATGAGGGTGAGGGATTGGAGGGTCGGGAGAGTACCATGAGTCACGGTGCTCACCCTTCCCACCATTATTGTGTGTGGAGGAATTAGCGTTGTCTGGTTTGCCCCCTACCACCATACCCTCAGGGGATACCGGAGTATTCCCTTTAGGTACAACAGATGGTAGATCCTCTTGAGGAGATGGGGGTGATGAGCCATCTTTGTCTTTAAGAAGTTGCTCAAGCATCTTCTTGACTTTGTTGACCAAGGAAGATCTCAATCTTGTTTCCAAGTTTCTGAGATCTTCCATGGTCACCGGGGTCGACTCACTACCACCATCCCCTTCTTGGCTACCCATATTCTCTTAGGCGGTAAAGCCCAAAAAAAGAGCCAAGGCTCTGATACCAATTGTAAGGATCGTATGGGCACCTAGAGGGGGGGGGGGGTGAATAGGTGCTACTTCAAATTTTACTCTTTTTCAATTTAGGGTTTGACAAGAAAGGTAAATTCTCCAGAATATGCAACTATGGTGAATTTACCTATATGTCAAACAAGCACAAACTAACACAACACTAAGCAAGAACAAGTAAGTAAAGTGCGGTAAAGGATAGAATTAACCATGGGAGTGGACGCGGAGACACAAGGATTTGTTTCCCGTAGTTCCTTCCTTTTGAGGGGAAGTACGTCTACGCTTGGAGAGGGGGTGGTTTCAAACCACCAACGCCACGAGAGGCCTCCCTTGTTCTCTGATGAACCTCACCCCAATGGGCTCGATTCACCTTCCACTATATCGGCAACCTTCGAGGTGGAAGCCGGCACCTTTACAACAAGTTCGGGGCACACATCCACAACTGAATTGGAGGCTACCAAATACAAGCAAGCTGTCAAGACAAATCAACGACAAGCTTGTAAGAACCAAATCAAAGTTAGGGTTTCCAAAGAAACACTAGAGCTTGGGGGCCCTCAAGTGAATGAGGGGGAAATGAAGATCTCTCTTGGTGAAGATGTGAATCAAGGCCTCCTCCTTCGATTCTCCAAAGATCAATGACTTTGGATGGTTGGATGAAGAGATCTTGTGGATTTGGTGGCTCTAATGGTGTTGGTGTTCTTGAGTAGCTCGAGCTACTGGAGGAAGAGGATAAGGGTCCCTATTTATAGACAGCCCCCTCCACGAACCGTTTTCTGACCGTTGCAGAAAAGTCAGACCGGAGACTCCGGTCTGGAGACCAGAGACTCCGGTCTACACCGGAGACTCCGGCCAATCTCCGGACCAGTCTCCGGACTGCCCTTCTGATTGACCCAGGCCAGTTCTTCACCAGCAACACCGGAGACTCCGGCCTTTCAACATCGGAGGCTCCGGACTGACCAAAGTCCGGAGACTCCGGAGTAACCTCCGGTGCAGCCTCCGGACCCCTAGTCAGAATGTCCCAGCCATTTCCTGGGAGGTACCACCGGAGCCAGAACCAGAAACTCCAGACCACACCGGAGACTCCGGTCTTGGCAGACCGGAGACTCCGGTCTGGAGTTTCCAGAACAGTGGCAAATGTATGTGGTCTTTTCCCAAGAGTGTGTGATGTTTATCTATGATAATACCAACCTGTGGACAATAACAAACTGTAAAATGATCTACTTGTTGTTAACGAACACCAAAAGTGATTATGACAATAAATGTCCTTTTAGACACGTCGAGAGAGGGTCTGCTAGCAAGCTGCCACGTGAAGAGGTGAACTTTGGAGAGGGCGGTGCAGTACATATGGAGTGTAATACAGCTAATCAAGCACAAGATGGTCAACAAAGATGTCATATGATGGACATAGAAATAAATACTAGACAGAGTCAGATGAACAGGGTGGGAACTGATGTGAGTCTTCCGTACACTGTGGAAGAAGAGGCTGAATTTTTAAGGCAGGCAGGAGAAAAAATATGCAAACCCCAATGGCACCAGTTTTGGGCCAATACAGAGATCCAGGCCAAGGACTACAAAAAAATTCCTCTTCTATCCCTGGCCCAGATAAGCAGAAAGGAATTCTATATACTGAAGCAACTAGACATCAGCTGTCTACAAAGCCCCATTCTTCTTCTCCAGAGAGCACTAGACAGAAAGAGAACACTACTCACCAGTTGCAGCTTGCCTCTCTGAAAGAAAACCTCCCCAGCAATGAAGGACAAGAAGTGCATAATGTTTCCCAGCTCCTCCCTTCTCCCCGCCGGTCACCGTTTTCACACCACTTCCACCAAGAGGGAATCAATAAGAGGAAGACTGAGGACAGACCAGAGCACCCTGAGAAATATCAGCCACCCCCAAAAAGAAGAGGATCCCACTCCCTCGCAGGAGGCTCTACTCAGAGGCTTAGTGGAGAAGCTGTTCAAAGATATGAAGAGGGCCTGGTCGGAGGCACGCCTCCGGCCGGCCAGCAGGGAGCAATGGGGAGATCTGGAGGAAGGTTTGAGGAGGAGATCTGCACAAACTTTTCGCAGCAGGCGGGCGGGGCTAAGCTTCAAGAAGGACAAGGACGCCTGGAGGCCAGAGATCAACATCGACCTGTCGCAGGTACATATATCGATGGAGGATCTCCAGCAACTCTCCCCAATCCATCCTCTATCCAATGGGGCGCCGCAGATCCAAAGACTCGGGGTCGTCCACGAAGGTCTCGCTGGGATAAGAACCAGCCACCTCAAGCTAGAGCTCAGCTCCGATCTCCTTTGGGATTTAATCTCAATCGCCCTGGTGCTGCCGTTTGGATCCGTGCTCAAGCAGCCTTGGGCGTGGGCACTAGCAATGATGTGTGCAGGAACAATAGCTCTGCTCTGGGAAGAACTCTGCTCCCCAACTCTTCTCCGACTCGCAGCTCTCAAGTCTCAGGTTCTGGAGACACTGCCGACTTCGACCCATGGCCACTCTCGTCGAGCTCGCCTGCTTCAGAGGGTTCTCAGGATTCTCGTAGGGGCGCGTTCTCTCCTCCTCAAGAGCTTAGCGAGCCCTACGTGGCTCGATATACTCCTCATTATGCTCCTGGCCCTGGAGGACACCTCGATGCTCGACACGAGGATCAATCTACAACAGCTTCTCCAGGTAATGAGAAAAATTTACAGGTCTATCTGGCTCAGGAGGAATCTTGAGCGCATCAGGCATTGGCTCCAGCCTTTAAGGCGTCAGGAGCGCCATGAAAGCCTTAGCTTGGAACTGCCAAGGGGTGGGCAAGACCCTTGGCAGTCCTAAGCTTTGCCATCTTGCTCGAATGGTAGCTGCAACAAAACCTCAGGTAATATTCATCTCTGAAACAAAAAACTCTAAATTCACTGCTACTAACATTTGCTCTAGATTTAATATGAATGATTGCATTGTAGTGCCATCTCAGAAGAAAGCTGGGGGTCTTTGGATGATGTGGTCAGATGAAGTAGATGTTGATTTGCACCTGCACTCTAGTAATCTAGTCTTAGCTCTAGTTATGGATCGTGCCAAAAACCAGAAATTTGGCCTTGTCTGTATTTATGGCGATCCTTACCACCGTACTACTAGTACTATCTGGCAACAGGTTGCTCACTTTGTGTATTATAATAGTAACCTCCCCTTTCTATGTATTGGTGACATGAATGATCTTCTGTATGACTCAGACAAAAGCACCCCTAATGTAAATTATAACCATATGTTTGCTTGTAGTTCGTTTGTTAAAAGTTGTGGTTTGTTTGATATTGGGTTTTCTGGTCCGGCTTACACTTGGACAAACCGTCGTTTCTCCTCGAAACCTCTTTTTCAAAGACTAGATAGATGTCTAGTTAACCATGAATGGTGCTCAGTTTATCCTGTTTCAAATGTTTACAATATGCCTCTTATGCACACTTTTAGTGATCACGCACCCATTCTTCTCTCTACTGAAGGTAAACTGTGCAAACCTAGGAATTCTTTCAAATTTGAAAACTGGTGGCTTAGAGAAGAAGATTTTCAGACCTATACTAAAAAGTGCTGGAATGACTACTCCAATGCTTCTTTCACTAAAAGAACTAACAACCTTGCTTCAAAGTTGAAAGTTTGGTGCATGAAGAAAAAACCTTTGCAGGATGAGCTAAAGGAGCTGGAAAATGAAATTGAGAAGATTCAGCTACAGCCCCTGGACCAGCAGGATTTTCAGAAAGAAGGAAAGCTTTTAGAAAGGTATGAACAAGTTATTACTAAGATGAATGATGCAAACATGCAAAGGGCAAAAAAACTGTGGGTCAAAGATGGTGATAGGAATACTACCTTTTTTCACAGAGCTATTGCCAAAAGGAAAAGAAGAAATATGATCCTATCCATAAAAGATGAACAAAATGTAACTCATCACATGCCTGATCAGATAGCAAACACTTTTGTTTCTTACTTTAGATCTATCTTCACCTCTTCCAATAATAATGATATCCAAGATTTTACCCACTCAAGCCATCATATTCCCAATGAAACTACTTACTCTGTTCCTGAAAAAGATGAAATTTGGGAAGTTCTAAATGAAATGAAAAGAAATGCTTCCCCAGGCCCTGATGGTTTCAATGTAGAGTTTTACCTTGCCACCTGGGATTGGATTGGGAATGATGTTATAAGCATGGTTAGGAATTTCTTTGTTATAGCTACTTTGCCTAATCATATCAGTGACACCCATATTGCCCTCATTCCAAAAAAACTCATTCCTACTGTTCCCACTGATTATAGACCCATCAACCTGTGTAATGTGGTTTACAAAATCATCTCCAAATGCCTTGCTAACAGACTCAAGCCACATCTCCCTGACCATATTCATCCTTCCCAAAAAGCTTTTATTCAAGGAAGGAGAATTAGTGATAACATTATTATTGCTCAGGAAATCACACTCTTTCAAATTATCCAGTTGGAATTCAAAGGCTTTTATGCTTAAAATAGATCTTGCGAAAGCTTTTGATAGAATAGAATGGAATTTCATCTATAAAGCCCTGGCCAGGAAAAACTTGCACCCCCATTTCATCAAGATGGTACATGCTTGTACATATAAATGGGCAAGCCTATGCAAAATTTACCAGCTCCAGAGGCATAAGACAAGGTTGTCCCTTATCCCCTTACCTGTTTATCCTTGGCATCAATGAGCTGTCCATCATGCTGTCAGAGGCTTTGGCCAAAGCAGATCTCACTGGCATCTCTCTGGGACCCCAATGCCCTCCAATTCATTCTTTACTCTTTGCTGATGATCTTCTGGTTTGTGGGACTGCAACAATTCAGGAAGCACAGATGATCAAAAGCATCCTTCTTGATTTTTGTACTATCTCTAGTCAAACTCCTAACTGGTCTAAATCTGGCATTATTTTTAGCAAAGGGGTTGACCAAACCACTGTTAGCAATATCACCCAGATCTTTCCTATTCCAACCATTGATGAAAACTTCACTCATTTAGGTCACCCACTCATTCTGCCTGCCAGAAATAGAAGTGAGGCCTATAACTTCATAATACAGAAATTCAAATCCAAACTTTCCACCTATAAGGCAAGCTCCCTTTCCGATGCTGCTAGGCTAGAACTAATAAAATCTGTTCTATCTTCTATCCCTGTTTACTACATGCCTAACCTGCTGTTTTCAAAAAAACTTCTCAAAAAACTTCAGGCTATAATGAGAGTTTTCTGGTGGACTGGATCATCCTCTGAGCCCAACAAAAAAGCCCTCTGCCTAACTGCTTGGAGTAACATTTGTGCTCCCAAACCTGATGGGGGCCTAGGGGTTAGAAATCTGCAAGCCACTAATTTGGGTCTTATCCTCTCAGCAGCCTGGAGACTAGCTGAAAATCCAAACTCCTTCATGCAAAGTGTGCTCAGAGCTAAGTACTTTCCAAATTCGTCCATCTGGAGAGCAAACAAAAATACCCCAAAATCTGCCTTCTGGTCCTCAATATTAAAAGTCAGGCATCTTCTCATCAATAACTCTTATTACCAAATTTGTAGAGGCAACTCTTCGATCTGGAGCACACCTTGGTTTTCGGGCTGGGAAACTATCTATGATAATCTTACTATTCAACAACAAGGCTTCAACTACCCTTCCAGAATTAACCAACTATGGTTGCCCAATACTCAGACCTGGAATATCAATCTTATAGAGAACCTGTTCAGCACCAATGTAGCCCAAGCCATTAGGAATACTAACGTTATTCCTTCGGAGGAAGACGACATTCTTTGCTGGAAACCAACCCCCAATGGAAAGTGCAGCACCAAATCCACATACAAAATTTGCCTGTCTTGGCTTTTTGATACAGGTACTCCTAGACCAGAGCAGGTCCACGACACAACAAAGGAAATCCTGAAGGGTGTTTGGAAGTGCAACAAAATGATCCCCAGAGTGAAGACGTTTGCTTGGAGATTGTTGAGGGGTGCGCTCACCACTGGCGATAGAGGTTCTCAGTTCTCTACTCATATTGAGAAGGATTGCTGCAGGTGTAATATTCCTGAAACTGAAACTCACCTATTTTTTCTCTGTCATTTTGCAAAAGCGGCTTGGCTGCTTCCCCCTGTTTCATAAAAAGTGAGAGCCTAGCTAGCAATACGTCGGATATCTATCAAATCATTAAAAACTTGCTTAACCAGAAGCATCCGACGATTAATCTCAATTATCTTTTCACTTTCTTATGGTGCATCTGGAAGGCCAGAAATGACCAGTTGTTTTGCAGGAAAAAGAGCTCCCCTCAACAGGTGCTATTACACACTGCAGCTCTTCTGAAAGATTTAGAGACTGAAGATCTAATTCAATCATCTCAGGTTCCAAAAAAAAGCTTTGGGAGTATCTGTGCCTACAGATTTATATTTTGTAGGTCCAAAGATCTATATTGATGCAGCCTGGAGGAAGCAACCGGGATCTTCAACTGCCACGGCTGGTGTAGGCATTTATTTTGCTCAATCCTTGAAGGGTGAAGAAAGAACAGACGTTTTTATCATGGCATCAAAAAAATAAGTGTCAAATCCTTTGCAGGCTGAAGCCCATGCCCTGGTTCTCGCTGCAAACTTTGCAGATGCAATGAAATTAGCAAGCCCAATTTTTTTCACTGACAACTTAACATTAGCAAAAGCGGCGAAGGCTCAAGGGGCTTCGGATAACAATATGATTTGGGAAATCAGAAGACAAGCAATGGAATATCAGAAGCTTGCTCATCCTCTTCTGGGCTCCATCTTCCATATCTCAAGAGAGATTAATGGGGTCGCCCACAATTGTGCACAACAGGCAAGAAGATCCTTAGGATCTGAGCCAATCTGTTCCTGCAGGAACTCAGCTCATAAAAACTTCTCCTTCCCAGTTCTTGCTGCTATCGACACGATACGGCATCTTGGATTTGTAATACACGATGTACAATATTTCTGAGCTGAAATATATTTGGGTGCGTCAGCACCCACTCCCTGTTCAAAAAAAGTGGCCACGGGGAAGGTTAATCTATGTAATTCATTCTACTCCGTAACTTCTATTTTTCTGAAATTTACCTATAGCCAACACATCATATTGACTTTCTGAATTATTTGACAAGCCATCAGTTATGTGAAATTTAGCTACAAACAGTATACTACCTTTCTCAACTATGCCCTAAGCTCTTTGGTAACTCCTATGATGATCATTAATATTTTGTTGGTTTTGTAGCTGCAGACTGCTATGGTAAAACATATTTAGGAATTCCTCCGGAGTTACTGTAGATTTTGATTCCTAAATAGAATTAGAAACTTTGTATGTACTCTTCAACAATGTACTACTGTTTCTTTATTCGTGCTAGTGTTGTACAACTTAACAAGAAAGCAATAAAAAGTGCATAAATCTGCATGGAATAATATTGTAGTTCATTTTGTCGCATCCATACATAGTGCCTTAATGTCGTCATTTCATTTCCTACAGGTCACGATTGATTTTTTACCCCGGTGAAGGTAAAATGGAATTAATTTCCAGTAGGTAATAATCTACCGTTTGTAGGTGATAAATCTGATTTTCTCTTCCACCTCAAATACTCTGCTTGTGATATCATGGTGTTTAGTTCAGATAGGGCATGTAAACGTTCCTCATTTTGTGTGGACTCTAGCAGATTAATGCATGATCTGCTTAAATTTTCCATTTTTCTTCAGTGGTTACTTAGTAATTTTAACTCCATTGGATTGAAACTGGTATTTTGCTTCGAGATCATCATTAGACATTAGAATGGTGTATCAATAATTTGTTAGGAATTGGCCCGTTCACTGTGCGTTTAAGAAGTAAGGATGCTCATTTCAGGATACTGGCCAATTCTAAGCCTTGTCCAAAGTGCCAACGACCGATAGAGAAACATCAGACATGCATGCATATGACTTGCAAACAGCCTTGCAAATTTGAGTTCCGCTGGTATAGTTGACCACCCTTGCTCGATGAAAGACATTGAGATTTACAGTTCAAGAAAAAGGAAAAAGCAGGGCATCTGGTGGTCTTCTTGCATCGCTGGACCTGAACCTCATGCTCGATTTTATGATGAGTATGAGCCTCGAGTCTAATATGGGACTACAGGTATACCAGCTATATACAAGCTTAACACGTTACCATGCTCTGCGTTCTAATATTTTGTTATATACATTTGAATGCTTAGGTCAATCAAATGTAAATAACCAGTGTTATACCTAAACCACTCTCGGTAGATGCACTATAGGGTTAGATCTAGGTGATCTGAGAGAGAGACAGAGGGAGAGAGGTACTACCTGCGCCTGTGTTCGACGAGCACGAACCGGAGGGGATACCGGAGCTAGCTCCAGTGTCGGTGGCCATGGGGAAAAGGTATGGGGCGAGCGAGAGGTGAGCGTGGCAGCGGTGGAGCTTCCCGTCGGCGCAGCGCTAGCCTAGATCGGGTAGGGCTTGTAGGTGGGGCGGCTAGGGCACGGCTAACCTCGTGAGGCATGCTGCCGGCCCCCCACCTCCTTTATATAGCGCTGGCGACAGGGGCCCACCAACCAGATAGGGTTGGGCGCCCCCGATCAGGGCGCGGATAGGGGCGTGACAGGCCGTTGGGCCCAGTCACGTTTGAGATCTATCTAACATTCTCTCCCTAGATCTCGACTTTACTTTTAACTTTGTACTTTACTTATTTCATCACAGATCGATACATAGAGCATGTTTCATCGTCTCAGTTCAATTGCCGATAGAATCATACAGCCACTATATATCTTTATGTTTTGAAACAAATCCTGTTACTTTTGGGCCTCTGTAGTCCAGGAATCATAGGATTCCCATTAAACCCATGCCGGCTATGTGTTCCTTAAACACATTGGGTGGTAAGCCTTTCGTTAGCGGATCCGCAAGCATATCATTTGTCCTTATATGCTCGAGTCTTATAGTTTGATCCTGGACTTTGTCCTTCACAACATAATACTTTATATCTATAGACTTTGTAGCATTACTCGACTTGTTGTTATGAGCATAGAATACTGCGGGCTCGTTGTCACAGTACATCTTTAGTGGCCTACTGATGCAGTCAACCACTTTCAAGTCGGGTAAAAATTTCTTTAACCATAACGCCTGTCCCATGGCCTCATAACATGCTATAAATTCTGCATACATCGTAGATGATGCAACTATCGACTGTTTGGCGCTTCTCCATAAAATAGCACCTCTTGCGAGAGTAAACACATATCCTGTCGTGGAATCTCTGTCGTCTTTATCTCCCGCAAAATCCGCATAAGAATACCCCTTTATCTCTAGGGAATCAGATCTTTTGTATGTTAGCATGAGGCCTTTTGTGCCTTGCACATAACGCAAAGCTTTCTTTACCATCTTCCGGTGCTCTATGCCTAGATTCTCTTGATATCTACCGAGTACCCCGGTGATAAAAGCTAAGTCAGGGCGAGTGCACACTTGTGCATACTGTAAGCTTCCAACAGCCGAAGCATATGGTACTGATTTCATTTGATCGATCTCATATTGGTTCTTTGGACATTGGGATTTCCCAAAACTATCGCCCTTGACTATGGGAGCAGGTGTTGCATTACTCGCATGCATATTGTACTTCTTTAAAATCTTTTCACAATACGCTTTCTGCGACAGTCCTAATACTCCATTCTTTCTATCTCGGTGAATTTCTATGCCCAAGACATAAGAAGCTTCACCAAGGCCTTTCATGTCAAAGTTTGATGACAAGAACTTCTTTGTCTCTAGTAGTAGACTGACATCACTGCTAGAAAGCAAGATGTCATCCACATA
This sequence comes from Avena sativa, assembly GCA_916181665.1. NCBI lineage: Eukaryota > Viridiplantae > Streptophyta > Magnoliopsida > Poales > Poaceae > Avena > Avena sativa. Next base: position 385,307,854 of record OV702284.1, read on the forward strand.
CAAAATTAGGAAAATGTATTTCCCACTTTTGAACTTTGCATAAATGCAGTTGTCCTCAACATTTTCTTTGAATCCAAATCTTTTAATTGTATCATTAAACTTTAAATACCACTGCCTAGAGGCTTGCTTTAACCCATAAATGGATTTATTTAGGAGGCATCCCATATGTTCCTTCCCCTCCATGAAAAAACCCTTGGGTTGTTTCATGTAAACATTTTCTTCTAAATCTCCATTTAGAAATGCCGTCTTAACATCCATTTGATGCAACTCTAAATCAAAATGTGCAACTAGTGCCATGATGATTTTGAAGGAGTCCTTACATGAGACCGGAGAAAAAGTCTCATTGTAATCTACGCCTTCTCTTTGCGTAAAGCCTTTTGCCACAAGTCTAGCTTTGTACTTTTCTACATTTCCATTGTAGTCATACTTTGTTTTGTAGACCCATTTGCATCCTACTATTTTGGCTCCTTTTGGGATTTCCTCTAAGTCCCAAACATTGTTGGAACTCATCGATTTCATTTCATCTTCCATTGCCTCCACCCACTTGGCTGAGTGAGGGCTACTCATGGCTTCTTCATATGAGGTAGGATCGCCCTCCATATGAACTATGTTGTAAACTTTGTAAATTTCTTTGGAAATGGCTGGTCTTCGTTCTCTTTTAGACCTTCTGAGTTTATCAGACTCTTGCTCATTTCTTGCCTCGGGTTCAGGAACATTTATAGTATGTGGCTGTTCGGGCTCCCTTTCGTGCTCAACAGTGGGTTCAGGTGGCTCCTGATGGACAGGCTCCGAACTTTCGCCCATTGTTGTCACATGTGGAGTCACAACAGGTGCCGACACCACAACCTCAGGGGTTGTAGATGGTGGCACAACAGGTAGCGAGAAAAATGGCTCCTCAGTCATCGGATTAGGTGCATGCACCCTCTTCTCCTCAAGATCAATTTCCCTAGCTACCGTGCTCCCCCTCATCAATTTGTCCTCCAAGAAGACTGCATGTCTCGTTTCTACAAACTTTGTGTATCTGTCAAGACAGTAGAAACGATAGCCTTTTGACTTATATGGATAGCCAATGAAGTGGCAAGATACTGTTTTTGGGTCTAACTTTGCAATGTTTGGATTGAAAACTTTTGCCTCAGCTGGGCTCCCCCAGACCCTCAAGTGGTGCAGAGAGGGGACTCTGCCTGTCCACAATTCATACGGTGTTTTGGGCACCGACTTACTTGGTACTCTATTGAGAATGTGAATGGCGGTTTTAAGCGCCTCCATCCACAATCCCAATGGGAGGGTGGAATAGCTCATCATGCTGCGCACCATATCCATAAGGGTACGGTTACGCCTTTCAGCTATTCCGTTTTGCTGAGGTTCGTCCGGCATAGAATACTGGGCGACTATTCCATTTTCTTGCAAGAACCTTGCAAAGGGTCCTGGTACTTGACCTTATGGAGTATGCCGACCGTAGTACTCCCCCCCCCCACAATCGGACCGGACTATCTTAATTCTTTTATCATGCTGATTTTCTACTTCAGCTTTGAAAATTTTAAATTTATCCAATGCTTCAGATCTTTCTTTAATTGGATAAATATAACCATATCGGGAGTGATCATCCGTGAATGTTATGAATGAATCATAGCCATCCACACTTTTCACCGGAAACGGTCCACAAATATCCGTGTGGATTATTTCTAGTGTAGCTATACTTCGGTTTGCACCCTTTTTAATTTGTTTGACATACTTTCCTTTAATGCAATCTATGCATTGTTTATGTCTGAGAACTCTAACGGAGGAAGAATTTCATTTTTAATGAGGCTTTCTATTCTTCCCCTCGAAATATGGCCTAGTCTGCAGTGCCATAACTTCGATGAGTCAAGAGTTCGCTTTCTTTTCTTTTGATCTTTGTTCGACAAGGGAACTTGTTCATTCACATCACACATAGAAAATACTTTCTCATGCAAAGATAATAAATATAGCTTGTCATGTAGGGTAGCAACACCCACACAAGTATCTTTCAACCAAATGGCACATTTGCCATGTCCAAAATAGCACTCATACAAATCTTTGTCCAAGCACGACACACTTATTAAATTTCTATGAATGGAAGGAACAAAAAGAACATCCTTAAGCAAAAGAGAAGAGCCATCAGCCAGCTCCAGAGGAATGTCGCCAACAGCCTCCACTTCTGCTTCAATCCCATTCGCCACTTCAATGAGTCTTTCTCTTTTTGGTAAAATCCTTGTCGAATGGAACCCCTGTAAAGAATTGGCAACATGAACAGTTGCGCCAGAGTCAATCCACCAAGTTGATCTAGAAAACTTTTCATACAGAGATTCATTAACAAAAGAGACTATATATTTACCCTTTTTGGCCATTATGGACTTCAGCCATATTGGACAATCCTTCTTGTAGTGGCCAACCTTTTTGCAATGGTGGCACTGGTCTTTGTCCCCGGGGGTGGACTGCTGGTACTGATGCTGGTGTTGTTGTGGGCCCTTGCCATGTGGCTTGGAAGGTGAGCCACCATGGTTACTGTTGGTGAAGTTCCTCTTTCTATTGTCCTTCACGTAGTTCAAGGAACCACCGTGAAGAGACTTCAGCCTTTCTTCCTCTTGAGAACACATCCCTATGGTCTTTTCAATGTCCCACTTTTCAGGGGACATGTTATAGTTGATGACGAAGTTCTCGAATGGTTGGGGAAGAGAGGCCATGACAAGGTGCACCAGAAGAGCAGGCTTGAGCTCGAGGTCCTCATCCATGAGCTTCAACTTAGCCGCCATGTTGGACATCCTCAAGATGTGCTCTCTAATGCCATGTGGCCCTCCCGTGTACTTTTCTGTCACCAGCTGTTTTAGCAGCTGGGTTGCATATATCTTTGAAGAGCCAGTAAATTGGCTCTTTATCTTTGCAAGGTATTCGCCCACAGAGGCACACTCTCCAATTGAGCCCACTATTGCGTTCTCAATTGTGTTCTTGACAAAAGCCAAACATTTCTTATTGGCGTTCACCCACTTTTGATTGTCTATTGAGTAGGTCAGCTCCAAAGGAGCATGGTCCCTCTTTCTCTTTTCAAATGCAGCATTTTCCTCAGCATCACCCCTCACAGGGTCTGCGGGCTTGACTGGTTGTTTGGTGTCAACCACCCAGTCCACCTCGGCGCAGACAAACGCCAGATCAACCTTTTTCCTCCATTCGGAGTAGTTATCCCCCCTTAGCAGTGGGATGTCCTTCAGGCAGCTCATGAGGTTGAGACCTCCTGCGCCTGTGTTCGACGAGCACGAACCGGAGGGGATACCGGAGCTAGCTCCAGTGTCGGTGGCCATGGGGAAAGGGTATGGGGCGAGCGAGAGGTGAGCGTGGCGGCGGTGGAGCTTCCCATCGGCGCAACGCTAGCCTAGATCGGGTAAGGCTTGTAGGTGGGATGGCTAGGGCACGACTAACCTCGTGAGGCGTGCTGCCGGCCCCCCACCTCCTTTATATAGCGCTGGCGACAGGGGCCCACCAACCAGATAGGGTTGGGCGCCCCCGATCAGGGCGCGGATAGGGGCGTGACGGGCCGTTGGGTCCAGTCACATTTGAGATCTATCTAACAACCAGCATTATGTCGTCTATTTTCTTTCCATGTGATTCTACGAAGAAAAATAACCATCGGTCATTTGTTACTGGTCCCACAAAGGTATATTTTCTCCTATGCTTTTGGATATATTCACACTTCTTTCTGTTCTTGGTTCTGAACCATCTATTATTCATTGAACACCGTTTACTGCCGACCAAGATAATAGTATTTTATTTTTAGAGTGACTGGCTAATTTAGTCCTTGTCTTTGGTGCTGATGGTTATTGATTAACCTAGGTAGGCAAAAACATCTACGAACGTGAGTGGCTATGTCAGGTTCCCACGTACTCCCTCCATTTAAAAATAATTCATTGGTAAGCTTCCATATTTATGTGTTTTATTCATATCTTCTGACCAGAATCCACATAATTTACTTTTTCTGCACCTTGAACTATAATGATCTGCTGTGATGACAGGGGTCATGGTGCCATGTCTTCAGCCCCAACGATGTCTCCTCGCTGCACCACGTGATGTAGGAAACAACAATAGCAAATCTGGTGACACCATGTCTCCTTGAAAGTACTGTTTTCGTCCTGAGACAAAATAATACGCTCAGTATAAATATGAAGTTTCTTTATACCGTTTTGCGACAAGAATTCTATGGGGTCGTGCGCCAAGGCGCACCTCTAAATCTAGTGTCAACTAAGTCTGCCGTTTGTTCAACTACATGCGTGAAGTGCCGCCCCTACTTTTGCATGCACTCCCAGATTTTCTGGCTCAGTTTGTTGTCTTGTCGTGAGCCATCCAAATTAATTTAAGGGTCGTACTACGTGTTTTTCGGGGATAATTCCCCAAAATCTACCGGGTCCTTCTGCTGACACGTGTACTCTAAAAATGTCTTAAAATCCACTTTTACTATAAACATACTCACTTTTGTTACAAATAGTCCCGTTTTTACTACACGTAGCAGAAAAGGGTTCGTTTTAGAAAAAGAATAAATAGACTGGACCTCGTCGGAGAATTTGCCGGAGACCTCGCCGGCGACCTTGTAGCAAAAAAATATCCTAATGTAGCAAAACTGACATCGCTGGAGACTCTCGCCTGAAATATCGTTGCCGGAGACCTTGTAGCTAGAAATTTACACTAATATAGCAAAACCATAAAACGGTTATAGCAAAATATTTTTTCTAATGTAGCAAAAGGGAACATCGCCGGAGACTCTAGCCGAAGACCTCATAGCAAAACCGTAGAGATTGGTTGTAGCAAAAAAAATTGTACAAAAGTAGCAAAAAATATATGAATATATAAAAAAATAATATGCTAAGGTAGCAAAACGCTCATAGAAAAAACAAAAGACAGACACAAAAGTAGCGACGTCGGCCAACTAGAGTAGCAAGTGATCTAGATTGTGGTAGCAACAGTCGAACACCTATGTAGCATTGCCGTCATGGAGGACATGTACATGGATGCGTGTTACCGCGTCGTGCTCGCAGCAGCCATGGCCGCTCCACCCACAGGAGCACCTCCACTATGAAGTCCATCTCCGGCGACAATAGGAAGCACCATCGTCGTGGTCTTCGTGTCGTCGGGCGCCTCCGATGGGATCTAGCTGGTTGTGGCGGCAGGTCTCAGGGCGCGTGGCGACGGAGGCAGGGCTCTAGCGGCCTGGTCTGGACGCGGTGGCCCGGAGGCGCTCGGTCCTAGGGGAAGTCCATAGCACGGCGGCGGCGCAGAATCCCCCATGGCATCGTGGTGGCGGCGGTGAAATCCATCGCGGGGGCGCCGAATTCCGGCGAGGGGAGCACACGGTAGCCGAGCAAGGTCAGGGGCACGATGGGCGGCGCGCGCTGCAGCGGCGGCAGCGCAAGGCGCGCGAGCTGCAGGAGCTGTGGTCGGCGGGGGTTGGAGGCCGAGCTCGCGTGCTGCTAGGAAGAAGATAAAGCAGAGGAAAAGGGGAAAAGGGAACTGCGCGGACACCAGGCCACGAGACGTACGGCGTACGTGGACCCAGGTTATAATTGTGTGCGATCCCCCGGAGGGATGGTATCATTTTCCTTAATTTAATGACGGAAAAAAACGTCAACCTGCTGAATTGGAACCCCAGGGGTCTCAATAACATCGTGCGTTGAGACGCCGTCCGTGACATTATCCGAGACACACGAGTCACCATCGTTTGCCTTCAGGAAACCAAGCTTGAAGACTTCACTGACGCCATTATCTCCTCCACCCTCGGCCCCTCCTTTCTGGGCATCTATGCTTTCCTCCCTGCTGATGGGACAAGGGGAGGAATGATCCTCGCGGCTTCTTCTACCTTCTTCACCATCTCCGACGTCCACGCCACTGACCATACGCTCTCTGCTACAATAACCATGCTGAGTGAAGGTGCAGCTTGGTCCATCATGTGTGTCTACGACCCTCAATCTGAGCAGGATAAGCTCGCTTTCATAGAAGAACTTTGCGCCTTAAAGACTTTGGTGCGCGCCTCCTGGCTTCTCATGGGCGATTTTAATCTTATCACAAAGGCCTCCGACAAAAACAATATGAACATCAATAGACGCTTAATTGGCAAGTTCCGTGCTGCCAGAGATTTCCTTGAGCTCAAGGACATGAGAATGGAAGGAAGACGGTTTACTTGGTCCAACGCCCAAGACAACCCTGTTCTCACCAAGATCGACCATGTCTTCTACTCCGACGATTGGGACATGCTCTTCCCTAACGCCTACCTTCAAGCAATAACTTCGGCCTGCTCCGATCACGCTCCTCTTTTCCTCCAGGGCTATGTCACGACCACGAGAAAGCCATCCTTCAAATTTGAGGAATTTTGGCTGCAGATGGAGGGATTCAAAGAATTTGTCTCCAAGGCTTGGGGTAAGCCCATCCAGGCCATCGACCCCATTCGTAGGGTGCACATCAAGCTTGCCCGCACGGCTAAAGCCCTCAAGAAATGGCAGAAGAAAAGCATTGGAAATCTCAAACTTCAAATCGCCACGGCAAAGGAAATTATTTGGCGTCTCGACACTGCCGAGGAGTCTAGGTCACTGCCGGAGGAAGAGAGAGATCTTCGCCGCCAATTAAAGTCCTCCTACCTAGGCCTTCTCGCTATCCAAAAAATCAAGCTTCGCCAAAGATCGCAACTCACCTGGATTCGATTGGGAGATGCAAACATGAAGATCTTCCATGTTAGGGCTAATAGGCGACGTCGCAAAGTCCACATCCAATCCCTCGCCATGGCCACAGGAGCTGCAATCACTAGAGAAGACAAAGAGGAGGCGCTTTTGCAACATTTCAAGGGCATTCACGGGACTAAAGCCTCGAGGCAGTTAAGCCTTGACTGGGTGGCGCTCGAATACGAGCAGCATGACTTGTCCGACCTCGAGGCCCCCTTTGATGAGCAGGAGATTAAAGACTCTGTGTTCTCGATCCCATCGGTCAAAGCCCCGGGCCCAGACGGTTTTATCGGCGCATTCTTCAAGAGTTGTTGGGACATCATCAATTTCGACATTGTGGCTGCAATATCCCACATGGCGGGCCTTCGTGGTGGCTGCACAAATTTAATAAACTCTGCCAATATCATCCTTATCCCGAAGAAGTCAGATGCGTCATCTGTTGGAGACTACAGTCCTATCAGTCTCATCCACAGCCTTTCGAAGATCTTCTCCAAGCTCCTCGCCAACAGGCTAACACCAATTGTACCTGAACTCGTCTCTAAATGCCAAGGCGCTTTCGTTAAGAAGAGGAGTATCCACGACAACTTCCTCCACGTGCAAAACCTCATCACGGAGCTCCACTCCTCCAAGACTCCTAGACTTTTTCTGAAGTTAGACATTTCTAAAGCTTTTGACTCTGTGGGATGGGCTTATCTCCTCGAGGTGCTGTCAGCTCATGCATTTGGTCAGATGTGGAGGGATTGGGAGTGCCTCTCCCTTGCCTCCGCCACTTCCAGAGTACTTCTAAACGACGACCCCGGAATGCCTTTCTGCCATGCTAGGGGGCTTAGACAGGGTGACCCGCTTTCACCTATGATGTTCATTCTGGCTATTGACCCTCTCCAGTGCATCCTTTCCATTGCTAGCCATCGTGGAATTCTCAGCCAAATCAGATCCCGTGCGCCTCGCTGCAGAGTCTCGTTTTATGCCGATGATGCTGGAATTTTTTCAATCCTGTGAAAGAAGAGCTACAGGTGACGAGGTTTCGACTCGTCAATGCCGATTGTTATGGACTTGGGTTTTGGAGAAGATGAGGATGCTGGAGATAGCAGAACGGTTAGCAAACAAGCAACACAGGGACACAAATTTACCCAGGTTCAGGCCCCTGGAGGCAAAACCCTACTCTTGCTTGTCTTCTCTTGATTACGGCGGAACCGAAAGTTACAGGGGGTGTGCAGATGCAATCTGGCGTGAGGTGCGTAAGAGGTGAGTTGATTGTCCTCCTCGCCGTGCCCTCCTAGCCTTTATATAGATAGGCAGGTCCCGGGCATAGGTCGAGTCAGTTACAGATTAGGGTTTGCCCCTTTGAAATTCTATCTACTCTAGTCTTGTTCTCCAAGGATTCGAAGAAGTCATGGGCCTAGGCCACCCGAAACCTCCGCGGGCCGCATATCTTGTCATGGGCCTTCCTTGGGCTAGACTAGGTATGCCGATGTTGTGTACCCATGGGGTATAACCATGTCAGTAGCCCCCGAGACTTAGTCGAACCGTAGATTCGGCTAAGGATTCTTCAGTCTTTCGGGTGCAGTTTTATCCCTGTTTATAAGAGAAAATAATTTAGTTCGTAGGGATTGTTGATGCGTGTGCCTGAATCACCAGATGGATCAGGGTCAGTTAACTGTCATAGGACAGAACAACACGATCTTCTTCAGACTCAAGTCCCTGGACTCGAATCTGGAACATATGTTGGCATAATTCGACTCAGGCCGTTGAGGTCTTACAGGAGCTGAAAGGATCGTACAGGCACCTATAGGGGGGTGAATAGGTTCTAATTCAATTTTCTTCTTTTTAAAATTAAGGTTTGAAAAGAAAGGTAAATTCTCTAGATAATGCAACTAAGGTGAATTTACCTATATGACAAACAAGCACTCGCTAACACAACACTAAGCAAGAACAAGTAAGTAAAGTGCGGTAAAGGATAGAAGTAACCAAAGTGGTGGACACGGAGACACAAGGATTTGTTTCCCGTAGTTCCTTCCTTTTGAGGGGAAGTACGTCTACGTTTGGAGAGGGGGTGGTTTCAAACCACCAATGCCACGATAGGCCTCCCTTGTTCTCCGATGAATCTCACCCCAACGGGATCGATCCACCTTCCACTATATCGGCAACCTTCGAGGTGGAAGCCGGCACCTTTACAGCAAGTTCGGGGCACACATCCACAACTTAATTGGAGGCTCCCAAATACAAGCAAGTTGTCAAGACAATCAAAGACAAGCTTGAAAGAACCAAATTTAGAACTAGGGTTTCCAAAGAAAGCACTAGAGCAATGGGGGCCCTCAAATGAATGAGGGGAAAATGAAGATCTCTTTTGGTGAAGTAGTAGATCAAGGCCTCGTCCTTCGATTCTCCAAAGATCAAAGACTTTGGATGGTGAAGTGAAGAGATCTTGGCAATTTGGTGGCTCAAATGGAGGTGGTAGTATTCAATGCAACGAGCACCTTGTCCCAAGGTAGGTGGAGGGGTATTTATAGACTTTGGAGCAGATCTGACCGTTGATCATTTATTGCAGCGGTAGTACCATATCTTCAAGCGGTAGTACCGGAAAACACCGGTACTACCGGTCCTGGTACCGGAAGTGTGTTACCAAAGGCACGCAAGCCCCAGCCTCCAGCGGTACCAAGTTGTGGTGCTACCGCACAGCGGTAGTACCGCCCCAGGGGCACGGTACTACCGGACACGTGCGGTAGTGCCGCATATTGGTACCGTGGGGGGGCAGTGGCATTTTCAACTTGCCAAAAACCCTCTGCCACGCTAGGTACTAATATGCGGTACTACCGCTTTTTGGTACCTAGGCGGGCAGTAGCTTTTGGCAGCTTGCAAAAAGCTTCTGCCGCGCTAGGTACTAAAATGCGGTACTACCGCATTTTGGTACCTAGGAGGGCAGTAGATTTTGGCAACTTGCCAAAATGCTTCTACCGTGCTAGGTACTAAAATGCGGTACTACCGCTTTTTGGTACCTAGGCGGGCAGTAGCTTTTGGCAACTCGCAAAAAGCTTCTGTCACGCTAGGTACTACCGCATTTTGGTACCTAGGAGGGCAGTAGCTTTTGGCAACTTGCCAAAACCTACCGATTTTTGGCACCTAGCCTGGTAGAAGGTTTTGGGCAGTTTGCCCAAACCCTCTGCCAAGCCTAGTAGCAAATTCAGGTATAGCCGGTACTCTGAAACCCCTTTTTGGGAGGAATGAGCCAAGGATTTCTTGATACGACCTGTGATACACTTGACAAATAATTAGTCTGATATGTGTGTTGTCATAAAAACCAAAATCACTTGGGATAGGAATGCTCTTTCAATCCCCCCCTTTTTGGTGTTTGATGACAACCCACATTTTGCATGATAATATTGTGATGACAAACAAGGTTTCAAAAAAAATGAAGATGGGGCTCCCCCTAGATAAGTAGAATCAATGCCCCTTCTATTTTACAAGCTACCTGGGAGGGTGAAGTCGCACTTAGAGCACATACCTTTGCATGATAATGTGTGATGAGAAATATTGATAAAGAATAGATAATGTCATCACATACGCCACATAAGATGGATCCATATAAGAATATCCATACCACACAAATGATGGATCCATACGATAACCACATAGTCTCAACATACATAGCACAAATAGTTAGTTCACAAGATTCACACATACTAAGAGGCAAACAAATAAAGTTCACAAGCGAGTAAAAATCAATGGCAAGAACGAGCTTGTGACTTTTCCCCCACGCAAATCCCGCATGCCTAATGTGCAACTTCTCCCCATTTGGCATCAAGACGCCAAAAAGGGGCAAGAGCAACAGAAACATCCCGAATATCACTCGTCATCATCATCCCAGGCATCCCAGGTATCATCATGAGTCGGCGGGGCACGAAAGGAGGAGGTGGCATCATCATCCCAGTGGCTGTGCTCGGAGATCCATTGGTCTTCAGGGGTGATGTTGTTCTCGGAGCCCTTGGAGACGGTCAAACCTTGAGCCTCCATCAATTCCTTCTAACGAGCACAGGATTTCTTGGCATAGACATGAGCCTCATACATGCACTTCTGATTGTCAACTTGGAAGCAAAATACTTTCTTAAGCTTAGCCTCAATCCTCTTGGCCCAAGATGGTTGAGCATGCTTGCGGTGAGAGATCACAAAGTCAGCATCATGGGCATCATCGTCGGCATCGGACCCCTCCTCGAGTGGGTTCTCATCCTCATCAACAAGTTGACCATCCGCATTGCGAGGTTTGGGAATCAACGGATTATTGTGCCAGTGAGTAACAAGGCGTTGAGAAGTAATGTCACGGGCAATCGATGGACACTTGCTAAGAATGAGAGCCATGATATAGGGAGCAAAAGGAGGCACCCTCCGAGTGTAGATGGTACAGACCATCTCATTCCAAATAACATCCATCAAATCCATTGGTTGGCCGGAATCACGATGGTGAAAGGTGGTGATCATGAGATCCACCATGAATGCATGCATCTCATCAACATTTCTAGCTCGGGGGGCAATGGTCTCACGAAATATACGGTGCAAGATGTCATATGTGGGGAGAAGCCCCTTGATCTTCCCAGGAATACCGCGCGCCCCGGATGTACAGTGGAGCAAGAACATCCTTCTTCATGGGGCGATCATTGTTGTGACAGCGAAAGCCAATAGGAGTGTCCTTGCCACGGTCCTCGTACCCAAGGATAGCCACAAACTCAGCCAAGGTTTCTTGCTTGACAACCCTTGGTCATCCAGGTGATAGTCCGAGATTGATCCTTGGAAAAGTGAACGGTGGCATAAAACTAAGTAATGAGCATTGGGTCATAGTTACACCGGAACTGCATAATGGGAAGCAAGCCAATGTTTGTGCAAATCTCAAGGGCTTCACCGAAGTACTGCAGGTTCTTCTTCACACGGTTCATCTCAATCCACTTCTGAGGGACCACAAGCTTTTCATCCTTCATGAGTATCTCATGGAATACACGCTCTTGGAAATCCGTATAAAAGAGGCTATTTTTCCGAGCATGAGAGCGAGCAGCAGCATATGTATTGGCAGACCTCAAGTCGTGAAACTCAACCTCAGACAAATCAGTCAGTAGCTTTGGCCCAGATGGCCCAGAAATTTGACTCTTGTGATTACTCGAGGGAGGAGGGGGAGGAGGAGCCTTACCACGACCAACACTTTTCTTAACTCCCCCTCCACGTCGGCCACGAGTGGTTTTCAGCTTCAGACGGGTGCTAGGTTGAGGCATGATCTCTTCTTCTGACTCTGTCTCAGGCTCGGACTCTGACTCTGACACATAGTCCTCGATCTCATGATGATCTTTGGAGCGTTTGCGTGAACCCCGGGAACCCCCTGCACCTGTGAAAGAATGAGGGAGATAGCAGGGTGGTAAGGGCACAAGAACCCGAGACAAACAGACGATGAAATTCAAGTTTCAGAGGAAATTTTGCTGGCAGTACTAGGCGGTAGTACCGGATCTCACGAGTGGTAGTACCGCACAATGGTAGTATCGGAAGATTTCCGGTACTACCGGTCATGCGAACACAGTGCAGATCTGGTATTATCGATCCATGGACGGGCAGAAAAAATTGTACAAAACGAGAATGCCATCGGACAAGGAGTAATATCAGGTAACGTGCACACGGTACAACCTCAAAAACACTTGTTTTGACCAAGAATCAAAGTCGCCCTAGATTCAATGGAGAAAACATGTGAGAAGAAGAGAAGGGCGTTAGTACCGGTGTCCATGGCGGTGGATAATGAGGAGGATCCCGCGAGGAGGCCGGATCCGGTGCGGACCCGGGGAAAGGAGGAGGGGCGGGGATCTGGCGACGTTCTCTGCTCCAGTGGCGGCGGTGGTTAGGAGTGAAGATGGGGGAACAATGAGGCACTGAGAGGTGCCCCCCTCCCACGTCTCCACCCTTAACCAAGACGCCGAGCGATAGTACCGCTAGGCGGTACTGCCGCGTGTACAAATGGTAGTGCCGCGAGCCGGTAGTACCGCGGAAAACGACCAGTAGTAACGCACCTGGGAAGTTTCTAGAAAATGACCTGGAAACTGACCTCCTGAGCGGTAGTGCCGCTAGTTTTTCACGGTAGTACTGTTTGTCGGTAGTACCGCGTATTTGGACCGGTAGTACCGTAACCACCAGAACAGAGAGCCAGGTATAAAGTGGAAGGTTCTTGTGCAGAGTAGATGAGTTTTGTCGAAGGATAAGAAAGGTTGGGGTTAAGAGAGTCACACTGATATGGACATATGCACTCTCAAAATGGGGAAAACGTATGAAGAGCCAAACGAGAGTGCATGACCGTAAGAACAAACACTACGCGAGAATGACAAACATGAGTAAGCATCAACCTCTCGAATGAGAGAGGGCGGTGCCCTGGCCACCATATTTGAGTATACTCGGCTTGGCACCAAGAAGATATATCTTGGGTCCATTACCGAAATCATCATTTAAGATCACATATCACATAATGATATTAAGGGGAATGTTGATTGCTTTGGGCATAATGGGGGAGGGATAGTCCAATCAATTATGACCGCACTCCCCCTATATCCATTCCTACACCTAAACCAAATAAGAGTCAAGACATAGGTGAGAATGCAAGGTGATCAAGTCAAGCTCCTTGAATCTACGATATTTAGTTCATTCCTCAAATAGCAAAACCTTGATTCATCAAGTGGCTTCGTGAAAATGTCGGCAAGTTGATCTTTGGTTGACACATATAATAGATCAATATCACCTTGAGCAACATGATCCCTAATGAAGTGATGACGAATCTCAATATGCTTTGTCCTTGTGTGATCCACCGGATTGTATGCAATCTTTATGGCACTTTCATTGTCACATAGAAGAGGCACTTCGTCACAAAGGACACCGTATTCCTTTAAAGTTTTCCTCATCCATAGCAATTGGGTGCAAGCACTGGCAGCTGCCACATACTCGGCTTCGGTGGTGGATAGAGATATACAATTTTGCTTATTAGAAGACCAAATACCAAGGACCTACCAAGGAATTGGCAAGCCCCGGATGTTGATTTTCTATCATCCTTATCACCCACCCAATCCGAATCCGTGTATCCACAAAGAGCAAATGTTGACCCTCGAGGATACCAAAGACCATACTATGGGGTATGAACTAAATATCGAAAGATTCTCTTGATCGCCATTAAATGGATTTCTTTAGGAGCCGCTTGATATCTTGCACACACACCTACACTCAACACAATATCAGGTCTAGATGCACAAAGGTAAAGCAAAGAACCAATCATAGACCGATATACCTTTTGATCCACATCTTTACCATTTGGATTTTCTTCCAGATGAGTCTTTGTATCCATGGGAGTAGGGGCTCCATTTAAATCTTGCATATTGAACCTCTTGAGCATATATTGAGTATACTTGGCTTGGTTGAAGAATGTCCCTCCTCTAACTTTCTTGATCTCAAACCCAAGAAATACTCTCAACTCCCCCATCATAGACATCCGGAACCTACTAGCCATAAGCTTTGAGAATTCATCATTAAAAACCTTGTTAGATGATCCAAAGATAATATCATCAACATATATTTGGCATACAAAAAGCTCTCCGTTGACCTTCTTAGTAAAAAGAGTGAGATCGATTTTCCCAACCTCAAATCCACGGTTAAACAACAACTCTCTAAGGTGCTCATACCACATGCGTGGGGCTTGTTTGAGCCCATAGAGTGCCTTATCAAGTTTGTAGACATGGTTTGGGAAGTTGGGATCCTCAAATCCTGGGGGTTGCTTTACATATACCAACTCATTTAATGGACCATTAAGAAATGCACTTTCAACATCCATTTGTTGCAATTTAAAGTTATGATGTGCCGCATAAGCAAGAAGGATACAGATGGACTCAAGGCGAGCCATGGGTGCATAAGTCTCTCCATAATCAATGCCTTCAATTTCAGAGAATCCTTGTGCAACCAATCTTGCCTTGTTCCTTACTATAATGCCATGCTCATCTTGCTTGTTCTTGAATATCCACTTCGTGCCTATAACATTGCGGCAATCCTTTGTCTTCTCAACTAACTTCCATACTTTGTTTCTCTCAAAGTTGTTGAGCTCTTTGTGCATAGCTTCCAACCAATCTGAATCTTCAAGAGCTTCCCACACTTTCTTTGGTTCAATCATGGAGATGTGAGCTTGGTGCTCACTGAACCTCTTCAATTGTGATCTTGTGGAAATGCCTTTCCTTAGGTCACCAACCACATTTTGTAGAGAGTGGTCTCTTAATTCCAACATTCTCTCCTTTCTAGCTTCACGGCGAGCGTGGATCTCCTCGTTGTTTCTTGGAGGGCCATGTTCATCATTTTGGTCCTCGTCTTGATCATCACCAGAATCATTCTCTTCATTAAGAGGCACAGATTGACCTTGTTCTTGATCAGACACTCTTCTAGCATCTATTTGAGCTTGTCTCAGGGAAGTTTGTATGGATCTTCCTTGAGTAATTGACTTGGCACTACTTGACATCCTGGAGAATGAATCAAGTTCCTCTTCACTAGAGCTGTCACCTTGATCAACATGTTGAGGGTCCATAGTTTGTCTTTGTCTTGGGTCATTGCCCTCCTCGGTGGATGGAGCTTGTTGATGTTGTGAAGATGAGGGCTCCACTTGAGTAGAACATAGTTCTTCTTGATCCGCCATAAGGGGTTCCTCAGCGGGGCGGATATATCCCACACCCATTCTTCCTATGGCATCCTGAGGCATTTCATCATCTGCATCACAAGCATCAACACGCCCCTCTTGGGGACCATCATA
This sequence comes from Avena sativa, assembly GCA_916181665.1. NCBI lineage: Eukaryota > Viridiplantae > Streptophyta > Magnoliopsida > Poales > Poaceae > Avena > Avena sativa. The sequence continues at coordinate 385,323,361 of OV702284.1, forward strand.
TTCTTCGAAGGTCACACTACAAGATTCTATGATGGCTCCGGAGAGCTTATCATAGATTCTAGAAGTGTGAGATTTGAGACCATGGCCAACAAAAATACCCTCTAATGCTTTAGACTCGAATTTGGACAAACGAACACCTTTTATAAGATAGAAACACTTACAACCGAACACCCGGAAGTAAGATACGTTGGGATTGTTGCCGGTAAGTATTTAATATGGAGTCTTGTTGATTTCTTTGCGGAGGTAGAGCCGGTTTGATGCATGGCAAGCGGTGGAGATGGCTTCAGCCCAAAAGTTGTATGGAGATTTAAACTCTGCCAACATGGTCCTACCCATCTCAATAAGAGTCTGGTTCATCCTCTCGGCCACACCATTTTGTTGAGGGGTATATGCAGCGGAATATTGATGTTTTATCCCCTCATCACTAAGGAAATCATTCAAGGTGTAGTTCTTGAACTCGGTGTCGTTTTCACTTCTTATAATCAACACGGGAAGATTGTATTGACGTAGAACCATGTTGATGAAGTCGATAAAGGTCCTTTGGGTCTCACTCTTTAACTTGAAGAAATATATCCAGGAGTATCTTGAAAAGTCATCAACAATCACCAAACAATATTTCTTCCCACCAAGACTTGCATGAGATGGAGGACCAAAGAGATCCACATGAAGGAGATCCAAGATCTTGGTTGACTTGATGTGGTTCTTTGGCTTGTGGGGAGCATCATGCATTTTTCCTAGAATACACGCCCTGCAAACACGATCTTTGGCAAAGGAAACATTTTCTTTTAGTCCAACAATATGGACCTCCTTGTGGAGACTTTGCAAAGTTCTCATATTGACATGGGCTAGTCGGCGATGCCATAACCAACCCACATCGGCCTTTCCGAATAAGAACATCACACTTGTAGTGGTTTGCCCCGAAAAGTCCACCACATACAAGTCGTGTTTGACGTACCCAATGAAAGCGACCTTGAGAGACTTGCTCCACATGAGGACCACAATATCATCATCAATAAAGACGGCAAAGCCCATCTTTCCAAGAGCACAGACTGAAAGTAAATTGTATCCAAGGGTCTCAATAAGCATGACGTTCACGAGTATAATTTCGTGAGCAACCACTACCTTGCCGAAACCCATTACCTTAGACTTTGACTTGTCGGCATATGTCACGGTTACTTGATCATCATTTGGCTTTAAGTCCTTGATAATAGACAAGCTTCCGGTCATATGACTTGTGCAACCACTATCAAGCACCCACTTTGACCCTCCGGAAGCATATGTCTACAAAATATCAAGCTAATTTTTAGGTACCCATTTTTCAATGGGTCCTCTTTTGTTAGCAACAAGGGTCTTGGGGACCCAAATAGACCAAGCAATATAACCATCATATGGGCCAACATATTGTGCATACACATCACCATAATAATCACGCATTAGAACATAGTGAGGGTTAGCACTTCCCGCAAAGTCATCATGAGACATAGTTTTACCACTTGTGGTCTTACTATCCACAATGATCTTGTTTTTCTCTTGTGCGGGCTTGGCCTTGTTCTTCTTGTTCTTCTTCTTTTTGGATTTGGAGACAAAGCCAATGCCCCCTTTCTCACCACTAGGCCTTTGCTTACTCAAAAGGTCATCAATGGACTTGTTTCCTTGTGGAAATGTGGCCTTGGCTAGCTCCCCCTTCAACCTAGCATTTTTTTCAAGAATAGTTGTACTACTAGAAGGAATGAAATTACTAGGTGAAGGAATATTGGTAAATTGAGTTTGAAGCGTTTCATAGGACTTTGTGAGAGACAAGAGTTCACTTTCCAATGCCTTGTGAGCCTTGTCAAGTGAACTAAAGTCCTCGGCAAGTTGTTTCTGAACCACACCAAACTCAATCTTGTCCTTTTTAGCCTTTTTATATTTAGCAATAGCATGATCACGTTCCTTGATGAGTCTATTAACAATTAAATCGTTGTCCTCATCAAACCCTTCAAGTTTTAGTTCAAGAGACATTCTAGTCTCTTGTTCTTCTTCTAGAGCATTATTTAGGGGTTCTAGTTCAATCATGTGTTCATGCCCAAGTTTACATCTTACATCTAGAAGCTCTTGTGTGTGGGAAAGTTGATCTAAGATGTTCCCAAAATGTGTCTTGGCCTCCCCTTGTAAGTTAGTCACAAACTCATCAAAAGCAATTAATTCCCACATCTCATCATCAATTTCATCATTAGCTAAGGGGGTGGAGTGAGATGATGAGGATACCTCCGTTCCTCTTGCCATAAGGCAAGTGACGTTCTTGTTGGGAGCATTCTCATTTGGAGAATCGAAGAGTGCGAGTGTTGGAGTAGAAGTAGTGGCTAGAGCAGCTACCCCACTTGATGTTTCTTCTTCCTCATCTTCATCATCTTCATTGTCGGAGGAGAATTCTTCATGAGTGATCAAAACAATTTCGCCCGACTTCTTGTTGGTGGGATTCTTCTTGATGAAGAGTTTCTTGTAAGGAGCTTTGGGAGTTTTCTTCAACACAAGCTTACCCCCATTATCTTCTCTCTTCTCATAGGGGAAACTCGCCACAAAGTGATAGCGGTCACCACAATTGAAGCAAGTTCTCAATCTAGTGGTATTTTCTCTTTTCCCATTTGGGTTGCTTCTTCGTTGCATTTCCATCTTGGCCTTGGCGGGGTTCTTCCAAAAGTTATTTGCATAGAAGGCCATATATTGACTATGAGCAATATTGACATCATCGGGGTGGTCCATGGAGAGGCCTTCATCACTATCATATTCATCCCCCGTGTTCCACAACTTTGGCCTTCAAAGCAACGTTGAGAACATTGCTCATACCAAGGGCTCGAGCACGGGCATCTTTGGCATTCTTGGCGGCAACCTTTAACAAGGCCATCTCTTGCATAACTTCATTGAAGGTCATGAGATGGTAGTTGTGTCTTCCTTGTAGGCTCTTCAAGTCGGTGGGCTCAAAGGGCATGAGTGCACTCACATATTTCCTTTTTATCCAAGCATCATCCACATGTGAGGCACCCACATTTCTAAAAGCGGTAGCGGTGGTATTGAGCCTACGGTACATGTCTTCATGATTTTCACCTTCCTTCATGTAGAAGCCTTCGGCTTCATTGCTTAGTGCATCATACCGGTTCCTCCTCATGCTCTCATTCCCAACAAACAACACCGTGAGAGCATCCCAAGCTTCCTTGGAAATGTTGAGGTGCTCAATGTGTGGGTAATCCTTTGTACCAATCCTTGTTGAATCATGTGCAAAGCGGTGGCATTGAGTTGACTATTGACAACTTCTCTTCTTGTCAAGTTGTTTGGATCCCCAATATAGAGTCCTTGTTCGATGATGTTCCAAAGTTCAATGCAAGAGCTGCGCACATGATTTTTCATTAGAGATTGACATTGAGGCAAAAGTAGTAGATGCTTCAAGCTTAGGTGGGTCACCTCTATTGTTTACATGAGGGTGAGGGATTGGAGGGTCATGAGAGTACCATGAATCACGATGCTCACCTTTCCCACCATCATTTTTTGTGGAGTAATTAGTGTTGTCTTGTTTACCCCCCACTGCCATACCCTCGGGTGATACCAGAGCATTACCCTTAGGTACCACAGATGGAGGATCCTCTTGAGGAGAAGGGGATGATGAGCCATCTTTATCTTTAAAAAGTTGCTCAAGTAACTTGTGCAATTGTTTGATCTCGTTGCCCAAGGTGGAGCTCAATCTTGTTTCCAAGTTATTGAGATCATCCATGGTCACCGAGTGGATAGATTCACCATCACCTTCCCCTACTTTGCTACCGATATACTCTTAGGCGGTAAAGCCCGAATAAAGAGCCAAGGCTCTAATACCAATTGAAAGGATCGTATGGGCACCTAGAGGGGGGTGAATAGGTGCTACTTCAATTTTCTTCTTTTTCAAATTAAGGTTTGATAAGAAAGGTAAATTCTCTAGATAATGCAACTAAGGTGAATTTACCTATATGACAAACAAGCACTCGCTAACACAACACTAAGCAAGAACAAGTAAGTAAAGTGCGGTAAAGGATAGAAGTAACCAAAGTGGTGGATGCGGAGACACAAGGATTTTTTTTCCTGTAGTTCCTTCCTTTTGAGGAGAAGTACGTCTACGTTTGGAGAGGGGTGGTTTCAAACCACCAACGCCACGATAGGCCTCCCTTGTTCTCCGATGAATCTCACCCCAACGGGATCGATCCACCTTCCACTATATCGGCAACCTTCGAGGTGGAAGCCGACACCTTTACAACAAGTTCGGGGCACACATCCACAACTTAATTGGAGGCTCCCAAATACAAGCAAGCTGTCAATACAATCAAAGACAAGCTTGTAAGAACCAAATCTAGAACTAGGGTTTCCAAAGAAAACACTAGAGCAATGGGGGCCCTCAAATGAATGAGGGGGAAATGAAGATCTCTTTTGGTGAAGTAGTAGATCAAGGCCTCCTCCTTCGATTCTCCAAAGATCAAAGACTTTGGATGGTGAAGTGAAGAGATCTTGGCAATTTGGTGGCTCAAATGGAGGTGGTAGTCTTCAATGCAACGAGCACCTTGTCCCAAGGTAGGTGGAGGGGTATTTATAGCCTTTGGAGCAGATCTGACCGTTGAGAATTTATCGTAGTGGTAGTACCGTATCTTCAAGCGGTAGTACCGGAAAACACCGGTACTACCGGGCCTGGTACCGGAAGTGTGTTACCAAAGGAACGCAGGCCCCAGCCTCCAACGATACCAAGTTGTGGTGCTACCTTACATCGGTAGTACCTCCCCTGGGGCACGGTACTACCGGACACGTGCGGTAGTGCCGCATATTGGTACCGTGGGGGGAGGGGGCAGTGGCATTTTCAACTTGCCAAAAACCCTCTACCGCTACCGCTTTTTGGTACCTAGGCGGGCAGTAGCTTTTGGCAACTTGCCAAAACCTTCTGCCGTGCTAGGTACTAAAATGTGGTACTACCGCATTTTGGTACCTAGGCGGGCAGTAGCTTTTGGTAACTGGCAAAAAGCTTCTGCCGCGCTAGGTACTAAAATGAGTTACTACCGCTTTTTGGTACCTAGGCGGGCAGTAGCTTTTGGAAACTTGCAAAAAGCTTCTGCCACGCTACCGCATTTTAGTACCTAGGAGGGCAGTAGCTTGTGGCAACTTGCCAAAACGCTTCTGCCGCGCTAGGTACTAAAATGCGGTACTACCGCTTTTTGGTACCTAGGCGGGCAGTAGCTTTTGGCAACTTGCAAAAAGCTTCTGCCGCGCTAGGTACTAAAATGCGGTACTACCGCTTTTTCGTACCTAGCCTGGCAGAAGGTTTTCGGCAGTTTGCCCAAACCCACTGCCAAGCCTAGAAGCAAATTCTGGTACAGCCGGTACTCTGCAAACCCCTTTTTGGGAGGAATGAGCCAAGGATTTCTTGATACAACATGTGATACACTTGAAAAATAATTAGTCCGATATGTGTGTTGTCATAAACACCAAAATCATTTGGGATAGGAAATGCTCTTTCAGGAGCTGAATCCCAGTGGTTTTCAAGTGATATACCCAACACGTCCGTCGGAATTTTTCATCGTGCCTGTTGACACGGTATCTTACTGGAAGAGCGCAGTGAGGTGCATTACCAGGCCATCAGATGATATTTGTAGGTCTTATCCTTGCGTCGTAGACACAACATCCGAAAATGTTATCACCGCGGAGGTGTTTCGGGTGACCAAGGAGTAGGTTTATTTGGGCAAATAAACCTAGCGTCTATCACCGCGGAGGTGTTTCGGATGTTGTGTTTCGGGTGACACAACATCCGAAAATGTTATCCGAAAATCTTATCCTCACTTAGCGTTTATTTGGGCAAAGTTGCCAGAAAAAGTTTATATTTTGATCCGAAAGATCGCAGTCGAAGAAATCATAGGGTGCGTGGCCAGCGCTCCCTATGGGAGTAGCCCCCGAGTGTTTGTTCGAGTCGTAAACTCGAGCAGAGACTTTAGTTCAGCTGTTTTTAACTTCAGGTCCGAAGGACACAATTTTTCCGGATGCTTTGAACAATCCACCCTATGGGAGTAGCCCCCCGAGTCCTTAGTGGAGTCGTAGGCTCGACGTGGGACTCGAATATTGGTGATTAGTGTAATACATTAATTATGTTTCGGGTGCGCGACCAGCGCTCCTGATAGGAGTAGCCCCCGAGTAGTTGCTCGAATCATAGATTCGAGTGAGTACTTTATTTATCAGCCAAAGATTTCCAACCATTGCTAGGTTGGTCTTGATGACGTCAGTGCTGACGATCGGTGATATCAACCGTCTGCAGCGCGAGAGATGACGTGACAGGACGAACGTGGGTACCACTTTCTGACTTGGAGTTGACTAGTCATGCACGACGTGGCGAGAATTATGGCGTCTCCTCGGTTTCCGTGCATAGTGGACGGCGTGGTGACGGTGATTCGTTGCTATGCTGACACGTGTACGGTTGGATCTGGCCTTAGCGCTAGGGCTTCTGGTCGACGTCTCTTGTTCATATTCTTCGTCTTTTATAACCGTGGGGAAACAGTGATTCATTTTCACCCCTTTGCCATTTTGCTTTCGCCATTGTCTCCCTTTTCTCGAGCACCACATCTTTTGCCCTTGTGCACTAGACGTTCTCCGTTCATTTCCTTCATCGTTTCTCCGCGCTCATCACCGCACTCACCGCCGCGCCATGGGCAAGTCGAGGAAAGGCACTGCTGGATCTGGATCGAGTGCTGCCGCCAGTGGCAAGAAGGGTGCCACCGCCGCTCGCATCACTGATGGCGGGTGGAGGAGTATGGAGATGCGTGATGGTGACCTGCACAAGCCGCGTGATGCGGGGCTGATCCCGCAGAACAAGGAGGATGTCAAGCTCCCTGGCGATGAGGTAACTCCCCGTCCACCTGTAGGGTTTCGGGTGATGTTTGTCGCCTTTGTTCTTCACAGTCTTTCGCTCCCTTTCCACGATTTTCTTCGTGGACTTCTTTTCTTTTACGGCATCCAACTTCATCATCTCTCTCCCAATTCTCTCCTCCACATTGCTTGTTTCATCACTCTCTGTGAGTGCTGGCTCGGTATCCTGCTGCACTTTGGCCTCTTCCGGAAGCTCTATTCCGTGAAGAGGTAGTCTGGCACCGGCAGAGTCTATCCGCCCGGCGGCTGCGTCATTTCTATCCGTTCGTCTGTTCTTTTCTTTTCCTTTTCCATGTGCGAGTCCGTCCAATTCTGGCGGAAGAAGTGGTTTTATATCCGCGACTCCACAGTGGACGGACAAGATTTTGGCCTTGCTCCCTTCGAATCCTCCCAGGAAATCCTTCCGAAGAGATCCTGGAAGAACCACGTCTTGGAGGGCGCGGTGGCGGAAGTGGAGGAGCTCTACCATCGGGTGGAGGCGCTCCAGATGGTTGCTGAGAAGGAGGTCAATGGTGTGGATATCATCCGCACCTTCCTCAAACGTCGGGTGCAGCCGCTCCAAGCGAGGGTGCATCCGATGTTTCTTTACACTAGCCGCAACGACCCGACGAGGGTTTCGGACGAGGAGTTGTCCAGGGGCGACCTTGATAGGGCTCTTCGGCCGCTGCCGAAGTTCAAGGCTGATGAGGACCTCCCGAAGAAGTCCTTGACCGCCCCCTTCAGTGCTTCGAATCCAGTTCCTCACATGTAGAATTGCGTTATGCGCGTTGCGCCTTTTTTAAAGTGTTGTACTTATGAATATTGTTGCTAATCATGATCTTTGTCTTCTTTGGTGTATAGGAGCTCAAGGTAGCGGGCATGATGCCTCCGCTCCCTGAGAAGTTTCCGGTTGCGCCTGACAATGAGGTTGTGGACTCTGAGTCCGAACTTCCATCGGGGCAATCTCCAACCCAGGAATCCGCCGAGCCAAGCGAGGGGCAGACCCAAAAGTGCTCTCGGAGCGAGTCTTCGGATGCATCGACTCCGCCGACTCCCCGGGGCCCTTCCTTCCTAGAGTGGCATGATGAGGACGAAGGTGCTTCGGCTGCGCCCTTCCCCGCTGTGCCGCTTCGAGTGATGGTGCCGCAGCCGCCGGATAAGAAGAAGAAGAAAGAGAAGGCAACGCCGGTCTTCAACTTGTTGGACATTGACTCGTAAGTAGTTTCGGCTGCATTTTGATCTGTCATTTCAGTGTGCAATGTTTTTTCGTGTCTTGATCGATATTTTCCTTGTAGCCACTCCTCTGAGGGTTCTCTTAGTGAGGGCACTCAAGAGGCCGTATGGGAGTCGAAACTGAGAGCTCCTCACTCCCAGATGGTGGCCGACTCTAAGGATGTTGCCCCGAACCCCTCCCCGCGAGAGGCTCGAGTAGTCATTACTCAGAAGACCGCACGCGGAACTTCGGAGTCTCTGTTTGAGCACGTAAGTTGTCTGCTCCTTTGTCTTGTAGGGGTGCCCCCGGGCCCTTTTTCCGGATGACCTGCTGGTCGAGTTTTGTTATTGTGGGGTGTATCCCCCGAGCCCTTTCTGATGCTTGTTTGTATTTTGTTTTGCAGCCCTTCGTGCATAGCGCCAATCTCCTTATCCAGCAGCATTTGGCGCTGGAGGCCGACATGCAGCAGCTTCGAGGTACTCACTTGGCTCACTCTCCTTTTATTTTGTTCATCGCATGGGTCGTACCTTTGTTGCTTATGTGTGTCTTGATGTTTTGTAGATGAAAATAATGCGGCCCTTCGACGACTGGATGCTCTCGAAAAAAGTCTCGGTCGAGCAGAGAAGAAAGCTGCAGATGCCGCGGAGGCGAAGGAGCGCCTGCAGAAGGAGGTAGCTAATGCTGCCGAAGCTCAGGAGCGCCTGCGAAAGGAGTCTGCTGATCGCAAGGAGCAGCTTGCTGCTACGGCTACTACTCGCGAGAGGGAGATGGCCAATAGACTGATGGTTGTGGCCAAGGCTTTCTCTGGTGAGTATCTTTCACTTGCTCTGGTCTTGTAATTTTTTCGAATGTTCCTTGTCCTGTTCATATTTGGGTCTTTTTCTTCTTTCTCTTAGATGCATCCGGCATCGCGTTTGATCGCGGTGTGCTGGAGCATGGAGATGCTCTGGATGATGCCACCATAGCGGTCGAAGATCGCTGCGGCACTGCTGCTGGCTCCTTGGCAAAGTCCAAGGGAGTGCTCCGACATTTCTACAATGAGGTCGTCCCCAAGGGTGCTGCTCTTGAGGATGTCGACTCTTTGGCGGATGCACTATCGGAGGACGCTCCGGCGGCCTACAAGCGCAAGCAGAAGGGCATCGGCGCCTCCATGGGGTTGGCCATGTCCATGGTGTCTGGAGCGGAGCTGGACTTACCGCACATCACCTCCCAGATGCCAACGGCTGCCGATGGCTCAGAGGTATCATTCGCTCTCGTCGCCTCCCGTTGTAAGCGTTATGGGCCGAAGCTCATTGACTTGCTGGCGAAGTATGCAGCGAAGCAGCAGGAGGAGGTCAAGAGCAGGCAGTCTGGCTCCAAGGCTACTCCGGATGCGGGTGCTTAAGCTCTGTTGTTGTAGTTTAGGATAGTTTATCCTCTTTCTTTTGTGATGTACGCTTTTGCTGATGAACAATCTTGCCTTATGCCACAAGGTGGTCTTTATGATGTATATAAGTTATATTTCGATCTATCACCAGAAGTGTTTGTGATGTTCTTGCCCTTACTTGTTTGCCTTTAGGGTCCTTCAGGTGAGATTCCCATTGATACTTCGACTGTACCTGAGTCGCGACCGTCTCTGGATGATGCGTCGCAGCTTGTTTTCCTTAGCGACCGCGTCCGCAGCCTGGAGAAGGATATTCTTGGCATTCGAGGCCACATGGATGTGTGGAAGTCGAAAGCTGAGCGAGCCACTGCCAGGGAGAAATTTTTGATGGGGGAGTTGTGGCAGATGAGCGAGTAACTTCAATGTGAGTCTTCATGAACTGTTGTTCTTTTCGGATGCACTTTTCTTATGTGTCATCTTTTCTTATGCTTGATGCAGACGTCAATCTCGTTCCGAAGGAGGAGAAAGAGCCCGTTGCTGTTCGGATGAATTGCCTAACCCAACAGGACTTGGAAGCTGGCGGCTTTTTTTGGATGGACTGCGATCGGGCCATCGTCCTTGCGATGGTGCAAGATCGCGTGCACCAGGTTTCTCGGGTGCTGAGGAAGGCAAGGATTTCCCTGGCGTCCACTTGGGCCGCCAAGTTTCCCCTGGATAAGGCACCTTCGAATCTTTGGGGTCTGCTGGCAAAGTTTCGGAACGTGAGCCACGTCAAGGAGTTGGTGCAGCATCAGCTAGTTGCTGGGGTGAAGGCCGCTCTTTCGCTTGTTCGGCTGCATCGCCGTGACGTCGATCTCGCGGCGGTGGCGACTGGGCCACCCCTTCGACCAGATGGTAGTCTTTGGGATATGCGTCCGCATTATGCGGCTGTGAGGCAGTATGCCGAAGAGATCGTTGATCTGTTCGAGCAACGGGCGAGTGTGATACTCCAGAATAGGTAGGTCCTGTAAAGAAAAACAAATTGATGTAAAATTTGTATGTATTCGGGTGGGCTTGTTGCACCCTTTGTAAAGTTTTATTTGTATTAGCATGTTGTGCCTTGTTTTATGCATGTCCTTTTTGTTAGCCTGACGTGGTCAGCTACTCAGGTTGTAAGCTGTGTTCTTAGTCGACGAAGTCGTGAGGTGAGGCGTAGCCCCTAGTATGTTATAGCGAAAAGTAAGGAAAAGAAATTTTGGCCGAAGAACTTAGCTTTTATTCATATCATAACGAGGAGGTACAATGTTTGGCTGAGCAGCCTTATTGAAAGTAAAGGGGTGACTAGGGGTAAAAGCGTTGCAGCTGTGCGACGTTCCATGGGTTGGAGAATTTGACTCCTGACTTGACGTCCATGAGGCGGTAGGCGCCACCTGGGATGACTTCGGTGACGATGTAGGGTCATTCCCAAGGTGACCCGAGCTTCTTCGGCCGCTCTTGCTTGAGTCGTAGGACGAGGTCTCCTTCGACGAAGGATCTTGGGCGCAGCCGACGACTATGGTAGTTGTGGAGGCTCTGCTGGTAGACCGTAGAGCGAGCCGCAGCGATGTTGCGTGCCTCTTCGAGCGTGTCAACGACATCTTGGAGTGTGGCCGTTGATTCGGCTTCGCTGTAGGTGACGACCCGTGGGGCTTTGTGGCGTACTTCTGCGGGCAGCATGGCTTCGGCTCCGTGCACCATAAAGAAAGGTGTGTAGCCAGGTGCGCTGTTCGGCGTTGTATGCAGGCTCCAAAGTATGGACGGTAGCTCCTCCACCTAGACTCCCGCGAGCCTTTCGAGTGGGTGTAGCAGGCGTTTTTTGATGCCGCTCCCGATGAGGCCGTTGGCCTTTTCGACCTATCCGTTGGTCTGCGGATGTGCCACGGAGGCGTACGATATGTTGATTCTGAGTCCCTCGCAGAAGTCCTGGAATTCCTTCGAGATGAAGTTCGAGTCGTTGTCCATGATGATGATGTGTGGCACACCGAACCTATAGACTATGGACTCGAAGAACTTGACGGCTATTTTGCCGCTTTGGTTGGTGACGGACATGGCCTCGATCCACTTGGTAAATTTGTCGACTGCGACCAGGAGGTAGACGTGGCTTTCCTTTAAAGATTTGGGCAGTTTGCCGATCATGTCGAGGCCCCATTGGGCGAAGGGCCAGGCTAGTGGTATGAGCCTTAGCTCTGATCCTGGTGCGTGCGGTTTGTCCGCGTACCTTTGGTAGGCATTGCATCTTCAGACGGTGTCTTTGGCATCGTTCATGGCCGTTGGCCAATAGAATCCAGCTCGTAGAGCTTTGCCGACTAGGGCGCGGCTGCCTGCATGATGTCCACAGATGCCCTCGTGGATGTCTTGGAGGATGGTTTTGCCATCACCGATGGTGACGCACCATTGGAGTACACCCGAAATGTTGCGCTTGTAGAGCTCGCCATTGATTATGGTGAAGGCCTTGGACCGGCGAGATATGCGTCGGGCGTCTGTCGGGTCATCAGGCAGTTCTCTGTTTATCAGGTACCGAAGGTACGACTGTGTCCACGTTTCTTTGATTGCCATGACCTGCATCAGGCTGACCAGCTCGGCCTCAGTGTCGAGCTTTTCGGGTCCTTCGTGCCCTTCGGGTGGCGCAGCCCCTGAGTGTTCCGCTTTTTCGGGTGATCCCTTGGGGAATTTTCTTTTGATAGAAGGTACGCAGATTTGTTCGAGGAACACACCTGATGGCACCCTTGCGCAGGTGGAGCCGATGTTGGCGAGTCTATCGGCCTCCTCGTTGCTTTCCCTTCCGACGTGCTGAAGCTCGCATCCGTCGAAGTCCCCTTGAGTGAATTGTAGAGCGCGCGGTACGCGATCATGTTGGCGCTGTGAGCGTCGCACTCGTTCATCGTCTTCTGGACAACAAGGTTCGAGTCACTGTGGATGACCAGGCGCGTTGCACCGCAGATCTTGGCCATCCTCATGTCGTGGATGAGGGCCTCGTATTTGGACTCTTTGTTGGAGGCACGAAATTTCATCTGAAGGACGTATTTCATCTAGTCGCCTTGAGGGGACGTCAGTATGACGCCAGCTCCGGCTCCAGTCTCGCGCTTGGAGCCGTCAAAGTGCATCGTCCATGACTGTGTCATGTCCGGAGTGTCTGGCAGCTGGAGCTCCATCCAGTGGACGAGGAAGTCAGAGAGGACCTGGGATTTGATGGCCTTGCGCCGCTCATAGACTATGTCTAGAGGGGACAGCTCGATGCCCCACAGGGCCACGCGTCCCGTGGCTTCGGGGTTGTTCAGGATGTTGGACAATGGTGCCACGTTAACGACCATTATCTGGTGCTCCTGGAAGTAGTGGCTCATCCGCTGAGCTATCATGAATACGTCGTAGGCGAGCTTCTGGTAGTGAGGGTACCTCTATTTTGTTGGTGTCAGTACCTCGCTAAGGTAGTAGATTGGGCGTTGGACCCCATGGGTCTTGCCTTCTTCGGGCCGTTCGACCACGAGTACGGTGCTTACCACTTGGTGTGTGGCTGCGATGTACAGCAGCAGTGGTTCTCGTTCCTTTGGCATGACTAGAACATGTGAGGTGGAGAGAAGGTGCTTGAGGTCTTCGAATGTGTCGTCTTCTTCGGGTGTCCACTCGAACTTGTCCGCCTTGCGCAGTAGCTGGTAAAAGGGCAAGGCCTTCTCACCCATGCGACTGATGAATCTGCTTAGTGCTGCAATGCATCTAGCTAGCTGCTGGACTCCTCTGATGTTCTTCGGCTTCTCCATGGTCAGTATGGCTTGGATTTTCTTTGGATTCGCCTTGATCGCCCGTTGAGAGATGAAGTATCCAAGTAATTGGCCAGATGGGATGTCGAAGGCACACTTTTCTGGGTTCAGCTTGATCTTATAGTGATCAAGGTTATCAAACGTCTCACAGAGATCGTCCATTAGTGTCTTGGCTTCCTTGGTCTTGATGACTATGTCATCGACATAGACTTGGATGTTGCGACCAATCTGGTTTTTTAGACACGCCTGCATGCACCGCTGGTATGTGGCACCTGCGTTCTTCAGTCCGAAGGGCATGGTGTTGTAGCAGAACACTCCGAACGGCGTGATGAACGTCGTTTTCTCCGGATATTTGACCTTTAGCCGAATCTGGTTGTAGCCTGAGTAGGCATCAAGGAAGGATAGCTTCTCGCATCCTGCAGTCGAATCAATGATCTGATCGATCCGTGGTAGAGGGAAGTGGTCTTTGGGACAATATTTGTTGAGCGATGTAAAGTCTACGCACATCCGTAGGATGTCCGTGTCCTTCTTGGGGACCAGTACTGTATTGGTCAGCCACTCGCTCTCCTTGATTTCTCGGATGAAGTTGGCATCGAGCAGTCTGTTGACTTCGATTACAATGGCTTCAGCTCTTGGTTCGGACAGTCGTTAGATCGACTACTTGACTGGCTTTGCATCGAGGAACAAATTGAGTGCGTGCTTGGCAAATTCCCTGGGAACTCCTGGCATGTCCGTAGGACACCAAGCGAAGATTTCCCAGCGCTCACGAAGGAATTCGACGAGCGCGCTTTCCTATGCGGGGCTGAGGTCGTTGGCAATCAACGTCATCTTGGAGGCGTCTGTTGGGTGGACCTGCACCTTTTTCGTGTTGATCGTGGAGTCGAACAACATATCGGGTGCATTTTTCCTGGAGACTGGGGGTGCCCCGTTGTCTGTCACCTCTCGGAGCCTCCTGAGCTCATCCTGCATGCCGAATGACTGGCAGATTCTGTTGAAATCTCTATCGCAGTGGTCGGATCGTGTGAAGCTTCTCTGAACGGTGATGACGCCCCTAGGCCCTGGCATATTGAGCAACAGGTACGCCTAGTGCAGTACTGCCAGGAATCTTGCGAATGCCACGCGCCCGAGGATAGCGTGGTACTGTGATGACCAGTCCACCACTTCAAACTCTAGCCACTCGCGCCTGAAGTTCGGGCTGGCCGAAGATGACGTCGAGCCATATCTTTCCTAGGGGGTATATGCCTTTCCCTGGGACTATGTCGTGGAATGTCGTGTCTGATTGTTCCATGCTACACAGCGTGATCCGCATCGCTGCGAGGGTGTTGGCGAACATACAGGTTGATGCCGCTGCCGCTGCCGCCATCCATGAAGACACGGCTCATCTTGAATCCTTCAATCTGCGCCTCGAGCACTAGGGCAGCATGACCAGGGCGAGGGATCTAGCGAGGATCATCCGAATGATCAAACGTGATGCAGGACTCCGAGCCACTGAGGTACTCAGGGATGGCAGGTGGAGCGGTCACGGCCAGGCTGACCTATCGAGTGATCTTCTTTCGCACCCTGTTGGCAGGGCGTCCCTTCTAGATCATCTGGGCCCCTTTTGGCGGTGGGTATCCTCCTGTACCATTGTTTGGTGCAGGTGCAATTGTTGGATTCAACGGTCCCATGGGTGGTGGTGGAGGAGCTCCGTGGACGATGTCACCTGGTGCGGGTGCGGGTCCGAACCCAGGATTCACGATCTGGCGTCACATTTGGGTGAGGCCCTCGCTGAGTTTCTGGAACTCACGACAGTCTTTTAACATGTGACTGGCCTTTTTTTTGCCATCCTGCTTGTCGATGTAGAAGTGGATGGTGCAAGGACCAGACAACTTGTCGTACGTCGAGGGCTCATCGTCACGGCTGCGACGCTGCCATGTTTGTGTAGGGCGCCCTCCGTCACGG
The DNA here is from genome assembly GCA_916181665.1 of Avena sativa. NCBI lineage: Eukaryota > Viridiplantae > Streptophyta > Magnoliopsida > Poales > Poaceae > Avena > Avena sativa. The sequence continues at coordinate 385,338,530 of OV702284.1, forward strand.
GAGTTGCCTCCGCGGTATCCGCCGCTGCGGTTGTCGTCGTTGCATCGGTCGGCGTAGCCAGCCATAACCATGTCGAATCTGTCGCGATCGTCGTAGACACACGATCTTTGCTTGCTACGACGTTCACGCCTGCGGTCATAGTCATCCTCGTCATCCGAATGCATTCTATGGAGGGAATCTTTGCCATCTGCCCACCTATTGGCGATGTCCATGAGGTGGTCGAGCGTTTTGGGTTTGACGCGCCCAAGTTCTTCCTTGAAGTCCGGGTGCTTAACACCATCCTTGAAGGCATTGATCGTCCTTTCCTCAGAGATGTGTGCGGTGGAGTTCTTGATGTGGGACCAGTGTAGGATGTACGAGCGAATGGACTCGCTCGTACGTTGAGTGCAGGCCTGTAGCTCCTCGATCGACGCTGGCCTCTTGCTGGTGCCCTTGAAGTTGCGGATGAAGCTATACGCTAGATCCTCCCAGCTTGGGATGGATCCTGAGGACAGGCTGCTAAGCTAGATCCGAGTTGCGCCTGTCAGCTGCAGCTGAAGGAATTGCAGGGCAGTGTTCCTGTTACCACCGTGCAGCTTGAAGGACGAGAGGTGATCGCTGAGCCAGGCCTTCGGGTCCTGCGAGCCGTCGAACTTTGGAGTGTCCGAAGGGAGCTTGAAATTTTTCGGCATCCGTGTGCACCGAACAGATCCACTGAAGCATCGGGCTCCACACAGCTCTCCGTCATCATCCTCGTCGGATTCAGTTGAGCATGTGCGTTTGGCGTGAGCCTTGTCGACCTTGCGTTTGGCGAGGTCGTTTCGAGCATCGTAGTCACTGCTGAGACGCCTTGGGCTCTTGCAACATCGAGGTAGATCATGCTCATCCTCGTCGGATGAGGGTGTGGGGCTGCGATTGAATCTGACCGTAGCCTTTTTCTTTGGCTCCGCAGGAGCTTCGTCGTGGAGCGCAGCTCCAACGAGTCCGAGTCCGGCTAGCGCGGACTTGTGTATGGCACTCTTCGGGTCACCCACCAGAGGTGGATGGGACACGAGGTACGTGGTGGCTGCCATGATCGCAGCCTGCGGCGTCTTCGGTATGACGTTGCCATTGACGTCCATGGACATGAAGGACATGTTGAGGGTCCTCGTGACATCGCGGCGTGCGGCAGGGTCCATGTGCTCCGTGCGGAAGCGATGCTTGTTGGCGTTGTTGCCATGCAAGCTGGAGCCACCAGCGGCGGAGAGCGCAGCTCGCCGCATGCTAGACTCCGAAGCTGCTTTCTTGCGTTTGTCGAGGTCCTCCACCAGCTTCACCTGCCGGTTATGCTCACCGATGAGGAGGAGGTGGTATGCCATCAGCAGATCCCGTGAAGCATTCATAGGTAGGATGATGTTTCCCGCCACGGCTTCGCGTGCCTGGCGCCATCCATCCTCGTTGAGGTTGATCCTTTGATAGGCATTGGCGTCACCTTCATTGGGCTGGAGGGGAAGGTTTCCTCCGTTTCCTCCTTTCCCAGCCTGCGGGTTGGGCGGTGGATTGGGTGGTGGGTTGGGCGCGGTCGAACCTGGTGGCAGTTTCGATTCACCCTGGATAACCACGGCGCATTGGTAGCGCCCACGGATTGGGTCGCTGCTGCCGTAGCTTTCAGATCCGGAACCGTAGGTTCCTTCGTCTAAGGGAGGGCCACACAGATCTGAGTTGCAGCTGATGCTGTCATATGACTCATCTGTCAGCGTCGACGTGTGTAACATGCCTCTGGGCGGGACCCGCGGAGCGGGCCTGATGGATGGTGGTGGCACCCACTCTAGGAGGCGGAGGGTGCTGGTCTGCCCCACCTGGAAGCAGAAGCTCCCGAACAGAATCTCGAGCCCATCTCCTACGGGCTCGAAATCCTTCATGGTGGCTGGCGAGTGAGCGGTGAAGTCGAAGGTGCCGAAGAGGAAGTGACTCTTTGCCGATGAGTTGTAGATCGCTCCGGATGGGACCGTCATGATCGCACAATCAGCGTCCCCGGTTCCCACAGACGGCGCCAATTGATGATGTTTCGACTTGTCAATGCCCATTGTTGTGGACTTGGGTTTTGGAGAAGATGGGGATGCTGGAGATTGCGGAATGGTTAGCAAAGAAGCAACGCGGGGACGCGAAGTTTATCCAGGTTCAGTCCCCCGGAGGGAAAACCCTACTCCTGCTTGTCTGCTCTTGATTACGGCGGAACCGAAAGTTACAGGGGGTGCGCAGATGCAATCTGGCGTGAGGTGCGTAAGAAGTGAGTTGATTGTCCTCCTCGTCGTGTCCTCCTAGACTTTATATAGATAGGCAGGTCCCGGGCGTAGGTCGAGTCGGTTACAGATTAGGGTTTGCCCCTTTGAAATTCTATTTACTCTAGTCTTGTTCTCCAAGGATTCGAAGACGTCGTGGGCCTGGTGTAACATCCCAGCATTAGAGCTTAGAAATAAGCTGAACCCATATGTGTGCATTGCATTCATGCATAGAAAATCCGAATAATTTTCGCGCCTTTAAAATAGAACTTGTCAAAATGATTGGAGCTTCTCTTAACTTGATGGAATTGAAGTAGATCATCAAGTTAACTGCAATAAGGTTCAATATGACCTTTGCTAAAACCTTATTTGGTTAAACATGATTTGGTATAAGGGTAGACCAGATATAATAAAATGTCACTCATAATACATTGCTTAAATGATTCATATATGATCCTTAAGAGATCATATCCTACTATTCATCATATCAACCTATGAATACTAAGTTAAGATTACTACTAGAATTATAAAAATGCAATGATTAATGCTGACCTATCTTATTCTTATCTATTCTTACTATGAGTATCATATTAATACCTAACCTTAACCTCCTTAATGAGTTGGAGTTGGAAAGGACTAAGTCAAGATCATCCACTAAATATCTTTCTTTCTATAGCAAACTTTATGGAAACTTATCTTAATATCTCTTGTTCATCATTGTTGGGTAATTCTCCATTGATTCACAATTCTTTAACTATCAATCCTTGACCTACTATTTCTTGATCTTATCATAACATCTACTTAAATCTTTTAAAGAGGGCATAGTCCATTAATAACCTTAATCCAATATGAGATACTAAGAAGATAATTTCAAGATAATGGAAAAGTAGGATAGATAAAGCCTTGCTTAGTCAACTAAGAACTTAAGCAATAAATGATTAAAGGATTATAATGGTGATGCTTTATCCACCAATATGGAATGCTTATATTTAGTATAAGTAATACTGGTGGGTAGAACATGATTGGAACCTTAGAAGAGATAAGTTATCCTAGAGTAGTCATTGCAAGCCACATAAATTTAATTAGGGTTGGAGTAAAGTGAATATAGGAATATATTATTCAATTAAAGCTAGTGTAGCATAGAGTTATAGAAGTGGTGTTATTCACCTTAAAGGATATTCAACTTTAGAGAAAGGTAGTTGGATGCATACAACTATTAGAGATACATTAGTGATGAATGATTAAGGAAGATTATGAGTAGAGTTTGAAGGAACTACTTGTTGGATGGAAGGCTATCAATAGTAGAGTAGTAAATACAACTAAGCAAGGATATGAGGAAGTTATGAAATATTTTAGTATCAAACTCATTTGATTCATCCAAGAGTTTAGAAGGTTAATCAGTGAATGAGAATAGTACTATGAAGTAAAACTCATCATGTTAATCATGATGATAAATAGAAAAAAAGTAGTATATCTAGGAAAGGAATTACTTAATAAGAGGTCTAGAATTATGAATCGTGGAAGAAAGTACTTCCTAGTAAACAATCAACTTGAAATCTTAAAACCAAGTATAATATCCATCTCATATTAAGAATTCCTTATCTTATATCTATATCACTTGATATGAACATCTCCCTATAACAAATCACATAAGCACATCTCTTCTAATTCCAACCATCATAACTATAAGTGATTAAGTCTATCTTTATCAATTCCTTTCTATAAAACATTCAAGATGTAGCTTTCAAGTACTCTAGGTGATGTCATCAAATATCCCAAACAGAAAACAAAATGCTTAGTTATTGAATCTTTAACCACATCCATAAAGGAGTCCAAGTATATTAAAAACCCTAAACCCTAGGGCAAATAATCATAATCCAAAATCCTAAACCTCTTTGTTTATCATAAAAGAATAGATACAATTGACATTTTCCAAATCAATGGAAGTAGTAATAAACATATTCATTTCTTTTATATTTCATGCAGCAAATAATGATATAGGATCATTATACATATAAAAATTTATATTCAAACTCTGAGCCAACTAGAGTCAAGTCTTATAAACAAATAAGAATACATCATTAAAGAAATCCATAATTAAAAGAAGAGAGAAAAATAATAAGAAATGTTTCTACAAATTATTAAAAGGGGTTTATATTGAGAAAATAAAATAAATATCAAAGGATTATATAATAAAAGTTCATAAATGATACTAAATCTATTTTAGTATTATTGCAATTATCCAGCAAATAAATCTTACAAAGAAAAGATCAAAATATAAATCAAATTCAATTCTGAAAAGGAAAACAGAAAATAGAAAAGGGTAAAATAAATAAATAAAAAACATTACCTGGTCATGGCCCAACATTTCTTTCCTTGTCTGACGCCCAGGTGCAGCCCACAACAGCCCAACAGACAGCCCAGCTCCTTTTGTCCTGTGATTGACAAGTGGGACCAAATAAGAACCGCGGGTTGAGCTGAAAGAATCACCAGGGGGTTTTCTACAAAAGTGACATCTTCGTCATCCTCACGCACACAGACAGCTCGCTGGAGGAGCTTGCCGCAGCCCGATGTCGTCATCGTCAGCTGTGCGCCAAGATGCTCGCCGTCGTTCTAGAGAGGGATAAGAAGGCCACCGCGACGCCCTGCCTCAATCCCTATCCACAATCCCTCCTTATCCTCTCTGATTTGAATGGGGCTGAAACCCTAGCTCATCGGAGCCACACCTCGTCGTCGAACCACATCTCCCCACACCCTTCCAAGTAGCCATGGAGAAGCACCGTCCTCCATAGATCCTCTAAGAGAAAGCCTGCATCAAGGGGAGCAATGTAGTGGACGAATTTGGCCGTTCTTCCTTGCGGAAGTTTGTCGGAAATCTTGTCAGAGAGCTCGCCTCCGACCGCGCCTGTCCTCGCAGACCTCTCTATCATCATCAGGGTGAGTTCCTGAACCTTCCAGTATCCTTAAATCGCCTTGTCTCGATGGGAATCACCGTCTCACCGTGTGCCACCGTCGGCCATCGTCGGAGCTCGTCGGAGCAAAGGCTCCGATGACCATTTCCGAGCGGCACCGCCACTTTAGGACTCAGCACGTTGCACTGATTCGAACTAGGTTCATTTCGTTTGCTAGGACGCAGTAGATCATCGCCGGCGACTAACCACTGACGGCGGTGGTGGTGCTGACGCCATCGCTACATCACGCCGACGCCACCCTAGACCCAGTCAGCTAGTTTGACTAGTCTTTGTCTCGCGTGGCTGATGACATGGCCTTGGGCCCACGTGTCATCGAATGAGAGTAGAGAAAGGGTCAGTAACAAATGCATTTTCTTTAACCAGTGTGCTGAGGTGGCCGCTGGCCCACTAGTCATTGGTTGAGGCTAGATTGAGGTGCGGTGTAAAAAGTATTTCCTGTTTAAGAAATAAATAAAATGTTATAAACCAAATTAATAATATTCCAGAAATCAAATAAAGGATTAAATCTTGTTTAATTAATAACTTTTGATCTATAATTCAGAAAAATGTGTATATGAAAATTGGTAGAAAAATAAAATCTACAACTTAAAATTATTATCAAATATTATTATGATAATTATTTAAATAAATATTATTTAATAAAGGTTTTATAAGTAATAAAACTTTGATAATTCATATTTTAATAATGATAAATGTTAATAATATAAATAAAATACCAAAAAACTTTAAAAAATAAAAATTATAATTTGAAACCATAATCATGTATTATTATTTCACTTAATTAAATTTTCATTATTTATTAAGTAATTATAAAGTAATAAGAATTATAAAAATCATATCTTATTATATATATAAATCACAAAAATAAATGTAATATACCAAAATGATCACAAAAATAATATTTACATATTAAAAATCTAATATTCTACTTTTGAGTTAAATAAAAATTCAAATATTTTAATAACTCAAATTTAAACTTATTTACTTCATTAATAATTTATATAAGGATAACTAAAATATATTAATATTCCTAAAATGAGTCTAATAAGTCTAATAAATAGTATTAGTCTTAAATATTAATAATATAAGGCCATAATGGTTTAAAACATTATAAATACCTTTTTTATTCAAATTATCCTCAACTTTGAGGGAAGATTATATTCTCAAAGGATTCCAATTCATGGTAAAAACCTTAAAGAATAACTTGTAAATAAGTCAGATCATTCATATCTACTTTAACCACCAGATTACAAAAAACTACCACCACACTATAATAAATCCATAAGTAGTTAAGTAATATTATATTTTGGTTTCTAAACGATAACCACTCATTGATAAAAGGTAAATGATACTACTCCATTATAAAATCAAGAAACCACTACACTAAGTAAAAGGATCACCAATATTAAGTAACCTAAAGAAAACATTCCAGATACACAAGATACAAATGTTATAAGTATCATACTTTCAGAACTTTCTATATTTTAAAGTTAACTTTAGTCTTCAAGAATTTAAATATAATACTATAAACATTACTATATATTTTATAGTTAACTTTGGTCTGAAGTAGTTAAGTTATAAAAACATCTCAAACCCAAACTATTCGAGCAAACATAAATAACAGCTACCCAACTCAACTAACCTCAAAGCTTGTTTAAACCTTAGAAGAGAAACCTTTTCTTCGAAGGTTATTCTTTTTGCCACTTCAAACAAGAACTCTTATATAAGCAATTTTGACTAGTATTTCATAAGTATATATTTTATTGCTACATATGTGTTGCTCACAACCACTTATAAGCTCTATAGAAGCACAAATGTGAAACTTATCTAAAAGGACCACACATTCCAAAATAACCATTTCCGGAATCCAGACCCTAGAACAACGTTATCCCCGGGATTTGCGTTTAGGACGTGCATCACATTACTTATGCATAAAAACATATTGCTTCTTGAAACATTAGTCCTTATCGGACCAATGATGTTGATTTCAGATTTTGGGTCTTATACTGACTCGAAGATCGTGAGTGCATAATCTTGCAATCACAAAAGGCAAGTTCACACTTGCTCATGTCCTTTGTTTATTTTATGTAAAGTATTTTACAAATCCAGTGTTGTTATCACCTGCATTTGAAAATGGTCTTAAAACCCTATTTTTGATAATAATGTGAACTATTGGTTACTGATCCAGGGTGATCAGCTAATCTATTAAATCTGACAGTTGGAATACCACTTTTCAGAACTATATCACCTAGGACTTAACAACCAATGTCTCCAATGATTCTTGCGCCGTATATTACGCGTTGACCATGAGATTTGGAATGGGACGGAGAAGTCAGCTATATCTTCTTCCTCTCGCATGAAGCCAGATGTGCAGGTCGTGGCTGTTATCCTCGAAGCGTGCAATATTAATTGGTAATTCGTAGAGGATATGCAGCATATGGGTGGGAACCCTCATCGTCCCACGATAGTTCTGGCATCTAACGGTTTGTACAAACCATGGCCATAATCCAATATGTGGGCATGGTGTACACCAAGAAGGCATGCGAGGTCGCGAAGGGGGCAGTGATTGGCTTAGATCATCTTCTGGGCCCCACATCATGGAATTGTGGACGAGAATAAGCTGCCTGATTGTGCAACAAAGAGTTGATCTCTCATGGGTAAAGTAACGCACCTCTGCAGAGTGTAAGAACTGTAACTTGTTACTCCCTGTTCTGGGAAGGAGCTGCGAACGCGGCGAGAAAGGAACTCCATGAAAGTTCTGGTAAACCCGTGAAGGATGACGGACATAGCTTTTCAGAATAAAAGCAACCTTTGAAGAAATGTTTGTGAAAACTTGCATTGCCTATGACCTACGGTCTGTGGCTGTAGTTATAGTGCATCAAACACTCCTTTTCTAGTGAATTTGCTGAGTACGCTCGTACTCAAAGTATCTTCTTAACCCTTGCTAGATTCTGAAGTTGGAATAGACAACAACCACATCAAGCTATGCTCCTGGACTTATCATGCCCATCTAAAGCTCTTCAATAAAAACAAGGAAGTCAACATATACCTCAACTCAAGTGAAGACGAAGTTACTGATTAGATAGGAATATAATCCTTAGCCAAAGAACCTATTGCTGTAGTACGTTGCAATAGCAGCAATGCCAACCTATTAGCCAGAATACTAGACTTAATAGTATAATTGTTCTTGCGTTATTTATCTTTGATTCTTCTCCGTAAGAAGTTCTTTCTCTCTCTTTAACCTAGAGTGTTCTCTGGATCTTGTGTAAAGAGTGAGTTGTAACCTTTAGCCATGTATTGGACCCGCTGTGTTTCTATTGTGCCATTCTGAGGGATGTAATACTAGTGTTTCATTGGTGTTATGTCAACGACTATAGTATACTACATCATGCAGTGGTATGCTGGGTCATCGCACCTGGGCCACCCGAAACCTCCGTGGGCCGCGTATCTTGTCATGGGACTTCCTTGGGCTGGACTAGGTATGCCAATGTTGTGTACCCGTGGGGTATAACCATGTCAACAGGCCATCACTGCCATCCTCGGTTGTTTTGGGAAGCAAGTGGTCTTGTCACCAACTTGGTCAAAACGGAGGTTTTTCCTATCAGATGTGAAGTCGTTGATCTTTCGGACGTCCTTTCGGCATTTCCAGCAAAGATTGCTTCGTTTCCTGGGAAGTACTTGGGTCAGTCCCTACACTTATGGCGGCTTCGCAAGGTCGACCTTCAGCCCCTAATTGATAAGATTGTCGGAAAGTTGCCTGGGTGGATGGGCAAAAACCTGGCTCGTCCTGGAAGAATCGCCTTTGCCAGGTCCGTCCTGATGGCCATCGCAGTCTACCATGCCATGGTCATCCCGCTGTCCAAGTGGGCTTGGGACAAGATTACCTGCATCGTTAGAAATTTTGTCTGGGCTGGCGATGAAGGCCATGGTCAGCTGGACCACGCTTTGTAGACCTAAGGACCTGGGCGGCCTCGGCATGCCAGACCTGCAAAGGACTGGTCGCGCCCTCAGACTTCGATGGCCTTGGCTCCAGTGGACAAACCCGCATCGTACTTGGGTGGGATCCAAGCTCCCATGTGATGATGCCGACATGGACCTCTTTAGAGCCTCCACGAAGATCAGCATCGGAGACGGCGAGACTGCTTCCTTCTGGCATGACAACTGGTCTGAGTTGGGCCCAATCAGGTTGTGGGCGCCTGATCTTTTCAAGATTGCCACGAGAAAAAACATAAGCATGGCCAAAGAGCTAACTGATGGCAACTGGATTCGCTCCATCGCGCGTCTCAACTCGCATGTGTAGCTTTCCCAATACCTCATGGTTTGGGACGTGGTGGAGAGAACCCATGTATCACTTGGTCAGCCTGATACGATCTCCTAGACCTTAACCGAAGATGGATCCTATAGTGCCAGCTCGGCCTACCATGTGCAATTCCACGGCAGCCACCCCAAGTTCATCGCCCAGAAAATATGGGCTGCACAAGCTGAACCTAAGTGCAAGCTTTTCGCCTGGCTGGCCATGCATGGAAAGCTTCTCACGGCCGATAACCTTGCTATTAGAGGTTGGAATCATGACCCCATATGTGCTCTATGTCACGGTGCACCTAAGACAGCTGCACGCTCATGCAAAGATTGCCCCTACAACATGGCGGTCGAAACCTTGCTCAGATATGGGACAACGCTGTGGGCGGAAACAATGGCCAGGATTTCTCTTCCATTTCGGATTGGTGGGACAACATGATCGTCGGTCGACCCTCGAACGACAAACGAAGAATCAGTGGACGTCTGCTTTACGTCCTCTGGAACGTATGGAAAGAACGGAATCGAAGGATCTTCACAAGCCGGCGTCTAACTTATGTGGAGGTGGCGGAGATTGCCAGGGAGGGCATTCGCCAGAGAGCACGAGCTTTCGCGGCCTTTGGGCCTGCCATTCCTGCGGAGCCAGACTAGAGTGTGTTTTCTGATAGTTTCAGTGATTTCGGCATGTTTTCACTTTAATCAAAATATGCCTTCCCTGTACTGTTATGTTGGGGCTTTTTCCTCTTTCTAAATAAAAAGGCAGAACTTCTGCAGATTGCTCTAAAAAAAATAAGAAAATGGACCATAAACCCACATTGCCCGGATGCTCATGTTTCTAGCATCTAGTTTAATGTTTCATGTGGTCACCGAAATCAGAATCAGTAACCAAGAAGACATTATTTATCATACAGTGGAACCCATTTTCGTGCTACATTAACATGAAAACGAACCTGGATCATTGCGAGAATACTGCATATATTTACGTTGCATCACATTTGGATCATACAAACTGAACCATTCAAACTTAGAAGTATCAACAGACATCCACTATCACTAGGATCAAAACAAACGAACACAGAGGACATACCACCTTCACATCAACTCAGTGTTTAAACACATTTGAAGTTGTATTTCACATACTAGATAGGATTACTAAATGATAAAACATGCACTGAACTGATTAGGCTACGGCCTCGCCATAGCAGACTTGACAGCATACAAGATATTGAAGTAGTGGTAGAATAAAGATGAGTGCTCGCCCTCCAAGCCATCACGGTGGTGACGGTTGCTGCCGGCAAGATTGTTACATGGGCTGCCCCCAATCACCAAGTCAAAACCACCAAATCTATCAACGAGTGAAGCAATTTTGTCATCGTTGAGAGATTTCACGTCGGGAATCTCAATCAGCGTGCCAGTTTGTGTTTGATTCCACCAACGCCTTAAAATCCTCCTATTATCTTCATCTATCTCTACAGAAATCACTGTCCTCATGTGGATCCCAAGCCTATGCAGAGCAATCTCTCCTCCTCCAATACCGGTGAACAAGGACAGCACATTAACACCATTTGGAAACATGTCCTTCAGCACTGACAAGTGCCAAGCGACGGAATCCACTTGGAATGAATTGCCGAGAGATTTATACCTCTTTTTGTTGCTGAGTCCCCTCGTGTGGTCTATTGGAAAACCGAGTAAATATTCAAACTCATCTGGCTCCAGAGGGGCAACCCTGTTCTTTCCCACCCACACAAGGTTCCATTTTTTGCACTCCTTCATGACATATTCCTGAACACTTGGAGGTGGTGGATTACTTGAGCTTGCAAGATCACGCTGGATCTGTTCTGTTATCTTTGCACTTGCCACAGATGTCAGCAAGCAGTTGAACTGCTCTCTATGGTCCCAGTAAGGCCACCACTTCTCATAATGAGGGAAGGCCTCAAATATGGTCTTCGGAGGGCGACCAAGCAGTTCTACCCTGCTCTCAATTGGCAAATTATGGATGTAGCCTCTTTTCCTAGCAGCTGCACATATGTACTTAGAATCCAGAAACTCTGGTGCTATGTCATACAGGAATCTGGAAATTTTCGTCCATGTGCCTTTTGGAGCGAGGGCCACATTTTCAAAGTAGAAGTATGGTGGCCCAATAGCTTGTTTTGGAAGTCTCCTACTCACTGTCCGTAGCATGACACCAGGTAGGTTGAATCCAACCATTGGGTTTGGGAGAGGCATTGGTTCTTCATCCAAGGGGGATTGGTTCCTCTTGTTCTTCATCCAAGCTTGTTTTGGAAGTCTTCTGCTCACTGTCCGTGGCATGTAACCAGGTAGGCTGAATCCAACCATTGTCCTTGGGAGAGGCATTGGTTCTTCATCCAAGGGGGATCTACTTCCTTGTGCTCCACCTCCGTAACACTTCCTCTTTTTCTTGCTCTCTTCCATCAATCTTGCTTTCTTTCTTCCTCCAAAGGAATCATAGCATCTACCAGTAACCTGCCAAATTATACACAAATTCCAGTGTCTTTACATCAAATTAAAAGCGCAAATAATTTTGTTATTTAATTGTACAATCAAACCTAAAGATACCTCGCATTGTCCCGCAGATTGTGATGTACATAACGAATCAATTAATACAAAGAGAGGGGCATCCACACCTAAGAAATTTTAAGAAAAAATATACAGCATAAGGTGTCTTTTCCATGGAAGCAAGATCCTCGGTTAAAGGTTTCAAAAAAAAGCATACCACATCTGGTAATAGCCATATTTGCTTCATCTTCAGTATAACCCATGTCTAATAAGGAGTTGATCTTCTTGTCCTTCTCTGACATCTTTCGTAGAAAACCCTGCACAACAGCAATACAGAAAGCACCTGCTATATTTTACATCCTTTTAAATGCCAACTGTGTGACTGCTGGTAAGGAAAAAGGGGGAGAGATCAAGAATATACAACAGACTACTCGAAACTGATCGAGAATTAAATCGATGAGATGATTTAGGAACTCAACTTGTTATTCTCCAATTCTGTTTAAGAATGACATTAGTACAAGAGTTAATGTATGCATTATCACAAATGCTCATCGTCTTACACATGAAACAACTTCCTACACTAGCAATATGAAGCACTTTTGGTTCTGCTGGAATAAACTGAAGGTACATGTCCAATGCTATAACTTGCAGGACCCTAAGAGTTACATCATACATACATAGCATGTCATCTTATTTCTTGTGAGTAGTGCATATGCCATCTAATTTCATATTTTAACAGATGTTATAGGATCTGTGGCATACATAAGAGTTGATTGAAAAAACTAAGCCATACTTTGGACTTTCTGAAATCGGAGATATTGTGCTGGTGATCAAATAAGTCAAGACAAATATTTAGTATTGTACTAGAGCAGCAACCCTACCAACCAAAAATCACTGGTGTCTCACTTATATTTATGACATTTGTTTTAGCATAAACACTTACTATCTATAATTGGTCTCTAAAAAAACTTTCTACAAGATGATGCTGTCAAGATGTTGCCCACGCATGTACGCGGGGCACTGTTCTAATTTTATGTAAGCAACATCAAATGCTCAAACTTCACAATGTAATTCTGAATTGATGAAAGGCTGAGAGAAAAATAAAAAAATAAGATCAAAAAGTACGTAAATGGTGCTCAAGATTTCTCACGTATCAGCATACATATGGTCAAAGATTTCTCAGTTACTGAACTAATGATAGGAGTCATCTACCTCATCACTAGAACCATCAGAGTTGGGCTCTCCACCATCTTCATCGTTGTCTCCATCCCAGTATTCAGAATCAAGATCATCTTCATCTTCAATATGCTGGGGCATGAAGCCAGAAGAGCAATTACCCACTGCAGTGTCGTCGTCACCTAGTGTCTGCATTTTGACATGAACAATTGCAACATGTAATCCTTGCCAGCATGCAGCAAAAAAAATCACAGGATAAACTAAGTAACGGAAGCACATAAACCAATACCTTATAAGCGAGTAATAGTTCGAGCAATGCATTTGGATCATTGTACCCTGACATCAAAATGCCCGGTTGAAACAGAAGGTGCAAACACACTACGACAAATGAAATGAAATTTATTACTTTAAGTATTACCAATCTCCTTAATGCCCTTGAGGACCCTTTCTTTTGGGAAACCCATTCCCGCATATGCCTCGATTAAAGAAGTAGATGCTGCTTCCCCATTGGCCCACCCATTAGAATCCTGTGAGCAGTTCATGAACAAATAGAAATAAGATCATGATAATAACAAGCCATGGCTAGTCTTGTGCTGAAACACAAAATTTTATATCAGCTACTACCTGGCGTACCAGTGTCGACGGGCCAGCAACATCCAAGTTCCTCATGGCCCGAGCGGATGAGGATTCAGCCTCACCATCACTTTCCCACTCAAACTCATCACTATCGTCGCTATCAGTAATTATAATGCAGTCCTGTGACATGAGTTAAGCATGCCGCAATCAATATTGAAAGCAAACCACTAGCAAAGCAAGAACTTATTGCATCATAAGCCCAGAAAAAAAACACAAATATCACAACTGAAATCTCTAGAGCGAAATCAGCACAGCCAGATTCGGTTCTAGAGTCTCTGAAGAATAAACAAGAAAGAAGAAAAGTCCATCTTTTTATCGAACAAACCCCCTCTACTCCCGTCACAAGACATTACGCTAATCCCTATAAATACACATCAGTACAATTAGAAACAGTTTAAGTTTTTGTTATGGGGATGCCTAACAAATTGAAGTGCGGTAGCTTTCAGAGGTCAAGAAGAATAGTTCTCTGGAATAGTAGAACACATTATGCATAACAGAGCATCCATGGAAGGAAAGTACTCCCTCCGTCCAAAAATAGATGTCTCAAGTTTTTTAAAATTTGGATGAATCTATATACTAAATAGTGTCTAGATTCATCCAATTTTTGGCAAATCTGAGACATCTATTTTGAGACGGAGGGAGTAGCTTTTTTTTTCTTTTTTTTTTCCAAGCAATCCCCAACAAGGGACCGAATTCCACTACCAGAGAGATAACGGAATACAAGAGTACCAGCATCCATTGTGCAAAAGGAAAAAAAAGGAAAGTAGCTGAATCTAAGAAGGTGTAGGTTTGCCACATTGTGTCGCCTGCAATAAGATAAACCAAAAAAGACACCAGTGCTGAACGGCTTGATGATATCCAATGTGTGAAATCCTGAGACATGACCGATGTGTGAAATGCAGAAAAAAGGGCAGTAAACTGACCACATAGTATGAGAAACAGAGTTAGGACTTAGGAGCAACATGAAGTCTGGTGACTGCTATATGGCTAAATCAGAACAGGGCGACCCCATGCTAGGTCCATGATAAATCGAGAAAAGGGGAAAAGATTTTGTTTAGGTTAAACAAACGACCAAAAAGGCAAAAAAAAACCACACACGCAAACCAAATCGTGCAAACAGAAACGAACACAAAGGGTCTGTCTATCCTTGTGTTCCGAGTCAAAGGAAATAGAACGAACTGCAAAAGAGCTCTGTTTTAGAAGAAATTCCTAGGATATACAATCCTCACGTAGAAAATTACTACTTGAGCATTCCCATTATCTATCCTAGTAATAAAATCTTTTGAATCAAGCGGCCCAAAAGCTGCCAGAAGATAGGAAGGGGTGGAGAACCCACCACCATTGTTGAATGACCACACTCTCTGGCCCTCTCTCTGCAGTGAAGATGATGAGGAGGACGAGGAAGAGCAGGGCGGAGTAGAGGCGACGGCCGAGGAGGCGAGCACGAGGAGAGGAGGCACCGACGGCTGCAGAGGAAGAAAGAGAACGCGACGGCGGAGTGGCGAGAACAATGAACAGCGGAGATGAGGAGAGCAGGTCGGCGACGGCCACGGCGCAGGCTCCACCGCCCTTCTCGGCTTTTGACAGGGTAGCAGACGATCGCGCTGCGCTATATGAGAAGTCTGCAGCTCCTGGTGCGGCGTGCTGCCTACTACACGAACCGTTTTTATTCGGTTCCTCGGGAGAGAGAACAGCCAGACACGCGGGACGGGGGCGTGCGGCCTCCTTTTTGGCGCGGGGCTGCACACAACGCCGGCCACACCGGCGCTTGTGCGCAGCGTATATCTCAATGAAAAATAGTGCGGTACAGTTGGTCAATGATATCACTAAATGTAAGCTAGCTGAGCTGTTTATTATTAAGTTTAGTTAGGTTTTGACCAGTCTATACGGTATGTAATAGTTTCTATGTCTATTTTAATAAAATGCGTGTTTTCGAGATGAATTTTGGCCAAAGCTTTGATTAATACTCCCTCTGTTAGGGATTATAAGGCCTATGGACCACTTTGATAGAATTAAGAAAATCAATAAGTCACCCTCTTGATTACGTTATACAAAATTGATATCGCTAGATTCGTATTGAAAAATACTTTCTAATCTTATAAACTTTTTATCAAACAACCCTCGTATGCTTGGACTAATTTTTGGTCAAAGCAAAACCTTAAAATATACGTGCGCTCAGTGTTGATCAAAATTTAGTACAAATGTAGTATCGGTCAAAATTGGATTTCTAAATTTACAAGTGTTCACGTACCAAAAGCCGAATTAAATTATTTACGTCTACAATGGTAATATAGTTATATTGTTGCCAAATAATCTTGATTGCACCTATCATAGCACGAATTTTAACTCTTTGGTGTGGGCTAAGGTTTTCTTACTTTGAAGACGTCTGGACTTTGGACATGAGAAGGTTTAGCAAAATATATAAGGATATGGACGGAAATCTATATCGTTCAACATACCGCGCGTCGAATGATAAAAAGGCGTAATAAACAATGTTAGAATCCATTTAATTATATTAAGTAGTATACTGTACTACCTTAAACTAGTAGTTTGTGCTAAAAAATTGGTAATGTCCCGCTTCAATATTTACTCATTTTGGGCTGTATTTATGGCACATGTTGAAAGAGTATATTTGTTTAATATTGTATCCCATATATGTATACGTGATCAAACTTAGTATAATAAACTTAGAACTAAATTTGTACGTCATATAGATGGTCGGTGAAAATAATGAAACTAGGCTAAGAGAGTCTTCTACCGTTAAGTTTTGCTAGCTTTTTGACTGCTCTATATTGTAGCTAAATATTACTCAGTTCCTTATTCTCCATAAGGCGTGCTCGCCTTTTAAGATAAAACTTTGACCAAAATTTTGACCAAAAATGTCTTGATTATCTTATACAAAATTGATATCCTTGGATTCATATTTAAAAGTATTTTCTAACCATATCAACTTTTCATCAAATACACCCATATATTTAGGCTAATTCTTGTCAAAACAAAACCTAGAATATATGTGTGTTTTGTTGATTAGAATGGAGGTAGTATTGGTCAAATTTGTTTTTTTAATATAAGTGTTTACATAGCAAAATCGAATTAGATTGTTGAGTCTAAAATGGTACTCCGTCCGCTCCATAATAAGTATCATAAATAATTTATACTAAATTAGCGATGCTTAATATGGATCAATATGGATCAGAGAGGTTACTAGTTGTCAAATATTATCTTGATTGCGTCCAACATAAGACGAATTTTAGCTCCTAGATATAGACCAAACTTATTTACTTTGAAATGTCCGACGGCGCGAGGACATGAGAATTTTAGCAAAATACAAAATATAGATGGAAATCGATTATCTTCCAACAATTCCATAAGTCAAAGGATAAAAATGCCTAATAAATCATGTTGGAATCCATTTAATTATATCGGGCATCTCAACGGCCCATCGCAAGACGGACAACGAATCAGTCCAATTCGGTCTGTTTGCGGGGAGATGGAGGACAACTCGTTCGGGATGATCCCGTTTGCGGTGGCCTATGCACCCAACCACCCAAAAAACATTGCACACAAAAAATAAGAAAGAAAAACAGAAAATAACAATAATTGTACAAATATATTAAAAACGGGTATTGTTCCACGTCCAAAATATGCACAGAAAAAACAAGCGGTGTGATGCTGATGCGGGCCGACACCGGTCCTGCTGTATGATGTCGGAAGCCTACTCGCCGCCATCGTCGTCCAGGATCTCTATGAATACTTGTGGCGATGGAGGCTGGCGGCCAGGAGAGCACCGGCGGCCAGTGGAGCGGGATCTTGAGCGGCCATCCACGAATCATGGAGGGCTTTCCCCATGCCCTCCCACTTTTGCTCCTCGTCTAGCTGGGAGGCCAGGATGGCAGCCTCGATATCCTCTTCCTCCATCATTGGGCGCTTCGGCGGCTCGACCTTGACGATGACCTCGTCCTCCGACTCGACCTTCATGGAAACCTGCTGGGGAAAGACATCGACCTCGATGGTGTCGGCGTACCTGTGTCGTGACCAGTCCGGATGGCCTGGCTCTAGTGGGCTAAAGAAATCGAGGATCTCCTCCTCTTGCTGGTCCTCCACACCGGAATCCTCCCAATAGTCCTCGTTGTCGTCATCCAGGTTCTCAAGATGGGTCTCTATGCCCTCGCGGCGAGCATCATGCTTGGCCTTGAACCACGAGTCCTACAATAGGGAGTGGATGGAGTATGTCTGGTCGTGACAAAGATTTGGGAGGGGGGGCGGAATGCTTAGCAGTGAAAAGATCTCCCGCCAGCGCGCAGGGCCAGATGCATAAGTGGCCAAGACGGGGACACAGGCCTAGTTGAGGTGACAGCCTACCGACAGGTGAATGTCCGGCCATGGGCACGACATTCCTGCCTCCGCTAGCGTGAGGTCCACCTCGAGGCTCACATTCACCCGCCGCTCTAAGCAAGGACGTGGCGACGCGAACGCGGGTGGGTAGTGGGAGAAGGAGTTGTGGGTCTATAAACGGGAGAAGGAGACGGAGTGGCAGTGACAGCCACTACCCGAAGACTCGGTCTCGTGGTCGTTGCGGTCGGGCTTGAACCACTTCCTCCATGGCTTCATCATCAACGGTAGCCGGTGGAGAGGGAGCTCTAGCTACGTCGATGGCGAGGAGGGAGTTGGCTAGGGGATTTGACTCGAGTGGACTAGGAGTGGATAGGGACGATGCGCTCCCCACTAAAATGGACGCAACGATGGTTCCCCTCTCCATCGGCCACTGAGGGCTGGGACACATGGAACTGTCGGGAGGACGCGGGGAGTTGTCCATCCCACTACATTCCAGGTCCAATTTTGGGCCGGTTTACACCAAAACAGGCCGATCCTAGATTACGGCTTTGTTTGCAGGTTATCTTTGTTTTGTGGCTTTGGTCTGGTTGGACGGGAACGAACGCGGACGGTCCATTTAAGGGCCACCATTTTGGATGCCCTAAGTTTGTATAAACAATTTGGTAATGTCCCACTTTAATATTTCCCACATTTTGTTCATATAAATTTAGTCAAAATTAATGTTTTTATTAGTTTGACCAAATCAATATCAATAGTTACAACACATGTCCAAAGAGTATATTTTATTCCACGTAAGTGATGAAACTTATTAAGAATAAACTTTCACTTAAATTTGTACATTGTATATTGTGGAATGTAGGTAGTACTCCCTAAAAGTTTGAGATGGTGAAAACCAAGTGAAATGGATCGTCCTAAACTCAGTTTACCGAAGAATGATGAACTTGTGAGGGCAAGACCCTAAATGGACACGGAACATTTGGTGTTCGTTTGGGCCTTCGTATACACGCGGACCATTAATCAATCCTCAACGGGCGATCCAAATGAACCAGAGGCCCCGGACCATTGCATTCTTGGGCTAGGTTTGCGTCTACTTGGCCACACCACAGACAGCACACTTGTCCTCTACGTCCACACCTTACCCGCATGCAGCAATCCTCCACATTGATGTTGGTCCCTCACCTTCTGCGTCAACATTCGTGGTGGCCGCTAACTGCCCTATGCGGCCTCGTGCCTTCTCGCTAACTGCTCTAGACGGTTAACACCACCATCAATGTTGTGGCCACTGTAGCCTATGCTGACATTGATGGCAGGCCTTGTTAAGATGGTAGTGCACGCCCCTTCTCCCCTACCAGGCCAGCACTTGTGTCGATTCCCTCTTTTGGCATAACCTATTTTGGTGGGAATGTGCCCAAGAGGCAAACGATTGTTTATTTTTTTCTTATTCATAATTGTAGTTTATTATTTATGCTATGACTGCTTCGTGTCTTGATTATGAGAATCAAAGAAAAACTTGGTAGCACGTGTAAAGCTATGAATATCAAGTGTTCCTGGTCTCATGGTCATGGCTAGCTCATTTTCAAACATGATCAAGTTTCCTAGCTCATGGTATAGTTAACATAATGAGGATACCATTTGACAATAAAGACACATTGTGATGGCTTAACAAGGATGTTGAACCGATCCAAGCCAAACGATCTACTAAAAAATAAAGGTTGTCATTTAGTCGTTGGTATATCGTTGTTGTTGTCATGTTACTTTAACCTTTGACCATGAGGATATCAGTTGTCATTCATAGTGGAAGGCATGTATTGATTGCATCCCAGCTTCACCTTTCACCGGGTGTTCATAGAGGTGAGCGTGCTCCTTCTCTTCCAAGCTACGAGGGCAGATGAGGATTGCATGACGGGGGGTATTCGTGGACAAGGCTCGCCCTCCAACGACTACAACTAATTCAACAACCATGGCAGTGGCTGCGGACGCGGACGCAACCACGATAATCCATGGTGGTTCAATCCTTGGATAGGCGCCCCCACTCGAGCTCTTCTCATGCAACACACCTAGCTGACACCATCCTCATGGCAGCAGCCATCCCCTTCCCCATGGCAGCCGCATCAATGGCAAGCAGATGCACTAGGCGTCCTCAGTGCTCGCCCCTACAGCTCCATAGGCATATCACACATATGGCCAAGTCAATGGCAACAACATGGCACCCTCCTCTTTGGTAAGCTCGGCGGTCGACCCCACTACTAGGAAAACGGCTATAGGTAATCAGCACATCCGTGGCTCACATGGTTGAAGTGCCCCACGGCTAAAACAGGCGTGCCTAACCTGTGGGCAGTGCCCTACTAATAACTAGAACAACCGTGGCGCACATGACTATAGTGCGCCACAGATGTGTGTGGGCCAGGGCCCTGTTGGCCGCACGCCAAACATCTGTAGCGCACTATAGTCATGTGTGCCACGGTTGTTAGGGTCATCTGTGGCGCACATGGGGCTGGTGCGCTACGCCTAAGCGCATGCCCCCCTCTGCTCTGAAACGGCCACAAACTTCTGTGGCGCACTCGACCTAGTGCGCCACAGGGAGTAGGAGCATCTGTGGCGCACATGGCATAGTGCGCCACAGATGTTTGTACTCCCTGTGGCGCACTAGGGCCGTGTGCGCCACGGATGTGTCGATTTCTTTAGGACAGCACTTTATGTGCACATGTGTGACCACATCCACCACCCCACACTTCACTTTCCCCTTCTTCTTCCTCCTTAAATCTAGTCGGGATCTTCTCCTTCCCATCTCAATTTCTCCACACATTCACCATTTTTAGCATGTAAAACTTGCTTTGTATGTTACATAAGTAATAGAGGAGGTCTCCGGTCTCTCATCTATCCTTCTCCGGTCGACGCGCGCACCTCTCCTTTCCATCTTTCTCGCGATTGGTCTCTCATCTCGGTAAGTTGTCCATGTAAGGATGTGTTCATGTGTATATGGATGATGTGCTCATATGTATGTAGATGATCGATGCTCATGATGTGTGTATGTGGAGAGGATCGATGGTCATATGTGTGTGTATATGGAGAGTATCGATGATGCTCATGCATGTGTGTATGGAGAGGATAATGATATGTTCATGTGTGTATGGATCGGTCTCTCTCTCTCTCTCTTGTGTTTGTATGTGAACAATTTGCCATTTGTTTTGCCAAAATGTTGATTCATTTCCATTTTGGCAAGACTTTGAAATTTCGCAAAGGTCCTAATTTTAGGATAGGTCATGCCGAAATTTTCTATCGACCATTGCATGCATGCATTCATTATGTGGTTCTAACAGACTTCAAAATTGTACCGTGTACATCGTGCAGGCAAAAATGGTCCGCATAATGAGCGAAGGCATTGTGGCTAGATTTTTGAAATATGCGACGGCCGACATGATACGAAATAACAAGACAGATATAATATGTCCGTGCAGAAGATGCAAACTCAATTGGGTGATCGACCCAGATTCCGGGAATCTGCAGGCGCACCTGCTCCGCCATGGTTTCATGGATGGATACACTCGTTGGATAAGCGATGACGTAGATGATGGAGACGGTGAAGAAGGTGGCCAACATGACGATGATCATCATCACGGCGAGAACGGGCGAGATGATGAAGAGTCTCCTGGAGATGGTGAAGGTGCGGAAGCAGACCGGGATGATGATGATCTAGATGCCGGAGGAGCAGACGACGATGGAACAACGTCAGGCTGGGCGCGGGACCCTTATGTGCAAGAGCTGCTTCTCAAGCATACGAGTAACGCCAGGGCTGCCGCTAGAGAGAAAGCCAAGCTTGCGCAACTTGAGAAATACGCGGTTACTCCATTGTATGAAGGATGCAGGCCCGATGATACCCGGTTGAATGTAACGTTCAAGGCTATGGAGATGAAGGCAAAGCACAAATTGAGCGACGCAAGCTTCGACGATATGATGGCATTCTGGCACGATCGTCTCCCGGAGGGGAACACATGTCCAACTAGTATCGAGGATGCCAAGAAAATCGTCTGTCCTCTCGATCTACCGCACGTTAGATATCACGTATGCATCAACGATTGCATCATTTATCGGGGCGAGGACGCGGAGAAAACCACATGTCCGGTGTGCGGCGTGAGTCGATACAAGAAAGGGAAGAAAGCACCTCGAAAAGTGGTATGGTACTTTCCTATCACTCCTCGTCTGCAGCGCTATTTCGCGGACCCTAAGGAAGCGAAGCTCATGCGATGGCATGCGGAAAGGAAGAAGCCAGGAGATGATGATGACCCCGAAAAGGATGAGCTGCTGACGCACCCTTCAGATGCTAGCCAGTGGAAAGCATTGGACCTCGAATTCCCAGAATTCGGTGGAGATTCGAGGAACATCAGGCTTGGTGCAAGCACCGATGGACTCAATCCGTTCGGTAGCCAGAGCAGCACGCACAGCACTTGGCCCGTGTTTGTATGGATGTACAACCTCCCTCCATGGTTGTGCATGAAGAAGAAGTACATACAAATGAGTATGCTAATTCAGGGGCCGAAACAACCTGGTACCGACATCAATCTGTATCTCGGGCTGTTGAAAGAGGAGCTAGCCACGTTATGGGAATCTGGAGCCAATACTTACGACGCCGTCGCACAAGATTATTTCACTATGAGAGCCGCGTTGATCACTACAGTGCAAGACTATCCAGGTTGCGGGTATATCTCGGGGCAGGTTATCCAAGGATTCTGCGCATGCGTTAGGTGCATGGATAACACAAGCTATCTCCAACTAGATAAAGATCCAGGGTCATCGAAAACCGTGTTCATGGCGCACCGGAGGTGGCTCGGCAAGAATGATCCATGGAGAAAACGTGGAGACCTGTTCGATGGCAAATCAGAGACCCGAGGAATCCCAGAGCGTAGGAGCAGCGAAGAAGTGGAAGAGTTGCTGAAAAACTGGAAAGATTGTCCTTGATAATCAAAGAGCACAACTCAGATTTCACGCGTTGGTTTAGGCAGACGCTCCTTGATAATCCCCCGCACTCGCATTCTTCTGACACGGAAAAGATCATATTCACCTTGTCGCAGGGACCGATGCAAAACCTGGTGACCTATCAGGCGTATGATATCAACGGCTACACATTCTACACGGAGGAAAAGGACAACAAGTGTGATTATCAGAACTCAGGCGTAACGTCGGAATTCTACACCGATGACAACGTGAAGTAAAGATTCTACGGAAGAATCGAGGAGATCTGGGAGCTCGACTACTGTGGAGAAAAGGTGCCGATGTTCCGTGTCAGATGGGCAAAGAGCGTCGAAAGAGAAGACCGGTATTTCACAACCATGGTTATACCCGAAGCAGCCAAATCCAAGGCCGCCGGTGCAAACGTGGCCGCGAAAAATGAACCATGGGTACTGGCTACCAAAGTGGACCAATGTTTTTTCATTACCGACCCGACAAAGCCTAGTCGTGTTGTCGTGAGGAGAGGAAAAAGAAACATCATCGGAATGGATGGAGTCGCCAACGAGCAAGACTTCGACCAGTACGGCGACCCAAAGATTGAAGATGACGACGACTACGATGCAGCAACATACATCACAAGAAGAAAAAGGACAACCCTACCCAAAAAAGGTAGCCCGTTCAAAAGAAGAAACATTAAAGTGCCGGGGCTAAATTATTCAACCGCGACAAAGAAGGGAAAAAAGATTGTAAAACGCTAGCTCAAAAGATATTGTAAAACGCGTGGTCGAAAAAGATTGTAATATTTATGGACAAATTATTATGACATATTTGAAGCATATTTAATTTGTACCACTTTTATGACATATATTATCACTTTTGGGCATTTTTGGAATATTTAAAAGTATTTTAAAAACAAAACAAAACATTTGTATCATATATCACCACTTTTGGGCATTTTTTGGAACATTTAAAAGTATTTTTAAAATAAAATTAAAAAATGTGGCACCAGGATTCGAACCTGGGTGCTAACAAGTTTAGAATAGAGCAGTGGGAGGAACCAGTGGGGTAAGGCAGTGCTAGTGTTAGCAAAGGGGGTGGCATCCCTCTTATCTGACTAGTCCTACTCACTTAGGCGTAGCGCACCCTGGCCAAGTGCGCTACGGTTATCCGTAGCGCACTTGGCCAGGGTGCGCTACGCCTAAGTGGGTAGGACTAGTCACCGTGAGCCAGGCCCTCCCCATCGTCGTCCTCAGACACATCGTCCCCATCCCCATCCCCATCCCCGCATCGTCCCCATCCCCATCGAGGCGCCGCCGCCGCCGCATCCCAAGAGGAGGAGGCCGCCACGCCAGGAGGAGGAGGCCTCCACGCTAGGAGGAGGAGGAGGCCGCCTTGCCCGCGCGCTCGTTCCGTGGAGGAGGAGGTCGGTGGCGGCGAGGTTCCTGCAGAGTCGGCTCCGCTCCTCCGACGGCAAGGCGCTCTGCCGCTCCCTCCCCCTCGTTACCTCGTCCGCCAGCCCTCGTCGTCGTCATCTCCCCCTCTCTCCTCGAGCAATCTCAGAGGTGAGCTCTGCCCCTCCCCTCTATCCTTCTCCCCCTCTCTCCTCGAGCAATGGTTAGGGTTAGCACCTGATAATTTAATTGATGCCTCTGACAGTGATCAAATTATGTTCTAGATGTACTAGATGTCCATCAAATTATGTTCTAGATCAAATTATGTTCTGTATCTATTTTCCTGGACCGAGGACTTGGCTTTGCCTTGTTGTTTATCTAGTGGTTCTTCCTAGGTGTGTTCAACTGTTAGCAATCTATATGTCTGATGTTCAAATTCTCAATTAAATGCTCTGTTATAGTTATTTTTTCCTTCATGATTCTGTTGCATCTGGTTAGGTAGGTCTTGTAGGGGTTCGTAGCATGGAAAACAAAATTTTTCTATCGCATACAAACAAACAAGCCAAGATCTATCTATTAGATTGTAGCAACGAGTCGATGGAATAACTTACCCTCGAAGATTCCAAAGCGGTTAACGAGAGCAGATTCTCGTGGGTGATGTAGTCGTACTCTTTCCGATCTCAAGATCGCGTAGACGATCCTTCCGGCGCCACGTTCCGGCAGCGCTCCCGCAGTCGGTCACACGGTCGGTACTCGACGAAGACCTTCCTCTCCCTTGTTCCAGCAGGCAGCGGAGGTTGTAGCACTCTCCTCGTGATTCTGGCAGCACAACGGCGTGGTACCGGAAGTAGAGGGGAGATCCCGCAGGGCTTCGCCTTAAGCCGGAGCGAGTATGGTGGAGTATGAGAGAGAGCTATTAGTGGTCTAGGGTTTAGACACACCAATTAGAAGGCTCTAAACCAAAGGCTAGTGCAATTAGAAGCTCTAAACCAAAACGGCTCTAAACCGAAGATTAGAGGATAGGAACTTGTGTGTCTAGAGGAGGAGGCCCTGCCCCTCCTTTTATGGGTGGAGAGGGCCGGCGGCCAAGGGGAGGGAGGGGAGTCCCTCCCCAACTCGGCCTAGGTGGTGCGCCGGCTTGGAGAGGAGGGACTCCTCCCCCAAGTCGGTTTCAACCTCCTCTTGCTTGTTTCCCACAGTTTCCTGTTTTAGCCGTTTGACTTTTAAACTGGCCATTTGACTTTTCTGTTTTAGGATTCAATTTAATTCTTTATTTGGAACAGCAAGAACACTTAGTACATGATGCAATCATTCAATATGTAATGACACATTCATGTACCCTCCCCCCGGAGTGCCGGACAATCCGGAACCTTCTAGAACATTCCCGATGAAAACACCGGAATCATTCCCGAACTCCGAAACGGGACTTTCCTTATATGAATCTTATTCTCCGGACCATTCCGGATCACCTCGTGATATCCCGGATCCCATCCGAGACTCCGAACAACATTCGGTCTCTTTCTCATAATACCATAACTACTCAAACAACGTCGAATCCTTAAGTGTGTCTCCCTACGGTTCGTGAATTATGCGGACATGATCGAGACACTTCTCCGAACAATAACCAATAGAGGAATCTGGAAATTCATATGGCTCCCACATATTTCTACGATTACTTTGCGATCGAATGAACCACTTACATACGATACCAATTTCCCTTTGTCTCACGATAGTTTACTTATCCGAGGTCATGATCGTCGGTATCTCTGCATACCTAGTTCAACCTCGTTACCGATAAGTACTCTTTTCTCGTTCCCGTGATATGTGATCCCTTGTGAGCCAGTCACATGCTTGCAAGCTAATTGGATGACATTCCACCGAGAGGGCCCAGAGTATATCTATCCGTCATATGGATGGACAAATCCCACTCTTGATCCATGTGTTTCAATCAATACTTTCTGAACACTCAATGCCACCTTTATAGCCACCCTGTTACGGTGTGGTGTTTGATGACATCAAAGCATCCATCCGGAAAAGGTGATATGCATGATCTCATGGTCGAAGGAATTAGGTTACTATGTATCAGAAAGCATATAGCAATTGAACTATTGAAATGACTTGATCTTTATGCTACGCTTATCTACAGGAGTATGTCCATCACATCATTCTCCTAATGATATGATCCTGTTGTTAATAACATCTCTATGTTCATGATCAGGAAACCATGATCATATATTAACCAACAAGCTAGTTTAACAAGAGGCTTTACTAGGGACTCTTATTTTAGTTTACAAATCACACAAGTATTAATGTTTCCGGTTAATACAATTATAGCATGGTATGTAAACATTTATCATAAGTGTGAAGATATGATAATAACCACTTTATTATTGCCTCTTGGGCATATCTCCAACAGTCTCCCACTTGCACTAGAGTCAATAATCTAGTTTCAAACCTTTGTGTATTCAACACCTATGGCTTTCCGGTGTTGTATGTACACGATTGCTAGTGGTCAACTGATCTCCGGATCTGACACTTCCAGGTCCGTGTGTAATTGCATGTCTTTGCATCTCTACGCATCACTCATTCTCTAATGAGATGGCTTCGTACAAATTTGGTCCTTTGGTGTGACCTTTAGTTCTTTGGGGTTAAAACCATGTTGATAATATTGTCGTACAATATATCTTCATAGTATTATCCCACTGTGAACTACACCTAGTTTGATAACAAACTACTTGACACAAATGCCCTCTTTAGCTGCTAAAATAGCAGTCATATACTTAGCCTTTTGTTGTAGTATCTGTCACAATGTCTTAACTTTGGAACTCATCCAAATCCATTATGGAACTCACTTTCCATTATATTGTGCCACCCTTAGTTTAGATTGAGATAAACTTAATTTGTACTTTGTGACAAAACTAGTATCAATGTAGTACTTTTACAATGAACTAACCATCTATTTGTCACTTCTACAAATAATATACTCTTAGTTCTTCCAAAAGATCATAAGAATATCCTTACTATTGTCCAATGATCATTTTATGAATCATTCTGGTATATGCTCACAACATTTAGAGCATAGGACATATCTGGATTTGTACATATCATAGTATGATTGATATAAATACTCTTTGTGATTTCATACATCAAGTATCAATCTATACTTGAATCTTTGTTTCACTTACCAAGTGTCAATATACTTGAATATATCATCAATATTGAACACATTCAATCGTTTCTGTGCGACAAGAACCTCTCTTGTAGTTTCTATATTGAACTCATTCAATATCTTGTCTATGTACTTCTGGCACAACCATATTAGCGTCTATTGATGCCAAATATTTGGGTTTTGCCTAAGTCTTTCATCGGGATGAAATTCTTAATATGTGTTAATAAAAGATACATCATTTCCAATCAACAATATGTCTTCCACATAATGTATTAGAAACATGTCTTAGCGCTCCCACTTAATTTCTTGCAAATGCAATCATCTTCATCGTCTCTAATGAACTTTTAAACTCCTTTAACAGTTTCATCACAGTGAAGATTCCAACTCCGCGATGCTCACTTCAACCATTGAAGTTTGCATATGCTTTTAGCATCCTTTTGAATTAACAAAACCCTATGGATTGTGTTATGCACATGTCCTAGGTAACGATTATATTAGAACTTGTTTTGTTTATTCAACTACCATATAACAAATTATATGTAGTGGTTGCTACATTAATCCGTCTAGACTAAATATCACTATGAAAGATCAAATCTTGTCATAGTCAACCTTTGAACATTTTGTGAACTCTTTCCCAACATGTCGACTATTTCATAGATGTAAAACATCCATGTCTATTTCTTTATAGATCTAGACACAACTGTAAGGTCTTACACCTTTCTCGAGGGTCTTTCAAGTTCAAAACTTGATTTCTCGTGCATGGAACTATCACGGATTTTATGGTTTCAAGCCATTTGACGGAATCAGGGCTCATCATCGCTTCTTTGCATGTAGTCGGATCATTATTGTTAAATAATGATTTAACTCTCAAATCTTGGTATTTGATTGTTCATCCGACCTACTCGTTTCAATAGGAACTTAGATCTCCGCGACCACAACCTTTGAGGTACGCGAGCCATGAGCATTGTTGCTAACTCCGGAACACTTTTCGGAGCTGCGCAACTTTGCACATATAGCTAAGATTCTTTTAACCTTATCAAAGTTCTATTGTCCTCCCACTTAACTTTTCACGAAAAATTCCTTCTCAAAGAAACTTGACGTTCTAAGTGACAAACACTTTTGTCTCCGGTGTTTATGGAGGAACACTTTAACATTTATACAAAGACAGGTTCATCCGACTTTGGTTACACACATCTTTCTTATGCATAGCATACCAATGTTTTAAGAAAGGACTACTTGGGTTTTATCCCAAACCATAACCTTATATGGTGTCATTTCAACGGATTATGATGGAGCTCTTTTCAGTGGAAAAACGGTAATCTCTAAAGCTTTTAATCTTTAAAATATAATGGCAGTTTTATGAATTATACCTTTGATCTAACCATGTCAAACAAGGTTTAATTACATATCTCGAACGTTCCATACTCTTATGGTGTTTCGGAAATGCAAATCCACGGAACGATTCCTTAAATCTTAGGTATTATGCTAAACTTGTAACTTAAATATCTTCCTTTATGATCTTATCATAAACTATTCATATTCTTGTTACAATGTTTTTGCACTTCATCTTGAAAGTCTTTGAACTTTTCAAGTGTTTCATACTTCATCCTTATTAAGTAAATATTCATATATTCACTCAAATTTTCGGAGAAAGCATATGAAGTTGAAATCCATCGCTCTTGACTACACATAATGGATTTTGTACAACAATATGTACAAGTTCCAATAAGCTAGTCATTCGTTCCCTTTTGGCCTATGAACGAAGTTTTAATTATCTCTAGGAAAAGTTTCACAAGCGTTATTTGATCAAAATCAAAAGACTCCAAAATTCCATCCACATGGAGTTTCTTCATGTTTTCTTTCCAATATAATTTAAACGGCGATATCACTTCCTAAGTGATATTTCAATCAATTTGTCTTTCGACATTTTTAGCACTAGTTTTATGGATGTGATTTCTCCAACGAGATTTGTGAATCATCCATCTTTTATGAATTACGGAAATTATTTGAACAACCCTTTTGTTCTCATAATACCTGATAAAACAAATCTTGAAGGCAAGCTTTGATGTTTAACGAGCAACACAATAACCCTTTATTTGTTCTCGATGAACATCATCACATATTCTTTTGCTAGTTACTTAGGCCATTGTAGTTCATGAATTGTGTTGTTTCGTATGACGATTCACACCAACAAATTCAGTATCAAATACTTGAGAACCACATTGTTTAATAAGCAAAGAATATAGCCATAACATGTATATCATCTATATACTTAAGCTGAACAATTCTAGTCTTTTCCTTTCTGCCATATACTTATGAGATTTTCTTTCAATATTTCCTTTTCTGTTTGAAAGAATCTATCAACATCAATAGTGGAGTCATACATATGACACATAGTCCAAAACATGTATAGTCAAATACCAATGTCTTTGGACTTGCACTTTGAAGTAGATCACCATCATCAAATGTTTGGTGTTCTTTCAAATTCCTTTATTTAGTAATCTCTTGGTGTAGTAAACATTTTACCTACATCAAATATTCATCCTTATCATGGAATCGTCCATGATCAAACTACCTTTAGCTTATAACGATGAATTACGAGTATAATGTTGCTATCCAAAACCTTTTGGAGGATTAGGACAACAAGTGTCTACAACCCTTTGCAAATTCTCATCAAAATATGAGAACATGAACTTTGCCATATTATACTCTATCATGTTGCAACCAAAACTTCGTTTCAGATATCACAATATCTTCCACACATCATGGTTTCTGAAACAACTCTTTCAGATCCTAGATAACCTTGATATTAAGAGAAACCTTTGAATATCAAGAATCATGGAGACAAACATGATACTTATATACTAACACTTGGAATTGTTACTCTTGATTTAATACTAATTATTAAACTTCATGGAGTAACCAGAACTTACTGAAAGTTTGCAATAGGACTTTTAAACTTTAGATTAACACTTCAAAACAATACGATACCAGTTCGTAAAGTAACTAACCAGAATTCTATAGTTCTATCATCTCAATTATAACTAAGCGCAAGGTGGTAAACGGATGCCAATGACTACAACAACTATGCAAATTCACTTTGATTTAGTTTATGATAAATTGAGTTCTAATTAATAATTAAATTAATCTAGGTGAACTCCCACTCAAAACAATATCCCTCTCATTGTTTTAGTGATCACACGAACCAAATCCACCATATCAAAACCGATCATCACGAGAGTTGATATAGTTTCAATGGCGAACAATCAACATGTTCATCATATCTACTATATGACTCATGCTCTACCTTTCCGTAATCCGTGTTCCTGAGGCCATGTCTGTACATGCTAGGCTCGTCAAGATCAAACCTTAGTTTCCGCATGAGCAAATCTGGCTTGCTCACGTTGTATACACTTGTAGAATCTAACACACCCGATCATCATGTGGTGCTTCGAAACAACAAGCTTTAGCAACGGTGCTAACTAAGGGTGAACACTTTGTGACTTGAAATTCATGTGCATGAGGGATCATCTTATAATGCTACCGTCGTCTACTAAGCAATACAAGATGCATAAAGGATTAACATCACATGCAATTCATAATATGTGATATGATATGGCCTTTCTTCTTTGTGCTTCCGATCTCCATCTTCAAGCACGAACATGATCTCCATCATTACCGGCATTGCATCAAGGTCAATGACGCTGCTCCATGGTTGTCGTCCACCGGCTTCAACTATTACAACTACTTTGAATAGACACGCGGGTCTTAACAGAAAATAAAGACAACCATATGGCTCCTGCCGGTTGCCGACTTACAATAAGGAACATTGCATACATTATATAATCAAAATCATGGCCATATCACATCACTGCACACCCCTGCAAAACAAAGTTAGACGCCTCTACTTTCTTTGCATATTTTACGTGGTTTGGGGCTTTCAATAAGTGTCGTTCTAACTTACGAACAAGAACCACAACATTGATACTAGTATTGTTAATCACCCGTTGTAAATTGGATCTTAACTATGCTACGAGAAACAGGCACCCGCAAATCCACTTATGCAATACAAGTTGCATGTCAAGCGTGGAGCAAGTCTCATGAACGATGTCATGTAAGGTTAGCCCGGGCCGCTTCATCCCAACATACCGCAAGATGCAAAGTACACAAGAAGCAATCAACAATAAAAGCATCAACGCCCACAATGACCATTGTGTTCTACTCGTGCAACAGATCTACATATAGACACGGCTCTGATACCACTGTAGGGGTTCGTAGCATGGAAAACAAAAATTTTCTATCGCATACAAACAAACAAGCCAAGATCTATCTATTAGATTGTAGCAACGAGTCGATGGAATAACTTACCCTCGAAGATTCCAAAGTGGTTAACGAGAGCAGATTCTCGTGGGTGATGTAGTCGTACTCTTTCTGATCTCAAGATCGCGTAGACGATCCTTCCGGCGCCACGTTCCGGCAGCGCTCCCGCAGTCGGTCACACATTCGGTACTCGACGAAGACCTTCCTCTCCCTTGTTCCAGCAGGCAGCGGAGGTTGTAGCACTCTCCTCGTGATTCTGGCAGCACAACGGCGTGGTACCGGAAGTAGAGGGGAGATCCTGCAGGGCTTCGCCTTAAGCCGGAGCAAGTATGGTGGAGTATGAGAGAGAGCTATTAGTGGTCTAGGGTTTAGACACACCAATTAGAAGGCTCTAAACCGAAGGCTAGTGCAATTAGAAGCTCTAAACCAAAACGGCTCTAAATCGGAGATTAGAGGATAGGAACTTGTGTGTCTAGAGGAGGAGGCCCTGCCCCTCCTTTTATGGGTGGAGAGGGCCGGCGGCCAAGGGGAGGGAGGGGAGTCCCTCCCCAACTCGGCCTAGGTGGTGCGCCGGCTTGGAGAGGAGGGACTCCTCCCCCAAGTCGGTTTCAACCTCCTCTTGCTTGTTTCCCACAGTTTCCTGTTTTAGCCGTTTGACTTTTAAACTGGCCATTTGACTTTTCTGTTTTAGGATTCAATTTAATCCTTTATTTGGAACAGCAAGAACACTTAGTACATGATGCAATCATTCAATATGTAATGACACATTCATGTACCCTCCCCCCGGAGTGCCGGACAATCCGGAACCTTCTAGAACATTCCCGATGAAAACACCGGAATCATTCCCGAACTCCGAAACGGGACTTTCCTTATATGAATCTTATTCTCCTGACCATTCCGGATCACCTCGTGATATCCCGGATCCCATCCGAGACTCCGAACAACATTCGGTCTCTTTCTCATAATACCATAACTACTCAAACAACATCGAATCCTTAAGTGTGTCTCCCTACGGTTCGTGAATTATGCGGACATGATCGAGACACTTCTCCGAACAATAACCAATAGAGGAATCTGGAAATTCATATGGCTCCCACATATTTCTATGATTACTTTGCGATCGAATGAACCACTTACATATGATACCAATTTCCCTTTGTCTCACGATAGTTTACTTATCCGAGGTCATGATCGTCGGTATCTCTGCATACCTAGTTCAACCTCGTTACCGATAAGTACTCTTTTCTCGTTCCCGTGATATGTGATCCCTTGTGAGCCAGTCACATGCTTGCAAGCTAATTGGATGACATTCCACCGAGAGGGCCCAGAGTATATCTATCCGTCATATGGATGGACAAATCCCACTCTTGATCCATGTGTTTCAATCAATACTTTCTGAACACTCAATGCCACCTTTATAGCCACCCTGTTATGGTGTGGTGTTTGATGACATCAAAGCATCCATCCGGAAAAGGTGATATGCATGATCTCATGGTCGAAGGAATTAGGTTACTATGTATCAGAAAGCATATAGCAATTGAACTATTGAAATGACTTGATCTTTATGCTACGCTTATCTACAGGAGTATGTCCATCACATCATTCTCCTAATGATATGATCCTGTTGTTAATAACATCTCTATGTTCATGATCAGGAAACCATGATCATATATTAACCAACAAGCTAGTTTAACAAGAGGCTTTACTAGGGACTCTTATTTTAGTTTACAAATCACACAAGTATTAATGTTTCCGGTTAATACAATTATAGCATGGTATGTAAACATTTATCATAAGTGTGAAGATATGATAATAACCACTTTATTATTGCCTCTTGGGCATATCTCCAACAGGTCTTATCAGAGACAAGTTACAGCAAGAACTGAATACAATATTTGTCTTGTTCCAATGGAGTTTCTGTGTTGTTCATGGTCTCTGTGTTGTTCATGGAGTGCATCATCCTTTGTTGTTGTTGTTGACACTACTGACAATATAGCAGTAAATTTTTTTTGCTGTTGTTGTTGTTGATTGTAATAAGCAATAGTCTACATCATGGTTGTTGTTATCCCATGATTAGCAGTTGAGGTTAGCCCATGATTAGAGTGGTTTCAGAGTGGTTTCAGAGTGGTTTCAGAGATATAGGTAGTTGACAGAGATACAATTGTATGCTATTGATGAACATTTTTAATTGTCCTTGGATTATGCTGTCGATATATATATATATATATATATCACTAATGATGCAAGCTTAATTTAGATTGACCTTGGATTATTCAGTACACCAAGGTTTAAATGCTCAAGTACTTCTAGTTCTAGGTATTAATTTAAATAAGAGAGTGCGAAAGCTGATGCTTCAGGGTTGTACAACATCTGGTTTTGCACTCCTGGGTCGACACTTAATTTTTTTTAAAAACTCTGTTGACACATAGGTTCAGATTTATCTCTGTTGACAGTATTGACACATTAGGGTTCAAAGTAGTGCAGGAGGTTGTTGACACATTAGGGTTCAGAGTAGTGCAGGAGGTTATATGATCATGTTTGTGCCCCTGACTGAATATGGTAGCTATTCTGGTGTTCTGGTTCCTCCATTTTCTTTGTTCCATTATGCCCATAGATGTGGTAGCTGTTCTAGTGTTGGTGTCCCTTGCAAAACTTGCTGTCATCTGGTACATGATAGCACCTGTTGGTATTGTGTGGTCCTAAGAATATTTTGTGGATGAACTACAAAATATGTGATAGTGTACTGTACTTGTCCACTCAATGCATGGACTCCATATGAGGCATCTGTGCAACTAATCTGTTACTATGTCATATTTTTTTAGCTTGTAGATTAATATAGCACTAGATGGTCATATATTCTTTAACCCAAGCATGAAATAAAACATCACTCATGCATCAAGTCCAGTAATTTTTGCTGAAACAGATTTATTGTGTGCTGGTTGTGCAGTTGTGCTGGCTATACTGGGCCATTTATGCTGGTTGTGCTGGCTATGATGGCCATTTATTGTGTGCTAGCTATGCTGGCCATATATATGTAGGTTCTTGTATGAAACGAGTCACGATTTTTGCCGGAATGTTGATTAACTTCCGTTTCGGCAGAAATCGGGCACTCCTAGTTTAAGAAAATTAGCAAAGGTCATGCCGGATTTTTCCGTGCATTTAACCAATTATTTGTTTTTTATTAGTGCAAAGATGTGTGACAACGACGAGGCTGGATGTTCTAAGCGCATCAGCGCTGAAGGAGAACTCAGACCTCCGAATAAACAATTGACATTCTGGGAGGCGGCCCAGCGGCTAGAAGACGATGAAGAATACCATCCTTCGGAGAGCGAGGATGATGAGATGGAAGACGCGGAGGAAGAAGCCGAAGGAACGGCGGACGATGAAACCACTGATGGCGGCGAGGGCACAGGGAGTGGTAGCAACCCTCCTAAGAAGAAGAAGAAGAAGA
This sequence comes from Avena sativa, assembly GCA_916181665.1. NCBI lineage: Eukaryota > Viridiplantae > Streptophyta > Magnoliopsida > Poales > Poaceae > Avena > Avena sativa. The sequence continues at coordinate 385,373,980 of OV702284.1, forward strand.
AGAAGAAGAAGAAGAAGAAGAAGCCGAAGGACCGGCGCCCGAACACGGTCGGCACAGTCAGGGAGGAAATTACCGAAGTGAGCCCATCAGGGGTTCCTTTGGAGCCCGCCCTTGTCGTCAAAGGGTACGGTGGGCAAGTGGCGGCAATCACCCGGACAACCATCTCGATCAACACCGAGAATCTCCGGCATAAAGATAATGGCCACTTGCGCACACTCCTCTTCGAGAAGCTGCACGCCAGATACAAGTTCCCCGCTAAGTATCAGAACACAAATTATCATGGGAACGAAGTAAACAAATCCGCCCTCACAAAGATGAGCACCGCCCTGGCCAGCTGGAGAACCCGGATAAAGAAGAAGATCTATAAAGAAGGCAAAAGTCTCGAGGAGATCCAGAAGATTGACCCGCAGATCACCGAAGATCAGTTTCGGGAGTTCAAGGAGAGGTGTGAATCCGAAAGAGCCCTGGCCAATAGTAATCGGGGAAAGGTGCTGCAGGCGATGAATATAGGTCATCACCATCTCGGATCTGGTGGATACAGAACCGCGGAGGCCAAATGGAATAAGGAGGACGAAGAGTATAGATCCAAGGGGATAGAAAACCCCTTTGCTAAATTCGAACCCGGGCTGGTTCGAAACTTCATCAGGGCCCGTTACCATGTGGACCCAAAAACCAAACAACTCACCGCGGATCCTGCGGTGAAGGAATTCGAGGAAATTGTGGTAAGTATAATCTAATTACCGCGGATCAACACGATTGCAATCTAATCGATGATCTAAATGATTCACTGTTACTTCTTCTGCAGGAGGAGGAAATTGTTGCTAGTCATGGATACCAGGGTTCCTCATCCCAGGGTCGACGGCGGCCACCCGGTGGGATAACCCTTTTAACAGGGCGATGAACCGGGCCAAGAAAATAGAGCCGGTTACGAAGAAGCCGTCGTCGGCTGGCCGTCTGGCCGGCCTCGGGGGTAAGAATTGGGTGGATCATTTTGGTCCACCACCGAGGACGCATGTGGCGCCGTCGGGAAGGAGCGAGGAGGAAAACCGAGAGGTTCAAGAACTTAAGGCACAAGTGGCGCGGATCCCGCAGAACGTCCAAGACAACCTGGTAATCACCCTCACGTCCTTCCTGCCTACCTTGGTGGAGTCAATAGCGAACTGGAGTGCGGGTGGTCGAGTAGGGCCATGCCCGATTCCAAGCATGGCCAGCAGCCACTCGAACAACGCGGCGCCGATGAATCAGGCGAACTACGTGTTCGTGACTCCGCCCGCTAGCACCGCGGCGCCGCAAGTGTTGGTGACTCCCCCTGCCATCACCGCGGCGCCGGAGTACATGTTGGTGCCCCCCTGCCATCGTCGCGGTAGCACCGGAGCTCCAAGCACCCGTCGGTAGGGAGAATACACCGGCGGCCAGCACCGCGCCATCAAGCAGCCCTTCCGTCTCTTGCACGCCCGTCGCCGTATGCGGTGCGTCAACATTAGCCGATCTCGGCGCCATCACGGTAAACAAATTGCTTTAATTACCGCCTTTCATGCCATCTATTACTCTTATGGCATCTCGCTCTGACGACGCCGTACATGTTTTCCGCAGACGGATGTTCCTTGCACTCTCTTATGCTACGTGAACAACGAGCTGAGGGATGTTGCCAAGGGTACCATCGTTCAACCCTTGCAGCGCACGTTCCACTCAAAGCCGATGCCAGATAGCGTGCACAGGGTTAAAATTAGTCGGGTGCTAAGGGGCTGCGACGACCTGGAACCTCCCATTCAACCCCCAGGAGCGGATGAAGAAGAGCCGTATGTCCTCAGAAGTTGCTTCGGCTTATTCTTGCTATGGCCAAAGAGCATGATCCGTTTGGGGACGGCGGGGGCCATCACGCCACAGACAACAGCACCGCCTGTCGTGCCAGCGACAAGCGGTGGCAAGGCCCCCTTACCGCCCTCGCCGTCACCTCCACGCGGTGGGTCGGATGATCATGTTGATGATATGCACATGGCGCAGGATCTGGCCGAGGACGACGAAGACTGGAATGATCACTTCTTCAGCACTCAGTTTGGCAACGAAGAAGACCTAGCTGGTGGCCCCACAGAGAAAGCCACTATCACCAAGCGTCTGTTTGGTTCTCAGGAGACGCCTCCAGCTTGCGCCTTTACAGAGCCAGCTGATACAACCAACCGGCCCTTTATTCTAAGCCCTGACACACTACATAGGGCGGGCGGTGCTCAGATTGTGGTGCCTGCCCGCTCTCCAAAAGGAAAAAAGGGCAGGAAAAGAAAATCTAGCAGCTCGAGCCAGCCGGTGGCGTCAACAACTACGAATCCGATCAGGTTTCGGGACGGGCCACCAAGACCCGAGGGAATCATGTGGAGGATTCATGTGGCGGGTGAGCCCATGCTACCTAAGAATTTGCGGAAGCTCGCCAGTTCAGAACTGCAGAGTGTGCATGACGGCGTGCTGACGATAGAGAGACGCCTTCTATCGGAGAAAGATCCCTCGCACCCGGTATTCGTGGTTAAGGTGCCACCAGGCTTGGGCTTCATCGACAATGCCCCTGCGGATCTGTTCTTCCTGCGGTTCGACGACATCTTCAATATGTTCCACCTATACCCGCTGCACTATACCATGGTCCGTCTGTTTTCTCTCAGCCTGGCCATGCAGATCATTAGAGAGAACACACCGGGCATCGCTATAGTGGACCCCTACTACATGCGTGACGGCTGCTTGGGTTCCCCCGCCGAACGACGTATCGTGGCCTCGTACCTAAAAAGAATCCTCGTGGCGAACAAGACAAAGGAATACATTCTCGTGCCTTACTTTCCCGAGTAAGTCGTTATTCACTCGCCACCGTCGATTGGCTTTATTAGATCATCATCATTCTTTTTCCAACACATTCCATTTGAATTTTTTGCGCAGAGATGAACACTGCACGCTCATCTCCTTATCGCCGAAGCATTCCCACGCCACGTATTTCGACTCGGGGAGTCTAGAAAAGAAGAAAAACTACGACAAGATCAAGGAAGTTCTAGATGATGCTCTCACTGGCTTTGCCTCGACGGAAGGCACCACCTTCGTGCGTACGAAGGTCAAGTTCGGCAGGCACGTCTTCAACCACGTAACGGAGTTCCCCTGCGTGAAGCAGCCGGAAAACAGTAAGAAGGAAGCCTACTACGCACTCCATCACATGAGGGCGTTCCTACTTGACCAGCAAAATTCTACACTGCCAGATCATCTCAAACAGTGGGCCGAAGCAAAGGCCAAGATCAATGATTCGGATATTAGACAAGAGATGTATCGCATCCATCAGCAGTTTGGGGCAATCATCTTTCGTGATGTCATGACTTCGGGGGGGATCTTCTACGGAGGAAATATCCCGAATAACCGTGACATAGAAGATCGCCTAGAGATGCAGGGTGACTATAGGAAGTTCATGACGAGACATGGCGTCCTCCCGTTCCCTAAGCCGAGCCAGAAGGCTTGATGTTGGCCTAGTTGTAGTTACAAACTATAGATGACCTTTGTGTGTGTGTGTGGACGACAAGTGAACTTATTTTGCTTATTATTATATATCAATCAATGCTTGGTTTTTTTGCTTACTCTTTGGTCCTTTGCTCAATTTGGTCCTTCTTTTTTTCCTTACTCTTTTTTCAAGAATAATGCCGATGATTGAAATGTCGTGGCACACTATATATGTGAATGTGCTACGATGGGACTGTGAGCCTTGTGATATGCACAAGTCCAGGTCTTGTGCATCCTACTTGGCTCACCGTTCCATCGTAGCATATTCCTGTGTCCAACGACCTATGTATATATATGAGGCATTCTTTTCGAGTTATTTTTGTCTTTTTCGAGAATATGCCGATGATTGTAATGTCGTGGCACAATATATATATGAATGTGCTATGACGGGATAGTTAGCCTTGTGATATGCACAAGTCCAGGAATTGTGCATCCTACTTGGCTAACCGTTCCGTCATAGCATATTCCTGTGTCCAACGACCTAGCTAGTTATATATGAGGCATTCTTTTCAAGCTACTTTGGTCTTTTTCGAGAATAATGCCGATGATTGAAATGTTGTGGCACACTATATATGTGAATGTGCTACGATGGGATTGTACGCCTTGTGCTATGCACAAGTCCAGGTGTTGTGCATCCTACTTGGCGTACGGTTCCATCGTAGCATATTCCTGTGTCCAACGACCTATGTATATATATGAGGCATGCTTTTTGAGTTACTTTGGTCTTTTTCGAGAATAATGCCGATGATTGAAATGTCGTGGCACACTATATGTGAATGTGCTGCGATGAGATTGTTCGCCTTGTGCTATGCACAAGTCCAGGTGTTGTGCATCCTACTTGGCGAACAGTTCCATCGTAGCATATTCCTGTGTCGAACAACCTAGTTATATATGAGGCATGCTTTTTGAGTTACTTTGGTCTTTTTCGAGAATAATGCCGATGATTGAAATGTCGTGGCACACTATATGTGAATGTGCTGCGATGGGATTGTCCGTCTTGTGCTATGCATAGGTCCAGGTGTTGTGCATCCTACTTGGCGGACAGTTCCATCGTAGCATATTCCTGTGTAAAACAACCTAGTTATATATGAGGCATGCTTTTTGAGTTTGGTCTTTTTGATTTAGGAGTACTTTCTATAAGTGTATCTTCATATGCGACTTTAATTATATATGTTTTTTTTCAATAATCGGTTAATTATTATTGTCAACTTATAGATGACGTGGTACGTTGTGTACAAGGGACGGGTTCCCGGAGTCTACGATGATTGGGAAGACTGCCGGAGACAGGTGCACCGTTTCAGCGGCAATAGCTACAAAGGGTACAACACTATGGCGGAGGCGGAAGCTAGATACACGCGCTATCTAGCGGGAGTTAGGACAAGGAACCGGATGAAGACCTACACCTTCGTCGCGGCGGTGATCATGCTTATCTTCTTTGGTTATTTATCCCGCGTTTGTGTCTAGCTAGCTAGTTTAGATGTCTAGGCGAGCTTCCGAGCTCTAACTTGTTCGATCACCACATGTATTCGCATGTTACCAACTACTACTTTGTAACATGATCGAAACAATGTAACTTAGACTATGTATTCATGTATGAGACTTATCTATATGTATTTGTTTCAATCTTGTTTTTCATATTGAGTATTTATATATATAATTGTATATCTTGTATCTGTGTGTATATCTGCTGTAATATTGTATATAATCTGTATTGCATATAATCTGGCGTGGAAATTAAAAAAAAACAAAAAATACATCTGTGGCGCACATGGTCTACCTTTTGTGGCGCACTACACCTAAAGCGCACTATGGAAGTTTAGTGGCGCACTAGATAGTGCGCCACAGAAGATCCCAGGGGTAGCGCACCATCCTAAACTTCTGTGGCGCACTAGGAGGTGCGCTACGCCTATCTCTACACAACCGTGGCGCACTAGGCAGTGCGCCACGGCTGAGAGATAGCCGTAGCGCAAGGCCCGTGGCGCACTCCTAGTGCGCCACGGATGGGCATTTCGGGTGCGCCACTAACAGCCTGTTTCCTAGTAGTGCCCGTCCGACTCTTCTCGTGGCACTTGACAACATGCAACTTCCCAACACACGTGAGTGGCACATGGACTCTACCGCATCCTTTCACAAGACATCCAATTATAGTAACTTTGACTCCCTTGTCCCTTCTATTTTCTCAATCCATCACTCTTTAGCAATGGTGCAACACTCCCCATTACACATATCGGTTCCTATGCTATCACTACTACATCTGTCCCTCTTAAATTACACAACATTATCATAGTTCCTCAAATTATCAAAATGTTGTTTCCGTTCGACAATTCACCACTGATAATTCTCGCTCCGTTGAATTTGACCCATATGTTTTTTTGTGAAGGATCTTATCACCGGGAACTGAAGGGAATATGCCCTGAGAGGCAATAATAAAGTGTTTATTATGTGTATTCCAAGTATATGATAGATGTTTATTTTGCATGCTATAATTATATTAATACGAAAACATTAATACATGTGTGTTTAATAAACAAACAGAAAGTTCCTAGTTATGCCTCTCTCATAAACTAGCTCGTTAATTAACAAGATGATTAAGGTTTCCTGATCATGGACATTGGATGTTGTTAATAATGGGATCACAACATTAGTGTAATGGTGTGATGAACATTCATCCGAAGTATAGCATTACGATCAAAGTCATTGAGTTTATATTGCTATAACAACTTACGAAGTGATCCTAATCCTTAGACCATGAGATCATGTCAATCACTAACACCGGAAGAGTTTCTTGATAACATCAAACGTCACACCATAACAGGGTGATTATAAAGATGGATTCAGAACTAATAAAGTGTTATGTTGAGGCTCATGGATCGAGAGTGGAATTTGTTCATCCCGATGACGGATAGATATACTCTGGGCCCTCTCGGTGATATCACATTGGTTAGCTTGCAAGCAAGTGATTTGATCACTAGAATGTTATATCACGGGAACGAGAAAAGAGTGCATGTCGGTAACGAGATCAAACTAGGTATGGAGATACCGATGATCGAATCTCGGACATGTAATATATCGTGAAACAAAGGGATTAAGATACTAGCGTAAAAGGTTCCGACGATCACAAGAAAGTCATCGTTGAATGTGTGGGAGTCAGTATAGGTCTCCAGATCCCGCTTCTGATTATTGATCCGAGAGGGGTCTCGATCATATCCGCATTATTCACGAACCATAGGGTGACACACTTAAGAGACACCGACATCCAATTGGAGCAAAAGTTTCATGCCGAAAGAATGAACAAGCGCAGGACTTTATTTCACTAGATACCGAAACAGGTTTTCGGGTGAAATTGCATAAAGTGGTTATGCATGTGAAATAGAAATCTAGCAAGGGGTTATTTGTGAATGTTTGTCATTAAAGTAATTGACAAAATTCTGAATAAAATAAAAGAGTTTTATTTAATGAGAGTTTGCATTAAATTTGGTGGAAATTTAATGGGAATTTGAGTGGACTTTTGAGTGGAGGGAATTTAAAGGAGATTTGTGAGTGGAGTGTCCACCCACATGAAGAGGGGAGGGCAAGGGGCAGCCCCCATGCGCCGGCCACCCCCTTGGGGTTCCCCCCTCCTCCTATAAAAGGAGCCCCCCTCCTCACTTGTCTCTCACACCTCCTCGTGAAGGATATCTCTCCCCTCTAGAATTTATCCCCCATGGTCTCGGACTAGCGAGATACATGTTCCCGGTGGCTATTCGGCAAGAAAGAGTTGTGCTTCCGCTGCATCGCTGGAGCGAGGAGGCGGAGGTTGCTCGGTGCCTCGAACGTGTGTGCGAGCACGGATGCGCTGCTGATTTGCGGCGCTAGGACTTCCTCTCGATCTTGAGATCGGCAAGAGATCGTCTACATCAACCACGAGTTGAACTCGTTAAGCTTTGTCGGTCTTCAAGGGTATGTTCTCTACGGATATACATCCGCCCGTTGTTTGTATCTAGTAGATAGATCTTGGTACATAGTTCCCATCGTAGGAAAAATTTTGTTTTCTATGCTGCGAACCCTATAGGAACGTGATTCTTCGATGCAATATTTTAGGTCCTCCCCACCCTCTTCATCATCCCAACTATGAAGCCCAAGTCATAACCTCGTCCTCCGACATTTGGCACTGTCGTCTTGGCCACCCCGACGCCCACACCATGTCATGGCTCCATCTCCAATTCATGTCATGCTTATAAATTAGGAAAACATGCTCGTTTACCATTTTATAGCTCTCGGTCTTATACTATTCATCCATTTGAACACATTCATTGTGATCTTTAGACCTCTCATGTACCAAGTACATCTGGTTATTGGTACTATTTAGTTATTGTGGATGATTTCACTCATTTTGTTTTGGAGTTTTCCTCTTTGCAAAAATCTGAAGTTGCGTTCTACGCTTATGCATCAACTCAATTCAATCTCCTCATTCAATCCATCCAATGTGATAATAGCCGAGAATTTGAAAAAACCAAATTAAGCACTTTCATTAGTAATAATAGAGTTATTTTCTGCCTCTCATGTCCTTACACCTCTCCCCATAATGGCAAGGCCGAGCGAGCCCTACGCACTATTAACAATGTTGTCCAAACCCTGCTCTTTCAAGCCTCTCTCCCATTCTCCTTTTGGACACGAGCACTCCATACATCCACCTTTCTCTTCCACGGTCATCATCCATGCTACAACCATCTTGGTGTGTTCGGGTGTCTCGGCTATCCCAATACCTCTTCCATCAGCCCACATAAACTCGCTCCACGATCCACTCGTTGTATTTTTCTAGGCTATCCGTCTTGATCTTGACACTTGACACATAATCATATCTCGTCACGTCATGTTTGATGAAACCACATTCCCCTATGCACCACCATCCATACCTACACCTACTACTACAAATCCCCTTGGATCTCCTATATCTGATCCACCTCTTCCATTAAAAGCACCTCTTTTCCTAGCATGAGCCGACCCGGCTCCCTCACATGCCATGACACCACCTTCCTCTCCGCCTCCCACCAATATTACCGCCCCTACCACGCCAGCGCACCATACCTCGCTTATACCTAGCCCACCATCACCTCCTCGCATTCGTCCGAGTCGTCTCACAATTATGAAACTTCCAAGACCTAAGGAACATCTCAATCTTTCAGCTATTGTTTTAAGTCCCATCCCTCACAATTATCTCATCACTCTCTTCGTGACCTGTTGTGGCGCCAAACTATGACGATCTCATGAGCAATGGAACCTGGAGTCTTGTTGCTCCTCATCCTGGCGCAAACATCATTAGTGGTAAATAGATATTTTGCCATAAATTCCATGCAATGGTACTCTTGCTCGTCATAAATCTTGTTGGGAGGTGCACAATTTTGCCCAACAACCTGACATTGATTTCGATAAAACTTTTAGTCCAGACATTAAGCATGTCACGATCCATGTAGTTCTATCCCTTGCTCTTTCTCAAAACTGGCCCATTAATCAACTTGACATAAAAAATGACTTCTTACACGAAAATCTTGATGAGGGAGTCTGCAGTCAACAACCATCCATCCGGGTTTGTTGATGCTTGTTATCCGACACATGTCTGTCGGCTACAAAAATCCCTCTATGGTCTAAAACAATCTCCATGTGCATAGTTCTAACATTTTTCCACCTATGCCAGATCTATTGGCTTTGTTGAGTCTAAGTCTGATGCATCTCTCTTTGTCCTTCATCATGGTCTCAACACTGCCTACTATATTCTTCTTTTATGTCGATGGCATTATTCTTATTACGTCTAGCACTACTCTTCTTCATAACATCATCACACAACTTAGCAATGAATTCTCCATGAAAGATCTTGGCTCTCTTCATCATTTCCTTGACATTGTTGTTACTCGCACACCTAAAACCCTCCATCTATCTCAACGCTAATAAATTCTTGATGTTCTCCACCGGTATGACCGATTGCAATCCGTCTCTGCCTCAGCTGACCCTCTTATTTCTGACACCTTCCAATATCGTAGCTTTGCAAGGGCTCTCCAATACATAACTTAACTCGTCCTGAAATAGCCTATATCATCCATCAAGTATGCCTTCATATGCATGATCCTCGTGAGTCTCATTTTCTTCTCATCAAACGTATTCTCTGATATCTCAAAGGGACCCTGGATCTTGGTCTAATTCTGCATTCATCCTCCACACACAATCTCGTTGCCTATTCGGGTGCCGATTGCGCTGGTTACCTGGATACTCGCCGCTCTACGTCTGGGTGTTGCATATTATTTGGTGAAAACTTAATTTCCCGGTCTTCTACAACCAATTGTTTCTCGTAGCAGTGCTGAAGATGAATTGTTGTGTCGTCACCACTGCTGTAGCCGGTACATGTTGGTTGCGTCATTTGTTTGTGGAGCTCCACAGATCGCTTGACAAAGCTACAACCGTTTATTATGATAACATTTCTGCAGTTTACATGTTCGAGAATCGAGTTCAACACCGTGAAACCAAACATATTAAGCTTGATATTCACTTTGTTCGGGAGAAAGTCGCCATTGGAGCCTTGCGAGTTTTTCATGTTCCTACTAGTAGTCACTTCGCGGATATCTTCACCAAAGGCTTGCCAACTTCATTGTTTTGGAATCCAGGTCCAGTCTTTACATTGGTGACGGTTTGTTCTCGAGTTTAGCCTGCGGGGAGCGTGTTAGACGAACATCTTTGTATTCAAAACGAAAACAAGATCAATCAATCTCTATTATTGGTTACCACGTATAACTCAAACCGACATAGGCAAGACTTTGGATATAAACGAGTATATATTCGATGGAATCTGTCGAGGCATGCAACTACAGCCTGATCTCGTCCTCCTACTGTCTTGTTCGTGCTTCTTGCACCTAGCACGTAGACTCCTCGTGACACGTGTACCGCGATGACCCGGACATGAGAGCGCGCAAATATGACTCTCTTCCGTATGACAGTGATCTAGATGAACATTGAGTTGTACCCCTTCCGTTTTAAAACATAAGATGTTTTAAATTTATAATATAGAATTTTTTTACTATGTGGATTCACTCCAAATTTAAGTAAATCTACATACAAAAATTAATATAGATACATTTGTTTTATAAAGATAAAACATCTTATATTTTAAAATAGAGGGATTACTCGAGTATCATATATTGCGTATTTCTAGTGATTGACCGTATGAAATTTGCTGTCATTTCTTTTTCTACATATATGATTTTTTTCTACATAAGAATTTGGTGTCAAATTTAGATACAGTGGATCTATCTCTATCTCTACTATCTAAAGAATACAATAGCGTTCCGTTTTCTGCCGATTCGCACTACGTTGCCTTCTTCGTCGCACGCACTACATCGCGTCCTTCCTCACGCTCACACTCGCGAACGTTTCTGCCGGCATTAGCGCGTGACCTTTTCTCGACGTAATTAGCGCTGACCCCAACCCATCTCTTCCCTCTCACGGTTTCGTCGCCACAAAATCTGCCGTGATCCCAAAACGCACGTCCACCTCCAAAACCTACACAAAGGATCTCTTCTCCGATCGCCGCGAGGAGGCCGATGCTGCCCATACTGACGTAGTACAGTAATGTGGTCGCCTTGGTCATGCCAGGCCATCCCCGACATGGCCATGGCCTGCCTCGATTTCGTCGACATTGCGCACGGTGTCCTCTTTAGAGTACAATGGTCAAATCTATTCCAAGGCGGGCGCCCCCTGAGGTTCAAATTGGTTGTGCCTCCATCATGCTCGTCCGGGAGTCGTCTCCATCTACTGCAGTGTCAGGCAAAGTTGTAGATCGAGGGAGTTCGATGGATTCAATCCTTGATGTAAGTAGACTCTTTATGCTTTTATTTTGTGGATTTGTGAAGACATGGAGATGCGTCAATAATTGTATGTCTTGTTAAGGGACTGAGCGAGATCTGTTTTCTGTCGATACGTCTCTCAGACGGAACCGTTGCATCTCTCCTGCAAGGACTCACAGCAGCGACAAATCAAGGGCGCGATGCGGCGGCGACGACCTGAGGATGAGAGGAAGGCGATACACAAAGGGCATGGGTTGACCTGATTCGTTCTTTGATGTACATGCCCATCGTCCCTAACAGGAACTTCCGTCCTCGCGAAATCATCTTTCCGCACACCAAGCACCACTGCCGCTCTGTGTCACCCCCGACCATCACCGCAGTTGCGCTGCTATCCACCAGTCCTTTCTTTCTCTCCTTGCCGTACCATTGGAAACATCATTGTGGCAGATGGTGCATGCTGCTGAATTATCAACCTAGAGGCACCGGGAAGGGACTCCCTGCAAGAGGTCAGACCCCTACTACACCAATAGGCTTCCTGGAATTATCAACCTATAGCCAACAACACGGTATGCGCCATTAGCCTTTACTTTTCACATTTCCAATAATATTAATTTATTCTTTCATGTTGTTGGGCAATGCACTTTGTCTGCTAGAAGGGATTTCCTCAAGGCTTGCAGCCTTCTGGTCCAATGAATTGGTAATACCTATGGCTGAGCTTATAATGCTAGAAAGAATTTTCTCGGGGATAACATCCTTCTGGTCCAATGAATTGGTAATACCTATGGTTGCACTTAATAATTGTTATTATGTATCCCAATTTCTCATCGTCTGTCAGTTATGTCACATCTATACTATCTATTAAAAATAAAAAAATTGGGAACGTTCGTTACCCCTGAAAATCCGTCTGCCATGATTTGACCTGTTTGCCCTCCAAATTCGGAGTAATTACCCACTCTGCCACCGCTTAGGTGAAACTGAACGGTTCCGTATTCCGTTGAAAAGAAAAAAATCCCCAAATCCATCGAGCACCTCTACCACGGCGCCGGCCAGCGTGCTCGCCATGGCGTCCTCCCCTTACCCTGCGGCGCCCGTCTGCCCCACCTACAGCCTCCCGAGTCCCGATTCGAGCTCCCTCGTACGGGCAAGCCTCGAAGTCCAGTCTCATAACAACTGATTTCCCCGTCTGTCAGATCTGCCTTCACCGTTCTCTATCACTGGTGAGCTCGGAATCTAGCCATGGCGGTGACTGTAGCGCATGTCCTCGCGCATCAGGGACGCCATATCGACCACCCTTGGCGCTTTATTTCCATGTTTTGTACGTCGATGCAGACGGAGGCGTGTAGGGCGGCATGGTCGTGGACAGGGGCCGGCTGCCGTGGTGTAGCATCGCCCGAAGCCGCAGCAGAACCACATCGGCACGGAGGCGGGAGGCATGGTCGTGGACAGGGGCCGTCTGCCGTGGTGTAGCACCGCCCGAAGCAGCAGCAGAGCCACATCGGCACGGAGGCGGGAGGCATGGTCGTGGACAGGGGCCGTCTGCCGTGGTGTAGCACCGCCCGAAGCCGTAGCAGAGCCACATCGGCACGGAGGCGCACCTCGCCGCCGTTGCGGACGGGCTGCCGACCTACCATGGTGGCACACCACCCGGAGCAGCAGCAGCGCCACATCATCACGACGGCGCCCCTCGCCACAAGCGGGTCGCAGGCGTTGTCAGAAAGACCTACACCGCGTCGCTCGCCCGCCTCACCATCATCTTCCAGGTAAACGACGCTCTCCTATGTACGGATTGGCGACCACAGAGGTGCACGACAAAGCTCTGAATCCATGAGCTCGTACTCTCTTGTTCAAAAGATTCACCTTTTTGTTGCTCTCCTTGGATGTATGTATTCCAAGAAGGTATCAATTTCAATGAGGTGCTTTATCTGTTGTTGCTCAATTTCTATGTTCTTATGCTAATGAGGGGGAGGAAATAAATTTCAATTTCTATCTTCTCCACCGCGCGAACGCCATTGTCCCCACCGGCCGGCCTCCACCACATGAGAGTGGCTGCCCCTGTACTGGCCTCCACTGCACAAGAGTCGCTGCCCTTGTACTGGCCTCCCTGCGCCGCCGCTGGCCGACCAGAGAGTCGCCGTCTCACTTTTCTCACCAAGCGTTGTGAGAGTCCCACGAAGGCATATATACATGCGCATGGGCGTTCATGGACTTCAAATTGCAGAGCTCATTGCTGATTGCAGACTTGCAATTTAGATGCGCATGGGTGTGGAGACAGAGTGTGGTGCTCCTCTTAATCTTTTTGGAGGCTTCAAGTCGTGTGCTTTCATGCTCCAGATCAGGTCCTCTTGAAGTCTTCAAGTTGAAGAATTTATTGGACATGTTTGATGTCTGGATTACCTGTGAAGATGGCCAGTGCAGCGTAGAGATGAGTGTTCTACTGTAACCGAACCTGCACATGGGGAGAGGGGATTCCTCTGTCCTCCACTTTTCTGTTCATCTTGCAGCTCTAGGTCGTATCTGTCGATGTGGTGCTGATGCTGATACATAGTGGAGTTGGAAGCCTGTAATGATTCGCCCAATCATGTGCGAGCAATGCTATTTTCAGAACCACGTTGACTCCAGCGGTAAAGTAGGAGTACGTGGTTTTCATGTCTGTTGATAGAAACCCAAACGCAACGACTCTTGGAGCTACAACAGTGTGTGCAGGAGCATAAAAAAACACCAAAACGCACTAACAACAGCCACCAACAACAGCCACCACCAAAACACTACAAAGTGGTGATCGGTATGGTTAATTACAAGACCTTTGATTCCTAAGTCATGTCCAGCGCTAACAGGTCGTCCATCAAAGGGACGCATTGGTGCGGATGGCCAGCTTTAATTTTGTTGCTGAACTCCAAACGAGACAACCAAACGAGGAAGGGCAGGGCATGAATTAAGCTGGCCAGAATCAGACAAGCAGATCAATCATCTAAAGAGCGAGATACTATATCAAGGCGTTTCGTCGTACCTGGCTACAATGAAATCACGTCGTGCCTTCCTTGCCGTGAGAAGCATGTACGCACTAGCAACCAGCTAAAAGTTGGTTTTCCTTTACCTCTTTGCTTTGATCAATCAACTGGGTTTGTCGTGCATGCTCTATCTCGACATGGGAAACTGAGCCCGCTCGTGGACCTCGGCCACCCGCAGCACTTCAACACCAACACGCAAGTCCAGGGTGAGGGATTGCAACGAAGGGGAGAGCCAGCACCTCATTTGGCACGTGTGACTACGGCCTGGCCTGCTCTTTCTTGAACGGCCTAGATGGTGTTGGCTACCGAGAAAAAACGAGCTGATATTGAGCCTTTTTTTAATAATACAATTTTTAAAATCATTTTCAAGAATCATGCACAAATTTAGAAAAATTCAAATCTAGCGCGTCCTCGGCCTCGCCCAGACTGTCTGGACCCTGTCGACCACGGCAAAGCCAACTGGATGCCGATGGTGTGCTAGATTTAAAATTTCTTAGAATTCAGCATTATTTACAAAAAATGATTTAAAAGGTATTATATTTTTTAAAAATAGCTTAATATTCACACACATAGAAAAATGTAAGGCCCAACCTCATGAGGTTAATAATCAAATTCTAGGGGCACACTTGTTACAGATTGGCCAGGTGTAATGTTATAGAAAAGGAATATATGTCCTAGCCCTCTAAATGGTGATGAAAAGATGTTTCTGTCAGCATATCCTTTATGTCACCGAGAATTTTGCAGTGAGAAAATACCGGACTAACCGTGGCAACGCACGGGCATTCAACTAGTATTAATTATTTATCATACTATATTCTGTAAGATGTGTCCTGATTTCTTATTTCCCACGTATTTAACACTTATGTTTATCCATTTTAGAGAATAACCTCTGGTTTTGTATCTCAGTTTAGATTTTTCTGTGTTGCTAAATACCTGGTAAGATTCTGCAATAGTTGGCGATGCACCGATTCCAGATCAACAAATGTAGTTAATGTATACTAATCTTCTCATTTTTGTTTACTTCATATGTAGGAAAAATATTTTTTCCAGTTATGTGGGTCAGCTATACTACAAGATATTCTTGTAAAGTATAATTCTATGAAAAACTTATCTGGAGCTAGCATCTCATGCACTATCATTATGTATTTTCTTCCCGGCACTCTTATATCCAGTACTGTAATAATCTTGTGATGTACCAAGATGAGTCTTTCTTCTGCATGTTGATAATGCTCTTTTTGCTCTGTATTTTATCTTGGTTGTAAAAGACTATATCTTAGAGAAGAGGCAAATTGATTCAATGTTGTATTAATGATGGGTACCCACATTCCAAATTTTTAATAACTGTATAGACATATGTGAGATTCTTTTCAACTATGCATTGGATAAAATATATTAACCAACGCTTTGTTTCTGAAGGTGAGATGCAAGAATCCAATTAAACAATATGATGGCTATCTATTTTGAGTGCAGTTGTTACAATATCTTTCTGTTTAATTGTTGTATAAAATCTCTACTACCACTTGATATTGACCTCACTGATCACCTATGCTCCAGATCAATTCTTGCCATGTGCTTAGTTGTTGTTATTGCGTATATCACTTTTGTTTCTATGCTCCTCTAATCAATCGTATTGTAAATAACTTTGCAATAAACAAAGTCTTTTGTTAATGATGCACCGGTTTAGAAAGAACAACGAGGTTCTACATACATGTCTCCATGCTTATCAACAAGCTAACTGTACTGCACAATCATGACATCTAACTATGTGCAACGCAAGTAATTATAGAGTGTGTCAAGGACCATTTTAATTAATGCATTTCGACGTTAACAAGTTATTGGAATAATTCTTCTTTATGCACCTTTGGGTACTATAAATTTAGGTCTTCGCTATGATTAGTTTGGGTCACTAGAAGTCAGAACATTGGTTTAAGTGATGCAGTCTTATACCAGAATTGGGTTGAGGTAATACCTTACTGAATTGGTGTAATTTACATTTCTACTGCAGTTGTACTGCTTCCTTACGGTGTCATCGCACCCATGTTTTGTCAATTCTTCCATGTATGTGTAGCTGAAACCATACCATGATATACTGATAGTGATATGTTTTTACCGGCCAATATGTTAAATCTTGCAGTTTCACTTTAATCATAGTATTTATTCTTGTTTGTTGACGTTTCTTTCGCTTTCTTTATTTTGTCTATCTTCCATTCTTATAGCAGCAAGCATGTCACAGTTGATTACTAATCAGCTGCATGCATGAAGAACTGCTCATCTTCCAACCCTTCTCAATCCTATGTCTGGTGGCTGGTGCTACACATATTTCTATTTAGGTATTATAAAATGATAGACAATCCAAAAAAATATCTTTACTTTATTGTGAGAAGGTGCATAGTTTTGCTGCAAGCCTGCAACTGAAGGCCAAATCAATGCGGAGTGAATCAAAATAACATTGTAGCAAAGCAATGGAGGGGACAAATGTTAGGTCTGACAGGTGAGACCCCTCTCTGCAGTTTCAGAAATTCCTGTGTATGGATTGGTAGTACGTGTTTCTTTTAGGAAATGGTAGTTTCTTTTAGGAAATGGTAGCACGTGTTTATGGATGCATATATGCACATGGAAGGGTTATACTGAGTTTAAATTTGGGATTGTTCTATTTGGTACATGGGTTGGTTCATCGGCTCGAGGATTACGTAAGACGAAAGTTCCAAAACAGAGCATCTGGAAAAGTATTTGGCACTGGGATCTGCATTTGAGAGATTGGAAGGAGAAATTGGACAGGGAGATGAGACAGAGATTTGTGGGGATCTAAGTCCTTTTCTGTTGTTGCTAATTACACCTATGTGTCAATGTGTTTCGCTGATGGCCTAGCCGTATGTTCTTCTTGGTTGCCATCGAAGAATCATACAACGTGTAAAGGCAAGCAGAACTTTCATGTGTCATTTGCTGGACTGATTTTTCTTCCACAAGGGGCATCTTACGATGTGGATATCGGTTCTGTTATTCATGCAGTCAAAGGATGTCAGATTGTCTGGTATATCGCTTCAACATAATTTTTAGTTGAATTTATTTTTTAAAATCGGCTTATACTGTGCTTTTTTGCACATCACTGTTTTCTAGATATATCCGCTGCTCTACTGTAGAACCTATTAAGTCTGGGCTTATGCTTGTACAATACTGCAGATTCAGGACAGCAGTATAACAATCCATCCTGATTGAAATAAATGTTACCAATGTATAAGATCAGAAATTGAACATAGGTTACCATTCCCATTGAGTAGTGGTATTCATATGCCCATTTTGTTTGAGTGGATATCTGGAGTCCTCGACCTTAAACTCTCGGAACTTTTTGAGCAAAACCAGTTGACAATATCACCAAGGAACCTATGCTTGTGGTTAGATTTTTTCTTCGTCCCTTCACAAATTCTCAATCAGATATTATTTGTTGCTTTATACTTGCATCTCCTGTTTCAGTCTAGGGAAAGGTCTCAACATGCCCCTTTTTACAAAGTCATTTTCTCCTAGATCAGCAAGGTGGATGAGGCTGGTATGTCAGATCAGAAGATATACTCACATACTGTTCCTCGTGCAGCTGACATTTACATGTTCGGAGATGAAGGCTACGATGTTCCTAGATCATCGGTGAGATCCTTTTCCACTATGCATAGCTATTGCTTCTTCTACTTCTGTTTTTGAATGTTCACCTGTCAAACTCGATATGCAGTCTACTAAGGGGCCTGCTACCAGTGCCACAGCCATGAGCCCGAAGAGCTTCTCTTGAGCTGCCATGTCTATCGGTCACAGTGGCTACACAAATACACTGCCTTGATCCTTTGCTGCCTACATGGACGTGCATACACTGCCGAGATCTACAGAGCATATACCAGCGCTATTGCTAGCCTGAATTCTGGAAATACGCTTCGCCATGAACGCATAGTTCATTGTATATATCACTATCACTAGGTTGCTGGAGATTCTTGGGGCAGCCTCAGTGGAAGGGACATGTCGACCAAACTGATAATTAATTTACTTCCGTCCTTATTATCAGGTGATGTTGAGAAGTGAGAATCGTGAATAAATGGCCTGGGCAATGTGCCCAAGCTCCTTGTATGCTTCTAATATTACCTGTTACACTTCGCTGTGTTATGGAGACGAGATACATGATAGTCGGATAGAGACCGGGTGATCAGTGCATGGAAAGGAGCTACTACCTCCACGAGTTGGTGTTTGTTCCATTCAATTCAGTTTTCATGTGTCTCTTTGGAATAATGTGAAACAACAATTTTATTGTTGGACTGAATTTGTTTGCAACACAGAATTGATGAGTTGTTCTAGGATGGTTTTTGCTCTTCTCATATGCTAGAAAACTCAAAAAAATCGAAGGATAACATGGTTACAATGAATTAAGGAGGATTTAGCCATCCTTACTCATAGGGTGCGCGTTGTGAAGTGTGAAACACACCTTCTTACAAAACTTTTCTTCCTCTACATCTGAAACTCTATCATCTCTCTAAGTCTTATCTAGGTAAAGAAGTCGTTGGTAATCCATTGGTGAAAACCTTGGTGTCACCGGTGTCAGAGTAGATGATTGAGTTGGTGCCATACGACTTTGGTGACATAGGTCGTAATGTAGTTTTTTCTCTCCCGGTGCAACGCACGGTCATTTTTCCTATACTATTAAAATGATTGGGACCGTTCGTCACCCTTGGAAATTTCCGTCATGCCTTGATTTGACGATTTTACCCCTTTAACTATTTACCCACCGTGCCATTGTAAGTCAAAGAATAAAACAGTTCCACCGAACCCATCGTCCCTTTCCTCTCCTCTGAACCCAATCCTTCTACTCCGCCGCCCTCCAGTCTTCCTCCTCCTCCGGCATGTATTCCGCCCACCGGAGGCGCCCTCTCCTCTGCCTGGAGATCAACCGGCAGGGTCATCCCCATCACCTTCAACACGAGCGGCCGGCGGCGCGTTTAGACTAGCTGTTGCGGCGTGCTCACGGTCGTCTGCAGGGTACTGTGCGATGCACCACGCCACAAGGCGTCGGGTAGGAGGTCTCCCATCGGGGGCTTCCACTGCCTTGTCAAGTTCTGCTGCCGGTTCTCCCTGAGCGTCGCCGCAAAGTTCCGTACCAGGCGCAAGAGGCACCGTCGTGGGCGCCGTCTATGGACTCGATTGACTGATCGCATTGTCGCAGACTCGGCGAGATCGGCAACGGGCTGGCATGGGTCGGTTCCTATATATCCTTCATCGTCGTGGTGGATCGGATCAAGGCTCGAGAACCTTTGCGAGGTTGCGCAGGGGCGGGTGGCCGTCGGAGATGTCCCCTGAAGGTACCATGAATTTCTAGCCAATGTCGTCATGTACATCCCTGGCATTCTGCCGTCGCCGTCTAATTTGAGCCATAGTACCTGATCCCAAACTTGAGCCACTGCGTTCCTTATCTCCTCCCGGATTCATTCCAGTGACGGCGTGGATCCACCTCCAGAAGTTCCTGGCACGTTTAGGCCAGTATCCATCGCAGCTGCCGACCTTTGCAGGTAAAATTGCTTTCTCTGTCAGACCCACAAAATTGGTCCCATCTCTTGTGTGATATGTACCAGATCAACGAACTAACTTCATGATAAAATCAGCACCAAGCGAATCTAGCATGGAGATCATGGAAACTTCTGCTTCATTGATGCGTTATTAGGTCGGAAGTAATAAGTGCTTTACTGTGGTGCTAGATGAGAAAAAGGTGCAGCTCTTGTGGCATTCTGTACAACCCGTAAGAGCCACTGAATTCTTATTTGCTATTGAATATTCACTTATTCAGATTTTTGTAGGACACTTATTAAGATTATTATTATTTAACTATTTCGTTGTATAAGGTATTGCTCTTGGCGAGAAACTATATGGTGTATAACAAACTTGGTGCAGGGGAAATAGTAGATTTGGATTGTAAAATGTCTTAAAGTCTGAACTATAGAAGTTTGTATTTCCATCATTTGAGGAAGATAAACTTCTGCTCGTTTGATGTAGTATATCTAGGAATGGGCAAAACCGGTTTGACTGATTTCACCGGTTTGGGTCAGTTTATTTCTTTGAACTACATTCGTGAAGGAAAATGAGCTAACACCACATCAGCCGGTTTAGACGGGTTGTCCGGTTTCAGTTTTTGCCCACCCCTAAGCATATCATTGAATTATGCCTTCCACATTATTGTGGATTCGATGCTTCTAGAGTATTCCTTCCATCGGCTCCGGCATTACTGTCATAAATAATATTGCCAGCCGATGTCGTCTCGGGTACATTTTGCTGTCTTGGGTTCATTTTGCTCCGCAATTAGTTATTGATAATGCATATCAGACAATAATGCCTCTAATGATACTACTTAGTTTCGTTCGGTGGATGCAAATTTTATTTCTGTTTATGATTTGTACTTAGCTTTTTTTCTTTCTAATTTGTGAAATTGGATCTGATGATTCATGGATTTTCGATCCTTTGTTTCCTCAAGGAGTTCGTGTCCAACGCATCCGATGTACTCCATATGTGTTTCTTTGTTTCTTCTTCTTTTCCTCTGACTTGTGTGTCCGTCGTATTTATCAGAGATGGACAGTTTGTAGCTCACTGTTGCGATGCCAAATTTAGAGCCTGCACATATCCAAATTATGACTGCAGCCGCGTGATAAAACCCCAATTTAGACCTTGACGGACACGAACAAACTAGACGCGCAATAAGACGCACTCCATCATTGACAACGGTGTCGGCACGAGTCATTATGAAGACATGTCATTATGGGAGGTGCCGGCTTGCACGAATTTTTGCGGCGAGCGAGAAGAAGGTGTGCGGGCTGCAGCAGAGGCTGGTGAAATTCAGAGGAGCTAGGTGAGGAGTGGTGGCGAGGTAAGGGCCATCTCTATCCCCAACGCTCATCTCCATCCAGCACCGGCGAATTGCACTTTGAGAAGAAACTTCGAAAGATGATTGCATTGAGTATCGGAAAAGTACTCAACTCAAGCTCGAGGAAGGCGTCAGCGATGAGCATTCCACGATCCACATCAGGCTCACGGAATAGCTGGATGATATGGTCTTCAGTGGTAGGCTCCTTCGAGATGGCATTCCATTCATCCTGCAGTTCGACCAGGTCTCTAACTGGTGCAGGTTCGAAAAAGTAATGCGTCGCTTCTGTTTTGTCTGTTTTGATCCTGACCGCATGGTCTTTTTTTAGTCTCTAACTAATGTATCAGCACTATACAAAGCTTAATTCTTTCCTTTGTAACAGTAAAAGAGGAACAAACACACTACTACAAATTCAGTGGATTCTGGATTGAGTAAACGCTGATGAATCCTTGAAGAAATTGCTGAAATATTTACATGCTCTTATTTGATTCACTTTCTTAAATCACTATCTTAATTGGAAGTACTCGCTTTTCTTATTTGGTGTCGCCGGCGGCTGGTTATGTTATTGGCATTGGTATATGCAGAAGCACTGAATTTTTTAAGACCATCGTCAAGCTGCCCATACATATTTTATTAGTGAAGGAGATTTTAAAGATTCATAAGTTTAAGCAATGCGTTGTGCATATGCCAGTGTAGACTTCCAATTTTGCAAAACTTCCCACTTATCCTTACCTGCCAATATTCTTTTCTCCGAGCGAGTGGCATTTCAACGGCCAGTCAGTACAATGCCCACTACCTTGTGGTAATAAGATACTAAGTGACACCGTTGAAGGAGCGAAAACTTGCAAAGATATTTTTTGTTTAATCTATGACATGTTTTGTTTTTTAGAAGTGTACGGATGTAAGTAATTGTCATTTGACTACCATGTCAAAGATATGTTTTCTTTTTTGTGGTTTGTAGCATACAAGGATGCAGTACCTCTTTTGAAATATGCGACTAGGATACAATGGAATTATCCAACATGTCCTCCAAAAAAATATTTATTCACCATGGCAAATCACTCTCTTCATGGAACAAGACAAGTGCTATCTATTATATGTATTATTTTCGCTCATTGCAAGGGAACGTTTCTGTGATGAGCCGGGAACTAGAACTACTTTGATGCCAATCCTGGGCAAAAAAGGCCCCAAAATTCGAGGTTACTAATCAAAAGAAAGCAAAAGAACTAATTTTAAATGTAAAACAGAACTATGGTAATATGTTTGCTGCAAATTGTGTTTGAATCTTGCATACTGAGAAAGTGCAATAGGATATCGCCAAGGAGTTTGGTTGTCGATTAAAATGATGAGAGGCCGTAGCAATACACGGGCATTCAAACAGTATATGGCCGACTTCTTTTCAGCTTGTGATTCTAGAGAAGCTAGCTTCTGAAAGATTGTGGAAAAAAGCTGTGGTGGGGAGAAGCTCGGAGAATCTGGTTTATTTCGTTCTTTTTGGCTTCTAGACATTTGGCTTATTTGATGTGTATGGTTGTGAAATGTCTATAACACCCCTAAATTTCATATGTATGCTAGTTTTTAGTATATAATAAGCTAGAAATAAATAAACAAGATTATAAAATAGTCAAATGAGATGATACTATAAGTTGTATAATTCATTACATAACCAAAATAAAAGAAAAGAATTTTAATGATTGTGAAATTACAATTAGAATAATACATGTCCGACAGTAAAAGAGTAGCCTTTTCATCATCTGAACATGTACTTACTAGCACAAAACAAAATTGAAATCATGTACTAGCAGAAGAACTCGAGCATAACACTGAAAATTAACATGTTGTGGTTGGGAGGAAGACATGGGGAGGTCCGAGCTCGAGCTCGAGCTCGTCGGTGGGGGAGTGGGAGCGAGCTCAGCCGCGGCGGCGGTTCTCCGAGCCAGCCGCAGGCGTCGGGGGCGGGCGTCAGGTCGTCGGGCCTCGGGCGTCGGGCCTCGGGCCTCGGTGGCGGGCGTCGGGCGGCTCAGGCGTCGAGGGCGGGCGTCGGGGGAGGGCGTCGCAGTGGCTGGCCGGGACAGGTCTGGCGGCGGCATGCGGTGGCCGATTCAGCGGCGGCGACGGAGGAACCCTAGCGGTTCCTTTCGTTCGGGTGAGAAGGGATGCGACGTGGAGCATGGAGCGATGCGTTCGGCGTAGTTGGGCCGTTTTCTTTACGATGGCATTCCTCTGTAATAACAACCAATGACATGTCTAAGAATAAATAACGTTTCGGTCCCGATGGAAAATCCCGGGAATCTGCCCACAAGCGACCATCGTCCTAATTCTGCATTCACGAAGGAATTGGATTCTGAGGTGGAAATAAGCTGGCCAGAATCAGACCCATTCTTTTTATCTTATGTGATTCTAGGCCTAGAATCTGTTCTAAAAGCTGAAAAGAAGTCGGCCCATGTATATTTTATGGATGCCGCGACCACCATTCTGCAAAACAGAGAGCCGAGGCTGCAGCTAGTTATAGGCCCAACAAGTGGCTCGCTGCGATCGCTTGGGCTGACTGCCTGAAAGGCCCAAAGCGAGTATGCTTGTCTGGCACATGTGCAGCGGCAGTACGAGGAAAGCAGACGGTGCAGCCGTGCAGGTTCGCGTTTCCGGTATAGTCCCACATCGGCTAGCTAAGCGGGACGGCGCAGGGAGCTTGGCTACATAAGAGGTCGGGGTGCGAGCTGTGAAAAGCACGCAGCTGCGTGGTGAGCACAAAGCGAACTATTCTTTCGCCTTTTACTAAAGAATACCGTGTGCACGCCACAATAAGCAGCATACGCTAATTTTTAAAGGGTGTTTTTCTCTTTTTGAGAAAGCCCCACCAATTCTGAATATCAATTTTTTGAATGCATTGAAATGTAACTGTGTCTCTTTACCATTGAATATCATTTGGCAGTGATTTTTAAAGAGGCGAATCATTCAGAATATTATCTCAGAAGAAGAAGAATAATGGTGAAAGAATGAAAGAATTTGTATTGATCTCACTGCACTTCTCCAGCTCAACATCACTACAAGATCTACGTATGGGGAGTAATTTTACTCCAACCATTATTCTTCTGTCCATATGCACAACTGATGAACAAAGAGTAGCTCGTTCACCATATGAATATCAATATCTGAAGATTAACTGATCAGCAGTCCTTGCTGCAGATGCGTCGTATGAAACGCCTCTCTTGGTGCCAGCGGTTCACACCCTCTCGACATCGGGCTGCCGGACCTCTGCGGCGGCGAGAACCGCGACGTCGCCCTGCCGCTCCTCGGCGACAGCTGCACCTCCTCCAGCGCCCGGTGCTGGAGCTCCGGCGGGTAGTCCCGGACGCACACGATCCGAGGCCCTGCGCCGGTCGTCCACTTGAAGGACAGCTGCTTCCCCAACTGATATGAGTTGATCCTCTCAAGAATCTTCTCTCTTGGCACCGCTGGCTGATGACTATCGCTGGCTTCCTGATGATCTTCATACGCACAAGCCGTCGATGTTTCGGTGTTCACGACGTCTTCGAATGAGTCGAGCCTTGTGAATTTCGCGGGTTGGCTAGGATCTTTGGCTGTTTCTTGGTGTTTGGAGACCTCTTCAGGAGTGGTTTCAGTAACCTGAGGTACCTGACAATGGATGGTTTCTTCAGCAGGAACCGTTTCTGCTTCTTCAGGTTTGTCGGCATCAGTACACCGTTCAGAAGGGATGCTTCTGAGCCTGCTCCAGAACTCTTCATCCTCTTCGGCTGGGCTCATCTGCAATCATATGAACCAGTTAAGAATTCGAATTGTATAACGTTATTGTCACCACATTTGGGGAAGTGTCTCATACTGTGCCAATCACCAGTCACAGTGTCTCAGATATCATCGCTTACCTTGACATCGCTGAGATCGACATTGTTCTCTTTGAGGAATGTCTGGAAATCCTGGAAGTTCTCCTCTGTCGGGCGGTAGTGTCCGCTGTGAGGCCAGATAGCCTGTCAAGAAGAAAATCATAAAGATTGCATCAGGATGCTGTTGTCAGAAAAGATTACAAGTGATGGAGAAGTGCAATAATCTTAGACTAGATGGTATATGCTCCCAAAGTTAAGTACCTTCAGAATTCCATCTTCGACAACTAGTCGCCCCGCAGCAGATGCCGCGCCACCAGCTAGGAAGCTAGAATGCTGAAATGTGCCTTTTTTCTTCTGCAGGAAGTATGGAATTCAGGACAATGTTAGATGATAATCCAGTGTTAATGTGTTGGTAGAATGTGCCTATGTGGCAGGTGAAGCCTGAACATTACCTGCCCAACATACAGATTCCTGGATGTGCTCAGCACAAAGATCCACTTTGTGTCCCTCGGTCCGCCAGACGTGTCAAGGATTTGCCTGCTGTTCTTGTACATGAGCTTGCCATCCTCGATCACAACTTCGTAGTCCTCTCTCTCTTTCTGCAGGCACCCCACAAATACAGTTTAGTTCATTAGTCTTCCTGAACACTAATGGACCTGCACTTATAATCCAGCGGTCTAGAATTTTTGCAAACACTTACCGGACCAAGATACTTGATGCACTGGCTCTGAAGCTTAGACCGCGTGCACCGGTCTTCGAGATTGATCTCTTTGCCTTCTCCAACGTCAAGCCTGAAGAACCAAACGTGGTAATCAGTCATAAGGCTATAGTAACTTCAACATCATCTCATGATCTGACCAAAAGATTCAGAAATTACAACAAGCATGGACAGTTCAGCTGTAAGACTCACCAGTAGAAGAATGGCTCCTTGCTTTCGCACCGCAGCCAGCAGTCGTAGTAGTAGTGAAGGTTGTGGCCGTACCGGTGGCGCGGGTCGATCTGTTCATCGGAAATTTCAGCATTTACATCAGCACATTGCTTGGAAAAAAAACACCTATAACTGAAAACTTTGCAATGCCTCTGACATAGTAGTACTCACAGCTTCAAGCCAATGCTGCAATGCGAGCTTCCGAGCTTTGTCGTCCTTAGAGAGCCCCTTCCCGACCTGAAACAATACACGAAAAATTAGTTTGATTTCAGTGATTAGTCGGGCATCAGAGATGTTTCTAGAAGAACTGACGAGAGGTCAGGACATTTCACCGATTTGCTTACTTTGGCGGCCCTGGTCCTTGCGCGCGCCCACTTGGACACGGCGGACTCCTGCTTCTGGATGTCGAAGAAGGAGACGGAGCTTCGCCTGAGCTGCGCGAAGTCCAGAAGCTCCCACCAGTTCTGCTCCACCAGCACGGCGCAGTCGGCGAGCCGGCGGCGCGTGCGGAAGCTCTTGTACACCTTCTGCAGCGTCACCGCCGCCTCCTCCTGCTGCTTCGGGCTCTCCGGCGCCGTGGCCGCCGCCGCGTCCGTGAACCGCGCCCGGACGAGCTCCCTCGGCGCCGGCACGGGCACCGGAAGCGGCGCGGTGACCGCGTCGGCGTCGGCGCGGGGCGACGTGCTGATGGAGATCTTGGTCTCCACCTGGAGCGAGCCGGCTGGGCTCTGCTGCTCCCGCTTGAAGCTGAGGGAGCCCTCGATCCGGAGCTTGCCGGACCTCAGCGACGCCTTCAGGACCGTAGGCTCCGCCGCCGCCGCCAAGAGGCCGCATTCCGCCGCGCCGTCGTCGGCCTCCACGGGACACGAGAAGAGCATGCCCATCGCTCGTGTGGTGGTTTCCCCTCGTGTCGATCTTGTTTGACTCTGCTGCTCCAACCCCCGCACCTGCAGCAGTAGAGCTGGCTGTACGTATTTCTTGGTGCTCGCTAGCTACCCGAGCTGGCTGCTGGAGCCACTGGGCGAATATATAGCAGGGAGGAGACCGGGTAGAGAGCGTGAGACGTGAGGGATGGCCAGCCAGATAGCAGGGAGGTAGGCGCGGGGCGGACGCGCGGTGAGGGTGGCCCAGCCACATCGGATGCGGAAAAGCGTCGTGCTGGACCGCTGCGGCGTTCCACGTGTTCCAGGGGGATGTCACTCGGATCTCCACAGGCGCGGTGCGCGTGCTGATCTGTCTCGGTTGACGAGAACCGTGTGGCAGGGAATGTGAGCTAACAATGCGGTGACGTCAGCCTTCTCTTATGCTCGTCACGTTGGATTTTTGCTTAATTGGAGGAAAGAGAAATAAGAGAGAGGGTTGTCTTCCCTTAGCTAAGGGATGATCTCTTAGCAATAAGAGAAGACTATTTTTCTCCATTGTACCATATGCCTTCTCTTAGTCAACCAATTTTTTACTAAAAATAGTTAATTCTATTAATTGCTAGAGATAGCAATAAGAGATAATGCATTGTACAAGTTATATATTGTGTCTTCTCTAAATGATGTGGAGAGCTAAGAGAAGACATGCCTTCTCTAGCATTGTACATGCCCTAATTAACCTTGGAGCTATTCCGTGACCCTTTTCACCGGCTTGGAGACCAAAATTTGAATTTCAAAAGTTTGCTTCTCCCTAGATTTATTTTGTGCCAGTGATGTGAAACTTTTTGTTCGAAATTCTACATTTTCGAACAACAAGTTGTCACGCGAGGGAAACCAAACCCTAGACCAGTTAACGAAAAACCACATCTCCGCCAGCCCGTGACCTCAATGGTGGTGTTAGGGGGCCTTGGTTTGCGGTGACAAAAATGAAGCGACGAACTTGAGGCCATGATTGTGTTGGTGAGATAACGATGGCGATGACTAGAGGGCAACATGAAAGACATCGGTGATGGTGGCTCGGGTGGCAGGGATACGGGTTTGGGTTCATGACTATACAGTAGCTCGGACTTGGAGTGTGAGATCCGGCAGGGGACAACTTGATCCGGTCACGACGTGGCTGAAAGTGTGTGAGGGGGGCTCTGCACTAGTCACTGGTGGGGGAGAGCCACATACTACCTTTATTTTTCTACGTGCCAATTTGACATAGGGTTGCTGATATTTAAATTTCCACCATGCCAACCTTAAATGCGAATTTGATATAGGGTTGTAGTTTAAGTGACAGACCAGTTTAGTAAAAAAATACCGTATGGAAATTTATGGTATCTATTAGAGTGTGTTGTTTGTGGTGTTAACTGGGATCTCGCCAAAATCTCACTTCTAGTTTATTTATTAAAATTTAGTTCAGACTTTATACTACTTCTATTTTATTTTTTAAAATCTAGTTAAAAAAATTAGCGGGAATTTGACGGGTTGTCACTTGACACCCTGGTTGTTTACCCCCCACCGTAAAATGGCACTTCTGTTAGGATCCATTATACACACACAATCGAGTAATTGATCTACTAGTAGTTTTTCTCTACATTACGCGGTTGGTATATACTATCTCCATACCGGTTTATTAGACTAACAAGAAGTTTTAAAAAAGGTTTAATCATAAAATTTATTAATTAAACATGAGTTATATGTCACAAAAATTATACCATTGAATTGATATTTAAAAACTCTTTCCAATGGTATAATTTTTATGATATATAATTCATATTTTATCGATCAAATTTGTAGCCACATATTTTTTAGACGTTGTGCTAGCCTAATAAATCGGTACGAAGGGAGTACTACGAGAGCGTGAGTATTAATTCGAGGGCGAGGCGAGGCGAGGAGAGATCGACCATGATAGTCAAACCACCGGCCACTGGCTCGCTCGCTCTCGCTCGACGCATGCATGATTCGGGGCCAGCCAGCCAGCCTGGCTCGTACGATCACCGGCCGTGTGTGATGCCTACCGCCTCGCTTCCCTCCCCATCCACTTGATTTGACTTTGGTGATGGAAATGTGCGGGCGACCGGTTCTGCCTTCTTTTTTCGATCCGTCTACGCCTGCCGACTGGCTGCCGCGTACGTCCAAACGCGACCACCGCGCGCATCATCCCAGAATACACCACCCGGTTGGCCCCGCCCGGCGCTTGCATTGGCTTCTTCTTCACTGGCCGTAGTTGGTGAGTTACCAGGTTTGGTCGTTTGGACCGAATTCTGATAGTACACAGGGAAAATCTTAGGTGATGGTACGTAAAGTTGTACTACTAGCCAAGCACACATAACCTGCTGGTATGTACGATGGTTGGTGATCGACGAGTGTGCATGCATGGCTCATCATCCGATCTACTCCCTCTGTTTCATATTACCCTGCGCGGTGCTACAGTGCACACAAAACGAGGTGACTGATTTCTCTTTCATTTTTCACTTTTTTGCTCCTCGGTTTTTTGGGATGTGTAGATCCGTATTTACTCTACCCATTCCAAAAATCATAGAATTTTTTTGATGAAAAATGAGAGAGAAATAAGCCGCCTTGTTTTGCGTGATGAACAGTAACGCGCAGAGTAATATGAAACAGAGGGAGTACTAGCTAGCACAGCACACATGCACTGGTACCGTCGTACAACGTGTGGGAGGGGCCGATATGGGTGCATGACGCGGAAAATCAACCAACATCGTTGTCTTCTCACCGTGCCAAATTAAATCCAGAATGATTGAGCCGAGACTGGGAGGGAGAACCAATCTGCATGCATATGCATGATACGCTTGGCTCGGGTTCGTTCATGCATGCATCCAGTCGAATAGCTAGTGTGATGGACGATCTGGCCGACCAGCCAGAGAGCAAAGGTGCGCGTGTCACATCGACCACTCCAATGCACAGATCAAACCGTAGTTTTTTTTGCGGGGTAGATCGAGCTCTAGCCTTAGAGCATCTCTAACAGTACCCTTAAACCTGTAACCCTCAAAGGCAGTTTGAAGGCCGAGAAAATGCAAAGTTGAAGGCTCAAAACATGGGCCGCGTATCAGTGCCTTCAAACCGCCCCGGCTTGTCAAAAATGACAGCAAAATACAATATTTGCAAATGGATATTAGCAAAACACAATCATGAAACACACATATCATGAAACAAACATGCAGATGATTATAAATGATGCATGGTTCATAGTTTTACATCACATAATCAACATCTTGTCCTTGCAAAAGATCATCATCACCATCACAATGCTGACTCAAGCGAAGTTGTCCACATCTCCGTAGCCACCACCTCTCATCGGAGACTCACCTCGGAGAGTAGACGACGCACCACCACCACACAGTAGCCTCTCCCTCTCCGCGATGTCCGCCTTAGTCTCCTTCCACCACGCCAATTTGTCTTCATCCATGTCCTTTTTAGACATCATCATGTGCTCCTTCTCCTCGGCCATGATCTCTTTCCATGCCTTTGCTTCCTTGAGCTTCATCATCCTCTCCTCCAATTCGGCCTTCCGGTTGGCATCTTCCCGCCTAGCTTCCATCTGTGCAAGCTTCACCTCTTTCTTTCTCTCGGTGATAATGAGCTTTGTCTCCAATGCCTTCAATGTCAAAGTCTCCTTTGCCTTGATCATTTGATCAAGCTTGTCCTCTCACCGTGATGCATCCGCTTCCAACTTCAACCTTTCCTTGGCCTTCTTGGATCCCTCGGGCTTGCCACGGTTCCTTCCTTCATCCTCACTATCTTCCATATTGAGCATCTCCGATTTCTTAGGTGCGGATTCTTGATCCCTTACTTTCCACTTGTCAAGATCTTTAAGCAATGCCCAACAATGCTTGAAGGGAACCTGTTTTCCCTTGGAGCCGGCCATGTCCTTCTACCACAAGTCAGCATATGTCTCCTACAATACGCATAAAATGATCACAATCGGAAGCATAGCATGATCACAACCAAGTGCATAATGTAAAAATAGGCATGAACCAAATATCGAGGTTGAGTATACTCACATAGTCAGTCTCAACGGTGCCACTTGGTGGAGCGTTAATCACTTGGTCCATAGCCACACTCCAACGAGCACAAGCGGGCTTTATCACCTCCCATCGTCCTTGAAGTGACCGGTGAGAACGATGGACCAAGCTGCCAGTCTTGGGCTTGAGCTTGCAATACTTGTCCTTGATCCGTTGCCAATAGCGTTTCCCGGTTTGATCCGTGCCATGAACCGCATCCGTCCCAATTTCAGACCAAGCATGAACCAAAAGAACATCTTCAACCTCAGTGTAGTTCGACGAGCGGATGATGGGCCGGCAAACACCCCCTTCTTCTTGAGCGGTTTCGAACGCCGCCTCATTTATCTCTGTCACCTCTTCCTCCTCCTCCTCCTCCTCCTCTTCCTCCTCAACATCAAAGTCGAACGAATCGCGGGAGGGGGGAGCCCCAATGTTCACCTCGGAATCTTGGAGCAGTCCCATGTAAGAAGCAGTTGGGGCCGACATTTCGTCGAGCACCTCATTGGCGCTTGGCAGTGGAGGGGCGGAGACGGGCGGAGGAGTGGCCTTCTTGCGGCTGACCGGCTTCTTCACCAACGGTGGCGCGCCCAAGGCGTTCCTCTTTGCTCCGGAATACTTTGGCCCCAAGGAGGGAACCTTCTTGGCCCTCTTCTGGGCGGGTGCGGGGGCGACGGAGGCGGTGACTGTGGGGGAGACAGCGGCGGCGGTTGTGGGGGCGATGAATGCGGTGACGGAGCCTTTGACGACGTGCGCCCGCCTCCTCTTCATGCCGACACTCGGGGCCGGGGCCGGGGCGGGAGGCGGCTGCGCAAGGGCGCTCGAGGCGGGGACGACCGCGGGACTCAGCGGAGGGGCGGGGGTGCTCGGAGCGGGGGCCGGCGGCAAAGCGGACGAGGGCCTGCGGCGGCGTAGGGAAGGAGGAGGACTCGAGCGGTTGAGGGATTTTTCCCTCCCGCGTCGATTCATTGACCAGAATGAAGGGCCCTCGGTATTTGCCTCTCAACCTGGGTTTCTACAGGTTGGAATGGAATGAGGGCTAGGCCTTTATTTTTTTTGAGGGTTTAAGGGTTTGAGGGCTATGTTCCGTGCCAACTTTCTGCCTCGGCCTTCAAAAAAGGACACCGTAGGCGTCCCCCGGGGGATAATTTCCCCCGATCCCCCGGTCCCTAGGCCGCCACATGTCTCTAAAACAAGGTCTAATCCCGCTTTTGCTACAAACGGACCAATTTTGCTACAATATTGCCCATGTAGCAAAAAACGATTCGATCCAGGAAATAGAAAAATAGACTAGATCTTGTCGGAGATTTCGCCGGAGACCTCGTCGGCGACCGCGTAGCAAAAAAATATGCTAATGTAGCACATCCGACCTTGCCGGAGACTCGCCGGAGACTTCCGTTGGTAGATCTCACCGGAGACCGTGTAGCAAAAACTTTACGCCATTGTAGCAAAACCACAAAACGTATGTAGCAAAAAAAATCATATTGTAGCACATTCGAAATTTCGGAGACCTCGTCCGAGATCTCGCCGGAGAACCCGTAGCAGAACCTATATGTCGCTGTAGCAGAACAACAAATCTTGTGTAGCAAAAAATTTGTGGCAAAAAAAACTTTAGCATCTGTAGCAAAAAAGGACTTCATTAGAGACATGGCCGAAGACTTTGACCGGGGTAGCAAACCTAATGCCCACTTGTATCACTGTCGCACACCGCTGGTAGCAAAACTCGACGCCGCTTGGAGTACCGCCGCCGACCACATGTAGCTCCGTCGTTGACTGCATGTAGCAAATCTCGACGCCGTACGTAGCAGCAATGGTGGCCTTGGATAGCAATCTCGGTGGAACGCATGCAGCAAACCCATGGAGAGATTACCGTCGTTGTCGACAACGACGACCCCATGCCCCTTCCTTGCTCGTATATGGCAGCACAGCGGGAGGAGCTTTGTGTCAAGCTTCATGCACTAGCCAACGCAAGCAAAAGTCCGAACTGATGGAAAGGGCTAGTGCAATCCACTTATACACTTCAACACCCCCTCTCACGTGTGACGGAGAGAAGTCAGCACGTGCAACCGGAAAAGAGCGACGACGTGTGAAACTCATGTATGACTCAAGAGGCCTATACGTGGACATAGAGGGGTCAACATCAATTTTAGGATAAATTGCGAAAGTCAGGACTCGAACTCGAGACCTTAGGCTCTGATACCATGTCAAGCTTCATGCACTAACCAACGCAACCAAAAGTCCGAACTGATGGAAAGGGCTAGTGCAATCCACTTATACACTTCAACACTTTGCAGGGAGGCACATCATGGTGGAGGTGGAGCAGCGGGGCTCCCGAGGGCGGCGGTCATGGCGGGTGGTCTTCATCTTCGCCGGCGGGCAAAATCTGGTGCGGGGTGGAGGCGGAGGTCTTCATCTTCGACGGCGGGTGGAAGCTGGTGCGTGTTGGAGGCGGACGTCCTGAAGGCAGTAGCCATGGCGAGTGGGCTCCTTCTCCGGCGGAGGCATCTGCCTCGGGTGAGACGACGGGAGGAGCGGGGAGGCACGAGCTACATGTGGAGCGGGTCGGAGAGCGCGGTGGCACGGCTTGGCCGGCGCTGCGGTGGCGCAGATGCAGCAGATAGCGCGCGTCGTGGAGACAGACGGAAGGTAGAAGATAAGGCTATTTCTTCTTTTTGCCAGGCCCAACTTACGCTAGCGAGAACTAGCGACAGGGGATCAATTCGATCGATCCCCCGAGGGAACAGTATTGTTTTCCTTCAAAAAAACAGTTATTTTAAGGATTTGACCAGTTTAAGAGCTCTGTTAGAGATGCTCTTAGCTGCGAACGAACATGCATGCGTATATATTCACCTATACTTATGTTAGTGCTATTGTCCACCACATGTTTGTGTATACATAACACGTACTCTCAAGAACAAAAAAGAAACTTCAATCCCCCCTTGCGTTAGATAATGGGAATCGACAATATCATTCGAAACGCTGACTATATGAAAATAATTAACATGTGATGCGCGCTCATATCGCATCTATGCTACCAGTGTGTGTCGCCCGGCCGTGGAACAAAATTGCTGGCCGTTGCGGCGCTACGCAACCGCTACCACCCCGGAACCAGAGACACACTAGTGCTGCATCTGCATGCAGCTAGTTGACCACGCACGCATCATGTGCCCTAATAACCCAAACGAACCGTACGATACCGGGAAAATAATTCAGCACAGTCCCCCCTACAAACTAAAACGTAAAATTCTGCCAATATCGTCTCAATTATTCAGTTGGAATCGATCAGCACAAATAATTAGTTTCAGCAGGTACAAAAATATTCCCTAAAATAAGAAAGCAAGTACGTACTCTACAAAGATGATTACTGTAATAATTAAACCGATCGATAATGCTATATATGCTCGTGAATGGGTTTTGGGTGATCGTGCAGTTAGTAGATTATTCTCTATCCGTTCACAAATAAGTATACTTTTACATATTATGCTAAGTCAAACATAATAAAATTTGACTAACTTCATGGTGTAACTTAGCAACGCTTATGACACAAACTAGTAGGTCAGTTATGAAATGTATATAGCTTCATAATATATTGATCTAACGTCATATATGTTGTTACATTTGTTACAAAGTTTATCAAATTTTTTTAAAGTGACTTAGGGTAAATTAAAATTAGAAATACATTTATTTGTGTAAGGATGCAAGTGGATAAAGTTTAGGGTACCTTCTTAGCACAATAAAATGAACTAAATTTCTATAGGTCATAACTTTTTAAGGGAACTAGTTTATTTGTTTAAACTGGACTAAAATAGAGGGTATCCTAGATGTTCTAAACTTGCATCTCTATATCTGTGGACGGAGGGGTACTCTCGATTAGGCGGCAGCGCATGATGTGGCTGTCATTTTTCCTTTCACAATACGTGACGCGGCTATCTCATGTTTGCACTCTGTCCCTAGCCAGTGCTTACAACGGTACAACTGTATGCAGCTGGCATCCTGAAATCGCACGACCGAGTCTCTCCACGCAAAGCGATCTGAAAATTGTTTCGACAAGAAGCTTCCGAGAAGCTTCTTTCATCTGCACCCCTTATCCATAAGGAACTAAATTAGTAAGATGCTGTTTGCGTACGTGTCATCGGGGAAAGCCTTCACCGGCCTCGTACTTTTTTTTGTTTATTTCTGTTCTCGCAGAAAGTTTCTGTGTGTCATGGACGGTGCAATTAACTCGGTTTTTGCACTTTACAACCCGAACTAGCTTCCTTTTGGGACAGAGACGGATAGTAACGTGTGACAAAACCTGTCCGGGCCAAGCAAGAAAAATGATGGCGCTATATACTACTTCATTCTCCAAAAATAAGTAACCTGGATTCGTCTATATTTACATTATCTAGACACGCTTAGATATGTGGCGAATTTTTTTTAAATAATACGAATTAATTATTTAATTTGAGTTCTATTATGCGTTTTTTCGAAATTCCAGATCTAGCGCTTTGTCGGCCAGGGGCAAGCCGACTGGGCCAATCGGCCAGGCCCTGGCCGACTGCATGTGGCACCATGCAGTCGGCCCTGCCCCACACATGCAGTCGGCCAGGAGCAAGCCGATTGGCTCAGTCGGTCTGGCCCAGGCCGATTAGTGCAATCGGCCAGACCTAGACCGATTGTCTAATCGTCCTGCCCCTAACAAAATCCTGCATGATCAATGCAGCCCTAATCTTCCGCCGCTGTTTTTCTCGTCAATCCTTCGCGCCGATTTTTCCCGCCATCGCGCCGATTTTTCCCGCCAGTACTTCCCGCCCTTTTTTTCCCGCCACTACTTCCCGCCTTTTTTCCCGCCTATTCGCTTCGGTGCCTCTATAAATCCGGGCAACGAGATGTATCCTTTACCAGTTCATCTCTTCCTCCTCTTACTCTCTCATTTCCCTCCTCTCCTCTTGCTCTCGCATTTCCCTCCACTCCTCTCCACTATGACCGACGCGTCTCCCTGGCCTGTAGATATGTCCATTGGGATTTTCTTCATAGCCAGAACTGTTGAGATAGGTGATAAACCAGCCGACTGGGATACGTTGGTATCGAACCATGATGCTCTCGTTATACTTGGTAAGTCACTTCATCGAAGAGGGTGGAAACTGAAGACCCCAAGTCAGGTACGAGCAGAGCTTCTCAGGATCAAGGCAAGGTGGGACAAGCTCACCTTCAAGAGTGAAGCTCGCATGATGGAGGTGGATAATGCACCTTGGTCCTGGATAGAAGATAGCGAAGATGAGGATGATATCTTCATGCCGCCACCCGTTGGAAGCAAGGCAAGAGCTGAGTGGGACAAGAGGCAGGAGAAGAAGAAAGAGCAGGCCAAGAAGAGTCAAGCTGACATGACGAAGCAGGCTGTGGCACGTAGGGCCTGCATAGAAGAGAGCGAAGATGAGGATGATATCTTCATGCCGCCACCCGTTGGAAGCAAGGCGAGAGCTGAGTGGGACAAGAGGCATGAGAAGAAGAAAGAGCAGGCCAAGAAGAGCAAGTGCGAGGGATCGTCCAAGGGAAAGGGCAAGGCATCATCGAAGGGAAAGGGAAAGGCATCATGCTAGGGATTGATAGGACTCTTATTTATGTACCGCAAGTTATGTTGAACTGTGTTGCAAGTTATGTTGAACTGTGTTGCAATAAAAATCGTGAAATAATAGAATGATGTCTCATATATAGGTAGATATATGTCTCATACATAAGTAGATGTCTCATGCATAGATAGACATGTCTCATACATAGATAAATATATGTCTCATACATAGATAAATATATGTCTCAGCGACGTCGTCTGCCGCGACGCTCGGGTGGTGGGTTAGGAGGCGTCGTCCAACCGAACCTGTGGGGCGGCTGGACCTGTCGGGGAGGAATCACCGACCCGTGCTCATCGTACTGAGTCTCCTGTGTGGGGTCAGGTGCAGAAGTCTGAAAAATGTTCAGCCAACTGCTCTGCGTCATGAAATCCTGAGTGCTATGATCAACGTCCTGATCAGTCCAGGCGGATCCGGACACAGACGACTGATAGCCAGGCATAGACCCCTGCATTCCAAATGCTCCTGCACATAAAAACAAAGTACGTAAAAACTTGACATGAACTGAGCCTCGACGCTTATCTTGTAAGACACATACCCTGTGGCTGTGGCTGTGGGCGAAACCCGTAGTTTGGCATGGGAGGGTGACCCCAAGGCTCCTGCTGCTGGTGCTGCCACGACGAACCTCCATCGTGCAAAGGTGGCTCCTGCTGCTGGTGCTGCCACGACGAACCTCCATCGTGCAAAGGTGGTTGTTGCTGCTGCTGCCAACAGTCGAAAGAAGACTGCTGATGCCACGTCGAACCTCCAGCCTGGTCTGGGGGAGGAGGTCTCGGAGTCGTCTGTGGTGTGAGCAACGAGTGGTCATATAGTAGGCGTGTAGAGTCTGCAGTGCCCTCAACCAAGCGAACAAAAGGTAAAAGCCCAGCCCACTTCAACCTGCATGACCAAAAACGTGATCAATCATATATCGCAACCCAAAAATACTCATATAATTCATGATTAAATCGTACCTAGGAACCCAAGCGGGGTGTATCCTCCAGTTAACATTCGGTGTGCGAGTGACCAAAGGCTCAAGTGAGTTGGGGTCATCCTCCAAAATTCTAGCCCGATGCTTCTTTTCAATGTCTGGATCGAGCAACCTGTATCTTCTCGCCATTTCTGAACAATTTAAAAATTAACATAAGCATTTGCATATTACAACATAAAACATAGTTCGACACATATTACAACATAAAACATAGTTCGACACATATTACAAAATAAAACATAGTTCGCCACATATTACAACATAAAACATAGTTCGACACATATTACAACATAAAACATAGTTCGACACATATTACAACATCAAACATAGTTCGCCACATGATATGCCCAAGAGGCAATAATAAAGTGGTTATTATCATATCTTCACACTTATGATAAATGTTTACATACCATGCTATAATTGTATTAACCGGAAACATTAATACTTGTGTGATTTGTAAACTAAAATAAGAGTCCCTAGTAAAGCCTCTTGTTAAACTAGCTTGTTGGTTAATATATGATCATGGTTTCCTGATCATGAACATAGAGATGTTATTAACAACAGGATCATATCATTAGGAGAATGATGTGATGGACATACTCCTATAGATAAGCATAGCATAAAGATCAAGTCATTTCAATAGTTCAATTGCTATATGCTTTCTGATACATAGTAACCTAATTCCTTCGACCATGAGATCATGCATAT
Organism: Avena sativa; assembly: GCA_916181665.1. Classification (NCBI taxonomy): domain Eukaryota; kingdom Viridiplantae; phylum Streptophyta; class Magnoliopsida; order Poales; family Poaceae; genus Avena; species Avena sativa. Next base: position 385,412,179 of record OV702284.1, read on the forward strand.
CACCTTTACCGGATGGATGCTTTGATGACATCAAACACCACACCGTAACTGGGTGGCTATAAAGGTGGCATTGAGTGTTCAGAAAGTATTGGTTGAAACACATGGATCAAGAGTGGGATTTGTCCATCCATATGACGGATAGATATACTCTGGGCCCTCTCGGTGAAATGTCATCCAATTAGCTTGCAAGCATGTGACTGGCTCACAAGGGATCACATATCACGGGAACGAGAAAAGAGTACTTATCAGTAACGAGGTTGAACTAGGTATGCAGAGATACCGACGATCATAACCTCGGATAAGTAACATATCGTGAGACAAAGGGAAATTGGTATCGTATGTAAGTGGTTCATTCGATCGCAAAGTAATCGTAGAAGTATGTGGGAGCCATATGAATTTCCAGATTCCTCTATTGGTTATTGTTCGGAGAAGCGTCTCGATCATGTCCGCATAATTCACGAGCCGTAGGGAGACACACTTAAGGATTCGACGTTGTTTGAGTAGTTATGGTATTATGAGAAAGAGACCGAATGTTGTTCGGAGTCTCGGATGGGATCCGGGATATCACGAGGTGATCCGGAATGGTCCGGAGAATAAGATTCATATAAGGAAAGACCCGTTTCGGAGTTCGGGAATGGTTCCGGTGTTTTCATCGGGAATGTTCTAGAAGGTTCCGGATTGTCCGGCACTCCGGGGGGGAGGGGTACATGAATGTGTCATTACATATTGGAATGATTGCATCATGTACTAAGTGTTCTTGCTGTCCCAAATAAAGGATTAAATTGAATCCTAAAATAGAAAAGTCAAATGTCCAGTTTGAAAGTCAAACGGCTAAAACAAGAAACTGTGGGAAACAAGCAAGAGGAGTTTGAAACCAACTTGGAGGAGGAGTTCCTCTCCTCCAAGCCGGCGGCCAGCCCTAGGCCGAGTTGGGGAGGGACTCCCTCCCTCCCTGGCGCGCCATGGCCCCTCCACCCATAAAAGGAGGAGCAGGCCTCCTCCTCTAGACACACAAGTTTCTACCTCTAATCTCCGGTTTAGAGCCGTTCTGGTTTAGAGCTTCTAATTGCTTTAGCCTGCGGTTTAGAGCCTTCTAATTGGTGTGTCTAATCTCTAGACCACTAATAGTACTCTCTCATACTCCACCATACTCGCTCCGGCTTAAGGCGAAGCCCTGCGGGATTTCCCCTCTACTTCCGGTACCACGCCGTTGTGCTGCCGGAATCACGAGGAGAGTGCTACAACCTCCGCTGCCTGCTGGAACAAGGGAGAGGAAGGTCTTCGTCGAGTACCGAACGTGTGACCGACTGCGGGAGCGCTGCCGGAACGTGGCGCCGGAAGGATCGTCTACGCGATCTTGAGATCGGAAAGAGTACGACTACATCACCCACGAGAATCTGCTCTCGTTAACCGCTTTGGAATCTTCGAGGGTGAGTTATTCCATCGACTCGTTGCTACAATCTAGTAGATAGATCTTGGCTTGTTTGTTTGTATGCGATAGAAAATTTTTGTTTTCCATGCTACGAACCCCTACAGTGGTATCAGAGCCGTGTCTATATGTAGATCTGTTGCACGAGTAGAACACAATGGTCATTGTGGGCGTTGATGCTTTTATTGTTGATTGCTTCTTGTGTACTTTGCATCTTGCGGTATGTTGGGATGAAGCGGCCCGGGCTAACCTTACATGACATCGTTCATGAGACTTGCTCCACGCTTGACATGCAACTTGTATTGCATAAGTGGCTTTGCGGGTGCCTGTTTCTCCTAGCATAGTTAAGATCCAATTTACAACGGGTGATTAACAATACTAGTATCAATGTTGTGGTTCTTGTTCGTAAGTTAGAACGACACTTATTGAAAGCCCCAAACCACGTAAAATATGCAAAGAAAGTAGAGGCGTCTAACTTTGTTTTGCAGGGGTGTGCAGTGATGTGATATGGCCATGATTGTGATTATATATGATGTATGCAATGTTCCTTATTGTAAGTCAGCAACCGGCAGGAGCCATATGGTTGTCTTTAATTTCTGTTAAGACCCGCGTGTCTATTCAAAGTAGTTGTAATAGTTGAAGCCGGTGGACGACAACCATGGAGAAGCATCATTGACCTTGATGCAATGTCGGTGATGATGGAGATCATGTTCGTGCTAGAAGATGGAGATCGGAAGCACAAAGAAGAAAGGCCATATCATATCACATATTATGAATTGCATGTGATGTTAATCCTTTATGCATCTTGTATTGCTTAGTAGACGACGGTAGCATTATAAGATGATCCCTCATGCACATGAATTTCAAGTCATAAAGTGTTCACCCTTAGTTAGCACCGTTGCTAAAGCTTGTTGTTTCGAAGCACCACGTGATGATCGGGTGTGTTAGATTCTGCAAGTGTATACAACGTGAGCAAGCCAGATTTGCTCATGCGGAAACTAAGGTTTGATCTTGACGAGCCTAGCATGTACAGACATGGCCTCAGGAACACGGATTACCGAAAGGTAGAGCATGAGTCATATAGTAGATATGATGAACATGTTGATTGTTCACCATTGAAGCTATATCAACTCTCGTGATGATCGGTTTTGATGTGGTGGATTTGGTTCGTGTAATCACTAAAACAATGTGAGGGATATTGTTTTGAGTGGGAGTTCACCTAGATTAATTTAATTATTAATTAGAACTCAATTTATCATAAAACTAAATCAAAGTGAATTTGCATAGTTGTTGTAGTCATTGGCATCCGTTTACCACCTTGCGCTTAGTTATAATTGAGATGATAGAACTATAGAATTCTGGTTAGATACTTTACGAACTGGTATCGTATTGTTTGAAGTGTTAATCTAAAGTTTAAAAGTCCTATTGCAAACTTTCAGTAAGTTCCGGTTACTCCATAAAGTTTAATAATTAGTATTAAATCAAGAGTAACAATTCCAAGTGTTAGTATATAAGTATCATGTTTGTCTCCATGATTCTTGATATTCAAAGGATTCTCTTAATATCAAGGTTATCTAGGATCTGAAAGAGTTGTTTCAGAAACCATGATGTGTGGAAGATATTGTGATATCTGAAACGAAGTTTTGGTTACAACATGATAGAGTATAATATGGCAAAGTTCATGTTCTCATATTTTGATGAGAATTTGCAAAAGGTTAGAGACACTAGTTGTCCTAATCCTCCAAAAGGTTTTGGATAGCAACATTATACTCATAATTCATCGTTATAAACTAAAGGTAGCTTGATCATGGACGATTCCATGATAAGGGTGAATATTTGATGTAGGTAAAATGTTTACTACACCAAGAGATTACTAAAGAAAGGAATTTGAAAGAACACCAACCATTTGATGATGGTGATCTACTTCAAAGTGCAAGTCCAAAGACATTGGTATTTAATTATACACGCTTTGGACTATGTGTCATATGTATGACTCCACTATTGATATTGATAGATTCTTTCAAACAGAAAAGGAAATACTGAAAGAGAATCTCATAAATATATGGCAGAAAAGAAAAGACTAGAATTGTTCAGTTTAAGTATATAGATGATATACATGTTATGGATATATTCTTTGCTTATTAAACAATGTGGTTCTCAAGTATTTGATACTGAATTTGTTGGTGTGAATCGTCATACGAAACAACAGAATTCATGAACTACAATGGCCTAAGTAACTAGCAAAAGAATATGTGATGATGTTCATCGAGAACAAATAAAGGGTTATTGTGTTGCTCATTAAAACATCAAAGCTTGCCTTCAAGATTTGTTTTATCAGGTATTATGAGAACAAAAGGGTTGTTCAAATAATTGCCGTAATCCATAAAAGATGGATGATTCACAAATCACGTTGGAGAAATCACATCCATAAAACTAGTGCTAAAAATGTCGAAAGACAAATTGATTAAAAGATCACTTAGGAAGTGACATCGCCGTTTAAATTATATTGGAAAGAAAACATGAAGAAAATCCATGTGGATGGAATTTTGGAGTCTATTTGATTTTTGATCAAATAACGCTTGTGAAACTTTCCTAGAGATAATTAAAACTTCGTTCATAGGCCAAAAGGGAACGAAAGACTAGCTTATTGGAATTTGTACATATTGTTGTACGAAGTCCACTATGTGTAGTCAAGAGCGATGGATTTCAACTTCATATGCTTTCTCCGAAAATTTGAGTGAATATATGAATATTTACTTAATAAGGATGAAGTATGAAACATTTGAAAAGTTCAAAGACTTTCAAGATGAAGTGCAAAATCATTGTAACAAGAATATAAACAGTTTATGATAAAGATCATAAAGGAAGATATTTGAGTTACAGAGTTTAGCATAATACCTAAGATTTAAGGAATCGTTCCGTGGATTTGCATTTCCCGAAACACCGTAAGAGTATGGAGCATTCGAGATATGTAATTAAACCTTGTTTGACATGGTGAGATCAAAGGTGTAATTCAGAAAATTGCCATTGTATTTTAAAGATTAAAAGCTTTAGAGATTACCGTTTTTCCACTGAAAAGAGCTTCATCATAATCTGTTGAAATGACACCATATAAGGTTATGGTTTGGGATAAAACCCAAGTAGTCCTTTCTTAAACATTGGTATGCTATACATAAGAAAGATGTTTGCAACCAAAGTCGGATGAATCTGTCTTTGTTAAGTATTTCTCCATAACACCGGAGACAAAAGTGTTTGTCGCTTAGAACGTCAAGTTTCTTTAAGAAGGAATTTTTCGTGAAAAGTTAAGTGGGAGGACAATAGAACTTTGATAAGGTTGAAAGAACCTTAGCTATATGTGCAGAGTTGCGCAACGCCGAAAAGTGTTCCGGAGGCAGCAACAAGGCTCATGGCTCACGTGCCTCAAAGGTTGTGCTCACGGAGATCTAAAGTTCCTATTGAAACAAGTAGATCGGGTAAACAATCAAATACCAAGATTTGAGGGTTGAATCATTATTTGAGAATAATGAACCGACTACATACAAAGAAGCGATGATGGGCCCTGACTCCGTCAAATGGCTTGAAGCCATAAAATCCGTGATAGTTCCATACACGAGAAATCAAGTTTTGAACTTGAAAGACCCTCTGAAAAGGTACAAGACCTTACAGTCGTATTTGGATCTATAAAAGAAATAGACATGGATGTTTTACATCTATGAAATAGTCGACATGTTGGGAAAGAGTTCACAAAATGTTCAAAGGTTGACTATGACAAGATTTGATCTTTCATAGTGATATTTAGTCTAGACGGATTAATGTAGCAACCACTACATATAATTTGTTATATGGTAGTTGAATAAACAAAACAAGTTCTTCTAATAGAATCGTTACCTAGGACATGTGCATAACACGGTCCATAGGGTTTTGTTAATTCAAAAGGATGCTAAAAGCATATGCAAACTTCAATGGTTAAAGTGAGCATCGCGGAGTTGGAATCTTCACTGTGATGAAACTGTTAAAGGAGTTTAAAAGTTCATTAGAGACGATGAAGATGCTTGCATTTGCAAGAAATTAAGTGGGAGCGCTAAGACATGTTTCTAATACATTATGTGGAAGACATATTGTTGATTAGAAAAGATGTATCTTTTATTAACACATATTAAGAATTTCATCCCGATGAAAGACTTAGGCAAAACCCAAATATTTGGCATCAATAGACGCTAATATGGTTGTGCCAGAAGTACATAGACGAGATATTGAATGAGTTCAATATAGAAACTACAAGAAAGTTTCTTGTCGCACAGAAAGGATTGAATGAGTTCAATATTGATGATATATTCAAGTGTATTGACATTTGGTAAAGTGAAACAAATAATCAAGTATAGATTGATACTTGATGTATGAAATCACAAAGAGTATTTATATCAATCATACTGTGATATGTACAAATCCAGATATGTCCTATGCTCTAAATATTATGAGCATATACCAGAATGATTCATAAGATGATCATTGGACAATAGTAAGGATATTCTTATGATCTTTTGGAAGAACTAAGAATATATTGTTTGTAGAAGTGACAAATAGATGGTTAGTTCATTGTAAAAGTACTACATTGATACTAGTTTTGTCACAAAGTACAAATTAAGTTTATCTCAATCTAAACTAAGGGTGGCACAATATAATGGAAAGTAAGTTCCATATGGATTTGGATGAGTTCCAAAGTTAAGACATTGTGACAGATACTACAACAAAAGGCTAAGTATATGGCTGCTATTATAGCAGCTAAAGAGGGCATTTGGGTCAAGTAGTTTGTTATCAAACTAGGTGTAGTTCATAGCGGGATAATACTATGAAGATATATTGTACGACAATATAATCAACATGTTTTAACCCCAAAGAACTAAAGGTCTCACCAAAGGACCAAATTTATACAAAGCCATCTCATTAGAGAATGAGTGATGCGTAGAGACGCAAAGACATGCAATTACACACGGACCTAGAAGTGTCAGATCCGGAAATCAGTTGACCACTAGCAATCGTGTACATACAACACCGGAAAGCCATAGGTGTTGAATACACAAAGGTTTGAAACTAGATTATTGACTCTCAGTGAAATGTCATCCAATTATCTTGCAAGCATGTGACTGGCTCACAAGGGATCACATATCACGGGAACGAGAAAAGAGTACTTATCAGTAACGAGGTTGAACTAGGTATGCAGAGATACCGACGATCATAACCTCGGATAAGTAACATATCGTGAGACAAAGGGAAATTGGTATCGTATGTAAGTGGTTCATTCGATCGCAAAGTAATCGTAGAAGTATGTGGGAGCCATATGAATTTCCAGATTCCTCTATTGGTTATTGTTCGGAGAAGCGTCTCGATCATGTCCGCATAATTCACGAGCCGTAGGGAGACACACTTAAGGATTCGACGTTGTTTGAGTAGTTATGGTATTATGAGAAAGAGACCGAATGTTGTTCGGAGTCTCGGATGGGATCCGGGATATCACGAGGTGATCCGGAATGGTCCGTAGAATAAGATTCATATAAGGAAAGACCCGTTTCGGAGTTCGGGAATGGTTCCGGTGTTTTCATCGGGAATGTTCTAGAAGGTTCCGGATTGTCCGACACTCCGGGGGGGAGGGGTACATGAATGTGTCATTACATATTGGAATGATTGCATCATGTACTAAGTGTTCTTGCTGTCCAAAATAAAGGATTAAATTGAATCCTAAAACAGAAAAGTCAAATGTCCAGTTTGAAAGTCAAACGGCTAAAACAAGAAACTGTGGGAAACAAGCAAGAGGAGTTTGAAACCAACTTGGAGGAGGAGTTCCTCTCCTCCAAGCCGGCGGCCAGCCCTAGGCCGAGTTGGGGAGGGACTCCCTCCCTCCCTGGCGCGCCATGGCCCCTCCACCCATAAAAGGAGGGGCAGGCCTCCTCCTCTAGACACACAAGTTTCTACCTCTAATCTCCGGTTTAGAGCCGTTCTGGTTTAGAGCTTCTAATTGCTTTAGCCTGCGGTTTAGAGCCTTCTAATTGGTGTGTCTAATCTCTAGACCACTAATAGTACTCTCTCATACTCCACCATACTCGCTCCGGCTTAAGGCGAAGCCCTGCGGGATTTCCCCTCTACTTCCGGTACCACGCCGTTGTGCTGCCGGAATCACGAGGAGAGTGCTACAACCTCCGCTGCCTGCTGGAACAAGGGAGAGGAAGGTCTTCGTCGAGTACCGAACGTGTGACCGACTGCGGGAGCGCTGCCGGAACGTGGCGCCGGAAGGATCGTCTACGCGATCTTGAGATCGGAAAGAGTACGACTACATCACCCACGAGAATCTGCTCTCGTTAACCGCTTTGGAATCTTCGAGGGTGAGTTATTCCATCGACTCGTTGCTACAATCTAGTAGATAGATCTTGGCTTGTTTGTTTGTATGCGAAAGAAATTTTTTGTTTTCCATGCTACGAACCCCTACAAGTTTCACCCGCGTCCTCTACCTCTTCGACCTCGCGCACCCCGTCCTCGCGTAGGTGTGCCGCCTGTACCGAAAGTGGGACAATGAGTATCCCTGTGACCAAATTCATTGCATAGAAAACACTGCCGAGTTGGGCCGCCAGCTTCTGATTCGTCCATGTCATTCCGGATGCGTCTACATTGGCGTCTGCCTCTGCTTGTTCGCATTAGAGCAGGGTGTGGGATGTACTGCCTTTCATCAGGGTTCACGGTGTTGAAATTACCCATTACTCGAAATCCTGACATCTCACCCGTCCAAGTATTGACCACAGATTCTTTCAGGTAGTAGGGAGACATGAACGATATGGCGTCCAACCCTAGCTGCCGACAAGCAGCAAGCACATGAGAGCAAGGCAGGTGAAGCAACTTTGGTTTGTTGCAGGTGCACTCGCAGGTTGGCCATTGCTCATTACCGATCTTCACCTCATGCGTTCTCAGTTCATTACCACACCCAAACTTATCGGTGGCTAGCCGCACCTCAAACCTTCTGTCCTCATTACCTATGCACACGACGGTGTGTGACATAGCCTTCGCCATCTTCTTATCCATGTACCTCATAACCTTTTCACATAAGCGGGTGTTCGGATTGTTCATGATATGCATCTGAGCACCCTGTCGTCTGGTTCTAAAATATGAAATCGTGCCATACAGAATACCTTCGACTATGGCTGTCAGTGGAAGTGCCATGTTACCTCTGAGGACAAAGTTATATGACTCAGCTAGGTTTGTAGTCATGATACCATACCTAGCTCCATGTGTATCGTGTAGCAAAGACCACCTCTCCAAAGGCTCGTGCTCTATCCACTGTTGGGCTTGTCTTTCACAACTGCTATTTTGAGCTGCCTGAAGAACCATGTCCAACTTTCAGTGTTTTCGCCCTCCACGAAAGCAAATGCGAGTGGGACAATCTGATTGTTGCCGTCTTGACCAATGGCGGTAAGGATCTGACCCTTGTACTTGCCAGTTAGAAAAGTATCGTCTACACATATCACTGGACGACAATAAGTGAAAGCTTGGATGCATACAGCAAAAGAGAAGAACACTCGATGAAGCACCTTCACGGATGGATCCTCGGGTATCACATAATATTGTATGTCGACATAGGTGCCTGGGTTTCTATCCTGCAGTGTCTGAAGTTGTCGGACCACGGAGTCATACGCGTCTCTAAACGAACCAAACCTCTTCTCAAGAGCCCTTTGCTTTGCCCTCCAAGCCTTGCCATACGAAATGGAGTACTTAAACCGGGTCTTTACTTTATTCTGTATACTGGGTACTGTCATCGCTTTGCACTCTACTAAGTCCGTGTAAAGCAGCCGAGCTAGAAGTGTGGAGGAGAGGTTAAGATGATCTTTATGAACATTGTGTAGCTTACATGTGTGCTGCACATAGTCGCTCACCAACCAAGTTGTGTCATACGTAGGGACATAGGCATGCACCCTGCCTGGACAATTTATATCCACGCATTCCATTGTCAAGTATTTCTTAGAGGACACGGTTGTTTTCAAAACCCTGTGTGTTGACATTATCCAAGCAACGACTGCATCTTGCAAATGTTGCTTGTCTTGATATCTAGCACCCTGGGCAATTCTGTTGCTGTGATATTCCCACGCAGAATCATGACCATCATCAACGGTCATTCCGGTTGACATGTTCTGATTCCATGAAGCAGGAATCGGCATGTCCTCTCCACCATTGCCTTCTCCATCAGAATCATCTGGGTCATCAGAATCACCACTCTCGCCATCATGTAATCCTCCTCTTCCATCATGTTCTGCATGCCTCCATCTTCCTCGTCCGCATCTGCCTCTCCACTATAGTCTTCTCCACCTCCGGCCTGACTGCTCTGCCCCGATTCATAACCACCGCCTCCTCCTCCTATCTCACTGCTCTGCCCCGATTCATAACCACCGCCTCCTCCTCCTATCTCACTGCTCTGCCCCGATTCATAATCACCGTCTCCAGCACTAGACATAGAGTACATCCCGTAACTTGAATCAATACTATGACGCGAAACATGTCCACCATCGATCTCCTTCAGGACAGGAAGCACTAATGCGCGAGGGTTTACATGCCTATCTTCGCAGCCATTTAACCACTTAAACCAGTCTCTGTCTGTATCTACATGTCTTAAAGTCCAGAATTTTTTTTTTTTTTGACTTTGTCCATAATGCTTGCACGCTGACGGTGTACGTCTCGATGTTATAGCCTAAACATCCTGTCAACCATTCCTTCAACTGACTAACACTCCAGGTTTGAGGGGCAGTCAAATCTAACTGTGTACACATAAACTCTCCCAGATCTGCTCCAAAGTCATTTGTTCGAACATTCCCATGACCGTAATAAAACACGAACTTCACTAAATTGGTAATCTCTACTGACATAAAATAAACAACCTAATAAATTAATTATCGACAACGCGTATAACTTTGGGCAATGCTTGCAAATATTCTAAAAAATATGATATTATTGCTACCAGTCAAATATTGCTACTAATCCACCGGCCAAATTTTTGTGCCTAATCCATCGGTCAAATATTGCTACTAATCCACCGGCCAAATTTTTACTAATCAACTAGCCAAATATTCTAATAGACTAACCATACGACGAACGTACATAACCATATACAATATCCATTGATTATCAAGGGATTAGAGTTTACCCTTGAAGCGAGAGAAGCTACCACCAACACAGCTCGAACACTGCTCCACCACCACAGCCTCAGCTCCTCCACCACAGCTCCACCACCACAGCTCCACCACCATTGCCATTGCTTCACCACAGCTCCACCACCGTTCATCCAACAAACCAACACCAAATCAATCCATGAGCTAACCCATCCGTAGATCGGGCTTCCACTCCCTCTCTAATGGTTTTGGATTGAAGTTTTTGTGGTCAAATCGAGCAAAATCTGAGAAAAAAGGTGGCTAGAAATGAAGAACACGAAGGGGAGAGAGAGAGGCAGCAGCTGGCCAGGCGCGTCGCGTGGAGAAGAAGGCCAGGCGCGGCGGCGTCGCCCTTATCTGGCCCCAGTCGGCCTGGGCCTGGCCGATTGGGCAGTCGGCCTGCGCCTGGCCGACTGGACCTGTCGACCGTTGTGGGTCCCGCGGCCCCACTGGCCGACCTGCTGTCAGCTGGCTGCTGGACGATTGCGCTGCTGTCGGCCAGGTCCTGGCCGATTGGCCCAGTCGGCTTGCCCCTGGCCGACAAAGTGCTAGATCTGGAATTTCGAAAAAACGCATAATAGAACTCAAATTAATTAATTAATTCGTATTATTTAAAAAAAACGCTAAATATGTGAATCTAGACAAATCTGGGTCAAGTATTTATGATTAAAGGAGTATATGTTTTTCTTTGTTTTATGGGCGAGGAGATATAGGTGTGGTTTGTAATTTGTACTTCCTTCATCCTGAAAAGGATGTCGGATTAAAAACTTGAGACAAACGGATGTGCACCAAAAAAGGTCTCATGAGTAGTTATTACTCCCTCCGATCCATATTAATTGACTTAGATTTGTCAAAATTTGGATGAATCTAGACACTATTTACTATTTAGTATATAGGTTCATCCAAAATTTGACAAATCCAAGTCAATTAATATGGACCGGAGGGAGTAATAGAATCAAAGTTGAAGTTAGAGTTACCAAAGTTTGGGGTAGTTCTTTTTTTTTCTTTGCCTGGAACTTGATTTGAACTCGTAACACCATAGATTTGCCTAAATTCGAATGTATCTAGACATTATTTAGTATATAGATTCATTTAAATTTACATAAATTTATGGCTTTTTTTATGATGGAGGGAGTATGTTCTTATTTAATTTTTGAGTATGTACTTATATCAGAGACGCATGGTGTGCACCATATGTATGCATACCGTTGTGCCGGTCGGTATCAAAATCGTATACTAGCTTTGATTGATGGAGCATGGCTCATTGGGCCAGTTCAGCTGGCTAAATAATGAGAGACGACTACACGGATCGTTCGAATAATTGGAGAGCTAGCAGCAGCGTTGGCTGTATATTTATGAACTAGTCGAGCTGTGTACTGTATCTGCGCGTTCGTGCGCCCATATGTATCGTGGGCTCGCGCGCGGTACTTATATCTGTAGCGAGGCTGTATCACTGTACATACGGTTCTGACAGGATTGATTGGTGCTCCAGCTTGATGCTGTCGTCCGTGCAGTGTGGGCCCCCGTCGAACCAGCCTGTAGCTTCCCGCAGAAGATCCGGGCCGCGTCGTCCTCGCGGTTGATGCGCCGACGACGGCAGGTGTCTCCCGGGGCATCGCCGAGATCTTCAGTGGCACAGGAGTTCACTGTACATCCTCCACGCCGCACGCGCCGCCCTTTATTATCTTGGCCAGATCGAGGGCAGATCACGCCAATCAATACTGATGACATGTCAACAATTGTCCAAGCTTAGCTGTGATGTACTGTAGTACTCTCGACCCGTTTCTTCAGTATCACGAAATATGAAACTCCCACCACCACATCCGCCGATTCGGTATTTTTTTTTCCAAAATCTGATCTTTTGCGAAACTTTGACCAAATCTGACCTTTTTAAAAACTAATTCAGAATCTAATTCTCGGGTCAGCGCCATTTTAAATAGAGCCGAAGTTATACAGGTTGCGTCAACACGTGACAACAAGAGGGCAACCTAGGGAGGTCGGCGTCGCTTAACAAAAAATACGCCGATTCGCGCCCAAGCAAGGTAAAATAGGGAAAATGCATGGCATGAACACTGTAAAATTAGCGTGTCTATCAAACACCGTCGCACAGTTTTTGTTTCTAGCCAGCGATGATCAGCAACGACTTCCTTGATCAGAGAGCCATTCCAGGCCCGTCCGTACGTGTGGATGCGAGGTCTCAGGAACTCAAAAGGCAAATTGCGTAGACGATCGATGGGCCAGCGACCTTTGCAGCCAAATCATGATGGGTTTGAGTTGAGGCACATGCACGGAGGAGAGAACAGCGGATCCGAGCTGGTTTTGGATCCAAAAGGACGTGCGCAAGTCAAGGCCTCGCACGTCCCCAGGCAACGGACGCCGTACCCACCGTGGTACTTGGCTGTACGACCGACCGACGACGACGACGTAGTACGTGGCGGCGTGGCGCAGGAGGCGCTGAAGATGCTCTCTGGCTGCTTGCGCAGCTGGACATCACGTTGCAGCGTCGTCGTAAAAAGAATCGGTGCCTGGGATTTCCGGAATCTGAACTCCTGGTGAAAAGCCAGACATTGTTCCCCGAATCTTGGGAAAAGCGAGACATTGTTTACTTGGGTCTATACAAAAGAAAAATACTAGCGTAGGGTAGAATATTGGATTGGCGGGATGGGGCAACAGTGAAATGGAGACGGAGCTCCCGTTTTCGAAAACATGGAATGAAATAGCAATGCGCACGCCGCGTTTCAAGATTTTGCTTTGACTATGAATTAACCAAGTACACTGTATATGAGAACTATAGTTGAGAGTAGTTATCATTAGAAAGTGTTTTTCATCACGAATCCAACGATAACAATTTTGTAACATAGTCTAGGTACTGTTGATCAAAACGTTTTGTCATGGAAAGCATGTGCGTCTTATTCATAACAACGGAGGTAGTACCCATTTTTTTTTTGTGAAATAACAATGATCTTCGGTAAAAAGGCTTAACATTATGGAGAACCCATAAAAAAAAACGAATTCTTGAGAACTCATGGCATGCTGTCGCTGTTGTTTGGCAGTCGGAGCCAACCTTACACTATTGTAGCCAGAAGAGAAGTCATCAAGACTACGGTACATAGGGCCGAGGAGTCACAACACGGGTAGCCTGAAGCGCTCGATCCACGCCAGACACCACTGCTCTGGTGTACACCACATGTTTCCCAACACTCATGTAACTACATAATATCTCCTGGATTCACAACAACACCGGAGGAAGCGCCACCGAGACGGTGTCGAAGCCCGAGGATAAAAGCCCTAAAGATGTGCCACAAGCACTAATGAAATGCAAACGGGATAGATTTAACCTCACTGTCCTAGAGGGACAACAAGAGCATACTCCCTCCGTTCAGAAATATAAGACATTTTAGCTCTGTGAAAATAAATGACACCGTTTAGTGTATAGGTTCACTCCGAATAGATGGAGTACATCTTGACACTCCTACACCAGACCGAGATGGTTCTGGACATAGGGAAAGCTTATTTGCTTGAGCATTATTGTCGCTGCCATTAGAGCATGACACCACGAAAGCATACCGAGATGAGGTAGGTATGCTTCCATCATCGGGATAGATAGCGGTGGAGAGGGTTGGAAACTACTCTCTCCGTTTCATAATATAATATGTTTTTAGCTTTGTGAAAGGAGTGTATCTAGACCTCTTATAGTATATAGGTTCGGAGTGAATATACATACTAAAAGAGGTCCAGATTCACTCCTTTCACAAAGCTAATACATCTTATATTACGAAACAGAGGAAGTAGTAGCGTCCTTTTTCACTGGACAGGTCGCAACAGCGATAGGGAAAATAATTTTAACTTTACGCATGTATCTAGAGAATAAATATACCGCAATTGGTGAAGGCCATTAGGAAGTTTCGCATGAATGACATGATTTCTTTTTAAATTAATTTACCAGTAACTATACCTGGATATTTTCCGGGGCAGGGGGGGGGGTGGAGACCGACACAAAAAATCCAGGCCTAAGCCAGGCCCGATCCGACTATCAGGCCTAAAATTTGGCCCTGACCTGGCCTGAGATGCAAAAAACACCGAACTGTTGGGATGGGCCTTCCTTAAAATTGCGTTCTCTTGGCATGAGCCCGGGCTTCCACCGAGCCACAGATCTATAGCCTAGGCCCGACCCATCGGGCTTTTTTCGGGCCAGGCCAGGTTTTTTATGCCTATGACTGTGAGTAACCTATCCTATGGCAGAGTAACTCGTTTTATTATTGTTATACAATTCATAAATAATCATTTTTTTCACCAAAATTTACATGGACATACCTCCATATATGTTATCTTCATGTTAATTTCTGGTAACTTATAGATATGAAGGTTTAAGCTTCAACGAACAAGTGCATACATACCATGATACAACGACTTTTTTTTTGGCACATGCTGTGTTCACCTTCTTGACATAGAGCCAAGAAGGATCCTTTAAAAATGCTCGTGCTTGCTATGTTCTGAAACTGGGGATATTCAAGAGATATTGTTAAGACAGTATTAGATAGCATATTCCATGCATCCTTACCTCATATTTATTACTTTTTTCCTATTTATTTCTTGCCTTCTATTTTTGTGTGGTAACCAAACAACACATTCAAATTCCGATGGAATTTATATCTCTCAATAGCCTCGTATACATGAAACCTACGTCCCTATTAGTTAATTTCTTGGCATCCTTGATCTCACTCTATAATTCTATGTAGTACTAGAAATTCCTATACATCGACTCAACAAAATATGAATGCACTATCATCACATTACAACTATATTTCATTAGGTTGTGGCCTTTTGGAAGCATTATTGTGCCTTAGTATCAGCCTGCATTTTGCACTATGGCGCATTGTGATTACCCCCTTTGTCCACTACTTTTCCCTATTTTATCCGTGTGTATTTCATTTGACCCCGCTTTTGTGTTTATTTTTCTTCAACATATTACGGGATAAGATGACGAAATTCAACAAAAGCATAATTTTTTCTTTCAGGAAGGGGAATAACATCCCGACCTCAGCATGAATCGTTTCATACAATATTTTGTTGCAAAGTTTAAAGATCAAACTGAGGCCTAGCTCAGCACTACCCACAAATGTGGCAATTTTTGCCATTTTGCTGTTGTTGGGAGACGGGGGAGGGCATTTGTTTTATCTGCGATTTCATTTTTGTGAGATCCGATGCAGAACTCGACAAATCTCCACTTTCTCTCAAGCTAAGCTAGTCTATGAAAATGATGCTCCCTAATCCATAGGAGCTACTTGTTTAATGCAATGCACACAATTATTTGCACAGATCGATCCATCAGATGAAGCACTCACCAGCTACCACCTCTACACAGGACAGCTAGCTGGGGAGCGAGGCAGGTCTGCAGCCCTCCAATCCACTGTTCCAAGATCTTGATGCTGATCTATAGTATGCATCATCATGCATGCAGAGCTATTTATATTTATGTGATGTTAGGTTAAAAGTTCACCTCTAACGCAACCCTCTCTGACCCAATAATACACAAAGAAAACACAGAGAAATCCGAGATGATCGAGTAGGCACAGGCAAGATGGAGAGAGGAGATGTGGATTAGGCTGAGCCACCGGCACGGCCTCTCCATGAACTGTTCTATTGGGTACTGTACGTATAATTAATCACCAGCATTGGTTAAAAATGAAATTAATCAAGTGCATGATTGAGCAACAATTAAGAAAGGTGGTGCGTGCGTAGGGATCAAGGAGGCTCCAGCTTGGCCAACGGCAAGTCCAGCTGTTGGCTGCTTGCATTGTTGGCGCGCGAGGCGAGGCAAGGCCCCCTTTGTAATGAAGTCTCGTAGTACTAGTAGACTAAATCGCACTGCATTTGGGGCTGTGATCCTACTGACATGTGCATGCAGAGGCTCATATCATATGCTTCCAATATTTTTCTGTTGGGACTTGGGAGACTCCTACAGGAGTTGAATATAGTAATTGTGTGTGAGATTTGTTCTGATCGCCCTTTGATTCGGTAACAGTTGTTTGTAGTGAGATACTCCCTGCAAAATCGTGCGCACTATATATCCTTGTCCACGGATCTCAGTACAATATAAAAGTACTACCTGGCTGCTTGATGCACGGTACACGCCATCGAGAAGCTCTGGGATTCCAGCTAGCTAGAAATTTGATCAACCATTCGAGTTTTGTGCTTAAAGAAGATCAACGTTAACTCGACCTGAGCTATAGCTATCGGGTGGACCTCTGGGATGTAACATCGGCTTTCGCCGACATATGAACAGATCAGTTGTACGTCTCACACACGCCGCGAGCACCTTGTAAGTAATGTGAACCGCAACGAACTCCATGATCGATATGTAACTGTAGATGATTGAATTTGCAAGACAGGAGCTTCCAACAAGCCAGAGACCAGAAACCCCTGCATGACAGCGACACGCTCGCATTATCCTTTGTAGGAGTAACTTTTTTTCTTGAAAAACCAATCGATCTCTGGTTTATCCTTTTGCACCACAGGGTTGGGATGATGATGTCAATGGCCTACCTAAACGAATTGACCGAATCTCTCCCGCCAGACCGCGACATTCGTTTCACTCAGGAACTGAAACGATCGAAGGTCAACACGTACGCGTCGTGTTCTTCTTCTTAGCTAGTTGCTGGAGAAAAAAAGGTTTAGCTCGTGGTTTAGCGAGGTAATAGCAAAGAACAAATAAGGATGAGGGACAGCATCGATCATGCATGCAAAGTCCACCCAACAGCCCCAGCTCACACGACACGTTCGTGTGTGAAACGATCGAGTTCGGGTCGATCTGTGATCGAGTTGAGATTAGGTACTGAGCTGTCACGCTTCTTAGTCTATGGTTACTCGATCGACTGGGGGCACCGTCCATCTACAGTTTAACAGAAAGAAATATAGAATCGTATAACAATTTTGTGAGATTTTGCATGCAGGGATGGATTCTTGTTGGCCAAACGTATGCCATGGAAAGGTGTTAATACCTACCATGTCCGGGAGCCCGCTCAGAGTTCCCTACTGGTGCGTATGTGCACATCAAATTTTTCCAAATATAAGGGTATCTCCAGCGCATGATCCGCATGATCCTGCCGTCTCTGAACCGGTCCGATCTAATCCGAGCGGTGGCGACGCCTCCTTCAGCGATACAATACATCTAGACCGACGCGTCCGGTGTGACCCATCGGCACATCAAATTTGGCAACAGTTGTGTTGGGGTGAATAGCGCGCGCATCCTCCCGCGTGGGCCCAAATACTCGCACGGCAGCGAACCAACTATCTTCTTCCACTAGCCATCATTAGAGTAAGGTACAACTATCTTCTTCCACTAGCCATCATTAGAGTAAGGTAGTCTGCTCCAAGGCTGGCTACGCCTCTGAGGCCTGCCCTCTCACACTGGCCGCACGGCCCGACAGCTGAGCTCCTGCCGCGGGCACATCAATGTTGTCGTATCGGCCTGCACGCCAACATTCAATACCGTGGACTTTTAACAAACCACCCGTAGTCATCTTCTTTCATACTCTCTTTCTCCCTCTCATCGTCCAGTCATCATCACTACCACAGGCACCACACTAGCTAGCCATGACTGGTGCCATTGGATCATGGGAGACGTCTTGGACGACCATTGGGCCCTGGTCCTAGCTGAGGCCACCAAGGAAGACGTGAGGGGTACGGCCAGAGCGATTCGTTGTGGCCACCTCCATCGCCACCATCGTCGTCACCGGAACTCGAGCTCATCGCCATCAACCTCGATGGTTTCGAGTTCGCCATGACCATCCACTTGGGCATGAACTAGGACAACATGCGCCCCCTCATAAGTTCGTGTCGGTGGTAGACGGGAAAGAGCTCCACCACGTCGTGCTACGGTACCCGGCGACACCGACCAGTGATCCGTGGAGGTGCTATTCGACCGCTACAGCTAGATGTACCTCAACAACGGTTGGAAGGAGTTCGCCCGTGCGTGCCAAATCAAAGTCGGGAACTTTCTCGTCTTCAAGTACGACACCGAAGCCATACTCACCTTGAGTGTCTCCGACACCATGTGTCGTCGCCACCACCACTACGATCCCGATGACTAGACGAGGACGAGAACAAGACCATAGTCTCCTAGTTTTTATTATGTTTTTAGCATCTATTTCCTCCATGCCTCCGAACCATGTATGCAACTTTCTTGCTATGATCAAACAAGTGCGGCAACATCCATTGCAATGGAAAACTTCCATTAATAGTAGACATATTACAAGCGGCTGAACTTGATACAACAATCTAAACTTGTGCTGGCTACAATGCTGGCGGCAGCAGGGAAACAAGACCCACTCCTCTTCGAGAGAGCGGTCAACGTGATACAACAATATAAACTTGTGCTGGCTACAATGCTGCGGTGGCGGGGCAACAAGACCCTAATCCTCTTCGAGAGAGCGATAGACCGTCCTCTGCGTCTCTAGGTCGTCTACAGCTTGGGCGAGGCTGGCACACAAGGCAGTGTCGTCGGGATTAGCACACATGGATTCCATGAACTCAATGTGCACTTGGTCAAGTGCTTGTCACCGGAGGTGCTCCGACAACATGACGTTGACGAGGACATCGCGCGAGAGACGCGCGCCAATGGTCCTGTTGCATGCCGAGAGCTGTCGGGATGGCACGACCGTCCTCGCACCGATTGGATGGAGTCGTGGAACGCGCACTCCCCTCCCCCTCCCCCCCTCCTCCCGCGCCTTCGCTGTTGCGAGAGCCCGTGGTTTAAAGACGGAGGTCAAGCATCATGGTCGTTGAGAGGATGGGGAAATCCACCGTCATTGGCCTCTCCTTTTATTGTCTGCAGCTAGACACGGCAGGAAACGACCCGAAGCGGTGGCAAGTGGCCATAAGCGACGGGAAACGCGTGGGAGGGGGGAGGCATTGGAAACACACCAGCGTCGGCATTGTGGCTAAAATTTGCCCACCGCGGACAGGTAGGGTCGTGTCGCTGCACGCACTTGCCAGACAAACCGGACCGCGAACCAAATTCTGTCGTGGACCGACCCATCTAGACCAAATCAGATGGTTTACATCGCCGAGAACCAAATTCTGCTATGGACCGGCCCATCTAGACGAAATCAAACGGTTTATGTCGCCGATTTGGCTCGGCCAGATGCCCGAACAACAATGTGTTGATCAAATCTGTCGCTCAGACAATCCCTATCTTTTCTATGGCTTGTTTCAAGCTGCCACAAGGACTCTGCCAACACATTAATTCTCTCTTGAGGAACTTTTGGTGGAGTTCGAAGGAGGGAAAAAGGAAAATGTGCTGGGTCTCTTGGGAGGAAATGTGCAAACCCAAGTTTCTTGGTGGCCTCGGATTCAAGGATATTGAGCTCTTTAATTTGTCTCTGCTGGCTCGGCAGGGGTGGCGTCTATTACAGAAACCATAGACGTTGAGCGCAAGAATCCTTAAGGCGATTTACTTTCCCAGACAGATTTTTTGAATGCGGAGCTGGGCGCACATCCGTCCAGGGTGTGGCGGTCTATCATGGAAGGGAGAGTGGTTCTGGCTACAGGGCTGATCCGTCGTATTGGCTCCGGGGAGGAAACAAACGCATGGAATGACAATTGGATCCCAAGAGATGGTCAGATGAGACCGATTCACTGTAAGACTGATGACCCCCCTCAGCGGGTTGCAGACTTCATCGATCACTCGACGTGGCAATGGGATGTGACTAAGCTGAATGTCCATTTTATCCCAATGGACGTTCAGAAAATTTAGTAGATTCCGATTTGTACTTCGGTGCAGGCAGACAGATGGGCCTAGCATTATGATAAACGGGGAATTTTTAGTGTGAGATCGACATATAGAATGATGATGATCATGCGAGAGACGCGTGGGGCATGGATTGAAGAGGTTGCCTCTAGCTCGGACCACAAACAGGTGCAGAATAGCTGGTCAAAGCTATGGCATGTCCAGGTACCTTCCAAAGTGAGAGTATTCTTGTGGAGGTTGGCGAGACATTCTCTACCAACGGCTGATAATCTTCATCGTCGGCATATATCTACATCGAGCAACTGTGGCATCTGTGGGGCTATGGACTCATGAAAGCACTCGTTGGTTGACTGCACAATGGCACGATGTGTTTGGGCACTCGCTGATGAGGACCTGCTGGAACATATGTGTGCAATCCGAGAGGGGGAAGCGAAGAGCTGGCTTTTCATGTTGTTTGATTCTCTGTCACCGGATCAGCTGACTCGTGTGTGTGTTACCTTATGGGAAATTTGGCATGCACATCGGAAGGCTATCCACGAAGAGACATTCCAAAGCCCCCTATCAACTCATTGCTTCGTTGACAGGTTTCTGGCTGACCTAGAGTTAACGAAGAAGCCCAAAGTATGCAAGCAATCTACCGTCCAGGCACCAAAGATGGGGGCCTGGTTGCCTCCGGCGGTCGACGTGGCAAAGATCAATGTCGATGCTGGGGTGCGGCGCAATGGAGGTGCAGGTGTTGTAGCGGCAGTCGCACGGTCGGAAGCCGGGGTCTTTCTCGGGGCGTCGGCAATTCAGTTTGATGGCCTGGATGATCCAAAGGTCTTAGAGGCTCTTGCCGTCCGCGAGGGCCTGCATTTGGCTAAAGATTTGAACTTGCCTAGATTGAAGGTGGCAAGTGATTGTGTAGGTGTAATCAAGTCGATATCTGAGGATAACTTAGGGCCTTATAGTAATATTATCGTAGAAATAAAATCATGTACTATGGAGTTCTCTGATACTTCATTTGCACATGAAGGTAGATCCTTTAATAAGGAAGCAACGATCTAGCTCGGCTAGGTGTGTCGTTGCCATTAGGGCGACATATTTGGTTTGTAAATCCGCCTGAAGGCGTTTGTATCCCGCGTACTCTGAATCAATAAAGGGTGGATGATTTAAAAAAAAAATGCCCGAACAACTTGGTGGTCTGTTTAAACCCTACATCGCAATTTTTTGTTGTTGTTGGCCAACCTTGTTTTTAGAGACCATCCAATTCTCTTGACGAGTTGATAGAGCTGTTTTTTTCACATGTCGGTGCTGCTGCCTCTCCAACCGTGCGTGCTTTGCGCAAGCTGCGGCACACGGTGTCGTCCGTGCACGCGGTTCCAGCTTCGTCGCCTTTCGGTGAGGGTTTTAGCGGCGCGGATTGCAGGTTTTTGTTTTGTTTAAGACGGCGCGGGGTGTCCTGGTCAACATGTGCAGCGCCCCGTATCATTTATTTTTGCCGTATCATTTATTTTTGCCACATCTATGCGCAACGACAAGTTTTCTGCTAGAATATCATGCAGGTACTCGTGGTTGGAGTTGGAGGAGCCCAGTCATTGGCATATCATGCAGGTACTCGCACGACCAGGCCCAGATTCACTTTAGTCCTCATCTTTTTACACACCGAATCTCTCGTACGAAACATAAGCGCACACTGACACAATCCCCAGTTTACAGTTTATTCATACTTTCGCTAGTACAGTACATCACAGCGATCTAAATAAATCCACAGACGACACAGTTCACAAAGTGATAGCAACCAGATTACCACGAGCTATAGTACTCTCCACTGCACTTCTAAACGCCCAACAGAGCTACCACTACTTCATCCGCTGACAGAAACCGACCTTTCCCTTCGCGTAGACCTGTTGTAATGCCGCCCATCCGATGGCGTCGGGCTCCTCGATCTGCTCTCAGCAGGTGAGCGGGAGTAGGACTCCTCCCTGAACCTGCGCCTGGCGTACCGAGGCGACGGAGACCTGTGCAAGGTAGTAATAACCAGGTTTGGTGTGTCATCCAAGTCTCAAGAGAGTGAAGAACTCGGTTAACAAAAATCAATGAAGATGCAGAGGAGCATACGTACCTTGAGTAGCTCCGGCCACGGTAAGACGGCCGGCCCCTCGGAGAAGGAGAGTATCGCCGGTCATACGACCGACCTCTGCTACTGCAGGGACGTGCAAACAAACAGTGAATGGAGCGGCCACACATTTGGAGTTCAGCTAATGATGAAATACGAAGAAACAAACAGAGCATACCCTTCTCTGGTTCTCATCTCAGCGGGTTTCTTTCTGTTCTCCTGGGCAAATACAACTGCTATTTCTCTGCCAAGAACAACCTGCCCATCCATATAGTATTTTGCATCAGCAGCATCCGCGGGATCAAAGTACTGGACAAACCCAAATCCTCGCGGCTCCCTGTAATGGATCCAAAACAAGGGATTATTATATCCTTCCTTCAAAAAGGATAAAATTTCTGGTCCTGAGCAATAAACAGAAATTCCTCAAAGCACACAGCAACCAAACCAGTGCTCACTTCCTGTAGTCACAAACACATACAAATTAAGTAAAACAAGTAAAAAGTGCACTCGGCTGCTGACCTTACACCTGTAAGTCATAAGAGTTCTAATAGAGACTTCAAACTCTTCATGGTGACTTGCAAATGTCTTAACTCTGTAACTATATCTTCTGTTCTCTTCAATAGTAATCTTAGTTGCATTTGCGTATATCTCTTAATTTGCAACTCTCTATTTCTTCCATTCTCTTCAACAATAATCTTTAACTGCATGTTTCATAACTTGCAACATCTCTATCCCTCCTTCTCTTCAACAGTACTCTTAAAACTCTTCAAAAAATTATTACCACTGTTAATTTCAAGGTGTTGATAAAAGTATTTAATGTTTGCTAATACAACTAAAGTGCAAATTTTGCAAGGTGCATTGCAATAGGACTAAAGTGGCATCTGCGATCATGCAAAGCTCAACTAACAAATATGAATTTGCCAGTATCTTATTCGAAAGGATTTCTACTGTCCCCAGTTGTAAAGGCCAATGAACAGCAGTCCAGATAAAGTGTCTTACTGAGTATGGTAATCTCTTGGAATATATACATCTTTCAGACGACCAAACTGTCCAAATGGCCTACGAAGGTCATCTGGCCTGCATTCATAATAGATCATCATGAGTTAAAAGGACTGGGAGGAAAGAAGAAAATTCCCTAAACTTTCAAAGAAGAAAACTCCTACGAAAAGAAAAAACTCCAACATAAGTGAAGATAGAAAGGGAGGACAGTGGCACACAGAACAAAACTAGTAAGCAGCAGATTGCAGAGGTAAAGACTAACACACGTGACTAAATAAATGCCCTTGCACTTTATATGGATGCCTATTGCCTAATAATAAGTGTTGAATCACCCACATGGAAAGGCATGGGGCAAGAAATCGAACATATTGTTATTTTATTACCAACATGATACATTCAAAACTAAATGCATTGACTTACAAAACTACCTTAGTTCAAGATGAATACACCCTTGCTTCAAAACAGAATGAGTATTAGAATGCCACAGATGCAGCTAAAACATTTTCTGAATTTGTTTAACACCAAGATGTATATACACCACATATAAGAATACATCCAATTACAGGCCTAGCTGAAAGTTACCTGCAATCTCGACGAAGGTTCCTGACCAAAAGACTGGTCGGAATATCTCCACCTCGAGCACCATAACGACCACGGGGACTTGGGCTGCGTGCCCTTCCCCTGTAGCCTCTTGGTGGCGGGGATGGACTGTAACTGTAGCCTCTTGCCATATTGGCCTATAATAAAACCCAAGATAGTATTATTGAAATGATTGAACAAACCACAAAATCACCTTATGCACATAAGAATATCTTCAGAAAGAGACGATCTGAACATCATGCACCTAACTTCTTAATTCTAGTGGCATTTACAACGACGTTAGCATGAAGATTCCACATAACCTTTACTAACTTGGAATGGAGAGAAGATTGTAATGATCTATTCACGCCGACAGGATAACTGTTTTCTCTATTATATACAAGTTGACATCCTTTCGTCACATGTTTCCTGATTCAATTTCAATCATAACATATTGGTATATTGATGCGAGCATTGTTTGCTAAAGATAACACCAGAGAGACACTATGTCTTGCAACATAATTCCCTTCCTAAAAGTAAGATAACACCAAAACACACTTTTATGTCTTGCTACACAATTCCCTTACTAAAAGTAACTTTCAGGTCTTGGAGGGGATGCTCCACTACAGATCCACCCAAAAAATAAGAATATGAACAGCGAGCACCAGCTATCGTCGTCTTGGAGGGGATAGTCCACTACAGATCCACCCAAAAAATAAGAATATGAACAGCGAGCACCAGCTATCGTCTAAAACTGAATCAGGTCCGCAGGCAAGGGCGAAGATAGCTTTCTAAATATATTTCGCAACGAGAGATCAAAAACACGCATGGGCAGGACATGAACCCTCACAGGCAGAGTTTCAGGACAACAACACATCAGACTGCCGCATCACGAATTTGCTTCAGACCAAAACAGACGCGCTAACGAACCAACAGATCTGAGGCGCGACTAGAACAACCACCAATCATAAACTCGCATCTTCTATTAGGTCATATCATAAGCGGAATCGTCAATCACAAGGTTGCCTAAAATTTCTCGGGGATCATACGCAATCAGAAATTGATCGCAGAGATTCACAATAAACGACCAGGCTATCGCAACAAACCTAACGAGGAAAATCGAGCGAAGCTTACCGCGAACGATTCGGATCGAACAGAGGGGGGCGCCGCTCGACTCGGGAGGGGAGCAGATCAAGGAACGCTACGGTTTCGTCTAGACTCCAGAAGTTTCCCGGTGCGACGGGAGTGTACGGCGCCCTCTTTATTTGGCGAGGCGATGTGGCGCAGATGGTGTCATGGCCCTACTAGTGCAACTACTATTGATCCGGGAGGGACAGGCCGAACAAGGCCCAAAAATGAGGAGACCCATTTACCGCTCCCCGTTACAAAAAATCTGGTATAAGAAATGGAAAGCTATACACCGACCAGGTCGGTGCAATCCAGTCACCGCACACACTGGAATGGGCCTGGCCCATTTTCGTTTTTCCTTTTTTTATTTTTTTATTTTCTTTTCTTTTATGTATTCTTTTTTGTTTTATTTTACTTTACTTTTAAAATAATCAGGTTTAAATTTTTAAAAAAGTTCAGATACAATGGAGTACTAGAAAAAAAGGTTCAGTTAAATATAGCACATAAAAATGTGAATGGTCAATGGATCTTATTTTGATCGAATCACATCAATGGTCAACATATCTTATTTCTCAAAGAATATGAATTTCTACACTAAGAAATTCTGATTCTTTTCTGTGTAGTATGAATGTTCTGTATATCTTATGAATAATATGAATTGATTTGTGCTTGCATACACAATCCCTATATATGGGGGCCCTTTTTCTTCCACCAAGGTTGAATTACATCATCAATATATGATCAATGGGTCTCAAAGAGGATAAATCAAGCCCAGAGACATCATATATAATTTAAGAGTAACTACTATACACAAACTGAATTCAACCTAGCGCCACTTCAAGTGAGGGCGTTGAAGAGCAAATTCCGTCCAGAACATCTAGTTTCTCTTGGTTGCTCCAGGTGCTTTGATGGCTCATCACCTCCCAGTCACAGGGCCCCTTCTCCTCAACATGTCCATGCTTGAACAGAGCGACACGGCGCAGCGCTACGGATACTTCCACGGTGAACCTCACAAGGCGAAGAAGCTGTGTGTCTGTTGTTGTCTGAAAGCCAATGACCACCAGCTCCTTCAAGTGGCGGTGGCGCCACCAAGTAGAGGGCGGCTGCCACGGTACTGTCTCCTGACAACTCTTCTTCTCGTCGCATTGGGGGACATGGACATACAGGCTCTCAAGCAATGGCGCTGCCTCGATGAGGAGGCGAGGCCATGAAAGGTCCCAGGAGGAAGGCACATCTGCAACCAGTAGCCTCCTCAAATTGGGCATCAGAGAAAAAGGATTCTTGGAAGGTGCAATCCACATGTCTGGCCCAGTAAACCGGAGGACGAGATCCGTCATGCCGACGGCGACTTCGAAGAACCCCGTAAGCCTATTGACAGTGAGGTTCCGCACCATGCGATTTAGGCCAACTAGTCGGTGCCCTTCCAGTCGGCCAACAGAGAAGCCCAAGTTCACTTTGGCAAGGCGCGGGGCGGCGCCGGAGCGCAACAAGACAGACGCGTGCAAGTTGGCCAAGCTCTCAAGCATGGGGAGAGAGCGGAGCTCCACGGCCATGAGGTGGCCGTCGATGACGAGCTCCCTAATCTCTGACATGGGGGCGTCGAATACCGCCCTACTGGTTCCTCTCTGCAAGCAGCAGGACAAGAGGTGCAGAACTTGCAGCCGTGGGCACGCGGCGACCACGCCCTCGTAAACGGCCGTGGGCGTGGTGTCCGGGAGGTCCTGCAGGACGAGCCTGGCGAGCGTGGTGAACCCCTGAAGCGGCGGGGGCAGGCAGTTGGAAAGCTTGAGGCTTTGCAGCCGAGATTCGCCCGGCTTTCTGCTGATGCGTCCACGGGGGAATGTGTAGGCCGGCGGCGAGCTGCCGAATGGAGCCGTAGGCGGCGTGGCGACAACCTCGAGGTCCCGGACGCCCCAGGAATCGACCGCGTCGACGATCAAGCGGTTGATGCAGGTCGCGCTGCTGCCGTAGGAGAAAACCTCCAGCGACAGCCTCTCCACGCGCCGCCGCCGGTGAGCCGAGAGGAGGCCCTTGACAGAGGCGACCATGGCGCGCATGGCGGCGCGCTCGTACCGTGACGCCATGGTGATTATCCTCCGGCGAGACTCGAGCAGCAAGATCGATCTCCTGGCTTCCCGGAGAAGGACGAGGCCCCGGCGGTAGCGCTGTGGCAGCGCATCGGTGACTTTGAGATCCAGGACGGGGAGCTCGCGGGGGAGGTGGGCCCAGCGCCTGGAGAGCGCCCCGGCGCCAAGCGCGCTGCGGGTGTCGAGACGGCCCAGGATGTGGAGGAGCAGATCGTCAGGGAGGTCGCTAAAACGGTCCTCATCGCAGGCTGCGCGCCGCCGCCGGGGAGGGAGCAGATTCTTCCTGGCCATTGCTCCAAGAACAATGGGCTCGGTGTCTTAGACAGTATGGGGCGGGCGGACTAAATAGAGGAGAGATTGGTCCAGTGGAAATTTATCGGCGACTGATTGATGTTCGAAGGGAATTCGGTCCAGATCCGGGAGGGAACATAGTTGTTGATTGACGAATCGGAGTCGGAATCAGCGTATTCTCTAAAATTATGATTTTTTTGAAGTATTTGAGAAAGAGGTTCGATACTCTTTTTTCTAAAACTGAGAAAAGGAAAAACTGAAATACTCCCTCCGTCTAAGAATAGATGTCTTAGGTTTTTTAAAATTTAAATGAATTTACGTACTACCTCCGTTTGGGATTATAAGTCCGCACGGATAACTAGGTTGTTATTTTAAACAACAAAATATACATATTATAGTATAAAAAATATACCATTAGATACCTTAGAGATTATATTTTCTAATGGTATAATTTTTGTAATATATAAGTTATATTTTATTGGTCAAATTAACAATCTAGGTATGCGCGTAGGACCTATAGTCCCGAACAGAGGGAGTACTAAATAGTGTCTAGATTCATCCAAATTTTAACAAATTTGAGACAACTATTTTGGAACGGAGGGGGTATTATTTTTGCTTGGCACTAAAATACTATGTTATTGATATACTTTAGTTTTAGAAAACAAAGATTTAGTTTTAGAAAAACTTTGTTGCCAAACTAGGCCAATTCTTCTCTCCCCTTTCTAAACATGTTCATCCTTGACTCCTGGTAATTAGCATAAATATGCCCCGATTCAAGACAAGCTCAACATGAAAAGGATGCATGTTGATAATGCGGTTCCATTTCGACTATCGGCGCCGAGTTTTGTGTTTCGTATCTTCGCAGATTCATGGTCAAAGTATGAGCTTTTCTATACGAATTTATTCAGATTTGTCCCATAAAATCAATAGTTTGAAATTTCCTTTGAGGTGTAGCTTGATCTTGATGTCTACACATGACATAACTCTTATATTTCAAGTTTTTTGTTTTGATGGAGGTAGAGGAATTTATATATAGCTTCTCAACTTGTACCCCGTGAGGTTGAAGAAAACTTGTACGTGAGATTAAAGGCAGGTTGTGGAGGTAGAGGAACTCTAAGGTCGTTGTCGCTGTCGACCGCAGATGCGATCGTGCGGAACTCCCCTTTGTTGTGCACCTGTTCCAATCATTGCAGTTTGTCATGTTTCAGCTCAAGTTCCTGGCCGCCGGAGGGAAGGACCTCGACACGACGAGCAAGATTGAGCGGTTCCTAGTCTAGTCGGCCGTCGAGCGGTTCTTGGTCGATGCTACTGTGGATGGTTGTGTTCGCATTATTCGGCGTGCCCGCCTCGTCGGCGCAGCCGCAATAGGATCCCCGACGCCTTCCGTCATCGACGCAACCGCAACATGTACATTGCCGCCCTCCGTCGCCGGTGCAACCCTCCGTTGCCGGTGCAGACGCAACAGGTGCCCCTTCTCCCTCCGTCGTCGGTGCAACCGCAACATGTGCTCCGCTTCCCTCCATCGCCGATGCAACCCTCCGTCGTTGACGCAGCCGTAGCATGTGCCCCGCAGTCCTCTGTCACCGATGCAACCCTCCGTCGTTGGCGCAACCGAAGCAGGTGCCACCTCCCTCCATCGCCGACACAGTAGGTGTCACGCCAACAGCTGCAGCATCCCGCAAACAAACAACACGAGATGTTAATGACTATTTAGCTTGCATAATAATTCGGCACGTGCAACCAAACAACAGGTATTTGTTGCTATTCTCTATGGTACTAATTTGCTTCTCTGCTCCACAGGCGCGGCCTCCCCGCCTGTTCACCTTCCCCTCCCTAGCCCGGCCGCCTCCAACCAGCGAAGAAATGGCGGCAACATCAGGCTAGCAGTTCCCTTCCATCCGGGCTATCCTTGACGTACAACACGACCGTGCTCCACTCCCTGATTTTTCTTGGAGGGAGAAGAGAGGATAAGTGGGTCTCACCGTAATTTTAGAAAAAAAACAAGAACTCGAACCAGTTTACTGTCCACGCCCCCCGTCTTGAGATGTTGCCCCTCCCGTCGGCCACTGTGACGTCGATCTGCTCCAGCTGTGCATATGAGGCGTATTGGGGACAAAATTGTCGCCTCATTTGTTGCAGGAACGCATCGCCCCGCTTGCTGTCGGAGAGCGGCGGCGTGGTTGTGCCTGCTACACCTTGTGCCGCAGCCGCTTGTGTCTGCGGGAGCGTTTGCTGCAGGAACGTGCCACAACCGCTCCCTTCATTGTCTACGCCATCCGGAGCTAGCGGCGCCTGCCCCGCTGCCAGTAGGAGCTTGCCTGCGCATGCCGGAGCTCGGCCGCGCAACTGCTGGCCATGCCATTACTCGCCGTCTCCAAACTCTTCTTCGAAGCAAGTGACATCAACAACAAGGGGAAAGTGCGAGCGGGGAAACTGGCAGCGGCAGTGAGAGGAAGGGGCGAGCAAGACGGACGGTGATGTGGGGATTTTTCAGATGGAGAGAGGGCTATTATTTACACAGAAAAACCCAAAAATTTACAAAACACGCAAAACTAACTTTCGTCTCAATAGTTTTCCTCGTGCCATGTGGATCTGACAGGTGGAACCGAGTAGTTAGAAAACGGTTTAAAAAGAGTAAATCACGGAATCGGTGCTTCCTGTCGCGAACCAGCCTTTGACATGGTTGTTATTGTCAAAACAAGCCCGCGTGGTGGTTATGTGTCAACACTGCCACACATATGATAATTTTGGGTCATTTCCTCCATCACACGTATGATGTTCATGAAAGTTATTACTTGAAGCCATGTCTAAAATTGATTATTGCTGCTATACAATTCAAACTATCTATGGAGTATTAGGTGTAAAAATTTGGATTTTCGTAGACGAAGAATAAGTAATCTTGTCTTCGCATTGAAATCTTATTCAATTGGATAACCGTTGAATAAAAAAAGAATAAGTAATCTTGTCTTCGCATTGAAATCTTATTCAATTGGATAACCGTTGAATCGATGCTTTATGCATGCTTGTTACAATATATTGAAAAAAGGCAAAGTGGAATCTTATCAGAGCATCTCCAACTGAATCCCCGGCGCCTAATAAACAGACTTTTTACGACACCGACACGATATTTCTCAGCTCCACCAGATACCGGCACCGTAATATTTTTTGGGCACGCCTTAAAAAAACCTCCCCTGCACTGCATATATGCGGCACATGAGTGGGCACGCTGTAAACTCTTCAGCTCCGTGCGACCGCCAACTGCCGCTGAAATATCTCCACCTCTTTCATGTTGCTTCCTTTCCTCGGCCCGCTGTCGAAGATTCCAGCCGTCCATCGACGTCCCCGCCCCACCCCACCCCGCCACAATTTCATGTGGATCGGACCCAATGTTTCCCCCGCTCGCGGTTTCCCTGTCCGATTACGGCCCCGTGAGCAAACCCTAGCCATCGTCCGCAACTAACGGGATGCCACCACGAGCGCATGGCCATAACGGCTGGCTAGGCATGCGTGAGCGTGCCAACCGTTTCTCTATGAAGATTTCTTGACAAGGAACGCACATCTGGCTCGACACTTTGAAAGACCCGAGCTTGCTGCACGCGCCCTTGACATCGCTGCGTGGTGGTTCGGCCGACCGCGCTGGCTGATGAACTTCCCCAAGTGTGAGAGTCTGTCTGAGGCTGAGCTGCTGGCATCGGAGGTGCGTTACTCCAACGCCGAGGAGGGGAGGGACGCGGCAAATGAAGCCACTAAGAGAAGCAGAGATCACTATGTGGAGGCGCATCCGGGAGACTTTTAACTAACTTTTAAAAGTGCGGTCCAGGCTCATCGTCGCGCCTGGTGCCGCTGGACTTCGACAACTCCGAGGGGTGGCTCGACTACTACTTCGGCGGTTCCAGCGACGATGAGTAGATGGGTTGGAGTCTAGAATGTGTGTTTGGGTTATTATGTTTAAATTTCGATGTAGCATACTAACTTATTTTTTAATTTTGAAGTGTCAGTTGAAATGTGGTTGAATTTTGAAGTTTCAATTGAAATGTGGTTGAATTTTGAAGTTTCAATTGAAATGTGGTTGAATTTTGAAGTTTCAATTGAAATGTGGTTTCAATAAGTTGGGGTGGTATCCGAATTTTGGTCATCTGGACTTCCTCTAGTGCCTTATCTTGGCATCTGAAAAGGCAGAAGCAGATTTTGTGCCCAAGAACATAATAGCGGTGTCCAAAACTAAAAAACATGTGCCTTACTATTGGCACCTATTGGAGATGCTCTCATGTCTACAATGGTATGTGCCTATATTTCTCTTTATACCGGTGACTTTTCACGTGTTATGTTTACAGGTGTGCAACAAAAGAAATCAAGCGGCAAGCGGTAATGCTCGGGCATTCCAATAGTTTTTGTTTTTGTTTATGTTCTATACTTTTCTATCCTAAAAAAATATCACAAATTTATCTAAATGTACATGTATCTATATAACAAAACATATTTAGATATATGTAACCTTTTCTCAGAAAGAAGGAGTATATTAGCAAAGACGGGTGTACATTGAATTCCTAATGACTCACCTCCTGACCACCCAGTCATCACCACAGCGCCACGCGAAAGGGCACCAGCTGCGACACAAGCTGTCGGCACTGTTATACCTAGTACTCCTTCCGTTTAAAACGGATGGAATACTTTCATTGCGGTGCCTTCCTCTTACAAATAAACAATAGTATAGCTCAAAGCCCACCAGGGTACGTCACCACAATTGCACAAATGACGATACCGGTAAGAACTGCAAAAAGGAACTGCAAAACAAGAAGAATGGTAAATAGCGGATCACAAAAGCTAGTAGAACTTTAAAACACATATATATCATGGTCCGAGTTGCTCATCTTCGAACCCACTTTGGTTGGAGTTCGAGAAAAAAAGAGAGAACTTGTATGCATCAACGAGATGGAATACAAAACGTAATTAATAAAGATGTCAAATAGGAAGAGATTTTGATTGCAGTTATAACTAAGTGCTACTCCTTTCTTCGTAGGAGTATATATAATAGCTTAAATCTGAGTTCAAATTAGAAAGATTCCACTCGTATAACAAACATGAAAAGAAACAAATTCAATTGGAGCACTGACGTACCCATACTATAAGATTTTCTTTGCATGATGCGTCCCTCGCCTTCTCGTTCTGCTGCTCGTCGGGGAAGTAGGCCGCCGTGTCCCCGTGGTACCAGTACTCGCCCACCTTGCCCTCCTCCGAGGCGGGCGGCTGCGACAAGGCGGGGACGACCAGACCGCCGCCTGGCGTGCTGCCGGCCGTTTTGGCGACGATGACCGATGGACAGTCTGCTCCGCATACGCTGCAGCATCTGTCGCCCTCGACGGACCGCACGCCGTGGCCGCAGCTACCCACCGTCAACCATGCCAGCGATTCCGTGCATACGGCGCAGCGGCGAGTGCGTTCGCCGTCGCCGGCGCCGGCGGATCCGAGTTCGATGTCCACGACGCGGCGACCTTCTTGCTGATCCATGCTTGGAAAGATGTGCTTGTGCCGTTGTGCGGCTCCGTGCGTGTTTGTATCACAGATAAGTGTCCTTCTCCGTAACGTACGAAAGGAAATCGTTTTTCATAATCATAAACTCCTTTTAAAAAAGTGAAGATCGTAGCAGCTAGGCCATTCTAGTGAATTTTGGATTGACACGTGGACTAGAGATGTGATCAAGTCCAGGTCTCTTTGATCAAGGCGGTTAGAATTGGAAAAATACAAAACGCACGAATTATGTGCTACCAATCAGGTACGTGCAATTGCTCATTGCATAATGCTCGTATTTAGAAAAAACTAGGTACACATTTTTTGCGAATAATAACAGTAGGTAAGTTATGCTGGGATCTATACGACTATTAGAATGATTTTGTTTCTAGCAAAGGTTAGGGTCTCACATCTTTTGCATGTTATTCACCGCAGTATATATTTTCTCCACCACGCGAAGGCACATGCGTCTCACTATGGGAATAACAAGATAGACTAACGGCCTTTTTATACGCCGACGGCAAATATCGGAGCCGTCACGCCCAGTTTTACCGTCGGCGTAGGATAAATAGGCCGATGGTAGCCGTCGGCGTAAACGGGACCGTTAGCATAGCATACTAGGCGAACGGCAGAGCGACGACGTCTACGCTGACGGCCATTTTTCTTTTTTGCCCTATTAATCTTAGAAAAATCATAACTAAATCATTTAAAATCAGAAAAATATATATAATATATCAAAATTTGCAGAAAAGTAAGATCTATCTATATGAACTCAAATATTACATATTTGTTTTCAAAAATATATTTAAAAAATATAAATACTTTCGTATAACATATTTTTCATTTTTCGAGTGCAAAAAGGGGTGTTTTGTGAAGCAAACACCAAATAAAAGATTCAAAATGATAATACTATATTTTTCAAAAATATTAGACCATATTGAATGCACAATTTTCCAACCTGGATATCTCAAACCTTTTCGTCCACACCTCGTAAAAAGACAAAATCCCGTTGAATCGGTAGGAGTTGAGTTAGATTTGAACTACATGTACATGATATGATGCTCATGATTTTTTGCAAAAATTATTTTTAGGTTCACAATATGCTATTTCATTAGAGATCTAATGCAAGTTTAGTGAGGCTCAACCCCGAGCTAAGAATCTTCATGCCCCTCGATTTAGAAAGTTTGACGATAGTTTGAAACGGTCATAAAAAATTAAAAAACGATCGAAACAATGCAAAACTTTTGCGTGGTGTCATATTATGTGACATAGTTGCATGAAAAAAAATACCAAACTTGGTATATTAATCGTGTCTCAAAAATAACCTTCACAAAATGACCTATCTCAATCGAGGTTTTCTGGATTTCAGGTCAAATGACCAATGTTATTGCTAGAATCGCGGTATAGTTTGCGATAATGTGCCCATATTATGCACGATGTGTATCATGGGATGGCGAACAATGTTGCGGGAGGAAGTTTTCCTTTTTGTCGCACCGAAAAGCCATTTTGTATTTTCCGAGTGCAAAAAACGAGGTGTTTTGTGAAACAACCACCAAATAAAAGTTTCAAAATGATAATACCAAAATTTTCAAAAATAGTAGACCATATTGAATGGATAATTTTCCAATCGGGGTATCTCAAACCTTTCCTTCCACCCCTCGTGAAAAAGATAAATTCATGTCGAATCGATAGGAAATGAGTTAGATTTGAACTACAGGTACATGATATGATGCGCATGATTTTTTTAAAAAATCATTTTTATCTTTACAATATGCTATTTCATCACAGATCTAATGCAAGTTTAATAAGGCTCATCTCCGAGCTAAGAATCTTCATGCCCCTCGATTTAGAAAGTTTGACGATAATTTGAAACATGCATAAAAAAATTCAAAAACGAACGAAACAATGCAAAACCTTCACGTGGTGTCATATTATGTGACATGGTTGCATGGGAAAATATCAAACTTGGTATATTGATTGTGCCTCAAAAAAATCTTCACAAGATGACCTATCTCAATCGAGGTTTTCTGGATTTCAGGTCAAATGACCAATGTTATTGCTAGAATCGCGGTATAGTTTGCAATAATGTGCCCATATTATGCATGCATGTGTATCATGGGATGGCGAACAATGTTGCAGGAGGAAGTTGTCGGGGATATAACCCCAGGTACCCCAGAGTTGGTCTATAAGTAAACTCATAAGAGACATGAATAAAGGAAAGAGTATTTAATAAGGAGATATTAGGCAAAACAGAAAAGGAAAAAGACAAGAAAGAGCAACTGGGCCGAGTAAGGGAAATCTCGGCCCAGCCCACACTCCCCATGGCCGAACTAAATAAAAAGAAAGAGAATAACCCCCGGGTGGGCCGACCTAAGCCTAAGTCGGCCCACCACGGGCCTCCTACCCGACGCCCACTCCACTTCTCGCCAAACCGACGCTGCAGGTCGACGCCCTCTCCCGCCAAGCTGCTCCCCTCCATTCCACCTCGTCGCCCGGGTGGGCCGAATGAGCACTAGCTCGGCCCACCGCGGGACTCAGCACCGGCTCCTCTCCTCATCGCCCGGGTGGGCCGAATGAGCACTAGCTCGGCCCACCGCGGGACTCAGCACCGGCTCCTCTCCTCGTCGCCCGGGTGGGCCGAATGAGCACTAGCTCGGCCCACCGCGGGACTCAGCACCGGCTCCTCCTCGTCGCCCGGGTGGGCCGAATGAGCACAAGCTTGGCCCACCGCGGGACTCAGTGCTACAGGCTCCACAGGATCAGACCCAGGCCGGGGTGGGCCGAATTAACTGACTCCCAGGCCGAATCTGCTCTACTCAGGCCGAACTACACTTCCAGCAATGTCATTTGGGCCGAGGTATATTGCTCCAGGTACCAGTCTATTCATCTCCAGATAAAGCACATCATCAGATCAAGCCAAGACAAGCTACACAAGTATTATGCCAGTTCTGGTACCCAACCAACTCAGACAGTCACATGGCAAAAGGAATATGCCCTAGGCATCCAAGAATATGCTAAGGAATATGCCATGGCATCTCCGAAGATGCCAAGGCATATGCTGAGCATCTGAGAAGATGCCAGGAATATGCTATGTAGATGCCAAACGTGTGGAACAAGCCTTGTCCCCTGGGCTCCCCTTTATAAGGAGCACCAGGGGGATCGTTCAAGGGAGAGGCCCCGAAGGGTCCTCTCCTTTCTGCTCACTAGGAGCTCTCCTTCTTCCTCCACTCTCACAGAGAGCTTAGATAGAAGCATAGGGGAAATAGCTCAAGGAGCATGATTATAGCCACAAGTATGGCAAGATTGTGAGGGATTAGATGTATAGAATGAGGTGTTACCTCCACTTGAGAGCTTCAATCCAATATACATCGTATTTCTCTTTGTTCATATGAGTGCGGTCTTCACCGCATCATCCCTCCCCGGATTCCTCCACGTCCATCGGCCCCAACTTTAGCCTACGCATGGCATATGCCGTGATACCACCACGACATTTGGCGCCCACCGTGGGGCCTTTAGTGGCGTTGGTTGGGTTTTCATCCGGACGGGAACATCTTCATCAACTTCTTCCTCATAGAGCTCATTCAGCTTCACCAAGCGAACAGAGAACAGAGAGGTAAGCGCAAAGGGTCTCCAAGCCTGACTCAACCAAACAGATAAGACTCAGCACGAAGGACTCAAGCACTACTCCAAGCCTACTGTAAGTACCAAATAACTCAGCAAGGCACGTATGACTTAGCAAGACTCACTCAAACACTTCCCCAAGTATACTGTAAGTGCCAGATAACTCAGTCACCTACACTCAATCCTTCACCCCGGGGAGAAAAGAACTTAACCCGGGGACTAGCCGACTAATCCTTAGAGTCACCTTTGGATTAAGAGAACATCATGTTGATTTAGATCTGTTCATCAGCCAGCTTATCTGTTAACTCGGTCATAAATTGAATCAGCTTATTTGTGATTCAGATAGATTTTGAGTCAGTTAGTTTATGTTTTGGATTACCCATTAACTCAGCTCACCAGCCAGCTTATCTGTTAACTCGGCCATAAGTTGAATCAGCTTATTTGTGATTCAGATAGATTTTGAGTCAGTTTATTTATGCTTTGGATTGTCCTTTAACTCAGCTTGCCAGCCAGCTTATTGATGATTCGGATATAACTTGAAGTCAATTTGTTTATGCTTTGAATTAACCTTTAACTCGGCTCGGTAGATTGTCTCTGATTCGGACTAACATTTGATTCAGCTTGCCAGGGTATATTATAATTCGGATTGGTATTCAAACTCAGCGTACTAATCATATCTCTGACTCAGGCCGAAGCTTTATTCAGTTCACCAGATTGTCAGGTTATGTTATGTCTCGGATTTATATCTCATCATTTTGCCAGGTTATCCCATATCTCGGATGACTATTGGCCAGCTTATCATATCTCGAATCTATATCTCATATCTACATCTCGAATCAAATCTCTCAGCGGTTAGCCTTATTATCATATCCCAAAGCTTAATCTCGGATCTATATCTCGGATCCATATCAAAGGAAAATTATCGTCATCACGCCAAATCAAGCTATATCGTGGCAAATAGATAACTCGGATTTGGGATGAGTTAACTCGGATTTGAGTCATATAACTCGGATTTGAGTCAGATGACTCAGACTTAAGACATAAAGTCAATTTTGAGTAAAGTAACTCGGATTTGGGATGAGTTAACTCGGATTTGAGTCATATAACTCGGATTTGAGTTAGATGACTCAGACTTAGACATAAAATCAATTTTGAGTAAAGTAACTCGGATTTGGGATGAGTTAACTCGGATTTGAGTCAGATGACTCAGACTTAAGACATAAAGTCGATTTTGAGTAAAGTAACTCGGATTTGGGATGAGTTAACTCGGATTTGAGTCATATAACTCGGATTTGAGTTAGATGACTCAGACTTAGACATAAAATCAATTTTGAGTAAAGTAACTCGGATTTGGGATGAGTTAACTCGGATTTGAGTCAGATGACTCAGACTTAAGACATAAAGTCGATTTTGAGTAAAGTAACTCGGATTTGGGATGAGTTAACTCGGATTTGAGTCATATAACTCGGATTTGAGTCAGATGACTCAGACTTAAGACATAAAGTCAATTTTGAGTAGAGTAACTCGGATTCGGGATGAGTTAACTCGGATTTGAGTCATATAACTCGGATTTGAGTCATATAACTCGGATTTGAGTCAGATGACTCAGACTTAAGACATAAAGTCAATTTTGAGTAAAGTAACTCGGATTTGGGATGAGTTAACTCGGATAATAACTTACCCAATGGGGTTAAAAAGCAGTGCCCAATAAGGCCAGAGCTCATAACTTACCCAAAGGGGTTAAAAGAGCAATGCCCAATAAGGCAAGAGCTCATAAGCTTACCCAATGAGGTTAAAAGAGCAACGCCCGATAAGGCAAGAGCTCATAAGCTTACCCAATGAGGTTAAAAGAGCAATGCCCAAGAAGGCAGGAACTCGTAACTTACCCAATGAGGTTAAAAGAGCAATGCCCAAGAAGGCAAGAACTCATAACTTACCCAATGAGGTTAAAAGAGCAATGCCCAAGAAGGCAAAAACTCATAACTTACCTAAGGAGGTTAAAAGAGCAATGCCCAAGAAGGCAGGAACTCGCAACTTACCCAATGAGGTTAATAGAGCAATGCCCAAGAAGGCAGGAATTCATAACTTACCCAATGGGGTTAAAAGAGCAATGCCCAAGAAGGCAGGAACTCGTAACTTACCCAATGAGGTTAATAGAGCAATGCCCAAGAAGGCAGGAACTTGAAACATACCCAATGAGGTTAAAAGAGCAATGCCCAAGAAGGCAGGAACTCGTAACTTACCCAATGAGGTTAATAGAGCAATGCCCAAGAAGGCAGGAATTCATAACTTACCCAATGGGGTTAAAAGAGCAATGCCCAAGAAGGCAGGAACTCGTAACTTACCTAATGAGGTTAAAAGAGCAGTGCCCGATAAGGCCAGTATTCATTACTTACCCAAAGGGGTTATGACCTGTGCCCAGAAGGCCAGAAGTCCAGAAACTTACCCAAAGAGGTTATGACCAGTGCCAGAGAAGGCCGGAAGTCAAAAAATGGTCCCAAAAAGGTTATGAGCAGAGCCCAAGAAGGCCGAAATCACAAATTTACCCAAAAGGATTATGCGACCATATAATGTATGACAAAGAAGTTGTATGTCAGAAAACAACTCTGGGGATATTTTAGATATAAAGCCCATGAGCGATTCTACGAATCCCACATGGCCTCGGGGACTAATGTCGGGGATATAACCCCAGGTACCCCAGAGTTGGTCTATAAGTAAACTCATAAGAGACATGAATAAAGGAAAGAGTATTTAATAAGGAGATATTAGGCAAAACAGAAAAGGAAAAAGACAAGAAAGAGCAACTGGGCCGAGTAAGGGAAATCTCGGCCCAGCCCACACTCCCCATGGCCGAACTAAATAAAAAGAAAGAGAATAACCCCCGGGTGGGCCGACCTAAGCCTAAGTCGGCCCACCACGGGCCTCCTACCCGACGCCCACTCCACTTCCCGCCAAACCGACGCTGCAGGTCGACGCCCTCTCCCGCCAAGCTGCTCCCCTCCATTCCACCTCGTCGCCCGGGTGGGCCGAATGAGCACTAGCTCGGCCCACCGCGGGACTCAGCACCGGCTCCTCTCCTCGTCGCCCGGGTGGGCCGAATGAGCACTAGCTCGGCCCACCGCGGGACTCAGCACCGGCTCCTCTCCTCGTCGCCCGGGTGGGCCGAATGAGCACTATCTCGGCCCACCGCGGGACTCAGCACCGGCTCCTCCTCGTCGCCCGAGTGGGCCGAATGAGCACAATCTCGGCCCACCGCGGGACTCAGTGCTACAGGCTCCATAGGATCAGACCCAGGCCGGGGTGGGCCGAATTAACTGACTCCCAGGCCGAATCTGCTCTACCCAGGCCGAACTACACTTCCAGCAATGTCATTTGGGCCGAGGTATATTGCTCCAGGTACCAGTCTATTCATCTCCAGATAAAGCACATCATCAGATCAAGCCAAGACAAGCTACACAAGTATTATGCCAGTTCTGGTACCCAACCAACTCAGACAGTCACATGGCAAAAGGAATATGCCCTAGGCATCCAAGAATATGCTAAGGAATATGCCATGGCATCTCCGAAGATGCCAAGGCATATGCTGAGCATCTGAGAAGATGCCAGGAATATGCTATGTAGATGCCAAACGTGTGGAACAAGCCTTGTCCCCTGGGCTCCCCTTTATAAGGAGCACCAGGGGGATCGTTCAAGGGAGAGGCCCCGAAGGGCTCCTCTCCTTTCTGCTCACTAGGAGATCTCCTTCTTCCTCCACTCTCACAGAGAGCTTAGATAGAAGCATAGGGGAAATAGCTCAAGGAGCATGATTATAGCCACAAGTATGGCAAGATTGTGAGGGATTAGATGTATAGAATGAGGTGTTACCTCCACTTGAGAGCTTCAATCCAATATGCATCGTATTTCTCTTTTTTCATATGAGTGCGGTCTTCACCGCATCATCCCTCCCCGGATTCCTCCACGTCCATCGGCCCCAACTTTAGCCTACCCATGGCATATGCCGTGATACCACCATTTCTTTTTCGTACCAAAAAGCCATTTTTTATTTTCCGAGTGCAAAAAAGGGGTGTTTTATGAAACAACCACCAAATAAAAGTTTCAAAATGATAATACCATATTTTTCAAAAATACTAGACCATATTGAATGGACAATTTCCCAACCTGGGTATCTCAAACCTTTTCGTCCACCCCTCGTAAAAAAGACAAATTCCTACTGAATCGGTAGGAAATGAGTTAGATTTGAACTACAGGTACATGAGATAATGCTCATGATTTTTTGTAAAAATCATTTTTAGGTTCACAATATGCTATGTAATCATAGATATAATGCAAGTTTAGTGAGGCTTAGCCCCGAGCTAATAATCTTCATCCCCTCGATTTAGAAAGTTTGATGATAGTTTAAAACGGGCATAAAAATTTCAAAAACGATCAAAACAATGCAAAACCTTCACGTGGTGTTATATTATGTGACATAGTTAAATGAAAAAATACCAAACTTGATATATTGATTGTGTCTCAAAAAAACCTTCACAAAATGACCTATCTCAATCGAGGTTTTCTGGATTTCATGTCAAATGACCAATGTTATTGCTAGAATCGTGATATAGTTTGCGCTAGTGTGCCCATATTGTGCACTAATGTATATCATGGGATGACGAACAATGTTGCTAGAGTAAGTTTTCCTTTTCGTCCCACCAAAAAGCCATTTTTTATTTTCCGAGTGCAAAAAACTAGGTGTTTTGTGAAGCAACCACCAAATGAAAGTTTTAAAGTGATACTAACCCATTTTTAAAAAATACTAGACCACTTTGAATGAAAAATTTCCCAACCGGGCTATCTCAAACCTTTCCATCCACCCCTCGTGAAAAAGACAAATTCCTGCACAATCGATAGAAAGTGAGTTAGATTTGAACTATAGGTACATGATATGATACTCATGATTTTTTGTAAAAATCATTTTTAGATTCATAATATGATATTTCATTAGAGATCTAATGCAAGTTTCCTTTTTTCTCGCACCAAAAAACCATTTTCTATTTTTCGAGTGCCAAAAACGGGGTGTTTCATGAATCCTGACATAGTTTCGGTTGGTCTAATATTTAAAAGATATGATATATGATTAAATAGATGATAGGGATGTCATATTTGGATTCCTCTCATTTTTATGATTGATTTGGATATATTATTTGTTGAATTGTGATTTACGAATTTGTAGATATGAATTATTCAAATTTAAATGAAAAAAAGCAAAATAAATAAAATTTATTTTATTTTTATTTGAATTCAAGATTATTATTACTTATTCATTGTTGTTTACTCAAATAATTGTATGGAATGTAAAAAAAATAAAGATGTCTAACATTATAGTGTAATGGTTAATAGGATTGATATAATAATATTCACAACAAGTTCTAGTTTCTTTGTCGGAAGCTCATGTGGAAGGAATGAAGAAGTTAAGCATGCTGAGGCTGGAGTAGTATTAGGATTGGTGACCGATTGGAAAGTTTGACTGATTGTGCAATTTGACTTGAGACTAAGTATACTTAGAATTAAAAATGTCCATGTGAGATTAACAAGTTAAACAATTCAAAAATGTTAAAAAAAAGTTTCAAAAAAATCAAAAAAAAATTGGAAAAATCTAGGCCAACAGCAAAGCCGTCGGCGTAGCCAAAACGACCGTTAGTCATCTTGGTTGGACCCATACGGTCTACACCGACGACAAAGCTATATACACCGACGAGAAGAGGGGTTATGCCTACGGGGCTGTACGCCGACGACCATACGCCGACGGGATTTAGGGACTACGCCGATAGGACTCGGCCGTCGGCGTATTCAGCTTCTCCTGTAGTGTCTCTGGACTTTGGTTCACCCACTGACTGTTGCTCGTTATGTTCAACCAATATGGATATGTGATGGCTTAGAAATAAGATTTATGTTGCATAAGTGCTTCATGAATCTCTTTTATCGGTGGAGTTTTCTATATGTATATGTTTTGCCTTGTAAAACTTACTATTATAATACTTCGCGCTAATATATGGTTTTGTACATCAATCGATGTAGAGCTCATATTTCCCCACATACCAAAAAATGGTAGACACCATAAATTTTTCGGATGGAATACAATGTGATCGGGTGATTGCGGCAATGTGATCGGGTGATTAGTAGTATAATACTCTAGCCCTAGTTTTTGATGAATCCAGTTTTCCACACCTGTGCAAAATTAAAAACTAAAACTCGGAATGGAAATATGATACGCCCAATTTGCATCACCTTTCTATATCATAATTTACCTCTATTCATTGATATATGTCTTATTATGAGGTATTACTTATGGCTTTTCATCTGTATATGTATGTTGGATGATTCTTAGAGGATGAACTGCCGGATTCTGGATTCTGATGGAAAAGAAGGTGTTTCGGTGCAATTTCGCGAAGATCAGAAAAATACGAGAAAAATATGGGAAAATATTATTTTTCCAGAAGATTGAGGAAGCCAGAAGAAGGAGCGAAGAGGGGCCGTAGGGGGCCCACACCCCTAGGCGCTAGTCCTCCCTGGGCCGCGCCTAGGGCAGGTGTGGCCCACCTGCCCGGCTCCCGACTCCGCCCCTTCGCCTATATCTTCCCTACGAAACCCTAAGGCTAGGGGAGCGACCACATATAGATTTCCGCCGCCTCTGGGGGCGGAAAACACCGAGAGAGAAAGATCTCTCCGGCAGACAGATTTCTGCCGGGGGAATTCCTTCCCGGAGAGGGGAGACCATCGCCATCAACACCATCGTCAAGCTAGGCTTCATCGGGATCATCATCATCATCATCCACACCATCATCTCCATCAGCACCATCATCATTACTCCATCCCGCTGTAACACTTATGTTGGATATTGCTTTAGTTGATTAGGGGAAACCTTCCCGGTGTTAATTACTATTGTAGTTTATGCATGTGAGTGGAACCATTGGATTGTTGTTTATGTTTAGATTGTTATACATTACCATATCATCTTTGATCTTGATCCATATGATGTCTTGTGAGTAGTTCGTTGTGTTCTTGAGGACATGGGAGAAGTCATGTTGTTAGTAGTGAATCCGTGATGAGTTATTATTCAATGGTTTAGTATTTAAGTTGTGGTGCTATTTTTCTAGTGGTGTCATGTGAACATCGACTACATGACACTTCACAATTTATGGGCCTAGGGGAATGCAGTGTGTATTTGGCTACTAATTGTGGGGTTGCCGGAGTGACAGAAACCTAAACCCCCGTTAGGACACCTTTGCACAAGGGAGCAGGATCTCAAAGTTTAAGGCTATGGTTAGATTTATATCTTAATTACTTTCCTGTAGTTACGGATGTTTGCAGGGGGTTTAATCACAAGTATGTATTAGTCCAAGTAAGGTCGGTATGTTAGCACATGTTCACCCACACAACACTTACAACACCAGAGAAGAGTACTCAGCTATTTGAAGCGAAAGCACTTGACAGAATTCCCATGTGTCCTTGAGAACGTTTGGTCCTTATA
This sequence comes from Avena sativa, assembly GCA_916181665.1. Taxonomy (NCBI): domain Eukaryota; kingdom Viridiplantae; phylum Streptophyta; class Magnoliopsida; order Poales; family Poaceae; genus Avena; species Avena sativa. Next base: position 385,456,362 of record OV702284.1, read on the forward strand.
AGTATTTCCACCGGCTTGTCCTTTGCTAAGAAAGGATTGGACCACTTGCTCCGTTTGTTCGTTACCTTTGTTACTTGCTGTTTGTTTTGTTGCCTTATCAGAAAACCATTAAAAATCCGTTTTCTAAGTATTCACAGGGATTTCTTGCTCAATACCACTGTTCAGCACCTTCTGCTCCTTGTTGGGATCGACACTCCTATTTATTGAAAGTACTGCGATACACCCCCTATACTTGTGGGTCATCAAGACTATTTTTTGGTGCCGTTGCCGGGGAGTGAAGTGCTATTGAAGAGTGGAACTGGTAAAGGAAACTTTTACTGTGAGTATTGCTTTTGTTGCTGTTTGTTGCTTTATTTCCAATATGGATAACCCACTTGGTTTTCTCTTTGGGAGAACTACTACCACTGCTAGGGTAGTAGATGAACCACCACCTGATTAGATAGATCCTTTTAAGATACCTACAAGTATTGTTGATCGTGTTATGGATAATTATTATTTTGGGGATGAATTATGTGGGTTGTTTAAGTGTGTAGGTATCACAACTGAATAGGTGAATAAGAAGTTACTCTCCATATCTTTGAAAGGGAGAGCTGAAGAATGGTACAAGCTGCTGAAGAATGGACAATCCATGGAATGGGAGGAGATGGCATCTCTCTTTTACTCTAAATTTTATCCTCCCAGTGAAATTCATAAGGATAGAAATCTTATATATAACTTTTGGCCTCTTGATGGAGAGAGTACAAATCAAGCTTGGGGAGATTGAAGTTACTAATGCTTAAATGTCCTATTCATGAACTCCCTAACAATATTATTCTCAATAGCTTTTATGCTAGGCTTTCTCTTCATGATAAAGATTTACTAGATGCTTCTTGTGCTGGATCATTCACACGCATGAAGAAAGAATCCAAATGGGATTTACTAGGACGTATTCAAGAAAACACCGAAGCTTGGGAGAATGACAAAGGAAGAAAGTCAGGTATAAACAATGATTATGAATGCATTAAATCCTTTATGGGAACTGATGGCTTCCGTGATATTAGTAATGAGTTTGGTCTTGATTCCCAAAGTATTGCCAACTGTTTTAAGGCCTTTGCCTCTTACATAGAAATTCCCAAGAAGAAGTGGAATAAGTACCATGCACCTTATAAAGATGTTGTTAGTCATGTTCCTATTAGAAGTACTGAAGTTTGTGCTATTGATCATATTGTGCCTGAACCTTATGTTGAGAAAATACATTTCCCAGCTAAGGTAAAGGAGTATTCTATGATTATTAGTGCAAATAACAAATGTACAATGGAAAGTGTGGAGCCTGGTGAGCAAATTAATGATGAACCTATGGTAGCTATTGTGAAAGACACTGACTCTAGAAATATAGAGGATGGGCACATTGTCTTCTATGAAGACGCTTCTAATATTATCTCTAATCCTAGTAAAGCTAGAAAAGCTAGTGCTCTTATGCTTTCTGTTAAAATTGGTGATCATTGCTATTATGGTTTATGTGATATTGGTGCTAGTTCTAGTGCTATTCCTAATGAGCTTTACAGGGAAATTATGCATGATATTGGTCCTTGTGAGCTCGAGGACATTGATGTGGTTATTCACCTTGCTAATAAGAAAACCATTTGCCCCATTGGCATTGTAAGAGATGTGGATGTTCTCTACGGTAAGATTAAGTATCCTGCTGATTTTCTAGTGCTTAATTCAACAGCTAGCAAAACTTGTCCTATCATTTTTGGCAGACCGTTCTTGAACACTTGTGGAGCTATTATAGATTGTTAGAAGGAAAAAGTTTTAACTAAGTTTGATGGAGATTCTTATGAGTTTAACTTTTCCAAATTTGCTAAAGCTCCTTGTGAAAATAGCTTGCCTAATAAAGATTTCAGGATGGAACAACTTGCTTCTATTGATCCAGTCTATGACCTTGGACCTCTTTTTGATGACTGTAAGTATGCTCATTCTAATGATAAAGGTGTTGCCAGTGACAGTTATATTGTCAACTTTATTCAAAGTGCTACTGAAAGTTATTTTGAGAGAGGGAAACATGGTTTTATGCATCTCAATAATGTTAAGTTTCTCTGTTTTATGTTGAAAGCTTTGAAGTTGCATATGTTTTGTCTTCCTATGCTAGTGTCTTTTTGTTTCAACAATTCGTTTTCTCATGATACTCCCATGCACAGGAAGTGGGTTAGACTCAAATGTGTTGGTTATTTGCTTCTTGATGCTCTCTTTCACTTCAAATATTTATCTCCTATGTGAGCATCTTTGAAAGTTTCAAGCCTAACTTAAAGGCATTAAAGAAAAGTACTTGCTGGGAGATAACCCAAGGGTTTTGTTGAGTCTTGGAAGTTATTACCTCAGTAATAACCGCTCATTATCCTTTTTGTTTTGGTTTTTGTGTCAAGTTCAACTACTTTTGTGAAGTAGAGGAGTTGTGAAAAGTGGCTGTCCCGGGACAGATTTTTGTGCTGCATTGTAAAAATTCGTGAAGGATCTCAGTACGTCGGATGGAGCTGTATTTTTCTGAGCTTGTTCTCCAGGTTGTTACCCAACTTTCATTAGTTCTGCACTTTTTGATTTGTGCAACAGAAGATTTTCAAAAAAATCAATCTTTACCTGCTGGTCTGTTTTGACAGATTTCTGCCGTCATTTGCATTTGCCTCTTACAGAGCCTTTGTTTTGATGGGTTTTCAGTTGAAGTGTGAATAAAGGTTATTGTTTTTGCTTACACTAATGTTGACTTTGAGTTTTTGCAAGAGTTTTTGTATGAAGGAAATTTTTAGGAGAAGGCAAAAAGGAATCTGCAGAATTCGTTTTTGAATAGGTAAAAGTGGTGAAAACAGAAGGTTCGTGAAAATCTAATCTTTTTATATTTTGATGTTTTTAATACATAAGGAATACTACGAGATGGAACAGAGGAGGAAGCGGAGTCCAGGGTGGACAAACCCACCCTAGGCGCGGGCCCAGCCTGGCCGCGCCTGAGGGGGGTGTGCCACCTCCGAGCTCTGTCTCCGCCTCGTTTCCATGTCAGTACCTTCCTTATGCATTGAAACTTCGTAATATATAATCCACCGGATCCCCCGAGGTTTTTTCATCGCGTTCTCGTCGTGTTTTTGTTTTGATCTATTTCTGTCAGGAAATCTTCTTAAGTTTAGAGCGCCATGGCTTCCGCCAACGATAAAGGCAAGAAGCCCGAGGAAGAAGATCCTCAAGACCCCAAGGAGGAGGAGATTTTTGTAGGGTATGAAGGAGACATGGAGGAGGACAAGCGTCTGGACACCCGCGCTACCGTCGCAAGCATTGGTTTGGTGTCAAAACCTACCAAGCTTAGGAGGAAAACACAGATGTCTACAGGAAGGAGAATTCCGCGTCATATCCTCGCTCCACGCACACTTCCTTCTCGTACCACTTTTTCTAACCATGCAGGGAGGAAACACTCTAATAAGGAAGAGTGGAGACAGAATAACAATAATTGGGATCCTCGGTCCGAATTGATCATGAGCTGCATTGAGCATAATTCGGAGTTGATTCGTACTCTGACCTTCAATATGGAGGATTTGAAGAAACTTATTGAAGATCTTATCAAGAGAACACCACCACCAAAGGAGTAATTCACCATCAGGTTTGGCATCCCCTTGGCTTGTTCCAAGCTTGGGGGAGTGCCGCGGTATCACCACCATTATCTTTCATCTTTTACCTTTTTATTCGATTCATATCTTTGGTAGATAAGTTATCTTATAGTTTGGTTTGCATGTGGAAGTATCTCTCCTTTAGTTTATTATCTATGTATCCCTTGGTGTGAGTGCCTTTATTGAATATTAATGAGAAGTCTCATCTTTTACTTTTTGCACTTCTTATTTTAGTTTGCAATCTCTATTATATGATGGATCTTGTTGATCAGTATTGGCATCACTTTGGGAGCATCAAGTAGATCTAAATTGGTTTTGGCAAACCGAGCTCTGGTCAGTAGCAACACTTTTTGAGGTTTGAAAGAAAAAGAGAAAAGGCTTACATGTATTTTGTATCATTTGTTTTCTTTCTTGTTGGCTCATAAGCTTAGTATTCTTTATTTAAGATATTTTATGTCTTCAAGGAAGATTGCATGTTTGGCTTTATTTCTTGTATGTTTGCTTGTTTCTTTCAACTCTCTTGCTTGCTACCCAGCCTTGCTAGCCAAAAACCTGTTTTGAGAAGGCATACTTCTCATGTTTCCAAATCCCAGTGAACCCAACCTTTGCCATTTGTGTCCACCATATCTACCTAGTAGCAGTATTGCTATTCCAAGCGAATTCTCAAGCTTCATCTACCTTTCTAATTAAAAAGTATTTTGTTATGTGAAAACTAGTTAGTAAAGCTCTCACGAACTTGATGGCACACCTTATTTTCTTGCCCCTAATAGACTTGAACCATTGTGTCATCGAAGTTGCATATGCTTGCATCTATACGTTGGAATTACCAGAACCATGCTGTCACGGGGAGCGCTTTCAACATTGCACTTGTACTCTGTACACCGTTGATATTGTGCTCTTTTGTCTGTGGATGTCACCGGTGTAAAATAAAAAGGGAACTTGTAAGTCCATGGAGTTTGTATTTTGTGTTAGAGAAACGCCTGGGCCGCTAGCCTAAGCCATGCCTAATCATGGTGGAAACTTGCATCATCACCATAGTGAGCTATCTATGAAGCATCCTCAATAAAAAGCTATGCACATAGTAAATAAAAAGATCGCTGGGATGCTCACTGTCTGCTTGCCTTGTCATTTTGGTTATGGGAAATCTCCTGTACCATGTGCAATGGGTACCCCGTTGGCGGTTCTCAATGATATGCAAGTACTTACAATGACAAGAACTTACCGGTGACTGAAGTTGAGTAGCATGAGGAGTGGCCCTCATATTCAAGGGACATGAGATTGCCAACTTATATTTCGTCAAGCATATGCTCCATCCTTGTTCACTTTAACCTTAATAATCTCAAGATGCCTATGATAGGGGCAATGAGGGCTCAAATCTAGTAAGTACCATAATCTTTTGAAAGCTATTTATGACTTATAATCCCTGCTTCCCTCTAAGAAGGGACCTTTCTCCCACTTCCAAGTTGAGTCAGTAAACCTATTTCCTCTCTATCTCAAGCAAGCATTTGAGTTGTTGTGTCTCAAGAATTCATATGGTGATTTATTCAATCATGTTCTTTATCTTCCTTGTTTGCATAAAACTCTTATCTATTGAGTATTACTTTGAAAGCCTTCACTTGTGAAAAACCTTTTTGAGCAAAGAGTTCTCCTGTTTTGAAACTTCTACAAAAAGCTTTTTGTGAAACTATTTGCTAGGTGTTCTCTGACCAAGAACAAAGTTTGCCAATTCCAATTATGATTTATATTTATGCATCTCTATTGTGACTACTGTACTTGGTTGCAAGCTAAGTTATATAATGGTAAGTTGCTTTCTTCTATGAGTTGTGCAATGGTAAGTGTGATGCTTCTTGTTCATATTCTTTTATCGACACTTCACTCCATAAACCTGTGGACATGTTTACTGAGCTCAGTTTTCGCTTGGGGACAAGCGAAGACTAAGCTTGGGGGAGTTGATACGCCCAATTTGCATCACCTTTCTATATCATAATTTACCTCTATTCATTGATATATGTCTTATTATGAGGTATTACTTATGGCTTTTCATCTGTTTATGCATGTTGGATGATTCTTAGAGGATGAACTGCCGGAGTCTGGATTCTAATGGAAAAGAAGGCGTTTCGGTGCAATTTCGCGAAGATCAGAAAGATACCAGAAAAATATGGGAAAATATTATTTTTCCAAAAGATTGAGGAAGCCGGAAGGAGGAGCGAAGAGGGGCCACACCCCTAGGCGCGGCCCCCCCTGGGCCGTGCCTAGGGCAGGTGGGGCCCACCTGCCCGGCTCCCGACTCCACCCCTTCGCCTATATCTTCCCTACGAAACCCTAAGGCTAGGGGAGCGACCACAGATAGATTTCTGCCGCCTCTGGGGGGCGGAAAACACCGAGAGAGAAAGATCTCTTCGACAGACAGATTTCTGCCGGGGGAATTCCTTCCCGGAGAGGGGAGACCGTCGCCATCAACACCATCGTCAAGCTAGGCTTCACCGGGATCATCATCATCATCCACACCATCATCTCCATCAGCACCGTCATCATTACTCCATCCAACTATAACAATTATGTTGGATATTGCTTTAGTTCATTAGGGGAAACCTTCCTAGTGTTAATTACTATTGTAGTTGATGCTTGTGAGTGGAACCATTGGATTATTGTTTATGTTCAGATTGTTATCTATTACCATATCATCTTTGATCTTAATCCATATGATGTTTTGTGAGTAGTTCGTTGTGTTCTTGAAGACATGGGAGAAGTCATGTTGTTAGTAGTGGATTTGTGTTGAGTTATTATTCAATGGTTTTGTATTTAAGTTGTGGTGCTATTCTTCTAGTGGTGGCATGTGAACGTCGACTACATGACACTTCACAATTTATGGGCCTAGGGGAATGCATTGTGTATTTGGCTTCTAATTATGGGGTTGCCGAAGTGACAGAAACCTGAACCCCCGTTAGGACACCTTTTCACAAGGGAGCGTAGGATCTCAGAGTTTAAGGCTGTGGTTAGATTTATATCTTAATTACTTTCCTGTAGTTACGGATGTTTGCAAGGGGGTTTAATCACAAGTATGTATTAGTCCAAGTAAGGTCGGTATGTTAGCACAGGTTCAACCACACAACACTTACAACACTAGAGAAGAGTACTCAGCTATTGGAAGCGAAAGTACTTGACAGAATTCCCATGTGTCCTCGAGAACGTTTGGTCCTTATAAGTATTTCCACCAGCTTGTCCTTTGCTAAGAAAGGATTGGGCCACTTGCTCCGTTTGTTTGTTACCTTTGTTACTTGCTCTTTGTTTTGTTGCCTTATCAGAAAACCACTAAAAATCCATTTGCTAAGTATTCACAGGGATTTCCTGCTCCATACCACTGTTCAGCACCTTCTGCTCCTCGTTGGGATCGACACTCCTTTTATTGAAAGTACTGCGATACACCCCCTATACTTGTGGGTCATCAAAATGTTGTACTACATGCTAGAAGTAAAAGAGGAAAGGTAAGGATATTATGCTTGCCATCTTCCACCACCCCTCTTGCCTTTTTTTTCAAATTGAAGAGCTCACCTCCCTGATGTCAATGAAACAAATAAACACTAAAATGTCTACCTAAGCAGGTTGAGGAAACAATTGCCAAAACAAAAAGGAAACTTTAGACAATCATCACCACCTGGCATCAAAACCTAAGGACTAGGGCTAGAGTATATTACCAGAACATGGAACTTCAGGACATTGCAGTAACCATCCCTCTTCATATGGAATTGGAGTGGCGTCATTACTGCGGCCTCGTGGTAGGGCATTGGCGACGGTGGTCTGTGGCAAAGCATAGTAGTCATACATGGTGCAAACTATGATTAGCGGCAAGGCATGGTCAGTGGTGGCGGTCACTTGCCATATGCATGTATGGTTTCTCCCTCTCTCGATGGATGATCATTCCAATTCTATATTTTGATATGTTATTAGATATATGTTTATTCAACTACATATGTTAGATGAACATTATTTTAAACCTTACGTGCATCTATTTCTTAGCATTTCCTCTTAATTTATATTTGTTCCAAATGCACAGGATGACATACTGTCACAACCTGGATTCTTCGGACCAGCGGCTGTCACTCCTGACAGCTCAATAGGATCTCTTGATTAGCTCCACAGACCAACACTAGTCTTTTCTGCGTACTTTGCCCTCACTCGTGCGCACCCGGTACCCACTTACCGGTCGGTCACCCATCTTCAAATTGCTCCATGCCAAGCATGCTTATCCTTAGAGTTCTAGCTTCCGGAAAAGAAGTTGAACTTATTGATATGGGTATCCTATTAATCCTATTAAGCCATGCGCCAAGGTCTCACACAGACCGGGAACAATGCGGCTATGCTGACTTCGTGTATTGGCATGTGAGCAAGGTGTTTGGCAAAAACTCAGGGATACACTAAAAAGGTACACCTATGAGCAATGCGGTTGTGCTAACTTCATGTATTAGAATCATCGATTTGATGTACATCAGATTTGTTGGATACCGACGAAATGCTAATTTTCTTTATTATATTGATGACATTTACACTGTTTTTGTGATATCAATTGAGTTGAATATGTTTCAAATTGTGTAGTTGATGCACGATATTTACATTAATAATAGAAAAGGTACAAAAAAATATGAATATGGTAAAGGCATTAGAAACATTTATTTTGACACCAAGCAAGGCATAAGTAGATATATGAAGTTCATGTTGAAGTGGAGGAACATGTTGATAAAGTGAAGATATTCGTTCACTTCCACACACTGGTCCACAAAAGGGAGAACTTCTCCATTTTCACGATGTTGATCTTAAAAATAATAAATTTGGACATAAATCTCCATATGTGCTGACAGTCACAAGATGAACTATAGTTGTTGGGGATATGCTATATGGGTATCCTCATAGCATGTCCCCTATTCGGATAACCCGGGTGGCCCATAGTTGGTAGCATGGCCCATGGCCTGCTGGGCGGCCCAGTTAGATGGACCCAGAAGGGAGGCCCATGCCGAATAAAGGAAGGCTATGGAGGAGTCACCGACGTACCCGGAGCCTTGGAGTGCAAGACACGCTAGACTAGTTGTAAGCAGTGTAGGACTCTGTAACCTGTCTGGCTAGGACTTTTCCCTATAAACCTAGGACCTGGCGACTATATAAGTCGGGCCTATTGGAGCCTCTAGGGCACAAGTCATATCGATTAACATACACCTCGCACAACGAACAAATCCCTGTAACTCGGCGTATTGCCATTATAGTGATTTATAGCAGGAGTAGGATTCCGCCACCGTTGTGGGATCTGAACCTGGGTAAGCTGTGTAAAATCGTACCTGTCAACCATCCGCATTCCCCCATGTCTCTAAACACGCACTGTGAGGACCCCTCCATGGCGTACTCGTCGGCAATACCACGGTAGTTGGCGCCCACCGTGGGGCAAGAGGCGCTTCAGGCTCTTTAGCGGGCGAGGACCAAGATCTTCACGGGAATCGGTGAAACCGTAGCCATCGGTCGCGTTCTATTCTCCAGCAGCGTTCCGATCGTCCCTCCCGACGAGTTCTGGATCCCGGCGAAGACGAACCCTACGCGGTGCTCGATTGTCCCCATCGGAGATATCCACCTCTTCATCGGCGAAACCGACTCGGGCACTAGTTCCCTGGGAGTCGGAGGAGCATCAAGACCCGCACGGGCCGCCTACGGGCAGGATACGTTCATGGAAGGATCGATGTCGGATCTCTCCTTGGAGTTTGCCGGCAAAGATCGGAAAAATTCCAGGCCCACCCAAACCGCCCCTGTGCTGGATATAATGGTGGAAGATCGCTGCAAGTCCGCAGGCTTCGCCCGTGCGTCTGTACAACAGAGATCCAAGTTCGTCGGCGTGGTTACTATCTTTGATCTGGCGTGCTGCATTCAGAGAGAGGGCGAAAACCCCCGCGATTACCTTGCTAGTTGGCTCCGTATACGGGCCGACCTGGCTCATTACCCCAATAATGATGCCATGTATCACTTTGTGGAAGGACTGGACCAAGGCACGCTTCTCCGGCATACGCTAAGGCGGCAGAAGGCTTTGGGACGCCTCACTTTCGAGAGCATGGTGAACACCGTCAATATCTACACGGCGGCTGAGTAGGAAGCTCGGACAAAACTTGCGCTCATTGGCGGAGCCCCTCCGCCTCAGCCCTCGCCACCACCATCTCCGGTCGTAGTCTCCGTGCCACCGCCACCGCCTCCAGTCGTCATTGTTGCAGTGGCCCCGCCTCCTCCAGTCATCATTGCTGCTATCGCACCGCCACCGCCCATCGTCGAAGAATCCCCGACACCCTTCGACTCCGCGCTTGACACGCTCTACACTGACATCAACGCTTACTCGGAGGAGATAGACTTCAGCCCAGATGAGCTAGACTCTTCTATGCAGGAGATGGAGGAGGATTTCCAACGCGACGAGCAGGCCAACCAGGCCGTCACGTCCCGAGAGGTGTTTGTCACCATTGGGACCGTGATGGAAGAAGACCAACCCGGACAAGCTCCGCCTAAAGCGCTGGACAAGGGGAAGGGACCACCTGTTGCTGCCGACAAGGATCCTGCAAAGGCCATGCCCCCTCCGCCTAACCCAGTGCAGCAGCCGCAGGAACTCAACATCGGTCCGAGTAACAGCAGCATCGTGAACCCGCTGCCTCCAGCATCTACATCTACTGCTGCCTAAATTACTCCGGCTGATAGAGTGATGTACGACAACCTACTCGTCGAGCCCATGAATGTAGCTCATATCCGGAGCGTAGTCCAACTTGACGAGAAGCGCCAGCATCTGTTGGAGGAGGCGCAGGCCATCGCGGAGCAAGGCGCAAAGCTAGATCGAGATCTGGCCAACGCGTAGAAGTGAATAGAAAAAGCTAGAGCCATGGAGGCCAAGTACAAGACTCTGCTCCAGCAGCAGAAGGCTAAGAAAGCTCCAGCTCGCGTCATCAACGATCCTGATGTACGGAGAAACCTAGGATGGGCCCCCTCGAAGCCGCCACAAGAAAAGCCATAAATTGACAGAGAAGGCAGGCAGGTGAAGCCCACTCCTCTTCTTAATCTCGTCGTCGCCAAGGCCCTTCTGAAGTAGGATAGATCACCCGCGGCAGTGGATCAGGTCTATGACCTCGTGGCCAAGGCGGTGAAACATTAGGAAAAGGCCACCTCTCAGAGGCTTGAGTCTGACCCAGCGTTTTGCCAGTCTAGTGCATAAGCCGCCAAGGGATCGATCTCCTCAGGATGTCGGGTCCCAGACAGGTTCATCCGTGCGAAGACGAAGGGATGCCCGCAGCAGGAAAGACGCTATCCCCATATCCTCCGACCACGGAGGCAAAGATCACCCTCATCGCCCATCCCCACAGCCCCGATCCCCCGACATTGCAAAGACCCCAAGGCTCACCATCGCACGGACATGCCTCCACCAAAGCAACACGGCATCTTCATCCGCGGCAACGCGGAGCAGGCCTGTCATGATGGGGAGCATAGCCAAGGACACAAGAGCAGGTCGCGTCATGACCCTCCGCGTCCGACAAACAACCGTGACAAGCGTGAGGCGTCATAGGAGGGTAACAACAAGAAGGCTAACCCACCGCCACCTCCGCCTCCATCACCACCTAGCAGCCACCATTGCGGAGGAGTCCCACGTTGTTCACGCAGCCCATCCCCCGATGGCAAAAAGAATAAAAGAATCCTAGAGCCATACGATGCACGATCACGTCTGGACAAGATCCACGAGGCCCGGGATGGAGCATACCTGGGACCACGCTGCTCCGTACCTGTGATACGGACCGTAGCTTACCCCAAGGGTTTCCGGATTGACAAGACCATCTAAACCTATGATGGCACCGCCAAGCCAGCAACATGGTTGCATGATTATGGCAATGCAGTAGAAATTGCCGGGGAAAACCCCAACGTTGCCGTCAAGTACCTCCCATTGATGCTGGAAGGAACGACCCAATAATGGATCGATGACTGGCTGGAGAAATCTATCTGCAACTGGCTGGACATACAAGAAGCGTTCACCAAGAACTTCGAGGGGACGTACAAACGTCCCTGCACCGTTGGCGACCTACGGTGGTGCGTGCAGGAGAAAGACGAGTCATCTCGCTCCTACCTCTCCCAATGGTTGGATATGAAAAATTCCTGCGCAGGAGTGCACTCCCAGACCGCCATGTCCGCCTTCATGGATGGGTTAGAAAGGGGTACGTTTCTCCGACATACGTTAAAGCGCCTGCAGGACAACCACCAACTAGATCTTAACCAGATGATCCAGCTGGCTAGTGAGTTCACGGCTGCCGACGATGATGCTCGCGGCTCCCTGCCGGCAATGGCTGTTCCAACTCAAGCTCGGAGGAACAACAACACCAAGAGGAAAAGCCCGCCAAAAGAAAAGCAAACCTCTGACATGGTCGCCATGACTTTCGCAGGGCGAGGTGATGGCGGGCAGCGTGGCCGAGGACGGGGGACTGGTCATGGGCAGCAGCGAGGTAGTGAAACAACCTCGGCAGCGCTCTGCGTTCCCTAGACCTACGAGGAATACCGCGATATGCTGTGCCTCGAACACCTCGATGCCAACGGCAAAGCCACACACATCAATCGCCATTGCAAGTTCGTCAACGACCTCAAGGAGGACCCGGAGTCCGCCTACAAGCAAAGTCGGAAGAATAGACCACGAGGCAAGGGCAAGGGGAAGAAGGAGGAGGAGTCCAAGGATTCAAGTGACATGGACGAGGACGTTGACCCCAAGCACGCCACCAAGAGCGACAGCAAGGGAAAAAACCCTTCGAGAAGAAGGCGACAGTTTTCCACATTTTCCCCAGCACCCCTATCAACCGACAATAGAAGACCTCCATGAGGATACTAATGGCCACTCTACCCCCAGTTCCCCAATACCTGCGCTGGTTAGAGATTCCAATTACTTGGGACAGGAAGGATCACCCAGACTACGGTGACCCACCATACCACTACATGTGTAGTACACTATAGTCGTTGACATGACATCCACAGAACACCGTTCCGTAAATATCACATCCCTCAGAGTGGTACAACAGAAACATTGCGGGTCCATATTACAAAAGTACACACATTATTATTATTAAAATACCAGAAGTTCAAGACTTCCAAAATATCCAACTTACAAACCAAATATAAAGTGTTCAACGGAATTCAAAAGTAGCAACTCCAACTAGGAGTTGATCTCAATAGCTTATTCTATAGAGTTGATGCTGCTCGGCTCCGTCAGTTACTACTAACTAGGTACTTAGTTGGTCTCGTTCTCATCGACACCATAGTGGATCTCGTAATCAACTCCTTCAACTCCTCCGGATAGATCAGGTTCCTCGTAGAACACATCTTCTTGACATTCAGCTGCATACATTGGCACGTCTTCGGGATCCACAGAGTCTAAGCAAGGGATCAAAGGAAAGAATGAGTAACAGCGTTACCCACAAAGTTCATTATATGCAAGGTGGGAAGTTTGATGCTCTAACTACCACCTCGGATTATAAATCCTTGGCACTATGCAGTTTTTGTAAATCTTTCTTCAAAGATTGATTTTATTCCGAAAAAACTATGACAATCAGCCTTCATAGGTTGACCAGAACTTTCATGGAGTTCCTTTCCTGCCGCATTCATAGCTCCTTCCCGGAACAGGGAGTAACAAGTTACAGTTCTTACACTCTGCAGAGGTGCGTTACTTTACCCATGAGAGATCAACTCCTTGTTGCACAACCAGGCGTACTTTCCCGTCCACAATTCCATGACGTGGGGCCCAGTAGTTGGTCCAAGCCAATCACTGCCCCCTTCGCGACCCTGCATGCCTCCTTGGTGTACACCATGCCCACATAATGAATTACGACAATGGTTTGTATAAACCGTTAGATGCCAGAACTATCGTGGGATGATGAGGGTTCCCTCCCATATGCTGCATATCCTCTACGAATTACCAATTCGGTTCGCACATCTGGCTTCATGCGAGAGGAAGAAGATACAGTTGACTTCTTTGTCCCATTCCAAATCTCATGGCTAACGCATAATATACGACGCTAGAATCACTGATGTCAGGGGTTATTAAGTCCCTACTTGATCATCATTGTTGCAAATAGAACCCTAAGTTCTATTGCTCCATTATATCACCACTTAGGATGATATCTATGGTTTCTTTATAGCATATATGATAACACACAATTTGCAAATACTTTGATAAAGATTCTTCAAAGGACATGAGCAAGTGATGAACTTGCCTTGTGATGGCAAGGTAGTGAAGTCTGATGCTTGCACTGGACCTTGAGCTTCTAGTTCTACAAAAACATCATTATTGCCCAGTAAGGACAATATTTAAAGAAGCAAAATGATTATGCAAGTAATGTAATGCATTATTTAATTCTATATGCATTTTACCTATATAAGGTGCCTTTTAATAAAGCATTTATAAATATTAATAATTTTTTTATATTTATTGCATATATTGAATTATTTTATTTTATTTCCCTTTTTATTTGACTTCTATTGATTTAATAATTCTTTTAGGAATTATTAATTATACATTAAAATTTATTATTAAGTATTTATTTAGTATTTTTCAAAAATACTATAATATTAATGTATAATGAAAGAGATTTTTATTTATTTTTATCACCTTTCAATAATTTTGTAAAATTCCATCAAGAATAAATAAATTACAAAATTCTTATAAAAATTCTTATCAATTCCAAAATATTTTATTTATAATTTTTGGACTTTTATTTTATTTTCTATAATTTTATTTAGGTCAAAGGCATTTTGGTCTTTTCCAATTGATCAAAAAATTTATTAAACAACTTGGGCTGGCCTTTTGGGCTTATTGGGCTAGTGTGGCCCAATAGGGCAAAGTCAAAATACCACCCTGAGGGGTTTTGGCCCACCCAGCCCATTCTCTCTGCCTCCCTCTCTCTCTCGACCCTATACTCTCCTCCTCTGACCCGACCCTATGGCCGACGATGCCGCCACCGTCGATTCCCGTCGCCGTCGGCCGTTCTGGTCGCCGTCGTGGCGCGATTTGGGGTTGTCGACGACGCTCATTCGTTATGTCCACTTGGATTTGACTCCGGGGCTTCCCCGTGGCCAGGTCCACCCCATTCCCGAACCCTAGGGTTAAGGAAAGGTGTTGTCGCCACCGCCGCGGTCCCGTATGCGGTGGTGTGCTGGGCTCGTGTGCTGCTGCGGCCGCCGCCGTGGCTGGTGCAGGTTGCAGCGCCCCCTGGGGTGATCTCTGTGCCACCACGGTCCGTCGGCCAATCTGCTTCCCCTTCGTTTCGTTAGCGAGGACCTCGGGTAAGTTGCTTCTGTGGTCCTTGTTCATGCAATTACCATGAACCTCTCTGTGTGTATCTAGTGGCTTCTCATGCCTAGTGACTATGTGCTAATTGGGTTCATCTGTGGATTAGGGTTTTTGCTCTGATTAGGGTTCATAACCCCCTTTTGATCATATCCATGATGCTTTAGATCTAGTGATGATTCATACTTGAGCATGAAGAATGATTGTTTGCTATGGATCATGATAGGTAGTGGCTTTGATGATGCTAGTTGCCTGTCAGATTTATTCTAGTGATGATTCACTATGATCCCATGCTAGTGTTTTTATGGAATCCCTGATTGGATTATGTTGTTGATCTGAGAATTTACTCTACTGTCAGAATGCTTGTACTGACATTAGTTTTCTCTCAGTAGTGGCTTACTGCAATTATAATGTAGGCTTGTATGAGATTATACACACTGAATCAAATCATTACAATTTATAATGTAGTACCAGGAATCAACCTTAAATCAAACTATACATCCACAGAAAATTATTACATGTAATGATTTGATTCAGTGAGTATAATATCATACAAGCCAATATTATAATTGCAGTAAGCAACTACTGAGAGGAACTACTGTCAGTATAAGCATTCTTATAGTAGAGTAAACTCTCAGATCAACAACATAATCCAATCAAGGATTTCATCGAAACACTAGCATGGATCATGGTGGATTACCACTAGAATAAATCTGACAGGCAACTAGCATCATCAAAGCCACTACCAATCATTAACCACAGCAGACAATCATTTCCCATGATCAGATATGATCAACACTAGATCTAAAGCATCATAGATATGATCAACAGGGGGTTATGAACCCTAATCAGAGAAAGAACCCTAGTCCAGAGATGAACCCAATCAGCACATAGTCACTCGGCATGAGAAGCCACTAGATACACACAGAGAGAATCATGGCAGTAGCATGGACAAATACCACAGAGACAACTTACCCGAGGTCCTCGCTGACGAATCGAAGAGGAAGCAGGGTGGCCGACGAACCGCGGCGGCACAGGGAGCACCCAGAGGGGCGCTGCAACCTGCACCTGCCACGGCGGCGGCCGCAGCAGCGCACGAGCCCAACACACCACCGCAGGTGAGATCGTGGCGGCGGCGACAACACCTTTTCCTAACCCTAGGGTTCGGGAATGGGGTGGACCTGACCACGGGAAATCCCCGGAGTAAAATCCAAGTGGATAGAGCGAACGAGCGTTGTCGACAACCCCAACTCGCACCACGGCGGTGGCCAGAACGGCCGACGGCGGCGGGAATCGACGGTGGTGGCATCGCCGGCCACGGGGTCGAGCCAGAAGAGGAGGGGATAAGGTCGAGGGAGAGAGGGAGGTAGAGTGGGCTGGGTGGGCCAAAACCCTTCGGGGTGATATTTTGACCCTGCCCTATTGGGCCACCCTGGCCCAATAAGCCCAAGGGGCCAGCCCAAGTTGTTTAATAAATATTTTTGATCAATTGGAAAAGACCAAAATGCCCCTGACCTCAATAAAATTATAGAAAATAAAATAAAAGTCCAAAAATTATAAATAAAATATTTTTGGATTCACAATAATCCACTCAGTCCAAATAAAATAAGATATCAAATTTTGGACATTTAAATTTTATAAGAATTTTGTAATTTATATATTCCTTAAGGAATTTTACAAAAATATTGAAAAGTGATAAAAATAAATAAAAATCACTTTCATTATTTATCAATATTATAGTATTTTTGAAAAATACTAAATAAATATTTAGTAATAAATTTAATGTATAATTAATAATTCCTAAAAGAATTATTAAATCAATAAAAGTCAAATAAGAAGGGAAATCAAATAAAATAATTCAATATATGCAATAAATATAAAAAATATATATTTATAAATGCTTTATTAAAAGGGCACATTATATAGGGAAAATGCATATAGAATTAAATAATGCATTACATTACTTGCATAATCATTTTGCTTCTTTAAATATTGTCCTTACCGGGCAATAATGATGTTTTTGTAGAACTAGAAGCTCAAGGTCTAGTGCAAGCATCAGACTTCACTACCTTACCATCACAAGGCAAGTTCATCACTTGCTCATGTCCTTTGAAGAGTCTTTATCAAAGTATTTGCAAATTGTGTGTTATCATATATGCTATAAAAGAAAGAAAATATTATTTTCATTAATAAAGAAATCATAGATATCATCCTAAGTGGTGATATAATGGAGCAATAGAACTTAGGGTTCTATTTGCAACAATAATAATCAAGTAGGGACTTAATAACCCCTGACATCAGTGATTCTAGCACCGTATATTACGCGTTAGCCATGAGATTTGGAATGGGACAGAGAAGTCAGATGTATCTTCTTCCTCTCGCATGAAGCCAGATGTGCAGGTCGTGGCTGTTATCCTCGTAGCGTGCATATTAATTGGTAATTCGTAGAGGATATGCAGCATATGGGAGGGAACCCTCATCGTCCCACGATAGTTCTGGCATCTAACGGTTTGTACAAACCATTGTCGTAATTCATTATGTGGGCATGGTGTACACCAAGGAGGCATGCGGGGTCGCGAAGGGGCAGTGATTGGCTTGGACCAACTACTGGGCCCCACGTCATGGAATTGTGGACGGGAAAGTACGCCCGGTTGTGCAAAAAGGAGTTGATCTCTCATGGGTAAAGTAATGCACCTCTGCAGAGTGTAAGAACTGTAACTTGTTACTCCCTGTTCCGGGAAGGAGCTACGAACGCGGCAGGAAAGGAACCCCATGAAAGTTCTGGTCAACTTGTGAAGGCTTATTGTCATAGTTTTTCGGAATAAAATCAATCTTTGAAGAAAGATTTACAAAAACTGCATAGTGACAAGGATTTATAATCCGAGGTGGTAGTTAGAGCATCAAACTTCCCACCTTGCATATAATGAACTTGTTGGGTAACGCTGTTACTCATTCTTTCCTTTGATCCCTTGCTTAGACTCTGAGGATCCCGAAGACGTGCCAATGTATGCAGCCGAATGCCAAGAAGATGTTTTCTACGAGGAACCTGATCTATCCGGAGGAGTTGAAGGCGTGGATTACGAGATCCGCTACGGTGTCGATGAGAACGACTCCACTTAAGTATCTAGTTAGTAGTAACCAACGGAGCCGAGCAGCCTGAACTCTATAGAATAAGCTGTTGAGCCTCACTCCTAGTCGGAGTTGTTACTTTTAAATTTCCGTTGAACGCTTTATATTTTGGTTTGTAAGTTGGATCTTTTGGAAGTCCTGAACTTCCTGTATTGTAATAATAATATTGTGTATACTTTTGTAATATGGACCGCAATGTTTCTGTGGTACCACTCTGAGGGATGTGATATTTATGGAACGGTGTTCTATAGATGTCATGTCAACGACTATAGTGTACTACACATGAAGTGGTATGCTGGGTCACCGCAGTTGGTATCAGAGCAAATTGCTTTGACCTTAGGTTAGAAACCTAGTAAAGGGTATTACCTGTAGGAGATTTAGCAATGATAAAGAATTCTCTAAAAGTAATATAATGGGTATTCAAATGAGAATATTCCGTTATATATTTTAGTGCGATAATTCTTTGTTATGATGTAATAGGTCATTGGATACTAATCAAAATTATTTTTTCTGTTATACATAGAAATGACACTAAAGTTTCCAAAACAGACTTTGGTAAGGAAAGAGGATATTCTTGATGATTATCAAGGATCATTTACAAAGCAACTTCGTCAACTTTTAAAGCTCTTTAATTTTCCCACTAGAATTCCAGTGAACACTATCACTTACCTTGATGGCCGGATGTTATCCAAGTATCGTGTGAGTATCCAACTTCCAGAGAAGCTTGGATTATATCACGATCAACCCATAGGAGAAGGTAGGAGTCATTTAGCAGCCTATCATGTTGCTGTTGTGGAGGCAATATATAATATCCGGGAGCAGAAAACCAAGGAGCTAGAAGGTAGCACATTATCTGTGATACCTCATGCTTCTATAGACTCGGAGCCTATACCGGATCATCTTACTTTGGTTAAGAAGCATCCTAAGTTAGCTGCTAAGTTTATGGATAGATACCGGACACTCGTTGCGTCTTTTTACAAGACCCATCAAGTGATTGTCGAAGACAAAAAATGGCATGGTAGAGGAGCTAACTGATCCAGAAAGGAGGAAGAAGTTATCATTCCAGTTAGATAAAGAAGCAAGTATTAGTGCAACACCTATCTTTAAGGATATACCTATAGATCCGGAATATTTTACACCATCTCCTTACTCACCAAGACCTGAACCTACACATGATCCTACTATAGATATGCGGTATACAGTACCACAAGGCTCAGAGGATGGTTCTGACTCAGAACTTCCTATTGAGAATTCAGATGGTTGGAGGATGGGATCATATAATGGATCTCATGAACACCAGATGTCCACAGATGGTTCTTACAGAAATGTTGGACAATCCAGTTGGATGGGTGCAAGAATGAACCCTAATAATAGTAGTAGAAATACCATGTCAATAGATGATCAGGATGAAGAAGAAGATCCTGAGGAGAGAGTGTTTGAATCATCAACATCTTCTCACAACCCAGGGAATATACATTATCCAGTGTTCAATTATCTTGTCCACGAGAGCACCTGGGAAGCAGCGGGATCTGCGTATTCTGTTGACAACTCAAGGAATGAAGCTCAGGAGATGCAGGTTGGAGATAATGTTGAATATGTTTCTGAAGACTTTTCAGCTAAGCTGGACGGAGTCGATGCGCTCAGGTTGAGTAATGACTCAAGTCCTAACACTTCAGATACAGAGTATGTTCCTTCTGGAAGGCCATATGTTCCACAAACTGTGCGACGAACAACACGTCATCACGGTTGGACATCAGGCATGTATGATGAGCATAGTTACTACTAGAAGGAGACACGTAGTCAATAGTATCAAGCACTGTGTATTGTACTCCAAGGAATAAGGTAGTGAGATGAATATGGTAGTTTTGTGACTATACCTATATGGTATATGTTGTAATTACTTGGTATCATTATGATATTATGTATAATATGTGAAATGCATATTTGGATTTTCTTTGGATCTTCATTGTGTGACTAGTTCTGTGCGTAAAGTCGAGCTTAGAACACATGTGCATGATGTAATTATGAGTATTCGCTTTATGTTGCAGGACTAGGGGGTCATGGATACGGGTGTAGAAATGGAAACTGAGCAGCAGCGGATGGAGCGAGAGGCCAAGGAAAAGACCAATGCAGATGCAGCAAATCAAGAAGCATTGCCACCACCACCAATGAGGCCGTTAATGGAGAAGAACTTTATGCAATGCATGCAAATGATGCAAGAGACCCAGAACAAGTTCATGGAAGAGTTTCTAGGGCGAGCAAATCAGAGGGCACTTGAAGGTGGAGGAGTGAGTTTAGCTGATTTCCAGAATGCAAGACCATTACCCTTTGCATCAGCTCCTGAACCAATGGATGCAGAAGACTGGTTAGAAGATACGGAAAGGAAGCTGAAAACTGTGGGTTGCAATGATGAAGAAAATTGAGGTATGCAGCTCATCTGCTGACTGGACCTGCAGCATCATGGTGGGAAAATCAGTTAGCTATGCAACAACCAGGAAGGGAGTTTACCTGGGAAGAGTTCAAGCAGAGATTCCGTGAATATCATGTTCTGGAAAGCGTCATGGAGTTGAAGCAGAGAGAATTTGAGGAGCTTCAGCAAGGATATACTAGTGTCATGAAGTACATCCGGGAGTTTAGCAAATTGTCTCGTTATGCTGAGGAGGATGTTAACACTAAAGAAAAGAGAAAGAAGCGTTTCTTGCGTGGATTAAATCCGTTTGTGAAGATGCGGCTAAGGTTAGCCAATAAGCAAACTTATCGGTAGTTGTTGGATGCAGCCATTACTTTTGAAGATGACTACAAGAATGTCCAAGAGGATCGGAGGAAGAGAGCCAAGAAGGAAACCAAGAGAATTCAGGCAACACTAGATTAACCAAGACTCCAATCTTTGCAGTTCCTGAATTCTCTTGGTTTCCTTCTTGGCTCTCTTCCTCCGATCCTCTTGGACATTCTTGTAGTCATCCTCAAAAGTAATGGATGCATCCAACAATTGCTGATAAGTTTGCTTATTGGCTAACCTTAGCCGCATCTTCACAAACGGATTTAATCCACGCAAGAAATGTTTCTTCCTCTTCTCTTCAGTGTTAACATCCTCCTCAGCATAACAAGACAGTTGGCTAAACTCCCGGATGTACTTCATGACACTAGTATATCCTTGCTGAAGCTCCTCAAATTCTCTTCGCTTCAACTCCATGACGCTTTCCGGAACATGATATTCACAGAATCTCTGCTTGAACTCCTCCCAGGTAAACTCCCTTCCTGGTTGTTGCATGGCTAACTGATTTTCCCACCATGATGCTGCAGGTCCAGTCAGCAGATGAGTTGCATACCTCAATTTTTCCTCATCATTGCAACCCACAGTTTTCAGCTTCCTTTCTGTATCTACTAGACAGTCTTATGCATCCATTGGTTCAGGAGCTGATGCAAAAGGTAACGGTCTTGAATTCTGGAAATCAGATAAACTCACTCCTCCACCTTCAGGTGCCCTCTGATTTGCTCACCCCAGCAACTCTTCCATGAACTTGTTCTGGGTCTCTTGCATCATTTGCATGCATTGCAGAAAGTCCTACTCCATTAACGGCCTCATTGGTGGTGGTGGTAATGCTTCTTGATTTGCTGCATCGGCATCGGCCTTTTCTTTGGCCTCTTGCTCCATCCGCTGCTGCTCAGTTTCCATTCCTATACCCGTATCCATGACCCCCTAGTCCTACAACATAAAGCGAATACTCATAATTACATCATGCACATGTGTTCTGAGCTCGACTTTACGCACAGAACTAGTCACACAATGAAGATCCAAAGAAAATCCAAATATGCATTTCACATATTATACATAATATCATAATGATACAAAGTTCTTACAACAGATACCATATAGGTATAATCACCAAAACTACCGTATTCATCTCACTACCTTATTACTTGGAGTACAATACACAGTGCTTGATACTGCTAACTACTTGTCTCCTTCTAGTAATAATTACGCTCATCATACATACCTGATGTCCAACCGTGATGACATGTTGTTCGTCGCACAGTTTGTGGAACATATGGCCTTCCAGAAGGAACATACTCTGTATCTGAAGTGTCAGGACTTGAGTCATTACTCAACCTGAGCGCATCGACTCCCTCCAGCTCAGTTGAAAAGTCTTTAGAAACATATTCAACATTATCTCCAACCTGCATCTCCTGAGCTTCATTTCTTGAGTTGTCAAAAGGGTACACAGATCCTGCTGCTCCCCAGGTGCTCTCGTGGGCAAGATAGTTAAATACTGGATAATGTATATTCCCTGGGTTTTGAGAAGATGTTGATGATCCAAACACTCTCTCCTCAGGATCTTCTTCTTCATCCTGATCATCTATTGACATGGTATTTCTACTTTTGTTATTAGGGTTCATCCTTGCACCCATCCAACTAGATTGTCCAACATTTCTGTTAGAACCATCTGTGGACATCTGGTGTTATGAGATCCATTATATGATCCCATCCTCCAACCATCTGAATTCTCAATAGTAAGTTCTGAGTCAGAACCATCCTCTGAGCCCTGTGGTACTACATACCGCATATCCATAGTAGGATCATGTGTAGGTTCAGGTCTTGGTGAGTAAGGATATGGTATAAAAGATTCCGGATCTATAGGTATATCCTTAAAGATAGGTGTTGCACTACTACTTGCTTCTTTCTCTAACAGGAATGCTAACTGGTTCCTCCTTTCCGGATCAGTTAGATCCTCTAACATGTCATTTTTATCTTCGACAATCACTTGATGAGTCTTATAAAAATACACAACGACTGTCCCGTATCTATCCATAAACTTGGAAGCTAACTTAGGATGCTTCTTAACCAAATTAAGATGATCCGGTATAGGCTCCGAGTCTGTAGTATCATGAGGTATCACAGAGAATGTGCTACCTTCCAACTCCTTGGTTTTCTGCTCCCGGATATTAGCTATCGCCTCCACAACAGCAACATGATAGGCTGCTAAATGACTCCTACCTTCTCCTATGGGTAGATCGTGATATAATCCAAGCTTCTTTGGAAGTTGGATACTCACACGATACTTGGATAACATCCGGCCATCAAGGTAAGTGATAGTGTTTACTGGAATTCTAGTTGGACAATTAAAGAGCTTTAAAAGTTGACGAAGTTGGTCTGTAAATGATCCTTGATAATCATCAAGAGTATCCTCTTTCCTTACCAAAGTCTGTTTTGGAAACTTTGGTGCCATTTCTCTGTATAACAGAAAAATAATTTTGATTAGTATCCAATGATATATTGCATCATAACAAAGAATTATCGCACTAAAATATATAACGAAATATTCTTATTTGAATACCAATTATATTACTTTTAGAGAATTCTTTATCGTTGCTAATTCTCCTACAGGTAATACCCTTTACTAGGTTTCCAACCTAAGGTCAAATCAATTTGCTCTGATACCAACTGCGGTGACCCAGGATACCACTGCATGTGTAGTATACTATAGTCGTTGACATGACATCCATAGAACATCGTTCCGTAAATATCACATCCCTCAGAGTGGTACAACAGAAACATTGTGGGTCCATATTACAAAAGTACACACATTATTATTATTACAATAACGGAAGTTCAAGACTTCCAAAATATCCAACTTACAAACCAAATATAAAGTGTTCAGCGGAATTTAAAAGTAGCAACTCCGACTACGAGTTGATCTCAACAGCTTATTCTATAGAGTTCATGGTGCTCGGCTCCGTCGGTTACTACTAACTAGGTAATTAGTTGGTCTCGTTCTCATCGACACCGTAGCGGATCTCGTAATCAACTCCTTCAACTCCTCCGGATAGATCAGGTTCCTCGTAGAACACATCTTCTTGACATTCAGCTGCATACATTGGCACGTCTTCGGGACCCTCAGAGTCTAAGCAAGGGATCAAAGGAAAGAATGAGTAACAGCGTTACCCAACAAGTTCATTATATGCAAGGTGGGAAGTTTGATGCTCTAACTACCACCTCGGATTATAAATCCTTGTCACTATGCAGTCTTTGTAAATCTTTCTTCAAAGATTGATTTTATTACGAAAAAAAACTCTGACAATCAGCCTTCACAGGTTGACCAGAACTTTCATGGAGTTCCTTTCCTGCCGCGTTCGTAGCTCCTTCCCGGAACAGGGAGTAACAAGTTACAGTTCTTACACTCTGCAGAGGTGCGTTACTTTACCCATGAGAGATCAACTCCTTATTGCACAACCGAGCGTACTTTCCCGTCCACAATTCCATGATGTGGGGCCTAGTAGTTGGTCCAAGCCAATCACTGCCCCCTTCGCGACCCCGCATGCCTCCTTAGTGTACACCATGCCCACATAATGAATTATGGCAATGGTTTGTACAAACCGTTAGATGCCTGAACTATCGTGGGACGATGAGGGTTCCCACCCATATGCTGCATATCCTCTACGAATTACCAATTAATATGCACGCTACGAGGATAACATCCACGACCTGCACATCCGGCTTCATGCGAGAGGAAGAAGATACAGTTGACTTCTTTGTCCCATTCCAAATCTCATGGCTAACACGTAATATACGGCGCTAGAATCACTAATGTTAGGGGTTATTAAGTCCCTACTTGATCATCATTGTTGCAAATAGAACCCTAAGTTCTATTGCTCCATTATCACCACTTAGGATGATATCTATGGTTTCTTTATTTATGAAAATATTATTTTCTTGCTTTTATAGCATATATGATAACACACAATTTGCAAATACTTTGATAAAGATTCTTCAAAGGACATGAGCAAGTGATGAACTTGCCTTGTGATGGCAAGGTAGTGAAGTCTGATGCTTGCACTGGACCTTGAGCTTCTAGTTCTACAAAAACATCATTATTGCCCGGTAAGGACAATATTTAAAGAAGCAAAATGATTATGCAAGTAATGTAATGCATTATTTAATTCTATATGCATTTTCCCTATATAAGGTGCCTTTTGATAAATCATTTATAAATATTAATAATTTTTTTATATTTATTGCTTATATTGAATTATTTTATTTTATTTCCCTTTTTATTTGACTTCTATTGATTTAATAATTCTTTTAGGAATTATTAATTATACATCAAATTTATTATTAAGTATTTATTTAGTATTTTTTAAAAATACTATAATATTAATGTATAATGAAAGTGATTTTTATTTATTTTTATCACCATTCAATTTTTTTTAAAATTCCATAAAGAATATATAAATTACTAAATTCTTATAAAAATTTAAATGTCGAAAATTTGATATCTTATTTTATTTGGACAGAGTGGATTATTATGAATCCCAAAATATTTTATTTATAATTTTGGACTTTTATTTTATATTCTATAATTTGATTGAGGTCAGGGGCATTTTGGTCTTTTCCAATTGATCAAAAAATTTATTAAACACTTGGGCTGGCCTTTTGGGCTTATTGGGCCAGTGTGGCCCAATAGGGAAAAGTCAAAATACCACCCCGAGGGGTTTTGGCCCACCCAGCCCATTCTCTATGCCTCCCTCTCTCTCGACCCTATCCTCTCCTCCTCTGACCCGACCCTGTGGCCGGCGATGCCGCCACCGTCGATTCCCACCGCTGTCGGCCGTTCTGGTCGCCGTCGTGGCGGGATTTGGGGTTGTGGATGATGCTCGTTCATTCTATCCACTTGGATTTGACTCCGGGGCTTCCCCGTGGCCAGGTCCACCACGTTCCCGAACCCTAGGGTTAAGGAAAGGTGTTGTCGCCATCGCCGCGGTCCCGTCTGCGGTGGTGTGTTGGGATCTTGTGCTGCTGTGGCCGCCGCCGTGGCTGGTGCAGGTTGCAGCGCCCCCTGGGGTGCTCCCTGAGCCGCCGCGGTCCGTCGGCCAATCTTCTTCCCCTTCGATTCGTCAGCGAGGACCTCGGGTAAGTTGCTTCTGTGGTCCTTGTTCATGCAATTACCATGAACCTCTCTGTGTGTATCTAGTGGCTTCTCATGCCTAGTGACTATGTGCTGATTGGGTTCATCTCTGGATTAGGTTTTTTGCTCTGATTAGGGTTCATAACCCCATGTTGATCATATCCATGATGCTTTAGATCTAGTGATGATTCATACTTGAGCATGAAGAATGATTGTTTGATGTGGATCATGATAGGTAGTGGCTTTGATGATGCTAGTTGCCTGTCAGATTTATTCTAGTGATGATTCACTATGATCCCATGCTAGTGTTTCTATGGAACCCCTGATTGGATTATGTTGTTGATATGAGAATTTACTCTACTGTCAGAATGCTTGTACTGACAGTACTTTTCTCTTAGTAGTGGCTTACTGCAATTATAATGTAGGCTTGTATGAGATTATACACACTGAATCAAATCATTACGTGTAATGATTTTTCTGTGGATGTATAGATGCATATGATATTGATTCCTGGCACTTGGCTTCAGGAAAATGATATTTATTGGTTGTCCTTTTTATCTGTGGAAACTAAGCAAAGATTGGTTTTAGTTCATTTAAAACCTGTCCTTGTGATACCATTATGATCTGGCACACAAGTGATGGAGTTTTATTTCTGGGCTTAGCTTGATAATGCTTGTGATTACTACTGGCAAGATGAAATGAAAGCTTTTCTTAACTTTCCTACCTATGATGTTGGCCTGAGGCTCTAGGATTTAATTCCTAGTTAGTTGAGCAAATAATTTATTTGAAACTTGTAAGATTAGAGGTGCTACTCTCTCTGAGAGATGTGCCCTGATCTGATAAGATCAAATGAAGAATGATCTAGGTTGCAAAAGTAACACTGAACTCAGTGATGCTGGTCTGAGAGTTTAGTGCTTGTCGTTGAGCTTGATTTCTTATCCTTATACTTGAAATCTCTAGGATAGATTCACCTATCTTGGGTGATTATTGAGAGATCATTTCATAAAGCAACACATGCTTTTGTTTAGATAATATGATGAATCCATGTGATGGTTTTATGAGGCTCACCACAAAATTTGATGTTGGTGTAGTAGATTGATGATGATCTTGATCTTGATCTTGATCTGCTTTTGCTGGGCTCCTGAGCTTGCTCTGGAGCTTGCCTGCTCCTCCTAGCTCCTGGTCTTAACCTTGCTGTCCACCAGATTCATTCCCCTCCTTATGTCACCATCCTGGTGATGTTTGGGTTGATCTGGGTGGTTTGGTTTGGCTGCTGTTCTTGGTTTGGCTGCTGTTCTTGGCTTGATGTGTAGTGGAGTGATGCACTAGTGCTTAGCCTACAGCTGTGATGTGGTTTTGTGTGATTTGGCTGTGCTTGTGAGGTTGACAGCACACCATTTGCATGCTGGTGTGTGTCCAGCTTGTGTGCCTGCTATGCACTTGTGGATAGGTTCAGAATTTTTGAACTTACCATTACCAAATTACTTTCACCTGGCTGGTGA
This sequence comes from Avena sativa, assembly GCA_916181665.1. NCBI lineage: Eukaryota > Viridiplantae > Streptophyta > Magnoliopsida > Poales > Poaceae > Avena > Avena sativa. Next base: position 385,483,846 of record OV702284.1, read on the forward strand.
ATTGGTCCCTCTTGGCTGTCATTTGAATTCTGGCTTTGAATTTATGGAAGATGAAATCTTTCATATTGGTGAAACTTGCCCCTTTTATAACATTTCTCAATGATGAGTTTGTCAAGTGCACTTCACTGACATATCTAGGAGAAATATACTAACACTAATCTTATTTTGTTTCTATTTAGTCTTTGTTTTGCAGGTACAAAGATGAAGATTTAGTGTAGATTTAGATATAGGATAGTTAGTAGATGTACAAATGTATTTTTCTTATTCTTTTGTATTTTTTCTTTTATAATTCTTGTAATCTTTATTTTATTCAATTGTAATAAAGATTATATTATTATTAATAAAGAATATTCTTATTCTTTACTCTTTTGTAAATTGTGAAGTTTGGAATGACTTCAGTAGGTTACATTCTTTGTAACTTGTTTATGTATTAATAATATGAAATGAATTTCATATTCAATATTGTTTTTAGATAAGATTTAAGTTATAATACTTATCTCTTAATTAATTTAAGATTCAAATCTTATATCTAAATCATTTAAATTATTATTCAAACACTTAAGTTTTAAAATTCAAACTTATTTCGAAACACACATAATTCCTTTAAGATCATATCAAAGTTTATAGCAATCCTCCTTTAAGACTAAACCTAATCTCAAAGTAAGAAAGAAACATTGATCACTCAAGGTTTTATTAGGCGAAAATTTTACCCACATTTTCACAAATGAATGCACGCAACAATTCATATTCCTAAATCTACCCTTCGTTAGATCCTAAATACTGGGATGTTACACAGGCCTCATCCCTATGGAGAACCAATACGCCATGATTATCAACCCCCTGATTGACGGCAACGAGTTCACCAAATGTATGGTGGATAGTGGAAGCAGCATCAACATCATGTACCTGGATACACTGCACAAGATGAACTTGATAGAGGCAAACCTAAGGCGGACCAGCACCATATTCCATGGCGTAGTTCCTGGTCAGGAGGCTCGGTCCCTTGGGTGCATCACACTTTAGATCGCTTTTGGCGATGTCAATAATTACCGCCAAGAACGCATGACCTTTGAGGTGGTCCCCTTCAAAAGCGTGTACCACGTCATATTCGGCCGCGACATCTTCCACACCTTCATAGCCAAGCCATGCTTCATCTAAAACAAGCTCAAGATACCTGGACCAAACGATGTCATTACCGTATCCGGAAGCTTTACCAAGGCAAGGGACTGCGAGATTGGAGAAGCAGCCTTTGTAGAAGCTGTCCTCTATAGCGAAGAATTCAAGGAGATCCAGAGAAAGGTTGATGCCTCGGAGATGCCCGCGTCGAGGAAACAGATTTCTGACTCCGCCCCAGCATTCAAGGCCGCCATCGTGACCAAGCCGGTGGAACTTGTGGTAGGCGATGCCTCCAAGACAACCGCCATTGGGACGAACCTGGACCCTAAATAGGAAAGCACGCTCGTCGAGTTCCTCCATGAGAACAGGGACATCTTTGCCTGGCAACCTGCCGACATGAAAGGTGTACCTAGGGAACTTGCCGAGCACAGCTTGAATATTGATCCAAAATGTAAACGAGTGAAACAACCTCTATGAAACTTCGGAGACGACAAGAGACGCGCCATAGGCAAAGAGATAGCTAGGTTACTTAAGGCTAGTTTTATCCAAGAAGTCCTTCACACCCGATGGGTGGCAAATCCTGTACTTGTCCCCAAAAAGGGAACCAAAGAATTAAGAATGTGCGTTGATTACACCGGCTTGAACAAAGCATGTCCCAAAGATCCGTTTGCCTTGCCTCGCATTGACCAAGTAACTGACTCAACGGTTGGCTCAGAGCTTTTGTGTTTTCTCGATGCATACTCAGGATACCACCAGATCAAGATGAGGAAGTCGGACCAATTGGCCACTTCGTTCACTACGCCCTATGACACATTTTGCTATGTCACGATGCCCTTTGGGCTGAAAAAAGCAGGTGCTACGTACCAACGGACAATGCAGCGTTGCTTACACGATCAAATTGGTAGGAACGTTCACACCTATGTGGACGATATAGTGGTGATGTCTAAAAAGTCAAATGACTTAATATCTGACTTAAAAGAAACCTTTGACAACCTCTAGAAATACAACATGATGCTTAACCCCAAGAAGTGCGTCTTTGGGGTCCCAGCCGGCAAATTGTTGGTCTTCATCGTTACCTGCGTGGAATCGAGGTCAACTCGGAGAAAATCAAGGCCATCTTAAACATGCCTAAAGGACATACAACGGCTAACAGGTTGCGTTGCAGCAGTTAGTCGGTTTGTCAGCTGACTTGGAGAGAAGGCTCTGCCGCTGTACAAGTTGCTGAAGAAGGCGGACAAAATCACATGGACGGAAGAAGCAGATGCAGCATTGAAGCAGCTCAAGGAGATACTTTACTCAGCGCCTATCCTTGCTGCGCCCGAGCCTGGGGAGCCCATGTTAATATAAATGGCGGCCACCAACCGGGTAATCAGCATCGTCGTCGTGGTAGAGAGGAAGGAAACAGGGCATGAGTACGGAGTTCAACGACCAGTTTACTATGTAAGTGAGGTCTTGACGGAGTCCAAGCAGCGTTACCCGCACTACCAGAAGCTATCAGTGTTCCTTGCTTCTCGGAAGCTGAGGCACTACTTCCAGGAGCACCCCATCAAAGTTGTGAGCAAAGCTCCACTGTCCGACATCATCAACAACAGCGACACTACAGGAAGAGTCGTGAAGTGGGGTATTGAACTTGCCGCCTTCGAGATCACCTACAAGAGATGCGACGCTATCAAATCACAAGCCTTGGTGGATTTTATCGCAGACTGGACGGAGATGCCTGATGCTACCCCTATACCAGAGCCAGAATACTAGGTGATGCACTTTGACGGATCAAAGCTACTCAATGGCTTGAGGGCTGGTGTACTACTGCAGTCACCAATATTGGCATCAAGCGCATAGTTTGCTGTGGAGATTCCGACTTGGTTGCCCAGCAGGTGGCTGGCACCTGGAACGCGCGGAACCCTATGATGGCGACATATCATGACGAAGTGGACGAGATAGCCAAGAGCTTCTTGGTCTACGAGGTCAAGTATGTACCTAGGGAGAAAAATGAGGCGGTTGACCTGCTGTCAAAACTTGGGTCATGACGTAAACAAATTCCGCCTGGCGTTTTCCTGGAACATCTACGGACACCATCCGTGAAGGGAGCGGACATAGACAACCCGAACAGAGTTAACTCCTTCGTTCACATAGTGACAAAGGTCCCTCCGGCTTGGACAAAACCGTTCATGGAATATCTCGTACACGAAACTTTGCCCAATGACGAAGTCGAAAGACGGCAAATAGTACGTCGAGCAAAGGGATATACCATAATCAATGGACAACTCTAGAAAAGAAGCACTACTGGTGTATACCTTAAGTGTGTTTCCCAGCAAGAAGGTATTGAAATCCTCTGCGAAATCCATCTCGGAGATTGCGGGCATCACGCCGCTCCTCGATCATTGGTTGCTAAAGCTTTCCGGCAAGGATTCTACTGGCTAACCGCGAAGGCGGACGCCGACAAGCTGGTTAAGACATGCATGGGATGCCAGTATTATGCCCGACAACCACATGTTCCAGCTGAAGAATTGCGAATAATACTAATAACTTGGCCGTTTGCGGTCTGGGGGTTGGACATGGTTGGTCCGTTGCAGATGACACCATGTGGGTTTACGCATCTGCTAGTAGCAGTTGATAAATTCACCAAATGGATAGAAGCTAAACCCATTAGAAATCTTGATGGGGCAACTGCCCTTAGGTTTGTCCGGGATCTAGTGGTGAGATTTTGTCTCCCACATAGCATTATCACCGACAACAGCAACAACTTGTCTCTCGGAGAAGTGGAAGCTTATTGTTGGGAGAAGGGCATCCGACTTGACCTTGCATCTGTGGCGCATCCATAGTCCAATGGTCAGGTTGAGCGAGCCAATCGATTAATTCTGCAGGGAATCAAGCCACGTCTGAAAGCACCGCTGCATAGAGCAGCTGGAGCCTGGGCGGAGGAACTACCATCTGTGCTGTGGAGTTTACAAACTACACCCAACAGATCTATTGGCTACACCCCTTATTTCATGGTATATGGAGCAGAAGCCATCCTGCCTTCCGACATCCTTCTCGATTCACCAAGAGTTGCCGCCTAAGACGAAGATGACGCTGAAGAATCCAGACGCCTAGATGTGGACCTTCTCGAGGAGGAGCGTGTATTGGCATGCCAAAGATCCGCCATCTACCAGCAGAATCTACACAGCTACCATAGTCGCGCGTTCGGCTTCGCTCGTTTAAAGAGGGGGACCTGGTGCTCCAACTTAAGCATAAGAAGTCACACAAATTATCCCCGCCACGGGAAGGACCATTCATCATAAGCAAGGCACTACTCAATGGGTCTTACTACCTCGTTGACAATCGTGAACTAGAGGATAGACCCAACGAGGATCATAAGCGTAAGCGACATGACCCAGATGATGACTACCCGGAGCTTGATCGTCCATGGAACATAGCACAGCTACGTACTTTCTACACTTAGTATTTTTTAACTATTGTGTACCTCTTATATGATCAATGAAATAAAGCTCTCTGGTTCACTCATATTTATGAGTCTTTTACCTCCTTTAGTGTTCATTTTTGGATCGTATAAAACTTTTATGCACAAGTTTTGCGATTACACTTATGAAAATTCTGCATACGGGCATTAGCTTAAGTTTTCTGGTCTACACGTTCTTTGTTGTTTTTATGTGGATTCTGGAGTAGTGACTTTTGGCACTTGTTGTCGGCGATTTTGTGCTTAGTTTTATTACGATGCCAGTGGGCATCATCGCCTGAGCGCATAGTTCTGACAACGAGTCTTCATACTCACGAAAGGTCAAGCATAAAAACCAGAGTAATGGATAAGCCATCACTTGCTTAAAAATATATACAGGCTGGAACCAGTTCTTGAGTAGCAGGAAATAACAACCATTGTTTTTCCGCCTTAAGTTAACAAGTAGTTTTTTCTGCATACAAATTCCAGAGGAAGTAAATATTACATATTGTATTTTCATTCCTCTGGCGCAGGAGACTTGGATGCAACGTCATCAGCAGCATGCGAGCCATCTTCCTCGAAGTCGGCGGTTTGGAGGGACTCAGAGGAGCTTTGGTGGTCGCCGTCAATGATCTCCATAGGCACGGAGACGTTATGTTCGACCAAATCAGAGACTCTGGTATCATAACCCCCGAGCGACGCCAAGATAGCTTTGTGATCTATTTTCTGGCCATCGCCGTCCACGTCGGGGATACCGGAGGTCACCGTGTCGATGTCGGCGTTTTCGTAGTGCGCCTTGACCATTGATAGCGCCATCCTCGCGCCAGCTCGGGTACATGATGCTTTCTAGCTTAAATACGCTCGGGGGCTTGATGCAAGATCTCCGAGAACTTCATCACGGAATCCACCGCCTTTATGTTAATCTGGAGGGGCTTGGCTATTTCCTTGGCCTGCTTGATGGCCGTGCTGATAAAGTTGCCGGCAAGGACCATGCATTCTTTTGGCGGAGGAGGCGACTGGGTCAATCCGATAGGAGCTGCAAATTTCGACACGGGAACACATGAGTTCAATAACACAAAAGCTCAAAGTATCTAACTTATAGAAGTACAAGACGGAGAATCGCTTACTGAAGATGCTAGTCTCAGCCTGCTGGAGTGTATCCGCCATGGAGTCTCATTCTTGTCGGAGGATCTTGTATGCTTCAAGATTGCGCTGATTTTGCTCATCGGCAGCTTTCTTCTGTTCTTTCAGCATCGCGATCTCCTCCTTCAAGCGGTTCGTCTCCGTGTTGGCGGATTCCTGCAGGACCTTCATGGAGTCCTCGTGCATCTTCAGCATATCCTTCCTCTCCTGCTTAAGGATCTTGTTTTCGCTATTCAGCAACTCAATGTGCTCGGATTGCTCAACAATATCCTTGGCCTTGGCAATGGCTTCTGCAAAGTCGGAGAAATAACAAGTACACGGTGAGTACTCGGAGAATGTTAGCACAAGGCCAAGTCGGAGTACGAAAACGAAAGGAAAAACAGACTCTTGATCTTGGTGATTTGATCCTTCAAGAAGGAAGTTTTACCCTTTTCGGCTTCCAAATCCGCACGCATCTTCTGAAACTTCTCGTTGGCCACGCCTCTCCGAGCATTCTCATTCTATGGAAAAAAAGATTTAAAGCTGTTTAGTCTACTTGGAGCATCTAGCCGGATAACTATCCACCTAGAGGCTTGGGGGCTACTATGAGAGTTTTTAAACTTGGCAGTATGCTTAGACTTTCTTTAAGCATCTAGTCGGCATTGATTCAGTTTTCAACTAGAAGCTTGGGGGCTACAGTATAAAGTTTTTTTTAACTCAGTCATATGCTTAGTCTTTCTTTAAGTATCTAGTCAAAACTAATTCAGTTACAACTAGAGACTTGGAGGCTACAGTATTGAAATTTACAAACACTACGTATGCTACTCTGAAAGCATCTAGTTGGAATGATTCATTCAAACTACATGCTTGGGGGCTACAGTGAGAAGTTTTCTAGCTTAGTCACTCTTAGAGCATTCAGATGCAAAGACCTATGGTTTTCCGTCTAAATCCTCGGGGTCTACAGTGGGATACTCATATGAAATGCAAAAGGCAAATAAAACTTACAAGTGTGATGATCTTGAGGTTGGTAGCGCTGTTAGCAAACAACTTGCTGAAAGAAAGGTTGTTTCCTCGCAAGATATCTGCTTGTCGGAGAAGCTCCTCAAGACCGCAGGTTGGAGATGTCGGCACTGCACCAGGAGCCAGAGTAGAGCTACTCGGTGTAAGCGTCGGGAAGACTATCTTCGGGAACTCTATGGTTGTCCTGGGTGCAGAGGCGCCGCCTTCAGCATACGTTCCACCCACCACCGCCGCCTTGCCGCTACCGATGGCATCCTTAGCCGGAGCTTCAGCCATTTTATTTGTGGTGCTTTCTTGCGTTTCCTGTTCGCCGACAACGGCAAGCTCTGTGGAGGCACATGAGTCTACTTCCATGGTGAAAGGGCCAGATGCATCCTTGGCCTGAGAGCTTGTCGGAGCAGGCATAGGCTGGACGCTAGGAGTGACGAGGGCGATGGAGGGAGATGCGTGGTGATACACGTCACGATGCAACATATCTTTAATATTTCTAGAATCCTCCAAAGTTTTGGAGGTCTTCTTCAAACTAGTACTAGCCTTATTCCTGAAACATGCAAAAAGTATAACTACACGAATAAGACAAGCAATGGACAATGTCGGAGAGAAAGAGGCTTACACAACAGGGGGTGCTTTGGCAAAAGGAATCCCGGTAACTTTTCTTTTCTCCACCTCCAGGTCGGCAGTGGACTTCTTGGAGGCTCCACCCTCCGTATTCTTCTTCTTGCCGCTGTCGGTAGTGTCAGAGGTGGAGCTCTTCCGCTTTCGCGCCAACGGGACATCATCGTCGGACACGACGGTGACTTCCTTCATCTTGGGGTCATAGATTTAGACAGCCATGCTATCCTCCTCTAGACTACTGAGCTGTTAAGTGAAATCCCAAAAGTGTTAGATGAGATGGTAAGGGATAGACGGAAGAACTGGAGTATATGTCATACAGGGAAAATAAAACAGGTACCTCTAGGCACTTTCCCTCCTCGAACATGTCATAGGTGATGGCAAAGCCACACTTCCTGTCCTTCACCTTGACAATGTCCTTGAGGCGGAGCTTGACAGAGTCACTCGAGAAGTTGTCCTCGGAGATGCGGAGGCTATCCTTCCTCTCCTTAGAGTACTCGTGCATCAGTTTGGAGCGGTGCTGCAGAGGCTGGATCCGCCTGACGAACCAGCACATGGCTAGGTCCAACCCGGTCAGACCCGTTTCTATGAACCACTCTATCCGCCTAATGGCACGGGAGGCTTTGTTGCCGGGGGGAAGGGTTGCTTGGGATCTCCGCCGACGAAGTCCGGATACGTTTCTTCTCGGCCGTCCAGAGGGATATCTGGGCCATATAAGCACGTCTGTTGCCAGTTCTTGCATGACTCATGGCCGACGATGTCGGGGAACCGCCGGCCAGGCTGGATCTTAAAGCTAATTGTCCCATAGTTCCTGAGCTCGTCCTTGCCGGCTCCGGCTTCCCTCTTGACGGTGAAGAAGTAATAAAGAGATCTAGCCTAGGCCTAATCCCTAAGTAACCCTCACAAAGCGCCACGTAGTTGCTAAGTGCGAGGATGCTATTGGGGGAGAGGTTCTTAGGCTGTACTCGGTAATGGCTAAGGACAACTAGAAATAAATTGGAGATGGGAAAGGAAACGCCGCGTACCAATTGGGCCTTGAGGTACACCTTCTCTCCGGCTTGGGGAGAAGGGGTGACCTCGCCGGCCGGCACCACCCGCCAGACGAGCCCCTCCATCGCAGGGAGGTAGCCCTCGACAAGCAACTCCTTGATGTCACGGTCCGTGATGTCCGAGCCGCGCCAGTCCCTTTTGTGGGAATCGCTCTCCTCTTCCAGCAGCTCTAGCGTCGCTCGATTGTGGTCGCCGCCGGTGGATTCGACCAACGCAGACTTGGGAAACACCAGGCCTTTTGGGGGCACATGGACGGTTCTCGCCGGCTTTTCCGCGGCATCGCCTGACGCTGCCATGGAGGGAGCAGAGCTGCTGCTTACCATTGGAGAGGAAGAGGTGGTGACTGGAAGGATTGGGAGGCTAGGGTTTTTCGCGTGCGCGTGGAGGGCTCGAGGAGGTGCTCGCTTGAGGAAGAAGATGACGCAGGAGGATAATGAGGTGAAAAGCAAAAATCCACCACAATTACAATTTATAACCCCTAGCGTCAAGATTCGTGCAAGACGATCGAACGGTCGGCGCGTGGACGACGTGTGCGGGCGCGTGTGCGGAAATTTCGCCACGTTCCCAACCGTCGCCGCCAACGGTTCGTATCTCTCGCGTGGCAAAAACGGACATGATTGTGTTCTCTGCATGTGTGAGTTACGAGGCGTCGCTAACCTATGTCTACGTCGTCCTAGCTGTCACTGGCTGGTGAACCATCACATCGAAATATTCTGGCATGGACGGATTCAGTCCGTCTATGGAAGAGTACGATAGAAGATTCAGCAATTCTCCGACTTGTAAGTTGAAGACAGAGAAAACCTTGCAGGGTTCTTGGGAGGACTACAAGATATTGCTTGACGATTTGCCGACATCCATCTAGACGGAGCATTCAACCTAAAGAGGCAAGACGGCGCAAGATCTAGGAGTTCTCCAGGGGCTACTGTTGGGGATATGCTATATGGGTATCCTCATAAGATGTCTCCTATCCGGATAACCCGGGTGGCCCATAGTTGGTAGCATAGCCCATGGCCTGATGGGCGGCCCAGTTAGATGGATCCAGAAGGGAGGCCCATGTCGGATAAAGGAAGGCTACGGAGGATTCACCGACGTACCCAGAGCCTTGGATTGCAAGACATGCTAGACTAGTTGTAAGTAGTGTAGGACTCTGTAACCCGTCCGGCTAGGACTTTTCCCTGTAACCTTAGGACCTGGTGACTGTATAAGTCGATCCTATGGGAGCCTTTAGGGCACAATTCATATCGATTAACATACACCTCGCACAGCGAACCAATCACTGTAACTCGACGTATTGCCATTATAGTGATTTATAGCAGGAGTAGGATTCCGTCACCATTGTGGGATCTGAACCTGGGTAAGCTGTGTAACCTCGTACCCGTTAACCGTCTACCTTTCCCCACGTCTATAAACACGCACTGTGAGGACCCCTCCATGGCGTACTCGTCGGCAATACCACGACAATAGTTCTTGTCTTAATTGGTTTTATTTTCACTTTGTCTTTTGTTGAAAATGAGTTTTTGAACAAATATGCTCCACCATCTACATGAAGAAATTGTAATTGTAATTGAAAAGGATCAATTTGTATCATAATCTTATACTGCTTCGCTTTTTCAAGAACTTATGTCACAACTTTCTCATAATGGACGCGCGCGGCAAAGCGCGACTAACTGGTCTAGCTAGTCTTAAATCAACCATAAGGAAAGACCCGATAGGAACACTAGAATCAGCCTTTCTAGTAGAGGCATGTCATACCAAGCGCAAAGGGAGACCAAGCGAGCACAAGAGGTTAATTCTTCTCTCTTCTTTCTAAACATGTTCATCCTTACCCCTTGTATTTAGCATAAATATGCCCTGATTCAAGACAAGATAAACATAAAAAGGATGCATGTCGGTTCCATTCCAACCATCGGCACCGAGTTTCGTGCTCCATATTTTCGCAGATTCATGGTAAAAGTAGGAGCTTTTCTAAACTAATTTATTCAATTTTGTTCCATAGAATCAACTGTTCGAAATTTCCTTTGAGATGTAGCTTGATCTTGGTGTCCACACAACTCTCATATTGCAAGATTCTTGTTTTGATGGAGGTAGAGGAATTTATATGTAGCTTCTCAACTTGTACCCTATGAGGTTGAAGACAACTTGTACGTGAGATTAGAGGTGGAGGTAGATGAACGCTAAGGTCGTCGTCGACGTCGACCGCAAATGTGATCATGTGGAACTCCCCTTTGTTACGCCCTTGTTCCAATCATTGCAGTTTGTTGTGTTCCAGCTCAAGTTCCTAGCCGCCATGGGGAAGGACCTCGACACGATGAGAAAGATTGAGCCGTTCCTAGTATAGCCGGACATCGAGCGGTTCTTGAATGATGCTACTGTGGATGGTCGTGTTTGCATTATTCGGCTTGCCCACCTCGTCGGCGTAGCCGCAATAGGAGCCCCGACGCCTTCCGTTGTCGGCGCAACCGCAACATGTACCTCGCCGCCCTCCGTCGCCGATGCAACCCTCCATCATCGGTGCAACCACAACAGGTGCCCCTTCTCCCTCCGTCTTTGGTGCAACCGCAACATGTACTCCGCCGCCCTCCATCGCCGATGCAACCCTCCGTCATCGGCGCAACCGAAGCATGTGCCCCGCAATCCTCCGTCACCGCTGCAACCCTCCGTCGTCGGTGCAACCGAAGCAGGTGCCCCGCCTCCCTCCATCGCCAACGCAGTAGGTGTCACGCAAAGAGCTGCTGCATCCCGCAAACAAACAACACGAGATGTTAATGACTATTTAGCGTTCTCTACTGATTTGCTTCCCTGCTCCACAGGCGCGGCCTCCCCGCTGGTTCCTCTTCCCCTCCCTAGCCCGGCCGCCTCCGACCAGCGAAGAAATGGCGGGAACATCAGGCTAGCAGTCTCCTTCCATCCTGGCTATCCCTGACGTACGACACGACTAAAGGGTTTCGCGGCATAGTAAATCAAAATTTTCTATGGATGCGACCAGAGGGAAAGCCAAGATCTAATCTAGGAGATGCAAACAACGAGAAAGATTGTATTAGATCTTCATACCCTTGAAGATTCGCATAGCGGAACGTTCGTCGGAACATGGGTGATGTAGTCGTACTCGCTTCTCCTCCTCGCGATCCGATCCGATCTAGCACCACAAGTGGCGGTGCCTCCTTGAGATGCACACGTGCAGCACCTCGACGTCTCCTCCTTCCTCGGACCAGCAAGTATGGTGGAGAGACGGATTGGATCTACAACACGACGGCGTGGTGTATATGGTGGAGAATTTCTGCAGCAGGGCTTCGCCTACAAACAGTCGGGAGGGAGAGAGGAAGGGCAGCAGGGCGGCTAGGGTTGGAGGGGAAGGTGTGGGGGGTTGGTGCGCCCCCACCCCTCTTTATATATAGGGGGGGCGCAGCCCTAGCCCCTCCCCCAAGCCGAAACCGGCGGCCCCAAAGGATAAGGAGTGGGGGGCAAGGAAACCCCCCCTTCTAGAAGGTCTATCTCGAGTTTAAACCTCTCTAGGCCGGCTGGGCCCTATGGGGCCTTGTGCCCCTGGCCCAATGCGGCCAGGGCACTCCCTCATAGGCCCATGCCCCCTCCTGGAAGGTGGGGCCACGTTGGTCCCCTTCCGGAAGGTTCTAGAAGCTTCCGGTACAATACCGATTAACCCGGAACAATTCCGAACTCCAAAAACTGCACTGCCTTATATGAATCTTATTCTCCGGACCACTCCGGAACCTCTCGTGATGTCCCGGATCCCATCCGAGACTCCGAACAAAAACTCATAAATCAATTATCCAATCTATCCTAGCGTCGAGACACGTTAAGTGTGTGACCCTGCGGGTTCGAGAATATGCAGACATGATCTTCTATCAATAATCAACAGCAGGGTCTGGGCACCCATATTGACTCCTACACATTCATCGATGATCATATCGGATGAACCACGATGCCAGGATTCAATCAATCCTATATATATATTCCCTTCGTCTCGCGATATTTTACTTGCCCGAGATTCGATCGTCGGTACCGTCATACCTAGTTCAATCTCGTTCACAGCAAGTACTTTACTCGTTCCGTAATCCGATATCACTTTGTGATTAACTCCTTAACCACATGCTTGCAAGCGGTGTTGATATCGATTACCGAGTGGGCCCGAAGTATATCTCTCCGACTTGGGAGGGACAAATCCCATCTCAATACATACAACCCAACAGATACTTTCCGATCACCTGAGAGACACCTTTATGATCACCCTCTCATAGGATGACGTTTGATGACCTCAAAGCTTTCTTCCGATACCAGGGAGTTGTATTATCTCATGGTCTAAGGAATACAATATTTGACATAAGAAAAGCTTCGCAAAGACGAACACGATGACACGATCTAATTGCTTCGCTTAGTTTGGGTCTGTCCATCATATCATTCTCCCAATGATATGATCTCATTATCAATTGACAACTCATGTCTATGATTAGGAAACCTTAACCATCATTGATCAATGAGCTACTCCATAGAGGCGTACTAGGGACACGGTGTTGTTCACAAACCACACAAGTATTAAAGTTTCCGCTTAATACAATTCTAGCATGGAATATAAACATTATCATGAACAAGAATTATAATAATACCATCTTTATTATTGCCTCTAGGGCATAATTCCAACAGTCTCCCACTTGCACTAGAGTCAATAATCTAGTTTACATTTGGCAACAATCTCACACCCATGGCACTGAGGTGCTGATCATGTTTTACACGTGGAAGAGGTTTAGTCAATGGATCTGCGACATTCAGATCTGTATGTACTTTGCTAATCTTTAGATCTCCATCTGCTATATAATCTCGGATTATATGAAACTTGCGGTTGATATGCTTGGTCTTTGGATGATATCTTGGTTCCTTAGCGAGTGTTATGGCGCCAGTATTGTCACACAATATCTTCAGTGGGTCCAATGCACTTGAAACCACGCCAAGCTCAGTGATGAAGTTCCTGATCCAAACTCCTTCACTTGACGCTTCTGTAGCAGCCATGTATTCCGCTTCCATTGTAGATCCCGCGATCACGCTTTGCTTGCAGCTTCTCCAGCTCACAGCTCCTCCATTCAAAATATACACGTATCCTGTCTGAGATTTAGAATCATCCTTGTCGGTGTCAAAACTAGCATCGACGTAACCTTTTACGACAAGCTGTTCATCACCCCCATAGACTAAGAACATTTCTTTAGTCCTATTTAGGTACTTTAGGATGTTCTTTACGGTTGTCCAGTGTTCCACTCCTGGATCACTTTGATATCTGCTCGTCAAACTAAGAGCATTGGACACATCCGGTCTAGTACACAGCATGGCATACATGATGGAACCTATGGCCGAGGCCTAAGGCACTTTGCTCATAGCTTCCCTATCATTTACCGTAGCTGGACACTGAGCCTTGCTCAATATCTTACCTGACAACATAGGCACTGAACCTTTCTTTGCCTTATCCATTCTGAACCTTTTCAGAACTTTGTCTAGGTATGTACTCTGGCTTAAAGCTATCAGGCGTCTTTGTCTATCTCTATAGATCTTGATGCCCAATATATAAGCAGCTTCACCTAGGTATTTCATTGAAAAACACTTGTTCAAATAACTCTTCACATCGTTAAGCATGTTGATGTCATTTCCAATAATCAATATGTCATCCACATATAGCACCAGAAACGTCACCGAGCTCCCACTCACTTTCTTCTAGATGCAAGCTTCGTAGCAATTTGGAACAAATCCAAAGCTCTTGATCACTTGATCAAAACAAAGGTTCCAACTCCGAGATGCTTGCTTCAGTCCATAAATGGAACGCTGAAGTTTGCATACTTTATCAGCATCCTTAGGATCGACAAAACCTTCGGGTTGCATCATATACAACTCTTCATCAATGTTTCCATTGAGGAACGCAGTCTTGACATCCATCTGCCATATTTCATAATCATGAAACGCAGCAATTGCTAATAAAATCCGAATGGACTTAAACATCGCTACGGGAGAGAAAGTCTCATCGTAGTCAACACCTTGAACTTGTCGAAAACCTTTCGCGACAAGCCGTGCTTTATAGACAGTAACATTACCATCCGCGTCCGTTTTCTTCTTGAAGATCCATTTGCACTCAACGGCCTTTTGGTCGCTAGGAGGGTCCACCAAAGTCCATACTTGGTTTTCCCTCATGGATCCCAATTCGGATTTCATGGCTTCTAGCCATTTCTCAGAGTCTGGGCTCATCATCGCTTCCTCATAGTTCGTAGGTTCACTGTCTTCTACCAACAAGACAGTCAAGACAGGGTTGCCGTACCACTCAGGAGGGGCACGCGACCTTGTCGACCTTCGACGTTCAGTAGCAGCATCGTCCGAAGCTTCATGATCCTTGTCATTAGCTTCCTCTATCGTTGGTGCAGGCGACACTGGAACAATTTCAGGTGCTGCGCTACTCTCCAACTCAAGAGAAGGTTCAATAACCTCGTCTATCTCTACTTTCCTCCCACTCACTTCTTTCGAGAGAAACTTCTTCTCAAGAAAGGAACCGTTCTTTGCGACAAACACTTTGCCTTCGGTTCTGTGATAGAAGGTATACCCAATAGTTTCCTTAGGGTATCCTATGAAGACGCATTTCTCCGCTTTGGGTTCGAGCTTGTCCGGCATCAACTTCTTGACGTAAGCTTCGCATCCCCAAACTTTAAGAAACGACAACTTAGGTTTAGCACCAAACCACAGTTCATACGGTGTCGTCTCAACGGATTTAGATGGTGCCCTATTTAAAGTGAATGCAGCGGTTTCTAATGCATAACCCCAAAATGATAACGGCAAATCAGTAAGAGACATCATCGATCGGACCATATCTAATAGGGTTCGGTTCCGGCGTTCAGACACACCATTGCGCTGTGGTGTTCCGGGTGGCGTGAGTTGCGAAACGATTCCGCTTGCTTTAAGATGCGTGAGAAAATCATAACTCAAATATTCGCCCCCACGATCGGATCATAGAAACTTAATCTTTCTGTTATGATGGTTCTCCACTTCATTCTGAAATTCTTTGAACTTTTCAAACGTTTCAGATTTATGTTTCATTAAATAGATATACCCATATCTACTTAAGTCATCGGTAAAAGTGAGAAAATAGCGATATCCACCGCGCGTCGAAACACTCATCGGTCCGCATACATCGGTATGTATGATTTCCAACAAGTCCGTTGCTCGCTCCATCATACCGGAGAACGGGGTTTTGATCATCTTGCCCATGAGGCATGGTTCGCATGTGTCAAATGATTCAAAATCAAGAGACTCCAAAAGTCCATCAGAATGGAGTTTCTTCATGCGCTTTACACCAATATGACCTAGACGACAGTGCCACAAATAAGTAGTATTATCACTATCTACTTTGCATCTCTTAGCCTCAATGTTATGGATGTGTGTTTCATCCTTTTCGAGATTTAGAAGAAATAAACCATTCACAATAGGTGCATGACCATAAAAGATGTTACTCATATAAATATAACAACCATTATTCTCCGATTTAAATGAATAACCGTCTTGCAATAAACACGATCCAGAAATAATGTTCATGCTCAACGCAGGCACATAATAACATTTATTAAGGTCTAAAACTAATCCCGAAGGTAAAACTAAGGAGAGCGTGCCGACGACCATCACATCAACTCTTGATCCGTTGCCAACGCGCATCGTCACCTCATCCCTCGCAAGCTGCCGTCTATTCCGTAGCTCCTGTTTCGAGTTACAAATATTAGCAACTGAACCGGTATCAAATACCCAGGCACTACAACGAGGGCTAGTAAGGAAAACATCAATAACATGTATATCAAATATACCTTTGATGGTGCCAGCCTTCTTGTCCGCTAAGTACTTCGGACAGTTGCGCTTCCAGTGACCCTTGTCCTTGCAATAGAAGCACTCAGTGTCCGGCTTAGGACCAGACTTGAGCTTCTTCTCAGCAGGGGCAGTGCGCTTGACGCCGCCCTTCTTGAAGGGCTTCTTTGCTCCCTTACCTTTCTTAAAGGTGGGCTTGTTGACCATCAACACATGATTATCCTTTTTGATGTCCACTTCCGCGGCCTTCAGCTTTGCGAAGAGCTCGGTGACCGTATCAGTGGAACCAATCTGATTATGAGTCACTACAAAACTTTTGTAGCTGGGAGGGAGTGATTGCAGAACCCTGCCAATCTTGAGCTCCTCTGGAATCGTGCATTCCAGTTGCTCAAGGCGTTGAGTGTAGCCCGTCATCTTAATGGCGTGCTCACTAACGGAACTCCCTTCCTCCATCTTGCAATTAAAGAACTTCTCAGAGATCTCATATCTCTCAGAATGGGCCTGAGTCTGAAACATGGTTTTCAGCTCCTCGAGAATCTCAAAGGGCCCGGGATAGTCTTCAAAACGATTTTGAAGTTCCGGTTCCATAGCAAACAACATGGTGCTCTTAATCACACCATAATCATCTTTGCGCGACTGATAGACAGCTTTCTCATCAGCCGGCGCAGTTGCAGCAGGGGGGTCGCCTAACGCTTTCCCAAGGACATAGTCCTTTTGACCGCCAGAGAGAATGATTCTTAGATTGCGGAACCAATTGGTGAAGTTAGACCCATTGTTTCTAAGCTTTTCCTTCTCAGCAAAAACGTTGAAGTTGAAGTTGGACTTGGCCATGTGATCTACAGTATTTGCAAGTACAAATTAGACTATGTTCATGATAATTAGTTCAACTTAATCAAATTACTAGATTAACTCCCACTAAATTCAACATCCCTCAAGTTGTTTAGTGAACATGATCCAAATTCACCACACCTAATCCGATCATCACGAGAAGAGATGTGGTTTCAATGGTGGACAACGAAGTGTCGATCATATCATTCATATGACTCATGCTTAACCTTTCGGTTCTTGTGTTCCGAGGCCATGTATGTACATGCTAGGCTCGTCAAGTTAGACCCAAGTATTTCCGCGTGTGCAAAACTGGCTTGCACCCGTTGTATGTGAGCGTAGAGTCTATAGCACCCGATCATCACGTGATGCTTGGACACGACGAACTTTCGCAACGGTGCATATTTGGGGAGAACACAGTTTTTATCTTGATCTTTAAGTGAGGAATCATCTTATAATGCTACCGTCGTGATCTAAGCATAATAAGATACATAAAAGGGATAAACATCACATGCATATAACTTTATGTGACATGGTATAGCCAATCTTCGCGCAATGATCTCCATCTTGTGCGTTCCGGCATGATCTCCATCACTCCACCATGATTGCCTCCACCACGAATAGCAACTACAACTATTGCTAACTACTTAGCGATAAAGTGAAACTATTACATGGCGCATAAGAAGTTGACACACAGGTCATACACAATTATAAAGACAACCATATGGCTCCTGCCGGTTGTGTACTCATCGACATGCAAGTCGTGAAACATTACAAAACATGATCATCGCATACATTATACACATCACATCTTGGGCCATACCATATCACAGAAAACACTCCCTGCAAAAACAAGTTAGACGCCTCTACTTTGTTGTTGCATGTTTTATGTGGCTTATGGGAGTAGATGCTAAGAACGATTCTTACCTACGGAAAGCCACAACGGTGATATTATGGTTGCCAAACTCCGGTGTTAATCCCATGACAACTCTAGTGAGAGAAACTGACATCCACCAGCCGCATGTGTGGAACAAGCCACACGTCAAGTGCGGAGCCGGTCTCGCGAACGACGTCGCGTAAGGTTGGCCTGGACCGCTTCAATCTCACTATCCCGCGTCATAAGAAGAACACAAACAAGAGGCTTGCAACAGAAAACATCAACGCCCGCAACAACCATGTTGCGTTCTACTCGTGAAACACATCTACGCATAGATCTAGCTCTGATACCACTAAAGGGTTTCGCGGCATAGTAAATCAAAATTTTCTACGGATGCGAACAGAGGGAAAGCAAAGATCTAATCTAGGAGATGCAAACAACGAGAAAGATTGGATTAGATCTTCATACCCTTGAAGATTCGCACAGCGGAACGTTCGTCGGAACGTGGGTGATGTAGTCGTACTCGCTTCTCCTCCTCGCGATCCGATCCGATCTAGCACCACAAGTGGCGGTGCCTCACTGAGATGCACACGCGCAGCACCTCGACGTCTCCTCCTTCCTCGGACCAGCAAGTATGGCGGAGAGACGGATTGGATCTACAACACGACGGCGTGGTGTATATGGTGGAGAATTTCTGCAGCAGGGCTTCGCCTATAAACAGTCGGGAGGGAGAGAGGAAGGGCAGCAGGGCGGCTAGGGTTGGAGGGGAACATGTGGGGGGTTGGTGCGCCCCCACCCCTCTTTATATAGAGGGGGCGCAGCCCTAGCCCCTCCCCCAAGCCCAAACCGGCGGCCCCAAAGGATAAGGAGTGGGGGGCAAGGAAACCCCCCCCCTTCTAGAAGGTCTATCTCGAGTTTAAACCTCTCTAGGCCGGCTGGGCCCTATGGGGCCTTGTGCCCCTGGCCCAATGCGGCCAGGGAACTCCCTCATAGGCCCATGCCCCCTCCCGGAAGGTGGGGCCACGTTGGTCCCCTTCCGGAAGGTTCTAGAAGCTTCCGGTACAATACCGATTAACCCGGAACAATTCCGAACTCCAAAAACTGCACTGCCTTATATGAATCTTATTCTCCGGACCACTCCGGAACCTCTCGTGATGTCCCGGATCCCATCCGAGACTCCGAACAAAAACTCATAAACCAATTATCCAATCTATCCTAGCGTCGAGACACGTTAAGTGTGTGACCCTGCGGGTTCGAGAATATGCAGACATGATCTTCTATCAATAATCAACAGCAGGGTCTGGGCACCCATATTGACTCCTACACATTCATCGATGATCATATCGGATGAACCACGATGCCAGGATTCAATCAATCCTATATATATATTCCCTTCGTCTCGCGATATTTTACTTGCCCGAGATTCGATCGTCGGTACCGTCATACCTAGTTCAATCTCGTTCACAGCAAGTACTTTACTCGTTCCGTAATCCGATATCACTTTGTGATTAACTCCTTAACCACATGCTTGCAAGCGGTGTTGATATCGATTACCGAGTGGGCCCGAAGTATATCTCTCCGACTTGGGAGGGACAAATCCCATCTCGATACATACAACCCAACAGATACTTTCCGATCACCTGAGAGACACCTTTATGATCACCCTCTCATAGGATGACGTTTGATGACCTCAAAGCTTTCTTCCGATACCAGGGAGTTGTATTATCTCATGGTCTAAGGAATACAATATTTGACATAAGAAAAGCTTCGCAAAGACGAACACGATGACACGATCTAATTGCTTCGCTTAGTTTGGGTCTGTCCATCATATCATTCTCCCAATGATATGATCTCATTATCAATTGACAACTCATGTCTATGGTTAGGAAACCTTAACCATCATTGATCAATGAGCTAGTCCATAGAGACGTACTAGGGACACGGTGTTGTTCACAAACCACACAAGTATTAAAGTTTCCGCTTAATACAATTCTAGCATGGAATATAAACATTATCATGAACAAGAATTATAATAATAACATCTTTATTATTGCCTCTAGGGCATAATTCCAACAACGACCGTGCTCCACTCCCTGTTTTTTCTTGGAGGGAGAAGAGAGGATAAGTGGGTCCCACTGTAATTTTAGAAAAAAACAAGAACTCAAACCAGTTTACTGTCCACGTCCCCCATCTCGAGATGGTGCCCCTCCTGTCGGCCACTGTGACGTCGATCTGCTCCAGCTATGCATATGAGGCGTATTGGGCACAAAATTGTCGCCTCATTTGTTGCAGGAACACATCGCCGCACTTGCTGTCAGAGAGCGGCGGCGTGCTTGTGCCTGCTATACCTCATGACGCTGCCGCTTGTGCCTGCCGGAGCATTTGCTGCAGGAACGTGCCACAACCGCTCCCTTCACCGTCTACGCCGTCCGGAGCTGGCCACGCCCACCCCGCTGCTGGCAGGAGCTTGCCTGCGCATGCCGGAGCTCGGCCGCGCCACTGCTGGCCATGCCACTGCTCGTCGTCTCCAAATTCTTCTTCGAAGCAAGCGACATCAACAAGGGGAAAGTGCAAGCGGGGAAACCAGCAGCGGCAGCTAGAGGAAGGGGCGAGAAAGATGGACGGTGATGTGGGGATTTTTCAGATGTAGAGAGGTCAGGCTGTAACTGGGCATGCCCACGGTAGCCCACCAGCTAACCGCTCTGCCCAAATGATTTAGGTGGGACCCCCTAGTGTTCCTATACTATCGTTCATGTTAGGCGGCGTTCAGATGCCCAGTTTAACCCGCCAGCGTTTAAGCATCAGCATCATCACAGTACTCTAGTGAGCAGTCACGCATTATCTGCATGGACATGTTCATAGTCCGAAGCATCACAAACTTGAAAATAAACATGGCATCACCGCTCACGAGGAAGCGTTTAAGCATCAAACCAGTACAGTGAATAAAACACGCGAATATCTCACAATAATACATAGGAAAATGCCCCAAAAAAGTTACAATGGTACGAAAGGTTCAGACTCATGGAGGACGCCATCTCCTGCCTCAGCGTGCTGGCTGAGCTCGCACTCATGAAAGACGCCGTCTCTTGCCTCGGTGCTCTGGCGAGCTTGCACTCATGGAGGGCGTAGTATCCCTGCCTCGGCACGCCGGCGAGCTCGCACTCATGGAGACGTCATCCTAGAGACACCCCGCATCAGCCTTAGCTTTGACACTGCCACTGATCCTGCTCGCGTGTGGCCAGACACGCTCACCATCGAACAAGTTAATAGCATAAAACTATCACATTTCGGCCGAATGTTCGAATAACCACTATTTTATAAAAAAATCGCAAAAAACCATCACTTTTCGGCAGATTTTTTGCAATTCACGCTAAAACAGGATTAAGATCCAATTGACACCAAAACTGTAAGACCCACCCATCGGGCTGACGTGGCGATGCGGGTCAACCGTGCTGACTCAGGTCCTCGAGTTCCGCAAGAAAATTATACACAGGTCCCTAGCGCCTCTCAGTTTAAAAACAAACCTATTTATTTGAAACGTTCGTAACTTTTGAATACGGATTCAAATGGAAAAACTTTTAATACGAAAAGTGCTAAAAAAATGTTTGAATATTTTGAATATAAAATTGGTTCACTATTTCCAGACACCTAAAATATGCAAACAATTAAAAATGCTTCTATTAATAATGCAAACTTTAAAAAATTATAACTTTAGTTATATGACTCCGAATAATATAAATAATATGTCTAAGTTTATTATAGAAATCCAACCAATCCATTTATGATATCCTTCATGCATGTACGTACAAAACAGTCTACCATTATAAACTTTAAATATTTATAACTTTTGTTATATAACTCAAAATAATATAAATAATATGTCTAAATTTATTAGAAAAAATCAACCAATCCATTTTTGACATCCATTATGCATGAATCACATCCGTTTATTTTAGATGTTATGATCCATTGATATCGGTATATATAATATGTCTATACTTATTAGAAAAATCCAACGGATCCATTTCTAACATCCTTCATGCATGTATCTGATCCATTTCTCTTGGATGTTATAATCGATTAATATTGGTATATGTATGTATGTATGTATGTATGTATGTATGTATGTATGTATGTATGTATGTATGTATGTATGTATGTATGTATGTATGTATGTATGTACAAAACAATGTCCTTATAATACTAGCACGTATAACATTATTATTGAATATGTATTTGAATCGGTAATTGTAGACAAGCATGACGTCTCCTATGTGCCGCGCGCTAGGTATCGGTTCGTCGGTCCATCTTGATCGAGAGAGTATATATACACGAGCATGATGCATTATTTTTAAAATGTGCGGGCTGCAAACTAAAGAGGTGACGTGCGCACAACGTCGAGGGCATTATGACTCGGGTGATGAATTCTTTGTTTACATGTACACGCATGATGACTTCCTTTAGACCGTGCGTACGTGCTCTAATTACGCAAATCGATAGTTTGTTTGTTGATCTACGTAGACCCGACATACGTGATCTAAATACAAATCGATAGTCTATCGATCTATATGTAACTGTCGGCCTCAACATATATACATGAACATATCAGTCACGTATGACTAGAAAGAGGCTATAAGATAGATTGTATTTGTACGTACATATATACCGATATCAATGGATCATAACATCTAAAATAAACGAATGTGATTCATACATAATGGATGTAAAAAATAGATTGATTGATTTTTTTTAATAAATTTAGACATATTATTTATATTATTTTGAGTTATATAATAAAAGTTATGAATATTTAAAGTTTATAATGGTAGACTGTTTTGTAGGTGCACAAAACACTTTGGAAGCATCTCGCACCGCTCGCCTGCCCGGAGTTTCTTTTTGCTCTTTATCAACCAGACTCGTTATACTCTGATGAAGAGGAATTTCCGCCAAAGCCTTTCCGTCTGCACACTGTAGCTGTACACCGGGCGTGTCAGCCTGCCACCATCTGAGGACTGGTCACAATGGCCGCAGAGCTCACGAGCACGCAAGACGCAACGCCGCAGAGAGCTGCTGCCGATCCCACCAAATAGCACTAGACACCATCCACTGACCGCTCCGTCCCAGATCCCACCTCCGGCCCACTCCCGTCCAGAGTCCAGACCCTCCCCAGATTCGTCCCCACCACATGCCCCCTTCCCAGATTCGTCGCCACCGCAGGCTCCCCTCCCACTCCCCACCATGATTCAACGCCCACCATCAGCGGCCCTCCCACCGGCCACCATAGGCAGCTTCTTGCGCTCCCCTCCGTGCTGCGACTCCCGCAACTCGATCCGAGGCCGCCACCCCGGCATCCTCAACTCCGGCCACCCTTGATGGCAGTCCGCGGTCGGGGGTCACCGCCCCGACAAGACCCCCACCCGATCCCGCCGGCTCGGCATCCAGCGCTCTGCAGAACCCCGCCCCCGCCCACAAATGCCGCAGCCTCACCGAGGATGCCCGCCAAGCCCATCCAGGCCTTGGAATCGTGCCCAGGGAGCCTATCTGGACCCACGCAACCAGGGAAGAGGCAAGGAGCCGTCGCAGCGCCAAGAAAGAAAAAGGAAGGTCTATTAGTATCAATCTCAAAGCAAGCTTGTGGTAGAAGATGCTTCCTCCCGAGTACTAGGGCATACCATTTTCGCTATATATATATATATATATATATATATATATATATATATATATATATATATATATATATATCAATATTAATCCGATTATAACATCAACAAGAAACGGATCTGATACATGCATGAAGGATGTCATAAATGGATTGGTTGGATTTTTATAATAAATTTAGACATATTATTTATATTATTCGGAGTCATATAACTAAAGTTATGAATTTTTAAAATTTGCATTATTAATAGAAGCATTTTTAATTGTTTGCATATTTTAGGTGTCTGAAAATAGTGAACCAATTTTATATTCAAAATATTCAAACATTTTTTAGCACTTTTCGTATTAAAAGTTTTTCTATTTGAATCCGTATTCAAAAGTTACGAACGTTTCAAATAAATAGATTTTTTTAAAAAAAAACTGAGAGGCTCCAGGTACTCGTGTATAATTTTCTTTCGGAACTCGTGGACCTGCATGCAAAATAGCAGTCAGCACGGTTGACCCGCGTCGTCACGTCAACCCGACGGGTGGGTCCTATTGTCAGTTTTGGTGTCAATTGGACCTTAATCCTGTTTTAGCGTGAATTGCAAAAAAATCTGCCAAAAAGTGGTGGTTTTTTGTGATTTCTTTGTAAAGTAGTGGTTGTTCGAACATTCGGACGAAATATGGTAGTTTTATGCTATTAACTCCCATCGAAGTGATCGCTGCCTGATCTAGGACGGAGTGTCTCCTCCGCCCGCCCCAGCAGCTCGCCCGTGTTGTAGGCCGCTGCTTCTCTGTCGCATACATCAGACATTGCTGCTCTCCTCCACTCTCCTCTCCGAAGCTCCTTCGCTCGGTCAGGTGCCACTGACGGCGCTCCTCCATGGAGCGCTCGCCGGCTCCTCTGCCCTGCCGCCATCTGCGCTGCGCCACAGCCACCCGACACCGCGGATACCCGTGGGCTCCTGGGCATGGTGTCGTCGCCCGTCTACGCGATGAGCCGCATCTCACGTGCTCCTCCGCACATGATCACCACCACCAGCAGCTCAATAGCTCGCCATTCTATTAACCGGGAGTAGAGAAGAATCGCTTGAGGCTCTTGGCGGCAGAGTGCAGGGCCCATCGAAGGGGAGGTGGTAGCTGGAACCGAGAAGACGGCTGCATTCACTAGCGCAGTAGAACAACTGCCAAATATTAAGCACATGAATGTAAAAAAATTGATCTCGGAGTTCTGCCCTCGTTCTCTGAATTATTCTAACATCATGACACTAACATCGCTTATACTCAGTAAATTAAATTGTTGTACTTAGTACTTACTGATGGTTATAAGTGCTTCATCAGTGAAACGAACTTATTCTGTAAGTCTTAACATGACACTAACAACAGAAGTCATCTGCAACAAGAAAAGAGGGCGGTTAATGACCGTATCGTGATAGTTACCGGCATTTCCTATCTTGATAACTTTCAAGAATTGAAAATAAGAAATTCTACAATTAAAACATCAGGCAAAGGACATTATGGAGCAGGGATTTATTTTAATATATAGGAAACATGAGCTTACTTCTTCAGACTCGAACGTGAGTGCTAAAAAAATATAACCTGACCACTAAATACCCCAAGACGACACATAGGTAAATTGCAAAAAAAAATTGGTTTCAGTGCAGAAGCAAAGAATGCCTCTAAGCAAATGTCAAGGTCAAGTATAATTTTCAAGATATACAAGAAACAGCCGCATAATTTGGATCATCAAGCTTATTCAGTTATTTTTGGATCTTGGGCATATAGAAAGGCGGCCAGCTAATAGTAATAAATCACATATACCAGGAGAGGTTGATACTCCAGTATACCCCATGCTTGTTGCTTTCCCTGTATACCGGGCTTGGAATTTGAGTTCCTCGATTAGATCTGAAAACCTAATAATCTGATAATCAAACCTGAAAATCCGATAATGGATATCTAGACCTAAAGCCTCAAATCTTATAATTCAGACACAAAGTACTACATCCAATCTCCAAATAAAAATTCTAGCAGCCTCCAATCGTACACTACAAATCATCATTGATATCAGTTCTTGGCACGTACTAGTAAAAGTAACTTAGATCGAACTCTTCTTGACATGCACACTAGAAACAGGTAATGGAGATCTAGACCAGTAATAGATCAAGGTCAAAGTTTTTGAGGATTGAATTTAAGCAAGAGAGAGAGAGAGGGATTTACCTTTTTCCCCTTCGTGGACGGTGACCTAAGCAGATCGCAAGCGGCGGCCTCCAGCTTCATACGAACAACGCCAGCATGTAGGTCCTGCTCCAAATCGCCGTCCGCCTGGCCTCCTTGCTCCATGTCCTAGACATGGACGTGATGCCGCTACCGGTGGAAGTGGACTGATGGAGCAGGGAGGGTGGGAGAGCGAGGGTAAGGGAAGGGGCGAGCATGGGTAGGAAGGGGTGACGGCGGGACGGTTTCTCCCAGCGTGGCGGCGGTCGTGGGTGCCACGTGGGTGTCTGTGATATTTTTTTTGTATTTCATGGGTCTCCACTTACGGAAATTAGGTGGGATGGGCTAGTGGCTCCGTGAGTAGCCCATTCCAACCTACAGGCTGAGAGAGAGGGCTATTATTTACACAAAAGACCCAAAAATTTACAGAACATGCAAAATTAACTTTTGTCTCACTCGATAGTTTGCCTCGTGCCATGTGGACCTAACAGGTGGGACCGAGTAGTTTGAAAACGGTTTAAGAAGAGTAAAACACAAAATCAGTGCTTTCCGTCGCGAACCAGCCTTTGACATGGTTGTTATTTGTCAAAACAAGCCCGCGTGCCACAAATATGATAATTTTGGGTCATTTCCTCCATCACACGGACGATGTTCTTGAAAGTAATTACTTAAAGCCGTGTCCAGAGTACGAGCAAACACGTGTCGAATGCATCAAAATGGGTAGACTCTCCCTCCAAACAATTCACGCTAAAATTGATTATTGCTGCTATATAATTCAAACAATCTATGAAGTGTTAGGTGTAAAAATTTGGATATTTGTAGACGAAGAATAACTAATCTTGTCTTCACATTGAAATCTTATTCAATTGGATAATCGTTGAATTGCTGCTTTATGCATGCTTGTTATTGAAACTAGTACGCTGGTACGTGCACAACATTGTCCAAAATTAAATTCATTCGTAAAAAGTTTAAGCATAAACTTTAAAAAATATAATGACACACGGTCCTTTAAAAAATCAAACAGAACAAACTTAATGTTTTGAAGTTTTTTGTCTATATGTAAAACTATTGTAATTGATCACACAATTGATTGTTTTGATGCAATGTAAAAAAGCATTCTGTACCATAAAATAATTCTAGTACTTCCTTCGTCTCAAAATAGATATCGTAAAATTGTCTAAATTTAAATATATCTAGACACTATTATTGTCTACATACATCTAAATTTTGATAAATTCCTGACATTTATTTTGAGATTGAGGTTTGTTGTTGGAAAACCGTTTTTACACATGCAAACACTGGAAGAAGATATATACATTGTCTTAGATTATTAATACACGTATACAGGCTAATGTTTAACTCTTCTTTTTAGAAAGGGGCAACTGTAATACTCTAATCACAAGGATACATAACTTTTTATTTCTTGTGAAATAAGGAGACATAACTATTAACTAATGTATTGTTAACGCTGCTTTAATCTGTACGAACAGACGGGCAAAATTACATAAGACAACGGCTACACGACACCCTTGCACAATGGTATTCTTCTACGTTGTCATGTCAATGTATGGAGCCGGGTGGGACAACACCTTGCAGAAAAGAACCTTTGAGGGTCTGGACTTCTCCAGAATGTATGGATGGACTGGTTTGGTACCGTAGAAACGAATCCCTCTAGTCTAGACCGTAGGATTGAGTCTCATCAATGGTTGAAATTGCTTCTCAGAATTAGGATTCAAAATTTCAAAACTGCTACGTTATATAGTAATATAGAAAAAGGCAAAGCGGAATCTTATCACAGCATCTCCAGCTGAGTCCCTGGCGCCAACTAAACGGACTTTTTACAGCGCTCAACCGGATGCCAGCACCCTAATTTTTTTGGGCACGCCTTAAAAAACCCTCCCCTGCACTGCATATACGCGGAACATGAGTGTGCACGCAATAAACTCTTCAGCTCCGCGCGGTTGCCAACTGCCGCTGAAATATTTCCATCTCTTTCCCGTTGCTTCCTTCCCTCGTCCTGCCGACGATGATTCCAACCGTCCATCGTCATCCCCGCCCCACCCCACCCCTCCACAGTTTCAGGTGGAACGGACCCAATGTTTCCCCCGCTCGCGGTTTCCCTGTCCGATTATGGTCCCGCGAGCAAACCCTAGCCATCGTCCGCCACTAACGGGATGCCACCACGAGCGCGTGGCCACAGCGGCTGGCTAGGCGTGCGTGAGCGTGCCAGCCGTTTCTCTAGAAGATTTCTTGACAAGGAACGCACATCTGGCTCGGCACTTTGAAAGACCCGAGCTCGCTGTACGCGCCCTTGACATCGCTGCGTGGCGGTTCGGCCGGCCGCGCTGGCTGATGAACTTCCCCAAGTGTGAGAGTCTGTCCGAGGCTGAGCAGCTGGTGTCGGAGGTGCGTTACTCCAACGCCGAGGAGGAGAGGGAGCACCGGTTGGTGTTGCAGCAGATCGCGGCAAATGAAGCCGCTAAGAGAAGCAGATATCACTATGTGGAGGCGCATCCGGGGGACTTTTAACTAACTTTTAAAAGTGCGGTCCAGGCTCATCGTCGCGCCTGGTGCCGCTGGACTCCGATAACTCCGAGGGATGGCTCGACTACTACTTCGGCGGTTCCAACGACGATGAGTAGATGGGTTGGAGTCTAGAATGTGTGTTTAGGTTATTATGTTTAAATTTCGATGTAGCATGCTAAATTATGTTTTAATTTCGAAGTGTCAGTTGAAATCTGGTTGAATTTTGAAGTTTCAATTGAAATGTGGTTTCAATAAGTTGGGGTGGTATCTGAATTTTGGGCATCTGGGCTTTCTCTAGTGCCCTATCTTGGGCATCTGAAAAAGCAGAAGCAGATTTTGTGCCCAAGAACATAATAGTGGTGTCCAAAACTAAAAAAACATGTGCCCTATTATTGGCACATGTTGGAGATGCTCTCATGTCTACAATGATATGTGCCTATATTTCTCTTTATACCGGTGACTTGCAACAAAAGAAATTAAGGGGCAAGCGGTAATGCTCGGGCATTCCAATAGTTTTTGTTTATGTTCTATACTTTTCTATCCTAAAAAAACATCGCAAATTTATCTAAATTTATATGTATCTATATAACAAAACATATTTAGATATATGTAACCTTTTCTCACAAAGAAGGAGTATATTAGCAAAGACAGATGTACATTGAATTCCTAATGACTCACCCCCTGACCACTCAGTCATCACCACAGCGCCACGCGAAAGGGCACCCGCGACACAAGCTGCCGGCACTGTTATCTTATATTTTAAAACAGATGGAATAATTTCATTGCGGTGCCTTCCTCTTACAAATAAACAATAGTATAGCTCAAAGCCCAGGGTACGTCACCACAATTGCACAAATGATGATACCGGTAACAACTGCAAAACAAGAAGAAAGGTAAATAGCGAATCACAAAAGCTACTTTGATCGGAGTGGCTAATCTTCGAATCCACTTTGGTTGGAGTTTGAGAAAAAAAGAAGAGAGAACTTGTATGCATCAACGGAATGGAATACAAAACGTAATTAATAAAGATGTCAAATAGGAAGAGATTTTGATTGCAGTTATAACTAAGTGCTACTCCTTCCTTTGTAGGAGTATACTGGTAAAATTGCCCGTGCGATTGCTACGGGTTGATTTTGGAGATATGATGTGTTACATAAATCAACTGAAAATATAATTTTCCTTCAAAACTAATAAATTATAAACACAAATAGTATTAACAATCAGGAAGTGTTCGAGAATAGATTTTATGCACAATCCATCCGCAAGATAACATGGACAATATCACTAAATCTCCACGTAATCTCCTCAAAGCAGTCGTGAAAACAGAAATAGACTTTGCTCTTTATACATACGACTACCCTAAGCCATTTGTCTATAGGTAGGACGCCTATATTCGCTCTCTATATTTTTAATAATATTCATAGCTACCCATTCAAATGTCAGTTAGCATCATCTACATATATGTTTCCCTTAAGTTTAGATAACCTCCATCAGTCCTTCCATCTGCAAATAATTATTTGACACAAACACCAACATTAAGTTAGCATTTAGCAAGGAGTAGCAACAAAATTCAGTTAGCATCGTCAACAAATCACAACAAAATAACAACTAACCATTAGCTCCAAAATTCAGTTATATATTGCACTAAAATTCAGCAGTAAAACATAGCAGTAGAATTACAGTAACAGTCCAGCCCCACACAGCACCCCACGAGCAGTAGCAGTAGCAAAACATTTTTTGTCTACCCAACGAGCAGTGGCAGCTACAGGAGACGCACGTGCTCGCCCGCAGCAACTGCACGGGGAGGGTTGGACCAGAGGTTGCGCCAGTCTTCCTCGCCGGTCTTCCTCACCGTGGAGTTCCAGGTCGCACCGGGAGGCCGCGGATGGCGCGCCGCCTACGCATCGGCCATGGGGATGGAGGGGAAACCACATCGGCTGCGGCCAAATTGGGAGGCATCGGAAAAGGTGAAACGACCATGAGAGTAGTTGAGCTAAAGGTGCGGGGATCGAGGGCGGTTCGTTCTGCCGGATCGAGGCCCTGCCCTCATGCGTGATGACGGGAGCCGCCTAGCTCTCCCCTGAACCAACCCGTGGAGTTGACTAAGCGGTGGCAGGAGCGGGTAATTTGCTCCAACTTCAGGGATAAAACGGTCTTTTCTGGACAGACCGTTGACAGAAACACTTCGTACTATATTATTAGGTATAGATATAGATAATAGCTCGACTCTGAGTTTAAATTAGAAAGATGCCACTCGTATAACAAACAGGAAAAGAAACAAATTCAATTGGAGCACTGACGTACCCATGATATAAGATTTTCTTTGCATGATGCGTCCCTCGCCTTCTCGTTCTGCTGCTCGTCGGGGAAGTAGGCCGCCGTGTCCCCGTGGTACCGGTACTCGCCCACCTTGCCCTCCTCCGAGGCGGGCTGCTGCGTCAAGGCGGGGACGACGCCGCCGCGCATGCCGTCAGCCGCTTTCGCGACGATGACCGATGGACAGTCTGCTCCGCATACGCTGCAGCATCTGTCGCCCTCGACGGACCGCACGCCGTGGCCGCAGCTACCCAGCGTCACTCGTGCCAGCGGGTCCGTGCATACCGCGCAGCGGCGAGTGGGTTCGCCGTCGCCGTCGCCGGCGTATCCGAGTTCGATGTCCACTACGCGGCGACCGTCTTGCTGATCCATGCTTGGAAAGATGTGCTTGTGTTGTGCGGCTCCGTGCGTGTTTATATCACAGATAAGTGTCCTCCTCCGTAACGTACGAAAGGTAATCGCTTTTCATAATCATAAACTCCTTTTAAAAAGTGGAGATCGTAGCAGCTAGGCCATTCTAGTCAATTGTGGATTGCCACGTGGACTAGAAAGATGTGATCAAGTCCAGGTCTTTTTTTGAACGGGAATCGGTCCCCAAGGACCGAGAGATTGCATTAAATTTCAAAGGTGGCTGTACAAGTTACAAAGAGGGCCTTCTAAACATTGAAAATAACAGCTAGGTCCTTACAAAATGCATCTAGGACCCTAGATCTACTGGCAGAAACGTGATAAGGTCCGGCTCCACTTCCACCATGTTTGACGGAGCTCGCCCTGCTCAACCACGGCGACACCAGGGGACAAGACCACTTGGGTCGCCGCAGCGGGAGACAAGCAAAGCGAAGCTGAAAGGCCTCAAAAAAGGAGGTTGATTGCGCCCTTGAGCTGGCCATCAGAAGCCAACAGATGCTATTTCGTGGCGGAGAGTAATTTTCCCCGTCGTGGCCGCAGCTTGAGCTGGCCATCGTCCCAATATCGTGGCGGAGAGTAATTTTCTAGAGTTCAGTTTAGCCTAGTTGGTCAACTATTTCCGCAAAACTTCTATAATATGATGTTGGTTGGTTCATAGCAGCGCACATGCTCTTTAATTTGCAACATGTTTAATTTATAGTTTCTAACACTAGCAAAACACATGTATGCATGATAACTTGTCCATACTCAAACGTCAAAGTTACAAAATATCACCATTAAGATACTACAAATTCGATGTACATCCTTGTAACAATCACATCCTGGCTCCAAACCACTCGAACATCGTCACAGCGCCACGCCAATAGGGCGGCACAAACTACCGGCACTGCTACACACATGCCCATACTTTCATTGCGGTGCCCTTCATGTCACGAGCAATAGCATAGCCCAAGGGTGCTCCAATCCAAATGGCACAACCGAAAAGGACTACAAACGTTAACTGCAAAACAAGATGCAGCGATAAATAGCGAATCACAAAAGCTAGAACAAATATAATATGATGGCCTGAGTGGCTCATCTTCGAAAAAAAAAGGAACTTACATATCACTAGTGGAAACGAGGTCTTTTGTTGATCCCGAAAAGGCTACGAACCGGTGTTAAAGGGGGGGCCGTACCAGCGTGGCCCCTGCGGCATTAAAGGAGCCCCCCTTTAACACCGGTTCGTGTCCCTGCACCAGTGGCCCGCGCACCCCCCCCCCCTTTAACACCGGTTCGTGGCATGAACCGGTGTTAAAGGGGGGGCTATATAAGACACCACCCTAGCCCACACACACCCCACTCTTCCATTCTTTCACATTTTGGAGCCTAGCAAGAGGGCGTGAAGAGTGCTAGTTTGTGTTTTTTTCATATGCACTAGAGGTGTTCGGTGAAATGCCCGAGAGCTCAAAATAAGCTTTCTTGTTGCTCTTTCCGTCTCGGTCGAGGTCGGCAACTATAGTTTCATGTGTCATTGATGTACTATATATATAAATGGTCATCTCCCTATTATTTTTTGCTATATACTACATATTAATGCAGATGAATCGGCAATGGATGTACGGTGACCGCCGCACTTCCGAGTACATTACGGGCCTCCAAAATTTCATCTTTGTGGCTAATGCAAACCGTGGTCACAATGGTTTTATGTGTTGTCCGTGTGTTCACTGTCAGAACAAGAAAGACTACTCAAATACCAGAACCATTCACGCCCACCTGCTTCGATCCGGTTTCATGCCCAGCTATAATTGTTGGACCAAGCACGGAGAAAAAGGGGTTGTGATGGAAGACAACGAAGAAGAAGAGGATGATGAAAACTATCATAATATGTATCCTGAATATGATGATAATGCAACGGAGGTAGATAATGAAGATCAAGAGGGAGCAGATGGGCCCGCTGATGACGATCTTGGTCGGGCCATTACTGATGCAAAGGAAGAATGTGAAAATGAAAAGGAGAAGGAGAAGCTGGAGCAGATGTTAAAGGATCACAAAACATTGTTGTATCCAACTTGCGAAGATGGCCACAAAAAGCTAGGTGCCACACTGGATTTGCTGCAATGGAAGGCAGAGAATGGTGTGACTGACAGCGCATTTTCAAAGTTGTTGGTAAAAATGAAGAATCTTCTTCCAAGAATAATGAGTTGCCTGACAGTACATACCAAGCAAAGAAGGTTGTCTGCCCTCTAGGATTAGACGTGCAGAAGATACATGCCTGCATTAATGACTGCATCCTCTACCGCGGTGAGAAGTACGAGAATTTGGATGCATGCCCGGTATGCACTCCTCTGTTTTGTGGATGGACCGGGACTATGAGAAGAAGTTGTCCCGATTCGTACTTACCATTAAGATCTGATCTCCAAACGCGCGCGATCACATATTAGGGAGTGCCTCTATGACCAGTTTCTTGGAGATGCCGGAGGACTAGGCTCCGTCGGCATCTCCCTGAAACTGGCCGTAGTGGTGTCCCTGCTCTCGAAAACCATCTTGCAGCTTTGTAACTTCTCTAACTAGATCAATACACCAGGGAGCTAACTAATTTCACATATTAGGGAGTGCCTCTATGACCAGTTTCTCGGAGATGCCGGAGGACTGGGCTCCGTCGGCATCTCCCTGAAACTGGCCGTAGTGGTGTCCCTGCCTCAAACTGGCTGGAGGACTGGACTCAGAAGGATGCCTATTTATAGTACAAGCAGCTCGACATAGTGTTGACACTTACAAAATAATGTCGACACTCACCCCTATTATTAGGGCTGACTCGTGTTTTGTGCCGGATGGTGTCTACAACCGGGACTAAAGGTTCATCTTTAGTCCCGGTTGGTGTCTCCAACCGGGACTAAAGGTTCATCTTTAGTCCCGGTTGGTGACACCATCCGGGACAAGGTACACGCCGCACGCCATAATGTCGACATGCACTCACCCCTATTATTAGTGCTGACTCGTGTTTTGTCCCGGTTGGTGTCTCCAACCGGGACTAAAGGTTCATCCCGCCATTTTTTCCCGCCATTTTTCTTCCCTCCATTTTTCTTCCCGCCAGTTCTTCCCTCCAGTTCTTCCCGCTAGTTCACTATATATATATGTAGGGGGTTGGCCTCCATTGTCATTGCACATCTCTAGACTCATATCTGCAACCTCATCACTCTTTCCCATGGCTTCCACCGTAGCACTAACCCCTAGGGAGGCGGAGGCGCTTTGCGCCTCGAACTACCCCTGCCCGCCGGCCTACTGTGTCCCCGTCGGCTGGATGCTGAGCGTCGGAGGCGTGCCGGTTCCTCCTGTCCCTCTAGGTGTGGCGCGCCGGATGGCCATCACGAACCACTACTACTTCGATCTCACGCCGGAGCAGCGGAGGAATCCCAGATGGCATCCCGACTATTTCCCTACTTGGGAAGCCTTCTTCATGGATCGGCATGAGAGGGCGCTCGCCAGGCACGAGGAGGACGGCCCACCTCCTCCTAACTTCAACGAGGCCGACCATCGGCTATGGTGGCGCGGTCGGACTCTCCAGAGCGTCATGGCCTATGACACTGCCGCCGACTCTAACCCCCGTCTGTGCTACCCTCAAGTCCAGCCCACGCGCTACCCTCAAGTCCAGCCCAC
Source organism: Avena sativa (assembly GCA_916181665.1). NCBI lineage: Eukaryota > Viridiplantae > Streptophyta > Magnoliopsida > Poales > Poaceae > Avena > Avena sativa. The sequence continues at coordinate 385,518,480 of OV702284.1, forward strand.
GCGTACTCTCCAGAGGTTCAATTACGGCGACCCCGACGACGACAGCGATGACGGCGGCGACGAGTACGACGACTACAGTGGCGAGTATTACAGGTGTAGGCAGGAGCATGACTGAATCACTCCAACATTCCGAAACAAGTTCGGCCGATTGTTACTTAATCTGGCCATGTATCTTAATTTTTAGTTCTTTTATGTATCTTAATTTCCAGTTCCAGTTCGGCCGATTGTTACTTAATCTGGCCATATATCTTAATTTTTAGTTCTTTTATGTATCTTAATTTTCAGTTCCAGTTCGGCTTTATGTAACTGTCTCAAAATGACCTATCTCATTCGAGGTTTCTTGGCTTTCGGGTCAAATGACCAATGTTATGGCTAGAATCAAGGCATAGTTTGCAAGAGGAGTTTTCCTTTTTATCGCACGGTTTTGTGAAGCAACCACCAAATGGCTAATTCAGAAAACCACCAACACATTTTTAGGTTCACAATATGCTATTTTATCAAAAAACAATGCAAGTTGAGCGAGGCTTGGTGAGATTCAAGTGTATACAAAAGATGCGACATTTAAATATCCAATCAATTCAAAAATGTTAATACAAAAGATGCGGCATTAAAATATGATTTGATCTAATAAAAATCATTTTTTAGATGCTTAATATTTCTTATGTTCAAAGTTTTAGGATTTAACAATTTATTTTGGTTTGAATTGAATAATCAAAATTTATATGTAAGTGTTTTAATTATTTTGAAAATTTTCATGTAAAGTAAATATAAAATGATTTACATGAATGGATAGAAATTATTTTTATGAAAATTATGATATATTATTCATATTTTTCTGAGTTGAAATGAAAAAGATATGAATTTTCTAAGTTCATATCATATTTTTTGAATTAAAATGCCCCTTTAATGCATGAAATAAATGCCCCCCCCCCCTTTAACACCGGTTCTAGACAGGAACCGGTGTTAAAGGGGGGGGGGCATTTATTTCGTTTCCCGCGCGCACCCCCCCTTTAACACCGGTTCCAGCCACGAACCGGTGTTAAAGGGGGGGGGGTAATAAATGCGCGCGGGAAACGGATTCCCCCCCTTTTACACCGGTTCCAGCCACGAACCGGTGTTAAAGGGGGGGGTGTGTATTTATTTCACCTTCCCCTTCCTTTCTTCCCCCCACTGAGCCAGATCGATCGAACACACCGCCGCAGAGAGATCGAAGCGCCGCCACCGCCGCTTCGGAGCTCGAGGTCCTCCGTCTCGCCGCCCCCGACCCGCCGTCTCGCCGCCGCCGCTTCGGAGCTCGAGGTCCGCCGCCCCCGACCCCTCTCTCTCGCGCTTTCCTCCTCGTGGCCGAACCCTAGCTCCGGCCGCCGTGTCGCCCCACCGTTTCCGGCCTCCCCTCGCCCACTTGAGACCGCCATGAGCACCATCGCGACGTCAGCTCCCTCCTCGCCAACGGAATCGAGCTCGGGCACCGCTAATCGACCGCATCGCCCTATTCTTTCCCGTCACCGACGTTCGTCGCCGTGGACGTTGCCAACACCGTCCGGCTGCCCCTCTCCTCGCCATCGACTCCGTCTGATTTTCGATGAGCCGCTGGTCCTCCTGGACCCCTTCTTCTCTCCCCTCTCGCTCTTTGTTGCTCCGCCGCCAAGAACCTGTGAGCTCCGTTGTCGCCGCCGCTCGCTGATGCATCTCCGGTGACCACTCCGCAGCGGCGCCACCATCTTTAGGTAGCCCGCGTCGCCCTCTCTCTAACACCCCCATGCACGCAAGCGCACACGCCTTCCTCCGCCGTCTGCCACCGCCGTCTGGCCCATTGGCCGGCGAGCCGACGTGGCTCCTGCGTGGCGCCCACGTGGTGTCTGCGTGGCCTCGGCCCCACCTGCCAGCCTCAGAGGCTAAATGCCTCTGCGGTGCAAAAAGATTAGGGTTAGGGTTATCTGACGTCAGCCTGAGGTAATAATTATGTTTAATATTTTCAGAAAATGTTATAAACTTGTAAATTCAATATCTAATTAATTATAAGTCAAAAAATACAAATAATATATGAAAATGTTCAGAAAAATGAAACCTAGCTATTTAAGCTATCATCATGCATTGATCAACAACTAAAATGACAAGTTTAATTAGAGAACAAAATCAACCCCTGTCATGTGTTTCCGGAGTTTCCCCGAATTATGGTTTTCACCCCTCGGAACGCCCCTCTAACGCTAACGCCGCGCGGCCGCGCCCTCGGCCTTTGCCAACACACGCCCAGCCACGGTATCCCGCACCCGCCGAAACTTCCGCCGGGGCGGCCGACGCCACACCGGAACCGACGCGGAGGGCGACGGCGACGCGGCTCCCTCGTCGGGTTGCGGGCCGACGAGTCCATGTTGGAGAGGAGGAGAGGGGGAGTCCCCCCTTGCCTGTGCCGTGCAACCCGTCCGGCCGATGGAGACAGGGATACTTCCCCGGCGAGCCTCGGCCTCGTGTCATCGTCGTCTTCCCCGGCGAGCCTCGGCCCGTATAGCTCACGTCATGCCGTGCCGGTCCTGTGCCCTGACTTTTTTTTAGAGAATATCACACTTTATTCCCCGTGCAGGAGCGTCTCGCCGCCGCCGCTTCGGAGCTCATAGGCCATGCCTAAACGCCGCCGCCGCCCGCCGCCCGACGAGCCCGCCGCTAGCACCGCCGCCCGACGAGACCGCCGCATCCGTCCGACGAGCACCGTCGCCCGACGAGACCAACGTCACCCCACCGGTGAGCGCCACGTATCTGCCACGTGTATGATTGCTGACTCATCCTGATTAAAACTTGTTTGCTCGATAAATTGTACTACATGCATAGATTAAAACTTGTATACAAATTGGACCTCTGACTCATTTGCGTATTTATTTGTGTATTTTGGTATGAATAATATGTATATTTGTGTATGAATCCAAGTCCACTTGAATGTTTACACTCTTACTCTAGATAATATTATTGTTTTAGAAACTATGGATCCACTTAGTAGAAACCTTGAAGAAGAAGAAATAATGGAGAACATTATTGATGAGGACACCTCACAATATCTGAACTTGGAGGGACATGATGACGACAGTCAAGTACTAGTCATGGAGAAGATGAAGACTCCGGTGAACGCAATTTAATGGTTACAAAGTCCGGCGAGGTATATGCATTGATTAAGCCTCTGCTGACTTCCACCAACAATCTTCTTCTACATGTATTAATTAACGCTTCTTTCTTCTTTTAGCCCTCTGGATCGACCAGCCAGCAACCATCTTCTTCTACGAAAAAGAGCAAGCGAGGCGCGAGCCAGCGGTTGAAAGATCGTGCAAAGTTCACGATCGAAGCAGTCTGTGGCGCCCCGCAAAAACCACTACTAGAAAATCGCGTTGTTTTTGTGCATTGCATCATCATGACCGCATGCTCATGTCATCATGCCACATTGCATTTGGGCATCATCATGTCATCTTGCATTTGTTTGCATAAAAATATTTTCGAAAAGCCTGTTTTTGTTTTCTAAACGCCCCGTCTTGATTTCAAATTAAAACCCAGGTCTCCGGAATATTTTGCTTTGTCTACCAACGGTTTTCAAAAGCCCCGATTTAAATATTAAAACATTTATTTTATTTTTAGGGGCAGCCGTACCGGGTCGATCCGACCTAGTCGGCCACCCCTAGTACAAAACCAGCCTACCCAAAATCTTTTCCTACCCTTTCCTAGTCTACCCAAACCCCCTCCACCTCACCCCAACCTATCCTATCACGCCACATCACCCCTGGCCCAAACCCCACCCAACCAACCGCTGCCACCTCACCCCTCCACCTCACCCAAACCACACCACACACGCCAGGCCGAACCCCTCTGCTAGCCGCGTCCACCCCGCGTGGGACTCACGCGGTCAAACCGCGGCCCACCCGCGGGTCCCACCTGCTGCATCCCTGGCCCCACCACCCAAGAGCCACAATTCCTCTCTCCCTCGCGACGCGTTCTCCCTCTCGCGAAGCGCTCTCCCCTTCCTGCAACTCTGTTGCGCCGCCTGCAAGCTTCCCGATGCTGCGCCTTCCCCGCCGCCCATATCGTGGAGTCCCTGAGACCCGCCGCCTCTCCGTCAGAAGCCTCCGCTCGCCACCGGCCCCTACAGGCCACATCCTCGACGTGACCTCACCGGTGCCGCCTCCTCACCATGCGGCCCCCTCGGCACCGGCCTCCCGCCTTCCCCACGTTCCCCACCGACAAGCTCTGCCTCGCCCCGCCGCGAGCATCGCCCCTCGCCTTCCTCCACCCGCCGTCCGCGTCGTCTCGTCACTTGTCCGCAGCCGCCTCCTCGACGGAGCATCGCCCTGCCGCCTTGAGGATCTCCGCCCCTCTCCTCTGCTTCCTCCAACCGTCTTCCCCTCGGGCTCATCTTCGTTCCTCCCTGCAGCGCCGCTCCCGAGCCGCTGCAGTGCTGTCATGTTCCTGGCCGACGCGAGTCCTCGCTGCCTGGTGCCGCCAAGTACAAGTCAGGGATGTATCGCATCTTTTAATGGTCATGTTCCTATCGCTGGTCAACATATCCCTTTGTGTTCAACGCCAAGGCTAAGTGAAGCTTCTTGTTCGGGGTTCATCTGAAGCTCAATTCTGCCTCGCGAAGATTCCAAGTGAAGAGGACCCGATGAATCACTGAAGCTAATTCAAGACCGTCAACGACACCTGAAGTCAGATCTTCGAGGTCACCGACACGGGACGATAAGACCTCCTTCCCGCATCGATGCCGACGACGTCGCACGCCAAGTTCTTCACCCTGAATGCCAAGACCGACTCGATGGCGCGGACCCGACAAGATCTTCGCAACGACAAGATCGACACCGACCAGGACGAATCCGATGCGCCCCTGACGCCGAACCAAGTCCTTCTTCCAGGATGCGACAAGATCTACTTCCGTTGTCCGAGACCGATCTCGTCGAGCCGTTCTCCCGTCGAACCCTGAGACCAACCCCGAACCCCTCGGAGCCCAAGTTCGCCGAACCCTAATGTGATTCCCTATCCGAGACCCCATTATTTTATAATATGACATTATCAACTGATGCATATTAAATTGTTCATGCATGCATACTTGTCTGTGGTTTGGGGGCATTATGCCGATTCACCGCATAATTAAATATGGAGTCTATATGCGGGATATCTTTGTCTTATTCCGGACTCCATTTATGTTGGCATAGCGAACCGAAGCCATGTTTTGTCTTGCTAATCCAACATTTAATTTGCGGGGTAGATAAATAACTTGAACCTATTAATTGGTTGTCGGGACCCCGGTTCCGCTTAATATTGCCTAATTGCATCGCATCTTTGCCATGTCATACATCATACATGCATCATGCCGATCTTTTGCCGTAGTATTAAATAGTGCATCCGGTGTTTCTTCTAGTGCTTTGCTTCTTCACGGACTAGGCCGATGAGTTGATGCGAGTGTCGACCCGATCTTTGGATGAACCTTCGGCAATGTTTTCAGGCGAGCACCTCCCCCTTCTACCTATCTTACTTTTATAGTATTTATTCCCTCCTGTTGATCTATTGCTATCTGTGTTGCGATGCTATAGTTTTCGTACCCGTGATATCCCTTGCAGCCTTATATTGCCTTGGACACATCCTCTTACCTGTTGATTGGTAGATAGTTGGACTCGCGCGTCGTAGTCGCTTGCTCAAGTGCTGTTGCGTGTCGTCAAATACCACAGTGTTGGAGTTTGCCGCATGTTTAATGTTGGATATGATCATGGCTTTAATTATCGTTTAATAACTAAAATTGAAGTAGGTAATGCAGAGGCACAGGTGGGCAATAGATGTTATTTGGTTATTAACCGTCCACTTGTGTCCCGTAGGACCCCGAGTTCTTGACACTGTTCCGAGATCGAGCGCGCTAACCACATGTGGGATGTATGGGCACCCCATCGATTTAGTACCTGATTTCAAAGTACTGTACTGGGGCCACAAGTAGTTTGGGGCTTTATTACTATTCTGTACTTATGCCATACTTTACTGCTTTATTTAAATTGTGCGAGGTACTGCACCTGTACTGTTTAGGTCCGTGACACGTTTTCGCTGTATCGACAAGCCCAGTCATCTTTTCGGGTTCCCAGTCGTTTACAGCCGTCTACACAAACCCTGAGTCCGTCTCGGAGACCGGCCGACTTCGTTGCGGGTAGCTTAGTGGGGTGGCCCCCATGTACTTGCTTTGGGTCTGGGAAACGTCATGACTTAGGCCCCGCCGACATACCGATGGGTGTATGTTAACTGATCTGGCAAAAAGGGTCGAAGTGCGTGTGGATACTTTGGTGCACCCCTGCAGGGTTAAATCTTTTCGAAAAGCCGTGTCCGCGGTTATGGACGACTTGGAGCACAGTTCTCGATCATAGACAACTATAACTAAAGTTTACTGCTATAATCTGACTTGTATCCGATATGACTAGTAATCAGCTTCACTGCAACGGAATGGCTAAATAAAAGTACCAACAACTGCTAGGTTTGGGATATCTCATGCTAATTGTATCTGACTAGTAAGTGTTGCAACTACAACGGAATGGTTAACTAAAACTGCCCACTGCTTATTATATCAGGATGACTCATGCCATCTTTATTTGACTAGTAATTGCCGCAACTATAACGGAATGAATAAAACTGCCAACGATGTGAGTTCCTCGGTTGACTTCCTCGTTTGGTCTCGAGGGGGAAACACCAAGATGGGTATGTTTGGTGGTAGTATCAGGTTGGTTCCGAATAGGTCTTTCTTACCCCTCTCTGATAGCCGCTAGTTGTATCGAGTCTCTATAGGTTGTTTAGTGCATGCTGCCGCTGCCGCTTCATTCCACCATACCTATGTAGGCGAGGACCGCCGAATTCTAGCCTCGCCGTGTACTGGCCTCAGTACTGACGCTCCTCTTTTTCCTTTGCCCTTTGTCGGCACCCCTTTTGTTTTAGCAGGTTTTGAGATCGACGTCGTTAGCAGGGTTACCCTTCCGGCTTGGCCTGGGCAGGGTTATGGACGCCATTGGTTATCCTTCAGGGCTCTTAGCTCAATTTGCATCTTGTCCATACTCGGACGCTATATCGTTTTAAAGGTGATTTGGATCTTTGTACTGTAAATCTGTATTCTTGACTCTTTGAGTCGCTGTTGTATATATAAGTTTTGTGGGTTCCATCGAGGACTATTGTGTAATGGTATTACTTCGTTTTCCACCCGCACGCAAGTGCCTGGTGGGCACCTTTGAATCGTTTCTATGCGGGTTTTGGCGGGAAGCGCTGACACTTGCATAGGGCCGATTCTGAAGGTGTTACAGAGTGGTATCAGAGCTCAGCAGTTGCGATACCCCACAAGTCCAGCCTGTAGGATAACCTAGCTAACGGCCGAAGTAGAGTGTCAAAACTATTTTTGCAAAATCGGTTGGATAGTTCTGATTAGGTCTGATTTTACTCCTTACCCCTCTGCTGCTCTCCTCTCACCTCTGCGTGTTTTGAATCCGCTCTCTTCTCCCTCTTCGAGTCCAGGATTTCTCGTGGTTGGGTTCCATCGTACCTTCAGGGTTTCGCTTCCTCCTTTGGTAACGGTGTTGCTACATCTGGTCTTCATGCTGTCCGAGGAACCCTTCGTCTGGTGGACTTCTCTTTGTTCCTTCTCGTGCCTTTCGGTGTTTTCCGACGCGACGACATCATCTACGCTAGATCCGATGCAGAGTCTGCATCACTCCTTTGTTTCTGAACCTCGATTGTCGAGATCTTCAGTCTGATTCTGGGAATGGTTGCACGCTTTTCTACTGATTGTGCAGAGTAATAGTTTGGGTGCGTGATGGATTGGCCCCCATGCCGACTACTCACTCTATTCGCTTGTGTACATTGAAGTGGATGAGAATGCATCGGTTCCCTCTTTCCATCGAAGCTAGAGGTGGCTTTATTTGTCGATACCTCTACCTTCGACCTTTTGTTCCCGGAGTGTTCTCTCGACGATCACGGACAACGACCTCTTGTTAGTGGTGTCGCGAGGATCTACACGATGCGAGAAGATTCAGATCGCCGCCCTTCTTCCCGGTACCATGAGGCGGATCTCGAGGGCGAGATCCATTGTTAGTGGTGTCGAATTGTGGCGCCCCGCAAAAACCACTACTAGAAAATCGCGTTGTTTTTGTGCATTGCATCATCATGACCGCATGCTCATGTCATCATGCCACATTGCATTTGGGCATCGTCATGTCATCTTGCATTTGTTTGCATAAAAATATTTTCGAAAAGCCTATTTTTGTTTTCTAAACGCCCCGTCTTGATTTCAAATTAAAACCCGGGTCTCCGGAATATTTTGCTTTGTCTACCAACGGTTTTCAAAAGCCCCGATTTAAATATTAAAACATTTATTTTATTTTTAGGGGCAGCCGTACCGGGTCGATCCGACCTAGTCGGCCACCCCCAGTACAAAACCAGCCTACCCAAAATCTTTTCCTACCCAATCCTAGTCTACCCAAACCCCCTCCACCTCACCCCAACCTATCCTATCACGCCACATCACCCCTGGCCCAAACCCCACCCAACCAACCGCTGCCACCTCACCCCTCCACCTCACCCAAACCACACCACACACGCCAGGCCGAACCCCTCTGCTAGCCGCGTCCACCCCGCGTGGGACTCACGCGGTCAAACCGCGGCCCACCCGCGGGTCCCACCTGCCGCATCCCTGGCCCCACCACCCAAGAGCCGCAATTCCTCTCTCCCTCGTGACGCGTTCTCCCTCTCGTGAAGCGCTCTCCCCTTCCTGCAACTCCGTTGCGCCGCCTGCAAGCTTCCCGATGCTGCGCCTTCCCCGCCGCCCATATCGTGGAGTCCCTGAGACCCGCCGCCTCTCCGTCAGGAGCCTCCGCTCGCCACCGGCCCCTACAGGCCACATCCTCGACGTGACCTCACCGGTGCCGCCTCCTCACCATGCGCCCCCCTCGGCACCGGCCTCCCGCCTTCCCCACGTTCCCCGCCGACAAGCTCTGCCTCGCCTCGCCGCGAGCATCGCCCCTCGCCTTCCTCCACCCGCCGTCCGCGTCGTCTCGTCACCTGTCCGCAGCCGCCTCCTCGACGGAGCATCGCCCTGCCTCCTTGAGGATCTCCGCCCCTCTCCTCTGCTTCCTCCAACCGTCTTCCCCTCGGGCTCATCTTCGTTCCTCCCTGCAGCACCGCTCCCGAGCCGCTGCAGTGCTGTCATGTTCCTGGCCGACGCGAGTCCTCGCTGCCTGGTGCCGCCAAGTACAAGTCAGGGATGTATCGCATCTTTTAATGGTCATGTTCCTATCGCTGGTCAACATATCCCTTTGTGTTCAACGCCAAGGCTAAGTGAAGCTTCTTGTTCGGGGTTCATCTGAAGCTCAATTCTGCCTCGCGAAGATTCCAAGTGAAGAGGACCCGATGAATCACTGAAGCTAATTCAAGACCGTCAACGACACCTGAAGTCAGATCTTCGAGGTCACCGACACGGGACGATAAGACCTCCTTCCCGCATCGATGCCGACGACGTCGCACGCCAAGTTCTTCACCCTGAATGCCAAGACCGACTCGATGGCGCGGACCCGACAAGATCTTCGCAACGACAAGATCGACACCGACCAGGACGAATCCGATGCGCCCCTGACGCCGAACCAAGTCCTTCTTCCAGGATGCGACAAGATCTACTTCCGTTGTCCGAGACCGATCTCGTCGAGCCGTTCTCCCGTCGAACCCTGAGACCAACCCCGAACCCCTCGGAGCCCAAGTTCGCCGAACCCTAATGTGATTCCCTATCCGAGACCCCATTATTTTATAATATGACATTATCAACTGATGCATATTAAATTGTTCATGCATGCATACTTGTCTGTGGTTTGGGGGCATTATGCCGATTCACCGCATAATTAAATATGGAGTCTATATGCGGGATATCTTTGTCTTATTCCGGACTCCATTTATGTTGGCATAGCGAACCGAAGCCATGTTTTGTCTTGCTAATCCAACATTTAATTTGCGGGGTAGATAAATAACTTGAACCTATTAATTGGTTGTCGGGACCCCGGTTCCGCTTAATATTGCCTAATTGCATCGCATCTTTGCCATGTCATACATCATACATGCATCATGCCGATCTTTTGCCGTAGTATTAAATAGTGCATCCGGTGTTTCTTCTAGTGCTTTGCTTCTTCACGGACTAGGCCGATGAGTTGATGCGAGTGTCGACCCGATCTTTGGATGAACCTTCGGCAATGTTTTCAGGCGAGCACCTCCCCCTTCTACCTATCTTACTTTTATAGTATTTATTCCCTCCTGTTGATCTATTGCTATCTGTGTTGCGATGCTATAGTTTTCGTACCCGTGATATCCCTTGCAGCCTTATATTGCCTTGGACACATCCTCTTACCTGTTGATTGGTAGATAGTTGGACTCGCGCGTCGTAGTCGCTTGCTCAAGTGCTGTTGCGTGTCGTCAAATACCACAGTGTTGGAGTTTGCCGCATGTTTAATGTTGGATATGATCATGGCTTTAATTATCGTTTAATAACTAAAATTGAAGTAGGTAATGCAGAGGCACAGGTGGGCAATAGATGTTATTTGGTTATTAACCGTCCACTTGTGTCCCGTAGGACCCCGAGTTCTTGACACTGTTCCGAGATCGAGCGCGCTAACCACATGTGGGATGTATGGGCACCCCATCGATTTAGTACCTGATTTCAAAGTACTGTACTGGGGCCACAAGTAGTTTGGGGCTTTATTACTATTCTGTACTTATGCCATACTTTACTGCTTTATTTAAATTGTGCGAGGTACTGCACCTGTACTGTTTAGGTCCGTGACACGTTTTCGCTATATCGACAAGCCCAGTCATCTTTTCGGGTTCCCAGTCGTTTACAGCCGTCTACACAAACCCTGAGTCCGTCTCGGAGACCGGCCGACTTCGTTGCGGGTAGCTTAGTGGGGTGGCCCCCATGTACTTGCTTTGGGTCTGGGAAACGTCATGACTTAGGCCCCGCCGACATACCGATGGGTGTATGTTAACTGATCTGGCAAAAAGGGTCGAAGTGCGTGTGGATACTTTGGTGCACCCCTGCAGGGTTAAATCTTTTCGAAAAGCCGTGTCCGCGGTTATGGACGACTTGGAGCACAGTTCTCGATCATAGACAACTATAACTAAAGTTTACTGCTATAATCTGACTTGTATCCGATATGACTAGTAATCAGCTTCACTGCAACGGAATGGCTAAATAAAAGTACCAACAACTGCTAGGTTTGGGATATCTCATGCTAATTGTATCTGACTAGTAAGTGTTGCAACTACAACGGAATGGTTAACTAAAACTGCCCACTGCTTATTATATCAGGATGACTCATGCCATCTTTATTTGACTAGTAATTGCCGCAACTATAACGGAATGAATAAAACTGCCAACGATGTGAGTTCCTCGGTTGACTTCCTCGTTTGGTCTCGAGGGGGAAACACCAAGATGGGTATGTTTGGTGGTAGTATCAGGTTGGTTCCGAATAGGTCTTTCTTACCCCTCTCTGATAGCCGCTAGTTGTATCGAGTCTCTATAGGTTGTTTAGTGCATGCTGCCGCTGCCGCTTCAGTCCACCATACCTATGTAGGCGAGGACCGCCGAATTCTAGCCTCGCCGTGTACTGGCCTCAGTACTGACGCTCCTCTTTTTCCTTTGCCCTTTGTCGGCACCCCTTTTGTTTTAGCAGGTTTTGAGATCGACGTCGTTAGCAGGGTTACCCTTCCGGCTTGGCCTGGGCAGGGTTATGGACGCCATTGGTTATCCTTCAGGGCTCTTAGCTCAATTTGCATCTTGTCCGTACTCGGACGCTATATCGTTTTAAAGGTGATTTGGATCTTTGTACTGTAAATCTGTATTCTTGACTCTTTGAGTCGCTGTTGTATATATAAGTTTTGTGGGTTCCATCGAGGACTATTGTGTAATGGTATTACTTCGTTTTCCACCCACACGCAAGTGCCTGGTGGGCACCTTTGAATCGTTTCTATGCGGGTTTTTGCGGGAAGCGCTGACACTTGCATAGGGCCGATTCTGAGGGTGTTACACAGCCCGTGTAGATGGCAGGCCGATGGAGCCCAAGAAGGCCGCAGACAAATTTGTACGTCAGGCCGGAGTTCTTGTTAGGGACCAAATCCCAATCATAATTGAAAATTGGAATAAGCCAAAGAAGGGCGACGGTACCTTTGTCGATGACAGATCCAAAGAAACGCTTTGGAATTCGTTGTTGGTAAATTTCACCCTTCCGCCAGAGGAGGATGAAAACAACCCGGTTATAAAGGAAAAGGTCAAAGAGTGGACTCTAAAGAAGATGGCTGACGCTTTCCGCAACTGGAAGACAAAATTGAACAAATTTGTCAAATCTGGCGAGACTCCAAATTTCGAAGACGCATATTATGCGAAGATAAGACCTCACTGGCCCGAATTTGAGACATATAAAAAGTGCTATAGCTAAAAAGAGGTCAGAAACCAATACGCTTAATGCCCTGAAGAAGGAATATCACCAGAGGACGGGGTCAGGTGGCTACATATCTCAGAGGCCTAAGTGGGAGGAAGCTGAGAAGGCCCTGCGCGAGAGAGGGATCACACCCCAGACAGATGGGTGGGACCTACGTGCAAAGACTTGGTTCTACGGAATCGGGGCAAGGTTGGACCCAGAAACAGGATTGTGTATCTTCCCAACCCTCCTTGCCAAACCCGTCACTGAATTCATCACGGCATACGAGGAAACATCCGCCAGGACCTTCCATCCCGACAGAGAGAATGACCAGCTCACACGCGCCATCGGTAAAAAAGAACACCCTGGACATGCACGAGGCACAGGGGGTATGACGTGGAAGGATGGGTTTGCCGACTGGAGCGACTCTTACAGATGGCGCGGCAGAAAAGAAAAAGAGCGTACAGAGCGGATGACACATATAGAACATGCACTTGCGACGCTGTAGGCGCAAGTGAATGCACAACAGAGCCATCAAGCTACCGGCCCATCTCAGCGACACGAAGAGCCTGCATTGGAAGCTGCCCGCGGCCCAGACTCTGCGCGGAAAAGCAGTGTGGCTTCCACGGAGAACGTGTAGCCCACGCTTGAAATGATGGGTCCTCGATACCCCGTGGATTAGATCACGGAGAGCGAACATGCTGAGCTGCATGTGAGATTAATGGGCTTATCCATTAAGGTGGCTGTCGGCTATGCCTTACCTCCTGTAGCTGGTGGAACTTACCACTGCCGACCGATTCCAGATGGCTATGCTATTGTCGGGGTGGATGAGGTTGTGAAGGAATATGAGGAAGCACAGCTTGACCATGATACAGGTGAAGGGGAAACTCAACTCAAATTGATAGTGAAAACAACCATTCTTTGGAAGAAGGAACACATTGTGCTTCCAAATTGGAGGTCACTGGCACCCCCGCCGTCTCCGCAGCGTCAGCAGTCTGAGCCGCTTCAGCTATCTCCTGCGCGGCAGCCATCTCCGGCGCGGCAGCCATCTCCGGCCCGTCAGCCATCTCCTGCGCGGCAGCCATCTCCGGCCCGTCAGCCATCTCCGGTGCTTCAGCCATCTCCTCAGCGTAAGCGGAAGAGCACTGCCACGAGGAGCATCAGTAGCACTGCCACAAAGAAATCCGCAGGAAACCGTACGCCAAAGAGTTCAAAAAACTACGTCCCGCAGCCTTCCGCCAAGCCATTGCCGGTTTTACCGTGGAATCGCAGCGACGAGGAGACCAATAGGATCTCGGAAGAACAGGTCAAGAAATTCTTTGCACCTAGACGGGCCGAGCCAAAGGAGAAAATAGATCCGGCGGTGGTGGAGAAGTTTTACAATAATCTTTTGAAACCTGAAACCCCACTTGTGCCAGACTACGAGCGCCAGATTTTGAAGGCGGATGCAAGGCGCCGTAGGGAGACTGAAAGTAGCAGTCGTGAGGCACCCCAGAAAACAGTTCCCATGCTCGGAGAGCAGGAAAACCAATCATGTGCCCCGCTCCAAATGTTCGACACACGAGACGCTCCTCCCGTAAATGATTACGAGGCAGAGCTACAAAGAAAGGCCAATGAGATGGGGATGACTTACATTGCATACTTGAACGTCATGGGAGACAACTTGCCCAAATGCGATGCCAACCCCATACAGCCATGGAAGTATGGGAAGAATCTCGTCAAGAAATAGGAGCTCAAGACTCTACCAACAAAGATGCGAAAATTGCACAAGTGGTACCTTCATTTCTGCAAGACGAGAAAGGTAGAATGGATCACGGCGCATATAAGAGATGATATTTTCTTCTGCGGAGATGACGCGATTGACTTCAACATTCAAGACTTGCATTTTCTATTCAATCAGAAGGAACTCGACAAAGCTGCCATCAGCCTTTATTGTGTGTAAGTACTATTTCTATAATTTATATCTCATCTCATTCACTTTATTAATTGCATGTATATATATATGCTCACCATATATGTATATACTATTATGCAGGAAAAAGGTTATGGAATGCAGGAAAGGAGGCCCTTTTGACATTGGGTTCGTTGACCCAAATAGAGTTCATGAAGAAGTGGTAGAAACCAAACCCGGGCAAACAGAAGATTACTTGCTAACGTCTTTACTGAGACAACAAACCAAAAGGGAAATTCTATTGCCTTACAACTTCTCGTGAGTACTGTTACCCTCTCTCTTGTACACATTCTATTTCAGCTTACTCGATGTTAAGTGTAACTGATGATGAGTTATGCGTGCGTAGGTTCCACTTTATTCTGCTAGTCATTCAACCCGACTCAGGAAAAGTCCTTGTCATGGACTCGTTACGAAAAGAAAAAGAGATATGGGCAAACTTTAGAGAGATGCTCCAGAGGTAATTTCAATCATATTATCGCACTAGATCGGCAACTTTTGTGACAATAAGTAATTAATTACTCCTTTATCCATTTTCTTTGTCGAACAGGGTTTGGAAAAGGTTCACGGGTAGGGCCGTGGGTGAATGGTCAGAAGAACTAAAATTTGTAGACCAAAATGTAAGTAATACTAGCTAGCTTCCAATTCCATTATATCATGCTTTATTGATTATTATTTTGATTGAACTCTCTATTCTCGTAAAGTGCGCGCATCAGGGACACGGCAATAACTTATGTGGGTCCTATGTTTGTGAATTCATTCGCAACACGATATATGCGACGGGCCAAGCCGCACTAGAACAACTTAGAGTAAGTAAACAAAGTCCGCAACATTATTTTATTACCATCAATTGTGTTGAGTTTTATTCTTATATATATATATTGACGGCCCATTCTTCATATATATTCAGATCGAACGGATGCGGGACCAAATCCTACCATTTGAACGCATACGAGCCATTCAAGAGGAATTGGCGGGGTTCATACTTGATGAGGTCGTCACGCCTGGCGGAGAACTCTTTAGATATCCACCAAAATGAACGATGACGATGTATGTGCCGATGACGATGTATGTGCCGATGACGATGTTTGTGTATAATAATAGTTGCTTAATTATTCATGTACTCGTATGTATCGATGACGATTTATGTGTATACCGCTCCCGATCGATTCCCCCTCGCTCCTCCCCCTCCCGTAGAAATACGCCCAGAACGGGGCAGAGGCAGAAGTCTGCCGCGGCAGAGATTTAGGCCGTTTTCCTGTCGCGGCAGAACTCTGCCGCAGCAGGAAAACGGCCTAAATCTCTGCCGCGGCAGAAGAACCTTTAACACCGGTTGCAGATACGAACCGGTGTTAAAGGGGGGGCTGAGGCCTGCGGCAGCCCCACGTGCGCCACCCTTTAACACCGGTTCGTATAAGAACCGGTGTTAAAGGCCCCCCCTCTAACATCGAACCCTCAACAGCGGTTGGGGAACCGCTGTTAGAGGGCCCTCCCAACCGGAGTTAAAGGGGGGGCTCTGCATTAGTGTATGCATCAACGAGAATACGAGATGAAGCATCTCCACTCGTTGCCCGTTTCTAGGCCAAAAATCCGGACCTAACTAGTTTTCGGCATGGAAACGCCCACCTTTTCACTCGCGTTTCTAGGCCGAGTTTCTATATCGGCTTTTTTCCGCCCAAATTCGGCTCTAATTCGATCAGCTTTTGTCGTAGTTCGGCATAATATGAATACAGAGCAATGTTTGGCCTAGTTCGGCATGAATTTGAACATAGTTCAGCATAAAATTAAACATAGCTCAACATACAATGATAAAATACAATATATTTCGGCCTAGTTTGGCCAATTCATGCTTGACATCTACGTGTTGTCCCTACGTATCCATAGGTGCTCAACCAGATCATCCTGTAGTTGCTGATGCACTACCGGATCTCAGATCTCCTAACGCATGGCGATGAAGGCAGCCTAGGTTGGAGGCGCCTGGTGATCAGGCTCTGCAAGATGTCCCTGTCTGTAGTATGACTCGTTATGCTCGACCAAACTCACTGGGTCCTTCCTCTCATCCTCAATGATCATGCTGTGCAAGGTCACATCTCCTCCTTGTCGGAGTCCATGGCCGACCCGGGAAAACGCCGAACACTTTGGCAGACGAGGTAGCGGGATCACGAAGTGAAGCCGAGCTACGATGAAGCTTGGGCGGCTAAAGATGGCCTAGGCCGAGGGGGAAGGGGCGGTGTAACACCCTCAAAATCGGACCTATGCAAGTTTTAGCGAAACCCGCCAAACCCGCATAGAAACGATTCAAAGGTGCCCACCAGGCACTTGCGTGCGGGTGGAAAACGAAGTAATAACATTACACAACAGTCCTCGATGGGACCCACAGGACAGATATATATACAACAGCGACTCAAAGAGTCAAGAATACAGATATACGGTACAAAGATCCAAATCACCTTGAAAATGATAGAGCGTCCGACTACGGACAAGATGCAAATGGGGCTAAGAGCCCTGAACAATAACCAATGGCGTCCATAACCCTGCCCAGGCCAAGCCGGAAGGGTAACCCTGCTAACGACGACGATCTCAAAACCTGCTTAAACAAAAGGGGTGCCGACAAAGGGCAAAGGAAAAAGAGGAGCGTCAGTACTGAGGCCAGTACACGGCGACACTAGAATTCGGCGGTCCTCGCCTACATAGGTATGGTGGACTGAGCGGCAGCGGCATCATGCACTAAACAACCTATAGAAACTCGATACAACTGGCGGCTATCAAAGAGGGGTGAGAAAGACCTATTCGGATCCAACCTGATACTATCATCAAACAAACCCATCCTGGCGTTTCCCCCTCGAGACCAAACGAGGAAGTCAACCGAGGAACTCACACAGTTGGCAGTTTTATTTATTCAGTTCTCATTGCAGCAATTACTAGTCAGGTATAGATAATCGTCCTGATAAAATAAACAGTGGTCCGTTTTAGTTAACCATTCCGTTATAGTTACGGCACTTACTAGTCAGATACAAGTAGCATGAGATAACCCAAAACTCAGCAGTTGTTGGTACTTTTATTCAGCCATTCCGTTGTAGTTGCAATACTTACTAGTCAGGTACAATGGTCGCAAGCGACACTCCAAACAAGCAATTGTGGGCAGTATTAATTAGCCATTCCATTATAGTGAAGCTGATTACTAGTCATTATAAAGTCAAATTTATAGCAATAAACTTTAGTTATGCTTGTCTATGGTCGAGATACTGTGCTCCAAGTCGTCCATAACCGCGGACACGGCTTTCAGAAAGTTTTACCCGGCCGGGGTGCACCAATAGCAACACACACTCGATCAACCTCGGAAAAACCAAATCAAAACCCAACGAGGCCTTCACGACAAAGCAATCACAGGATTCAGAAATATTTCAGGGGGCCACCCCATTAAGCTACCCGCAACGAAGTAAGCTAGCTCCGAGACGGACTCAAGGTCTGGGTATACGGCTGTGAACGACTGGGAACCCAAAACTGGGCTTGTCGACACCGCGGAATCGTGTCCCGATCCTAAACAGTACAGTGTGCTATCCATCGCACAATTTAAATAAAGCAGTAAAGCATGGCATAAGTACAGGATCGTAAATAAAACCTCAAACTAGTTTGTGGCCCCCAGAAATAAGACTGAATCAAGCTCTGGCTCAGGGGGGTCCCATATACCTCCCGGATGTGGATAGCGCGATAAATCAAGGAACATGTATCAAGTACTCGGGGTCCTACGGGACACAAGTGGGCGTTCGGAAACCAAATATTTTCTATCACCCACCGATGCCTCTGCTTACTTCAATTTTAGTTGTTAAACAGGAATTAAAGTGAACGGTAAGTAAAGCTATGATCATCTCCAACATCAACACGCGGGAATACATCAACAACTGTGGCACTGGACGACACCACAACAGCACTTGAGCAAGCGACTACGACGCGCAAGTCCAACTATCTACCAAACAACAGGTAATAGGATGTGTCCAAGGCAATATAGGGCTGCACGGTATATCACAGGTTCGGAAACTAAAGCATCGCAACAAAGATAGCAATAGATCAACAGGAGGGAATAAATACTATAAAAGTAAGATAGGTAGAAAGGGGGAGATGCTCGCCTGAAAACATTGCCGAAGGTTCAACCGAAGATCGGGTCGACACTCGCATCAACTCAACGGCCTTATCCGCGAAGAGCCAAAACACTAGAATAAACACCGGATGCAATATTTAATACTACGGCAAGAGATCGGCATGATGCCTGTATGATGTATGGCATGGCAAAGGTGCGATGCAATTAGGTCATATCAAGCAGAACCGGGGTCCCGACAATTAATTAGGTGGTTCATGTTATTTATTTACCCCGCAATTCAAATGTTGTTTTAACATGGCAAAAGATAGCACCGGTTCGCTACACAAGTTTAAATGAGGCCGATATGAGTCTAGATTTGCCCGCATATGGCCCCATATTTAATTATGAGGTGAATCGGCATAAGGCCCCCAAACCACATGAATGTATGCATGCAAGATGAACAATTAAATATGCAACAATTTATATAGTTGACCATTTATAAATTAGGGTTCTCGGATAAGAGGTCACACATAAGGGTTCGGCAGATCTTGGGGATCCGGGGGTTCGGGGTTCGGCGGGGTCCAGGGTTCGACGGGATCGTTCTCGGACTCCGGGGTTAGGGTCTCGGATCGGGGTAGTAGATCTTGTCGCGCGAGCGTCGGTATTTCCAGAAAGGAGAACTTGTCGTCCAGGGTCTCGGTGTCCGAGGTGAAGTACTCGGCGTCCTCGAGGGAGTACTTGGTTTGATGTCAGGGCGCATTGGGTCCGCCCTGGTCGATGTCGTTCTTGTCGCATTCGCGGCCTTCGGGTCATGTCGACGGTCATGGCGTTCGGGATGAAGTACTTGTCGTTCTCGCGGCGGTCTTGGCGTTCCCGGAGGAAGTACTTGTCGTTTCCGTGTAGGCGTCCTCGGTGTTGGGGAAGATCTTGAGGTTCTAACTTGGGCGTCGTGGACGGACTTGGTTCATCGTCGGGACTCGTCGGGACCAGTCTTCGGGGTTCCGACACCATCGCCCTCGGGATCGATGACGAACTTGGGATCCGTGAAGGAGACCTTGCATGCGTCCTAGGGGCTTTCGAGTGGTCTTCGGAAGATCTTGCGTTAGGCGGTTCTCGTCGGGATTGGAGAAACCAAACATCACCAACACGCATCATACATCACCATACTTCACCACAACAGCCGAGAAGAAGCAGAAGCAAAGATGCACGAGCAGCAGGCACAAAACCAACAAAGGTATAGCAGTAGCGCACGGGGCCATGTCCATTCGGGCATTAGCTCGAGCACCTGGCAGGAACCAGAGAAGCGGGAAGCGGATCCGGTGGTGGAGGACGGGGACGAGGGCGACGGAGCTCCTGGGCTTGCCGCGCTTGCACAGGAGGAGAAGGAGAGCGGTGGCAGAGCCCGCGTCCGGCGGCGGGGCAGCGAAGGTTGCGGACCGGTGGCGTCCGGCGAGAGAGCTGGCGGGGCGGACGGCCGGAGCGGAGGGAGGCCGACGCTGCAGGAAGCGCTCGGGGGCGATGCGCCAGAGGGAGGCGACGGAGACGACGGGCGAGGCCCAGACGAGGCGGAGCGGCGGAGGCGGGAACCGGCGAGGCAGAGGCGACGAGAGGCGGAGGGGGACGCGCGGGTCGCGGGCGGGGCGGACCGGCAGCGGACGGCGCGAGCGGAGGCGGCCGGCGCGGGGCGAGCCGGAGGAGGCGGCGGGGCAGACGGATGTGGCGACGGCGGCGCCAAAGGGGAAGGGCGAGGTGCGGGGCTCGCGAGCGGAGAGGGAGGAGCAGGGCGGCGACGCCGGGAGGGGGAAAGGCGATGCCGGCGGTGGGGAAGAGGGGAGCCTGGCGCGGCGGCGGGAGGAGGACCGCGTCGGGCGGAGCCGAGGGTGAGGAGCCGGGGTGGGGAACGAGCGGAGGGAGGGGAGGCTCGCAGGCGTCGGGGCCGAAGGAAGCAGGGCGGCGCGGCGGCATGTGGTGGAGGCAGAGGTTGGGGAAGAGGAACGAGGGAGAGAGGGAGAGGAGGATGTCGGGGGGAGGAGAGGATCGTGGGGGTCAGGGTGGGGCCACGGGGCAGGTCGGGCAGGGGTGTTGGGGGAGTGTGGCGTGCGTGTGTGCGTCGTGTGCATGTGAGGGAGGGAAGAGGGAGTAGGTGGCGGCATAGGATTGGTAGAGGGGAGGGAGAGGGTGAGGTGGCGGTCACAGATTGGTTCGGGTGATGTGGAGGGGGGTGTGGGTAGATAGGTTGGTAGGTTTAGGAATAAGGGGTGGACCGATTATATTTTCTGGGGTGGTCATTCGGGTCATTCGGCCCGTTCGACTGCCCCACTAAAATAATATAATTAAATTATTTATTTCAACCAGCGCTTTTGCAATCCGACAGCGGACAAAACAAAATAATCCGGGGACCCGGTTTTGATGTTTGAATAAAGATGGGGCGTTTTAGAAAACAAAACGGGCTTTGCGAAAATAGTTTTATGCAAACAATGCATGATGATGACGATGCAATGCACAAATTTAACGCGATTTTCTAGTAGTGGTTTTGCGGGATGCCACAATTCGACACCACTAACAAGGGATCTCGCCCTCGAGATCCGCCTCATGGTACCGGAAAGAAGGTCGGTGATCTGCGTCTTCTCGCTTCGTGTAGATCCTCGCGACACCACTAACGAGGGTTCCTTCTTCATCTGGAAATCGGCGGCACCACCAACAAAGGGTCGTTGTTCCTGATCGTCGAGAGAACACTCCGGAGAAACAAAGGACGAAGGTAGAGGTATCAACAAATAAAGCCACCTCTAGCTTCCGTGGACGGAGTAAAACTGCTGGATCCACTGATTCGACGTACAAGAGCGAATGATACGAGTAGTGGTATGGTAGCTACTCCATCCCGCACTCAAACCATTACTCTGCACACGAATAGGCGGATTATGCAACCAACTCTCGGAATTAGACTGAAGATCTCGACATGCGAGGTTCGGAAACAAAGGAGTGATGCAGACTCTGCATCGGATCTGGCGTGGATGATGTCGTCGCGTCGGAAAACACCGGAAGGCACAAACAAGGAACAAAGAATGGTACCACAGTAGACGGATTCCTCGGATAGCATGAAGACCGGATGTCGCAACACCGTTACCAAAGGAGGAAGCAAAACCCTAAAGGTACGACGGAAACCCAACCGCGAGAATTCCTGGACACAAAGAAAAAGACGAGAGCGGATTCAAAACACGTAGAGGTAAGAGGAGAACAGCAGAGGGGTAAGGAGTAAAATCAGACCTAATCAGAGCTATCCAACCGATTTTGCAGAAATAGTTTTGACACTCTACTTCGGCCGTTAGCTAGGTTATCCTACAGGCTGGACTTGTGGGGTATCGCAACTGCTGAGCTCTGATACCACTCTGTAACACCCTCAAAATCGGACCTATGCAAGTTTTAGCGAAACCCGCCAAACCCGCATAGAAACGATTCAAAGGTGCCCACCAGGCACTTGCGTGCGGGTGGAAAACGAAGTAATAACATTACACAACAGTCCTCGATGGGACCCACAGAACAGATATATATACAACAGCGACTCAAAGAGTCAAGAATACAGATATACGGTACAAAGATCCAAATCACCTTGAAAATGATAGAGCGTCCGACTACGGACAAGATGCAAATGGGGCTAAGAGCCCTGAAGAATAACCAATGGCGTCCATAACCCTGCCCAGGCCAAGCCGGAAGGGTAACCCTGCTAACGACGACGATCTCAAAACCTGCTTAAACAAAAGGGGTGCCGACAAAGGGCAAAGGAAAAAGAGGAGCGTCAGTACTGAGGCCAGTACACGGCGAGACTAGAATTCGGCGGTCCTCCCCTACATAGGTATGGTGGACTGAGCGGCAGCGGCAGCATGCACTAAACAACCTATAGAAACTCGATACAACTGACGGCTATCAAAGAGGGGTGAGAAAGACCTATTCGGATCCAACCTGATACTATCATCAAACAAACCCATCCTGGCGTTTCCCCCTCGAGACCAAACGAGGAAGTCAACCGAGGAACTCACACAGTTGGCAGTTTTATTTATTCAGTTCTCGTTGCAGCAATTACTAGTCAGGTATAGATAATCGTCCTGATAAAATAAACAGTGGTCCGTTTTAGTTAACCATTCCGTTATAGTTACGGCACTTACTAGTCAGATACAAGTAGCATGAGATAACCCAAAACTCAGCAGTTGTTGGTACTTTTATTCAGCCATTCCGTTGTAGTTGCAATACTTACTAGTCAGGTACAATGGTCGCAAGCGACACTCCAAACAAGCAATTGTGGGCAGTATTAATTAGCCATTCCATTATAGTGAAGCTGATTACTAGTCATTATAAAGTCAAATTTATAGCAATAAACTTTAGTTATGCTTGTCTATGGTCGAGATACTGTGCTCCAAGTCGTCCATAACCGCGGACACGGCTTTCAGAAAGTTTTACCCGGCCGGGGTGCACCAATAGCAACACACACTCGATCAACCTCGGAAAAACCAAATCAAAACCCAACGAGGCCTTCACGACAAAGCAATCACAGGATTCAGAAATATTTCAGGGGGCCACCCCATTAAGCTACCCGCAACGAAGTAAGCTAGCTCCGAGACGGACTCAAGGTCTGGGTATACGGCTGTGAACGACTGGGAACCCAAAACTGGGCTTGTCGACACCGCGGAATCGTGTCCCGATCCTAAACAGTACAGTGTGCTATCCATCGCACAATTTAAATAAAGCAGTAAAGCATGGCATAAGTACAGGATCGTAAATAAAACCTCAAACTAGTTTGTGGCCCCCAGAAATAAGACTGAATCAAGCTCTGGCTCAGGGGGGTCCCATATACCTCCCGGATGTGGATAGCGCGATAAATCAAGGAACATGTATCAAGTACTCGGGGTCCTACGGGACACAAGTGGGCGTTCGGAAACCAAATATTTTCTATCACCCACCGATGCCTCTGCTTACTTCAATTTTAGTTGTTAAACAGGAATTAAAGTGAACGGTAAGTAAAGCTATGATCATCTCCAACATCAACACGCGGGAATACATCAACAACTGTGGCACTGGATGACACCGCAACAGCACTTGAGCAAGCGACTACGACGCGCAAGTCCAACTATCTACCAAACAACAGGTAATCGGATGTGTCCAAGGCAATATAGGGCTGCACGGTATATCACAGGTTCGGAAACTAAAGCATCGCAACACAGATAGCAATAGATCAACAGGAGGGAATAAATACTATAAAAGTAAGATAGGTAGAAAGGGGGAGATTCTCGCCTGAAAACATTGCCGAAGGTTCAACCGAAGATCAGGTCGACACTCGCATCAACTCAACGGCCTTATCCGCGAAGAGCCAAAACACTAGAATAAACACCGGATGCAATATTTAATACTACGGCAAGAGATCGGCATGATGCCTGTATGATGTATGGCATGGCAAAGGTGCGATGCAATTAGGTCGTATCAAGCGGAACCGGGGTCCCGACAATTAATTAGGTGGTTCATGTTATTTATTTACCCCGCAATTCAAATGTTGTTTTAACATGGCAAAAGATAGCACCGGTTCGCTACACAAGTTTAAATGAGGCCGATATGAGTCTAGATTTGCCCGCATATGGCCCCATATTTAATTATGAGGTGAATCGGCATAAGGCCCCCAAACCACATGAATGTATGCATGCAAGATGAACAATTAAATATGCAACAATTTATATAGTTGACCATTTATAAATTAGGGTTCTCGGATAAGAGGTCACACATAAGGGTTCGGCAGATCTTGGGGATCCGGGGGTTCGGGGTTCGGCGGGGTCCAGGGTTCGACGGGATCGTTCTCGGACTCCGGGGTTAGGGTCTCGGATCAGGGTAGTAGATCTTGTCGCGCGAGCGTCGGTATTTCCGGAAAGGAGAACTTGTCGTCCAGGGTCTCGGTGTCCGGGGTGAAGTACTCGGCGTCCTCGAGGGAGTACTTGGTTTGATGTCAGGGCGCATTGGGTCCGCCCTGGTCGATGTCGTTCTTGTCGCATTCGCGGCCTTCGGGTCATGTCGACGGTCATGGTGTTCGGGATGAAGTACTTGTCGTTCTCGCGGCGGTCTTGGTGTTCCCGGAGGAAGTACTTGTCGTTTCCGTGTAGGCGTCCTCTGTGTCGGGGAAGATCTTGAGGTTCTAACTTGGGCGTCGTGGACGGACTTGGTTCGTCGTCGGGACTCGTCGGGACCAGTCTTCGGGGTTCCGACACCATCGCCCTCGGGATCGATGACGAACTTGGGATCCGTGAAGGAGACCTTGCATGCGTCCTAGGGGCTTTCGAGTGGTCTTCGTAAGATCTTGCGTTAGGCGGTTCTCGTCGGGATTGGAGAAACCAAACATCACCAACACGCATCATACATCACCATACTTCACCACAACAGCCGAGAAGAAGCAGAAGCAAAGATGCACGAGCAGCAGGCACAAAACCAACAAAGGTACAGCAGTAGCGCACGGGGCCATGTCCATTCGGGCATTAGCTCGAGCACCTGGCAGGAACCAGAGAAGCGGGAAGCGGAGCCGGTGGTGGAGGACGGGGACGAGGGCGACGGAGATCCTGGGCTTGCCGCGCTTGCACAGGAGGAGAAGGAGAGCGGTGGCAGAGCCCGCGTCCGGCGGCGGGGCAGCGAAGGTTGCGGACCGGTGGCGTCCGGCGAGGGAGCTGGCGGGGCGGACGGCCGGAGCGGAGGGAGGCCGACGCTGCAGGAAGCGCTCGGGGGCGATGCGCCAGAGGGAGGCGACGGAGACGACGGGCGAGGCCCAGACGAGGCGGAGCGACGGAGGCCGGCGGGGACGACGGAGGCGGGAACCGGCGAGGCAGAGGCGACGAGAGGCGGAGGGGGACGCGCGGGTCGCGGGCGGGGCGGACCGGCAGCGGACGGCGCGAGCGGAGGCGGCCGGCGCGGGGCGAGCCGGAGGAGGCGGCGGGGCAGACGGATGTGGCGACGGCGGCGCCAGAGGGGAAGGGCGAGGTGCGGGGCTCGCGAGCGGAGAGGGAGGAGCAGGGCGGCGACGCCGGGAGGGGGAAAGGCGATGCCGGCGGTGGGGAAGAGGGGAGCCTGGCGCGGCGGCGGGAGGAGGGCCGCGTCGGGCGGAGCCGAGGGTGAGGAGCCGGGGTGGGGAACGAGCGGAGGGAGGGGAGGCTCGCAGGCGTCGGGGCCGGAGGATCAGGGCGGCGCGGCGGCATGTGGTGGAGGCAGAGGTTGGGGAAGAGGAACGAGGGAGAGAGGGAGAGGAGGATGTCGGGGGGAGGAGAGGATCGTGGGGGTCAGGGTGGGGCCACGGGGCAGGTCGGGCAGGGGTGTTGGGGGAGTGTGGCGTGCGTGTGTGCGTCGTGTGCATGTGAGGGAGGGAAGAGGGAGTAGGTGGCGGCACAGGATTGGTAGAGGGGAGGGAGAGGGTGAGGTGGCGGTCACAGATTGGTTCGGGTGATGTGGAGGGGGGTGTGGGTAGATAGGTTGGTAGGTTTAGGAATAAGGGGTGGACCGATTATATTTTCTGGGGTGGTCGTTCGGGTCATTCGGCCCGTTCGACTGCCCCACTAAATTAATATAATTAAATTATTTATTTCAACCAGCGCTTTTGCAATCCGACAGCGGACAAAACAAAATAATCCGGGGACCCGGTTTTGATGTTTGAATAAAGATGGGGCGTTTTAGAAAACAAAACGGGCTTTGCGAAAATAGTTTTATGCAAACAATGCATGATGATGACGATGCAATGCACAAATTCAACGCGATTTTCTAGTAGTGGTTTTGCGGGATGCCACAGGCGGCGACGGCGGCGAGCCTATGTAGAGGTGTGGATACGGCTCGGCGTGGTGGAGCTTCGCCGGCGAAGGCATGGCGACATGGGCAGACGGGGGAGCTCTTCACTGCAGGGGAGGCGAGTGGAAGTAGGGAAATGGGATTGTCTCGCAGACATGGTTGACCCACACCTGTTTTTGCTTCGTCTGGCATTTTCAGGGCGTTCCTGACGCCCTGGGGTCGGCCTGAAAAGTTTAGACGAAACTTGACACAAATCCAGACGAAACCGAGGTCCTACACGACTCGGCCAATTTTCGACGTCCGGATGAAAAAGTCGCCCTGGAAATGACGTTCTTCGAATCCAAGTGGAGATGCTCTAATCTAATTAAAGCTGCAAATAGGAAGATATTCTCATTGCTGTTAGAATTACTTCATAGGAGTAGATAACTTGATTTTGAGTTCAAATTAGAAAGGGTCACTCGTGCAATAAACCAGAAAAGAGACAAATTTAAGGAAAATGATAGGACTCCCCCGGGGGATCGATCCCCGGGTCCTCGTTTTCTACGCGTTCACACTGAGCCCGTCTTGTCATGTATGCTGCAGCCTTTATTTTCTACGTGTCCGTACTGGCCCAATAAGCAGCTTTGTCACGTACGCTGCAGCCCGTCGCTCGCACGCGCCTGCAGATCGCATATCCGCCACGCTCCGGCCCGCCTCTTGGTCGCGCCGCCTCGTCTGCTGTCCGAGCTGCCCTGCCTGCAAGTCGCGCCGCCACGTCGCCCCGCCTGCTGGCCGCGCCTCCCCACCTGTAGGTCGCGCAACCACGTGCCCCTAGCCGTTGCAGCCCGCACCCCGTGCCGCCTCAGCTCTCGCCGCCACGTCCCCCATCGGCTCCAGGGAGATGGAGCCACCCTCCATGGCTGCCGTCCTAGGGAGCCTCGCTGTTGTGCCTCCTTGAAAATCTCGCCCCGCCCCGAGTTGCTACATACGGCGTCAAGACTTGCTACATATGGTCGAGAGTGGTGCTCCAAGCGGCATGGAGGTTTGCTACCAGACGACAATGAAGAGTCGTGATGCGATGTGTCTTTGAGATTTTGCTACAGGGCGATGCTACAATAGTAGCAATTTTTTGCTATTTCTGTTCTATGTTTTTGCTATAATAGCACAAAATATTTTCTACAATATTTTTGATGAAAGTGCTAGCAAAATCGGTTTTGCTACAGCAGCCACCTGCGATATCTCCGGCGATATCGTCTTTTTGCTACATTAGCATATTGTTTTTCTACCACGGTTTTGCGGTTTTGCTATAATAACGTAAAATTTTTGCTACACGGTCTCCAGCGAGGTCTACCGGCGAATACCTCCGGCGTGTCTCCGGCAAGGTCAGATATGCTACATTAGCACAATTTTTTTGCTACACGATCGCCTGCGAAGTCGCCGGCGAGGTTCAATCTGTTTTTCTATTTTTTTCGATCAAACCATTTTTTGCTACATATAGCAAAAGCGGAACTATTTGTAGCAAAAACGGATATGTTTGTTGCAAAAGTGGGATTAAGGGTTTTTTAGGGGACACGTGTTGGCAGGAGGACCCGGGGGATTTTAAAGAATTATCCCCCGGGGACGTGTAGTACGACCCCAAATTTAATTGGGACACTGACCCATGCTAGAAGATTACGCGTCTTAGCTTTTTTTTTACAAGGGGAGAGGTCTAGAAAAACCCCGGTGCTACCTTTATATCCTAGATGGTGGGTACAAATTACAAGCATGTCCAATACATCTAAGAAAATAAAACGAGGACCTGCGAATAAGCAAGGAAGACCCTAAAATTTCTAGGAAAAAATGCAATCGGGTCCGTTACCCTCTCCACCGCAACAGAGCCGCAGCCGCCGGCCACCTCCAGCCTGCGGGGGACAAACCACTTGGAAGGAAGAAGATGCAGAACGCCGGCGCCAGGCTCGACAAAGGCCTCCATCTTGGAGGTTGAAGAAAACACGCCCTCCTGGCGTTTAACAGGCCCTTCATGGCCGAGATTGTCGGTGGCAGTCGAGGCGACCGAGCAGCCTCCATGGCCGGCCGGGAAGAACACAAGCCTGCGACCGTCGAGCAACCTCGGGGTGTACACCGTCTTACTTTTATTGCTAGGAGCATCAACCCTCCCCACCATATTTCCCTCTGACCATCGGAGAAGAACATCGAGAGGACAAGCCCTATAACGACCAAGATCCAGATGGATGGATCCGTCCGTCCACTCCAACTACCGGGCAAAAAGCCCACAACCGGCCTAGCACCGAGACTACTAGCTAACCTACCTACTCCTACGCCTCCCCTCCGCCCCTACCCGTTGGCGGCGCCGGCGTGAGGGAATTCGGTTCAGCCAGACTCACAGGGGGGTGCTCTCAGTTACCGTAGAGGGAGAGGAGAGGAGGGGGGAGAGGTTCTGTGCGTCTTTGCTTTCTTGGACGCGTCCCTGGCCTCCTCGTTCTGCTGCTTGTCGGGGAAGTGGGCCGCCGTGTCCCCATGGTACCGGTTGACATGGTTATACCCCATGGGTACACGACCTTAGCATACCTGGTCCAGCCCAAGGAAGGCCCACGAGCATATACACGGCCCATGAAGACTTTCGGGTGGCCCAAGCCCATGACGTCTTCGGATCCTTGGAGAGCAAGACTATATTAGATAGAATGTTCAAAAGGGCAAACCCTAAATCTGTAACCAACTCGGTCTGTGCCCGGTACCTGCCTACCTCTATATAAAGGCTAGGAGGGCACGATGAGGAGGGCACTTCGCATACCACCGCATACACACCTTCACGCCAGATTGCATCTGCGCACCCCTGTAACTTTCGGTTCCGCCGTAATCAAGAGCAGACAAGCAGGAGTAGGGTTTTCCCTCCGGGGTCCTAAACCTGGGTAAACCTCGTGTTCCCGTGTTGCTTGTTTGCTAACCATTCCGCAATCTCTAGCATCCCCATATTCTCCAAAACCCAAACTCATAACAATGGGCATTGACGAGATTAAACCTCGTCAATTGGCGCCGTTTGTGGGAACTGAGGGCGCTGATTGTGCGATCGTGACAGTCCCAACCAAAGCGATCTACAACTCTTTGGCGACGGAGAGCCATCTCCTCTTCGGCGCTTTCGACTTCACCGCCCACTCGCTAGCCACCCTGAAGGACTTTGACCCGTTGGCGATGGGCTCGAGATCCTATTCGGGAGTTTCTGCTTCCAGGTGGGGCAGACCGGCACTCTCCGCCTCCCAGAGCGGGTGCCCCTGCCATCGATCAGGCCCGCCTTGTGGGCTCCGTGTTGGAGATATGCCCTAGAGGCAATAATAAATGTGGTTATTATTATATCTTTGTGTTTATGATAAATGTTTACATTCATGCTATAATAGCATTAACAAGGAAACATTGATACTTGTGTGATTTGTAAACTTAATTTGAACTCCCTAGTATAGCCTCTATACATCACTAGCTTGTTGGTTGATAAATGATTGTGGTTTCCCTATCATGAACATTGAGATGTTATCAACAACAAGATCATATCGTTAGGATAATGATATGATGGACATACTCCTATAGATAAGCGTAGCATAAAGATCAAGCCATTTCAATAGTTCAATTGCTATATGCTTTCTGATACATAGTAACCTAATTCCTTCGACCATGAGATCATGCATATCACCTTTACCGGATGGATGCTTTGATGACATCAAACACCACACCGTAACTGGGTGGCTATAAAGGTGGCATTGAGTGTTCGGAAAGTATTGGTTGAGACACATGGATCAAGAGTGGGATTTGTCCATCCATATGACGGATAGATATACTCTGGGCCCTCTCGGTGAAATGTCATCCAATTAGCTTGCAAGCATGTGACTGGCTCACAAGGGATCACATATCACGGGAACGAGAAAAGAGTACTTATCGGTAACGAGGTTGAACTAGGTATGCAGAGATACCGACGATCATAACCTCGGATAAGTAAACTATCGTGAGACAAAGGGAAATTGGTATCGTATGTAAGTGGTTCATTCGATCGCAAAGTAATCGTAGAAATATGTGGGAGCCATATGAATTTCCAGATTCCTCTATTGGTTATTGTTCGGAGAAGTGTCTCGATCATGTCCGCATAATTCACGAACCGTAGGGAGACACACTTAAGGATTCGACGTTGTTTGAGTAGTTATGGTATGATGAGAAAGAGACCGAATGTTGTTCGGAGTCTCGGGTGGGATCCGGGATATCACGAGGAGATCCGGAATGGTCCGGAGAATAAGATTCATATAAGGAAAGTCCCGTTTCGGAGTTCGGGAATGATTCCGGTGTTTTCATCGGGAATGTTCTAGAAGGTTCCGGAATGTCCGGCACTCCGGAGGGGAAGGGGTACATGAATGTGTCATTGCAAGTTGGTATGATTGCATCATATACTAAGTGTCATCGCTGTTCCAAATAAAGGATTAATCGAATCCTAGTTTGAAAAGTCAAATAGCTAAATTGAAAAGTCAAACGGCTAAATTTGGAAAGTGGAAAAGAGGAGTAGGAGGTGAAACCGAGTTGGGGAGGGAGTCCTCCTCCCCAAGCCGGCGCACCACCCAAGCCGAGTTGGGGAGGGACTACCCTCCCTCCCCTTGGCCACCGGCCCCTCCACCTATATAAGGAGGGGCAGGGCTCCCTCCTAGAACACACAAGTCCCTCACCTCAAACCCTAGAAGCTGCAGCCCACCATAGCCGCCGCCGCCCCCTAGGGTTTTGCCCTAGCCGCCGACTTGGGGGTCCCTGGAACCCTAGCCGCCGGCTCTAGCCTCTCCTCCTTGGTGTGTCTAAACCCTAGATCGCCTAGGAGCTCTCTCATACTCCACCATACTCGCTCCGGCTTAAGGCGAAGCCCTGGGAGATCTCCCCTCTACTTCCGGTACCACGCCGTTGTGCTGCCGGAATCGTGAGGAGAGTGCTACAACCTCCGCTGCCTGCTGGAACAAGGGAGAGGAAGGTCTTCGTCGAGTACCGAACGTGTGACCGACTGCGGGAGCGCTGCCGGAACGCAGCGCCGGAAGGATCGTCTACGCGATCTTGAGATCGGAAAGAGTACGACTACATCACCCACGAGAATCCGCTCTCGTTAAACACTTTGGAATCTTCGAGGGTAAGTTATTCCATCGACTCGTTGCTACAATCTAGTAGATAGATCTTGGCTTGTTTGTTTGTATGCGATAGAAAATTTTTGTTTTCCATGCTACGAATCCCTACAGTGGTATCAGAGCCGTGTCTATATGTAGATCTGTTGCACGAGTAGAACACAATCGTCATTGTGGGTGTTGATGCTTTTATTGTCGATTGCTTCTTGTGTACTTTGCATCTTGCGGTATGTTGGCATGAAGCGGCCCGGGCTAACCTTACATGACATCGTTCATGAGACTTGCTCCACGCTGGACATGCAACTTGTATTGCATAAGTGGCTTTGCGGGTGCCTGTTTCTCCTAGCATAGTTAAGATCCAATTTACAACGGGTGATTAAGAATACTAGTATCAATGTTGTGGTTCTTGTTCGTAAGTTAGAACGACACTTATTGAAAGCCCCAAACCACGTAAAATATGCAAAGAAAGTAGAAGCGTCTAACTTTGTTTTGCAGGGGTGTGCTGTGATGTGATATGGCCATGATTGTGATTATATTTCATGTATGCAATGTTCCTTATTGTAAGTTGGCAACCGGCAGGAGCCATATGGTTGTCTTTAATTTATTTTAAGACCCGCGTGTCTATTCAAAGTAGTTGTAATAGTTGAAGCCGGTGGACGACAACCATGGAGAAGCGTCATTGACCTTGATGCAATGCCGGTGATGATGGAGATCATGTTCGTGCTAGAAGATGGAGATCGGAAGCACAAAGAAGAAAGGCCATATCATATCACATATTATGAATTGCATGTGATGTTAATCCTTTATGCATCTTGTATTGCTTAGTAGACGACGGTAGCATTATAAGATGATCCCTCATGCACATGAATTTCAAGTCATAAAGTGTTCACCCTTAGTTAGCACCGTTGCTAAAGCTTGTTGTTTCGAAGCACCACGTGATGATCGGGTGTGTTAGATTCTGCAAGTGTATACAACGTGAGCAAGCCAGATTTGCTCATGCGGAAACTAAGGTTTGATCTTGACGAGCCTAGCATGTGCAGACATGGTCTCGGAACACGGATCACCGAAAGGTAAAGCATGAATCATATAGTAGATATGATGAACATGACGATTGTTCGCCATTGAAACTATATCAACTCTCGTGATGATCGGTGTTGATGTAGTGGATTTGGTTCGTGTGATCACTAAAACAATGTGAGGGATGTTGTTTTGAGTGGGAGTTCACCTAGATTAACTTTATTATTAATTTGAACTCAATTTGTCATAAACTTAGTCTAAACTATTGCAAATATGTTGTAGATCAATGGCAGGCCCTACCATCAATTTTAATGCGTTCCTAGAGAAAGAAAAGTTGAAAAACAATGGAAGCAACTTCGCGGATTGGTTCCGCAATTTGAGGATTGTCCTCACAGCTGGTAATTTGACCTATGTGCTGGATGCACCGCTGGGTGACCCACCTGCAGCTGATGCTTCCGATGAAGTAAAGAATGTTTACCTCGCTCGGAAGAATCAGTACTCCATAGTTCAGTGTGCTATCTTGTATGGTTTGGAATCGGAGCTTCAGAAAAGGTTTGAGAATTCAGACCCATATGATATTGTCGAGGATCTCAAATTGATCTTTGAGACTCATGCGGCAATTGAAAGTTATGAGGCTTCTGAAAAGTTCTTTAACTGCAAGATGGAAGAGGGCAGCTCCGTCAGTGAGCATGTGCTTAAGATGTCTGGGCACGTAAACAAACTTCAAAGCTTGGGTATAGTGATTCCTAATGCTTTGGGGATTTACCGTGTCCTCCAATCACTATCACCAAGTTACAAGAACTTTGTGATGAACTACAACATGCAGAACATGAACAAGAAGTTGCCAGAACTGTTTGCTATGTTAAAATCTGCAGAAGTGGAGATCAAGAAAGAGCACCAAGTGTTGTTGGTCAATAAGACCACCAAATTCAAGAAAGGCAAGTCTAAGCAGAAGGGACACTTCAAGAAGGGTGGTAAGAAAGTTACCACGCCGGCGAAGAAGACCAAGGCTGGACCTAAGCCTGATACTGAGTGCTTTTACTGCAAGGGAGAAGGTCACTGGAAGCGGAATTGCCCAAAGTACTTGGCGGATTTGAAGAACGGCAACATCAAGAAGAAAGGTATATCTGATATACATGTTACTGATGTGTATCTCACTAGTACTCGTAGTAGTTCCTGGGTATTTGATACTGGTTCGGTTGCTCATATTTGTAACTCGAAGCAGGTGCTGCAGAATAAACGGAAGCTAGCGAAGAACAAGGTGACGATGCGCGTGGGAAACAGATCAAAGGTTGATGTGATCGCGGTCGGCACGCTACCCCTTCATCTACCATCGGGATTAGTTTTATACTTAAATAATTTTTATTTGGTGCCTGCGTTGAGCATGAACATTATGTCGGGATCTTGTTTATTGCGAGACGGTTACTTGTTTAAGTCCGAGAATAATGGTTGTTCGATTTATATGAGTAATATGTTTTATGCACATGCACCTTTGATAGATGGTCTATTCTTGTTGAATCTCGATAGTGGAAATACACACATTAATAACATTGAGGCTAAAGTTTTGAAATCAAGCGATAATTCGACCTATATGTGGCACTGTCGTCTTGGTCACATTGGAGTGAAGCGTATGAAGAAACTCCATTCCGATGGACTTCTTGAATCACTTGATTTCGAATCACTTGATAGATGCGAAGCATGTCTGATGGGTAAAATGACTAAGACTCCATTTTCTGGTAGGATGGAGCGAGCTACGGACTTATTAGAAATCATACATACCGATGTGTGTGGTCCAATGAGTGTAGCATCGCGCGGTGGTTATCGTTATGTTCTTACCTTCACGGATGATTTGAGTAGATATGGGTATATCTATTTCATGAAACATAAGTCCGAAACTTTTGAGAAGTTTAAGGAGTTTCAAAGTGAGGTAGAGAATCAACGTAACAAAAAGATTAAATTTCTACGTTCTGATCGTGGAGGTGAATATCTAAGTTACGAGTTTGGCGAGCATTTGAAGAAATGCGGAATACTTTCACAGTTGACACCGCCGGGAACACCACAGCGTAATGGTGTGTCCGAACGTCGTAATCGAACTCCCTTAGATATGGTTCGTTCTATGATGTCACTTACAGATTTACCACTATCATTTTGGGGTTATGCATTAGAAACAGCCGCATTCACTTTAAATAGGGCACCGTCTAAATCCGTTGAAACTACACCGTATGAATTATGGTTTGGGAAGAAACCTAAATTGTCGTTCCTTAAAGTTTGGGGTTGCGAAGCCTATGTAAAGAAGTTACAGCCGGACAAGCTTGAACCCAAAGCGGAAAAATGCGTCTTCATAGGATACCCGAAGGAAACTATTGGGTATACCTTCTATCACAGATCCGAAGGCAAAATCTTCGTTGCTAAAAATGGATCCTTTCTAGAGAAGGAATTTCTCTCGAAAGAAGTGACTGGAAGGAAAGTAGAACTTGACGAGGTTGTTGAACCTTCTCTCGAAATTGCGAGTAGCGCAGCACCGGAAGAAGTTCCTGTGGTGCCTGCACCAATAAGAGAGGAAGCTAATGATGGTGATCATGAAACTTCGGTTGAAGTTGCTACAGAGCCTCGGAGGTCAACGAGAACTCGTACCACTCCAGATTGGTATGATCCCGTTATGAGTGTCATGTTGGTGGATAACACCGATGACCCCGAGACATATGAGGAAGCGATGATGAGCCCAGATTCCAATAAATGGCAAGAAGCCATGAAATCCGAGATTGGATCCATGTACGAAAACCAAGTATGGACTTTGGTGGACTTACCGGATGGCCGGAAGGCTGTCGAGAACAAATGGATCTTCAAGAAGAAAACAGATGCTGATGGTAATGTTACTGTCTATAAAGCTCGACTTGTCGCAAAAGGGTTTCGACAAATTCAAGGAGTTGACTACGATGAGACTTCCTCACCGGTAGTGAAGCTAAAGTCTGTGAGGATTATGTTAGCAATCGCTGCATATTATGATTATGAGATATGGCAGATGGATGTCAAAACAGCATTCCTCAATGGAGACATTGATGAAGAGTTGTATATGATGCAACCCAAAGGTTTTGTCGATCCTAAAGATGCTAACAAGGTATGCAAACTTCAACGGTCCATCTATGGATTGAAGCAAGCATCCCGAAGTTGGAATCAACGTTTTGATAAGGTGATCAAAAGTTTTGGTTTTATACAAACTTATGGAGAAGCTTGTATTTACAAGAAAGTGAGTGGGAGCTCTGTAGCATTCTTAATACTATATGTGGATGACATATTGTTGATTGGGAATGATGTAGACCTTCTTAATAGTGTCAAGGAATATTTGAATAATAGTTTTTCAGTGAAGGATCTTGGCGAAGCAGCTTACATATTAGGCATAAAGATTTATAGAGATAGATCGAAACGCCAAATATCATTGTCACAGAGTACATATTTGGACAAAGTTCTAAAGAAGTTTGGAATGGAAGATAGCAAGAAAGGGTTCTTGCCCATGTTGCCCAATACGACCTTGAGTAAAACTCAAAGTCCGACATTGGCGGAAGATAGAGAAAGGATGAGTAAGACTCCCTATGCCTCAGCCATAGGATCTCTAATGTATGCCATGCTATGTACTAGACCCGACATTGCATATGCTGTTAGTTTAACTAGCAGATATCAAAGTGATCCAGGAGTGGATCATTGGACAGCGGTCAAAAACATCCTTAAGTACTTGAGAAGAACTAAGGATATGGTTCTTTCTTATGGAGGTGATGAACAGCTCGTTGTTAATGGTTACACCGATGCTAGTTGGAACACCGATCCGGATGATTCTAAATCACAATCTGGATACGTATTTATTTTGAATGGTGCAGCAGTTAGCTGGAGGAGTGCAAAGCAAAACGTTGTGGCGAGATCTTCAACTGAATCGGAATACATGGCTGCTTCGGAGGCTTCACAAGAAGCGATATGGATGAAAGAGTTCATTATAGAGCTGGGTGTGGTTCCTAGTGCGCTGGACCCAATGTCTATCTACTGTGATAACATGGGCGCCATAGCCAATGCGCAAGAACCAAGGTCACACAAGAAGCTGAAGCACATCAAGCTACATTTTCACGCTATTCGAGAACATATCCAAGATGGGGATATAAAGATTTGCAAAGTACACACAGATCTGAATGTGGCGGATCCGTTGACTAAACCTCTCCCAAGGGCAAAACATGACCAGCACCAAACTGCCATGGGTGTTCGGTATATTACCATGTAATCTAGATTAGATGACTCTAG
Organism: Avena sativa; assembly: GCA_916181665.1. Classification (NCBI taxonomy): domain Eukaryota; kingdom Viridiplantae; phylum Streptophyta; class Magnoliopsida; order Poales; family Poaceae; genus Avena; species Avena sativa. The sequence goes on from OV702284.1 coordinate 385,555,161, forward strand.
TGCAAGTGGGAGACTGTTGGAGATATGCCCTAGAGGCAATAATAAATGTGGTTATTATTATATCTTTGTGTTTATGATAAATATTTACATTCATGCTATAATAGTATTAACAAGGAAACATTGATACTTGTGTGATTTGTAAACTTAATTTGAACTCCCTAGTATAGCCTCTATACATCACTAGCTTGTTGGTTGATAAATGATTGTGGTTTCCCTATCATGAACATTGAGATGTTATCAACAACAAGATCATATCGTTAGGAGAATGATATGATGGACATACTCCTATAGATAAGCGTAGCATAAAGATCAAGTCATTTCAATAGTTCAATTGCTATATGCTTTCTGATACATAGTAACCTAATTCCTTCGACCATGAGATCATGCATATCACCTTTACCGGATGGATGCTTTGATGACATCAAACACCACACCGTAACTGGGTGGCTATAAAGGTGGCATTGAGTGTTCGGAAAGTATTGGTTGAGACACATGGATCAAGAGTGGGATTTGTCCATCCATATGACGGATAGATATACTCTGGGCCCTCTCGGTGAAATGTCATCCAATTAGCTTGCAAGCATGTGACTGGCTCACAAGGGATCACATATCATGGGAACGAGAAAAGAGTACTTATCGGTAACGAGGTTGAACTAGGTATGCAGAGATACCGACGATCATAACCTCGGATAAGTAAACTATCGTGAGACAAAGGGAAATTGGTATCGTATGTAAGTGGTTCATTCGATCGCAAAGTAATCGTAGAAATATGTGGGAGCCATATGAATTTCCAGATTCCTCTATTGGTTATTGTTCGGAGAAGTGTCTCGATCATGTCCGCATAATTCACGAACCGTAGGGAGACACACTTAAGGATTCGACGTTGTTTGAGTAGTTATGGTATGATGAGAAAGAGACCGAATGTTGTTCGGAGTCTCGGATGGGATCCGGGATATCACGAGGAGATCCGGAATGGTCCGGAGAATAAGATTCATATAAGGAAAGTCCCGTTTCGGAGTTCGGGAATGATTCCGGTGTTTTCATCGGGAATGTTCTAGGTTCCGGAATGTCCGGCACTCCGGAGGGGAAGGGGTACATGAATGTGTCATTGCAAGTTGGTATGATTGCATCATATACTAAGTGTCATCGCTGTTCCAAATAAAGGATTAATCGAATCCTAGTTTGAAAAGTCAAATAACTAAATTGAAAAGTCAAACGGCTAAATTTGGAAAGTGGAAAAGAGGAGGAGGAGGTGAAACCGAGTTGGGGAGGGAGTCCTCCTCCCCAAGCCGGCGCACCACCCAAGCCGAGTTGGGGAGGGACTCCCCTCCCTCCCCTTGGCCGCCAGCCCCTCCACCTATATAAGGAGGGGCAGGGCTCCCTCCTAGAACACACAAGTCCCTCACCTCAAACCCTAGAAGCTGCAGCCCACCATAACTGCCGCCCCCTAGGGTTTTGCCCTAGCCGCCGACTTGGGGGTCCCCGGAACCCTAGCCGCCGGCTCTAGCCTCTCCTCCTTGGTGTGTCTAAACCCTAGATCGCCGAGGAGCTCTCTCATACTCCACCATACTCGCTCCGGCTTAAGGCGAAGCCCTGCGAGATCTCCCCTCTACTTCCGGTACCACGCCGTTGTGCTGCCGGAATCGCGAGGAGAGTGCTACAACCTTCGCTGCCTGCTGGAACAAGGGAGAGGAAGGTCTTCGTCGAGTACCGAACGTGTGACCGACTGCGGGAGCGCTGCCGGAACGCAGCGCCGGAAGGATCGTCTACGCGATCTTGAGATCGGAAAGAGTACGACTACATCACCCACGAGAATCCGCTCTCGTTAAACACTTTGGAATCTTCGAGGGTAAGTTATTCCATCGACTCGTTGCTACAATCTAGTAGATAGATCTTGGCTTGTTTGTTTGTATGCGATAGAAATTTTTTGTTTTCCATGCTACGAATCCCTACACTCCGCATCCCGTGCTACGCACGTCACCATCGACAGATGAGTCCTATGACAATAATAGCTGCAACTCAGATCTGTGCGATCCGCCATCGGATGGAGGGACCTACGGTTCCGGATCCGAAAGCTGCGGCAGCAACGATCCAACCTACGGACGCTACCAATGCGCCGCAGTCATCTAGAGCGATGTGGATCAGGAACACAACCCGCCGCCCAACCCGCATGGTAGAAACGGCAAAAACAGGAGGAACCAGTCCCCCCGCCCAACGAGGAGGACACCGATCCCAATCGGGTAATCCACCTCAGCGAGGAAGGATGGGCTCAAGCACGCGAAGCCGTGGCAGGAAACAAGATCCTGCCTGTGGGTGCCTCACGGGACCTACTGATGGCGTACCACCTGCTCCTTGTCGAAGAGCCCAAAAATCAGGTGAAGATGCAAGAGGTGCTTGACAAACGCAAGCAAGCGGCCTCGGAGTCCAGTGCGTGGCGAGCTGCGCTCTCCGCTATGGGCGGCTCCAGCTCGCACGGCAACCACGTCAACAAGCATCGTTCTCGGGTGGATAACATGGAACCCACTGCACGTCGCGAGGTGACCTGAACCCTCAACACGTCTTTCATGGAGATGGATGCCGATGGCAACGTCATCCCAAAGACAGCGCAAGTTGAAATCATGGCAGCCACCACATACCTTGCGTCCCATCCACCTCCGGTGGGGGACCTAAAAAGGGCCATGCACAAATCCGCACTAGCCGGACTCGGACTCATTGGAGCTGCGCTCCACAGAGAAGCTCCCGCGGAGCCCAAAAAGAAGGCTGTGGTCAGGTTCAACCGCAGCCCCACACCTTCATCCGACGATGAAGAGAACGACCTACCTCGAAGGCACAAGAGCTCGCGACATCGCAGCCGCGACTACGACGCTCGAAGCGAGCTCACCCAATGCAAGATTGACAAGGCATGCGCCAAGCGCGTATGCTCGTTCGAATCCGAGGAGGACGACGAGGAAGGAGAACTCTGCGGAGCTCGATGCTTCAGCAGATCCGTCCGGCGGACGCGGATGCCGTGGAACTTCAAGCTTCCTTCGGACACTCCGAAGTGTGACGACACACATGACCCCAAGGAGTGGATCAGCGACCACCTGTCGTCCGTCAAGCTACACGGCGGAAACAAAAACACCGCCCTGCAATGCCTTCAGCTGCAGCTGACAGGCACAGCCTGGATCTGGCTCAGCAGCCTATCCTCAGGATCCATCCGAAGCTGGGAGGAACAGGCGTACAGTTTCATCTGAAACTTCAAAGGCACCAGCAAGAGGCCAGCCTCGATCGAAGAGCTAAGGGACTGTACCCAGCGAACGGGCGAATCCATTCGCTCGTATATACTACGCTGGTCAAACACCAAGAACTCCACGACGAACATCTCCGAGGAGAGAGCAATCGACGCCTTCAAGGACGGCGTCAAACGCCAAGACTTCAAGGAAGATTTGGGCGCGTCAAGCCCAAGACACTCGACCACCTCATGGACATCACCAATAGGTGGGAAGATGGTGAGGACTCCGCCCACCGAGCACACTCGGAGGAGGAAGATGACTACGGCCGTCGACGTGAACACCGTAGCAAGCGAAGATCGCGCATCTACGATGATTGCGACGGACCCAACATGGTCGCGGCCGGCTACGCCGACCGCCGCAGCGAAGGCAACCGCAGCAGCGACGGATACCGTGGAAACAACTTCCGTGATGGAGGACGCCCAACGCAGTCATGGCAACGCTGCGACCGCGACGACAGACCCTCGGCATACGACAAGTTGTCAGGCCCATGCACCATCCACTTCTACATTGACAAGCAGGATGGTAAAAAGAAAGCAAGCCACATGCTCAAAGACTGCCGTGAGAGCCAGAAACTCAGCGAGAGCATGTCCCAGATGAGGCAGCAAGCCCCGAACCCTAGGTACAGGAACGCACCCGCACCAGGTGACATCGCCCACGGAGCTCCTCCACCACCACCCGTGGGACCTTTGAATCACCCAATCGCACCTACGCAGAACAACGGCGGAAACGGGTACCCCGTGTCGAAAGGGTCACTAATGATCGCAAAAGGGCGCCCAACAAACAGGGTGTAAAAGAAAATCACCCGTCAAGTCAGTCTGTTTGTGACCGCTCCACCCGCCATCCCTGAGTACCTTAGCGGATCGGAGTCATGCATCACGTTCAGCCACTCGGATCACTCCCGCCAGGTCCCTCGCCCAGGTCATGCTGCCCTGGTGCTCAAGGCACAGATCGGAGGGTTCGATATGAGCCGTGTCTTCATGGACGGCGACAGCGGCATCAATCTGATGTTTGTCAGCACCTTAGCAGCGATGCGGATCCCGCTGTGCAGCCTGGAACAATCCGACACGACGTTCCACGGCATCGTCCCAGGGAAGGGCATATTCCCCCTGGGAAAGATATGGCTCGACGTTATCTTCGGCAAGCCTGATAACTTTCGGTGCGAACGACTCGAGTTCGAAGTGGTGGACTGGCCATCACAATACCACGCCATCCTTGGGCGCGTGGCATTCTCACGGCTCTTGGCAGTACCGCACTATGCGTACCTGCTACTCAAGATGCCAGGACCTAGGGGCATCATTACGGTCCACGGGAGCTTCACCCGATCGGATCACTGCAACAGGGACTTCAACAGAATCTCCCAATCATACGGCATGCAAGAGGATCTCATAAGGCTTCGAGAGGTGACAGACAATGAGGCACCCCCAGTCGCAAGGCAGAACGCACCCGACATGTCTTTCGACTCCACCGTCAACACAAAGAAGGTGCAAGTCCATCCAGCGGACGCCTCCAAGATGGCGCTGATCGCCAACGACCTCAGCTCTGCATAGGAAAGCGCACTTGTCGAATTCCTCCGTGAGCGCTGGGAAATCTTCGCCTGGTGTCCTGCGGACATGCCAGGAGTTCCTACGGAATTCGCCGAGCACGCACTTAACGTATTTGCAGATGCCAAGCCCGTCAAATAGTCCATCCGACGACTGTCCGAGCCACGGGCTGAAGCCATCGGAGTCGAGGTCAACAGACTGCTTGACTCTGACTTCATCAGAGAGATCAAGGAGAGCGAGTGGCTGGCCAATACCGTGATGGTCCCCAAAAAGGACACGGACATCCTGCGGATGTGCATGGACTACACATGACTGAACAAGCACTGCCCGAAGGATCACTTCCCTCTTCCTCGGATCGATCATATCATCGATTCAACTGCACGGTGCAAGAAGCTCTCCTTCCTTGACGCCTACTCAGGCTACAATCAGATTCGACTGAAGGTCGAAGATCAGGAGAAAACGATGTTCATCACGCCGTTCGGAGTGTTCTGCTACAACACAATGCATTTCGGGCTGAAGAACGCAGGTGCCATGTAGCAGTGGTGCATGCAGGCATGCCTGAAAGACCAGATCGGCCGCAACATACAAGTCTATGTCGACGACATAGTAATCAAAACAAGGGAGGCCAAGACACTGATCGACGATATCCGTGAGACATTCGACAACCTTGATCGATACAACATCAAGCTAAACCCAGAAAAGTGCGCCTTCGGCGTCCCATCTGGTCAACTGCTAGGCTACTTCATCTCCCAGAGAGGGATCGAGGCGAACCCGAAGAAAATCCGGGCCATAAGGGCCATGGAGAAGCCGAAGAACCTCAAAGGCGTCCAGCAGCTCGCCGGGCGAATCGCGGCGTTGAGCAGGTTCATCAGTCGCATGGGAGAAAAAGCCCTGCCTTTCTATCAGCTGCTACGCAAGGCAGACAAATTCGAGTGGACGCCTAAAGAGGACGACAAGATCTGAAGCGGCTGCTCTCCACCTCGCCCGTCTTGGTCATGCTAAGGGAGCGCGAGCCTCTACTGCTATACATAGCAGCTACACACCAGGTGGTAAGCACCGTGCTCGTGGTCGAACGACCCGAAGATGGCAAGACCCATGGGGTCCAACGCCCAATCTACTACCTCAGCGAGGTATTGACGTCGACAAAGCAGAGGTACCCTCACTACCAGAAGCTCGCCTACGGCGTGTTCATGACGGCTCGTCGGCTGAGCCACTACTTCCAGGAGCATCAGGTTATAGTCGTCAACGAAGCACCCCTGAACAACATCCTGAACAACCCGGAGGCCACAGGACGCGTGGCCATGTGGGGCATCGAGCTGTCACCTCTAGACATAGTCTATGAGAAGTGCCATGCGATCAAGTCTCAGGTCCTTCCGGACTTCCTAGTCCACTGGATGGAACTGCAGTTGCCGGACACTTCGGACATGACACATGCACTTCGATGGCTCCAAGCGCGAGGCTGGAGTAGGAGCAGGGGTCATACTGACCTCCTCGCAGGGCGACAAGATGAAGTACGTCCTCCGGATGAAATTTCGAGCTTCCAACCACGAAGACGAATACGAGGCCCTCATCCACGGCATGAGGATGGCCAAGATCTGCGGCGCGACGCGCCTGGTCATCTACGGTGACTCGAAACTTGTCGTCCAGCAGACGATGAACGAGTGTGACGCACACGTTGCCAACATGATTGCGTACCGCGCACTCTACAACTCACTCGAAGGAGACTTTGACGGCTGCGAGCTTCGGCACGTTGGAAGAGAAAGCAACGAAGAGGCCGACAGACTCGCCAACATCGGCTCCACCTTCGCGCGGGTGCCACCAGGTGTGTTCCTCGAAGAGAGATCTGTGTGCCATCCATCAAAAGGAAATTCTCCAAGGGATCACCCGAAGAAGCAGAACACTCGGGGGCTGCGCTACCAGAGGGACATGAAGGACCATAAAAGCTCGACACAGAGGTCGCAGTAGTCAACCTGATGCAGGTCATGGCAGTCGAAGAGACATGGACACAGCCATACCTCCGATATCTGATAGACGGGGAGCAGCCTGACAGCCCGACAGATGCCCGACACATATCTCGCCGGTCCAAGGCCTTCACCATCATCAATGGCGAGCTGTATAAGAGCAGCATTTCGGGTGTACTCCAAAGGTGCGTCACCATCTGTGACGGCAAAACTATCCTCCAAGACATCCACGAGGGCATCTGCGACTATCACGCGGGCAGCCGCGCCCTTGTCGCCAAAGCTCTACGAGCTGGATTCTATTGGCCAACGGCCATGAACGATGCCAAGGACATCGTCCGAAGATGCAACGGGTGCCAGAGGTTCGCAGATAAACCGCACGCACCAGGATCGGAGCTCAGACCCATACCCTTGGCCTGGCCCTTCACCCAATGGGGACTCGACATGATCGGCAAGCTGCCCAAGTCCTCGAAAGGAGGCCACGTCTACCTCTTGGTCGCAGTTGACAAATTCACCAAGTGGGCTGAGGCCATGCCTGTTAATAATCAAAAGGGCAAGGCGGCCGTTAAGTTCTTCCAATCCATAGTCTACAGGTTCGGCGTGCCGCACTGCATCTTTACCGACAACGGGTCAAACTTCATCTCCAAAGAATTCCAGGACTTTTGCGAAGGCCTCGGGATCAACATAACATACGCCTCAGTGGCGCACCCGCAAACGAACGGGCAGGTCGAAAAGGCCAACGGCCTCGTCGGCGGCATCATCAAGAAACACCTGATGAGCCCGCTTCAGCGACTTGCATGAGCCTGGCCAGAAGAGCTACCCTCCGTCCTTTGGAGCCTACGTACAACGCCAAATAGCTCGACTGGCTACACGCCTTTCTTCATGGTACACGGAGCCGAACCCGTGTTGCCTGCAGAAGTGTGCCACAGAGCCCCACGGGTCGTCGCCTACAGAGAAGCCGAATCGACGGCCGCACTCGAGGACGCCGTCGACACACTCGACGAGGCATGCGACATAGCCGCGGCTCGATCAGCGGTCTATCAGCAAAGCCTCCGCAACTATCACAGATGTCGGATGCGCCCAAGGTCCTTCGTCGAAGGAGACCTAGTCTTACGACTCAAGCAAGAGCGACCAAAGAAGCTCGAGTCACCCTGGGAAGGACCCTACATCGTCACCGAAGTCATCCCAGGTGGCGCCTATAGCCTCAAGGACGTGGAGTCTGGAGTCGCATACTCCAACCCATGGAACATCGCACAACTGCGACGCTTCTACCCCTAGCTACCCCCTCCTTTTACTTTCAATAAGGCTATTCAGCCAAGGTTACTCAGCCGAACAATGTACCTCCTCATTACGATATGAATAAAGCTAAGTGTCTCGCCCAAAATATTTATCTCTTACTCGCATTTTCTTCATGTTACGACACACTCGGGGGCTCCCCTCACCTCACGACTTCGTCGACTACGGATAACGCGTGTACACCTGAGTAGCTGATCACGTCAGGCTAACGAAAAGGGCATGCATACAAACAAGGCACCACATGCTAAAAACAATCAACCTTTACAGCAAGGGGCACAACACGCCCAGTCGAATACATACAAGTTTTACATTTATCTTTTGTACAGGTCCTACCTATTCTGAAGAATCACCTGCGCACGATGCTCAAAGAGATCTACAATTTGTTCGGCATACTGCCTTACAGCCGCATAGTGCGGACGCATGTCCCACATGCCACCATCTCGCCGAAGGGGCGGCCCAGACGCAACAGTAGAAGATCTACATCAGGGCGATGCAGCCGCACGAGGGAAAGCGCAGCCTTCACCCCCGTAACCAACTGATGCCGCACCAGATCCCTGACATGATGCACATCTCGGAAATTCGCCAGCATGCCCAAGAGAGTCGATGGTGCCTCATCCAGGGGAAACATCACGTGCAGAATTGACGCCAAAGAAGTCTTCGCCTGCCGCAGCACCCGCGACACCTGGTGAACACGATCCTGCACAGTCACAAGGACCATGGCACGATCGTGGTCCATCCAGAAAAATCCACCAGCCTCCATATCTTGCTGGGTCAAGCAGTTTATCCAAACAGCAACACGCTCCTTTTCCTCCCTAGGAGTAAGGTTAGCACCTGCAACACCTACAAAGTAAGATGACAAGCCAACAGGCGCATCCGAAAAATGAGCAGCAGCTCGAAGAAACTCACATTGAAGATGTCCGGCCAAACGCCGCAACTCCCCCATCAGATACTCCTCTCTGGCGGCACCTCGGTCCGCCTTCGACTTCCAAACATCCGCATGCCCTCGGATGCCAAGCGACTCCTTCTCAAGACTACGGATCCGGTCATGAAGAAATACAAGCTGCGACGCATCATCCAAGGATGGCTGCAGCTGCGGCGCAGACGAAGTATCAACGGGATCATCACCCACATGTCCCTAGAGGAAAAGAAGACAAGGATATGAACAAACGCACGAATGAGCAAACAGCTCGGAGATTCATTATATGCAACAAAAGCCACTGCGTGACAGAAGGAGTGTTCATAAATATATTACAACAAAACAGACGAAAACTATCCTGCAAATACAAGGCCTAAGAAGCTGCATCCTGAGTGTCCTCGGAGCCGGACTGTCTGCTCCTGGCCACCCCCTGCTGCCTCACCGCATACTCCGCCAGCAGGTCAATCAGCTTCGGCCCATAGCGTTTACAGCGGGCAGCGTAGAGGGCAAAGGCTACCTCGGATCCGTCGGGAGCCGCCAGCATCTGGGAGGTGACCTGATGAAGATCTAGCTCCGCTCCAGACGACATGGCCATCGCCAGCCCCATGGACGCTCCGATGCCCTTCTGCTTGCGCTTGTACGCCGCAGCCGCCTCGGCTGACAACACGTTCGCCAACAAGTCGACATTCTCGAGGGCAACGCCCTTGGGGACGAGCTCCTTGTATAAGCGCCTGAGCACCTCCTTGCCTTTCGCAAGGGAGCCAACCACAGTGCTGTAGCGGTCTTCGACCGCCGCAGTAGCATCATCCAGAGCACTGCGGTCAAACTCAATGCCCACGGCGTCTAGATAAACGAAAAAGGCAAAGTGAGAGTCAAATAAAACCTGAGAGACAAGGAAGCTGAAAAAGAATAAGTCACAGACGAAAACACTCACCCGAAAGAGCCTTGGCAACAGCCATCAGCTTGTCGGCTACCTCCTTCTCGCGCGAGTCCGCAATGGTGGCGAGCTGCTCCTCGTGGTCCGTAGCCTCTTGTTGTAGGCGCTCCTTGGCCGCAGCTGCGTTGGCTAGCTCCTGCTCGAGGCGCTCCTTGGCACCAACGACATCCTCAGCTTTTTTCTCCGCTCGCCTGAGGCTCTTTTTGAGAGCATCAAGCTCGCGAAGGGAAGTGTTATTCTCATCTGCAACAAAGAGCAAGCATGAGACTCACAAGTAAGCAAGCAGACGAAGAAGTAGAAGATCTATATAAAAGACGAACCTTCAAGCTGTTGGAGGCTAGCCTCCAATGACAGATGCTGCTTCACCAGCTGATTGACGCCTTGCATAAAAGGCTGCGAGAAGATGCAACTTGTCAGGAAAAAGGCTCGTGGGCTGCGCCCAAGAAATGAGCAAAAATAAAACAAGCATACAAAAAACACTCGGGGGCTCCCCCCCCGAGACACGCACAAAAATAAGACATGATCAGCAGATCATCCGAAAGACGCTCGGGGGCTCCCCCGCGGCAAAGACAAACATACTTACATGATCAGACGGAGACTCCGAAGGTCTGGCTGTAGTCTTCTGGGGGACGACCACCCGAGCCTCCTGCGGAGAAGGGTTCAGAGCAATGTCCCCAGACGCCGCCACCGTCTGAGAAGGAGGAGGTGCAACTTTTGACTCCCCCACCATCTCCCGAGTGTCATCGCTAAACGATACATCGAAGGAGTGGCTGCAAAAGAAAACATCAGCCAAATACAAGCAAGCAACAATGAAAGATAGCAAAAGGAAACTGAAGGTACTTACGAGTCCATATCGCTCAAGTTGAAGATAGGCAAGGCCCTCTTGCCCTTCTTTTCTTCCTTCTTCCGCTTCGCCGGCGGCTGCGGCGCTACAGCCCGCACAGGCATGGATGGAATAGGAGGGGAAGATCCACCATCGCCTCCACTGTGGCGCACAAGGCATGGCGGGTTCCTAGGCGTCGGCGGATTCGAAGCATTCGACAATTCGCTTGAGCTCCGTGTCCGCTTTCGAGTATGCTCCTCGCTCGACTCAAAAGTCTCCTCAGCCGGTGATCGCACCGAGGGAAGCTCAGACATGGAGTCCACTACCTCATTGTCCGGTGCATCCGGAAAATGTTCGGGTAGTGGAGGCTCCATGCCCGGTACCTTGAACTTCTGCACAAAAGAAACAAACTTTCAGAACAAAATAAGTACAAGAAAACGCAGTGAGAAAAGCGCTACGCGCACGTCCCAGATTTACACCTGCGGCACCGGTCGAGAGGCCCTGAACGAAAGGGTCAGCGAGTCACCCGGAAGGTCCTCTTCAGCTTTGAACTTCAGCAGCGGCCAAAGGATTCTGTCGATATCCCCCTGGAGAGCTCCTTAGTCAAAACCCTAGTCGGATCGTGGCGGCCAGAATAAAGGAACATCGGGTGCGCCCTAGCCTAAAGCGGCTGCACCCGACGTTTGAGGAAGGTGCGGATAATATCCACACCGTTCACCTCCTTATTCGGAATCACCTGGAGGTCCTCGACCCGACGATAGAGCTCCTCTATCTCCGCCACCTCGCCATCCAAGATCTGGTTCTTCCAGGACCTTTTCGGCTGGATTATCTGGGTGGAGTCGAAGGGAGCAAGGCCAAAGTTTTGCCCGTCCACTCTGGAGTCGCGGATGTAAAACCAACGCCTCCGACAGTATTGGACGGACTCAGACATATAAAAAGAGAAGAAGAGAAAATTGGATTTGAGGGAAATGATGCAGCCGCTGATGGGATAAACGCCATCGGAGCCAGATTGCCTCTTCACGGAGTAGAGCTTCCGGAAGAGGCCAAAGTGCGGCTCGATACCGAGCCAGCACTCGCAGAAGGTGATGAAACAAGCGATGTGAAGAAGGGAATTTGGCGAAAGATGATGGAGTTGGATGCCGTAGAAGAAAAGCAATCCACGGAGAAAATCGTGGATAGGGAGAGAAAGGCCCCGAAGGACAAACACAACAAACATGACCCGAAACCCAGCGGGTGGACGGGGAATTACCTCGTCCCCGGGAATCTTGATGGACTCCTTGTCTTGTGGGATCAGGCCCCGCTCACGAAGCTTGCGCAGGTCGCCCTCGCGCGTCTCCGATCGCAGCCAACCACCGTCGGTGACGCGGGTGGCGGCGGTACCCTTCTTGCCGCCGCCGGCAGCGCTGGTGCCCACTGCAGCAGAGGCCTTCTTCGACTTCCCCATTGCAGTACGACGGCGGCGGCATGAGCGCAGAAAGGCAGATGGGAAGGATCGAAGAACTTCCAGGACGCGACGAAGAAAGCTCAAGAAAGTGGAAGCAGTGAAACACAAATGGCTACGGTGAAAACAAACAAAGTTTTCCCCACAAGATTATAAGGACGAAGATGATACACAAGGACCGTTCATTGGGAAGCCCTAGAGCCAGCATCAAAATCCAACCGTCCACGTGTCAGCACAGTAAAGAACCGTCGCTCACACGCCGTCCACTATGCACAGAAACTGAGGCGACGCCGTAATTATCTCCACGCCGCGCGTGACCAGTCAATTCAAAGTCAAAAGGTGGGACCCACGTTCGCCCAGTCATGTCACCTCTGGCGCCGCAGACGCTTGAGGTCACCGATCGTCAGCACTGACGTCAGCAAAGCTATACTAGCAACGGGTACAAATCTTAGACTACACAGCTAAAGTACTCACTTGAATCTACGATTCGAGTAACTACTCCGGGGATACTCCTATCAGGGGCGCTGGCCGCGCACCCGTAGTATGACTAAGGTACTACACCAATAAATTATTCTTCGAGTCCTACATCGAGTCTACAACTCCATTACGGACTCGGGGGCTACTCCCATAGGGAGGATGGATTCAAACATCCGAAAAATTTGTGTCCTACGGACTTAAAGTCAACAATGACAGAATTAAAGTCTCTGCTCGAGTCTACAACTCGAACAGACACTCGGGGGCTACTCTCATAGGGAGCGCTGGTCGCACCCTATGAATTCTTCGACTGCGATCCTTCGGATCAGCATGCAAAAACTTTTTGGAAACTTTGCCCGAACCAACGCTAAGTGAGAAAAACATCCTCCTTGGCCACCCGAAACACCTCCGCGGTGATAAAATTTCGGATGCTGCGTCTATGACGCAAAGATAAGACCTAAAGATACCATCTGATGGCCTGGCAACACACACGACTGCACTCTGCTAGTAATAATCCGTGCCAGCAGGCACGATGAAAATCCCGACGGACGCGTTGGGTACACCATTTGAAAATTACTGGAATTCTATTCCTGTAAGTCCTCAACGGCCTTAGTTGAATTACGCCAGCATTTGTTCCGGGTTCGAGTCGAGGGACTCGAATCTGAAGAAGATCGTATTGTTTTGTCCTAAGACAGTTAACTAGCCCTGATCCGTCGGGACAGTTAGGCACACGCATCAACAATCCCTACACACTAAAATCATTCTCTGATTAACAGAAAACAGCTCCACCCGAAAGATTGAAGAGTCCTCGGCCGAATCTACGATTCGACTGAACACTCGGGGGCTACTGACATGGTTATACCCCACGGGTACACGACCTTAGCATACCTGGTCCAGCCCAAGGAAGGCCCACGAGCATATACACGGCCCATGAAGACTTTCGGGTGGCCCAAGCCCATGATGTCTTCGGATCCTTGGAGAGCAAGACTAGATTAGATAGAATGTTCAAAAAGGCAAACCCTAAATCTATAACCGACTCGGTCTGTGCCCGGGAGCTGCCTACCTCTATATAAAGGCTAGGAGGGCACGACGAGGAGGGCACTTCACATACCACCGCATACACACCTTCACGCCAGATTGCATCTGCACACCCCTATAACTTTTGGTTCCGCCGTAATCAAGAGCAGACAAGCACGAGTAGGGTTTTCCCTCCGGGGGCCTGAACCTGGGTAAACCTCGTGTTGCTTGTTTGCTAACCGTTCCGCGATCTCCAGCATCCCCATCTTCTCCAAAACCCAAGCTCATAACAATGGGCATTGACGAGATTAAACCTCGTCACCAGTACTCGCCCACCATGCCCTCTTCCGAGGCGGGCGGCTGCAACAAGGCGGGGACGATCGGACCTCCACCCGACGTGTTGTCGGTCGTTTTGGCGATGATGATCGATGGACAGTATTTGACATCAACGCCTCTCTCCCTCCCACCTTATCTCCACAGTAACTGACCTCGCCCCGTCGGTCGCCGGGCCTCCCCTGGCACCTCTCCACTGGATTAGCCGGCCGGTGTAGGTCTTGGGGCGGTGCTATAGTTCTAGGGTAGGTTTCTTTGGCTTCATGTCGATAGTGGGCCTTCTGCCCGGGAGTGGAGCTCTGGATCTTGACCGCATCCTGGCTCTAGGGTTCGTCCCCATGGCGCACGAGCTTCTTTGGTCGGAGTTCTGCGTGGTGATGGCGGCCACCGCTTCTTCAGATAAGGTCTTGTTCTGCCTCCTACTCCTCGTCATCTCTTGGCTCTCCCATCTCCCTCTGGCCGGCAGTGGTTGCGAGGGAATGGAGATGGTGGGCGCCCAGATGGGGGATGTGGGTGGCGGCGGGAGTTCTTCCACTCGGGCGGGTGTGCGCGCCGCTGGGTGGTCGTCGGCGTCGCTGGTGTTGCTTGTCCCTTTTCATCCGGTCGTCCGTGGTGGCGAGGGGATGAAGGATGACTGGCTTCGGCGAGCGGACGGCTCCCCTATCCTCTGCGTACCTCGTCTTATTCGTGCAGGTGGTCCTTGTCTGCCCTCTTTCCTCTCAGCCGACCATGGTGGCGTGGGAGAGGAGGAGTGATGCTCGAGGTTCTGCGCTACACGGAGAGATGATGGGGAGTCCTTGAAGCTTCTTCTCCCTGTGGCGGTCCCCAAGCGTCGGCGTGCCGCCGCCGCTATCTCCGGTCAAAAGGCTGACCCCGCCATGCCCGGCAGCTACGATGTCTGCCGGTGCTTTGAAAACCTCCATCGGAGGCCCTTATTCAACCTCAGCGCGACTGTTCGTGCTGCATCTCAGCCAAGTGGTTTCGTCCCCGGCCTGGAATGTGGAGGTTGCTTGTCGCCGGCGTGTTTGTACCTGATCATGTTTTTGCGTTCTCCTCTAGGGTGTTCTATGTAACATTACATATCCTGGTTGTTCTTTCTATTTCTGTTGGGGATCTTTCTGTAATTGTACATCCACCGCCGATGAATTGAAGCTTCTAGTCCTTCGGGACCTTTCCGTTCAAAAAAGAAAACCGATGGACAGTCTGCTGCTCCGCATACGCTGCAGCCCCGCAAGCGTACCATGCATCTGGGACACACCACGCCGTGGCCGCAGGCCGCAGCTACCCACCGTCACCCATGCCAGCGGTTCCATGCATACCGCGCAGCAGAGAGTGGGTTCGCCGGCGCCGGCGCCGGCGCATCCGAGTTCGATGTCCACGACGTGGCTACCGTCTTGTTGATATACATGCTTTTGAAAGATGTGTTGTGCTGTTGTGTGGCTCCGTGCGTGTTTATATCGACAGATATGTGTCCTCCCTAACCGTAAAATCCTTTCAAAATGTGGAGATCGTATAGTAGCAGCTACGCCATTCTAGTCAATTCTGGATTTACACGTGGACTAGAAGGACGTGATCAAGTTCTAGTCCAGGCCTCTTTGACCAAGGGTTAGAAAATGGAAAAAAAATACAAACCCACGAATTATAAGCTGTTTGTGCAATTTCATAATATCATGCTCGTATATCCAAAAAAAAAGTAGGTACACATTTTTTTGGAATCATAAAAGTAGGCAAATTATGTTGGTATCTCTAGGACTATTAGAATGATTTTGTTTATACCAATGGTTATAGTCTTACATTTTCTGCATGTAATAATTCACTGCGACATTTTCTCCACCATGCGGAGGCACAAACGTCTCTGGACTTTGGTGCACCCACTTGGAGACTATTGCTCGTTATGTCAACCAATATGGATGTGATGGTTTAAAGAGAAGATCTACTAGCATCCTCCATCAAAGGAATGAGATAAATAGATGGAGAGGGAGTGCACTTGTGGTTGGTGGAGCTCTTGTTCTCGTTGACAGAGCCAAAACGGTGGGCTGAGGGAGTAAAGGTGGTAGGGGTGGAGATGGCAATGGAGGCCACTCCCACAACCTCATCATATTATTTTTCATCCTAGACATGCACTCCTATTGAGAAACCAACACCGCCTCCGGGAAGGGCTTCTTGTTGCCGGTTTACTTGTTGGGAGAAGATTTGGACATGTCTTTGCAAACAAAACATCCACCATGGTCTTCTCTCTTCTCTTAAGGACAATCAACAATGAAGGGATCATGTTTGCCACAATTGTAGCAACTCCTCACCTTAGGGGCACTTGACCTTGAGTTTCTTTGATTGTCCCTTGGCCTTGCGGTCTTGCCTTATTGCTTTAAAAAGATATTGTAGATAAAACGAAATGTTTGTTGAGCTCATACTTGAGGTCATGATTCCTCTCCAACTCTTCTTCTTCTTCCTCGTCATATTCTTCCTCATAGTAGCTTGCCTTTGCCTTTAAGGCTAGATTAGGTTGACTCGTGGCACGAGAGCGAGCTAGGGCTTGATGTGCGGTCTCCTTTGGTGTCTCCAAAGAAACTAACTCGCTCAACACTTGATTCGAAGTCATTGAGTGAAAATCCGGTCTTGCACGAATGTTTAATGTCGTATACTTGCGGAATGGCATAATGGCTTGCATGAACTTGCGCTTGATCCATGAGTCATCAATCTTCGTACTTCCATCTTTCATGTGAATCCCAAGAGACGTGGTTCTTATATATAATTCTTGAGGGGACTCATCAGCCTCATATTCATTTCTACAAGATTGGAGTACCGAATGCTACCATTTCCAAGGAACACTTTAGGAATATGATCCCAAGCTTCTTTGGTGGTGGTGGTGAGATTGCGAATGTGAGAAAAATCTTCTAGAATCAATGCCCTTGGGATGAGGTTCAAGGCATACCATTGAGTTCCAAGTCAACATCTTATCTTGAGGTCAAATTTCTTGGATCATAACAATAGAAGCCCTGTTCAAAAATTCTCCACAAATGAACACGTGCACTACTAAGATGAGATTTTATCAAATACTGTCAATTAGGAAAATTAGATGCACAAAAGTTTAGGAGGGTCTCCATGATTTGCTATCTGAGGGTAAGGTACATGTCCGAGGGCGCCACAATATGAGGTTGGTGGAGGGATCCTAGCACCTGACCCATTATTCCCTTTAGGAGCGTTGGAGGTTCCCTCATGCTAATAACTTGTACCAGACTGGTATACCTATGAAGGAGGAACATTCGACATAGATTTTTTCAAAGGATTATCGGCAAGGGATGCTTCGGGTACTTGGTACTTGGGACTTGTTGCCGATGAATTTAACCATCATCATTTCCACTTGATTAATCAAGGAGTTTTCCAATGTTTCTTTAGTTACCCATGGTCCTCTTCCCTTCATATAGCACTTGAGACAATTGGGGCAACTTGTTGACCACCACCCGACCCCTCCAACACGGGTTGAGGAGGATCATCAGCCATATTGCCTTAGGCAGTAAAGCCTGAATATGAGCATGACCATCTGATATCGATTGAAAGTAAAGTATGGTGACTAGAGGCAGTGAATAGGTGGTAACCAAATTTTAGTTTTTTCAATTAAGGATTGACACAAAGGTAAATCCTCTAGATATGCATCAAAGTGAATTGACCTATATGACAAGAAAGAAAGATAGACAGAAATAAGGGTAAAGCACAAAAGTAACCGCAAAGGATACATGAAGAGTATTCCCGGAGTTCCCTTTTTAAGGTAATAAGTACATCCTCGTTGGAGAGGTGTGGCACTACACAAGGCCAACAATACCACAAAGCTCACCTTATTCTCCCATGTGCGCACCACAAAGGTTGGCATACGATGCACTATGCAATGTCCTTGAAGGTGGCGAACGAAACCTTTAAAATTTGTTGGGGTACTCTCCACAAATAAATTGGAGTCTCCCAACATGACCTAGAAGCTTCGAAGCACCAAGAGAGAACTTCGGGCGTGACCTATTTCGTCTAGGGTTCTAAGAACCCAAGAGTAACGAGTTTATCGATGAAAAGTAGGGGAAATCAAATCCCCTCGGTACAAGTGAGATCTAGGTATCCTCACTTGATTCCCAAAAGGGCATCAAGTTCTAGTAGCTAGGGAGAGAGATCTAGTGGAATTAAGCTCATATGTAATAGAGGAGAGAGAGAGAGAGAGAGAGAGAGTGTGTGTGTGTGTGTGGAAGTTGCAACTGCTCAAGGTACAAGAATCAACTATTTATAGACACCCCTAAATCTAACAATTGTCTGCCAGTTACGCTGGAGTCTCCGTCCTAACCAGAGTCTCTGGTCAGAAGGACGGATTCTACAGGTCAGGTTCAGTACCTTGCAAGCTTACGACCCGAGGGAACGAGACATAGTCTCCAACCTGATTCCAGGAGCTTGCAAGGTTCGACGATGAAATATAAGGTTAAAGTTCTTTGGGCTTACCACCCCGGAGTCTCCGGTGAACAATGATAGGCAACAACATGATTTCATAGGTTATTCTCCATTACAAGATAGGAACTGTAGGTGGGTGAAAATGGGTTTGTGAACATCATTTGATTTCCCGTGAAATTTCCGAAGAGCAACCCCTCTTGAAAGTACGATTTTCCTACGACTCAAAAAACTAGCAAAGCCACGGAAAACCTTCTCGATCTTTTCCTTTAAGGAGTCAACCACCACCTTATGCTAATCATCAAATGTACCTAAATCACTTATCACACGGTTAAACTCACTTGTGTTGTCAACAAACACACTTAGGAAGGGTTATGCACTTTCATCCTTGATCTTCTATCAAACAAATTAGTTGCTCCACATTTAATCTAGATGATTTAATTCAACTTGTTATTTTTGGTCAATGAACTAAATGCCAATAAAGTAGTACTGGCAAGATGATCCTTCACATGCACATTCATGACAGGTACGAGAAGACTATAGAGCATATGCCTCCTATCCATCTCATCTTCTATCATGAGAATTACCTTCCACTCCTTGGTTGATGTCCCTGAGCTGCATTAATTTAACAAAAATTCAATTCACATATCAGGCTTAAACAACCACTCATTTCACTCGCAAGGACACAACACACTCTAGAGTTTGAATTGAAAGAGAGCACCTGCAAAGGAGGACGAGAGGGGAAATAAAACAACCGTGTCAAGAAACCCATGATGGGGTGTGAAGCAGTGGTGGAGCTTGTCAAGACTTGCTGGAGGCAAAATACAATATGTTTGTTCATGGGGAGGCAATATTTTGTACCAATCTCCTATCAAACATGAATGTACACGGGGTGGGACGAAACACGTGTGTGAAACAGGACACTTTCACAAACTGTTAGTTTTGAAGAATCGTGTGTCCATTCGCATTCGCATACGGAAAAAAAAAACCGTGTGTTTAACAGAGGCTCATCGCACACTTATCGGTAGAGACGGTTTATTTCATCGTGTGTGAAGGATTATTTTCACGCGTGTATGAAGATCTGATCTATACTAGTGGGGGTGCCAGAATCGGGCCGGGCAGGTCTAGATTGGTGAGCATCTGACAGACCACTTTGCGGGTTCTGCAGTATGCGACTTTCTTGTGTCGGTTCAGCCATTTGACTTTATTTATAATTGTAGGGTGGATTTAAAAAATTCTTTGAAATTGCATACAGATTAGTCCATAGAAAAAAAAATCCTTGAGCTTTAGCTTTCTCTATTCAGTTATTTTATTATGCTAAAGTTTCTATATTGCCTGGGTGAGAAAACAAGAACTCTCTTGTTCTTCTGTGCCACATGTTGCACGACTTCTCCATTTATGCCTTGTGTTATAAAATTCCATCGTCTACTTGTGCCTTTGTACAATTGCACGGTCTCTTTACAGACAGGGGCAGTGACCACTAAAATTTGCATTCGTCATTTTCTGTTCTTTCGAGAACTTCAGAAAAGCAGTAGCGCTGCAACTAAAATATCCAGTTATAAAGAGAGTGTGATGCATTATCTGTCCGGTTATGTAAAGGGGTGAAAGAAATGATGGAATTTCACGTGCTTTCGCAGTTTCGCATAAATAGAGTTCCTCAAACTGCGGCCTACTTATCTGTCATTGTATTATACTAGGAAGGAGGAGACGTTAGGTTTAAATAAACTTCTTTTTTGTGGACGAAAAGGACGCTGGATTATTGTTGTTTTTCACTGATGAATGATGAGTAAAGCTACAAATAACAAAAAAAATACAAAAGGAAAAAATTTCGGAAGGAGTACTTAACAATACTGATCGCTTGCCAATCATCAGAGCCACCCCTCTTGCCAATCATTGATCATGATTACTGTTGGTCCCTAGTACCTTTCTTTTGGTTGCTAATGATGGATGGCAGTATGGCACATGGATGCCAACTTAAACGATAAAACGCTACGCTTTCATCTTTATTATGATGCCTCAATGAATGGATTCAAGCATATGATGTACTCCTGCTGACTAATCAGAATTTCCAGGCAGTTCATGGCATTTTGTTTATTCAGAAGTACGATCGAGCCTAGGCACGTCTGGTGAGGAGGCCAGGCTCTGGTTGTTCGGCAAAAGGGTGTGGTCCTTTGGCTCGCCGCAATGGGACTACAGGTACGGTAGTACCCGTTATATGTAAATAATTTTGCCAAGTGGTCTTGCAATGATCGTACTAGCATTCTTTAGGAGAAAGAGAATACGATATGCTTTTTATGCTACGCCATGTTAGCTAGCAAGAGCTGCAACCATCTGCTAACAATGATCCAACTATTTCAGCAATGCACTTAATCCACTGGTTCGGGCTTATATGGAAAAAGTATTTAAAAACATGCTGATGGGAAAAAACACAAAAAAGAAGTATTCATGCTTAAGACAGCTTGTATTTTGAATGGAGGGCTAATTTCATTTTTGGGTATATAGGAGTTCCTTTTAACAGAAAGAAATTATGTTTTTATGGTTACAAGATCATGCCTCCATCCAAGATCCAATGATCAATACAATAATGTGATACAGAGCATCAGCTAGTAAGTTCATCTGCATGCGTATCATAGTATAATGCTGGTGGAGGAAAAGCATGTGTCAAAACTCAAAAGCGAATCAGGCCGTGTAGGCGCCGCTCGGCCGTTGCCGCGCCATTTTGTAATGCAGCAGCACCGGTCGATCCCCAACTTGGATGCCACGCCGGCGCGCTTGATCGGACCGGCACGATTCTTCCCCATGTGCGTGCATACCAACGCGCAATAATGGGAGTTCCCTTAAGCCTAGCCTATATATACGCGCGCCCTTCGTCTCGCTTGCTCCCCATGATTCCTACAGCTCAGAGCTCACTCGTCAGTTTGCTTTCTCGCTGCCACCTTTAGCTAGTTCGCATCACATGGGTCTGGAGGTGCTCATGGCGGCGGAACGGCCGCCGAGACGCCAGTACCACCGTCTTCGCGGCGAGCTCTGTGACGGCGACGGCGAGGCGGCGGCGGCGGCTGCCTGCAAGTGGACAAGGGCGAGGCGGCCGCTGCGTCTGCGGAAGAGGGTGGGGATGGCGCCCCTGCGCACGGGCAAGAGAGGCGCGAGGCTGCTGATGCGGCTGCTGCTCGTCCTGGTGCCGGCGCGGCGTGCGGCCGCGCTGCTCGCGGAGCTGGTGCGGCGGATCGCGAGCGCCGGTGCCGCGGCCGCTGAGTGCCCCGCCATCGTGTTCTCCTCTCAGTGGGGCCTCCCCGCGCTGTCCCACTCCGCCAGCGGCGGCGCCAGCCGAACAGCCAGGCTGCGGGCCTTTTACCTCGAGAGGAGCCTCTCAGCCGGCCCAAGCTCCGGCGCCGGCTCCCCTTGCTAGTTATAGGTCTGCAGCTTGTCACACAGGCTCGTAGCTACAGTACCCTAGGCAGCCTCGTGCAATTTCCTTAATGCTCCATGCCCCAAGTTGATTGTGAATACTCCAATTTTGTTAATATACTTTTGTATCTAATTTCTACTGTATATCGTAATATAAATTATAAAATTTTATTAAGTCAACTTTTCTAATAAGATGAAGTTCGATTTAGATATTCGAACAAAGCTAGAATTTTGCCGGCTCAGCCGTACCCGCCAATAGAAAGAAGCAAACAAGAGAAAAGGAAAAAGTGGGAGGAAGAGGCGTTGTAGTTATACCTGGACACTAGCTGGGCTCGGTCCAGCTCGCCGCGGAGCGGCAAAAAACTCGGGCTAGATTTGTCGAGTCCGAGCTAGCTCGTTGCTGCTGGCGAGCCGCACAACTAAGATCGTTCCAAGCTTCCGACGAGCTCGGTGCAGCTCGCAAGCCTGGCGGGGCCGCTCACTGACGGGTGAGCCCTCTTCAACGGCTGCGGCAGTGCAGGCGGCGACGCAGGACTTGGAGCGGCACCGACAGTGCTTGGCGTCGCGGCAGCGCTGCAGCACTGCTGGGTGGCGGGGCGGCGCGGTGGAGGCACTGCTAGGTGGAGGGGCGGCGTGGCGTGGTGGCAGAGACACTGTTGGACGGCGTGGCGGCGGCACTGTTAGACGTCCTGGAACCCTATTGTGAGGAAGAAGAAGCTCCTGTCATCCTGTGTTGTCTATGAATGAACGAAACGGCCCAACTAGACAAATATCCATCCCATTGACTCTAAATTCATCCTTTTATTAATTCACGGGAAAAAAAGACAAGCCAGACGAGTGGACCGAGCCGAGCCGGGCTCGTCCCGAGGCTGTCGCGGTCGAGGAATTCGGACTAGGCTCGGTCCAGAGTCAGTAGCGGGCCAAGCCTAACCTGGGGCGACCCAAGAAGCTCGGGGCAAGCTGAAAAGCTCGAGTTGAGGGTCCAGGTATAATTGTGGTGCACCAGGTTCAAGGCGGAATCCTATTTGGACTCTCGGATGGCCCACATGTCATAAACTATGTTAATGATCTAATTTCTGTAATATTTTGGTATTTTCGTTAGTACCGTAACAAAATAAACTGTGTTGTTGTTACAAACCCCAATATTTAGGATTTTAGTAAGATTATGATATGGTTATATGTGTTTATGGATGTTAGTATGTAGTGCATATTATACTTTGCACTTGATCTGATTGTAAAATTAAGAGCATTGATTTTCTATCCGCGAGTATGCTTGATAGTGTTGTATCCACCGTGAAATAGAAGTCTTTGATAATTCGAGCTTCTATAATTCTGGCTGTTTGGATGATTATACAAGAAATTATTAAAACGGCTACAATGGATGTGATTATTTCATCAGTTTTGCAATCTCATGTCTAAGGCTTCCATCTACTTTACATGGACTAAGGATTTAGATGAGTCACTTGAAACCTATTTAGCATATTGCACTTATGTGTCATAACGTCACAAAAGTTAAGTACTCCCTATGTTTTTGTTTATAGATCCAGAGAGCTATTTCAGATATTCTTAGTTTATAGATCCGGAGGTAATTAATACAAATTAATCTAGTTGATTATGTTAGATGTATTTATCTTCATATACAGTATGGAGTAGTACTCCACCTGGATACGTATATCAATTGTACTTGCCACCAGTTGAGGGCTTTTCTCAACCCAATATAACACGTATCAATCCCCTCCATCGTGGGGTATCGTTCTGCCCACATCGACATGGTATCAGAGCCGCCATCTCTTCCTATCGTCTAGCCTAGATCGATCTCCACAAGAAAAACCCCAGAACGTGGGTTTGGCTTGTACGCGACCAACAAGGTTTAAGTTACCTGATCAAATCAATGCCGCACGATATTCTCTCCTTGGTGGTCGGTGACGAACATGCTTTCGACGTTTGGTCAACCCTAGCGGCGCAGTACGCGTCCTAGTTGAAGTCTCGCATCACATTCCTTCGTGGTGGCCTCTCCAACACCAAGAAACTTGAGATGTCTGCAGAAAAATTCCTCAATAAGATGAAAGGCTTTGCCTCCGAACTTGCAGCGGCGGGTTGAGTTGTTGATGACGATGAGCTTAAGGAATAAATCCTCAATGGATTAGATGGTCAATATACCCCTCTTGTTGCTGCCATAAATGTCGTCCCAAGCACGACTCTCCCTGATATGTGTTCCCAACTCACCTCTTATGATCGCCGCAACAATATGCTGGCCGAAACTAGTCAGCTGGCCTTGCAAACCTCCGCTAATGATGCTCATCATGGTCCACCCCACCCTAACAATCCCTGCGCCAACAACCCTCATCCATAACATCAACGTGGACAGTAACCCTATCGCCAGGACCAGCAGTATCGCGGTGGACAGGAACACTATCACCAGGAGCAGCAGTATCGTGGTGGACATGAGCAGTATCGTTGTGACTAGCAGCGCGTCCAAAATCAACAGTATCCTTCCCAGTAGGATTAGCAGTACCGAGGTTCCCCCAAGGGGCGTGCACATGGTCGCACTCCCACTCCTTTTCAAGATGTTACATGCCAGATCTATAAAGAAACATGGACACGCTGCAAGTGATTGTTTGGTGGCACTACTCGTACTATGATGGTGATGATGATTCACGCCAGGATCAGGAGAGGGGTGCTTATGGTGTTGACATCAATTGGTAGATGGATATTGGAGACACACATCATGCCATTGGGGAATTAAACAAACTTCTTGTTAGCGAGGATTACCGTGGACGAGATCAAGTTCACAATGCCGGTGGAACAGGTATGGAAATTCAGCACATTGGTCATTCGATATTGCATACCCCTCATAGTTCTCTTCATCTTTATACTCCATGTTCTAAGTGCATCCAAAAATTTATTGTCTGCTTATAAAATTTCCCTAGATAATAATGCCTTTGTTGAGTTTCACCTGTATTTCTTTTGATCAAGGACTAGGTCATGCAGGAAATTCTGTTTAGAGGTCCCTGTCATGGTGGCCTCTATCCTCTAGGGCGTACTTCTACGGGATCTCACAAGCATGATTTCATCGCCATCAAGCCTTCTTCATCCACTTGGCATCGTCGTCTAGGACATCCAACTTAGTTTATTGTTCAAAAAGTTCTTAAAAAATAGTATTGAGTATTCGCCTAAAATAAACCCTTATGTTTGTGAGCCATCAACTACCATTTCCTATTTCCACTAGTGTGTCTACTATTTCTTTAAAACAAATATTTTCTAATGTATGGGGTCCAGCTCCTATCTCTGTTGGCAAACATTAATTATATATAAGATTGATTGATGATTATAGCAAGTTTATTTGGATCTATTTTCTTAAAAAAGTGTTCTGATGTCTATCAAGTTTTTCTCAATTTCCAACAACTTGTTGGACAAAAATCTAATTTGAAGATTATCGCTATGCAAACGGACTGGAGTGGTGAATATAAAAAACTTCAAGGTTTCTTTCAAAATGTAGGCATTACACATCATATATCTTGTCCTCATGCTCACCAGCAAAATGACTCGGCTCAGCAAAAAAATCGTCTTATTATTGAAGTTGGTCTTGCATTGCTTGCCAACACTTTTATGCCTCTAAAGTTTTGGAATGAAGCATTCCTTACTGCCACTTTTTTTAATCAACGTGTTTCCTACTAAGGCTCTTAATCTTATGACTCTTATTGAAAAACTTCTTAACACTACACCAAACTATAACATTCTACATATTTTTGATTGTGCTTGTTGGCCCAATCTTCGTCCTTATAATCAATGTAGATTTGCTTTTCGCTCCAAGCAATGTGTTTTCTTGGATATAGTCCTCTTCATAAAGGTGTGAAGTTTCTTGATGTCTCTACTGGAAGCATTTATATATCTCGTGATGTTGTTTTTGATGAGCAAGATTTTTCCTTTAAATATCTTCATCCCAATGCGGGTGCTCAACTTCGTGTGAAAATCCTATTGTTACCTCCACATGTAAATTCGGGTATCGTTTTCACACATAAATAGATTAGTATGTGCATGTGTTTGCATGCGTCTTGTTTCTCTCCCCTGGTTACAACTACGAAAATTACAATGGTGCATGTGTTTGCATGCGGCATGGACAGGTATGCGGAACAGGGAGATAAAAAAGCTTAGCAATTAAATTATTCCTTGGTCCCAGTGCTTTAGTTCTCTGGATTTATAAACTCATACCGAGGGAGTAGGTGCTAAGAATGGTACATTTAATTAGTAGGCCCATGCATTGCAAGTTAAAATGGACCGAATAATTTATTTATACCGATTTTTTTACTTTTTGCAATTGCAATTCATTCTCTTGACATATGATATTAACCACCATTATTTGTCATTATACTTTAATAATATTAAGCATACCATAATTCAACAAACAAAACAACATATATTTGTTTTTATTGTATAATTTTAAATCTGGCCATCGAAATTGCAGTTGCATTAAATCTGAAGCATATATTGCAATGGTACTTATGTTAGTTGTTTCCTCGAGACACTACACAAAATTCTATGGTATTCTTAATCAATGAAAAAATGCATGTTTTTGTACCTAAATTTGTGCCACTTGGAGATGAACTTTAAATATATGTACTTGTTCATGAGTTGCTTTAAGTAGGATGAGCTGCCTCTAGAATATATAGAGTTTTCTTGAATCTATGATTGTTAATTTTAGGTGTAAGTAAATAGAAGAGATAACAATCAACATACTAAATAGAAAATTCCCGAATATAAAAAAATATTTATGAGGTGTTAGTTATGGAGTTATTGCATTACTCATTTCTTGGTCCGTTTATGGCTAAGTATGTTTTTCCCATTCCTAGGTTCAATAATTGGCCCGCATAGCATGCTTGCTTTACGCTTGGTATTAAATACTCCCTCCGTCCCAAAACAAGTGACTTCACTTTATTTAGATTCATATGTATATATCTAGATGCGTTTTACTGTGTAGATACATATGAACTTAGACAAATTCAAGTCACTTGTTTTAAGACTGAGTGAATAACATTATTGAACTCAACACACACGAAATCATGTAGTCATTCTTGTGTTTCATAACACTCTTATACAAAATTATTTTCATTTATTTGGTCAAATGTCATCACATGAGATTGTGATAACCAGGATTTTCAAGCTATTAATTAGTTTGAGTAAAAAAATGTAGCTTTTAAATATTTAACTCTTTGCTAATCAAAGTGGTAAACTAACTAGTAGTACTAATGCTAGTCTTGACTAACTAGAAGTAGTTAGCAGAAATACCTCTACTCGTGCATGTAGGCCTAATTCTTATGCATGGCACACAAACATGAAGTAGTTAGCAAAAATACAAAAGGGATAACGTTCCGAAAGAGTGTAGGCCTCTTGCCAATCATCCGAGACGCCCTCTTGCCAATCATTGACCGTGATTACTGTTGGTCCCTAGTGACCTTCTTTTGGCTGCTAATGATGGATGGCACATGCCAACTTAAACGATAAAACGATACTTCATCTTTATTACCATGCCTCAATGAATGGAGTCGAGCATGATGTATTTCTTCTGACTAATCAGAATCTTCAAGCAGTTTGAGACATCTTGTTTATTCAGAAGTACGATCGAGCCTAGGCACGTCTGGTGAGGAGGTTAGGCTCTGGTTGTTCGGCAAAGGGGCGTGGTCCTTTGGCTTGTCGTAGTGGGAAAACAGGTAGTACCAATTATATGTAAATAATTTTGCCCAGTGGTCATGCAATGAGTGTATCATTCTTCACAAGAAAGAGAACAAGATGCTTTTTATGGTACGCCATGTTATGTTGAGTGCTCCCGTGCGAGAAGCGGCAGTCTGCACTAGAGGGCCCCGCCGCCCCTCATCTAGCCTCCTCCACATCCCTTCCCGTTGCCGGCGAGGTCCTTGCCGGACAAAGCCTGTGTGGCGCGGTGGGGCGCAGAACCTCAGCTGAAGATCTGGCGAGGCAGCAGGGGTGGATATCCTTGGCTGAAGATCTGGAGAGGTTGTGGCGGTGCCTGCATCGATATTGTCAACGGTGGCGTCCAGTGGGGCTTAGCGGATCGCGACGGCAGGTGGCGGAGGCCTGGCGGGTTCGATCTAGGTTGGGGCCTAGATGGTCCGTGGTGGCTGCACCTGCTCCATCTTGTCTTCTCTGTTGGTGGTAGGCGAGCGCTCCTGGTGCTAGGCTTGAAGCACGGCAATGTCTAGGGCATCAGTCTTGGGCATGGCGGTGGCGGCCTCGTTCTCTACCGGAGATGGTCGATCGGCCCGACATCAAGTTGGGGAGATTAGGTTGCCGGTGAAAACCGAGCTCCGACTCCGGTCATGGCGAGTGATGGTGGCGTCTACACACTGTTACCTTGTTGAAGGTATCATTGTTACAACCATCGTCTACTCACTCGTGTTGCTCTGAGGAAAAGCCCTGATCTAGGCATACCAGATCAGACGATGTGTTGTTCCCCTCATGAGGTCATTGTTTTTGCACTAGGTGCTGGATGGAAGAGGCAAGATATGGAGCGATGTTGCATCCACCCTGTCAACATTGGCAAGTTTCGGCCGTGTGGAACGGTGGGGTCTTGGCGACATATGCGTGATGATGGACACGCGCAAGACGGTGACGCAGTTTGGCGTCATGGTGATGGTGTCGACGTAGGCCTGACAAGGTCATTACTTTGATCCTTGTTCTGAAGATGATTCGCCGGAAGATGGTGACGGCTACTTTAGAGTGCACACACTGGTGCGTTCTGAGGGTCTGCTGGACCCTTTTATGCTCCTGACTCGCCGTTGGGCGGTTTGGTGAGGCACCCGGTTTTATGATAATATGTGTAGGTGTGAGATTAGAGCTTTGGCCCTAGGGTAAGTATTGCAACAACTATCATCACGTTAATCTCTATATTTTTTTTGTAATTGGTTGTCTTGAATAATAAATAAAGAATGGTGTATGCATCATTTTGATACAGAGTATTGTATCACCTCCATTTCAGAACAAAAAATTGTTATGTTGAGTGGTCCGTGTGTAGTGTCAATGGCTAGCAACTATCAAGAGTCGCAACCTCTATTAAATAATGATCCAACTATTTCAGCAATGCACTTAATCCACTCATTCATGCTTAAAAAACTTGCTTATAGAAAAAATCATGCTTAAGACGGATTATCTCTACTACTATAATGCACGAGTTTTGAATTTAGATTAGCCATCCCGTAATGCAGAACCAAAATATTAGCTGTTGATCTGTTTTATTGGGTGAGTATCTGCCGTTCATCAGTACCTAATGAACGACTGAAATTTCAGGGATTCGCCCTACGGTGACGCGTCAAAACAAAAGCTGGCAGGACGTTCTAGAATTCTCACGGCTCCTGCGCTCTGTGCCCTGACGTTTGGCTTTAATTTGGATGTATCTATCACAAAAACATGTCTAAATTCATCCAAATTGAAGTCAACTAATATGGATTGGAGAGAGTATAAAATATTCCATGCCTGTTGCATGCATAAATGCTCAACGAGAAAATGAAGCTTAAGACCAAATCGCTAGATGTAGCTGTATTAGTTTCATGCAAGCATAAACAACTTCGGTCCGGCCAATTCAACGACAAAATATTGTATTCCCTCTGGTCCGATTTATTGTCATGGATTTAGGCAGAGTTTTGTTTAAATCTGATCCAAACCCAAGAACAATTAAATTAAATCGTAGGGAGTAGATTTTTTTCCTTTTTGCGAATAGGAGCTGGCATTAAAAAATCAAACAATACAAAGCACCTCAAGAAAAATAAAAATTACAATGAAATCCTTAAGAAGCCCTTCATCTTCAACCTCCAGACCGTGTCGACGATGGGCTGCCGATGCCGCTCCTCCCCGAGTCAGTCTGACGTTGTTAGTTACTGTCACATCCCAAATTTTAGATTTGGTCTTGCATATCATTCATGTCATTGCATCATATATTTCCATGCAAAACCGTCGAGTAGAAAGGTTTGGCGGAACGCTACCTTTAAAACCCTATTTTGTTTCGCTACGAGGTTCCTGCGGGAAGCTTTGGAGTGTCTTGCAACAACCACCCCTGTAGGTTCGAGTTTTCGCTCAAACTTCGACTGAAGGTTGTGCCCCTCGACGATACGAACCCGTAGGCGCGAGAATCACTCAAATCGGAGTTCGTATGCAAAAGACACGGACGTTTTAGTGAACCGCCGGAAAACGGTACGAAAATCCGGACCGATTTCCAAGTTGGAGTCAACTTCTGGACCGATTTGGAGTAGAACTCGCGCGAGAGGGCCACAAAAGGACTCCACCAGGGCCTCTGTGGCATCCCGCAAAAACCACTGCCAGAAAATCGCGTTGTTTTTGTGCATTGCATCATCATGACCGCATGCTCATGTCATCATGCCACATTGCATTTGAGCATCGTCATCATCTTGCATTTGCTTGCATTAAACTATTTGCAGAAAAACCTATTTTTGTTTTCTAAAAAGCTCCATCTTTATTCAAACCTCAAAACTCGGGTCTACGGATTATTTTGTTTTGTCTGCTATCGGTTTGCAGAAGCTTTGTTTTAAACAAATAAAATATTAAATTATTTTTAGGGGGGCAGTCGAACGGGCCGATTCGACCCGAACGACCACCCCCAGAATAAAACGGTTCGCCGAAATCCCTAAAACTACCAGTCCTATTCTACCCACCCCTCCTCCACCTCACCCCCGCCAATCTATGGCTGCCACCTCACCCTCCCCCTCCCCTCTACCCAATCCCAGCTCGCCACTTGGCCACCCTCTCTCACCCCCACCACACACCTCAGCACACACCCACACGCCACTTGCCAACCCCCACCTCCCTGCCCTCGGGCCCCACTCCCACCCTGGACCCACCCACACCCAGCACCCCACGCACGCGCGCCTGCAGCCCCACCCCGACCCCGCTCCCTCCCCCTGGCTCTCTTCTCTCCCCCGCATCCTCCCTGCTCTCCTCCGGCCGGCCACCGCGAGCGCCACCCGTCGCGGCCCCCCTCCAGCGCCTCCTCCGCCTCTCTCCCTTCCTCCTCCGGCCGAGCCCGGCCTCCCTCGCCGGCCACCGCCTCTCCCTCCCTCTCCCCGTCGCCGGCGTCCCCTCCCACCGGCCTCTGCTCCTCCTCCTCCACCACCGCGCCCTCGCCCCCGTCCCCTTTCCTTCCCTCTCCCCGCCGCCGGAGGTCCTCCCGTCGGCCCCGCAACCACCGTCGCGGCTCCCGCTCTCGCCGCCTCCCCGTCTCCAGCGAGCCACGGCGCCACCTCGCCTCCGGCCGCGAGCCGCACCGCTCCTCCGCCACCGGCCACGTCCCTGTTGCCAGCGCGTCCCCCAAGCCCCGCCTTCTCTGCAGCAAGCCGACGTCGCCGCCGCGTCCTCCTTCCCGAGGCAGCGCCCCGCTGGTCCCCTTTCCCGAACCGCTGCCGGCGCGGCCCCGCCGCTCGCCGCCGGCCCGCGTCGCCAACCGCCACCGCTGCGCCCTCCCTCCGAGCCCGAGCAGTGCCGCCTCGAGCCCCCCCCAAGCCCAGCCTCCTCGTCCCCGGTGCCGACCCCGTTTCTGGCCGTCGAGCCCTGCTGCCTAGGTGCCTTCCCGTCGATGCGCCTGGCACTGTGCCGCCCAGGATGTTCCTACAGGGTGTTGCGGTAGTTTCGGTGCCCAAGTCGTGTGTACCGCATAGTGTGCGTGCGTTTGTCAAATTCGGCGCTACCAAGTTGTGCATCCCATATCTCCCGTTACCAACAAGTGATGTTGTGACAATGTGACCTGTGGACCATCGATGCGGAACCCCGAAGACCGAACCTCGTCGAACCCCTCGGAACGCCATGTTCTCCTACCCGGAGACCCCGATGCCTTCGACACGGAGCACCGAGGATGCCTTCATGGGACGCCAAGACACCGTCGAACCTCGAAGACCGAACCCCGCGGACCGACATGAGCTTCTTCACGGATACGACAAGTGCTCCTCGAGGATGCCAAGTTCCTCACCCCGAAGGCCAAGACCGACTCGATGGCGCGGACCCGACAAGATCCTCGTGACGACAAGATCGGCACCGACCAGGGCGGATCTGATGTGCCCTGACGCCGCAACCAAGTCCTTCTTCCTGGATGCGACAAGACCTACCTCCGTTATCCGAGAAAGTTCCCGTCGAACCTTGAACCCTGTCGGACCCCGAACCCCCGGAACCCCAAGTTCGTCGAGACCCCCCTAATGTGTGAACCCCTTCCCGAAACCCTATTTTATAATATAATCCAACTTGTTGCATATTAAATTGTCATACTCGCATGCATATTTGTGTGGTTTGGGGGCCTTACGCCGATTCACCTCATAATTAAATATGGGGCCAGATGCGGGCAAATCTAGCCTTATATTGGCCTCATTTAAATTGGTGTAGCGAACCGGTGATATATTTTGCCATGTTAAATCAACATTTATTTGCGGGGTAGATAAACAACATGAACCTAATAATTAATTGTCGGGACCCCCGGTTCCGCTTAATATGACCTAATTGCATCGCATCTTACCATGTCATGCATCATACATGCATCATGCCGATCTTCTGCCGTAGTATTAAATATTGCATCCGGTGTTTATTCTAGTGTTTTGCTTCTTCGCGGATAAGGCCGTTGAGTTGATGCGAGTGTCGACCCGATCTTCGGCTGAACCTTCGACAATGTTTTCAGGCGAGCATCTCCCCCTTTCTACCTATCTTACTTTTATAGTATTTATTCCCTCCTGTTGATCTATTGCTATCTGTGTTGCGATGCTCCAGTTTCCGTACCCGAGATATCCCTTGCAGCCATATATTGCCTTGGACACACCCTATTACCTGTTGTTTGGTAGATAGTTGGACTTGTGCGTCGTAATCGCTTGCTCAAGTGCTGTTGCGTGTCGTCATGTGCCACAGTTGTTGGTGTATTGTCGCATGTTAATGTTGGAGATGATCATGGCTTTACTTATCGTACACTTTAATTCCTGTTTAACAACTAAAATTGAAGTAAGTAAGCAGAGGCATCGGTGGGTGATAGATAATATTTGGTTTCCGACCGCCCACTTGTGTCCCGTAGGACCCCGAGTGCTTGATACCTGTTCCTTGATTTATCGCGCTATCCACATCCGGGAGGATTATGGGACCCCCCTTAGCCAGAGCTTGATACAGTCTTATTTCTTGGGGCCACAAACTAGTTTGAGGTTTTATTTACGATCCTGTACTTATGCCATGCTTTACTGCTTTATTTACGATTATGCGAGGAGCACACTGTACTGTTTAGGTAAGCGGAATGTTTACGCGGTATCGACAAGCCCAGTTTTGGGTTCCCAGTCGTTTACAGCCATTGTCGCAAACCTTGAGTCCGTCTCGGAGTCAGCTAGCTTCGTTGCGCGTGTACTCCAAGGGGTGGCCCCCTGAAATATTTCTGAATCCTGTGATTGCTTTGTCGTGAAAGCCTCGTTGGGTTTTAATTTGGTTTTTCCGAGGTTGATCGAGTGTGTGTTGCTATTTGTGCACCCCGGCCGGGTTAAAACTTTCTGAAAGCCGTGTCCGCGGTTATGGACGACTTGGAGCACAGTATCTCGATCATAGACAACTATAACTAAAGTAGTGCTATAAATTTGACTCTATAATGACTAGTAATCAGCTTCACTATAATGGAATGGCTCAATAAAACTGCCAACAATTGCTTGTTTGGGTCGTCGCTTGCGACCAATGTATCTGACTAGTAAGTATTGCAACTATAACGGAATGGCTAAATAAAAGTACCAACAACTGCTGGGTTTTTGGGTTATCTAATGCTAATTGAATTTGACTAGTAAGTGTCGCCACTTCAACGGAATGGTTAACTAAAAGTGCCCACTGCTTACTTTATCAGGATGATGATCTAGACTTGACTAGTAATTGCCGCAACGATAACCGAATAAATAAAACTGCCAACTGTGTGAGTTCCTCGGTGGACTTCCTCGTTTGGTCTCGAGGGGGAAACACCAGGATGGGTTTGTTTGGTGTTAGCTTCAGGTTGGATCCGGATAGGACATTCTTATCCCTCTCTGATAACCGCCAGTTGTGTCAAGTCTCTATAGGTTGTTTAGTGCATGCTGCCGCTGCCGCTCAGCCCACCATACCTATGTAGGCGAGGACCGCCGAATTCTAGTCTCGCCGTGTACTGGCCTCAGTACTGACGCTCTCTCTTTTTCCTTTGCCCTTTGTCGGCACCCCTTCTGTTTAAGCAGGTTTTGAGATCGACGTCGTTAGCAGGGTTACCCTTCCGGCTTGGCCTGGGCAGGGTTATGGACGCCATCGGTTATTCTTCAGGGCTCTTAGCCCCATTTGCATCTTGTCCGTAGTCGGACGCTCTATCGTTTTCAAGGTGATTTGAATCTTTGTATATTATATCTGTATTCTTGACTCTTTGAGTCGCTGTTGTATATATCTGTTCTGTGGGTCCCATCGAGGACTGTTGTGTAATGTTATTACTTCGTTTTCCACCCGCACGAAAGTGCCTGGTGGGCACCTTTGAATCGTTTCTATGCGGGTTTGGCGGGTTTCGCTAAAACTTGCATAGGTCCGATTCTAAGGGTGTTACAGCCTCGGTACCCGTGCCCGCCTGCCGATCGCCCCGTCTCCCCCCGCGTGACCCGCCGCCTCGGGAATCGATCCCGCCGCCCGCCGCCTCCGGTCGCGCCGCCGCCGCCGGGAATCCGCGCCGCCGCCGCCTTGCACCCCGCTGCCGGCCGTCGCCATCCCCGCCGCCAGGTAAGGCCGCCACCGCGCCTCCGCCTCGCTGCGCCGCGCCTCGCCGCCCCGCAGCCGCCACCCGCCTTGCGCCGCTGCCGCGCCGAGCCGCCGCCTCGCCGCGCGAGCCCGCGCGCGCTGCTGCGCGCTGCCGCGACCGCCGCCGCCGCCGCATGCTGCTGCTGCTGCCGCCGCCTGCGCCGCGCCCCGCCCCGCCGCTGCCTCGTTTCGCGTGCTCGCATGCACGCGTACATGCACGCGCACGTGCGCGTCATCGCATGCGCACATGCTTACATGCATACATGCACGCACGCGCTGTCTTGCTCGCGCGATGTATTTTGTCGACCCGTAGTTGACCGCGTGTACGTCCGTGCAGGAAGAACCTCGTCGCCGGATCCGATCGCCACCGCCGTCCGGAGCTCGCCGCGCCTTCCGGAGTCCGTTTCGCCATCCGTTTCCGGTAAGACAGCAGCCACCGTCAGATCTCAGATCAGCGGCTTAGATCGTTCGTTGACTGGTCAGCATCCCAGGCGTTGACTAGTCAGACGCCCAGTCAGCGCCCAGTCAGCGCCCAGTCAAACAGACACAGTTGACTGGGTCAATTTCGTTAATCCCTTTAGTTGGCAGATTTCGGTAGAATCTTGTAAATTGCGTAGAAATTCAACCGCTTGGCCAAAAATTGCAAATAAAATATGTACGAGTTCAGTGAGTCGTGTAGAATCTCGCCGTAGCTTTGGTTCAGACTTTTACTGTCAGGTTTAGTACAGTTTAATCAAACTAGTTAGTGGCCTTTTCGGAGTAATAAATTCGTAGAAAAAGATCCGTAGCTCCAAAAATCGCGTGTGATATGTCCCTGAACTCGTGTGAACGAGGGGAATCTCATCGTGAATTAAAAGGGTAGACTTACAGTAAAAACTTCTGCAGTATTTGTCTAATGGCTTTCTGCAGTGTTTTAATTACTCGGGAAGTTCTATAAATCCTTTTCGAGTAATTCCAATTGGTACTGTTTCTAATCAGCGATGCCTTTGCGGTAGAATATTTCCAAGATTTTACAAACAGTATACTACCGGTAGTGAATTATTTAAGTTCTAGCTCTAGTTGTGAGCATTACTTTTGTCTATTAGTTTCCCTAGCGCTAAAACTATTTTTCATGCATGCAATCGGTAGTGTTATGTTATAGGATGTTGTGGTGCAGCTGTAGCACCAATTCACTTGCCGTTCTTGCATTCATGCATCATATTTGTTGCATATGTTGTGGATTATTTGTTTATGAATGCAATTGTGTCGTGTAGATTGTGCTGAGTGCAACGCTTGTTCGTGTGAGGATTGTGCTCCAGACCGCTACAACCAAGGCAAGTAGATGCTAATTTGTTCATGATATCGTCCTACTATTTTCTATGCATTGTTGTGTATTTTATAGATGCATGTGTAGGATGATACTATCGCTATGCTATGTCCTATTATGTGGTAGGACCCTCTTTGTAGATGAACCACCGTTGGTAGATGTGCTTAGCCATGCTATGTCGAACGAGGGCTGGGTTACATCATTGATACTTGTTTTCTCAAAGTATTGGTTTGCAAAAACTAAAAACAACTTAATCAATGAACCCCCTGGGTGTGATGGTATTGATAAATTTTGGTGGTTTCATTGCGGAAAGGCACCCAGGTATCAAGAGAGAATGATTGGCTTCTTTATTGTGTAGCTTACGTGTACAACCATGTGCCAATAATGAAATGGGCGGTTGGTTGGACTTAGTAGGTTGTGGTAACTCGAACCCGCGTATCCAGAGATGTAGAATTTTGGTAGGTTGGACCGGTGCGCGTCGGGATTGAGGAGCTACTTCCCGAACAGTCTCTTCTTGGTCTTCTCCCTATCATCACCCAAAATGAGAGTGATGGTACGAGCTAGGCTGGCCAAGTCACATGGGTAAAGTGTACTAACCTCTGCAGAGTGTATAATCTAATCGATTAGCCGTGTCCCCGGTTACGGACATCTGAGTTGCTAGATATTGATTCCATGACATGTTTCTCGCTCATTCTAATTTCATAATTGCTTTAATATTGTTGGGTTAACTTAATTGGGATCTTTTCAAATAAAATCAAACTGTTTACGAAAGTAGGACAAATGTATTTGCAAATGCAAGCCAGACACAGCTCCACTTGCCAAATATGCATGTAGATGTTAGTACTATTGTCTCCATTACTAGCTCTACTTGCCATACATTCCATGTATTGACCCTTCGGGGCTGCTACGTTTCATGTTGCAGGTTATTCCGATTCTGATTGATCGTTATAGGCCACGGTACTCCACTCGGCACTTGTTCACTTGTGGGCAATTTGAAGATTGGAGGATTTACATGTTTATGTTGCTACCTGAACAATTTGAGCTAGCTTTATGCTAAGCTTTTATATTGTAATAATGGTACTCTGGACCTTTGTAGATCATGATACACGGTTATTTTGCTATGATTATCTATCTTACTCTATTGTGGGCCAATGAACCGATCCAGGGATTGGCATGTCACATAGAGGCCACGGTCTTTTCAGAACCGGGGTGTCACAGGATGGTATCAGAGCCCGTGTGTCGACTGTAGGATCGTGACCTAGGATTGGATTAGGAAGCCATAGAATTATTAAAGCCTATATTAACTCTGTCTTTCCTCTTATGCCTTTCACCCTCGTAAATTCTTACCATATGCTATTCTCACACTTTCCTCTTTTACTTGATAGATGGGAGACGTCAGGACTGAGTATGTCACCATGGAGTCACCAAGGCCCTTTGCAAGGCAGTTAGCTCAACTCTCTCAGTCATTGGGATTGCCACTGCCTACGTTCAAGGGAAGAAGGCTGTACACCTATGGTTATGGAGAGGATGCATGGGATATCACTACCTTCATATTCAGAGATGCTGCCTTGCCAAACCCCGCACACTTGGTCTACACCAAGATATACTGCAACTGGGGACTTGGGATCAACTTGGCTGTACATGAAGCCCTGTCTCGCCAGTGCCACTATGTCCGACACCTACTTCCTGCAGATTCACCTTACCGTGACTATGGAAGGCGTGATGAAGATGGGAACATTGTGGTTACCCCGGGCGACAGGAACAACATGCCGCCCCGTCGGAGGCACATAGAGGACATGGAAAGAGAGAATGGAGCTCTAGCAGAGAAGGTGAGGATGTTGAAGGAGATTGCAGACTTTACTAGCAATGGAATGGTGGTCCAAGGACAGGAGATCGACACTTTGCATGAAGCTGTGGGAGTTCTGGAGACTGCCCTGATAGCCAGAGATGAAACCATAGCACATCTTCATGGCACTGTGCAAGAGAATACCCAGAACATACAACAATTGCAAGGGACCGTCCAGGAAAGGGACCAAACCATTGAAGCTATGACAGCCCAGATTGCCGCTCTCCAAGCACAGCTAAATCCACCCTCTGATGATGACAATGGAGATGATGGCAACAATGGGGATGATGATGACAGTGGAGATGATGATGATGATGAGGACGAGGATGATGATGATGGAGACGATGATGGTGGAGGAGATGAAGCTGTTGCTGTTGCAGCTGAGAATGAAGAAGTAGAGGAGGATCCAGAAGAAGTGGAGTTTGAAGTCTCAAGTGATGGTTCAGGAGAGGTGTACACTCCGCCGCCATGGTTGTACCGCGAGCCGAAGCGCCAACGCATGACCGTAATGACCTACCTCAATCTCTTCAAGAAGTAGATAGAAGTCCACCAATTAGTCCTCGTTAGGCGAATTCGTTAGGATTAGTCTCGATCGTTGTGAATCTTAGTTCGTGTTAGTTTAAAAGTGTTTAGTTGCTTATTTGTGTACTCCAATATCCCAGGATTTATTTGAACAATTAATGAAAGAGTTATGGCAATTTGGTTATCATCTGTGTGATTTTCGCTGCAGTTTTTCTGCTGATACAGCAGTACTGCGCGATTTTTCATATTTTTCTGGTAACTCGGAAAAATCTGAAAAAAATTGGGCTGATGCGAAACTCTCTGTGCCATATGCACAAAAATTGGCTAATTTTTCTGACGTGTTTAAGTCAGATGGAAAAATTCGTGAACGCTGCTGGACTGTTCTGGCAGATTGCTGTTTTTGCTGATTAGTTGATCTATTGTTTAGTTAACCATTGCCAACTCTTGCAAGACTATTTCAGTAGGTATATACTGCTAGGACAACACCTGGGATGTTGCTGGACCACTTGTTTGTTGATGTGTTGCTTGCTTGTGATTGTCTGCCATTGCTTGTTGTTGTTTGATCATATGCATGGGTAGAATCCTATTATCGTAGTTGATTCTTTCTAAACTTACCTATGCTGAACCGCAGATGCATCCTCGCTGCCAACCCACTGAGATGGAGCATCTCATGGCAGCTGAGGCACAGCTGACTCAAGTGATGACCCAGTTCATGGCAAACCAGAACAACAACAATGGAAACAATCAGCCTCAGGGAGATGCTCTCACCAGATTTCTGAGG
Source organism: Avena sativa (assembly GCA_916181665.1). Classification (NCBI taxonomy): domain Eukaryota; kingdom Viridiplantae; phylum Streptophyta; class Magnoliopsida; order Poales; family Poaceae; genus Avena; species Avena sativa. Next base: position 385,594,219 of record OV702284.1, read on the forward strand.
TTAAGTCCAGCTAAGTTCTCTACCGCAACGGAACCAATGGTTGCTCTCGATTGGTTGCGTTCAGTCAACAAGGATCTAGTAACTGTTGGATGCACTGATGCTGAGAAGGTGAGGTTTGCCGCTCACCTACTGGAGGGACCAGCCGCCTCTTGGTGGGACACATTTCAGATCACCCACCCGCTGGATACCGTGACTTGGGCAATGTTTGAGGAAGGTTTCAGGACCAACCACGTGTCTTCAGGAGTTCTGAGCCTGAAGAGGAAGGAGTTCCGCAACTTGCGCCAAACCAATCGTTCCGTGGCCGAGTACATTGAGGAGTTCAACAACTTGTCCCGTTATGCACCTGAGGATGTTGACACTGATGCCAAAAGGAGAGAGAGATTCCTGGATGGCCTCAGTGATGAGCTTTCAGTACAGCTACTGGTGGTTTATTGCCCCACTTTCCAGGAGCTTATGGACAAGGCCAGAATCTTGGAGGGGAAGCACAAGCAAGTGGAGAACCGCAAGAGAAAGAACAACAATCACCACTCTGGTTCACACCACAAGACTCGCACTTCATATGATGGATACTCCAAGCATGGAGGAAGTGACCATGGGAGCCATGACCGCCGCGATGGAAATCGTCATGACAACCATAGGAGCAGCCACCACAACCACAAGGGAGGACACTCTCACCCCTCTGGAGGACACGGTGGACATGACCGCAACCGTGATCGCAACTTCGTGAAGAAGGACCTGAGTGAGGTGACGTGCTTCAAGTGCAAGCAGAAGGGGCACTATGCTGACAACTGTCCGGAGAGGAAAGGACTCAAGCCAACCAACGGCGAGAAGGCCACAGTGAACCACATGAATGTGGAGGAGATTCCAGATGAGCCTGACCTTGTGATTGGTAAGTTCCCAATCAACACTTACCCCGCACTTATACTTTTCGATACTGGTGCATCGCATTCATTCATATCAAGGGCATTTGTGGATAAATATAAGTTACCTACTGAGTCTATGAAGAGGTCTATTAGAGTGAGTTCACCTGGAGGAGATATGATAGATAGCTCGGGATGTCGCGACTTGACTGTGAGGATTGGAACACACAACTTTATTGCACATCTAGTAGTGTTGGATTCACAGGGATTAGATGTCATTCTGGGTATGGATTGGATGTTTATGCATGGGGGACACATAGATTGTGCACAACGAGCTGTTTCACTCAAAACCCCGGATGGTAAGAGGATTAGATTCAAGTCGGCTGCATGACCGAGAAAGTGTAAGTTGAATTCTCTTAAGGGGGTTAGCATGGATACTGTGCCAGTGATTAGGGATTACCCCGACGTGTTTCCGGAAGAGCTGCCAGGTATGCCACCTGACAGAGATGTAGAGTTTCTTATCGACCTGCTGCCGGGAACAGGACCAATAGCAAAGAAACCATATAAGATGGATGTCGATGAGCTGAAGGAATTGAAGAAAAAGTTGAAGGAGCAGCTGGAAAAGGGATTCATTCAGCCTAGTGCGTCGTCATGGGGAGCACCTGTTCTGTTTGTGGAGAAGAAAGACAGCACCAAGAGATTAGTGGTGGACTATCGTTCGCTGAATGAAGTAACCATCAAGAACAAGTACCCTCTGCCAAACATAAATGATTTGTTTGATCAACTGAAAGGAGCAAAGGTGTTCAGCAAGATTGATCTGCGATATGGCTACTTCCAATTTAAGATCCGGGAGAAGGATGTACCGAAAACCGCCTTCACCACTAGGTATGGTTTATATGAGTATACAGTTATGTCTTTTGGACTAACGAATGCCCCGGCATACTTCATGACCATGATGAACAAGGTATTTATGGAGTATTTGGACAAGTTCATGGTGGTGTTTATTGATGACATACTGATATATTCCAAGGATGATGCTGAGCATGAGAAACATCTGAGACTGATTATGGAGAAGCTGAGAGAACACAAGCTGTATGCCAAATTCAGCAAGTGTGAATTCTGGCTTAACACTGTTGGGTTTCTCGGACATGTAGTGTCAGGAGAAGGAATTGCTGTTGATCCAAACAAAGTGACTGCAGTAACTGAGTGGGAAGCACCCAAGAATGCTGGAGAGATTCGAAGCTTTTTGGGACTCGCTGGATATTACAGGAGGTTCATTGAAAACTTTTCCAAGATTGCTAAGCCGATGACTGAACTTCTGAAGAAGGAGAGGAAGTTCGAATGGTCAGACGTATGTGAAGCCAGCTTTCAGGAACTGAAGCGTCGATTAGTGACCGCGCATGTTCTGTGTTTACCAGATCTTCAGAAGGATTTCCAAGTGTACTGTGATGCTTCACGACAGGGACTTGGGAGTGTGCTGATGCAAGATGGGAGAGTAGTGTCATATGCCTCGCGACAACTCAAGCACCATGAGCGGAATTACCCCACACACGACTTGGAGTTAGCGTCAGTGGTTCATGCGCTCAAGGTATGGAGGCATTACTTAATGGGAAAACACTGTGATGTGTACACCGACCACAAGAGCCTGAAGTACATATTTACACAGAAGGAACTGAACATGAGACAAAGGAGATGGTTGGAACTTATCAAAGACTATGATATGAATCTATAGTACCACCCAGGAAAGGCCAATGTGGTAGCTGATGCTCTGAGCCGGAAGGTTTATGCCAATGGATTGACAATTGGTGAATTGCCTGAGGACTTGTGCAAGCAATTCAAGGACCTTAGACTAGAGGTAGTATCTGAAGGGTACTTAGCAACAATGGAAGTCCAACCAACGCTACAGGACAGGATCATAAAGGCTTAGATAGGAGACAAAGAGATAGATGAAGTTAAGGAAAAGATGAAGGAAGGTCGAGCAAGGGAATTCCGCGAGGATGAGCAAGGAACCTTGTGGTACGGAGATCGTTTGTGCGTCCCCAACGATCCCGAGATAAGGAAGTTGATTCTGCAGGAAGCTCATGACTCGCCATATTCCATACACCCGGGCAATACGAAGATGTACATGGACCTAAAGGACAGATTCTGGTGGAACAACATGAAGGGAGACATCGCGGAGCATATTGCCCTATGTGATGTATGTAGCCGAGTGAAGGCAGAACATCAGAAGCCAGCAGGACTGCTGCAACCATTGCCCGTGCCGGATTGGAAGTGGGATAGAGTGGGAATGGATTTTATCACAGGACTGCCCAGGACCAGGTCAGGATATGACACTATTTGGGTAGTGGTCGACCATTTGACCAAGGTAGCCCACTTTATACCAGTGAAGACGACTTATACGAGTGCAAAGTTGGCCAAGATTTACATGGACAAGATTGTGTGCCTACGTGGAGTTCCCAAGAGTATCGTATCTGACAGAGGCACCCAATTTACCTCACACTTCTGGCGCCAGCTGCACGAGTCACTTGGTACTATACTGGAGTTTAGCACAGCGTTTCACCCACAGACTGATGGACAGACCGAGAGGGTGAATCAGATTTTGGAAGACATGCTGAGAGCTTGCGCCTTGGCTCATGGATCCAGTTGGGATGAGAATTTGCCGTATGTGGAGTTTTCCTACAACAACAGCTACCAAACCAGCATCAAGACGTCACTGTTCGATGTGCTGTATGGAAAACGATGCCGTACCCCATTGCTGTGGGATGGAGTAGGAGAATGTCAACTGTTTGGACCTGATTTGATCAAGGACGCTGATGAGAAGGTCGCCTTGATTAGAGATAGGCTAAAAGTAGCACAATCAAGGCAGAAGAGCTACGCTGACGCCAAGCGCAAGGAAGTGGTGTATGAGATAGGTGATAGAGCATACCTTAGAGTATCGCCGCTTCGTGGAATCAAGAGATTTGGAATTAAGGGTAAGCTGGCACCTCGATTTATTGGACCGTATCGGGTCTTAGCACGCAAAGGAGAAGTCGCTTATCAGTTGGAGTTGCCAGAGGCTCTGTCTGCTGTTCACAACGTGTTCCACGTATCCCAGCTGAAGAAGTGTCATCCGGAGATGGTGGATACACCGTTGAGAGACACTGTACCGCTAGAGGAGGTTCAGCTGGAGAATGATTTGACCTATGAGGAGAAACCGGTCAAGATTCTGGAGACAGCAGAAAGGACTACCCGTACCAAGACAATCAAGTTTTGCAAAGTGCAGTGGAGTCACCACACCGAGGAAGAAGCCACTTGGAAGCGTGAGGATGACATCCGAGAGGACTACCCACACCTATTTGCTAGCCGCGCCGAATCTCGAGGACGAGATTCATCTTAAGGGGGTTAGTCTTGTCACATCACAAATTTTAGATTTGGTCTTGCACATCATTCATGTCATTGCATCATATCTTTCCATGCAAAACCGTCGAGTAGAAAGGTTCGGCGGAACGCCACCTTCAAAACCCTATTTGTTTCGCTACGAGGTTCCTGCGGGAAGCTTTGGAGTGTCTTGCAACAACCACCCCTGTAGGTTCGAGTTTTCGCTCAAACTTCGACTGAAGGTTGTGCCCCTCGACGATACGAACCCGTAGGCGCGAGAATCACTCAAATCGGAGTTCGTATGCAAAAGACTCGGACGTTTTAGTGAACCGCCGGAAAACGGTCCGAAAATCCGGACCGATTTCCGAGTTGGAGTCAACTTCTGGACCGATTTGGAGTAGAACTCGCGCGAGAGGGCCACAAAAGGACCCCACCAGGGCCTCGGTACCCGTGCCCGCCTGCCGATCGCCCCGTCTCCCCCCGCGTGACCCGCCGCCTCGGGAATCGATCCCGCCGCCTCCGGTCGCGCCGCCGCAGCCGGGAATCCGCGCCGCCGCCGCCTTGCACCCCGCCGCCGGTCGTCGCCATCCCCGCCGCCAGGTAAGGCCGCCACCGCGCCTCCGCCTCGCTGCGCCGCGCCTCGCCGCCCCGCAGCCGCCACCCGCCTTGCGCCGCTGCCGCGCCGAGCCGCCGCCTCGCCGCGCGAGCCCGCGCGCGCTGCTGCGCGCTGCCGCGACCGCCGCCGCCGCCGCATGCTGCTGCTGCTGCCGCCGCCGCCTGCGCCGCGCCCCGCCCCGCCGCTGCCTCGTTTCGCGTGCTCGCATGCACGCGTACATGCACGCGCACGTGCGCGTCATCGCATGCGCACATGCTTACATGCATACATGCACGTACGCGCTGTTTTGCTCGCGCGATGTATTTTGTCGACCCGTAGTTGACCGCGTGTACGTCCGTGCAGGAAGAACCTCGTCGCCGGATCCGATCGCCACCGCCGTCCGGAGCTCGCCGCGCCTTCCGGAGTCCGTTTCGCCATCCGTTTCTGGTAAGACAACAGCCACCGTCAGATCTCAGATCAGCGGCTTAGATCGTTCGTTGACTGGTCAGCATCCCAGGCGTTGACTAGTCAGACGCTCAGTCAGCGCCCAGTCAAACAGACACAGTTGACTGGGTCAATTTCGTTAATCCCTTTAGTTGGCAGATTTCGGTAGAATCTTGTAAATTGCGTAGAAATTCAACCGCTTGGCCAAAAATTGCAAATAAAATATGTACGAGTTCAGTGAGTCGTGTAGAATCTCGCTGTATCTTTTGTTCAGACTTTTACTGTCAGGTTTAGTACAGTTTAATCAAACTAGTTAGTGGCCTTTTCGGAGTAATAAATTCGTAGAAAAAGATCCGTAGCTCCAAAAATCGCGTGTAATATGTCCCTGAACTCGTGTGAACGAGGGGAATCTCATCATGAATTAAAAGGGTAGGCTTACAGTAAAAACTTCTGCAGTATTTGTCTAATGGATTTCTGCAGTGTTTTAATTAGTCGGGAAGTTCTATAAATCCTTTTCGAGTAATTCCAATTGGTACTGTTTCTAATCAGCGATGCCTTTACGGTAGAATATTTCCAAGATTTTACAAACAGTATACTACCGGTAGTGAATTATTTAAGTTCTAGCTCTAGTTGTGAGCATTACTTTTGTCTATTAGTTTCCCTAGCGCTAAAACTATTTTTCATGCATGCAATCGGTAGTGTTATGTTATAGGATGTTGTGGTGCAGCTGTAGCACCAATTCACTTGCCGTTCTTGCATTCATGCATCATATTTGTTGCATATATTGTGGATTGTTTGTTTATGAATGCAATTGTGTCGTGTAGATTGTGCTGAGTGCAACGCTTGTTCGTGTGAGGATTGTGCTCCAGACCGCTACAACCAAGGCAAGTAGATGCTAATTTGTTCATGATATCGTCCTACTATTTTCTATGCATTGTTGTGTATTTTATAGATGCATGTGTAGGATGATACTATCGCTATGCTATGTCCTATTATGTGGTAGGACCCTCTTTGTAGATGAACCACCGTTGGTAGATGTGCTTAGCCATGCTATGTCGAACGAGGGCTGGGTTACATCATTGATACTTGTTTTCTCAAAGTATTGGTTTGCGAAAACTAAAAACAACTTAATCAATGAACCCCCTGGGTGTGATGGTATTGATAATTTTTGGTGGTTTCATTGCGGAAAGGCACCCAGGGCGGTTGGTTGGACTTAGTAGGTTGTGGTAACTCGAACCCGCGTATCCAGAGATGTAGAATTTTGGTAGGTTGGACCGGTGCGCGTCGGGATTGAGGAGCTACTTTCCGAACAGTCTCTTCTTGGTCTTCTCCCTATCATCACCCAAAATGAGAGTGATGGTACGAGCTGGGCTGGCCAAGTCACATGGGTAAAGTGTACTAACCTCTGCAGAGTGTATAATCTAATCGATTAGCCGTGTCCCCGGTTACGGACATCTGAGTTGCTAGATATTGATTCCATGACATGTTTCTCGCTCATTCTAATTTCATAATTGCTTTAATATTGTTGGGTTAACTTAATTGGGATCTTTTCAAATAAAATCAAACTGTTTACGAAAGTAGGACAAATGTATTTGCAAATGCAAGCCAGACACAGCTCCACTTGCCAAATATGCATGTAGATGTTAGTACTATTGTCTCCATTACTAGCTCTACTTGCCATACATTCCATGTATTGACCCTTCGGGGCTGCTACGTTTCATGTTGCAGGTTATTCCGATTCTGATTGATCGTTATAGGCCACGGTACTCCACTCGGCACTTGTTCACTTGTGGGCAATTTGAAGATTGGAGGATTTACATGTTTATGTTGCTACCTGAACAATTTGAGCTAGCTTTATGCTAAGCTTTTATATTGTAATAATGGTACTCTGGACCTTTGTAGATCATGATACACGGTTATTTTGCTATGATTATCTATCTTACTCTATTGTGGGCCAATGAACCGATCCAGGGATTGGCATGTCACATAGAGGCCACGGTCTTTTTAGAACCGGGGTGTCACAGTTACGGATGGGAAGTCGCTGAACCGGTCAAAAAACCACATCCATCTCGGGGACAAAGAAGAAGGATGAACTACTGATGAACCTCCTTTATGATCTGAAGCTCCCCATAGCCAAACGAAATCCTCGATAGAAGACCAAACCACTCCCACAAGCTTCTTGCCATCAGGGTTGAGATGGGGCTGAAACCTGGGAGACCTTATTGGAAGAGACGTCTCCGCCACCACATGAGCGCCGCCCCACCAAATTTGAACCCTAAAAACAGAAAAGCGGAGCCCTCCCGCCAACAGGGGTCGAGATCTGCCCCTCTTCCATGTCCCAAAGGCCACATAATCGAGATGGATCTACGGCGACGCTGACGAGATACGAGGAAAACCTAATCGCCTTCTCAACCTCTCACGGGCGAAGGGGTACACGCCTGAAGGGAGTAGATCTTTAGCAAGAAACAACCAAAATGGCACCGGCAATGTGTCAAATAGGGCTTGAAAATAGTTGCTTAAGTACAACAAATTTTTCCTGAGTCATTAGTGTCCTGGTGTTCATAACTGTAAAACTGATGCAATGCAGCCTTATTATCATAGCGACGTGCATAGCACGTGCCTTCTACTAGTATTTTTAATGGAGGGGCCAATTCATTTTCTCGTTGGAGTTCTTTTAACATAAAGAAATTACTCCATCCATTTCAAAATAAGATGTTTTAGATTTGTAAAGAAAATGTATCTAGACTTATTTTAGTGTATAGATTTACTCCAAACCTGAGTGAACTTATATACTCCCTCCGACCCATATTAGTTGACTTGGATTTGTCTAAATTTGGACGAATCTAGACACTATTTAGTATATAGATTCATCCAAATTTTAATAAATCTAAGTCAAATAATATGGGTCGGAGGGAGTACTAAAATAGTCTAGATATATTTGCTTCATAAAATTAAAACATCTTATATTTTAAAACGGAGGGAGTATCTTTGATTGTTACAAGACCATGCCTCCATCCAACATCCAATGATCAATACAATAATGAAATAAGGAGCATCGGTAGTAAGTTCATCTGCATGTGTATCATAGTATAATGTTGGTGGAGGAAAAGCATGTGTCAAAAGCGAATCAGGCCGTAGGCGCCGCTCGGTCGTTGCTGCGCCATTTTCTTATGCAGAGCAACTCGCATGCCACGGCGCTCTTGATCGGCCGGCCGGCCGGCAATGGGCACGATTCTACCCCATGTGCTTGCATACCAACGCGCAATAATGGGAGCTCCTCTACGCCTAGCCTATATATACGCACGCCCGTCCGTCTCGCTTGCTCCCCATGATTCCTACAGCTCATAGCTCGCTCGTCAGTTGCTTTCTCGCTGCCACCTTTAGCTAGTTCGCATCACATGGGTCTGGGGATGCTCATGGCGAAGGACAGGCCGCCGAGACGCCAGTACCAGCGTCTTCGCGGCGAGCTCTGTGACGGCGACGGCGAGGAGGCGGCGGCGGCGGCTGCCTGCAGGTGGACGAGGGCGAGGCGGCCGCTGCGTCTGCGGAAGAGGGTGGGGATGGCGCCCCTGCGCACGGGCAAGAGAGGCGCGAGGCTGCTGATGCGGCTGCTGCTCGTCCTGGTGCCGGCGCGGCGGGCGGCCGCCCTGCTGGCGGAGCTCGTGCGCCGGATCGCGAGCGCCGGCGCCGCAGCGGCGGAGTGCCCCGCCATCGTGTTCTCCTCCCAGTGGGGCCTCCCCGCGCTGTCCCATTCCGCCAGCGGCGGCGCCAGCCGGACCGCCAGGCTGCGGGCTTTCTACCTCGAGAGGAGCCTCTCCACCGGCTCAAGCTCCGGCGCCGCCGCCTCCCCCTGTTAGATCATCAGCAAACACGCATTAACGGACGGCCACCGTCAGCTACAGTGGGTAGCCTCGTACTAGACCATCTTCTTCTCCAATGTAATCATGAATGCCATGCGAGGCTCCCTGGCGATGAGTCACGCGCGAACATGCCTAAGCTGTAGCTTTGTAAGAAAAGAATGTCGCTGTACTGGCGAGTACTTTCGCGTACGTTAATTGAGGCAACATGCGATTCGTTTCTCGAAAAACACAGAGGACGTGCTGTACCGTGTGGGCTTAAAGACTTGTTTTTGACATTCGGTGCCGTCGTCCTTCTATGACCAGGAAACCCAGATGCTAGGCTAGTTATAACGGAGGACACTAGTTTACTATCTTCACAGTGTATGGTGTCATAAGAGTAATAGTATTAGCAGACTATTTATCGGTATGTAGACTCATTGTGTCTTAAACGTGTGTTACGGTAACATAGCTAGTTATCATATTACTTTTTTCTCAATTAATGACATGTCATGTCACCTAAATACTCTTATGTGGCATTGTATTTTTTTTTGAAGTAAGATCACATAAATATATTAGCAGCAGGCCGCCTTATTAAAAATCTTCCAATCCTCTCGGGTACCCTGGTAAGGAAAAGAATGTGTAAGAAACCAGCTGCTATAAGAACTACAAAGTGTTCTTACAATCGGTAGCAATCAACTCTATAATACAGTCTGGAGTTGAGTTGCTAACATATCCATTAAACCCTGATTTACCTAGCTGAGCAAGAACATGCGTGGGACTATTACATACACGATCAATTTTGAACATGCCTATGTCAGTATAAATCCTTAGCAACTCGCGTCCCTCCAGAATAAGTGGCCAACTCCGTGAAAAGTTTGGCTGCGTCGATGAAAGAACTTGTACGACGCGCAGAAATTCTGACTCAACAATTGCCGGCCAGCATTTGAGGCCAATTAGATGTTTGATCCCTTCTACACAGGCTAGTACTTCTGCTTCCTCGCCACTTCCACAATTAGAGACAAATTTCCATTCTGATAGCAACACAGACCCTGTGGAATCACGCACAACAATTGTCAAACCAGCATTCTTTGAGTGAGTGTCCCATCCTGCATCGACGTTGGCCTTCAACATTCCCACATCTGGTGCAACCCACACTGGAATCAGGCAACCACCCGAGGCCTTAGTCGCTGCTGTGAAAGACGATAAATAGTTCGCAAGGAAACTAACAGAAGCAGTAATGGACGCCTTCCCATCACCATGCACGACGTTCTTGCAATGATGCCAGACTCGCCATAGGAGGAACAGAACCCGTGATCGCATGTCAGGTTTTGCTTGCTGAAGAAGATGGAGCAGCCATTCCTTTCCAGATGCCATGAAGGCCACATCAGTGGGTAAAGACCAAACCGAGCGAATCTCATTGCGGATCGCAACAGCTAACGTGCAGCGAATCAGAGCATGATGATCAGTTTTATCCTCCATCCCACAAATGGTGCAAACCGGGTCAATTTTATGGATGCGTCGATGTAAGCTGTTCATAACAGCTTCGCGAGTTAGAAGCAGCTCTCCAAGCAAATGGTGAAAGTGGCATTGCATATGGTTCTATGCTACTACTCAAGTTACTCCTACTATGACTAGTCTTAGATCATCTCAGGGCCGCAATCTCCAAGCGGCGTTTTCAAACGGTTTTAGGCACGTTGGAAAGAAAGCCATTATCAGCCACGTCTCCCAATGGTCGTTTTTTGTCCGACCTGGCTTAACAACGTGTTCGGTGCTCTCAGGTCGTCTCTGGTATAAACGCGATAAGCAAATAACAAAAACAAGAATAATAACTCACAGGGAAAAACCTTTTAAACAAATAGAGGAAAAAATCACGGGCACCAGCTAGCGAAATTTTACTATAACGAAGAATGTTTACACAACACCAGGGATTTCATAGATGCAACTTATCTCAGTCGGCGGCTTACAAGAGGTATATATAACGGTAGAAACCTAGGTATTCAACTCTATGTGCCATGAGGAGGCGATACAACTGACGCGACTGCCACCTCGTGTGGCGCCTTGTACGCAAGGTGTTAGGTCATTTGCTTTGATAGGCTACATTTTCGAAGTTCTTGTCTGCCTCGCCGCAGGGCCATGGATAGCAATGTCGACATGATGATCCATGCATTGTTGGACGAGGAGGCTGTCGAGGACGTGTACAATCAGAACCAACTCGTGGTCCTACCTTGTCCTCTCCAGCTCCAAGCTGACAAGCAGAAGAGGGCCAGTCCACAACATGGAGGGTCAAAGCATGGGAGAAGGAAAAGCAAGACAATGCGAAGGTTGGAGGAGCATACCATGCTATACACGGATTATTTTACCGATGATGCAACATATAATCCAAAGGATGTTTAGAGGTGCTATAGGATTAACAAGGAGTTCTTCATGATGATTCTTCATGCTATTAGAGAGTACAACGACTACTTCGTCCTGAAGAAGGACCGCCCCGACATGGTTGGTTTCTCCGCGATTTAGAAATTCACTAATGCCAAAAGGATGCTTGCATATGAAGCGTCTGGAGATTCAAAATATGAGAATCTGCACATGGGTGAGTCCATAACCATTGAGTGCATGTATAGATTTTGCAGAGCAGGGGTGGGGAAGTTTAGTGCAAACTGCTTGAGAAGACCAAATGAAGAAGAGACTGCTATGATCATGAAACTGAATGCAACGAGAGAATTTCCAGGATGCTTGAAAAACATCGATTGCATGCACTGGTCTTGAAAGAATTGTTCATTTACTCGGCAAGATTTGTACAAAGGACATACCAGAGAGTGCAGCGTGGTACTTGAGGCTATCACGGATCAAGACCTTTGGATTTCGCATGCTTTATTTGGTATGGTGGGATCTCACAATAACATCAATGTGTTGTCGTGCTCGCCAATCTTTGCGAGATTGGTTGAAGGCCATGCTCCCCCTTGCAACTATGAGATATCTAGTAGTGGATCAATGGTCATGCTATATACCAAAGGATACTACCTAGCCGATGGCATCTATCCAAGACGGTCGACATTTGTGAAGATAATCCGATCCTCTAGGTCCGACAAAGTCTCACATTTCTCCGCGCTAGGAGAGTTACAGTAAGAATGTTGAGCTTGCATTTAGTACGCTCCAATATGGTACATGCTCTTACTTGATCTCAAGATTATATATGGGGAATGATAAATGCTTGTCTGATCATACATAACATGATCATCGAGAGTGAGCGCAATCATCCAGTGAATGATGTTGGACCGTATCATATTCAGGGTCCTCTTGTCGCTGTTAATCACCACATGCCCTGTGGCATCCCGCAAAACCACTACTAGAAAATCGCGTTGTTTTTGTGCATTGCATCGTCATCATCATGCATTGTTTGTCTGAAACTATTTTCGAAACGCCTAGTTTTGTTTTCTAAATAGCCCCCGTCTTATTTCAAATTAAAACATCGGTCTGTTCCGGTCTTTTATTTGTCTAAAACTATTTACAAAATTTATTTTAAAAATAAAAGAAAACCCTAGTCTAAAATTTCTAGTCCTAATTTACCCAATCCTAGTCTACCCACCAATCCCCTCCCTCCATCTCACCGTCCCTCCACCTCACCACTCCACCCCGCCACCTCATCAATCCACCAGCCATCCCCACCCTCCTGGCCCACCTCCTCTCTCACTCCCCACTCACCCCAGCCGCACCCACTCCACCCCTCTCCCTTACACCCCGCCCCCACCTTCCCCTGGCCCCACCCGCAGCAGCCCCTCTCCACCCGGTCAACAACCCTGGACCCACCACCGCAGCGGCCCCACACGACAGACGCACACACACAACACCCGCAGACGCACGCACTCCCCGCCCCGGCCCCGCACCTGGCCCACCCCGCACGCGACCGCGTCCAGCCCGCGTCCTCCCCTCCGCCCCGCGTCTCTCTCTCCCCCTTCTTCCCCGCTCGCTCCTCTCCCCTCTGTCGTACCTGCCGTCCTCGCCGTCTCTCCCCTAGCTCCTCTGCCCCGCGGCCGTCCGCCTCCCCCTCGCCGCCGGTCCGCGCCCTCCGTCGCGCCCCGACCTCGGCCCCGTCGAGCAGCGCGCGAGGCCGCCGTGTGCTCCTCTCCTCCCGGGGCTCGCCGCCGTTCGAGCTCGCCCGCGGCCGCGCGCCGTCGCCACCTCACCTGGCACCGCCTCCCTCTGCAACCGCCGTCCCCGAGCCGGCCTTGTCCACCGCCGGCCGCCAAGGTCCTCCTCCGTCGAGCTCCCTCCGCCGCCAGCACGTCGACCCCGCGCCCGCCCGCGTCTGCCTGCCGCCACCTGCGAGCCGCCCCCGGCCGCCCGCGGTCTCCTCGTCGCCCTCCCCCGAGCTTCTCTGGCCGCCGTCCCGCGAAGCCTCCGCCGCGACCTTCCCTCGCCGCCGGAGCCACGGCGACCCCGTCGGCCCTCTCCTGCACCGCGACCGGCCTCTCCCCCCCGCTGGCGCCCTCTCCTTCTGAGCACGCCGCCGGCGCCGCCAGGAGTGCCCCGGCTCTGCCTTCCGTCTCCTGGTCGGGCTCGACCGCGGGCGCCGCACCCCTCCTCCACAGCAGCCCGGGCCAAGCGCCTCGTCCCCGACCCCGCTGTTGGAGCCCTCCGGTCGTCTCGGCTCGGCCGGCCCTGGACGCCCCTAGTGCCCCGACCGCAGCCCGCCCGGAACCGCATCGGCTCGTCCCCGTGAACCGCCATGGCTCGCCCTTGTGCAGCATGTCCTAGGAACCGTGTGTTGCAGCCCAAGTCACCGTCCGAACGCGGTACAAGCAGCGCCAACTCCATACTATAGGTGATGAGGCTGTGAAAATGTCACAGCAAGATCTGGCATCGACAAGACCGACTACTGACGATGCGACCCGAGAGAGTTCGCCATCGATGACAAAGTCGGAACGACAAGGCCTCATTCCCGGAGCCGAAGGCGAAACCTTCAAGATCCGAAGACTGAACCCCAAAACGCCAAGTTCTTCATCGGCACGCCAAGACCTTCTCCTCGGAACGCCATGACCGTCTACACGGACCTGAAGACCACGGATGCGACAAGTTCTCCTTCCCGGATGCGATGCTCGAGAACCCGGACGGTAAGGACACCGACGCAGAACGCCAAGTTCTTCATCCCGGGCGCCAAGACCGACCTGAAACGCGGGCCCGACAAGATCGACACCGACCAGGGCGAATCCGATGCGCCCCGACACCGAACCAAGTCCTTCTTTGCGGAATACCAAGATCTACCTCCGTTATCCGAGAACGATCCCGCCGAGACCGAACCCCAGATCCAGACCCTGAGACCAACCCCGAACCCCCGGAACCCCAAGATCGCCGAACCCTAGTGTGTGACCCCTTTTCTCGAGCCCTATTTTATAAATATAACATTACCTGTTGCATATTAATTTGTGCATCTCGCTTGCATATCATGTGGTTTGGGGGCATTATGCCAATTCACCTCTTAATTAAATATGGGGCCCATATGCGAACAAATCTAGTCTTATATTGGCCCCATTTAAATTGGTGTAGCGAACCGGTGCTATATCTTGCCATGTTAATACAACATTTAAATTGTGGGGTATCTAAACAACATGAACCTAATAATTAAATGTCGGGACCCCGGTTCCGCTTAATATGATCTAATCGCATCGCATCTTTGCCATGTCATGCATCATACATGCATCATGCCCGATCTTCTGCCGTTATATTAAATAGTGCATCCGGTGTTTCTTCTAGTGCTTTGCTTCTTCACGGATTAGGACGATGAGTTGATGCGAGTGTCGACCCGATCTTCGCTTGAACCTTCGGCAATGTTTTCAGGCGAGCATCTCCCCCTTTCTACCTATCTTACTTTTATAGTATTTATTCCCTCCTGTTGATCTATTGCTATCTGTGTTGCGGTGCTCTAGTTTTCGTACCTGTGTTATCCCTTGCAGCCTTATATTGCCTTGGACACCTCCTATTACATGTTGTTTGGTAGATAGTTGGTCCTGCGCGTCGTAGTCGCTTGCTCAAGTGCTGTTGCGTGTCGTCAAGTACCATAGTTGTTGGAGTTTTGCCGCAAGTTTATTGTTGGAGATGATCATGGCTTTAATTATCGTTTAAATCAATTACTGTTTAATAACTAAAATTGAAGTAGGTAAGCAGAGGAACAGGTGGGCAATAGATGTTATTT
The DNA here is from genome assembly GCA_916181665.1 of Avena sativa. Classification (NCBI taxonomy): domain Eukaryota; kingdom Viridiplantae; phylum Streptophyta; class Magnoliopsida; order Poales; family Poaceae; genus Avena; species Avena sativa. The sequence goes on from OV702284.1 coordinate 385,609,501, forward strand.
GGTTGTTAACCGTCCACTTGTGTCCCGTAGGACCCCGAGTTCTTGACACCTGTTCCGAGATCGAGCGCGCTAACCACATGTGGGCTGTATGGGCACCCCATCGATTTAGTACCTGATTTCAAAGTACTGTACTGGGGGCCACAAGTAGTTTGGGGTTTTATTACTATCCTGTACTTATGCCATGCTTTAATGCTTTATTTAAATTGTACGATGGATAGCACCTGTACTGTTTAGGAAAGCGGAGTGTTTTCGCGGTATCGACAATCCCAGTTTTGGGTTCCCAGTCGTTTACAGCCACTGGCGCAAACCCTGAGTCCGTCTCGGAGACCGTCCGACTTCGTTGCGGGTAGACTTAGTGGGGTGGCCCCCCGTGCTTGCTTTGGGTCTGGGAACCGTCATGACTTAGGCCCCGCCGACATACCGATGGGTGTATGTTAATTGATCTGGCAAAAAGGGTCGAAGTGCGTGTGGATACTTTGGTGCACCCCTGCAGGGTTAAATCTTTTCGAGAAGCCGTGTCCGCGGTTATGGACGACTTGGAGCACAGTGCTTGATCATAGACAACTATAACTAAAGTTTACTGTTATAATTTGACTTGTATCCGATATGACTAGTAATCAGCTTCACTGCAACTGAATGGCTAAACAAAAGTACCAACAACTGCTGGGTATTGGGGTTATCTCATGCTAATTGTATTTGACTAGTAAGTGTCGCAACTACAACGGAATGGTTAACTAAAATTTTTCTGTAGGGGTTCGTAGCATGGAAAACAAAATTTTTCTATCGCATACAAACAAACAAGCCAAGATCTATCTACTAGATTGTAGCAACGAGTCGATGGAATAACTTACCCTCGAAGATTCCAAAGCGGTTAACGAGAGCAGATTCTCGTGGGTGATGTAGTCGTACTCTTTCCGATCTCAAGATCGTGTAGACGATCCTTCCGGCGCCACGTTCCGGCAGCGCTCCCGTAGTCGGTCACACGTTCGGTACTCGACGAAGACCTTCCTCTCCCTTGTTCCAGCAGGCAGCGGAGGTTGTAGTATTCTCCTCGCGATTCCGGCAGCACAACGGCGTGGTACCGGAAGTAGAGGGGAAATCCCGCAGGGCTTCGCCTTAAGCTGATGCGAGTATGGTGGAGCTTATGAGAGAGGCTATTAGTGGTCTAGTAATTAGACACACCAATTAGAAGGCTCTAAACCAATTAGAAGGCTCTAAACCGAAATAGCTCTAAACCGGGGTTTAGGTCTAGGGTTTAGTTTAGAGGATAGGAACTTGTGTGTCTGTGGAGGGGAGCCCTGCCCCTCCTTATATAGGTGGGAGGGGGCTGGCGCGCCAGGGGGAGGGAGTGGAGTCCCTCCCCAACTCGGCATTGGAGTTGGCCGCCGGTTGGAGGAGGTCTCCCTCTCCAACTCGGTTTCCCTCTTTTCCTCCTCTTTCCACTTTCCAAAAACTTGCCGTTTGACTTTCAAACTAGCCGTTTGACTTTTCAATTTAGGATTTAAATAAACCCTTTATTTTGGACAGCGAGAACACTTAGTACATGATGCAATCATTCCAACATGCAATGACACATTCATGTACCCTTCCCCTTCCGGAGCTCCGGACAATCCGGAACCTTCTAGAATATCCCCGATGAAAACACCGGAATCATTCCCGAACTCCGAAACGGGACTTTCCTTATATGAATCTTATTCTCCGGACCATTCCGGATCACCTCGTGATATCCCGGATCCCATCCGAGACTTCGAACAACATTCGGTCTCTTTCTCATAATACCATAACTACTCAAACAACGTCGAATCCTTAAGTGTGTCTCCCTACGGTTCGTGAATTATGCGGACATGATCGAAACACTTCTCCGATCAATAACCAATAGAGGAATCTGGAAATTCATATGGCTCCCACATATTTCTACGATTACTTTGCGATCGAATGAACCACTTACATACGATACCAATTTCCCTTTGTCTCACGATATGTTACTTATCCGAGGTTATGATCGTCGGTATCTCTGCATACCTAGTTCAACCTCGTTACCGATAAGTACTCTTTTCTCGTTCCCGTGATATGTGATCCCTTGTGACCCAGTCACATGCTTGCAAGCTAATTGGATGACATTCCACCGAGAGGGCCCAGAGTATATCTATCCGTCATATGGATGGACAAATCCCACTCTTGATCCATGTGTTTCAACCAATACTTTCCGAACACTCAATGCCACTTTTATAGCCACCCTGTTACGGTGTGGTGTTTGATGACATCAAAGCATCCATCCAGTAAAGGTGATATGCATGATCTCATGGTCGAAGGAATTAGGTTACTATGTATCAGAAAGCATATAGCAATTGAACTATTGAAATGACTTGATCTTTATGCTACGCTTATCTATAGGAGTATGTCCATCACATCATTCTCCTAACGATATGATCCTGTTGTTAATAACATCTCTATGTTCATGATCAGGAAACAATGATCATATATTAACCAACAAGCTAGTTTAACAAGAGGCTTTACTAGGGACTCTTATTTTAGTTTACAAATCACACAAGTATTAATGTTTCCGGTTAATACAATTATAGCATGGTATGTAAACATTTATCATAAGTATGAAGATATGATAATAACCTATTTTATTATTGCCTCTTGGGCATATCTCCAACAGTCTCCCACTTGCACTAGAGTCAATAATCTAGTTTCGAACCTTTGTGTATATAACACCTATGGCTTTCCGGTGTTGTATGTACACGATTGCTAGTGGTCAACTGATCTCCGGATCTGACACTTCCAGGTCCGTGTGTAATTGCATGTCTTTGCGTCTCTACGCATCACTCATTCTCCAATGAGATGGCTTTGTATAAATTTGGTCTTTCGGTGTGACCTTTAGCTCTTTGGGGTTAAAACATGTTGACAATATTGTCGTACAATATATCTTCATAGTATTATCCCACTGTGAACTACACCTAGTTTGATAACAAACTTCTTGACACAAATGCCCTCTTTTGCTGTTATAATAGCAGTCATATACTTAGCCTTTTGTTGTAGTATCTGTCACAATGTCTTAACTTTGGAAATCATCCAAATCCATTATGGAACTCACTTTCCATTATATTGTGCCACCCTTAGTTTAGATTGAGATAAACTTAATTTGTACTTTGTGACAAAGCTAGTATCAATGTAGTACTTTTACAATGAACTAACCATCTATTTGTCACTTCTACAAATAATATACTCTTAGTTCTTTCAAAAGATCATAATAATATCCTTACTATTGTCCAATGATCATCTTACAAATCATTCTGGTATATGCTCACAACATTTAGAGCATAGGACATATCTGGATTTGTACATATCACAGTATGATTGATATAAATACTCTTTGTGATTTCATACATCAAGTATCAATCTATACTTGAATCTTTGTTTCACTTACCAAGTGCCAATACACTTGAATATATCATCAACATTGAACTCTTTCAATCCTTTCTGTGCAACAAGAACCTTCTCTTATATTGAACTCATTCAATATCTTGTCTATGTACTTCTGGCACAACCATATTAGCGTCTATTGATGCCAAATATTTGGGTTTTTGCCTAAGTCTTTCATCGGGATGAAATTCTTAATATGTGTTAATAAAAGATACATTATTTCCAATCAACAATATGTCTTCCACATAATGTATTAGAAATATGTCTTAGCGCTCCCACTTAATTTCTTGCAAACGCAAGCATCTTCATTGTCTCTGATGAAATTAAACTCTTTTAACAGTTTCATCATAGTGAAGATTCCAACTCCGCTATGCTCACTCTAACCATTGAAGTTTGCATATGCTTTTAGCATCCTTTGAATTAACAAAACCCTATGGACCGTGTTATGCACATGTCCTAGGTAACGATTCTATTAGAAGAACTTGTTTTGTTTATTCAACTACCATATAACAAATTATATGTAGTGGTTGCTACATTAATCCGTCTAGACTAAATATCACTATGAAAGATCAAAATCTTGTCATAGTCAACCTTTGAACATTGTTGTGAACTATTTCCCAACATGTCGACTATTTCATAGATGTGAAACATCCATGTCTATTTCTTTATAGATCCAGACACAACTATAAGGTCTTACACCTTTCTCGAGGGTCCTTCAAGTTCAAAACTTGATTTCTCGTGTATGGAACTATCACGGATTTTATGGCTTCAAGCCATTTTACGGAGTCAGGGCCCATCATCGCTTCTCTGCATGTAGTCGGTTCATTATTCTCAAATAATGATTCAACCCTCAAATCTTGGTATTTGATTGTTCATCCGACCTACTTGTTTCAATAGGAACTTGGATCTCCGTGACCACAACCTTTGAAGTACGTGAACCATGAGCATTGTTGCTGACTCCGAAACACTTTTCGGCGCTGCGCAACTCTGCACATATAGCTAAGGTTCTTTTAACCTTATCAAAGTTTCTATTGTCCTCCCACTTAACTTTTCACGAAAAATTCCTTTTCAAAGAAACTTGACGTTTTAAGTGACAAACACTTTTGTCTCCGATGTTATGGAGGAGTACTTAACAGTTATTCGAAATAACATACAAAGACAGGTTCATCCGACTTTGGTTGCAAACATCTTTTTTATGCATAGCATACCAATGTTTAAGAAAGGACAACTTGGGTTTTATCCCAAACCATAACCTTATATGGTGTCATTTCAGCGGATTATGATGAAGCTTTTTTTTAGTGGAAAAACGGTAATCTCTAAAGCTTTTAATCTTTAAAATACAATGGCAGTTTTATGAATTATACCTTTGATCTTACCATGTCAAACAAGGTTTTAATTACATATCTCGAACGCTCCATACTCTTATGGTGTTTCGGGAAATGCAAATCCACGGAACGATTCCTTAAATCTTAGGTATTATGCTAAACTTGTAACTCAAATATCTTCCTTTATGATCTTTATCATAAACTGTTTATATTCTTGTTACAATGATTTTGCACTTCATCTTGAAAGTCTTTGAACTTTTCAAATGTTTCATACTTCATCCTTATTAAGTAAATATTTATATATTCACTCAAATTTTTCGGAGAAAGCATATGAAGTTGAAATCCATCGCTCTTGACTACACATAACGGACTTCGTACAACAATATGTACAAGTTCCAATAAGCTAGTCATTCGTTCCCTTTTGGCCTATGAACGAAGTTTTAATTATCTCTAGGAAAGTTTCACAAGCGTCATTTGATCAAAAATCAGAAGACTCCAAAATTCCATCCACATGGAGTTTCTTCATGTTATCTTTCCAATATAATTCAAACAGCGATGTCACTTCCTAAGTGATCTTTCAATCAATTTGTCTTTCGACATTTTTAGCACTAGTTTTATGGATGTGATGTCTCCAACGAGATTTGTGAATCATCCATCTTTTATGGATTACGGCAATTATTTGAACAACCCTTTTGTTCTCATAATACCTGATAAAACAAATCTTTGAAGGCAAGCTTTGATGTTTAACGAGCAACACAATAACCCTTTATTTGTTCTCGATGAACATCATCACATATTCTTTTGCTAGTTACTTAGGCCATTGTAGTTCATGAATTGTGTTGTTTCGTATGACGATTCACACCAACAAATTCAGTATCAAATACTTGAGAACCACATTGTTTAATAAGCAAAGAATATAGCCATAACATGTATATCATCTATATACTTAAACTGAACAATTCTAGTCTTTTCTTTTCTGCCATATATTTATGAGATTCTCTTTCAATATTTCCTTTTCTATTTGAAAGAATCTATCAATATCAATAGTGGAGTCATACATATGACATATAGTCCAAAGCGTGTATAATTAAATACCAATGTCTTTGGATTTGCACTTTGAAGTAGATCACCATCATCAAATATTTGGTGTTCTTTCAAATTCCTTTCTCTAGTAATCTCTTGGTGTAGTAAACATTTTACCTACATCAAATATTCACCCTTATCATGGAATCTTCCATGATCAAGCTACTTTTAGCTTATAACGATGAATTATGAGTATAATGTTGCTATCCAAAACCTTTTGGAGGATTAGGACAACAAGTGTCTCCAACCTTTTTGCAAATTCTCATCAAATATGAGAACATGACTTTTGCCATATTATACTCTATCATGTTGCAACCAAAACTTCGTTTCAGATATCACAATATCTTCCACACATCATGGTTTCTGAAACAACTCTTTCAGATCCTAGATAACCTTGATATTAAGGAAATCCTTTGAATATCAAGAATCATGGATACAAACATGATACTTATATACTAACACTTGGAATTGTTACTCTTGATTTAATACTAATTATTAAACTTCATGGAGTAACCGGAACTTACTGAAAGTTTGCAATAGGACTTTTAAACTTTAGATTAACACTTAAAACAATACGATACCAGTTCGTAAAGTAACTAACCAGAATTCTATAGTTCTATCATCTCAATTATAACTAAGCGCAAGGTGGTAAACGAATGCCAATGACTACAACAATTATGCAAATTCACTTTGATTTAGTTTATGATAAATTGAGTTCTAATTAATAATTAAATTAATCTAGGTGAACTCCCACTCAAAACAATATCCCTCACATTGTTTTAGTGATCACACGAACCAAATCAACCACATCAAAACCGATCATCACGAGAGTTGATATAGTTTCAATGGCGAACAATCGACATGTTCATCATATCTACTATATGATTCATGCTTTACCTTTCGGTGATCCGTGTTCCTGAGGCCATGTCTGTACATGCTAGGCTCGTCAAGATCAAACCTTAGCTACCGCATAAGCAAATCTGGCTTGCTTACGTTGTATTCACCCGCGGAATCAAAGACACCCGATCATCACGTGGTGCTTTGAAGCAGCAAGCTTTGGCAACGGTGCATACTAAGGGTGAACACTTAAGAACTTGAAATTGTGTGCTTGAGGGATCATCTTATAATGCTACCGTCGTCTACTAAGCAATACAAGATGCATAAAGGATTAACATCACATGCAATTCATAATATGTGATATGATATGGCCTTTCTTCTTTGTGCTTCCGATCTCCATCTTCAAACATGAACATGATCTCCATCATTACCGGCATTGCATCAAGGTCAATGACGCTGCTCCATGGTTGTCGTCCACCGGTTTCAACTATTACAACTACTTTGAATAGACACGCGGGTCATAACATAAATTAAAGACAACCATATGGCTCCTGCCGGTTGCCAACTTACAATAAGGAACATTGCATACATCAAATATAATCACAATCATGGCCATATCACATCACTGCACACCCCTGCAAAACAAAGTTAGACGCCTCTACTTTCTTTGCATATTTTACGTGGTTTGGGGCTTTCAATAAGTGTCGTTCTAACTTACGAACAAGAACCACAACATTGATACTAGCATTGTTGATTACCCGTTGTAAATTGGATCTTAACTATGCTAGGAGAAACAGGCACCCGCAAAGCCACTTATGCAATACAAGTTGCATGTCAAGCGTGGAGCAAGTCTCATGAACGATGTCATGTAAGGTTAGCCCGGGCCGCTTCATCCCAACATACCGCAAGATGCAAAGTACACAAGAAGCAATCGACAATAAAAGCATCAACGCCCACAATGACCATTGTGTTCTACTCGTGCAACAGATCTACATATAGACAAGGCTCTGATACCACTGTAGGGGTTCGTAGCATGGAAAACAAAAATTTTCTATCGCATACAAACAAACAAGCCAAGATCTATCTACTAGATTGTAGCAACGAGTCGATGGAATAACTTACCCTCGAAGATTCCAAAGCGGTTAACGAGAGCAGATTCTCGTGGGTGATGTAGTCGTACTCTTTCCGATCTCAAGATCGTGTAGACGATCCTTCCGGCGCCACGTTCCGGCAGCGCTCCCGTAGTCGGTCACACGTTCGGTACTCGACGAAGACCTTCCTCTCCCTTGTTCCAGCAGGCAGCGGAGGTTGTAGTATTCTCCTCGCGATTCCGGCAGCACAACGGCGTGGTACCGGAAGTAGAGGGGAAATCCCGCAGGGCTTCGCCTTAAGCTGATGCGAGTATGGTGGAGCTTATGAGAGAGGCTATTAGTGGTCTAGTAATTAGACACACCAATTAGAAGGCTCTAAACCAATTAGAAGGCTCTAAACCGAAATAGCTCTAAACCGGGGTTTAGGTCTAGGGTTTAGTTTAGAGGATAGGAACTTGTGTGTCTGTGGAGGGGAGCCCTGCCCCTCCTTATATAGGTGGGAGGGGGCTGGCGCGCCAGGGGGAGGGAGTGGAGTCCCTCCCCAACTCGGCATTGGAGTTGGCCGCCGGTTGGAGGAGGTCTCCCTCTCCAACTCGGTTTCCCTCTTTTCCTCCTCTTTCCACTTTCCAAAAACTTGCCGTTTGACTTTCAAACTAGCCGTTTGACTTTTCAATTTAGGATTTAAATAAACCCTTTATTTTGGACAGCGAGAACACTTAGTACATGATGCAATCATTCCAACATGCAATGACACATTCATGTACCCTTCCCCTTCCGGAGCTCCGGACAATCCGGAACCTTCTAGAATATCCCCGATGAAAACACCGGAATCATTCCCGAACTCCGAAACGGGACTTTCCTTATATGAATCTTATTCTCCGGACCATTCCGGATCACCTCGTGATATCCCGGATCCCATCCGAGACTTCGAACAACATTCGGTCTCTTTCTCATAATACCATAACTACTCAAACAACGTCGAATCCTTAAGTGTGTCTCCCTACGGTTCGTGAATTATGCGGACATGATCGAAACACTTCTCCGATCAATAACCAATAGAGGAATCTGGAAATTCATATGGCTCCCACATATTTCTACGATTACTTTGCGATCGAATGAACCACTTACATACGATACCAATTTCCCTTTGTCTCACGATATGTTACTTATCCGAGGTTATGATCGTCGGTATCTCTGCATACCTAGTTCAACCTCGTTACCGATAAGTACTCTTTTCTCGTTCCCGTGATATGTGATCCCTTGTGACCCAGTCACATGCTTGCAAGCTAATTGGATGACATTCCACCGAGAGGGCCCAGAGTATATCTATCCGTCATATGGATGGACAAATCCCACTCTTGATCCATGTGTTTCAACCAATACTTTCCGAACACTCAATGCCACTTTTATAGCCACCCTGTTACGGTGTGGTGTTTGATGACATCAAAGCATCCATCCAGTAAAGGTGATATGCATGATCTCATGGTCGAAGGAATTAGGTTACTATGTATCAGAAAGCATATAGCAATTGAACTATTGAAATGACTTGATCTTTATGCTACGCTTATCTATAGGAGTATGTCCATCACATCATTCTCCTAACGATATGATCCTGTTGTTAATAACATCTCTATGTTCATGATCAGGAAACAATGATCATATATTAACCAACAAGCTAGTTTAACAAGAGGCTTTACTAGGGACTCTTATTTTAGTTTACAAATCACACAAGTATTAATGTTTCCGGTTAATACAATTATAGCATGGTATGTAAACATTTATCATAAGTATGAAGATATGATAATAACCTATTTTATTATTGCCTCTTGGGCATATCTCCAACAATAACCTAGCTAACGGCCGAAGTAGAGTGTCAAAACTATTTTCGCAAAATCGGTTGGATAGTTCTGATTAGGTCTGATTTTTATTCCTTACCCCTCTGCTGCTCTCCTCTCACCTCTGCGTGTTTTGAATCCGCTCTCTTCTCTCTCTTCGAGTCCAGGATTTCTCGTGGTTGGGTTCCGTCGTACCTTCAGGATTTCGCCTCCTCCTTTGATAACGGTGTTCTACCATCCGGTGTTCATGATATCTGAGGAATCCGTCTTCTGGGGTACCATCCCTTGCTCCTTGTTTGTGCCTTCCAGTGTTTTCCGACGCGACGACATCATCTACGCCAGATCCGATGCAGAGTCTGCATCACTCCTTTGTTCTGCACCTCGATTGTCGAGATCTTCAGTCTAATTCCGAGAGTTGATTGCATACTCCGCCTATTCGTGTGCCGAGTAATGGTTTGGGTGCGCGATGGACTGATCACCATCCGACTACTCTTATCATTCGCTCTTGTACATCAAATCAGTGGATCCAGCGATTTTACTCCGTCTACGGAAGCTAGGGGTGGCTTTATTTGTTGATACCTCTACCTTCGACCTTTTGTTTCCGGAGTGTTTCCCTCGTCGGTCACGGACAACGACCTCTTGTTAGTGGTGTCGCGAGGATCTACACGAGGCGAGAAGACGCAGATCGCCGACTTTCCTTCCGGTACCATGAGGCGGATCTCGAGGGCGAGATCCATTGTTAGTGGTGTCGAATTGTGGCATCCCGCAAAACCACTACTAGAAAATCGCGTTGTTTTTGTGCATTGCATCGTCATCATCATGCATTGTTTGTCTGAAACTATTTTCGAAACGCCTAGTTTTGTTTTCTAAATAGCCCCCGTCTTATTTCAAATTAAAACATCGGTCTGTTCCGGTCTTTTATTTGTCTAAAACTATTTACAAAATTTATTTTAAAAATAAAAGAAAACCCTAGTCTAAAATTTCTAGTCCTAATTTACCCAATCCTAGTCTACCCACCAATCCCCTCCCTCCACCTCACCGTCCCTCCACCTCACCACTCCACCCCGCCACCTCATCAATCCACCAGCCATCCCCACCCTCCTGGCCCACCTCCTCTCTCACTCCCCACTCACCCCAGCCGCACCCACTCCACCCCTCTCCCTTACACCCCGCCCCCACCTTCCCCTGGCCCCACCCGCAGCAGCCCCTCTCCACCCGGTCAACAACCCTGGACCCACCACCGCAGCGGCCCCACACGACAGACGCACACACACAACACCCGCAGACGCACGCACTCCCCGCCCCGGCCCCGCACCTGGCCCACCCCGCACGCGACCGCGTCCAGCCCGCGTCCTCCCCTCCGCCCCGCGTCTCTCTCCCCCTTCTTCCCCGCTCGCTCCTCTCCCCTCTGCCGTACCTGCCGCCCTCGCCGTCTCTCCCCTAGCTCCTCTGCCCCGCGGCCGTCCGCCTCCCCCCTCGCCGCCGGTCCGCGCCCTCCGTCGCGCCCTGACCTCGGCCCCGTCGAGCAGCGCGCGAGGCCGCCGTGTGCTCCTCTCCTCCCGGGGCTCGCCGCCGTTCGAGCTCGCCCGCGGCCGCGCGCCGTCGCCACCTCACCTGGCACCGCCTCCCTCTGCAACCGCCGTCCCCGAGCCGGCCTTGTCCACCGCCGGCCGCCAAGGTCCTCCTCCGTCGAGCTCCCTCCGCCGCCAGCACGTCGACCCCGCGCCCGCCCGCGTCTGCCTGCCGCCACCTGCGAGCCGCCCCCGGCCGCCCGCGGTCTCCTCGTCGCCCTCCCCCGAGCTTCTCTGGCCTCCGCCCCGCGAAGCCTCCGCCGTGACCTTCCCCTCGCCGCCGGAGCCACAACGACCCCGTCGGCCCTCTCCTGCACCGCGACCGGCCTCTCCCCCCCGCTGGCGTCCTCTCCTCCTGAGCACGCCGCCGGCGCCGCCAGGAGTGCCTCGGCTCTGCCTTCCGTCTCCTGGCCGGGCTCGACCGCGGGCGCCGCACCCCTCCTCCACAGCAGCCCGGGCCAAGCGCCTCGTCCCCTACCCCGCTGCCGGAGCCCTCCGGTCGCCTCCGCTCGGCCGGCCCTGGACGCCCCTAGTACCCCGACCGCAGCCCGCCCGAAACCGCATCGGCTCGTCCCCGTGAACCGCCATGGCTCGCCCTTGTGCAGCATGTCCTAGGAACCGTGTGTTGCATCCCAAGTCACCGTCCGAACGCGGTACAAGCAGCGCCAACTCCATACTATAGGTGATGAGGCTGTGAAAATGTCACAGCAAGATCGGGCATCGACAAGACCGACTACTGACGATGCGACCCGAGAGAGTTCGCCATCGATGACAAAGTCGGAACGACAAGGCCTCATTCCCGGAGCCGGAGGCGAAACCTTCAAGATCCGAAGACTGAACCCCAAAACACCAAGTTCTTCATCGGCACGCCAAGACCTTCTCCTCGGAACGCCATGACCGTCTACACGGACCTGAAGACCACGGATGCGACAAGTTCTCCTTCCCGGATGCGATGCTCGAGAACCCGGACGGTAAGGACACCGACGCAGAACGCCAAGTTCTTCATCCCGGGCGCCAAGACCGACCTGAAACGCGGGCCCGACAAGATCGACACCGACTAGGGCGAATCCGATGCGCCCCGACACCGAACCAAGTCCTTCTTTGCGGAATACCAAGATCTACCTCCGTTATCCGAGAACGATCCCGCCGAGACCGAACCCCAGATCCAGACCCTGAGACCAACCCCGAACCCCCGGAACCCCAAGATCGCCGAACCCTAGTGTGTGACCCCTTTTCTCGAGCCCTATTTTATAAATATAACATTACCTGTTGCATATTAATTTGTGCATCTCGCATGCATATCATGTGGTTTGGGGGCATTATGCCAATTCACCTCTTAATTAAATATGGGGCCCATATGCGGACAAATCTAGTCTTATATTGGCCCCATTTAAATTGGTGTAGCGAACCGGTGCTATATCTTGCCATGTTAATACAACATTTAAATTGTGGGGTATCTAAACAACATGAACCTAATAATTAAATGTCGGGACCCCGGTTCCGCTTAATATGATCTAATCGCATCGCATCTTTGCCATGTCATGCATCATACATGCATCATGCCCGATCTTCTGCCGTTATATTAAATAGTGCATCCGGTGTTTCTTCTAGTGCTTTGCTTCTTCACGGACTAGGACGATGAGTTGATGCGAGTGTCGACCCGATCTTCGCTTGAACCTTCGGCAATGTTTTCAGGCGAGCATCTCCCCCTTTCTACCTATCTTACTTTTATAGTATTTCTTCCCTCCTGTTGATCTATTGCTATCTGTGTTGCGGTGCTCTAGTTTTCGTACCCGTGTTATCCGTTGCAGCCTTATATTGCCTTGGACACCTCCTATTACCTGTTGTTTGGTAGATAGTTGGTCCTGCGCGTCGTAGTCGCTTGCTCAAGTGCTGTTGCGTATCGTCAAGGACCATAGTTGTTGGAGTTTTGCCGCAAGTTTATTGTTGGAGATGATCATGGCTTTAATTATCGTTTAATTCAATTACTGTTTAATAACTAAAATTGAAGTAGGTAAGCAGAGGCACAGGTGGGCAATAGATGTTATTTGGTTGTTAACCGTCCACTTGTGTCCCGTAGGACCCCGAGTTCTTGACACCTGTTCCGAGATCGAGCGCGCTAACCACATGTGGGCTGTATGGGCACCCCATCGATTTAGTACCTGATTTCAAAGTACTGTACTGGGGGCCACAAGTAGTTTGGGGTTTTATTACTATCCTGTACTTATGCCATGCTTTACTGCTTTATTTAAATTGTACGATGGATAGCACCTGTACTGTTTAGGAAAGCGGAGTGTTTTCGCGGTATCGACAATCCCAGTTTTGGGTTCCCAGTCGTTTACAGCCACTGGCGCAAACCCTGAGTCCGTCTCGGAGACCGGCCGACTTCATTGCGGGTAGACTTAGTGGGGTGGCCCCCCGTGCTTGCTTTGGGTCTGGGAACCGTCATGACTTAGGCCCCGCCGACATACCGATGGGTGTATGTTAATTGATCTGGCAAAAAGGGTCGAAGTGCGTGTGGATACTTTGGTGCACCCCTGCAGGGTTAAATCTTTTCGAGAAGTCGTGTCCGCTGTTATGGACGACTTGGAGCACAGTGCTTGATCATAGACAACTATAACTAAAGTTTACTGTTATAATTTGACTTGTATCCGATATGACTAGTAATCAGCTTCACTGCAACTGAATGGCTAAACAAAAGTACCAACAACTGCTGGGTATTAATTGTATTTGACTAGTAAGTGTCGCAACTACAACGGAATGGTTAACTAAAATTGCCTACTGCTTATTATATCAGGATGACTATCTATACCTGACTAGTAATTGGTGTAACGATAACCGAATAAATAAAACTGCCAACTGTGTGAGTTCCTCGGTGGACTTCCTCGTTTGGTCTCGAGGGGGAAATACCAGGATGGGATTGTTTGGTGTAAGATTCAGGTTGGATACGAATAGCTCTTTCTTATCCCTCTCTGATAGTCGTCAGTTGTATCGAGTCTCTATAGGTTGTTTAGTGCATGCCGCGCTGCCGCTTCAGTCCACCATACCTATGTAGGCGAGGACCGCCGAATTCTAGCCTCGCCGTGTACTGGCCTCAGTACTGACCGCTCTCTCTTTTTCCGTTGCCCTTTGTCGGCACCCCTTTTGTTTAAGCAGGTTTTGAGATCGACGTCGTTAGCAGGGTTACCCTTCCGGCTTGGCCTGGGCAGGGTTATGGACGCCATTGGTTATTCGTCAGGGCTCTTAGTCCCATTTGCATCTTGTCCGTAGTCGGACGCTCTATCATTTTCAAGGTGATTTGGATCTTTGTTCTGTATATCTGTATTCTTGACTCATTGAGTCGCTGTTGTATATATATCTGTTCTGTGGGTCCCATCGAGGACTGTTGTGTAATGTTATTACTTCGTTTTCCACCCGCACGCAAGTGCCTGGTGGGCACCTTTGAATCGTTTCTATGCGGGTTTGGCGGGTTTCGCCGAAACTTGCATAGGGTCGATTCTGAGGGTGTTACATGCCCGCAGAGTTTGCAGACGTTCTCATGAGACATGCAGAAATCCGTGACCCAGATGGTCATTAGCAACTGCAAAATAATCTTATAGAGCATTTATGGAGGCTCAAAAGGAGAGGCTGGTGTACCACTTGCTTGACCAAATTGAACTTCAAATAATTTGAATTGTATGAATTATTTTATTTCCGCTTATGTAAATCTTAAATTCTATGTGTCCAAACTTTGTCTATTGTGTGAGAAAATAAAAACAATAATTTAGACGTCGATCGGGAGACGCGGTTGAAGATGCTTACACATGGAGCAAGTCCCCCACGGCCCCGTCACTCTCGCAAAGTTTGTGTGTTGTGCGCACCTAGTGCACATCCTAAGAATATTCGGAGGCACGCCAGCCTGAACAGGATTTTCATGTCAGTTTCGGGAGCTGGCAGACGACATGCAATTTCAGTTTCGATCCGCTTCGAACACGAGGATATGAAAGGAACAACAATCACAATCAATCTTTACCAATTTGTCTGTTATTTCTAGAAAAAGATCTTTTTACATGACTGTCATATATCCACAAAAATGAAAGAAATGCTACTAATGAAAAGCCAACCAACCTAAGCTTCACACTGTTTTCTTCTTCTGTTCTTGTGCTATGTTTCCAATCAACCTACATAAAGCGAGCTCAGTAAAACCCACACTCCTGAAGCTAAATTCCGAGTTAGAAGAACGGAAGAAGCCATGATCTTGCACGCTCAGCCATTCCTGAAGCGCTTGCAGGTACGGTCTTCTCCCAGCCACTATACAACATCCGCCGGTACAGAGCTAGAACTTGGACGGCCACCTCTGAATCCAGACGCGGTTCCGGCAGGGACGACGACTGCAGGTTCAGGCTGCCGCGCGCCTTCCGCGCTCTGTATGTCACCCAGGGCTCTTCTCGCGTAGACCGTAAACCCGACTCCGATAAGAACGGCGACGGCAACGGAGACGACGTTGTACACTATCTCCACCGTCGTCATGCGTCGCTTGTCGTACTTCAGGTCCGCCAGCGCCAGTATCAGCCGGCCACTGCAAAACAAAATGATGATCTTGGTTAGGAAGGCCAGATGCTCAGTATTGCTCACGCTGGTGCCGTATCTGAACTCTGAATATCATACCTGTAGATGTTGACCAGCGTGTCAGGCACCATTCCGACGACCGAGCCACAGATGTAAGGGGTGTACTTGATCTCCGTAATGGTCGCGACGTAGTTGAGCAGAACATAGGGGAAGGGCGAGATCCGCAAGAGCACGACCACCCGGAACTGCTGGAACCAGCTCCCTTTGCCGGCCAGCTTGATCAGAGCTACCTGCTGAGGCCATTTCTTCTCCAACCATCCCTGTAATGTATGTATACACATTCAGAGACAAGATATGCAGACTGGAATTCAGGACACACGTCTTCGTAGTGATTGAGGAAATGGAGATGAGGAATGTTTACATGAAGACGGTGAAGGAACAAGGAGCCGATCCAGTAGGGTATGGACATGCCGATGGCGGCGCCGACCATGATGATCAAGGTGCCCAGGCCGTAGCCGAAGATTATGCCTGTCAGCCACATGGAGGGGGTGGAAGGCAGGAACACGGTGGGGAAGATGGACAGGGAGATGACCAGCACCATGGCCAGAACTGGGCGCCCGAAAGATGTCGCTTCCCATCGCATGATCGGCAAGAGCACCTGCAGATGCAGTAACATGCATGGAGTGCAAACAGATTAATTAAAGACTCAAGCATACAGATAAATGATTAGTGAGATACAGTGTAGTGGAGCACAAGCAATTCAGCACACTCCTGATAATGGCATCATAACTGTAGAAAGCAGAAATGGCGTGTAGTTATGGTTTTGGGCTTTGTTTAGATGATGGAACTACAGAATTCGTTGAACTAACCACATGGGTCATGGGTTCGGTTAATTAATCAGACATCTAAGGGACACAAATCACGTGCCAAGTTACTGAGGAAAATCACAAATCAATACTACTAGAATAGTACAGTACAGTGACAGAAGCGCGAGAGCAAAGGGAGACAGAACCTTCTCTGACAGGAGGGGGAGCCCCCATTTGTAGAAGGCGTAACCGAACGCCACCGCTAGCAGGCCTGCGAGCACAAATCTCGTCCACGGGATCCCCGAACACGACGACGGCCTCGTCGGCCGCATGGCCAGTTGTGGGTGTGCAGGCGCAGGTTGCAAACTCGCCACTCTCACCTCAGGCGCCGCCGATGCCGCCACAATCTCCCCTCTCACCTCAGGCGCCGCCGATGCCGCCACACTCTGCGCTCTGACCTCAGCCGCCGCCGGTGCCGCCACAATCTCCCCTCTCACCTCAGGCGCCGCCGATGCCGCCACACTCTGCGCTCTGACCTCAGCCGCCGCCGGTGCCGCCACAATCTCCCCTCTCACCTCAGGCGCCGCCGATGCCGCCACACTCTCCGCTCTCACCTCGGGCGCCGCCGATGCCGCCACAATATCCCCTCTCACCTCAGGCGCCGCCGATGGTGCCACACTCTCCACTCTCACCTCAGCCGCCGCCGGTGCCGCCACAATCTCCCCTCCTCTCACCTCAGCCGCCGCCGATGGCGCCACACTCTCTGCTCTCACCTCATCCGCCGCCGGTGCCGCCACAATCTCCCCTGTCACCTCAGACGCCGCCGATGCTGCCACACTCTCCACTCTCACCTCAGACGCCGTCGGTGCCGCCGAAATCGCATGTCCAACCTCAGGCGCTTCCGATGTATCCGGAGGAGGCGGCGACATGGGGGTGACCTCCACAACAGCGTAGTGCTTGTCTCCTTCCGCGTTCTGCGGCCGCGAGCCTACTTCTTCATCACACACGCCCGATCCTCCGCCGCGCGGAGGCTCCCAGTCCCCGGAAGAACCTGGCGCGCCTGAATCCGCCTCCGCCGGCGCCGCCTCGGAGCTAAACACAGGCACATACGGATCAACGAATAATCGATGCGGGATTCAGAAACACACACGCACACGCACACGCATACCTGCGCATCGCGCTCGCGAGCCGTGGACACTGCGCTTGCCTAGATGCTGTTGCCGAGAGCGATGGGAGAAGGGAGCGGCGCGCGTCATGGCGAGGGAAAGGAAGGAACACGCGGGATGATGGAGTGGACGGAGATGCCACGGAAGAGATCGATCGGGTCTCTCTCTTCCTCCAGGAACCGCGGGAGACGAGGACCTGCCAGATGGAAGCTGGCCCAAGACGGGGCGGGAGTTAGGCCCAACAAACAGGAAAAGCCCATCAGCCCGATTGCTAGAGTCTAACGCAGTTGAGAAAGTGCAGAAGAAAAAAAACGCTAAATGACGCAATCATGCGGTACACGTATGAATTTTTTTCTCAAATAACCCATGTTACATCATCAGCATGGGCGCAGAGAGGATCAAATTAATGGATGTACATAGTACTCCTTCGTTCCAAAATAGATTTCTTAATTTTATTAAAATAGATTCATCTAAATTTAAAAAAAATTAAGACATATATTTTAAGACGGAGAAAGTAGTTTAAAAACATATTCTTTTAGTTAAGGTTTCTAATTTATTTGTTGTAGATTGTTCTATATATCTCAACATACAAATAATTCGAGCTTTTGCCAGAGATAATGGAACCACTATATTCAAGATTTGAAAATGTTGAAGCTCATGTGTTGTAACCTGTAATGATCGTACGATCAGTCAACACCTCTAGCCAAATCCCATTTCCTCACACTAGATGAGACTAAGTTAAGCTAGGTTGAAGTCTATCTCGATCTTAACACTGTCGATTAAGCTTTATGTCTTGCATGTCCACTCGCCAAGGCAAAAATAAAATATACTTACATCCTTTGCTGAGTATCGAGTAGCCGAGAATTATTGTAGCTCTCGCTCGACACTGATTGCGCTTGGGAGAAGCGGGATGGTGTTTTTTGGGCTATTTTGTTCCTTGTATATTTTTATTGTGTGTTTGGGCTTTTTTGTGGACTTGTTTCATTTTTGGATAGACCTTTTGTGTGTGTTTTGCTATTTGATTTGTGGGCATGTATATGTGGCAAGAAAAACACAAACAGGTCTGAATGAGATCAACAAGGCTCTTTTTGTGATGCTTTTCTCTTTTTATTCCAACCGGACTAGGCTTTGTTTTTTTCTGCCATTTGCATATCAATTTGCGTCCGTACATGTAATTGCATATGTATGTATAATTAAACTCATGGCATATTTTTGCATTTTATATGTGCTAATTTTTTTTAAATGCAATTGCACATACGTGTGGCAATTAACATATATGTGTGTAAATTGAAACCCCCATTGTATTTTTCCCTGCTAATACGTGCGTGCGTGCGTGCGTGCGTAACTGAAACCCCGTGAATATTTCCTGCATTTTTTCTCTAGTTTGATGTGCAGTCGCAAATATGTGTGTAAACTTTTTGATATGCAATTACACATGTATGTCTAATTGCATACATGTGTGCGATCAAACCTTTTTTGCGATTTTAGTTTTTTTTTGTCACGCAGAAGTCAAGTTAGAAGGACCGTGTTAATCCGGGTTGTTTTGATTTTGAACTTGTTTGGGTTTTTTAGTGGCGCTTTTAAACCCAACAATGCCTAAAATAAGACCGCATACAAACAGAACAACATCAGCAACATGTTCGACCCACCCAAACGTTCTAACTTAGATCGACTGAGAGCTAGGCATGTCCTATTTACATATGAAAATCTTAACACAATGTCACAACTTTTGCCGCAAATACGTAGTTACATTCACCGTATGGACGCACGCACGCACGTGTATCATATCCTATGAGCATGTCCAAAAGACTGAACCGGCGGGTATTTAAGGATGTGTTTGGTAGACCGGGGCAATCCAGATATTTTGACCCCATCCCACGTTTTGTTGTTTGTTAGGTCGGATCGGGTCTAACCAGCAGTGCCCACCTTATACAAAAAAGGCCCCTCAGCACTGCCCAGTTGGGAAGCTGGAATCGAGCTTCGCTACCGGGCAGTGCTGAGTCCGTCCCGATAGGGGCCGACAGCCCGCACCCTCATTTCGCCCCTCCTCGCACGATGTGCATCTCCTTCCCCACTCAAACTCCACTGTCCTCGTCTGAGATCTCCCTCGTCGTTGTCCCCATCCAAGCTCCACCGCCCTCATCGCATTCCCCGTCCAAGCTCCACCGCCCTCGTCGCCTTCCCCGTCCAAGCTCCACCGCCCTCGTCGCCATCCCCGACGAGCTCCACCGCCCTCGCCGCCGTCCCCGTCGAGTTCCTGGTGGCGCGCGTGGCCTCTCCTTGCCTCGTCCGCTGCAGGCACCTGCGGCAAGGAAGAAGGAGCTCGATCTCCTGGCGGCGCCTGCGCGCAGCGACGCCGGCGAAGGCGCGCGGCAGCGGCTCCTATCGCCAGAGAAGAACGGCGTCATGGCATCGGCTCGTCTCCCGGTGGCGGCCCGTTGAGGAGAAGCACGACCGCGACCTCCCGGCGCGGCGACCCGTTGACGAGGAGCACGACCGCGACCTCGCGGCGCGGCAGCCCATTGACGAGGAGCTCGACCACGTCTGCGACCTCCTGGCGGCGGCCCGTTGACGAGGAGTTCGTCCTCCTGGAGCACCGGCGGTGGCTTCTCCAAGGACCCGATTGCTTTTATTTTTTTATCCAGGGACCTCATTGTCTTTTATTTTGTGTGGCTAGGCTCAACTGATCCGACCTACCAAACATCTTCTCTGTTGTGCTCATCTCAACTCATAGGCGGACCTAGCCGTCCCTAAGCCCGGGCAGCCGCCCAGGCTTCCGGCCCACCGACAAGCCTAATTTTACAGGAATTTGATCAAAAAACAGTGTCATTAGACTACACTGTTTGCCCAGGCTTCGAATAATTCTTGGGTCCGCCACTGTCTCAACTCATCCGACCTACCAAACGCAGCGCAATAATGCAACTTGTATAAGGTCCACATAGTTGTATTCAGCTTGTATGAGATAAGAATGCATACCTGGGCTACCAAACACATCGAAATCACCATAGCCGACGGGAACGAATTTCCCTACGTGAAGCGTCAAACCTAGGTTTTGATTCTCGTATAGTCGACGACACCTTTATTTATATTCTGCTAATGACTCGTATCATTAATGGTTACCTCAAATGATGCCGTGTGACTTAGACGAGATCGCACTTTGACACCTTACCTGCGGCTAATGGGGGACCCCCTGCCCCGACCGGAGGACTGTACCGGCCCCTCCTCGTCGATCGTCGCCCGAACATACGTGCAGCTCCGAGCCACGCCTCGACGTTTGGGTGCCCCCGGAGTTTTATCTACGGAATCGAGACGGGACGGGCAGAGCTGCCGTTACGGTGAGAACAAGACCAGAGCCGGCGAACACAGCGACGTGCGCCCGACGCGTGATAGGATGGCACACGACGCTTGCGTCTCGACGGATCCTGCCTCAGCGCGGCGGCAAGCGGCAGAGGGGTGTCAGCCACTGACGCGGACGCAACACGTGGGAGGTTGCACGCTGCGCACTCCAGTCCAGACCGCCCCCAGAGCCGGGCACTGTCGCTTCCCGCTCCCGTCTACCTCACCCCCCCTGCCCTCATCTCAGCTACGCCCACGATCGCGTAGTGCACTGTGCAGTCCATGTGCGTAGGCAAACAGCTACGCACAAGCAACCTCATTTCTCGTTTTTTCAGACATGAAATTCAGTGGATATGGTGTTTTTTTTTTCAAATTACTTTTCTCTTTTCGTTTTGTATATATGCGCATTTCCAGTGAGGAAAAACGGGCCAAAGTGGCACACTCACTTTGAAAGAAAGGATATTATTATTCTCCAGCTGGAAATTCCGTGCGTGCGCTGAGAGACCAGAAGATGCATTCGGCTTTGGCATTTTCGGCTTTGCCCCTTTCTCCCAAGATCTCGAGCGATGTACGCCAGCCGTAACCATGAACGGAAAAGGGAAAAGTGGAAATGGAAGACGGCCGTGGGAGGGAGGGGAAGGAAGGAATTGATGGGTTCCGTTCCGTGGCGTGGGCCAATCTGATCAGTACCGTGTGCTGTCGTAGCGCTGCAGTCACAGGGCAGGGCAGGGACAAGGAACCAATCCTAGGTACTTTGCTTCCTGCGGCTGCAAAGCTCTAGGAGGAGCCTCCTTTGCGTTTTACTGTGATCCATCTGTCGGTATCCCCGCTCCTCTGCCCCGTGTCCGGTACTACTACTCCGGTTGCTTGCTCCCACGGGATCGTCGATGCTTTGTTGGTGCCCCCACGCTAAAATCCCAGTAGAGTTCATGATGATTCTGTAGATCCATGTAATGGAGTACTACTAAATTGGCACGATTTAATTGGCTTCCCTACTGCAAGTACTAGTCCTAGTTCGGTGTCTATCATTACCATAATAATGTTGCTGTTCAGTTTTGGGAGCATGGTCCATCATTTAAACGTGCTATGGTTCGTATGCTCTCTCGTACCAATACAAGCCCGTTTTTTTTTTTTTGACACTGCTAGGCGTCCCCGGACGATGGGGGAGCACCCATCGTTCTGCTTCCCGTGCTGACACGTGTCCATTTGCTGCAAAACATCTCGCGTTTGCTGCATATGTCTCCGCTTTTGCTTCCGAAGCAAAAAACGGTTCGTTTTAGAAATAGAACGTCTCGCCGGAGACCTCACCGGAGACCTTGCCGGAGACCATGCAGCAAAAAAAATGTGCTAATGCAGCAAAACCGTCTTCGTCGGAGACATCGTCGGAAACAACTCGTTGATGACCCTCGCCGGAGACCATGCAGCAAAAAAAGTTTCCGGCGAAGTCGATTTTGCTGCATTAGCACAATTTTTTTGCTACATGATCTCCGGCGAGGTCTTCGGCGAGACATTTTATTTCTAAAACGAACCTTTTTTTTTTGCTTCAAAAGCAAATGCGGGACATATGTAGCAAAAGCGGGCCGTTTTGCAGCAAAAATGAAATTTGGGCGATTTTGCAGGGGGGGAGGACGATGGTAACCCCCCATCGTCCGGGGGATCCATATCATTTTCTTTTTTTTCTAACAAGCAGGAACGGGGAAGCATTGCATTAAAAACAAGTGGTGGATGTCCGAACTGAATACAAAGGACTCCCATAAAGTATGCAAAAATATATAGTTCTCTTTTAAATGCAGAAAAGACCTCACTGGAATATGGAAGAATACAATCTAGTACTTCTCTTTCTCCACCGCCGAGCCGGAAGTCAGACGAACCGCCATCAAGCTCGGAAGCAGGGAAAAAACCACTTGCGTCCGCACAGACGAGAAACGCGGCCGCCGACCTCGAGAGGGGCCTCACCGAGGAGGTTTGACAACTGTCGGGACCCTTCGCTGGCTTCTGGATAGACCATGTTCTGATCTTGGATGTCATACGGTTATCACCCGCCGCCGAGGTGGTGCTCAAGAATATTGCTTCCCAACTCCACTGCTGCTAACCCAATCGACACCTCCAAAATTCACAACCACCGTGTCTGCTGGAGGAAGAAGATATAAGGAGCAATAGGAACGTTACCGATGCTAGTAGAGATAGTCGGCCCGCCGTCCGACTCCGCACTCCTGCCACGGGTGGGAGGAGGCAGGCAGAGAAGAATGGCCCTAGAAAGAAGCCCAAAAGCAGGCTTATTGAAAAAGCGGCGATCTACGGTCGCCAAAGGGGAACTCCCCCATGGAGCCCCAAAAAACGAGGAGGTCAACCACTCCAGCGGCGTGCCTGCACCACCGCTAGGATAGCCGCATCAGAACCGCACACACGCCTCTCCTCCTCGCCACCAAGGCCGGCCAAGAGAGGAATAGGAGACCAAGACGAAGAACTCACTGAAGTAGAGGACACGGCATCAGGAATCCACTCCCCTCGTTGCCTCTGCCGGCCGGGAACGGCTCCAGATCACCGCAACACTCGAGGATGCGCCTCCCCCCTCGCCACCATGGTCATCCGGGGAAAGCACCATCACACGCCTTAGAAGAACACCACGAGCATCTTTATTGGAGGGAGACGGTGGATCTCTCCGCCACTTCCTCCGGCCAGAGCAGCTCCATGGCGATGAAAAGGACCCCTAGATTGAATCGGATCTAGCTGCACAAACCCTTCTCAGGTCTCCATATACTTTGCAAGAATCACACAACCTGCAAACAGCCGAAAATCCTATAACTATCTACTCCAGCGTCCCATCCAGTCCAACTCTGGCTGGCTATTTCGGCTGAGAGGACGGCGAACGGATCCGGGCAGCGGCGGTGGACTCTCAAAGGCAAGGGAACAATAGGGAGCAAGGGGATAAGGTAGGGGCCAATACAAGCCCGTAGTAGGTAGTAATGGAAGAAGCGGAAATGCTACCCGACGTCGGTGTCTCCTCTGCCGTCGGCCGGTAGTCGGCAACTGCTGCCACTGTATTACGGCTGCTTAGAACTCTTGATGTCCCCACTGATCCAAATATACTCCATCTGGTTTCTCGTGTTACGCCTGATGGTGGCTCAGATCAATGTAGGGCTTCGTTGGGAGTCCCCAAGAGGAAGGTGTGATGATGAAGAAGGCCTCCGGGATGATCTCCCCTCCGGCAGGGTGCCGAGAAGAGCTTCAGATCCCCCTGATCTAGGGACGATGGTGGTGGCGGCCACAGACTGTTTCGTGGAAGATTGATTGGGTACTTATGGTTTTGGTATCGAGGGATATTTATAGGCGAAGAGGCGAGGCAGGGGGCAGCCAGGTCGGCCGCACCCCCACCCCCTAGGCGTGGGCTAGGGTTAGCCGCGCGGGCAGGGGGTGTGGCCCCTGGTGGCTCCCCTCCGTATCATATTCTGGCTCCGTGTTTCCCACTGTAAAATATTGACTTTGGCTTTTGTCCCATCAAATTCCGAGAATATTGATTTTCTGCCTTTTCTGGAACAAAAAACAGAAGAAAACAGGCAACTGGCATTGCGACATCTTGTTAATAGGTTAGTCCAGAAAAACATATAAAAACACCTCAAAGTGTAGACAAAGCAAAGCAAAGTAGATACTAAACAAGCATGGAACATCAAAAATTAAAGATACGTTTTCAACATATCAAGCATCCCCAAGCTTCACTCCTGCTCGTCTTCGAGTAGGTAAGTGATAAAAAGAATAATTTTTTAGGTGACATGCACCATCAAAATCAAGATCAAACCATTTGCAAGCATTGAAAGCTGGGACCAAAGAACTCTAAACATGAGCATGAAAGATGGAGTTCTAACAATAAGACAAAGTAACTATGCATACAACATGAAAGGTTACAAATAAAGATTCATGAATAACATGCATTGAAAACGTTTGTTTGTTTCACATACAGAAAACATAGCATAGTGGCATTCAGTTTGTCCCTCATGGAGTATCAAATAGATGCATAGGACACCTTCAAAGTTCATAAGAGTGACTAGATACAAATAGTTTAAGAACAAGCAATATCAACAATATGAATCAACCAATAAGTTTTGGGACAATGCACATAGAACTAAGAATGGAAACTATGCTCTCTTAATTGGTGCCTAAGGATACAAGGTGGAGACTCAATATAACAGTGGAAGAAAGACCCTTCAAAAAGGGAAGCAGGGATTTCAAGTTTCATAAAGAGCTTCCAAAAATTATGGTACTTGTTAGCTTTCAGCTCCCATTTCTCCTATCATAAGCATCTTGAAGTGATTAAGGTTAAAGTGAACAAACTATGGAGTGTATGCTTTACAAAGTATAAGTTGGCAATCCCATGTCTCATGAATACGAGGGACGCTCCTCATGCTACTCAAGTTTAGTTACTTGCAAGTTCTTGACATGGTAAGTACATGTGTATCATAGAGAACCGCCAACGGGATACCCCTTGCACATGATACAGGAGCTATCCCATAATCAAAATGACAAGACAAGCAGACAATGAGCATCTCAGCAATCTTCTTATTTACCATGGGAAAATGGTGCTTTTTTTCTCTCTTTCCTCTTTTCTCATCTTTTATTTACCAAGGGAAGCAGACAATGAGCATCTCAGCATCCCATAATCTCTTTTTTTATCTCTTTTTTATAAGAAGGATGCTTCATAGATTGCTTACTATGGTGATGCTACAAGTTTTCACCATGATTAGGCATGGCTTAGGCTAGCGACCTAGGCGTTTCTCTAACACACATACATAACTCCATGGACTTACAAGCTCCCCATTCATTTCACACCGACGACATCCATAAACAAAAGAGCATGATATCAACTGGGTAGATATTTACAGGTGTTGAAAGCGTTCTCCATGACAACACGGTTTTGCTAATCCCAAAGTATAAGTGCAAGCATATACAACATAGATGACACAATGGTTCAAGTTTACTAGGGGCAAGAAAAATAAAGTGTAGCATCATGTTCGTGAGAGCTTTAATCACTAAGTTTTCACATAACAAAATACTTTTTAATTGGAAGATAGATGAAAACAAGAATATACTTGGAATGGTGTAACACACCATGCATAGGAATTTATAGTGGACACTTTGGAATAACTTGGTTTATTGGGATTTGGATACATGAGTAGAGCTTACTCATACAAGTAGAGGCTAGCAAAGACTGGGAGCGACCAACTAAGAGAGCAATAATGACCATAATCATGTAGAGCGACAAAACATTACTAATCAAAGCATAAAGTGGTACTACAAGTCAAGGACTAAATGATCATAGAGGCTATGGTGACTAGTTCATAGTAATAAAATGGTGTGAGCATGTGCCAAGTCAACCCAAACAAAGCATCAAAGGAGAATACCACAATATTATGCTTTTGTATGCTAAAACAACGCATGATTCTTTTAAGGCATATTAAGCAATCCTAATTGTTTGGAACAAGTCATGCTACAGCAATAATCACTAAGTATAAGGTCAAAACAACATCTATAATGATATGATAAAGTCTAAGTCACAGTCAAAGCAAGCTCCTATTGTACTTTTCAAGCAAGAACTTTCTACTCCTCTCCAACACCAATCAACTTATTTGAAACAACACAGCGAGAACGGGGGGTCCAAACTACTTTATTCAAGCAAACTAAGCAAACAAAAACCAACAACGAAAACTAAGACGCTCCAAGAACAACAGAATAGTGCATGAAACAATAAAAACGAAGTGTCTAGAAAGACCTGGGATTTTTAATGATGAAGAAGGGGATGCCTTGGGCATCCCCAATCTTTGACGCTTGTACCTCTTGAATATTTCTTGGGGTGACATGGGGTGGCATCCCCAAGCTTGATATTTTGTCCATTCTTCATCTCATTACATCATTCTTTCTCTACACCTAAAAATTTTCCTTCATACAAAACTTCACACAATCTTCATTAGCAACATTAGTGTAATCAAAAGATAATAGACCCTTGGGGTTTAGTTTTAAAACAGCAAAACTTTCACTAAAAACACAAGCTACTGTATCAATTCCCTCAAAAAGCTCAATTT
Source organism: Avena sativa (assembly GCA_916181665.1). Classification (NCBI taxonomy): domain Eukaryota; kingdom Viridiplantae; phylum Streptophyta; class Magnoliopsida; order Poales; family Poaceae; genus Avena; species Avena sativa. The sequence continues at coordinate 385,636,602 of OV702284.1, forward strand.
CCCAAAAAGAACCGAAAAAGGAATTAATAAGAAGCAACTGCAAATAATGACAGAAATCTGTTAAAACAGACCAGCAGGTAGACACCGATTTTTTCGAAGACCTTTTGTTGCTCAAATCAAAAAGTGTTGGACTAATTAAAGTTAGCTAACATACTGGGGGATTTATTCGCAAAATATCAGCTCAATCCAACTTACAGAGTTTCCTCACAATTTTTTACGGTGGAGCATAAAAATCTGTTTCGGGACAACAACTCCCCAAATCTTACCTCCCTCTCATTAGAGGTCATTCTTGGCAAAAAAAGTAAACAAAAAGGATAAGGAGAGGTAATTACTAAAGTAATAACTTCCAAGACTCAAGAAGACTCTTGGGTTATCTCCTAACAAATACTTTTCTTTAACGCCTTTAAGTTAGGCACACGAAGCAAGAATCAAGTATTTTCAAATGAAGAAGCATTAAGGTCAATACTCGAAATATCTTCAACTAGGAAATGTATCTCATCCAAATGAGTTTTATAGGATCCTTTTTCATCTCTCTTAGGTTCACTACTTTCATCAAATGGGTTTTCAGGAACAATCCAATCAAAATTCTTTTCGAAGTCTCCATGCATTCCTACAAGTTTAAAAGGTATGGGTATTTTAATTTCCTCTTTGGGTTTGGTTTTATCTAAAGTACACAAAACATCTACACACGAGCCTAGCATATTAAAACGTTCAAAGACCTTTTGGGCTTCCTTATCAACATCATTGAACTCTTTTAGCAAAGTTTCTAGGATAAAATCTCTCTTTTCAGCATCCTATTCTTCTTTTAGTTTAAGAAACAAAATTTGCATCATGGGGTTAAGGTTAACAAACCTAGACTCCAACATGTAAACTAAAGATGCAGCAATTTCATGATTAGGAGCAAGTTCTTCTAAGGATCTATCCTCAATATCCTCATGTTTGTTAACATGATTAAAGAATTCTTCAATATTTTCTTTCCCAATTATAGAGCCACTACATATTGAAAGATCTTTTAGGGTGAACTTGGGGATCAACATGGTGATCTAGACCAAGGTGAAAACTCGAGTAGGAACTAATTTTTTTTGTGTTTTTGATAAGAGAAAGCAAACCAAACTAAACTATTTTTTTGAGTTTTTAATAAAAAGAGGCAAACAAAACCAAGAAAAAGAAACTAAGCAAAGCAAAGTAAAGATAAAGGTTGTGAAGGACTCCCCTTGTGAAGACGTCCTTAGCCTCCCCGGCAACGGCGCCAGAAAATCTTGATGGCTCAGATCAATATAGAGCTTCGTTGGGAGTCCCCAAGAGGAAGGTGTGATGATGAAGAAGGCCTTCGGGATGATCTCCCCTACGACAGGGTTCCGAGAAGACCTTCAGATCCCCCCGATCTAGGGACGATGGTGGCGGCAGCTACAAAATTTTTCGTGGAAGATTGATCGGGTACTTAGGATTTTGGTATCGGGGGGTCTTTATAGGCGAAGAGGCGAGGCTGGGGGCAGCCAAGCGGACGCACCCCCCAGGCGCGGGCTAGGGTTAGCCGCGCGGCCAGGGGTGTGGCCCTCTGGTGGCTCCCCTCCGTCTCGTATTCTAGCTCAGTGTTCCCCACGGTAAAATATTGACTTTGGCTTTTGTCCCGTCCAATTCTGAGAATATTGATTTTCTGCCTTTTCTGGAACCAAAAACAGAAGAAAATAGGCAACTGACACTGTGGCATCTTGTTAATAGGTTAGTCCAGAAAAACATATAAAAACACCTCAAAGTGTAGACAAAGTAAAACAAAGTAGATACTAAACAAGCATGGAGCATCAAAAATTATATATACGTTTTCAACGTATCAACGCCATCCGGTGATTACTTTGCAACGGTGAAGATAAATGAGTTTGAAAAAACATCGAAGATAAATATCGAGTATTATCTGTCAGGTCCTCCTTCTGTATCATCTCAAGTATATGCTTCAATAGTGTGGATAGGGAGCTTAAACAGGAATAAAAGGCATGATGAACAGGGGAATCGAATCTAACAGATGTGGTTGGAATAAGCTTGCAAAGGAAAGAGGAAATGAGGAACAGGGAATTTAGGTTTTGTTGGTTGCGTGTCACCCATCCTCTCACTCTCCCTGGTTATATTGAGTACCCAGAGGAGCCACGCGTCCAGGTTTTTTACACATTGCCACTAGGGCCTTAACAGGGTTTGACTAGTCTATTACAAGACGGTCGTTCGATTAGAAGGGAAGCTACTGGAGCATCTTAGTCGTCCAACTATTGAAGGTGTTGGTGTTGTCGGGTACTTGGGGCCTAACAATGCTCCCTGCTCGAATCCAGACTTCAAGGATGGAAGGAAGGGAATGTAGCTTGAATGAAGATCGCATCCTCTCAAGTCGCTTCCGTGGGTGTTAGATTTTCCCCATGTATTATCCATTAAAGAACTGGTATGTCGTACGAACATGCGTTTCCTGGAACTTGACAGTACTAAAGAACTGCATGTGGTGCCACTTTGATTTTTCCATCAGCAGTCAACAATGGCAGGGTAGGATTTGGTACATCAGAAGGACGCACGTGTTTCTTTAGCTGGTTGACGTGGAATACGTCATGAAGCTGAGTGATAGGAGGTAACTATATCTGGTAAGACACCTTTCCAACCTTCTTCAGAATTTGAAAGGGGTCGTAGTATTTAGAGGACAACTTCAACAAAAAATTTAGGCCTAATGCAGTTTCATGGTATGGCTTACCTTTTGTTTTTGCATAAATAGAGTAGGGCTCTTTGTATTTCATGGCGTTCGCACGCAACTTTTTTTATTTATTTCAACAGGATCCCGAATCATTAAGTCTTATATGAACATATCAATTATATCTATCATATTATGCTATGATATGATATTTTTAAGTGATAAAAGTCATTTTATCGATTTACCTTCGCATGTGGGAAATTGCCAAACGAGAAGCAACTAGTGCCAATAACGACCGATGGTACGGGAGAAGCCCGCCCCTAATGTCCGCCTATACCATGTGTCACCGGGTTCGCCTCGTCAAATACTTTCTCCTGACAAAGATGGAAGGGGGATCCGACATTCACAGCCACCAGAAACCACGAAAAACCACATCTGAAAGGGATATGAAGGAGAAACTTGGCTGGGGTAAAATCCTTGTTGATTCACGGATCATTGGAGGACAACACATCATCTCTTTCATCATCAACTGCTGCATCTACAACACCACTAGATCTTGTTGTAATTCCAGATTCACTTGTGGTTTGCATTAGATCTATTTCAGTACTTTTATTCATCCATTTTATTGTGATGATGTTGTTGATTGCTTCCATGTGTGAGTAGTTCCTTTATTCTTGGGGAGATGGATAAACCCTTGCACTATTATGAATTTACAATAAATATGATCTATTCGTGTGTCCATATGACTTGCCGATCTATGATTGATTTATGATTTGTGTTTGATCTCTCCCTTTAGATGGTATGTGTAGTCGACCACATATCATTTTATTTTGGACTAAAGGGAGGGATAAATCCCTTGGACGTGCTTTGGGATCGTAACTGTAATGGACCCGTGACATATTGGCACCGGCTCGTGAACTACGCGGTCAAAGGAGGAATAAAGAGGGACTCCCTAAGCTAATTATGATATCCACGAGGAAACCCTTAATTGTGGTGGTCTGTATGGGTGATTGCTCTCAGACATTGCAATGGTTATTTATAGGTGACCTCACTCTTGGCTCAATAGGAATAAAAGGCATGATAAACAGGGAATTGAATCTAATAGATGTGGTTGGAACTAAGATTGAAAAGGAAAGAGGAAACGAGGAACAATGAATTTAGGTTTTGTTGGTTGCGTGCCACCCAACCTCCCACTCCCCCTAGTTATACTGAGTACCCAGAGGAGCCACGTGTCCAAGTTTATTACACATTGCCAATAGTTTCTTAACAAGGTTTGACTAGTGTATTACAAGATGGACATTCGATCAGAAGGGAATCTACTGAAGCATCTTGGTCATCCAGCTACTGAAGGTGTTGGTGTTGTCGGGTACTCAGGGCCTGGCATTATCTTGGTTCAAAGTGTTTACAATTGTGAAAATTCTCATTTCTAAGCTCGAAGGACTGTGAACAAAATGCATACACGTAGAGTATTGATAGGAACATGCAGATGTGAAATTTGGTATGTACTTACTTAGAGAATCTCTAGTGGCATCCCTGCAAGCCTCTCCCCCACCCCAATCCCCCAACATTCGGGGCCGACAAGGGGTGTCCAAACATTTCCTGAGACGTTTGCCACATTGTACGCAAGCCCAAATTGGCCTACCGAGAGTGAGATAAGGCAAACCCTGTCTAATTGACTCATCTCCCTCCCAGCATGTCGTTGCCGCTCAATTCTAGCCGACCCGACACCAGCGCATCTCGTTAGATGGGTGATACACCCAATTTGCATCACCTTTCTATATCATAATTTACCTCTATTCATTGATATTTGTCTTATTATGAGATATTACTTATGGCTTTTCATCTGTTTATGCATGTTGGATGATTCTTGGAGGATGGACTGCCGGAGTCTGGATTCTGATGGAAAAGAAGGCGTTTCGGTGCAATTTCGCAAAGATCGGAAAAATACCAGAAAAATATGGAAACATATTATTTTACAAGATGACAAAGGAAGCCACAAGGAGGAGCGAAGGAGGGCCTCAGGGGGGCCACACCCCCTAGGCGCGGTCCCACCTGAGGTCGCGCCTAGGACAGGTGTGGCCCACCTGCCCGGCCTCTGACTCCGCCCCTTCGCCTATATCTTCCCTACGAAACCCTAAGCCTCGGGGAGCAACCACAAATAGATTTCCGCCGCCTCTGGGGGGCGGAAAACACTGAGAGAGAAAAATCTCTCCGGCAGACAGATTTCTGCCGAGGGAATTCCTTCCCGGAGAGGGGAGACCGTCGCCATCAACACCATCATCAATCTAGGATTCATCGGGATCATCATCATCCACACCATCATCTCCACCAGCACCATCATCATCACTCCGTCCCGCTGTAACAATTGTGTTGGATATTGCTTTAGTTCTTAGGGGGAACTTTCCCGGTGTTAATTACTATTGTAGTTGATGCTTGTGAGTGGAACCATTGGATTATTGTTTATGTTCAGATTGTTATCCATTATCATATAATCTTTTATCTTGATCCATATGATGTCTTGTGAGTAGTTCATTGTGTTCTTGAGGACAAGGGAGAAGTCATGTTGTTAGTAGTAAATCTATGATGAGTTATTATTCAATGGTTTAGTATTTAAGTTGTGGTGCTATTATTCTAGTGGTGTCATGTGAACATCGACTACATGACACTTCACCATTTATGGGCCTAGGGGGATGCATTGTGTATTTGTCTACTAATTGTGGGGTTGCCGAAGTGACAGAAACCTGAACCCCCGTTAGGACACCTTTGCACAAGGGAGCGTAGGATCTCAGAGTTTAAGGATGTGGTTAGATTTATATCTTAATTAGTTTACTGTAGACGGATGTTTGTAGGGGGTTTAATCACAAGTATGTATTAGTCCTAGGAAGGGATGTATGTTAGCACAGGTTCACCCACAACACTTACGAACACCAAAGAAGAGTACTCATCTATTTGAAGCGAAAGCACTTGACAGAATTCCCATGTGTCCTCGAGAACGTTTGGACCTTATAAGTATTTCCACTGGCTTGTCCTTTGCTAAGAAAGGATTGGGCCACTTGCTCTGTTTGTTCGTTACCTTTGTTACTTGCTCTTTGTTTTGTTGCCTTGTCAGAAAAAACCACTAAATATCTGTTTGCTAAGTATTCACAGGGATTTCCTGCTCCATACCACTATTCAGCACCTTCTGCTCCTCGTTGGTATCAACACTTCTGTTTATCGAAAGTACTACGATACATCCCCTATACTTGTGGGTCATCAAGACTATTTTCTGGCGCCGTTGCCGGGGAGTGAAGCGCTATTAAAGAGTGGAACTGGTTAGGGAAACTTTTGCTGTGAGTATTGCTCTTGTTACTGCTTGTTACTTTGTTTCCAATATGGATAACCCACTTGGTTTTCTGTTTGGGAAAACTACTACCACTGCTAGGGTAGTAGAATGAACCACCACCTATTGAGATAGATCCTTTTAAGATACCTACAAGTATTGTTAATCGTGTTATGAATAATTATTATTTTTGGGATGGAATAGTCCATCCCGGTGATCACTTGCTTTTTATCCATGAATTATGCGGGTTGTTTAAGTGTGCAGGTATCACAACTGAACAGGTGAAGAAGAAGTTACTCTCCATATCCTTTAAAGGGAGAGATGAAGAATGGTATAAGCTGCTGAAGAATGAACAATCCATGGAATGGGAGGAGATGTCATCTCTCTTTTACTCTAAATTTTATCCTCCTAGTGAGATTCATAAGGATATAAATCTTATATATAACTTTTGGCCTCTTGATGGAGAGAATACAACTCAAGCTTGGGGGAGATTGAAGTTACTAATGCTTAAATGTCCTATTCATGAACTCCCTAACAATATTATTCTCAATAACTTTTATGCTAGGCTTTATCTTCATGATAAAGATTTACTAGATGCTTCTTGTGCTGGATCATTCACACGTATGAAGGAAGAAGCTAAATGGGATCTCTTAGACCATATTCAAGATAACACTGAAGCTTGGGAGAATGACAAAGGAAGAAAGTCAGGTATAAACTATGATTATGAATGCATTAAATCTTTTATTGGAACTGATGACTTCCGTGATATTAGCAATGAGTTTGGTATTGATCCTCAAGTTCTTGCAAAATATTTTAAGGCATTTGCCTCTTATATTGAAATTCCCAAGAAAGAGTGGGACAAGTACCATGCTCCTTATAAAGACATTGTTACCCATGTTCCTGCCGATGTAGAGGTTTGTACTGTTGATCCTATTTTGTCTGAACCTTATGTTGAGAAAACTCCTTTTCCTTCCAAGGTAAGGGAGCATTCCATTATGGATAATGTGGTTAGCAAAAGCGCGAAGAAAACTGTAGGGTCCAATGAGCTTATTAATATTGAGCCTGTGGTAGCTATTGTGAAAGACCTTGTCACTAGAAATATAGAGGATGAGCATATTGTCTTCTGTGAAGACGCTACTAATATTGTTTCTCATCCTAAGAAATTTAGAAAAGCTAGTGTCCATGTGCTTTCTGTTAAAATAGGTAGTCATAGCTATTATGGTTTATGTGATATTGGTGCTAGTTCTAGTGCTATTCCTTATGAGCTTTACAGGGAAATTATGCATGAGATTGGTCCTTGTGAGCTTGAGGACATTGATGTGGTTATTCACCTTACTAACAGAGAGCAAGTTTGCCCCATTGGCATTGTAATAGATGTGGAGGTCCTTTCTGGTAAGATTAAATATCCTGCTGATTTTCTAGTACTTGGTAAAGAAGCTAGTAAAACCTATCCTATTATCTTTTTCAAACCCTTTCTGAATACTTGTGGGGCTATCATAAACTGTAGGAAGGAAAAAATTTTGACTAAGTTTGCTGGAAAGTCTTACGAGTTTAATTTTTCCAAATTTTCCAAAACTCCTTATGAAAATGAAATTGAACAAATTTCTGCTATTTCTCTTGCTCCTAATAATGCCTTGCAGCATTTCATGGAAGATCATGATAGCGATGCCTTCATGAAGGAAAGAAATGAGATTAACAAAGTTTTCCTTCATCAGCCTGAGTTACTTAAGCATAATCTACCTGTGGAAGACTTGGGTACCACACTACCACCTAAAGGGGATCATGTTTTCGAATTAAAACCTTTACCTGATGATCTTAAATATGGTTATCTTGATGATAAGAAAATATATCATTTTATTATCAGTTCTAAACTTTCAGGAAAGGAAGAAGAAAGGTTATTGGAGATATTGAAGAAACACCGAGGAGCTATGGGCTATACTCTTGATGAATTAAAGGGGATTTCTCCTACTATATGTCAGTATGCTATTAATATAGAACATGATGCAAAACCAGTTGTTGAACACCAACGCCGTCTAAATCCTAAGATGAAGGATGTGGTAAGAAATGAGGTATTAAAACTCCTTGATGCTGGTATTATTTATCCTATTGCTGATAGTAAATGGGTTAGCCTTGTTCATTGTGTTCCCAAGAAAGGGGGAATAACTGTTGTGCCTAATGAGGATAATGAGCTTATACCCCAAAGAGTAGTGGTTGGGTATATAATGTGCATTGATTTTAGGAAGATTAATAAAGTTACTAAGAAAGATCATTATCCTTTGCCCTTTATTGATCAAATGCTTGAGAAGTTGTCCAAAAAGACTCACTTTTGCTTTCTTGATGGTTATTCTGGGTTCTCTCAAATTGATGTGAAAGCACATGACCAAGAGAAAACTACTTTCACTTGTCCTTATGGTACTTTTGCTTATAGGCGTATGCCTTTTGGTTTATGCAATGCTCCTGCTACCTTTCAGAGATGTGTGTCTGCTATCTTTTATGGTTTTTGTGAAGAAATTGTGGAGGTTTTCATGGACGATTTTTCTGTCTATGGAACTTCTTTGGATAACTGTTTGCACAACCTTGATAAAGTTTTGTAGAGATGTGAAGAAACCAACCTTGTTCTTAATTGGGAGAAATGCCATTTCATGGTTAATGAAGGAATTGTTCTTGGACACAAGATCTCTGAAAGAGGCATTGAAGTTGACAAAGCCAAAATTGAAGCAATTGAGAAGATGCCTTGTCCTAGAGATATCAAATGTATTCGTAGTATCCTTGGTCATGTTAGTTTCTATAGCAGAGTCAAAGAATGTTGTGTGCATTTTTGAGTTGGTGACCATGCAGAATCCTGACTCCTTGTGGTTGTCTTCCTTGTTTTTGTAAAAGTGAAGTTGCACCCACCAATACTCTACTCCTTCATCCATCACGGGGAATCCTTTGTACACAGCTGCACCATGTATCCCCATGGTAACCATAAGGTTCTTGAGAGCCTTGGGAAATTCAGTCTCACACTCCAAAGTCATGGTCATGAGTGGTCCCTTCTTCACGGCTTCGTTGATGGAGTTCATCTACAAATAGAGATGAGAAAGAAGATTAGAAAAGTTTATGAGAAGAAAAAGACAAGTGTGGAAATTGTTGGATTTTTTTCCTTAGTGGTTTCTAATCCAATCCTAGGGTCATAAACCTACAGGCAATACAGTGCTCTGATACCATCTGTAAGATACCACCTTTATAAAGGTAAAGATCCTTGTGATTGCAATGCTAGTCCCTGGATCAATTGCTAGCATCCACAGTTTAAGATGAAGTACACAGAAACAAAGGTCATTATTACATCGTCATTCCAGAGATAACATAGTCTTTTACAACTCCATAGCCATAGGCTAGTACAAGAGTTTAACTTAACAATATAAAATACAAGTCTTCATCTTCATGTGCCACAGGCAAGCATGTTGAGTGTAGACTCATAACCCTTAATCATCATCAGAGTAACCTGCAACATCACAAGTTACAGCCACAGTGGGTCAATACATTGGAATAGTATTGGCAAGTGATACCTTAGTAGAATATTATCATCTAGTCACTACATGAATTTGGCTAAGTGTAGTTTAGGCTTGCTTTGCTCAAAATAGGTTTTACCTATTAGTTGAAAACACTAAGCTTTTGCCAAACAAAAACTTTCCCAAGGAACCACCAATAGAAATTGGTGAACCTTCACCCTTGTTCAACCACAAGTTTTAACTTAGAAAATTGGTATGAGGAGATTCTTGATAGCTTCCATGTCTTGATGCTCAAATTGTCCAATACCAGGGACATGGCTAAGTACTTAGTTTCTTCCATCTGCAGAGGTTGTGCACTTTCCCCACAAGACTTGATTTTCACCAAGACAGGACCTTTCAGAAGCCTTCCCTTAGACCAAAATGGACGCGCTCCAAACCTATCAATCCCCTACCACCAACTGTCCATTTGGCTAAGTTATTGCAACCTATATGGTCCAGGAAGAGCCCATAATGCCATGTGGCTGCACTAGAAGCTTCTTAACATTTGGCATCTCAAATCCCTTTGTTCCTGGGTGGCAATCCACAAGTGAGATACACAAGGTAAACCATAGAAATGGGCCTTGTGTAACCACTCAACCAAAAACCACCAAGCAATTACCATTCCACCCAGGTGTTTCTTTCACTTAGTTGTTTTATTAAGCAAAATATAAGTCAAAGACTTAGCAATATTTTTCCATAGCATGTATATATTCCACCCTTGGTTACTACTAGCTAGGCCAAGCATGACAATAGCAAGTATCTTAACTTAGAGAAAATTCTAACAATTCTACAACTACTAGGATTTCCCAAGCATAGCATATAGATACTTAGCAAAATATTCATGCAAGCCCTATGCAAAAATATTTCTAATGCATAGTCAAAATATTGGTACAAAATATGAAGCACCACTTGCCTTTGTAGTTTGGGGAGTAGCAACAATCTTCACAACCACAATCACTATTTGCACCAAAATCTACACATAAAATGATAGCACAAAATTCACATATCAAAATATACAAGAAAAAATATATGAATGCATGCAAATGCCATGAGATGTTTTTTCTAATTCAAACAAGACAATTGAAACAGTACTGAATCATAAACAAAGCAATTTTACACCAAATAAAATTAATTTGGCCCTTAGAACATTTTCCATACAATTTTTATATACAAAATAAGCTTGGAAATTTCTCTGCAAAAACAACCCATTTTACAGATGCAATTTATTAAACAAAGTGCATAATTGGATAGAATTCTTTCTCCTGATTCCAATGATATAAAATTTACAAAATTTGAATGTGTGGATCAAAAGTTATGAATTTTGCAAGTTTGAATAACTAATAGATCTAATTCCAGATTTTAAATCAAAACACAGGCCACGCGGCGCTGTCTGATTGGTTGGTACCTTTTCGCACTGATCACGCTCGCGGGCCATTGGATCTAACTAGCTACGCACGGCTCAGATCTGCCTGTATCGCTTCGCCTAAGAACTAATCGTGGCCGTGAGATCCAGATCTGACAGGCACCGTTGTCCTGACCAAGAACTGTAAGGTTCCCAACCTTTAATAAGGTAGAGATCCCTGTGTTTACAATGCTAGTCCCTGGATCAATAGCTAGCATCCACAGTTAAGATGTAATATCAAGAAACAAAGGTCATAATACAACATTATAACCAGGAATAAAATAATTTATTACATCTTACATAGCTCATATGGCTATCTCATTACATTGCAGCAGAAAATAACTATAGAATGGGGTCCTTCATCTTCAAAGTGCCACAGGCAAACATGTTGGTTGTAGACTTGTAATCCTAATCGACACATCTTACTAACATCAAACAAACCTGCAACAGAACAAGTTACAACCACAAGGATCAATACATTTGAATTGTATTGGCAAGTGATACTATGGTAATATTGTGGAGTCTATCATCTATATGCATTTGGCTAAGTGGAGCTTAGGCTTGCTTTGCTCAACATAGATTTTCCTTATCATTTGAAAACACTAAGTTTTTGCTTGACAAAATCACCCAAGGCATCTCCCAATAGAAATTGGTGATCCTTCAACCCTTGTTCAACCACAAGATTTTAACTTAGAAATTGGGATGAGGACATTCTTGATAGCTTCCATGTCTTGATGCTCAAATTGTCCTTTACCAGGGACATGGCTAAGTACTTAGATTTTACACTCTGCAGAGGTGGTTCACTTTCCCCACAAGACTTGGTTTCACCAAGACAAGATCTTTTAGAAGCCTTCCCTTAGACCAGAATGGACGCGTTCCAACCTATCATCCCCTACCACCAACTGTCCATTTGGCTAAGTTATTGCAACCTATATGATCCAGGCAGATCCCATAATGCCAAGTGGCTGCACTTGAAGCTTCTCAACATTTGACATCTCAAATCTCTTTGTTCCTGGGTGGCCCTCCACAAGTGTGATACACAAGGTAAACCATAGAAATGGGCCTTGTGTAACCACTCAACACAAACCATTCCTTCCATTCCACCTAGGTGATTCATTCACTTAGTTGTTTTATTAAACAAAACACAAGTCCTTGACTTAGAAATATTCCATAGCATGAATATAATCCACCCTTGTTTTCTACTATCTAAGCTAAGCATGATATTAGTAGGAATCTTAACTTAGGAAAATTTCTACTAAGGTTTCATCTGCTAGGATTTCCCATGGCATAGTTTACACTTAGCAAAATTCCATGCAAGTCCTACTTTAGAAATACCACCAATGCATAGTGAAAATAATGGGACAAAAGTATGAAGCATCACTTGCCTTTTTGGTAGAGAGTATAAGTTCACTCCTTGATCTTGCAACAATCACACTCTTCAAATTCCACTACAATTCAATCAAGCAAGCAATATTTCAATCTCCCATTCAGGCAAAACATCACATAAAATGATAGAAACAAAACAATGCATGCAAGCATGCTAAAGATTGTTTTATTTGGAAAAGTGGTTTCTAATAGGTTATAATCATTCTAAAACACCTATTGGTCATTTTATAAAAGTGGCAAAATCATTTGCAAAAGATTTTACTTTATAAACCATTTTTAAATCAAATCAATATTTTACGTGGTTAGAAAATGCCTTTAGCAAAGCAACAATCTTTATAGGGTTCACCAAATACATTTTCAAATCATAAAACTTGGTGTTTGGGGTCAAAGAGTTTAAATCAAAACATTTCCCAAAGGTTTTCCTTCAAAATCATTTTTAAACCATGATCAACATTTTTATTTGGCTAGAAACGCTTTTATTCAAAAATTTATTATTTTGCTTCACCAAATATATTTTTGAAACCACAAATTGATTTCTATGGTAAGTAGGTTTAAAGAAAACCATTTGCCAAAGTTTTCATCTTAAAATTATATCTAGAACAATTTTTATATTCAAAATAAGCCTACACATGTTTCTGCAAAAACAATCAATTTAACAGAAGCATTTTACTAAACAAAGTGCATGGCTAGAAATTACTTGTCTCGCTTATTCCATTGATATAAAATTTGCAAAATTTGGACGTGTGGTTTGAAAGTTATGAATTTTTCAAATTGGAACATCAAATAGATCAATTCTGTTTTTATTAAAACAGACAGGGCCACGTGGAACGTTTCTATTGGTCCATACCGTTTCGGTTGGATCGACCTCTCTGGTGCGTCGGATTTTAAAAAGATCGTGCGGTGCAGATGCCTACTTACCCCTTAGGGTTAAATTCTATCATAGCCACTAGATCAAAATCGAACGGTGCACAAACGAGTGACCATCGATGGGCGGCGCTGGCGGCGGCGACTGGCGGCGGCGTGTCTGGTGGCGGTGGTTCGATGAATCTAGGAAGATATAAGAGGAACGGAGGGGCTCACCAAGTTCGCGGGGTCGTGGTGGTGCTCGAGGTGCCTGCTATTTGTCGAGGGGCGCACGAAGTTGGCTCGAATCGCTCGCCGGAGGTCTGCCTGGCGTCGGGCTCGCTCGGCCGTTGTCGGGGACGTCGCTACAGAGCATGCTAGGACAAACGAATGGTGTCGTTAGACGCGTAGGAGAGTGGTGAGTACGGGAGCATCAAAGAGAGGGGGCGGCGCGGTCGGATGTTACCAGTAGAGCTCGTCGGAGTAGAGACAGACGGTGGCGATGCTCGGTCGTCGATGTTGCCGACGCTGTGGAGCGCGCGGGGGCGAGCTGGCGCTACGAGGAGGTTCGCCGGGAGATAGGGAGAAAGTGAGCGTGCAGTGGGAGGCGAGGGGCAGCGGATACTGGCCGGAATCGATGGAAATGCTCGCCGGAGACAGTGGCGGCGCTTGGAGAAATTCTTCCAGCCTAGGGGCGGAGAGTGTGTGACGTCTGAGGGGGAAAGAGAGAGGGGTCATGGGCGGTTATGAGGGCGTCGTTGCAGCGAGGAATTAATCGTCCATTTACGCGTACTGACACTGCGAAATCAACGCAGAAACAGCGAGAAGTTTGGGGGAGGAACGGGTCGCGCTGGGGAAGACACTGAGGTGGCGATGGGGTCCACCTGTCGGCTAAAGAGAAAAGGGGAAAGTGGGTCCAGCTCGTCAGTGGGTTTGTGGGTTCCTTCTGCGGTGAGAAAAACGTTTCGGGGAGAGAGGGAGAGGTGGGCTGCTGGGCCTGGACTGGGCTTTGCCGAGCTGGGCTGCTTTTGTTTATTTTTTTTGTACAGATTATTTTTCCCTTTTCCATTTCTATTAATCTGTTTTGATTTTGTTTTATTATTTCAACATCAATTTGATTTCAAACCTCAACCAAAATTTGTGTAGATTCAAATACTGATTAATAGTTCATTTTAGAGTCAAAATTAGAATATTTCTTTTATTCTTTTAGGGTCTTTTAATTATTTAAAAGTAGGCCCATGCATTTAAATTCAATTAATATCAAATATATTTTAAACCCTTATTTAATTTCAATTCTCACAAAACCTTTTCAGTAGGTTTATTTATTTAATAGGGTGTCAAATAATTCGCCTTGACCTATTTGGAAAATGATTTATTAATCATTTTTTATTTGGGTACTTGTCCTTTATTCTCATGAAATTAAATATAGTTTTAATTCCATAAATTTTATTTGGAAGTTTTCTTTGATCTTATTTAAGTTAATTAAACAACTTTTATTCCACCTGGGTAAATTCCAATTAATATTTTCCCATGATTTAATTAATTATTTCTAATAGGGATTTTATCTTTATTCAAATAGAATAGGATTTGGTTAATGCCCTCTTAATTAATTTGAAAATTCCTTATCCATTAATTTATTTGGATTTGGATTATATTTATTCCATTTGCTTATGGATTAGGTCAAGAGTTAATTTGGCCTTTAAATATTCCTCATTTAATATTTCTTTCTTTATCTTATAAAATCCATATCTTTTTATTTATAGATCCAAACTTGGTGATTCCAATTTGTAAAATCTTATTTAATATTTGTTTATCCTTTTAAATCTTTTTAGGATTATTTGCTCACCATTGGGCATGTATTTCTAGATAGATGCTTTATTAGCTCTGGAAATTCAATTTCCTTATCTTATTAAATTCCTAAGATTTTATCTATGGCTCCAAATTAAGTGAAACCAATTTCTATGGTTTTATAATATTTCCATTTGTCATTCTTGATCATTTTGAAATGTTTATATGACCAATTTTTAGATGGATAAAATCCATAGGCTTGGAGATAACTTGGAAATGATTTTCTTCCATTAGGGTTTTAGGGTTTTGGTTTATTCTCCAAGTGTTTAAATTTCAAGATGCATTTTAAGAGGAATGCATTCCACTTGATTTGAATTTAGTTGGATTCAAACATTATCCAAAGTTTGTTCAAGATGGGATTTTAAGTTTCCATTTAGAAACAAAAGTTTCTTTTCACCCTAATTTCAAAAATTATTTATTTTGTTTATTTATTTTTCACATTACAAGATTTGGAAAATCTTGGGATGTGATAGGCTACCACCCTTAAAATAAATCTCGTCCCGAGATTTGGGGAGGCTAGGGGTTACAAGTTGGCTCAAGGCAACCAGGGTACTACCACCCTTAAAAAATTTCCAACTAGATTACTTCTTGGCTTGCTTGGGATCTTGATGATACTTCTCTGGGCAAACATCTGCATAGTGTCCTTTGTTTCCACACTTGAAACATGTGACAAGGCTGAGATCCTTTATAGGCTTTATCTTGTGCTTCATCTTTTCTAGACAATTGCTTGCATAATGTCCTTGGTTACCACAGTTGTAACATGTGACAAGATTGAGTTCCTCACGTATCTTCTGTGGACAAGTTGATACATAATGGCCTAGCTCTTTGCAGTTGTTGCACCACACTTGTTTAATTTCCTTATACTTCTTCTTCTTCTCTGGACATTCATTGGAATAGTGTCCCATCTCTTTGCAATGGCAACATTGCACTTGGCTTTTGTCCTTCTTCTTCTTGGGTTTCTCCAAAGCTAGGAGTGCTTCTAGTTCATGCTCTTCATATCTTATCTCAAAGGTAGGAAAGTTTCCTGGTCTCCTTGATCTTTTCCTTGGATAATACATATGTATCCTCTTTGGTCCATCAAATTGAGTCATATTGCATGGAGGTGCAAGCTGGGATTTTCCTTTGTCTTCATCCTTCTTGGTAGAAGTTGTTCTCTCATGGTAGTCTGCAATCAGTTGTTGCACTCCACCTTGTTTCCTTTGTTGAACTATGGAATAGATGGGGCATTGGATAGGGACATGATTATTTCCTTCACATAGGAAACAAGTAGCTTGAGATGTGAGGCATTGATTATTTGGATGTTTCTCTTCACAATTGGGGCATTGATCTTCATGCTCTTTGGAAGTGTGATCCTTGTCTCCACAAATATTGCAAGCTTGGGTTCCTTCTAGAATATCATCCTTGACATCCTTGTTGTCACAAACTCCTTCGGAAGTGTTGTCTCCCATGTTGATCATTTGATTTGTCACCTTATGCAACAATTGGGTTTGGGTTTCCAAAAACCTTTGCATGGTTGGATCTACCTCACTGGTGTTGGCTAAAAATTGAGCTGTCACTTGGTTCAACTGGGTTTGGGTTACTATGAGTTCTCTCATGTTGATCTCTTGGTTGTTGTTGTTGTTGTCACCATCCTTGATGTTGGAGTTTCCTGGAGTAGTCATCTGTTTGGGTTGGATTGGGATTAGATTAGGCAAAAGATTTCTAAGGAAATGATTCTAATCACACAGAACACAATTCACACAAGCAATGTGCAAGCAGTCACTAACAAACATTCCACTCAAACATCAAGTTTCAAGCACATTTTTAGGCAACAAAACATTTTTGTTACACCACATAAGTTGGTGGGTTTGACTTAAACTAAATATGGTGGTCCAACTATATGGTTCACTTGAAATCATTCCATCCTTCTTAGTTGATTCTTCTTGAATGAGATCATGGTTTCCTTGGGAAAATTTCTGGTGTCTTGGTCACAAAACTTCAAAGGTGATGATGTTTCCTTCTAAGTTGTGTTTCCTTAGTCTTCAATTCTTGAGCAACATTACTTGTCTCACTTGTAGGTCTTAGTGATATTCAAGTTGAAGTCCTTGTTGATACTAAGGTTGAAATCACTTGAGTTGGTGAAGTCCTTTGCTCATGTTGAAGTCTTTGCTCATTAAGTTTCAAATAGAAGAGATGTAGAATCAAAACCAAAAGTTCGAGGAAAGAATTTACAAGATTGTTTGCAAATAAGTTTTTGGAACAAATACAACTCCTATTTTTCTAAGGGGTTTTATCCAATCCTAGGGTTACAATCCTACAGGCAACACAGTGCTCTGATACCATCTGTAAGGTTCCCAACCTTTAATAAGGTAGATATCCCTGTGTTTACAATGCTAGACCCTGGATCAATAGCTAGCATCCACAGTTAAGATGTAATATCAAGAAACAAAGGTCATAATACAACATTATAACCAGGAATAAAATAATTTATTACATCTTACATAGCTCATATGGCTATCTCATTACATTGTAGCAGAAAATAACTATAGCATGGGGTCCTTCATCTTCAAAGTGCCACAGGCAAACATGTTGGTTGTAGACTTGTAATCCTAATCGACACATCTTACTAACATCAAACAAACCTGCAACAGAACAAGTTACAGCCACAAGGGTCAATACATTTGAATTGTATTGGTAAGTGATACTATGGTAATATTGTGGATTCTATCTGTCACATCCCAAGATTTTCCAAATCTTGTAATGTGAAAAATAAATAAACAAAATAAACAATTGTTAAAAATTAGGGTGAAAAGAAACTTTTGTTTCTAAATGGAAACTTAAAATCCCATCTGGAACAAACTTTGGTTAATGTTTGAATCCAACTAAATTCAAATCAAGTAGAATGCATTCTTCATAAATGCATATGGAAATTTAAACACTTGAGAAATAAACCAAAACCCTAAAAACCCTAATGGAACAAAATCATTTTCAAGTTATCTCTAAGACCATGGTTTTGATCCACAAACAAACATCTCAAAATGATCAAAAACGACAAATGGAAATATTATAAATCATATAAATTGGATTCACTTAGTTTGGAGCCATAGATAAAGTCTTATGAATTTAATAAATAAGGAAATTGAATTTCCAAAGCTAATAAAGCCCTTATCAAAAATCCATACCAAATGGTGATAAAATAATCCTAAAGATATTTAAAAGGATTAATAAATATCAAATAAGATTTTACAAATTGGAATCACCAAGTTTGGATCTATAAATAAAAAGATATGGATTTTATAAGAAAAAGAAAGAAATTATTCAATAAGGAATATTTAAAGACCAGATTAAATCTTGGCCAAATCCATAAGCAAATGGAATGAATATAATCCAAAACCCAAATAAAATAAATGGATAAATAATTTTCCAAAATAAAAATAAAGTGGCATTAACCAAATTTCATTTCCATTTGAATAAAGACAAAATCCCTATTAGAAATGATTAATTAAATCATGGGAAAAGATATTTGGAATTTACCCAAGTGGATTAAAAGTTGTTTAATTAACTTAAATAATAAGATCAAAAGAAACTTATAAATAAAAATTATGGAATTAAAACTATATTTAATATCATTGGAAATAAAACAAATACCCAATTCAAATGATTTATGAATCATATTTATTCCAAATGATTCTAGGTGAATATTTTGACACCCTATTATGTAAATAAAACTTACTGAAAGGTTTTGGAAGGATTTAGAATTCAGATGTATGTAAAAAAAACATTATTAGATCTTGAATGAATTAATACAAGGACCTACTTTAAATAATTAAAAGACACTAAAAGAATAAAAGGTTTATTCTAAATTTAACTTCAGAATGTGGAATTAAACAGGGTTTGTTTTTTCACAAAATTTGGCAAAGGTTTGAATTCAAATGAGTGTTTGAATTGTTTAACCAAAATCAAAATAGATTAATAGAAATAGAAAAAGAAAAACAAAGCAGTACAAAAAAATGTATTTATCCAGCCTAACCCACTAAGCCCAGCAAGCCAGCCCACACGTCACCTCCCCTCTCTCCGGCTATGTCTTTTTCTCACGCGCGAACCAACCCACTCGTCTCGCTGACACCCGGACCCGTGCCAAGATGGCATCGTCTTCCTCGCGTGAAACCCGCCCCCCTCTTTCCTCCTCGCCGTTACTGGCATTTGATGACAGCTTCAATTTGCGTTGATGCCGCGACCATTACTCGCCGCGACTGTGCACTATTAATCGCCCTGGCCTCCTCTCCCTTCCCCCCAAACCTCACCCCACAGGAGCCACTAGGCTGCTACAATTTTGACCTCGAAGTCCCTCTGCCCGACGATACTCCAGCGATGAATCCGACCAGACCTCGCCTCCCCTTGCCTCCTCGACCACGCTGACTTGTTCCCCATCAACCACCGCACCTCCCAGTGGATTCAGCTCACTCGCGCGTGCCCCCCAGCGTCGGCAACGACGACACCAAGCACCACCGCCGCCTGCCATTTCCTCCGGCGAGTTTTACTGGTAAGCTCGGACCGCCCCGGTGCTTATAGTTGATGCTCGCATGTTCCCTGGTACCGTGCGCGTCTAACCGTATCTTCCACTTGCCGTAGGGTGACCTCTAGCTTCGCCCCGACGACAGACAGAGCCGCCAGACGTCGTCTTGAACTCCGGCGAGGAATCACCAGTGACCCCGTGCACCCTTGACCCTGCCGAGACCACCTTGAGCTTCCCCACGCAACGGCGAACCTGGTGAGCATATCCTTTCCCTCTCTCGCTTCCTGTAGCGTCGACACCGCCACTGTCTGACCACTTCGCCGCCACCTGCCGCCGCCAGCGCCGCCACTCGTTGGCAAGCATGCTGAGCGCCGTGCGATTACGATCCAATGGCTAGGATAGAATCTAACCGAAGGGGTAAGTAGTGCCTCTGAGCCGTGCGATGTAATTAGATCTAACGGCTGTGTTTTCTGATCCGCGCGAAACGGTACGCACCAGTAGGAAAGCGCCACGTGGCCCTGTCTGTTTGAATAAAAACAGAAATGTTCTACTTGATATGCCAATTTGAAAAATTCATAACTTTCAAACCACACGTCCAAATTTTGCAAATTTCATATCAATGGAATCAGCAAGACAATTAATTTCTGACCATGCACTTTGTTTAGTAAAAAGCTTCTGTTAAATTGATTGTTTTTGCAGAAACTTGTGTATGCATGTTTAGAATATAAAATTTGTTCTAAAATGATTTTTGAGATAAAACCTTTGACAAATGGTTTGTTTTGAACCTACTGACCATAGGAATCACTTTGTGGTTTCAAAAATATATTTGGTGAAGCAAAAGGATAAACCTTTGATTTAAAACCATTTCTAGTCAAATAAAAATATTGTTTATTTGTTAAAAATGCTTTTTAGAGAAAACCTTTGGGAAATGTTTTGATTTAAACTCTCTGACCCTAAACACCAAGTTTTATGATTTGAAAATGTATTTGGTGAACTCTATAAAGATTATTACTTTGCTAAAAGCATTTTCAATCACATAAAATAATGATTTGGTTTAAAAATAATTTATAAGTAAAATCTTTTGCAAATAATTTTACCACTTATATAAGATGACCAATAGGTGTTTTCCAATGTTCGTAACCCATTAGAAACCACTTTTACAAATAAACCATCTTTAGCATGCTTGCATGCATTGTTTTGTTTCTATTATTTTATGTGATGATGCTTGATTTGTAGATTGAAATATTGCTTGCTTGATTGAATTGTAGTGATTTGAAGAGTGTGAATATTGCAAGATCAAAGAGTGAACTCATATTCTCTACCAAAAAGGCAAGTGATGCTCCATACTTTTGTCCCATTATTTTCACTATGCATTAGTGATATTTCTAATTAGGACTTGCATGGAATTTTGCTAAGTATATACTATGCCATGGGAAATCCTAGTAGATGAAACCTTAGTAGAATTTCCTAAGTTAAGATTCCTACTACTATCATGCTTAGCTTAGCTAGTCGAAAACAAGGGTGGAATATATATTCATGCTATGGAATATTTCTAAGTCTGTGGACTTGTGTTTTGTTTAATAAAACAACTAAGTGAATGAATCACCTAGGTGGAATGGAAGGAATGGTTTGTGTTGAGTGGTTATGCAAGTCCAGTATGCTGGGGAAAACTTGGGCATCACCAAGTCCAGTATACTGGGGAAAACTTGGTATCTCACTTGTGGATGGCCACCCAGGAACAAAGAGATTTGAGATGTCAAATGTTGAGAAGCTTCAAGTGCATCCACTTGGCATTATGGGCTCTGCCTGGATCATACAGGTTGCAATAACTTAGCCAAATGGACAATTGGTGGTAGGGGTTTGATAGGTTGGAGCGCGTCCATTCTGGTCTAAGGGAAGGCTTCTGAAAGATCTTGTCTTGGTGAAACCAAGTCTTGTGGGGAAAGTGCATCACCTCTGCAGAGTGTAAAATCTAAGTACTTAGCCATGTCCCTGGTAAAGGACAATTTGAGCATCAAGACATGGAAGCTATCAAGAATCTCCTCATCCCAATTTCTAAGTTAAAATCTTGTGGTTGAACAAGGGTTGAAGGATCACCAATTTCTATTGGGAGATGCCTTGGGAAAGATTTTGTCAAGCAAAAACTTAGTGTCTTCAAATGATAAGGAAAATCTATTTTGAGCAATGCAAGACTAAGCTCCACTTAGCCAAATGCATATAGATGATAGACTCCACTATACTACCATAGTATCACTTGCCAATACAATTCAAATGTATTGACCCTTGTGGCTGTAACTTGTTATGTTGCAGGTTTGTTTGATATTAGTGAAGTTTGTTGAATTAGGATTACAAGTCTACAACCAACATGTTTGCCTGTGGCACTTTGAAGATGAAGGACCCCATGCTATTGTTATATTCTGCTGCATTGTAATGAGATAGCCAAATGAGCTATGTAAGATGTAATAAATTATTTTATTCCTGGTTATAAAGTTGTATTATGACCTTTGTTTCTTGATATTACATCTTAACTGTGGATGCTAGCTATTGATCCAGGGACTAGCATTGTAAACACAGGGATCTCTACCTTATTAAAGGTTGGGAACCTTACAGATGGTATCAGAGCATTGTGTTGCCTGTAGGATTTGTAACCCTAGGATTGGACAAAACCCCTTAGAAAAATAGGAGTTGTATTTGTTCTAAAACTTATTTACAAACAATCTTGTAAACTCTTTCCTCGACCAATTTGGTTTTGACTCTACATCTCTTCTATTTCAAACTTGATGGACAAAGCCTACCCCATGGCCAAAGACTTCACCATGTGCAAAGGACTTCATCAACTCTAATGACTTCAACATCTTCAAGTGATTTCAACCTATTCTCAACAAGGACTTCAACCTTGGATATCACTAAGGACTACAAGTGAGACAAGAAATGTTACTCAAGACTTGAAGACTAAGGAAACACAACTTGGGAATCATCATCACCTTTGAAGTTTTTGTGACAAAGAATTTTCCCAAGGAAACCATGATCTCATTCAAGAAAAATCCACCAAGAAGGATAGAATGATTTCAAGTGAACCATATAGTTGGACCACCATATTTAGATTAAATCAAACCCACCAACTTAAGTGGTGTAACAAAAATATTTTTGGTTGCCTAAAAATATGCTTGAAACTTGTTGTTTGAGTGGAATGTTTGTTTGTGATTGCTTGCACGTTACTTGGGTGAATTGTGATGTGTGTGATTACAATTATTCCCTTAGAAATATTTTGCCTATTCTAATCCCAACCCAACCCAAACAGATGACTACTCCAAGAAACTCCAACATCAAGGATGGCAACAACAACAACCAAGAGGACAACATGAGAGAACTCATAGTAACCCAAACCCAGTTGAACCAAGTGACAGCTCAATTTTTAGCCAACACCAGTGAGTTAGATCCAACCATGCAAAGGTTTTTGGAAACCCAAACCCAATTGTTGCATAAGGTGACATATCAAATGATCAACATGGGAGACAACTCTTCTCAAGGAGTTTGTGACAACAAGAATGTCAAGGATGATATTCTAGAAGGAACCCAAGCTTGCAATATTTGTGGAGACAAGGATCACATTTCCAAAGAGCATGAAGATCAATGTCCCAATTGTGAAGAAAAAAAATCCAACTAATCAATGCCCCACATCTCAAGCTACTTGTTACCTATGTGAAGGAAATAAGCATGTCCCTATCCAATGCCCCATCTATTCCATAGTTCAACAAAGGAAACAAGGTGGAGTGCAACAACTGATTGCAGACTACGATGAGAGAGCCAAGTCTACCAAGAAGGATGAAGACAAAGGAAAATCTCAGCTTGCACCTCCATGCAATATGACCCAATTTAAAGGACCAAAGAGGAGACATATGTATTATCCAAGGAAAAGGTCAAGGAGACCAGGAAACTTTCCTACCTTTGAGATAACATATGAAGAACATGAATTAGATGCACTCTTAGCTTTGGAGAAACCCAAGAAAAAGAAGGACAAAAGCCATGTGCAATGTTGCCATTGCAAAGAAATGGGACACTATGCCAATGAATGTCCAGAGAAGAAGAAAAAGTATAAGGAGATTAGCCAAGTATGGTGCAACAACTGCAAAGAGTTAGGCCATTATGTGTCAACTTGTCCACAGAAGATACATGAAGAACTCAATCTTATCACATGTTACAATTGTGGTAACCAAGGACATTATGCAAGCAATTGTCTAGAGAAGATGAAGCACAAGATAAAACCTATGAAGGATCTCAGCCTTGTCACATGTTTTGTTGGAGATATGCCCAAGAGGCAATAATAAAGTGGTTATTATCATATCTTCACACTTATGATAAATGTTTACATACCATGCTATAATTGTATTAACCGGAAACATTAATACTTGTGTGATTTGTAAACTAAAATAAGAGTCCCTAGTAAAGCCTCTTGTTAAACTAGCTTGTTGGTTAATATATGATCATGGTTTCCTGATCATGAACATAGAGATGTTATTAACAACAGGATCATATCGTTAGGAGAATGATATGGTGGACATACTCCTATAGATAAGCGTAGCATAAAGATCAAGTCATTTCAATAGTTCAATTGCTATATGCTTTCTGATACATAGTAACCTAATTCCTTCGACCATGAGATCATGCATATCACCTTTACCGGATGGATGCTTTGATGACATCAAACACCACACCGTAACTGGGTGGTTATAAAGGTGGCATTGAGTGTTCGGAAAGTATTGGTTGAAACACATGGATCAAGAGTGGGATTTGTCCATCCATATGACGGATAGATATACTCTGGGCCCTCTCGGTGGAATGTCATCCAATTAGCTTGCAAGCATGTGACTGGCTCACAAGGGATCACATATCACGGGAACGAGAAAAGAGTACTTATCAGTAACGAGGTTGAACTAGGTATGCAGAGATACCGACGATCATAACCTCGGATAAGTAAACTATCGTGAGACAAAGGGAAATTGGTATCGTATGTAAGTGGTTCATTCGATCGCAAAGTAATCGTAGAAATATGTGGGAGCCATATGAATTTCCAGATTCCTCTATTGGTTATTGTTCGGAGAAGTGTCTCGATCATGTCCGCATAATTCACGAACCGTAGGGAGACACACTTAAGGATTCGACGTTGTTTGAGTAGTTATGGTATTATGAGAAAGAGACCGAATGTTGTTCGGAGTCTCGGATGGGATCCGGGATATCACGAGGTGATCCGGAATGGTCCGGAGAATAAGATTCATATAAGGAAAGTCCCGTTTCGGAGTTCGGGAATGATTCCGGTGTTTTCATCGGGAATGTTCTAGAAGGTTCCGGATTGTCCGGCACTCCGGGGGGGAGGGTACATGAGTGTGTCATTGAATGATTGCATCATGTACTAAGTGTTCTTGCTGTTCCAAAAACATGAAAGTCAAATTGCCAGTTTGAAAGTCAAACGGCTAAAACAGGAAACTGTGGGAAACAGGAAACTGTGGGAAACAAGCAAGAGGAGTTGGAACCAACTTGGAGGAGGAGTCCCACTCCTCCAAGCCGGCGCCCAGCCCAAGGCCGACTTGGGGAGGGACTCCCCTCCCCTGGCCGCACCTCCCCACCCATAAAAGGAGGGGCAGGGCTCCCCTCCTAGAACACACAAGTTCCTATCTTCTACCTCCGGTTTAGAGCCGTTTTGGTTTAGAGCTTCTAATTGCTTTAGCCAGCGGTTTAGAGCTTTCTAATTGGTTTAGAGCCTTCTAATTGGTGTGTCTAATCTCTAGACCACTAATAGCCCTCTCTCATAATCCACCATACTCGCTCCGGCTTAAGGCGAAGCCCTGCGAGATCTCCCCTCTACTTCCGGTACCACGCCGTTGTGCTGCCGGAATCGCGAGGAGAGTGCTACAACCTCTGCTGCCTGCTGGAACAAGGGAGAGGAAGGTCTTCGTCGAGTACCGAACGTGTGACCGACTGCGGGAGCGCTACCGGAACGTGGCGCCAGAAGGATCCTCTACGCGATCTTGAGATCGGAAAGAGTACGACTACATCACCCACGAGAATCTGCTCTCGTTAACTGCTTTGGAATCTTCGAGGGTAAGTTATTCCATCGACTCGTTGCTACAATCTAGTAGATAGATCTTGGCTTGTTTGTTTGTATGCGATAGAAAAATTTTGTTTTCCATGCTACGAACCCCTACAGTGGTATCAGAGCCGTGTCTATATGTAGATCTGTTGCACGAGTAGAACACAATGGTCATTGTGGGCGTTGATGCTTTTATTGTTGATTGCTTCTTGTGTACTTTGTATCTTGCGGTATGTTGGGATGAAGCGGCCCGGGCTAACCTTACATGACATCGTTCATGAGACTTGCTCCACGCTTGACATGCAACTTGTATTGCATTAGTGGCTTTGTGGGTGCCTGTTTCTCCTAGCATAGTTAAGATCCAATTTACAACGGGTGATTAACAATACTAGTATCAATGTTGTGGTTCTTGTTCGTAAGTTAGAACGACACTTATTAACAGCCCCAAACCACATAAAATATGCAAAGAAAGTAGAGGCGTCTAACTTTGTTTTGCAGGGGTGTGCTGTGATGTGATATGGCCATGATTGTGATTATATATGATGTATGCAATGTTCCTTATTGTAAGTCGGCAACCGGCAGGAGCCATATGGTTGTCTTTAATTTCTGTTAAGACCCGCGTGTCTATTCAAAGTAGTTGTAATAGTTGAAGCCGGTGGACGACAACCATGGAGAAGCGTCATTGACCTTGATGCAATGCCGGTGATGATGGAGATCATGTTCGTGCTAGAAGATGGAGATCGGAAGCACAAAGAAGAAAGGCCATATCATATCACATATTATTGAATTGCATGTGATGTTAATCCTTTATGCATCTTGTATTGCTTAGTAGACGACGGTAGCATTATAAGATGATCCCTCATGCACATGAATTTCAAGTCATAAAGTGTTCACCCTTAGTTAGCACCGTTGCTAAAGCTTGTTGTTTCGAAGCACCACGTGATGATCGGGTGTGTTAGACTCTGCAAGTGTATACAACGTGAGCAAGCCAGATTTGCTCATGCGGAAACTAAGGTTTGATCTTGACGAGCCTAGCATGTACAGACATGGCCTCAGGAACACGGATTACCGAAAGGTAGAGCATGAGTCATATAGTAGATATGATGAACATGTTGATTGTTCGCCATTGAAGCTATATCAACTCTCGTGATGATCGGTTTTGATGTGGTGGATTTGGTTCGTGTGATCACTAAAACAATGTGAGGGATATTGTTTTGAGTGGGAGTTCACCTAGATTAATTTAATTATTAATTAGAACTCAATTTATCATAAACTAAATCAAAGTGAATTTGCATAGTTGTTGTAGTCATTGGCATCCGTTTACCACCTTGCGCTTAGTTATAATTGAGATGATAGAACTATAGAATTCTGGTTAGTTACTTTACGAACTGGTATCGTATTGTTTTTGAAGTGTTAATCTAAAGTTTAAAAGTCCTATTGCAAACTTTCAGTAAGTTCCGGTTACTCCATGAAGTTTAATAATTAGTATTAAATCAAGAGTAACAATTTCAAGTGTTAGTATCATGTTTGTATCCATGATTCTTGATATTCAAAGGATTGTCTTAATATCAAGGTTATCTAGGATCTGAAAGAGTTGTTTCAGAAACCATGATGTGTGGAAGATATTGTGATATCTGAAACGAAGTATTGGTTACAACATGATAGAGTATAATATGGCAAAAATCATGTTATCATATTTGATGAGAATTTGCAAAAGGTTGGAGACACTAGTTGTCCTAAACCTCCAAAAGGTTTTGGAGAGCAACATTATACTCGCGATTCATCTTTATAAGCTAAAAGTAGCTTGATCATGAATAATTCCATGATAAGGGTGAATATTTGATGTAGGTAAAATATTTACCACACCAAGAGATTACTAAAGAATGGAATATGAAAGCACACCAAACATTTGATGATGGTGATCTACTTCAAAGTGCAAGTCCAAAGACATTGGTATTTAATTATACACACTTTGGACTATGTGTCATATGTATGACTCCACTATTGATGTTGATAGATTCTTTCAAACAGAAAAGGAAATATTGAAAGAGAATCTCATAAATATATGGCAGAAAAGAAAAGACTAGAATTGTTCAGTTTAAGTATATAGATGATATACATGTTATGGCTATATTCTTTGCTTATTAAACAATGTGGTTCTTAAGTATTTGATACTGAATTTGTTGGTGCGAATCGTCATACGAAACAACACAATTCATGAACTACAATGGCCTAAGTAACTAGCAAAAGAATATGTGATGATGTTCATCGAGAACAAATAAAGGGTTATTGTGTTGCTCGTTAAACATCAAAGCTTGCCTTCAAGATTTGTTTTGTCAGGTATTATAAGAACAAAAGGGTTGTTCAAATAATTGCCGTAATCCATAAATGATGGATGATTCACAAATCTCGTTGGAGAAATCACATCCATAAAACTAGTGCTAAAAATGTTGAAAGACAAATTGATTGAAAGATCACTTAGGAAGTGACATCGCCGTTTAAATTATATTGGAAATAAAACATGAAGAAAATCCATATGGATGGAATTTTGGAGTCTATTTGATTTTGATCAAATGACGCTTGTGAAACTTTCCTAGAGATAATTAAAACTTCGTTCATAGGCCAAAAGGGAACGAATGACTAGCTTATTGGAATTTGTACATATTGTTGTACGAAGTCCATTATGTGTAGTCAAGAGCGGTGGATTTCAACTTCATATGCCTTCTCCGAAAATTTGAGTGAATATATGAATATTTGCTTAATAAGGATAAAGTATGAAACATTTGAAAAGTTCAAAGACTTTCAAGATGAAGTGAAAAATCATTGTAACAAGAATATAAATAGTTTATGATAAGATCATAAAGGAAAATATTTAAGTTACAAGTTTAGCATAATACCTAAGATTTAAGGAATCGTTCCGTGGATTTGCATTTCCCGAAACACCATAAGAGTATGGAGGATTCGAGATATGTAATTAAACCTTGTTTGACATGGTAAGATCAAAGGTATAATTCATAAAACTGCCATTATATTTTAAAGATTAAAAGCTTTAGAGATTACCGTTTTTCCACTGAAAAGAGCTCCATCATAATCCGTTGAAATGACATCATATAAAGTTATGGTTTGGGATAAAACCCAAGTTGTCCTTTCTTAAACATTGGTATGCTTTGCATAAGAAAGATGTTTGCAACCAAAGTCGGATGAACCTGTCTTTGTATGTTATTTCGAATAACTTTTAAGTATTCCTCCATAACACCAGAGACAAAAGTGTTTGTCGCTTAGAACGTCAAATTTCTTTTGGAAGGAATTTTTCGTGAAAAGAAAAGTGGGAGGACAATAGAACTTTGATAAGGTTAAAAGAACCTTAGCTATATGTGCAGAGTTGCGCAGCGCCGAAAAGTGTTCCGGAGACAGCAACAATGCTCATGGCTCACGTGCCTCAAAGGTTGTGGTCACGGAGATCTAAGTTCCTATTGAAACAAGTAGGTCGGATAAACAATCAAATACCAAGATTTGAGGGTTGAATCATTATTTGAGAATAATGAACCGACTACATGCAAAGAAGCGATGATGGGCCCTGACTCCGTCAAATGGCTTGAAGCCATAAAATCCGTGATAGTTCCATACATAAGAAATCAAGTTTTGAACTTGAAGGACCCTCGAGAAAGGTGTAAAACTTTACAGTTGTGTTTGGATCTATAAATAAACAGACATGGATGTTGCAGATCTATGAAATAGTCGACATGTTGGGAAAGAGTTCACAACAATGTTCAAAAGTTGACTATGACAAGATCTGATCTTTCATAGCGATATTTAGTCTAGATGGATTAGTGTAGCAACCACTACATATAATTTTATTATATGGTAGTTGAATAAACAAAACAAGTTCTTCTAATAGAAGGGTTACCTAGGACGTGTGCATGACACATTCCAAAGGGTTTTGTTAAAATTCAAGGGATGCTAAAAACATATGCAAACTTCAATGGTTGAAGTAAGCATAGCGGAGTTGGAATCTTCACTGTGATGAAACTGTTAAAGGAGTTTAAATGTTCATCAGAGACGATGGAGATGCTTGCATTTGCAAGAAATTAAGTGGGAGCGCTAAGACATGTTTCTAATACATTATGTGGAAGACATATTGTTGATTGGAAATAATGTATCTTTTATTAACACATATTAAGAATTTCATCCCGATGAAAGACTTAGGCAAAACCTAAATATTTGGCATCAATAGATGCTAATATGGTTGTGCCAGAAGTACATAGACAAGATATTGAATGAGTTCAATATAGAAACTACAAGAGAGGTTCTTGTCGCACAGAAAGGATTGAATGAGTTCAATGTTGATGATATATTCAAGTGTATTGACATTTGGTAAAGTGAAACAAATAATCAAGTATAGATTGATACTTGATGTATGAAATCACAAAGAGTATTTATATCAATCATACTGTGATATGTACAAATCCAGATATGTCCTATGCTCTAGATGTTGTGAGCATATACCAGAATGATTCGTAAGATGATCATTGGACAATAGTAAGGATATTCTTATGATCTTTTGAAAGAACTAAGAGTATAATATTTGTAGAAGTGACAAATAGATGGTTAGTTCATTGTAAAAGTACTACATTGATACTAGCTTTGTCACAAAGTACAAATTAAGTTTATCTCAATATAAACTAAGGGTGGCACAATATAATGGAAAGTGAGTTCCATAATGGATTTGGATGAGTTCCAAAATTAAGACATTGTGACAGATACTACAACAAAAGGCTAAAGTGTATGACTGCTATTTTAGCAGCAAAAGAGGGCATTTGTGTCAAGTAGTTTGTTATCAAACTAGGTGTAGTTCACAGTGGGATAATACTATGAAGATATATTGTGCGACAATATTATCAACATGTTTTAACCCCAAAGAGCTAAAGGTCACACCGAAAGACCAAATTTATACAAAGCCATCTCATTAGAGAATGAGTGATGCGTAGAGACGCAAAGACATGCAATTACACATGGACCTGGAAGTATCAGATCCGGAGATCAGTTGACCACTAGCAATCGTGTACATACAACACTGGAAAGCCATAGGTGTTGAATACACAAAGGTTTGAAACTAGATTATTGACTCTAGTGCAAGTGGGAGACTGTTGGAGATATGCCCAAGAGGCAATAATAAAGTGGTTATTATCATATCTTCACACTTATGATAAATGTTTACATACCATGCTATAATTGTATTAACCGGAAACATTAATACTTGTGTGATTTGTAAACTAAAATAAGAGTCCCTAGTAAAGCCTCTTGTTAAACTAGCTTGTTGGTTAATATATGATCATGGTTTCCTGATCATGAACATAGAGATGTTATTAACAACAGGATCATATCGTTAGGAGAATGATATGGTGGACATACTCCTATAGATAAGCGTAGCATAAAGATCAAGTCATTTCAATAGTTCAATTGCTATATGCTTTCTGATACATAGTAACCTAATTCCTTCGACCATGAGATCATGCATATCACCTTTACCGGATGGATGCTTTGATGACATCAAACACCACACCGTAACTGGGTGGTTATAAAGGTGGCATTGAGTGTTCGGAAAGTATTGGTTGAAACACATGGATCAAGAGTGGGATTTGTCCATCCATATGACGGATAGATATACTCTGGGCCCTCTCGGTGGAATGTCATCCAATTAGCTTGCAAGCATGTGACTGGCTCACAAGGGATCACATATCACGGGAACGAGAAAAGAGTACTTATCAGTAACGAGGTTGAACTAGGTATGCAGAGATACCGACGATCATAACCTCGGATAAGTAAACTATCGTGAGACAAAGGGAAATTGGTATCGTATGTAAGTGGTTCATTCGATCGCAAAGTAATCGTAGAAATATGTGGGAGCCATATGAATTTCCAGATTCCTCTATTGGTTATTGTTCGGAGAAGTGTCTCGATCATGTCCGCATAATTCACGAACCGTAGGGAGACACACTTAAGGATTCGACGTTGTTTGAGTAGTTATGGTATTATGAGAAAGAGACCGAATGTTGTTCGGAGTCTCGGATGGGATCCGGGATATCACGAGGTGATCCGGAATGGTCCGGAGAATAAGATTCATATAAGGAAAGTCCCGTTTCGGAGTTCGGGAATGATTCCGGTGTTTTCATCGGGAATGTTCTAGAAGGTTCCGGATTGTCCGGCACTCCGGGGGGGAGGGTACATGAGTGTGTCATTGAATGATTGCATCATGTACTAAGTGTTCTTGCTGTTCCAAAAACATGAAAGTCAAATTGCCAGTTTGAAAGTCAAACGGCTAAAACAGGAAACTATGGGAAACAGGAAACTGTGGGAAACAAGCAAGAGGAGTTGGAACCAACTTGGAGGAGGAGTCCCACTCCTCCAAGCCGGCGCCCAGCCCAAGGCCGACTTGGGGAGGGACTCCCCTCCCCTGGCCGCGCCTCCCCACCCATAAAAGGAGGGGCAGGGCTCCCCTCCTAGAACACACAAGTTCCTATCTTCTACCTCCGGTTTAGAGCCGTTTTGGTTTAGAGCTTCTAATTGCTTTAGCCAGCGGTTTAGAGCTTTCTAATTGGTTTAGAGCCTTCTAATTGGTGTGTCTAATCTCTAGACCACTAATAGCCCTCTCTCATAATCCACCATACTCGCTCCGGCTTAAGGCGAAGCCCTGCGAGATCTCCCCTCTACTTCCGGTACCACGCCATTGTGCTGCCGGAATCGCGAGGAGAGTGCTACAACCTCCGCTGCCTGCTGGAACAAGGGAGAGGAAGGTCTTCGTCGAGTACCGAACGTGTGACCGACTGCGGGAGCGGTGCCGGAACGTGGCGCCAGAAGGATCGTCTACGCGATCTTGAGATCGGAAAGAGTACGACTACATCACCCACGAGAATCTGCTCTCGTTAACCGCTTTGGAATCTTCGAGGGTAAGTTATTCCATCGACTCGTTGCTACAATCTAGTAGATAGATCTTGGCTTGTTTGTTTGTATGCGATAGAAAAATTTTGTTTTCCATGCTACGAACCCCTACATGTTTCAAGTGTGGAAACAAAGGACACTATGCAGATGTTTGCCCAGAGAGGTTTCAACAAGATCCCAAGAAATCCAAGATGTAATCTAGTTGGAAATTTTTTAAGGGTGGTAGTACCCTAGTTGCTTTGAGCCAACTTGTAACCCCTAGCCTCCCCAAATCTCGGGACGAGATTTATTTTAAGGGTGGTAGCCTGTCACATCCCAAGATTTTCCAAATCTTGTAATGTGAAAAGTAAATAAACAAAATAAACAATTGTTAAAAATTAGGGTGAAAAGAAACTTTTGTTTCTAAATGGAAACTTAAAATCCCATCTGGAACAAACTTTGGTTAATGTTTGAATCCAACTAAATTCAAATCAAGTGGAATGCATTCTTCATAAATGCATCTAGAAATTTAAACACTTGAGAAATAAACCAAAACCCTAAAAACCCTAATGGAAGAAAATCATTTTCAAGTTATCTCTAAGACCATGGTTTTGATCCAAATAGAAATTTGTCAAACAAACATCTCAAAATGATAAAAAACGACAAATGGAAATATTATAAAATCATATAAATTGGATTCACTTAGTTTGGAGCCATAGATAAAGTCTTATGAATTTAATAAATAAGGAAATTGAATTTCCAAAGCTAATAAAGCCCTTATCAAAAATACATACCAAATGGTGAGAAAATAATCCTAAAGATATTTAAAAGGATTAATAAATATCAAATAAGATTTTACAAATTGGAATCACCAAGTTTGGATCTATAAATAAAAAGATATGGATTTTATAAGAAAAAGAAAGAAATTATTCAATAAGGAATATTTAAAGACCAGATTAAATCTTGGACAAATCCATAAGCAAATGGAATGAATATAATCCAAAACCCAAATAAAATAAATGGATAAATAATTTTCCAAAATAAAAATAAAGTGGCATTAACCAAATTTCATTTCCATTTGAATAAAGACAAAATCCCTATTAGCAATGATTAATTAAATCATGGGAAAAGATACTTGGAATTTACCCAAGTGGATTAAAAGTTGTTTAATTAACTTAAATAATAAGATCAAAGGAAACTTCTAAATAAAAATTATGGAATTAAAACTATATTTAATATCATTGGAAAAAAAACAAATACCCAATTCAAATGATTTATGAATCATATTTATTCCAAATGATTCTAGGTGAATATTTTGACACCCTATTAAGTAAATAAAACTTACTGAAAGATTTTGGAAGGATTTAGAATTCAGATGTATTTTAAAAAAAACATTATTAGATCTTGAATGAATTAATACAAGGACCTACTTTAAATAATTAAAAGACACTAAAAGAATAAAAGGTTTATTCTAAATTTAACTTCAGAATGTGGAATTAAACAGGGTTTGTTTTTTCACAAAATTTGGCAAAGGTTTGAATTCAAATGAGTGTTTGAATTGTTTAACCAAAATCAAAACAGATTAATAGAAATAGAAAAAGAAAAACAAAGCAGTACAAAAAAATGTATTTAGCCAGCCTAACCCACTAAGCTCAGCAAGCCAGCCCACCCGGCACCTCCCCTCTCTCGGGATATGTCTTTTTATCACGCGCGAACCAACCCACTCGTCTCGCTGACACCCGGACCCATGCCAAGCTGGCATCGTCTTCCTCGCGTGAAACCCGCCCCCCTCTTTCCTCCTCGCCGTTACTGGCATTTGATGACAGCTTCAATTTGCATTGATGCCGCGACCATTACTCGCCGCGACTGTGCACTATTAATCGCCCTGGCCTCCTCTCCCTTTCCCCCCAAACCTCACCCCACAGGAGCCACCAGGCTGCTACAATTTTGACCTCGAAGTCCCTCTGCCCGACGATACTCCGGCGATGAATCCGACCAGACCTCGCCTCCCCTTGCCTCCTCGACCACGCTGACTTGTTCCCCATCAACCACCGCACCTCCCAGTGGATTCAGCTCACTCGCGCGTGCCCCCCAGCGTCGGCAACAACGACACCAAGCACCACCGCCGCCTGCCATTTCCTCCGGCGAGTTTTCCTGGTAAGCTCGGACCGCCCTGGTGCTTATAGTTGATGCTCGCATGTTCCCTGGTACCGTGCGCGTCTAACCGTATCTTCCACTTGCCGTAGGGTGACCTCTAGCTTCGCCTCGACGACAGACAGAGCCGCCAGACGCCGTCTTGAACTCCGGCGAGGAATCACTAGTGACCCCGTGCACCCCTGACCCTGCCGAGACCACCTTGAGCTTCCCCACGCAACGGCGAACCTGGTGAGCATATCCTTTCCCTCTCTCGCTTCCTGTAGCATCGACACCGCCACTGTCTGACCGCTTCACCGCCACCTGCCGCCGCCAGCGCCGCCACTCATTGGCAAGCATGCTGAGCGCCGTGCGATTACGATCCAATGGCTAGGATAGAATCTAACCGAAGGGGTAAGTAGTGGCTCTGAGCCATGCGATGTAATTAGATCTAACGGCTGTGTTTGCTGATCCGCGCGAAATGGTACGCACCAGTAGGAAAGCGCCACGTGGCCCTGTCTGTTTGAATAAAAACAGAAATGTTCTATTTGATATGCCAATTTGAAAAATTCATAACTTTCAAACCACAGGTCCAAATTTTGCAAATTTTATATCAATGGAATCAGCAAGACAAGTAATTTCTGACCATGCACTTTGTTTAGTAAAAAGCTTCTGTTAAATTGATTGTTTTTGCAGAAACTTGTGTATGCATGTTTAGAATATAAAATTTGTTCTAAAATGATTTTTGAGATAAAACCTTTGACAAATGGTTTGTTTTGAACCTACTGACCATAGGAATCACTTTGTGGTTTCAAAAATATATTTGGTGAAGCAAAAGGATAAACCTTTGATTTAAAACCATTTCTAGTCAAATGAAAATATTGTTTATTTGTTAAAAATGCTTTTTAGAGAAAACCTTTGGGAAATGTTTTGATTTAAACTCTCTGACCCTAAACACCAAGTTTTATGATTTGAAAATGTATTTGGTGAACTCTATAAAGATTATTACTTTGCTAAAAGCATTTTCAATCACATAAAATAATGATTTGGTTTAAAAATAATTTATAAGTAAAATCTTTTGCAAATAATTTTACCACTTATATAAGATGACCAATAGGTGTTTTCCAATGTTTGTAACCCATTAGAAACCACTTTTACAAATAAACCATCTTTAGCATGCTTGCATGCATTGTTTTGTTTCAATTATTTTATGTGATGATGCTTGATTTGTAGATTGAAATATTGCTTGCTTGATTGAATTGTAGTGATTTGAAGAGTGTGAATATTGCAAGATCAAAGAGTGAACTCATATTCTCTACCAAAAAGGCAAGTGATGCTCCATACTTTTGTCCCATTATTTTCACTATGCATTAGTGATATTTCTAAGTAGGACTTGCATGGAATTTTGCTAAGTATATACTATGCCATGGGAAATCCTCGTAGATGAAACCTTAGTAGAATTTCCTAAGTTAAGATTCCTACTACTATCATGCTTAGCTTAGCTAGTCGAAAACAAGGGTGGAATATATATTCATGCTATGGAATATTTCTAAGTCTGTGGACTTGTGTTTTGTTTAATAAAACAACTAAGTGAATGAATCACCTGGGTGGAATGGAAGGAATGGTTTGTGTTGAGTGGTTATGCAAGTCCAGTATGCTGGGGAAAACTTGGGCACCACCAAGTCCAGTATAGTGGGGAAAACTTGGTATCTCACTTATGGATGGCCACCCAGGAACAAAGAGATTTGAGATGTCAAATGTTGAGAAGCTTCAAGTGCATCCACTTGGCATTATGGGCTCTCCCTGGATCATACAGGTTGCAATAACTTAGCCAAATGGACAGTTGGTGGTAGGGGTTTGATAGGTTGGAGCGCGTCCATTCTGGTCTAAGGGAAGGCTTCTGAAAGATCTTGTCTTGGTGAAACCAAGTCTTGTGGGGAAAGTGCACCACCTCTGCAGAGTGTAAAATCTAAGTACTTAGACATGTCCCTGGTAAAGGACAATTTGAGCATTATGGCATGGAAGCTATCAAGAATCTCCTCATCCCAATTTCTAAGTTAAAATATTGTGGTTGAACAAGGGTTGAAGGATCACCAATTTCTATTGGGAGATGCCTTGGGAAAGATTTTGTCAAGCAAAAACTTAGTGTTTTCAAATGATAAGGAAAATCTATTTTGAGCAATGCAAGCCTAAGATCCACTTAGCCAAACGCATATAGATGATAGACTCCACTATACTACCATAGTATCACTTGCCAATACAATTCAAATGTATTGACCCTTGTGGCTGTAACTTGTTATGTTGCAGGTTTGTTTGATATTAGTGAAGTTTGTTGAATTAGTATTACAAGTCTACAACCAACATGTTTGCCTGTGGCACTTTGAAGATGAAGGACCCCATGCTATTGTTATATTCTGCTGCATTGTAATGAGATAGCCAAATAAGCTATGTAAGATGTAATAAATTATTTTATTCCTGGTTATAAAGTTGTATTATGACCTTTGTTTCTTGATATTACATCTTAACTGTGGATGCTAGCTATTGATCCAGGGACTAGCATTGTAAACACAGGGATCTCTACCTTATTAAAGGTTGGGAACCTTACACTATTATCTATATGCATTTGGCTAAGTGGAGCTTAGGCTTGCTTTGCTCAACATAGATTTTCCTTATCATTTGAAAACACTAAGTTTTTGCTTGACAAAATCACCCAAGGCATCTCCCAATAGAAATTGGTGATCCTTCAACCCTTGTTCAACCACAAGATTTTAACTTAGAAATTGGGATGAGGAGATTCTTGATAGCTTCCATGTCTTGATGCTCAAATTTTCCTTTACTAGGGACATGGCTAAGTACTTAGATTTTACACTCTGTAGAGGTGGTGCACTTTCCCCACAAGACTTGGTTTCACCAAGACAAGATCTTTCAGAAGCCTTCCCTTAGACCAGAATGGACGCGTTCCAACCTATCATCCCCTACCACCAACTGTCCATTTGGCTAAGTTATTGCAACCTATATGATCCAGGCAGAGCCCATAATGCCAAGTGGCTGCACTTGAAGCTTCTCAACATTTGACATCTCAAATCTCTTTGTTCCTGGGTGGCCCTCCACAAGTGTGATACACAAGGTAAACCATAGAAATGGTCCTTGTGTAACCGCTCAACATAAACCATTCCTTCCATTCCACCCAGGTGATTCATTCACTTAGTTGTTTAATTAAACAAAACACAAGTCCTTGACTTAGAAATATTCCATAGCATGAATATAATCCACCCTTGTTTTCTACTAGCTAAGCTAAGCATGATAGTAGTAGGAATTTTAACTTAGGAAAATTTCTACTAAGGTTTCATCTGCTAGGATTTCCCATGGCATAGTTTACACTTAGCAAAATTCCATGCAAGTCTTACTTTAGAAATACCACTAATGCATAGTGAAAATAATGGGACAAAAGTATGAAGCATCACTTGCCTTTTTGGTAGAGAGTATAAGTTCACTCCTTGATCTTGCAACAATCACACTCTTCAAATTCCACTATAATTCAATCAAGCAAGCAATATTTCAATCTACCATTCACGCAAAACATCACATAAAATGATAGAAACAAAACAATGCATGCAAGCATGCTAAAGATTTTTTTATTTGTAAAAGTGGTTTCTAATAGGTTATAATCATTCTAAAACACCTATTGGTCATTTTATAAAAGTGGCAAAATCATTTGCAAAAGATTTTACTTTATAAACCATTTTTAAATCAAATCAATATTTTATGTGGTGAGAAAATGCCTTTAGCAAAGCAACAATCTTTATAGGGTTCACCAAATACATTTTCAAATCATAAAACTTGGTGTTTGGGGTCAGAGAGTTTAAATCAAAACATTTCCCAAAGGTTTTCCTTCAAAATCATTTTAAACCATAATCAACATTTTTATTTGGCTAGAAATGCTTTTATTCAAAAATTTATTCTTTTGCTTTACCAAATATATTTTTGAAACCGCAAATTGATTTCTATGGTCAGTAGGTTTAAAACAAACCATTTGCCAAAGATTTCATCTTAAAATTATATCTAGAACAATTTTTATATTCAAAATAAGCCTACACATGTTTCTGCAAAAACAATCAATTTAACAGAAGCATTTTACTAAACAAAGTGCATGGTCAGAAAGTACTTGTCTCGCTGATTCCATTGATATAAAATTTGCAAAATTTGGACGTGTGGTTTGAAAGTTATGAATTTTTCAAATTGGAACGTCAAATAGATCAATTCTGTTTTTGTTAAAACAGATAGGGCCACGTGGAACGTTTCTATTGGTCCATACCGTTTCGGTTGGATCGACCTCTCTGGTGCGTCGGATTTTAAACAGATCGTGCGGTGCAGATGCCTACTTACCCCTTAGGGTTAAATTCTATCATAGCCACTAGATCAAAATCGAACGGTGCACAAACGAGTGACCATCGATGGGCGGCGCTGGCGGCGGCGACTGGCGGCGGCGTGTCTGGTGGCGGTGGTTTGATGAATCTAGGAAGATATAAGAGGAACGGAGGGGCTCACCAAGTTCGCGGGGTCGTGGTGGTGCTCGAGGTGCCTGCTATTTGTCGAGGGGCGCACGAAGTTGGCTCGAATCGCTCGCCGGAGGTCTGCCTGGCGTCGGGCTCGCTCGGCCGTTGTCGGGGACGTCGCTACAGAGCATGCTAGGACAAACGAATGGTGTCGTTAGACGCGTAGGAGAGTGGTGAGTACGGGAGCATCAAAGAGAGGGGGCGGCGCGGTCGGATGTTACCAGTAGAGCTCGTCGGAGTAGAGACAGACGGTGGCGATGCTCGGTCGTCGATGTTGCCGACGCTGTGGAGCGCGCGGGGGCGAGCTGGCGCTACGAGGAGGTTCGCCGGGAGATAGGGAGAAAGTGAGCGTGCAGTGGGAGGCGAGGGGCGGCGGATACTGGCCGGAATCGATGGAAATGCTCGCCGGAGACAGTGGCGGCGCTTGGAGAAATTCTTCCAGCCTAGGGGCGGAGAGTGTGTGACGTCTGAGGGGGAAAGAGAGAGGGGTCATGGGCGGTTATGAGGGCGTCGTTGCAGCGAGGAATTAATCGTCCATTTACGCGTACTGACACTGCGAAATCAACGCAGAAACAGCGAGAAGTTTGGGGGAGGAACGGGTCGCGCTGGGGAAGACACTGAGGTGGCGATGGGGTCCACCTGTCGGCTAAAGAGAAAAGGGGAAAGTGGGTCCAGCTCGTCAGTGGGTTTGTGGGTTCCTTCTGCGGTGAGAAAAACGTTTCGGGGAGAGAGGGAGAGGTGGGCTGCTGGGCCTGGACTGGGCTTTGCCGAGCTGGGCTGCTTTTGTTTATTTTTTTTGTACAGATTCTTTTTCCCTTTTCCATTTCTATTAATCTGTTTTGATTTTGTTTTATTATTTCAACATCAATTTGATTTCAAACCTCAACCAAAATTTGTGTAGATTCAAATACTGATTAATAGTTCATTTTAGAGTCAAAATTAGAATATTTCTTTTATTCTTTTAGGGTCTTTTAATTATTTAAAAGTAGGCCCATGCATTTAAATTCAATTAATATCAAATATATTTTAAACCCTTATTTAATTTCAATTCTCACAAATCCTTTTCAGTAGGTTTATTTATTTAATAGGGTGTCAAATAATTCGCCTTGACCTATTTGGAAAATGATTTATTAATCATTTTTAATTTGGGTACTTGTCCTTTATTCTCATGAAATTAAATATAGTTTTAATTCCATAAATTTTATTTCGAAGTTTTCTTTCATCTTATTTAAGTTAATCAAACAACTTTTATTCCACTTGGGTAAATTCCAATTATTATTTTCCCATGATTTAATTAATTATTTCTAATAGGGATTTTATCTTTATTCAAATAGAATAGGATTTGGTTAATGCCCTCATAATTAATTTGAAAAATTCTTATCCATTAATTTATTTGGATTTGGATTATATTATTTGTAAGATCCCTACTTGTAAAGGAAAGTATCCTTGTGATTGCAATGCTAGTCCCTGGATCAATGCTAGCATCCACAGTTTTAAGATGAAGTACACAGAAACAAAGGTCATTATTACAAGTCATTCCAGAGACAAACATAGTCTTTTACAAACTCCATGGCCATAGGCCTAGTAGAAGAGTTCAAATATGTAATAAGATAAATAAGTCTTCATCTTCATGTGCCACAGGCAAGCATGTTGAGTGTAGACTCATAACCCCTAATCATCATCAGAATAACCTGCAACATCACAAGTTACAGCCACAGTGGGTCAATACATTGGAATAGTATTGGCAAGTGATAC
Organism: Avena sativa; assembly: GCA_916181665.1. Lineage (NCBI taxonomy): Eukaryota > Viridiplantae > Streptophyta > Magnoliopsida > Poales > Poaceae > Avena > Avena sativa. The sequence goes on from OV702284.1 coordinate 385,677,537, forward strand.
CTTAGTAGAATATTGGTAGACTAAATACTATATGCATTTTGGCTAAGTGTAGCTTAGGCTTGTTTTGCTCAAAAAAGAGTTTTACTTATTAGTTGAAAACACTAAGTTTTTCTTTGACAAAAACTTTCCCAAGGAACCACCAATAGACATTGGGGAACCTTCACCCTTGTTCAACCACAAGTTTTTACTTAGAAATTGGGATGAGGAGATTCTTGATAGCTTCCATGTCTTGATGCTCAAGTTGTCCAATATCAGGGACATGGCTAAGTACTTAGATTCTTCCATCTGCAGAGGTTATGCACTTTCCCCACAAGACTTGATTTTTATCAAGACAGGACCTTTCAGAAGCCTTCCCTTAGACCAAATGGACGCGTTCCAACCTATCATCCCACTACCACCAACTATCCAAATGGGTAAGTTATTGCAACCTATGTGATCCAGGCAGAGCCCATATTGCCAAGTGGCTACACTAGAAGCTTCTTAACATTTTGCCTCTCAAATCCCTTTGTTCCTGGGTGGCTTTCCACAAGTGAGATACACAAGGTAAGCCATAGAAATGGGCCTTGTGTAACCACTCAACATAACCCATTCTTTCCATTCCACCCAGGTGTTTCATTCACTTAGTTGTTTTATTAAGCTAAAACATAGTCCAAAGACTTAGAAATATTTATTCATAGCATGAATATATAACCACCCTTGGTTGCTACTAGCTAGGCTAAGCATGGCATTGATAAGACTTAGAAATATTTCTAGCAATTCTTCAACTACTAGGATTTCCCAAGCATAGCATATAGATCAAAATAACCATGCAAGACTAGCAAAATATTTCTAATGCAAACTTGAAAAAAAACATAGGAATAAATCATGAAGCACCACTTGCCTTGGTAGTTTTGAGAGTAGCTACAATCCTCACAATCACAATCACTATTTGCACCAAAATCTACACATAAAATAATAGCACCAAAATCACATACATAATAAATACAAGCAAAAATATATGGATGCATGCATAATGCCATGTGATGATTTTCTACACCAAACAAGACAAGTGCACAGTAATGAATCATAAACAAGTTCAAAACTTGCCAAATAAACTTTATTTGAACATTAAAACATTTTTTAAATAATTATTATACCCAATTTATGCCTACAAATGTTTCTGCAAAAACAGCCATTTTAACAGAAGCAAAACCTTAAACACATTGCATTAATGGAAAGGATTTTCTCTCCTGATTCCATTGATATAAAATTTGTCAAATTTGGACGTGGGATTCAAAAGTTATGAATTAAACAAGTTTAAACATCTAATATATCTAATTCAGAAATTTAAAACAAAACTCATGGCACGCGGCGCTTCCTGATTGGAGGGTACCGCTTCGCTCAGGATCACTCTTCCGAACCGTTATATCTAACTAAAACGTGTGGCTCACATCTCTACTTACCCCTTTGACTATGTTCTATCGCGTTCGTCCGATCTACATCGCACGGCTCTCAGCGACTGACCAACAAGTGGCGGCGCTGGCGGCGGCGACAGGCGGCGGCGCGCTCTGGCTACAAGCTTGCCGGCGAGCTAGGTCGCCCGGGGAGGTGTGAGGATGCTCACCAGAATCGCCGTGACGATGAGATGCTCGACATGTGCTCGGTTGGCGAAGGGGCGCTCGGGGTCGTCGTGGATTGCTCGTCGAAGAAGTCCCTGGCGACGGTGCTCTCGGTTGGCAACGAAGGCGACGCTCTAGGCCACGCTAAGACGAGATAAGGGTGTCGTTAGATGCGTAGGACACTGGGGATCACACGCGTATCAAACAGAGGGAGAGGGGAAGCTGGGGCTTACGGGGAATGGTCGCCGGAGTTTGAGCAGACGGTGGCGGAGCTCAGTCGATGACGTTGCCGAGGCTACAGAGCATGCGCGAGAAAACAGAGGGTGTCAGTAGGTGCGCATGAGGATGCAGAATCATCTAGTCTGAACCACAGGCAGAGGGGACTGCGGGGCTTACCGGAATTCGACGACGAACTCGTCGGAGCAGAGGGGCGTCCAGAGAGAAATCTGAGCAGCCTGGTGGCTCCGGTGGGGTGTGGTTTGGGGGAAAAGGAGGAGGGCGGCATGGTGCTTAAGTAGGCGAGGACGTGGGCATGAATTACTTGTGCATTCAACGGAATTGAAGCCGCGGAATTTAAATAGGAAACGCCCGGCGTGATTTGGGGAAGAACCAGTCGCTGGGGGTGGAGACAAAGACAACCGTGTGGGCGATGGTTGTCAGCGAGAGAAAAGGAGAGGAGGTGGGGTCCCTGCGTCAGCGACTCTGTGGGTGTGTTTTCGGGTAAAGGAAAATGCTTCGCGGGAGGGAGTGGCTGGGCTAGATGGGTCGACTGGGCTGGGTTGGGCCAGATTGGCTGATTGATTTATTTTTTTCCTCCTTTCACTTTTCTTTTTTTGTTTGATTATCTAGAAATGGTTTTCAAACTCTAATTCAAACAAGTTTCATTTCAAAACTTCTCTGGATTTTTGTACAGGGAACTTTGTACTCAAATGTGTGTTAAACACTTCTATTTACTCAAACACACTTTGAACACTTGAGAAAATAAAATAAAACCAAGCCTTATGGGATATAAATAATAAGCATAAAAATTGGTTTTATACTCATACTTTGTTTTGAAATCTTTGCCCAAGCTTTGGAAATCGCTTAAGTTTGAATTCAAAACACTACTGAATACAATCAGTACCTTTCTCAAAAAAAAGTAGCACTAAGGCTTGAGCATACTTACATAAAATAATGAGCAACATATGCTCCTGTTTTTGAAATGGTTTTGAAATGGAACCCTAAATGATCATGGATGCATGGATGATATGCATGAGTTTTGAAACATGATTTTAGGGATGTTACAAATCTAACCCCCTTAAGGTGAATCTTTCCCTCGAGATTCGGATTGGCTAGCAAATAGGTGAGGGTGGTCTTTCCGAAGATCATCTTCTCTTTCCCATGTTGCTTCTTCTTCGGAATGATGGTTCCATTGAACTTTGCAGAATTTGATAGTCTTAGTCCGAGTAAATCTTTTTGCAGTCTCAAGAATCTTGATAGGTTTCTCTTCATAGGTGAGATCACTTTCCAATTCAACCTCTTCCAAAGGTATAGTATCCTTCAAAGAAGTCTCTTCCATTTCTGGATGGCATTTCTTAAGTTGACTCACATGAAACACATTGTGAACAGCAGACAAAGACTCTGGCAATTCAATCTCATAATCTACTTCTCCTTTACGACTTAGAATCTTGAATGGTCCAACATATCTTGGGGCCAATTTACCTTTGACACCAAACCTCTTCACTCCACGAAGTGGTGACACTCTAAGATAAGCTCTATCACCTACTTCATAGGTGACTTCTCTACGCTTAGGATCTGCGTAGCTCTTTTGTCGGGATTGTGCTATCTTTAGTCTGTCCTTAACTAGCTTGACTTTCTATTCAGCCTCTTTGATTAGTTCTGGTCCGAACAAACTTCTTTCTCCCACACCATTCCATAGCAATGGGGTGGTACACTTTCTCCCATAGAGAAACTCAAATGGTGCCATCTCAATACTGGCTTGGTAGCTGTTATTGTAAGAGAATTCTGCGTAAGGTAGAATTTCATCCCAACTGGCACCATAGTCTAGAGCACATGCTCTCAACATATCTTCAAGAATCTGATTGGTCCTTTCTGTCTGTCCATCAGTCTGAGGATGAAATGCAGTGCTGAATTCCAACCTCGTTCCCAATGATTCATGTAGTTGCCTCCAAAAATGAGAAGTGAACTGAGTTCCGCTATCAGACACAATACTCTTGGGTACTCCATGTAGACATACAATTCTACTCATATAGATCTTGGCTAACTTAGCACTTGTGTAAGTTGTCTTCACGGGTATGAAATGAGCCACTTTAGTTAGGCGATCGACTACTACCCAAATAGAATCATATCCTGACCTGGTCCTTGGCAATCCGGTGATGAAATCCATGCCAATCTTGTCCCACTTCCAATCAGGAATAGGTAGTGGTTGTAACAATCCTGCTGGTTTCTGATGTTCCGCCTTCACTCTACTACATACATCACACAAAGCAATATGTTCGGCGATGTCCTTCTTGAGATTATTCCACCAAAATCTTTCCTTCATATCCATGTACATTTTGGTATTACCCGGATGAATGGAATATGGTGAGTTGTGGGCTTCTTGTAAAATCAGTTTCCGAAGCTCCGGATCTTGTGGAACACAGATGCGTTTTCCATGCCATAAAGTACCCTATTCGTCTTCATGGAATCCTTTGGCTTTTCCCTTGCCAATATTTTCCTTAATCTCTTCCATTTCCATATCTGTCTTTTGGGCTTCTTTGATCTTGTCCAACAAAGTGGGTTGAACATCCAAAGACACGAGATGTCCCTCAGGCACAATCTCCAATCTGAGATCTCTAAATTGGGCACACAGATCATCTGGCAACTCTCCTTTAGTAAGGCCATTCACAAAAATTTAACGGCTTAGGGCATCCGCTACAGCATTTGCTTTACCGGGATGGTATTGCAAACTCAAGTCATAGTCCTTGATGATTTCTGGCCATCTTCTTTGTCTCATGTTAATTTCTTTCTAGGTGAAGATATACTTCAAACTCTTGTGATCTGTGAACACTTCACATCGCTTTCCCAAAAGATAGTGACTCCATGTTTTGAGTGCATGGACAACAGAGGCTAACTCTAAATCATGCGTAGGGTAGTTTACCTCATGAGTTTTGAGTTGTCTCGAGGCATAAGCCACTACTTTCCCTTCTTGCATAAGTACTGCACCTAATCCATGATGAGATGCATCACAATATACTTGGAAATCTTTCTCCAAATCTGGCAAACATAAGACTGGTGCTGTCACTAGTCTCTTCTTCAACTCTTGGAAACTGAGTTCACATCCTTCAGACCAAGCAAATTTCTTGTCTTTCTTTAGCAACTCTGTCATAGGCTTAGCTACTTTGGAAAAATTCTCAATAAATCTTCTGTAGTATCCTGCCAAGCCAAGGAAACTACGAACCTCTTTCACTGACTTAGGAGATTCCCATTCAGTTACAGCTGAAACTTTAGCAGGGTCAACTGCTACACCATCTCCTGACACAACGTGTCCAAGAAATCCAACTTCATTCAGCCAAAACTCGCACTTGCTGAATTTGGCATACAGCTTATGCTCTCTAAGCTTCTCAAGTATCAAACGTAAATGTCCTTCATGCTCTTCTTTGCTCTTGGAATAGATCGAAATGTCATCAATGAAAACGACAACAAATTTTCAAGGAATTCCATGAACACCTTGTTCATCATATTCATGAAATAAGCTGGTGCATTGGTCAAACCAAATGGCATCACGGTATACTCATACAATCCATACCTGGTGGTGAAAGTTGTCTTAGGTATGTCTTGTTCCCTTATCTTGAGCTGGAAATAACCTGACCAGAGATCAATCTTTGAGAACACACAAGCTCCTTCTAACTGATCAAACAAGTCATTGATTCTAGGCAAAGGGTATTTATTCTTGATCGTCACTTCATTGAGTGAACAGTAATCTATGCATAACCTTTGACTTCTATCTTTCTTTTCCACAAACAAAACTGGTGCTCCCCAAGATGAAGAACTAGGTTGAATAAATCCTTTCTGCAACTGTTCCCCAAGCTGCTTCTTGAGTTCTTTCAACTCATCCACTGACATTTTGTACGGTCTCTTTGCTATTGGTCCAGATCCTGGTAGCAAATCAATAAGAAATTCCACATCTCTATCTGGTGGCATTCCCGACAATTCTTCCAGAAACACATCCGGAAATTCACTCACAATTGGCACACTATCTATGCTAACCCCCTTAAGAGAATTTAGCTTACTCCTTTTTGATTCAAAGTTGGTCTTGAATCTGATCCTTTTGTTTTCTGGAGTTGTGAGTGAGACAGTATGGTTGGCACAATCTAGCACTCCCTTGTGCTTAGTCATCCAGTCCATTCCCAAAATAACATCCAATCCTTGGGAATTTAGGATTATCATGTTAACGGGAAACTTATACTTCCCAAACTCTATGACTAGATCATGACATCCTGAATTCACTATCATTTCTCCGCTAGGAGAACTTACTTTTATAGGACACCCAATAGTTTCTACCGGTAGTTCATTTCTTTCAACAAATGCTCTTGATATGAATGAATGAGATGCACCAGTATCAAAGAGAACAAATGCTGGAACAGAATTGAGTTTGAACTTACCAGCAACAGCATCAGGTTCCTCATAGATTTCCTCCACATTGATGTGGTTCACTTGTCCCTTTTGAAAAGGGTTGGGCTTGTTGGGTCCTTCAACTTTCTTTTCTGGGCATTCATTTGCATAATGCCCCATCTTCTTGCACTTGAAACATTCAACATGACTAAGATCCTTCTTGACAGGCTGGCTTCCACTGCCACTTCCACTTCCACTGTGGTGGCTCTTATATCCACCCTTGTTATTCTTGTACTTATCGTTGTCATGACTACGGTGGTGCTTGTTGTCATGATAACGGTTGTGGTTGTGGTGCTTGTTGAACTTCCCATGCTTGTGGGATCCAGAACTCCCACTATCATCATAATGGGAACGCTTGTGAGACGATCCCGAGTTGTGCTTGTCAGAGTGATTTCTCTTCCTGCTTTCAACTTGTTTCATCTTGTTCTCCAAGATGGCAGCCTTGTCACAAAGAGACTAATATGTGGGGACATTGGCCACAGCTAACTGCAGGTTCAATTCATCATTCAACCCTTCAAGGAACTTTTCTTTCCTCTTAGCATCAGTGTCAACTTCATCCGGTGCATATCGCGCTAGATTGTTGAACTCCTCAATATATTCAGCCACACTGCGGTGGCGCTGCTTCACGTTATGGAACTCTTTCTTCTTCAAACTCATCACTCCGGATGAGATGTGAGCAGTACGGAAACCATATTCAAAGATAGCCCATGTCACATCCTCAATGGGAGTGGTGATCTGGAAGTTATCCCATCAAGTGGCTGCTGGTCCTTCCAACAAGTGAGCTGCAAATCTGACTTTCTCTTCATCAGTACAGCCTACAGTTACCAAGTCCTTGTTCACAGAGCGTAGCCAATCATTGACCACCATAGGATCAGTAGTTCCTGAGAACTTTGCTGGCCTCAGTCTTAAGAACCTGGTAAGCATGTCAAAACCCGGTGGGTTGTTCTGATTGTTGTTGTTGTTGTTATTATTATTATTGTTGTTGTTGTTGTTCTGATTCTGGATGAACGTGGTCATCATTTGCATCAACTGAGTCTGAGCTGTCATCATCTGCTGCATCTCAGGGGTGATGTTGTTGTTGTTGGGGTTGGGATTGGCACGTCGGGGAGGCATCTGTGGTTTTCAATAAGGATAAGAATGAGATACCCATAGATGCTAACATGCACAATACATCACATAACAAACCACAATCATGCATCATAGTAATAAAAGTTCAACAACATAGACAACAACTTCTGAAAAGTAAACACACCAATAGCAAGCCATCCACATGTTGGATGGTCATTGCGACTCAATAATCAAAGACATGATAAATAAAGGTAAATGAGTAGTCATCACTACTCCTCTGCATCAACCTCCTCGTCAACAAATGTAAGACCTGCATTCTCCATTGCGGTCTTGTATTCCTCGACATTGGTGGTCAAGGTCTCTACTTTGGCTTTGAGAGCCCTCTTTTGTGAACGAAGCCTCTCAATCACAGTCTGCTGATGCTCGAGCTCGAAGTCCTTGGCCTCTAGTTCTGCAGTCATGTCTCGAATCCTCTTGTTCCTATCTTGGACTCACTTCTCTTGACTCTTGAACTTTCTATCCTGACTCTCAAACTTGGCCTCCGTCTCTTTGACTATCTCATCTTGCTCCGCGAAGAGCTTGTCCTTCTCACGAAGTTGCACCTGGAGTTCGTCATTGCTAAGCATGACGTTGGTCCTATCAGTGTCTAGGTGCCTCAGAAGAACCTCTAAGTCCTGGAGGTATAGACGAATCGGCTCTGCCGTCTCTCTCGAAGTATCCTCAAAGTCAATGGCCTCACCATCCTCATCACGTCTACCGAAGGTGTGGAAATGAGTACCTCTAACCTCTCAAGAGTGTCTCCCTAGCAAACGTCCAAGCAAATCCTGCATGACTACCTCTAGGCCTCTCTCCTTGTCATCATGCATGAGCTTGAAGATGATGGCCTCCGTGGCTGGCTCAGTCTGGCGTCCTGGCTGATTAACCTTGAAGCCCCAAAGGTCTTTCCTCTCAAACTTGGTGAGGGGAAGCATCACGATAGTAGGAAGAGGGAGATTGAGCAGACTAGTGAGCTCAATAAAACGAGTGCCAAAGCGAGTTCCCTTGAACTCTTCAGCTGTGCTGATAGTAACATTAGGCATCTATTTAATAAGATAGAAAAAGTTAGAATCAACACAATTTAAGACAAATCACAAGACAAGGCATCACATGCATAACTTTGGAAATCAAAACACACAAGTCATGGCATACATGGATTCATTACAAACAACCAAGGTTCAACTTATTTTAAACAACATTTGATAAGTGTGGTGGTCCAACTAACGAGGTACATTACAATCCCATCTCACTTGCCAAGTTGGCTAACAGGGCATCCCTAGAGGCAATCTGTTTATCTAGATCACATGACTCCATTGCTAAGTCTATGATTCCTTCCTTAAGCTTTGGTTGGTAGCCTCTAACTCTTGGGTATGCTTCTTTTCTTCCTTAAGGTCATTCTGGGTGTTAACAATTCTACACTTGATTCTATCACCAACTTCTTTGATGGCCTTCCAAGCTGCATCCCTTGCTGAATCAAAGAATGTGGTCTGCATCACTGAGTTGGTGACCATGCAAAATCCTGAGTCCTTGTGGTTGTCTTCCTTGTTTTTATACAAGTGAAGTTGCACCCACTAGTACTCAACTCCTTCATCCATCACAGGAAAACCTTTGTACATAGCTGCACCATGTATTCCCATGGCAACCATGAGGTCCTTGAGAGCCTTGGGGAATTCTGTCTCACATTCCAAAGTCATAGTCATGAGTGGTCCCTTCTTCACGGATTCGTTGATGGAGTTCATCTACAAATAGAGATGAGAAATAAGATTAGAAAAGTTTACGAGAAGAAAAGACAAGTGTGGAAGTTGTTGAAAAAAAATTCCTTAGTGGTTTCCAATCCTAGGGTCATAATCCTACAGGCAACACAGTGCTCTAATACCATCTGTAAGATCCCTCCTTGTAAAGGAAAGGATCCCTTTGATTGCAATGCTAGCATCCACAGTTTTAAGATGAAGTACACAGAAACAAAGGTCATTATTACAAGTCATTCCAGAGACAAACATAGTATTTTACAAACTCCATGGCCATAGGCCTAGTACAAGAGTTCAAATATGTAATAAGATAAATAAGTCTTCATCTTCATGTGTCACAGGCAAGCATGTTGAGTGTAGACTCATAACCCCTAATCATCATCAGAATAACCTGCAACATCACAAGTTACAGCCACAGTGGGTCAATACATTAGAATAGTATTGGCAAGTGATACCTTAGTAGAATATTGGTAGACTAAATACTATATGCATTTTGGCTAAGTGTAGCTTAGGCTTGCTTTGCTCAAAATAGGTTTTACTTATTAGTTGAAAACACTAAGTTTTTCTTTGACAAAAACTTTCCCCATGAACCACCAATAGACATTGGGGAACCTTCACCCTTGTTCAACCACAAGTTTTTACTTAGAAATTGGGATGAGGAGATTCTTGATAGCTTCCATGTCTTGATGCTCAAGTTGTCCAATACCAGGGACATCGCTAAGTACTTAGATTCTTCCATCTGTAGAGATTGTGCACTTTCCCCACAAGACTTGATTTTCACCAAGACAGGACTCCAACCTATCATCCCACTACCACCAACTATCCAAATGGGTAAGTTATTGCAACCTATGTGATCCAGGCAGGGCCCATATTGCCAAGTGGCTGCACTAGAAGCTTCTTAACATTTGGCCTCTCAAATCCCTTTGTTCCTGGGTGGCTTTCCATAAGTGAGATACACAAGGTAAGCCATAGAAATGGGCCTTGTGTAACCACTCATCATAACCCATTCTTTCCATTCCACCCAGGTGTTTCATTCACTTAGTTGTTTTATTAAGCAAAAACATAGTCCAAAGACTTAGAAATATTTATTCATAGCATGAATATATAACCACCCTTGGTTGCTACTAGCTAGGCTAAGCATGGCATTGATAAGACTTAGAAATATTTCTAGCAATTCTTCAACTACTAGGATTTCCCAAGCATAGCATATAGATCAAAATAACCATGCAAGACTAGCAAAATATTTCTAATGCAAAGTTGAAAAAAAACATAGGAATAAATCATGAAGCACCACTTGCCTTGGTAGTTTGGAGAGTATCTACAATCCTCACAATCACAATCACTATTTGGACCAAAATCTACACATAAATAATAGCACCAAATAAAATCACATACATAATAAATACAAGCAAAAATATATGGATGCATGCATAATGCCATGTGATGATTTTCTAGACCAAACAAGACAAGTGCACAGTACTGAATCATAAACAAGTTCAAAACTTGCCAAATAAACTTTATTTGAATATTAAAACATTTTTCAAATAATTATTATACCCAATTTATGCCCACAAATGTTTCTGCAAAAACAACCATTTTAACAGAAGCAAAACCTTAAACACATTGCATTAATGGAAAGGATTTTCTCTCCTGATTCCATTGATATAAAATTTGTCAAATTTGGACGTGGGAATCAAAAGTTATGAATTAAATAAGTTTAAACATCTAATAGATCTAATTCAGAAATTTAAAACAAAACTCATGCCACGCGGCGCTTCCTGATTGGAGGGTACCGCTTCGCTCAGGATCACGCTTCCGAACCGTTAGATCTAACTAAAACTCGCGGCTCAGATCTCTACTTACCCCTTCGACTATGTTCTATCGCGTTCGTCCGATCTACATCGCACGGCTCTCAGCGACTGACCAACAAGTGGCGGCGCTGGCGGCGGCGACAGGCGGCGGCGCGCTCTGGCTGCAAGCTTGCCGGCGAGCTAGGTCGCCCGGGGAGGTGTGAGGATGCTCACCAGAATCGCCGTGATGAGGAGATGCTCGACGTGTGCTCGGTTGGCGAAGGGGCGCTCGGGGTCGTCGTGGATTGCTCGTCGGAGAAGTCCCTGGCGACGGTGCTCTCGGTTGGCGACGAAGGCGACGCTCTGGGCCACGCTAAGACGAGATAAATTTAGTAGTAGGGCACCTTGCCCTAGTGCCCTACGCCTAACTATCCTGCACCAACTCCACCCCCCCTGTGGATCGCCTTTTTAGGCTTTGCAAAAAATAAAAGAAAATGATAAACACTTCAAAAAACTAAATCCTTTCATATTTAGGTAGGTAATGTGGTATAGCTTCTAGTAAAATTAACAAACATGAGTTTCGACTTTATCTGCAAAAAAAGTCATGCCACGGTAAAAAGGCCGTAACTTTTGCATACGATATCGAAAAAAATTGTATAATATACCAAAATAACGAGAACGAGATTTCGCATCCGCTCGCAACCACCTCCCGTCGTTTAGTGATTTTTTAGATTTTCAAAATTCGAAAAGAGTAAAAAGTTACGGTCAAAAGACCGTTTTTTTTCTGCAGAAAAAAAATAGAGGGCGACTTACCCGTAGCGCACCACCACCTAGTGCGCCACGGATAAGCTTGGGTGGGATTCAAATTTCGAATCCTCACCCCGCCCACCTACCCCTTTTCTTTTCCTCCCCTTCTCTCCTTTTCCTTTTCGTCCCTTCTCATTTCCTTCTTCTTCTCCTCCTTCTCCTTCTCTTTCTCTTTCTCTTTCTCCTTCTCCTTTTCCTCCTCTTCCTCCTCCTTGAAGTGAAGATGGTGACGGCGGCCTCCTCCTTGCAGTTCCGACGACGAGACGGCGGGCGCCTTCTTCTCCTCCTCTTCCTCCTCCTCCTTGTAGTTCCGACGACGACGAGGCCTCCTCTTCTTCTTCTTCTCCTCCTCTTCTTCTCCTCCTCTTCCTCCTCTTCCTCCTATTCTTCTTCTCCTCCTCCTCTTCTTCTCCTCCTCTTCCTCCTATTCTCCTCCTCCTCCTTGCAGTTCCGACGAAGATGACGAGGTGACAACGAGGAGGCGACAACGGCGACCTGCACCGACGCGCGACGGCACTGGCGACGAGATCCAGATCTGCTGCTTTTTTTTGAATTTTAAAATTTATATCCATGGCGCACAGGACCTAGTTTATCGTTTCATACGCGTGCCGCACCTGGACTACTTTCCGTGGCGCACTGGCATGTGCGCCACGCCTATCTCGACACAACCGTGGCGCACCAGGTAGTGCGCCACGGCTAGGAGTTAGCCGTAGCGCGAGGCCCGTAGCGCACTGCTAGTGCGCCACGGATGGACTTTTCAGGTGCGCCACGAACATGCGTTTTCCTAGTAGTGAAAATCACATACATAATAAATACAAGCATAAATATATGGATGCATGCATAATGCCATGTGATGATTTTATATACCAAACAAGACAAGTGCACAGTACTGAATCATAAACAAGTTCAAAACTTGCCAAATAAACTTTATTTGAACATTAAAACATTTTTCAAATAATTATTATACCCAATTTATGCCTACAAATGTTTCTGCAAAAACAACCATTTTAACAGAAGCAAAACCTTAAACACGTTGCATTAATGGAAATGATTTTCTCTCCTGATTCCATTGATATAAAATTTGTCAAATTTAGACGTGGGAATCAAAAGTTATGAATTAAACAAGTTTAAACATCTAATAGATCTAATTCAGAAATTTAAAACAAAACTCATGCCACGCGGCGCTTCCTAATTGGAGGGTACCGCTTCGCTCAGGATCACGCTTCCGAACCGTTAGATCTAACTAAAACTCGCGGCTCAGATCTCTACTTACCCCTTCGACTATGTTCTATCGCGTTCGTACGATCTACATCGCACGGCTCTCAGCGACTGACCAACAAGTGGCGGCGCTGGCGACGGCGCGCTCTGGCTGCAAGCTTGCCGGCGAGCTAGGTCACCCGGGGAGGTGTGAGGATGCTCACCAGAATCTCCGTGACGAGGATATGCTCGACGTGTGCTCGGTTGGCGAAGGGGCGCTCGGGGTCGTCGTGGATTGCTCGTCGGAGAAGTCCCTGGCGACGGTGCTCTCGGTTGGCGACGAAGGCGACGCTCTGGGCCACGCTAAGACGAGATAAGGGTGTCGTTAGATGCGTAGGACACTGGGGATCACACGTGTATCAAACAGAGGGAGAGGGGAAGCTGGGGCTTACGGGGAACGGTCGCCGGAGTTTGAGCAGACGGGGGCGGAGCTCAGTCGATGACGTTGCCGAGGCTACAGAGCATGCGCGAGCAAACGGAGGGTGTCAGTAGGTGCGCATGAGGATGCAGAATCATCTAGTCTGAACCACAGGCATAGGGGACTGCGGGGCTTACCGGAATTCGACGACGAACTCGTCGGAGCAGAGGGGCGTCCAGAGAGAAATCCGAGCAGCCTGGTGGCTCCGGTGGGGTGTGGTTTGGGGGAAAAGGAGGAGGGCGGCATGGTGCTTAAGTAGGCGAGGACGTGGGCGTGAATTACTCGTGCATTCAACGGAATTGAAGCCGCGGAATTTAAACAGGAAACGCCTGGCGTGATTTGGGGAAGAACCAGTCGCTGGGGGTGGAGACGAAGACAGCCGTGTGGGCCGCGGTTGTCAGCGAGAGAAAAGGAGAGGAGGTGGGGTCCCTGCGTCAGCGACTCTGTGGGTGTGTTTGCGGGTAAAGGAAAACGCTTCGCGGGAGGGAGTTGCTAGGCTAGATGGGTCGACTGGGCTGGGTTGGGCTAGATTGGCTGATTGATTTATTTTTTTCCTCCTTTCACTTTTCTTTTTCTGTTTGATTTTCTAGAAATGGTTTTCAAACTCTAATTCAAACAAGTTTGATTTCAAAACTTCTCTGGATTTTTGTACAGGGAACTTTGTACTCAAATGTGTGTTAAACACTTCTATTTACTCAAACACACTTTGAACACTTGAGAAAATAAAATAAAACCAAGACTTATGGGATATAAATAATAAGCATAAAAATTGGTTTTATACTCATACTTTGTTTTGAAATCTTTGCCCAAGCTTTGGAAATCACTTAAGTTTGAATTCAAAACACTACTGAATACAATCAGTACCTTTCTCAAAAAAAAAGTAGCACTAAGGCTTGAGCATACTTACATAAAATAATGAGCAACATATGCTCCTGTTTTTGAAATGGTTTTGAAATGGAACCCTAAATGATCATGGATGCATGGATGATATGCATGAGTTTTGAAACATGATTTTAGGGATGTTACATTATTCCATTTGCTTATGGATTAGGTCAAGAGTTAATTTGGGCTTTAAATATTCCTCGTTTAATATTTCTTTCTTTATCTTATAAAATCCATATCTTTTTATTTATAGATCCAAACTTGGTGATTCCAATTTGTAAAATCTTATTTAATATTTGTTTATCCTTTTAAATATTTTTAGGATTATTTTCTCACCATTGGGCATGGATTTATAGATAGATGCTTTATTAGCTCTGGAAATTCAATTTCCTTATCTTATTAAATTCCTAGGATTTTATCTTTGGCTCCAAATTAAGTGAAACCAATTTCTATGGTTTTATAATATTTCCATTTGTCTATCTTGATCATTTTGAAATGTTTGTATGACCAATTTTTATATGGATCAAATCCATAGGCTTGGAGATAACTTGGAAATGATTTTCTTCCATTAGGGTTTTAGGGTTTTGGTTTATTCTACAAGTGTTTAAATTTCAAGATGCATTTTAAGAGGAAAGCATTCCACTTGATTTGAATTTAGTTGGATTCAAACATTAGCCAAAGTTTGTTCAAGATGGAATTTTAAGTTTCCATTTAGAAACAAAAGTTTCTTTTCACCCTAAATTTCAACAATTATTTATTTTGTTTATTTATTTTTCACATTACTAGATTTGGAAAATCTTGGGATGTGACAAGAACTGGCGGCGCTGAGTCAACGGCGAGCGGCGGCGCGCTCGACCAGTGATGGTCCGGTGGTTCTGGGAAGCGAGGGAGCAAACAGAGGGGCTTACCGAGCTCGTGGGGTCGTCGTGATGCTCAAGGTGGTCTAAGGAGGGACAGGGGCGCACAGACTCGACGTCTATTGCTCGCCGGAGAAGCGTCTGCCATCAGGTACGACTGTTCGTTGTCGTTGGCGAGGCTACAGACCGCGCCTAGCCAAAAGAAGGGTGTCGTTAGATGCGCACAAGCCTGGCGAACATGTGAGTAACCAGAAGAGAGAAATGGGCGGTCAGGAACTACCCGAGGGTGTCGCCGGAGTCGAGCAGCGGCTTTGTCGCTTGCAAAGGTGGACGGGGACGGTGGCCTGGGTCATGCACGGCCAAACGAAAGAGGTCAGAAGATGCACAAGGTTGTAAGGAACACGCTCGTATGAATCAAAAAGTCAGGGGTGGTCTGGCTCACCGGAATTTCGTCGCCGGAGCTCATCGGTACAACGGCGGTGTGAGAGCAATTGGGGGCAGCCTGGTGGCGGAGTGAGTGAGTCGAGCGAGGGGAAATGGTCGTCGAGGGGTGGGGATTAAGTAGTCGGGCGAGGAGGGGGAATTACTCCGCAAATCAAGCACAATCAAAGGATTTGAATTCGGGAGGAAACGACAGTGGCGAGCGGTTCCTCCGGCGTGTGATTGACGACGATGCTGAGGTGGATGGTGGTGTCGGAGTGTCAGTGAGTGGGTGCGCGCGGTTTGAGTGAGAAACAGAGGGAGAAAGGAAACCCCGGGTGGGCTGTTTTAGCTTCTGGGTCGAAAGGGTGGTGCCGGCCCGTTTTATTTTCTTTTATCCTTTTCCAATTCTAATTTGATTTTCTAGTTTGAATTTAAAATCCCATTTCAAATCTGTTTCAATTGAAATTTTCTACAAACTTTTGTATTGTGATTCTTGTATCCTGGGGTGTGTAAAACACTTAATTACACTTAATTACACTTAAACTCATATTGGGTTTGAAAATGAAATTTAAACCATGCCCTTAATTAAATGTTTATAAATAGTATAAGAATGGTTTCTAATTCATAAATTTGTTTTTAAAAACCTTGACCAACCTTTATAAACATCACTCAAGTTCATGATCAAATCCTTACTGATTAAAATAAGTATTTTGTTATGAGAAAGTAGCAATATGGCCTTTGCCTTGCATACATAAAATAATAGATCACAAAGTTTCTATTTTTGAAATCTCATTTGAAAATGATCCTAAAATGATCATTAATGCATGAATGATGTGCAAGCTTTGAAATCATGATTTTTGGGATGTTACAGCATGACAGGAGAATTCTCAAAAGGGAATTCCATGTTGGTGAGAAAAGTTTTTTTGTATAGGTCTCGTCTCAGATTTTTTGAAGGAAAAATACTCTCAAAACGGGAAGGACCTTTTGTTATCAAGGAAGTATACCGCTCAGGGGGCATCAAAATCTCTTCTCTGAAGGATGACACAACACAGGTGGTTAATGGGCAAATACTAAAACACTATATTTTTGGAGATTCTTATAATGAAGATGTGGATGTTATTCGAATGACGAATCCAGAAGAATTTATCAGAAGCCAGAAACCAGAATCTGCAGAGTTTGTCTTTGAATAGGTAAAAGTGGTGAAAATAGAAGGTTCGTGAAACCCTAATATTTTTATATTTTTGATGTTTTTAATACATAAGGGAAGTTATGAGACGAAACTGAAGAGGAAAGAGAGCCCGGGGTGGACAAACCCACCCCAGACGTGGCCCAGCCTAGCCACGCCTGAGGGGGTGTTCCCCCCTCGAACTCCGTTTCCGCCTCGTTTCCGTGTCAAACCCTTCCTTATGCATTGAAAATTTGTAATATATAACCCCCGGGTTCCCCGAGGTTTTTGCATTGTGTTCTCGTCGTGTTTTCATTTTGATCTATTTCTGTCAGGAAAATTCTCAGATTTGGAGCCTCAATGTCTTCCTCTAGATCACCCACGAAGGATTCCTCTGCAGACGTCCTCAACCCGTACATGTATGAGTTGAGGATTCATCCCAAAGAGTTGATCCTCAAAGAGGGTAAGGTACAGATGAAAGAAGTTCAAGGCCCTAAAGGAGAAGGCAGTCTGTAAGACAGGATGGAAGCGCTGGAACAAGAAGTTTTCAGGTACAAGAAGATGGCGGAACGCGAAGTGGATGTTATTCACAAGATAAGTTCAGAACTCATCACCAAGCACGAGGGAGAAGTTGCTGAGCTCCGAGAAGAGATCTTCTCACTCCGTCAGACCACCAATCAATTGCAAGCATAGCTCTATGACATACAGAATCAAAACTGTGAGTATGAGGCTAGATTTGATCGCATAAGCTCTGCTGCTAGTTTCAGGATTGCAGAGACAAGGACATCCTTTTTGGATGGGGAACCATTGCCTTGGAAGTTTTATGATGAGAAGAGAACACCACCACCGAAGGAGTAATTCGTCATCAGGTTTGGCATCCCCTTGGCTTGTTCCAAGCTTGGGGGAGTGTCGCGGTATCACCACCATTATCTTTTATCTTTTACCTTTTTAGTGGATTCATATCTATGGTAGAGAGGTTATCTTATAGTTTGGTTTGCAGGTGGAAGTATCTCTCCTTTAGTTGATTATCTATGTATCCCTTGGTGTGAGTGCCTTCATTGGAATATTAATGAGAAGTCTCATCTTTTACTTTTTGCACTTCTTATTTTAGTTTGCAATCTCTATTATATGATGGATCTTGTTGATCAGTATTGGCACCACTTTGGGATCATCAATTGGATCTAAATTGGTTTTGGCAAACCGAGTTCTGGTCAGTAGCACTACTTTGAAAGAGAAAAGGATAAATAAAAAGCTTACATGTATTTGGTATTATTTGTTTTCTTTCTTTTTGGCTGATAAGCTTAGTATTCTTTATTTAAGATCTTTTGTGTCTTCAAGGAAGATTGCATGTTTGGATTTATTACTTGTATGTTTACTTGTTTCTTTCAACTCTCTTGCTTGCTACCCAGCCTCGCTAGCCATAAACCTGTTTTGAGAAGGAATACTTCTCATGTTTCTAAATCCCTTTGAACCAAAAACCTTTGCCATTTGTGTCCACCATATATACCTAGTAGCTTTTGCTATTCCAAGCAAATTATCAAGCTTCATCTACCTTTCGAATTAAAAAAAGTATTTTGTTATGTGAAAACTAGTTAGTAAAGCTCTCACGAACTTGATGGCACACCTTATTTTCTTGCCCCTAATAGACTTGAACCATTGTGAACATCGAATTTGTATATGCTTGCATCTATACGTTGGAATTAGCAGAACCGTGCTGCCACGAGGAACGTTTTCAACATTGCACTTGTACTCTGTACAAATTTGATATCGTGCTCTTTTGTCTATGGATGTCAAGGGTGTGAAATAAAGAGGGAACTTGTAAGTCCATGGAATTTGTATCCTGTGTTAGAGAAACGCCTGGGCCGCTAGCCTAAGTCATGCCTAATCATGGTGGAAACTTGTAGCATCACCATAATGAGCAATCTGTGAAGCATCCTCAATAAAAAGCTGTGCACATAGTAAATAAAAAGATCACTGAGATGCTCATTGTCTGCTTGCCTTGTCATTTTGGTTATGGGAATGCTCCTATACCAAGTAAAAGGGGTACCCCGTTGGCGGTTCTCAATGATATGCAAATACTTACAATGACAAGAACTTACCTGTGACCAAAGTTGAGTAGCATGAGGAGTGGCCCTTATATTCAAGGGACATGAGATTGCCAACTTATATTTCGTCAAACATATACTCCATCTTTGTTCACTTTAATTTTAATCATCTCAAGATTCTTATGATAGGGGCAATGAGGGCTCAAAGCTAGTAAGTACCATAATATTTTGAAATCTCTTTATGACTTGTAATCCCTGCTTCCCTCTATGAAGGGACCTTTCTCCTAGTTACCAGTTGAGTCAGTAAACCTATTTCCTCTCTATCTCAAGCAAGCATTTGAGTTGTTGTGTTGCAAGCATTCATATGGTGATTTATTCAAACATGTTCTTCATCTTCCTTGTTTGCACAAAACTCTTATCTATTGAGTATTACTTTAAAAGCCTTCACTTGTGAAAAACCTTTTTGAGCAAATAGTGCTCCTGTTTTGAAACTTCTACAAAAAGCTTTTTGTGAAACTATTTGCCAGGTGTTCTCTGACCACGAACAAGTTTGCCAATTCCAATTATGATTTATCTTTATGCATCTCTATTGTGACTGTTGTACTTGGTTGCAAGCTAAGTTATATAATGGTGAGTTGCCTTCTTCTATGAGTTGTGCAATGGTAAGTGTGATGCTTCTTGTTCGTATTCTTTTATCAACACTTCACTCCATAAACCTGTGGACATGTTTACTGAGCTCAGTTTTCGCTTGGGGACAAGCGAAGTCTAAGCTTGGGGGAGTTGATACGCCCAATTTGCATCACCTTTCTATATCATAATTTACCTGTATTCATTGATATTTGTCTTATTATGAGGTATTACTTATGGATTTTCATTTGTTTATGCATGTTGGATGATTCTTGGAGGATGGACTGCCGGAGTCTGGATTCTGATAGAAAAGAAGGCGTTTCGGTGCAATTTCGCGAAGATCAGAAAAATACCAGAAAAATATGGAAACATATTATTTTACAAGATGACGAAGGAAGCCAGAAGGAGGAGCGAATGGGGCCTTAGGGGGGCCATACCCCCCTAGGTGCGGGCCCACCTAAGGCCACGCCTAGGGAAGGTGTGGCCCACCTGCCCGGCCTCCGACTCCGCCCCTTCGCCTATATCTTCCCTACGAAACCCTAAGCCTCGGGGAGCGACCACAGATAGATTTCCGCCGCCTCTAGGGGCGGAAAACACCGAGAGAGAAAGATCTCTCCGGGAGACAGATTTCTGCCGGGGGAATTCCTTCCCAGAGAGGGGAGACTGTCGCCATCAACAACACCATCAAGCTAGGCTTCATCAGGATCATCATCATCATCCACACCATCATATCCACCAGCACCATCATCATCACTCCGTTCCGCTGTAACAATTGTATTGGATATTGCTTTAGTTCTTAGGGGAAACTTTCCCGTTGTTAGTTACTATTGTAGTTGATGCTTGTGAGTGGAACCATTGGATTATTGTTTATGTTTAGATTGATATCCATTATCATATCATCTTTGATCTTGATCCATATGATGTCTTGTGAGTAGTTCATTGTGTTCTTGAGGACATGGGAGAAGTCATGTTGTTAGTAGTGAATCTGTGATGAGTTATTATTCAATGGTTTAGTATTTAAGTTGTGGTGCTATTCTTCTAGTAGTGTCATGTGAACGTCGACTACATGCCACTTCACAATTTATGGGCCTAGGGGGATGCATTTTTTATTTGGCTACTAATTATGGGGTTGCCGGAGTGACAGAAACCTGAATCCCCGTTAGGACACCTTTGCAGAAGGGAGCGTAGGATCTCAGAGTTTAAGTCTGTGGTTAGATTTATATCTTAATTACTTTCCTGTAGTTATGGATGTTTGTCAGGGGTTTAATCACAAGTATTTATTAGTCCTAGGAAGGGCAGCATGTTAGCACAGGTTCACCCACACAACACTTACAAACACCAAAGAAGAGTACTCAGCTATTTGAAGCGAAAGCACTTGACAGAATTCCCATGTGTCCTCGCGAACGTTTGGTCCTTATAAGTATTTCCACCGGCTTGTCCTTTGCTAATAAAGGATTGGGCCACTTGCTCTGTTTGTTCGTTACCTTCGTTACTTGCTCTTTGTTTTGTTGCCTTGTCAGAAAAAACCACTAAATATACGTTTGCTAAGTATTCACAGGGATTTCCTGCTCCATACCACTGTTCAGCACCTTCTGCTCCTCGTTGGGATCGACACTCCTATTTATCGAAAGTACTATGATACACCCCCTATACTTGTGGTCATCAACGGGGCCACAATGAGATCTTACTTTCACATGCATGTGTGGGTTACCATCCAAGAGCTATGCAATAAATTTCATGGGTGCCATGATCAAATTATCTGAAGGTCAAAAAGTGTCATGGGTCAAACACACAAGTAACATTTCTTAACTATGTACAGTTTTCCATGATGAAATTCTTATATATTTACATGTACCATTCTTTGGATTAGGTGGCAAAAGTTTAGGTTCTCTATAGAACAACCTACAATAATAATCCTTCAAATTGTCACATTGTTGGTTAAAGATCAATGGTTGCCAAAAGTAGAAAATCCTTCGGGCATAAATGAAGTGTCAATAAACCATGGAGAGGAGTGTCAATCCAATAAAGAAGTATGTGAACGACAATGACTCTCTTGTGGGTCAAGAAAGGGAGACACCCTTAGAACGACCACTCAGAAGGAAGAAGGTGAAGGACGCCGCAAAGCATGCAGTGGCATCATCAATCTCGATGCAAGAATCGTTTGTCGAAGTAGTGAATGAGTTAACTTGGAGTGGGAGGATAGTTTAGTTGAGGGATCAAAATAAGGATGGACGGTGGGCGAGCTTCATGGATTTGCAAGCGGAGAAAGTGGCTATGGCTACACACATTATGTCCATTGACACATAACATATTAGGCTTCATTCGATAGGGGTTGAATTCGACAATCTCAAAGTGAAATCGGCAAAACACGAGGCAAAAGTCGAAGCAGAGCAAGCGTGAATTGCATTTTTGGACTGGGAGACAAAGATCTTGACAAACAACACAAGAAAAATAGGCGCAAAGATGACGTATTGGTTTGATAAAGCTCGTACATGGATCTCTGCTCGCACCTATTTACTCCTACATATGTGACGCGAAGAAAAAATGTAACATGAATAAGAATGTAGGAAAACATTGAATTCTTCCAAACATTGCGGATTCAGCCATCGCGAGCCTGGAGCCACCAAACATTGCTAGTGTATTGCATATGCTTTGAACTTGTGCTTACCTATTAGATTGATGAGCCAACCAGTTCATTCAAAAGTTTGAATTGTTGGTGAAGTGCTTTTAATATATATTTCAACACATCCCCTCACTCAAAGCTGGACATATAGGAATACCGTAAGCATATAGAAGCCTTAAATGTAAGATCGATGAAACACCGCAACTATTTCACATCAATAGTGCATTGACAAGATCTTGAACTTGAGACATTTTTATTGTTATAACTTATTGAATTAATGCACTAGCTACTTAACTAAAAGTATGAACCGATGAAAAGGAATATTTCAACACTCTTCCCTATGTGTGACTCGGGGATGCCAAGATATGCATGAAGTCTTCAAAGGTATATGGCTCAAGAAGCTATACGTGAACAGTTAACTTGAACTAAGGGGATATGAGATTTTTTTTGATAAATTGTGAAATCGAGGACTCGAACTTAAGGCCTTATAAATTCCTACATGCCTCCACGGATAAATTGTAAAAGAGAGGATTCAAACTCTTCCATGCATGATTAAAAGTGTTGCGAGCAATAAAGTCTATTTGCTCAACGCTGGCATTGGTGATGGCATGTAACATGTAACATCCTAGCATTAGAGCTTAGAAATAAGCTGAACACAGATGTGTGCATAATTCATGCATAGAAAATCCGAATAATTTTCACGCTTTTGAACAAAACTTGTCAAAGTGATTGAAGCTCCTTTTAACTTGATGGAATTGAACTAGATCATCAAGTTGACTGTGATAAGTTTCAATATGACCTTTGCAAAAACCTTATTTTGGGTAAAGGAGATTTGATCTAAGGGTAGATCAAATGTAATATAAGTTAAAGCCTAATACATTACTTAATGATTTATATTTGATCCTTAAGTGATCATTCCATAGTGTTCATCACTACAATCCATGAATACCAAGCTATGGATATAATTCAAGTGACAAGAATGTAATAACTAACTCTTGACCTATTTTATCCTTATTTATATATATCATGTGGATCATGGTAATACTTAACCCTAACTATTTAGTTATATGGAGTAGGAAGGAAACCAATTAAAAGATCATTCACCACATATCTTTCTTTCCATATCAATCCTCATCATCTTTATTGAATCTTATTCTAATATTTGTTGTTACCAATGTTGAGTAATCAACTATTGGTTCACCAATTCTTAACCTATCAATTCTTGATCTATCAACTCTTGTACTTATCTTAGCATTCACTTAAGACCTATAAAGAAAGAAGTAGGAAGAGATAAGTAGAAATGCTAGATTTAAATATCATCTATAAGATGGGAGTGTTGGAAGAGAATTAAATCAATAGGATTATTGATGGAGTTAACTCCCTCCTGAAATGATAGAAGAGTATCTGAGGTAAAGATTACAAGGATGAATCTTGAAGATAGTTACCAAGAAGTAATCTTGTTGGATCAAGTAGTTATAGTTAATAAGTAATATCTTCTATTTAGTTAGAGGTACTGAGCAGATAATTATAATGCAATTGTAATGTTGTATTGATGAAGGCCTTGATTAGCCAACTGGAAACCTAAACCATAAACGATCAAAGGATTATAATAATCATGCTTTAGTCACCAAGATTGAATGCTTATATCATGTATAAGTGACATTGGTGGATAGAACATGATTGAACCCTAGTATAGATATATTATCCTAGGTTAGCCATGATAAGTCACCATGATATGATGTAAAGTTTGTATATAAGATACTAGAGTTAAGTAGATATAAGACAATGTAAATAAGCTGAAGCTAGAATAGCATGGAGTTATTGAAGTAGTGTTATTCCTCTTAAAGAATAGTAAGCTTTTGAGGAAAGTAGTTTGATATATACATCTACTGGAGTAATATTAGTGGTGGATGATTATGGAAGAGTATAAATGGAGTTAGAAGTAACTACTTATTGGATTGGAGATTATCAGCAGTAGAGTAGTTGCTATAACCAAGTATGAATATGAGTAGATTGTGAAAGCTTTAATGTCAAGCTTATTGGATTTATAAATATATTTAGAAGAATAAAAGGTGGATAAGAATATTCTTGTGTAGCAAAGCTCATCATGTTAACACATGATGATGGATAGGAAGAAGTAGAATATCTAGGAAAGGAATTCTTAAATTAGAAGTCTAGAATTGTGAATTATGGAAGATAGGAATTCTTGGTAAAACATTCAACCTTAAATCTGAAATCAAACTTATTATCTATTTCATCCATTGGATCAACCATCTTGTTTCTATAGCGGTTTATAGGAATATTTCACTATATCAGATCACTTAAGCACATCTTTGTCATTCCCAATTATCATCACCATATGTGCTTAGGAGTTATCTTTATCAATTCTTTTCCATCAGACATTCCAGATAATAACTTTCTATTTTAAAGGGTGGTATCATTAAAGATCATAAACATGAAGACAATATGTTTAGCCATTAATCTTTATTCACATCAACAAAAGAATATAAGTACATTAAGAACCCTAAACCCTAGGGTAAGTATTTAAAATTCAAACCCTAACTCATGTGTTACTAATAATAAAATATATACATTGATATTTCTTAAATTCATAAGAATAATATTAATCATATTAATTCCCTAGAACTTTATGTATCATATAATAAGAAAAGGATCACCATATATATATTTCTCTTCAAACTCTAAATTAATTAGAACTAAGTTTTATAAAGAAATAAGGAAATATCATATAATAAATCAATGGGTTATCATATAAAGGAAATTAATAACAAAGGCCCTTACAAATACTAGAAGGAAAGATATATATATAAGAAAATAAAGAAATGTAACATTATATAATAAAAGTTCACAAATTGATTCTAAATAACTTTATGATTGCTGCAAGTATTTAGCAAAGAAATTCCATTAAGAAAAGTTAAAACAATTGCTTAAATAAAAATATTGAAAAGAAAACAGAATATAGAAAATATAAAAGAAAAAGAAGAGAAATAGGTTAGCACAATCCTGGTCGTGGCCCATTTTCTTTCTTCTCTATCTGCTGCTCACGAGCAACTCACAACAGCCCAGTAGCGGCCCAGTAAGGACAACACTCAGTAACTATCTCTGGCTGACGGGTGGGACCGAAGAAGGACTGCGAATCAAGTCAGGAAAGTTCTAGGGGGTTTTCCAAAAAATGCCATCATTGTCTTCCTCCAGCTACAAGCAGCTCGGTGGCGATGCTGAGGCCGTCCGTCGCCGTCTTTGCGTCAAGATGCATGCCACCATCGCCAGGAGAGGATAAGGAGTCCACGGCGACGTCCCTGCTCGTTCTCATCCTCAATTCTCCCTATGAAGCCTCTATCTCGTTTTCCTCTTCCAAAACCAAAACCCTAGCCTTGACCGCCGATGCACGCCATTGTCCAGAGACCACCCCGGAGCCGTCCGAGGATGCTATGAGCTCCGTGTCATTGCCCTCGTCATCCTGGAGGAAGGAATCGAGCTGGGATGCACAGGATCGATCGAATCGAGACCATCTTCTCCGACTCCGACGGAGTTCATCGTCGACAATTAGACCGCTCCCAACCACCTCCGGCCTCGCCGAGCCCATCATCGTGTTCCTGGTGAGCTCACGAATCTCAAGCGCAACTTAGCTCGTACTCTTATGATCTCTAGCTTGTACGCATCGTTGAGTTCCGTGCGCCGCAGTCAGTCGTCGTCGTACTTCCTGTTCCGATGACCATCAGTGAGCGGCGCCACCCCATATGGGTTTTGCATACTCCACTCCATCGAAACCCTCGAGCCGCACCTCCCAGAAACCTCTCTGCCGCCGTTCCTGGTGCAATTCCGGTGAAGCTCCGGCGAGCACATGTGGCAGCTGATGTGGCCACGAGCCCATCTGTCTGTCTCTGTGGCTAGATTAGCTAAGAGTGTAAAAAGGAATTACTGGTCCACGCCAGCGTGGCACACCAACGTGGCCCTGAGCCCCACCTGTTTGTGGCTTCGGATAGATCCAGTATGGGTATAAAAAGTAAAATGGTTGTTTAGAAAAATTATTTAGAAAATGATTTAAGAAATGATTAAATTTTGTTTAATTGATAGCTTTTGTTTTACAATTCAGAAAAATATGTTTTATATATGAATTTTTTTAGAAAAATAAAATCTATAACATTAAACTATTATCAAACATTATTATGCCCACAATTTAAATGATTATTATTTAATAAAGATTTTATAAGTAATAACACTTTGATAATTCATATTTTAATATTAGTAAATGTTAAAAATATAAATAAAATACCAAAAATCTTAGAAAAATAAGAATTATAATATAAAATTATAATCATGCATTATTATTTCACTTAATTAAATATTTATAAAGTAATAAATCTTATAAAAATCATATCTTATTATTTACAAATCACAAAAATAAATGTAATGTACCAAAATAATCACAAAAACATTGCCTACATATTAAAAATATAATATTCCACTTTTGAGGTTAATAAAAATTTAAAAAACTTTAATAACTTAAATTTAACCATATTTCCTTAATCAATAATCCATATAAGGGTAAATAAAAATTGCTAATATTTCTAAAAATTAGCCAATTGAGTCTAATAAATAATATTAGTCTTAAATATTGTTAGTATGAAGTCAAAATTGTTCAAAACATTTTAAATACAATTTTATTGAATTATCATTCAACCATAAGTGTAGATTATTTTCTAAATAGATCCTTATTAAATATAAAATCCTTAAGAATAATTTGTAACTAAATAAAATATTTTCCATTACTTCAACTACAAGTTTATAAACATGTCAAAACACTATAGTGAATCCATAAGTAGTTAAATAATGATATCTCCTTGATTACAAATTATAACCATTCATTCACAAAAAGATAAATGATTATGTTCCATTATAAAATCAAGAAACCACTTCACCAAATAAAAGTATAACCATTCTTAAGTAACTTTAAGGAAACATTATAATATTATCAAGTACAATATCATAAGAATTACACCTTAAATCCATCCATGTTTTTAAAGTTAACTTTAGTCTACAAGAATTTAAGTATAATGCTAATGACTTTATTATGTGTTTTATAGTTACCTTTGGTCTATTTTATTAAACACCTAAAGCATCTCAATGTAGGGGTTCGTAGCATGGAAAACAAAAAATTTCTACCGCATGAACACACAATCAAGATCTAATCTATGATCAAGCCAAGATCTATCTACTAGATTGTAGCAACGAGTCGATAGAGGAACTCACCCTCGAAGATTCCAAAGCGGTTAACGAGAGCAGATTCTCGTGGGTGATGTAGTCGTACACTTGCCGATCTCAAGATCGCGTAGACGATCCTTCCGGCGCTGCGTTCCGGCAGCGCTCCCGCAGTCGGTCACACGTTCGGTACTCGACGAAGACCTTCCTCTCCCTTGTTCCAGCAGGCAGCGGAGGTTGTAGCACTCTCCTCGCGATTTCGGCAGCACAACGGCGTGGTACCGGAAGTAGAGGGGAGATCCCGCAGGGCTTCGCCTTAAGCCGGAGCGAGTATGGTGGAGTATGAGAAAGCTATTAGTGGTCTAGGGATTAGACACACCAATTAGAAGGCTCTAAACCAAAGGCTAGAGCAATTAGAAGCTCTAAACCAAAACGGCTCTAAACCGGAGATTAGAGGATAGGAACTTGTGTGTAGAGGAGGAGGCCCTGCCCCTCCTTTTATAGGTGGAGGGGATGGCGCGCCAGGGAAGGGGAGGGGAGTCCCTCCCCAACTCGGCCTAGGCTGGCCGCCGGCTTGGAGGAGAGGGACTCCTCCTCCAAGTTGGTTTCAACCTCCTCTTGCTTGTTTCCCACAGTTTCCTGTTTTAGCCGTTTGACTTTCAAACTGGCAGTTTGACTTTTCAGTTTTGGAACAGCAAGAACACTTAGTACATGATGCAATCATTCAATATGTAATGACACATTCATGTACCCTCCCCCCCCCCGGAGTGCCGGACAATCCGGAACCTTCTAGAACATTCCCGATGAAAACACCGGAATCATTTCCGAACTCCGAAACGGGACTTTCCTTATATGAATCTTATTCTCCGGACCATTCCGGATCACCTCGTGATATCCCGGATCCCATCCGAGACTCCGAACAACATTTGGTCTCTTTCTCATAATACCATAACTACTCAAAACAACGTCGAATCCTTAAGTGTGTCTCCCTACGGTTCGTGAATTATGCGAACATGATCGAGACACTTCTCCAAACAATAACCAATAGAGGAATCTGGAAATTCATATGGCTCCCACATATTTCTACGATTACTTTGCGATCGAATGAACCACTTACATACGATACCAATTTCCCTTTGTCTCACGATATGTTACTTATCCGAGGTTATGATCGTCGGTATCTCTGCATACCTAGTTCAACCTCGTTACTGATAAGTACTCTTTTCTCGTTCCCGTGATATGTGATCCCTTGTGAGCCAGTCACATGCTTGCAAGCTAATTGGATGACATTTCACCGAGAGGGCCCAGAGTATATCTATCCGTCATATGGATGGACAAATCCCACTCTTGATCCATGTGTTTCAACCAATACTTTCTGAACACTAAATGCCACCTTTATAGCCACCCTGTTACGGTGTGGTGTTTGATGACATCAAAACATCCATCCGGTAAAGGTGATATGCATGATCTCATGGTCGAAGGAATTAGGTTACTATGTATCAGAAAGCATATAGCAATTGAACTATTGAAATGACTTGATCTTTATGCTACGCTTATCTATAGGAGTATGTCCATCACATCATTCTCCTAATGATATGATCCTATTGTTAATAACATCTCTATGTTCATGATCAGGAAACCATGATCATATATTAACCAACAAGCTAGTTTAACAAGAGGCTTTACTAGGGACTCTTTTATGTTTACAAATCACACAAGTATTAATGTTTCCTGTTAATACAATTATAGCATGGTATGTAAACATTTATCATAAGTATGAAGATATGATAATAACCTACTTTATTATTGCCTCTTGGGCATATCTCCAACAGTCTCCCACTTGCACTAGAGTCAATAATCTAGTTTCAAACCTTTGTGTATTCAACACCTATGGCTTTCCAGTGTTGTATGTACACGATTGCTAGTGGTCAACTTATCTCCGGATCTGACACTTCCAGGTCTGTGTGTAATTGCATGTCTTTGCGTCTCTACGCATCACTCATTCTCTAATGAGATGGCTTCGTACAAATTTGGTCCTTTGGTGTGACCTTTAGTTCTTTGGGGTTTAAAACATGTTGATAATATTGTCGTACAATATATCTTCATAGTATTATCCCGCTGTGAACTACACCTAGTTTGATAACAAACTACTTGACACAAATGCCCTCTTTTGCTGCTAAAATAGCAGTCATATACTTAGCCTTTTGTTGTAGTATCTGTCACAATGTCTTAACTATGGAACTCATCCAAATCCATTATGGAACTTACTTTCCATTATATTGTGCCACCCTTAGTTTAGATTGAGATAAACTTAATTTGTACTTTGTGACAAAGCTAGTATCAATGTAGTACTTTTACAATGAACTAACCATCTATTTGTCACTTCTACAAATAATATACTCTTAGTTCTTCCAAAAGATCATAAGAATATCCTTACTATTGTCCAATGATCATCTTATGAATTATTCTGGTATATGCTCATAACATTTAGAGCATAGGACATATCTGGATTTGTACATATCACAGTATGATTGATATAAATATTCTTTGTGATTTCATACATCAAGTATCAATCTATACTTGATTATTTGTTTCACTTTACCAAATGTCAATACACTTGAATATATCATCAACATTGAACTCATTCAATCCTTTCTGTGCGACAAGAACCTCTCGTAGTTTCTATATTGAACTCATTCAATATCTTGTCTATGTACTTCTGGCACAACCATATTAGCGTCTATTGATGCCAAATATTTGGGTTTTGCCTAAGTCTTTCATCGGGATGAAATTCTTAATATGTGTTAATAAAAGATACATTATTTCCAATCAACAATATGTCTTCCACACACTATATTAGAAACATGTCTTAGCGCTCCCACTTAATTTCTTGCAAATGCAAGCATCTTCATTGTCTCTGATGAACTTTTAAACTCCTTTAACAGTTTCATCACAGTGAAGATTCCAACTCCGCGATGCTCACTTTAACCATTGAAGTTTGCATATGCTTTTAGCATCCTTTGAATTAACAAAACCCTATGGACCGTGTTATGCACATGTCCTAGGTAACAATTCTATTAGAAGAACTTGTTTTGTTTATTCAACTACCATATAACAAAATTATATGTAGTGGTTGCTACATTAATCCGTCTAGACTAAATATCGCTATGAAAGATCAAATCTTGTCATAGTCAACCTTTGAACATTGTTGTGAACTCTTTCCCAACATGTCGACTACTTCATAGATGTGAAACATCCATGTCTATTTCTTTATAGATCCAAATACGACTGTAAGGTCTTGTACCTTCCCAGAGGGTCTTTCAAGTTCAAATCTTGATCTCTCGTATATGGAACTATCACGGATTTTATGGCTTCAAGCCATTTTACGGAGTCAGGGCCCATCATCGCTTCTTTGCATGTAGTACGTTCATTATTCTTAAATAATGATTCAACCCTCAAATATTGGTATTTGATTGTTTACTCGACCTACTTGGTTCAATAGAAACTTTGACCTTCGTAATCACAACCTTTGAGGAACGTGAGCCATGAGCATTGTTGCTGCCTCCGGAACATTTTTTGGTGCTGCGCAACTCTGCACATATAGCTAAGGTTCTTTTAACCATATCAAAGTTCTATTGTCCTCCCACTTAACTTTTCACGAAAAATTCCTTCTAAAAGAAACTTGACGTTCTAAGTGACAAACACTTTTGTCTTCGGTGTTATGGAGGAATACTTAACAAAGACAAGTTCATCCGACTTTGGTTGCAAACATCTTTCTTATGCATAGCATACCAATGTTTAAGAAAGGACAACTTGGGTTTTATCCCAAACCATAACTTTATATGGTGTCATTTCAACGGATTATGATGAAGCTCTTTTCAGTGGAAAAACGGTAATCTCTAAAGCTTTTAATCTTTAAAATACAATGGCAGTTTTATGAATTACACCTTCGATCTTACCATGTCAAACAAGGTTTAATTACATATCTCGGATGCTCCATACCCTTATGGTGTTTCGGGAAATGCAAATCCACGGAACGATTCCTTAAATCTTAGGTATTATGCTAAACTTGTAACTCAAATATCTTCCTTTATGATCTTATCATAAACTATTTATATTCTTGTTACAATGATTTTGCACTTCATCTTAAAATCTTTGAACTTTTCAAATATTTCACACTTCATCCTTATTAAGTAAATATTCATATATTCACTCAAATTTTCGGAGAAAGCATATGAAGTTGAAATCCATCGCTCTTGACTACACATAATGGATTTCGTACAACAATATGTACAAGTTCCAATAAGCTAGTCATTCGTTCCCTTTTGGCCTATGAACGAAGTTTTAATTATCTCTAGGAAAGTTTCACAAGCGTCATTTGATCAAAAATCAAAAGACTCCAAAATTCCATCCACATGGAGTTTCTTCATGTTTTCTTTTCCAATATAATTTAAACGGCGATATCACTTCCTAAGTGATATTTCAATCAATTTGTCTTTCGACATTCTTAGCACTAGTTTTATGGATGTGATTTCTCCAACGAGATTTGTGAATCATCCATCTTTTATGGATTACGGCAATTATTTGAACAACCCTTTTGTTCTCATAATACCTGATAAAACAAATCTTGAAGGTAAGCTTTGATGTTTAATGAGCAACACAATAACCCTTTATTTGTTCTCGATGAACATCATCACATATTCTTTTGCTAGTTACTTAGGCCATTGTAGTTCATGAATTGTGTTGTTTCGTATGACGATTCACACCAACAAATTCAGTATCAAATACTTAAGAACCACATTGTTTAATAAGCAAAGAATATAGCCATAACATGTATAACATCTATATACTTAAACTGAACAATTCTAGTCTTTTCTTTTCTGCCATATACTTATGAGATTCTCTTTCAGTATTTCCTTTTCTGTTTGAAAGAATCTATCAACATCAATAGTGGAGTCATACATATGACACATAGTCCAAAGCATGTATAGTTAAATACCAATGTCTTTGGTCTTGCACTTTGAAGTAGATAGCCATCATCAAATGTTTGGTGTTCTTTTGAAATTCCTTTCTTTAGTAATCTCTTGGTGTAGTAAACATTTTACCTACATCAAATATTCACCCTTATCATGGAATCGTCCATGATCAAGCTACTTTTAGCTTACAACGATGAATTATGAGTATAATGTTGCTATCCAAAACCTTTTGGTGGATTAGGACAACAAATGTCTCCAACCTTTTGCAAATTCTCATCAAATATGAGAACATGACTTTTGCCATATTATACTCTATCATGTTGTAACCAATACTTTGTTTCAGATATCACAATATCTTCCACACATCATGGTTTCTGAAACAACTCTTTCAGATCCTAGATAACCTTGATATTAAGAGAATCCTTTGAATATCAAGAATCATGGATACAAACATGATACTTATATACTAACACTTGGAATTGTTACTCTTGATTTAATACTAATTATTAAACTTCATGGAGTAACCGGAACTTACTGAAAGTTTGCAATAAGACTTTTAAACTTTAGATTAACACTTAAAACAATACGATACCAGTTCGTAAAGTATCTAACCAGAATTCCATAGTTCTATCATCTCAATTATAACTAAGCGCAAGGTGGTAAACGGATGCCAATGACTACAACAATTATGCAAATTCACTTTGATTTAGTTTATGATAAATTGAGTTCTAATTAATAATTAAATTAATCTTGGTGAACTCCCACTCAAAACAATATCCCTCACATTGTTTTAGTGATCACACGAACCAAATCCACCACATCAAAACCGATCATCACGAGAGTTGATATAGCTTCAATGGCGAACAATCAACATGTTCATCATATCTACTATATGACTCATGCTCTACCTTTTGGTAATCCGTGTTCCTGAGGCCATGTCTGTACATGCTAGGCTCGTCAAGATCAAACCTTAGTTTCTGCATGAGCAAATCTGGCTTGCTCACGTTGTATACACTTGCAGAATCTAACACACCCGATCATCACGTGGTGCTTCGAAACAACAAGCTTTAGCAACGGTGCTAACTAAGGGTGAACACTTTATGACTTGATATTCATGTGCATGAGGGATCATCTTATAATGCTACCGTCGTCTACTAAGCAATACAAGATGCATAAAGGATTAACATCACATGCAATTCATAATATGTGATATGATATGGCCTTTCTTCTTTGTGCTTCCGATCTCCATCTTCAAGCACGAACATGATCTCCATCATTACCGGCATTGCATCAAGGTCAATGACGCCTCTCCATGGTTGTCATCCACCGGCTTCAACTATTACAACTACTTTGAATAGACACGCGGGTCTTAACAGAAATTAAAGACAACCATATGGCTCCTGCCGGTTGCCAACTTACAATAAGGAACATTGCATACATCATATATAATCACAATCATGGCCATATCACATCACTG
This sequence comes from Avena sativa, assembly GCA_916181665.1. Classification (NCBI taxonomy): domain Eukaryota; kingdom Viridiplantae; phylum Streptophyta; class Magnoliopsida; order Poales; family Poaceae; genus Avena; species Avena sativa. The sequence continues at coordinate 385,711,210 of OV702284.1, forward strand.
CACACCCCTGCAAAATAAAGTTAGACGCCTCTACTTTCTTTGCATGTTTTACGTGGTTTGGGGCTGTTAATAAGTGTCGTTCTAACTTACGAACATGAACCACAACATTGATACTAGTATTGTTAATCACCCGTTGTAAATTGGATCTTAACTATGCTAGGAGAAACAGGCACCCGCAAAGCCACTTATGCAATACAAGTTGCATGTCGAGCGTGGAGCAAGTCTCATGAACGATGTCATGTAAGGTTAGCCCGGGCCGCTTCATCCCAACATACCGCAAGATGCAAAGTACACAAGAAGCAATCAACAATAAAAGCATCAACGCCCACAATGACCATTGTGTTCTACTCGTGCAACAGATCTACATATAGACACGGCTCTGATACCACTGTAGGGGTTCGTAGCATGGAAAACAAAAAAATTCTACCGCATGAACACACAATCAAGATCTAATCTATGATCAAGCCAAGATCTATCTACTAGATTGTAGCAACGAGTCGATAGAGGAACTCACCCTCGAAGATTCCAAAGCGGTTAACGAGAGCAGATTCTCGTGGGTGATGTAGTCGTACACTTGTCGATCTCAAGATCGCGTAGACGATCCTTCCGGCGCTGCGTTCCGGCAGCGCTCCCGCAGTCGGTCACACGTTCGGTACTCGACGAAGACCTTCCTCTCCCTTGTTCCAGCAGGCAGCGGAGGTTGTAGCACTCTCCTCGCGATTCCGGCAGCACAACGGCGTGGTACCGGAAGTAGAGGGGAGATCCCGCAGGGCTTCGCCTTAAGCCGGAGCGAGTATGGTGGAGTATGAGAAAGCTATTAGTGGTCTAGGGATTAGACACACCAATTAGAAGGCTCTAAACCGAAGGCTAGAGCAATTAGAAGCTCTAAACCAAAACGGCTCTAAACCGGAGATTAGAGGATAGGAACTTGTGTGTAGAGGAGGAGGCCCTGCCCCTCCTTTTATAGGTGGAGGGGCTGGCACGCCAGGGAAGGGGAGGGGAGTCCCTCCCCAACTCGGCCTAGGCTGGCCGCCGGCTTGGAGGAGAGGGACTCCTCCTCCAAGTTGGTTTCAACCTCCTCTTGCTTGTTTCCCACAGTTTCCTGTTTCCCACAGTTTCCTGTTTTAGCCGTTTGACTTTCAAACTGGCAGTTTGACTTTTCAGTTTTGGAACAGCAAGAACACTTAGTACATGATGCAATCATTCAATATGTAATGACACATTCATGTACCCTCCCCCCCGGAGTGTCGGACAATCCGGAACCTTCTAGAACATTCCCGATGAAAACACCGAAATCATTTCCGAACTCCGAAACGGGACTTTCCTTATATGAATCTTATTCTCCGGACCATTCCGGATCACCTCGTGATATCCCGGATCCCATCCGAGACTCCGAACAACATTCGGTCTCTTTCTCATAATACCATAACTACTCAAAACAACGTCGAATCCTTAAGTGTGTCTCCCTACGGTTCGTGAATTATGCGGACATGATCGAGACACTTCTCCGAACAATAACCAATAGAGGAATCTGGAAATTCATATGGCTCCCACATATTTCTACGATTACTTTGCGATCGAATGAACCACTTACATACGATACCAATTTCCCTTTGTCTCACGATATGTTACTTATCCGAGGTTATGATCGTCGGTATCTCTGCATACCTAGTTCAACCTCGTTACTGATAAGTACTCTTTTCTCGTTCCCGTGATATGTGATCCCTTGTGAGCCAGTCACATGCTTGCAAGTTAATTGGATGACATTTCACCGAGAGGGCCCAGAGTATATCTATCCGTCATATGGATGGACAAATCCCACTCTTGATCCATGTGTTTCAACCAATACTTTCTGAACACTCAATGCCACCTTTATAGCCACCCTGTTACGGTGTGGTGTTTGATGACATCAAAACATCCATCCGGTAAAGGTGATATGCATGATCTCATGGTCGAAGGAATTAGGTTACTATGTATCAGAAAGCATATAGCAATTGAACTATTGAAATGACTTGATCTTTATGCTACGCTTATCTATAGGAGTATGTCCATCACATCATTCTCCTAATGATATGATCCTGTTGTTAATAACATCTCTATGTTCATGATCAGGAAACCATGATCATATATTAACCAACAAGCTAGTTTAACAAGAGGCTTTACTAGGGACTCTTTTATGTTTACAAATCACACAAGTATTAATGTTTCCTGTTAATACAATTATAGCATGGTATGTAAACATTTATCATAAGTATGAAGATATGATAATAACCTACTTTATTATTGCCTCTTGGGCATATCTCCAACACTCAAGTCCAAATTATTCAAGCAAGCACAAACAACATCAATCACATTTGATTAACCACAAAGATTGTTTAAACCTTAGTAAGGAAATCTTCTCTTCAAAAGTTATTAGTTTTTCCACTTTAGTCAACATATGACTAGTAGTCATAATCACATTACTTTATACTTTGCTTGTATACGTAGGATTGATAACACTTAAGTTCTTTATAAGTGACATTACTTATAAAGTAAAAATTTGAAGATAACAATTATAGTATAAGCAATCTTGAGTAGCATTTCACATTTGTGTGTATCTCATTGTTTTATGATATTATAATTACATGTTGTTTGACACACAATCACAAGCCTTAATAAGAAGCACAAATATGGAACTTATCTAAAAGGACAACACATTCTAATAGGAACCATTTCCAGTTTCCAAAACCAAGAGCAACGTTATCCTCGGGATTCGAGTTTATCAAATTGCATTATATTACTTATGCATAATAGCATCTTGCTTCTTTAAGCATTAGTCCTTATCGGACCAATGATGCTGATTTTTGATATTAGATCTTATATTGTCTTGAAGACCATGAGTGCATAATCTTGAAATCACAAAAGGCAAGTTCACACTTTCTCATGTCCTTTGGTTATTTTCTGTAAAGTATTTTACAAATCCAGTGTTGTCATCACCTGCATTTGAAAAAGGTCAGAAAACACTATTTTCATAATAATGTGATTATAGGTTATTTACCATGAGGTAATAACCTACTATGAAAGTTCCAATGGTAAAGGAACATATTATCTAGGACTTAACAACCAATGTCGCCAGTGACTCTTGCGCTGTATATTGCGTTTACCATGAGATTTGGAATGGGACGGAGAAGTCAGTTGTATCTTTTCCCTCTCGCATGGATCCGGATGTGAAGGTCGTGTCTGGTATCTCCGTAGTGTGCATTAATTAGTAATTCGTAGGAGATATGCAACATATGGGTGGGAACCCTCAACGTCCCACGATAGTTCGGGCATCTGAACAGTCTGTACTACCAATTGTCGTAATTCAATAGGTGGGCTGGCGTACACCAAGGAGACATGCGGGGTCACGGAGAAGGAAGTGATTGGCTTGGATCTTAGACTGGGCCCCATACCAAGGAAGTGTGGACAAGATCATGACTTGGTTGTGCAACAAGGCTAAGGTCTCTCATGGGTAAATTAACGCACATCTGCAGAGTGTAAGAACTATAACTTGTTACTATCTGTTCCGGGAAGGAGCTACGAACGCGGAGGGAAAGTAACTCCATGAAAGTTCTGGTAAACCCGTGAAGGCTGACGAACATAGCTTTTCAGAATAAAAGCAACCTTTGAAGAAATGTTTACGAAAACCTACATTGCCTACGACCTATGGTCTGTGGCTGTAGATATAGTGCATCAGACACTCCTTTTCTAGTGAACTTGCTGAGTACGCTCGTACTCAACGTATCTTATTAACCCTTGCTAGATTCTGAAGCCAATACAGATGACGTCTACATCAACTTGTACTCGAGGAAGACTTCATCAACAGCTCAAGTTCTTCAATGAAGGCAAGAAAGTCAATGTATACATCAACTCCTGTGAATACGAAGTTACTGATTAGATAGGAATATAATCTATAACCATAGAACCTACTTCTGTAGAGTATTGCAATAGCCGCAATACAAGCCCAAATAGTTCAGGTACTAGACTATTAGTATATTAGTTATGCGTTGTTTATTTCTGATTCTTCTTTGTAAGAAGTTTCTTTCTCTCTCTTTAACCTAGAGTGTTCTCTGGATCTTGTGTAAATAGTTGAGTTGTAACCTATAGTCATGTCTTGGACCTGCTGTGTTACTGTTGTACCACTCTGAGGGATGTAATACTAGTGAACGGTGTTTCATTGGTGTTATGTCAACGACTATAGTGTACTACATCATGCAGTGGTATGCTGGGTCACCGCAACTAGTATCAGAGTATATGCTTTACCTTAGGATTGAAACCCTTTTAGGAAGATATGTAGGTTGGATAGTGACTATAGGATCCATCTATAGGGTTCGCAGCATAGAAAACAAAAAAATTCCTACGATGGGAACTATGTACCAAGATCTATCTACTAGATACAAACAACGGGCGGATGTACATCCGTAGAGAACATACCCTTAAAGACCGACAAAGCTTAACGAGTCCAAACTCGTAGTTGATGTAGACGATCTCTTGCCGATCTCAAGATCGAGAGGAAGTCCTAGCGCCGCAAAACAGCAGCGCATCCGTGCTCGCACACACGTTCGAGGCACCGAGCAACCTCCGCCTCCTCGCTCCAGCGATGCAGCGGAAGCACAACTCTTTCTTGTCGAATAGCCACCGGGAACATGTATCTCGCTAGTCCGAGACCATGGGGAATAAATTCTAGAGGGAGAGAGAGATCCTTCACGAGGAGGTGTGAGTGATAAGTGAGAGGAGGGGCTCCTTATATAGAGGAGGGGGTCAGCCCAAGGGGGCATGGCCGCCGGCCATGGAGGGTGCCCCCAGCTCTCCCTCATTCATGTGGGTGGACACTCCACTCACAAAATGGCCCTTCAATTTTCTCCACTCAAAAACCCACTCAAATTCCCATTAAATTTCCACCAAATTTAATGCAAACTCTCATTAAATAAAACTCTTTTATTTTATTCAGATTTTTGTCAATTACTTTAATGACAAACATTCACAAATAACCCCTTGCTAGAATTCTATTTCACATGCATAACCACTTTATGCAATTTCTCCCGAAAACCTGTTTCGGTATCTAGTGAAATAAATTCCTGCGCTTGTTCATTCTTTCGGCATGAAACTTTTGCTCCAATTGGATGTCGGTGTCTCTTAAGTGTGTCACCCTACGGTTCGTGAATAATGCGGACATGATCGAAACCCCTCTCAGATCAATAATCAGAAGCGGAATCTGGAGACCCATACTGACTCCCACACATTCAACGATGACTTTCTTGTGATCGTTGGAACCTTTTACGCTAATATCTTAATCCTTTTGTTTCGCGATATATTACATGTCCGAGATTCGATCATCGGTATCTCCATACCTACTTTGATCTCGTTACTGGCATGCACTCTTTTCTCGTTCCCGTGATATAACATTCTAGTGATCAAATCACTTGCTTGCAAGCTAATCAATGTGATATCACCGAGAGGGCCCAGAGCATATCTATCCGTCATCGGGATGAAAAAATTCCACTATCGATCCATGGGCCTCAACATAACACTTTAGTAGTTCTGAACCCATCTTTATAATCACCATGTTACGGTGTGACGTTTGATGTTATCAAGAAACTCTTCCAGTGTTAGTGATTGACATGATCTCATGGTCTAAGGATTAGGATCACTTCGTAAGTTGTTATAGCAATATAAACTCAATGACTTTGATCGTAATGCTATACTTCGGATGAATGTTCATCACATCATTACACTAATGTTGTGACCTCGTTATTAACAACATCCAATGTCCATGATCAGGAAACTTTGATCATCTTGTTAATCAACGAGCTAGTTTATAAGAGAGGCATAACTAGGAACTTCCTTTTTGTTTATTAAACACACATGTATTAACGTTTCCGTATTAATAAAATTATAGCATGCAAAATAAACATTTATCATAAATAAGGAATACGATAATAACCACTTTATTATTGCCTCTCGGGCATATTCCCTTCAGTCTCCCACTTGCACTAGAGACAATAATCTAGTTTGAAAACTTTGCGTATTGAACACATATGGCTTTCCGGTGTTCCATATACGCGATTGTAAGTGGTTAACATAATCTACGGATCTGACGCTTCAGGTCCGTGTGTATTTGCATGTCTTTGCGTCTTCACGCATCACTCATTCTCCAATGAGATGGCATTGTATAAATTTGGTCTTTCGGTGAGACCTTTAGTTCCTTGGGGTTAAATCATGTCTATACTATTGTCATACAATATATCTTTAGTGTTAGCCCGTTGTGAACCACACCTTAGTTTGATAACAAACTTCTTGACACAAATTCCCTCCTTTGCTGCTACTATAGCAGTCATATACTTAGCCTTTTTGTTGTAGTATTCGTCACAATGTCTTAACTATGGATTTCATCCAAATCCTTCATGGAATCTTCTTTCCATTACATTGTGCTACCCATAGTTTAAATTGATATAAACTTAATTTGTATCTTGTGACAAAACTAGTATCAACGTAATGCTTTACAATGAACTATTTGTAATTGTTTGTCACATCTACACAAATATATTCTTAGTTCTTCGAAAAGATCACAAGAATATCCTTACTATAGTCCAATGATCATTTTATGATTCATTCTGGTATATGCTCATAACACTTAGAGCATAGGACATATCTGGATGTGTACATATCATGGTATGATTGATCAAAACATCCTTGTGATTTCACTCATCAAGTGTCAAATCACTTGAATCTTGTTTCACTTATCAAGTGTCGATACACTTGAATCTTGATTCAATTCTTTTCCATGCAATAAGAACTGTTTCTTGTCGTTTCTATATTGAACTCCTTCAATATCTCATATATGTATGTTTGGCACAACCATATTGGCGTCACAGTCTATCCACTATAGACATTCACGCTAAATATTCGGGTTTTGCCTAAGTATTTCATCGAAATGAAATTCTTAACCTTTGTCAATAAAAGATACATCATTTCTAATCAACAAGATGTCCTCGACATAATGTATTAGAAATATGTCTCAGCGCTCCCACTTAATTTCTTGCAAATACAAGCATCTTCATCGTCTCCTGATGAAAACTCCTTTTCATTAAGGTGAAGATTCCAACTCCGCGATGCTTACTTCAACCATTGAAGTTTGCATGCCCTTTTAGCATCCTTTGAATTTTAACAAAACCCTTTGGACCGTGTCATGTACACGTCCTAGGTAACTATTCTATTGGAAGAATTTTGTTTTGTTTATTCATCTACCATATACCAAATTATATGTAGTGGTTGCTACTTTAATCCGTCCAGACTAAATATCGCTATGAAAGATCAAATCTTGTCATAGTCAACTCTTTGAACATTGGAGTAAAATACTTTACGACATGTCGACTATTTCATAGATGTGAAACATCCATGTCTGTTTCTTTATAGATCCAAATATGACCGATAGGTTTTTACACCTTTCCGGAGGGTCTTCCAAGTTCAAAACTTGATTTCTCGTGTATGGAACTATCACGGATTTTTTGGCTTCAAGCCATTCGACGGAGTCAGGGCCCATCATCGCTTCTTTGCATATAGTCGGTTCATCATTGTCAAACAATAATGATTTACTCTCAAATCTTAGTATTTGATTGTTTATCCGACCTACTTGGTTCAATAGGAACTTAGATCTCCGTGACCACAACCTTTGAGGCACATAAACCATGATCATTATGGCTTCCTCCGAAACGATTTCCGGCACTATGCAACTCAGCACATATAGCTAAGGTTCGTTAACCTTATCAAAGTTCTATTGTCCTCCCACTTAACTTTTATGAAAAATTCCTTCTTCAAGAAACTTCATGTTTCAAGCGACAAACCCTTTTGTCCTTGGTGTTATGGAGGAATAACCAATTGTTATTCGAAATAACCTACAAAGACATGCTCATCCGACTTCGGTTGTAAACATCTTACTTATGTTTAGCATACCAAAATTTAAGAAATGACAACTTGGGTTTTAACCCAAACCATAACTTCCATGGTGTCATTTCAACGGATCAAGATGGAGCTCTTTTCAGTGTAAAAGCGGTAGTCTCTAAAGCTTTAATCTTTTAAAACATAATGGCAGTTTTATAAATAACACCTTTGATCCAACCATGTCAAACAAGGTTTCATTACAAATCTCAAACACTCCATATTCCTATGGTGTTTCGGGATATGTAAATCTAGGTGTTTTGCTAAACTTGCAACTCAAATAAATCCCTTTATGATAAAATCATAATTCATTTATTTTCTTGTTACACTTGTAACTCAAACAAATCCCTTATGATAAAATCATAAACCATCTATTTTCTTGTTACAATGATTTTCCACTTCATCTTGAAAGTCTTCGAAACGTTTTTCAAATATTTCATACTTCTTTCTCATTAAGTGAATATTCACTCAAATTTCCGGAGAAAACATATGAAGTTGAAACCCATTGCTTACAACTATACATAATGGACTACATACATTGATATGTATAAATTCCAATATTTTAGTCGTTCGTTCTTCTTTGGCCTTTGAACGAAGTTTTAATTATCCCTAGGAAAGTCTCAGAAGCGTCACTTGATCAAATCAAAGACTCCAAAAATCCATGAGAATGGAGTTTCTTCATGTTTTATTTCCAATATAATTTAAATAGCGATGTCACTTCATAAGTGATCTTTCAATCATTTGTCTTGTGACATTTTAGCATTAGGTTTTATGGATGTGATTTCTCCAACTAGATTTGTAAATCATCCATCTTATATGGAATACGGTAATTATTTGAACAACCTTTGTTCTCATAATACCTGATTCAAATAATAATTATTAAAACAGATCTTGAAGTCAAGCTTTGATGTCAACGAGAAATACAAACAACGGTTTGTTTGTTTTCGATGAACATCATCACATATTCTCTTGCTAGTTACTTAGGACATTGTGGTTCATGAATTGCATCATTCTGTATGAAAATTCATACCAACCAATTCGGTATCCAATACCCAAGAACCAAATTGTTTAACAAGTAAAGAATACAACCATAACATGTATATCAACCATATACCTAAATTGGATATTTCCAATCTTTTCTTTTCTGCCAAATATATTTTATAGATTCTCTTTCAGCATTTCCTCTTTCTTTTTAAAAGAATCTATCAACATCAAAAGTGGCGCCATATACATGACACATAGTCCAAAGCGTGTATATTCAAATAATAATACCTTTGGACTTGCACTTTGAAGTAGATCACCATCATCAAAATGATCGGTATTATTTCAAAATCCATTCTTTAGTAATCTTTTAGTGTAGTAAACACTTTACATACATCTTATATTCATCCTTATCATGACGACTTTCATGATCAAGCTACTATAGCTTATAAAGGCGAATCGTGAGTATAACATTACTTTCCAAAACCCTTTTGGATGATTAGGATGTCTAGCATCTCCAACCTTCGTAAATTCTCATCCAATATGAGAACATATATTATACTCTATCATATTGCAACCAAAAAATTGTTTCAGATATCGTTATATCTGCCACACATGATGGTTTCTGAAACAATTCTTTTAGCTCCTAGATAAACTTGATATTAAAACAATCAAGAATCATGGAGGCAAACATGATACTTAAGATACTAACACTGGAATTGTTACTCTCGATTTAATACCAACTATTGAATTTCACGGAGTAAATAGAGTTTGCTGAAAGTTTGCAATAGGACTTTAAACTTTAGATTGACACTCAACACAATACGATACCAGTTCGTAAAGTATATATCCAGAATTCTATAGTTTTATTATCTCAATTACAACTATGCATAAGGTGGTGAACGAATGCCAATGACTACAACAAATTATGCAAATTCACTTTGATTTAATTTATGATAAATCGAGTTCTACTAATCCAAATTAGAAATGAACTCCCACTCAAAAACGACATCCCTCATGTCTTTTTGGTGATTACATGAACCAAATCCACTACACCAAGTCTGATCATCACGTGAGTCGGTGTAGCTTCAAAGGCGAGCATCCATATGGTCATCATATCAAAACATATGACTCATGCTTAACCTTTCGGTCCATGTTCCGAGGCCATGTCTGTACATGCTAGGCTCGCCAAGCAAGAACCTTAGTATTCGCGTGTATAACTGTCTTACACCCGAGATATGCTCATGGATTCAAGTACACCCGATCATCACGTGATGTCTTGAAGCGACGAAACATTGTAGGTGCATACTTAAGTAAGAACACATTCTTATCTTGATATCTAAATGAGGGATCATCTTATTATGCTAATAAAACGCCAAACAAGCAATATAAGATGCAATCAAACATCACATGTTTGTAAGTGAAATGATATGGTTCCCGCATATGATCTCCATCATGTGCACCGTGGTATGATCACTATCATACCTTTATGTGTAAGGCCAAGGTCTATGGAACTTACACGTTATGTGTGTTGTAAGAGTATCATCTCATACTTCTACTTACAACATTACCATATCATAACACTAACCCAGCAACAATCTAAACTAGACGCCTCTAATTTATCCATTGCAAGTTTTATGTGGCTTAGGGCTTTCGAAGATAGAATCGTTCTTACCTACGAACATGAACCACAACAAGGATAACCAAATTGTTGACAACTCGTTGCAAATTAGATATTGACTATAGTAGGAGAGACAGACACCCGCTAGCCACTTATGCAAAACTAGTTGCATGTCAAGCGTGGAACAGGTCTCATGTGCGAGGACATGTAAATTTTGTCCGGGCCGCTTCATCCCACTATGCCACCAATATCCAAAGTACAACTAATAAGCAATAAAATGATCATCATCACCCACATACTCATTTGTGTACTACCCTTGCAAAGTATCTACGCATAGATCCGGCTCTGATATCACTATAGGGTTCGCAGCATAGAAAACAAAAATTTTCCTACGATGGGAACTATGTACCAAGATCTATCTACTAGATACAAACAACGGGCGTATGTATATCCGTAGAGAACATACCCTTGAAGACCGACAAAGCTTAACGAGTCCAAACTCGTGGTTGATGTAGACGATCTCTTGCTGATCTCAAGATCGAGAGGAAGTCCTAGCACCGCAAAACAGCAGCGCATTCGTGCTCGCACACACGTTCGAGGCACCGAGCAACCTCCGCCTCCTCGCTCCAGCGATGCAGCAGAAGCACAACTCTTTCTTTCCAAATAGCCACCGGGAACATGTATCTCGCTAGTCCGAGACCATGGGGAATAAATTCTAGAGGAGGAGAGAGATCCTTCACGAGGAGGTGTGAGTGATAAGTGAGAGGAGGGGCTCCTTATATAGAGGAGGGGCAGCCCAAGGGGGCATGGCCGCCGGCCATGGAGGGTGCCCCCACCTCTCCCTCATTCATGTGGGTGGACACTCCACTCACAAAATGGCCCTTCAATTTTCTCCACTCAAAAACCCACTCAAATTCCCATTAAATTTCCACCAAATTTAATGCAAACTCTCATTAAATAAAACTCTTTTATTTTATTCAGAATTTTGTCAATTACTTTAATGACAAACATTCAAAAATAACCCCTTGCTAGAATTATATTTCACATGCATAACCACTTTATGCAATTTCACCCGAAAACCTGTTTCGGTATCTAGTGAAATAAATTCCTGCGCTTGTTCATTCTTTCGGCATGAAACTTTTGCTCCAATTGGATGTCGGTGTCTCTTAAGTGTGTCACCCTACGGTTCGTGAATAATGCAGACATGATCGAGACCTCTCTCAGATCAATAATCAGAAGCGGGATCTGGAGACCCATACTGACTCCCACACATTCAACGATGACTTTCTTGTGATCGTCGGAACCTTTTATGCTAGTATCTTAATCCTTTTGTTTCGCGATATATTACATATCCGAGATTCAATCATCGGTATCTCCATACCTAGTTTGATCTCGTTACTGACATGCACTCTTTTCTCGTTCCCGTGATATAACATTCTAGTGATCAAATAACTTGCTTGCAAGCTAATCAATATGATATCACCGAGAGGGCCCAGAGCATATCTATCCGTCATCGGGATGAACAAATTCCACTCTCGATCCATGGGCCTCAACATAACACTTTAGTAGTTCTGAACCCGTCTTTATAATCACCCTGACGTTTGATGTTATCAAGAAACTCTTCCAGTGTTAGTGATTGACATGATCTCATGGTCTAAGGATTAGGATCACTTCGTAAGTTGTTATAGCAATATAAACTCAATGACTTTGATCGTAATGCTATACTTCGGATGAATGTTCATCACATCATTACACTAATGTTGTGACCTCGTTATTAACAACATCCAATGTCCATGATCAGGAAACTTTGATCATCTTGTTAATCAACGAGCTAGTTTATAAGAGAGGCATAACTAGGAACTTCCTTTTTGTTTATTAAACACACCTGTATTAACGTTTCCGTATTAATACAATTATAGCATGCAAATAAACATTTATCATAAATAAGGAATACGATAATAACCACTTTATTATTGCCTCTCGGGCATATTCCCTTCACCATCTTATCTAAACCAAATGATCTTATGACTGGTGAGGAGTATCCACTTGAGGATAAACTTTGTCACTAGATACTTAAGTCATTCTTTCTTAGGAGTAATCATTTTATCTTTTCCCAGTAAAGTGTTATCTAGTGTCTTCCAAAGGAAATATAAGCTACCTAGATACTGTAGGAAAGCCAATTGGTCACAGTAGATTAGGATCAAGTTTAAGATATCAATTGAAGTAGTTTAAATGGTGTAGCCTAACCCTAGAATTCATGTAAGTCAGTGGAATCTTATGGTTAGTTGATAACCAAAGACAACATGATGAATATCATTAGGATAAATATTGATGTAATGAGTAGTAATCATGTGGGATTCATTTGAGGATTCTACGTGATGAAGTGAAATTATGTTAATACTTAATGATAGGGTAGTGAGAAACAAATTCATCATGGTTAGATTAGCTCTTAAATCATGATGAATAGGTAAAACATAACAAGATCATGGTGAGATTAGCTCTGAAACCATGATGAGAGTATAATTATGATAAGAAATTAGTAAATTAGCCTGAAGTAGAGGTAAGGAAATAATATGGTAGAACTATGATAGAAGTCATAGGTGCCACAAATTTGTGATAACCTTCCATTTTAGGGGGTTCAATAGAAACTTATTAGTCCTTTTGAGAGATCATGTGAAGTTAGTTATTAATAAATAACGATTTGGTTATAACCAGTCATTCCAAATGTGAGACAAAAGTATAGTCAAAACCCAATTGAGACCACTTTGCTTAAAAATTATGTTGTTGCAATTGAGCAATTTGGGTAAATTACGAGGCAAAAAATAGTTTGACCCTATGTGCTAAGTATCACAACGTAAACCTATATGAGGAGGTGTCATATACTCACAACTAAGCCTGAATTCTAGAGATGTTATACAACTATTATATTCCGGGCTTAGAATATTGTGTGTTATATGTACCACATTTGGATTTCTTGTTTTTACTTGGATCTTCTTGTTGACTAGATCTGTACATGAAGTTTGACTTGGTGTGCAAATGCATGTTGCAACATCCAGTTACTACTTGATGTTATAGACCTAGATAGGAATGGGAATTCGTGTAAGGGAGTGACAATTTTCAAAGATCAAGATGAAGACTTACATGAAGAATGAAGCAAGTATAAGGAGTATCAACGCAATTTTAAGGATGGATCGAGTTCAAATCATTACTAAACAGTAACAAGAAGGAAGACTAGTGTAGAAGATGTATGGAGCAACAAAAAGTAATAAACTTAAAGTTCACCCAAAATAGGTGATGTTGCTAAGAAGCTAATGAAGTAGTAGTATCTATTTCATGGAAGCATCATGAATTAGTACAAAGAAGAAATTTTGGAACCAAAATGGTATTCAAGCTCTGACAATTCAGAGAGAATGCCAGAATTGTGTCGGAAACCGTAGGGTAATACATACACCCTAGGATGGTTCGCAGCTGGTATCTTGTCCACAGTTGGTATTTGGTTGACTTAGTTAATCAGATCATCTTAAGTGTTCCATAAAGAGCATAAAACTTGGCCTAAGCTAAGTAAGACATAAAGGAGTATAAAAATTAAAGCGACCGTCTTTCGAGACACTTCACGAAGTCAGGCCTATCAACACGAAAATGTCCAAACAGTAGTAAGACAAATAATGTTGGAAGATTCATTTCGGAGATCCACAATTGTGTGGGTATACGGAAAGTTCTTTCGTGAAACCTTAAAGAGGTATAGTATAAGCTGAACAGAGACCATAAAAGCCAATGGTTAGCAAATATGTAGTTTAGAGACCATTAGTAACCCTAAGGGGGAGAGTAAACAAAAGTGGAAGTATTGCTATCTAAGTTTCCAAATAAAAGTTGGAGAAGAAGTACTAACCTATGACAATATTAAGCCTTATTTTCATAAGGTTAAAAGAAGTCACCATTATTAAAGTACTTTCGGAAGTATGTTTGGATGAAAGATCGAAGTTACTTCAAGACAATAGGACTCAAACCTAAAGCTAATTATAAAAGTAAGTTGTAAAAGTACTTAAGGTAATAACAAAAGATTATCAAAAGCTTGATAAGGTGAAAGCTTAAATGTGATAAAATAGAATAGACCTAACAGACTAATTCTAAAATAAACAACTCTTAAGTGATCCTTAAGAGAGAATAAAGCACAGTCAATTAGATATGTGTAGAGGAACAAGAAATTCCAATGGGTATGGACTAAATGAGTTCAAATCCAATCTTGGAAGGATTACCACCTTGATCCATACAATGACAAATCAAAGATTAGTCTTTTGGCCACAAATATTGTCTAATAGAGTTAAAAATCTTGTTTTAGTGAGACTTCCTAGACCTTACATAGTATAGTAAGGAACTTCGATGATTAAGTGAAAGGAATTGGATTAGGATATCTAATCAGGATAAGGAACTAAAGAAGAGACCCCAAATTAAGGAGTTGTAATAAGTACATATCTCTAAAGGAGGATTGTAAAAGGAACTTTGAAGGATTGAGACAACAAATTGGAGATTCAAAGTATGATGAGAATACAAGGAAAAGATTTGGATATGGAATACTACAATGAGTCCCATTAAGGTTACCATGCAGTTGAGCAATGCCGTAACCAATACAGAACAATTCCTCATTCTGAAACGAAATAGTATACAAACTTCGAGGACGAAGTTTATTTTAAGGGGGAGAGTCTGGAACATCCCAGCATTAGAGCTTAGAAATAAGCTGAACACAGATGTGTGCATTGCATTCATGCATAGAAAATCCGAATAATTTCGCGCTTTTGAACAAAATTTGTGAAAGTGATTGAAGCTCCTTTTAACTTGATGGAATTGAACTAGATCATCAAGTTGACTGTGATAAGTTTCAATATGACCTTTGCTAAAACCTTATTTTGGGTAAAGGAGATTTGATCTAAGGGTAGATAAAATGTAATAGAAGTTAAACCCTAATACATTATTAATGATTTATATTTGATCCTTAAGTGATCATTCCATAGTGTTCATCACAACAATCCATGAATACCAAGCTATGGATATAATTCAAGTGACAAGAATGTAATAACTAACTCTTGACCTATTTTATCCTTATTTATATCTACCATGTGGATCATGGTAATACTTAACCCTAACTCTTTAGTTATATGGAGTAGGAAGGGAACCAATTCAAAGATCATTCACCACATATCTTTCTTTCCATATCAATCCTCATCATATTTATTGAATCTTATTCTAATATCTGTTGTTATCAATGTTCAGTAATCAACTATTGATTCACCAATTCTTAACCTGTCAATTCTTGATCTATCAACTCTTGTCCTTATCTTAGCATTCACTTAAGACCTATAAAGAAAGAAGTAGGAAGAGGTAAATAGAAATGCTAGATTTAAATATCATCTATAGGATGGGAGTGTTGGAAGAGAATTAAATCAATAGGATTATTGATGGAGTTAACTCCCTCCTGAAATGATAGAAGAGTATCTGAGGTAAAGATTACAAGGATGAATCTTGAAGATAGTTACCAAGAAGTAATCTTGTTGGATCAACTAGTTATAGTTAATAAGTAATATATTCTATTTAGTTAGAGGTACTGAGCAGATAATTATAATGCAACTATAATGTTGTATTGATGAAGGCCTTGATTAAACAACTGGAAACCTAAACCATAAAGGATCAAAGGATTATAATAATCATGCTTTAGTCACCAAGATTGAATGCTTATATCATGTATAAGTGACATTGGTGGATAGAACATGATTGAAGCCTAGTATAGATATGTTATCCTAGGTTAGCCATGATAAGTCACCATGATATGATGTAAAGTTTGTATATAAGATACTAGAGTTAAGTAGATATAAGAAAGTGTAATTAAGCTGAACCTAGAGTAGCATGGAGTTATTGAAGTAGTGTTATTCCTCTTAAATAATAGTAAGTTTTTAAGGAAAGTAGTTTGATATATACATCTACTGGAGTAATATTAGTGGTGGATGATTATGGAAGAGTATAAATGGAGTTAGAAGTAACTACTTATTGGATTGGAGATTATCAGTAGTAGAGTAGTTGATATAACCAAGTATGAATATGAGTAGATTATGAAAGATTTAATGTCAAGCTCATTGGATTTATAAATAGATTTAGAAGAATAAAAGGTGGATAAGAATATTCTTGTGTAGCAAATCTCATCATGTTAACACACGATGATGTATAGGAAGAAGTAGAATATCTAGGAAAGGAATTCTTAAATTAGAAGTCTATAATTGTGAATTATGGAAGATAGGAAATCTTGGTAAAACATTCAACCTTAAATATGAAATCAAACTTATTATCTATTTCATCCATTGGATCAATCATCTTGTTTCTATAGTGGTTTATAGGAATATTTCACTATATCAGATCACTTAAGCACATCTTTGTCATTCCCAATTATCATCACCATATGTGCTTAGGAGTTATCTTTATCAATTCTTTTCCATCAGACATTCCAGATAATAACTTTCTATTTTAAAGGCTGGTATCATTAAAGATCATAAACATGAAGACAATATGTTTAGCCATTAATCTTTATTCACATCAACAAAAGAATATAAGTATATTAAGAACCCTAAACCCTAGGGTAAGTATTTACAATTCAAACCCTAACTCCTGTGTTAGTAATAATAAAATATATACATTGCTATTTCCTAAATTCCTAAGAATAATATTAATCATATTAATTCCCTAGAACTTTATGTATCATATAATAAGAAAAGGATCACCATATATATATATTTCTCTTCAAACTCTAAATTAATTAGAACTAAGTTTTATAAAGAAATAAGGAAATATCATATAATAAATCAATGGGTTATCATATAAAGGAAATTAATAACAAAGGCCCTTACAAATACTAGAAGGAAAGATATATATATATATATATATATATATAAGAAAATAAATAAATGTAACATTATATAATAAAAGTTCACAAATTGATTCTAAATAACTTTATGATTGCTGCAAGTATTTAGCAAAGAAATTCCATTAAGAAAAGTTAAAACAATTGCTTAAATAAAAAGCTAGAAAAGAAAACAGAATATAGAAAATATAAAAGAAAAAGAAGAGAAATAGGTTAGCCCAATCCTGGTCGTGGCCCATTTTCTTTCTTCTCTATCTGCTGCTCACGAGCAACTCACAACAACCCAGTAGCGGCCAAGTAAGGACAACACTCAGTAACTATCTCTGGCTGACGGGTGGGACCGAAGAAGGACTGCGGATCAAGTTAGGAAAGTTCTAGGGGGTTTTCCAAAAAAAATGTTGTCGTCGTCTTCCTCCAGCTGGAAGGAGCTCGGTGGCGATGCTGAGGCCGTCCGCTGCCGTCTTTGCGTCAAGATGCACATGCCGTCGCCAGGAGAGGATAAGGACGCCACGGTGACATCCCTGCTCGTTCTCATCTTCAATTCTCCCTCTAAAGCCTCTATCTCGTTTTCCTCTTCCAAAACCGAAACCCTAGCCTTGACCATCGACGCACGCCGTTGTCCAGAGACCACCCCGGAGCCGTCCGAGGATGCTATGAGCTCTGTGTCATCGCCCTCGTCATCCTGGAGGAAGGAATCAAGCCGGGATGCACAGGATCAACCGAATCGAGACCATCTTCTCCGACTCCGACGGAGTTCATCGTCGACAATTAGACCGCTCCCGACCACCTCCGGTCTTGCCGAGCCCATCATCGTGTTCCTGGTGAGCTCATGAATCTCCGGTGCAACTTAGCTCGTCCTCTTATGATCTCTAGCTTGTATGCATCGTTGAGTTCCGTGCGCCGCCGTCAGTCGTTGTCGTACTTCCTGTTCCAATGACCATCAGTGAGTGGCGCCAACCCATATGGGTTCTGCATACTCCAATGCATCGAAAACCTCGAGCCGCACCTCCCAGAAACCTCTCTGCCTCCGTTCCTGGTGCAATTCCGGTGAAGCTCCGGCGAGCACATGTGGCAGCTGATGTGGCCACGGGCCCATCTGTCTGTCTCTATGGCTAGATTAGCTAAGAGTCTAAAAAGGAATTACTGGTCCACGCCAGCGTGACACACCAACCTGGCCCTGAGCCGCACCTATCTGTGGCTTGGGTAGATCCAGTCTAGGTATAAAAAGTAAAATGGTTGTTTAGAAAAATTATTTAGAAAATGATTTAAGAAATGATTAAATTTTGTTTAATTGATAACTTTTGTTTTACAATTCAGAAAAATATGTTTTATATATGATTTGTTTTATAAAAATAAAATCTATAACATCAAACTATCATCAAACATTATTATGCCCACAATTTAAATGATTATTATTTAATAAAGATTTTATAAGTAATAACACTTTGATGATTCATATTTTAATATTAGTAAATGTTAAAAATATAAATAAAATACCAAAAATCTTAGAAAAATAAGAACTACAATATAAAAGTATAATCATGCATTATTATTTCACTTAATTAAATATTTATTATATATTAAATATTTATAAAGTAATAAATCTTATAAAAATCATATCTTATTATTTACAAATCACAAAAATATATGTAATACACCAAAATAACCACAAAAACATTACCTACATATTAAAAATATAATATTCCACTTTTGAGGTAAATAAAAATTTAAAACACTTTAATAACTTAAATTTAAACCTATTTCCTTAATCAATAATTCATATAAGGGTAAATAAAATTTGCTAATATTTCTAAAAATTAGCCAATTGAGTCTAATAAATAGTATTAGTCTTAAATATTGTTAGTATGAAGTCAAAGTGGTTTAACACATTTTAAATACAATTTTATTGAATTATCATTCAACCATAAGTGTAGATTATTTTCTAAAAAGATCCTTATTAAATATAAAATCCTCAAGACTAATTTGTAACTAAATAAAATCTTTTCCATTACTTCAACTACAAGTTGATAAACATGTCAAAACACTATAGTGAATCCATAAGTAGTTAAATAATGATATTTCCTTGATTACAAATTATAACCATTCTTTCACAAAAAGATAAATGATTATGTTCCATTATAAAATCAAGAAACCACTTCACCAAATAAAAGTATAACCATTCTTAAGTAACTTTAAGGAAACATTATAAGATTATCAAGTACAATATCATAAGCATTACACCTTAAATCCATCCATGTTTTTAAAGTTAACTTTAGTCTACAAGACTTTAAGTATAATGCTAAAGACTTTATTATGTGTTTTATAGTTACCTTTGGTCTATTTTATTAAACACCTAAAGCATCTCAAGTCCAAATTATTCAAGCAAGCACAAACAACATCAATCACATTTGATTAACCACAAAGATTGTTTAAGCCTTAGTAAGGAAATCTTCTCTTCAAAAGTTATTCGTTTTGCCACCTCAGTCAACATATGACAAGTAATCATAATCACATTACTTTATACTTTGCTTGTATACTTAGGATTGATAACACTTAAGTTCTTTATAAGTGACATTACTTATAAAGTAAAAATTTGAAGATAAACAATTATAGTATAAGCAATCTTGAGTAGTATTTCACATTTGTGTGTATCTCATTGTTTTATGATATTATAATTACATGTTGTTTCACACACAATCACAAGCCTTAATAAGAAGCACAGATATGGAACTTATCTAAAAGGACAACACATTCTAACATGAACCATTTCCAGTTTCCAAAACCAAGAACAACGTTATCCCCGGGATTCGAGTTTATCAAATTGCATTACATTACTTATGCATAATAGCATCTTGCTTCTTTAAAAATTAGTGCTTACCAGACCAATGATGTTGATTTCAGATATTGGATCTTATATTGTCTTGAAGACCGTGGGTGCATAATCTTGCAATCACAAAAGGCAAGTTCACACTTGCTCATGTCCTTTGGTTATTTTCTATAAAGTATTTTACAAATCCAGTGTTGTCATCACCTGCATTTGAAACAGGTCAGAAAACACTATTTTCATAATAATGTGATTATAGGTTATTTACCATGAGGTAATAACCTACTATGAAAGTTCCGGTGGTAAAGGAACATATTATCTAGGACATAACAACCAATGTCGGCAGGGATTCTTGCGCCGTATATTACGCGTTGACCATGAGATTTGGAATGAGACGGAGAAGTCAGCTGTATCTTTTCCCTCTCGCATGGAGCCGGATGTGCGGGTCGTGGCTGTTATCTCTGTAGCATGCATTAATTGGTAATTCGTAGGAGATATGCAACATATGGGTGGGAACCCTCAACGTCCCACGATAGTTCCAGCATCTGAACGGTTTGTACTGCCAATTGCCGTAATTCAATAGGTGGGCTAGCGTACACCAAGGAGACATGAGGGGTCGCGGAGAAGGCAGTGATTGGCTTGGATCTTAGACTGGGACCCACACCAAGAAAGTGTGGACAAGCTCATGACTTGGTTGTGCAACAAGGCTAAGGTCTCTCATGGGTAAAGTAACGCACCTCTGCAGAGTGTAAGATCTGTAACTTGTTACTCCCTATTCCAGGAAGGAGCTACGAACGTGGCAGGAAAGGAACTCCATGAAAGTTCAAGTAAACCCGTGAAGGCTGACGAACATAGCTTTTCAGAATAAAAGCAACCTTTGAAGATGTTTACAAAAACCTGCATTGCCTACGACCTATGGTCTGTGGCTGTAGATATAGTGCATCAAACACTCTTTTTCTAGTAAACTTGCTGAGTACGCTCGTACTCAACGTATCTTCTTAACCCTTGCTAGATTCTGAAGCCAATACAGACGACGTCTACATCAACTTCTACTCGAGGAAGACTTCATCAGCGGCTCAAGTTCTTCAATGAAGTCAAGAAATTCAATGTATACATCAACTCATGTGAAGACAAAGTTATTGATTAGATAGGAATATAATATCTAACCATAGAACCTACTTCTGTAGAGTATTGCAATAGCCGCAATACAAGCCCAAATAGTTCAGGTACTAGACTATTAGTATATTAGTTATGAGTTGTTTATTTCTGATTCTTCTTTGTAAGAAGTTTCTTTCTCTCTTTTTAACCTAGAGTGTTCTATGGATCTTGTGTAAAGAGTTGAGTTGTAACCTATAGTCATGTCTAAGAGTTGAGTACGATATTAGATTTATTACAAACCAGAGGTCATAGACCCAACATTACATCACACAGCGAAAGCAAAATATGTTGTTATACACAACAACTTAGCAAAGGGCCTAAGAGGCCATAACAAAAGCGACGTCCATCCCATAGTCCTCAGGCTGCTACCTGTGACCCCCAACTACTCGTCGATGTCAACGTAGAAGCCACCTTCAGTTGCAACTAGATCATCTGTAGAAAAACAACAATGGTGCAAGGCTGAGTACGAGAATGTACTCCACAAGACTTAGATAACCTAGTGTCTACATGCTCTGGCTAGAAAGGCTTTCTCTGAATTTACTTTTGCATAAAGCAATCTTTATTTGTAAACAAGAGAGAGAAGAGACTCGTCTACTCAGAATCTTTTAAAAAGGATAAGTTAACGACCTCTTCATCTTGTTCATCATATATTGGTAACCACCATCTTCATGAGAACCTCCTATCTAGGATCACCCCCTCAACCCAGAGGAAGCATCCTTAAGCACACGTGGATCAACAAGTTTTTTAATGGTTAATGTTATCTATGATCTTAGAATCTAGTCACCAAGCGTTCATAACCGTGAACACGGCTTTTCGAAAAGATTAATACCATGCAGGGGTGTACAACTTTACCCACACGTACCAACCGACTCTTAATGCCAAATATTATTAGCCATCTTCCTTGAAAGGCCGGCAGAAGGTGGTTGACCACGAACTTTACCTTGCTTTCGCCGAGACCATGAGTCACGCCCTAGGGATGGTTCCGCCGTAACGGGTCAAGTCTCGAAGCCGGTCCCTAAAGATGTGAGGTGAGGTTAGTTTACCCTAATCCCGGGGGTGCTACATGGCATTAACTTTTACCTCATCTTTACCTTTGATGATACCTATTATCTCATCTACCTTTGCTGCAAGTTCTTTATGTTCACCTTTCTGGTGGAGGATCTCTCCATATGCTATTGGGCATGGTTGCTTTGCATGTCATCTAAGAGTTTAGTAGAAACCTCAATTTGGTTACTCATTAATGTGCCTCTGGCTGCAGTGTCAAGCATGGATTTAGACATGGGATTAAGTGAGTGATAAAACAAGTGTAGGATAAACCACTCGTTCATCCCATGACTAGGATAATTCCTCATAGATTCCTTCATCCGCTTCCACACAGGCGCTAGTGGCTCGTGTATTTTCTAAAACTTGCGATATTAGATTGCAGTTGCATAGTATTAGAGGGTGAAAACATAGTCATGGAAATATTAATGCATTCTTGCCATGAAATAATAGTGCCCCTGGGCAATGCTAGCAACCAATCTTTTGCTTTTCCTCTAAGTGAGAAAGGAAATAAACACATCTTGACCGCATCAGAGTGAACATGTTTTTTGTGCCTCATGTCTCACATCTCGGTAAAAGTGTTCAAGTGCATACCAGCATCCTCAAAAGTTGAACCTCCAAATTAATTCCATTGAACCAAGCTAAAATAGTCCTGCTTAATTCATAATTCTCCGCATCAACAACGGGTTGAGTGATGAGTACATGCAAATACTCATCATCGGAAGTTACAAACTCCCCAAGATTCTTTTGTGCCATAGTTCCTATTCTTATTTTTTTGGATTTTCAAATAACAACTAAAGATGATACTAACAAATAATTTTTGGAGGTTTTCAAATAAGAACATAAAGTAAAAAATGAAAAAAAAACTAATTAACGAAGACTCTACTAACTTCACCAGGATAGCACAAATTGCATCCCGACAACGACACCAGAAAAAATGGTTGACACCTTCGATTTGAATTATGGATACAGTATAGTTTTTCCCCTAATAGATCTAGATCTATCGAATCAGTGAGAAGCTTTTGCTTGGTGTAAAATGTTACTTCAAACAAGACTTAGAGAACTTGTAGAATCTTTGTTTACCTGAGCACAACGTTGTTGTGTGTTTGGGTTTGATCGATGAATGAAAATGGGTCATGGGCTTGAGATTTCACCTACAGCTGTGCACACACAATCGTGATATAAAATATAATAATAAGCACAAACATGTACGAGAGCATAGTCATAAACTCAGATATATAGAGTGCTACGCAGAGTGGTGATGTATATCTCAAGTGTACAAAGTCTCAATCCAAAATGTGGTGTATGCTATATTTAATTTTTTAAAAATATCTTTAATTTTCGTTTTTTGAAAATAAGAAAGAGCGCAAGTGAGCGCGGGATCTAAAATTATTTTTGTGTATACGTCCCTCTATGTAGTACTGCACTTTTGATGTGGGGAAAAAAGTTCCTTGTCAATAAATGCAAAGGTTTTATTGGATCTTTTGCCGTTCCACCACCTGCCTCCCGTCCCGTGCCGCAGCTACATCACCGGGTCCGGTCTCACACTCACACCAACATTTCGGGGCTCCGCTTGGGCGAACTCGGCGAGGTACTCCTCTCCTTTCTTTCTTGTTCCTTTCTTTTCTCTTCCTCTTCCTCTTCGAGTCCTGTCTGACCTACCCAAGTACCACCAACAACAACGCGACTCTAAATCTCTCCTATGTCTCCAGTCCACCACCGTGCCCCGCAGCTGCCGCCGTGCCGTACCTGACCGACCGCCCACCGCCGGCCGACGCCCCAGTCCTGCTCCCCCTCCCCCCGCTAACAACACCCCAGCCTCCCGCCTCCCACGCGCAGTCGTCGCCTCCATCGCCGTCTCCGTCGCGGCGTTCCTGCCGCCTCCACCCCGTCCGCAGTCTCTGCCATCGGGCTCCGAGGTACGAGGTTGCTCCAATCCAGCCATTCCATCACTGAAACCCCACCGACATTTGCAATTTGCGTGCCCGCCGGTGGCGCGCCCCCCACGCCGTCTAGATCCACCCCGTTTTCTTGGCATGATTTAAGCATTCCATGAAAAGTGTGGGTTGTAGCACGACGTCAGAGATCAGTCTCTCTGGAATTTGACTGAAACCTGTTCACCAGCCGCTTCCGTCCGCTCTCCATTTTCCGCTGATGTCTGGTGAGCTGATCTCACGGCGATCCTGTCTGTTTTAGCAAACTGTCAGGCCCGTTGGTTTTGGCTAATAATAGTAGCGTGCTTTCTAGTCCTCGGACCCTTCAAAAACGCAGGAAACAGTGCAATGTCCGGCTTGACAATAGTTCTGTAAATTGACATATCCAGTCCAACCGCTTTCTCTAAGATCTGAAATTATTGGCAAGAAAAATGTTCTAGTAATTTAGATGGCCTAAGCTCACCATAGACACTTCAGAAATGAAGTCCTGCTACAGTAGAATAAATTGCCTTGCTAAAGGAAAGTTTTTCTTAAATCAAAACCAAGTTTGCTCTCTATGCAAGTTTGTTCTCATTGGAACCTGTTCCGGTTGTAACTAGTCTAAATTTGATCTTAGCATGTACTCCGAATGTCTTGTAAAGCATATGTTGGTTAAGTAGAGGGATTAATTAAGATGGTCATTTAACTAAGGAAATAGTGGAGGAATATGCCCATGCTATCCTTTGTGTTCATACCTTGGAAACAAAAGAGATACCTTGGAAACAAGAGAGATAATGGTCAGCAGGTGTGTTTCTGCATGTGAATTGTGGAAGAGAGGATGGGTGTAAATTAGGGAAAAGAGAGTCACTAATTCTGCAACAATACGCTGCATATCTTTTGCAAAATTAGTGGCCTTATATTTTGAACCGGACGGGGTATAAATCGTTGCTTTCGATCCAATTCTGTAATTTAACCTTTTTCCAACAAGGGATCCTTCCATTTATTTTCACCTCTGAGTTCTGATTGCATTTGGAGTACTTAGACTTGTGCAGTGATCAACTGTTTGTTCAGTTCTGTAATTGCATTATTTATTCGAGTCGTTGTTCGGTCGGAAGCAGAACTACACAGCAGTTTCTTATCATGTATAATCAGCTATGGAACTATTTCCTATATCGATGAATTTTTTCCATTGCATAACACTATTAATAATTATCGTCATTTACTGTTACTTAACTCATTTGTGCTAATTATCTACCCATCTTATTACGATTGAGTATCTAACTGTGTTATCTTGACAGGGGTACTATAATAATCTCGCAAAGCACTAGAAAAGGTAGCTGCTTCTCTAGAGTTGTTGCAGAATGGCTTATGGTGGAGATGAGCAACAAAGCCAAGACTATCTATTCAAAATCGTTCTGATTGGTGACTCTTCTGTTGGTAAATCAAATTTGCTAGCCAGATTTGCTAGGAATGAGTTCTTTCCGAATTCAAAATCCACAATAGGAGTAGAGTTCCAGACCCAAAAATTGGCAATTGATGGAAAGGAAATTAAAGCTCAGATCTGGGACACAGCAGGACAGGAACGTTTCAGAGCAGTCACATCTGCCTACTACAGAGGAGCTGTTGGAGCTCTTTTGGTCTATGATATTACCAGGCGCCAGACATTTGACAGTGTTGGCCGATGGCTTAATGAGCTGCATGGTGAGGAAAAAACATTTTACTTACAGTACATTCTTTAGAATATATCACACTTCTTGACATTGCCTTGAGCTGGTTGGTTGGGTTGCTACACGTCCGTAGTAATTCAAATTGATTACACTTTAGTTTGATTGCTTGTTTGATCTATCATCTTTGATTTGATTCCTTTAATCATGGAACAGCTCATTCCGACATGAATGTCGTCACGATTCTGATCGGCAACAAGACCGATCTGAAGCATGCCCGGGAGGTGAGCACCGCGGAAGGCAAAGCCCTGGCCGAGGCGCAGGGCCTCTTCTACATGGAAACCTCAGCGCTGGACTCGTCAAATGTCGCAGCAGCTTTTCAGACTGTAGTCAAGGAGATCTACAGCATACTAAGCAGGAAGGTGTTCCAGTCTCAAGAGCAGAAGCGAAGCGAGCTGCAATCACTAAGCAACGGGAAACCCGTGGTGCTGCAGAGTGACACCCCCAATGAAACAAACAGCGGCGGGAGGTGGTGCTGTTCATCGTAGAGCTTGTAAGAACTTCCTCCTATTCTCCTGTATGTATGCATCATTATGTATGACATTGGTCTCATTATGTCTCACATTGCGAAACCTGTTTGTGGTGAATACTCAGGTTCCAGGACCTGATGACAAGAGTGGCCCATGTGGCGTGCCATAGAATTGGGAGACACATCAGTGAGTGCATATGATGTAATGATGCAGATCTGGTTAGTAAAAAAGTTGTTCTGGCCTTCTTCTAAAGGTAAGTTGGCCGAGGTTGGTTGGTTGGTTGTATGAAAAGTGTGCTTTCCATTGGAGGAAATCTCAATGTATAGTTCGGTTGGTCCTTTCTGGGGTAGCGATATACGTGATTGTGTAAAGAGAAAAACTGTGTGGCCAACTGGATGTTGTGTCATTCATTTCCACATCATTCTTGGCCAGGCACCACGCTTTTACTGTTCTTAAAGCCACGCCTGCTTGCCCTGATATGGTAACCTTGGGCTAAGGTTGTAAACTCTATGGGAACTTTAGCTCGGTAGATCCATTTGCGTTGCTAAGATGGTGGAAAATAATGCGTTCTGTAAATTGCCATTACCTGCACATTGATGTTGAAGGACTCAGCGAACAACTTGTAAACCGATGTGGATACTAAAAATAACGGTAAAGATAACAAAGTGCAGTACCTCCAGTATATCTGGGAGCCCAAAATTTTGTAGGAATGTCAGAAATAAATTGCTCCAGTTTTTGGAAATCTGGAGTGCTCAGCCAAACAGTTCCAAAACTGTTGTTCGCGAGTTCCAAAACTCCTCGATGGATGGTGAGAAAGCAGCAACTGACTCAAGAAAGAAAAGAAAAAAAAATCATTGCATCAGATGTACCCCAGAACAGTATCATCTAGTCCCTCTTCATCAGATGATATTGGGTTACCGAATGATTGGAGCTCACTAAAAAAAAGCCACGGAACCTGTATACATTAACAATGTAGAAACGAAACAAAGCACTACCACAGTGATCATCACCACGTATAGGTGCAGTTGACATCCATCACACGCGCTTTAACCGTTCTGGCGCCGTCAAGTACTTTTGCCGATATGAAATGAACGGAAAAGTACTTCGGCCACAAAAGTGCATAGTTCAGATCAGAGACCATCTGCTTAATCGTGAATGAAGTTTTACAGAGATCTTGAGTACACATACAGGAAACATTATGTCTTGGCATCCCCACTGCTGATCAAGATCTTCCAGAGCAAGGGAATGTCATTTTAGTAGGTGAGTACAACATCAGTCAAAGGAGAAATTGCAAGAACATTAAGTATAATAACATCACCATTATAATCCTGAAAATAATAATAAGTACAACCAATAGTCTGAAATTACACCACTGGTCTAATTACGACCCCTGGACTTTGCCCATCAAGGTGCTACATAACTTACATTATTTAACAATAAGAGCATGAATGCAAGGACAGACAGGGGTATATCTGAACCAGGCCATCCACTGAAACAACTTCGAAGCATAGCACCATGAGATGACAATAACTATGTATATCTTCAGTTTTGTCGAATAACCTAAGGAAATGAGCTGTACAGAAGGAAATGTGCGTTCTACATCTCCCAGTACCTTTTATCTGTTAAGAAGGCACCGAATTATTCAGATTGAAAAGTATACGATTCAACTGAATTGCTGTGTGCACTGTCAACACAGTATACAAGTGTATCAGTTTGCAGAACTTACACAAGGCATAAGGAGGATCCTGTGAAGCCTTTCTGAGCCTTCTTTGTTCCAAAAGAAAGCTGCAAATACAAGTCAAAAAGTGAAAAGCTTGAAATGTGGTTCTTGTGAACAGCCAAAAATAAAGGTTAACAAATTGCACATGGAATTTTAGTAGGAAGCAGAAAATAGTGCCACAGTTGCAGAAACCAATGCTTGGAAGTCATCGGAAAATTGCAACACAGAAAGATAAAATCCACATGTCGCCCAAACTGCTACAGCACGCTAATAGTCAAATGCATGAATTATCATCCATGTTGGTTGGACACATGGAATGTAAGGATATTTATTTTTAAGTGGCAGCAGAAAAAATCAAGCCATTCTAGTTAGAGAAACACAAAGTTCATGTGCATATATTGCGTTCAAGGTGTGGCATAAGCTATCTTGAGTTTGTCCCTTACAATCCTCCTACTCAGAAAATTATTCGCCCATTTACTCCTGACCTTGCAACATGGATAACTCAAACAAATTACTCTACTAAATTAGGTTCACTTTTGGCTACCAAGATTTTTTTGGTCCATATTGTCCAAGTCCATTCCTCGTCTCATAGGAAGCATATGCATCATCATCCAAAGTTTCTAGCCTAAATCCTAGTTTTAACTACCAAGTTATCTTGATCCATATAGTCTTGCTGAGAAGGCCAGCATTTACACCTTTCCATATTTTCCAGTCCTTTACTCGTCTTATAGAAGGCATAATGGCATATGCATCCTCATGCAAAGTTTCTTGCCTAAATCCTAGTACTAGGAACTGTTTCCTATCTAGTTCGTCAGTGCCAATGATAAGAACATAAAATTGCAAGTGGTAATCAATGCAGGTCATCAAAAAAAGCAAATAATAAATTAAGGTCCGTACTACTTCAATAAGTTTTGGCAGACACTACCACATTGCTACTCTCTCCGATCCATGATAAGTGTCTGATTTAATACAACTTTGTACTAAATCAGCAACACTTATTATGGATACTGGAGGGAGCAACATTTTTCATAAACAAAATATCTGGTGGAGCCACTACCACAGTGCTATACTTTTCCCAAATAACAATGCCAAGTACTAGGAACTGTTTCCTATCTCACCTAATACTAGGGACTGTTTCTAGCCTAAATCATAGTACTAGGAAGTTTCCCATCTCACCTAGTTCGTCAGTGTCAACGATATAAGAAACTGAAATTGCAAAAGCAAATAGTAAAATAACTGATCTGTACTACTTTGGCAAGATTAGGCAGACAATACCACATTGCTAACATTTTCCCTAAAACAAAATATCAGGTGCAGCCACTACCACATTGCTATACTTCTCCCGAATTACAATGCCAGGTCGAGGAAGCTCACCATTTCAATCTCCTCGTCGGACTGGTTTGCAAGGATAATAAAATCGTCTTCCAGATCAATCTCTTCCTCATCCTCGGGCTGATTTGCAATGATAACGAAGTCCTCCTCCAATTCCTCATCCTCCGATGTCCCCTGTGGCACATCGCTCTCCCCAGGCAGCAGCTCGGTGACATCCTCCGATGTCCCCTGCGGCACATCGCTATCATCGGGCAGCTTGGTGACGTCTGGCACGTCACCCTCCTCGAGCAGCTTGGTGACATCCGGGTCGATAACCTCCTCTACCGGAGCCACAACTGCTGCCGCGGCGACATTGTCAGTACCAACTTCAACACCGCGCGCATCGTAAGCCTGCGCAGGAGAGCAGCAGGATTATAAAAAACCTCGAACGGATGAAATTAATATGCGGCAGTAGGTTGTGGTGAGACAGGGCAACAGACTTTGACGCTCAATGGGAGGCCGGAGCGCGGCGGGGGGCGGCGTCTGGGGATGAACGCGGCGGAGGATCCGCCGCCTCCGGTGGAGGAGAAGGAAGGGCGGAAATCGCGGATGTGGGTGAGGTAGTTGTAGCCGTCGTCAGGGAGGCCGAGCTCCAGGATCTCGCGGCGGACGTGCTCGGGGAGGGCGCCGCCGGCGGCGGCGGAGGAGGAGTACGAGAGTTCGTCTTCGTAGTCGCCTACGGCCCCGAAGGAGGAGGAGGAGGGGAAGGCGCCCTCGTAGGCGTCGCACTCGTCGTCTTCGGCGAAGCCGGGGAGGTAGTAGGGGTTGCCGTCGACGCGTACGAGGACGCGGTCGGAGGCGTCCGCGGCGCCGGGGCGCGGGCAGAGCTGGAACGTGGCGGAGTTGCCGCGGGGCTTGCGGTGGCGGGTTCGGCCCATGGCGGCGACGATGGATGGCAGATGGCGGATGGCAGATGGCGTGGTGGGGGAGGGGCTTCCGATTGTGTGGGGTTTCCGATCTACTTTATGATGGGGGTTCGTTATTATAACAAACAATAAAAAAGTAATTCTAGGGTTAAAAAAGATCTCCGTGGGGTCGCGTGACTCGCGTGGAGTATGAAGAGCACAGGAAATGGGCCTAAACTCCCGAGATTGATTAGGCTTTCTGGGCAAGCCGAGCCCAACAATTCGTGGCCTTGCAAATTGACCTCAAGGGCCTTCTCGATGTTCTCCTCGCCTTTGGTGCCACCGGAGTACGAATGACTGCAAACTAAATTCATGGCTTCCCACTGTCAAAAAAATTCATGGCTTCCCCTCGAGATTTTGTATCCATGGCCTCCATCTGAATGATCCACGAATATTTATGGGTTTATTATGGTGCTTATTATTACGGTGTTTCGATCACATCACTATCATTTCTGAATGAAATCACATCACTACAGAGGTACATATACTGAATTGCTGATATACAACACGTACACATTCATCAGTCACCCTGGATCATGATCGAGTACACCCACCCACGTACGTACTGGTTATTATCTCGATTCAGATGTTCGCCTCCCCTTTTTTTCTGTTAATATATTCAAGGTGGACGAAACATGTTATGTCGCCGGCAGCCCCGACTGTTCATGCAAGCACCGTGGTCTCTGCTACGACGGCGGACCGGATGTCGACGGCAGCTTCCATGTGATCGCCGGCCGACTCCCACAGCTCCGGCAGCGCCTCCCTCATGTTGTGGATGCTCTCCAGCGCCACGTCAGCCCCCGGCACCAGCACCGAGCTCCCTACCTGCATCATTATTTCAGAGCATGTATGATACTCCAGTCAGTACTCCAACAATGTTGGATTTATGCAGTGAGAGCTTACGATGACGGTGTGGAATCCTGCAGCTTTTCCTGTGGCGATGTTGCGCGGGCTGTCATCGAAGAACACCTGAATATTAAGGCAGTTCTGTCAGTTGCTGCAGTCATCGTCAGCTTGTAGTTTGCATCGTTCAGAGGTGCTTACCGTCTTCCTGGGGTCGAGTTTGGCGATCTCCACGACGGCTTCCATGGATTCCAGAGACGGCTTGCAGAGGATCCTCTTGTCAGAGGCTGGGTCGGGCGACGGCTGGTTCAGGGTCTCGAAGCAAATGATCCCCTCGAAGCATCCCTGCAGCCCCATCTTCTCCAGGACCGTCGCCGCGTGAGCCTCGTCAGAGTTGGTGAATATCTGCAATATACCAGCAACACAAAGAAATTGCATGCATGTAACTAACTGTTCTTGACTCTTTTTCGGTGCACGAAAAGTATCAGGAGACATTTGGGATGCAAAGGGGGAAGAGCATACTATTTTCCTCTGTGGCAGAGATAGCAGCAGGTTCCTGAGGACAGGGTCCGGCCTGAGCTTCTCGTACGGCAACGCGCCGTGAACGCAGGCGTGGAACTCGTCGCAGTCGAAGTCGTAGCCCAGAAGCTTGAGGCCGGCCATGGTGGTCCCGTATTCCCTGTACAGATCCAGGCACATCTTGGGGACGAGGTTCTCCTCAATATGAAGCTTGTTCAGCATGTAGTCTGCAGTTCGGTGATGCCAAAACTATGTGAGCAAAAACAGTTTGCAGCATGTGAACTGATGACTGGTGAAAATTGTAGTACTTGCCTATTATGTTCTTGCGGCAGGCTAGGTTGATTCCTAAGCTCAGCGGGTAGAGGGTGTCATCCATGTCTGAACATTGTGAAGAAATGGTCAAAGAAGAGTCGACGAAAAAAAAAAGACAGTTCTGGCAGAACGCCCTGTTCCTCGAAATATACAGGACAATGAAAGACTGTCAGCAAGTAGACGACCTACCGAATAGCAGGGAATCAAATTTGGCTCCGTTGATGTAGGACTCCATTGTCACAGGCTTGCCAATGTCTGCAACTGTTCAGAGAGGAATCATGAGCAAAACGTAGTTCAAACAAGGAATCTGCTTACAATCTTCGCTTCCTTAACACGAAATGACGATGAAACAACTGAGAGCAGAGCATACCTAGATGCTGGGCGGGAGAAACAGGTTGAACAGCACAGGTCGATGCCGTTTCGCCATGGCCTGGCCCCTCTATTTATACAACAGAAACCGCAAGCGCACTAGGCGAGGAGTCTGACTCGATGATCAGCTAGCGACACGGGCATGCGGGTGTGTGTGATGAGGGAAGCATATCATCCCGATGACTCGGCACCACCACCACCGAGTCAAAAACTATTGCTAATGCCCCCAATCATTCTTGCCCGATGTCACAGACGCCACCCACACACGCACGCACGGACAGAGGCGGTGATCGGCGTCGAACCTGCTCTCACTGTGGTTACCCTTCTTTTGCTCGTCACTCCCCATCAACGGAATTACCCTGATGAAAGTGCTCTCCGACGCGAGGGGAGGGGACGGGACGGGCACACAAACTCATACGCGCGCGCCTGATGAAGCTCCTGGACAGCGATTGCTGCTCTGGTATCCTTCGTAGTGGAGTCAGCGTCGGATAGCGATCGTTCGGGGCCGGCCAACTCAGGCCACATGCATTGCCACCAGATCGCGACCCCTGATTTAAAAAGCATACGCGAGATCGCAACGTTTTCCTTTAGAAGAACACTGCTTGCGTGCCACCCGCCGCCGACCAGGCGATTATTCGGTACGGGCCGAGATCACCAACATATAACATGGCTTGCCCTCGCAAAGATTCGGTGGTTCAATCCTGTGATCTGATCGGATAATGCTGCTGCGCCACCGCGGGGCATAGGCAGCATCAGTGATGCATCACGTCTCTCTCTCTCTCTCTCTCGTTCCGTATTTGTTTGTTTATGCGTCAGTGACCTGTTCGACCTCGTTGTTTTCTGCTTATCTTAACATCTTTCTCGTGTTGTGGTATGACGGAGGAGAGGGCACGCATGAGTCACGAAGCATGAGAGTGACAGAGTAATATACTACTGAATTATCGGTTTTGGACGACAGGAAATACTATACTCGTATGATTGGAATGCTGCGTTCGTCTTCCTTCCTTTCTTTCTTTCTTTCTTTCTTTCTTTCTTTCTTTCAGAAGAGCTAGCTGGCCACCGGATGACGATGGCTCTAGTTAGGTCGACATGACCAGCACAGAATGCGTGCAAACAAAGACTCCTGCTTTGGTTCTTCTTTACAGAACAGCCAGTACAGCGTCCTGCTATTCCTAAATGGATAGTGTGGCTGGGACGACAAGAATTCCTTGTTTGCTCTGTCATCATCATATTAGGAGGAGGAAGAAGGTCCTGTGTCGCTTCGGCAGGTCCCTTCATGCCTAATACGATCAAGGGGAGGAATTCTTTTCTGAAGTGACACGCGAGACACTATTGAGGAAGAGGAGGAGAAAGAAATTCCCTTGGAAAAGAAGTGAGGGAATCGGTGTGGCATCCGTCATCAAGTTCAACCTTCCTGGTCGATTGGTGCTGAAAATTACTCGTTTAAAGGACGCACAAGGGCAGGTAGAATGAAGTTTAACAACAGATATATTTTGGTGTCAGATCAAGTTAAGTAAGCCGGAGTATCAGATGTAGACAAAAGTGGTGGCTGTAGTTTAGTGGTGAGAATTCCACGTTGTGGCCGTGGAGACCTGGGCTCGAATCCCAGCAGTCACAATTTCTATTTTTTTTCTTTCGGTCCTGAAAGATCGACCCTATTTGCTTCAGGCCCATAAAACAAAAGGCCTCTGTCGTCTTTGAGACCTGAGGATATACAGCCCATATCTGAGCAGTCTTCCTGCCTTCTTCTGATTCTCTCAATAAAAGAAAACTTGTTCCGTGATTCTCCAAAAGAAAAAGAACATTCAAGTTTGTTCCGTGATTTTCAAAAAGAAAAGAAAGACATATCGTCTGCCCTTTATCCTTTTACTAGCATATGTGTCGGTGCGACGAGATGCCAAACATGTGTACAAAGACAATAAGCGAGACGACATAAAGCACGCGTCTAGCACAACCACGGCTTTGTTTCATGAATGTAACTGACCTTTTGAGTTGCCAACTATGTCGACACCGATATCATCCTTTCGATGGCTCCTTGGACATTTATTTGCATTCATCCATTTGGAAGAGGTCGGTGAATCTAGTTGAATGAAAGTCAAGGAAGTCAAAACAGATAGTATTGACATAAGAAGATGCATATATCGTCTTCTAAACTTTTCTACCCAACCTCATTTTACACGATGGATAAAGAGGACATATTTAGCTATGAATAATAGCCAAGTTGAAAGGGTATTTTACCCTATACTATTTTTGGTTGACAATGACACCGTGCTTAGAGCGGACTAACGGTACTTCTAGTGTCTTAACAGGTTTTAGTCCGATGCTATGATGGAAGGTCATCGGAGACCCCCCCCCCACACACACACATTTTGATAACGAAGCTTCGCACCAGAGTTTTCCCTTTTATGTAATTTGAGTCCGGTTAGGAACTCCGCACTATTAAGAGGGGTTCTCTCGATGAGCTTGTTGGGGATGATTACCTAAGCCATATACACATCCCATTCTCCTACTTAATCCCTCATCAAAGAGAGAAGAGAAGAAAACCTATCCATCAAGCCCTTTTCTGCAGATCCGGTTTTCAGACCGTTGGACCGGCTCACAGACCGAACCGTCCGGTGTCAGGACCGGAAATCGAAACCCCAACCGGGATTTCCGGGTTACTTACTCCGAATCCATCCGGGTCTGGGTACTGAGAGCATATTCGGTTGAAGTCCGGTTTTCCGGGCTGAGAACCGGACAGTCTGGTGTGTGAACCGGTCCAACCGAACTTAAAACCGAACCTTGCAAAATTGGCTTGAAACGGCTAGTTTTTCCCCTTGAGTATAAATATCCCTTCTTCCACCTTGAGCAGGCCAGACATTCAGTTTATATCCTTCTTGAAGCTCTCTCTCTCTCTCTCTCATTGTTGAAACACAAAAGCTTGAGGATCTCCCATTCTACCCAACCAAATCCAAATCCCTTTGGTAGAAAGGAAGAGGAGGTCCCGATCTACATTTCCACCAAGCCAAAGTTCATTTCCCGTTGAGTTCATCGAGTTAGCTTGTTAATCTTGAGTTTGTGGGAAACCCTAGGCGGCTAGGGTCGCCCGGAGGCATTCGGCTTGTGATTTGCTCCGTGGAAAGTTTGTGAGGGTTTGAAGACTACCTTAAAAGTCTACCACGAGTAAGTGAGCTATTCCTTCGTGGGATAGGCTCGGAGAAGAAGGTGAGCCTTTGTGGCGCGTGAGGAATCCTTCGTGGAACCTCACACCTCTCCAACATGACGTAGCCCCTTTACCAAAGGTGGTGAACACCGGAATACATCTTTGTCTCCGCGTGCTTCGGTTTTTCCTTAACCGATCCCTTACTTGTGTTGTTTACCTTGTGATAGCATTCGAGATTGAAGTATCTTGTTTATCATCTAGGTTGCCTCACCTAGTTTGCATTTAGGCTCACTTATATTCCGCAAAGCCTAAAAATTGCAAAATATTATAAAGAATTTTGTAGAAACCTATTCACCCCCTCTAGGTTAACCATCTTACACTTTCAATTGGTATCATAGCCAAGGGCTCTTTTAAGGGCTTTACAGCCTAATAGAAAAGATGGTTTTCTCCGATGATGAGGAGGATAAGACTTATTCGGTAAAGGAGCTTCGTGAAATCTTAGCCAAGGGTGCCCTTGAAAAGGCCAAGGCCGATTACGATCTCCTTGTTCGAATGAGTTACCTAGAAGGACAACTTAAGGCCATTGGCGATGGGGATTTTCTTGGTAACCCATTGGTAGTACCTCAGGGGAGACCAATGGACACCGGAAAGGATAAGGATGCCGAGTCCGCTCATGAGAGCGGCTCGTCAAAACCCTCCACGCCCCATAATCAATTTCCTTATGTCTATCCTAAGCAAAAGAACATCATGCCTCATATTAATGGTTCGGGTCCTGCACCTCATTATGATGGAACTCATTTCTCTCATTGGAAAGCTTCTATGGAATCTCATCTTCGCAGCTGCAGCATTGAGCTTTGGGAGATTGTGTGCACCGACTTCCACCCTCACGATCCCAACAACCTCACTTCGGGATAGTACTACGACCGTCAACTAAATGCAACGACTTGTGACAAGATAAGGAGTGCCATTCACCGCACTCTCCATGATCAAGTCAGCGACATCCCCACCGCAAAGGATCTTTGGGATAGGATTGTCATTCTCCAAGAGGGAACGTCTCTTATCCAAAAATCCAAGTATGAAGCTGCCAAGTCAGAGATGAACATGTTCGTGAACCATGATGGTGAGACTATCGCCGAAGAATACAAGAGACTTGTTGCCCTCCGCGTGAAGATTGGTGGCCTAGGATGTGAGAAGTATGATGATGGATTCAATTTGAATGATTAGCTTATCAAGTCCAAGATTGTCTCTATGATCACAGTCATCGATAAGAAGTTTGCCTTGAACTTGCAACTCCTTGATAGAGCTAATCAATTCACTCCCGATGATCTAGTCTCTTATCGTGTTGCCACAGATAACTTGGCGGATGAAGGGCAAAAGATCAAGGAGATCAACCGTGCTATTGGGTATTCTCACTCTCTAGCACTAAAGGCCAAGCATGTGCAAGAAGACATTGTTAGTGATGAGAAAAGCGATGTTGATGGAGTTGATGATATGCTCTCTCAACTTTCTCTCTTCACCAAGAACATAAAGTTCCGAAGAAGGAGAAGTTCAATGGGATCAAGTGAGAAGAAAAGGATGTGCTACAATTGTGATGAGTCGAGCCACTTTGCCGATAAATGTCCATATGAGAAGAGGATTGACAAGCCTAAGTATGAAGAGGGTGCCAAACCAAGATTGAAGCCCAACCCCATCAACAAAAGATACAAGAGGAACAATAGGCGTGATGGCAAGGGCTTCCTAGGTCAAGAATACATATCCGAAAAGGAGGAAGAGGATGAAGAGAAGGTTGTTGGAGTGGCCGGTTTGGCCTTCGCCGAACCCGGGTCTCTCTTCACCTACGACTACACCAAGGACTACACCGACGACTCTCCTACTCCCAAGGTCACCACCACTTGCCTCATGGCAAGGAGCTCCAAGGACAAGTCCGACGTGGCGTGTGGGGATAAGGAGGAAGTGGTGGGTGTGACCGGTTTGGCATATGTCGAACCCGGTTCACCTCTCACCTATGATTACGCCAAGGACTACATCGAGAGTTCTCCTATTCCCAAGTTCACCGGCTCTTGTCTTATGGCAAGAAGCTCCAAGGTAATTGTCTCTCCTCCATCCCTATCTAGCGTCTTGGATGATCTTGAGAGTAACCATGATAGTGATAGTGATGAATTTGGTGAAGAATATATAAAAGAAATGTATGCTATCATGAAGTCTCTTTCTCCCATTGCTCGTGCTAGAGTCAAGAAATTAATGGAACTTGTTAGCTCACGTGATGAGGCCATTGATATCTTGGAATATCATATTGATGATGAGAAACGAAGATTCAATCTTCTTGAGCAAGAGCTTTGTGAGGAAAAGAATACCTACTCATTTCTTAAACTACAAATTGAAATTTTTGAAATTGATAAAGCAAAAGACATGGACACTATTGATAGGGCTAACTCTTTGTCCCAAAAGCTTGATGCCTCAAAGAAAGAGCTTGAGGTTGCTCATGCTTCTCTTACCAAGGACCTTGAGCACCTTGAAAAGGCTAGTTTGCTTGTCAAGCGTGAGCTCATAAAACTTGGAGAGAACCATGGCCAACTTCGGGTGTCCTATGAGAAGCCTCTTGGTACATTGAAGGATCCAATTATTGTTGAAAATGATTCTTGTACCTCTAACTCTATCTTTGATCAAACTCTCCTCATTGAGGAAAATAAGAAGTTGAAAGAGCAACTTGAGAAAGAGCACCGTGCACCTACCTCCAAGGGAAAGATCCTAGATGAGATTTTATCCCGTCAAAAGACAAAAATTTCCAAGGAAGGTGTCGGTTTTGATACAAAGAACAATACGAGCAATGCCATTCCACCAAAGAAGATAACCTTTGTAAAAGAAGGTGACAATGTGGTTGACCAAGTCAAAAAGGAATGTTGTGAATGGGGGAGCCATGAGGGGCAATCCCAATCATAAGTATGCGGGAAAGTCTAATCCTTCCTATGTGCTATGTAAGCGCACTCAAGGAGATGTATATGCCAAATATGTTGGCCCTCGAAATGGTTATGCTTATAGATGGTACTCAATTTGGGTACCAAAGGATCTTGTTGCTAATGCTAGGGGACCCATTAATCAATGGGTTCCTAAATCAAAGAATTGATTTTGTAGGGTTACGCCTCCGGTGGATCAAAATGGGTGTTTGATAGTGGATGCACCAATCACATGACCAGAGGTAGAAGTGGGCTTGACCAATTTATTCACGATGTCAACTCAACGTCAAGCGTCACTTTTGGAGACAACTCTAAAGGAAAGGTACTAGGTTATGGTAAGTTGGTGATCTCCACGGTTTTGACTCTAGAGACCGTCTTACATGTTGAAAACCTTGGCTACAACTTCCTTTCAATTAAACATCTTGCGGATGCCAGCTATGACTCCTATTTCTCTAGAACTTTTGTGAAGGTCTTTAGGGGTGATGATCTCAGCTTGGTTCTCATTGGACACGTGGAAGACGACCTTTATGTGGCCGACCTCTCGAAAGAGAGCCAATCTCTTCCTACATGTCTAATGGCTAAGGCTGACAAGGGATGGCTTTGGCATCGTCGCCTAGGTCATGTCAACATAAGAAATCTCAATCAATTCCTAAAGGGTGAGCATATTATTGGACTAACCGGTGTATCCTGTGAGAAAGATCGTGTATGTAGTGCTTGCATTTTAGGAAAGCAAATTGGGAAGCATCATCCTTCCGTTACCAAGGTGGCCACGTCAAGACCTTTGGAGCTTCTCCATTTGGATCTCTTCGGGCCATCAACATATGACTCCCTTGGTGGAAGAATATATGGTCTTGTCATTGTTGATGATTACTCAAGGTGTACTTGGGTTTTTCTTCTCAAGACGAAGGATGAGACCTACAAGGAATTCATGATCTCATGGAGTGGAGATCAAGACCATTAGAACCGACAATGGCACCAAGTTCAAGAACTATACCATGCAAGAATTTTTTGATGATGAGGGGATCAAGCATGAATTCTCAGCTCCTTATACCCCTCAACAAAATGGTGTTGTTGAAAGGAAGAACCGGACAATCATTGAGATGGCAAGAACAATGTTGAGTGAATTCAAGTCCCCCCACAACTTTTGGGGAGAATCCATTTCTACCGCGGTCCACTACACGAACCGGCTCTTCCTCCGAGCTTCCTTTGACATGACTCCATACGATATTCTCACAAGTAAGAAGCCCAATGTCAACTACTTTCGTGTCTTTGGATGCAAGTGCCTCGTTAAGAACAAAAAGGAAAATCTCGGTAAATTCGAATCTAGAACTATAGAGGGTATATTTGTTGGTTATGCGGAAAACTCTCATGCCTATATATACTACAACAAAACCAATGGTTGTGTTGAAGTATCTTGTGACGTGGAGTTTTTGGAGAATAATGGCCCCCATGAGGGGCAAGTTTCTTCTCGTGATGTAGGTGATGACGATTCCTCTCAAGTCATCAAGTTGATGGGTATTGGGCATATCTTGCCCACCGAGTCTCACATTCATGTTCAACAAGATGATGGGGGAATCAAGCTCAACGCAAGAAGAGTCGAGCTCTACCCAAGTATAGCCATCAAATGCACCATAAGATCAACATCTCACTAAAGATGCCATGCAAACCGTAGAACAAGAACCAAGCCCTCAACCCTTTGAGCAAGAACAAGTAGAAGATCAATCTCCTCCATCCCAAGGTCAAGCTCAAGATGGTGTCAATGATCAAGGCCCCTCAAAAGATGAATTCGTTGATCATGAAGGCACAATTTGGAAAATCAAGGCCGCCTCCATTGCAAGTGGACTTCAAGTCAACAATAT
Source organism: Avena sativa (assembly GCA_916181665.1). Classification (NCBI taxonomy): domain Eukaryota; kingdom Viridiplantae; phylum Streptophyta; class Magnoliopsida; order Poales; family Poaceae; genus Avena; species Avena sativa. The sequence continues at coordinate 385,751,796 of OV702284.1, forward strand.
CCTTGGAAGCATATCAAGAGGGATCGAGACCCGTGCCAGGAAGAAGAACCTCACAACCTTTTGTGGGCATCATGCTTTTGTGTCCAACTTTGAGCCCCTCAAGGTTCATGAGGCGTTGGAGGATCCAGATTGGGTGATTGCCATGCAAGAAGAACTCAAGTGTTTCACCCACAATGAAGTTTGATCTCTAGTGGAGAGGCCTAAATATCATAGCATCAATGTCATTGGGACCAAGTGGGTGTTCAAGGACAAGCAAGATGATAACGGGGTCGTCACAAGAAACAAAGCAAGGTTAGTGGCGCAAGGGTATGCCCAAATAGAAGGTATTGACTATGAGGACACCTTTGCGCCCGTTGCTCGTCTTGAAGCTATTCTTCTCTTGCTTGCTTATGAATCTTTCCATAACTTCAAGCTTTATCAAATGGATGTGAAAATTGCTTTTCTTAATGGTCCCTTGAAAGAGGTTGCATATGTAGCTCAACCCCCGGGTTTCGAAAATACACACTATCCCAACCATGTGTATCTACTCCATAAGGATCTCTACGGACTAAAGCAAGCTCCTCGTGCTTGGTATGAGCATCTTAGGGATTTTCTACTCATGGATGGGTTTAGCGTGGGTAAGGTCGATTCCACCCTTTTCACCAAATGGGTTAAAGGGGGTGGATTATTTATTGTTCAAATTTATGTTGATGATATTATCTTTGGTGGAACTAACGAATCTCACAACAAAGCTTTTACCGAGTTGATGACTATGAAATTTAGGATGTCCATGATGGGGGAGTTGAAGTTCTTTCTAGGCTTCATCATAAAGAAACTTCCTCACGACAGTTTCATCTCTCAAGAGAAGTACATTAAGGACATTCTCAATAAATTCGAGATGGCCAAGGCTAATCCCATGAAGACACCCATGCCACTAAATGGACAACTTGGCCTTGGAGTTGGTGAGAAGGACGTGAACCAAAAGGTATATCGTTCTATGATTGGTTCCTTTCTCTACCTTTGTGCTTCTAGGCCGGATATCATGTTAAGTGTTGGAATGTGTGCTCGGTTTCAATCCGCTCCCAAGGAGTGCCACTTGATGGCGGTCAAACGGATTTTTAGGTACCTTGTTATCACTCCTACTCTCGGGCTTTGGTATCCAAAGGGTCAACCTTTGAGATTGTTGGCTATTCGGATGCCGATTGGGCAGGTGATAAGGTTCACCAGAAATCAACCTCCGGGGCTTGCAATTGTCAACACCCGGATTTTTAATCCCAGATGCCTGTTATGCCATACATCGCAATCCCAGGATTACCATTTTTGTGAGACATAAAACATTTAGATATCACAGTACATCATCTATTACAAACCATACATAAGGTCTTACGCAAATAAGGATCTCATGATCCAGTTCTTAATACAACTCAAGCAGCGGAATAACGGAATAGAAAAGATAGCGTAGGCAAAGCTCCATCTTCGGGGTCACAGGCAATGCTGACGATGGGAGATGATCCTAGTTGTCGTAACCTTCCTGTGGTCCATCATCCTGGTACTCCTCTTCATAGTCTGGCCACGGGAATAGCCAGGGACAAAGCCATGAGTACTCTTTAAGTACTCGCAAACTAATACTGACAAGTGAAGGGGGTTTTTGTAGTAGGACACTAAGCTCTAGGGTTATTTTGCAAAAAGCCAGATTTACCTCTACTAAGTTCAGAAGCAAAGAAGCTAGTTGAAATTTTATAACACCTAAGTGGGAACTTGAATTTAATATCACAACTGTGTTGTGGTCAAGTCAAAGTCTCAATTCAATTCACAAGTCATTTTGAAAACATCTGATGGGAGAGCAGTATGGCCACTCCAACTGCCCATAACCACGGACGCGGCTATTCGAATAGTTTGACACTCTGCAGAGATTGTACACTTTCACCACAACATTCGATACATACGTTACGAACAAATCCTGAATTCACCATACTAAGTATGCGGATAATCAATCCTAACCTTTCAATTACACGCCCTAGTATAGGCACCTCTCCTGTGAGTTTGGCCTCCCAACCATGACCAACTGTCATCTTGGGTACTGCACAGGTGGACAATCTTCACAAGGTAGCCTCAGCTCAGACCTTGGCCGTGAGGGAACCCATACTAAGGTATATAAGTTTCCAGTCAAGCCCTACCCAATTTTCGGGTACTGTGGTTGTATGGTAAAATTGGAATGGTATCGCATCTAGACAACCATCAGTTTTATAAAGGGGTAAGGCTCATGCCTCAACATTTTCCTCATCAAAATCATCTGGTGTTCGGAAACACATGTCAAAACATTTCAATAGAATGACTCATCATTCCAAGGTTTTCATAACCATTTTCACCAAGTATTCCCATCTAAAGTTGATCAAGTTTTATGCTTAGCACTAGCATCTACAAGTGGGGGTAAGTACTAATGAGGGGTGGTAAACAAGTGGAGATTAGTTAAGTTCAATCTCATGCCTTAGGATGACATCAAGATTATCTACTTAGGCCAAATTTAATTCTCTTTATGCAACCTTCAATTATCTTTCTAGAATCTACAAGTCACTTAAGTAAACTCTAAGAGAAATCCTGGATGAAGAAATAAAGTAGAAAGCTTGTAACTAAAACTAGGATGGTTTATCAAGTGGTATAAGCTTGCAAGTTAAACTTGCATGGTTTGGCTTGCTAAGATAGTGGTATAAACTTGCTAGGTTGCAAGTGTTAGCTTGCTAAATCAACTAGTAGTATTAGGCTTGCCTTGTGCAGAGCAGTGGTTGAAGTTCTCCTTGGCTTCTTCCTCGTAGTATCCTCCTTCCTCCTCGTATCCTTGATCGGTACTAGCGTCTATAAATAAATACGAGGTACACAATCACCAAACAATACTTAACTATTTTCACTCATCACACAAAGGTGTACTATAGATGATCTAGCATCATCACCTATCATTACAAGATTAAAGCATTTGTCTTATTTATTTTAATTTGAGAAAAGTAATTTCTACTCATTGAAAAACCACTTAAGATTTAATATTCTCCAACTCAAACATGGGATCATGTTGACACATGTCATAACCACATATTTAAGTACATGGGAATGTGATTTAAAGTGGTGTCACAATTTAATAAGGTTTAACCTTTTTATTTTAAATAAATAAAGTGACTAGAAATGCCTATGTGGCATTCTTTTGTTACTTGAACATTATTTTTGTAAGTAAACCCAAATGTTTTTTACATATTCTGAAAGGTATGATCAAATGTGATTTTTGAGAGTTGGAATCCACTCAAAAGCTCTTATGGTTGAATTTTGAAAAATATTTGAATGAAGAAAAGCTTTTGACTTGTTATTTTTACCAAGGTTGATCTACAGATCCAAATGATTTGAATCCAACGGGCTTGAATTAAGCATTTCAGTACCTTTCTAAGAAAATTAGTTTCATGCATTTTGGTTCACTGAATCGAGCTGGGTTGAATTTTTAATCTATGTACAGAACTGTGTTTGAATAAAAATGGAAAAATCTAAATTCAAACGGTTGGGTTGCGCGGGAGAGGTTAATGGGCCAGCCTAGTGTCACTCCGCAGTGCGGGGCTCAGCTGACAGGGGGTCTACCAGTCAGCGGCTCATAACGCGCGAAGCGGTACGGGGTTATGTGGGTCGTTGGATTAGAAGGGCGATCGACGGTTGGAGATCGTCGTCGACGACGAACCTGTCACTGGCGATCTTGAACCCTAGCGGCTCAGTGGGGATGCATAGGGGGAATACCAGGGCTTCAACGACGACGGTGAGGCTGGCAAACGAACGAGTGGTCGACGGCGAGCTCACGGACGGTCGAGGCATCTCCGGGGGTGGTCGCAATCAGCGGCCCCCTTATCCTCCAGAGGCGGCCTGCTCTGGTGCAATTCCAGCGAGCCGTTGCTCCTCATGCTCCGACTAGAGGGTGGAACGATCAGTGAGGTGAGGGGAGTGGAATGGTGTGCTTCAAACGGCTGGGGATGGCCTCCTTTTATAGTCTCGACAGTGAGACCGAGAGGGATGGGCAGGCGACGGTGCCGACATGGCTACATGCGGCTAGAGGCATGGCTGAGGGTGGCGATCGACGGGCGGTCTCCTAGCGATGCTCTAGGACTTGACTGCGCGCTTAGGGGCGGTGGTAAACTGTCAGGCGAGGCTGGCGCTCTGAGCGGCAGAGGAGGCGTCTTCGACGGTGAGCGGTGGCTGTGAGGCATGGGACGGTGAACGGGGATGTGGTCGAGGGGCAGCGTGTGCGCGCGTGCCGGGTGCGGCGCTCTGGCGCGTGCTCGGCATGTCACAGTGGCACTGGGAGCGGGGTGTGCTCGGTGGTCCACGACTTCCTTGGATCAGGGAGGGGACAGTGGGTCATGAAGTGCTGGCTAGCTCCCAGACATGGCGATAGAGGGGGAGGTGGTCTGTTGCGGCGGCGACCAAGTTGGCCGGCGAGGTGTGCTTGGCTTGCTCACCATTGATGACAATGGCCAGCTTACAGTGAGGCTAGGGGTTTCCAAATAGGCTAGATGATCTACTAAATGGTTGCTGTGAGCTAGAGAGGGAACACGTTAGGCCAAAACACTATTAAAAATAGTAAATTTGATTTGGTTTAAATTTGCCTGCCAAGTGTTTGATGAAATGGCCGCAAGAAACTTTCTTTTGAATTTTGAAAAGATTTTTGGTGGGTGTGCTAGGCATGTGCTGGAGACTCTATGGGTGCTTGGGTTTTGAAAATTGAGCTTGTTTGAGTGGTTTTTGAAATAGTGGGATCTTCCCATATGAGATAGATTCAATTTTAAACTGTCATTTAAACTTAGAATTTGAATGTTTTTGGAAGATCACAAAGTGGGCCTTGGTACCTCATTATGAGTACTAACAAGGGGTGCAAAGATCCACAAATGTTTCTGTTAGGTTTTGAGTGCTTGGAATAGCCAAAGTAGTCATGAGAGTTAATTTGGCCAAAGTGACCATTCACTTCATTTTTTCATTTTCAGTTGTTTGTCTTTGGGAAAAGTTTGGGAATGATTTAGATGATGTTTATTTCACCTAAGAATCATTTTACAAGCAAAGAAACACGAAACCATGGCAATTCAAAAGAATCCTAATTTTAAATACACATACATATGAATGCTCTCATATTTTTAGATAGGAAAGTTTTTGTTAACCCTAATTTTGATGATTAGCATTTGATGATCCATGTTTAATATTTTTGGGATGTTACAAACCTTCCCCCCTTAATCAAAATCTCGTCCCGAGATTTGAAAAAGGACGAAAAAGATTACCTAGGATTGTAAGAGATCTGGGAACTCCGTCCTGATGTGATCTTTGCGCTCCCAGGTAGCTTCCTCTTCCGTGTGGTTGCTCCACTGAATCTTGAGAAACTTGATGCTTCGGGTTCTGGTAGTTCTGAAAGCTTCTTCCAAAATACGGATGGGTACTTTGGGATAGGTCAGGTCATCGTTGATCTCTATGGTCCAGTGATCAATGTTTTTGAACACTTCAGTCTTGTCCGGAACTTCGAGGCACTTGCGAAGTAATGAGATATGGAACACATTATGCACGGCTGACATTTCTTATGGCAGTTCCAATTGATACGACACTTCTCCTCAACGGTTCAGAATCTTGAAGGGTCCGATATATCTGGGGGCTAACTTTTCCTTTAGTTGGAAACGTTGCATTCCCTTTAATGGCGACACTTTCAGATACACAAAATCTCCGATATTGAAAGTGAGGTCTCGACGTCTCTTGTCGGCGTAACTCTTCTGCCTTGACTGGGCGGTCTTGAGGTGCTCACGAACCTTGTGAACTTCCTCTTCTACTTCTCGTAGGATGTCGGGTCCGAAAATCTGACTCTCTCCTACTTCTGACCAGTTCAAAGGGGTGCGACACTTCCTTCCATACATGAATTCAAATGGGGCCATTTGCAAACTAGCTTGATAATTGTTGTTGTATGAAAATTCTGCGAACGGCAGACAGTCTTCCCATTTAGATCCATACATGCCCTCAACATGTCTTCGAGTATTTGATTTACTCGCTCCGTTTGTCCTTCGGTCTAAGGGTGATAAGCTCTGCTGAAATCTAGTCGGGTTCCTAAACCTTCTTGGACTTTCTTCCAGAATCTCGAGGTAAACTGAGTTCCTCGATCCGATACGATGTTCTTGGGGACTCCGTGCAAACTGACGATTCTAGCGATGTATAACTCCGCTAGCTTTGAACTCTGATATGTGGTCTTGACTAGTAAGAAGTGGGCGAATTTGGACAATCTGTCCACTATGAACCAAATAGAGTCATTTCCCCTACTAGAAGTAGGCAATCCGGTGATAAAGTCCATTCCAACAGAATCCCATTTCCATTTCGGAATCTGCAATGGTTGCAACAATCCAGCGGGTCTTTGATGTCCCGCCTTGACTCTCTGACATATATCACACTTGGCGATATAGCTTCCGATTTCTCTCTTCATCTTATGCCACCAAAATTGTTCTTTCAAATCTTGATACATCTTCGTTCCTCCGGGGTGGATAGAATAAAGGGTATCATGAGATTCCTTCAGAATAACTTCTGTCAACTCTGAATCTGCTGGTACACAAAGGCGTCCTTTGTACCACAGAACTCCTTCTTCGTCTTCGGTAAATCCGGGTACTTTGCCTGTACCGATACGACGCTTGATTCCGTCGATACTAACATTTCCTTTCTGTGCCTCTTTGATCTGGCTGATCAAAGTGGGTTGAAGTTCTATGCTATCCAAAAATCCTTCACTCACTAATTCCATTCGGAAATCTTCCATCTCCTTGTGCAAACTTGGTTGCTCCTTCAAAATCATGGAGTTCAAGCGGCATGGCAATATGCTAAGGGCATCTGCTACCACATTGGCTTTACCGGGGTGATAGTGAATGTCTAGATCGTAATCCTTGATTATCTCAATCCATCTTCTCTGTCTCATATTCAGCTCCTTCTGAGTGAATATATACTTCAGGCTCTTGTGATCCGAATAAATCTCACAACGGTTTCCCATTAGGTAATGCCTCCATGTCTTCGGGGCTAGAACTACGGCTGCGAGCTCGAGGTCATGGGTTGGGTAGTTTTGCTCATGTTGTTTCAGTTGTTGGGATAGATAGGATATAACTTTGCATTCTTGCATTAGCACACATCCGAGACCGATCTTGGATGCGTCACAATACACGTCAAAGGGCTTCGTCATATCCGGCATGATTAAGATTGGGGCTGAAATCAATCTTCTCTTGAGTTCTTGAAAACTTGGTTCACATTTGTCCGTCCATTCAAACTTCTTGTCCTTCTTCAACAATTGGGTCATGGGTCGGCGATACCCGAGAATCCTTCTACGAACTTGCGGTAGTATCCCGCCAATCCGAGAAATGCACGAACTTGGGTTTGAGTGGCTGGGGCTTGCCAATCTTCGACATCTTTTACCTTTGCAGGGTCAACGGCAATTCCTCCGGCTGATATGATGTGGCCGAGGAATCCTACCTCCTATAACCAGAATTCACATTTGCTAAACTTGGCATACGACTGATGCTCTCTAAGGGTTCCAAGAATGGTCCTTAGGTGTAGCTCATGTTCTTCTTCTGATTTGGAATAAATCAGAATGTCATCAATGAAAACAATGACAAACTTATCCAGGAAGTCCATAAAAATCTTATTCATGAGATTCATGAAATAAGCGGGGGCATTGGTTAATCCAAAAGACATGACAGTATACTCGTATAATCCATATCTGGTGGTAAAGGCAGTCTTGGGAATATCCTCTGCGCGAATCTTGAGTTGATGATAGCCAGTTCTAAGATTAATCTTAGAAAACACCTTGGCACCAGTCAACTGATCAAACAAATCTTCTATCTTGGGCAACGGGTATTTGTTTTTGATAGTGACATCATTCAACTTCCGGTAATCCGTACACAAACGGTTACCTCCATCCTTCTTGTCCACAAACAAGACAGGTGATCTCCATGGTGACGCACTTGGTTGAATCAATCCAATTTCCAGCATGGCATCCAGTTGCTTCTTCAGTTCTGCTAGTTTAGACGGGTTCATACTATATGGTTTCTGGGCTATGGGTCCTGTTCCTGGGATTAGTTCAATGATAAACTCGATATCCCGATCTGGGGGCATATCGGGCAAAACATCTGGAAATACATCGGGGTATTCACAGACTATCTGGACATGGTCAATGGTAGGTTGGGCTATACTCTTGTTGCACTTGAATTGACTAGGTAAGGTTTCAGATACATGCTCGACTGATACTCCAGCTGTACTGGTCATGGTGATGGCTTTCTTGGCACAGTCAATTAATCCTTTATGTTTGGACATCCAATCCATTCCTAGTACTACTTCCAAACCTTTAGTTCCGAGAACTATCAGATTAGCATAAAAATCTATGCCATGGATTTAGATAGGGACGGCTTTGCAAATTTGCCTAACTTTGGTGGTTGAACCGGGGATTTGAACAATCATAACATGCTTCAGTTTGGTTGGTTGAATCTTACTAGTGCATGCAAATTCTTCGGTGACAAATGAGTGCGATGCACCAGAATCAAACAACACTCTAGCAAGTACTGAATTAACAGAAAACATACCCAGCACGACATGTGGCGCTTCCTGGGCTTCTTCAACATGCATGAGAAAAAGACGGCCATTGCGGTTGAGCGAGTTCCCTGGGGCAAACCTTCTTCCGGGCTGAACACGACGTTGATGCTGAGCTGGGGCATTTGCATTGGGGGTTGCGGCATTCTTCTTGGGGAACTCATTGGAGTAGTGACCCTTATTTCCACAGTCATAACAAGTCACTTTTGACTTGTCCTTTGCTGCAACAGGCACAACATTGCTTCCAGTCCTCGGGGTAGTGTTGGTGTTGGTGGCGGCATTGTTGTTGTTGAACTTGGGTGGTGCACGGTTGAAATTATCAGAGTTGCCCGGGTTGTTGTGGTTTCCTTCGGGTCTTGGGTTTCCACGATTGGGATAGGTCGAACGGTTCATCGGGGGTCTGTTGGTTCTCGAGGCAAATCCTGGAGATGGGTTGGGGCGATACTTTGGTGTATGATGGGTTCCTGGCTGATGCATCATGCGGCACTTGCAGTTCTCATTGGCTTGGTTGATCTTTCCTTCCATCTAAATGGCAGAGTCGACGAGGGCTTCAATATCAGCAAAGGGGATATTGACCAACACCGTCTGCATCTCATCGTGCAGACCATTCAGGAATCTTTCTTTCTTCTTGGCTTCAGTGTCGATCTCATCCGGGGCATACCTAGCTAATGACAAGAATTTGTCACGGTATTCCACTACGGTCATCCTTCCTTGCTTCAGTTGTCTGAATTCATCTCTCATCCTCTTCATCAAACCCGGTGGCACATGGGTTCTGCTGAACTTGACTTTGAATTCCTCCGAGGTCATCATCTATCCTCCGGTCATTGCACGAACGTTGTTCCACCATGCTCTTGCATCTCTGGCCAGATAACGGGTGGCGAACAGAACTTTCTCGTTAGCTTACACTCCGGCAACTTCCAGGTTGTTTTCCATGGTTTGCAGCCAATCATCTGCATCTAGGGGCTCTTCTGACTTAGTGAAAACAGGTGGGTTGGTGTTCTGGAAATTCTTGAGCTTAGATCCATGGTTGTCCTAATTTCCTTGGCCTTGATTGTTGTGGGATAGATGAGCTATCTGCTGAAGGGTGGCTGAGTTGGCTTGCCGTTCCGCTCTTTCAGCTTCGCGGTCAGAAACCAACATTTGCAGGATCTGCAACATCGGGTCCGGGGATGAACCACTTCCTCCGCGAGGCATCTGAAGATTGAGATAGATCATGAGAAAAGAGGGAAATTTCTAAGGTTCAGGGACTTTGAAAAGTTTTTAAAGTTTGACTCGGATTTTCTAGCAACTTGCTTTGCATTCATTCATTCATAGCACACGATACAACACACACCACAACAAAATAAAACAGATGGTTTTAAGAACCATTCTAGAAACTACGATACAGTGGGACCGAATAAAGCTCACTAACGCTAGTGCTAAAGTGCTACTACTCCTCGGAGTCGGTGTAATCATCATCCTCATCATCATCGTCGTCATAGATGAAGGTGAAATCCTCCTCATCGGTGAAGAAGTCCATGGCCTGATCTTCCAGAAAGTCATCATCATCGCTGAGATAGGAGTAGGGGTCTCCACGAAGATCTTCTTCGGCATTCTACCTTTCATCCAACTGCATGTCTCTCTCGTGGATGGTCTCCTCCAAATCCGTGATACGGTGGCGAAGACGGGCAATGATGCGCTCCTTCTTGTCGAGCTGACGGCGACGAGACTTGCGATCCTTCACTAGCATGGCAATGGTCTGATCCTTCGTCTTGATGACGGCGGACTTGTGGTTGGAGTAGTCACGGACATTGTCCAGTTCCTGCTGACGATCATACATCATGAAGCTAAGGTGGTCCAACTGACTCTTCAGCTCGTGGTGATATGGGGCTTCCAGTGGCCTTGGATAGAACTCAAAGCGGGTATCCTTGATCTGATTGATACTCTGCCCACACAGACGGGCAAGAGCTTCCTGCATGGCCCTGGCAAGTCCATCGAGCCAGTTGTTCTCTCTTAAGGTGAACTGAATTCCCTCGGCAGTGGGAGGTTCAATCTTTCCTCGGAGACTTGCAACAACTAGCCACTGCCGATCTTCTCCTTCCTGATCATTGAGCTGAGCTCCGAAGAACTCAGGGTGCGGACGCTCCAGAAGTTCCGAAAGCTGGTCCAAGTCACGCTCAAAGATGAGGTCTCCTCCATTCCCTAACTGATAAAACTTGCTGTACTTCATGTCCATCTATAAGAATATAGGATGAGTAAGTTAGTAGAGTGATCAAGTGTGTTAAATTTTAGGTATTTTGCAAAAGTTTTTGAGGAACATGAATTTTCATGAAAGAATCAAAGTGATAAGAATGGGAATAAGTTTTTGTAAATACTCAGTTCCTTGGGTTTTGAAACTAAGTTTTTGATTCAAACGTCCAGTCTAACTAGGGTCTCCTATGGTCATGATGGCTTTGATACCAACTTGTCAACACCCGGATTTTTAATCCCAGATGCCTGTTATGCCAAACATTGCAATCCCATGATTACCATTTTTGCGAGACATAACAGATTTGGATATCACAGTACATCATCCATTACAAACCATACATAAGGTCTTACACAAATAAGGATCTCATGATCCAGTTCTTAATACAAATCAAGCAGCGGAATAACGGAATAGTAAAGATAGCGTAGGCGAATCTCCGTCTTCAGGGTCACAGGCAATGCTGACGATGGGAGATGATCCTTGTTGTCGTAACCTTCGTGCGGTCCATCATCCTGGTACTCCTCTTCATTGTCTGGCCACGGGAATAGCCAGGGACAAAGCCATGAGTACTCTTTAGGTACTCGCAAACTAATACTGACAAGTAAGGGGGTTTTTGTAGTAGGACACTAAGCTCTATGGTTGTTTTGGAAAAGGCCAGATTTACCTCTACTAAGTTCAGAAGCAAAGAAGCTAGTTGAAATTTTATAACACCTAAGTGGGAACTTGAATTTAATATCACAACCGTGTTGTGGTCAAGTCAAAGTCTCAATTTATTTCACAAGTCATTTTGAAAACATCTGACGGGAGAGCAGTATGGCCACTCCAACTTCCCATAACCACGGACGCGGCTATTCGAATAGTTTGACACTCTACAGAGATTGTACACTTTCACCACAACATTCGATACATCCGTTAGGAACAAATCCTGAATTCACCATACTCAGTATGCGGATAATCAATCCTAACCTTTCATTTACACGCCCTAGTATAGGCACCTCTCCTGTGAGTTTGGCCTCCCAACCACGACCAACTATCATCTTGCGTATTGCACAGGTGGACAATCTTCACAAGGTAGCCTCAGCTCAGACCTTGGCCGTGAGGGAACCCATACTAAGGTATATAAGTTTCCAGTCAAGCCCTACCCAATTTTCGGGTACTGTGGTTGTATGGTAAAATTGGAATGGTATCGCATCCAGACAACCATCAGTTTTATAAAGGGCTAAGGCTCATGCCTCAACATTTTCATCATCAAAATCATCTGGTGTTCGGAAACACATGTCAAAACATTTCAATAGAATGACTCATCATTCCAAGGTTTTCATAACCATTTTCACCAAGTATTCCCATCTAAAGTTGATCAAGTTTTATGCTTAGCACTAGCATCTACATGTGGGGGTAAGTACTAATGAGGGGTGGTAAACAAGTGGAGATTAGTTAAGTTCAATCTCATGCCTTAGGATGACATCAAGATTATCTACTTAGGCCGAATTTAATTCACTTTATGCAACCTTCAATTAACTTTCTAGAATCTACAAGTCACTTAAGTAAACTCTAAGAGAAAGCCCTGATGAAGAAATAAAGTCGAAAGGTTGTAACTAAAACTAGGATGGCTTATCAAGTGGTATAAGCTTGCATGGTTTGCCTTGCTAAGATAGTGGTATAAACTTGCTAGGTTGCAAGTGTTAGCTTGCTAAATCAACTAGTAGTATTAGGCTTGCCTTGTGCAGAGCAGTGGTTGAAGTTCTCCTCGGCTTCTTCCTCGTAGTATCCTCCTTCCTCCTCGTATCCTTGGTCGGTACTAGCGTCTATAAATAAATACGAGGTACACAATCACCAAACAATACTTAACTATTTTCACTCATCACACAAAGGTGTACTATAGATGATATAGCATCATCACCTATCATTACAAGATTAAAGCATTTGTCTTATTTATTTAATTTGAGAAAAGTAATTTCTACTCATTGAGAAACTACTTAAGATTTATATTCTCCATGTCGTGGTATTGCCGACGAGTACGCCATGAATGGGTCCTCACAGTGCGTGTTTAGAGACGTGGGGTAAGGCGGACGGTTGATGGGTACGAGGTAACACAGCTTACCCAGGTTCAGATCCCACAACGGTGGCGGAATCCTACTCCTGCTATAAATCACTATAAGGGCAATACGCCGAGTTACAGAGATAGGTTCGTTGTGCGAGGTGTGTGTAAAATGATACTAGATTGTATGAGATTGTGCCCTAAAGTCTCCCATAGGCCCGACTTATATAGTCGCCAGGACCTAGGGTTACAGGGAAAAGTCCTAGCCGGACAGGTTATAGAGTCCTACACCGTCTATCACTAGTCTTGCGTATCTTGTACTCCAAGGCTCCGGGTACGCTGGTGACTCCACCGTAGCCTTCCTTTATCCGGCATGGGACTCCCTTCTGTATCCACCTAACTGGGCCACCCAGCAGGCCACAAGCCATGCTACCGACTATGGGCCACCCGGGTTAGTCGGATAAGAGACATGCTATAAGGATACCCATATAGCATATCCCCAACAGTAGCCCCCGGATAACTCCGAGATCTTGCGCCATCTTGCCTCTTCCCGTGGAATGCTCCGTCTAGGTGTATGTCGGCAAGTCGTCAAGAAACATCTTGTAGTCCTCCCAAAGAACCCTGCAAAGTTTTTCTCCGTCCTCTATTAGTAAGTCGGAGAAATGCTGAATCTTCCATCATACGCTCCCGTTGTCGGATTAAATCCGTCCATGCCGGAATCTTCGATGGGACGGCTCATCTACCATGTCAGTTATGGTGACGTAGGCTGTAGGTCAGCGACGCCTCATAACTCACACATGCAGAGAACACAATCATATCCAATTTTCCCATGCGAGCGATACGAACCGTTGGTGGCGGCGGTTGGAGACGTCGCGAAATTACCGCGCATGCTCACGAACACGTCGTCTACGCGGCAACCGTCCGATTAGCTGCACGAATCTTGACGCAGAGTAAGATAAATAGTAACCGTGGGACACTTGCCACTTTTTCACCCCATTCTCTCGCGTCGTCGTCTTCTTCCTCCAGCCGCACGCCTACTCGAGCTCTCCGTGGAAAACCTCAAGAAACCCTAGCCTCTCTCTGCACCAGTCGCTTCCTTCCATTCCTTCCATGGATAGAAGCAGCTCCTCCCTGTCGATGGCGGCGTCGAGAGAAGCCACGGCGAAGTCGGCGAGCTCCGTCGTCGTGCCCCCTGAGGGCCTGGTCATCCCCGCATCGGCGGTGATTGAAACCACCGGCGGTGACCACAATCTGGCGGCGCTGGAGCCTCTGGAAGAGGAGCCAGACTCGCACAAAGGCGACTGGCGCGGCTCGGACATCACCGGCCGCGACATCCAAGAGATGGTTGCTGAGGGCTACCTCCCCGCGACGGAGGGGCTCGCCTAGCGGGCGGCGCCGGCCGGCGAGGTGACACCTTCTCCCCAAGTCGGAGAAAAGGTGTACCTCAAGGCCCAGCTAGTACGCGGCGTTTCTCTGCCCATCTCCCACTTCTTTCTGTCCGTCTTGAACCACTTCAAAGTCCAACCCCATAACCTCTCCCCCAATAGCATTTTAGTGCTTAGCAACTTCGCGGCACTTTGTGAGGGTTACCTAGGGATTAAGCCTAGGTTATACTTGTTCGTGTACTTCTTCACCATCAAACGTGAAGCCGGACATAGTAGGGAGGAGCTTAGGAACTGCGACACCATAAGCTTCAAGATCCGACCTGGCCGGCGGTTCCCCGACATCGTCGGCCACGAGTCGTGCAAAAACTGGTAGCGGACGTACTTCTACGGCCCCAACATTCCTTTGGCGGGCCAAGAAGTGACGTACCCGGACTTCGTGGATGGAGTCGCCGCTGAAGTTTCCACATGGAGATCCCATGCCTCCCTTCCCTCCGACCTCAACGCTTCTTGCGCAATAAGGCGGATCGAGTGGTTCGTAGAGGCGGGTTTGACCGGCTTGGACCTAGCCATGTGCTGGTTCATCAGGCGAATCCAACCCCTGTAGCACCGCACGAAGTTCATGCACGAGTACACGGGTGATCGAAAGGATTCCTTTCGGATCTCCGTGGATAACTTCTCGAGCGACTCCGTCAAGCTCCGTCTGAAGGACATCGTCAAGGTGAAGGATAAGAAGCGTGGCTTCACCATCACCTGCGACATGTACGTAGACGGCAAGTGCCAAAGGTAGGTATTTATTTTCCGTGTATGACATTGCTCCAGTTTCTCCGTCTTATCATAACCATCTTATCTAACACGGTGATTTATTACTTAACAACTTAGCTATCTGGATGAGGACAACCTGGCTGCCCAAATCTATGATCCAAAGATGAAGGAAGTCACGGTCGTGTCCGACGACGATGCCCCGTTGGCGCGAAAGCGGAAGAGCTCCACCTCTGACGCTGCCGATGGAGGTAAGAAGAAGAAGACGGAGGGTGGAGCCTCCAAAAAGAGTACTGCCGCCCTGGAGGCGGAAAAGAAGAAAGCCACTGGGATGTTTGACAAAGCGCCCCCCTAGTGTAAGCCTCTCATTCTCCGACATCGTCTCATTTATCTGTCTTATTCCTGTACTTATGCATTTTGCACGTTTCAGGAAGAAAGCCACAACCAGCCTCAAGAAGTCCTCCAAGACTCTTGGGGCTTCTAGAAATATCAAAGATATGCTGCATCGCGACTCCTCCCCCACCATCGCCCCTGCTACTCTTGTCGTCAAGCCCTCCTCTGCTTCGACAAGCTCCCAAGTCCAGGAGGCACCAGGTCCTTCCGCCTGGAAGTGGACTCTGGCGCCTCTACCGAACTAGCTGTCGTCGGCGAGCAGGCGACGCAGGAGAGTGTTGCTCTTCAAATGGCTAAAGCTCCGGCTAAGGATGCCATCGGTAGCGGCAAGGCGGTGGTGGGAGCTGGTACTTCTGCCGAAGGCGGCGCCTCTGCTCCCCCGAAACCCTTCAAGTTTTCGAAGATTGTTTACCCGACGCTCATGCCGAGTAACACAACTATGGTTCTGGAGGAGTGCCGTCATCTTCGACGTGCGGTCTTGAGGAGCTACTCCGACAAGCAGACATCTTGCGAGGAAACAGTATTGCCTTTGGCAAGCTGCTGGCCGAGAGCGCTACAAGCCTCAAGATCATCGCACTTGTAAGTTTTACTTTACCTTTTGCATTTCGTATGAGTATCCCACTATAGCCCCCGAGGATGTAGACGTAAAACCATAGGTTTTGCATCTATATGCTCTAAGAGTGACTAAGTTAGAAAAAACTCTCACTGTAGCCCCCAAGCATTTAGATGGAATGAATTATTCCGACTAGATGCTTTAAGAGTAGCACAAGCAGTGTTCATGATTTTTTAATGCTATAGCCCCCCAAGCCTCTAGTTGTAACTGAATTAGTTCTGACTAGATGCTAAAAGAAAAGCTAAGCATTTTCTGAGCTAAAAACTTTATACTGTATCCCCCAAGCTTCTAATCGATAACTGAATTAGCTCCGACTAGATGCTTTAAAGAAAAGCTAAGCATATTGATAAGTTTAAAAACTCTCACTGTAGCCCCCGAGCACCTAGATGGAGAATCTCCGACTAGGGACTCCAAGCAGACCCAACAGCGATTTAACTTTGTATTTGTTTCCACAGAACGAGAATGCTCGGAGGGGCATGGCCAACGACAAGTACCAGAAGATGCGCGCAGATCTTGAAGCCAAAAAGGGTAAAACTGCCATCTTGAAGGAACAGATCATCAAAAACAAGAGTCTGTTTTCTTATTACGCATTTCTGTCTTATTTTTGTGCCCACAATCTCCGAGTACTCACTGTGCACTTTGTTTTCTCCGACTTGCAGAACATGTCGCCAAGGCCAAGGACATTGTTGAGCAGTCCAAGCATATCCAACAGCTGGACAGCAAGAACAAGATCCTGAAGGAGGAGAGGAAGGAGATGCTGAAGATGCACGAGGATTCTATGAAAGCCTTGCAGGATTCCGCCTCTGCGGAGATCAACCGCTTGAAGGAGGAGCTTGCGATCCTAAAGGATCATAAGAAAGCTGCCGATGAGCAAAACCTTCGCCATAGCGAGGCGTTTAAGCTCCTCCAACAAGAGAAAGAATCCTTGGCGGACATCGTCTGGCAGGCCAATGCCAGCATCTTCAGTAAGTTTCCTCCGCCTTGTATTTCTGTAGTCTGGATACTTAGATTTTTTTGAACTCATACGTTCCTTGTCGGAATTTGCAGCTCCTATGGGATTAACCCGCTCGCCTCCTTCGGACAAGGAATGCATGATTCTTGCCGGCAACTTCATCAACACCGCCGTCGCCCAAGCCAAGGAGATTGCCAAGCCCCTCCAGATTTATATCAAGGCTTCGGACTTCGTGGTGAAGTACTCGAAGATTCTACGCCGAGCCCCCGAGCGTGTCGCAAGCTGGAAAGCTTCATGCGCACGGGCTGACGTAAGGATGGCGCTGTCTATGGTGAAGGCACACTATGAAGATGCTGACATCGACACGGTGACCTCTGGCATCCCCGACGTAGATGATGACGGCAAGGAGATCGATCACGAAGCCATCCTATCATCACTCGCGGGTTATGACACCAGGGTTGCCGAGTTGGTAGATGTTGACGTCTTCGTGCCCAGGAACTTTCTCGACAACGCCAACCCGGATTCCTCCGAGTCTCATCACAGCGCCGACGCTGAGGGTGATTCTCCGGCTGGTGATGATGCGGCCTCCAAGTCCCCTGCACCCAAAGAGTGAAAAACACTTTGTAATTCTTGTTTCACCCTTGTCGTGTGCATTGAAAAACTTGGTGATGTAATATTAAGGCGGAAAACAGTGGTTGTCGTATCCTGCTACTTAAGGATTAATTCCCAGTATGTATCTATTTTTTAAGCAAGTGCTGGCTTATCCATTACTTTGGTTTTTATGCTTGACTTTTCGTGAGTAGGAAGACTCGTTGTCGGAACCATGCGCTTAGGTGATGATGCCCAATGGCACCGTCAATAACCTGAGCACAAAATCGCCGACAATAAGTGCCAAAAGTCACTACTCCAGAATCTACATAAAAACAACAAAGAACGTGCAGACCAGAAAACTTAAGCTAACGCCCGTAGGCGGAATTTTGACAAGTGCAATCGCAAGACTTGTGCATAAAAGTTTTATATGATCCAAAAATGAACACTAAAGGAGGTAAAAGACTCAGCAAAATGAGTGAACCAAAAAGCTTTATTTCATTGATCATATAAGAGGTACACGATTAGATAAAAAATGCTAAGTGTAGAAAGGACGTAGCTGTGCTATGTTCCATGGCCGATCAAGATCCGGGTAGTCATCATCCGGGTCACGTCGCTTACGCTTATGATCCTTGTTGGGTCTATCCTTGAGTTCACGATTGTCGACAAGGTAGTAAGACCCATTGAGCAGCGCCTTGCTTATGATGAACGGTCCTTCCCATGGCGGGGATAATTTGTGTGACTTCTTCTGCTTAAGTCGGAGTACTAAATCCCCCTCTTAAAACGAGCGATGCCGAACGCGGCGACTATGGTAGCTGCGTAGCTTCTACTGGTAGATGGCGGATCTTTGGCACGCCAAAACGTTCTCCTCCTCGAGAAGGTCCACATCTAGGCGTCCGGATTCTTCAGCGTCATCTTCGTCGTAGGCGGCAACTCTTGGTGCATCGTGGAGGATGTCGGAAGGTAGGATGGTTTCTGCTCCATATACCATGAAGTAGGGGGTGTAGCCGATGGATCTGTTGGGTGTCGTTCGTAGAATCCACAGTACAGATGGCAATTCTTCCGCCCAGGCTCCAGCTGCTCTATGTAGCGGTGCCTCAAGACGTGGCTTGATTCCCTGCAGAATTAATCCATTGGCTCGCTCAACCTGGCCATTGGACTGTGGGTGTGCCATAGATACAAGGTCAAGTCGGATGCCCTTGTCCTAGCAATAGGCCTCCACTTCCCCGAGTGATAAATTGCTTCCGTTGTCGGTGATGATGCTATGTGGGAGACCAAATCTCACCACTAGATCCCGGACAAACCTGAGGGCAGTTGCCCCATCAAGCTTTCTAATGGGTTTAGCTTCTATCCATTTGGTGAATTTGTCAACTGCTACAAGCAGATGCGTAAATCCACACGGTGCCGTCTGTAACGTCCCCACCATGTCTAGCCCCTAGACTGCAAACGGCCAAGTTATTGGTATTGGTCGCAATTCTTTAGCAGGAACATGTGGTTGTCGGGCATAATACTGGCATCCTGTGCATGTCTCAACCAGCTTGTCGGCATCCGCCTTCGCGGTCAGCCAGTAGAATCCTTGCCGGAAGGCTTTCGCGACCAACGATTGAGGAGCGGCGTGATGCCCGCAATCTTCGAGATGGATTTCGTGTAGGATTTCCATACCTTGTAGCTGGGAAACACACTTTAGGTATACACCAGTAGTGCTCCTCTTGTAGAGTTGCCCATTGATTATGGTATAACCCTTTGCTCGTCGTACTATTTGCCGTCTTTAACCTTTGTCGTCGGGCAAAGTTCCGTGTTCGAGATACTCCATGAACGGTTTTGTCCACGCCGGAGGGATCTTTGTCACCATGTTGACGAAAGAGTCAGCTCTATCTGGGTTGTCGATGTCGGCGCCCTTCACGGATGGTGTGCGTAGATGCTCTAGGAAAACTCCTGGCGGAATTTTCTTGCGCCCTGATCCAAGTTTAGACAGTAGATCAGCCGCCTCGTTTTGCTCCCAAGGCACATACTTGACTTTATAGCCCAAGAAGCTCTTGGCTATCTCGTCCACTTCGTCGCGATATGCCACCATCATAGGGTTCCGCGCATTCCAGGTGCCAGCCACCTGCTAGGCAACCAAGTCAGAATCTCCACATCAAACTATGCGCTTGATGCCAATATCTTTGGCTACCCGTAGTCCGTGAATGAGTGCTTCATACTCCGCCATGTTGTTTGTAGCCTCGAAGTGGATCTACAGAACGTAGTGTAGCTTGTCTCCTTTTGGTGACTGTAGCAATACACCAACCCCCAAGCCATTGAGCAGCTTTGATCCGTCAAAGTGCCTCACCCAGTACTCTAGTTCTGGCAATCTGCAATAAAATCTGCCAAGGCTTGTGACTTGATAGCGTCGCGTCTCTTGTAGGTGATCTCGAAGGCGGCAAGTTCAATGCCCCACTTCGCGACCCTTCCTGTAGTGTCGCTGTTATTGATAATGTCGGACAGTGGAGTCTTGCTCACTACTGTGATTGGGTGCTCCTGAAAATAATGCCTCAGCTTCCGAGAAGCAAGGAAGACTCCATAAGCTATATTTTGGTAGTGCGGGTAACGCTGCTTGGACTCCGTCAAGACCTCGCTTACATAGTAAACTGGTCGTTGAACTCCGTGCTCGTAGCCTGGTTCCTTCCGCTCTACCACGACGACGATGCTGATAACCCGGTTGGTTGCCGCCATGTAAATTAACAGGGGCTCCCCAGGCTCGGGTGCTGCAAGGATGGGCGCTGAGGAAAGAATCTCCTTGAGCTACTTCAATGATGCGTCTGCTTCGTCTGTCCATGTGAATTTGTCGGCCTTCTTCAGCAACTTGTACAGCGGCAGAGCCTTCTCTCCAAGTCGGCTGAAGAACCGACTAACTGCTGCAACACAACCTGTTAGTCTTTGGATGTCCTTTAGGCATGTCAGACGGTTTATGTTTAAGATGGCCTTGATTCCGGGTTGACCTTGATTCCGCGCTGGGAAACGATGAAGCCCAACAGTTTGCCGGCTGGAACCCCGAAGACGCACTTCTTAGGGTTGAGCATCATGTTGTATTTTCGGAGATTATCAAAGGTTTCTTTTAAGTCAGAGATTAAGTCGTTTGAGTTTTTAGAAATCACCACGATATCGTCCACATAGGCGTGAACGTTCCCACCAATTTGGTCGTGAAGGCAACGTTGCATTCTCCGCTGGTAGGTAGCACCTGCATTTTTCAGCCCAAAAGGCATTGTGACATAGCAAAACATGTCGTAAGGGGTAGTGAACGAAGTGGCCAATTGGTCCGACTTCCTCATCTTGATCTAGTGGTATCCTGAGTATGCATCGAGAAAACACAAAAGTTCCGAGCCAGCCGTTGAGTCAATGACTTGGTCAATGTGAGGCAAAGCAAACGGATCTTTGGGACATGCTTTGTTCAAGCCGGTGTAATCAACGCACATTCTTAATTCATTGGTTCCCTTTTTGTGGACAAGTACAGGATTGGCCACCCATCGGGTGTGAAGGACTTCTCGGATAAACCCAGCCTTAAGTAACCTAGCTATCTCTTTGCCAATGGTGCACCTCTTCTCATCTTCGAAGCGTCGTAGAGGTTGTTTCACTTGTTTACATTTTGGATCTATGTTTAAGCTGTGCTCGGCAAGTTCCCTAGGTACACCTTTCATGTCGACAGGTTGCCAGGCAAAGATGTCCCTATTTTCACGGAGGAACTCGATGAGCGCGCTTTCCTATTTGGGATCCAGGTTCGTCCCAATGGCAACGGTCTTGGAGGCATCGCCTACCACAAGTTCCACGGGCTTGGTTTCGATGGCGGCCTTGAACACAGGAGAAGAGTCGGAGATCTGCTTCTTCGACGTGGGCATCTCTGAGTCATTGACCTTGCTCTGGATCTCTTTGAATTCTTCGCTATAGAGGACAGCTTCTGCAACGGCTGCTTCATTGATCTCGCAGTCCCTTGCCTTGGTAAAGCTTCCGGATACGGTGATGACACCGTTTGGTCCGGGTATCTTGAGCTTGTTGTAGACGGAGCATGGCTTGGCCATGAACGTGTGGAATATGTCGCGGCCAAATATGACGTGGTACACGCTCTTGAAGGGGACCACCTCAAAGGTCATGCGCTCTTGGCGGTAATTATTAACGTCGCCAAAGGCTACCTGAAGTGTGATGCACCCAAGGGACCGAGCCTCCCGACCAGGAACTACGCCATGGAAAATGGTGTTGGTCCGCCTTAGGTTTGCCTCCGTCAAGTTCATCTTCTGCAGTGTATCTAGGTACATGATGTTGATGCTGCTTCCACTATCCACCATGCACTTGGTGAACTCCGTGCCGTCAATCAATGGGTTGATGACCATGGCGTACTGGTTCTCCGTGGGCACAAGGTCTAGGTGGTCCGTCTTGTCCCAAGTTATTGGAACCTCCGACCAGCGCAGGTATTGTGGGACTGGGGGAGAGTTGCCATCAGGATCCTTAGAGAGGTCTTATGTTGTCGGACGGTGGGGGTGCCAAGGAAAGTGTGGTAAACTGGGGCCTTCTTTGCGAAGGGGTTCTTGCCCTTGTCGTCGCTCTTGGCGGCGTGCTTGGGGTCAACGTCCTCGTCCATGTCACTTGAATCCTTGGACTCCTCCTCCTTCTTCTTCCCCTTGCCCTTGCCTCGTCGTCTGTTCTTCCGACTTCGCTTATAGCCGGACTCCGGGTCTTCCTTGAGGTCGTTGACGAACTTGCAGTGTCGATTGGTATGGGTGGCCTTGTTGCTGGCGTCGAGGTGTACGAGGCACGACATATCGCAGTACTCTTCGTAGGTTTAGGGAACACGGAGCGGCGCCGAGTTGGATTCACTTACTCGTTGCTTCCCGCGGCCTGCTCCCCTTCCTCGGCCACGTTGTCCGCCTTCTCCTCGTCCTGCAGAAGTCATAGCGACCATGTCGGTAGATTGCTTTTCTTCTAGAGCGGTTTTCCGCATTGTACTACTGTTCCTCCGAGCTTGAGTTGGAACGTCCGTTGCCGGCAAAGAGCCACGAGCATCATCGTCGGCAGCTGCGAACTCACTAGCTAACTGAATCATCTGATTCAAGTCAAGCTGATGATTGTCCTGCAAGCGCTTCAGCTTATGTCGGAGCAACGTGCCCCTTTCCAACCCATCGATGAAGGCGGCCATGGCGGTCTGGGCGTGCACTCCAGCGCAGGAATTCTTCATATCCAGCCAGCAGGAGAGGTAGGCGCGAGATGGCTCGTCTTTCTCCTGCACGCACCACTGTAGATCGCCCACAGTGCAGGGACGCTTGTATGTACCCTCAAAGTTCTTGGTGAATGCTTCTTGCATGTCCAGCCAGTTGTAGATAGACTTATCTGGCAAGTCGTCGATCCATTGACGGGCCGTTCCTGCCAACATTAACGGGAGGTACTTGACGGCGACGTTGGGGTTGCCTCCGGCAATCTCCACCGTGTTGTCGTAGTCCTGCAACCATGTGGCGGGCTTGGCGGTGCCGTCATAGGTCTTGATGGTCTTGTCAATCCGGAAACCTTTGGGGTAAGTTGCAGACCGTATTGCAGGTCCAAAGCAACGTGGTCCTAGGTATGGTCCTTCCCGGGCCTCGTGGATCTTATCGATCCGTGAACGTGCATCGTACGGCTCCGGGTTCTTCTTATTGTTGTCAACAGGGGACACGCTGCGTGAAAGACGCGGGCCCCTTCCGCCATGGTGACTGCTTGGCGGCGACGGAGGCGGAGGTGGCGGTGGGTTAGCCTTCTTGCTGTTACCCTCCTGCGACGCCCCACGCCTGTCACGGTTGCTTGTCGGATGCGGAGGATCATAGTGTGACCTGCTCTTGTGTCCTTGGTGGCGCTCTTCATCATGACGGGTCTGTGCCACGTTGTCGCGGATGACGTTGCCGCACTGCTTTGGTGGGGGCATATCCGTACGATGGTGAGCCTTGTAATCTTCTTGACGTCGGGGGGATCGGGGCGGTGGCGATGGGCGACGAGGTAGGGCTTTTTCTCCATGGTCGGAGGATATGGGGATAGCATCCTTCCTATTGCGTGCATCCCTCCGTCTTCGTTCTGATGAACCCGTCTGTGATCCGACATCTTGAGGAGATCTATCCCTTGGCGGTTTGTACTGGCTAGATCGGCAGAGAGCTGGGTCAGACTCAAGCCTCTGAGAGGTGGCCTTTTCCTGCTGCTTTACTGCCTTGGCCACTAGGTCATAGACCTGATCTACTACCTCAGGCGATCTATCCTGTTCCAGAAGGGTCTTGGCGACGACGAGGTTAAGGAGTGGGGTGGGCATCACCTGCTTGCCTTCACTGTCAATGTATGGCTTGGCCTGTGCCGGCTTCGAGGGAGCCCATCCTAGGTTGTGCCGTACACCAGGATCGTTGATGACGCGAGTCGGAGCTTTCTTAGACTTCTGCTGTTGTAGCAGAGTCTTGTACTCGGCCTCCATTGATCTAGCTTTCTCTATGGACTTCTGCGCGTTGACCAGATCTCGATCTAGTTTGGCGCCTTGCTCCGTGATGGCTTGCGCCTCCTCCAGCAGTTGCTGGCGTTTCTCGTCAAGCTGAGTCACGTTCCGGATATGAGCAACGGTTAGTGGCTCGACGAGGAGATTGCCGACATCACTCTATCAGCTGGAGTAACATGGGCTACCGCCGACGTAGATGCTGGAGGCGGCAAGTTTGCGGTGTTATTGTTACTTGGGCCGGTGCCGAGTTCCTACGGCTGCTGCACTGGTTTAGGCGGAGGAGGCATGAACTTTGCGCGATCATTGTCGGCAGCAATAAGTGGCCCCTTCCCCTTTTCCAGTGCAGTAGGCGAAGCTTGCCCGGGTTGGTCTTCATCCATCGCCGTCCCAATGGTGACGAACACCCCTCGGGACATGACGGTATTATTAGCTTGCTCGTCGCACGAGTACTCCTCCTCCATCTCCTGCATAGCGGAGTCTAGCTCTTCTAGACTAAAGTCTATCTCCTCTGAATCTGCACTGAAATCAGCATAAAGTGCGTCAATGACAGAGTCGGAGGGTGCCAGGACTTCCTCGATGACGGGCGGTGGAGGTGCAACAGCTCGACGATGACTGGAGGTGGTGCTGCTGCGACGATGGCGGCCGGAGGCGGTGGTGGTGGTTGAATCGGAGGGGCTCCGTCAATGAGCGCAAGCTCTGCCTGAGCTGCTGCTTCGGCCTCCGCGTAGTTGTTGACGGTGTTCACCATGCCTTCGAAGGTAAGTCGGCCTGACGCCTGTTGCCGCCTTAGAGAATGTCGGAGAAGCGTGTCATGGTCCAGTCCTTCCACAAAGTGATAGATGGCATCATCATTGGGGTAATTAGCCAGGTCGGCCCGTATACGGAGCCATCTGGCGAGGTATTCACGGGGGTTTTCGCCCTCTCTCTGAACGCAGCGCGCCAGATCGAAGATGGTAACCACGCCGACGAACTTGGATCTCTGTTGTCCAGACGCGTGAACAAAGTCGGCGGATTTGTAGTGATCTTCCACCTTTATATCCTGCACAGGGGCGGTTTGGGTGGGCCTTGAACTTTTCTGATCTTTGTCGGCAAACTCCGAAGAGAGATTCGACATCGACCCTTCCGCGAACGTATCTTGCCCGTAGGCGGTCCGTGCGGGCCTTGATGCTTTCCGATCTTTGCCGGCAAACTCCAAAGAGAGATCCGACATCGACCCTTCCGCGAACGTGTCCTGCCCGTAGGCGGTCCGTGCGGGTCTTGATGCTCCTCCGACTCCCAGGGAACTAGTGCCCGAGTCGGTTTCGCCGATGAAGAGGTGGATGTCTCCGATAGGAACGATCGAACACCGCGTAGGGTTCGTCTTCGCCGGGATCCAGAACTCGTCGGGGGGGACGATCGGAACGTTGCCGGAGAAGAGAACGCGACCGATGGCTACGGTTTCGCCGATTCCCGCGAAGATCTTGGTCCTCGCCCGCTGAAGAGCCTGAAGCGCCTCTTGCCCCACGGTGGGCGCCAACTGTCGTGGTATTGCCGATGAGTACGCCATGGAGGGGTCCTCACAATGCGTGTTTAGAGACGTGGGATAAGGCGGACGGTTGACGGGTACGAGGTAACACAGCTTACCCAGGTTCAGATCCCACAACGGTGGCGGAATCCTACTCCTGCTATAAATCACTATAAGGACAATACGCCGAGTTACAGAGATAGGTTCGCTGTGCGAGGTGTGTGTAAAACAATACTAGGTTATATGAGATTGTGCCCTAAAGTCTCCCATAGTCCCGACTTATATAGTCGCCAGGACCTAGGGTTACAGGGAAAAGTCCTAGTCGGACAGGTTACAGAGTCCTACACCGTCTATTACTAGTCTTGCGTATCTTGTACTCCAAGGCTCCGGGTACGCTGGTGACTCCACCGTAGCCTTCCTTTATCCGGCATGGGCCTTCCTTCTGGATCCACCTAACTGGGCCGCCCAGCAGGCCACAGGCCATGCTACCGACTATGGGCCACCCGGGTTAGTCGGATAAGAGACATGCTATAAGGATACCCATATAGCATATCCCCAACACTCCAACTCAAACATGGGATCATGTTGACACATGTCATCACCATATATTTCAGTACATGGGAATGTGATTTAAAGTGGTGTCACAATTTAATAAGGTTTAACCTTTTTATTTTAAATAAATAAAGTGACTAGAAATGCCTATGTGGCATTCTTTTGTTACTTGAACATTATTTCTGTAAGTAAACCCAAATATTTTTATATATTTTGAAAGGTATGATAAAATGTGATTTTTGAGAGTTGGAATCAACTCAAAAGCTCTTATGGTTGAATTTTGAAAAATGTTTGAATACAGAAAAGCTTCTGACTTGTTATTTTTACCAAAGTTGATCTACAGATCCAAATGATTTGAATCCAATGGGCTTGGATTAGCATTGCAGTACCTTTCTAACAAAATTAGTTTCATGCATTTTGGTTCACTGAATCAAGCTGGTTTGAATTTTGAATCTATGTACAGAACTGTGTTTGAATAAAAATGGAAAAATCTAAATTTAAACGGTTGGGTTGCGCGGGAGAGGTTAATGGGCCAGCCCAGTGTCACTCCGTAGCGCGGGGCTCAGCTGACAGGGGGTCTACCAGTCAGCGGCTCATAACGCACGAAGCGGTACGGGGCTATGTGGGTCATTGGATTAGAAGGGAGATCGACGGTTGGGGATCATCATCGACGACAAACCTGTCACCGGCGAGCTTGAACCCTAGCGGCTCAGTGGGGGTGCATAGGGGGCATACCAGGGCTTCAGCAACGACGGCCAGGCGGGCAAACGAACGAGTGGTCGATGGCGAGCTCAGGGATGGTCGAGGCAGCTCCGGGGGTGGTCGCAATCAGCGGCCCCCTTCTCCTCTAGAGGCGGCCTGCTCAGATGCAATTTTGGCGAGTTGCTGCTCCTCGTGCTCCGGCTAGAGGGTGGAACGATCAGTGAGGTGAGGGGAGTGGAATGGTGTGCTTCAAACGGCTGGGGGTGGCCTCCTTTTATAGGCTTGACGGCGAGACCGAGAGGGATGGGCATGCGACGGTGGCGACATGGCTACGGGTGGCTAGCGGCATGGAAAAGGGTGGCGATCGACGGGCGGTCTGCTGGCGATGCTCTAGGACTTGAATGCGCGATTAGGGGCGGTGGTAAACGGTCGGGCGAGGCTAGCGCTCTGAGTGACAGAGGCGGCGTCTTCGACGGCGAGCGGTGGCTGTGAGACACGGGGCGGCGAACGAGGATGTCTGGCGTGTTCCTTGGATCATGGCGAAGCGGTAGTCACGAGCTGCGGTCGAGGGGCGGCGTGTGCGCGCGTGCCGGGTGCGACGCTCTGGCATGTGCTCGGCATGTCGCAGTGGCACTGGGCGCGGGGCGTGCTCGGTGGTCCATGACTTTCCTTGGCTCGGGGAGGGGACAGTGGGTGGCGGTGAAGTGCTGGCTAGCTCCCAGACAAGGCGAGAGAGGGGGAGGTGGTCTGCTGCGGCGGCGACCAAGTTGACCGGTGAGGTGTGCTCGGCTTGCTCACCATTGATGACAATGGCCAGCTTACAGTGAGGCTAGGGGTTTCCAAATAGATGATCTACTAAATGGTTGTTGTGATCTAGAGAGGGAACAAGTTAGGCCAAAACACTATTAAAAACAGTGAATTTGATTTGGTTTAAATTTGCCTGCCAAGTGTTTGATGAAATGGTCGCAAGAAACTTTCTTTTGAATTTTGAAAATATTTTTGGTGGGTGTGCTAGGCATGTGCTGGAGACTCTATGGGTGCTTGGGTTTTGAAAATTGAGCTTGTTTGAGTGGTTTTTGAAATAGTGGGATCTTCCCATATGAGATAGATTCAATTTTAAAATGTCATTTAAACTTAGCATTTGAATGTTTTGGAAGATCACAA
Organism: Avena sativa; assembly: GCA_916181665.1. Taxonomy (NCBI): domain Eukaryota; kingdom Viridiplantae; phylum Streptophyta; class Magnoliopsida; order Poales; family Poaceae; genus Avena; species Avena sativa. The sequence continues at coordinate 385,779,731 of OV702284.1, forward strand.
AGTGGGCCTTGGTACCTCATTATGAGTACTAACAAGGGGTGCAAAGATCCACAAATGTTTCTGTTAGGTTTTGAGTGCTTGGAATAGCCAAAGTAGGCATGAGAGTTAATTTGGCCAAAGTGACCATTCACTTCATTTGTTCATTTTCAGTTGTTTGTATTTGGTAAAAGTTTGGGAATAATTTAGATGATATTTATTTCACCTAAGAATCATTTTACAAGCAAAGAAACACAGAACCATGGCAATTCAAAAGAATCCTAATTTTAAATACACATACATATGAATGCTCTCATATTTTTAGATAGGAAAGTTTTTTGTTAACCCTAATTTTGATGATTAGCATTTGATGATCCATGTTTAATATTTTTGGGATGTTACACCAATTCATTGTCCGTTCGTTGGTGAGTTGGTCTTCCAAGAAACAAAACTCCATAGCCCTATCCACCGCCGAAGCCGAATATATATCTGCGGCATCTTGTTGTGCTCAATTGTTATGGATGAGGCAAACCTTGAAAGACTATGGTGTGTCTATTGGTATGGTGCCTCTTCTATGTGACAATGAAAGCGCAATAAAGATCGCCAATAATCCCGTCCAACATTGCTGCACCAAACATATTGACATTCGCCACCACTTCCTACATGACCATGTCGCAAATGGTGATATTAATCTCACTCATGTGGGTACAATGTTCCAATTGGCCGATATCTTCACGAAGCCTTTGGATGAAGCCCGGTTTGTCATGTTGAGGCGAGAACTCGGTATCCTAGATTCTCAAAACTTGGATTGATTTGCTTCTTGCACTATATTCTTACTCTTAACATGCTATGTAGCCTAGATGCGCAACACATGTAGGGATAGCCATCTTACCATGACTTGGTTTGATGCATACCTATGTGTGCAACATAAATTAATCTCGTGTCATGATATGGGTCCAAGCATCTATATTTGAGGCTCCATGACACATGTTCTTAAACATAGGGGGAGAAATCCCCCGCCATCTCCTAGCCTTCTTTGCATCTCAATGGTTTCCATCTTGAGGCTCTCTGAGTTTTTTTCTGTTGATTTTCTTTCTAGCTCTTGATATCCTCGAATCATGCCTATTGTTGCTATTTGTGAGGTTGAAATTGGTTCTTTCCAGTAGGCATGCCTAGATCACCTGCTTCCTCTACCCTTTTGGAGTCTACTATCTTCCTCTACATGCACATGCCATCCTCGAAAAATTTTCTGAAAATTTTTCGGTGTCTCTTCTGTTGTTCGGTTTTTGGCCCGGTTGAACCGGCACATAGACCGGACGGTCCGGTGCCAGCGCCGGAAAACCGGACATGAACTGGAAAGTCCGGTTATACTATACCGAGTCTATCCAAAGCTCGTGTCTGAATCGTTTTCCGGTTGGCTTCCGGTTTTCTGACATGTGGACCGGGTCACCGGTTTGGATCTCGGTTGAACCAGACTTAAAACCAAGTTTCAGATCTATTTTTTTCTTTTCTCCCTCTTCTTGTTGGTCCTCCCCCCTCCCTCCCACGGTTCCCTTTCACTTCCCCTGACCCTTCCTCCTCCATTGTCGCCCCTCCCCCCTCCCCTCCTCTCCTAGGCTGATTACACCCCTAGGATCCATAGATCGGGCCACCATTTCGTGAGGAAGGACTTTTGGAAGCTTTTCACCAAAGGAATTTCTTCATCTCGCGGTGGTTTGGGAGCTTTTTGGTGTTCTTCTTCCTCAAGGGCTCTTTGGTGCTTTCCTTCACGGGAAGCCATGTCCTCGGGTACTCCCTTTGCTCCCTCTCCTCTTGTACTTCTCAAATTCCTATATTTTGCTATACATTTTGTTGGATTTGACAAGTTAGGGGTCCACCTTGTTCTTGTTTCCCCCCCTCGTTCCTCCATGTCCTACCCGCTCTGCTTAGACTTGTATTTGTGCAAGTACTTGAGTCATTGGTAAGATTTTTTACATTGCATAGTTGGCCATCCTGGATCTCGGTTTGCCATCCGATTGATCCGGCTGTAGCACCAGACCGTCCGGTCTGAGTCCGGTTTTCCGGCTCTGACACCGGATCGTCCGGTTTACATTCGGTCCAACCGACCCTGGCACCGAACCATCCGGTTCTGGAACCGTTTTTTCTGGCCCTGGCACCGGACCTCTCTACAATGTCCTCTATTTTACCATGCACTTTCCCAAATCCAAGTTTTTCTTTTTCTCCCTCCCATCTTTCCCTTTGGCATGTGTACTTATCTTTGTGCTCCCCAACCTCTCTCTCTTTTTCACAGATGAAGAAGCTGATTCTACCGGTGATGAGTATGTGCCTGGTAGTGAGTATGTGCCTGAGGTAGCTAACAGGATCAAGCGGGCTCGTCGCAACACTCAGTCCGTGCAGCATGAACCTGAGGGTAGCACTCGTTCTGGGCGTATCAAACTCAAGGCCAACGGGGGTAAGTAGCGAGCTTCTCAGGCCGAGGCTGAGGATGTGCCTTGTCAAAATCTGAAGAGTATGGAGATTGGTCAGTACCGGGGTCTCCGCAAGCAGAATCCCTATCGCTTCAAGCAACGCACCTATACAGGATCTGACAAGAAATTTTGGACTGAGACTCAGGCTATGATGTGGGATCACATTTACACTCAGTTCCGGGTCACTCATTGTGGCCACATTCAATCTCTCAATCTAGAGTGGTTCAATATGTATGCAGCCTCTGATTACTTCTATATTGATGAAGCTCTGAGGAAAATGGATCTGTTCGACCTCGTCTGTCTCAAGGAGGACTACTTCCCTGACTTCATTCGTCAGTTCTTTTGCACAGTCTATTTTCATGATGATGCATATCGCACTATGACTTAGATGACTGACACGCGATGTTTTTAGGCTACTTATGATGATTTGGTCGATGTCATGGGCTACACCGGTAGGGGAGGAGGCTTCCGTGTTCACAGTGAGAAGGTCAAGCCTGCTGGGACTCTTGCTTTCTGCTATCCGAGTGATTCTCAGTGGAATCCTCCGTGCATGACTGGCATGTATTACTATTATCATACCTTGGCCAGTATCTTCCGTCAGTCCCTTGTTCCCCGTGTTGGAGATTCCACTAACTGCCATGGGTATTTTTCCAACCTGTTGTACTACTGTCACCCTGATCGTCTGAGGAAGATTGATGGATGTGACTTTGTGTACTGTGAGCTGCGACGGGCTGCTTTGGACAGGATGACTCCCACTTTCTGCATGTATGTTCAGAAGCTGCTCAATCGGGTGGTGCCGCCTGGTGTGATGGTGGGCGAGCGAGAGGAACAAGAAATGCTTAATCTTTGTCTTCGTGCCAACACTCCTGAGGTTCCTGGGATGCGGCCTCCTGAGCACCGCACCAAAGTTGCTCATGATCCTCGGCCATCTTTTTCTACTCGGGCTGGTTCTCGTCGTCCTGTTGGTGAGTCCTCCTCTCACCCAAGGCCTAAGGGTGGTGCTGCCAAGTTTTTCAAGAGGCTTTTCTAGATGTGCCGTTCTTCCTATGATGTGAGCCACAAGGCTTTGGAGATGAGCCAGGAAACTCAGCGCCGATACAATGAGTTTCTTGCGACCCAGAATGTCACTACTCCACCAGATGGTCCTGAGATGGCTCCTGTTCCCTATGTCAACTATGAGATGCCGCCTCTTGATGATGCTATGTTCTATGGTTACTTCCTCGGTCAGTTTGCTCCCAGTGGTCCCAGTGGTCCCTCTGCTCAGGGTAACGTTGATGATGAGGACAATGATGATGATGCTGATAGTGACGAGTACCCTGAAGAGGAAGATGTCCCAGTTCCGCCTCCTCCGCCGTCTATGTTCTTCTAGTTGAGCTGCGCTAGCATCGCTCTACTCCTCTTCCTTTTTGGTGTCTCGATGCCAATGGGGGAGAAGAGTAGAGTTCTATTAGTTATCTACGGGTTCCTTGCCGGGGTTTTCCGGGGTTTGCCGTTAGCACAATGCCCCTCGCTTTCTCATTGCTTCTTATGGCATTGTGCTTTCCCCTTCGCTTTGTGTATGAACTATTTGCTTTCATTCCGCCTGTTGGACAAGTTTGTGCTATGTGCGTGAACCATGGATATTTATATTATGCTATGACTATGTCTATTGTTGTTTATAATATCCTTGAGAACCCTAGCTCGGTTTGTCATCGCCAACCAAAAAGGGGGAGATTGAAAGGGTATTTTACCCTATAATATTTTGGTTGACAATGACACTGTGGTTAGAGCGGACTAATGGTACTTCTAGTGTCTTACACAGGTTTTAGTCTGATGATGTGATGGAAGGTCATCGGAGACCCCTCCATTTTGATAACGAAGCTTCGCACCAGAGTTTTCCTTTTTATGTAATTTGAGTCCGGTTAGGAACTCCGCACTATTAAGAGGGGTTCTCTCGATGAGCTTGTTGGGGATGATTACATAAGCCATATACACATCCCATTCTCCTACTTAATCCCTCACCAAAGAGAGAAGAGAAGAAAACCTATCCATCAAGCCCTTTTCTACAGATCCGGTTTTCAGACCGGTTGGACCGGCTCACAGACCGGACTGTCCGTTGTCAGGACTGGAAATCCGAACCCGAACCGGGATTTCTGGGTTACTTACTCCGAATCCATCCGGGTTTGGGTACTGAGAGCAGATTTGGTTGAAGTCCGGTTTTCCGGGCTGAGAACCGGACAGTCCGGTGTGTGAATCGGTCCAACCGAACTTAAAATCGGACCTTGCAAAATTGGCTTGAAACGGCTAGTTTTTTCCCTTGAGTATAAATATCCCTTCTTCCACCTTGAGCAGGCTAGACATTCAGTTTATATCCTTCTTGAAGCTCTCTCTCTCTCATTGTTGAAACACAAAAGCTTAAGGATCTCCCATTCTACCCAACCAAATCCAAATCCCTTTGGTAAAAAGGAAGAGGAGGTCCCGATCTACATTTCAACCAAGCCAAAGTTCATTCCCCGTTGAGTTCATCGAGTTAGCTTGTTACTCTTGGGTTTGTGGAAAACCCTAGGCGGCTAGGGTCACCCAGAGGCATTTGGCTTGTAATTTGCTCCGTGGAAAGTTTGTGAGGGTTTAGAGACTACCTTAAAAGTCTACCACGAGTAAGTGAGCTATTTCTTTGTGGGATAGGCTCGGAGAAGAAGTTGATCCTTTGTGGCGCATGAGGAATCCTTCGTGGAACCTCACACTTCTCCAACTTGACATAACCCCTTCCCAAAGGTGGTAAACACGGGAATACATCTTCGTCTTCGCGTGCTTCAGTTTTTTCTTAACCGATCTCTTACTTGTGTTGTTTACCTTGTGATAGCCTTCGAGCTTCAAGTATCTTGTTTATCATTTAGGTTGCCTCACCTAGTTTGCATTTAGGCTCACTTATATTCCGCAAAGCCTAAAACTTGCAAAAGATTATAAATAATTTTGTAGAAACCTATTTACCCCCTCTAGGTTAGCCATCTTACACTTTCACAAGTTAAATTGTACCGTTCAGCTACTCTTTACATCATTCTATCTCAAGGATTTGGAACTGCTGTGGTGTCTGAGTAGTGTGGTTGTAAAAGGTTTAGTGCAGTGAATTTAATTGCAGCCGTAGTGTTGCGTATTGTTTTTAGTTTTGTTTCTGAATGATGGGCCGCATTTGACTTGCCCTTGCCAAAATCTAGGTCAATAAGCTTCAGGCCTAGAAAAGGCCTTTGTCAGCTTTTAGGCCTTAGGATATACGGGCCATGCCTGAGCAGTGTCCCTGCCTTTTGCTGATTCTCAATAAGAAAAAACCTTGTTCCATGATGATTCTTAAAAAGAATATATATTTATCCCTTTAATCCTTGTCGACTTATGCGTAGTGCATGAAAAATAAGTTTGTTCCATGATTATAAAAAAGATAAGAAAAACATATCGTCTTCCCTTTATGCTTTTATATATGCGGTAAGGTATGCATGTACTGCACCCACATCTGTAAACGCACAAACGTAGGCCCGACGTCTATAAGCACCTCTGAAAGACATAGCCGGCGAATCGGATCTGGAGATTGATGAAGTCATCATAGTCCTCTCGTTGTCGACAGGAACGTCACCTTCTAGTGAAAAAATAGTACGTCTTTTATACAACATAGTGTCAAACCTAAGGTTTAAACTCTGATAGGCTGGGCTACAACAACCCTCATAGTCATCCAACCATAGATTGGTTTGCACCAAACATACTACTCGTATCAAGAGGAAAAGCCTATTTCTTCTATCCACAAACAAGTGTATTTCTAGCCTTTATCTAAGTAAGACTTAATAAAATTTAATTAACTTTATAGAAAAATATAGCAATATTTATAACACTTAGTTGTACCATTAGATCCCTTTTAAAATATAGTTTCAGAATATACCAATTTAATTATATATGTTCGTTACATTTGTCTGTAAAATCGGTTAAAATTTAAAAAGTTTTATTGGAAAAAAACCTAGAAGTACACTATTTATGTATGAAGCGCAGGGTGTCAAATGGAATAAAGCGCACTTATAGCTCAAATTTGCTAAAATCTACATTGCTTTGTGAAATAAATATATTTAGACTTATTTTAATGTGTAAATTCACTCTAAACTTGAATGAACGTACACACTAAAATAAGTTTAATTTTTTTTACAAAGCTAAAACGTCTTATATTTTGATAGCGAGGGAGCAGTTTAAACACCTGACACCCTATGGTGCGAGTATGTTAACGTGCGTACCTAGCGTGCATACTCCTGCATTCTCTCCCTAACAAAAATCCCATCGAAATGTCGCTGGCTCACTGCCCCTGCGTGCATTGGATCTGCCAAGAGCGTCGGCGCGTGTGCCCGGCCAGCTGGAGCCGCCTGACCGATCACGTGGCCACACCCACCACAACCGCAGGAACACGTACAACGTACGCGCGCAGAGGCGCCACCGATCATCAAGCAGCGGCGGTGGCCGGGCAGTGAAGTACGCACCGCTTGGCTTCAGTGCCAGTGCCAGTGCCAGTGCGTGCATCTCTGAAATCTTCGGCGCTTGCGCGTGAGCTTCACTGCGGTTCCGGTGTACGTGCACGTGCCTAGCTGCTGCTTCCACCAAATCTTGTGTTGATTAATCGGCACTCAGCAGACACCAGAACATGCACACACGCTCGCAGCTTAATTTGAGTCCTTTTGACTGGTACAGGCGGCATATCCTGATATCGAGTGATCCAATCCAGTGTCGATGCTTGGAGGGATGCATGTCTGTCACGTGATCGCTAGTGTACTACTCTCCGTTTCAAAATATAAGACGTAAAGCAAATTTGTTTTATTGTCTAGATTCACTCCAAATATAAGTGAACCTGCATACTAAAACAAGTCTAGATATATTCTCTTCACAAATCTAAAACATCTTATATTTTAAAACAGAGGGAGTACACAGCAGTAGTGGAGTACTTGTGATACTTTATTCGGACAAGCATGCCGCAGGGTAGGTGAAAGCAGCCTCGATCTCTGCAGTCCCAAGCCGCGCCGGCGTCGATCGATCGATCTAGCTCTCCGGATTTCATTTTCTACTAGTAGTACCATTGTCTCTCACCGGGCCGGCGTACCTGCTACGGCGTGACATGCGCGTGCGCATGCTACTGTTGTTACTCGTCGTGCTTCGTGCAGATCTTGTTCTCTAGCCGACCTGCAGAAAACCAGGCGACACGAGATAGCGTGTAGTAGTACTCCAGTATGCAGCTGTGGCATCTGCGAGACTGAGATTACGCTTCTGGAATTAACAATTAGCTAATGGAGCCATCGAGCTAATGTTCCACCGTTTGAGCTCTCCGCAACTGAACTCACACACACCCAGCTATGTTGTAGCTGTCAGGTTATTTCGGCAGCAAGTCAGCGCGCTCTATCCCGAAATCACGGGCAAATCATCACCTTGCACACACCTGGATTCATAACCTAACTTGTTTGGCAGAATCTGTCTTTTTGACCGGAGTTGATCTGCTTCCACAATCCCACTAGCTAGCTACGGCCACGCGGATTTGCAACGCCGATCACCGACACCTGTTGCTGTCGTGATTACAGACCTTCCCGATATACCTTTCTAATTTTTGCAGTTTGGGCGGCCAATTTGAGCTGAGTGAACATAGAGGCAAATTTGAGCTGAGTGAATCCTGCCACGCTAGCTGCCGTGCCTCCATGTCACGTGCCCGTGCCGGTTGGTGGTTACAGAAGCCGGTCAGGTCTCGCTTTCCACGGACGTACGCACGTACTTACTACGTGGAGTTCGTTGACGCATGCGGCGAGTGAGCCAAGTTCGGCGCCGCAAGTTGGTTGCAGCGCCAGCCGGAACAAGTCTGGAATTCGTATATCACGGCGGTCCTTCCGTCTCGTCTCGTAACGTTCGAAGTCGGACCAGTGCGTTGTCTGTCTCGTGTCAGTGGACCAGTGGACCTACAGAGGTCCGAGGCACCGACGACGGCGAGGAGAAAAGAGCGATGCCACATTTTCCTGTGCCACAGATGATCCGGGGCGTTTTCTCTCGGTTAAATTAAACAAGCCATCAAGCGTCCGATTATTAGTTTAAGTAGCGCCAGCAGTGGACTGTCACTGACTGCCGCAGAAGACTGCTGTCGTCTGGGAGAGTGGCGTGGCGACTGGCGAGGCGATGATTGCTGCTGCGGGAAAAAATAAGGGATGCGAGATGTGACTGACATAAGGGACCCACAAGGTAGCACATCACGGATTTTCAGTTGGATGTTTGCAAGCATGTATGGTTGCAACTAACCATACTTAGTAGTGGCACCGGTACTGCAACTAACCAGTTGGTGCTAGCCACTGGTGCTAGAGGCTCTCAATTCAGGTGCAACACTCGTGAAACTGATGCTCATCTGTTTTTTCTTTGTCCTTTTGCAAAAGCTGCTTGGTTGTTCCCCCCTTGTTTCATTAAAAGTGAAATCTTAACTAATAATACTTCAGATATTTCTCAAATCATTGTGAATTTGCTAAGCCAGAACCATCCAACTGCCAATTTAAATTATGTCTTTACTTTCCTTTGGTGTGTCTGGAAGGCCAGAAACGATCAGCGGTTTTGCAGGAAAAAGATCAATCCTCAACAGGTGCCAATGCACACTGCAGCTCTTCTTAAGGATCTAGAGACTGAAGATCTAATAAAATCCTCTCACTCTCCAAAAGAACTCTTGGGTGTTTCAGTTCTAACTGATTTCCATTTTACAGGTCCAAAGGTTTACTTTGATGCAGCTTGGAGGAAGCAACATGGATCTTCAGCTGATACGGCTGAAATTGGCATTTACTTTTCTGAATCTTTGCAGGGTGAAGAAAGAACTGATGTTTTCATTTTAGCTTCCAAAAAAGATGTGCCTTCCCCTTTACAGGCTGAAGCTCAGGCCCTGGTCCTTGCTGCAAACTTTGCTGATGCTTTGAAGCTTACAAGACCTATATTCTTCACAGACAATTTATCATTGTCAAAGGCGGCAACGGCTCAGGGGGCATCTGATATTAACATGATCTGGAAAATTAGAAGACAAGCAATTGAATATCAGAAGTTTGTTCACCCTCTTCTTGGTTCCATCTACCATATCAAAAGGGAAGTTAATGGGGTAGACCACAATTGTGCTCAACAGGCAAGAAGATCAATAGGATCTGAGCTTATCTGTTCCTGCAGGAACCCAGCTCATAACAACCAGTTATGCCCAGTAATTGCTGCTATTGATACGATACGGCAACTTGGGTTTGTAATACTAGATGTACAATGTTTTTGAGCTGCAATATATTTGGGTGCGTCAGCACCCATCCTCTGTTCAAAAAATAAAATAAAATCAGTTGGTACCTTCAGAAAAATTAAGCTCGTTTTAAAACAGCATTCATATCTAAAATGGACGGAATGAAAATGCCGGTGGAGCGAGTGCCGTATCTAAAGCTTTCGGTGAGAAATCCGCGAGTGGCCAAACATTCCGCTCGGACGGAAGCATAGTCAATCGATTCTCGCATAAAGCACAAGAAAGTGCCGACATCTCATCTCAGACGACTGTTCATGGTTTTTCGCGCGTCAGATGATAAAAAACCAGCTGCCTGCAACCGACGGGATGGAGGGCCTCCCGAGAAAGCGGTGAATGCAATCACAGGTTCCCCGAGCTTTTTCACCCTTCTCTCCCCCTTCCAGCTTTCCAAGCTCCACTGTCAGTCAGTCGACCACCACGCTGCTGCGCTCCCAGCTTCCTCTCCCTTTTTCCTCCCTTCTTTCTTCTCCTCCCCCAACGAGCAGCCGAGAGATGCTTTGCTTCGCGGCGGTAATAATACGCGGAGAGCAACTCCACCAGTAACGTCGGTGCGCCACAGTTGTAGCAGCATTGCATCGGGCCACAGAATCTCCAGAAGCGGACGCTTTTCTTTTGTCAGCCATCGCCAGCCAGCTAGCTGCACTTGCGCTTGCTGCCGCCGCGTATAAGTTCCTTTCTTCCTCGCTTTGGTCTCCTTCCTCCTCGCCCTTTCCAGATCCATTCTTCCCCCAGTCCCAGCTGCCAGTGCTCACTCCCCTCCCCTCCTGCAAGGACTGAGGAGGGAGAGAGAGAGAGTGGTAGGAAGGGGAAGGCAGAGCGCCATGGCTTCTTGGGTCCTTCTGGCCCTGCTTCTCGGGTCCGTGGTCGGAGCGGCGCGTGGCTCCGAGCCGTGGTCCAACGGGACGCAGGTCTACTCCACCAATGCCAACTCCGGCGGCGGCAACGGCGCCTTCGTCGCCCTCACCCTCATCCAGTCCGCGGCCGCCAGGGGAGCCGGTAAATCTCTCCTTCTCCAACAATTATTCCTGTACTAATATTTTTCCTGCTGTCGCAAAGACTGTTTTTTTTTAATTGGCCGTGTCACGTGCGATGGGTCAGGTTGGGTGTGCCGTGTGCGCTTAGCCTGAGATCGAGTCATTGAGCTGTGTGATTGGAGGTCGTTGATGTGTTGACCCTGGTCGGTCAGACTAAATATACCTGTATATTGAACTGAGGATTGTGATTGCCCATGTTCTTTATTTCTTTCTCCTCTCCGGTAGCATTTCCCTGTATTTTGATGCTCTGCTGATTGAGTGATCATGCAGTATTAACCTTGGATTGTTTGGTACTAGTAGTAGCATGTGCCATGTGCGGATCCTGATAAATATACGCATGTGGATCTAGCCGTACCTTGCTGGTGTTTCTCATGATGGATTCTTGTTACCTAATTGGGGGTGTGGGTGGGGCTCAATGCCATCTGCTGCCTGTGGATTGTGCAAGTTAATTGTGCATGATTGCCTGGTGACCATGGATTCTGAATACTAGTTTGGCACCTGACTTTGGGTAGGCAGTAAATTGCTCAAGATTTAGAGTCTTATGCCAGTGCTGAAACAATGTGTGTTGAGAATTACGATAAGTCTTGTGACCAAAATAATTCCCTAAAATTTTGCAATCAAATAAATCTGGTTAGAGCAATTGCTTTGGATTTTAATACTAGTAACATAGTTGTTGAGGCATCAAGTACTTTGAGTATGCTTGGATTTTTCATCTAGCTTATATAAGTATCATGGCAGACTGGTAAATGTAGATGCTTACTTCCATGACAATGATTACAGTGTGCTTGGATGGAAGCTTACCGGGTTACCACCTACACCGGGGATCTGGATCAGGGTCAAACAATTGGCTTGTCAACCTGGAGGTGAGTAATGCTTGATGGTTCACATGTGTGTGGACTGAGAGATAAATCTGACTTCCACGCTGACGGTGATTCTAAATCAAATTCCAGGGTGGAGGCTGGTGCAATGATGTTAGAAGCTGCGTGTTCCGCAAGAGCAGTCGGCGTGGGTCATCGAATCACATGGAGAAGCAACTCCAGTTTACAGGCATAATGAGTAACAGACCTGAAGAAAATCCTGGTATTTTTCTAATCGATTAACATGTTGTGAACTTGTCATCTGTAGTTGTTACTTCTTCATTGTCCCAAAAAAACGAATATAGCGGTTGATTACTCAGTTGATATCTCTGTTCGAGGAATTGTAATGCTGCTTTCTTCTCTCTTAGATTTCTACAACTGGAACAGAGTGAAGGTTCGGTATTGTGATGGTGGATCCTTTACTGGTGACGGGGCTGATGCGGTTAGTGAAAATCATATCTCTACAGTTTTAGGCCCTTCTCATTTGAGCAATTCCTAAAAGAACATGCATATTGATTATTCAATTAGGTTTTAGTTCTAATTATAAGTCTCTTAAATCATAGACACAGAACATTTCACTCAAAAGAAGTGCTACTAAAATGTTTATGGTGTTTCTGTTTGGGTTAATAAGCTACACTGATCCATTTATGAATTTCTATATGTAGGCTTCAGGCCTTTATTTCCGAGGTCAGCGTATTTGGCAGGTTGCTATGGATGATCTGATGGCCCAAGGAATGCGCTCTGCTAGTCAGGTGTTTATCCTTCCACAGTTAAAATCATTTTAGTGAATAACTCTTGGGAAATCATTTATGTTTACCTGATGCAACCTGATACCACCAGGCTCTTCTTTCTGGATGCTCTGCTGGGGGTGCTTCTACCATACTTCACTGTGATGAGTTTCGTGGACTGTTTCCGTCAAATACCAGAGTCAAGTGCCTCGCGGATGCTGGAATGTTCCTTGACGCGTACGTTCAGATATTTAGATGAAGCTTTGCTTTGATATGATCTTTGCTTGTTAATGTGTTACCATTTTCAGGGTTGATATTGCTGGTCGTCGGCAAATGAGAGACTTCTTCAACGGCATCGTGAGATTGCAGGTATCTGCCAATCTGTCAGATATGATTTTCTTAATAGTTTGTGACAATTCATTGTTGGTACTACTAATAGTTTGTGACAACAATATCTTCATTTGGCTGATGTTACTCGTCAAAATTCACAAAAACACAGGGTTCTGGAAGAAGCTTGCCTAGGTCTTGTACCTCTCGCATGGATAAAACCTCGGTAAGAAGACAAAAGATCCATAAATATCTAAAATATACTATATGGAACAGATTTTATTTTTATTTACAAATGTTTTTCTAACTGTTGCTCTCTACAGTGCTTTTTCCCGCAGAATGTGCTGCCAAACATTCAAACACCGACTTTTATTTTGAACACTGCTTATGACGTGTGGCAGGTGCTTGTTAGGCATTGAACCCTACGATTGATTTAACATATATGAAACTAAAACCAATAGAATTTCAGTTAAACAAAATTTATTTTTTTCCTTTCCAGCTTCAAGAAAGTTTGGCCCCCAAAACAGCTGATCCCCACGGTCTATGGCAAAGATGCAAGCAGAATTATGCTTCTTGTAATAGCAATCAACTTCAGTTTTTAAATGGTACTTCCCATGTGATTACAGATCGTCTGAGCCATAATCAGTCAACTTAAGAGTAGATTGGATGACCTCCATTTTGTATGATGCAGGCTTTAGAGATGAAATGCTTGACGCTGTGAAAGGTTTCTCCGGGTCAGGGCAGAATGGGGTATTTATCAACTCATGTTTTGCCCATTGCCAGAGCGAGAGACAGGATACATGGTACTCAAGCAACTCTCCTCGTCTTGGTAACAAGGTATGCACACAATTATATGCACCCTTCGCCCACCTGGTCGAAATAAATCACCTTTTGGCTAGCCTGATGAAACTTCCTGTCGTGCTTTTTGACACAGAGAATCGCCGAAGCGGTCGGTGACTGGTACTTCGAGAGGGGCAACGCCAAGTTCACCGACTGCGCGTACCCTTGTGATGGCACGTGCCATCACATTGTGTTCAGAGGGGGCAGCCATCTTTAAGACCATCATTTTTTTCACACCATAAGTTCAGATGTTGAAAACCCAGTGGGTACAACCAAAAAAAAGGAAGTATAGATAGAAGATGGGTGCAAGTTCTTGGCTTGCCCGGTGTCCATCGCTTGATATGATAGGGCAGGGCCTCGCACGCCAAATGCGGTGAGGCCTCCATGTTATTTTAGTTTACGCATCAATTCATTCCATTGCCAATTGCTATTCCCTTGATGTATCTTAATATTTGGACCATACTGGTGTATACCCTTTACATATTCATTTACTGAATGTGATAATATGAATAATGTGCTAATGATAAATCCAGCCATTTCCATGTGCGTGTTTGGATGGGCTTGTGTATGGTTTCAAGCTTACATAGCCTCTTTGATACGCACGGTCTAAAATAACAAGAACAGAGGATTAGCAAACATGAATAGAGAATATACCATCTTGAATTATGATTGAGAAACGCTAGTATATTTAGTTTCCCTTAGAAAAAGTATACTAGCAATTTACAATCCTGACTACGACAAAGAAAATGAAACAAAGACCATCCACTATGTGGTTAAAAAGCGGTTCAAACAAGCCTATGAACCATGGCTAAAGTGATTAGAGTTATGTGGTCCATCTTCATCCAGAGACAAATGGGCACACTGTGAGAAGGGTTTGGACCCAAGTGTGGCGATTCAAACTAAGCCTATGGATCAAGGATTAGTAGAACTAGAGTTTGGCACCCAAGAATAACGTCCCAGCAAGGGCAGACATGCCAGAGTGTACCTCAGGATGGTGCAGTCAACTCTCAGGACATTGTTGCTGGGAGTGGGGGCGTCGCCAGTGATGTCGTAGGTGCTTTCAGAGGAGAATGGTGTAAAGCTTACCCTGGCATTGTTGATCCCCTAACATCAGAAGCCTGGTGCTTCGTGATGCTATGATGTTTGCTCGGGCTCAAAATTTTGAATCATGGTTGTGCCTGATTGCTTGGAGCTAGTATGCCTTTTGGAAGCAAGGAGGAGGAATCGACCTATGATTGCCTCTCTTCTCGGAGAAGTTAGTGTGTTAAGTCTAGATTTTTGATTTTCTATATTTCTTTTGCTCAGCGCTCGGCCAATAACTCTGCACAGGAATGCACACGTTATGCGTGTGTGCATATTCTATGGGAGGAATGGACTGATACGATTCTGATTTTCCTTCAAAACAGTCTTATAGCTGATTGTAATGGCAATTTGATGATTCAATGAAGTCGTGATGTTCTCCAAAGGAAAATCATAATGCGAGTGGATCTACGGTAAATCTAACAAGATATAGGTAGTTTTTAATTTTGCTAATGCAGTATTATGTGTAAGGCCAAAGGGCCATCCAAAGAGGCCGGCTTTATTTGTTTGTAGGAGGTTTATGCTTTATTAAACCCAAAATCTAAGGAGAAAATATGTCCTTCCTAGTCTCTCTAAGCATACACAAACCTTGCCAGGGTATTTTTTTTATTTTTTCCATGACGTTTTTATTCTTGCTAGGCTTCTTTGTGTTTTTTTAGGCACCATCGGATCGGAATTGTGCTGCCAGGTGCACGCGCACGCGCGGACACGTCCGCGTAGCTCAGTCCTTATTAAATAGTCTATTTTCATATAATAAGACTCAATGCCCTTTTCTTTTAAGAACAACCAAAATAATTTCCAAAATTACATTTTCAATTCAATTTCACCAGTTTTGTGAAAATATTTTTTTAGCGGAACTAGTTTTCTAAAAATATTTAATACATGCAAGTTGCACTTTTTTCAGGCCCATCTGGCACCTCACTTCCAGATGGATATCCAAATCTCTTCTGTCCTCGCTCGATGTAGGTAACCGGCCCAGCAGTCTGCAGATCGTGATCCAGCTCCAGTTCTGGCATCGCCGCACTGTGAACGATGTCCCCTTCGTGGCGCGCGCGAGCGGGCCACGCCCCATTTTTGTGCACAGGTATCCACCGCACCCAAAGCCGAACACTAAAAAAAAACACCCAAAGCCGTGGTAAATAGGGACGTCTATGTATAAAATACTGTTCTCTTTGTTTTAAAATAAGTGACTTGAATTTGTCTAGATTTAGATGTAATCTAGACATGTTTTATTGTATGAATATATACGAATCTAGTCAAATTCAAACCACTTATTTCTAAAAGAAGGAAGTATTTTGAATCACTATTTCCCTTGCTTCTGGCAGGCCATGAAATGTATGCAACTAGGCTCTTATCACACATGCAACAGCCTACTAACTGATCTAGTGAGTGCCTTACATTTCTATAATTTTTTCTTGTCAAAGTTATGATCTATTTTTTCTTGTCAAAGTTATGTCTTCCGTGTACAGACCAGAGTATTACTATGCCACTATTATATTTTGACAAATACCATTTTTCTTATCTTATCCGTACTACATCTGCTCCGTATCCGTCTATAGTGATTTTTTGATTCTGTATTCTTTTTTGAAGTTTTTGGTTTTGTTTCCGATTCTGGCAAGACAAGGAAAAACGAAAATAATAAAGTATATTTCCATCTGTTTCTACTTGGTTTTCAACCCTGGCAGCAATCATCGCCAATGATAACCACCGTAGATCGGAAAAGAATAATCTAAAATCATACCAGCGGACATGAAAACCGACCGAATCTAAGGAGATCCACCGGATACACGATCCCATGCGTTCTCCGCGGGTGATAGATGCACTACCGAGACGAGGATACAACATGGGACCAGAAAACTCCTGCTCCACCCGGGCACCAGTGTGCCCTTTTTTTAATTTTTGATGAAAAACCTATTTCTAGGACTCCAAAAAATCTGGAAAAAAATACGTGCTAACATTTACACATTCCAAAGGTACCATAGAAGTTTTACCCAAAAACACGATGTATTTTGAGAGTACAAAAAGGAAAAATCTATGACAGAAAATGTGCTATTTACACCCACAGGGATCTGTTTTTTCTATAGCCCAATATAAAACCAGATTTATATCGAAACTTGCTACGATTATTTGAACCATGTCTCCGGAATAGATTTTGTGATTTTTTGAAACCCAAAAGTACAAATTTCAAAATTTTCAAATAGAGGGCACACTGGTGCCCGGCCCGGGTGCCATGGTCCACCGCAACTCTAAGTCCCCAAGGCTGGAGCCGAAATTGTGCATTTCGGAAGCATGCGTTTGCGGGTCAATGGCGCCAGCCTCCCATCTGTTCTGGGAAAAAAGGTTAGATTCGGTTGATGATGATAGATATACTCCATGCAAGATTCGTGATCTCCAGAAATTCAAACCAGCCCCACAATAAATCGCTATATATAGTAGTAGTAGTACCGGATCAACCGATCAAGTAGGGTAGACGGCGCGTGTCCCTCCGAGTCTCCGTCGTCCGCACTTGCACTTGCACATCGATCTCGTCTCCCGCACCCCCGGCCGCGGCCCGGCTAGCTAGAAAACGACGAGCACGCAAGCATCTACGTTCACTACACACATCCATACATGCCGTACCGCAGGTATAATACATACGCGGGGCCGGACTGGGATGGAGGAGCACGCACCGATCGACCCGGTTCGGTGTACGTACGTACGCGTCGCACATCCGGCATTATCCCGCCCCAGCGACGGATCGGATCCTCCTCGTCCCCCTCTCCCGTACGAACGTGGGGGCGGGCGAGGGCAAGCGGACAACGCACACGCGACGCCGACCCTGGGCGCGAGGGCGACCGGGCGTACGTGCCTCCCGCGGGCGGGGCACACACGATTAGAGCAGGGCGCCCCTACGCGCGCGCTGGCCGCATTCACGGCGCAGCAGCGGCTCGACAACAACGGGTGGTGGCCGGCGCGCCCACGCCCGAGCTGGACTGTACGCGGCGCGACGGCGACTTGGCCGGACGGCGACGTCCTCGGTCCTCGATCTTGTGCGGTGTTCCCACAGCTAGCGCGCGCGCCCGCGGCAGCTGGGACGTGCGCGTCCGACGTGGGGTCGCCCGAGCGCGCGCCCGCCGACAAGCCGTCCGTGCATATGCATGGCATTCTTATCGCTCGATGCGTCATCATGCCGTGATTAGTCTACTGTCCACTGCCACGCACCCTGCTAGTCCGGCAAAACCACGAGGGATGTGGAGTATAATATTTTCTGGTCAGAGTGAAGCATGCTCGGTGTGTGTACGTAGGGTACGGGGCCAGGGGCAAATGTTCGGCGTGCCGCCGGGTGTCACACTGCAACTAGGAGCCCTTTGCTACTTCTTGCTTCCTGTCAGACTGGTCGACAGAGCACCGAGAAGACTGTAACCGATCACATGCACTACGCGGTATGTCTGGACACGACGGGGCGTACTTGCGCACTGTGGAGGAGTACATATATACGGGCGTACGTACGTACGGGCAATGATGATTAAAGCAGTGGACGCCGGAACGTACTTATGCACGGGCTTGCGCATGGCGACATGGCCGGATTATTAGTTGGGCCCTAACAGAGTACGTACGTAGTACGTACAGATTGCACGCGTAATAAGCGTACGTGGGGTGGTGCACCGTAGCGAGCGAGCTAAACTTGTGTGCGTGTCGACTACACGTGTAATAATTAACCGTACTAGCTGAATGCCCGTGCGTTGCTACGGGGAGTTTTTTCTTGTTGTATATATAATTGATTCAATATAGCCATGTAATACTCAAAAAACAAAATAATCGAAAATGGTTGTTTGATCCCGGGCTTAAATGTTTTCTTTTTCCGTGTCATTCCAAATTTGAACACCATGCCGCCCATGCATTCAAATTTCGAACTCATCTATGCACTATGTCCAACACAACCTGCAATCTATGAGCTACAGTTTCACACTCATTCAATTTTCAACCGGTCACATTTAGTAGTCAAGTGTTTCAAATTCAGTCTCCCGCCTCACAGTGCCGACAACCTCAAATTCAGACCACCATTTTACCTTTCATTTTCCAGATTCGTGCTGGATTACTATTGCCACTTTGCTAGAAACAAACACCACGAATTAATCAATTATCTCACAGCGGCTGATAGTAATCAGTCTACAGTTTCAGATGCTTTATGTTACTGAACCCAATAAACACTATCAAGAACTTACTGTCAGCTAGATGCATTATTATGTTCTTGAAAACTACAGATTGTTTTTGGACTACTATAATGCTTGCAACTTAATATTTTTGGCTGGAAAATGCTGGGTTAATGGCGCACTTACCTAGAGTACGTTTCCGTGCAATGAAACCGTATTCCTGAAAAGATGTTTTTAGCTGACCAAAACCGGTGGATCGCTCTTAACTTAACTGAAATTCTTCATTCAATTTTAATTCCAAACAAAAAGGGAGTAAATCAATCTAAGCAACGCACATCAGGAGAAGTGGTTAATATGGAGCACACATATCAGCCCACCACAATGTTTAATCTGCCATACTATTTTTCTCATGAATCATTTGGCAAAATCATCCCCAAATCTCTCATTATCAAAGCTCGTCCGGTGCCCATGGATCCGGCTCCAGCGATCTTCCTTGTTTCCCTCGTATTCCCTATTACCCCATCGTTCCAGCTGTGGCTAGATACGGGAGATTCTCAATCTGGCGACTTGCAGCTTCTATAGAGCCTGAGTGGTCATAATACACATCTAGATCAAAGAAATCTGTGAACAGAATCAGGGAGAAATTGAGGTGAAGGAGATACGCCTGGCGTCTAAGCGTCGTTTGTCGTCGCTCATCTAGAACGACGGAAGAGGGGGCCTTGAGGCTACATTGGAGCCGACAACCGAGCGTCGTTTGTCGTCTCTAATCCTGAACGATGGAAGAGGGGGCCTCGAGGCTGTAATGGAGCCAACAACCGATGTATTTGTGGCAGGTCGTGAGATGCAAAAAATGGGAGGGGACCGTCGAGATCTCGTTGAGTACATACCATGGCCAGGACCTTCTCTTACCCGTCGAGATCTCGTTGAGTACATACCATGGCCAGGACCTTCTCCTACCCGTCTGCACCCATCTCCATATCTTCGGTCCCTCCTCTGGTTGGAGCTCGATTGAGTATGGCCGGTGGACGCCGTTGGGGGCTCGTCCTGTCCGTGGAGGACTTGTTCCCCAGCTTCGTCTTAGCGGCACATCAACCCGACCATCTGGGCTGGCGGCGGTGTCGACGGTCACCAGGGTCGAGGTCGTGAGATTTTTTTTCTTTACTCAGCGGTTGTTGGAGGAGGAGCACGAGGGGAACAGGGTCGTGGGGACGAAGGGATTCAGGGCTCACAGAAAAACAACTTGGCGGTGGCATCCAACCGTAATATGTCCAAACGGTCAGGGGCAAAACCGGAAAAAAAAGTGCGGACGGAAAAACTCAGGTGACGAATTCACTTACCAGTGGCATGGCGGGTAAATAACTCAAAACGTCAGGGGCAAAAGTGTCTTTTCAAGGCAGACGGAAATTTTCTGGGGGTGGGGGTGACGAACGGTCCCAATCTTTTTAATAGTATAGATTGTGTTGCTCAAGACTATACATGGATATTTGAGCTGGCCATTATAGTACTACCGGCGTCCCTCTGTGGGGTGACACGGGAAACCCTATCTCGCCGCCGTCGGCCCACTCTCCCTCCCTCTTTCGTCGAAGGTCACATCCGGCAAAGACCGTGCTGTCGACAGCGGAGGTGGGGGCTCTCGAAGCGCACAGTTTCTCGTCATGGGAGCCGTTGACTAGGACTACAACGGAGGATCTCGGCAACACGGTCTGCTCGCGTTGGCGGCGCGTGGATGCAGCATTGTGGGCACATTTGATGCTACAGTGTTCGATGGTCGACGCCGTGGAGGTGGTCGTGTCCGCTAGCCCGATCAAGACCTAGAAGGTCCTGGATAGGCCACAACTTCAATGCGTACTGTAGGCTTGAGGTTTCGTCCCTGGAGCGTGGATGGCATAGCAGCAGTGTCAGCTGGCCGGCATAGGAGGCTCCTCCTCGAAGCCCATGTGGGCTGGCCATGGAGCCGGTGGTGGCCGATGTACTCTCCTTCGACGGTGAGGCCGACAGTGACTCCCTCCTTCTTGCAGTGACATCTCAAGTCGGCTTGCGTCCTTTCCCACCTTCTCCAGCTGACTCTTTGGGGAGGATTCGAGGTCACGATCTATTGCTGGGGTGAAAGCCCTGCTTAGCTGCAACTGATGCTAGCCACGGCGACGCCAGCGGGTGCCGCTACCTCCTCGAGGGCACGGTCATGACGTGTCGTGTCTTCCTCTTCTCGGGTGTAGGGGAAAACCCTAGGTTTGGGTCACCGGACCACGCGACGATGGTTTCAAGATGTCGTGATCATCTTGAAGACGCCGTCAATGCTGCCCGGAAAGGCCCGATGTTTTGGAGTGTGATGTGGCGAGGTGTTGGGTGTTGCTCAGGACACAGCCTTAGGGGCGCAATGTACATCATGGTGTACACCTCTTAGTATTCGTCTTCCTCAAGTTTGGATGGATCCTGCCGTCTTCTCGCCGATCTATTCTAGGCGTATGAGGGGGAGGTATGTTGATCTATGCAACCTTGGAGTCGTGATCATTCTACAGTGGAGTCTCGCTTTGGCCGTGACGCGATTCTGTTGCTTAGTGCCCCGCCTCCTCACCTTTGGTAGGGGACTTGGCAAGGCAAGTTCTCTATTGTCGGGTCGCTAAGGTGGGTCTGTTGTAAGCCACTTGCTTTGCATCGTGTTGGGTGCATGGAGTTGTAGCCTTTTGGCGTTGTATCAGCCGTCGACCTTTTCTTCTCTATGATTAATGCGTCTTCTAGGATGTATCCTAGAGAAAAAAATTGTATGCTAGAAGAATGCCTAAACACTAAACTTAAACCCTAAGAATGCACCGTGCTGCGACCAGAATTTCTATGAAAAAGGTTATGTGAGTTCTAATATGTACCGTCAGCACATCGGTAGCCAAACAAATTCTAGTACTAGATTTCACTAATACGGTTTCACAATGATTTTTAGAACGGAACGAAGTAATGCAACACAACCATAGAGATAGCACATCATTTATTTTTGAGGAAAGCGGTTACTAAATTAAAGAGTTACATATATTATTTAATATATCTATATAAACACATCACATCAATTTTTGTGAAGATGTTGTATCAAGTACAGCTGAGAGTACAAACTATTTCTGTGGTTATTGGAGAGGAGGAAATACTGTCGTTGATGTTTGCGGCTTCTTCTCTGAGAACGACTTGAATATGATGTTCTCACTTCCAAGGACAAGGGGAAGATGGGAAGCCACATATTTTTCCTTTAATGACATAGTAGTGCTTAACACTACAAAGCAATAAAATGTAGCTGTTCTACTAATCAGAACAAACAGATTGCAGGCTGCCAAATTTACTTGGTGAAGAAACAACTAACTGAAAAATACAAGTGTCAAATCTTGACAGAAACAGGTAAAGCCAAACTGCGCTTGGTAACATCACAATTTTGTTAAGGTGAAAAAAAGGTCAACATCGTGGAGAAAGTAGCATACCATGACACCAAGGAAGTCACCGATCATGCACACTCTACAGGATGGATGTAACCGATTCAGAATGTGCTTGGACTTGTTTGTTTTAGGCAGGTAACGTGACTTGGATCTCGTCACGGTTTCGTGTTAATATAGTTGGCACAACGCCAGGAGTACATGATGGTTTTTGTGAATAATACATGGGCCAAAATACAAAACAGGCTAAATACAATTAACACTCCCCCTTAATCTGAACCTATTGAGAGGTTTAGATTACGCTTAAATTCATCTAGCTTTTTAACTGGGAGTGCTTTGGTGAAGCCATCTGCAACTTGATCTTTGCTTGAAATAAACCTGATGTCTAGAAGATTCTTAGCAACTCTTTCTCTAACAAAGTGAAAGTCAATCTCAATGTGCTTGGTTCTGGCATGAAACACTGGATTTGCAGACAGAAAAGTAGCACCCAAATTATCACACCAAAGACATGGTTTCTCTTTAAGTTTGATGCCAAGTTCAGTAAGAAGAGCTTCAACCCATATTAGTTCAGCTGTAGCATTTCCCAAGGCCTTGTATTCTGCCTCAGTGGAAGATCGAGACACCGTGTCCTGTTTCCTAGCACTCCAGGAAATCAAATTTGGTCCAATAAATATGGCAAAACCACCAGTGGAGCGCCTGTCATCAAGAGAGCCTGCCCAATCTGCATCAGAGAAGGCGCTAAGAAATGTGGAGGAAGACTTGGAGAAAGAGATTCCAGTCTTCAGAGTATCTTGTATGTATCTGAGTATACGTTTAACTGTTGTCCAATGTTCTGTAGTTGGAGCATGAAGAAACTGACGGACCTTATTTACAGCAAAGGATAAATCTGGACGTGTCAGAGTAAGATACTGTAAGCCTCCAACAATGCTCCGATAATGAGTACTGTCATCACTGCCTAAGGGTGTGCCATCTGCAAGTGACAACTGCTCTGTGGAAGACAGGGGTGTAGGAGCAGGTTTACAATCATGCATGCCTACCTTGGCAAGTAGTTCAGAAGCATATTTCTCCTGTGTCAAGACCAAACCATCTTGTATTTTCTTAACTTCAATACCAAGGAAAAAATGTAAGTCACCTAAGTCTTTGATGGCAAAGTTCTTGAAGCAAAACAGTGATAGCATGATCAGAGGAACTAGTCACTATGATATCATCAACATAAATAAGCATGTATATGATAACACCTGAGCAGTTGTAGAGAAATAGTGAGGTATCAGCCTTTGAGGGTGTGAAACCAAGATCACAAAGCTTGGAACTCAACCTGGAATACCATGCTCGAGGTGCTTGCTTGAGTCCATAAAGAGCCTTATCAAGTTTGCAAAAATGATGTGGAGCGGAAGTATTTTTAAAACCAGGAGGTTGTCTCATATAAACTTCCTCTTCCAGAACACCATGAAGAAACGTGTTCTTGACATCTAGCTGCCATAGACTCCATCCACGATAAACAGAGATAGACAAAACAATCCTGATAGTAGCAATTTTAACAACAGGACTGAAAGTATCCTCATAATCAATACCATACCTTTGTTTGAAACCTTTTGCAACTAGTCTTGCTTTGTATCTATCTATAGAGCCATCTGCCTTTTTCTTTATTCGATAAACCCATTTACAGTCAATCAGATTTTTGTTGCTGCTCGGAGGTACAAGATGCCATGTTTTTTTTTCAATCGATGCATTGTATTCTTCCTCCATAGCCTTACGCCAATTAGGATCACTCAGAGCTTCAGTCAAATTGTATGGTTCACTTGGTTCACCTGTAGACGACAACATGCCATATCGTACAGTACCATCAGTATACTTTTTGGGATTGCGTATACCTTTTTGAAGGCGTGTGCGAGCTACTGGAGGTGGTGTTGCTGGCGTGTTCGGCGCGCGGCGGGAAACAGCCTCAGAATTTTCGTCATTGAAACCAGCCACAGAAGATCCTCCAGAGGAATCTTCAGCAGCACCAGATAGCGACCCAGGCACAGGCGTGTGCCCAGGCGCTGATGACGTCGACGTCGACGCAGTAGACAATGACCCAGGCGGGGTCGCTGCTCCCTCCTCTCTGCCAGGTGGCGTCATGATGTTGGTGTTAGGCGTGTGGCGCACACGCGCTGTCTCAGGAGACAAGCTCCTGGCGCCGTGATGCGGAGACGGGCGCACACGCGCTGGCTCGGGGGACGAGCTCCTGGCGCGACGCGGAGACAGCGTAGGCGTGGGGCGCTGATGCACGTCCTCGGGCGACGGGCTCCTGGCGGTGGCGCGACACGGAGGATGAGCGGGAGAATCCTCCTCGGGAGGACGCGCTGCAGGGTCTGCCTCGTGATCAGGTGAGGCAGAGGAATGTTCTGCCTCGGTGTCAGCGCCAGTTTTGTCATTTTGTGGCTGATATTGAACTTCAATTTCTGAGCTGATTTGAGCATCATTTTGACTGGAATTTTCTTCTAGTGTTCCTTCCAGCTGTTGCACATTAGTAATTGGCACAATAGGAGACATATGGTTATCAATATTTTGTGCACCCTCATGAGAAGAAGATGTGGATGATGGAAGAAGTAAAATTTGCTGTTTCAGGAGAGCATCGGCGTTTGGATGTAGAGAGGCAAACGGGAAGACATTCTCATCGAAGACCACATCTCTAGATATATAAATGCGTCCCGTTGCAACATCTAAGCGTTTTACACCCTTTGTGAAGAGGACTATGCCCAAGAAAAACACACTGTTTGGAGCGGAAAGCAAGTTTGCGCTTGTTGTAAGGGCGTAAATTTGGCCAACACACACAACCAAAAGTGCGAAGAGAGTCATAGTTTGGCGTCATATGAAGAAGACGTTCAACAGAACTATCAAAATTTAAGACTTTGGTAGGGAGCAAGTTTATGAGAAATGTCGCAGTGAGAAAGGCTTCATCCCAGAATTTCAGAGGCATGGATGCATTTGCTAGTAAGGCAAGACCCACTTCAACTGTATGACGGTGTTTTATTTCGGCAGATCCATTTTGTTGATGAGCATGAGGTCAAGAGACATGATGGGTAATGCCAACTTTTTGGAAGAAGCCATTTAGTTTCTCATATTCACCCCCCCAATCAGTTTGCATAGTAATAATTTTCCTATCAAACTTGTGTTCAACAAATTGCTGAAAATTAAGAAATACTTGATAAACATCAGAACGCTTTTTAAGCAAATAGATCCAAGTGAACTTGCTGAAATCATCGACAAAGCTTACATAGTATGCATGTTTTCCCACAGAAAGAGGGGCAGGACCCCATACATCAGAAAACACTTGCTCTAAAGGAACAGTAGAAACACTGGTGGATATGGGGTATGGCAACTGATGACTCTTGGCAAGTTGACAAGAGTCACATACATATGGAGTACTTTCTGGAGTGTAAGCTATTTTATTTCTTCTAAGAACTTTTTAAACCACAAACGAAGAGGGATGTCCTAAGCGGCGGTGCCATATGGAAGATGACGGCTTTATTATGATGAAGGCATGCTTGGAGGTCTCATGGAACATGGGAAACATAAGATAGAGACCACCATAGCACGGACCTCTAAACAGAACTCTTCGGGTTGCTTGGTCCTTAATTAAGAAGAAAAAAGGATGAAACTCAATAAAGACATGATTATCAAGAGTGAATTTATGAACAGATAAAAGATTTTTGGAAGCATGTGGAACATGGAGAACATTTTTGAGTTTAAAGGAACCATGAGGGGTACTTAATATTGAATCACCAATATGACTAATCTCCATACCTGTGCCATCGGCAGTGTGAACCTTGTCTTGCCCATGATACTTATTGGCTATGAGGAGCTTGTTCAGCTCACTGGTGAGATGTTCGGTGGCGCCCGTGTCAGGATACCAGTTGGTATCCACTCCATAGGATGCAAGGTGTGCACCCTTCTCACTATCATTCCTTTCCCTCCTGTCCTTATCATCAGAATGTCGCCACCAGCAGTCACGAGCGGAGTGGCCATGTTTCTTGCATATTTGACAGTCGGTGTTGATATAGGGGGTGGGAGTGCGATCAGAACGACGTCCACCACCACCATCACGACGACTGTCACGTCGATCACCACGACGATCGTCACGGCGCCAGGTACGATCACGGTCATCAGTGTAGCGGTCACGACGATCAGGACTGCAATCACGTGGAGGTGGAGGGGTGCGAGGGCGATAGCGATCACGGTCGGAGCCACGGCGAACCAAGTTTGCCGAGGACACAAAGGTACCGTTTTCTTCAACACCATTGCGCATGTCATAGGAGCAAAGCTACTCATAGAAATCATCAAGGGTGGTGTTGTGGTTGCCATTAACAGTTGTGATGAGAGAATTGTACTCCCCTTTGTCTAGGCCATGCAGCAAATAACCAAGTAGTTCATCATCTTCAATAGGTTTTCCAAGGGCAGAGAGTTCTGAAGCAAAACCTTTCATCTTGGTGTAGTACTGATCTGCCGTCATGGACAGTTTCTTGGTGTCGTTGAGTTCGCCTCGCAGGTGTTGAGCCTTGGTGCGGGAGGCGGTGGTGAACATGCTGTTGATGGAGGCCCATGCGCTGGCAGTGGTGTCTCCACCCCGAGTAGATGTGACAGGATGTCTAGTGACACCGAGTTGAGGAGGAACCGAAGAACTTGCTGGTCCCGTGCGATCCAGGCGATATACGCCGGATTTTCAACTCGGGCCTTCTCCCCTGCATCATTGACGCCATCGACAGTTTTGGCAGGAGCACGATCTGTGCCATCAAGTAGCGCCATCACGTTGGCACCACGGAAAGCAGGAAGCACCAGCGCCTTCCAAAGCAAAAAATTGCCTAGAGTTAGCTGCTGGGCAGGGGGCGCTCCGAGCGCCGCGGATAGACCCGCGCTGGCCGACGAGGTGCTCATGGCGATGGCGATCTGGAGATCTGAGAAACTTGGAGAGACTCAGAAAATCAGGGGATCTTGGTGATGACGATAAGGGACGACGGCGGCGACTCAGAAGGGCAGCGGCACGACAGATGTGTAGCTCGATAGAGGTGATTTTTGTTGGAGGCAGCGGCGGCTGAGAAACCGGCGATGGCGGCGGCTGATGTTTGTAGGGTTTTGTTTGTCTTGTGGGAATTGTTTGCGGCAACCACGGCAGAGATAGCTGAGGCGGCGGTTTTTGTGGTGTGGTTTGGCGGCGGCAGCGGCGGC
Source organism: Avena sativa (assembly GCA_916181665.1). NCBI lineage: Eukaryota > Viridiplantae > Streptophyta > Magnoliopsida > Poales > Poaceae > Avena > Avena sativa. Next base: position 385,807,077 of record OV702284.1, read on the forward strand.
TCGAAGAGCGGCGGCGGCGGCGGCGATGTGGGCAGCTAGATCGCGGAAGAGCCGCGCTCTGATACCATGTTTGTTTTAGACATGTAACGTGACTTGGATCTCGTCACGGTTTCGTGTTAATATAGTTGACACAACGCCAGGAGTACATGATGGTTTTTGTGAATAATACATGGGCCAAAATACAAAACAGGCTAAATACAATTAACATGACTGACCATTGTTGAAGCAAGGAGACTCGATAAACCACCTCGGCCAGTCGCTGAAATCTAAATTAGAAAATACTCTACTTATTCCGTGTTGCTCAGAGGATGAGGATTTCACCGGAGATTCGCTTGAGAGAAGAAATTCGTCAAAAAATATGTCACTGCCAAAGTATTACTGAGGCGAGGAGACGATGTATTGATTCCTTCAGGCCTTGTTTTGCAAGGGCGGGTCACAGAGTTTTTGAGAATATTTTTCCAAGGTGTTTGGGTGAAAAAGTCTTGCCATCCAAAACCAGGGATCTGGTTACCTAGTGAAATATAGGTTACCGGAATTCCCAGCCCCTATAAGAAATGAGTTTATCGTGTAAAAAATTCCAGTCTATTGAAATTTGTTTGAATTTGCGTTGTTTGGTCGGTTCAACCTAAACTATATGTGCCCTGCCTCTATTAAATCCCATGCCCCAACTTATTTGTCTGAAACTTTTAGTTCCTCCTCATTTCAACATTATATTCAAAATATTTGACATTATTGAGTTTCAAAATCAAATTTTGTTTGAAAATTTCGTACGGTATTTGACCGGTAACCATAGTACCAAAAATCCTGCCCCCCTCTTAGATTTTTTATTGTGGACAATAGAAAGACAAAGAAGTTGGACAATAACGAAAGAGCAGCGTAGGGCTATACCTGGCAATTCAGCTTTCAAAGAAATGGAGTACTAACACGTCGACTCAAAGCATCAGCTACTTGATTTGTGGCTCCTGATTTGTAGACAATGAGATAGTTGAATCTCTCCAAATAAGCTTCCCATCTTGCCAGCATGCGATCGACACTCATCCTTTCTTTCCCTAGCTTCCTTATATGCTAAAAGAAGCTTCTTTGAAGAGCCTAGAAGTGGCTTTAACACAAGCCCCTGACATTGACTATAGGACTGGTGGGTGGTGGATTAGCCTCAGAAGGTGGTTCGCCAGGTCCAAGAAGGTATGGAAAAGGCATTATAGGTTTGATTCGCTCAAGGTTTTGAACAACAAGTCAGGTACAGAAACCTTTACTCATTTGATTTCCTCCCAAAAGAAGGAGGGGCAAGGTAATGGCAAAAATGTTCTTAGTGAAAGGGTTGCCGCAAAACTAAGAACTCAGAGCGGTAGCGGTCTAATCATATAGATAGAAAGGGGAGAGAATACCTATTTAAGAGTCGTTCACTACTGCAAAAAAAAGAGAGAGAGAATTCTAGTTAACGGTTCCAATTCGTTCTGAATTTTGCAGCCTGTGACGCTACCTTCGTGGCACAAGCACGAACTCTAAACTTCTTTGCTTCTGGTAAAGAAAAAGAAGGAAAACTAAGCCATTATTTATCAGTCAACTCTGCCAAGGGCAGCTAAAACATGACTCACAAGGGCGGCTCCCTCCCCACCCATTGGGTAGATGGAAGCAAAATAAAAAAGAGCAAAATAAGGCGCAGGCACAGGTACCCACGCAATTGCATCACTAGGAAAAAACGGTAGGCCCATCAAATAATGATAATACGTTAGATAAGAAAAGAGATTCCATTGATATTGATATTGAGAAAAGAGATTCCATTGATATTGACCTAACTAAATACTAAGAAAATTCTCTGTTGACAGCAATCTATGCACACTCCTCCATGTGAAATAGAAAGATTCATCTTCACTTTTTTGTAGTAGTCGTGACCAACAGCCATCAGCAGTCGGCTCGTTGGTAAGGCGAGAGCTTCAAGCCCGATTTCAGGTGGCACACCCCCCAAACAAGTGCCTTCTTTATGCTCGAGACTAAGGAAGCAAGAGGAAGAGTGAGGGTCTTTCGTGCGTGAAAGCATTTTTGATAACAGCTTCAATTGTTTCTAGCGATTCACATGGCATCATCAAATGGTTGGAATGAAATGAAAGAGGGAGGAGCTGATGCATCGGCTACCATAAAGAGCTAGGAGGAAGCGGGTGGTATTGGTCTGGAATTCAAATCAGCAAATAAGTACTTTGAATCTCGAATTGACATCATAGTAGGAGTGAACTTGCTTAAAAAGAAAGCTTAAGGCCCAGTATGGATTGTTTGCTAACTTCACAGATCCGAAGTCTAGTGTTACAAGAGATAGTAGCCCGGAAGACGGATTGCTAGAAAGAACTACATGTTAGAGGCGCAGGATAACCGTTTTATAAACGTGAGAGGGGAAGATTAGCAAAGCGGAAAAAGACAGAGGGAGGGGGAGCTGGGAACCTCCAATAGGAAACCTAGGATACGGATTCGATTCCCGAGCAGATAAACAGATCGTCTTGTTCCTTTGCCGCTCGTACCTCTAGGAATAGCTCTAGCGTATCCTGTGGTTAAAGAGAGAAATATTTCTCGGAAGCTGCTGTTAAGGGGGTAAGTGCACTCGTACTAATGGGGGTGAAATTACTTGGATTTCTTTGCTTTGCCCGGCCTGCCTTCGCTTCGTGGATTTTTTGTCTGAAAGTGAGGGCGATGAGTGGGGAAGGACCCAATGTGAAAGAAAAGCAAGGCGATCTACCGAACAAACATTTCCTTTCTTTTTAATGTCATACGAATTTACTTTTGCCCCTTTCTGCCCTTTCCTCTATTTGTTCGATAGGTTCCTCGTTCTATTAGAATTCAAAACCCATTGTCGTCCACAGTTTCCTTTCTTGCTCCGGAGGAAGGACATCTATTTGAATTCCCTGCGAGTGAAGGATTTCTCGTATGGAGCCAACCGTGCTTTCTACCAACTCCACCAACCCCAGACGGGAATATTGATTTCGATTTAGCCGCACCTGAGCCCGCAACTGCTGCCTCTACTCCGCCTACTTCTTGTTAAACTTCGCCAGCCTCGCGGGGTACCGATTTCCTCCTGCTTTGTGTGCGTGCCATTGACTCCTTTAATGGGTCGAAACCTACTTAGTTCTCATTTGTATTTCGTCTATACAATACAAGAAAAGAAGGATTTGTGTTTAGCAAGACAGAGAATGGAATAAGTAAAAAGAAACTAGTGTGTACCCTTTACTGAAAAGCAAATATGCTCCCGAATATTCAACTGACTGATTAATTTCTTATAACGTACTCTATTTTTCTTTGCCAAATAAGCTAGCAAACGTCGACGTTTTCCCAAAAGTATTCGTAGACCTCTTTCGGATGAAAAATCTTTTTTGTGTAATTCCAAATGTGAAGCTTCCATTGAGTCTCTGCACCTATCCTTTTCCTTTGTATTCTAGTTCGAGAACCCCCCTCTCAAAACACGGATTTGGCTCAGGATTGCCCTTTTTTAATTCCACCAGTAGCCAAATCCCTGCCCAAAACACCACAATCCCCTAGACATACTCTACACACTTCTATTTCTGTTTGGAGGACAACGATTGAGTCTACACCGCCCGACGAACGTGTGACGGCGAGCGACACCAGAAATCCCAAAATGATTTCTTCCAAGTCTAGAAATTTCTACTGGAAAAAAGGTGTTACATGATCTCAATATGTTTTGTAGGCCATTTAACAAAATTGATTGTGTTCTTATTTATCATAGAGGTGCATATTTGAATCCTTGAGATGTCCATATGGAATTACAAAAGATTGAAAGAGTGATCTGTTGTTTTATGGTGTGCAAGATGCTCCAAGAATTGTTTTCTATGTTTGAATGAAAACATATAGTGATTAATTGACTTCAACATTTTCCCTTTTTCCCCTGTTTGAGACATGCACAAGTTCTTGATTTTTTTAATAGTCATTATTGCTTATGAGTATTAGAGTTACAGGATGTAGGAAACTAGTTGATTTAAGAGGGAATATATGGGCATCTTTAGTAAGCCTAAATTTATAATTTTAAAATTTAACAAGTGGACATGAACAGAAGCTGTACAAAAGATAACTCATGATAAGATTTGAAAAGGTTGGGTTGTAGAGTATTTTGGATATCGTGCATACTAACTAGTAAATACAAAAAAATGATAAAATATAAGTGCAACCTAAATAATAAAGACATTCTTTTTTTTACTTCACTGATAATTCCAACGTTCCCCATTTCGGCATCTTCAGTATACTAGAGAACAGAGCCAAGAGGAAGATATAACAAGCTATAAATGACTTCAAATCCCTACAAATATATCAAATCGGTTAGAGAGTGTGTTGAATCTTCTGTCTTGACAAATGGGGGTAGTGTTGCGGAACTATATCGTTCATCTATCCCTTCGATGCCACAAATCGGTATGGTGAATATATTTCATTGCTGGTCTGAAATGGTGGTACGATAAAATCATCCGTTTAAAATTGCAAATTCATGTATCAATAGGTAAAACTACACATTAAGAGCAAGGGCAATAGTATAGTCATATAGAACATTACCATGTCAATTGGCTGTCAATCTTGTAGGCACCATTTGTAGTAGTTAGCTATAAGAAAGTACCGCTTTATTCATACACAGTCACCTTACGCTCTCACAAAGTGTTTTGGTGCCCGTGCTATTGCTGAATCTTAATTTGTAGCTCGCTTATATTCTTTCTCATTTTCTGTCTTCCAACTCAGCAAAAGTATAATATTTAAAATCTTGTTGTCAGCTCACATCGTCTTATTGTACTTGCTCCAATTAAGTTTACCATGCATGTATTAATTATAGCCACCTCTTCTTTTACTTAAATCGAAGAATCATTTTACATGTGTAGAATCTTTGCAGCAGTGATACTTTTTTTCGCGCTTGGTTGATATAGTTTGGTTTATGTGTGGACGATTCCACCTCACATGTCCCTTTAATGGTATCAACATTGTTGTGCTTCTATTGATTAATTAGTACCCCACTATAGTTGGTGGCATGTTCCTTTCTCTAATGACTATGCCATATACCACTAATATAGTATATGCTCCATGCTACATTAGCATGGCTCCTTGTAAAGCAAAGAAAAGCAAAGCAAACCACATGTTTCACAAATTAATACCACTTGGTGTGCATGCTGATGTAATTAACTTGTTTTTACTTACAATTTTGATTGTTCTTTTTTTGCCTATAATACGCACATGCATTGCATTTTTGCTAAGTTGAATTAAATAATTTATGCATTATATTTGATTAATCATGAGCAGTTTATGTTTTGAATCATCTGCAAAGGTAGTATGACATATATAAGAATGAAAAAAAGGAAAGGAATTTTGGTACTGATATTTATAGCTATCCCAAACAAATTATGTATTACCAAAAAGCTATAAAAACAATTCATACATGTTGAGCAATCGGGAAGATCACATAAATGAAAGTTTTTGGTATATACAAACATGATCATCCGTGGTATATACTTACAGTAACATGATGACTTTTTTAATTAAATTACTGTTACTTCATTTGTTATAGTTTTCAAGCTTAGTAATATATAATTTTTAGCAATTTTCACATGTATATTTTTCTAGTTTTCTTTGATTTGGATGAATATTTTCTCAATATTTTGGGACTTCATGGTTACGATTTCGCAGAGTTGCTACATCATGATCATGCAATCCTAAGGCCAAAAATTTCATGTTGAATTCGGTTACACATATAAGATTAAAACATGAATCGAATTAAGTGCCTAGGTATAATGCCAAATTAACTTCATTAGTACATGATTTGGCGGTTAGAAGCTGAGCCAGGCTATATGTATCATTAGCAAATTGCAAACCCAATAATGTACACATGATTCTGGCACCTAACATGCATTACTTCCACATTCCGATCAGCGCCAGCTGCAATTTTGATCAAGAGAATATCCCCAGCATTCCATAACTGACGTGAAATTGCAAGAACTATCTAGTGTTCCTTGACATATGCTAATTAATGGGGCCCAAGGTTTTGGGTACCGGCCGGTAAAGAAAAAACACAGGAGGGCCCGGGATTTCTGGCAGCCATGGTTACCGGAGATAACCTGTCAAACAACGGCCGAAATTCTCAAGCAAAATTTGAATTTTAATAAACTCAATAACGTATAAACATGTCAAATATAAATTTTGGAGGAGGAGAAAATCAAAAGTTTGGCACAAATAAACTGAGGCATGAGTTTGCATCTCGGAATAAAAACGCATAGACTTCATGTTGGACTAACAAAACAGTCCAAACAAACGGACTGAGATTTTTTGACAAAGAAACTCTGGGAATTCTGATTACCCGCCGGTAAGGTATTTCAATGTGTAACCAAATCAGGGGGGGTGTAAACAGTAAACAGTAAACACACATGCGTCTATCATTCCTACTCCATGAACATATCATATTGTTTTCAATTCGTACGAATAATGTAGCTAGCTAGCTAGTTGATTCAACTTCCCACAGAAAACAAGAAAAAAAGGCAAAGCTGATGGAACAAAGAACTGTTCACTTGCTTTTGGGGACACAGACACCACAGTCCTGCAGTACTCCCCTACCGTCCTACGTACAGCAAGCCTATATAGTTCAGGAATCATTTGATCCAAGAGATCAGGAGCACAATCAACACGTACGTCGACGGCATCTTTCCAAATAAAAATCATGACAGGCATGTACAAATACTGAAAAGAATACACGTACACAGCCTGCATACACAGAGGTCAGTTTTGCTTAGACGCGTACAGGTACACAGTACAGTGTGGAGCGTACTCTTGTGCAGTGCGTACGTACGTTTGAGGGTGACCGGTCTACGCGCGGTTTAATGCATGCACACGTAGCTGTAGAGCTTTAAGCTACTGGTCCCCGGGGATTTGTACACACAGACATGTAGCTGTACAAGTGTACATTGCCAAATAGTGACCTCATTGATCGATCATATCGAATGGTCGGTTTTAAACTTGGATATATTGTACAAGTGCACCATGGAATGATTAGTATAAGCATGTCGAATGGAGGAGGAGGTGATAGACCAGTGTTAGTTTAGAGCTTGCGTGCTTGCTGAATAAGGATGACAATGGGCAGGATAAAGCAATGTCATACCCATACCCATGTAGTTAATGGATACAAAAGCTTATCCATACCCATACCCGGCGGATACCCGTATCCATTGGATACCCGATGGGAATAGTATACAAGTTATTTAAAAATTTACTTTCATCACTAGCATATTTGAAAAAATACAATAATATGTACTTACTAATAGTAGGCGAGCACATGAAAGTATCAAATTAAAGTCTAGAATTCGCAATCTCATACTCGTCCCTAGTCTTCTGAGCCGCATAGGTTGAAACTCTATAATTAAGTTTGACATGTCAGTTTAAACGGACAGGGTATGGGTATACCCATGAGTACATGTCTATACCTGTGCCCGTACCGGTGATTTAATGGGTAGAGTATGGTATTACCCATGGGTATAAAAGTATGCCCATACCCTACTCATGTGGGTACGGTACCCGTGGCTACCCGTACCCATGGGTAAAATTGCCAGGTACCCAACCAATTGTCTAACAGCTTTCCACGACCTAAGTTTCATAGAGTTAACATCCATCACACGAATTATGAAGCATGAATCGACCGTGAAAAACATGCCGTTAGATAGCGTCAAGGCTTTTACCATTACCTAACAACGAGATTTTTACCGTCGATCAATGCTTCAAGGTTTTGACTAAGCTTATAAAATAAATTATCGATATTACAAGACAAATTAATAGACATTATATGAAAGTACATTGCAAGATCTATCTGATGAAATACATTTTATATTACAGATGTTGATATTTTTTTCTGTAAACTGGTTCATACTTAATTTTTTTTGAAACATACTTAATATTATTTGACTTCTGAAAAAAATACGCTAGTACTCCCTCCATTTAGAAATATAAGATGTTTTAAGTTTGTGAATGAGATGTATCTAGACATCTTTTAGTGTCTAGATTCATTTGAACCTATACACTAAAACATGTCTAGATACATCTTCTTCACAAACCTAAAACATCTTATATTTCTAAACGGAGGGAATACTAGAGATGTCGGTTAAAATAGAATTTTTTGGGGGTTACCCTGCCACTTAATCTATGTCGGCACTTCTGCACTCGGTATATACCGTTGATCGATCTGCAGTAGACTCTATATATGCATCCTGTCGGAAGTAAGTAGCCGTACGAAGAAGCAAAAAGGCATTGCAGAGACGAGCGGCGAGGATGACGGGTCGACCGATGGCAGTTGATGTCCGTCTGACGCTTGCAGCATGTAGCTTGAATTTAACATTTCATGCACACACACGCACGAAGCAGCAGTGACTCCTGTCGGTGCACAGTCGCACGTGTTCTATTAGGCCCTTCTTTCCCAGGAGGAGCGAGGTTACTATAGCTGCTGGTGACCGGTACGGTTCTCTGCCAGGGAAAATGACGATCCTGTTCCATATAAAAAGCTCGGATCGGCGTGGCGAGAGGAGGGATCGCAGAAACCCGTACAGCTTGGGCAGTCACCGTAGTAGACTTATTCGATTGCTGAGATATTGCTAGAAAAGGCAAACAGGGTTTAGTTTAATGACATGTGGTTATCATTGCAAAGCCCTCTCGTCCACATAGGCAGTCTATGGTGCGTGCTTTGCTGGCTGGAGGTGACTCCAAATTCTCACATAGGCGTTTGTTTGGCCTTTTCTCAACCCTACTTATTTGCGTGAAGGCAGAATCGTGTTCCTAGTTAGAGCTAGCTAGAGGACGAGTAGATTGATGATCATGATAAGATTCTGCCGTGGCATGCATCATTTGGCTATCTATCACCTCGTACAATTTTGGTAACTTTTAGCAGCTACAATTTCACATCACTTAGACACTAAATTTTGGGCAATATGAGAACGAGGGACGACATGATAAGTTATATGAAAATTTTCACTCTATTCACATGAGAAATTTTCACCCTATTCACACAATCCATCGCGTGGTGTCCGGAGATAGATGCACATGTGAGACGAGGGACAATCGACATGACAAGCTGCTGCCGTGTTGATCGATTGCTTGCGTTCCAGATAACTTGCATCAAGAAGTGATGTTAACGCAAAGTGATCGACCGGATGCCCAAAGTCCCACAGGGCATGCATCTCTAGTGGAAGATGCAAAGTGTCAAGGGTGAAGATAATTGTGCTGTGGAAAGAGGCAGAAAAGCAGGGGGACAGAGAAAAAGAGTCAACCAGCCCTACCACCACCACCACCACAGCGGACAGTTACGAGACCTAATCTAGCAGTCTAATCAGCACACACGGACACGGCGAGGCAAGGTTAACAGTAGTATAGCCAGCGGAGTACGGCCATGATTATTCACGACAAGCTTTTTCTCCGAGCAAAAGGTTGAATTACTAGAAGCCAGGCCAGGAGATATGAAAACGAGAGAGGGAGAGTACACAGTAGCTGGCTAGCTAGGCCGCTATACAGTAGCAAGCTAGCAGCAAGAGCTACGTTGGCACCTACCTGAGAGCGACCTCCCGCCTTCCGCCGGAGCTCCCTTTTATACTCCAACCTCACTTTGTCCTCCTGCTCCTCCTCCATCGTCGCTCTGTCTGCTCAATATAATCTCGTTGGCATTGCAGCCGTCGGTTGTCTCGCCGCCTTCTTCCGCTGGGAACGGCGACGGCTAGCTAGCAGCTGCACCGGCCAGCCATGTCGTCGAAGCGGTCGTGCGGGCCGAAGAAGAGGCTGAGGCGCGGCCTCTGGTCGCCGGAGGAGGACGAGAAGCTGATGAACCACATTGCCAAGTACGGCAACGGCTGCTGGAGCTCTGTCCCCAAGATCGCAGGTACATACCCGACCAAAACCTAGCCGCAGCGATCGACACGAACTGTAGATGATAGCTAGCAGTTCCCTCTTCTTTTCTTCTTCTACCAATGCAGCAAGCAATACTAACACTTCAACAACCGCTAGCTCTAGTCAGTTGCTACCATATAGGATTTGTTTAATTTGATAAAACTAATCTAGAGATGATCTCATACGATGGAACCACGATTAGTGTGGTTTTAATTAGGTGCCAAATTTAGCGGAGGAATTAACTGGTTTGATTTGTTGCTGCATTATATTAGGCCTGGAGAGGTGTGGCAAGAGCTGCAGGCTGAGGTGGATAAACTACCTGAGGCCGGACCTGAAGAGGGGCGCCTTCTCCCAGGAGGAGGAGGACCTCATCATCCACCTCCACTCCATCCTCGGCAACAAGTGGTCCCAGATCGCCGCGCAGCTGCCGGGGCGCACCGACAACGAGGTCAAGAACTTCTGGAACTCCTTCATCAAGAAGAAGCTCCGCCAACGCGGCATCGACCCGGCCACCCACAAGCCGCTCGCCGCCGCTGCCGCCGAGGTCGGCACCCGCGGGCCCACGCCCGTCAGCCGCACGGCCGTGTTCAGCGACGCCGAGCTGATACTGTCGGCGGCGACGATGCAAGAAGAGCACATGCCGCCGCCCCTGGTGTCGGCGGAGAGCTACGGGTACGGCCGAGGCAGCGGCGGCGGCGACGACGGGTCCCTGTCGTCGCTGTCGGGGTACGACCACACGGCGGACTTCGCCGGGTACCTGGACGCCGACGCGCTCCACGGCGGCGGGGTCATCCGGTCGGTGTCGAGCTGCAGCACGCTCAACTCCGTGGCGGGGCTCAGCCCCGGTGCCAGTGCCGCCGCCGCCGCCACCGACGAGCATTGCTGCAACAACAACAACAACCCGAGCAGCAGCGGCGGGTTCGAGTCTTGCACGACGCAGAGCAGCAGCCACCTTCCGTGGCTGGAGCTGGGGTCCATCAGCAGCTGCACGGAGGACGCCACCGCCGGCGGCGCCGACAACTACGGCGCGGCGCTGGACGAGCTCAAGTGGTCCGACTACGTGTTCGACGGCGGCTACCAGCAGTACCACCAGCAGGCGCAGTGCATCTACGGCGACACCACCAAGGCCGGCGCCGACGCGGCGGTGCAGTTCGACGCGCAAGCAGGCGGGCTCGGCATCAACTGGTGCCTGAATTAATTGAGGAATCCAATCCAACCGACCAACACCATCGGCGGCGAGCAATCAATTGTACTAGCCCGCGCCAAGCTATAAGACTGTATACAACATGCATACGTACGTACGTACTTAAGAATTACTATTAAGATTACTAGTAGCTAATGATGTGTGGCGAGCGAGGTTTTTGGTTTGTAAATGTTTTTCCCGTTCGTTTTTTTATTTTCTTCTTCTTCTTGGGTGATTGATTGATTGATCCGTAACTTTGCGTGTAAAGTGAACATGATGAAACAGAAAGATTGGGAGGATACAAAAGGTTGTTTGATTTTCGCGTGGTGTTAATAATAATTTATTAATTATTGAATAAAGAGTGTGGTGTGGTGTGGGTGATGATTAATCAATCACAGGTTCCACGTCTGGCTTTATCATATGGGGTCCGGCGGGTCATTCAATTCGTCCTCGATCGATCGCTTTACTTTTTGGTGATGGTGGGGTGTTGGTCCCGAGCGTCGTCGCTTCTGCGTGCGTCAATTTGGGCATGATGATTGAGCTGGTAAGGAGAGACGATCCACGTACTTTCACTGTGCAAGTCTTTTGGTTTGTAGTGGATTAGCAGCACCTATACCTAGCACGTGGACGATGGATCAAGTTAATCACAACGTGACAGTCTCAGCAACTAAAGTTTCCTCCTTTGCTTGTTATATAAAAAAAAGTTCCCTCTTGCTATTTCAAATCTGACGAGTAATTACTAGTATTTTTAAGTGACTGGTCAGTGGTCACAATAATTTTGTTCTCAGTATTCGTGCAAGTATAACAAGATGTTATTTTTTTTTGAAAAGGGAAGCACAGCCCAGCATTCTAGGATGGACACAACCTTTATAATACAGTTACCCGTAAATAAGAAAATCAACAGTTACCCGTGAATAAGAAAACCGCTCCCTATAATAAAGTTTCAAATTTATCTTTGAACTCTGGAAAATAACTGACAAGTCCAACTTTCATAGTATTTAAGCGCGTAATCTAAAGATATGTTTCTCAAAATACATCGCTTCTTGATTATGTAGCACGCAAAGGTTCTTCCAATAGTCAAAGAAACATGATCTCTTGTGTTTATACACGGGTTGTCATCTACAACCTCATCACGTTTTTATTTGCAGCTTCCCTTGTGTTTCACCATGTTTGAAAGGGTCATGCTCGAAGATCACGATGGTAGCACACTGAGACAAAAATTTATACAGGTTTAAGCTCTGCTTGGAGTGAGCCTAGCTCAACTGGTTGGGGGAGTGGATGTACAAACCCGACACCTGAGTTTAAATCCTCACGGAAGCGAATTAAGGTTTCTATTTATACTTGAAGACCAGGCTCTCCTGATACTCATGCAATTTATCTTAAGGACCAGGCTTGATGCTTAACCAAGTTTAAAAATCTTGGTACTCATGCTTAATGGCTATGTGCATCCCTAGTTGGTACAGAGGCCGGAAAAGTGAAATCCTCCCTCCATTTAAACTGCAAAAAAAGGTTTTGTTAACAAAAGATAATTTATTAAGAAGAAATTGGAATGGATGCAAGAATGTTGTTTTTGTGATGGAGATGAGACAATTGAACACCTCTTTATTTCATGCCCATTTGCTAAAACTATCTGGCGTATTGTTTTCTTTACTTATAATCTTCCACCTCCGACCAATATTACTAATATGTTTGGAAATTGGTTAAATGGAATGGATAAGGCTAATAAAGCTAGTATATGTATAGGGGTATCGGCTTTATGTTGGGCTATATGGAAATGTCGCAATAATATTATTTTTAAAAAGGTTCGAGTTTAATCTTTTTTGCAGGTTATTATCTCGGCTTCCCAATGGATCCAGCTCTAGGTTTTTTTGCTCCCAGAGCAGTTACGCCCCACTATGGTTTCTGGATGCAGCCGTCTACTGATGGTTTCTCAGGATATCTACTACCAGGCTATATGGCGTCATGCTAGTAGATTGAGAGATGTTTAGCTTCTGCCTGTTGTCCATCTTCAGCTTTTCTAGCTTGTTCTGAGGGTTGGTTGTTTCAACCTTCTTGATTATTGAATTGTAACTTTGGCACTCCAGACTTTAAAGTAATAAAAGGGTTGTATGTATCCTAGGATGCAGAGGCCGGGGTACATCCCTATTTCGAAGAAAAAATACAGGTTTAAGCTCTAGGAGTGTATCCGGCAACAACCCTACATCTTGTGTAGACTATATAAACCAGCGTGTGTGGTGCTCAATATGGTTACAATAGAGTGACTTGTTGAAAGTCTAGTCGGTCACTAAGTCTCTCTTTTCCTAAGAGAAATGACTTGGTGGAAACGGGTGCTTTAATAATAGACTAAAAGATAAACTATCTATCAACTGTTTCAGCGAGCTCCTCTCATCGGAATTCTTGGTCGGTGGATGAATTGCGTTGGAGTGTGCATGTGTTTGTGGATATCCATCCATCTCCCCTTATCTTTAAGGGGTTGAGCCTTATATAGCCCTGGCCATGGACACCAGGGCAAGGCCGAGGTGTAATAGTCATCTTAACGTGACCGGATCTAAGCATGGCATTGTTGCCAATCTCGGCGGCTTAACATTGCACCGGCTAGGTGCCCCTACACTATGATTGTGATAATCATGGACTTCCAAGTATTCGGGAATGCCCGTTGCTTGCCCTCCCCCCTCGACTGGGTAGTGACACCACGAGATCAGTGGACCTCATTGTTGTGTCTTATGCTACCTAAAGGCCAAGCTGTCCACGAGGGGAGATGTCTAGTCGGCATACTTTCCTTAGCCGGGCAATGGAAGTAGTGCTCTTTCCCCAATTTGGTCGTTAGAGGAAGCGCACGTTCCTAGCTCTCGCACAGTAATCTTCATTACTCCTAGGGTACCACGTACCCATGACCCCATTTGTGTCCCCCAAACTAGTGGGCGGCTTCAAGAGGCGCTCACATGCTTAAAAAGGTAAAGGTTCTATATGCTTCTTGCCTATGTATTCAATGGGCTGGGCTCTCCTAGCCAGCCTATGCGGGGGAAAGCGTGGTGGATGTTGGGGAACATACAATGGAAACAAAAAAAATCTCTAAAGAGCACGAATAAAAACCAAGATCTTATCTAGGTAGATACGAGTAACAAGATGGATAGATTATCATACCGAAAAAACCAACTTTTCTGGTACTATCGAAAAATCCTAGAACTTTTTGAAACCCCAAATCCAACTTTCCTTGTGTGAAAATTATCTCCAGACCATCTGAAGCTCCTTGTCATGTCATGGATCCAATCTGAGATTCCGAACAATTTTTTGGTCTCACCATTATTAAATATCCCAGAGCTACCCTTGTGTTACCAAACATTAAGTGTGTGACCGTACGGGTTAGAGAACATGCCGACACGATTGAGACACCTCTCCAATCAATAATCATCAACTTGACCTAGATGTCCATAATGACTTTCACATATTAAATGAAGATCTTTATTGATTTTAACCATGATGTCTAAGATTTAAGAAATCCCATATTCCATTCCCTTTGCCTCGCAATATTTTACTTGCCCAAGATTTGATCATCTGTACTCCATAAGCAACACCTTGATTACTATACCTAGTTCTATTCATCACCGTCAGGTACACTTTAATCATATTGTAATACAACATACCCTATGTCCAAACTCATTGGTTATGCTTGCAAGCAATATAGGATGTGTATTACCGAGTGGGCCTAAAGTATATCTTTCTGACACATGGAGGGACAAATCCTAGTCTAGATTCATGCAACTCAACAAGTACTTTTCGATGTACTCATAGGCACCTTTATAGTCACCCTACTATGATGTGGTGGTTAACTCCAAAGCATTCTTTCGGTACAAGTGAGTAACGTAATCTCATGGCCTAAGGATTATAATACTTCACATAGAACAGCTTTGGAAATTTAAACTATATGACACGATTTAATTGCTTTGCTTAGTTTGGGTATATCCATCATGTCATTCTTCTAATGGAATGATCCTATCATTAATTGACAACATATGTCCATGGTCAGGCAACCATAACCATCATCAATCAACGAACTAGCCTATTAGAGGCTTGTTAGGCTTGGTGTTGTTTATGAAACCACACAAGTATTATATTTCCTGTTAATATAATTATAGCATGGAATATAAACATTTACCATGAACTAGAAATATGATAATAACAACTCTATTATTTCTTCTAGGGTATATTTCCAACAGTGGATGCTACAACGACCCCGTGAAAGACCGTCTTTGCCTAGCCTGCCTATACCGCTATGCGGGGCGAGGGGGAGATGTATCAGTGATGTTCCCTGCAAAAAGGTGTTAGTGATGTGGTCGTCCTGGCAAGGGACTGGGTTGTTATGACGCGTGTCGACGAAGATTTGTAAGGAATCTACTACGAGGCCCGATCTTGTCCCTGGTCCTAGCTTGTCAGGCACACTTGAGCATGGAATGGAGCTATTACTAGACCTAACGCTCTATCATCCGCATAATCTTGACTGGGTGTGTCTATCATGGCTATGATGACAAAGGTGACTCGATAACCATGATTTGTGAACGAGATGGTAGTTTTAATGCACAATTTGTGCAGAGGGTGTGCGTGCATGGCACGAAGTGTAGGGTTCGCAGCATAGAAAACAAAAAATTTCCTACGATGTGAACTATATACCAAGATATATCTAATAGATACAAACAACGGGCGGATGTATATCCGTAGAGTACATACCCTTGAAGACCGACAAAGCTTAACGAGTTCAACTCGTGGTTGATGTAGACGATCTCTTGCCGATCTCAAGATCGAGAGGAAGTCCTAGCGCCGCAAATCAGCAGCGCATCCGTGCTCGCACACATGTTCGAGGCACCGAGCAACCTCCGCCTCCTCGCTCCAGCGATGCAGCGGAAGCACAACTTTTTCTTGCCGAATAGCCACCGGGAACATGTATCTCGCTAGTCCGAGACCATGGGGGATAAATTCTAGAGGGGGAGAGAGATCCTTCACGAGGAGGTGTGAGAGACAAGTGAGGAGGGGGGATCCTTTTATAGGAGGAGGGGGGACCCCAAGGGGGTGGCCGGCGCATGGGGCTGCCCCCTTGCCCTCCCCTCTTCATGTGGGTGGACACTCCACTCACAAATCTCCTTTAAATTCCCTCCACTCAAAAGTCCACTCAAATTCCCATTAAATTTCCACCAAATTTAATGCAAACTCTCATTAAATAAAACTCTTTTATTTTATTCAGAATTTTGTCAATTACTTTAATGACAAACATTCACAAATAACCCCTTGCTAGAATTCTATTTCACATGCATAACCACTTTATGCAATTTCACCCGAAAACCTGTTTCGGTATCTAGTGAAATAAATTCCTGCGCTTGTTCATTCTTTCGGCATGAAACATTTGCTCCAATTGGATGTCGGTGTCTCTTAAGTGTGTCACCCTACGGTTCGTGAATAATGCGGACATGATCGAGACCCCTCTCGGATCAATAATCAGAAGCGGGATCTGGAGACCCATACTGACTCCCACACATTCAACGATGACTTT
Organism: Avena sativa; assembly: GCA_916181665.1. Lineage (NCBI taxonomy): Eukaryota > Viridiplantae > Streptophyta > Magnoliopsida > Poales > Poaceae > Avena > Avena sativa. The sequence continues at coordinate 385,823,684 of OV702284.1, forward strand.
CTTGTGATCGTCGGAACCTTTTACGCTAGTATCTTAATCCCTTTGTTTCACGATATATTACATGTCCGAGATTCGATCATCGGTATCTCCATACCTAGTTTGATCTCGTTACCGACATGCACTCTTTTCTCGTTCCTGTGATATAACATTCTAGTGATCAAATCACTTGCTTGCAAGCTAATCAATGTGATATCACCGAGAGGGCCCAGAGTATATCTATCCGTCATCGGGATGAACAAATTCCACTCTCAATCCATGAGCCTCAACATAACACTTTATTAGTTCTGAATCCATCTTTATAATCACCCTGTTACGGTGTGACGTTTGATGTTATCAAGAAACTCTTCCGGTGTTAGTGATTGACATGATCTCATGGTCTAAGGATTAGGATCACTTCGTAAGTTGTTATAGCAATATAAACTCAATGACTTTGATCGTAATGCTATACTTCGGATGAATGTTCATCACACCATTACACTAATGTTGTGATCCCGTTATTAACAACATCCAATGTTCATGATCAGGAAACCTTGATCATCTTGTTAATCAACGAGCTAGTTTATGAGAGAGGCATAACTTGGAACTTTCTGTTTGTTTATTAAACACACATGTATTAACGTTTCCGTATTAATACAATTATAGCATGCAAAATAAACATCTATCATATACTTGGAATACACATAATAAACACTTTATTATTGCCTCTCAGGGCATATTCCCTTCAGTCTCCCACTTGCACTAGAGACAATAATCTAGTTACATAGTGATAAATCTAACACCCATTGAGTTCTGGTGTTGATCATGTTTTGCTCTAGGGAGAGTTTTAGTCAACGGATCTGCTACATTGAGATCCGTATGTACTTTACAACTCTTTATATCTCCATCCTTGACATGCTCGCTGATGGAGTGAAACCGGCGCTTAATATGCTTGGAATGCTTGTGAGACCTTGGCTCTTTGGCATTGGCAATGGCACCATTGTTGTCACAATAGATCACCATTGGGTCCAACGCGTTTGCCACCACTCCTAGTTCGGATATGAACTCCTTCATCCAAACTGCTTCCTGAGCCGCTTCTGAAGCAGCAACATATTCGGCCTCCGTTGTTGATCCCGCTACCACAGGTTGTTTGGAGCTCCTCCAACTAACCGCTCCGCCATTCATGAGAAATACGTATCCGGATTGAGACTTAGAGTCATCCGGATCGGTGTCAAAGCTAGCGTCGACATAACACTTAGCGACGAGCTCTTCTTCACCTCCGTATACAAGAAACATATCCTTAGTTCTTCGTAAGTATTTAAGGATATTCTTGACCGCTATCTAGTGTTCCGAACCTGGATCCGATTGGTACCTACTAGTCAAACTAATAGCATGTGCCACATCCGGTCTTGTACATAGCATGGCGTACATTATAAAGCCTATGGCTGAAGCATAGGGGACTTTGTCCATTATCTCTCTTTCTTCCGCCGAAGCCGGACTTTGAGTCTTACTCAATGTCTTGCCTTGCAACATAGGTAAGAACCCCTTCTTACTTCCGCCCATTTTAAACTTCTTTAAAATCTTATCAAGGTATGTACTTTGCGATAGCCCTATTAGGCGCCTAGATCTATCTCTATAGATCTTTATGCCTAATATGTATGACGCTTCACCTAGGTCCTTCATTGAAAATTTGCTGTTTAGATAACTTTTAACACGGTTTAAAAGATCTATATCATTTCCGATCAATAATATGTCATCCACATATGATATCAGAAATGCCACATTGCTCCCACTCACTTTCTTGTAAATACAAGCTTCTCCATAAGTTTGGACAAATCCAAACTCTTTGATCACCTCATCAAAGCGGAGATTCCAACTTCGTGATGCTTGCTTCAATCTATAGATGGATCGCTGAAGCTTGCACACCTTGTTAGCATCCTTAGGATCGACAAAACCCTTTGGTTGTATCATATACAACTCTTCTTCAATATTACCATTGAGAAACGCGGTTTTGACATCCATCTGCCATATCTCATAATCGAAATATGCAGCAATTGCTAACATAATCCTAACTGACTTTAGCATCGCTACGGGAGAGAAAGTCTCATCGTAGTCGACTCCTTGAATTTGTCGAAACCCCTTTGCGACAAGTCGAGCTTTATAGACGGTCACATTACCATCAGCATCAGTTTTCCTTTTGAAAATCCATTTGTTCTCCACGGCCTTTCGGTCGTGAGGTATTTCCACCAAGTTCCAAACTTGATTTTCATACATGGATTCCATCTCGGATTTCATGGCTTCTAACCATTTGTTGGAATCCGGGCTCATCATCGCTTCTTCATACGTCGCAGGGTCATCATTTTCATCAACCATGAAATTCATGACAGGATTTCCGTACATCTCGGGAGCTGCACGCGTCCTGTTTGACCTGCGAGGTTCGGTAGTACTCTCTTTCGGAGTTTCATGATCATTATCATTAGTTCCCTCTTCAATATGTGGAGCCAACTCCGGAACAACTTCCGGCGCTGCGCTACTCGCCATACTTTGAAGAGAAGGTTCCACAACCTCTTCGAGTTCTACCTTCCGACTACTCACACCTTTCGCGAGAAACTCTTTCTCTAGAAAGGATCCATTCTTGGCAACAAAAACCTTGCCCTCGGATCTGTGATAGAAGGAATACCCAATAGTTTCTTTAGGGTATCCTATGAAGACGCATTTTTCTGCTTTGGGTTCGAGTTTATCCGGTTGAAGTTTCTTCACATAAACATCGCATCCCCAAACTTTAAGAAATGACAGCTTAGGTTTGTTTCCAAACCACAATTCATACAGTGTCTTTTCAACGGATTTAGATGGTGCCCGATTTAAAGTGAATGCAGCAGTTTCTAGTGCATAACCCCAAAATGACAACGGCAAGTCCGTCAAAGACATCATAGATCGAACCATATCTAATAAAGTACGATTACGACGTTCCGACACACCATTTCGCTGTGGTGTTCCGGCAGGTGTGAGTTGTGAAACAATTCCACACTCTTTCATGTGAGTGCTAAACTCGTAACTTAGATACTCACCTCCACGGTCGGACCGTAGAAATTTGATCTTTCTATTACGATGATTTTCCACTTCATTCTGAAATTCCTTGAACTTTTCAAAGGTTTCAGACTTGTGTTTCATCAAGTAGATATAACCGTATCTACTCAAATCATCCGTGAAAGTAACAAAATAACGATATCCACCTCGCGCCGACACACTCATTGGACCACATACATCAGAATGTATGATTTCCAATAAATCTGTCGCCCGTTCCATTGAACCGGAAAAACGGCGTTCTAGTCATCTTGCCCATAAGGCATGGCTCACATGTATCAAATGATTCATAATCAAGTGATTCCAAAAGTCCATCCTAATGGAGCTTCTTCATGCGTTTAACGCCAATATGACCTAGACGGCAGTGCCACATATATGCGGATATATCATCATTAAGTTTAATCCTTTTAGCATCAACATTATGAATATGTGTAACATTATCATCGAGATCTAATAGAAATAAACCATTCATCATCGGTGCATGACCATAAAAGATTTCATTCATATAAATGGAACAACCATTGTTCTCGGATTTAAATGAATAACCACTTCGCATCAAACACGATCCAGATACAATGTTCATGCTCAGTGCAGGCACCAGATAACATTTATTCAAGTTTATAACTAATCCCGACGGCAAGTGGAGAGTCAGCGTTCCGACGGCGATCACATCAACGCTTGATCCATTGCCGACACACATCTTGACCTCACCCCTTGCTAGCGGTCGCTTGTTCCGCAGCCCCTGATTCGAGTTACAAATATTAGCAACTGAACCGGTATCAAATACCCAGGTGCTACTGCGAGCACTAGTCAAGTACACATCAATAACATGTATATCATATATACCTTTGTTTGCCTTGCCGACCTTCTTGTCTGCCAGATACTTGGGGCAGTTGCGCTTCCAGTGGCCAGTCCCCTTACAATAGTAGCACTCGGAATCAGACTTAGGTCCAACTCGGGGTTTCTTTTCAGGCGCGGCAACAGGCTTGCCGCCCTTACTTCCCTTCCGTTTTCCCTTCTTGTCTTTCTTGAAACCAGTGTTCCTATTGATCATCAACACTTGATGTTCCTTTTTGATCTCCACTTCTGTAGTTTTAAGCATTGACAGAAGCTCGGGGAGAGACTTCTTCATGCCTTGCATATTATAGTTCATCACGAAGCTCTTATAGCTAGGTGGCAGAGACTGCAGAACACGATGGATGCCTAAGTCAATGGGAATAGATATTCCCAAGGACACAAGCTTATCGGCGTAACCCGACATCTTGAGTACATGCTCACTAACGGAGCTGTGCTCTTCCATCATGCAGCTAAAGAACTTTTCTAAAGCGTTGTAGCTATCTACAGCAGCATGTGTGTCGAAAATCATTTTCAACTCACCCATTGTATCAAATGCATTGCCGTTTTCGAAACGCTTTCGAAGTTCCGGCTCTAGCCCATACAATATGCCGCAATGAACTAAGTTGTGGTCCTCCTGACGAGTCTGATAGACATTCTTCTCCTCGTCAGGGGCATCATCAAAAGGTGGGGGGCCTAACGGTGCTTCTAGCACATATTGCTTTTGTGCAGCAGAGAGGAGAATCCTCAAATTGATGGCCCATTCGGTAAAGTTGCTACCGTTCGTTGCTAGTTTCTCTTTCTCCATGAACACATTGAAATTAAAAGCAGGTGGTGCCATCTACAACAGAATTTGTAAAGTTTAGACTAAGTGTATGATAGATTGAGTTCAACTAATCTATATTACGAATGAACTCCCACTCAAAAACGACATCCCTCGTGCCTTTTTGGTGATTACATGAACCAAATCCACTACACCAAGTCCGATCATCACGTGAGTCGGTATAGCTTCAAAGGCGAGCATCAAATGGGCATCATATCAACTATATGACTCATGCTTAACCTTTCGGTCCGTGTTCCGAGGCCATGTCTGTACATGCTAGGCTCACCAAGTTAGAACCTTAGTATTCGCGTGTGTAACTGTTTTACACCCGAAATATGGTCGTGGATCCAAGAACACCCGATCATCACGTGATGTCTTGGAGCGACGAAAACATAATCGGTGCATACTAAAGGAAGAACACATTCTTATCTTGATATTTAAATGAGGGATCATCTTATTATGCTAACAAAGCGCTAAACAAGCAATATAAGATGCTATCAAACATCATATGTTTATTAGTGAAATGATATGGTTCCCGCAGATGATCTCTATCATGTGCATCGTGGTATGATCACTATCATACCTATATGTGTAAATCCAAGGTCTATGGATTTTACACGCTATGTGTGTTGTAAGAGTATCATCTCATACTTCTACTTACAACACTACCATATCATAACACTAGCCCAGCAACAATCTAAACTAGACGCCTCTAATTTATCCATTGCAAGTTTTACGTGGCTTAGGGCTTTCGAGATAGAACCGTTCTTACCTACGAACATGAACCACAACGAGGATAATCAAATTGTTGACAACTCGCTTGCAAAATAGATATTGACTATAGTAGGAGAGACAGACACCCGCTAGCCACTTATGCAAACTAGTTGCATGTCAAGCGTGGAACAGGTCTCATGTGCGAGGACATGTAAAGTTTGTCCGGGCCGCTTCATCCCACTATGCCACCAATATCCAAAATTACAACAAAGGAGCAACAACATGATCATCATCGCCCACATACTCATATGTGTACTACCCGTGTAAAGTATCTACGCATAGATCTGGCTCTGATACCACTGTAGGGTTCGCAACATAGAAAACAAAAATTTTCCTACGATGTGAACTATATACCAAGATCTATCTAATAGATACAAACAACGGGCCGATGTATATCCGTAGAGTACATACCCTTGAAGACCGACAAAGCTTAACGAGTTCAACTCATGGTTGATGTAGACGATCTCTTGCCGATCTCAAGATCGAGAGGAAGTCCTAGCACCGCAAATTAGCAGCGCATCCGTGCTCGCACACACGTTCGAGGCACCGAGCAACCTCCGCCTCCTCGCTCTAGCGATGCACCGGAAGCACAACTCTTTCTTGCCGAATAGCCACCGGGAACATGTATCTCGCTAGTCCGAGACCATGGGGGATAAATTCTAGAGGGGGAGAGAGATCCTTCACGAGGAGGTGTGAGAGACAAGTGAGGAGGGGGGCTCCTTTTATAGGAGGAGGGGGGGGGAACCCCAAGGGGGTGGCCGGCGCATGGGGCTGCCCCCTTGCCCTCCCCTCTTCATGTGGGTGGACACTCCACTCACAAATCTCCTTTAAATTCCCTCCACTCAAAAGTCCACTCAAATTCCCATTAAATTTCCACCAAATTTAATGCAAACTCTCATTAAATAAAACTCTTTTATTTTATTCAGAATTTTGTCAATTACTTTAATGACAAACATTCACAAATAACCCCTTGCTAGAATTCTATTTCACATGCATAACCACTTTATGCAATTTCACCCGAAAACCTGTTTCGGTATCTAGTGAAATAAATTCCTGCGCTTGTTCATTCTTTCGGCATGAAACATTTGCTCCAATTGGATGTCGGTGTCTCTTAAGTGTGTCACCCTACGGTTCGTGAATAATGCGGACATGATCGAGACCCCTCTCGGATCAATAATCAGAAGCGGGATCTGGAGACCCATACAGACTCCCACACATTCAACGATGACTTTCTTGTGATCGTCGGAACCTTTTACGCTAGTATCTTAATCCCTTTGTTTCACGATATATTACATGTCCGAGATTCGATCATCGGTATCTCCATACCTAGTTTGATCTCGTTACCGACATGCACTCTTTTCTCGTTCCTGTGATATAACATTCTAGTGATCAAATCACTTGCTTGCAAGCTAATCAATGTGATATCACCGAGAGGGCCCAGAGTATATCTATCCGTCATCGGGATGAACAAATTCCACTCTCGATCCATGAGCCTCAACATAACACTTTATTAGTTCTGAATCCATCTTTATAATCACCCTATTACGGTGTGACGTTTGATGTTACCAAGAAACTCTTTCGGTGTTAGTGATTGACATGATCTCATGGTCTAAGGATTAGGATCACTTCGTAAGTTGTTATAGCAATATAAACTCAATGACTTTGATCGTAATGCTATACTTCGGATGAATGTTCATCACACCATTACACTAATGTTGTGATCCCGTTATTAACAACATCCAATGTTCATGATCAGGAAACCTTGATCATCTTGTTAATCAACGAGCTAGTTTATGAGAGAGGCATAACTAGGAACTTTCTGTTTGTTTATTAAACACACATGTATTAACGTTTCCGTATTAATACAATTATAGCATGCAAAATAAACATCTATCATATACTTGGAATACACATAATAAACACTTTATTATTGCCTCTCAGGGCATATTCCCTTCAGTCTCCCACTTGCACTAGAGACAATAATCTAGTTACATAGTCATAAATCTAACACCCATTGAGTTCTGGTGTTGATCATGTTTTGCTCTAGGGAGAGTTTTAGTCAACGGATCTGCTACATTGAGATCCGTATGTACTTTACAACTCTTTATATCTCCATCCTTGACATGCTCGCTGATGGAGTGATACCGGCGCTTAATATGCTTGGAATGCTTGTGAGACCTTGGCTCTTTGGCATTGGCAATGGCACCATTGTTGTCACAATAGATCACCATTGGGTCCAACGCGTTTGCCACCACTCCTAGTTCGGATATGAACTCCTTCATCCAAACTGCTTCCTGAGCCGCTTCTGAAGCAGCAACATATTCATCCTCCGTTGTTGATCCCGCTACCACAGGTTGTTTGGAGCTCCTCCAACTAACCGCTCCGCCATTCATGAGAAATACGTATCCGGATTGAGACTTAGAGTCATCCGGATCGGTGTCAAAGCTAGCATCGACATAACACTTAGCGACGAGCTCTTCTTCACCTCCGTATACAAGAAACATATCCTTAGTTCTTCGTAAGTACTTAAGGATTTTCTTGACCGCTATCCAGTGTTCCGAACCTGGATCCGATTGGTACCTACTAGTCAAACTAATAGCATGTGCCACATCCGGTCTTGTACATAGCATGGCGTACATTATAGAGCCTATGGCTGAAGCATAGGGTACTTTGTCCATTATCTCTCTTTCTTCCGCCGAAGCCGGAGTTTGAGTCTTACTCAATGTATTGCCTTGCAACATAGGTAAGAACCCCTTCTTACTTCCGTCCATTTTAAACTTCTTTAAAATCTTATCAAGGTATGTACTTTGCGATAGCCCTATTAGGCGCCTAGATCTATCTCTATAGATCTTTATGCCTAATATGTATGACGCTTCACCTAGGTCCTTCATTGAAAATTTGCTGTTTAGATAACTTTTAACACGGTTTAAAAGATCTATATCATTTCCGATCAATAATATGTCATCCACATATGATATATCAGAAATGCCACATTGCTCCCACTCACTTTCTTGTAAATACAAGCTTCTCCATAAGTTTGGACAAATCCAAACTCTTTGATCACCTCATCAAAGCGGAGATTCCAACTTCGTGATGCTTGCTTCAATCCATAGATGGATCGCTGAAGCTTGCACACCTTGTTAGCATCCTTAGGATCGACAAAACCCTTTGGTTGTATCATATACAACTCTTCTTCAATATTACCATTGAGAAACGCGGTTTTGACATCCATCTGCCATATCTCATAATCGAAATATGCAGCAATTGCTAACATAATCCTAACTGACTTTAGCATCGCTAAGGGAGAGAAAGTCTCATCGTAGTCAACTCCTTGAATTTGTCGAAACCCCTTTGCGACAAGTCGAGCTTTATAGACGGTCACATTACCATCAGCATCAGTTTTCCTTTTGAAAATCCATTTGTTCTCCACGGCCTTTCGGTCGTGAGGTATTTCCACCAAGTTCCAAACTTGATTTTCATACATGGATTCCATCTCGGATTTCATGGCTTCTAACCATTTGTTGGAATCCGGGCTCATCATCGCTTCTTCATATGTCGCAGGGTCATCATTTTCATCAACCATGAAATTCATGACAGGATTTCCGTACAGCTCGGGAGCTGCACGCGTCCTGTTTGACCTGCGAGGTTCGGTAGTACCCTCTTTCGGAGTTTCATGATCATTATAATTAGTTCCCTCTTCAATAGGTGGAGCCAACTCCGGAGCAACTTCCGGCGCTGTGCTACTCGCCATACTTTGAAGAGAAGGTTCCACAACCTCTTCGAGTTCTACCTTCCGACTACTCACACCTTTCGCGAGAAACTCTTTCTCTAGAAAGGATCCATTCTTGGCAACAAAAACCTTGCCCTCGGATCTGTGATAGAAGGAATACCCAATAGTTTCTTTAGGGTATCCTATGAAGACGCATTTTTCTGCTTTGGGTTCGAGTTTATCCGGTTGAAGTTTCTTCACATAAACATCGCATCCCCAAACTTTAAGAAATGACAGCTTAGGTCTGTTTCCAAACCACAATTCATACGGTGTCTTTTCAACGGATTTAGATGGTGCCCGATTTAAAGTGAATGCAAAAGTTTCTAGTGCATAACCCCAAAATGACAACGGCAAGTCCGTCAAAGACATCATAGATCGAACCATATCTAATAAAGTACGATTACGACGTTCCGACACACCATTTCGCTGTGGTGTTCCGGCAGGTGTGAGTTGTGAAACAATTCCACACTCTTTCATGTGAGTGCTAAACTCGTAACTTAGATACTCACCTCCACGGTCGGACCGTAGAAATTTGATCTTTCTATTACGATGATTTTCCACTTCATTCTGAAATTCCTTGAACTTTTCAAAGGTTTCAGACTTGTGTTTCATCAAGTAGATATAACCGTATCTACTCAAATCATCCGTGAAAGTAACAAAATAACGATATCCACCTCGCGCCGACACACTCATTGGACCACATACATCAGAATGTATGATTTCCAATAAATCTGTCGCCCGTTCCATTGAACCGGAAAAACGGCGTTCTAGTCATCTTGCCCATAAGGCATGGCTCACATGTATCAAATGATTCATAATCAAGTGATTCCAAAAGTCCATCCTAATGGAGCTTCTTCATGCGTTTAACGCCAATATGACCTAGACGGCAGTGCCACATATATGCGGATATATCATCATTAAGTTTAATCGTTTTAGCATCAACATTATGAATATGTGTAACATTATCATCGAGATCTAATAGAAATAAACCATTCATCATCGATGCATGACCATAAAAGATTTCATTCATATAAATGGAACAACCATTGTTCTCGGATTTAAATGAATAACCACTTCGCATCAAACACGATCCAGATACAATGTTCATGCTCAGTGCAGGCACCAGATAACATTTATTCAAGTTTATAACTAATCCCGACGGCAAGTGGAGAGGCAGTGTTCCGACGGCGATCACATCAACGCTTGATCCATTGCCGACACACATCTTGACCTCACCCCTTGCTAGCGGTCGCTTGTTCCGCAGCCCCTGATTCGAGTTACAAATATTAGCAACTGAACCGGTATCAAATACCCAGGTGCTACTGCGAGCACTAGTCAAGTACACATCAATAACATGTATATCATATATACCTTTGTTTGCCTTGCCGGCCTTCTTGTCTGCCAGATACTTGGGGCAGTTGCGCTTCCAGTGGCCAGTCCCCTTACAATAGTAGCACTCGGAATCAGACTTAGTGTGGCATCCCGCAAAACCACTACTAGAAAATCACGTTGTTTTTGTGCATTGCATCATCATGACCGCATGCTCATGTCATCATGCCACATTGCATTTGAGCATTGTCATCATCTTGCATTTGCTTGCATAAAACTATTTGCGGAAAAACCTGTTTTTGTTTTCTAAACGCCCCGTCTTTATTCAAACGCAAAACCCGGGTCTCCGGATTATTTTGTTTTGTCTGCTATCGGTTTGCAAAAGCCCTGTTTGAAATAAATAAAATATTTAATTATTTTTAGTGGGGCAGTCGAAAGGGCCGATTCGACCCAGTCGACCACCCCCGGAATAAAATCGGTCCACCTAAACCAGCCCACCCGAATCCTAAAACTACCCAAACATATTCTACCCACCCCTCCAGCCACCTCACCCCACCCAATCCTCTCTCGCCACCTCACCTCTCTCCCTCCCTCCACCACTCCCTAGCTGCCACGTCACCTACTCCCTCCTCTCTCTCTCTCTCCCCCTCTCTCTCCCTGGGTCCCACCCCAACCCCACACACAGCACACACGCACGCCCCACACACTCCCACCGACCCCCTCTCTCTCCCTTAACCCCCGCGGGTCCCACACCCCTGCTTCCCTGGCCCACCCCGCGCCCCACCGACGCAGCCCCGTTCCCTCACCTGCCCCGCCTCGTCTCTCTCCCTCACGCCTCTCTCTCCCCACCGCGCGGCACCGTCTCCCCCTGGCTCTCTTCTCCCTCCGCCTTCCGTCGAGCTCCTGCCCCCTCCTCTTCCGGCCACCGCCCCCGCCACCAGCGCCTCCCCGGCGAGCTCCCCTCCTCGCTTCCTCGCCGGACCGCCGCCCTCCTCCGCTCCGGACCGCGCCGCCGCGCTCCCCGTGGTTGGTCCTCGCCGGCCTCCTCCTCCCGACGCCACCGCGATGCCCCTGCTCGCCTCCATCCCCGCAGAAGCTCCTCCGGCCGCCACCCGAGACCGCGCGCATCGCCGTCACCCCTCCTTGTCCGCCCTCTCCTCGCCGGCCTCCGCGCCTCCCTCCTGCCGGAGCTCCTCTCACCGGCCCGGCAGCGGCCACGCCTCCTCGGCCTCACCCCGCCGCTCGCTGCCAGGGCAGCCCGGCCCCGCCTCGCCCGCAAGCTCGTCGGCCTCCCCTGGCCTCTCTCCCCGGCCGACGCTCCCCGGCCCGAGCTGCCGCGACGGCGTGGTCCGGCCAGCTTCTCCACCGGCGCGGTCCTCCTCGCCGAGACGTCGACCTGCTTCTCTGACCCGCGCGACCGCATCGAGGCCCCTTCGCCAAGCCCCTCGTCCGCTGCCTCCGGCTGTTGCTCCGTCTGAGCCTCGCGAGTTCGTCGCACACAGCCGCATTCCTGTTTGGTTGAGTTGTTGGTTCAGGCAGCTACAGATCCTTGTGGCTGTGATGTAAGCGTTAAGTGAATTCTTCCGTGTGCCCCAAAGCTGTTGTGGTAATGTTTTGTCGACAAGAACTTCTACCGGAGTCCAAAGCCCGAAGGCCGAACCCTCGGACGCCAAGTTCGCCGAGAACCTAGATGCCAAGCTCTTCTCATCGACAGGATCGACCCGATCCGGAACGCCAAGTACTACCCTCGGACGCCAAAACCCGAACCGGAAGGACGCCAAGATCGCCACAAGGACGACAAGTTCTACTTCCGAACGACAAGACCGGCCGATCCGTGGACCCGACAAGATCGACCGCTTGGAACCAAGATCTCCGGCACGTCACGACAAGTTCTCCGTCTTGTATCCGAACCTCGATCCCGTCGAACCCTGAACCCCGAGACCGACCCCGAACCCCGGAACCCCAAGATCTCCGACCCTAATGTGTGACCCTGATCCGAGCCTCTATTTTATAAATGCCATCTATATAAATTGTTGCATATTAAATTGCCATACTTGCATGCATAATTGTCTATGGTTTGGGGGCCTTATGCCGATTCACCTTATAATTAAATATGGGGCCCATATGCGGGCAAATCTAGTCGTATAATGGTCCCATTTAAATTTGTGTAGCGAACCGGTGCTATCTTTTGCCTGTTAAGACAACATTTAAATTGCACGGTACCTAAACAACATGAACCATCTAAATAATTGTCGGGACCCCGGTTCCACTTAATATGACCTGATCGCATCGCACCTTTGCCATGTCATACATCATACATGCATCATGCCCGATCTTTTGCCGTAGTATTAAACAGTGCATCCGGTGTTTCTTCTAGTGTTTTGCTTCTTCGCGGATTGGGCCGTTGAGTTGATGTGAGCTTCGCCCCGATCTTCGGTTGAACCTTCGACAATGTTTTCAGGCGAGCATCTCCCCCTTTCTACCTATCTTACTTTTATAGTATTTATTTCCTCCTGTTGATCTATTGCTATCTGTGTTGCGTTGCTCTAGTTTTCGTACCCGTGATATCCCTTGCAGCCTTATATTGCCTTGGACACATCCTAGTACCTGTTGCTTGGGTAGATAGTTGGGCTTGCGCGTCGTAGTCGCTTGCTCAAGTGCTGTTGCGTGTCGTCAAGTGCCACAGTTGTTGGTGTATTGCCGCATGTTTGATGTTGGAGATGATCTTGGCTTTACTTATCGTTCACTTTAATTACTGTTTAACAACTAAAATTGAAGTAAGTAAGCAGAGGCACAGGTGGGCAATAGATGTTATTTGGTTGTTAACCGTCCACTTGTGTCCCGTAGGACCCCGAGTACTTGATACCTGTTCCTTGAATATTCGCGCTATCCACATCGGGGAGGCTTATGGGACCCCCCTGAGCCAGAGCTTGATTCATTCTTATTTCTTGGGGCCACAAACTAGTTTGAGGTTTTATTTACTATCCTGTACTTATGCCATGCTTTACTGCTTTATTTACGATTGTGCGAGGAGCACACTGTACTGTTTAGGTAAGCGGAGTGTTTTCGTGGTATCGACAAACCCCGTTTTGGGGTTCCCAGTCGTTTACAGCCATTGACGCAAACCTTGAGTCCGTCTCGGAGTCAGCTAGCTTCGTTGCGGGTGTACTCCAAGGGGTGGCCCCCTGAAATATTTCTGAATCTTGTGATTGCTTTGTCGTGAAGGCCTCGTTGGGTTTTGATTTGGTTTTTCTGAGGTTGATCGAGTGTGTGTTGCTATTGGTGCACCCCGGCCGGGTAAAACTTTCTGAAAGCCGTGTCCGTGGTTATGGACGACTTGGAGCACAGTATCTCGATCATAGACAACTATAACTAAAGTAGTGCTATGAAATTTGACTTTATAATGACTAGTAATCAGCTTCACTATAATGGAATGGCTAAATAAAACTGACAACAATTGCTTGTTTGGGTTGTCGCTCGCGACAATTGTATCTGACTAGAAAGTATTGCAACTATAACGGAATGGCTAAATAAAAGTACCAACAACTGCTGGGTTTTGGGACATCTCATGCTAATTGTATTTGACTAGTAAGTGTTGCATCTACAACGGAGTGGTTAAATAAAAGTGCCCACTGCTTATTTTATCAGGATGATTATCTATACTTGACTAGTAATTGCTGCAACGATAACTGAACAAATAAAACTGCCAACTGCGTGAGTTCCTCGGTTGACTTCCTCGTTTGGTCTCGAGGGGGAAACACCAGGATGGGTTTGTTTGATGGTAGCATCAGGTTGGTTCCGAATAGGTCTTTCTCATCCCTCTCTGATAGCCGACAGTTATATCGAGTCTCTATAGGTTGTTTAGTGCATGCTGCGCTGCCGCTCAGTCCACCATACCTATGTAGGCGAGGACCGCCGAATTCTAGTCTCGCCGTGTACTGGCCTCAGTACTGACCGCTCTCTCTTTTCCTTTTCCCTTTGTCGGCACTCCTTTTGTTTAAGCAGGTTTGAGATCGACGTCGTTAGCAGGGTTACCCTTCCGGCTTGGCCTGGGCAGGGTTATGGACGCCATTGGTTATTCTTCAGGGCTCTTAGCCCCATTTGCATCTTGTCCGTAGTCGGACGCTCTATCATTTTCAAGGTGATTTGGATCTTTGTATATTATATCTGTATTCTTGACTCATTGAGTCGCTGTTGTATATATATCTGTTCTGTGGGTCCCATCGAGGACTATTGTGTAATGTTATTACTTCGTTTTCCACCCGCACGCAAGTGCCTGGTGGGCACCTTTGAATCGTTTCTATGCGGGTTTGGCGGGAAGCGCTGAAACTTGCATAGGGCCGATTCTGAGGGTGTTACAGAGTGGTATCAGAGCTCAGCAGTTGCGATACCCCACAAGTCCAGCCTGTAGGATAACCTAGCTAACGGCCGAAGTAGAGTGTCAAAACTATTTTTGCAAAATCGGTTGGATAGTTCTGAGTAGGTCTGATTTTACTCCTTACCCCTCCGCTGCTCTCCTCTCACCTCTGCGTGTTTTGAATCTGCTCTCTTCTCTTTCTTCGAGTCCAGGAATTCTCGTGGTTGGGGTTATCATCGTACCTTCAGGGTTTCGCTTCCTCCTTTGGTAACGGCGTTGCTACATCTGGTCTTCATGCTATCCGAGGAATCCTTCGTCTGGTGGACTTCTCTTTGTTCCTTCTTGTGCTTTCCGGCGTTTCCCGACGCGACGACATCCTCTACGCCAGATCCGATGCAGAGTCTGCATCACTCCTTTGTTTCCGAACCTCGCTTGTCGAGATCTTCAGTCTGAATTCCGAGAGTTGGTTGCATAGTCCGCCTATTCGTGTGCAGAGTAATGGTTTGGGTGCACGATGGACTGATCACCATCCGACTACTCTTATCATTCGCTCTTGTACATCGAATCAGTGGATCCAGCAATTATACTCCTTCCACGGAAGCTAGAGGTGGCTTTATTTGTTGATACCTCTGCCTTCGACCTTTGTTACCGGAGAGTTCTCTCGACGATCACGGACAACGACCTCTTGTTAGTGGTGTCGCGAGGACCTACACGAAGCGAGAAGACGCAGATCGCCGACCTTCCTTCCGGTACCATGAGGCGGATCTCGAGGGCGAGATCCATTGTTAGTGGTGTCGAATTGTGGCATCCCGCAAAACCACTACTAGAAAATCGCGTTGTTTTTGTGCATTGCATCATCATGACCGCATGCTCATGTCATCATGCCACATTGCATTTGAGCATTGTCATCATCTTGCATTTGCTTGCATAAAACTATTTGCGGAAAAACCTGTTTTTGTTTTCTAAACGCCCCGTCTTTATTCAAAAGCAAAACCCGGGTCTCCGGATTATTTTGTTTTGTCTGCTATCGGTTTGCAAAAGCCCTGTTTGAAATAAATAAAATATTTAATTATTTTTAGTGGGGCAGTCGAAAGGGCCGATTCGACCCAGTCGACCACCCCCGGAATAAAATCGGTCCACCTAAACCAGCCCACCCGAATCCTAAAACTACCCAAACCTATTCTACCCACCCCTCCAGCCACCTCACCCCACCCAATCCTCTCTCGCCACCTCACCTCTCTCCCTCCCTCCACCACTCCCTAGCTGCCACGTCACCTACTCCCTCCTCTCTCTCTCTCCCCCTCTCTCTCCCTGGGTCCCACCCCAACCCCACACACAGCACACACGCACGCCCCACACACTCCCACCGACCCCCTCTCTCTCCCTTAACCCCCGAGGGTCCCACACCCGTGCTTCCATGGCCCACCCCGCGCCCCACCGACGTGGCCCCGTTCCCTCACCTGCCCGCCCCGTCTCTCTCCCTCACGCCTCTCTCTCCCCACCGCGCGGCACCGTCTCCCCCTGGCTCTCTTCTCCCTCTGCCTTCCGTCGAGCTCCTGCCCCCTCCTCTTCCGGCCACCGCCCCCCGCCACCAGCGCCTCCCCGGCGAGCTCCCCTCCTCGCTTCCTCGCCGGACCGCCGCCCTCCTCCGCTACGGACCGTGCCGCCGCGCTCCCCGTGGTTGGTACTCGCCGGCCTCCTCCTCCCGACGCCACCGCGACGCCCCTGCTCGCCTCCGTCCCCGCAGAAGCTCCTCCGGCCGCCACCCGAGACCGCGCGCGTCGCCGTCACCCCTCCTCGTCCGTCCTCTCCTCGCCGGCCTCCGCGCCTCCCTCCTGCCGGAGCTCCTCTCACCGGCCCGGCAGCGGCCACGCCTCCTCGGCCTCACCCCGCCGCTCGCCGCCAGGGCAGCCCGGCCCCGCCTCGCCCGCAAGCTCGTCGGCCTCCCCTAGCCTCTCTCCCCGGCCGACGCTCCCCGGCCCGAGCTGCCGCGACGGCGTGGACCGGCCAGATTCTCCACCGGCGTGGTCCTCCTCGCCGAGACGTCGACCTGCTTCTCTAACCCGCGCGACCGCATCGAGGCCCCTTCGCCAAGCCCCTCGTCCGCTGCCTCCGGGTGTTGCTCCGTCTGAGCCTCGCGAGTTCGTCGCACACAGCCGCATTCCTGTTTGGTTGAGTTGTTGGTTCAGGCAGCTACAGATCCTTGTGGCTGTGATGTAAGCGTTAAGTGAATTCTTCTGTGTGCCCCAAAGCTGTTGTGGTAATGTTTTGTCGACAAGAACTTCTACCGGAGTCCAAAGCCCGAAGGCCGAACCCTCGGACGCCAAGTTCGCCGAGAACCTAGATGCCAAGCTCTTCTCATCGACAGGATCGACCCGATCCGGAACGCCAAGTACTACCCTCGGACGCCAAAACCCGAACCGGAAGGACGCCAAGATCGCCACAAGGACGACAAGTTCTACTTCCGAACGACAAGACCGGCCGATCCGTGGACCCGACAAGATCGACCGCTTGGAACCAAGATCTCCGGCACGTCACGACAAGTTCTCCGTCTTGTATCCGAACCTCGATCCCGTCGAACCCTGAACCCCGAGACCGACCCCGAACCCCGGAACCCCAAGATCTCCGACCCTAATGTGTGACCCTGATCCGAGCCTCTATTTTATAAATGCCATCTATATAAATTGTTGCATATTAAATTGCTATACTTGCATGCATAATTGTCTATGGTTTGGGGGCCTTATGCCGATTCACCTTATAATTAAATATGGGGCCCATATGCGGGCAAATCTAGTCGTATAATGGTCCCATTTAAATTTGTGTAGCGAACCGGTGCTATCTTTTGCCTGTTAAGACAACATTTAAATTGCACGGTACCTAAACAACATGAACCATCTAAATAATTGTCGGGACCCCGGTTCCACTTAATATGACCTGATCGCATCGCACCTTTGCCATGTCATACATCATACATGCATCATGCCCGATCTTTTGCCGTAGTATTAAACAGTGCATCCGGTGTTTCTTCTAGTGTTTTGCTTCTTCGCGGATTGGGCCGTTGAGTTGATGTGAGCTTCGCCCCGATCTTCGGTTGAACCTTCGACAATGTTTTCAGGCGAGCATCTCCCCCTTTCTACCTATCTTACTTTTATAGTATTTATTTCCTCCTGTTGATCTATTGCTATCTGTGTTGCGTTGCTCTAGTTTTCGTACCCGTGATATCCCTTGCAGCCTTATATTGCCTTGGACACATCCTAGTACCTGTTGCTTGGGTAGATAGTTGGGCTTGTGCGTCGTAGTCGCTTGCTCAAGTGCTGTTGCGTGTCGTCAAGTGCCACAGTTGTTGGTGTATTGCCGCATGTTTGATGTTGGAGATGATCTTGGCTTTACTTATCGTTCACTTTAATTACTGTTTAACAACTAAAATTGAAGTAACTAAGCAGAGGCACAGGTGGGCAATAGATGTTATTTGGTTGTTAACCGTCCACTTGTGTCCCGTAGGACCCCGAGTACTTGATACCTGTTCCTTGAATATTCGCGCTATCCACATCCGGGAGGCTTATGGGACCCCCCTGAGCCAGAGCTTGATTCATTCTTATTTCTTGGGGCCACAAACTAGTTTGAGGTTTTATTTACTATCCTGTACTTATGCCATGCTTTACTGCTTTATTTACGATTGTGCGAGGAGCACACCGTACTGTTTAGGTAAGCGGAGTATTTTCGCGGTATCGACAAGCCCCGTTTTGGGGTTCCCAGTCGTTTACAGCCATTGACGCAAACCTTGAGTCCGTCTCGGAGTCAGCTAGCTTCGTTGCGGGTGTACTCCAAGGGGTGGCCCCCTGAAATATTTCTGAATCTTGTGATTGCTTTGTCGTGAAGGCCTCGTTGGGTTTTGATTTGGTTTTTCCGAGGTTGATCAAGTGTGTGTTGCTATTGGTGCACCCCGGCCGGGTAAAACTTTCTGAAAGCCGTGTCCGCGGTTATGGACGACTTGGAGCACAGTATCTCGATCATAGACAACTATAACTAAAGTAGTGCTATGAAATTTGACTTTATAATGACTAGTAATCAGCTTCACTATAATGGAATGGCTAAATAAAACTGACAACAATTGCTTGTTTGGGTTGTCGCTCGCGACAATTGTATCTGACTAGAAAGTATTGCAACTATAACGGAATGGCCAAATAAAAGTACCAACAACTGCTGGGTTTTGGGACATCTCATTCTAATTGTATTTGACTAGTAAGTGTTGCAACTACAACGGAGTGGTTAAATAAAAGTGCCCACTGCTTATCTTATCAGGATGATTATCTATACTTGACTAGTAATTGCTGCAACGATAACTGAACAAATAAAACTGCCAACTGCGTGAGTTCCTCGGTTGACTTCCTCGTTTGGTCTCGAGGGGGAAACACCAGGATGGGTTTGTTTGATGGTAGCATCAGGTTGGTTCCGAATAGGTCTTTCTCATCCCTCTCTGATAGCCGACAGTTATATCGAGTCTCTATAGGTTGTTTAGTGCATGCTGCGCTGCCGCTCAGTCCACCATACCTATGTAGGCGAGGACCGCCGAATTCTAGTCTCGCCGTGTACTGGCCTCAGTACTGACCGCTCTCTCTTTTCCTTTGCCCTTTGTCGGCACTCCTTTTGTTTAAGCAGGTTTGAGATCGACGTCGTTAGCAGGGTTACCCTTCCGGCTTGGCCTGGGCAGGGTTATGGACGCCATTGGTTATTCTTCAGGGCTCTTAGCCCCATTTGCATCTTGTCCGTAGTCGGACGCTCTATCATTTTCAAGGTGATTTGGATCTTTGTATATTATATCTGTATTCTTGACTCATTGAGTCGCTGTTGTATATATATCTGTTCTGTGGGTCCCATCGAGGACTGTTGTGTAATGTTATTACTTCGTTTTCCACCCGCACGCAAGTGCCTGGTGGGCACCTTTGAATCGTTTCTATGCGGGTTTGGCGGGAAGCGCTGAAACTTGCATAGGGCCGATTCTGAGGGTGTTACAGAGTGGTATCAGAGCTCAGCAGTTGCGATACCCCACAAGTCCAGCCTGTAGGATAACCTAGCTAACGGCCGAATTAGAGTGTCAAAACTATTTTTGCAAAATCGGTTGGATAGTTCTGAGTAGGTCTGATTTTACTCCTTACCCCTCCGCTGCTCTCCTCTCACCTCTGCGTGTTTTGAATCTGCTCTCTTCTCTTTCTTCGAGTCCAGGAATTCTCGTGGTTGGGGTTATCGTCGTACCATCAGGGTTTCGCTTCCTCCTTTGGTAACGGTGTTGCTACATCTGGTCTTCATGCTATCCGAGGAATCCTTCGTCTGGTGGACTTCTCTTTGTTCCTTCTTGTGCTTTCCGGCGTTTCCCGACGCGACGACATCCTCTACGCCAGATCCGATGCAGAGTCTGCATCACTCCTTTGTTTCTCAACCTCGCTTGTCGAGATCTTCAGTCTGAATTCCGAGAGTTGGTTGCATAGTCCGCCTATTCGTGTGCAGAGTAATGGTTTGGGTGCGCGATGGACTGATCACCATCCGACTACTCTTATCATTCGCTCTTGTACATCGAATCAGTGGATCCAGCAATTATACTCCTTCCACGGAAGCTAGAGGTGGCTTTATTTGTTGATACATCTGCCTTCGACCTTTATTACCGGAGAGTTCTCTCGACGATCACGGACAACGACCTCTTGTTAGTGGTGTCGCGAGGACCTACACGAAGCGAGAAGACGCAGATCGCCGACCTTCCTTCCGGTACCATGAGGCGGATCTCGAGGGCGAGATCCATTGTTAGTGGTGTCGAATTGTGGAATCCCGCAAAACCACTACTAGAAAATCGCGTTGTTTTTGTGCATTGCATCATCATGACCGCATGCTCATGTCATCATGCCACATTGCATTTGAGCATTGTCATCATCTTGCATTTGCTTGCATAAAACTATTTGCGGAAAAACCTGTTTTTGTTTTCTAAACGCCCCGTCTTTATTCAAACGCAAAACCCGGGTCTCCGGATTATTTTGTTTTGTCTGCTATCGGTTTGCAAAATCCCTGTTTGAAATAAATAAAATATTTAATTATTTTTAGTGGGGCAGTCGAAAGGGCCGATTCGACCCAGTCGACCACCCCCGGAATAAAATCGGTCCACCTAAACCAGCCCACCCGAATCCTAAAACTACCCAAACCTATTCTACCCACCCCTCCAGCCACCTCACCCCACCCAATCCTCTCTCGCCACCTCACCTCTCTCCCTCCCTCCACCACTCCCTAGCTGCCACGTCACCTACTCCCTCCTCTCTCTCTCCCCCTCTCTCTCCCTGGGTCCCACCCCAACCCCACACACAGCACACACGCACGCCCCACACACTCCCACCGACCCCCTCTCTCTCCCTTAACCCCCGCGGGTCCCACACCCGTGCTTCCATGGCCCACCCCGCGCCCCACCGACGTGGCCCCGTTCCCTCACCTGCCCCGCCCCGTCTCTCTCCCTCACGCCTCTCTCTCCCCACCGCGCGGCACCGTCTCCCCCTGGCTCTCTTCTCCCTCTGCCTTCCGTCGAGCTCCTGCCCCCTCCTCTTCCGGCCACCGCCCCCCGCCACCAGCGCCTCCCCGGCGAGCTCCCCTCCTCGCTTCCTCGCCGGACCGCCGCCCTCCTCCGCTCCGGACCGCGCCGCCGCGCTCCCCGTGGTTGGTCCTCGCCGGCCTCCTCCTTCCGACGCCACCGCGACGCCCCTGCTCGCCTCCATCCCCGCAGAAGCTCCTCCGGCCGCCACCCGAGACCGCGCGCGTCGCCGTCACCCCTCCTCGTCCGCCCTCTCCTCGCCGGCCTCTGCGCCTCCCTCCTGCCGGAGCTCCTCTCACCGGCCCGGCAGCGGCCACGCCTCCTCGGCCTCACCCCGCCGCTCGCCGCCAGGGCAGCCCGGCCCCGCCTCGCCCGCAAGCTCGTCGGCCTCCCCTGGCCTCTCTCCCCGACCGACGCTCCCCGGCCCGAGCTGCCGCGACGGCGTGGTCCGGCCAGCTTCTCCACCGGCGCGGTCCTCCTCGCCGAGACGTTGACCTGCTTCTCTGACCCGCGCGACCGCATCGAGGCCCCTTCGCCATGCCCCTCGTCCGCTGCCTCCGGGTGTTGCTCCGTCTGAGCCTCGCGAGTTCGTCGCACACAGCCGCATTCCTGTTTGGTTGAGTTGTTGGTTCAGGCAGCTACAGATCCTTGTGGCTGTGATGTAAGCGTTAAGTGAATTCTTCCGTGTGCCCCAAAGCTGTTGTGGTAATGTTTTGTCGACAAGAACTTCTACCGGAGTCCAAAGCCCGAAGGCCGAACCCTCGGACGCCAAGTTCGCCGAGAACCTAGATGCCAAGCTCTTCTCATCGACAGGATCGACCCGATCCGGAACGCCAAGTACTACCCTCGGACGCCAAAACCCGAACCGGAAGGACGCCAAGATCGCCACAAGGACGACAAGTTCTACTTCCGAACGACAAGACCGGCCGATCCGTGGACCCGACAAGATCGACCGCTTGGAACCAAGATCTCCGGCACGTCACGACAAGTTCTCCGTCTTGTATCCGAACCTCGATCCCGTCGAACCCTGAACCCCGAGACCGACCCCGAACCCCGGAACCCCAAGATCTCCGACCCTAATGTGTGACCCTGATCCGAGCCTCTATTTTATAAATGCCATCTATATAAATTGTTGCATATTAAATTGCCATACTTGCATGCATAATTGTCTATGGTTTGGGGGCCTTATGCCGATTCACCTTATAATTAAATATGGGGCCCATATGCGGGCAAATCTAGTCGTATAATGGTCCCATTTAAATTTGTGTAGCGAACCGGTGCTATCTTTTGCCTGTTAAGACAACATTTAAATTGCACGGTACCTAAACAACATGAACCATCTAAATAATTGTCGGGACCCCGGTTCCACTTAATATGACCTGATCGCATCGCACCTTTGCCATGTCATACATCATACATGCATCATGCCCGATCTTTTGCCGTAGTATTAAACAGTGCATCCGGTGTTTCTTCTAGTGTTTTGCTTCTTCGCGGATTGGGCCGTTGAGTTGATGTGAGCTTCGCCCCGATCTTCGGTTGAACCTTCGACAATGTTTTCAGGCGAGCATCTCCCCCTTTCTACCTATCTTACTTTTATAGTATTTATTTCCTCCTGTTGATCTATTGCTATCTGTGTTGCGTTGCTCTAGTTTTCGTACCCGTGATATCCCTTGCAGCCTTATATTGCCTTGGACACATCCTAGTACCTGTTGCTTGGGTAGATAGTTGGGCTTGCGCGTCGTAGTCGCTTGCTCAAGTGCTGTTGCGTGTCGTCAAGTGCCACAGTTGTTGGTGTATTGCCGCATGTTTGATGTTGGAGATGATCTTGGCTTTACTTATCGTTCACTTTAATTACTGTTTAACAACTAAAATTGAAGTAAGTAAGCAGAGGCACATGTGGGCAATAGATGTTATTTGGTTGTTAACCGTCCACTTGTGTCCCGTAGGACCCCGAGTACTTGATACCTGTTCCTTGAATATTCGCGCTATCCACATCCGGGAGGCTTATGGGACCCCCCTGAGCCAGAGCTTGATTCATTCTTATTTCTTGGGGCCACAAACTAGTTTGAGGTTTTATTTACTATCCTGTACTTATGCCATGCTTTACTGCTTTATTTACGATTGTGCGAGGAGCACACTGTACTGTTTAGGTAAGCGGAGTGTTTTCGCGGTATCGACAAGCCCCGTTTTGGGGTTCCCAGTCGTTTACAGCCATTGACGCAAACCTTGAGTCCGTCTCGGAGTCAGCTAGCTTCGTTGCGGGTGTACTCCAAGGGGTGGCCCCCTGAAATATTTCTGAATCTTGTGATTGCTTTGTCGTGAAGGCCTCGTTGGGTTTTGATTTGGTTTTTCCGAGGTTGATCGAGTGTGTGTTGCTATTGGTGCACCCCGGCCGGGTAAAACTTTCTGAAAGCCGTGTCCGCGGTTATGGACGACTTGGAGCACAGTATCTCGATCATAGACAACTATAACTAAAGTAGTGCTATGAAATTTGACTTTATAATGACTAGTAATCAGCTTCACTATAATGGAATGGCTAAATAAAACTGACAACAATTGCTTGTTTGGGTTGTCGCTCGCGACAATTGTATCTGACTAGAAAGTATTGCAACTATAACGGAATGGCCAAATAAAAGTACCAACAACTGCTGGGTTTTGGGACATCTCATGCTAATTGTATTTGACTAGTAAGTGTTGCAACTACAACGGAGTGGTTAAATAAAAGTGCCCACTGCTTATTTTATCAGGATGATTATCTATACTTGACTAGTAATTGCTGCAACGATAACTGAACAAATAAAACTGCCAACTGCGTGAGTTCCTCGGTTGACTTCCTCGTTTGGTCTCGAGGGGGAAATACCAGGATGGGTTTGTTTGATGGTAGCATCAGGTTGGTTCCGAATAGGTCTTTCTCATCCCTCTCTGATAGCCGACAGTTATATCGAGTCTCTATAGGTTGTTTAGTGCATGCTGCGCTGCCGCTCAGTCCACCATACCTATGTAGGCGAGGACCGCCGAATTCTAGTCTCGCCGTGTACTGGCCTCAGTACTGACCGCTCTCTCTTTTCCTTTGCCCTTTGTCGGCACTCCTTTTGTTTAAGCAGGTTTGAGATCGACGTCGTTAGCAGGGTTACCCTTCCGGCTTGGCCTGGGCAGGGTTATGGACGCCATTGGTTATTCTTCAGGGCTCTTAGCCCCATTTGCATCTTGTCCGTAGTCGGACGCTCTATCATTTTCAAGGTGATTTGGATCTTTGTATATTATATCTGTATTCTTGACTCATTGAGTCGCTGTTGTATATATATTTGTTCTGTGGGTCCCATCGAGGACTGTTGTGTAATGTTATTACTTCGTTTTCCACCCGCACGCAAGTGCCTGGTGGGCACCTTTGAATCGTTTCTATGCGGGTTTGGCGGGAAGCGCTGAAACTTGCATAGGGCCGATTCTGAGGGTGTTACACTTAGGTCCAACTCGGGGTTTCTTTTCAGGCGCGGCAACAGGCTTGCCGCCCTTACTTCCCTTCCGTTTTCCCTTCTTGTCTTTCTTGAAACCAGTGTTCCTATTGATCATCAACACTTGATGTTCCTTTTTGATCTCCACTTCTGCAGTTTTAAGCATTGACAGAAGCTCGGGGAGAGACTTCTTCATGCCTTGCATATTATAGTTCATCACGAAGCTCTTATATCTAGGTGGCAGAGACTGCAGAACACGATGGATGCCTAAGTCAATGGAATCGATATTCCCAAGGACACAAGCTTATCGGCGTAACCCGACATCTTGAGTACATGCTCACTAACGGAGCTGTGCTCTTCCATCATGCAGCTAAAGAACTTTTCTGAAGCGTTGTAGCTCTCTACAGCAGCATGTGTGTCAAAAATCATTTTCAACTCACCCATTGTATCAAATGCATTGCCGTTTTCGAAACGCTTTCGAAGTTCCGGCTCTAGCCCATACAATATGCCGCAATGAACTAAGTTGTGGTCCTCCTGACGAGTCTGATAGACATTCTTCTCCTCGTCAGGGGCATCATCAAAAGGTGGGGGGCC
The DNA here is from genome assembly GCA_916181665.1 of Avena sativa. Taxonomy (NCBI): domain Eukaryota; kingdom Viridiplantae; phylum Streptophyta; class Magnoliopsida; order Poales; family Poaceae; genus Avena; species Avena sativa. The sequence continues at coordinate 385,849,241 of OV702284.1, forward strand.
TAACGGCGCTTCTAGCACATATTGCTTTTGTGCAGCAGAGAGGAGAATCCTCAAATTGATGGCCCATTCGGTAAAGTTGCTACCGTTCGTTGCTAGTTTCTCTTTCTCCATGAACACATTGAAATTAAAAGCAGGTGGTGCCATCTACAACAGAATTTGTAAAGTTTAGACTAAGTGTATGATAGATTGAGTTCAACTAATCTATATTACGAATGAACTCCCACTCAAAAACGACATCCCTCGTGCCTTTTTGGTGATTACATGAACCAAATCCACTACACCAAGTCCGATCATCACGTGAGTCGGTATAGCTTCAAAGGCGAGCATCAAATGGGCATCATATCAACTATATGACTCATGCTTAACCTTTCGGTCCGTGTTCCGAGGCCATGTCTGTACATGCTAGGCTCGCCAAGTTAGAACCTTAGTATTCGCGTGTGTAACTGTTTTACACCCGAAATATGGTCGTGGATCCAAGAACACCCGATCATCACGTGATGTCTTGGAGCGACGAAAACATAATCGATGCATACTAAAGGAAGAACACATTCTTATCTTGATATTTAAATGAGGGATCATCTTATTATGCTAACAAAGCGCTAAACAAGCAATATAAGATGCTATCAAACATCATATGTTTATTAGTGAAATGATATGGTTCCCGCAGATGATCTCTATCATGTGCATCGTGGTATGATCACTATCATACCTATATGTGTAAATCCAAGGTCTATGGATTTTACACGCTATGTGTGTTGTAAGAGTATCATCTCATACTTCTACTTACAACACTACCATATCATAACACTAGCCCAGCAACAATCTAAACTAGACGCCTCTAATTTATCCATTGCAAGTTTTACGTGGCTTAGGGCTTTCGAGATAGAACCGTTCTTACCTACGAACATGAACCACAACGAGGATAATCAAATTGTTGACAACTCGCTTGCAAAATAGATATTGACTATAGTAGGAGAGACAGACACCCGCTAGCCACTTATGCAAACTAGTTGCATGTCAAGCGTGGAACAAGTCTCATGTGCGAGGACATGTAAAGTTTGTCCGGGCCGCTTCATCCCACTATGCCACCAATATCCAAAATTACAACAAAGGAGCAACAACATGATCATCATCGCCCACATACTCATATGTGTACTACCCGTGTAAAGTATCTACGCATAGATCCGGCTCTGATACCACTGTAGGGTTCGCAGCATAGAAAACAAAAAATTTCCTACGATGTGAACTATATACCAAGATCTATCTAATAGATACAAACAACGGGCGGATGTATATCCGTAGAGTACATACCCTTGAAGACCGACAAAGCTTAACGAGTTCAACTCGTGGTTGATGTAGACGATCTCTTGCCGATCTCAAGATCGAGAGGAAGTCCTAGCGCCGCAAATCAGCAGCGCATCCGTGCTCGCACACACGTTCGAGGCACCGAGCAACCTCCGCCTCCTCGCTCCAGCGATGCAGCGGAAGAACAACTCTTTCTTGCCGAATAGCCACCGAGAACATGTATCTCGCTAGTCCGAGACCATGGGGGATAAATTCTAGAGGGGGAGAGAGATCCTTCACGAGGAGGTGTGAGAGACAAGTGAGGAGGGGGGCTCCTTTTATAGGAGGAGGTGGGGGGGGAACCCCAAGGGGGTGGCCGGCGCATGGGGCTGCCCCCTTGCCCTCCCCTCTTCATGTGGGTGGACACTCCACTCACAAATCTCCTTTAAATTCCCTCCACTCAAAAGTCCACTCAAATTCCCATTAAATTTCCACCAAATTTAATGCAAACTCTCATTAAATAAAACTCTTTTATTTTATTCAGAATTTTGTCAATTACTTTAATGACAAACATTCACAAATAACCCCTTGCTAGAATTCTATTTCACATGCATAACCACTTTATGCAATTTCACCCGAAAACCTGTTTCGGTATCTAGTGAAATAAATTCCTGCGCTTGTTCATTCTTTCGGCATGAAACATTTGCTCCAATTGGATGTCGGTGTCTCTTAAGTGTGTCACCCTACGGTTCGTGAATAATGCGGACATGATCGAGACCCCTCTCGGATCAATAATCAGAAGCGGGATCTGGAGACCCATACTGACTCCCACACATTCAACGATGACTTTCTTGTGATCGTCGGAACCTTTTACGCTAGTATCTTAATCCCTTTGTTTCACGATATATTACATGTCCGAGATTCGATCATCGGTATCTCCATACCTAGTTTGATCTCGTTACCGACATGCACTCTTTTCTCGTTCCTGTGATATAACATTCTAGTGATCAAATCACTTGCTTGCAAGCTAATCAATGTGATATCACCGAGAGGGCCCAGAGTATATCTATCCGTCATCGGGATGAACAAATTCCACTCTCGATCCATGAGCCTCAACATAACACTTTATTAGTTCTGAATCCATCTTTATAATCACCCTGTTACGGTGTGACGTTTGATGTTACCAAGAAACTCTTCCGGTGTTAGTGATTGACATGATCTCATGGTCTAAGGATTAGGATCACTTCGTAAGTTGTTATAGCAATATAAACTCAATGACTTTGATCGTAATGCTATACTTCGGATGAATGTTCATCACACCATTACACTAATGTTGTGATCCCGTTATTAACAACATCCAATGTTCATGATCAGGAAACCTTGATCATCTTGTTAATCAACGAGCTAGTTTATGAGAGAGGCATAACTAGGAACTTTCTGTTTGTTTATTAAACACACATGTATTAACGTTTCCGTATTAATACAATTATAGCATGCAAAATAAACATCTATCATATACTTGGAATACACATAATAAACACTTTATTATTGCCTCTCAGGGCATATTCCCTTCACGAAGGGACACGGTGGTTTGGAGGCCTTATTGATCCCACACCATTCCCCCATATAAGGCCAAGCACGATGATGACGCGGGGTTTCCCCTTTGTGCTCTTGATGATGGCATGCAAGTGCACATGTTAGTGAGAGCATGTTTTCGTGGAGGTACTAATTCTAGTTTTTATATCGATCCCAATGAGGAGCTTCGGTAAATGTTTTTATGCGGCGTTTCTGTCGCACCCAAGGTGTCATAGGTCTTGAGTGAATTGAATGCAAGTGTTGGATGTGAAAATTGGTGAGTGAATAATATAGGAAACTTGAGTAAAGGTAGCTGCGGAAAGTAAATAACATAAACGTAGAAAGACGATGAAGGTGTTAAGAGTTCCTGCAGATGAGAAGTTAGGCGCAGAGAGAAACAATTCGTAGTGATAGTGAATGTGCCGAATGGTGAAATGATATAAGTGATTGTGATACTGCATATTCATAAGGGAGTAGGCAAGCAACCCATATACCGACTAGGAGTCCTCATGACAAATTCCTTCCTGTCTCAATGATCCATCGACCTGTTATCACAATAATGGCCAACACATTAATTAAGGTCTTTCGACCAGATCAATGCATTAATATTGATGGTCTCTTATTTATCCTCGATTAGTACTAGCTCCTCATTGATACCAGTCGTGTCACTCAGGGGTCATCGATTCGCTATTAAACAAGTTCATATCTACGAGATCTCGAGATCATGTTATCCGCGCCCTTAAATTAGACAACAAGCATTAGGCAAACATGGATATTCATTCTCACATTACAATAATCATGACAATAATCACAAATGGATGGAAATAAGAGAGGCACATCACATCTCACCAATCCCCTACATCTCCCACGCCTATGGGGATTTACCCAGATATGAGAGGAAGATAGATCAAATGCATAATAATATTGTAAAGGGAAATTATCTCAACTTTATCGTATCAATCCACAATACGGTTTGGAGATCAAATCAGTTAGAAATCAAGACAATATCAAAGTATCAAACCCTAATCTTACAAGTGCCAATTGTAGGGGTTCGTAGCATGGAAAACAAAAAAATTCTACCGCATACAAACAAACAAGCCAAGATCTATCTACTAGATTGTAGCAACGAGTCGATAGAATAACTCACCCTCGAAGATTCCAAAGTGTTTGACGAGAGCGGATTCTCGTGGGTGATGTAGTCGTACTCTTGCCGATCTCAAGATCGTGTAGACGATCCTTCTGGCGCTGCGTTCCGGCAGCGCTTCCACAGTCGGTCACACGTTCGGTACTCGATGAAGACCTTCCTCTCCCTTGTTCCAGCAGGCAGCGGAGGTTGTAGCACTCTCCTCGCGATTCCGGCAGCACAACGGCGTGGTACCGGAAGTAGAGGGGAGATCTCGTAGGGCTTCGCCTCAAGCCGGAGCGAGTATGGTGGACTATGAGAGAGGCCTTGGCGATCTAGGGTTTAGACACACCAAGGAGAGAGGGCTAGGCCGGCGGCTAGGGAAAGGGGAGAGCCCCAAGTCGGCGGCTAGGGTTTGCCCTAGGGCGGCGGCGGGTGCAAGAGGGGCCGGCGGCTAGGGCTAGGGTTTTAGTGGGGCAAGGTGTAGGTCTAGAGGGGCAACCCTGCCCCTCCTTTTATAGGTGGGAGGGCGCGGCCAAGGGGGAGGGAGTCCTCCCCCAACTCGGCCTCCAAGGCCGGCGGTGGAGGGAGAGGAACTCCTCCCCAAGTAGGTTTCCTACTCTCCCTCCACCAAGCAAACTTGCCGTTTGACTTTTCAAATTGGCGTTTGACTTTTCAAACTAGGATTTGATTTATCCCTTTATTTTGCTCAGCGATGACACCTAGTACATGATGCAACCATTCCAACTTGTTATGACACATTCATGTACCGTTCCCCTCTGGAGTGCCGGACCTTCCGGAACCTTCTAGAACATTCCCGATGAAAACACCGGAATCATTCTCCAAACCCGAAACAGGACTTTCCTTATATGAATCTTATTCTCCGGACCATTCCGGATCTCCTCGTGATATCCCGGATCCCATCCGAGACTCCGAACAACATTCGGTCTCTTACTCATCATCCCGTAACTACTCAACAACATCAAATCCTTAAGTGTGTCTCCCTACGGTTCGTGAATTATGCGGACATGATCGAGACATTTCTCCGAACAATAACCAATAGAGGAATCTGGAAATTCATATGGCTCCCACATATTTCTACGATTACTTTGCAATCGAATGAACCACTTACATACGATACCAATTTCCCTTTGTCTCACGATAGTTTACTTATCCGAGGTTTTGATCGTCGGTATCTCTACATACCTAGTTCAACCTCGTTACTGATAAGTACTCTTTTCTCGTTCCCGTGATATGTGATCCCTTGTGAGCCAGTCACATGCTTGCAAGCCAATTGGATGACATTCCACCGAGAGGGCCCAGAGTATATCTATCCGTCATATGGATGGACAAATCCCACTCTTGATCCATGTGTCTCAACCCATACTTTCCGAACACTCAATGCCACCTTTATAACCACCCAGTTACGGTGTGGTGTTTGATGTCATCAAAGCATCCTTCCGGTGATGGTGATATGCATGATCTCATGGTCGAAGGAATTAGGTTACTATGTATCAGAAAGCATATAGCAATTGAACTATTAAACTGACTTGATCTTTATGCTACGCTTATCTATAGGAGTATGTCCATCATATCATTCTCCTAACGATATGATCTTGTTGTTAATAACATCTCAATGTTCATGATAGGGAAACCACAATCATTTATTAACCAACAAGCTAGTATTATAAAGAGGCTTTACTAGGGACTCTAATTTAGTTTACAAATCACACAAGTATTAATGTTTCCTTGTTAATATTGTTATAGCATGAAAGTAAACATTTATCATAAACACAAATATATAATAATAACTACATTTATTATTGCCTCTAGGGCATATCTCCAACAGTCTCCCACTTGCACAAGAGTCAACTAATCTAGATTACATGGTAATATACCGAACACCCATGGCAGTTTGGTGTTGGTCATGTTTTGCCCTCGGGAGAGGTTTAGTCAACGGATCCGCCACATTCAGATATGTGTGTACTTTGCAAATCTTTATGTCACCATCTTGGACATGTTCTCAAATAGCATGAAAACGTAGCTTGATGTGCTTCAGCTTCTTGTGTGACCTTGGTTCTTGCGCATTGGCTATGGCGCCCATGTTATCACAGTAGATAGACATTGGGTCCAACGCACTTGGAACCACACCGAGCTCTGTAATGAACTCCTTCATCCATATCGCTTCTTGTGAAGCCTCCGAAGCAGCCATGTATTCCGATTCAGTTGAAGATCTCGCCACAACGCTTTGCTTTGCACTCCTCCAGCTAACTGCTGCACCATTCAAAGTAAATACGTATCCACATTGAGATTTAGAATCATCCGGATCGGTGTTCCAACTAGCATCGGTGTAACCATTAACAACGAGTTGTTCATCACCTCCATAAGAAAGAACCATATCCTTAGTTCTTCTCAAGTACTTAAGGATGTTTTTGACCGCTGTCTAATGATCCACTCCTGGATCACTTTGATATCTGCTAGTCAAACTAACAGTATATGCAATGTCGGGTCTTGTACATAGCATGGCATACATTAGAGATCCTATGGCTGAGGCATAGGGAGTCTTACTCATCCTTTCTCTATCTTCTGCCGTTGCTGGACTTTGAGTTTTACTCAAGGTCGTATTGGGCAACATGGGCAAGAACCCTTTCTTGCTATCTTCCATTCCAAACCTCTTTAGAACTTTGTCCAAATATGTACTTTGTGGCAATGATATTAGGCGTCTCGATCTATCTCTATAAATCTTTATGCCTAATATGTAAGCTGCTTCACCAAGATCTTTCATTGAAAAACTATTATTCAAATATTCCTTAACACTATTAAGAAGGTCTACATCATTCCCAATCAACAATATTTCATCTACATACAGTATTAAGAATGCTACAGATCTCTCACCCACTTTCTTGTAAATACAAGCTTCTCCATAAGTTTGTGTAAAACCAAAACTTTTGATTACCTTATCAAAACGTTGATTCCAACTTCGGGATGCTTGCTTTAATCCATATATGGACCGTTGAAGTTTGCATACCTTGTTAGCATCTTTAGGATCGACAAAACCTTTGGGTTGCATCGTATACAACTCTTCATAAATGTCTCCATTGAGGAACGCTGTTTTGACATCCATATGCCATATCTCATAATCATAATATGCAGCGATTGCTAACAAAATCCTCACAGCTTTAGCTTCGCTACTGGTGAGAAAGTCTCATCGTAGTCAACTCCTTGAATTTGTCGAAACCCTTTTGCGACAAGTCGAGCTTTATAGACAGTAACATTACCATCAGCATCTGTTTTCTTCTTGAAAATCCATTTGTTCTCGACAGCCTTCCGGCCATCCGGTAAGTCCACCAAAGTCCATACTTGGTTTTCGTACATGGATCCAATCTCGGATTTCATGGCTTCTTGCCATTTATTGGAATCTGGGCTCATCATCGCTTCCTCATATGTCGCAGGGTCATCGGTGTTGTCCACCAACATGACACTCATAACGGGATCATACCAATCAGGAGTGGTACGAGTTCTCATTGACCTACAAGGTTTTGTAGCAACTACAACCGAAGTTTCATGATCATCATCATTAGCTTCCTCTCTTATTGGTGCAGGCACCACAGGAACTTCTTCCGGGACTGTGCTACTCGCAAGTTCGAGAGAAGGTTTGACAACCTCGTTGAGTTCTACTTTCTTTCCAGTCACTTCTTTCGAGAGAAATTCCTTATCTAGAAAGGATCCATTCTTGGCAACGAAGATTTTGAAGGGTTTCGCGGCATAGTAAATCAAAATTTTCTACGGATGCGAACAGAGGGAAAGCCAAGATCTAATCTAGGAGATGCAATCAACAAGAGAGATTGGATTAGATCTTCATACCCTTGAAGATTCGCACAGCGGAACGTTCGTCGGAACGTGGGTGATGTAGTCGTACTCGCTTCTCCTCCTCGCGATCCGATCCGATCTAGCACCACAAGTGGCGGTGCCTCCGTGAGATGCACACGTGCAGCACCTCGACGTCTCCTCCTTCCTCGGACCAGCAAGTATGGTGGAGAGATAGATTGGATCTACAACACGACGGCGTGGTGTATATGGTGGAGAATTTCTACAGCAGGGCTTCGCCTACAAACAGTCGGGAGGGAGAGAGGAAAGCTAGCAAGGCGGCTAGGGTTTGGAGGAGAGGTGTAGGGGTTGGTGCGCCCCCACCCCTCTTTATATAGAGGGGGGGGGGGGCGCAGCCCTAGCCCCTCCCCCAAGCCCAAAGGATAAGGAGTGGGGGGCATGGACTCTCCCCTCTTCTAGAAACCCTATCTCTAGTTTAAACGATTTAAACTCTCTAGGATCGGCTGGGCCCTATGGGGCCTTGTGCCCCTGGCCCAATGCGGCCAGGACACTCCCTCATAGGCCCATGCCCCCTCCTGGAAGGTGGGGCCACGTTGGTCCCCTTCCGGAAGGTTCTAGAAGCTTCCGGTACAATACCGATTAACCCGGAACAATTCCGAACTCCAAAAACTGCACTGCCTTATATGAATCTTATTCTCCGGACCATTTCGGAACCTCTCATGATGTCCCGGATCCCATCCGAGACTCCGAACAAAAATTCATAAACCAATTATCCAATCTATTCTAGCGTCGAGATACGTTAAGTGTGTGACCCTGCGGGTTCGAGAACATGCAGACATGATCTTCTATCAATAATCAACAGCGGGGTCTGGGCACCCATATTGACTCCCACACATTCATCGGTGATCATATCGGATGAACCACGATGCCAGGATTCAATCAATCCCATATATATATTCCCTTCGTCTCGCGATATTTTACTTGCCCGAGATTCGATCGTCGGTACCGTCATACCTAGTTCAATCTCGTTCACAGCAAGTACTTTACTCGTTCCGTAATCCGATATCACTTTGTGATTAACTCCTTAACCATATGCTTGCAAGCGGTGTTGATATCGATTACCGAGTGGGCCCGAAGTATATCTCTCCGACTTGGGAGGGACAAATTCCATCTCGATACATACAACCCAACAGATACTTTCCGATCACCTGAGAGACACCTTTATGATCACCCTCTCATAGGATGACGTTTGATGACCTCAAAGCTTTCTTCCGGTACCAGGGAGTTGCATTATCTCATGGTCTAAGGAATACAATATTTGACATAGGAAAAGCTTCGCAAAGATGAACACGATGAAACGATTTAATTGCTTCGCTTAGTTTGGGTCTGTCCATCATATCATTCTCCCAATGATATGATCTCATTATCAATTGACAACTCATGTCTATGGTTAGGAAACCTTAACCATCATTGATCAATAAGCTAGTCCTTAGAGGCGTACCAGAGACACGGTGTTGTTCACAAACCACACAAGTATTAATGTTTCCGCTTAATACAATTCTAGCATGGAATATAAACTTTATCATGAACAAGAATTATAATAATAACATCTTTATTATTGCCTCTAGGGCATAATTCCAACAGTCTCCCACTTGCACTAGAGTCAATAATCTAGTTTACATCTGGCAACAATCTCACACCCATGGCACTGAGGTGTTGATCATGTTTTACACGTGGAAGAGGTTTAGTCAATGGATCTGCGACATTCAGATCCGTATGTACTTTGCTAATCTTCAGATCTCCATCTGCTATATAATCTCGGATTATATGAAACTTGTGGTTGATATGCTTGGTCTTTGGATGATATCTTGGTTCCTTAGCGAGTGCTATGGCGCCAGTGTTGTCACACAATATCTCCAGTGGGTCCAATGCACTTGGAACCACGCCAAGCTCAGTGATGAAGTTTCTGATCCAAACTCCTTCACTTGACGCTTCTGCAGCAGCCATGTATTCCGCTTCCACTGTAGATCCCGTGATCACGCTTTGCTTGCAGCTTCTCCAGCTCACAGCTCCTCCATTCAAAATATAAACGTATCCTGTCTGAGATTTGGAATCATCCTTGTCGGTGTCGAAACTAGCATCGACGTAACCTTTTACGACAAGCTGTTCATCACCCCCATAGACTAAGAACATTTCTTTAGTTCTATTTAGGTACTTTAGGATGTTCTTCACGGCTGTCCAGTGTTCCACTCCTGGATCACTTTGATATCTGCTCGTCAAACTAAGAGCATTGGACACATCCGGTCTAGTACACAACATGGCATACATGATGGAACCTATGGCTGAGGCATAAGGCACTTTGCTCATAGCTTCCCTATCATTTACCGTAGCTGGACACTGAGCCTTGCTCAATATCTTACCTGACAACATAGGCACTGATCCTTTCTTTGCCTTATCCATTCTGAACCTTTTCAGAACTTTGTCTAGGTATGTACTCTGGCTTAAAGCTATCATGCGTCTTTGTCTATCTCTATAGATTTTGATGCCCAATATATAAGCAGCTTCACCTAGGTTTTTCATTGAAAAACACTTGTTCAAATAACTCTTCACATCTTTAAGCATGTTGATGTCATTTCCGATAATCAATATGTCATCCACATACAGTACCAGGAACGTCACCGAGCTCCCACTCACTTTCTTGTAGATACAAGCTTCGTAGCAATTTGGAACAAATCCAAAACTCTTGATCACTTGATCAAAACGAAGGTTCCAACTCCGAGATGCTTGCTTCAGTCCATAAATGGAGCGCTGAAGTTTGCATACTTTACTAGCATCCTTAGGATAGACAAAACCTTCGGGTTGCATCATATACAACTCTTCATCAATGTTCCCATTGAGGAAAGCAGTCTTGACATCCATCTGCCATATTTCATAATCATGAAACGCAGCAATTGCTAATAAAATCCGAATGGACTTAAACATCGCTACGGGAGAGAAAGTCTCATTGTAGTCAACACCTTGAACTTGTCGAAAACCTTTTGCGACAAGCCGTGCTTTATAGACGGTAACATTACCATCCACGTCCGTTTTCTTCTTGAATATCCATTTGCACTCAACGGCCTTTCGGTCGCTAGGAGGATCCACCAAAGTCCATACTTGGTTTTCGCTCATGGATCCCAATTCGGATTTCATGGCTTCCAGCCATTTCTCAGAGTCTGGGCTCATTATTGCTTCCTCATAGTTCGTAGGTTCACTGTCTTCTACCAACAAGACAGTCAAGACAGGGTTGCCGTACCACTCAGGAGGGGCACGCGACCTTGTCGACCTGCGACGTTCAGTAGCAGCATCGTCCGAAGCTTCATGATCCTTGTCATTAGCTTCCTCTATTGTTGGTGCAGGCGGCACTAGAACAATTTCAGGTGCTGCGCTACTCTCCAATTCAAGAGAAGGTTCAATAACCTCGTCTAGCTCTACTTTCCTCCCACTCACTTCTTTCGAGAGAAACTCCTTCTCAAGAAAGGAACCGTTCTTTGTGACAAACACTTTGCCTTCGGTTCTGTGATAGAAGGTATACCCAATAGTTTCCTTAGGGTATCCTATGAAGACACATTTCTCCGCTTTGGGTTCGAGCTTGTCCGGCATCAACTTCTTGACGTAAGCTTCGCATCCCCAAACTTTAAGAAACGACAACTTAGGTTTAGCACCAAACCACAGTTCATACGGTGTCGTCTCAACGGATTTAGATGGAGCCCTATTTAAAGTGAATGCAGCGGTTTCTAATGCATAACCCCAAAACGATAACGGCAAATCAGTAAGAGACATCATTGATCGGACCATATCTAATAGGGTTCGATTCTGGCATTCAGACACACCATTGCGCTATGGTGTTCCGGGTGGCGTGAGTTGTGAAACGATTCCACTTGCTTTAAGATGCGTGAGAAAATCATAACTCAAATATTCACCTCCACGATCGGATCGTAGAAACTTAATCTTTCTGTTACGATGGTTCTCCACTTCATTCTGAAATTCCTTGAACTTTTCAAATGTTTCAGATTTATGTTTCATTAAATAGATATACCCATATCTACTTAAGTCATCGGTAAAAGTGAGGAAATAGAGATATCCACCGCGCGTCGAAACACTCATCGGTCCGCATACATCGGTATGTATGATTTCCAACAAGTCCGTTGCTCGCTCCATCATACCGGAGAACGGGGTTTTGATCATCTTGCCCATGAGGCATGGTTCGCATGTGTCAAATGATTCAAAATCAAGAGACTCCAAAAGTCCATAAGAATGGAGTTTCTTCATGCGCTTTACACCAATATGACCTAGACGACAGTGCCACAAATAAGTAGTATTATCACTATCTACTTTGCATCTCTTAGCCGCAATGTTATGGATGTGTGTTTCATCCCTTTCGAGATTTACAAGAAATAAACCATTCACAAGAGGTGCATGACCATAAAAGATGTTACTCATATAAATAGAACAACCATTATCCTCCGATTTAAATGAATAACCGTCTTGCAATAAACACGATCCAGAAATAATGTTCATGCTCAACACAGGCACATAATAACACTTATTAAGGTTTAAAACTAATCCCGAAGGTAAAACTAAGGAGAGCGTGCCGACGGCCATCACATCAACTCTTGATCCGTTGCCAACACGCATCGTCACCTCATCCCTCGCAAGCCGTCGTCTATTCCGTAGCTCCTGTTTCGAGTTACAAATATTAGCAACTGAACCGGTATCAAATACCCAGGCACTACAACGAGGGCTAGTAAGGAAAACATCAATAACATGTATATCAAATATACCTTTGATGGTGTCAGCCTTCTTGTCCGCTAAGTACTTCGGACAGTTGCGCTTCCAGTGACCCTTGTCCTTGCAATAGAAGCACTCAGTGTCGGGCTTAGGACCAGACTTGAGCTTCTTCTCAGCAGGGGCATTGCGCTTGCCGCCGCCCTTCTTGAAGGGTTTCTTTGCTCCCTTACCTTTCTTAAAGGAGGGCTTGTTGACCATCAACACATGATTATCCTTCTTGATGTCCACCTCTGCAGCCTTCAGCTTTGCGAAGAGCTCGGTGATCGTATCAGTGGAACCAATCTGATTATGAGTCACTACAAAACTTTTGTAGCTGGGAGGGAGTGATTGCAGAACCCTGTCAATCTTGAGCTCCTCTGGAATCGTGCATTCCAGTTGCTCAAGACGTTGAGTGTAGCCCGACATCTTTATGGCGTGCTCACTAACGGAACTCCCTTCCTCCATCTTGAAGTTAAAGAACTTCTCGGAGATCTCATATCTCTCAGAACGGGCCTGAGTCTGAAACATGGTTTTCAGCTCCTCGAGAATCTCGAAGGGCCCGGGATACTCTTCAAAACGATTTTGAAGCTCCGGTTCCATAGCAAACAACATGGTGCTCTTAATCACACCATAATCATCTTTGCGCGACTGATAGACAGCTTTCTCATCAGCCGGCGCAGTTGCAGCAGGGGGGTCACCTAACGCTTTCCCAAGGACATAGTCCTTTTGTCCGCCACACAGAATGATTCTTAGATTGCGGAACCAATTGGTGAAGTTAGACCCATTGTTTCTAAGCTTTTCCTTCTCAGCAAAAACGTTGAAGTTGAAGTTGGACTTGGCCATGTGATCTACAGTATTTGCAAGTACAACTTAGACTATGTTCATGACAAATAGTTCAATTTAATCAAATTAATAGATGAACTCCCACTAAATTCAACATCCCTCAAGTTGTTTAGTGAACACGATCCAAATTCACCACACCTAATCCGATCATCACGAGAAGAGATGTGGTTTCAATGGTGGACAACAAAGTGTCGATCATATCACTCATATGACTCATGCTTAACCTTTCGGTTCTTGTGTTCCGAGGCCATGTCTGTACATGCTAGGCTCGTCAAGCTAGACCCAAGTATTTCTGCGTGTGCAAAACTGGCTTGCACCCGTTGTATGTGAGCGTAGAGTCTATAGCACCCGATCATCACGTGATGCTTGGACACGACGAACTTTCGCAACGGTGCATACTTGGGGAGAACACAGTTTTTATCTTGATCTTTAAGTGAGGAATCATCTTATAATGCTACCGTCGCGATCTAAGCATAATAAGATACATAAAGGGATAAACATCACATGCATATAACTTTATGTGACATGGTATAGCCAATCCTCGCGCAATGATCTCCATCATGTGCGTTCCGGCATGATCTCCATCACTCCACCATGATTGCCTCCACCACGAATAGCAACTACAACTATTGCTAACTACTTAGCGATAAAGTAAAGCTATTACATGGCGTATAAGAAGTTGACTCGCAGGTCATACACAATTATAAAGACAACCATATGGCTCCTGCCGGTTGTGTACTCATCGACATGCAAGTCGTGAAACATTACAAAACATGATCATCGCATACAATATACCCATCACATCTTGGGCCATACCATATCACAGAAAACACTCCCTGCAAAAACAAGTTAGACGCCTCTACTTTGTTGTTGCATGTTTTACGTGGCTTATGGGAGTAGATGCTAAGAACGATTCTTACCTACGGAAAGCCACAACGATGATATTATGGTTGCCAAACTCCGGTGTTAATCCCATGACAACTATAGTGAGAGAAACTGACATCCACCAGCCGCATGTGTGGAACAAGCCACACGTCAAGTGCGGAGCCGGTCTCGCGAACGACGTCGCGTAAGGTTGGCCTGGACCGCTTCAATCTCACTATCCTGCGTCATAAGAAGAACACAAACAAGAGGCTTGCAACAGAAAACATCAACGCCCGCAACAACCATGTTGCGTTCTACTCGTGAAACACATCTACGCATAGATCTAGCTCTGATACCACTGAAGGGTTTCGCGGCATCGTAAATCAAAATTTTCTACGGATGCGAACAGAGGGAAAGCCAAGATCTAATCTAGGAGATGCAATCAACGAGAGAGATTGGATTAGATCTTCATACCCTTGAAGATTCGCACAGCGGAACGTTCGTCGGAACGTGGGTGATGTAGTCGTACTCGCTTCTCCTCCTCGCGATCCGATCCGATCTAGCACCACAAGTGGCGGTGCCTCCGTGAGATGCACACGTGAAGCACCTCGACGTCTCCTCCTTCCTCGGACCAGAAAGTATGGTGGAGAGATAGATTGATCTACAACACGGCGGCGTGGTGTATATGGTGGAGAATTTCTGCAGCAGGGCTTCGCCTACAAACAGTCGGGAGGGAGAGAGGAAAGCTAGCAAGGCGGCTAGGGTTTGGAGGAGAGGTGTAGGGGTTGGTGCGCCCCCACCCCTCTTTATATAGAGGGGGGGGTGCATCCCTAGCCCCTCCCCCAAGCCCAAAGGATAAGGAGTGGGGGGCATGGACTCTCCCCTCTTCTAGAAACCCTATCTCTAGTTTAAACGATTTAAACTCTCTAGGATCGGCTGGGCCCTATGGGGCCTTGTGCCCCTGGCCCAATGCAGCCAGGACACTCCCTCATAGGCCCATGCCCCCTCCCGGAAGGTGGGGCCACGTTGGTCCCCTTCCGGAAGGTTCTAGAAGCTTCCGGTACAATACCGATTAACCCGGAACAATTCCGAACTCCAAAAACTGCACTGCCTTATATGAATCTTATTCTCCGGACCATTCCGGAACCTCTCGTGATGTCCCGGATCCCATCCGAGACTCCGAACAAAAATTCATAAACCAATTATCCAATCTATCCTAGCGTCGAGACACGTTAAGTGTGTGACCCTTTAGGTTCGAGAACATGCAGACATGATCTTCTATCAATAATCAACAGCGGGGTCTGGAAACCCATATTGACTCCCACACATTCATCGATGATCATATCGGATGAACCACGATGCCAGGATTCATTCAATCCCATATATATATTCCCTTCGTCTCGCGATATTTTACTTGCCCGAGATTCGATCGTCGGTATCGTCATACCTAGTTCAATCTCGTTCATAGCAAGTACTTTACTCGTTCCGTAATCCGATATCACTTTGTGATTAACTCCTTAACCACATTCTTGCAAGCGGTGTTGATATCGATTACCGAGTGGGCCCGAAGTATATCTCTCTGACTTGGGAGGGACAAATTCCATCTCGATACATACAACCCAACAGATACTTTCCGATCACCTGAGAGATACCTTTATGATCACCCTCTCATAGGATGACGTTTGATGACCTCAAAGCTTTCTTCCGGTACCAGGGAGTTGCATTATCTCATGGTCTAAGGAATACAATATTTTACATAGGAAAAGCTTCGCAAAGATGAACACGATGAAACGATTTAATTGCTTCGCTTAGTTTGGGTCTGTCCATCATATCATTCTCCCAATGATATGATCTCATTATCAATTGACAACTCATGTCTATGGTTAGGAAACCTTAACCATCATTGATCAATGAGCTAGTCCTTAGAGGCGTACCAGGGACACGGTGTTGTTCACAAACCACACAAGTATTAATGTTTCCGCTTAATACAATTCTAGCATGGAATATAAACTTTATCATGAACAAGAATTATAATAATAACATCTTTATTATTGCCTCTAAGGCATAATTCCAACAGATTTTGCCTTCGGATCTATGATAGAAGGTATACCCAATAGTTTCTTTTGGATATCCTATGAAGACGTATTTTTCCGCTTTAGGTTCAGGCTTGTCCGGCTGTAACTTGTTTACATAGGCTTCGCAACCCCAAACTTTAAGGAACGACAATTTAGGTTTCTTCCCAAACCATAATTCATATGGTGTCGTTTCAACGGATTTAGATGGTGCCCTATTTAAAGTGAATGCGTTTGTTTCTAATGCATAACCCCAAAATGATAGCGGTAAATCTGTAAGTGACATCATAGAACGAACCATATCTAAGAGAGTTCGATTACGACGTTCGGACACACCATTACGCTGTGGTGTTCCCGGCGGTGTCAATTGTGAAAGTATTCCGCATTTCTTCAAATGCTCGCCAAACTCGTAACTTAGATATTCACCTCCACGAT
This sequence comes from Avena sativa, assembly GCA_916181665.1. Lineage (NCBI taxonomy): Eukaryota > Viridiplantae > Streptophyta > Magnoliopsida > Poales > Poaceae > Avena > Avena sativa. Next base: position 385,866,074 of record OV702284.1, read on the forward strand.
CAGAACGTAGAAATTTAATCTTCTTGTTACGTTGATTCTCCACCTCACTTTGAAATTCCTTAAACTTCTCAAAAGTTTCGGACTTATGTTTCATGAAATAGATATACCCATATCTACTCAAGTCATCCGTGAAGGTAAGAACATAACGATAACCGCGCGATGCTACACTCATCGGACCACACACATTAGTATGTATGATTTCCAATAAGTCCATAGCTCGCTCCATCATACCAGAAAATGGAGTCTTAGTCATTTTACCCATCAGACATGCTTCGCATATTTCAAGTGATTTGAAATCAAGTGATTCAAGAAGTCCATCGGAATGGAGTTTCTTCATGCGCTTCACTCCAATGTGACCAAGACGACAGTGCCACATATAGGTCGAGTTATCGCTCAATTTCAAACATTTAGCTTTAATGTTATTAATATGTGTATTTCCACTATCGAGATTTAATAAGAATAGACCATCTATCAAAGGTGCATGTGCATAAAACATATTACTCATATAAATCGAACAACCATTATTCTCGGACTTAAACAAGTAACCGTCTCACAATAAACAAGATCCCGATATAATGTTCATGCTTAACGCAGGCACCAAATAACAATTATCTAAGTATAAAACTAATCCCGATGGTAGATGAAGAGGTAGTGTGCCGACCGTGATCACATCAACCTTTGATCCATTTCCTACGCACATCGTCACCTCGTTCTTCGCTAGCTTCCGTTTATTCTGCAGCACCTGTTTCGAGTTACAAATATGAGCAACCGAACCAGTATCAAATACCCAGGCACTACTACGAGTACTAGTGAGATACACATCAATAACATGTATATCGGATATACCTTTCTTCTTGATGTTGCCGTTCTTCAAATCCGCCAAGTACTTTGGGCAATTCCGCTTCCAATGACCTTCTCTCTTTAAGTAAAAGCACTCAGTATCAGGCTTAGGTCCAGCCTTGGTCTTCTTCGTCGGTGCGGTAACTTTCTTACCACCCTTCTTGAAGTGTCCCTTTTGCTTAGACTTGCATTTCTTGAATTTGGTGGTCTTATTGACCATCAACACTTGGTGCTCTTTCTTGATCTCCACTTCTGCAGATTTTAACATGGAGAAGAGTTCTAGCAACTGCTTGTTCATGCTTTGCATATTGTAGTTCATCACAAAGTTCTTGTAACTTGGTGGTAGTTATTGGATGACACGGTAAATCGCCAAAGCATTAGGAATCACTATACCCAAGCTTTGGAGTTTGTTTGCATGCCCAGACATCTTAAGCACATGCTCACTGACGGAGCTGCCCTCTTCCATCTTGCAGTTAAAGAACTTTTCAGAAGCCTCATAGCTCTTAACTGCCGCGTGAGTCTCAAATATCAATTTGAGTTCACGGACAATATCATGTGGGTCTGAATTATCAAAGCTTTTCTGAAGCTCCGATTCCAAACCATACAAGATAGCATACTGAACAGTGGAGTACTGATTCTTCCGAGCGAGGTAAACATTCTTTACTTCATCGGTAGCAGTAGCTGCAGGCGGGTCACCCAACGGTGCATCCAGCACATAGGTCAAATTACCAGCATTGAGGACAATCCTCAAATTGCGGAACCAATCTACGAAGTTGCTTCCATTGTTTTTCAACTTTTCTTTCTCTAGGAACGCATTAAAATTGATGGTAGGGGCTGCCATTGATCTACAACTAATTTGCAATAGTTTAGACTAAGTTTATGAGAAATTGAGTTCTAATTAATAGTTAAATTAATCTAGGTGAACTCCCACTCAAAACAATATCCCTCACATTGTTTTAGTGATCACACGAACCAAATCCACCACATCAAAACCGATCATCACGAGAGTTGATGCAGCTTCAATGGCGAACAATCGACATGTTCATCATATCTACTATATGATTCATGCTTTACCTTTCGGTGATCAGTGTTCCAAGACCATGTCTGTACATGCTAGGCTCGTCAAGATCAAACCTTAGCTTCCGCATGAGAAAATCTGGCTTGCTCACGTTGTATACACTTGCAGAATCTAACACACCCGATCATCACGTGATGCTTCGAAACAACAAGCTTTAGCAACGGTGCTTACTAAGGATGAACACTTTAGAACTTGAAATTTATGTGCATGAGGGATCATCTTATAATGCTACCGTCGTTAACTAAGCAATACAAGATGCATAAAGGATTAACATCACATGCAATTCATAATATGTGATATGATATGGCCTTTCTTCTTTGTGCTTCCGATCTCCATCTTCAAGCATGAACATGATCTCCATCATCACCGGCATTGCATCAAGGTCAATGACCCTGCTCCATGATTGTCGTTTCACCAGCTTCAACTATTACAACTACTTTGAATAGACACGCGGGTCTTAACAGAAATTAAAGACAACCATATGGATCCTGCCGGTTGCCAACTTACAATAAGGAACATTGCATACATCAAATATAATCACAATCATGGCCATATCACATCACAACACACCCCCGCAAAACAAAGTTAGACGCCTCTAATTTCTTTGCATATTTTACGTGGTTTGGGGCTTTCAATAACTGTCGATCTAACTTACAAACAAGAACCACAACGTTGATGTTTGAACTATCAAGTGCCTGTTGTAAATTGGATCTATACTATAATGGGAGAGACAGACACCCGCAAAGCCACTTATGCAGTACAAGTTGCATGTTGTGCGTGGAGCAAGTCTCATGAACGATGTCATGTAAGGTTAGCCTAGGCCGCTTCATCCCATCATACCGCAAGATGCAAATTACACAAGAAGCAATTGATAATAAAAGCACCACTGCCCACAATGACTATTGTGTTCTACTCGTGCAACAGATCTACATATAGACACGGCTCTGATACCACTGTAGGGGTTCGTAGCATGGAAAACAAAAATTTTCTACCGCATACAAACAAACAAGCCAAGATCTATCTACTAGATTGTAGAAACGAGTCGATAGAATAACTCACCCTCGAAGATTCCAAAGTGTTTAACGAGAGCGGATTCTCGTGGGTGATGTAGTCGTACTCTAGCCGATCTCAAGATCGTGTAGACGATCCTTCCGGCGCTGCGTTCGGGCAGCGCGTCCGCAGTCGGTCACACGTTCGGTACTCGATGAAGACCTTCCTCTCCCTTGTTCCAGCAGGCATCGGAGGTTGTAGCACTCTCCTCGCGATTCCGGCAGCACAACGGCGTGGTACCGGAAGTAGAGGGGAGATCTCGCAGGGCTTCGCCTTAAGCCGGAGCAAGTATGGTGGACTATGAGAGAGGCCTTGGCGATCTAGGGTTTAGACACACCAAGGAGAGAGGGCTAGGCCGGCGGCTAGGGCAAAGGGAGAGCCCCAAGTCGGCGGCTAGGGTTTGCCCTAGGGCGGCGGCGGCTGCAAGAGGGGCCGGCGGCTAGGGCTAGGGTTTTAGTGGGGCAAGGTGTAGGTCTAGAGGGGCAGCCCTGCCCCTCCTTTTATAGGTGGGAGGGCGCGGCCAAGGGGGAGGGAGTGCCGGACCTTCCGGAACCTTCTAGAACATTCCCGATGAAAACACTGGAATCATTCTCCAACCCTGAAACAGGACTTTCCTTATATGAATCTTATTCTCCGGACCATTCCGGATCTCCTCGTGATATCCCGGATCCTATCCAAGACTCCGAACAACATTCGGTCTCTTACTCATCATTCCATAACTACTCAACAACATCGAATCCTTAAGTGTGTCTCCCTACGGTTCGTGAATTATGCGGACATGATCGAGACATTTCTCTGAACAATAACCAATAGAGGAATCTGGAAATTCATATGGCTCCCACATATTTCTACGATTACTTTGCAATCGAATGAACCACTTATATACGATACCAATTTCCCTTTGTCACGATAGTTTACTTATCCGAGGTTTTGATCGTCGGTATCTCTGCATACCTAGTTCAACCTCGTTACTAATAAGTACTCTTTTCTCGTTCCCGTGATATGTGATCCCTTGTGAACCAGTCACATGCTTGCAAGCCAATTGGATGACATTCCACCGAGAGGGCCCAGAGTATATCTATCCGTCATATGGATGGACAAATCCCACTCTTGATGCATGTGTCTCAACCCATACTTTCCGAACACTCAATGCCACCTTCATAACCACCCAGTTACGTTGTGGTGTTTGATGTCATCAAAGCATCCTTCCGGTGATGGTGATATGCATGATCTCATGGTCGAAGGAATTATGTTACTATGTATCAGATAGCATATAGCAATTGAACTATTAAAATGACTTGATCTTTATGCTACGCTTATCTATAGGAGTATGTCCATCATATCATTCTCCTAACGATATGATCTTGTTGTTAATAACATCTCAATGTTCATGATAGGGAAACCACAATCATTTATTAACCAACAAGCTAGTATTATAAAGAGGCTTTACTAGGGACTCTAATTTAGTTTACCAATCACACAAGTATTAATGTTTCCTTGTTAATACTGTTATAGCATGAATGTAAACATTTATCATAAACACAAAGATATAATAATAACTACATTTTTTATTGCCTCTAGGGCATATCTCCAACACCAATCTCTATCTTTTTTCTCTATGAGTGGGAACGATGGAGTGAATGGATTAGAGGCGAGAGATCTTCAAAGAATGAGGCAATGTTCTTATCCTCCTTCGGATATGATCTCCCATCTTATGGAATGGTTTGCAGCAAATATGTTCTGTTTTTCGTCTCGCCCCCAATACAAAAGTTGCTTTTATTGATATAATGAAGGAGACGGAGGATCGTACGGACGGGCGGTACGGGCGTGCTCTGACCGTACTAGTGGTCGTTATACGACCTGGATGCCTCTAATGAAGGGGGCTGATACGTCGGAAACGTATCTATAATTTTTTATGTTCCATGCTTGTTTAGTATCTATTTTGCTTTGCTTTGTCTACACTTTGAGGTGTTTTTATATGTTTTTCTGGTAGTAACCTATTAACAAGATTCCATAGTGCCGGTTTCCTGTTTTCTTATGTTTTTGGTTCTAGAAAGGCAGAAAATCAATATTCTCGGAATTGGACGGGACAAAAGCCAAAGTCAATATTTTACCGTGGGGAACACAAAGCAGAAATACAAGACGAAGGAGAGTCACCAGGGGGGCCACACCCCCTGGCCTCACGTGTGGGCCCACACCGTGCCTGGGGGGATGCAACCGCCCTGGCGGCCCCCTGCCTCGCCTCTTCGCCTATAAGAAGCCCCCGATTCCTAAACCCTAAGTACCCGATCAATATTCCATGAAACCGTTTGTAGCCGCTGCCACCATCGTCCCTAGATCGGGAGGGGGGATCTGAAGCTCTTCCCGACACCCTGCCGGAGGGGAGATCATCTCGGAGGCCTTTTTCTTCATCATGCCAGCCTTCGGTATGAAGCGTGAGTAGTTCTACCTTGGACTACGGGTCCATGTAGTAGCTAGATGGTTGTATCTCCTCCTTTGTGCTTTCATGTTTAGATCTTGTGACCTCTGTTCATGATCAAGATCTCATCTATTTGTAATCATGCATGTTGTGTTTGCGTGGATCCGATGGATATTGAGATTACTATGTCAGATTGATTAATGATTTTGTCTTATTGATTCTATCATGTATGTGTTGTTTGTGATCTTGCATGCTCTCTGTTGTTAGTAGCTATCTTGGCCAAGTAGTTGCTAGTGACTCCAAGAGGGGGTATTTATGCTAGATAGTGGGTTCATGACTCTATTTAATCTAAGGTAAGTGACAGAAATCTCTAAGGTTGTAGATGTGTTGTTGCCACTAGGGAGAAAACAACGGTCTCTTGTTCATGGAACAAGTGGATTGTTTACCTTACACACTTTTCTTAAAGTAGTTGTCTGTTGCTTGCAACTTAATACTGGAGGAGGTTCGGATGATAACCCAAAGGTGGACTTCTAGTCATAGATGAAGTTGGATGGTGGTCTATGTATCTTGTTGTATTTACCAATCGAATCTCATAGGATCATGAAGGTCTAGTATTGCATTGTTATGCCTTGCTCAGTCCTGTCAATTGCCCTGCTATAATTTGTTTACCCAACATGCCATGTTTGTTTATCTAAGGAGAACACCTCTAGTGAACTATGGATCCCGGTCCAATCTTTACCATTGATACATCTTCCACTGTTACTTGTTGCAAACCACTATTACCTTCCACACCATACAGTTAATCCTTTGTTACAACAAACCAGTGAGATTGAAAACCTCGCTGTTCGTTGGGTCAAAGTCTTGAGTTTGTGTTGTGCAGGTCTCCAAGTTGCTAGCAACACCTTTGAGTCGTTTCCTTCCTCCTACTAGTTCGATAACCTTAGTTTCTTACTGAGGGAAAACTTGCTGATGTGCTCATCACACCTTGCTCTTGGGGTCAACCAACAAGGCGTTGACAACACGCCATCAAGCTATTTATGGCGCCATTGCCGAGGAGGCTAGGGACGTCTTCACAAGGGGAGTCCTCCTCAACCTTTATATTTACTTTGTTTTTGTTTTGCTTAGTTTATTTTGCTTGGTTTTGTTTGCCTATTTTTTATCAAAAACTCCAAAAAAAAGTTTAGTTTGGTTTGCTTTTCCTTATGAAAAATACAAAAAAATTAGTTCCCACTCTAGTTGTCACCTTGCTCTAGCTCACCATGTTGATCCCCAAGTTCACCCTGCAAGACCTTTCATTAGGAATTGGCTCCATAATTGGAAAAGAAAATATTGAAGAATTCTTTAATCATGTTAGCAAACATGAGGATATTAAGGATAGATCTATAGCAGAACTTGCTCCTAATTATGAAATTGCTGCAGCTTCTTTAGTTCATATGTTGGAGGCTAGGTTTGTTAACCTTAACCCCATGATGCAAATTTTGTTTCTCATACTAAAAGAGGAGAAGGATGCTGAAAAGAGAGAATTTATCCTTGAAACTTTACTGAAAGAATTCAATGATATTGCTAAGGAATCCAAAAAGGTCTTTGAGCGTTTTAATATGCTAGGCTCATGTGTAGATGTTATGGGTACTCTAGATAAAACTAAACCTAGAGAGGAAATTAATACACTCATACCTTTTGAAATTGTAGGAATGCATGAAGCCTTAGAAAATAATTTTGATTGGATTGTTCCTGAAAATCCTTTTGATGAAAGTAGTGAACCAAGGAGAGATGAGAAGCGATCATCCAAAACTAATTTGGATGAGATACCTTTCCTATTTGAAGAGATTGCAAGTATTCATCTTAATTCTTCATTTGAAAACACTTGATTCTTGCTTCTTATGCCTAACTTAAAGGCGTTAAAGAAAAGTACTTGTTTTGTTGGGAGATAACCCAAGAGTTTTCTTGAGTCTTGGAAGTTATTACTTTAGTAATGACCTCTCCTTATCCTTTTTGTTTGCTTTTTTTTGTGCCAAGAATGACCTCTAATGAGAGGGAAGTAAGATTTGGGGACTTGCTGTCCCGAAACAGACTTTTGCGCTCCACCGTAAAAATTTGTGAAGAATCTATGTAAGTCGGATTGAGCTGATATTTTACAAATAAATCCCCAGTATGTTAGATAACTTTTGTTAGTTCAACACTTTTTGATTTGAGCAACAGAAGGTCTTCGAAAAAAATCATTTTCTACCTGTTGGTCTGTTTTGACAGATTTCTGCCATTATTTGCATTTGCTTCTTATTGATTCCTTTTTGGGTTCTTTTTGAGAAATTGAGCTTTTTGAGGGAATTGCTACAATAGCTTGTGTTTTTAGTGAAAGTTTTGCTGTTCCAAAGCTAAACCTAAAGGTCTATTATCTTTTGAATACACTAATGTTGCTAATAAAGATTGTGTGAAGTTTTGTATGAAGGAAAAAATTTCAGGTGTAGAGAGAGAATGATGTAATGAGATGAAGAATGGACAAAAGCTCAAGCTTGAGGATGCCACCCCGATGTCACCCCAAGAAATATCCAAGAGGTACAAGCGTCAAAGATTTGGTATGCCCAAGGCATCCCCTTCTTCATCAATAAAAAGCTCAGGTATTTCTAGACACTTTGTTTTTATTGTTTCATGCACTGTTGTGTTGTTCTTGGAGCGTATTAGTTTTCGTTTGGTTTGCTTATTTTTCTTGAATAAAGTAGTTTGTACCCCCGTTCTCGCTGTGTTGTTTCAAATAAGTTGATTGGTGTTGGAAAGGAGTAGAAAGTTCTTGCTTGATTAGTACAAGAGGAGCTTGCTGACTGTGACTTAGACTTTAGCATGTCATGCTAGGTGTTGTTTTGACCTTATGCTTAGTGATTATTGCTGTAGCATAACTTATTCCAAACAATTGGGATTGCTTAGTGTGCCTTGAAGGAATCATGCGTTGTTTTAGCATACAAAAGCGTAGTATTGTGGTATTCTCCTTTGATTCTTTGTTTGGGTTGACTTGGCACATGCTCACACCATGTTATGACTATGAACAAGTCACCATAGCCTCTATGATCATTTAGTCCTTGACTTTTAGTACCACTTTATGCTTTGATTAGTAATGTTTTGTCGCTCTGCATTATTATGGCCATTATTGCTCTCTTAGTTGGTCGCTCCCAGTCTTTTGCTAGCCTCCACTTGTATGAGTAAGCTCTACTCATGCATCCAACTCCCAAGAAACCAAGTTATTCCAAAGTGTCCACTATAAATTTCTATGCATGGTGTGTTACTCCATTCCAAGTATATTCTTGCTTTCATCTATCTTCCAATTAAAAAAATATTTTGTTATGTGAAAACTTAGTGATTAAAGCTCTCACAAACTTGATGGCACACTTTATTTTTCTTGCCCCTAATAAACTTGAACCATTGTGTCAACTATGTTGTATATGCTTGCACTTGTACGTTGGAATTAGCAGAACCATGCTGTCACGGGGAACGCTTTCAACATTGCACATGTACTTTGTACATAGTTGATATCATGCTATTTTGTGTATGGATATCGTCAGTGTGAAATGAAAGGGGGGCTTGTAAGTCCATGGAGTTATGTATGTGTGTTAGAGAAACGCCTGGGCCTCTAGCTTAAGCCATGCCTAATCATGGTGGAAACTTGCAGCATCACCATAATGACATCTATGAAGCTTTCTTCTTATAAAAAAAGAGACATATTGAGAAAAGAGGAAAGGGAGAAAAAAAGCACCATATTCCTATGGTAAATAAGAAGATTGCTGAGATGCTCATTGTTTGCTTGCCTTGTCATTTTTGTTATTGGATAGCTCCTGTACCATGTGCAAGGGGTACCCCGTTGGCGGTTCTCTATGATACACATGTACTTACTATGACAAGAACTTATAGGTGAATAAAGTTGAGTAGCATGAGGATCAGCCCTCGTATTCAAGGGACATGAGATTACCAACTTATACTTTATCAAGCATATAATCCATAGTTTGTTCACTTTAACCTTAATCACTTCAAGATGCTTATGATAGGGGCAATGAGAGCTGAAAGCTAACAAGTACCATAATTTTTGGAAGCTCTTTTTTGAGACTTGAAATTCCCGCTTCCCTATATGAAGGTCCTTTCTTCCACCATTATATTGAGTCTCCACCTTCTACCTTTAGCCACCAGTTAAGAGAGCATAGTTGCCATTCTTAGTTCTATGTGCATTGTCCCAAAACTTATTGATTGATGCATATTGTTGATATTGCTTGTTCTTATGCTATTTGTATCTAGTCACTCTTATGAACTTTGAAGGTGTCCTATGCATCTATTTTCTACTCCATGAGGGACAAACTGAATGCCACTATGCCATGTTTTCTGTATGTGAAACAAACAAACGTTTTTCAATGCATGTTATTCATGATCTTTGTTTGTAGCCTTTCATGTTGCATGCATAGTTACTTTGTCTTACTGTTAGAACTCCATCTTTCATGTTCATGTTTAGAGTTCTTTGATCCCATCTTCCAATGCTTGCAAATGGTTTTATCTTGATTTTGATGGTGCATGTCACCTCAAAAATTATTCTTTTTATCACTTACCTAATCGAGAACGAGCAGGAGTTAAGCTTGGGTATGATTGATACGTCGGAAACGTATCTATAATTTTTGATGTTCCATGCTTGTTTAGTATCTACTTTGCTTTGTCTACAATTTGAGGTGTTTTTATATGTTTTCTGGTAGTAACCTATTAAAAAAATGCCATAGTGCCAGTTGCCTGTTTTCTTATGTTTTTGGTTCCAAAAAAGGCAGAAAATCAATATTCTTAGAATTGGACGGGACAAAAGCCGAAGTCAATATTTTACCGTGGGGAACACGAAGCCAAAATACGAGAAGAAGGAGAGTCACCAGGGGGCCACACCCCTGGCCACACGGGTGGGACCACACCACACCTGGGGGGGTGCAGCCGCCCTGGCGGCCCCCTGCCTTGCCTCTTTGCCTATAAGAAGCCCCCCGATTCCTAAACCCTAAGTACCCGATCAATATTACACGAAATGGTCTGTAGCCACCACCACCATCATCCCTAAATCGGGGGGGGGGGGGATCTGAAGCTCTTCCCGGCACCCTGCCAGAGGGGAGATCATCCCAGAGGCCTTCTTCTTCATCAAGCCAGCCTCTCTTATGAAGCGTGAGTGGTTCTACCTTGGACTACGGGTCCATGTAGTAGCTAGATGGTTGTATCTCCTCCTTTGTGCTTTCATGTTTAGATCTTGTGAGCTCCGTTCATGTAATCATGCATGTTGTGTTTGCGGGGATCCGATGGATATTGAGATTACTATGTCAGATTGATTAATGGTTTTGTCTTATTGATTATATCATGTTTGTGTTGTTTGTGATCTTGCATGATCTCCGTTGTTAGTAGCTATCTTGGACAAGTAGTTGCTAGTGACTCCAAGAGGGGGTATTTATGCTAGATAGTGGGTTCATGACTCTATTTAATCTAAGGGAAGTGACATAAATCTCTAAGGTTGTAGATGTGATGTTGCCACTAGGGAGAAAACAACGGTCTCTTGTTCATGGAACAAGTGGATTGTTTACCTTACACACTTTGCTTAAAGTAGTTGTCTGTTGCTTGCAACTTAATACTAGAGGGGGTTTGGATGATAACCCAAAGGTGGACTTCTAGTCATATATGAAGTTGGATGGCGGTCTATGTATCTTGTTGTATTGCCCAATCGAATATCATAGGATCATGAAGGTCTAGTATTGCATTGTTATGCCTTGCTCAGTCCTATCAATTGCCCTGCTGTAATTTGTTTACCCAACATGCCTCTAGTGAACTATGGACCCCGGTCCAATCTTTACCACTGATACATCTTCCACTGTTACTTGTTGCAAACCATCATTACCTTCCACACCATACAGTTAATCCTTTGTTACAGCAAACCAGTGAGATTGACAACCTCGCTGTTCGTTGGGTCAAAGTCTTGAGTTTGTGTTGTGCAGGTCTCCAAGTTGCTAGCAACACCTTTGAGTCGTTTCCTTCCTCCTACTGGTTCGATAGCCTCGGTTTCTTACTGCGGTAAAACTTGCTGCTGTGCTCATCACACCTTGCTCTTGGGGTCTCCAAACGAGGCGTTGACAACACGCCATCAGGGGATTTAATTGAGGATTTGCTTCTTTGGTTGTAAATAGCTCATAAATTCTCCAAGATCTTCTAGAAATGTTTATTATCTGAAATTCATCACAATTAACCATGGTTTCTCTAATTCGCGATATTAACATTAGTTCAAAGATAAATTCCAACGAAACCCGGAAAAAACAAAGGAAAATCATCGGTAAAAAGTGTCAAAATTTGGAGCTATCAACATCCCCAAGCTTAGTTGTTTCTTGCCCTCGAGCGAAAAAGCTATAAATAATAATAGCGATAAATTGGATCAAGAGGGAAAATTCACAAGTTTAAGGTTATATCATATTCCATCGTCACAAATCCTACAACCTTAAACACGAGCATAATATATTTGAACAATCTGACTTAAGTTAGCTTCATAACCGCAAATAACTCGCTAGCTAATAATTCTTAAACTCAGAGGAGACTGCCAAATTTTTTGTTAGGCTTGCGAACAATTCTTTTCAGTGTCTCTCTTCTTGTATGAGTAAAAATAATTTTAGGCAAGAATGCTTTGGGAAAATTAAGGGTGCACAAGTAGATGTCAAAATACGGATAAACTTAAAGCTTTTATTAACACCCATTTCAAAAACGTGGCTATCAAACACCCCAACAATTCCTTGCTTTTCAAGAACTACAGTTTATTTCCTTTTATTTCAGGTGGTGAGGTGTTTCCAATACTTTCATAAGGATTAAATCTTTCATATCACAACTCAATAATAAATTTATTTTCTTCTTGCTTTTATTTTCTCCTTTTCTTTTTCTTTGCTCTTTTCTTTTTCTCATAGATAAATAAGGCAAGTTTAGAAACTCCCTCGTCCACCATAAAAATGTTCATTCCTTCAAACAATTCTTTTCAGCAGGTGTTTATCAAGTCAAACCATTTAATATGTGGGGTTGAGCACTACCAAGATTAAGCCCTTAAGACAAAAACAAGGGACCAAAGTTGTCGTAGACACACTTTCTTTTGTTCTAAAACAATTGGAATTTAATCCAACAATGTTGTTTTTCTAACCGATTCTAATTGTCATAAGTAGAAACCAAAATAGTGACATTAACCATGAGATCAAGTCCTAAAAGATAACGAGCTAAGCATGGAGTGGAACTCAAGTGCAACCGAACAAACACAATATGTTCATGGATAAACTTGCGGGAAAAGGGAAAATAGGAATGTGGTACCTCCTCTTGCTTGCTTGTCTTCTCACTTGAGTCGGCTCCTTGAGATTTCCTCCATGGAAAAGTCACTAGAAGTGAGCAGCTTGCAAAAATCTTAGAGATAAAACCGAGAGAAATTCACACAAAACAAGAATAAAAGACAATCTATTTTTTGCGTTTTCTTTTATCAATGAAAAACTAAAAGTAAACATGCACTAGAAACTTAAACAAATAAATTAAAAGAAGAAAATGAAAATAAGAATGCAAAAGTGGGGAGGAGTTAAATCTCCCCAATCTTAGGCTCTTGGCCTACCCTGGATCAATTGTTGCCGCCATCGTTGGGTGGCGGCTGCTGGTGTGGATAGTACGGGTAATGGCTCGGGAAGTCGGTCATGAAGGTAATTAAATTTTAAGTGAGGTCAACGATGTTGGCGTTCACATCTTGTAATGTATTTTCTATGTTGTTGATGTGGATTTACTCAAACATGAGAGGAAGATAGATCAAAGGCATAACTCAACTTTACCGTAGCAAGCCACAATACTGTCTGGAGATAAAATCAAATACAAATCAAGACAAGATCAAAGTATCAAACCCTAATCTTAAAAGTGCCAATCTCTCTTTTCTCTCTATGAGTGGGAATGATGGTATATTGAATGCATTAGAGGCTAGAGATCTTCAAAGAATGAGGTAATGTTCCTCCTCTCCTTTAGGTCTGATCTCCCCTATTTTGGAATGGTTTGCGGCGGCTGTGTTCTGTTTTTCATCTCGCCCCTAATACAAAAGTTGATTCTATTGATATAACGAAGGCGCTGGAGGGTCGTACGACCAGGAGGTATGGGCGCGCTCTGACCATACCAGTGGTTGTTACACGACCTAGATGCCCCTAATGAAGGGGGCTTTAATTGAGGATTTTATTCTTTGGTTGTAAATAGCTCATAAATGCTACAACATCTTCTAGAAATGTTTATTACTTGAAATTCATCACAAGAAACCAAGTTTTCTCTAATTCGCGATGTTAACATTACTTCAAAGATAAATTGCAATGAAACCCAGCAAAAACCAAAGGAAAATCATCGGTAAAAAGTGTCAAAATTTGGAGCTATCATCTCTCCTAACTAATGTTCTCCCCTTTCTTCTTTGTTGCTCAGTTCTTTCCACTACCGACATTTCTCTCCTCATAACGCCTAGGATTGGAGTCATGGTGAGAGAATATCAAAGCCACAAAATGGATGTGGCCGTGGTCAGGGCCGTAGTTGCCTGCCATCGTCCTCCATCGTTGGAGGAGGGGTCCTTTCTCTACAGACGTGATAGTGGTCATGGCCGAGGTTGTATATTGGTCGAGGCAGGTCACTGTCACAACTGTCATCATTGATGGAGGAAGTCCCTTTGTCCTATTTGGTCGTCTTCGAGTTCCTAGTGCCCATTCACCCAAAAATCAGTGTCATCTACACCCATGACCTATGGGAAGTGTAGGTTCTATTTGATGGTGACAAACATATGCACATAGCACGTGGCTGGGAATTGTTTGCCTGCGGGCACCGCCTGGAGCCAGTTCACTTCCTCGCTTTTACTTTCGACGGGACATGGTTCTATTTGCCAAGGGTTTGATTGCACCATGTGCTGCTAGTACTAATTGATAACCCCCAAGTGCAGGGGATCACTGTAGTATAATTTGATAAGCATTTGAGTGTCGAACCCATGAGGATCTAAAGGTAAACTATCTATTCTCTAAAGCCCTATAACCCACTTAGATGGCCTTCCATGCAAAGCTAGGAACTAGAATGTGTATGGTTGTTTTTATTACTAACTAGAAAATGGAAAGTGCTCAAAGTAAATATTACAAGTAAACTATTGCAAGTAAGGTGGAGTTATTGAAGTAGTAGAAATTTTCTCAAGGGAGCAAATGTTTAGAAAAATTGTTATTTCATTCGTTTGGTTGTCACAATTAGTTAAGAACATCGATATCTTTTTATTGTTTCTTCTAGAGAGGAGCCATACATAGGTGCGGCCATATACACGAGAAAGTACACCCCTATCGATTGATCCCAAGACCAATAAAGAGAAAGAAAGGGAATTATTAAGAAATAAAGTACAACCACAGCGGTAAGTATTAAGTTCCCCAAAATTATAATCCCTCGTTAGTTAACCATGAATTAACATAACATATACCCGCAAAAAAGAATTAACATAACATGCATTTCTAAGACTTGGTATCCGGTTTCTGTCAAACTTCGTCTATCCCTCATCCTATCATCATGCAACAATGACAACCTTATGCATCCCCCAAAATATGTGTGCATTCATATATTACTACATAAGATCATCATAGAAGATAACATATATTTGTATGCAACCCACAACGAACTATTTCACAATTGCCATAAACAATTCACTACTCAAACAAATAAACAAAGATACAATAGATCATGGGAAAACAATAAATTGTATCACGCATCATGTTCTCCAAGATATTACTGTAGGGGTATGAAGAGGATCTTGTTGTAGATGGTGATGCAGACATGCCTCCCCAAGAGGGAGAGGCGGCCACGACAAGGAGAGGAGGTGGCGCACCGGCAGGGAGGCGTCGGTAGCCTCCTAGGGGAGGCGTCTGCCCTTGGGGGCAGCGGCCCCTTGGCCCTTCTTCCTTAGATATGGTTCTGATGTTGAGGAGCTCCTCCCCGTCCTTGGTGGCTTCCAAGAGGGCAGATTTTCATGTCTATGAGTGGATGACTCCAAAAATAGGGGTTCCCCTTAATATATAGAGGTAGATACAATCTAGGCCATGGGATGGATGTCTATTTGATTCAAGGGCTCTTGGGAATCTCCAGACCATTTATAGGGCTTCCCCCTGTCATTTGTGATCTCCTTGGGTTGTGACTTGGCCGAATCCATCAAATATGGGAGTAGTTGGAGTCAATCATGTCATAAAATCTTGGAATCCCAAAATTGCTTTTGTATCTTTCAATAATCCGGGGGATAAAAGTAGCGTCCGGACTCCATTTGAGGCAAATATTATGTCTAGAATCATTAGAATAAAATTCCTCATAACTTTCATTTTTGGAGTTTTTCGATTTGACTCCATCTTTAGGGGCTTTCGTGGAAATTTTCAAAAACTGTTCTACAAGGACAGATTCCAGTAAACTCCGAATTTCACCGTAATTACTGGTTTCCTTCCTTGTTTGCGTATTTTCTACACAACAAAGTGTGGAAAAAACTTGTGCACTTTTTCAACTATTAGTAGGTCAGTACTAATAAATATAATAAAGTTGTAAGATAATGGGGATTTTGGCACAATAAACTACAAAGTGCATGTATGCATTTTACGTGCATCAAGCATCGCCAAACTTAACATATGCTCATCCTCGAGCATAAAGGTAATAAAACTAACATGGTCTTTGGAGTTTGTTGCTTACCTTAGCTAGAAAGTATCATACATAGTTACCTGGTCCAGTCATTAAAGAGTAACAGTAAATAAGCATATCATAAAGTAATTTTCTCATAATCTCCATACATGTCTAGCAAAATGTATAATGACTAAAACAAATGAATAAATTATCATGGATTTTTTTTCAATTCTTCACATAAAAATGATGTATGCATATATGGTGGACGGTCCTATGGTCAAAATAAATGCAATAGAGGGAGAAATGCATGAGGCCGGTAAGCAGGGAATATCATATGCAAGACACATCTAGCTTCCAAACACTATCCCTTAAGTTTATGGTTGAATCATAGTTTATCATTAGTGTTTGGTTCCATTGCCCCTTATTACCTGATTCTTTTTGACATTCTTGTTTTTGACACCTTTTGCTTCTTTTGACAAGTTTTTTTTTGTTTTGGCGCATTTTGCTTTTTTGGCACCTATTGTTTCTTTTTAAATTTTCGTCGTTAAGTGTTGCGTAAATAATTTAAGTAATCTTGAGATGCCATTGAGATTGATAGGTATCATACTAAATGGACTGACTATCCATAATAAGAATATCTTGATATCACGATCATCTCTTTTTAAGATCAAGTGAAAACTCCTCTCATGACAACATGGATTTGGATAACATTTCAATCCAATGTCATCCTCAATTCCACAAAAATATTCATAAAACCAACCCATAATGTAGAAAAAAAATCCCCCCTCTTTTTCTTTGTTTTTCTTATCATCAATGGAGGGTTTTTGCCTTCATTTTAGCGGCGATACCCCTGCTGGGAGGGTTTTTTCCCTCTTCTTTTAGTGTATGCATATTTTTACTTTGCTAGGGGTACTATATGCCCAATGATTTTGTGGTCACCCCACAACTAACTTCTCCATGTCAACCATACCCATAATTGATATTGTTTGGTAGATAAATAATGACTCACACATGATAGTATGCTTTGGGATATAGCATGAGATATTTGGGTATGTTGTCCCTAGTATGATAGCTAAGATTATTTTTCTAAAGGATGGTGTTTCAATATGGTGGGTCTAGCAATAGTAACTATTTGACCTTCTACAAGCATGCAAAAAGTGTCCATAACACTAGATCATTCCTAATAGACAATATAAACATTGTACTATCAATCTATGTTGAAAATAAGAACTATCACTAGATAAAACACTTGTAAGTTATCACTCATAAAGCATATGAACAATATAACTAGAAGCAATAACATACATAGCTTGCATTTCAACATTTTTTTTCCCTTTTCCCCTTACTTTTCATGCATCCAGTTTTATATTTTTATTCCTATAGTAGATTTATTGATAATGGTATTGTCAACATGAATAAAACAATAACTTAACATAAAATTAAAGATACATATGCTCCAAGTTTCTACAATCATCATATGTTCCTCAAAAAACAAAGTTTAGAGATTTGCAAACCGAGAGTGTAGTAGGTCCAGTGGGGTGCCTTGGGCATCCCCAAGATTATTGTTTTCACCATTATTGGATAACTCTTAGTGTGGTGTTCCTACATTCCATGTAAAAAAATTCAACTCAAAACTTTCTCCCATTTCTTTTCTATGGGGTGACATCACTCGTACAAAGATATGTTGCTAGCTGTCATATAATCCTTAAACAAAAATTATTTTTAGGTGTACAGAAATTATATTATATTGTATACATTCTTAAAATATCAAAAGACTCATGCCAAATCATTTTTAGACTCAAAAGAATGGCTTAAACAATACAAGGGCGAATCTCTCTAGATTTTTAGCAGTAGTAAAACATAATTATTTAGACCACTTAAACATGTTAGTAATTTTAGCCAATTGTTTTGCATATAGAGGATGGATATTAGTAAATTCAATTTTAAATATGAACGCAATCGGAGTTACAGAACTCTGTATAGAATTTTTCTCGTGAACAACAACATGCTGAAATTTGCAGCTCCGCATATATGTTTCAACTTAAATATCCAAAATGGGTAAAACTTGGTAATTTTTTTGTAAATCGTAAAAAAAAATCTATAAACTTATTTTAACATAGAACAAAATTTGAAAACCAAAACTCAAAAAGAAGCAAAAATAACCAAGAAAGAATCAATAGAAACAAGCAAATAAGAAACAAAATATTTTTGTTGTTTTTGTTTTATCAAAGAGGAAAAACAAGAAGCATACAAGGACCAAATATGAAAGCATAAAATATTTTTTAAACTAAAACTTTATTTTTTACAAGGAATAAAGGTTCAAAAACAAAAGGAAAAAAGAAGCAATAAATGACCAAATAAGACTCAATCAAAATCAAATAAGAAAGAGAATCTTTTTGGTGTTTTAGTTTTGTCAAAGGGCAAAGAAGAAGCAGATAAAAAATAATGAAAAACCAAATAAATAAACATAAAATATTTTTGTATTTTAGTTTTTAGAAACGAGAAGCAAAAGTAAAACCAAATAAAAAAAGCAAATAAAGCATGGTTTCCACAAACATACAAAAAACAACATGAGTTTAAAATAACATTAGTTGAAATTACTTGAAAGAACACGAAGATGCATAGGCATCCCTAAGCTTAGGGTTTTGCTAGTTCTTGTCCTTTACTCCTTCCTGAAAGGATACGGATGTCGCCTAGAGGGGGGGGGTGAATAGGCGATTAAAACTTTTCCTAGAGTGGCTCAACAAAGGCGGAATAAAACTAGTGTTTACTTTGTTAAGCACAACCTAGAAACAACTAAGGTTCACCTATGTGCACCAACAACTTATGCTAAGAAATACAAGCAACAATGTGATAGCAAGATATAGATTACTTCAAGCACGAAGGCTATCACAATGTAAAGTGCATAAGTAAAGAGCTTTGGTATAGAGATAACTGAGGAACGCGGGGACACCGATATTTTACCGAGTTCCTCCCAACATGGAGTACGTCTCGTTTGGAGAGGGGGTGGTATCAAACCACCAATGCCACAAAAGGCCTCCCTTATTCTCTGGTGAATCTCACCCCAATGGGATCGATCCACGCTTCCACTATCGGTGCACTTGTCGGTGGCAACCGGAACCTCTCACAAGGTTGGGGCACAACTCCACAACTTAATTGGAGGCTCCGAACAAACGCCACAAAAGGCCTCAACAAATGCCACCAAGGCCACAATGCCACCAAGGCCACAAAACCGTCTAGGGTTCCAAGAACCCAAGAGGGACAAGCTCCAATGAGTAAATCAAACTAAATCCTCCGAGGAGAACTCAAACCGATGCACCAAATGCAAATGGCAAGAACACCACAAAGGTGCTCAAATCCCTCACTCCCAAGTTCCAACAAAGCTACTAAATCTATTGGAGGAACAAGAGAGGAGGAATCAAAGAGAGACACAAAATCCCCCAAAATCTAGATCCCCAAAGATACACTCACAAAGAGTTGTTTTGGTTTGGTCAAAACGTAGATCTAGATCACCTCCAACAACCCCTCAAATATATGCAAGAATCAATGGAGGGATGTGTAGAAATCAAGCTTAAAGAGTAAAGCAAATGGGGGCAAAGATTGGACAAGAAAGGGAGGAAGAAGTAACCCTAAAAGACAAAGGGGCAAAGCTATTTAAAGAGACGGGCAAAATCTGGCCGTTGGGGTGATTTTTCGGACCGTTACGGTACTACCGGAATTAACCGGTAGTACCGCATGTTCCAGCAGAAAAGCGAAGTAGCAGCGCATCAGGCGAGAGAAACAGCAGGGACACACGACGAGGTGGGCCAGCAGGCTCGGCAGCAGCAGGCGGGGTGGGGCAGGCAGCAGCAGCTGCATGTGGCAGCAGACAGCAGCCGCAGCATGGCAGAGCAGTAGCAGCAGCTGCGGGCCGAGCTGCGGGCGGCGCACGCGGGCGCGAGCGTGGCTGAGCGCGCGAGGCGGGAGCGGGCCCAGGGTGGCAGCTGCGCGCGTGGGGTCGCAGCATGCATGCAGCAGCAGCGGCGCAAAGCAGGCGCGCAGCAAGCGAGGCGGCGCGCGCAGCGCATGGCGGGCCCAGTGCGCAGCGAGCCAGCAGCCGCGCGGGCAGGCGCGCGCGTGCAAGAGAACAGCAGCAGCTCGGGTCAACGCGGCGAAGTAAGCGAGCAAGCGAATCTGGATCTGGGAATAAGAAAAACTGGGCCGGCCGGTAGTACTGGCCCACCCGGGCGGTACTACCGGGCCGCCGGTACTACCGCAAAAAAGGTACCTAGCAAAGCAGAAGGAAAACAGGCTGTTTTTAGGCCCGGACGGGCCGGTACTACCGCTCGGCCCCAAAAACAGACAGACAGACAAATATTCAAACGACAATAACTTTTGACTGGAAGCTCCGATTGATTATCACCAAGTGAGAAAGTATCAAGTAGAATACTGTGATATACCTCACTTGGTGAGAAACCGAAAAGCCGCATAAATCAAAATCGCAACAAGATACAAATGGGAGATCTGATTTTAATGAACAAGAGCTTGTTATGGAGATTACCATAAGCTCTATATCCTCACATGGATAAGACCAAATAACAACCAAATACGATGATGCAAGTATGCAAAGGTTTGAGCTCTCTCCGAACGATGTGACCGAATTACTCATACGAGAGCCCCTCTTGATAGTACGGTTATCTATCCTAAACCCGGTCTCACACACACAACGTGAGACCGGCAAAAGGGAAAACCTATCAAGATTATACCTTTGCCTTGAGCATTCCACTTGAGCTCGATGTAGACGATCTTGACCTTCTCAAGATGGAACGCCTTTCTTAATCCCTCATCATCGACCTCGCATATTGAGCTTGCCCAACATATCTTCTTTGCATTTCATCAACCTTGAAGCCAACACATGCTCCAAGCGATGCCAATGGACAAATCCTACAAGTATAACTTAATACACATATTAGTCCATA
This sequence comes from Avena sativa, assembly GCA_916181665.1. Classification (NCBI taxonomy): domain Eukaryota; kingdom Viridiplantae; phylum Streptophyta; class Magnoliopsida; order Poales; family Poaceae; genus Avena; species Avena sativa. The sequence goes on from OV702284.1 coordinate 385,887,066, forward strand.
AAGATTGTCATTAATTACCAAAACCACACATGGGGGCCCAACATGTTCTTTCAATCTCACCCATTTTGGTAATTGATGACATTCCCTTTAAGAGGGTTTATATAAGGAATATTAATGAATAAAATGGTAATACCAATATCAAACACTACAAAAGTATGTGATATTGGTACCACCACCATATATAGAGCAAACTCCCCTACAATCTATGCATGTGTGATGAACTTGAATTTCATTGCATATATTGCCAATCATTATCAACTTCCTCTATATATACCACATGCTAAGCAACAACAACAAAGATGCAAATGCATGAGAAGCAAATGCACAAGAACAAACTCAATGCATAAACCAACTTCCCTTAAACCCTCTAAAACTTCTCCCCCATTGGCATCGATTGCCGAAATGGGTGACAAGTTCTAGAAGGCAAATATAGTAATAATTCCTCCAAAGGTGTGCCTTCGCACATATCCAATGATGAATACTTGGGAGGGAGTAGAACTATATCGAGGACCCGAAGATTGCAAAAATAAAGTCAAATGATGCAAGCAACTACAAGGTCCGACAAACCAATTTGAAAACAACAAATGAGTCCAAATGGAAACAACAAGATATTATGATATGAGCAAAAGAGCGTTTTAAATAACAAATAGAGAAGCTCCCCAAGGTTTGTGCACAATTCAAAATAAATGTATTGGAATACATAATGCACAAATATGGAATCCTTGCTCCCCCATAAGCATTTAAAACAAAAAAAATGTGAAAGAATGCAAATGAGTATTATTAAATGAATTAGATGAGCTCCCCAAAGAGAATGCACCAATTATGATAATTGCATTTGGGAACGAGGTGAAGGGTTTCGCAGCATAGTAAATCAAAAAAAATTCTACGGATGCGAACGAGAAAGCCAAGATCTAATCTAGGAGATGCAAACAATGAGAGAGATTGGATTATATCTTCATACCCTTGAAGATTCGCACAGCGGAACATTCGTCGGAACTCGCTTCTCCTCCTCGCGATCCGATCCGATCTAGCACCGCAAGTGGCGATGCCTCCGGGAGATGCACACGTGCAGCACCTCGACGTATCCTCCTTCCTCGGTCCAGCAAGTATGATGGAGAGACGGATTGGATCTACAACACGACGGCGCGGTGCAAGTGGTGGAGAGTTTCTGCAGCAGGGCTTCGCCTACACGCAGTCGGGAGGGAGAGAGAGAGGAGGGCAGCAAGGCGGCTAGGCTTGAGGGGAAGGTGTGTGTGTGGGGGGGTGCGCCCCAGCCCTCTATATATAGAGGGGTGGGCGTCAGCCCTAGCCCCTCCCCCAAGCCTAGGCTGGCGGCCAAAGGAGGGAAGAGTGGGGGGCAAGTTTCCCCCCTCCTTCTAGAAGCTCCAATTAGGGTTTCCCCTTGTTTGGCCGGCTGGGCCCTATGGGGCCTTGCGCCCCTGGCCCAATGCGGCCAGGGCACTCCCTCATAGGCCCATGCCCCCTCCCGGCAGGTGGGGCCACGTTGTTCCCCCTCCGGAAGGTTCTAGAAGCTTCCGGTACAATACCGATTAACCCGAAACAATTCCGAACTCCAAAAACTGCATTGCCTTATATGAATCTTATTCTCTGGACCACTCCGAAACCTCTCGTGATGTCTCGGATCCCATCCGAGACTCCGAACAAAAACTCATAAACCAATTATCCAATCTATCCTAGCGTCGAGACACGTTAAGTGTGTGACCCTTCAGGTTCGAGAACATGCAGACATGATCTTCTATCAATAATCAACAGCGGGGTCTGGAAACCCATATTGACTCCCACACATTCATCGATGATCATATCGGATGAACCACGATGCCAGGATTCATTCAATCCCATATATATATTCCCTTCGTCTCGCGATATTTTACTTGCCCGAGATTTGATCGTCGGTACCGTCATACCTAGTTCAATCTCGTTCATAGCAAGTACTTTACTCGTTCCGTAATCCGATATCACTTTGTGATTAACTCCTTAACCACATGATTGCAAGCGGTGTTGATATCGATTACCGAGTGGGCCCGAAGTATATCTCTCCGACTTGGGAGGGACAAATCCCATCTCGATACATACAACCTAACAGGTACTTTCCGATCACCTGAGAGACACCTTTATGATCACCCTCTCATAGGATGACGTTTGATGACCTCAAAGCTTTCTTCCGATACCAGGGAGTTGTATTATCTCATGGTCTAAGGAATACAATATTTGACATAAGAAAAGCTTCGCAAAGATGAACACGATGACACGATCTAATTGCTCCGCTTAGTTTGGGTCTGTCCATCATATCATTCTCCCAATGATATGATCTCATTATTAATCGACAACTCATGTCTATGGTTAGGAAACCTTAACCATCATTAATCAATGAGCTAGTCCATAGAGGCATACTAGGGACACGGTGTTGTTCACAAACCACACAAGTATTAAATTTTCCGCTTAATACAATTCTAGCATGGAATATAAACTTTATCATGAACAAGAATTATAATAATAACATCTTTATTATTGCCTCTAGGGCATAATTCCAACAGTCTCCCACTTGCACTAGAGTCAATAATCTAGTTTACATTTGGCAACAATCTCACACCCATGGCACTAAGGTGTTGATCATTTTTTACACGTGGAAGAGGTTTAGTCAATGGATCTGCGACATTCAGATCTGTATGCACTTTGATAATCTTCAGATCTCCATCTGCTATATAATCTCGGATTATATGAAACTTGCGGTTGATATGCTTGGTCTTTGGATGATATCTTGGTTCCTTAGCGAGTGCTATGGCGCCAGTGTTGTCACACAATATCTCCAGTGGGTCCAATGCACTTGGAACCACGCCAAGCTCAGTGATGAAGTTCCTGATCCAAACTCCTTCACTTGACGCTTCTGCAGCAGCCATGTATTCCGCTTCTACTGTAGATCCCGCGATCATGCTTTGCTTGCAGCTTCTCCAGCTCACAGCTCCTCCATTCAAAATATAAACGTATCCTGTCTGAGATTTAGAATCATCCTTGTCAGTGTCGAAACTAGCGTCGACGTAACCTTTTACGACGAGCTGTTCATCACCCCCATAGACTAAGAACATTTCTTTAGTCCTATTTAGGAACTTTAGGATGTTCTTCATGGCTGTCCAGTGTTCCACTCCTGGATCACTTTGATATCTGCTCGTCAAACTAAGAGCATTGGACACATCCGGTCTAGTACACAGCATGGCATACATGATAGAACCTATGGCCAAGGCATAAGGCACTTTGCTCATAGCTTCTCTATCATTTATCGTAGCTGAACACTGAGCCTTGCTCAATATCTTACCTGACAACATAGGCACTGAACCTTTCTTTGCCTTATCCATTCTGAACCTTTTCAGAACTTTGTCTAGGTATGTACTCTGGCTTAAAGCTATCAGGCGTCTTTGTCTATCTCTATAGATTTTGATGCCCAATATATAAGCAGCTTCACCTAGGTCTTTCATTGAAAAACACTTGTTCAAATAACTCTTCACATCGTTAAGCATGTTAATGTCATTTCCAATGATCAATATGTCATCCACATATAGTACCAGAAATGTCACCGAGCTCCCACTCACTTTCTTGTAGATACAAGCTTCGTAGCAATTTGGAACAAATCCAAAGCTCTTGATCACTTGATCAAAATGAAGGTTCCAACTCCGAGATGCTTGCTTCAGTCCATAAATGGAGCACTGAAGTTTGCATACTTTATCAGCATCCTTAGGATCGACAAAACCTTCGGGTTGCATCATATACAACTCTTCATCAATGTTGCCATTGAGGAACGCAGTCTTGACATCCATCTGCCATATTTCATAATCATAAAACGCAGCAATTGCTAATAAAATCCGAATGGACTTAAACATCGCTACGGGAGAGAAAGTCTCATCGTAGTCAACACCTTGAACTTGTCGAAAACCTTTTGCGACAAGTCGTGCTTTATAGACGGTAACATTACCATCCGCGTCCGTTTTCTTCTTGAAGATCCATTTGCATTCAACGGCCTTTCGGTCGCTAGGAGGGTCCACCAAAGTCCATACTTGGTTTTCGCTCATGGATCCCAATTTCGGATTTCATGTCTTCTAGCCATTTCTCAGAGTCTGGGCTCATCATCGCTTCCTCATAGTTCGTAGGTTCACTCTCTTCTACCAACAAGACAGTCAAGACAGGGTTGCCGTACCACTCAGGAGGGGCACGCGACCTTGTCGACCTGCGACGTTCAGTAGCAGCATCGTCCGAAGCTTCATGATCCTTGTCATTATCTTCCTCTATTGTTGGTGCAGGCGGCACTGGAACAATTTCAGGTGCTGCGCTACTCTCCAACTCAAGAGAAGGTTCAATAACCTCGTCTAGCTCTACTTTCCTCCCACTCACTTCTTTCGAGAGAAACTCCTTCTCAATAAAGGAACCGTTCTTTGCGACAAACACTTTGCCTTCGCTTCTATGATAGAAGGTATACCCAATAGTTTCCTTAGGGTATCCTATGAAGACGCATTTCTCCGCTTTGGGTTCGAGCTTGTCCGGCATCAACTTCTTGACGTAGGCTTCGCATCCCCAAACTTTGAGAAACGACAACTTAGGTTTAGCACCAAACCACAGTTCATACGGTGTCGTCTCAACGGATTTAGATGGTGCCCTATTTAAAGTGAATGCAGCGGTTTCTAATGCATAACCCCAAAATGATAACGGCAAATCAGTAAGAGACATCATCGATCGGACCATATCTAATAGGGTTCTATTCCGGCGTTCAGACACACCATTGCGCTGTGGTGTTCCAGGTGGCGTGAGTTGCGAAACGATTCCGCTTGCTTTAAGATGCGCGAGAAAATCATAACTCAAATATTCACCTCCACGATCGGATCGTAGAAACTTAATCTTTCTGTTATGATGGTTCTCCACTTCATTCTGAAATTCCTTGAACTTTTCAAATGTTTCAGACTTATGTTTCATTAAATAGATATACCCATATCTATTTAAGTCATCGGTAAAAGTGAGAAAATAGCGATATCCACCGCGCGTCGAAACACTCATCGGTCCGCATACATCGGTATGTATGATTTCCAACAAGTCCGTTGCTCGCTCGATCATACCGGAGAACGGGGTTTTGATCATCTTGCCCATGAGGCATGGTTCGCATGTGTCAAATGATTCAAAATCAAGAGACTCCAAAAGTCCATCAGAATGGAGTTTCTTCATGCGCTTTACTCCAATATGACCTAGACGACAGTGCCACAAATAAGTAGTATTATCACTATCTACTTTGCATCTCTTAGCCTCAATGTTATGGATGTGTGTTTCATCCCTTTCGAGATTTAGAAGAAATAAACCATTCACAACAGGTGCATGACCATAAAAGATGTTACTCATATAAATAGAAGAACCATTATTCTCCGATTTAAATGAATAACCGTCTTGCAATAAACAAGATCCAGAAATAATGTTCATGCTCAACATAGGCACATAATAACATTTATTGAGGTTTAAAACTAATCCTGAAGGTAAAACTAAGGAGAGCGTGCCGACGGCCATCACATCAACTCTTGATACGTTGCCAACGCGCATCGTCACCTCATCCCTCGCAAGCCGCCGTCTATATCGTAGCTCCTGTTTCGAGTTACAAATATTAGCAACTGAACCGGTATCAAATACCCAGGCACTAGAACGAGGGCTAGTAAGGAAAACATCAATAACATGTATATCAAATATACCTTTGATGGTGCCAGCCTTCTTGTCTGCTAAGTACTTCGGACAGTTGTGCTTCCAGTGACCCTTGTCCTTGCAATAGAAGCACTCAGTGTCCGTCTTAGGACCAGACTTGAGCTTCTTCTCAGCAGGGGCAACGCATTTGCCGCCTTTCTTGAAGGCCTTCTTTGCACCCTTACCTTTCTTGAAGGTGGGGGGCTTGTTGACCATCAACACATAATTATCCTTTTTGATGTCCACCTCCGCAGCCTTCAGCTTTGCGAAGAGCTCGGTGGTCGTATCAGTGGAACCAATCTGATTGTGAGTCACCACAAAACTTTTGTAGCTGGGAGGGAGTGATTGAAGAACCCTGTCAATCTTGAGCTCCTCTGGAATCTTGCAGTCCAGTTGCTCAAGGCGTTGAGTGTAGCCCGACATCTTAATGGCGTGCTCACTAACGGAACACCCTTCCTCCATCTTGCAGTTAAAGAACTTCTCAGAGATCTAATATCTCTCAGAACGGGCATGAGTCTGAAACATGGTTTTCAGCTCCTCGAGAATCTCAAAGGGCCCGGGATAGTCTTCAAAATGATTTTGAAGGTCCGATTCCATAGCAAACAACATGGTGCTCTTAATCACACCATAATCATCATTGCGCGACTGATAGACAGCTTTCTCATCAGCCGGCGCATCTACAGCAGGGGCGTCACCTAGCGCATTTTCAAGGACATAGTCCTTTTGACCGCCAAAGAGAATGATTCTCAGATTGCGGAACCAATTGGTGAAGTTAGACCCATTGTTTCTAAGCTTTTCCTTCTCAGCAAAAACGTTGAAGTTGAAGTTGGACTTAGCCATTTGATCTACAATATTTGCAAGTACAAATTAGACTATGTTCATGATAACTAGTTCAACTTTTAATCAAATTACTAGATGAACTCCCACTAAATTCAACATCCCTCAAGTTGCTTAGTGAACATGATCAAAATTCACCACACCTAATCCGATCTTCACGAGAAGAGATGTGGTTTCAATGGTGGACAACGAAGTGTCGATCATATCATTCATATGACTCATGTTTAACCTTTCGGTTCATGTGTTCCGAGGCCATGTCTGTACATGCTAGGCTCGTCAAGTCAAACCCAAGTTTTTCCGCGTGTGCAAAACTGGCTTGCACCCGTTGTATGTGAACGTAGAGTCTATAGCACCCGATCATCACGTGATGCTTGGACACGACGAACTTTCGCAACGGTGCATACATAGGGAGAACACAGTTTTATCTTGATCTTTAAGTGAGGAATCATCTTATAATGCTACCGTCGCGATCTAAGCATAATAAGATACATAAAATGATAAACATCACATGCATATAACTTTATGTGACATGGTATAGCCAATCTTCGCGCAATGATCTCCATCTTGTGCGTGCCGACATGATCTCCATCACTCCACCATGATTGCCTCCACCACGAATAGCAACTACAACTATTGCTAACTACTTAGCGATAAAGTGAAACTATTACATGGCGTATAAGAAGTTGACACACATGTCATACACAATTATAAAGACAACCATATGGCTCCTGCCGGTTGTGTACTCATCTACATGCAAGTCATGAAGCATTACAAAACATGATCATCGCATACAATATACACATCACATCTTGGGCCATACCATATCACAGAAAACACTCCCTGCAAAAACAAGTTAGACGCCTCTACTTTGTTGTTGCATGTTTTACGTGGCTTATGGGAGTAGCAAGCTAAGAACGATTCTTACCTACGGAAAGCCACAACGGTGATATTATGGTTGCCAAACTCCGGTGTAAATCCCATGACAACTATAGTGAGAGAAACTGGCATCCACCAGCCCCATGTGTGGAACAAGCCACACGTCAAGTGTGGAGCCGGTCTCGCGAACGACGTCGCGTCAGGTTGGCTTGGACCGCTTCAATCTCACTATCCCGCGTCATAAGAAGAACAAAAACAAGAGGCTTGCAACAGAAAACATCAACGCCCGCAACAACCATGTTGCGTTCTACTCGTGAAACACATCTACGCATAGATCTAGCTCTGATACCACTGAAGGGTTTCGCAGCATAGTAAAACAAAAAATTTATACGGATGCGAACGAGAAAGCCAAGATCTAATCTAGGAGATGCAAACCACGAGAGAGATTGGATGAATCTTCATACCCTTGAAGATTCGCACAGCGGAACGTTCGTCGGAACGTGGGTGATGTAGTCGTACTCGCTTCTCCTCCTCGCGATCCGATCCGATCTAGCACCGCAAGTGGCGATGCCTCCGGGAGATGCACACGTGCAGCACCTCGACGTCTCCTCCTTCCTCGGTCCAGCAAGTATGGTGGAGAGACGGATTGGATCTACAACACGACGGCGCGGTGCAAGTGGTGGAGAGTTTCTGCAGCAGGGCTTCGCCTACACGCAGTCGGGAGGGAGAGAGAGAGTAGGGCAGCAAGGCGGCTAGGCTTGAGGGGAAGGTGTGTGTGGGGGGGGTGGTGCGCCCCAGCCCTCTATATATAGAGCGGTGGGAGCCAGCCCTAGCCCCTCCCCAAAACCTAGGCCGGCGGCCAAAGGAGGGAAGAGTGGGGGGCAAGTTTCCCCCCTCCTTCTAGAAGCTCCAATTAGGGTTTCCCCTTGTTTGGCCGGCTGGGCCCTATGGGGCCTTGTGCCCCTGGCCCAATGCGGCCAGGGCACTCCCTCATAGGCCCATGCCCCCTCCCGGCAGGTGGGGCCACGTTGGTCCCCCTCCGGAAGGTTCTAGAAGCTTACGGTACAATATCGGTTAACCTGAAACAATTCCGAACTCCAAAAACTGCATTGCCTTATATGAATCTTATTCTCCGGACCACTCCAGAACCTCTCGTGATGTCCCGGATCCCATCCGAGACTCCGAACAAAAACTCATAAACCAATTATCCAATCTATCCTAGCGTCGAGACACGTTAAGTGTGTGACCCTTCGGGTTCGAGAACATGCAGACATGATCTTCTATCAATAATCAACAGCGGGGTCTGGAAACCCATATTGACTCCCACACATTCATCGATGATCATATCGAATGAACCACGATGCCAGGATTCATTCAATCCCATATATATATAACCTTCGTCTCGCGATATTTTACTTGCCCGAGATTTTATCCTCGGTACCGTCATACCTAGTTCAATCTCGTTCACAACAAGTACTTTACTCGTTCCGTAATCCGATATCACTTTGTGATTAACTCCTTAACCACATGCTTGCAAGCGGTGTTGATATCGATTACCGAGTGGGCCCGAAGTATATCTCTCCGACTTGGGAGGGACAAATCCCATCTCGATACATACAACCTAACAGGTACTTTCCGATCACCTGAGAGACACCTTTATGATCACCCTCTCATAGGATGACGTTTGATGACCTCAAAGCTTTCTTCCGATACCAGGGAGTTGTATTATCTCATGGTCTAAGGAATACAATATTTGACATAAGAAAAGCTTCGCAAAGATGAACACGATGACACGATCTAATTGCTCCGCTTAGTTTGGGTCTGTCCATCATATCATTCTCCCAATGATATGATCTCATTATTAATCGATAACTCATGTCTATGGTTAGGAAACCTTAACCATCATTAATCAATGAGCTAGTCCATAGAGGCATACTAGGGACACGGTGTTGTTCACAAACCACACAAGTATTAAAGTTTCCGCTTAATACAATTCTAGCATGGAATATAAACTTTATCATGAACAAGAATTATAATAATAACATCTTTATTATTGCCTCTAGGGCATAATTCCAACACAAGGTGGATAGTCATGGACTCCTCACTCATCTAAATTCATTTAACAATACAAGACATGAAAGAACAAATATGAGTGTCCGAAAATGCAAACAAGAGGAACAAGCACTCATAGGAAAATAAATTTGGAAGCCACCGAAGAATCAAAAGGAATAGAAAGGTGGTCTCCAAGGATTAAAAATCAACTAAAATTATCTTCTCATATGTGTATATGTCTCTAAGTGGAAAATATCACAAAGACATATTCCAAAGAAGAAAAATGCACACATAAAGAAGATTATACAATAAAGCACATGAAAGGCAAAAATGAAGTCATAACATATATCAATAAGATTTTTGCTTCAAAGCATGGCCAAAGGCTCACATATATCTTATTGTACATAATGGACTTCAAACACAAACACACTACGTATATTACACCTATCACCAAGGGAAAAGGAGAAAGTTGAAATATATGAAGAAAGGCAACAAGTATCATAATAGAAAATAGACTAGCAAAATCTCACTATTGCATATGAGAGAAGTTGAGGAAATGATAGGCAATAAAATTGCTAGATTGAAATATTTGGGATTGGAGGATCATGTGCATGATTTTGTATAGTCCCAACTACATGTACTCATCTCAACTTAAACACATATACACTAGAGAGTCCTCTTAAAACCATGGCTAGAACTACAACAATTACAAATACATTAATTCATGATAGAAGGCAACCGACAAACGGTTGGAATCAAGATATGTGAGCATGAGAAAGAGATACTTGTTACCGAGGTAGGATGTAGAGGATATGAATTCGTTGATCATCCTATAGCTTGCCTCAAATTTTCTTCTAAGCATCACTTCTTCAAAATTGAGAGACAAGCGTCCAATATATCTCCAATGTACCTAAAACACATTTAAGTACAAAATGGTCCCCAAACTTATTGGGTCCAAAGTAGTTAGAGAAATACAATACATAGGAGAGACTCCACATAATTATGTGCACATTGATATGAAATTGAATTTCATGCACAACTTAGCCGATGGGAATTGGTGGAGTTTCCCCTATATATTGGATCAAAGAAAGCAAACATGCCTTAATATAAACATATAGTAAATATGCATGCATAAAGCTTTCAAGAACCAAAAGGAGATACAATTTGAACAAAAACACCAAGTAAACCGAGATGGCACACACAAGAGTGTGACAAGACAAGCGGTGTCCAAATTGTATCAAAGAACCAATTCAACACATGAACGATCACAAGTTCAACAAATGAACTAGGCTAAGGCCAAAAGAGCAAAAATAGATAGAAATAAAATTGCTCAAGGATTTATCTCATTCTAAAATGGTCAAATCAAGAAGCAAGGAATGAGACAAAACCAACTCCCAAAAGGAGAAATGTTCCAACAAGAAACCAAACTCCCCAAACTTCTCATGATGGCACAAAATACCAAAATGAAAAGATTGAGGTTCCAAGCACATAAAACCCGATATGGACCAAACAAAGAAGCATAAATATGAGTGTTCTAAATAATATAGGTGATCTCCCCCATAGATAGTGCATTATGTAGGATTTTCCTTTTAAATGCAAAATGCACACAAATGGGATCATCACTAGTCCCTACGATAAGTAAAACACAAGAGGATATCAATAAAATAAGAAGATCCACAAGAAGCAAGGAAGGCTTGGGAGACAACACAACACATTTTCTTGGCCAAAGATAGGATAAAATTAAGTAAGGCCAAAGTGAATATGATCAATAAATTCTACCTTAAATTGAGTACTCATTGTCCAAGGACAATAAATATTGGGAATAATTCTCCCTAGGTAGTTCATACGGATATCCAAGACCATATACACACAACAAGAAGCATATAACTAAATATAAGAATTGAGAATGATACTTCAAACAAGATTCTTGGTAGCTTCCAATAGTCACACAATCACTAGTGATTAGAGTAACTTGAAGAAAATGGTTTCCATGCGAATATAAATATCTAAATATGAGGAAACACATACCAAGAACCATTCTCATATACAAGATCCAACATAAGATCAATAAAGCCATTAAATAAAATTGGAACTTGTATGAGCAAATGTGTCACATAGGCGCTAGATAATTATCAATATCAATTCTAAGTGACACAACCTCGAATATTCACATTTTCTAGGATTGTAATATGCACTAAGCATATGACTCCCCCATAATGTGACACTCCCATAAAAACCAACACGAGGCAAAATAATACAAATAGAGATAATTAATGGACATTATAAAATTAAATTTCTCATGAGAATTATACCACATAGAGACTAGACAATAATCCAATATAAATACTAGGTGGTATTCCTCATGTACACACATTTTTAGGATTGTGGAATGCCCAAGCATAACACTCCCCCAAAATGGGATAATCCATTAATCTCTCACAAGAGGCAAATAAGATAACAAATATAACCAAGTAAGGCTCAAACACAAGAAACACACATACATGGAGTGCCACCTAATCATAAAAAAATATACTTGATATCTCAAGATAATTAAGTGGAAAGCACAACATGTACAAAAGCGTGGAAGATACAAAACCAAAACATGCACAAGGGGCGAGTAACTTTCAATGTAATGAGTTAAGCATATGTTACCGCAAGGAGGAACATTAGGAATATAATATAATCATGATAATCCAAATGGCTTGGCTTGAAAAATATAATAATGAAGATCCCTTAAATCTTCATGATGTAGCCAAGTCTCCAATGCCCTCCAACAATACCTATTGACCAAGTTTTGGCTTGTTGGTCCCCAACCAAGTTGGGTCCTAAGAGGTTAGTCACAATAGGCTTGGCAACCCAAATGGTTCTTTTCTTGAACCCACATTGAGCACCAACAAACTTGGCAAACACATTGCCAACCTCATCCTTATAAAGTGAATAAGCATCATCAATTAAGATAGGATTGGATGAGGAGATACCAATAGTGCATGCGGAAGAAATGTTCCCCTTCTCACGGCATATGTAGCAAGTTCTACTCTTGCCATCTTTCTTCTTAGGTGAAGCCACAACTAGAGGAAGATCTCGAGTAGTCCTCTTAGGAAGAAGCCCATTAATGACTTGAGGTGGAGCTTGAGGCCGCTTCTCTTGTTGCTTCACATTAGGATACTTCTTCTTCAATGGGCAAGATCTAACATGATGCCCTTCTTCCTTGCACTTGAAGCAAACAATTTTGGCCGGATTCTTGACTTGATGTTGGCCATTCTTCTTGTTGTCCTTGTGCTTCAACATGATAGTGGACTTGTTCTTGACATTGGAGTTGAATCCAAGCCCACTCTTGTCATTGGGGGATTTTTGCACACTCAAGATTTTGTTGAGTGTGGCCTTCCCTTGATGACCCTTTTTCAAGTTATTCTTCAAAGAAGTGACTTGAGCCTTGAGCTCTTTGATTTACTCTACATGGTTAGTTTCAATACAAGTGCTAGAGGAAGTAGATGCTACATTGTTAGAGCAACAAGGCATGGAATGTAATTCATCACGAGATATATCATGGTTGTGAGAGGATGAATTACAAGGACTAGCACATGGCAATATAACATTTGGAGTAGATATCGTGCTAATGTCCACATGAGGCCCACACGATGTTACCTTTGACATGATGGCCTCATGAGCCAACTTTAGCTTACCATGGGAGACTAGGAGATCCTCATGCGAGCTTGAGAGCTTAACATGGCTTTCTTCTAATTTCCCATAGTTGCTAGTTAGCAAAGCAAGTTGAGCCTTTAGCTCAACATTCTCCTATCAAGATTATACCTTTTCCTTGAGCATTCCACTTGAGCTCGATGTAGAAGATCTTGACCTTCTCAAGATGGAACGCCTTTCTTAATTCCTCATCAACCTCGCATATTGAGCTTGCCCAACATATATTCTTTGCATTTCATCAACCTTGAAGCCAACACATGCTCCAAGCGATGCCAATGGACAAATCCTACAAGTATAAGTTAATACACACATTAGTCCATAAAGATTGTCATTAATTACCAAAACCACACATGGGGGCCCAACATGTTCTTTCACTTCCTCATCACATCATGTTTCTCATCTCAAACAAAGACATATTTTCATCTTCATGATATTTCAATGCTAAAAATGGTTAGTTCTCAAAACAAATGATATAATAGATTCTACCAAGATGCAAACTCTAGTAATTATTGGGAAACCATTTATTCAAGAGGCAAATATATACAAATGAAACATTTTTTTTATTTTGTTTTGTTATGGGAGAAGTTTTATTGATATAGAATGTGCAATGGTTCCATTGCCATGAATAACACATGGTCAAGGTTGACCCCAACTTCTCCAATGCTCATCCCTCTCATTTACTTTCACAAATTTTATTTTTAGTTAAAATCTTAAACTTAATGTTTCATAACAGTAGCTAAAGTTATTTTATATGTTACAAAGATATCAAGGTGTGCTAAAACTGAATAGTATTTGAAAGCATATGGAGCACACCATAAAACACATAACCATTGGCATTTAAGTCTAACTTTCTTCCTATGCATCGGATTGTATATATGAATAAATAACCTATAGAACCAGAGGTGTAGTTGCAATACAAGCCATGGGATGGATGCCCCTTTGATCCAAGGGCTCTTGGCACCTATAGAACCTTCCTATGGCTCCCCTTTGTCCATTGGGAGCTCCTTGGTTCGTGAATTGGCCGAATCCTTAAAGTGTGGGTATAGTTGGAGTCAATCACATCACAAACTCTTGGAATCCCGAAACTGCTTCTGTACCCCTTAGTAATCCGGTGCTAAAAGTCATGTCCGGACTCCATTTGAGGCAAATTTTATTTCTAAGATCGTAAAAGTAAAATTCCTTGCAATTTTAATGTTTTGAATTTTTCTATTTGATGCCATCTTCACGGGCTGCCGTGAAAATCTTAGAAAAAATGTTCTGCAAGGACAGATTTCAGAAAACTACGAATTTCACCGCAATGACCGGTTTCCTTACATATTTGCATATTTCCTACAAAACAAAATGTGAAACAAGAACGTGTAAACTTTTTCAACTATTAGTAGGTTAGTCCCAATAAATATACTCCCTCTGTCCAAGAATAGATGTCTTAGGTTTAAATTTTGGATGAATCTATATACTAGATAATGTATAGATTCATCCAAATTTTAACAAATTTGAGACATCTATTTTGGGACGGAGGGAGTATTAAAGTCCATATGTGGCGACAATGACGGGGAAGGCGCGCGGGCAGGGCCACGGTCATCAAGTGGGAGCTATTTCATAGACTTATCGGTAGGATAACTAGGTGCAACTGTCTGGGCTGTCACAAAATGATAACTATTAGGATTATTTAGGGTTTCCAAAACCACAACCAAAGAAAGTTTCTCACAAAACTAAAAAATATATATTTAAATTGGACCATTTTGAAGCATTTTGAGTTTTTGTCACTTTTGCCCTGTATTAGTTAAAAAATATGAAAATTTCCAAGAACTCAAGGATTTCTTATTATTTTTAAACTTTTCCAACTTTTGCTGAAAATTTAAAAAATCATTATTTTCGCAATCTAATGTAATTACTCCGTGCAATTTTGAGCTTATTTGCCAATCTGTTTTGAAGTTTGCTTAGTTTTTGTCTGTTTGGAAAATTTATCTTCTCAACAGTTAGTGCTTTGTGATAAATTTTTCATTTTTTTGAAATGGGGATGCCCCGGCCTATGCATCGATTGATGTGTAGGGGTTCGTAGCATGGAAAACAAAACATTTCTACCGTATGAACACACACAAGCCAAGATCTATCTACTAGATTGCAACAACGAGTCGATTAGAGTGCTCACCCTCGAAGATTCCAAAACGGTTAACAAGAGCAGATTCTCGTGGGTGATGTAGTTGTTCACTTGCCGATCTCAAGATCGCGTAGACGATACTTCCGGCGCCGCGTTTCGGCAGCGCTCCCGTAGTCGGTTACACGTTCGGTACTCGATGAAGACCTTCCTCTCCCTTGTTCCAGCAGGCAGCGGAGGTTGTAGTTCTCTCCTCGCGATTCCGGCAGCACGACGGCGTGGTATCAGAGTTAGAGGGGAAATCCCGCAGGGCTTCGCCTTAAGCCAAAGCAGATTATGGTGGAGTAGTAGGGTTTCCCCGGCGTCTAGGGTTTAGAAGCCAGAGAGGAGGAGCTGGAGCTGGCGGCGACTAGGGCGGCGACGAACCGGCGGCGGCGCAGGCGGCAGCGGCTTGGTGGGGTGGGGCTTGTGGTGGTCTTGGGGGCACCCCCTCACATCTATTTATGAGAGGGAGGGGCAACTTTGGAGAGGGAAGTTTGAATCCTACCCCAACTCCCTCTCCTTCTAGGCGCGTGGTGGAGGGAGAGAAGGATTCTCTCCTTCCTCCACCAGGAAATATTGTCCTAGTTTAACTTTTCAAACTTGCCTTTTGACTTTCAATTTTGGAGTTTAATTTCTTTCTTTTAAATGCCCAGCCAAGTGACCTAGGACATGATGCAATCATTCCACTTAGTCATGACACATTCATGTACCCTTCCCCTTCCGGTCCGGTGAACCTTCTAGACCCTTCTAGATCATTCCGGTGAAAACACCGGAATCATTTCCGAACTCCGGAATTGGACTTTCCTTATATGAATCTTATTATCTAGATCATTCCGGATCTCCTCGTGATATCCTGGATCCCAATAGAGGAATCTGGAAATTCATATGGCTCCCACATATTTCTATGATTACTTTGCGATCGAATAAACCATTTACATACGATACCAATTTCCCTTTGTCTCGCGATATTTTACTTATTCGAGGTTTGATCGTCGGTATCTCTGCATACCTAGTTCAACCTCATTACCGATAAGTACTCTTTACTCGTTCCCGTGATATGTGATCCCTTGTGAACCAGGCACATGCTTGCAAGCTAATTGGATAACATTCCACCGAGAGGGTCCAGAGTATATCTATCCGTCATATGGATGGACAAATCCCACTCTTGATCCATGTGCCTTAACACATACTTTCCGAACACTCAATGCCATAGCCACCCAGTTACGGTGTGGTGTTTGATGTCATCAAAGTATCCATCCGGTGATGGTGATTAACATGATCTCATGGTCGAAGGAATTAGGTTACTATGTATCAGAAAGCTTATAGCAAACAAACTAATGAAATGAATTGATCTTTATGCTACGCTTATCTATAGGAGTATGTCCATCACACCATTCTCCTAATGATATGATCTTGTTGTTAATAACATCTCAATGTTCATGATCAGGAAACCATGATCATCTATCAACCAACAAGCTAGTATTATAAAGGGCTTTACTAGGGACTCTAATTAGTTTACAAATAACACAAGTATTAATGTTTCCGGTTAATAAAATTATAGCATGAATGTAAACATTTATAATAAACACAAATATATAATAATAACTACTTTTATTATTGCCTCTAGGGCATATCTCCAACATGATGCATGCAGCCTTCTTTATTGCCTTATCGAAGTTCAAATATTCTTACAACTCATGGGTCACACAAAGTGGAAACGTGGATCATCCACTAAAAAAAGATAAAGGAAAAACAAAATGCAGATCCATCAGGATGCAATCCTAGAAACAGGCCGCCAGCTGCACTGGTTTAACAAATCCCATGCTACCATCTCCAAATGGTTGCACCCATAATCCGTGTCTGGCTGCTGCTCCTCCGGCTAGAGAAAATACCACGTATGGATCCAATGCGTAGTTCGTGGGATAACCTGCAAGAAAGAAGATTTCAAAAATTTATTAAACACAAAGTCATTCTTCGTTGTCCATAAAGCCCACAATAAAGCACATGCACCCACTCGGATTTGTACTTTCTCTTCTCTACAAACCCCCTTCAGCCAATTGTTAAACATATTGGAAATGCTACTAGGAGGTGTAATATTGAAGGCAATATGAACAATGCGCCACATAGTTTTGACCAAGGGACATTGGATAAAAACATGTTCAATTGTTTCATCATCATTGCAAAAGCAGCATTTTGTATCTCCTTGCCAATTTCTCTTCTTTAAATTATCTTTTGTGAGGATGACTTTGCAGTACAAGAACCACATGAAGATTCTTATCTTTAGTGGAACCTTAATCTTCCAAATATACTTTCTAAGGAAAGGTGTATGGCCGTTCATTAGATCCAAATACATAGATTTTATTGTAAAACCTTTTGTATTTGTTAAATTCATCATCTTGGTCACTTAAATTAATGTGCGTTAGCCTTTCCACTAGATGCAGCCACCGATTCCACTTGTTTCCATTTAGAGCTCTTCTAAATTGGATATTGAGAGGATTATAAGAGAGAGTTTCGGCCACTATGACCTCTTTCCTCTGAACTATGTTGTAAAGTGATGTATATTGCTTAGCAAGAGGGCTGTCTCCTAGCCAAGAATCTTCCCAAAAACGCGTTTTTTTCACGATTGCCCACCTCAAAATGACCTCTACTGAAAAAGTCATCTTTAACGCTCATCAGGCCTTTCCAAAAAGCCGAGTCCGAAGCCCGCTCTTTCACTTGAGAGAGGGTTGTATTTTGAAGGTATTTCTTATGAATCAGCTCATAATATACCCCCTCACTGTTAAGAATCTTAAAAAATCACTTTCTAAAAAGACACTTATTTTTCAGATCTAGAACATTAATTCCTAGACCCCACTGATCTTTTGGTCTACAAATAATATCCCACTTAATAAGTCTATACTTATGTTTGTGATAAAAAGTTCTTAAGTTGTGGTTCAGCGATATTTGTATTAACTGATGTACTAGCCAACTGAATCAAAAGTCCGAACTCATGGGAAGAGCCAGACTATTATATTCTCAATACTCTACCTTACATGCTGCAGAATCTTTATTTTATACCGCGTGAGCATAGTCTTCAACTTTAAACCTTTTGGCTCTGATACCATATTATGTGATGCACTTGCCAACTCAACCAAAAATCCAAACTCGTTAAAAAGGACAGACAATATATTAAATTGTCAACAATTGTTGTTGCGATAGAACAACAATAAATAAATAAATAAGCTTTCCTAGGTTATACAACAAGTGTTGTGCTAGCTAACAATAAACAGATGTCGCATTAAAGATTCTGTTTATTTTTTGTGAAGATCGATCATAGCCAAATGTTACTACATCCATCATGGTCAAATCGATGGTCACTAGACGAGCAAGCGCAGACAAGTAGCATGGTTGCATGGACCCCCAAAAGTGCAAACTTCTATCACAACTTGGGCAATTGTTAGTGGAGGACCGATTAATTAATTATGTACTACCATATGTTTGTCTTTTAAGATGGCACCTCTGGTGCGCTTGCGACCTGCCTGGCTGTTAATCAATTGTGTGTTCACAAATCACAATTGCCCTTCGAAATGTTTACGGGCATATGTGTAAGTTTGTACCCACCGCTTAATTAATGAATGCTGCATCGGGGTCTAGAAAGACCCCATTATCCTTTCCAAAAAAAAAATCACAATTGCAAAAGGTACTTCGAGCCGTAAATTATTCACCAGTCCATGAGGCATCGCTTAGTTTATGGTGATTGGTGCTTGATGCTGGTCCCATACACGCAAGTCGGTCGCTCGATCTACAGTCAGTCTGATGGTTATTACCGTGCTGTCTAGATGACAAGACGACGTACTTCAACTCTTCAACTCTCTGCCGTGCGCTCTGTTGCACATGCAAATGGTTAGGTTAATCAACGTTGTTAATTAGTACTATATGCCTCAGGGTATAGCTATGGGCCTATGGCACAACTTATGCAATCATATGTGGAGGGACCTAGTAGTTGTCAAGTAATTGACACGTGCGTGTTAAAAAAGATATGACGCTATGTTAAGCTTAGTTCAGAAGACAACACATATGGTGTATGCATATTATTCGGTTGCTGATTTAATGCATTGATCTTGATCTTTCAACAAGAAGCAGTGTAATAATCACTAAAAGAGAAAAGATATTATCCGATCCTGCAAATACCGTCGTCAAAAAACCTGTCAGGGCGACGGAGTTCTCAGACGATCCTTGCGACTTTTGACTCCCGACCGACACAAAGAATACACGCATGGACCAAAATCCTCCATCATTCTACATCTTTCCATATAGATGCATGGACATATTTGTACAAGAAGACCAAATTAGTTATACTATTGCAACGTCGGATCGATCAGATGAATGTTACACAATAGCTAAATTACACGAAATAAAGTTAATTATACTGTGATTTAAAAAACGTAACTTGGAACACTAAACTGTATTGCAATAGTATTGTATATATATGGCCAACAAAAGAAAACTTTGACCACTGATAGTGTTCTTCAGACTGAGAACTTGAAAATCATATATGCATAGTACATATATGATGGGGAGACTAACGTACATAGTACGAGTATCTACCCACTGATTACGTGACCACTAACTCATATTAGTCGGCGCACCTACCAACTGATCATGCATGAGTCATTGGTCCACTAATTAACGATAGTAGTCTATATATAGTTTAAGTTAACCGTAGTTAGGGTCGTACTATAGATGAGGTTGGAGGACTGTGAGTGGGTCTCCCGCCTTAGCTAAGTTGTCTGAACCGTACCTCGTCATGCAAAGATATTAGACAACTTTAGGACATTACACTTTAGACCCTGAAAATCTTAAATAACTTAAGTTTTGTAATAAGCCGACTAAAATTAATGAAGTATCACGCCCCTCTTGCGCAACCGTGTGAATTTGTGATACACGATGCATCGTTCAAATACTGTACTGTACCAGCTAATATAAGCGGCTGGGGGCTGGACCGGCTAAGCGTACTGTATATGAATATCGAACAGTGCACGACTAATGATGGAGCATGCGATGATAACTGATAATGGCAGTTTATTATTGTAGACGTTGAGCACTCGTAACTAACTGTACTGTATACGCTAGCTACGTATATGTGTAGATGTACTCGTGAAAAGAACCCAACAGAAAATGAAGAGAGAAAACGACCGAAACGTAGTTAATTTGCAGGCGAGGTCCACGTTGCTCGTCGTCCGCGTCAAACGGTCTTACGCGCTGACGAGCAACGACGGCGAACGTTAGATACTGTCGGCGAAACCGTTGGTGTGCATGTGACCGACACATACGGAGCAGGCTATATGTACGTATATCTCTATTTCACGAGTTATTTCTACACATGTTTCACTTATTAGGAGAATACGGTAGTTGCATATAGCTTTGGATGCACGTAGTTACTCTTTTTTCTACCCTCTCCAATCATTCCAACAACTTTATCTAGATACATATGCATCTATACTAAATATTTAACTACTTTCTTTCTCTTAAAATAAATACCAAAAATTTATCTAAATTTAGATTTATCATCTAGACATATTTAAAAAAAAATGTACATTTATTTTGAGACGGCGAGAATAAATACATACTAATCTAAATAAAGTTGAGTTTATTAATATGGATCGGAGGGAATAAGAAAACAATTACGCATAGTTACTCTGATTTCTGATGAGGGGACGTGTTAATTAATCGTTAGCGAGCGCAAAAGTTGCCGAGTTAATTAAGGTACTACATCGACTCGTCAACTCGTTGTCTCTTTGTTACGTCGACTCGTTGTCTCTTGTAGCTGGACAGCTCAGTAATAACCACAGCGGGTTGAAATTAACACAAGCAGATCCATGGACGTAACGGCCGGACCAACACCATGTCACCACAGATATCACGATAAAAGCCAGACGTCGAATATACCGATCAACTTGCAGGCAGCTGGCGTCTCGGTCGTCATTGCCTCCATTCTGTGAGGCTACTCCATTTCTTTTTCAGGCAGAGTATGTATATGTGCTTCAACGACGTTCCTCCACGCATGAATTATTGCCCCAATGTGATGTAAGCTAGCTTGAAATAGGTTCTATCATTTGGTCATGATCGATCTTAAATGAGACGGGGAATATTTGATGTGACATTGTTGTCCTTTTTTCAAGAAACCTTTTTAGGTATGAGTATAATTTTATGATGGACACAACCTGCTTTTGCCCGAAAATAATAGTTCACTAGTTCTTCTCCGAAAATGGTGATTTTCCGTAGGGTTATGCATATGGTTTGAGTGCATCAACAAGATGTTACCCGCAAGACCATATGTGTTGAAATAAATTGTCAGCTCTTTCCATCAGTTCGGACTTTTGGTATTACAACATAAGGTCATAGGATCAAATCTACGTACTTTGAGTGTTGGAATATTGCGACACTCCAAACACGCGTCACAATAGGCCAAAAGACAAACACGTAGGGTGGATGTTTGAAAAAATTGCCTAACCTCTTTCCATCAGTTTAGACTCTTGGTTGTGTTGGCTAGTGTATACAATTTAATAATATGGACCAAGCTGAAAATGGAACAAACAATTGTATGTGGATGGATCAAATGTAGTGGGAGTAGTGCTTCGTCGTAATGCAAAAAAAGAAGCAATTGCAGCTTGGCATGCCCTATGCAGAATATCCTAAATGCAACGAGTACTGAAAGCTATGGCTATACTCAAAAGGTTTGGAATTGCTAGAGCAACTTGGATGTGGTCATATTACCATTGAATCAGATTTTCTTGAACTAATCAAAGCTTTTAATGGAGTGATTGAGGTATGAAGTCTATATTCAGTAATTATGGTAGAGTGTTTCTCAAAAGCTAGTTCTACGAAGGACATTTCTTTTTGATATTGTCAAAGGGAAGCAAATTAGGTGGCTCAAAATCTGGCAAGGAATGCATTTAATTCCAATGATAATTTAGTTTGGGATGGAAATCCTCCTGCTTTTATTTTGCTAGATGTAATTCTCGATGTAACAATTATATCTTCTCAACAAGAGCCACCACACATTCCCTAAAAAACAAGATGTAACCCACACACAAAAAAGAAGAAGAGCAACCTTTTTTTACCAAACTATAGCCAAAGTTTGGCCACACTTTGTGAAGCCAAAATTTGGCAATTTGACATGCGTTTGGTTTTTGGCATCCTATAGCATTGCCACACTTACCCATTATATGTTATAGAGTAGTTTTCACTTGCCATATGTAGGCTTGGCAAAGTGTGGTTGGGAAACAAACATGCCCTTAGTCTAGAAAAGTAAAATCCTAGTCTTGTGCTTGCTCATGCATATTGATTATCCGATATTTGAGGTATAGAAAATAATTGAATTCACCTACAACCTCCGATTCGATTTAATGGTCAGGTTTGGGCAAGGTTTAGGAAAAAATTACGGTGCTCCAAGATCATGATGGGTGATGATGTCCCCAACCTTGGCAAAAGTTGCTCCAACAACGTTGGAGAAGGTAGCGCCGCCAAGAGGTCAAGGGGTAGGCCGGCTGGTTGGCCACTTCCATGACGACGTTGGTCCAACCAATTTCGCTAAGGTGGTCATGTCACCTAGATTGGATTTGCTTCCAATTCCATGATGGCTTCCGTCCCTACCTTGGCACCATCTCGAGAACCATCACTCTCCAGACAAACATCGATGCAGCTGGATGATCAGGCTGAAGGATGTGAATGTTAGGGTTTCCATGGACCAAGTTGGCCATCCTTTGTTATTGCTCACCAAATCAAGATCAAATACTTCTTGGCCTTTGAGGTCATGTAGGGTTATATCTATAAGGTCACCTTTTTTAGACTACTCCATGACTGAGGTGGTCAGGAAGTGCCCCAAGCACGATACAGCCCTTGCAATGATCGACGAGTGAAAGGTTTTGATGATGTACTTGATGGTTCTTATTTGTCTTGTCTAGTAAGTATGCGTGTCGTCTGAACAATCATACGTTGTCTGAACAATCACATGTGTTGTGAGCTTGGTACTATCGTCTACGGTTCTGCTATAATGCGGTCTAGTTTTATATGGTAGCTTAAAACGCCCTTGAGCTCCGTTGAACTTCATGGTAAAAGCAATGTTCTCGACGCAGAAGTTGTTTCCGACAACGTTGTCGTAAAGTGTTCCATGCTACTGAAGGCATTGTTTTGGACCCCAACCACTACCTGGGATGGTCAGTGTGCGTGGGTTTGTGTATGATTGTAAGTGCTGTAGTTTATCGTTCTACGAGTGGCGGACTTCTTCTACTAGTAGTATTTTGAATTTTAGTTGTGTGCATATTGAAAAAGCAGTGCTGTCCGATGGACCTTGAGCAAACGGAGCAATACATCCAGCACCTTACTGCGAGAACTTCACGTGTGACACGTATATCACAAGGAAGGTGGACAGAACTCGTCACTTACTCCCTCCGTTTAGAAATACTACCTTCGTTTGGGATTATAAGTCCCGCGCGGATAACTAGGTTGTCAATTTGAACAATAAAATATAAATAATATAGCATAAAAATTATATTATTAGAAACTTTAGAGGTTATATTTTTTAATGGTATAACTTTTATGATATATAAGTTATATTTTGTTGATCAAATTAACAACCTAAGTATGCGCATAGGACCTACAATTCCGAACAGAGGGAGTATAAGATGTTTTAGATTAGTGAAGCTAATATATTTAGATATTTTTTAACGTATAGATTTAAATAAATATAGCTAAAAGATATTTAGATATATTTCCGTCACATACCTAAAATATCTTATATTTCTAAAGAGGGAGTAGTCATTTAGGTTCAGCTTTGGATTTGCAAATTTTCGTCCGTGCAAAGGATGCCTAGCAGCCTTGGCACACGCAAATGGATCGCATGGCCGATTGACCAAGTCGCGCGCACACAGGTGAACTCTCCCATTTGGCCACTTTCCGATCGTCTCGATGGAGCTGTAGAAATTCAGCAGAGTACTAGAGGGAAATCATTCTGTCTGACAGCTGAGCATCCCTCGTGCACAGATGCCACCGTCCCGATGTTGTGACACTGTGATCTCCAACAAAACATCGATTCTTGCCACGGCCGCGTAATTGGAGATCGATTCTTGCCAATACAAACTCTCTAGTAACAAGATGGTTGCTTTATTTATAAAGCGATACGTGTTTCAAGGAGTAGCAATGGATGAATTTCAGCGACTTCGAGGACTTGCTTCGGTGCTTTACCCTTTCCAAAACTTAAAAAGGACAACTTCGTCTTTTGTTTATCCCTAATCCCCTATTAATTGCATTGGCCGCTCAGATTCAAATCCACACTCTATTACCCACCGTATACTAGTATATTTCTATACGGGGATCGATGTAGCTACCCGGTGGGTGAGAAAAAAAGACATGAGCGCCGCAAGACGTGGAGGCAGAGGCAGAGCCGCCATTTAGCGTGGAAATGAACAACCCGTTTTGTTGTTGGATGCCACAATGAAGACGAAGCTGGTACGCGCCTTGACGCCGCTATGTCCAGCCGTCGCTGCCGAGCATGCACCACTGCTCTAGCCAGCCGCTGCATATACACCTTGATGCCATTGCCTAGGCCACACCACCACTTATGTAGCCGAGAGCGTGCCATGCTCGCCGCCGGCGAGGGCAGACCTACCATGAATTAGCTATTCGTTAACGATGACTTAATAATTCATTAAAGATTATCATGTTCTTAATTATGAAGGGTACGATCTCGACCTTGTTGTGTTCAAATTAGGATAGAGACACTACATGAAAGAACCAAGCGCCGACGGCCAAATGTAGGGGCACTGGTAGAAAAGGGTCCATGCGTCCCGGTTGGTAAGGGTCATTAGTCCCGGTTGCTCAACCGGGACGGGGCAATCGGGACTAAAGCTCAAACCTTTAGTCCCGGTTGCCCCACCAACCGGGACAAATGGGGCACACGTGGAGGCATCAGAGCGCGAGGGGGTGTGGAGCATTAGTCCCGGTTCGTAACACGAACCGGGACTAATAACCAAATGGGGCACACGTGGCGGCATCAGAGCGCGAGGGGGGGTGGAGCATTAGTCCCGGTTCGTAACACGAACCGGGACTAATAACCTGCTGCCGCGGCAGAGATTTGGCCCATTTCTCTGCCGCGGCAGAGAATTCATTTTGGCACATTTTGTTGCCGCGGCAGCATTTTCGTCACTTTTTGTGCCGCGGCAGAGAATTCATTTAGGTTGTTTTATTGTTTATTTAGTGTTTTGCACTTATCAATGAAGGAACCTTATATTACACAAGATCATCATGACAATATTACATTCAATACACGGATCGAGTTCATGCACTACATACAAAAGTTGCTATTCGATGCTACCGGCCAATTTCTTGAAAGTTGCTATTTTTACAAATCCTATTGTCTATACACAGCCGAGTAGTATTCCCCTTGTGTGTTTAGGACTTCTGCATCCAAGAATCCCGCCAATTCCTCCTGTATTGCTCGTATGCGATCCTTTGGCAGAAGACCGTCCCGTAGACGTTCGATCTGATTTAAAAAAGGAGTCAGCCTATATGAATATGAAACTAAACACAATTTGATTGTAATTAAAAACTATAGAAATTGTTTACGTACGTGGAGTTGCTCTAAATTTCTGCCCTTCTCATCGTACGTCTGCCGGATGAACTCGCATACATAGTATCCACATAGATTGTTACCTGGTCCCTGCGTCAGGCACTTTACGACAACAGAGTTCAATCAAAATAATAATCAAGCATGATAATAACTGTATCAAAACTAGAATCAAAGAGATGCGCGGATATAGATAGTGGTGCTTACATCTAGTGGTTGAAATGTAAGCTCCTCTTTCCAAACACCCCTATCCTTCTTGGTGAACCGTTTCCAAGCGCTGCCCGGCGTAGAAAACGAATAAACTAAGTTATTAAGTACTTGATATCATAAAATTCACGAACGTTGCCGATATAGTGTCGTAATGATTAGAATTACCGCTGGAGAAGTATCTGCATGTCCTTCCACGTCTCAAGGGGTTTATGTTTCGAGTCCATGACTAGTACACGCCCTTTGTCAAGTTGAATGATTAACAGAATATAGTGGTACCTGCGAATGCATAACTAATCAATTATATACTTAACATCGAGTAAGCGAAATAGAAAGTGTATACAAGACAATAACACTCACTGGAAGTTGTAAGAAAATAGTATTTCCCTTTTGGTTTCTTGAAACCTTAACGCGTGTACTATATTATCCTCTGTATCCTGGGGGCTTAGTTTGAGATTAGCTTCATGAACCCAATATGGGTCAATGAAGCCAATGTCATAGATTTGTCCTCTGCTGCATTCGAGAATCTTCATTCTGCATATTAAAGTATGATTATATACATGCAATAAACAAAATATTATAGATGGAGACTAAATTAATTACAGAATTAGTACTTACAGACAATAGGCACTCATGATCGATTTGTCCAAGGCGTCTTGATTGAATAATTGAAATAGTTCATCAAATTCAATGGATATCATGTCATCCTTATCTTTCCCATGATGCTTTTTTGTAACCCTCAGCACTATCCAGTTAGCCCCGGCCCTTGTGGCATGCATGTACCAGTTATGCAATCTTCGCATTTTTGTTGGAAGATTGTTTACCTCCTCAGGTTTGACGAGAGGTTTTCCGTACTGGTATTGGTATGCTACTTCACTCACGGGGAAGAACTCTAACTGGGATAAGAACTGGGCAATACTCATACCTTGAGCAGCGGCAGCTTCTCCGTATTGTGCAACTACCTCTGGATCATACTGCTCTTCGGCCCCATATTTGCTCGACCCCACATTGGTTTGAGAAATCACCTTGAGAGGGGCGCAAGTCTGTTTTGCTTGTTCTCCGAGCTGGGCAATAGATTTCCCGCTTGCATCAGTACTGCTCTTCGAGGCTTTTTGTGCTGCATGTGACTTGAGAATAGAACGCTCATAGTCTGATGACAGCTTTGGCTCGGGTTGATGAAGAGTCTTTAGCATTTTCAACACTTTGGCTTTTTCTTCTTTGGTGCTGGGGAACTCTGGCTCTTTCGGCCGCCTCAGCTTAGCGAAAAACGCTGTCGTTTCCGCATCAACGATCGCCGCAGTCTCCTCTTCAGTACAGTCATAAGCTCTCTTGGGAGGAACCGTTGGTACTTTTGGAAGAGGCTCTTGTTACGTTTCGGCGATCGCTTACGACACACAGTAGCGGTACGCTTACGCTTTTTATCCTGAGGCGCCGGCGATGGCTCCCGCGGCGATGGCTGCACCGGAGATTGGTGAGGCGACGGAGCCGGGTGAGGCGACGAAGACGGCTGCCGCGGCGGCGACGACCTCGCTGGAGACGGGTGAGGCAGCAGCGAAGATGGCCTTGGCGTGTGATTTCGAAGCACGATACAATCCTTCGGCCATAGAATGGTGACGTTTTTTGCGTCACCCAGCACAGTCACATCCCCTTCACCAGCAGGGTAGTGAAGATCCAAAACCTCAAAGGTGGGCATGATTTCATCCACGCCGACAACAGCGTAGCCCTCTGGAACCGGACGACTGTGGTAAGTTGGTGTGGGTCCAATTGGTAAGGCATAGCCGACCGCCACCTTCATTGATATGTTCACAACTTTGACATGTAGCTCGCAGTGTGTCATCTCTGTGATATCATCCACTGGGTAGCCAACAGGAGCCATCGTCGGTGCATCATCGGCATCGCCATTGTCATCACCCGGGACCTCGGTGGAAGCCACACTGCTTTTTCGATTATTCGATAGGCCGGTAGCATCGAATGCAGTGTGCTGCTGAGATGGGCCGGTAGTACTTTGCTCTTTAAGTGAGTTAATTTCATCTTGTTGTTGCTTTAATCGTTCTTCAATTAAACGCATTCGCTCTTTCTGACTTTCTGCTTCAACTGTCGCCCTGTCCTTACTCTTCTGACGGCTTCTATCAGGATATTTCTTCCTCTCTTCGGGAAACCCAGTCCTCCATGATTGGGAGCCTATTGTGCCTCGTGTTCGTCCATCATGTTCCTTATTTCCAAGGGCGAGTGTGAGCTCATCATTCTCTCTATCGGGAATGAAGTCCCCATCTTTAACAGCCTTTACTGCTTTTCTCATCCTCTCGATTGGCAAGGGGTCTTCTTTATGTCGTATGTTATATATACACCTCCCTTCCGAGTCCAACGTGCCCCCATGCCCGTAAAACCAATTCCTTGCACGTTCTACCCAATCGTCTGTCTCTGGGGTGATATTTTTAGCACGTAGTTCTTCCTCAAGTTTCTCCCACTTAGGAATGCCAGCCCTGTAGCCACCTTGCCCCATAGTATGGTGATACTTCTTGTTAGCAGCATTCAGCTTATTCTTTGCAGACATTTCCTTAGCTTTTTCTGATTTCTTGTATTCCACAAACTCATCCCAGAATGGTTTTATCTTCTGAAACTGAGTCTTCTTGAAATCCGGAGTCTTCTTTTTCACGACATAGTCAAGGTGCAATCTTTTCTTCCAGTTGGTGAAACACTGGGCCATCTTCTTCAAAGCCCACTCCCTGACCTTAGCCTCCATGGCTCTCCCATGTTGTAAGGCGTCCTCAACTGGATCCTCCGCATTTGGATCCAGCTCTATCTTCGGTAGTTTGAAATTAACCATGAGCCTCTTCCACAGTAAATCTTTGGCGTGGTTAGGGACAAATAAACATGTTCCCTCTTCATCCGCATTAGCAGGCCTATTCCAATTTCTAATGGTGATCGGGATTAAGTCCCTAACGATTACTCCGCATTGTGCCACAAATTTGGTTGCGACAACTTCGGGAGCTGTCGGTCTGCCGTCTACAGCGACATCTTCGATCCTGAACCTCTCATGGTCTTGCAACTTTTTGGTTGGGCCTCGTCTGCTCTTTTCAGTAGATTCCTTCGATCCGGAGGGCTAAAAGAAGAAAGATCGTCGTTACTATTTCTATATAGATAGCATATGATTAATTAATGAATTGATTTATATTACATGCACCTCGCCGGAGCGGTCGTCTTCTCGATTACACAAGGCATCGCCTTCTCCCTCGCGGAAGGCAACACCTTCAACCTCAAACAAGTTGTCTACTCCGGTAAAAAGAGGATCACCCTCACCGGAGTTGTTCAGAAACGTTGATACGTCTAAATTATCTTTCCCACGGATCACACCTTGGATCAACTCTTCCTTTTCTTCGTCTCTGACGTGTGGGTCCATATTTTCTGCATAGGTGGAAAAACGAATAAGTCAAAGCGGCTAAAGGAGAAAGTTAAAGAGAAACCCTAATATATACATACACAATAATAAAAATGAAGAGAAACCCTAAACCTATCTTAAAAAAGGAAACCGTGTAGTAGATAGGTAACTCTAGCTAAAATCAACTAAAATCAATATTCCGGAGTTCCGAGGGGTGTAAAACCTAGTTCGGAGAAACCTCGGATGCATATGAGAGGGGAACATGAGTATAAGGCTACAAAAGGGAAACTATCCAGCAGATAGGTAACACTAGATACTAACAAAATACCATATTGGAATCGATCTCGATATCGTATTCTACCGAGAAGAACCAAATCACCGGAAAGAAAGGGAAACAATCAACACATGGCATCGATGCAATGCTCAAGCAATGATGATGATACGACAAGTTAATGTGCATTGGAATGTAACCCTAAAGCATGCTCGACAAGTTAATCGGGGTTCCGAGGGGCGCAAACCCTAACTCAAGGAACTCCGGAATCACCTGTTAGGGTTACTAGGGTGTTCTAATTAAACTTGTTATTTAAGTTGTTGAACAATGCATGATTATGGCATAGATAGATAGTTCTCATTTTTCTGAACATTTTGGTATATTATTTGTATTTTTCTGAATTACAGATTAAAAGTTATTGAATTTACAAGTTTTATTCAAATTCTGAAATTATTAAATCAAATGTTTAAACCTTTTGCACCATAGTAAGAACTAGCCATAGTGGCTGACAGGTGGGGCCCGGAGCCACCTCAGCAGCCACGCAAGCAAAGGGGAAACAGGGGAGCAGCCGCCGCCGCACATCTCGCACCGCACCGCTGACGCCGCCGCCGCACATCTCGCGCCGCACATCTCGCGCCGCTGTCGCCGCCGCCGCACATCTCGCGCCGCCGCCGCACATCTCGCGCCGCTGTCGCACCCACCCGTCGGTGCCTGCCCGTGGCGGCAGGGGGAGGAGGAGGAGGGGGAGGACAGAGGCATGATGGAGAGGGGGAGGACGGAGGCAGGCCGTACCTTCTGGCAGCCGGTGACGACGCGCGGCGACGGTCGTTGGAGGTGGTGGCGACGGACGTCGTTGGGCAGCCTGACGGCGGGGCGGCGGCGCGGGAAGCTTGACGAAGCGGCGGCACTGACGACCACGGGCAGCTGACGGTGAGGCGGCGGCGCAGGCAGCCTGACGGCGTCGGGGGCGGCGAGCTCGGGCAGCCTGCCGGCGTCGGGGGCGGTTGTGCGCGCGTCGGTGAAGCAGAGAAGTGATGGGGAAGGGAAGAAGAAGAAGAAGAAGAAGCGCGCTGTTATAACCAAAGGGCCTTTAGTCCCGGTTGGTGGCTCCAACCGGGACTAAAGGGTCATACGTCCCGGTTGGAGCCACCAACCGGGACCTATACTCCAATATTTTCAGCAGAGCAAGGGTTGGCGCGCAGGGGGTCTTTAGTCCCGGTTGGTGGCTCCAACCGGGACATATTCCCCTGTTTTCAAAAAATTTCAGGTATTTTCTCTCTGTTCCCGCCTTATTTTTTATTTTGGGGTTTAAATTTGTATTGTTTTTTAAATAATAATTAATTTGGAATTTAGAAAAACTTTAAACATAAAAAGTGTTTGGATTTGAATAAATAATTCAAAACCATTTTCTGTTTTAAAAAATAATTAATGTAACCATTTAAAATATGAACCATTTACAATTAAAAATGAATTAACTTATATTTTTTTAATATCAATTTGGAATTTAGAAAAACTTTAAACATAAGAAGTGTATGGATTTGAATAAATAATTCAAAAACATATTCTATTTTTAAAAAATAATTAATGTAACCTTTTAAAATGAATTAACTTATATTTTTGAATAAATAATTCAAAAACATTTTCTGTTTTAAAAAATAATTAATGTAACCATTTAAAATATGAACCATTTACAATTAAAAATGACACCACGCGAAGGATTTTCATTGTTCGGATTTTTTTTAAATTTATTATGCCCGTTTTGAATTATCTGAATTTCTAACTATGGTCGAACCGGTGTGCATGAAGATAGGGGACGGGCATCGTTAGAACTTGCATTGGATCTCTGAAGAAACCACATATTGCGAGTCTAAAAATGATTTTTTCAAAAAATCACGGGCGATAGATCATGTACCTGTAGTACAAACCGGACCCACTTCCTACCGATTCGGCAGACATTTGTCCTTTTTACCCGGGATGGACGAAAAGGTTTGAGATGTACCGGTTGGGATATAGTCCATGTAAGGTGGTCTAGTATTTTAGGAAAATAGGACGGTAGCATTCTGAAACGGCATTTTGGTGGTTACTTCACAAAACGACCCGTTTTTTGCGCTCGGAAAATGGAAAAGGGATTTTCCGTGCGACAAAAAGGAAAACTTCCTCCTGCAACATTGTTATCCATACCAATGTCCACACGCATGCATAATATGGGCACAACATCACAAACTATGCCGTGATTCAGCACATAACATCGGTCATTTGGACCGAAAGCCATGAAACCTCGAACATGATAGGTCATTTTGTGAAGGTTTTTTCGAAACATGATCAATATACCAAGTCTGGTATTTTTCCTTTCAACTATGTAACATAATATGACACCACGCGAAGGATTTTCATTGTTCGGATTTTTTTTGAATTTATTATGCCCGTTTTGAATTATCTGAATTTCTAACTATGGTCGAACCGGTGTGCATGAAGATAGGGGACGGGCATCGTTAGAACTTGCATTGGATCTCTGAAGAAACCACATATTGCGAGTCTAAAAATGATTTTTTCAAAAAATCACGGGCGATAGATCATGTACCTGTAGTACAAACCGGACCCACTTCCTACCGATTCGGCAGACATTTGTCCTTTTTACCCGGGATGGACGAAAAGGTTTGAGATGTACCGGTTGGGATATAGTCCATGTAAGGTGGTCTAGTATTTTAGGAAAATAGGACGGTAGCATTCTGAAACGGCATTTTGGTGGTTACTTCACAAAACGACCCGTTTTTTGCGCTCGGAAAATGGAAAAGGGATTTTCCGTGCGACAAAAAGGAAAACTTCCTCCTGCAACATTGTTATCCATACCAATGTCCACACGCATGCATAATATGGGCACAACATCACAAACTATGCCGTGATTCAGCACATAACATCGGTCATTTGGACCGAAAGCCATGAAACCTCGAACATGATAGGTCATTTTGTGAAGGTTTTTTCGAAACATGATCAATATACCAAGTCTGGTATTTTTCCTTTCAACTATGTAACATAATATGACACCACGCGAAGGATTTTCATTGTTCGGATTTTTTTTGAATTTATTATGCCCGTTTTGAATTATCTGAATTTCTAACTATGGTCGAACCGGTGTGCATGAAGATAGGGGACGGGCATCGTTAGAACTTGCATTGGATCTCTGAAGAAACCACATATTGCGAGTCTAAAAATGATTTTTTCAAAAAATCACGGGCGATAGATCATGTACCTGTAGTACAAACCGGACCCACTTCCTGCCGATTCGGCAGACATTTGTCCTTTTTACCCGGGATGGACAAAAAGGTTTGAGATGTACCGGTTGGGATATTATCCATGTAAGGTGGTCTAGTATTTTAGGAAAATAGGACGGTAGCATTCTGAAACGGCATTTGGTGGTTACTTCACAAAACGACCCGTTTTTTGCGCTCGGAAAATGGAAAAGGGATTTTCCGTGCGACAAAAAGGAAAACTTCCTCCTGCAACATTGTTCTCCATACCAATGTCCACACACATGCATAATATGGGCACAACATCACAAACTATGCCGTGATTCAGCACATAACATCGGTCATTTGGACCGAAAGCCATGAAACCTCGAACATGATAGGTCATTTTGTGAAGGTTTTTTCGAAACATGATCAATATACCAAGTCTGGTATTTTTCCTTTCAACTATGTAACATAATATGACACCACGCGAAGGATTTTCATTGTTCGGATTTTTTTTGAATTTATTATGCCTGTTTTGAATTATCTGAATTTCTAACTATGGTCGAACCGGTGTGCATGAAGATAGGGGACGGGCATCGTTAGAACTTGCATTGGATCTCTGAAGAAACCACATATTGCGAGTCTAAAAATGATTTTTTTCAAAAAATCACGGGCGATAGATCATGTACCTGTAGTACAAACCGGACCCACTTCCTGCCGATTCGGTAGACATTTGTCCTTTTTACCCGGGATGGACGAAAAGGTTTGAGATATACCGGTTGGGATATAGTCCATGTAAGGTGGTCTAGTATTTTAGGAAAATAGGACGGTAGCATTCTGAAACGGCATTTTGGTGGTTACTTCACAAAACGACCCGTTTTTTGCGCTCGGAAAATGGAAAAAGGATTTTCCGTGCGACAAAAAGGAAAACTTCCTCCTGCAACATTGTTCTCCATACCAATGTCCACACACATGCATAATATGGGCACAACATCACAAACTATGCCGTGATTCAGCACATAACATCGGTCATTTGGACCGAAAGCCATGAAACCTCGAACATGATAGGTCATTTTGTGAAGGTTTTTTCGAAACATGATCAATATACCAAGTCTGGTATTTTTCCTTTCAACTATGTAACATAATATGACACCACGCGAAGGATTTTCATTGTTCGGATTTTTTTTGAATTTATTATGCCCGTTTTGAATTATCTGAATTTCTAACTATGGTCGAACCGGTGTGCATGAAGATAGGGGACGGGCATCGTTAGAACTTGCATTGGATCTCTGAAGAAACCACATATTGCGAGTCTAAAAATGATTTTTTCAAAAAATCACGGGCGATAGATCATGTACCTGTAGTACAAACCGGACCCACTTCCTGCCGATTCGGCAGACATTTGTCCTTTTTACCCGGGATGGACAAAAAGGTTTGAGATGTACCGGTTGGGATATTGTCCATGTAAGGTGGTCTAGTATTTTAGGAAAATAGGACGGTAGCATTCTGAAACGGCATTTGGTGGTTACTTCACAAAACGACCCGTTTTTTGCGCTCGGAAAATGGAAAAGGGATTTTCCGTGCGACAAAAAGGAAAACTTCCTCCTGCAACATTGTTCTCCATACCAATGTCCACACACATGCATAATATGGGCACAACATCACAAACTATGCCGTGATTCAGCACATAACATCGGTCATTTGGACCGAAAGCCATGAAACCTCGAACATGATAGGTCATTTTGTGAAGGTTTTTTCGAAACATGATCAATATACCAAGTCTGGTATTTTTCCTTTCAACTATGTAACATAATATGACACCACGCGAAGGATTTTCATTGTTCGGATTTTTTTTGAATTTATTATGCCTGTTTTGAATTATCTGAATTTCTAACTATGGTCGAACCGGTGTGCATGAAGATAGGGGACGGGCATCGTTAGAACTTGCATTGGATCTCTGAAGAAACCACATATTGCGAGTCTAAAAATGATTTTTTTCAAAAAATCACGGGCGATAGATCATGTACCTGTAGTACAAACCGGACCCACTTCCTGCCGATTCGGTAGACATTTGTCCTTTTTACCCGGGATGGACGAAAAGGTTTGAGATATACCGGTTGGGATATAGTCCATGTAAGGTGGTCTAGTATTTTAGGAAAATAGGACGGTAGCATTCTGAAACGGCATTTTGGTGGTTACTTCACAAAACGACCCGTTTTTTGCGCTCGGAAAATGGAAAAAGGATTTTCCGTGCGACAAAAAGGAAAACTTCCTCCTGCAACATTGTTCTCCATACCAATGTCCACACACATGCATAATATGGGCACAACATCACAAACTATGCCGTGATTCAGCACATAACATCGGTCATTTGGACCGAAAGCCATGAAACCTCGAACATGATAGGTCATTTTGTGAAGGTTTTTTCGAAA
Source organism: Avena sativa (assembly GCA_916181665.1). Lineage (NCBI taxonomy): Eukaryota > Viridiplantae > Streptophyta > Magnoliopsida > Poales > Poaceae > Avena > Avena sativa. Next base: position 385,922,519 of record OV702284.1, read on the forward strand.
CATGATCAATATACCAAGTCTGGTATTTTTCCTTTCAACTATGTAACATAATATGACACCACGCGAAGGATTTTCATTGTTCGGATTTTTTTTGAATTTATTATGCCCGTTTTGAATTATCTGAATTTCTAACTATGGTCGAACCGGTGTGCATGAAGATAGGGGACGGGCATCGTTAGAACTTGCATTGGATCTCTGAAGAAACCACATATTGCGAGTCTAAAAATGATTTTTTCAAAAAATCACGGGCGATAGATCATGTACCTGTAGTACAAACCGGGCCCACTTCCTACCGATTCGGCAGACATTTGTCCTTTTTACCCGGGATGGACAAAAAGGTTTGAGATGTACCGGTTGGGATATAGTCCATGTAAGGTGGTCTAGTATTTTAGGAAAATAGGACGGTAGCATTCTGAAACGGCATTTTGGTGGTTACTTCACAAAACGACCCGTTTTTTGCGCTCGGAAAATGGAGAAGGGATTTTCCGTGCGACAAAAAGGAAAACTTCCTCCTGCAACATTGTTATCCATACCAATGTCCACACACATGCATAATATGGGCACAACATCACAAACTATGCCGTGATTCAGCACATAACATCGGTCATTTGGACCGAAAGCCATGAAACCTCGAACATGATAGGTCATTTTGTGAAGGTTTTTTCGAAACATGATCATTGTTCGGCACACATTTAGTCCCGGATGTAGTCACAAACCGGGACTAAAGGGATTGCGGCAGAGTGGGCCAGACAACACTAATAATAGGGGTGAGTGTCGACATTATGTCGTGTGGCTTGTACCTTGTCCCGGATGGTGTCACCAACCGGGACTAAAGATGAACCTTTAGTCCCGGTTGGAGACACCAACCGGGACTAAAGATGAGTCAGCACTAATAATAGGGGTGAGTGTCGACATTATGTCGTGAGTGTCGACATTATGCCGAGCTGCTTGTACTATAAATATGCATCCTTGTGAGTCCAGTCCTCCAGCCAGTTTGAGGCATCTCCAAGATGGTTTTAGAGAGCAGGGACACCACTACGGCCAGTTTCAGGGAGATTCCGATGGAGCCCAGTCCTCCAGCATCTCCGAGAAACTGGTCATAGAGGCACTCCCTAATATGTGAAATTAGTTAGCTCCGAGGCGTATTGATCTAGTTAGTGAAGTTACAAGCTGCAAGATGGTTTTCGAGAGCAGGGACACCACTGCGGCCAGTTTCAGGGAGATGCCAACGGAGCCCAGTCCTCCGGCATCTCCGAGAAACTGGTCATAGAGGCACTCCCTAATATGTGAAATTAGTTAGCTCCGAGGCGTATTGATCTAGTTAGTGAAGTTACAAGCTGCAAGATGGTTTTCGAGAGCAGGGACACCACTGCGGCCAGTTTCAGGGAGATGCCGACGGAGCCCAGTCCTCCGGCATCTCCGAGAAACTGGTCATAGAGGCACTCCCTAATATGTGAAATTAGTTAGCTCCGAGGCGTATTGATCTAGTTAGTGAAGTTACAAGCTGCAAGATGGTTTTCGAGAGCAGGGCCACCACTACGACCAATTTCAGGGAGATGCCGACGGAGCCCAGTCCTCCGGCATCTCCAAGAATCTGGTCATAGAGGCACTCCCGGTCCAGCCACAAAATGGGACTAACACTCGAGACATTTATTAATATTAAAAACTGAGACTACAAAACCGGGACTAAAGGCCACAAACCGCGAAAGATATCCTTCGGTCAAGCCACAAACCGCGAAAGACATGAACTAGAGTTACATAATATGAGCATGAACTTCTTGGCATATGTCATTCCTTATGACCGCTTCAGACGTAACCATGGAGCATCTTCTTTACTTAACGGAATGCTTGGGTCAGTTTTCACTGTGAAGGGCGGAATTTCATCAAACTTATTATAATCTTCTGACATGTCTGTCTTGTCCTCGATTCCCACGATGTTTCTTTTCCCTGAAAGAACTATGTGACGCTTTGGCTCATCATATGATGTATTCGTTTGCATATTTTTTCTTTTTTTCGGTCTGGAGGACATGTCCTTCACATAGAAAACCTGAGACACATCATTGTCTAGGACGAATGGTTCATCTCTATAACCAAGATTGTTGAGATCCACTGTTGTCATTCCGTACAACTGGTCTATCTTTACCCCTTCCCCATTCAGGTTGACCCATTTGCAGCGAAACAAAGGGACCTTAAAAGAGACTCCATAGTCTAGTTCCCATATCTCCTCTATGTAACCATAATATGTGTCCTTTTGTCCATTCTCGTCTATTGCATCAAAGCGGACACCACTATTTTGGTTGGTGCTCTTTTTATCTTGGGCGATCGTGTAGAATGTATTCCCATTTATTTCGTACCCTTGGAAATTCAATACAGTAGAAGATGGTGACGCGGCCAACAAGTATAGCTGATCTCCAACAGTGGTGTCATTCAAGAGATGTGTCCGCATCCAACCACCGAAAGACTTCATGTGTTCATCTGTAATCCATGATTCAGGCTTCTCCGGGTTTTTGGAGCGTACAAATTCTTGTGTTCCTCGATATACGGAGCTGCCAAGGTGGAATTATGTAGAACTGTGTAGTGTGCTTTAGTGAAAGAATCCCCGTCCCTACATATCATTGCTTTCTTTCCCAGCGTGCCTTTTCCACTTAGTCTTCCCTCATGCCGCGAGTCAGAAACACCAATCGGCTTAAGGTCAGGAATAAAGTCAACACAAAACTCAATGACCTCCTCTGTTCCATATCCCTTGGAGATGCTTCCTTCTGGTCTAGCACGGTTATGAACATATTTCTTTAAGACTCCCATGAACCTCTCAAAGGGGAACATATTGTGCAGAAATACCGGACCGAGAATGGCAATCTCTTCCACTAGATGAACCAGGAGATGCGTCATAATATTGAAGAAGGATGGTGGGAACACCAATTCAAAACTAACAAGACATTGTACCACATCCTTCTGTAACCTTGGCAGAATATCTGGATTGATTACCTTCTGAGATATTGCATTGAGGAATGCACACAGCTTCACAATGGGTACTCGAAAATTTTCCGGTAGAAGCCCCCTCAATGCAATCGGAAGCAACTGCGTCATAATCACGTGACAGTCATGAGACTTCAGGTTTTGGAACTTTTTCTCTGCCATATTTATTATCCCCTTTATATTAGATGAGAAGCCCGACGGCACCTTGATACTGTAAAGGACTTCAAAAAAGATTTCCTTCTCTGCTTTGGTAAGAGCATAGCTGGCACGACTTAAGTGACGCCCTTTATCTGTCTTGTTATCTGTATGCATGTTCTTTGGGTCTTTCATAATTTGTTGGTCCTCCCGTGCTTCAGGTGTATCTTTTGTCTTCCCATACACGCCTAGGAATCCTAGCAGGTTCACGCAGAGATTCTTCGTCACGTGCATCACGTCGATTGAAGAGCGGACACGCAGGACTTTCCAATATGGCAGCTCCCAAAATATAGATTTCTTCTTCCACATGGGTGCGTGTCCTGTAGCGACGTCGTTCGGAACTGATTGACCGCCGGGACCCTTTCCAAAGATTACTTCTATGTCCTTGACCATACCAAATACATCATCACCAGCAGGGAGTTCAGGCTTCTTCCGGTGATCTGCCTCACCTTTGAAATGTTTGCCTTTCTTTCTTACGGGATGATTGGTCGGAAGAAATCGTCGATTCGCTAGGTACACAACCTTCTTGCATTTATGCAAATATGTACCTTCGGTCTTATCTAAACAGTGGGTGCATGCCTTATATCCTTTGTTTGTCTGTCCTGAAAGGTTACTAAGAGCAGGCCAATCATTGATGGTTACGAATAACAACCCTCGTAGATTAAATGGCTCCTGTTTGTTCTCATCCCACGCACGTACACCTGGTTTGCCCCACAACTGTAAGAGTTCTTCAACTAATGGCCTAAGGTACACATCAATGTCGTTGCCCGGTTGCTTCGGGCCTTGGATGAGCACTGGCATCATAATGAACTTACGCTTCATGCACAACCAAGGAGGCAGGTTGTAGATACATAGAGTCACGGGCCAGGTGCTGTGACTGCAGCTCTGCTCCCCAAAAGGATTCATGCCATCCGTACTTAGACCAAACCATAAGTTCCTTGCGTCACCTGCAAAGTCTGGGAAGTCTCTCTCGATTTTTCTCCACTGTGACCCATCAGCAGGGTGTCTCAACTCCTCGTCTTTCTTACGGTCTTCTTTGTGCCATCGCAACAACCTGGCATGCTCTTTGTTTCTGAACATGCGTTTCAACCTTGGTATTATAGGAGCATACCACATAACCTTAGCAGGAACCCTCTTCCGGAGGGGCTCTCCCTCAACATCACCAGGGTCATCTCGTCTGATCTTATACCGCAACGCGTTGCATACCGGGCATTTATCTAAATTCTCATACTCCTTACCGCGGTAGAGGATGCAGTCATTAATGCATGCATGTATCTTTTGCACATCTAATCCTAGAGGACAGAGAGTCTTCTTTGCTTCGTAGGTACTCTCGGGAAGTTCGTTATGTTTTGGAAACTTTGGCTTCATTATTTTCAGCATCTTTTCAAATGAGGAGTCAGTTAGACCACACTCTGCCTTCCATCGCAACAATTCCAGTGTGGTACCGAGCTTTGTGCTGCCATCTTCACAATTTGGGTACAACAATTTCTTGTGATATTCTAACATGCCCTCTAACTTCAACTTCTCATTTTCTGTTTCACAGTCTCGCTTTGCATCAGAAATGACCCTACCAAGTTCATCAGCCGGCTCATCTGATGCCCGTTCTTCACCTTTTTCCTCTCCATTGTCTTCCATTGCAGTATCACTGTATTCAGGAAACATATGATGATAGTTTTTATCATCATCTTCTTCTTCACCATCTTCCATCATAACCCCTCTTTCCCCGTGCTTGGTCCAGCAATTATAGTTGGGCATGAAACCTTTCATAATCAGGTGGCCGCGAATGATTTTCGAGGAAGAGTACTCCTTGTTGTTCCGACATTGAACACATGGACAACGTATAAATCCATTCTCTTTGTTTGCCGTAGCCACATCGATAAATTTATCCACGCCTTTGATATACCCGGCTACCCGCCGGTCACCGTACATCCATTCCCGACCGTTCATCTGCATCATATAAGTAAGTTTATCAAAAAACAGGACATCATAAATAGTGAAATAACCAATTCACACCGACACATGAATTGTATCAATGACCTAGAAAAGATAAGATTGCTAACCTCGATCGAGGGAAATAAAGAGGAGAAAGCTCAAGTGCGTCTCGGACACCTTCTATATTTTTGTTCTATGAGAAATTCAACGGGATTTTTCACTCAAACATTTCAACAAACACCTTCAATGCATGCATGAAAAAAAACTAGCACACACCCTCACACCTTACACCATTCGAAAAAACAGAGTGGAGGCAGAGGGGGCTGGGGCGTTGCATTTATAGAGGGCAAGGGGTCTTTAGTCCCGGTTGAAGCCAGAAACCGGGACTAAAGGTGCGTGCCACGCCACGTGGCTGTGGCCAAACCTTTAGTCCCGGTTGGTGGCTCCAACCGGGACGCATGCCCCCTTACCAACCGGGACCCATGCCCCCTGGCCCCGTGCCCGCTCCAACCGGGACGCGTGCCAGCATTAGTCCCGGTTGGTGGCGCAACCGGGACTAATGCTCCGAGGGGTCGCGAACGGATGGCCCTTTTTCCTCTAGTGGGGCCGTCGGCATAGCTGCCTTTCCTGGCCAGTCGACCAGCCCGGCAGTCGGCGTAGGGACAGCCGTCAGCATAGATGACGGTGCCGAGGATAGCCTCGGCATAGTGTGGCCGTCGGCGTAGTAGAGAGGGATGTGCTGACGGTGGCCCTCACCGTAGCCCAGTTTAGGCATGGCGACGAAAACGGCGTTAGGCAGCCAGGATGTGCCGACGGCCTGGCCGTCGGCATAACTCATTGGAAAATTTTGTTTGGCGTAGGCCTTCAGATTTTTTTCCTTTTATCTCATTATTTTTTGAAAAATCATAACTAAATTATTCTAATTCAGAAAAATACAAATAATATATCAAAATTTGTAGAAAAATAAGATCTATCTAACTACACTCAAATATTACACATTTATAAACAAAAATTAAGTGAAACATAAAACATTATATATAGTTTAAAACGGGTATTAGAAAATCAAAAACGATCCAAACAATGCGAAACCTTCGTGTGGTGTCATATTATGTGACATAGTTAGAAGAAAAAATATCAAACTTGGTATATTGATTATGTCTCAAAAAAACCTTCATAAAATAACCTATCTCGTTCGAGGTTTCTTGGCTTTCGGGTCAAATGACCAATGTTACGGCTAGAATGAAGGCATAGTTTATGATAATATGTTCATATTGTGCATAAGTGTGTATCATGGGATGGTGAATAATATTTCAGGAGGAAGTTTTTCTTTTCGTCGCACCAAAAAGCCATTTTCTATTTACTAAGTGCAAAAAAAGACGGTTTTGTGAAGCAACCACCAAATGGCTAATTCAAAATACTACCATCACATTTTTCAGAAATACTAGACCACCTTACATGGATAATGTCATAACAGGGGGATCTCAAACCTTTTCGTCTATTCTTGATGGAAAAGACAAATTCCTGCCGAATCGGCAGGAAGTGGGTCAGATATGAACTATAGGTACATGATCGGATGCTTATGATTTTTTTAAAAAATAATTTTTAGGTTCAAAATATGTTGTTTTATCATAGATCCACTTCAAGTTTAGCGAGTCTCAGCCCCGAGCTAAAAAAATTCATGTCCGCCCTTCGACAAAGTTTAACGATACTTTAAAACAGGCATTATAAATTCAAAAACGATCCAAACAATACGAAACCTTCGCGTGGTGTCATATTAAATGACATAGTTAGAAGGAAAAATATCAAACTTGGTATATTGATTATGTCTCAATAAAACCTTCACAAAATGACCTATCTCGTTCGAGGTTTCTTGGCTTTCGGGTCAAATGATCAATGTTATGGCTATAAAAAAGGCATTGTTTGTGATAATGTGTCTATATTGTGCATAAGTATGCATCATGGGATGACGAACAATGTTTCAGGAGGAAGTTTTCCTTTTCGTCACACCAAAAATCCGTTTTCCATTTTTCGAGTGCAAAAAAAGATGGTTTTGTGAAGCAACCACCAAATAGCTAATTCAAAATGCTACCATCACATTTTTTAAAAATACTAGACCATCTTACATGGATAATGTCGTAACAGGGGGATCTCAAACCTTTTCGTCTATTCTTGGTGAAAAAGAAAAATTCCTGCCGAATCGGTAGGAAGTGGGTCAGATATGAACTACATGTACATGATCGGATGCTCATGATTTTTTACAAAAATCATTTTTAGGTTCAAAATATGTTGTTTCATCATAGATCCACTTCAAGTTTAGCGAGTCTCAGCCCCGAGCTAAAAATCTTCATGCCCGCCCTTCGACAAAGTTTAACGATAGTTTAAAACAGGCATTATAAATTCAAAAATGATCCAAACAATGCGAAACCTTCGCGTGGTGTCATATTATGTGACATATTTAGAAGGAAAAATATCAAACATGGTATATTGATTATGTCTCAATAAAACCTTCATAAAATGACCTATCCCGTTCGAGGTTTCTTGGCTTTCGGGTCAAATGATCAATGTTATGGCTAGAATAAATGCATAGTTTATAATAATGTGTCCATATTGTGCATAAGTGTGCATAATGGGATGACGAACAATGTTTCAGGAGGAAGTTTTCCTTTTCGTCGTACCAAAAAGCCGTTTTCCATTTTTCGAGTGCAAAAAACTGACGGTTTAATGAAGCAACCACCAAATGGCTAATTCAAAATGCTACCATCACATTTTTCAAAAATACTAGACCACCTAAATGGATAATGTCATAACAGGTGGATCTCAAACCTTTCCGTCTATTCCTGGTGAAAAAGACAAATTCCTGCCGAATCGGTAGGAAGTGGGTCAGATATGAACTACATGTACATGATCGGATGCTCATGATTTTTTACAAAAATCATTTTTAGGTTCAAAATATGTTGTTTCATCATAGATCCACTCAAGTTTAGCGAGTCTCAGCCCCGAGCTAAAAATCTTCATGCCCGCCCTTCGACAAAGTTTAACGATAGTTTAAAACATGCATTATAAATTCAAAAACGATCCAAACAATGCGAAACCTTCGCGTGGTGTCATATTATGTGACATATTTAGAAGGGAAAATATCAAACTTGGTATATTGATTATGTCTCAATAAAACCTTCATAAAATGACCTATCTCGTTCGGGGTTTCTTGGCTTTCGGGTCAAATGATCAATGTTATGGCTAGAATGAATGCATAGTTTATAATAATGTGTCCATATTGTGCATAAGAGTGCATAATGGGATGACGAACAATGTTTCAGGAGGAAGTTCTCCTTTTCGTCGTACCAAAAAGCCGTTTTCCATTTTTCGAGTGCAAAAAACGGACGGTTTTATAAAGCAACCACCAAATGGCTAATTCAAAATGCTACCATCACATTTTTCAAAAATACTAGACCACCTACATGGATAATGTCATAACAGGGGGATCTCAAACCTTTCCGTCTATTCCTGGTAAAAAAGACAAATTCCTGCCGAATCGGTAGGAAGTGGTGAAGGGTTTCGCGGCATAGTAAATCAAAATTTTCTACGGATGCGAACAGAGGGAAAGCCAAGATCTAATCTAGGAGATGCAAACAACGAGAGAGATTGGATTAGATCTTCATACCCTTGAAGATTCGCACAGCGGAACGTTCGTCGGAACGTGGGTGATGTAGTCGTACTCGCTTCTCCTCCTCGCGATCCGATCCGATCTAGCACCACAAGTGGCGGTGCCTCCGTGAGATGCACACGTGCAGCACCTCGACGTCTCCTCCTTCCTCGGACCAGCAAGTATGGTGGAGAGATAGATTGGATCTACAACACGACGGCGTGGTGTATATGGTGGAGAATTTCTGCTGCAGGGCTTCGCCTACAAACAGTCGGGAGGGAGAGAGGAAGGGCAGCAGGGCAACTAGGGTTTGGAGGCAAGGTGTAGGGGGGAGGGGGCGCACCAGCCCTCTATATATAGAGGGGGGGCGGCCAGCCCTTTCCCCTCCTCCAAGCCTTGGGTCGGCAGCCAAGGGAGGGAGAAGTGGGGGGCAAGGACTCTCCCCCTTCTAGAAACCCTATCTCTAGTTTAAACGAGTTTAAACTCTCTAGGATCGGCTGGGCCCTATGGGGCCTTGTGCCCCTGGCCCAATGCGTCCAGGACACTCCCTCATAGGCCCATGCCCCCTCCCGGAAGGTGGGGCCACGTTGGTCCCCTTCTGGAAGGTTCTAGAAGCTTCCGGTACAATACCGATTAACCCGGAACAATTCCGAACTCCAAAAACTGCACTGCCTTATATGAATCTTATTCTCCGGACCACTCCGGAACCTCTCGTGATGTCCCGGATCCCATCCGAGACTCCGAACAAAAACTCATAAACCAATTATCCAATCTATCCTAGCGTCGAGACACGTTAAGTGTGTGACCCTGCGGGTTCGAGAATATGCAGACATGATCTTCTATCAATAATCAACAGAGGGGTTTGGGCACCCATATTGACTCCCACACATTCATCGATGATCATATCGGATGAACCACGATGCCAGGATTCAATCAATCCCATATATATATTCCCTTCGTCTCGCGATATTTTACTTGCCCGAGATTCGATCGTCGGAACCGTCATACCTAGTTCAATCTCGTTCACAGCAAGTACTTTACTCGTTCCGTAATCCGATATCACTTTGTGATTAACTCCTTAACCACATGCTTGCAAGCGGTGTTGATATCGATTACCGAGTGGGCCCGAAGTATATCTCTCCGACTTGGGAGGGACAAATTCCATCTCGATACATACAACCCAACAGATACTTTCCGATCACCTGAGAGACACCTTTATGATCACCCTCTCATAGGATGACGTTTGATGACCTCAAAGCTTTCTTCCGATACCAGGGAGTTGTATTATCTCATGGTCTAAGGAATACAATATTTGACATAGGAAAAGCTTCGCAAAGATGAACACGATGATACGATCTAATTGCTTCGCTTAGTTTGGGTCTGTCCATCATATCATTCTCCAATGATATGATCTCATAATCAATTGACAACTCATGTCTATGGTTAGGAAACCTTAACCATCATTGATCAATGAGCTAGTCCATAGAGGCGTACTAGGGACACGGTGTTGTTCACAAACCACACAAGTATTAAAGTTTCCGCTTAATACAATTCTAGCATGGAATATAAACTTTATCATGAACAAGAATTATAATAATAACATCTTTATTATTGCCTCTAGGGCATAATTCCAACAGTCTCCCACTTGCACTAGAGTCAATAATCTAGTTTACATCTGGCAACAATCTCACACCCATGGCACTGAGGTGTTGATCATGTTTTACACGTGGAAGAGGTTTAGTCAATGGATCTGCGACATTCAGATCTGTATGTACTTTGCTAATCTTCAGATCTCCATCTGCAATATAATCTCGGATTATATGAAACTTGCGGTTGATATGCTTGGTCTTTGGATGATATCTTGGTTCCTTAGCGAGTGCTATGGCGCCAGTGTTGTCACACAATATCTCCAGTGGGTCCAATGCACTTGGAACCACGCCAAGCTCAGTGATGAAGTTTCTGATCCAAACTCCTTCACTTGACGCTTCTGCAGCAGCCATGTATTCCGCTTCCACTGTAGATCCCGCGATCACGCTTTGCTTGCAGCTTCTCCAGCTCACAGCTCCTCCATTCAAAATATAAACGTATCCTGTCTAAGATTTGGAATCATCCTTGTCGGTGTCAAAACTAGCGTCGACGTAACCTTTTACGACAAGCTGTTCATCACCCCCATAGACTAAGAACATTTCTTTAGTCCTATTTAGGTACTTTAGGATGTTCTTCACGGCTGTCCAGTGTTCCACTCCTGGATCACTTTGATATCTGCTCGTCAAACTAAGAGCATTGGACACATCCGGTCTAGTACACAGCATGGCATACATGATGGAACCTATGGCCGAGGCATAAGCCACCTTGCTCATAGCTTCCATATCATTTACCGTAGCTGGACACTGAGCCTTGCTCAACATCTTACCTAACAACATAGGCACTGAACCTTTCTTTGCCTTATCCATTCTGAACCTTTTCAGAACTTTGTCTAGGTATGTACTCTGGCTTAAAGCTATCAGGCGTCTTTGTCTATCTCTATAGATTTTGATGCCCAATATATAAGCAGCTTCACCTAGGTCTTTCATTGAAAAACACTTGTTCAAATAACTCTTCACATCGTTAAGCATGTTGATGTCATTTCCGATAATCAATATGTCATCCACATACAGTACCAGAAACGTCACCGAGCTCCCACTCACTTTCTTGTAAATACAAGCTTCGTAGCAATTTGGAACAAATCCAAAGCTCTTGATCACTTGATCAAAACGAAGGTTCCAACTCCGAGATGCTTGCTTCAATCCATAAATGGAACGCTGAAGTTTGCATACTTTACTAGCATCCTTAGGATCGACAAAACCTTCGGGTTGCATCATATACAACTCTTCATCAATGTTGCCATTGAGGAACGCAGTCTTGACATCCATCTGCCATATTTCATAATCATGAAACGCAGCAATTGCTAATAAAATCCGAATGGACTTAAACATCGCTACGGGAGAGAAAGTCTCATCGTAGTCAACACCTTGAACTTGTCGAAAACCTTTCGCGACAAGCCGTGCTTTATAGACGGTAACATTACCATCCGCGTCCGTTTTCTTCTTGAAGATCCATTTGCACTCAACGGCCTTTCGGTCGCTAGGAGGGTCCACCAAAGTCCATACTTGGTTTTCGCTCATGGATCCCAATTCGGATTTCATGGCTTCCAGCCATTTCTCAGAGTCTGGGCTCATCATCGCTTCCTCATAGTTCGTAGGTTCACTGTCTTCTACTAGCAAGACAGTCAAGACAGGGTTGCCGTACCACTCAGGAGGGGCACGCGACCTTGTCGACCTGCGACGTTCAGTAGAAGCATCGTCCGAAGCTTCATGATCCTTGTCATTAGCTTCCTCTATCGTTGGTGCAGGCGGCACTGGAACAATTTCAGGTGCTGCGCTACTCTCCAATTCAAGAGAAGGTTCAATAACCTCGTCAAGCTCTACTTTCCTCCCACTCACTTCTTTCGAGAGAAACTCCTTCTCAAGAAAGGAACCGTTCTTTGCGACAAACACTTTGCCTTCGGTTCTGTGATAGAAGGTATACCCAATAGTTTCCTTAGGGTATCCTATGAAGACGCATTTCTCCGCTTTGGGTTCGAGCTTGTCCGGCATCAACTTCTTGACGTAAGCTTCGCATCCCCAAACTTTAAGAAATGACAACTTAGGTTTAGCACCAAACCACAGTTCATACGGTGTCGTCTCAACGGATTTAGATGGAGCCCTATTTAAAGTGAATGCAGCGGTTTCTAATGCATAACCCCAAAATGATAACGGCAAATCAGTAAGAGACATCATTGATCGGACCATATCTAATAGGGTTCGATTCCGGCGTTCAGACACACCATTGCGCTGTGGTGTTCCGGGTGGCGTGAGTTGTGAAACGATTCCACTTGCTTTAAGATGCGTGAGAAAATCATAACTCAAATATTCACCTCCACGATCGGATCGTAGAAACTTAATCTTTCTGTTACGATGGTTCTCCACTTCATTCTGAAATTCCTTGAACTTTTCAAATGTTTCAGATTTATGTTTCATTAAATAGATATACCCATATCTACTTAAGTCATCGGTAAAAGTGAGGAAATAGCGATATCCACCGCGCGTCGAAACACTCATCGGTCCGCATACATCGGTATGTATGATTTCCAACAAGTCCGTTGCTCGCTCCATCATACCGGAGAACGGAGTTTTGATCATCTTGCCCATGAGGCATGGTTCGCATGTGTCAAATGATTCAAAATCAAGAGACTCCAAAAGTCCATCAGAATGGAGTTTCTTCATGCGCTTTACTCCAATATGACCTAGACGACAGTGCCACAAATAAGTAGTATTATCACTATCTACTTTGCATCTCTTAGCCTCAATGTTATGGATGTGTGTTTCATCCCTTTCGAGATTTAGAAGAAATAAACCATTCACAAGAGGTGCATGACCATAAAAGATGTTACTCATATAAATAGAACAACCATTATTCTCCGATTTAAATGAATAACCGTCTTGCAATAAACACGATCCAGAAATAATGTTCATGCTCAACGCAGGCACATAATAACATTTATTAAGGTTTAAAACTAATCCCGAAGGTAAAACTAAGGAGAGCGTGCCGACGGCCATCACATCAACTCTTGATCCGTTGTCAACGCGCATCGTCACCTCATCCCTCGCAAGCCGCCGTCTATTCCGTAGCTCCTGTTTCTAGTTACAAATATTAGCAACTGAACCGGTATCAAATACCCAGGCACTACAACGAGGGCTTGTAAGGAAAACATCAATAACATGTATATCAAATATACCTTTGATGGTGCCAGCCTTCTTGTCCGCTAAGTACTTCGGACAGTTGCGCTTCCAGTGACCCTTGTCCTTGTAATAGAAGCACTCAGTGTCCGGCTTAGGACCAGACTTGAGCTTCTTCTCAGCAGGAGCATTGCGCTTGCCGCCGCCCTTCTTGTAGGGCTTCTTTGCTCCCTTACCTTTCTTAAAGGGGGGCTTGTTGACCATCAACACATGATTATCCTTCTTGATGTCCACTTCCGCAGCCTTCAGCTTTGCGAAGAGCTCGGTGATCGTATCAGTGGAGCCAATCTGATTATGAGTCACTACAAAACTTTTGTAGCTGGGAGGGAGTGATTGCATAACCCTGTCAATCTTGAGCTCCTCTGGAATCGTGCATTCCAGTTGCTCAAGGCGTTGAGTGTAGCCCGTCATCTTTATGGCGTGCTCACTAACGGAACTCCCTTCCTCCATCTTGCAGTTAAAGAACTTCTCGGAGATCTCATATCTCTCAGAACGGGCCTGAGTCTGAAACATGGTTTTCAGCTCCTCGAGAATCTCAAAGGGCCCGGGATACTCTTCAAAACGATTTTGAAGCTCCGGTTCCATAGCAAACAACATGGTGCTCTTAATCACACCATAATCATCTTTGCACGACTGATAGACAGCTTTCTCATCAGCCGACGCAGTTGCAGCAGGGGGGTCACCTAACGCTTTCCCAAGGACATAGTCCTTTTGTCCGCCAGACAGAATGATTCTTAGATTGCGGAACCAATTGGTAAAGTTAGACCCATTGTTTCTAAGCTTTTCCTTCTCAGCAAAAACGTTGAAGTTGAAGTTGGACTTGGCCATGTGATCTACAGTATTTGCAAGTACAATTTAGACTATGTTCATGATAAATAGTTCAACTTAATCAAATTACTAGATGAACTCCCACTAAATTCAACATCCCTCAAGTTGTTTAGTGAACACGATCCAAATTCACCACACCTAATCCGATCATCACGAGAAGAGATGTGGTTTCAATGGTGGACAACAAAGTGTCGATCATATCATTCATATGACTCATGCTTAACCTTTCGGTTATTGTGTTCCGAGGCCATGTCTGTACATGCTAGGCTCGTCAAGCTAGACCCAAGTATTTCCGCGTGTGCAAAACTGGCTTGCACCCGTTGTATGTGAGCGTAGAGTCTATAGCACCCGATCGTCACGTGATGCTTGGACACGACGAACTTTCGCAACGGTGCATACTTGGGGAGAACACAGTTTTTATCTTGATCTTTAAGTGAGGAATCATCTTATAATGCTACCGTCGCGATCTAAGCATAATAAGATACATAAAAGGATAAACATCACATGCATATAACTTTATGTGACATGGTATAGCCAATCTTCGCGCAATGATCTCCATCTTGTGCGTTCCGGCATGATCTCCATCACTCCACCATGATTGCCTCCACCACGAATAGCAACTACAACTATTGCTAACTACTTAGCGATAAAGTAAAGCTATTACATGGCGTATAAGAAGTTGACTCGCGGGTCATACACAATTATAAAGACAACCATATGGCTCCTGCCGGTTGTGTACTCATCGACATGCAAGTCGTGAAACATTACAAAACATGATCATCGCATACAATATACACATCACATCTTGGGCCATACCATATCACAGAAAACACTCTCTGCAAAAACAAGTTAGACGCCTCTACTTTGTTGTTGCATGTTTTACGTGGCTTATGGGAGTAGATGCTAAGAACGATTCTTACCTACGGAAAGCCACAACGGTGATATTATGGTTGCCAAACTCCGGTGTTAATCCCATGACAACTATAGTGAGAGAAACTGACATCCACCAGCCGCATGTGTGGAACAAGCCACACGTCAAGTGCGGAGCCGGTCTCGCGAACGACGTCGCGTAAGGTTGGCCTGGACCGCTTCAATCTCACTATCCCGCGTCATAAGAAGAACACAAACAAGAGGCTTGCAACAGAAAACATCAACGCCCGCAACAACCATGTTGCGTTCTACTCGTGAAACACATCTACGCATAGATCTAGCTCTGATACCACTGAAGGGTTTCGCTACGGAATAGAGGGAAAGCCAAGATCTAATCTAGGATATGCAAACAACAAGAGAGATTGGATTAGATCTTCATACCCTTGAAGATTCGCACAGCGGAACGTTCGTCGGAACGTGGGTGATGTAGTCGTACTCGCTTCTCCTCCTCGCGATCCGATCCGATCTAGCACCACAAGTGGCGGTGCCTCCGTGAGATGCACACGTGCAGCACCTCGACGTCTCCTCCTTCCTCGGACCAGCAAGTATGTTGGAGAGATAGATTGGATCTACAACACGACGGCGTGGTGTATATGGTGGAGAATTTCTGCTGCAGGGCTTCGCCTACAAACAGTCGGGAGGGAGAGAGGAAGGGCAGCAGGGCAACTAGGGTTTGGAGGCAAGGTGTAGGGGGGAGGGGCGCACCAGACCTCTATATATAGAGGGGGGGCGGCCAGCCCTTGCCCCTCCTCCAAGCCTTGGGCCGGCGGCCAAGGGAGGGAGAAGTGGGGGGCAAGGACTCTCCCCCTTCTAGAAACCCTATCTCTAGTTTAAACGTGTTTAAACTCTCTAGGATCGGCTGGGCCCTATGGGGCCTTGTGCCCCTGGCCCAATGCGGCCAGGACACTCCCTCATAGGCCCATGCCCCCTCCCGGAAGGTGGGGCCACGTTGGTCCCCTTCCGGAAGGTTCTAGAAGCTTCCGGTACAATACCGATTAACCCGGAACAATTCCGAACTCCAAAAACTGCACTGCCTTATATGAATCTTATTCTCCGGACCACTCCAGAACCTCTCGTGATGTCCCGGATCCCATCCGAGACTCCGAACAAAAACTCATAAACCAATTATCCAATCTATCCTAGCGTCGAGACACGTTAAGTGTGTGACCCTGCGGGTTCGAGAATTGCAGACATGATCTTCTATCAATAATCAACAGCGGGGTCTGGGCACCCATATTGACTCCCACACATTCATCGATGATCATATCGGATGAACCACGACGCCAGGATTCAATCAATCCCATATATATATTCCCTTCGTCTCGCGATATTTTACTTGCCCGAGATTCGATCGTCGGTACCATCATACCTAGTTCAATCTCGTTCACAGCAAGTACTTTACTCGTTCCGTAATCCGATATCACTTTGTGATTAACTCCTTAACCACATGCTTGCAAGCGGTGTTGATATCGATTACCGAGTGGGCCCGAAGTATATCTCTCCGACTTGGGAGGGACAAATTCCATCTCGATACATACAACCCAACAGATACTTTCCGATCACCTGAGAGACACCTTTATGATCACCCTCTCATAGGATGACGTTTGATGACCTCAAAGCTTTCTTCCGATACCAGGGAGTTGTATTATCTCATGGTCTAAGGAATACAATATTTGACATAGGAAAAGCTTCGCAAAGATGAACACGATGATACGATCTAATTGCTTCGCTTAGTTTGGGTCTGTCCATCATATCATTCTCCAATGATATAATCTCATTATCAATTGACAACTCATGTCTATGGTTAGGAAACCTTAACCATCATTGATCAATGAGCTAGTCCATAGAGGCGTACTAGGGACACGGTGTTGTTCACAAACCACATAAGTATTAAAGTTTCCGCTTAATACAATTCTAGCATGGAATATAAACTTTATCATGAACAAGAATTATAATAATAACATCTTTATTATTGCCTCTAGGGCATAATTCCAACAAGTGGGTCAGATATGAACTACATGTACATGATCGGATGCTCATGATTTTTTACAAAAATCATTTTTAGGTTGAAAATATGTTGTTTCATAATAGATGCACTTAAGGTTTAGCGATTCTCAGCCCCGACCTAAGAATCTTCATGCCCTCCCTTCGACAAAGTTTAACGATAGTTTAAAACGGGCATTATAAATTCAAAAACAATCCAAACAATGCCAAACCTTCGCGTGGTATCATATTATGTGAAATAGTTAGAAGGAAAAATATCAAAATTGGTATATTGATTATGTCTCAAAAACCTTCAAAAAATGACCTATCTCGTTCGAGGTTTCTTGACTTTCGAGTCAAATGACCAATGTTATGGCTAGAATGAATGCATAGTTTATGATAATGTGTTCATATTATGCATAAGTGTGCATCATGGGATGACGAACAATGTTTTAGGAGTAAATTTTCCTTTTCGTCGCACCAAAAAGCCGTTTTCCATTTTCCGAGTGCAAAAAACGAACGGTTTTGTGAAGCAATCACCAAATGGATAATTCAAAATGCTATCATCACATTTTTCAAAAATATTAGATCACCTTACATGGATAATGTCATAACAGGGGGATCTCAAACATTTCCGTCTATCCCCGGTGAAAAAGACAAATTCCTTCTGAATCGGAAGGAAGTGGGTCAGATATGAACTACAGGTAAATGATCGGATGCTCATGATTTTTTATAAAAATATATTTTAGGTTCAAAATATGTTGTGTCATTAGAGATCCACTTCAAGTTTAGCGATTCTCTGCCCCGAGCTAAGAATCTTTATGCCCGCCCTTCGACAAAGTTTAACGATAGTTTAAAACGGGCATTAGAAATTCAAAAATGATCCAAACAAAGTGAAACCTTCGCGTGGTGTTATATTATGTGATATAGTTAGAAGTAAAATAATAAAACTTGGTATGATTATGTCTCAAAAAAACCTTTACAAAATAACCTATCTCGTTCGAGGTTTCTTGGCTTTCGGGTCAAATGCCAATGTTATGGCTAGAATAAAGGCATAGTTTGTGATAATGCGTCCATATTGTGCATAAGTGTGCATTATGGGATGGCGAACAATGTTTCAGGAGGAAGTTTTCCTTTTCGTCGCACCAAAAAGCCGTTTTATATTTTCCGAGTGCAAAAACGGACGGTTTGTGAAGCAACCACCAAATGGCTAATTCAAAATGCTACCATCAGATTTTTCAAAAATACTAGACCACCTTACATGGATAATGTCATAACAGGGGGATCTCAAAAATTTCCGTCTATCCCTGGTGAAAAGACAAATTCCTTCCGAATCGGCAGGAAGTGAGTCAGATATGAACTACAGGTACATGATCGGATGCATGATTTTTTTAAAATCATTTTTAGGTTAAAAATATGCTGTTTCATCAGAGATCCACTTCAAGTTTAGCGAGTCTCTGCCCCGAGCTAAGAATATTTATGCGTGCCATTTTAAATGGGCAAATGAAATTATGATAAGAATCAACATAGTTTGTGATAAGTTGATATTGATATCATATTTGGATTCCTCTTATTTTTCTAATCAATTTAGACATATTATTTGCCAAATTCCGATTTACAGATTTAAAGATATTAATTATTCCATATTAAATAAATATACAAAAAAATAAAATCATTATATTTTTATTTGAATTCAATAATATTTTACTTATTCATTGTTGTTTACTTAAATAATTGCTTGTAATTTCAAAAAATACAACCATGTGACATGATGATATAAGATTTAATAGGATTGATATCATAGTATTGACAACAATGTGTAAATTGTTTTGCAGAAAGAGATTCTGAAGGAACGAGAAAGTTAAGCGTGCTAGAGCTGAAGTAGTATTAGGATTGGTGACCGACCGGAAATTTTGACTAAGACTGTAATTTAATCAATTATTAACTATAAATAGTGTTAAAAATGATCTAAGCGAGAGATTAAAAAGTCAAATAATTCAAAGATTTTTTAAAAAATTATTTTAGACTATGCCGATGGCCTAGCCGTCAATGTAGCTCCATTCTGTGCCGTCGGCCGGACGCCGGCGTATCTTCAGGTTGGGCCGTTATCGAAGACTGCCGTTGCCTGACACGCGGGGCCGGCTGGGAGACGCTATGCCGAGGGGGAGAGGCTGTGCCGACCAGGATGTACGCCGACGGCAACCGTCGGCACAGCCTGACCTTTGACGGCAATTTGACAATGTGCCGCCGTCGGTGCCTCAAATCTTTCCCCTAGTGAGAGCACACAAGTTAGCGAACTCAGGCTTGCCCAGCTCTAGAGTTAACAATCAAGCAAACCAGCACCCTCGCGCATCCAAATCAATCAAGCTAGCTATAGTACGGACTAATTAAGTGTGCAGTGCCTCGTGATCGACACACTGTACGCGCATAGGAGTACTTGGCTACAAGCCTACGTGCAAGTCTGCTATCGCTCAATCATCATAATAAAAAATCTCCAAAACCAGGATACGCTTGATTAACTCGACCTAATACCAGTTAAGCTCCCGGGCCAGACTCGTTAAGCGTGATTGATGGAAACGTGCAATTAAGCGCGCAGTTGGTTGCGGACGTGCCGAGCTACTCGGTAGATCGGTCGTAACCAGAGCTGAGCTATACATACTCCGTATGTACGTACGTGTCAGCGACGCCAATTGGTATAGTTGATTCATGAGACCAATGAATGAAGAGAGAAAATGACTGACGAGCCACAGAGCTTACGTGTATGTATGAATACTCTTTACGTACGTTCGTGTCAGCGAAGACAATTCCTGTAGATCATCGATCGCCTGCATCAAGCAGTTATACCGCCCGTTTTGATGATTATATTAGCAACGGCGACGTCTGTCGGTTTCGGAGAACGGCGACATGGTGCGAACTGCGTAGGTCCGGGGAGACCGTTAACTCGAGCAAGGAGACGTCCAACCGACCCTCTGTGACGAGTCGCAGTGTGTGTGTATAGTCCCTTAATTAACTGGGTCCGTTTGTTAGTTGTGCACTGTGTTGCAAGATACGAGCATCGATAGTGAAAGAATATGAGATTGGCATGATGCGGTGATCGATGTATTAAGCCGCATCAACGAGTATATACAGGACTATAGATTTGAAGGATAAGAAGTCACTCTTAGAGATTAGGTAGAAGACGGATTACAAATTCTAAACTAACTGAATATATTTTTAACACTCCCCGCAATCATAGCGGTCTCATCATTAACAACAGGATTATCGTTGCTGTTGGATTATTAGGCATAATTTTCACGATTAATTTCGGAATATAAATAATGATAAAATCAGCTACTAGCTCATATAACTCGAACATACTAGATGTATTAAACAACAGGATGATCGGAAACAAACAACAGCTTAACATGTACTCATAGAACATGATGAATAACCAAACAGAAGCACGTAGCACGTACCGTTCGGTTGTCGTAGTAGAAACTTTGAGGAAAACTGAACGAAGCAGATGGCGACGAAGACGGCGGTAGGCAGCACCGCCTGACTTGGATGGAAGACGACCCGTGATGGAGAACTCGAGTAGTCGCGCGGAGCGCTTCCCAAAAACCTTATTTGCCCTTTCCCGTACAGGATCACAAGGGCGAGTGGTTCCGGAGACCTGCTCTCCCGTCCGCCAGTGCACGCCGGCAAGTGGGATGGAGTAGACTACGGTGACGGTGCAAGTAGAGAGGATGGGAAAACCCTAAATTGGTTTTCGATGGTATTGTGGCGCTAGCCGTGCAGGACTTTATATACATCAGCTCAGGAAACCCTAACGGAGGCGAACGTGGGCCGAGTCCACGTTACGCCCGTGGCGCGCGCGCATCGTGACGAGACGAGACGAGCGGGCGGGCAGGCGTGCGAGCGGCAGCATCGTCGGAGAAGGAGCGCGCGCGTATCTCTCTTATTGCTACTCACTTACAAAGTGGTGCAACACTCCACCTTATAAGGTGGTGCAACTCTTCTCCAACTTTCCATGTGGGACTAAACTTGAGCTCCCACTCCACTTCCATGTGAGCTGCCACAAACATGGGCCCAAACACATATGGGCTGCTACAAATTTGGGCTTTGAGATTTAGAGAAAATCTGAAATACACATGAGCCTAAATGAAATGGCCCATTATTTATAACAATCCCCCACCAGATCTTAAATGCCCATTTGAAGATTTGTCAATCCTCGCTACTTGTTTATATACCAATGTTTCAGCAAAAACTGTTAAGTTAAACTTCCGCCTAGAATCTTGAACTACGTCTATCAACAACTTGAACAATGGACGAACCTTGAATTGCAAGTTTAGTTCCAATAGATTTCACTCAAAATCATAACTAGTACCTGGCTACCAGTAGCCTACCCCGCGGATTGGAGCATATGCGTCATACTCCCTGGTCTCTTTATGAGTTTACTAGAGATCACCCAAGTCTCATAGACCGCGACGTTTACAGTCGAGCTCATATAGGTGTGTTCTTTCAAGAATGCCCTGTAGGACGGCATCTTTGCTAATTAAAGCCAACAGAAACACATTAAGGCATGTTGCCAACCTGCCTTACAGATTATGAGAGTTGTGCATCTTCACATAGAGAAGGTTATAAAGTACTCTCCTCTGTCAAACCACTAGCTTGTTCTTCCCAGGTCCTAATTCACGGGATCTCCGATCACATAGGTTGGGTTACCACTAAGATGTGACATCCATGGGTCTCAACCCCATCTCCCTCTATGCACTTTCTATCACATTTCGTGATAGTCCCTTTATAAAGGGATCTGCCAGGTTTTTGTCTATTTGAATATACGTAACAGTTATTACTCTGGAGTTTCTCGATTTCCTGATAGATTTCAAACGTCTCTTCACGTGTCTTGATGACTTTGCGCTATCCTTAGAATTGTTCACTTTGACAGTAACAGTTTGGTTGTCACAATTCAAAAGGATTACCAGCACAGGTTTCTCAACCACGGGCAAGTCCATCAAGAGCTCACGCAGCCATTCTGACTCAACACTGGCTGTGTCTAAAGCAGTAACTTCTGCTTCCATAGTTGACCTCGTCAATATGGTTTGTCTACGAGACCTCCATGACACTGCGCCACCTCCAAGGGTAAACACATACCCGCTCGTGGCGTAGAGTTTATCAACGTCAGAGATCCAATTCGAATCACTATATCCTTCAAGTACAGCAGGGTTTCCTGAATAGTGAATCCCATAGCTCATTGTACCACATAGATAGCGCATGACCCTTTCAAGTGCATGCCAATGATCAATACCCGGGTTAGACATGAACCTACTCAACTTGCTCACAGCAAAAGAGATATCGGGTCTTGTAGCGCTTGCTAAGTACATGAAAGAACCAACAACTTGTGAATATTTCAGCTGATCTGTTGGTTCCTTCTTATTCTTTCGTAATGTCAAACTGGGATCATAAGGTGTTGGAGAAGTCTTGCCATCATTAAATCCAAATCGGCTCAAGACCTTCTCAACATAATGAGATTGCGTTAAAGTAATCCCATTCTCGTTCTTAATAAGCTTGATGTTCAGAATGACATCAGCCTCTCCTAGATCTTTCATATCAAAACTCTTTGACATGAAAGACTTGACTTCATTTATCACTTTCATGTTTGTACCAAAGATCAGAATGTCATCCACGTACAAACATAATATAACGCTATCGGCCCCACCATGTCGATAGTAAACACACCTATCAGCCTCATTAATGACAAAGCCAGCAGAAAGTAGAGTTCTGTCAAACTTCTCATGCCATTGCTCAGGTGCTTGTTTCAGGCCATATAAAGATTTTAATAACTTACACACCTTTGTCTCTTCACCTTTTACCACAAACCCATCCGGATGATCCATATAGATCTCCTCTTCCAACTCTCCATTAAGAAAAGCTGTCTTCACGTCCATTTGATGAATGAGAAGACCATAAGAGGCAACCAGGGATAGTAGTACTCGAATGGTGGTCAGTCTAGCGATAGGTGAATAGGTGTCAAAGTAATCTTCGCCTTCTTTCTATGTGTATCCCTTAGCTATAAGACGTGCCTTGTACTTCTCAATAGTACCATCAGGCCTTAGCTTCTTCTTGAACACCCACTTACATCCCACAGGTTTACAACCATAGGGTTGTTCTGATAATTCCCAAGTTCCATTAGAAAGAATCGAGTCCATATCATTTTGGACAGCTTTTTTCCAATCATCTGCATCAGGAGATGCATATGCCTCAGTAATGGATCTGGGAGTATCATCCACAAGGTACACGATGAAGTCATTACCAAAGGATTTTGCAACCCTCTGTCTCTTACTCCTCGTGAGAGGTTCATCGTCATCATTCTCAAGAAATTCCTCATGTGTTTGTTCAGAATTCTCAATGGATGCACTGGATTCAGGAAGTATTTCAGAAGAAATCCTACCAATGCTATGCATATCTTTCATAGGAAAAATATTCTAAAAGAATGTTGCATCACGAGATTTCATTATAGTATCAACATGCATATCAGGTACCTTAGATTTAACCACTAGAAATCTAGAGCCTACACTCCATGGAGCATATCCTAGAAAGATACAATCCACTATCTTGGGTCCGAGCTTGTGTTTCTTGGGGATTGGTATGTTGACCTTCGCCAAACACCCCAAAGTGCGCAGATACGAAAGTGATGGTTTTCTCCCAACCTACTACTCATAAGGGGTCTTTTGTTTATTCTTGTTAGAAACTCTATTCAGGACATGACATGAAGTCAACAAAGCCTCCCCCACCATGCCTTTGATAAACCAGCAGTGTCTAAATGGAATTCACCAAGTCAGTCAGCGTGCAGTTTTTTCCTCTCGGCAACCCCGTTTGATTGGGGCGAGTAGGGAGGCGTCCTCTCATGAATAATTCCGTGTTCCTGATAGAATTCATCAAATATTTTGGAAAAATAGTCACCACCACGATCCGACCTAAGACGCTTGATCTTTCTCTCTAGTTGATTTTCAACGTCGGCCTTGTAGATTTTAAAGTAGTCTAAAGCCTCATCTTTAGTTTGCAACAAGTAAACATAGCAGAATTTAGTAGCATCATCTATCAACGTCATGAAATATCTCTTTTCACCTTTTGTCAACACACCATTCATCTCACATAGATCATAATGTATGAGTTCTAGAGGTGCCAAGTTTCTCTCCTCGGCATCCTTGTGAGGCTTTTGAGGTTGCTTTGATTATAGACAACTATGGCACTTAGAACCTTTGGCAATAGTGAAATTCGGAATTAAACTCATACTGGACATCCGAGATATCAAACCAAAATTAATGTGACATAAACGAAAATGCCAAATACTGGTATCATCATTAACACCACCACAATTATGATTCACGGATTTATTACAAAACTCTGAAAGTGAAAACCGAAACAAGCCTCCGAACTCATAACCTTTACCAATAAATTATCCATGTTTCAAAACAACGACTTTATTAGACTCTAAGACAACCTTAAACCCATCTCTGCAAAGAAGGGAGCCACTAACGAGATTCTTGTTCATAGTAGGGACATGCTGCACGTTCCTCGGCTGCACGATCTTTCCGGAAGTAAACTTCAGATCCACCGTGCCCACACCACGAACAGAAGCATGTGATCCATTCCCCATTAGGACGGATGAATCCCGAGAGACCTGATAAGAAGTAAACATAGAGCTGTCAGCACACACATGAACATTAGCACCCGTATCAAGCCACCAACACGATGATTGAAATACTGAAAGAATAGTAAATAAATTACCATACCCATCAGTATAGCTAGCGGTCACGACGTTCACAGTCTTGACCTTTTTCCCATCAGTATCTCCTGTCTCTTGTGTTTGAGAGTTGTGGCAAAGTTCCTCCATGAAGGGGGCAACTAGCAATAATGCAACCCGCCAAAAACTTGTCGGGTAAGGCACACTTAAGGAGTTCGAGCTCTTTGGCAATGCACTGTATCTCATGAGCTTGTTGAACCACAGGAAGGTCCTTTGTCATCTTAAAATCATGAAAGCTCTCCATGATGTATAGTTCACTGCCACCATCTGCAGCACCAAACTTTGCGTCCAGTGCGTCCCAGAGCTCCTTTCTGTCTTTTATGTGCATAAACACATCACACAGACGGTCGGCAAGAATGCTCAGAATGCATCTCACAAAGATAATATTTTTATTTTTATTTGAATTCAATAATAATTTATTTGAATTCAAATAACTGTTTGACACGTCTGTCAAAACCTTACAGTTTTCCTGAGTAGCAAAATAAAGCTCGGCTCGGCGAGATCCCCGCAACCCGCAACCCATGGCGCGCGCGCGTCAGAGATCCAATTCGAATCACTATATCCTTCAAGTACAGCAGGGTTTCCTGAATAGTGAATCCCATAGCTCATTGTACCACATAGATAGCGCATGACCCTTTCAAGTGCATGCCAATGATCAATACCCGGGTTAGACATGAACCTACTCAACTTGCTCACAGCAAAAGAGATATCGGGTCTTGTAGCGCTTGCTAAGTACATGAAAGAACCAACAACTTGTGAATATTTCAGCTGATCTGTTGGTTCCTTCTTATTCTTTCGTAATGTCAAACTGGGATCATAAGGTGTTGGAGAAGTCTTGCCATCATTAAATCCAAATCGGCTCAAGACCTTCTCAACATAATGAGATTGCGTTAAAGTAATCCCATTCTCGTTCTTAATAAGCTTGATGTTCAGAATGACATCAGCCTCTCCTAGATCTTTCATATCAAAACTCTTTGACATGAAAGACTTGACTTCATTTATCACTTTCATGTTTGTACCAAAGATCAGAATGTCATCCACGTACAAACATAATATAACGCTATCGGCCCCACCATGTCGATAGTAAACACACCTATCAGCCTCATTAATGACAAAGCCAGCAGAAAGTAGAGTTCTGTCAAACTTCTCATGCCATTGCTCAGGTGCTTGTTTCAGGCCATATAAAGATTTTAATAACTTACACACCTTTGTCTCTTCACCTTTTACCACAAACCCATCCGGATGATCCATATAGATCTCCTCTTCCAACTCTCCATTAAGAAAAGCTGTCTTCACGTCCATTTGATGAATGAGAAGACCATAAGAGGCAACCAGGGATAGTAGTACTCGAATGGTGGTCAGTCTAGCGACAGGTGAATAGGTGTCAAAGTAATCTTCGCCTTCTTTTTGTGTGTATCCCTTAGCTATAAGCCGTGCCTTGTACTTCTCAATAGTACCATCAGGCCTTAGCTTCTTCTTGAACACCCACTTACATCCCACAGGTTTACAACCATAGGGTTGTTCTGATAATTCCCAAGTTCCATTAGAAAGAATCGAGTCCATATCATTTTGGACAGCTTTTTTCCAATCATCTGCATCAGGAGATGCATATGCCTCAGTAATGGATCTGGGAGTATCATCCACAAGGTACACGATGAAGTCATTACCAAAGGATTTTGCAACCCTCTGTCTCTTACTCCTCGTGAGAGGTTCATCATCATCATTCTCAAGAAATTCCTCATGTGTTTGTTCAGAATTCTCAATGGATGCACTGGATTCAGGAAGTATTTCAGAAGAAATCCTACCAATGCTATGCATATCTTTCATAGGAAAAATATTCTCAAAGAATGTTGCATCACGAGATTTCATTATAGTATCAACATGCATATCAGGTACCTTAGATTTAACCACTAGAAATCTAGAGCCTACACTCCATGGAGCATATCCTAGAAAGATACAATCCACTATCTTGGGTCCGAGCTTGTGTTTCTTGGGGATTGGTATGTTGACCTTCGCCAAACACCCCAAAGTGCGCAGATACGAAAGTGATGGTTTTCTCCCAACCTACTACTCATAAGGGGTCTTTTGTTTATTCTTGTTAGAAACTCTATTCAGGACATGACATGAAGTCAACAAAGCCTCCCCCACCATGCCTTTGATAAACCAGCAGTGTCTAAATGGAATTCACCAAGTCAGTCAGCGTGCAGTTTTTTCCTCTCGGCAACCCCGTTTGATTGGGGCGAGTAGGGAGGCGTCCTCTCATGAATAATTCCGTGTTCCTGATAGAATTCATCAAATATTTTGGAAAAATAGTCACCACCACGATCCGACCTAAGACGCTTGATCTTTCTCTCTAGTTGATTTTCAACGTCGGCCTTGTAGATTTTAAAGTAGTCTAAAGCCTCATCTTTAGTTTGCAACAAGTAAACATAGCAGAATTTAGTAGCATCATCTATCAACGTCATGAAATATCTCTTTTCACCTTTTGTCAACACACCATTCATCTCACATAGATCAGAATGTATGAGTTCTAGAGGTGCCAAGTTTCTCTCCTCGGCATCCTTGTGAGGCTTTTGAGGTTGCTTTGATTATAGACAACTATGGCACTTAGAACCTTTGGCAATAGTGAAATTCGGAATTAAACTCATACTGGACATCCGAGATATCAAACCAAAATTAATGTGACATAAACGAAAATGCCAAATACTGGTATCATCATTAACACCACCACAATTATGATTCACGGATTTATTACAAAACTCTGAAAGTGAAAACCGAAACAAGCCTCCGAACTCATAACCTTTACCAATAAATTATCCATGTTTCGAAACAACGAGTTTATTAGACTCTAAGACAACCTTAAACCCATCTCTGCAAAGAAGGGAGCCACTAACGATATTCTTGTTCATAGTAGGGACATGCTGCACGTCCCTCGGCTGCACGATCTTTCTGGAAGTAAACTTCAGATCCACCGTGCCCACACCACGAACAGAAGCATGTGATCCATTCCCCATTAGGACGGATGAATCCCGAGAGACCTGATAAGAAGTAAACATAGAGCTGTCAGAACACACATGAACATTAGCACCCGTATCAAGCCACCAACACGATGATTGAAATACTGAAAGAATAGTAAATAAATTACCATACCCATCAGTATAGCTAGCGGTCACGACGTTCACAGTCTTGACCTTTTTCCCATCAGTATCTCCTGTCTCTTGTGTTTGAGAGTTGTGGCAAAGTTCCTCCATGAAGGGGGCAACTAGCAATAATGCAACCCGCCAAAAACTTGTCGGGTAAGGCACACTTAAGGAGTTCGAGCTCTTTGGCAATGCACTGTATCTCATGAGCTTGTTGAACCACAGGAAGGTCCTTTGTCATCTTAAAATCATGAAAGCTCTCCATGATGTATAGTTCACTGCCACCATCTGCAGCACCAAACTTTGCGTCCAGTGCGTCCCAGAGCTCCTTTCTGTCTTTTATGTGCATAAACACATCACACAGACGGTCGGCAAGAATGCTCAGAATGCATCTCACAAAGATAATATTTTATTTTTATTTGAATTCAATAATAATTTATTTGAATTCAAATAACTGTTTGACACGTCTGTCAAAACCTTACAGTTTTCCTGAGTAGCAAAATAAAGCTCGGCTCGGCGAGATCCCCGCAACCCGCAACCCATGGCGCGCGCGCGTCAGAGATCCAATTCGAATCACTATATCCTTCAAGTACAGCAGGGTTTCCTGAATAGTGAATCCCATAGCTCATTGTACCACATAGATAGCGCATGACCCTTTCAAGTGCATGCCAATGATCAATACCCGGGTTAGACATGAACCTACTCAACTTGCTCACAGCAAAAGAGATATCGGGTCTTGTAGCGCTTGCTAAGTACATGAAAGAACCAACAACTTGTGAATATTTCAGCTGATCTGTTGGTTCCTTCTTATTCTTTCGTAATGTCAAACTGGGATCATAAGGTGTTGGAGAAGTCTTGCCATCATTAAATCCAAATCGGCTCAAGACCTTCTCAACATAATGAGATTGCGTTAAAGTAATCCCATTCTCGTTCTTAATAAGCTTGATGTTCAGAATGACATCAGCCTCTCCTAGATCTTTCATATCAAAACTCTTTGACATGAAAGACTTGACTTCATTTATCACTTTCATGTTTGTACCAAAGATCAGAATGTCATCCACGTACAAACATAATATAACGCTATCGGCCCCACCATGTCGATAGTAAACACACCTATCAGCCTCATTAATGACAAAGCCAGCAGAAAGTAGAGTTCTGTCAAACTTCTCATGCCATTGCTCAGGTGCTTGTTTCAGGCCATATAAAGATTTTAATAACTTACACACCTTTGTCTCTTCACCTTTTACCACAAACCCATCCGGATGATCCATATAGATCTCCTCTTCCAACTCTCCATTAAGAAAAACTGTCTTCACGTCCATTTGATGAATGAGAAGACCATAAGAGGCAACCAGGGATAGTAGTACTCGAATGGTGGTCAGTCTAGCGACAGGTGAATAGGTGTCAAAGTAATCTTCGCCTTCTTTCTATGTGTATCCCTTAGCTATAAGACGTGCCTTGTACTTCTCAATAGTACCATCAGGCCTTAGCTTCTTCTTGAACACCCACTTACATCCCACAGGTTTACAACCATAGGGTTGTTCTGATAATTCCCAAGTTCCATTAGAAAGAATCGAGTCCATATCATTTTGGACAGCTTTTTTCCAATCATCTGCATCAGGAGATGCATATGCCTCAGTAATGGATCTGGGAGTATCATCCACAAGGTACACGATGAAGTCATTACCAAAGGATTTTGCAACCCTCTGTCTCTTACTCCTCGTGAGAGGTTCATCGTCATCATTCTCAAGAAATTCCTCATGTGTTTGTTCAGAATTCTCAATGGATGCACTGGATTCAGGAAGTATTTCAGAAGAAATCCTACCAATGCTATGCATATCTTTCATAGGAAAAATATTCTCAAAGAATGTTGCATCACGATATTTCATTATAGTATCAACATGCATATCAGGTACCTTAGATTTAACCACTAGAAATCTAGAGCCTAAACTCCATGGAGCATATCCTAGAAAGATACAATCCACTATCTTGGGTCCGAGCTTGTGTTTCTTGGGGATTGGTATGTTGACCTTCGCCAAACACCCCAAAGTGCGCAGATACGAAAGTGATGGTTTTCTCCCAACCTACTACTCATAAGGGGTCTTTTGTTTATTCTTGTTAGAAACTCTATTCAGGACATGACATGAAGTCAACAAAGCCTCCCCCACCATGCCTTTGATAAACCAGCAGTGTCTAAATGGAATTCACCAAGTCAGTCAGCGTGCAGTTTTTTCCTCTCGGCAACCCCGTTTGATTGGGGCGAGTAGGGAGGCGTCCTCTCATGAATAATTCCGTGTTCCTGATAGAATTCATCAAATATTTTGGAAAAATAGTCACCACCACGATCCGACCTAAGACGCTTGATCTTTCTCTCTAGTTGATTTTCAACGTCGGCCTTGTAGATTTTAAAGTAGTCTAAAGCCTCATCTTTAGTTTGCAACAAGTAAACATAGCAGAATTTAGTAGCATCATCTATCAACGTCATGAAATATCTCTTTTCACCTTTTGTCAACACACCATTCATCTCACATAGATCAGAATGTATGAGTTCTAGAGGTGCCAAGTTTCTCTCCTCGGCATCCTTGTGAGGCTTTTGAGGTTGCTTTGATTATAGACAACTATGGCACTTAGAACCTTTGGCAATAGTGAAATTCGGAATTAAACTCATACTGGACATCCGAGATATCAAACCAAAATTAATGTGACATAAACGAAAATGCCAAATACTGGTATCATCATTAACACCACCACAATTATGATTCACGGATTTATTACAAAACTCTGAAAGTGAAAACCGAAACAAGCCTCCGAACTCATAACCTTTACCAATAAATTATCCATGTTTCGAAACAACGACTTTATTAGACTCTAAGACAACCTTAAACCCATCTCTGCAAAGAAGGGAGCCACTAACGATATTCTTGTTCATAGTAGGGACATGCTGCACGTCCCTCGGCTGCACGATCTTTCTGGAAGTAAACTTCAGATCCACCGTGCCCACACCACGAACAGAAGCATGTGATCCATTCCCCATTAGGACGGATGAATCCCGAGAGACCTGATAAGAAGTAAACATAGAGCTGTCAGCACACACATGAACATTAGCACCCGTATCAAGCCACCAACATGATGATTGAAATACTGAAAGAATAGTAAATAAATTACCATACCCATCAGTATAGCTAGCGGTCACGACGTTCACAGTCTTGACCTTTTTCCCATCAGTATCTCCTGTCTCTTGTGTTTGAGAGTTGTGGCAAAGTTCCTCCATGAAGGGGGCAACTAGCAATAATGCAACCCGCCAAAAACTTGTCGGGTAAGGCACACTTAAGGAGTTCGAGCTCTTTGGCAATGCACTGTATCTCATGAGCTTGTTGAACCACAGGAAGGTCCTTTGTCATCTTAAAATCATGAAAGCTCTCCATGATGTATAGTTCACTGCCACCATCTGCAGCACCAAACTTTGCGTCCAGTGCGTCCCAGAGCTCCTTTCTGTCTTTTATGTGCATAAACACATCACGCAGACGGTCGGCAAGAATGCTCAGAATGCATCCCACAAAGATAATATTTTTATTTTTATTTGAATTCAATAATAATTTATTTGAATTCAAATAACTGTTTGACACGTCTGTCAAAACCTTACAGTTTTCCTGAGTAGCAAAATAAAGCTCGGCTCGGCGAGATCCCCGCAACCCGCAACCCATGGCGCGCGCGCGTCAGAGATCCAATTCGAATCACTATATCCTTCAAGTACAGCAGGGTTTCCTGAATAGTGAATCCCATAGCTCATTGTACCACATAGATAGCGCATGACCCTTTCAAGTGCATGCCAATGATCAATACCCGGGTTAGACATGAACCTACTCAACTTGCTCACAGCAAAAGAGATATCGGGTCTTGTAGCGCTTGCTAAGTACATGAAAGAACCAACAACTTGTGAATATTTCAGCTGATCTGTTGGTTCCTTCTTATTCTTTCGTAATGTCAAACTGGGATCATAAGGTGTTGGAGAAGTCTTGCCATCATTAAATCCAAATCGGCTCAAGACCTTCTCAACATAATGAGATTGCGTTAAAGTAATCCCATTCTCGTTCTTAATAAGCTTGATGTTCAGAATGACATCAGCCTCTCCTAGATCTTTCATATCAAAACTCTTTGACATGAAAGACTTGACTTCATTTATCACTTTCATGTTTGTACCAAAGATCAGAATGTCATCCACGTACAAACATAATATAACGCTATCGGCCCCACCATGTCGATAGTAAACACACCTATCAGCCTCATTAATGACAAAGCCAGCAGAAAGTAGAGTTCTGTCAAACTTCTCATGCCATTGCTCAGGTGCTTGTTTCAGGCCATATAAAGATTTTAATAACTTACACACCTTTGTCTCTTCACCTTTTACCACAAACCCATCCGGATGATCCATATAGATCTCCTCTTCCAACTCTCCATTAAGAAAAGCTGTCTTCACGTCCATTTGATGAATGAGAAGACCATAAGAGGCAACCAGGGATAGTAGTACTCGAATGGTGGTCAGTCTAGCGATAGGTGAATAGGTGTCAAAGTAATCTTCGCCTTCTTTCTATGTGTATCCCTTAGCTATAAGACGTGCCTTGTACTTCTCAATAGTACCATCAGGCCTTAGCTTCTTCTTGAACACCCACTTACATCCCACAGGTTTACAACCATAGGGTTGTTCTGATAATTCCCAAGTTCCATTAGAAAGAATCGAGTCCATATCATTTTGGACAGCTTTTTTCCAATCATCTGCATCAGGAGATGCATATGCCTCAGTAATGGATCTGGGAGTATCATCCACAAGGTACACGATGAAGTCATTACCAAAGGATTTTGCAACCCTCTGTCTCTTACTCCTCGTGAGAGGTTCATCGTCATCATTCTCAAGAAATTCCTCATGTGTTTGTTCAGAATTCTCAATGGATGCACTGGATTCAGGAAGTATTTCAGAAGAAATCCTACCAATGCTATGCATATCTTTCATAGGAAAAATATTCTCAAAGAATGTTGCATCACGAGATTTCATTATAGTATCAACATGCATATCAGGTACCTTAGATTTAACCACTAGAAATCTAGAGCCTACACTCCATGGAGCATATCCTAGAAAGATACAATCCACTATCTTGGGTCCGAGCTTGTGTTTCTTGGGGATTGGTATGTTGACCTTCGCCAAACACCCCAAAGTGCGCAGATACGAAAGTGATGGTTTTCTCCCAACCTACTACTCATAAGGGGTCTTTTGTTTATTCTTGTTAGAAACTCTATTCAGGACATGACATGAAGTCAACAAAGCCTCCCCCACCATGCCTTTGATAAACCAGCAGTGTCTAAATGGAATTCACCAAGTCAGTCAGCGTGCAGTTTTTTCCTCTCGGCAACCCCGTTTGATTGGGGCGAGTAGGGAGGCGTCCTCTCATGAATAATTCCGTGTTCCTGATAGAATTCATCAAATATTTTGGAAAAATAGTCACCACCACGATCCGACCTAAGACGCTTGATCTTTCTCTCTAGTTGATTTTCAACGTCGGCCTTGTAGATTTTAAAGTAGTCTAAAGCCTCATCTTTAGTTTGCAACAAGTAAACATAGCAGAATTTAGTAGCATCATCTATCAACGTCATGAAATATCTCTTTTCACCTTTTGTCAACACACCATTCATCTCACATAGATCAGAATGTATGAGTTCTAGAGGTGCCAAGTTTCTCTCCTCGGCATCCTTGTGAGGCTTTTGAGGTTGCTTTGATTATAGACAACTATGGCACTTAGAACCTTTGGCAATAGTGAAATTCGGAATTAAACTCATACTGGACATCCGAGATATCAAACCAAAATTAATGTGACATAAACGAAAATGCCAAATACTGGTATCATCATTAACACCACCACAATTACGATTCACGGATTTATTACAAAACTCTGAAAGTGAAAACCGGAACAAGCCTCCGAACTCATAACCTTTACCAATAAATTATCCATGTTTCGAAACAACGACTTTATTAGACTCTAAGACAACCTTAAACCCATCTCTGCAAAGAAGGGAGCCACTAACGAGATTCTTGTTCATAGTAGGGACATGCTGCACGTTCCTCGGCTGCACGATCTTTCCGGAAGTAAACTTCAGATCCACCGTGCCCACACCATGAACAGAAGCATGTGATCCATTCCCCATTAGGACGGATGAATCCCGAGAGACCTGATAAGAAGTAAACATAGAGATGTCAGCACACACATGAACATTAGCACCCGTATCAAGCCACCAACACGATGATTGAAATACTGAAAGAATAGTAAATAAATTACCATACCCATCAGTATTGCTAGCGGTCACGACGTTCACAGTCTTGACCTCTTTCCCATCAGTATCTCCTGTCTCTTGTGTTTGAGAGTTGTGGCAAAGTTCCTCCATGAAGGGGGCAACTAGCAATAATGCAACCCGCCAAAAACTTGTCGGGTAAGGCACACTTAAGGAGTTCGAGCTCTTTGGCAATGCACTGTATCTCATGAGCTTGTTGAACCACAGGAAGGTCCTTTGTCATCTTAAAATCATGAAAGCTCTCCATGATGTATAGTTCACTGCCACCATCTGCAGCACCAAACTTTGCGTCCAGTGCGTCCCAGAGCTCCTTTCTGTCTTTTATGTGCATAAACACATCACACAGACGGTCGGCAAGAATGCTCAGAATGCATCCCACAAAGATAATATTTTTATTTTTATTTGAATTCAATAATAATTTTATTTGAATTCAAATAACTGTTTGACACGTCTGTCAAAACCTTACAGTTTTCCTGAGTAGCAAAATAAAGCTCGGCTCGGCGAGATCCCCGCAACCCGCAACCCATGGCGCGCGCGCGCGTCGTGAAGAGACGAGTGGGCAGGCATGCGAGCTGCGGCGTCGTCGGAGGAGGATCACGCGCGTGTATCTCTCTCTTATTGCTACTCACTTACAAAGTGGTGCAACACTCCACCTTATAAGGTGGTGCAACTCTCCTCCAACTTTCCATGTAGGACTAAACTTGAGCTCCCACTCCACTTCCATGTGAGCTGCCACAAACATGGGCCCAATCACATATGGGCTGCCACAAATTTGGGCTTTGAGATTTAGGGAAAATCTGAAATACACATGGGCCTAAATGAACTGGCCCATTATTTCTAATAGTCGCTAGAGAGAAACCGAAGTAGAACCCATTAGGCTGTCAGCCCTGGCAGTCACAGTGGGAGCGTCGTGAACATTGTCACGGCACGGATGCTTGCTGTAGAGGAAGCTGATGAGGTGCTTAGGCGAGGTGGTAGCCCAATGTCGATGTCGAGGTAGCCGAGAGCATGGGGAAGTGTCGTGGTCAAGGTAGTCGTATAAGGGCTCACCATGGTCGATGTCGTGGTCGGTGGTGCCGGTGTCGAAGTAGCCGCACATGAAACCATGTGCGCGTAGCACATGAGGAGAATGAGGAAAACGCATCAAGTCTATCTCGAGGGTTTCGATGCCAGAGCCGATGCAGTCTGAGCCATCGAGGACGAGGTGCGTCCATAGTTTTTCCAGAACTAAGCGCACATCAGGGATGAAGGCATACTCCGGTTTTGTCAGAACCGAGTATGCAAAGAACAACTCGTCGGTGACACGGTCGAGAAGATGTAGAGGAGCTGGTCGATGCTGAAGAATACGTTGTCCAAGCCAATGAAGAAGAAGATCCAAACCAAGTTACAGATCCGGGGACGCGCCAGGGATGAAAAAACGTGTCGATGTTGCCAATACCGGGCGTGCATAGAACGGGACCACTACGATTTTTGTGGCCATATCAGAGAAACTACCATAGGAGGCCTAAGGACGGTTTTGAGGTGGAGAGAGAGAGAGATGCGGCTCGTGGTTGTCGGAGTAGACGAGCAGGTGTAGTGTGGGATGAGGCGACGAAGTTGTAGTGGACGGTAACGAAGCTATAAGCGAAGAAAACAACGATGACCTAGAGTGATCATGTTGGACGCCTGGAGAGGCCGTTGGTGGTACTTGAAGTAGGCGAGAAAGAATCCGACGGCGTGATGAAGACCATGCGCAGACGATGGCGTCTCACGCTGAGGGAGGTGACGCAGTGGTAGCCTGGGACGTCGATGTGGAGGGACGGCAAAGATGGCTGCATGCAGCGACGCTACATCCGAAGAGGGTGGCATAGCTGCAGGGCGCAAGTTGGTGTAGTGGCTTGAGGCCACCGACACATACACGCTTGGTAGGAGTGCTGGCAGTCAATAGGCATTTACCAAGGCTAGGGCACTGCGGCCTGAAAGAGCGATCCAGTGGTAGCCTGTAGCTCAATCAGTGATAGGCGTGTATTCTAGGGGACATGGCAAACACAATCTTAGCCGGACAACCGTTATAGCCCGCCAAGGCAGGTGTGTCAGCCGACCAAAGGTCGCCACCATCGGCTGTAGATGTCTCGATAGCCTATTGAGGCAAGCTTGACAGTGGGGAGAGGTAGGGGTGCACATGTATGAAACGTCGATGCCGAAGTCAGGCTAGAGGCATGCAAGGACGAAGGTGGTGAGCGACGCAATCCGATCTATGATCGATGAAACAAAAAATAACCATCCAAGTAACCATCAGAAATAAAAACCCAACTAAAAATCAGAACAAGACTCACCGGGACAGCCGACCATAAACCTTGCTACGAGTGGTGGAGGCCAACAGAGATCATGGATATCGATACGGGGAATGGTGCTACGAAAGCATGTTAACGGCTAAGGATTGGATCGTTTTATGCTGATACCATGTAACATTATGAGATTGTAACGATGGCGCTTGATGTATTGGTACTCATGGACAAGTATACATAAAAAAGTCCAAGCACTCATG
Organism: Avena sativa; assembly: GCA_916181665.1. NCBI lineage: Eukaryota > Viridiplantae > Streptophyta > Magnoliopsida > Poales > Poaceae > Avena > Avena sativa. The sequence continues at coordinate 385,959,615 of OV702284.1, forward strand.
AAGATTATTACAAATCCTATAGTATAAAACAGTACAATGATTATACCTCTAACAGATACGTGTCAGCAAATGGGCAAGCAACGAGGCCATTTCGGCAGCTTTTTGGTGATTGCTGGAAGACAAAAAGGACATTGTCAGGATTCAAGGATCAGGTAAGTAGTCTGTCCACTGTCCACCAATGTGAGAGAATGTATACGTGGTGTTCAGAATGGCCCTCGAAACATATGTTCTGAATTACCAAAATCAAAAGAATCATAGTTTATTATTTATGAAAACGCTTTTGCTCCAGTGCGCATTCTCGTGGAAACCAGAAGTTGGGAAAACACATGGACGGCTGGGATACGCGTGGACGATTCTTAGTCGGGGGCACGATCGTCCTTCCGAAATTTTCGTCCTTGCTTTGTAAAAAAAGAACCGTAGAAGCCCGCGTAGAAGCCCGTATGACTCGTTCACCGGCGCGTATTATACACGTACGCACGTGGGTGCCGAACCGTCGGCTTCCTTAAGTAGCATAGTCAGTGGTTGTTGTGCGTTCCAACCACTTCGAAAAATTCCTCAAATCGGAAGCAAATCCTAGCTAGTCCTCTCTCCACAAATCCTCGATCGCGGCGGCCTTCCATGGAGAAGGGGAAGCAGGTGGCGGCGCCTGCTGACAACATGGAGAAGGGGAAGCAGGTGGCGGCGGGCGCTGAGCACGCGGAGAAGGGGAAGTAGGTCGCGGATGTTGTGGGTGGCAAAGGGAGCTCTGGCTTCGGTGGGCGCGTCTACACCGGTGTGCATCCAATGAAGCGGAAGTATGAGACGGAGGCGCAGATCAGGCGGAAGAAGAAGAAGAAGAACCTGAAGAACAAGCTGCGTCAGGAGAGGAAGGAGAGGGAGAGAAGATCTACTCGACTACCGACATCCAGACCTTCCGCGAGTCCGACAGCGATGACTCCGATGAGGTAAGTCCAGATCTCACTCGTACTGTTCTTGCCACCGAGGTCTGCCTCGTCCTCTTCTTGCTAGGGTTTGTGGTGCTAGTAGGGTTAGATGCGCCTAGCGATGCTCGTTTGTGCCAGGTTAGATGCGCCATAGATTAGCTTTTGATTTCCCCAGGACCCCTTTGGCGAAGTTGTGATGGATGTAGGATCGAGTAGGCTTCTGTTTAGGAAGGCTTGGTCGTCGAGTGGTTCCTCTTACTTAGTTCATGCTATGACATCTGTAATCTGTGCCAGGTTTACATGCGCCTAGATGATGTAGCTTGTGTTTGGCCTTTGTGCCTGAGTTTTTTTTGTCTTAAACGATCTGCCAAGTTACAACCTGGCATTTCGTTTGCAATGAAAATGGAATGGGGCTGCTTCCTATTGATCTTCACATATTAGCTACTGATGCGTTCTCCCTTGGTGCGAGTAATATAATTGATTTATCAATTTAGCTAATGTGACCATGCATAGTTCAAGTTCATATTAGGTGTTACTTGCCAAAAAATATTACATAGTATAGCAAATGTTAGGTGAATTTGACTGTAATAGTTAAGTAAAAGAGACATGGGAATCTGTACCAGGTGCTTGTCAATATACTGTTATGTAGATTGTATGTGGTGTCATTTACTTTTCTTTCGAATTTAGTTCATTAGATCATCTGGTCACTTTATACTGAGCTTAATATACATAGTCTATATACACATAGTCAGAGTGTCTGCTTTGGTAATTTGCTAGTCTTTTGAAATGCTTGTGTCACATAGCATATGGTTCTAGCACATTCATGATAGTTGTTAAATTCAATACTTTTGTTTTGTATTTGTAAAATATTTGTAACATATCAAGCATTTATGTATTTGTAGTTCTGGAGTTGAAAGCTTATGTGTTCTGTTACAGATGCATAAATTCCTGGTTGTAGTACTGTTAGTAACAATTGCTGTTATCTTGCTTCATTGGTTTATTATTTTTGTTGCACTACTACTTTCAACAGTTGTTTTCTTATGCTCCACACATAAGTTGGCAATTAATGCTGATGTGATATAGCTTAATATTATTATGTGTGATACAACATTCTGCTTCATAGGATTATAATTTTTATTGCACTACTGCTTTTAGCACATGGGATGTTCTGCTGCAAACTTAAGTTGTTATTGAATGCTCCAGTGATACAACTTAAGATTAATAAGTGTGATAGATCAATCTGCCTCTAAGGCATAATTCTTTGTTGCACTAATGCTTTCAGCGGATGTTTTGTTTTGCTGCACACTATAGATTTGTACATAATGCTGCTCTAATCTAACTTCATATATGTGACATATAAACTATTCTGTTATGAATTTTAAATTTTCAAATAAAAAACAATTGTCCAAGTTTCCCGTTATTTAATATGTGGCACATATAGTCATATTTCACCAATTTATTATTGTAAGCCTTATTTCATTTCACAAATTTGCATAGGAGTCGGACGATGTTAGGAGTGACGAGGAGGACAGGGGCCGCAAGAGTTGTGCTGTGCTGAAGAAGTTCAAGGCTGGCGAGATCCAGTACCTTCAGGGCATAGGGGAGTACAAGTTCCCATGGTAATTTCGGAAGGATATGCCAAAGGACTACCTGGGCATGCTGCAGCATGCTACCTACTATGCAGTTGGCATCCAGAAGCATCAGTCGCACCTTAAGACCAAACACGCCGCTTATGGCGTGTTCCTGCTGAATCACCTTCCCCGGGCGTAGCTTGTGTCATGCATGTCTCTGCTAATCTAGTACTTGTGTTTGAACTTTAATTATGTATGTTGTGTTAAACCTGATCCCGTCGGTTACTGTGGTGAAAAATATAATGTTCGTGCTTATGAAGGTTCTTTCATGTTTAACCTTGTTTGTTCCTAGTAATTTTTTATCATATGCATATGTACTGTGGTCGTGTATTTGCGGGATAGAGGGATAACTAGGAAATCTGGGGAATGTATATGTGTTAGGGTTTCTTGAGGTAGTTTATAATGGGTTAAAATAAATATTTAGCTGCATTACATTGACTAAATTTCACGTACTTATAAATGGCTTTTTTAGTGTGGCATGTACGGTGCATTTTTATTCAAAGTCTTATGTGAGACTCTAGATGATAGTAAGATTAGCTGGCAGTGGTAGCCCTGGTTTATGGACATGTATGTCACTGCAGGGATAGCGTTTGGGTTTTATAATAGGAATAAAACTATGAAGGCCAGCCCAATAAGACACCCAGGTAATGCGGGCTGGCTATTTATAAGAGAAACAGAAACCCTAACTTCCTCACACCGCCTTCCCTATGGCGTTTCCGCCAATATCCATCTGCCGTCAGAGTTGTCGCCCTGGTTGGGATCCTTAGTAGCCGCCATGTCTGTTTCAAGGTCGTCCCTCACTTCGCATAATCGGCACCCTACATTCCCCTGGTTCCCTGCTCCGACTGCGGCGACGTCGACAGTAGGCACTTCTCTAGCACCGATGACCACGATGGATGGGTCTTTTACAAGTGCAAAAATCATGGGGTAAGCATTCATTTGATTTGGTCCAATTTTCATGTAGTCGATGGCACGCGTAGCTACAATATGAGCAGTGTTCATAAAAAATTTAGTGTTGTGATATTCAGTGTTCCAAATTTTACAGATTGAATGCAATTTTTGGTGGTGGGAGTTGAAGTACGTGGAGTACTTGTGTGAGAACGTTTTTCTGATTGGTGAGGCAGCAATAAAGATGCTTATGGATGGGTAGAGGAGAGGAGGGAAACTCTAGAGCTAAGGAAAAAAGAAAGAGCAGCATTAAAGCCTAGGAATGATGAACTGGTACTGATGAAGTTGGTATCTACGGTTGATCTGCTTAAAGAAGAAGTGCTTCTTCTAATATTTGTAATAGGGTTGTTAGTTGTCCTTTGTCTGTTGCTTATTCAGCTGAAATGAAGATCCATGTGCCTTGCTGACATAATCGTATATCCTCTATGTGTCTCTGTTGTATCCATGTGTTGAACAATTCTTATAGCAAGTGAACGAACCTATTTGCTGTCTCTGTTGTATCTGTTTGCAGATGTAAGGGTATATATTCTTGCTTTGGCATGCCTTGTTTTACAAACAACATGGTGCTTGTCCATGCACCTCCCACACCAGCCAGCTTCGGTCTAGGGTAGTAGGGTGTAACGCGTCTACCCGTCGGGATAGCAGCGGGACAACTAAGGGATGCATCCCGACGGGACAACTAAGGGATGCCTTCAAACTTTGCACAATGGCTCACAATGACACACCACATACTTATATCACCTCAATGAGAAATGATGGCATGCATTCGGCTCGGTAGATGGCTAAACTCTAGGATTTTAGGGCGGTTTTGGACAGGTACGGACGAATCATCAGGCCAAGTGTTCAAGGAGTATGCTATACTTTTGAAAATTTCTCCACCATGCCCCAACAAACACCCACATGCCTTGTTTTACAAACAACATGGTGCTTGGCCATGCACTTCCCACACTAGCCAGCTTCGGTCTAGGGTAGTAGGGTGTAACGCGTCTACCCATCGAGATAGCGGCGGGACAACCGAGGTATGCCTTCAAACTTGGCACAATGGCTCACAATGACACACCAAACACTTATATCACCTCAATGAGCAATGATGACATGCTTGGGCATGCCTTCGGCTCGGTAGACGGTTAAAATCTAGGGTTTTAGGTCGGTTTTGGACAGGTACGGACAAATCGTCAGGCCAAGTGTTCAAGGAGTGTGCTATACTTTTGCACATTGCTCCACCATGCCCCAAAATACACCCACATGCCTTGTTTTACAAACAACATGGTGCTTGGCCATGCACTTCCAACACTGGCCAGCTTCGATCTAGGGTAGTAGGGTGTAACGCGTCTACCCGTCGGGATAGCGGCGGGACAACCGAGGGATGCCTTCAAACATGGGCAATGGGTCACAATGAAACACCACACACTTATATCACCTCAATGAGCAATGATGGCATGCTTGGGCATGCCTTTGGCTCGGTAGACGGCTAAAATCTAGGGTTTTAGGGCGGTTTTGGACAGGTACGGACGAATCATCAGGCCAAGTGTTCAAGGAGTGTGCTATACTTTTGAACATTTATCCACCATGCCCCAACATACACCCACATGCCTTGTTTTACAAACAACATGGTTCTTGGCCATGCACTTCCCACACTGGCCAGCTTCGGTCTAGGGTAGTAGGGTGTAACACGTTTACCCGTCGTGATAGCGGCGGGACAACTGAGGTATGCCTTCAAACTAGGAAAAATGGCTCACAATGACACACCACACACTTATATCACCTCAATGAGAAATGATGGCATGCTTGGGCATGCCTTCGGCTCGGTAGACGGCTAAAATCAAGGGTTTTAGGACGGTTTTGGACAGGTACGGACGAATCATCAGGCCAAGTGTTCAAGGAGTGTGCTATACTTTTGAACATTGCTCCACCATGCCCCAACATACACCCACATGCCTTGTTTTACAAACAACATGGTGCTTGGCCATGCACTTCCCACACTGGCCAGCTTCCGTCTAGGGTAGTAGGGTGTAACACGTTTACCCGTCGTGATAGCGGCGGGACAACTGAGGTATGCCTTCAAACTTGGAACAATGCCTCACAATTGCACACCACACACTTATATCACCTCAATGAGTAATTATGGCATGCCTGGGCATGACTTCGGCTCGGTAGACGGCTAAAATCTAGGGTTTTAGGGAGGTTTTGGACAGGTACGGACGAATCGTCAGGCCAAGTGTTCAAGGAGTATGCTATACTTTTGCACATTGCTCCACCATGCCCCAACATACACCCACATGCCTTGTTTTACAAACCACATGGTGCTTGGCCATGCACTTTCCACACTGGCCAGCTTCGACCGGTCTAGGGTAGTAGGGTGTAACGCGTCTACCCGTCGGGATAGCGGCGGGAAAACCGAGGGATGCCTTCAAACTTGGCACAATGGATCACAATGACACACCACACACTTATATCACCTCAATGAGCAATGATGGCATGCTTGGGCATGCCTTCGGCTCGGCAGACGGCTAAAATCTAGGGTTTTAGGGCGGTTTTGGACAGGTACGGACTAATCGTCAGGCCAAGTGTTCAAGGAGTGTGCTATACTTTTGCACATTGCTCCACCATGCCCCAATATACACCCATGTGCCTTGTTTTACAAACAACATGGTGCTTGGCCATGCACTTCCCACACTGGCCAGCTTCGGTCTAAGGTAGTATGGTGTAACGCGTCTACCCGTCGGGATAGCGGCGGGACAACTGAGGGATGCCTTCAAACTTGGCACAATGGCTCACAATGACATACCACACACTTATATCACCTCAATGAGCAATGATGGCATACTTGTGCATGCCTTCGGCTCGGTAGACGGCTAAAATCTAGGGTTTTAGGGCAGTTTTGGACAAGTACGAACGAATCGTGAGGCCAAGTGTTCAAGGAGTGTGCTATACTTTTGCACATTTCCCCACCATGCCCCAACATACACCCACATGACTTGTTTTACAAACAGCATGGGGCTTGGCCATGCACCTCCCACACTGGCCAGCTTCGGTCTAGGGTAGTAGGGTGTAACGCATCTACCCGTCGGGATAGCGGTGGAACAACTGAGGGATGCCTTAAAACTTGGCACAATGGCTCACAATGACACACCACACACTGATATCACCTCAATGAGCAGTGATGGCATGCTTGGGCATGCCTTCGGTTCGGTAGACGGCTAAAATATAGGGTTTTATGGCGGTTTTGGATAGGTACAGACGAATCGTCAGGCCAAGAATTCAAGGAGTGTGCTATACTTTTTCACATTGCTCCACCATGCCCCAACATACACCCACATTCCTTGTTTTACAAACAACATGGTGTTTGTCCATGCACTTTCCACACTAGCCGGCTTCGGTCTAGGGTATTAGGGTGTAACACGTCTACCTGTCGGGTAGCGCCGGGACAAATGAGGGATGGCTTAAAACTTGGCATAATGGCTCACAATGACACACCACACACTTATATCACCTCAATGAGTAATGATGCCATGCCTGGACATGACTTCGGCTCGGTAGACAGCTAAAATCAAGGGTTTTAGGGCGGTTTTGGACAGGTACGAACGAATCGTCAGGCCAAGTGTTCAAGGAGTGGATATTATTTTGCACATTTCTCCACCATGCCTCAACATACAACCACAACAAAAATGAGTGAAATTTAAAAATGTTGAAAAAATCACTTGTCTATAAAATAGACCGTTTATGCCTACCTAAGAGAGTCATTTGTAATAATTCATGGTTTTCGATTTTTTTAATATTCTAAAAAAAATACTCTAAGATGTCCATATTATTAGAAACACAACCGTGTATTTTTTTTGTCATTTTCAAACAAATGGTTATATGATTCATATTTAAATTCAAAATTTAATATATTAGTTTGGGCCGGCCCACTAGGAGGATCCTAAGGTAAACTCGGCCATTAGGGTGACTACCTCATTAAACCGAGAATATTTACCTCCCGCACATCGCTTCCTCTCATATCTTCACATCGCTTCCAATCATATGAAACTAGACGGGAGAGAGCTTCGTCAACGACGGTCGCTAGGAGGTAGTTTCGGAGATCCTCGGTCGCCATGGCGCAGATACGTAAAATCGAAGTCCTGTCAACGATCTATATTTAAGTTAAGGTGATTTAGATTAACTTACTGTCCACGGAGAGCACGGACCCACGATAGATCTAAGAGGACGTATATCTAATCCTCGCAATTTTTGTCTCGTCGTGAAAAATTCGGATTTATAATTAACCGAATTGTTCAAAAATACAGATCTAAATGTGTTCATCGTAGATCTAGTCTGAGTTGTTCATGCTGGTGCATTTTAGCGTCGGCGCAATTTAAGCCTCCGCCAGCGCATCTCCTTTTCCACGTTGGCGAATTGCGGTGACCCAGCATACCACTGCATGTGTAGTACACTATAGTCGTTGACATGACACTCACAGAACACCGTTCTGTAAATATCACATCCCTCAGAGTGGTACAACACAAACATTGCAGGTCCATATTACAAACATTCACACATTATTATTATTACAATACCAGAAGGTAAAGACTTCAAAAGGTTCAACTTACAAATCAAAATATAAAGTGTTTCGGCGGAATCTAAAAGTAGCAACTCCGACTAGGAGTTGAGCTTAGCAGCTTATTCTATAGAGTTCATGCTGCTCGGCTCCGTTGTTTACTACTAACTAGGATACTTAGTTGGATTCGTTATCGTCAACACCATAGCGGATTTCGTAATCCACTCCTTCAACAACTCCTGACAGGTCAGGCTCCTCGTATAACACATCTTCTTGACATTCAGCTGCATACATTGGCACGTCTTCGGGATCCTCGGAGTCTAAGCAAGGGATCAAATGAAAGGATGAGTAACAGCGTTACCCAACAAGTTTATTATATGCAAGGTGGGAAGTTTGATGCTCTAACTACCACTTCGGATTATAAATCCTTGGCACTATGCAGTTTTTTTGTAAATCTTTCTTCAAAGATTGATTTAATTATGAAAATCTATGACCATCAGCCTTCACAGGTTGACCAGAACTTTCATGGAGTTCCTTTCCTGCCGCATTCGTAGCTCCTTCCCGGAACAGGGAGTAACAAGTTACAATTCTTACACTCTGCAGAGGTGCGTTACTTTACCCATGAGAGATCAACTCCTTGTTGCACAACCGAGCATACTTTCCCGTCCACAATTCCATGATGTGGGCCCCAGTAGTTGGTCCAAGCCAATCACTGCCCCCTTCGCGACCTCGCATGCCTCCTTGGTGTACACCATGCCCACATGATGAATTATGGCAATGGTTTGTACAAATTGTTAGATGCCAGAACTATCATGGGACGATGAGGGTTCCCACCCATATGTTGCATATCCTCTATGAATTACCAACTAATATGCACGCTACGAGGATAACAACCACGACCTGCACATCCGACTTCATGCGAGAGGAAGAAGATACAGCTGACTTCTCTGTCCCATTCCAAATCTCATGGCTAACGCATAATATACGGCACTGGAATCACTGATGTCAGGGGTTATTTAGTCCCTAATTGATCATCATTGTTGCAAATAGAACCCTAAGTTCTATTGCTCCATTATATCATCACTTAGGATGATATCTATGATTTCTTTATTTGTGAAATTAATATCTTCTTTATTTTAGAGTATATATGATAACACACAATTTGCAAATACTTTGATAAAGACTCTTCAAAGGATATGAGCAAGTGATGAACTTGCCTTGTGATGGCAAGGTAGTGAAGTCTGATGCTTGCACTCGACCTTGAGCTTCTATGTCTACAAAAACATCATTATTGCCCGGTAAGGACAATATTTAAAGAAGAAAAATGATTATGTAAGTAATGTAATACACCATTTAATTTGATATGCATTTTCCCCATTATTATAAAAATTCTTTTAAATAATAAAGGAGGTATAAATATTAATTTTTAATATTTATAATAGAATATAGTATTCTTTTATTTTATTTTCCTTTTATTTGGCTTTTATCGATTTAATAATTCTTTTAGGAATTATCACTTAAATATCAAAATTGTTATTAAATATTTATTTAGTATTTTTCAAAAATACTACAATATTAATATATAATGAAAGTGATTTTTGTTTATTTTTATCATCTTTCAATAATTTTGTAAAATTCCATAAGGTATATATAAATTACAAAATTCTAGATAAAATTTAAATGTCTAAAATTTTATAACTTAATTTATTTGGATAGTTTGTATTTTTGTGAATCCAAAAATATTTTATTTATAATTTTTGGACCTTTATTTTATTTTATAGAATTTAATTAAGTTCAGGGGCATTTTGGTCTTTTTCTATTAATTAAAACAGGCCTTAAATGTTTTTGGGCAGGCTTATTCTTATTGGTCCCTTGTGGCCCATTAGGCATAGTCAAAATAGCCATCCAGAAGGGTTCTAGCCCAACTTAGCCCACCCACTCGCTGCCTCTCACCCTCGAGATCACTCCTCTCCTCCTCCATCCCCGACCCCGTGGTCGGTGATGCCGCCGCCGATGATTCCCACCGTCGTGGTCTGTTCTAGTCGCCACCGTGGTGCAGGAGGAGTTTGTCGGCTACGCCCTTCCTTCCTGTTCAACTGGATTTGAGCATGGAGCTCTCCTGCGACAGATCGATGCCGTCCCGAACCCTAGGGTTTGGGGTTGGCGTGGATCCTGGCGCCGCCGCTGTTGTCGCGTGTCGTGGCGATTCACCTCGCCTCTAGGCGTGGCTATGGTCGCCGTTGTGGCGCTGTATGGGTCGCAGCGCCCCCTGGGGGTGATCCCCGTGCCGCCATGGTCATCGACCACCTCTGCTTCCTCTTCTAGTCTGCAGCGAGGAACTTTGGTGAGTTCTTTTCCTCTCCCCTCGTGCTCTTTGTGCTAGCTCATAATATACTAGATGTTGGTAGTGACCTTTCTGGTTACTGTCTTGTCCTGATTAAGATAATTCGTTCCATTTAGGGCTCATATCCTATTGTTGATTATATACTGGATGAATTAGATCATGTGTTGATGGTCTCTAAGCATGCTGAATGATTATTAGCTTGAAGCTTGCTGCTTAACATGAACTATAATGGTTCTGGTGGCTTATTAGATGATTTTATGTTTAGATTTCATATGATTCAGATGATATAGTTGTTTTGAAATCAATGCTTGGTAAAGTTAGTGGTTTTGATAACTTACCACTTTCATTACTTGGTTAATGATAATGGGTATGGTGTGATGAAATCACTGTCTTAGTGCTGTTGGCTTGAGAATGCATGTGTGGTTTGAGATCACAATGATCTCAAACAGAGAAGATATACATAGGAATGTTCTAATTATGATTCCTGTAATGACAGGAAAATGATTCATAGATTGATTGATTGAATCTGTGAAGATGGAATGCTTAATCTGATTCATGTAGAATTGTTCTTGTGACACCATCTTTGTATGGCACACAAGATTGATTCTAATCCATTGTTTGGGTTGGTTTAAGCTTAAGACAAACTTGGCATTAAAATATAAGTAGAAATGTTCCTTTCTGAAATCCCTAAGACCAATGATGTTGGTCTGAGGCTTAGGGATTAGGTTTTTTTCTAGTTGATTCATATGGATAGTTCTGGTAGTGGTACCAGCTACTGTTTCTTGAATCAAAGCTTGGGAAAAATGATAGTAGGCTTGATCATTTATATGGATCCAAAAGATTTACTTCTAAGGTGATACCCTTATCTTAGGGATGTGCCTAGAAGTTAAATCTTAGCTATATTTATTCCTGAATAGAAAATATAGCTTGGTAGCCAAATCAATTATGTTGTTCTGAGTTTTGGTTGGATCTTTGTACTTTGTTTGTTTTCTTTTAGAGTTTAAAACCTCAGTGATGGATTCACCCCACTTGGGTTCTTTTTGAGAGTTTGAATGTGCTACAGATCATGTATGCTTGTCTAATCTTAGACAGATAGATCATGTGATGGTCTATGTACTCACCACTGTCACTTTATGTTGTGGTTGCTATGGTGGATCTTGTGGTAGGTTGATCTTGTGCTCCCCTGGTATATTTAGCTCATGGCTTGTCCTTGATCTATCCCATCATCTCCTGATCCTGATGGCTTGACCTTGGTCTTGCTATCCACCTGATCATCCCCCTCCTTATGTCACCATCCTGGTGATGTGATCCTGGCTTTGGTTGGTTTGGCTGCTGGCTGCTGTGCTTGGTTTAGCTGCTGGCTGCTGAGCTTGATGAGTAAGAGCAAAGGAATGATGTGGGGATTGGTTTCCCACGGCTGTGTTGACAGTTTTGTTTGGTTTTGTTGCTGTTGTGGTGTTGACAGCACACACCATGCAGTTTTGTGTGTGTGCTGCTTGTGTGCTTGCCGCACAGATGTGGATATGTTCAGAATTTTGAAAGTTACTCTTATCTGATTACTTTTACTTGGATGGTGAAACTTTCCCCTCCTTGCTGTCATTTGACTTCTGGCTTAAAATTATGAAAGATACATCTTTTATATTGTTGAAACTTGCCCCTTTTTATAAAATACTCAGTGATGAATCTTGATCAGTGCACTTCACTGACAAGTCTAAGAGTAAAACAATACTAACCCTAACCTTCTTTATTTTTTATTTATGTTTTTTTTGCAGGTACCAAACTTGGGAATTCAAGATTTTAGTTTAGGTTTAATTGTAGAATAATCCTATGTAATCTTCTTTATTATTTTGTAAATTTTAGTTCTATTCTTTTGTAAGCTTCATTCTATTATTTTGTAATAAAGATTATACTACTATCAATAAAGAAATATTCCTATTATTTATTTATTTGCTATGGTGAAGATTGTGGATGTTTCTAATAAGTTATATTTTTGTAAGTTATTTGTTGAATGAGAATATGAAATAGATATTCATATTCTTAATTTCTTTCTTTAAATAAAGTTTGAGTTATATTAGTTAACTCTTAATTAAATCAAGATTCAAACATTATTCAAAAATCATTTGAATTATAATTCAAACACTCAAGTTTAAAATTCAAATTCATTTCCTAAAACACATAATTCCTCAAAGATCATATCAAAGTCTATAACTATCATCCTTTAAGACTAAACCTAATCTCAAAGTATGAAAGAAACCTTGATCACTTTAGGTTTTTATTTGGCGAAAATTTTACCCACATTTTCACAAATGAATGCATGCAATATTCTAAATTCCTAAATCTACCCTTCGTGAGCTCCTAAATGCTGGGATGTTACACGAATGGCTGGTGTTATCGCATGCGGACTGTGCTCTAGGGAACGAAAATCAATTATCGTATGCGGATTGTGCCCTAGCGTCTATGTTATTCATGCTGGTGGTAGTTTTGATTTTCAGTTAGTACTGTTAGTATCTCTTAGCGCGCATGTAAACATTCAGCATTATTCATCCCATAATATGACATGTGATTTTAATTATTCTTTTATATTCTATCAGGTTCCATTAATCAAAAGGAAGAAAAAAAGGCTGTTTTTGTTAGGGGTAAGTATTTTGTGCCAATTTTATTTTATAAGCAATTCATATATTGGAGGTCACTAATGTGTGCAAAAATTACACTAAGGTCCTGGAATAAATAGCGAGCACGATTTTGAAGATTTCCTTGAGTTTGGCAATCACGTGAAGATGACTGATGAAGAATTTGATGAACTTGAGCGACTAGTCGAGGCTCACATGCCAACGGACGCCTTTTATGTATGCACCATCAAGAAATCCAACACGGTGAAAAATAAAGATAAAATGGTAAACTATTCTGTACATACGAATTTTTCACATTTATTTGTTTACGTAAATGTGAAATAATTTATATAACTGGTTGTCAAATCTATGTGGAGTACTTTTCAAGGAGCTTCACCATGAAGCATATTGTTACAAACGTTCAATTGCTAGCAGTTATAAAAGCCCATTCCAGAGATGGAAAGGTTGCACACATTAAGTTGGTGATGAACAACTCAATGGTGAATGGAGTACCTAAAGAAGGTGCCATGATTACAACAAACTGGATGGATATTGTAAGGCAAAATGGTATGAGAGTTAACCAGAAATTCGTGTTCTGGTTCCATCGTGCGGATGATGGTACTATGAAGCTACTGGTTGAGCAAGTGTGAAATTGACCTCAATTTCGTGTTCTAGTTCTATATTATGCTTATGTACTCTCATGTTTGTGCAACACTTATGTAACGCCTATGTCTTACTTAGTTTTGTCATTTCATGTTCTGTTCGGAATTGTTGATGCTTCATTTTTTGTTTCTCGTCGTGAACACATGTTTTGGTTTTGCATCTGGATTTATCCAAACCTTTCTTTATGTTGGTGATCCTTCGGTGGATTCGTGTGCGTCATACACATCCTTTGCGTTGTACGTACTAAAAGTTATCCAAAGACAGGGGCAACACTCCCATTGTATGAAGTTGATACTGTGTAAATTTAATTAAAGTTCGTGTTGTGCATATCAAATTTGGAAAAACCCTAAATATGGTAAGACATTAAACAGTACAATAAATCACTTAAATACGTAAAGATGCATAAAAAATAGGAAAAACAAGACATTAAAAATTAATAACCCTATAAGCCCAATTAACTACCCAAAACGAGGCCCAACACCATGTAGTTAATAACGGAGGGCGTATTTATCGGCACGTCGATCGTCCCACAACCCACGACTCAACCTTGGTAGGCCGCCAATCACCGTTGCCTCCATTACAGGCCGCCCTCGCTGTCCCACATTGTCGCCTCCCTTCTCCACCCCCTCTCGTGTGTCCTCCAAGGATCGACGCCGCCTCTCACCACTTCATCCTCGCAGGACTCCATTTCAACATCTCTCATTGGTGCCACCCTTCGCCGCCTCTTCTCATCTGTCGTCCAGGTACTAATTCCTTGTCTCATCGATTTTTTGTCGTGCATACAAGATGCTCATATCGGTTTTTGGGAAACTCCTGTAGATTTAGATGGCGAAACATTATCAGATTCTCTAATGATTCGTGCAACATGCACGATTTAGATGGGGAGATATTTTGTATCTACATAAGATGGGCAGATTTGGTAGCCGACTTTACAAGCGTGCAACGTGCGAGATTTACCAGCACTACTTTGCGGGAGATGTTGGACGTGCCACAAATCACGATGCGGAAAAACTTAATCAGATTCATCATTGAGTTGTTCAATCCATCGTCGGGCACCCTCGTCATAAAAGAAGGATCATGAGAAATAATAGAAACTTGTGAGGACGTAGAACATATTTATGGTTTATGTAACCAAGTTTATTATGCATTTCAAATTATGAAGGAAGATGGTCAGACTAATATGCATAACGTACCCCCATGTTTTCTCAGCAAGTCTACTGGTAATATAGTGTTAAAAGATTTGATTAATGACATAAAGACTGAGAAGGCATCTGATGATAACTTCATCCGCAAATCGGTGCTTGTGCTAATTGGTCTTGTCATAGTCCCATCGAGTAGCGTAACTGTACCTAAGAGCTTCTACTATTTAGTGGAAGACGTTCCTCGTATTTTTCAGATTAACTAGAATTACTTTACACTGAAGTTTCGCATAGATAGTTTGAAGGATAGCTTTGTAGGATCTACTATGAGAGCATGGCCCAAAGTAAATCTAGGTCTAACACAGGTATATATGTTAAGTCAAACAATCATCACTTCTTATGTTCAGCTCTCGATGTAAAACTAAAATTATTTGTTGTACAATTTATTTACAGTTTCTTTACTGGGAGAAGTTGGTCATAGTTGATGATCCTACTTATATTCTCGCTATTTCCATTCGGCCACTAATGAGAAAATGATAGAAGACAAAACATAAATGAGATATTGCTATGATTATAAGAATGGTCGAGGCCTCGTAAACAACGCTAAAGTGATGGTAGTCAGTTTAATCATTCTTTTGATATTCCACCATAAATAGCTCGAGTTTGTATTTGTAAGTTGTATAATTTATTCATTTTTGAAACATGCAAATCTGGCATAATATTGGGGAGCAATATAAGAAAAATAATGTGCAAAAACCATCAATTAATGGTGAACAGTCAAGTTCAAACAGACGGGTCAGTAACATGGATATCCATTTCGAACGTATGACGACAGAACTGAAAAATCACATGGACATGCAGATGTCACTTATACCCCAGAAATGTACAGAGGTGATACGGTATATATTTTATATGTTATTTCGTGTTGAAGATAACTATACTACACTATGAATGGAAACTCAGTACTTAATATTTTATGTTATGCAAGAGATTCTAAAATTGTTAAATACAAATGGTGTCATGTACAAACCAACTGAAGCATCACAGTCAGACAAATAAGGAGATGATGAGGATGTAAAATCTGTTCCTAGTGAATCACAATTAGACAAACAATTTATGTATAAACAAGGTAATAAAAAAATCCAAGTTTGATGACATACTGAGAAAAACGGCGGCTAATTCTGAAGCAGCCTAGGCGGATGATCCATTTGGTGGTGACAGTTATGTCACACCCTTAAAGGACAAACGTATGTCGACAACTGCTGATGACATGTCAATGAATAACACACCAGAACACCTTCAGAAGATGGATGATACACATGAGCATCCATGAGACATAAATGAAAATACCAAGTCTGCGTCGTCATCGGAGGTACCGTCATACATTTTGGGTACTCAGAAGGATACACCAAATGGTGCACAGAGTGGTGTCGTGCATAACGATGCACGCAATGATATGACTTCTACCGCGGGTAAGGAAGATGCAATAAAGTGTGCTAATTCTATTGATAGAGGCAAAAAGGAAATTGACAATGGTTTAGGCAAAAGGAAATACGTACCTAAGGGTATTAATAAGTATGGTTCCCCATTATTTGAGCGACAAAAACAACCGAAACGTAAATAAAAAATACGAAAGGTATAATGTTTTATAGATTTCATTAATTATTTTTATTGAGCAAACAAAATGGTTCAGTGTGGTAACTTGTGTGTTTTCATAAATGTTATGCAGCTATATTATTTGAACAACATGATATTGGGAAATGTTACACTATGTTAACACTAGATGAAATAGAAGGTGCTGTCAAATATGTTTCAACTTTGAATAAGATCCCCAAAGGAGATGTAAAAAGGGCCTACAAAAACTCAGATGAGGCCATATTGTCTTCGAAAGATCTTAACGATGTTCTTATAAAAGAATGGCTTAATACTGCTGTAAGTAATTCGCTAACCTATTATTGTTATTTTACAACAAAGAAGCATGATCATGCAATCATTGTACAATTATCATTTTTAGATATTTGATGCCTACATTCTATAAATCCCCATCTTGACTATGATCGGCACATATGTCGACCATTGAGGTCAAGATATCTTATCAAAGAATCCATGAAAATGTACAAAAAAAAAACTTAAATTTTTTTGACGTACAAGAAGTGCCAAAACCAGGAGATGTAGGAAGGGTTATGAATATTTTGCGCGTGACAAGGTAAAGAGTGTTTTTTATAAAGTTGATATTGTTGTTAACTATTTTGAATCCTACATAGTACATGCTAGTGATCTTATTTTGTAGGCATATTTCTCTCTAAATATACGCGGATAACATTATATGACAGTTGTAATGCATAACGTCAAGCAGGAGTTCCAAGTCCTTAACCCTAAGTACAGTTTAACCTATTCGCATGCAGTTGTAGATGACTTGGTATTATCTACTTTTCTCATCAAAACTTTGTTATTTTTTAGCGTTTCAGTAACTCTAAATCTTTTGCAGAAAGGACAAATTGCACAAGACATATGGTGGACAAACAAAACTATACGCAAACAATTTCTTGATGTCGATACTTGGCCTATTAAAAAATATGAAATTGAAAGCATGATGATGGATAAGTACTTGTGAATCATATCACTTTCTCACTACTGATGTCGTAAATAAATTTTGTTTCATCGTACGGAAGCAACTCACGCGGATTATGGGTATTGCAACGTCTAAAGTACTGGGACGAAGATCGTATGACTAAGAACATTGATCAGGTCTGTACACTATTCCTTTGTATAGTCGCAAAAATCAATATGATTACAATTCAATTTATAAACTCTTCTATATGGTACTGCAGACAACAATTGAAGAATCAAGAGGACCTACCGTTGCAACGATTCTTCTGTCTAGAAGAAACAATCTAGAGGGTGTGAAAAAGAAAGTTAGATCAGTGATTAATAACAGTGTACCTTGAGAATTTACTAGTGCCCCTGTAGGTTTCAATACCTGCTAAATTCATATGAAATTTTTAAAACAGTTTATTGTTTCTATTTTACGACAACAGTTAGTATCCTGTTGTGTCGAGTCGACTCAAAACTATGAAATTGTTTGGTTGTTTAACTTGTTCGTTTCTTTCAACCAAGCGTGCTCTCACGGTCGCTAGGAATTTTTTCTATCTGCTCAAAGTTATTAGATTAGCTCTCACGGTGCACACACTAGGTTTAGAGCAGCTCCGCCACTGTACGTGCCCTCACGCGCGTCTTCTTGGTCAGCTGCGCGCATGCAAGCATCCATCGTCTGAAACGAGCGCATGCTGCATCCATGGTCTGAAACGAGCGCTGCATTCTACGTCGATCGACGTGTTCGCTTAGCTGCGCGCGTATGCATGCATTCACGGGTGAGGACAGGGCCTAATCAGTAATCTCACGGCCCAACGGTCCAACCACAACTCTGTTTCTACGTGTATTAATAGCTGGGCCTTTTCCATGCATGCGCCATGCAACCTAGCTAGCATGTCAACGTTGATCGTATTAAAGTTGCACTATCATCGTGCACACATTTTTGTTACGCTGCGAATTCAAGCGGGCGTGTCGCTCGGTCGGTCACGCGCCAAACAATTTCACACGGGCGCAGCTTTTCCGTCACGCGCCCGCGGAAACCAGTCAGAGGCTCCTCGATATCGTGCGCCCCGCGCCTCCTCGAAAGAGTGCGCCTTAAACACGAGGGGAGAACGAAGCGACCACGACGCGCCCATTTATATGCCCCTCGACCTCTCCCTATCTCACTCGTTCGCACCCACCTGAGCCCCGTCACCACTCAAGAAACCGCTAGCCGCCAAGCCCCGCACCACTCAGGCAACCGCTAGCCGCTGCTAGGGGTGGGCATTCGGTTTTTTCGGTTAATTCGGTTCGGTTTTTCGGGTTTTTTTATAATTCGGTTTCTACAAAATAGGCACCGAAATTATTTTGGTTTTCTAATTAATCGATAGTTCGGTTAGTGGACAATTCGGTTCGGTGTTCGTTTTTAACCGAACTTCTGGAAATAACAACACTATGTCATAATTTATGTAGATCCATACGAGCTAAACCACTCATCGGCGCACCGGAAGCAACCTCCAGGTCGGCGAGTACCTGAAGCAATACATGGCTAGCTGATGTCTTGAACGCATGTGTAGAAAAAGAATATAATAAGCATGATGTCTATCTTGCTCGTTCAAAGAAAGAGTCTATCTTCCAAGCCGTATACATTCAACAAATTATATGTGTTAAGAGTTTAGCTAAAATACATGATTATATCCGAAATAGAAAAAACAATTAAAAGGTTTCAACAAAATTCATAGACACAATTAATAGTTAAACCACGAACATATATGTACATGTGGCTGGAGACATGCGTACATGCATGAGCTGTTAAACCACGAACATGTACGTAGATGTGGCTGAAGACATACGTACATGCATGGGCTGCCTGGCAGCTTTTGCATGCATGTCTTTTTGTCGCATGAGCTAGTATCTACGTATAGTAATGGACGCCTAAGACAGAATCACAAATATATTTAGCTCTGTCACGTATATTTTTCGGTTTATACGGTTATTTTGGTTAACAGAGATTCAAAACCGAATTAATATTTATAAATTCGGTTATTCATATTTACTAACCGAAATTAGTTTCGCCTAATTCGGGTTTGGTGTATTCGGTTTCGGTTCCGGTTAATTCGGTTTCGGTGTTCGGTTTCGGTTTTTTATGCCCACCCCTAGCCGCCGCTCGCCTCCCCCAACCCCCCTCCCCACCACGATGCAGTTCAACGACCCGACATACCGCCGCCCCGCCACCGTGCCAGAGAGGGAGTGGCCGCATGGCAGGGTTGTGGAGAACCGCCTCCGCCTCTGGGCCATCTCGAGGTGGAGGGGTCCGATGGAGTTGGCCCGCTTCTTCCTTTCCGCCGGCTACCGCCACCTCCCTGCCAGCACTCCACCCATGTTCCGAATCGAACAACAGTACAACGGCGCCAACGGCAACAACAACTTCGTCATAGGCCTCTACGTCACCTTCGTCAACCACTACGACGCCTAGCACCTCCTCAGCCAAGTGTTCTGGCGTGGATGCGAGTTCGTCGTGTTCACGACCTACAATATCTTCACCGACATCCACGCCATCTTCTCCATCAGCAACAGGGCCCACTCTCTCTCGTACATCATGGCGGAGGATGATGAGGGGTATGATGCCTAAGGAGGGGCCTGGAGAAGCAAGGGAGCGGCCGGGACAGAGGAAGAAGAAGGTGTCGTGTCATGTCATGTCGTGTCTTGTCTGCTACTATGGTGTCCGTGGACTTTCTTTGCTACTATGTAAAGTTGCTAATCGTGTTTTATTAATATATATGCTTATAGTTCGTGCAAAAGACACTTGTGCATACTTCTCCCTCCGTTCACGACTTCGCGTTCTAGTTTTTTTCTAGTTCGCGTTCTAGACATTTTGCTAGGTGTTTTCCTAATTGACCCACGTGGCAGTCTCCCGTTGCATTAAATCTGTTCCACAAATTCCTTGTCTCCCTGCACCCGCTCCTCGACATCTTCCCCGCGTGGACTAGGCGCAAGTACAATAGATCCTAGTTGGAAGGGAGAGAAGAGAGGAGAGAGGGTGAAGTCGGCGCTTCATTAGTCGCCAACGGCAGCACACAAAAATCAAGTACTTGTCGTATGCATGCAGCCTGGTGCTAGCTCTTGGACTGGCTCCATGCATTAAATACAAGTTGATTGATTTTTGCATGCAAGGTAGTAATTTATTTAAAAAATTAATATAGCTAACCTAATAGCCAGACTATTATACAAGTAGTATTTATTTGTGGTGGTTCTAGATGACATGCGGGCTGTACTTTTTGATTCCTGTGCTGCCAGCCGGGATATATGTGAAGCGCCTGCTCTCTTCTCTCTCCATACTGCTCTCTTTTTATAGCCTAGATGAGTCAGCTCTATTGTACTTTCTCTGATGCGACGGGTACACACATCAGAAGACTATAAATGTATATCAGAAGACTATAAATGTACATCAAAATTACATATTTTCATAATAACTGCCTCAAAATTGATTTCCATGTATGATGCTTGAAAAATGACTACCCTTGTTGCGGTAGGACATTCCTGCACGAGATGGCACACAATATTAGATAATATAGTGTAATAAAAATACAGGCAAAAATATCAAGCTAATTTTCAAAATTATACATGGGATGATATATGCATTTTGGGTTCTTCTTGTTATGTCCCTCCTGTTGGCAAGCGCTGCATATCCGCTTCTTCCGCTCTTTATATCCTAGTGGTCGACCGTTTTTGGTCATGGGAGATTGTTTCTCGACTGGAACTTTCTTGTTTTGCTTAGACACACCCTTGGTGGACACTTTTAGGATCACCAATATCAAACTGGCTTGCTTGATTTGTATCTGCATTTTGATTAACTGAACTACGAGGGCCATATGCTCTGCATTTATCATACCCCTGTCTTCTAGAAATAATTCCATCGACGGTACTCTTCAGAAGATCATACTCCGCTGTGTCATTGCATGCAATATGCATAGCTTGTGAGAACAACCCATTTATACTGCTGTATTTTTTTCGCTCCTCTGGCCCAAACCAGACCCAACCAAACATATCGCTCGTGCGTCTAGCAGGCAATGAAGGGAATATGCCCGAGAGGCAATAATAAAGTGGTTATTATCGTATTCCTTATTTATGATAAATGTTTATTTTGTATGCTATAATTGTATTAATACGGAAATGTTAATACATGTGTGTTTAATGAACAAAAAGAAAGTTCCTAGTTATGACTCTCTTATAAACTAACCCGTTGATTAACAAGATGATCAAAGGTTTCCTGATCATGGACATTGGATGTTGTTAATAACGAGGTCACAATTGTTGGAATGATGTGATGAACATTCATCTGAAGTATAGCATTACGATCAAGGTCATTGTGTTTATATTGGTATAACACCATACGAAGTAATCTTAGTCCTTAGACCATGAGATCATGTCAATCACTAACACTGGAAGAGTATCTTGATAACATCAAACGTCACACTGTAACAGGGTGATTATAAAGATGGGTTCAGTGCTACGAAGGTGTTATGTTGAGGCTCATAGATCAAGAGTGGAATTTGTCCATTCCAATGACGGATAGATATATTCTGGGCCCTCTCGGTGATATCACATTAGTTAGCTTGCAAGAAAGTGATTTGATCACTAGAATGTAATATCACGGGAACGAGAAAAGAGTACATGTCGGTAACGAGATCAAACTAGGTATGGGGATATCGATGATCGAATATCGGACATGTAATATATCGTGAGACAAAAGGATTGAGTTACATGCGTATAAGGTTCACACGATCACAGAAGTCATCGTTGAATATGTGGGAGTCAGTACGGATCTTCAGGTCCCGCTGTTGATTATTGATTGGAGAGGGGTCTTGATCATGTCTACAATATTCGTGAACTATAGGGTGACACACTTAAGGGATACCGACACCATTTGGAGCAAATAATATGTTAGAGAAAGAAAAAAGAAAGTGCAGCAATTTATTTCACTAGACACCAAAACTGTTTCGGTTGAAATTGCTGAAACTGGTTCTGCATGTGAAATTGAATACTAGCAAGGGGTTTTATGTGAATATTTGTTAATTAAAGTAATTCTCAAAATTCTGACTAAATAAATAAAAGAGTTTTATTTAAATGAGAGCTTGCATTAAATTTGGTGAAAATTTAATGCATGTGAGTGGATTTTTGAGTGGAGGCTCTTTTATGAGAGTGGAGGCTTTTCATTTTTTAGTGGGAGCTCCACCCACATGAATGTAGCAGAGGTGGGGGAAGTCACCATGGCTGGGATCCATGCCCCTTGGGGTGCCTGCCTCTTCCTATAAAAGGCCCCCCTCTCCTCCTCTCAAAGCACACCTCCTCGTGAAGGATCTCTCTTCTCCTTTTAGAATTTTTCCATGGTCTCGGATCAGCGAGATACATGTTCCCGGTGGATTTTTCTGGAAGGATTTGTTGCTTCCGCTGCTTCGCTGGAGCGAGGGCGTGGAGGTTGTCGGGGTACCCGGACGTGTGTGCGATCACGGATGCACCACTGATTTGCGGTGCTGGACGTGATGGTGCTGGACCGGCTGGACCAGATGGACTTCATCACGATCTTGAGATCAGCAAGTGTTCGACTACATCATCCACAAGTACAACCTTGTTAACGCTATACGGTCTTCGAGGGTATATATTCTATGGATGTATATCCACCTATTGCTTGTATCTAGTAGATAGATCTTGTTGCTTTGTTCCCATCGTAGAATTTTTTTCTATGTTGCGAACCCTTCAGAGGTATCAGAGCCGGATCTATGTGTAGAAGCTTTGCACGGGTAGTACACATATGAGTTTGTGGGCGATGATGATCATTTTTATTGCTTCTTAGTTGTACTTTGGATATTGGTGGCATAGTGGGATGAAGCGGACCCGATAAACTTTACATGTCCTCGCACATGAGACATGTTCGACACTTGACATGCAACTAGTTTTGCATAAGTGGCTAGTGGGTGTCTGTCTCTCCTACTATAGTTAATATCTAATTTGCAATGAGTTGTCAACAATTTGGTTATCCTCGTTGTGGTTCATGTTCATAGGTAAGAACGGTTCTATCTTCGAAAGCCCTAAGCCACGTAAAACTTGCAATGGATAAATTAGAGGCGTCTAGTTTAGATTGTTGATGGGCTAGTGTCATGATATGGTGATGTTGTAAGTAGAAGTATAAGTCGATACTCTTACACCACACATAACGTGTAAGTTCCATAGACCTTGGCCTTACACATAGAGGTATGATGCAAATGATGGAGATCAAGTGCAAGAACCATATCATTTCACTTATTCACATGTGATGTTTGATTGCATCTTATATTGGTAGTTTAGCGTTTTATTAGCATAATAAGATGATCCCTCATTTAGATATCTCTACTATCTAAAAAGAAAATTGATGTTCCGTTTTCTGCCACCGTCGCACTACGTCGTTCCCTTTCGTCGCGCTGCTCTGCGCTCGCCCGCACGCGCAGATTGGGCCAATCCAAAGAATCCACGGCGCACCCCCTAGGTCCCTCCCATCTCCCCTCCCGCACCCAGCCTCCCTCCTCTCTCTCCCCTTTGCTACACCTCGGCGACGCCCCTCTCGCCCGCATCCGGCAACCATCGCACCTCCTTCGCCAGCACCTCCTCACACCGGTTGTTGGGTCCGTTTGTTAGTGCCTCCTCCTCCTCGCCTATCACCGGCTCACCGCCTACACCGCGGATCTGGCTGTCACCACCTCCTCCTCGCCTGTCACCGCCTGTTCCTAGGCTGATCTGCGGGCTCCTGGATCGAAGGAAGACTCCTAGGAAGTGGTGCCCGAACCACAACATCGTCCTCCTCCTAGCCAGATCCAGGGATACGCCGTCACGCCAAAGCACCTCTTCGACGGGACTATTAGAAAGGATCGGCGACTCGATCCGGATCAGCCTCACCTCACTGCCGTGTTCTGCCACCACCGCCGGCGCCCATCATGGTCTGGCCCACCTGCTCATGGAGGCCAAGTTCACCGGCAAGCTCGATCTGGCGTCTGGTGCGAACATCACCGAGGGCCCATACGCCGATGCGAGTGAGTCTGTGTGAGGAGAGCGTCTCTGATTTTTTCGAGAAGATGTACATCACCTAATGATTTGTGCTCTGTTCGATTTCTTCTAGGACCTTTGAAAGATTATGCAACGCTCCGATCCCACGAGAAGAAAATGGACGTTTGATCTGCTAGCGGCAGCATCATATAGGTTGTGAGTGATTGGGTTGGTGTTGATAATGCTGTTGTCTCCAGTTTTTCTTCTCTAATCAGCTATAGAGGGGCTTCTTTTTTTCATGAAACCTAGAGCTTATAAAAATATGGACTCTGCCTTTGTTCTTGCATACCGAATTTCATTCTCTCCGTTGCTATAATATTTTTGGCGAATCTGCTTAGTACCGCGATTTTGAATAACTCCCCAAAACATATGGCTGTAGGGTCATCGTATACATGTGAAGTTGTAAAAACCAATTTGTTGATAATCTGGAAAGTAGGACGTGAACCGCAGAAGATTAGGGAAGGCTTATGCAGAGGCGGTTTTACAGTCAAAACACGTAAGTTCAGGCTTTCCACTTTATTCCTTTCTGAATTTTGTAGTATCCTTTACTTCATGGATGGTTTCTGAGGTCTGGAGTAGTCGGTTCTCAAGTGTGGCGCCAATGCAAAATAGAATCTCACATGTGCTATTCAATATTCAGAATGCTGATTTTTATTGTGCGAGAGATAAAGGAAAACTAATGGATATACTATTACTCTCACCAATTTAAAAATTAATCAATATAGTACGTTGTTCTCATCATTTTTTTGTTCTTTGTGATAGTCATATGCACAATTTGCTATAACCATTTTTTATTTAAATGTTCTCATTACATTTTAACAACTCGTGCTCTTTATTTGACTTGCATTGTCACTGAAACTATTAAATATACTAGGAGTAATATCTGAACTAATTTCATTATGATTCCGGTTGAAGGCATGACCATGTCGTGGCAGTACGGAGCACATTAGAGATGGATGTGATCTTTTGGGAGTTAGATCGTATCAACTTTTACTGTAAGGTTTCGCTCGTGGATGTTGAAGAAGTGGTGTTTCAGCTGATGGTGGAAAGAAATACTATTACATGGAATCTTATGATTGCTGGGTATTTGCAGGATGAACAAATCAACAAGGCTTTTGTGAAATCCCGCTGTTTAGATATGGGTAGAGGAGCTCGTGGTTATAAAGTTACAAACAAACTTGAATCAGATAAAATGTGAAATATGTAATTTGGTTATTATCATGTTCTAACATAGCGGAATGTAACATGTGTACCATGTTTTAAGGATACACATTAGCACTATGTATATTCATAATTAATGATACTAAACATGTCAACAAATAGGACATGTTTAAGAAAGCTTCATCGGTCTCTTCATAGTAATCTTCTCTTATGGCGATATACTACATGATGGTCGTATTGTGATATTAATGTAAGATAACTGTGCATTTTATCATTGTGTCTAGAATGTTCTAACACAAGGCCTAGAACCCGTCTATCCGGCTACCACCCATCCGATATCACCCTCCATTCCTTATAGGTAGGATTGTGTTGGAGGTTGCGCAGAAGCTTGAACAGCCCCATCAGTTATTCGTGCCTGGCAAGTGCCTGTTTAAATGCTTTAATAAGCTCTCTGTTGTCATGTAGGGGTCAATGAGGCAAGTTATAATGAGATTCATGTTTTGACATATGAGGTTATGTTGTTGTGGGTAGTGTGTAAACTGCAACATGTTTTGACATTGATGGCACTGTCCAATAGAAAATGAGGTAAACCACTTCTTATTACTAGGATGCAGGTTGTTTCTTTAGAATGTACTGTATTTTATAGTAAATTTTCTTCTCATTCTATTGCTAGCTTTTGCTAATCTTGTTGAACCATGTGGCTGTTGAAAATCTCATCATGACAAGGAGGTTCGAAATGCTTTATCTTTCGCATATGAGTTACAGAAGTATAATTTTATTTTCAGCCAGCTTTGCCAGGTGGGACTCCATTGTGAGAAAGATATATATTTCACTTCGGATGGCCATGTATATTTCTCTGGGTTTGGTTTTGCATGAACAAGATACTAATTACTACATTTACTTTAAAGAAGCTGACTACACCAAGAATTAGTACATGTATGGCAATATATTTGATTCTGCATGATAATTTGCCTTGACAAGAAACTGACTACACAAATCTATGTTAATAATTGAATTATTTTATTATATTGCACAGTCACTCCTCATTATGTAAGCTCTTCCTTGATACATTCTCCACTACTGGTGTAATTAGTGCAATGTATTTCTTATATAAAGATGGGATGTCAGGTATGTGCCACAAATAGAACATGAGTGTTATCTTTGATAGACCTATTATTTGTTATCAGGTGGGGATTGTGATGGGTTTCGCGGCAAAGTAAATCAAAATTTTCTACGGATGCGAACAGAGGGAAAGCCAAGATCTAATCTAGGAGATGCAAACAACGAGAGAGATTGGATTAGATCTTCATACCCTTGAAGATTCGCATAGCGGAACGTTCGTCGGAACGTGGGTGATGTAGTCGTACTCGCTTCTCCTCCTCGCGATCCGATCCGATCTAGCACCACAAGTGGCGGTGCCTCCGTGAGATGCACACGTGCAGCACCTCGACGTCTCCTCCTTCCTTGGACCAGCAAGTATGGTGGAGAGATGGGTTAGATCTACAACGCGACGGCGCGGTGCAATTGGTGGAGAGTTTCTGCAGCAGGGCTTCGCCTACACGCAGTCGGGAGGGAGAGAGAGAGGAGGGCAGCAGGACGGCTAGCTCTTGGAGGGGAAGGTGTAGGGGGTGGTGCGCCCCCAGCCCTCTTTATATAGAGGGGTGGGGCGCAGCCCTAGCCCCTCCCCCAAGCCCAAACCGGCGGCCCCAAAGGAGGAGGAGTGGGGGGCAAGGAAACCCCCCCTTCTAGAAGCTCTATCTAGGGTTTAAACCCTCTTTGGCCGGCTGGGCCCTATGGGGCCTTGTGCCCCTAGCCCAATGCGGCCAGGGCACTCCCTCATAGGCCCATGCCCCCTCCCGGAAGGTGGGTCCACGTTGGTACCCTTCCGGAAGGTTCTAGAAGCTTCCGGTACAATACCGATTAACCCGGAACAATTCCGAACTCCAAAAACTGCACTGCCTTATATGAATCTTATTCTCCGGACCACTCCGGAACCTCTCGTGATGTCCCGGATCCCATCCGAAACTCCGAACAAAAACTCATAAACCAATTATCCAATCTATCCTAGCGTCGAGACACGTTAAGTGTGTGACCCTGCGGGTTCGAGAATATGCAGACATGATCTTCTATCAATAATCAACAGCGGGGTCTGGAAACCCATATTGACTCCCACACATTCATCGATGATCATATCGGATGAACCACGATGCCAGGATTCAATCAATCCCATATATATATTCCCTTCGTCTCGCGATATTTTACTTGCCCGAGATTCGATCGTCGGTACCGTCATACCTAGTTCAATCTCGTTCACAGCAAGTACTTTACTCGTTCCGTAATTCGATATCACTTTGTGATTAACTCCTTAACCACATGCTTGCAAGCGGTGTTGATATCGATTACCGAGTGGGCCCGAAGTATATCTCTCCGACATGGGAGGGACAAATCCCATCTCGATACATACAACCCAACAGATACTTTCCGATCACCTGAGAGACACCTTTATGATCACCCTCTCATAGGATGACGTTTGATGACCTCAAAGCTTTCTTCCGATACCAGGGAGTTGTATTATCTCATGGTCTAAGGAATACAATATTTGACATAAGAAAAGCTTCGCAAAGATGAACACGATGACACGATCTAATTGCTTCGCTTAGTTTGGGTCTGTCCACCATATTATTCTCCCAATGATATGATCTCATTATTAATTGATAACTCATGTCCATGGTTAGGAAACCTTAACCATAATTAATCAATGAGCTAGTCCTTAGAGGCGTACTAGGGACACGGTGTTGTTCACAAACCACACAAGTATTAAAGTTTCCGCTTAATACAATTCTAGCATGGAATATAAACATTATCATGAACAAGAATTATAATAATAACATCTTTATTATTGCCTCTAGGGCATAATTCCAACAGTCTCCCACTTGCACTAGAGTCAATAATCTAGTTTATATTTGGCAACAATCTCACACCCATGGCACTGAGGTGCTAATCATGTTTTACACGTGGAAGAGGTTTAGTCAATGGATCTGCGACATTCAGATCTGTATGTACTTTGCTAATCTTCAGATCTCCATCTGCTATATAATATCGGATTATATGAAACTTGCGGTTGATATGCTTGGTCTTTGGATGATATCTTGGTTCCTTAGCGAGTGCTATGGCGCCTGTGTTGTCACACAATATCTCCAGTGGGTCCAATGCACTTGGAACCACGCCAAGCTCAGTGATGAAGTTCCTGATCCAAACTCCTTCACTTGACGCTTCTGCAGCAGCCATGTATTCCGCTTCTACTGTAGATCCCGCGATCACGCTTTGCTTGCAGCTTCTCCAGCTCACAGCTCCTCCATTCAAAATATACACGTATCCTGTCTGAGATTTAGAATCATCCTTGTCGGTGTCGAAACTAGCGTCGACGTAACCTTTTACGACGAGCTGTTCATCACCCCCATAGACTAAGAACATTTCTTTAGTTCTATTTAGGTACTTTAGGATGTTCTTCACGGCTGTCCAGTGTTCCACTCCTGGATCACTTTGATATCTGCTCATCAAACTAAGAGCATTGGACACATCCGGTCTAGTACACAGCATGGCATACATGATAGAACCTATGGACGAGGCATAAGGAACTTTGCTAATAGCTTCCCTATCATTTACCGTAGCTGGACATTGAGCCTTGCTCAATATCTTACCTGACAACATAGGCACTGAACCTTTCTTTGCCTTATCCATTCTGAACCTTTTCAGAACTTTGTCTAGGTATGTACTCTGGCTTAAAGCTATCAGGCGTCTTTGTCTATCTCTATAGATTTTGATGCCCAATATATAAGCAGCTTCACCTAGGTCTTTCATTGAAAAACACTTGTTCAAATAACTCTTCACATCGTTAAGCATGTTAATGTCATTTCCAATAATCAATATGTCATCTACATATAGTACCAGAAACGTCACCGAGCTCCCACTCACTTTCTTGTAGATGCAAGCTTCGTAGCAATTTGGAACAAATCCAAAGCTCTTGATCACTTGATCAAAACGAAGGTTCCAACTCCGAGATGCTTGCTTCAGTCCATAAATAGAACGCTGAAGTTTGCATACTTTATCAGCATCCTTAGGATCAACAAAACCTTCGGGTTGCATCATATACAACTCTTCATCAATGTTTCCATTGAGGAACGCAGTCTTAACATCCATCTGCCATATTTCATAATCATGAAACGCAGCAATTGCTAATAAAATCCGAATGGACTTAAACATCGCTACGGGAGAGAAAGTCTCATCGTAGTCAACACCTTGAACTTGTCGAAAACCTTTCGCGACAAGCCGTGCTTTATAGACGGTAACATTACCATCCGCGTCCGTTTTCTTCTTGAAAATCCATTTGCACTCAACGGCCTTTCGGTCGCTAGGAGGGTCCACCAAAGTCCATACTTGGTTTTCGCTCATGGATCCCAATTCGGATCTCATGGTTTCTAGCCATTTCTCAGAGTCTGGGCTCATCATCGCTTCCTCATAGTTCGTAGGTTCACTGTCTTCTACTAACAAGACAGTCAAGACAGGGTTGCCGTACCACTCAGGAGGGGCACGCGACCTTGTCGACCTGCGACGTTCAGTAGCAGCATCGTCCGACGCTTCATGATCCTTGTCATTAGCTTCGTCTATCGTTGGTGCAGGCGGCACTGGAACAATTTCAGGTGCTGTGCTACTCTCCAACTCAAGAGAAGGTTCAATAACCTCGTCTAGCTCTACTTTCCTCCCACTCACTTCTTTCGAGAGAAACTCCTTCTCAAGAAAGGAACCGTTCTTTGCGACAAACACTTTGCCTTCGGTTCTGTGATAGAAGGTATACCCAATAGTTTCCTTAGGGTGTCCTATGAAGACGCATTTCTCCGCTTTGGGTTCGAGCTTGTCCGGCATCAACTTCTTGACGTAAGCTTCGCATCCCCAAACTTTAAGAAACGACAACTTAGGTTTAGCACCAAACCATAGTTCATACGGTGTCGTCTCAACGGATTTAGATGGTGCCCTATTTAAAGTGAATGCAGCGGTTTCTAATGCATAACCCCAAAATGATAACGGCAAATCAGTAAGAGACATCATTGATCGGACCATATCTAATAAGGTTCGATTCCGGCGTTCAGACACACCATTGCGCTGTGGTGTTCCGGGTGGCGTGAGTTGTGGAACGATTCCACTTGCTTTAAGATGCGTGAGAAAATCATAACTCAAATATTCACCTCCACGATCGGATCGTAGAAACTTAATATTTCTGTTACGATGGTTCTCCACTTCATTCTGAAATTTTTTGAACTTTTCAAACATTTCAGATTTATGTTTCATTAAATAGATATACCCATATCTACTTAAGTCATCGGTAAAAGTGAGAAAATAGCGATATCCACCGCGCGTCGAAACACTCATCGGTCCGCATACATCGGTATGTATGATTTCCAACAAGTCCGTTGCTCGCTCCATCATACCGGAGAACGGGGTTTTGATCATCTTGCCAATGAGGCATGGTTTGCATGTGTCAAATGATTCAAAATCAAGACTCCAAAAGTCCATCAGAATGGAGTTTCTTCATGCGCTTTACACCAATATGACCTAGACGACAGTGCCACAAATAAGTAGTATTATCACTATCTACTTTGCATCTCTTAGCCTCAATGTTATGGATGTGTGTTTCATCCCTTTCGAGATTTAGAAGAAATAAACCATTCACAATAGGTGCGTGACCATAAAAAATGTTACTCATATAAATAGAAAAACCATTATTCTCCGATTTAAATGAATAACCGTCTTGCAATAAACAAGATCCAGAAATAATGTTCATGCTCAACGCAGGCACATAATAACACTTATTAAGGTTTAAAACTAATCCCGAAGGTAAAACTAAGGAGAGCGTGCCGACGGCCATCACATCAACTCTTGATCCGTTGCCAACGCGCATCGTCACCTCATCCCTCGCAAGCCTCTGTCTATTCCGTAGCTCCTGTTTCGATATACAAATATTAGCAACTGAACCGGTATCAAATACCCAGGCACTACAACGAGGGATAGTAAGGAAAACATCAATAACATGTATATCAAATATACCTTTGATGGTGCCAGCCTTCTTGTCCGCTAAGTACTTCGGACAGTTGCGCTTCCAGTGACCCTTGTCCTTGCAATAGAAGCACTCAGTGTCCGGCTTAGGACCAGACTTGAGCTTCTTCTCAGCAGGGGCAGTGCGCTTGCCGCCGCCCTTCTTGAAGGGCTTCTTTGCTCCCTTACCTTTCTTGAAGGTGGGCTTGTTGACCATCAACACATGATTATCCTTTTTGATGTCCACTTCCGCGGCCTTCAGCTTTGCGAAGAGCTCGGTGATTGTATCAGTGGAACCAATATGATTATGAGTCATTACAAAACTTTTGTAGCTGGGAGGGAGTGATTGCAGAACCCTGTCAATCTTGAGCTCCTCTGGAATCGTGCATTCCAGTTGCTCAAGGCGTTGAGTGTAGCCCGTCATCTTAATGGCGTGCTCATTAACGGAACTCCCTTCCTCCATCTTGCAGTTAAAGAACTTCTCAGAGATCTCATATCTCTCAGAACGGGCCTGAGTCTGAAACATGGTTTTCAGCTCTTCGAGAATCTCAAAGGGCCCGGGATAGTCTTCAAAACGATTTTGAAGTTCCGGTTCCATAGAAAACAACATGGTGCTCTTAATCACACCATAATCATCTTTGCGCAACTGATAGACAGCATTCTCATCAGCCGGCGCAGTTGCAGCAGGGGGGTCACCTAACGCTTTCCCAAGGACATAGTCCTTTTGACCGCCAGAGAGAATGATTCTTAGATTACGGAACCAATTGGTGAAGTTATACCCATTGTTTCTAAGCTTTTCCTTCTCAGCAAAAACGTTGAAGTTGAAGTTGGACTTAGCCATTTGATCTACAGTATTTGCAAGTACAAATTAGACTATGTTCATGATAACTAGTTCAACTTTTAATCAAATTACCAGATGAACTCCCACTAAATTCAACATCCCTCAAGTTGTTTAGTGAACATGCTCCAAATTCACCACACCTAATCCGATCTTCACGAGAAGAGATGTGGTTTCAATGGTGGACAACGAAGTGTCGATCATATCATTCATATGACTCATGCTTAACCTTTCGGTTCATGTGTTCCGAGGCCATGTCTGTACATGCTAGGCTCGTCAAGTTAGACCCAAGTATTTCCGCGTGTGCAAAACTAGCTTGCACCCGTTGTATGTGAGCGTAGAGTCTATAGCACCCGATCATCACGTGATGCTTGGACACGACGAACTTTCGCAACGGTGCATACTTGGGGAGAACACAGTTTTTATCTTGATCTTTAATTGAGGAATCATCATATAATGCTACCGTCGCGATCTAAGCATAATAAGATACATAAAAGGATAAACATCATATGCATATAACTTTATGTGACATGGTATAGCCAATCTTCGCGCAATGATCTCCATCTTGTGCGTTCCGGCATGATCTCCATCACTCCACCATGATTGCCTCCACCACGAATAGAAACTACAACTATTGCTAACTACTTAGCGATAAAGTGAAACTATTACATGGCGCATAAGAAGTTGACACACAGGTCATACACAATTATAAAGACAACCATATGGCTCCTTCCGGTTGTGAACTCATCGACATGCAAGTCGTGAAACATTACAAAACATGATCATCGCATACATTATACACATCACATCTTGGGCCATACCATATCACAGAAAACACTCCCTGCAAAAACAAGTTAGACGCCTCTACTTTGTTGTTGCATGTTTTACGTGGCTTATGGGAGTAGATGCTAAGAACGATTCTTACCTACGGAAAGCCACAACGGTGATATTATGGTTGCCAAACTCCGGTGTTAATCCCATGACAACTATAGTGAGAGAAACTGGCATCCACCAGCCGCATGTGTGGAACAAGCCACACGTCAAGTGCGGAGCCAGTCTCGCGAACGACGTCGCGTAAGGTTGGCCTGGAACGCTTCAATCTCACTATCCCGCGTCATAAGAAGAACACAAACAAGAGGCTTGCAACAGAAAACATCAACGCCCGTAACAACCATGTTGCGTTCTACTCGTGAAACACATCTACGCATAGATCTAGCTCTGATACCACTGATGGGTTTCGCGGCATAGTAAATCAAAATTTTCTACGGATGCGAACAGAAGGAAAGCCAAGATCTAATCTAGGAGATGCAAACAACGAGAGAGATTGGATTAGATCTTCATACCCTTGAAGATTCGCACAGCAGAACGTTCGTCGGAACGTGGGTGATGTAGTCGTACTCGCTTCTCCTCCTCGCGATCCGATCCGATCTAGCACCACAAGTGGCGGTGCCTCCGTGAGATGCACACGTGCAGCACCTCGACGTCTCCTCCTTCCTTGGACCAGCAAGTATGGTGGAGAGATGGGTTGGATCTACAACGCGACGGCGCGGTGCAATTGGTGGAGAGTTTTTGCAGCAGGGCTTCGCCTACACGCAGTCGGGAGGAAGAGAGAGAGGAGGGCAGCAGGACGGCTAGCTCTTGGAGGGGAAGGTGTGGGGGGTGGTGCGCCCCCAGCCCTCTTTATATAGAGGGGTGGGGCGCAGCCCTAGCCCCTCCCCCAAGCCCAAACCGGCGGCCCCAAAGGAGGAGGAGTGGGGGGCAAGGAAACCCCCCCTTCTAGAAGCTCTATCTAGGGTTTAAACCCTCTTTGGCTGGCTGGGCCCTATGGGGCCTTGTGCCCCTGGACCAATGCGGCCAGGGCACTCCCTCATAGGCCCATGCCCCCTCCCGGAAGGTGGGGCCACGTTGGTCCCCTTCCGGAAGGTTCTAGAAGCTTCCGATACAATACCGATTAACCCGGAACAATTCCGAACTCCAAAAACTGCACTGCCTTATATGAATCTTATTCTCCGGACCACTCCGGAACCTCTCGTGATGTCCCGGATCCCATCCGAGACTCCGAACAAAAACTCATAAACCAATTATCCAATCTATCCTAGCGTCGAGACACGTTAAGTGTGTGACCCTGCGGGTTCGAGAATATGCAGACATGATCTTCTATCAATAATCAACAGCGGGGTCTGGAAACCCATATTGACTCCCACACATTCATCGATGATCATATCGGATGAACCACGATGCCAGGATTCAATCAATCCCATATATATATTTCCTTCGTCTCGCGATATTTTACTTGCCCGAGATTCGATCGTCGGTACCGTCATACCTAGTTCAATCTCGTTCACAGCAAGTACTTTACTCGTTCCGTAATCCGATATCACTTTGTGATTAACTCCTTAATCACATGCTTGCAAGCGGTGTTGATATCGATTACCGAGTGGGCCCGAAGTATATCTCTCCGACTTGGGAGGGACAAATCCCATCTCGATACATACAACCCAACAGATACTTTCCGATCACCTGAGAGACACCTTTATGATCACCCTCTCATAGGATGACGTTTGATGACCTCAAAGATTTCTTACGATACCAGGGAGTTGTATTATCTCATGGTCTAAGGAATACAATATTTGACATAAGAAAAGCTTCGCAAAGATGAACACGATGACACGATCTAATTGCTTCGCTTAGTTTGGGTCTGTCCACCATATCATTCTCCCAATGATATGATCTCATTATTAATTGACAACTCATATCCATGGTTAGGAAACCTTAACCATCATTAATCAATGAGCTAGTCCTTAGAGGCGTACTAGGGACACGGTGTTGTTCACAAACCACACAAGTATTAAAGTTTCCGCTTAATATAATTCTAGCATGGAATATAAACATTATCATGAACAAGAATTATAATAATAACATCTTTATTATTGCCTCTAGGGCATAATTCCAACTGATTGCTAGATGTTTATCGGCTGTATTATAACAAGAATGGTTTAACAATTGTCTGGTGATGCTTACATAACAAATGACAAGCGGATTTTAAGGACAGTCGACGAAATGCAGAAGAGCAGTAAGTTTTTCAGTTTCAACTGCGTGCACCATCCTTGAAACGGTATATACTTCATGGTATAATGACTTTTTTTTGTCGATGTGGCAACCACATGCATGATAACTGATCAAATCATTAGTCCTCTTCTCCTATGACCAACATACCTTTTCCTTTTGTGTGTCGAACGGTTCTCGGCTTTGATCCAGGACGCTGAGAATAGGGATCAGATACAAGGCATGACGCTTGCGCCCACTGCGCCAAGTGTTAACCACTTGCTCTACGTGGACGACTCACTTCTGCTTATGGAAGCGGCTGAACAAGGGGCTGCAGCTATAAATTCAATTCTGCATACATATGAGGCATGCTCGGACCAGATAATCAACCGTGGCAAATTCTCGATTATGTTCAGTACCAATACCTCCAACTGCACAAGAAGGGCTGTCATGTAAGTGCTTGGCCTCCAATCTGAATCTCAAGGGGGTAAATACTTTGGGCTGCCTACATACATTGGGCGAGATAGGGTGGTTGTCTTCGAATACTTGCGGGAATTTTTTTGGAATCGAATTAAAGGTTGGAAGGAGAAGTTCCTATCAAAAGCAGGTAAAGAAAGCGGTATCCCAGGCCATGCCCACCTTGCTATGGCGTGTTTTGACTTAACAAAGGCATTGTGTGATAGTATTAGTCAGATGATATGCCAAAATTGGTGGTCACAACAGTAGTACAAAAATAAGATGCATTGGGTCAGCTGGGAGAAGATGGTGAAACCTAAGAGTGAGGGAGGCCTTGGTTTCCGATATTTGCATTCCTTCAACATGGCAATGCTAGCAAGACAAGGATGGCGCATCATGCAATCTCCAGACTCTATTTGTGCTCAAGTACTAAAAGCTAAATACTTCCCTAACGTGTCCATTCTAGAAGCTAAACCTATCACAAAATTGAGCTACGTCTGGTGTAGTATACTTAAAGGAGTCGACTTCCTGAAAATGGTATTATCTGGAGGGTGGGTAATGAAGAGATGATCCGGACCCTTGGCTGCCGTGTGGGGAAACTAGATGCCCGAGAAGTTTGCCTGTCTGTGAACAATCCCTTGTCTTTGTGGCCGAATTGATTGATGCTGCTATGCACATGTGGAATATGCAGAAACTGTAGCAAATTTTTCGCTCCGAGGATGCCCAGATCATTGTTCGTATACAAATCTACGAGAGAATGGATGGTTGGCCTGCGTGGCACTATGGAAACAAGGGTCACTTCTTATTCTATTGCCATACAAGGTACATGTCCTTATGCAATCTGGAGGTCCGTAGCCTGGGTCGAGCAATAACCCACATAGCGATAGTTGGCGTACACAGCTATGGAAAAGAGTGTGGGTTGTTGACTCTCCGCCAAAGGTACATCATTTTCTATGGCGATTGTGTCATAATAGCCTTCTTCTACGGATGAACATTGAAAGAAGGGGTGTTGATCTTGATACTCTGTGTGTGGTTTTCTGTGGACTGTTTGAGGACGGGTGTCATCTGTTTGTTTGTTGTTCGGAGGTTAAAAAACTTTGGCGGGCTCTTGATCTTGAAGAAACTGTCCAAGCCTTCCTCTCATGTGGATCACCTATGCAATTTATTGAGAATGTACTTGCACTGCCGGAACCAAAGAAACTCGTCGCGATTGCACTATTGTGGTGCTGTTAGACTTGCAGAAACAAAAGCAATAGTGGGGAGAACCGACAGACAACAGAAGAGCTACAGTTCCTCATCTTGCACTATTCGGCAGATGGAAAGATCACCTGAAGAAGGATGTTTCAGTTCAACCACAATAGGTTTGGACCTGGTCACCACCTCCAACTGATTGGGTGAAGATAAACTTCGATGGTGCCTTCTATACTGAATCCGGGACTGGAGGATGGGGTGCAATTTTGAGAGACAGCGATACTGACACAGTCACACAGTCTGCATGGCGGCAGGCTATCTCCAATTTCTTGCGGAACCACTTCACACCGAGCTAGCTGCACGCTTTGCTGCAAGCTATCAAGGTCGCAAACCAAATGGGGATTGGCCGGGCCATTTTCTCCATAGACTGTCAGGTGCTCATGCAAGCTATTAAGTCGAGCAACTACGACATCTCACCTCTAGGGGCGTTATTCTGTGAGGCAAAGTTCCAACTTCATACATGTTTCAATGAATATGAAATCATCTATGAGCCTCGTATTTGTAATAAGCCAGCGCATGTGCTGGCCGGGTTAGGTGCAGATGGGGGTCAGAACTATAGCCAAGTTTGGCTTGATAAACCACCTGCTGCTGTAATCCGTGTCTTGGATGGCGATTCTGCCAATGAGATCTAATGGAATACAAGCGTTACATATAAAAAAGATGCGTGGAGGGGTTCATTCCTGTCATTACATCCGCTGGTGTCCAGCTGGGTCTAATGTGTATGTATTGCCTAGACATTGTTGTTGGTGCATTTACAGATCAATTTTTTCCTTTGTCTGCGCTGTGTGAAAAATCATCAAGATCTTCTCTCTTTATCTTGGTAGATTTTCATACATAGCATGGTTAATTTGTTTAGTAACTCACCGGTTGATAAGGAAGTGGAATAATTTCACTTTGGTTGTGGATCTCTCTCCAATATTGGCAGCTGATCTTCTAACATCTTGTTATTGCAGTTATATATGGGATTTTTATCTATCAAAAATAATTAATATTTACTTTGGAAAGAAAAGCAGGGAGGACCCCACCAGAGATAGATAATTGTACATGAGAATGATCTATGTCATTTTGTCGATGGATGTTATTATGATCATGTATCAGGTGTTTCTCTGGCATATATTGTACTTTCTTTTAGGGTAAAAATATCCTCTACTTCTAGGCAACCTAAACAATAGCTGGAATAAATGTTACATTTAAGAATTTTCATCCATATTGTGCTGACCTGAACTTAGTGTCCACTTTTCAGTTAGTGGATAAAACACTGACTCATGATATTCTCTTTTGTACGATCTTAATTATACTTTGGAAAGTGTATTTGGCTCCTGAGCTCCAGTGCTCTCTTTTATTTTTAAAAATTGGAACATGAAATTCTTTGTATTGCGGGCTAAAAATGACAAAATCTGATTAATTTGGGCATTTGAAAATATGTATGCAAAGATCTATAATTTTGTCATTTTTGTGTACTTTAGAATATAAATTATTTGAAATTGATATTTTGCACACTTGCGCCATACAACATTGGCTACGCCTGGATATTTTTTCAATTTTTTTTGAACTCACAAATATGATTTCTATTTTTAGTAACAGCAGCATTGGAGCTCAAAGAGCAAAAAATATATCCACTCGTATTTCCATTTTATGCTAAATCCTTTTCCTATGGCATACATTGGAAACTGGCATGTATAAATGTTTGTATTGGCACAAGGGGTAAAGACAAAGTCGAAACAACAACGTTTTGTAAGACAATTAAGAATGAGGCGAACAAAGAGGGTTTGGTATAGACCGAAAGGGAGAAATGGTCCGGAAAAGATACTACTCCCTCCTTCCCCTAATATAAGATGTTATTACAACTAACATATGAGTATAATGGATGTAATATTTTTTTTTATTATAGGACACATAGTAAATAATAAAAGATAAGTAGATGGACTCTTACTTGAGATTCGACAATGAATTATACTATCTTTTATTGAGATGCACTTCAAATGAAGTGAAAATCATAATGTTTCTAGAGAAAAATGCTATGTCACAAAAAAGGGAAAGAAAGAGTGTCCGTGGCAACGCACGCGCATTTTACTAGTCAAGATAAAAATGTGTTCTCCCTTAAGTATGCACCGATTATGTTTCTTCGCTCCAAGACATCACGTGATGATCGGATGTTCTTGGATCCACGATCATATTTCGGGTGTAAGACAGTTACACACGTGAATACTAAGGTTCTTACTTGGCGAGCCTATCATGTATAGACATGGCCTCGGAACACGGACCGAAAGGTTAAGCATGAGTCATATTGAAGATATGATGCCCATTTGATGCTCGCCTTTGAAGCTACACCGACTCACATGATGATCGGACTTGGTGTAGTGGATTTGGTTCATGTAATCACCAAAAGATATGAGGGGTGTCGTTTTTGAGTGGGAGTTCATTTCTAATTTGGAATAGCAGAACTCAATTTATCATAAATTAAATCAAAATGAATTTGCATAATTTGTTGTAGTCATTGGCATTCATTCACCACCTTATGCTTAGTTGTAATTGAGATAATAGAACAATAGAATTCTCGATATTTACTTTACGAACTGGTATCGTATTGTGTTGAGTGTCAATCTAAAGTTTAAAGTCCTATTGCAAACTTTCAGCAAACTTTGTTAACTCCATGAAATTTAATAATTGGCATTAAATCGAGAGTAACAATTCCAGTGTTAGTATCTTAAGTATCATGTTTTCCTCCATGATTCTTGATTGTTTTTAATATCAAGTTTATCTAGGAGCTGAAAGAATTGTTCCAGAAACCATCATGTGTGACAGATATAACGATATCTGAAACAATGTTTTGGTTGCAATCAAGGTTGGAGATGCTAGACATCCTAATCATCCAAAAGGGTTTTGGAAAGTAACATTATACTCATGATTCGCCTTGATAAGCTAAATTAGCTTGATCATGAAAGTCATCATGATAAGGATGAATAGAAGATGTATGTAAAGTGTTTACTATACTAAAAGATTACTAAAGAATGGATTTTGAAAGAATGTCGATCATTTGATGATGGCGATCTACTTCAAAGTGCAAGTCCAAAGGTATTATTATTTGAATATACATGCTTTGAACTATGTGTCATTTATATGGCTCCACTGTTGATGTTTATAGATTCTTTTAAAAAGGAAAAGGAAATGTTGAAAGATAATCTATAAAATATATTTGGCAGAAAGAAAAGACTAGAAATATCCAGTTTAGGTATATAGATGATATACATGTTATGGTTGTATTCTTTGCTTGTTCAACAATGTGGTTCTTGGGTATTGGATACCGAATTGGTTGGTATGAAATTTCATACAGAACGATGCAATTCATGAACTACAATGGCCTAAGTAACTAGCAAGAGAATATGTGATGATGTTCATCGAAAACAAACAAGCCATTGTTTGTATTTCTTGTTGACATCAAAGTCTGCCTTCAAGATTTGTTGTAATAATCGTTATTTAAATCAGGTATTATGAGAACAAATATTGTTCAAATAATTACCGCATTCCATGTAAGATGGATGATTTACAAATCTAGTTGGAGAAATCACATCCATAAAACTAATGCTAAAATGTCACAAGGCAAATGATTGAAAGATCACTTACAAAGTGACATCGCCGTTTAAATTATATTGGAAAGAAAACATGAAGAAACTCCATATTCAATGGATTTTTGGAGTTTTTGATTTGATCAAGTGACGCTTGTGAGACTTGATACGTCCAAAACGTATCTACTTTCTCGAACACTTTGCTATTGTTTCTTCTCTAAACTTGTGTGATTTGGATACAACTAACACGGACTGACGCTGTTTTCAGCAGAATTACCTTGGTGTCTTGTTTTTGTGCAGAAAAAGAACTATCAGCAAAAATCCCGAAAAATATGCCAAAAACTATTTCTCACCAGAAGATCCACGGATCGAGAAGGGGAGATAGAAGGGAGGCCTCGGAGGCCCAGACCCACCCCAGGTGCGGGCCCACTGACCCCGCGCCTGGGGGAGGTCTGGCCACCCCAGGCAGCTCCTCGGCCTCCCTCCGCGCCTATAAGTTGCCTTCTGACCTAAAAACTCAGGGGGGGTCGATAGTTTTCCAGAAAGGGTTCCGCTCCGCCGCCGTCACCAGAAACCAAGATTCGGATCTAGAAACTCCGTTCTGGCACCCTGCCGGGACGGGGAATTTGGAGAGGATCATCGCCATCGTCATCACCAACGCATATCCATCAACCACCGATGTTTCCCTCATGCATGAGTGACTAATCCCCCGCTATAGGCTTGGGGATGGTAGGCATTGGATGAGTTCTATCATGTAATCGAATAAGATCTGTTAGGGGCATAGTGCCTAGTATCTCTATTAGTGCTATTTGACTTTGTTGCAACTTGTTGTGCTTAATGCTTGTCACTAGGGCCCGAGTGCCATGATCTCAGATCTGAACTTATTATTGAATCACTATGATTGTATTGTTTGTGATCTTATCTGCAAGTTGTGTACACATATCATTGTCCGGATCCAAAGGCCCCAAAGTGACAATAATTGGGACAACCGGAGGGGATGGCTGTGGTGTGAGGATCACATGTGTTCATGGAGTGTTAATGCTTTGCTCCGGTGCTCTATTAAAAGGAGCACCTCAATTGACAGTAGTTCCCTAGAGGCCCCGCTGCCACGGGATGGCTGGACAGAAGATGTTGTGCAAGTTCTTATTGCGAGCACATATGACTATATTTGGAGCACATGCCTAGGATTGTTTAGTACTTTGATGCTTATTATTATTTATCTGCAATTCCCTAGTTCTTTAAAGTTACATGTTTAGACTCGTCCATGCAACGCCCGTCCATCCATCCCTATGCCTATCGCACTCGAATCCTACTGCTACCGTTACTGTTACTATTGCTCCTATTTCACTATTGCTGTTACTGCTGATGTTGCTTTGCTGTTGCTACTAATAAACTTCTGTGAGCAAGAACTATTTCCAGGTGCAGCTGAACTGACAACTCAGTTGTTAAGGCTTGCAAGTATTCTTTGGCTCCCCTTGTATCGAATCAATAAATTGGGTAATACTACCCGCGAAGACTGTTGCGATCCCCTACACTTGTGGGTCATCAAGACTTTCCTCGGGATAATTAAAACTTCGTTCACAGGCCAAAGAAGAACGAATGACTAAAATATTATAATTTATACATATCGATGTATGTAGTCCATTATGTGTAGTCGTAAGCGATGGATTTCAACTTCATATGCTTTCTCCGGAAATTTGAGTGAATATTCACTTAATGAGAAAGAAGTATGAAATATTTGAAAACGTTCAAAGACTTTCAAGATGAAGTGGAAAATCATTGTAACAAGAAAATAAATGATTTATGATTTTATCATAAAGGGATTTATTTGAGTTGCAAGTGTAACAAGAAAATAAATGATTTATAATTTTATCATAAAGGGATTTATTTGAGTTGCAAGTTTAGAAAAACACCTAGATTTACATCTCCCGAAACACCATAGGAATATGGAGTGTTTGAGATTTGTAATGAAACCTTGTTTGACATGGTTGGATCAAAGGTGTTATTTATAAAACTGCCATTATGTTTTAAAAGATTAAAGCTTTAGAGACTACCGGTTTTACACTGAAAAGAGCTCCATCTTGATCCGTTGAAATGACACCATGTAAGTTATGGTTTGTGGTCAAAACCCAAGTTGTCATTTCTTAAATTTTGGTATACTAAGCATAAGTAAGATGTTTACAACCAAAGTCGGATGATCATGTCTTTGTAGGTTATTTTGAATAACCATTGGGTATTCCTCCATAACACCATGGACAAAAGGGTTTGTCGCTTGAAA
This sequence comes from Avena sativa, assembly GCA_916181665.1. Lineage (NCBI taxonomy): Eukaryota > Viridiplantae > Streptophyta > Magnoliopsida > Poales > Poaceae > Avena > Avena sativa. The sequence goes on from OV702284.1 coordinate 386,002,742, forward strand.
CATGAAGTTTCTTGAAAAAGAAGTTTTTCACAAAAGGTTAAGTGGGAGGAGAATAGAACTTTAATAAGGTTAACGAACCTTAGCTATATGTGCTGAGTTGCGCAGCGCCGGAAAATGTTCCGGAGGTAGCCACAATGCTCATGACTCACATGACTCAAAGGTTGTGGTCACGGAGGTCAAAGTTCCTATTGAATCAAGTAGGTCGGATAAATAATCAAATGCTAAGATTTGAGAGTAAATCATTGTTGTTTGACAATGATGAACCGACTACATGCAAAGAAGCGATGATGGCCCTGAATCCGTCAAATGGCTTGAAGCCATAAAATCCGTTATAGTTCCATACACAAGAAATCAAGTTTTGAACTTGGAAGATCCTCCGAAAAGGTGTAAAAACCAATCGGTCATATTTGGATCTATAAAGAAATAGACATGGATGTTTCACATCTATGAAATAGTCAACATGCCGAAAAAGTATTTTACGACAATGTTCAAGGAGTTGACTATGACAAGATTTGATCTTTCATAGGGATATTTAGTCTGGACAGATTAAAGTAGCAAACACTACATATAATTTGGTATATGGTAGATGAATAAACAATATAAAATTATTCTAAAAGAATGGTTACCTAGGATGTGTACAAGACATGGTCCAAAGAGTTTTGTTAAATTTCAAGGATGCTAAAAGGGCATGCAAAATTCAATGGTTGAAGTAAGCATCGCGAAGTTGGAATCTTCACCGTGATGAAAAAGGAGTTTTCATCTGGAGACGATGAAGATGCTTGCATTTGCAAGAAATTAAGTGGGAGTGCTGAGACATATTTCTAATACATTATGTGGAGGACATATTGTTGGTTGGAAATGATGTATCTTTTATTGACAAAGGTTAAGAATTTCATTTCAATGAAAGACTTAGGCAAAACCCGAATATTTAGCATGAATGTCTACATGGATAGACTGTGACGCTAATATGGTTATGCCAAACGTACACAGATATTGAAGGAGTTCAATATAGAAACAACAAGAAAAGGTTCTTGTCGCATGGAAAAGAATTGAATCAAGATTCAAGTGTATTGACACTTGATAAGTGAAACAAGATCCAAGTGATTTGACACTTGATGAGTGAAATCACAAGAATGTTTTGATCAATCATACCATGATATGTACACATCCAGATATGTCCTATGCTCTAAGTGTTATGAGCATATACCCGAATGAATCATAAAATTATCATTGGATGATAGTGAGGATATTCTTATCATCTTTTGGAAGAACTGAGAATATATTTGTGTAGGGGTGACAAACAATTACAAATATTTCATTGTAAAGCATTACATTGATACTAGTTTTGTCACAAGATACAAAATTAAGTTTATCTCAATTTAAACTATGGGTGGCACAATGAAATGGAAAGAAGTTTCCATGACGGATTTGGATGAATTCCAAAGTTAAGACATTATGACATATACTACAACAAAAGACTAAGTATATGACTACTATAGTAGCAGCAAAGGAGGGCATTTGTGTCAAGTAGTTTGTTATCAAACTAAGGTATGGTACGCAACGGGATAACACTAAAGATATATTGTACGACAATAATATCGACATGATTTAACCCCAAGGAACTAAAGGTATCACCAAAAGACCAAATTTATACAATGCCATCTCATTGGGGAATGAGTGATGCGTGAAGACGCGAAGACATGCAAATACACACGGACCTGAAAGCGTCAGATCCGTAGATTATGTTAACCACTTGCAAACACGTATATGGAACATCGGAAAGCCATAGGTGTTCAATACGCAAAGTTTTCAAACTATATTATTGTCTCTAGTGCAAGTGGGAGACTGAAGGGAATATGCCCGAGAGGCAATAATAAAGTGGTTATTATCGTTTCCTTATTTATGATAAATGTTTATTTTGCATGCTATAATTGTATTAATACGGAAACGTTAATACATCTGTGTTTAATGAACAAAAAGAAAGTTCCTAGTTATGCCTCTCTTATAAAATAGCTCGTTGATTAACAAGATGATCAAAGGTTTCCTGATCATGGACATTGGATGTTGTTAATAACGAGGTCACAACATTGTTGGAATGATGTGATGAACATTCATCCGAAGTATAGCATTACGATCAAGTTCATTGTGTTTACATTGCTATAACATCATACGAAGTAATCTCAGTCCTTAGACCATGAGATTATGTCAATCACTAACACCAGAAGAGTATCTTGATAACATCAAACGTCACACCGTAACAGGGTGATTATAAAGATGGGTTCATTGCTACGAAGGTGTTATGTTGAGTCTCATAGATCAAGAGTAGAATTTGTCCATCCTGGTGACGGATAGATATACTCTGGGCCCTCTCAGTGATATCACATTAGTTATCTTGTAAGCAAGTGATTTGATCACTAGAATGTTATATCACGGGAACGAGAAATGAATACATGTTTGTAACACGATCAAACTAGGTATGGGGATACTGATGATCGAATCTCGGACATGTAATATATCGCGAGACAAAGGGATTGAGTTACATGTCTATAAGGTTCACACGATCACATAAGTCATCGTTGAATATGTGGGAGTCAGTACGGATCTCCAGGTCCCACTGCTGATTATTGATCGTAGAGGGGTCTCGATCATGTCTACATTATTCGCGAACCGTAGGGTGACACACTTAAGGGATACCGACACCATTTGGAGCAAATAATATGTCAGAGAAATAAAAAGGAAAGCACATGAATTTATTTCACTAGACACCGAAACTGTTTCAGTTGAAATTGCTGAATCTGGTTCTGCATGTGAAATTGAATACTAGCAAGGGGTTTTATGTGAATGTTTGTTAATTAAAGTAATTAACAAAATTCTGAATAAATAAATAAAAGAGTTTTATTTAAATGAGAGCTTGCATTAAATTTGGTGGAAATTTAATGCATGTGAGTGGATTTTTGAGTGGAGGCTCTTTTATGGGAGTGGAGGCTTTTCATTTTTTAGTGGGAGCTCCACCCACATGAATGTGGAAGAGGTGGGGGCAGCCGCCATGGCTGGGCGCCATGCCCCTTGGGGTGCCCCCCCCTCTGCCTATAAAAGGCCCCCCTCTCCTCCTCTCAAAGCACACCTCCTCGCGAAGGATCTCTCTTTCCCTTTTAGAATTTTCCCATGGTCTCGGATCAGCGAGATACATATTCCCGGTGGATTTTTCTGGAAGGATTTGTTTCTTCCGCTGCTTCGCTGGAGTGAGGGCGCAAAGGTTGTCGGGATACCCGGACGTGTGTGCGATCATGGATGCACCACTGCTTTGTGGTGCTGGACGTGATGGTGCTGGACCGTCTGGACCAGATGGACTTCATCACGATCTTGAGATCGGAAATCGTTCGACTATATTATCCACGAGTACAACCTCGTTAACGCTATATGGTCTTCGAGGGTATATATTCTATGGATGTATATCCACCCGTTGCTTGTATCTAGTAGATAGATCTTGGTGCTTTGTTCCCATGCATTGTAGGAAATTTTTTGTTTTCTATGCTGTGAACCCTTCATGCAACCCAAACCTGGCGTTTTTAGTGAAACGCCACAGAGCACATCAGTCTGGTATTGCATGTAATTTTAAGTGATTGAGCATGCACAGTATGTGCTTACAACGGATCCCTTTGCGAATCATCCTTCGACGGCTACACCTTATAATTTCTGAGAAGTTGGGTGTGTATTCCACGTAAAACTTGTTGTAAAGATTATTTTTCCATGCGACGACAAAGGTGTGCGAGTCAGATCCTCTCTTTCTTTCTAAAATCTGCATGCCGTCAATCTTCGAAATGTCATCTCGTAAAATATAGAACACAGCTGGAGTGAAGACTGTTGCAGCAGCTATCTCTAGTTCTCTGAAATCAGTAACTGGCACCGGAAATGTCTGTGAAGTCGTGCAGACATCTTTGGCCTCCTTCTCACGAAGACGTGCGATGGCATTCTCGTAGTGACTAACCATGTCCACCAAGTTCATTTCCCCATCAAGGTGAAGGTGAAGAGACGAGTTTAAACTTTCACTCATCTGGTTGCTTTTCATACCTAGCCAGAACCCTTCTGAAAGATACTTGACGGCCCATAATATCTTCTTCGTGTACATTCTCTTTAGCCAATTTGTAGTTTTGGGTGATGTCCACTTCCTAACAAAAGCGTGACATTGCTGCTCGAATACTTGCTCCGACGTGGTGTAATATAGAAGAGTCCTAAACTCGTTTAGAGACTTGTTAGGAAGATGCATCTCCATATTTTTGCAACGTGAAAGCTGCAAATACGATGGTATACACCAGTAAGTACTTCATCCACAGCGGAGATCATCGCGGCATCCGCATCCATGATTACTGCCTTTGGCTTCTGCTGGCACATTGCTTTCAAGAAAGTCCGAAGCAGCCAGGCATATGTTTATTTGGTCTCGTTTGATAGGATGGCACAACCAAATACCGTTGTTTTACGGTGATTGTTCAAGCCGATAAAGGAAACAAAAGGAATTCTATACTTATTCATCTTGTATGTGTTGTCAAACACAACGACTTCGCCGTAGTCCTGGTAGTCCGACGTGATTGAGAATCGCACCAGAACAAGTGCTGCAGATGGCCTTCATGTAGCGTGTAATCATAAAAAAACTCAGGGTCCCTCTTCTTTCTCTCCGCCATGATGCCCAAGGTTGTGTTAGCATCACCCTTATAAAGCAGCTTTCTTTTCTCCCTTGAGCACATGTTGTACAAATCCTTCCTTGTAAATCCCACACCGGCAAATGAACCACCAGAGTTGCTAATCATTGATCGCATGATGATATGCTTCATAACCCCCATGTTACACTGTGATAATATCTCAGCTCTTTGGGAGTCGTTTGATCTTCCTATAGGACCAAAGAAAAGGGACTTCATCCGGTCTCGCTAATACATGATTGCGAGTGTCATCACAACTCTGAACGATCTAAAGACCAGTTTTTTCATCAAACTTCACCACCATATGTGCCTTACAATTGCACCTAGTCTCACCTCTGAGCCTATATTTGCGACCTTCCATTGTCAGTAACTTAGTGTTACGTTTCCCCTTCTTGCAACACACAAAGCGCCTTAGATGAACAACTCCAACAACTCCATCATCAAACCGCGTCACTTGGTGCTTCCTAATGCCGAACCCATGATCTTTGGCATATCTATTGTAGAAAGAATAGTCTACTGCTTCACTATCAAATGTCATTTCCATTATCTTGCAGTACAGTTCTCTCTTATCATCAGGATATCCAGTGTCATTTCTACATTTATTTGAACTCTTAGTCTGATTCATGGTGCCTGCTACAAATTTAAAACCTAGCCGTTAGAACTATAGTAGTATGCATGTCGGTTCGTTGATTGCTAGAAAACAACCTATAAATAATACCTCACTCGTGTCAACGAACATATCAAATTTGGTGCATCTTCACAATCATCATAATTACCTATCTCCAAGTCTGATTCACCTAGATAGTCATAATCCATACCAGAGACATTTTGTACCTAAAAAAATAGCAATATTTAGTACACAATTGCATCATCTGGTGCATGACATATAAAATTTTACATCAGTACACATACCTCACTATCGACACACATGTCTGTCTCTTCATGGTTGTTAAGGTCACTATAGAAATCGTCATCATAGACAATTTAAATAAATCAAGCCATGAGATATCATATATTATTTCATTTAACATTTAAATATGAAAGAAGAAGCTAATGTGTCCTCACATCAAACTCTTCTTCGCTCCAGCCGTCTTCGGGATGAGTATTGGCGGAAATGGAATCATCACCGACATACCTGGTTTGATCCTCTTTCATACTAGATCTAGAGTCCTCCATCTCCTCTATGAGTGATTGCGCCACATTGTTAGAATCACCAATGCTACGTGTGTCTAACAATTACTAGAGACGAAGCATGATCATGGGATTAACTTACAAGATCGGAAGATGAAGCCGACGATTTGGATTAGAAACCCTAGTTGACAAAGTCACTGAGCCGCTGGCGTGCCTTCTACTTTAGAGGATCTGTGGCGGCGGACACGAGGATCTGCAGAGGCGGATGCGAGGATCTGCGGCGGCGCATGCGGGGTAGATCGTTGGCGGCGAGGGGAATCAGATCCGCGGGTACGAGCGACCGAGTTTTACCAGGTGGCGGAGAAGAGAAAGCTTCAGTTACGCCCAACAATGGTGCATGCATGGACGTGGGAGCTAATCACGCTGATTAAGTTTAGATGGACCCCACGTGGGGTCGTGCCGTACGGCGTCGTCTATATACAGATAAGAGACTATATTGGGCTTGGATATGGGTTCCGCCGCCAAAAAAAACTAAGCCAACAAAACGCGCCAGACTAAAATGCCCCTAGCAGTTCGGACCTCCTCTTCAACGAGGGTCCGCACTGAATCACTCCTCTTATGAAAAATAATACTCCATCCGCTCCAAAAAAGTTAAATGTCTAGTTCATCGTAAATCAAACTACTCATAAATTGCCAAGATTTACTAAAATCATATCAACATCTACAACGCCATTTTAGCTTTATTAGATTCATAACACAACTATTTTTGGACTATACATATTTAGTGGTGTATATATTGACACATTTTTCTACAGATGTGATCAAATAAAGTTATGTCAGATAATTTGAAACGGGGAGAAGTAGCAAGTATCTTTAGGGCACGCCAAGTCGGCTGCCTTTATTGCAGAGAAGCACGAACTATATCTTATTCTGGGCTAAAGATAGGCCGAAATGAACTTCTTTAAGTTCCACCGGAATAAGCACAGAACAATCACAGCCACGGCGGGCCATGGAGGTGGGTCATAGGTCCAGCTCGAATTGGCAGGCCCCAATTGACTCAGGATGGGATATTGTTTTTTAAATATGGATCCTCACATATTTTCCTTTGTTTCTCCTAGGTAGTATCTTGCATTTATTATTTATTTTTTGTGAAAATACATAAAAATCTCAAAAAGGCACAATAGAATTTCTTCTGAGTTACACGTATATTTTTAGTACGCATGAACATTTGGTCTAGAATAAACGAACTTTGTTTTGATAACATTCACTGGTGGAAACGGGGCTATAGATCCCGGTTGGTACGGGGCTTTAGTCCCGATTGGGTTGCCCCACCAACCGGGACAAAAAGTTGCACACGTGGCAGCGGCAGAGGGCGAGGGGGTGGGGCATTAGTCCCGGTTCGTAACACGAACCGGGACTAATAATCTTCTGCCGCGGCAGAGATTTGGCTCATTTCTCTGCCGCGGCAGGGAATTCATTTTGGCACACTTTGTTGCCGCGGCAGCATTTTCGCCACTTTTTGTGCCGCGGCAGAGAATTCATTTAGGTTGTTTTATTGTTTATTTAGTGATTTGCACTTATCAATGAAGGAACCTTATATTACATCATGAATATCATGACAATATTACATTGAATACACGGATCGAGTTCATGCACTACATACAAAAGTTGCTATTCGATGCTACCGGCCAATTCCTTCAAAGTTGCTATTTTTACAATCCCTATTGTCTATACACAGCCGAATAGTATTTCCCTTTCGGGTCTAGGACTTCTGCATCCAAGAATCCCGCCAATTCCTCCTGAATTACTCGTACGCGATCCTTTGGCAGAAGACCGTCCCGTAGACGTTCGATCTGATTTAAAAAAGGAGTCAGCCTATATAAATGAAACTAAACACAATTTGATTGTAATTAAAAACTATAGAAATTGTTTACGTACGTGGAGTTGCTCTAAATTTCTGCCCTTCTCATCGCACGTCTGCCGGATGAACTCGCAAACATAGTATCCACGGATGAACTCGCAAACATAGTATCCACATAGATTTTTACCTGATCCCTGCGTCAGGCACTTTACGAGACCAGAGTTCAATCAAAATAATAATCAAGCATGATAATAACTGTATCAAAACTAGAATCAAAGAGATGCGTGGATATAGCTAGTGGTGCTTACATTTAGTGGTTGAAATGTAAGCTCCTCTTTCCAAACACCCCTAGCCTTGTTGGTGAACCGTTTCCAAGCGCTGCCCGGCGTAGAAAACGAATAAAATAAGTTATTAAGTACTTGATATCATAAAATTCACGAACGTTGTCGATATAGTGTCGTAATGATTAGAATTACCGCTGGAGAAGTATCTGCATGTCCTTCCACGTCTCAAGGGGTTTATGTTTCGAGTCCATGACTAGTACACGCCCTTTGTCAAGTTGAATGATTAACATAATATAGTGGAAGCTGCAAATGCATAACTAATCAATTATATACTTAACATCGAGTAAGCGAAATAGAAAGTGTATACAAGACAATAACACTCACTCGAAGTTGTAAGAAAATAGTATTTCCCTTTTGGTTTCTTGAAACCTTAACGCGTGTACTATATTATCCTCCGTATCCTGGGGGCTTATTTTGAGATTAGCTTCATGAACCCAATATGGGTCAATGAAGCCAATGTCATAGATTTGTCCTCTGCTGCATTCGAGAATCTTCATTATGCATATTACAGTATGATTATATACATGCAATAAACAAAATAATATAGCTGGAGACTAAATTAATTACAGAATTAGTACTTACAGACAATAGGCACTGATGATCGATTTGTCCAAGGCGTCTTGATTGAATAACTGAAATAGTTCATCAAATTCAATGGATATCATGTCATCCTTTTCTTTCCCATGATGCTTTTTGGTAACCCTCAGCACTATCCAGTTAGCCCCGGCCCTTGTGGCATGCATGTACCAGTTATGCAATCTTCGCATTTTTGTTGGAAGATTGTTTACCTCCTCAGGTTTGACGAGAGGTTTGCCGTACTGGTATTTGTATGCTACTTCACTCACGGGGAAGAACTCTAACTGGGATAAGTACTGGGCAATACTCATACCTTGAGCAGCGGCAGCTTCTCCGTATTGTGCAACTACCTCTGGATCATACTGCTCTTCGGCCCCATATTTGCTCGACCCCACATTGGTTTGGGAAATCACCTTAAGAGGGGCGCAAGTCTGTTTTGCTTGTTCTCCGAGCTGGGCAACAGATTTCTCGCTTGCATCAGTACTGCTCTTCGAGGTTTTTTGTGCCGCATGTGACTTGAGAATAGAACGCTCATAGTCTGATGACAGCTTTGGCTCGGGTTGATGAAGAGTCTTTAGCATTTTCAACACTTTGGCTTTTTCTTCTTTGGTGCTGGGGAACTCTGGCTCTTTCGGCCGCCTCAGCTTAGCGAAAAACGCTGTCGTTTCCGCATCAACGATCGCCGCAGTCTCCTCTTCAGTACAGTCATAAGCTCTCTTGGGAAGAACCTTTGGTACTTTTGGAAGAGGCTCTTGTTTACGTTTCGGCGATCGCTTACCACGACGCACAGTAGCGGTACGCTTACGCTTTTTATCCTGAGGCGCCGGCGATGGCTCCCGCGGCGATGGCTGCGCCGGAGATTGGTGAGGCGACGTAGCCGGGTGAGGCGACGAAGACGGCTGCCGTGGCGGCGACGACCTCGCTGGAGACGGGTGAGGCGGCGGCGAAGATGGCCTTGGCGTGTGATTTCGAAGCACGATACATTCCTTCGGCCATAGAATGGTGACGTTTTTTGCGTCTCCCAGTACAGTCACATCCCCTTCACCTGCAGGGTAGTGAAGATCCAAAACTTCAAAGGTGGGCATGATTTCATCCACCCCGACAACAGCGTAGCCCTCTGGAACCGGACGACAGTGGTAAGTTGGTGTGGGTCCAATTGGTAAGGCATAGCCGACCGCCACCTTCATTGATATATTCACAACTTTGACATGTAGCTCGCAGTGTGTCATCTCTGTGATATCATCCACTGGGTAGCCAACAGGAGCCATCGTCGGTGCACCATCGTCATCGCCATTGTCATCACCCGGGACCTCGATGGAAGCCACACTGCTTTTTCGATTATTCGATAGGCCGGTAGCATCGAATGCAGTGTGCTGCTGAGATGGGCCGGTAGTACTTTGCTCTTTAAGTGCGTTAATTTCATCTTGTTGTTGCTTTAATCGTTCTTCAATTAAACGCAATCGCTCTTTCTGACTATCTGCTTCAACTTCCGCCCTGTCCTTTCTCCTCCGACGGCTTCTATCAGGATATTTCTTCCTCTCTTCGGGAAACCCAGTCCTCCATGGTTGGGAGCCTCTTGTGCCTCGTGTTCGTCCATCATGTTCCTTATTTCCAAGGGCGAGTGTGAGCTCATCATTCTCTCTATCGGGAATGAAGTCCCCATCTTTAACAGCCTTTACTGCTTTTCTCATCCTCTCGATTGGCAAGGTGTCTTCTTTATGTCGTATGTTATATATACACCTCCCTTCCGAGTCCAACGTGCCCCCATGCCCGTAAAACCAATTCCTTCCACGTTCTACCCAATCGTCTGTCTCTGGGGTGATCTTTTTAGCACGCAGTTCATTCTCAAGTTTCTCCCACTTAGGAATGCCAGCTCTGTAACCACCTTGCCCCATAGTATGGTGATACTTCTTGTTAGCAGCATTCAGCTTATTCGTTGCAGACATTTTCTTAGATTTTTCCGATGTCTTGTATTCCACAAACTCAGCCCAGAATGGTTTTATCTTCTCAAACTGAATATTCTTGAAATCGGGAGTCTTCTCTTTCACGACATAGTCAAGGTGCAATCTTTTCTTCCAGTTGGTGAAACACTGGGCCATCTTCTTCAAAGCCCACTCCCTGACCTTAGCTTCCATGGCTCTCCCATGTTGTAAGGCGTCCTCAATTGGATCCTCCGCATTTGGATCCAGCTCTATCTTCGGTAGTTTGAAATTAACCATGAGCCTCTTCCACAGTAAATCTTTGGCGTGGTTAGGGACAAATAAACATGTTCCCTCTTCATCCGCATTAGCAGGCCTATTCCAATTTCTAATGGTGATCGGGATTAAGTCCCTAACGATTACTCCGCATTGTGCCACAAATTTGTTTGCGACAACTTCGGGAGCCGTCGGTTTGCCGTCTTCAGCGACATCTTCGATCCTGAACCTCTCATGGTCTTGCAACTTTTTGGTTGGGCCTCGTCTGCTCTTTTCAGTAGATTACTTCGATCCGGAGGGCTAAAAGAAGAAAGATCGTCGTTACTATTTCTATATAGATAGCAGATGATTAATTAATGAATTGATTATATTACATGCACCTTGGCGGAGCGGTCGTCTTCTCGATTACACAAGGCATCACCTTCTCCCTCGCGGAAGGCAACACCTTCAACATTAAACAAGTCGTCTATTCCGGTAAAAAGAGGATCACCCTCACCGGAGTTGTTCAGAAACGTTGATACGTCTAAATTTTCTTCCCCACGGATCACACCTTGGATCAACTCTTCCTTTTCTTCGTCTCTGACGTGTGGGTCCATATTTTCTGCATAGGTGGAAAAACGAATAAGTCAAAGCGGCTAAAGGAGAAAGTTAGGTACGGTGTTGAGAGATATAAACCCTAATTCAGAGAAACGCTAATATATACATACACAATAATAAAAATGAAGAGAAACCCTAAACCCTAAACCTAGCTACAAAAAGGAAACCGTGTAGTAGATAGGCACATCGTCGAACCCACATGCACCTAAGGGGTATTAATGATTCCTTATCTAAGATAGGGCTTTTAAGTTGCTTGACAATGTGAATCGGGTCTGGGGCTACCCACAGTGACTGACCAGTGGGGCCGAAGACCAATAATACCAAACTAATTAATAAACCTAATAATACCTAACTAATAATAAACCTAGTAATGCAAACACTGAAAAGAAAGGGAAACAATCAACACATGGCATCGATGCAATGCTCAAACAAGTATGATGATATGACAAGTTAATTTGCATTGGAATGTAACCCTAATACATGCTCGACGATTTAATCGGGGTTCCGAGGGGTGAAAACCCTAACTCGGGGAAACTCCAGAACATATGAGAGGGGTGCATTTGTTCTTCTAATTATACTTGTCATTTAAGTTGTTGAACAATGCATGATTATAGGTTAAATAGATAGGTTTCATTTTCTGAACAATTTGATATATTATTTGTATTTTTCTGACTTATAAACAATAAGTTATTGATTTTACAATATTAAATCATTTTCTGGAATTAAAAAAAAAGGCAAATAGTTTTTACACCGGGGAGACCCCTAGCCAGTGAGACTGACAGAAGGGCCCCAGTGCCAACTCAGTCTCCACGCATACAGATCATTTTTATACCACATAGGAGCCTACCTACTGAGGCTGACTGATGGGCCCCAGGCCACATCAGCTGCCACGCGAGCAAGGTGACGCACGAGTGACGTCAGCACGACGTCACGCTGGCGGTGAGCTCCCAGGCAGCGGCAGCGACGGTGATAGCGGGCACGCCTGGACGCGCGGATGGGTGCGTTAGAGAGAGCGCGATGCAGGGAGAAAGAGAGTGGCGGCGCCGCTCCTTGTTGGTCACCGGAGCATCGCCGTCGAGCTCGAGCGGCGGTGTCGTCGGGCACACGCGGGGAGAATAGTACAGGAGGAGAGGGAGAGAAAGAAGAACACCGTGAGGATCAGCAGCTCACCAGGAACACGACAGAGGTGATGGCGAGGACGGGCGAGCTCGGGAGACGTCGGAATCGACGGAGACAGACGGCAGACGGAGCTTCCAATCCAGGCGATTGAGGTCAAGCGCGAGGGGGAAAAGTAGCCGGGGTGCGCGTGGACGGAGGCAACGGTGGTGGCGGACGGAGCGCGCGGGTGGCGGCGAGCTCAGGCAGCCTGCCGGCGTCGGGGGCGGTTGTGCGCGCGTCGGTGAAGCAGAGAAGTGAGATGGGGAAGGGAAGAAGAAGAGGAGGGGCGTCAGTTATAACCAAAGGACCTTTAGTCCCGGTTGGTGGCTCCAACCGGGACTAAAGGGTTATACGTCCCGGTTGGAGCCACCAACCAGGACGTATACTCCAATATTTTCAGCAGACCAAGGGTTGGCGCGCAGGGGGTCTTTAGTCCCGGTTGGTGGCCCTAACCGGGACATATTCCCCTGTTTTCAAATTTTTTTCAGCTATTTTCTCTCTGTTCCCGCCTTATTTTTTATTTTGGGGTTTAAATTTGTATTGTTTTTTAAATGATAATTAATTTGGAATTTATAAAAACTTTAAACATAAGTGTTTGGATTTGAATAAATAATTCAAAACCATTTTCTGTTTAAAATAATAATTAATGTAACCATTTAAAATATGAACCATTTACAATTAAAAATGAATTAACTTATATTTTTTTAATATCAATTTGGAATTTAGAAAAACTTTAAACATAAAAAGTGTATGGATTTGAATAAATAATCCAAAACCATTTTCTATTTTTAAAAAATAATTAATGTAACCATTTAAAATGAATTAACTTATATTTTTGAATATTAATTTGGAATTTAGAAAAACTTTAAACATAAAAAGTGTTTGGATTTGAATAAATAATTCAAAACCATTTTCTGTTTTAAAAAATAATTAATGTAACCATTTAAAATATGAACCATTTACAATTAAAAATGAATTAACTTATATTTTTTTAATATCAATTTGGAATTTAGAAAAACTTTAAACATAAAAAGTGTATGGATTTGAATAAATAATCCAAAACCATTTTCTATTTTTAAAAAATAATTAATGTAACCATTTAAAATGAATTAACTTATTTTTTTTGAATATTAATTTGGAATTTAGAAAAACTTTATACATAAAAAGTGTTTAGATTTGAATAAATAATTCAAAACCATTTTCTGTTTTAAAAAATAATTAATGTAACCATTTAAAATGTGAACCATTTACAATTTAAAATGAATTAACTTATATTTTTTTAATATCAATTTGGAATTTAGAAAAACTTTAAACATAAAAAATGTTTGGATTTGAATAAGTAATTCAAAACCATTTTCTGTTTTTAATGGGCGGAAAAAAAGGACGGAAAATAATGGGCGGAAAGAAAATTTGATTAGGATAGAACTGGAATTAAAGTACATAACGCAACTAACACAAAGTTACATAGAAGAACTGAAAATTAAGATACATGGCCAGATTAAGCCACAATCGACCGAACTTGTTTTGCAATGTTGGAATAATTCAGTTATGCTCCTGCCTACACCTGTAATACTCGCCACTGTAGTCGTCGTACTCGCCGCGGCCGTCGTCGCTATCGTCGTCGGGGTCGCCGTAGTTGAACCTTGAAGGTTGAGTATGAGTGGGCTGGACTTGAGGGTAGCGCAAGCGGGGGCTAGAGTCGGCGGCCGTGTCGTAGGCCATGACGCTCTGGAGAGTCCGACCGTGCCACCACAGCCGACGGCCGGCCTCGTTGAAGTTCAGAGGAGGTGGGCCCTCCTCCTCGTGCCTGGCGAGTGCCCTCTCACGCCGATCCACGAAGAAGGCTTCCCAAGTCGGGAAATAGTCGGGATGCCATCTGGGATTCCTCCGCTGCTCCGGCGTGAGCTCGAAGTAGTAGTGGTTCGTGATGGCCATCCGACGCGCCACACCTAGAGGTACAGGAGGAACCAACATGCCTCCGGCGCTCAGCATCCAGCCGACGGGGACACAGTAGCCCGGCGGGCAGGGGTAGTTCGAGGCGCAAAGCGCCTCCGCCTCCCTGGGAGTTAGTGCTACGGTGGAAGCCATGGGAAAGAGTGATGAGGTTTCAGATATGAGTCTAGAGATGTGCAATGACAATGGAGGCCAACCCTACATATATATATAGTGAAGAACTGGCGGGAAGAACTGGAGGGAAGAACTGGCGGGAAAAAATGGCGGGAAGAAAAATGGCGGGAAAAATGGCGTGTCGACATTATGTCGTGCGACGTGTACCTTGTCCCGGATGGTGTCACCAACCGGCACTAATAATAGGGGTGAGTGTTGGAAAATGGAAAAGGGCTTTTCTGTGCGACAAAAAGGAAAACTTCCTCCTGCAACATTGTTCTCCATACCAATTTCCACACACATGCATAATATGGGCACAACATCACACACTATGCCGTGATTCAGCACATAACATCGGTCATTTGGACCGAAAGCCATGAAACCTCGAACATGATAGGTCATTTTGTGAAGGTTTTTTCGAAACATGATCAATATACCAAGTCTGGTATTTTTCCTTTCAACTATGTAACATAATATGACACCACGCGAAGGATTTTCATTGTTCGGATTTTTTTTGAATTTATTATGCCTGTTTTGAATTATCTGAATTTCTAACTATGGTCGAACCGGTGTGCATGAAGATAGGGGACGAGCATCGTTAGAAATTGCATTGGATCTCTAAAGAAACCACATATTGCGAGTCTAAAAATGATTTTTTCAAAAAATCACGGGCGATAGATCATGTACCTGTAGTACAAACCGGACCCACTTCCTACCGATTCGGCAGACATTTGTCCTTTTTACCCGGGATGGACGAAAAGGTTTGAGATGTCCCTGTTGGGAGATAGTCCATGTAAGGTGGTCTAGTATTTTAGGAAAATGGGACGGTAGCATTCTGAAACGGCATTTTGGTGGTTACTTCACAAAACGACCCGTTTTTTGCGCTAGGAAAATGGAAAAGGGCTTTTCCGTGCGACAAAAAGGAAAACTTCCTCCTGCAACATTGTTCTCCATACCAATGTCCACACACATGCATAATATGGGCACAACATCACAAACTATGCCGTGATTCAGCACATAACATCGGTCATTTGGACCGAAAGCCATGAAACCTCGAACATGATAAGTCATTTTGTGAAGGTTTTTTCGAAACATGATCAATATACCAAGTCTGGTATTTTTCCTTTCAACTATGTAACATAATATGACACCACATGAAGGATTTTCATTGTTCGGATTTTTTTTGAATTTATTATGCCCGTTTTGAATTATCTGAATTTCTAACTATGGTCGAACCGGTGTGCATGAAGATAGGGGACGAGCATCGTTAGAACTTGCATTGGATCTCTAAAGAAACCACATATTGCGAGTCTAAAAATGATTTTTTCAAAAAATCACGGGCGATAGATCATGTACCTGTAGTACAAACCGGACCCACTTCCTACCGATTCGGCAGACATTTGTCCTTTTTACCCGGGATGGACGAAAAGGTTTGAGATGTCCCTGTTGGGAGATAGTCCATGTAAGGTGGTCTAGTATTTTAGGAAAATGGGACGGTAGCATTCTGAAACGGCATTTTGGTGGTTACTTCACAAAACGACCCGTTTTTTGCGCTAGGAAAATGGAAAAGGGCTTTTCCGTGCGACAAAAAGGAAAACTTCCTCCTGCAACATTGTTCTCCATACCAATGTCCACACACATGCATAATATGGGCACAACATCACAAACTATGCCGTGATTCAGCACATAACATCGGTCATTTGGACCGAAAGCCATGAAACCTCGAACATGATAAGTCATTTTGTGAAGGTTTTTTCGAAACATGATCAATATACCAAGTCTGGTATTTTTCCTTTCAACTATGTAATATAATATGACACCACGCGAAGGATTTTCATTGTTCGGATTTTTTTTGAATTTATTATGCCTGTTTTGAATTATCTGAATTTCTAACTATGGTCGAACCGGTGTGCATGAAGATAGGGGACGAGCATCGTTAGAAATTGCATTGGATCTCTAAAGAAACCACATATTGCGAGTCTAAAAATGATTTTTTCAAAAAATCACGGGCGATAGATCATGTACCTGTAGTACAAACCGGACCCACTTCCTACCGATTCGGCAGACATTTGTCCTTTTTACCCGGGATGGACGAAAAGGTTTGAGATGTCCCTGTTGGGAGATAGTCCATGTAAGGTGGTCTAGTATTTTAGGAAAATGGGACGGTAGCATTCTGAAACGGCATTTTGGTGGTTACTTCACAAAACGACCCGTTTTTTGCGCTAGGAAAATGGAAAAGGGCTTTTCCGTGCGACAAAAAGGAAAACTTCCTCCTGCAACATTGTTCTCCATACCAATGTCCACACACATGCATAATATGGGCACAACATCACAAACTATGCCGTGATTCAGCACATAACATCGGTCATTTGGACCGAAAGCCATGAAACCTCGAACATGATAAGTCATTTTGTGAAGGTTTTTTCGAAACATGATCAATATACCAAGTCTGGTATTTTTCCTTTCAACTATGTAACATAATATGACACCACATGAAGGATTTTCATTGTTCAGATTTTTTTTGAATTTATTATGCCCGTTTTGAATTATCTGAATTTCTAACTATGGTCGAACCGGTGTGCATGAAGATAGGGGACGAGCATCGTTAGAACTTGCATTGGATCTCTAAAGAAACCACATATTGCGAGTCTAAAAATGATTTTTTCAAAAAATCACGGGCGATAGATCATGTACCTGTAGTACAAACCGGACCCACTTCCTACCGATTCGGCAGACATTTGTCCTTTTTACCCGGGATGGACGAAAAGGTTTGAGATGTCCCTGTTGGGAGATAGTCCATGTAAGGTGGTCTAGTATTTTAGGAAAATGGGACGGTAGCATTCTGAAACGGCATTTTGGTGGTTACTTCACAAAACGACCCGTTTTTTGCGCTAGGAAAATGGAAAAGGGCTTTTCCGTGCGACAAAAAGGAAAACTCCTTCCTGCAACATTGTTCTCCATACCAATGTCCACAAACATGCATAATATGGGCACAACATTATGTCGTGCGGTGTGTACCTTGTCCCGGATGGTGTCACCCCAACCGGGACTAAAGATCAACCTGTAGTCCCGGTTGGAGACACCAACCGGGACAAAACACGAGTCAACACTAATGATAGGGGTGAGTGTCGACATTATTTCGTATGTGTCGACACTATGCCGAGCTGCTTGTACTATAAATAGGCATCCTTGCGAGTCCAGTCCTCCAGCCAGTTTGAGGCATCTCCAAGATGGTTTTCGAGAGCAGGGACACCACTGCGGCCAGTTTCAGGAAGATGCCGACAGAGCCCAGTCCTCCGGCATCTCCGAGAAACTGGTCATAGAGGCACTCCCTAATATGTGAAATTAGTTAGCTCCGAGGCGTATTGATCTAGTTAGAGAAGTTACAAGCTACAAGATGGTTTTCGAGAGCTGGGACACCACTGCGGCCAGTTTCAGGGAGATGCCGACGGAGCCCAGTCCTCCGGCATCTCCGAGAAACTGGTCATAGAGGCACTCCCTAATATGTGAAATTAGTTAGCTCCGAGGCGTATTGATCTAGTTAGAGAAGTTACAAGCTGCAATATGGTTTTCGAGAGCAGGGAAACCACTCCGACCAGTTTCAGGGAGATG
This sequence comes from Avena sativa, assembly GCA_916181665.1. NCBI lineage: Eukaryota > Viridiplantae > Streptophyta > Magnoliopsida > Poales > Poaceae > Avena > Avena sativa. Next base: position 386,021,016 of record OV702284.1, read on the forward strand.
CCGCCGGATCCCAGTCCTCCGGCATCTCCAAGAAACTGGTCATAGAGGCACTCCCTAATATGTGATTGCGCGCATTTGGAGATCAGATCTTAATGGTAAGTACGAATCGGGACAACTTCTTCATAGTCCCGCTCCAGCCACAAAACGGGACTAACACTCAAGACATTTATTAATATTAAAAACTAAGACTACAAAACCGGGACTAAAGGCCACAAACCGCGAAAGATATCCTTCGGTCAAGCCACAAACCGCGAAAGACATGAACTAGAGTTACATAATATGAGCATGAACTTCTTGGCATATGTCCTTCCTTATGATCGCTTCAGACGTAACCATGGAGCATCTTCTTTACTTAACGGAATGCTTGGGTCAGTTTTCACTGTAAAGGGCGGAATTTCATCAAACTTATTATAATCTTCTGACATGTTTGTCTTGTCCTTGATTCCCACGATGTTTCTTTTCCCTGAAAGAACTATGTGACGCTTTGGCTCATCATATGATGTATTCGTTTGCATATTTTTTCTTTTTTTCGGTCTGGAGGACATGTCCTTCACATAGAAAACCTGAGACACATCATTGGCTAGGATGAATGGTTCATCTCTATAACCAAGATTGTTGAGATCCACTGTTGTCATTCCGTACAACTGGTCTATCTTTACCCCTTCCCCATTCAGGTTGACCCATTTGCAGCGAAACAAAGGGACCTTAAAAGAGACTCCATAGTCTAGTTCCCATATCTCCTCTATGTAACCATAATATGTGTCCTTTTGTCCATTCTCGTCTATTGCATCAAAGCGGACACCACTATTTTGGTTGGTGCTCTTTTTATCTTGGGCGATCGTGTAGAATGTATTCCCATTTATTTCGTACCCTTGGAAATTCAATAGAGTAGAAGTTGGTGGCGCGGCCAACAAGTATAGCTGATCTCCAACAGTGGTGTCATTCAAGAGATGTGTCCGCATCCAACCACCGAAAGACTTCATGTGTTCATTTGTAATCCATGATTCAGGCTTTCCCGGGTTTTTGGAGCGTACAATATTCTTGTGCTCCTCGATATACGGAGCTGCCAAGGTGGAATTATGTAGAACTGTGTAGTGTGCTTTAGTGAAAGAATCCCCGTCCCTACATATCATTGCTTTCTTGCCCAACGTGCCTTTTCCACTTAGTCTTCCCTCATGCCGCGAGTCAGAAACACCAATCGGTTTAAGGTCAGGAATAAAGTCAACACAAAACTCAATGACCTCCTCTGTTCCATATCCCTTGGAGATGCTTCCTTCTGGTCTAGCACGGTTATGAACATATTTCTTTAAGACTCCCATGAACCTCTCAAAGGGGAACATATTATGCAGAAATACCGGACCGAGAATGGCAATCTCTTCCACTAGATGAACCAGGAGATGCGTCATAATATTGAAGAAGGATGGTGGGAACACCAATTCAAAACTAACAAGACATTGTACCACATCCTTATGTAACCTTGGCAGAATATCTGGATTTATTACCTTCTGAGATATTGCATTGAGGAATGCACACAGCTTCACAGTGGGTACTCGAACATTTTCCGATAGAAGCCCCCTCAATGCAATCGGAAGCAACTGCGTCATAATCACGTGACAGTCATGAGACTTCAGGTTTTGGAACTTTTTCTCTGCCATATTTATTATCTCCTTTATATTAGATGAGAAGCTCGACGGCACCTTGATACTGTAAAGGACTTCAAAAAAGATTTCCTTCTCTGCTTTGGTAAGAGCATAGCTGGCACGACTTAAGTGACGCCCTTTATCCGTCTTGTTATGTGTATGCATGTTCTTTGGGTCTTTCATAATTTGTTGGTCCTCCCGTGCTTCAGGTGTATCTTTTGTCTTCCCATACACGCCTAGGAATCCTAGCAGGTTCACGCAAAGATTCTTCGTCACGTGCATCACGTCGATTGAAGAGCGGACACGCAGGACTTTCCAATATGGCAGCTCCCAAAATATAGATTTCTTCTTCCACATGGGTGCGTGTCCTGTAGCAACGTCGTTCGGAACTGATTGACCGCTGGGACCCTTTCCAAAGATTACTTCTATGTCCTTGACCATACCAAATACATCATCACTAGCAGGGAGTTCAGGCTTCTTCCGGTGATCTGCCTCACCTTTGAAATGCTTGCCTTTCTTTCTTACGGGATGATTGGTCAGAAGAAATCGTCGATTCGCCAGGTACACAACCTTCTTGCATTTATGCAAATATGTACCTTCAGTCTTATCTAAACAGTGGGTGCATGCCTTATATCCCTTGTTTGTCTGTCCTGAAAGGTTACTAAGAGCAGGCCAATCATTGATGGTTACAAATAACAACCCTCGTAGATCAAATGGCTCCTGTTTGTTCTCATCCCACACACGTACACCTGGTTTGCCCCACAACTGTAAGAGTTCTTGAACTAATGGCCTAAGGTACACATCAATGTCGTTGCCCGGTTGCTTCGGGCCTTGGATGAGCACTAGCATCATAATAAACTTACGCTTCATGCACAACCAAGGAGGCAGGTTGTAGATACATAGAGTCACGGGCCAGGTGCTGTGACTGCAGCTCTGCTCCCCAAAAGGATTCATGCCATCCGTACTTAGACCAAACCATAAGTTCCTTGCGTCACCTGCAAAGTCTGGGAAGTCTCTCTCGATTTTTCTCCACTGTGACCCATCAGCAGGGTGTCTCAACTTCCCGTCTTTCTTACGGTCTTCTTTGTGCCATCGCAACAACCTGTCATGCTCTTTGTTTCTGAACATGCGTTTCAACCTTGGTATTATAGGAGCATACCACATAACCTTAGCAGGAACCCTCTTCCGGAGGGGCTCTCCCTCAACATCACCAGGGTCATCTCGTCTGATCTTAAACCGCAACGCATTGCATACCGGGCATTTATCTAAATTCTCATACTCCTTACCGCGGTAGAGGATGCAGTCATTAATGCATGCATGTATCTTTTGCACATCTAATCCCAGAGGACAGAGAGTGTTCTTTGCTTCGTAGGTACTCTCGGGAAGTTCGTTATGTTTTGGAAACTTCGGCTTCATTATTTTCAGCATATTTTCAAATGAGGAGTCAGTTAGACCACACTCTGCCTTCCATCGCAACAATTCCAGTGTGGTACCGAGCTTTGTGCTGCCATCTTCACAATTTGGGTACAAACATTTCTTGTGATCTTCTAACATGCCCTCTAACTTCAACTTCTCATTTTCTGTTTCACAGTCTCGCTTTGCATCAGAAATGACCCTACCAAGTTCATCAGCTGGCTCATCTGATGCCCGTTCTTCACCTCTTTCCTCTCCATTGTCTTCCATTGCAGTATCACTGTATTCAGGAAACATATGATGATAGTTGTTATCATCATCTTCTTCTTCACCATCTTCCATCATAACCCCTCTTTCTCCGTGCTTGGTCCAGCAATTATAGTTGGGCATGAAACCTTTCATAATCAAGTGGCAGCGAATGATTTTCGAGGAAGAGTACTCCTTGTTGTTCCGACATTGAACACATGGACAACGTATAAAACCATTCTCTTTGTTTGCCGTAGCCACATCGATAAATTTATCCACGCCTTTCATATACCCGGTGAAAGAACATGTTGGGCCCCCATGTGTGGTTTTGGTAATTAATGACAATCTTTATGGACTAATGTGTGTACTAAGTTATACTTGTAGGATTTGTCCATTGGCATCGCTTGGAGCATGTGTTGGCTTCAAGGTCGATGAAATGCAAAGAAGATATGTTGGGCAAGCTCAATATGCGAGGTCGATGATGAGGAATTAAGGAGGGCGTTCCATCTTGAGAAGGGCAAGATCGTCTACATCAAGATCAAGTGGAATGCTCAAGGCAAAGGTATAATCTTTATAGGTTTTCTATTTTGCCGGTCTCACGTCGTGTGTGTGAGACCGGGTTTAGGATAGATAACCGTACTATCAAGAGAGGCTCTCATATGAGTAATTCGGTCACATTGTTCTGAGAGAGCTCAAATCTTTGCATACTTGCATCATCATATTTGGTTGTTATTTGGTCTTATCCATGTGATGATATAGAGCTTGTGGTAATCTCCATAACAAGCTCTTTTTCATCTAAATCGGATCTCCCATTTGTATCTTGTTGCGATTTTGATTTATGCGGCTTTTCGGTTTCTCACCAAGTGAGGTATATCACATTATTGGGAAGCCCTTGTCGCCCTCTATCCAACGCAGTTTGAATCGGGTCAATCGGAGCTTCCAGTCAAAAGTTATTGCCGTTTGAATATTTGCCTGTTAGGCTGTTTTCTGAGCCAAGCGAGGTAGTACCGCCCGGGCCTAAAAACAACCTGATTTCTTTCTGCCTCGCTAGGTACCTAAATCCGGTACTATCGTCCGGGCCTGAAAACGACCCGTTTTTGTTCTGTCTCGCTAGGTACCCAGATCTGGTACTACCGGCCGATCCGGTAGTACCGTCCGGGTGGGCCGGTAGTACCGGTCGGCCCAGAAACTTTTCACCAGTTTATTTGCATCTTTGCCCAGATCCAGATCTCGCCGCGCTCGCCTCGCTGCACTCGTCTGCGCGCGTTGACCCGCTCGCACCTGTCGCTCGCGCTGCGCGCGATTGGCCCCGCTGCTGTTCCTGAGCTTGCCCACCCGCCGCGCTGCATGTGCCTGCTCGCTGGGCCCGCTATGCTGCATCGCTGGATGCCGCCGCTGCTCGCGCGCGCGCGTCCGCCCACATGCATGCTGCTGCGCCTGCAGCTACTCCTGCTGCCGCATGCTGGCCCCCTGCTGCCGCTGCACTGCTGCCACGAGCGCGCGCGCGCTGCTTCGTGCTAGCTGCCTGCGCCGCTGCTGCTGCATGCTGCTGCTGGCCCGCGCGGGCCCCGCTGCTCTGCTCAGCTGCTGCGCTGCGCGCGTCCTTGCCCAGCTGCGCGCATGGCTGCTGGTCCCCACCCGCTGCGGCTGCACGCGTACGCTGCACCTGCTCAACTCGCTCGCTGTTTGTCTTTCCTGGCACATGCGGTACTACCGGTAAATTCCGGTAGTACCGGACCGTCCAGAAAAATTGCCCCAACGGCCATATTTTGGCTAGCTCTATATAAGTCTTTTGTCCATTTTTATTTAGGGTTATTTCTTCCTCCTTTTCTTGCATAAGCTTTGCCCCCATTTGCTCTACTCCTTAAGCTTGATTTCTACACACCCCTCCATTGATTTTTGCATATATTTGAGGGGTTGTTGGAGGAGATCTAGATCCACGTTTTGACCAAACCAAAACATCTCTTTGTGAGTGTATCTTTGGGGATCTAGATTTTGGGGGATTTTGTGTCTCTCTTTGATTTCTCCTCTCTTGTTCCCCCAATAGCTTTGGTAGCTTTGTTGGAACTTGAGAGTAAGGGATTTGAGCATCTTTGTGGTGTTCTTGCCATTTGCATTTGTTGCATCGGTTTGGGTTCTCCTTGGAGGATTTGGTTTGAATTGCTCATTGGAGCTTGTCCCTCTTGGGTTCTTGGAACCCTAGACGGTTTTGTGGCCTTGGTGGCATTGTAGCCTTGGTGGCATTTGTTGAGGCCTTTTGTGGCATTTGTTGGGAGCCTCCGATTAAGTTGTGGAGTTGTGCCCCAACCTTGTGAGAGGTTCCGGTTGCCACCGACAAGTGCACCGATAGTGGAAGCGTGGATCGATCCCATTGGGGTGAGATTCACCGGAGAATAAGGGAGGCCTTTTGTGGCGTTGGTGGTTTGATACCACCCCCTCTCCAAACGAGACGTACTCCATGTTGGGAGGAACTCGGTAAAATATCGGTGTCCCCGCGTGCCTCGGTTATCTCTATACCCGAGCTCTTTACTTATGCACTTTACATTGTAATAGCCTTCGTGCTTGAAGTAATATATATCTTGCTATCACTTTGTTGCTTGTATTGCTTAGCATAAGTTGTTGGTGCACATAGGTAAACCTTAGTTGTTTCTAGGTTGTGCTTTACAAAGTAAACACTAGTTTTATTCCGCCTTTGTTGAGCCACTCTAGGAAAAGTTTTAATCGCCTATTCACCCCCCCCTCTAGGCGGCATCCGTATCCTTTCACCCGGCTACGCGCCGGTCACCGTACATCCATTCCCGACCGTTCATTTGCATCATATAAGTAAGTTTATCAAAAAAAGGACATCATAAATAGTGAAATAACCAATTCACATCGACACATGAATTGTATCAATGACAGAGAAAAGATAAGATTGCTAACCTCGATCGAGGGAAATAAAGAGGAGAAAACTCAAGTGCATCTCGGACACCTTCTATATTTTTGTTCTATGAGAAATTCAACGGGATTATTCACTCAAACATTTCATCAAACACCTTCAATGCATGCATAGAAGAGAAAAAACTAGCACACCCCTCACACCTTCCACCAAGAGAAAAAACAGAGTGGAGGCAGAGGGAGCTAGGGCGTTGCATTTATAGAGGGCAGGAGAATACGTCCCGGTTGGAGCCAGCAACCGGGACTAAAGGTGTGTGCCATGCTGTCGCCAAACCTTTAGTCCCGGTTGGTGGCTCCAACCGGGACGTATTCCCCCTTACCAACCGGGACGCATGCCCCTGGCCCCGTGCCCGCTCGAACCGAGACGCGTTCCAGCATTAGTCCCGGTTGGTGGCGCAACCGGGACTAATGCTCTGAGGGGTCGCGAACGGATGGCCCTTTTTCCACTAGTGATTAGCATTTCGTCTAGATTTCTAAATGTTTTGCATATGTTTCTAGATTTCATACTATCTATTATTTGTGTCCATGTCATCACTATTTACTATTACTATTATCCATTAGTATGTAGTGAAACTAAGCAAACAATATACCCCCCCCCCCACCACGGACATTATCCCCAAGTTTGGACACATTATTTGCATATCTTCTTGATTTTTAATACTCCCTATGATCCATATTAATTATCGCTCAATTGGTTGTATCTAGCACTAAAAGATGTATAGATACATCAGATTCAACGACAATTAATATGGATCGATGGGAGTACATGATATTGGGTCATTTGGACACAAGTTTCTTATCTTGGTTTTATTTCAGACTACTAGACACACATAGATCATTAACCCTTGCATCTAATTTGATTCATAACTTTAGGTTACTCACCTGAGCGAGAAAAAATTATGCGGTCCTACAAACCTTTGCATATAGATACCTAACTAGTTTTCCACAAGACACCATTGTTGTGAGACATCCCTTTGAAGCTTGAAAAGGAGTGTGTGAAATGAAATAGTCAAGAGTACAAAGGACATCCCATTTAAACATGTGTGATGGAAAAAATGCTCTTAATTAGAAATAACATGAAGAGAAGAACAAATGTTCACATATCAAATACCCTTTGTGCCTTCTCATGTGACTGTGTGACATCCTAACCTAGGGATTAATATGATTGATAGTATATTCGTATCAACAACTGACAACTTCTTTTGGGAAGCTCATCTCCAAAGAACCTCCGGGCAAGCATGATTCGTCTAGAGCAATTTGAGGATAGCTGACCGATAGGAAATTTCTTATGGGTGCGCATGAGTAGGGACAAAGTACGTAAAAAAAGACTAGTGTTGGTTTATGAGTCCAATCTAGATATCCTAGAGAGCTGACAGAGGTAGGAGCCACCGACACTGGGGTGGCCGCAGTATTACATTTATAGGGTAGAAAATTAAGCAACCTTTATGAAGTGGTCTTGCTGTTTCTATATTGGCAACACGGGACTAAACTTATCATGTGCACAACTATTTGACTTCTCTTTGACCTAAAAACTTAGGGTTTATTCGTTTCCTATATCCACCTCAACCATGACAATGACAACTTTGGCAGGGATAATGGCGGCGATAGCATACGCAGCTACGACAGGGACTACGACGACAACCATTCCTTCCCTCAAAATATCTATAATCATAATGATTGCCAACATTTCTTAGACTAAGGTGCTTAGATTTAGATTCGGTCGGTTGAGGTTAGGGGTTAAGGATTTAAAATGCATTTGTACTTAGATCTAATGTTTCAATTGTGTTCCATGCATGATGTGTATGAAGTGCAACATTGGATAGATGTGCTTATGTATGAATGTGGGTCACTTGATTTGCACCGTCCTTAGGTGCCTGTGTATGAACGTGTGTAGGATGTCAATGTCGAGCTAAGCATAATACCACGGTCAATGCCAATCATCTCTTAGGTTGATTACAACATGCTGCTTTCACTGGTCATCAATGCTACCTTGTATTACAAGACGTGCGGACACTATCTATTCTAGACATCATCCTCTAGATTGACCGTCAGGCACATTAAATATTGGTGACGGGCAGAGTAGAGGCAATGGCGGTGACGAGGCTAAAAGGAACCCTCTGAGCTTAGCCAACTCGCCAAAGAAATGAATCTCCATGCGCTTCTATGTGCATTTAGACGAGGATGACATGGACATGTTGGCCATTCCTTCGTCATTCATTACCTCCATCATGACTTTTTTACCGATGCACATGTCTTTATAGACTTGCAAGTGTTGTGGCTAGTGTGTGCATCTCGCGGAGTTCGTCTTCTTCAGAGAGTGGAATAAATTTTCCAAGTCCCATCGACTTCGTTCCAATGGCATTCTCATGTTCAAAATTTATGAGGCGGCTTCGAGGAGAAGGTGTTCTAGTTAGACACCTTCTCATAACTGTCGAGGGTGTGTGCTCACCACGACTATTCATCAACAAGGATGGACTTTATCTTTTTAATTAGGGGCTTGAACCCTAAAATAAGCATTTGTGTTGTTTCATACTGAATTTGTCTTAGGGTTGTTTCAAACCGAACCAGCCTTTTGTATCAATGTGTATATACTTTAATGTAAATAGTATTATGAAGGAAGCATGGGTTGAAATTGATACTTAAACTAGTGACTTGTTCTTAAGTATGGTCTCTACTATTGCTAGTGTGTTGTTTTAGTTTAGTCATTTCTTGTGGTGAGTGTGTAGCAATGAGGTTGTAACACCACCACATTTGAAAAAAGTGTGCAGGCATCCAAGCAGCTGTTGTGTCCATTTTCCCAGCCTAAATCTCTGGTGCTGACAGCAAAAAAACCATGTGCTAAATTGGCGTATCGTGTGCAATGTAGACAACAAAATGGGTTGTAGAACATGATCTTCAACCTGGCCTAGCCGAACCATACTCCCACAAGCCAGTTCTAGGAAATGCATGCAACGGATGTATTAGCGATTTATTCTTGTTGTAATCAGTTTGGACTCTTAGGTCGGTTCGGCTCTAAACCCTAGCTGGTTTTGGACCTCATATATACCCCTGTAATCTCTACACAATACACAAGTTATTATTCTTCCCAAATATCATGGTATCAGACGCCTAGGTTTTTCCGCACCTGGCATGGCTCCACCCACCCCACCTCCGCCGCCGCCGGGCTCTCACTTCTTCCTGGCGGAATTCTGCGCCGCCGGCGCTCCCTCCTCCTCCTCCTCCTCTTCCTCTCAAACCCTAGTCCCCCTTCACACCGCCGGCGCACCCTCTCCTCCTATCGCCGGCATCATAACCACCCAAACCCTAGCTACCATGTCGTTCACCGACACGATCATAGATATATCTCCCTTCATCACCATTACCCTTGATCTCTCAGCCCACAACTACTATCATTGGCGCCATCTGTTCGAAGGTCACCTGGGGCGCTGCAATCTTCTTCATCACATCGCCATGGATTGCGTTCCTCGCCCCGACGACCCTCGCTGGGCCAAGGATGATCTAGCGATCATCTAATGGATCTACACGCGCGTCTCCACCGAGATCTTCCATCTCGTCTACCGCACCGCACCACCTCGTCCGCCGCCGCTCTTTGGGCGGCCCTTCGTCAGCTCTTTCAGGATAACATCGACTCCCGCATCAACGCCCTCAACATCGAGCTTCGCAACATCGTCCAAGGCACCTCTCCCGTGGGCGTCTACTATCAGCGTTTCTCCTCCATCGCTGACGAACTCCGCGAACTCGGTGATCCCATTGAAGATCGGCCACTCATCAACATCCTCCTCATTGGCCTTAGCGAGGACTTCGACAAGAAGGCCTCGTTCATACCTTTGATGTGGCCCCGCCCCACTTTCGCCAAGGTTCGGTCGATCCTTCAAAGTGCAGACCACACTCGTCAGAACCGGGAGTCGCGCCACCACGTCTTCGTTGCCACCCCCACGGCCGCCCGCGTCCGCGCCTACCGTGGCAGCTCCTCCCATGCAGCCTCCTGCCGCGGCAGCAAATTCAGGGCAAAACTCTGCCGCGGCAGCTCCTGCCGGCTAGCGCCCTAGCCCAAATACCGCGGCAAGAATCCCATCTACCGGACGCCACCACCGTCGCGCCCCCCTCCGACAGCTCCCCCTGCTGCACCAACTTGGCACCACCAGCACGATCCCTGGACCGGAATGGTCTAGGCCTGGTCCATGCCGTGGACGGCTCCTGCATCATACGGCGCTCCACCGACTTGGAACTCCGGCCTCCGTCCGCCCACCGGCTCCCCTGGACTTCTCGGTCCTCGACCTCTTGCACAGGTGTTCAGCGCTCAGGCTTCGTACCCCGGCTACACGGCACCACCTTATAGGTACGGCCCTCCTTCGGATCCGCCGTACATGTACGCATCTTCGTCAACCGCGCTCGGGCCATAGTCATCGCCTTCTACACCAAGCTGGGACCAGGCCGCCTTCATAGCTGCCATGGAAATTTTTACCCTCAATAACACCGAAGGTACGGATTTGATTCTGGTGCTTCCTCGCACATGTCTTCGAATTTGGATTTTCTGTCAGCTTGTTCTTTTCTCCTTTTTCTTCCATTACCATTGGTGACGGATCTTCTATTCCCATCTTCGACACCGGTGATTCCTATATATCCTATCCACATGTTCACTTTCTTCTTCATAAAATTCTTTTAGCACCTTCTTTAATTAAAAATATAATATCTGTTCGCAAATTTACCATTGATAATCGTGTCTCTCTTGAGTTTGATCCCTTTGGTTTATCTGTGAAGGATCTTCAAACGGGGAAGCTTCTCGCCCGGTACAATAGCTCCGGGGATCTCTATCCTCTCCATGGCGCGCCCACCTCTACACCTCTTGCCATGATTGCTTCCGTTGGACTTTGGCATCGTCGACTAGGGCATCCAAATAAATCCACGCTGTCTTTGTTACTTCAGAAATTTGTATCCCTAGTATTCGTTCTCCTCAGGATTCCTCTGTTTGTAATGCCTGTCATTGTGGCAAACATGTTCGATTACCGTTTAGCACTTCATCCACTCATAGCTCTTTTCCTTTCGAATTATTACACTGTGATTTATGGACATCTCCCATGCCTAGTGTTTCTGGTTTTAAATATTCTCTCGTTATTCTTGATGATTATTCTCATTACATATGGACTTTTCCTCTCCGTGCAAAATCTGACGTCCACACCGTCTTTCAAAATTATGTTCATACTCACTTTAGTCTTCCTATCAGTTTCATCCAATGTGACAATGGACGTGAATTTGATACCACCAAAAATCCCAACTTCTTTCTCTCTCACGGCATTCTTCTTTAGCAAAGCTGAACGCTCTCTTCGATCCATCAATGATATTCTTGGCACGCTCCTAATTCATGCCTCTCTTCCTCCACCCTTTTGGGTAGAATCTCTCAATGTCGCCACCTTTCTCATCAACGTTTGTCCAACCAAAACATGCCCTCTATACACTCCTTACCAATCTCTTTTTCTCACCTCTCCGGACTACTCCATGTTACGTGTCTTTGGCTATTTATGCTTTCCCAACAACCCTCTACTTCTCCCCATAAACTCGCACCTCGCTCTCTACCGTGCATTCACCTTGGTCTCTCTAGTGATCACAAGGGATACCGATGTTTTGATCCCGCTTCTGGTCGGGTTCTCACCTCCCGTCATGTCAACTTCGACAAACACACCTTTCCCTACACCATCGCCAATGCTGCCACCCACCCAACCACCCCCCAAACTAAAGGGAATATGCCCTGAGAGGCAATAATAAAGTGTTTATTATGTGTATTCCAAGTATATGATAGATGTTTATTTTGCATGCTATAATTGTATTAATACGGAAACATTAATACATGTGTGTTTAATAAACAAACATAAAGTTCCTAGTTATGCCTCTCTCATAAACTAGCTCGTTGATTAACAAGATGATCAAGGTTTCCTGATCATGGACATTGTATGTTGTTAATAACGGGATCACAACATTAGTGTAATGGTGTGATGAACATTCATCCGAAGTATAGCATTATGATCAAAGTCATTGAGTTTATATTACTATAACAACTTACGAAGTGATCCTAATCCTTAGACCATGAGATCATGTCAATCATTAACACCGGAAGAGTTTCTTGATAACATCAAACGTCACACCGTAACAGGGTGATTATAAAGATGTATTCAGAACTAATAAAGTGTTATGTTGAGTCCCATGGATCGAGAGTGGAATTTGTTCATCCCGATGACAGATAGATATACTCTGGGCCCTCTCGGTGATATCACATTGATTAGCTTGCAAGCAAGTGATTTGATCACTAGAATGTTATATCACGGGAACGAGAAAAGAGTACATGTCAGTAACGAGATCAAACTAGGTATGGAGATACCGATGATCGAATCTCAGACATGTAATATATCGCGAAACAAAGGGATTAAGATACCAGCGTAAAAGGTTCCGACGATCACAAGAAAGTCAGGGGAGTCAGTATGGGTCTCCAGATCCCGCTTCTGATTATTGATCCGAGAGGGGTCTCGATCATGTCCGTATTATTCACGAACCATAGGGTTACACACTTAAGAGACACCGACATCCAATTGGAGCAAAATTTTCATGCCAGAAAGAATAACAAGCGCAGGAATTTATTTCACTAGATACCGAAACAGGTTTTCGGGTGAAATTGCATAAAGTGGTTATGCATGTGAAATAGAATTCTAGCAAGGGGTTATTTGTGAATGTTTGTCATTAAAGTAATTTACAAAATTCTGAATAAAATAAAAGAGTTTTATTTAATGAGAGTTTGCATTAAATTTGGTGGAAATTTAATTGCAAGTTTGAGTGGGATTTTGAGTGGAGGGAAATGAAGAGTTTTTTGTGAGTGGAGTGTCCACCCACATGAATGAAGGAGGGGAGGGGGCAGCCCCTATGGCCGGCGGCCACCCCCTTGGGTGCCCCCCTCCTCCTATAAAAGGCACCCCTCTCCCTCTCTCTCACTCACACCTCCTCGTGAAGGATCTCTCTCCCCCTCTAGAATTTATCCCCCATGTCGTGGTATTGCACGGCAGATGCTACTAGGGGTAGCTTATGTAGAGGGAGCAAGGCGACGTAGGAGAATCCGGGAGCGAGATTGGCACACGATGTACCCAGGTTCACGTCCCCTCGGTGGAGGATCGCTACGTCCTGCTATCAATCCAGTATACGATCATAGATTGGTTTACAAGGGAGCCGCCGTAGGCGGAGGGAGAGACTAGATCTAATCTAATGTGAGAGAGGATGTAATATGATGTCCCCGTGGGGGTGCCCCTGGTGGCTTTATATATACAACCAGTTAGGGTTTACAAGTATTTGGTGGGCTTTGTATTGAAGTCGCTGTCTTGGGCCTCCAGTCGGCGCCACTCGTCTGGGTCTAGCATGCGCCAGTTGCCGAGTTGGGCGAGTCGACCCGCTCAGGGCTAGGATTCAGTCGGCTCGATCCAGCTGGCGAATCCGCTTCGTGGGTATACCCCGATTGGTATTTCCCTATCAGTAGTCCCCGAGCGCGTTGTTGATTCGACGCGGGCTTGAGGCAGGGCGCGGAGAGTCTTGACGATGGGTCGTGGCGAATAAGCGATGAGCTCCTGACCAAGGAAAAGAACCGTGAAGCGGGAGGCGGTCGGCGTGAGCCAGTCGGTGATGACCAGTTGGCGAAAGACGTAGGGTATCGGTGAAGCCGCCAGTTGCGGCGAGTCCCCGAACATGGAGCGTGCTGAGTCCCCGAGCACGGCGAGTCGCGAGGTCGAGCGACCCGCGAGTGCCAAGTCCCCAAGCACGCCAAGTGGCGAGGTTGGGCGACCGGCGAGTGGCGCTGTCTATAGCGTGCCGAGTCCCCGAGCGTGTCGAGTCGACGAGGGTGAACCGCGGTCGTGGAACCATGCGTACATGCAGCATGCCTAGGAGTAGTCCCCGAGGCTCGAGTTGGCTTGTAGAGGCGACTTGAGGCTCTTTAGAGATGCATATTCTGAAAAATAGTAGTGGTCGCTGCCGAGCATGGCGAGAGGCGAGGTCGAGCGACCGGCTAGCGCCGTGTCCCCGAGCGCGGCGAGTGACGAGGTCGAGCGAACAGCGAGCGTCGAGTCCCCGAGCGCGGCGAGTGGAAAGGTCGAGCGACCGGCGGGCGCCGAGTCCCCGAGCGCGGCGAGTGGCGAGGTCCAGCGACCGGCGGGCGCCGAGTCCCCGAGCGTGGCGAGTGGCGAGGTCCAGCGACCGGCGGCGGGTGCCGAGTCCCCGAGCGCGGCGAATGGCGAGGTCGAGCGACCGGCGGGCGCCGAGTCCCCGAGCGCGGCGAGTGGCAAGGTCGAGCGACCGACGGGCGCCGAGTCCCCGAGCGCAGCGAGTGGCGAGGTCCAGCGACCGGCGGGCGCCGAGTCCCCGAGCGCGGCGAGTGGCGAGGTCCAGCGACCGGCGGGCGCCGAGTCCCCGAGCACGGCGAGTGGCGAGGTCGAGCGATCGGCGAGCGTCGAGCCCTCGAGCACGGCGGGTGGCGAGAAAGACATCATTTTGCTAAGAAGGAGAAAAGATACAATTGCATTAAGGTGTACTTTCATAATATAATGAACAATTGTAAGACGTGCGAATTGTAGACGTTGAAGAAAATGCACTTTTATTATGTGGATCGATGGGCAGTATGTAAGGTTTATGCGGGTCTTTTCATGAGTAGGCAGACCTCCAGCATCAAACGCTTGCCGGGTAACAGGGACGCGATGCCAGACTGTTGAACCCGGAGACAAGGTCGGCCTTTTGGTACCCAGCCTCACTACTTCGACGAACGCGAATAAACAGCAAACAATACTGAACCCGACCCAAGTATGATTTTGGTCCCTGAAAAGGGTTATATGCGACTGCATGATCGGCTTTGAATAATGAATGTATATGCATATATGTTTTGGATTCATAGCATGTGCGAGTGTAAAGAAACTTAGCTGTTAGCATGTCCGCGGTGGCGAGTTTTCGAGCGTGTTGAGGACGCGAGGGCGAGTCCGCGGTGGCGAGTCCCTGAGTGTGGCGATTCCGTGATGATAGCGAGTCCGCGAGGGAGAGTCCTCGAGTATGGCGAGTCTGCGATGATTGCGAGTCCGCGAGGGAGAGTCTCGAGTGTGGTGAGTCCGCGATGATAGCGAGTCCACGATGGACAGTCCTCGAGTATGGCGAGTCCGCGATGATTGCGAGTCCGCGAGGGAGAGTCTCGAGTGTCGTGAGTCCGCGATGATAGCGAGTCCACGATGATGTTGACTACGCTGTTTTTGTTAGCGAGTCTCTCGTCTTGGACCGGGGGGCCAGTCGCATGGCGACTCCAAAGATGGCTCTCGGCTGGGCGCTTTTCCTGGACGATCCGAGGCTCGGTTTGCGAGTCCTCGTCCATAGTACTTGGCCATGCGAGTCGCACTGTCTAAGGTTGAGGAGGACATGGTGCTGTTTGTGTAGCACAACCATTTGTCTTGGCCCGGAAGGCCAGTCGAGCAAGGCGACTCTGTCGTGGGAATGGTCACGGCAGATGCTGCAATCGGCAGCGAGTAGTAGAACGAGGGGCAAGGGCGGCCAGCCATCTGTGGTGCGAGATGAGGGCGGAGACACAGGGTTTTACCCAGGTTCGCCCCCCCCCCCGGAGGGTAAAGACCTACTCCTGCTAGATTGTATTATGATGGTGGTACAATGGGCGAGCTCGGCGGCTAGGCAGCGAGTCGCTTGGGTGTATGATGGAACGTCTCTCTGCACGCCCTGTTGGGAGGTTTATATAGACTCACCTCCCCTAGGGTTTACATATCTCAACCGAATCAGTTAAGGCTTCGGTAATCGTTTAACCTAACTCGACTGGGCCTATCTACTCGCCTGGGCCTTCAGCTTCCAGTCGCTTGGATCCACAGCGGGCCTTGATCCAGTCGCCGCCTTGCAGGACCACTCGCCAG
The DNA here is from genome assembly GCA_916181665.1 of Avena sativa. Taxonomy (NCBI): domain Eukaryota; kingdom Viridiplantae; phylum Streptophyta; class Magnoliopsida; order Poales; family Poaceae; genus Avena; species Avena sativa. The sequence goes on from OV702284.1 coordinate 386,037,178, forward strand.
TTCCTGGGCCAGTCGGAAACGTCCTGCTAGGTATACCCCGGTAGGCACATCCCCATCAGTAGTCCCCGAGGCCGTCGTCGATTAGGCGTAGGTGGCTGCTGGCAGTTGGAGTATACGGCTTCAGAGTAGACATCCAGTCGAATCGTCGGTGGGCTCCTGTGAAAAGGAGGAAACTAGTCATCCTGATCACAGCTTTGGCGAGTCGAGTCGGCGAAACACTGTCATAGTGATCTGGTCGGCGAGCCGATTGGCTGAAGTTGGACCGTTAAGCGTGGTCAAACTAGCCGTTGGGGTAATCCAACGGTAACTTTTGGCGTAATCACCGCGTAGTAACGGCTCCCTGATTTGGCGGGTAACAACCGCTATATAAGGGGAATGGAAGGCGATCAGAGAACCATCTTCTCGCCATTTCCTCCGATTGCGCGCACTATCGCCTTCCTTCGCATCGCGACCCAGCCGACCCGAAATCCTCCGACCCCCCACAAATCCTTCTGCCATGGCCCTCTCCACCGAACCTTGGGGTAGATCTAAGTGTACGAGGGCACAACTGGTTTCCTTTGAGGAGGCCGGGATCCTGCGCGCCGGCTGCTGGCGCATCCCCGCGGCCGGAGAGGTGACCCCGAACCCGCGCGAGGGGGAATTCATCTGCTTCACTAGCCACCTAGAACGGGGGCTAGGATTCCCCACGTCCCTGTTCTTCCGGCGCTTCTGCGCCTACTACGGGATCCAACCGTCGGACCTGGATCCACACAACATCGAGAAGCTCGCCATCTTCGTGGCGTTCTGCGAGTGCTACTTGGGCTGCCGGCCCTACTTCCCTCTATGGCAAGATCTGTTCCACGGACGGATCAGTCGCGAGGAAGCGGGCGGCCCAATGCTTGCCGCGGGCGGCCTAACATTCCAGCTGAAGTCGAAGGCTTCGTTCTTTGACTTGATGCTGCCCGCCAAGGCGGCGAGCGACTGGAAGAAGTCTTGGTTCTACGTTGCCGAGGCGACCCCGGAGGGCGAGACGGCGATCCCACGGTACTCTGCCCACCGGTCCGAACCGCGCCGGCTTCAAGTTGGCAAGCTCCCCAGCGACCAGCGGATGGTCGTGGACGAAATGCTTCAAACCATCCGCAGTCTGAAGAAGAAGGGCCTCCAGACGATCAACTTGTACAACTGCTGGCTCGGGCGGCGGCTCGTCCCTCTGGCTCGGCGCGACCACTACATGTACCAGTACACGGGCCAGGAGGACTCGACGAAGTCCTGTCTCGCCGAATGGAAGCTTGAGGACTACACCCCAGCACTGAAGAAGATCACCCAGGCGGTGTACCTGGACGCAAAGGCTGGGGTCGCCCCCTACACCGCAAAGCATCCAGCCCCAACGGTAAGTCACCTCGCATCATTCGCAGTCGCAGTTTTTGCAGTCACGGTCGTTATAATTTCATTTTGTGTTCATTGCAGCTATTCCAAGTGGTGGAAGGATGGCTCCCGCCTTCAGACGACAAGAATTCGAGCTCGTCCGTCCAGGACATGGGCGAGTCGCCTCCCGCCAAGGGCGACACCGGGAGCGACGAGAGCAACGGCGACGACGAGTCCGAAGAGGAGGTCGCCCCGCTGGTCCGCAAGACCCGCGGGCAGCGTCAGCGTGAGCTTGAGGCGAGTAAAAGCCTCGAGCGTCATGATGACCATGACGAACTTTCGGAGACCACCTCGCGCCGCCAGGCTACTCCGTCGAAGAAGAAGAAGGAGAAGGAGGCAAAGGCTCCTCCGAAGAAGAAAATGAAGCCGATGAGGCCGGCCTCACCACCGCATTCGGAGAGCAGCTCCGACGCCCCCAGCCCGGCCAAGGACGAGGCGCCGCCGACGGCAGCCGCACTGGACACGGCCGCTGTCGAGGTGCCACTGGCCTCGATGCCTCCGCCATTCGCCGCAGTCTCTGGGCTAGGGGCCGCTCCGGCCGCAGCGGCTTCACCTCGCAGGGAAGCTCCTGCCGAAGATGTCCCAGAAGCTCCCGTTGCCGCCTCGACGACGAAGAAGCCGTCCGTGTCTTGGGAACACGACGTCCTGGAGATGGACCTCAGCCGCCGACTGGGGCCCGAGCTAGAGAAGCCGGCCGGCATCCGCACGGGGCTACGCTTCATTCCGGTCGCCAAGTGAGTTCGCTCACCTACTTTTGTCTTTCATAGCAGCTTGAATTATCTCGCTCACACGATCGATTTACAGGACCGGAGTGAATAAGATAGGCCACCCGACTGTGTCTAAGGTGCCACCCGTCGTCAGCGAGAAGGCTCCTTGCCGCAAGAGGAAGGCGGACGAAGTCGTCGTCCCTACGGATGGCGCCAAGAAGGCCAAGGGCGACGATGTCATCACGATCTCCGACGACACGGCGGTCGCGCCGAATGAACCCGCAATGGAGGTGGCCGTACCCACGAAGGAGGGTGCTCCCTCGCCTGGGGTGACCGAGCCGGTCTCCTTTGGTGCCGGTGCCTCCATCGCCACGTTCCCGCGCTTCATGGCCAGGTCGGCTACAGCGAGTGGGACCTCGCCCTCGAGCCGTGCACCTTGGGTCGCCAACGCGGAGGTCGAGCAGCGTCGTGGGAACACGCCGGCTCTCCTCGCGTCCGTGGATGCGATACAACTTCACGGCATGCTTGGCGCAGCCATCCAGGTATGTCCAGTCCCCGAGGATCAGGCCGGTGAGTTGCAGCGGTCTGATTCTTTTAGTGTCTTGTTGTTATTTTTCGCGTCCAGTCCCCGAGTGTGCACTTGCTGAATTTCAGCGGTGGGCACTTAGGATTTGTTGATCTCCAGTCCCCGAGTGCGCACTCACTGAATTTCATCGGGTGGGCACTTAGGTTTTCTTGATTGCCAGTCCCCGAGTGCGCACTCGCTGAGTTTCAGCGGGTAGGCACTTAGGATTTCTTGATTGCCAGTCCCCGAGTGCGCACTCGCTGAATTTCAGCAGGTGGGCACTTAGTATTTCGCTTTGGTTAACTGTTTGGATTGTGTGCACGGTCTGCAACGTGAGTCAGCTGACCGATTGGCAGCGAAACACCGCGCGGAGAAGGAACTGGCCACCGTCCAAGAGGCGAATAAGGGGCTTCAGGCATTTGCCGCACAGGCTGAGGAGGCTCGCCAGGGACTTGTCCCCGCGGGTAAGTTGGCAACGGCTCAATCGGCGTTGAGCTCGGCTGAGAAGCGGATCGCCGAGCTCGAGCGCGATCTGAGGGAGGCGAAAGAGGAGGCGAGTTCGGCGGATGGTCGAGCCAAGGCCGTCGTTACGGCCGCCGCAGAAGAACGTAAAGTTTCTGACGCCCTTGTCGCTGGGCTTCAGGACGACTACACTTCTCTTCAGAGCTTCATCACGGATCTCTCCCGTCCCTTGATTGGTGAGTTTGTCTGCCCTTGCCTATTGCATGTGTCTTTTCGTAATATCCGATGTACTCACTGTTATCTTCTATCCGCAGGTCGCATCCTTGATAGCGTGGAAGAGGCGAGCTCGTTCGACGCGCGGCAATGTGTGGCCACGCTCGTCGACTCGGCGACGTTGTCGGCGACATGCATCCGAGCCTACCTCCAGGAGATATCGCCCACGGCAGTAATTCCCAGCGACCTCGTCGAGGTGTGGAGGTACTTGGAGAAGGCGCCGTTGGTCGTTGAGTTCATGACGCGATCGACGTTCCGGCGTGGAGCGGCGACGGTGCTTAGCCTTGGGCTTGCTCATTTTCTAGAAGATTTCAATCTGGACGATGTGACGAGTGGCTACCCGTCGTCGACTAGCGAGGTGGAGATCTCCGAGGTGCTCAAGTTGACGGGTCGTGCCGCGGTGTACTCCGAGCGCGTCTGGGCGATGGGCGACCTCCTTCCCTACTAGGAAACGGTCATCGCGCCCAACGACCCCGAGCCGCAGCACCGGGACTTCAAGGTCGAGCAGCCCTTCCGCGCGGCGATGGCGGGCGAGCTGACGACGTACCCGTCAAACCCGTACACGCCGTTCATCCGCAATTGCAAGGGTGCTGGCGAGTCGTCGTCGAAGCCTGCGGAATAGAGTAGTTTGCCCTGGGGCGTTAGTAGCAGATCTACCCTTTGGGCATATTTTGTACTCTGAGATGATTGCAACATGCTATTAATGAGATATCGTGTTTGCTTTATGACTTGTCATGTGTTTTCCGATTGAGAGTTGAACGAGTCCCCGAGCGCGCCCGCCCTTTTTGTGGGGTTTACCTCGTGTGTTATGTGTTTGTGGTTTTTGAATGTTTTGGTATTGTGGTCGACTCGCCCGGACTCGGAAAGCCAGTCGCAAGGCGACTCCCTTGAGTGCTCTGTACTTCTCCGTTTTCCCTTGCGCGAACGAGGTCGGGTGGCCGAGTCCCCGAGCGTGGTACTTGGTTGTTCTAGGCGCGACTCGAGGGTGGGTGAGGACTTGGCGTGTTAGTTTGAGTGCATCACTCCTGCCTGGCCCGTTGGGTCAGTCGCATGGCGAGTCCTGGGCATGCTCTCATACTTGGCGTTTTCCCGAGCCGCTCGCGCTGAACTGGTCATCAGTCCCCGAGCGTGGTACGTGGCCGTTCGAGTCGCTATGTCGAGGATGCGGAGGATCATGGTCGCTGTGAGAAGCGAAGGCAGTTGTCTTGGCTCGTAGAGCCAGTCGGGCTAGGAGACTCCAATGGGGCTCCGGGTAGGCGTTTTTCGTGGACGATGCAAAACCTGAGGTGACCCAGTGCTCTTGCATCGCACTACTTGGCCGTGCCGATCTCTTTACCAAAGGTTGACTTCTGCGGTTAGCTTGACGATGTTATTACGAGTGCGAGTGGCACAAGACACGGAGAGTAGGCGCAATTTGCGGTAACCAATTCTTTTTATTTCATAGCGACTGGAGAGTACATATGCGGAGTTCTAGGAGTAGAACTTCCGTAAGAGGTTTACATTCCATGGTCGCTTGACGTCGAGTTTGCCGTCCCCGCGGACGGCGATGAGGTAGTAGGCGTCGTTGCCGAGTACGCGCCCGATGGCGAATGGTCCCTCCCATGTGAGGGGAAAGCTTGTGCATGCCCTTCTTGTCCTGGATGAGGCGCAGCACCAGGTCGCCTTCCTGGAAGGTGCGAGTTTTCACCCGCCGACTGTGGTAGCGGCGTAGTCCCTGCTGGTAGATGGCGGTGCGTGATCGAGCGAGGTCACATGCCTCGTCGAGTTGATCGACCCCGTCCTGGCGGGCGAGTTCATTCGCAGCCTCCGTGTAATGGACGACCCTTGGCGAGTCGTGCTCGAGGTCGGTAGGCATGACTGCCTCGGCGCCGTACACCATGAAGAAGGGGGTGAATCCTGTCGACCTGTTGACCGAGGTGCGGATGCCCCAGATGACGGAGGGTAGCTCCTCGACCCAGCACCCGGCGGTGCGCTCGAGTGGTACTTGGAGTCGCGGCTTCAGGCTGTGGAGGATGCTTTGATTGGCCCGTTCCGCCTGGCCGTTGGATTCCAGGTGGGCGACTGACGCGAGATCGAGACGGATGTGGTGTTCTTCGCAGAACTCGGCCATGGCTCCTTTGGCAAAGTTGGTGCCGTTGTCCGTGATGATGCTGTTTGGGAACCCGTAGCGATATATGATCTCGCGTAGGAATTTTGTGGCGGTCTTCCCGTCGCACTTCCGGACTGGTATGGCCTCCACCCAATTTGTAAATTTGTCGACCGCGACCAGGAGGTGGGTGTAGCCGGAGGGAGCCTTTTTGAAGGGGCCTACCATGTCCATGCCCCATACGGCGAATGGCTAGGTGATAGGGATTGTCTTGAGCGCTGAGCTCGGCACGTGCGTCTGGTTGGCGTACTTCTGGCACCCGGCGCACCGCTGGACAATGTCGACGACATCGGCGTGCGCGGTGGGCCAGTAAAAGCCATGCCGCATAGCCTTGGCGACCAGAGAGCGGGCGCCGGCGTGGTGGCCGCAGTCGCCGGAGTGGATGTCGTGGAGGATCTTGCGTCCTTCGGCGGGTTGGACGCATCGTTGGAACACGCCGTGACGCTGCGCTTGTGGAGCTCGCCGTCGATGATGGTGTAGGACTTACATCGGCGTGCGATCATCCGAGCGTCCGTCTCGTCTGCCGGCAAGGTGCCGGCCTCCAGGTAGGCGACGTAGGGCTTGGTCCAGTCGTCTGGCTCGGTGACGAGTGCGACCAGGGCTGCCTCCGGTTGTAACGGGACTCCGATGTTGATCTCCCTCGGGGGAGAGACTGATGGCTTGGTGATTGTGTCGGGGAAGACGCCGGCGGGTGGTGCGAGTCGAGCCGACCCAATGCGAGAGAGTGCGTCGGCCTCCTCGTTCTTCCGCCTGTCAATCCACTCGACGGAGTAGCCTGCGAAGTGTCCGCCCAGCTTGTCCACTGCTTGGCGGTACGCCGCCATGGTGGGGTAGACGGCGTCGCAGGTGCCAGCGACTTGCCCAGCGACAAGGTCGGAGTCTCCGTAGCAGCGTAGGCGGTTGACGTTCATCTCCCTGGCAGCTCGCATGCCGTGGAGTAAGGCCTCGTACTCGGCCATGTTGTTGATGCAGGGTGTGAAGTCGAGGCAGAGGACGTAGCGGAGCTTGTCGCCCTTCGGTGAAGTTAGCACGATCCCTGCTCCTGCGTCGTCCGCGTTCTTGGAGCCGTCGAAGTGCAGGCTCCAGTAATGGAGGTATGGCAGCTTCTCTGGCTGCTGGGCCTCTTCCCAGTCGGCGATGAAGTCCGCTAGAGCCTGCGACTTGATCGCCTTCCGTGGCTCGTATTTGATGTTGTGGACGCCGATCTCGACGGCCCACTTGGCGACTCGCCCAGTCGCCTCACGGTTGCGGATGATGTCCTGCAACGGTGCTGAGGAGACAACCGTGATCAGGTGCTCCTAGAAGTAGTGCGGCAGGCGCCGCTGTGCTCTGAAGACCGCGTATACCAGTTTCTGGTACTGCGGGTATCGCTGGCGCGACTCGGTGAGGACTTCGCTGATATAGTACACCGCTCGCTGTACTGGGCGCTCCTTTCCTTCCTCCGGTCGCTCGACGACCATGACGGCGCTGACGACGCGATCGGAAGCCGCGACGTAAACCATCATGGGTTCTTTGTCGACGGGGGCGGCGAGTAGTGGTGCGGCGAGTAGCACCTTCTTGAGGTCGCGGAGTGCGTCGTCCGCCTCCTTGTCCCACTGGAAGGTGGGGTTCTTGCGCATCAGACGGTATAAGGGCATCGCCTTTTCGCCCAGGCGGGGGATGAAGCGACTGAGAGCCGCTACTCGCCCGGCCAGCTTCTGGACGTCGCGGAGGCACTCGGGTTTGCCAAGTTGGGCGATCATGTCGATCTTGGTGGGGTTCGCCTCGATCCCTCGCTTGGAGACGACGTACCCCAGTAGTTGTCCTGCTGGTACACCGAAGATGCATTTGCCTGGGTTAAGCTTTATCTTGTATTTTTGCAAGTTGGCGAACGTTTCCGCGAGGTCGACGAGTAGATCACCCTGGCGAGCGGACTTCACGACCACGTCGTCGATATAGATGTGGATGTTGCGGCCAATTTGGCTCGCGAGGCACTCTTGCATGCACCGCTGGTAGGTCGCCCCGGCGTTCTTGAGGCCGAAGGTCATGGCGGTGTAGCAGAAGGCTCCGAATGGCGTGATGAACGCCGTCTTTTCCTCGTCCTCGACAACCATTTTGATCTGGTTGTACCCAGAGTAGGTGTCGAGGAAACATAACGACTCCGAGCCCGCGGTGGAATCGATTATTTGGTCGATCCGCGGGAGGACGAACTGCTCCTTTGGGCAGGCGCTGTTCAAGTTTGTGTAGTCGATACACATCCTCCAGGTACCGTTCTTCTTCTCGACCAGGACTGGGTTTTCCAGCCACTTGGAGTACTTGATTGGCCGGATGAAGCCTGCATCGAGTAGACGCTGCACCTCCTCGGCGATGGCTCGGCGGCGCTCTTCATTGAAGGGCCGCAGCGACTGTTTGACGGGTCGCACTTTGGGGTCGGCGTTTAGCTTGTGCTCAGCGAGCTCCCTAGGGACACCGGGCATGTCAGAGGGCTTCCATGCGAAGATTTCCCTGTTCTCACGGAGGAACTCGATGAGCGCGCCTTCCTAGGCTGGGCTCATGCCCGTCCCGATCGTCACCATCTGGCTGGAGTCGCCTGGGACCAGCTCGACGGTGCGAGTGTGCGTCGTTGGCTCGAAGGTTGAGGTGTTTGCGCCCTCCGAGTTGGGCTTCTTGAGTATGGTGGGGTCGTCGTTGTTGACCTCGCTCGCATACTTGGTGAGATCATCGGCGTGGTTGGTTTCTGCCGCGATGACGGCGTCGGCGAGTTCTGCTCCTTTGGCCTCGCACTCGGCGGCCATGTCTGGGTCGCCGTTGATGGTGATGACGCCGCACGGCCCAGGGAGCTTCATCGCGTTGTATGCATAATGTGGCGCTGCCATGAACTTGGCGAACGCCTGGTGCCCCAGGACGCAGTGGTAGGGGCTGTCGAAGGGCACCAACTCGAAGACGATCCGCTCGGTGCGGAAGTTTGCTGGTGTGCCGAAGGTGACTGGCAGCGTGACCTTGCCGATCGGGTACGCCTTCCGACCGGGGACGATGCCGTGGAACGTGGTGTGAGTTGTTTCGACCATCGACTGCGGAAGCCGCAGCCGCCTGAAGGTGTCCAGGTACAGGATGTTGATGGAGCTGCCGCCGTCCATCAATGTCTTGGGGAGCCAGTAGTCGCCGACCTTAGGCTTGACCACCAGGGCGACTCGGCCTGGGTACTCGATGCGTGGCGAGTGGTCCTGGCGGCTCCAGGTGATGGGCTGCTCCGACCAGTTGAGGAACTGGGGAACGTCCACCTGAGCCACCGTGTTGACGGCGACGGCGCGGGTGATGACCTTCTTCTCGCGCTTCGTATTGAAGCCTGTGAAGGTATGGAGCGAGCCGGCCACTTTTCCGAATTTTCCGCCGTTTGGCGGGTCATTGTCGGGGTCCTCCCGTGCTCGCCGTGCCTTCTCGATCTCCCTGAGGGTGTGGCAGTCGGCGGTTGTGTGCGTTGCGGGCTTCCCTTCCCTGCTATGAAACGCACAAGGTTGGTTAAGGAGGGCCGCAGGGTCGAACCTTGGCTTGGCCTTGTAGTTGCCGCCGTCGCGGCGTTGTCCTCCGTCGCGGCGGAAGCTCTTGGGCTCGCGTTGTGCATGCCCGGCGTTGGCGACGAAGTCGACTCGCCCGTCACTGCGGCGCTTGCCGGTGAGGCGAGTGTTGCTGTAGCGTAGGTCAGACCGTCGTCCGCTGTCGTTGCCGCTCGTGCGGCGTTGACCTCCCGACTCGTCGTCGATTTCCTGGTTTGGATCTTCCTCCGCGTACCGTTTGGTGATCTCGAGGAGGTCCGGTATGTTGTCGAGTGTGCGAGAGTGTCGCTTGAGCTTGGCGACCAGAGGCTCGTAGCGGCACGAGGTCTTGAAGCAGTGGATCGCGGTGTCCGGGTGGATGCCGACCGCGTTGTACCAGAGTTCTTGCCACCGTTGGACCCAGTTGCGGGTCGACTCGCGGGGTCCCTGGACGCATCGCTCCAGGTCCTTCATGGTGGTGGCGCGGGTGTAGGAGCACTCGAAGTGCCTGACAAAGGCGTCGCGCATCTCCTCCCAGGAGTCGATACTATCCTGGGGGAGGGTGTTGATCCACTGTCCGCACGTCCCCTCCATCATCAGGGGGAGGTAACGGGCGGCTAGCAGGTCGGTGTGGCTTGCGATCCCCATCGCCATGAGGTATGTATCGAGCCAGACAGCGGGGTAGTACGAGGGGTCGTACTTTTCTATCTCCTTCGGCGCCTTGAAGTTTAGCGGGTACTTCTCGCCTCGGATCATTGGTCCGAAGCACTTGGGGCCGAGTCGACTGAGCGACCCCATTGGCTCGCCATCGCGGCGATTGGTTAGGGTGTGTCGCAGGTCGTCGGGCTGGCGTGCGCGCCAGCTTTGGTTGTTGATGATGTGGGTGCGGGCGTCGATGGGTTGACCGTTGGCGGCGACGAAGTTGGTCGCTGGCCTGGGGTCGTTGGTGGAGAGTGCCGCGTTCGCGGGTCGGTGTTGGAGCTGCAGTGGCTCTGGTGGCGGGCAGTTGAGGGTGTTTGCCGCCATTGGGCGGCCGCTCGAGGCCACTCTGCTCCCCGAAGAATGCGAGTACACTCGACCCTGTGAGTCGGCGCCTGCGTTTTGCTGCTCGACGGCCTTTGCGAGCAGGGCCCTGACGTACTGGATCTGTAGGGCGCCGTCGCCGGTGGCCGTGATGTTGTCGGCTGCTGCTCGACCCACCACGAGGTTATCCATCGGGGTGGAGAACTGTGGGAGGCTGTTCGCGTCTCGCTCCCGTGAGGAGACTACTATCCGCGGCTGATCCCTGGGGGGTGTGCGGTTGGGTGGAGGTGGGGCGCCCATCGCCGTCGACCCTGGCGGGGGCCGGGAGCTTCCTCCTGGTGGCGCGTTCTCGCAGATCGCGCGCTCGGCCACGCGGGCCGGGTCGTTTTCGTCGTCGAAGTTCAGGGCGCGCCCCTGGACGGTGGGGTTTAGGCGCGACCTGATTCGCTGCTGGTGGTAGCGCGATAGCTCCTGCGCCGTCACCTGCTCGAGGCGAAATTTTTCGCGCTCGGCTTGCTCCTTGCGCACTGCCTCCGCCAGCTTCAGGCGGAGTTCTTCGACCTCCGTTGCCGTGGCATTAGGAGGGATCGGGGTGGAGAAGGGATCCTCCGGCGGATCGGTGCCGATCGCCATGTAGGTCGCGGCGTGGCGACCGGTCCCGTCGCGGAGGTCGGCGGAATTTTCCGACCCGGAGTCGAAGTCGAAGATCCCAAGGATGGAGGGGTCCTCGAAGTCTCCTACGTTGGAGACCTGGGTGATGGAGCCCGCGGGTGAAGCCGCGGTGATGGATCCGGTGACTGACGCCGGGGTCGCCGAGTCGGCGTCGTCGTTGAGGGCCGCGTCTTCCGCGGCCGCTGAGTTTTCGGCCACGTTGCTGTGGGCCGAGTTGTACTCGGAGGCGAGGCGATGGATCGTGCGGATCTGGCTCTCGGAGAGCCGATCGCGTGGCGGCGACTCGCGGATGCGAGCCGAGTCCTCGGAGACGATGACGTCGGTGAGGCCGACAAAGAGGCTGATCGTGCCGACCGGCAGGATCACGCTGTGCGTGACGGGTCGCGCCGCCGGGACGTAGCTGCTCGGCAAGATTTGGAGCATCTCGCGGATCGCTATCATGCGGCCGGTGGCGACCGTCTCGTTGATGGGCAGATTGGATCTCGCCGCAGAACACCGGCCAGACCGGCCAGGCCCCACGGTGGGCGCCACTGTCGTGGGAATGGTCACGGCAGATGCTGCAATCGGCAGCGAGTAGTAGAACGAGGGGCAAGGGCGGCCAGCCATCTGCGGTGCGAGATGAGGGCGGAGACACAGGGTTTTACCCAGGTTCGGCCCCCCGGAGGGTAAAGACCTACTCCTGCTAGATTGTATTATGATGGTGGTACAATGGGCGAGCTCGGCGGCTAGGCGGCGAGTCGCTTGGGTGTATGATGGAACGTCTCTCTACACGCCCTGTTGGGAGGTTTATATAGACTCACCTCCCCTAGGGTTTACATATCTCAACCGAATCAGTTAAGGCTTCGGTAATCGTTTAACCTAACTCGACTGGGCCTATCTACTCGCCTGGGCCTTCAGCTTCCAGTCGCTTGGATCCACAGCGGGCCTTGATCCAGTCGCCACCTTGCAGGCCCACTCGCCAGTTCCTGGGCCAGTCGGAAACGTCCTACTGGGTATACCCCGGTAGGCACATCCCCATCAGACTCCAATGATGGCTCTCGGTTAGCGTTTCTCGTGGACGATCCGAGGCTCGGTTTGCGAGTCCTCGTCCGCACTACTTGGCCATTGCGAGTCGCTCTTTCAAAGGTTGACAAAGGCGAATTGATTTTTCCCGGAGGAAGAGACACCCAGTGGTGAGTCCATGCAGCGTGGCATGCGACCTTCTCTGGCGACTCGGACGATGAAGGTCCTTTAGTAGGCGCGGCGTACGCATTCTACGTAGCCGAAAAGAGTCGACGCGGCGGACACGGGGTCGACGCGATAGACACGGGGTCGACGCGGTGGATGGGGGTCACGCTATGGCGAAGTCGACGCGGCGGACACGGGGTCGACACGGCGGACGGCGGTCTCGCGGTATGGCAAAGTCGACGCGGCGGAGGCGGTCGCACGGCGGACAGGGATCGCGCTTTGGCAAAGTTGACGATGGCGGGGCCGCGAGTGAGAGGTCACGATGGCGATCCCATGGAAGGCGAGTCGCCGAGCCTAGCGAGTCCGCGTTTAAGCGTGTCCGCGTTTCGGCGAGGTCCGGAGAATGGAGAGTCCTCGATGGACGAGTCACCGGATGTGGCGAGTCCGCGACGGGAGGATCCACGAGCGTGGCGAGTCAGCGAGGGCGACGAGCCCGCGAGGGACGAGCCATGAGTCCCCGAGTATGGCGTTTAGCTAGAAGGAGTGGTCGTGGCTGACTTGATCGGGTGAGCGTGTCGCACGCATCCGGGCCGCGAGAGTGCAATTTGCTTTTGTGGGAGTCGCGGCGTCGAAGTCGGTCTCCAATGTTGCCGATGTCCACGCGGCAGGCTTGTCGTCGAGGTCTTGAACGACTCGCTGAGCTCCAAGGCCACGAGCGAAGGCGGGTGTCGATGTTGTTCGGCATGGCCTCATATATGCGAACCAAGACGATAGGCAGTGGGTTAGATATAGCAATGAATTAGATATATAGCAAACGATTTTGAAACAAACATTGTGTAATATAGATTAGATCAGAAAAACCAGATTGTTATGGCTGCATGTAGCGTGTATTTTTGTGTAGCTTTTTAATCGCAGGGAACAAGGCCATGTCGTGGTGACTGATGTGCTCTGATGCCACCAGTTTCTTTTTCCTTGGGACCTGGTCATTGATACACAAGCGATCAATCGTGCGTAGGGGCGAGGTGTCTGCCTGCCGCTGCGCATATGCGTCTGCACGCTGCCGGTGTAGCGCGGCGACCGCGGCGCCGCCGCCTATCAGATCAGACTTTTTCCTATGAAAACATGCAAGCATAAAGGATTAGGTCTAAATAAAATATGTTGATAATTTAATCAGGATATATGAGACCGATCAGGGAATCTGCTGGATTGCAGGCCACGGTCCCTTAAAACCGAGCGGTATGCGTAAAAAGAAGAGTTTTCTTGGTGACCCGGCGATTGGACTCGGCTCCTCACGGACTTTCTAGAGTCGCATGGTGATAGCGGTTTTACATATCGCAAACGCCGCCGCCAAGCCAGGGGCCTTCTTCCGATCGATCTTGAACACGCATACGTGGAGATTGTTGAGGTTGATCCTGAACGCTGCGATCGAGTAGGTGTAGAGAACAAATTTTAGGGATCTTGCCCAGATTATCACCCTCCAAGCACCGCTTGCCCCACGGTGGGCGCCAACTGTCGTGGTATTGCACGGCAGATGCTACTGGGGTAGCTTACGTAGAGGGAGCAAGGCGACGTAGGAGAATCCGGGAGCGAGATTGGCACACGATGTACCCAGGTTCACATCCCCTCGGTGGAGGATCGCTACGTCCTGCTATCAATCCAGTATACGATCATAGATTGGTTTACAAGGGAGCCGCCATAGACAGAGGGAGAGACTAGATCTAATCTAATGTGAGAGAGGATGTAATATGATGTCCCCGTGGGAGTGCCCCTGGTGGCTTTATATATACAGCCAGTTAGGCTTTACAAGTATTTGGTGGGCTTTGTATTGAAATCGCCGTCTTGGGCCTCTAGTCGGCGCCACTCGTCTGGGTCTAGCATACGCCAGTTGCCGAGTTGGGCGAGTCGACCCGCTCAGGGCTAGGCTTCAGTCGGATCGATCCAGCTGGCGAATCCGCTTCGTGGGTATACCCTGATTGGTATTCCCCATCACCCCATGGTCTCGGACTAGCAAGATACATGTTCCCGGTGGCTATTCGGTAAGAAAGAGTTGTGCTTCCGCTGCATCGCTGGAGAAAGGAGACGGAGGTTGCTCGGTGCCTCGAACGTGTGTGCGAGCATGGATGCGCTGCTGATTTGCGGCGCTAGGACTTCCTCTCGATCTTGAGATCGGCAAGAGATCGTCTACATCAACCACGAGTCGAACTCGTTAAGATTTGTCGGTCTTTAAGGGTATGTTCTCTACGGATATACATCCGCCCGTTGTTTGTATCTAGTAGATAGATCTTGGTACATAGTTCCCATCGTAGGAATTTTTTTGTTTTCTATGCTGCAAACCCTATAGTGGTATCAGAGCCGGATGTATGCGTAGATACTTTACACGGGTAGTACACATATGGATATATGGGTGATGATGATCATGTTGTTGCTCCTTAGTTGTAATTTTGGATATTGGTGGCATAGTGGGATAAAACGGCCCACACAAACTTTACATGTCCTCGCACATGAGACCTGTTCCACGCTTGACATGCAACTAGTTTGCATAAGTGGCTATCGGGTGTCTGTCTCTCCTACTATAGTCAATATCTATTTTGCAACGAGTTGTCAACAATTTGGTTATCCTCGTTGTGGTTCATGTTCGTAGATATGAACGGTTCTATCTTCGAAAGCCCTAAGCCACGTAAATTTGCAATGGATAAATTAGAGGCGTCTAGTTTACATTGTTGCTGGACTAGTGTTATGATATGGTGATGTTGTAAGTAGAAGTATGAGATGATACTCTTACAACACACATAACGTGTAATCTCCATAGACCTTGGACTTACACATATAGGTATGATAGTGATCATACCACGGTGCACATGATAGAGATCATATGCGAGAACCATATCATTCCACTAATAAACATGTGATGTTTGATAGCATCTTATTAGCATAATAAGATGATCCCTCATTTAAATATCAAGATAAGAATGTGTTCTTCCTTTAGTATGCACCGATTATGTTCTCGTCGCTCCAAGACATCACGTGATGATCGGGTGTTCTTGGATCCACGACCATATTTCGGGTGTACGACAGTTACACATGCGAATACTAAGGTTCTTACTTGGCGAGCCTAGCATGTACAGACATGGCCTCAGAACACGGACCGAAAGGTTAAGCATGAGTCATATAGTTTATATGATGCCCATTTGATGCTCGCCTTTGAAGCTACACCGACTCACGTGATGATCGGACTTGGTGTAGTGGATTTGGTTCATGTAATCACCAAAAAGACACGAGGGATGTCGTTTTTGAGTGGGAGTTCATTCGTAATATGGATTATTTGAACTCAATCTATCATAAACTTAGTCTAAACTTTACAAATTTTGTTGTAGATGGCACCACCTGCTTTTAATTTCAATGTGTTCATGGAGAAAGAGAAACTTGCATCGAACGGTAGCAACTTTACCGAATGGGTCATGAATTTGAGGATTCTCCTCTCTGCTGCACAAAAGCAATATGTGCTAGAAGCGCTGCTAGGCCCCCCACCTTTTGAGGATGCCCCTAACGAGGAGAAGAGTGTCTATCAGACTCGTCAGGAGGACCACAACTTAGTTCATTGCGGCATATTGTATGGGCTAGAGCCGGAACTTCGAAAGCATTTCAAAAACGGCAATGCATTTGATACAATGGGTGAGTTGAAAATGATTTTCGACACACATGCTGCTGTAGAGAGCTACAATGCTTCAGAAAAGTTCTTTAGCTGCATGATGGAAGAGCACAGCTCCGTTAGTGAGCATGCACTCAAGATGTCGGGTTACGCCGATAAGCTTGTGTCCTTGGGAATAACGATTCCCATTGACTTAGGCATAGATCGTGTTCTGAAGTCTCTGCCACCTTGCTATAAGAGCTTTGTGATGAACTATAATATGCAAGGCACGAAGAAGTCTCTCCCCGAGCTTGTGTCAATGCTTAAAACTGCAGAAGTGGAGATCAAAAAGGAACATCAAGTGTTGATGATCAATAGGAACACTGGTTTCAAGAAAGATAAGAAGGGAAAACGGAAGGGAAGTAAGGGCGGCAAGCCGGTTGCCGTGCCTAAAAAGAAACCCTGAGTTGGACCTAAGTATGATACCGAGTGCTACTATTGTAAGGGGACTGGCCACTGGAAGCGCAACTGCCCCAAGTATTTGGCAGACAAGAAGGCCGGCAAGGCAAACAAAGGTATATATTGATGTGTACTTGACTAGTACTCGTAGTAGCACCTGGGTATTTGATACCGGTTCAGTTGCTAATATTTGTAACTCGAATTAGGGGCTACGAAACAAGCTACCGCTAGCAAGGGGTGAGGTCAAGATGCGTGTCGGCAATGGATCAAGCGTTGATGTGATCGCCGTCAGAATGCTACCTCTCCATTTGCCGTCAGGATTAGTTATAAACTTGAATAATTGTTATCTGGTGCCTGCACTGAGCATGAACATTGTATCTAGGTCGTGTTTGATGCGAAGTGGTTATTCATTTAAATCCGAGAACAATGGTTGTTCCATTTATATGAATGAAATCTTTTATGGTCATGCACCGATGATGAATGGTTTATTTTTATTAGATCTCGATGGTAATGTTACACATATTCATAATGTTGATGCTAAAAGGATTAAACTTAATGATGATATATCCGCATATATGTGGCACTGCCGTCTAGGTCATATTGGCGTTAAACGCATGAAGAAGCTCCATTCGCATGGATTTTTGGAATCACTTGATTTTGAATCATTTGATGCATGTGAGCTATGCCTCATGGGAAAGATGACTAGAACGCCGTTTTCCGGTTCAATGGAACGGGCGACAGATTTATTGGAAATCATACATTCTGATGTATGTGGTCCAATGAGTGTGTCAGCGCGAGGTGGATATCGTTATTTTGTTACTTTCACGGATGATTTGAGTAGATACGGTTATATCTACTTGATGAAACACAAGTCTGGAACCTTTGAAAAGTTCAAGGAATTTTAGAATGAAGTGGAAAATCATCATAATAGAAAGATCAAATTTCTACGGTCTGACCGTGGAGGTGAGTATCTAAGTTACGAGTTTAGCACTCACATGAAAGAGTGTGGAATTGTTTCACAACTCACACCTGCCGGAACACCACAGCGAAATGGTGTGTCGGAACATCGTAATCGTACTTTATTGGATATGGTTCGATCTATGATGTCTCTGACGGACTTGTCGTTGTCACTTTGGGGTTATGCACTAGAAACTGTTGCATTCACTTTAAATCGGGCACCATCTAAATCCGTTGAAAAGACATCGTATGAATTGTGGTTTGGAAACAAACCTAAGCTGTCATTTATTAAAGTTTGGGGATGCGATGTTTGTGTGAAGAAACTTCAACCGGAAAAACTCGAACCCAAAGCGGAAAAATGCGTCTTCATAGGATACCCTAAGGAAACTATTGGGTATTCCTTCTATCATAGATCCGATGGCAAGGTTTTTGTTGCCAAGAATGGATCCTTTCTAGAGAAAGAGTTTCTCGCGAAAGGTGTGAGTAGTCGGAAGGTAGAAATCGAAGAGGTTATTGAACCTTCTTTTCAAAGTATGGCGAGTAGCGCAGCGCCGGAAGTTGTTCTGAAGTTGGCTTCACCTATTGAAGAGGGAACTAATGCTAATGATCATGAAACTCCGAAAGAGAGTACTACCGAACCTCGCAGGTCTAACAGGACGCGTGCAGCTCTAGAGCTGTACGGAAATCCTGTCATGAATTTCATGGTTGATGAAAATGATGACCCTGCGACGTATCAAGAAGTGACGATGAGCCCGGATTCCAACAAATGGTTAGAAGCCATGAAATCCGAGATGGAATCCATTTATGAAAATCAAGTTTGGAACTTGGTGGAATTACCTCACGACCGAAAGGCCATGGAGAACAAATGGATTTTCAAAAGAAAAACTGATGTTGATGGTAATGTGACCGTCTATAAAGCTCGACTTTTTGCAAAGGGGTTTCGACAAATTCAAGGAGTTGACTACGATGAGACATTCTCTCCCGTAGCGATGCTAAAGTCAGTTAGGATTAATTATGTTAGCAATTGCTGCATATTTCGATTATGAGATATGGCAGATGGATGTCAAAACCGCGTTTCTCAATGGTAATATTGAAGAAGAGTTGTATATGATACAACCAAAGGGTTTTTGTCGATCCTAAGGATGCTAACAAGGTGTGCAAGCTTCAGCGATCCATCTATGGATTGAAGCAAGAATCACGAAGTTGGAATCTCCGCTTTGATGAGGTGATCAAAGAGTTTGGATTTGTCCAAACTTATGGAGAAGCTTGTATTTACAAGAAAGTGAGTGGGAGCAATGTGGCATTTCTGATATTATATGTGGATGACATATTATTGATCAGAAATGATATAGATCTTTTAAACAATGTTAAAAGTTATCTAGACATCAAATTTTCAATGATGGACCTAGGTGAAGCGTCATACATATTAGGCATAAAGATCTATAGAGATAGATCTAGGCGCCTAATAGGGCTATCACAAAGTACATACCCTGATAAGATTTTAAAGAAGTTTAAAATGGACGAAAGTAAGAAGGGGTTCTTACCTATGTTGCAAGGCAAGACATTGAGTAAGACTCAAAGTCCGGCTACGACGGAAGAAAGAGAGATAATGGACAAAGTCCCCTATGCTTCAGCCATAGGCTCTATAATGTACGCCATGCTATGTACAAGACCGGATGTGGCACATGCTATTAGTTTGACTAGTAGGTACCAATTGGATCTAGGTTCGGAACACTGGATAGCGGTCAAGAATATCCTTAAGTACTTGCGAAGAACTAAGGATATGTTTCTTGTATACGGAGGTGAAGAAGAGCTCGTTGCTAAGTGTTATGTCGACGCTAGCTTTGACACCGATCCGTATGACTCTAAATCTCAATCCGGATACGTATTTCTCATGAATGGCGGAGCGGTTAGTTGGAGGGGATCCAAAAAACCTGTGGTGGCGGGATCAACAACGGAGACCGAATATGTTGCTGCTTCGGAAGCGGTTTGGATGACGGAGTTCATATCCAAACTAGGAGTGGTTGCAAACGCGTTGGACCCAATGGTGATCTATTGTGACAACAATGGTGCCATTGCCAATGCCAAAGAACCAAGGTCTCACAAGCATTCCAAGCATATTAAGCGCCGGTTTCACTCCATTCGCGAGCATGTCAAGGATGGAGATATTAAGATTTGTAAAGTACACACATATCTCAATGTAGCATATCTATTGACTAAAACTCTCCCTAGAGCAAAACATGATCAACACCAGAACTCAATGGGTGTTAGATTCATCACTATGTAACTAGATTATTGTCTCTAGTGCAAGTGGGAGACTGAAGGGAATATGCCCTGAGAGGCAATAATAAAGTGTTTATTATGTGTATTCCAAGTATATGATAGATGTTTATTTTGCATGCTATAATTGTATTAATACGGAAACATTAATACATGTGTGTTTAATAAACAAACAGAAAGTTCCTAGTTATGCCTCTCTCATAAACTAGCTCCTTGATTAACAAGATGATCAAGGTTTCCTGATCATGGACATTGGATGTTGTTAATAACGGGATCACAACATTAGTGTAATGGTGTGATGAACATTCATCCGAAGTATAGCATTACGATCAAAGTCATTGAGTTTATATTGCTATAACAACTTACGAAGTGATCCTAATCCTTAGACCATGAGATCATGTCAATCACTAACACCGGAAGAGTTTCTTGATAACATCAAACGTCACACCGTAACAGGGTGATTATAAAGATGGATTCAGAACTAATAAAGTTTTATGTTGAGGCCCATGGATCGAGAGTGGAATTTGTTCATCCCGATGACAGATAGATATACTCTGGGCCCTCTCGGTGATATCACATTGATTAGCTTGCAAGCAAGTGATTTGATCACTAGAATGTTATATCACGGGAACGAGGAGTGCATGTCAGTAACGAGATCAAACTAGGTATGGAGATACCGATGATCGAATCTCGGATATGTAATATATCGCGAAACAAAGGGATTAAGATAATAGCATAAAAGGTTCCGACGATCACAAGAAAGTCATCGTTGAATGTGTGGGAGTCAGTATGGGTCTCCAGATCTCGCTTCTGATTATTGATCCGAGAGGGGTCTCGATCATGTCCGCATTATTCACGAACTGTCGTGGTATTGCACGGCAGATGCTACTGATGGTAGCCTACGTAGAGGGAGCAAGGCGATGTAGGAGAACCCGGGAGCGAGATTGGCACACGATGTACCCAGGTTCACGTCCCCTCGGTGGAGGATCGCTACGTCCTGCTATCAATCCAGCATATGATCATAGATTGGTTTACAAGGTAGCCACCGTATTCGGAGGGAGAGACTAGGTCTAATGAGAGATGGGAGAACATACCCCGTGGGGGTGCCCCTGGTGGCTTTATATATGTAGCCAGTTAGGGTTTACAAGTGCTAGTGGGCTTTGTATACGACTCGCTACATTGGGCCTCCAGTCGGCGCCAGTCTCCTGGGTCCAGTATGTGCCAGTCGCCGTATTCGGCGAGTCGACCCGCTCTGGGATCGGCGATCCAGCTGGCGATTCCTCTTCATGGGTATACCCCGATTAGTATTCCCCCATCAGTAGTCCCCGAGCGCGTTGTCGATTCGACGCGGGCTTGAGGCAGGGCACAGAGAGTCTTGATGATTTGTCGCGGCAAATCGGCGACGAGCTCCTTAACAGAGAAAAGAACCGTGAAGCGGGAGGCGGTCGGCGTGAGCCAGTCGGTGATGGACAGTTGGTGTAAGACGCAGGGAGTCGGTGAAGCCGCCAGTTGCACGAGTATCCGAGCATGGAGCGTGCCGAGTCCCCGAGCATGGAGAGTACGTGAGGGCGAGTCCGCGGTGGCGAGTCCCCAAGAGTGTTGAGTACGCGAGGGCGAGTCTGCGGTGGAGAGTCCCCGAGCGCGTTGCGTACACGAGTGGAGAGTCTGTGGTGGCAAGTCGACGAGGACAAGCCGCGGTCGTGGAACCACGTGTACACGCATCATGCCTAGGAGTAGTCCCCGAGGCTCGAGTTGGCTTGTAGAGGCGACTTGTGGCTCATATTTTGAAAATAGTAGTGGTTGTTGCCGAGCGTGGCGAGTGGCGAGGTCGAGCGACCGGCGGGCGCCGAGTCCCCGAGCGCGGCGAGTGGCGAGGTCCAGCGACCGGCGGGCGCCGAGTCCCCTAGCGCGGTGAGTGGCGAGGTCGAGCGACCGGCGGGCGCCGAGTCCCCGAGCGTGGCGAGTGGCGAGGTCGAGCGACCGGCGGGCGTCGAGTCCCCGAGCGCGGCGAGTGGCGAGGTCCAGCGACCGGCGGGCGCCGAGTCCCCGAGCGCGGCGAGTGGCGAGGTCCAACGACCGGCGGCGGGTACCGAGTCCCCGAGCGCGGCGAATGGCGAGGTCCAGCGACCGGCGGGCCCCGAGTCCCCGAGCGCGGCGAGTGGCAAGGTCGAGCGACCGACGGGCGCCGAGTCCCCGAGCGCGGCGAGTGGCGAGGTCCAGCGACCGGTGGGCGCCGAGTCCCCGAGCACGGCGAGTGGAGAGGTCGAGCGATAGGCGAGCTTCGAGCCCTCGAGCATGGCGAGAAAGACATCATTTTGCTGAGAAGGAGAAAAGATACAATTGCATTAAGTTGTACTTTCATAATATAATGAACAATTGTAAGACGTGCGAATTGTAGACGTTGAAGAAAATGCACTTTTATTATGTGGATCGATGGGCAGTATGTAAGGTTTATGCGGGTCTTTTCATGAGTAGGCAGACCTCCAGCATCAAACGCTTGCCGGGTAACAGGGACGCGATGCCAGACTGTTGAACCCAGAGACAAGATCGGCCTTTTGGTACCCGGCCTCACTACTTCGACGAACGCGAATAAACATCAGACAAAACTGAAACTGATCCCAAGTATGGTTTTGTAGATTGAATAAAAATATGAATATGTTTTGGACTTATAGAATGTACGGATATAAAGACACTTAGTTGAGTCGACGCGGCGGGGAAGTCTCCGAGCACGATGAATATAAGGCGGGTGAGTCGCCGACGTGGCGAGCCGTTGATGACAAGTTCATGACGGGTGAGTCCCCGAGCGCGACGAATACGCGACGGGTGAGTCACCGAGCCTAGCGAGTCCGTGTTTAGGCGAGTTCCGAAGCATGGCGAGTCCCCGAGACTGCGACTCCGCACTAGGCGAGTCCGCGACAGGGGATTCCCTAATCGTGGCGAGTGGCATGAGGGCGATTCCACGCGTATCCGAGCATGGAGCGTGCCGAGTCCCCGAGCATGGAGAGTACGCGAGGGCGAGTCCGCGGTGGCGAGCCCCCGAGCGTGTTGAGTACGCGAGGGCGAGTCTGCGGTAGCGAGTCCCCGAGCGCGTTGAGTACGCGAGTGGAGAGTCTGCGGTGGCAAGTCAACGATGACGAGCCGCGGTCGTGGAACCACGTGTAAACGCAGCATGCCTAGGAGTAGTCCCTGAGGCTCGAGTTGGCTTGTAGAGGCGACTTGAGGCTCTTTAGAGATGCATATTCTGAAAATACTAGTGGATGCTGACGAGCATGGCAAGCGGCGAGGTCGAACGACCGGCAAGCGCCGAGTCCCCGAGCGCGGCGAGTGGCGAGGTCGAGCGACCGGCGAGCGCCAAGGCCGAGCGACCACCGGGCGACGAGTCCCTGAGCGCGGAGAGTGGCGAGGTCGAGAGACCGGCGAGTGGCGAGTCCCCGAGCACGGCGAGCGACCGACGGGCACCGAGTCCCCGAGCGCGGCGAGCGGCAAGGTCGAGCGACCGGCGGGCTCCGAGTCCCCGAGTGCGGCGAGCGGCAAGGTCGAGCGACCAGCGGGCGCCGATTCCCCGAGCGCGGCGAGCGGCGAGGTCCAGCGACCGGCGGGCGCCGAGTCCCCGAGCGCGGCGAGCGGCGAGGTCCAGCGACCGGCGGGCGCCGAGTCCCCGAGCGCGGCGAGTGGCGAGGCCGAGCGACCGGCGGGTGCCGAGTCCCCGAGCGTGGCAAGTGGCGAGGTCCAGCGACCGGCGGGCGCCGAGTCCCTGAGCGCGGCGAGTGGCGAGGTCCAGCGACCGGCGGGCGCCGAGTCCCCGAGCGCGGCGAGTGGCGAGAAATGTAGGGTTCGCTGCATAGAAAACAAAAATTTTCCTACGATGGGAACAACTATGTACCAAGATCTATCTACTAGATACAAACAACGGGCGGATGTATATCCGTAGAGAACATACCATTGAAGACCGACAAAGCTTAACGAGTTCAACTCGTGGTTGATGTAGACGATCTCTTGCCGATCTCAAGATCGAGAGGAAGTCCTAGCGCCGCAAATCAGCAGCGCATCCGTGCTCGCACACACGTTCGAGGCACCGAGCAACCTCCGCCTCCTTGCTCCAGCGATGCAGCGGAAGCACAACTCTTTCTTACCGAATAGCCACCGGGAACATGTATCTCGCTATTCCGAGACCATGGGGGATAAATTCTAGAGGGGGATAGAGATCCTTCACGAGGAGGTGTGAGTGAGAAGTGAGGAGAGGGGTGCCTTTTATAGGAGGAGGGGGAACCCCAAGGGGGTGGCCGGCGCATGGGTGCTGCCCCCTTGCCCTCCCCTCTTCATGTGGATGGACACTCCACTCACAAAATTCCTTTAAATTCCCTCCACTCAAAATCCCACTCAAAATTGCCATTAAATTTCCACCAAATTTAATGCAAACTCTCATTAAATAAAACTCATTTATTTTATTCAGAATTTTGTCAATTACTTTAATGACAAACATTCACAAATAACCCCTTGCTAGAATTCCATTTCACATGCATAACCACTTTATGCAATTTCACCCGAAAACCTGTTTCGGTATCTAGTGAAATAAATTCATGCGCTTGTTTATTCTTTCGGCATGAAACTTTTGTTCCTATTGGATGTCGGTGTCTCTTAAGTGTGTCACCCTACGGTTCGTGAATAATGTGGACATGATCGAGACCCCTCTCGGATCAATAATCAGAAGCGGGATCTGGAGACCCATACTGACTCCCACACATTCAACGATGACTTTCTTGTGATCGTCGGAACCTTTTACGCTAGTATCTTAATCCCTTTGTTTCACGATATATTACATGTCCGAGATTCGATCATCGGTATCTCCATACCTAGTTTGATCTCGTTACTGACATGTGTTGGAATTATGCCCTAGAGGCAATAATAAAGATGTTATTATTATAATTCTTGTTCATGACAAAGTTTATATTCCATGCTAGAATTGTATTAAGCGCAAACTTTAATACTTGTGTGGTTTGTGAACAACACCGTGTCCCTAGTATGCCTCTATGGACTAGCTCATTGATTAATGATGGTTAAGGTTTCCTAACCATAGACATGAGTTGTCGATTAATAATGAGATCATATCATTGGGAGAATGACATGATGGACAGACCCAAACTGAGCGGAGCACTTAGATCGTGTCATCGTGTTCATCTTTGCGAAGCTTTTCTTATGTCAAATATTGTATTCCTTAGACCATGAGATAATACAACTCCCTGGTATCGGAAGAAATCTTTGAGGTCATCAAACGTCATCCTATGAGAGGATGATTATAAAGGTGTCTCTCAGGTGATCGGAAAGTACCTGTTGGGTTATATGTATCGAGATGGGATTTGTCCCTCCCAAGTCGGAGAGATATACTTCGGGCCCACTCGGTAATCGATATCCACACCGCTTGTAAGCATGTGGTTAAGGAGTTGATCACAAAGTGATATCGGATTACGGAACGAGTAAATTACTTGCTATGAACGAGATTGAACTAGGTATGACGGTACCGACGATCAAATCTCGGGCAAGTAAAATATCGCGAGACGAAGGGAATATATATATGGGAGTGATTGAATCCTGGCATCGTGGTTCATCCGATATGATCATCGATGAATGTGTGGGAGTCAGTATGGGTTTCCAGACCCCGCTGTTGATTATTGATATAAGATCATGTCTACATATTCTCGAACCCGAAGGGTCACACACTTAACGTGTCTCGACGCTAGGATAGATTGGATAATTGGTGTATGAGTTTTTGTTCGGAGTCGCGGATGGGATCCGGGATATCACGAGAGGTTCCAGAATGGTCCGGAGAATAAGATTCATATAAGGCAGTGCAGTTTTTGGAGTTCGGAATTGTTTCGGGTTAATCGGTATTGTACCGGAAGCTTCTAGAACCTTCTGGAGAGGGGCCAACGTGGCCCCACCTTCCGGGAGGGGCATGGGCCTATGAGTAAGTGCCCTGGCCACATTGGGCCTGGGGCACAAGGCCCCATAGGGCCCAGCCGGCCAACCTAGGGCAAAACCCTAGGGGAGCTTCTAGAAGGGGGGAAACTTGCCCCCCACTCCTCCCTCCTTGGCCACCGGCCCTAGGGCTTGGGGGAGGGGCAAGGGCTGGCCGCCCACCCCTCTATATAAAGAGGGTTGGGGGCGCACCCCCTCCCACACCTCCTCCTCAAGCCCTAGCCGCCCTGCTGCCCTCCTCTCTCTCTCTCCCTCCAAACTGCGTGTAGGCGAAGCCCTGCTGCAAAAACTCTCCACCACTTGCACCGCGCCGTCGTGTTGTAGATCCAATCCGTCTCTTCACCATACTTGCTGGACCAAGGAAGGAGGAGACGTCGAGGTGCCGCACGTGTGCATCTCTCGGAGGCATCGCCACTTGCGGTGATAGATCGGATTGGATCGCGAGGAGGAGAAGCGAGTACGACTACATCACCCATGTTCCGACGAACGTTCCGCTCTGCGAATCTTCAAGGGTATGAAGATCTCATCTAATCCCTATCGTTGTTTGCATCTCCTAGATTAGATCTTGGCTTTCCCGTTCGCATCCGTAGAAATTTTTTGATTTACTATGCTGCGAAACCCTTCAGTGGTATCAGAGCTAGATCTATGTGTAGATGTGTTTCACGAGTAGAACGCAACATGGTTGTTGCGGGCGTTGATGTTTTCTGTTCCAAGCCTCTTGTTTGTGTTCTTCTTATGACGCGGGATAGTGAGATCGAAGTGGTCCAGGCCAACTTTACGCGACGTCGTTCGCGAGACCGGCTCCGCACTTGACGTGTGGCTTGTTCCACACATGCGGCTGGTGCATGCCAGTTTCTCTCACTATAGTTGTCATGGGATTTACATCGGAGTTTGGCAACCATAATATCACCGTTGTGTCTTTCCGTAGGTAAGAATCGTTCTTAGCATGCTACTGCCATAAGCCACGTAAAACATGCAACAACAAAGTAGAGGCGTCTAACTTGTTTTTGCAGGGAGTGTTTTCTGTGATATGGTATGGCCCAAGATGTGATGTATATGTTGTATGCAATGATCATGTTTTGTAATGTTTCACGACTTGCATGTCGATGAGTACACAACCGGCAGGAGCCATATGGTTGTCTTTATAATTGTGTATGACCTGTGTGTCAACTTCTTATACGCCATGTAATAGCTTTACTTCATCGCTAAGTAGTTAGCAATAGTTGTAGTTGTTGTTCGTGGTGGAGGCAATCATGGTGGAGTGATGGAGATCATGCCGGCACGCACAAGATGGAGATCATTGCGCGAAGATTGGCTATACCATGTCACATAAAGTTATATGCATGTGATGTTTATCTTTTTATGTATCTTATTATGCTTAGATCGCGACGGTAGCATTATAAGATGATTCCTCACTTAAGGATCAAGATAAAACTGTGTTCTCCCCATGTATGCACTGTTGCGAAAGTTCGTCGTGTTCAAGCATCACGTGATGATCGGGTGCTATAAACTCTACGTTCACATACCACGGGTGCAAGCCAGTTTTGCACACGCGGAAATACTTGGGTTTGACTTGACGAGCCTAGCATGTACAGACATGGCCTCGGAACACATGAACCGAAAGGTTAAGCATGAGTCATATGAATGATATGATCGACACTTCGTTGTCCACCATTGAAACCACATCTCTTCTCGTGATGATCGGATTAGGTGTGGTGAATTTGGATCATGTTCACTAAACAACTTGAGGGATGTTGAATTTAGTGGGAGTTCATCTAGTAATTTGATTAAGTTGAACTAGTTATCATGAACATAGTCTAATTTGTACTTGCAAATATTGTAGATCAAATGGCTAAGTCCAACTTCAACTTCAACGTTTTTGCTGAGAAAGAAAAGCTTAAGAACAATGGGTATAACTTCACCAACTAGTTCCGTAATCTGAGAATCATCCTCTCTAGCGGACAAAAGGACTATGTCCTTGAAAATGCGCTAGGTGACGCCCCTGCTGTAGATGCGCCGGCTGATGAGAAAGTTGTCTATCAGTCGCGCAAAGATGATTATGGTGTGATTAAGAGCACCATGTTGTTTGCTATGGAATCGGACCTTCAAAATCGTTTTGAAGATTATCCCGGGCCCTTTGAGATTCTTGAGGAGCTGAAAACTATGTTTCAGACTCAGGCCCGTTCTAAGAGATATGAGATCTCTGAGAAGTTCTTTAACTGTAAGATGGAGGAAGGGAGTTCCGTTAGTGAGCACGCCATAAAGATGTCGGTCTACACTCAACACCTTGAGCAACTGGACTGCAAGATTCCAGAGGACCTCAAGATTGACAGGGTTCTGCAATCACTCCCTCCCAGCTACAAAAGTTTTGTAGTGACTCATAATTAGATAGGCTCCACTAATACGATCACCGAGCTCTTCGCTAAGCTGAAAGCTGCGGAGGTGGACATCAAAAAGGATAATCATGTGTTGATGGTCAACAAGCCCCCCACCTTTAAGAAAGGTAAGGGTGCAAAGAAGCCCTTCAAGAAAGGCGGTGGCAAGCGCGTTGCCCCTGCTGAGAAGAAGCTCAAGTCTGGACCAAAGCCAGACACTGAGTGCTTCTATTGCAAGGACAAGGGTCACTGGAAGCGCAACTGTCCGAAGTACTTAGCGGACAAGAAGGCTGGCACCATCAAAGGTATATTTGATATACATGTTATTGATGTTTTCCTTACTAGCCCTCGTTGTAGTGCCTGGGTATTTGATACTGGTTCAGTTGATAATATTTGTAACTCGAAACAGGAGCTACGGAATAGACGGCGACTTGCGAGGGATGAGGTGACGATGCGCGTTGGCAACGGATCAAGAGTTAATGTGATGGCCGTCGGCACGCTCTCCTTCATTTTACCTTCGGGATTAGTTTTAAACCTCAATAAATGTTATTATGTGCCTGCGTTGAGCATGAACATCATTTCTGGATCGTGTTTATTGCAAGACGGTTATTCATTTAAATCTGAGAATAATGGTTGTTCTATTTATATGAGTAACATCTTTTATGGTCATGCACCTGCTGTGAATTGTTTATTTCTTCTGAATCTCGAAAGGGATGAAACACACATCCATAACATTGAGGCTAAGAGATGCAAAGTAGATAGTGATAATACTACTTATTTGTGGCACTGTCGTCTAGGTCATATTGGTGTAAAGCGCATGAAGAAACTCCATTCCGATGGACTTTTGGAGTCTCTTTATTTTGAATCATTTGACACATGCGAACCATGCCTCATGGGCAAGATGATCAAAACCCCGTTCTCCGGAATGATGGAGCGAGCAACGGACTTGTTGGAAATCATACATACCGATGTATGCGGACCAATGAGTGTTTCGATGTGCGGTGGATATCGCTATTTTCTCACTTTTACCAATGACTTAAGTAGATATGGGTATATCTATTTAATGAAACATAAATCTGAAACATTTGAAAAGTTCAAGGAATTTCAGAATGAAGTGGAGACCATCGTAACAGAAAGATTAAGTTTCTACGATCTGATCGTGGAGGTGAATATTTGAGTTATGATTTTCTCACGCATCTTAAAGCAAGCGGAATCGTTTCGCAACTCACGCCACCCGGATCACCACAGCGCAATGGTGTGTCTGAACGCCGGAATCGAACCCTATTAGATATGGTCCGATCGATGATGTCTCTTACTGATTTGCCGTTATCATTTTGGGGTTATGCATTAGAAACCGCTGCATTCACTTTAAATAGGGCACCATCTAAATCCGTTGAGACGACACCATATGAACTGTGGTTTGGTGCTAAACCTAAGTAGTCGTTTCTTAAAGTTTGGGGATGCGAAGCTTACGTCAAGAAGTTGATGCCGGACAAGCTCGAACCCAAAGCGGAGAAATGCGTCTTCATAGGATACCCTAAGGAAACTATTGGGTATACCTTCTCTCACAGAACCGAAGGCAAAGTGTTTGTCGCAAAGAACGGTTCCTTTCTTGAGAAGGAGTTTCTCTCGAAAGAAGTGAGTGGGAGGAAAGTAGAGCTAGACGAGGTTGTTGAACCTTCTCTTGAGTTAGAGAGTAGCGCATCACCTGAAATTGTTCCAGTGCCGCCTGCACCAACAATAGAGGAAACTAATGACAAGGATCATGAAGCTTCGGACGATGCTACTACTGAACGTCGCAGGTCGACAAGGTCCCGTGCCCCTCCTGAGTGGTACGGCAACCCTGTCTTAACTATCTTGTTAGTAGATGACAGTGAACCTGCGAACTATGAGGAAGCGATGATGAGCCCAGACTCTGAGAAATGGCTAGAGGCCATGAAATCCGAATTGGGATCCATGAGCGAAAACCAAGTATGGACTTTGGTAGACCCTCCTAGCGACCGAAAGGCCGTTGCGTGCAAATGGATCTTCAAGAATAAAACGGACATGGATGGTAATGTTACCGTCTATAAAGCACGGATTGTAGCGAAAGGTTTT
This sequence comes from Avena sativa, assembly GCA_916181665.1. Classification (NCBI taxonomy): domain Eukaryota; kingdom Viridiplantae; phylum Streptophyta; class Magnoliopsida; order Poales; family Poaceae; genus Avena; species Avena sativa. The sequence goes on from OV702284.1 coordinate 386,066,881, forward strand.
TGACAAGTTCAAGGTGTTGACTACGATGAGACTTTCTCTCCCGTAGCGATGTTTAAGTCCATTCGGATTTTATTAGCAATTGCTGCGTTTCATGATTATGAAATATGGCAAATGGATGTCAAGACTGCGTTCCTCAATGGCAACATTGATGAAGAGTTGTATATGATGCAACCCGAAGGTTTTGTTGATCCTAAGGATGCTGATAAAGTATGCAAACTTGAGCATTCCATTTATTTACTAAAGCAAGCATCTTGGAGTTGGAACCTTCGTTTTGATCAAGTGATCAAGAGCTTTGGATTTGTTCCAAATTGCTACAAAGCTTGTATCTACAAAAAAGTGAGTGGGAGCTCAGTGACATTTCTGGTACTATATGTGGATGACATATTGATTATTGGAAATGATATTAACATGCTTAACGATGTGAAGAGTTATTTGAACAAATGTTTTTCAATGAAACACCTAGGGGAAGCTGCTTATATATTGGGCATCAAAATCTATAGAGATAGACAAAGACGCCTGATAGCTTTAAGCCAGAGTACATACCTAGACAAAGTTCTGAAAAGGTTCAGAATGGATAAGGCAAACAAAGGTTCAGTGCCTATGTTGTCAGGTAAGACATTGAGCAAGGCTCAGTGTCCAGCTATGGTAAATGATAGAGAAGCTATGAGCAAAGTGCATTATGCCTCGGCCATAGGTTATATCATGTATGCCATGCTGTGTACTAGACCGGATGTGTCCAATGCTCTTAGTTTGACGAGCAGGTACCAAAGTGATCCAGGAGTGGAACACTGGAAAGCCGTGAAGAACATCCTAAAGTACCTAAATAGGACAAAAGAAATGTTCTTAGTCTATGGGGGTGATGAACAACTCGTCGTAAAAAGTTACGTCGATGCTAGTTTCGACACCGACAAGGATGATTCTAAATCTCAGACAGGATACGTTTATATTTTGAATGGAGGAGCTGTGAGCTGGAGAAGTTGCAAGCAAAGCGTGATCGCGGGATCTAAAGTAGAAGCGGAATACATGGCTGCTGCAGAAGCATCAAGTGAAGGATTTTGGATCAGGAACTTCATCACTGAGCTTGGGGTGGTTCCAAGTGCATTGGACCCACTGGAGATATTGTGTGACAACACTGGCGCCATAGCACTCGCTAAGGAACCAAGATATCATCCAAATACCAAGCATATCAACCGCAAGTTTCATATAATCCGAGATTATATAGCAGATGGAGATCTGAAGATTAGCAAAGTACATACAGATCTGAATGTCGCAGATCCATTGACTAAACCTCTTCCACGTGCAAAACATGATCAGCACCTTAGTGCCATGGGTGTGAGATTGTTGCCAAATGTAAACTAGATTATTGACTCTAGTGCAAGTGGGAGACTGTTGGAATTATTCCCTAGAGGCAATAATAAAGATGTTATTATTATAATTCTTGTTCATGATAAAGTTTATATTCCATGCTAGAATTGTATTAAGCGGAAACTTTAATACTTGTGTGGTTTGTGAACAACACCGTGTCCCTAGTATGCCTCTATGGACTAGCTCATTGATTAATGATGGTTAAGGTTTCCTAACCATAGACATGAGTTGTCGATTAATAATGAGATCATATCATTGGGAGAATGACATGATGGACATACCCAAACTGAGCGGAGCAATTAGATCGTGTCATCGTGTTCATCTTTGCGAATCTTTTCTTATGTCAAATATTGTATTCCTTAGACCATGAGATAATACAACTCCCTGGTATCGGAAGAAAGCTTTGAGGTCATCAAACGTCATCCTATGAGAGGGTGATTATAAAGCTGTCTCTCAGGTGATCGGAAAGTACCTGTTGGGTTGTATGTATCGAGATGGGATTTGTCCCTCCCAAGTCGGAGAGATATACTTCGGGCCCACTCGGTAATCGATATCAACACTGCTTGCAAGCATGTGATTAAGGAGTTGATCACAAAGTGATATCGGATTACGGAACGAGTAAAGTACTTGTTGTGAACGAGATTGAACTAGGTATGACGGTACCGACGATCAAATCTCGGGCAAGTAAAATATCGCGAGACGAAGGGAATATATATGGGATTGACTGAATCCTGGCATCGTGGTTCATCCGATATGATCATCGATGAATGTGTGGGAGTCAATATGGGTTTCCAGACCCCACTGTTGATTATTGATATAAGATCATTTCTGCATATTCTCGAACCCGAAGGGTCACACACTTAACATGTCTCGACGCTAGGATAGATTGGATAATTGGTTTATGAGTTTTTGTTCGGAGTCTCGGATGGGATCCGGGATATCACGAGAGGTTCCGGAATGGTCCGGAGAATAAGATTCATATAAGGCAGTGCAGTTTTTGGAGTTCGGAATTCTTTCGGGTTAATCGGTATTATACCGGAAGCTTCTAGAACCTTCCGTAGGGGGGCCAACGTGGCCCCACCTGCCGGGAGGGGGCATGGGCCTATGAGGGAGTGCCCTGGCCGCATCGGGCCAGGGGCACAAGGCCCCATAGGGCCCAGCCGGCCAACCTATGGCAAAACCCTAGGGGAGCTTCTAGAAGGGGGGGAACTTGCCCCCCACTCCTCCCTCCTTGGCCGCCGGCCCTAGGGCTTGGGGGAGGGGAAAGGGCTGGCCACCCACCCCTCTATATAAACAGGGCTGGGGGCGCACCCCCTCACACACCTCCTCCTCAAGCCCTAGCCGCCCTGCTGCCCTCCTCTCTCTCTCCCTCCAAACTGCGCGTAGGCGAAGCCCTGCTGCAGAAACTCTCCACCACTTGCACCGCGCCGTCGCGTTGTAGATCCAATCTGTCTCTCCACCATACTTGTTGGACCGAGGAAGGAGGAGACGTTGAGGTGCCGGACGTGTGCATCTCTCGAAGGCATCGCCACTTGCGGTGATAGATCAGATCGGATCGCGAGGAGGAGAAGCGAGTACGACTACATCACCCACGTTCCGACGAACGTTCCGCTGTGCGAATCTTCAAGGGTATGAAGATCTCATCTAATACCTCTTGTTGTTTGCATCTCCTAGATTAGATCTTGGCTTTCCCGTTCGCATCCGTAGAATTTTTTTGATTTACTATGCTGCGAAACCCTTCAACATGCACTCTTTTCTCGTTCCCGTGATATAACATTCTAGTGATCAAATCACTTGCTTGCAAGCTAATCAATGTGATATCACCAAGAGGGCCGAGAGTATATCTATCCGTCATCGGGATGAACAAATTCCACTCTCGATCCATGGGCCTCAACATAACACTTTGTTAGTTCTGAATCCATCTTTATAATCACCCTGTTACGGTGTGACGTTTGATGTTATCAAGAAACTCTTCCGGTGTTAGTGATTGACATGATCTCATGGTCTAAGGATTAGGATCACTTCGTAAGTTGTTATAGCAATATAAACTCAATGACTTTGATCGTAATGCTATACTTCGGATGAATGTTCATCACACCATTACACTAATGTTGTGATCCCGTTGTTAACAACATCCAATGTCCATGATCAGGAAACCTTGATCATGTTAATCAACGAGCTAGTTTATGAGAGAGGCATAACTAGGAACTTTCTGTTTGTTTATTAAACACACATGTATTAACGTTTCCGTATTAATACAATTATAGCATGCAAAATAAACTTCTATCATATACTTGGAATACACATAATAAACACTTTATTATTGCCTCTCAGGGCATATTCCCTTCAGTCTCCCACTTGCACTAGAGACAATAATCTAGTTACATAGTGATAAATCTAACACCCATCGAGTTCTGGTGTTGATCATGTTTTGCTCTAGGGAGAGTTTTAGTCAACGGATCTGCTACATTGAGATCCGTATGTACTTTACAAATGTTTATATCTCCATCCTTGACATGCTCGCGGATGGAGTGAAACCGGCGCTTAATATGCTTGGAATGCTTGTGAGACCTTGGCTCTTTGGCATTGGTAATGGCACCATTGTTGTCACAATAGATCACCATTGGGTCCAACGCGCTTGCAACCACAGCTAGTTCGGATATGAACTCCTTCATCCAAACTGCTTCCTAAGCCGCTTCTGAAGTAGCAACATATTCGGCCTCCGTTGTTGATCCCGCCACCACAGGTTGTTTGGAACTTCTCCAACTAACCGCTCTGCCATTCATGAGAAATACGTATCCGGATTGAGATTTAGAGTCATCCGGATCGGTGTCAAAGCTAGCGTCGACATAACACTTAGCGACCATCTCTTCTTCACCTCCGTATACAAGAAACATATCCTTATTTCTTCGCAAGTACTTAAGGATATTCTTGACCGCTATCCAGTGTTCCGAACCTGGATCCGATTAGTACCTACTAGTCAAACTAATAGCATGTGCCACATCCGGTCTTGTACATAGCATGGCGTACATTATAGAGCCTATGGCTGAAGCATAGGGGACCTTGTCCATTATCTCTCTTTCTTCCGCCGAAGCCGGACTTTGAGTCTTACTCAATGTCTTGCCTTGCAACATAGGTAAGAACCCCTTCTTACTTAAGTCCATTTTAAACTTCTTTAAAATCTTATCAATGTATGTACTTTGCGATAGCCCTATTAGGCGCCTAGATCTATCTCTATAGATCTTTATGCCTAATATGTATGACGCTTCACCTAGGTCCTTCATTGAAAATTTGCTGTTTAGATAACTTTTAACACTGTTTAAAAGATCTATATCATTTCCGATCAATAATATGTCATCCACATATAATATCAGAAATGCCACATTGCTCCCACTCACTTTCTTGTAAATACAAGCTTCTCCATAAGTTTGGACAAATCCAAACTCTTTGATCACCTCATCAAAGCGGAGGTTCCAACTTCGTGATGCTTGCTTCAATCCATAGATGGATCGCTGAAGCTTGCACACCTTGTTAGCATCCTTAGGATAGACAAAACCCTTTGGTTGTATCATATACAACTCTTCTTCAATATTACCATTGAGAAACATGGTTTTGACATCCATCTGCCATATCTCATAATCGAAATATGCAGCAATTGCTAACATAATCCTAACTGACTTTCGCATCGCTACGGGAGAAAATGTCTCATCGTAGTCAACTCCTTGAATTTGTCGAAACCCCTTTGCGACAAGTCGAGCTTTATAGACAGTTACATTACCATCAGCATCAGTTTTCCTTTTGAAAATCCATTTGTGCTCCACGGCCTTTCGGTCGTGAGGTAATTCCACCAAGTTTCAAACTTGATTTTCATACATGGATTCCATCTCGGATTTCATGGCTTCTAACCATTTGTTGGAATCCGGGCTCATCATCGCTTCTTCATACGTCGCAGGGTCATCATTTTCATCAACTATGGAATTCATGACAGGATTTCCGTACAGCTCGGGAGCTGCATGTGTCCTGCTAGACCTGCGAGGTTCGCTAGTACTCTCTTTCGGAGTTTCATGATCATTATCATTAGTTCCCTCTTCAACAGGTGAAGCCAACTCTGGAACAACTTCCGGTGCTGCGCTACTCGCCATACTTTGAAGAGAAGGTTCAATAACCTCTTTGAGTTCTACCTTCCGACTACTCACACCTTTCGCGAGAAACTCTTTCTCTAGAAAGGATCCATTCTTGTCAACAAAACCTTGCCCTCGGATCTGTGATAGAAGGAATACCCAATAGTTTCCTTCGGGTATCCTATGAAGACGCATTTTTCCGCTTTGGGTTCGAGTTTATCCGGTTGAAGTTTCTTCACATAAACATCGCATCCCCAAACTTTAAGAAATGACAGCTTAGGTTTGTTTCCAAACCATAATTCATACGGTGTCTTTTCAACGGATTTAGGTGGTGCCCGATTTAAAGTGAATGCAACAGTTTCTAGTGCATAACCCCAAAATGAAAACGGCAAGTCCGTCAGAGACATCATAGATCGGACCATATCTAATAAAGTACGATTACGACGTTCCGACACACCATTTCGTTGTGGTGTTCCGGCAGGCTTGAGTTGTGAAACAATTCCACACTCTTTCATGTGAGTGCTAAACTCGTAACTTAGATACTCACCTCCACGGAAAGACCGTAGAAATTTGATCTTTCTATTACGATGATTTTCCACTTCATTCTGAAATTCCTTGAACTTTTCAAAGGTTTCAGACTTATGTTTCATCAAGTAGATATAACCGTATCTACTTAAATCATCCGTGAAAGTAACAAAATAATGATATCCACCTCGCGCCGACACACTCATTGGACCACATACATCAGAATGTATGATTTCCAATAAATCTGTCGCCCGTTCCATTGAACCGGAAAACGGCGTTCTAGTCATCTTACCCATAAGGCATGGCTCACATGTATCAAATGATTCAAAACAAGTGATTCCAAAATTCCATCTGAATGGAGTTTCTTCATGCGTTTAACGCCAATATGACCTAGACGGCAGTGCCACATATATGCGGATATATCATCATTAAGTTTAATCCTTTTAGCATCAACATTATGAATATGTGTAACATTATCATCGAGATCTAATAGAAATAAACCATTCATCATCGGTGCATGACCATAAAAGATTTCATTCATATAAATGGAACAACCATTGTTCTCGGATTTAAATGAATAACCACTTCGCATCAAACACGATCCAGATACAATGTTCATGCTCAGTGCAGGCACCAGATAACAATTATTTAAGTTTATAACTAATCCCGACGGCAAATGGAGAGGCATCGTTCCGACGGCGATCACATCAACGCTTGATCCATTGCCGACACGCATCTTGACCTCACCCCTTGCTAGCGGTCGCTTGTTCCGCAGCCCCTGATTCGAGTTAAAAATATTAGCAACTGAACCGGTATCAAATACCCACGTGCTACTGCGAGCACTAGTCAAGTACACATCAATAACATGTATATCATATATACCTTTGTTTGCCTTGCCGGCCTTCTTGTCTGCCAAATACTTGGGGCAGTTGCGCTTCCAGTGGACATTCCCCTTACAATAGTAGCACTCGGTATCAGACTTAGGTCCAACTCGGGGTTTCTTTTCAGGCACGGCAACCGGCTTGCCGCCCTTACTTCCCTTCCGTTTTCCTTTCTTGTCTTTCTTGAAACCAGTGTTCCTATTGATCATCAACACTTGATGTTCCTTTTTGATCTCCACTTCTGCAGTTTTAAGCATTGACAGAAGCTCGGGGAGAGACTTCTTCATGGCTTGCATATTATAGTTCATCACAAAGCTCTTATAGCTAGGTGGCAGAGACTGCAGAACACGATGGATGCCTAAGTCAATGGGAATCGTTATTCCCAAGGACACAAGCTTATCGGCGTAACCCGACATCTTGAGTACATGCTCACTAACGGAGCTGTGCTCTTCCATCATGCCGCTAAAGAACTTTTCTGAAGCATTGTAGCTCTCTACAGCAGCATGTGTGTCGAAAATCATTTTCAACTCACCCATTGTATCAAATGCATTGCCATTTTCGAAACGTTTTCGAAGTTCCGGCTCTAGCCCATACAATATGCCGCAATGAACTAAGTTGTGGTCCTCCTGACGAGTCTGATAGACATTCTTCTCCTCGTCAGGGGCATCCTCAAAAGGTGGGGAGCCTAGTGGCGCTTCTAGCACGTATTGCTTTTGTGCAGCAGAGAGGAGAATCCTCAAATTCATGGCCCATTCGGTAAAGTTGCTACCGTTCGTTGCAAGTTTATCTTTCTCCATGAACACATTGAAATTAAAAGCAGGTGGTGCCATCTACAACAGAATTTGTAAAGTTTAGACTAAGTGTATGATAGATTGAGTTCAACTAATCCATATTACGAATGAACTCCCACTCAAAAACGACATCCCTCGTGCCTTTTTGGTGATTACATGAACCAAATCCACTATACCAAGTCCGATCATCACGTGAGTCGGTATAGCTTCAAAGGCGAGCATCAAATGGGCATCATATCTACTATATGACTCATGCTTAACCTTTCGGTCCGTGTTCTGAGGCCATGTCTGTACATGCTAGGCTCGCCAAGTTAGAACCTTAGTATTCGCGTGTGTAACTATTTTACACCCGAAATATGGTCGTGGATCCAAGAACACCCGATCATCACGTGATGTCTTGGAGCGACGAAACATAATCGGTGCATACTAAAGGAAGAACACATTCTTATCTTGATATTTAAATGAGGGATCATCTTATTATGCTAACAAAGCGCTAAACAAGCAATATAAGATGCTATCAAACATCACATGTTTATTAGTGGAATAATATGGTTCCCGCATATGATCTCTATCATGTGCATCGTGGTATGATCACTATCATACTTATATGTGTAATTCCAAGGTCTATGGAGATTACACGTTATGTATGTTGTAAGAGTATCATCTCATACTTCTACTTACAACATCACCATATCATAACACTAGCCCAGCAACAATCTAAACTAGACGCCTCTAATTTATCCATTGCAAGTTTTACATGGCTTAGGGCTTTCGAGATAGAACCGTTCTTACCTACGAACATGAAGCACAACGAGGATAACCAAATTGTTGACAACTCGTTGCAAAATATATATTGACTATAGTAGGAGAGACAGACACCCGCTAGCCACTTATGCAAACTAGTTGCATGTCAAGCGTGGAACAGGTCTCATGTGCGAGGACATGTAAAGTTTGTCCGGGCCGCTTCATCCCACTATGCCACCAATATCCAAAATTACAACTAAGGAGCAACAACATGATCATCATCGACCACATACTCATATGTGTACTACCCGTGTAAAGCATCTACGCATAGATCCGGCTCTGATACGACTGTAGGGTTCGCTGCATAGAAAACAAAAAATTTCCTATGATGGGAACAACTATGTACCAAGATCTATCTACTAGATACAAACAACGGGCGGATGTATATCCGTACAGAACATACCCTTGAAGACCGACAAAGCTTAACGAGTTCAACTCGTGGTTGATGTATACGATCTCTTGCCGATCTTAAGATCGAGAGGAAGTCCTAGCGCCACAAATCAGCAGCGCATCCGTGCTCACACACACGTTCGAGGCACCGAGCAACCTCCGCCTCCTCGCTCCAGCGATGCAGCGGAAGCACAACTCTTTCTTGCCGAATATCCACCGGGAACATGTAGCTCGCTAGTCCGAGACCATGGGGGATAAATTCTAGAGGGGGAGAGAGATCCTTCACGAGGAGGTGTGAGTGAGAAGTGAGGAGAGGGATGCCTTTTATAGGAGGAGGGGGGAACCCCAAGGGGGTGGCCGGCGCATGGGGGCTGCCCCCTTGCCCTCCCCTCTTCATGTGGGTGGACACTCCACTCACAAAATTCCTTTAAATTCCCTCCACTCAAAATCCCACTCAAAATTGCCATTAAATTTCCACCAAATTTAATGCAAACTCTCATTAAATAAAACTCTTTTATTTTGTTCAGAATTTTGTCAATTACTTTAATGACAAACATTCAAAAATAACCCCTTACTATAATTCCATTTCACATGCATAACCACTTTATGCAATTTCACCCGAAAACCTGTTTCGGTATCTAGTGAAATAAATTCCTGCGCTTGTTTATTCTTTCGGCATGAAACTTTTGTTCCAATTGGATGTCAGTGTCTCTTAAGTGTGTCACCCTACGGTTCGTGAATAATGTGGACATGATCGAGACCCCTCTCGGATCAATAATCAGAAGCGGGATCTGGAGACCCATACTGACTCCCACACATTCAACGATGACTTTCTTGTGATCGTCGGAACCTTTTATGCTAGTATCTTAATCCCTTTGTTTCACGATATATTACATGTCCGAGATTCGATCATCGGTATCTCCATACCTAGTTTGATTTCATTACTGACATGCACTCTTTTCTCGTTCCCATGATATAACATTCTAGTGATCAAATCACTTGCTTGCAAGCTAATCAATGTGATATCACCGAGAGGGCCCAGAGTATATCTATCCGTCATCGGGATGAACAAATTCCACTCTCGATCCATGGGCCTCAACATAACACTTTGTTAGTTCTGAATCCATCTTTATAATCACCCTGTTACGGTGTGATGTTTGATGTTATCAAGAAACTCTTCCGGTGTTAGTGATTGACATGATCTCATGGTCTAAGGATTAGGATCACTTCGTAAGTTGTTATAGCAATATAAACTCAATGACTTTGATCGTATTGCTATACTTCGGATGAATGTTCATCACACCATTACACTAATGTTGTGATCCCGTTATTAACAACATCCAATGTCCATGATCAGGAAACCTTGATCATCTTGTTAATCAACGAGCTAGTTTATGAGAGAGGCATAACTAGGAACTTTCTGTTTGTTTATGAAACACACATGTATTAACGTTTCCGTATTAGTACAATTATAGCATGCAAAATAAACATCTATCATATACTTGGAATACACATAATAAACACTTTATTATTGCCTCTCAGGGCATATTCCCTTCAAGAAAGACATCATTTTGCTGAGAAGGAGAAAAGATACAATTGCATTAAGGTGTACTTGCATAATATAATGAACAATTGTAAGACGTGCGAATTGTAGACGTTGAAGAAAATGCACTTTTATTATGTGGATCGATGGGCAGTATGTAAGGTTTATGCGGGTCTTTTCATGAGTAGGCAGACCTCCAGCCGTCGAGCTCGCCGGTCGGTCGACCTCGCCATTCGCCGGTCGGTCGGGGACTCGGCGCCCGCCGGTCGCTGAACCTCGTCATTCGCCGCGCTCGGGGACTCGGCGCCCTCCGGTCGCTGAACCTCGCCACTCGCCGCGCTCGAGGGACTCGGCGCCCGCCGGTCGCTGGACCTCGCCACTCGTCGCGCTCAGGGACTCGGCGCCCGCCGGTCGGTGGACCTCTCCACTCGCCGCGCTCGGGGACTCGGCCCCCGCCGGTTGCTGGACCTCGCCACTCGCCGTGCTCGGGGACTCGGCGCCCGCCGGTCGCTCGACCTCGCCACTCGCCACGCTCGGCAACAACCACTACTATTTTCAGAATATACATCTCTAAAGAGCCTCAAGTCGCCTCTACAAGCCAACTCAAGCCTCGGGGACTACTCCTAGGCATACCGCGTGTACACGTGGTTCTATGACCGTGGCTCTCCATGTTCGGGGACTCGCCATCGTGGACTTGCCCTCGCGTACTCAACACGCTCGGGGACTCTCCACCGCGGACTCACCCTCGCGTTATCGACACGCTCGGGGACTCGCCACCGTGGAATCGCCCTCGCGTACTCAACGCACTCGGGGACTCGACACCGCAGACTCGCCCTCGCGTACTCAACATGCTCCGGGACTCTCCTCCGCGGATTTGCCCTTGCGTTCTCGACACGCTCGGGACTCGCCACCGCGGACTCACCCTCGCGTACTCAACGCGCTCGGGGACTCGGCGCGCTACAGATAGTGCCACTCGCCGGTCGCCCAACCTCGCCACTCAACGCGCTCGGGGACTCGGTACTCGCTGGTCGCTCGACCTCGCCACTCGCCACACTTGGGGACTCACCACCGCGGACTCGCCCTCGCGTACACAACACGCTCCGGGACTCTCCTCCGCGGGTTAGCCCTCGCGTTCTTGACACGCTCGGGACTCTCCACCACGGACTCGCCCTCGCGTACTCAACACGCTCGGGGACTCGCCACCGCGGACTCGTCCTCGCGTACTCAACGCGCTCGGGGACTCGGCGCGCTACAGACAGCGCCACTCGCCGGTCGCCCAACCTCGCCACTCAGCGCGCTCGGGGACTCGGCACTCGCCGGTCGCTCGACCTCGCCACTCGCCACACTCGGGGACTCGACATGGTCCTCGTTCGGGGACTCACCGCAACTGGCGGCTTCACCGACACCCTGCGTCTTTCGCCGACCCATCATCACCGACTGGCTCACGCCGACCGCCTCCCGCTTCACGGTTCTTTTCTCTGTTCAGGAGCTCGTCGCCGATTCGCCACGACCCATCATCAAGACTCTCCGCGCCCTGCCTCAAGCCCGTGTCGAATCGACAACGCGCTCGGGGACTACTGATGGGTAATACCAATCGGGGTATACCCACGAAGCGGAGTCGCCGGCTGGATCAAGACGACTGAAACCTAGCCCTAAGCGGGTCGATTCGCCCAATACGGCGACTGGCGCATGCTGGACCCAGACGAGTGGAGCCGACCGGAGGCCCAAGACGGCGACTTCAATACAAAGCCCACCAAATACTTGTAAACCCTAACTGGCTGCATATATAAAGCCACCAGGGGCACCCCCACGGGGTATCTACTCCCACATTAGATTAGATCTAGTCTCTCCCTCTGCCTACGGCAGCTCCCTTGTAAACCAATCTATGATCATATACTGGATTCATTGCAGGACGTAGAGATCCTCCATCGAGGGGACGTGAACCTGGGTACATCGTGTGCCAATCTCGCTCCTGGATTCTCCTACGTCGCCTTTCTCCCTCTACGTAAGCTACCCCCAGTAGCATCTGCCGTGCAATACCACGACACGAACCGTAGGGTGACACACTTAAGAGACACCGACATCCAATTGGAGCAAAATTTTCATGCCGAAAAGAATAACAAGCGCAGGAATTTATTTCACTAGATATTGAAACAGGTTTTCGGGTGAAATTTCATAAAGTGGTTATGCATGTGAAATAGAATTCTAGCAAGGGTTATTTGTGAATGTTTGTCATTAAAGTAATTGACAAAATTCTGAATAAAATAAAAGAGTTTTATTTAATGAGAGTTTGCATTAAATTTGGTGGAAATTTAATTGCAAGTTTGAGTGGGATTTTGAGTGGAGGGAAATGAAGAGGTTTTTGTGAGTGGAGTGTCCACCCACATGAATGAAGGAGGGGAGGGGGTGCCCCCCCTCCTATAAAAGGAACCCATCTCCCTCTCTCTCACTTACACCTCCTCGTGAAGGATCTCTCCCCCTCTAGAATTTATCCCCCATGGTCTCGGACTAGCGAGATACATGTTCCCGGTGGCTATTCGGCAAGAAAGAGTTGTGCTTCCGCTGCATCGCTGGAGCGAGGAGGCGGAGGTTGCTCGGTGCCTCGAACGTGTGTGCGAGCACGGATATGCTGCTGATTTGCGGCGCTAGGACTTCCTCTCGATCTTGAGATCGGCAAGAGATCGTCTACATCAACCACGAGTCGAACTCGTTAAGCTTTGTCGGTCTTCAAGGGTATGTTCTCTACGGATATATATCCGCCCGTTGTTTGTATCTAGTAGATAGATCTTGGTACATAGTTCCCATCGTAGGAAATTTTTGGTTTTCTATGCTGCGAACCCTACACAAACTACCCCGCACATAAGACCAACCCTCCCGTCATGATCGCTGTCGCGCGCTCTGCCGCGGTAGAGACCCCTTCTGTTTTTCCTGTCGCGGCAGCTCCCGTGCCTGCTCCTCCTGCCGTGGAAGCACCCGCGCCCTCTTCCTCTACTGCGGCAGCCACGCCACCTTTCTCCTCTGCCGCGGCAGCGCTCACACCCTCCTCTGACACGGCAGCATCTCTCCCTATCTCCTCTGCCGCGACAGAGTTCTCCCTTCTACCGTCCGACAATTCTCTGACCTCCTCCACACCATCTTCTCCCTCGCCTACACCACCTCCAATTCCTCCCAATGTTGTTCCCACAACCATTACCGAGAACGATCGCGTTATGTGTACTCGCGGCAAACGAGGTTTTCACATTCCTCATCGCCTTCTAAATCTTTCTGCGACCACCACTACCACACCTATTTCCCCAATCCCAACAACCTACAAACGTGCTCTTCTCGACCCTCTCTGGCATTCTGCTATGCGAGAGGAATTTGGTGCTCTCCTCCAAAACAACACATGTCTCTCGTTCCCAAACCCTCCGACGCCAATGTTGTTTCTGGTAAATGGGTCTTCCGTCATAAATTTCACTCGGATGGCACTCTCGCTCGTTATAAAGCTCATTGGGTATGTCGTGGTTTCTCCCAGCAGCATGGGATTGACTTCGATGAAACCTTTTCTCATGTCGTCAAACCCAGCACCATTTGTATAGTTCTTAGTCTCGTTGTTTCTTCTTCCTAGCCCATTCGCCAGCTTGATGTCAAAAATGTTTTTCTTAATGGCACTCTCAACGAAACTATCTACTGTCAACAACCCTCCGAATTTGAGAACTCCTCCACTCCCGATTTTGTCTGTCTCCTTCACAAGTCTCTTTATGGTCTAAAACAGGCTCCTCGCGCCTGGTTTCATCGCTTTGCCTCTTTCATTCAAACCATCGGCTTCACTCCTTCAAAATCTGAATCTTCTTTATTTCTCTTTCATTCCCACGAACACACGGCTTATCTTCTCCTTTACGTTGATGACATTGTTCTCACTGCCTCCTCTGACTCCTTACAACAAATCATCTTGTCTCTTCATACTGAATTTTCTATAACTGATCTCGGACCTCTACATCATTTTCTTGGTGTCACCGCCTCTCGTACTCCCACCTCTCCTTTTCTTTCTCAGCGTCAGTATATTCTTGATTTAATCTCTCGCGCCGGGATGACTGATTGTCAGCCTTCCCGTACACCTGCTGATGTTGGTTCTAAACTTTCTGTCGACGGTGAACCTGTCTCTGATCCTACTTTCTATCGCAGTCTCACTGGTGCTCTCCAGTATGCTACTTTAACACGTCCAGAAATATCGTACTCTATTCAACAATCCTATCTTTCGTGCATGATCCTCGTGTCCCTCTTCTCTCTCATGTCAAACGCATTCTTCGTTATATCAAAGGAACTCTTGACCATGGTCTTCTCATAAATTCTTCCTATCCAACAAGCTTGGCAGTTTATTCTGATGCAGACTGGGCTGGTTGCCCCGACACTCGATGATCCACATCCGGTTTTTGTGTTTATTTGGGGAATAATCTTGTTTCTTGGTCATCTAAAAGGCAGGTCATGGTCTCCAGGTCCTCTGCTGAAGCCGAATACAGAGCTGTTGCACACTCTATCGCCGAAGCCGTCTGGATTCGTCAACTTCTTGCCGAGCTTCATCGACCACTTAAGCGCGCCACCATTGTCTACTGTGACAATATCTCTGCCGTCTACATGGCCAGCAACCCCGTCCAGCATCGTCGAACCAAGCGCATTGAGATAGATATTCATTTTGTCCGTGAGAAGGTGGCTCTCGGCGAGGTTCGCGTTCTTCACGTACCGACCAGTGCTCAGTTTGCTGACATCTTCACAAAGGGGCTACCTACTGCACCCTTCTGCGATATTCGGTCCAGTCTCAACGTCGTCGAGCCAGACGTTGCCACTGCAGGGGGGTATTAGCGATTTATTCTTGTTGTAATCAGTTTGGACTCTTAGGTCAGTTCGGCTCTAAACCCTAGCTGGTTTTATCCCTCATATATACCCATGTAATCTCTACACAATACAAGTTATTATTCTTCCCAAATATCAGGATGCAGACAACGAAATGCAGCTTGGAGAACCATTTGGTCAAACAACATTAATCTTACTCTTTGGGCTAAAAACAAAGCTCCAGATTATCATCGATTTGCAATGACCAGAACTTGCATAAGCATACACATCGTGACATCAAATACGGCTTGTGAGCAACCAATGCTCCTAGCTAGAGACAATTCCTCTTTATTTCTTCCATGATAATAGAACAAATATGCGATAAAACACAGTGCCCTCAACAACAAAACTATAACTGAGAAAAGAAAGAACGGAAATCCCTACGCCCAGTACAGATCCCAACAAAACACCAGTTACATGCAAGAATCGGAAGCTATCACATCAGCTGCACGATCACTACCGTTACATACTCTGTACAACGACTACATAATTAATGAAAACCAGCACAAGACGGTCCCAGAGACAGAAAACCACAACTCCTACAGTCCTACCGAGATACGGCGGTATCGATCAGAGTGTGTCCTGCATGCACGTACGGCCACTCTCCAAGGCTCCAACTGCATGCAGACACGCAGAGTCTGATGATCTCTAGAGGTCGTGTGCTGCGAAGAAGGCCTCCAGGTCGGCCCCGGCGTAGAATCCTCTCGACCGCCGCGCGACGAGCGCCGACGCCGACACCACGGGCCGCCGCTTCCTGGGCGCGGGAGGGCACTCCCCGATCGTCCCCGCGCCGGCCACTTGCGCGCCGCGCCTCGGGGTGTGGCAGCCTTCGACGGCCTGCTCCTTCTCGGCGCCGATGTCCCGGCGCGCGTCGTCCTCACCGCGGCATTCCTCGAGTTGGAGCCCCATGGCGATGGCAATGGCAAGCAGAGACGGCTGGCTGCGTGGTATCGTGCGTAGGAGAGAAGCAGTGCGAGCGGTTATATAGGCCAAGACGTGCCGGGGCGTCAGGCGCGCGCGGCCGTGCGGGGCGGTAGTAGTGGAGTAGTGGGGAGGGAGATCGTGGCCTCGTGGGAGAGCGGAGCGGTCGCCGAGGTTGACCGGGCGGTGCGCGCGCGCGCGGCCAAGGGCAGTTTGGCAGTTGGAAGAAGATCGATCCCAGAACGAGAAGCGGCCTCTGGTCGGCTCACAAGTTGCGACGAATTTATGCCAAGATTGATGAGTCCAGTAACGTACGCCCGTTGCGCCACACAATTAACCTCGCTCATTGGTTCATTTCATTTCCCCGTCTGTCCGGTTGCTTTTGGGTAACGTTTACCTCGTTCCTTCTTGATCTTTAAGCGACTTTATATTACTCAACGATGGTTACATTCTCTCATTGATGGTAACATTTATTTTCGCTGAGCTACAGTACAATTTGATAGAATCCGCTACAGTCGTGGGAAGCACAATGGTACAGATATACCCGTGACCTGATTTGTTTTTTTTTTCAGCGTAACATGTTTATGTTGGGCTTAGATTTTCTTTCGCACAGTGAACACTCGTTCTGGCACGGTACTAGCGTGGCTTACTAGTCCAAATAAAAGAGGCCTGCTAAGAGAATCTCCACTCACATTCTCGGAAGGACCTCTCAAAGCCGTTTTTTCTAAGGAAAATTATATGGATCACCCGGACGATGGGGGTTTTCATCGTCCTCCTCCTCCCAAAATCGCCCCAATTTTCATTTTTGCTGTAAAACGGCCTGTTTTTACTACATATGTCCCTGTTTTTGCTTCCGAAGCAAAAAAAACCGTTTTAAAAATAGAACGTCTCGCTGGAGACCTCGTCGGAGATCATGCAGCAAAAAAATTGTGCTAATGCAGCAAAACCGACTTCGTCGGAAACTTTTTTTGCTGCATGGTCTCCGGCGAGGGTCATCAACGAGTTGTTTCCGACGATGTCTCCGGCGAAGACGGTTTTGCTGCATTAGCACAATTTTTTGCTACATGGTCTCCGGCGAGGTCTCTGGTGAGGTCTCCGGCGAGACGTTCTATTTTTAAAACAAACCTTTTTTTTTGCTTCGGAAGCAAAAGCGGGGACATATGCAGCAAACGCGGGATGTTTTGCAGCAAACGGACACGTGTCAGCACGGGAAGCAGGACGATGGAAGCTCTCCCATCGTTCGAGGGACGCCTAGCAGTTTCCTTTTTCTAACCCAGACAGCAAAATTTCGCCCAGCGTAATATTCTCTCATTGATGGTATAACATTTTTCAGCATAACATGTTTATGTTGGGGCTTAGATTTCGTTTCGTACACCAAAAACTCGGTCTGCCCGATAAGCGTGGCTTACTAGGCCAAATAAAGAAGTCTATTAAGGCCTTAAATACTAAAGTTTCAAAATCTGATCATTTCAAATATCTAAAAGAAATTAAAAATTGTAAAAATATTGTATAAAAACCGAAAAATAATTCCAGAAAGAAAACAGAAAAAATGGAAAAACAAAAACAGAAAAAAAAAGAAACAGAAAGAGAATAAAATGTGAGCTGGGCCGGCCAGGCCGGCCATACCAAGCATGGTGGGTGTGCTTCGCGCGGTAACGAACGACCTAGTCAATGTATAGGAATTCACCCACCGCCTTGGTCGGTGCCTAGGGGGCGCTGCACACCATTGGTTCGGTTTGGGCCAGTCCCATTACCTGGTTCGGTTCCCCGGGGGATTGAATCCCCCGGATCGATCGACGCGCTGCGTGTGTATGGCCCATCGAACCTTATCTTCTATGTATAATATGTTTTTTCTTCCGCTCGCTTCTGTTGCTTTTCTTCTCCGTACAACATGTCTCCACGCGCACAGCTTGCTCGCCTCCCGTCTTCCATCTCATGCGGCGCTGCCCGCCTGAAGGTCGCGCTGCCGCCCACCACCTGTAGCTCGCGCCCCCGCGCTTCCCCAACAGATCCCCGCAGGCCTGCCCTCCTCTGCTGGTCGCCGGAGCGGTTCCACAGCTTTCTCGCTGGAGCCATGCAGGCCGCCGCCGGCCGCCGCCGCACGTGCGCCACCGCGTACCCCCGGTCTCAACCCTCAGCTACGACTCACTGCCCCTCGCCGGAGCTGCGCCCGCCGGAGCGCCGTCTCCGTGCCCTCTCCAGAGCTGCGTCTCGCCGCCTTCCTACCCCTCGCCGGAGCGCCGACTGATGCATCTACCTAGAGCTACACGAACACCACCTGCGTTGCTATCGGAGGCCACGAAGGCTGCTACCTACCGCCACCGACCATGCTACCTACGGCATCGAGGTTTGCTACATGGGGTTGGCGGTGCTGTTACCTACTGCCACCGCTGTTGCTACCTACGACGTTGAGGTTTGCTACATGGGGTTGGCAGCGTTGCTACGTGTGACCGACGGTGGTGCTACAAGCGTGTCTGGGGGTTTGCTATAATGTGTCCGATGAGATCGGATTTGCTATCATATGATTTTTTGCTACATACCGTTATGCTACATCAACATAATCATCTTGCTACATCCGTTTTTTGATTTTGCTACAAAAGCGCAATTTTTTTACTACGCAGTCTCCGGCGAAAGGCTCCGGCGAAGTTGGTTTTGCTACATTAGTACTTTATTTTGCTACACGGGCGCCGCCGAGGTCTCCGGCGAACTCTCCGGCAAGATCTAGTATATTTTTTTATTTTTGTGTTGAACCGTTTTTTGTTACAGTGGCAAAAGCGGGGCATATGTAGCAAAAGCAGGTCTGAGTGTAGCAAAAGAGGGATTTGGATGGACACGTGTCAGCACTAGGACCCAGGGGTTTTTATCCCCCGGGGGGACGCGTAGCACTGTCCCTTTTCTATTTGGGTTTTCTGTCTTGTTTCCTGTTCTGTTTTTTTGCCTGGTTATCCTTTTTTCTTCCTTTTTTAATTTTAATTAATATATATATATATATATAATATTCATATTCGAAATTTGTTCAGATTCGAAAATCATTCAAATTCAAAAAATATTCAAAACTAAAATTTTGTTTAAAATTTAAAAGTTGTTCAATTTTTTTTTTAAAATTATGTTTTGAATTAGTACATTTCTAAAAATGTTCAAATTTAAAAAATAACTTGTTTGGAAAATGTTTAGTTTTTGTAAAAGATATCAAGATTGTGAAAATCAATAAAAGCAAATAGAAAAGAATACTAGAAAAAAGCAGAAAATTAGGAAGGAAAAAGAAAATGCCAGTGCGGGCCAGGCCAACACACGGGTTGGGGTGCGGCTCGACGGCGTCCTGGTCACACTGGTCGGTGGACAGGAGCTCCAATCACAAGCATTGGGGTCATGGTTGCTATGCTCGAAACATAGTTAGTTAAATAATTAGCTAGAGTGGCTATTAGCGTCGAAAGTGTTTCCTTTGATTATATAGGGACATATTGCAGTTGATGCTACAATAAGAAATTTGTCTTAAGATAGAGTTTGTTCTTTTTTATTTGTCTTAAGATAGTGTCTTCGAAAGTGTTTTTTATTTTTTCTTTGTTGAAAAGATTTTTTCACGTTAAATCCAATGTTTCCGAGTGTGATTTCGTGTTTGTTCTTTGTTATTTACTCGTTGCATTTATAGAAAGCTGATTATTTTTTCAATAATCAAGATTCTATTCGACAAGCATATATTATAATTAAAGGTCCAAAGCATACATTATTATTAAAGGTCCACTCCAAGAATATTAACAAGCATTTAAGGAAAGGTTAATTGGTGGAAGAGCTCGTTCCTTCAACCTTTTCGATTTCATAAACTTCATTGGATTGATATAGTCCGAAGCCTGGTAGAAAATAATTTTATTTCAGATTTTGAAGGTATGTATGTCTCTTTTATCCAAAATCCAAACTTCGTTGTGAATGATTATAGGTTTGTAAGATCAAGTGTTATCGCTCAGTTATATGTACTATGTTGGCACAGCCTTTCTTGTGTCAAACTTTTTTATGAAGGTGGACTTGGGTTCAGGATTTGTTTTCATAATTTTTCCGCACATGTTAGAGATGCACGAATTTGGAGAAATATACAAAATTAGGATTCAAACCTCCAACCAAGCAATCAACCAACAGCCTAAGCACTCCGCCATTAAAGTATATCCTAATCCAATTCATGAATATGATTTACTTGTTATTGAACAGTAATGTAAAGGATTTTTTTTCTAATTTGATCAAAATTTTCGTCCTAGATTATTTTTTCTTACCTGAAAGGATACGGATGTCGCCTAGAGGGGGGGGGGTTTGAATAGGCGATTAAAACTTTTACTAGCGGAATAAAACTAGTGTTTACTTTGTTAAGCATAACCTAGAACAACTAAGGTTCACCTATGTGCACCAACAACTTATGCTAAGCAATACAAGCAACAAAGTGATAGCAAGATATATATTACTTCAAGCACGACGGCTATCACAATGTAAAGTGCATAATTAAAGAGCTCGGGTATAGAGATAACCGAGGCACGTGGGGACACCGATATTTTACCGAGTTCCTCCCAACATGGAGTACGTCTCGTTTGGAGAGGGGGTGGTATCTAACCACCTACGCCACAAAATGCCTCCCTTATTCTCCGGTGAATCTCACCCCAATGGGATCGATCCACGCTTCCACTATTGGTGCACTTGTCGGTGGCAACCGGAACCTCTCACAAGGTTGGGCCACTTCTCCACAATTTAATTGGAGGCTCCCAACAAACGCCACCAAGGCCACAATTCCACCAAGGCTACAAACCGTCTAGGGTTCCAAGAACCCAAGAGGGACAAGCTCCAATGAGTTACTCAAACCAAATCCTCCGAGGAGAACTCAAACCGATGCACCGAATGCAAATGGCAAGAACACCACAAAGGTGCTTAAATCCCTCACTCTCAAGTTCCAACAAAGCTACTAAAGCTATTGGGGGAACAAGAAAGGAGGAATCAAAGAGAGACACAAAATCCCCCAAAATCTAGATCCCCAAAGATGCACTCACAAAGAGATGAATCGGTTAGGTCAAAACGCGAATCTAGATCTCCTCTCTCTTCCACTCAAATATGGGCAAGAATCATCGAAGGAAAAAGATTAGGCAAGCTTCAAGATCTAGAGCAAGTGTGGACAAAGCTTAGCCTAATAGGTGAGGAAGAAGCAACTCAAACTAAAAACGGGCAAAGCATATTTAAAGGGCTAGGCAAAATCTGCCCGTTGGGGCATTTTTTTCTGAACGGTCCGGTAGTACCGGATGCGACCGGTACTACCGCACCTGGGCCAACCGAAGCGAATCGAACAAACCAAATCTGGTCAACGTGGGGGAGAACTGGGCAAGCGAGGCAGCGCACATGTGGAGTGGGGCCAGCAGCGAGCGGCCGCAGCGCGGGAGCTGGACGCGAGCAGGCGCGTGCGTGAGTACCGCAGCGGCGCGTGGGGCCAGCGAGCGGACCAGGCAAGCGGGGCCACAGCAGAGCAAGCGCAAGGGGCCAGCGGCAGTGGGACCAGCGGCCAGCGCAAGCAGCACACGCGGGCGCGCACGAGGCGAGCGAGCAGGGTGGGCGAGGCAGGCGCAGGGCGGCTTGGTCAACACGGGCGAGCGAATCGGGCGGCATGCGCGCGGGGCCCAGCGTTCGAGCGGAGCAAGCCTCGCGGGCAAGCAATTGGAGCAGCGGCAGCGTCGCGCGCGCATGCGGGCGAGAAAAACGGTGCTGCAACGGGATCCACGCGCGCGGGAACTGGCGGCAGCGGCGCGCGCACGGGTCCAAATCTGGTCAACGCAAGCAGGCGTGCGGTAGCAGCTGAGGAGAAACGGGCCAGGTCAAACGCGGCTGAGCGGGATCGAGCAAAGAACCTAAGAAAAATATCTGGTCCGGCCGGTAGTACCGGCCCACCCGGGCGATACTACCGGGCCGGCCGGTACAACCGGAAAATGGTACTGGACGAGGCGGAAGATAAATGGGAGGCGCTCAGGGGCGGGCGGTAGTACCGGCCCGTCCGGACGGTACTACCGCTCGGCCCAACAACCTGATTCTTTTTCTTTTTAATAAAAGATGGGCAAATTCAAACCGCTATAACTTTTGATTGGTAACTCCGATCGACACAATTCTAATTGCGTTGGAAAGAGGACGACACGAGATACCCTATAAAAAGTGAAAATATTGGTTATCACCAAGTGAGAATGTATCATGTATAATAATGTGAGATACCTCACTTGATGAGAAACCGAAAAACCGACAAGATCAAAATCGCAACAAGATACAGACGGAAGATCTGATTTTGATGAAAAAGAGCTTATTATGGAGATTACCACAAGCTCTATATCCTCACATGGATAAGACCAAATAACAACCAAATACGATGATGCAAGTAAGCAAAGGTTTGAGCTCTCTCCGAACGATGTGATCGAGTTACTCATTCGAGAGCCCCTCTTGATAGTACGGTTATCTATCCTAAACCCGGTCTCCCACGCACAACATGAGACCGGCAAAAGAGAAAACCTATCAAGATTATACCTTTTCCTTGAGAATTCCACTTGAGCTCGATGTAGACGAATTTGACCTTCTCAAGATGGAACGCCTTTCTTGATTCCTCATCATCGATCCATGATCACCGAGGATAGCAAGCATCAAACATGATATCTTCTATAGATGACGCATTTTGAGCTTGCACAACATATCTTGTTCTTCATATTATTGACCTTGGAGCCAACACAAGCTCCAAGCGATGTCAATGGACAAATCCTACAAGTATAACTTAATACACACATTAGTCCATAAAGATTGTCATTAATTACCAAAACCACACATGGGGGCCCACATGTTCTTTCATTACCCTATAAAATTCGCCCGAAATTTTAACGATTTTTCCACTTGGTGGGGCACCTTGATTTAAATCTTGGTTTCGCCACTTAGTACACATCGAAAATCCCTCTTGCAGCCGTATGCCGACGGTGGCATTACGAACAAGAGTACATGGCACTGTTGTCGAAGCACCGGCGATGTGTTCCCCGGTAGAGAAGTTGGCGACACTTCTATCGAACGGGAGATGCTCTGTAGGGTTTCGTAGCATGGAAAACAAAAAATTTCTACCGCATACAAACAAACAATCCAAGATCTATCTACTACTCCCTCCGTTTAGAAATATAAGATGTTTTAGGTTTGTGAAAGAGATGTATCTAGACACGTTTTAGTGTATAGGTTCAAACGAATCTAGACACTAAAAGGTGTCTAGATACGTCTCATTCACAAACCTAAAATATCTTATATTTCCAAACAGAGGGAGTAGATTGTAGCAACGAGTCGATGGAATAACTCACCCTCAAAGATTCCAAAGTGTTTAACGAGAGCGGATTCTCGTGGGTGATGTAGTCGTACTCTTCCCGATCTCAAGATCGCGTAGACGATCCTTCCGGAAGGTTGTAGCACTCTCCTCGCGATTCCGGCAGCACAACGGCGTGGTACCGGAAGTAGAGGGGAGATCTCGCAGGGATTCGCCTTAAGCCGAAGCGAGTATGGTGGACTATGAGAGAGCTCCTCGGCGATCTAGGGTTTAGACACACCAAGGAGGAGGCTTGGCCGGCGACTAGGGTTAGCTAGGCGGCGGCGGCTTGCCCTAGGGCGGCGGCGGCTGCAGGAGGGCCGGCGGCTTAGGGCTAGGGTTTGCGGGTGGAGGTGTTGTGTGCTAGGAGGGTGTAACACCCTCAGAATCGGACCTATGCAAGTTTTAGCGAAACCCGCCAAACCCGCATAGAAACGATTCAAAGGTGCCCACCAGGCACTTCCGTGCGGGTGGAAAACGAAGTAATAACATTACACAACAGTCCTCGATGGGACCCACAGAACAGATATATATATATAACAGCGACTCAATGAGTCAAGAATACAGATATACAATACAAAGATCCAATTCACCTTGTAAACGATAGAGCGTCCCGCTACGGACAAGATGCAAATGGGGCTAAGAGCCCTGATGAATAACCAATGGCGTCCATAACCCTGCCCAGGCCAAGCCGGAAGGGTAACCCTGCTAACGGCGTCGATCTCAAAACCTGCTTAAACAAAAAGGGGTGCCGGCAAAGGCAAAGGAAAAAGAGGAGCGTCAGTACTGAGGCCAGTACACGGCGAGACTAGAATTCGGCGGTCCTCGCCTACATAGGTATGGTGGACTGAGCGGCAGCGGCAGCATGCACTAAACAACCTATAGAGACTCGATACATCTGGCGGTTATCAGAGAGGGATGAGAAAGACCTATTCGGAACCAACCTGATGCTACCATCAAACAAACCCATCCTGGCGTTTCCCCCTCGAGACCAAACGAGGAAGTCAACCGAGGAACTGACACCGTTGGCAGTTTTATTTATTCAGTTATCGTTGCAGCAATTACTAGTCAGGTATAGATAATCATCCTGATAAAATAAGCAGTGGGCCATTTTAGTTAACCATTTCGTTGTAGTTGCGGCACTTACTAGTCAGATACAAATAGCATGAGATAACCCCAAAAACCCAGTAGTTGTTGGTACTTTTATTCAGCCATTCCGTTGTAGTTGCAATACTTACTAGTCAGGTACAATGGTCGCAAGCGACAATCCACACAAGCAATTGTGGGTAGTATTATTTAGCCATTCCATTATAGTGAAGCTGATTACTAGTCATTATAAAGTCAAATTTATAGCGATAAACTTTAGTTATGCTTGTCTATGGTCGAGATACTGTGCTCCAAGTCGTCCATAACCGCGGACACGGCTTTCAAAAAGTTTTACCCGGCCGGGGTGCACCAATAGCAACACACACTCGATCAACCTCGGAAAAACCAAATCAAAACCCAACGAGGCCTTCACGACAAAGCAATCACAGGATTCAGAAATATTTCAGGGGGCCACCCCTTGGAGTCTTACCCGCAACGAAGTAAGCTAGCTCCGAGACGGACTCAAGGTTTGGGTGGACGGCTGTGAGCGACTGGGAACCCAAAACTAGGCTTGTCGACACCGCGAAAACGTGTCCCGATCCTAAACAGTACAGGTGCTATCTGTCGCACAATTTAATTTAAGCAGTAAAGCATGGCATAAGTACAGGATCGTAAATAAAACCTCAAACTAGTTTGTGGCCCCAAGAAATAAGACGGAATCAAGCTCTGGCTCAGGGGGGTCCCATATACCTCCCGGATGTGGATAGCGCGATAAATCAAGGAACAGGTATCAAGTACTCGGGGTCCTACGGGACACAAGTGGGCGTTCGGAAACCAAATATTTTCTATCACCCACCGATGCCTCTGCTTACTTCAATTTTAGTTGTTAAACAGGAATTAAAGTGAACGATAAGTAAAACCATGATCATCTCCAACATCAACATGCGGCCATACACCAGCAACTGTGGCACTTGACGACACGCAGCAGCACTTGAGCAAGCGACTACGACGCGCAAGTCCAACTATCTACCAAACAACAGGTAATAGGATGTGTCCAAGGCAATATAGGGCTGCAAGGGAAGATCACGGGTATGGAAACTAGAGCATCGCAACACAGATAGCAATAGATCAACATGAGGGAATAAATACTATAAAAGTAAGATAGGTAGAAAGGGGGAGATGCTCGCCTGAAAACATTGTCGAAGGTTCAACCGAAGATCGGGGCGAAGCTCACATCAACTCAACGGCCTTATTCGCGAAGAAGCAAAACACTAGAATAAACACCGGATGCAATATTTAATACTACGGCAAAAGATCGGGCATGATGCATGAATGATGTATGGCATGGCAAAGGTGCAATGCAATTAGGCCAGATTAAGCGGAACCGGGGTCCCGACATTAATTAAATGTTCAAGTTATTTAGAACCCCCGCAATTAAATGTTGTCATAACATGGCAGAAGATAGTACCGGGTTCACTACACAAGTTTAAATGAGGCCAATATGAGACTAGATTTGCCCGCATATGGGCCTCGTATTTAATTATAAGGTGAATCGGCATAAGGCCCCCAAACCACACAAATATGCATGCGAGTATGACAATTTAATATGCAACAATTCATATAGATGGCATTTATAAAATAGGGTTCGGGAAAAGGTTCACACATTAGGGGGTCTCGACGAACTTGGGGTTCCGGGGTTCGGGGTCCGGTCTCAGGGTTCAGGGTTCGACGGAATCGGCGGAAGCGTTCTCGGATTCCGGGGTTAGGGTCTTCGAATCGGGGTAGTAGATCTTGTTGCTTGGTATCCGTGAAGTAGAACTGGTAGTCCGTCTTTTGTCGGTGGTGAACTTGACCGATGGTCTTCGGATCCGGGAAGGAGCACTTGGCATTGCCGAGCGGAAGTTCATGTCGTAACCGTGTCGACGACCTTAGCGTCCGGGTTCTCGGCATCGGATCTGGGGAGAAGTACTTGTCGCACCTACCGTCTTCGGGTTTGCTTCAATCGGGTCCATGACGGAGTACTTGGCGTCCGTGATGTAGATCTTGTCGGTTCCCTGTCGGAGTCCTTCGGGGACGGGGTCTCGGCGAACTTGGCGTTTCGAGGTTCGGTTTCCGATGCCGGCGCCGTGGTCTTGCATAGCTCCCCGGGTCTTGATTCGTGTCGGTCTTGTGGTTTTCCGGCGAAGATCTTGTTGGAATAACCAATCTCCCCACACTGACGGCCCATCCAGACATCTTCAGGAACTAGCACCAATCGGGCCAAGAGCTGATGACCACAAACAGCTAGCAAACACTTAGCTGGGCACACGGGCTGCGGGGAGCACCCACACCGAAAGCAAACAGGGGGGGGTCGCGCGCAAGGGGAGCTGGCACCGCGGCAGGCCCGAACACAGGCGGCAGGCGAGGACGGCCACTTTGCAGACGAGCTCGACGGACGCTACAAAGGCCAAGGGGTCCCGCGCGAGCGGCGGCAGGACTCCGGGGCGAGGGCGGACGACCTGTCGAGCTGGAGCGGAGACGGGGCGCGACGGGGAGGCCGAGGCGGCCGGCGGAGCGGGCGAGAGGAGGGGCGAGCGGAGGCTAGGGAAGGGGCCGGCCGGAGCCCGCAGCGGCGGAGGGCGAGGAGCAGGCGGCGCGGCCGGAGGCGGCGCAGCGGGACCACGCGGTGGAGGAGGTGCTGGCGAGGCGGAGAGGAGAGGCAGAGCGGAGGGACGCAGAGGCGGGGCGAGGCGCGAGGTGGAGGCGGCTTGCCGGCGGCGGCGGTTGGCGCGGAGGCGCTCAGGCGAGCGGGGAGGGCGGAGCCGGCGACGAGGGGGCGGAGGGCGAGCTCGAGCCGGCGGGAGCGAGCAGGACGGCGTGCCGGCGAGGGGAGAGGAGGGAGCAGCGGCGAGCTCGCCGGGGGGGGCTAGCAGCGAGGACGGGGCGGCGATGCTGGACGGGAAGGAGAAGCGGCCGGAGCGCGCCGGGCGGGAGGCGGCCGGAGATGGGCACGGGCAGCGTCGGCGGGAGGACGGGGTCTTGGGGAGGAGGTCGCGGGGGCAGTTGGACATGGAGAGAGAGAGGGGCGGTTCGGGGCGTGGGTGTGCGTGCGTGGACCGGGCAGGGGGTGGGCTGGCTCGGCAGGGTGGTGTGCTGCGCGTGTGGCTTGTGTGGCAGAGAGGGAGGAGAGAGGGATGGGGTGAGGTGTCAGCATGTGAGTGGGGAAGGGAGGGAGAGAGGTGAGGTGGCGGGAGCCGATTGGAGGGAGTGATGTGGAGGGGGTGTGGGTAGAATAGGTTGGGTAGATGTAGGATTTTAGGGTGGGCCGATTTAATTTCCGGGGGTAGTCGTTCGGGTCTACTCGGCCCGTTCGACTGCCCCACTAAAAATAATTCAAAGTTTTATTTATTTTAAACAGGGCCTTGGCAACCCGATAACAGGCAAAACAAAATAATCCGGGGACCTGGGGTTTGCGTTTGAATTAAGACGGGGCGTTTAGAAAACATGAACCGGTTTTTCCGCAAATAATTTTATGCAAGCAAATGCAAGATGATGACGATGCTCAAATGCAATGTGGCATGATGACATGAGCATGCGGTCATGATGATGCAATGCACAAAAACAACGCGATTTTCTAGTAGTGGTTTTGCGGGATGCCACAATTCGACACCACTAACAATGGATCTCGCCCTCGAGATCCGCCTCATGGTACCGGAAAGAAGGTCGGTGATCTGCGTCTTCTCGCTTCGTGTAGATCCTCGCGACACCACTAACAAGAGGTCGTTGTCCGTGATCGTCGAGAGCACACTCCGGGAACAACAGGTCGTAGGTAGAGGTATCAACAAATAAAGCCACCTCTAGCTTCGATGGAAAGAGGGAACCGATACATTCTCGTCCACTTCAATGTACAAAAGCGAATAGAAAGGGTAGTCGGCATGGGGGCCAATCCATCACGCACCCAAACTATTACTCTGCACAATCAGTAGAAAAGAGTGCAACCATTCTCGGAATCAGACTGAAGATCTCGACAACCGAGGTTCGGATCAAAGGAGTGATGCAGACTCTGCATCGGATCTGGCGTGGATGGTGTCGTCGCGTCGGAAACACCGGAAGGCACGAGAAGGAACAAAGAGAAGTCCACCGGATGAAGGATTCCTGGGATAGCATGAAGACCAGATGTAGCAACACCGTTATCAAAGAAGGAAGCGAAACCCTGAAGGTACGACGGAACCCAACCACGAGAATTCCTGGACTCGAAGAAAGGGACGAGAGCGGATTCAAAACACGTAGAGGTAAGAGGAGAACAGCAGAGGGGTAAGGAGTAAAATCAGACCTAATCAGAACTATCCAACCGATTTTGCAAAAATAGTTTTGAAACTCTACTTCGGCCGTTAGCTAGGTTATCCTACAGGCTGGACTTGTGGGGTATCGCAACTGCTGAGCTCTGATACCACTCTGTAACACCCTCAGAATCGGACCTATGCAAGTTTTAGCGAAACCCGCCAAACCCGCATAGAAACGATTCAAAGGTGCCCACCAGGCACTTTCGTGCGGGTGGAAAACGAAGTAATAACATTACACAACAGTCCTCGATGGGACCCACAGAACAGATATATATAACAGCGACTCAATGAGTCAAGAATACAGATATACAATACAAAGATCCAATTCACCTTGTAAACGATAGAGCGTCCCTCTACAGACAAGATGCAAATGGGGCTAAGAGCCCTGATGAATAACCAATGGCGTCCATAACCCTGCCCAGGCCAAGCCGGAAGGGTAACCCTGCTAACGGCGTCGATCTCAAAACCTGCTTAAACAAAAAGGGGTGCCGGCAAAGGCAAAGGAAAAAGAGGAGTGTCAGTACTGAGGCCAGTACACGGCGAGACTAGAATTCGGCGGTCCTCGCCTACATAGGTATGGTGGACTGAGCGGCAGCGGCAGCATGCACTAAACAACCTATAGAGACTCGATACATCTGGCGGTTATCAGAGAGGGATGAGAAAGACCTATTCGGAACCAACCTGATGCTACCATCAAACAAACCCATCTTGGCGTTTCCCCCTCGAGACCAAACGAGGAAGTCAACCGAGGAACTCACACCGTTGGCAGTTTTATTTATTCAGTTATCGTTGCAGCAATTACTAGTCAGGTATAGATAATCATCCTGATAAAATAAGCAGTGGGCCATTTTAGTTAACCATTCCGTTGTAGTTGCGGCACTTACTAGTCAGATACAAATAGCATGAGATAACCCCAATAACCCAGCAATTGTTGGTACTTTTATTCAGCCATTCCGTTGTAGTTGCAATACTTACTAGTCAGGTACAATGGTCGCAAGCGACAATCCACACAAGCAATTGTGGGCAGTATTATTTAGCCATTCCATTATAGTGAAGCTGATTACTAGTCATTATAAAGTCAAATTTATAGCGATAAACTTTAGTTATGCTTGTCTATGGTCGAGATACTGTGCTCCAAGTCGTCCATAACCGCGGACACGGCTTTCAGAAAGTTTTACCCGGCCGGGGTGCACCAATAGCAACACACACTCGATCAACCTCGGAAAAACCAAATCAAAACCCAACGAGGCCTTCACGACAAAGCAATCACAGGATTCAGAAATATTTCAGGGGGCCACCCCTTGGAGTCTTACCCGCAACGAAGTAAGCTAGCTCCGAGACGGACTCAAGGTTTGGGTGGACGGCTGTGAGCGACTGGGAACCCAAAACTGGGCTTGTCGACACCGCGAAAACGTGTCCCGATCCTAAACAGTACAGGTGCTATCTGTCGCACAATTTAATTAAAGCAGTAAAGCATGGCATAAGTACAGGATCGTAAATAAAACCTCAAACTAGTTTGTGGCCCCAAGAAATAAGACGAAATCAAGCTCTGGCTCAGGGGGGTCCCATATACCTCCCGGATGTGGATAGCGCGATAAATCAAGGAACAGGTATCAAGTACTCGGGGTCCTACGGGACACAAGTGGGCGTTCGGAAACCAAATATTTTCTATCACCCACCGATGCCTCTGCTTACTTCAATTTTAGTTGTTAAACAGGAATTAAAGTGAACGATAAGTAAAACCATGATCATCTCCAACATCAACATGCGGCCATACACCAGCAACTGTGGCACTTGACGACACGCAACAGCACTTGAGCAAGCGACTACGACGCGCAAGTCCAACTATCTACCAAACAACAGGTAATAGGATGTGTCCAAGGCAATATAGGGCTGCAAGGGAAGATCACGGGTATGGAAACTAGAGCATCGCAACACAGATAGCAATAGATCAACAGGAGGGAATAAATACTATAAAAGTAAGATAGGTAGAAAGGGGGAGATGCTCGCCTGAAAACATTGTCGAAGGTTCAACCGAAGATCGGGGCGAAGCTCACATCAACTCAACGGCCTTATCCGCGAAGAAGCAAAACACTAGAATAAACACCGGATGCAATATTTAATACTACGGCAAAAGATCGGGCATGATGCATGAATGATGTATGGCATGGCAAAGGTGCAATGCAATTAGGCCAGATTAAGCGGAACCGGGGTCCCGACATTAATTAAATGTTCAAGTTATTTAGAACCCCCGCAATTAAATGTTGTCATAACATGGCAGAAGATAGTACCGGGTTCACTACACAAGTTTAAATGAGGCCAATATGAGACTAGATTTGCCCGCATATGGGCCTCGTATTTAATTATAAGGTGAATCGGCATAAGGCCCCCAAACCACACAAATATGCATGCGAGTATGACAATTTAATATGCAACAATTCATATAGATGGCATTTATAAAATAGGGTTCGGGAAAAGGTTCACACATTAGGGGGTCTCGACGAACTTGGGGTTCCGGGGTTCGGGGTCCGGTCTCAGGGTTCAGGGTTCGACGGAATCGGCGGAAGCGTTCTCGGATTCCGGGGTTAGGGTCTTCGGATCGGGGTAGTAGATCTTGTTGCTTGGTATCCGTGAAGTAGAACTGGTAGTCCGTCTTTTGTCGGTGGTGAACTTGACCGATGGTCTTCGGATCCGGGAAGGAGCACTTGGCATTGCCGAGCGGAAGTTCATGTCGTAACCGTGTCGACGACCTTAGCGTCCGGGTTCTCGGCATCGGATCTGGGGAGAAGTACTTGTCGCACCTACCGTCTTCGGGTTTGCTTCAATCGGGTCCATGACGGAGTACTTGGCGTCCGTGATGTAGATCTTGTCGGTTCCCTGTCGGAGTCCTTCGGGGACGGGGTCTCGGCGAACTTGGCGTGTCGAGGTTCGGTTTCCGGTGCCGGCGCCGTGGTCTTGCATAGCTCCCCGGGTCTTGACTCGTGTCGGTCTTGTGGTTTTCCAGCGAAGATCTTGTCGGAATAACCAATCTCCCCACACTGACGGCCCATCCAGACATCTTCAGGAACTAGCACCAATCGGGCCAAGAGCTGATGACCACAAGCAGCTAGCAAACACTTAGCTGGGCACACGGGCTGCGGGGAGCACCCACACCGAAAGCAAACAGGGGGGGGGGGGTCGCGCGCAAGGGGAGCTGGCACCGCGGCAGGCCCGGACACAGGCGGCAGGCGAGGACGGCCACTTTGCAGACGAGCTCGACGGACGCTACACAGGCCAAGGGGTCCCGCGCGAGCGGCGGCAGGACTCCGGGGCGAGGGCGGCCGGCCTGGCGAGCTGGAGCGGAGACGGGGCGCGACGGGGAGGCCGAGGCGGCCGGCGGAGCGGGCGAGAGGAGGGGCGAGCGGAGGCTAGGGAAGGGGCCGGCCGGAGCCCGCAGCGGAGGAGGGCGAGGAGCAGGCGGCGCGGCCGGAGGCGGCGCAGCGGGACCACGCGGCGGAGGAGGTGCTGGCGAGGCGGAGAGGAGAGGCAGAGCGGAGGGACGCAGAGGCGGGGCGAGGCGCGAGGTGGAGGCGGCTTGCCGGCGGCGGCGGTTGGCGCGGAGGCGCTCAGGCGAGCGGGGAGGGCGGAGCCGGCGACGAGGGGGCGGAGGGCGAGATCGAGCCGGCGGGAGCGAGCAGGGCGGCGCGCCGGTGAGGGGAGAGGAGGGAGCGGCGGCGAGCTCGCCGGGGGGGGGGGCTAGCAGCGAGGACGGGGCGGCGATGCTGGACGGGAAGGAGAAGCGGCCGGAGCGCGCCGGGCGGGAGGCGACCGGAGACGGGCACGGGCAGCGTCGGCGGGAGGACGGGGTCGTGGGGAGGAGGTCGCGGGGGCAGTTGGACAGGGAGAGAGAGAGGGGCGGTTCGGGGCGTGGGTGTGCGTGCGTGGACCGGGCAGGGGGTGGGCTGGCTCGGGAGGGTGGTGTGCTGCGCGTGTGGCTTGTGTGGCAGAGAGGGAGGAGAGAGGGATGGGGTGAGGTGTCAGCATGTGAGTGGGGAAGGGAGGGAGAGAGGTGAGGTGGCGTGAGCCGATTGGAGGGAGTGATGTGGAGGGGGTGTGGGTAGAATAGGTTGGGTAGATGTAGGATTTTAGGGTGGGCCGATTTAATTTCCGGGGGTAGTCGTTCGGGTCTACTCGGCCCGTTCGACTGCCCCACTAAAAATAATTCAAAGTTTTATTTATTTTATACAGGGCCTTGGCAACCCGATAACAGGCAAAACAAAATAATCCGGGGACCCGGGGTTTGCGTTTGAATTAAGACGGGGCGTTTAGAAAACATGAACCGGTTTTTCCGCATATAATTTTATGCAAGCAAATGCAAGATGATGACGATGCTCAAATGCAATGTGGCATGATGACATGATCATGCGGTCATGATGATGCAATGCACAAAAACAACGCGATTTTCTAGTAGTGGTTTTGCGGGATGCCACAGAGGGGCAGCCCTGCCCCTCCTTATATAGGTGGAGGGGCCGCGCCAGGGGAGGGGAGTCCCTCCCCAACTCGGTTTCCCAAGGTGGCCACGGTGGAGGGGAGGAACTCCTCCCAACTCGGTTTCCACCTTCCCCTCCACTTCCCAAAATAGTTGTTTGACTTTTTAAATTGGCGTTTGACTTTTCAAACTAGGATTTGATTAAACCCTTTATTTTGTTCAGCGATGACACCTAGTACATGATGCAATCATTCCAACTTGGTATGACACATTCATGTACCCTTCCCCTTCGGAGTGCCGGACCTTCCGGAACCTTCTAGAACATTCCCGATGAAAACACCGGAACCATTCTCCAACTCCGAAACAGGACTTTCCTTATATGAATCTTATTCTCCGGACCATTCCGGATCTCCTCGTGATATCCCGGATCCCATCTGAGACTTCGAACAACATTCGGTCTCTTTCTCATCATTCCATAACTACTCAAACAACGTCGAATCCTTAAGTGTGTCTCCCTACGGTTCGTGAATTATGCGGACATGATCGAGACACTTCTCCGAACAATAACCAATAGAGGAATCTGGAAATTCATATGGCTCCCACATATTTCTACGATTACTTTGCGATCGAATGAACCACTTACATACGATACCAATTTCCCTTTGTCTCACGATAGTTTACTTATCCGAGGTTATGATCGTCGGTATCTCTGCATACCTAGTTCAACCTCGTTACTGATAAGTACTCTTTTCTCGTTCCCGTGATATGTGATCCCTTGTGAGCCAGTCACATGCTTGCAAGCTAATTGGATGACATTTCACGAGAGGGCCCAGAGTATATCTATCCGTCATATGGATGGACAAATCCCACTCGATCCATGTGTCTCAACCAATACTTTCCGAACACTCAATGCCACCTTTATAGCCACCCAGTTACGGTGTGGTGTTTGATGTCATCAAAGCATCCATCCGGTAAAGGTGATATGCATGATCTCATGGTCGAAGGAATTAGATTACTATGTATCAGAAAGCATATAGCAATTAAACTATTAAAATGACTTGATCTTTATGCTACGCTTATCTATAGGAGTATGTCCACCATATCATTCTCCTAACGATATGATCTTGTTGTTAATAACATCTCAATGTTCATGATAGGGAAACCACAATCATCTATTAACCAACAAGCTAGTATTATAAAGAGGCTTTACTAGGGAATCTTATTTTAGTTTACAAATCACACAAGTATTAATGTTTCCTTGTTAATACTATTATAACATGAATGTAAACATTTATCATAAACACAAAGATATAATAATAACTACATTTATTATTGCCTCTAGGGCATATCTCCAACAGTCTCCCACTTGCACTAGAGTCATCTAATCTAGATTACATGGTAATATACCGAACACCCATGGCAGTCTGGTGCTGGTCATGTTTTGCCCTCGGGAGAGGTTTAGTCGACGGATCGGCCACATTCAGATCTGTGTGTACTTTGCAAATCTTTATGTCCCCATCTTGTACATGTTCTCGAATAGCATGAAAACGTAGCTTGATGTGCTTCAGCTTCTTGTGTGACCTTGGTTCTTGCGCATTGGCTATGGCGCCCATGTTATCACAATAGATAGACATTGGGTCCAGCGCACTAGGAACCACACCCAGCTCTGTAATGAACTCTTTCATCCATATCGCTTCTTGTGAAGCCTCCGAAGCAGCCATGTATTCCGATTCAGTTGAAGATCTCGCCACAACGCTTTGCTTTGCACTCCTCCAGCTAACTGCTGCACCATTCAAAGTAAATACGTATCCAGATTGTGATTTAGAATCATCCGGATCGGTGTTCCAACTAGCATCGGTGTAACCATTAACAACGAGCTGTTCATCACCTCCATAAGAAAGAACCATATCCTTCGTTCTTCTCAAGTACTTAAGGATGTTTTTGACCGCTGTCCAATGATCCACTCCTGGATCACTTTGATATCTGCTAGTTAAACTAACAGCATATGCAATGTCGGGTCTAGTACATAGCATGGCATACATTAGAGATCCTATGGCTGAGGCATAGGTAGTCTTACTCATCTTTTATCTATCTTCTGCCGTTGTCGGACTTTGAGTTTTACTCAAGGTCGTATTGGGAAACATGGGCAAGAACCCTTTCTTGCTATCTTCCATTCCAAACCTCTTTAGAACTTTGTCCAAATATGTAATTTGTGACAATGATATTAGGCGTCTCGATCTATCTCTATAAATATTTATGCCTAATATGTAAGCTGCTTCGCCAAGATTCTTCATTGAAAAACTATTATTCAAATATTCCTTGACACTATTAAGAAGGTCTACATCATTCCCAATCAACAATATGTCATCTACATATAGTATTAAGAATGCTACAGAGCTCCCACTCACTTTCTTGTAAATACAAGCTTCTCCATAAGTTTGTATAAAACCAAAACTTTTGATCACCTTATCAAAACGTTGATTCCAACTTCGGGATGCTCGCTTCAGTCCATAGATGGGCCATTGAAGTTTGCATACTGGTTAGCATCTTTAGGATCGACAAAACCTTTGGGTTGCATCATATACAACTCTTCATCAATGTCTCCATTGAGGAATGCTGTTTTGACATCCATCTGCCATATCTCATAATCATAATATGCAGCTATTGCTAACATAATCCTCACAGACTTTAGCTTCGCTACAGGTGAGAAAGTCTCATCGTAGTCAACTCCTTGAATTTGTCGAAACCCTTTTGCGACAAGTCGAGCTTTATAGACAGTAACATTACCATCAGCATCTGTTTCTTCTTGAAAATCCATTTGTTCTCGACAGCCTTCCGGCCATCCGGTAAGTCCACCAAAGTCCATACTTGGTTTTCGTACATGGATCCAATCTCGGATTTCATGGCTTCTTGCCATTTGTTGGAATCTAGGCTCATCATCGCTTCCTCATATGTCGCAGGGTCATCGGTGTTGTCCACCAACATGACACTCATAACGGGATCATACCAATCTGGAGCGGTACGAGTTCTCTTGACCTGCGAGGCTCTGTAGCAACTATAACCGAAGTTTCATGATCATCATCATTAGCTTCCTCTCTTATTGGTGCAGGCACCACAGGAACTTCTTCCGGTGCTGCGCTACTCGCAATTTCGAGAGAAGGTTCGACAACCTCGTCGAGTTCTACTTTCCTTCCAGTCACTTCTTTCGAGAGAAATTCTTTCTCTAGAAAGGATCCATTCTTGGTAACGAAGATTTTTCCTTCGGATCTACGATAGAAGGTATACCCAATAGTTTCCTTCGGGTATCCTATGAAGACGCATTTTTCCGCTTTTGGTTCAAGCTTGTCCGGTTGTAACTTCTTTACATAGGCTTCGCAACCCCAAACTTTAAGGAACGACAATTTAGGTTTCTTCCCAAACCATAATTCATACGGTGTCGTTTCAACGGATTTAGATGGCGCCCTATTTAAAGTGAATGCGGCTATTTCTAATGCATAACCCCAAAATGATAGCGGTAAATCTGTAAGTGACATCATAGAACGAACCATATCTAAGAGAGTTCGATTACGATGTTCGGACACACCATTACGCTGTGGTGTTCCCGGCGGTGTCAATTGTGAAAGTATTCCGCATTTCTTCAAATGCTCGCCAAACTCGTAACTTAGATATTCACCTCCACGATCAGAACATAGAAATTTAATCTTCTTGTTACGTTGATTCTCTACCTCACTTTGAAATTCCTTAAACTTCTCGAAAGTTTCGGAGTTATGTTTCATGAAATAGATATACCCATATCTACTCAAGTCATCCGTGAAGGTAAGAACATAACGATAAACACCGCGTGATGCTACACTCATTGGACCACACACATCGGTATGTATGATTTCCAATAAGTCTGTAGCTCGCTCCATCATACTAGAAAATGGAGTCTTAGTCATTTTACCCATCAGACATGCTTCGCATCTTTCAAGTGATTCGAAATCAAGTGATTCAAGAAGTCCATCGGAATGGAGTTTCTTCATACGCTTCACTCCAATGTGACCAAGACGACAGTGCCACATATAGGTCGAGTTATCGCTCGATTTCAAACGTTTAGCCTCAATGTTATTAATATGTGTATTTCCACTA
Source organism: Avena sativa (assembly GCA_916181665.1). Taxonomy (NCBI): domain Eukaryota; kingdom Viridiplantae; phylum Streptophyta; class Magnoliopsida; order Poales; family Poaceae; genus Avena; species Avena sativa. The sequence continues at coordinate 386,104,431 of OV702284.1, forward strand.
TCGAGATTCAATAAGAATAGACCATCTATCAAAGGTGCATGTGCATAAAACATATTACTCATATAAATCGAACAACCATTATTCTCAGACTTAAACAAGTAACCGTCTCGCAATAAACAAGATCCCGATATAATGTTCATGCTTAACGCAGGCACCTAATAACAATTATTTAAGTATAAAACTAATCCCGATGGTAGATGAAAGGGTAGCGTGCCGACCGCGATCACATCAACCTTTGATCCGTTTCCCACGCGCATCGTCACCTCGTTCTTCGCTAGCTTCCGTTTATTCTGCAGCACCTGTTTCGAGTTACAAATATGAGCAACCGAACCAGTATCAAATACCCAGGCACTACTACGAGTACTAGTGAGATACACATCAATAACATGTATATCGGATATACCTTTCTTCTTGATGTTGCCGTTCTTCAAATCCGCCAAGTACTTTGGGCAATTCCGCTTCTAGTGACCTTCTCCCTTGCAGTAAAAGCACTCAGTATCAGGCTTAGGTCCAGCCTTGGTCTTCTTCGTCGGCGCGGTAACTTTCTTACCACCCTTCTTGAAGTGTCCCTTTTGCTTAGACTTGCCTTTCTTGAATTTGGTGGTCTTATTGACCATCAACACTTGGTGCTCTTTCTTGATCTCCACTTTTGTAGATTTCAACATGGCAAAGAGTTCTGGCAACTGCTTGTTCATGTTTTGCATATTGTAGTTCATCACAAAGTTCTTGTAACTTGGTGGTAGTGATTGGAGGACACGGTAAATCCCCAAAGCATTAGGAATCACTATACCCAAGCTTTGAAGTTTGTTTGCGTGCCCAGACATCTTAAGCACATGCTCACTGACGGATCTGCCCTCTTCCATCTTGCAGTTAAAGAACTTTTCAGAAGCCTCATAGCTCTCAATTGCCGCGTGAGTCTCGAAGATCAATTTGAGATCACGGACAATATCATGTGGGTTTGAATTCTCAAACCTTTTCTAAAGCACCGATTCTAAACCATACAAGATAGCACACTGAACTGTGGAGTACTGAGTCTTCCGAGCGAGGTAAACATTCTTTACTTCATCGGTAGCAGTAGCTGCAGGTGGGTCACCCAGTGGTGCATCCAGCACATAGGTCAAATTACCAGCTGTGAGGATAATCCTCAAATTGCGGAACCAATCCGCGAAGTTGCTTCCATTGTTTTTCAACTTTTCTTTCTCTAGAAACGCATTAAAATTGATGGTAGGGGCCGCCATTGATCTACAACATATTTGCAATAGTTTAGACTAAGTTTATGATAAATTGAGTTCTAATTAATATTTAAATTAATCTAGGTGAACTCCCACTCAAAACAATATCCCTCACATTGTTTTAGTGATCACACGAACCAAATCCACCACATCAACACCGATCATCACGAGAGTTGATATAGTTTCAATGGCGAACAATCGACATGTTCATCATATCTACTATATGATTCATGCTTTACCTTTCGGTGATCCGTGTTCCGAGACCATGTCTGTACATGCTAGGCTCGTCAAGATCAAACCTTAGTTTCCGCATGAGCAAATCTGGCTTGCTCACGTTGTATACACTTGCGGAATCTAACACACCCGATCATCACGTGGTGCTTCGAAACAACAAGCTTTAGCAACGGTGCTAACTAAGGGTGAACACTTTATGACTTGAAATTCATGTGCATGAGGGATCATCTTATAATGCTACCATCGTTAACTAAGCAATACAAGATGCATAAAGGATTAACATCACATGCGATTCATAATATGATATGATATGGCCTTTCTTCTTTGTGCTTCCGATCTCCATCTTCAAGCACGAACATGATCTCCATCATCACCGGCATTGCATCAAGGTCAATGACGCTTCTCCATGGTTGTCGTCCACCGGCTTCAACTATTACAACTACTTTGAATAGACACGCGGGTCTTAATATAAATTAAAGACAACCATATGGCTCCTGCCGGTTGCCAACAATAAGGAACATTGCATACATCAAATATAATCACAATCATGGCCATATCACATCACTGCACACCCTTGGAAAACAAAGTTAGACGCCTCTACTTTCTTTGTATGTACGTTGTTTGGGGCTTTCAATAAGTGTCGTTCTAATTTACGAACATGAACCACAACATTGATACTAGTATTGACAATCACCCGTTGTAAATTGAATCTTAACTATGCTGGGAGAAACAGGCACCCACAAAGCCACTTATGCAATACAAGTTGCATGTCAAGCGTGGAGCAAGTCTCATGAACGATGTCATGTAAGGTTAGCCCGGGCCGCTTCATCCCAACATCCCGCAAGATGCAAAGTACACAAGAAGCAATCGAGAATAAAAGCATCAACGCCCACAATGACCATTGTGTTCTACTCGTGCAACAGATCTACATATAGACACGGCTCTGATACCACTGTAGGGTTTCGTAGCATGGAAAACAAAAAATTTCTACCGCATACAAACAAACAAGCCAAGATCTATCTACTAGATTGTAGCAACAAGTCGATGGAATAACTCACCCTCGAAGATTCCAAAGTGTTTAACGAGAGCGGATTCTCGTGGGTGATGTAGTCGTACTCTTCCCGATCTCAAGATCGCGTAGACGATCCTTCTGGCGCTGCGTTCCGGCAGAGCTCCCGCAGTCGGTCACACGTTCGGTACTCGATGAAGACCTTCCTCTCCCTTGTTCCAGCAGGCAGCAGAGGTTGTAGCACTCTCCTCGCGATTCCGGCAGCACAACGGCGTGGTACCGGAAGTAGAGGGGAGATCTCGCAGGGCTTCGCCTTAAGCCGGAGCGAGTATGGTGGACTATGAGAGAGCTCCTCGGCGATATAGAGTTTAGAAACACCAAGGAGGAGGCCTGGCCGGCGGCTAGGGTTAGCTAGGCAGCGGCGGCTTGCCCTAGGGCGGCGGCGGCTTAGGGCTAGGGTTTACGGGTGGAGGTGTTGTGTGCTAGGAGGGGCAGCCCTACCCCTCCTTATATAGGTGGAGGGGCCGCGCCAGGGGAGGGGAGTCCCTCCCCAACTCGGTTTCCCAAGGTGGCCGCGGTGGAGGGGAGGAACTCCTCCCCAACTCGGTTTCCACCTTCCCCTCCACTTCCCAAAATAGCTGTTTGACTTTTCAAATTGGCGTTTGACTTTTCAAACTAGGATTTGATTAAACCCTTTATTTTGTTCAGGGATGACACCTAGTACATGATGCAATCATTCCAACTTGGTATGACACATTCATGTACCCTTCCCCTTCGGAGTTCCGAACCTTCCGGAACCTTCTAGAACATTCCCGATGAAAACACCGGAACCATTCTCCAACTCCGAAACAGGACTTTCCTTATATGAATCTTATTCTCCGGACCATTTTGGATCTCCTCGTGATATCCCGGATCCCATCCGAGACTCCGAACAACATTCGGTCTCTTTCTCATCATTCCATAACTACTCAAACAACGTCGAATCCTTAAGTGTGTCTCCCTACGGTTCGTGAATTATGCAGACATGATCGAGACACTTCTCCGAACAATAACCAATAGAGGAATCTGGAAATTCATATGGCTCCCACATATTTCTACGATTACTTTGCGATCGAATGAACCACTTACATACGATACCAATTTCCCTTTGTCTCACGATAGTTTACTTATCCGAGGTTATGATCGTCGGTATCTCTGCATACCTAGTTCAACCTCGTTACTGATAAGTACTCTTTTCTCGTTTCCGTGATATGTGATCCCTTGTGAGCCAGTCACATGCTTGCAAGCTAATTGGATGACATTTCACCGAGAGGGCCCAGAGTATATATATCCGTCATATGGATGGACAAATCCCACTCTTGATCCATGTGTCTCAACCAATACTTTCCAAACACTCAATGCCACCTTTATAGCCACCCAGTTACGGTGTGGTGTTTGATGTCATCAAAGCATCCTTCCGGTGAAGGTGATATGCATGATCTCATGGTCGAAGGAATTAGGTTACTATGTATCAGAAAGCATATAGCAATTGAACTATTAAAATGACTTGATCTTTATGCTACGCTTATCTATAGGAGTATGTCCACCATATCATTCTCCTAATGATATGATCTTGTTGTTAATAATATCTCAATGTTCATGATAGGGAAACCACAATCATTTATTAACCAACAAGCTAGTATTATGAAGAGGCTTTACTAGGTACTTCAATTTAAGTTTACAAATCACACAAGTATTAATGTTTCCTTGTTAATACTATTATAGCATGAATGTAAACATTTATCATAAACACAAAGATATAATAATAACTACATTTATTATTGCCTCTAGGGCATATCTCCAACATGCTCGACTTGGCTCGCCATGACATGCTCACACAACGCGGATTTATCACATGTAAGTTGGGCCCTCGGCACTCTCTTCCATAGATTAGTTGGAGATTCATGCAAGGTCAACATAGTCATCGCCCGCAACACACTTGTATTTAAGCCCTCCTGCTATTTCGGATTTAACCCGCTGTCTAGGACAGAGGATGACCACCCAAGTCCCCAAACCAAAGTCAAAACGGACACCTCGTCTCGTCCTCCTCCTCATCCTGATCGGGGACTTCTCCCCTCGTCTCCTCCTCCTCCTCCCGATCTAGACCGGTGACTCCTCCTAGTCCTTCCTGCCTCGCACTCCATCACCGCTGGCCCTCCTTCCAGATCCACCGGTGGGGGGAGGAGGGGCTCCAGTTCCTTCTATTCTCCTCCTCCTCAGATTTTCTTCAATGGATTTTTGGATTCAATGGATTTTCTTGGGATGCTTCATGACTAATTTTGGAGTGGATCCTTAGTGATTCGTGTACAGATTATGTAAGAAATTGCAGATTAATTCGGATTCAATCTTTGAATAAGTTGGCTTATTCTGTTAATTTTTGTTGTTTTTCGATTTGTTCTACCATTGCTATTGAATTTTGCATGAATCTGCATAGTTTCAACACAGTTTCAGTTCTTTGAGTAAATCTCAAATGAATCTATGTATTTTCCGACCATGAATCTATGATGAATCTTTTAGATATTGATTGAATCCGAGATGTTCATGTGTTTTGGCTGAATCTTGATTGAATCCGAGATGGGAGTGTGAGACTTGCATCAGTTAATGTTTTCTCGTTTTTTGGATGAATCTTCGAAAATTTGATGTTGAAACGTGCATGGAAAAAATCCATATCCAGTTCGTATGATTTTGTTCCGAATCATGATTGATTGTTGTATGAATCTTCTATGAATTTGTATCAATGTCTGTGATGTATAAATCCTATGAAACCTACCAGATTTGATAATCTTTAGAAAAGGTTATATGAATCATGTATGATTCTGAAGGAAATGTACCCTAGAGACAAATAATAAAGGAGTTTATTATACACATTCCATTTGTTCATAATAGTTTTATATTGTGCTATAACTATATCAATAAGAAAACATCGATATCGGTGTTATATATAAACAACTCAGGTCCCTAGTAGCCTCTATTTAACTAGTTTATTGGTCATCGGATAGTCAAACGTTTCTTGACCATATTGGTGCTTCGGCATCTAACTAACAATGAAGCTATTGAAGGGAATATGCTCTAGGAGACAATAATAAATTTGTTATTATGTATATTCCAAGTATATGATAGATGTTTATTTTGCATGCTATAATTGTATTAATACAGAAACATTAATACATTTTTGTTTAATAAACAAATAGAAAGTTCCTAGTTATGCCTCTCTTATAAAATAGCTCGTTGATTAACAAGATGATGAAGGTTTGCTGATCATGGACATTGGATGTTGTTAATAACGAGGTCACAACATTATTGGAATGGTGTGATGAACATTCATACGAAGTATAGCATTACGATCAAATTTATTTCTTTATATTGCTATAACATCATACGAAGTAATCCTAATCCTTAGACCATGAGATCATCTCAATCACTAACACTAGAAGAGTATCTTGATAACATCAAACGTCACACCATAACAAGGTGACTATAAAGGTGGGTTCAGTGCTACGAGGGTGTTATATTGAGACTCATGGATCAAGAGTGGAATTTATCCATACCGATGACGGAGAGATATATTCTGGGCCCTCTCGGTGATATCACATTAGTTAGCTTGCAAGCATGTGATGTGATCACTAGAATGTTATATCACAGGAACGAGAAAAGACTACTGTCGGTAATGAGATCAAACTAGGTATGGAGATATCGATGATCGAATCTCGGACATGTAATATATCGCGAGACAAAGAGATTAAGTAACTAGCATAAAAGGTTCTCACGATCACAAGGAGTCATCGTTGAATGTGTGGGAGTCAGTATGGATCTCTAGGTCCCGCTTTTGATTATTGATCTGAGAGGGGTCTCGATCATGTCCGCATTATTCGCGAACCGCAGGGTGACACACTTAAGAGACACTGACACCATTTGGAAAAAATATGTTCTAGACAAAAAGAATTACAAAGCGTAGGATTATTAAACTAGACACCGGAATTGTTTTGGGTGAAATTGCTGAAAGTGTTTCTGCATGTGAAATAGATTACTAGCAAGGGGCTTTATGTGAATGTTTATTAATTAATGTAATTGAAAAAATTCTAAATAAATAAATAAAAGGAGTTTTATTTAAAGAGAGATTGCATTAAATTTGGTGGAAATTTAATGGGATTTTTGAGTGGAGAAATTAAGAGGCATTTTGTGAGTGGAAGATCCACCCACATGAATGGAGGGAGGGGAAAGGGGGCAGCCCCATGCGCCGGCCACCCCCTTGGGGATCCTCCTATATAAGGCCTCCCTATCCCTCTCTCTCACTCACACCTCCTCGCGAAGGATCTCTCTCCCCCTCTAGTTTATCCCCCATGGTCAGCAAGATGCATGTTCCCGGTGGCTTTTCGTTTGGAAAGAGTTGTTGCTTCCGCTGCATCGCTGGAGCGAGGAGGCGGAGGTTGATCGATGGCTTGGACGTGTGTGCGAGCACAGATGCGCTGCTGATTTGTGGCGCCGGACTTCTTCTCGATCTTGAGATCGGCAAGCGTTCGTCTACATCATCCACGAGTACAACCTCGTTCAACTTTGTTGGTCTACAAGGGTATGTTCTCTATGGATGTATATCCACCCATTGCTTGTATCTAGTAGATAGATCTTGGTACATAGTTGTTCCCATCGTAGGAATTTTTTTGTTTTCTATGATGCGAACCCTACAGTGGTATCAGAGCCGGATTTATGCGTAGATGCTTTGCATGGGTAGTACACATATGTATGTGGGCGATGATGATCATATTATTGCTTCTTGTTTGTACTTTGTATATTGGTGGCATAGTGGGATGAAGTGGCCCGGACAAACTTTACATGTCCTCGCACATGAGACCTGTTCCACACTTGACATGCAACTAGTTTTGCATAAGTGGCTAACAGGTGTCTGTCTCTCCACTATAGTCAATATCTAATTTGCAACGAGTTATTAATAATTTGGTTATCCTTGTTTTGGTTTCATGTTCATAGGTAAGAACGGTTCTATCTTCAAAAGCCCTAAGCCACGAAAAACATACAATGAATAAATTATAGGCGTCTAGTTTAGATTGTTGTTGGGCTAGTGTGTCATGATATGGTAATGTTGTAAGTAGATGTATAGTTGATAATCTTACAACACACCTAACATGTAAGTTCCATAGACCTTGGCCTTACACACAAAGGAATGATAAAGATCATACCACGATGCACATGATGGTGATCAAGTGCAAGAACCATATCATTTCACTTTTCACATATGATGTTTGTTGCATCTTATATTTCTTGTTTGGCGTTTTATTTGCATTATTAGATGATACCTCATTTATATATCAAGTTAAAAATGTGTTCTCCCTTAAGTATGCACCGATTATGTTTTGCCGCTTCAAGACATCACGTGATGATCGGGTGTTCTTGAATCCACGATCATATTTCGGGTGTAAGATAGTTTTACACAAGCTAAATAGTAAGGTTCTTATTTGGCGAGCCTAGCATGTACAGACATGGTCTCGGAACACGGACCGAAAGATTAAGCATGAGTCATATGTTTGATATGATGCCCATATAGATGCCCGTCTTTGAAGCTACACTGACTCACGTGATGATCGGACTTGGTGTAGTGGATTTTGGTTCATATAATCACCAAAAAGACACGAGGGATGTCATTTTTGAGTGGGAGTTCATCCATAATTTAGATTAGTTGAACTCGATATATCATAAACTTAGTGTAAACTTTACAAATTCTGTTGTAGATGGTACCACCTGCTTTTAATTTCAATGTGTTCATGGAGAAAGAGAAACTTGCGACGAATGGTAGCAATTTTACCGATTGGGCCATGAATTTGAGGATTCTCCTCTCTGCTGCACAAAAGCAATATGTGATAAAAGCGTCGAGGCCCCCCACCACTTGATGATGCCCCTGACGAGGAAAAGAACGTCTATTTGACTCGTCAGGAGGACCACAACTTAGTTCATTGTGGCATACGATATGGGCTAGATCCAGAACTTCGAAAGTGTTTCCAAAACGGCAATGCCTTTGATACAATGGGTGAGTTGAAAATGATTTTCGACATCCATGCTACTGTAGAGAGTTATAATGCTTCTGAAAAGTTCTTTAGCTGCATGATGGAAGAGAACAGCTTCGTCAGTGATCATGTACTCAAAATGTCTGGGTACGATGATAAGCTTGTGTCCTTGGGAATATCGATTCCCATTGACTTAGGCATACATCATGTTCTCCAATATCTGCCACCTAGATACAAGAGCTTCGCGATGAACTATAACATGAAGGGCATGAAGAAGTCTCTCCCCGAGATTCTGTCAGAGGTGGAGATCAAGAAAGAACATCAAGTGTTGATGATCAATAAGACCACCGGTTTCAAGAAAGACAGGAAGGGTAAACAAAAGGGAAAGAAGGGTGGAAAATCTGTTGCCGTGCCTAAAAATAAATCCCGAGCTGGCCCTAAGTCTGATACAGAGTGCTATTATTGTAAGGGGACTGGCCATTGGAAGCGCAACTGCCCCAAGTATTTGGCAGACAAGAAGGCCGGAAAGGCAAACAAAGGTATATATGATATACATGTTATTGATGTGTACTTGACAAGCACTCGCAGTAGCACCTGGGTATTTGATACCGGATCAGTTGCTAACATTTGTAACTCGAATTAGGGGTTGTGGAACAAGTGACCGCTAGGAAGGGGTGAGGTCAAGATGTGTGTCGGCAATGGATCAAGTGTTGATGTGATCACCGTCGGAATGCTGCCTCTCCACTTACCATCGGGATTAGTTATAAACCTAAATAATTGTGATTTGGTGCCTGCACTAAGCATGAACATTGTATCCGGATCGTATTTGATGCGAAGTGGTTATTCATTTAAATCCAAAAAAATAATTGTTCGATTTATATGAATGATATCTTTTATGGTCATGCACCTGTGATGAATGTTTTATTTCCGTTGGATCTCGATAATAGTGTTACACATATTCATAATGTTGATGCTAAAAGGATTAAACTAAATGATGATATATCCGCATATATGTGGCACTGCCATCTAGGTCATATTAGCGTTAAACGCATGAAGAAGCTCCATTCAGATGGACTTTTGGAATCACTTGATTTCGAATCTTTTGATACATGTGAGATATGCCTTATGGGCAAGATGACTAGAACGCCGTTTTCCGGTTCAATGGAACGGGCGATTGATTTATTAGAAATCATACATTCCGATGTATGTGGTACAATGAGTGTGTTGGCGTGAGGTGGATATCGTTATTTTGTTACTTTCACGGATGATTTGAGTAGATACGGTTATATCTACTTGATGAAACATAAGTATGAAACCTTTGAAAAGTTCAAGGAATTTCAGAATGAAGTAAAAAATCATTGTAATAGAAAATTTCTATGGTCTGATCTTGGAGGTGAGTATCTAAGTTACGAGTTTAGCACACATATGAAAGAGTGTGGAATAGTTTCACAACTCACACCTGCCGGAACACCATAGCAAAATGGTGTGTCAGAATATCGTAATCATACTTTATTAGATATGGTTCGATCTATGATGTCTCTGACTGACTTTCCACTATCATTTTGGGGTTATGCACTAGAAACTGCTGCATTCACTTTAAATCGGGCACCATCTAAATCCGTTGAAAAGACACCGTATGAATTGTGGTTTGGAAACAAACCTAAGCTGTCATTTCTTAAAGTTTAGGGATGCGATGTTTATGTGAAGAAACTTCAGCCAGATAAACTCGAACCCAAAGTGGAAAAATGCGTGTTCATAGGATACCCTAAGTAAACTATTTGGATATTCCTTCTATCATAGATCCGAGGGCAAGGTTTTTGTTGAAAAGAATGGATCCTTTCTAGAGAAAGAGTTTCTCGCGAAAGGTGTGTGTAGTCGGAAGGTAGAACTCGAAGAGGTTATTGAACCTTCTCTTCATACTATAGCGAGTAGCACAACACCGGAAGTTGTTCTGGAGTAGACTTCACAGACTGAATAAGAACTAATGATAATGATCATGAAAATCCGAAAGAGAATACTACCAAACCTCGCAGGTCAAACAGGACGCGTGCAGTTTCTGAACTGTACGGAAATCCTGTTATGAATTTCATGGTTGATGAAACAGATGAACCTGCGACTTATGAAGAAGCGATGATGGGCCCTGATTCCAACAAATGGCTAGAAACCATGAAATCCGAGATGGAATCCATGTACGAAAACTAGGTTTGGACCTTGGTGGACTTAACTAACGTCCGAAAGGCCGTGGAGAACAAATGGATTTTCAAAAGAAAAATTGATGTTGATGGTAACGTAACCGTCTATAAAGATCGACTTGTCGCAAAGGGGTTTCGACAAATTCAAGGAGTTGACTACGATGAGACATTCTCTCCCGTAGCGATGCTAAAGTCAGTTAGGATTATGTTAGCAATTGCTGCATATTTTGACTATGATATATGGCAGATGGATGTCAAAACTGCGTTACTTGATGGAAACATTGAAGAAGAGTTGTATATGATATAACCAAAGGGTTTTGTCAATCCTAAGGATGCTGACAAGGTATGCAAGCTTCAGCGGTCCATCTATGGACTGAAGCAAGCATTCCGGACTTGGATTCTCCGCTTTGATGAGGTGATCAAAGAGTTTGGATTTGTCCAAACTTATGGAGAGGCCTATATTTATAAGAAAGTGAGTGGGATCAATGTGGCATTTCTGATATTATATGTGGATGACATATTACTGATTGGAAATGATATAGATCTTTTAAACAATGTTAAAAGTTATCTAAACAGCAAATTTTCAATGAAGGACCTAGGTGAAGCGTCATACATATTAGGCATATAGAGATAGATCAAGACACCTAATAGGGCTATGACAGAGTACATACCTTGATAAGATTTTAAAGAAGTTTAAAATGGACGGAAGTAAGAAGGGGTTCTTACCTATGTTGCAAGGCAAGACATTAAGTAAGACTCAAAGTCCAGCTATGGCAGAAGAAAGAGAGATAATGGACAAGGTATCCTATGCTTCAGCCATAGGCTCTATAATGTACGCCATGCTATGTACAAGACCGGATGTGGCACATGCTATTAATTTGACTAGTAGACACCAATCCAATATTAGGATCAGAACACTGGATAGTGGTCAAGAATATCCTTAAATACTTAAGAAGAACAAAGGAAATATTTATCTTGTGCGGAGGTGAAGAAGAGCTTGTCGCTAAGTGTTATATCGATGCTAGCTTCGACACCAATCTGGATGAATCTAAGTCTCAATCCGGATACGTATTTCTCATGAATGGAGGAGCGGTTAGTTGGAGGAGTTCCAAACTTCCCGTGGTGGCAGGATCAAAAACGAAGGTCGAATATGTTGCTGCTTCGGAAGCGGCTCAGGAATCAGTTTGGATGAAGGAATTCAAAACCGAACTAGGTGTGGTTCCTAGCGCGTTGGACCCAATGGTGATCTATTGTGACAACAATGGAGCCATGCCAAAGAACCAAGGTCTCACAAGAATTCCAAGCATATTAAGCGCCGGTTTCACTCCATCCGCGGACATGTCAAGGATGGAGATATAAAGATTTGTAAAATACACACAAATCTCAATGTAGCAGATCCATTGACTAAAACTATCCCTAGGGCAAAACATGATCAACACTAGAACTCCATGGGTATTAGATTTATCACTATGTAACTAGATTATTTTCTATAGTGCAAGTGGGAGACTGAAGGGAATATGCCCTGAGAGGCAATAATAAAGCTATTATTATGTATATTCCAATTATATGATAGATGTTTATTTTGCATGCTATAATTGTATCAATGTGGAAACATTAATACATGTGTGTTTAATAAACAAATGGAAAGTTCTTAGTTATGCCTCTCTTATAAACTAGCTCTTTGATTAACAAGATGATCAAGGTTTCCTGATCATGGACATTGGATGTTGTTAATAACGAGGTCACAACATTATTGGAATGGTGTGATGAACATCCATCCTAAGTATAGCATTAAGATGAAAGTTATTGTGTTTATATTGCTATAACATCACACGAAGTAATCCTAATCCTTATACCATGAGATCATGTCAATCACTAACACTAGAAGAGTATCTTGATAACATCAAACATCACACCATGACAGGGTGACTATAAAGGTGGGTTTAGTGATACGAAGGTGTTATGTTGAGGCTCATGGATCAAGAGTGGAATTTGTCCATCCCGATGACAGAGAGATATATCTGGACCCTCTTGGTGATATCACATTAGTTACCTTGCAAGCAAGTGATGTGATCACTAGAATGTTATATCACAGGAACAAGAAAAGAGTAAATGTCGGTAATAAGATCAAACTAGGTATGGATATACCGATGATCGAATCTCGAACATGTAATATATCGTGAGACAAAGAGATTAAGTTACTAGCATAAAAGGTTCTCACGATCACAAGAAGTCATCGTTGAATGTGTGGGAGTCAGTATGGATATCCAGGTCCCGCTTCTGATTATTGATCCGAGAGGGGTCTCGATCATGTCCGCATTATTCGTGAACCGTAGGGTGACACACTTAATATACACCAACACCATTTGGAACAAATATGTTCTAGATGAAAAGAATTACAAAGCGCATAAATTATTTCACTAGACACCGAAATTGTTTCGGGTGAAATTGCTGAAAGTGTTTCTACATGTGAAATAGATTACTAGCAAGGGGGTTTATGTGAATGTTTGTTAATTAATGTAATTCACAAAATTCTGAATAAATAAATAAAAGTAGTTTTATTTCAAGAGAGATTGCATTAAATTTGGTGGGAATTTAATGGGATTTGGAGTGGAGAAATGAAGAGGCATTTTGTGAGTGGAAGCTCCACCCACATGAATGGAGGGAGGGGAAGGAGAAGCCCCATGCACAGGCCACCCCCTTGGGGTTCCCCCTCCTCCTATATAAGGCCTCCCTCTCTCTCACTCACACCTCCTCATGAAGGATCTCTCTCCCCTCTAGTTTATCCCCATGGTCTCGGACTAGCGAGATACATGTTCCCGGTGGCTTTTCGTTTGAAAGAGTTGTTGCTTCCGCTGCATCACTAGATCGAGGAGGCGAAGGTTGCTCGGCGGCTTGGACATGTGTGCGAGCACGGATGCGCTGCTGATTTGCGGCGCTGGACTTCTTCTCGATCTTGAGATTGGCAAGCGTTCGTCTACATCATCCACTAGTATAACCTCGTTAAACTTTGTTGATCTACAAGGGTATGTTCTGTATGGATGTATATCCACCCGTTGCTTGTATCTAGTAGATAGATCTTGGTACATAGTTGTTCACATCGTAGATTTTTTTTTCTATGTTGCAAACCCTACAACTATCTCATTGGAGAATGAGATAGTGGACACTGTTCCACAGATGATTGTTGCAACACGATCATATCACAAAGATCAAAGTTGCAAATTGTCATAAACATAGTGACTTGTTCCTCAGAGTGTGAGACCATATCAAATCACTGTTTCCCGAGGATACTTTGATGGCACTTAACGCCACTCAGTGAAATGGTGATCATAAGGGTGTTGTTGGGTATCCATAGGAACTGGTTGAGGAGACTGCGTCAAGAGCATGATTTGTACATCTCCATGATGGAAGATACTCTAGGCCTATCCGGATAAGTTATATCAAATATGTTGCGCAACATGTGATTAGATCACGGGATATTACTTATCGATACGAGTTTAAAGTAGCATTTTCGGTAACAAGATCGAACCCGGTATGGAGATGTCGATGATCAAATCTCGAACAATGTAAGTATCGCAGATACAAAAGGAACATAACACATAATGTTTCAGGTTCGAAACGATGGATAATCATGAGTGTCATAGGGGGCACATGTGCATCCCGGCTACCTCTGTGCTCATTAATAGATATTATGTCTATGGCATTCCCGAACCATAGGGACACACGCTTCAGGGCTTTACATCGCATGGAGATTTTCCTATAAGAGGGAATCCTGAAAGAGATAGGAAGATAGAGAAACCAGAAGTGTTCTAGGGAGATCCGAAGTTGTTCGGAGAGAGAAAGGAATAAGGAAAAGGACTAAAAGGAGTTTTAGATAAATGGGAATTTGAATATGTATTTATTATATGTTAATTAAGAATAAATATATTCTAAATAATATTTAAATTAAGATTTATAAAAGTGACTTTCTTATTATGTCAAATCCTCGGAGTGAATTGATCTAAAAAGAAAACACAGGAAAAATACAGAAAAACGGCAGCAGTAGCGCTTGTGGGCCCTCAGCGGGCCCACCTAGGCAAGCGGCAGGTACTGCGGTCCGCCCTGGGCGTTTTGGCGCCGCTAGGCTGTGACCAAACATGGCCCACTCGGGAAGGACAGCTCCAGGCCCACCCGGGGATTCCCTCCTCGCGCTTGGGCCGCCGAGCACCGGGGTCGGCCCACCCGGGTGTTGCGACGCTAGCCGCCACGCTGGGTGCTGGCAGGCCGCGAGCGCGCCGCGTGGCCCACTCGGGCTGGCCGGTTGCTGCCGCTGCTGGCAGGGTAAGTTGGGCCGCGCGCTAGCCGGCCCACCCGACTGCTCCCTTGTGTTGCTGATTGCTTGTTGGGATGAACGAAAACGGCCCATCCGGCTGAAATTTTCTTGTGCCTGTTTTTTCTTTGCCTTTAGTCCCACATGGGGCACCTAAGAGGGAGGGCACCCCTCCCTTAGCATATATAAGAAGGTGTCTATGGATGGAATTAAACATACAATAATTTAAGATATTCCCTTTTAGTTGAAATACTCTCCCTCTCTCTAAAGTTGACTCTGCTATTGCACGGTGCCAAGTCTGCGGCATGCCGTTGTGCTGTCGGGATTCCATCTAGGAGGTCTACTTCCGCAAACTCAATGGTATCCGAGATTGGGAGTCGTCGTCTTGCACCATATACACGTGGTAACTCGGTGGGGCTATTGAAGCTTTCGAGCCATCGTGAGAGGACCAGGACAAAGGGTGACTTGCGAGGAGCTCCGCGACCTTGAGGTTGGACGGGTACGTACATTATTCACGCTTCTGCATGAACGTAACACTCTATCGATCTTCAGGGGTATGTTACCGCTGTCTTTTTCCGTTACTGCATTACTAGTAGATAGATCTTGGGCATTCGGGGTTTCTTTTGCTTAGCATAAATTTTTATTTTCTGCACCGAACCCCAATAGATTTATGAGAGAAACATGTGTAGAAAATCTATGAAAATTCTCACATGTGTAGAAATTCTATGAAATATGCATGAAATTGTAATAAAATTGCTAAGAAACTAGTTTAATTTTGATAATTGTATGAAATTCTGTAATAATTAATTCTATAAAAAATTCTTTTGTTTTGAGAAAGCTTGCAAAAATTTTATACATGTTGCGCCTTGTATGAACATTCGTTGGGAGGGTTGATCCTGGGAAGGTGACGATGCATCTTGTATGGAAAAAACTAGGGGCTAATAAACAAAACAACAATAGATTTAAGAAGTGAGGCGGAAGAGTTGTTTGTAAATGTTAGCATGAATCTCCAATAAATAGAGGATAAAAATGATACCGAGGGTCCAACTTATAGAGGGATTGCATTTCCCCGTGCTTATAGTGCACACGTGCATGGCAATTATATATGTTTGGGTTTTCTCCTCATCTTTGATTAACTCAAAACCCACCAGCCACAAGTGCAGAACAACACCTCTAACACCGGTTCAGAACACCCTCTAACAGCGGTTGTAGAACCGTTGTTGAGGGTTCGGTGTTAGAGCCCCCCCTTTAACACCAGTTCTTATACGAACCGATGTTAAAGGGTGGCGCACGTGGGGCTGCCGCAGCGCTCACCACCACCTCCCTTACGAACCGGTGTTAAAGATTATGTGCCGCGGCAGGAAAAGGAGATAAATCTCTGCCGCGACAGGAAAACGGCCTAAATCTCTGCCGCGACAGAGTTCTGCCGTGGCAGAGTTCTCCCGCGGCAGGAAAACAGCCTAAATCTCTGTCGCAGCAGAGTTCTGTCGCCGCCCCGTTCTGGGCGTATTTCTGCAGCCCGGCGGGGACGGGGAGGGGGAGGGGGGAATCGATCGGGAGCGGTATATACACATACATCGTCGTCGGTACATACAAGTACATGAATAATTAAGCAACTATTATTATACACAAACATCGTCATTGTGTCGTATTCTCCGTAAACGTTGAAGCATCAAGCTAAGTACAAGACAAACACGTTCAAGCATATATACAACGTTCATTTTTTTGGATATCTAAAGAGTTCTCCGCCAGGCGTGACGACCTCATCAAGTATGAACCCCGCCAATTCCTCTTGAATGGCTCGTATGCGGTCAAATGGTAGGAGTTGGTCCCGCATCCGTTCGATCTAAATATATATGAAAAATGGGGTCAATATATATAAGAATAAAACTCAACACAATTGATGGTAATAAAATAATGTTGTGTACTTTGTTTACTTACTCTAAGTTGTTCTAGTGCGGCTTGGCCTGTCGCACATATCGTGTTGCGAATGAACTCACAAACATAGTATCCACATAAGTTATTGCCGGGTCCCTGATGCGCGCACTTTACGAGAATAGAGAGTTCAATCAAAATAATAATCAATAAAGCATGATATAATGGAATTGGAAGAAGAATCAAAGAGATATGCAGACCTAGCTAGCCAGTATTACTTACATTTTGGTCTACAAATTTTAGTTCTTCTGACCATTCACCCACGGCCCTGCCCGTGAACCTTTTCCAAACCCTGTCCGGCAAAAAAAATGGATAAAGGAGTAATTAATTACTTGTTGTCACGAAAGTTGCCGATCTAGTGCGATAATATGATTGAAATTAGCTCTGGAGCATCTCTCTAAAGTCTGCCCATAACTCTTTTTCTTTTCGTAACGATTCCATGACAAGGACTTTTCCTGTGTCAGGTTGAATGACTAGCAGAATAAAGTGGAACCTACGCGCGCATAACTCATCATCAGTTACACTTAACATCGAGTAAGCCAAAACAGAATGTGTACAAGAGAGGGTAACAGTACTCACGGGAAGTTGTAAGGCAATAGTATTTCCCTTTTGGTTTGTTGTCTCAGTAAATACCTTAGCAAGAAATCTTCTGTTTGCCCGAGTTTGTCTCTTACCACTTGTTCATGAACTCTATTTGGGTCAACGAACCCAATGTCAAAAGGGCCTCCTTTCATGCATTCCTTAACCTTTTTCCTGCATAATAGTATATATATAAATATATGGTGAGCAAACCTTAAGTTTCTCTTCATGATAAAGATTTACTAGATGCTTCCTGTGCTGGATCATTCACACGAATGAAGGAAGAAGCTAAATGGGATCTACTAGACCGTATTCAAGAGAACACTGAAGCTTGGGAGAATGACAAAGGAAGAAAGTCAGGTATAAACTATGATTATAAATGCATTAAATCTTTTATGGGAACTAATGACTTCCGTGATATTAGAAATGAGTTTGGTCTTGATTCCCAAAGTATTGCCAAATGTTTTAAGGCCTTTGCCTCTTACACAGAAATTTCCAAGAAGAAGTGGAATAAGTACCATGCTCCTTATAAACATGTTGTTGGTCATGTTCCTGTTAGAAGCACTGAAGTTTGTACTACTAATCATATTGTGCCTGAACCTTATGTTGAGAAAATACCTTTCCCATCTAAGGTAAAGGAGTATTCTATGATGATTAGTGCAAATAGAAAAAGTGCCAAGAAAACTGTGGAGCCTGTTGAGCAATTGAATATTGAACATGTGGTAGCTATTGTGAAAGACCCTGTCACTAGAAATATAGAGGATGAGCACATTGTCTTCTGTGAAGACGCTTCTAATATTATTTCTCATCCTAGTAAAGCTAGAAAAGCTAGTGTTCCTGTGCTTTCTGTTAAAATTGGTGATCATTTCTACTATGGTTTATGTGATATTGGTGCTAGTTCTAGTGCTATTCCTTATGAGCTTTACAGGGAAATTATGCATGAAATTGGTCCTTGTGAGCTTGAGGACATAGATGTGGTTATTCACCTTGCAAACAAGGAAACCATTTGCCCTATTGGTATTGTAAGAGATGTGGAGGTTCTTTGTGGCAAGATTAAATATCCTGCTGATTTTCTAGTGCTTAATTCAGCAACTAGCAAAACTTGTCCTATCATTTTTTGTAGACCTTTCTTGAACACTTGTGGAGCTATTATAGATTGTAAGAAGGATAAAGTTTTAACTAAGTTTGATGGAGATTATTATGAGTTTAACTTTTCCAAATTTGCTAAAGCTCCTTGTGAAAATAGCTTGCCTAATAAAGATTTTAGGATGGAACAACTTGCTTCTATTGATCCAGTTTATGACCTTGGACCTCTTTTTGGTGACTGCAAGTATGCTCATTCTTGTGATAAAATTGATTCCTTTGATGGTTATATTGTCAACTTTATTCAAAGTGCTACTGAAAATTATTATGAGAGAGGGAAACATGGTTTTATGCATTTCAATAATGTTAAGTTTCCCCATTTTATGTTGAAAGCTTTCAACTTGCATTTGTTTTGTCTTCCTATGCTAGTGTATTTTTGTTTTAAAAATTCATTTTCTCATGATACCCCATGCATAGGAAGTGGGTTAGACTCAAATGTGTTGGTTATTAGCTTCTTGATGCTCTCTTTCATTCCAGATATATATCTCCTCTGTGAGTATCTTTGAGACTTTCAAGCCTAACTTAAAGGCATTAAAGAAAAGTACTTGTTGGGAGATAACCCAAGAGTTTGGTTGAGTCTTGGAAGTTATTACCTCAGTAATAACCGCTCCTTATCCCTTTTTTTGGTTTTTGTGTCAAGTTCAACTACTTTTGTGAAGTAGAGGAGTTGTGAAAAATTGCTGTCCTGGGACAGATTTTTGTGCTGTATTGTAAATATTCGTGAGGGAGTTCAATACGTCATATGGAGCTGTATTTTTCTGAGCTTGTTCTCCAAGTTGTTACCCAACTTTCATTAGTTCTGCACTTTTTGATTTGAGTAACAGAAGGTTTTCGAAAAAATCAATCTTTACCTGCTGGTCTGTTTTGACAGATTTCTGCTATCATTTGCATTTGTCTCTTAAAGAAGCCTTTGTTTTGATGGATTTCAATTGAAGTGTGAACCTAAAGGTTAATTGTTTTTTCTTACACTAATGATTCCACTGAAGTTTGTGTATTGCCTTGAGAGAAAAGGAATTTCCAGGAGAAAGGAAAGGAGTGTGCAGAATTCGTCTTTGAATAGGTAAAAAAGGGTGAAAACAGAAGGTCCATGAAATCCTGATCTTTTTATATTTTTGGTGTTTAATACATAAGGCAAGTTATGAGACGGAACAGAGGAGTAAACGGGGTCCGGGGTGAACAAACCCACCCCAGGCGCGGCCCCAGTTGCCCCGCGCCTGGAGGGGGTGTGCCTCCCCCGAGCTCCGACTCCGCCTCGTTTTCGTGTCAGAACCTTACTTATGCATTGAAACTTCGTAATATATAACCCCTTGGACCCCCCGAGGTTCGTGCATCGTGTTCTCGACGTGTTTTCATTTCAATCTGTTTCTGGCAGGAAATCTTCTCAAGTTTAGAGCACCATGGTCTCCACCAACGACAAAGGCAAGAAGCCCGAGGAAGACGGTCCTCACAAACCCAAGGAGGAGGAGATTTTGGTAGGTTATGAAGGAGACATGGAGGAGGACAAGAAACCGGACACCCGCGCTACCTTCACAATCATTGGAGTGGTGGCAAACCCCATCAATCTTAAGAGGACATCACGGATGTCTACATGAGGGAAATCTCGACGTCATACCCTCTCTCCACGGTCACCTCCTCCAAGTACCAAGAAACCCTTCCACACTCTTATACATGAAAGTAAATATCAACATGTGCCCAAAGGGAACTTGCCCTCGATGTGGGATATGCCTCGTTCTAACCATGCAGGGGAGGAGCATACTAAGAAAGAAGAGTGGGGAAAGAATAGAAAGGACTGGAACTGCCGGTCCGATATGATCATGAACCGCATTGAGCAAAACTCGGAGTTGATTCGTACTCTAACCTTTGATATTGAGGAGTTGAGGAAGCTTATTTAGGAGCTTATCAAGAGAACACCACCACCACCGCCAAAGGAGTAATTCGTCATCAGGTTTGGCATCCCCTTGGCTTGTTCCAAGCTTGGGGGAGTGTCGCGGTATCACAACCATTATCTTTTATCTTTTACCTTTTTAGTGGATTCATATCTTTGGTAGAGAGGTTATCTTATAGTTTGTTTTGCATGTGGAAGTATCTATCCTTAAGGTGGTTATCTATGTATCCCTTGGTGTGAGCGCCTTTATTGGAATATTAATGAGAAGTTTCATCTTTTACTTTTTGCACTTCTTATTTTATTTTGCAATCTCTATTATGTGATGGATCTTGTTGATCAGTATTGGCATCACTTTGGGATCATAAAGTGGATCTAAATTGGTTTTGGCAAACCGAGTTCTGGTCAGTAGCAATACTTTTTGTGGTTTGAAAGAAAAAGAGAAAAGCTTACAGGTATTTTTTATCATTTATTTTCTTTCTTTTTGGCTCATAAGCTTAGTATTCTTTATTTAAGATCTTTTGTGTCTTCCAGGAAGATTGCATGTTTGGCTTTATTACTTGTATGTTTGCTTGTTTCTTTCAACTCTCTTGCTTGCTACCTAGCCTTGCTAGCCAAAAACCTGTTTTGAGAAGGCATACTTCTCATGTTTCCAATCCCTTTGAACCAAAACCTTTGCTATTTGTGTCCAACATATCTACCTAATAGCTGTTGCTATTCCAAGCAAATTCTCAAGCTTCTTCTATCTTTTGAATTAAAAAGTATTTTGTTATGTGAAAACTAGTTAGTAAAGCTCTCACGAACTTGATGGCACACCTTATTTTCTTGCCCCTAATAGACTTGAACCATTGTACCATCGAAGTTGTATGTGCTTGCATCTATACGTTGGAATTAGCAGAACCGTGCTATCACGGGGAACGTTTTCAACATTGCACCTGTACTTTGTACTCAGTTGATATCGTGCTCTTTTGTCTATGGATGTCAACGGTGTGAAATAAAGAGGGAACTTGTAAGTCCATGGAGTCTGTATTTTGTGTTAGATAAACGCCTGGGCCTCTAGCCTAAGCCATGCCTAATCATGGTGGAAACTTGCAGCATCACCATAGTGAGCTATCTATGAAGCATCCTCAATAAAAATCTATGCACATAATAAATAAAAAGATCGCTGAGATGCTCACTGTCTGCTTGCCTTGTCATTTTGGTTATGGGAAAGCTCCTGTACCATGTGCAAGGGATACCCTGTTGGCGGTTCTCTATGATACGCATGTACTTACAATGACAAGAACTTACCGGTGACCAAAGTTGAGTAGCATGAGGAGTGGCCCTCATATTCAAGGGACATGAGATTGCCAACTTATACTTCGTCAAGCATATACTCCATCTTTGTGCACTTTAACCTTAATCATCTCAAGATGCCTATGATAGGGGCAATGAGGGCTCAAAGCTAGTAAGTACCATAATCTTTTGGAAGCTCTTTATGACTTGTAATCCCTGCTACCCTCTATAAAGGGACTTTCTCATAGCTACCAAGTTGAGTCCGTAAGCCTACTTCCTCTTTATCTCCAGCAAGCATTTGAGTTTTGTGTTTCAAGCATTCATATGGTGATTTATTCAATCATGTTCTTTATCTTCCTTGTTTGCACAAAACTCTTATCTATTGAGTATTACTTTGAAAGCCTTCATTTTGAAAAACCTTTTTGAGCAAAGAGTGCTCCTGTTATAAAACTTCTACAAAAATCTTTTTGTGAAACCATTTTCCAGCTGTTCTCTGACCAGGAATTTTTTTTTTGCCAATTCCAATTATGATTTATCTTTATGCCTCTCTATTGTGACTCCTGTACTTATTCCAAGCTAAGTTATATAATGGTGAGTTGCTTTCTTCTATGGGTTGTGAAATGGTAGTGTGATGCTTCTTGTCCGTACTCTTTTATCGACACTTCACTCCATAAACCTGTGGACATGTTTACTGAGCTCAGTTTTTGCTTGGGGACAAGCGAAGGTCTAAGCTTGGGGGGAGTTGATACGTCCAATTTGCATCACCATTCTATATCATAATTTGCCTCTATTCATTGATATATGTCTTATTATGAGGTATTACTTATGTATTTTCCACTATTTATGCATGTTTGATGATTCTTGGAGGATGGACTGCCGGAGTCTGGATTCTGATGGAAAAAGAGGTGTTTTGATGCAATTTTGCGAAGATCAGAAAAATATGGGAAAATTATATTTTCCCGGAAGACTAAGGAAGCTAGAAGGGGAGGAGAAGAAGGGCCACCAGGGGCCCACACCCTTCCTAGGCGCGGGCCCACCTGACCCCGTGCCTAGGGCATGTGTGGCCCACCCGCCTGGCCTCCGACTCCGCCCTCTCGCCTATATCTTCCCTACGAAACTGTAACATCCTAGCATTTAGGAACTAACGAAGGGTAGATTTAGGAACTTTAAATGTTGCATGCATCCATCTGTGAAAATGTGGGTAAATGTTTCACCAAATAAAAACCTAAAGTGATCAAAGTTTCTTTCATGCTTTGAGCTTAGGCATAGTCTTGAAGGATGATTGCTATAGACTTTGATATGATCTTTGTGGATTAGAGTATTTTGGGAAATTAAATTTGAATTTAAAACTTGAGTGTTTGAATTATAATTCAAAAGGATTTTGAATAATGTTTGAGTATTTGATTTAATTAAGAGATAACCGATAATAACTCAAACTTTATATAAAGAAAGCAATTAAGAATAAGAATCTCCAGTTCAAAATTTACTCAATAAATAAGTTACACAATGTAACCTATGTAAATAAACAACAATCCTTACAATAGTAAATAAATAAAAGAATAATATTTCTTTATTGATATTAGTACAATCTTTATTACAATGGAATAAAAAAATAAATAGTGCAAAAGAATTAAAGATTACAATTGAATCTGAGATATATTACAAGTGACTGTTCTTTGAATAAAAATAAAAACCTAAACTAAAGTCTTGATCTTCAAATCTGGTACCTACAAAATAAAAAGAAACTTAAAAGAAAAAGAAAGTTAGGATTAGAATAATTTTACTCTCAGAGTTGACAGTGAAGTGCACTGTTCACTTTTTCATCATTGAGTAATTTAAGGGGCAAGTTTCACCAATATGAAAGAATATATCTTTCATAATTTTAAGCCATAAGTCAAATAAACAGCAAGGAGGGGCAAGTTTCACCAGCCAAGTAAATGGTAACCTGGTGAAAGTAACTCTCAAAAACCAGAACATATCCACAACTGTGCAGCAGGCACACAGGAAGCACACACACCAAACTGCATGGGTGTGATGTCAGCACCACAACAACACAATCAAACAAAACCATCAACACAGCCGTGGGAAGCCAATCCCCACACCATTCCGTTGTTCTTACACACCAAGCCCAGCAGCCACCAGCTAAACCCAGCCAAAGCCACCAACTAAATCACACCAATCAAAACCTTGGATCACACCACCAAAATGGTGACATAAGGAGGGGATGGATCAGGTGGATAGCAAGACCAAGATCAAGCCATCAGAACCAGAAGGTGAAGGGATAGATCAGGGACAAGCTAGGAGCTGGAAATACCAGGAGAGCATCAGATCAAGCTACCACAAGAACAACCATAGGAAACCCCACATCAAGTGACAGTGGTGAGTAAATAGACCATCACATGATCTATCTGTCTAAGATTAGACAAGCATACATGATCTGTATTTTACTCAAATGCTCAGAAAACACCCAAGTGGGGTGAATCCATCACTGAAGTTTTTAAACACTAAAAGCAATCAGAAAAGTATAAGGATCCAACTAGATCTCAGAACAACATCATAGACCTAGCTATCAAGCTATATTTCAATTCAAGAATGAATATAGGTAAGATTTAAACTTCTAGGCACATCTCTTCAACTAGAGTAGCACCTTAGAATTTAATCTTATGGATCTATATAAGTGATCAAGCCTATCATCATTTTTTCCAAACTTTGATTCAAGAAACAGGAGCTGGTATCACTACCAGAACCAATCCATGTGAATCAACAAGATAGAGGTCTAAATCCCTAAACCTCAGACCAATATCATTGGTTCTAGGGATACAAGGAAAGAGGATTTCACTTATCTATCATGCCAAGCCAAATCTTAAGCTTGAATAAAACCACACCAAGTAAAAGAATCTAGTCTTGTGTGCCATACAAGGATGGTGTCACAAGAACAGTTCTAAACTAAGCAGGTTAAGCATCCAATCTTCACAGATACAATCAACCAATTATAAATCATTTTCCTATTCTTAAACACAGTAATCATAAACAGGATATTCATATATATATGTCTTCACTGTAAGAGACCATTTTGATCTCAATTTATACATGAATTCTTAAGCCAACAGTACTAAGACAGTGACTTCATCACACCATACTCACTATCATTAACATGGTAATGACAGTGGTACGTTATGTAAACCACTAGCATCACCATAGTTAATCATCAGCAGTAAACCACTAGCATCACCACAACTAATCATCAGCAGTAAGCCACAGCTAGTCACCACTCAGGTTCATGATCATCAACACATGATCCAATTCATCAGTATCTAATCCACAGCAGGGTATAAACCCTAAATAGAACAAACCATCCTAATCAGGACAGAACAGTAACCAGGAAGGTCACTACCAACATCTAGCATAGGGTGGCCTAGCACAGAGAGCACGAGGGGAGAGGAATGACTGACCGAAGGTCCTCGCTGTAGAATAGAAGAGGAAGCAGAGGGGCCGACAACCATGGCGGCATGGGGAGCACCCCAAGGGGCGCTGCAACCCATACATCGCCACAGTCGTGACCATAGCCACGCCTAGTGGCGAGGAGCATCACCACGGCGCACGACAGTAGCGGCAGTGCCAGGATCAACGCCAACCCTAGGGTTCGGGAAGACATCGATCTGATCACATAGGGCTCCAGATCCAAATCCAATTGGATAGGAGGGTAGAGCGGAGCCGACAACCTCATCCTACACCACGGTGGCGGCCAGGAAGGTCCACGGCGGTGCGAATCGCCGGCGACAACACCGCTGACCACGGGGTCGGGGGAGGAGAAGGAGAGAGGTGAGCTCGAGAGAGAGACAGAGAGTGATGGGCTGGATTGGGCTAGAAACCCTTCGGGGTGGTTGTTTTGACTTTCCCTAATGGGCCACAAGGGCCCAATACAACCAAATAATCAGCCCAAATCTTTTAGAGCCTGTTTTAATAATTGGAAAAGAACAAAATTCCCTTGAACTTAAATAAATTTTAGAAAATAAAATAAAAGTCCAAAAATTATAAATAAAATATTTTTGGATTCACAATAATCTAAACTATTCAAATAAATTAAAAAAATAAAAAATTTAAACATATAAATTTTATTAAGAATTTTGTAATTTAAATATTCCTTATGGAACTTTACAAAATTATTGAAAGATGATAAAAATAAATAAAAATCACTTTCATTATATATAAATATTTTAGTATTTTAGATCACTAATATTCAAATAAAAGGAAATAAAATAAAAAGAGTACAATATTCAATAAATATTAAAGGAATTAATATTTATAAATCCTTAATTAATTAAAAAGGATTTTCTATAATGGGGGAAAATACATATAAAGTTAAATAATGCATTACATTACTTTTGCATAATCATTTTGCTTCTTTAAATATTGTCCTTACCGGGCAATAATGATGTTTTTGTAGACATATAAGCTCAAGGTCCAGTGCAAGCATCAGACTTCACTACCTTGCCATCACAAGGCAAGTTCATCACTTGCTCATATCCTTTGAAGAGTCTTTATCAAAGTATTTGCAAATTGTGTGTTATCATATATACTCCAAAGAAAGAAAATAATATTTTCACAAATAAAGAAATCATAGATATCATCCTAAGTGATGATATAATGTAGCAATAGAACTTAGGGTTCTATTTGCAACAATGATGATCAATTAGGGATTTAATAACCCCTGACATCAGTGATTCTAGAGCTGTATATTACGCGTTAGACATGAGATTTGGAATGGGACGGAGAAGTCAGCTGTATCTTCTTCCTCTCGCATGAAGCCGGATGTGCAGGGCGTGTCTATTATCCTCATAACGTGCATATTAATTGGTAATTCGTAGAGGATATGCAGCATATGGGTGGGAACCCTCATCGTCCCACGATAGTTCTGGCATCTAATGGTTTGTACAAACCATTGTCCTAATTCAAAATGTGGGCATGGTGTACACCAAGGAGGCATGGGAGGTCGCGAAGGGGGCAATGATTGGCTTGGACCAACTACTAGGCCCCACATCATGGAATTGTGGATGGTAAAGTACGCCCGGTTGTGCAACAAGGAGTTGATCTCTCATGGGTAAAGTAATGCACCTTTGCAGAGTGTAAGAATTGTAACTTGTTACTCGCTGTTCCGGGAAGGAGCTACGAACGCGGCAGGAAAGGAACTCTATGAAAGTTCTAGTCAACCTGTGAAGGCTGATGGTCATAAACTTTCTTAATAAAATCAATCTTTGAAGAAAGATTTACAAAAATAGCATAGTGCCAAGGATTTATAATCCGAGGTGGTAGTTAGAGCATCAAACTTCCCACCTTGCATATAATGAACTTGTTGGGTAACGCTGTTACTCATCCTTTCCTTTGATCCCTTGCTTAGACTCTGAGGATCCCGAAGACGTGCCAATGTATGCAGCTGAATGTCAAGAAGATGTGTTCTACGAGGAGCCTGAACTGTCAGGAGGTGTTGAAGGAGTGGATTACGAAATCCGCTATGGTGTCGATGATAATGAGTCCAACTAAGTATCCTAGTTAGTAGTAACCAACGGAGCCGATCAGGATGAACTCTATAGAATAAGCTGCTGAGCTCAACTTCTAGTTGGAGTTTCTACTTTTAAATTCCACTGAAACAGTTTATATTTTGGTTTGTAAGTTGAAACCTTTTTATGTCTTGAACTTCTGGTATTGTAATAAAAATAATGTGTGAATGTTTGTAATATGGACCCGCAATGTTTCCGTTGTACCACTCTGAGGGATGTGATATTTATAGAACGGTGTTCTGTGGATGTCATGTCAACGACTATAATGTAATACACATGCAGTGGTATGCTGGGTCACCGCAGGAACTCTAATACCAGGGGAGCGACCACAGATAGATTTCCGCCGCCTCTGCGGGGCAGAAAACATCGAGAGAGAAAGATCTCTCTGGCAAACAGATTTCTGCCGGGGAAATTCCTTCCCGGAGAGGGGAGATCTTCGCCATCAACACCGTCATCAAGCTAGGCTTCATCGGGATCATCACCCACACCATCATATCCACCAGCACCATGGATATTGCTTTAGTTCTTAGGGGAAACTTTCCCGGTGTTAATTACTATTGTAGTTGATGCTTATGAGTGGAACCATTGGATTATTGTTTATGTTTAGATTGCTATACATTACCATATCATCTTTGATCTTGATACATATGATGTCTTGTGAGTAGTTCGTTTAGTTCTTGAGGACATGGGAGAAGTCATGTTGTTATTAGAGGATCTGTGTTGAGTTATTATTCAATGGTTTAGTATTTAAGTTGTGGTGCTATTCTTCTAGTGGTGTCATGTGAACATAGACTACATGATACTTCACCATTTATGGGCCTAGGGGAATGCATTGTGTATTTGGATACTAATTGTGGGGTTGCCGGAGTGACAGAAACCTGAACCCCCGTTAGGACACCTTTGCACAAGGGAGCGTAGGATCTCAGAGTTTAAGGCTCTGGTTAGGTTTATATCTTAATTACTTTCCTGTAGTTACAGATGTCTGCAGGGGGTTTAATCACAAGTATGTATTAGTCCAAGTAAGGTCGGTAATTAGCACAGGTTCACCCACACAACACTTACAACACCAAAGAAGAGTACTCAGCTATTTGACGCGAAAGCACTTGACAGAATTCCCATGTGTCCTTGAGAACGTTTGGTCCTTACAAGTATTTCCACAGGCTTGTCCTTTGCTAAGAAAGGATTGGCCCACTTGCTCCGTTTGTTCTTTATTACTTGCTCTTTGTTTTGTTGCCTTATTGGAAAACCACTAAAAATCCGTTTGCTAAGTATTTACAGATATTTCCTGCTCTATACCACTAGTCAACACCTTCTGCTCCTCGTTGGGATCGACACTCCTATTTATCGAAAGTACTACGATACACCCCCTATACTTGTGGGTCATCACCGCCACCATCGTCCCTAGATCGGGGGGATCTGAAGCTCTTCCCGGCACCTTGACGGAGGGTAGAGATCATCTCGAAAGCCTTATTCATCACCATGCCAGCCTCCGGAGTGATGCGTGAGTAGTTCACCCTTGGACTATGGGTCCATACAGTAGCTAGATGGTTGTTTCTACTCCTTTGTGCTATCATGTTTAGATCTTATGAGCTCCATTCATGATCAAGATCATCTATTTGTAATCATACATGTTGTGTTTGCGGGGATCCGATGGATATTGAGATACTATGTCAGATTGATTATTGATTCTATCATGTCTGTGTTATTTGCGATCTTGCATGCTCTTCGTTTCTAGTAGCTATCTTATCCAAGTATATGCTTGTGACTCCAAGAGGGAGTATTTATGCTCGATAGTATGTTGATGCCTCTAGTAATCTGGGGAAGTGACAGAAATCTCTAGGGTTGTAGATGTGCTGTTGCTACTAGGGAGAAAACAACAATCTTTTGGTCATAGAACAATTGTATTGTTTACTTTACACACATTGCTTAATGCAATTATCCGTTGCTTGCAACTTAATACTAGAGGGGGTTCGGATGATAACCTGAAGGTGGATTATTATTCATAGATGCAGTTGGATTACGGTCTATGTATATTGTTGTAATGCCCAATCAAATCTGATAGGAGTCAATATCTCTAGTATATGCATTGTTATGCTTCCTCAATCTGTCAATTGCCCCGCTGTAATTTGTTCACCCATCATGTTATCTATCTTAAGGAGAACACCTCTAGTGAACTATGGACCCCAGTCCAATCTTTATCATTGATACATCATCTACTGTTATAGTTTACTTTTTACAAGTAACTATTATCTTCCACACTATATTTAATCCTTTGTTTTCAGCAAACCGGTGAGATTGACAACCTCATTGTAAGTTGGGGCAAAGTTTTGATTTATGTTGTGAAGGTTCCAAGTTGTTAGCAACACCTTGGAGTTGTTTCCTTACTCCTACTGGTTCGATAACCTTGGTTTCATAACTGAGGGAAAACTTACTGTTGTGCTCATCATACCTTCCTCTTGGGGTTTCCCAATGAAGCTCTACAGTGATCTCAGCCATCAAGACGTTTTTTGGCACCATTTCCGAGGAGTTAAGGACAACTTCAATCTCTTCCTCCTTGTCAGCCACCTTCAGGGAGAAAGAAGATTCTCGCAAGGGGAGTCTCTCACAACCATTCTCTTTACTTTGTTTTTGTTTTGATTAGTTTCTTTTTCTTTGTTTTGCTTGTTTCTTTCTTTCAAAAATACAAAAAAAAATTAGTTTCGTTTGGTTTGCTTTTTCTTATCAAAAAACACAAAAAATTTAGTTCCTACTTTAGTTGCTACTGTTGTTGGCTTGCTCCACTTTTGCAAAAATGAAGACTCCTGAGAACATCAAGTTGTGTGACTTCACTAGCACGAACAACAATGATTTCCTTTGCACACCTATTGCTCCACATGCTCCTGATGCTACTTTTTCTGAAATTAAACCTGCTTTGTTGAATCTTGTTATGAAAGAGCAATTTTCTGGTGCTAGTTCTGATTATGCTGCTACTCACCTTAATAATTTTGTTGAACTTTGTGAAATGCAAAAATATAAGGATGTAGATGGAGATATTATTAAGCTTAAATTGTTTCCTTTCTCTTTGAGAGGAAAAGCTAAAGAATGGTTGCTATCCTTGTCTAGAAATAGTATTGATTCTTGGATTAAATGTAAAGATGCTTTTATTGGAAAATACTATCCTCCTGCTAAGATTATATCTATGAGAAGTGAAATAATGAAATTTAAACAACTTGATAATGAACATGTTGCTCAAGCTTGGGAAAGAATGAAATTTTTGGTAAATAATTGTCCCACTCATGGACTTACTGCTTGGATGATTATCCAAACTTTTTATGCAGGACTAAAATTTTCTTCAAGAAATCTGTTGGATTCTGCTGCTGGAGGTACCTTTATGACCATTACTTTGGGTGCTACAACAAAGCTCCTTGATAATATGATGGTTAACTATTCTAAATGGCACACTGAGAGATCTCCACAAGGTAAGAAGGTAAATTCTATTGAAGAAACCTCCTCCTTGAGTGATAAAATTGATGTTATTATGTCTATGCTTTTAATGGAAAAGCTCATATTGATCCAAATAATGTTCCTTTAGCCTCTATGGTTTCTCAAGAAGAGCAAGTTGATGTGAACTTCATTAGAAATAATAATTTTGGCAACAATGCTTATGGTAATAATAATTATAGGCCTTATCCTCCCAATAATGGTAATGCTTATGGAAATCCCTACAACAACAGTAGAAGTGCACCCTCTGAACTTCAAGTCATGCTTATAGACTTTATTAGTAAACAAACTACTTTCAACAAGACTATGGAGGAAAAGCTTTTGAATGTTGAAAAAAAATATTTCATCTTTGTCTGAAGCACAATCCTCTTTGATTAATAGAATGGCTGCTAAACCTGAAACCATGGAAAATCCCTTTGTTGATACTCATGCCATACAAGTTAGAGTAGATGAAAATGTTAGACTGTTTGCTAAATTGCATGCTAAGTGGGAAAGAGAAGATGAAATTTCTACAAATAATAGTATTTGTACTATTACCACCACCAATGTTGATGCTAGCAAACCACAAGAAGTACCCACACCTTTGATATGTCGGAAACGTATCTATAATTTTTGATGCTCCATGCTTGTTTAGTATCTACTTTGCTTTGTTTTGTCTTCACTTTGAGGTATTTTTATATCTTTTCTGGAACTAACCTATTAACAAGTTGCCACAGTGCCAATTGCCTATTTTCTTCTGTTTTTGGTTCCAGAAAGGCATAAAATCAATGTAAGATCCCTCCTTTATAAAGGAAAAGGATCCCTGTGATTGCAATGCTAGTCCCTGGATCATTGCTAGCATCCACAGTTTAAGATGAAGTACGCATATACAAAGGTCATTTATTACATCCATTCCAGAGACAACATAGTCTTTACAACTCAAGGCCACAGGCCTAATACAAGAGTTTGAATAAGTAAATAAATATAAGTCTTCATCTTCATGTGCCACAGGCAAACATGTTGAGTGTAGACTCATGACACCTAATCCTTATCAGAGTAACCTGCAACATCACAAGTTACAGCCACAATGGGTCAATACTTTGGAATAGTATTGGCAAGTGATACCTTAGTAAATTTTAAGTGGACTATATTACTATATGAAATTTGGCTAAGTGTAGCTTGGCTTGCTTTGCACAAAATAGGTTTTTCCTATTAGTTGAAATCACTAAGTTTTTCTTTGTCAAAACTTTTCCCAAGGAACCACCAATAGACATTGGGGTCCTTCACCCTTGTTCACCCACAAATTTTTACTTAGAAATTGGGATGAGGAGATTCTTGATAGCTTCCATGTCTTGATGCTCAAGTTGTCCATTGCCATGGACTTGGCTAAGTACTTAGATTTTTTCATCTGCAGAGGTTGTGCACTTTCCCCACCAGACTTGGTTTCACCAAGACAGGACCTTTCAGAAGCCTTTCCTTAGACCAAATGGACGCGTTCCAACCTATCATTCCCACTACCACCAACTTTCCAAATGGCTAAGTTCTAGCAACTTATGTGATCCAGGCAGAGCCCATATTGCCAAGTGGCTGCACTAGAAGCTTCTCAACACTTGGCCTCTAAAATCTCTTTGTTCCTGGGTGGCATACCACAAGTGAGATACACAAGGTAAACCATATCCATGGGCCTTGTGTAACCACTCAACCAAAAACCACCAATCAAGTCCCTTTCCACCCAGGTGATTCATTGACTTAGTTGTTTTATTAAGTAAAACATAAGTCCAAAGACTTAGAAATATTTTCACCATAGCATGTATAATTCACCAACCCTTGTTTGCTACTAGCTAGTCTAAGCATGGCATATATAGTAACTTAACTTAGAAATTTCCTAGCAATTCTACAACTACTTAGGATTTCCCAACATGGCATTTGGCAAAAATAGTAACATGCAAGACTTAGAAAAATATTTCTAATGCTTGTATAAAAATATAGGGATAGACATATTCATGAAGTACCACTTGCCTTGGTAGTTGGGAGAGTAGCACTCTTCACAATCACAATCACTAGCACCAAAGTCTACACAAAGAATATAGCCACAATCACATACAAGTCATATACAAGAAAAAATATATATGCATGCATGCCAAATGCTAAGTGATGATTTTTGAAACTCAACCAAACAAGTGCATAGTACTGAATCATAAACAAGTCAAAAACTTGCTAAACCAAGTTTATTTGACACTAAAACAATTACCTAAACAATTCATATGCTCAAAATAGTCCTAAACAAGTTTCTGCAAATAAAATCATTTTAACAGAAGCTAAACACTAAACACATTGCATAAACAGAAAGGGCTTGTTCTCCTGATTCCAACGGTATAAAATTTGTCAAATTCTAACATGCGAATCAAAAGTTATAGCTAAATCAAATTTGGATATAAATCTGATTCAAATTCTGTTTTTAAACCAAACCCTAGCCACGCGGCGCTATCCTATTGGCTGGTACCGATTCGCTCAGGATCAAGCTTCCGCGCCGTTGGATCAAGTCAGATCCAACGCGCCAGATTCAAAGAAAACGATTCGTTCAGATCTAATCTAATCCGCAAGATCTACATCCAACAGCTGCTGTTGCTTCGACCATAGACTAGCGGCGCTAGCGGCGGCGACTGGCGGCGGCGCGTCTGTCAGTGGCGGCGCTGGCATTCTAGGTCGTCCGAGGAGGGGATAGGGTGCTTACCAGAACCACAGGGACGAGGTGAAGCTCAACGTGGCGGTGGCTTGGCAAGGGGCGCTCGGAGTCGTCAGGGATTCCTCGCCGGAGTTCGTGGACGCGTCGGGTACGGCTGCTGGTCGACATTGGCGAGGTTCTGCGTCGCGCTAAGTCAAAAGGAGGGCACCGTTAGATGCGCAAGACGATGGGGATCCTAGGCGTATCAGACCGAGGGCAAGGGGCGGATGGTACTTACGGGGAGAGGTCGCCGGAGTTCGTGCAGAGAGCGGCGGCGCTCGGTTGAGGTTGCTGCCGAGGCTACAGACCATGCGAGAACAAACGGGGTGTGTCAGTAGATGCGCAAGGAGTTGCTGAGATTGATAGCATGAACCATGGACAGAGGGGGACACTGTGCTCACCGGAATTCGTCGGCGAGGTCGTCGGAACAGCGGTAGCGTCGAGCGAGTTGCGAGCAGCCTGGTGGCGTGGAGAGGAAATTGAGTGAGGGGAAATGGCCGCGAGAGGGAGGGGCTTAAGTAGGCAGAGGCTCGACAAGAAACGCTTAGTGATTCAATGCCAACTACACCACGGAATCAACGCAGCAACGTCCAGCGGCGGTGTTCGCGCGCAGAAATTTGGGGAAGACGATGACGACGTGGACGGGGCCCGCTTGTCAGCGAATAGAGCAGAGAGGGAGTGGGGTCCGAGCGTCAGTGACTGCGTGGGTGCGTCTGCGCGTGCGAGAG
Source organism: Avena sativa (assembly GCA_916181665.1). Taxonomy (NCBI): domain Eukaryota; kingdom Viridiplantae; phylum Streptophyta; class Magnoliopsida; order Poales; family Poaceae; genus Avena; species Avena sativa. The sequence continues at coordinate 386,138,744 of OV702284.1, forward strand.
AGAGAGGTGGCCCGGGTGGCCTAGCTGGGCTGGTTTCGCTGTTGGGCCAGATTAGTAGCGCCGGCCCTTTTCCTTTTCTTTATTCCTTTTCTTTTTCTAATTTGATTTTCTGGAATGATTTTTAAATGAATTCAAACTCTATTTGAATTCAAATCTTTTCTGGATTTTTGCAGTGTGCAACAGTCACAAAACTTGGCATAAAACCATGTGGTCACTTTGAGTTGGCTTGGTCATTTTTGGAAAGACAAAACAACAGTGACTTAGCACTTGGTTTGCAAAAGATTGAAAATGGTTTTGAAACCATTTTTATTTTGTATAAATTTGTTCAAACTCTACACTCAAACCAATCAACAAGGAAGCAAACAAACTTGGTTTTTAAAACACTAAGCTCTCAAATGAGGATGGGCATTTGATTTAAGTTTGCTCACATAAAATGATAGCATATGTGCTTCTGTTTTCTTGAAATGAGTTTGAAATTGATCTCAATTCTATATGCATGCATGAATGATATGCAATCTTTGAAATCATGATTTTAGGGATGTTACAAATCTAACCCCCTTAAGGTGAATCTCGCCCTCGAGATTTGGATTGGCTAGCAAATAGGTGAGGGTGGTCTTTCCGAAGATCATCTTCTCTTTCCCATGTTGCTTCCTCTTTGGAATGATGATTCCACTGCACTTTGCAAAACTTGATAGTCTTTGTCCTTGTGACTCTTTCTGCAGTCTCAAGAATCTTGATAGGTTTCTCTTCATAAGTGAGATCACTTTCTAGTTGAACTTCTTCCAAAGGTATAGTATCCTTCAAAGAAGTTTCTTCCATTTCTGGATGACATTTCTTAAGCTGACTCACATGAAATACGTTATGGACAGCTAACAGAGATTTCGGTAGTTCAATTTCATAGGCAACTTCTCCTTTGCGACTCAGAATCTTGAATGGCCCAACATATCTTGGTGCCAATTTTCCTTTGACTCCGAATCTTTTCACTCCACGAAGTGGTGATACTCTAAGATAGGCTCTATCACCAACTTCGTAGGTGACTTCTCTACGCTTAGGATCTGCGTAGCTTTTCTGTCGGGACTGTGCTATCTTCAACCTATCCTTAACCAACTTGACCTTCTCTTCGGCTTCTTTGATAAGATCTGGCCCGAATAGACTTATTTCTCCCACACCATTCCATAGCAATGGGGTGGTACACTTTCTTCCGTAGAGAAACTCAAATGGTGCCATCTCAATACTGGCTTGATAGCTGTTGTTATAAGAAAATTCTGCGTAAGGCAGACTTTCATCCCAACTGGCTCCATAGTCTAGGGCACATGCCCTCAACATGTCTTCAAGAATATGATTAGTCCTTTCTGTTTGTCCATCAGTTTGAGGATGAAAAGCAGTACTAAATTCCAACCTCGTTCCCAATGACTCATGCAACTGTCTGCAAAAATGGGAAGTGAATTGAGTTCCCCTATCTGACACAATACTCTTGGGTACTCCATGTAGACATACAATTCTACTCATGTAGATTTTGGCTAACTTAGCACTTGTGTAGGTTGTCTTTACGGGTATGAAATGAGCCACTTTAGTTAGGCAATCCACTACTACCCAAATAGAATCGTATCCTGACCGGGTACTTGGTAATCCGGTAATGAAATCCATACCATTCTTGTCCCACTTCCAATCAGGAATAGGTAGTGGTTGAAGCAAACCTGCTGGTTTCTGATGCTCCGCTTTCACTCTACTCCACACATCACATAAAGCAATATGTTCGGCGATGTCCTTCTTGAGATTATTCCACCAAAATATTTCTTTCATGTCCATGTACATTTTGGTGTTACCCGGATGAATGGAATACGGAGAGTTATGTGCTTCTTGCAAAATCAGTTTCCGCAGTTCCGGATCTTGTGGAACACAGATACGTTTCCCATGCCATAAAGTACCCTGTTCGTCTTCATGGAACTCTTTGGCTTTTCCTTTGCCAATCTTTTCTTTAATCTCTTTGATTTCTTTATCAATCTTCTGGGCTTCTTTGATATTGTCCAACAAAGTGTGTTGAACATCCAAAGACATGAGATATCCTTCAGGCACAATCTCCAATCTGAGTTTCCTAAATTGGGTACACAGATCATCTGGAAATTCTCCTTTGGTAAGGCCATTCACAAAAACCTTACGGCTTAGAGCATCTGCTACAACATTTGCTTTACCAGGGTGGTATTGCAAACTTAAGTCATAGTCCTTGATAAGTTCTAGCCATCTCCTTTGTCTCATATTAATTTCTTCTGAGTGAAGATGTACTTCAAACTTTTGTGATCTATGAACACTTCACATCGCTTTCCCAAAAGATAGTGTCTCCATGTTTTGAGTGCATGGACAACAGAGGCTAACTCTAAATCATGAGTAGGATAGTTTACTTCATGAGTTTTGAGTTGTCTCGAGGCATAAGCCACAACTTTACCGTCTTGCATAAGTACTGCACCCAAACCTTGATGAGATGCATCACAATATACTTGGAAATCCTTTTCCAAGTCTGGCAGACACAAGACTGGTGCTGTCACAAGTCTCTTCTTCAATTCCTAAAAGCTGAGTTCACAACCTTCAGACCAAGCAAACTTCTTATCTTTCTTTAACAATTCAGTCATGGGCTTAGCTACCTTAGAGAAATTCTCAATGAACCTTCTGTAGTAACCTGCTAAGCCAAGGAAACTACGAACTTCTTTCACGGACTTGGGAGATTCCCATTCAGTCATAGCTAAAACCTTAGCAGGATCAACTGCTACACCATCCTTCGTCATAACATGACCAAGAAAACCAACTTCCTCTAACCAGAACTCACACTTACTGAATTTGGCATAAAGTTTATGCTCTCTTAACTTCTCAAGTATCAATCGTAAGTGTCCTTCATGTTCTTCTTTGCTCTTGGAGTAGACTAAGATGTCATCGATGAAAACGACAACAAATTTGTCAAGAAATTCCATGAACACCTTGTTCATCATATTCATGAAGTATGCTGGAGCATTGGTCAACCCAAAAGGCATCACAGTATACTCATACAATCCATACCTTGTGGTGAACGCTGTTTTAGGTATGTCTTGTTCTCATATCTTGAGTTGAAAATAGCCTGACCTTAGATCAATCTTTGAGAACACACATGCTCCTTCTAGCTGATCAAACAAGTCATTGATTCTAGGCAAAGGATATTTGTTCTTGATAGTTACCTCGTTGAGTGAACGGTAATCTATGCATAACCTTTGACTTCTATCTTTCTTCTCCACAAACAAGACTGGGGCTCCCCAAGATGAAGAACTTGGTTGAATAAATCCTTTCTGCAACTGTTCTCCAAGTTGCTTCTTGAGTTCTTTCAGTTCATCAACTGACATTTTATTTTGCTATTGGTCTAGACCCTGGTACCAAATCTATAAGAAATTCCACATCTCAATCTGGTGGCATTCCCGGTAATTCTTCTGGAAACACATCTGGATACTCACTCACAATTGGCACACTGTCCATGCTAACCCCCTTAAGAGAATTAAGCATACTCCTTTTTGCTTCAAAACTGGTCTTGAATCTGATCCTTTTATTTTCTGGAGTTGTAAGTGAGACAGTATGGTTGGCACAATCTATCACTCCTTTGTACTTAGTCATCAAGTCCATTCCTAGAATGACATCCATTCCTTGGGAGTTTAGAATTATCAAGTTAACGGGAAACTTATACTTCCCAAATTCTATGACTAGATCATGACATCCCGAATTCACTATCATTTCTCCACCAGGAGAACTTACTTTTATAGGACACCCAATAGTTTCTACCGGTAGTTCATTTATTTCAACAAATGCTCTTGATATGAATGAATGAGATGCATCAGTATCAAAGAGTACAAATGCTAGAATAGAATTGAGTCTGAACTTACCAGTAACAGCAACAGGTTCCTCATAGACCTCCTCCACATTGATGTGGTTTACCTGTCCCTTCTGAAAAGGATTGGGCTTGATAGGTCCTTCAACTTTATTTTCAGGGCACTCATTTGCATAATGCCCCATCTTCTTACATTTGAAGCATTCAACCTGACTGATGTCTCTCTTAACAGGCTGACTTCCACTTCCACTTCCATTACCACTGTGGTGGCTCTTATGTCCACTCTTGTGGTTCTTGTACTTGTCATTGTCATGACTACGGTGATGCTTGTTGTCATGACGGTTGTGGTTGTGGTGCTTGTTGAATTTCCCATGCTTGTGGGATCCCGAGGTTTCGATGTCATCATAATGAGATCGTTTGTGAGATGATACCGAGCTGTGCTTGTCGGAGTGCTTCCTCTTTCTACTCTCAACTTGCTTTATTTTGTTCTCCAAAATAGCAGCCTTGTCACAGAGCGACTGATAAGTGGGAACATAGGCCACAGCCAATTGTAGATTCATCTCATTATTTAAGCCTTCCAGAAATTTTTCCTTCCTCTTGGCATCGGTGTCAACTCCATCCGGTGCATAACGCGCCAGATTGTTGAACTCCTCAATGTATTCAGCCACGCTGCGGTGGCGCTGCTTCAGATTGTGGAACTCTTTCTTTTTCAGACTCATCACTCCTGATGAGATATGAGCGGTGCGAAAGCCGTCCTCAAAGATAGCCCATGTCACTTCATCTACGGGAGTGGTGATCTGGAAGTTGTCCCACCAAGTGGCGGCTGGCCCTTCCAGCAGATGTGCTGCAAATCTGACTTTTTCAGCCTCCGTACAGCCCACGGTTACCAAGTCCTTGTTTACTGAGCGTAGCCAATCATTGGCCACCATGGGATCAGACGTTCCTGAGAATTTTGCTGGCCTCAGTCTCAAGAATCTGGTAAGCATATCAAAGCCCGGAGGGTTGTTGTTGTTGTTGTTGTTATTGTTGTTGTTGTTGTTGTTTTGGTTCTGGATGAATGTTGTCATCATCTGCATCAGTTGTGTTTGAGCAGTCATCATTTGCTGCATTTCGGGAGTGATGTTGTTGTTGTTGTTGGGGTTGGGGTTTGCACGACGGGGAGGCATCTGTGGTTTGTTCAAATAGAGGTGAGAATGAGATACCCATAGATGCTTTCATGCACATTACATCACATAAGCAAATACAAGCATGCAACACAAGATAAAAGTTCAACAACAAGATAACAGGTTCACAAAGTAAAACACACAAGTAGCAAGCCATCCACATGTCGGATGGTCCAATAACAAGTTCTCAAATAACAAGTATGATAATAAAAGATAAACGAGTAGTCAAGTCTATTCATCGGCATCAATCTCCTCCTCGACAAAGGTAAGACCTGCATTCTCCATTGCGGTCTTGTTCTCCTCAATGCTAGTGGTCAAAGACTCTATCTTGGCCTTGAGAGCCCTCTTCTGGGAACGAAGCCTCTCGATCACCGACTGCTGCTGCTCTAGCTCGAAGTCCTTGGACTGCAGTTCTTCAGTCATGTCCCGGATCTTCTTGTTCCTATCCTGGACACGCTTCTCCTGACTCTTGAACTTCCTATCCTGGGTCTCGAACTTCGCCTCCATTTCCTTGACTATCTCGTCTTGCTGCGCGAAGAGCTTGTCCTTCTCGCGAAGCTGCACCTGGAGCTCATCGTTGCTGAGCATGACGTTGGTCCTGTCCGTGTCCACGTGCCTAATGAGAGACTCTAAGTCCTGGAGGTACAGGCGTATCGGCTCTGCTGCGTCCCTCGAATCGTCCTCGAAGTCGATGGACTCTCCATCCTCATCACGTCTTCCGAAGACGTGAAAGTGGGTGCCTCTAACCTGTCGGGAGTGTCGCCCTAGCAGACGTCCTATCAGATCCTGCATCACTACCTCAAGGCATCTCTCCCTGTCATCGTGCATAAGCTTGAAGACGATGGCCTCCGTAGCAGGCTCTGTCTGGCGTCCGGGCTGGTTCACCTTGAAGCCCCAGAGGTCCTTCCTCTCAAACTTGGTGAGGGGATGCACCATGATGGTGGGAAGAGGGAGATTGAGCAAAGTGGTAAGCTCAACGATACGAGGACCAAAGCGGGTAACCTGGAACTCCTCAACAGTGCCGATGGTAATAGGCATCTATTTATAAGATAGAAAAGTTAGAACAACACAAATCAAGATAAAACAAAAGACATAACATCACATACACATCCTTGGGAAGCAAAACTCACAAGTCATGCATACATGAAACCATTACAACAACCAAGGTTCAATCTTATTTTAAGCAACATTTTGGAAAATAGGGTAATAGGTGGTGGTCCAACTAATGAAGTACGTTTACAATCCTATCTCATTGGATCTGTTGGCTAAGACAATGTTTCTAGAAGCAATCAGCCTATCTTGCTCACATGATTCCATCACTAAGTCTATAATATCTCCTCTTAAGGTTTGGTTGGTAGATTCCAACTCTTGGGGTATGTTCCTTCTCTTTCCTTAGATCATTTTGGAGGTTGAGCATTCTGCACTTGAATCTATCACCAAGTTATTTGATGGTCTTCCAAGCTGCATCGCTTGCTGATTCAAAGAATGTAGGGTGCACCACTGAATTGGTGAACATGCATAATCCTTTTTCCTGATGGTTGTCTTCCTTGTTTTTATACAAGTGAAGTTGCACCCACCAGTATTCCACTCCTTCATCCATCACTGGAAAACCCTTGTACACAGCTGCACCTTGTATCTCTAATGCAACCATGAGGTCCTTGAGAGCCTTGGGGAATTCTGTCTCACACTCCAAAGTCATTGTCATGAGTGGTCCTTTCCTTACGGCTTCGTTGATGGAGTTCATCTACAAATAGAGATGAGAGAGAAGATTAGAAAAGTTTACGAGAAGAATAGACAAGTGTCGAAGTTGAAAATTTTTCCTTAGTGGTTTCCAATCCTAGGGTCATAATCCTACAGGCAACACAGTGCTCTGATACCATCTGTAAATCCCTCCTTTGTAAAGGAAAAGGATCCCTGTGATTGCAATGCTAGTCCCTGGATCATTGCTAGCATCCACAGTTTAAGATGAAGTACACAGATACAAAGGTCATTTATTACATCCATTCCAGAGACAACATAGTCTTTACAACTCAAGGCCACATGCCTAATACAAGAGTTTGAATAAGTAAATAAATATAAGTCTTCATCTTCATGTGCCACAGGCAAACATGTTGAGTGTAGACTCATGACACCTAATCCTCATCAGAGTAACCTGCAACATCACAAGTTACAGCCACAGTGGGTCAATACTTTGGAATAGTATTGGCAAGTGATACCTTAGTAAATTTTAAGTGGACTATATTACTATATGCAATTTGGCTAAGTGTAGCTTGGCTTGCTTTGCACAAAATAGGTTTTCCTATTAGTTGAAATCACTAAGTTTTTCTTTGTCAAAACTTTTCCCAAGGAACCACCAATAGACATTGGGGTCCTTCACCCTTGTTCACCCACAAATTTTTACTTAGAAATTGGGATGAGGAGATTCTTGATAGCTTCCATGTCTTGATGCTCAAGTTGTCCATTGCCATGGACTTGGCTAAGTACTTAGATTTTTTCATCTGCAGAGGTTGTGCACTTTCCCCACCAGACTTGGTTTCACCAAGACAGGACCTTTCAGAAGCCTTTCCTTAGACCAAATGGACGCGTTCCAACCTATCATTCCCACTACCACCAACTGTCCAAATGGCAAATTTCTAGCAACTTATGTGATCCAGGCAGAGCCCATATTGCCAAGTGGCTGCACTAGAAGCTTCTCAACACTTGGCCTCTAAAATCTCTTTGTTCCTGGGTGGCATACCACAAGTGAGATACACAAGGTAAACCATATCCATGGGCCTTGTGTAACCACTCAACCAAAAACCACCAATCAAGTCCCTTTCCACCCAGGTGACTCATTGACTTAGTTGTTTTATTAAGTAAAACATAAGTCCAAAGACTTAGAAATATTTTCACCATAGCATGTATAATTCACCAACCCTTGTTTGCTACTAGCTAGGCTAAGCATGGCATAGATAGTAACTTAACTTAGAAATTTCCTAGCAATTCTACAACTACTTAGGATTTCCCAACATGGCATTTGGCAAAAATAGTAACATGCAAGACTTAGCAAAATATTTCTAATGCTTGTATAAAAATATAGGGATAGACATATTCATGAAGTACCACTTGCCTTGGTAGTTGGGAGAGTAGCACTCTTCACAATCACAATCACTAGCACCAAAGTCTACACAAAGAATATAGCCACAATCACATACAAGTCATATACAAGCAAAAATATATATGCATGCATGCAAAATGCTAAGTGATGATTTTTGAAACTCAACCAAACAAGTGCATAGTAATGAATCATAAACAAGCAAAAACTTGCTAAACCAAGTTTATTTGACACTAAAACAATTACCTAAACAATTCATATGCTCAAAATAGTCCTAAACAAGTTTCTGCAAATAAAATCATTTTAACAGAATCTAAACACTAAACACATTGCATAAACAGAAAGGGCTTGTTCTCCTGATTCCAACGGTATAAAATTTGTCAAATTCTAACGTGGGAATCAAAAGTTATAGCTAAATCAAATTTGGATATAAATCTGATTCAAATTCTGTTTTTAAACCAAACCCTAGCCACACGGCGCTATCCTATTGGCTGGTACCTATTTGCTTAGGATCAAGCTTCCGCGCCGTTGGATCAAGTCAGATCCAACGCGCCAGATTCAAAGAAAACGATTCGTTCAGATCTAATCTAATCCGCAAGATCTACATCCAACGACTGCTGTTGCTTCGACCATAGACTAGCGGCACTAGCGGCGGCGACTGGCGGCGGCGCGTCTGTCAGTGGCGGCGCTAGCGTTCTAGGTCGTCCGGGGAGGGGAGAGGGTGCTTACCAGAACCGCAGGGTTGAGGTGAAGCTCAACGTGGCGGTGGATTGGCAAGGGGCGCTCGGAGTCGTCGGGGATTCCTCGCCGGAGTTCGTGGACGCGTCGGGTACGGCTGCTGGTCGACGTTGGCGAGGTTCTGCGTCGTGCTAAGTCAAAAGGAGGGCACCGTTAGATGCGCAAGACGATGGGGATCCTAGGCGTATCAGACAGAGGGCAAGGGGCGGCTGGTACTTACGGGGAGAGGTCGCCGGAGTTCGTGCAGAGAGCGGCGGCACTCGGTTGAGGTTGCTGCCGAGGCTACAGACCATGCGAGAACAAACGGGGTGTGTCAGTAGATGCGCAAGGAGTTGCTGAGCTTGATAGCATGAACCATGGACAGAGGGGGACACTGTGCTCACCCGAATTCGTCGGCGAGGTCGTCGGAACAGCGGCAGCGTCGAGCGAGTTGCGAGCAGCCTGGTGGCGTGGAGAGGAAATTGAGTGAGGGGAAATGGCCGCGAGAGGGATGGGCTTAAGTAGGCAGAGGCTCGACAAGAAACGCTCAGTGATTCAATGCCAATTACACCACGAAATCAACGCAGCAACGGCCAGCGGCGGTGTTCGCGCGCGGAAATTTGGGGAAGACGATGACGACATGGATGGGGCCCGCTTGTCAGCGAATAGAGCAGAGAGGGAGTGGGGTCCGAGCGTCAGTGAGTGCGTGGGTGCGTCTGCGCGTGCGAGAGAGAGAGAGAGAGGTGGCCCGGGTGGGCTAGCTGGGCTGGTTTCGCTGTTGGGCCTGATTAGTAGCGCCGACCCTTTTCCTTTTCTTAATTCCTTTTCTTTTTCTAATTTGATTTTCTGGAATGATTTTTAAATGAATTCAAACTCTATTTGAATTCAAACCTTTTCTAGATTTTTGCAGTGTGCAACAGTCACAAAACTTGGCATAAAACCATGTGGTCACTTTGAGTTGGCTTGATCATTTTTGGAAAGACAAAATAACAGTGACTTAGCACTTGGTTTGCAAAAGATTGAAAATGGTTTTGAAACCATTTTTATTTTGTATAAATTTGTTCAAACTCTACACTCAAACCAATCAACAAGGAAGCAAACAAACTTGGTTTTTAAAACACTAAGCTCTCAAATGAGGATGGGCATTTGATTTAAGTTTGCTCACATAAAATGATAGCACTATGTGCTTCTGTTTCTTGAAATGAGTTTAAAATTGATCTCAATTCTATATGCATGCATGAATGATATGCAATCTTTGCAATCATGATTTTAGGGATGTTACAATCAATATTCTCGGAATTGGACGGGACAAAAGCCAAAGTCAATATTTTACCATGGGTGACACGAAGTCTAGAGGGGAGACAGAGAGGTGAACCAGGGCCATCACACCCCCTAGGCGTGGGTGGGCCCTGCCCCGCGCCTGGGTAGGGTGTGGGCCCTCCAGCCGCCTCCTAGTCTCGCCTCTTCTCCTATAAGAATCCCCCGATGAGAAAACCCTAAGTCGTCAATCATACTTCTAGAAAAACCTTTGTAGCGTTGCCGCCACCGAAAGGGAGATTCGGGGGACAGAAAGTCTCTGTTCCGGCACCCTGCCTGGATGGGGAAGTTCCCCCGGAGCCATCTCCATCGATCTCCACCACCATATTCATCATCGTTGCTGATTCCCATGATGAGGAGGGAGTAGTTCTTCCTCGAGGCTAAGGGCTCTACCGGTAGCTATGTGTTCATCTCTCTCTCTACATGATCTTGTTGTGGTCATGAGCTTTGTAATCAAGTAGATCTACCTTGCTACTCAAGTGCTTTAATAGATCTCTGCTCTCCCCATGTGTGTGAAAGTGACAGCGTGCACGCCATGGTGGCACTTAGGTTTGAGTCTACATAAATACTCTTTGTGCTTTAATAGATCTATGCTTTTCCCCACGTGTGTGAAAGTGACAGCGTGCATACCGTGTGTGGCACTTTGGCTAGATTGAATATTTGTTATGAGTTATATTTGGAGTTGGATGTCTCTATGAAATTGTGGTGTTTGTTGGAACCATCTAGCGCTCAAGGTGACAATGTGGGGTTATCTAGATTAGGGAAGACGGACTTTGAGGAGTGTGTTGTTATATCCCTACCATGGATTAGAGTGTCCAACCGGAGAGTAGTCAGGGTAGTATCATTAAGAGAAGATATTTATATGAGAGAGTGTTCACTAGTGAAAGTATGATCCCTAGGCCTTGTTTCTAAACATTGAAACACCGTTTGCATCTAGATCTGTTGCATGTTTGCTTGCTTTAGTCTTTACTTCACTCACACACGTTCCCCCACATCAACAACAAGTCAGAAGATATTTTGTGGCACCGTTACCACTTGTATTTCACTATCTCTTCGCCGAACTAGTGCACCTATACACCTGACAAGTGTATTGGGTGTGTTGGGGACACAAGAGACTTCTTGTATCTCGATTGCAGGATTGCTTGAGAGGGGATACCTTTGACCACTTCCTCCCTGAGTTCGATAAACCTTGGGTAATCCACTTAAGGGAAACTTGCTGCTGTTCTACAAACCTCTGCACTTGGAGTCCCAACAACTGTCTACAAGAATAGAAGTGCGTAGACATCAAGCAATTTTCTGGCGCCGTTGCCGGGGAGGTAAGGTAAAAGGTACTCACATCCTCCGGTGTGAGTGCTCGAAGTTATTTCCTTTAGATTATGCAATTTTGTATTTTGTTTCTTGTTTTCACTAGTTAGGCTTAATGGAAAACAACAACAAAATTAGAGAGCTCTATAGTGTTTAACTTGAGTTAGTACATGAAGTGTTTGAAGAGGAAATTAAAAAACCTATGGAACTTTATTTGCATGCTCATAGCAATGTTATTAGTATGAATTCTTTGGACACCATTATTGCTAATGCTATGGAAAAGTCTAAGCTTGGGGAAGCTAGTTTTGATCAAAATGATCTTTTTAGTCCCCCAAGCACGGAGGAGAAAATTTAGTTTGATGATACTTTGCCTCCAATATATGATGATTACAATGATGAATATGACATTTTCAGTCCACCTACTATTGAGAAGGAAATTAATTGTGATTACAATATGCCTCCTATATTTGATGATTATGGCAATGAGAATAGTAATGATAGCTATTTTATTGAATTTGCTCCCACTACAATGAATAAGAATTGTTGTGCTTCTGTGGAGAGTAATAATCATTTTATGCATGTGGCTCATGATAAGAATGTTTTATATGATAGTTATATTGTTAATTTTGTTCATGTTGCTACTGAAAGTTATTATGAGAGAGGGAAACATGGTTTTATGCATCTCAATATGTAAGATCCCACCTTTATAAAGGTAAAGATCCTTGTGATTGCAATGCTAGTCCCTGGATCAAAGCTAGCATCCACAATTTAAGATGAAGTACACATAAACAAAGGTCAATATTACATATCATTCCAGAGACAAACATAGTCTTTTACAACTCCATGGCCACAGGCCTAATACAAGAGTTCAAATATTAAATAAGATAAATAAGTCTTCATCTTCATGTGTCACAGGCAAGCATGTTGAGTGTATACTCATAACCCCTAATCATCATCTGAGTAACCAACAACATCACAAGTTACAACCACAATGGGTCAATACATTTGGAATAGTATTGGCAAGTGATACCTTAGTAGAATAATATCATCTAGATACTATATGCATTTGGCTAAGTGTAGCTTAGGCTTGCTTTGCTCAAAATAGGTTTTTCCTATTAGTTGGAAACACTAAGTTTTTCTTTGATAAAACTTTCCCAAGGAATTACCAATAGACATTGGCGAACCTTCACCCTTGTTCAACCACAAGTTTTAATTTAGAAATTGGGATGAGGAGATTCTTGATAGCTTTCATGTCTTGATGCTCAAGTTGTCCAATACCAGGGACATGGCTAAGTACTTAGATTCTTCCATCTGCAGCGGTTGTGCACTTTCCCCACAAGACTTGATTTTCACCAAGACAGGACCTTTCAGAAGCTTTCCCTTAGACCAAATGGACGCATTCCAACCTATCATCCCACTACCACCAACTGTCCAAATGGCTAAGTTATTGCAACCTATATGATCCAGGCAGAGCCCATAATGCCATGTGGCTGCACTAGAAGCTTCTTAACATTTGGCATCTCAAATACCTTTGTTCCTGGGTGGCCATCCACAAGCGAGATACACAAGGTAAACCATAGAAATGGGCCTTGTGTAACCACTCAAAACAAACCATTCTTTCCATTCCACCCAGGTGTTTCATTCACTTAGTTGTTTTATTAAGCAAAAACACAAGTCATAGACTTAGAAATATTTCACATAGCATGAATATATAACCACCCTTGGTTGCTACTAGCTAGGCTAAGCATGGCAATGGTAAGAATCTTAACTTAGAGGAAATTCTAACAATTCTACAACTACTAGGATTTCCCAAGCATAGCATAGATACTTATCAAAATAATCATGCAAGTCCTATGCAAAATATTTCTAGTGCATAGGTAAAAAATATAGGGATAAAATCATGAAGCACCACTTGCCTTGGTAGTTTGGGGAGTAGCAACAATCTTCACAACCACAATCACTCTTAGCACCAAAATCTACACATAAAATAATGGCACCAAAATCACATACAAAATATACAAACAAAAATATATGAATGCATGCAAATGCCATGTGATGGTTTTTCTACACCAAACAAGACAAGTGTACAGTACTGAATCATAAATAAAACCAAGATACTCCAAATAAACTTTATTTCATCTTTAAAACATTTTTCAAATAATTTCTATACTCAAATTAATCCTATAAATGTCTCTACAAAAACAACCATTTTTATAGAGGCAAAAAAATAAACACATTGCATAAACAGATAGGATTTTCTCTCCTGATTCCAATGATATAAAGTTTGCAAAATTTGAACGTGGGGATCAAAAGTTATGAATTTTACAAGTTTGAATCACTAATAGATCTAAATTCTGTTTTTTAAATCTAAACCCTAGCCACGCGGCGTGTTCTGATTGGCCCGTACCAGTTCGCACTGATCGATCGATGAGAGCCATTGGATTAAAGTGACTGTTCACGGTCCAGATCTAAACATACCGCTTCACTAAGTGATTCTATCGCATGCGTTAGATCTAGATCTAATGGCTACCGATCAAACGACCAAAGTCTGGCGACGGTGGCGCGGCGGCGGCGCTCTGCCAGTGACGCTCCGGCGGCTACAGAGGGGTATGGGGTCAACGGAGGGGCTTGCCGAACTCGCAAGGTCGCGTTGATGCTCAACCTCTTGCTGGCGTGGACGGGGGCGTGCTGTGGAGGTCACTAGGGCTCGTCGGAGTAGCGGGTGGCGTCGGGTTCTTGCAGTCGACGATGTGGACTGCCCTAACATGAACCAAAGGCATCAGGGCGTGCAAAACAAACTGGCGAACAATATAGGGTCAAGCAGAAAGCACGGGGCGGCCTAGTATTACCTAAATCGCTCACCGGAGTTAGGCGGCGGTTCTGTCGTTTGCAGAGGTTGTCAGGGACGGCGACCTGGGTCATGCGCGGGCAAAACAAAGGCATCAGGACAAGCATAGAGGCATGACGAACTTGATAGTGTCAAGCAGAAGACGAGGTGCGCTCGGTACTCACCGGAATCAGACGTCGGAGTTCGTCGGGACAACGGCGAGGTTTGGCGAAATTCGATCAGCCTGGTGGCGGAGCGAGCGAGTGGGATGAGAGGAAATGGCCGTGGTGGAGAGGAGACTAAATATCCAGGAGCGGGGCAGGGATTACTCCCTGCATCAATGGGAATTAAGCGGACAGTGACTGCGGCGAGGTAACAGCGGAGCGGGTCGGCCGCGCGTTGATTGGGGACGAAGCTGACGGGGCACGGTGGGGTCAGGCTGTCAGCGGGTGGGAGCACGCGGCTGTAGTGAGAAATAGGGGGAAAGGGAAAACCCCGGGTGGGCTGCTTCGTCTGTTGGGCCGAAAGAGTGGCGCCAGGCCCAGCTACGTTTTCTAATCCTTTTTCTTTTTCTAAATCGATTTTCAGGAAACCTTTTCAAATGAATTCAAATGTATTTGAATTCCAAAACTTTCTGGACTTTTATAAAGTGAAACCTGCATAATTTTGAGCATAAAACCATGCTGTCTTGCTAGACTTGCTTGGTTCCATTGAAAAATTAAAAAAAATAGTGCCTTAGCACAAGATTTAATGAAGATAAGAAATTGGTTTTAAAACCATATTTTGTTTTGGAAATTTTTGTTCAAGCTTTGGAACTCACCAAACAATCCTATGAACACACAACATTAGTTTAAAACAAAATTCTCTCACTAGAGAGTAGCATTGGATCAAAGCTTGTCTACATGAAATAATAGCACTCAAAGCTTCTGTTTCTTTCAAAAGAGTTTGAAATTGAACCCTAAATGAATATGCATGCATGGATGATATGCAATCTTTGAAAACATGATTTTAGGGATGTTACAAATCTAACCCCCTTAAGGTGAATCTCGCCCTCGAGATTTGGATTGGCTAGCAAATAGGTGAGGGTGGTATTTCCGAAGATCATCTTCTCTTTCCCATGTTGCTTCCTCTTCGGAGTGATGGTTCCATTCAACTTTACAGAATTTGATAGTCTTAGTCCGAGTAACTCTTTCTGTAGTCTCAAGAATATTGATAGGTTTCACTTTCCAATTGAACTTCCTCCAAAGGTATAGTATCTTTCAAAGAAGTCTCTTCCATTTCTGGATGGCATTTCTTTAGCTAACTCACATGAAACACATTGTGAACGACAGAGAATGATTCTGGCAATTCAATCTCATAAGCTACTTCTCCTTTACGACTCAGAATCTTGAATGGTCCAACATATCTTGGGGCAAATTTTCCTTTGACTCCAAATCTCTTCACTCCACGAAGTGGTGACACTCTAAGATAAGCTCTATCACCCACTTCATAGGTGACTTCTCTACGCTTAGGATCTGCGTAGCTATTTTGTCGGGATTGTGCTATCTTCAATCTGTCCTTAACTAGTTTGACTTTCTCTTCAGCCTCTTTGATTAGTTCTGGTCCAAACAAATTCCTTTCACCCACACCATTCCATAATAATAGGGTGGTACACTTTCTCCCATAGAGAAACTCAAACGGTGCCATCTCAATACTAGCTTGATAGCTGTTATTGTAAGAGAATTCTACGTAAGGCAGAGTTTCATCCCAACTGGCTCCATAGTCTAGGGCACATGCCCTCAACATATCTTCAAGTATCTGGTTGGTCCTTTCTGTTTGTCCATCAGTCTGAGGATGAAAAGCAGTGCTGAATTCCAATCTCGTTCCCAATGACTCATGTATTTGCCTCCAAAAATGAGAAGTGAATTGAGTTCCCCTATCGGACACAATACTCTTGGGTACTCCATGCATGCATACAATCCTAGTCATATAGATTTTGTCTAACTTAGCACTTGTATAGGTTGTTTTCACGGGTATGAAATGAGCCACTTTAGTTAGGCGATCCACTACTACCCAAATAGAATCATATCCTGACCTGGTCCTTGGCAATCCAGTGATGAAATCCATGCCAATCTTGTCCCACTTCCAATCAGGAATAGGTAGTGGTTGTAGCAATCCTGCTGGTTTCTGATGTTCCACTTTCACTCTACTGCATACATCACACAAAGCAATATGTTCAGCGATGTCCTTGAGATTATTCCACCAAAATCTTTCTTTCATATCCATGTACATTTTGGTGTTACCCGGATGAATGGAATATGGTGAGTTATGTGCTTCTTGTAAAATCAGTTTCCGAAGCTCTGGATCTTGTGGAACACAGATATGTTTTGCATACCATAAAGTACCCTGTTCGTCTTCATGGAATCCTTTGGCCTTTCCCTTGCCAATCTTTTCCTTAATCTCTTCAATTTCCTTATCGGTCTTTTGGGCTTCTTTGATTTTGTCCAACAAAGTGGGCTGAACATCCAATGACATGAGATGTCCTTCAGGGACAATCTCCAATCTGAGATCTCTAAATTGGGCACACAGATCATCTGGCAACTCTCCCTTAGTAAGACCATTCACAAATACCTTACGGCTTAGAGCATCTGCTACAACATTTGCTTTACCAGGATGGTATTGCAAACTCAAGTCATAGTCCTTGATGAGTTCTAGCCATCTTCTTTGTCTCATTTTGATTTCTTTCTGGGTAAAGATATACTTCAAACTTTTGTGATCTGTGAACACTTCACATCGCTTTCCCAAAAGATAATGTCTCCATGTTTTGAGTGCATGGACAACAGAGGCTAACTCTAAATCATGATTAGGGTAATTTACCTCATGAGTTTTGAGTTGCCTCGAGGCATAAGCCACAACTTTCCCTTCTTGCATTAGCACTGCACCCAATCCACGATGAGATGCATCACAATATACTTGGAAATCCTTCTCCAAATCTGGAAGACATAAGACTGGTGCTGTCACTAGTCTCTTCTTCAATTCTTGGAAACTAAGTTCACATCCTTCAGACCAAGCGAATTTATTGTCTTTTTTAGTAACTCTGTCATTGGTTTAGCTACCTTGGAGAAATTCTCAATAAATCTTCTGTAGTATCCTGCCAAGCCAAGGAAACTACGAACATCTTTTACTGACTTAGGAGATTCCCATTCAGTTACAGCTGACACTTTAGCAGGATCAACTGCTACACCATCTCCTGACACAATGTGTCCAAGAAATCCAACTTCATTTAACCAAAACTCACACTTGCTGAATTTGGCATACAGCTTATGCTCTCTAAGCTTCTCAAGTATCAAATGCAAATGTCTTTCATGCTCTTCTTTGCTCTTGGAGTAGATCAAAATGTCATTGATGAAAACGACAACAAACTTATCAAGGAACTCCATGAACACCTTGTTCATCATATTCATGAAGTAAGCTAGTGCATTGGTCAAACCAAATGGCATCACGGTGTACTCATACAATCCATACCTAGTGGTGAAAGATGTCTTAGGTATGTCTTGTTCCCTTATCTTAAGCTGAAAATAACCTGATCGGAGATCAATCTTTGAGAACACACAGGCTCCTTCTAACTGATCAAACAAGTCATTGATTCTAGGCAAAGGGTATTTGTTCTTGATAGTTACCTCATTGAGTGAACGGTAATCTATGCATAACCTTTGACTTCTATCTTTCTTTTCCACAAACAAAACTGGTGCTCCCCAAGACGAAGAACTTGGTTGAATAAATCCTTTCTGCAACTTTTCTCCAAGTTGTTTCTTGAGTTCTTTCAATTCATCAACTGACATCTTGTACGGTCTCTTTGCTATTGGTCCAGATCCTGGTAGCAAATCGATCAGAAATTCCACATTTCTATCTGGTGGCATTCCCGGCAATTTTTCCGAAAACACATCCGGATATTCACTCACAATTGGCACACTGTCTATGCTAACCCCCTTAAGAGAATTTAGCTTACCTCCTTTTGATTCAAAGGTAGTCTTGAATCTTATCCTTTTATTTTATGGGGTTGTGAGAGTGACAGTATGGTTGGCACAATCTAGCACTCCTTTGTGCTTAGTCATCCAGTCCATTCCCAAAATGACATCCAATCCTTGGGAATTTAAGATTATCAGATTAACGGGAAACTTATACTTCCCAAACTCTATGACTAGATCATGACATCCTGAGTTCACTATCATTTCTCCGCCAGGAGAACTTACTTTTATAGGACACCCAATAGTTTCTACTGGTAGTTCATTTCTTTCAACAAATGCTCTTGATATGAATGAATGATATGCACCAGTATCAAAGAGAACAAATGCTGGAACAAAATTGAGTTTGAACTTACCAGCAACAGCATCAAGTTCCTCATAGATTTCTTCCACATTGATGTGGTTCACTTGTCCCTTCTGGAAAGGGTTGGGCTTGTTGGGTCCTTCAACTTTCTTTTCTGGGCATTCATTTGCATAATGCCCCATCTTCTTGCACTTGAAACATTCAACCTGACTAAGATCCTTCTTGACATGCTGGCTTCCACTACCACTCCCATTTCCATTGTGGTGGCTTTTGTATCCACTCTTGTGATTCTTGTACTTGTCATTGTCATGACTACGGTGATGCTTGTTGTCATGATGACGGTTGTGGTTATGGTAGATGTTGTATTTTCCATGCTTGTGGGATCCAGAACTCCCACTATCATCATAATGGGAACGCTTGTGAGACGATCCCGAGCTGTGCTTGTCAGAGTTGTGTTTCCTCTTTCTGCTTTCAACCTGTTTCATCTTGCTCTCCAAGATGGCAGCCTTGTCACAAAGAGATTGATAGGTGGGGACATAGGCCACAGATAGCTGCAGGTTCAGTTCATCGTTCAGTCCTTCGAGGAACTTTTCTTTCCTCTTGGCATCAGTGTCAACTTCATCCGGTGCATAACGCGCCAGATTTTTGAACTCCTCAATATACTCGGCCACGCTGCGGTGGCGCTGCTTCAAGTTATGAAATTCCTTCTTTTTCAAACTCATCACTCAGGATGAGATGTGAGCTGTACGGAAACCATCTTCAAAGATAGCCCATGTCACATCCTCAATATGAGTGGTGATCTGGAAGTTATCCCACCAAGTAGCTGCTGGTCCTTCCAACAGGTGAGCTGCAAACCTGACTTTCTCCTCATCAGTACAGCCGACAGTTACCAAATCCTTGTTCACTGATCATAGCCAATCACTGGCCACCATGGGATCAGTAGTTCCTGAGAACTTTGCTGGTCTCAGTCTTAGGAATTTGGTGAGCATGTCAAAACCCGGCGGATTGTTCTGATTGTTGTTGTTGCTGTTGTTGTTGTTTTTGTTGTTGTTGTTGTTGTTGTTATTGTTGTTGTTCTGATTCTGCATAAAGGTGGTCATCATCTGCATCAGCTGTGTCTGAGCTGTCATCAGCTGCTGCATCTCTAGGGTGACATTGTTGTTGTTCGGGTTGGGGTTGGCACGTCGAGGAGGCATCTGTGGTTTTCAATAAGGATAAGAATGAGATACCCATAGATTCTTAACATGCACAATACTTCACACATACAATCACAAACAAGCATCAAAATAACAAAAGTTCAACAACATAAACAACAAGTTTTGAAAAGCAAAAACACTAATAGCAAGCCATCCACATGTTGGATGGTCATTGCGACTCAATAATCAAAAGCATGGTAAATAAAAGGTAAATGAGTAGTCATCACTACTCCTCTGCATCAACCTCCTCATCAACAAGTGTAAGACCTGCATTCTCCATAGCGGTCTTGTATTCCTCGACATTGGTTGTCAAGGCCTCTACTTTGGCTTTGAGAGCCCTCTTCTGTGAACGAAGCCTCTCAATCACACCCTGCTGATGCTCGAGCTCGAAGTCCTTGGCCTCTAGTTCTGCAGTCATCTTTCGAATCCTCTTGTTCCTATCTTGGACTCTTTTCTCTTGACTCTTGAACTTTCTATCCCGACTCTCAAACTTGGCCTCCATTTCCTTGACTATCTCATCTTGCTCTGCGAAGAGCTTGTCCTTCTCACGAAGCTGCACCTGGAGTTCGTCATTGCTAAGCATGACGTTGGTCCTATCAGTGTCTAGGTGCCTAAGAAGAACCTCTAGGTCCTGGAGGTACAGACGAATTGGCTCTGCCGTCTCTCTAGCAGTATCCTCGAACCCAATAGCCTCACCATCCTCGTCACGTCTACCGAAGGCGTGGAAGTGAGTACCTCTAATCTCCCGAGAGTGTCTCCCTAGCAAACGCCCAAGTAAATCCTACATGACTACCTCTAGGCCTCTCTCCTTGTCATCATGCATAAGCTTGAAGGTGATAGCCTCCGTGGCTGGCTCAATCTGGTGTCCTGGCTGAGTAACCTTGAAGCCCCAAAGGTCCTTCCTCTCGAACTTGGTGAGGGGAAGCATCATGATGCTAGGAAGCGAAAGATTGAGCACACTAGTGAGCTCAATAAGACGAGTGCCAAAACGAGTTCCCTTGAACTCTTCAGCCGTGCTGATAGTAACATTAGGCATCTATTTTATAAGGTAGAGAAAAGTTAGAATCAACATCAACAGATATACACAAGACAAGGTAGCACAAGCATATCATTTGCAAACTAAACACACAGGTCATGGCATACATAAATCCATTACAAGCATCCAAGGTTCAACATAACTTAGAAATTTTTTTTGGAAATAATATGATAAGTGTGGTGGTCCAACTAACGGCGTACGTTACAACTCTCACTCACTAGACAAAATGGCTATCAAAGCATCCTTAGTAGCCATCTGCCTATCTTGTTCACAAGATTCCCAAATCAAGTCTATGATGTCTTCCCTTAGTTGTTGGTTGGTAGTTTCCAACTCTTGGGTATGCTTCTTTTCTTCCCTAAGGTCATTTTGGGTGTTGAGCATTCTGCACTTGAGTCTTTCACCAAGCTCTTTGATGGCTTTCCAAGCTGCATCCCTTGCAGAATCAAAGAATGTGGTGTGCATCACTGAGTTGGTGACCATGCAGAATCCTGATTCTTTGTGGTTGTCTTCCTTGTTTTTGTACAAGTGAAATTACACCCACCAATATTCTTCTCCTTCATCCATCACAGGAAAACCTTTGTACACAGCTGCACCATGTATCCCCATAGTAACCATAAGGTCCTTGAGGGCCTTTGGAAATTCAGTCTCACATTCTAGGGTCATGGTCATGAGTCGTCCCTTCCTTACGGCTTCGTTGATGGAGTTCATCTACAATTAGAGATGAGAAAGAAGAATTAGTTAAGTTTACGAGAAGAAAAAGACAAGTGTGGAAATTGTTGAAAAATTTTCCTTAGTGGTTTCTAATCCAATCCTAGGGTCATAATCCTACAGGAAACACAGTTCTCTGATACCATCTGTAAGATCCCACCTTTATAAAGGTAAAGATCCCTGTGATTGCAATGCTAGTCCCTGGATCAAGCTAGCATCCATAGTTTAAGATGGAGTACACAGAAACAAAGGTCATTATTACATATCATTCCAGAGACAAACATAGTCTTTTACAGCTCCATGGCCACAGGCCTAATACAAGAGTTCAAATATTAAATAAGATAAATAAGTCTTCATCTTCATGTGCCATAGGAAAGCATGTTGAGTGTAGACTCATAACCCCTAATCATCATCTGAGTAACCTGTAACATCACAAGTTACAGCCACAGTGGGTCAATACATTTGGAATAGTATTGGCAAGTGATACCTTAGTAGAATAATATCATCTAGATACTATATGCATTTGGCTAAGTGTAGCTTAGGCTTGCTTTGCTCAAAATAGGTTTTTCCTATTAGTTGGAAACACTAAGTTTTTCTTTGATAAAACTTTCCCAAGGAATCACCAATAGACATTGGTGAACCTTCACCCTTGTTCAACCACAAGTTTTAACTTATAAATTGGGATGAGGAGATTCTTGATAGCTTCCATATCTTGATGCTCAAGTTGTCCAATACCAGGGACATGGCTAAGTACTTAGATTCTTCCATCTGCAGAGGTTGTGCATTTTCCCCACAAGACTTGATTTTCACCAAGACAGGACCTTTCAGAAGATTTCCCTTAGACCAAATGGACGCGTTCCAACCTATCATCCCACTACCACCAACTGTCCAAATGGCTAAGTTATTGCAACCTATATGATCCAGGTAGAGCCTATAATGCCATGTGGCTGCACTAGAAGCTTCTTAACATTTGGCATGTCAAATATCTTTGTTCCTGGGTGGCCATCAACTAGTGAGATACACAAGGTAAACCATAGAAATGGGCCTTGTGTAACCACTCAACACAAACCATTCTTTCCATTCCACCCAGGTGTTTCATTCACTTAGTTGTTTTATTAAGCAAAAACACAAGTCATAGACTTAGAAATATTTCACATAGCATGAATATATAACCACCCTTGGTTGCTACTAGCTAGGCTAAGCATGGCAATGGTAAGCATCTTAACTTAGAGGAAGTTCTAACAATTCTACAACTACTAGGATTTCCCAAGCATAGCATAGATACTTATCAAAATAATCATGCAAGTCCTATGCAAAATATTTCTAGTGCATAGGTAAAAAAATATAGGGATAAAATCATGAAGCACCACTTGCCTTGGTAGTTTGGGGAGTAGAAACAATCTTCACAACCAAAATCACTATTAGCACCAAAATCTACACATAAAATAATGGCACCAAAATCACATACAAAATATACAAACAAAAATATATGAATGCATGCAAATGCCATGTGATGGTTTTTCTACACCAAACAACACAAGTGTACAGTACTTCATCTTAAACTATGGATGCTATATTTGATCCAGGGACTAGCATTGCAATCACAGGGATCTTTACCTTTATAAAGGTGGGATCTTACACAATAATATTAAGTTTCCCCTCTTTATGTTGAAAATCTTGAAGTTGCACTTATTTTGCTTTCCTATGCTTGTCGCTTTGTGATTTCATGACTTGTTTATTTACAAGATTCCTATGCATAGGAAGTGGGTTAGACTTAAATGTTCTTTGAATTTGCTTTTTGAAGCTCTCTTTTAAATCAATTCATATTTCCTATGTAAGCATCTTTGAAACTATCATGCCTAACTTAAAGGCATTAAAGAAAAGTACTTGTTGGGAGATAACCCAAGAGATTTCTTCAGTCTTGGAAGTTATTACTTCTGTAATGACCTATCCTTATCCTTTTTGTTTGCTTTTTTTTGTGCCAGGAATGACCTCTAATGAGAGGGAAGTAAGATTTGGGGAGTTGTTGTCCCGAAACAGATTTCTGTCCTCCACGAAAAAAACGTAAGGAGTCTCTGTAACTCGGATTGAGCTGAAAATTTACGAATAAATCCCCTAGTATGTTAGCTAACTTTAGTTAGTTCAACACTTTTTGATTTGAGCAACATAAGATGTTCAAAAAAATTGGTTTCTACCTGCTGGTCTGTTTTGACAGATTTTTGCCATTATTTGCATTTGCTTCTTATTGATTCCTTTTAGGGTTCTTTTTGGGAAATTGACCTTTTTGAAGGAGTTGCTACAGTAGCATATTTTTTTAGTGAAAGTTTTGCTATTCTAAAACTAAGCCCCAAAGGTCTATTATCTTTTGAATACACTAATGTTGCAAATGAAGATTGTGTGAAGTTTTGTATGAAGGGAAATTTTCAGGTGTAGAGAAAGAATGATGTAATGAGATGAAGAATGGACAAAATATCAAGCTTGGGGATGCCACCCCATGTCACCCCAATAAATATTCAAGAGGTACAAGCGTCAAAGCTTGGGCATCCCCTTCTTCATCAATAAAAATCTCAGGTCTTTCTAGATACTTCGTTTTTATTGTTTCATGCACTGTTGTGTTGTTCTTGGAGCGTCTTAGTTTTTGTTTTTGGTTTTAGTTTGCTTAGTTTGCTTGAGTAAATTGGTTGGTCACACCACACTTCTTTTGGAGAGAGACACACTCTGTTTCCATTGCCTAGAACACTCTAGTTTTCAATCTTATTTTTTTGTGAGTGTTCACTTTTGCTAGCATTGCGTTCAGCCTTAGTTTTCCCGTGCTTTCAACTTAAAACTTTTTAGTTCTTCTTTGTGGATTTGTGAGACAAGCTCACTGATCTTTATTGATTATTATCTTTGTGATTTGTTTCAAATAAGTTGCTTGGTGTTGGAAAGGAGTAGAAAGTTCTTGCTTGATAAGTGCAAGAGGAGCTTGCATTGACTGTGACTTAGACTTTATCATAACATGCTAGGTGTTGTTTTGACCTTATGCTTAGTGATTATTGTTGTAGCTTGTCTTGTTCCAAACAACTGGGATTGCTTAGTGTGCCTTGAAGAAATTATGCGTTGTTTTAGCATGCAAAAGCATAGTATTGTGGTATTCTCCTTTGATGATTTGTTTGGGTTGACTTGCCACATGCTCACACCATGTTATGACTAAGACAAGTCACCATAGCCTCTATGATCATTTAGTCCTTGACTTGAAGTACCACTCTATGCTTTGATTAGTAATGTTTTGTTGCTCTGCATGATTATGGCCATTATTGCTCTCTTAGTTGGTTGCTCCCAGTCTTTTGCTAGCCTCCACTTGTATGAGTAAGCTCTACTCATGCTTCCAATTCCCAAGAAACCAAGTTATTCCAAAGTGTCCACTATAAACTCCTATGCATGGTGTGTTACACCATTCCAAAGTATATTCTTGTTTTCAGCTATCTTCCAATTAAAAACTATTTTGTTATGTGAAAACTTAGCGATTAAAGCCCTCACAAACTTGATGGCACACTTTATATTCTTTGCCCCTAATAAACTTGAACCATTGTGTCTTATATGTTGTATATGCTTGCACTTATATGTTGGAATTAGCAGAACCATGCTGTCATGGGGAACGTTTTCAACATTGCACTTGTACTTTGTACTCAGTTGATATCATGTTATTTTATCTATGGATGTCACAGGTGTGAAATAAAAAGGGAACTTGTAAGTCCATGGAGTTTGTATTCTGTGTTAGAGAAACGCCTGGGCCGCTAGCCTAAGTCATGCCTAATCATGGTGGAAACTTGTAGCATCACCATAGTGACATCTATGAAGCATTCTTCTTATAAAAAAAGAGATACATTGAGAAAAGAGGAAATAGAAAAAAGGCAGCATATTCCCATGGTAAATAAGAAGATTGCTGAGATGCTCATTTTCTGCTTGCCTTGTCATTTTGGTTATGGAATAGCTCCTGTACCATGTGTAAGGGGTACCTCGTTGGCGGTTCTCTATGATATGCAAATACTTACAATGACAAGAACTTACAGGTGACTGAAGTTGAGTAGCATTAGGTGTGGCCCTCGTATTCAAGGGACTTGAGATTGCCAACTTATACTTCGTCAAGCATATAATCCATCTTTGTTCACTTTAACCTTAATCACTTAAAGATGCTTATGATAGGGGCAATGAGGGCTGAAAGCTAATAAGTACCATAATTTTTGGAAGCTCTTTTTGAAACTTGAAATCCCTGCTTCCTTTATAAATAAAAGGCCTTTCTTCCACCATTATTTGAGTCTTCACCTTCTACCTTTAGGCACCATTAAGAGAGCATAGTTGTCATTCTGCGTGCAGTGTTCCAAAGCTTATTGATTGATTCATATTGTGATATTATTTGTTTTTGTGCTACTTGTTTCTAGTCACCCTTGTGAACTTTGAAGGTCCTATGCATCTATTTGCTACTCTATGAGGGACAAGCTGATTTCCACTATGCCATGTTTTCTGTATGTGAAACAAACAAACGTTTTCCAATGCATGTTATTCATGATCTTTGTTTGTAGCCTTTCATGTTGCATGCATAGTTACTTTGTCTTACTGTTAGAACTCCATCATTCATGCTCATGTTTAGAGTTCTTTGATTCGAGCTTTCAATGCTTGCAAATGGTTTGATCTTGGTTTTGATGGTGCATGTCACCTAAAAAATTATTCTTTTTACCACTTACCTACTCGAGGACGAGCAGGAGTTAAGCTTGGGGATGCTTCATACATCGGAAACGTATCTATAATTTTTGATGATCCATGCTTGTGTAGTATCTACTTTGCTTTGTTTTGTCTTCACTTTGAGGTATATTTATATCTTTTCTAGAACTAACCTATTAACAAGTTGCCATAGTGCCAGTTGCCTGTTTTCTTCTGTTTTTGGTTCCAGAAAGGCAGAAAATCAATATTCTCCGAATTGGACGGGACAAAAGCCAAAGTAAATATTTTACCGTGGGCGACACGAAGTATAGAGGGAAGACAGAGAGGTGAACCAGGGCCACCACACCCCCTAGGCACGGGTGGGCCCTGCCCCATGCCTAGGTAGGGTGTGGGCCCTCCGGCTGCCTCCCAGCCTCGCCTCTTCGCCTATAAGAAGCCCCCAATGAGAAAACCCTAAGTCGTCAATCATACTTCTAGAAAAACCTCGGTAGCACCGCCGCCACCGAAAGGGAGATTCGGGGGACAGAAAGTCTCTGTTCCGGCACCCTGACTGGACGGGGAAGTGCCCCCGGAGCCATCTCCATTGATCTCCACCACCATCTTCATCACCGTTACTGATTCCCATGATGAGGAGGGAGTAATTCTTCCTCGAGGCTAAGGGCTCTACCGGTAGCTATGTGTTCATCTCTCTCTCTATGCATGATCTTGTTGTGGTCACGAGATTTGTAATCAAGTAGATATACCTTGCTACTCAAGTGCTTTAATAGATCTCTCCTCTCCCCATGTGTGTGAAAGTGACAGCGTGCACGCCATGGTGGCACTTAGGTTTGAGTCTACATAAATACTCTTTGTGCTTTAATAGATCTATGTTTTCCCCACGTGTGTGAAAGTGACAGCATGCATACCGTGTGTGGCACTTTGGCTAGATTGAATATTTTTTATGAGTTATATTTGGATTTGGATGTCTCTATGAAATTGTGGTGTTTGTTGGAACCATCTAGCGCTCAAGTTGACAGTGTGGGGTTATCTAGATTGGGGAAGGCGGATTTTGAGGAGTGCTGTTATAGCCCTACCATGGTTTAGAGTGTCCAACCGGAGAGTAGTCAGGGTAGTATCATTAAGAGAAGATATTTATATGAGAGAGTGTTCACTAGTGAAAGTATGATCCCTAGGCCTTGTTTCTAAACATTGAAACACCATTTGCATATAGATCTGTTGCATGTTTGCTTGCTTTAGTCTTTACTTCACTCACACATGTTCCCCCACATCAAAAACAAGCCAGAAGCTATTTTCTGGCACCGTTACTACTTGTATTTCACTATCTCTTCGCCGAACTAGTGCACCTATACACCTGACAAGTGTATTGGGTGTGTTGGGGATACAAGAGACTTCTTGTATCTTGATTGCAGGATTGCTTGAGAGGGGATACCTTTTGTAACATCCCAAAAATATTAAACTTGGATCATCAAACTCTAATCATCAAAATTAGGGTTAACAAAAAAAATTCCAATTAAAAATATAAAGGCATTCATATGTGTGTGCATTCACATTTTGGATTCTTTTGAATTTCCATGATTCTGTGTTTCCTTGCTTGTATAATGATTCTTAGGTGAAATAAACATCATCTAAACAATCCCCAAACTTTTCCCACAAACAAACAAGTCAAAATAAACAAATTAAGTGAATGGTCACTTTGGCCAAATTAACTCCCATGCCTACTTTGGCTATCCCTAATTTTCAGAACTTAACAGAAACATGTATGGATCTTTGCACCCTTGATAGTACTCATAATAAGGTACCAAGGCCCACTTTGTGATCATCCAAAAACATTCAAATGCTTAGTTTAAATGATAGTTTAAAATTGAATCTATTTCATATGGGAAGATCCCACTATTTCAAAAACCACTCAAACAAGCTCCATTTTCAAAACCCAAGCACCCACAGAATCCTCAACACATGCCTAGCACATCCACCAAAAATATTTTCAAAATTCAAAACTCAAGTTCTTACGGCCATTTCATCAAACACTTGGAGACAACAAATCAAATTGACCAAACTTCACTGTTTTGAGTAGTAATTTGGCTAAGCATTGTTCACCATTGATCACACTTGTCTCCCCAGTGCCAACCAGTGCCTTGACCACCCCTAGCCCCAACCCTTTGCACCATGCCATGCCAACCCGAAGGAACCCTTTCCAGCCGACCATGGCTAGCTAGCCAGAGCAAGCACCAAGCCTAAACACCATGTCTAGGACGCACGCCACCATCTACCGCCACCCCCTGTCCAGTGCTTGAACCCTGCCGGCCACTGGACCACACGCCCAAGCCATGCCAAGCTTCTCCGAGAGCATTCCGAGAGCGCGCTAGAGCGACACCCTCGACACACGCCCATAGACCACGCGCCGCCCTCGCCGCGTGCACGCGTGATCACCACTACCCCAGCAACCCTGCAAACATGCCCGTTCGCCGCCGCGCGGACCACGCCCAATGTACGCCATCAAAACCTCCGTCGGACCCGCTCAGAGCGTAGAAGCATTCCGACCGATCAGCACCGCGCCACCACGTCGTTGAGCTTCGCCAGGGAGCACAACACCGTCCCCTACCATCGCCCACGTCGATAGCCCTCTGTGCCGTCGACCACGACGAGCTCAGCCGCGCCCGTCGGTCCCCTCTCGCCACTATAAATAGAGGCCTCCCCCGCTCGATTTCTTCACACCATCTCACTCCCCACCTCTCACTGAGACTTCCCACTTACTCCCTGAGCAAGGCAAGCAGCGCATCGCCGGAATTTGGCCGGAGCCCGCCGCTGCTGGAGAAGAAGGGGGCCATCGATTTGAGCCGCCCCAGGAGGAGCTGCCAGTACCAAGAGGATCGCCGTCGTCGACACGTTTGTTTGCCCGCATCGCCGACCCTCGCCTGAGCCCCGGTGAGCCTCCCACGACCCCCACTGAGCCGCTAGGGTTCGAGCTCGCCGGTGACCAGTTCATCATCGACGACGACCCTCAGCCGTTGATCTCGCTTCTAATCCAACGCACCACATCGCCCCGTACCGCTTCGCGTGTTATGAGCCACTGACGGGTGGAACCCCCTGTCAGCTGAGCCCCGCGCTGCACAGTGACACTGGGCCGGCCCATTAACCCTTCCCGCGCAGCCCAAGCGTTTGAATTTAGATTTTTCTATTTATTTCAAACTCAGTTCTGTACCTATTTTCAAAAATCAACCCAGCTCGATTCAGTGAACCAAATTTCATGAAACCAATTTTGTTAGAAAGGTACTAAAATGCTTAATCCAAGCTCGTTGGATTTAAATCATTTGGATCTGTAGATCAACCTTGGTAAAAATAACAAGTCAGAAGCTTTTCTGCATTCAAACATTTTTCAAATTTCAACCATAATAGCTTTTGAGTTGATTCCAACTCTCAAAAATCACATTTGATTATACCTTTCAGAATATATAAAAACATATGGGTTTACTTACAGAAATAATGTCCATGTAATAAAAGAATGCCACATAGGCATTTCTAGTCATTTTATTTATTTAAAATAAAAGGTTAAATCTTATTAAATTGTGACACCACTTTAAATCACATTCCCATATACTGAAATATGTGGTGATGACATGTGTCCACATGATCCCATGTTTGGTTTGGAGAATATTAAATCTTAAGTAGTTTTTCAATGAGTAGAAATTACTTTTCTAAAAATAAATAAATAAGACAAATGCTTTAATCTTGATGATGCTAGATCATCTATAGAACACCTTTGTGTGATGATTGAAAATATTTAAGTATTGTTTGGTGATTGTGTACCTCGTATTTATTAATAGACGCTAGTACCGACCAAGGATGCGAGGAGGAAGGAGGATACTACGAAGAAGAAGCCGAGGAGAACTTCAAACACTGCTCTGCACAAGGCAAACCAATACCTGCAAGCTATTAACTTAGCTAGCTTATACTAATACTTATGCAAGACTTACTAATCAAGTTGACCTATGCAAGCTAATACTTGCTTATTACTATGTCAACTATATGCCTTAAGCATATGTGATCATAACCACTTGATAACCCAATACTACTTTTACTTGCAAGCTTTCTAACTTATTTATTTATCAAACCTATTTCTTAGAGTTTACTTAAGTGACTTGTAGATTCTAGGAAGATAATTGAAGGTTGCATAAAGAGCATTAAATTTGGCCTAAGCTAGATAATCTTGATGTCATCCCAAGGCATGAGATTGAACTTAGTTAAACTCCACTTTTTTACCATCCTTCATTAGTACTTACCCCACTTGATCAACTTGATCAACTTTAGATGGGAATACTTGGTGGAAAATGGTTATGAAAACCTTAGAATGATGAGTCATTCTACTGAGATGTTTTGACATGTGTTTCCGAACACCCGATGATTTTGATGATGAAAATGTTCAGGCATGAGCCTTAGCCCTGTATAAAACTGATGGTTGTCTGGATGCGATACCATTCCAATTTTACCGTACAACCACAATACCCGAAATTTGGGTAGGGCTTGACTGGAAACTTATATACCTTAGTATGGGTTCCCTCACGGCCAAGGTCTGAGCTGAGGCTACCTTGTGAAGATTGTCCACCTGTGCAGTACCCAAGATGACAGTTGATCATGGTTGAGAGGCCAAACTCACAGGAGAGGTGCTTATACTAGGACATGTAATTGAAAGGTTAGGATTGATTATCCGCATACTGAGTATGGTGAATTCAGGATTTGTTCCTGACGGATGTATCGAATGTTGTGGTGAAAGTGTACAATATCTGTAGAGTGTCAAACTATTCGAATAGCCGCGTCTGCGGTTATGACAGTTGGAGTGGCCATACTGTTCCCCCATCAGATGTTTTCAAAATGACTTGTGAAATGAATTGAGACTTTGACTTGACCACAACAGAGTTGTGATCTGAAATGCAAGTTCCCACTTAGGTGATATAAAACTTTCAACTAGCTTTCTTTGCTTCTGAACTTAGTAGAGGTAAATCTGGCTTTTTGCAAAACAACCCTAGAACTTAGTGTCCTACTACAAACCCCCCCTTAACTATTAGTATTAGTTTGCGAGTACTTAAAGAGTACTCATGGCTTTGTCCCTGGCTATTCCCGTGGCCAGACTATGAAGAGGAGTATCAGGATGATGGACCACAGGAAG
Organism: Avena sativa; assembly: GCA_916181665.1. Classification (NCBI taxonomy): domain Eukaryota; kingdom Viridiplantae; phylum Streptophyta; class Magnoliopsida; order Poales; family Poaceae; genus Avena; species Avena sativa. Next base: position 386,170,121 of record OV702284.1, read on the forward strand.
GTTACGACAACTAGGATCATCTCCCATCGTCAGCATTGCCTGTGACCCCAAAGATGGAGCTTCGCCTACGCTACCTTTATTATTACGTATTTCCGCTGCTTGAGTTGTATTAAGAACAGGACCATGAGATCCTTATTTGTGTAAGACATTATGTACGGTTTGTAATGGATGATGGACTGTGGTATCCAAATCTGTTATGTCTCGCAAAAATGGTAATCCTGGGATTGCGATGTATGGCATAACAGGCATTTGGGATTAAAAATCCGGGTGTTGACACCTTTGACCAATTCCTCCCTGAGTTTGATAAAACTTGGGTAATCTACTTAAGGGAAATTTGCTGCTGTTCTACAAACCTCTGCACTTGGAGGCCCAACAACTGTCTACAAGAATAGAAGTGCGTAGACATTAACCTTCTGTAACAATGCCTAGACCCAATAAGAATGCTGAAATTTTTCGAAATATGGGAAACAATAAGCCTACTACCTATGATGCTAAGTTTGATTTTGATCTTGATGGTTGCAATATTTCTAAAGTAATTATGTTCCTACAAAAGCTTGCTAGAAATCCTAATGCTAGTGCTATGAATATGGATCTTACAAAACACATTGCAGATGCTCTCATTAAAATTAAGGAAGAAAAATTGAAACATAAAGCTTCTATTCCTAAGAAATTAGAAGATGTTTGGAAACCCATAATTAATATGCAAGTGAATGATTTTGATATCAAAGCTTTGTGTGACCTTGGTTCTAGTGTCTCTATTATGCCTAGAAAGATTTATGAAATGCTTGATTTCCCACCTTTAGAATATTGCTATTTAGATGTCCCACTTAATGATAATGCTAAAAAGAAACTCATGGGGAGTATTAATGATGTTATTATTATGGTTAGCAATGCCTATATCCCTGTTGATTTCTATGTTTTGGATGTTTAATGCAATGCTTCTTGTCCTATTACTTTGGAAAGACCTTTTCTTAGAACTATTGGTGCCATTATTGATATGAAGGAAGAAACCATTAAATATCAATTCCCATTCAAGAAAGGTATAAACATTTCCCTATAAGGAGAGAGAAGTTACCTTTTACAACTCCTTGTAAAGCAAAATTTGATGTTATTGCTTCTTCATTTGAAAATACTTGATTCTTGCTTCATGTGCCTAACTTAAAGGCGTTAAAGAAAAGTACTTATTGGGAGATAGCCCAAATTTCGTTAGGTTTTTATTTTGTTTAGTCTTGAAAGTTATTACTTCTGTAATAACCTCTCCTTATCCTTTTTGTGTTATTTTTGTGTCAAGAATAGCCTCTAATGAGAGAGAGAAGTAAGATTTGGGGAAGTTGCTGTCCCGAAACAGAATTTTGTGCTTCACTTTAAAAATTGTGAAAAATCTATGTATGTCGGATTGAGATGAAAGTTTCTGAGCTTATGCCCCAGGTTGTTATCTAACTTTCGTTAGTTCAACACTTTTTTATTTGAGAAACATAAGGTCTTCCAAAAAATCGGTTTTTACCTGCTGGTCTGTTTTGGCAGATTTCTTCCATTATTTTCATTTGCATCTTAATCGGTTTATTTTTGAGTTCTCCTTGATCACTTGAGCTTTTAAAAGGAATTTCTACATTATATTGGGTCTAATTAAAGTTTTCCTTGTGTTTAAACTAAACCCAAAGGCCTATTATCTCGAATACACTAATGTTGCTAATGAAGGTTGTGTGAAGTTTCGTATGAAGGAAATTTTTAAGTGTAGGGGAATAATGATGTGATGAGATGAAGAATGGACAAAAGCTAAAGCTTGGGGATGACACCCCGTGTCAACCCAATAAATATTCAAGAGGTACAATAATCAAAGCTTGGGGATGCCCAAGGCATCCCCTTCTTCATCAATAAAAATCTCAGGTCTCTTTCTAGACACTTCGTTTTTATTGTTTCATGCACTGTTGTGTTGTTCTTAAAGTGTCTTAGTTTTTGTTTTTGGTTTTAGTTTGTTTAATTTGCTTGAATAAATTAGTTGGACCCCCTCTTTCGCTCTTTTGTTTCAAATAAGTTGATTGGTATCAGAAAAGAGTAGAAAGTTTTATACTATTAGTGGTACAAAAGGGAGCTTGTTTTAACTGTGGCTTAAACTTTATCATGTCATGCTAGATGTTTCGTTGACCTTATGCTTAGTGATTATTGCTGTAGCATGACTTGTCCCAAACAATTGAGATTGCTTAATGTGACTTGAAAGAATCATGCGTTGTTTTAGCATACAAAAGCATAATATTGTGGTATTCTCCTTTGATGCTTTATTTGGGTTGACTTGGCACATGCTTACACCATGTTATGACTATGAACCAGTCACCCTAGCCTCTAAGATCATTTAGTTTTTGAATTGTGATACCACTTTATGCTTTAATTGATAATGTTTTGTCGCTCTGCGTGATTATGGCCATTATTGCTCTGTTAGTTGGTCGCTCCCAGTCTTTTGCTAGCCTCCACTTGTACTGAGTAAGCTCTACTCATGCAGCCAACTCCTAAGAAACCAAGTTATTCCAAAGATTCCACTATAAATTCCTATGCATGGTGTGCTACACCATTCCATGTATATTCATGTTTTTATCTATCTTCCAAATTAAACTTGTTATGAGAAAATTAGTGATTAAAGCTCTCACAAACTTGATGAAACACTTTACTTTTTGCACCTAATAAACTTGAACCATTGTGTCATCTATGTTGTATATGCTTGCACTTATAAGTTGGGAATTAGCAGAACCATGCTGTCACGGGGAACGCTTTCAACACCAGTACATATTACCCAGTTGATATCATGATCTTTTGTTTCTGGATGTCGGCGGTGTGAAATAAAAGGGGAGCTTGTAAGTCCATAGAGTTATGTATATGTGTTAGAGAAACTCCTGGGCGGCTAGCCTAAGCCATGCCTAATCATGGTGGAAACTTGCAGCATAACCATAATGAGCAATCTGTGAAGCATCATCAATAAAAACATATGCAAATAGCAAATAAAAATATCACTGAGATGCTCATTGTCTATTGCCTTGTCATTTTGATATGGGATAGCTCCTTGTCATGGGGCAAGGGGTACCCCGTTGGCGGTTCTCTATGATACACATACTTACATTGACAAGAACTTGCTTGTGACTAAAGTTCAGTAGCATGAGGAACGATCCTCGTACTCAAGGGACATGAGATTGCCAACTTATGATTTGTCAAGCATATACTCTATATTTGTTTCACTTTAACCTTAATCACTTCAAGATGCTGATGAAAGGGGCAATGAGAGCTGGAAGCTAATAAGTACCATAATTTTTGGAAGCTCTTTATGAAACTTGAAATCCCTGCTTCCCTCTATGAAGGGCCTTTCTTCCCACTTTTATGTTGAGTCTCCACCTTATATCTTTATGCACCAATTAAGAGAGCTTAGTTGTCATTCTTAGTTCTATGTGCATTGTCCCAAAACTTATTGATTGATTCATAATGTTGATATTGCTTGTTCTTGAACTATTTGTATCTAGTCACCCTTATGAACTTTGAAGGTTTCCTATGCATTTATGTTTTGCTACTCCATGAGGGACAAGCTGAATACCACACATGCTATGTTATCTATATGTGAAATAAACAAACGTCATTCAATGCATCGTTATTCATGAAGTTTTGTTTCTACCTTTTTATGTTGCAATATAGTTGCTATGTCTTATTGTTAGAACTACATCTTTCATGCTAATGCTTAGAGTACTTTGATCCCAGTTGTTCATGCTTTGAAAATGGTTAGATCAAGATTGTGATGGTGCATGTCACCTCAAAAATTATTCTTTTTATCACTTACCTACTTGAGGACGAGCAGGAGTTAAGTTTAGGGATGCTTGATATGTCGGAAACGTATCTATAATATTCTCGGAATTGTACGGGACAAAATTCAAAGTCAATATTTTATCGGAGAGAAGACGGAGTCCAAAGGGCAGCCGAAGGGGGGCCACCAGGTGGCCACACCCTAGGACCGCGTGGCCTAGGGGGGTGCGTCGCCACCAGGTATGGGCCCCCTGGCCGGCCACCGATCTTGCCCCTTCGCCTATAAAGTCACCCCAATGCTGAAACCCTAAGCACCAGATCAAATATCCACGAAACAGTCCATAGCCGCCGCCACCATCGTCCCTAGATCAGGGGGATCTGAAGCTCTTCCCAGCACCCTGCCAGAGGGGAGAGATCATCCCGGAGGCCTTCTTCATCACCATGCCAGCCTCTAGAGTGATGCGTGAGTAGTTCACCCTTGGACTATGGGTCCATACAGTAGCTAGATGGTTGTTTCTCCTCCCAGTTGGATTATGATCTATGTATATTATTGTAATGCCCAATCAAATCTCATAGGAGTCAAGATGTCTACTATATGCATTGTTATGCTTCCTCGATCTGTAAATTGCCCCGCTATAATTTGGTCACCCAGCATGTTATCTATCTTAAGGAGAACTCCTCTAGTGAATTGTGGACCTCGGTCCAATCTTTACATTGATACATAATCTACTATTACAGTTTACTTTTTACAAGCAACTATTATCTTCCACACTATATTTTAATCCTTTGTTTTTAGCAAACCGATGAGATTGACAACCTCACTGTAAGTTGGGGAAAAGTTTTGAGTTTGTGTTGTGCAGGTTTCAAGTTGTTAGCAACACCTTGGAGTTGTTTTCTTACTCCTACTGTTTCAGTAACCTTGGTTTCATAACTGAGGAAAAACTTACTGCTTTTCTCATCATACCTTTCTCTTAGGGTTTCCCAACGAACCTCTATGGTGATCTGAGCCATCACACACCTGTATAACCTTCGGTTCCGTTGTAATCAAGAACAGACAAGCAGGATTAGGGTTTTCCCTCTAGGGGGCTAAACCTGGGTAAACCTCGTACCCCCGTGTTGCTTGCCTGTTAACCGTCTCGCGACTTCCAGCATCCCCATCTTCTCCAAAACCCAAGTCCATAACAATGGGCATTGACGAGTCAAAACCTCGTCAATTGGCGCCATTTGTGGGAACTAGGGACGCTAATCATGCGGTCGTGATGGTTCCATTAGGAGCGATCTTTGATTTCTCTACAAGACACAACAAGGAATCTGGCTATATATGACCCTCAATTTTCGTCACAGAATCGTCATAGTAGTCCGTTTATGACGATTCTATGACGATTTTGAGATCGTCGAAAGCTGGGCGTTGCAAATGAACTATAACGACGTTTTTTGTAAAATAGTCATAATCGTCTATGACGATATTGAATCGTCATAACGTCTATGACGATCCAATATCGTCATGGACCATTTAGCCAGGCCAGCTCAGATCCTACGTGGCCAATCCTACGTGGCAAAATTGTGACGAAATGAAATCATCTTAAATCAAAATCAGCCCAATCCATTTTAGTGATCTAAATGGGCTAGCCCAATAATTATAGCCTTTTATTTGCTAGGCCTTGGCCTGTTTAGGTTTGTCTCTTTTGGGCCTTTCCTTCTTACCGTCCACTTATTTATTTTCATATTTGTTACAATATATTTTGGGCCACAGCCTTTTTAGAGCCCAAATACATTTCATCCAGTCCAGATTTCTTCTATTTTTAACTAGAATTTTCATTTTCATTTCTGGAATTGCTCCAGCCATGCAATAAATCGATAAAATACATGAGAGTTTTCAAATACATCAAGAAAATACACCATTTTCAGCAAATACACAACATGCAGATAATTTATCAGCAAATTGCAGGCTCACAAATGCACATCCAAGATTACAATTCAGTATTTACATTAAATTATTAGCAAATAGCACCAATTGCAAGATCTGCTAGGCAACAATAAGTTAACCAAGGAATACACCATGTCCAAGCTCCAGGATTATTTCCTACCAAAATCCCTCCCAGAATCAATCACCATCAGCTCACCTGTAGGCTGTACCATGCCCTGCTCCCCGTGTCTTCCTTGCTGCACCACCTAGCACCAAATCACCAGCGATCTCCGGCTACGGGCCGCTACCGGCCCCCACCCAGTAGCTCGCCGGCCGCTGGCCCTCACCCAGCAGGAGTAGAACGTCGGCCAGTCATCTCCCCGGCAGCACTGTCTCCTCTCCTCGGCATTGTCCCCTTCCCGCCTCATCCTCTTGACCACCAGCGCCTAGGTTCTTCCTCACGCAGCTCCCAGGTTCTTCCTCACTAGCGCCTCGACGCCCAGGTGTTCCTTGCACAGAGAGCAGCAGCAGACCATACCTAAACAAAGACAAGCAGTCACAACAGCAGCAACCTCATGTCTAAATAAGGAGAGGCAGCATATCACAGCAGTAGTAGACCCATACCTAAACAAAGAGCAGCAAAAAGACGTCAGATTAACCAAGTAGAAACAATGAAATTGTTGTACAAGCAGAAACAACACTGGAGTAGCATAAATAAAAAAGTCAGTTTCTACTAAAACAGTTTGTATTACTCGTACTATGAAACAAGTTTGTACTACTTCTGTGAAACAGGTTTAAAATGCAAGTTCAAGTTCAATTTCTGTGAGCAAGTACAGTAATCCATGAATGATTAAGCAAGTATTTACTGATAATCTTTTTGCAATACAAGCAGGCCATACTCCAACATTAAATTGAAGAATCTTTAAAGAAATATAATCTAAGCAGTATTAAAGAACTGTATATGCACAATGTAAGAAACTACTGTATGTGCATAGATCAAGTACTGTATCACTAATGGAGTCTCAATGTTGTACTAAATTCAGTGTGGTTATATGGAGTAATAAAGTTTCAGTACTTACAGTACTTCTACAAGCTCTACTTGGAGTATAGACTCTACACAGACTGGATAAATAGGAGTAGACTAGGCATAGAAAAGAAATGCAATAGAAGTAACTAATCACAGAACCATGATTAATTTAGACGTAGACATGAAAAATGATAGAGGAAGATACAGTACTTTTCTAAATGCTTGGATGTTTTTGTATGTCCTACCAGCAACAACTAGTCCTCTCACCCAAAACCATGTACCACATGTGAAACAAATAGCCAGACAACCATATATACCTGTAGTTACAAATAACATCATAGATTCAAATGAGGACTAAAATTATGCACATCTTATGATGTATCAACCGAGATTTTAACCTTCCATTATATAAGGAAAAAGGAGCGGAACTTCTAGAAATAATGAAAAGAATCCAAGCCATGCCACTTTATCTAAATAAAAAGGAGAGGAAGTACTACCATCTGCATTTCACTACTGCCATATTACTGTAACGTAATAGTGTGATTAGCATGTACTCACCATGTTCTGAACAGGGATGTAAGGTTGTGTGGTCGGGAATAAATAAAACATTGCAAATGGATCTCTTCCAGATATGTAAGAATGCAAAAGGAAGGAACAGGGAATCTTGGTTTTGGCTCAATAAAGCAACCACAAAAGGATTCATCAGGATTCAGGCTTCCATCAGGATTAGAATGACCTGAAGAATGCAAGTATGCTATAGTTCTTATGATGTATGTTAGAATGACCAGCAGCTTCCATCAGGATTCAGGCTTCAGCTAAGCAAGCTACCACTACATGGCGCATGTAGTGGTAGCTTGCTTAGCTGAAGCCTGAATCCTGATGGCAGCTGCTGGTCATTCTAACATACATGGTCCTGTAGAAGTCAACTCAAAGGAACCTAACATCTTTGTTGAACTATTGTCCAGAGTACCATCAGGAATGAGTTTGATCACCCAAACATGTACTTATCTAAGAAATTCATGACTTTGACATTGCATTAATAAAATATATAACCAACTAATGTAATTATACTTGACATCAGGATCTATCACGAAGGAAACAGTACCATACTAAAGAAAATTAGGGATCTTTGATAATCGGTTAATAATAGCAGATGAAAATTGCCGCAACAAAGGAAGACAACATCCAATGTATGTCCATGCTTTAAAAAAACAGATTGTTATTTTTATGTTTATGGCAAACAGGAAAAATTAAATTCATGTATGGAAAAATAGAACCATAACTACAGTCTATATATACTGAGCATCTCATAGTAAGTCCATCATATTTCTAATCTGTATGCCATGTAATCTGATGTATAACAAAGAAAACTTTGCCTAGGAATACGATAGAACAAAAATACCAGGAGTTAATTGGCAGAACATCTTACCAGAGGTCCAAAAAGTCCAACCTGATGCAAGACATAATATGTTAGGTACCACTGTACCACACCAGAATGTGCCTGTTGGCTTCACTGATGCAAAACTGGGTATCAGCATAAACAAATCTTGTTAAGCTACATAAATTCTTGGCAGGAAAGATGAACAAAGAAAGATTAGAACAGTCGTATATATTGTATATCTTTTCTAACCTATGTCCCCAGTCTAATTTCATCGTGTAGGAAATATTGAAATATTAGAGACAATGGAGATCTGATCGAGTAGCCACGGTGATTTGAGAAGTGCTTCACTGCCGTCCCCAGTCTAATCACCAAAATGCGCATGTAAAAAGCAATGGAAACGATGGAATTTGTACTAGGGGATAACAAGGGATCTTCCAAATTTGTTGTGTTTTATTGATGAAGTTATAACATCAAAGTGTCCTATATGATGTTGGGAATATGCCCTAGAGGCAATCATGTATGATGATATTTCCCATTGTATTCATAAAGTTATTAAGTAGTCCTTGTATGAACATCTGATGTGTATCATTGAATATGTGATTCGGTTGTGGAACTATGCATTCATGTTGTTTATACTAAATATCCTTGGTCATTGAGGTTGTGCTGGACACACAACTTAGACCAATGTGAAAGTTGGCTTGATGACTCGGTTCCACTTGTCATGGGCATGGAGATGCTATTCCAACTTACACAGATTCGGCTAAAGAATTTAGCGAGTCGGATTGACCCATATTGAGGTACAACGAACTAAGCTGTCATTTGTATATCTCAATCAATGTAATCCTTAGACCTGAGGTTGTTGCATAGTCCGAGTTGAGGATCACCGACTTAGGTTCTGTCAAACGCTGATCCGTGACTGGGCAGTTATAAAGGCAGGGTTCGGGTCGACTGAGAATCAAGCTGTGTGATGTGGATAACCAAGATGGGATTTTGCCCCTCCACTCGGAGAGATATTCTCTGGGCCCTCTCGTGAGATATGATTCGGAAAGCATGGCCATGCACGACTCGGTTAAGTGTTAACCGAGGCGATCGGCTAAGAGTTAGTCGGGTGAATCACTTATCTCGGATCGAGAAGAGAGTCGGACTATTTAAGGGATGACATATATTCGCCTATAGTCTGACAAGGTATATCGTGAGGCAAAAGGGACTAAGACGTAAGTCGCATTGGAAAGACAAGTCGTCATGACTCTTTGGTACTTGGGAATCGGCATGTTCTGCTAGGAGCCGATGCCGATTGATCGATTGTGAGTCGGACTCTAATCGTGTCCAAGTAACCATGAGCCTGCGGGGTCACACACTTAAGAGCGGGAGCAAGTTCGGATTGGATCCGAATCTGTAATCTGGTTGGGTTGGACCTAAACCAGATTAGGACTGAGTTAGTGAGTTGGACTCACGGTGACTAGTGTTATATGGGCTTTAGTGAATGGGTCGCGCGAGCAGAACCCACGTTCACTCCCTATATATAGTGGAGCACAGTAACCCAGAAAGGTTAATCATTGTTCGGTTAGGTCATTCCATGTGTTGGAAACCCTAGCTCCACAGCAGTCCAGCCGCCGTAACGAACCTAGCAGTTCGCCGCCGGCGCTCCTCCTTGTACGTGTGGATACCAGCAGAGGTGCTGTGCGATCAGCACCAGGACGATCGGATCGTGAGGACTACACTGCATCAACTGACGCGCTTCATCAGTAATCCGCAACTGCGCGTCTAGTGGTAAACCTCGTGGCTTTCTACCTCAGCTAGTTCTTGGGATCACCACGTTAGAGGAAAAAGTTTTGTTTTATCTCTGCGTGGCCCAACAGTGGTATCAGAGCGATAGCTTCTGGTTTTAGGCTCGAGATCACGCATATGTGATATGCGGTAGGATGTAGATGAGATCTATGTGCTGTTTGGTGGACGATCTATGAGATAGATCGGTTTTGTACGAGGTTGATTGGATCAACTGTACTCGGGGAATGGTAGATCTGATTTCCGTGATCATACTGCTGAGGTCGTGGAACGACATACCCCTACCGGTCGGCTTCCGCCATCGGGGTAGACTATGACACGTAAATCCAGAAGCGGTGATCGAAGATCAAAGAGTTTGATCGAATCGGAACGATGGTCGGAATCCATGTTCGGATCGTAGATGAGATCTACGTTTTCGGAAAAATGTCGGGACCGCCGGCTTCGCCCTGTCGTAGCGCCTTAGATGTCGTTGCGAGTTTCACAACGCCGGTAGATATTGTATCTATGCATAACTTGTTTTTGCAGGAAGTTGTGAATGGTATGGTTCATGTGCATGTGATGTATGTGTGTAATCCATACGTGATCTGCGAATCACGGTTTATGTCAGCCGGCTGGAGCCTAGGTGCTGTCATTTTATTGTATAACGACCTGCGTGTCGGATTCTCTATGTAATTTACTTTACTAAGCTAGTGTAGCTGTTTGGAGAACCCGGAAGGCTTGCAAGGCGTTGTACATGTCGGCGACATGGAGTAAGATGACAAGTGACAAGAGTTGGCACGAGTCGGATTACAGGCTTTATGGAGATGGTGATCGCCATGAAGAGAGCCATACCATTTCACATTATAATTGCTTTATTTTGTGTTATTGTTATGTCTCAGTTTTACCTCTATTAGATAGTCGGTAAAATTTAATCCCTCAAAGAAGGTCTAGTCGGTTTTCCCGCCAGTGTTTGCACCATCACAAGTCAGACATTTTTGGTAGTGGGCTCATAAAATTGAGGTGCTGCCAATTCTTTCCGACTAGGTGTGTTCGAGTCGGACTCTTACTGCAGAAACACTCGGTAAGCTAGACGGGTCTATCACAACGGTTGTGGGACTCGGGGAAAAGTCGGATGGGAGCCGGGGCATGTGATGCCACCCGTCCAACAGGAGTCGCATGAGATGCGATTGACAAGGAGTTGTCTACCTAGATCACTTGGCGGCTAGCGGTGATGCTAAAGCTCACTAGCCGACTTGCTTATTTAGGATCCTGAATCACTAAGTAACCATCGGAGGGGTGTTGGTTCTAGTGGGAGCATAAAATATTAAAATGTTTAATATGCTTGCTCTTTTATGAATACATGTCTTAAGTGTTTTGCATATTTTCTGTTGTAGATCATGGCACCAAGTAGCAGCCACTCTCAGATATCCGGTTTTGCATTGAGAACCATTCTTGAGATAGATAAACTGAACGACACTAATTTTACCAACTGGTATCGAAATCTGAGAATTGTTCTCAAACAAGAAAAGAAGGACCATGTCCTAGACAACCCACTTCCAGATGAGCCGAATGAGAATGCGACTGTCGCAGCCACCAATGCCTACCGTCGGGCTAAGGATGAGTCCACGGATATTAGCTGTCTTATGCTTGCTCACATGGAACCGGACTTGCAAAAGCAGTTCGAGCATGTTGAGGCCTACGATATGATCGAAAGCCTCAAAAGTATGTTCCAGGCTCAGGCGAAGACTGAGAGGTATCAAGTCTCTCAGGATTTGCTGAGTTGCAAGCTTAAGGATGGTGATCCACTGAGTCCGCATGTGATCAAAATGGTTGGTTACGTGCAGTCTCTGGAGAGGCTTGGCTACCCAATAAGCGAAGAGTTCGCTACGGATATAATTCTGAACTCTCTTCCTAGTGCATATGGGCAGTTCATTTCGAACTACCACATGCATGGTATGGATAAGAAGCTCACTGAATTGCATGGGATGCTCAAGCAGGCAGAGGCGGATCTCAAGAAGGGCACCAGTCAAGTGTTGATGGTGCAGAATAAGGCTAAGTTCAAGAAGAGTTCTTGGACTAAGAAGAAGGCTAAGTCAGGAGGAAAGCAGGCTCAGGACCCGGTCCCAAGCGCTTCCTCAGGGACTAAACCATCTCCTTCAGCCGGATCCACTTGCTTCTACTGCAAGGCGGATGGCCACTGGAAGAGGAACTGCAGCAAGTACCTGGCCGACAAAGCCAAGAGTGGAGGTATGACTTCCGACTCAGGTACACTTGTTTGCAATGTTATAGACATATATCTTGCTGATGCACCTAATAGTTCTTGGGTATATGATACCGGATCAGTTATTCACATCTGCAATTCATTGCAGGGACTGGTAAGAACTAGGAGCGTAGCAAGAGGCGAGGTTGATATTCGAGTCAGCAACAAAGCAAGAGTTGCTGCGTTGGAAGTCGGCACGATGCAACTTCATTTACCTTCCGGATTAATTATGGAACTAAATAATTGTTATTATGTTCCAGTGCTCAGTCGAAACATTATTTCTGCTTCATGTTTGATGAGGCAAGGCTATGAGTCGAATATCAAGAATAATGGTTGTTCTTTGTATTTGAATGATATGTTTCACGGCTTTGCACCCGTCCAGGACGGGTTATTTATTTTGAATCTTGATGGTGAGTCGGTTTATAACATAAATGTTAAAAGGTTGAAACCAAATGATCTGAATATGACTTACTTTTGGCACTGTCGGCTTGGTCATATAAGTTGGAAACGCATGAAGAAGCTCCATGATGATGGACTCCTAACTTCGTTCGACTTGGAGTCGTTCGAGACATGCGAATCTTGCCTACTCGGCAAAATGACCAAGACACCTTTTGCAAAGAGTTGCGAAAGGGCGTCCGACTTGTTGGGACTAGTACATAGTGATGTATGTGGACCAATGAGCACGACAGCCAGGGGTGGTTATGAGTACTTCATTACCTTCACTGATGATTTGAGTAGGTATGGATATATCTACTTAATGAAATATAAGTCGGAAGCCTTTGAAAAGTTCAAAGAATTCCAGAATGAAGCACAGAATCAACTCGGCAAGAAAATTAAGTTTCTTCGGTCGGACCGAGGAGGCGAGTACATGAGCCATGAGTTTGATGACCATCTGAAAAGTTGTGGAATAGTTCCTCAACTTACTCCGCCAGGAACGCCACAAAGGAATGGTGTTTCGGAAAGGCGGAATCGGACCTTGTTGGACATGGTACGATCGATGATGAGTCGGACAGATCTGCCTTTATCATTTTGGGGTTATTGTCTAGAAACAGCGGCGTTCACACTAAACAGAGTACCATCAAAATCGGTAGAGAAGACACCGCATGAGATGTGGACAGGCAAAAGGCCGAGTTTGTCTTTTCTTAAGATTTGGGGTTGTGAAGCTTTTGTCAAGCGACTTCAGTCGGACAAGCTTACGGCCAAGTCGGATAAATGTATTTTCGTGGGGTATCCGAGGGAAACCTTGGGTTACTACTTCTACAACCTAGAAGAGGGCAAAGTGTTTGTCGCTCGGAACGGTGTCTTCCTTGAGAAAGAGTTTCTCAGTCGGAGAGTAAGTGGGAGCACGGTGCAACTCGAAGAAATTCGAGAGGAATCGGCAAGTAGCGAGTCGGCAAAAACCTTGGAGGATGAGCCGATCGTGGCAGCTGAGCCGACAGCCGCACCTGTACTACGAAGATCGGCAAGATTACGAAGTGTTCGTGATGTGTTACTGTTAGACAGTGATGAGCCGGCAAATTATTCGGAAGCGATGGTGGGATCTGATTCCGAGTCATGGCTTGGAGCCATGAGATCCGAGATAAAGTCCATGGATGAAAATCAAGTTTGGAACTTGGTTGATCTGCCAGACGGTGCAAGACCCGTCGAGTGCAAATGGGTCTTTTAAAAGAAAACTGATATGGATGGAAATGTTTCCATCTATAAAGCACGCCTTGTCGCGAAGGGGTTCCGACAAGTTCAAGGAGTTGATTACGACGAGACTTTCTCGCCCGTAGCGATGCTTAAATCAGTTCGGATCATGTTAGCTATAGCGGCCTATTTCGACTATGAGATATGGCAGATGGATGTCAAAACGGCTTTCCTTAACGGAAATTTAACCGAGGACGTGTATATGATACAGCCCGAGGGTTTTGTCGATCCGGCTAATGCTGACAAGGTATGCAAACTTCAGAAATCCATTTATGGGTTGAAGCAAGCATCTCGGAGTTGGAATATTCGCTTTGATGAGGTAGTCAAATCGTTTGGCTTCATCAAGAGTGATCATGATTCTTGTTTGTACAAGAAGTTTAGTGGAAACAAAGTAAATTTTCTAATCTTATATGTGGATGACATATTACTGATTGGAAATGATGTCCAGATGTTGCAAGAAACCAAGGAATCATTAGAAAGGAGTTTCTCAATGAAAGACTTGGGTGAGGCAACATACATCCTCGGAATCCGGATCTATAGAGATAGATCAAGGAGGCTCATTGGATTGAGTCAGAGTACTTATTTGGACAAAGTGTTGAAGAAGTTCAACATGGAATCGTCTAAGAAAGGGTTCTTACCGATGTCCCATGGTGTAAAACTTAGCAAGACTCAGTGTCCCTCGACAACTGATGAGCGAAGTCGGATGAGTGCGATTCCATATGCTTCTGCAGTTGGATCCATCATGTACGCCATGATTTGTACTAGACCGGATGTTTCCTATGCTCTAAGTGTTGTGAGCAGATACCAGGCTGATCCTGGAGAGATCCACTGGACAGCGGCTAAAAATATCCTAAAGTACTTGAGAAGGACTAAGGATATGTTCTTGGTTTATGGTGGTGAAGATGAACTCAGTGTAAAGGGTTACACGGATGCGAGTTATCTCACCGACTCTGATGATTCTCGCTCGCAATCCGGATACGTGTTTATTATAAACGGAGGTGCTGTGAGCTGGAAAAGTTCCAAGCAAGAGACTGTGTCTGCGTCTACAACAGAGGCTGAGTATATTGCCGCCTCGGAGGCAGCAAAGGAAGCTGTTTGGATGAGGAATTTCCTCATGGATCTTGGTGTGGTTCAGGGCTCGTCCAATCCGTTGGACGTGTATTGTGACAACAATGGTGCTATTGCACAAGCCAAAGAACCTAGACAACACCAGAAGAACAAGCACATACTCATGCGGTACCACCTAATTCGCCAGTTCGTGGATCAGGGTGATATCAAGTTATGCAAGGTACACACGGATGCAAATATTGCGGATCCGTTGACAAAGCCGTTACCCCAGCCGAAGCATGAGGCGCACCTGAGAGCCATGGGCATTAGATGCTTAGACATGTGATGTCGAAAGATTGACTCTAGTGCAAGTGGGAGACTGTTGGGAATATGCCCTAGAGGCAATCATGTATGATGATATTTCCCATTGTATTCATAAAGTTATTAAGTAGTCCTTGTATGAACATCTGATGTGTATCATTGAATATGTGATTCGGTTGTGGAACTATGCATTCATGTTGTTTATACTAAATATCCTTGGTCATTGAGGTTGTGCTGGACACACAACTTAGACCAATGTGAAAGTTGGCTTGATGACTCGGTTCCACTTGTCATGGGCATGGAGATGCTATTCCAACTTACACAGATTCGGCTAAAGAATTTAGCGAGTCGGATGGACCCATATTGAGGTACAACGAACTAAGCTGTCATTTGTATATCTCAATCAATGTAATCCTTAGACCTGAGGTTGTTGCATAGTCCGAGTTGAGGATCACCGACTTAGGTTCTGTCAAACGCTGATCCATGACTGGGCAGTTATAAAGGCAGGGTTCGGGTCGACTGAGAATCAAGCTGCGTGATGTGGATAACCAAGATGGGATTTTGCCCCTCCACTCGGAGAGATATTCTCTGGGCCCTCTCGTGAGATATGATTCGGAAAGCATGGCCATGCACGACTCGGTTAAGTGTTAACCGAGGCGATCGGCTAAGAGTTAGTCGGGTGAATCACTTATCTCGGATCGAGAAGAGAGTCGGACTATTTAAGGGATGACATATATTCGCCTATAGTCTGACAAGGTATATCGTGAGGCAAAAGGGACTAAGACGTAAATCGCATTGGAAAGGCAAGTCGTCATGACTCTTTGGTACTTGGGAATCGGCATGTTCTGCTAGGAGCCGATGCCGATTGATCGATTGTGAGTCGGACTCTAATCGTGTCCAAGTAACCATGAGCCTGCGGGGTCACACACTTAAGAGCGGGAGCAAGTTCGGATTGGATCCGAATCTGTAATCTGGTTGGGTTGGACCTAAACCAGATTAGGACTGAGTTAGTGAGTTGGACTCACGGTGACTAGTGTTATATGGGCTTTAGTGAATGGGTCGCGCGAGCAGAACCCACGTTCACTCCCTATATATAGTGGAGCACAGTAACCCAGAAAGGTTAATCGTTGTTCGGTTAGGTCATTCCATGTGTTGGAAACCCTAGCTCCACAGCAGTCCAGCCGCCGTAACGAACCTAGCAGTTCGCCGCCGGTGCTCCTCCTTGTACGTGTGGATACCAGCAGAGGTGCTGTGCGATCAGCACCAGGACGATAGGATCGTGAGGACTGCACTGCATCAACTGACGCGCTTCATCAGTAATCCGCAACTGCGCGTCTAGTGGTAAACCTCGTGGCTTTCTACCTCAGCTAGTTCTTGGGATCACCACGTTAGAGGAAAAAGTTTTGTTTTATCTCTGCGTGGCCCAACATATGATTCATGATAGTAATCAGTTCTTATACTACTATAGGATTGAATCACCACTAAAAACTTAGCAGATGAGATCCGACCTAGTCCGAATTGTCTCAGCATTCCACCTAGGCAGATTACTATCAATAACACACTACTAGCCATATATTTCTTCTTCTCATACTAAATCAAAATAGTATCTAACTGCCTGAGAGATTAAGTTTCCAGATGCATCAATCAACCAACAAGAATATATAGATGCAAGGGGAAGAGAGTCGCTTACCACAGGGACCAGCTTGTTGTTGGGGTGCTTCTACGTGTAGTCCTTCCTAAACCCCTCCCTGCAGACACAAAACACACAAACAATCTGATAAGGATGCAAGTTAAAAGCAGAACAAAATCTTCATTTAGACTTAGGAAAGCAATTTCCCAAACATTTTAGTCAATTAACCAACAGAAAGCTATCAATGGTAGTAGTTGCAAGTTTTAGTTACAAGTAAACAAAACATTGTGCAGCATTGGTCTCACAAAGCATTTAATTTGCAATCTACTGCAGTTGTGCTCCTTCAAGATTACTAAAAGAGGAAAAAACAAATAATCTAGTGCAGTTAGGAATACATGTGAGGCTAATATACAGCAGACACAATTGGCACAAGCAATATACAGCATAGTTCTACCCTCAGCAATTATATGTGCCAAGAACCACGAATCTCTTCTTATATGCGCCAAGAACCACGAATCCCCACCCCGCAAAAAAACATGAATCTACGCGGTCGATCTTCCTACAGGTCACGTTCGTGTAAGTCTAGTTCCCAACTCAGAACCCCAGGAGAGCAGGCTTCAGTCTTACCTGACAGCGTGGTCTGAATGGGGTGTTCTTGAAGATGAGAATGGTGACGTGCTCGTCGGCCTGCAACTTCTGCGGTGTGTCGAAGAACACGGAAGACCAAGCCAGAGGGGATCTAGTGGAGGATGCCTCTGAGGAAGGGAGCAGCTCTGCAGGGAGATCGACATCGTGGGATCCTGTTTCAACAAATACAAAGGATTAGAGGAGGATGGGCAGAAGGTGATGGGGAGAGAGCGAGATGGGAGGTGCTTCTTCCTGTTCTTGCCGTCGAGGAGGGGAGAAGAAGATGGAGAGGGAGATCTGGGCGCAACGAGGGGTGAAGAAGATGGAGAGGGAGATCTTGCCGTCGAGCAGGGAGGCGGACGAGGTGCTCCAGGGCAGCCGAAGTACAGAACCCGCGAGGTAGTCCGGGCTAGAGGGAGCTGTAGAACGTGGCCATCGAGGCGCTGTCGTCCATAGCGAGAGAGGTCAGGGCTTCATCGTCGTCGCCAGAGGATAAGCTAGGGTTCTCTCGATATGGATGGGGTTGGGCGCAGGGGAAAATCTAGTGAGGGGAGATGGGGGCCGAGGGTGAGGGGGCGGAGGTGGTGGGGCGGGGGAGGAGGGGCGCCAGGGATCTGGGTGGCCGACGAGGTGGTGAGGAGGGGCGCCAGGGATCTGGGTGGCCGACGCGGCGTGGCGGCGGCCGGAGGTGAGAGGGATAAGTGTTAGGGTTAGACTTTAGAGGATGGAGGGGGTCTGGGCGTCGGGGGATTTGGCATGTGCCGCGTGTGCGAATGAAATTTTGGCACTGTACGCGCGCGATGGATGCCATGTCATCGATCCACGCCAAATTTTCACAGACCACCATCCCACCGTTCATCAAATTCACATCAACGGCTGATATTTGTTCTTCTCTTATATCTCGGTATGCCTAGCGATTATGACGATTCCGTCTATAGAAATTATGACAATTTTTAGCGAAATCGTCATAGTTTACTTAGGATTTGGTTTTGTCAAACACTGTATGACCATCATATGTGGAATCGTCATAAATCTATGACGATTTCGTTCATGGTCACTACCAAAACGTCATAGGCTGACACATTTCTTGTAGTGAGAGAGAATCACCTCCTCTTCAACACCTTCAACTTCACCATCCACGGACTAGCAACTCACCGGGCTCGCGAACGCCGGTATTCAAGTAGCCGGCGTCTTCATTGGCATGCAACTCCGTCGCTACGGTCGTGCGCACATGCTCCAAGACGATCAACTTGGCTGAGCTAAATTTGTCATCGTATCCGTACCGATTTGGGTTCGAGTTGTAAATTGCGACATGATGAGATCTCTCGATACCCAGCCTCACGGAGAAAGACAACAATACCAATCCAGCTTCGTACAAAGACTCAATTGAACCGATCGGACTAAAGCACGTGCCGCATCCCTGCATCTGGTACATAAGCAAGTACAAATTTGCATGACATACTAGATTGAATTGGATTGATGATCGTCATGGAGTGCAAACATAGATGGCTACAAATCCCAAGAAAATTCCACGCCATGTACTACTTCATGGGAAGAGAAAAACCAAAGCAATCAGACAAGCCAGGCTACGCGCATATCGGAGTGTGCCAATCTTAGAAAGAAATTATTTTCCGTGCGTACGACGAAAGAAATTATTTGCCGCATGATTCGCGACCACCATCGATTGCGATAACATGTTTTCGTCTTCGAATCCGATGACCCGGAGCTCCCTCGGCATCGGCGACCCGCTGCGGCTTTCGGCTGCGGTGACCCGCTGCATCTTTCGAATGTGGTGACCCGACACGATCTTCGATTGCGGCAACTGGCCGCATCAGCTTCAACGAACATGACTCGGGGGCTCTTTCGACTCTAGCGACCCGCGGCGGTCTTCGGCTCCGATGATCCGGGGGCTCCTTCGACTCTGACGACCCGCTATGGTCTTCGGCTCCAACGACCCGCTGCGATCTTCGACTGCGGCAATATTTGGATGCGGAACTCGCTGCCACCATCGACTCCAGTAACCCTTCGCCACTATGACTGCGGTCCGCCGTGTCGACTACGTCCGTCGCATGACTCGCTACCGCGTCAACTTTGCCACGACAACCAACAAAGCTAAGTTCAGTGTCGACTTCATCCGAAACATCGAGTCCTTCCGGCTAAACATCGTGCGACTCTTGTAAATTGACTCCTGGCTCCTTATGCGTGATACGCTGACTCGATGCACTTCCGGGTCAGTGGTTTCTCCTCGCATGAGTCTCCACTCGAGTCTGTGACTCGACTAGACAGTCGGAGGCTACTCCTATCAGGAGCACTGGTCGCGCGTCCGATGTACTTCCGGGTCAGCGGTACGCCCGCGATATTGTTGACTACAACTACACGATACAAGACTCGAGTCTCTGCCCGAGTCTACGACTCTGCTAGACACTCGGGGGCTACTCCTATCGGGAGCGCTGGTTGCGCATCTGATGTACTTCCGGGTCAGTGGTACGCTCGTGAGATTGTTGACTACAACTACACGATACAAGACTCAAGTCTCTGCCCGAGTCTACGACTCTGCCAGACACTCGGGGGTTACTCCAAACTAGAGCGCTGGTCGCGCACATAGAAGATCTTTGAGTGGAACGCTTCGATTTCTCACTTGAATCAACGATTCGACTAAGGACTCGGGGGCTATTCTTATAGGGAGCGTTGTTCGCGCATTCGAAAAAATGCGTCCTTCGGACTAATAATGGAAACAAGCGCGAATGACTGAACTAAAGTCTCTGCTCGAGTCTACGACTCGAACAGACACTCGGGGTCTACTCACATAGGAAGCGCTGGTCGTGCACCCTATGAACTATTCGACTGAGATCCTTAGGATCAAATACGATAAAAATCTTTTGGCGACTTTGCCCAAATTAACGCTAACTGAGAAGCAATCTCCTTGGTCACCCGAAACACCTCCGCGGTGATAAAACTTCGAATGTTGTGTCTACGACGCAAATATAAGCCCTACAAATATTATCTAGTGGACTGGTAACGCACCCGACTGTGCTCCGCCAGTAAATTCCCGTGTCAACAGCCACATGAAAATCCCGACGGACGCGTTGGGTACATCACTTGAAAAACACTGGGATTCGACTCCTATAAGACCTCAACGGCCTGAATCGAATTATACCAGCATTCGTTCCGGATTCGAGTCCGGGGACTCGAGTCTGATGAAGATCGTGTTGTTTTGTCCTATGACAGTTAACTGGCCCCGATCTGTCGGGTGGGCCAGGCACACACATCAACAATCCCTATGAATTAACATTTTTTCCCTAAATACATGATCAAATACAAAGCACCCAAAAGATTATAGAGTCTCCAGTCGAATCTATGATTCAACTGAACACTCGGAGGCTACTGATATGGATATTACCCTACGGGTGCATAACATTGGTATACCCTGTCCAGCCCAAAGAAGGCCCATGCGGAGACCTGCAGCCTAGGAAGATTTTGGGTGGCCCACGCCCATGGCGAGTTCGACTCCTTAGAGTACAAGTCTAGCTATAGATAGAATTTTAAAGTGTTCAACCCTAATATGTAACCGACTCGACCTATCCCGGGACCTCGCTTATCTATATAAAGGCCAGAAGGGTACGGCGAGAAGGATCTCAACACCTCATACACACACCTGACGCCAGATCGCATCTGCGCACCCCTGTAACCTTCGGTTCTGCCGTAATAAAGAACATACAAGCAAGAGTAGGATTTTCCTTTCGGGGGCCTGAACCTGGGTAAACCTCATGTCCCCTTGTTGCTTGCCTGTTAACCGTCTCGTGACTTCTAGCATTCCCATCTTCTCCAAAACCATAGTCCATAACAATGGACATTGACGATTCGAACCCTCGTCACCTAGAGATATAAATACAAAACGTCGTGTTATTATACACTAACGCACACTATATTTGCATAGAAAAAATTGCAAAATGTTTACAATAATGTGTCTAAAAGGCCACTAAAAATAATCAAGAAACATAGAAATATAATACTTCATTCTTTCTTATTTTTTCTATGCAAATGAATACATTATACATTGGCAAACTAACTTCGTATGTAGTGTACAATCTAAAATAAATCCCGGTGAAGCAAGTATATTACAAAACATCATGATGGTCAGCACGACTGTATATGCATATTATCTCGCCCTAACTCTGGAAGCTCCTTAGGTGCCTGGGAAGCCCAAACTTGGGCCGTAGCGTGATCACATCCATCAGGGCATGGACGTACTTAGGGGATAGGATGAAGGAGAACCTATGAAGAATCACAACGATGACGACCTTGGCCTCGATCATGGCGAAGTTCTGGCCTATGCACGACCTCGGCCCGCTCGAGAAAGACAGCAACGCATTGGGGTGCTTTGCGGCCATGGTCACACCTTTCTCGAACCTCATAGGCTTGAACTCATCATCGTCATCACCCTAGACCTCCTTGTCACGATGGATCATCGCGATGGGGATCGACATGATGGTGCAAGGATGGCAATTTTAGGTACCCGCATGGCTAGGGTATGGGCATACTTTTATACCCATGGATAATACACATACCCTGCTCATTAAGTCATGGGTACGGGCATGGATATAGGGTTGTACCCGTGGGTATACCCATACACTGCTCATTTATACAGACTTGTAAAACTAACCTGCAGAGTTTTAATCTATGCGTCCGAGTAGCCTAGGGAAAAGTATAAGATTATGATTTCTAAACTTTGATAATAGCCATGTAGTCGTCTCCCTATTATTGAGTAGAGATACTTTTTTTGTCAAATATGATATTGATTAATATAAAATGATGAATAACTTGTGTACTATTGGATCTACCCGTCGGATACCCAATGGGTACTGTATGGCAATGGGTAAAGATTTATACCCACGGGTACGGGTATGGATAAAGTTTTATATCCATTGACTACACGGATATAGGTATGGTACCACTAGTGGAAATGAGTCCTTTAGTTGAGGTACAAATTGGCCTTTAACATCCGTTCTCCCACGAACCGGTGTTAAAGGGGTGCCCGTACCAGCGTGGTCCAGAAAGCAAAAAAGGCCCACCCCCTTTAACACCGGTTCGATCCATGAAACGGTGTTAAACGCCCTGCCCCACCGCGCCGTGTAGGACCCCCCTTTAACACCGGTTTGTGGTTTGAACCGGTGTTAAATGGTGTGTGCCTATATATAATACACC
Organism: Avena sativa; assembly: GCA_916181665.1. Lineage (NCBI taxonomy): Eukaryota > Viridiplantae > Streptophyta > Magnoliopsida > Poales > Poaceae > Avena > Avena sativa. Next base: position 386,192,755 of record OV702284.1, read on the forward strand.
GCAGCCCACCCCCCTCTCTCTCATTGTTTCACTCTCTCATTTTGGAGCTTAGCAAAGAGGGTGAGAGGGTGCTAGTTTGTGTTTTCTTCCTATGCTCAAGAGGTGTTCGGTGAAATGCCCGAGAGCTCGAATTAAGTTTTCTCGTTGCTCTTTCCTCCTCGGTCGAGGTCGGCAACTTTATCCTTTCATGTGTCATTGATGTACTGTAAAAGTGGTCATCTCCCTATTAATTCATGATGTACTGTAATGATTTTTGATATACGTAATTAATTATATAATGCAGATGAACCGGCAATGGATGTACGGTGACCGACGCACTTCCGAGTACATTACGGGCCTCCAAAATTTCATCGTTGTGGCTAAGGCAAACCGTGGTCACAATGGTTTTATGTCCTGTCCATGTGTTCACTGTCAGAACAAGAAAGACTACTCAAATACCAAATCCATTCACGCCCACCTGCTTCGGTCCAGTTTCATGCCTAGCTATAATTGTGGGACCAAGCACGGAGAAAGAGGGGTTATGATGGAAGACAACAAAGAAGAAGAGGATGATGACAACTATCATAACATGTATCCTGAATACGATGATACTGCAATGGGGGTAGATGAAGATCAAGAGGCAGCAGATGGGCCCGCTGATGACAATCTTGATCGGGACATTACAGATGCAAAGGAAGAATGTGAAACTGAAAAGGAGAAGGAGAAGCTGGAGTAGATGTTAAAGGATCACAAAACATTGTTGTGCCCAACTTGCGAAGATGGCCACAAAAAGCTAGGTACCACACTGGATTTGCTACAATTGAAGGCAGAGAACGGTGTGACTGACAGCGCATTTTCAAAGTTGTTGGTAAAAATGAAGAATCTGCTTCCAAGAAATAATGAATTGCCCGAAAGTACATACCAAGCAAAGAAGGTTGTCTGCCCTCTAGGATTAGACGTGCAGAAGATACATGCCTGCATCCTCTACCGCGGTGAGAAGTACGAGAATTTGGATGCATGCCCGGTATGCACTGCACTGCGGTATAAGATCAGACGAGACGACCCTGGCGATGTTGAGGGCGAGGCCCCTAGGAAGAAGGTCCCTGCCAAGGTTATGTGGTATGCTCCTATAATACCACGGTTAAAACGTCTCTTCAGAAATAAAGAGCATGCCAAGTTGTTGCGATGGCACATGGAAGTCCGTAAGAAAGATGCGATGTTGAGACACCCCGCTGATGGGTCACAGTGGAGAAAAGTCGAGCGAGAGTACCCGGACTTTGCACGTGACGCAAGGAACTTAAGATTTGGTCTAAGTACAGATGACATGAATCCTTTTGGGGTAGCACAACTGCAGTCACAGCACCTGGCCTGTGACTTTATGTATCTATAACCTTCCTCCTTGGTTGTGCATGAATAGGAAGTTCATTATGATGCCAGTGCTCATCCAAGGCACGAGGCAACCCGACAACGACATTGATGTGTACCTAAGGCCATTAGTTGAAGAACTTTTACAGCCGTGGGCCAAACCAGGTGTACATATGTGGGATGAGCACAAAGGGGAGCCATTTGACCTACGAGCATTGCTTTTCGTAACCATCAATGATTGGCCCGCTCTTAGTAACATTTCAGGGCAGAAACACAAGGGATTCAAAGCATGCACACACTGTTTAGATGAGACTGAAAGTGTATATTTGGATAAATGTAAGAAGGTTGTGTACCTAGGGCATCGTCGATTTCTTCCGAACATGCATCCCGTAAGAAAGAAAGGCAATCATTTCAAACGTCTGGCAGAACCCCGGAGGAAGCCTGTCCTCTGTACCAGTGAGGAGGTATTTGGTATGGTCAAGGACCTAGAAGTAATCTTTGGAAAAGGTCATGGAAGTCAATCTGTTCCGAATGACGATGCCAGACATGCGCCCATGTGGAAAAAGCAATCTATATTTTGGGACCTACCCTATTGGAAAGTCCTAGAGGTCCTCTCTTCAATCGACGTGATGCACGTGACAAAGAATCTTTGTGTGAACCTGCTAGGCTTCCTGGGAGTGTATGGGAAGACAAAAGATACACCGGAAGCACGGTAGGACCAGAAACATATGAAAGAACCTAAAAAGCCTATGCATCCTTAGAACAAGAAGGGTAAAGGACGCCACTTAACTCCTGCCAGCTATGCTCTTACCAAAGCAGAGAAGGAAATCTTTTTTGAATGCCTGAGCAGTATCAAGGTCCTGTCTGGCTTCTCGTCCAATATAAAGGGAATAATAAATATGGTAGAGAAAAAATTCCAAAACCTGAAGTCTTGTGACTGCCACGTGATTATGACGCAATTGCTTCTGATTGCATTGAGGGGTCTTCTGCCTGAAAATGTTTGAGTACCCATTGTGAAGCTTTGTGCATTCCTCAATGCAATATCTCAGAAGGTAATCGATCCAGAAAGCCTACCAGGGTTACAGACAGATGTGGCCCAATGTCTTGTCAGCTTCGAGTTTGTGTTCCCACCATCCTTCTTCAATATTATGACGCATCTCCTGGTTCACCTAGTAGAACAGCTTGCCATTCTCGGTCCTGTATTTCTACACAATATGTTCCCCTTTGAGAGGTACATGGGAGTCTTAAAGAAATATGTTCATAACTGTGCTACGCCAGAAGGAAGCATCTCCAAGGGCTATGTAACAGAGGAGTTCATTGAGTTCTATGTTGACTTTATTCCAGACCTTAAGGCGATTGGTGTTCCACAATCACGACATGAGGGGAGATGATACATTGGAAACGTATCTATAATTTTTTATGCTCCATGCTTGTTTAGTATCTACTTTGCTTTACTTGTCCACACTTTGAGGTGCTTTTTACATGTTTTCTGGTACTAAACTATTAACAAGTTGCAACAGTGCCAGATGCCTGTTTTCTGCTATTTTTGGTTTCAGAAAAGTTAGTAAAGAAATATTCTCGGGATTGGACGGGACAAACATCAAAGTCAATTACTTTTCGTGGGGAACAATAAGTCGAGAGGAGAGCCGGAGGGGCTAGCCAGGGGGGCCAGACCCACCCCAGGCACGGGGGTAGGTGGGCCCGCGCCTGGCTAGGGATTGGCGGCCCTGGCCGCCTCTCGGTCTCGCCCCTTCGCCTATAAGAAGCCCCCGATGCAGAAACCCTGAGTACCCGATCAAATCTCCACGAAACCGTCTATAGCCGTCGCCACCATCGTCCCTAGATCGGGGGGGTCTGAAGTTCTTCCCGGCACCCTTCCGGAGGGGAGATCATCCCGGAGGCCTTCTCTCCGCTATGATTCGTGAGTATTTTCACCTTGGACTACGGGTCCATGGAGTAGCTAGATGGTTGTATCTCCTCCTTTGTGCTTCATGTATAGATCTTGTGAGCTCCGTTCATGATCAAGATCTAATCTATTTGTAATCATGCATGTTGTGTTTGCGGGGATCTGATGGATATTGAGATTATTATGTTGGTTTGATTAATGGTTTTATCTTTATGATTCTATCATGTCTGTGTTGTTTGTGATCTTGCATGATCTCCGTTGCTAGTGGTTATCTTGGCCAAGTAGTTGCTAGTGACTCCAAGAGGGAGTATTTATGCTCGATAGTGGGTTCATGCCTCTAGTTTCCAAGGGAAGTGACAGAAATATCTTCGGTTGTAGATTTGCTATTGCTACTAGGGAGAAAACAACGGTCTCTTGTTTATGGAACATGTGGACTGTTTACCTTACACACTTTGCTTAAAGCAGTTGTCTGTTCTTGCAACTTAATACTGGAGGGGGTTCGGATGATAACCTGAAGGTGGACTTCTAGTCATAGATGCAGTTGGATGACGGTCTATGTATATTGTTGTATTGCCCAATCAACCTCATAGTATGTTTCTGGCTAGTAATTGAATTGTTATGCCTTGCTCAGTTCCTGTCAATTGCCCCGCTGTAATTTGTTTACCCTTCATGCCATGTTGTTTATCTAAGGAGAGCACCTCCAGTGAACTATGGACCCCGGTCCAATCCTTACCATTGATACATCTTCCACTATTACCTGTTTACTTGCTGCAAACCATTACCTTCCACACCATACATTTAATCCTTTGTTACAGCAAACCGGTGAGCTTGACAACCTCACGGATTCATTGGGGCAAAGTCTTGAGTTTGTGTTGTGCAGGTCTTCATGTTGCTTACAACACCTGTGTGACGTTTCCTTCCTCCTACCGGTTCGATAACCTCGGTCTCAACTGAGGAAAGACTTGTTGCTGTACTCTTCACACCTTGCTCTTGGGGTTCCCAACAAGACTCCACATCAAGCACCAAGTTCTTTGGCGCCATCAAGGAGTCATCAGGAGACTGCGTGGAAAAGGCACCCTAGGATGTAAAGCAATGATATCTAGGGATGGGCATTCTCTCAATCAAGCACACTACATGGTTTTTCAAAGATCTATCTTGGTTGTCCCGTATATCAATGAACACAAGAATTTTATATGCCTCAAACACCCGGGGCAATCTGATGAATGGATTAGAAGTGAACACATGGCGAGTTTTGGCGGCTGGCTGCAAAGACTTCTCATGAATAACACCACTGTTGGAGATCAGCTGTACTTGTTGGCCAGGACACCATCTTCGACTGTATGTACTTTCCAAGGGTACGAGATAAATAGGAATACATTTTACACGATAGGACAAGATAAAAAGAGCACCAACTAAAACAGTGGTTTTCGCTTCGATGCAACAGAAGACAATGGACAAAAGACCACGTATTATGGGTTCATAAAGGAGATATGGGAACTTGACTATGGACCTAATTTTAGGGTCCCCTTATTTCGGTGCAAATGGGTCAAGCTGATAGGAGGAGGGGTCGAGGTAGACAAGAAGTACGGAATGACAACAGTGGATCTCAAAAATCTTGGGTACTTAGACGAACCATTCGTCTTAGCCAATGATGTGGCTCAGGTTTTCTATGTGAAGGACATGTCTACCAAACCGAAAAAAGAAAAAATAAGCAAACATATACATCACACGATGAGCCAAAGCGTCACATAGTTCTTTCAGGTAAAAGAAACATCGTGGGAGTGGAGGATAAGACAGACATGTCAGAAGATTATAATAAGTTTGATGAAATTCCGCCCTTCAAAGTGAAGACTGACCCAACCATCCTGTTAAAACGGTGCTGATACTCCATGGTTACGGCCGACGCGATCATAAGATTGACTATATGTATTAAATGAGCCATTTTTTTGCACACATATGTATCTCAACATGGAAATCAATGTCATATTTCTTCCGTTAACACTATATGTATTAAATGAGCCATTTTCTTCCCGCCAGTTCTTCCTGCCATTTTTCTTCCCGCCAGTTCTTTTCGCCAGTTCTCTTCCTGCCATTTCTCACTATATATATGTAGGATTGGCCTCCACTGTCATTGCACATCTCTAGACTCATATCTGCAACCTCATCACTCTTTCCCATGGCTTCCACCGTACCACTAACCCCTAGGGAGGCGGAGGCGCTTTGCGCCTCGAACTACCCCTGTCTGCAGGGCTACTGCGTCCCCATCGGCTGGATTCTGAGCGCCGGAGGCGTGAAGGTTCATCCTGTCCCTCTAGGTGTGGAGCGACGGATGACCATCACAAACCACTACTACTTCGAGCTCACGTCGGAGCAGCATAGGAATCCCAACTGGCATCCCGACTATTTCCCGACTTGGGAAGCCTTCTTCGGGGATCGGCATGAGAGGGCGCTCGCCAGGCACGAGGAGGATGGCCCACCTCCTCCGAACTTCAACGAGGCCGGCCATCGGCTGTGGTGGCGCGGACGGACTCTCTAGAGCGTCATGGCCTACGACACGGCCGTCGACTCTAACCCCCGCCTGCATTACCCTCAAGTCCATCCCACGCATACTCAGCCTTCAAGGTTCAGCTACGGAGACCCCGACAACGACAGCGACGACGGCGGCGATGAGTACGACGACTACAGTGGCGAGTATTACAGGTGTAGGCAGGAGCATGACTGAATCACTCCAACATTTCAAAATAAGTTCGGCCGATTGTGACTTAATCTGGCCATGTATCTTAATTTTTAGTTCTTCTATGTATCTTAATTTTTAGTCGTGTTTTATGTAACTTACTGTTAGTTGCGTTAAGTACTTTAATTCCAGTTCTATCGTAATAAAATTTTCTTCCCGCCCTTTTCCTCCCGCGCATTCTGCCCGCCCTTTCCCATTTGTTACTAGTTTGAATAGTTAGAATTTTATTTTTTTAAAACAAAAAATGTTTTAGGATTAATTATTCAAATGCAAACAATTTTCATGTTGAAAGTTTTGTCAGATACCAAAGTATACAAAAGATGCTAAATTTAAATATCCAAACAATTCAAAAATGTTAATAGAAAATAAAATATGATTTGCTCTAATAAAATAGGGTTAGATTCCTATTCAGATGCTTAATATTTCTTAAGTTCAAAGTTTTAGGGTTTAACTATTCTATTTTTGTCTTAATTGAATAATCAAAATTCATATGTAAGTGTTTTAATCATTTTGAAAAATTCATCTACAGTAACTATCAAATGTTTTTGTATGAATGGATAGATCTTATTTTTCTGAAAATTATGATATATTATTCATATTTTTCTAAGTTGAAATAAAAAAGATATGAATTTTCTAAATTCTATCCTATTTTTTGAATTAAAAATGCCCCCTTTAATGTACGAAATAAATGCGCCCCTTTAACACCGGTTCCAGCCACGAACCGGATTTAAAGGGGGGTGGGTGCGCGCGAAACAAAATCCCCACCCCCTTTTAACACCGGTTCATGGCTGGAACCGGTGTTAAAGGAGGGGGCAAAACGAATTCCCCCCCTTTAATACCGGCTCCAGCCACGAATAGGTATTAAAGGGGGGGTTTATAACGCGCGCGCATTCCTCTTCCCCCCAACTAGATCGATCGAGCAGAGGAAAAAGAAGAGGAGAGCGAGCGCGCGCAGAGAAGAACGCCGGCAGGCTGCCATCACCGTCCACGCCCTCGCCGTCGCCGCCGTTGCCGCCGCGCCCGTCCACTCTCGGGAGCCGTCGCCGCCGCGCCGTTCCACGCCGGCCCGTACACTCACGGGAGCGTCGTCGCCGCCGCGCCATTCCACGCAATCGCCGCCGCGCCCGTCCCGTCCACGTACGGCCCGTCACCGCCGGCGGTGAGCTATCATATGCATGCATATTGTATATATATGTTTTAATATTGGATCGATTTATTTGTATGTGTATGTATATATGTATATTGTATCTATATATGTGTATAATGTGTATATTGTGTATATATATATATGTGTATATATCTATATATGTTTTAATATTGGATCGATATATTTGTATGTGTATGTATATATGTATATTGTATCTATAGGTATATCTATATGTTTATTTGTATATTTGTATGTGTATGTATATATAGGTCTACCTATTGTATCTATAAGTGTATATGTTTTAATATTGGATCGATTTATTTGTATATTTGTATGTGTATGAATATATCTATTGTATTGTATATGTGTATATTTGGTGCCACCGACGACCACCATTATGCCGTCGACCCCGTCCTCCTCTGCCCTCGCTGATCCTACACACGCGTCGAGGGTGAGTCGCCCATTTTAGGTAGCCCATGTCGTGCTAGTTCGAACACACACCCCCATGCATCCCGGCCCCGCTCTCGCCCTAGCGTCGCCAGCCGTCGCCCTAACGCTTCTCTCATTGTCAATATAACATTATAATAACCATGCATTGTTAATCAACTTTTATGACAAGTTAATTAGAAGAACTAAATATACCCTCTCATATGAATCCGGGGTTTCTCCGAATTAGGGTTTGGAATGACCAAGCATGTATTAGGGTTACATGTCAATAATTTTAACCTGTCATATCATCATCCTCGCTTGAGCATTTCAATAGATGTATTACTGATATTTGTGTGATAATATTATTGTTTTAGAAACTATGGATCCACTCAGTAGAAACGTTGAAGAGGAAAAAATAATGGAGAACATGATCCACGAGGACACCTCACAATATCTTAACTTGGAGGGACATGATGATAGCTCAAGTAGTCATGGATAAGATGACGACTCCGGTGAACACACTTTAGTGATGACAAAGTCTGTCGAGGTATATGCATGGATTAAGCCTTTGCTGACTTGCACCGATCGATTTGTATATATGTACATGTATTAATTAACACTTCTTTCTTATTTTAGCCCTCCGATCGACCAACCAGCAACAATCTTCTTCTACGAAAAAGAGCAAGCGAGGCGCGAGCCATCGGTTGAAAGATCGTGCAAAGTTCACGATCAAAGTAGTCAGTGTTGATGGCAGGCCAATGGAGCCCAAGAAGTCTGCAAACAAATTTATACGTCAGGCTAGAGTTCTTGTTAGGGACCAAATCCCAATCACAATTGAATATTGGAATAAGCCAAAGAAGGGCGACAGTACCTTTGTCGATGAAAGATCCAAAGAAATGCTTTGGACTTCGCTGTTATTAAATTTTACCCTACAGCCAGAGGAGGATGAAAATAAACCGGTTATAAAGGAAAACATCAAAGAGTGGACTCTAAATAAGATGGTTGAGGCTTTCCGCAACTGGAAGACAAATTGAACAAATTTGTCAAAGCTGGGGAGACTCCAGATTTTGAAGATGCATATTATGCGAAGATAAGAGCTCACTGGCCCGATTTTGTGACGTACAAGGAAGGTGCTATAGCTACAAAGAGGTTAGAAACCAATACACTAAATGCCCAGAAGAAGGAATATCACTAGAGGACAGGGTCAGGTGGCTACATATCTCAGAGGCCTAAGTGGGAGGAAGCTGAGAAGGCCCTGCGCGATAGAGGGATCACACCCTAGAAAGATGGGTGGGAGATACGTGCAAAGACTTGGTTCTACGGAATCGGGGCAAAGTTGGACCCAGAAACAGGATTGTGTATCTTCCCAACAATTCTTGCCAAACCCTTCAATGAACTCATCACGGCATTTGAGGAAACAGCCGCCAGGACCTTCCATCCCGACAGAGAGAATGACCAGCTTACACGCGTCATCGGTAAAAAAGAACACCCTGGACTAGCACGAGGCACAGGGGGTATGACGTGGAAGGATGGGTTTGCCGCGTGGGGCGACTCTTACAGATGGTGAGGCAGAAAAGAAAAAAAGCGTACATACCGGATGACACAGATAGAACATGTACTTAGGGAGCTGCAGGCGCAAGTGAACGCACAAAATAGCCAGCAAGCTACCAGCCCATCTCAGCGGCACGAAGATCCTGCATCGGAAGCTGCCGGCGGCCCAGACTCTGCGCGGAAAAGCAGCGTGGCTTCCACGGAGAACGTGCAGCCCACGCTTGAAATGGCGGGTCCTCGATACCCCGTGGATGAGATCACGGAGAGTGAACACGCTGAGCTACATGTGAGATTAATGGGCTTATCCATTAAGGTGGCGGTCGGCTATGCCTTACCTCCTGTAGCTAGTGTAACTTACCACTCCCGACCGATTCCAGATGGCTATGCTATTGTCGGGGTGGATGAGGTTGTGAAGGAATATGAGGAAGCACAGCTTGACCATGCTATAGGTGAAGGGGAAACTCAACTCAAATTTGCAGTGAAAACAACCATTCTTTGGAACAAGGAACACATCATGCTTCCAAATTGGAGGCCACTGGCACCCCCGCTGTCTCCGCAGCGTCAGTAATCTGAGCCGCCTCAGCCATCTCCGGGTCATCAGAATACTCCCCTGCCATCTCCGCCGCATCAGCCGTCTCCGGTGCTTCAGCCATCTCCTGCGTGTCAGCCATCTCCGGTGCGCCAGCCATCTCCTACGCGTCAGCGTAAGCGGAAGAGCACTGCCACGAAGAGCACTAGCACTGCCACGAAGAAATCCGCAGGAAACCATACGCCGAAGACTTCAAGAAACTGTGTCCCGCAGCCTTCCGCCAAGCCATTGTCGGTATTACCGTGGAATCGCAGCCATGAGGAGAACACGAGGATCTCAGAAGAAAAGGTCAAGAAATTCTTTGCACCTAGACGGGCCGAGCCAAAGGAGAAAATAGATCCGGTGGTGGTGGAGAAGTTTTACAATGATCTTTTGAAACCTGAAACCCCACTTGTGTCGGACTACGAGCGCCAGATTATAAAGGGGGGTGCAAGGCGGAGGGAGTCTGAAAGTAGTAGTCATGCACCCCAGAAAACAGTTCCCATGCTCGGAGAGCAGGAAAACCAATCGTGCGCCCTGCTCCAAGTGTTCGACACACGGATAGCTCCTCCTGTAAATGATTACGAGGAAGAGCTACCAAGAGAGGCCAATGAGATGGGGATGACTTACATTGTATACTTGAACATCATGGGAGACCACTTGCCCAAAGGCGATGTCAACCCCATACAGCCATGGAAGTACGGGAAGAATCTCGTCAACAAAGAGGAGCTCAAGAATCTACCAACAAAGAAGCGAAGATTACATAAGTGGTACCTTGATTTCTGCAAGACGAGAAAGGAAGAATGGATCACGACGCATATAAGAGATCAGATTTTCTTGTGCGGAGACGACGAGATCACCTACAACATTCAAGACTTTCATTTTTTTATTCAATCAGAAGGAACTCGACAAAGCTGCCATCAGCCTTTATTGTGTGTAAGTACTATTTCTGTAATTTCTATCTCAGCTCATTCAATTCATTAATTGCATGTATATATGCTCACCATATATGTATATACTATTATGCAGGATAAAGGTTATGAAATGCATGAAAGGAGGCCCTTTTGACATTGGGTTTGTTGACCCAAATAGAGTTCATGAACAAGTGGCAAAACACAAACCCGGGCAAACAGAAGATTTCTTGCTAAGGTCTTTACTGAGACAACAAACCAAAAGGGAAATACTATTGCCTTACAACTTCTCGTGAGTGTTACCCTCTCTTGTACACATTATGTTTCGGCTTACTCGATGTTAAGTGTAACTGATGATGGGTTATGTGTGCATAGGTTCCACTTTATTCTGCTAGTCATTCAAGTTGACGCAGGAAAAGTCCTTGTCATGGACTCGTTACGAAAAGACCAAGAGCTATGGGCAGAATTTAAAGAGATGCTCCAGAGGTAATTTCAATCATACTATCGCACTAGATCAGCAACTTTCGTTACAACAAGTAATTAATTACTCCTTTATCTATTTTTTTTTGCCAGATAGGGTTTGGAAAAGGTTCACGGGCAGGGCCATGGGTGAATGGTCAGAAGAACTAAAATTTGTAGATCAAAATGTAAGTAATACTAGCCAGCTAGGTCTACATATCTCTTTGATTCTGCTTCCAATTCCATTATATCATGCTTTATTGATTATTATTTTCATTGAACTCTCTATTCTCGTAAAGTGCGTGCAGTAGGGAGCCGGCAATACCTTATGTGGATACTATGTTTGCGAGTTCATTCGCAACACGATATGTGCGACGGGCCAAGCCGCACTAGAACAACTTAGAGTAAGTAAACGAAGTACACAACATTATTTTATTACCATCAGTTGTGTTGAGTTTCATTCTTATATATATATATATATATATATTGAACCCATTCTTCATATATATTTAGATTGAACGGATGCAGGACAAACTCCTACCATTTGACCGCATACGAGCCATTCAAGAGGAATTGGCGGGGTTCATTCTTGATGAGGTTGTCACGCCTGGCGGAGAACTCTTTAGATATCTAAAATGAACGTGTTCGGAGATGTTATATTGCATATATGCTTAAACGTGTTTGTCTTGTACTTGATGCTTCAACGTGTACGGAGAATACCACAATGACGATGATTGTGTATAATAATAGTTACTTAATTATTCATGTACTCGTATGTACCGACGATGTATAAGTATACCTCTCCCGATCGATCCCCCCTCCCCCCGTCCCCGCTGCGCCGCAAAAATCCGCCCAAAATGGGGCGGAGGCAGAACTCTGTCGCAACACAGATTTAGGCCGTTTTCTTGCCGCGGTAGAGAACCTTTAACACCGGTTCGTGAAGGGGGGCTGAGCTCTGCGGCAGCCCCACGTGCGCCACCCTTTAACAGCGGTTCGTATAAGAACCGCTGTTAAAGGGGGGGCTCTAACACCGAACCCTCAACAGCAGTTCTATAACCGCTGTTAGAGGGTCTTACGAACCGGTGTTAGAGGCCACCGTGTGCACTAGTGTATTGCTCTATCCTGCCCATCCCTGCTCATTGCCATCCTTAGAATAGGCACCTTGATGCCACCGACCTCGAGGTTCGAACCGGCCTTCCTTCGATACAGGGGTGTATAACGTGAGAGTTTCCAAGAGGAACATGTTGACGAGTTTCAGCCTGTTGATCATGTCGCCCGTAGGAACCTCGCTGCCACACTCGCTTAGCACCTCCTCCCTGAGCTTCTCCTGCCACTTAGGGTGCGTGCTCAGCAAGAACATGGTCCACGCGAGCACGTGCGAGTTGGCGAAGTAGAAGGCCTTGCACTCATCAATGATATTGTCCATGCTTAGGAGCGGACTCTCCCCGTGCTCCGGCGTGCACGCCTCCAGCATAAGCCCCAACAGGTCGTGTCCATAGCCCATGGTGTCCTTGGCGGCAAGATGGCTTTTGATGATGTTCATGAGTTTTGAGGGCATCTTCACCGGGATAACCTAAACGGTTCTTTTTTGTCCGTTTGGGTTAATCCGTGCTCGCTTTTGGATCGGGGTCTGACCTGTCCGGTCGACCGCGTCCAGCTGCGCAGCCCATTTTTCCGGTCTGGGCAGGCTTTTTTTCCAAATTCAAACATAAATCGTTCGCGCTAAAAATTGGTAAAATTCATATATTTCATACGTAATTTACATTCAAAATAGATAAAACAAAATTTAAACTAGTACTAACCCTAGCTAACGATCTTCGCGCGCCAGCGCCGCCTCATCCATCTATGGGTCAAGGTCGATGTACTCCGGTGGCATCTAGAGGTTGGGTGATGGCAGGACCGGAGCGGGAGCGGGCGCAGGTGGATTGATCACCTGCCTAGATCATGACGCCCAACTATGCTGGAGGTATGCCAGCTCCATCCCCACCTCCGGAGCGATGCGTGGTGCCCACCCCGGCAATGAAGGCGGTGGAGGGATCTTGGCATTCGCCTATGCCACTAGGCTAGTGAGCTGGACAACCTCCTCGTAGTCGTGCCACAAGGCATCCTCGTCGCGTGCTGGCCGCAATAGCCTGCTCGGTGAAAGCTTCCTCATCGTAGCCCCGTTCCACGACCTCGCGGTACTATTATACGTTCAAAATGTATCTACTTTTCCGAACACTTCTACTATTGTTTCTCCTTTAAACTTATTTAATTTGGATACAACTAACACGGACTGATGTTGTTTTTAGCAGAATTACTTGGTGTCTAGTTTTTGTGCAGAAAATCAACTATCAGGAAAAATCCTGGAAAATATGCCAAAATCCTATTTCACCAAAAGATCCACGGAGCCAGAGTACGAGACGGAGTGGAGGCCTGGGGGGGCCACACCCCTGCCAGGCGCGGGCCAGGCCTGCCCGTGCCTAGGGGGTGTGACCACCCCAGGCACCCCCTCGGCCTCCCTCTTTGCCTATAAGAAGCCTCTTGACCTAAAAACCAAGGTGTGTTCATCGTTTTTCCAGAAAGAGTTCCGCTACACCGCCACCACCAGAAGCCGCGATTCGGAACCAGAAACTCCGTTCTGGCACCCTGCCGGGACGGGAAATTTGGGGAGGATCATCGCCATCGTCATCACCAACGCCTCTCCATCAACCATCAATGTTTCCCTCATCCATGAGTAATTAATCCCCCGCTGTAGGCTATGGGGATGGTAGGGATTGGATGAGTTCTATCATGTAATCAAATAAGATTGTTAGGGCATGGTGCCTTGTATCTCTATTAGTGCTATTTGACATTTTTGTAACTTGTGCTTAATGCTTGTCACTAGGTCCTGATTGTCATGATCTCAGATCTGAACTTATTATTGAATCATTATGATAATATTGTTTGTGATCTTATCTGCAAGTTGTGTACACATATCATTGTCCAGATCCAAAGGCCCCGAAGTGATAGAAATTGGGACAACCGGAGGGGATGGCCGTGGTGTGAGGATCACATGTGTTCATGGAGTGTTAATGCTTTGCTCCGGTTCTCTATTAAAAGGAGCACCTTAATTGTCAGTAGTTCCCTTGAGGCCCCGCTGCAACGGGCTGGCAGGACAAAATATGTTGTGCACGTTCTCATTGCGAGCACGCATAACTATATATGGAGCACATGCCTATGATTGTTTAGTACTTGGATGCTTTATCTCATTTATCTGCAATTGCCCTAGATCTTGAAGTTACATGTTTAGACTTGTCCATGCAACGCCCGTCCATCCATCCGTATGCCTACCGCATTAATATCCTATTGTTTGCTACTACTGTTACTATTGCTCATGTTTTGCTGTTGCTGTTGCTTTGCTGTTACTACTACAAACTGTTGCTACTGATAAACTTCTGTGTGCAAGAACTATTTCAAGGTGCAGATGAATAGACAACTAAATTGTTAAGGCTTGCAAGTATTCTTTGGATCCCCTTGTGTTGAATCAATAAATTGGGTAATACTACCCTCGAAGACTGTTGCGATCCCATGTACTTGTGGGTCATCAAGACTATTTTCTAGCGCCATTGCCGGGGATCATAGCTTTAGTTTTAAGTTCACTTGGATCTATTATTGTTCACTGCTACTTCTTTCATCATGGGTAAGTCTCGTGATGGAAAGTTTCCTATTCTACCATCCACTACAAGAAGATGTACAGTCCTAAACACCTCTGCTGCTCTTGATTCACCGTCTGTTATATGTAAGATTCTTACACCACCACCACATACTCATGCTACACACACTGCTACTACTGGTGAATCTGAAACTGCTTTTGATGCTCATGATGTTACTTCTACTGTGCTTGATGCGAGTGGTTCATTAGGTCCTTTCCTAGATGCTACTATGGCTGGTCTAGAAAATACTGAAACTCCTAGTGAAGACACTGTTACACCTATTAGCTCACCTGAGTCTAGAGAGAGTTATGATATTAATGATGGTTACATTGAGTTTACTGATGAATTTGTTGAAGAGTGCCGAAACACACATGGTGCTAGTGCTATTAAGAGTCTCCTTGCAAGACGTACCATTATTCCTAAACTTTCCTCTAATCCTAAGTTTGCCACCTCTCCCATAGATATTAAAAATAAAGATTATGATTTCTCTCTTGATTTATCCTATTTAGACATTGTTGAGAAAGAACCTTTTTGTGGGACTAAAAATGAGAGTGTTGTAGCACATATGAATGAGCTTTCCACTATGAGTTCTTTATTCTCTGATGATTTTAAGATGCACAAGTACTTTGTTACTAAGATCTTCCCTTTTTCACTAAAAGGAGAAGCCAGGGCTTGGTTTAATAGATTACGTCCTAGTTCCATTGATAGCCCTGATTGCTTGATTGCTTCTTTCTTCTAGAAATATTTTCCTCCCAGTGGTATACATGCTGCTTTGCAGACTTTTTGATTTTAAACAGGGAGAAGAAGAGAAATTTCCTGAGTCATGGACAAGGTTCTGTGCCTTGATTCATGCACATCTTGGATGTCCATTACCTAAAAATGAGCTTCTTGATATTTATTATAATGTACTAACTGATGATTCTAGGACATACCTAGATAGTTTTGCTGATTGTGTTTTTTCAGGAAAAGAAATCCTACAGATGCTGAAGAATTAATGGCTAAGAAAAGCAAGAATTATGATGATTGGACTTCAACTGAGCTAAATACACCTGAGCCTATTACTCCTGAACCATTTGTACCTGAACAAGTTCCAATACCAACACCGAAGAAAAGGGGAGTTATTGCATTAAATGATGAAGTGATGAAAGAAGCTAAGAAATGTCTAAAGGAGAAAGGTATTAGAGCTAAAGATGTGAAGAATCTACCTCCTATAGAAGAATTATATAAGCCAATTACCCACTCATCTATTATTGAGGTACACTCTCTCCACTTTGATGAGGGTGATATTCCCAATGGTAAGCCTCCTGATCAATGCTTAGAGGAACTTAACACATTTATTATTAAACAAGGTAATTTTAATAAACAAGTTCAGAATCATTTATTGGAAAACTCTATAGCTATTAATGAGTTGAAAGATATTGTGGAAATAACTGCTAATGATATTAAAATGCTTTGTAAACACATTCAAATGGTTCAAACTCAAATTGATCAACTTGCTAAGGTACAAAAGGATATGCTAGTTAATGCCTCAGAAGATAAACATGCTTATGGAATTAGAACTAGGAGTGGTATAGCTACACAAGATCCTTTATATCCTGAAGGACATCCTAAAAGAATTGAGCAGGATTCTCAATAAGGTGAAAGTAATGGTAGTCCTTGTAAGAGAAAGAAAAAGAAACATAAAATAGTTGAGGAACCACTTGAACCTACTGTAGATCCTAATAGTATATCTATCTCTGATGCTAAAACTGAGAGTGGTAATGATAAAAATGATGCTCCTGATAAGGAGGAAGTTGAGGAAGAACCTAATAAGCACACTAAGAACACTAGGTACACTAAGGAAGATTTTATTGCTAAGAAACATGGTAGTGAGAGAGAACCTTGGGTGCAGAAACCTATGCCTTTTCCTGGTAAGAAACATAGGTCAAAGGAGGAAGAACACTACAACAAGTTCTGTGAGCGGATGAAACCTTTATTTTTTCAAATTCCTTTGACTAATGCTATTAAGTTGCCTCCTTATTCAAAGTATATGAAGGATATTGTCTATAATAAAAGGAAGATTCCTAATGAGGAAATTTCTACTTTGCTTGCCAATTATTCCTTCAATTGTAAGGTTCCAAAGAAACTTGGTGATCCAGGTATACCAACTATTCCTTGCTCTATTAAGAATAATTATGTTAGAACTGCTTTATGTGATTTGGGAGCTAGAGTTAGTGTTATGCCTTTTTCTCTCCAGAAGAGACTCCTGCTAGAAAAGTTGATACCAACTGATATATCTTTGCAAATGGATGATAAGTCAACTACTATTCATGTTGGTATATGTGAGGATGTTCCTGTTCAAGTGGCTCATAATTGATTGGTTTTAACTGATTTTGTTGTGCTTGAAATGCCGGAAGATGATAATACTTCTATTATTCTTGGGAGACCTTTTCTTAATACTGCAGGTGCTGTCATAAATTGTAATCAAGGAAAAGTAAATTTCAATATTAATGACAAAGAGCATATTGTTTATTTCCCCAAGAAGGTTGCTAAGAGCTATTGCCTGAATTCCATTGAAAATATTGAGAGCATTAAGGTTGGAGAAATATATTGTCCCATTCCACAAGAAAATTTTGAAACCATTATGATTGGGACCATTGCTATCAAGTTTGGGGTAACATAATCACCTTGTGGAAGGCAAATTTTTGTTTCATATAAGATTGTTTTGGTAATAAGACTTGATCAACCTTGTTAACAAAAGTATTTTAATGAACAAAATAATGTTTTCACTATGGTTATACTTGCTTTCTTTTACTTTTCTCCTTCCTAGTCTTTGCCTTTTATTTTGCTATCTTTGGTTTTGTTAGTTATTTGCTTGTTAGAGTGTCTTAGAACTTCTGTAGTTTGGTTTTTGGTTTGCTTTTGCTTCTTCTAAAAATCTGTTTCTGCGAGAAAATCAATTTTCATACCCTGAAAATTGGCCAAAAATAAAGTTTCCCGAAAATCCCAGAAAATTCAAAATAAAGTTTCCTCGAAAAAAGGGGCAGAGGGACACCTGGAGTGACCCAGAGGCCACCCCAGGCCAGCACACCCCTGGTAGGCGCGGCCAACCCCCAGGTGGTGCCTGGCTGGGGTGTGGCCCACCTGGGTCCCTCCAAGATGCCTCCTCCCAACCATCTTCTTTCTCTCTCCCAAAAAACAACGGAAAACTTTCTCAAGCCCGAGTTCCTGCTGTTCTTGCTCGAGATTTTCGATCTCCTTTCTCAGCCCATCTTTGTTGCTGATTTTTTGAGGGATTTCTCCTTGGTATGTGCCTCCTCCGCTTATCCAATTAGATTTGTGATTGGTAGATTGTATCTTGAGTATTTTGCTGCTATAGTTGATAGGTTGTGTGAGCTTGCATGCTTGTTCTATGCTTAGAGATTTCATTTTGATGCATATGTAGCCCTCTAGCAAGTTCCTATAGTAGTTTCTCATCATTTATCAACTTGGAAATCACTTGGTTTGATGATTATCTAAAAATTTCAGAAAAAAAGAGGTCATGGATAACCACACATTTGGTGAAATATTTGAGAGTGATGCACCTAGTAGGGCAAGGCTGTAAGGTTCCCAACCTTTAATAAGGTAGAGATCCCTGTGTTTACAATGCTAGTCCCTGGATCAATAGCTAGCATCCACAGTTAAGATGTAATATCAAGAAACAAAGGTCATAATACAACTTATAACCAGGAATAAAATAATTTATTACATCTTACATAGCCCATTTGGCTATTACATTACATTGCAGCAGAATATCTTAAACATGGGGTCCTTCATCTTCAAAGTGCCACAGGCAGACATGTTGGTTGTAGACTTGTAATCCTAATCATTTAAACTTCACTAATATCAAACAAACCTGCAACATAACAAGTTACAGCCACAAGGGTCAATACATTTGAATTGTATTGGCAAGTGATACTATGGTAGTATAGTGGAGTCTATCATCTATATGCATTTGGCAAAGTGGAGTTGAGGCTTGCATTGCTCAAAAATAGATTTTTCCTTATCATTTGAAAACACTAAGTTTTTGCTTGACAAAAATCACCCAAGGCATCTACCAATCAAAGATTGAAGATCCTTTACCCTTGTTCCTTCCACAAGTTTTTAACTTAGAAATTTGGATGATGAGATTCTTGATAGCTTCCATGTCTTGATGCTCAAATTGTCCTTTACCAGGGACATGGCTAAGTACTTAGATTTTACACTCTGCAGAGGTGGTGCACTTTCCCCACAAGACTTGGTTTCACCAAGACAAGATCTTTCAGAAGCCTTCCCTTAGACCAGAATGGACGTGTTCCAACCTATCAAACCCCTACCACCAACTGTACATTTGGCTAAGTTATTGCAACCTATATGATCCAGGCAGAGCCCATAATGCCAAGTGGCTGCACTTGAAGCTTCTCAACATTTGACATCTCAAATCTCTTTGTTCCTGGATGGCCATCCACAAGTGAGATACACAAGGTAAACCAGAAAAATGGGCCTTGTGAACCACTCAACACAAACCATTCCTTCCATTCCACCCAGGTGATTCATTCACTTAGTTGTTTTATTAAACAAAACACAAGTTCTCAGACTTAGAAATTTTCCATAGCATGAATATATATTCCACCCTTGTTTTATATTAGCTAAGCTAAGCATGATAGTAATAGGAATCTTACTTATGAAATTTTCCACTAAGGTTTCATCTACTAGGATTTCCCCATAGCAAGGTTTATACTTAGCAAAAATTCCATTCAAGTCCTACTTGGAAATATCATTAATGCATAGTGAAAAATAATGGGACAAAAGTATGAAGCATCACTTGCCTTTTTGGTAGAGGGTATAAGTTCACTCCTTGATGTTTGCAATGTTCACACACTTCAACTCACTACAATTCAATCAAGCAAACAATATTTCAATCTACCATTTCAAGCAATTCATCACATAAAATCATAGTAACAAAACAATGCATGCAAGCATGCCAAAGATTGTTTTATTTGGAGAAATGGTTTCTAATAGGTTATAAACATTTGAAAACACCCATTGGTCATTTTATAAAGTGGCAAAGTCATTTGTAAAAGGTTTCACTTTATAAACCATTTTCTAAACCAAGTCTTTATTTTATGTGGTTTGAAAATGTCTTTAGTAAAGTAGTAGTTCTATAGGGTTCACCAAATACATTTTCAAATCATAAAACTTGGTGTTTGGGGTCAGAGAGTTTGAAACAAAACATTTCCCAAAGGTTTTATTCCAAAACCATTTTTAATAAATAAACCATATTTTTATTTGACTAGAATTGGTTTTAAATCCAAGATTCATTCTTTTGCATCACCAAATATATTTTTGAAACCACAAAGTGATTCCTAGGGTCAGTAGGTTCAAAACACACCATTTACAAAAGATTTTATCCCCAAAATCATTTTTGAACAATTTTTACATCCTAAACAAGCATACATATGTTTCTGCAAAAACAAACATTTTAACAGAAGCTTTTTACTAAAAAAATGGCATGGTTGGCTAGGGCTTGCTTTTCTGAATCCATTGATATAAAATTTGCAAAATTTGGACGTGTGGATCAAAAATTATGCAATTTACAAGTTTGATCATCTAATAGAATAGTGTTTGGTTTTTAAATCTAAACCTAGGCCACGTGGCGTGATTCTATTGGACAAAAACGGTTCGCGTGGATCAACAGATACAGGCCATTGGATTAAAAGAGATCTGTGCGGCTCTGATCATCGCATACCCCTTCGTTAAGTGAAACTATCCTATCGCTCTGATCTGGATCTGACGGCTCCCAGTGCCTCGACCAGAAACTGGCGGCGCTCAATGGTGGCATGCGGCGGCGCGGCTCTGACGGTGACGGTGCCGGCGATACGGAAAGCTAGAGGAGGAGTGGGGTGGCTCACCGTGCTCGCGAGGTCGAGGTGATGATCAACGCGTGGTTGGCTTGGCAAGGGGCGCTCAGGGACGGCGGCAATCCCTCGCCGGAGTGTGCAGCGGCGTCGGTTGTGCTCAGGCGTCGTCACTGGCGTTGTTTAGGACCGCGCTAAGACAAAGTGGAGGCATGGTTAGGTGCGCACGAGGGTCGTGAGTAAGGGAGTATCATCGGGAGGTGCTGGGGCGAACGGAGGTTACCTAGGGAGGTCGCCGGAAAAAGAACAGACGCGGCGGCGCACGACTTGGAGAAGTTGCCGACGTTCTGGAACGAGTGTGGCCGAGCTGGAGGTACCGGAGGATTCGTCTGGTGCTGGCGAGTACCCTAGTGGCAACCAGGGGCAGTGGAGGTGGGTGTCCTCGCCAGAATCGACGTTAGAAGCTCGCCGGAGACAGTGGAATGCGAGCTCGAATTAGAGCAGCCTAGGGGCAGAGGGGATGCGCTGTTTTGGGGGAAAGAGAGAGCGGAGAGGGGCGCTTAAAGGAGCGTTGTTACTGGGAGGAATCACTCAGCCATCAACGCGTATTCATCGCCGCATTCATTCGGCAGCAACAGCAGGGCGTGGCTGGCGCGAGGTTGATGATGCTGAGGTGGCGTGGGACCTGCCTGTCAGCGAGGTGGAGAGAGTGGGTACGGAGTCCACCTGTCTGCGTCTGTGTGCGTGTGAGTTCGAGTGAAAAACGATTTGCAGTGGGGAAAGAAAGATGGGCTGCGAGTTGGGCCTTCCTGGGTCTGTTTGATGGGCTGCTGTTGTTTCATTTTTTTATACTGAAGCTTTTTCCTTTTTCTATTTGATTTTTTTCTGTTTTGATTTTGTTTAACCAATTCAAACACTTATTTGATTTCAAATCTTTGCCAAACTTTGCATTGATTTTAGTTCTGTTTAACAACACAAATCAAGGTCCAAAACAAAATAATATTTTTATTTTAGGGTCCATTAATAATTAAATAAATAAACCTTAATCAATTAATTCAAATAGGATTTGTTTTATTAAAATCTTTATTTTGAAATCTAAAATAAAACCAAAAACACTTCAGTAGGTTTTATTTGAGAATATAAAATACTTGGAAAACTTGTTTAAAATAATTAACAAGTTTTGATGTTTAATTAAAATGGCAAAAGCCTTTACTTTAATAAAATTGGATATTAATGAATCCTCATTATTTTATTTAAATAGACCTTTATACTTTTTAATCAAAACAAAATATTTTACTTCAAAAACTTGGCCAAGGTTTAATTTGGCTCTATAAAAATAGTCCTTATTTATATTTCTACCTTTTCATTTGTAAACCAAATCTTTTTATTAAAAGATCCAAAAAATAGTAATTTCACATATTTAATATTTTCTTTAATAATTGTTTATCTTTTCAAATCCCTTTAGGATTTGTTTGATCAAATAGGTTTGAAGGTTTCCAATTGGGATCAAAAAGTTTCTTCTCACCCTGAAAATCAACAAAGTTTTTTATTTTATTCATTTATTTTTCACATTACAAGATTTGGAAATCTTGGGATGTGACAAAGGCCTTCAAGATCATCCTCTCGAGCTAGGCCCTCATACAATGAGGATCTCATTACACCGTGATTTGGCGACGAGGGAGATGAGGGGGATGCGCACCCTTCCACCTTTCCTTGCCCAACCTTTTTGCAGGCTGCTGGGATTCTTGAGGATTTTCTAACTTTGGTTAGGAGGGTTGGACTAACAAGCTATATGAAGGATGAGAGCGTGCAATACGCTACGCCCACTAAAACATTTGTGGAGAGCTTCACTTTTTCTAACAGCTTGTTCAAGCCAGATGTGTCTTTCAAAATTTATGGCAGGTCTTACACCATGACATTGAAGAAATTTTGTGAGGCCCTGGGACTTGGTACAGCCGGGTTGGCGAAGAAGATTCCAGCTCAACCCACTGATTTGTTGGCGCTCTACCGCGGGATAACCAATGATGATGATCATAGATCCCAATAGGGAAAGATAAGAAATTTTCAACTCCCAGCTATTAGGTACTTTGCTTATTATCTTGCCACTAGTGTTCTTGGTAGGGAGAACACTAGCAACATTTCCAACTATCATTTGGCCTTCATAGCTGCTGCGCTCAATAATGAAACTAGGTACAATCTTGGTTCTCGCATTGCTCGTCGCTTAGCTGCTAAGGGACCCATTTATGGGGGAATTATTGTTGCACATATTGTTGCTGCCTTGGACCTTGTTGTTGATCCAAATGATACAGTTTTGGATCCTCACGGGCTTGATCTTGCTGCCATGAAGGCGCATCACTTTATCACTGGTGGCTCTACCCTTGAGATCCTAGTTTATAAAATGTTGTTTACTGATGGGGAAGAGAGAGAGAGAGATCCCTCTACCCCAAACCACTTTGTTCAGTATTTCTCAGGGACCTTTGTCATGCTCCAAGGAGGAGATGGATGAGAAGCTGCGCATTCTTGGCTTCCATGGAAATTATCAGGGGGACGCACCCTCATACGACCCCTCTGTACACTACATAGGGGAGTCCTCGAGCTCGTACCAGGACGAAGGGGCCTCATCGACTTACTACAGAGGTGCACCTACTTGGTCACCATGGAGTTGAGCCCCACTTAGGCCAAAAGCCTAGGCTTGGTGGGAGGTATACCGACATCACACTCATCTATATATCATGTTTCGTCGGTTCTTTGTATATCCATTGTTTCGCTTTCTTTTTGGTTTTTGTTCCTGCTTTCCCAAAACACAAAAAATACCAAAAATATTTTTGTTGTTTCTCTTGGTTTGTTTCTTTGCTTTTTAGCTTTGGTTTTCCTTAAAGAAAAATCCAAAAAGGTTTTGCTTGGTTTGTTTTTGATTTGTTTGCTTGCTTTAAAAAAATCGAAAACACCAAAAATATTTGTTGTTCTTCTTTGGTTTTGTGAGTTCTTTGCAGGGTTCAGCCATCCTTAGTTGAGTTTGTTTTCATGTTATTATTCAAGTCACACAAGTGAAGGGCAATAATGAAGATTAAGACAACTTGAGTCGTGGTAAGAGGATGGTAACGAACTCTATTTGTTTTCATTTTTTGTACATATACTCATCATGGTGAGTATGTTTAGTCTGTTCATGTAAGGTGTATGTTATTGATGGATGCTTAGTAGTTCTTGCTTTCTTGTGATTAGCTCTAGCTTGCTAATAGTTTGTAGCATGTCATATGAATGTTTGCTTGCATTGTTCTATTCATAACTTGGTATGATATTGTGGTATCCTCCTCTGAATGTCGCATGTGAATCGACTTGGCACATGCTCACGCATGCATATGACTAAATAATAGTCGGTAAGCCTCGATGATTTCTTTTGCCTCAGAGTTCTTGTATCACTTTCATCCCATAATTAGTCATGTTTTGATGCAAGCATGATTATGACAGTTATTGCTCTCTCGTTTGTCGCTCCCTCTCTATTGCTAGCCTTCACTTGCACTGAGTATGAGCTCTACTCGTGTTTCCAACTCCCCAAAACCAATATTGCCCACAGTGTCCACCATACCTACCAATTAGCATCATTTGCTATTCAGTGCATATTCATTATGCCTTGTTTTCTTCCAAATAAAATGTTTGACTGTTTTGAGAAAGTTAGTTAGTAAAGCTCTCACGAGCTTGATGGCACACTTTATTTCTTGCACTTAATAATCCTGAACCATTGTGACCTGTCCATGAAAGTTATATGCTTGCAAATTATAGGCTAGGAGTTAGCAGAACCGTGCTGTCACCGGGAACGCTTTCAACACTTATGGATACATATCCAGTTGATACCATGCGCTTTTGTTTGCGGATGTCGTCGGTGTGAAATACAAGGGGAGCTTGTGAGTTCATGGAGTATATATATATATATATATATATATATGTTAGAGAAACGCCGGGGCCGCTAGCCTAAGCCATGCCTAATCATGGTGGAAACTTGCAGCATCACCATAATGAGCATCTATGAAGCATCCTCAATAAAAAAGCTATGCACATAGTAAATAAAAGATCACTGAGATGTTCATTGTTTGCTTGCCTTGTCATTTTGATTATGGGATAGCTCATGTATCATGTGCAAGGGGTACCCCTTTGGCGGTTCTCTATGATACACATGTATTTACGATGACAAGAACTTACCGGTAACTAAAGTTGAGTAGCATGAGGAGCGACCCTCGTACTCAAGGGACATGAGATTTCCATTTTATGGTCTGTCAAGCATATAACTCATATTGGACCTCACTTTCACCATTAACCACATGAAGATGCCTATGGTAGGGGCAATGAGAGCTCAAAGATAATGAGTACCTTACTTTAAGCATTTGGAAGCCTTTCAAACTTTTCAAAACCTTTTCACTTCCTTGTTGAGTCACCACTTATTCTATGAGAACCTTCTTGAGAGCATATCTGTCATTCTTGTGCTTGTCCCAAAACTTGGTTAATTATGTCATGACTTTGATGCTTGTATCTCTGATATCTTTACTTCTAGTCTTCACTTGAACTTCAGAGGTTCCTTGGCATTTATATTGTGCTCTACAAACAAAGGCAAGCGAATACCACTCTATCATACCTTCTTATGAGCATTTCAATGTTGCTTATGTTTATTTTTCATACTACTTATTATTATTGAGTTGGTTTCTCTTCATAGCTTGCAAGGACTATTGAATAGACTTAGTTGCATCCTTCTTATTATGAATGGTTTAAGTATCTACTCCTGTGCTGAGAATATATACATCTTATGAAGCAAATGTGTTCATGAAAGTTCTTTTATCGCACTTAGTTTTCAACTGAATTGCTTGTGGACAAGCAATAAGCTAAGCTTGGGGCAGTTGATACGTCCAAAACGTATCTACTTCTCCGAACACTTTTGCTATTGTTTCTCCTCTAAACTTGTGTGATTTAGATACAACTAACACGGACTGATGTTGTTTTTAGCAGAATTACCTTGGTGTCTAGTTTTTGTGCAGAAAATCAACTATCAGGAAAAATATGCCAAAAATCCTATTTCACTAGAAGATCCACGGAGCCAGAGTACGAGCCGGAGTGGAGGCCTAGGAGGCCCACACCCCTGCCAGGCGCGGTCCAGGCCTGGCCGCGCCTAGGGGGTGCGGCCACCCCAGGCACCCCCTCGGCCTCCCTCTTCGCCTATAAGAAGCCTCTTGACCTAAAAACAGAGGGGGGGTTCGTCGTTTTTCCAGAAAGAGTTTTGCTGTGCCGCCACCACCAGAGGCCGCAATTCGGAACCAGAAACTCCGTTCTGGCACCCTGCCGGGACGAGAAATTTGGGGAGGGTCATCGTCATCACCAACGCCTCTCCATCAACCATCAATGTTTCCCTCATCCCTGAGTGAGTAATCCCCCGCGGTAGGCTATGGGGATGGTAGGGATTGGATGAGTTCTATCATGTAATCGAATAAGATTGTTAGGGCATGGTGCATAGTATCTCTATTAGTGCTATTTAACTTTGTTACAACTTGTTGTGCTTAATGCTTGTCACTAGGGCCCGAGTGCCATGATCTCAAATCTGAACTTATTATTAAATCATTATGATAGTATTGTTTGTGATATTATCTGCAAGTTGTGTATACATATCATTGTCCGGATCCAAAGGCCCCAAAGTGATAGAAATTGGGACAACCAGAGGGGATGACTGTGGTGTGAGGATCACATGTGTTCATGGAGTGTTAATGCTTTGCTCTGGTGCTCTATTAAAAGGAGCACCTGAACTGCTAGTAGTTCCCTTGAGGCCCTGCTGCAACGGGATGGCAGGACAAAAGATGTTGTGCAAGTTCTCATTGCGAGCACGCATGACTATATATGGAGCACATGCCTATGATTGTTTAGTACTTGGATGCTTTATCTCATTTATCTGCAATTTCCCTAGATCTTGAAGTTACATGTTTAGACTTTTCCATATAACGCCCATCCATCCATCCTGATGCCTACCGCACTCATATCCTACTATTTGCTACTACTGTTACTATTGCTCATGTTTCGCTGCTGTTGTTGCTTTGCTGTTACTACTACAAACTGTTGCTACTGATAAACTTCTGTGAGCATGAACTATTTCCAGGTGCAGCTGAATTAATAACTCAGTTGTTAAGGCTTGCAAATATTCTTTGGCTCCCCTTGTGTCGAATCAATAAATTGGGTAATACTACCCTCGTAGACTGTTGCGATCCCCTATACTTGTGGGTCATCATACTATGGGGACAGGTTGTTGGCGATGTCGTTCGCCGCCTCCTGCTTGACGACGATGTCGTCGTCCTTCTCGATGCCGAGGTCGGCGTCCGAGTGGTTGAGGGCGCCCTCGTCATAGGAGTCGATGTCAGGGACGGGGTAGACCTTCCCCGGCTGCATGTTGCGGCGGATGGTGGTGGCGTGCCGCGCCTTGTGCTCCCACTCGAGGAACTTCACCCAGAAGTCCTCGCTCTGGAAGTCCCTCTCCTACCGTTGGGACTGCGAGAGGTTGTTGATCCGACGACGGATCTTCTCCTCTAGCCCTTTGCTCGCCTTGAGCACAGGTGGTACCGGGACACTGTCCCGGTTGAGATGCTAGCCGGTGGGGAGGGAGACATCCGTATGCTTGATGCCATGGCCCTCCCTCCACCGGTGCTCACACTCCGCGATGCGTAAGTACCGCCGACTGCGGCGGTCCACTGATGGCGGGTTGTCCCCTACGGCGCAGCCCCTGAACTCCTTATGCCGTGGCGGAGGCGGCAGCGATGTGCCGCGGAGAAAGGCCAGCAGGCGGGAGCATTGGCTGCTAGAGACGGACGCCTCATGGTCGTTCTTGCTCCTCCATTTCTTTAGCCACGACGGCGTCTTCATCGTTGGTGGTGGCGGCGGCTGCTAGGGTTGCGATGGGGAGAGGTGAGGAGTGTGGCATCGACGGGCGCAAAGTTAAATAACTCCTTCGTCCGTGAACGCGCGCAGCTTCTCGCTCCTTCGCTATCGATGCCGATGCGGGAACACAGGCGACGTCCAGTCAGTCAGCGTGACGTCTCGTCGCCATTGATGACGCAGGCTGCCGCCGGTCAGCCTTCCGCCAACGCATCTGAATCGCTGCCGTGGTTGCTCTGAATTGGTACCGCTGTCCGCGTCTGAATCAATGTCGCGGTAACCGATGGCTGACGGGTGGGCCAGTGACACGCGCGGACAGGACATTCTCTCCGTCCGCGCGCGTTCGAGCGACGCAACCGTTGCCCAGATTTGGTGCACAGATGGATCGAGTCAGACGCATCCGTCCGGATGGGTCGGCCGCTAGGGTGCCCCGTATATCTCGCGGTGTCTGCGCAGACGAGTTCAGACGAGATTGCTCGGCCGGTGGAGATGCTCTGATATCCGAAGGTTTGATGATGTTCGTAGCCCATGGTGTCCTCCAGCATAACCTCCTTGTCGAGGTTTGATATCCGAAGGTTCTTTTTGGTTGACAGGTACCTGAACAATTTCGCACCGGTTAATTAATTTTCTGTTGTGTGAAACTGTTTATGTATATTTTGGACCCGTTTGAACTAGCAAAGAGGAAAATAATGTAGTTGTGGTTTACCTGAATCCTGGGATTTGGACGTTGAATACGGTGGAGAAGGGAAGAAACTGGAGCTCCCTCTGGGCAAAGAAGACCTTTTCCCCCTCCGTGTAGCTGCTCCCGAATGCCGTGTGTTAGATGACGTCCGCGGTTAACTCCTCAAACTGGCTGCTGAGGTTGATCTCCACGTCGTTGCCCTTGTCCATCTTGGCTTTCCACTCCGACATCATTGACCCGGTGCAGTCGGACATGGTCATCGTCATCATCTTTTTTTTTTGGCACCCCAAATGTCAATGCACAAAACGTCAGGGAAAGTGACACACATATATATTATGTGTACTAAAAATAATAATAGTACAAAACAATTAAAAATGTCAACATACGCGTGCTGCTAGATTCAACTTGTATGCAAGAGCATATGTTGGAGAAAGTCAAGATGGGAATGGGTCGGCCCGGACCTGGCCTTGGATCTGGCCCCATGGCCCCAGGGCCAATTTGAGGGGCCATGGGTCGACCCATTCCGAGAAAATGCTGCGGCCTTGCTGACCCATTGGGTATCCTAGGGCCGACCCGAAATTCAGTGAATATACAGTTCTCAGCTATGCGCTGACATAAAGAAAATTGTTTAAACATAGTTTTGTCAGAAGAGAAAATTTGTTATAAAGAAAATTGTCTAAACATAGTATTATCAGAAGAGAAAATTTGTTGCCTAACCAAAGATGATAATTTAGAACAAAAAAGGTCACAATCAAACCACAAATCAGTGATTTACGTGTTTCAGGAACCACAAAACAGCTACAGACTTCACAAATCAGTGATTTCACTCTCATTTCATCAGTGATTGCTTCATCATCTACTGGAGGTTACATCCCTCATCATCTGTATTGGAGACGGCGAAATGGATAAGGAAAGAAGCTGAAAAGAGATATCAAATGTGTAACTAAATGCAATATATTCCTATCAATAACATCAACAATAAAATGACCAGCTACAAGTATACATTTGAACAAACTCCACTTGGCTAAATTATTCACTCATGAAATTAGGTGAACTACCATATGACAACGACATCATTAGCTGGTATACCAACAAGACAACAACAACTAGTCAACCACTGCATGCTTCATTGAACTACCATTTGAGAGGAATTATTTGCCTCCTCCAAAAGAAACAAGACTATTGACTAGCTAGTGTTTAATTTTTATGATCTAACATACCAGGAATAAAGTGCAATTTTTAGTAGCAAGAACAACCAAACAAGTATTCTCACCTGTTCTTGGCAGCAGCGCATGGCAGGTTATTGTCCATTGCTCCCGCCTCTTTGAGTGTCCTCATCATCTGCATTTATCAAAATGATAGAGCATGAATTTGAGTATATCAGACAAGACCACCTAGCATATCAGACAAGATAGTCAGGGACAGAAAAAGCAAGTACAGTTATCTTTAGACGTCATAGAGTATGGGGACTACAAATTTCTAACAGTTAATGTAGGTGCTAGGTAAAGCAAAGAATAATACAGAGACATGTAAAATACCTTCCAACTCTATTATTATGTCATGAATTGAAGCCATGCTACGCTCACTATTAGCTACAGAAAACAAAAACAGGTTATGATGAATTTGTAAAGTGCAAGCATAATAAGAAACAGAAAGCTTGTGTTTTATGGATTTACATGTGGCTCTTATCCAGTCATATAGGCAAACAAGAGCTTCTGCTGTTTTGGGTGTCGTTCGACTTTGAAAATCTGATAACATGCGTTTCCCTCTGCTAAAAGCAGACTCGGATGCCACCGTAGAGGCAGGAGTTGCCAAGATATCTGCTGCCATGCGACTTAGTGTTGGGTATTCAGCTGAGTTTGTCTGCCACCATGTAAGCATGTTGAAACGATCATTACGGCGGATGGGAACCTTTGACAAGTATGAATCAAGTTTTGAAGAATCCAGATTTGTTGATTGAGCACTTTGTGTGACATGCTTGTCCCAGTAAGCCATAGGTCTTGAGCACTTCCAACCATTTCATCGTCTCCTCCTTGAGTCCTGGAGTCCGAACCAGAACCATTTCCATTCAACTGGAGGTATTCCTTGAACAGATCTTTGAATAAATTCTCCACTTTAGCAATCATTGTTGTAGCTTTAGCCCCAAATTCCAAGCTAAATCGATACGCAATGTATTTCAGCTTGAATTGTGGGTCCAAAATCACCAGAATGGAAATATTTAACCAGGATAGCTTCCAATATCTCTTTAGTTTTCTCTTCATGTACATGACCACTTCACCAAGATCAGTGTTCTCTTCATAGTGTTGTTGATCCAGGGTGTGCTTCAGTTTCCAAATTTCATGGAAATACAAGTTCACAGTGGGGTATTTTGTACCCGATACGACATTTGTGGCTTCATAGAATACCTTTAGCAACCTGCAAATAACATCAGCATTCTCCAATCCTCAAATGATGGTTTCAAGGGCCGATAATTTGTATCTTGAATGGCTAGTGAATCGAACACTCCACGATACTCTCTTGTTGTATCGATCATCATGAAGGCCGAGTTCTAACAAGTTGGCATATCAAGACTCGGAGTTTTGCCACATGATAAGCCTAGTTGGTCAACTATTTGTTCGAACTTCTCTTTTCGGGCTTATGAGCTTTGAATGTATTTGACGTTGTCACGTATCTTGTTGGTCATTGGGTCTAGAAAGTTCAGCCCATCTTTGCATACCAAGTTGATGACATGACCAGTGCAATGTTGGTGGACGCAATGTTGGTGGAACATCTTGGCACCACCAAGTAGCAACTTCTTGGTCAACAAATGGGCTTTTAGCAGTTTCATCATTGCGCCATTGTTGGATGCATTGTCAAGCGTCATCACAAAGATTTTGTCTTCTATGTTCCACTCCTTTGCAAAATTCACCATGACATTGAACATTGCAACTCTAGTGTGGGGCGTCTCCATAGAAGTGAATTTGACTATCCTCTTCTGTGGCTTCCATTCCTCATCAATAAAATGGACAGTAATGCAGATGTACCCCACTGTTCTATTGGAGGTCCACATGTATGAAGTCAAAGATATCTTAGATTTCAAGTTTCCAAAGATCCCTTGTAGGTTGCGCTTCTCTTCCTTGAAATCCTTCACACAATCATTCTTCATTGTTTTTCTACAAACAAACTTGAAGCTTGGATTTGGACTAGAGACAAACCTTCTAAAACCATCATACTCCAACAAAGAAAATGCCAACTCATGCAGCACGATCATCCTCATGACTTCCCTTTGTGCTAATGCTTGATTAAAGGTCCAATGGCCTATTGCGACTCCATCTGGGCTCATGATTGAGGCACTCAGCTGGACAGAAACTCTCAGCTCCTTCCTTCTTTCTTTGCACCTCTTCAGGTGTTTGAACAATGAGCTTGTTCCATGTTAACGCTCAGCACAAATTTTCCTTTCACAATGCTTGCACACAGTAGCTATAACTATGCCATCAGCACGCATAGGGTCATATTCTTTCCACACTTTTGACAGAAATCTTCTTCCAGGTTCAGAGATTGTTCCCATGTCAACATCCTCAACTCCCTCATCTTCATCAGCAGAATCTCCCACAGCTTCTTCTTCTTCCCCATCATCATCTCCTTCCTCTTCCTCTTCTTCATAGTCCACATCTTCTTCATCATCACCATCTTCTTAGAAATCTACCATTTTAGTATCATGTGAACGCCCTTCTGAAAAAGGTATAAGGAGTTAACATTACAAGTATATGTGAACTTATCAACTCTTAAGTTGCATCCCTAGAAAAAAAGCTCACCATGATAAGCTCTGCAGATGTTTATTGAAGAAGGAGACACCAAGGGGGTGGTGGAGCCCTTGTCATTGTTGCACTGGATATAAACAATGAGATACCACTTCGGTTCGCTCCATGAGACCCTTCTTCCTATTCCATGGCGATCGCAAATGTTTATTGAAAAAAAATCAGTATTTCAGCGGGTATTGCACCACACCATTGCACATGCAGCAAACTATATGCTACTTTAGTAGTTAGCACCTTATATTAGCTAAATTAATACTGGTGTTGAACTTCATTTTGTTTTCTGTTCCCTTTTCCCTATTCTCTTTTCAATTATTCTATAACAGACAATCTGTTCCGTTTTCAATTATACTTGTTCGGAGTTAGTATGCTATAACAGCCAACCTATTCCATTTTCAATTATACTTTTTCAAAGTTCCCAAATTGTTTGTTCCCAAATGACCGCACCAAGGATAAAAAATTGCAAATGTTCAGGGCAGCAACCAAAAACACTACATAAGCAAAAAGCTAGTGAATAACATACATAGACCATATAATACATCAGCGCATGTGCCAAGATGGATTGACTATAAAATCTAACAAAATCTGCACTAATTTCTTGAAGGCATGTGCAGTAGTACACACTCAATTTTCCCCCCATCTAACAAAATCTGCACTAACCAAGAATTTAGAAATCTACTAACAGCTACAGCACAAACCAAGAGCCTACACCATCGTGAAGAACTCAAACAGAACAATCCCTGAGCAAGAAACTTATGTTGTATACGATTGGACACTAATCGTGGAGGAGGGGAGGAATAAGATCAAAGGGGCCTGGATCTTGTAGTAGGACGAGCCACCGGGACTTACCGAGCCGCTGAGCTGTGCGGCGGCCGAGATGACGATCGAAGACACTCTAGGAGAGGGACAGCGATAGGGAACTGGAAGGCAACCGTCAGCGGCTGAGATGGCAGAGGTGGGGCGGGGGTTGGGCGCCCGGGCGGCGACTAGGGCAAGCCGCGTGAGCTGTTCGCAGCGTGGCTGCTTGCGTGCTATGCGAGTCACATCGACGGGAAATTGGGTCGACCCCGTCGACCCATTGGGTTGGTCAAGGTCGGCTCCGTTGGCCCAAAATGTGTTCAGGTTCGATCCGTGCGCCCCAATGGCCTCGATTTTTTGGGTCAGGTCAGTGACCCGGTGGGCCGACCTGGCCCATTCCCATCTTGAGGAGAAAGTGTGTATTAGATGGATTAATATGGTGGTAGTGATTAAATAGTGAGAACAAATTCAAGATCTACTATGGATTTTATCTTTGTTTTGTTACCTCACTAGGGATTAAGTAAATTCATGTGTTGTAATTATATTGTGACATCTTGATAATCTTATTTGGTCAAGTTAGCATATTTGTTATTCAAACATCATGTCAAAATACTTAAGGATATGATCTGTTAATTCTTAATTTTAGATTGCTTGGAGTTTTCACTTTCTAGAGGAGTATAAGAGAGATGTATTGCATCATCTATATGTTACGACGTGATACACATATGAATGATTATCTAACACATATTAAAGTTTTACCAATATTATGTTGATGATGAATTATTTTATGTCCACTATAACTTAAAAAGAGAATAGACAAGTGAACCCATGAACCCTGGTCCAACTTTTATCACAAGAAACAACTTCCCAACATCATTACTCTCATTTGTTTTCTTCAATTTAATATTTCAAAAATACAAAAATGTTTTCTTTACTTTGCAAACACAAACAAAACAAAAAGAACATTTATCATATCATTGCCTTTATTTACTTGCATATTTTTATTGTTTTACTTTACTTATTATTTTTGTTATTTCATATTACTAATACGAAACCTTGTGCTTGACAACCACACGGTGAAGTTAGGGACACAAGGCAACATTTTTGTTTTGTAGATTGCTTTAAGAGGAGGAGAAATACATCCCTTGATCAGCCAATTTTTTCGAGAGTTTGATATAAACCCTCGATTCACCCTTACGGAGAAAAGACGTTTGCAACAACGAGTTGGTACAAACACAGAGTTGTTGCCATAACACATCGTCGTTCTAACCTCAATAACTCCAGTCTCATATATCATCGGTATCTCTACAACACTTTATACTTTTCCCATAGTCAGAAAACCGAGACTATCAATGATATACAAACTAGTCTTAGAGGAGAGACCATCGATATCAAAGGTTGTTTTAATTACAAACATGTATAAGGGTTTTCCTCCAAATACTCATTATCCAAAACTAATAAAATTATAGCATAGATAAAAATAAACTTAATTATGAAACAAAAATATAATAATAATCCATTCATTGTTGCCTCTCGGGCATATTTCCATCACCTGCCTAGAGGGGCCACATAGGCGCGAGAGGGGGGCACCCCTTCCTACATGGGAAGGGTGCCACAGCCCCAAGGGCCCATGAGGCCAGCCCTACGGGCCAGGGTTTTTCTTGGCGGGACCCTAACTTGGAGGAGGGGCTCCCCCTCCCCTCCTCCCTCGCATCTTGGAGGAGAGGAAAGGGCTGGACTGCCGCCCAGCCCCTATATAAGGAGGGGCAGGGGACTAGGGTGCAACACCCCCTCCTCTTGGCACCGCCTCCCCTCTCCATCTCTCATATAGCTCTCCACAAACTACTTCCATCTAGGCGAGCCCTATAGAAATTCCACCATATTTCTTGTATCACGTCGTCATGCTGCTAGGATCTCACCAACCTCTACACTTCACCTTGTTGGATCAAGGATGATACAGAGTCGTGCTGAACGTGTGGATACCATGTGGTGCTAGGATCGAGGAGGAGAAGGTCTTTATCAGATTGATCTGACGCAAGTACTACTACATCATCCATAATCCATAGTTCGTTGACACTATGAAATCTACAAGGGTATGTTATTCCAGATCCCCACTATTACTCGCATACAGTAGATAGAGTTAAAACATTTTATATTACGAAACGAAACGAGGGAGTATATTGTAATCAGTAATTAATGGTGGCTGAGCTTGCCAGAGAGCGTGGCGCAGGAAAGTTTCCACGAGATGTGCGTGGATTTTTATTTTCCGATGAAAAGTACAGGTAACAGAAACTGGGTGGTATCCTTCATCCCAAACTAGTCAGAATAGTTTTTTTTATTTTGTATTCCTCTAATTTTTCTTTTGAAATTCCACAAAGGATTAACGAAGCATAGAGCATCTCCACTCACATTGCATTTTTTCATCCGGATGGTGAATTTCTGCCCAACTGCATTCCCAGGACGCCAAATAGCGCCGGATTTGGCCCAACTTTCATCTGGCGTTCCCAGGACAAACCCGGGGCGCTGGGAACCTCTTTAGAACGCCGGACGAAGTGGAAAAGTGGTTGGGCCAACCCTGTCGGTGACTCAAGGTTGAGCTCCCACCTTTTATTCTTCCCCTCTCGTCTTTCTTCTCCATTTCCCGCCACATCTCCCGCCAATTCCCCGAGATCCCGCCCATCATGACGCCCAAGGATTTTGTCAAACCCCAATCCACCGTTGGCGAACCGAAGGAGAAAAAGGAGAGGAAGCCAAGGCTAGAGGGCTTGAATGATGCCAAGTGGTTGGCTCTAGTCCGGCAGAGGAAAATCGAAACGGACAGCCTCAAGGACAGGACGACAAGGTCGGAGGTGAAGGCGCTTGTCGAGGCCTAGGCGATAAGGAAAGCGGAGGCGTCTTCGAAGAACACGGCACGTGCGGCCGTGTCGCGCCCGACACCGATCGTCCCCGCGCAGTACGCCGTGCACTAGGGGAGCCAACCGAGCATCGAATCGTCGGCCGGGTTCTCGCCGATCTCGACGGCCATGTTCCATGAGAGCCAGGCGAACTCGCGGCAGAGGTACTCCTCCTTCCCCGGGTTCGACGGTCGGTTAAACCTGAACGTGCTCTTCACCTGCCCCGCACCTCACCCTCCTCCGGCCTTCAACGTCAACATCAACGTCCCCTACGCCAGCTCTCCGGCGTACGCCGGCACTTCGTCGTCCATGTGCCGCAACCCTCTTTTGTTTGACGGCAGTTCCTCGCCCGCAACCTTCGGCGACGCAGATGCCCACAACATATTAAAAGGAATGTCGGGCGAAGCTTACTGATGACTGCAAGTGCACATATCGTTTGTAGCTAATTTCAAAATAAAGATATCGACCCCACAGGGAGCAATAGGCGAAAGGCTAAAATGCTTTTAACTAAAACTAAATGAAGTACTTAAGGAATAATACTAAGATGCAAGAAAACTAGAATTGTTTTTGGGTTTTTGGTTGAGCGAAGAAATAAAGTAAAGTAAAACTTAATGCAGAAAGTAGTAATCGCGTGTGTAAGAAAGCTTGAAACTTCAATAGGAAAAAGGCATCCTCAGGGAGTGGTGGATACACCGCTAGCAATTTAGACTAAGTAATCAAAATTATTATAACGAATATTCTCATGACATGTATGTATGTGGGAGGAGCTCCATATGGAAAAATAGGCAGCAACCACTACTCATATCATCCTTCATAACCACAACTGACAGATAAACGACATCAATCGTATTATCCTGCTATTAAGGGATTTTTCCCGCGGCATGTACATGGATTAATGAGTTCTCCTTGCTTACCCAAGTTAGTACGTAAAGGATGACAACTACTTTACATTCACAATAAGTGCTATGATCCCTCCGTCTACCAAAAAGTAATCCCCTTCATCAAGTCCCCGTAAGAGGAAAATATTAAGAAGGTGCACAACTCCCAACATCGAGATGAAAACAGTTAACACATATATATATAATGATGTATAACATAATAATCTCTATTTCATCTCAATCATATACTAGGGTTTCTCCATCTCCCCAAGAACTAATGATCTACTCAGACATGGAGGCAAACAACATCATGACAATGGTAATGGAAATGATTATAGATGAATAGTTCTTGTATAAATCCACAACTAGTGCTAGAATTACAACAAGATCTTGATGGGATGGATGGAGATGATGATGATGATGATGATGGTGATACATCGGTTGATGAAGATGGAGATCGATGCCTTGGCCTCCCAGATCTGCTTAGGGCGAAGATGGATCCCTAGGGCAAGTTCCCTCTCCAGATCCCTTCCGGAGGTGAGGTTTTTGGAGATTTATGGGTGTTCTGTATGTCGTCTCTCTGATCCAGTTGCACGGGGTGAAACTATTTGAGGAGGAGGTGTTGGCGCCAACTATACGGCGGGAACTATACGACCGGAAAATGTTTTCACGTCGTATAGTTGGTCGTTAACCCTTCTGTATCCTCCAATCACTTCGGTGTTTCTTCTGGTATTATTGATATTTCCCAAATAAGCGATTTACATTGTTTTTGGCTCCTTTTCACTCCAATATAACTGGTCCAAGAATTGTGTTCATCGGATCCATCATCTGTCCCGATCCTGGTGAAAATAAACATAAAAGGTGTGTGCGAACACCATAAAATACCAAGATCCTACCACTACAATGCAAATTAATAATATAAAACATGATGCAAATATGCACTCATCAACTTCCCCAAGCTTAGACTCTTGCTCGTCCTGAGAAAGTTTAGCTTTCATGGATGTTATCCTCATATTCATGAAGCTGAGTCGATAAAATAAATGAGGCAGTAGCAGCATGTGATTGTCATATATGATACATAGTAATAAGTTTATGAATAGTACCTTAATCGAACCATCCAAATAATATTAGCAGGCTTCCACACCTTAGTGATCAACAGTTCACAAAAAATGAATCTCAATATGATGTAAAGTGTTTAGGTTCGACTGAATGAGTTATCTAGGTAGTCCCAAGTGTTTTAGGATTAACATATTCACTTGGGATTCAAAATATCAAAAGTTTCTTTGTCTTACCACAAGACAGTGGTGTATGCCTAATTGCTCTTTGCACATTTGCTCTTTTTCTTATTTCTATTTTTCTTTTATATATATGCTCACACTTTTGTTTAATTGTTGTGCAAAGGATCTAGCCATACAATCCACTCCATGTAGGGATTCAAAGGTTAACGGTCTCAATTATCAAATTTCAATTGTATATGAAGCATCTTTATGGCTTGAAGTCTTTACCTCGACTTGTTCTCACTCTAATTTGATAGCACTTATATTTTCTTTCGTTCAAAATTTCTTTCTCAACTTGACTGATTAGATTATTTTTATTTTTGTAAATCCAACCATCACCTTACAATATATTGACTAAATTATCTTTATATGTTCAATTAATACCAATGTCGTGGAAGGCTCCTATTGCTATCATCAGGTGCAAGTAAAATTATACTCAAGCCATTCTTATATCTAATGAGACAAACTCAAACTCAATAATGCTCCATATATTATAATAGACTCAGAATTTCATAAATGGGATCGACTATTCCTAAAGGGGATTCTAATGATACAATCTTTATTTCTAAACTTGAACTAATGCGAAACTAAAATAGTAAACTTATAAGATTGATTAAAAGGTTTTAAAGATATCCCCAAGCTTGGAATTAAGCCAGGCGGGATCAAATAACTCCTTGCCGGTACCTATTCCTCCTCCTGGGTAGGAAGAGTATTGCCTTCTTCTCCTGTGTTGCTAACTTTATCTATGCTTGCGAGGCGGATGCTGAGCTCGGCCTTTTTGTCTGGAGTAATTTCTTCTCATCTATCAACTCAAAAATAGTTTTAATCAAGAAACCTACTCTACCATCGATGTCATTGACCTTTTTCTCAAGGTCTTTGGGTAGGGTTCGCAGCATAGAAAACAAAAAAATTCCTACGATGGGAACAACTATGTACCAAGATCTATCTACTAGATACAAGGAACTGGTGTATATACATCCATAGAGAACATACCCTTGTAGACCAACAAAGTTTAATGAGGTTGTACTCGTGGATGATGTAGACGAACACTTGCCGATCTCAAGATCGAGAAGAAGTCCATCGTCGCAAATCAGTAGCGCATCCGTGCTCGCACACATGTCCAAGCCACCGAACAACCTCCGCCTCCTCGCTCCAGTGATGCAGCAGAAGCAAAAACTCTTTATTGCTGAAAAGCCACCGGGAACATGTATCTCGCTAGTCCGAGACCGTGGAGGATAAACTAGAGGGGGAGAGATATCCTTTACGAGGAGGTGTGAGTATTAGAGGGGGAGAGGGGGTCCCTTTATAGGAGGAGGGGCATCCCCTCCCCATGGCCGGCGCACCATGGAGGGTTCCCCCTCCCCTCCTTCATTCATGTGGAGGGAGCTCCACTCACATAAAGATGACCCCTCACTTCTCCACTCAAAATCCCACTCATATTCCATTAAATTTGCACCAAATTTAATGTAATCTCTCTTTAAATAAAACTCCTTTTATTTATTTATTCAGAAATTTTTCAATTACTTTAATGGACAAACATTCACATAAATCCCCTTGCTAGTATTCTATTTCACATGCAGAAACACTTTCATCAATTTTACCCGAAATAATTCTGGTGTCTAGTGAAATAAATTCCCACGCTTTGTAAATATTTTTGACAAGAAACTATTTGTTCCAAATGGTGTCGGTGTCTCCTAAGTGTGTCACCCTACTGTTCGCGAATAATGCGGACATGATCGAGACCCCTCTCGGATCAACAATCAGAAGCGGGACCTGGAGATCCATATTGTCTCCCACACATTCAACGATGACTTCTTGTGATCGTGAGAATCTTTTATGCTAGAATATTAATCCCTTTGTCTTGTGATATATTACATGTCTGAGATTCGATCATCGGTATCTTCATACCTAGTTTGATCTTGTTACCAACATGTACTATTTTCTTGTTCCTGTGATATAACATTCTAGTGATCAAATCACTTGCTTGCAAGCTAACTAATGTGATATCACCGAGAGGTCCCATAGTATATCTATCCGTCATCGGGATGAACAAATTACACTCTTGATCCATGAGCCTCAACATAACACCTTCGTAGCACTGAACCCATCTTTATAGTTACCCAGTTATGGTGTGTTGTTTGATGTTATCAAGATACTCCTCTAGTGTTAGTGCTTGACATGATCTCATGGTCTAAGGATTAGGATTACTTCGTATGATGTTATAGCAATATAAACTCAATGACTTTGATCATAATGCTATACTTCGGATGAATGTTCATCACACCATTCTAATAATGTTGTGACCTTGTTATTAACAACATCCAATGTCTATGACCAAGAAACCTTGATCATCCTGCTAATCAACGTGCTAGTTTATCAGAGAGGCATAACTAGAAACTTTCCATTTGTTTATTAAACACACATGTATTAACGTTTCTGTATTAACACAATTATAGCATGCAAAATAAACATATATCATATACTTGGAATATACATAATAACAACTTTATTATTGCCTCTCAGGGCATATTCCCTTCAGTCTCCCACTTGCACTAGAGAAAATAATCTAGTTACATAGTGATAAATGTAACACCCATGGAGTTCTGGTATTTTATATCATGTCTTGCTCTAGGGAGAGTTTTAGTCAACGGATCTGCTACATTGAGATCTGTATGTACTTTACAAATCTTTATATCTCTATCCTCGACATGCTCGTGGATGGAGTGAAACTAGCGCTTAATATGCTTGGAATTCTTGTGAGACCTTGGTTCTTTGGCATTGGATATGGCTCCATTGTTGTCACAATAGATCACCATTGGGTCCAATGCGCTAGCAACCACACCTAGTTTGGTTATGAATTCCTTCATCCAAACTGCTTCATAAGCCGCTTCCGAAGCAGCAACATATTCGGCCTCCGTTGTTGATCCCGCCACCACGGGTTGTTTGGAACTCCTCCAACTAACCGCTCCACCATTCATGAGAAATATGTATCCGTATTGAGACTTAGAGTCATCCGGATCGGTGTCGAAGCTAGATAACTTTTAACACTGTTTAAAAGATCTAAATCATTTCCGATCAGTAATATGTCATCCACATATAATATCAGAAATGGCACATCGCTCCCACTCACTTTATTGTAAATACAAGCCTCTCCATAAGTTTGCATAAATCCAAACTCTTTGATCACCTCATCAAAGCGGAGATTCCAACTCCGGGATGCTTGTTTAGTCCATAGATGGATCGCTGAAGCTTGCATACCTTGTCATCATCCTTAGGATCGACAAAACCCTTTGGTTTTATCATGTACATCTCTTCTTCAATGTTGCCATTGAGGAACACAGTTTTGACATCCATCTGCCATATCTCATAGTCAAAATATGCAACAATTGCTAACATAATACTAACTGACTTTAGCATCGCTATGGGAGAGAATGTCTCATCGTAGTCAACTCCTTGAATTTGTCGAAACCCTTTTGCGACAAGTCGAACTTTATAGATGGTTATGTTACCATCAGCATCAGTTTTTCTTTTGAAAATCCATTTATTCTCCACAGCCTTTCGGTCGTGAGGTAAGTCCACCAAGGTCCAAACCTGGTTTTCGTAAATGGATTCTATTTCGGATTTCATGGATTCTAGCCATTTGTTGGAATCTAAGCTCATCATCGCTTCTTCATATGTCATAGGGTCATCAATTTCATCGACCATGAAATTCATAACAGGATTTCCGTATAGTTCTGGAACTGCACGCGTCCTTCTTGACCTGCAAGGTTCGGTAGTATTATCTTTCGGATTTCATGATCATTATCATTAGTTCCCTCTTCATTTGGTGAAGTCAACCCCGGAACAACTTCCGGCGATGCGCTACTTGCCATATTATGAAGAGAAGGTTCAACAACCTCTTCGAGTTCTACCTTTCGACTACACACACCTTTCGCGAGAAACTCTTTCTCAAGAAAGGATCCATTCTTGGCAACGAAAACCTTGCCCTCGGATCTGTGATAGAAGGAATACCCAATAGTTTCCTTACGGTATCCTATGAAGACGCATTTTTCCGTTTTGGGTTCTAGTTTATCTGGCTGAAGTTTCTTCACATAAACATCGCATCCCAAACTTCAAGAAAAGACAACTTAGGTTTGTTTCCAAACCACAATTCATACGGTGTCTTTTTAACGGATTTAGATGGTCCTAGATTTAAAGTGAATGCAGCAGTTTCTAGTGCATAACCCCAAAATGACAGTGGCAAGTTAGTCAGAGACATCATAGATCGAAC
This sequence comes from Avena sativa, assembly GCA_916181665.1. NCBI lineage: Eukaryota > Viridiplantae > Streptophyta > Magnoliopsida > Poales > Poaceae > Avena > Avena sativa. Next base: position 386,234,826 of record OV702284.1, read on the forward strand.
CATATCTAATAAAGTACGATAACGACATTCTGACACACCATTTCGCTGTGGTGTTCCGGCAGGTGTGAGTTGTGAAACTATTCCACACTCTTTCGTATGTGTGCTAAACTCATAACTTAGATACTCACCTCCACGATCAGACCGTAGAAATGTGACCTTTCTATTACGATGATTTTCCACTTCATTCTAAAATTCCTTGAACTTTCCAAAGGTTTTAGACTTGTGTTTCATCAAGTAGATATAACTGTATCTACTCAAATCATCCGTAAAAGTAACAAAAGAACGATATCTACCTCGCATCGAGACACTCATGATATGTCGGAAACGTATCTATAATTTTTGATGTTCCATGCTTGTTTAGTATCTACTTTGTTTTGCTTTGTCTACACTTTGAGGTGTTTTTATATGTTTTCTGGTACAAACCTATTAACAAGATGCCACAGTGCTAGTTGCCTGTTTTCTTCGGTTTTTGGTTCCAGAAAGGCAGAAAATCAATATTCTCGGAATTGGACGGGACAAAAGCCAAAGTCAATATTTTACCGTGGGGAACACGGAGCCAGAAGATGAGACGGAGGAGGGCCTCGAGGGGACCACACGCCCTGGCCGCGCGGGTGGGCCCACCCCGCGCCTTGGGGGGTGCAGTCGCCTCGGGCACCCCCTCGGCCTCCCTCTTTGCCTATAAGAATCCCCCGATGCCTAAACCCTAAGTACCCGATCAATATTCCACGAAACCATTTCTAGCCGCCGCCACCATCATCCCTAGATCAGGGGGATCTGAAAATCTTCCCGGCACCGTTCCGTAGGGGAGATCATCCCGAAGGCCTTCTTCTTCATCATACCAGCCTCCGGTATGAAGCGTGAGTAGTTCCACCTTGGACTACGGGTCCATGTAGTATCTATATGGTTGTATCTCCTCCTTTGTGCTTTCATGTCTAGATCTTGTGAGCTCTGTTCATGATCAAGATCTCATCTATTTGTAATCATGCATGTTGTGTTTGTGGGGATCCGATGGATATTGAGATTACTATGTCAGATTGATTAATGGTTTTGTCTTATTGATTCTATCATGTCTGTGTTGTTTGTGATCTTGCATGCTCTCCGTTGTTAGTAGCTATATTGGCCAAGTAGTTGCTAGTGACTCCAAGAGGGGGTATTCATGCTCGATAGTGGGTTCATGCCTCTATTTAATTTAAGGGAAGTGACAGAAATCTCTAAGGTTGTAGATGTTATGTTGCCACTAGGGAGAAAACAACGGTCTCTTGTTCATGGAACAAGTGGATTGTTTACCTTACACACTTTTCTTAAAGCAGTTGTCTGTTGCTTGCAACTTAATACTGGAGGGGGTTCGGATGATAACCCAAAGGTGGACTTCTAGTCATAGATGCAGTTTGATGGCGGTCTATGTATCTTGTTGTATTGCTCAATTGAATCTCATAGGATCATGATGTCTAGTATTGCATTGTTATGCCTTGCTCAGTCCTATCAATTTCCCTGCTGTAATTTGTTTACCCAGCATGCCATGTTTGTTTATCTAAGGAGAACACCTCTTGTGAACTATGGACCCCGGTCCAATCTTTACCATTGATACATCTTCCATTGTTCCTGTTTACTTGTTGTAAACCACTATTACCTTCCACACCATACAGTTAATCCTTTGTTACAACAACCGGTAAGATTGACAACCTCATTGTTCGTTGGGGCAAAGTCTTGATTTTGTTTTGTGCAGGTTTCCAAGTTGCTTGCAACACCTTTGAGACGTTTCCTTCCTCCTACTGGTTCGATAACCTCGGTTTCTTACTGAGGGAAGACCTGCTGTTGTGCTCTTCACACCTTGCTCTTGGGGTTTCCCGATGAAGCGCTCTCAGGCGCCATCATTGGACCACACACATCAGAGTGTATGATTTCCAATAAATTTGTCGCCCGTTTCATTGAACTAGAAAACGGCGTTCTAGTCATCTTGCCCATAAGGCATGGCTCACATGTATCAAATGATTCGAAATCAAGTAATTCTAGAAGTCCATCTGAATGGAGCTTCTTCATGCGTTAACGCTAATATGACCTAGATGGTAGTGCCACATATGAATATGTGTAACACTATTATCTAGATCCAACAGAAATAAAACATTCATCACAAGTGCATGACCATAAAAGATATCATTCATATAAATCAAACAACCTTTGTTTTTGGATTTAAATGAATAACCATTGCGCATCAAACATGATCCGGATGCAATGTTCATGCTTAGTGCAGGCACCAAATAACAATTATTTAGTTTTATAACTAATCCCGACGGTAAGTGGAGAGGTAGCGTTCTGACGGCAATCATGTCAACGCTTGATCTGTTGCCGACACGTATCTTGACCTCACCCCTTGCTAGCGGTCGCTTGTTCCGTAGCCCCTGATTCGAGTTACAAATATTAACAACCGATCCGATATCAAATACCTAGGTGCTACTGCGAGTACTAGTCAAGTACACATCAATAACATGTATATCGTATATACCTTTTTTCCTTGCCGGTCTTCTTATCTGTCAAATACTTGGGGCAATTGCGCTTCCAATGGCCAGTCCCCTTGCAGTAATAGCACTCGGTGTCAGACTTAGGGCCAACTCGGTATTTCTTTTCAGGTACGGCAACCTATTTGCCGCCCTTCTTTCCCTTCTTTTTACCCTTCCTGTCTTTCTTGAAACCGGTGGTCTTATTGATCATCAACACTTGATGTTCTTTCTTGATCTCCACCTCTACATTTTTAAGCATTGATATAAGCTCGGGGAGAGACTTCTTCATGCCCTGCATATTATAGTTCATCACGAAGCTCTTGTAGCTAGGTGGTAGAGATTGTAGAACATGATGTATGCCTAAGTCAATGGGAATCGATATTCCCAAGGACACAAGCTTATCGGCATACCCAGACATTTTGAGTACATGCTCACTAACGGAACTGTTCTCTTCCATCATGCAGCTAAAGAACTTTTATGAAGCATTATAACTCTCTATAGCATCATGGGTGTCGAAAATCATTTTCAACTCACCCATTGTATCAAAGTCATTGCCGTTTTCAAAACTCTTTCGAAGTTCTGGCTCTAGAACATACAGTATGCCGCAATGCACTAAGTTGTGGTCCTCCTGACGAGTCTGATAGGCATTATTTTCCTCGTCAGGGGCATCATCAAGTTGTAGGGGGACTAGTGGGCCTAGTGGCGCTTCCAGTCGGTAAAGTTGTTACCATTCGTTGCAAGTTTCTCTTTCTCCATGAACACATTGAAATTAAAAGCAGGTGGTTCCATCTACAACAGAATTTGTATAGTTTAGACTAAGTTTATGATAGATCGAGTTCAACTAATCCAAATTAAGAATGAACTCCCACTAAAAAACGACATCCCTCGTGCCTTTTTGGTGATTACATGAACCAAATCCACTACACCAAGTCCGATCATCACGTGAGTCGGTGTAGCTTCAAAGGAGAGCATCTATATGGGCATCATATCAACATATGACTCATGCTTAACCTTTCGGTCTATGTTCCGAGGCCATGTCTGTACATAATAGGCTCACCAAGTAAGAACCTTAGTATTTGCGTGTGTAAAACTTTCTTACACTTGAAATATGATCGTGGATCTAAGAACACCTGATCATCACGTGATGTCTTGAAGCGGCAAAACATAATCGGTTCATAATTAAGGGAGAACACATTTTATCTTGATATCTAAATGAGGGATCATCTTATTATGCTAATAAAACACCAAACAAGCAATATAAGATGCAACAAACATCATATGTGAAAAGAAAATGATATGGTTCTTGCACTTGATCATCATTATGTGCATCGTGGTATGATCTCTATCATTCCTTTGTGTGTAAGGCCAAGGTCTGTGGAACTTACACGTTACGTGTGTTGTAAGAGTATCAACTTATACTTACAACATCACCATATCATGACACTAGCCCAGCAACAATCTAAACTAGACGCTTCTAATTTATCCATTGCAGGTTTTACGTGGCTTAGGGCTTTCAAAGATAGAACCGTTCTTACCTACGAACATGGAACCACAACGAGGATAACCAAATTATTAACAACTCGTTGTAAATCAGATGTTGACTATAGTAGGAGAGACAGATACCCGCTAGCCACTAATGCAAAACTAGTTGCATGTCAAGCAGGGAACAGGTCTCATGTGCGAGGACATGTAAAGTTTGTCCGGGCCGCTTCATCCTACTATGACACTAATATCCAAAGTAAAAACAAGAAGCAATAACATTATCATCATCGCCCACATACTCATGTGTGTACTACCCGTGCAAAGCATCTATGCATAGTTCGGCTCTGATACCACTGTAGGGTTCGCAACACAGAAAACAAAAAAATTCCTACGATGGGAACAACTATGTACCAAGATCTATCTACTAGATACAAGAAACGGGTGGATATACATCCATAGAGAACATACCCTTATAGACCAAAAAAGTTAACGAGGTTGTACTCGTGGATGATGTAGACGAACGCTTGCCGATCTCAAGATCGAGAAGAAGTCTAGCGCCGCAAATCAGCACTGCATCCGTGCTCGCACACACGTCCAATCCACCGAACAACCGCCGCCTCCTCTCTCCAGCGATGCAGTGGAAGCAACAACTCTTTCTTGCCGAAAAGCCACCGGGAACATGTATCTCGCTAGTCCGAGACCATGTGGGATAAACTAGAGGGGGGAGAGATCCTTCATGAGGAGGTGTGGGTATGAGAGGGGGAGAGGGGGTCCTTTTATAGGAGGAGAGGGAAGCCCCTACCCATGGCCGGCGCACCATGGAGGGTGCCCCCTCACCTCCTTCATTCATGTGGAGGGAGATCCGCTCACATAAAGATGACCCCTCACTTCTCCACTCAAAATCCCACTCATATTCCATTAAATTTGCACCAAATTTAATGTAATCTCTCTTTAAATAAAACTCCTTTTATTTATTTATTCAGAATTTCTTCAATTACTTTAATGGATAAACATTCACATAAAACCCCTTGCTAGTATTATATTTCACATGTAGAAACACTTTCAGCAATTTCACCCGAAACAATTCCGGTGTCTAGTGAAATAATTCCTGCGCTTTGTAAATCTTTTCGACAAGAAACTATTTGTTCCAAATGGTGTCGGTGTCTCTTAAGTGTGTCACCCAAATGTTCGCGAATAATGTGGACATGATCGAGACCCCTCACCGATCAATAATCAGAAGCAGGACCTGGAGATCCATACTGACTCCCACACATTCAACATGACTTCTTGTGATCGTGAGAAACTTTTACGCTAGAATCTAATACCTTTGTCTCGCGATATAATACATGTCCAAGATTTGATTATCCGTATCTTCATACCTAGTTTGATCACGTTACCGACATGTACTCTTTTCCCGTTCCCGTGATATAACATTCTTGTGATCAAATCACTTGCTTGCAAGCTAACTAATGTGATATCACCGAGAGGGCCCAGAGTATATCTATCGGTCATCAGGATGGAAAAATTCCACTCTTGATCCATGAGCCTCAACATAACACCTTCATAGCACTGAACCCATATTTATAGTCACCCTGTTACGGTGTGACGTTTAATGTTATCAAGATACTCTTGTCGTGTTAGTGATTGACATGATCTCATGGTATAAGGATTAGGATTACTTCGTGTGATGTTATAGCAATATAAACACAATAACTTTCATCTTAATGCTATACTTCGGATGGATGTTCATCACACCATTCCAATAATGTTGTGACCTCGTTATTAACAACATCCAATGTCTATGATCAGGAAATCTTGATCATCCTGTTAATCAACGAGCTAGTTTATAAGAGAGGCATAACTAGGAACTTCCCATTTGTTTATTAAACACACATGTATTAATGTTTCCATATTAATACAATTATAGCATGCAAAATAAACATCTATCATATACTTGGAATATACATAATAACAACTTTATTATTGCCTCTCAGGACATATTCCCTTCACTTTGCTCATCATCCAGTAGGAGTCAATCCCTTCTCCAATAGTTTCAACACATGCCTTTGAAGCTTTCTCCAATTGATAGATCTTATCATGAATCTCATCTTGCCACACCATCTTGGGTTTAAGATGTGATAGACTAAGAGGAGGTTTATAATAAGATCCTATGTTGTGACGTTAAGGATTAGGGAGATACTCATCCTTGCTCCTTCTTTGATCTGCTTGCCTCATCACCTCCATCCTTTGCGGGAACATGTCCTCCCAGTTTGGGAGAGGATTGATCTCCGAGCTGATGATGACGATGATGCTTCTTTTGGCTCTGCTTCCTCAATCCTCTTCACGGGCTTCTCTTCTTTCTTCCTCCAAATCTTATGACATTGAACGGCTGCATGGCTTTGCTGCAAGGATATTATTAGAAGGAGCATATATGGAGATGGTGATGGTTTTTTGAGGATGGAGGTTGTAGCTCTGTGAAAACTTAATGAAAAATGTTAGATGCAATCAGCTTTAAAAGGGGAGGTTAAAAACCCTAGCCGCCTTTCGTAACGAGCAACTATACGGGCGAGGCCAGTATAAATCCCGCCGTATAGTTATGAACCGACTATAGATTTTTATCTACGGCGGTACCAACTATATGACCGCAACTATACGGCCGGGAATTTTCTTCCCACCGTATAGTTGGTTGTTAAACCTTCTGTACCCTCGCATAAAAATTTGGAGATGGGGTGAATAACTATACGACCACAACTATACGGCTGAAAATTTAATTCCCGCTGTATAGTTGGTCGTTAAGGCTACTGTATTCATCAAAATTTATCTGTTTCTTTGGGAATTCTTTATTAATATGAAACTTAATGAAATACCAAGTTTTGACAGAAAAATGACAGCTTAAATTTTCGACTATCATTAACATTCACTAAATGAGATCTTTATCATAACCAAATTTCTTATATTTAACTAGAGCTTCAAATGTTCCTATATTCAATCACAAACTTAACTAAACTTACTTGAAAATTTAAAACTTACTCGACCCTTTATTTCACATGGGTTTCCTCCCATGAAGCGCTCTTTTATGGTCTATAGCTTGACCATAGTGTTGCTCACTTAGTCTTGATTTTTTCCCTCTTCCAGTTGCCATTCCTTCCATACTTTTGCTCAATCAATTGGTTTGGGGTAATCACTCGTAAGGTGATTTCACCTATATCTTATTTTGCTCGATAATGCTTCAAGCATTGTCCATTCACCACCCATGAAAGAGAGGGTGTTTTCCCCTAGAGCTTCACTGCTCCTGATGCATAAGCGTCTTCAACTATATAGGGGCCTTTCCACTTTGATCTGAGCTTTCCTGGAAACAACTTAAGACGAGAATTATAGAGAAAAACCTTATCTCCACTTTTAAAGACCTTATTCTCTATTTTTCTATCATGCCATCTTTTTACTTTTTCTTTAAACAATATGGCACTTTCATAAGCCTCACTCCTAAACTCATCTAAAGCATGAATGTTGAATAAACGTTTTTCTCCTGCTGCTTTAAGATCATAGTTTATGTTCTTGATTGCCCAGAAGGCTTTATGTTCCAATTCTAAAGGTAGATGGCACGCCTTAGCGTATACCATCTTATATGGTGTCATGCCCATTGGATTTTTAAATGCAGTTCGGTATGCCCAAAGAGTGTCATTGAGCTTGTATGATCAATCTTTTCTTGATTTATCCACCGTCTTCTTGAGTATGGTCTTTAGTTTTATATTAGAGAGTTTCACTTGACCACTCGTTTGAGGATGATATGGTGAAGCAACGCTGTGAGTTACTCCATATTTGCAGAGGATCTTCCTAAAAGTTCCTTTAATAAAATGAGAACCACCGTGAGTAATTAAAAATCTAGGAACTCCAAACCTGGGAAATATGACATCCTTGATCATCTTCACAGAAGTAGCTGCATCTGCAAGGTTAGTTGGAATAGCTTCAATCCATTTAGTAACATAATCGACAACAACAAGAATATGAGTGTAGCCATTTTATTCTATAAAGGGTCCGATGTAATTCATTCCCCACACATCAAATTGTTAAATTATAAGACTATAATTCATTGTCATCTCTTGTCTTCTGCCTACTCTTTTCTGGAAAGCATCACAATATTCAACATACATGTGTGCATCCTTGAACAAGGTGGGCCAATAGAATCCGGATTGAAGTACCTTTTCTACAATTCGCTTGCCTGCATGATGTCCTCCATACGGGCTGTCATAACAAGCTTGCAAAATTGCATTCATTTCATGATTAGGAACACACTTTTGAATCATTCCATGAGGTCTATGATGATAAAGAAACGGATCATCCCAAAAGTAATATTTAAGATCATTAAAGAATTTCATTATTTTATTTCTTGTCATACCAAGAGGTACAAATTTCCCTGCCAGATAATTAGCATAATCTGCAAACCAAGGATCAGTGACTTTAACATTTGCTAAGTATTCTCCCGGAAATGACTCATTTATAGGTACGGGGTCAATAATTATTCCCTCCATCCTAGAGAGATGATCTGCTACCGGATCATCGTTACCCCTCATATCTACTATTTGCAAATCATATTCTTGTAGTAATAACACCCACCTAATCAACCTGGGATTTGCATCCTTTTTCACAAGGAGGTGACGCAAAGCTTGGTGATCTGTGTGAATTATTACTTTAGAATTAATAATATAAGATCTAAATTTGTCACAGGCAAAAATTATAGCCAGGAACTCTTTCTCTATAGTAGCATAATTTTTCTGAATCTTATTAAGAGTTCTACTAGCGTAATGGATAACATTTAAAGTATTCTTGTCTCGCTGTCCTAATACAGCTCCTAAAGCATAGTCACTAGCATCACACATGATTTCAAAAGGTTCATCCCATTTTGGAGATTGCATGATTGGTGCTGAAACTAATTTGTTTTTAAGTTTTTCAAAAGATGCAATGCAGTCATGGTCTAAGTAGAATAGAGTTTCTTTATCAAGATGGTTAGTGAGAGGCATAGCTATTTTTAGCAAAATCTTTTATAAAACGCTTGTAAAAACCTGCATGTCCCAGAAACATTTTTAAGTTTTTAATGTCTTAAGGTATGGGAAGATTTTCTATAGAACTTATATTGGTCTTATATATTTCTATACCTTTTTCTAAGACCTTATGTCCAAACACTCTACCTTATCTTTCCATGAATCGACATTGCTCCCAATTCAAAACTAAATTTGATTGCCTGCATCTCTATAAAACCTTGGTTAAATTGTAGAGACAATTATCAAATGTTGTTCCACAAACAACGAAATCATTTGTTAGCACTTCCATAGTCTTATCAACAAGATCATCAAAGATTTTTAAAACACATTCTTGAAAGGTTGCAGTTGCATTACATAATCCAAACAGAATTAATCTATAAGCATATGTACCATAAGGACATATGAAAGTTGTTTTCTATTGAACTTCGTGTTGTATAGCAATTTGAGAATAACCGGAATAACCATCAAGACAACAAAAATAAGAATTGTTGCTTAGTCTTTCTAAAATTCTATCCATGAATGGTATAGGTTTATGATTTTTCTGTGTCTCACAGTTTAGTTTTCTAAAATCGATGCACATGCGATACCCAACAATAGGTATTATAGGAACTAGCTCACCATCCTCATTCATAGCTGCATCAAGACCCCCATGTCTTCGTATGCAATGAGCTGGGCTAACCCATTTACTATCAGAAATAGGATATATTATGTCGGCATCTAATAGGCGTATAAATTATTTTCTTACTACTTCTTTCATTTTTGGATTAAGCCTTCTTTGTGTGTCAACTACAAGTATGGCATCTTCAATCATGGTAATCTTATGTGTCACAGTGGATGGATCTATTCCTTTAATGTCACTTAGAGTATACCCAAATGCTTCATGATGTTTGATCAAAACCAAAATAAGTTTATTGGTTTCATTTTCTGATAAATTTTTACTAATAATAACAGGACATTTATGTAACATCCCAGCATTAGAGCTTAGAAATAATCTGAACACAGATGTGTGCATTGCATTCATGCATAGAAAATCCGAATAATTTTCGCGCTTTTGAACAAAACTTGTCAAACTGATTGAGGCTTCTCTCAACTTGATGGAATTGAAGTAGATCATCAAGTTGACTGTGATAAGTTTCATTATGACCTTTGCTAAAACCTTATTTTGGGTAAACATGATTTGATCTAAGGGTAGATCAAATGTAATAAAATTAAACCCTAATACATTACTTAATGATTTAAATTTGATCGTTAGGTGATCATATCATAGTAGTCATTACAACAACCCATGAATACCAAGTTAAGAATATAACCCAAGTAACAAGAATATAATAACTAACTCTTGAACCACTTTATTCTTAATTATCTCTACCATGAGTATCATGGTAATATGTAATTTTAACTCTTTAGTGAGATTGAGTAGGAAGGAAACAAAGTCAAGATCATTCACCATATATCTTTATTTCCATATCAATCCTTATCATCTCCATTGGATTCTATTCTAATATCTGTTGTTCATCAATGTTGAGTAATCAACTATTGATTCACCAATTCTTAACCTATCAATTCTTGATCTATCAACTATTGCTCTTACCATAACAATCAATTTAAAACCTATAAAGAAGGAGGTAAGAAGAGAAAAGTGGTAATGCTAGTTTTAAATATCATCTATAGGATGGGAGTGTTGGAAGAGATACTAAGAAGATAATTTCAATACAACTGTAATGTTGTATTGATGAAGCCTTGTTTAGCCAACTAGAAACCTAAACCATAATTGATCAAAGGATTATAATGATCATGCTTTAGCCACAAATATTGAATTCTTATATCATGTATAAGTGACATTGGTGGATAGAACATGGTTAAACCCTAGTATAGATATATTATCCTAGATAAGTCATTACAAGTCACATTAATATAATGTGAGGTTGGAGCATGAGTTACTAGAGTAAAGTAGAGACAAGATAGTATGATTAAGATGATGTTAGAGCAACATTGTATTAAAGAAGTAGTATATTTCTCTTTAGAAATACTAAGCTTTTGAGTGAAGGGAATATGCCCGAGAGGCAATAATAAAGTGGTTATTATCGTATTACTTATTTATGATAAATGTTTATTTTACATGACATAATTGTATTGATACGTAAACGTTAATACATGTGTGTTTAATAAACAAAAAGGAAGTTCCTAGTTATGCCTCTCTTATAAACTAGCTCGTTGATTAACAAGATGATCAAAGTTTCCTGATCATGGACATTGGATGTTGTTAATAACGAGGTCACAACATTAGTGTAATGATGTGATGAACATTCATCCGAAGTATAGCATTACGATCAAAGTCATTGAGTTTATATTGCTATAACAACTTACGAAGTGATCCTAATCCTTAGAGCATGATATCATGTCAATCACTAACACCGGAAGAGTTTCTCGATGACATCAAACGTCACACCGTAACTGGGTGATTATAAAGATGGCTTCAGAACTACTAAAGTGTTATGTTGAGACCCATGGATCGAGAGTGGAATTTGTTCATCTCGATGACGGATAGATATGCTCTGGGCCCTCTCGGTGATATCACATTGATTAGCTTGCAAGCAAGTGATTTGATCACTAGAATGTTATATCACGGGAACGAGAAAAGAGTGCATGTCGGTAACGAGATCAAACTAGGTATGGAGATACCGATGATCGGATCTCGGACATGTAATATATCGTGAAACAAAGGGATTAAGATACTAGCGTAAAAGGTTCACACGATCATAGAAGTCATCGTTGAATGTGTGGGAGTCAGTATGGATCTCCAGGTCCCGCTACTGATTATTGATCGGAGAATGTTCCCGATCATGTCTGCATTATTCGCGAACCATAGGGTGACACACTTAAGGGATACCGACACCATTCGGAGCAAATGATATGCCAGGAAAATAAAAAGAAAGCGCAGGAATTTATTTCACTAGACACCGAAACTGTTTCGGTTGAATTTGCTGAAACTGGTTCTGCATGTGAAATTGAAATGTTGTAAGGGGTTTTATGTGAATGTTTGTTAATTAAAGTAATTAACAAAATTCTGAATAAATAAATAAAAGAGTTTTATTTAAATGAGAGCTTGCATTAAATTTGGTGGAAATTTAATGCATGTGAGTGGATTTTTGAGTGGAGGCTTTTTAATGGGAGTGGAGGCTTTTCATTTTGAGTGGGAGCTCCACCCACATGAATGTGGAAGAGGTGGGGGCAGCCCCCATGGCTGGGCGCCATGCCCCTTGGGTGCCCCCCCTCTCCCCTATAAAAGGCCCCCATCTCCTCCTCTCAAAGCACACCTCCTCGTGAAGGATCTCTCTCCCCCCTTTAGAATTTCCCCATGGTCTCGGATCAGCGAGATACATGTTCCCGGTGGCTTTTTCTGGAAGGATTTGTTGCTTCCGCTGCTTCGCTGGAGCGAGGGCACGGAGGTTGTCGTGGTACCCGTACGTGTGTGCGATCACGGATGCACCACTGCTTTGAGGTGCTGGACTTGATCGTGCTGGACCGGCTGGACCAGATGGACTTGATCACGATCTTGAGATCGGCAAGCGTTCGTCTACATCATCCACGAGTACAACCTCGTTAACGCTATTCGGTCTTCGATGGTATGTATTATATGGATGTATATCCACCCGTTGCTTGTATCTAGTAGATAGATCTTGGTACATAGATGTTCCCATCGTAGGAAAACTTTTGTTTTCTATGCTGCGAACCCTACAGTGGTATCAGAGCCAGGTTTATGCGTAGATACTTTGCACGGGTAGTACACATATGATTATGTGGGCGATGATGATCATTTTATTGCTTCTTAGTTATACTTTGGCTATTGGTGGCATAGTGGGATGAAGCGGCCCGGACAAACTTTACATGTCCTCGCACATGAGACCTGTTCCACGCTTGACATGCAACTAGTTTTGCATAAGTGGCTAGCGGGTGTCTGTCTCTTCTACTATAGTCAATATATAATTTGCAACGAGTTGTCAACAATTTGGTTATCCTCGTTATGGTTCATGTTCGTAGGTAAGAACGGTTCTATCTTCGAAAGCCCTAAGCCACGTAAAACTTGCAATGGATAAATTAGAGGCATCTAGTTTAGATTGTTGCTGGGCTAGTGTTATGATATGGTGATGTTGTAAGTAGAAGTATGAGATGATACTCTTACAACACACATAACGTGTAAACTCCATAGACCTTGGATTTACACATAAAGGTATGATAGTGATCATACCACGGTGCACATGATAGAGATCATATGCGGGAACCATATCATTCCACTAATAAACATGTGATGTTTGATAGCATCTTATATTACTTGTTTGGCGTTTTATTAGCATAATAATATGATCCCTCATTTAGATATCAAGATAAAAATGTGTTCTTCCTTAAGTATGCACCGACAATGTTTCGTCGCTTCAAGACATCACGTGATGATCGTGTGTACTTGAATCCACGAGCATATCTCGGGTGTAAGACAATTACACACGCGAATACTAAGGTTCTTACGTGGAGAGCCTAGCATGTACAGACATGGCCTCGGAACACGGACCGAAAGGTTAAGCATGAGTCATATAGTAGATATGATGCCCATTTGATGCTCGCTTTTGAAGCTACACCGACTCACGTGATGATCAGACTTGGTGTAGTGGATTTGGTTCATGTAATCACCAAAAATACACGAGGGATGTCGTTTTTGAGTGGGAGTTCATTTCTAATTTGGATTAGTAAAACTCAATTTATCATAAATTAAATCAAAGTGAATTTGCATAATTTGTTGTAGTCATTGGCATTCGTTCACCACCTTATGCATAGTTGTAATTGAGATAATAGAACTATAGAATTCTGGATATATACTTTACGAACTGGTATCGTATTGTGTTGAGTGTCAATCTAAAGTTTAAAGCCCTATTGCAAACTTTCAGCAAAATTCTATTTACTCCGTGAAATTTAATAATTGGTATTAAATCGAGAGTAACAATTCTAGTGTTAGTATCTTAAGTATCATGTTTGCCTCCATGATTCTTGATTGTTTTAATATCAAGTTTATATAGGAGCTGAAAGAATTGTTTCAGAAACCATCATGTGTGGCAGATATAACGATATATGAAACAATGTTTTGGTTGCAATATGATAGAGTATAATATGTGTTCTCATATAGGATGAGAATTTACAAAGGTTGGAGATGCTAGACATCCTAATCATCCAAAAGGGTTTTGGAAAGTAATGTTATACTCACGATTCACCTTTATAAGCTACAGTAGCTTGATCATGAAAGTCGTCATGATAAGGATGAATAGAAGATGTATGTAAAGTGTTTACTACACTAAAAGATTACTAAAGAATGGATTTTGAAAGCATATCGATCATTTGATGATGGTGATCTACTTCAAAGTGCAAGTCCAAAGGTATTATTATTTGAATATACACGCTTTGGACTATGTGTCATGTATATGGCGCCACCGTTGATGTTGATAAATTCTTTTAAAAAGGAAAAGGAAATGCTGAAAGAGAATCTATAAAATATATTTGGCAGAAAAGAAAAGATTGGAAATATCCAATTTAGGTATATAGATGATATACAGGTTATGGTTGTATTCTTTGCTTGTTAAACAATGTGGTTCTTGGGTATTGGATACCGAATTGGTTGGTATGAAATTTCATACGGAACAACGCAATTCATGAACCACAATGGCCTAAGTAACTAGCAAGAGAATATGTGATGATGTTCATCGAAAACAAACAAACCGTTGTTTGTATTTCTCGTTGACATCAAAGCTTGACTTCAAGATTTGTTTTACTAATTTTTATTTAAATCAGGTATTATGAGAACAAAGGTTGTTCAAATAATTACCATATTCCATATTAGATGGATGATTTACAAATCTAGTTGGAGAGATCACATCCATAAAACCTAATGCTAAAATGTCGCAAGACAAATGATTGAAAGATCACTTACGAAGTGACATCGCCGTTTAAATTATATTGGAAAGAAAACATGAAGAATCTCCATATTCATGGATTTTTGGAGTCTTTGATTTGATCAAGTGATGCTTGTGAGACTTTCCTCGGGATAATTAAAAACTTCGTTCAAAGGCCAAAGAAGAACGAACGACTAAATTATTGGAATTTATACATATCGATATATGTAGTCCATTATGTGTAGTCGTAAGCGATGGGTTTCAACTTCATATACTTTCTCCGGAAATTTGAGTGAATGTTCACTTAATGAGAAAGAAGTATGAAATATTTGAAAAACGTTTCAAAGACTTTCAAGATGAAGTGAAAATCATTGTGACAAGAAAATAAATGGTTTATGATTTTATCATAAGGGATTTATTTGAGTTACAAGTGTAACAAGAAAATAAATGAATTATGATTTATCATAAAGGGATTTATTTGAGTTGCAAGTTTAGCAAAAACTCCTAGATTTACATCTCCCGAAACACCATAGGAGTATGGAGTGTTTGATATTTGTAATGAAACCTTGTTTGACATGGTTGGATCAAAGGTGTTATTCATAAAACTCCCATTATGTTTTCAAAGATTAAAGCTTTAGAGACTACCGCTTTTACACTGAAAAGAGCTCCATCTTGATCCGTTGAAATGACACCATGGAAGTTATGGTTTGGGGTAAAACCCAAGTTGTCATTTCTTAAATTTTGGTATGCTAAACATAAGTAAGATGTTTACAACCGAAGTCGGATGAGCATGTCTTTGTAGGTTATTTCGAATAACAATTGGTTATTCCTCCATAACACCAAGGACAAAAGGGTTTGTCGCTTGAAATATGAAGTTTCTTGAAGAAGGAATTTTTCGTAAAAGTTAAGTGGGAGGACAATAGAACTTTGATAAGGTTAACGAACCTTAGCTATATTTGCTGAGTTGCGCAGGGCCGGAAATCGTTCCGAAGGCTGCCATAATGCTCATGGATTACGTGCCTCAAAGGTTGCGGTCACGGAGGTCTAAAGTTCCTATTGAACCAAGAAGGTCGGATAAACAATCAAATGATTAATATTTGAGAATAAATCATTATTGTTTGACAATGATGAACCGACTATATGCAAAGAAGTGATGATGGGCCCTGACTCCGTCAAATGGCTTGAAGCCATAAAATCCGTGATAGTTCCATACACGAGAAATCAAGTTTTGAACTTGGAAGACCCTCCGGAAAGGTGTAAAAACCTATCGGTCGTATTTGGATCTAGAAAGAAAAAGACATGGATGTTTCACATCTATGAAATAGTCGACATGTCGTAAAGTATTTTACGACAATGTTCAAGGAGTTGACTATGACAAGATTTGATCTTTCATAGCGATATTTAGTCTGGACGGATTAAAGTAGCAACCACTACATATAATTTGGTATATGGTAGATGAATAAACAAAACAAAATTCTTATAATAGAATGGTTACCTAGGACATGTACATGACACGGTCCAAAGGGTTTTGTTAAAATTCAAAGGATGCTAAAAAGGGCATGCAAACTTCAATGGTTGAAGTAAGCATCGCGGAGTTGGAATCTTCACCGTGATGAAAAGGAGTTTTTCATCAGGAGACGATGAATATGCTTGCATTTGCAAGAAATTAAGTGGGAGCGCTGAGACATATTTCTAATACATTATGTGAAGGACATCTTGTTGATTAGAAATGATGTATCTTTTATTGACAAAGGTTAAGAATTTATTTTGATGAAATACTTAGGCAAAACCCGAATATTTAGCGTGAATGTCTATAGTGGATAGACTGTGACGTCAATATGGTTGTGCCAAACGTACATATATGAGATATTGAAGGAGTTCAATATAGAAACGACGAGAAACAGTTCTTGTTGCATGGAAAGGAATTGAATCAAGATTCAAGTATATCGACACTTGATAAGTGAAACAAGATTCAAGTGCTTTGACACTTGATGAGTGAAATCACGAGAATGTTTTGATCAATCATACCATGATATGTACACATCCAGATATGTCCTATGCTCTAAGTGTTATGAGCATATACCAGAATGAATCATAAAATGATCATTGGACGATAGTGAGGATATTCTTATGATCTTTTGGAAGAACTAAGAATATATTTGTGTAGAGGTGACAAACAATTACAAATAGTTCATTGTCAAGCGTTACATTGACACTAGTTTTGTCATAAGATACAAATTAAGTTTATCTCAATTTAAACTATGGGTGGCTCAATGTAATGGAAAGGAGATTCTATGATGGATTTGGAAGAGTTCCAAAATTAAGACATTGTGACGAATACTACAACAAAAGGCTAAGTATATGACTGCTATAGTAGCGGCAAAGGAGGGAATTTGTGTCAAGTAGTTTGTTATCAAACTAAGGTGTGGTTCGCAACAGGCTAACACTAAATATATATTGTGTGACAATCGTATCGACGTGGTTTAACCCCAAGAACTAAAGGTCTCACCAAAAGACCAAATTTATACAATGCCATCTCATTGGAGAATGAGTGATGCGTGGAGACGCAAAGACATGCAAATACACACGGACCTGAAAGCATCAGATCCGTAGATTATGTAAACCACTTGCAGTTGCGTATATGGAACACCAGAAAGCCATAAGTGTTCCATACGCAAAGTTTTCAAACTAGATTATTGTCTCTAGTGCAAATGGGAGACTGAAGGGAATATGCCCGAGAGGCAATAATAAAGTGGTTATTATCGTATTCCTTATTTATGATAAATGTTTATTTTACATGCTATAATTGTATTGATACGGAAACGTTAATACATGTGTGTTTAATAAACAAAAAGGAAGTTCCTAGTTATGCCTCTCTTATAAACTAGCTCGTTGATTAACAGGATGATCAAAGTTTCCTGATCATGGACATTGGATGTTGTTAATAACGAGGTCACAACATTAGTGTAATGATGTGATGAACATTCATTCGAAGTATAGCATTACGATCAAAGTCATTGAGTTTATATTGCTATAACAACTTACGAAGTGATCCTAATCCTTAGACCATGAGATCATGTCAATCACTAACACCGGAAGAGTTTCTCGACGATATCAAACGTCACACCATAACTGGGTGATTATAAAGATGGCTTCAGAACTACTAAAGTGTTATGTTGAGACCCATGGATCGAGAGTGGAATTTGTTCATCCCGATGACGGATAGATATGATCTGGGCCCTCTCGGTGATATCACATTGATTAGCTTGCAAGCAAGTGATTTGATCACTAGAATGTTATATCACGGGAACAAGAAAAGAGTGCATGTCGATAACGAGATCAAACTAGGTATGGAGATACCGATGATCGAATCTCGGACATGTAATATATTGTGAAACAAAGGGATTAAGATACTAGCATAAAAGGTTCACACGATCACAGAAGTCATCGTTGAATGTGTGGGAGTCAGTATGGATCTCCAGGTCCCGTGTCACATCCCAAGATTTTCCAAATCTTGTAACGTGAAAAATAAATGAATAAAATAAAACTTTGTTGATTTTCAGGGTGAGAAGAAACTTTTTGATTCCAATTGGAAACCTTCAAACCTTTTTGATCAAACAAATCCTAAAGGGATTTGAAAAGTTAAACAATTAATAAAGAAAATATTTTGAATAAGTGGAATTACTATTTTTGGATCTTTTAATAAAAGATTTGGTTTTCAAAAGAAAAGGTAGATTTATAAATAAGGATTATTTATAAAGACAAATTAAACCTTGGCCAATATTTTGAAATAAAATGTTTTGTTTTGATTAAAAATAGTAAAGGTTTATTTAAATAAAATAATAAGGATTTAATATCCAATTTTATTAAATAAAAGGTTTTACCATTTTAATTAAAACATCAAAACTTGTTAAATTATTTTAAATAAGTTTTCCAAGTGTATATTATTTTCAAATAAAACCTACTGAATGGTTTTGGTACTATTTTGGATTTCAAATAGAGTTTTGAAAATAAATAAAACAAACCCTATTTGATTTAATAACTAAGGTCCATTTTTATTTAATTATTAATGGACCCTAAAATAAAAAATTTATTTTATTTTAAGCAAGTTTTCCAAATATCTTATTTTTTTAAAATAAAACCTACTGATTTGATTTTGGTATTATTTAGTTTTCAAATGGAGATTCTATTAAATAAATCAAAACCTATTTGAATTAATAATTAAGATCTACTTTATTTAATTATTAAATAGATCCTAAAAAGAATAAAAATATTATTATTTTGTTTTGGACTTTGATTTGTGTTGATAAACAGAACCAAACTCAATATAAAGTTTGGTGGAACTTGTTTTGAATTGGTTGTTTGATTTGTTTGTTTGAATTTCAAAACAGAAAAAGAAATAGAAAAAGACAAAGGTTTCAGAATAGGAAAAAAATAGAATTGGACTCGACCCAACCCAACCTGGCCCATTAAGCCCAGCAGCCCATTTCCCTCTCTCCCCCGAAGCGTTTTTCTCTCACTCACCAGACGACCCGCAGAGCCAATGACAGGTGGACCCAACTCCCCTCTCCTCTCTCTCACCGACCAACCGACCCCACCCCTCCTATTCATCGTCTACACCCGCGACCAGTTCTTCCCCGCTCCTGCCGTTGATTCCTCCGAGTAAATTCGTCGTAACGCTGCGTTTATTCCTCGTTGTGATCAAGCCCATTTAATCTCCCTGGCATCCTCTCCATTTCCCCTCACGCGCCTCCCTCTCTCTGCCCCCAGGCTGGACAAATTCCGCCACACACCCTCACTGCTCCGACCATCATCCCCAGCAAATTCCGGCGACCCCACGCCACCCCTTGCCTCCCCAAGCACGCGGGCACATTCCCCACTCACAAGCGCATCTGTTCGTACCACCCATTCACCTGCGGGCGCCCCAGAGCGTCGACTCCGACCACCTCTGAGCACCACCGCGTCTGCTACTTCTCCGGCGAGTTTTTCTGGTAAGTCAAGACCACCCCGACCCCTCTCAATCACGCACACACCATCGCCGTGTCTTTGCGCTTCTGACCATGCGTTTCGTTTGTCTCCTAGTGATCCATAGCACCGTCCTCGACGACGACTGAGCGTGGCCGAGGCGCAGCTCCACTCCGGCGAGCGATTAAGCCCGCTCCAGTGCGCCCCTCGCCAAGACAGCACCACCTTGAGCTTCTCCACGACGTTGTGATCATGGTGAGTCTTCGCCTCCTCTCCCTTGCGTCCTGTATCACCGGCGACGACCTCGTCAGAGCGCTGCCGCCTGAGCGCCGCCACTAGTTGGCAAGCGTGCTGCGCGCCGTAGGATCTTGATCCGACGCTCACGATAGATCCCTAGCTGAAGGGGTATGAGTAATCCTGTGCCGCATGATCTGACTTGATCCAACGCACTAGAGAACGTGATCCGGCCGAAGCGGTATGGACGAATCAGAACACGTCGCGTGGCACAGGTCGATTTAAAACAGAATTTGTAATCAGATTTAGATGCAATTTTGAAAACCTTGTAACTTTAGTTCCACACGTCCAAATTTTGCAAACTTTATATCATTGGAATCAGTGGAACAAGCCCTAGCCAACCATGCCATTTGTTTAGTAAAAAGTTTCTATTAAAATGTTTGTTTTTGCAGAAACATTTGTATGCTTGTTTAGATTATAAAAATTGTCCTAAAATGATTTTGGGGATAAAATCTTTTGCAAATGGTGTGTTTTGAACCTACTTACCCTAGGAAACACTTTGTGGTTTCAAAAATATATTTGGTGAAGGAAAAGAATGATTCTTTGATTTAAAACCATTTCTAGTCAAATAAAAATAAAGTTTATTTATTAAAAATGGTTTTGGAAGAAAACTTTTGGGAAATGTTTTGTTTTAAACTCTCTGACCCCAAACACCAAGTTTTATGGTTTGAAAACATATTTGGTGAACCCTATAGATTAATGCCTTAGTAAAAATATTTCTACACCACATAAAATGATACCTTGTTTTGAAAATGGTTTATAAAGTGAAACCTTTTGCAAATGACTTTGCCACTTTATAAAAATGACCATTATGTGTACCCAATTGTTTATGACCCATTAGAAACCACTTTTACAAATGAAACAACCTTTTTGCATGCTTGCATGTGTTGTTTTGTTTTATTATTTTATGTGATTGATTTGCTTGAATGGTGGATTGAAATATTGTTTGCTTGATTGATTTGTAGTGACTTGAAGTGTGTGAACATTGCAAATATCAAGGAGTGAACCTATACTCTACCAAAAAGGCAAGTGATGCTTCATACTTTTTTCCCATTACTTTCACTATGCATTAGTGATTTTTCTAAGTAAAACTTGCATGGAATTTTGCTAAGTATAAACCTTGCTATAGGAAAACCTAGTAGATGAAACCTTAGTAGAAATCTTCCTAAGTTAAGATTCCTACTACTATCAAGCTTAGCTTAGCTAATAGAAAACAAGGGTGGAATATATATCCATACTATGGAAAAATTCCTAAGTCTGAGGACTTGTGTTTTTGTTTAATAAAACAACTAAGTTAATGAATCACCTGGGTGGAATGGTAATTGCTTGGTGGTTTTGGTTGAGTGGTTCACAAGGCCCATGTTTATGGTTGACCTTGTGTATCTCACTTGTGGATGGCCACCCAGGAACAAAGAGATTTGAGATGTCAAATGTTGAGAAGCTTCAAGTGCAGCCACTTGGCATTATGGGCTCTGCCTGGATCATATAGGTTGCAAGAACTTAGCCATATGGACAGTTGGTGGTAGAGTTTGATAGGTTGGAGCGCGTCCATTTTGGTCTAAGGGAAGGCTTCTGAAAGATCTTGTCTTGGTGAAACCAAGTCTTGTGGGGAAAGTGCACCACCTCTGCAGAGTGTAAAATCTAAGTACTTAGCCATGTCCCTGGTAAAGGACAATTTGAGCATCAAGACATGGAAGCTATCAAGAATCTCATCATTCAAATTTCTAAGTTAAAAACTTGTGGTTGAACAAGGGTTAAAGGATCTTCAATCTTTTGATTGGGAAAAATGATTTTGTCAAAGCAAAAACTTAGTATTTTCAAATGATAAGGAAAAATATATTTTTGAGCAATGCAAGCCTAAGCTCCACTTAGCCAAATGCATATAGATGATAGACTCCACTATACTACCATAGTATCACTTGCCAATACAATTCAAATGTATTGACCCTTGTGGCTGTAACTTGTATGTTGCAGGTTTGATTGATGTTAGAAAAGTTTAATGATTAGGATTACAAAGTCTACAACCAACATGTTTGCCTGTGGCACTTTGAAGATGAAGGACCCCATGCTTATAGATATTCTGCTGCAATGTAATGTAATAGCCAAATGAGCTATGTAAGATGTAATAAATTATGTTATTCCTGGTTATAAAGTTGTATTATGACCTTTGTTTCTTGATATTATATCTTAACTGTGGATGCTAGCTATTGATCCAGGGACTAGCATTGTAAACACAGGGGACTCTACCTTATTAAAGGTTGGGAACCTTACATCCCGCTACTGATTATTGATCGGAGAAGGGTCTCGATCATGTCTGCATTATTCGCGAACCGTAGGGTGACACACTTAAGGGATACCGACACCATTCGGAGCAAATGATATGCCAGGAAAAGAAAAAGAAAGCGCAGGAATTTATTTCACTAGACACCGAAACTGTTCCGTTAGAAATTGCTGAAACTGGTTCTGCATGTGAAATTGAAATGTTGTAAGGGGTTTTATGTGAATGTTTGTTAATTAAAGTAATTAACAAAATTCTGAATAAATGAATAAAAGAGTTTTATTTAAATGAGAGCTTGCATTAAATTTGGTGGAAATTTAATGCATGTGAGTGGATTTTTGAGTGGAGGCTTTTAATGGGAGTGGAGCCTTTTCATTTTGAGTGGGAGCTCCACCCACATGAATGTGGAAGAGGTGGGGGCAGCCCCCATGGCTGGGCGCCATGCCCCTTGGGTGCCCCCCCTCTCCCCTATAAAAGGCCCCCATATCCTCCTCTCAAAGCACACCTCCTCGTGAAGGATCTCTCTCCCCCCTTTAGAATTTCCCCATGGTCTCGGATCAGCGAGATACATGTTCCCGGTGGCTTTTTATGGAAGGATTTGTTGCTTCCGCTGCTTCGCTGGAGCGAGGGCGCGGAGGTTGTCGGGGTACCCGTACGTGTGTGCGATCACGGATGCACCACTTCTTTGAGGTGCTGGACTTGATCGTGCTGGACCGGCTGGACCAGATAGACTTCATCACGATCTTGAGATCGGCAAGCGTTCGTCTACATCATCCACGAGTACAACCTCGTTAACGCTATTCGGTCTTCGAGGGTATGTATTCTATGGATGTATATCCACCCGTTGCTTGTATCTAGTAGATAGATCTTGGTACATAGATGTTCCCATCGTAGGAAAAATTTTGTTTTCTATGATGCGAACCCTACATTGAGGAAAGTATAATTTGATTTATATACATCCATTGGAGTAATGTTAGTGATGGATAATTAAGGAAGAGTATGAATGGAGTTAGAAGTAACCACTTGTTGGATTGGAGATTATCAGCAGTAGAGTAATTGATATAACCAAGTATAGATATGAAAATATTATGAAAAGCTTTAATGTCAAGCTCATTGGATTTATAAATGAATTTAGAAGAATAATAGAATTCACCATTTTGAGAACCCTAATAATTAAATTCTCTTATATAATGATTGTTATATAATAATAAAGATGGATACATGCTTTGAATATATTTAGCTATCTTAAACCATTATCATTACATTCTTTAGGAGGAAATAAAAATCATTCTATAAGGATAAAATATAATTAACCAATCCCTAAAACCCCAACTCCTATATTGGGTATAATAAAAATATATACCTTGGAATTTTCTAGATTAAAGGGAATAATATTAGCCATATTAATTCCTTAGAATATCATGCATCAAGTAATGATATAGGATTATCATATTAAATTTTCTCCAAACTATAAGATAATTAAAACCAAATTTTATAAATAAATAAGGAAATATCCTAAAATAAATCCATGGCTTATTATGGAAAGAAAATTAATAACAAAGACTCTTACACCATGTTAAAAGGGATTTTTATTAAGAAACTAAAGAAACATAACAAGATATAATAAAGGTGCACAAAATGATCATAAATACATTTCAGTATTGCTACAATTATCTAGCAGATAAAATTCTATGGGAAATCTATCCAAACAAATGAAAAATACAAATCTAAAAACAAAACAGAAAAGGAAAAAGGAATAAAGAAGAAGAAAAATAACAGAGCAAACTTCCTGGTCGCATCCCACTTACTCATTTGATAACTGTCGCTCACGAGCTACCACAGCCGCGCCTCGCTCACTTAGCAACGGCCCAATAACAGCCCAACCCAGGATACTCCTTCGTTCTCTCGATGACAAGCGGGGCCCACGCCAACAGAAGACCATCGTCTTCGTCTTCCTCTGCCTGGTCGACACGCCGCCGGCGAGACACGTCGCCGCTGTCATTGTGGACCACTTCGGACGCGAAGACTGACCCTTAACATCTCCCTACTCGCCTGGAGTCCGTATCCACCTGTCCCATCAAGATCCGTGCTCGAATCGAGCACAAAACCACCGTCGGGCCTCGACCGTCCTCGCCACCGTGCCGCCGTGTCCGAGCTCGCCTTGTCTTATAAAAGGTTGGATAAGGATTGCCCGATCCCCAGCTATCTTCCTCTCTCTTCAAACTCCCGCCAAACCCTCTCTGTCTTCCCCAATGAACCAATGCCGCCGCCGGCGAGCTTCGGCTAGCCGTTGCTATGGTCTACCTCAACGTGCGAGGAGGGGTCGAGGAGAAGCGTCATCGCGTGTTGATTATCTGAGAGTAGTATGGAATCAAGTGGAGTTCGATTACGAGCAAATTTCATCAATCTTATCCATAGTTGCCGGTCGGAATCGGCGACCATGTGCTCGTCTCCGGTCACCAATTACATCAGTCTCAGGGTGAGCTAACGCATCTCCAGGACCCCTTATTTTGTGCTATCGTTTGTCGTAGCCTCACCTCCGTAGAGCTCAGCCCTGCGCTGCCGTCGGTCGCCGTCGTGGTCACTGTTCCAGTGACCATAAGCTGGCGGTGCCACCGCTATTAATCTCCCCAGGTAGCACTCGTTCGAACAATAGTCATCGCGTTCACTCAAAGCCGCCAGATAGTCGCCGTCATTCGCCGTCTCTGTGTCACCGGCGAGGTGACGTCACTGGGACGTCAGCCTCACGCCGAGTCAAATGGTCAAATGTTTGACCCGGTCCTTGCCCGTGTGGCATCTGATGTGGCATTGGCTCCATCTGTCATGGACTATGAGTAGTAATAGGGCCGATAACGAATGCTTTCACTAACCTGAGGGATGATGTGGCATGTGGCCCACTAGTCAGTGACCTAGGTTAGGTCCAGGTTCGGTGTAAAAAGTTATTATCTATTTAATAAATAGATAAAACATTGTAAGTTCCAATTTAAAGATTTCAGAAATTTAATAAAATGATGAAATCTTGTTAAATCAATAACTTTTGTTTTATAATTCAGAAAATATGTATAATATATGAAAAAATTCATACAAATAAAATCTATAACATTAAACTATTATCAAACATTATTATATTAACAATTTAAATAATTATTATTTAATAAATATTTTATAAGTAATAAAACTTTGATAATGCATATTTTAATAATGGTAAATGTTAAAAATATAAATAAGATACCAAAAATCTTAGAAAAATAAGAACTATAATTTAAAACTATAAACATGCATTATTATTTCACTTAATTATATATTTGTTATATATTATGAATTTATAAAGTAATAAATCTTCTAAAAATCATATCTTATTATTTATAAATCACAAAAATAAATGTAATATACCAAAATGATCACAAGAATAATAACTACATATAATATTCAACTTTTGAGTTAAATAAAAAGTTAAACACTTTAATAACTTAAATTTAACCCTATTTGTTTAGTTAATAATTCATATAAGGGTAAATAAAATTTGCTAACATTCTAAAATTTAACTAATTAAAGTCTAATAAATAGTAATAGTCTTGAATATTGATATTATGAAGTCAAAATGGTTTAACACATTTTAAATACAATTTTATTGAATTATCCTTCAACCATAAGTGTATATTATTTTATATAAGGAATATTATCCAATATAAAATATCCAAGAATAATTTATAGTGAAATAAAACCTATTCCTTTACTTTAACCACAAGGTTATCAACATATCAAAATACTATAGTGAATCCATAAATAGTTAAGTAATATTATTACCTTGATTAAAAATCATAACCATACCTTAATAAAAAAAGATAAATGACTCTATTCCATTATACAATTAAGAAACCACTACTTAAATAGAGATAATGCCATTCTTAGGTAACTTTAAGGAAACAGTATATAGTGAACCAGATACAAGTATCATAAGAAATACACCTTAAGTCTATCCATGTCTTTAAAGTTAACTTTAGTCTACAAGACTTTAAATATTAAAAATAAAAACTTTATTATGTGTTTTATAGTTAACTTTGGTCTGTTATAAGTAAGTTATAAAGCATCTCAAATCCAAACTGTTATAGCAAGCACAAACAACATCAACCACCTCTGGTTAGCCACAAGGATTATTTAAACCTTAATAAAGGAATCTTTTCTTCAAAAGTTATTCGTTTTGCCACTTCAGTCAACATATGACAATTAATAGTAAACATCTTACTTTATACTTTAGTTATATACTTAGGATTGTTAATACTTAAAGTTCCTTATAAATGCCTATACTTGTAAAGCAAGATTTAAAGATAAGGCAATTCTTATATAAGTAATCTTTGAATAGCATCCCACAACTTTGTATCTTACTGTTGTATGATAGTATAATTACATATTGTTTCACACACACTCACAAGCCCTAATAAGAAGCACAAGTGTGAAACATATCTAAAAGGACAACACATTCTAAAGAAACCATTTCTAGTATCCCAATCCTAGAACAACGTTATCCCCGGGATTCAAGTTAATGAAATTGCATTACATTAGGTATGCATAATAGCATCTTGCTTCTTTAAACATTAGTCCTTACCGGACCAATGATGTTGATTTCAGATATTGGGTCTTATATTGTCTCGAAGACCGTGAGTGCATAACCTTGCAATCACAAAAGGCAAGTTCACACTTTCTCATGTCCTTTGGTAATTTTCTGTAAAGTATTTTACAAATCCAGTTTTGTCATCACCTGCATTTGAAAAAGGTCAGAAAACACTATTTCATAATAATATGATTATAGGTTATTTACCATGAGGTAATAACCTATTATGAAAGTTCCGGTGGTAAAGGAACATATTATCTAGGACTTAACCACCAATGTCGGCAGTGATTCTTGCACCGTATATCACGCGTTAACCATGAGATTTGGAATGGGATGGAGAAGTCAGCTGTATCTTCTTCCTCTCGCATGTAGCCGGATGTGCAGGTTGTGGCTATTATCACTCGTAGCGTGCATATTAATTGGTAATTCGTAGAGGATATGCAGCATATGGGTGGGAACCCTCAACGTCCCACGATAGTTCTGGCATCTAACGGTCTGTACAAACCATTGCCGTAATTCAATATGTGGGCATGGTGTACACGAAGGAGGCATGCGAGGTCGCGAAGGGGGCAGTGATTGGCTTGGATCATCTACTGGGCCCCACGCCATAGGAAGTGTGGACGGGAAAGATCGCCCGGTTGTGCAACAAGGATTTGCTCTCTCATGGGTAAAGTAATGCACCTCTGCAGAGTGTAAGAACTATAACTTGTTACTCCCTGTTCCGGGAAGGAGCTGCGAAAGAAACTCCATGAAAGTTCTGGTAAACCCGTGAAGGCTGACGGACATGGCTTTTCAGAATAAAAGCAACCTTTGAAGAAATGTTTATGAAAACTTGCATTGCCTACGACCTACGGTCTGTGGTTGTAGATATAGTGCATCAAACACTCCTTTTCTAGTGAATTTGCTGAGTACGCTCGTACTCAAAGTATCTTCTTAACCCTTGCTAGGTCCTAAATCTAGTACAGACAACGTCTACATCAAGTTATGCTCCAGGAATCATCATCAAAAGCTAAAGCTTTTCAATGAAGTCGAGAAGGTCAACATATACACCAACTCAAGTGAAGACGAAGTTACTGATTAGATAGGAATATAATCTCTAGCCATAGAACCTATTTCTGTAGTGCATTGTGATAGCCGCAATGCCAAACCATTAGTTAAGATACTAGTATTAATAGTATAATAGTTTTTGAGTTATTTATTTTTGATTCTTCTTTGTAATAAGTTTCATTCTCTCTCTTTAACCTAGAGTGTTCTCTGGATCTTGTGTAAAGAGTTGAATTGTAACTTATAGTCATGTCTTGGACCTGCTA
The DNA here is from genome assembly GCA_916181665.1 of Avena sativa. Classification (NCBI taxonomy): domain Eukaryota; kingdom Viridiplantae; phylum Streptophyta; class Magnoliopsida; order Poales; family Poaceae; genus Avena; species Avena sativa. Next base: position 386,263,240 of record OV702284.1, read on the forward strand.
TGTTTCTGTTGTACCACTCTGAGGAATGTAATACTAATGAACGGTGTTTCATTGGTGTTATGTCAACGACTATAGTGTACTATATCATGCAGTGGTATGCTAGGTCACCGCAATTTATTCTCACTATCTAGAAATTCATACCTCATATTGTCTGGAAGTTGTTTCAATTCAATTGGTGGAGGTTCTTTGTCTCCTTTTCTTACCAGTTCTTCATAGTCATGTGGGTTTTGTGCTTCCGGAATGGAGTCAAGGTAATCATCCATGTCTTCTCTTTCCTCATCATCTACTATCTCTTCCCAATTAACTAAGCTCCTCTCTAATTCATCTTGTAGACTGCTAAAATGAATTGCGGCTAGCTCGGCAATTGTTTCCCTTCCTTGATATCTTCCACTTCATGTGGTCTCTTCCTTAGTTTGGCAAACTGTAATATCATTTCCTCTTCTCCAAACATCATTGAAATAGTCTCCTTCTTATTATCAATTTGAGCTTTGGTTATAGAGACAAAAGGCCTGCCTAAAAGAATAGGACAAAAGGTATCTCGAGGCATATCAACAATATGAAAATCAAGAGGGTACATGAGTGATCCAATAAATACATAGACATTTCGAATAACACCTTCCGGTTTTATATTAGTTCTATTAGACAATTTAATAGTAGTGTCTACCGGTTCCACATCTGGATGATTTAAATTGTAGCGAAGTTCCTCATAAAGTGATGAAGGCATAATATTTATAGTGGAAATAGGCTCACAAATTCCGTATAAGAAAATTTCTCCACAATATATAGGATTCATAGGTTTAGAAGTTTCTCTACCTCGTATCTTACATGTGATGAAGTCTGAAGTTTCAAAGTCTAGCATAACCACTTCATTCTCCATGGTTCGTGCCTCCATAAGATCCTTAAATATAACAATATTTGCATTGGTAGAATCAGGGTTCTTCTATGGTTTCTTTGATCTTCTCCTTAAGTGTTCTTCCTCCCTGCACATTTCCTTAATATTCTCTTAAATAGGTTCAGAGGAAAATTCTACCAATGATGCGTTCTCTCTTGCTCATTTCTTTTCTTTGAGTGCTTCATAAGGTTACCATTCTGTAGGTACCTGTAGATGCCCTGCATAATTCTCAATATTTTTTTTACTGAATAAGAATCAATATAGAGGGTTTTAATCATCATACAAGTCCTTTCATCTACAAGAAAGTCATTAAGAAAAGCATATTCAGAAGAACTATTCATACTGCTCTCCTCATTTTTAAGACTTTCTGTTGTCTCCCTCATTTTCATTATTAATTTCCAGGCTTCATTATAGGTATAAGATAGGACACTACCATTAGAAGCGGTATCTAGGTTTGTTCTATTTTTATTATTAAGCCCTCCATAGAAAGTATGAGTGATCAACCAATCAGGCAAATGGTGATGGGGGCAATTGTCTAGATAGGTTTTATACCTTGGATAGCCTTCATATAAACTCTCATCAGGATTATTTTTAAAATTGATAATAATACCTCTTATCCTGTGAGCTTTTCTTTATAAATAATATTTTGACAGGAAATTGGTTGTCAAAACCATCCATGTCCTTGGTGCTTCTGCACAAAAGGATCTATACCAGTCGCAAACATTATTGGAGAGAATTTGTCTAAACAACTAAATTTTAATCTTATCAAGGTCACAATCATCAAATATAAAGGAACCAAAAACAACTTCAAAGAATTGTAAGTGTCCATATGGACTCTCGTCATTGGTTCCTGCAAACTTCTTAGAGTTAAGTAATTCAAATAATAAGGGATTGATCTCAATACCATCGGGGTTTATGCTTTTATTTATAGTTATAAAAGCGTCCATGGGAAAACGCATATTCCTTACTGCATCAAGCTGGATTAAATGCTAAGTGTTGTCCATTGTTATGGTCCTACAACTCAAATAAAAAAATAATACAACAAAAGTAAATAACTAAAAGTAAAGTGACTTATAGTGCTAAGCTCCCCAGAAACGGCGCCAGAAAATAGCTTGATGACTGCAAGTGCACAGATCATTTGTAGCTAGTTTCGAAATAAATATATCGATCCCATAGGGAGCAGTAGACGAAAGACTAAAATACTTTTAACTAAAACTAAATGAAGTACTTAATGAATAATTCTAAGATGCAAGAAAATTAGAATTGTTTTTGGGTTTTTGGTTGAGCGAACCAATAAAGTAAAGTGAAGTAAAACTTAATTCGGAAAGTAGTAATCGCGTGTGTAAGAAAGCTTGAAACTGAAATAGGAAAAAGGCGTCCTCGGGGAGTGGTGGATACATCGCTAGCAATTTAGACTAAGTGATCAAGATTATTATAACGAATATTCTCATGACATGTATGTATGTGGGAAGAGCTCCATATATGGACGAATATACAACAACCACTGCTCACATCATCCTTCATAACCATAGCTGACAGATAAACGACAACAATCGCATTATCCTGCTATTAAGTGATTTCTCCGGCGGTATGGACATGGCTTAATGAGTTCTCCTTGCTTTCCCAAATTAGTACGTAAAGGATGACAACTACTTTACAATCACAATAAGTGCTATTATCTCTCCGTCTACCAACAAGTAATCCTCTTCATCAAGTCCCCGTAAGAGGCAAATATTAAGGAGGTGCACAACTCCCAACATCAATAAAAAGACAATTAACGCATACACATAATGATGTATCACATAATAATATCTATTTCATCTCAATCGTATACTAGGATTTCTCCATATCACCAAGAACTAATGATCTACTCAGACATGGAGGAAAACAGCATCATGGCAATGGTAATGGAAACGATTAAAGATGAATAGTTCTTGTATAAATCCACAACTAGTGCTAGAATTACAACAAGATCTAGATGGGATGTATAGAGATGATGGTGATGATGATGGTGATACATCGATTGATGAAGATGGAGATCGATGTCTTAGCCTCTCAGATCTGCTTAGGGCGAAGATGGATCCCTAGGGAAAGTTCCCCCTCCAGATCCCTTCCGGAGGTGAGGTTTTCGGTGATTTTTGTGTGTCATGTATGTCGTCTCTCCGATCCAGTTGCACGGGGTGAAACTATTTGAGAAGGTGGTGTCGGCGCCAACTATACGGCGGGAACTATACAGCAGGAACAAGTTTTCCCGCTGTATAGTTGTTCGTTAACCCGTCTGTATTCTCCAATCACTTCGGGGTTTCTTCTGGTATTATCGATATTTCCCAAATAAGTGATTTATGTTTTTTTGCTCCTTTTCACCCCAATATAACTGGTCCAATAATTATGTCCATCAGATTCATCATCTGTCCTGATCCTGGTGAAAATAAACATAAAAGGTGCGTGTGAACGCCGTAAAATACCAAGAACCTACCACTAAAATGCAAAATAATAATATAAAACATGATGCAAATATGCACTCATCACTTACATGCAAGACATGATCGCCTCTGGTTCGACGGTGTCCGACAACACCTTCGTCTTATTCACAACATGGCCTCGAGTCCCAGGATTTCATCGACGGCCAAGCCGACCAGACGTAGGCCGAGGATGGGAAGGATGCCTAAGAGGGCGCCGGCGAAGTGCAAAGCGAAAGGCAAGAGGAAGGCGGGGGTGTCGGCGCCAAAGCCCCGCATCAAGTGGATGACGCTTAAAGACCTTTGCCTCGCCACACGAAGGTTTCGCATTGTTTCGAATGTTTTTGAATTTTTTATGACTCTTTTAAACTATCGACAAACTTTGTCGAAAGACGGGTATGAAGATTCTTAGCTCGGAGCTGAGCCTCTCTAAACTTTCATTGGATCTCTGATAAAATAGCATATTGTGAACCTAAAAATTATTTTTGTAAAAAATCATGACCATCAGATCATGTACCAGTAGTTCATATCTGACCCACTTCCTACCGATTCAGCAGGAATTTGTCTTTTTCACCTGGAGTGGACAGAAAGGTTTGAGATCCCCCCGTTGGGACATTGTCCATTTAAGGTGGTCTAGTATTTTTAAAAAATAGGGTGGTAGCATTTTGAATTAGCCATTTGGTGGTTGCTTCATAAAATCCCCCGTTTTTTACGCTCGGAAAATGGATTTTTGGTGCGATGAAAAGAAAACTTCCTCCAGCAACATTGTTCTCCATTCCATGATGCACATGCATTCACAATATGAGCATATTATCACAAACTATGCCTTAATTCTAGCCATAACATTGGTCATTTGACCCGAAAGCCAGGAAACCTCGAATGAGATAGGTCATTTTGTGAAGGTTTTTCTGAGACATATTTAATATAACAAGTTTGATATTTTTTACTTGCAACCATGTAACATAATATGACACCACGTGAAGGTTTCGCATTGTTTCGATCGTTTTTGAATTATTTTATGACTCTTTTAAACCATCGATAAACTTTGTCGAACGACGGGTATGAAGATTCTTAGCTCGGAGCTGAGCCTCTCTAAACTTTCATTGGATCTCTGATGAAATAGCATATTGTGAACCTAAAAATGATTTTTGTAAAAAATCATGACCATCAGATCATGTACCTTTAGTTCATATCTGACCCACTTCCTACCGATTCGGCAGGAATTTGTCTTTTTCACCTGGAGTGGATGGAAAGGTTTGAGATCCCCCTGTTATGACATTGTACATTTAAGGTGGTCTAGTATTTTTGAAAAATAGGGTGGTTGCATTTTGAATTAGCCATTTGGTGGTTGCTTCATAAAATCCCCCGTTTTTACGCTCGGAAAATAGAAAATGGCTTTTTGGTGCGACGAAAATGAAAACTTCCTCCTGCAACATTGTTCGCCATTCCATGATGCACGTGCATGCATAATATGGGCATATTATCACAAACTATGCCTTGATTCTAGCCATAACATTGGTCATTTGGCCCGAAAGTCAGGAAACCTTGAATGAGATAGGTCATTTTGTGAAGGTTTTTTGAGACATATTCAATATAACAAGTTTGATATTTTTATTTGCAACCATGTCACATAATATGACACCACGTGAAAGTTTCGCATTATTTCGATCATTTTTGAATTTTTTATGACTCTTTTAAACTATCGACAAACTTTGTCGAACGATGGGTATGAAGATTCTTAGCTCGGAGCTGAGTATCTAAAATTTCATTGGATCTCTGATAAAATATCATATTGTGAAGCTAAAAAATATTTTTGTAAAAAATCATGCCCATCAGATCATGTACCTGTAGTTCATATCTGACCCAGTTCCTACTGATTCGGCAGGAATTTGTCTTTTTCACCTGGAGTGGACAAAAAGGTTTGAGATCCTCCCGTTGAGATATTGTCCATTTAAGGTGGTCTAGTATTTTTGAAAAATTGGGTGGTAGCATTTTGAATTAGCCATTTGGTGGTTGCTTCATAAAATCCCCCATTTTAAGCTTGGAAAATGGAAAATGGATTTTTGGTGCGATAAAAAGGAAAACTTTCTCCTGCAACATTTTTTTCCATTTCATGATGCACATGCATGTACAATATGGGCATATTATCACAAAATATGCCTTGATTCTAGCCATAACATTGGTCATTTGACCCAAAAGCCAGGAAACCTCGAATGAGATAGGTCATTTTGTGAAGGTTTATTTGAGACATATTCAATATAACAAGTTTGATTTTTCTACTTGCAACCATGTCACATAATATGAAACCATGCGAAGGTTTCGCATTGGTTCGATCGTTTTTTAATTTTTTATGACTCTTTTAAACTATCGACAAACTTTGTCAAACGACGGATATGAAGATTCTTAGCTCAGAGCTGAGCCTCTCTAACCTTTCAGTGGATCTCTGATTAAATAGCATATTGTGAACCTAAAAATATTTTTTATAAAAAATCATGCCCATCAGATCATATACCTGTAGTTCATATCTGACCCACTTCCTGCCGATTCGGCAAGAATTTGTCCTTTTCACCTGGAGTGGATGGAAAGGTGTCCATTTAAGGTGGTCTAGTATTTTTGAAAAATAGGATGGTAGCATTTTGAATTAGCCATTTGGTGGTTGCTTCATAAAATCCCCCGTTTTTACGCTCGGAAAATGGAAAATGGCTTTTTGGTGCGACAAAAAGGAAAACTTTCTCCTGCAACATTGTTCGCCAATCCATGATGCATAATATGGGAATATTATCACAAACTATGCCTTGATTCTATTCATAACATTGGTCATTTGATCCGAAAGCCAGTAAACCTCAAATGACATAGGTCATTTTGTGAAGGTTTTTTTGAGACATAATCTTACCAAGTTTGATATATTTCTACCAACTATGTCACATAATATGACACCACGTGAAGGTTTCACATTGTTTTGATCATTTTTGAATTTTTAATGCATGTTTTAAACTATGGTCAAAATGACAAGCATGAAGATTCTTATTTAATATAAATATCTAATATTTGAGTGTAGATAGATATATCTTATTTTTCTGCAAATTTTGATATATCATTTGTATTTTTCTGAATTAGAATGATTTTTTTATGATTTTCCTAAGAGTAATGTGATAAAAGAGAAAAAAAAGAAAAAAAGACTTTGCCATGTGTACTGCGGAATATACACGACAAAAGCCCTTTGCCGTGTATACTACTGAATACACACGACAAAGGCCTTTTGCCGTATATACTACAGAATACACACGACAAAGGACCGACGAGGGAACACGGCAAAGAGACCATCGTCTGTAGCCGTTAGCTAGCTCCTCCCGTAAGATGGACTTGTGGGGTCACAGGTCCCACCTTGTTGCCATGACAACAACTATGTCGTGTTTCGTTGTCAACTTTGGCGAGTGTATTTTCTTTGCCGTGTTCCTTTTGGGGTCTTTGCCGTGTTCTTTTTTAAAAATTTGCCGTATCACGTACTTTACCGTGTACTTTCTGAGTTACACACGGCAAAAACAGACTTTGTCGTGTTCCGGTCCGTTTGGCACACGGTAAATACGTGTCTACAGGGCAAATCCGTCCACGTCCTTGGTGCTTCTGCACAAAAGGATCTATACCAGTCGCAAACATTATTGAAGAGAGTTTGTCTAAACAACATGGATTCTAATATTATCAAGGTCACAATCATCAAATATAAAGGAACCAAAAACATCTTCAAAGAATTGTAAGTGTCCATATGGACTCTCTTCATTGGTTCCTGCAAACTTCTTAGAGTTAAGTAATTCAAATAATATGGGATTGATCTCAATAACATCGGGGTTTATGCTTTTATTGACAGTTATAAAAGCGTCCATGGGCGAACCCATATTCCTTACTTCCTCAAGCTAGATTAAATGCTAAGTGTTGTCCATTGTTATGGTCCTGCAACTCAAATAAAAAATTAATATAACGAAAGTAAATAACTAAAAGTAAAGTGACTTATAGTGCTAAGCTCCCCAGAAACGGCGCCAGAAAATAGCTCGATGACTGCAAGTACACAGATCGTTTGTAGCTAGTTTCGAAATAAAGATATCGATCCCACAGGGAGCAGTAGGCAAAAGACTAAAATACTTTTAACTAAAACTAAATGCAGTACTTAAGGAATAATTCTAAGATGTAAGAAAATTAAAATTGTTTTGGGGTTTTTGGTTGAGCGAACCAATAAAGTAAAGTGAAGTAAAACTTAATTTAGAAAGTAGTAATCACGTGTTTAAGAAAGCTTGAAACTGAAATAGGAAAAAGGTGTCCTCGGGGAGTGGTGGATACACCGCTAGCAATTTAGACTAAGTGATCAAGATTATTATAACGAATATTCTTATGACATGTATGTATGTGGAAAGAGCTCCATATATGAACGAATATGCAGCAACCACTGCTCACATTATCCTTCATAACCATAGCTGACAGATAAACGACAATAATCGTATTATCCCGCTATTAATGGATTTCTCCGGCGGCATGGACATGGCTTAATGAGTTTTCCTTGCTTTCGCAAATTAGTACGTAAAGGATGTCAACTACTTTACAATCACAATAAGTGCTATTATCGGTCCGTCTACCAATAAGTAATCCCCTTTATCAAGTCCCCGAAAGAGGCAAATATTAAGGAGGTGCACAACTCCCAACATCAAGATAAAGACAATTAACACATACATATAATGATGTATAACATAATAATCTCTATTTCATCTCAATCGTATACTAGGATTTCTCCATCTCACCAAGAACTAATGATCTACTCAGACATGGAGGCAAACAGCTTCATGGCATTGGTAATGAAAACGATTAAAGATGAATAGTTCTTGTATAAATCCACAACTAGTGCAAGAATTACAACAAGATCTAGATGGGATGTATGGAGATGATGGTGATGATGATGATGGTGATACAACGGTTGATGAAGATGGAGATCGATGTCTTAGCCTCTCAGATCTGCTTAGGGCGAAGATGGATCCCTAGGGAAAGTTCCCCCTCCAGATCCCTTTCGGAGGTGAGGTTTTCGGTGATTTTTGTGTGTTCTGTATGTCGTCTCTCCGATCCAGTTGCACGGGGTGAAACTATTTGAGGAGAAGGTGTCGGTGCCAACTATATGGCGGGATCAAGTTTTTCCGCCGTATAGTTGTTCGTTAACCCTTCTGTATTCTCCAATCGCTTCGGGGTTTCTTCTGGTATTATTTATATTTTCCAAATAAGTGATTTATGTTGTTTTTGGCTCCTTTTCACCCCAATATGACTGGTCCAATAATTGTGTCCATCAGATTCATCATTTGTCCTGATCCTGATGAAAATAAACATAAAAGGTGCATGCGAATACCGTAAAATACCAAGATCCTACCACTACAATGCAAAAAATAATATAAAACATGATGCAAATATGCATTCATCACTTACATGCGGGACATGACCGCCTCCGGTTCGACGGTGGCCGACAACACCTTTGTCTTATTCACAACATGGCCTCGAGTCCCAGGATTTCATCGACGGCCAAGCCGACCAGACGCATGCCGAGGATGGGGAGGATGCCGAAGAGGGCGCCGGCAAAGTGCAAAGCATAAGGCAAGAGGAAGGCGGGGGCGTCGGCGCCAAAGCCCCGCATCAAGTGGACTACGCTTAAAGACCTTTGCCTCATATACGCCTGGAAATCTGTGAGCATTGATCCCATCACCGGCGCAAACCAAAACTCGAAAAATTACACGGCGCGCCGCAACGCCATCCTCGACGAGGACATCCACGCCAACACGCCAATCTCTGTGCCGAGCATCTCGGCCGTCACTCCTTCGCTGAGCTCTGCCTCCATCTCCTCCAATCCGTTGCCGTGCCACGTCCTGGCTGAGGAACCCATCCCTGTCGCACCAGGCACACCGGAGGATCCCATCCCCATCGACGATTAATCGCCGAACCATTTTATCCTGTTCTGTAATAATTTGATCGTCGAACCTTTTTGGGTGTACTTCTGTCGAACACCTTTGACCGAGATTTCACCGGCGGAAAAAATCCAAATATATCGTCGTTTTTGGCGTCGCCTTAAAACTCGACTTGAAAACTGGACCTTCTCAGGCCGAAAGTTATGTCCGTATAGAACATCCAAGAATGGAGGTGCTCTAACATTTGAAAAGGTTGCCCCAAACAAAGGAAAAGAGGTCACCAACCGTCCCCGACAGCGACATAGTGAGAACAGTCTACTCGCAAGTCCCAAGTCGTGAGTCTATTCGTCGTGGCTCGTACCCTTGAGCTTGCGATGATTGAAATTTCCACGTGAAATGTCCGAGTGATTTCCGCACTAGACAGAAGCAACCGGCCGTGTTTGAGTCTTCTTCATCCACACCATACATCTGCTACCGGTGTTTCCCACACGCCAGAACGTACGCCATCCTTGATCAAATTGATCATGCAATTGCTCTTCGGCTTGCTCCTCTTCGCTGCCGCCTCGCTCATGGTAATTTCCGGTTGCGAGGCCGCCACAGCCAGCGACGCGTACGACACCAGCATGTGCCAGAAGTCCTACAGATGCGGCGAGCACAACATCCAGTACCCGCTCTACCTATCCAACGAGTCCAAGGTAATCGACGGGGTGGCCCGCTCTTACTGCGGCTACCCTGGCTTGGCCATCCTCTGCGAGAACAACTCCGCCACCCTGCAGTTGGCCAGGGGCACCAACTACACCGTCCTGGCCATCGACTACGGTAACAACACCATCACCCTCGCCGACGCCGACGCTCTGGACAACACCGACTGCCCGAGACTCCGTCACAACGTCACCATTCCGACGGAAGCGTGGTTCGACTTCACGGCCACCGGCAACAGCACTATCTCCTTCTTCCTCGACTGCAACCTGACCGCCGCCGACCCTCCACCGCCGGACATCATCCCTATCAACTGCACGGGCTTCGCATCTCCGTCGCCGTCGTACCTGGCCCCGCAGCTCGGCGCGCCAGATGGGGACTGGTTCCGGGCATGTGAGGAGGTGTACGTGGCGCCCGTGCTGTCAGAGTGGCTTGCGAGCCCAGAGTACCGGGGGCGGCTGGGGAGCGGCGGCTACGGCGAGGTGCTGCGGCGCGGGTTCCGGCTCAGCTGGGACCCCAGCAACGGGCCGTGCTACGAGTGCGAGATGTCCACAGGGCGCTGCAGCTACGACCAGATCGGCGGTTTCTTTGGCTGCTTCTGCTCCGACGGCAGTTTGCGAACAACGGACTGCGGTAAGCAAAAAGAAATGCAAGACTCTGCTTCTGCTTTGAGATTTATAAAAAAAAAAATCTTTTGTATATACACAGTACAACATCTACAAATCTACGACACTCTCTCTCCCACTTCTTTTAACTGTCAATACTAGATTTAAAAGAGTCATATAATTCAAAATAATTATCTGATTAAAAATCTTTTTAAACCGACGTATTTATTTTGATTAAATCTTTTAAACAAGCCTAAAATTAATAAGATTGAAAATTTAACTTTTGAAACATAATGAAATGTCATAATTCACAATGAAACATACTGTATTATTGGTTTCTTGTTTTTCTTTAATATATTTTATTTTTTAACTCGAAGGATTTTGTCAACTATTTTCTAATTATGATGGAAAAAGATTGAAACATAGAGGAAGAGACTGTTTTAGCAATAAAAAACCACCAAGTTTCATAATTTTTTTATGTTTTATCAATTTCAAAAATTGATTTTTAAATAATATTAAAATATAGTTAATATTAGTCTTATTTTGAAGCTCTCTCCGTTAAAAACCCAGGTGTGCAAACGGTTTTTAAAGTAAACTTGTAATTCAAAATCTACAAACGTTTTAAATTATACAACAATATGAAAGAAAATAGGCTAATCTGACACAAAGCTTGCATACATCAGTGGAGAAAGAGGATGGGGTCATGCACGCGATATGGCGTGCACGCCGGTCGCCGTTCTGATAAGCAAAACCTACCTGTTCCAGCTTCTTGGATTTTTGTTTTTTTTCCAAAAAGGATAGTACTAGTACCCTGGCCTCAATTCTAGCATCAGCAATATCTATTAGAAATCAAAAAAAAAGTGATAGAATGCATTTCTGCAAATCTCTTAATCCTCACCTTGTTCTTTTTTTTTTTTTGCAAAAGCGCCCTTAGTTTGAAGCTGCTGCTCCTTTCGCTAAGAAAATAGCTGCATGCGAAGTGTGTCATATACGGCAGACGTCCTTTTTCATGGCTAATTCTAGGGAGTCGGGATAGAATGGAAAATGTGATAAATTCGTAAAGTAAAATAAAGATCTCCAGAAATGAAAAGAAAATTACAAGTTTTGTCATAATTGAGGATTTAGAAACCGTCCAACCAGGGAAGTACTAGATAAAAAATGTTAGAGTACTGAAAAATAAGTACTCGTACGGGAAAGTACAAGGAGGTATACCAACAAAAACTCGTCCGCGCGGCTGTCCGTGCTGGCCATCGATCGTTTCCGGCTTTGGGCGGGCCGAATCGGGATACTTCGACCAGGAGGAGGCCGGTGAAGTCATGGGCAGACGAGAGCATACCCGAGTTCGAGGTGGACTTCGCCGACCGCTATTTGACGAAGCTGCCATGGCCGCCCCTCATATCGAATTTGCCCGTGCTACTGCAGCTAGCCCGTTGCCTGCTGTTCCTCTCCGGCGACAGCCCGTTCTCTGGCCGCCCGGCCGCCATCCAGACCACCGCCTGACCCGATGTTTTCCGTAGCCGCCGCTCACTTTGCACGGTCCCGGCCGCTGCGAGTTGCGCTGTATTCGCTCGCTCTCGTCTACTCCCTTCGTCTGCTGGCTTCATCGTCTTCTGTATGCGCGCCGACCCGCTCAGGAACCTCCGTAACATGTGCACCCCGGAGCTCCACAGGGGGAGGCTGCAATACTAGTGTACTACATACATGTACCATCCGCAGTGAAACTTTATTGCCATGCTTGCGGTGACTTCGATCAGAACTCATTTTATTTCAATCATCTGGTTAGCTGATCGCAGTTTTGCTGCTATGTTTGTTGCCTCGTCCGGCGAGCAGCAGCGGCGGCGGCGAAGCTTGTAGTAGTCTGCAAATTTCTGATACATCAGGCAAGAGACTTCACCTAGGAGTGTCACGCTTAATGGTTAATGCTCACAAAAAGATGCGTGTCACGTTGACAAGGGGGTAATGATAGTAGTATAGAAGAGGTACTAAAGTACTCCTTTCATATGCAACATCAAGAAAATACTAAGATGGAAATGCCTGAAAACGGAAGAAAATTCATATGCAACATCAAGAAAATAACAGAATGTGGAAGAATTCAAGGAACTTTCCTAATAAAAGGAAAAAAAATGGAAGTATGATTGTCAAGGGTACTGAGACATTTATATACTTAGAGATATTTCTGTATTTTTAATAATAAATATTGCAACTACTCATGAACGCTGTTCAATTTTTTGCAGGTGTTGAGCATCTAAAGAAACCAGGAATATGTAAGGAATATCTCTCTTTCTTATGAATATTTTGCATCACCTTTCTATTATCTTTTACTAGATCAGCTGCAACCAAGTGCATTTACTATCCTAGTTACCATGTTCAGTTTCTGAAAGATGGCAACAACAATAATAAGCCCATCCTCAACTTGAAGTGCATTCCTTTCTATTGTGTGACATACATGCTTCCATATTTCGACTCATTTATGCATCAATTTTTCCAGTTAGGTAGTAGTAGACAAAGTCCAAATAAACTAAATTTACTCCTAGATTATATAAGCCCCTTTTTTTTTATGTTTTTCCCTCTCCAAATTGTGTGTGCAGATATAATAACAAGCGCCTCAGGCATGCTTGTGCTATGTCTACTTTCCGTTGCATGTTTTCTGGGCTACAAGGCATACATGTCAAGAAAGAGATCGAAGGAAACACCAAGGATTGAGTCGTTCCTACAAAAGAGGGCTGAAGCATATCCGAAAAGATACACTTACGCACAAGTGAAAAAAATGACTGGGATTTTTGCCGAAAAGCTTGGTCAAGGTGGATTTGGTGTTGTTTACAAAGGATGCCTCTCCAGTGGCCGTCAGATAGCAGTCAAGATGCTCAAGGACTCGAAGGCTGATGTTGAGGAATTCATCAATGAGGTAGCCAGCATCAGTGCAACTTCTCACGTCAATGTTGTTACCCTCATAGGATTTTGCTTGGAAGGATCCAAGAGGGCACTACTCTATGATTATATGCCCAATGGGTCATTTGAAAGGTATGCTTTCAAACACAACACTAACGGTGAAAATACTCTAAGTTGGGAGAAATTATTCGATATAGCAGTTGGTATTGCTCGAGGACTTGAATATCTTCATCGAGGATGCAATACTCGCATCGTGCATTTTGATATCAAACCCCACAACATTCTACTGGATCAAGATTTCTGTCCTAAGATCTCTGATTTTGGGATGGCCAAACTGTGCACGAATAAAGGAAGTGTTATCTCCATCGGTGGTGCAAGAGGAACAATAGGCTATATTGCCCCTGAGGTCTACTCGAAGCAATTTGGACCAGTAAGTAGCAAGTCAGATGTCTACAGTTACGGAATGATGGTTCTTGAAATGGTTGGGGCAAGGGATAAGAATATCACTGCAAATAGTGAGCGTAGCAGCCAATATTTCCCACAGTGGATTTATGAAAATTTAGATGAATATTGTTTCAGTGCTTCTGAGACTAATGGCGAGATCACAGAGATAGTAAGAAAGATGATAATTGTTGGGTTATGGTGTATACAGTTAAGTGCTAGCAATCGACCAACTATGACTAGAGTCGTCGAGATGCTCGAAGGGAGCACATGTGGTCTGGAATTACCGCCACAAGTGCTCATAAGTTGGTAATCATCCATACGATTTCTATTCTGTACGTTCACATTTTCCAGTATTGCACAACTGCAAGAAGGTTGCAAATTTCAAGACTTCCATTGCATATAATGTTTTGTTTGTATAAATAGTACCATAGCTATCAAATTGTTCATCGGGAGACGGACCGGCGGCACAGCACTCGGCGACATGCGAGTATGCGACGGTGTTTTTCGGCTTGGCGTCTATCTGACTAGGCTTGGGTGGCCACGGCTGCTTGGCGGTGGGGAACCGCAGTAGTCTACGCGGCCGGCTGGTCGCCAGAGTGCGGTCGACAGCGCTCTCCTAGCCTAGACCTGGGCCATTTGGGCCCCATCTCGGTCTGGGTGGGCTAGCCAGGCACGGTGATGGTGCCCTCGATGGATGGAGGAGAGGGGGCTTGCGCTGGGGATGGCAGTGTCGGTGGCTCCCCTGCTGCGGTGTAGCAGCGAGGATATATGGGCCCTTTCGGGGCTCGACCGGGTTGGTGAGGGTCTGGTTTGTCCCTGCTGGTGCATCCGGTCGACACTCCTTTGGACAGTGGATTCAATTTCATCTCGCGTGCTACTATACCGTCGATCCTCGCTGGAGTTCCTTCTTCTCGGCTTTTCTAGCCTCATAACGTGGGCCATAGTGAGACGACGACGATGATTGCAATATTGTGGTGGCGTGTACTGGTAGGTGGCAAGATTGGTGGAGCAATACGGAGCGTCCATGGATGTGATTTCTTAGGGTCAAAAGAAATCTGTGTTGTCTCGTCACCGACGTGGTGACGCCTGCGGGTGTCGCCATCCTTTCTGAAAGGCATGGGGTGTTCCTCTTCCCCATTCCCCAACGTACCAGGGAAACCCTAGGGCGCGTACCGGGGAAACCCTAGGAATTGTCTGATCAGCAGCGTCGTCGTCGTCATCGCTTTCCTTTTTGGAAGTGTTGCTTGGTATGTGGCGCTTTGGAGCTAGGAGCGTGGTGAAAATTCTCCAGATGGCGCAGCTCTTGTGAGTCATCGCCTTTCTCGTCGAAATCGCTGATTTCGGTATTGTTTTCTCTTGTTTTTCTTTTGAACTTAAATTATACTGTTTGCCCTAACAGCAGTCTCGCAGTTGTATCGGGTGGTTGTTGTGGTTGTTATGAGAAGGGTGACTAAGTAGTAAACGCTCTTTTGTGCACTTGTACTTGGACTCCGATTAGTTTATTACAGATTGAGTAGTTGGCTCAGGTTCCAAATACTCCTCGATTCCTTACGAGATACTACTATGCAAATTAGAAATGGAAACAAAAACTTTCAATCGCCAGTCCGCTAGTCCATAGCACAAGGTCACACAACTACGGGCGTGTTTGGTAGCCCGGGGCTACCCAGCTATTCTCACCTCGTCCCACATTTTCCTGTTTGTTAGGTTGGCTCGACTGTATCCGGTACTGCCCACGTGATGCGAAAAACGTCGCTCGGCCCTGCCCGGATAGGAAGCTCGAATCGAGCTTCACAGGTGGGCACTGCCCAATCCATCCCGAAAAAAAACAGGCCAGCGATAGGGGTCAGCGCCCCGGCACCCGCTTGGGCTGTCATTCCCCACCCCCATCCCCCACCCCCACCCCCGCCAGCCCACGTCCCACCCCCACTCCACCGCTGGTTTTGGCCGGCAAGCTCCCCGTCCACCCTTTCCAGGAGCTCCTCGCAGCCAAGCACGAGCTCCACGACGGATTCGACTTCTCATCGCAGTCCTAGGCCTCGTTCACTGCGCGTAGAGCCGCGGCTCGTCGTCGTCCTGGCCTCGTCCTAGCGGCGGCTCGTAGCTGCGGCTCCATAGCGGCGGCGCGTGGCGAAGCTCAGCGTTCCAGCGACGGTGCGTGGCAGGATCCCCTCGCCGGCTCCCGTCCCGTCCAGGTTGACGAGGGGCTCGGCCTCCATAGCGTCGGCGCGTGGCTAATCGAAGGAGGAGCTCGACCGCGACCCGACGCCGGGTTGAGCAGGGGCTCGGCCTCTCACCGGCGACGGCTCATCTCGCGCGGGCGCGACTCCTCTCGCCGGTGGCGCGGCTGCTGCTCTCTCCGGCAACGGCGCTGGAGCCCAAGCCAGACCTCCCAGGGACCCGATTGTTTTTCTGTTTTGTATCCGGGGACCCGATTGCTTTTTATTTTCCTGTGGCTCAGCTCAACACACCCGACCTATCAAACATGATCTCAACTGAGCTCAGCTCAACTCACCCGGTCTATCAAACAAACACAATAATATACACTTGTATGAGATCCACATAGCTAAGGTCAGCTTGTATAAGGTAAGAAAGGCCACCCGACCTACCAAACACACCGTACAACTACCGATAGAGATGTGGAGTCAGAGCGCGCCTAATTCAGACTGTTCAAACCGGACTAGTTCAGGTATCAGATGTTTTATTCCAACCCGGCTTCCACCCCTTTTCATTGCAACAACGGAAATACACGTTTCAAATTGGAAAACGATACGGCAAATTAAATAAAAATAACCTAAAGTCGTAAGAAATTCAAAGATTAACCCTATTCGAAAACAAATTCAAACGGAATAATCCTTTCCTGCCACTCCCGCCCGCGCAGCGCCGCAGCCTCCTGTGCCGCGCCAGATCGGACGGCGCCGCAGGCCTGCCACGCTGGCCGGCTGGGGCCAGGCGCCGCACAGCTGCCACGCTGGCTCGCGTGTGCAGCGCCACCGAGCCTGGCGTCGCACACCTGCCTGCTGCGCCTCTCGAGCTGGCGCGGCACACCCTGCCACGCTGGCTCCACGGGCCCCAGCATCTTAAGTGCGACGCCAGGCGGGGTGGCGCCGCACCCACCTGTGTCGCGCCATGGTGGCTGGCGCCGCACACCTGGAGCCCTTAAGCTAGCGCCGGGTCGGCCTAGCCCGACCCTCTTCTCCTTTTCCCCTCTTTCCTCTCCCCTCAGTGAACACACACATGGCGGCGGCTAGGGTTGATACTCCCCTCCTCTAATCCCTCCTCCAATTGCTCAGATCTTGAAGAATCTCTCCGTGGATCTTGTTCTTCACCACATCCCCCAGGTATTTGTCCAAGAAATCTCTCATTTTGCCCTAAGGGAAACCCTAGTTTGGCAATATTCTTGCTTATTAGTAATTGGTAATTGTTAGTAGTAAGTAGTAGGAATTGTTAGTAGTAATTGTTGTGGATAATAATGTGGGATAGTATGTTTTTGTTATAGATTGAAAATTATTGTTAGTAGTAATTGGTAAGGAGTTCTTATTTTCATTTTAGTTATAATTTGTTGTTGTAATAAACGTTAATACTAGAGTTTGTTGATATAGTAATCCTTCATATACTTGTTAGTTTCATACTAGGAAACTCCATACTATGAATTCTCCATGTACTTGTTAGTTGTATTTTTTTTTCATAACTATTGGAAACTTTGTCACATAGAGATGCTCATATAGAAAGAATTGTTTATATATTTTTCTCTCATAGATGCTCACATATATAGTTCTACTTTTTTTAATTAACTAGGATGTCGGAATCGGAATCGTAAGAAGTCCGTACACCGCCCCATGTACAACCCGGGTTCGTAGAAGGCATGTCGCTTCTTGAGCCGTCGTATGACAAGGTTCACCGTGGCCTCATTCTTGCCGAGGGGATCAAGGTAAGAAAAAAAACCTCGAAATCATTATATGTTTCTCAAGTTGGATGGACATGTTATAACCGAGCTTCTATGTGTGCAGCCTCTTGTTCCCCTACGACTTAGGTATCACGGGCATTTCCAAGAGATGATGCGGTATGATGATCGGTACATGGTGCACATCAAAGCGCTAGGATTGCTCCCATTCATCCATATGGTCAATCGTGGTTCACCGCACATGAACCCTGCTGCTATCACCGCGCTCGTCGACCGATGGAGGCCGGAGACGCATAGTTTTCACCTCCGTACCGGTGAGATGACCGTCACTCTACAGGACATGTCCATGATCCTTGCACTCGCTATCCAGAGGGATCCTCTATGTATTAACACAGGCTCCGACGGCTGGAGTGAGCGGATGTGTGGCCTTACCGGTGGTAAGTGTCCTGGTGACACTATAAACTCAAAGGGGGAGAAATTAAGAGTCATGGTCGGTGCTACTTTCAAGTGGATAGCACAAAACTTTAGTACATGTCCTGAGAATGCTAGCGAGGATGAGATTATTATATATGCCCGTGTGTATGTGTGGTATGTCATCACGAAGACTATATTTGCTTATGGTAAGGGCAACATGGCTCACTGGCACTGGCTGAAGGCCTTAACTATGATGGATAAAAAATGGAGCTGGGGTTCGGCGGCATTAGCCTTCTTGTACCGGCAGGTAATGGGGTGTTTCTATTTTTCCCCTCTTTACATATGTTCTTCGAACTTATGCATGACTAAGTTTGTTTGCTTTCTTGTGTAGCTGGACGAGGCTTGTCGAAGGACTGGGGCTGAGGCTTATATCGGTGGTCCGTTGCTACTCCTCTCGGTGTGGATGTGGGAACGCTTTCCAGTTGGTAGGCCAAAACATATGCCTTCCAAACCCTATAGTGATGGCGGGGAAAGGTTGAAGTGGCCCACATGGGCTTACAATTGGGACGTGGTCTCAAAGCCTCCAACCGACCTACAAAACGCGTACCTGAGATACACCAATGAGTTTGACAACCTTCTCCCGGAGCAAGTAAGAATTTCTGAACATACACCGTTTAGCATTCCTTTCAAGTGCTCTTCTCATTGAACTATCTTGTTTGCGATTAAGGTTGTATGGGAGGTATATGGTCCTAGGGACAATTTTGGTTGTGAGGAGTTCCGTCTTAACCCACAGTGCGACGCGGAACGCAATCTATGGTATATGGAGTGCCCCATGATACATGTGGGTTGTTGAGCATTATATGCCGCAGCGGGTTATGAGACAGTTTGGTCTCTATCAGGCTACACATCCGGATTACCAGGACACCGACGAAGCTCTTCATCGGTAAGAATTGGTTCTATACATGTTTTTGAAGACAATGTATGATAGTTGTGTGTGCTTCAAAAGTTGCTCTTTATTCACAAACAGGTTGGACAGGCTCAAGAGCAAGAAGACTGACTGGGGCAAGATTCACCAGAAACACGTAGCTAGATTTCTTTTATGTGTGAAAGAAGCTAATAAATCGAAAAGAATGGCTACAAAACCCCATTGTGAGGACGCTTTCAGCGAGTACCTCCATTGGTTTCTAGAGAACACTCGTGTGAAGCTCCTACCGGATGCATATCCGGAAGATATATTGGAAGAGCCGCTGCCTGCGTGGGACGAGCTGAGGAACCTTGAGTACAACCAAGATGTTAGAGAAGGGCGGCAAACCTCCTTTGCCCCCGTGATGAACTTTGTGGTAAGTCGGTAGTTCATGTTCCCGTTACTATCTTAGTCGGATTTGTGTAATGTGTCATTGATTTGCTTGCAATGCAGCGCACGGAGGTCCAGAAGCAGGCGGATGAGTTGGAGGGCGCTTTGGAGTTCCCGAGGGATGAGGAGGGCAATAACAAGTTAAGGGATTTCGTTAGGAAGCAGGCACAAAAGCTACGACGCTTCGCGAACTTGTTGACTACTTCTTGGTTGGCTTGGGACTTGTTGACTACTTCTTGGTTGGCTTGGGACTTGTTGGCTAGTTCTTGGTTGGCTTGGGACGTGTTGGCTAGTTCTTGGTTGGCTTGGAATTTGTTGGCTTGGACCACTTGTGCTTGCTTCATTTCCCTTTGCCCTCTTCCCTTGTGTTGCACAACTCCGTGCATTGTGTCCTTCACCACTACACTTCCCACAACGAGATCTCTCACGAGGTTCTTGAAATTGGTCGTTTCCCGATTCCCGCGCACCGACACATCCCCATCCGTCCATGTCACTTCTAAAACGCTTTGTCTTGCGTCTACCACGTTTAACAACCTTCCATTCCGGATGGGGCCATAGTTGGAGTCCATGGTACTCCGGCCATTGTGATTGGTAAATGTATGGATGAAATCTAGGAGCCCATGTATATTTTGTCTTCATGATAGAGAACTCGGACTCTCTAACGGTGCGCTCGTGATTATAATCCACATGGCGTTTTCGAGACGCACATAGCAAGTGAGAACAAGCTAGATGGAGCAACAACGGCCTTCCGCATGTGCAATAACAATCCCTTAGTGAGACCTTAAAGGCTCGGCCTCCGTGTTGGACACCATCCGAAGTGGTTCCTCCAGGCTCAACCACCTGGTAAATGAGCTCGTCGTTATAAAAAACAGTGGCAACTTGGGAGTCCGCTTTCCTTGACTGAAATGTCCTCCAATCATCAACCCTAGGTGGGAACTCGTACTTGTACTCCTTCTTGTTTTGTCCCGCAATTTTCTTATCGGTTTCAAGTGAGTAGTTCAGAAAATATCCATTTAACTTGTCAAATGTGTATCGAACTATTGTTGTGACGGGCAATGCACGGACACCTTTAAGGACCTTGTTGAAGGCCTCTGCCATGTTGCTTGTCATTTAACCATACCTCCGGCCATCCTCATCATAAGCTCGTGCCCACTTGTCACGGAGCTGAATGTGCTTATTGAGAAACTCTTGACCCTTGGAATCGAGTTTTTTGTTGTTCCACAATCTGAGATATAGATTTATGAAACGTCGGTCCGTGAAAGCAAGACAACAATCTTGAAGATCATCAGCCAACTCCTTGCTCTTACATGCCCTATAGAAGTTGGAACAAAAATGTCTCATGCACCATCGGTGGTGTAAAGGAGGATGCCCGGGAATGTCAATTGTCACCGCGTTGAGAATTCCTTGATGGCGATCCGAGATGACACATATTTCCCTATCAAGAGGTAAAACCTTTGTTCTCAAAAGACGGAAGAACCACTCCCAATTAACATTGTTCTCCGCCTCTACCAAAGCAAAAGCCAAGGGAAGCAACCGGTTGTTTGCATCATTTGCTATTGCAATCAAGAGAGTGCCACGGAACTGCCCGGTCAAGAAGGAGCCATCCACGGAGATTACCAGCCTACAATGTTCGAAGCCCCTCACACATTGCTTGAATGACCAAAAAGCACGCCCAAATATTCGAACATTTCTTTCATTACGAACCATCGTTTCGGTGCCATATGGCTCAACCACATGAACCATGCCCGGGTTAGCATCAGCCATTGCTAGCAACAACCTAGGGATTCGGCTGTATGATTCTTCCCAACCACCGTACAACATCCTGGATGCGGCCTGCTTCGTCTTCCATGCCTTCCCATACTTCACCTCAGAGTGAAAGATTGCTTCCACGAACTCCAGGACCATCTTGATGGTCATTGTCGGAAGTGAAGAAATTTGGTTTGAAAGCCTAAAGGCGAGAAACTCAGAGGTCAGTTGTCGGTGCTCGTGCTTCACATCTTTGCCATCCACCCTTTTTCCATGGCACATGTGCGTTGACACGCAGCTTGAAATGCGCCAATCAGCCCCCCTTGTATGGTCTTGCCCGCACTATCCAAGGACAACCATCATCTTCGCATTTAACCGTGTAACGCTTCTTCACGTCCGAGTGAACCACCGTGAAAGGGCGATGATACCTAATAGAGAAGTCCTTGATCCATTGCTTAAGTTCCAACAATGTGGCAAACCTCTGTCCTTTTGAAATCCCATTCTTCTCGTGACTAACATCCCGATAGGAAGTTGGCCTTGGTCCAAGCACTACACCCTTGCCGCCATCAACTGTGGCTTCATCCGCTAGACTAAGATCACGAAACAAGGGTACCCGATGATCCCTGCCCAATACCTTCTCATGCACTTCGGCCTCATCCTTAGTGAACCCCTCCTCATCAACTTCTTCATCGGGACCATCCTCATCCGAGTCGGATACATACATTCGAGAAAACGGGATGTCATGATCCATGTTATCTTGTGTATGATATAAGTCTAAATTTCCAATAGTATTGTCACAGAGCTCAACCTCCCTCTCACTATCCTCATACTCATCATTCTCCTCTTCCAATGCTTCAGCTTGATTCTTTGAAATGGGGCTCAGAGATGTCCTCAATTCATCTTGCTGTGTCAAAGGAGGCTCAGTCAATTCCTCTTGGTTCATGGGTGGAGGACTCCGAGCTTCATATGGGGAGGCAACCGATATGATACTCCTTTGCATATTACCATCAACTTTTTTCGTGGCAAATAACTCAAGAGCTTTGTCTTGTGATTCGGCCACCACTTCCTTGTATGCAAACCAACGTTGCTCCGAGCTGATACGCATTGTCTTCCAACGGTTGTGCATCCCAAATCCCACATTGTGCCTACCCTCCAACTCAACAACATCACTAGGATCCATCCAATTCAAATCTACCCGAATTTGTTGCAACAACTCCGCATAGTTTGGACTACGATCAAACACCAAGTCAATCTCATTCGGGTCTATCTCAATATTGCCTCTCAAGAAAGCTTCCTTGTCCATATGATGAACATGGACAATTCTATCCATCCCTAAAATGAATATAAGAACATAACGGTGCATAAATTAAATAAGTATCTATGCCGAAATTTACACTAACAACAAGCTCATACAACCATACCCTAACCATAACTCTAACCCTAACCCTAACTCTAACCCTAACCCTAACCCTAACCCTAACAATCTTATCTATATACATGAAGGTTTAATATACCAATTCTAACTCTATATATCAACCAAAGACCTCATTGCTCCATACAAATTTACATATCCAATTGGTGGCCTAGCATTTGGAGGAATTTCTCAATCTAGGGACAAATAACTTAAAATGTGCGGATGAAATTGAGGGGAGAAGAGGAAAATACCTTGGTGAGGCTATTGGGGAAGAAATCCCCTAAGTTTTTCTTCAAATCTTGGAGTTTTGAGTGGAGATTGGGGAAGAGTGAGCCCTAGCCGCCGCCGCCGTTCTAAGTGGTGAGGGGAGAGGAAAGCAAGGAAAGAGAGAAGAGGGTCGGGCTGGGCCGACCCGGCGCGAGCTTAAGGGCTCCAGGTGTGCGGCGCCAGCCACCATGGCGCGGCACAGGTGGGTGCGGCGCCACCCCGCCTGGCGTCGCACTTAAGGTGCTGGGGCCCGCGGAGCCAGCGTGGCAGGGTGTGCCGTGCCAGCTCGAGAGGCGCAGCAGGCAGGTGTGAGGCGCCAGGCTCGGTGGCGCTGCACACGCGAGCCAGCGTGGCAGCTGTGCGGCGCCTGGCCCCAGCCGGCCAGCGTGGCAGGCCTGCGGCGCCGTCCGATCTGGCGCGGCACAGGAGGCTGCGGCGCCGCGCGGGTGGGAGTGGCAGAAAAGGGTTATTTCATTTGAATTTATTTTCGAATAGGGTTAATCTTTGAATTTCTTACAACTTTGGGTTATTTTTATTTAATTTACCAAACGATACAGTGCCTCCGGGGGATCGAACGATCTGATCCCTCGGGTCGCTTCCTTCTGCGTGTAGGCCGGTCTCCTTTCGCATACGCACGTCGTTTAGGTAGCCCCCACACACGTCCCAACTTTTTCCCCATCGACTGTATCACCTATGTCGTTCCCTGATGGGCTGCCACCGCCGCCTCATGGCAACCGCTGTCGCTCCTGATGGACTGCCGCCGCCCCCTCTTGTGCTCCCAGTTGTTGCGCTTCTCCTCATCCTTGTCCCCAGCTTCCTCTTGCGGGATGGGATCTGAGGTGCGGCCATGGCTTTTTCCGGAAGGCATCATACGACCTCTACTACTCTCGCCGCCTCTCCCCATTCTCTTCTCCCCTATAGCTATCGCCAGAGATGGAGACCACGGTCGCTGGCCCGAATCCTCTTGCCGGAGTCGCTTGGTGTAGGTGCGAATGAGGGCATGGTGGTGGTCGTCCTCATACGACGGCGTCGACGACCGCCACAGTTACTTAAGGGGACATCGCTATAGACGACTGCAGAGTTGCTACGGCGACCCGACTT
Organism: Avena sativa; assembly: GCA_916181665.1. Lineage (NCBI taxonomy): Eukaryota > Viridiplantae > Streptophyta > Magnoliopsida > Poales > Poaceae > Avena > Avena sativa. The sequence continues at coordinate 386,287,355 of OV702284.1, forward strand.
GCTACGGTGCCCGGAGGTGCTACCGTCGACGAGGATTGCGTTCTGGGATTTTTTGCTGTGGTGGGGGATTTGCTATGTATTTGTTTTGATAGAATTTTTCTATGTGTTCGCTATAATATTGTAAAAATTTTGCAACAAGATGTCCGGTGAAGTAGGTTTTGCTATGGTAGCAAAAAAAATTGCTACAAAGTCCCGATGATGTTTCCGGCGAAATGGATTTTTGCTACATTTATTAAAAAAAATGCTACAATATTTTTGTGATTTTTCTACACTAGCACAAAGTTTTTACTACAAGGTCTCCGGCGAAAGTCTCCGGCGAGTCTCCAGTGCGGTCGGATTTGCTACATTAGCATATTTTCTTTTGCTACACGGTCGCCGGCGACGTCTTCGGCGAGGTCCAGTATGTTTTTCAATCTACATATAGCAAAAACGGGACTATTTGTAGCAAAAGCCGGTTGTTTATAGCAAAAGCGGAATTTTAGAACTTTTAGGAACACGTGTCAGCACGAGGATCCGGAAGATTTTGAGGAATTATCCCTAAGGAACGAGTAGTACTCCCCTTTCAAATTTTACGGCTAGAAGGAAGAAGACGAGGGAAAAGGAAGTGGGTTGTGAGGTGAAGTTCTAAAAAGAACCAGTGAGCAACAATGCAAGCTCCTATAAATTATTGCTATTTGTTTTTGCAACGGCCTTGAAGGATGAGAGAACCGTCCGAAAATCGTGTGCTGAATTGCCGGCAGCTAGTGACGAGAAGAGAATGGGCATACGCCCTGCTTTTATAGTAAACAAAGGATAGTAGATTCCTGGTGGGAACACCAGCATTACATGACATGATGATGGAACAAATATACTTTTTTCGATTCATATTAATTGACTCATGTTTGTCTAGATTTAAATAAATCAGACACTATTTAGTATTTCCTCCGTTTTAAAATATAAGATGTTTTAGGTTTGTGAAAAGAATGTATCTAGACTTGTTTTAATATGTAGATTCACTTCAAACATGAGTAAACCTATATACTGAAAGTAGTGTAGATATATTTGCTTCACAAAGCTAAAACATCTTATATTTTAAAACGAAGAAAGTATATAGATTCATCTAAATTTAAATAAATCTAAATCAAATAATATGGATCGAAGAAAGTACAGCAAAACACTCCCTAGGCAAAAACCAACAGAGGAACGAAAGAACAGAACGTACTCTCTACGCCCAGTAGGCAGTACAGATCCCAAAACACCAGCTACAAGCAAGAACTAAAAGCTCCTAAGCAGAACATGTACGGGAGAACCCGAAACTGTACTTCAGCACGGACTGATTACCTATACTAGTTAAATATCCGTTGCCATAACCTTTTAGAATTTTCTTAGCGGCACATGTATCATTTATACATATAACAATTCGCGTATTCGTGGGTAAGGAATTGTCATATCCCAAACCCTTCTATTTCGACTTAAGTAGGTTATAAATACGTCTCTCTCATTATTTTTGCTACAAATTAATGTAAAAATGAATTCTAAGTAAATGAACTTGTCTACTGATCGCGTCCATCCTTTGGAGATGTGATGTAGCGACGCATGGGTTTGATCTACACCTTATGCATTCCAACAATTACGCATCAACACCCCTTGCATATGTTCGTTGGTAGATGAATTGACAAGAACAATATTCTAATTAATGTACACCAAAGAGAAAAAGGTGCACCTTAGTAATACACAATGAAAAATGCCAATCCGATGTACATTTGTGGACAAGTGGCGGGCTCGAAGGTACTGTTTGCGATGACACAAAAAATAATAGAACATCTACACAATTTGAACTCTTAGTCCGGGACATATTCCTGCCAGAGTAACTAACAGGCAAAACTAAAAAGGTGAAACTATTGTTAGGTGCAACAGATTATTGTGTTCTTCAATTTTTCGCTTTTACCTCTTCAGGTGTTACACCGGCTACAATAGCACCTATAGGCAAAAAGGCAAACGTAATAATCCCTTTTAGCATGTTTAAGAGGTGTTCCTTTGGCCATCTCTCACACTAAAATATCCATACTCCTGTTTTTATCTAGTAAATGGGAGGGGGATTGAACTTATTCCGCAGAATACACATCATAGTCTAATAGTAAACTCATTAATTTAGGCAACTTTTACAGTACCTTCTACTATTTAATAGTAAACATATTACCAATACTCGTTAATTTAATAGTAAACTCAAGGAGGCCTTGATACTTGGAACTCAAGCCCATGAGTAGTGGCCCAACAACCCACCACAAGCCAATATCGATCAGATTTAGCCTCCTGCCTGTATTTTAAACTCTAATCCGATCCATGTTAATAGGAACAACCAATAAGTAACAATCTACTTCGCTCTAGATTACAAAGGGAAATAAATCCTACTCCCTTCGTTTTAAAATATAAGATGTTTTTGGTTTGTGAAAAAATATATCTAGACTTCTTTTAGTGTATAAATTCACTCTAAACTGAGTGAACCTACGTACTAAAAAAAGTCCAGATACATTTGATTCACAAAACTAAAATATTTTATATTTTGAAATGGAAGGAGTATATAGTAGCCAAAAGAGTGCTGGCATTTTATTCTTTGCAATCACACTTTATTTTGGAATAGCACACCAATAATCACCCTGAACATGCATAGCCACAGATTGGAGAACATATATGCTCTTTAGAGTTCTTATGTAACTTGAAGAAATTACAAAAATAGATCTAATAATGATGAATCGACAAGCTCGAAATGCACAAACTATAGGATATATCTCATCTTTACAATGTCAAGAAAAATTTAGTACTACCTAATACTATACAAATATTTCAGCTCAAAACAATTTAACCATTTCTTAAAATTGCGAACCTAACAAAAACATCTGGATAGTCAAAACCAACGCGATAGGTAAAAAATACCGCCGAGTTCTAGGAGGAAGACATTGAATAGCATGAACATAGACCATCTTTACTCATATTGGGAAGCCATTCGGAAGCATGATGCCCAACAATATTAAGATAATGTTCAAGTTTATGACCGTGCTATAAACACATCATAACCATATTAAAACAAGACATCAAAGAGATAGTGAAATATGATATCCTTCTACAATGTCCAACAGGAATAGTAGGCCAACATTATAAAGAGGTTAGAGTTTGCTCATAAGTAAATAAAATGTTCGGTACATTACAAAGACATATTAATGAAATAGTCATCTATGAATAAGATAGTTGATGTCATAAGTAATTGGCCATAAAATCATGAAACCAAAAGTTCAAATAATAACCATGATTTTTAGCAAGAATTTTGAGTATTATGGTACTCATGTGTTCAGATACTTGCTCTTAAAACAGAACACGTTGTTGTAGTCCTCTACACCAGATCACTTGTATAGAAATGTTGTAGTTTAGACGCCTATAAGAAATTGCTAGGAAGCGGAAAAGATGTCACGAAAAAAATCCACTCATCACCCAACCATATGCAAGAATCCTACACTGAGATGGGGGATAGGGCACACAGTGGATTGTGCGGCAGCTGCCGCCAGAGGCTGCAAGGGCTACGTCAGCTGCCACTCGCCATTGCCACCATTGTGATCAAAGGAGGTAAATGGTACACCGGCATCATCCTCAACGATTGCAGGGATGCAGCCACCTCCTTTTCATGTGGAGAAACTGATGGAATCCAACTTATTGTATTTTACCCATATGTTAGCAGTGCCAAAAAATAGCAATTAACATGCAATGTAACATTCAATTTAGCAAATATAAACACATCACCGTCATTATCATGTACAAAAGAAAATATTAGGATCCAAAGAAATGTGTCCTTCCGAAAACATGCGAGATTTCGACAAAATCTTTAGATGTGAAACCAGTGCAGCTATACACTGGTTATTTTTTCAAGCAAGGGTAAGTTTAGTTGCCTAGGACTTAAACTAACAGAGATGAATGCAAGAATTGCAAATGTACTACGTGCACCAAAATTAACTTTAGTCGCCTTAGGACTTGAGCCAACACATATGAATGTAAGGATGCACAGAATGCAAATGTACTATTCGTGCACGAAAATTTAGTTTAGTTGCCTTAGGACTTCGATGCCACCAATTTGTGTGAAGAGATTTTGTAGTATTTCCCATGCCAACTATTGAAAAATGTTTCCAACGACTGAATATTTGTCTTTACTCGCCACTTGTGACCTCGTGTGGAGTCGACCATTGCCATCTGAGAATTTATTTTCTATAGAAATATAGTGATAACAATGAAAATATAAGATTGTAATAACTTACACAAAAACGTAGACCCATATAGTGCACATTGGTCTCTACCATTTGTAGGATCTCGTCACATGCCACTATGTATATTCCCAAGTTGAAACAGTCATTATCCATAGGCCTGTTATTCCTGAGTAACTGGCCTCTTGCAAGTCACGATGTACCATGCCCCCTCCTATCTGCCTTCCATTGCATATGCAATAGCTCGATTAAACTGAATCCAACACTTAACAGTTTCAGCTGAAACCAGTGTCGAAATTTCCGTTTTCGACTGCAGACTGAACATTATGGAAGGCAAAACTGAACCGACTATATACAAGAAATAATAATTTTAAAAATATGTAGCATAAGAATGAAATTTCCCAACACTTAATATGAAAGGAGCTGGGACTAACATTCAAATTTGTAGCACTAAGTAGTGCATTGGACAATCATTCAAATTCTGCCATCAGAGCACAACGGAGATTCAATCAAATTGCATGGCACATTCAACACTCAGCTGCACAACATAAATCGATCTCTATCAAATTATACATCACTAATTATTGGACAACAATAAAAATAAAATTATTGCAACTTTTAATGAAAACTAAACCGAACAAGAAACATTTAGCACTATCTAGCTTCAGACTTGCAAACATCACCGTACATACACCCCTGATCCGCAGTAGTTTCAGCTAGTGATATATGCAATGTTGCAGCCATCGATAGCCGATCAGCCACACACCATGCAAAACAATCAGACCAAAAATGAAGCAAAAACTGCATTCAAACTGAACTGAGATTATACAAAGTTGCAGCCAGTATAACTCAATGTCGATCAAAGCCATACACTAAATGACCAATAGAGGAGTCAAGATCTATTACTATGTTGCAGGGAAGAATCTCACATGTGATATTATTTATTAAAAGTAGAAGGCTCTCTCCGGAAATTTAATCTTTTTATTGTCTTATTGTTATGTTCGAAGATATAGGGAAAAGGAAGCAGTACCACTTTGTCGCTATAGGTAGCATGCGTAGAAGGATTGATGGTCTTTCTTTGAAGTGTTGCTTGTTGTAGCTTGAACTTCAGGCTGGTTCTTCTCTATGCCACTGGGTTCAGACATTCCTTAGTGCGTTCTGACATCTCCATTTTGTTCTTCTGCATGCCGCTAGTTGCAACTATATTTTTTCAGATAGTGCAAGTTTGTACTGAGACAAAGTAGAAGGCTCTCTCAATTAGTCACGTATACATACGTACAAGAAGCACACGGGGTAATGAATAAAAAAAGGATCAATACAAGCTCATGGTGAAGGACTTCCTCCGGTGAGATGCTATCAAGCACACCTTCAGGTAGTTCCCTGAACCAAAAGCAATTCAGATTGCCATCTATGATTATGCCAACATAAACTCACCAAATGTGTGAAAAATCTTCCTAATTTCTTCTTTTTTTGGACTAAAAAAATCGGATGACAGGAGGTATTCACCTCGTTGCTCGATGTAAAAAATCCTAATGAAAATGCATGCAAAAAAGCCCCACAATTTAATCAACATGTACCTGACTGTTACACTTGCTTCATGTGAGTCCCCTAATAAATTCTCAAGAACCATGTTACCATTCAAGTCATGAACGGAATATATCTTAAAGTAAGTATATGTTAGTGATAAAGATGGATAAACAATATTTTTCTATGAGAAAACCATCTGAAGTTGAAATGCAATAATGTTTTCAGATTATCAAGGAACAGTTTAGATATGCAATTGCCGTGCGAAGAAAAGAAATGGCATATAAAACATTTTTTAATACACATACATAAAGAGTCTTCCTCTGACCACAATCAGAAGCTAGTCGCAGCCACTTCTTTGCACACACCAATCTTGAGTAAATCCTTTGCCAAAGCTGTAACATAAGAAAACATTATACATGGCTCATACATATATTCCCTCCCTCTGTAGCTCGAAAGTACCACCTTTTCTGTATTTGCAAGTTTTTTTTAAGTTTGAAATATAAAGGTAAGCAAGAACCTTATAGGTAGAAGGTTGAGGAGCATGCTTTCATAGGTTGGTAATCCATTCAAGATTGAAAGATCCTTTCTCTTAGGATACTTCAACAACCATAACAACTTTAGTTTAAAAGCTTGAAAGCACAACAAATCAGCTTCAAAATCGCCATGGAACAAATAAGAGTGTGCGCAGTATGTCTAATGCAAAATTAGTTCATACAAAATGTTGAGAGGCATATAATGGAACTTGCTCACCCAACAGAAGTACAAAATCACATTAAGCAGAAAATATTCCTTTGACAAAAGCATGAACCAAAAGAGTTGAACAGGCAAGTAAACGACACTAAAGCAGAAAGCACCAACATATATGAAGATATTGATTACCTGACTAATCACTTGAATTTCGTATAGAAGAATCCAACTCGAATGAAGATACCAACCAAGACTTCCCATTTTTTGGCGAGATGATCGGATTTCGTTCCCCATTTTCGATAAGGTATTAGTTTAGGTCTCTGCTGAGCCACTGAGCTAGAAGTGGCTATAGTTATGGGTCTCGTCTCAATCTTGAATCTTCTCCCCGAAAACTCTCTATTTAGGATCAATGCCATGTCCGAGTCAGTGTGGTTCCCCCGGCGCTGCTGTACTGACCAAGAGGTCTGATTCAGTTGAAACACCCGAGTTAGCTATTGATAAAGGTCGCTCATTGAAAGGTCCAAAGATACAAATCAATTAAGATGTAGCTTTCCCAGTTTCATACTTATAGTAGGCGATCCCTTGTTTTTTGACCCGGTAGAGCAATCCGAATTAGATTAGACTGATATAGAGTAGTAGGGTTCCAATTCAAAGTCGTTTTTAGCCGCCTTTGTTTCTTATGTACCGACCGTGTCTTCCCCAAGGGAAGTAAATGGATCGGTTTGAAAATCAATGAGTTCTTAGTCGTAGAATATTATTCTCGTCAGACTCGGTACCTAGGTCAATGGGTTCATAGAATTTTTGCCCCTTTTCGCGGAACTAAAAGGGCCTTCATCCGTATTTTCTCATTCATGTATCACAAATGGATCTACAGTAGGATTCATAAGTCATGAATAAAAAGGTTGATTCCTTTAAGCAGAAAGCACCAACATGTATGAAGATATTGATTACCTGACTAATCATAAGTCATGAATAAAAAGGTTGATTCCTTTCAAACAAACATGTTCCAACATTGATCGACAAGAAAATGGGCCATTTCACATTTTCACTGCCACATTGCCGCTAACCCATGGCACAAACATATTGTTTCAAAGAGGGAGAGATTTCTTTTAGTTTTTTAAATGCTCGCTGAGATAAATCATTTATCTTAGTTCTCAAAACCTGTTCTCCCAAAATCTGCCTGGCCCTGTAGTCTCTAGCTCTTTTCTTCTTAACAAAGCCTTCTGCATCTAAAATCGAGAATAAAAGAGAAATTGCAGAGTAGAATAATATGATGCCAAGATCCTATACTCATGTAACAACAACTGTGTAATTATTGTACAATAAACTTACAAGTATCCATCCAGGCTTGAGTATTGTGCCAAATAACTAATTCACGTTCTGTACAACTAAACAGTTTGAGAAAATACTGAATAATATTCACCTACAACTTGCTTTCTCTCCCTTTGCCAAGCAATTTTCTGCCTGTCATGGGTGACTCAACAAACCTGTGTGCACAAAGGTGAGACGTGACCATTTTCATTATTGCAAGAGAGCAACACCAGTGATTGTCCCCAAAATAATCAGCACTGAAGGCTCATTGCTAATTCGTATAGGTACACTTAAAACAGGTTGCACAAGTGCAATCAGGTTCGGTTGTTCACCTTGTTCAGCAGGAGCAAGCTAGAGGGAGCACGTCCATCAGGAAAGTTTGTTTGATGGAGGGAGAAGATCCGTGTGGGCAACCTACAGCCTACAAGTGGAGGCAGTACACACCGTTTTCCCAAAGTCGTCACCTTCCTCGCCAAAGCACTGGCTCGCCTGGATGATCAGTTGATCACCCGCTGCTCCACATCGCATACCATCATTCCTTGCCGACGGCTATGTCCTTTTGAGCGCCCAGGGAGCAGCTTCCTCCCGGCTACGACCTTGTTAACACCAAATCGTCTCCTGAACCTTACCCACGCACCCAGCGCCGATACCGCAAGTCAGAGACGACACCAACCAGTCCGTCCAGTCCGCGATGACGCGGTCGCTGACAGTTGTGTCCTTGGCGAGCGCCCATGCCAGTAACTCCTTCTTGGCCGAACAGATACGAACATCGTAGACCCACCGCCCCGACGCGACGGAGCGAGATGACAACCATACGGGAAAGGGATCTCGCTGGCAAGATCGACGTGGGGGTGGCCTCTCCGAGCGGAGCACAGAGGGGAACTGTTGAAGGATCGGGGAGGGAGGCACGACAGGGACGCCAGAGATTGGATCTGCGCGACCTTGCAGCAGTTCTCGCAAGCTCGATGCCAATCTCGAGTTCAAGTACGTTGCCCTCGCCCGTGCCTCCTTCCCCAGCGGCGAGGCTCGGGTAAGAACCAGCGGAATTGGCGGCGGAGGGAAGTCTGGGTGAGGGGGAATACGCGAGGGACAAGAGAGCAGTTTCAGGACGGGACTGAATGGGGACACAGACGCAAAAATGGACGGACTCTATGCGGTGGTATAGCTCCGTAAATAGTTTGAAGTTCAGGGGCAATTATAAAGCGACGTATCATCATATTGTCGTCTTTGGCTTTAATAAGTAGTAAAGATATACAGACAATGTGAAGGACTTACTCTGCACAACAACGAATTAAACCAGCACAAGACAGTTCCGGAGACAGAAAACCCGCGACTCCTATAGTTCCGCCCACTTTTTTTTGAACATTAAAGGCCTCGAAAGGCCTGGAAGCTGTATTAATAACTCGGCGGGTACAAATTTACATTGAGGCTCCTCAGCACAAGGAAAATAAAAGATAAGGCCTCATAGTTTGCAAGACAGACCCTAAGACAAAACAGAGAAAAGCAATCTGGTCCTCGGTCTGCTCCGCCGCAACTGATCGACCTCCGTCGCCGGGCATCAGCACCTCCACCGGGGAACAAGCCACTTGGTGTAGAGCTGACGATGAATCCCAGCTTCAGGTCTCGGAAAATCCTCCGAATTGGCTCAAGCCTGGAGGAAAAGGATGCACAGGTGCTCTCACCTGAGCTCGGAGTGGCCTCTACGGCCGAGGATAGCGACGGCCAGAAACTGCCCTCGCTTGGAATCTTCGACGAAGAACACAGCTTCCCCGTGCTTGACCTCGCACGCCCGTCCCCCGCCTGCCAAATTCCAGATCGAAGGATGCCCTGCCCTCTCCCCACTTCATGTCTATCACCACGACCACAAGGAAAGGGAAGAGGGGCAAAACAAGTCCTCTCCTCAGGAATCAACACGCAGGACGACGACCACCATCCAATCAAAGCTGAGGAAGGCGCAGCGCGTCGTTCTTCCTACTCGCCGCCACGGCCGGCCAGGAAGAACTCCACGCCACCCCATGCGATGCATCTCCACTTCCCCCCGCTTCCACAGCCGGCCAGAAGGGGAGACACGACGCAGCACCTCTGCTCCACCAGAAGGTCAGCGACACCTTTATTTGCGGAGACCTTGGCCCTCCCCTCGCCGACGAGCTCCCACCATAGAAGCATGAACAGCTCAAGAAGGAGCACAACGCCCAGGATCCCACCGCAAGAATCCTGAAACCTGCTCCAAAACTCCACTAGGGGACAACTCCTACCACTAACTAACCTACAACTACGACCAGCACCTCCCCTCCACCAACCCTCACCGGCAAAGCCGGCGAGAGTGGCTTCGGTTTGGGCCGGAGCGACGAGGGAGCTCCTCAGGAACTGTAGCAGGGGATAAGGGAGAGGAGAAGAAAAAAGGGGGACCTACAGGACAGTCTGATGATCTCTACAGGCTGTGTGCTGCGAAGAAGGCCTCCAGGTCGGTATAGCAGCCCCGTGGGAGGGAACAACCTCCACCGCCAAAGACGGTAGCCGTCCGGAAGCAACAACGAGAGCTTACCTAGCCACTAGGAGACGGAGGGCGGTAACCGCATAGCCATCTAGAGGGCATCCTCCACCGCAAGGGAGGGTGCCGGCCGCACGTGATAGTAAGGACACACCAGGCCAGTGGCCCGCCCGGACCCCGGAAGGATCCGTAAAGTCCTCGCCCCCGCGCTATAGCACATAGTCCTGCCGCCACTACCCTCATGTTCTGCGCCCTAGGTCCGGCCGGGCAAGCCCGTGAAGCTCCCGCCGCCTTGCTGCAGCAGAAATGGCGTCAGTGCCGCCACCCTCGTCACGATCTCTACCTGAGTCCAAACAGAGTCGGCGCAACAGGACCCGCCCTAGCCTGTCCTGGCCCAGATCGAGGTCCCCGTCACTGCCGCCTGCACCACCAACTGGCAGCATCCGCCGCCTCGCCGCCACCTGTATCTCGCCGGAGCACCGCCGAGACGGCCCTCTCGAGCGGAGCAAATCGGCCAGGGAATGAGTGTGGTACCGCTGCCTCCCGAAGGAGACCAGGCCAGCCGCAGCTGGGCCCAGCGGTCGAAGTCCTGCAAGCCCAGATTGAGCCTAGATGGGCCTAGATCTGGGCCACAGCGACTCAAACCACAGCCTGCCGCGCCGCCCCCCAGCAGCCGCCGCAGCCAGCCGTGCCGCACCACAACACATCGCCGCCGCGCAGCCATGCTCGTCACCCGCCCTGAGCTCTGCCTGCTGGACGCGCTGCCTCCTGCAAGACCAGTCCCGTGCGGGCCCTCATGCACCAAGGAGAAGCAGTCCCGCCGCTGGCAGCACCGCCCATGGGCTTTGCCCCGGCGGCGGCAGGGGGAGGGGAGGACGAGGGGAGCGAGGGGACAGCGAGGGAGGGCGCGTATCCGTCGCCCGCGGGAGGCAACGAGGGACGCAAGGCGTTTTTTCTGGATAGGATAATGTTTGACTCCATTAATCTTACATCCGCAGCGCTTGTAGGCAAAGGCGAATATGCCATGGCTGCAGAAAACAAAACAACCCTAACTCTCAAAGCTAAAACCGCACATGAACTGGGCAGGTCGACCGAGGCCTTCCTATAAGACGGATCGCGGGGCAAGCAGGGAGGGGAGAGGGGACTTGGTGGCAGGGACGTATTCTATCCGAAAACGACGTAACAAAGGGACTCACCGCCGGATCACCAGCAAGAGAACTAAAACCCTAAAGCCTTGTTTACTTCTAGGGTATTTGTGAAGGGAATATGCCCGAGAGGCAATAATAAAGTGGTTATTATCGTATTCCTTTTTTATCATAAATGTTTATTTTGCATGCTATAATTGTATTAATACGGAAACGTTAATACATGTGTGTTTAATAAACAAAAAGGAAGTTCCTAGTTATGCCTCTCTTATAAACTAGCTCGTTGATTAACAAGATGATCAAAGTTTCCTGATCATGGACATTGGATGTTGTTAATAACGAGGTCACAACATTAGTGTAATGATGTGATGAACATTCATCCGAAGTATAGCATTGCGATCAAAGTCATTGAGTTTATATTGCTATAACAACTTACGAAGTTATCCTAATCCTTAGACCATGAGATCATGTCAATCACTAACACCGGAAGAGTTTCTTGTTGACATCAAACGTCACACCGTAATTGGGTGATTATAAAGATGGCTTCAAAACTACTAAACTGTTATGTTGAGACCCATGGATCGAGAGTGGAATTTGTTCATCTCGATGACGGATAGATATGCTCTGGGCCCTCTCGGTGATATCACATTGATTAGCTTGCAAGCAAGTGATTTGATCACTAGAATGTTATATCACGGGAACGAGAAAAGAGTGCATGTCGGTAACGAGATCAAACTAGGTATGGAGATACCGATGATCGAATCTCGGACATGTAATATATCGTGAAACAAAGGGATTAAGATACTAGCATAAAAGGTTCACACGATCATAGAAGTCATCGTTGAATGTGTGGGAGTCAGTATGGATCTCCAGGTCCCGCTACTGATTATTGATCGGAGAAGGGTCTCGATCATGTCCGCATTATTCGCGAACCGTAGGGTGACACACTTAAGGGATACCGACACCATTCGGAGCAAATGATATTTCAGAAAAGAAAAGGAAAGCGCAGGAATTTATTTCACTAGACACCGAAACTGTTTCGGTTGAAATTGCTGAAACTAGTTCTGCATGTGAAATGGAATACTAGCAAGGGGTTTTATGTGAATGTTTGTTAATTAAAGTAATTAAAAAAATTCTGAATAAATAAATAAAAGAGTTTTATTTAAATGAGAGCTTGCATTAAATTTGGTGGAAATTTAATGCATGTGAGTGGATTTTTGAGTGGAGGCTCTTTTATGGGAGTGGAGGCTTTTCATTTTGAGTGGGAGCTCCACCCACATGAATGTGGGAGAGGTGGGGGCAGCCCCCATGGCTGGGCGCCATGCCCCTTGGGTGCCCCCCTCTCCCCTATAAAAGGCCCCCCTCTCATCCTCTCAAAGCACACCTCCTCGCGAAGGATCTCTCTCCCCCCTTTAGAATTTCCCCATGGTCTCGGATCAGCGAGATACATGTTCCCGATGGCTTTTTCTGGAAGGATTTGTTGCTTCCGCTGCTTCGCTGGAGCGAGGGCGCGGAGGTTGTCGGGGTACCCGTACGTGTGTGCGATCACGGATGCACCACTTCTTTGAGGTGCTGGACTTGATCGTGCTGGACCGGCTGGACCAGGCGGACTTCATCACGATCTTGAGATCGGCAAGCGTTCGTCTACATCATCCACGAGTACAACCTCGTTAACGCTATTCGGTCTTCAAGGGTATGTATTCTATGGATGTATATCCACCCGTTTCTTGTATCTAGTAGATAGATCTTGGTACTTAGATGTTCCCATCGTAGGAAAATTTTTGTTTTCTATGCTACGAACCCTAAAGTGGTATCAGAGCCGGATCTATGCGTAGATGCTTTACACGGGTAGTACACATATGAGTATGTGGGCGATGATGATCATTTTATTGCTTCTTAGTCGTACTTTGGATATTGGTGGCATAGTGGGATGAAGCGGCCCGGACAAACTTTACATGTCCTCGCACATGAGACCTGTTCCACGCTTGACATGCAACTAGTTTGCATAAGTGGCTTGTGGGTGTCTGTCTCTCCTACTACAGTCAATATCTAATTTGCAACGAGTTGTCAACAATTTGGTTATCCTCGTTGTGTTTCATGTTCGTAGGTAAGAACGGTTCTATCTCGAAAGCCCTAAGCCACGTAAAATTTACAATGGATAAATTAGAGGCGTCTAGTTTAGATTGTTGCTGGGCTAGTGTTATGATATGGTGATGTTGTAAGTAGAAGTATGAGATGATACTCTTACAACATACATAACGTGTAAACTCCATAGACCTTGGATTTACACATAAAGGTATGATAGTGATCATACCACGATGCACATGATAGAGATCATATGCGGGAACCATATCATTCCACTACTAAACATGTGATGTTTGATAGCATCTTATATTGCTTGTTTGGCGTTTTATTAGCATAATAAGATGATCCCTCATTTTGATATCAAGATAAAAAATGTGTTCTTCCTTAAGTATGCACCGACAATGTTTCGTCGATTCAAGGCATCACGTGATGATCGGGTGTACTTGAATCCACGAGCATATCTCGGGTGTAAGACAGTTACACACGCGAATACTAAGGTTCTTACTTGGAGAGCCTAGCATGTACAGACATGGCCTCGGAACACGGACCGAAAGGTTAAGCATGAGTCATATAGTAGATATGATGCCCATTTGATGCTCGCCTTTGAAGCTACACCGACTCACGTGATGATCGGACTTGGTGTAGTGGATTTGGTTCATGTAATCACCAAAAAGACACGAGGGATGTCGTTTTTGAGTGGGAGTTCATTTCTAAATTGGATTAGTAGAACTCAATTTATCATAAATTAAATCAAAGTGAATTTGCATAATTTGTTGTAGTCATTGGCATTCGTTCACCACCTTATGCATAGTTGTAATTGAGATAATAGAACTATAGAATTCTGGATATATACTTTACGAACTGGTATCGTATTGTGTTGAGTGTCCATCTAAAGTTTAAAGTCCTATTGCAAACTTTCAGCAAACTCTGTTTACTCCGTGAAATTTAATAATTGGTATTAAATCGAGAGTAACAATTCCAGTGTTAGTATCTTAAGTATCATATTTGCCTCTATGATTCTTGATTGTTTTAATATCAAGTTTACCTAGGAGCTGAAAGAATTGTTTCAGAAACCATCATGTGTGGCAGATATAACCATATATGAAACAATATTTTGGTTGCAATATGATAGAGTATAATATATGTGCTCATATTGGATGAGAATTTATAAAGGTTGGAGATGCTAGACATCCTAATCATCCAAAAGGGTTTTGGAAAGTAATGTTATACTCACGATTCACCTTTATAACCTACAGTAGCTGGATCATGAAAGTCGTCATGATAAGGATGAATAGAAGATGTATGTAAAATGTTTACTACACTAAAATATTACTAAAGAATGGATTTTGAAAGAATACCGATCATTTTGATGATGGTGATCTACTTCAAAGTGCAAGTCCAAAGGTATTATTATTTTGAATATACACGCTTTGGACTATGTGTCATGTATATGGCGCCACTTTTGATGATTGATAGATTCTTTTAAAAAGGAAAAGGAAATGTTGAAAGAGAATCTATAAAATATATTTGGCAGAAAATAAAATATTAGAAATATCCAATTTAGGTATATGGAGGATATACATGTTATGGTTGTATTCTTTGCTTGTTAAATAATGTGGTTCTTGGCTATTGGATACCGAATTGGTTGGTATGAAATTTCATACAGAACGACGCAATTCATGAACTACAATGGCCTAAGTAACTAGCAAGAGAATATGTGATGATGTTCATCGAAAACAAACAAACCGTTGTTTGTATTTTTCGTTGACATCAAAGCTTGACTTCAAGATTTGTTTTAATAATTGTTATTTGAATCAGGTATTATGAGAACAAAGGTTGTTCAAATAATTATCGTATTCCATATAAGATGGATGATTTACAAATCTAGTTGAAGAAATCACATCCATAAAGCCTAATGCTAAAATGTCGCAAGACAAATGATTGAAAGATCATTTACGAAGTGACATCGCTGTTTAAATTATATTGGAAAGAAAACATGAAGAATCTCCATTTTCATGGATTTTTGGAGTCTTTGATTTGATCAAGTGACGCTTGTGAGACTTTCCTCGGGATAAATTAAAACTTCGTTCAAAGGCCAAAGAAGAACGAACGACTAAAATATTAGAATTTATACATATCGATGTAGGTAGTCCATTATGTGTAGTCGTAAGCGATGGGTTTCAACTTCATATATTTTCTCTGGAAATTTGAGTGAATATTCACTTAATGAGAAAGAAGTGTGAAATATTTGAAAATGTTCAAAGACTTTCAAGATGAAGTGAAAATCATTGTGACAAGAAAATAAATGGTTTATGATTTTATCATAAGGGATTTATTTGAGTTACAAGTGTAACAAGAAAAATAAATGAATTATGATTTATCATAAAGGGATTTATTTGAGTTGCAAGTTTAGCAAAACACCTAGATTTACATTTCCCGAAACACCATAGGAGTATGGAGTGTTTGAGATTTGTAATGAAACCTTGTTTGACATGGTTGGATCAAAGGTGTTATTTATAAAACTGCCATTATGTTTTAAAAATATTAAAGCTTTAGAGACTACCGCTTTTACACTTAAAAGAGCTCCATCTTGATCCATTGAAATGACATCATATGAGTTATGGTTTGGGGTAAAACCCAAGTTGTCATTTCTTAAATTTTTGTATGCTAAACATAAGTAAGATGTTTACAACCGAAGTCGGATAAGCATGTCTTTGTAGGTTATTTCGAATAACAATTGGGTATTCCTCCATAACACCGAGGACAAAAGGGTTTGTCGCTTGAAACGTGAAGTTTCTTGAAAAAGGAATTTTTTCATAAAAGTTAAGTGAGAGGACAATAGAACTTTGATAAGGTTAATGAACCTTAGCTAAATGTGCTGAGTTGCGCAGGGCCGGAAATCGTTCCGAAGGCTGCCATAATGCTCATAGCTTATGTGCCTCAAAGGTTGTGGTCACGGAGATCTAAGTTCCTATTGAACCAAGTAGGTCGGTTAAACAATCAAATGCTAAGATTTGAGAGTAAATCATTATTGTTTGACAGTGATGAACCGAATACATACAAAGAAGCGATGATGGGCCCTGACTCCATCAAATGGCTTGAAGCCATAAAATCCGTAATAGTTCCATATACGAGAAATCAAGTTTTGAACTTGGAAGACCCTCCGGGAAGGTGTAAAAACCTATCTGTCATATTTGGATCTATAAATAAACAGACATGGATGTCTCACATCTATGAAATATTCGACATGTCGTAAAGTATTTTATGACAATGTTCAAAGGAGTTGACTATGACAAGATTGGATCTTTCATAACGATATTTAGTCTGGATGGATTAAAGTAGCAACCACTACATATAATTTGGTATATGGTAGATGAATAAAGAAAACAAAATTCTTCTAATAGAATGGTTACCTAGGACGTGTACATGACACGGTCCAAAGGGTTTTGTTAAATTCAAAGGATGCTAAAAGGGCATGCAAACTTCAATGGTTGAAGTAAGCATTGCGGAGTTGGAATCTTCACCATGATGAAAAAGGAGTTTTTCATCAGGAGACGATGAAGATGCTTGCATTTGCAAGAAATTAAGTGGGAGCGCTAAGAAATATTTCTAATGCATTATGTGGAGGACATGTGGTTGATTAGAAATGATGTATCTTTTATTGACAAAGGTTAAGAATTTCATTTCGATGAAATACTTAGGCAAAACCCGAATATTTAGCATGAATGTCTATAGTGGATAGACTGTGACGCTAATATGGTTGTGCCAAACGTACATATATGAGATATTGAAGGAGTTCAATATAGAAACAACAAGAAAAGGTTCTTGTCGCATGGAAAAGGAATTGAATCAAGATTCAAGTGTATCGATACTTGATAAGTGAAACAAGATTCAAGTGCCTTGACACTTGATGAGTGAAATCACGAGAATCTTTTGATCAATCATACCATGATATGTACACATCCAGATATGTCCTATGTTCTAAGTGTTATGAGCATATACCAGAACGAATCATAAAATGATCATTGAACAATAGTAAGGATATTCTTATGATCTTTTGGAAGAACTAAGAATATATTTGTGTAGAGGTGACAAACAATTACAAATAGTTCATTGTAAAGCGTTACATTGATACTAGTTTTGTCACAAGATACAAACTAAGTTTATCTCAATTTAAACTATGAGTGGCACAATGAAATGGAAAGAAGTTTTCATGATGGATTTGGATGTATTCCAAAGTTAAGACATTGTGACGGATACTACAACAAAAGGCTAAGTATATGACTGCTATAGTAGCAGCAAAGGAGGGAATTTGTGTCAAGTAGTTTGTTATCAAACTAAGGTGTGGTTCGCAACGGGCTAACACTAAAGATATATTGTATGACAATAGTATCGACATGGTTTAACCCCAAGGAACTAAAGGTCTCACCAAAAGACCAAATTTATACAATGCCATCTCATTGGAGAATGAGTGATGCGTGGAGACGCAAAGACATGTAAATACACACGGACCTGAAAGTGTCAGATCCGTAGATTATGTTAACCACTTGTAATTGCATATGTGGAACACCAGAAAGCCATAGGTGTTCAATACGCAAAGTTTTTAAACTAGATTATTGTCTCTAGTGCAAGTGGGAGACTGAAGGGAATATGCCCGAGAGGCAATAATAAAGTGGTTATTATCGTATTCCTTATTTATGATAAATGTTTATTTTGCATGCTATAATTGTATTAATACGGAAACGTTAATACATGTATGTTTAATAAACAAAAAGGAAGTTCCTAGTTATGCCTCTCTTATAAACTAGCTCGTTGATTAACAAGATGATCAAAGTTTCCTGATCATGGACATTGGATGTTGTTAATAACGATGTCACAACATTAGTGTAATGATGTGATGAACATTCATCCGAAGTATAGCATTACGATCAAAGTCATTGAGTTTATATTGCTATAACAACTTACGAAGTGATCCTAATCCTTAGACCATGAGATCATGTCAATCACTAACACCAGAAGAGTTTCTTGTTGACATCAAACGTCACACCGTAATTGGGTGATTATAAAGATGGCTTCAAAACTACTAAACTGTTATGTTGAGACCCATGGATCGAGAGTGGAATTTGTTCATCCCGATGACTGATAGATATGCTCTGGGCCCTCTCGGTGATATCACATTGATTAGCTTGCAAGCAAGTGATTTGATCACTAGAATGTTATATCACGGGAACGAGAAAAGAGTGCATGTCGGTAACAAGATCAAACTAGGTATGGAGATACCGATGATCGAATCTCGAACATGTAATATATCGTGAAACAAAGGGATTAAGATACTAGCGTAAAAGGTTCACACGATCATAGAAGTCATCGTTGAATGTGTGGGAGTCAGTATGGATCTCCAGGTCCCGCTACTGATTATTGATCGGAGAAGGGTCTCGATCATGTCCGCATTATTCGCGAACCGTAGGGTGACACACTTAAGGGATACCGACACCATTCGGAGAAAATGATATTTCAGAAAAGAAAAGGAAAGCGTAGGAATTTATTTCACTAGACACCGGAACTGTTTCGGTTGAAATTGCTGAAACTGGTTCTGCCTGTGAAATGGAATACTAGCAAGGGGTTTTATGTGAATTTTTGTTAATTAAAGTAATTAAAAAAATTCTGAATAAATAAATAAAAGAGTTTTATTTAAATGAGAGCTTGCATTAAATTTGGTGGAAATTTAATGCATGTGAGTGGATTTTTGAGTGGAGGCTCTTTTATGGGAGTGGAGGCTTTTCATTTTGAGTGGGAGCTCCACCCACATGAATGTGGGAGAGGTGGGGGCAGCCCCCATGGCTGGGCGCCATGCCCCTTTGGTGCCCCCCTCTCCCCTATAAAAGGCCCCCCTCTCATCCTCTCAAAGCACACCTCCTCGCGAAGGATCTCTCTCCCCCTTTAGAATTTCCCCATGGTCTCGGATCAGCGAGATACATATTCCCGGTGGCTTTTTCTGGAAGGATTTGTT
Organism: Avena sativa; assembly: GCA_916181665.1. NCBI lineage: Eukaryota > Viridiplantae > Streptophyta > Magnoliopsida > Poales > Poaceae > Avena > Avena sativa. The sequence goes on from OV702284.1 coordinate 386,306,837, forward strand.
GCTTCCGCTGCTTCGCTGGAGCGAGGGCGCGGAGGTTGTCGGGGTACCCGTACGTGTGTGCGATCACGGATGCACCACTGCTTTGAGGTGCTGGACTTGATCGTGCTGGACCGGCTGGACCAGACGGACTTCATCACGATCTTGAGATCGGCAAGCGTTCGTCTACATCATCCATGAGTACAACCTCGTTAACGCTATTCGGTCTTCGAGGGTATGTATTATATGGATGTATATCCACCCGTTTCTTGTATCTAGTAGATAGATCTTGGTACTTAGATGTTCCCATCGTAGGAAATTTTTTGTTTTCTATGCTGCGAACCCTACAATTTGAGGGGATGGGAATACATTATTTCGTATCCCCGAATTTCCTCGATAGGCTGTTTACTAGGCCGGGTTTGGAGGGGATAATCCCAGAATATCCCCACAAATCCCCTCCACACTATTTTATTTCTGGCTAGATTAAAAACTCTCCATCCTGGTAGAGTATTTTTAGAGAAGGGGATTTTAGAGTATTAGATGAATACCAAATCCCCGCATATCCCCACATCTTTTGGGGATAAAAATACCGGAGAAGTAAACAAGGCCTAACGAGCGGGAGTTCCAACATATTTGACTTGACATTTCTCTGCGTATATAATCTAATCGATATACAACCTAGAATGAACAAAGGGGCTGAATCCACGACATCCAGGTGTATGTTCTGGGCTAGGCCCGATAGTGGTAGCGGCAGCTACTAGAGAAGAGAAAGGCAGCCGAAGAAGATAGCGACGCAGCCGTACTCAGCGAAGACGGGGACGACGCGGCTGGCCGTGGCGCCCGTGATACCTCCAATTTGCATCACCATTCTATATCATAATTTGGCTCTATTCATTGATAAATGTCTTATTATGAGGTGTTATTTATGTCTTTTCCTCTGTTTTAGTATGTTGGATGATTCTTGGAGGACGGACTGCCGGAGTTAGGTTTCTGATGGAAAAAGAGGTGTTTTGATGCAATTTCACGAAGATCAGAAAAATACCAGAAAAATATTGGAAAATTATATTTTCCCAGAAGACGAAGCAAGCCAGAAGGGGAGGCGTAGCTGGGCCACAGGGGGCCCAAACCCGCCTAGGCGCGGGTTCCCCCTGGGCCGCGCCTAGGGCAGGTGTGGCCCACCTGGCCGGCCTCCGACTCTGCCCTCTCGCCTATAACTTCCTCCTGGAACCCTAACACTAGGGGAGGGACCACAGAAAGATTTCCGCCGCATCTGTGGGGCAAAAAACACCGAGAGAGAAAGAGCTCTCCGGTAGACAGATTTATGTCGGGGAAATTCCTTCCTGGAGAGGGGAGATCGTCGCCATCAACACCTTCATCAAGCTAGGCTTCATCGGGATCATCATCATCATCCACACCATCATCTCCACCAGTACCATCATCACCACTCCATCCCGCTGTAACAATCGTGTTGGATCTTGCATAGTTCTTAGGGGAAACTTTCCCGGTGTTGATTACTATTGTAGTTGATGCTTGTGAGTGGAACCATTGGATTGTTGTTTATGTTCAGATTGATATCCATCACCATGATCTTTGATCTTGATCCATATGATGTCTTGTGAGTAGTTCGTCTAGTTCTTGAGGACATGGGTGAAGTCATGTTGTTAGTAGTGGATTTGTGTTGAGTTATTATTTAATGGTTTAGTATTTAAGTTGTGGTGCTATTCTTCTAGTGGTGTCATATGAACGTCGACTACATGATACTTCACCATTTATGGGACTAGGGGAATGCATTGTGTATTTGGCTACTAATTGTGGGGTTGCCGGAGTGACAGAAACCCGAACCCCCGTTAGGACACCTTTGCACAAGGGAGTGTAGGATCTCAGAGTTTAAGGTTGTGGTTAGGTTTATATCTTAATTAATTTCCTGTAGTTGCGGATGCTTGTAGGGGCTTTAATCACAAGTATGTATTAGTCCAAGTAAGGTCGGTACATTAGCACACACCCACACAACACTTACAACACCAAAGAAGAGTACTCAGTTATTTGAAGCGAAATCATTTGACAGAATTCCCATGTGTCCTCGAGAATGTTTGGTTCTTATAAGTATTTCCACCGGCTTGTCCTTTGCTAAGAAAGGATTGGGCACTTGCTGCACTTGTTAGTTCTCTTTATTACTTGCACCTTGTTTTGTTGCTTTATCAGAAAACCCCTAAAAATCCGTTTGCTAAGTATTTACAGTGATTTCCTGCTCCATACCACTAGTCAACACCTTCTGCTCCTTGTTGGGATTGACACTCCTATTTATCAAAAGTATTGCGATACACCCCATAAACTTGTGGGTCATCAAGACTATTTTCTGGCGCCGTTGTTGGGGAGTGAAGAGCTATTGAAGAGTGGAACTGGTAAAGGAAACTTCTACTATGAGTATTGCTTTTTGTTTCTGTTTGCTACTTTGTTTCCAATATGGATAACCCACTTGGTTTTTTGTTTGGGAAAACTACTATCACTGTTAGGGTAGTAGATGAACCACCACTTGTTGAGATAGATCCTTTTAAGATACCTACAAGTATTTTTGATCGTGTTATGGATAATTATTATTTTAGGGATGGAACTGTTCATCCTGGTGATCATTTGCTTTTTATCCATGAATTATGCGGGTTGTTTAAGTGTGCAGGTATCACAACTGAACAGGTGAAGAAGAAGTTACTCTCTATATCCTTGAAAGGGAGAGCTGAAGAATGGTATAAGCTGCTGAAGAATGGGCAATCCATGGAATGGGAGGAAATGGCATCTCTCTTTTATTCTAAATTATATTATCCCAGTGAGATTCATAAGGATAGAAATCTGATATATAACTTTTGGCCTCGTGATGGAGAGAGTACATCTCAAGCTTGGGGGAGATTGAAGTTACTAATGCTTAAATGTCCTATTCATGAACTCCCTAACAATATTATTATCAATAATTTTTATGCCAGGCTTTCTCTTCATGATAACGATTTACTAGATGCTTCTTGTGCTGGATCATTCACACGTATGAAGGAAGAAGCTAAGGGTGTGTTCGGCAACTCCCTGACTTCCAGCTTCCCAAAAATCCACCGCGGAGCAGCACCAAACGCCCCAGCTCCATGGAGTCAGATCAGAGAAGCCAAGCCAATTTCCTTTATAAAACGCAGAGCACCACATCTAGGGATTCCTGGATCGGCAAAACCCGGAGCGATGACTATTTATAAGATTTTGCCACCGCCTAGTAAAAAGAACCCTTTTGCCCTTCTCCACAATCCCCATCGACCACGACTCCCTGGTGAACCCACACGAGCCCTCACTGCCGTGGAGAAATGGAGCCCGTGACCTTTCCACCGCCTCTGCCCGAGCTCACCCGCGCCACTGTCGGAGGCCTCTCCATCGGCAAGCACGAGTTCGCATCCTCTTCCTCAGCTCTAGACTCCTCCCGACCCTGCCCTTCCCCACATCCGGCTGCCGCCTGCATCTCGGACCCAAGGCCACCTCTTCTCAGGCTATGCCTTGAGTTCCGCACGGCAATCAGCAACAGCGACAGTGGCAAATGATAGTTTCTTAGCGGTTTTCTGGTCGGCATCGTCTTCCTCAATCTTGGGCATATTGATTTCTGTTCTCAAAAATAAAGGAATGAACCCAAATCGGCTCGATTTGACGTCCACTATGAAGCCTGATTCAATTCCTCACATGGGAAGGATCCCCTCCTTCTTTCTAATCGATCATCTCTTCCAATTTCAGCAATTGGTGGCCGTGGGCATGATCCTCCGTTGAGCACAACCGCTGTTGTACTGTTTTTCTGGAACGTAATATTTCTAAGTAGGAGGTTGGGTGGACTCCATCGACTTGGGCTGCAAGATGCTGGTCCATCTAGCGTTGGAACGGGCCGAATCTGTTATACATGGGCTGCCAGCTCACCCGATATCAGAGAAGCTGTGCCGAACGTTTTTTTTAGCTCTGAATGGGAAGATGGAATTGGTATCGTGGAGCCATATCTGAGGATTTCTAGAAGCTAGGTAGTTTCCGAACACGCCCTAAATGGGATCTACTAGACCGTATTCAAGAGAACATTGAAGCTTGGGAGAAGACAAAGGAAGAAAGTCAGGTATAAACTATGATTATGAATGCATTAAATCCTTTATGGGAACTGACGACTTTCGTTATATTAGTAATGAGTTTGGTCTTGATTCCCAAAGTATTGCCAACTATTTTAAGGTCTTTGCCTCTTACATAGAAATTCCCAAGAAGAAGTGGAATAAGTACCATGCACCTTATAAAGATGTTGTTAGTCGTGTTCCTGTTAGAAGTACTGAAGTTTGTACTACTAATCATATTGTGCATGAACCTTATGTTGAGAAAATACCTTTTCTAGCTAAGGTAAAGGAGTATTCTATGATTATTAGTGCAAATAAAAAAGGTACTAAGAAAACTATGGAGCCTGATGAGCAATTGAATATTGAACCTGTGGTAGCTATTGTGAAAGACCCTGTCACTAGAAATATAGAGGATGACCATATTGTCTTCTGTGAAGACGCTTCTAATATTATCTCTCATCCTAGTAAGGCTAGAAAAGCTAGTATTCCCGCGTTTTCTGTTAAAATTGGTGATCATTGCTACTATGGTTTATGTGATATTGGTGCTAGTTCTAGTGCTATTCCTTATGAGATTTACAGGGAGATTATGAATGAAATTGGTCCTTGTGAGCTTGAGGACATTGATGTGGTTATTCACCTTGCAAATAAGGAAATCATTTGCCCCATTGGTAAAGAGATGTGGATGTTCTCTGTGGCAAGATTAAGTATCCTGCTGATTTTCTAGTACTTAATTTAGCAGCTAGTAAAACTTGCCCTATCATTTTTGGTAGACCTTTCTTGAACACTTGTGGAGCTATTATTGTTGGAATTATGCCCTAGAGTCAATAATAAAGATGTTATTATTATAATTCTTGTTCGTGATAAAGTTTATATTCCATGCTAGAATTGTATTAAGCGGAAACTTTGATACTTGTGTGGTTTATGAACAACACCGTGTCCCTAGTACGCCTCTATGGACTAGCTCATTGATTAATGATGGTTAAGGTTTCCTAACCATAGAAATGAGTTGTCGATTAATAATGAGATCATGTCATTAGGAGAATGATATGATGGACAGACCCAAATTAAGCAGAGCAATTAGATCGTGTCATCGTGTTCATCTTTGTGAAGCTTTTTACTATGTCAAGTATTGTATTCCTTAGACCATGAGATAATACAACTCCCTGGTATCGGAAGAAAGCTTTGAGGTCAAAAAACGTCATCCTATGTGAGGGTGATCATAAAGGTGTCTCTCAGGTGATCGGGAAGTACTTGTTGGGTTGTATGTATCGAGATGGAATTTTTCCCTCCCGAGTCGGAGAGATATACTTCGGGCCCACTCGGTAATCGATATCAACACCGGTTGCAAGCACGTGGTTAAGGAGTTAATCACAAAGTGATATCGGATTATGGAACGAGTAAAGTACTTGCTGTGAACGAGATTGAACTAGGTATGCCAATACCAACGATTGAATCTCGGGCAAGTAAAATATTGCGTGACGAAGGGAATACATATATGGGATTAATTGAATCCTGGCATCGTGGTTCATCCGATATGATCATTGATGAATGTGTGGGAGTCAATATGGGTTTCCAGATCCCGCTGTTGATTATTGATAGAAGATCATGTCTGCATATTCTCGAACCCGTAGGGTCACACACTTAACGTGCATCGACGCTAGGATAGAATTGATGATTGGTTTATGAGTTTTTGTTCGGAGTCTCGGATGAGATCCAGGACATCACGAGAGGTTCCGTAATAGTCCGGAGAATAAGATTCATATAAAGGAAAGCAGTTTTTGGATTTTGGAATTGTTTCAGAGTTTATTGGTATTGTACCGGAAGGTTCTAGAAGGTTCCGGAGTGGGACCAACATGGGCCCACTTGTCGGAGGCCTGTGTGGGCCTAAGGGGAAGTGCCCTGGCCACTTTGGGCCAGGGGCACAAGGCCCCTAAGGCCCAGCCGGCCAGCCCTAGGGGAAACCCTAGGGGGACCTTCTAGAAGAGGGGGGAGACTTGCCCCCCACTCCACCCCTTGGGCCGCCGACCTAGGGCTTGGAGGAGGGGTAAAGGGGGGCCGGCAAGACCCCTATATAAGGAGGGCAGGGGCGCAGCCTCCCCCCACTCCTCCAACCCTAGCCGCCGTCCTGCTGCCCCTCCACCTCTCTCTCTCCCGACTGCGCGTAGGCGAAGCCCTGCCGCAGAAACTCTCCACCATAGCACCACGGCGTCGTGCTGTAGATCCAATCCATCTCTCCACCCTACTTTCTGGACCAAGGAAGGAGGAGACGTTGCGGTACCGTACGTGTGCATCTCTCGGAGGCGCCTCCACTTGCGGCGTAGGATCGGATCGTATCGCGAGGAGGAGACGGCGAGTACGGCTACATCAACCACGTTCTGTTGAACGTTTCCGCTGTGCGATTTCTTCAAGGGTATGAAGATCTCATCTATCTCTCTCGTTGATTGCATCTCCTAGATTAGATCTTGGCTTTCTTGTTCGCATCCGTAGAATTTTTTTGATTTACTATGCTGTGAAACCCTTCAGTGGTATCAGAGCTAGATCTATGTGTAGATGTGTTTCACGAGTAGAACGCAACATTCTTGTTGCGGGCGTTGATGTTTTCTGATGCAAGCCTCTTGTTGTGTATTTCTTATGGCGCGGCATAGTGATATCGAAGCGGTCCAGGCCAACTTTACGCGACCTCGTTCGCGAGACCGGCTCCGCACTTGAAGTGTGGCTTGTTCCACACATGCGGTTGGTGGATGCCATTTTCTCTCACTATAGTAGTCATGGGATTTACAACGGATGTTAGCAACCATAATATCACCATTGTGGCTTTCCGTAGGTAAGAATCGTTCTTAGCTTGTTACTCCCATAAGCCACGTAAAACATGCAACAACAAAGTAGAGGCGTCTAACTTGTTCTTGCAGGGAGTGTTTTGTGATATGGTATGGCCCAAGACATGATGTGTATGAATTGAGATGTATGCAATGATCATGTTTTGTAATATTTCACGACTTGCATGTCAATGAGTTCACAACCGGCAGGAGCCGCATGGTTGTCTTTATAATTGTGTATGACATGCGTGTCAACTTCTTATACTCCATGTAATAGCTTTACTTTATCGCTAAGTAGTTAGCAATAGTTGTAGTTGCTATTCGTGGTGGAGGCAATCATGGTGGAGTGATGGAGATCGTGCTGGCGCGCACAAGATGGAGATCTTTTCGCGGAGATTGGCTATACCATGTCACATAAAATTATATGCATGTGACGTTTATCCTTTTATGTATCTTATTATGCTTAGATCGCGACGGTAGCATTATAAGATGATTCCTCACTTAAAGATCAAGATAAAATTGTGTTCTCCCCATGTATGCACCGTTGCGAAAGTTCGTCGTTTTCAAGCACCTCGTGATGATCGGGTGCTATAAACTCTACATTCACATACAACGGGTGCAAGCCAGTTTTGCACACGCGGAAATACTTGGGTTTGACTTGACGAGCCTAGGATGTACAGACATGGCCTCAGAACACACGAACCGAAAGGTTAAACATGAGTCATATGAATGATATGATCGACACTTTGTTGTCCACCATTCAAACCACATCTCTTCTCGTGAAGATCGGATTAGGTGTGGTGAATTTGGATCGTGTTCACTAAACAACTTGAGGGATGTTGAATTTAGTGGGAGGTCATCTAGTAATTTGATTAAATTGAACTAGTTATCATGAACATAGTCTAAATTGTATTTGCAAATTTTGTAGATCAAATGGCTAAGTCCAACTTCAACTTCAACGTTTTTGCTGAGAAAGAAAAGCTTAAGAACAATGGGTCTAACTTCACCAACTGGTTCCACAATCTGAGAATCATTCTCGCTGGCGGACAAAAAGACTATGTACTTGAGAAAGCGCTAGGTGACGCCCCTGCTATTGATGCGCCGGCTGATGAAAAAGTTGTTTATCAGTCACGCAAAGATGATTATGGAGTGATTAAGAGTACCATGTTGTTTGCTATGGAACCGGAACTTCAAAATCGTTTTGAGGAGTTCGCCGGGCCTTTTGAGATTCTTGAGGAACTGAAAACCATGTTTCAGACTCAGGCCCTTTCTGAGAGATATGAGATCTCTGAGAAGTTCTTTAACTGCAAGATGGAGGAAGGGAGTTCCGTTAGTGAGCACGCCATTAAGATGTCGGGCTACACTCAACGTATTGAGCAACTGGACTGCAAGATTCCAGAAGAGCTCAAGATTGACAGAGTTCTGCAATCACTCCCTCCTAGCTACAAAGGTTTTGTAGTTACTCACAATCAAATTGGTTCCACTGATACGATCACTGAGCTCTTCGCTAAGCTGAAAGCTGCGGAGGTGGATATCAAGAAATATAATCATGTGTTGATGGTCAACAAGACCCCTAGCTTTAAGAAAGTTAAGGGTGCAAAGAAATCCTTCAATAAAGGCAGCGGCAAGCGCGTTGCCCCTGCTGAGAAGAAGCTCAAGTCTGGACCTAAGCCGGACACTGAGTGCTTCTATTGCAAGGACAAGGGTCACTGGAAGCGCAACTGTCCCAAGTACTTAGAGGACAAGAAGGCTAGCACCATTAAAGGTATATTTGATATACATGTTATTGATGTTTACCTTACTAGCGCTCGTTGTAGTGCCTGGGTATATGATACTGGTTCAGTTGCTAATATTTGTAACTCGAAACAGGAGCTATAGAATAGACGGCGACTAGCAAGGGATGAGGTGACGATGCGCGTTGGCAATGGATCAAAAGTTGATGTGATGGCCGTCGGCACGCTCTCCTTAGTTTTACCTTCGGGATTAGTTTTAAACCTTAATAAGTGTTATTATGTGCCTGCGTTGAGCATGAACATTATATCTAGATCGTGTTTATTGCAAGACGGTTATTCATTTAAATCAGATAATAATGGTTGTTATATTTATATGAATAACATCTTTTATGGTCATGCACCTGTTGTGAATGGTTTATTTCTTCTGAATCTCGAACGCAATGAAACGCACATCCATAACATTGAGGCTAAGAGATGCAAAGTAGATAGTGATAATCCAACTTATTTGTGGCACTGCCGTCTAGGTCATATTGGTGTAAAACGCATGAAGCAACTCCATTCTGATGGACTTTTGGAGTCTCTTGATTTTGAATCATTTGACACGTGCGAGTCGTGCCTCATGGGCAATATGATCAAAACCCCGTTCTCTGGAATAATGGAGCGAGCAACGGACTTATTGGAATCATACATACCGATGTATGCGGACCAATGAGTGTTTCGACGTGTGGTGGATATCGCTATTTTCTCACTTTTAATGATGACTTAAGTAGATATGGGTATATCTATTTGATGAAACATAAATCTGAAACGTTTGAAAAGTTCAAAGAATTTCAGAACGAAGTGGAAAACCATCGTAACAGGAAAATTAAATTTCTACGATCCGATCGTGGAGGTGAATATTTGAGTTATGATTTTCTCACGCATCTTAAAGCAAGCGGAATCGTTTCGCAACTCACGCCACCCGGAACACCATAGCGCAATGGTGTGTCTGAACGCCAGAATCGAACTCTATTAGATATGGTGCGATCAAATGATGTCTCTTACAGATTTTCCGTTATCATTTTGGGGTTATGCATTAGAAACCGCTGCATTCACTTTAAATAGGGCACAATCTAAATCCGTTGAGAAGACACGGTATGAACTATGGTTTGGTGCTAAACCTATGTTGTCGTTTCTTAAAGTTTCGGGATGCGAAGCTTACGTCAAGAAGTTGATGCCGGACAAGCTCGAACCCAAAGCGGAGAAATGCGTCTTCATAGGATACCCTAAGGAAACGATTGGGTATACCTTCTACCACAGATCCGAAGGCAAAGTGTTTGTTGCAAAGAACGGATCCTTTCTTGAGAAGGAGTTTCTCTCGAAAGAAGTGAGTGGGAGGAAGGTAGAGCTAGACGAGGTTATTGAACCTTCTCTCGAGTTGGAGAGTAGCGCAGCACCTGAAATTGTTCTAGTGCCGTCTGCACCAACAAGAGAGGAAGCTAATGACGAGGATCATGAAACTTCAAACGATGCTACTACTGAAATTCGTAGGTCGACAAGGTCATGTGCCACTCCTGAATGGTACGACAACCCTGTCTTAACCGTCTTGTTGGTAGACAACAGTGAACCTGCGAACTATGAGGAAGCAATGATGAGCCCAGACTCTGAGAAATGGCTAGAGGCCATGAAATCTGAATTGGGATCCATGAGCGAAAACCAAGTATGGACTTTGGTGGACCCTCCTAGCGACCGTAAGGCCGTTGAGTGCAAATGGATTTTCAAGAAGGAAATGGACGCGGATGGCAATGTTACTGTCTATAAAGCTCGACTTGTCGCAAAAGGGTTTCGACAAGTTCAAGGTGTTGACTACGATGAGAATTTTTCTCCTGTAGCGATGTTTAAGTCCATTCGGATTTTATTAGCAATTGCTGCATTTCATGATTATGAAATATGGCAGATGGATGTCAAGACTGCGTTCCTCAATGGTAACATTGATGAAGAGCTGTATATGATGCAGCCCGAAGGTTTTGTAGATCCTAAGGATGCTAATAAGGTGTGCAAACTTCAGCGTTCCATTTATGGACTGAAGCAAGCATCTCGGAGTTGGAACCTTAGTTTTGATCAAGTGATCAAGAGTTTTGGATTTGTTCCAAATTGCTACGAAGCTTGTATCTACAAGAAAGTGCGTGGGAGCTCGGTGACATTTTTAGTACTATATGTGGATGACATATTGATTATTTGAAATGACATTGGTATGCTTAACGATGTGAAGAGTTATTTGAATAAATGTTTTTCAATGAAAGACCTAGGAGAAGCTGCTTATATATTAGGCATCAAAATCTATAGAGATAGACAAAGACGCCTAATAGCTTTAAGCCAAAGTACATATCTAGACAAAGTTTTGAAAAGGTTCAGAATGGATAAAGAAAAGAAAGGTTCATTGCCCATGTTGTCAGGTAAGATATTGAGCAAGGCTCAGTGTCCAGCTACGTCAAAAGATAGAGATACTATGAGCAAAGTGCCATATGCCTCGGCCATATGTTCTATCATGTATGCCATGCTATGTACTAGACCAGATGTGTTTAATGCTCTTAGTTTGATGAGCAGATACCAAAGTGATCCAGGAGTGGAACACTAGACAGCCGTAAAGAACATCCTAAAGTATTTAAATAGGACTAAAGAAATGGTCTTGGTCTATGGAGGTGATGAGCAGCTCGTCGTAAAAGGTTACGTTGACGCTAGTTTCGACACCGACCCAGATGATTCTAAATCTCAGACATGATACGTTTATATTTTGAATGGTGGAGCTTTGAGCTGGAGAAGCTGCAAGCAAAGCGTGATCGCGGGATATACAACAGAAGCGGAATACATGGCTGCTTCAAAAGCGTCAAGTGAAGAAGTTTGGATCAGGAACTTCATCACTGAGCTTGGTGTGGTTCCAAGTGCCTTGGACCCACTAGAGATATTGTGCGACAACACTGGCGCCATAGCACTGGCTAAGGAACCAAGATATCATCCAAAGACCAAGCACATCAACCGCCGTTTTCATATACTTCGAGATTATATAGCAGATGGAGATCTGAAGATTAGCAAAGTACATACGGATCTGAATGTCGCAGATCCGTTGACTAAACCTCTTCCACGAGCAAAACATGATCAGCACCTTAATGCCATGGGTGTTAGATTGTTGCCAGATGTAAACTAGATTATTGACTCTAGTGCAAGTGGGAGACTGTTGGAATTATGCCCTAGAGGCAATAATAAAGATGTTATTATTATAATTCTTGTTCGTGATAAAGTTTATATTCCATGCTAGAATTGTATTAAGCGGAAACTTTGATACTTGTGTGGTTTATGAACAACACTGTGTCCCTAGTACGCCTCTATGGACTAGCTCATTGATTAATGATGGTTAAGGTTTCTTAACCATAGACATGAGTTGTCGATTAATAATGAGATCATGTCATTAGGAGAATGATATGATGGACAAACCCAAATTAAGCAGAGCAATTAGATCGTGTCATCGTGTTCATCTTTGTGAAGCTTTTTCCTATGTCAAGTATTGTATTCCTTAGACCATGAGATAATACAACTCCCTGGTATCGGAATAAAGCTTTGAGGTCATCAAACGTCATCCTATGTGAGGGTGATCATAAAGGTGTCTCTCAGGTGATCGGAAAGTACTTGTTGGGTTGTATGTATCGAGATGGAATTTGTCCCTCCCGAGTCGGAGAGATATACTTCGGGCCCACTCGGTAATCGATATCAACACCGCTTGCAAGCACGTGGTTAAGGAGTTAATCACAAAGTGATATCGGATTACGAAATGAGTAAAGTACTTGCTGTGAACGAGATTGAAGTAGGTATGCCGATACCAACGATCAAATCTCGGGCAAGTAAAATATCGCGTGACGAAGGGAATACATATATGGGATTAATTGAATCCTGGCATCGTGGTTCATCCGATATGATCATCGATGAATGTGTGGAAGTCAATATGGGTTTCCAGATCACGCTGTTGATTATTGATAGAAGATCATGTCTGCATATTCTCGAACCCGTAGGGTCACACACTTAACATGCATCGACGCTATGATAGAATGGATGATTGGTTTATGAGTTTTTGTTCGGAGTGTCGGATGAGATCCAGGACATCACGAGAGGTTCCGGAATGGTCCGGAGAATAATATTCATATAAAGGAAAGCAGTTTTTGGATTTCGGAATCGTTTCGGAGTTTATTGGTATTGTACCGGAAGGTTCTAGAAGGTTCCGGAGTGGGACCAATATGGGCCCACTTGTCGGAGGCCTGCGTGGGCCTAAGGGGAAGTGCCCTGGCCACTTTGGGCCAGGGGCACAAGGCCCCTAAGGCCCAGCCGGCCAGCCCTAGGGGGACCTTCTAGAAGAGGGGGGAAGACTTGCCCCCCACTCCACCCCTTGGGCCGCCGCCCTAGGGCTTGGAGGAGGGGTCAAGGGGGGCGGCCAGCCCCCTATATAAGGAGGGCAGGGGCGCAGCCTCCCCCCACTCCTCCAACCCTAGCCGCCGTCCTGCTGCCCCTCTACCTCTCTCTCTCCCGACTGCGCGTAGGCGAAGCCCTGCCGCAGAAACTCTCCACCATAGCACCACGCCGTCGTGCTGCAGATCCAATCCATCTCTCCACCCTACTTGCTGGACCAAGGAAGGAGGATACGTTGCGGTACTGTACGTGTGCATCTCTCGGAGGTGCCGCCACTTGCAGCGTAGGATCGGATCAGATCGCGAGGAGGAGACGGCGAGTACGACTACATCAACCACGTTCTATTGAACGTTTCCGCTGTGCGATTTCTTCAAGGGTATGAAGATCGCATCTATCTCTCTCTTTGATTGCATCTCCTAGATTAGATCTTGGCTTTCTTGTTCGCATCCGTAGAATTTTTTTGATTTACTATGCTGCGAAACCCTTCAATTATAGATTGTAAAAAGGAAAAAGTTTTAACTAAGTTTAATGGAGATTCTTATGATTTTAACTTTTCCAAATTTGCTAAAGCTCCTTGTGAAAATAGCTTGCCTAATGAAGATTTCAGGATGGAACAACTTGCTTCTATTGATCCAGTTTATGACCTTGGACCTCTTTTTGGTGACTGTAAGTATGCTCATTCTAATGATAAAGTTGTTGCCAGTGACAGTTATATTGTCAACTTTATTGAAAGTGCTACTGAAATTTATTATGAGAGAAGGAAACATGGTTTTATGCATCTCGATAATGTTAAGTTTCCTCGTTTTATGTTAAAAGCTTTGAAGTTGCATTTGTTTTGTCTTCCTATGCTAGTGGCTTTTTGTTTCAACAATTTGTTTCCTCATGATACCCCCATGCAGAGGAAGTGGGTTAGACTCAAATGTGTTGGTTATTTGCTTCTTGATGCTCTCTTTCACTTCAAATATTTATCTCATTTGTGAGCATCTTTGAAACTTTCAAGCCTAACTTAAAGGCATTAAAGAAAAGTAATTTTGGGAGATAACCCAAGAGTATGGTTGAGTCTTGGCAGTTATTACCTCTGTAATAACCGCTCCTTACCCCTTTTTGTTTTGGTTTTTGTGTCAAGTTCTACTACATTTGGGAAGTAGAGGAGTTGTGAAAAGTGGTTGTCCTGGGAAAGATTTTTGTGCTGCATTGTAAAAATTCATGAGGGATCTCAGTACTTCAGCTGGAGCTGTATTTTTTTGAGCTTGTTCTCCAAGTTGTTACCCAACTTTCATTAGTATTGCACTTTTTGATTTGACCAACAGAATATTTTAGAAAAAATCAATCTTTACCTGCTGGTCTGTTTTGACAGATTTCTGCCATCATTTGCATTTGCCTCTTACACAAGCCTTTGTTTTGATGGATTTCAGTTGAAGTGTGAACCTAAAGATTTATTGTTTTTGCTTACACTAATGTTTCCCTTGAAGTTTGTGTATTACCTTGTGAAGAAAGGAATTTCCAGGAGAAGGAGGAAAGGAGTCTGTAGAGTTTGACTTTGAATAGGTAAAAGTGGTGAAAACAGAAGGTTCGTGAAAGCTTGATATTTTTATAATTTTGATGTTTTTATTATATACGGAAGGTTACGAAATGAAATAGAGGAGGAAACGGAGTCCGGGGTGGCTACACCCACCCTAGGCGTGGGCCCCAGCTGGCCGCGCCTGGAGGGGGTGTGAGCCCCCCGAGCTCCGTCTCCGCCTTGTTTTCGTATCAGTACCTTCCTTATGCTTCGAAACTTCGTAATATATAACTGATACGTCCAAAACGTATCTACTTTCTCGAACACTTTGGTATTGTTTCTCCTCTAAAATTGTGTGATTTGGATACAACTAACATGGACTAACGCTATTTTCAGCAGAATTACCTTGGTGTCTTGTTTTTGTGCAGAAAATGAACTATCAGGAAAAATCCCGGAAAATATGCCAAAAATTATATTTCACCAGAAGATCCACGGAGCCAGAAGACGAGACGGAGAAGGAGCCTGGGGGCCCACACCCATGCCAGGCGCGGGCCCACCACTGGCCGCGCCTGGGGGCTGCAGGCACCCCCTCGGCCTCCCTCTGCGCCTATAAGTTGCCTTTCGACCTAAAAAACAAGGGGGGTTCGATAGTTTTCCAGAAAGAGTTTCGCTCCGCCGCCGCCACCATAAACCAAGATTTGGATCTAGAAACTCCGTTCTGGCACCCTACCGGGATGGGGAATTTGGAGAGGATCATCGCCATCGTCATCACCAACGCATCTCCATCAACCACCGATGTTTCCCTCGTCCATGAGTGAGTAATCCCCCGCTGTAGGCTTGGGGATGGTAGTGTCGTGGTATTGCCAACGAGTACGCCATGGAGGGGTCCTCACAGTGCGTGTTTAGAGACGTGGGGTAAGGCAGACGGTTGACGGGTACGAGGTAACACAACTTACCCAGGTTCAGATCCCACAACGGTGGCGGAATCCTACTCCTGCTATAAATCACTATAAGGGCAATACGCCGAGTTACAGAGATAGGTTCGCTGTGCGAGGTTGTATGAGATTGTCTAAGTTATCGTGCCCTAAAGGTTCCCATAGGCCCGACTTATATAGTCGCCAGGTCCTAGGGTTACAGGGAAAAGTCCTAGCCGGACAAGTTACACAGTCCTACACCGTCTATCACTAGTCTTGTGTATCTTGTACTCCAAGGCTTCGGGTATGCTGGTGACTCCACCGTAGCCTTCCTTTATCCGGCATGGGCCTCCCTTCTGGATCCACCTAACTGGGCCGCCCAGCAGGCCACAGGCCATGCTACCGACTATGGGCCACCCGGGTTAGCCGGATAAGAGACATGCTATGAGGATACCCATATAGCATATCCCCAACAGTAGCCCCCGGAGAACTCCGAGATCTTGCGCCGTCTTGCCTCTTCCCGTGGAATGCTCCATCTAGATGGATGTCGGCAAATCGTCAAGCAATATCTTGTAGTCCTCCCTAAGAACCCTGCAAAGGTTTCTCCGTCTTCTATGAGTACGCCGGAGAAATGCTGAATCTTCCATCGTACTCTTCCGTAGTCGGATTAAATCTGTCCATGCCGGAATCTTCGACGGGACGGCTCATCTACCATGTCATTTATGACGACGTAGGCTGTAGTTCAGCGACGCCTTGTAACTCACACATGCAGAGAATGCAATCATATCCGATTTTCTCGCACGAGCGATACGAACCGTTGGCGGCGGCGGTTGGAGACGTGGCGAAATTACCGCGCACGTTCACGAACACGTCGTCTACGCGGCAACCGTCCGATTAGCTGCACGAATCTTGACGCAGAGTAAGATAAATAGTAACCGTGGGACACTTGCTACTTTTTCACCCCATTCTCTCGCGTCATCATCTTCTTCCTCCAGCCGCACGCCTTCTCGAGCTCTCCGCGGAAAACCTCGAAGAAACCCTAGCCCCTCTCTGCACCAGTCGCATCCTCCCAGTCCTCCATGGATAGTAGCAACTCATCCCCGTCGATGGCGGCGTCGAGCGAAGTCACGGCGAAGCTGGCGAGCTCCGTCGTCGTGCCCCTAGAGGGCCTGGTCATCCCTGCGTCGGAGGTGATTGAAACCACCGGCGGTGACCACAATCTGGCGGCGTTGGAGCCTCTAGAAGAGGAGCCAGACTCGCACAAGGGCGACTGGCCCGGCTCGGACATCACCGGCCGCGACATCCAAGAGATGGTCGCCGAAGGCTACCTTCCCGCGACGGAGGGGCTTGCCTGGCGGGCGGCGCCGGCCGGCGAGGTGACACCTTCTCCCCAAGCCAGAGAAAAGGTGTACCTCAAGGCTCAGCTGGTACGCGGCGTTTCTCTGCCCATCTCCCACTTCTTTGTGTCCGTCTTGAACCACTTCAAAGTCCAACCCCATAACCTCTCCCCCAATAGTATCTTAGTGCTTAGCAACTTCGCGTCACTTTGTGAGGGTTACCTAGGGATTAAGCCTAGGCTAGACTTGTTCGTGTACTTCTTCACCGTCAAACGTGAAGCCGGACATAGTAGGGAGGATCTTAGGAACTGCGGCACCATAAGCTTCAAGATCCGACCTGGCCGGCGGTTCCCCGACATCGTCGGCCACGAGTCGTGCAAAAACTGGCAGCGGACGTACTTCTACGTCCCCGACATTCCTTTGGCGGGCCGAGAAGTGACGTACCCGGACTTCGTGGATGGAGCCGCCGCTGAAGTTTCCACATGGAGATCCCATGCCTCCCTTCCCTCCGACCTCAACGCTTCTCGCGCAATAAGGCGGATCGAGTGGTTCGTAGAGGCGGGTTTGACCGGCTTGGACCTAGCCATGTGCTGGTTCATCAGGCGAATCCAACCCCTGCAGCACCGCGTGAAGTTCATGCACGAGTACACGGGCGATCGAAAGGATTCCCTTCGGATCTCCGTGGATAACTTCTCGAGCGACTCCGTCAAGTTCCGTCTGAAAGACATCGTCAAGGTGAAGGACAAGAAGCGCGGCTTCACCATCACCTGTGACATGTACGTAGACGGCAAATGCCCAAAGGTAGGTATTTATTTTCCGTGTATGACATTGCTCCAGTTTCTCCGTCTTGTCACTGTCATCTTATCTAACACGGTGCAGCTTAGCGATCTAGATGAGGACAACCTGGCTGCCCAAATCTACGATCCAAAGATGAAGGAAGTCACGGTCATGTCCGACGACGATGCCCCGTTGGCGCGAAAGCAGAAGAGCTCCACCTCTGACGCTGCTGACGGAGGCAAGAAAAAGAAGACGGAGGGTGGAGCCTCCAAAAAGAGTACTGCCGCCCTGGAGGCGGAAAAGAAGAAAGCCACCGGGATGTTTGCCAAAGCTCCCCCCTAGTGTAAGCCTCTCATTCTCCGACATTATCTCATTTATCTGTCTTATTCCTGTACTTATGCATTTTGCACGTTTCAGGAAGAAAGCCACAACCAGCCTCAAGAAGTCCTCCAAGACTCTTGGGGCTTCTAGAAATATCAAAGATATGCTGCATCGCGACTCTTCCCCTGCCATCGCCCCTGTTACTCCTGCCGTCAAGCCCTCCTCCGCTCCGACAAGCTCCCAAGTTCAGGAGGCACCAGGCCCTTCCGCCATGGAAGTGGATTCTGGTGCCTCTACCGAACTAGCTGTTGTCGGCGAGCAGGCGACGCAGGAGAGTGCTGCTCTTCAAATGGCTGAAGCTCCGGCTAAGGATGCCATCGATAGCGGCAAGGCGATGGTGGGAGCTGGTACCTCTGCCGAAGGTGGCGCCCCTACTCCCCAGAAACCCTTCGAGTTCCCGAAGATAGTTTACCCGACGCTCATGCCGAGTAACACAACTATGGTTCCTGGAGGAGTGCCGTCATCTCCAGCGTGCGGTCTTGAGGAGCTACTCTGACAAGCAGACATCTTGCGAGGAAATAGCATTTCCTTTGGCAAGCTGCTAGCCGAGAGCGCTACAAACCTCAAGATCATTGCACTTGTAAGTTTTACTTTTGCATTTTGTATGAGTATCCCACTGTAGCCCCCGAGGATGTAGACGCAAAACCATAGGTTTTGCATCATATGCTCTAAGAGTGACTAAGTTAGAAAAAACTCTCACTGTAGCCCCCAAGAATTTAGATGGAATGAATTATTCCGACTAGATGCTTTAAGAGTAGCATACACAGTGTTCATAATTTTCAATGCTGTAGCCCCCAAGCTTCTAGTTGTAACTGAATTAGTTCCGACTAGATGCTTAAAGAAAAGCTAAGCATTTTCTGAGCTAAAACTTTATACTGTAGCCCCCAAGCTTTTAATCGAGAACTGAAGTAGCTCCGACTAGATGCTTTAAAGAAATGCTAAGCATATTGCTAAGTTAAAAAACTTTCGCTGTAGCCCCCGAGCGCCTAGATGGAAAATATCTGACTAGGGGCTCCAAGCAGACTAAACAACAACTTAACTTTGTATTTGTTTCCACGGAATGAGAATGCTCGGCGGGGCATGGCCAACGACAAGTACCAGAAGATGCGCGCAGATCTTGAAGCCGAAAAGGGTAAAAACTGCCATCTTGAAGGAACAGATCATCAAAAACAAGAGTCTGTTTTCTTTTTGCGCATTTCCGTCTTATTTTTGTGCCCATAATCTCCGAGTATTCAATGTGTACTTTGTTTTCTCCGACTTGCAGAACATGTTGCCAAGGCCAAGGACATTGTCGAGCAGTGCAAGCACATCCAGCAGCTGGACAGCAAGAACAAGATCCTGAAGGAGGAGAGGAAGGAGATGCTCAAGATGCACGAGGATTCCATGAAAGCCATGCAGGATTCCGCCTCCGCGGAGATCAATCGCTTGAAGGAGGAGCTTGTGATCCTAAAGGATCAGAAGCAAGCTGCTGATGAGCAAAACCTTCGCCATAACGAGGCGTTTAAGCTCCTCCAACAAGAGAAGGAATCCTTGGCGGACACCGTCTGGCAGGCTAAGGCCAGCATCTTCAGTAAGTGTCCTCCGCCTTGTAGTTCTGTAGTCTGGATACTTAGAATTTATTGAACTCATGCAATCCTTGTCGGAATTTTCAGCGCCCATGGGTTTAACCCTCTCGCCTCCTTCGGACAAGGAATGCATGGTTCTTGCCGGCAAATTCATCAATACCGCCATCGCCCAAGCCAAGGAGATTTCCAAGCCCCTCCAGATTTATATCAAGGCCTCGGACTCCGTGACGAAGTACTCGGATATTCTGCGCCGAGCCCCCAAGCGTGTCGCGAGCTGGAAAGCTTCATGCGCACGGGCTGGCGCAAGGATGGCGCTCTCTATGGTGAAGGCACACTATGAAGATGCCGACATTGACACGGTGACATCTGGTATCCCCGACGTGGATGATGACGGCAAGGAGATCGATCACGAAGCCATCCTGTCATCACTCGCGGGTTATGACACCAGGGTTGCCGAGTTGGTGGACGTTGACGTCTTCGTGCCCAGGAACTTCATCGACAACGTCAACCAGGACTCCTCCGAGTCTCATCACAGCGCCGACATCGAGGGTGCTTCTCCGGCTGGCGATGATGCGGCTTCCAAGTCTCCTGCGCCCAAAGAATGAAAAATACTTTGTAATTTCTGTTTCACCTCTGGAGTGTGCGCAGGAAATTTTTTGTTGATGTAATCTTAAGGCGGAAAAGAATGGTTGTCGTATCCTGCTACTTAAGAATTAAGTTTCAGCGTGTATATATTTTTTAAGCAAGTGCTGGCTTATCCATTACTCTGGTTCTTATGCTTGACTTTTCGTGAGTCGTAACCATGCGCTTAGGTGATGATGCCCAATGGCACCGTCAATAACCTGAGCACAAAATCGCCGACAATAAGTGACGAAAGTCACTACTCCAGAATCCACATAAAAACAACAAAGAACGTGTACACCAGAAAACTTAAGCTAACGCCCGTAGGCAGAATTTTCACAAGTGCAATCGCAAGACTTGTGCATAAAGGTTTTATATGATCCAAAAATGAACACTAAAGGAGGTAAAAGACTCAGCAATATGAGTGAACCAAAGAGCTTTATTTCATTGATCATATAAGAAGTACACAATTAGATAAAAAATGGTAAGTGTAGAAAGGACGTAGTTATGCTATGTTCCATGGCCGATCAAGCTCCGGGTAGTCATCATCCGGGTCATGTCGCTTACGCTTATGATCCTCGTTGGGTCTATCCTTGAGTTCACGATTGTCGACAAGGTAGTAAGACCCATTGAGAAGCGCCCTACTTATGATCAATGGTCCTTCCCATGGCGGGGATAATTTGTGTGACTTCTTCTGCTTAAGTCGGAGTACTAAATCCACCTATTTAAACGAGCGATGCCGAACGCGGCAACTATGGTAGCTGCGTAGCTTCTGCTGGTAGATGGCGGATCTTTGGCATGCCAAAACGCGCTCCTCCTCGAGAAGGTCCACATCTAGGCATCTGGATTCTTCAGCGTCATCTTCGTCGTAGGCGGCAACTCTTGGTGCATCGTGGAGAATGTCGGAAGGTAGGATGGCTTCTGCTCCATATACCATGAAGTAAGGGGTGTAGCCGGTGGATCTGTTGGGTGTGGTTCGTAAACTCCACAGCACAGATGGCAATTATTCCGCCCAGGCTCCAACTTCTCTGTGTAGCGGTGCCTCAAGACGTGGCTTGATTCCCTACAGAATTAATCCATTGGCTCGCTCAACTTGACCATTGGATTGTGGGTGTGCCACAGATGCACGGTCAAGTCGGATGCCTTTGTCCCAGCAGTAGGCCTCCACTTCTCCGAGTGACAAGTTGCTTCCGTTGTCGGTGATGATGCTATGTGGGAGACCAAATCTCACCACTAGATCCCGGACAAACCTGAGGGCAGTTGCCCCATCAAGCTTTCTAATGGGTTTAGCTTCTATCCATTTGGTGAATTGGTCAACTGCTACCAGCAGATGCGTAAATCCACACGGTGTCGTCTGTAACGGTCCCACCATGTCTAGCCCCCAGACTGCAAACGGCCAAGTTATTGGTATTGTTCGCAATTCTTCAGCAGGAACATGTGGTTGTCGGGCATAATACTGGCATCCCGTGCATGTCTCAACCAGCTTGTCGGCGTCCGCCTTCGCAGTGAGCCAGTAGAATCCTTGCCGGAAGGCTTTCGCGACCAATGATCGAGGAGCGGCGTGATGCCCGCAATCTCCGAGATGGATCTCGCGCAGGATTTCCATACCTTCTAGCTGGGAAACGCACTTTAAGTATACGCCAGTAGTGCTCCTTTTATAGAGTTGCCCATTGATTATGGTATAACCCTTTGCTCGCCGTACTATTTGCTCTCTTTCGACCTCGTCGTCGGGCAAAGTTCCGTGTTCGAGATACTCCATGAACGGTTTTGTCCAAGCCGGAGGGATCTTTGTCACCATGTTGACGAAAGAGTCAGCTCTATCCGGATCGTCGATGTCGGTGCCCTTCATAGATGGTGTGCGTAGATGCTCTAGGAAAACTCCTGGCGGAATTTGCTTGCGCCCTGATCCAAGTTTAGACAGTAGATCAGCCTCCTCGTTTTGCTCCCTAGGCACATACTTGACTTCGTAGCCCAAGAAGCTCTTGGCTATCTCGTCCACTTCGTCGCGATATGCCGTCATCATGGGGTTCCGCGCATTCCAGGTGCCAACTACCTGCTGGGCAACCAAGTCGGAATCTCCACAGCAAACTATGCGCTTGATGCCAATATCCTTGGCTACACGTAGTCCGTGAATGAGTGCTTCATACTCCGCCATGTTGTTTGTAGCCTCGAAGTGGATCTGCAGAACGTAGTGCAACTTATCTCCTTTTGGTGACTGTAGCAGTACACCAGCCCCCGACCCGTTGAGAAACTTTGATCCGTCAAAGTGCATCACCCAGTACTCTGGTTCTGGCAACGGAGTAACATCTGGCATCTCCGTCCAATCCGCAATAAAATCCACCAGAGCTTGTGACTTGATAGCGTCGCGTCTCTTGTAGGTGATCTCGAAGGCGGCAAGCTCAATGCCCCACTTCACGACCCTTCCTGTAGCGTCGCTGTTATTGATAATGTCGGACGATGGAGTCTTGCTCACTACTATGATTGGGTGCTCCTGAAAGTAATGCCTCAGCTTCCGAGAAGCGAGGAATACTCCATAAGCTATCTTTTGGTAGTGCGGGTAACGCTGTTTGGACTCCGTCAAGACCTCGCTTACATAGTAAACTGGTCGTTGAACTCCGTGCTTGTAGCCTGGTTCTTTCCGCTCTACCACGACGACGATGCTAATAACCCGGTTGGTTGCCGCCATGTAAATTAACAGGGGCTCACCAGATTCGGGTGCTGCAAGGATGGGCGCTGAGGAAAGAATCTCCTTGAGCTGCTTCAATGATGCATCTGCTCCGTCTGTCCATGTGAATTTGTCCGCCTTCTTCAGCAACTTGTATAGCAGCAAAGCCTTCTCTCCAAGTCGGCTGACGAACTGACTAACTGCTGCAACACAACATGTTAGTCGTTGAATGTCCTTTAGGCATATCGAACGGTTTATGTTTAAGATGGCCTTGGTTTTCTCCGGGTTGACCTCGATTCCGCATTGGGAAACGATGAAGCCAAACAATTTGCCGGCTAGAACCCCGAAGACGCACTTCTTAGGGTTGATCATCATGTTGTATTTCCGAAGATTATCAAAGGTTTCTTTTAAGTCGGATATTAAGTCGTTTGACTTTTTAGACATCACCACGATATCGTCCACGTAGGCGTGAACATTCCGACCAATCTGGTCGTGAAGGCAATGTTGCATTGTCCGCTGGTAGGTAGCACCTGCGTTTTTTAGCCCGAAGGGCATCGTGACATAACAAAACGTGACGTATGGAGTAGTGAACGAAGTGGCAAATTGGTCCGACTTCTTCATCTTGATCTGGTGGTATCCTGAGTATGCATCGAGAAAACACAAAAGTTTCGAGCCAGCCGTCGAGTCAATGACTTGGTCAATGCGAGGCAAAGCAAACGGATCTTTGGGACATGCTTTGTTCAAGCCGGTGTAATCAACGCACATTATTAATTCATTGGTTCCCTTTTTGGGGACAAGTACAGGATTGGCCACCCATCGGGTGTGAAGGACTTCTCGGATAAACCCAGCCTTAAGTAACCTAGCTATCTCTTTGCCAATGGCGCGTCTCTTCTCATCTCCAAAGCGTCGTAGAGGTTGTTTCACTGGTTTACATTTTGGATCTATGTTTAAGCTGTGCTCGGCAAGTTCCCTAGGTACACCTTTCATGTCGGCAGGTTGCCAGGCAAAGATGTCCCTATTCTCACGGAGGAACTCGACGAGCGCGCTTTCCTATTTGGGATCCAGGTTCGTCCCAATGGCGACGGTCTTGGAGGCATCGCCTACCACAAGTTCCACCGGCTTGGTCTCGATGGCAGCCTTGAACGCAAGAGCGGAGTCGGAGATCTGCTTCTTCGATGCGGGCATCTCTGAGTCATTGACCTTGCTCTAGATCTCCTTGAATTCTTCACTGTAGAGGACAGCTTCTGCAACGGCTGCTTCGTTGATCTCGCAGTCCCTTGCCTTAGTAAAGCTTCCGGATAGGGTGATGACACCGTTTGGTCCGGGTATCTTGAGTTTGTTGTAGAAAAATCATGGCTTGGCCATGAACGTGTGGAATATATCGCGGCCGAATATGACATGGTACACGCTCTTGAAGGGGACCACCTCAAAGGTCATGCGCTCTTGGCGGTAATTATTAACGTCGCCAAAGGCTACCTGAAGCGTAATGCACCCAAGGGACCGAGCCTCCCGACCAGGAACTACGCCATGGAACACGGTGTTGGTCCGTCTTAGGTTTTCCTCTGTCAAGTTCATATTTTGCAGTGTACCCAGGTACATGATGTTGATGATGCTTCCACTATCCACCATGCACTTGGTGAACTCCACGCCGTCAATCAATGGGTTGATGACCATGGCATACTGGTTCTCCGTGTTGGAGATATGCCCTAGAGGCAATAATAAATATAGTTATTATTATATCTTTGTGTTTATGATAAATGTTTACATTCATGCTATAACAGTATTAACAAGGAAACATTAATACTTGTGTGATTTGTAAACTAAATTAGAGTCCCTCGTAAAGCCTCTTTATAATACTAGCTTGTTGGTTAATAAATGATTGTGGTTTCCCTATCATGAACATTGATATGTTATTAACAACAAGATCATATCGTTAGGAGAATGGTATGATGGACATACTCCTATAGATAAGCGTAGCATAAAGATCAAGTCATTTTAATAGTTCAATTGCTATATGCTTTCTGATACATAGTAACCTAATTCCTTCGACCATGAGATCATGCATATCACCATCACCGGAAGGATGCTTTGATGACATCAAACACCACACCGTAACTGGGTGGTTATAAAGGTGGCATTGAGTGTTCGGAAAGTATTGGTTGAGACACATGGATCAAGAGTGGGATTTTTCCATCCATATGACGGATAGATATACTTTTGGCCCTCTCGGTGGAATGTCATCCAATTGGCTTGCAAGCATGTGACTGGCTCAGAAGGGATCACATATCACGGGAACGAGAAAAGAGTACTTATCAGTAACGAGGTTGAACTAGGTATGCAGAGATACCGACGATCAAAACCTCGGATAAGTAAAGTATCGTGAGACAAAGGGAAATTGGTATCGTATGTAAGTGGTTCATTCGATCGCAAAGTAATCGTAGAAATATGTGGGAACCATATGAATTTCTAGATTCCTCTATTGGTTATTGTTCGGAGAAGTGTCTCGATCATGTCCGCATAATTCACGAACCGTAGGGAGACACACTTAAGGATTCGATGTTGTTAAGTAGTTATGGAATGATGAGTAAGAGACCGAATGTTATTCGGAGTCTCGGATGGGATCCGGGATATCACGAGGAGATCCGGAATGGTCAGGAGAATAAGATTCGTATAAGGAAAGTCCTGTTTCGGGGTTGGAGAATGGTTCCGGTGTTTTCATCGGGAATGTTCTAGAAGGTTTCGGAAGGTCCGGCACTCCGGAGGGGAAGGGTACATGAATGTGTGATAACAAGTTGGAATGGTTGCATCATGTACTAGGTGTCATTGCTGAGCAAAATAAAGGGATAAATCAAATCCTAGTTTGAAAAGTCAAACGCCAATTTGAAAAGTCAAACAGCAAGTTTGCTTGGTGGAGGGAGAGTAGGAAACCTACTTGGGGAGGAAGTCCCTCTCCCTCCACCGCCGGCCTTGGAGGCCGAGTTGGGGGAGGACTCCCTCCCCCTTGGCCGGCGCCCTCCATCTATAAAAGGAGGGGCAGGGCTGCCCCTCTAGACCTACACCTTGCCCTCTCCAAACCCTAGCCCTAAGCCGCCGACGCCACCACCTCCTGCTGCTGCCGCCGCCTAGGGCAAACCCTAGCCACCGAATTGGGCTTCCCCAAGCCCTAGCCACCGGCCTAGCCCCCTCTCCTTGGTGTGTCTAAACCCTAGATCGCCAAGGCCTCTCTCATAGTCCACCATACTCGCTCCGGCTTAAGGCGAAGCCCTGCGAGATCTCCCCTCTACTTCCGGTACCACGCCGTCGTGCTGCCGGAATAGCGAGGAGAGTGCTACAACCTTCGCTGCCTGCTGGAACAAGGGAGAGGAAGGTCTTTGTCGAGTACCGAACGTGTGACCGACTGCGGAAGCGCTGCCGGAACGCAGTGCCGGAAGGATCGTCTACACGATCTTGAGATCGGCAAGAGTACGACTACATCACCCATGAGAATCCGCTCTTGTTAAACACTTTGGAATCTTCGAGGGTGAGTTATTCCATTGACTCGTTGCTACAATCTAGTAGATAGATCTTGGCTTGTTTGTTTGTATGCGGTAGAAATTTTTTATTTTCCATTCTACGAACCCCTACAGTGGTATCAGCGCCGTGTCTATATGTAGATCTGTTGCACGAGTAGAACACAATGGTCATTGTGGGCGGTGGTGCTTTTATTATCAATTGCTTCTTGTGTACTTTGCATCTTGCGGTATGATGGGATGAAGCGGCCCAGGCTAACCTTACATGACATCGTTCATGAGACTTTCTCCACGCTCAACATGCAACTTGTATTGCATAAGTGGCTTTGCGGGTGTCTGTCTCTCCCATTATAGTATAGATCCAATTTACAACGGGCACTTGATAGTTCAAACATCAACGTTGTGGTTATTGTTCGTAAGTTAGATCGACACTTATTAAAAGCCCCAAACCACGTAAAACATGCAAAGAAATTAGAGGCGTCTAACTTTGTTTTGCAGGGGTGTGCTGTGATGTGATATGGCCATGATTGTGATTATATTTGATGTATGCAATGTTCCTTATTGTAAGTTGGCAACCGGCAGGAGCCATATGGTTGTCTTTAATTTCTGTTAAGACCCGCGTGTCTATTCAAAGTAGTTGTAATAGTTGAAGTTGGTGGACGACAACCATGGAGCAGCGTCATTGACCTTGATGCAATGCCGGTGATGATGGAGATCATGTTCGTGCTTGAAGATGGAGATCGGAAGCACAAAGAAGAAAGGCCATATCATATCACATATTATGAATTGCATGTTACTTTAATCCTTTATGCATCTTGTATTGCTTAGTTAACGACGGTAGCATTATAAGATGATCCCTCATGCACATAAATTTCAAATTCTAAAGTGTTCATCCTTAGTAAGCACCGTTGCTAAAGCTTGTTGTTTCGAAGCACCACGTGATGATCGGGTGTGTTAGATTCTGCAAGTGTATACAACGTGAGCAAGCCAGATTTGCTCATGCGGAAGCTAAGGTTTGATCTTGACGAGCCTAGCATGTACACACATGGTCTCGGAACACGGATCACTGAAAGGTAAAGCATGAATCATATAGTAGATATGATGAACATGTCGATTGTTCGCCATTGAAGCTACATCAACTCTCGTGATGATCGGTTTTGATGTGGTGGATTTGGTTCGTGTGATCACTAAAACAATGTGAGGGATATTGTTTTGAGTGGGAGTTCACCTAGATTAATTTAACTATTAATTAGAAATCAATTTGTCATAAACTTAGTCTAAACTATTGCAAATATGTTGTAGATCAATGGAGGCCCCTACCATCAATTTTAATGCGTTCCTAGAGAAAGAAAAGTTGAAAAACAATGGAAGTAACTTCGCGGATTGGTTCCGCAATTTGAGGATTGTCCTCAATGCTGGTAATTTGACCTATGTGCTGGATGCACCGCTGGGTGACCCGCCTGCAGCTGATGCTACCGATGAAGTAAAGAACGCTTACCTCGCTCGGAAGAATCAGTACTCCACAGTTCAGTGTGCTATCTTGTATGGTTTGGAATCGGAGCTTCAGAAAAGGTTTGAGAATTCAGACCCACATGATATAGTCCGTGAACTCAAATTGATTTTTGAGACTCACGCGGCAGTTGAGAGCTATGAGGCTTCTGAAAAGTTCTTTAACTGCAAGATGGAAGAGGGCAGCTCCGTCAGTGAGCATGTGCTTAAGATGTCTGGGCACTCAAACAAACTCCAAAGCTTGGGTATAGTGATTCCTAATGCTTTGGGGATTTACCGTGTCCTCCAATCACTACCACCAAGTTACAAGAACTTTGTGATGAACTACAATAAGCAAAGCATGAACAAGCAGTTGCCAGAACTCTTCTCCATGTTAAAATCTGTAGAAGTGGAGATCAAGAAAGAGCACCAAGTGTTGATGGTCAATAAGACCACCAAATACAAGAAAGGCAAGTCTAAGCAAAAGGGACACTTCAAGAAGGGTGGTAAGAAAGTTACCGCACCGACGAAGAAGACCAAGGCTGGACCTAAGCCTCATACTGAGTGCTTTTACTGCAAGGGAGAAGGTCACTGGAAGCGGAATTGCCCAAAGTACTTGGCGGATTTGAAGAACGGCAACATCAAGAAGAAAGGTATATCTGATATACATTTTATTAATGTGTATCTCACTAGTACTCGTAGTAGTGCCTAGGTATTTGATACTGGTTCGGTTGCTCATATTTGTAACTCGAAACAGGTGTTGTAGAATAAACGGAAGCTAGCGAAGAACAAGGTGATGATGCGCGTGGGAAATGGATCAAAGGTTGATGTGATCGCGGTCGGCACGCTACCTCTTCATCTACCATCGGGATTAGTTTTATACTTAAATAATTGTTATTTGGTGCCTGCGTTAAGCATAAACATTATATCGGGATCTTGTTTATTGCGAGACAGTTACTTGTTTAAATCCGAGAATAATGGTTGTTTGATTTATATGAGTAATATGTTTTATGCACATGCACCTTTGATAGATGGTCTATTCTTATTGAATCTCGATAGTGGAAATACACATATTAATAACATTGAAGCTAAACGTTTGAAATCGAGCGATAACTCGACCTATATGTGGCACTGTCGTCTTGGTCACATTGGAGTGAAGCGTATGAAGAAACTCCATTCCGATGGACTTCTTGAATCACTTGATTTTGAATCACTTGAAAGATGCAAAGCATGTCTGATGGGTAAACTGGCTAAGACTCCATTTTCTGGTATGATGGAGCGAGCTACGGACTTGTTGGAAATCATACATACCGATGTGTGTGGTCCAATGAGTGTAGCATCGCGCGGTGGTTATCGTTATGTTCGGATGACTTGAGTAGATATGGGTATATCTATTTCATGAAACATAAGTCCGAAACTTTCGAGAAGTTTAAGGAATTTCAAAGTGAGGTTGAGAATCAACGTAACAAGAAGATTAAATTTCTACGTTCTGATCGTGGAGGTGAATATCTAAGTTACGAGTTTGGCGAGCATTTGAAGAAATGCGGAATACTTTCACAATTGACACCGCCGGGAACACCACAGCGTAATGGTGTGTCCGAACGTCGTAATCGAACTCTTTTAGATATGGTTCGTTCTATGATGTCACTTACAGATTTACCGCTATCATTTTGGGGTTATGCATTAGAAACAGCCGCATTCACTTTAAATAGGGCACCATCTAAATCCGTTGAAACGACACCGTATGAATTATGGTTTGGGAAGAAACCTAAATTGTCGTTCCTTAAAGTTTGGGGTTGCGAAGCCTATGTAAAGAAGTTACAGCCGGACAAGCTTGAACCCAAAGCGGAAAAATGCGTTTTCATAGGATACCCAAAGGAAACTATTGGGTATACCTTCTATCATAGATCCGAAGGCAAAATCTTCATTGCCAAGAATGGATCCTTTCTAGAGAAGGAATTTCTCTCGAAAGAAGTGACTGGAAGGAAAGTAGAACTTGACGAGGTTGTCGAACCTTCTCTCGAACTTGCGAGTAGCGCAGCACCGGAAAAAGTTCATGTGGTGCCTGCACCAATAAGAGAGGAAGCTAATGATGATGATCATGAAACTTCGGTTGAAGTTGCTACAGAACCTCGCAGGTCAACGAGAACTCGTACCACTCCTGATTGGTATGATCCCGTTATAAGTGTCATGTTGGTGGACAACACCGATGACCCTGCGACATATGAGGAAGCGATGATGAGCCCAGATTCCAATAAATGGCAAGAAGCCATGAAATCCGAAATTGGATCCATGTACGAAAACCAAGTATGGACTTTGATGGACTTACCGGATGGCCGGAAGGCTGTCGAGAACAAATGGATTTTCAAGAAGAAAACAGATGCTGATGGTAATGTTACTGTCTATAAAGCTCGACTTGTCACAAAAGGGTTTCGACAAATTCAAGGAGTTGACTACGATGAGACTTTCTCACCTGTAGCAGAGCTAAAGTATGTGAGGATTATGTTAGCAATCGCTGCATATTATGATTATGAGATATGGCAGATGGATGTCAAAACAGCGTTCCTCAATGGAGACATTGATGAAGAGTTGTATATGATGCAACCCAAAGGTTTTGTCGATCCTAAAGATGCTAACAAGGTATGCAAACTTCAACGGTCCATATATGGATTGAAGCAAGCATCCCGAAGTTGGAATCAATGTTTTGATAAAGTAATCAAAATTTTTGGTTTTATACAAACTTATGGAGAAGCTTGTATTTACAAGAAAGTGAGTGGGAGCTCTATAGCATTCTTAATGCTATATGTAGATGACATATTGTTGATTGGGAATGATGTAGACCTTCTTAATAGTGTCAAGGAATATTTGAATAACAGTTTTTTAATGAAAGATCTTGGCGAAGCAGCTTACATATTAGGCATAAAGATTTATAGAGATAGATCGAGACGCCTAATATCATTGCCACAAAGTACATATTTGGACAAAGTTCTAAAGAGGTTTGGAATGGAAGATAGCAAGAAAGGGTTCTTGCCCATGTTGCCCAATACGACCTTGAGTAAAACTCAAAGTCCAGCAACGGCAGAAGATAGAGAAAGGATGAGTAAGACTCCCTATGCCTCAGCCATAGGATCTCTAATGTATGCCATGCTATGTACTAGACCCGACATTGCATATGCTGTTAGTTTGACTAGAAGATATCAAAGTGATCCAGGAGTGGATCATTGGACAGCGGTCAAAAACATCCTTAAGTACTTGAGAAGAACTAAGGATATGGTTCTTTCTTATGGAGGTGATGAACAGCTCGTTGTTAATGGTTACACCGATGCTAGTTGGTACACCGATCCGGATGATTCTAAATCTCAATTTGGATACGTATTTACTTTGAATGGTGCAGTAGGTAGCTAGAGGAGTGCTAATCAAAGCGTTGTGGCGAGATCTTCAACTGAATCAGAATACATGGCTGCTTCCGAGGCTTCACAAGAAGCGATATGGATGAAGGAGTTCATTACAGAGCTCGGTGTGGTTCCAAGTGCGTTAGACCCAATGTCTATCTACTGTGATAACATGGGTGCCATAGCCAATGCGCAAGAACCAAGGTCACACAAGAAGCTGAAGCACATCAAGCTACGTTTTCACGCTATTCGAGAACATGTTCAAGATGGTGACATAAAGATTTGCAAAGTACACACAGATCTGAATGTGGCGGATCCGTTGACTAAACCTCTCATGAGGGCAAAACATGACCAACACCAAACTGCCATGGGTGTTCGGTATATTACCATGTAATCTAGATTAGTTGACTCTAGTGCAAGTGGGAGACTGTTGGAGATATGCCGTAGAGGCAATAATAAATATAGTTATTATTATATCTTTGTGTTTATGATAAATGTTTACATTCATGCTATAACAATATTAACAAGGAAACATTAATACTTGTGTGATTTGTAAACTAAATTAGAGTCCCTAGTAAAGCCTCTTTATAATACTAGATTGTTGGTTAATAAATGATTGTGGTTTCCCTATCATGAACATTGAGATGTTATTAACAACAAGATCATATCGTTAGGAGAATGGTATGATGGACATAGTCCTATAGATAAGCGTAGCATAAAGATCAAGTCATTTTAATAGTTCCATTGCTATATGCTTTCTGATACATAGTAACCTAATTCCTTCGACCATGAGATCATGCATATCACCATCACCGGAAGGATGCTTTAATGACATCAAACACCACACCGTAACTGGGTGGTTATAAAGGTGGCATTGAGTGTTCGGAAAGTATTGGTTGAGACACATGGATCAAGAGTGGGATTTGTCCATCCATATGACGGATAGATATACTCTGGGCCCTCTCGGTGGAATGTCATCCAATTGGCTTGCAAGCATGTGACTGGATCACAAGGGATCACATATCACGGGAATGAGAAAAGAGTACTTATCAGTAACGAGGTTGAACCAGGTATGCAGAGATACCGACGATCAAAACCTCGGATAAGTAAACTATCATGAGACAAAGGGAAATTGGTATCGTATGTAAGTGGTTCATTCGATCGCAAAGTAATCGTAGAAATATGTGGGAACCATATGAATTTCCAGATTCCTCTATTGATTATTGTTCGGAGAAGTGTCTCGATCATGTCCGCATAATTCACGAACCGTATGGAGACACACTTAAGGATTGGATGTTGTTGAGTAGTTATGGAATGATGAGTAAGATACCGAATGTTATTCGGAGTCTCGGATGGGATCCGGTATATCACGAGGAGATCCGGAATGGTCTGGAGAATAAGATTCATATAAGGAAAGTCCTGTTTCGGGGTTGGAGAATGGTTCCGATGTTTTCATCGGGAATGTTCTAGAAGGTTTCGGAAGGTCCGGCACTCCGGAGGGGAAGGGTACATGAATATGTCATAACAAGTTGGAATGGTTGCATCATGTACTAGGTGTCATCGCTGAGCAAAATAAAGGGATAAATCAAATCCTAGTTTGAAAAGTCAAACGCCAATTTGAAAAGTCAAACGGCAAGTTTGCTTGGTGGAGGGAGAGTAGGAAACCTACTTGGGGAGGAAGTCCCTCTCCCTTCACCACCGGCCTTGGAGGCCGAGTTGGGGAAGGACTCCCTCCCCCTTGGCCGGCGCCCTCCATCTATAAAAGGAGGGGCAGGGCTGCCCCTCTAGACCTACACCTTGCCCTCTCGAAACCCTAGCCCTAAGTCGCCGGCGCCACCACCTCCTGCTGCTGCCGCCGACTCGGGCTTCCCAAAGCCCTAGCCACCGGCCTATCCCCCTCTCCTTGGTGTGTCTAAACCCTAGATCGCCAAGGCCTCTCTCATAGTACACCATACTCGCTCTGGCTTAAGGCGAAGCCCTGCGAGATCTCCCCTCTACTTCTGGTACCACGCCGTCATGCTGCCGGAATCGCGAGGAGAGTGCTAAAACCTCCGCTGCCTGCTGGAACAAGGGAGAGGAAGGTCTTCGTCTAGTACCGAACGTGTGACCTACTGCGGAAGCGCTGCCGAAACGCAGCGCCGGAAGGATCATCTACACGATCTTGAGATCGGCAAGAGTACGACTACATCACCCACGAGAATCCGCTCTCGTTAAACACTTTGGAATCTTCGAGGGTGAGTTATTCCATCGACTCGTTGCTACAATCTAGTAGATAGATCTTGGCTTGTTTGTTTGTATGCGGTAGAATTTTTGTTTTCCATGCTACGAACCCCTACACTCCGTGGGCACAAGGTCTGGGTGGTCCGTCCTATCCCAAGTGATTGGAACCTCCGACCAGTGCAGGTATTAGGGAACTGGGGGGAGAGTGGCCATCAGGATCCTTAGAGAGATCTTATGTTGTCGGATGGTGGGGGTGCCAAGGAAAGTGTGGTAGACTGGGGCCTTCTTTGCGAAGGGGTTCTTGCCCTTGTCGTCTCTCTTGGCGGCGTTCTTGGGGTCAACGTCCTCGTCCATGTCACTTGAATCCTTGGACTCCTCTTCCTTCTTCTTCCCCTTGCCCTTGCCTCGCAGTCTGTTCTTCCGACTTTGCTTGTAGCCGGACTCCGGGTCTTCCTTGAGGTCGTTGATGAACTTGCAGTGTCGATTGGTATGGGTGGCCTTGCCGTTGACATCGAGGTGTACGAGGCACGCGGAGCGGCGCCGAGTTGGTTTCACTTCCTCGTTGCTGCCCGCGGCCTGCTCCCCTTCCTCGGCCACGTTGTCCGCCTTCTCCTCGTCCTGCAAAAGTCATAGCGACCATGTCGGTAGATTGCTTTTCTTCTAGAGCGGTTTTCTGCTTTGTACTGCTGTTCCTCTGAGCTTGGGTTGGAACGGCCATTGCCGGCAAAGAGCCACGAGCATCGTCTTCGGCATCTACGAACTCACTAGCTTACGGAATCATCTGATTCAAGTCAAGCTGATGATTGTCCTGCAAGCACTTTATCTTATGTCGGAGTAACGTGCCCCTTTCCAACCCATCAATGAAGGCGGCCATAGCGGTCTAAGCGTGCACTCCTGCGCAGGAATTCTTCATGTCCAGCCAGCGGGAGAGGTAGGCGCGAGATGTCTCGTCTTTCTCTTGCACGCATCGCTGTAGATCACCCACGGTGCAGGGACGCTTGTATGTACCCTCAAAGTTCTTGGTGAATGCTTCTTGCATATCCAGCCAGTTGTAGATAGATTTCTCCGGCAGGTCGTCGATCCATTGACGGGCCGTACCCACCAACATTAACGGGAGGTACTTAACGGCGATGTTGGGGTTGCCTCCGGCAATCTCCACCGCGTTGCCGTAGTCCTGCAACCATGTGGCGGGCTTGGCGGTGCCGTCATAGGGCTTGATGGTCTTGTCAATCCGGAAACCTTTGGGGTAAGTTGCGGACCATATTGCAGGTCCAAAGCAACGTGGTCCCAGGTATGGTCCTTCCCGGGCCTCGTGGATCTTATCGATCCGCGAACGTGCATCGTATGGCTCCGGGTTCTTCTTCTTGTTGTCAACAGGGGATGGGCTGCGTGAACGACGCGGGCCTCTTCCGCCATGGTGACTGCTTGGCGGCGACGGAGGCGGAGGTGGCGGTGGGTTAGCCTTCTTGATGCTACCCTCATACGACGCCTCACGTCTGTCATGGTTGCTTGCCGTACGCGGAGGGTCGTGGTGTGACCTGCTCTTGTGTCCTTGGTGGCGCTCTTCATCATGACGGGTCTGTGTTGTGTTGTCGCGAATGACGATACCACACTGCTTTGGAGGGGGCATATCCGTACGATGGTGAGCCTTGTAATCTTCCTGATGTCGGGGGGATCGGGGCGGTGGCGATGGGCGGCGAGGTCGGGCTTTTTCTCCGTGGTCGGAGGATATGGGGATAGCATCCTTCCTGTTGCGCGCATCCCTCCGTCTTCGTTCTGATGAACCCGTATGTGATCCGACATCTTGAGGAGATCTGTCCCTTGGCGGTTTGTACTGGCTAGATCGACAGAGCGCTGGGTCAGACTCAAGCCTCTGAGAGGTGGCCTTTTACTGCTGCTTTACCGCCTTGGCCACTAGGTCATAGACATGTTCTACTGCCTCAGGCGATCTATCCTGCTCCAGAAGGGTCTTGGCGACGGCGAGGTTAAGGAGTGGGGTGGGCATCACCTTCTTGCCTTCACTATCAATGTATGGCTTGGCCTGTGCCGGCTTCGAGGGAGCCCATCCTAGGTTGCGCCGTACACCAGGATCGTTGATGACGCGAGCCGGAGCTTTCTTAGCCTTCTGCTGCTGCAGCAGAGTCTTGTACTCGGCCTCCATTGCTCTAGCTTTCTCTATGGACTTCTGCGCGTTGACCAGATCTCGATCTAGTTTAGCGCCTTGCTCCGCGATGGCTTGAGCCTCCTCCAGTAGCTGCTGGCGCTTCTCGTCAAGCTGGGTCACATTCCGGATATGATCAACGGTTAGTGGCTCGACGAGGAGATTGCCGTACATCACTCTATTAGCTGGAGTAACATGGGATGCTGCCGACGTGGATGCTGGAGGCGGCAAGTTTGCGGTGTTGTTGTTGCTTGGACCGGTGTCGAGTTCCTGCGGATGCTGCACTGGGTTAGGCGGAGGAGGCATCACCTTTGCGCGACCATCGTCAGCAGCAATTAGTGGCCCCTTCCCCTTTTCCAGCGTCGTAGGCGGAGCTTGCCCGGGTTGATCTTCATCCATCGCTGTCCCAATGGTGACGAACACCCCTCGAGACATGACGGTGTTATTAGCTTGCTCGTCGCGCGAGTACTCCTCCTCCATCTCTTGCATAGCGGAATCTAGCTCTTCTGGACTGAAGTCTATCTCCTCTGAATCTGCACTGAAATCAGCATAAAGCGCGTCAATGACAGAGTCGGAGGGTGCCAGGACTTCCTCGATGACGGGCAGTGGAGGTGCAACGGCCTTGACGATGACTGGAGGTGGTGGTGCTGCTATGACGATGGCGGCCGGAGGCGGTGGCGGTGGTGGCTGAATCGGAGGGGCTCCGTCAATGAGCGCAAGCGCTGTCTGAGCTGCCGCTTCAGCCTCCGTGTAGTTGTTGATAGTGTTCACCATGCCTTCGAAGGTAAGGCGTCCTGACGCCTGTTGCCGTCTTAGAGAATGTCGGAGAAGCGTACCATAGTCCAGTCCTTCCACAAAGTGATAGATAGCATCATCATTGGGGTAGTGGGCCAGATCGGCTCATATACGGAGCCACCTGGCCAGGTAATCGCGGGGGTTTTCGCCCTCTCTCTGAACGCGGCGCGCCAGGTCGAAGATGGTAACCACACCGACGAACTTGGATCTCTGCTGTCCAGACGCACGGACAAAGCCGGCGGACTTGCAGTGATCTTACACCTTTATATCCTGCACATGGGGCGGTTTGGGTGGGCCTTGAATTTTTCCGATCTTTGCCGGCAAACTCCAAGGAGAGATCCGAGATCGATCCTTCCGCGAACGTATCCTGCCCGTAGGCGGTCCGTGCGGGTCTTGATGCTCCTCCGACTCCCAGGGAACTAGTGCCCGAGTCGGTTTCGCCGATGAAGAGGTGGATGTCTCCGATAGGAACGATCAAACACCGCGTAGGGTTCGTCTTCGCCGGGATCCAGAACTCATCAGGGGGTACGATCGGAACGTTGCCGGAGAAGAGAACACGGCCGATGGCTACGGTTTCGCCGATTCCCGCGAAGATCTTGGTCCTCGCCCGCTGAAGAGCCTGAAGCGCCTCTTGCCCCACGGTGGGCGCCAACTGTCGTGGTATTGCCGACGAGTACGCCATGGAGGGGTCCTCACAGTGCGTATTTAGAGACGTGGGGTAAGGCGGACGGTTGACGGGTATGAGGTAACACAGCTTACCCAAGTTCAGATCCCACAACGGTGGCGGAATCCTACTCCTGCTATAAATCACTATAAGAGCAATATGCTGAGTTACAGAGATAGGTTCGCTGTGCGAGGTTGTATGAGATTGTCTAAGTTATCGTGCCCTAAAGGTTCCCATAGGCCCAACTTATATAGTCGCCAGGTCCTAGGGTTACAGGGAAAAGTCCTAGCCGGACAGGTTACAGAGTCCTACACCGTCTATCACTAGTCTTGTGTATCTTGTACTCCAAGGCTCTGGGTATGCTGGTGACTCCACCGTAGCCTTACTTTATCCGGCATGGGCCTCCCTTATGGATCCACCTAACTGGGTCGCCCAGCAGGCCACAGGCCATGCTACCGACTATGGGCCACCCGGGTTAGTCGGATAAGAGACATGCTATGAGGATACCCATATAGCATATCCCCAACAGGTAGGGATTGGATGAGTTCTATCATGTAATCGAATAAGATTTGTTAGGGAATAGTGCCTAGTATATCTATTAGTGCTATTTGACTTTGTTGCAACTTGTTGTGCTTAATGCTTGTCACTAGGGCCCGAGTGCCATGATCTCAGATCTGAAATTATTATTGAATCATTATGATAGTATTGTTTGTGATCTTATCTGCAAGTTGTGTACACATATCATTGTCCGGATCCAAAGGCCCCAAAGTGACAATAATTAGGACAACCGGAGGGGATGGCTGTGGTGTGAGGATCACATGTGTTCACGGAGTGTTAATGCTTTGCTCCGGTGCTCTATTAAAAGGAGCACCTTAATTTCCAGTAGTTCCCTAGAGGCCCCGCTACCACGGGCTGGCTAGACATAAGATGTTGTGCAAGTTCTCATTGCGAGCACGTGTGACTATATTTGGAGCACATGCCTAGGATTGTTTAGTACTTGGATGCTTGTCATTATTTATCTGCAATGCCCTAGATCTTGAAGTTACATGTTTAGACTCGTCAATGCAACGCCCGTCCATCCATCCCTATGCCTACCGCACTCGAATTCCACTGTTAGCGTTACTGTTACTATTGCTCCTATTTTACTATTGTTGTTGCTTTGTTGTTGCTACTACCAAACTGTTGCTACTGGTAAACTTCTGTGAGCAAGAACTAGTTCCAAGGTGCAGCTGAATTGACAACTCAGTTGTTAAGGCTTGCAAGTATTCTTTGGCTCCCCTTGTGTTGAATCAATATATTGGGTAATTCTACCCGCGAAGACTGTTGCGATCCCCTACACTTGTGGGTTATCAATAACCCCCCGGATCCCCTGAGGTTCGTGCATCATGTTCTCGTCGTGTTTTTGTTTCGATCTATTTCTGTCAGGAAATCTTCTCAAGTTTAGAGAACCATGGTCTCCGCCAACAACAAAGGCAAGAAGCCCGAAGAGGATGATCCTCAAAACCCCAAGGAGGAGGAGATCTTGGTTGGGGATGAAGAAGACATGAAGGAGGACAAGCATCCTGACATCTGCACCACCGTCGCAAGCATTGGAGTGGTGGAAAAATCTACCAAGCTTAGGAGGATGGCACGGATGTCTATAGGAGGGAAACATCCACGTCTTATCTACGCTCCACGGTCATCTCCTCCACGTACCAACAGACCCTTCCATACTCTTATACATGAGCATCAATATCAACAGGTGCCCAAAGGGAACTTGCCCTCGATGTGGGATTTGCCTCGTTCTAACCATGTAGGAGAGGAACACACTAAGAAGGAAGAGTGGGGAAAGAATAACAACGACTCGAACTCTCGGTCCGATATGATCATGAACCGCATTGAGAAAAATTTGGAGTTGATTCGTACTTTGACCTTTGAGATTGAGGATTTGAAGAAACTGATTGAGGAGCTTATCAAGATAACACCACCACCACCGAAGGAGTAATTTATCATCAGGTTTGGCATTCCCTTGGCTTGTTCCAAGCTTGGGGGAGTACCGTGGTATCACCATCATTATCTTTTATCTTTTACCTTTTTAGTGGATTCATATATTTGGTAGAGAGGTTATCTTATAGTTTGGTTTGATGTGGAAGTATCTCTCCTTTAGTTGGTTCTCTATGTATCCCTTGGTGTGAGTGCCTTTATGGAATATTAATGAGAAGTTTCATCTTTTACTTTTTGCACTTCTTATTTTAGTTTGCAATCTCTATTATATGATTGATCTTGTTGATCAGTATTGGCATCACTTTGGGAGCATCAAGTAAATCTAAATTGGTTTTGGCAAACCGAGCTCTGATCAGTAGCAACACTTTTTGAGGTTTGAAAGGAAAAAAGAAAAAGCTTACAGGTATTTTGTATCATTTATTTTCTTTCTTGTTGGCTCATAAGCTTAGTATTCTTTATTTAAGATCTTTTGTGTCTTCAAGGAAGGTTGCATGTTTGGCTTTATCACTTGTAGGTTTGCTTGCTTATTTTAACTCTTTTGCTTGCTACCCAGCCTTGCTAGCCAAAAACCTGTTTTGAGAAGGCATACTTCTCATGCTTCCAACCCCTTTTAACCAAAACATGTGCCATTTGTGTCCACCATATTACCTATTAGCATTATTGCTATTCCAAGAAAATTCTCAAGCTTCATCTATCTTTCGAATTAAAAAGTATTTTGTTATGTGAAAACTAGTTAGTAAAGCTCTCACGAACTTGATGGCACACCTTATTTTCTTTGCCCCTAATAGACTTGAACCATTGTGTCATCGAAGTTGTATATGCTTGCATCTATACATTGGGATTAGCAGAACCGTGCTGCCACGGGGAACACTTTCAACACTTATGGATACATATCAAATTGATATCATGCTCTTTTGTTTGCGGATGTCGTCGATGTGAAATAAGGAGGGAGCTTGTAAGTCCATGGAGTGATGTATGTGTGTTAGAGAAATGCCTGGGCCGCTAGCCTAAGCCATGCCTAATCATGGTGGAAACTGGCAGCATCACCATAGTGAGCAATCTGTGAAGCATCCTCAATAAAAAAGCTATGCATATAGTAAATAAAAAGATCGCTGAGATGCTCATTGTCTGCTTGCCTTGTATATTGGGTTATGGGATAGCTCCTGTATCATGTGCAAGTGGTACCCCGTTGGCGGTTCTTTATTATACACATGTACTTACAATGACAAGAACTTACCGGTGACTAAAGTTGAGTAGCATGAGGAGCGGCCCTCGTACTCAAGGAACATGAGATTTCCAACTTATATTTCGTCAAGCATATACTCCATCCTTGTTCACTTTAACCTTAATCATCTCAAGATGCTTATGATAGGGGCAATGAGGGCTCAAAGCTAGTAAGTACCATAATCTTTTGGAAGCTATTTATGACTTGAAATCCCTGCTTCCCTCTATGAAGGGACCTTTCTCCTATTTCCATGTCTAAGCTTGGGAGGGAGTTGATACGTCCAATTTGCATCACCATTCTATATCATAATTTGCCTCTATTCATTGATATATGTCTTATTATGAGGTGTTATTTATGTATTTTCCTCTGTTTTTGCATGTTGGATGATTCTTGGAGGATGGACTGCCCGAGTCAGGTTTCTGATGGAAAAAGAGGTTTTTGATGCAATCTCGCGAAGATCAGAAAAATACCAGAAAAATATTAGAAAATTATATTTTTCCCAGAAGACGAAGGAAGCCAGAAGGGGAGGCATAGCTGGGCCACAGGGGGCCCATAGCCCCTAGGCGTGGGCCCTCCTTGGCCGCGCCTAGGGCAGGTGTGGTCCACCTCGCCGGCCTCCAACTCCGCCCACTCGCCTATAACTTCCTCTCGGAACCCTAACACCAGGGGAGGTACCACAGAAAGATTTCCGCCGCCTCTGCGGGGCGGAAAACGCCAAGAGTGAAAGAGCTCTTTGGCAGCCAGATTTCTGCCAGGTAAATTCCTTCCCGGAGAGGGGAGATCGTCGCCATCAACACCGTCATCAAGCTAGGCTTCATCGGGATCATCATCATCATCCACACCATCATCTCCACTAGAACCATCATCATCACTCCATCCCGCTGTAACAATCGTGTTGGATCTTGCATATTTCTTAGGGGAAACTTTCCCGGTGTTAATTACTATTGTAGTTGATGCTTGTGAGTGGAACCATTGGATTATTGTTTATGTTCATATTGTTATCCATCACCATATCATCTTTGATCTTGATCCATATGATGTCTTGTGAGTAGTTCGTCTAGTTCTTGAGGACATGAGAGAAGTCATGTTGTTAGTAGTGGATTTGTGTTGAGTTATTATTCAATGGTTTAGTATTTAAGTTGTGATGTTATTCTTCTAGTGGTGTCATGTGAACGTCGACTACATGATACTTCACCATTTATGGGCCTAGGGGAATGCATTGTGTATTTGGCGACTAATTGTGGGGTTGCCGGAGTGACAGAAACCCGAACCCCTGTTAGGACACCTTTGCACAAGGGAGTGTAGGATCTCAGAGTTTAAGGCTGTGGTTAGGTTTATATATTAATTAATTTCATGTAGTTGCTGATGCTTGCAGGGGGTTTAATCACAAGTATGTATTAGTCCAAGTAAGGTCGGTACATTAGCATAGGTTCACCCACACAACACTTACAACACCAAAGAAGAGTACTCAACTATTTGAAGCAAAAGCACTTAACAGAATTCCCATGCGTCCTCGAGAATGTTTGGTCCTTATAAGTATTTCCATCGGCTTGTACTTTGCTAAGAAAGGATTGGGCCACTTGCTGCAGTTGTCCGTTGTCTTTATTACTTGCACCTTGTTTTGTTTTTTTTATCAGAAAACCCCTAAAAATCCGTTTGCTAAGTATTTACAGAGATTTCCTGCTCCATACCACTAGTCAACACCTTCTACTCCTTGTTGGGATAGACACTCCTATTTATCGAAAGTACTGCGATACACCCCCTATACCTGTGGGTCATCACCCCGGCAGGAGGTGAGGCCAGGACCTCGTCGGAGACGAGGATGACACGGTGGAACATGGCGTCGCCGGCGGAGGCAAGGAAGGGACTGGTTTGGGGAAGGTCTGGTCAGTGAGAGAAGGCTGGGGAAGCTCTGGTCGAAGGAAGAAGAAGAGCGCGTGTGTGGGGAAGAGGGCGAGATGGTGGTGGGCCGTGGCCCACGACGGAAGCGTGCGGCGCATCATCCCTGTGCCGCTAAAGGCGGGCGATAGCACCACCCGTCTTTGGTGGCATAGTTCCCAGCAATTGAGCCGTGCACCCCCCCCCCTTCTGCGTCTCGACGGGGATTTGGTTATGGCCCAGCATCACGATCTTTTGTTTTTCATACTATTTATTTCATCTTTTTTGTTTATGTTTTCTTTTTCATTTGAATTATTTTTTTATGATTCATAAATATTTGAAAAATGTTCAAGTATTAAATATGTTTATATTTTGGAAATTTAGATTTGTAATGATTTAAAAAATGCCCGGGTTTGATAAATATTTGGATTTTGAAAATGTGAAGATTTGTAAAGGTTCAAATTTTGAAAATGTTCAGATTTTAGGAAAACTCATATTAGAAAAATAAATATTTTGAAAAACACAAAAAGAGGCATAAAAGAGGCAGTAGAAAACAAAAATAGAGGAAAGAAAAAATTCTGTTAATGAGCTGGCCAGCCCCACTCCTCAATTGTTGGTCTTGAAGAGCTTGACCTCTCCCTTTTCCCCTATCATTCTTGTATCTTTTTGAGGGATTTAAGAGAGGAGATCTAGATCTACAATTCTCCCAAACAAAATCCCTTCTCTGTGAAGGAATTCTTGGGATCTATATCTTGGAGAGTTTAGTGTTCTTGTCTTGTGTTCTTTCTCCCTTAATATCCTCAATAGATTTTGTAGCTTTGTTAGAATTTAGGAGTAAAGGACTTGCCCTTATATTTGTTGCATAGGTTTGAGTTATCCATAGAGATTCGGCGAGTACAAGCTTGTGGGCTTGTTACTCTTGGGTTCTTGGAACCCT
Organism: Avena sativa; assembly: GCA_916181665.1. Classification (NCBI taxonomy): domain Eukaryota; kingdom Viridiplantae; phylum Streptophyta; class Magnoliopsida; order Poales; family Poaceae; genus Avena; species Avena sativa. The sequence continues at coordinate 386,349,915 of OV702284.1, forward strand.
AGATGGTTTGTGTGGTTGGTGTGTTGATTTCTTGATGCCTCCATTGTGGAGTGGCATCAATCTTGTAGCCTTTTGTGGTCTTATAGCCTTTTGTGGCTTTGTTGCTTTTTGTGGCTTTGTTGTTGGGAGCCTCAAATTGAGTTATGGAGATAGCCCCATTCTTGTACGGGTTTTATAACCGCCCTCGAGTGTCCCTTAGTGGATCATGAGTAGGCCTTTGTGGCGAGATCACAGGAGAATATGGTGAGCCTGTTGTGACGTCGACGAGTTGTGTGCCTTCACTTATTGGGTGAGGCCTTGTATTGCGTTGGGTGAGCATCGAGCCACCACACCTCAAGGTGAGCCACTTGTGGCATTCGGAGAGCATTGCGCCATCGCACCACTCCAATGGAGACGTAGTTTCTCTAGAAGTAAACTTCGGAATAAAAATCTTTGTCTTCGCGTCCATCGGTTATCTCTCAACCGAGCCCTTTACTTATGCATTTTACATTGTGATAGCCTTTATGCTTGAAGTATCTCATTTTGCTATCACCTTGTTACTTGTTTTGCTTAGCATAGGTTGTTGGTGCATTTAGGTGAACCTAGTGGTTAGGTTTTGTTCTCAATAAATTAAACGTTAGTTTTTATTTCTTATTTATTAGTGCCTTAACCGTATTAATTTTAAAAGCCTATTCACCCCCCCCCCTCTAGGCGGCATCTATTGCACTTTCATATACCATTAAAGGTCCATTCAAAGAATATTTACAGGCATTTAAAGGAAGGTTAATTGGCAGAAGAGCTCGTTCCTTCAATTCTTTTTGGTTTCACAAACTTCACTCTCTTGAATATAGTCCGAAGCCCGATAGAAAATAGTTTTCTTTGAGATTTTCAAGGTATGTAGGCCTCTTCAAACCTCATTGTGAATTATTATATGTTTGTAAGTCCATTGTGTCATTGCCAAATTATATGCTACCATGTTGGCACCGATCTATCTGTGCTAAAAAAATATGAAGGTGGAGCCAAGGTTTAGGATCCTTTTTCATATATTTTTTTTTGCACCGGTTGGAGATTCACAAATTTCAAGAAATATACAAAACTTCGTATACATGTTTCAAATTGTTTGGCCAGATTTAAATTCTTTTGGAAAAAATAAATGCAATGATGAGGAATTGAATTTCCAACCTGTAATCAATCAACAATCTAAGCACTCCGCCACATTTACAACCTAGTCCATGTTATGAATACTAGCTAAATGCCCGTGCGTTGCTACGGTTATTTCAAAAAAATTATTGTCGCCCGGATAAAATATAAAGGAACTTTATACATACACCAGCCGATAGCCTAATAAAAAAATATTGTATATTGCTTAAAAAACCATAATTCGACATAGCTTTATTTGTATCACATAAACGGATTCAAGTAGACTCAGTCATGAGACTCTTTTAATTCTCGCCCATTGTCATAGCTAAGATATTACCACATTATCAATATGTCTCTTCAATGACCTAAGCCGGTAGAATAATTTTCTTTTACTATGTTATTTTATTGTCTCATTTTGATTTTTCGTGATAGACACTTATGTGCTTGCTAAAAAAAACCATTTCAAAATGGATGCCCTGAATGCGTGAATAGAGATTTTTATCCAACATCTCTTCAACTTATCCCCCTTACGCCTGATAATATTTATTTCAATTTGAAATAACAATCAAAAATCATCCAGCATAGCTAGCCAGTTGAAAAGACGCGTGTAGGTGATTTTCAAAGACAAAACAAATCAAACAAAAAGGGTTCATGACCCGGTAGGATTTGATATTGATATGCGGATCTACTGGGTGGATCTTGGAGGGGTTGGCAACTGCTGTAGTTTCGGAGCTAAATGCCCGTGCGTTGCCACGGAACAAAATAATATATTTTATATAAAAAACTATTTAATTTTGATATGCATATTACGTGGGCAAAAATGAAGTTTTAAAAAATGACGTCATAGTTTACACAAAATAAACCATTTTTATGGACATGATATGACCCAAGATTCGACCATTAGGACTGCTAGTATTACAATTATAATACAATGCAAGTGCAAGAACTACGAGTTGTCTACAACCACACCGGCCCGATATGTAAGCGAAGAAATTGTAATGCGAAAGACGCTTAGCTTCTTTGGCCTGTGATCATCGTCGTGGGCTCAAAATAGCCTGATTGATGAGTATTTGTACAGTTGTGCATGGCATGTGTAGAGACTGCTGCTCAGTACCAGCATGCGAATGTGCATAGTTTGCTCTGTCTAAACTTGCCAAAGAGTACAAAAATTATTATTCAGGTTGAACCTCCTTCAAAGAAGCATTACTTCATATAATCACCAAAGAGTGTACATATTTCTATGTTTACGGAAATGATTCATACGTACACAGACCAAGCTCAAATTTTTCAGCCCTCGAGTAAGCAGGAAAGAAACGAACTCATGTGTTGCATTTGCATGCAGTAGGCCTATGAACTGCAATTTCAGTTAGAATCGGCGATTCCAATCCAGTTGCAACCATGAACTATAGTTATTTAAGCTATATATAATCTAATACGTTCATGATTCATTCAACAACATGGGGCGATAGAAGGCATCATGTCATTCAGTAAAATGTTCTCCCGGTCCGGTAATGTGATTAATCGATAGTGCAAAGAACGGATGTCCTGATCAAAAGAATCCATCACATCTAGGCTGGGCCCCACCTCGGTTTGATGCCACGCAAGAGATAAAGGATTTCTTTTCCCCCACCCAAATCCACCGAGCACAAGAGCCGAGAGGAGTGAGGCTGCCCTTGCAGCATCGTCCGTTCACCGTCCACCGCTGCAGCGTTGTTGACTCGTTGGTCGATATACCTCCGCCTCTGTTTACCTCTTACTCTCCGTAGGAATCTCTCGAATCCGAGTAATCCACCGAAGGCAAAAAAGCAGCAGCAAGAAGCTAGCAACTGTCTCTTCGTCCTCGCTCAAATCCTCCCCAAAATCGCCACCTGCAAAGGCATCCATCCCGGTGAACTCGTCCAATCCTCTCTAGACCCACCCGCCCAGCACGATCCATCTACTCTCCGCCTGAACTTGCAGCACTCTTGCCTCTCTCCCTCAGAAATCTGACGGCCGGCGCCCGCCGCCCCTCTGCTCCACGACCTCGTCCGTCTCCATGGCGCCGCCATGGCCCCTCCTGCTATACGACCGTGCGCTCGCGATGGCAGGGTTGGGTCCGGCAGGCACGCAACCACCCTACTTTGCTGATCTGCTCCGCCTGCAGAGTTCCCATTCTCTCCAAGGCCCTTTACTCGCCCGACGACGCCCAGCCTCGGTTATAGCCACGCGACCGCTTACATTCCCGCTGCCAAGCACCAATGCCGCGCCGCAAAACATCCCGCACGCCGCTCTCTTCCTTGCTGCTCCAGCGCCACCGTAAAGTAGTACAGCCGCCGGTCGTCTGGGTTCAAGCCTATGGCGGCGGAAAACGACATACACCGGCCGACGGAGGGTCATCGGTGGCGAGGAGGAGGCTTCGATTGGGGGCGTGTTTGGGAAGAGGGCAGAGCGGCTGGACGCACGCGTCGGCGAGGATGCGAGATTGTGACGAGGTGGAGTTTTGTTGACTTTCTCACTTGGCGGTGGCAGTGTTTGTAATACCCCCGATCACATAGGGGCAAAACGGTAAAATCCGGGCAGACGGAAAATTGGGCCGGATAACGAACGTTCCCAATCTTTTTAATAAGAAAAATGATACCTATCCCCCGGACGACCACCGTCCGGGTCATCTTCCCGCACCACACGTCTCCCCGCACGTCTCCCTTCTCCCCTCCCTCGTCGCGGACCTTACTCCCCTTGCTAGTCGCCGCCGCCGCGCCCTCGTCGCCCTCTGCTCGACCCTCCTCGCGGAGCTCCCGTCGTCGCGACCCATCTGCAGCGTCACCCTCGCCCGCGACCGCCGCCGCCGGTCACTCGCTCTTATCCCCTTCCTCGCTGCGGACCTCGCTCCCCCAGTAGACGTCGTCGCGCCCTCGTCGCTCTGCTCGACCCTCCTCGCGGAGCTCCGGCCGCGGCCCGTCTGCAGCGCCACTCTCGCCCGCGACCGCCGCCGTCGGCCACTCGCTCTTATCCCCTTCCTCGTTGCGGACCTCGCTCCCCCCCAGTAGACGTCGTCGCGCCCTTGTCGCCCTGCTCGACCCTCCTCGCGGAGCTCCGGCCGTGGCCCGTCTGCAGCGCCACTCTCGCCCGCGGCCGCCGCCGCCGCCTGGACGAGGCGTGTACGGAGAGGCTGTCCAACGGCGAGCCCTGCCCTCGTACTGCTCCTCCGCCGGATAAAAAGCTGCGAAAGCCGAGCTTGCTTCCATGGGCAGCCGACCTTGCTGCCACGGGAGACCAAACTTGCTTCCAGCGGTAGCCGAGTTTGCTTCCACGGGCGGCCGAGCTTTGCTTCCAGCGGTGGCCGAGCTTGCTTCCATGGGCAGCCGACCTTGCACTACTAGAGAAAAGCCTATGCGAGGCGCATATCATATGCGCCTCTAGCTTCAAGCCTCGGGTATTTTTTATGCGAGGCGCATATGATATGCGCCTCCTATACTTCACATATGCGAGGCGCATATCGATATGCGCCTCGCATATGTTTTACAATGCGCCTCGTATATTTATAGTATATGCGCCTCCTATAGTATCCTATATGCGCCTCCGGTAATATATTCGAAATTCAAGTTTTACAGACCACTATAAATAATAATATACAGATATTCAAATATACAATATAGTCCAAAATACAGTATAAAGAGCACAGAATTTTTCAGAAACTTGCAATTTGCCAAAGCCAAACATTAAAATAAGGGGAAAATAGAATGGAAGGAGCCTACAAAGGAAACAGGGGAAAAAGAATCCCAGAGTCTGACGCTCCACGAGTTTCTTCACCGAAAAATCTTCATTTACAATTTTATAGTGACAATTCATTCTTCGGTTCTCATTTGCATTTCATGCAAGGCTGGAATTCAACTGCTCCTTTAGATGGATGTTCATTTTCTCACGCTGCATAAAGAAAATTCAGGTTTCTTTTTAAACGTTTCCCTTCAAAATGTGATTTAATGATAATGTCTTCAAGCTAAGAATCATACTTGGCCTACAAATGATCTTTCTGAAAGGCATAGAAGTAAATTGGTCAATTCTACTTCAGAATCACTAGTGTTTGATGCAGTTGAATCCGAGCATATTAGCACTATGAAGATTTGTCATGTAAACTTCCTTGGACTATTGCTCTAGCTAGTCAAGTATTCTTTCCCTCTCGTGTTTTCTTGTCCACGCTCATCACATATCATTTGGCACAAAGTTTAGAAGCATACGAACATCATCTCTTCTGAATTAAAACCAGGTAATTAGGGAGGAGAGATTTGTGCACCTTCAGTTCTTGAAGCAGGTACGTACATGAGGGTCGATTCCTGCAGGGTTAGATGTGGAGTTTTACAGCCGCCCTGAGTGACCCATCTTGAAGTTTTACTGCCTCGCGTCCATCTCAGATCTCTCCCTGACCTGCATCGCTAAAGCCCCATGCTCCACCGCCCCAGCAGAATGGAATCGAGATCTGGGACTGCGTGGATCGTGGAGAAGAAGTGGAGCGGGCCCATCGCATCTGGCGGGGAAGGAGGGACTTCGCGGCAGGGGCAGAGGTGATGTATAGCAGGGATTCCGGTGGTGATAGGGTTGTAGTGCAGCGCGGATTTGGTTCCCTCCGGATCCGCGAAGGCCTCCAACGCGGTGTGGAAGGGACCACCGCCGCGAGCTCCCGTAGAGTGGCGACAGCGGCAGCTGCTATGGAGAAATTAATTGTTTATCTATTCGCTTCTCCTCTGCTGTGTTGTTGATTTTATTGTTTTCTGTTGCGTTTTGAGTTGAATTGCCTTCATGTGCAAAAAGCTGGAAAAAAGTGATGCCAGGTTATGCGAGGCGCATATTGCACAATATGCGCCTCCTATAATTCAAACTATAGGAGGCGCATATAGCAATATGCGCCTCGCATTTGCGGCCACCTACCACCGCCCGGGCCCGCAGGAGTTACCTGAGGCGCATCATATGCGCGTCGCATATTATCCAATATAGGAGGCGCATATAACCATATGCGCCTCGCATATTCGTGCATCTACCGACACGCGGGCCCATACAGATTATGCGAGGCGCATTCTGTCCATATGCGCCTCGTCTATCTGATATATAGGAGGCGCATATGACTAGAATGCGCCTCGCATAATATGCGGCTGCTAGATTCCGTCCGTACAGGGATTATAGGAGGCGCATTATTATCATATGCGCCTCGCATATTTTTATACTAGAGGCGCATGGAGAAGGAGTGTGCCTCGCCTATTATATAGGAGGCGCATATGGTCTAAATGTGCCTCGCATAAGCATGTCTCCTATAGCCTTTTCTCTAGTAGTGTTGCTGCCACGGGAGACCAAACTTGCTTCCAACGGTAGCCGAGTTTGCTTCCACGGGCGGCCGAGCTTTGCTTCTAGCGGTGGCCGAGCTTGCTTCCATGGGTAGCCTTGGTTGCTGCCATGGGCGGGCGTGGTTACTGCCAGCGGCGACCGAGCTTTGCTTCCATGGGCAGCTTTGGTCGCTGCCATGGGCGGTCGTGGCTGTTGCCAGCGGTGGAGTTTTTTGCTATATTAGAAGAATTTTTTTGCTGCAACCGTCTTGTGGTTTTGCTACAACAATGTCAACTTTTTGCTACAAGGTCTCCGACGAGAGTCACCATCGAGTTTTTTCCGACGATGTCTCCGGCGAAGTCGGTTTTGCTACATTAGTACAATTCTTTTGCTGCATGGCCTCCGGCGAGGTCTCCGGCGAGACATTCTATTTTTAAAACGAACCGTTTTTTTGCTTCGGAAGCAAAAGCGGGAACATATGCAGCAAACGCGGGATGTTTTGCAGCAAAAACGGGATTTGTGGCAATTTTGTGGACACGTGTCGCGCAGGGAAGGAGGACGATGAGAACTCCCCATCGTCCGGGGACGCCTAGCAGTTTCCTTTTAATAATATAGATAGATGAGTTACTTGTTATTGAACCGTAATGTATTGAATGTTTTTAAATTTGACCGAAACTTTCCTCCGACATTATATTTTCTCGTCTCCTATACCGAGAATCGTTTATTTTGTGAAATTCGCCCAAAATTTCGACCATTTTTTTCTCGCCTGGTGGACCACCCCGATTTAAAATCCTGGATCCGCCGCTCCAACATCGACTTCCCATCTTGCAGCCGTGGCGGCATTGTGAACAGGACACTGCTGTCGCAGCACCGGCGAGAACTCTCGAAGCACCAACCAGCGCCGTGTTCCCGGGTGGAGAAGTTGGGGCGACGCTTCGATCGATCGGGGGATGCCCGACTTGTCTCGCCATGACGTGCTCACAGCGCACGCGTGCACGGCAACTATGTCGGCTGCTTTTCTCCTCATGCATCCTTTGATTAACTCAAAACCCACCAGCTACTTCAAGCTGCGTCGTCTCTACCAAAATAGGGTAGGTGCACGCCCGTGCACGCACCGTTGTACGTCGGCTAGCAAAAGTTAGTAAACGTTGACCAGCGAAGGCAAACGGGCCATGATTGACTATATAGCAGACATGCATAAACAAACGAGGCAGAGCGTAAGATGCAAACAGAGACATAATGTATCCATCCGATCTGGACCTGGCGTTTTCGGACGAGGTCAAAATTGTTAGTCGTACTTAAAGTGAAGTACTCCATCCAACCCATATTAACGGTTGTTGAATAGGATATATCTTATACTGAAACATGTTTACATACATCTACTTTAGTAATAATCTATCTATTATATACTAAAAGTAATATAAGGGTATTTCGAGGCACTACGCTTGATCCACATTATCTAAATTACTATGATGGTTAAATCTAAAATTTACGAATACGATTTAACGAATGGTTACTAGTTACGTAACTTTTTAATTTAGGTTGACACGTATGTATGGTTATCAAATATAAACGGACCAACTTTTTATTTTACATCGAACCAGCCCAACTAACGACCAGGGCACCTTCTAAAATAGAAACGGCCGATAGAATGGCGCAACATAAGATCAGGGTCAGCTTTGTGATGTGTCAAATTGATACACATAAAAAACATATAAATGCTAGACATTGATTATTAATATATAAAATAGGAGAAATTCTGCCAAGGCCGACTGGATCCGCTGTAAATCAAAAACGACCAAATCTGGCACGTGAAGGTCAAAGAGAAATTACGTGTGTATATTTTGCTAACTACATCCAAGTATAGATTGGCTAGGATCACCACTGCACATTGGCTAGGTCAAAAAAAAAGTTAAGATTGGCTACTTAAAACGAAACAACACTACAGATTGGCTAGCCTGCTACGGGACAAACTCCTTTCCGCTAGAAATAGTTGTATTTCTAGCCTTTGTCTCATAAGTTAAAAATTAAAATTTGTCCAAATCTTATTGGTAAAATAGCAGCATTTATGATACAAAATTAGTGTCACTAGAGCCGTCTTAAAATGTAGTTTCATAATATACCATGCTACTATTTTCTATAAATCTGGTTAAATTTAAATAAGTTCAACCTAAGACAAAGTCCAGAAGTACACTTATTCCTTTATAGAGTATAAGGAAATAAGGATTCTCAATGTGCTCAAGAAATTATTAGTTAAAGTTTGATTCATGCACCCCAAAACTTCCAAGATGATAAGATCGCTATAAGTCCTCTGATACTCTTGCGTGTAAGATTTTAAGCACGGAACCAATCAAGGAACACAATGAGATATTCAATGTTCACTAGGTATTCCATCCTAGCTCGATAAGGTAAGAGTCTAATTGGTTCTAATTGAATCTTGAGTCAACATATGTATTTTTATAATCAATATATTCCCTCATCTACCTCCACGATTATGAGATATTTGAAATATTTTGATCATTATAAAATATTCACAGTTTATACATAAGCACCATCTCCTTTTAATTTTAAACCTTATTATAAGTATGTTGAAAACTAAAAATCAAGAAATATGCTCATATTTAATTAGAATATTGTAGAATGAATGTACTCCCTCCCTCCCATTTTATGATGCGCGTAAGTCTCGACCCGCATACCAATGACTCCATGCAGCGTTGTGGTGAAAAAGAATTTGGACTGAAATAACCCTGTACTATTAATAACCATGTGACGCTGCCAGCATCCATCCTTTATTACCCGTGCATGCATTGACAACTGCCTCCTCGCATGACCTTGGGTCGCATGAGTTTTGGCTAGATATTAATGCATGCAGCTGCTCTAGTTAGGGGCAAAAGGGGCAGTTTATCACTAGTTTAGACTGATCTGCACAATACGCATCCTAAAACAAGAATTCCATAAAAAAGTTATACGCATCATAAAGTGGGAAGGAGGGAGTATATATTAATAAAGGTAGTTAAACTTTTTTTGAAACATCAAATTTTAACTATACTTAAACAAATCATTAGTCTTCAAGATATATCATCCATGGATGAAAATCGTGGGTTTGTGGACGATAAATCATAAAAGGGACAACAACTGGAAGCTTGAAACAATTGTTTTCCCTGTTTACCAACATTCTTAGATGTGTTCATATAAGAAACCAAAATTATCATATTGAAGCACACATGATGAAATAAAAAAATAGAGACTGTATCAAAACATATAGTTCTTGATCGTAAGCTTGTAGATATGTTAGGCATTATAATAATCAGTCAATAACTATATCTTCATAACCGCACATAACATCATCTGAAAAATATCTGGTGTATCTTTATTGCGTCATGACTAATTGATCTTATTAGGTATACCTAAATGTCACCAGGTAGAATTTCCTAACTAGAATCAACATACCAATTTTCTTGACCCTAAAACGATCTAAAATTGGTAAATACAAATTTACTTAACCTCATAATAAAAATAATAAACAAAACCTAAATCCGATCTCAAAGTATAAATTTAGTTTCATGAAATTATCACATGCTCCACATACAAAATAAATATATGGTTGTTGATAGGAAAAATACTAGGACCAAATAATTTTTTGATAAGCTAAATGTAATAATAGCATCAAACATTAGGCTGACAAAACTAATATAATTAATAATACTTTTTAATTCATACTGCAAGTGTAAAAGAGTTATTTCAATATTTATGTTTGCTTCAAATTTTATTTTCATTTCCTTAAGAAATACTCCATCCATGCCTATAACTTTTTTGAAAAGTCAAGCCATATAAAGTTTGACCAAACTTTTAGAAAAATCTATCAAGAAATATTATATTATATTATATTGATACCATATGAAAATATATTTCATGATGTATGAAAGGGTATAGATTACGTATTGTAAATATTAATATTTTTCTCTAAAAACTAGGTCAACTTTAGGTAGTTTGACTTTTGAAATAAAATTATAGGCCTTAAGCCTTAGGGATGAGGTAGTATACATGTAAAACAAAAAAATTATTTATTGGTTGTTTTTTGACACATAAAAGGAGATACCCTTGCAAATGCCCGATGGTTCATGCTTTGTTGTTTACAAAGCACACTCCTCGAATCAGGTTTTCACCTCGCTTTATAAATAAAGCACACAAGTGAGATCACTGTTGGTTGGTCCAGACAGAACAACGCCCAAAGGAAGAGACACACCACGATACTACAAGATGTTGGGGCAGCAACGCACACACGCCCGAACTAAAACAAGATAAAACAAAAAGGAGTGGAGACGGATCAACTAGACGAGAAAGAGCGCAACCGCTGCACCCTCCGAAGCATGCCCGCCCCGCTCCTAGCCCCGACTCGTGAAGCACCAAGCAGCACCCTCAAGAGGGAAAGTGACCGCTGCTGCCCGGACCAGAGGCTGGCCCTAGGGTTTTACCCGACACATAGAGGGAAGTGGATGAAGGGTAGCCACGATGCCCTCCAGGAAGGAAGATACCACCCGCGGGAGGCACCGATTCGGTGTTAGTCGAGCCGACAGGGATTTATCCCGAAGACCCTATCGGGAGGCACCGATTCGGTGTCAGTCGAGCCGACGAGGATTTATCCGAAGAGCCTATCCACAACCCCCAGACGAGCCATTGCACAGGAAACCCGCAAGGGAGATGCGGTGACCCAGCATACCACTGCATGATGTAGTACATTATAGTCATTGGCATAACACCAATGAAACACCGTTCACTAGTATTACATCCCTCAGAGTAGTACAACCGAAACATAGCAGGTCCAAGACATGACTATAGGTTACAACTCAAATCTTTACACAAGATCCAGAGAACACTCTAGGTTAAAGAGAGAGAAAGAAACTTCTTACGAAGAAGAATCGGGAATAAATAACTCATAGCTACCATACTTATAAAGCTAGTAGCTGAACTACTGGCTTGCATTGCTGCTATTGCAATACTCTACAGAGTAGGTTCTATGGTTAGAAATTATATTCTTATCTAATCAGCAACTTAGTCTTCACTTGAGTTGATGTATATGTTGACTTTCTTGACTCCATTGAAGAGCTTTAGCTTTTGATGATGATTCCTGGAGCATAACTTGATGTAGACGTCGTCTGTACTGGCTTTAGAACCTAGCAAGGGTTAAGAAGATACTTTGAGTATGAGCATACTCAGCAAGTTCACTAGAAAAGGAGTGTTTGATGCACTATATCTACAGCCACACACCGTAGATCGTAGGCAATGCAAGTTTTCGTAAATATTTCTTCAAAGGTTGCTTTTATTCTGAAAAACTATGTCCATCAGCTTTCACGGGTTTACCAGAACTTTCATGGAGTTCCTTTCCTGTCGCGTTCGCAGCTCCTTCCTGGAACAGGGAGTAACAAGTTACAGTTCTTACACTCTTCAGAGGTGCGTCACTTTACCCATGAGAGATCTTAGCTTTGTTGCACATCCGAATTGCAGGTTCGTTCACACTTCCTTGGTGTGAGGCCCAGACTAAGATCCAAGCCAATCACTGCCTTCTCCGCGACCTCGCACGTCTCCTTGGTGTACGCCAGCCCACCTATTGAATTACGGCAATGGGCAGTACATACCGTTCATATGCCGGAACTATCGTGGGACGTTGAGGGCTCCCACTCATATGCTGCATATTCTCTACGAATTACCATAAATAATATGCACGCTACGAGTGATAATAGCCACGACCCGCACATCCAGCACCATGCGAGAGGGAAAAGATACAGCTGACTTCTCCGTCCCATTCCAAATCTCATGGTCAACGTGTAATATACGGCGCAAGAATCACTGGCGACATTGGTTGTTAAGTCCTAGATAATATGTTCCTTTACCACCGGAACTCTTATAGTAGGTTATTAACTCATGGTAAATAACCTATAATCACATTATTATGAAAATAGTGTTTTCTGACCTTTTTCAAATGCAGGTGATGACAATACTAGATTTGTAAATACTTTACAGAAAATAATCAAAGGACATGAGCAAGTGTGAACTTGCCTTTTGTGATTGCAAGATTATGCCCTCACGGTCTTCAAGATAATATAAGATCCAATAGTTGAAATCTGCATCATTGGTCCGGTAAGGACTAATGTTTAAAGAAGCAAGATGCTTTTATGCATAAGTAATGTAATGCAAGTTGATAAACGCGAATCCCGAGAATAACATTGTTCTAGGGTTTAGATGCTGGAAAGGGTTTCCTTGGAATGTGTTGCCCTTTTAGATTAAGTTTCACACATGTGCTTCTTATTAAGGCTTGTGAATGTGTGTGAAACAACATGTAAACATAATGGCATACAATAATAAGATATACTACTGAGATGTGTTACTCAAGGACTGCTTATATGTGAATTATCTTATCTTCAAGTTTTACCTTGCAAGTGATTACATTTATAAGGAGCTGAAGTGTTAACAATCCTAGCTATATAAGTAAAGCTTAATGTAATGTGATTATTATTAATTGTCACTTGATGTTTGAAGTGGCAAAAAGAATAACATTTGAAGAAAATATTACTCAATTAAGCAAAAGTATTTAAGCTTTTAAGTTAACGTTATGAGGTGTTCTTTCTAGTTATAGTCTGTAAGTAAGAAAGAATTACTCTATTTAAATAATGACAACATTAGTATTTGAGACTTATCTATCTTGGTTTTTAACTTGGTTGGTTTGGTATTAAGATACTTTATAACTTAATTATAGCAGACCAAAGTTAACTATAAAACATATAATAAAGTCTTTAGTATTATATTTAAAGTTTGGTAGATTAAAGTTAACTTTTAAAACATAAATGGAATTTAGGTGTAATGCTTGTTATACTTATGTCTTGTTCACCTTATAATGTTTCTTTAAAGTTACTTAAGAATGGTATTATTTTTATTTGGTAGTGGTTTCTTTACATTATAAATATATAAAGGGGTTATTTTCCTTATAAGGTGTGGTTAAGGTTTATGAATAAGTAAACAATATTATTTACTACTTATGAACTCACTATAGTGTTTTCATTTGTTTATAAACTTGTGGTTAAAGTAAAGGAATAGGTTTTATTTCTTTACAAATTATTCTTGGAAATTTTAAATTAGATAAGAATTCTTTTATAAAATAATTTATATTTATGGTTGAAGGATCATTAAATAAAATTGCATTTAAATGGTGTTAAATCATTTTGACTTCATAATGATAGTATTTAAGATTAATACTATTTATTAAATTTAATTGGTTAATTTAAGAAATATTAACAAATTTTATTTGTCCTTTTATGAATTATTAACTAAAGAAATAGGTTTAAATTCAAGTTATGAAAGTGTTTAACTTTTCATTTAACTCAAAAGTGGAATATCACATTTTTAACATGTAGGTATTTTTTTGTGATTATTTTGGTATATTACATTTATTTTTGTGATTTATAAATAATGAGATATGATTTTAATAAGGTTTATAACTATATAAATACTTAATAAATAATAAATATTTAATTAAGATGAATAATAATTTATAATTATAGTTTTGAAGTATTGTTTTCATTTTTCCAAGATTTTTGGTATTTTATTTATATTTTTAACATTTACAATTATTAAAATATGAATTATTAAAGTTTTATTACTTATAGTTTTTTTATTAAATAATATTTATTTAAATAATCCTCATAATAATATTTGATAATGCTTTTAATTTGTAGATTTTATTTTTCTGAAATTTTTCATATATTAAACATATTTTTCTCAATTACAAAAGAAAAGTTATTGATTTTAAAAATTTGAATCATTTTATGAATTTTTTTAATTAAATAACTAAATGTGTTTATTAGGTAATGCTAATGTCAGTATGAAACGAAGGGGTTTTCTCACCAGAGTTTATCCTGTCCCCAGTCACTGACTGGTGGGACCTTAGCCATGTCATGCTTATTGGTTTTTATTTATTACAGAAATCTTATCACAATTTCTAAAATAATAAAAGAAAAACAGGAATATGACATCGGCGTGATGTCATGCTGACATCATTCCAAGATCATCCTCAGATCAAGGTCAGATTCGTGAATCGGGTGCGTGCGCGGGGTTTTGCTTGGGCTTAACGGGAAGAGGGCGTGACGGCGAACCCAGCAGTGGCGGCGCCGACATTTTTTGGTCACCGGAGCGTGGCCAGTGACGGCGAATGGCAACGACGGCGATAGTTACACGGCGCGGGCTCGGTAGGGAAAAGGAGGAAAGCAAAGGGGAGGTCCTCAAGGACCAGGAACTCACCACGAGGCGGATAGAGGAGTCATTGAGGAGCTAGGTGGCCGGAATTGATGGCGAACTCGACGACCGGAGGCGGGGAACGAGGGTCGAATTGCAGCAGAGGAGATCGCTCCTGGCATCACGACGAGGTTTGGGACGGCCGGAGACGACGGGGACAGAGGGTTCCAGCGAGTTAGGGTTCCGGCTCAGAGGGGAATTGGGGAAAGAGGAGGAGATAGGGTTTGTCTCTGTGCAGGAGGGGGTCTTGTAGACAACGTCTAGGACAGTAGCACGTATCTCCTCACAGTGGGCATCACGGCGAGACAAGAACGGCGCCGGCGTCGACACGCAGCTGCTCCTCGGCAGCGTCCTTCTGTCGCGAGAAGGAAGAAAGGAAAAAAGGTCGAAGGGGTACGCGGGCTGCTGTTGGGCCAGAGTGGGCTGTAGCGGAGCGAGCGGAGGGGTTTGGCTGCGACCTACGGCGACGAATAAAAAGAAGAGAGAATGGGTCGTGGGCCGGATGTGATTCCTCAATTTTTTCTCTTTATTTGTTTTTCCTGTTTTCTATTTTGTATTTTACTTTCTTTTCAGATTTGAATTATTCACACTTTTGTTTTAAGTTTTCCCAGAAATTTTTCTTTAGAAATTTTTTACTTAATATTCTGGTATGATTTATTATTATTATTATTATTATATACTTTATTTATTTACTCTTCTACATTTCCTTAATCATTAACATATAAGGAGTTATTATATTAAATGGAATAAATAGAATCTAGGGTTTGGGGGTTTAGGATTTGTTTAAATCTTATAAAAATGATTTCATTATTTTCTTTATGTATATACTTTTCTATAACATTGTTTTCACTTTTATTTGGAGTATTTAAGATTTAAAAGGTTTAATAATATTCATAGGTTTATTTATATGTATTTAATCACATAGTATAGGATAGAATGGTTTATAATATTGGATCCCCACTTATTCCATGCTCATATGGGATGAGTGGTTAGAGAAATGAATTAAAGACTTTGTCTGATGATTATAGATAGAATATTTATGAGATGTTGATGAGAAAACTTATTAATAAGTTTAGAGTTCTGAATTGTAATTACTCACCCTAGGGTTTAAGGTACTTACTATACCTCTTTTCTTTTGTTGATGTGAATAAATATTAATGGCTAAGCATATTGTCTTTATGTTTGAGATCAGAATGATGTTATCTGGAATGTCTCATGAAAAGGATTTGGTAAAGATAACTCTTAAGCACATATGATGATGATGGTTGAAAATGACAAAGCTGTGCTCAGGTGATTTGATATAATAAATATTTTTATGAAGCTTTGTATAAGTAAGATAATAGATCAATCATATGAAATGGATAATAAGTTTGGTTATAGAATTAAGTTTTGGTGTTTACCAAGAATTTCTATATTCTATAATTCATAATCCTGGACTTCTAACTAAAGAATTCCTTTCCTAGATATTCTTCTCCTTCATATCTATTCTTGGGTATATCAACTACTCTGCTGTTGATAATCCCCAATCCAACGAGTGATTACTTCTAACTCCAATCATACTCTTCCTTAATCACCCTTCACTAATATCACTTCAATAGATGTATCCATCAAATCCTACTCACCTCAAGTGCTAGTATTTCCAAAGAGGAAAATACTACTTCTTTAATCCAATGTTGCTCTAACATCATTTTAATCATACTATCTTGTCTCTTCTTAACTCCAGTATCTAACATTCCAACATCACATTATATTAATGTGACTTGTATTGTATAATCTAGGATAATCTATCTATATTATGGTTCAATAATGTTTTATCCACCAATGTCACTTATACATAGTATAAGTATTCAATGTTGGTAAATAAGGCATGGTCATTATAATCCTTTGTGGTTTAGATTTCCAATTGGCTAATCAAGGCTTCATCAATACTACATTACAGTTGTATTGAAATTATCTTCTTAGTATCTCTATTGGATTAAGAGATATAATTCATTGACTATACCTACTTGATCCAATAGGATTCTCCTGGGAACTTGCTTCGGAGTTCATCCTGGTAATCTTCTTTGTTACCATATTGATTTGATTTTCTTCAATCACTCCCATCCTAAAGATGATATCTAAAACTAACTTCACTATTTACCTCTTCTTACTTCTTTCTTTATAAGCCTTAAGTGAATGCTATAAGAAGTACAAGAGTTGATCGGTCAAGAATTGATAGGTTAAGAATTGGTGAATCAATAGTTGATTTCTCAATATTGATGAACAACAAATATAAGGATAGGATTCAATAGAGATGATAAGGATTGATATGGAAAGAAAGATATATGATGAATGATCTTGACTTTGGTTTCTTTCCTACTCAATCTCACTAGAGAGCTAAAGTTAGGTATTTCCATGATACTCATGGTATAAGTAGATGAGATTAAGATATAGTTGTTACATTCTTATTATTTGTGTTATATTTATAATTTGGTATTCATGAGTGATTATAATGAATACTATGATATGATCACCTAAGGATCAATTATAAATCATTAAGTAATGTATTAGGGTTTAATTTTATTCCATTTGATCTACCCTTAGATCAAATCATGTTTACCAAAATAAGGTTTTAGCAAAGGTCTTATTGAAACTTATCGCAGTCAACTTGATGATCTACTTCAATTCCATCAGGTTAAGAGAAGCTTTAATCACTTTGACAAGTTTTTATTTAAAAGCGCGAAAATTATCCAGATTTCTATGCATGAATGCAATGCACACATCTGTGTTCAGTTTATTTCTAAGCTCTAATGCTGGGATGTTACAGACTCTCCCCCTTAAAATAAACTTTGTCCTCGAAGTTCGTATACTCTCACGTTTCGGAGTAAGGAATTGACTTGCAATGATTATGATATGTTTCAACTCCGTGTTAATCTCAATGGGAATAATTGTAATATCCCATATCCTAATATTTTTCCTTGAATTATCATTCTTATTAACAATTTTAATCATGTTGTCTCCGATACTCCAAAATTCCTTTTACTTTATTCCCTTAGGAATATTTCCTTATTTTTAACTTCTTTAATTGATGTCTCTTATCTAGTTCATTTCCCTAAGTAGGTATCCTAATCAAATTCCCTTACTTGATCATTGAACTTCCTTACCATATTATGCAAAGTCTAGGAAGTCTCACTAAAACAGGTTTTAAATTTCTATTAGCTAATAGTTATAGTCGAAAGACTAATCTTTGATTTATCATTGTATGAGTTGTATTGGTAGTCCTTCCAAATATTGGATTTGAACACATTTAGTCCATACCCATTGGAATTTCTTGTTCTCTACAAATGCCCAAATGGATATGTTTTATTCTCTTTTAAAGGGTCACTTAAGAGTTGTTTCCTCTAGACTTAGTCTATTAAGATTAATCCATTTTATTACTTCAAGCTTTTACCTTATCAGGCTTTTAGACAATCTTTTGTTACTATCTTGAGTACTTCTATAATTATGACTTTCTTTTCACCTTATGAAAATAAGGCTTAATGTTGGCATAGGTTAGTATTTCCTCTCCAACCTTTACTTGGAAAGTCAGATAACAATACTTCCACAAATTGTTTACTCTCCCCCTTAGGTTTTACTAATGGTCTCTAAACTGCCTTATAAAGTATTTCTTGATTTTATAAATAGAATATTGGTCCCTATCCAGCTTTTACTCTGCCTAGTTAGGGTCTTATGAAAGATTGTACGGTGTATCCACACAATTGTGGATCTCCGAAATGAATCTTTCAGCATTATTTGTCTTACTTACTATTTGGACATTTTTGCTTCGATAGGTCAATTTTCGCGAAGAGTCTCGAAAGACGATCGCTTAAGTTTTATACTCCTTTAGGTCTTACTTAATTTAGGCCAAATTTTATGCTCTTTATGCAACCATTAAGATGATCTGGTTAACTATGTCAACCAATTACTAGCTGCGGACAAGATACCAACTGTGGATCAAATACCAGCTGCGGATCATCCTAGGTTGTATTTATTACCCTACGGTTTCCGACATACTTCTAGCATTCTCTCTGAATTTTCAGAGCTTGAATACCACTTTGTATTCCAAAACTTCTTCTTTGTACTTATTCATGATACTTCCATGAACTTGGTACAATTACTCCATTAACTTCTTAGCAATATTACCTTCTTTGGGGTGAATTTAAATTCATCACTTCTTGTTGCTCCATATATTTTCTATACTAATCTTCCTTCTTATTGCTGGCTATTAATGATCTGAATTTGATCCATCCTTCAAATTGGATTGATACTCCTCATACTTGCCTCATTCTTCATGTAAGTCTTCATCTTGGTCTTTGGAACTCGTCACTCCCTTACACGAATTCCCTTTTCTATCTAGGTCTATGACATCAAGTAGTAACTAGATGTTGCAACATGCATTTGCACATCAAGTCAAACTTCATGTACAGATCTAGTCAATCAAGAAAAACAAATAAATCCAAATGTTGTACGTATAACACACAATATTCTAAGCCCAGAATATATTAGTTGAGTATAATATATCTAGAATTCCGGCTTAGTTGTGTAGTATATGACACCTCCTCGTATAGGTTTACAACGTGATACTTAGCACATAGGTTCAAACTATTCTTTGTTTCTTAATTTACCCAAATTGCTCAATTGCAATAGGATAATCTTAAGCAAAGTGGTCTCAAATTTGGTTTTGACTAAACCTTTGTCTCACCTTTGGAATGACTAACTATAACCATCTTTTCTTTATTAGTAAACTAACCTCACATGATTACTCCAAAAGAATAATCGGATTCTATTTGCTACTTAACCCAAAGTTTATTAGAAATTTCTAGCACCTACGACTTCTATCCTAGTTCTTCCATGTTATTTTCTTACTTCTACCTCATGATAATTTACTAATTACCTTTCATATTATACTCTCATCATGGTTTCGGAGATAATCTCACCATGCTCTTGTTTATTTTACCTATTCATTATGATTTAAGGGCTAATCTAACCATGCTAACTTTGTTTCTCACTACACTATCATTAAGTCTTAACCTAATTTCACTCCATCACGTAGAATTCTCAAGTGAATCCCACATGATTACTACTCATTACATCAACATTTATCCTAATGATTTTCATCATGTTGTCTTTGGTTATCAACGGTCACTAGGATTTTACTGTTCTTACTTAAATTCTAGGATTAGGTTACACCATTAAGACTACTTCAATTGATGTATTACACTTTCCGACAGTATCTTGGTGGTTTATGTCTCCCTCGGAAGACAATTCATAGCACTATACTAAGAAAGGATAAAATATTTACTCCTAAGAAAGAATGACTTAAGTATCTGACTTAGGTCTGACAAGGTTATCCTCAAATGGATACTCATCACAAGTCATAAGATCATTTGGTTTAGATAAGATGGATCCTATAGTCACTATCCAACCTACAGATCTTCCTAAAAGGGTTTTTATCCTAAGGTCAAAGCATATGCTCTGATACCAACTACGGTGACCCAGCATACCACTGCATGATGTAGTACACTATAGTCGTTGACATAACACCAATGAAACACCGTTCACTAGTATTACATCCCTCAGACTAGTACAATAGAAACATAGCAGGTCCAAGACATGACTATAGGTTACAACTCAACTCTTTACACAAGATCCAGAGAACACTCTAGGTTAAAGAGAGAGAAAGAAACTTCTTACGAAGAAGAATCAGGAATAAATAACTCATAGCTACCATACTTATAAAGCTAGTAGCTGAACTACTGGCTTGCATTGCTGCTATTGCAATACTCTACAAAAGTAGGTTCTACGGTTAGAAATTCTATTCTTATCTAATCAGCAACTTAGTCTTCACTTGAGTTGATGTATATGTTGACTTTCTTGACTCCATTGAAGAGCTTTACCTTTTGATGATGATTCCTAGAGCATAACTTGATGTAGACGTCGTCTGTACTGGCTTTAGAACCTAGCAAGGGTTAAGAAGATACTTTGAGTATGAGCGTACTCAGCAAGTTCACTAGAAAAGGAGTGTTTGATGCACTATATCTACAGCCACAGACCGTAGGTCGTAGGCAATGCAAGTTTTCGTAAATATTTCTTCAAAGGTTGCTTTTATTCTGAAAAACTATGTCCATCAGCTTTCACGGGTTTACCAGAACTTTCATGGAGTTCCTTTCCTATCGCGTTCGCAGCTCCTTCCTGGAACAGGGAGTAACAAGTTACAGTTCTTACACTCTGCAGAGGTGCGTCACTTTACCCATGAGAGATCTTAGCTTTGTTGCACATCCGAATTGCAGGTTCGTTCACACTTCCTTGGTGTGAGGCCCAGACTAAGATCCAAGCCAATCACTGCCTTCTCCTCGACCCCGCATGTCTCCTTGGTGTACGCCAGCCCACCTATTGAATTACGGCAATGGGCAGTACATACCGTTCATATGCCGGAACTATCGTGGGACGTTGAGGGATCCCACTCATATGCTGCATATCCTCTACGAATTACCATAAATAATATGCACGCTACGAGTGATAATAGCCACGACCCGCACATCCAGCACCATGCGAGAGGGAAAAGATACAGCTGACTTCTCCGTCCCATTCCAAATCTCATGGTCAACGTGTAATATACGGCGCAAGAATCACTGGCGACATTGGTTGTTAAGTCCTAGATAATATGTTCCTTTACCATCGGAACTCTTATAGTAGGTTATTACCTCATGGTAAATAACCTATAATCACATTATTACGAAAATAGTCTTTTCTGACCTTTTTCAAATGCAGGTGATGACAATACTAGATTTGTAAATACTTTACAGAAAATAATCAAAGGACATGAGCAAGTGTGAACTTGCCTTTTGTGATTGCAAGATTATGCACTCATGGTCTTCAAGACAATATAAGATCCTATAGTTGAAATCTGCATCATTGGTCCGGTAAGGACTAATGTTTAAAGAAGCAAGATGCTTTTATGAATAAGTAATGTAATGCAAGTTGATAAACGCGAATCCCGAGAATAACGTTGTTCTAGGGTTTGGATGCTGGAAAGGGTTTCCTTGGAATGTGTTGCCCTTTAGATTAAGTTTCACACATGTGCTTCTTATTAAGGGTTGTGAATGTGTGTGAAACAACATGTAAACATAATGGCATACAATAATAAGATATACTACTGAGTTGTGTTACTCAAGGATTGCTTATATGTGAATTATCTTATCTTCAAGTTTTACCTTGCAAGTGATTAAATTTATAAGGAGCTGAAGTGTTAACAATCCTAGCTATATAAGTAAAGCTTAATGTAATGTGATTATTATTAATTGTCACTTGATGTTTGAAGTGTCAAAAAGAATAACATTTGAAGAAAATATTACTCAATTAAGCAAAAGTATTTAAGCTTTTAAGTTAACCTTATGAGGTGTTCTTTCTAGTTATAGTCTGTAAGTAAGAAATAATTACTCTATTTTAATAATGACAGCATTAGTATTTGAGACTTATCTATCTTGGTTTTTAACTTGGTTGGTTTGGTATTAAGATACTTTATATCTTTATTATAGCAGACCAAAGTTAACTATAAAACATATACTAAAGTGTTTAATATTATATTTAAAGTTTGGTAGACCAAAGTTAACTTTTAAAACATATATGGAATTTAGGTGTAATGCTTGTTATACTTATGTCTTATTCACCTTATAATGTTTCTTTAAATTTACTTAAGAATGGTATTATTTTTATTTGGTAGTGGTTTCTTTACATTATAAATATATAAAGGGGTTTATTTCCTTATAAGGTGTGGTTAAGGTTTATGAATAAGTAAACAATATTATTTACTACTTATGAACTCACTATAGTGTTTTCATTTGTTTATAAACTTGTGGTTAAACTAAAGTAATAGGTTTTATTTCTTTACAAATTATTCTTGGAAATTTTATATTAGATAAGAATTCTTTTATAAAATAATTTATATTTATGGTTAAAGGATCATTCAATAAAATTGCATTTAAATAGTGTTAAATCATTTTGACTTCATAATGTTAGTATTTAAGATTAATACTATTTATTACATTTAATTGGTTAATTTAAGAAATATTAACAAATTTTATTTGTCCTTTTATGAATTATTAACTAAAGAAATAGGTTTAAATTCAAGTTATAAGAGTGTTTAACTTTTTATTTAACTCAAATGTGGAATATCACATTTTTAACATGTAGGTATTTTTTTGTGATTATTTTGGTATATTACATTTATTTTTGTGATTTATAAATACTGAGATATGATTTTAATAAGGTTTATAACTATATAAATACTTAATAAATAATAAATATTTAATTAAGAGGAATAATAATGTATAATTATAGTTTTGAAGTATTAGTTTCATTTTTCCAAGATTTTTGGTATTTTATTTATATTTTTAACATTTACAATTATTAAAATATGAATTATTGAAGTTTTATTACTTATAAAATTTTTATTAAATAATATTTATTTAAATAATCATCATAATTATATTTTATAATTCTTTTAAGTTGTAGATTTTATTTTTCTGAAATTTTTCATATATTAAACATATTTTTCTGAATTACAAAACAAAAGTTATTGATTTTATAAAATTGAATCATTTTATGAATTTTTTTAATTAAAATAACTAAATGTGTTTATTAGGTAATGCTGATGTCAGTATGAAACGAAGGGGTTTTCTCAACAGAGTCTATCCTACCCCGAGTCACTGACTGGTGGGACCTTAGCCATGTCATTCTTATTGGGTTTTATTTATTACAGAAATCTTACCACAATTTCTAAAATAATAAAAGAAAAACAGGAATATGACATCGGCGTGATGTCATGCTGACATCATTCCAAGATCATCCTCAGATCAAGGTCAGATTCGTGAATCGGGTGCATGCGCGGGGTTGTGGTTGGGCTTAACGGGAAGAGGGCGTGACGGTGAACCCAGCAGTGGCGGCGCTGCCATTTTTTGGTCACCGGAGCACGGCGAATGGCAACGACGGCGACAGTTACACGGCGCGGGCTCGGTAGGGAAAAGGAGGAAAGAAAAGGGGAGGTCCTCAAGGACCAGGAACTCACCACGAGGCGGATAGAGGAGTCGTTGAGGAGCGAGGTGGCCGGAATTGATGGCGAGCTCGACGACCGGAGGCGGGGAACGAGGGTCGAATTGCGGCAGAGGAGATCGCGCCTGCTTGTTTGCTTCGGGGAAATCGACAGAGACGAGCGAGGCGGAGCTTCCTGGCATCAAGACGAGGTTTGGGACGGCTGGAGACGACGAGGACAGAGGGTTCCGACGAGCTAGGGTTCCGGCTCAGAGGGGAATTGTGGAAAGAGGAGGAGATAGGGTTCGTCTCTGCGCAGGAGGGGGTCTTGTAGACGACGTCTAGTACGGTAGCACGTATCTCCTCACAGCGGTCATCACGACGAGACGGGAACGGCGCCGGCATCGACAAGCAGCTGCTCCTCGGCGGCGTCCTTCTGTCGCAAGGAGGAAGAAAGGAAAAAAGGTCAAGGGGTACACGGGCTGCTGTTGGGCCAGAGTGGGCTGCAGCGGAGCGAGCGGAGGGGTTTAGCTGCGACCTGCGGGCGACGAATAGAAAGAAGAGAGAATGGGCCATGGGTCGGATGTGATTCCTTAATTTTTTCTCTTTATTTGTTTTCCTGTTTTCTATTTTGTATTTTACTTTCTTTTCGGATTTGAATTATTCACACTTTTGTTTTAAGTTTTCCCAGAAATTTCTCTTTAGAATTTTTTTACTTAATATTCTGGTATGATTTATTATTAGTAGTATATACTTTATTTATTTACTATTCTACATTTCCTTAATCATTAACATATAAGGAGTTATTATATTAAATGGAATAAATAGAATCTAGGGTTTTGGGGCTTAGGATTTGTTTAAATCTTATAAAAATGATTTCATTATTTTCCTTATGTATATACTTTTCTATAACATTGTTTTCACTTTTATTTGGAGTATTTAAGTTTTAAAAGGTTTAATAATATTCATAGGTTTATTTATATGTATTTAATCACATAGTATAGGATAGAATGGTTTATAATATTGGATCCCCACTTATTCCATGCTCATATGGGATGAGTGGTTAGAGAAATGAATTAAAGACTTTGTCTGATGATTATAGATAGAATATTTATGAGATGTTGATGAGAAAACTTATTAATAAGTTTAGAATTCTGAATTGCAATTACTCACCCTAGGGTTTAAGGTACTTACTATACCTCTTTTCTTTTGTTGATGTGAATAAATATTAATGGCTAAGCATATTGTCTTTATGTTTGAGATCAGAATGATGTTATCTGCAATGTCTCATGAAAAGGATTTGGTAAAGATAACTCTTAAGCACATATGATGATGATGGTTGAAAATGACAAAGCTGTGCTCAGGTGATTTGATATAATAAATATTTTTATGAAGCTTTGTATAAGTAAGATAATAGATCAATCATATGAAATGGATAATAAGTTTGGTTATAGAATTAAGTTTTGGTGTTTACCAAGAATTTCTATATTCTATAATTCATAATCCTGGACTTCTAACTAAAGAATTCCTTTCCTAGATATTCTTCTCCTTCATATCTATTCTTGGGTATATCAACTACTCTGCTGTTGATAATCCCCAATCCAACAAGTGATTACTTCTAACTCCAATCATACTCTTCCTTAATCATCCTTCACTAATATCACTTCAATAGATGTATCCATCAAATCCTACTCACCTCAAGTGCTAGTATTTCCAAAGAGGAAAATACTACTTCTTTAATCCAATGTTGCTCTAACATCATTTTAATCATACTATCTTGTCTCTTCTTAACTCCAGTATCTAACATTCCAACCTCACATTATATTAATGTAACTTGTAATGTCTAATCTAGGATAATCTATCTATATTATGGTTCAATCATGTTTTATCCACCAATGTCACTTATACATAGTATAAGTATTCAATGTTGGTGAATAAGGCATGGTCATTATAATCCTTTGTGGTTTAGATTTCCAGTTGGCTAATCAAGGGTTCATCAATACTACATTACAGTTGTATTGAAATCATCTTCTTAGTATCTCTATTGGATTAAGAGATATAATTCATTGACTATACCTACTTTATCCAATAGGATTCTCCTGGGAACTTGCTTCAGAGTTCATCCTGGTAATCTTCTTTGTTACCATATTGATTTGATTTTCTTCAATCACTCCCATCCTAAATATGATATCTAAAACTAGCTTCACTATTTACCTCTTCTTACTTCTTTCTTTATAAGCCTTAAGTGAATGCTATAAGAAGTACAAGAGTTGATCGGTCAAGAATTGATAGGTTAAGAATTGGTGAATCAATAGTTGATTTCTCAATATTGATGAACAACAGTATAAGGATAGGATTCAATAGAGATGATAAGGATTGATATGGAAATAAAGATATATGATGAATGATCTTGACTTTGGTTTCTTTCCTACTCAATCTCACTAGAGAGCTAAAGTTAGGTATTTCCATGATACTCATGGTATAAGTAGATGAGATTAAGATATAGTTGTTACATTCTTATTATTTGTGTTATATTTATAATTTGGTATTCATGAGTGATTATAATGAATACTATGATATGATCACCTAAGGATCAAATATAAATCATTAAGTAATGTATTAGGGTTTAATTTTATTCCATTTGATCTACCCTTAGATCAAATCATGTTTACCAAAATAAGGTTTTAGCAAAGGTCATATTGAAACTTATCGCAGTCAACTTGATGATCTACTTCAATTCCATCAGGTTAAGAGAAGCTTCAATCACTTTGACAAGTTTTTATTTAAAAGCGCGAAAATTATTCAAATTTTCTATGCATGAATGCAATGCACACATCTGTGTTCAGCTTATTTCTAAGTTCTAATGCTGGGATGTTACAGGAGAGGCCTTGCCACCACCAAACTTGCTGCCCACGAGCATGCGCCACTCCGGTCCTGAATCCGCCATCATCGTCTCACCAAGCATGCTGTCGCGAGGTCTGCAACATCGCGGCACAGGTAGAACTGAAACAGAACCCACGGTACCGCGGCCGCGCGGGAGGAAACTTCCTCCACGGCCGAAGGTGGTAGTCGATGAAACGCGACGGCAGACAAACGAGTCCTCCATAGTTCCAGCCAGGCCTAGCGGACCCATAACGCCTCCGCGGAGGCATACCAGTGCCATGGAGGTCCGGCCACACCCCAACGGGTCCATAAAATCCGCAACAGGCCGTCCGAGGACACCGCAGATCCCATCCATCCTACCCGCCAAGATCTGCAGAGCAGGCAAAACCGAGCCGGCCGGCCGGCCCTACCCAGATCCAAGCCCAAAAAGGCCCGATCTAGGACACCATGGCACCTCCATACAAAGGACTTATACGTGGTAAATTCACAATTTTATCCAGAGTATAATAATAAACTAAACCCTATATAGATATAAATACAAAACATCGTGTTACCATACACTAACACATACTCCATTTGTTTCACAATATAAGTTTTTTTAGAAAGCTATGTAAGCTTCCTAAAATGGCTTAGATTGTGGAAAAAACCGGCTTAGATTGTGGAACGGAGGTGGTACTATATTTCCATAGAAAAAATTACAAGACTGTTTATAAAAATGTGTCTGACAGGTGTAAAATAAAAAAATCAATAAACATAGAATATAATACTTTCTTATTTTCTTCTATGCAAATGAATACATTATACAACTTGTTGGAATTATGCCCTAGAGGCAATAATAAAGATGTTATTATTATAATTCTTGTTCATGATAAAGTTTATATTTCATGCTAGAATTGTATTAAGCGGAAACTTTGATACTTGTGTGGTTTATGAACAACACCGTGTCCCTAGTACGCCTCTATGGACTAGCTCATTGATTAATGATGGTTAAGGTTTCCTAACCATAGACATGAGTTGTCGATTGATAATGAGATCATGTCATTAGGAGAATGATATGATGGACAGACCCAAATTAAGCAGAGCAATTAGATCGTGTCATCGTGTTCATCTTTGTGAAACTTTTTCCTATGTCAAGTAATGTATTCCTTAGACCATGAGATAATACAACTCCCTGGTATCGGAACAAAGCTTTGAGGTCATCAAACGTCATCCTATGTGAGGGTGATCATAAAGGTGTCTCTCAGGTGACCGGAAAGTACTTGTTGGGTTGTATGTATCGAGATGGAATTTGTCCCTCCCGAGTCGGAGATATATACTTCGGGCCCACTCGGTAATCGATATCAACACCGCTTGCAAGCACGTGGTTAAGGAGTTAATCACAAAGTGATATCGCATTACGGAACTAGTAAAGTACTTGCTGTGAACGAGATTGAACTAGGTATGCCGATACCAACGATCGAATCTCGGGCAAGAAAAATATCGCGTGACGAAGGGAATACATATATGGGATTAATTGAATCCTGGCATCGTGGTTCATCCGATATGATCATCGATGAATATGTGGGAGTCAATATGGGTTTCCAGATCCCACTGTTGATTATCGATAGAAGATCATGTTTGCATATTCTCGAACCCGTAGGGTCACACACTTAACGTGCATCGACGCTAGGATAGAATGGATAATTGGTTTATGAGTTTTTGTTCAGAGTCTCGGATGAGACCCAGGACATCACGAGAGGTTCCAAAATGGTCCGGAGAATAATATTCATATAAAGGAAAGCAGTTTTTGGATTTCAGAATCATTTCGGAGTTTATCGGTACTGTACCGGAAGGTTCTAGAAGGTTCCGGAGTGGGACCAACGTGGGCCCACTTGTCGGAGGCCAGTGTGGGCCTAGGGAGAAGTGCCCTAGCCACTTTGGGACAGGGGCACATGGCCCCTAAGGCCCAGCCAGCCAGCCCTTAGGGGAAACCCTAAGGAAACCTTCTAGAAGAGGGGGGATGACTTGCCCCCCACTCCACCCCTTGGGCCGCCGCCCTAGGGCTTAGAGGAGGGGTCAAGGGGCCGGACAGCCCCCTATATAAGGAGGGTAGGGCGCAGCCTCCCCCCATTCCAACCCTAGCCGCCGTCCAACTGCTGCCCCTCCACCTCTCTCTCTCCCGACTGCGCGTAGGCGAAGCCCTGCCGCCGAAACTCTCCACCATAAGCACCATGCCGTCGTGCTGCAGATCCAATCTATCTCTCCACCATACTTTATGGACCAAGGAAAGGAGGAGACGTCGCTGCACCATATGTGTGCATCTATCGGAGGAGCCGCCACTTGCGGCGTAGGATCGGATAAGATCGCGAGGAGGAGACGGCGAGTACGACTACGTCAACCATGTTCTGTTGAACGTTTCCGCTGTGCGATTTCTTCAAGGGTATGAAGATCTCATCAATCTCTCTCGTTGAATACATCTCCTAGATTAGATCTTGGCTTTCTTGTTCGCATCCGTAGATTTTTTTTGATTTACTATGCTGCAAAACCCTTCAGTGGTACCAGAGCTAGATCTATGCGTAGATGTGTTTCACGAGTAGAATGCAACATGATTGTTGCGGGCGTTGATGTTTTCTGTTGCAAACCTCTTGTTGTGTATTTCTTATGGCGCGGCATAGTGAGATCGAAGCGGTCCAGGCCAACTTTACGCGACCTCGTTCGCGAGACCGGCTCCACACTTGACGTGTGGCTTGTTCCACACATGCGGCTGGTGGATGCCAGTTTCTCTCACTATAGTAGTCATGGGATTTACAACGGATGTTAGCAACCATAATATCACCATTGTGGCTTTCCGTAGGTAAGAATCGTTCTTAGCTTGTTACTCCCATAAGCCACGTAAAACATGCAACAACAAAGCAGATGCGTCTAACTTGTTTTTGCAGGGAGTGTTTTGTGATATGGTATGGCCCAAGACATGATGTGTATGAATTGAGATGTATGCAATGATCATGTTTTATAATATTTCACGACTTGCATGTCGATGAGTTCACAACCGGCAGGAGTCGTATGGTTGTCTTTATAATTGTATATGACCTGCGTGTCAACTTCTTATACGCCATGTAATAGCTTTACTTTATCGCTAAGTAGTTAGCAATAGTTGTAGTTGCTATTCGTGGTGGAGACAATCATGGTGGAGTGATGGAGATCATGCTGGCGCTCACAAGATGGAGATCATTGCGCGCAGATTGGCTATACCATGTCACATAAAATTATATGCATGTGATGTTTATCCTTTTATGTATCTTATTATGCTTAGATCGCGACGGTAGCATTATAAGATGATTCCTCACTTAAAGATCAAGATAAAATTGTGTTCTCCCCATGTATGCACCATTGCGAAAGTTCGTCGTTTTCAAGAACCTCGTGGTGATCGGGTGCTATAAACTCTACGTTCACATACAACGGGTGCAAGCCAGTTTTGCACACGCGGAAATACTTGGGTTTGACTTGACGAGCCTACCATGTACAGACATGGCCTCGGAACACACGAACCGAAAGGTTAAACATGAGTCATATGAATGATATGATTGACACTTTATTGTCCACCATTGAAACCACATCTCTTCTCGTGAAGATCGGATTAGGTGTGGTTGTAGGGTTTCGTAGCATGGAAAACAAAAATTTTCTACCGCATACAAACAAACAAGCCAAGATCTATCTACTAGACTGTAGCAACGAGTAGATGGAATAACTCACCCTCGAAGATTCCAAAGTGTTTAACGAGAGCGGATTCTCGTGGGTGATGTAGTCGTACTCTTCCCGATCTCAAGATCGCGTAGACGATCCTTCCGGCACTGCGTTCCGGCAGCGCTCCCGCAGTCGGTCACACGTTCGGTACTCGACGAAGACCTTCCTCTCCCTTGTTCTAGCAGGCAACGGAGGTTGTAGCACTCTCCTCGCCATTCCGGCAGCACAACGGCGTGGTACCGGAAGTAGAGGGGAGATCTCGCAGGGCTTCACCTTAAGCCGGAGCGAGTATGGTGGACTATGAGAGAGCTCCTCGGAGATCTAGGGTTTAGACACACCAAGGAGGAGGTGCTAGGACCGGCGGCTAGGGCTTGGGGCTTGCCCAAGTCGGCGGCTAGGGGAGCCCTAGGCGGCGGCAACAAGAGGTGGCGGCGCCGGGCTAGGGTTTTGGGGTGGGGAACTTGTGTGTTAGGAGGGGTAGCCCTTCCCCTCCCTTTATAGGTGGGAGGCGCCGGACAAGGGGAGGGAGTACCTCCCCAACTCGGATCCCTAGTGGGCCAGCGGTGGAGGAGGAAATCCTCCCCAACTCGGTTTCCCACTTCCCTCCACTTTCCAAAATAGCCGTTTGACTTTTCAAATTGGCATTTGACTTTTCAAACTAGGATTTGATTAAACCCTTTATTTTGTTCAGCGATGACACCTAGTACATGATGCAATAATTCCAACTTGGTACGACACATTCATGTACCCTTCCCCTTCGGAGTGCCGGACCTTCCGGAACCTTCTAGAACATTCCCGATGAAAACACCGGAACCATTCTCCAACTCCGAAACAGGACTTTCCTTATATGAATCTTATTCTCCGGACCATTCCGGATCTCCTCGTGATATCCCGAATCCCATCCGAAACTCCAAACAACATTCGGTCTCTTTCTCATCATTCCATAACTACTCAAACAACGTCGAATCCTTAAGTGTGTCTCCCTACGGTTCGTGAATTATGCGGACATGATCGAGACACTTCTCCGAACAATAACCAATAGAGGAATCTAGAAATTCATATGGCTCCCACATATTTCTACGATTACTTTGCGATCGAATGAACCACTTACATACGATACCAATTTCCATTTGTCTCACGATAGTTTACTTATCTGAGGTTATGGTCGTCGGTATCTCTGCATACCTAGTTCAACCTCGTTACTGATAAGTACTCTTTTCTCGTTCCCGTGATATGTGATCCCTTGTGAGCCAGTCACATGCTTGCAAGCTAATTGGATGACATTTCACCGAGAGGGCCCAGAGTATATCTATCCGTCATATGGATGGACAAATCCCACTCTTGATCCATGTGTCTCAACCAATACTTTCCGAACACCCAATGCCACCTTTATAGCCACCCAGTTACGGTGTGGTGTTTGATGTCATCAAAGCATCCTTCCGGTGAAGGTGATATGCGTGATCTCATGGTCGAAGGAATTAGGTTACTATGTATCAGAAAGCATATAGCAATTGAACTATTAAAATGACTTGATCTTTATGCTACGCTTATCTATAGGAGTATGTCCACCATATCATTCTCCTAATGATATGATCTTTTTGTTAATAACATCTCAATGTTCATGATAGGGAAACCACAATCATTAATTAACCAACAAGCTAGTATTATGAAGAGGCTTTACTAGGGACTTCAATTTAAGTTTACAAATCACACAAGTATTAATGTTTCCTTGTTAATACTATTATAGCATGAATGTAAACATTTATCATAAACACAAAGATATAATAATAACTACATTTATTATTGCCTCTAGGGCATATCTCCAACAGTCTCCCACTTGCACTAGAGTCATCTAATCTAGATTACATGGTAATATACCGAACACCCATGGCAGTTTGGTGCTGGTCATGTTTTGCCCTCGGGAGAGGTTTAGTCAACGGATCCTCCACATTAAGATCTGTGTGTACTTTGCAAATCTTTATGTCCCCATCTTGGACATGTTCTCGAATAGCATGAAAACGTAGCTTGATGTGCTTCAGCTTCTTGTGTGACCTTGGTTCTTGCGCATTGGCTATGGCGCCCATGTTATCACAGTAGATAGACATTGGGTCCAGCGCACTAGGAACCACACCCAGCTCTATAATGAACTTTTTCATCCATATCGCTTCTTGTGAAGCCTCCGAAGCAGCCATGTATTCCGATTCAGTTGACGATCTCGCCACAACGCTTTGCTTTGCACTCCTCCAGCTAACTGCTGCACCATTCAAAGTAAATACGTATCCAGATTGTGATTTAGAATCATCCGTATCGGTGTTCCAACTAGCATCGGTGTAACCATTAACAACGAGTTGTTCATCACCTCCATAAGAAAGAACCATATCCTTCGTTCTTCTCAAGTACTTAAGGATGTTTTTGACCGCTGTCCAATGATCCACTCATGGATCACTTTGATATCTACTAGTTAAACTAACAACATATGCAATGTCGGGTCTAGTACATAGCATGGCATACATTAGAGTGTTGGAGATATGCCCAAGAGGCAATAATAAAGTGGTTATTATCAAATCTTCATACTTATGATAAATGTTTACATACCATGCTATAATTGTATTAACCGGAAACATTAATACTTGTGTGATTTGTAAACATAAAAGAGTCCCTAGTAAAGCCTCTTGTTAAACTAGCTTGTTGGTTAATATATGATCATGGTTTCCTGATCATGAGCATAGAGAGGTTATTAACAACAGGGTCATATCATTAGGAGAATGATGTGATGGACATACTCCTATAGTTAAGCGTAGCATAAAGATCAAGTCATTTAATATAGTTCATTTGCTATAAGCTTTTTGATACATAGTAACCTAATTCCTTCGACCATGAGATCATGGTAATCACCATCACCGGAAGGATGCTTTGATGACATCAAACACCACACCGTAACTGGGTGGCTATAAAGGTGGCATTGAGTGTTCGGAAAGTATGTGTTGAGGCACATGGATCAAGAGTGGGATTTGTCCATCCATATGACGGATAGATATACTCTGGGCCCTCTCGGTGCAATGTCATCCAATTAGCTTGCAAGCATGTGACTGGCTCACAAGGGATCACATACCACGGGAACGAGAAAAGAGTACTTATCGATAACGAGGTTGAACTAGGTATGCAGAGATACCGACGATCAAAACCTCGGATAAGTAAACTATCGTGAGACAAAGGGAAATTGGTATCGTATGTAAGTGGTTCATTCGATCGCAAAGTAATCGTAGAAATATGTGGGAGCCATATGAATTTCCAGATTCCTCTATTGGTTATTGATCGGAGAAGAGTCTCGATCATGTCCGCATAATACACGAACCGTAGGGAGACACACTTAAGGATTCGATGTTGTTGAGTAGTTATGGAATGATGAGTAAGAGACCGAATGTTGTTCGGAGTCTCGGATGGGATCCGGGATATCACGAGGAGATCCGGAATGGTCCGGAGAATAAGATTCATATAAGGAAAGTCCCATTTCGGAGTTGGAGAATGGTTCCGGTGTTTTCATCGAGAATGTTCTAGAAGGTTCCGGAATGTCCGGCACTCCGGAGGGGAAAGGGTACATAAATGTGTTATATCAAGTTGATATGATTGCATCATGTACTAGGTGTCATCGCTGTACCAAAATAGAGGGTTTGTTCAAATCCTAGTTTGAAAAAGTCAAACGACTAGTTTGAAAGTCAAACGGCTAGTTTTGGGAAAGAGGAGAAGGAGGTTTGAAACCGACTTGGGCGAGGAGTTCCTCCTCCCACCGCCGGCCCACCTTGGTTCGGAGTTGGGGAGGGACTCCCCTCCCCAGGCGCGCCTCCCTCCACCTATAAGAGTAGGGGCAGGGCTCCCCTCCTAGACACACAAGTTCCTACCTCTAAACCCTAGCTTGGCGCCACCACCTCCTGCAGCTGCCGCTGCCTCCCAGGGTTCTCCTTGCCGCCGACTTGGGCACCACCAAGCCCTAGCCGCCGGCTCTAGCACCTCTTCCTCGGCGTGTCTAAACCCTAGATCGTCTAGGGCTCTCTCATAGTCCACCATACTCGTTACGGCTTAAGGCGAAGCCCTGCGAGATCTCCCCTCTACTTCCGGTACCACGCCATTGTGCTGCCGGAATCGCGAGGAGAGTGCTACAACCTCCGCTGCCTGCTGGAACAAGGGAGAGGAAGGTCTTCGTCGAGTACCGAACGTGTGACCGACTGCGGGAGCGCTGCCGGAACGCAGCGCCGGAAGGATCGTCTACGCGATCTTGAGATCAGCAAGTGTACGACTACATCACCCATGAGAATCTGCTCTCGTTAACCGCTTTGGAATCTTCAAGGGTAAGTTCCTCTATCGACTCGTTTCTACAATCTAGTAGATAGATCTTGGCTTGTTTGTGTGCATGCGGTAGAAATTTTTTGTTTTCCATGCTACGAACCCCAACAGTGGTATCAGAGCCGTGTCTATATATAGATCTGTTTGCACGAGTAGAACACAATGGTCATTGTGGGCGTTGATGCTTTTATTGTCGATTGCTTCTTGTGTCCTTTGCATCTTGCGGTATGTTGGGATGAAGCGGACCGAGCTAACCTTACATGACATCGTTCATGAGACTTGCTCCACGCTTGACATGTAACTTGTATTGCATAAGTGGCTTTGCGGGTGCCTGTTTCTCCTAGCATAGTTAAGATCCAATTTACAACGGGTGATTAACAATACTAGTATCAATGTTGTGGTTCTTGTTCGTAAGTTAGAACAACACTTATTGAAAGCCCCAAACCACGTAAAATATGCAAAGAAAGTAGAGGCGTCTAACTTTGTTTTGCAGGGGTGTGCAGTGATGTGATATGGCCATGATTGTGATTATATATGATGTATGCAATGTTCCTTATTGTAAGTCGGCAACCGGCAGGAGCCATATGGTTGTCTTTAATTTCTGTTAAGACCCGCATGTCTATTCAAAGTAGTTGTAATAGTTGAAGCCGGTGGACGACAACCATGGAGAAGCATCATTGACCTTGATGCAATGTCGGTGATGATGGAGATCATGTTCGTGCTAGAAGATGGAGATCGGAAGCACAAAGAAGAAAGGCCATATCATATCACATATTATGAATTGCATGTGATGTTAATCCTTTATGCATCTTGTATTGCTTAGTAGACGACGGTAGCATTATAAGATGATCCCTCATGCACATGAATTTCAAGTCATAAAGTGTTCACCCTTAGTTAGCACCGTTGCTAAAGCTTGTTGTTTCGAAGCACCACGTGATGATCGGGTGTGTTAGATTCCGCAAGTGTATACAACATGGGCAAGCCAGATTTGCTCATGCGGAAGCTAAGGTTTGATCTTGACGAGCCTAGCATGTACAAACATGGTCTCAGGAACACGGATCACCGAAAGGTAAAGCATGAGTCATTTAGTAGATATGATGAACATGTTGATTGTTCGCCATTGAAGCTATATCAACTCTCGTGATGATCGGTTTTGATATGGTGGATTTGGTTCGTGTGATCACTAAAACAATGTGAGGGATATTGTTTTGAGTGGGAGTTAACAGCAATATGATTAAAAGTTGAACACTATTTATCGTAAATTAACTCAAAGTGAATTTGCATAATTGTTGTAGTCATTGGCATCCGTTTACCACCTTGCGCTTAGTTATAATTGAGATGATAGAACTATAGAATTCTGGTTAGTTACTTTACGAACTGGTATCGTATTGTTTTGAAGTGTTAATCTAAAGTTGAAAAGTCCTATTGCAAACTTTTAGTAAATTCCGGTTACTCCATGAAGTTTAATAATTGGTATTAAATCAAGAGTGACAATTCCAAGTGTTAGTGTATGAGTATCATGTTTGTCTCCATGATTCTTGATATTCAAAGGATTATCTTAATATCAAGGTTATCTAGGATCTGAAAGAGTTATTTCAGAAACCATGATGTGTGGAAGATATTGTGATATCTGAAACGAAGTTTTGGTTACACCATGATAGAGTATAATATGGCAAAGTTCATGTTCTCATATTTTTATGAGAATTTGCAAAGGGTTGGAGACACTTGTTGTCCTAATCCTCCAAAAGGTTTTGGATAGCAACATTATACTCGTAATTCATCGTTATAAGCTAAAAGTAGCTTGATCATGGACGATTCCATGATAAGGGTGAATATTTGATGTAGGTAGAAAGTTTACTACACCAACAGATTACTAAAGAAAGGAATTTGAAAGAACACCAAACATTTGATGATGGTGATCTACTTCAGAGTGCAAGTCCAAAGACATTGGTATTTAACTATACACGCTTTGGACTATGTGTCATATGTATGACTCCACTATTGATGTTGATAGATTCTTTCAAACAGAAAAGGAAATACTAAAAGAGAATCTCATAAGTATATGGCAGAAAATAAAAGACTAGAATTGTTCAGCTTAAGTATATAGATGATATACATGTTATGGCTATATTCTTTGCTTATTAAACAAAGCGGTTCTTAAGTATTTGATACTGAATTTGTTGGTGTGAATCGTCATACGAAACAACAGAATTCATGAACTACAGTGGCCTAAGTAACTAGCAAAAGAATATGTGATGATGTTCATCGAGAACAAATAAAGGGTTATTGTGTTGCTCGTTAAACATCAAAGCTTTCCTTCAAAGATTTGTTTTATCAGGTATTATGAGAACAAAAGGGTTGTTCAAATAATTGCCGTAATCCATAAAAGATGGATTCGCAAATCTCGTTGGAGAAATCACATCCATAAAACTAGTGCTAAAGATGTCGAAGGACAAATTGATTGAAAGATCACTTAGGAAGTGACATCGCCGTTTAAATTATATTGAAAGAAAACATGAAGAAACTCCATGTGGATGGAATTTTAGAGTCTTTTGATTTTTGATCAAATGACGCTTGTGAAACTTTCCTAGAAATAATTAAAACTTCGTTCATAGGCCAAAAGGGAACGAATGACTAGCTTATTGGAACTTGTACATATTGTTGTACGAAGTCCATTATGTGTAGTCAAGAGCGATGGATTTCAACTTCATATGCTTTCTCCGAAAATTTGAGTGAATATATGAATATTTACTTAATAAGGATGAAGTATGAAACATTTGAAAAGTTCAAAGACTTTCAAGATGAAGTGCAAAATCATTGTAACAAGAATATAAACAGTTTATGATAAAGATCATAAAGGAAGATATTTGAGTTACAAAGTTTAGCATAATACCTAAGATTTATGGAATCGTTCCGTGGATTTGCATTTCCCGAAACACCATAAGAGTATGGAGCATTTGAGATATGTAATTAAACCTTGTTTGACATGGTAAGATCAAAGGTATAATTCATAAAACTGCCATTATATATTAAAAGCTTTAGAGACTACCATTTTTTCCACTGAAAAGAGCTTCATCATAATCCGTTGAAATGACACCATATAAAGTTATGGTTTGGGATAAAACCCAAGTAGTCCTTTCTTAAAACATTAGTATGCTATGCATAAGAAAGATGTGTGCAACCAAAGTCGGATGAACCTGTCTTTGTATAACTGTTAAGTATTCCTCCATAAACATCGGAGACAAAAGTGTTTGTTGCTTAGAACGTCAAGTTTCTTTGAGAATGAATTTTTCGTGAAAAGTTAAGTGGGAGGACAATAGAACTTTGATAAGGTTAAAAGAACCTTAGCTATATGTGCAAAGTTGCGCAGCGCCGAAAAGTGTTCCGGAGGTAGCAACAATGCTCATGGCTCACGTACCTCAAAAGTTGTGGTCACGGAGATCCAAGTTCCTATTGAAACAAGTAGGTCGGATGAACAATCGAATACCAAGATTTGAGAGTTAAATCATTATTTGACAATAATGATCCGACTACATGCAAAGAAGCGATGATGAGCCCTGACTCCGTCAAATGGCTTGAAGCCATAAAATCCGTGATAGTTCCATACACGAGAAATCAAGTTTTGAACTTGAAGGACCCTCGAGAAAGGTGTAAGACCTTACAGTCGTGTTTGGATCTATAAAGAAATAGACATGGATGTTTTACATCTATGAAATAGTCGACATGTTGGGAAAAAGTTCATAACAATGTTCAAAGGTTGACTATGATAAGATTTGATCTTTCATAGTGATATTTAGTCTAGACGGATTAGTGTAGCAACCACTACATATAATTTTGTTATATGGTAGTTGAATAAACAAAACAAGTTCTTCTAATAGAATTGTTACCTAGGACATGTGAATAACATGGTCCATAGGGGTTTTGTTAATTCAAAGGATGCTAAAAGCATATGCAAACTTCAATGGTTGAAGTAAGCATCGCGGAGTTGGAATCTTCACTATGATGAAAATGTTAAAAGAGTTTAAATTCATCAGAGATGATGAAGATGCTTGCATTTGCAAGAAATTAAGTGGGAGCGCTAAGACATGTTTCTAATACATTATGTGGAAGACATATTGTTGATTGGAAATAATGTATCTTTTATTAACACAGGATAAGAATTTCATCTCGATGAAAGACTTAGGCAAAACCCAAATATTTGGCATGAATAGACGCTAATATGGTTGTGCCAGAAGTACATAGACGAGATATTGAATGAGTTCAATATAGAAACTACAAGAAAGTTTCTTGTCGCACAGAAAGGATTGAATGAGTTCAATATTGATGATATATTCAAATGTATTAACATTTGGTAAGTGAAACAAGATTCAAGTATAGATTGATACTTGATCACAAAGAGTATTTATATCAATCATACTGTGATATGTACAAATCCAGATATGTCCTATGCTCTAAATGTTGTGAGCATATACCAGAATGATTCATAAGATGATCATTGGACAATAGTAAGAATATTCTTATGATCTTTTGGAAGAACTAAGAGTATATTATTTGTAGAAGTGACAAATAGATGGTTAGTTCATTGTAAAAGTACTACATTGATACTAGTTTTGTCACAAAGTACAAATTAAGTTTATCTCAATCTAAACCAAGGGTGGCACAATATAATGGAAAATGAGTACCATAATGGATTTGGATGAGTTCCAAAGTTAAAGACATTGTGACAGATACTACAACAAAAGGCTAAGTGTATGACTGCTATTTTAGCAGCAAAAGAGGGCATTTGTGTCAAGTAGTTTGTTATCAAACTAGGTGTAGTTCACAGTGGGATAATACTATGAAGATATATTGTATGACAATATTATCAACATGTTTTTAACCCCAAAGAACTAAAGGTCACACCAAATGACCAAATTTGTACGAAGCCATCTCATTAGAGAATGAGTGATGCGTAGAGACGCAAAGACATGCAATTACACACGGACCTGGAAGTGTCAGATCCGGAGATCAGTTGACCACTAGCAATCGTGTACATACAACACCGGAAAGCCATAGGTGTTGAATACACAAAGGTTTGAAACTAGATTATTGACTCTAGTGCAAGTGGGAGACTGTTGGAGATATGCCCAAGAGGCAATAATAAAGTGGTTATTATCATATCTTCATACTTATGATAAATGTTTACATACCATGCTATAATTGTATTAACCGGAAACATTAATACTTGTGTGATTTGTAAACATAAAAGAGTCCCTAGTAAAGCCTCTTGTTAAACTAGCTTGTTGGTTAATATATGATCATGGTTTCCTGATCATGAACATAGAGATGTTATTAACAACAGGGTCATATCATTAGGAGAATGATGTGATGGACATACTCCTATAGTTAAGCGTAGCATAAAGATTAAGTCATTTAATATAGTTCATTTGCTATAAGCTTTCTGATACATAGTAACCTAATTCCTTCGACCATGAGATCATGCTAATCACCATCACCGGAAGGATGCTTTGATGACATCAAACACCAAACCATAACTGGGTGGCTATGAAGGTGGCATTGAGTGTTCGGAAAGTATGTGTTGAGGCACATGGATCAAGAGTGGGATTTGTCCATCCATATGACGGATAGATATACTCTGGGCCCTCTCGGTGGAATGTCATCCAATTAGCTTGCAAGCATGTGACTGTCTCACAAGGGATCACATACCACGGGAACGAGAAAAGAGTACTTATCGATAACGAGGTTGAACTAGGTATGCAGAGATACCGACGATCAAAACCTCGGATAAGTAAACTATCGTGAGACAAAGGGAAATTGGTATCGTATGTAAGTGGTTCATTCGATCGCAAAGTAATCGTAGAAATATGTGGGAGCCATATGAATTTCCAGATTCCTCTATTGGTTATTGATCGGAGAAGAGTCTCGATCATGTCCGCATAATTCACGAACCGTAGGGAGACACACTTAAGGATTGGATGTTGTTGAGTAGTTATGGAATGATGAGTAAGAGACCGAATGTTGTTCGGAGTCTCGGATGGGATCCGGGATATCACGAGGAGATCCGGAATGGTCCGTAGAATAAGATTCATATAAGGAAAGTCCTGTTTCGGAGTTGGAGAATGGTTCCGGTGTTTTCATCGAGAATGTTCTAGAAGGTTCCGGAATGTCCGGCACTCCGGAGGGGAAAGGGTACATGAATGTGTTATATCAAGTTGATATGATTGCATCATGTACTAGGTGTCATCGCTGTACCAAAATAGAGGGTTTATTCAAATCCTAGTTTGAAAAAGTCAAACGGCTAGTTTTGGGAAAGAGGAGAAGGAGGTTTGAAACCGACTTGGGGGAGGAGTTCCTCCTCCTACCGCCGGCCCACCTTGGGTCCGAGTTGGGGAGGGACTCCCCTCCCCAGGCGCGCCTCCCTCCACCTATAAGAGGAGGGGCAGGGCTCCCCTCCTAGACACACAAGTTCCTACCTCTAAACCCTAGCTTGGCGCCACCACCTCCTGCAGCTGCTGCCGCCTCCCAGGGTTCTCCTTGCCGCCGACTTGGGCACCACCAAGCCCTATCCGCCGGCTCTAGCACCTCTTCCTCGGCGTGTCTAAACCCTAGATCGTCAAGGGCTCTCTCATAGTCCACCATACTCGCTCCGGCTTAAGGCGAAGCCCTGCGAGATCTCCCCTCTACTTCCGGTACCACGCCGTTGTGCTGCTGGAATCGCGAGGAGAGTGCTACAACCTCCGCTGCCTGCTGGAACAAGGGAGAGGAAGGTCTTCGTCGAGTACCGAACGTGTGACCGACTGCGGGAGCGCTGCCGGAACGCAGCGCCGGAAGGATCGTCTACGCGATCTTGAGATCAGCAAGTGTACGACTACATCACCCACGAGAATCTGCTCTCGTTAACCGCTTTGGAATCTTCGAGGGTAAGTTCCTCTATCGACTCGTTGCTACAATCTAGTAGATAGATCTTGGCTTGTTTGTGTGCATGCGGTAGAAATTTTTTGTTTTCCATGCTACGAACCCCAACATAGAGATCCTATGGCTGAGGCATAGGGAGTCTTACTCATCTTTTCTCTATCTTCTGCCATTGTCGGACTTTGAGTTTTACTCAAGGTCGTATTGGGCAACATGGGCAAGAACCCTTTCTTGCTATCTTCCATTCCAAACCTCTTTAGAACTTTGTCCAAATATGTACTTTGTGACAATGATATTAGGCGTCTCGATCTATCTCTATAAATCTTTATGCCTAATATGTAAGCTGCTTCGCCAAGATCCTTCATTGAAAAACTATTATTCAAATATTCCTTGACACTATTAAGAAGGTCTACATCATTCCCAATCAACAATATGTCATCTACATATAGTATTAATAATGCTACAGAGCTCCCACTCACTTTCTTGTAAATACAAGCTTCTCCATAAGTTTGTATAAAACCAAAACTTTTGATCACCTTATCAAAACGTTGATTCCAACTTCGGGATGCTTGCTTCAATCCATAGATGGACCGTTGAAGTTTGCATACCTTGTTAGCATCTTTAGGATCGACAAAACCTTTGGGTTGCATCATATACAACTCTTCATCAATGTCCCCATTTAGGAATGTTGTTTTGACATCGATCTGCCATATCTCATAATCATAATATGCAGCGATTGCTAACATAATCCTCACAGACTTTAGCTTCGCTACAGGTGAGAAAGTCTCATCGTAGTCAACTCCTTGAATTTGTCGAAACCCTTTTGCGACAAGTCGAGCTTTATAGACAGTAACATTACCATCAGCATCTGTTTTCTTTTTGAAAATCCATTTGTTCTCGACAGCCTTCCGGCCATCCGGTAAGTCCACCAATGTCCATACTTGGTTTTCGTACATGGATCCAATCTCGGATTTCATGGCTTCTTGCCATTTGTTGGAATCTGGGCTCATCATCGCTTCCTCATATGTCGCAGGGTCATCGGTGTTGTCCACCAACATGACACTCATAACGGGATCATACCAATCTGGAGCGGTACGAGTTCTCGTTGACCTGCGAGGCTCTGTAGCAACTACAACCGAAGTTTCATGATGATCATCATTAGCTTCCTCTCTTATTGGTGCAGGAACCACAGGAACTTCTTCCGGTGTTGCGCTACTCGCAATTTTGAGAGAAGGTTCGACAACCTCGTTGAGTTCTACTTTCCTTCCAGTCACTTCTTTCGAGAGAAATTCTTTCTCTAGAAAGGATCCATTCTTGGCAACGAAGATTTTGCCTTCGGATCTATGATAGAAGGTATACCCAATAGTTTCCTTCGGGTATCCTATGAAGACGCATTTTTCCGCTTTGGGTTCAAGCTTGTCCGGTTGTAACTTCTTTACATAGGCTTCGCAACCCCAAACTTTAAGGAACGACAATTTAGGTTTCTTCCCAAACCATAATTCATACGGTGTCGTTTCAACGGATTTAGATGGTGCCCTATTTAAAGTGAATGCGGCTATTTCTAATGCATAACCCCAAAAT
This sequence comes from Avena sativa, assembly GCA_916181665.1. Taxonomy (NCBI): domain Eukaryota; kingdom Viridiplantae; phylum Streptophyta; class Magnoliopsida; order Poales; family Poaceae; genus Avena; species Avena sativa. The sequence continues at coordinate 386,393,100 of OV702284.1, forward strand.
GATAGCGGTAAATCTATAAGTGACATCATAGAACGAACCATATCTAAGAGAGTTCGATTACAACGTTCAGACACACCATTACGCTGTGGTGTTCCCGGCGGTGTCAATTGTGAAAGTATTCCGCATTTCTTCAAATGCTCGCCAAACTCGTAACTTAGATATTCACCTCCACGATCAGAACGTAGAAATTTAATCTTCTTGTTACGTTGATTCTCTACCTCACTTTGAAATTCCTTAAACTTCTCGAAAGTTTCGGACTTATGTTTCATGAAATAGATATACCCATATCTACTCAAGTCATCCGTGAAGGTAAGAACAAAACGATAACCATCGCGCGATGCTACACTCATTGGACCACACACATCGGTATGTATGATTTCCAATAAGTCCGTAGCTCGCTCCATCATACCAGAAAATGGAGTCTTGGTCATTTTACCCATCAGACATGCTTCGCATCTTTCAAGTGATTCGAAATCAAGTGATTCATGAAGTCCACCGGAATGGAGTTTCTTCATACGCTTCACTCCAATGTGACCAAGACGACAGTGCCACATATAGGTCGAGTTATCGCTCGATTTCAAACGTTTAGCCTCAATGTTATTAATATGTGTATTTCCACTATCGAGATTCAATAAGAATAGACCATCTATCAAAGGTGCATGTGCATAAAACATATTACTCATATAAATCGAACAACCATTATTCTCAGACTTAAACAAGTAACTGTCTCGCAATAAACAAGATCCCGATATAATGTTCATGCTTAACGCAGGCACAAAATAACAATTATTTAAGTATAAAACTAATCCCGATGGTAGATGAAGGGGTAGCGTGCCGACCGCGATCACATCAACCTTTGATCCGTTTCCCACGCGCATCGTCACCTCGTTCTTCGCTAGCTTCCGTTTATTCTGCAGCACCTGTTTCGAGTTACAAATATGAGCAACCGAACCAATATCAAATACCCAGGCACTACTACGAGTACTAGTGAGATACAAATCAATAACATGTATAGCAGATATACCTTTTCTTCTTGATGTTGCTGTTCTTCAAATCCGCCAAGTACTTTGGGCAATTCCGCTTCCAGTGACCTTCTCCCTTGCAGTAAAAGCACTCAGTATCAGGCTTAGGTCCAGCCTTGGTCTTCTTCGTCGGCGCGGTAACTTACTTACCACCCTTCTTGAAGTGTCCCTTTTGCTTAGACTTGCCTTTCTTGAATTTGGTGATCTTATTGACCATCAACACTTGGTGCTCTTTCTTGATCTCCACTTCTGCAGATTTCAACATGGCAAAGAGTTCTGGCAACTTCTTGTTCATGTTTTGCATATTGTAGTTCATCACAAAGTTCTTGTAACTTGGTGGTAGTGATTGGAGGACACGGTAAATCCCCAAAGCATTAGGAATCACTATACCCAAGCTTTAAAGTTTGTTTGCGTGCCCAGACATCTTAAGCACATGCTCACTAACGGAGCTGCCCTCTTCCATCTTGCAGTTAAAGAACTTTTCAGAAGCCTCATAGCTCTCAATTGCCGCGTGAGTCTCAAAGATCAATTTGAGATCACGGACAATATCATGTGGGTCTGAATTCTCAAACCTTTTCTGAAGCTCCGATTCTAAACCATACAAGATAGCACACTGAACTGTGGAGTACTGAGTCTTCCGAGCGAGGTAAACATTCTTTACTTCATCGGTAGCAGTAGCTGCAGGTGGGTCACCCAGCGGTGCATCCAGCACATAGGTCAAATTACCAGATGTGAGGACAATCCCCAAATTGCGTAACCAATCCGCGAAGTTGCTTCCATTGTTTTTCAACTTTTCTTTCTCTAGGAACGCATTAAAATTGATGGTAGGGGCCGCCATTGATCTACAACATATTTGCAATAGTTTAGACTAAGTTTATGGCAAATTGAGTTCTAATTAATAGTTAAATTAATCTAGGTGAACTCCCACTCAAAACAATATCCCTCACATTGTTTTAGTGATCACACGAACAAAATCCACCACATCAACATCGATCATCACGAGAGTTGATATAGTTTGAATGGCGAACAATCGACATGTTCATCATATCTACTATATGATTCATGTTTTACCTTTCGGTGATCCGTGTTCCGAGACCATGTCTGTACATGCTAGGCTCGTCAAGATCAAACCTTAGCTTCCGCATGAGCAAATCTGGCTTGCTCACGTTGTATACACTTGCGGAATCTAACACACCCGATCATCACGTGGTGCTTCGAAACAACAAGCTTTAGCAACGGTGCTAACTAAGGGTGAACACTTTATGACTTGAAATTCATGTGCATGAGGGATCATCTTATAATGCTACTGTCGTTAACTAAGCAATACAAGATGCATAAAGGATTAACATCACATGCAATTCATAATATGTGATATGATATGGCCTTTCTTCTTTGTGCTTCCGATCTCCATCTTCAAGCACGAACATGATCTCCATCATCACCGGCATTGCATCAAGGTCAATGACACTTCTCCATGGTTGTCGTCCACCGGCTTCAACTATTACAACTACTTTGAATAGACACGTGGGTCTTAACATAAATTAAAGACAACCATATGGCTCCTGCCGGTTGCCAACTTACAATAAGGAACATTGCATACATCAAATATAATCACAATCATGGCCATATCACATCACTTCACACCCATGCAAAACAAAGTTAGACGCCTCTACTTTCTTTGCATGTTTTACGTGGTTTGGGGCTTTCAATAAGTGCCGTTCTAACTTACGAACATGAACCACAACATTGATACTAGTATTGACAATCACTCGTTGTAAATTGAATCTTAACTATGCTGGGAGAAACAGGCACCCGCAAAGCCACTTATGCAATACAAGTTGCATGTCAAGTGTGGAGCAAGTCTCATGAACGATGTCATGTAAGGTTAGCCCGGGCCGTTTGTCACATCCCAAGATTTTCCAAATCTTGTAATGTGAAAAATAAATGAATAAAATAAAACTTTGTTGATTTTCAGGGTGAGAAGAAACTTTTGAATCCAATTGGAAACTTTCAAAACCTATTTGGATCAAATAGAATCCTAAAGGGATTTTAAAAAAGATAAATAAACAATAAAGTTAAAATATTTGGAAATACTATTTTAAAAACTTTTAATAAAAAGATTTGGTTTCAAAAGAAAAGGATAGGATTATAAATAAGGATTATTTTATAAGCCAAATTAAAACTTGGCCAAGCCTTTGAAATAAAAAATTTCTATTAGACAAAAATAGTAAAGGTTTATTTAAATAAAATAATAAGGATTTAATATCCAAGTTTATTAAAGATAAAGGTTTTACTATTTTTAATTAAACATCAAAACTTATTTATTTGTTTTAAATAAGTTTTCAAGTATTTTATAATCTTAAATAAAACCTACTGAAGTGTTTTTGGTCTTATTTAATTTTCAAATGGAGTTTTTAAATAAATCAAAACCCATTTTATTTAATAACAAAGGCCCATTTTATTTAATTAAAAATGGACCCTAAGAATAAAATTATTATTTTGTTTTGGACTTTGGGTTATGTTGTTAAACAGAACCAAATTCAATTGCAAAGTTTGGTAAAAGTTTGTTTTGTTTTGATTGTTTGATTTGTTGTTTGAATTCCAAAACAGAAAATAGATTTGGAAAAAGATAAAACTTTCAGGAAGAAAAAAATAGAAAAGGACACAGCCCAGCTGGCCAAGCCCAACAAGCCCAGTAGCAGCCCAGCTTCTTTCCCACGCGCGAAGCGTGTTTCACCTGAACCCGAACCCGCAGAGCGACTGACCGGTGGCCCCTCCTTCCCCCACACTCCCTCGCTGACAGCAAGGTCCCACTGCCGCGTCATCGTCTTCCTCACCCCGCGACCAGTTCCTCCCCCTCGTCGCCGTTTGCTACCTCTAATTGCTCGCATCAATTCGAGTAAATGGCCGATTAAATTCTCCCAGTAACCTCGCACATTTAATCGCCTGCGCCTTCTCCTCCTTTCCCCTCAGAACCCATTCGACCAGAGCCACTAGGCTGCTCGGAATTTCCCTGACACCGCCACTGCTCCGACCACCGTCCCCAGCAAATTCCGGCGACCCCGCGCCGACCCTTGCCTCATTGACCAAGCACACACACTCCCCAGCCTCTGACGCTTCTCTCTGTACCTTCCGTTCAACCACGGGCGCCCCAGAACGTCGGCAACCACTTCGACTGAGCGCTGCCGCGTCTGCTACCTTCTCCGGCGATGTCCCCTGGTAAGCACAGACCACCCCGCGCCCTCTCCTTCACGCACGCAGCTTCGCCTTGATCTTGCGCATCTAACCGTGTCCTCGTTTTCCCTCGGGGCGAACCGTAGCACCGCCCTCGACAACGACCAGAGCCGCCCGACGCCGTCCCCCACTCCGGCGAGCAATCCCGCTGGAACCAGTGCGCCCCTCGCCAGACCAACACCACCTCGAGCTTCACCGTGACCTCCTGAACCCGGTGAGCACCTCCCCCTCTCTCTTTGCTTCCTAGAACCGCCGCTAGCCCACCATCTGAGCGTGCGCCGCCGTCTGCCGCCGCCAGCGCCGCCACTAGTTGGCAAGCGTGCTGCGCGCCGTTGGATCTTAATCGTATGCACGCGATAGATTGTTAGCCGAAGGGGTATCGATCCATCTGTGCCATGCGTTGTTAGTTTAATCCTATGGCCAGCATCACTCTATCCACCCGAATCGGTATCGGCCAGTAGCATCGCGACGCGTGGCCAGTCTTTGTTTAAAACAGAATTTGAAAAACAGATTTAGATGCAAATTTGAAACCCTTGTAACTTTTGATCCACACGTCCAAAATTTGCAAACTTTATATCAATGGAATCAGTGGAACAAGCCCTAGCCAACCATGCAATTTGTTTAGTAAAAAGTTTCTGTTAGATTGTTTGTTTTTGCAGAAACATTTGTATGCTTGTTTAGGTTAGAAAAATTATTCCAAAATGTTTTTAGGGTTGGAACCTTTGAAATTGGTTTGTGGTGAACCTACTGACCCTAGGAACCATCTTGTGGATTTAAAAATGTGTTTTGTGAAGATTAGGTTTGAATACTTGATTTAGCCCATTTCTAGCCAAATAAAAACATTGATTTTGTTATGGAAATGTTTTTTGAACAAAAACCTTGGGAAAATGATTTGGATCAAACCTACTGACCCTAAACACCAAGTTTTGAGAATTTACAACTTATTTGGTGAACAACATAAATTTTTTTCTTTGATAAAAACATTTTCCACCACATAAAATAATGAAGGGATTTAAAAATGGTTTATAAATAAAACCTATTTGCAAATGACTTTGCCACTCTGGAAAATGACCACTTTGAACCTTACAAAGTTTAGAGCCTGGTAGAAACCACCTTTGCAAATAAAACTATCTTTTGCATGCTTGCATGCATGACTTGGTTTCTAATTTTTTTATGTGTGATGTTTTGTTTGATTGGTTATTGTTTGGAATGCTAGTTGAATTCGTGTTTGCTTGATTGACTTGTAGTGAAGTTAGAAGAGTGTGAGATTAGCAAGGTCAAGAAGTGAACCACCATTCCCTACCAAAAAGGCAAGTTACACTATCATCCAAAGTCCTACTATTTTCATTATACTTAGTGGATTTTGAAACATGCATGAAAGGAATTTCTATACTTATGCTATGCTAAATCCTAATAGGATATCCATATATATTCCTTAGTGAAAACAATGTAGTTGTAGTATGCTTAGCCCAGCTATATATTGGGATGGGATACATGTTATGATTATATGAAGTATTGAAAAGACTTATGTTTTATATAATAAAACAAGTACTCAATGAACCACCTGGGTGGACAAGGATACTCAAACTTTTGGACAAGGTGGCAACAAAAGGAACCATGTTTATATGGCAATCTCTTTTTGTTGTGCACTAAAAGAAAACCACCTAGGGACTTAGAGATTGAACATGTTTCTCATACAGTGGCTTCCGTGTACAACCACATGCTAAATGGGCTCTGGCTTAGTCAACTACATAGTGGAAGACCCATGCATTGGCATCTTCAGGTTAACTAGATTTGTGTAAGGGAACTTGAACCCTACATTGGTGCCTGGTAGACAAGCTAGCATTTTGTATTGGGAGGACTCCTATGGAAAGACTTTGTCACATTCTCAATCTGCCAGTACTCCATCTTGGTGAGTACTTATCCAGTGGCCACTGGTGGCATCAAGATGAGATTGTGTCATGTGGGTAAAGTGTACAACTTCTGCAGAAGATCAAAATTCTAAGTACTTAGTCGTGTGCCCGGTTATGGACAATACTGAGCAACTAAGGCCTGAAGCTATGGAAGATCTCGACATTCCAATTTCTCAAAGTTAAAACTTGAGGGTGACAACAAGGGATTTTGAAACACTTGGTGGATTCCAAGGAGTTCAGAAACATTTTACAAAAGATCAAAACTATTTTGAAAAGATAGGATAAAACTATATTGCTTTCTGCAAATGAGCCTAAACCCCACTTAGCCAAATATGCATGTATTAAAAGGATCCACTTATATTCTACATAGTAGTGAAACTTGCCAATACAATTCAAATGTATTGACCTTGTGGCTGCAACTTATTATGTTGCAGGTTTGTTTGATGTTAAGTGTGTTGATTAGGATTACAAGTCTACAACAACATGATTGCCTGTGGCACTTTGAAGATGAAGGACCCCATGCTTTTAGATATTCTGTTGCAATGTAATGTGATAGCCAAATGAGCTATGTAAGATGTAATGAATTATTTTATTCCTGGTTATAAAGTTGTATTATGAACTTTGTTTCTTGATATTACATCTTAACTGTGGATGCTAGCTATTGATCCAGGGACTAGCATTGTAAACACAGGGATCTCTACCTTATTAAAGGTTGGGAACCTTACAGATGGTATCAGAGCATTGTGTTGCCTGTAGGATTTGTAAACCTAGGATTGGACAAAAACCCCTTAGAAAAATAGGAGTTGTATTTGTTCCAAATCTTATTTACAAACAATCTTGTAAACTCTTTCCTCAACCATTTTGGTTTCAACTCTACATCTCTTCTATTTCAAACTTGATGGACAAAGCCTACCCCATGGCCAAAGACTTTACCATGAGCTAAGAACATCTTCAACTCTAATGACTTCAACTTCTTCAATCTTGGATATCAACTCTAATGACTTCAACATCTTCAACATTTCCACCAAGGACTCAACCTTGGATATCACTAAGGGCTACTAGTGAAAACCAAGAGACATTAGATTGCCTACCAAAGACATTATATCAAGTTAGAATACGGATCATATTGTCCTATGAGGTATGATTATACTAAGTTATTATTTTCAAGAAAACTTGTTGTTTCCTTCAACTCATGAGTTAAGCTCATAAGTTGTTAAGTGGATAGTTGCTTGTTGATTTCTTGATGGTTTGATTGTTTGATTGAACTTGGTTGTTTTTGGGTTGTGTGTTAAAACTTCTTAAAAACCTATCCACCAATACTTATCCCTATCAAACCAACAGATGCCTCCCCGTCGTGCCAACCCCAACCAAAACAACAACAACATCACCCCTGAGATGCAACAGATGATGGCAGCTCAGACACAGTTGATGCAGCAGATGACCACATTCATACAGAATCAGAATAATAACAACAACAACAACAACAACAATAACAATAACAACAATCAGAATAACCCTCCAGCACTTGACATGCTCACCAAGTTTCTGAAACTTAGGCCTGCAAGATTCACTGGAACAACTGATCCAATGGAAGCTGATGATTGGTTACGTTCAGTGAACAAAGACCTAGTGACTGTTGGCTGCACTGATGAAGAAAAAGTAAGGTTTGTAGCATTTCTGCTTGAGGGACCAGCAACAACATGGTGGGACAACTTTCAAATCACCACTCCCCTTGAAGATATGACTTGGGCTAATTTTGAGGATGGATTTAGAACCACTCACATCTCACCTGGAGTGATGTACTTGAAGAAAAAGGAGTTTCACAATCTGAAACAACGTCACCTCAGTGTGGCTGAGTATATTGAAGAATTCAACAATCTGGCACGCTATGCACCAGATGAAGTTGATACAGATGCTAAGAGAAAGGATAAATTTCTTGAAGGACTTAATGATGAGTTGAACCTGCAGCTAGCTGTTGCCTATGTCCCAACTTATCAATCACTCTGTGACAAAGCCACCATTTTGGAAAACAAGATGAATCAAGTTGAGAACAGAAAGAGGAAGCATAAACTCAAGAATCATTCAGGATCATCAAAGAAGAAACATTCATTCAAAAGGAGCAATGAAGATTCTGAACCACATCAGTATCACCACAACAGCAATGGAAGTGAGAATAATGGAAATGATACTGACAATGGAGATGACCATGGTCAGAACCAACATGACACTTTCAGGAAGAAGGACATTAGCCAGTTGCAATGCTATAATTGTAAGGAACTTGGACACTATGCATCAGACTGTCCTGAGAAGAAAAAGAAAAAGGATGCTAGAAGAGCCAATGGAAATGACTCCAAAGTGACCCAGAAAGGACATGTGAACCACATTGACATGAATGGAAACTTTGAAGAGATAGAAGAAGTGGATGTCAGGATTTAGAAAACTCGGAAGAGTCAAATAAGGATTCCTTGTCTAGTTATTGTGTTGAACTTTTAGTCAAGTGAACCATCAATGTAACCCTATGAGACTTTATTTTAAGGGTGGTAGTATCCAGTTGCCTTGAAGCCAGCTTATAACCTTTAGCCTTCCCAAATCTCGGGACGAGATTTATTTTAAGGGTGGTAGCCTGTCACATCCCAAGATTTTCCAAATCTTGTAATGTGAAAAATAAATGAATAAAATAAAACTTTGTTGATTTTTAGGGTGAGAAGAAACTTTTGAATCCAATTGGAAACTTTCAAAACCTATTTGGATCAAATAGAATCCTAAAGGGATTTTAAAAAAAGATAAATAAACAATAAAGTAAAATATTTGGAAATACTATTTTAAAAACTTTTAATAAAAAGATTTGGTTTCAAAAGAAAAGGATAGGATTATAAAATAAGGATTATTTTATAAGCCAAATTAAAACTTGGCCAAACTCGACGAAGACCTTCCTCTCCCTTGTTCCAGCAGGCAGCAGAGGTTGTAGCACTCTCCTCGCGATTCCGACAGCACAACGGCGTGGTACCGAAAGTAGAGGGGAGATCTCGCAGGGCTTCACCTTAAGCCGGAGCGAGTATGGTGGACTATGAGAGAGCTCCTCGGTGATCTAGGGTTTAGACACACCAAGGAGGAGGTGATAGGGCCGGCGGCTAGGGGATCCCTAGGCGGCGGCAACAGGAGGTGGCGGTGCTGGGCTAGGGTTTTGGGGTGGGGAACTTGTGTGTTAGGAGGGGCAACCCTGCCCCTCCCTTTATAGGTGGGAGGCGCCGGCCAAGGGGAGGGAGTCCCTCCCCAACTCGGATCCCTAGTGGGCCGGCGGTGGAGGAGTAACTCCTCCCCAACTCGGTTTCCCACTTCCCTCCACTTTCCAAAATAGTTGTTTGACTTTTCAAATTGGCGTTTGACTTTTCAAACTAGGATTTGATTAAACCCTTTATTTTGTTCAGCGATGACACCTAGTACATGATGCAATCATTCCAACTTGGTATGACACATTCATGTATCCTTCCCCTTCGGAGTGCCGGACCTTCCGGAACCTTCTAGAACATTCCCGATGAAAACACCGGAACCATTCTCCAACTCCGAAACAGGACTTTCCTTATATGAATCTTATTCTCCAGACCATTCCGGATCTCCTCGTGATATCCCGGATCCCATCCAAGACTCCGAACAACATTCGGTCTCTTTCTCATCAATCCATAACTACTCAAACAACGTCGAATCCTTAAGTGTGTCTCCCTACGGTTCGTGAATTATGCGGACATGATCGAGACACTTCTCCGAACAATAACCAATAGAGGAATCTGGAAATTCATATGGCTCCCACATATTTCTACGATTACTTTGCAATCGAATGAACCACTTACATACGATACCAATTTCCCTTTGTCTCACGATAGTTTACTTATCCGAGGTTATGATCGTCGGTATCTCTGCATACCTAGTTCAACCTCGTTACTGATAAGTACTCTTTTCTCGTTCCCGTGATATGTGATCCCTTGTGAGCCAGTCACATGCTTGCAAGCTAATTGGATGACATTTCACCGAGAGGGCCCAGAGTATATCTATCCGTCATATGGATGGACAAATCCCACTCTTGATCCATGTGTCTCAACCAATACTTTCCGAACACTCAATGCCACCTTTATAGCCACCCAGTTACGGTGTGGTGTTTGATGTCATCAAAGCATCCTTCCGGTGAAGGTGATATGCATGATCTCATGGTCGAAGGAATTAGGTTACTATGTATCAGAAAGCATATAGCAATTGAACTATTAAAATGGCTTGATCTTTATGCTACGCTTATCTATAGGAGTATGTCCACCATATCATTCTCCTAATGATATGATCTTGTTGTTAATAACATCTCAATGTTCCTGATAGGGAAACCACAATCATTATTAACCAACAAGCTAGTATTATGAAGAGGCTTTACTAGGGACTTCAATTTAAGTTTACAAATCACACAAGTATTAATGTTTCCTTGTTAATACTATTATAGCATGAATGTAAACATTTATCATAAACACAAAGATATAATAATAACTACATTTATTATTGCCTCTAGGGCATATCTCCAACAGTGGTGAATTTGGATCGTGTTCACTAAACAACTTGAGGGATGTTGAATTTAGTGGGAGTTCATCTAGTAATTTGATTAAGTTGAACTAGTTATCATGAACATAGTCTAAATTGTATTTGCAAATTTTGTAGATCAAATGGCTAAGTCCAACTTCAACTTCAACATTTTTGCTTAGAAAAAAAAAGCTTAAGAACAATGGGTCTAACTTCACCAACTGGTTCCGCAATCTGAGAATCATTCTCGCTGGTGGATAAAAAGCCTATGTACTTGAGAAAGCGCTAGGTGACACCCCTGCTACTGATGCGCCGGCTGATGAAAAAGCTGTTTATCAGTCACGCAAAGATGATTATGGAGTGATTAAGAGTACCATGTTGTTTGCTATGGAACCGGAACTTCAAAATCGTTTTGAGGAGTTCGACGGGCCCTTTGAGATACTTGAGGAACTGAAAACCATGTTTCAGACTCAGGCCCGTTCTGAGAGATATGGGATCTCTGAGAAGTTCTTTAACTACAAGATGGAGGAAGGGAGTTCCGTTAGTGAGCACGCCATTAAGATGTCGGGCTACACTCAACGCCTTGAGCAACTGGACTGCAAGATTCCAGAAGAGCTCAAGATTGACACAGTTCTGCAATCACTCCCTCCTAGCTACAAAGGTTTTGTAGTTACTCACAATAAAATTGGTTCCACTGATACGATCACTGAGCTCTTCGCTAAGCTGAAAGCTGCGGAGGTGGATATCAAGAAAGATAATCATGTGTTGATGGTCAACAAGACCACTAGCTTTAAGAAAGCTAAGGGTGCAAAGAAATCCTTCAAGAAAGGCAGCGGCAAGCGCGTTGTCCCTGCTGAGAAGAAGCTCAAGTCTGGACCTAAGCCGGACACTGAGTGCTTCTATTGCAAGGACAAGGGTCACTGGAAGCGCAACTGTCTGAAGTACTTAGCGGACAAGAAGGCTGGCACCATTAAAGGTATATTTGATATACATGTTATTGATGTTTACCTTACTAGCGCTCGTTGTAGTGCCTGGGTATATGATACTGGTTCAGTTGCTAATATTTGTAACTCGAACAAGAGCTACGGAATATTCGACGGCTAGCAAAGGATGAGGTGACGATGCATGTTGGCAATGGATCAAAAGTTGATGTGATGGCCGTCGGCACGCTCTCCTTAGTTTTACCTTCGGGATTAGTTTTAAACCTTAATAAGTGTTATTATGTGCCTGCGTTGAGCATGAACATTATATCTGGATCGTCTTTATTGCAAGACAGTTATTCATTTAAATCAGAGAATAATGGTTGTTCTATTTATATGAATAACATCTTTTATGGTCATGCACCTGTTGTGAATGGTTTATTTCTTCTGAATCTCGAAAGCAATGAAACGCACATCCATAACATTGAGGCTAAGAGATGCAAAGTAGATAGTGATAATCCAACTTATTTGTGGCACTGCCGTCTAGGTCATATTGGTGTAAAACGCATGAAGAAACTCCATTCTGATGGACTTTTGGAGTCTCTTGATTTTGAATCATTTGACACATGCGAGCCGTGCCTCATGGTGATAGGGAAAAGGTGTCTGATCTTTCGATGAGATGGTGATAGTCGATTTGGTGGAGTTCGGGCTTGACGATCCGACTACACGTGCGAGCACGAGCGCCAATGCAATCGCTAGGCCAATCTCCTGGAGGTTACCGATCCTGCGGGAACACGATCAGCCTGACCAGCGAGGGTCTTAATTCCTACCTGAAATCGAGAACAAGTAAGAACTAATATTGCAATCAAGATATTGCGGATTAAGATGAAAGCTTTATTGAAAAGGTGGGATCCTGTATAGGTGCGAAGTACAAGAGGCCTCTGCGACGCTCGAGCCTTGGCGAAGTTGCTATGATGGCTAACTTAATGTCTAAACAAAATCCGAGTCTAGGGTGACGGCTATGGGGAGTATTTAAGGAGGAAAATGTGGGGTTTCGGCCAGCCATAGAAGTGGTGGCCGAATCCAACCCTAGAAGTCATTTTCTCCTCAAATACGGACTCTAAAAAGTGGATATTTAAAATCATGCGAAAATTACATGGGCCTGGCCCAAAATAAAGGTGTCGCTGCACCATATTAAGCTATGGACGAATTTGTGAAGTATTAATCGTGAATATTTCGTCCAAGCCTTCTTTCTTCATTATGGTGGCCTCAAAGTTCTAAAATCTTCATCCGTGGCCTTCTCTTGAATCATCACTTGCTTGCTGCCATCTCCATGCATGTCCATGCTCCAATGCTTGTCCCTCTCATCCATGCTTGGTCCATCATCCCTAAGAGTAAGAAATACATCTGATTTAGGCAGCATCATATTCTCATGTATGTGAGAAATAGTTCCAAGAAACGAAAGTACGTGATAGTTAAGTTGTTTGGCACGAGATCTTGTGATAGGTCCTTGTATGTGTGTAGCTGTAGGTACAATGGTTGTATCAATAGATGGGATGTCCACATCATGCTCCCCTTCTTGAATTGAAGTCGTCCTCGACGCAATCTCATCTTTGTCACCAAAGTAAGGCTTCAAATCTGCAATGTTAAACGTAGGACTAACCGTACCAAAGTCTGCAGGCAACTCAAGTTTATATGCATTATCGTTTATTTTCTCTAACACCTTGAAGGGACCAGCAGGACGTGGCATTAACTTAGACTTGCGTAAATCAGGAAAACGATCTTTACGCAAATGTAACCAAACAAGATCTCCAACATTAAACACAACATGCTTTCTCCCTTTATCCCCAGCAAGTTTATACTTAGCATTCATGTGTTCTATGTTATCTTTAGTAGTCTTATGCAAGTTTAATATAATTTCAGCGTGTTGTGTAGCATCCAAATTATTTTGCACCGAAGAAGGTAAAGGCAATAAATCAATAGGTGCAAGAGGAGCAAAACCATACACGATCTCAAACGGGCACATCTTTGTGGTAGAATGCAGCGAACGATTATAAGAAAATTCTATATGAGGTAAACACTCTTCCCACAATTTTAAGTTCTTCTTTAAAACATCCCGTAACATAGTAGATAAAGTTCTATTTACTATTTCAGTTTGTCCACCAGTTTGGGGATGACATGTAGTACTAAACAGCAATTTAGTCCCCAACTTATCCCATAAACATCTCCAAAAGTGGCTAAGAAATTTAGTATCATGAACAGAAACAATAGTATTTGGCACACCATGTAAATGAACAATTTCACGAAAGAACAAATCAGCAATATGCGCAGTAGCATCCGTTTTATGACAAGGAATAAAGTGTGTCATCTTAGAAAACCGATCCACAACAACAAAAATACTATCCCTCCCCTTCTGTGTACGTGGAAATCCCAAAACAAAGTCCATAGAAATATCCTCCCAAGGAACACTAGGAACAGGAAGAGGCATATATAAACCATGTGGATTAAGGCGAGACTTAGCTTTTTGACAAGTAGTGCAGCATGCCACAAATCTCTCAACATCTCGATGCATACGTGGCCAAAAGAAGTGTGCAGCAAGAACATCCTCCGTTTTCTTGACACTAAAGTGTCCCATCAATCCTCCTGCATGCGCCTCCTGTAACAACAAAAGACGAACAGAACTATCTGGAATGCATAGTTTGTTAGCACGGAACACAAATCCATCATTGAAGACGAACTTGTTCCATGTTCTACCATCTCTACAATTCTGCAACACATCTTTAAATTCAGCATCATGCACATATTTTTACTTAATAGTTTCCAATCCAAATATTTTGAAGTCAAGTTGAGATAACAAAGTATAACGGCGCGACAAAGCATCAACCATAATATTATCTTTACCCTTTTTGTGTTTGATAACATAAGGAAAAGACTCAATAAATTCAACCCACTTTGCATGACGACGATTCAACTTAGCTTGACTACGAATATGCTTCAAAGATTCATGATCAGAATGTATAACAAATTCTTTAGGCCATAGATAATGTTGCCAAGTTTCTAATTTCCGAACCAATGCATATAATTATTTATCATAAGTAGAATAGTTCAGACTAGCCCCACTCAATTTCTCACTAAAATATGCAACAGGTTTTCCCTCTTGTAATAACACACTGCCCAAACCAATTCCATTAGCATCACATTCAAGCTCAAAAGTCTTACTAAAATCAGGAAGTTGGAGTAAGGGAGCATGTGTTAGCTTATCTTTCAATATGACGAAGGACTGTTGTTGTGCATCGCCCCAAACAAAGGGCACATCCTTCTTGGTAAGTTCATTCAGCGGCGCGGCAATTGATCCAAAGTCTTTGACAAAGCGCCTATAATAGCTTCAATCTTGGCTGGATCCACTTCAATACCTTGTGATGTAACAACATAGCCAAGAAACGCATCTCGATTGGTGCAAAAGGTGCACTTCTCAAGATTACCAAACAAACGTGCATCACGTAAAGCATTGAAAACAGCACATAAATGGTCCAAATGATCCTCTAAAGATTTGCTATAAATCAGAATATCATCAAAGTAGACTACCACAAAACGTCCAATGAAAGCACGTAAAACTTCGTTCATTAATCTCATGAAAGTGTTGGGTGCATTAGTTAAACCAAACGGCATCACTAACCACTCATATAAACCGAACTTAGTTTTAAATATTGTTTTCCATTCATCTCCTAATTTCATACAAATCTGGTGGTAACCACTACGCAAATCAACTTTAGAAAATATGGTAGAGCCACTCAATTCATCAAGCATGTCATCCAAACGTGGAATAGGATGACGATATCGAATAGTAATATTATTGATATCTCTACAATCAGTACACATGCGCGAAGAACCATCTTTCTTAGGTACCAAAATAATAGGAACAGCAAAGGGGCTAAGGGACTCATGAATATGATCTCTGTCGAGTAGTTCCTGAATTTGGCGTTGTATCTCCTTTGTATCCTCTGGATTGGTTCTATATGGCGCGCGGTTGGGCAACGTAGCACCAGGAATTAGATCAATTTGGTGCTCAATTCCTCTAATAGGAGGTAGTCCTGGTGGCAGCTCAGCGGGAAAAACGTCCTCATATTCCTACAAAAGGTTAGCAATAACGGGTGGCAAAGAAGGAGGCATATCCTCAAATGAAAACAAAACCTATTTGCAGACAATTGCATAACATTGATTATTGTTTACATCTAGTTCGGCAATATCAATTTTATTTGCAAGCATACACGGACTCTTCAAACGAATTTCAGTAGCATCTTTAGAATCAGATTTAGTGTTCTTTGGTGGTACAAAATCTGCAGCAATAATCTGATTCTCACTTTTATTTTTCTTCTCAGTTTTAGCTCTACTAGCTCTAGCAAGATCATCTTTTAAAATCTGTTCGGGAGTCATAGGTTTTATACCAATTTTCTTTCCATCATGCATAAGAGAATAGTGATTAGTTTTGCCATTATGAACAGATTCTCTATCAAATTGCCATGGTCTACCAAGTAACAAAGAACAAGCTTGCATAAGTACAACATCACAATCAACAAAATCAGAATATGTACAAATAGTAAAATGCACGCGTACCGTTCTTGTTACCTTGATCTTGCGAGAACTCTCAAACCATTGGAAGTAATATGAATGTGTGTGTTGTCCTGTTGGAAGTGCAAGCTTCTCTACCATGTCAACACTAGCCAGATTATTACAACTCCCTCCATCAATGATGATCCTTATAGCTCTTTCCTTGACAACACAACGTGTTTGGAATAGGTTGTGGCGTTGATCTTGCTCAGATTTGCTCAATTGCATACTCAACACACGTTGTGTAATTAAGCTCTTGTATTGATCAGCAGTTTCAGCTCCCATTACCTCTGTCTCTTCATTAGAATCACAATTGTCTCCATCTCGAGCAGAAATAAGGGCTATTGTATCTTCATCAAAGTCACTCGCTGAATCATATTGACCATCATCACGCACCATCATAACACGTTGTGTTGTGCACTGTCTCTCAATATGACCAAAACCCCAGCACTTGCGGCATTGTATATCCTTTGTTTTACCTATGGAAGCCATAGAAGACGCACTACGAGCAGGAGCATTGGATGACGGTGGAGGAGCAGCTGGCGGAAATTTTGTGGTGGCCTTGGATGTGGTAGTAGCTGATGGAGAATCACGAGAAGGAGGCGTTGATTGTCGGGATGTCCAAGTGGATGTGCGACCTGCAGAATTGTTAGTCCTCCTCCATGGTGTTTGGCGATCCTACACTTCACGTTCAGCTTTGCAAGCAAGATGAAACAAACGAGTGATGGAATTATATTCTTTATAGTCTAATATGTGTTGAATGTCCTTGTTTAATCCACCAAAGAAACGTGCAAGCATTTGTTCAGTAGATTCAACAAGACCACACCGAACCATCCCCGTTTGCAATTCCTGATAATACTCTTCTACAGATTTTTCCCTTGTTCCAAACGTGTCGGATTCTTTAGTAAATCACGTTGATAAGTGGGAGGCACAAAACGAACACGCATAGCAATTTTTAAAGCAGTCCAAGTACGAGAAATAGTAGTAGGATTTAAACGACAATACTCAGACCACCAAAGGGAAGCAAATTTAGTAAATTCACATGTAGCAGCACTAACACGCATATTCTCAGGATATTTTAAACATGCAAAACGTTGTTCTACTTCCATCTCCCATGTAAGATATGCATCAGGATTATATTTACCCTCAAAAGATGGAATACTTAATTTAAGCTTTGCAACATGGTCATCATCACGTACCGGTGGTCGAGCGTTGCGGTGGTAATGTCGGGGACGGCCACCAGGGTGTGGAGGTTGTTCAACCTCCTCGTCAAACAGATCGTCGTCATCCGGGCCTGTCACATCCCAAGATTTTCCAAATCTTGTAATGTGAAAAAAATAAATGAATAAAATAAAACTTTGTTTGATTTTCAGGGCCAGAAGAAACTTTTGAATCCAAATGGAAACCTTCAAACCAATTTGGATCAAATAAAATCCTAAAGAGATTTAAAAAGATAAACTTTTATTAAAGGAAAATAAAAATATTTAAAAATTACTATTTTGGTTCTTTAAATAAAAGGATTTGGTTTTCAAAGGAAAAGATAGATTTATAAATAAGGATTATTTTATATAGCCAAATTAAACCTTAGCCAATATTTGAAATAAAATGTTTTGTTTTGATTAAAAATAGTAAAGGTTTATTTAAATAAAATAATAAGGATTTAATATCCAATTTTATTTAAAGTAAAAGCTTTTCCCATTTTAAATAAAACACTAAAACTTATTTATTTGTTTTAAATAAGTTTTCTAAAGTATTTTATAATCTCAAATAAAACCTACTATGTTTTGGTTTTATTTTAGATTTCAAAATAAATATTTTAATAAAACAAAACCTATTTGATTTAATAACTAAGGTCCATACTTTAATTATTAAATGGACCCTAAAATAAAAGGTTATTTTGTTTTAAACAAGTTTTCCAAAGTATTTTGTATTTTCAAATAAAACCTACTAATTTGGTTTTGAAAATATTTGGAATTCAAATGAAGATTTTATTAATTAAATCAAACCCTATTTTATTAAATAACTAAAGATCCATTTTATTTAATTAAAGAATGGATCCTCAAAAGAATAAAAATTATTATTTTATTTTGGAATTTGGTTTATGTTAATAAACAGAACCAAGTTCAAAGTTGTGAAGTTTGGTGTGTTTGAATTGTTTGAATGTTTGATTTGATTGTTTGTTTGAAATTCAAATCAGTAAATAGAAATGGAAAAAGATAAATCAATCAGACAGAAAAATAAGAACAAGTCGACCCAGCCCAGCCGGCCCAACTAACCCAGCAACAGCCCACCTCTCTTCCCCAGCGAACCGTTCTTTTCCACTCACACCCGCACCCGCAGAATCAATGACAAGTGGACCCTCCCCCTCACTTCCTTTCTCGCTGGCAAGCAGACCCCACATTCCCAGCCATCGTCTTCAACGAGACCCCGTCGCCCTGCCGTTGCAGTGAGATTACTCCGGCGTTGATTACGCATGAAGGAGGCTTTGATTCCTCGCAATAACCATGCCCCTTTAAACGCCAGTGACTCCTCTCCACTTCCCCTCTGTCTCCTCCCCCAAGCACGCCCCCAGGCCGCCCCAATTTCTCCCCGAGCAGCTCTGTCTCCGATGAGCTTCCACCTTCGATTCCGGCCGAGCCACACCACCTCCTGCCTCCTCTAGCACGCAGCTGTGCTCAGCATTCCCCAGTGAACCTTTCTGCAGCCGCAGATCGCTCGCGCGCGTCCCTGAGCGTCGGCAACGTCTTCCCCGAGCCAGCGCCGCCGTCTGCTCCAACTGCGGCGACGTTCCCCGGTAAACCTGACCTCCCCTCCTTTCCTCGTGGACACGATAATGACTGCCATGATCTTACGAACCTAATGGTGCCTTCCGTTTGTCCTAGGGTGCTCCCTATCCTCGCCCTCGACGACCTCCAGAGCCGCCCGAGGCCCAGCTCATCTCCGGCGAGCAATTAGGGACGGTCACGTGCGCCCCTTCACCAACCAGTACTACGTTGAGCATCAGCAAGCGTCAACGATTCCGGTGAGCACCTCCACAACCCCCCTTGCTTCCTGTAACGCCAGCGCCGCCACCGTCTGGCCGCTCCGCCGCCAGCCCCCGCCGCCAGCGCCGCCGATCTTTGGCAAGCATGCTAGCAACCGTAGGATCGTGATCTAACGGATGCGATAGAACGTAGGTGAAAGGGTAAGTAGCATCTGCGCACCGCACGATCTGGCTTGATCCAACGCACCATAATGGCCGATCTGAGCGAAGCGGTATAGACGAATAGGAGCAAGCCACGTGTCCCTGTCTGTTCTAATAAAAACAGAATTGATCCATTTGATGTTCCAATTTGAAAAATCCATAACTTTCAAACCACACGTCCAAAAATTACAAATTTTATATCAATGGATTCAGTGGAACAATCCCTAGCCAACCATGCCCTTTGTTTAACAAAAAGCTTCTGTTAAAATGGTTGTTTTTGCAGAAACATTTGTGTGCTTATTAAGGATGTGAAAATTGTTTAAAAATGAATTTGGGGATAAAATCTTTGGAAAATGTTGTGTTTTGAACCTACTGACCATAAGAATCACTTTGTGGACTCAAAAATGTATTTGGTGAAATAAAATAATGATTCTTTGATTTAAAACCATTTCTAGTCAAATAGAAATGTGGTTTATTTATTAAAAATGATTTTGAAGGAAAACTTTTGGGAAATGTTTTGTTTTAAACTCTCTGACCCTAAACAGCAAGTCTTATGGTTTGAAAACATATTTGGTGAACCTTGGAGATTAATGCCTTGGTAAAAATATTTCTACACCACATAAAATGACACTTTGTTTTGAAAATGGTTTATAAAATGAAACCTTTTTGCAAATGACTTTGCCACTTTACAAAATGACCATTAGGTGCTTTCAAATGTTTAGGACCCATTAGGAACCACCTTTTCAAACAAAACAAAGCTTGGCATGCTTGCATGCATTTCTTTGACTTTGTTATTTTATGTGATGTTTTGCTTGTTTGGTAGATTGAGTTTGTGCCTTGTTTGATTGGATTGTAGTGACTTGAAGAGAGTGATTGTTGCAAGGACAAGGAGTGAACCCATAATCTACCAAAAAGGCAAGTGATGCTTCATACTCTTTGTCCTATTACTTTCACTATGCATTAGTGATTTTGCTAAGTAAAACTTGCATTAGTGATTTTGCTAAGTAAAACTTGCATGGATTTTGCTAAGTATAAACCTTGCTATAGGAAAACCTAGTAGATGAATCCTTAGTAGGATTTTCCTAAATTAAGATTCCTATTACTATCAAGCTTAGCCTAGCTAATAGAAAACATGGGTGGAAAATATATTCACACT
Organism: Avena sativa; assembly: GCA_916181665.1. Classification (NCBI taxonomy): domain Eukaryota; kingdom Viridiplantae; phylum Streptophyta; class Magnoliopsida; order Poales; family Poaceae; genus Avena; species Avena sativa. The sequence goes on from OV702284.1 coordinate 386,413,694, forward strand.
ATGGAAAAATATTCTAAGTCTGAGGACTTATGTTTTGTTTAATAAAACAACTAAGTTAATGAATCACCTGGGTGAAATGGTAATTGCTTGGTGGTTTTTGGTTGAGTGGTTCACAAGGCCCATGTTTATGGTTTACCTTGTGTATCTCACTTGTGGATGGCCACCCAGGAACAAAGAGATTTGAGATGTCAAATGTTGAGAAGCTTCAAGTGCAACCACTTGGCAATATGGGCTCTGCCATGATCATATAGGTTGCAAGAACTTAGCCATATGGACAGTGGGTGGTAGTGTTTGATAGGTTGGAGCGCGTCCATTTTGGTCTAAGGGAAGGCTTCTGAAAGATCTTGTCTTGGGAAACCAAGTATTGTGGGGAAAGTGCACCACCTCTGCAGAGTGTAAAATCTAAGTACTTAGCCATGTCCCTGGTAAAGGACAATTTGAGCATCAAGACATGGAAGCAATCAAGAATCTCATCATTCAAATTTCTAAGTTAAAACTTGTGGTTTGAACAAGGGTTGTTTGAAATCTTCAATCTTTGATTGAGAGAAGATTTGGAAAAGATTTTGTCAAAACAAAAACTTAGTATTTTCAAATGTTAAGGAAAAATCTATTTTGAGCAATGCAAGCCTCAACACCACTTAGCCAAATGCATATAGATGATAGACTCCACTATTCTACCATAGTATCACTTGCCAATACAATTCAAATGTATTGACCCTTTGTGGCTGTAACTTGTATGTTGCAGGTTTGATTGATTTTAGTGAAGATTGATTGATTAGGATTACAAAGTCTACAACCAACATCTGCCTGTGGCACTTTGAAGATGAAGGACCCATGCTTATAGTTATTCCGCTGCAATGTAATGTAATAGCCAAATGAGCTATGTATGATGTAATAAAATTATGTTATTCCTGGTTATAAAGTTATATTATGACCTTTGTTTCTTGATATTACATCTTAACTGTGGATGCTAGCTATTGATCCAGGGACTAGCATTGTAAACACAGGGGGCTCTATCTTATTAAAGATTGGAACCTCTACAGGGCCGTAGTAGTACCCGTCGTCTGTTCCCAATGTCGCAGCAGCAGCCGTGGTGGAAGTCTGAGGTGCCTCAGCTATAGAGGTAGCCGCCTGAGGTGCGGCGGTAGCCGAACCAGCAGTACGAACCGTGATCGGAATGCGCCGTGCACCATGCCGAGGTGCCAATGGGGCGGGTGCGGGTGTCGGCAATCTGTCCAAAACCTCCTTGAACCGAGCGTCAAGCTTGTCGTTTAAGGATTTCTCGAGTCCATCGATCTTGTCCATGGCGTTGGTGAGCTTGGTGTCAAACTCCTCTAGTCGTGCATCCACATCTTCAGCGCGACCGACCAAGAGCTCGGAGAAGTGGGCATGTAGTTCTTGGTTCGTCATTGTGGCAGGGTTCCGTGAAGTATCTGTCATGGTTAGTCCTTTAAAGAGCACGGGTATATATGCATATAACTACGGAAATATGGTGGAAGGCACGCGTAATCCGTCAAGCAATATACGAAGCTCTTACAAGTTCTTACCAAACAGCAGGAAAAGGCGATGTGCAACCGCGAGGAGCAGTGGGTCCAGAGATTGAACCGAGCGCTTACTAGGAGTCTAGACACCGCACGTGGAGAAATCTGTGGAGCTCTGGGAAGGCTTAGCAAAGGGGTTAGCAATTATCAAAACAGCAATGCAAATATTGAAAGAATGCTCAACGACGGTACTGTGCTGGTCCTAGGCTAGTCTGTACTAGAGACGCGAGCCTAGATCACCAACGATGTCACGACGCGACACAACAAGCAATGTATGATGATATGGCACCCTGAAAAGCGAACCGAGAGGTCGAAAATCACTATGATGGCGAGTGTCTAGAACTGATCGACGGGGTCTAAAAACAGGTTAGCCCCAAAAAAATCGTATTTTTTGTATTATGCTCCGGAAAGCGCGCAGGCGCCAAAAAAATATCGCTATAACGGCCGATGGAGAAAAGTGATCCCGAGAGCCGAAAATCAGTATAGCCAGAAAATCGGCCGGATTTTTTTTGTTTGCTCTCCTTCTGGACTTACGGCTGGACTTCTAACTCGAATCGGACTTTAGATCAACACAGAAACAACAAAGAAGGAATGTAAAAAAAGAAAAACTAGGAAACAATAACTCAACTCAGACTCGTGCCGCGGCAGGAAAGGTGATGGCGGAGTTTTAGGGTTTATGGTGGCTGGGTGTATGGCGGCGGAATATGGTGGCGGTGATCTGCGAGTGTGGTGGTGACTATTGTGATCAGAACTCGAAACTCTAAGGGACGAGACACTAAGACCAGCAACTCGACACAACGATGCAGACACAAATTCAACAATGCAAAACTGAAAAGATAATGTGAGGCGTAGATTGGTGATGGGATGGATCTAAACTCTAACTGTGTTTTTGGCTTTTTCGTGGGTCATAGGTAAAATAGATCTAATCTACGAAAGCAGTAAAATCTCAGCGAGCAACCTGAAATCTGATACCACTTGATAGGGCAAAGGTGTCCGATGTTTTGATGAGATGGTGATAGTCGATTTGGTGGAGTTTGGGCTTGACGATCCGACTACACGTGCGAGCACGAGCGCCAATGCAATTGCTAGGCCAATCTCCTGGAGGTTACCGATCCTGCGGGAACACGATCAGCCTGACCAACGAGGGTCTTAATTCCTATCTGAAATCAAGAACAAGTAAGAACTAATATTGAAATCAAGATATTGCGGATTAAGATGAAAGCTTTATTGAAAAGGTGGGGTCCTGTATAGGTGCGAAGTACAAGAGGCCCCTGCGACGCTCGAGCCTTGGCGAAGTTGCTATGATGGCTAACTTAATGTCTAAACAAAATTCGAGTCTAGGGTGATGGCTATGGGGAGTATTTAAGGAGGAAAAAGTGGGGTTTCGGCCAGCCATAGAAGTGGTGGCCGAATCCAACCCTAGAAGTCCTTTTCTCCTCAAATACGGACTCTAAAAAGTGGCTATTTAAAATCCTGCGAAAATTACATGGGCCTGGCCCAAAATAAAGGTGTCGCAGCACCATATTAAGCTATGGACGAATTTGTGAAGTATTAATCTTGAATATTTCGTCCAAGGCTTCTTTCTTCATTATGGTGGCCTCAAAGTTCTAAAATCTTCATCCTTGGCCTTCTCTTGAATCATCACATGTTTGCTGCCATCTCCATGCATGGCCATACTCCAATGCTTGTCCCTCTCATCCATGCTTGGTCCATCATTCCTAAGAGTAAGAAATACATCTGATTTAGGCAGCATCATATTCTCATGTATGTAAGGAATAGTTCCAAGAAACGAAAGTATCTAATAGTTAAGTTATTTGGCATGAGATCTTGTGATAGGTCCTTGTATGTGTGTAGCTATAGGTACAACGGTTGTATCAATAGATGGGATGTCCACATCACATGGGCAAGATGATCAAAACCCCGTTCTCCGGAATAATGGAGCGAGCAACGGACTTATTGGAAATCATACATACCGATGTATGCGGACCAATGAGTGTTTCGACGCGCGGTGGATATCGCTATTTTCTCACTTTTACTGATGACTTAAGTAGATATGGGTATATCTATTTAATGAAACATAAATCTGAAACGTTTGAAAAGTTCAAAGAATTTTAGAACGAAGTGGAAAACCATCGTAACAGGAAAATTAAATTTCTATGATCCGATCATGGAGGTGAATATTTGAGTTATGATTTTCTCACGCATCTTAAAGCAAGCGGAATCATTTCACAACTCACGCCACCTGGAACACCACAGCGCAATGCTGTGTCTGAACGCCGGAATCGAACTCTATTAGATATGGTGCGATCAATGATGTCTCTTACAGATTTGCCGTTATCATTTTGGGGTTATGCATTAGAAACCGCTGCATTCACTTTAAATAGGTCACCATCTAAATCCGTTGAGACGACACCGTATGAACTATGGTTTGGTGCTAAACCCAAGTTGTCGTTTCTTAAAGTTTGGGGATGCGAATCTTACGTCAAGAAGTTGATGCCGGACAAGCTCGAACCCAAAGCGGAGAAATGCGTCTTCATAGGATACCCTAAGGAAACAATTGGGTATACCTTCTACCACAGATCCGAAGGAAAAGTGTTTGTTGCAAAGAACGGATCCTTTCTTGAGAAGGAGTTTCTCTCGAAAGAAGTGAGTGGGAGGAAGGTAGAGCTAGACGAGGTTATTGAACCTTCTCTCGAGTTGGAGAGTAGCGCAGCACCTAAAATTGTTCCAGTGCCGTCTGCACCAACAAGAGAGGAAGCTAATGACGAGGATCATGAAACTTCGAATGATGCTACTACTGAACTTCGCAGGTCGACAAGGTCACGTGCCACTCCTGAATGGTACGGCAACCCTGTCTTAATCGTCTTGTTGTTAGACAACAGTGAACCTGCGAATTATGAGGAAGCAATGATGAGCCCAGACTCTGAGAAATGGCTAGAGGCCATGAAATCCGAATTGGGATCCATGAGCGAAAGCCAAGTATGGACTTTGGTGGACCCTCCTAGCGACCGTAAGGCCGTTGAGTGCAAATGGATTTTCAAGAAGAAAACGGACGCGGATGGTAAAATTACTGTCTATAAAGCTCGGCTTGTCGCAAAATGGTTTCGGCAAGTTCAAGGTGTTGACTACGATGAGACTTTCTCTCCCGTAGCGATGTTTAAGTCCATTAGGATTTTATTAGCAATTGCTGCATTTCATGATTATGAAATATGGCAGATGGATGTCAAGACTGCGTTCCTCAATGGCAACATTGATGAAGAGTTGTATATGATGCAGCCCGAAGGTTTTGTCGATCCTAAGGATGCTAAAAAGGTGTGCAAGCTTTAGCGTTCCATTTATGGACTGAAGCAAGCATCTCGGAGTTGGAACCTTCGTTTTGATCAAGTGATCAAGAGTTTTGGATTTGTTACAAATTGTTACAAAGCTTGTATCTACAAGAAAGTGAGTGGGAGATCGGTGACATTTTTAGTACTATATGTGGATGACATATTGATTATTGGAAATGACATTGGTATGCTTAACGATGTGAAGAGTTATTTGAATAAATGTTTTTCAATGAAAGACCTAGGAGAAGCTGCTTATATATTAGGCATCAAAATCTATAGAGATAGACAAAGACGCATAATAGCTTTAAGCCAAAGTACTATCTAGACAAAGTTCTAAAAAGGTTTAGAATGGATAAAGCAAATAAAGGTTCATTGCCCATGTTGTCAGGTAAGATATTGAGCAAGGCTCAGTGTCCAGCTACGGTAAACAATAGAGATACTATGAGCAAAGTGCCATATGCCTCGGCCATAGGTTCTATCATGTATGTCATGCTATGTACTAGACCGGATGTGTCCAATGCTCTTAGTTTGACGAGCAGATACAAAAGTGATCCAGAAGTGTAACACTGGACAACTGTAAAGAATATCCTAAAGTATTTAAATAGGACTAAAGAAAATGTTCTTGGTCTATGGAGGTGATGAGCAGCTCGTCGTAAAAGGTTACGTCGACGCAAGTTTCGACACCGACCCGGATGATTCTAAATCTCAGACAGAATACATTTATATTTTGAATGGTGGAGCTGTGAGCTGGAGAAGCTGCAAGCAGAGCGTGATCGCGAGATCTACAACGGAAGAGGAATACATGGCTGCTTCAGAAGCGTCAAGTGAGGAAGTTTGGATCAGGAACTTCATCACTGAGCTTGGTGTGGTTCCAAGTGCCTTGGACCCACTGGAGATATTGTGCGACAACACTGGCGCCATAGCACTGGCTAAGGAACCAAGATATCATCCAAAGACCAAGCACATCAACCGTCATTTTCATATAATTCGAGATTATATAGCAGATGGAGATCTGAAGATTAGAAAAGTACATACAGATCTGAATGTCGCAGATCCGTTGACTAAACCTCTTCCACGAGCAAGACATGATCAGCACCTTAATGCCATGGGTGTTAGATTGTTGCCAGATGTAAACTAGATTATTGACTCTAGTGCAAGTGGGAGACTGTTGGAATTATACCCTAGAGGCAATAATAAAGATGTTATTATTATAATTCTAGTTCATGATAAAGTTTATATTCCATGCTAGAATTTTATTAAGCGGAAACTTTGATACTTGTGTGGTTTATGAACAACACTGTGTCCCTAATATGCCTCTATGGACTAGCTCATTGATTAATGATGGTTAAGATTTTCTAACCATAGACATGAGTTGTCGATTGATAATGAGATCATGTCATTAGAAGAATGATATGATGGACAGACCCAAATTAAGCAGAGCAATTAGATTGTGTCATCGTGTTCATCTTTGCGAAGCTTTTTCCTATGTCAAGTATTGTATTACTTAGACCATGAGATAATACAACTCCCTGGTATCGGAAGAAAGCTTTGAGGTCATCAAACGTCATCCTATGTGAGGGTGATCATAAAGGTGTCTCTCAGGTGATCGGAAAGTACTTGTTGGGTTGTATGTATCGAGATGGAATTTGTCCCTCCCGAGTCAAAGAGATATACTTCGGACCCACTCGGTAACTGATATCAACACCGCTTGCAAGTACGTGGTTAAAGAATTAATCACAAAGTGATATCGGATTACGGAACGAGTAAAGTACTTGCTGTGAACGAGATTGAACTAGGTATGCCGATACCAACGATCAAATCTTGGGCAAGTAAAATATTGCATGATGAAGGGAATACATATATGGGATTAATTAAATCCTGGCATCGTGGTTCATCTGATATGATCATCGATGAATATGTGGGAGTCAATATGGGTTTCCAGATCCCGCTGTTGGTTATTGATAGAAGATCATGTCTGCATATTCTCGAACCCGTAGGGGCACACACTTAACGTGCATCGACGCTAGGATAGAATGGATAATTGGTTTATGAGTTTTTGTTCGGAGTCTCGGATGAGACCCAGGACATCACGAGAGGTTCCGGAATGGTCCGAGGAATAAGATTCATATAAACATGGACGTACTTAGGGGACAGGGTGAAGGGGAACCTCTGAAGAATGACGGCGATGACAGCCTTGGCTTCGGTCATGGCGAAGTTCTGGCCTATGCAGGCTATCAAACGAGAAGAGAAAAGTGGCTCAGCGCTTGTATGAGCATGGCAGTGTCGTGCGTGGCAGTGACAGCCGCAGCACTGCCCAAAACCATGTGGACTACCAAACATCCCCTACTTCAAGCTACATCGCCTTTACTAAAATAGGGTATGGTAGGTGCATGTACGTCGGCTAGCAAAAGTAGTAAACGTTGACTAATGAAGCCAAACGGGTGATGGTTGACTATATAGCAACATAAACAAACGAGGCAGAGTGTGAGATGCAATCAGAGGCATAATGTATCCATGTGGAACTCGCGTTGCGAACGAGGTTAAGATTGTTAGTCGTAAATGAAGTGAAGTGTTGTTTAATGTTTATGGTTACATAGTGAAAATTTTAGTCTCGCGCAGCAAACGCATTGGAAGGATCTACTACAAACATAAGCTGAATGACAATTTTGAAATATTGCCACATGGCAAAATTTTCAGGGCCAAGATAAAAGACACCGGGCAACTTTCCCTCTCAGCCGCGCAAAGGAACAACCGAGCCATGATGGTTGAAGTTTTCTTATTTGCAAAGCACACTTATACGATGGTAAATTAACAATTATATCTAACGTATAATAATAAACTAAACCCGTAGAGATATACTAAATTCATAACATCATGGAGAATGTTAGATAGATCTCTCCCACGTTCGGGCCCAATGGCCCGAACGGAGTCCCTCATCGCGCCCTAATCGGGAGCGCCCAACCCTATCCATGGTTGGTGGGCCCCTGTCGCCAGCGCGTATATAAAGAGGTGGGAGGCCGGACGCACACGGTAAGAGGTTCACCGTGCGCCGCAGCCCCCACCTACACACCCACCGATTAGGGTTCGCGCTAGGCCGACGGAAAGCTCCGTCGCCACCACTCTCTACCATCCACGCTCACGCCGTCGCCCCCTTTTCCCATGGCTAACGACGGCGGCTCCATCTCCGACACGAGCTCCGGCATCCCCTCTGGCTCGTGTTTGTCGAGCCAGGGCGCAGTGAATATTTGACTAGAGAATATGAAAGAGGCAGAATTTTTTCTATAAAGTTTAAAGTTTATGAAAGTTATTAAAAATGTTTCCGCTGCAAATAGTTGATTTAAATTGCAATAATGCAATAAAGTTTGTTTAAATTTTGTTATAAAGATGTGACAAAGTAATTAAAGATGATTGTGTCTCATGTTATTAATTGACCAACGTTATTAATAAGCATGATCATGATCCTTTTCATTGAGTATTAAAGGTGTATTTAATTTTATTTCTACCCAACGGTGATGTAATTTTAAATGGCACAAACAATTGCATGCTTAATTTATACCATTGTTGGATTAATGCATACAGTTGTTTTCTTTGGTGATCTCACATATTTTGTGGTTTTCAGGAGGTCTCAGCCTCATGAGCTGTTTGAAGGACATCCCGCTGCTAAGGGGGGACAACTACTCCGAATGGAGGAAAAAGGTTGATCTGGCGTTTGTATGCGCCGAAGTGGACTGGGTGGTTGACACCAAGCAACCAGTCAAGCCCGCTGACCCTGTGAGGGGCGATGCTGAGGAAAGTGCAGCGTTTGAAAAAAGAAAGAGGGACCATGCTCCTTTGGAGCTGGCCTACTCGATAGATAATCAAAAGTGGGTGAATGCCAACAAGAAATGTTTGGCTTTTGTAAAGAACACAATTGAGAACGCTATAGTGGGCTCAATTGGAGAGTGTGCCTCCGTGGGAGAATACCTTGCAAATATAAAGAGCCAGTTTACTGGCTCTTCAAAGATGTATGCAACCCAGCTGTTAAAACAGCTGGTGACAGAAAAGTACACGGGAGGGCCACACGGCATAAGAGAGCACATCTTGAGGATATCAAACATGGCAGCCAAGCTGAAGCCCATGGATGAGGACCTCGAGCTAAAGCCTGCACTTCTGGTGCACCTGGTGATGGCCTCTCTTCCACAGCCATTCGAGAACTTCGTAATCAACTATAACATGTCCCCTGAAAAGTGGGACATTGAAAAGACCATTGGGATGTGCTCCCAAGAGGAGGAAAGGCTGAAGGCTCTTCACGGTGGTTCCTTGAACTTCGTGAAGGACAATAGGAAGAGGAACTTCACCAATAGTAACCATGGTGGCTCACCTTCCAAGCCACATGGCAAGGGCCCATAGCAGCACCAGCACCAGTACCAGCAGTCCACCCCTGGGGACAAAGACCAGTGCCACCACTGCAAAAAGGTTGGCCACTACAAGAAGGATTGTCCAGTATGGCTGAAGTACATAATGGCCAAAAACGGTAAAGATATAGTCTCTTTTGTTAATGAATCTCTGTATGAAAAGTTTTCTAGATCTACTTGGTGGATTGACTCTGGTGCAACTGTTCATGTTGCCAACTCTTTACAGGGGTTCCATTCGACAAGGATTTTGCCAAAAAGAGAAAGACTCATTGAAGTGGCGAATGGGATTGAAGCAGAAGTGGAGGATGTTGGCGACATTCCTCTGGAGCTGGCTGATGGATCTTCCCTTTTGCTTAAGGATGTTCTTTTTTTTCCTTCCATTCATAGAAATTTAATAAGTGTATCGTGCTTGGACAAAGATTCGTATGAGTGCTATTTTGGACATGGCAAATGTGCCATTTGGTTAAAAGATATTTGTGTGGGTGTTGCTACCCTACATGACAAGCTATATTTATTATCTTTGTATGAGAAAGTATTTTCTGTGTGTGATATGAATGAACAAGTTCCCTTGTCGAACAAAGAACAAAAGAAAAGAAAGCGAACTCTTGACTCATCGAAGTTATGGCACTGCAGATTAGGCCATATTTCGAGGGGAAGAATAGAAAGCCTCGTTAAAAATGACATTCTTCCTCCGTTAGAGTTCTCGGACATAGAACAATGCATAGATTGCATTAAAGGAAAGTATGTAGAACAAATTAAAAAGGGTGCAAACCGAAGTATAGCTACACTAGAAATAATCCACACGGATATTTGTGGACCGTTTCCGGTGAAAAGTGTGGATGGCTATGATTCATTCATAACATTCACGGATGATCACTCCCGATATGGTTATATTTATCCAATTAAAGAAAGATCTGAAGCATTGGATAAATTTAAAATTTTCAAAGCTGAAGTCGAAAATCAGCATGATAAAAGAATTAAGATAGTTCGGTCCGATCGTGGGGGGGAGTACTACGGTCGGCATACTCCATATGGTCAAGTACCAGGACCTTTTTCAAGGTTCCTGCAGGAAAATGGAATAGTCGTCCAGTATTCTATGCCGGGCGAACCTCAGCAAAACGGAGTAGCTGAAAGGCGTAACCGTACCCTTATGGATATGGTGCGCAGTATGATGAGCTATTCCACCCTTCCATTGGGATTGTGGATGGAGGCGCTTAAAACCGCCATTCACATTCTCAACAGAGTACCAAGTAAGTCGGTGCCCAAAACACCGTATGAATTGTGGACAGGCAGAGTCCCCTCTCTACACCACTTGAGGGTCTGGGGGAGCCCAGCTGAGGCAAAAGTTTTCAATCCAAACATTGCAAAGTTAGACCCAAAAACAGTATCTTGCCACTTCATTGGCTATCCAGATAAGTCAAAAGGCTATCGTTTCTACTGTCCTGACAGATACACAAAGTTTGTAGAAACGAGACATGCAGTCTTCTTGGAGGAAGATTTGATGAGGGGGAGCACGGTAGCTCGGGAAATTGATCTTGAGGAGAAGAGGGTGCATGCACCTAATCCGATGACTCATGAGCCATTTTTCTCGCTACCTGTTGTGCCACCATCTACAACCCCTGAGGTTGTGGTGCCGGCACCTGTTGTGACTCCACACGTGACAACAATGGGCGAAAGTTCAGAACATGTCCATCAGGAGCCACCTGAACCCACTGTTGAGCACGAAAGGGAGCCAGAACAGCCACATACTGTAACTGTGCCTGGACCCGAGGCAAGAAATGAGAAAGAGTCTGATGAACTCAGAAGGTCTAAAAGAGAACGAAGACCAGCCATTTCCAAAGAAATTTACAAAGTCTACAACGTAGTTCATATGGAGGGAGATCCTACCTCATATGAAGAAGCCATGAGTAGCCCTCACTCAGCCAAGTGGGTGGAGGCAATTGAAGATGAAATGAAATCAATGAGTTCCAACAACGTTTGGGACTTAGAGGAAATTCCTAAAGGATCCAAAACAGTAGGATGCAAATGGGTCTACAAAACAAAGTATGACTCCAATGGGAATGTAGAAAAATACAAATCTAGACTTGTGGCAAAAGGCTTTACGCAAAGAGAAGGCGTAGATTACAATGAGACTTTTTCTCCGGTCCCATGTAAGGACTCCTTCAGAATCATCATGGCACTAGTTGCACATTTTGATTTAGAGTTATATCAAATGGATGTTAAGACGGCATTTCTAAATGGAGATTTAGAAGAAAATGTTTACATGAAACAACCCAAGGGTTTTTTCATAGAGGGGAAGGAACATATGGGATGCCGTCTAAAGAAATCCATTTATGGGCTAAAGCAAGCCTCTAGGCAGTGGTATTTAAAGTTTAATGATACAATTAAAAGATATGGATTCAAGGAAAATGTTGAGGACAACTGTATTTATGCAAAATTCAAAAGTGGGAAATATATTTTCCTAATTCTGTATGTGGATGACATCCTGCTTGCCAGCAGTGATGTTAGTCTACTACTAGAGACAAAGAAGTTCTTGTCATCAAATTTTGACATGAAAGACCTTGGTGAAGCTTCTTATGTTTTGGGCATAGAAATTCACCGAGATAGAAAGAATGGAGTGTTAGGACTGTCGCAGAAAGCATATTGTGAAAAGATTCTAAAGAAATACAATATGCATGCGAGTAATGCAACACCTGCTCCCATAGTCAAGGGCGATAGTTTTGGGAAATCCTAATGTCCAAAGAATCAATATGAGATCGATCAAATGAAGTCAGTATCATATGCTTCGGCTGTTGGAAGCTTACAGTATGCACAAGTGTGCACTCGCCCTGACTTAGCTTTTATCACTGGGGTACTCGGTATATATCAAGAGAATCCAGGCATAGAACACTGGAAGATGGTAAAGAAAGCTTTGTGTTATGTGCAAGGCACAAAAGGCCTCATGCTAACATATAAAAGATCTGATTCCCTAGAGATAAAAGGGTATTCAGATGCGGACTTTGCGGGAGATAAAGACGACAGAAAGTCCACGACAGGGTATGTCTTTACTCTCGCAGGAGGTGCTATTTCGTGGAGAAGCTCCAAACAGTCGATAGTTGCATCATCTACGATGTATGCAGAATTTATAGCATGTTATGAGGCCATGGGACAGGCATTATGGTTAAAGAAATTTTTGCCCAACTTGAAAGTGGTTGACTGCATCAGCAGGCCACTAAAGATGTACTGTGACAACGAGCCCGCAGTATTCTATGCTCACAACAACAAGTCGAGTAATGCTACAAAGTCTATAGATATAAAGTATTATGTTGTGAAGGACAAAGTCCAGAATCAAACTATAAGACTCGAGCATATAAGGACAAAGGATATGCTTGCGGATCCGCTAACGAAAGGCTTACCACCCAATGTGTTCAAGGAACACATAACCGGCATGGGTTTAATGGAAAGCCTATGATTCCTGGACTACAGAGGCCCAAAAGTAAGAGGATTTGTTTCAAAACATGAAGGTATATAGTGGTTGTCTGATTCTATCGGCAATTGAGCTGAGACGATGAAACATGCTCTATGTATCATTCTGTGATGAAATAAGTAAAGTACAAAGTTAAAAGTAAAGTCGAGATCTAGGGGGAGAATGTTAGATAGATCTCTCCCACGTTCGGGCCCAACGGCCCGAACGAAGTCCCTCATCGCGCCCTAATCGGGGGCGCCCAACCCTATCCATGATTGGTGGGCCCCTGTCGCCAGCACGTACATAAAGAGGTGGGGGGCCGGACGCACATGGTACGAGGTTCACCGTGCGCCGCAGCCCCCACCTACACACCCACCGATTAGGGTTCGCGCTAGGCCGACGAGAAGCTCCGCCGCCACCACTCTCTACCATCCACGCTCACGCCGTCGCCCCCTTTTCCCATGGCTAACGACGGCGGCTCCAGCTCCGGCACGAGCTCCGGCATCCCCTCTGGCTCGTGTTTGTCGAGCCAGGGTGCAGGTGGTTCTCTTCTCTCTCTCTCTCTCTCTCTCTCTCTCTCTCTCTCTCTCTCTCTCTCTCTCTCTCTCTCTCTCTCTCTCTCTCTCTCTCTCTCTCTCTCTCTCTCTCTCTCTCTTTCTGTCTGTCTCAGATACCACAGATCTACCCAAGTAGTATCTACCGAGAATAGACTAGACCTAACAGTTACTATACACTAAGTCACTAACGCACACTATATTTGTGTAGTAAAAATTGCAAAGCGTTTACAAATTAAAAATGTGTCTGATAGGTGACTAAAATAAAATAATCAACAAACATAGAAATACTTTCTTATTTTTTCTATGCAAATGAATACATTATACGTTGGCAAACTAACTTCACATATATATAGTGTACAAACTAAAATAAATCTCGGTGAAGTAAGTATATATTACAAAACATCGTGTTGGTCAGCACGAATACAGTATATGCAAATTATCTCGCTCTACATCTCGAGGCTCCTTAGGAACATGGGAAGCCCAAACTTGGGCCGCAGCGTGATGACGTCCATCGGGGCATGGACGTACTTAGGTGATAGGGTGAAGGAGAACCTCTGAAGAATGACGGCGATGACGGCCTTGGCTTCGATCATGGCGAAGTTCTGCCCTATGCACGACCTCGGCCCGCTCGAGAAAGACAGCAACGCATTGGGGTGCTTGGCAGCCATGGTCACACCTTTCTCGAACCTCATAGGCTTGAACTCATCAGCGTCCTCACCCCAGACCTCCTTGTCACGATGGATCGTCGCGATGGGGATGGTCAGGATCGTGCCTTCTGGCACCTTGATGCCACCAACCTCGAGGTCTGAGCCCGCCTTCCTCTGGATGGTGGATACAGGGGCGTATAGCCTGAGAGTTTCCAGCAGGAACATGTTGACGAGCTTGAGCCTGTTGAGCATGTCGCCGGTGGGAACCTCGCTGCCACACTCGCCCAGCACCTCCTCCCTGAGCTTCTCCTGCCACTCCGGGTGCGTGCTGAGCAAGAACATGGTCCACGTGAGCAGGTGCGAGCTGGTGTCGTGGCCGGCGAAGAAGAAGGTCTTGCACTCGTCGATGATCTCGTCCATGCTCAGGAGCGGAGTCTCCCCGTGCTCCGGCGCGCACGCCTCCAGCATAAGCCCCAGCAGGTCGTGTCCGTATCCCATGGTGTCTTTGGCGGCGAGACGACTTTTGATGATGTTCATGAGCATGGTCCTCACCTCCCTATCGAGCTTCGATATCTGAAGGTTCTTTTTGGTTGGAAGGTACCTGAACAATTTCACAGCTGTCGATTAATTTTCTGCTGTGTGGAACTGTTTATGTATTTTGTGTCTGTTTGAACTGGCAAAAATAGGGGAAAAGTAAGTAGTTGTGGTTTACCTGAATCCTGGGATTTGGACGTTGAAAACGGTGGAGAAGGCAAGAAACTGGAGCTCCCTCTGGGCAAGGAAGACCTTTTTCCCCTCCGTGTAGCTGCTCCCGAACGCCGTGTGGGAGATGACGTCCGCGGTTAGCTCCTCGAACTGGGTGCTGAGGTCGATCTCCACGTCGCCGCCCTTGTCCATCTTGGCTTTCCACTCCGACATCATCGACCCGGCGCAGTCGGACATGGTCACCGTCATCATCTGTGGGTGGCGGTCCCCAAATGTCAACGCAGAGAAACATCAGCGAAAGTGACACGCCTATTTGTATACTACTACGCTATTTGAGAAACAGAAGACGAACACGCTAGATCCGCGCGTACGCCACAGATTGACAGATACCTTGAGCTTGTCCATGTTGAAGGCCGGGTGGACGACCTTCCGGTGGCGCTTCCAGTCGTCGCCGTCGGTGAGCACGAGGCCGTTGCCGAGGAGGCGGGCGATGTGCGGGTTGCCGATGGTCTTGGGGTAGAGCCCGTTGCGGTCGGAGAGCACCTGCTTCACCACGTTCACGTCGGCGATGCACACGTTCGGCTTCGCCCCGAACCAGTACAGGAACGTGCGTCCTGGAGAAACAGGGAACCCGGAAGGTAAGAGCAGGAACTAGCTGGATGATGGTACCGAAGGATTTGTTACAGGTTGAGTGTTTCGTACCATAGATGGGGATCCACTTGCGGAAGTGCGGCTGCACCATGGGGACGAAGTCGTGGGAGCGGAGGTCCAGCGCGTCGCCGGCGGTCTCGGCGCGGAGCCGCTTGATCTCGGCGAGGTTCCCCGAGAAGAAGTTGTAGGCCGGCCCGCCGACGCCCTGCGCGCGGAGCTGCCTGGTGATGGCGCGCGGCCTCCACACGAGGTACACCAGGGCGTTGAACGCCCACGAGACCAGCACCGCCGCGACGGCCGCCGCCACCATCCAGACCAGACCCACGGTCATGGTGTGGTCGCCGATCAGGGTCAGCTCGCTCAGGGATTGGTCGCCCAGGACTCTAGAGAAGTACTACTGTACGGTGGCCGAGTAGTAAGTATGGCTGTGAGTCGACGATCGAGACTGGAAATGTGATTTGATTATGTTTGAGCGATGAGAGTCGGGCCGACGAGGGGGATATTTATACGCGGGTGGGTTTGTTGTGGCTGCGCTTTGAGCCTTTGACCATGGGCCGGCGTTTCTATGTTGGGGTTGCTGGCCACGCGCCTCGGACACAGTAGAGAGGGTCAACTCCTCGATCACGGTGCGGGTGACATCAGCCGTGACTGTGATTCATGCACCAACTGGATGGTCTGTCGAGCCCGTGGGAACGTGTGGTTTGGCGCTAGGTGCCGTTGGACGTACGCATGGTCCTGCTGGAGGTCGACTTCGACGCACGAGGCGTTCTAGAGAATATCAACTTATCAAGATACTAGTAGTCCAGTACTAGCAGCCAAGCAACCATTTGCACCCCGTGCGTCTTCTTCAATGCAGCACTACAAAAACACCGCTACCAGAGGGAATCCCAAACCGTGTCACTGATCTGCTTCTAGAGCAAGAAGAAGAATACAGTAGACGTCAACAATTTCCATTTGTTAACAACACAAATCGCCGCTGGCACTGTGACTGAAGCAGCGCTTAATTTATCCCAATTGACTTCTCTTCCTCCGATCCTCGCTCGTCAAGAATAATCCAGCTTTCATGTCAAGCAAGGTCCTTGCCGGACAAGATAACACTACACGCATAAAGTTTGGTCAAAATCTGGCTAGGCACACGCCTCTCCAGCCGCGGTCATCCATAGCTAGGGGCATGATGCCATCCGCTGCTGACCACAAATGTTCATTATTTGGAACTGTTGCGTGCCCTTTGTCCGAGATCTTCGGTGATGCACTGCTGCCCACAAATGGAAATCATGAATTTTATTTCATCTTCCATTGTCTCCACCCACTTGACTGAGTGAGGGATTCTCATGGCTTTTTCATATGAGGTGGGATCACCCTCCATATGAATTGTTTCTGTGTTATAAACTTTGTAATTTTTTTTTAGAAATGGTTGGTCTTCTTGCTTTTTTAGACCTTCTGAGTTCCTCAGACTCTTGCTCATTTTGTGCCTCAGGTTCTGGCACGTTTTCTGTGTTTGGCTGTTCCGGATCCATTTCGTGCTCAACAGTGGGTTCAGGCGGCTCCTGACGAACATGTTCTGAACCTTGTACCATTGTTGTCACGTGTGGAGTCACAATAGGTGCCTGCACCACAACCTCAGGGGTTGTCGATGGTGGCACAACAGGTAGCGAGAAAAATTGGCTCCTGAGTCATCGGATTGGGTGCATGCACCCTCTTCTCCTCAAGATCAATTTTCCGAGCTACCATGCCCCCTCATGAATTCATCCTCCAAGAAGACTGTATGTCTCGTTTTTACAAACTTTGTGTATTTGTCAGGACAGTAGAAACGATAACCTTTTGATCTATCGGGATAGCCAATGAAGTGGCAAGTCACTGTTTTGGGGTCTAACTTTGCAATATTTGGATTAAAAACTTTTGCCTCAGCTAGGCTCCCCCAGACCCTCAAGTGGCGCAGAGAGGGGACTCTGCCTGTCCACAACCCGTACAGTGTTTTGGACACCGACTTGCTTGGTACTCTGTTGAGAATGTGAATGACGGTTTTAAGCGCCTCCATCCATAATCCCAATGGTAGGATAGAGTAACTCATCATACTATGCACCATATCCATAAGAGTACGCTTATGCCTTTTAACTACTCCATTTTGCCGAGGTTCGCCCGGCATAGAGTACTGGGAGACTATTCCATTTTCCTGTCTAGATAAGAGTACTCTGATACCAATGTTATTTCATACTTTGGATCTTCTAGTCTAGATAATCACGGTAGTGCTTTTGGTGTTGATCTAGGGTTCAGAGAGAGAAAGAGGACAGAGGGATCAGAGAGGGAGAGGGTGTATACCTAAGCCTTGGCTCGACGAGCTCGAGCCGGTGTCCATGGCGACGGGCAGTGGTGAGAGCGTGGGTGAGTGGTGGCGGCGTTTCCCGTTGCACATCGCTAAAACCCTAATCGGTGGGTGTGTTGGTGGGGGGGTGCGGCGCACGGTGAACCTCGTACCATGTGCGTCCCCCCTCCCCCCCCCCCCCCCCCCCCCCGCCTCTTTATATGGCACTGGCGACAGGGGCCCACCAACCATAAAAGGTTGGGCGCCCCCGATCAGGGCGCGGTCAAGGGCTTCCATTCGAGCCGTTGGGCTCGTACGTGAGAGATCAACCTAACAGTAAGTAGAATAATGAATGGGTCATATCGAAAGAAGTTTGTGTGTCGGGTGATTCGAGTTTTGCAACAGTCATCTGGCGATTGGGGTGGCGACACTGGCGGACTTCGTTCTTAACGGTCTCAGTTTCCGGGATGAAAACCTTAGGTCTTGTACCTGGCAATGGTGGCTTCCTAGTTGTATCTTTGTTGACTTTATTGTTTGGAGATTGGACCTTCTCTAAGATGAAAACACATGATCTAACTATAATGGTTGGGCTGGATGATGTTGTTGTTTGTGCACTATAACCTTTCTAACGACGTCTTTTTTTGGATAACCTTTTTCGGAGTAGGTGCTCCACCACTAGTGGTGCTCTAGTTGATGCGAGTCACTCTTTGTTTCAACGGGGCCTTTGTTTTCCTTTCTCTTCTTTTTATTTTTTGGTTGTGTGCAACCGTGATGTCTATATTTGCTTTGGATATTATGTTGTTGCAGCCGTTGCTCTGGATATTATGTTGTTGCAGAGGTTGTGTGTGATTGTATCTTTTTGGTAGTAATATAATCCCTTGTCGAATAGAAACTCGGTAAAAATCATATGAAAACTATAATTATAACACAAGAGAAACTGAAACCACTATGCTCCACTAAAACGTGCCAAAAAAAACTATATAAAATCATCAAATGACAACGAGACTCTCTAAAAGCCACATGAAACTCGTATCAACAAGATATTTGGTTTCAGTAAGTTTTGTGAGTGTTTGAGTCGAGTTTTAAAACATGAATTTTGTTATCTTGAAAACATATTCCAGGCCGAGCCTATTCGAAATATCTCGCCAAGGTAAAGATGATTGTCAGAACGGGTTCTAAATCAGTCATCCGACTGAAAGTATATAGTTCAGTTCTAGTCTATTATATACTAAAAGCAATATAAAGATGTTTATCGAGACACCACGTTGATTCACATCATCAAAATTATTTTAGCTATTAGATCTATAATTAATGGTGTAGATGTAAGCTGAGATTAAAAGATAATTAGTGTTACGTAAAAGTAATATAAAAGAAGTCTTATGTCACGTTAGTCTGTCTCAAACTAAAATCAACGTGAAATACCACACATATTAGGTAGCTACCACGTCTCTTCAAAGTTCAAGGGAAAAGGAATGCCACGTCCACGTCCACGTTCAGTCCACGTCCACTTCACGTGGCAGTTCAAGAAAAAAGAATCTATGTATAGACGGTTAGATCTATAATTTTAGTCTCAGAAAATATATACACATGTTTACGGTCCATCGGCCCTTAACTTGCGGCTGGCCATACATACACGGTCAGTGTTTTTCAGCCGGCCGTAAATGAGAAGGACTCCATGCGTGAACGATTGACAGGATTAGAGAAAAAAAATGACCGGGATATCCGGCCGTGGCTGCACAAGGAATTGCAAGAAAAACAAGTTTGGGCTAGAAATTAGCTATGCGCAACCGAATGCACATGAAAACAGCTACATTACTACTTCAGTCAAAAACAAAGTATACACACACATCTTTTTAAAGATAATTTATTTGTTTCTCTTATGAGTTTGCCCATGCTGTTTTTTAGAGAGAAAAAATGAATTTCGATACCGATGTCAGGTTTTTTTTTAAGTAACATTGTTACTTAGAAAGAAAAATTATGAATATCCGATGAACTTATTTTGGCTTAAATTAAGCATGTTCGTATATCCAACACACTGATTGTTCAATGATAAGAAAATCTTCCATGTATGAATGATTATATGAAGTAGTACACTACAGATTCACGCATTCTATACCTCACTCAAATAAGTAGTAAGCAGCTAAATAAAGGTGAGGAAGTGTTGCCCACACAAAGGTAGATATGTTATTCTTCCAAACTGCGAGACTAAAAGATGATCTTACTTTCCTGAGAAAATAGCTCGAAATTACCAAGTTGATCTAATAATATGGCATTGTTTTGAAAAAAAATTATGCATGTGTGATGTCTATATACAAGTATTAAAATATATGTCTAAAACTATGTCTAAAGGGAGTAGAGATATAATTCTCTTAAACCCCATAGTACCCTCCCCGCAAAAAAAACATAGTACCTAGGAAAGTTGGTTGTCATCGTCGACATTATCCATGTTTTAAAATATAGAAAAAATTCAAAGTGCACGTTTTGCACTTTTCATATCGAATACCTTAACATAAACCACTAAAAATATGTTTTGTACAAAATAGATTCATACTAGGAGAAATTTTAAAACCCATATTGAAGAATAAACTATATTGCATACATAAAACAACAACCGATACTAAAAGCATATCAAAAATAAACAATAAAGTGTGAGCATATATGGATCTATGCATTCACTTTGAGCACTGAGTAGCCCCAAACAATTTAAATGTTCTAGATTTGGCTTAACCTTAACACAATTTAAATATGGCAAATTACTCCTTCCAATCAATGTATAGCCCTACATATATAATATATGTCAGGTCCGATGAATTTAGCCATAAAACTGTAGGATTTTTTTCTACTATCAAGCTCAGTTTAAAAGACAAATTTTCACCAAGTGTAACATGTCTTTGTCTTGCGAGTAAAACATATTTGTCAAACTTACATCTTTGAGGCCAGTGCCTATGTCTAAAATATCATTGACTTCAAAATAGACAGCGAAAACGTCATGTACATTCCTTCAAACTAGATTAAACGAGAGGAAGAAATATGTGGACAAGGTAAAATTCAAATTTTCATTATTTAGATGTAAATGCAAGGAAAAACATTTGGATAGAAAATAACTATCATTCACACTTCAAATTTGGCCAATGAATTATATGGTTCATGACTAGGATAACAACCTCTACAAGATGTTTAAAAATACATACTCTGCGAAGCAAACAAATCACATAATGTTAGTTCAACAATGTGAAATATTTTACATTTTGATTTACTCAAACCTCAAAGAAACAATACTTTTAGTTTTTTAATTCTAAACTATTGTTATGATTGTTTGTTCTTAAGTATTATCTAAGTCATTCTATCTTGATTTAACTAATTCATGCATCAATGCCGATTGTACAAACACATAATGGAAGGGAGACACGAATATTCACAAATATATGACATAGAAACATGTTGTATACAACCACAAATACAATAAGCAAGTAAAAATCGTTTACATTGCTAAACTTTATTAGATTCTCCAGGTTTGATACTTTTAATAATTACATAACATTAATTCTATAAAATTACAAATTAAAAATATGAAATAAATAGGAACGTTTTGAAAATTAAAATAGACTTTTGAGATGTTGCCCTCGCATATCAAGAAATTGCGAGGGCCACCGTGCTAGTTTCAAGAAAAATATCATATCATGGACTGATAGATGAGGAAGAAAGTGCAGGGTTGTTGATTTTGGCAAAAGTTCAGGGGTTTCTAGGTGCAAGAATCTCTGGAAGGAATGACCAGTTGATCCCAACCGAACATTTGTAGATCCAATGGTCCAGAACTTGGTAGTACTGTAGTGGTTAGTGAAGGTGTACATGGTCGCTTTGCTTGGCTGCTTTTTAGTTTCTCTAGAAGCCCTCGTGCGTCCATATCGACCTTCAGGACCATTTGTACGTGCAGCGGCTCCTAGCGCGAAACCACACGTTCCCACGAGCTGGAGAGCCTGCATCACAGCTGATGTCACCCTCTACTGTGCCCGGGGTGCGTGGCCAGCTAGGCAGCTACCCAACGTAGAAACGCCGACCCATGGTCAAAGGCTCAAAGCCAATCCCGTATAAATATCCCCCTCCTCGACCCGACTCTCATCGGCTGCTCAAACAGAATCACATCACATTTCCAGTCTCCACGAACTCAAACCAGCAGCCATACCTACCAAAAGCAGAGCCATACATTTTCTCGGCCACCGTTCTTCTCAAGAGTCCCCGAGCTAGCTGACCTTGATCGGCGACCAACCCCCGCTAGCTTGTTCCCGACTCCTCGATCAGCGACCACACCATGACCGTGGGTCTCGCCTGGATGGTGGCGGCGGCCGTCGCGGCGGTGCTGCTCTCGTGGGCGTTCAACGCGCTGGTGTACCTCGTGTGGAGGCCGCGCGCCATCACCAGGCAGCTCCGCGCGCAGGGCGTGGGCGGGCCGCGCTACAACTTCTTCTCGGGGAACCTCGCCGAGATCAAGCGGCTCCGCGCCGAGACCGCCGGCGACGCGCTGGACCTCGCCTCCCACGACTTCGTCCCCATGGTGCAGCCGCACTTCCGCAAGTGGATCCCCATCTACGGTACAATCGAAATAATCTCAACATGTAACAATTCCTTCGGAATTCGGTATAGCTAGTTCCATGTTCTTACGTCTGCGCGGGTTCCCTGTTTCTCCAGGACGCACGTTCCTGTACTGGTTCGGGGCGAAGCCGAACATGTGCATCGCCGACGTGAACGTGGTGAAGCAGGTGCTCTCCGACCGCAACGGGCTCTACCCCAAGACCATCGGCAACCCGCACATCGCCCGCCTCCTCGGCAACGGCCTCGTGCTCACCGACGGCGACGACTGGAAGCGCCACCGGAAGGTTGTCCACCCGGCCTTCAACATGGACAAGCTCAAGGTACTATCTGTTACGTACGCGCGGATCTAGCGTGTTCGTCTTCTGTTTCTCAAGTAGTAGTATACAAATAGGCGTGTCATGCACTTTCGCTGACGTTTCGTGCGTTGACATTTGGGCCGCCACAGATGATGACGGTGACCATGTCCGACTGCGCCGGGTCAATGATGTCGGAGTGGAAGGCCAAGATGGACAAGGGCGGCGCCGTGGAGATCGACCTCAGCACCCAGTTTGAGGAGCTAACCGCGGACGTGATCTCCCACACGGCGTTCGGGAGCAGCTACACGGAGGGGAAAAAGGTCTTCCTCGCCCAGAGGGAGCTCCAGTTTCTTGCCTTCTCCACCGTTTTCAACGTCCAAATCCCAGGATTCAGGTAAACCACAACTTACTTACTTTTCCCCTATTTTTGCCAGTTCAAACAGACACAAAATACATAAACAGTTCCACACAGCAGAAAATTAATCAACAGCTGTGAAATTGTTCAGGTACCTTCCAACCAAAAAGAACCTTCAGATATCCAAGCTCGATAGGGAGGTGAGGACCATGCTCATGAACATCATCAAGAGCCGTCTCGCCGCCAAAGACGCCATGGGCTACGGACACGACCTGCTGGGGCTTATGCTGGAGGCGTGCGCGCCGGAGCACGGGCAGACTCCGCTCCTGAGCATGGACGAGATCATCGACGAGTGCAAGACCTTCTTCTTCGCCGGCCACGACACCAGCTCGCACCTGCTCACGTGGACCATGTTCTTGCTCAGCACGCACCCGGAGTGGCAGGAGAAGCTCAGGGAGGAGGTGCTGGGGGAGTGTGGCAGCGAGGTTCCCACCGGCGACATGCTCAACAGGCTGAAGCTCGTCAACATGTTCCTGTTGGAAACTCTCAGGCTGTACGCCCCTGTATCCGCCATCCAGAGGAAGGCGGGTTCAGACCTCGAGGTCGGTGGCATCAAGGTGCCAGAAGGCACGATCCTGACCATCCCCATCGCGACGATCCATCGTGACAAGGAGGTCTGGGGTGAGGACGCTGATGAGTTCAAGCCAATGAGGTTCGAGAAAGGCGTGACCATGGCCGCAAAGCACCCAAATGCGTTGCTGTCTTTCTCGAGCGGGCCGAGGTCGTGCATAGGGCAGAACTTCGCCATGATCGAAGCCAAGGCCGTCATCGCCGTGATTCTTCAGAGGTTCTCCTTCACCCTATCCCCTAAGTACGTTCATGCCCCGATGGACGTCATCACTCTGCGGCCTAAGTTTGGGCTTCCCATGCTCCTAAAGAGCCTCGAGATGTAGAGAGATATGCATAGTGTATTCGTGTTAACTAACACGCTGTTTTGTGTACTTATGACTGCAACGGGGTTTATTTTAGATTGTATACTACATATGTGAATTTAGTGTTGCCAACGTCTGATGTATTCATTTGCATAGAAAAATAATAATAAAAAAATAAGTATTATATTTGTATGTTTCTAGATTATTTATTTTATCACCTATCAAGCACATTTTTATAATCGTTTTGCAATTTTTTGTATGCAAGTATAGTGTGTTAATGTTGAGTAAGACGATATTTTGTATTTATATCTCTAGGGTTTAGTTTATTATTGTACACTAGATATAACCGTGGATTTACCATCTTATAATAAGTGTGCTTTGTAAATAATAAAACTTCAATAGCCATGTGTCCTTTTGTTTTTGGCTCTGACAATTTTGCCACATGGCAATATTTTTATTTTCGAAATCGTCATTGGATCTTATCTATGTGTTTGCTCCGCGAGACTAAAATTGTCATGTTTGCTTCCTATAATTTAGGTAAAACTTTATATTATGAATTTATAGTCCAAGCATCTAACGACAGCGGTTTTACGATCATTTTTTTCAGTCAATCCCCACAAACATGAATCCTATACAACTCACACCTCCTTTTATCCATTTTATTAAATCTTTCCAAGACGATATACTTGAAAATTAAAATGCATATATTTTGCGTGAGTGCTCCCTTTTTACTGGGTTCTACGAAAAGAGAGTCAATCAAAAAATTGGAAAATGTTCAATGAGATCTTTTGATTTTTGTTTATCTTTTTTATTGAAGAGACATTGGTGCCATCAGTCGTTCATTCAACTTTCTCCCCAACTGAGAGAACCAATATGCCTCGATTTTGTATATACAGATTGTGACGTTTTGAATGATGTGTTGGCTTTAGTTTAAGTGTATTGATAGTCCAACTTAACTGTCACTTGTAGGCGGATCCAAAGGGTGGCCAGGGTGGTGCATGGACCACCCTGAGATTTTTACATAGCCTATATATATTATAAAAATTAAAAATATATAATTAAATAAAAAATTATACTGTTGGACCATCCTGATGTGTCGAGCTAGATCCGCTAGTGATTGTCATAGATTACATGCAAAAGATACTCAAGAGAAAACAAAGGATATATGAAAATGAAGTCAAACAATATGTATATTCATATGTGTAGCAGCCTGCATGATGCATGATGACTCACTTTAGACATAAAAGAAGGACGTTGCTACACAACGACCGGTCTGAAAAAGAAGAAGCCTGGCGGGAGGTCAGATAAGAATTTGTCCAGCAATTTGCATGCACGGTATAGCCAGCCCAATTTAAATAGGAAAATTCAAAATATTTTCTAGGTCAAACCGTTTGTCCGAATTAAGATTCGTTTTCACCGTTAGGCTAGTTACAACGTCATCTTCGAAACTAGATCCCATGTTGATATATTCTGACAACTTTTTTTGACCAAAAGTTATTCACCCGTAACACGCGAGTTATCCAGACTTCAACATGTAAGTTACCCATCCAATAACATATAAGTTACCCATCATTATAAAATTACCCACAGATCACGTATTAGGGATAGGTAACTTTTTTATTTACCCACAAGTTATCCATCAGTAACATGAGAGTTATCCATGCTTCATCATATAAGTTATCCACCCAATAACATGTAATTTATCCATTACTATAAAAATTAACCACGGATAGAATATAAAAAGTTATTCTAACGGCTCGATCTCGTCGCCTGTCGCCGCTCTCACAGCGTACGAACTACTTAATCTCGAAAGGCTACCATGTCCAACATCAAACATAATACTCCCTCCGACCCATATTATTTGACTTGGATTTGTTTAGATTTAGATGAATCTAGACACTATTTAGTATATAGATTTATCCAAATTTTAACAAATCCAAGTCAACTAATATGGGTCGGAGGGAGTAACTAAATTTAAGTTTTTTCCGTACGATATAAATAAATAGGGTCTTATGCCCAATCACCCATCACACTAAGTCGTAGTAAACAACGTGATACGCAATCAGTATTCTAGCGGCTCGACTTGGTCGTTCATTGTCATTACCATGGCGTACGGGTGATGAAGTCTCGAAGAGTTTTAGGTACCGAGGTTTCATCGCTCGTCGACGCTAACACATTGATGGTAATAAAGCCTTAGTACACTAACAACTGGTCTACTGTGTTCCAATTAAACTTGCTCCATACGTATACGAGAACGTCTCTATCCAACACGTTTATATGGTAGATAACTTATATGTTACTGGGTGGATAACTTACATATTATAGAATGGATAACTCACGTGTTTGGGGTGGATAACTTTTTGGTCCGAAAAAATTTCATCGAAACATATCAACGTGGGATCTAGTTTTGAAGATCTCGTCGCGACTAGTCCAACGGTAAAAACGGATCTTAAGTTGGACAAAAGGTTTGATCTACAAGACATTTTGAATTTTCGAAATAATATTGACAGCATGCATTCACACTTCTTGCCAGATTTTGTAAACTACCGACCGGTCTGAGAGTAGATTCTCCGTAAAACAAGTATTGTTTTTAAATGTATACTTGGGACTAAACCTGGTCATGGCAGTTTTCGGGCTGAATGGCCCGAAAATCTTGGGTTGGGTAATGCCACAGCATGGCATCAGGCTAGGCCTAGGCTTTGTATTTTGGACCAGTCTGATGCCATCGGGATGGAGCCACAATGTTTTTTTAGGGTGCCACGATGGGGTTCTGTTAGGCAAATGGCAGGTCACGATGGGTCTGATGGCCTTTTTATGTTTGGAACGTGCTCGGCCCTAAATTTGCGACCCAACGTTTGGGCCATGCTCGAGCCTCGATTTGCAAGATCGGATTTTCTTCTACCATATATAACGTATATATATAGAAGAAAAATGTCAAGTGCTAGGCGTCCCCGGGATGATGGGGTCCCATCGTCCTGCTCCCCTGCGCGCTACGTGTCCATTAAAAACTCCCCAAATCCCGTTTTTGCTGCAAACCGTCTATTTTTTTATACATATGTCCCCGCTTTGCTTTTGAAGCAAAAAAATGGTTCGTTTTAGAAATAGAACGTCTCGCCGGAGACCTCGTCGGAGACCATGCAGCAAAAAAAATATGCTAATGTACCAAAACTGACTTCGTCGGAGACATCGTCGGAAAAACTCGCTGTCGACTCTCGCCGGAGACCTCGTAGCAAAATGTGGACACTGTTGTAGCAAAACCACAAGACGGTTGTAGCAACAAAGTTTTTTTAATGTAGCAAAAAAGTGACTTCGTCGGATACATGGCCGGAGAATTTAGTCAGGAGAGCTCGTCGGAGAACTTGTAGCAAAAGCTAGACCGGCTGCTGATGACTCCTTGATGGCGCCAGAGAACTTGGCGCTTGACGTGGAGTCTGTTGGGAACCCCAAGAGCAAGGTGTGAACCAAAACAGCAGCAAGTCTTCCCTTAGTAAGAAATCGAGGTTATCGAACCAGTAGGAGGAAGGAAACATCACACATGTGTTGCAAACAACACGAAGACCTGCACAACACAAACTTAAGACTTTTGCCCCAACTAACAGTGAGATTTTCAATCTCACCGGTTGCTGTAACAAATGATTAAACGTATGGTGTGGAAGGTAATGGTTTGCAGCAAGTAAACAAGTAATAGTGGAAGATGTATCAATGGTAAAGATTGGACCGAGGTCCATAGTTCACTAGAGATGCTCTTCTTAGATAAATAACATGGCATGCAGGGTAAACAAATTACAGCAGGACAATTGACAGGAACTGAGCAAGACATAATAATGCAATAGTAGACAAAAAGATCCTATGAGATTTGATTGGGCAATACAATAATATACATAGACCGTCATCCAACTGCATCTATGACTAGAAGTCCATCTTCAGGTTATCATCTGAACCCCTTCTAGTATTAAGTTGCAAGCAACATACAACTACTTTAAGCAAAGTGTGTAAGGTAAACAATCCACTTGTTCCATGAACAAGAGACCGTTGTTTTCTCCCTAATAGCAACAACACATCTACAACCGAAGCGATTTCTGTCACTTCCCTTGGAAACTAGAGGCGTGAACCCACTATCGAGCATAACTACCCCCTCTTGGAGTCACTAGCAACTACTTGGCCAAGATAGCTACTAACAACAAAGAGTATGCAAGATCACAAACAACACAGACATGGTAGAATCAAAAACACAAAACCATTAATCAATCTGACATAATAATCTCAATATCCATCGGAGCTTTCCCATAACCAAAATGACAAGGCAAACAGACAATGATCATCTCAGCAATCTTTTTATTTACTATATGCATAGCTTTTTATTGAGGATGCTTCATAGATAGCTACTATGGTGATGCTGCAAGTTTCCACCATGATTAGGCATGGCTTAGGCTAGCGGCCCAGGCGTTTCTCTAACACAATACAAATTCCATGGACTTACAAGTCCCCTCTTTATTTCACATCGGTAACATCCATAGACAAAATAGCATGATATCAACTGAGTACAAAGTACAAGTGCAATGTTGAAAATGTTCCCCGTGACAGCACGGTTCTGCTAATTTCAACGTATAAGTGCAAGCATATACAACATAGATGACACAATGGTTCAGGTTTATTAGGGGCAAAAAAATATAAAGTGTGCCATCAGGTTTGTGAGGGCTTTAATCACTAAGTTTTCACATAACAAAATAGTTTTTAATTGGAAGATAGCTGAAAACAAGAATATACTTAGAATGGTGTAACACACCATGCATAGGAGTTTATAGTGGACACTTTAGAAAAACTTGGTTTCTTGGGAGTTGGAAGCATGAGTAGAGCTTACCCATACAAGTGGAGGCTAGCAAAAGACTAGGAGCAACCAACTAAGAGAGCATTATGGCCATAATCATGCAGAGCAACAAAGCATTATTAATCAAAGCATAGAGTGGTACTAAAAGTCAAGGACTAAATGATCATAGAGGCTATGGTGACTTGTCATAGTCATAACATGGTGTGAACATGTGCCAAGTCAACCCAAACAAAGCATCAAAGGAGAATACCATAATACTATGATTTTGCATGCTAAAACAACGCATAATTTCTTCAAGGCATACTAAGCAATCCCAATTGTTTGGAACAAGACATTCTACAACAATAATCACTAAGCATAAGGTCAAAACAACACCTAGCATGTCATGCTAAAGTCTAAGTCTGAGTCAATGCAAGCTCCTCTTGCACTTCCAAGCAGGAACTTCCTATTCCTTTCCAACACCAAGCAACTTATTTGCAAAACAACACAACAAGAACGGGGGTCCAAACTACTTTATTCAATCAAATTAAACAACCTAAGCAAAGCAAACGAAAACTAACAACTGTGCATGACACAATAAAAACAAAGTGTCTAGATAGACCTGAGCTTTTTATTGATGAAGAAGGGGATGCCTTGGGCATCCCCAAGCTTTGACACTTGTACCTCTTGGATATTTCTTGGGTTGACACCGGGGTGTCATTCCCAAGCTTGATTTTTTGTCCATACTTCATCTCATTATATTATTCTCTCTCTACACCTGAAATTTTTCCTTCATACAAAACTTCACACAATCTTCATTAGCAACATTAGTTTATTCAAAAGATATTAGACCTCTGGAAAAGATTTGGAACAACAAGTGTTTTCACTAAAAATACAATCTACTGTCGTAAATCCTTCAAAAATCTCAATTCACCTAAAGAGAACTCAAAAAGGAATCAATAAGAAGCAAATGCAAATAATGGCAGAAATCTGTCAAAACAGACCAGCAGCTATAAACCGATTTTTTCGACCATCTTATATTGCTCAAATCAAAAAGTGTTGAACTAACGAAAGTTATCTAACATAATGGGGGATTTATTCTTAAATTTTGAGCTCAATAAGAGTTACAGAGACTCCTCACGAATTTTTTTGGTGGAGGGCAGAAATCTATTTCGGTACAGCAACTCCCCAAATCTTACTTCCCTCTCATTAGAGGTTATTCTTGGCACAAAAAGCAAACAAAAATGATAAGAAGAGGTCATTACTGAAGTAATAACTTCCAAGACTCAAGGAAACTCTTGGGTTATCTCCCAACAAGTACTTTTCTTTAACGCCTTTAAGTTAGGCACAAGAAGCAAGAAGAATCAAGTATTTTCAAATAAGGAAGCATTAACATCAAACCTTGCTTTCAAAGGAGTAGCAAAAAGAAACTTCTATCTCCTCATAGGGAAGTGTTTAATACCTTTCTTGAATGGAAAATAATATTTAATGGTGCCTTCTTTCATATCAATGAAGGCACCAACTATTCTAAGAAAAGGTCTTCCCAAAGTAATAGGACAAGAAGCATTGTATTCAACATCCAAAACATAGAAATCCACAGGGACATAAGCATTATTAACCATAATGATAACATCATTAATACTCTCCATGAGTTTCTTCTTAGCATTATCATTAAGTGGGACATCCAAATAACAAACTTCCAACGGTGGCAAATCAAGCATTTCATAAATCTTCCTAGGCATAATAGAGACACTAGAACCAAGATCACATGAAGCTTTGAGATCAAAGTCATTCACTTGCACATTAATAATAGGTTCCCAACTATCTTCTACTTTCCTAGGAATAGAAGCTTTGTGTTTTAGCTTGTCTTCCTTAATCTTAACAAGAGCATCTGTAATATGTTTAGTGAAAGCAATATGCATATCACTAGCATCAAGACTTCTAGCAAGCTTTTGCAAGAACATAATTACTTTAAAAATATTGCAACCATCTATATCAAAATCAAACTTAGCATCACTACTAATAGGCTCAATAGGTTTAGGCATAGTAGGAGGAGGAACAGGGACTACTTGTGGTTTAGTGGTGATAGTGCACACACTATTGTTTCTATCAATTTCAGCTTCCCTTTCCCACCTAGCATGAAGTTGAGCTAACAGCCTAACATTTTCATCAATAGTAATTTGTATGCCATGAGCAGTAGCAAAGATATTTTCCATGGTTTCAGGTTTAGCAGCCATTTTATTAATCAAGGAGGACTGAGCTTCAGACAAAGAGGATATATTTTTCTCAACATTTGAAAGCTTTTACTCTATAGCCTTATTGAAAGTGGTTTGTTTACTAATAAAGTCTTTGAGCATGACTTCAAGTTCAGAGGGGCACTTCTAGCATTATTGTAAGAGCTTCCATAAGAATTGCCATTATTAGGAGGATAAGGCCTATAATTATTGTTACCACCAAAATTATTCCTATAGGCATTGTTGTTGAAATTGTTGTTTCTAATGAAGTTCACATCAACTTGCTCTTCTTGAGCAACCAGAGAGGCCAAGGGAACACTATTAGGATCTAGAGGAGCTTTCCCATTAACAAGCATAGCCATAATAACATCAATCTTATCACTCAAAGAGGAAGTTTCCTCGACAGAATTTACCTTCTAACCACGTGGAGCTCTCTCAGTGTGCCATTCAGAGTAGTTAACCATCATATTATCAAGGAGTCTAGCTGCAGCACCCAAAGTGATGCTCATAAAGGTACCTCCAGCAGCTGAATCCAATAGGTTTCTTGAAGAGAAGTTCAAACCTGCATAAAAAGTCTGGATAATCATCCAAGCAGTGAGTCCATGAGTGGGACAATTATTAACCAAAGATTTCATTCTTTCCCAATCTTGAGCAACATGTTCATTATCAAGTTGTTTAAATTTCATAATGTCACTTTTCATAGATATAATCTTAGCAGGAGGATAGTATTTTCCAATAAAAACATCTTTGCACTTAGTCCAAGAATCAATATTATTTTTAGGCAAAGATAGCAACCATTCTTTAGCTTTTCCTCTCAAGGAGAAAGGAAAAATCTTGAGCTTAATAATATCTCCATCTACATCCTTATACTTTTGCATCTCGCAAAGTTCAACAAAGTTATTTAGATGGGCAGCAGCAGCATCAGAACTAGCACCAGAAAATTGCTCTCTCATCACAAGATTCAACAAAGCAAGCTTAATTTCATAAAAGGTAGCATCAGGAGCAGGTGGAGCAATAGGAGACCTAAGAAAATCATTGTTGTTGGTGCTAGTGAAGTCACACAACTTGGTGTTCTCAGCAGAGTTCATTTTGCCAAAGGTGGGCAAGCCAAAAACAGCAGCAACTAGAGCAGAAACTAATTTTTTGTGTTTTTGAATAAAGAAAGCAAACCAAGCTAGACTAATTTTTGGGGGGTTTTCGAAAAGAGGCAAACAAAACCAAGCAAAAGAAACTAAGCAAACTAAAAACAAAATAAAGAGAAAGGAAGTGAAGGACTCCCTAGTGAAGACGTCCTTAGCCTCCCGGCAACGGCGCTAGAAAACTTGTTGATGACTACTTGATGGCGCCAGAGAACTTGGCGCTTGACGTGGAGTCTGTTGGGAACCAAGAGCAAGGTGTGAAGCAAAACAGCAGCAAGTCTTCCCTCAGTAAGAAATCGAGGTTATCGAACCAGTAGGAGGAAGGAAACGTCACACAGGTGTTGCAAGCAACGCGGAGACCTGCACAACACAAACTCAAGACTTTGCCCCAACTAACAGTGAGGTTGTCAATCTCACCGGTTGCTGTAACAAAGGATTAAACGTATGGTGTGGAAGGTAATGGTTTGCAGCAAGTAAACAAGTAACCGTGGAAGATGTATCAATGGTAAAGATTGGACCGGGGGTCCATAGTTCACCAGAGGTGCTCTCCTTAGATAAACAATGTGGCATGAAGGGTAAACAAATTACAGCAGGGCAATTGACAGGAACTAAGCAAGGCATAATAATGCAATACTAGACAAAAATATCCTATGAGATTTGTTAGGGGGTAACCCCTTGGGGTGGCCCGATCTTTCACGAATCTCCACGGGGATCGAGGGGGAAGCGGTGGAAGGGGAAGAGGGGACGAAATCCGCGAACACACGCACACAAAGATCCCGATGAACTCACGCACACAAATCACGATACACGCCGATAACTCACGCCGGTGGCAACCGGTCCAACATAATCTCTAGGATCGGTGTTGGGCGAAGCTCTCTCTCCACGCCAACAACGGGGGACGAGGTGCTTGGTGAGACCTTGACGACTTGGGGGCGAGAAACCGAGAACCCAAGGCCTTGTACAACTTGAACGCACTAGGCAAGATCCAAGAGGAGGGTGGACAATAGGTGCTCCTTGGTAGGAGCATGAGTCCAATAGATTGAAAGATCCTCAAAGGGGTGTCCTTAATCTATTATTATCCAAGTCTAGGGTTTACATATGAGGGGTGGGGCTTTATATAGGCCAACCACTTAAACAGGGGTAGTTCTGGAATGAAACTGGAAGTTTGGGCGAAATTGGGGGTTACATGGGCCAGGCCCAAAAGGCTTTAACATGCCTGGCGCCGATCAGTCCGGAGACTCCGGTCTGGGGTCCGGAGACTCCGGTCTGGACCAGAGACTCCGGTCAATCTCCGGACCCATCTCCGGAGGGGGCTTCTGGCTGTCCCGGGCTTGGGTCTCCGGTCTGGACCAGAGGAAGGTTCGGAGACTCCGGTGTAGGAGACCGGAGACTCTGGTCTACACCGGAGACTCCGGTGTGCAGAGCTCCAGCATCTTCTTCTCCTGGTCCTACTTCCTTGGTGGCTTGGTGTGGTGGTGTTGCTTCATATCTGAGGATACACAACGTAGATGCATGAAGTAGCAAGCCATCCAAAGGTAGACCAAAATCACATGAGGAAAGGAGCGAGTTAACCTTGGCTTGTAGGAGCTTGGCTCGGGCGCGAGTCATTGGTCCACTTGGGGGACTAGGTGTTGTAGATGGAGGTGCGTCCGTAGGACGGGCTGCATCAGCTCCCCCCCTTGGGAAAGAGTCGTCCTCGACTCTTCAACCTTCTCAACTTCATCTTCGCCATGGTAGGTTGATAGGTCCTTGACATTGAATGTCGGGCTCACAAGATACTTGGATGTTGGGATATCGATGATGTAGGCGTTGTTGTTGATCCTCTTTAGCACTTTGAACGGTCCATCACCTCTTGGCTTGAGTTTGGAGTCATGGTCCTTGGGGAAGCGGTCTTTACTCAAGTGTATCCACACAAGGTCGCCTTCTTCGAAGATCATCTCTTTCTTGTTCTTGTTTAGCCTTGATGCTTGGCGAAGGACTTGGTTCTCGATCGTAGCTCTTGTGTCTTCATGGAGTTTCTTCATTGTTTGGGAACGCTTGACCACATCCATATTGGCACGTTCATGAAGCGGAAGTGGAAGGATATCGAGCGCAGTGAGAGGCTCGAAACCATAGACGATCATGAACGGGCTCGTCATGGTGGTGGAGTGCTTGGCGCGGTTGTAGGCGAACTCAGCGTGTGGAATACATTCCTCCTAGTCTTTAAGGTTCTTCTTGATCAACACACGTAGGAGTGTTCCAAGACTTCGATTGACGACCTCGGTTTGTCCATCGGTTTGAGGATGCGAGGCGGACGAGAAGAGGATCTTGATGCCGAGCTTGGCCATGAGAGTCTTCCAGAAGTAGCTCATGAATTTGACGTCGCGGTCGGAGACGATTGTTCTTGGTACACCGTGTAGCCGAATTATTTCCCTGAAAAACAAATTTGCTACATGTGAAGCATCATCGGTCTTATGGCATGGAATGAAGTGTGCCATTTTGGAAAAGCGATCCACTACCACAAATATAGAATCATGTCCATGTTTAGATCTAGGCAAGCCTAACACAAAGTCCATGCTAATGTCCGACCAAGGTGCGTGAGGAATAGGCAATGGCATATAAAGACCAAAGGGATTAGACTTAGACTTAGCTTGGATACATGTAGTGCATCGTTGGACGTGGCGCTCCACGTCGCGCTTCATATTTGGCCAAAAGTAGTGAGTGGATAGCATGTCGTATGTCTTGTCACGGCCAAAGTGACCCATAAGGCCTCCACCATGGGACTCTTGAAGAAGCAAAATTTGGAGAGACGATTTCGGAATGCAAAGCTTGTTTTGTTTGAACAGAAAACCCTTATGCAAATAGAAATCATCAATCCCTTTGTCTATTGAACATCTTGCAAAAATTGGTCCAAAGAAAGGGTCGGATGCGTACAAAGATTTGATGTCATCAAGACCCAAGACATTTACTTCGAGTCGCGTAAGAAGGTTTGTGTTTTTGCGAGACAAAGCATCCGCTACCACATTTTCTTTGCCCTTCTTATACTTGACAATGTAAGGAAAAGATTCTATAAACTCAACCCATTTGGCGTGCCTTTTACTCAAATTGGCCTGGCCCTTAAGATATTTCAACGACTTGTGGTCGGAATGGATGATAAATTCTTTGGGCCAAAGGTAATGTTGCCACACTTGAAGGACACGAACCAAGGCAAAAAGCTCTTTGTCGTAAATGGGATAGTTAAGGCGTGCGCCATCGAGTTTCTCACTATGGTATGCAATGGGACGCCCATTTTGCATAAGGATGCCTCCAATGCCAATTCCACTAGCGTCACATTCAATCTCAAAAGTTTTTGTGAAATCCGGTAATGCAAGGAGTGGTGCTTCGGTGAGCCTCTTTTTGAGCTCATCAAAAGCCTTTTGTTGTGCTTTTCCCCAAACGAACGTGACATTTTTCTTGGTCAATTCGTTGAGGGGGCAAGCAATGGTAGAAAAGTCTTTCACAAAGCGACGGTAAAAGCCAGCCAACCCATGAAAACTACGAAGTTCGCTAACATTGGTGGGTATGGGCCAATCTCGTATGTCCTTAAATTTTGAGACATCAACTTCAATGCCATTAGAAGACACAACAAAACCAAGGAAAATGAGCTTGTCTTTTGCAAAAGTGCACTTTGGGAGATTAGCATAAAGCTTTTCATGACGAAGGATTTGAAGGACCTCCTTAACATGAGTAACATGCTCCTCTAGTGACTTGCTATAGACAAGGATGTCATCAAAGTAAACAACGACACTCTTCCCAATGAGAGATCTCAAAATATGGTTCATGAGGCGCATGAAGGTAGATGGAGCATTTGATAAGCCAAAAGGCATAACCAACCATTCATAGAGACCAAGCTTGGTCTTGAAGGCAGTTTTCCACTCATCACCTTCGGCCATGCGAATTTGATGGTAACCACTACGAAGATCAATTTTCGAAAATATAGTGGCTCCACATAACTCATCAAGCATGTCATCAAGACGCGGTATAGGATATCGATAACGCACGGTGATAGCATTGATTGGACGGCAGTCCATGCATAACCGCAACGTATCATCCGTTTTTGGAACTAGAATCACGGGGACCGCGCTTGGGCTAGTGCTTACTTGGATCAAACCTTTGGATACGAGTTGGTTGATTTGTCGTTCTATCTCCTTCGTCTCTTCCGGGTTCGTGCGATATGCGGCGCGGTTTGGGAGTGGGGCACCGGGTATGAGGTCGATGCGGTGCTCGATTCCACGAAGAGGAGGTAGTCCATGAGGAAGCTCTTCGGGAAATACATCTTGGAATTCCTGCAAAATAGCCATCAAAGAAGGAGGAACATTTGTCAAGTCATTAGTTCCTTGCGCTAGTCCCTTGCATACAAGGACATAGTGCAAAATGGATGGGTTGTTCCTGTAGGGTTTCGTAGCATGGAAAACAAAAAATTTCTACTGCATACAAACAAACAAGCCAAGATATATCTACTAGATTATAGCAACGAGTCGATAGAATAACTCACCCTCGAAGATTCCAAAGTGTTTAACGAGAGCGGATTCTCGTGGGTGATGTAGTCGTACTCTTCCCGATCTCAAGATCGCGTAGACGATCCTTCCGGCGCTGCGTTCCGAGAGTGCTCCCGCAGTCGGTCACACGTTCGGTAGTCGACGAAGACCTTCCTCTCCCTTGTTCTAGCAGGAAGCGGAGGTTGTAGCACTCTCGTCGCGATTCCGGCAGCACAACGGCGTGGTATCAGAAGTAGAGGGGAGATCTCGCAGGGCTTCGCCTTAAGCCGGAGTGAGTATGGTGGAGTATGAGAGATTCCCTCGACGATCTAGGGTTTAGACACACCGAGGAGGGGGCTAGGCCGGCGGCTAGGGTTTCACCTAGGCGGCGGCGAGTGCCCTAGGGCCGGCGGCGGCTATGGACGCGGCGGCGGCTTGGGGCTAGGGTTTAGAGGAGTAGGAACTTGTTTCTAGGAGGGGAGCCCTGCCCCTCCTTATATAGGTGGAGGGGGCCGGCCAAGGGGAGGGGAGTCCCTCCCCTACTCGGCTTGGTGGTGCGCCGGCGGTGGGGAGGAGGGACTCCTCCCCAACTCGGTTTCCTCCTCCTTTTCCACTTCCCAAAAATAGCCGTTTGACTTTCAAACTAGCCGTTTGACTTTTCAAACAAGGATTTGATTTAATCCTCTATTTTGTTCAGCGATGACACTTAGTACATGATGCAATCATACCAACTTGATATAACACATTCATGTACCCTTCCCCTCCGGAGTGCCGGACATTCCGGAACCTTCTAGAACATTCCCGATGAAAACCCGGAACCATTCCCCAACTCCGAAACGAGACTTTCCTTATATTAATCTTATTCTCCAGACCATTCTGGATCTCCTCGTGATATACCGAATCCAATTCGAGACTCCGAACAACATTCGGACTCTTTCTCATCATTCCATAACTACTCAAACAACGTTGAATCCTTAAGTGTGTCTCCCTACGGTTCGTGAATTATGCGGACATGATCGAGACACTTCTCCGAACAATAACCAATAGAGGAATCTGGAAATTCATATGGCTCCCACATATTTCTACGATTACTTTGCGATCGAATGAACCACTTACATACGATACCAATTTCCCTTTGTCTCACGATAGTTTACTTATCCGAGGTTATGATCATCGGTATCTCTATATACCTAGTTCAACCTCGTTACCGATAAGTACTCTTTTCTCGTTCCCGTGATATGTGATCCCTTGTGAGCTAGTCACATGCTTGCAAGCCAATTGGATGACATTTCACCGAGAGGGCCCAGAGTATATCTATCCGTCATATGGATGGACAAATCCCAGTCTTGATCCATGTGTTTCAACCAATACTTTCCGAACACTCAATGCCACCTTTATAGCCACCCAGTTACGGTGTGGTGTTTGATGTCATCAAAGCATCCATCCGGTAAAGGTGATATGCATGATCTCATGGTCGAAGGAATTAGGTTACTATGTATCGGAAAGCATATAGCAATTGAACTATTAAAATGACTTGATCTTTATGCTACGCTTATCTATAGGAGTATGTCCACCATATCATTCTCCTAACGATATGATCTTGTTGTTAATAACATCTCAATGTTCATGATAGGGAAACCACAATCATCTATTAACCAACAAGCTAGTATTATATAGAGGCTTTACTAGGGACTCTTATTTTAGTCTACAAATCACACAAGTATTAATGTTTCCTTGTTAATACTATTATAGCATGAATGTAAACATTTATCATAAACACAAAGATATAATAATAACTATATTTATTATTACCTCTAGGGCATATCTCCAACAGTCTCCCACTTGCACTAGAGTCATCTAATCTAGATTACATGGTAATATACCGAACACCCATGGCAGTTTGGTGCTGGTCATGTTTTGCCCTCGGGAGAGGTTTAGTCAACGGATCCGCCACATTCAGATCTGTGTGTACTTTGCAAATCTTTATATCCCCATCTTGGATATGTTCTCGAATAGCGTGAAAATGTAGCTTGATGTGCTTCAGCTTCTTGTGTGACCTTGGTTCTTGCGCATTGGCTATGGCACCCATGTTATCACAGTAGATAGACATTGGGTCTAGCGCACTAGGAACCACACCCAGCTCTGTAATGAACTCTTTCATCCATATCGCTTCTTGTGAAGCCTCCGAAGCAGCCATGTATTCCGATTCAGTTGAAGATCTCGCCACAACGCTTTGCTTTGCACTCCTCCAGCTAACTGCTGCACCATTCAAAATAAATACGTATCCAGATTGTGATTTAGAATCATCCGGATCGGTGTTCCAACTAGCATCGGTGTAACCATTAACAACGAGTTGTTCATCACCTCCATAAGAAAGAACCATATCCTTAGTTCTTCTCAATTACTTAAGGATGTTTTTGACCGTTGTCCAATGATCCACTCCTGGATCACTTTGATATCTGCTAGTTAAACTAACAGCATATGCAATGTCGGGTCTAGTACATAGCATGTCATACATTAGAGATCCTATGGCTGAGGCATAGGGAGTCTTACTCATCCTTTCTCTATCTTCTGCCGATGTCGGACTTTGAGTTTTACTCAAGGTCGTATTGGGCAACATGGGCAAGAACCCTTTCTTGCTATCTTCCATTCCAAACCTCTTTAGAACTTTGTCCAAATATGTACTTTGTGACAATGATATTTGGCGTTTCGATCTATCTCTATAAATCTTTATGCCTAATATGTAAGCTGCTTCGCCAAGATCTTTCATTGAAAAACTATTATTCAAATATTCCTTAACACTATTAAGAAGGTCTACATCATTCCCAATCAACAATATGTCATCTACATATAGTATTAAGAATGCTACAGAGCTCCCACTCACTTTCTTGTAAATACAAGCTTCTCCATAAGTTTGTATAAAACCAAAACTTTTGATCACCTTATCAAAACGTTGATTCCAACTTCGGGATGCTTGCTTCAATCCATAGATGGACCGTTGAAGTTTGCATACTTTGTTAGCATCTTTAGGATCGACAAAACCTTTGGGTTGCATCATATACAACTCTTCATCAATGTCTCCATTGAGGAATGCTGTTTTGACATCCATCTGCCATATCTCATAATCATAATATGCAGTGATTGATAACATAATCCTCACAGACTTTAGCTTCGCTACTGGTGAGAAAGTCTCATCATAGTCAACTCCTTGAATTTGTCGAAACACCTTTGCGACAAGTCGAGCTTTATAGACAGTAGCATTACCATCAGCATCTGTTTTCTTCTTGAAAATCCATTTGTTCTCGACAGCCTTCCGGCCATCTGGTAAGTCCACCAAAGTCCATACTTGGTTTTCGTACATGGATCCAATCTCGGATTTCATGGCTTCTTGCCATTTATTGGAATCTGGGCTCATCATCGCTTCCTCATATGTATCAGGGTCATCGGTGTTGTCCACCAACATGACACTCATAACGGGATCATACCAATCTGGAGTGGTACGAGTTCTCGTTGACCTGCAAGGCTCTATAGCAACTTCAACCGAAGTTTCATGATCATCATCATTAGCTTCCTCTCTAACTGGTGCAGGCATCACAGGAACTTCTTCCGGTGCTGCGCTACTCGCAATTTCGAGAGAAGGTTCGACAACCTCGTCGAGTTCTACTTTCCTTCCAGTCACTTCTTTCGAGACAAATTCCTTCTGTAGAAAGGATCCATTCTTGGCAACGAAGATTTTGCCTTCGGATCTATGATAGAAGGTATACCCAATAGTTTCCTTCGGGTATCCTATGAAGACGCATTTTTCCGCTTTGGGTTCAAGCTTGTCCGGCTGTAACTTCTTTACATAGGCTTCGCAACCCCAAACTTTAAGGAACGACAATCTAGGTTTCTTCCCAAACCATGATTCATACGGTGTCGTTTCAACGGATTTAGATGGTGCCCTATTTAAAGTGAATGCGGCTGTTTCTAATGCATAACCCCAAAATGATAGCGGTAAATCTGTAAGTGACATCATAGAATGAACCATATCTAAGAGAGTTCGATTACGACGTTCGGACACACCATTACGCTGTGGTGTTCCCTGCGGTGTCAATTGTGAAAGTATTCCGCATTTCTTCAAATGCTCGCCAAACTCGTAACTTAGATATTCACCTCCACGATCAGAACGTAGAAATTTAATCTTCTTGTTACGTTGATTCTCTACCTCACTTTGAAATTTCTTAAACTTCTTGAAAGTTTCGGACTTATGTTTCATGAAATAGATATACCCATATCTACTCAAATCATCCGTGAAGGTAAGAACATAACGATAACCACCGCGCGATGCTACACTCATTGGACCACACACATCGGTATGTATGATTTCCAATAAGTCCGTAGCTCGCTCCATCATACCAGAGAATGGAGTCTTAGTCATTTTACCCATCAGACATGCTTCGCATCTTTCAAGTGTTTCGAAATCAAGTGATTCAAGAAGTCCATCGGACTGGAGTTTCTTCATATGCTTCACTCCAATGTGACCAAGACGACAATGCCACATATAGGTCGAGTTATCGCTCGATTTCAAACGTTTAGCCTCAATGTTATTAATATGTGTATTTCCACTATCGAGATTCAACAAGAATAGACCATCTATCAAAGGTGCATGTGCATAAAACATATTACTCATATAAATCGAACAACCATTATTCTCGGACTTAAACAAGTAACCGTCTCGCAATAAACAAGATCCCGATATAATGTTCATGCTTAATGCAGGCACCAAATAACAATTATTTAAGTATAAAACTAATCCCGATGGTAGATGAAGGGGTAGCGTGCCGACCGCGATCACATCAACCTTTGATCCGTTTCCCACGCGCATCGTCACCTCGTTCTTCGCTAGCTTCCGTTTATTCTGCAGCACCTGTTTCGAGTTACAAATATGAGCAACCGAACCAGTATCAAATACCCAGGCACTACTACGAGTACTAGTGAGATACACATCAATAACATGTATATCAGATATACCTTTCTTCTTGATGTTGCCGTTCTTCAAATCCGGCAAGTAATTTGGGCAATTCCGCTTCCAGTGACCTTCTCCCTTGCAGTAAAAGCACTCAGTATCAGGCTTAGGTCCAGCCTTGGTCTTCTTCGTTGGCGTGGTAACTTTCTTACCACCCTTCTTGAAGTGTCCCTTCTGCTTAGACTTGCCTTTCTTGAATTTGGTGGTCTTATCGACCAACAACACTTGGTGCTCTTTCTTGATCTCCACTTCTGCATATTTCAACATGGCAAAGAGTTTTGGCAACGTCTTGTTCATGTTTTGCATGTTGTAGTTCATCACAAAGTTCTTGTAACTTGGTGGTAGTGATTGGAGGACGCGGTAAATCCCCAAAGCATTAGGAATCACTATACCCAAGCTTTGAAGTTTGTTTGCGTGCCCAGACATCTTAAGCACATGCTCACTGACGGAGCTGCCCTCTTCCATCTTGCAGTTAAAGAACTTTTCAGAAGCCTCATAGCTTTCAATTGCCGCATGAGTCTCAAAGATCAATTTGAGATCCTCGACAATATCATATGGGTCTGAATTCTCAAACCTTTTCTGAAGCTCCGATTCTAAACCATACAAGATAGCACACTGAACTGTGGAGTACTGAGTCTTCTGAGTGAGGTAAACATTCTTTACTTCATCGGAAGAATCAGCTGCAGGTGGGTCACCCAGCGGTGCATCCAGCACATAGGTCAAATTACCAGCTGTGAGGACAATCCTCAAATTGCGGAACCAATCCGCGAAGTTGCTTCCATTGTTTTTCAACTTTTCTTTCTCTAGGAACGCATTAAAATTGATGGTAGGGGCTGCCATTGATCTACAACATATTTGCAATAGTTTAGACTAAGTTTATGACAAATTGAGTTCAAATTAATAATAAAATTAATCTAGGTGAACTCCCACTCAAAACAATATCCCTCACATTGTTTTAGTGATCACACGAACCAAATCCACCACATCAACACCGATCATCACGAGAGTTGATATAGTTTCAATGGCGAACAATCGACATGTTCATCATATCTACTATATGATTCATGCTTTACCTTTCGGTGATCCGTGTTCCGAGACCATGTCTGTACATGCTAGGCTCGTCAAGATCAAACCTTAGTTTCCGCATGAGCAAATCTGGCTTGCTCACGTTGTATACACTTGCGGAATCTAACACACCCGATCATCACGTGGTGCTTCGAAACAACAAGCTTTAGCAACGGTGCTAACTAAGGGTGACCACTTTATGACTTGAAATTCATGTGCATGAGGGATCACCTTATAATTCTACCGTCGTCTACTAAGAAATACAAGATGCATAAAGTATTAACATCACATGCAATTCATAATATGTGATATGATATGGCCTTTCTTCTTTGTGCTTCCGATCTCCATCTTCTAGCACGAACATGATCTCCATCATCACCGGCATTGCATCAAGGTCAATGACGCTTCTCCATGGTTGTCATCCACCGGCTTCAACTATTACAACTACTTTGAATAGATACGCGGGTCTTAACATAAATTAAAGACAACCATATGGCTCCTACCGGTTGCCAACTTACAATAAGGAACATTGCATACATCAAATATAATCACAATCATGGCCATATCACATCACAGCACACCCCTGCAAAACAAAGTTAGACGCCTCTACTTTCTTTG
This sequence comes from Avena sativa, assembly GCA_916181665.1. Classification (NCBI taxonomy): domain Eukaryota; kingdom Viridiplantae; phylum Streptophyta; class Magnoliopsida; order Poales; family Poaceae; genus Avena; species Avena sativa. Next base: position 386,456,799 of record OV702284.1, read on the forward strand.
CATATTTTACGTGGTTTGGGGCTTTCAATAAGTGTCGTTCTAACTTACGAACATGAACCACAACATTGATACTAGTATTGTTAATCACCCGTTGTAAATTGGATCTTAACTATGCTAGGAGAAACAGGCACCCGCAAAGCCACTTATGCAATACAAGTTGCATGTCAAGCGTGGAGCAAGTCTCATGAACGATGTCAAGTAAGGTTAGCCCGGGCCGCTTCATCCCAACATACCGCAAGATGCAAAGTACACAAGAAGCAATCGACAATAAAAGCATCAACGCCCACAATGACCATTGTGTTCTACTCGTGCAACAGATCTACATATAGACACAGCTCTGATACCACTGTAGGGTTTCGTAGCATGGAAAACAAAAAATTTCTACCGCATACAAACAAACAAGCCAAGATCTATCTACTAGATTGTAGCAACGAGTCGATAGAATAACTCACCCTCGAAGATTCCAAAGTGTTTAACGAGAGCGGATTCTCGTGGGTGATGTAGTCGTACTCTTCCCGATCTCAAGATCGCGTAGACGATCCTTCCGGCGCTGCGTTCCGGCAGCGCTCCCGCAGTCGGTCACACGTTCGGTACTCGACAAAGACCTTCCTCTCCCTTGTTCCAGCAGGCAGCGGAGGTTGTAGCACTCTCCTCGCGATTCCGGCAGCACAACGGCGTGGTACCGGAAGTAGAGGGGAGATCTCGCAGGGCTTTGCCTTAAGCTGGAGCGAGTATGGTGGAGTATGAGAGAGTCCCTCGACGATCTAGGGTTTAGACACGCCGAGGAGGGGGCTAGGCCGGTGGCTAGGGTTTCACCTAGGCGGCGGCGGCGAGTGCCCTAGGGCCGGCGGCGGCTATGGACGCGGCGGCGACTTGGGGCTAGGGTTTAGAGGAGTAGGAACTTGTTTCTAGGAGGGGAGCCCTGCCCCTCCTTATATAGGTGGAGGGGGCCGGCCAAGGGGAGGGGAGTCCCTCCCCTACTCGGCTTGGTGGTGCGCCGGCGGTGGGGAGGAGGGACTCCTCCCCAACTCGGTTTCCTCCTCCTTTTCCACTTCCCAAAAATAGCCGTTTGACTTTCAAACTAGCCGTTTGACTTTTCAAACAAGGATTTGATTTAATCCTCTATTTTGTTCAGCGATGACACTTAGTACATGATGCAATCATACCAACTTGATATAACACATTCATGTACCCTTCCCCTCTGGAGTGCCGGACATTCCGGAACCTTCTAGAACATTCCCAATGAAAACACCGGAACCATTCCCCAACTCCAAAACGGGACTTTCCTTATATGAATATTATTCTCCGGACCATTCCGGATCTCTTCGTGATATCCCGAATCCCATTCGAGACTCTGAACAACATTCGGACTCTTTCTCATCATTCCATAACTACTCAAACAACGTTGAATCCTTAAGTGTGTCTCCCTACGGTTCGTGAATTATGCGGACATGATCGAGACACTTCTCCAAACAATAACCAATAGAGGAATCTGGAAATTCATATGGCTCCCACATATTTCTACGATTACTTTGCGATCGAATGAACCACTTATATACGATACCAATTTCCCTTTGTCTCACGATAGTTTACTTATCCGAGGTTATGATCGTCGGTATCTCTATATACCTAGTTCAACCTCGTTACCGATAAGTACTCTTTTCTCGTTCCCGTGATATGTGATCCCTTGTGAGCTAGTCACATGCTTGCAAGCCAATTGGATGACATTTCACCGAGAGGGACCAGAGTATATCTATCCGTCATATGGATGGACAAATCCCAGTCTTGATCCATGTGTTTCAACCAATACTTTCCGAACACTCAATGCCACCTTTATAGCCACCCAGTTACGGTGTCGTGTTTGATGTCATCAAAGCATCCATCCGGTAAAGGTGATATGCATGATCTCATGGTCGAAGGAATTAGGTTACTATGTATCAGAAAGCATATAGCAATTGAACTATTAAAATGACTTGATCTTTATGCTACGCTTATCTATAGGAGTATGTCCACCATATCATTCTCCTAACGATATGATCTTGTTGTTAATAACATCTCAATGTTCATGATAGGGAAACCACAATCATCTATTAACCAACAAGCTAGTATTATATAGAGGCTTTACTAGGGACTCTTATTTTAGTCTACAAATCACACAAGTATTAATGTTTCCTTGTTAATACTATTATAGCATGAATGTAAACATTTATCATAAACACAAAGATATAATAATAACTATATTTATTATTGCCTCTAGGGCATATCTCCAACAGTTCCGCACTTCTCTCATCTCACTTTTGGTGGCAAGAAGAACACTCTTAGTTTTTCCACTCGAGTTTGGCTTGTGGCACTCACTCACTATAGTGTGGTTCTCTCGCTCACCACTCTTCTCACAAGATGGTTTTGTGTATTGCGCCCTCGCTAAAGCCTTTGCATTGTCCGCAATTATTTGGCTAGGAGTCATTGGTTGCAACACACAAGTTTTGTCAAGCCATTTGAAGGTATAAGTGTTTGAGTGACCATTATGCAAAGCACGCTTGTCAAATTGCCACGGCCTTCCTAGCAACATATGGCAAACCGTCATTGGGACCACGTCACATTCCACCGTGTCCTTGTAGGGTCCAATTGAGAACGTTACCGAGACGGTGTGCTTGATCTTGACGGATCCTTGGTCACTTAGCCATTGTATATGGTAGGGGTGTTTATGCGGATGGAGGGTGAGGTTGAGCTTCTCACACAATTCCGTGCTTGTGAGGTTGTGGCAACTTCCTCCATCGATGACAACTTTGATGGACTTCCCATTGATACCGGCACGAGTTTGGAAGATGTTTGATCGTTGGTCTTCATTCTCATTGGATTGAGTAGTTAAGACCCTTGTGACCACAAGCGATGGACTTGCGTCATGCTCACACACAAGAAGTTCTTGTTCCTCTTCCAAATGTTGCCTTGCCATGGATTCCTTGACCCTTGCATCAAACTCTTCTTCACTCAAGTATTCTTCATCGCCGTTGTCATGGATGAACAAAACTTTCTTGTTTCCACATGCGGCCGACTTGTGTCCTTTGCCTCCACACTTGTAGCATTCACCATTGAATGGTTGATCATCCCTTGTGTATTTGCCACTTGGGGGCTGTTTTCCTTGAGGAAGTGTTGGCTTGAAGGGAAGCTTGGTGGTATTTGAGGAGCTTCCACTTGGTGTTGTCGGAGTAGTGGTTGGAGCTTGCTTGTATGTGAAGTATGTCTTTGGCTTGTTGAACTTGATGTCCTCTTGCACTTGATGTTCGGCCTTTGATGCAATGTGCACAAGCTCAACCATGTTTTTGTACCTTTGGAACTCGGTGATGCGCTTGATAGGATGGTTCAAGCCATTGAGGAAACGTGCCATTGTTTGTTCATCATGCTCTTCAATGTTGGCACGGATCATGTTGAGCTCCATTTGCTTGAAGTACTCTTCCACGGTCTTTGTTCCTTGACTAAGCGTTTGAAGCTTGTTGAAGATGTCACGCGTGTAGTGTGAAGGAACAAAGCGGGATCTCATATGAGCCTTCATATCTTGCCAAGTTGATATTGGGGGCTCTTCTTTTGATTCACGAGCGAGTTGGACTTGTTCCCACCAAAGGTTGGCATATTCATCGAACTCGAGGGATGCCATGGCCATCATCTTCTCATTGCTAAAGTTGTTCATGCGGAAGATCTTGTCAACCTTGAGTTCCCATGAGAGGTATTCTTCGGGATCATTGGAACCGGTGAACTTGGGCATGGTGAACTTGAGCTTTCCAAAAGTTTCTTCCTCCTTGCGGTTCCGGTTTCGACGGTTGCCATGATTGTGGCGGCCATCTTCATCATCCGAGCTCTCATGTCTTTCTTTTTGATGGTGGCGTTGCTCTTGCGGTTGTTGAGGTGCCGCGTTTGGTGGTGGAACTTGGTTTGGACGACGAGCTTGGGGAGCTTGCTCTTGTTGTTGGCGCGGTTGAGGACGAGGAGGAGGTTGTTGGTCCTCATGGCGAGATTGGGGAGCTTGCTCTTGTTCTTGTCGTGGTTGATGCCGAGGAGCATTATCTTGCGCCATGTGGCGAGGAGGACGTCGAGCCGCATGCGCAATGGGCTGCTCTCTTTCTTCTTGATGTGGAGGAGGCTCGTCGTGAAGATCATGTTGAAGACGTTGACGTTCATGTCGAGGGGGTCGCCTTGGTGGAACTTCGAGTGCTTCACGCCGCCGGCGAACTTGTTCTTCCACTTCGGATGCTTCACTTGTTGTGGAAAGAACATGTCGATGGCGACAGGCTTGGTGGTCCATGTGAGGTTGTTCTTGTTGAAGCACAAGTGCCCTTTGTTGTGGCTGGTCCGCTTCACGTCTTGGAGGTCTTGCGAAGAGGTCACCATCATAGCTTGACGTTGCGGCGTGTCGCGGAGATGGTACCGCTTGAGAAGAGCTCATGGATTGAAGGACGGGTCCATCCCAGCGCCTTGAAGCGTGACGGCGAGGAGCACTTGACTCACTTGAGGAGTGCCGGGATGATCTTGAGTCTCGCGAGCGTGGCCTTGCTAACCCATCAATGAGGCGTTGAAGATTCTCATCCGTTGAGGCGAGGGCACAACCAAGAGCTTCATTTTGATGACCGAGGTTGTGTTGCATGGCATGCATTTGGCCTCGGACTTCTTCGAAGCGGTTGTCGATGTTCTTGAACTCCACTCGGGCTTCGCTAAATTGTTCATCTTGGCGCCGCTCAAGTGCTTCACAACGGTAGTTGAATTATCCTCGGACCTTCCAATGGTCCCATCTTGTCATGTATTGTGGTTCGTCCTCCGGAGGTGGTGGTGGTTGGGACGGCTCGCCATTCCTGTCCATGATGCAAAGCCGACAAGGGTTGTATATGGAGAAAAAGGGGACGTAGAGTTAGCCCTTTACCTCACCTTGGATATTATATCAAACCAATTGCCACACAAAGGAGCGAACAGCATGCAAAGTGAAATGGCAAAGAAACTCACACACAAAGGAGCTACAACTCTCAAAAGCTTTTTGGTGGGTGGGTAGGATTGTGTGAAAGCCAAAGAAACAATCGAACGCAAAGGATAGTCAAAAGTGGAGAAGATCCAACAAAACTCAAGTCCAAAGGAAATGGTCAACTCAAAAGGTGACGAGAACCTACGCCTACACACACGCGTGGAGAAAAATGGGGTTAGCACGACTATGAAAGTGAGCACGAAATGGCCTAACGAAGACTACGCTCGGGTGTCGTGCCAACGCAAGGAGAGACCACAACTCGTTTGCCAAAAGAGGGTAAGCAACGGATTTGTGCACTTGCCTTGGCGCGCTTCTTCCTCTCTCTTTTGCTTACAAGCTTGATGCTCTCTTTGTATTGGGAGACTATGTATCTTTCTATTTTTCTTTTTCTTTTTCTCTCTTTTTTTTTCATTCGTTTTCTTTTTCTCCCTTGCTATGCTACTATGTTAACTTTTGTATTTGCCCTCACACTCTCACTTTCCAATGGCAAGTGCACAATGCTTAGACAAACACAAAATGAGTTGCTCTCATAGGATAGGTACACGAAGGAAGATATGGCTACAAGGGTTGACACAAGTTATATCTTAGTTGATGGTGATGATCTTGTGTCGATGGAGCGGGGAAGAGTTTGGGGTCCGTGGTGTCGAAGAGCGCGGCGATGTTGCGGAAGCTATCTGTTAGTTGGTGACACGCACACGGAACACAAACAACAAGTGGACAGATTAGCCAATGCAGAAAAGAGGAAAAATGGGCAAAACTGGCGTCCAGGGCCGGAGACTCCGGTCTTGGGCCGGAGACTCCGGTCTTGGGCCGGAGACTCCGGTGTAGACCGGAGACTCCGGTCTGGGGTCCGGAGACTCCGGTGTGGGGGGTCTGCTCGTGTTCTTGAGCGGAAATCCACGCCTAGAGTCCTCAAATCCGCGAAAATTTGGCCAAAATTGGGCTGGGAAACGCAGGCAATAGCTGAACCAACACCTAAGACAAGATTTGGTCGGATCAAAACCACAAATAACACTCCAAAACGACAGATCGATCCAAAGGCAAATTGGGGCTGTTTTTTGGGAAATTTTCGAATTTATGGTGGATAGAAGAAAAATTGGGGGGAAATTCGTGATCAACCTTGCTCTTGATACCAAGATGTTAGGGGGTAACCCCTTGGGGTGGCCCAATCTTTCACGAACCTCCACGGGGATCGAGGGGGAAGCGGTGGAAGGGGAAGAGGGGACGAAATCCGCGAACACACGCACACAAAGATCCCGATGAACTCACGCACACAAATCACGATACACGCCGATAACTCACGCCGGTGGCAACCGGTCCAACATAATCTCTAGGATCGGTTTTGGGCGAAGCTCTCTCTCCACGCCAACAACGGGGGACGAGGTGCTTGGTGAGACCTTGACGACTTGGGGGCGAGAAACCGAGAACCCAAGGCCTTGTACAACTTGAACACACTAGGCAAGATCCAAGAGGAGGGTGGACAATAGGTGCTCCTTGGTAGGAGCATGAGACCAATAGATTGAAAGATCCTCAAAGGGGTGTCCTTAATCTATTATTATCCAAGTCTAGGGTTTACATATGAGGGGTGGGGCTTTATATAGGCCAACCACTTAAATAGGGTCAGTTCTGGAATGAAACTGGAAGTTTGGGCAAAATTGGGGGTTACATGGGCCAGGCCCAAAAGGCTTTAACATGCCTGGCGCCGATCAGTCTGGAGACTCCGGTCTGGGGTCCGGAGACTCCGGTCTGGATCGGAGACTCCGGTCTGGACCGGAGACTCCGGTCAATCTCCGGACCCGTCTCCGGAGGGGGCTTCTGGCTGTCCCGGGCTTGGGTCTCCGGTCTGGACCGGAGGAAGGTCCGGAGACTCCGGTGTAGGAGACCGGAGACTCCGGTCTACACCAGAGACTCCGGTCTACACCGGAGACTCCGGTGTGCAGAGCTCCAGCATCTTCTTCTCCTGGTCCTGCTTCCTTGGTGGCTTGGTGTGGTGGTGTTGCTTCATATCTGAGGATACACAACGTAGATGCATGAAGTAGCAAGCCATCCAAAGGTAGACCCAAAATCACATGAGGAAAGGAGCGAGTTAACCTTGGCTTGTAGGAGCTTGGCTCGGGCGCGAGTCATTGGTCCACTTGGGGGACTAGGTATTGTAGATGGAGGTGCATCCGTAGGACGGGCTGCATCAAGATTCGATTGGACAATACAAAAATATACATAGACTGCCATCCAACTGCATCTATGACTAGAAGTACACCTTCAGGTTATCATCCGAACCCCCTCCAGCATTAAGTTGCAAGCAACAGACAACTGCTTTAAGCAAAGTGTGTAAGGTAAACAATCCACTTGTTCCATGAACAAGAGACCGTTGTTTTCTCCCTAATAGCAACAACACATCTACAACCGAAGCGATTTCTATCACTTCCCTTGGAAACTAGAGGCATGAACCCACTATCGAGCATAACTACCCCCTCTTGGAGTCACTAGCAACTACTTGGACTGTTGGAGATATGCCCTAGAGGCAATAATAAATAGAGTTATTATTATATCTTTGTGTTTATGATAAATGTTTACATTCATGCTATAATAGTATTAACAAGGAAACATTAATACTTGTGTGATTTGTAAACTAAAATAAGAGTCCCTAGTAAAGCCTCTTGTTAAACTAGCTTGTTGGTTAATAGATGATTGTGGTTTCCCTATCATGAACATTGAGATGTTATTAACAACAAGATCATATCGTTAGGAGAATGATATGGTGGACATACTCCTATAGATAAGCGTAGCATAAAGATCAAGTCATTTCAATAGTTCAATTGCTATATGCTTTCTGATACATAGTAACCTAATTCCTTCGACCATGAGATCATGCATATCACCTTTACCGGATGGATGCTTTGATGTCATCAAACACCACACCGTAACAGGGTGGCTATAAAAGTGGCATTGAGTGTTCGGAAAGTATTGGTTGAGACACATGGATCAAGAGTGGGATTTGTCCATCCATATGACGGATAGATATTCTCTGGGCCCTCTCGGTGAAATGTCATCCAATTAGCTTGCAAGCATGTGACTAGGTCACAAGGGATCACATATCACGGGAACGAGAAAAGAGTACTTATCAGTAACGAGGTTGAACTAGGTATGCAGAGATACCGACGATCATAACCTCGGATAAGTAACATATCGTGAGACAAAGGGAAATTGGTATCGTATGTAAGTGGTTCATTCGATCGCAAAGTAATCGTAGAAATATGTGGGAGCCATATGAATTTCCAGATTCCTCTATTGGTTATTGATCGGAGAAGTGTCTCGATCATGTCCGCATAATTCACGAACCGTAGGGAGACACACTTAAGGATTCGACGTTGTTTGAGTAGTTATGGTATTATGAGAAAGAGACCGAATGTTGTTCGGAGTCTCGGATGGGATCCGGGATATCACGAGGTGATCCGGAATGGTCCGGAGAATAAGATTCATATAAGGAAAGTCCCGTTTCGGAGTTCGGGAATGATTCCGGTGTTTCCATCGGGAACATTCTAGAAGGTCCCGGATTGTCCGGCACTCCGGGGGGGGAAGGGGTACATGAATGTGTCATTACATGTTGGAATGATTGCATCATGTACTAAGTGTTCTTGCTGTCCCAAATAAAGGATTAAATTGAATCCTAAATTGAAAAAGTCAAACGGCTAGTTTGAAAGTCAAACGGCAGTTTTTGGGAAGTGGGAGGAGAGGAGGAAACCGACTTGAGGGAGGAGTCCTCCTCCCCAAGCCGGCGCCCCACCTAGGCCGAGTTGGGGAGGGACTCCACTCCCTCCCCTTGGCCGGCCAGCCCCTCCCACCTATATATGGAGGGGCAGGGCTCCCTCCCAACACACACAAGTTTCCTATCCTCTAAACTAAACCCTAGATCTAGACCCCGGTTTAGAGCTATTCGGTTTAGAGCCTTCTAATTGGTTTAGAGCCCTCTAATTGGTGTGTCTAATTACTAGACCACTAATAGCCTCTCTCATAAGCTCCACCATACTCGCACCGGCTTAAGGCGAAGCCCTGCGGGATCTCCCCTCTACTTCCGGTACCACGCCGTCGTGCTGCCGGAATCGCGAGGAGAGTGCTACAACCTCCGCTGCCTGCTGGAACAAGGGAGAGGAAGGTCTTCGTCGAGTACCGAACGTGTGACCGACTGCGGGAGCGCTGCGGGAACGTGGCGCCGGAAGGATCGTCTACGCGATCTTGAGATCGGAAAGAGTACGACTACATCACCCACGAGAATCTGCTCTCGTTAACCGCTTTGGAATCTTCGAGGGTTAGTTATTCCATCGACTCGTTGCTACAATCTAGTAGATAGATCTTGGCTTGTTTGTTTGTATGCGATAGAAAATTTTGTTTTCCATGCTACGAACCCCTACAGTGGTATCAGAGCCGTGTCTATATGTAGATCTGTTGCACGAGTAGAACACAATGGTCATTGTGGGCGTTGATGCTTTTATTGTAGATTGCTTTGCGTGTACTTTGCATCTTGCGGTATGTTGGGATGAAGCGGCCCGGGCTAACCTTACATGACATCGTTCATGAGACTTGCTCCACGCTTAACATGCAACTTGTATTGCATAAGTGGCTTTGCGGGTGCCTGTTTCTCCTAGCATAGTAAAGATCCAATTTACAACGGGTAATCAACAATGCTAGTATCAATGTTGTGGTTCTTGTTCGTAGGTTAGAACGACACTTATGGAAAGCCCCAAACCACGTAAAATATGCAAAGAAAGTAGAAGCGTCTAACTTTGTTTTGCAGGGGTGTGCAGTGATGTGATATGGCCATGATTGTGATTATATTTGATGTATGCAATGTTCCTTATTGTAAGTTGGCAACCGGCAGGAGCCATATGGTTGTCTTTAATTTCTGTTAAGACCTGCGTGTCTATTCAAAATAGTTGTAATAGTTGAAGCTGGTGGACGACAACCATGAAGAAGCGTCATTGACCTTGATGCTATGCCGGTGATGATGGAGATCATGTTCGTGCTTGAAGATGGAGATCGGAAGCACAAAGAAGAAAGGCCATATCATATCACATATTATGAATTGCATGTGATGTTAATCCTTTATGCATCTTGTATTGCTTAGTAGACGACGGTAGCATTATAAGATGATCCCTCATGCACATAAATTTCAAGTTCTAAAGTGTTCACCCTTAGTATGCACCGTTGCCAAAGCTTGTTGCTTCGAAGCACCACGTGATGATCGGGTGTCTTTGATTCCGCGGGTGAATACAACGTAAGCAAGCCAGATTTGCTTATGCGGTAGCTAAGGTTTGATCTTGACGAGCCTAGCATGTACAGACATGGCCTCAGGAACACGGATCGCCGAAAGGCAAAGCATGAATCATATAGTAGATATGATGAACATGATGATTGTTCGCCACTAAAACTATATCGGCTCTCGTGATGATCGGTGTTGATATAGTAGTTTTGGTTCGTGTGATCACTAAAACAATGTGAGGGATATTGTTTTGAGTGGGAGTTCACCTAGATTAATTTAATTATTAATTAGAACTCAATTTATCATAAACTAAATCAAAGTGAATTTGCATAGTTGTTGTAGTCATTGGCATCCGTTTACCACCTTGCGCTTAGTTATAATTGAGATGATAGAACTATAGAATTCTGGTTAGTTACTTTACGAACTGGTATCGTATTGTATTGAAGTGTTAATCTAAAGTTTAAAAGTCCTATTGCAAACTTTCAGTAAGTTTCAGTTACTCCATGAAGTTTAATAATTAGTATTGAATCAAGAGTAACAATTCCAAATGTTAGTATATAAGTATCATGTTTGTCTCCATGATTCTTGATATTCAAAGATTGTCTTAATATCAAGGTTATCTAGGATCTGAAAGAGTTGTTTCAGAAACCATGATGTGTGGAAGATATTGTGATATCTGAAACGAAATTTTGGTTGCAACATGATAGAGTATAATATTGCAAAAGTCATGTTCTCATATTTGATGAGAATTTGCAAAAGGATGGAGACACTAGTTGTCCTAATCCTCCAAAATGTTTTGGAAAGCAACATTATACTCATAATTCATCGTTATAAGCTAAAAGTAGCTTGATCATGGACATTCCATGATAAGGTGAATATTTGATGTAGGTAAAATGTTTACTACACCAAGAGATTACTAAAGAAAGGAATTTGGAAGAACACCAAACATTTGATGATGGTGATCTACTTCAAAGTGCAAGTCCAAAGACATTTGTATTTAATTATACACGCTTTGGATTATGTGTCATATGTATGACTCCACTATTGATGTTGATAGATTCTTTCAAACAGAAAAGGAAATACTGAAAGAGAATCTCATAAATATATGGCAGAAAAGAAAAGACTGGAATTGTTCAGTTTAAGTATATAGATGATATACATGTTATGGCTATATTCTTTGATTGTTAAACGATGTGGTTCTTAAGTATTTTGATACTGAATTTGTTGGTGTGAATCGTCATACGAAACAACACAATTCATGAACTACAATGGCCTAAATAACTAGCAAAAGAATATGTGATGATGTTCATCGAGAACAAAATAAAGGGTTATTGTGTTGCTCGTTAAACATCAAAGCTTGCCTTCAAGATTTGTTTTATCAGGTATTATGAGAACAAAAGGGTTGTTCAAATAATTGCCGTAATCCATAAAAGATGGATGATTTACAAATCTCATTGGAGAAATCACATCCATAAAACTAGTGCTAAAAATGTCGAAAGACAAATTGATTGAAAGATCACTTAGGAAGTGACATCGCCGTTTAAATTATATTGGAAAGAAAACATGAAGAAAATCCATATGGATGGAATTTCGGAGTCTATTTGATTTTGATCAAATGACGCTTGTGAAACTTTCCTAGAGATAATTAAAACTTCGTTCATAGGCCAAAAAGGGAACGATGGACTAGCTTATTGGAACTTGTACATATTGTTGTATGAAGTCCATTATAGTCAAGAGCGATGGATTTCAACTTCATGTGCTTTCTCCGAAAATTTGAGTGAATATATGAATATTTACTTAATAAGGATGAAGTGTGAAATATTTGAAAAGTTCAAAGAATTTTAAGATGAAGTGCAAAATCATTGTAACAAGAATATAAATAGTTTATGATAAGATCATAAAGGAAGATATTTGAGTTACAAGTTTAGCATAATACCTAAGATTTAAGGAATCGTTCTGTGGCTTTGCATTTCCCGAAACACCATAAGAGTATGGAGCGTTCGAGATATGTGATTAAAACCTTGTTTGACATGGTAAGATCAAAAGGTGTAATTCATAAAACTGCCATTATATTTTAAAAGATTAAAAGCTTTAGAGACTACCGTTTTCCACTGAAAAGAGCTCCATCATAATCCGCTGAAATGACACCATATAAAGTTATGGTTTGGGATAAAACCCAAGTGGTCCTTTCTTAAACATTGGTATGCTATGCATTAAAGATGTTTGCAACCAAAGTCGGATAAATCTGTCTTTGTATTACTGTTAAGTATTCCTCCATAAACACCGGAGACAAAAGTGTTTGTCGCTTAGAACGTCAAGTTTCTTTGAGAAGGAATTTTTCGTGAAAAGTTAAGTGGGAGGACAATAGAACTTTGATAGGGTTAAAAGAACCTTAGCTATATGATCAGAGTTGCGCAGCACCGAAAAGTGTTCCGGAGGCAGCAACTAATGCTCATGGCTCATGTACCTCAAAAGGATGTGGTCATTGAGATCTAAGTTCCTATTGAAACAAGTAGGTCGAGTAAACAATCAAATACTAAGATTTGAGGGTTGAATCATTATTTGAGAATAATGAACGGACTACATGCAAAGAAGCGATGATGGGCCCTGACTCCGTCAAATGGCTTGAAGCCATAAAATCCGTGATAATTCCATACACGAGAAATCAAGTTTTGAACTTGAAGGTCCCTCGAGATAGGTGTAAGACCTTACAGTTGTGTTTGGATCTATAAAGAAATAGACATGGATGTTTCACATCTATAGTCGACATGTTGGGAGAGAGTTCACAACAATGTTCAAAGATTGACTATGACAAGATTTGATCTTTCATAGCGATATTTAGTCTATACGGATTAATATAGCAACCACTACATATAATTTTGTTATATGGTAGTTGAATAAACAAAACAAGTTCTTCTAATAGAATCGTTACCTAGGACATGTGCATAAACACGGTCCATAGGGTTTTGTCAATTCAAAGGATGCTAAAAGCATATGCAAACTTTAATGGTTAGAGTGAGCATAAGCGGAGTTGGAATCTTCACTATGATGAAACTGTTAAAAGGGTTTAATTTCATCAGAGACAATGAAGATGCTTGCATTTGCAAGAAATTAAGTGGGAGCGCTAAGACATATTTCTAATACATTATGTGGAGGACATATTGTTGATTAGAAATGGTGTATCTTTTATTAACACATATTAAGAATTTCATCCTGATGAAAGACTTAGGCAAAACCCAAATATTTGGCATCAATAGATGCTAATATGGTTGTGCCAGAAGTACATAAACGAGATATTGAATGAGTTCAATATAGAAACTACAAGAAAAGGTTCTTGTCGCACAGAAAGGATTGAAAGAGTTCAATGTTGATGATATATTCAAGTGTATTGACATTTGGTAAGTGAAACAAAGATTCAAGTATAGATTGATACTTGATATATGAAATCGCAAAGAGTGTTTATATCAATCATACTGTGGTATGTACAAATCCAGATATGTCCTATGCTCTAAAAGTTATGAGCATATACCAGAATGATTCATAAGATGATCATTGGACGATAGTAAGGATATTCTTATGATCTTTTGGAAGAACTAAGAGTATATTATTTGTAGAAGTGACAAATAGATGATTAGTTCATTGTAAAAGTACTACATTGATACTAGTTTTGTCACAGAGTACAAATTAAGTTTATCTCAATTTAAATTAAGGGTGGCACAATATAATGGAGAGTGAGTTCCATAATGGATTTGGATGAGTTCCAAAGTTAAGACATTGTGACAGATACTTCAACAAAAGGCTAAGTATATGACTGCTATTATAGCAGCAAAAGAGGGCATTTGTGTCAAGTAGTTTGTTATCAAACTAGGTGTAGTTCACAGCGGGATAATACTATGAAGATATATTGTGCGACAATATTATCAACATGTTTTAACCCCAAAGAACTAAAGGTCACACCGAAAGACCAAATTATACAAAGCCATCTCATTAGAGAATGAGTGATGCGTAGAGACGCAAAGACATGCAATTACACACGGACCTGGAAGTGTCAGATCCGGAGATCAGTTGACCACTAGCAATCGTGTACATACAACACCAGAAAGCCATAGGTGTTGAATACACAAAGGTTTGAAACTAGATTATTGACTCTAGTGCAAGTGGGAGACTGTTGGAGATATGCCCTAGAGGCAATAATAAATAGAGTTATTATTATATCTTTGTGTTTATGATAAATGTTTACATTCATGCTATAATAGTATTAACAAGGAAACATTAATACTTGTGTGATTTGTAAACTAAAATAAGAGTCCCTAGTAAAGCCTCTTGTTAAACTAGCTTGTTGGTTAATAGATGATTGTGGTTTCCCTATCATGAACATTGAGATGTTATTAACAACAAGATCATATCGTTAGGAGAATGATATGGTGGACATACTCCTATAGATAAGCGTAGCATAAAGATCAAGTCATTTCAATAGTTCAATTGCTATATGCTTTCTGATACATAGTAACCTAATTCCTTCGACCATGAGATCATGCATATCACCTTTACCGGATGGATGCTTTGATGTCATCAAACACCACACCGTAACAGGGTGGCTATAAAAGTGGCATTGAGTGTTCGGAAAGTATTGGTTGAGACACATGGATCAAGAGTGGGATTTGTCCATCCATATGACGGATAGATATTCTCTGGGCCCTCTCGGTGAAATGTCATCCAATTAGCTTGCAAGCATGTGACTAGGTCACAAGGGATCACATATCACGGGAACGAGAAAAGAGTACTTATCAGTAACGAGGTTGAACTAGGTATGCAGAGATACCGACGATCATAACCTCGGATAAGTAACATATCGTGAGACAAAGGGAAATTGGTATCGTATGTAAGTGGTTCATTCGATCGCAAAGTAATCGTAGAAATATGTGGGAGCCATATGAATTTCCAGATTCCTCTATTGGTTATTGATCGGAGAAGTGTCTCGATCATGTCCGCATAATTCACGAACCGTAGGGAGACACACTTAAGGATTCGACGTTGTTTGAGTAGTTATGGTATTATGAGAAAGAGACCGAATGTTGTTCGGAGTCTCGGATGGGATCCGGGATATCACGAGGTGATCCGGAATGGTCCGGAGAATAAGATTCATATAAGGAAAGTCCCGTTTCGGAGTTCGGGAATGATTCCGGTGTTTCCATCGGGAACATTCTAGAAGGTCCCGGATTGTCCGGCACTCCGGGGGGGGAAGGGGTACATGAATGTGTCATTACATGTTGGAATGATTGCATCATGTACTAAGTGTTCTTGCTGTCCCAAATAAAGGATTAAATTGAATCCTAAATTGAAAAAGTCAAACGGCTAGTTTGAAAGTCAAACGGCAGTTTTTGGGAAGTGGGAGGAGAGGAGGAAACCGACTTGAGGGAGGAGTCCTCCTCCCCAAGCCGGCGCCCCACCTAGGCCGAGTTGGGGAGGGACTCCACTCCCTCCCCTTGGCCGGCCAGCCCCTCCCACCTATATATGGAGGGGCAGGGCTCCCTCCCAACACACACAAGTTTCCTATCCTCTAAACTAAACCCTAGATCTAGACCCCGGTTTAGAGCTATTCGGTTTAGAGCCTTCTAATTGGTTTAGAGCCCTCTAATTGGTGTGTCTAATTACTAGACCACTAATAGCCTCTCTCATAAGCTCCACCATACTCGCACCGGCTTAAGGCGAAGCCCTGCGGGATCTCCCCTCTACTTCCGGTACCACGCCGTCGTGCTGCCGGAATCGCGAGGAGAGTGCTACAACCTCCGCTGCCTGCTGGAACAAGGGAGAGGAAGGTCTTCGTCGAGTACCGAACGTGTGACCGACTGCGGGAGCGCTGCGGGAACGTGGCGCCGGAAGGATCGTCTACGCGATCTTGAGATCGGAAAGAGTACGACTACATCACCCACGAGAATCTGCTCTCGTTAACCGCTTTGGAATCTTCGAGGGTTAGTTATTCCATCGACTCGTTGCTACAATCTAGTAGATAGATCTTGGCTTGTTTGTTTGTATGCGATAGAAAATTTTGTTTTCCATGCTACGAACCCCTACATGGACAAGATATCTACTAACAACGAAGAGCATGCAAGATCACAAACAACACAGACATGATAGAATTATAAAGACAAAATCATTAATCAATCTGACATAATAATCTCAATATCCATCGGATCCCCGCAAACACAACATGCATGGTTACAAATAGATTAGATCTTGATCATGAACAGAGCTCACAAGATCTATACATGAAAGCACAAGGAGGAGATACAATCATCTAGCTACTACATGGACCCATAGTCCAAGGTGGAACTACTCACGCATCATACCGGAGAGAAGGCCTCCGGGATGATCTCCCCTCCGGTAGGGTGCCGGGAAGAACTTCAGATCTCCCTGATCTAGGGACGACGGTGACGGCCGCTACAGAAGGTTTCGTGGAGTTTTGATCGGATACTTAGGGTTTTTGTATCGGGGGCTTCTTATAGGCGAATAGGCGAGGCCGAGAGGCGACTAGGGGGGCCACACCCTGCCCAGGCGCAGGCCCACACCTGGCCGCGCCTAGGGGGGGTTTGGCCGCCCTGGTTCGCGTCCCCGTCTCGTATTTTGGATTCGAATCCCTCACGGTAAAATATTGACTTTGGCTTTTGTCCCGTCCAATTCCGAAAATATTGATTTTCTGTCTTTTTGGAACCAAAAACAGAAGAAAACAGGCAAATGACACTGTGGCAACTTGTTAATAGGTTAGTTCCAGAAGAGATATAAAAACACCTCAAAGTGTAGACAAAGCAAAGCAAATTAGATACTAAACAAGCATGGAGCATCAAAAATTATAGATACGTTTCCGACGTATCAGCTGCCGTTGGCAGCACCACGGCTGCCCATGGAAGCAAGCTCGGCCACCGCTGGAAGCAACCACGGCCGCCCATGGCAGCGACCAAGGCTGCCCATGGAAGCAAAGCTCGGCCACCGCTGGAAGCAAGCTTGGTCGCGCGTGGAAACAAGCTCGGCCACCGCTGGAAGCAAGTTCGGTCGCCGCTGGCGGCAACCACGACCCTCCATGGCAGCAAGGTTGGTGGGGGAACCATGAGATGGAGCAGGGGGCGCTCGGCGATGGGAGCTCCAGGGTGCGGCGGCGGGAGTCCCCGGCGGCGAGAGGGAAGGGCGATGGCGCGGCGGCTACACGAGGGAAGAGAAGCGGCGCGACGACAACACGAGGGAAGGGGAGGCCGGGAAGGAGGTCGAGCGGGAGAGGCCGGGGAGGAGGCCGAGCAGGAGAGGCAGCGTCTCTGTCTCCCTCCCGTGGAGGAGGCGAGCGAGTTCGACGGAGTTCGCTAGGAAAACAAGGAACAAGACGAGGGGAAAAGGCATCGTGGGCGGATCCACCTCCACGCGTGAGCCACGACCCGGACAATGGTCGTCCGGGTGATAGGTATCATTTTTCAAGAAAAAATTGGTCCCAACCAGTGAGTTAGCGCTCGGTTTTTTATTTGACTACATATGTATATGTAATATATATAACTTCTTCTCGTATAAACTATGTCGGCAGGGCAAGCAGAGAGGTGGCAAAACCTAGATTAATTTCGGTGTGACATGGTGAAAATCACACAAATGCTTATGTAGAGCAGTTCGGAAAAATCATGTACAAGACACAACGTGGGTCTAAGTCCACTTCATGAATATTCGGGTAGGTTAAAATAGCCAACCTAAATCGATTAACTTTTGACACGTCTGTCAAAACCGCAACAGTATTTTAAGAAACAAAAGGATAAACTCGACTCATTCTACTAACCGCGGCGCGCACATCGTGACGAGCAAGCAAGACGTGAGGAGGTCAGCGTAGTACTTCTCTTCACACTTACTTTCTCTTCACACTCACTTACAAAGCGACGAGACTCTCCACCTTATAAGGTGATGCAACTCTCCTCTAATTTTGCATGTGATAATAAACTTTAGCTTTTACTTCTCTTGCCACGCACACATATGAGTTGTCATCAACTTAAACAGAGAGGCTTCCACTTTAAGATTTATGAAAAATCTAAAGTCACACGTGGACCAAATAATTTGTACGATACCAGTGGTAGCCCGTGGCACGAGCCGCCTTGACACTCTCATGTCCTTTTTTTTCTCAGCTAAAATAAGTGGTGGGTATAATTACAAAGACACCCCTAAACAAAGGGGCAGAAAGGATAAAGACGACACACTTGCAGAAAGGACCCTAGGAAAAGGATAAGAAACGTGATCAGGTCCTCGCCCTTCTCCACCACATCTAGTCGCCGTCGACGCCCTGGAGTCCGCATCGTTGCCGGGGAACTTGCCACTTGGGGCGATGCAGACTTTGGACCTCACGCACAAGGCGACGAAAATCTTCCGCCACACGCGTAAGAGCATGCTCGGCTTCATCCGAGCGGAGATGTGGCCCTCCTGGCCATAGATAACGGCGGCGCAACCTCGCCGACGTTGATGGAGATTCAGGGACGCAGCTTCACGAACCGCAGCACCAGGATATTGCAGACCTGGCGGAGCAGCAGGTCGGTTTCAGGGCATGCCACCCCTTCTCTTCTCGCCACCACAGCCAGTTAGAGAAGAATGACGAGAACCCGACCAGACCTTCGCAGACCAAGTCCAAACTGACCTTATGTGGGGGGCCTCCGGAGTCGAGCAACCCCGCAACCCTTGGCTCCGACCAAGGGAGCACTGCAGCGGAGCAGATCTTCTTCAGATGACGGCAACTCTGGCTAGCAGAACCGCACGTCAAGCACCCCGACCACCTCACGAATCCAGCGGCCACCGGCACAACGTCCTCCCCCCCTCCCCCTCCCCCCGCCACCAAGGCCGGCCAGGGAGAGGAGAACGACCCGAGGCTGCCAGACTCAGAGGCAGCGATACTTATTTGGGTGGCCTCCGTCCACGACAGCAACAACAACTTGCTCCAACCACTGCAGGTTGCCAAACCACCACGGAGATGGCCGGCCGGCGTTGTGTAGAAACACCGGAGGGGACGGGCAGACGGTATCTCGCCACTCGCCACTAGGGCAGACACAAACAGACCTAAACCTTGACCTACGACGGCTACGGCGAGAAGCCAAGATCCTAGACTACGGGGTGGGTCTCGCCTCCGCCACTCTTCGGTGGCCTTGGCTCGGCCAGAAACAGAGAGGATGGGGCTCAGCTACAGTACAGGGGAGGGGAGGAGAGGAGATGTGGGGGCAGTCATGTCCTTCTTCTTCGTGGTGATCGAGGCCAAGGCCGAGGTAGCCGTAATCATCCGGAGGTTTGCGTTGGCGCTCTCGCCGACGTACGTCCACGCCGCCGGACATGATCACGCTCCGGCTTGCCGATGATCATCACAAGGCTTGACGCGTAACGCCGATCGTTGAACAGAGGCTTGCATTGTCATCTGAACAGATTGTCACGGGCAAACGCGTCCCGCCGAGCTTGTCATCTGAGCAACTGAGCTGATTTTTTTTAAGGGAAACAGGTCGGACTCCGTCCTGCTGCGGGTTTTATTGATCATCGAAAATGCTTACTACGTCGTTTGTGAAAATCGGGAGCTTGTCATCTGAGCAGCTGAGCTGAGTTCAGCCTGTTCAGGTTCACACTAGTAGCCGTGAGACGAAATGAAACGTTCCCCGCTTTACTCATAAAACTTGCCTCCGAGTCCGAACTACACGCGCGGCGTCGAAGGCTCGGCTCCATGCTCTTCCCCGCCGTCAGGCACCGGCTGAAACCGAGGCCACGTTTCCCTCCTCCTCCTGCGTCGTCGCCAGCGGCGGCTCCCGCTTCCCCTTCCGCCGCCCCTCCCCGCGAGTCTCACTCAGCCGCATCCCCCGTCTCCCACGCGTCGCTGCTCCTCCGGCTGCGGTCAGGACCCTCGCTCGCCGAGGCACAGCGGCTGCACGCGGCGCTGCTCGTCGGCGGACACCACGGCCACGGCGCCGTCCTCGCCGCGCAGCTGGTGCAGGCGTACGCCAGGCTCGGGGAGACCGGGCACGCGCTGCGCGTGCTCGACGGAATGCCCAGGAGGAACTCCTTCGCGTGGAACGCCGCGATCAAGGGCCTCGTCGACGCCGGCCGGTTCTCTGAGGCGCTGGAGACGTACCGGGCCATGGCCAACGATACCTCGGTCGCCGCGGATGGCTTCACCTACCCTCCCGTCATCAAGGCATGCACCACGCTCGGAGCGGTCGAGGAGGGGAGGTTGATAAGAGACCATATGGAAACGTGCATTGCCAGT
Source organism: Avena sativa (assembly GCA_916181665.1). NCBI lineage: Eukaryota > Viridiplantae > Streptophyta > Magnoliopsida > Poales > Poaceae > Avena > Avena sativa. Next base: position 386,477,316 of record OV702284.1, read on the forward strand.
GGCGACGCGACGCCCAACGTGTTTGCGCAGTGCACGCTCGTTGACATGTTTGCCAAGTGCGGGTGCCTGGACGAGGCACGGAGTGTGTTCGAGGGCATGCAGAGCAGGGATCTGGCCGCATGGACCGCGATGATCGGAGGGACCGTGCACGCCGGGGAGTGTCTCGACGCCATGAGTCTGTTCAACCGGATGAGGTCAGAAGGGCTCCGTGCTGATTCGGTGATCCTTGCCACCGTCGTTCCAGCATGTGGCAGGATGAAAGCGCTACGGATTGGAACGGCGTTGCACGGATGCGCGGTGAGATGTGGTGTTGCCGATCATACCTGTGTTTCTAATGCTCTGGTTGATATGTACTGCAAATGTGGTTGCCTGGAGACGGCTGATCATCTGTTCCGTTCTATCCGTTCAAAGGACGTTGTCTCCTGGAGTACCTTAATCGCAGGGTATTCGCAGAATGGAATGTATCACGTCAGCGTCAGTTTGTTTGCTGAAATGGTGAATGCTGCAGGGTTAAAACCGAATTCCAATACCATGGCAAGTATACTTCCTAGTCTTTCCGAGCTGAAGCTACTCAGGCATGGAAAAGAGATCCATGGCTTCTCCTTAAGAAGTGGACTTGACCAGAGCAAGTTTCTAGGGAGCGCGTTCATAGACTTCTATAGTAGGCAAGGATTCATAAGGAAGGCACAAACTGTATTTGAGCTCATGCCAAAGACAGATGTAGTTGTATGGAATTCTATGGTTGCTGGATATGCCGTGAATGGGGATACAGATTCTGCGCTGTGTGTGTTTAAAGCACTGCAGAAAGTGGGACTTAAACCTGATCATGTGAGTGTTATCTCAGTTCTGCCGCTATGCAATCACCATTCCAGGCTCATCCAAGGTAAGGAACTACACGCTTATGTTGTTAGGCATTGCATGAGTTCAGTCTGCTCAGTCAGTAACGCGCTTATCGATATGTACTGCAAATGTTGCTGCCTAGAGAAGGGCAAAGAGATTTTTCAACGGATGAATGAGAGAGATACTGCTACATATAACACACTGATTTCTTCGTTTGGAAAGCATGGACATGAAGATCAAGCTATAATGTTATTTGACCTAATGAAGGGAGACGGAGTTGCGCCTGATAAAGTGACCTTTGTGGCTCTGTTATCTTCTTGTAGCCATGCAGGCCTTATTGACAAGGGCCTGTACTTCTATGATTCCATGTTAAAAGACTACAATATTTCCCCAGATAAGGAGCATTACTCGTGCATTGTTGATCTTTACAGCAGATCTGGGAAACTTGACGATGCCTGGAAGTTCATTTCAAATTTGCAAGAAGGGACAGAAATAGATGTTCTTGGATGCCTATTGGGGGCTTGCAGAGTGCATAATAGAGTGGATATTGCTGAGCTAGTTTCAAAAACAATATTTGAACAGAACCCGAGTGATCCTGGCTATCATATTTTGTTGTCCAATATATATGCTGATGCTGGAATGTGGTCTGATGTTACCAGGATCAGAACTATGATAGGAGAGAGGAGTTTGAAGAATAAAACAGGAAAAAGTCTGATGTAATAAGTTGATCATACCATGATTTGGGGATCGTACATACTTATCAGTCCATTGTTAAAACAAGAAAACACTTCATAGTTTCATGGGGGAGGGGGGGCACTGAAAAGCCGTTCATCAGAACATGAGGAAACACCTGATGGTTACTTCGTACCATATGATGGATATAGGAGGCAAGTTTAAAAGTGCAGAAAATGTCTGACCTGGAGGAGAATGTCAGGGAAATATTCTTCAGCGCGCTGTTAGAAGATTTTCTTCATAGGAAGCAACTCCATATTTGTAGATACATGTAAGGTAAAAGGTGAACTGGATTATATTTACTCTATTTCTTATGGAGTTATGTGTTGAGTGGTTCATAATTTTGCTTGTTTTCAACCTGCAGCCTTATGCTCCTTTTGCTACTTCTTATCTAGCAATAAATAGAACAGAGGCTGTGCTGATTTGTCTAAGGTCAGAACTTCACATTCCTTTTACTTTGACTACCATCGGTTCTATATATAATTCTTAATGTTGAATGCTTATATTTTGTAGGCCTGTTTTATATGGGCACTATATTTTTTTTTCTGGTTCCAACGTGCTGTTAGAAGATTTTCTTTATAAGAAACAATTCCATATCTGTAGATACAGGTGGTAAAATGGGAACTGGATTATATTTAGTGTATTGTGTTCTCTTTGTTTTTGGAGTTATGTGTTTGGTGGTTCACTATTTTGCTTGTTCTTCTACCTGCAGCCTGATGCTTCTTCTGCTACTTGTTAGCTATAAATTAATGAACGGAAGCTGTGCTGATTTGTTTAAGGTCGAAACTTCACATTCCATTCTCTTTGAATACCATTAGATTTTACATAATTCTTAGCGTTGAATGCTTTCATTCTATAGGCCTGTTTCATTTGCGTCTTAATATGTTGATTCTGTTGTAATAAAGATTTTCTTTGAACAGGATTGTCTTTATGAATCACCAAGCACTATATTACAGTAATGCAAAGCTCATGGCATGATAAATCACTCATCAAGTTAGAAAAAAAGGAAACTGTAGTTAGGTAATTTCCCTGATTCCAGCACAGTCAGACTTCTTGATTTTGTACTTGTGTTGCAGACAGTTGCAATTCGCAATCTACTAGTCAGGTCTTATTTCTTATTTTACACAACACACAAACTACTAATATCAACTACTACCTGTCTGAATTTTGTTCACCACAGACACGGCAACTAGACCACAAAACATATAAGCCAGGCATCTAAATGCAGTGTTTCTCCACAAAAGGTTCAGCACCATACTACACTATATGGTCATGCTTAAATCTCTTCACCTGTTGTTACCATGTACTACAACGACAATGTTTCCATCAAAGCAGTGTGAAAAGCAGAAGGAATATTAAAGTGGATTCTGTAAAGCAATCCGGAAATCACTGCTGGACAATTGATCAGTGGAATTGTTGAGCCTGCACAAAGGGAGTGGGCTCACCGCATGTCTATATCAGACAGGTGGATGCCCTGCCTTTCCTGCTGACTTTTGCTTATATCTGAAGTTTGTGCAAAGGACAGCAACATGGTCTATATTATTACTAACTTTTGTTGTGTCGATTCAGATTTCTGGAATCGGTGGGACAGGAGGCTGCTAACTTGCCGACTTTGTGTATCAGTCGACGTTGCACGCCGATGCTTCAATTATGCACGGTATGGTATGACATTATTTCTTACTGTCACTTCCATTTAAAAGCATAAACGTTAGTTGTGTCGCCCCGTTGTTCAAGAAGAGAGCTTTTGTCACTTTTCACCTCTTGAAAATCTTTCATGAATCAACTAGTGATGTCTCTATCACCTCGTGAAAATCTCCTGTGAACCAACTAGTAATGTCTGTAAAGACTAAGCAGACTGAAGCACTGTAATTTTCCACATTTGTTGGTTTTATCGCCGTTGGTTAATTTAGTTTGCTTATTATGGTGTAAGGTGGACAGATTGACTTGCAGGATCCAAGAAAGCAAATTGGCATCGTTATCCTATCCATCCAGGTCACGTGTGCACACCAACTCCGAAAGTTGGCATGGCCGGTATGATTCGGGCCACCTGCCTTCCCGCAACGGTAACTATCTTCCTCCACTCCACGGAATCTGAAACTCTGGGTTTCTATACACATAATCCATACTAATTATGATCAGCCCTATTACCTAGTATGCTATTTGTATCTACTCAGATCACAATCACATGTTGCCGCCAGCTAATCCACAGCTCTGCCATCTGCAGATATACCGGAACAAGCGATGAAAGCCAAACACATGTTCTGTAGTCTTGCTTTGCACATTTTGGTACTACCCAAAGTTACTAGACTGATTACCATTGTTTAAGCTTGAGGGGTATACGATTGGCTGCCCGAAACAGAAAACTGGCAAATTCTTAATACTATTGTCAAGGCTGGGGGGAGTTGATTGACCATTGAAGCTTGAATGGCGCACACATCCATGTGGGCAGAATGGCAGATAAGGACGCGCTCTCCTGATAAGGAGGTACCGACCCACGCCCCTCTCTTCACGCTGCAGCCACCCATCCATGTGCTCATCTTGAATTCCTTTGATGTCATCTTTCACCGGCTGGGGGGGGGGGGGGGGGGTGCTGCTGCAGGAGACAGGTTTGGACGCTTGCGTGATCTGATGATTCATTGGCTCATAATTTTTCTGTAGGGCGCTGCAGTTTCTGAGGCACAGTGGCGTAGTGGAGCTCAGTTTCTGCAGTAGCCAGTAGCGGTATGGAGCCTGGACCCAATCGATTCATTGGCGATGGCTCGGTGCGCAGCACCAGCAGGGTGCCCACATCATGTACCGAGGCCACTCTGATATTTTAGTCATGCAAGATTATGCATTATGACTACTAGCTCCATTATATGTCGTGTTGGTTTGATCCTACGCTGCCGAACCGCTGATTAGACGGGCTTGTAGTTTATTTAGAATTCTGAATGTCAATTTGACAACTGCCAGTGACCAGGTGTGTCTGTATCCTATTTTCCATTTTGCACTTATCCCTTCTGTTAAAACGTTGCTGTCTACTGATAGTACAGTTCGTAGTGTGACATGTTGTGGTCTGGGATGACTGGGCTGGGTCGTGCTTGAAAATGCACTGCCCAAGCAAAACTTAGCCAAGACCAAGCTGTAAACATCAGGTTTAAAATGTCAACCGTGCCCAACTATAAAATTGTAGGATGATACTCCTACCTTTCAGTCCTGGAGGCATCTTATACTTTCGAGCTGAAGAACATGTAAAGGCATCAATCTTTCAGTCGTGGAGGCATATTATACTTTTTGAGTTGGACAACATGTAAATGCATCGATACATCTCGATCTTCCAGCTGGTATGCATTTTACTTTATTTCTTTCCAGGTAGCCGTCCAACCGTCCCCTGGATGGATCCACATGAACATGCTACGGAATAAACACCTCTCTGTCGAGCTTAGCTTAGGTCAGCTAACTTGAGATGATTCGCTGCAGCAAGAGAAGTCTGTTTTAGTGTGCAGCCATCTTTAATCATGCAAGCTCTTGCTTGATTGATCATGACGCAGGGCATTCTGGAGGAACAAATAATGGATGGACCCTGCTACGTTCGTGCATGATCACACTAAACACTACCTAATGTCATGTCACTCCAAAGGAGATCTCTCGGGCATACCCACCCCGGATGCCTCCGCTGTGGCGTGACAGAGAGTTCCGTGTGACCGGTAGACAGACGTTGCTGTCGTGCCAACTCTGAGTTCCGTTTCAAAGGCGAACGGGTTGAAGCGTTGTACTCCCTCTCATCCGCAATACTCCCTCTGTCCGTAAATAAGTGTACTTCTAGTCTTGTCCTAAGTCAAAGTTTGACTAACTTTATAGGAAAACGTAACAACATTTATGACACTAGATTGGTAACATTAGATATGTTTTCAAATTTAATTTCATAATATGTCAATTTGATGTAATATATGTTGTTATATTTATCTATAAAGTTGGTCAAACTTGATAAAGTTTGACTAAGGCAAAAGCTAGAAATACACTTATGTGCGGACGGAGGGAGTAAGTATCTCTGATTTAATACGTTTTTTTACTAAATTAGTGACACTTATTACGAATTGTAGGGAATAGTATTAGAGCACCTCTACTCGTTGAACGTTTTTAGGCCAAAATTCGGAGCTAAATAGCGCCGAACGGAGCTAGTTTTAGGTCTGGAAACACCTACTTTCTCACTCGCGTTTCTAGGCCGAGTTCCCAGGTCGGCGTGTTTTCGCCCAAATTCGGCTCAAATTTGACCAGATATGAATACAAAGCAATGTTTGGCATAGTTTGGCATGAAATTAAACATAGTTCGGCATACAAAGAAAATACAACACATTTCAGCCTAGTTCGGCCAGTTCATGCTCGGCATCTACGTGTTTTCCTGCGTATCCATATGTGCTCAACTAGATCATCATGTAGCAGTTGATGCACTATCGGGTCTCAGATCTCCTGACGGGTGGCGATAAAGGCAACCTAGGTTGACGACACCTGGTGATCAGACTCTACAAGAGGTCCTTGTCTATAGTATGGCTCGTTCTGCTCGACCAAACTCACTGGCTCCTTTCTCTTATCCTCAATGATCATATTGTGCAAAGTCACATAATAGTTTATCACTTCCCACATCTGGTCTTTTGATCAGGTCAGAGTAGGAAACCAGACAACTGCAAACCTCTGTTGGAGCACATCAAATGCCGCTCCACGTCCTTCCTGCAAGCTTCTTGTTTCTTGGCAAACTGAGCATGCTTGGGAGCATTGGGTTTGAGGTAGTCTTCACAAATGTTGGCCATCTTGGATAGATGTCATCTGCAAGATAGTATCCATTGTTGTAGTGATGCCCGTTGATCTCAAAGTTCACAGGGGGAGCATGACCCTCGAGAAGTTTGGAAAATACATTTGAGGAGTTGAGGACGTTGTTCGATCCTGTCGTGCCAAAGAAGGAGTGTCAGATCCAAAGATCATGTGTACCAACTGCCTCGAGTATCACAATGCAACCTTCTTTGTGGCCTTTGTACATTTTCTGTCATGCAAATGGACAGTTCTTCCAGTGCCAATGCATGCAGTCTATGCTTCCAAACATCTTAGAAAATCCTCTACTTTCATTAACTACGAGGATTCGAGCAGTGTCTTCAGCAGTTGACATGGTTATACCCTACGGGTACGTAACTTCAGCATACCTGGTCCAGCCCAAGGAAGGCCCACAGCAGATATACGCTGGCCCATGGAGATTTTCGGGTGGCCAAGGCCCATGACGCCTTCGGATCCTTGGAGCGCAAGACTAGCGTAGATAGGAAATTCAAAGGGGTAAAACCCTAGAACTTGTAACCGACTAGGACTATGCCCGGGACCTGCCTAAGTCTATATAAAGGCCAGGAGGGCACGTCCTAGGGCACCTCGACTCATACTTTCGCACACGCATCCACTCCAGATCGAATCTGCGCACCCTGTAACTTTCGGTTCCGCCGTAATCAAAGAGCAGACAAGCAGGAGTAGGGTTTTCCCTCCGGGGGCCTGAACCTGGGTAAATCTCGTGTCCCCTGGTTGCTTGTCTGTTAACCGTGCCACGATCTCCAGCATCCCCATCTTCTCCAAAACCCAAGTCCATAACAATGGGCATTGACGAGATTAAACCTCGTCAATTGGCGCCGACCGTGGGGACTGGGGCTGCTGATTGTGCGGTTGTGACGGTTCCGACCCGATCGATCTACAACTCCGCGGCGACGGAGAATCACCTCCTCTTCGGCACTTTTGACTTCACCGCCCACTCGCCGGCCACCATGAAGGATTTCGAGCCCGTAGGCGACGGACTCGAAATTTTGTTCGGGAGCTTCTGCTTCCAGGTGGGACAAACTGGCACCCTCCGCCTCCCTGAGCGGGTGCCCGTGCCGTCAATCAGGCCCGCTTCGTGGGCTCCACACCCTGTGCTACGCACGTCACCATCAACAGATGAGTTCTACAGCAGCAGCAGCTGCAACTCCGATCTGTGCGATCCACCTTCGGATGAAGGGACCTACGGTTCCGGATCCGAAAGCTGCGGCAACAGCCAACCAATCTGCAGGCGCTATCTGTGCGCCGCGGTCATCCAAACCGATGAGGAAACGCCTAACCCGCCGCCCAACCCCAACCCGCAGGACAGAAACGGCGAAAACGGTGGAAACGGCGATAACGGGGAAAACGGCGGCCACCTCATCCAACTTAGCAAAGAAGGATGGGTCGAAGCACGCCGCGCCGTCGCAGGCGAAATAGTCCTACCTCTGGACTCCCCACGTGATCTGCTGAGGGCATACCACTACCTCCTCATCGAGGAGCACAAGAAGCAAGTCGAGATGCAGAAGACGCTCGACAAACGCAAGCAAGCAGCCTCTGAGTCCAGTGCGCGACGAGCTGCGCTCTCCGCCATGGAACCCGGCTCTAGCACAAACAGAAACCAGGGAAACAAGCACCGCTCTCGGGTGGAAAACATGGACCCGAAGGAACGACGTGACGTGACCCGAACTCTCCATACATCGTTCATGGATATGGACGCTGACGGCAACATCATCCCGAAGATGCCACAAGCTGCGATCATGGCAGCCACTGCGTATCTCGCGGCTCACCCACCTCCGGAGGGGGACCCGAAAAGGGCCATGCATAAGTCCGCACTCACCGGACTAGGACTAATCGGAGCTGCGCTCCATGAAGACGCTCCTGCGGAGCCGAAGAAGAAAGCTCCGGCCAGGCGCGACCGGAGCCCCACACCCTCATCCGAAGAGGAAGAGGAGCACGATCTTCCTCGAAGGAAGAAGAGCTCCAACCGCCACAAACGCGACTACGACGCCAGAGACAAGCTTACACAACGCAAGATCGACAAAGCACGCGCAAAACGCGCATGCTCGTCTGAATCTGAGATGGATGAAGACGAAGGAGAACTCTGCGGGGCTCGATGCTTCAGCAGATCCGTTCGGCGAACACAGATGCCACGCAACTTCAATCTTCCTTCGGATACTCCGAAGTTCAACGGCACGCAAGATCCAAAGTCCTGGCTCAGTGACCATCTGTCATCCGTCAAGCTTCATGGAGGCAACAAAGAAACCGCCATGCAATGCCTTCAGCTGCAGCTAACAGGCGCAGCGCGGGTCTGGCTTAGCAGCCTAGCATCAGGATCCATCCGAAGCTGGGAGGAGCTCGCTTACAGCTTCATCCGAAATTTCAAAGGCACCAGCAAGAGGCCCGCCTCAATCGAAGAATTGCGAGCCTGCACTCAAAGAACGGGTGAATCTATTCGCTCGTACATATTACGATGGTCTACGACCAAAAACTCCACAGCACACATCTCCGAAGAGAGGGCCATCGACGCCTTCAGAGACGGTGTCAAGCGCCCAGACTTCAAGGAGGAACTTGGGCGTGTAAAGCCCAAGACACTCGACCACCTCATGGAAATCGCCAACAGTTGGGCAGACGGCGAAGATTGCATCCAGCGACCACAATCAGATGAAGAGGACGACTACAGCCGAAGATGCGAACGCCGCAGCAAGAGGAGATCGCGCGTCTATGAGGACCGCGACGGACCCGACATGGTCGCAGCCGGCTACGCCGACCGCCGCAACGACAACAGTCGCAACAGCGGAGGATACCGCAGCGGAAACTTCCGCGACAACGGACGACCAACGCAGTCGTGGCAACGCCGCGACCGCGACAACGGACCCTCAGCATTCGACAAACTTTCAGGTCCATGCACCATCCACTTCTACATCGACAAACAGGACAGCAAAAAGAAAGCCAGCCACATGCTCAAGGACTGCCGCGAGTTCCAGAAACTCAGCGAAGGCATGATGCAGATGAGGCAACAGACTCCAATTCCTGCGTTCGGAAACGCACCTGCGCCAGGTGAAATAGCGCACGGAGCTCCTCCACCGCCGCCTATTGGAGGCCAAAACCAACCAGTCGCACCAGCGCAAAACAACACCGGGGTCCCATATCCCCCACCAAAGGGAGCACTAAACATGATCCAGAAGGGACGCCCAACAAACAGGGTGCAGAAGAAAATCACCCGACAAATCAACTTGGCCGTGGCAACTCCGCCTGCAATCCGTGAGTACCTCAGCGGATCGGAGTCCCGCATCACATTCACTCGCGCGGATCACCCTTGCCAGATCCCTCGCCCAGGTCATGCTGCCCTGGTGCTGGAGGCGCAGATCGGAGGCTTCGAGATGAGTCGCGTCTTCATGGACGACGGCAGCGGCATCAACCTAATGTTCGCAAGCACTCTAGCAGCTATGCGGATCCCACAATGCAGCCTGGAACAATCAGACACAACGTTCCACGGCATTGTCCCAGGAAAGGGCATCTTCCCATGGGCAAAATAGGGCTCGACGTCATCTTCGGGAAGCCGGACAATTTTCGGCAGGAGCGCCTAGAATTCGAAGTGGTGGACTGGCCGTCGCAATACCATGCCATCCTGGGACGCGTGGCATTCGCAAGGTTCCTGGCCGTCCCACACTACGCATACCTACTACTCAAGATGCCAGGACCAAGGGGCGTCATCACAGTCCACGGGAGCTTCACCCGATCGGACCAATGCGACAGGGATTTCAACAAAATCTCCCAGTCCTTCGGCATGCAAGACGAGCTCGTAAGGCTCCGCGAGGTGACGGACAATGGGCTACCCCCAGTCACAAGGCAGAACGCACCCGACATGTCCTTCGACTCCACCGTCAACACCAAGAAAGTGCAGGTCCATCCGACAGACGCCTGCAAGACGGCGCTGATCGCTAACGACCTCAGCACCGCATAGGAAGGCGCGCTCGTCGAATTCCTCCGTGAGCGCTGGGAAAAATCTTCGCCTGGTGTCCTGCAGACATGCCAAGAGTTCCCAGGGAATTCGCCGAGCACGCACTCAATGTCTTCCCAGACACCAAACCAGTCAAGCAGTCCATCCAAAGACTGTCGGAGCTACGAGCCGAAGCTATCGGCAAGGAAATCAATAGATTACTCGCAGCAGACTTCATTCGGGAAATCAAGGAAAGCGAGTGGCTGGAAAATACGGTGATGGTCCCGAAGAAGGACACGGACATCCTGCGGATGTGCGTGGACTTCACGTCACTAAATAAACACTGCCCAAAGGACCACTTCCCTCTTCCTCGGATCGACCAGATCATCGATTCGACTGCAGGTTGTGAGAAGCTCTCCTTCCTCGACGCCTACTCAGGCTATAACCAGATTCGACTCAAGGTCAAAGATCAAGAGAAGACGGCGTTCATCACACCGTTCGGAGTATTCTGCTACAACACAATGCCCTTCGGGCTAAAGAACGCGGGTGCCACGTACCAGCGATGCATGCAGGCCTGCCTCAAGGACCAGATCGGTCGCAACGTCCAAGTCTATGTCGACGACATAGTCATAAAGACCAAGGAGGCAAGAACACTTATCGACGATCTCCGCGAGATGTTCGACAACCTTGATCGCTACAGGATCAAGCTCAATCCAGAAAAGTGCGCCTTCGGCGTCCCCTTGGGTCAGCTGCTCGGATACTTCATCTCTCAACGAGGGATTGAAGCGAACCCGAAGAAAATCAAAGCTATCATGACAATGGAGAAGCAGTAAAACCTCAAGGGCGTTCAACAGCTCGCAGGGCGAGTAGCGGCACTAAGCAGGTTCATCAGCCGCATGGGCGAGAAGGCCCTACCATTTTACCAGCTGCTGCGCAAGGCAGACAAGTTCGAGTGGACACCAGAAGCCAACGACGCATTCGAAAGCCTCAAGCGGCTCCTCTCCACCTCGCCCGTTTTGGTCACGCCAAAAGAGCGCGAGCCCCTGTTGCTGTACATAGCAGCCACACACCAGGTGGTCAGCACAGTACTCGTGGTCGAACGATCCGAAGAAGGCAAGACCCACGGGGTACAACGCCCAATTTACTACCTCGGCGAGGTTCTCACTCCAACAAAACAGCGGTACCCGCACTACCAGAAGCTGGCCTACGGCGTGTTCATGACGGCCCGACGACTGAGCCACTACTTCCAGGAGCATCAGGTGATGGTCGTCAACGAGGCGCCCCTGAACAGCATCCTGAATAATCCAGAGGCCACAGGACGCGTGGCCCTGTGGGGCATTGAACTATCACCCCTGGACATCATCTACGAGAAGCGACACGCAATCAAATCTCAAGTCCTTCCGGACTTCCTGGTGCACTGGATGGAGCTACAGCTGCCTGACACCCCAGACATGTCGCAGTCCTGGACAATGCATTTTGACGGCTCCAAACACGAAGCCGGAGCAGGGGCAGGGGTCATACTGACCTCCCCGCAAGGTGACAAGATGAAGTACGTCCTTCGGATGAAATTCAGAGCCTCCAACAACGAGGCCGAATACGAGGCCCTCATCCATGGCATGAAGATGGCAAAAATATGTGGCGCAACACGCCTGGTCATCTACGGTGACTCCAACCTTGTCGTACATCAGACGACGAATGAGTGTGACGCACACGCCGAAAACATGATCGCGTACCGCGCACTATACAACGCACTCGAAGGAGAATTCGACGGATGCGAACTTCGGCACGTCGGAAGAGAAAGCAACGAAGAGGCCGATAGACTCGCCAACATCGGCTCCACTTGTGCAAAGGTACCACCAGGTGTGTTCCTCGAACAGATCTGCGTGCCATCCATCAAGCGGAAATTCCCCAAGGGATCACCCGAAGAAGCAGAACACTCGGGGGCTACGCTACCCGAAGGTCATGAAGGACCCGAAAAGTTGGATACCGAAGTTGCCATGGTCAACCTGATGCAGGTCATGGCAGTCGAAGAAACTTGGACACGTCCATACCTCCAGTTCCTGATAAACGGAGAATTGCCTGACAGCCCGACAGATGCCCGGCGCATATCTCGTCGGTCAAAAGCCTTCACCATCATCAACGGCGAGCTGTACAAACGCAGCATTACAGGTGTACTACAACGGTGCGTCACCATCAACGACAGCAAGGCCATACTCCAAGATATCCATGAGGGCATCTGCGGCCACCACGCAGGCAGCCGCTCCCTTGTCGCCAAGGCTCTACGAGCAGGATTCTACTGGCCAACGGCCATGAGTGACGCGAAGGACATCGTCCGAAGATGCAACGGGTGCCAACGGTTCGCCGACAAACCGCACGCACCTGGGTCCGAACTTCGACCCATACCCATAGCCTGGCCTTTTGCCCAATGGGGCCTCGACATGATCGGCAAACTGCCAAAATCCTCGAAGGGAGGACACGTCTTCCTCCTGGTCGCAGTCGACAAATTCACCAAGTGGATCGAGGCCATGCCAGTCACCAACCAGAAAGGCACAACCGCCGTCAAGTTCTTCGAATCCATTGTCTACAGGTTTGGCGTACCACACAGCATCATCACCGACAACGGATCAAACTTCATCTCCGAAGAATTCCAGAACTTCTGCGAAGGCCTCGGGATCAATATCGCATATGCCTCAGTGGCACACCCGCAAACAAACGGGCAAGTGGAAAAGGCCAACGGCCTAATCGGCGCTGGCATCAAGAAGCGCCTCATGAGCTCACTCGAGCACAAAGCTGGAAACTGGATGACAGAGCTACCGTCTGTCCTATGGAGCTTACGGACTACGCCAAACAGCTCCACCGGCTACACACCGTTCTTCATGGTGCACGGAGCTGAGGCAGTACTACCAGCCGAAGTACGCCATCAGGCTCCACGAGTCGTCGCTTACAGCGAAGCCGAATCTACGGCCGCACTCGAAGATGCCGTCGACACACTCGACGAGGCACGGGATATAGCAGCAGCTAGATCAGCGGTGTACCAGCAGAGTCTCCGCAACTATCACAGCCGCCGGCTGCGCCCAAGGTCCTTCGTCGAAGGAGACCTCGTCCTGCGACTCAAGCAAAAGCGACCGAACAAACTCGATTCACCATGGGAAGGACCCTACGCCATCACCAAGGTCATCCCAGGTGGCGCCTATCGCCTCAAGCACGTGGAGTCTGGAGTCGCATACTCCAACCCGTGGAACGTCTCGCACCTGCAACGATTCTACCCGTAGCAGCCTACCCCCCTTTTTTACTTTCAATAAGGCTTTCAGCCAAGGCTACTCAGTCGAACCATGTACCTCCTCCATTATGATATAAATAAAGCTAAGTGTCTCGCCCCCAACCTTCGGTTGATTATTTTTTCTGCAACTTTGCTACATGCTACAAACGCACTCGGGGGCTCCCCCCACCTCACGATTTCATCGACTGAGGACCAAACGTGTACACCTGAGTAGCTGACTACGTCAGGCAAACGAAAAGGACACGTACTAAATCAAAGCACTGCGTGCTCACAAACAAGCAAACCTTTACAACAAAGGGCACATAAACGCCCAGCCGCAATATACAAATTTTACATCTATCTGTTTATTTTCAGGTCCTACCTATTCTGAAGAATATCCTGAGCACGCTGCTCAAACAAATCTACAATCTGTTCGGCATACTGCCTCACAGCCGCGTAATACGGACGCATATCCCACTCGCCACCATCTGGTCGAGGGGGTGGCCCAGTCGCCACAACAGCCAAATCTACGTCAGGGCGGTGCACCCTCACAAGAGACAAGGCAGCCTTCACCCCTGCGACGAGCTGCTGCCGCACCAGCTCCTTGACATTGCTGGCTCTCCCAAATTTCGTCAGAAGACCTGCAAGGGTCGTCGGCACGGCGTCCAACGGAAACATAACGTGCAGCACCGAGGAGAGTGATGTCTGCACCTGGCGAAGCACCCGCGACACCTGGTAGACGCGATCTTGCACCGTCGCCAGAACTATGGCGCGATCACGATCCATCCAAAAGAAGCCGCCGGCCTCCATGTCCTGTTGAGTCAAGCAATTGACTCGAACAGCAATACGCTCCTTTTCTTCCCTCGGAGCAATATTGGCACCTATGACAACCGCACAAAACAAGAGTAAGGCCAGCAGGCTCACCCGAAGAACTGAGCTATAGCTCGAAAGAAGGATCAACTTACATTGCAGCTGCTCGGACAGCCGACCTAGCTCCGCCATCAAATACTCCTCTCTGGCTGCACCACGGTCTGCCTTGGGTTTCCAAACGTCAGCGCGACCGCGTAACCCAAGAAAATCTCTCTCCAGACTGCGCACGCGATCTCGAAGAAAAGCGAGTTGCGAGGAATCATCCAATGACGCTCGCAAAGGCCTTTCGGAGGAGGTATCAACTGGGTCAGCACCCGAAGGAACCTATAGCAGCAGAAAAAAGAAGGCACACAGACATTCAGGCAAAGATAGAGCACAACTCGGAGGACTTCATTAAAATATATAAGGCCACTACGTGGCACAAGGATGGTACTACAAAAGATATTCACAACAGAAGGAGACTACAAACTACCCTACGTCTACTATGCCTCAGGTGCAGGACACTGAGTCGCCTCAGAACCAGACTGCCTAGCTTTAGCCTCGCCCTGCTGCCACAGTGCGTACTCAGACAGCAAGTCAATGAGCTTGGGCCCATATCGTCTGCAGCGAGCGGAGTAGGCGGCGTAAGCTACCTCGGATCCATCCGCAGCCGTAGGCATCCGAGAAGTAATCTGGGGTAGGTCCAGCTCCGCCCCAGACGCCATGGCCATCCCCAGCCCGACGGCCGCGCCGATGCCCTTCTGCTTGCGCTTGTACGCTGCAGGCGCTTCGGCTGACAGAGCCTCTGCCAGGGCATCCACATCTTCAAGGGGTGCGCCCTTCGGGAAGAGCTCCTGGTAAAAGCGACCAAGGACCTCTTTCGCCTTGGCAAGGGAGTTGACGACGGTGCTGCAGCGGTCTTCGACCGCCACAGTGGCATCATCTAGAGCACTCCTGTGCTCCAGAGCACCGCGGTCGAACTCGATGCCTGCGGCATCTGAGACAAAAAAGAAGAAAAACATGAAGAAAGGCAACGCAGAAGAAGATCCGTAGAAAAAGAAACAAGTCCAAAAGCTTGTACTCACCCGAAACGGCCTTGGCAGCAGCCATGAGCTTATCTGCCACCCCCCCCTTTCACGAGCAGCCGCAACGGTGGCCAGCTGCTCTTCACGATCTGCAGCCTCCTGCTGCAGACGCTCCTTCGCTTCGGCTGCCTTCGTCAGCTCCAGCTGAAGGCGCTCTCTCGCACCAACGGCAGCTTCGGCCTTCTGTTCCGATTGGCCAAGGCTCTTCTTCAGAGCGTCGACCTCACGGAGAGAGTCGTTATGCTCCTCTGCATTTACAACAATCAAGCGTTAACAAAAAGGACAAGGATAAGCAAGAGAAGTACTACAAGGCAGACGAATACCTTGAAGCTGCCGCAGTTTTGCCTCCAGCGTCAGGCGTTCCTCCACCAGCCGCTTGGCCTCTTGGAAAATCGCGTTAAATTTGTGCATTGCATCGTCATCATCATGTATTGTTTGTCAAAAACTAATTTCGAAAACCTATTTTTGTTTTCCAAACGCCTCGTCTTCGTTCAACACGCAAACCCCGGGCCTCCGGATTATTTTTGTTTGTCTACTATCGGTTTGCAAACGGTGTTATTAAAACAAATAAAATTTATATTATTTTTAGTGGGGCAGTCGAACGGGCCGAATGACCCGAACGACCACCCCCAGAATTATAATCGGTCCACCCCAACAATTCCTAAAACTACCAACCTATCTACCCAGCCCTTGCCTCCACATCACCCTGGCCACTCCCCAGATGCCACCTCACCCTCTCCCTTCCCCTAACCAACCCCAAACTGCCACCTCACCCCTCCTCTCTCACTCCTCTCAACCCTGCCCCAACTCTCTCTCTCACACACACAGCACCCCACCCAGCACCCACCGCCGCATGCCCCTGGTCCCACACACCCTGGCCCTCCCCGCACGCACACAACACGCCTGCCCCACCTGAACCGCCTCTCTCCCCTGACCGACAGACCCGGGCCCACCCACCTGCTCCTCTGCCCCGCTCGCCCGCTCCTATCCTCCTCGCGTCGTCCTCCTCCGCACCTAACCACCGCCCCACCACTCCTCCCTCTCCTTCCCCCACGCGCCTCCTCTCTCTCACCCGCGTCCACCACCGCCCTCCCTCTCTGGCGCCGACCCCGCCGCCGGCTCGCTCCACCTCCACCGCCCCCCAGCGTCCGCCTCGCTCCGGCCGTGCCTCCCCGCTCCGGCCCGCGCGTCGCCGTCGGCCGCCGCCGCCAAGCCCACCTTCTCCCTCGGCCCTCCTCCAACCTCCGCGGCCGCGCCTCCCCGCACCGCCTAGCCCCGCCGGCGCGCGGCCCTACATCGCCTCCTACCTCTCCCGCGTCGCCGCTCCTCTGGCCTACCCCACCGTCCTCCCGCGCCACCGGAGCCCCATCGCCGCTCGAGCTCCGCCCGGCAGCCTCCCCGTCGCCCGCGCCCCAACCAGCGCGCCTGCATCGACTCCGCCACCGCCCGGCTGCCCCGCCGCACGTCCTCGCCGGCCCTGCCTCTGCTCCGGCGCGCTCGAGCTCCCCTC
Source organism: Avena sativa (assembly GCA_916181665.1). Classification (NCBI taxonomy): domain Eukaryota; kingdom Viridiplantae; phylum Streptophyta; class Magnoliopsida; order Poales; family Poaceae; genus Avena; species Avena sativa. The sequence continues at coordinate 386,494,337 of OV702284.1, forward strand.
CGCCCCACTCGAGTCCGGCGCCGCCCCTCGCCTCCGCAAGCCTCGTCCTCCGCGCGGCCCGCCACCAGCTCGCCCGCCTCCGCGTTCCGCGCCTCTGCGCCCGAGCCTTCCGCCTCCGCCGCCGTCCACCCTTCGCCGCCGGGCCCTCCCTCGTCCGTCGCTCCTTCAGCCAACCGCAGGACCCCATCGAGCCGGCGACGCACCTTCCTCGCCGTCGTCAGTCAAGCCCAAGACCTGGCCGCTCCCTCCTCCTCGTTTTGGCCCTGGCGCCTTAGTTGTTGCAGATGCTTCCTGTTGGAACCGTCCGCGTCAGAGGTTGCTTCAAACAGGCCCTTGGATTCGATGTGGCGTTTGTGTGTATAGATGGACCCGATGCACGAGTAAGGACCAGAGAGTTTAAGGTACTTGAAAACCACCGATGTCGATTCAAGATCTCCACCGCATCTGTATCGGGAACCTGGAATACTTCATCACGAGCTCAAGACCTCTACCAAGATCTTCGCGGGACATCAAGTTCTCCTTCACGGACGCCAAGTAATGCCTCGGACGCCAAGACCCGAACCGAAGGAACGCCAAGTCCGACTCGATGGCGCGGGCCCGACAAGACCCTCGCAACAACAAGAACGGCATCGACCCGGAAGAATCCGATGCGCTCCGACACCGACCCAAGTCCTGCACCCGGACGCGCCAAGACCTACCTCTGACATCCGAGAACGCTCCCGCCGGTCCCGACCCCGTCGAACCCTGGACCCTGAGACCGACCCCGAACCCCGGAACCCCGAGTTCGTCGAACCCCAATGTGTGAACCCCCTTCCCGAAAACCCTATTTTTATAATATAATAAACTTGTTGCACATTAAATGTTCATGCATGCATCCTTGTCTGTGGTTTGGGGGCCTTATGCCGATTCACCATATAAGTGAATATGGGGCCCATATGCGGGCAAATCTAGTCTCATATTGGCCTCATTTAAATTTGAGTAGAGAACCGGTGCTATCTTTTTGCCATGCTAAAACAACATTTACTTTGCGGGGTAGATAAACAACTTGAACCATCTAATTAATTGCCGGGACCTCCGGTTCCACTTAATAGGACCTAATTGCATTGCACCTTTGCCATGTCATGCATCATACATGCATCATGCCGATCTTCTGCCGTTGTATTAAATATTGCATCCGGTGTTTTTCTAGTGTTTTGCTTCTTCGCGGATTGGACCGTTGAGTTGATGTGAGCTTCGCCCCGATCTTCGGTTGAACCTTCGGCAATGTTTTCAGGCGAGCATCTCCCCCTTTCTACCTATCTTACTTTTATAGTATTTATTCCCTCCTGTTGATCTATTGCTATCTGTGATGCGATGCTTTAGTTTCCGTACCTGTGATATACCGTGCAGCCCTATATTGCCTTGGACACATCCTATTACCTGTTGTTTGGTAGCTAGTTGGACTTGCGCGTCGTAGTCGCTTGCTAAAATGCTGTTGCGTGTTGTCAAGTGCCACAGTTGTTGGAGAATTGCCGCATGTTGTTGTTGGAGATGATCATAGTTTTACTTATCGTACACTTTAATTTCTGTTTAACAACTAAAATTGAAGTAAGCAGAGGCATCGGTGGGTGATAGAAAATATTTGGTTTCCGAACGCCCACTTGTGTCCCGTAGGACCCCGAGTACTTGATACCTGTTCCTTGATATATCGCGCTATCCACATCCGGGAGGTATATGGGACCCCCCTGAGCCAGAGCTTGATTCAGTCTTATTTCTTGGGGCCACAAACTAGTTTGAGGTTTTATTTACGATCCTGTACTTATGCCATGCTTTACTGCTTTAATTAAATTGTGCGATGGATAGCACACTGTACTGTTTAGGTAAGCGGAGTGTTTTCGTGGTATCGACACCCCGAGTTTTCGGGTTCCCAGTCGTTTACAGCCATTGACGCAAACCTTGAGTCCGTCTCGGAGCTAGCTTACTTCGTTGCGGTTCTACTCAATGGGGTGGCCCCCTGAAATATTTCTGAATCCTGTGATTGCTTTGTCGTGAAGGTCTCGTTGGGTTTTGATTTGGTTTTTCCGAGGTTGATCGAGTGTGTGTTGCTATTGGTGCACCCCGGCCGGGTAAAACTTTCTGAAAGCCGTGTCCGCGGATATGGACGACTTGGAGCACAGTATCTCGACCATAGACAAGCATAACTAAAGTTTATTGCTATAAATTTGACTTTATAATGACTAGTAATCAGCTTCACTATAATGGAATGGCTAATTAATACTGCCCACAATTGCTTGTTTGGAGTGTCGCTTGCGACCTTTGTACCTGACTAGTAAGTATTGCAACTACAACGGAATGGCTGAATAAAAGTACCAACAACTGCTGGGTTTTTGGGGTTATCTCATGCTATTTGTATCTGACTAGTAAGTGCCGCGACTACAACGGAATGGTTAACTAAAATGGCCCACTGCTTATTTTATCAGGATGATTATCTATACCTGACTAGTAATTGCTGCAACGATAACTGAATAAATAAAACTGCCAACGGTGTGAGTTCCTCGGTTGACTTCCTCGATTGGTCTCGAGGGGGAAATGCCAGGATGGGTTTGTTTGATGGTAGCATCAGGTTGGTTCCGAATAGGTCTTTCTCATCCCTCTCTGATAACCTCCAGATGTATCGAGTCTCTATAGGTTGTTTAGTGCATGCTGCCGCTGCCGCTCAGTCCACCATACCTATGTAGGCGAGGACCGCCGAATTCTAGTCTCGCCGTGTACTGGCCTCAGTACTGACGCTCCTCTTTTTCCTTTGCCCTTTGTCGGCACCCCTTTGTTTAAGCAGGTTTTGAGATCGACGTCGTTAGCAGGGTTACCCTTCCGGCTTGGCCTGGGCAGGGTTATGGACGCCATTGGTTATTCTTCAGGGCTCTTAGCCCCATTTGCATTTTGTCCGTAGTCGGACGCCCTATCATTTTCAAGGTGATTTGGATCTTTGTATATTATATCTGTATTCTTGACTCTTTTGAGTCGCTGTTATATATATCTGTTCTGTGGGTCCCATCGAGGACTGTTGTGTAATGTTATTACTTCGTTTTCCACCCGCACGAAAGTGCCTGGTGGGCACCTTTGAATCGTTTCTATGCGGGTTTGGCGGGTTTCGCTAAAACTTGCATAGGTCCGATTCTGAGGGTGTTACAGCTGCAGTGACAGGCAATAGCAGTAAGAACAGGACTTGGGGGCTACGCCCAACACAAAGAAGCAAAACAACACCAGCACTCGAAGACACTCGGGGGCTCCCCCCGTAACATCAAGCAGAACAACTTACGTGCTCCAAAGGTGAACTCGCAGGCCCTCCTACGAAATTCTGGGGCGCAACCTCCAGCCTCTCCTGCACAGGAGGAACTGGCGCAACGTTGCCAGAAGTCGCCACAGTCTGAGGAGGAGGCGACGCAATTTTCGACTCCCCCATCATCTCCTGACCACCATCACTAGAGCCGTCGGAGGATTGCCTGCATACGAAGCCAATCAACACAGGTGCAAACACCACCAAGGAAAAAGGATAACAATGGCAACAAGAAAACTTACGAGCCCAACGCGCTCAGGTCGAAGATAGGAGAAGCCCTTCGGGCCCTCTTCTCTTCCTTCTTTTCTTCCTTCTTCTCCTCCTTCTTTTCTTCCTTCTTCCGCTTTGCCGGCGGGTGCGGCGCGACAGCACGCACAGGAATGGCAGGAAGGGGAGAGGAAGAACCCCCATGAACATCATCATGACGCTCAAGGCCCATAGGATTCCTGGGAGTCGGAGGAGTCGAGGCATCCGAAGATTCGCTGGAGCTCCGTGATCGCTTGCGCGAATGATCCTCACTCGACTCGTCGGCATCCTCCGCTGGGGATCGCGCTGACGGTAGCTCGGACACGGAGTCCACCACTTCATTATCCGGGGCATTCGGATACCTTTCGGGCAACGGTGGTGCCATGCCCGGCACTTTTAAGCTCTGCAAAAGGAAATGGAACTTTGTTAGCAAACAAAGGAAAAAGTACATAGCTGAAAAAACAAAAGGGGAGCACTACGTGCGCAAATCTACACCTTCGGTACGACCAACGCCGAAGAAAAGGGAGGAGTCTGCGACTTCCCCGGGATTTCTTCGTCGGCCTTGAACTTCAACAGCGCCCGAAGAGCCTTGTCAAGTTCCACCTCGGAGATTTTCTCACTCGAAACCCTCGTCGGATCACGGCGCCCAGAGTAAAGAAACATCGGATGCGCCCTCGCTTGGAGAGGTTGCACCCGACGCTCAAGAAACGTCCGGATGACGTCGACACCGTTCACCTCCTTCTCAGGAATCAGTTGGAGATCCTCCACCCGACGGTACAAGGCCTCTATCTCCGCCACCTCACCGTCTAAGATTTGGTTTTTCCAGGATCTTTTCTTCTCAATCAATTGGGAGGGGTCAAAAGGAACGATACCAAAATCTTGCCCAGGCAGTACGGAGTCACGGATGTAAAACCATTTCCTCCGCCAGTACTGGACAGATTCGGACATGGAAAAGGAAAAGAATTGCACATTGGGACTGAGGGAGATGATGAAACCCCCAATGGGATACACACCATCCGAACCAGACTGCCTCTTCACGGAATAAAGCTTCCGGAAGAGGCCAAAGTGAGGATCAATGCCAAGCCAACACTCACAAAGCGTGATAAAACACGCAATGTGGAGAAGAGAATTGGGACACAGATGATGCAACTGAACTCCATAGAAGAAGAGTAGTCCACGAAGGAAGTCATGGACTGGATACGAAAACCCACGCAAGACGAAGGCAACAAACATAACCCGATACCCAGATGGGGGACGGGGGATTACCTCATTGCCGGGGAGTTTGACGGCCGTCGCATCCTGCGGGATCAGGCTCCGCTCGCGCAGTTTGCGGAGATCGCTCTCCCGCGTTTCCGACCGCCGCCAACCACCATCGGTGATGCGAGCAGCGGCGGTGCCTTTCTTGCCTCCGGCGGCGCTGGTCCCAACCGCAGATGAGGACTTCTTTGTTTTCCCCATGGCGCTGCAGCGGTGGTAGCGAAGACGACGCAGAAAGGCCAAAAGAAATGTGCAAGGAAAGCTCAGCGCGCAGCAAGAATAGCTCAAGAACAAGGAGGCAGCGAACAGAAGAACTGGTGCGGTGAAAAACAAACTAAGATTTCACCCAGGATTATAACAGCGAAGACGACGCACGCTGGCCGTCCATCGAGAAGACCTAACGCCAACGGTAGATCTGGCCGTACACGTGTCAACACCACAACAAACCGTCGTTACGACGCCGTCCACTACGCGCGGAAATCGAGGAGGCGCCGTAATCATCTCCACGCCCCGCGTGACTGGTCAATTCAAAGTCAGCAAGTGGGACCCACGCTTCGTCCAGTCAAGTCATCTCTGGCGTAGCAGACGCTTGAGGTCATCGATCGTAAGCACTGACGTCATGAAAAGCTATACTAGCACCACTTTGGCTCCATAGCTAAAAGTACTCACTCGAATCTACGATTCGACTAAATACTTGGGGGCTACTCCTATCAGGAGCGCTGGCCGCGCACCCGACAGACAAATGATGACAACATTACTTCTCTGAGTCCTACGTCGAGTCTACGACTCCACTACGGACTCGGGGGATACTCCCATAGGGAGGATGGATTTAAGCATCCGAAAATTTTCGAGTCCTACGGACCTAATGATTGAAACAATGCTTGAATTAAAAGTCTCCGCTCGAGCCTACGACTCGAACAGACACTTGGGGGCTACTCCCATAGGGAGCGCTGGTCGCGCACCCTATGAAAACTTCGACTACGATCTTTCGGATCAGCACGCAAAAACTTTTCGGCAACTCTGCCCCAACAAAACGCTGAGTGAGCGACAATCTCCTTGGCCACCCGAAGCACCTCCGAGGTGATAAATGTTCGGATGCTGCGTCTGCGACGCAAAGATAAGACCTACAGATATCATCTGATGGCCTGGCAACGCACCTGACTGCGCTCTGCTAGTATAAATCCATACCAGCAGGTACGATGAAAAATCCCGATGGACGCGTTGGGTACACCAATAAAAATCACTGGAATTCCACCCCTGTAAGTCCTCCGCGGCCTGAGTCGAATTACGCCAGCATATGTTCCAGGTCCGGGTTGAGGGACCCGAACCTGAAGAAGATCGTGTCGTTTCGTCCTAAGACAGTTAACTGACCCTGATCCGTCGGGTGAGTCAGGCGCACGCATCAACAATCCCTGCACACATATACTATTAACGTATAACTGCACCCGAAAGATGGAAGAGTCCTCAGCCGAATCTACGATTCGACTGAACACTCGGAGGCTACTGACATGGTTATACCCTACGGGTACGTAACTTCAGCATACCTGGTCCAGCCCAAGGAAGGCCCACAGCATATATACGCTGGCCCATGGAGATTTTCGGGTGGCCAAGACCCATGACGCCTTCGGATCCTTGGAGCGCAAGACTAGCGTAGATAGTAAATTCAAAGGGGTAAAACCCTAGAACTTGTAACCGACTAGGACTATGCCCGGGACCTGCCTAAGTCTATATAAAGGCCAGGAGGGCACGTCCTAGGGCACCTCGACTCATACTTTCGCACACGCATCCACGCCAGATCGAATTTGCGCACCCTGTAACTTTCGGTTCCGCCGTAATCAAAGAGCAGACAAGCAGGAGTAGGGTTTTCCCTTCGGGGGCCTGAACCTGGGTAAATCTCGTGTCCCCTGGTTGCTTGTCTGTTAACCGTGCCACGATCTCCAGCATCCCCATCTTCTCCAAAACCCAAGTCCATAACAATGGGCATTGACGAGATTAAACCTCGTCAGCAGTGGGCGTTCTCAAGTACTGTTTCTCAAGCATTACAATCATTGCCCTGTAGAACATATACAAGCAATCGATGGCGGTGGACTCGGTCATGCGGAGATAGTCATCGGCACTGTCACCCGACGCTCCGTATGCAGGCAACCTCATCGCCACCGTGCACTTCTGTAGTGAGGAAAACCCAACCATGCTAGTGTAGTCCTTCTTGCACACGAAATAAGGGTCTAACTCCCGGATGGCATGCACGATCTTGAGGAAGAGCTTCCGACTCATCCTGAAACGGCGCCGAAACACGGCCTCTTCATGTAGCGGCTCATCGGTGAAGTAGTCGGCGTACAACATGCAGTAGCCCTCCATCCTCTGCCTTGCTTTGCACTTCCGGCGACTCTTCGCCGAGCCTCCATGCTTCGGCGCTGCAGTCTGCATGTATAGCCGGGCCAGAGAGGCGAGAATATGCATTTGTTTTGCATCTTTGCGGCAGCGGCGTTCTCCTTCTCCAGCGACACGACGAACACCTCCTCGTCGTCGGAGTCCATGGCCGAACGGGCAAAACGCCGAACGCTTGGCGGGCGAGGTGGCGGGAGCTCAGAGCGAAGCCGAGCTACGGCGATGGTGTGGCGAAACGTGGGCTAGGCCAAGGGGAAAAGGTGCGACGACGGCGGCGGGCCTATCTATAGGCGTGTATTCGCCGACGAAGGCATGGCGAGAGGGGCAGCTGGGGAAAGCTCTTCGCCTCGGGAGAGGCAAGTGGTAGTGGGAAATGTGGTTGTCTCTCATGAGCCACTTGTTGCCCGGTTCACATGTTTTGGACTGAGTTTCCAGAATTTTTGTTGTTGCTTCCGCTGAAATTTGATTGCTGCAAGAGTTGGACTTTCCCTGTGCAACGGCTAGGGCTAGGTGGATGTGGATATGCTTCCTCCCACCTGGCTGGCTCTCGAGCCTGAAATAATAAAACGACCAAGTCCGGCCAAGGGGAGGACCGCGCTTGGTTGAAGAAAGAGTGGCGACGCACCACGGGTTCGCCGACACTACCGAGTGACCGTTTGTTTGTGCTACTACCTGGCAGCTGGCAGGCAAGCTCCACACCAACGCTCGGTCCACCTCACAAAGCCTGAAAATAAAGTGTGAACTCAAACAGAAAACACATCACGAATTAGCAGTCAAAAATAGTCGCCAATAATAAAAGAATCAGCGGTCAAAATTTAGCCATAGATTTTTTTTTGTCTGTCTGTTCTGCTGGAGCCTCGTAATAACCTTCAACGCTAAGCAAGAAAAAAACACCAACGGATATACTCTGAAGAGGCCCATTTGTTTGTCCACGCAGAAAACCCGGCGCGTAAACCTCGAATTCGTAACAAACAACCCCTACGCTGGCAGTGGCCGGCCGTTGGAGCCGAACAGCGAAGCGCACGCGGCAGGGGGAACCTTCGGATCCGATCCGATCCCACGAGCCGGGGCATCCATCGAACCTCGAACGTACCCCCGTCACACCCGTCGGGCCTCGCCTCGTCGTCTTTATAAAGCGGCCTCGCACGCGCTCCTCCCTCATCAGCGGCATCACACCATACCTGCAACCTACCTTTCCTCCTCCTTGCTCAGTTGGTCTTTGGGCTTTCCTGCGAGAGAGAAGATGGCGGACGAGGGCACGGCGAACTGCATCGACATCATCCTCGCCATCATCCTGCCGCCGCTCGGCGTCTTCTTCAAGTTCGCATGCGGGGTGAGTGACTGACCCACCGACCGACAGAGCCTGTATCTGTCTCCTCCTCCTCCTGGCTGCTTCTTCTTCTTCAAGTTCGCATGCGGGGTTAACTGATGGCTTGTTGTAATTGCAGATCGAGTTCTGGATCTGCCTGCTGCTCACCTTCTTCGGCTACCTCCCCGGCATCATCTACGCCGTCTGGGTCATCACCAGGTAGAGAGGGAGCAGGACCTGCTCCCCCTCCCTGCCCTCACACAGGTACGCGTGCACTTCCAGTAAACTTGGAAATTTCCCCATGGTTTTGGTTTCTGAACCATCCTGCCTGGGGTCATCAGCGTCTCTACTCACACAGTCACACTCTTCGCTTGCCTCCATAAGGAAATCATTAACAAAAATAATGAATCTTCCAATAAACTGAACTTTAGAAATCCAACAAATAAACGCTCGACTTTTCCTGTTCTTACTCCACCTTTGGTCCCAAAACAGAGTGGTGTTTTTTTTTTGTTACAACTGCTTGAGGCTGCGGATGAACTAACTAAACCGATCTCTGTTTTTGTTCGTGGCAGGTGATGGCGATTGCTGGTATCAGTGAGCTGTCTGTTTGAGACCCGAGCCACGGCTCATGGTGCTGCCGTGTGATGTGCATGTGTTTGTCTAATGTCTTCGTGTTGTACATCTCTTTCGTGTTTGTGCTTAGTTTTTTGCTACTGTTCTGCTACCTTCTCCCCTCCGATGTATCATCGTCATCATCCAGTTCCCTCCGCGTGTTTCGGTCCATGTACTTGGATTAATTAATTAATCAAATTGATTTGGTGGAGAAATTTGTGTTTAATTTGTTTTTTGAGAAATATAGTATTACTCCCTCCGATCCATATTAATTGACTTTGATTTGTCAAAATTTAGATAAATCTATATATTAAATAGTGTCTAGATTTATTTAAATCTAGACAAATTTAAATCAATTAATATGGACCGAAGGGAGTACTGGAGATTTTTTTTTTGCTCGATTTGTTGGCGAGCTCTCCGTGCTGCAGTTGCGAAATTCAAACGGATGTGATGAAAGGATCACGGAGAGGGAAACAGCGGGCGTTGGTCACGTTCGCAGTGGAGCGGGACCGCAGTCACTCTCTCACCCCCTCTCTTTAATTTTTTCCCTTTCGAATACCGCTTTGGAGAAATGGCGCGTGACGAATCCTCACCAAAAGCAACCTCCTCGCCGCCGTGGCACCTAGTGTATGCACAGTGTCGTGTATTGCGCTGTGACGTACGAGCGGTGAAAATCCAGAGGTACACACTACAAAGGACACAGGTCACTGAAGAATTGTAATCCAGCTTGTATGCGTGTGCTGATCAATCGCCAGAAACCAACCCGCCATGGTTTTGTCTTTAAGAGCATCTCCAACCACGTTACCTAGAGGGCCTTGCCGACCGAAAATTTTAAAGAATTTTTCGTCTGGACGACGAAAATTCATCCGGTCGTGTTTTTAGAAGAATAGTTTTTGACGGATTCGGCCCAATTACATCTGGCGTTCCCAGGCCGAACCCGGGGCGCCGAGTGTCCCCTCGATACGTCGGACGAAGCTGAATCGGCGAGGATTTTTTTTTGCGTTGGTGGCCCCGCCCTGTCAGCGTCTGAAGCGAGTTGTACTCATCTCGTCGCCTCGACTCCCGCGATGGACCGCCGGGTAAACGGTCGACTCACCACTCGCCCACGCATCACCGTAATAGAGCGCCACCATCTGCTCACCTTCCCGCCCTCGCCGCTACACCCCTCCCACACTCGCCGCACTTTCCCCTTTTAGCATTAAATGTCGGCCGCTCTCGCCGTCTCAAGAGCACATGTTGCCGCCCCCATTTCCCAATCCCAAAAGCTCCAGTTTTGGCGAAGAGCTCGACGGCTGCGATGGTGGAGCACTATCCCGGCGACCCAGCGGCGGAGAACGGTCTCGGTCGCCGCTCTCTGCGGCCCTGGGAGGCCCGCCTCCTCCACGAAGCCGGCTACCCAGTGCCGTCGGACTTCCGCTGCCCACCGACATGGAAACTCAGCGTGGGCTGCGTGCCCGTGCCACTGGTGCCAGCGGGCGATGAAAGGATGGAAGAGATCCAGGCCGCCATCACCGGCATGGACCCCGAGGAGGCGGAAGACCGGGAAAACGACGCGTACTGGGACGCGTTCTTCGTTGAACGGCGGGCGAGCCAGATGGCCCACCACGATTGCGGAGGGCCACCACCGGCGTGCAACAACTCTAAAGGCGTCATGGATGGTGGAGCGTGCCCGGACGGACTCTCGTCGTCGTCCACGACCACGTCGCCGCGGCAACAACACACACCTGGGCTACCCACCGCGTTCGCTGCTAGCCTTCTCTCGGCGGCGCAGCGACGCTTCATAGATTCCGAGGAGTATGGCTAGTGCCGCATCGTCGTCCTCGGCGTCTGATGCTACACTCAACAGGGAGGAAGAGGGCTTCGTTGGAAACCCCAAAAGCAAGGTATGAAGAGCACAACAACAAGATTTCCCCCAGTAGAAAACAAGGTTATCGAACCAGAAGGAGAAAGGAAACGTCACACAGGTATTGGAAGCAACGTGGATACCTGCACAACACAAACTTAAGACTCTGTCCCAACGAATCAGTGAGGTTGTCAAGCTCACCGGTTTGCTGTAACAAAGGATTAAACGTATGGTGTGAAAGGTAATGGTTTGCAGCAAGTAAACAAGTAACAGTGGAAGATGTATCAATGGTAAAGATTGGACTGGGGTCCATAATCCACTAGAGATGCTCTCCTTAGATAAACAACATGGCATGAGGGATAAACAAATTACAGCGAGGCAATTGACAGGAACTGAGTAAGGCAGAACAATGCAATTACTAGCTAGAAAGATCCTATGAAGTTGATTGGGCAATACAACAATATACATAGATCGTAATCCAACTGCATCTATGACTAGAAGTCCACCTTCAGGTTATCATCCTAACCCCTCCAATATTAAGTTGCAAGCAACAGACAACTGTTTTAAGCAAAGTGTGCAAGGTAAACAATCCACATGTTCCATGAACAAGGGACCGTTGTTTTCTCCCTAGTAGCAACAACACATCTAAAACCGAAGAGATTTTTGTCACTTTCCTTGGAAACTAGAGGCATGAACCCACTATCGAGCATAAATACTCCCTCTTGGAGTCACTAGCAACTACTTGGCCAAGATAACCACTAGCAATGGAGAGCATGCAAGATCACAAACAACACAGACATGATAGAATCATAAATATAGAACCATTAATCAAACCAACATAATAATCTCAATATCCATCGGATCCCACAAATACAACATGCATGATTACAAATAGATTAGATCTTGATCATGAACGGAGCTCACAAGATCTATACATGAAAGCACAAAGGAGGAGATACAACCATCTAGCTACTACATGGACCCATAGTCCAAGGTGAAACTACTCACGAATCATACCGGAGAGAAGGCCTCCAGGATGATCTCCCCTCCGGCAGGGTGCCGGGAAGAACATCAGATCCCCCTGATCTACGGGCGATGGTGGCGGCGGCTACAGACGGTTTAGTGGATTTCTGATCGGGTACCGAGAGTTTCTGTATCGGGGGCTTCTTATAGGCGAGGGAGGGAGTCCGGGAGGCGACCAGGGTCGCCAAACCCTACCCAGGAGCGGGTCCACCTGACCCCGCGCCTGGGGTGGGTCTGGCCCCCGTGGCTAGCCCCTCCGGCTCTCCTCTGGACTTCTTGTTCCCCATGGAAAGTTATTGACTTTGGCGTTCGTCCCGTCCAATTCCGAGAATATTTCTTTACTAACTTTTCTGAAACCAAAAACAGCAGAAAACAGGCATCTGGCACTGTTGCAACTTGTTAATAGGTTAGTACCAGTAAACATGTAAAAAGAACCTCAAAGTGTATACAAGTAAAGCAAAGTAGATACTTAACAAGCATGGAGCATCAAAAATTATAGATACGTTTCCAACGTATCCAGCATTTCCAAGCTTAACTCCTGCTCGTCCTCGAGTAGGTAAGTGATAAAAGAATAATTTTTGAGGTGAACATGCACCCTCACAATAAAGATCCAACCATTTGCAAACATTGAAAGTTGGGATCAAAGAACTCTAAACATGTGCATGAAAGATGTAGTTCTAACAGTAGGACATAGTAATTATGCATGCAACATGGCAAGCTACAAACAAAGGTCATGAATAATATGCATTAAAAAACGTTAGTTTGTTTCACATGCAGAAAACATAGCATAGTGGCAATCAGCTTGTCCCTCATAGAGTAGCAATATAATGCATAGGACACCTGCAAAGTTCACAAAGGTGACTAGAAACAGATAGCACATGAGCAAGTAATAACACAATATGCATCAATTAGTAAGCTTTGGAACATTGCACACAAAATGGCAAATATGCTCTCTTAATGCTGCCTAAAGGTAGAAAGTGGAGACTCAATAATGATGGAAGAAAGGCCTTTTTATAAAGGAAGCAGGGATTACAAGTTTCAAAAAGATCTTCCAAAAATTATGGTACTTATTAGCTTTTAGCCCTCATTGCCCCTATCATAAGAATCTTGAAGTGGTTAAGGTTAAAGTGGCAAAGCTGGAGTATATGCTTGACAAAGTATAAGTTGACAATCTCAAGTCCCTTGACTATGAGGGCTACACCTCATGGATACTCAACTTAGGGCCCAGGCAAGTTCTTGTCACTGTAAGTATTTGCATATCATTGAGAACCGCCAACTGGGTACCCCTTTCACATGGCACAGGAGTTTTCCCATAACCAAAATGACAAGGTAAGCAGACAATGAGCATCTCAGCAATCTTTTTATTTACCATATGCATAGTTTTTTATTGAGGATGCTTTATAGATAGCTTACTGTAATGCCCCGGAAAGTTTTCCAAAATAAAATTGCGTGTTAGTTTTTATTTTGCATCATCATGACATCATGCATATTTTATCCGTAAAATTATTTTATTAAAACATATTTTATTTTACCAAATATTCATATGGTTTTATTAAACCCGTCTCTCGTTCTTATTTTAAAATTAAAACAAATAATATTTCCCGCGACAAAAGCTTTTCTTGTTTTATAAATAAAATTAGGCTAAAGGCACGTTTAAAGTTTTAGCCCAAAACTAGTCCCATCTAGTCTACTTTAGACTAGATAAATAGTCCATTCCCCTTCTTTCCTCAAACCCTAGCCCCAAACCCCCAAATCTAAGATCTAATTCTACTCTTTTGTTTACCTGTCTTCTCTGAATGTTTTTATACAAAATTCTTGCTGGCCAAACCCTGATCTCATCTAACCCTAACACACACGCACACCACACTCATGTACCAGAGCACACACTCAGCAACACCAGCACCCAACATACACACATCCTAGCTACACATCGTTGCACGCCACGACACACACACACACGCTGTCGGACACAACACAACTCACACACGCGGTCAACACGCACCTGACGTGGTAACCAACACGCACAGGGCCACCTACCCTAATCCCCATCGAGCGCCCTATCGATCCCATCGCGATTCCCGTCCTGTGGCCTCTGTCGGCGCCAGCCGCCCATGAGCCCGCTGATCTCGCCTGCGACCTCCTCCCGCGTGCCTCGTCGGCCGCTCGACGCCGCGAGCGTGCCGCCTTCACCGCCTCTCCCCGTGCCCTCCTCTCTGAAGCCTCGGCCGCCGCCTCTCTGTTTCGCCATGGCCGCCCGGCCGCCGGCCGCTTCCAGCTCACTACCGTCGCGGGCGACCTCCGCCTCGCCACCTCCCTGCTTCCTCGGCACCTCGAGCCCGCGCCCCTACACCACGCAGCGCCCGCAGGAAGCCCCGCTCGAGCAACCCCTCACCCCGCTGGTGCCGCCAAGCCTGTGCCTGGTGCTGCTCTTTTCCCCGAGCTCCTGTCTGGCCTCGTCTCGGTCTGCCGCCTTGGACACCTTGGTCCCATGTCGTCCTGGCTGAGGCCTCCTGCAGCATCTCCACCTCGTGAAACCGGCGTCTCGGCCTTCGTCCCAGGCAACCGCTCACATTGTCTTTGTCTGTCTTGGTGTTGCCCTCGAACATGTGGGGGAGTTGTTGTTACAGTAATAGTGAGGTCTCTTGTGCACCAGATCGCCTCGATTCAAGTTTTCCTCTAGTTGTTTCCTTGAGTCGTGGCCACCAAGATCCACCGACGGTGATGCCACCCGAAGAACACGACGCCGCCGATCCAAGATCCACTACACGAACCCCGAGACCCCGGATCCGAAGAGCGTTGTCATGGAACGCCATGATCTTCTTCCTGGATTCCGAAGACCGTCCCGATTCCACTCTGGACCCAAGATCTTCGGGATCAAAATGTGTGACCCCTCTTCCCGAGACCCCCTATATTTTTATAAGATATGAATATACTTGTGCATATGAATTGGGCATCCTTGCATACATATTGTGGTTTGGGGTATATTGTCGATTCACCTCATAATTAAATATGGAGCCCATATATGGACGAATCTATCTAATATTGGCTCCATTTAAATTTGGGTAGCGAACCGATGCCATGTTTTGCCTTATTAATTCAACATTTAATATGCGGGGTAGTTAAATAACTTGAACATACTAATTAAATGTTGGGATCCTGATTCCGCTTAATATTGCTAAGTTAGGCCGCATATTGCCATGCCATGCATCATATCACAAACATGCCGGATCTTCCGCCTAGTATAAATATTGCATCGGGTGTTCTTTCTAGTACTTTGCTTCTTCACCGGATAGGACGATAAGTTGAAGCGAGTTGCGACAAGCCTCCGGTTACCCGACTTTGTTCCACAGGCGAGCATTCTCCCCCTTCTACCTATTTTGCATTTATAGTCTTTACTTCCTTCCTTTGATCTATTGTTATCCTTATTGTCGATGCTATAGTACCGTTTCTTCAATTACCTGCTCCACTATATTGTATTGGTTATCCTATTGCCTTGTTTGATTAGCTAGTTTTGTCCTTGCGAGTCGTAGGCATGCTTAGCACCGCTCTCATACAGGTGGAACATGACACTCGGATATGGTTGGTGATAAGATAATTAAATTGGTGATGTTGGTTATGGTTATGGTTATGGTTATGGTTATGATTTCACCTAATGATAAGGCCCCGGCAGGGACCACCTTTGGGAACTGCTTGAGCCGATCTAGGACCCGTTCGTTCTACGATACCAGTTCTGAGTTGATCGCGCTAACCAAACGTGGGGGGCCTCTGGGATCCCCCCCCTCAACTATCGGCGCTATTCGTATATCCAGAGGGTTACAAAATTGGTTTTCCATTTGGTGCATACGCATAATATGTCCTCGGACATGGGTGAGTTGATATGTCTTCGGACTTGATGTTTTGGTGGATTGCCATGTGTTGCATACATAAATCGTGGTACACGGTGGCGGCACCCACGGTGTGTACAGGTTACCCCGCAGGGCCCGATCCACCAGTAGGCGCAAACGCTGTGCCTTCCTTGAGAATCGTCGTACCTGTTGGTTGGTTCCCCACGGTAGGTGATGCCTCTGGATATGCGCGTAGTTAAGGGATAGTTCTTATTGTGAGATTTGTATGACACGCGTAATATGTTGCCTGAAGGGTTGGGCATGCGTTTGGGTATAGTAGTGCACCCCTGCAGGGTAAATCTTTTCGAGAAGCCGTGTGTCCATGGTTATGGACGCCTCAGGAGTACAGTGTCATGATCATAGACAACGTCACTAATGTTTTGACTCTCGAATAACGTGACTAGTAATTAGCCTTAGCAACTAAACACCGGCTTAACTAAAATTGCCATCGTGTGTGGGTTATGCTTGGTATGCAAGGGGACTTCCTCGACTGGTCTTCGAGGGGGAAATCTTCGGATGGGTTATGCTTGGTGTTATATATAGTTATCGTATAGTGCTCTCTTATCTCGCTCTAATAGCCGAAGTTGTAGCGTGTCTCTATAAGTTAGATAGTGCAAGCTTTGCTGCCGCTAAGCCCACCATACCTATGTAGGCGAGGACCGCCGAATTCTAGTCTCGCCGTGTACTGACCTCAGTACTGACCGCTCTCTTTCTGTTTTCCTTTGCCCTTTGTCGACACCCTTTTGGCTTGATAGGTATGTGATTGACGACGTTAGCAAGGTTACCCTTCCGGCTTGGCCTGGGCAGGGTTGGACACCGCTTGGTTATTATTCAGGACTCTTAGTCCCATTTGGATCTTGTTCGTACTCGGATACTATCTTGCTTTCTCCTTGAGTTGTATCTTCGTATTGTATCTTTTGTATTCTTGACTCGTTGAGTCGTTGTTGTATATATAAGTTCTTGTGGACTCTATTGTAAACTACTGTGATATAACTACTTGTATCCAAATCCCACCCACACGAAAGTGTCTGGTGGGCGTCTTTGAATCGCTTCTATGAGGATTTTGGCGGGAATTGCTGAGATCTGCATAGACCCGATTCGGGGGCGTTACACTTACTATGGTGATGTTGCAAGTTTCCACCATGATTAAGCATGGCTTAGGCTAGCGGGCTAGGCGTTTCTCTAACACAGAATACAAACTCCATGGACTTACAAGTTCCCACTTCATTTCACACCGGTAACATCCATAGAAAAAAGAGCGCGATATCAACGGAGTACAAAAACTACAAGTGCAATGTTGAAAACGTTCCCCGTGACAGCACGGTTCTGCTAATCCCAACTTATAAGTGCAAGCATATACAACAAAGTTGCCTTAATGGTTCAAGTTTATTAGGTGCAAAGAATATAAAGTGTGCCATCAAGTTAGTGAGGGTTTTAATCACTAAGTTTTCACATAACAAAATAGTTTTTAATTGGAAGATAGTTGAAAACAAGAATATACTTGGAATGGTGTAACACACCATGCATAGGAGTTTATAGTGGGCACTTTGGAATAACTTGGTTTCTTGGGTGTTGGAAGTATGAGTAGAACTTACTCATACAAGTGGAGGCTAGCAAAAGACTGGGAGCAACCAACTAAGAGAGCAATAATGGCCATAATTATGCAATGCAACAAAGCAAACTAATCAAAGCAAAGAGTGGTACTACAAGTCAAGGACTAAATGATCATAGAGGCTAATGGTGACTTGTCATAGTCATAACATGGTGTGAGCATGTGCTAAGTCAACCCAAGCAAAACATCAAAGGAGAATACCACCATACTATGCTTTTGCATGCTAAAACAACGCATAATTTCTTCAAGGCACACTAAGCAATCCCAATTGTTTGTAACAAGACATTCTACAACAATAATCACTAAGCATAATGCAAAAAAAAAACACCTAGCATGTCATGCTAAAGTCTTAGTCACAGTCAATGCAAGCTCCTCTTGCACTTCAAGCAAGAACTTACTACTCCTTTCCAAACACCAAGCAAACTTATTTGTAAAACAACACAGCGAGCACGGGGGTCCAAACTACTAAATAAAACTAAACAAACTAAACAAAGCAAACAAAAACTAAGATGCTCCAAGAACAACACAACTGTGCATGAAATAATAAAAGTGAAGTGTCTAGACAGACCTAAGTTTTTTATTGATGAAGAAGGGGATGCCTTGGGCATCCCCAAGCTTTGACGCTTGTACCTCTTGGATATTTCTTGGGGTGACACCATGGTGCCATCCCCAAGCTTGATCTTTTGTCCATTCTTCATCTCATTGTGTCATTCTCTCTCTACACCTGAAATTTTTCCTTCATACAAAACTTCACACAATTTTCATTAGCAACATTAGCTTATTCAAAAGATATTAGACCACGGGAAAAGCTTTGGAACAGCAAGGCTTTTCACTAAAAACACAAGCTACTGTAGTAACTCCTTCAAAAAAACTCAATTTACCTAAATAGAGCTCAAAAAGGAATCAATAAGAAGCAAATGCAAATAATGGCAGAAATCTGTCAAAATAGACCAGCAGGTAGAAACGAATTTTTTTGAATATCTTCTGTTGCTCAAATAAAAACGTGTTGAACTATGAAAGTTATCCAACATACTGGGGGATTTATTCATAAATTTTGAGCTCAATCTGAGTTACACAGCCTCCTCACGAATTTTTTTGGTGGAGGACAAAAATCTGTTTCGGGACAGCAACTCCCCAAATCTTAGTTCCCTCTCATTAGAGGTTATTCTTGGCACAAAAAGCAAACAAAAAAGATAAGAAGAGGTCATTACAGTAGTAATTTTTTCCAAGACTCAAGGAAACTCTTGGGTTATCTCCCAACAAGTACTTTTCTTTAACGTCTTTAAGTTAGGCACAAGAAGCAGGCAGAATCAAGCATTTTCAAATGAACAATTCCCCTCTTGTTCTTTCTTTTCTTGCCTTTATTTTTCTTTTTAGGGAGGATATGATTGCTTATCGGGGGAGTAAAGTGCATGATGCCTTCTCCCACGTCTATTACTGCCCCAAGGTGTTTCAGCAGAGATCTTCCAAGTGTGATCTGTCCTTTGCCTACACATTCAATAACAAGATAATCAGTAGACATCATTTTCCCTGAGATTTTTTTAAACACACCTTCAGCTATTCCAATGGGCAATATAGTGGCATTGTTGGTAAGAGAGATTTCCCCTCCTCCTTCAATAAGCCCCCAAAGACTCAAGGAATCAAAAATATCTTTAGGCATGAGACAAAATTCAGACATGACATCACAACGAGCATCAAAAAGTGTAGTGTTTATTGAAACTTTAATTGTGGGAAACCAATTTGAAGGCTCGGAATTTATAGGGACATAATCATGGTAAGCCCTAAGAGTGTGATAGTGACTATTCATGGCAGCAATACTAGTCTCAAGATGGTTCAACCTAGCAAAAATACTTGTGAAAGAGGAATCAGACTTGCTAGGTGTACCATAGATCATGATTAATTTTCTTATAGCATCATAAGCTTCATCCTCAGTACAAAGCAAAAAATCCTTTTCAGCCACAACATCCAAAGCATATCTATAGCGAAGAGCAATACCGCGGTAGAAACTATCAATAACCAAGCTGAGGCTTACCTCAGGCTCAGTTTCCCTCTGGAAAGCAGAGATTCTAGACAAAGCTTCCTTAAAACTTTCTTCACTTTTCTGCTTAAAAGTGGATATTTCTACCATAGGGGAAACAAAGGCAGACCCTGACATGGTAGCAACTAGATCAATAACTAACTTTTTTGTGTTTTTGAATAAAGAAAGCAAACCAAACTAGACTAAAAAATTTGTTTTTTTAAAAGAGGCAAACAAAACTAAGCAAACTAAAAACAAAGTAAAGAGAAAGAAGTGAAAGACTCCCCTAGTGAAGACGTCTTTAGCCTCCCCGGCAACGGCGCTAGAAATTACTTGATGCTACACTCAACAGGGAGGAAGAGTAATTCGTTGGAAACCCCAAGAGCAAGGTATGAAGAGGACAACAGCAAGATTTCCCTCAGTAGAAACCAAGGTTATCAAACCAGAAGGAGGAAGGAAACGTCACACAGGTGTTGGAAGCAACGTGGAGACCTGCACAACACAAACTCAAGACTCTGTCCCAACGAATCAGTGAGGTTGTCAAGCTCACTGGTTTGTTGTAACAAAGGATTAAATGTATGGTGTGGAAGGTAATGGTTTGCAGCAAGTAAACAAGTAATAGTGGAAGATGTATCAATGGTAAAGATTGGACTGGGGTCCATAGTCCACTAGAGGTGCTCTCCTTAGATAAACAACATGGCATAAAGGGTAAACAAATTACAGCGAGGCAATTGACAGGAACTGAGCAAGGCATAACAATGAAATTACTAGCTAGAAAGATCCTATGAAGTTGATTGGGCAATACAACAATATACATAGACCGTAATCCAACTGCATCTATGACTAGAAGTCCACATTCAGGTTATAATCCGAACCCCCTCCAGTATTAACTTGCAAGCAACAGACAACTGCTTTAAGCAAAGTGTGTAAGGTAAACAATCCACATGTTCCATGAACAAGGGACCGTTGTTTTCTCCCTAGTAGCAACAGCACATCTACAACCGAAGAGATTTCTGTCACTTCCCTTGGAAACTAGAGGCATGAACCCACTATCGAGCATAAATACTCCCTCTTGGAGTCACTAGCAACTACTTGGCCAAGATAACCACCAGCAACGGAGAGCATGCAAGATCACAAACAACAAAGACATGATAGAATCATAAAGATAGAACCATTAATCAAACCAACATAATAATCTCAATATCCATCGGATCCCGCAAACACAACATGCATGATTACAAATAGATTAGATCTTGATCATGAACGGATCTCACAAGATCTATACATGAAAGCACAAAGGAGGAGATACAACCATCTAGATACTACATGGACCCATAGTCCAAGGTGAAACTACTCACGAATCATACCGGAGAGAAGGCCTCCGGGATGATCTCCCCTCCGGCAGAGTGCTGGGAAGAACTTCAGATCCCCCCGACCTAGGGACGACTGTGGTGGCGGCTACAGACGGTTTCGTGGATTTCTGATCGGGTACCGAGAGTTTTCTGCATCAGGGGCTTCTTATAGGCGAAGATGGGAGTCCAGGAGGCGACCAGGGTCGCCAAACCCTACCCAGGCGCGGGTCCACCTGACCCCGCGCCTGGGGTGGGTCTGGCCCCCCTGGACAGCCCCTCCGGCTCTCCTCTGGACTTCTTATTCCCCACGGAAAGTTATTGACTTTGGTGTTCATCCCTTCCAATTCCGATAATATTTCTTTACTAACTTTTCTGAAACCAAAAACAACAAAAAACAGGCATCTGGCACTGTTGCAACTTGTTAATAGGTTAGTACCAGAAAACATGTAAAATGCACCTCAAAGTGTAGACAAGTAAAGCAAAGTAGATACTAAACAATCATGGAGCATCAAAAATTGTAGATACGTTTCTAACGTATCAACATCGGCATCGCGCTCCTCTGGCTCGACGCCAACGAGCTCAGTGCGCGTCATGGCACCACTCTGGTCGGTGAAGTGGGAGGCGGAGTCGCCACCATGGATGCGTTTGCATGGCATCGTCATCAATGAATGCCACGCGCTGTCATCGCCGAGTAGCCACCTTTGGCTAGCAAGGCCGAAGCTACGCAAGCCAAAGACAAAGTCGGCGGACTGGGATATTTCGGTCAACGAGGACGAGTTCCTCCTGAAGATGGCGCTGGAGGCGTCTCTGAACGACGTGTCGCCGATGCCGACAGGAGGAGACCGACGGACGTGTCGTTGACGCATGCGCCTGGTCTAGGACAGACTCGCAGCAGGAGGAGGACGAGCGCGTCCAGCGTCTACATGAGCAGGCCGAGCGCCAGGGCGCGCATAGGACTCGTCAAGAGGACACCTACTAGGGCACGCTATGAAGAAAATATGGCCTAGAGACAAATAATAATATGGATTATTATCATATTTCATAAAGTTTATAATTAAGTTTCATATCATGCTATAAATGTATTGATTGGAAACGTCAATGCACGTGTGATATACAAATACCCAGGAGTTCCTAGTGAAATCTCTAGTCACTAGTTTATTGGTCAACAAATGATCAAGGTTTCCTAATCATGTTGGTGCCTCGGCGCCAATTGACAATGGAGTCATATCATTGAAGAATGAGATGGAGAACATACCCTATCTAAGCATCATAACACGATCATGCCATAAAGTTAAAGTTATGATGATTAGGAAATCGTAGTGACTTGTTCCTTAGACCGTGAGATCATATCTAATCATTGCTTTCCAAGAATAATTAGAGTGCATATAACATAACTCGGTGGAACAGTGATCATAAGGGTGCTTTTGGGTATTCAGAGAAGCAGGTAGATACATATGCGTCAAGAGCGGGATTTGTCCATCCGCGTAACGGAAGATACTCTGGGCCCACTTGGATGAGCTATATGTAGGGGTTCGTAGCATGGAAAACAAAAATTTTCTATCGCATACAAACAAACAAGCCAAGATCTATCTACTAGATTGTAGCAACGAGTCGATAGAGGAACTCACCCTCGAAGATTCCAAAGTGGTTAACGAGAGCAGATTCTCGTGGGTGATGTAGTCGTACTCTTTCCGATCTCAAGATCGCGTAGACGATCCTTCCAGCGCCACGTTCCAGCAGCGCTCCCGCAGTCGGTCACACGTTCGGTACTCGACGAAGACCTTCCTCTCCCTTGTTCCAGCAGGCAGCGGAGGTTGTAGTATTCTCCTCGCGATTCCGGCAGCACAACGGCGTGGTACCGGAAGTAGAGGGGAAATCCCGCAGGGCTTCGCCTTAAGCCGGTGCGAGTATGGTGGAGCTTATGAGAGAGGCTATTAGTGGTCTAGTAATTAGACACACCAATTAGAAGGCTCTAAACCAATTAGAAGGCTCTAAACCGAAATAGCTCTAAACCGGGGTTTAGGTCTAGGGTTTAGTTTAGAGGATAGGAAACTTGTGTGTATGTGGAGGGGAGCCCTGCCCCTCCTTATATAGGTGGGAGGGGGCTGGCGCGCCAGGGGGAGGGAGTGGAGTCCCTCCCCAACTCGGCATTGGAGTTGGCCGCCGGTTGGAGGAGGTCTCCTTCTCCAACTCGGTTTCCCTCTTTTCCTCCTCTTTCCACTTTCCAAAAACTTGCCGTTTGACTTTCAAACTAGCCGTTTGACTTTTCAATTTAGGATTTAAATAAACCCTTTATTTTGGACAGCGAGAACACTTAGTACATGATGCAATCATTCCAACATGCAATGACACATTCATGTACCCCTTCCCCTCCGGAGTGCCGGACAATCCGGAACCTTCTAGAATATCCCCGATGAAAACACCGGAATCATTCCCGAACTCCGAAATGGGACTTTCCTTATATGAATATTATTCTCCGGACCATTCCGGATCACCTCGTGATATCCCGGATCCCATCCGAGACTCCGAACAACATTCGGTCTCTTTCTCATAATACCATAACTACTCAAACAACGTCGAATCCTTAAGTGTGTCTCCCTACGGTTCGTGAATTATGCGGACATGATCGAGACACTTCTCCGAACAATAACCAATAGAGGAATCTGGAAATTCATATGGCTCCCACATATTTCTACGATTACTTTGCGATCGAATGAACCACTTACATACGATACCAATTTCCCTTTGTCTCACGATATGTTACTTATCCGAGGTTATGATCGTCGGTATCTCTGCATACCTAGTTCAACCTCGTTACTGATAAGTACTCTTTTCTCGTTCCCGTGATATGTGATCCCTTGTGAGCCAGTCACATGCTTGCAAGCTAATTGGATGACATTCCACCGAGAGGGCCCAGAGTATATCTATCCGTCATATGGATGGACAAATCCCACTCTTGATCCATGTGTTTCAACCAATACTTTCCGAACACTCAATGCCACTTTTATAGCCACCCAGTTACGGTGTGGTGTTTGATGTCATCAAAGCATCCATCCGGCAAAGGTGATATGCATGATCTCATGGTCGAAGGAATTAGGTTACTATGTATCAGAAAGCATATAGCAATTGAACTATTGAAATGACTTGATCTTTATGCTACGCTTATCTATAGGAGTATGTCCATCACATCATTCTCCTAATGATATGATCCTGTTGTTAATAACATCTCTATGTTCATGATCAGGAAACCATGATCATATATTAACCAACAAGCTAGTTTAACAAGAGGCTTTACTAGGGACTCTTATTTTAGTTTACAAATCACACAAGTATTAATGTTTCCGGTTAATACAATTATAGCATGGTATGTAAACATTTATCATAAGTGTGAAGATATGATAATAACCTACTTTATTATTGCCTCTTGGGCATATCTCCAACACTATATCCATAAGTTGTGCAGCGTGTGCCTAGGTCACGGGAATATCACTTATCGAATTGAGTAAAAGAGCACTTTTCGGTAATGAGGTTGAACCCGACATGGTGATGTCATTGATCAAGCCTCGGACAATGCAAGTATCTGATACGTCATAAACGTATCTATAATTTTTGATGTTCATGCTTGTTTAGTATCTACTTTGCTTTGCTTTGTCTATACTTTGAGGTATTTTTATATGTTATCTGGGACTAACCTATTAACAAGATGCCACAGTGCCAATTGTCTGTTTTCTTCTGTTTTTGGTTCCAAAAAAGGCAGAAAATCAATATTCTTAGAATTGGACGGGACAAAAGCCAAATTCAATATTTTACCATGGGGAACACGGAGCCAGAAGACGAGGCAGAGAAGGGCCTCGAGGGGCCACACCCCCTGGCTGCACGTCCAGGCCTGGCATGCGCCTAGGGGGGTGCAGCCGCCTCGGGCACCCCCTCGGTCTCCCTCTTCGCCTATAACAAGCCCCCGATACCAAAACCCTAAGTACCCGATCAATCTTCCACGAAACAGTCCGTAGCCGCCGCCACCATCGTCCCTAGATCGGGGGATCTGAAGCTCTTCCCGGCACCCTGCCGGAGTGGAGAGATCATCCCGAAGGCCTTGTTCATCACCATGCCAGCCTCTGGTATGAAGCGTGAGTAGTTCCACCTTGGACTACGGGTCCATGTAGTAGCTAGATGGTTGTTTCTCCTCCTTTGTGCTACCATGTTTACATCTTGTGAGCTCCGTTCATGATCAAGATCATCTATTTGTAATCATGCATGTTGTGTTTGCGGGGATCCGATGGATATTGAGATTACTATATAAGATTGGTTAATGATTCTATCTTATTGATTCTATCATGTATGTGTTGTTTGTGATCTTGCATTCTCTCCGTTTCTAGTAGCTATCTTGGACAAGTAGATGCTAGTTACTCCAAGAGGGAGTATTTATGCTCGATAGTGGGTTCATGCCTCTATTTAATCTGGTAAGTGATAGAAATCTCTAAGGTTGTAGATGTGTTGTTGCTACTAGGGAGAAAACAACGATCTTTTGTTCATGGAACAAGTGGATTGTTTAACTTACACACTTTGCTTAAAGCAGTTATCCGTTGCTTGCAACTTAATACTGGAGGGGGTTCAGATGATAACTTGAAGGTGGATTACTAGTCATAGATGCAGTTAGATGGAGGTTTATGTATCTTGTTGTATTGCCCAATCAAATCTCATAGGATCATGAATGTCTAGTATTTTTTTTGTTATGTCTTGCTCTGTCCTGTCAATTGCCCCGCTGTAATTTGTTTACCCAGTATGCCATGTTGTTTATCTTAAGGAGAACACCTCTAGTGAACTATGGACCTCGGTCCAATCTTTACCATTGATACATCTTCCACTGTTACTGTTTACTTTCTACAAACCACTATTACCTTCCACACCATACAGTTAATCCTTTGTTTTCAGCAAACCGGTGAGATTGACAACCTCACTGTTCGTTAGGGCAAAGTCTTGAGTTTGTGTTGTGTAGATTTCCAGTTGCTACAACACCTTTGAGTCGTTTCCTTCCTCCTACTGGTTCGATAACCTTGGTTTCTTACTGAGGGAAAAACTTACTATTGTACTCATCATACCTTCCTCTTGGGGTCTCCCAACGAAGCTCTACAGTGATCTGAGCCGCATCAAGCTGTTTTCTGGCGCCGTTGCCGAGTAGTCTAAGGACGGCTTCACAAGGGGAGTCCTTCACAACCTTTTTCTTTACTTTGTTTTTGTTTTGATTAGTTTCTTTTGCCTTGTTTTGTTTGCCTCTTTTTATCAAAAACTCCAAAAAATAGTTTCGTTTGGTTTGCCTTTTCTTATCAAAAACACAAAAAAATAGTTCCTACCCTAGTTGTCACCTTGCTCGAGCTCACCATGTTGATCCCCAAGTTCAGCCTAAAAGACCTTTCAATAGGTAGTGGATCCATAATTGGGAAAGAAAATATTGAAGAATTCTTTAATCATGTTAGCAAACATGAGGATATTGAGGATAGATCCTTAGCAGAACTTGCTCCTAATTATGAAATTGCTACAGCTTCTTTAGTTCATATGTTGAAGGCTAGGTTTGTTAACCTTAACCCCATGATGCAAATTTTGTTTCTTAAACTAAAAGAAGAAGAGGATGCTGAAAAGAGAGATTTTATCCTAGAAACTTTTACTAAAAGAGTTCAATGATGTTGCTAAGGAAGCCAAAAAGGTCTTTGAATGTTTTAATATGCTAGAATAATGTGTAGATGTTATGATCACTTTAGAAAAGTTGGATAAAACCAAACCCAGTGGAGAGGAAATTAAGATACCCATACCCTTTAAACTTGTAGGAATGCATGAGGCCTTAGAAAAGAATTTTGATTGGATTGTTCCTGAAAATCCATTTGATGAAAGTAGTGAACCTAAGAGAGATGAAGGATCCTCTAAAACTCATTTTCCTAGTTGAAGAGATTTTGAGTATTGATCTTAATGCTTCTTCATTTGAAAATACTTGATTCTTGCTTCTTGTGCCTAACTTAAAGGCGTTAAAGAAAAGTACTTCCTGGGAGATAACCAATAGTTTTCTCGAGTCTTGGAAGTTATTACTTCTGTAATAACCTCTCCTTATCCTTTTTATTTGATTTTTGTGCCAAGAATAACCTCTAATGAGAGGGAAGTAAGATTTGGGGAGTTGTTGTCCCAAAAAAAAATTGTGCTCCACTGTAAAAATTCGTGTAAAATCTCTGAAAGTCGTATTGAGATGTAATTTTCTAAATAAATCCCCCAGGTTGTTAGATAACTTTTGTTAGTTCGACACTTTTTTAGTTGACTAACAGAAGGTTTTTGAAAAAATTGGTTCTACCTGCTGGTCTGTTTTGACAGATTTCTGCCATTATTTGCATTTGCTTCTTATTGATTTCTTTTTGGGTTCTATTTGGAAAATTGAGATTTTTGAGGGAATTGCTGCAGTATCTTGTGTCTTTAGTGAAAGTTTTGCTGTTTTAAAACTAAAACCCAAAGGTCTATTATCTTTTGAATGCACTAATATTGCTAATGAAGATTGTGTGAAGTTTTGTATGAAGGAAAACTTTCAGGTGTAAGGAAAAAATGATGTAATGAGATGAAGAATGGACAAAAGCTCAAGCTGGGGATAACACCCCGTGGTACCCATATTCAAGAGGTACAAGCGTCAAAGCTTGGGATGCCCAAGGCATCCCCTTCTTCAACAATAAAAAACTCAGGTCTTCCTAGACACTTCGTTTTTATTGTTTCATGCACTGTTGTGTTGTTCTTGGAGCGTCTTACTTTTAGTTTTTGGTTTTTGTTTGCTTAGTTTGTTTGAATAAAGTAGTTTGGACCCTGTTTTCGCTGTGTTGTTTCAAATAAGTTGATTGGTGTTCGAAAGGAGTAGGAAGTTCTTGCTTTAGTAGTACAAGAGGAGCTTGCTTTGACTGTGACTTAGACTTTATCATGTCATGCTAGGTGTTTTTTTAACCTTATTCTTAGTGATTATTGTTGTAGCATGACTTGTTCCAAACAATTAGGATTGCTTAATGTGCCTTGAAAGAATCATGCGTTGTTTTACATACAAAAGCATAATATTGTGGTATTCTCCTTTGATGCTTTGTTTGGGTTGACTTGGCACATGCTCACACCATGTCATGACTATAAACAGGTCACCTTAGCCTCTATGATCATTTAGTTTTTGACTTGTAGTACCACTTTATGCTTTGATTAGTAATGTTTTGTCGCTTTGCATGATTATGGCCATTATTGCTCTTTTAGTTGGTCGCTCCTAGTCTTTTGCTAGCCTCCACTTGTATGAGTAAGCTCTACTCATGCATACAAATCCCAAGAAACCAAGTTATTCCAAAGTGTCCACTATAAATTCCTATGCATGGTGTGTTACACCATTCCAGGTATATTCTTGTTTCATCTACCTTCCAATTAAAAAGTCATTTTGTTATGTAAAAATTAGTGATTAAAGCTCTCACAAACTTGATGGCACACTTTATATTTCTTGACCCTAAATAAACTTGAATGATTGTGTCATCTATGTTGTATATGCTTGCACTTATACGTTGGAATTAGCAGAACCATGTTGTCATGGGGAACACTTTCAAAATTGCACTTGTACATTGTACCTAGTTGATATCATGCTCTTTTATTTATGAATGTAGTCAGTGTGAAATGAAAGGGGAGCTTGTAAGTCCATGGAGTTATGTATGTGTGTTAGAGAAACGCCTGGGACACTAGCCTAAGCCATGCCTAATCATGGTGAAAACTTGCAGCATCACCATAGTGAGCAATCTATGAAGCATTCTTCTTATAAAAAAGATAGAAAAAGAGATTGAGAAAAAAATATGAGAAAAGAGGAAAGAAAGAAAAAAGCATCATTTTCCCATGGTAAATAAGAAGATTGCTGAGATGCTCATTGTCTGTTTGCCTTGTCATTTTGATTATGGGATAACTCCTGTATCATGTGCAAGGGGTACCGCCTTGGCGGTTCTTTATGATACACATGTACTTACTATGACAAGAACTTACCGGTAACTAAACTTGAGAAGCATGAGGAGCGGCCCTCGTATTCAAGGGACATGAGATTGCCAACTTATACTTTATCAAGCGTATACTCCATAGTTTGTTCACTTTAACCTTAATCACTTCAAGATGCTTATGATAGGGGCAATGAGAGCTGAAAGCTAACAAGTACCATAATTTTTGGAAGATCTTTACGAGACTTGAAATCTCTGCTTTCCTTTATGAAGGGCCTTTCTTCCACTATTATATTGAGTCTCCACCTTCTATCCTTAGGCACCAATTAACAGAGCATAATTGTCATTCTTAGTTCTATGTGCATTGTCCCAAAACTTATTGATTGATGCATATTGTTGATATTGCTTGTTCTTGAACTATTTGTATCTAGTCACTCTTATGAACTTTGAAGGTGTCCTATGCATTTATTTGCTACTCCATGAGGGACAAGCTGAATGCCACTATGCTATGTTTTCTATATGTAAAACAAACAAACGTCTTTCAATGCATTATTATTCATGATCTTTGTTTGTAACCTTTCATGTTTCATGCTTAGTTACTTTGTCTTATTGTTAGAACTTATTCTTTCATGCTCATGTTTAGAGTACTTTGATCCCAGCTTTCAATGCTTGCAAATGGTTTGATCTTGATTTTGATGGTGCATGTCACCTCAAAAATTATTCTTTTTATCACTTACCTACTCGAGGATGAGCAGGAGTTAAGCTAGGGGATGCTTGATACGTCATAAACATATCTATAATTTTTGATGTTCCATGCTTGTTTAGTATCTACTTTGCTTTGCTTTGTCTACACTTTGAGGTATTTTTATATGTTTTCTGGGACTAACCTATTAACAAGATTCCACAGTGCCAATTGTCTGTTTTCTTCTGTTTTTGGTTCCAGAAAAGGCAAAAAATCAATATTCTCAGAATTGGACAGGACAAAAGCCAAAGTCAATATTTTACCGTGGGGAACACGGAGCCATAAGACGATACGGAGAAGGGCCTCAAGGGGGCCACACCCCCTGGTCGTGCGGCCTGGCTTGGCCCACGCCTGGGGGGTGCAACAGCCTCGGGCACCCCCTCGGCCTCCCTCTTCGCCTATAAGAAGTTCCCAATACCAAAACCCTAAGTACCCGATCAATCTTCCATGAAACAGTCTGTAGCCGCCGCCACCATCGTCCCTAGATCGGGGGGTCTGAAGCTCTTCTCGTCACCCTACCGGAGTGGAGGGATCATCCCGAAGGCCTTCTTTCATCACCATGCCAACCTCCGGTATGAAGCATGAGTAGTTCCACCTTGGACTATGGGTCCGTGTAGTAGATAGATGGTTGTTTCTCCTCCTTTGTGCTTCCATGTTTAGATCTTGTGAGCTTCGTTCATGATCAAGATCATCTATTTGTAATGATGCATGTTGAGTTTGCGGGGATCCGATGGATATTGAGATTACTATGTAAGATTGGTTAATGATTCTATCTTATTGATTCTATCATGTTTGTGTTTGAAAGAACATGGGGGCCCCCATTGTGTGGTTTTGGTAATTAATGAAAATCTTTATGGACTAATTTGTGTATTAAGTTGCACTTGTAGGATTTGTCCATTGGCATCGCTTGAAGTATGTATTGGCTTTAAGGTCGATGAAATGAGAAGAAGATGTGTTGTGCAAGCTCAAAATGCACCATCTATAGTAGATCTCATGTTTGATGCTTGCCATCCTCGAGGATCATGGATCGATGATGAGGAATCAAGAAAGGCCTTCCATCTTTAGAAGGTCAAGTTCGTCTACATCAAGCTCAAGTGGAATGCTCAAGGCAAAGGTATAATCTTGATAGGTTTTCCCTTTTGCCGGTCTCATGTTGTTAGTGGGAGACTGGGTTTAGGATAGGTAGCCGTACTATCAAAAGGGGCTATCGTATGAGTAACTCGATCATATCGTTCAGAGAGAGCTCAAACCTTTGCATACTTGCATCATCGTATTTGGTTGTTATTTGGTCTTATCCATGTGCGGATATAGAGATTGTGTTAATATCCATAACAAGCTCTTGTTCATCAAAATCGGATCTTCCTTTTGTATCTTGTTGCGATTTTGATCTTGGTGGCTTTTCGGTTTCTCACCAAGTGAGGTATCTCACATTATTCTACTTGATACTTTCTCACTTAGAATCGGGTTGATCGGAGTTACCAATCAAAAGTTATAGCCGTTTGAATATCTGCCGATTCTGGTTGAAAAAGAAAAGGGAAAAGATATTTTCTGGGCTGTCCGGTACTACCGGGCCCAGTATCGTACACGTCTGAACCAGCTCGCTCCCCTTCTGGCCCACGCGGTAGTGGGTGACGGTGCTACCGGTCCATCACGGTACTACCGCCCGGGCGGGCCAGTAGTACCGGCCTAGCTCCAGGCCGCACAACGCCGCCTTGCTGCCTTGCTTGCTCGCGTCTTCTTGCCACCGCCGCTTGGGCCTCGCGTGCGCCCGCAGCCCAGCTCGCACGCAGCCGCCGCTCGCGCTCCCGCCTTGCGCACTGTGCTCGCCCGCTCTGATCTCGCTCGCGAGCTGCCACACGCTGCCGCTGTTTCTCCTGGGCCACGCTCGCCCTCGCTGCCTCGCTTCCGACCCAGCTAGCCTAGCTCTCGCGCGCGCTGGTCGTTCGCTTGCCTCGCGCTCGATTCCCTGGCATTGTTTCCCTTGCCGCCTCGCTGTGTTGACCCGCGCTATTGGGTGCGTCGCTCGCCTGGGCGATAGTACCGCCTGTGGCCGGTACTACCGGCCCAGGTCGGTTTTCTGGTCCTAACGGGCAGAAATTAAATGGCCCTATATATTATCCCTGACTCTCTTTTATTTGGTTGTTTTTCTTTTTTCCTCTATTTTGCCCAAGCATTGCCCATTGTTCTTATTCTCTCTATCTTGATTAATCTCTTCCCCTCCAATGATTCTTGCCCATATTTGAGTGGAAGAGAGAGGAGATCTAGATCCACGTTTGGACCAAACCAAAACATCTCTTTGTGAGTGTATCTTTGGGATCTAGATTTTGAGGGATTTTGTGTCCCTCTTTGTGTTCTTACTCTCTTGTTCCACCAATAGCTTTAGTAGCTTTGTTGGAACTTGAGAGTGAGGGATTGGAGCATCTTTGTGGTGTTCTTGCCTCTTGCATTTGGTGCATCGGTTTGAGTTCTCCTCGGAGGATTTGGTGAGTGAAAGTTGAGAAGCTTTTTACTCTTGGGTTCTTGGAACCCTGTATGGTTTGTTGGTGTTGCAGGTTGTGGCCTTGGTGTCGTTTGTTGGGAGCCTCCAATTATGTTGTGGAGAAGTGCCCCAACCTTGTGAGAGGTTCTGGTTTGCCACCGACAAGTGCACCGATAGTGGAAGTGTGGATCGATCCCGTTGGGGTGAGATTCGCCGGAGAATAAGGGAGGCCTTTTGTGGCGTAGGTGGTTAGATACCACCCCCTCTCCAAACGAGACGTACTCCATTTTGGGAGGAACTCGGTAAAATATCATCGTCCCCGCGTTCCTCGGTTATCTCTATACATGAGCTCTTACTTATGTGTAGGGTTCGCGGCATAGAAAACAAAAAAAATTCTACGATGTGAACTATATACCAAGATCTATCTACTAGATACAAACAACGGGCGGATGTATATCCGTAGAGAACATACCCTTGAAGACCGACAAAGCTTAACGAGTTCAACTCGTGGTTGATGTAGACGATCTCTTGCCGATCTCAAGATCAAGAGGAAGTCCTAGCGCCGCAAATCAGCAGCGCATCCGTGCTCGCATGTAACACCCTCAGAATCGACCCTATGCAAGTTTTAGCGAAACCCGCCAAACCTGCATAGAAACGATTCAAAGGTGCCCACCAGGCACTTTCGTGCGGGTGGAAAACGAAGTAATAACATTACACAACAGTCCTCGATGGGACCCACAGCACAGATATATATAACAGCGACTCAATGAGTCAAGAATACAGATATAATATACAAAGATCCAAAACACCTTGAAAATGATAGAGCATCCGACTACGGACAAGATGCAAATGGGGCTAAGAGCCCTGAAGAATAACCAATGGCGTCCATAACCCTGCCCAGGCCAAGCCGGAAGGGTAACCCTGCTAACGACGTCGATCTCAAAATCTGCTTAAACAAAAGGGGTGCCGACAAAGGGCAAAGGAAAAAGAGAGAGCGGTCAGTACTAAGGCCAGTACACGGCGAGACTAGAATTCGGCGGTCCTCGCCTACATAGGTATGGTGGAATGAAGCGGCAGCGGCAGCATGCACTAAACAACCTATAGAGACTCGATACGCCTGGCGGCTATCAGAGAGGGATAAGAAAGACCTATTCGGAACCAACCTGATGCTACCACCAAACAAACCCATCCTGGGGTTTCCCCCTCGAGACCAAACGAGGAAGTCAACCGAGGAACTCACACAGTTGGCAGTTTTAATTATTCAGTTTTCGTTGCGGCAATTACTAGTCAAATTTAGATAATCATCCTGATAAAATAAGCAGTGGGCCATTTTAGTTAACCATTCCATTGTAGTTGCGGCACTTACTAGTCAGATACAAATAGCATGAGATATCCCAAAACCCAGCAGTTGTTGGTACTTTTATTTAGCCATTCCGTTGTAGTTGCAATACTTACTAGTCAGGTACAATGGTCGCAAGCGACAAATCAAGCAAGCAATTGTTGGCCGTTTTATTTAGCCATTCCATTATAGTGAAGCTGATTACTAGTCATTATAGAGTCAAATTTATAGCACTACTTTAGTTATGCTTGTCTATGATCGAGATACTGTGCTCCAAGTCGTCCATAACCGCGGACACGGCTTTCAGAAAGTTTTAACCCGGCCGGGGTGCACAAATAGCAACACACACTCGATCAACCTCGGAAAAACCAAATCAAAACCCAACGAGGCTTTCACGACAAAGCAACCACAAGATTCAGAAATATTTCAGGGGGCCACCCCTTGGAGTACACCCGCAACGAAGTAAGCTAGCTCCGAGACGGACCCGAGGTTTGTGGGGCCGGCTGTAAACGACTGGGAACCCGAAAACTCGGGGTGTCGATACCGCGAAAACGGGTCACAATTCCTAAACAGTACAGTGTGCTCCTCGCACAATCGTAAATAAAGCAGTAAAGCATGGCATAAGTACAGGATCGTAAATAAAACCTCAAACTAGTTTGTGGCCCCAAGAAATAAGACTGAATCAAGCTCTGGCTAAGGGAGGTCCCATAAGCCTCCCGGATGTGGATAGCGCGATAAATCAAGGAACAGGTATCAAGTACTCGGGGTCCTACGGGACACAAGTGGGCGGTCGGAAACCAAATATTATCTATCACCCACCGATGCCTCTGCTTACTTACTTCAATTTTAGTTGTTAAACAATAATTAAAGTGAGCAATAAATAAAGCCATAACCGTCTCCAACATTAAACATGCGGCAATGCTCCAACAACTGTGGTACTTGACGACACGCGACAGCACTTGAGCAAGCGACTACAACGCGCAAGTCCAACTATCTACCAAACAACAGGTAATAGGATGTGTCCAAGGTAATATATGGCTGCAAGGGATATCACGGGTACGAAAACTAGAGCATCGCAACACAGATAGCAATAGATCAACATGAGGGAATAAATACTATAAAAGTAAGATAGGTAGAAAGGGGGGAGATGCTCGCCTGGAAAACATTGTCGAAGGTTCAACCGAAGGTCGGGTCGACACTCGCATCAACTCGACGGCCTTATCCGCGAAGAACCAAAACACTAGAATAAACACCGGATGCAATATTTAATACAACGGCAGAAGATCGGCATGATGCATGTATGATGCATGACATGGCAAAGATTAAGCGGAACCGGGGTCCCGACAGATAATTAAATGGTTCATGTTATTAAACTACCCCGCAATTTAAATGTTGCATTAACAGGGCAAAAGATAGCACCGGTTTGCTACACAGATTTAAATGAGGCCAATATGAGACTAGATTTGCCCGCATATGGGCCCCATATTTAATTATTAGGTGAATCGGCATAAGGCCCCCAAACCACACAAATATGCATGCGAGTATGACAATTTAATATGCAACAGGTTTTATGTTTAGCATTTATAAAAATAGGGGTTCGGATAAGGGTCACACATTGGGTCTCGGCGATCTTGGGGTTCCGGGGTTCGGGGTTGGTCTCAGGGTTCAGGGCTCGACGGCTCGTCTCGGCAGAACATTCTCGAGCAACGGGTAGATCTTGTCGCATCCGGGTTCTCGGCGAGCGCGGCGTCCGGGAAGGAGAGCTTGTCGTTCAGGGTCTCGGTGTCCGGGGTGAAGTACTCGGCGTCCTCGAGGGAGTACTTGGCGTATTCGAGGGGGAACTTGAAGCCCGCGATGGAGATCTTGCCGGTCCATGACGAAGATCTTGGAATAGGGCGCCGTTTGGGTTCGGTGTCGATCTTGCACAGTTTCCGGGTCTTGACTCGTGTCGGTCTAGTCGTTAGCCGAACTTGGCATCATGGCGGTTACTTCTCGTGGCGTCGGTCTTGTAGTCCGAGAGGGCGGAGGACGCCGTGATCGGTCTTCAAGGGTCCGAAAGGCGATCTTGGTGTTCCGGCCATCTTCGGTCCTCGGATCCGAGAGGGTTCGGGGTCTTGACGGGGTTCGGTCTTCGGACGTCGGGATCGGGGCCTTTGGTCCGTGAAGTTCTTGTTGTTTCCGCTTCGAGAAGATCTTGTCGGTGCCGGTACGGGGGTCTCCGCATCGAAGATCTTGGCGACCTTGGGGTTTCGAGGGTTGATGTGGCGAGACGGGCTTGTGCTTCGGGTGGCGCCACATCACTATCCCCATCACACCGACCTTCTGTGGCTGTCACAGCGTCAACACCTCACCTCGAACACAAACCAACACAGCCAAAACGTTCCTGTCTCGAGTGGCACTTGCTGGATGGGGCCGAGGCGAGGCCGACGTGGGCCGGGGCCGAGCAGAGGACGGCACACGCGACGATGGCGGGGTCGGCCGGAGGCGGCGAGCCAGGGCGCGAGGGCAGGCAGGCTGCAGCGCCGGGGAGGGCGAGGCCGGCGGGCGAGCTCGGAGGGGGGCCCGCGCGGCGGCGGAGGGCGGGCGGTTGCAGCGGGAGGCGGGCCTGGGGAGGCGCGCCTGGGGGCGGCCGGAGGAGCTCCGTGGCGCGGCGGGGTCGACGTGCTGGCGGCGGAGGGGGGGTTCGACGGAGGAGCGGGGCGGAGGACGAGGCGGTGCGGCCGCGCCGGCGGGCGGCGGTCTCGCAGGGGGCGCGGGGGCGCCGTCGGGAGGAGAGCCAGAGGAGGGAGCAGGAGGTGGGCAAGCGCGGCGGCCGGTGGCGGTTGTGGCCGGAGGAGGCCGGCGCGGACCGGCGCGGGGCATGGGAGCGAGGCCGCGCGCTGGGCGGTGGGGTTGGCCGGGGAGGGGAGAGATGGTGGCGCGGGCGAGGAGGTGCGGCGGAAGGGGCGGCGCGGCTCGGCCGGGGAAGGGGAGGCGGAGCGGCGCCGGGGAAGGGAGGAAGCAGGCCGTGAGGGAGAGGGGACCGAGGAAGGAGGAGGGAAGGAGGAAGACGAGGGCGTGGGGGGTGGGAGGTGTGCGTGCGTGCGTGCGTGCTCTGCGTGTGTGCTGTGTGTGTGTGGCCCTGTGTGTGGCGTGGGTGAGAAGGGCTGAGAGGGAGAGAGAGGTGGGGGTGGCCAAGTGGCGGCATGGGATTGGGTAGAGGGGGGGAGAGGGTGAGGTGGCAGCGTGGGACTGGTCCGGGTGAGGTGGCCGGAGGGTGTGGGTAGATTAGGTTGGGTAGTTTTAGGATTTTAGGCGGACCGATTGTTTGGACTGGGGGTGGTCGTTCGGGTCGAATCGGCCCGTTTGACTGCCCCTACTAAAAATAATTCAGAATTTTATTTATTTTAAATGCACCGTTTGCAGACCGATAGTAGACAAAACAAAGTATTCCGGCGACCCGGGTTTGCGTTTGAATAAAGATGGGGCGTTTAGAAAACAAAACTAGACTTTTCAAAAATAGTTTTATGCGAACAGATGCAAGATGATGACGATGCTCAAATGCAATGTGGCATGATGACATGAGCATGCGGTCATGATGATGCAATGCACAAAAACAACGCGATTTTCTAGTAGTGGTTTTGCGGGATGCCACAATTCGACACCACTAACAATGGATCTCGCCCTCGAGATCCGCCTCATGGTACCGGAAGGAAGGTCGGTGATCTGCATCTTCTCGCTTCGTGTAGATCCTCGCGACACCACTAACAAGAGGTCGTTGTCCGTGATCGTCGAGGGAACACTCCGGAAACAAAAGGCCGAAGGTAGAGGTATCAACAAATAAAGCCACCTCTAGCTTCCGTGGACGGAGTAAAATTGCTGGATCCACTGATTCGATGTACAAGAGCTAATGATAAGAGTAGTCGGATGGTGATCAGTCCATCGCGCACCCAAACCATTACTCTGCACATGAATAGGCGGATTATGCAACCATCTCTCGGAATCAGACTGAAGATCTCGACAATCAAGGTTCGGAAACAAAGGAGTGATGCAGACTCTGCATCAGATCTGGCGTAGATGATGTCGTCGCGTCGGAAAACACCGGAAGGCACGAGAAGGAACAAAGGATGGTACCACCGTAGATGGTTTTCCTCAGGCAGCTTGAACACCGGATGGTAGAACACAGTTACCAAAGGAGGAAGCGAAACCCTAAAGATACGACGGAAAACCCAACCACGAGAAGTCCTGGACTCGAAGAAAGAGAAGAGAGCGGATTCAAAACACGTAGAGGTAAGAGGAGAATAGCAGAGGGGTAAGGAGTAAAATCAGACCTAATCAGAACTATCCAACCGTTTTTGCAAAAATAGTTTTGACATTCTACTTCGGCCGTTAGCTAGGTTATCCTACAGGCTGGACTTGTGGGGTATCGCAACTGCTGTGCTCTGATACCACTCTGTAACACCCTCAGAATCGACCCTATGCAAGTTTTAGCGAAACCCGCCAAACCTGCATAGAAACGATTCAAAGGTGCCCACCAGGCACTTTCGTGCGGGTGGAAAACGAAGTAATAACATTACACAACAGTCCTCGATGGGACCCATAGCACAGATATATATAACAGCGACTCAATGAGTCAAGAATACAGATATAATATACAAAGATCCAAAACACCTTGAAAATGATAGAGCGTCCGACTACGGACAAGATGCAAATGGGGCTAAGAGCCCTGAAGAATAACCAATGGCGTCCATAACCCTGCCCAGGCCAAGCCGGAAGGGTAACCCTGCTAACGACGTCGATCTCAAAATCTGCTTAAACAAAAGGGGTGCCGACAAAGGGCAAAGGAAAAAGAGAGAGCGGTCAGTACTGAGGCCAGTACACGGCGAGACTAGAATTCGGCGGTCCTCGCCTACATAGGTATGGTGGAATGAAGCGGCAGCGGCAGCATGCACTAAACAACCTATAGAGACTCGATACGCCTGGCGGCTATCAGAGAGGGATAAGAAAGACCTATTCGGAACCAACCTGATGCTACCACCAAACAAACCCATCCTGGGGTTTCCCCCTCGAGACCAAACGAGGAAGTCAACCGAGGAACTCACACAGTTGGCAGTTTTAATTATTCAGTTTTCGTTGCGGCAATTACTAGTCAAATTTAGATAATCATCCTGATAAAATAAGCAGTGGGCCATTTTAGTTAACCATTCCATTGTAGTTGCGGCACTTACTAGTCAGATACAAATAGCATGAGATATCCCAAAACCCAGCAGTTGTTGGTACTTTTATTTAGCCATTTCGTTGTAGTTGCAATACTTACTAGTCAGGTACAATGGTCGCAAGCGACAAATCAAGCAAGCAATTGTTGGCCGTTTTATTTAGCCATTCCATTATAGTGAAGCTGATTACTAGTCATTATAGAGTCAAATTTATAGCACTACTTTAGTTATGCTTGTCTATGATCGAGATACTGTGCTCCAAGTCGTCCATAACCGCGGACACGGCTTTCAGAAAGTTTTAACCCGGCCGGGGTGCACAAATAGCAACACACACTCGATCAACCTCGGAAAAACCAAATCAAAACCCAACGAGGCTTTCACGACAAAGCAAGCATAGGATTCAGAAATATTTCAGGGGGCCACCCCTTGGAGTACACCCGCAACGAAGTAAGCTAGCTCCGAGACGGACCCGAGGTTTGTGGGGCCGGATGTAAACGACTGGGAACCCGAAAACTCGGGGTGTCGATACCGCGAAAACGGGTCACAATTCCTAAACAGTACAGTGTGCTCCTCGCACAATCGTAAATAAAGCAGTAAAGCATGGCATAAGTACAGGATCGTAAATAAAACCTCAAACTAGTTTGTGGCCCCAAGAAATAAGACTGAATCAAGCTCTGGCTAAGGGGGGTCCCATAAGCCTCCCGGATGTGGATAGCGCGATAAATCAAGGAACAGGTATCAAGTACTCGGGGTCCTACGGGACACAAGTGGGCGGTCGGAAACCAAATATTATCTATCACCCACCGATGCCTCTGCTTACTTACTTCAATTTTAGTTGTTAAACAATAATTAAAGTAAGCAATAAATAAAGCCATAACCGTCTCCAACATTAAACATGCGGCAATGCTCCAACAACTGTGGTACTTGACGACACGCGACAGCACTTGAGAAGCGACTACAACGCGCAAGTCCAACTATCTACCAAACAACAGGTAATAGGATGTGTCCAAGGTAATATATGGCTGCAAGGGATATCACGGGTACGAAAACTAGAGCATCGCAACACAGATAGCAATAGATCAACATGAGGGAATAAATACTATAAAAGTAAGATAGGTAGAAAGGGGGGAGATGCTCGCCTGGAAAACATTGTCGAAGGTTCAACCGAAGGTCGGGTCAACACTCGCATCAACTCGACGGCCTTATCCGCGAAGAACCAAAACACTAGAATAAACACCGGATGCAATATTTAATACAACGGCAGAAGATCGGCATGATGCATGTATGATGCATGACATGGCAAAGATTAAGCGGAACCGGGGTCCCGACAGATAATTAAATGGTTCATGTTATTAAACTACCCCGCAATTTAAATGTTTCATTAACAGGGCAAAAGATAGCACCGGTTCGCTACACATATTTAAATGAGGCCAATATGAGACTAGATTTGCCCGCATATGGGCCCCATATTTAATTATTAGGTGAATCGGCATAAGGCCCCCAAACCACACAAATATGCATGCGAGTATGACAATTTAATATGCAACAGGTTTTATGTTTAGCATTTATAAAAATAGGGGTTCGGATAAGGGTCACACATTGGGTCTCGGCGATCTTGGGGTTCCGGGGTTCGGGGTTGGTCTCAGGGTTCAGGGCTCGACGGCTCGTCTCGGCAAAACATTCTCGAGCAACGGGTAGATCTTGTCGCATCCGGGTTCCCGGCGAGCGCGGCGTCCGGGAAGGAGAGCTTGTCGTTCAGGGTATCGGTGTCCGGGGTGAAGTACTCGGCATCCTCGAGGGAGTACTTGGCGTATTCGAGGGGGAACTTGAAGCCCGCGATGGAGATCTTGCCGGTCCATGACGAAGATCTTGGAATAGGGCGCCGTTTGGGTTTGGTGTCGATCTTGCACAGTTTTCGGGTCTCGACTCGTGTCGGTCTAGTCGTTAGCCTAACTTGGCATCGTGGCGGTTACTTCTCATGGCGTCGGTCTTGTAGTCCGAGAGGGCGGAGGACGCCGTGATCGGTCTTCAAGGGTCCGAAAGGCGATCTTGGTGTTCCGGCCATCTTCGGTCCTCGGATCCGAGAGGGTTCGGGGTCTTGACGGGGTTCGGTCTTCGGACGTCGGGATTGGGGCCTTTGGTCCGTGAAGTTCTTGTTGTTCCCGCTTCGAGAAGATCTTGTCGGTGCCGGTACGGGGGTCTCCGCATCAAAGATCTTGGCGACCTTGGGGTTTCGAGGGTTGATGTGGCAAGACGGGCTTGTGCTTCGGGTGGCGCCACATCACTATCCCCATCACACCGACCTTCTGTGGCTGTCACAGCGTCAACACCTCACCTCGAACACAAACCAACACAGCCAAAACGTTCCTGTCTCGAGTGGCACTTGCTGGATGGGGCCGAGGCGAGGCCGACGCGGGCTGGGGCCGAGCAGAGGACGGCACACGCGACGATGGCGGGGTCGGCCGGAGGCGGCGAGCCAGGGCGCGAGGGCAGGCAGGCTGCAGCGCCGGGGAGGGCGAGGCCGGCGGGCGAGCTCGGAGGGGGGCCCGCGCGGCGGCGGAGGACGGGCGGTTGCAGCGGGAGGCGGGCCTGGGGAGGCGCGCCTGGGGGCGGCCGGAGGAGCTCCGTGGCACGGCGGGGTCGACGTGCTGGCGGCGGAGGGGGGGTTCGACGGAGTAGCGGGGCGGAGGACGAGGCGGTGCGGCCGCGCCGGCGGGCGGCGGTCTCGCAGGCGGCGCGCGGGCGCCGTCGGGAGGAGAGCCAGAGGAGGGAGCAGGAGGTGGGCAAGCACGGCGGACGGTGGCGGTTGTGGCCGGAGGAGGCCGGCGCGGACCGGCGCGGGGCATGGGAGCGAGGCCGCGCGCTGGGCGGTGGGGTTGGCCGGGGCGGGGAGAGATGGTGGCGCGGGCGAGGAGGTGCGGCGGAAGGGGCGGCGCGGCTCGGCCGGGGAAGGGGAGGCGGAGCGGCGCCGGGGAAGGGAGGAAGCAGGCCATGAGGGAGAGGGGACCGAGGAAGGAGGAGGGAAAGAGGAAGACGAGCGCGTGGGGGGGTGGGAGGTGTGCGTGCGTGCGTGCGTGCTCTGCGTGTGCGCTGTGTGTGTGTGGCCCTGTGTGTGGCGTGGGTGAGAAGGGCTGAGAGGGAGAGAGAGGTGGGGGTGGCCAAGTGGCGGCATGGGATTGGGTAGAGGGGGGGAGAGGGTGAGGTGGCAGCGTGGGACTGGTCCGGGTGAGGTGGCCGGAGGGTGTGGGTAGATTAGGTTGGGTAGTTTTAGGATTTTAGGCGGACCGATTGTTTGGACTGGGGGTGGTCGTTCGGGTCGAATCGGCCCGTTCGACTGCCCCTACTAAAAATAATTCAGAATTTTATTTATTTTAAATGCACCGTTTGCAGACCGATAGTAGACAAAACAAAGTATTCCGGCGACCCGGGTTTGCGTTTGAATAAAGATGGGGCGTTTAGAAAACAAAACCAGACTTTTCAAAAATAGTTTTATGCGAACAGATGCAAGATGATGACGATGCTCAAATGCAATGTGGCATGATGACATGAGCATGCGGTCATGATGATGCAATGCACAAAAACAACGCGATTTTCTAGTAGTGGTTTTGCGGGATGCCACATCGCACACACGTTCGAGGCACCGAGCAACCTACGCCTCCTCGCTCCAGCGATGCAGCGGAAGCACAACTCTTTCTTGCCGAATAGCCACCGGGAACATGTATCTCGCTAGTCCAAGACCATGGGGGATAAATTCTAGAGGGGGAGAGAGATCCTTCACGAGGAGGCGTGAGAGACAAGTGAGGAGGGGGGCTCCTTTTATAGGAGGAGGGGGGGCACCCAAGGGGGTGGCCGCCGGCCATGGGGGCTTCCCCCTCCCCTCCATCATTCATGTGGGTGGACACTCCACTCACAAAATGCCCTTTAAAATCCCTCCACTCAAAAGTCCACTCAAATTCCCATTAAATTTCCACCAAATTTAATGCAAACTCTCATTAAATAAAACTCTTTTATTTTATTCAGAATTTTGTCAATTACTTTAATGACAAACATTCACAAATAACCCCTTGCTAGAATTCTATTTCACATGCATAACCACTTTATGCAATTTCACCCGAAAACCTGTTTCGGTATCTAGTGAAATAAATTCCTGCGCTTGTTCATTCTTTCGGCATGAAACATTTGCTCCAATTGGATGTCGGTGTCTCTTAAGTGTGTCACCCTACGGTTCGTGAATAATGCGGACATGATCGAGACCCCTCTCGGATCAATAATCAGAAGCGGGATCTGGAGACCCATACTGACTCCCACACATTCAACGATGACTTTCTTGTGATCGTCGGAACCTTTTACGCTAGTATCTTAATCCCTTTGTTTCACGATAT
This sequence comes from Avena sativa, assembly GCA_916181665.1. NCBI lineage: Eukaryota > Viridiplantae > Streptophyta > Magnoliopsida > Poales > Poaceae > Avena > Avena sativa. The sequence goes on from OV702284.1 coordinate 386,537,300, forward strand.
ATTACATGTCCGAGATTTGATCATCGGTATATCCATACCTAGTTTGATCTCGTTACCGACATGCACTCTTTTCTCGTTCCTGTGATATAACATTCTAGTGATCAAATCACTTGCTTGCAAGCTAATCAATGTGATATCACCGAGAGGGCCCAGAGTATATCTATCCGTCATCGGGATGAACAAATTCCACTCTCGATCCATGAGCCTCAACATAACACTTTATTAGTTCTGAATCCATCTTTATAATCACCCTGTTACGGTGTGACGTTTGATGTTATCAAGAAACTCTTCCGGTGTTAGTGATTGACATGATCTCATGGTCTAAGGATTAGGATCACTTCGTAAGTTGTTATAGCAATATAAACTCAATGACTTTGATCGTAATGCTATACTTCAGATGAATGTTCATCACACCATTACACTAATGTTGTGATCCCGTTATTAACAACATCCAATGTCCATGATCAGGAAACCTTGATCATCTTGTTAATCAACGAGCTAGTTTATGAGAGAGGCATAACTAGGAACTTTCTGTTTGTTTATTAAACACACATGTATTAACGTTTCCGTATTAATACAATTATAGCATGCAAAATAAACATCTATCATATACTTGGAATACACATAATAAACACTTTATTATTGCCTCTCAGGGCATATTCCCTTCAGTCTCCCACTTGCACTAGAGACAATAATCTAGTTACATAGTGATAAATCTAACACCCATTGAGTTCTGGTGTTGATCATGTTTTGCTCTAGGGAGAGTTTTAGTCAACGGATCTGCTACATTGAGATCTGTATGTACTTTACAAATCTTTATATCTCCATCCTTGACATGCTCGCGGATGGAGTGAAACCGGCGCTTAATATGCTTGGAATGCTTGTGAGACCTTGGCTCTTTGGCATTGGCAATGGCACCATTGTTGTCACAATAGATCACCATTGGGTCCAACGCGTTTACCACCACTCCTAGTTCGGATATGAACTCCTTCATCCAAACTGCTTCCTGAGCCGCTTCTGAAGTAGCAACATATTCGGCCTCCGTTGTTGATCCCGCTACCACAGGTTGTTTGGAGCTCCTCCAACTAACCGCTCCGCCATTCATGAGAAATACGTATCCGGATTGAGACTTAGAGTCATCCGGATCGGTGTCAAAGCTAGCGTCGACATAACACTTAGCGATGAGCTCTTCTTCACCTCCGTATACAAGAAACATATCCTTAGTTCTTCGTAAGTACTTAAGGATATTCTTGACCGCTATCCAGTGTTCCGAACCTGGATCCGATTGGTACCTACTAGTCAAACTAATAGCATGTGACACATCTGGTCTTGTACATAGCATGGCGTACATTATAGAGCCTATGGCTGAAGCATAGGGGACTTTGTCCATTATCTCTCTTTCTTCCGCCGAAGCCGGACTTTGAGTCTTACTCAATGTCTTGCCTTGCAACATAGGTAAGAACCCCTTCTTACTTCCGTCCATTTTAAACTTCTTTAAAATCTTATCAAGGTATGTACTTTGCGATAGCCCTATTAGGCGCCTAGATCTATCTCTATAGATCTTTATGCCTAATATGTATGACGCTTCACCTAGGTCCTTCATTGAAAATTTGCTGTTTAGATAACTTTGAACAGTGTTTAAAAGATCTATATCATTTCCGATCAATAATATGTCATCCACATATAATATCAGAAATGCCACATTGCTCCCACTCACTTTCTTGTAAATACAAGCTTCTCCATAAGTTTGGACAAATCCAAACTCTTTGATCACCTCATCAAAGCGGAGATTCCAACTTCGTGATGCTTGCTTCAATCCATAGATGGATCGCTGAAGCTTGCACACCTTGTTAGCATCCTTAGGATCGACAAAACCCTTTGGTTGTATCATATACAACTCTTCTTCAATATTACCATTGAGAAACGCGGTTTTGACATCCATCTGCCATATCTCATAATCGAAATATGCAGCAATTGCTAACATAATCCTAACTGACTTTAGCATCGCTACGGGAGAGAACGTCTCATCGTAGTTAACTCCTTGAATTTGTCGAAACCCCTTTGCGACAAGTCGAGCTTTATAGATGGTCACATTACCATCAGCATCAGTTTTCCTTTTGAAAATCCATTTGTTCTCCACGGCCTTTCGGTCATGAGGTAATTCCACCAAGTTCCAAACTTGATTTTCATACATGGATTCCATCTCGGATTTCATGGCTTCTAACCGTTTGTTGGAATCCGGGCTCATCATCGCTTCTTCATACGTCGCAGGGTCATCATTTTCATCAACCATGAAATTCATGACAGGATTTCCGTACAGCTCGGGAGCTGCACGCGTCCTGTTTGACCTGCGAGGTTTGGTAGTACTCTCTTTCGGAGTTTCATGATCATTATCATTAGTTCCCTCTTCAACAGGTGGAGCCAACTCCGGAACAACTTCCGGCGCTGCGCTACTCGCCATACTTTGAAGAGAAGGTTCCACAACCTCTTCGAGTTCTACCTTCCGACTACTCACACCTTTCGCGAGAAACTCTTTCTCTAGAAAGGATCCATTCTTGGCAACAAAAACCTTGCCCTCGGATCTTTGATAGAAGGAATACCCAATAGTTTCTTTAGGGTATCCTATGAAGACGCATTTTTCCGCTTTGGGTTCGAGTTTATCCGGTTGAAGTTTCTTCACATAAACATCGCATCCCCAAACTTTAAGAAATGACAGCTTAGGTTTGTTTCCAAACCACAATTCATACGGTGTCTTTTCAACGGATTTAGATGGTGCCCGATTTAAAGTGAATGCAGCAGTTTCTAGTGCATAACCCCAAAATGACAACGGCAAGTCCGTCAGAGACATCATAGATCGAACCATATCTAATAAAGTACGATTACGACGTTCCGACACACCATTTCGCTGTGGTGTTCCGGCAGGTGTGAGTTGTGAAACAATTCCACACTCTTTCATGTGAGTGCTAAACTCGTAACTTAGATACTCACCTCCACGGTCGGACCGTAGAAATTTGATCTTTCTATTATGATGATTTTCCACTTCATTCTGAAATTCCTTGAACTTTTTAAAGGTTTCAGACTTGTGTTTCATCAAGTAGATATAACCGTATCTACTCAAATCATCCGTGAAAGTAACAAAATAACGATATCCACCTCGCGCCGACACACTCATTGGACCACATACATCAGAATGTATGATTTCCAATAAATCTGTCGCCCGTTCCATTGAACCGGAAAACGGCGTTCTAGTCATCTTGCCCATAAGGCATGGCTCACATGTATCAAATGATTCATAATCAAGTGATTCCAAAAGTCCATCCGAATGGAGCTTCTTCATGCGTTTAACGCCAATATGACCTAGACGGCAGTGCCACATATATGCGGATATATCATCATTAAGTTTAATCCTTTTAGCATCAACATTATGAATATGTGTAACATTATCATCGAGATCTAATAGAAATAAACCATTCATCATCGGTACATGACCATAAAAGATTTCATTCATATAAATGGAACAACCATCGTTCTCGGATTTAAATGAGTAACCACTTCGCATCAAACACGATCCAGATACAATGTTCATGCTTAGTGCAGGCACCAGATAACATTTATTCAAGTTTATAACTAATCCCGACGGTAAGTGGAGAGGCAGCGTTTCGACGGCGATCACATCAACGCTTGATCCATTGCCGACACGCATCTTGACCTCACCCCTTGCTAGCGGTCGCTTGTTCCGCAGCCCCTGATTCGAGTTACAAATATTAGCAACTGAACCGATATCAAATACCCAGGTGCTACTGCGAGCACTAGTCAAGTACACATCAATAACATGTATATCATATATACCTTTGTTTGCCTTGCCGGCCTTCTTGTCTGCCAGATACTTGGGGCAGTTGCGCTTCCAGTGGCCAGTCCTCTTACAATAGTAGCACTCGGAATCAGACTTAGGTCCAACTCGGGGTTTCTTTTCAGGCGCGGCAACAGGCTTGCCGCCCTTACTTCCCTTCCGTTTTCCCTTCTTGTCTTTCTTGAAACTAGTGTTCCTATTGATCATCAACACTTGATGTTCCTTTTTGATCTCCACTTCTGCAGTTTTAAGCATTGACAGAAGCTCGGGGAGAGACTTCTTCATGCCTTGCATATTATAGTTCATCACGAAGCTCTTATAGCTAGGTGGCAGAGACTGCAGAACACGATGGATGCCTAAGTCAATGGGAATCGATATTCCCAAGGACACAAGCTTATAGGCGTAACCCGACATCTTGAGTACATGCTCACTAACGGAGCTGTGCTCTTCCATCATGCAGCTAAAGAACTTTTCTGAAGCGTTATAGCTCTCTACAGCAGCATGTGTGTCGAAAATCATTTTCAACTCACCCATTGTATCAAATGCATTGCCGTTTTCGAAACGCTTTCGAAGTTCCGGCTCTAGCCCATACAATATGCCGCAATGAACTAAGTTGTGGTCCTCCTGACGAGTCTGATAGACATTCTTCTCCTCGTCAGGGGCATCATCAAAAGGTGGGGGGCCTAACGACGCTTCTAGCACATATTGCTTTTGTGCAGCAGAGAGGAGAATCCTCAAATTCATGGCCCATTCGGTAAAGTTGCTACCGTTCGTTGCTAGTTTCTCTTTCTCCATGAACACATTGAAATTAAAAGCAGGTGGTGCCATCTACAACAGAATTTGTAAAGTTTAGACTAAGTGTATGATAGATTGAGTTCAACTAATCTATATTACGAATGAACTCCCACTCAAAAACGACATCCCTCGTGCCTTTTTGGTGATTACATGAACCAAATCCACTACACCAAGTCCGATCATCACGTGAGTCGGTATAGCTTCAAAGGCGAGCATCAAATGGGCATCATATCAACTATATGGCTCATGCTTAACCTTTCGGTCCGTGTTCCGAGGCCATGTCTGTACATGCTAGGCTCGCCAAGTTAGAACCTTAGTATTCGCGTGTGTAACTGTTTTACACCCGAAATATGGTCGTGGATCCAAGAACACCCGATCATCACGTGATGTCTTGGAGCGACGAAAACATAATCGGTGCATACTAAAGGAAGAACACATTCTTATCTTGATATTTAAATGAGGGATCATCTTATTATGCTAACAAAGCACTAAACAAGCAATATAAGATGCTATCAAACATCATATGTTTATTAGTGAAATTATATGGTTCCCGCAGATGATCTCTATCATGTGCATCGTGGTATGATCACTATCATACCTATATGTGTAAATCCAAGGTCTATGGATTTTACACGCTATGTGTGTTGTAAGAGTATCATCTCATACTTCTACTTACGACACTACCATATCATAACACTAGCCCAGCAACAATCTAAACTAGACGCCTCTAATTTATCCATTGCAAGTTTTATGTGGCTTAGGGATTTCGAGATAGAACCGTTCTTACCTACGAACATGAACCACAACGAGGATAATCAAATTGTTGACAACTCGCTTGCAAAATAGATATTGACTATAGTAGGAGAGACAGACACCCGCTAGCCACTTATGCAAACTAGTTGCATGTCAAGCGTGGAACAGGTCTCATGTGCGAGGACATGTAAAGTTTGTCCGGGCCGCTTCATCCCACTATGCCACCAATATACAAAATTACAACAAAGGAGCAACAACATGATCATCATCGCCCACATACTCATATGTGTACTACCCGTGTAAAGTATCTACGCATAGATCCGGCTCTGATACCACTGTAGGGTTCGCAGCATAGAAAACAAAAAAAATTCTACGATGTGAACTATATACCAAGATCTATCTACTAGATACAAACAACGGGCGGATGTATATCCGTAGAGAACATACCCTTGAAGACCGACAAAGCTTAACGAGTTCAACTCGTGGTTGATGTAGACGATCTCTTGCCGATCTCAAGATCAAGAGGAAGTCCTAGCGCCGCAAATCAGCAGCGCATCCGTGCTCGCACACACGTTCGAGGCACCGAGCAACCTCCGCCTCCTCGCTCCAGCGATGCAGCGGAAGCACAACTCTTTCTTGCCGAATAGCCACCGGGAACATGTATCTCGCTAGTCCGAGACCATGGGGGATAAATTCTAGAGGGGGAGAGAGATCCTTCACGAGGAGGTGTGAGAGACAAGTGAGGAGGGGGGATCCTTTTATAGGAGGAGGGGGGGCACCCAAGGGGGTGGCCGCCGGCCATGGGGTATGCCCCCTCCCCTCCTTCATTCATGTGGGTGGACACTCCACTCACAAAATTCCCTTTAAAATCCCTCCACTCAAAAGTCCACTCAAATTCCCATTAAATTTCCACCAAATTTAATGCAAACTCTCATTAAATAAAACTCTTTTATTTTATTCAGAATTTTGTCAATTACTTTAATGACAAACATTCACAAATACCCCCTTGCTAGAATTCTATTTCACATGCATAACCACTTTATGCAATTTCACCCGAAAACCTGTTTCGGTATCTAGTGAAATAAATTCCTGCGCTTGTTCAATCTTTCGGCATGAAACATTTGCTCCAATTGGATGTCGGTGTCTCTTAAGTGTGTCACCCTACGGTTCGTGAATAATGCGGACATGATCGAGACCCCTCTCGGATCAATAATCAGAAGCGGGATCTGGAGACCCATACTGACTCCCACACATTCAACGATGACTTTCTTGTGATCGTCGGAACCTTTTACGGTAGTATCTTAATCCCTTTGTTTCATGATATATTACATGTCCGAGATTCGATCATCGGTATCTCCATACCTAGTTTGATCTCGTTACCGACATGCACTCTTTTCTCGTTCCTGTGATATAACATTCTAGTGATCAAATCACTTGCTTGCAAGCTAATCAATGTGATATCACCGAGAGGGCCTAGAGTATATCTATCCGTCATCGGGATGAACAAATTCCACTCTCGATCCATGAGCCTCAACATAACACTTTATTAGTTCTGAATCCATCTTTATAATCACCCTGTTACGGTGTGATGTTTGATGTTATCAAGAAACTCTTCCGGTGTTAGTGATTGACATGATCTCATGGTCTAAGGATTAGGATCACTTCGTAAGTTGTTATAGCAATATAAACTCAATGACTTTGATCGTAATGCTATACTTCGGATGAATGTTCATCACACCATTACACTAATGTTGTGATCCCGTTATTAACAACATCCAATGTCCATGATCAGGAAACCTTGATCATCTTGTTAATCAACGAGCTAGTTTATGAGAGAGGCATAACTAGGAACTTTCTGTTTGTTTATTAAACACACATGTATTAACGTTTCCGTATTAATACAATTATAGCATGCAAAATAAACATCTATCATATACTTGGAATACACATAATAAACACTTTATTATTGCCTCTCAGGGCATATTCCCTTCATTATGCACTTTACTTTGTGATAGCCTTCGTGCTTGAAGTATATATCTTGCTATCACAAAGTTGTTTGTCTTGCTTAGCATAAGTTGTTGGTGCACATAGGTGAACCCTAGATTGTTTTAGGTTTTGTGCTTAACAAAGTAAACGTTAGTTTTATTCCGCCTTTGTTGAGCCACTCTCGAAAAAGTTTTAATCGCCTATATCCTTTCAGTGTTGTTTGGGATCTTGCATGCTCTCTGTTTCTAGTAGCTATCTTGGCCAAGTAGATGCTAGTGACTCCAAGAGGAAGTATTTATGCTCGATAGTGGGTTCATGCCTCTATTTAATCTGGGGAAGTGACTAAAATCTCTAAGGTTGTAGATGTGATGTTGCTACTAGGGAGAAAACAACAATCTCTTGTTCATGGAACAAGTGGATTGTTTATCTAACACACTTTGCTTAAAGCAGTTATCCGTTGCTTGCAACTTAATACTGGATGGGGTTCGGATGATAACCTGAAGGTGGATTACTAGTCATAGATATAGTTGGATGGCGTTCTATGTATCTTATTGTATTGCCCAATCGAATCTCATAGGATCTTTCTGACTAGTAATTGCATTGTTATGCCTTGCTCTGTCCTGTCAATTGCCCGCTGTAATTTGTTTACCCAGCATGCCATGTTGTTTATCTTAAGGAGAACACCTCTAGTGAACTATGGACCCGGTCCAATCTTTACCATTGATATATCTTCCACTGTTACTGTTTACTTTATGCAAACCACTATTACCTTCCACACCATACAGTTAATCCTTTGTTTTCAGCAAACCGGTGAGATTGACAACCTCACTGTTTGTTGGGAAAAAATCTTGAGTTTGTGTTGTGCAGGTTTTCTAGTTGCTAGCAACACCTTTGAGTCATTTCCTTCCTCCTACTGGTTCGATAAATTTGGTTTATTATTAAGGAAAAAACTTGTTGTTGTACTCATCATACCTTCCTCTTGGGGTCTCTCAACGAAGCTCTATAGTGATCTAAGCCGCATCAGTATCGCAGAGACAAAAGAAATAAGACACGACGTTGATGGTTCAACGACAAGTTTTGTGGAATGTGTAGATGGTCATCATGGGCATCCAAGTCCTGCTGATGATCATTGGTCCGAGAGGGGTCTCGACCATGTCTGGAGTGTTCCCGAATCGTTGGGTAGTATGCTTAAGGATTTGACGAAGCTCGAAGATCATTTCGAGATCATCGGAATCGCCGAAGAAAAGAGAGGGAGAAACCAAAAGGGTACCGGGAAGGTCTAGAAGATGTCCGGAGGTTGGAATTAAATAATATGTAATTAAATTTTAAATAATAATTTAATCATTTATTTATATTTATTTAATAAAAGAAAAGATTAAAGTCCCTGTTGGGCCAATTTCCATAGGGGAAAAGGCTCATGAGGGAAAGAGGCAAATGGAGTAAAGGGTGGAGGGGCCACATGGGCCCCATACACCCACCTGCGAGGCCCATGAGGGCCTTTGCCGGCGGCCACCTCCCCTCCACCTCTTTTCTCCTTGTTTAGCCTCACATGGCTTATAAAGACAGTCATAGGTGATAATTAAATCACCGGGAAATAAATAAATTCCTAGCTTTAGGAATTGCCTCTAGTTGCGTCGCTCTTCTCTCTCTCCTGTGACCATGGCCCCATTGTTAGGGCTGTGCGAACGAGGAACTTCTTCACGCAGAGCGTCGTCGCGCTGCGGGATTTGGATCCGGGAGATCTACTTTCGCAATCTCGGATGGATCGGAGAGAAGCGGGAGTCGTCGCCAAACACCGTGCGTGTGTGTGACTCCTTCGAGAGGTGTCGTACTTTCGGCACTAGGACTTGTCGGAGCTGTTGGACTTGAAACAACCTCGAGGTCGGCGTCAGTACGACTTCATCAATCACGTTCATCGCGGAAAGTTAACCGCGTTCGGTCTTCAAAGGTATAAATATCGTATTCCCGCCCGTTACTGCATTACTAATAGATAGATCCCGGCATTAGGGTTTCAAGCGTAGGAATTTTTTGTTTTCTGCCCTCGAACCCCCAACACGTTGCTCATCCACCTCGACGAGGAGAGCCGGGGCCTTCGTCGCAGAAGTGGCACTACGACGACGCCGGCCAGGGTAGCTCCCGGCCACCGCAGTCGGCGTGCAACGACGACGGCACCAGCGACGGCGACTATATCGTCTTCTACCACCACTTTGGCTTGTGATCGCGCCGTTGGCATCATCTTTGATTTTACTTTTTTTGTTTTTTTTAAGTTTTTATTAGTGTACTGTAGTCAAAATTCGGGTATACGTTCGAATTTAATATAATATGTACGAATTCGTCTATATTTTAATGCAATCGTCTGAATTAGTCTAAATTTCACCATAGTTCATCAAATTTTGTGTGAACTTTCGAATTTCCATGAACGCCATGGAAACGCGAGTGGGGATTCAATTGTTTGTTACATCTATCTGACGCTGAATAGCGCGAATTTCGATCTGAGAACGTCAAAGAGTGGAAATGCTCTAAGGCATGAAAATGGTGAAATCCTAAGCTAAATTTGCAAGTCTTGATCAGGGCCGGCCTTGAGGGGCCATAAAACCAAGGGGGCCCCAACTCCCAACTAAAACCCAATTAGACGCCATGGAAGCAGCTCTGTACTTCTCTGTTATTACGGTTGAGGGATGCAAAGGACGAAGGCACGAAGCTTTATGAAGAAAGCATCATGCTGAAACTTGGGCCTTGACTCTTTATGTTGGATTGGGATGTGTTCACCTGGTTAGGCTTTCTCTTTTTCGTTAGGTATATAGTATATAGGAAGGTTTAATAGGGTGGGGCCCATGAGCTGGACCATGGCCGGAAAATTACCAATCCAGGATATGTAGTGCACAGTTGATCCTCAGGAAAAAAATCTTTGTTTATTAGGAAAAATCAATATATTTTTAATGTCGAATCAGGATTCACAAATCGCCCCTCTTACTACGGGTCGTTTGTCTGGCCAATATTTAGATCCGGCTCTATCTAAAAAAAATAGTTCACCCCAACATTACCCACTTGTCAGACTATTGCTAAGAAATTTTGGAATACTAAACGAACCTCTCCAGATGGTAATCTTAAAGTGGCCGATTTACCCTTTTCTTCTCTTCGGGAAAAAAATCGATGCTCATTTTCTTGCCGAAGAAAGTGTTTTCTTAGATGGCAAAAATAGAAGGAACCGCAAGGCCATGCAAGATGCTAGTTTAATTCACCGTTCACTGTGCGCTAGGGTTGCAAAGCGGCATCCGATTCGCCCCTCCGTATTCAAAATTGGATACTCTAGTTAAAAAAAATCAGCAAAATTTGTCTAGTTTTAAACTAAAATTGACTTTTGCGGACATATGCGGGTTGCCGTTTGCAACTCTAATGTACGAGGTTCACGGCGTTAATTGTTTGATCATTCTCTGGACAAGAGCCGGAGACCACCATTCACCACTGTAGGACTAATACATCGGAACGGATGTAGTAACAATATTGGTTTTATAAGCAACTTATGATATGAGCATTAGTAGTAAAATTCCATCTATGTTCATACCTTCGAATTGTTATTTTTACAAATAATGTGGCTTGAGTCTACATAAGATATCTATTTGTAACATTTATTATGTACCAGAAATATTTATAATTGTTTTGATAATTAGAGGGAGGGGCCCAAAATCCTAACTTCCCCTGGGCCTATGAAATCTCAAGTCCAGCCTTGGACGACGTATTATCGCCTACACAAAAAGGATAAAATGGAACTTTATAATTCTTTGAATGGTAAAATGTAGTCTTCATATTGTTGCTTGAATATTTTGTATTTTTTTCACAAGTTACATACTTTTGTTATGCCATATTTTTTAGGTTTAATTTTGGTTTTTCATTTTTTTATTCATAAAATGTAAGGTCCACACGCACCCATGTTCACCAAATCTGCATCGTGCAATAAAAGTATGTCTCCAGCTTCTCAGAACATTTTATGTTGTGGGACAAAGGGAGTACATAGTAATTTTATCAAATCAATTTGTTCTTTGAGATATGTGAGTTTCCTCTTATTTATTTATTTGCTTTTTGAGAAACTCGAAACTTTATTGATTAAAACATTCTTTTGGATACATAGACCATCGGGGGCTGGAGGAGCCAAACCTGACATCCAACACTTAGTTGACACAGCTGAACAAGCTTCCATATGAGCTTCTCATGAATAAAACACACATCCTGAAAACAAACAGACACAGCCTCTATCTCTGCAAGGATCAAGATGTAACTCCCCGTTGATCTTCAGGCATCCGTTTCGTAGTGGTAACCAACTTGGGATGAAGTTTCTGCTGCAAGCCGTTTGTGACCGTCCTCTGAGGCACCAAGATCACGAAGGTACCTTTGGATAAAGGGTCGGACTCGTTGCCATAGGGATGGATAATCTTCCGCCTTGCATACAAAATAGCCCACAGGGTCAATGTTCCTCTCACGAATTCATCCCGGGACAGTGTCTCTATCAGCAAAAACAGCCAGCGTATTGCTGATGGATCTTCATTCACACTCATATGTTCAGTTATATCTTCATGTGCAAGTGCCCATATTTGGTTAACGAGTGCCTCCAGGAATCTGCCTCGCCACGGATAGAACAGATGCTTGAATCGGCCATATGTCTGTGATGAAACCCAACATCACCCGTAGGTAACGAGTGTTGAGCCAGCCGCCATAGTCAGAGTTTCCTCTTGCTGAATAGCATGTCTCACTGGCCCAATCTCCATACAAGCACCTGGGCATGGATATGACAATTTCCAGGTTCCAGCTATGGACGTCCATTGAAGAGAAAACAAATATATGGTTATGACAACTTTCTCAAAAAATAAGGCGTTATTTTTCGATTTGGAGCCAGGCGTCTAGAGCATATCAAAGAATTTTCAGTTTGAAGGCACCACAAGGTTCTTGATGGTGAATTTGGTGTTTAGCGGTCTCCTAAATGCAACTTCTTTGCTTGGCTTGTGAAACGCAAAAGACCTTAGGACTGCGACTGGTTGCATCGGCAAGGATGGCCAAGTTGTGAGCTTTGCAAGCAAAGGCAAAAAACCATGGATCGTTGCTTCAACAGATTTGGTTACAGCATTCGAATCTGTAACGTGGCATTTGTGTATTCCGATGATGCAGGGAGGGTAGTCTTCACAAGTTTATCCTGGGTTTTGTTGATCATTTGCCTCAACTCTCTTCTCCTTCTCTTAAATTAACTAACGAAAGGGCAAAGCAGAGTTAAGAGCGGCCAGCAGAAGAAAAAAAGGGTGCCCAGTAACGAGACACAGACACCCCACACACAAGTGTCACGGAATGTGCACAAGTGGGTTCCATAAGAGAATATATGCACAGTAGGGTAACCCAATTCCACAAGTTCACATAGCTAGACACCAAGACAACTATTTCTCCAGCAATGCGGCTCAATCGCGAGGAAACTACGCCCAGCACCTACTATAGCTATGATAAGCACCATACATACAGAACTACAACTTATGCTACTCAGAAAAAACAATACTGAAATGAACATGCAGATAGTAGGTACTCCCTCCGTTTCAAAATATAAGATGTTTTAACTTTGTGAAGCAAATGTATCTAGACTTGTTTTAGTGTCTAGATTCACTCTAAACATGAGTGAACCTATATACTAAAACAAGTCTAGATACATTCTCTTTACAAACCTAAAACATCTTATATTTTGAAACGGGGGGAGTACATAATACATGATGAGTTTGGAGCACACAAGGAGTTTGGAGCAAATTATTGGGATTAATGAGTAGCTCGAATACTAAAAAACTGCAGTTATTCAGAATATCATCAAACAGCATCTAGACCACACTAGCAAGCAACAATTTCAGAACACTGAACTACTGTATGAGCTGAGAGCAAAACTCTTTGTATATTAACAGATAATAGATACAGTACATGAATACTAGCCTGGGACGCCTGGATGATAGTAATACGTATCAACATATAAAACCAGTTCACAACATCAGTGTGGTGCAAATATCATGACTAGAAAACTTTTACTTGAGCTTGAACATCAGCAAACAGCAGATTAATGAAATTGGCAGAACAGAAACTTCAGTAAAGTTGACTACTAACAGCATCTAGACCACACTAGCAAGCAACAATTTCAGAACACTGGACTACTGATGTATGAGCTGAGAGCCAAACTCTTTTATTTGTATTAACAGATCACAGATACGGTACATGAATACTAGCCTGGGACTACTGGATGATAGTAATGCATATGAACATATATAACCAAGTTCACAGATTACTGTGGTGCAAATATCATGACTAGAAAACTTTACTTGAGCTTGAATAGCAAACAGGCAGATTGATGAAATTGGCAGAACAGAAACTTCGGTACAGTTGACTACTAAGGTGAAATGAGAGCAAAATTCACTGCATTAACTGATAACAGATACAGCAAAACAGGCCTCATTGTCCAAGAAACTTACCGGGAAATCTCTCTAATTACCATAGCATTTCAGTAGAATGGCAAGTAATCTAATGATAGTACATTAGGACTTCCAAACCACGAAGGATTGCAAGGGGTACATAACAAGAAAGATAGTTCAAACTCCCCCATAACTGCAACCAAATAACGAACAGTAAATGTAAACTAACGCCCTACCTATTGTGCCTCCTCTGCATCTTTCTTCTTCTTTTTCTTCTCCTTTTTCTTCTCACTTTTCTCAGCTTCAGCACTCTCTGGTTCAACAACATCACTGCCCTCCTTGCTCTTCTTCTTTTTCTTTTTCTTTTTCTTCTCGCTGCCACCCTTCTCCTCGTCAGACACATCCATCTTCTCCTTCACTGAAACAGCTGATCCTGGTTCTCCCTTGTCTTTCTTTTTCTTCTTCTTCTTCTCACTCTTCTCCTCTTCCACAACCTCAGTGACCTCCTCCACCTTGACCTTCTTTGCAGGTGTAGAAGCAGTTACATCATCCTCTTCAGTCTTCCTCTTCTTCTTCTTCTCCTTGACCTCCTCACTTGCCACCACATCCTGTTGTTCCACCTTAACCTTCTCAGGCTCAGGAGCAGCTGCAAGGCTAGCAATCATTGCATCACCACCAGTAGGAAGCACCACATTACGAAGCCACTCAGCTGGGGTCTTGTCAGTTGGCTTCCCATGCTTATCAAGGAGGCCCTCAGCAATCATCTTCTTCTTCTTAAGTGCCACCGGGCCAAGTCCCCACTTCCTTGGGTACGTGTCTCTGTCCATCACCACTCTCTTGATCTTGGCCACCGCACCATGGTCGCAGGTCGCCATAACAGCAGTGGGCATCTCAGCAATACCAATGGCAATCGCCTCACCCTTTGTAGTCATGAGGACCACCTCTTCCCCAACATCAATGTCATTCTCAAACCGGAGCAAACCAGGGATCATAAGCTTAGCACCATAGCAGATAGCATTAACAGCAGAGTCCTTCACCACAAGCCTCTTGTAGCTAGTAAGGATCACCTCAAGAGGCATCACCACACGCCTTATGTAAGACTCATCCTTGTTGTTGTCAAGTGCCCACATAGAATCCATCACATCGTGCATGGTGACCATGTTGTCCTGCTCTCCGAGGATCCCTGACCGGACACGGCGCAGCTCCTGCATATGCGCACCAACACCAAGGAGCAGCCCAAGGTGCACACAGAGAGTCCGGACATAAGTTCCAGCCTCGCAAGAGATCCAGAACACAGCAAGATGGCGCTCCGCGTCGTGCTCCAGAAGCTTGCTCTCATAAATGGTCCGCACCCTGAGCTGGCGCTTGACCGCGGAGATGAGCGGCGGGCGCTGGAACACAGCGCCGGTAAGGGACTCGAGCGCGCGAGCCACACGGGCCGTGTCTGGCACGGCGGCGTGGAAGCGGGCGATGCAAACATACTCCTTACCTGCGCCCTGCTGGGACTTGACGAGGCGCGTGGCGCGGTCGACGCAGACGATGAGGTTGCCGGTGACCTTGGGGTCGAGCGTGCCGCTGTGGCCGGTCTTCTCGACGCGGAGGAGGCGCTTGATCCAGGCGACCACCTCGTGGGAGGAGGGGTTGGAGGGCTTGTCGAGGTTGATGACGCCGTAGCGGAGGTACTCGGCGATGGGGCGCTTGAGCGGGGAGTGGCCGGAGGGGAGCGGGGTGTAGTGGCCGGTGCGGACGTTGAGGCGGTCGTAGTTCTTGAGGAGGAGCGGCCAGGTGGAGGTGTCGAGGGTAGGGACCAGGGACTGGGGCTTGATCATGTAGCCATCGGTCTTCGCCTCCGCATCGGCCAGCGACGGGGTGTCGGTGGCGGCGGCGGGGTCGGCGGAAGCGTCCTTGGACTTGCTCTTCTTCTTCTTGGATTTGGTGAGCTCGGAGGCGGGGGACGCGACGGCCGGCGGCGTGGAGGACATGGCGGCGGGTGGGGGGGGAGGGGCTTTAGGGATTAGGGTTTTGGGAGAGATGGGGAGCGGCGCCGTGGCGGCTAAAGGAAGAACGGGGTTTTAAGGACAAGGGTTTAGCGGGTGAGGATGGTGCGCGCAGCCGAGCGTGGGCTGGATGGAATAATGGGCTTGCCGTTGGGCCACCAGGCTAGGGTAGAGGTTTGAGAATGACACATTGGCTTCGGTTTGATAGGGCGGACCTCTGCTTTTGTGTTTCTGTTGCGAACGAGAGACAGGCCCAGTTCTTTTGGTGGCTTTTTCGAGAAGCCGTCCTACCCCCAGCTTTCTGGGAAGCTGGTTTCAAAATTTTGTGAGGCTTTCAATTTAGTTTAGCCTTAACCACTTTGCAAGCCTTGTAATTTTTTTGAACCGGCTTCCCCAGAAAGCTGGGGGTAGGACGGCTTCTCGGAGAAGCCGCCAAAAGAACTGGGCCACATATGGCTGCCTCGGTCTTCAACCTATCACACCACAAGACACTCAAAAAAAAAACCTATCACACTACAAGATTCTCAACCTTGACCATTCGTGCAATGTTTGGTTAATGGCTACATATATTACTCACTTGTTGTCCTAGCCTTTGAGTCTCGGGCTAGCCTTTTATATGTAACATAACATTGCTTGCAAAAGCCGATAATGGTAAGCATTGTGATTGGCTTAAACATACCGCGCTTAAATCAGGTTGTCGGTACTCATGTCTTGCAGCAAGCATTAATAGATGCAGAGGCCCGGAGATTTCCCTTTTCAAAAAAAAAAACTTATAGTCTTGCAGCTCAATTAGGCTATGTTTTATTATACATTAAAAACAACGTCGGACTATATATACGATGGACTTGAGTTGCTCTACATGTTTGAGCGTGCATAAGCATCATGAATCTATTACAACAAGTTTGAGATGGTCTTGACAGGTTTGCATGATGGTTTTGTTCGAGTAGAGAATTGATTCATCTTCACAATCAAGATCGCCGATGTAATTGCTTCAATGTTGTCGGACAAGATGGTCAAAATTCAAGTGGATGGGAACTTTCGGATGACATGTGGTTGACAAGCCGAGTAAATCAACCCAATGTCCCATAATATAAGTTGGCGTTACAATCATTATACTCATATTGTGGTTATAATAACATGTTATATTATAAGACAGATAAAATAGAACATTTGCATTCATCCTTGTAATGTGGCGTGGTTAGGAGGGGGACAAAACACCATGAGGCCATGGCGGCCAGCTCCCCGGACGGAGGATTTCGAATCATCGAGTCCCAACTTCTCCATTTTCTCTTTTCATCTTCGCCAAACTGCCTTCATATTCTCCAAACGATAGGCAGAGGGAACAAGGGGAGATTGGCCGCGACCTGCCCGCGCCCTCGGCCTAGATAGAGGCGGCCAACTGAGAGATGGCCACGCTGGTGCAGGTGGCTGCTGCCCCTGCTCGCTCCTGCCTCCGCCCTGACGGCACGGGTCCGTCTGCGGCCGCATCGGCGGCAGGTCTAACAGGGAACACCGAGGTCCAGCCCAATTCAGGCTGAAGCTGCCGCTCAGGTCCCGTTCAGGCTGAAGCTGCAAGGCTACAAACCTCGCCTAAATTCGTTGTTGCTCAGATCCCGCTAAGTTCGACGATCGATGCCGATGCAAGCATGAGAAATTGAGGTGTCGCGCTCTCAATTGTGATTTTGGGAAGAAACAAAATAATCCAAAAGCCCTTCATTTAGCAGTGACCAAATGGTAGAATTTTTTCGTCAAATGACACGGTTGCCCTCTAGCACGGACGGCCGGATTTTTTTGGTACTCCAATGCATGGTTTGGGAGTACCAGGTACCGTAAAATTCCTCATAACAAGTATGTCTTGACCGAGGTGGCGATAAACAAAAGATCTGAATGCCCTTGTCATAGGGGCATGTACTAAAAGCCTTTGTAGCACTAGATAGAAGATGAGATTTTCATTCCTCCTTGGCGCTAATGTTCCACCACGTGCACACCAATGACATCCGGATGTATAGCACTAGACATATGTCGGTACCTTGGAGAAAGATGGTGACGTGGTGGATTATATTAATCCCACTTTTGTAATGATTTTTGTTATTTCAGCATTTGTTTTAGATAGTTTTTTCTACTTTTGCGGTTCTTTTTGGAAGGAAACCATGAAAAATAATACAACACTCCACATGACCACAATGAAGTAACTTTGGATACAAATATAATAATATTAGATACATCATTACTTAAGTTTCAACAATCCAACTAGAACTACTTATGTTGAAAAGACGATGTATACATCAAAACCTTCAACTTACTTAGTTATTTTTGCAAGTAGTTTTCGTTGGCGAAAATTTTACATCAATCTAAGATTGGAAAAAATAGATAAAGTCAAAGAAAACCTTCTTTTTCTTCACCTCAATTTAGTGTTTAGTTGGTGTGGTAGAGTGTTCTCGACTTCTACATATAAACACGAGACTTGGGAATAAGAGATTATCCCATAATAAGAAAGGGTCATGTATGTATATTGGCTAAAGTCAACCTAAAGCAGATCCGGCGCACACACTCGGTAAGGAATCAAAGGGCGTGTTTGGTGGGTTGCATGCCCGTTTCCCGCACCGGATCGACAGAAATAAGCCCATTTGGAGACTCGCACGTCGGGCCGAGCTCGTATCGCACGGGTCTTAAAGCACCCCAAATCATGGCCCGATAGAAACGCCAAAATTGATCGTTTTCGCGGGAACAGGCCCTGGGGAGCCAAAAGCGGGCACGCGTCTACACGCGGGGGAAAGGCGGGAGACGCCGCGGCACATCGGGAACACGTGCCATAAATCCCCTCACCGCTCTCTCTCTCCCCCACTCGCAACCGCCCCTTCCTCCCGTCTCACCGTCGACGATTCCTATCCCGCCGGAAGAACGAAGACCACCGGCGTGGCAAGCAGACGGTGGTAGATCAAGGCAGCTACTCCGCTTTTCGTGGTCGGAGAAGATCTACTATTGCGGCTTCTTCTTCTTCTTCAACCCGAAGCTTGAATCCTGCAGCAATGGCGGTAAGGCCTCGAACCACCGACTCCCTAAGGTTTTAGCAGCTCGGATCTATCTCCTACGGACTCATTCCCGAGTATGAGTGACATGCGCGGTAGAATTTGACCGATCTATGCTAGTTATGGTCGATTCGATGCGTTCGGGTCTTTTCTTTGCTTGTTGTGCCTTCGTAAGCACTAGTTCAACCGATGCTTTGGTTCCATATGTGCTTGTTAGTGGCTAGATTCTGGCAGATTTGGTTATTTGGGTTCCTCCGATTGGGAAATTGAGGATTTTGCAATGTCCATCATCTTGTGCATGGGCCGATGATTAAAACTATCACCGAATGACATGGGGGGGTGATTCTGTACTACCTTCAATCATTCATAACAAACCATGTTTTGCATTGTACTAGGTAGTACAGAGTCCTCTCTCTGGTGTTTGTGTGCACCTCATATATGAGGCCTTAATTACTTTGCACAACACTCTTCATGATCTCCTTGTTCGGCCGATGATTAATTTGCATTCTATGGCCAAGATCCCAATAGGTTGCATTTCTAGCATGCCTTCTAGGATTGATCTTGGACACACAATGCCTAATATGAGGCACAATTTATGTGACTGTCGATGATTAGATATGCACTGCAAGCTACTGTAACCGTTGATGCTTTCGAACCTGGTTCTGTCATCTATTCTAGGTGATGGAACTTGGTTCGGTAGTATCATTGCTTCATGTCGTCAATGCTTTGTGCTATGAGGCAATTGTACTTTATTCCTTGAATGCAGCTTGTGATGACACCTAGTACAATGCGTTCATAGAGATGGTGCTATAGGAACCGGATGGTATGCACAAAATATTGCATGTGCATGTCATACCTTGTTTGTGCTAGTTATTCTGAAGTTGGGCATCGTTTTTTGCTTCCTTTGGCCGGTCATTACTTAAGTAGCACAATGGAATGCAAGGGGATCCTCTCCATGAACAAATTTGTGTGCTAACCAAATTCATTGTTCATTTTTGTTGCTCATGGGGAGAATTCCTTTGCTTGTTGTGCCATTGCATATTAGGCCATGTATTATGACGATCACATGTGTTACGTTAATTCATCATGTCTGATCACATTTGGCCGATGATTAGTAAGCAGCACAATGACATGCAAGGGGATCCTCTTCATGAACACATTTGTATGCTAACTAAGTTCATTTTCATATTTGTTGCTCATAAGGAGAATCCCGTTGCCTCTGTGACATTGCATATGAGGCCATGTATTATGTTCATTGTTCATACATGATCACATTGTAGGGGTTCGTAGCATGGAAAACAAAAAAAATTCTACCGCATGAACACACAATCAAGATCTAATCTATGATCAAGCCAAGATCTATCTACTAGATCGGTGCAACAAGTTGATAGAGTACTAACCCTTGAAGATCCAAAGCGGTTAACGAGAGCAGATTCTCGTGGGTGATGTAGTCGTTCACTTGCCGATCTCAAGATCGCGTAGACGATCCTTCCGGCGCCGCGTTCCGGCAGCGCTCCCGTAGTCGTTCACACGTACGGTACTCGATGAAGACCTTCCTCTCCCTTGTTCCAGCAGGCAGCGGAGGTTGTAGCTCTCTCCTCGCGATTCCGGCAGCACGACGGCGTGGTGTCGGAAGTAGAGGGAAGATCCCGCAGGGCTTCGCCTAAGCCGGAGCGAGTATGGTGGAGTAGAGGTAGCCTCGATGATCTAGGTTTTAGAGGGCCGAGGTTTAGAGGTAGCTAGCAACTAGAGTTTAGCTAGTCGGTAGCGGTTTAGAGGAGATCTAGATTGGTCGCAACTAGAGAGGGGGCGGCGGACAACCTAGGGTTTCTTGGGCGCCTAGGGCAAGGGGGATACCTTGGGGTGCGCACCTATCCCTCCTTATATAGGTGGGGGCGTCCAAGGGTGTTCCCAATCCAGGTGGAAACCCTCCCTAACTCAGAAACCCTCCCTAACTCGGAAACCATGTTGGGATTTGACTTTTTCAAACTGCCTTTTTGACTTTCAAATTAGAGTTTGATTTCTCTCTTCCAAGTGTCCAGCCAAGTGACCTAGAACATGATGCAACCATTACACTTTGTCATGACACATCCATGTACCCTTCCCCTTCCGGATCGGTGAACCTTCTAGACCCTTCTAGAACATTCTGGTGAAAACACCGGAATCATTCTCGAACTCCGAAATCGGACTTTCCTTATATGAATCTTATTCTCTGGACCATTCCGGATCTCATCGTGATATCCCGGATCCCATCCGAGACTCGAACAACATTCGGTATCTTTACTCACATTCCATATCTACTAAACAACATTGAATCCTTAAGTGTGTCTCCCTACGGTTCATGAATTATGCAGACATGATCGAGACTCTTCTCCGATCAATAACCAATAGAGGAATCTTGAAATTCATATGGCTCCCACATATTTCTATGATTACTTCGTGATCGAATGAACCATTTACATACGATACCAATTTCCCTTTGTCTCACGATACTTTACTTATCCGAGGTTTGATCGTCGGTATCTCTGCATACAGTTCAACCTCGTTACCAATAAGTAATATTTTCTTGTTCCCGTGATATGTGATCCCTTGTGAGCCAGTCACATGCTTGCAAGATAATTGGATGACATTCCACCGAGAGGGCCCAGAGTATATTTATCCGTCATATGGATGGACAAATACTAGTCTTGATCCATGTGCCTCAACACATACTTTCCGAACGCTCAATGCCACCTTTATAGCCACCCAGTTATGGTGTGGTGTTTGATGTAATCAAAGCATCCTTCTGGTGATGGTGATTAGCATGATCTCATGGTCGAAGGAATTAGGTTACTATGTATTAGAAAGCTTATAGCAAGTGAACTATATTAAATGACTTGATCTTTATGCTACACTTAACTATAGGAGTATGTCCATCACATCATTCTCCTAATGATATGACCCTGTTGTTAATAACATCTCTATGTTCATGATCAGGAAACCATGATCATATATTAACCAACAAGCTAGTTTAACAAGAGGCTTTACTAGGGACTCTTTTATGTTTACAAATCACACAAGTATTAATGTTTCCGGTTAATACAATTATAGCATGGTATGTAAACATTTATCATAAGCATGAAGATATGATAATAATCACTTTATTATTGCCTCTTGGGCATATCTCCAACAGTCTCCCACTTGCACTAGAGTCAATAATCTAGTTTCAAACCTTTGTGCATTCAACACCTATGGATTTCCGGTGTTGTATTTACACGATTGCTAGTGGTCAACTGATCTCCGGATCCGACACTTTCAGGTCCGTGTGTAATTGCATGTCTTTGCATCTCTACGCATCACTCATTCTCTAATGAGATGGATTTGTATAAATTTGGTCCTTTGGTGAGACCTTTAGTTCCTTGGGGTTAAAACATGTTGATAATATTGTCGTATAATATATCTTCATGGTACTATCCCGCTGTGAACCACACCTAGTTTGATAACAAACTACTTGATACAAATGCCCTCTTTTGCTGCTATTATAGCAGTCATATACTTAGCATTTTGTTGTCAGAATGTCTTAACTTTGGAACTCATCCAAATCCATTATGGAACTTACTTTCCATCATATTGTGCCACCCTTAGTTTAGATAGAGATAAACTTAATTTGTACTTTGTGACAAAACTAGTATCAGTGTAATACTTTTACAATGAACTAACCATCTATTTGTCACTTCTACAAAATAATATATTCTTAGTTCTTCTAAAAGATCATAAGAATATCTTTACTATCGTGCAATAATCATCTTATGAATCATTCTGGTATACGCTCATAACATTTAGAGCATAGGACATATCTGGATTTGTACACATCATAACATGATTGATAAAGTACTCTTTGTGATTTTATATATCAAGTATCAAAAATACTTGAATCTTTATTCAATCCTTCCTGTGCAACAAGAACCTTTGTTGTGGTTTCTATATTGAACTCATTCAATATCTCATCTATGTACTTCTGGCACAACCATATTAGCGTCTCAAATTATCCATATAGACATTGATGCCAAATATTCAGGTTCTGCCTAAGCCTTTCATCGAGATGAAATTCTTAACCTGTGTTAATAAAAAGATACATCATTTCCAATGAACAATATGTCTTCCACATAATGTATTAGAAACATGTCTTAGCGCTCCCACTTAATTTCTTGCAAATGCAAGCATCTTCATCGTCTCCGATGAAATTAAACTCTTTTAACAGTTTCATCATAGTGAAGATTCCAACTCCGCGATGCTTACTTCAACCATTGAAGTTTGCATATGATTTTATCATCCTTTGAATTAACAAAACCCTTTGGACCATGTCATGCACACGTCCTAGGTAACCATTCTATTAGAAGGACTTGTTTTGTTTATTCATTTACCACATAACAAAATTATATGTAGTGGTTGTTACATTAATCCGTCTAGACTAAATATCGCTTAATGAAAGATCAGATCTTGTCATAGTCAACTCTTTGAACATTGTCGTGAACTCTTTCCCAACATGTCGATAATTTCATAGATGTGAAACATCCATGTATATTTCTTTATACATCCAAATACGACTGTAAGGTCTTGCACCTTTTCAGAGGGTCTTTCAAGTTCAAAGCTCGATCTCTCGTATATGGAACTATCACGGATTTTATGGCTTCAAACCATTTGACGGAGTCAGGGCCCATCATCGCTTCTTTCCATGTAGTCGGATCATTATTGTCAAATAATGATTTAACTCTCAAATCTTGGTATTTGATTGGTTACCCAACCTACTTGTTTCAATAGGAACTTAGACCTCCGTGACCAGAACCTTTGAGGCATGTGATCCATGAACATTGTTGCTGCCTCCGAAACACTTTTCAGCGCTGCACAACTTTGCACATATAGCTAAGGTTCTTTTAACCTTATCAAAGTTCTATTGTCCTCCCACTTAACTTTTCACGGAAAATTCCTTTCTCAAAGAAACTTGACGTTCTAAGCGACAAACATTTTTGTCTTTGGTGTTATGGAGGAATACTCAACGATTATTCAAAATAACATACAAAGATATGTCCATCTGATTTTGGTTGCAAACATCTTTCTTATGCATAGCATACCAATGTTTAAGAAAGGACAACTTGGGTTTTATCCCAAACCATAACTTTATATGGTGTTATTTCAACGGATTATGATGGATCTCTTTTCAGTGGAAAAACGGTAGTATCTAAAGCTTTAATCTTTAAAATATAATGGTAGTTTTATCAATGACACCTTTGATATTACCATGTCAAACAAGGTTTCATTGCATATCTCGACTATTCCATACTCATATGCTGTTTCGGAAAACGCAAATCCATGGAACGATTCCTCAAATCTTAGGTGTTATGCTAAACTTTATAACTCAAATATCTTCCTTTATGATCCTATCATAAATTTTTTATTTTCTTGTTACATTGATTTTGCACTTCATCTTGAAAGTCTTTAAACTTTTCAAATGTTTCACACTTCATCCTTATTAAGTAAATATTCATATATTCACTCAAATTTTTGGAGAAAGCACATGAAGTTGAAATCTATCGCTCTTGACTACACATAATGGACTTCATACAACAATATGTACAAGTTCCAATAAGCTAGTCATCCGTTCCCTTTGGCCTATGAGTGGAGTTTTAATTATCTATAGGAAATTTTCACAAGCGTCATTTGATCAAAAATAAAAAAACTCCAAAATTCCATCCACATGGAGTTTCTTCATGTTTTCTTTCCAATATAATTTAAACGGCAATGTCACTTCCTAAGTGATCTTTCTTATAAATTGTCTTTCGACATTTTTAGCAATATTTTTATGGATGTGATTTATCCAATGAGATTTGTAAATCATCCATCTTTTATGGATTACGGCAATTATTTGAACAACCCTTTTGTTCTCATAATACCCGATAAAACAAATCTTGAAGGCAAGTTTTGATGTCAACGAGCAACACAATAACCCTTTATTTGTTCTCGATGAACATCATCACATATTCTTTTGCTAGTTACTTAGGCCATTGTAGTTTATGAATTGTGTTGTTTCGTATGACGATTCACACCAACAAATTCAGTATCCAATACTTAAGAACCACATTGTTTAATAAGCAAAGAATATAGCCATAACATGTATATACTCTATATACCTAAGCTGAACAATTCTAGTCTTTTATTTTCTGCCATATATTTCTTAGATTCTCTTTCAGTATTTCCTTTTCTGTTCAAAAGAGTCTATCAACATCAATAGTGGAACCATACACATGACACATAGTCCAAAGCATGTATAGTTAAATACCAATGTCTTTTGACTTGCACTTTGAAGTAGATCACCATCATCAAATACTTGGTGTTATTTCAAACTCTATTCTTTAGTAATCTTTTAGTGTTGTAAACATTTTATCAAATATTCACCCTTATCATGGAACTATTCATGATCAAGCTACTTTTAGCTTATAACGGTGAATCGCGAGTATAATGTTGCTCTCCAAAACCTTTTGGAGGATTAGGACGACAAGCATCTCCAACCTTTTTCAAATTCTCATCAAATATGAGAACATAAACTTTGCCATATTATACTCTCTCATGTTGCAACCAAAACATCATTTCAGATATCGCAATATCTTCCACACATCATGGTTTCTGAAATAACTCTTTTAGATCCTAGATAACCTTGATATTAAAACAATCTTTTGAATATCAAGAATCATGGAGACAAACATGATACTTATATACTAACACTGGAATTGTCACTCTTGATTTAATACCAATTATTAAACTTCACGGAGTAACCGGAACTTACTGAAAGTTTGCAATATGACTTTTAAACTTTAGATTAACACTTCAAAACAATATGATACCGGTTCGTAAAGTAACTAACCAGAATTCTATAGTTCTATTATCTCAATTACAACTAAGCGCAAGGTGCTATTGAACTCCCACTCAAAACAATATCCCTCACATTGTTTTAGTGATCACACAAACCAAATTCACTACACCAAGTCCGATCATCACGTGACATGATATAGTTTCAAAGGCGAACAATCATCATGTTCATCATATCATCTATATGACTCATGCTTTACCTTTCGGTATTCCGTGTTCCGAGACCATGTTTGTACATGCTAGGCTCGTCAAGATCAAACCTTAGCTTCCGCATAAGCAAATATGGCTTGCTCCCATTGTATACACTCGCAGAATCTAACACACCCGATCATCACGTGGTGCTTCGAAACAACGATCTTTGGCAACGGTTCCTACTAAGGACGAACACTCTATAACTTGATATTTTTTGAGAGGGATCATCTTATAATGCTACCGTCACGAACTAAGCAATACAAGATGCATAAAAGGATTAACATCACATGCAATTTAAAATATGTGATATGATATGGCCTTTCTTCTTGTGCTTCCGATCTCCATCTTCAAGCATGAACATGATCTCCATCATCACTGGCGTGGCGTCAAGGTCAATGGCGCCGCTCCATGGTTGTCGTCCACCAGCATCAACTATTACAACTACTTTGAATAATAGACACACAGGTCTAGACAAAATTAAAAGACAACCATATGGCTCCCGTCGGTTGCCGACTTACAATAAGGAACATTGCATTCATCATATATAATCACAATCATGGCCATATCACATCACAGCACACCCCTGCAAAACAAAGTTAGGCGCCTCTAATTTTCTTTGCATGTTTTACGTGGTTTGGGGCTTTCAGTAAGTGTCATTCTAACTTACGAACAAGAACCACAACGTTGATGCTTGAACTATCAAGTGCCCGTTGTAAATTGAATCTTTACTATGATGGGAGAGATAGACACCCGCAAAGCCACTTATGCAATACAAGTTGCATGTCGAGCGTGGAGCAAGTCTCATGAACAATGTCATGTAAGGTTAGCCCGTGCCGCTTCATCCCACCATACCGCAAGATGCAAAGTACACAAGAAGCAATTGATAATAAAAGCACAACCGCCCATAATGACTATTGTGTTCTACTCATGCAACAGATCTACATATAGACACGGCTCTGATACCAGTGTAGGGGTTCGTAGCATGGAAAACAAAAAAAATTCTACCGCATGAACACACAATCAAGATCTAATCTATGATCAAGCCAAGATCTATCTACTAGATCGGTGCAACAAGTTGATAGAGTACTAACCCTCGAAGATCCAAAGCGGTTAACGAGAGCAGATTCACGTGGGTGATGTAGTCGTTCACTTGCCGATCTCAAGATCGCGTAGACGATCCTTCCGGCGCCGCGTTTCGGAAGCGCTCCCATAGTCGGTCACACATACGGTACTCGATGAAGACCTTCCTCTCCCTTGTTCCAGCAGGCAGCGGAGGTTGTAGCTCTCTCCTCGCGATTCCGGCAGCACGACGGCGTGGTGTCGGAAGTAGAGGGGAGATCCCACAGGTCTTCGCCTAAGCCGGGGTGAGTATGGTGGATTAGAGGGAGCCCCGACGATCTAGGTTTTAGAGGGACGAGGTTTAGAGGTAGCTAGCAACTAGAGTTTAGCTAGTCGGTAGCGGTTTAGAGGAGATCTAGATTGGTCGCAACTAGAGAGGGGGGCGGCGGCCAACCTAGGATTTCTTGGGCGCCTAGGGCAAGGGGGATACCTTTGGGTGCGCCCCTACCCCTCCTTATATAGGTGGGGGCGTCCAAGGGTGTTCCCTGTAGGGTTCGCAGCATAGAAAACAAAAAAATTCCTACGATGGTAACAACTATGTACCAAGATCTATCTACTAGATACAAACAACGGGCGGATGTATATCCATAGAGAACATACCCTTGAAGACCGACAATGCTTAACGAGTTAAACTCGTGGTTGATGTAGACGATCTCTTGCCGATCTCAAGATCGAGAGGAAGTCCTAGCGCCGCAAATCAGCAGCGCATCCGTGCTCGCACACACGTCCGAGGCACCGAGCAACCTCCGCCTCCTCGCTCTAGCGATGCAGCGGAAGAACAACACTTTCTTGCCGAATATCCACCGGGAACATGTATCTCGCTAGTCCGAGACCATGGGGGATAAATTCTAGAGGGGGAGAGAGATCCTTCACGAGGAGGTGTGAGTGAGAGAGAGGGATAGGGGTGCCTTTTATAGGAGAGGGGGACCCCAAGGGGGTGGCCTGCGCATGGGGGTTGCCCCCTTTCCCTCCCCTCTTCATGTGGGTGGACACTCCACTCACAAAAAAACTCTTAATTTCCCTCCACTCAAAATCCCACTCAAACTTGCAATTAAATTTCCACCAAATTTAATGCAAACTCTCATTAAATAAAACTCTTTTATTTATTCAGAATTTTGTCAATTACTTTAATGACAAACATTCACATATAACCCCTTGCTAGAATTCTATTTCACATGCATAACCACTTTATGCAATTTCACCCGAAAACCTGTTTCGGTATCTAGTGAAATAAATTCCTGCGCTTGTTATTCTTTTCGGCATGAAACTTTTGCTTCAATTGGATGTCGGTGTCTCTTAAGTGTGTCACCCTACGGTTCATGAATAATGCAGACATGGTCGAGACCCCTCTCGGATCAATAATCAGAAGCGGGATCTGGAGACCCATACTGACTCCCACACATTCAACGATGACTTTCTTGTGATCGTCGGAACCTTTTACACTAGTATCTTAATCCCTTTGTTTCGCGATATATTACATATCCGAGATTCAATCATCGGTATATCCATACCTAGTTTGATCTCGTTACTGACATGCACTATTTTCTCGTTCCCGTGATATAACATTCTAGTGATCAAATCACTTGCTTGCAAGCTAACCAATGTGATATCACCGAGAGGGCCTAGAGTATATCTATCCGTCACCGGGATGAAAAAATTCCACTCTCGATCCATGGGCCTCAACATAACACTTTATTAGTTCTGAACCCATCTTTATAATCACCCTGTTACGGTGTGACGTTTTATGTTATAAAGAAACTCTTCCGGTGTTAGTGATTGACATGATCTCATGGTCTAAGGATTAGGATCACTTCGTAAGTTGTTATAGTAATATAAACTCAATGACTTTGATCGTAATGATATACTTCGGATGAATGTTCATCACACCATTACACAAATGTTGTGATCCCGTTATTAACAACATCCAATGTCCATGATCAGGAAACTTTGATCATCTTATTAATCAACGAGCTAGTTTATGAGAGAGGCATAACTAGGAACTTTCTGTTTGTTTATTAAACACACATGTATTAATGTTTCCGTATTAATACAATTATAGCATGCAAAATAAACATCTATAACATACTTGGAATACACATAATAAACACTTTATTATTGCCTCTCAGGGCATATTCCCTTCAGTCTCCCACTTGCACTAGAGACAATAATCTAGATACATAGTGATGAATCTAACACCCATGAAGTTCTGGTATTGATCATGTTTTGCTCTAGGGAGAGTTTTAGTCAACGCATCTGCTACATTGAGATCCGTGTGTACTTTACAAATCTTTATATCTCCATCCTTGACATGCTCGCGGATGGAGTGAAACCGGCGCTTAATATGCTTGGAATTATTGTGATACCTTGGTTCTTTGGCATTGGCAATGGCACCATTGTTGTCACAATAGATCACCATTGGGTCCAACGCGCTTGCAACCACACCTAGTTCAGATATGAACTCCTTCATCCAAACCGCTTCCTGAGCCGCTTCCGAAGCAGCAACATATTCGGCCTCCGTTGTTGATCCCGCCACCACAGGTTGTTTGGAACTCCTCCAACTAACCACTCCGCCATTCATGAGAAATACATATCTGGATTGAGACTTAGAGTCATCCGGGTCGGTGTCAAAGATTGCGTCGACATAACACTTAGCGACGAGCTCTTCTTCACCTCTGTATACAAGAAACATATCCTTAGTTCTTCGTAAGTACTTAAGGATATTCTTGACCGCTATCCAGTCTTCCGAACCTGGATCCGATTGGTACCTACTAGTCAAACTAATAGCATGTGCCACATCCGGCCTTGTACATAGCATGGCGTACATTATAGAGCCTATGGCTGAAGCATAGGGGACTTTGTCCATTATCTCTATTTCTTCCGCTGTAGCCGGACTTTGAGTCTTACTCAATGTCTTGCCTTGCAACATAAGTAAGAACCCCTTCTTACTTCCGTCCATTTTAAACTTCTTTAAAATCTTATCAAGGTATGTACTTTGCGATAGCCCTATTAGGCGCCTAGATCTATCTCTATAGATCTTTATGCCTAATATGTATGACGCTTCACCTAGGTCCTTCATTGAAAATTTGCTGTTTAGATAACTTTGAACAGTGTTTAAAAGATCTATATCATTTCTAATCAATAATATGTCATCCACATATAATATCAGAAATGCCACATTGCTCCCACTCACTTTCTTGTAAATACAAGCTTCTCCATAAGTTTGGACAAATCCAAACTCTTTGATCACCTCATCAAAGCGGAGATTCCAACTTCGTGATGCTTGCTTCAATC
Organism: Avena sativa; assembly: GCA_916181665.1. Lineage (NCBI taxonomy): Eukaryota > Viridiplantae > Streptophyta > Magnoliopsida > Poales > Poaceae > Avena > Avena sativa. The sequence continues at coordinate 386,567,640 of OV702284.1, forward strand.
CATAGATGGATCGCTGAAGCTTGCACACCTTGTTAGCATCCTTAGGATCGACAAAACCCTTTGGTTGTATCATATACAACTCTTCTTCAATATTACCATTGAGAAACGCGATTTTGACATCCATCTGCCATATCTCATAATCGAAATATGCGGCAGTTGCTAACATAATCCTAACTGACTTTAGCATCACTACGGGAGAGAATGTCTCATCGTAGTCAACTCCTTGAATTTGTCGAAACCCCTTTGTGACAAGTCGATCTTTATAGACGGTCACATTACCATCAGCATCAGTTTTCCTTTTGAAAATCCATTTGCTCTCCATGACCATTCGGTCGTGAGGTAATTCCACCAAGTTCCAAACTTGATTTTCATACATGGATTCCATCTCGGATTTCATGGATTCTAACCATTTGTTGGAATTCGGGCTCATCATCGCTTCTTCATACGTCGTAGGGTCATCAATTTCATCAACCATGAAATTCATAACAGGGTTTCCGTACAGCTCGGGAGCTGCACGCGCCCTGCTAGACCTGCGAGGTTCAGTAGTACTCTCTTTTGGAGTTTCATGATCAATATCATTAGTTCCCTCTTCAACGGTTGAATCCAACTCCAGAACAACTTCTGGCGCTGCACTACTCGCCATACTTTGAAGATAAGGTTCAATAACCTCTTCGAGTTCTACCTTCCGACTACTCACACCTTTTGCGAGAAACTCTTTCTCTAGAAAGGATCCATTCGTGGCAACAAAAACCTTGCCCTCGGATCTGTGATAGAAGGAATACCCAATAGTTTCCTTAGGGTATCCTATGAAGACGCATTTTTCTGCTTTGGGTTCGAGTTTATCCAGTTGAAGTTTCTTCACATAAACATCGCATCCCCAAACTTTAAGAAATGACAGCTTAGGTTTGTTTCCAAACCACAATTCATACGGTGTCTTTTCAACGGATTTAGATGGTTCCCGATTTAAAGTGAACGCAGTAGTTTCTAGTGCATAACCCCAAAATGACAACGACAATTCCGTCAGAGACATCATAGATCGAACCATATCCAGTAAAGTATGATTACGACGTTTCGACACACCATTTTGCTGTGGTGTTCCGGCAGGTGTGAGTTGTGAAACAATTCCACACTCTTTCATGTGAGTGTTAAACTCGTAACTTAGATACTCACCTCCACGGTCGGACCGTAGAAATTTGATCTTTCTATTACAATGATTTTCCACTTCAATCTGAAATTCCTTGAACTTTTCAAAGGTTTCAGACTTGTGTTTCATCAAGTAGATATAGACGTATCTACTCAAATCATCCGTGAAAGTAACAAAATAACGATATCCACCTCGCGCCGACACACTCATTGGACCACATACATCATAATGTATGATTTCCAATAAATCTGTCGCCCGTTCCATTGAACCGGAAAACGGCGTTATAGTCATCTTGCCCATAAGGCATGGCTCACATGTATCAAATTATTCAAAATCAAGTGATTCCAAAAGTCCATCCGAATGGAGCTTCTTCATGCGTTTAACGCCAATATGACCTAGACGGCAGTGCCACATATATGCAGATATATCATCATTAAGTTTAATCCTTTTAGCATCAACATTATGAATATGTGTAACATTATTATCGAGATCCAATAGAAATAAACCATTCATCATCGGTGCATGACCATAAAAGATTTCATTCATATAAATGGAACAACCATTGTTCTCGGATTTAAATGAATAACCACTTCACATCAAACACGGTCCAGATACAATGTTCATGCTTAGTGCGGGCACCAGATAACAATTATTCAAGTTTATAACTAATCCCGATGGCAAATGGAGAGGTAGCATTCCGACGGCGATCACATCAACGCTTGATCCATTGCCGACACACATCTTGACCTCACCCCTTGCTAGCGGTCGCTTGTTCCGCAGCCCCTGATTCGAGTTACAAATATTAGCAACTGAACCGGTATCAAATACCCAGGTGCTACTGCGAGCACTAGTCAAGTACAAATAAATATCATGTATATCATATATACCTTTGTTTGCCTTGCTGGCCTTCTTGTCTGCCAAATACTTGGGGCAGTTGCGCTTCTAGTGGCTAGTCCCCTTACAATAGTAGCACTCGGTATCAGACTTAGGTCCAACTCGGGGTTTCTTTTCAGGCACGGCAACCGGCTTGCCGCCCTTACTTCCCTTCCGTTTTTCCCTTCTTGTCTTTCTTGAAACCAGTGTTCCTATTGATCATCAACACTTGATGTTCCTTTTTGATCTCCACTTCTGCAGTTTTAAGCATTGACAGAAGCTCGGGGAGAGACTTCTTCATGCCTTGCATATTATAGTTCATCACAAAGCTCTTATAGCTACGTGGCAGAGACTGTAGAACACGATGGATGCCTAAGTCAATGGGAATCGATATTCCCAAGGACACAAGCTTATCGGCGTAACCCGACATCTTGAGTACATGCTCACTAACGGAGTTGTGCTCTTCCATCATGCAGCTAAAGAACTTTTCTGAAGCATCGTAGCTCTCTACAGCAGCACGTGTGTCGAAAATCATTTTCAACTCACCCATTGTATCAAATGCATTGCCGTTTTCAAAACGCTTTCGAAGTTCTGGATCTAGCCCATACAATATGCCGCAATGAACTAAGTTATGGTCCTCCTGACGAGTCTGATAGACATTCTTCTCCTCCTCAGGGGCATCCTCAAAAAGTGGGGGGCCTAGTGGCGCTTCTAGTACATATTAATTTTGTGCAGCAGAGAGCAGAATCCTCAAATTCATGGCCCATTCGGTAAAGTTGCTACCGTTCGTTGCAAGTTTCTCTTTCTCCATGAACACATTGAAATTAAAAGCAGGTGGTGCCATCTACAACAGAATTTGAAAAGTTTAGACTAAGTTTAAGATAGATTGAGTTCAACTAATCCACATTGCGAATGAACTCCCACTAAAAAACGACATCCCTCGTGTCTTTTTGGTGATTACATGAACCAAATCCACTACACCAAGTCCGATCATCACGTGAGTCGGTGTAGCTTCAAAGGCGAGCATAAAATGGGCATCATATCTACTATATGACTCATGCTTAACCTTTCGGTCCGTGTTCCGAGGCCATGTCTGTACATGCTAGGCTCTCCAAGTAAGAACCTTAGTATTCGTGTGTGTACCTGTCTTACACCCAAAATATGGTCGTGGATCCAAGAACACCCGATCATCACATGATGTCTTGGAGCGACAAAAACATAATCGTTGCATACTAAAGGAAGAACACATTCTTATCTTGATATTTAAATGAGGGATCATCTTATTATGCTAATAAAACGCCAAACAAGCAATATAAGATGCTATCAAACATCACATGTTTATTAGTGAAATGATATGGTTCCCGCATATGATCTCTATCATGTGCATCGTGGTATGATCACTATCATACCTATATGTGTAAGGCCAAGGTCTATGGAACTTACACGTTATGTGTGTTGTAAGAGTATCATCTCATACTTCTACTTACAATATCACCATATCATAACACTAGCCCAGCAACAATCTAAACTAGACGCCTCTAATTTATCCATTGCAAATTTTACATGGCTTAGGGCTTTCGAAGATAGAACCGTTTATACCTACGAACATGAACCACAACGAGGATAACCAAATTGTTTACAACTCGTTGCAAAATAGATATTGAATATAATAGGAGAGACAGACACCCTCTAGCCACTTATGCAAACTAGTTGCATGTCAAGCGTGGAACAAGTCTCATGTGCGAGGACATGTAAAGTTGTTGGGCCACGCAGAGATAAAACAAAACTTTTTCCTCTAACGTGGTGATCCCAAGACCTAGCTGAGGTAGAAGGCCACGAGGTTTACCACTAGACGCGCGGTTGCGGATTATTGATGAAGCGCGTCGACTGATGCAGTGCAGTCCTCACGATCCAATCGTCCTGGTGCTGATCGCACAACACCTCTGCTGGTATCCACACGTACAAGGAGGAGCGCCGGCGGCGAACTGCTAGGTTCGTTACGGCGGCTGGACTGCTGTGGAGCTAGGGTTTCCAACACATGGAATGACCTAACCGAACAACGATTAACTTTCCTGGGTTACAGTGCTCCACTATATATAGGGAGTGAACGTGGGCTCTGCTCACGCGACCCATTCACTAAAGCCCATATAACACTAGTCACCGTGAGTCCAACTCACTAACTCAGTCCTAATCTGGTTTAGGTCCAACCCAACCAGATTACAGATTCGGATCCAATCCGAACTTGCTCCCGCTCTTAAGTGTGTGACCCCGCAGGCTCATGGTTACTTGGACACGATTAGAGTCCGACTCACAATCGATCAATCGGCATCGGCTCCTAGCAGAACATGCCGATTCCCAAGTACCAAAGAGTCATGACGACTTGCCTTTCCAATGCGACTTACATCTGAGTCCCTTTTGCCTCACGATATACCTTGTTAGACTATAGGCGAATATATGTCATCCCTTAAATAGTCCGACTCTCTTCTCGATCCGAGATAAGTGATTCACCCGACTAACTCTTAGCCGATCGCCTCGGTTAACACTTAACCGAGTCGTGCATGGCCATGCTTTCCGAATCATATATCACGAGAGGGCCCAGAGAATATCTCTCCGAGTGGAGGGGCAAAATCCCATCTTGGTTATTCACATCACGCAGCTTGATTCTCAGTCGACCCGAATCCTGCCTTTATAACTGCCCAGTTACGGATCAGCGTTTGACAGAACCTAAGTCGGTGATCCTCAACTTGGACTATGCAACAACCTCAGGTCTAAGGATTACATTGATTGAGATATACAAATGACAACTAGTTCGTTGTACCTCAATATGGGTCAATCCGACTCGCTAAACTCTTTAGCCGAATCTGTGTAAGTTGGAATAGCATCTCCATGCCCATGACAAGTGGAACCGAGTCATCAAGCCAACTTTCACATTGGTCTAAGTTGTGTGTCCAGCACAACCTCAATGACCAAGGATATTTAGTATAAACAACATGAATGCATAGTTCCACAACCGAATCACATATTCAATGATACACATCAGATGTTCATACAAGGACTACTTAATAACTTTATGAATACAATGGGAAATATCATCATACATGATTGCCTCTAGGGCATATTCCCAACAGTCTCCCACTTGCACTAGAGTCAATCTTTCGACATCACATGTCTAAGCATCTAATGCCCATGGCTCTCATGTGCGCCTCATGCTTCGGCTGGGGTAACGGCTTTGTCAACGGATCCGCAATATTTGCATCCGTGTGTACCTTGCATAACTTGATATCACCCTGATCCACGAACTGGCGAATTAGGTGGTACCGCATGAGTATGTGCTTGTTCTTCTGGTGTTGTCTAGGTTCCTTGGCTTGTGCAATAGCACCATTGTTGTCACAATACACGTCCAACGGATTGGACGAGCCCTGAACCACACCAAGATCCATGAGGAAATTCCTCATCCAAACAGCTTCCTTTGCTGCCTCCGAGGCGGCAATATACTCAGCCTCTGTTGTAGACGCAGACACAGTCTCTTGCTTGGAACTTTTCCAGCTCACAGCACCTCCGTTTATAATAAACACGTATCCGGATTGCGAGCGAGAATCATCAGAGTCGGTGAGATAACTCGCATCCGTGTAACCCTTTACACTGAGTTCATCTTCACCACCATAAACCAAGAACATATCCTTAGTCCTTCTCAAGTACTTTAGGATATTTTTAGCCGCTGTCCAGTGGATCTCTCCAGGATCAGCCTGGTATCTGCTCACAACACTTAGAGCATAGGAAACATCCGGCCTAGTACAAATCATGGCGTACATGATGGATCCAACTGCAGAAGCATATGGAATCGCACTCATCCGACTTCGCTCATCAGTCGTCGAAGGACACTGAGTCTTGCTAAGTTTTACACCATGGGACATCGGTAAGAACCCTTTCTTAGACGATTCCATGTTGAACTTCTTCAACACTTTGTCCAAATAAGTACTCTGACTCAATCCAATGAGCCTCCTTGATCTATCTCTATAGATCCGGATTCCGAGGATGTATGTTGCCTCACCCAAGTCTTTCATTGAGAAACTCCTTTCCAATGATTCCTTGGTTTCTTGCAACATCTGGACATCATTTCCAATCAGTAATATGTCATCCACATATAAGATTAGAAAATTTACTTTGTTCCCACTAAACTTCTTGTACAAACAAGAATCATGATCACTCTTGATGAAGCCAAACGATTTGACTACCTCATCAAAGCGAATATTCCAACTCCGAGATGCTTGCTTCAACCCATAAATGGATTTCTGAAGTTTGCACACCTTGTCAGCATTAGCCGGATCGGCAAAACCCTCGGGCTGTATCATATACACGTCCTCGGTTAAATTTCCGTTAAGGAAAGCCGTTTTGACATCCATCTGCCATATCTCATAGTCGAAATAGGCTGCTATAGCTAACATGATCCGAACTGATTTAAGCATCGCTACGGGCGAGAAAGTCTCGTCGTAATCAACTCCTTGAACTTGTCGGAACCCCTTCGCGACAAGGCGTGCTTTATAGACGGAAACATTTCCATCCATATCAGTTTTCTTCTTAAAGACCCATTTGCACTCGACGGGTCTTGCACCGTCTGGCAGATCAACCAAGTTCCAAACTTGATTCTCATCCATGGACTTTAACTCGGATCTCATGGCTCCAAGCCATGACTCGGAATCAGATCCCACCATCGCTTCCGAATAATTTGTCGGCTCATCACTGTCTAACAGTAACACATCACGAACACTTCGTAATCTTGCCGATCTTCGTAGTACAGGTGCGGCTATCGGCTCAGCTGCCACGATCGGCTCGACCTCCAAGGTTTTTGCCGACTCGCTTCTAGCCGGTTCCTCTCGAATTTCTTCGAGTTGCACCGTGCTCCCACTTACTCCCCGACTGAGAAACTCTTTCTCAAGGAAGACACCGTTCCGAGCGACAAACACTTTGCCCTCTTCTCGGTTGTAGAAGTAGTAACCCAAGGTTTCCCTCGGATACCCCACGAAAATACATTTATCCAACTTGGCCGTAAGCTTGTCCGACTGAAGTCGCTTGACAAAAGCTTCACAACCCCAAATCTTAAGAAAAGACAAACTCGGCTTTTTGCCTGTCCACATCTCATGCGGTGTCTTCTCTACCGATTTTGATGGTACTTTGTTTAGTGTGAACGCCGCTGTTTCTAGACAATAACCCCAAAATGATAAAGGCAGATCTGTCCGACTCATCATTGATCGTACCATGTCCAACAAGGTCCGATTCCGCCTTTCCGAAACACCATTCCTTTGTGGCGTTCCTAGCGGAGTAAGTTGAGGAACTATTCCACAACCTTTCAGATGGTCATCAAACTCATGGCTCATGTACTCGCCTCCTCGGTCTGACCGAAGAAACTTTATTTTCTTGCCGAGTTGATTCTGTGCTTCATTCTGGAATTCTTTGAACTTTTCAAAGGCTTCCGACTTATATTTCATTAAGTAGATATATCCATACCTACTCAAATCATCAGTGAAGGTAATGAAGTACTCATAACCACCCCTGGCTGTCGTGCTCATTGGTCCAATACATCACTATGTACTAGTCCCAACAAGTCGGACGCCCTTTCGCAACTCTTTGCAAAAGGTGTCTTGGTCATTTTGCCGTAGGCAAGATTCGCATGTCTCGAACGACTCCAAGTCGAACGAAGTTAGGAGTCCATCATCATGGAGCTTCTTCATGCGTTTCCAACTTATATGACCAAGCCGACAGTGCCAAAAGTAAGTCATATTCAGATCATTTGGTTTCAACCTTTTAACATTTATGTTATAAACCGACTCACCATCAAGATTCAAAATAAATAACCCGTCCTGGACGGGTGCAAAGCCGTGAAACATATCATTCAAATACAAAGAACAACCATTATTCTTGATATTCGACTCATAGCCTTGCCTCATCAAACATGAAGCAGAAATAATGTTTCGACTGAGCACTGGAACATAATAACAATTATTTAGTTCCATAATGAATCCGGAAGGTAAATGAAGTTGCATCGTGCCGACTTCCAACGCAGCAACTCTTGCTTTGTTGCCGACTCGAATATCAACCTCTCCTCTTGCTACGCTCCTAGTTCTTACCAGTCCCTGCAACGAGTTGCAGATGTGAATAACTGATCCGGTATCATATACCCAAGAACTATTAGGTGCATCAGCAAGATATATGTCTATAACATTGCATACAAGTGTACCTGAGTCGGAAGTCATACCTCCACTCTTGGCTTTGTCAGCCAAGTACTTGCTGCAGTTCCTCTTCCAGTGACCATCCACCTTGCAGTAGAAGCAAGTGGATCCGGCTGAAGGAGATGGTTTAGTCCCTGAGGAAGCGCTTGGGACCGGGTCCTGAGCCTGCTTTCCTCCTGACTTAGCCTTCTTCTTAGTCCAAGAACTCTTCTTGAACTTAGCCTTATTCTGCACCATCGACACTTGACTGGTGCCCTTCTTGAGATCCGCCTCTGCCTGCTTGAGCATCCCATGCAATTCAGTGAGCTTCTTATCCATACCATGCATGTGGTAGTTCGAAATGAACTGCCCATATGCACTAGGAAGAGAGTTCAGAATTATATCCGTAGCGAACTCTTCGCTTATGGGGTAGCCAAGCCTCTCCAGAGACTGCACGTAACCAACCATTTTGATCACATGCGGACTCAGTGGATCACCATCCTTAAGCTTGCAACTCAGCAAAGCCTGAGAGACTTGATACCTCTCAGTCTTCGCCTGAGCCTGGAACATACTTTTGAGGCTTTCGATCATATCGTAGGCCTCAACATGCTCGAACTGCTTTTGCAAGTCCGGTTCCATGTGAGCAAGCATAAGACAGCTAATATCCGTGGACTCATCTTTAGCCCGACGGTAGGCATTGGTGGCTGCGACAGTCGCATTCTCATTCGGCTCATCTGGAAGTGGGTTGTCTAGGACATGATCCTTCTTTTCTTGTTTGAGAACAATTCTCAGATTTCGATACCAGTTGGTAAAATTAGTGTCGTTCAGTTTATCTTTCTCAAGAATGGTTCTCAACGCAAAACCGGATATCTGAGAGTGACTGCTACTTGCTGCCATGATCTACAACAGAAAATATGCAAAACACTTAAGACATGTATTCATAAAAGAGCAAGCATATTAAACATTTTAATATTTTATGCTCCCACTAGAACCAACACCCCTCCGATGGTTACTTAGTGATTCAGGATCCTAAATAAGCAAGTCGGCTAGTGAGCTTTAGCATCACCGCTAGCCGCCAAGTGATCTAGGTAGACAACTCCTTGTCAATCGCATCTCATGCGACTCCTGTTGGACGGGTGGCATCACATGCCCCGGCTCCCATCCGACTTTTCCCCGAGTCCCACAACCGTTGTGATAGACCCGTCTAGCTTACCGAGTGTTTCTGTAGTAAGAGTCCGACTCGAACACACCTAGTCGGAAAGAATTGGCAGCACCTCAATTTTATGAGCCCACTACCAAAAATGTCCGACTTGTGATGGTGCAAACACTGGCGGGAAAACCGACTAGACCTTCTTTGAGGGATTAAATTTTACCGACTATCTAATAGAGGGAAAACTGAGACATAACAATAACACAAAATAAAGCAATTATAATGTGAAATGGTATGGCTCTCTTCATGGCGATCTCCATCTCCACAAAGCCTGTAATCCGACTCGTGCCAACTCTTGTCACTTGCCGTCTTACTCCATGTCGCCGACATGTACAACGCCTTGCATGCCTTCCGGGTTCTCAAACAGCTACACTAGCTTAGTAAAGTAAATTACATAGAGAATCCGACACGCAGGTCGTTATACAATAAAAAGACAGCACCTAGGCTCCAGCCGGCTGACATAAACCGTGATTCGCAGATCACATATGGATTACACACATACATCACATGCACATGAACCATACCATTCACAACTTCCTGCAAAAACAAGTTATGCATAGATACGATATCTACCGGCGTTGTGAAACTCGCAACGACATCTAAGGCGCTACGACAGGGCGAAGCCGGCGGTCCCGCTAGCCGGATAGCGGGCGGGGATCAAAGGGGCAGCGCCCCTCGCGGGTGCGGGCAGCGCCCGACGACTTTTCCGAAAACGTAGATCTCATCTACGATTCGAACATGGATTCCGACCATCGTTCCGATTCGATCAAACTCTTTGATCTTCGATCACCGCTTCTGGATTTACGTGTCACAGTCTACCCCGATGGCGGAAGCCGACCGGTAGGGGTATGTCGTTCCACGACCTCAGCAGTATGATCACGGAAATCAGATCTACCATTCCCCGAGTATAGTTGATCCAATCAACCTCGTACAAAACCGATCTATCTCATAGATCGACCACCAAACAGCACATAGATCTCATCTACATCCTACCGCATATCACATATGCGAGATCTCGAGCCTAAAACCAGAAGCTATCGCTCTGATACCACTGTTGGGCCACGCAGAGATAAAACAAAACTTTTTCCTCTAACATGGTGATCCCAAGACCTAGCTGAGGTAGAAGGCCACGAGGTTTACCACTAGACGCGCGGTTGCGGATTACTGATGAAGCGCGTCGACTGATGCAGTGCAGTCCTCACGATCCAATCGTCCTGGTGCTGATCGCACAACACCTCTGCTGGTATCCACACGTACAAGGAGGAGCGCCGGCGGCGAACTGCTAGGTTCGTTACGGCGGCTGGACTGCTGTGGAGCTAGGGTTTCCAACACATGGAATGACCTAACCGAACAACGATTAACCTTTCTGGGTTACAGTGCTCCACTATATATAGGGAGTGAACGTGGGCTCTGCTCACGCGACCCATTCACTAAAGCCCATATAACACTAGTCACCGTGAGTCCAACTCATTAACTCAGTCCTAATCTGGTTTAGATCCAACCCAACCAGATTACAGATTCGGATCCAATCCGAACTTGCTCCCGCTCTTAAGTGTGTGACCCCGCAGGCTCATGGTTACTTGGACACGATTAGAGTCCGACTCACAATCGATCAATCGGCATCGGCTCCTAGCAGAACATGCCGATTCCCAAGTACCAAAGAGTCATGACGACTTGCCTTTCCAATGCGACTTACGTCTGAGTCCCTTTTGCCTCACGATATACCTTGTTAGACTATAGGCGAATATATGTCATCCCTTAAATAGTCCGACTCTCTTCTCGATCCGAGATAAGTGATTCACCCGACTAACTCTTAGCCGATCGCCTCGGTTAACACTTAACCGAGTCGTGCATGACCATGCTTTCCGAATCATATCTCACGAGAGGGCCCAGAGAATATCTCTCCGAGTGGAGGGGCAAAATCCCATCTTGGTTATTCACATCACGCAGCTTGATTCTCAGTCGACCCGAATCCTGCCTTTATAACTGCCCAGTTACGGATCAGCGTTTGACAGAACCTAAGTCGGTGATCCTCAACTCGGACTATGCAACAACCTCAGGTCTAAGGATTACATTGATTGAGATATACAAATGACAACTAGTTCGTTGTACCTCAATATGGGTCAATCCGACTCGCTAAACTCTTTAGCCGAATCTGTGTAAGTTGGAATAGCATCTCCATGCCCATGACAAGTGGAACCGAGTCATCAAGCCAACTTTCACATTGGTCTAAGTTGTGTGTCCAGCACAACCTCAATGACCAAGGATATTTAGTATAAACAACATGAATGCATAGTTCCACAACCGAATCACATATTCAATGATACACATCAGATGTTCATACAAGGACTACTTAATAACTTTATGAATACAATGGGAAATATCATCATACATGATTGCCTCTAGGGCATATTCCCAACAAAAGTTTGTCCGGGCCTCTTCATCCCACTATGCCACCAATATCCAAAATTACAACTAAGGAGCAACAACATGATCATCATCGTCCACATACTCATATGTGTACTACCTGTGTAAAGCATCTATGCATAGATCCGGCTCTGATACCACTGTATGGTTTGCAACATAGAAAACAAAAAAAATTCCTACGATGGGAACAACTATGTACCAAGATCTATCTACTAGATACAAACAACGGGCGGATGTATATCCGTAGAGAACATACCCTTTGAAAGGATACGGATGTCGCCTAGAGGGGGGTGAATAGGCGATTAAAATTTTTCCTAGAGTGGCTCAACAAAGGCGGAATAAAACTAGTGTTTACTTTGTTAAGCACAACCTAGAACAACTAAGGTTCACCTATGTGCACCAACAACTTATGCTAAGCAATAAAAGCAACAAAGTGATAGCAAGATATATATTACTTCAAGCACGAGGGCTATCACAATGTAAAGTGCATAAGTAAAGAGCTCGGGTATAGAGATAACCGAGGCACACGGGGACAACGATATTTTACCGAGTTCCTCCCAACATGGAGTACGTCTCGTTTGGAGAGGGGGTGGTATCAAACCACCAACGCCACAAAAGGCCTCCCTTATTCTCCGGTGAATCTCACCCCAATGGGATCGATCCACGCTTCCACTATCGATGCACTTGTCGGTGGCAACCGGAACCTCTCACAAGGTTGGGGCACTTCTCCACAACAAACGCCACCAAGGCCACAAAACCATCTAGGGTTCCAAGAACCCAAGAGGGACAAGCTCCAATGAGTAACACGAACCAAATCCTCCGAGGAGAACTCAAACCGATGCACCAAATGCAAATGGCAAGAACACAAGTAGTGCTCAAATCCTTCTCTCCCAAATTCCACCAAAGCTACAAAAGCTTGTGGGGGAATAAGAGAGGAAGAACAATGGAGGAAATCCACAAAAGACTCCAAGATCTAGATCCCAAGATGTTCCCCTCACTTAGAGGAGAGATGGATTGGTGGGTTTGTAGATCTAGATCTCCTCTTTCAAATCCCTAAAGTATATGCAAGAATCAAGGGAGGGATTGAAGGGGGACCAAGCTCAAGAGGGTCAAGAATGAAGGAGAAATCCTGTAAAACTCGAGCTCTTGTATTGGGGAAGAAGGGCCCCTTTTTATAGGCCCACGAATTTCTGACCGTTTTCTGCCCGTTGGGAAAAAGTCAGACCGGAGACTCCGGTCTACACCGGAGACTTCGGTCTATACCGGAGATTCCGGCCAATCTCCGGACTAGCCTCCGGACCGCCCATGAATGACCTTGGCCATTCATGACCCAACAAGACCTGAGACTCCGGTCTTCCAACACCGGAGACTCCGAACTGAGCCAACACCGGAGACTCCGGGGAAGCCTCCGGACCTGGCTCCGGACCCCCATATAGTATGTCCCAGCCCTGATTCTGAGGTCACCACCGGAGGCAGTTCCGGAAACTCCGGACCACACCGGAGACTCCGGTCCCGTAGACCGGAGACTCCGGTCTGGACCAAATAAGAGGCAAACTTCAAATGGCGATATCTAGAGTTTGGAAACTCCGATTGACCCGAAACCAATTTTGTTGGAAAGAGGACAACAAGAGGTACCCAACAAAAAGTGAAAATATTGGATACCACCAAGAGAGAATATTTCATGTATTATAAAGTGAGTTACCTCTCTTGGTGAGAAACCGGAAAACCTCAAAGATCAAAAACGCAATATGATATAAAGGGGAAATCCGTTTTTTATGAACTAGGGCTTGTTATGAATATTACCACAAGCTCTAGAACATCACAAGGATAAGATCCAAATAACAACCAAGAAAGAATGATGCAAAGTATGCAAAGGTTTGAGCTCTCTCTGAACGATATGATCGAGTTACTCACTTGAGAGCCCCTCTTGATAGTACGGTTGTATATCCTATAAACCGGTCTCCCCAACAAACACCACAAGACCGGTAAGAAGGAAACCCTATCAAGATCATACCTTTGCCTTGCACATATTCCACTTGATTATGATGTAGACGGTCTTGTTCTTCTCAAGATGGAACACCTTTCTTGATTGCTCTTGTACGTACTTGCTTGATGAAGACTTGCAAGTTACTCCCCCATACAACATGGGGAAACCTTTACTTTGACCTTGTCTTCATCGATCCATGATCACCGAGGATGGAAAGCTTCAACCATTAGATCTTCTAGGTATTGCACATATTTAGCTTGGACATCATTTCTTCTTTTCTTCATTATGTTGATGCCTTGAAGGTGCACTAGAGATATTATTCCATCTTATTGTTCAAGACATACTTGCCATAGGTTTAACTCTCACATGACCAATCTGTGGATCACTCTTTGAACACCTTGGTCACCACTTGATCCTCTTCACTTTTTTCTTCTCCAAACCTTGAAGCCAACATATGGTTCAAGCATTGCCTATGGACAATTCCTACAAGTACAACTTGATACAAGCATTAGTCCATAGAGATTGTCATTAATTACCAAAACCACACATGGGGGCCCACATGTTCTTTCACCCTTGAAGACCGACAAAGCTTAACGAGTTAAACTCGTGGTTGATGTAGACGATCTCTTGCCGATCTCAAGATCGAGAGGAAGTCCTAGCGCCACAAATCAGCAGCGCATCCGTGCTCGCACACACATCCGAGGCATCGAGCAACCTCCGCCTCCTCGCTCCAGCGATGCAGCGGAAGAACAACTCTTTCTTGCCGAATAGCCACCGAGAACATGTATCTCGCTAGTCCGAGACCATGGGGGATAAATTATAGAGGGGGAGAGAGATCCTTCACGAGGGGGTGTGAGTGTGAGAGGGAGAGGGGTGCCTTTTATAGGAGAGGGGGACCCCAAGGGGGTGGCCGGCGCATGGGGGCTGCCCCTTTCCCTCCCCTCTTCATGTGGGTGGACACTCCACTCACAAAAAACCTCTTCATTTCCCTCCACTCAAAATCCCACTCAAACTTGCAATTAAATTTCCACCAAATTTAATGCAAACTCTCATTAAATAAAACTCTTTTATTTATTCAGAATTTTGTCAATTACTTTAATGACAAACATTCACATATAACCCCTTGCTAGAATTCTATTTCACATGTATAACCACTTTATGCAATTTCACCCGAAAACCTGTTTCGGTATCTAGTGAAATAAATTCCTGCGCTTGTTATTCTTTCCGGCATGAAACTTTTGCTCCAATTGGATGTCGGTATCTCTTAAGTGTGTCACCCTACGGTTAGTGAATAATGCGGACATGATCGAGACCCCTCTCGGATCAATAATCAGAAGCGGGATATGGAGACCCATACTGACTCCCACACATTCAACAATGACTTTCTTGTGATTGTCGGAACCTTTTACGCTAGTATCTTAATCCCTTTGTTTCGCGATATATTACATGTCCGAGATACGATCATCGGTATCTCCATACCTAGTTTGATCTAGTTACTGACATGCACTCTTTTCTCGTTCCCGTGATATAACATTCTAGTGATCAAATCACTTGCTTGCAAGCTAACCAATGTGATATCACCGAGAGGGCCCAGAGTATATCTATCCGTCATCGGGATGAACAAATTCCACTCTCGATCCATGGGCCTCAACATAACACTTTATTAGTTCTGAACCCATCTTTATAATCACCCTGTTACGGTGTGACATCTGATGTTATCAAGAAACTCTTCTCGTGTTAGTGATTGACATGATATCATGGTCTAAGGATTAGGATCACTTCGTAAGTTGTTATAGTATATAAACTCAATGACTTTGATTGTAATGCTATACTTCGGATGAATGTTCATCACACCATTACACTAATGTTGTGATCCCGTTATTAACAACATCCAATGTCCATGATCAGGAAACTTTGATCATCTTGTTAATCAACGAGCTAGTTTATGAGAGAGGCATAACTAGGAACTTTCTGTTTGTTTATTAAACACACATGTATTAATGTTTCCATATTAATACAATTATAGCATGCAAAATAAACATCTATCATATACTTGGAATACACATAATAAACACTTTATTATTGCCTCTCAGGGCATATTCCCTTCATTCCCAACCCAGGTGGAAACCCTCCCTAACTCAGAAACCCTCCCTAACTTGGAAACCATGTTGGGATTTGACTTTTTCAAACTGCCTTTTTGACTTTCAAATTAGAGTTTGATTTCTCTCTTCCAAGTGTCCAACCAAGTGACCTAGGACATGATGCAACCATTACACCTTGTCATGACACATCCATGTACCCTTCCCCTTCCGGATCGGTGAACCTTCTAGACCCTTCTAGAACATTCCGGTGAAAACACCGGAATCATTCCCGAACTCCGAAATTGGACTTTCCTTATATGAACCTTATTCTCCGAACCATTCCGGATCTCATCGTGATATCCTGGATCCCATACGAGACTCCGAACAACATTCGATCTCTTTACTCACATTCCATATCTACTAAACAACATCGAATCCTTAAGTGTGTCTCCCTACGGTTCGTGAATTATGCAGACATGATTGAGACTCTTCTCCGATCAATAATCAATAGAGGAATCTAGAAATTCATATGGCTCCCACATATTTCTACGATTACTTCATGATCGAATGAACCATTTACATACGATACCAATTTCCCTTTGTCCCACGATACTTTACTTATCCGAGGTTTGATCATCGGTATCTCTGCATACCTAGTTCAACCTCGTTACCAATAAGTAATTTTTTCTCGTTCCCGTGATATGTGATCCCTTGTGAGCCAGTCACATGCTTGCAAGCTAATTGGATGACATTCCACCGAGAGGGCCCAGAGTATATCTATCCGTCATATGGATGGACAAATCCCAGTCTTGATCCATGTGCCTCAACACATACTTTCCGAACACTCAATGCCACCTTTATAGCCACCCAGTTACGGTGTGGTGTTTGATTTCATCAAAGCATCCTTTCGGTGATGGTGATTAGCATGATCTCTTGGTCGAAGGAATTAGGTTACTATGTATTAGAAAGCTTATAGCAAGTGAACTATATTAAATGACTTGATCTTTATGCTACCCTTAACTATAGGAGTATGTCCATCACATCATTCTCCTAATGATATGACCCTGTTGTTAATAACATCTCTATGTTCATGATCAGGAAACCATGACCATATATTAACCAACAAGCTATTTCAACAAGAGGCTTTACTAGGGACTCTTTTATGTTTACAAATCACACAAGTATTAATGTTTCCGGTTAATACAATTATAGCATGGTACGTAAACATTTATCATAAGCATGAAGATATGATAATAATCACTTTATTATTGCCTCTTGGGCATATCTCCAACACACATATCTTATGTTCAATGTTGATGTCTGATCACATGTGTTGATTCTTGTTGTAGTGCTCGAAGACGTTGATCGGAGGTGCGCTACCCACCAATGGAGGAGCATGCTCCAGGGATGTTGCAGAGGGTAGTGGATCCAAGAGGGGGACGATGGAGGTGAGGGAGCGACAACAAAAGGGCGAGGGGTGATGACCCACAAGTATAGGGGGTGTATCGTAGTACTTTCTATAAATAGCAGTGTCGATCCCAACGAGGAGCGGAAGGTGTTGACTCGTGGTCTAGAGGAGGAAATCTCTGTAAATACTTAACAAACAGATTTTTAGGGGTTTTTGATAAAGCAAGGAAATACGGTGCAAGTAAATAAAGACAGCTAATAATTGTAGCAGGTGGCCCAATCCTTTATTAGCAAAGAACAAGTCAGTGGTAATATTTATGAGGACCAAACATTCTCGAGGACACATGGGAATACTGTCAAGTGCTTTCGTTTCATATAGTTGATTAATCTTCTTTGGTTTGATAAGTGTTGTGTGGGTGAACCTGTGCTAATGTACTGACCTTACTTGGACTAATACATACTTGTGATTAAACCCCTTGTAAGCATCCACAACTACAATAAAGTAATTAAGATAAAAAACTAACCACATCCTTAAACTCTGAGATCCTACACTCCCTTGTTCAAAGGTTTCCTAATGGGGGTTCAGGTTTCTGTCACTCCGCAACCCCACAATTAGTAGCCAAATGCACAATGCATTCCCCTAGGCCCATAAATAGTGAAGTATCATGTAGTCGACATTCACATGACACCACTAGAAGAATAGTACCACAACTTAAATATCAACCATTGAATAATACCTCAACACAGTTCCACTACTAACAACATGACTTCTCCCATGTCCTCAAGAACTAAACGAACTACTCACGAGACATCATATAGATCAAGATCAGAGATGATATGATGAATAACAATCTGAACATAAACAATAATTCAATGGTTCCACTCACAAGCATCAACTGCAAAAGTAATTAACACGAGGAAAGTTTCCCCTAAGAACTATGCAAGATTCAACACGATTGTTATAGCGGGATGGAGTGGTGATGATGGTGCTGGTGGAGATGGTGGTGTGGATGATGATGATGATGATCCCGATGAAGTCTAGCTTGATGACGGTGTTGATGGCGACGATCTCCCCTCTCCGGAAAGGAATTTCCTCGGTAGAAATCTATCTGCCGGAGAGCTCTTTCTCTCTTGTAGTTTCCACCCCGCAGAGGCGGCGGAATCTTTCTATGGCCGCTCTCTGAAGTTTAGGGTTTCGGGAGGAAGATATAGGCGAAGGGGCGGAGCCAGAGGTGGGACAGGGCGGCCACACCCCCTATAGGCGTGCCCTAGGGTGGCCCGCGCCTGGGGGGTGTGGGACCCTTGTGGACCAACTCCGCCTCCCCTTCTGGCTTCCTTCGTCTTCTAGAAAATATAATTTCCATAGTTTTTCTGGTATTTTTTTTATCTTCGTGAAAATTGCATCTAGACACCGTTTTTCCATCAGATTCCTGACTCCGGCAGTTCATCCTCCAAGAATCATCCAACATGCAAAAATAGATGAAATAACATAAGTAACACCTCTTAATAAGGAATATATCAATGAATAGAAGCAAATTATGATATAGAACGGTGATGCAAATTGGACGTATCAAGGGGCAAGCCTCTCAAGATAGGGCACTTCCACGACCAGGTAGGTCCAACCCATTTTTCCAAGGTGATCCTGGAACCTGGGTTGGACCTGCTGCCAATCCCAGATGGCTGATACATCGTAAACGTATCTATAATTTTTTATGCTCCATGCTTGTTTTGTACCAACTACCTTATGTTTTTTCTACACTTTGAGGCATTTTTATACATTTTTTGGAACTAACCTATTAACAAGATGCCATAGTGCCATGATACGTCCAAAATGTATCTACTATCCCGAACACTTTTGCTATTGTTTCTCCTCTAAACTTGTGTGATTTGAATACAACTAACACGAACTGACGTTGTTTTCAGCAGAATTACCTTGCTGTCTTGTTTTTGTGCAGAAAATGAACTATCAGGAAAAATCCCAGAAAATATGCCAAAAATTATATTTCACCAGAAGATCCACGGAGCCAGAAGACGAGACGGAGAAGGGGCCTGGGGGGCCCACACCCCTTCCAAGCGCGGGTGGGCCCTGCCCGCGCCTAGGGGGTGCAGCCACCCCAGGCACCCCCTCGGCCTCCCTCTGCACCTATAAGTTGCCTTTCGACCTAAAAACCGAGGGGGGTTCGATAGTTTTCCAGAAAGAGTTCCGCTCCGCCGCCGCCACCAAAAACCAAGATTCGGATCCAGAAACTCCGTTCTGGCACCCTGCTGGGACGGGGAATTTGGAGAGGATCATCGCCATCGTCATCACCAATGCACCTCCATCGACCATCAATTTTTCCCTCATCCATGAGTGAGTAATCCCCCGCTGTAGGCTTGGGGGTGGTAGGGATTGGATGAGTTCTATCATGTAATCGAATAAGATTGTTAGTGCATAGTGCCTAGTATCTCTATTAGTGCTATTTGACTTTGTTGCAATTTGTTGTGATTAATGCTTGTCACTAGGGCCCGAGTGCCATGATCTCAGATCTGAACTTATTATTGAATCATTATGATAGTATTGTTTGTGATCTTATCTGCAAGTTGTGTACATATATCATTGTCTGGATCCAAAGGCCCCAAAGTGACAATAATTGGTACAACCAGAGGGGATGGCTGTGGTGTGAGGATCACATGTGTTCATGGAGTGTTAATGCTTTGCTCCGGTGCTCTATTAAAAGGAGCACCTTAATTTCCAGTAGTTCCCTAGATTCCCCGTTGCCACGGGCTGGCTGGACAGAAGATGTTGTGCAAGTTCTCATTGCGAGCACGTATGACTATATATGGAGCACATGCCTAGGATTGTTTAGTATTTGGATGCTTGTAATTATTTATCTGCAATGCCCTAGATCTTGAAGTTACATGTTTAGACTCGTGCATGCAATGCCTGTTCATCCATCCCTATGCTTACCGCACTCGAATCCCATTGTTTACTGTTACTGTTACTATTGCTCCTGTTTCACTGATGTTGTTGCTACTACCAAATTGTTGCCACTGATAAACTCTGTGAGCAAGAACTATTTCTAGGTGCAGCTAAACTAACAACTCAGTTGTTAAGGCTTGCAAGTATTCTTTGGCTCCCCTTGTGTCGAATCAATAAACTGGGTAATACTACCCGTGAAGACATTTGCGATCCCCTATACTTGTGGGTCATCAAGACTATTTTCTGGCGCCGTTGCCGGGGAGCATAGCTTTATTTGTAAGTTCACTGGGATCTATTATTGTTCACTACTACTCCTTTCATCATGGGGAAGTCTCGTGATGGAAAGTTCCCTATTTTACCATCCACTACAAGAAGAGGTACAGTCCTAAACACCTCTGATGCTCTTGATTCACCGTCTATTATAAGTAAGTTTGTTACACCACCACCACATACACATGCTACACACACTGCTACTGCCGCTGAGTCTGAAACTGCTTTTGATACTCTTGATGTTACTTCTACTGTGCTTGATGCGAGTGGTTCATTAGGTCCTTTTCTAGATGCTACTATGGCTAGTCTAGGAAATACCAAAACTCCTAGTGAAGACACTGTTACACCTGTTAGCTCACCTGAGTCTAGTGAGAGTTATGATATTAATGATGGTTACATTGAGTTCACTGATGATTTTGTTGAAGAGTGTCGAAACACACATGGTACTAGTGCTATTAAGAGTCTCCTTGCTAGACGTACTATTATGCCTAAGTTGTCCTCTGGTCCTAAGTTTGCAACCTCTCCCATAGATATTAAAGATAAATATTATGATTTTTCTCTTGATTTATCTTATTTAGATATTATTGAGAAAGAACCTTTTTGTGGGACTGAAAATGAGAGTGTTGTGGCTCATATGAATGAGCTTTCTACTATGAGTGCTTTATTCTCTAATGATTTTAAGATGCGCAAGTACTTTGTTACTAAGATCTTCCCTTTTTCACTAAAAGGAGAAGCCAGGGCTTGGTTTATTAGATTACCTCCTGGTTCCATTGATAGACCTAATTGTTTGATTGCTTCTTTCTTTTAGAAATATTTTCATCCTAGTGCTAGACATGCTGCTTTGCAGAGACTTTTTGATTTTAAACAGGGAGAAGAAGAGAAATTGCCTGAGTCATGGACAAGGTTCTGTGCCTTAATTCATGCACATCCTGGATGTCCATTACCTAAAAATGAGCTTCTTGATATTTATTATAATGGACTAACTTATGATTCTAGGACCTACCTAGATAGCTTTGCTAATTGTGTTTTTAGGAAAAGGACTCCTACTGATGCTGAGGAATTAGTGGCTAAAATAAGCAAGAAATATGATGATTGGAATTCAACTGAGATGAATACACCTGAGCCTATTACTCCTGAACCAGTTCCAACACCAACAACAAAGAAGAGGGGAGTTATTGCATTAAATGATGAAGTGATGAAGGAAGCTAAGAAGTGTCTAAAGGAGAAAGGTATTAGAGCTGACGATGTGAAGAATCTACCTCCTATAGAAGAATTGTGTAAGACAATTCCCCACTCATCTACTACTGAAGTACACTCTCTCCAACACTTTGATGAAGGTGATATTCCTTATGGTAAGCCTCATGATCAATGTTTAGAGGAACTTGACATTTTTATTGTTAAACAAGGTAATTTTAATAAACAAGTTCAGAATCATTTATTAGAAAACTCTAGAGCTATCAATGAGTTGAAAGATATTGTGGAAAGAACTTCTAATGATATTAAAATGCTTTGTAAACACTTTCAAATGGTTCAAACTCAACTTGATCAACTTGCTAAGGTACAAAAAGATATGCTAGTTAATGCTTCAAGAGATAAACATGCTTATGGAATTAGAACTAGGAGTGATATAGCTACTCAAGATCCCTTATATCCTGAAGGACACCCCAAAAGAATTGAGCAGGACTCTCAGCAAGGTGAGAGTAGTGGTAGTCCTCGTAAGAGAAAGAAAAAGAAACATAAGATAGTTGAGGAACCCCTTGACCTGCTATAGATCCTAATAGTATATCTGTCTCTGATGCTGAAACTGGGAGTGGTAATGATAAAAATGAGTCTCCTGATAAGGAGGAAGGTGAGGAAGAACCTGAGAAGCACACAAAGAACACTAGGTACACAAAGGAGGATTTTATAGCTAATAAACATGGTAAAGAGAGAGAACCTTGGGTGCAGAAACCTATGCCTTTCCAGGTAAGAAACACAAGTCAAAGGAGGAAGAACGCTACAACAAGTTTTGTGAGTGGATGAAGCCTTTATTCTTGCAAATTCCTTTGAATGATGCTATTAAGTTGCCTCCTTATTCAAAGTATATGAAGGATATTGTCTCTAATAAAAGGAAGATTCCTAATGAGGAGATTTCTACTTTGCTTGCTAATTATTCCTTCAATGGTAAGGTTCCAAAGAAACTTGGTGATCCAGGTATACCAACTATTCCTTGCTCTATTAAGAATAATTATGTTAGAACTGCTTTATGTGTCTTGGGAGCTGGAGTTAGTGTTATGCCTTTTTCTCTCTATAAGAGACTCCAGCTAGAAAAGTTGATACCAACTGATATATCTTTGCAAATGGCTGATAAGTCAACTACTATTCCTGTTGGTATATGTGAGGATGTTCCTGTTCAAGTAGCTCATAGTTGCATGGTTTTAACTGATTTTGTTGTGCTTGAAATGCCTGAAGATGATAATATGTCTATTATTCTTGGGAGACCTTTTCTTAATACTGCAGGTTCCGTCATCAATTGTAATCAAGGAAAAGTACATTCGATATTAATGACAAAGAGCATACTATCTATTTCCCAAAGAAGGTTGCTAAAAGCTATTGCCTGAATTCCACTGAAAATATTGAGAGCATCAAGGTTGGAGAAATATATTGTCCCATTCCATAAGAAAATTTTGAAACTATTATGATTGGGACCATTGCTATCAAGTATGTGGTAACATAATCACCTTGTGGAATGCAAAGTTTTGTTTCATATAAGATTGTTTTGGTAACAAGACTTGATCAACCTTGTTAATAAAAGGATTTTAATGAACAAAATGATGTTTTCACCGTGGTTATACTTGGTTTCTTTTACTTTTCTCCTTCCTAGTCTTTGCATTTCCTTTGATACCTTTGGTTTTGTTAGTTATTTGTTCGTTTGAGTTTCTTAGAGCTCCTGTAGTTTGGCTTTTGGTTTGCTTTTGCTTCTTCTGAAAAAATTGTTTCTGCGAGAAAATCAATTTTCATACCCTAAAAATTGGCCAAAAATAAGTTTCCCGGAAAATCCCAGAAAAATCAAAATAAATTTTTCCTCGAAAAAAGGGGCAGATAGACACCTGAAGTGACCTAGGGGGCCACCCCAGGCCACCACACTCATGGTTGGCGCGACCTACCTAGGGGTGGCGCCTAGGGGGGTCTGGCCCACCTGGGCCCCTCCAGGCTGCCTCCTCAAAGCCACCTTCTTTCTCTCTCTCCCAAAAAACACCATAAAACTTGCTCAAGCTCGAGTTCTTGCTGTTCTTGCTCGTGATTTTGGACCTCCTTGTTCAGCCCATCTCAAGTGCTGATTTTTGGAGGGATTGCTCCTTGGTATGTGCCTCCTCCACTTGTCCAATTAGATTTGTGATTGGTAGATTGTATCTTGATTATTTTGCTGCTATAGGTGTCATGTTGTTTGAGATTACATGCTTGTTCTATGCTTAGAAACTTTATTTTTGCTGCATGTGTAGCCCTCTAGCAAGTTCCTATAGTAGTTGCTCATCATTTATCAACTTACAAATCACTTGGTTTGATGGTTGTCTAAAAATTTCAGCAAGGAAGATGAGTGCTTATCCATTGAACCAATATGATTTGATGGTGCCTGAGCCAATGAAGGTTCATCGTGAGGAGGCCGTTTTTTCTACCATATATCCATGCCAAGAATTTATGAGAACTGCGGGGATCCTCCAAGATTTCCAAACTATGGTCACAAATGCAGGGTTGGAACACTTTGTTGAAGGTGAACCATTCCAATATGTTAAGCTAACCATGGCTTTTGTGTAGGACTTCCGGTTCACCTGGTCTACATCTAATCCCATTGTCCATTACAAAATATATAATATATCTGTTGACCTGCCTTTTGCTGATTTCTATGCAGCAATTAGAGTACCTCAGTGGGGATCTTGTGAGAAGATCAAGGAGAGGCCCAAGTCACTTATGGATTTATATCCTGAGATTTGACAAGGTTTCGATTTTGCAAAGGAAAGTGGTAAAATTCAGAACATTCAGTTCCCAGCCATTAGATATTTTGCCTATTTTATTACCAAGCATGTTCTTGCTAGAAAGATTGCTAGGAAGTTATCTTCTTTTGATCTAGCTTTTATCATAACTGCTCTAAATAGGAATAGATCTTATAGCCTGGGTGCGCTGATAGCTCACCGTCTCACCACCAACCGCGAGAAGGGTGGAATTTGTGGAGGTCTCATTGCTTCTCGGTTGCTAGATTTCCATGGTTTAGAGCCTCATTATTCAGATTATCAGTTCCCCATAGAGAGGCTTGATATTGAATCCATGATTTAGCATGGTTTTGTTTCCTTGGGGGATAATGTGAGAAGTTTACCGTATGAATTATATTTTGCCCAGCAAGGTCGGAGAAAGGGAAGGACTGAGAAAATAGTTTATTTGCTTGTACCTGCCTTGTTTAATTTTGATAATAGGCAAGGATGGTCGCTTACGGAGGACGAGGTTGACACATATGTGGCGGAGCTCTCCCAGCAAGAGGAGAATGTTGAAGAGGATGCCGAAGATAATTCGGTTCAGATCTCCAACTTGGGAGAGTCTTCATACCAGCAGCCCTCATTTGATTGGGGCGCGTCTTCTTCTTCATCGTAAGCGCCTGACTATGATTATTCCTATGATGAACCACCGGCATGGGGTTACTACCCGCGCTATTGAGCCCAACTTAGGCCAAAAGCCTAAGCTTGTGGGGAGGTATACCTACATCACACTCATATATATATATCATGTGCAGTCGGTTCTTTGTATATCCATTGTTTCGCTTTCTTTTTGGTTCTTGTTTCTTCTTTCTCAAAAACACAAAAATACCAAAAATATTTTCGTTGTTTCTCTTGGTTTGTTTCTTTGCTTTGGTTTGCCTTAAAAGAAAAAAAAAGAAAAAAAGATTTTGCTTTGTTTGCTTTCTATAAAAAATCAAAAACACCAAAAATATTTGTTCTTCTTCTTTGGTTTTGTGAGTTCTTTACACGGTTCAGCCGTCCTCAGTGGATTTTGGCTTCATGTTATTATTCAAGTCACACAAGTGAAGGGCAATAATGAATATTAAGACAACTTGAGGTGTGGTAAGAGGCTGGTAACGAACTCTATTTGTTTCATTTTTGTACATATACTCATCATTGTGAGCATGCTTAGCCTTTTTGTGTAAGGTGTATGTCATTATGTGAAATGATACTTATGCCGCCTAGAGGGGGGTGAATAGGCGGTTAAAACTTTTCCGAGAGTGGCTCGACAAAGGCGGAAATAAACTAGCATTTACTTTGTCAAGCACAACCTAGAACAACTAGGGTTCACCTATGTTTACCAACAACTTATGCTAAGAAAGACAAACAACTATGTGATAACAAGATATAGATTACTTCAAGCACGAAGGCTATCACAATGTAAAGTGCATAAGTAAAGAACTCAGGTATATAGAAAACCGAGGCACGCGGGGACGTCGATATTTTACCGAGTTCCTCCCAATATGGAGTACGTCTCATTTGGAGAGGGGGTGGTATCAAACCACCAACGCCACAACATGCCTCCCTTATTCTCCTGTGAATCTCACCCCAACGGGATCGATCCACGCTTCCACTATCGGTGCACTTGTCGATGGCAATCCAAAACCTCTCACAAGGTTGGGGCACTTCTCCACAACTCAATTGGAGGCTCCCAACAAACAAGCTTGGGGAATGCTCCACAACTTAATTGGAGGCCCCAAGTAATCCAAGAACCTGCAAAACCACCAAACCGTCTAGGGTTCCAAGAACCCAAGAGTAAAAAGCTTCTCACCTTTCACTCAAACGAATCCTCACCGAGAACTCAAACCGATGCACCAAATGCAATGGCAAGAACACAAGAAGTGCTCAAATCCTTCTCTCCCAAATTCCACCAAAGCTACAAAAGCTTGTGGGGGAATAAGAGAGGAAGAACAATGGAGGAAATTGTAAGACCCCACCTTTATAAAGGTAAAGGTCCCTGTGATTGCAATGATAGTACCTGGATCAATAGCTAGCATCCATAGTTAAGATGTAATATCAAGAAACAAAGGTCATAATACAACTTTATAACCAGGAATAAAATAATTCATTACATCTTACATAGCTCATTTGGCTATATCATTACAATGCAGCAGAAATAACTATATAGCACAGAGTCCTTCATCTTCAAAGTGCCACAGGCAATCATGTTGGTTGTAGACTTGTAATCCTAATCAACACACTTCACTAACATCAAACAAACCTGCAACATAATAAGTTACAACCACAAGGGTCAATACATTTGAGTTGTATTGGCAAGTGATACTATGGTAGAATAGTGGTATCTATCAACTATATGCATTTGGCTAAGTGGAGCTTAGGCTTGCTTTGATCAAAATAGATTTTTCTTATCATTTGAAAACACTAAGTTTTTGTTTGGCAAAAAACACCCAAGGCATCTACCAATCAAAGATTTAAGATCCTTTAACCCTTGTTCGACCACAAGTTTTTAACTTAGAAATTGGGATGAGGAGATCCTTGATAGCTTCCATGTCTTGATGCTCAAATTGTCCATTATCGGGGACACGACTAAGTACTTAGATTTTACTCTCTCGAGAGGTGGTGCACTTTCCCCACAAGACTGTTGGAGATATGCCCAAGAGGCAATAATAAAGTGGTTATTATCATATCTTCACACTTATGATAAATGTTTACATACCATGCTATAATTGTATTAACCGGAAACATTAATACTTGTGTGATTTGTAAACTAAAATAAGAGTCCCTAGTAAAGCCTCTTGTTAAACTAGCTTGTTGGTTAATATATGATCATGGTTTCCTGATCATGAACATAGAGATGTTATTAACAACAAGGTCATATCATTAGGAGAATGATGTGATGGACATACTCCTATAGATAAGCATAGCATAAAGATCAAGTCATTTCATTAGTTCAATTGCTATATGCTTTCTGATACATAGTAACCTAATTCCTTCGACCATGAGATCATGCATATCACCTTTACCGGATGGATGCTTTGATGTCATCAAACACCACACCGTAACAGGGTGGCTATAAAGGTGGCATTGAGTGTTCAGAAAGTATTGGTTGAAACACATGGATCAAGAGTGGGATTTGTCCATCCATATGACTGATAGATATACTCTGGGCCCTCTCGGTGAAATGTCATCCAATTAGCTTGCAAGCATGTGACTGGCTCACAAGGGATCACATATCACGGGAACGAGAAAAGAGTACTTATCAGTAACGAGGTTGAACTAGGTATGCAGAGATACCGACGATCATAACCTCGGATAAGTAAACTATCGTGAGACAAAGGGAAATTGGTATCGTATGTAAGTGGTTCATTCGATCGCAAAGTAATCGTAGAAATATGTGGGAGCCATATGAATTTCCAGATTCCTCTATTGGTTATTGTTCGGAGAAGTGTCTCGATCATGTCTGCATAATTCACGAACCGTAGGGAGACACACTTAAGGATTCGACGTTGTTTGAGTAGTTATGGTGTTATGAGAAAGAAACCGAATGTTGTTCGGAGTCTCGGATGGGATCCGGGATATCACGAGGTGATCCGGAATGGTCCGGGGAATAAGATTCATATAAGGAAAGTCCCGTTTCGGAGTTCGGGAATGATTCCGGTGTTTTCATCGGGAATGTTCTAGAAGGTTCCGGATTGTCCGGCACTCCGGGGGGGGGGAGGGTACATGAGTGTGTCATTGAATGATTGCATCATGTACTAAGTGTTCTTGCTGTTCCAAAAACATGAAAGTCAAATTGCCAGTTTGAAAGTCAAACGGCTAAAACAGGAAACTGTGGAAAACAGGAAACTGTGGGAAACAGGAAACTGTGGGAAACAAGCAAGAGGAGGTTGAAACCAACTTGGAGGAGGAGTTCCTCTCCTCCTTGTCCGGCGCCCAGCCCTAGGCCGAGTTGGGGAGGGACTCCCTCCCTCCCTGGCGCGCCTAGCCCCTCCACCTATAAAAGGAGGGGCAGGGCTCCTCCTTGAGACACACAAGTTTCTACCTCTAATCTCCGGTTTAGAGCCGTTCTGGTTTAGAGCTTCTAATTGCTTTAGCCTGCGGTTTAGAGCCTTCTAATTGGTGTGTCTAATCTCTAGACCACTAATAGCCCTCTCTCATAATCCACCATACTCGCTCCGGCTTAAGGCGAAGCCCTGCGAGATCTCCCCTCTACTTCCGGTACCACGCCGTTGTGCTGCCGGAATCGCGAGGAGAGTGCTACAACCTCCGCTGCCTGCTGGAACAAGGGAGAGGAAGGTCTTCGTCGAGTACCGAACGTGTGACCGACTGCGGGAGCGCTGCCGGAACGTGGCGTCGGAAGGATCGTCTACGCGATCTTGAGATCGGAAAGAGTACGACTACATCACCCACGAGAATCTGCTCTCGTTAACCGCTTTGGAATCTTCGAGGGTAAGTTATTCCATCGACTCGTTGCTACAATCTAGTAGATAGATCTTGGCTTGTTTGTTTGTATGCGATAGAAAATTTTTGTTTTCCATGCTACGAACCCCTACAGTGGTATCAGAGCCGTGTCTATATGTAGATCTGTTGCACGAGTAGAACACAATGGTCATTGTGGGCGTTGATGCTTTTATTGTTGATTGCTTCTTGTGTACTTTGTATCTTGCGGTATGTTGGGATGAAGCGGCCCGGGCTAACCTTACATGACATCGTTCATGAGACTTGATCCACGCTTGACATGCAACTTGTATTGCATAAGTGGCTTTGCGGGTGCCTGTTTCTCCTAGCATAGTTAAGATCCAATTTACAACGGGTGATTAACAATACTAGTATCAATGTTGTGGTTCTTGTTCGTAAGTTAGAACGACACTTATTGAAAGCCCCAAACCACGTAAAATATGCAAAGAAAGTAGAGGCGTCTAACTTTGTTTTGCAGGGGTGTGCTGTGATGTGATATGGCCATGATTGTGATTATATATATGATGTATGCAATGTTCCTTATTGTAAGTTGGCAACCGGCAGGAGCCATATGGTTGTCTTTAATTTATGTTAAGACCCGCGTGTCTATTCAAAGTAGTTGTAATAGTTGAAGCCGGTGGACGACAACCATGGAGAAGCGTCATTGACCTTGATGCAATGCCGGTGATGATGGAGATCATGTTCGTGCTAGAAGATGGAGATCGGAAGCACAAAGAAGAAAGGCCATATCATATCACATATTATTGAATTGCATGTGATGTTAATCCTTTATGCATCTTGTATTGCTTAGTAGACGACGGTAGCATTATAAGATGATCCCTCATGCACATGAATTTCAAGTCATAAAGTGTTCACCCTTAGTTAGCACCGTTGCTAAAGCTTGTTGTTTCGAAGCACCACGTGATGATCGGGTGTGTTAGATTCTACAAGTATATACAACGTGAGCAAGCCAGATTTGCTCATGCAGAAACTAAGGTTTGATCTTGACGAGCCTAGCATGTACAGACATGGCCTCAGGAACACGGATTACCGAAAGGTAGAGCATGAGTCATATAGTAGATATGATGAACATGTTGATTGTTCGTCATCGAAGCTACATCAACTCTCGTGATGATCGGTTTTGATGTGGTGGATTTGGTTCGTGTGATCACTAAAACAATGTGAGGGATATTGTTTTGAGTGGGAGTTCACCTAGATTAATTTAATTATTAATTAGAACTCAATTTATCATAAACTAAATCAAAGTGAATTTGCATAGTTGTTGTAGTCATTGGCATCCGTTTACCACCTTGCGCTTAGTTATAATTGAGATGATAGAACTATAGAATTCTGGTTAGTTACTTTACGAACTGGTATCGTATTGTTTTTAAGTGTTAATCTAAAGTTTAAAAGTCCTATTGCAAACTTTCAGTAAGTTCCAGTTACTCCATGAAGTTTAATAATTAGTATTAAATCAAGAGTAACAATTCCAAGTGTTAGTATCATGTTTGTATCCATGATTCTTGATATTCAAAGGATTGTCTTAATATCAAGGTTATCTAGGATCTGAAAGAGTTGTTTCAGAAACCATGATGTGTGAAAGATATTGTGATATCTGAAACGAAGTTTTGGTTGCAACATGATAGAGTATAATATGTCTAAAGTCATGTTCTCATATTTGATGAGAATTTGCAAAAGGTTGGAGACACTAGTTGTCCTAATCGTCCAAAAGGATTTGGAGAGCAACATTATACTCATGATTCACCGTTATAAGCTAAAAGTAGCTTGATCATGGATAAATCCATGATGAGGGTGAATATTTGATGTAGGTAAAATGTTTACTACACCAAGAGATTACTAAAGAAAGGAATTTGAAAGAACACCAAACATTTGATGATGGTGATCTACTTCAAAGTGCAAGTCTAAAGACATTGGTATTTAACTATACACGCTTTGGACTATGTGTCATATGTATGACTCCACTATTGATGTTGATAGATTCTTTCAAACAGAAAAGGAAATATTGAAAGAGAATCTCATAAATATATGGCAGAAAAGAAAAGACTAGAATTGTTCAGTTTAAGTATATAGATGATATACATGTTATGGCTATATTCTTTGCTTATTAAACAATGTGGTTCTTAAGTATTTGATACTGAATTTGTTGGTGTGAATCGTCATACGAAACAACACAATTCATGAACTACAATGGCCTAAGTAACTCGCAAAAGAATATGTGATGATGTTCATCGAGAACAAATAAAGGGTTATTGTGTTGCTCGTTAAACATCAAAGCTTGCCTTCAAGATTTGTTTTATCAGGTATTATGAGAACAAAAGAGTTGTTCAAATAAATTACCGTGATCCATAAAAGATGGATGATTCACAAATCTCGTTGGAGAAATCACATCCATAAAACTAGTGCTAAAAATGTCGAAAGACAAATTGATTGAAAGATCACTTAGGAAGTGACATCGCCGTTTAAATTATAATGGAAAGAAAAACATGAAGAAACTCCATGTGGATGGAATTTTGGAGTCTTCTGATTTTTGATCAAATGACGCTTGTGAAACTTTCCTAGAGATAATTAAAACTTCGTTCATTGGCCAAAAAGGGAACGAATGACTAGCTTATTGGAACTTGTACATATTGTTGTATGAAATCCATTATGTGTAGTCAAAAGCGATGGATTTCAACTTCATATGCTTTCTCCAAAAATTTGAGTGAATATATGAATATTTACTTAATAAGGATAAAGTATGAAACACTTGAAAAGTTCAAAGACTTTCAAGATGAAGTGCAAAACCATTGTAACAAGAATATGAATAGTTTATGATAAGATCATAAAGGAAAATATTTAAGTTACAAGTTTAGCATAATACCTAAGATTTAAGGAATCGTTCCGTGGATTTGCATTTTCCCGAAACACCATAAGTGTATGGAGCGTTCGAGATATGTAATTAAACCTTGTTTGACATGGTAAGATCAAAGGTATAATTTATAAAACTGCCATTATATTTTAAAGATTAAAAGCTTTAGAGATTACCGTTTTTCCACTGAAAAGAGCTCCATCATAATCCGTTGAAATGACACCATATAAAGTTATGGTTTGGGATAAAACCCAAGTTGTCCTTTCTTAAACATTGGTATGCTTTGCATAAGAAAGATGTTTGCAACCAAAGTCGGATGAACCTGTCTTTGTATGTTATTTCGAATAACTGTTAAGTATTCCTCCATAACACCAGAGACAAAAGTGTTTGTCGCTTAGAACGTCAAATTTCTTTTGGAAGGAATTTTTCGTGAAAAGAAAAGTGGGAGGACAATAGAACTTTGATAAGGTTAAAAGAACCTTAGCTATATGTGCAAAGTTGCGCAGCACCGAAAAGTGTTCCGGAGGCAGCAACAATGCTCATGGCTCACGTGCCTCAAAGGTTGTGGTCACGGAGGTCTAAGTTCCTATTGAAACAAGTAGATCGGGTAAACAATCAAATACCAAGATTTGAGGGTTGAATCATTATTTGAGAATAATGAACCGACTACATGCAAAGAAGCGATGATGGGCCCTGACTCCGTCAAATGGCTTGAAGCCATAAAATCCGTGATAGTTCCATACACGAGAAATCAAGTTTTGAACTTGAAGGACCCTCGAGAAAGGTGTAAGACCTTACAGTTGTGTCTGGATCTATAAAGAAATAGACATGGATGTTTTACATCTATGAAATAGTCGACATGTTGGGAAAGAGTTCACACAATGTTCAAAAGTTGACTATGACAAGATCTGATCTTTCATAGCGATATTTAGTCTAGATGGATTAGTGTAGCAACCACTACATATAATTTTATTATATGGTAGTTGAATAAACAAAACAAGTTCTTCTAATAGAAGGGTTACCTAGGACGTGTGCATGACACAGTCCAAAGGGTTTTGTTAAAATTCAAGGGATGCTAAAAACATATGCAAACTTCAATGGTTGAAGTAAGCATAGCGGAGTTGGAATCTTCACTGTGATGAAACTGTTAAAGGAGTTTAAAAGTTCATTAGAGACGATGGAGATGCTTGCATTTGCAAGAAATTAAGTGGGAGCGCTAAGACATGTTTCTAATACATTATGTGGAAGACATATTGTTGATTGGAAATAATGTATCTTTTATTAACACATATTAAGAATTTCATCCCGATGAAAGACTTAGGCAAAACCCAAATATTTGGCATCAATAGACGCTAATATGGTTGTGCCAGAAGTACATAGACAAGATATTGAATGAGTTCAATATAGAAACTACAAGAGAGGTTCTTGTCGCACAGAAAGGATTGAATGAGTTCAATATTGATGATATATTCAAGTGTATTGACATTTGGTAAAGTGAAACAAATAATCAAGTATAGATTGATACTTGATGTATGAAATCACAAAGAGTATTTATATCAATCATACTGTGATATGTACAAATCCAGATATGTCCTATGCTCTAAATGTTGTGAGCATATACCAGAATGATTCGTAAGATGATCATTGGACAATAGTAAGGATATTCTTATGATCTTTTGGAAGAGCTAAGAGTATAATATTTGTAGAAGTGACAAATAGATGGTTAGTTCATTGTAAAAGTACTACATTGATACTAGTTTTGTCACAAAGTACAAATTAAGTTTATCTCAATCTAAACTAAGGGTGGCACAATATAATGGAAAGTGAGTTACATAATGGATTTGGATGAGTTCCAAAGTTAAGACATTGTGACAGATACTACAACAAAAGGCTAAGAATATGACTGCTATAATAGCAGCTAAAGAGGGCGTTTGTGTCAAGTAGTTTGTTATCACACTAGGTGTAGTTCACAGCGGGATAATACTATGAAGATATATTGTACGACAATATTATCAACATGTTTTAACCCCAAAGAGCTAAAGGTCACACCGAAAGACCAAATTTATACAAAGCCATCTCATTAGAGAATGAGTGATGCGTAGAGACGCAAAGACATGCAATTACACACGGACCTAGAAGTGTCAGATCCGGAGATCAGTTGACCACTAGAAATCATGTACATACAACACCGGAAAGCCATAGGTGTTGAATACACAAAGGTTTGAAACTAGATTATTGACTCTAGTGCAAGTGGGAGACTGTTGGAGATATGCCCAAGAGGCAATAATAAAGTGGTTATTATCATATCTTCACACTTATGATAAATGTTTACATACCATGCTATAATTGTATTAACCGGAAACATTAATACTTGTGTGATTTGTAAACTAAAATAAGAGTCCCTAGTAAAGCCTCTTGTTAAACTAGCTTGTTGGTTAATATATGATCATGGTTTCCTGATCATGAACATAGAGATGTTATTAACAACAAGGTCATATCATTAGGAGAATGATGTTATGGACATACTCCTATAGATAAGCGTAGCATAAAGATTAAGTCATTTCATTAGTTCAATTGCTATATGCTTTCTGATACATAGTAACCTAATTCCTTCGACCATGAGATCATGCATATCACCTTTACCGGATGGATGCTTTGATGTCATCAAACACCACACCGTAACAGGGTGGCTATAAAGGTGGCATTGAGTGTTCAGAAAGTATTGGTTGAAACACATGGATCAAGAGTGGGATTTGTCCATCCATATGACGGATAGATATACTCTGGGCCCTCTCGGTGAAATGTCATCCAATTAGCTTGCAAGCATGTGACTGGCTCACAAGGGATCACATATCACGGGAACAAGAAAAGAGTACTTATCAGTAACGAGGTTGAACTAGGTATGCAGAGATACCGACGATCATAACCTCGGATAAGTAAACTATCGTGAGACAAAGGGAAATTGGTATCGTATGTAAGTGGTTCATTCGATCGCAAAGTAATCGTAGAAATATGTGGGAGCCATATGAATTTCCAGATTCCTCTATTGGTTATTGTTCGGAGAAGTGTCTCGATCATGTCTGCATAATTCACGAACCGTAGGGAGACACACTTAAGGATTCGACGTTGTTTGAGTAGTTATGGTGTTATGAGAAAGAGACCGAATGTTGTTCGGAGTCTCGGATGGGATCCGGGATATCACGAGGTGATCCGGAATGGTCCGGGGAATAAGATTCATATAAGGAAAGTCCCGTTTCGGAGTTCGGGAATGATTCCGGTGTTTTCATCGGGAATGTTCTAGAAGGTTCCGGATTGTCCGGCACTCCGGGGGGGAGGGTACATGAGTGTGTCATTGAATGATTGCATCATGTACTAAGTGTTCTTGCTGTTCCAAAAACATGAAAGTCAAATTGCCAGTTTGAAAGTCAAACGGCTAAAACAGGAAACTGTGGAAAACAGGAAACTGTGGGAAATAGGAAACTGTGGGAAACAAGCAAGAGGAGGTTGAAACCAACTTGGAGGAGGAGTTCCTCTCCTCCTTGGCCGGCGCCCAGCCCTAGGCCGAGTTGGGGAGGGACTCCCTCCCTCCCTGGCGCGCCTAGCCCCTCCACCTATAAAAGGAGGGGCAGGGCTCCTCCTTGAGACACACAAGTTTCTACCTCTAATCTCCGGTTTAGAGCCGTTCTGGTTTAGAGCTTCTAATTGCTTTAGCCTGCGGTTTAGAGCCTTCTAATTGGTGTGTCTAATCTCTAGACCACTAATAGCCCTCTCTCATAATCCACCATACTCGCTTCGGCTTAAGGCGAAGCCCTGCGAGATCTCCCCTCTACTTCCGGTACCACGCCGTTGTGCTGCCGGAATCGCGAGGAGAGTGCTACAACCTCCGCTGCCTGCTGGAACAAGGGAGAGGAAGGTCTTCGTCGAGTACCGAACGTGTGCCGACTGCGGGAGCGCTGCCGGAACGTGGCGCCGGAAGGATCGTCTACGCGATCTTGAGATCGGAAAGAGTACGACTACATCACCCACGAGAATCTGCTCTCGTTAACCAAGTTGGAATCTTCGAGGGTAAGTTATTCCATCGACTCGTTGCTACAATCTAGTAGATAGATCTTGGCTTGTTTGTTTGTATGCGATAGAAATTTTTTGTTTTCCATGCTACGAAACCCTACAAAGACTCGACATGCATCGAGACAAGATCTTTCAGAAGCCTTCCCTTAGACCAAAATGAACGCATTCCCAAACCTATCATCCCCTACCACCAACTGTCCATTTGGCTAAGTTATTGCAACCTATATGATCCAGGCAGAGCCCATAATGCCTAGTGGCTGCACTTGAAGCTTCTCAACATTTGACATGTCAAATATCTTTGTTCCTGGGTGGCATTCCACAAGTGTGATACACGAGGTTCACTAGTCCACTGGCCTTGTGTAACCACTCAACATAAATCCATTCCCACCATTTCCACCTATGTGATTCATTCACATAGTTGTTTTATTAAACAAAACACAAGTCATAGACTTAGAAATATTCCATAGTATGAATATAATCCACCCTTGTTTTCTACTAGCTAGGCTAAGCATGATAGTAGTAGGAATCTTAACTTTGGGAAAATTATACTAAGGCATCATCTACTAGGATTTCCCATGGAATAACATACTTAGTAAAAATTACATGCAAGTCCTACTTAGAAATATCACTAATGCATAGTGAAAATAATGGGACAAAAGTATGAAGCACCACTTGCCTTTTTGGTATAGAATATAAGTTCACTCCTTGATATTGCAATAGTCACACTCTTCAAAATTCACTACAATTCAATCAAGCAAGGCACAAATTCAAAACAAGCATTCAAACAATTCATCACATAATAATAAAAACAAAGCAATGCATGCAAGCATGCCAAAGATTGTTTTATTTGGAAAAGTGGTTTCTAATAGGTTATAAACATTTTAAAACACCTATTGGTCCTTTATAAATGGGGCAAAACCATTTGATATTAAGTTAGTGAATATGGCCACTTTAAATCATTTTTGTTTTGCTAGAAATGATTTAAATCAAGGTAATAATTTCTAGTGTTGGACAAATATATTTTTAAACCCAAATGTTAGTGTTTTAAGGTCAAGTGTTTAATATTAAAACCATTTGCAAAAGGTTTTACCTATAAACCATTTTATACCAAAGCAATATTTTATTTTGTTGGAAATGCCTTTAAGCGAAGTAATAATTTTATAGGGTTCACCAAATATATTTTTAAATCCTAAAACTTGGTGTTTAGGGTCAGAGATTTTTACTCAAATCACTTTCCAATGGTTTTACTCAAAAAGCATTTTTAAATCATATTCAACATTTTTATTTAACTAGAAATGCTTTAATTCAAAGGAATAATTCCTAAGTGTCACAAAATATATTATTAAATCCAAAAGTTGGTTTCTATGGTCAGTAGGTTAAAAATAATCCATTTACAAAATATTTTACCCTAAAAACATTTTTAGAATGAATTTTATACACAAAATATGCCTAAACATGTTTCTGTAAAAACAACTAATTTTACAGAAGAAATTCATTAAACAAATAGCATGGTTGGATAGAATTCTTTTTCCTGATTCCATTTATATAAAATTTGCAAAATTTGGACGTGTAGATTAAAAGTTATGAATTTTACAAAATCAACCATCTAATAGTAATGTTTTTGTTTTTAAAACATAACTCATGCCACGTGGCTGCTTTCTATTCGCCGGTACCGTTTCATTTGGATCGAGTGATACAGGCTGTTAGATCTAACTAACATCCTACGA
Organism: Avena sativa; assembly: GCA_916181665.1. NCBI lineage: Eukaryota > Viridiplantae > Streptophyta > Magnoliopsida > Poales > Poaceae > Avena > Avena sativa. Next base: position 386,605,315 of record OV702284.1, read on the forward strand.
CACAGATCAAAACATACCCCTTCGGGTTAAGTTTCTATCGCATCCATCAGATCTAAATCGCATGGTTCTAATCGACTCAACCACAAAGTGGCGGCGCTGCGACGGTGGCTGGCGGCGGAGCGGTCTGGCAGTGACGTCGCCGGCGATACAGGAAGCGAGAGAAGGAGTGGGATGGCTCACCAGACTCGTCGTGCGTTGCTAATGCTCAATGTACTCGCCGGAAGGCAGGGGCGCTCGGACGTGTCGTCGATTGCTCGCCGTAGTTGCTGTCGGTGTCGGGCGCTCACTGTTGAAGATGGTGGCGACGGTACAGGGCACGCTAAGGTATGAAAAGGGGTGCGTTAGTTGCGCACAGAAGGGGCGAGTGTGCGGGTGTCAACGAGAGGGGGAGGCACGGTCAGAGCTTATCGGGAAAGCTCGATGGAGTAATGGCAGACGGCTGCGACGTTCAGTCGAAGTCGTTGCCGACGCTGTGGATCATGCGCGAGCGAGCCAGGGGTACTGGGAGATGCGCAAGAGGCTGGGGAGTAGTATCGTGGAGGCCAGGGAGCAAGGGGCGATAGTGTCTGGCCGGAATCGGAAGAAAGGTTCGCCGGAGACAGAGAGGGTTCGAGGCGAATTCAAGGCGGCCTGGGGGCAGAGGGAGGATGGCGAGCGAGGGTAAATGGAGAGGGGACGCGGGCGATCAAGAGCGCGCGGTTGCAGAGCGGAATCACAACGGCGTTACAGCGAATTTACGCGAGGTTTCAACGGCAGAAATGGCCGAGCGTGGTCGTCGCGCGAGGTTGTAGGTGATGACGTGGCAGTGGGGCCTGGCGGCAGCGAGAGAGAGGGGGGGTGCAGTGGGGTCAGCAAGTCAGTGCCTGGCTAGGTGCGGGTCTGAGTAGAAAACGCTTCGAGGAGAAGGGGGAAGTGGGTTGCGTTGCTGGGCCAGATAGGCTAGCTGGGCTGGGCCGATTTCTTTTATTTTTTTTCTTCTTCTGTTTTCTTTTTCTTTTTCCATTTTGATTTTCTGTTTTGAATTCAAACTACCATTTAAATTCAGATTCCTTTTTCAAAACTTTTCCAAATATTCAGTATGTTTCAATACTGTTTAAATTATGTATTTAAAGTCCATTTTAGAATAATTCTTTTATTCTTTTATGGTTTATATTTTATTTAAAATGGGCACTTGTCTTTTATTCAAACAAAAATTTGATTATATTTTCAAACCCTTATTTGAATTATAATTTTCACCAAACCTTTTTCAGTAGGTTTTATTTATTTACTAGGGTGTTTAAATAATGCACTTTGAATTATTTGAAATATTTCTAATATGATTTATTAATCATTTAAATTGGGTAAATTGTCTTTATTCCAATAAAATCAAATATGGTTTTAATTCCATATAAATTTTATTTAAATGATTCTTTTATTCCATTTAAGTTAATTAAATAACTTTTATATCCACCTTGGGAAATTCCACTTTATTATTTTCCCATGATTTAATTAATCATTTATCTAAGGGATTTTGTCTTCATTCAAATGGAATATAATTCGGTTAATGCCATATTATTTTATTTGAATATTATTTATCCCTTTATTTTATTTGGATTATCTTTATTTCATTTGCTTATGGATTTAACTCAAGATTTAAATTATCTTCCAAATTATTTTCTTGTTATTTATTATTTAGGCAAATTGTCTTTATTTAAATAAAATTGGATATTGTTCAATCCTTATGATTTTATTTAAATAAACTTTTATTCCTTTCTATTATTCAATAAACTTTTATTTCATTTGTTTGGCCAAGATTTTATTTGGCTTTTAAATATTCTTACTTATTTCTTTCTTTCTTTGTCTTATAAAATCCATATCTTTTTATTTATAGATCCAAAATTGGTGATTCCATTTTGTATAATTTTTATTTAATATTTGTTTATATTTTTAAATCCTTTAGGATTATTTTGCTCACAATTTGGTATGGACTTTAGATAGGAGCTTTATTAGCTTTGGAAATTTAATTTCTTTATCTTATTACATTCATAAGATTTTATCCATGACTCCAAATTAAATGAAACCAATTTCTATGGTTTTATAATATTTTTATTTATCATTCTTGATCATTTATAAATGTTTGTTGATAGATGTTTATGTGGATCAAATCCATAGTCTTTGAGAGATCTTGGAAATGAATTATTCCTTTAGGGTTTTAGGGTTTTGGTTTAGCTTTTCCAAGTGTTCACATTTCAAGACACATTATTGATGAATGCATTTCACTTGTTTTGAAATTTGTTGGATTCCTTTTTATTCAAAGTTTGTTCAAGATGGGTTTTGAAGTTTCCATTTGGAATCAAAAAGTTTTTTTTCACCCTAAGTTTCAACAATTATTTATTTTTCAAATTTCAAAATTTGGAAAATTTTGGGATGTGACAGGCTACCACCCTTAAAAGAAATCTCGTCCCGCGATTTGGGAAGGCTAGAGGTTACAAGTTGACTTCAAAGCAACTAGGGTGCTACCACCCTTAAAAAGGTTTTCAACTAGATTACATCTTGGCTTACTTGGGATCTTGACGAAATTTTTCTGGACAATTGCTTGCATAATGTCCTTTGTCACCACACTTGGCTAATTCCTTTATTCTTCTTATTCTTCTTCTTCTTCTTCTTCTTGGGTTTCTCCAAAGCTAGGAGTTCTTCTAGTTCATGCTCTTCATACCTCACCTCAAAGGTGGGAAAGTTTCCTCGGTTCCTTGAACGATTCCTTAGATAATACTTATGTTTCCTCTTTTGTCCATCAAGGTGATTCCTAATGTATGGAGGTGCAATCTAAGGTTTGCCTTTGGCTTCATCCTTCTTGATATAAGTTTTTTCCTCATGGGTGTTTCCAAACTTTTGATGCATTAAACCTTGTTTCATTTCTTGAACTATAGGATAGATGGGGCATTGAATAGGGACATGATCATTTCCTTCACATAGGAAACAAGTCACTTGAGATGTGGGGCATTGTTTAGTTGGATGTTTCTATTCACAATTAGGGCATTGATCTTCATGCTCTTTGGAAGTGTGATCCATGTCTCCACAAATATTGCAAGCTTGAGTTCCTTCTATAATATCATCCTTGACATCATTGTTGTCACAAACTCCTTGGGAAAGGTTGTCTTTCATGTTGATCATTTGAGTGGTCATCCCTTGCAACAATTGAGATTGGATTTTCAAAAACTTTTGCATGGTTGGGTCTAACTCATTGTTGTTGGCTAAAAACTGAGTTGTCATCTGATTCAACTGGGTTTGGTTTGCTAGTAGTTGTTCTCTCATGTGCATCTCTTGGTTGTTGGTGTCACCATTCTTGATGTTGGAGTCCCTTGGAGAAGTCATCTGTTTGGGTTGGATTGGGATTAGAGTAGGTAAAATATTTATAAAGAAGAAGTCTAATCACACACAACAATTCACACAAGCAATGAGCAAGCAATCACAAATAAACATTCCACTCAAACAACAAGTTTCAAGCACATTTTTAGGCAACAAAATAGTTTTGCTACACCACATAAGTTGGTGTGTTTGATCTAAATTAAACACTAGTATTGTAACATCCCTGCATTTAGGAACTAACGAAGGGTAGATTTAGGAATTTGGAATGTTGCATGCATTTATCTGTGAAAATTGTTAGAGATATGCCCAAGAGGCAATAATAAAGTGGTTATTATCATATCTTCACACTATGATAAATGTTTACATACCATGCTATAATTGTATTAACCGGAAACATTAATACTTGTGTGATTTGTAAACTAAAATAAGAGTCCCTAGTAAAGCCTCTTGTTAAACTAGCTTGTTGGTTAATATATGATCATGGTTTCCTGATCATGAACATAGAGATGTTATTAACAACAGGATCATATCATTAGGAGAATGATGTGATGGACATACTCCTATAGATAAGCGTAGCATAAAGATCAAGTCATTTCAATAGTTCAATTGCTATATGCTTTCTGATACATAGTAACCTAATTCCTTCGACCATGAGATCATGCATATCACCTTTTCCGGATGGATGCTTTGATGTCATCAAACACCACACCGTAACAGGGTGGCTATAAAGGTGGCATTGAGTGTTCAGAAAGTATTGGTTGAAACACATGGATCAAGAGTGGGATTTGTCCATCCATATGACGGATAGATATACTCTGGGCCCTCTCGGTGAAATGTCATCCAATTAGCTTGCAAGCATGTGACTGGCTCACAAGGGATCACATATCACGGGAACGAGAAAAGAGTACTTATCAGTAACGAGGTTGAACTAGGTATGCAGAGATACCGACGATCATAACCTCGGATAAGTAAACTATCGTGAGACAAAGGGAAATTGGTATCGTATGTAAGTGGTTCATTCGATCGCAAAGTAATCGTAGAAATATGTGGGATCCATATGAATTTCCAGATTCCTCTATTGGTTATTGATCGGAGAAGTGTCTCGATCATGTCCGCATAATTCACGAACCGCAGGGAGACACATTTAAGGATTCGACGTTGTTTGAGTAGTTATGGTATTATGAGAAAGAGACCGAATGTTGTTCGGAGTCTCGGATGGGATCCGGGATATCACGAGGTTATCCGGAATGGTCCGGAGAATAAGATTCATATAAGGAAAGTCCCGTTTCGGAGTTCGGGAATGATTCCGGTGTTTTCATCGGGAATGTTCTAGAAGGTTCTGGATTGTCCGGCACTCCGGGGGGGGGGGGGGAGGGTACATGAATGTGTCATTGCACATTGGAATGATTGCATCATGTACTAAGTGTTCTCGCTGTTCCAAATAAAGGATTAAATTGAATCCCAAACAGAAAAGTCAAACGGCCAGTTTGAAAGTCAAACGGCTAAAACAGGAAACTGTGGGAAACAAGCAAGAGGTGGTTGGAACCGACTTGGGGGAGGAGTCCCTCCAAGCCGGCGCGCCAACCAAGGCCGACTTGGGAAGGGACTCCCCTCCCCTTGGCCGCCCCTCCCACCTATAAAAGGAGGGGCAGGGCCTCCTCCTCTAGACACACAAGTTCCTATCCTCTAATCTCCGGTTTAGAGCCGTTTTAGTTTAGAGCTTCTAATTGCCCTAGCCTTCGGTTTAGAGCCTTCTAATTGGTGTGTCTAATCCCTAGACCACTAATAGCTCTCTCTCATACTCCACCATACTCGCTCCGGCTTAAGGCGAAGCCCTGCGGGATCTCCCCTCTACTTCCGGTACCACGCCATTGTGCTGCCGGAATCGCGAGGAGAGTGCTACAACCTCCGCTGCCTGCTGGAACAAGGGAGAGGAAGGTCTTCCTCGAGTACCAAACGTGTGACCGACTGCGGAAGCGCTGCCGGAATGCAGCGCCGGAAGGATCGTCTACGCGATCTTGAGATCGGAAAGAGTACGACTACATCACCCACGAGAATCTGCTCTCGTTAACCGCTTTGGAATCTTCGAGGGTAAGTTATTCCATCGACTCGTTGCTACAATCTAGTAGATAGATCTTGGCTTGTTTGTTTGTATGCGATAGAATATTCTTTATTGATAATAATATAATCTTTATTACAAAAGAATAAAATGAAGATTACAAAATAATAAAATGAAAATTACAACAGTATAAAGAAGATTACATTGGATTGTTCTATAACTAAACTTAAACTAAAATCTTCACTTTAAATCTGTACCTGCAAAACAAACAGAAACTAAATAGAAAAAGGAAAGTTAGGGTTAGTATTGTTTTTCTCTTAGACATGTCAGTGAAGTGCACTGAACAAGTTCATCATTGAGAAATTATAGAAGGGGCAAGTTTGACCAATATGAAAAGATAAATCTTCCATAATTTTTAAGCCAGAAGTCAAATGACAGCCAAGAGGGGCAAGTTTCACCAGCCAGGTAAAAGTAACCAGATAACAATCAATTTCAAAATTCTGAACATATCCACAAGTGCATAGCAAGCACACAAGCAGGACACACAACTAAATGCATGTGATGTGCTGTCAGCCTCACAGCACAACTCCATCACACAAAACCAGCAGCACAGCCGTGGAGAGGCACTAGTGCATCTCTTCACTGCACACACACAAGAACATCCAGCTTAGCTAGTAGCTAACCAAGCACAACAGCCAGCAACCAAACCAACCAAAGCCCCACATCTCATCACTAGGATGGTAACATAAGGAGGGGGAAGGATCAGGTGGACAACAAGATCAAGTCCAGTAGCTAGGAGGAGCAGGCTAGCTCAAGGTCAAGCACAGGAGCTCAGCAAAACAAGATCAACATCACCACCTTACTCCACAATCATCAGATTTTGTGGTGAGCATCATAATACCCTCACATGATCTAATCATATTATCTAGACAGAAGCATGTGTTGTTTTATGAAACATACTCTTAGAAAGCACCCAAGTGAGGCGAATCCATCATTGAGATTTTAAACTTTAAAAGCAAACAACAAAGTACAAGGATCCAACCAGAGCTCAAAACAACATCATTGCTCTGGTTGCCAAGCTATATATTACAATTCAAGCATAAATATAGCTAAGATCTAATTTCTAGGCACATCCCTAAAGTAAGGGTAGCACCTTAGAAACTAATCTTTTGGATACAGATAATAATCAAGCTTATTATCATTTTTACCAAGCTTTGATTCAAAAACAATAGCCGGTACCACTACCAGGACTATCTATATGAATCAATTAGATAAGACCTAAAACCCCTAAGCCTCAGACCAACATCATTGATCTTAGGGATTTCAAAAAAGAACATTTCCATTTATCTTTTAAAGCTAAGATTGTCTTAAGCTTAAACTAACCCAATCAATGGATTAGAATCAATCTTATCTGCCATACCAAGATGATGTCACAAGAACAATTCTATATGAGTCAGGATAAACATCCAATCATCACAGGTTCAATAACTCAATCTACTAATCATTTTCCTGTCAGGAATCATAATTAAAACATTCCAATGTTTACCTGTACTGTTTGAGATCAATGTGATCTCAAACCACATATTAATTTCTAAGCCAACAACACTAAGACAGTGATTTCATCACACCATAACCATGATCCTAAACCATGAAATGACAGTGGAAGGTTATCAAGTCACTGACTTTACCAAGCATTGGTTCCAAAGCAATTCTACTATTTGAATCATATGCAATCCAACCATAAAAGCATCTAATAAGCCACCAGAACCATTATAGTTCATCTCAAGAAACAAGCCTCAGGCTAATAACCATTTAGCATGCTTACAGACCATCCACACATGATCTAATTCATCCAGTACATGATCAATCACATGATAAGAACCCTAAATGAAATAAACCATCCTAATCAGGACAAGACAGTCACCAGAGAGGTCATTGCCAACATCCAGCATGGGAGGAGCAAGCACAGAAAGCACAAGGGGAGAGGAGAAGAACTCACCAAAGGTCCTCCCTGGAGACTAGAAGAGGAAGCAGAGGGGCCGACGACCATGGCGGCACGGGGAGCACCCCAGAGGGGGCGCTGCAACCCATACGACGCCACGACAGCGACTCTGATCACGCCTAGAGGCGAGACAAATCACCACGACGCACGACGACAACGGCAGAAAGGACATGCGTCATCGACAACCTCCTATTGCACCACGACGGCGACCAGAACGGTCCATGACGGTGGGAATCGCCGGCGGCGACATCACCGACCACAGGGTCGAGGTCAAAGGAGGAGAGGATGAGCTCGAGGGAGAGAGGCAGCGAGGGAGTGGGCTGAGTTGGGCCAGACCCTTCGGGGTGGTTATTTTTAGACTATGTTTAATGGGCCACTAGGGCCCAATAAGATTAAGCCAGCCCATAAATCTTTTAAGGCCTGTTCTAATAAATAAGAAAATACCAAAATACCCCTGAACTTAATTAAATTCTAGAAAATAAAATAAAAGTCCAAAAATTATAAATAAAATATTTTTGGAGTCACAATAATCCACACTATCCAAATAAATTAAGATGTAAAATTTTAGACATTTAAATTCTATTAAGAATTTTGTAATTTATATATTCCTTATGGAATTTTACAAAATTATTGAAAGATGATAAAAATAAATAAAAATCACTTTCATTATATATTAATATCGTAGTATTTTTGAAAAATACTAAATAAATATTTAACAACAATTTTTGATGTTTAAGTGATAATTCCTAAAAGAATTATTAAATCAATAAAAGTCAAATAAAAGGGAAATAAAATAAAATAATTCAATATATGTTATAAATATTAAAAAGTAATATTTATAAATCCTTTATTATTAAAAAGAACTTTTTATAATAGTGGGGTGAATGCATATCAAGTTAAAATGATGCATTACATTATTGCATAATCATTTTGCTTCTTTAAATATTGTCCTTACCGGGCAATAATGATGTTTTGTAGACATAGAAGCTCAAGGTCCAGTGCAAGCATCAGACTTCACTACCTTGCCATCACAAGGCAAGTTCATCACTTGCTCATGTCCTTTGAAGAGTCTTTATCAAAGTATTTGCAAATTGCATGTTATCATATATGCTATAAAAGAAAGAAAATGTTATTTTCACAAATAAAGAAATCATAGATATCATCCTAAGTGGTGATATAATGGAGCAATAGAACTTAGGGTTCTATTTGCAACAATGATGATCAAGTAGGTACTTAAGAACCCCTGACATCAGTGATTCTAGCGTCGTATATTACGTGTTAGCCATGAGATTTGGAATGGGACAGAGAAGTCAGCTGTATCTTCTTCCTCTCGCATGAAGCCGGATGTGCAGGTCGTGGCTGTTATCCTCATAGCGTGCATATTAATTGGTAATTCGTAGAGGATATGCAGCATATGGGTGGGACCCCTCATCGTCCCACGATAGTTCTGGCATCTAAAGGTTTGTACAAACCATTGTCGTAATTCATTATGTGGGCATGGTGTACACCAAGGAGGCATGCGAGGTCGCGAAGGGGGCAGTGATTGGCTTGGACCAACTACTGGGCCCCACATCATGGAATTGTGGACGGGAAAGTATGCCCGGTTGTGCAGCAAGGAGTTGATCTCTCATGGGTAAAGTAACGCACCTCTGCAGAGTGTAAGAATTGTAACTTGTTACTCCCTGTTCCGGGAAGGAGCTGCAAACGCGGCAGGAAAGGAATTCCATGAAAGTTCTTATCAACCTGTGAAGGCTGTTTGTCATAGTTTTTCAGAATAAAATCAATCTTTGAAGAAAGATTTACAAAAATTGCATAGTACCAAGGATTTATAATCCAAGGTGGTAGTTAGAGCATCAAGCTTCCCACCTTGCATATAATAAACTTGTTGGGTAACGCTGTTACTCATTCTTTCCTTTGATCCCTTGATTAGACTCTGAGGATCCCGAAGACGTGCCAATGTATGCAACCCAATGTCAAGAAGATGTGTTCTACAAGGAACCCGATCTATCCGGAGGTGTTGAAGGAGTGGATTACGAAATCCGCTACGGTGTCTATGATAACGAGTCCAACTGAGTATCCCTAGTTAGTAGTAACCAATGGAGCCGAGCAGCATGAACTCTATAGAATAAGCTGCTGAGCTCAACTCCTAGTCGGAGTTGCTACTTTTAAATTCTGCTGAAACACTTTATATTTTGGTTTGTAAGTTGAATCTTTTGGAAGCCGTGAACTTTCAGTATTGTAATAATAATAATGTGTGTACTTTTGTAATATGGCCCCGCAATATTTCTGTTGTACCACTCTGAGGGATGTGATATTTACGGAACGATGTTCTGTGGATGTCATGTCAACGACTATAGTGTACTACACATGCAGTGGTATGCTGGGTCACCGCAAGTATGGTGGTCCAACTATATGGTTTTCTTGAGATCATTCCATTCTTCTTGGTTGTTTCTTCTTGAACAAGATCATTGGTGATGGTGAAGTTGAAGTCATTTGAGTTGGTGAAGTCCTTTGCTCATGGTGAAGTCTTTGTCCATCAAGTTTGAAAAGGGAGAGATGTAGAATCAAAACAAAAAGGTTGAGGAAAGAGTTTACAAGATTGTTTGTAAATAAGTTTTGGAACAAGTACAACTCCTATTTTTCTAAGGGTTTTGTTCAATCCTAGGGTTACAATTCTACAGGCAACACAGTGCTCTGATACCATATGTAAGACCCCACCTTTATAAAGGTAAAGGTCCCTGTGATTGCAATGCTAGTCCCTGGATCAATAGCTAGCATCCATAGTTAAGATGTAATATCAAGAAACAAAGGTCATAATACAACTTTATAACCAGGAATAAAATAATTCATTAAATATTACATAGCTCATTTGGCTATCTCATTACAATGCAGCAGAAATAACTATATAGCATGGAGTCCTTCATCTTCAAAGTGCCACAGGCAATCATGTTGGTTGTAGACTTGTAATCCTAATCAACACACTTCACTAACATCAAACAAACCTGCAACATAATAAGTTATAGCCACAAGGGTCAATACATTTGAATTGTATTGGCAAGTGATACTATGGTAGAATAGTGGTATCTATTAACTATATGCATTTGGCTAAGTGGAGCTTAGGCTTGCTTTGATCAAAATAGATTTTCCTTATCATTTGAAAACACTAAGTTTTTGTTTGGCAAAAATCACCCAAGGCATCTACCAATCAAAGATTGAAGATCCTTTAACCCTTGTTCAACCACAAGTTTTTAACTTAGAAATTGGGATGAGGAGATCCTTGATAGCTTCCATGTCTTGATGCTCAAATTGTCCATTACCGGAGACACAACTAAGTACTTAGATTTTACTCTCTCGAGAGGTGGTGCACTTTCCCCACAAGACTCGACATGCATCGAGACAAGATCTTTCAGAAGCCTTCCCTTAGACCAAAATGTACGCGTTCCCAAACCTATCATCCCCTACCACCAACTTTCCATTTGGCTAATTTATTGCAACCTATATGATCTAGGAAGAGCCCATAATGCCAAGTGGCTGCACTTGAAGCTTTTTAACATTTGACATCTCAAATCTCTTTGTTCCTGGGTGGCATCCACAAGTGTGATACACAAGGTTCACCAGTCCCCTGGCCTTATGTAACCACTCAACATAAATCCATTACCACCATTCCACCTAGGTGATTCATTCACATAGTTGTTTTATTAAACAAAACACAAGTCATAGACTTAGAAATATTCCATAGTATGAATATAATCCACCCTTGTTTTCTACTAGCTAGGCTAAGCATGATAGTAGTAGGAATCTTAACTTTGGGAAAATTATACTAAGGCATCATCTACTAGGATTTCCCATCGCATAGCATACTTAGTAAAAATTCCATGCAAGTCCTACTTAGAAATATCACTAATGCATAGTGAAAATAATGGGACAAAAGTATGAAGCACCACTTGACTATTTGGTAGATAATATAAGTTCACTCCTTGATCTTGCAATAGTCACACTCTTCAAATTTCACTACAATTCAATCAAGCAAGGCACAAATTCAAAACTAGCATTCAAACAATTCATCACATAATAATAACAAAGTAAGGCATGCAAGCATGCCAAAGATTGTTTTATTTGGAAAAGTGGTTTCTAATAGGTTATAAACATTTTAAAATACCTATTTGTCCTTTATAAATGGGGCAAAACCATTTGATATTAAGTTAGTGAATATGGCCACTTTAAATCATTTTTGTTTTGCTAGAAATGATTTAAATCAAGGTAATAATTTCTAGTGTTTGACAAATATATTTTTAAACACAAATGTTAGTGTTTTAAGGTCAAGTGTTTAATATTAAAACCATTTGCAAAAGGTTTTACCTATAAACCATTTTATACCAAAGCAATATTTTATTTTGTTGGAAATGCCTTTAAGCAAAGTAATAGTTTTATAGGGTTCACCAAATATAGTTTTAAATCCTAAAACTTGGTGTTTAGAGTCAGAGAGTTTTACTCAAATCACTTTCCAAAGGTTTTACTCAAAAAGCATTTTTAAATCATATTCAACATTTTTATTTAACTAGAAATGATTTAATTCAAAGGAATAATTCCTAAGTGTCACAAAATATATTTTTAAATCCAAAAGTTTGTTTCTATGGTCAGTAGGTTCAAAAGAATCCATTTACAAAAGATTTTACCCTAAAAACATTTTTAGAATGAATTTTATACACAAAATATGCCTAAACATGTTTTTGTAAAAACAACTAATTTTACAGAAGCAATTCATTAAACAAAGGGCATGGTCTGATAGAATTCTTTTTCCTGATTCCATTGATATAAAATTTGCAAAATTTGTACATGTAGATTAAAAGTTATGAATTTTACAAAATCAAACATCTAATAGTAATGTTTCTGTTTTTAAAACATAACTCAGGCCACGTGGCTGCTTTCTATTCGCCGGTGCCGTTTCGTTTGGATCGAGTGATACAGGCTGTTATATCTAACTAACATCCTACGGCAGAGATCAAAACATACCCCTTCGGGTTATGTTTCTATCGCACCCGTTAGATCTAAATCGTATGGCTCTAATCGACTCAACCATAAAGTGGCGGCGCTGCGATAGTGGCTGGCGGCGGAGCGGTCTGGCAGTGACAATGCCGGTGATACAGGAAGCGAGAGAAGGAGTGGGATGGCTCACCAGACTCGTCGTGTGTTGCTGATGCTCAACATACTCGCCGGAAGGCAGGGGCGCTCGGACGTGTCGTCGATTGCTCGCCGTAGTTGTTGTCGGTGTCGGGCGCTCACTGTTGAAGACGGTGGCGACGGTACACGGCACGCTAAGGCATGAAAAAGGGTGCGTTAGTTGCGCACAGAAGGGGCGAGTGTGGCAGACGGAGTAATGGCAGACGACTGCGACGTTCAGTCGAAGTCGTTGCCGACGCTGTGGATCATGCGCGAGCGAGCCAGGGGTACTGGGAGATGCGCAAGAGGCTGGGGAGTAGTATCGTGGAGGCCAGGGAGCAAGGGGCGACAGTGTCTGGCCGGAATCGGAAGAAAGGTTCGCCGGAGACAGAGAGGGTTCGAGGCGAATTCAAGGCGGCCTGGGGGCAGAGGGAGGATGGCGAGCGAGGGTAAATGGAGAGGGGACGCGGGCGATCAAGAGCGCGCGGTTGCAGAGCGGAATCACAGCGGCGTTACAGCGAATTTACGCGAGGTTTCAACGGCAGAAATGGCCGAGCGTGGTCGTCGCGCGAGGTTGTAGGTGATGACGTGGCAGTGGGGCCTGGCGGCAGCGAGAGAGAGAGGGGGTGCAGTGGGGTCAGCAAGTCAGTGCCTGGCTGGGTGCGGGTCTGAGTAGAAAACGCTTCGGGGAGAAGGGGGAAGTGGGTTGCGTTGCTAGGCCAGATAGGCTAGCTGGGCTGGGCCGGTTTCTTTTATTTTTTTTCTTCTTCTGTTTTCTTTTTCTTTTTCCATTTTGATTTTCTGTTTTGAATTCAAACTACCATTTAAATTCAGATTCCTTTTTCAAAACTTTTCCAAATATTCAGTATGTTTCAATACTGTTTAAATTATGTATTTAAAGTCCATTTTAGAATAATTCTTTTATTCTTTTATGCTTTATATTTTATTTAAAAAGGGCACTTGTCTTTTATTCAAACAAAATTTTGATTATATTTTCAAATCCTTATTTGAATTCTAATTTTCACCAAACCTTTTTTAGTAGGTTTTATTTATTTAATAGGGTGCTTAAATAATACACTTTGAATTATTTGAAATATTTCTAATATGATTTATTAATCATTTAAATTGGGTAAATTGTCTTTATTCCAATAAAATCAAATATGGTTTTAATTCCATATAAATTTTATTTAAATGATTCTTTTATTCCATTTAAGTTAATTAAATAACTTTTATATCCACCTTGGGAAATTCCTCTTTATTATTTTCCCATGATTTAATTAATCATTTATCTAAAGGATTTTGTCTTCATTCAAATGGAATAGAATTTGGTTAATGCCATATTTTATCCCTTTATTTTATTTGAATTATCTTTATTTCATTTGCTTATAGATTTAACTCAAGATTTAAATTATCTTCAAATAATTTTCTTGGGATTTATTATTTAGGCAAATTGTCTTTATTTAAATAAAATTGGATATTGTTCAATCCTTATGATTTTATTTAAATAAACTTTTATTCCTTTCTATTATTCAATAAACTTTTATTTCATTTTTTTGGCCAAGATTTTATTTGGCTTTTAAATATTCTTACTTATTTATTTCTTTCTTTGTCTTATAAAATCCATATCTTTTTATTTATAGATCCAAAATTGGTGATTCCAATTTGTATAATTTTTATTTAATATTTGTTTATCTTTTTAAATCCTTTAGGATTATTTTTCACACAATTTGGTATGGACTTTAGATAGGAGGTTTATTAGCTTTGGAAATTTAATTTCTTTATCTTATTACATTCATAAGATTTTATCCATGACTCCAAATTAAATGAAACCAATTTCTATGGTTTTATAATATTTTTATTTATCATTATTGATCATTTATAAATGTTTGTTGATAGATTTTTATATGGATCAAATCCATAGTCTTTGAGAGATCTTGGAAATGAATTATTCCTTTAGGGTTTTAGGGTTTTGGTTTAGCTTTTCCAAGTGTTCAAATTTCAAGACACATTATTGATGAATGCATTTCACTTGTTTTGAAATTTGTTGGATTCCTTTTTATTCAAAGTTTGTTCAAGATGGGTTTTGAAGTTTCCATTTGGAATCAAAAAGTTTCTTTTCACCCTAAATTTCAACAATTATTTATTTTGTTTATTTATTTTTCACATTTCAAAATTTGGAAAATTTTGGGATGTGACAGAAATCCACAAAAAGACTCCAAGATCTAGATCCCAAGATGTTCCCCTCACTTAGAGGAGAGATTGATTGGTGGGGTTGTAGATCTAGATCCCCTCTCTCTTTTCCCTCAAGAAGATGCAAGAATCATTGGAGGGATTGAGAGTAGCAAGCTTCAAAAGGTCAACAATGGTGGGGGAAAACTTGCAAGAGAGCTGAGGAATCATTGGGGAAGAAGGGCCCCTTAAATAGGTCCCTAGAAATCCAACCGTTAGGCCCAGAAATCGCCCGGTCCGGAGTCTCCGGACTGGGACCGGAGTCTCTGGTGTACCCAGGCTAAACGGGTACAATCTGGAGGACGTACTGGACGCAGTCCGGAGATAGACCGGAGATTTAGTCCGGAGTCTCGGGTCTTACAAAAACTGGCAGAAAGACCAATACGAAAACAGCCATAACATTTGCATCCGGACTCCGATTTTGATGATCTTGGGCTCATTTTAAAGAGGACAATAAGCTCTACAAGATCATACAGAAAAACATAATATTCAAACAAGGGAGTATAGAACCAAATGATGAAAGGTTTAACCTCTCTCAAAAAGACAAACCAGTAAAACCTCCAACATCGAAAACGTAGTAGAGAATGCATATGAAATCCGTTTTCGATGAACTAGAGCTTGTCATGGATATTAAAACAAGCTATAAATCCTCACATGAGTAAGAACCAAATAATGGAAGGTTTTACCTATCTCTAAAAGACAAACCGGTAAAACCTCCAAGATCAAAAAAACGCAATAAGATATAAACACGAAATCCGTTTTTGATGCACTAGAGCTTGTTATGAATATTACCATAAGATCTAGAACCTCACATGGATCAGATCCAAATAAAAACCAAGAAAGTATGATGCTAAGTATGCAAAGGTCTGAGCTCTCTTGGAAAGATATGATCGCGTTACTCACTTGAGAGCCCCTCTTGATAGTACGGTTGTTTATCCTATAAACCGGTCTCCCCAACTAACACCACGAGACCGGTAAGAAAGAAACCCTATCAATATCATACCTTTTCCTTGTGCATATTCCACTTGATATTGATATATACGATATTGTCCTTCTCAAGATGGAACACCTTTCTTGATTGCTCTTGCATGCACTCGCTTGATGAAGACTTGCAAGTTGCTCCCCCATACGACATGGGGAAACCTTTACTTTGACCTTGTCTTCATCGATCCATGATCACCGAGGATGGAAATATTCAAGCATGAGATCTTCTAGATATTGCACATCTTTAGCTTGCACATCATTTCTTCTTTTCTTCATTATGTTGATGCCTTGAAGGTGCATCAGAGATATTACTCCATCTTATTCTTCAAGACATACTTGCCATAGGTTTAACTCTCACATGACCAATCTGTGGATCACTCTTTGAACACCTTGGTCACCACTTGATCCTCTTCACTTTCTTATTCTCTAAACCTTGAAGCCAACATATGGTTCAAGCATTGCCTATGGATAATTCCTACAAGTACAACTTGATACAAGCATTAGTCCATAGAGATTGTCATTAATTACCAAAACCACACATGGGGGCCCACATGTTCTTTCAGTCTCCCCCATTTTGGTAATTGATGACAATCCATTTGAGAGGGTTTATATAAGGAATTTAACACATAAAATGGTAGCACCAATATCAAATACTACATAAGTATGTGATATTGGTACCACCACCATATATAGATCAAACTCCCCCACAATCTATGCATGTGTGATGAACTTGAATTTCATTGCATATATTGCCAATCATTATCATTGGTGGAGTTTCCTCTATATATACCACATGCTAAGAAAGAACAAAGATGCAAGAGCATGAAAGGCAAATGCTTAGAAACAAACTCAAGGCATAAACCATTTCCCTAAAACCCTCTAAAACTTCTCCCCTATTGGCATCGATTACCGAAATGGGTGACAAGTTCTGGAAGGTCAATATAGTGATAAAGGTGTGCATTCACACATATCCAATGATGAATACTTGGGAGGAAGTAGAACTATATCGAGGAACCAAAGATTTCTTAAATAAATAAAATAAAAAAAGCATCAACAAATGATGTAAGCAATCACAAGATCCGACAAACCAATTGAAAACAACAGATGAGACCAAATGGAAACAACAAGATATTATGATATGAACAAAAGAGTGTCTTAAATGAAAAATAGAGAAGCTCCCCAAGATTTGTGCACATATTAGAATAATTGCATTAGAATACATAATGCACAAACATGAAATCCTCACTCCCCCATAAGCATTTAAAACACCAAATGAGAAAGAAGACAAATGATCATTATTAAATGAATTAAATGAGCTCCCCAAAGATAATGCACCAATTATGATAATTGCATTTTGGAACAAAGTGCATAATCATGAAATCCTCACTCATCCAAATTCATTTAACAATACAAGACATGAGAGAACAAATATGAGTGCCCAAATATGCAAGCAAGAGAGGAAAGCAATGTCACATCCCAAAATTCTCCTAATTTTGGAATGTGAAATAAATAAAATAAGTTTGATTGATTTGACTTGGTTGATTTTTCTCAAAGAAAAGAAACTTTTGAATTGAAAATCCTCTCAACCTTGAATTCAAAACATTATATTCTTTTGTTATGACCTAAGTAGCCATATAGGCAAAAGGGCATGGATTGATTATGGATTGTAGAATTGGTGTGCAAGATTACAAAAAAAAAATCAAATCATGATGAATGCATGAACATTATTGCATTAAACCCCAAGGAAATAATTTTGTTGTCCAAAAAGAAATTCAAAACCCTAAAATGGGATTTTCCCAATTCTAAGTACAACCTTAGAGCTATGGTTTTGTCCATAGTAAACTTTGAGAAAGAGTAAAAAATGGCATACCTTCATAGAGGAAACTTTTAGAAAACCACATAAATTTATTTGAGTCCATTTGTAGCTAAAATGGAAAAGATATGAATTTCATATGATAAGAAATATAATGACCTTTTGGCCAAACTAAATAATTATGGGTTGGTAAATTTGAAATGAACAAGAAATAATGTAGTTAATATTTTAAAATGATCAGGATGATTTTACAAAAATTTAGAAATTGGAATCACTCCATTTGGAGCTACAAAACAAAATAGACAAAAGAAATACTAAAATAGAAAAAGAATAAAGAAAACAAAACTAACCTAACCCTAACCGGAGCCGCCCGGACCAGCCCACCTAAGCCCCTAGCTACGGCCCACTCCCTCCCTACCGCTCGCACCCGCCTGCGAGCAGCACGCAGCAGCCGCCACCGCAGCGGGCCGGCCCAAAGCTTGCGAGCAGCAGCAGCCCAACCCGCAACAGATGCAGCCCACTCCCTCTCTCCTCTCTGGCGCTGACAGCCGGGCCCCGCCCCATCATCCCCAACCTCCGGCCAGAGACCAGGAACCCCACGAGTTCATCTCCATCGAACAAAATCCCGCAAAATCTGCTTTGATTCGGTTCCAATATGACCCCACCTGCACGTAAAACTCCTCATATAAGACCCCTGCTTCGATCTCCTCCGATTTTTCCTCTTTTCCCAAACCCTAGCCGCCGCAAAGACGAGCTCCCGATCTCGCTGGAAAAGCAGGACAAGGCCGAGCTAGATGCAGAGGTTACTGAGCACCCCTGCTCCATATTCTCCCTCTGATCCTCTTCTACGTCCAGTATCGTGCCTCCCTGACCTCTTATCACCCTCCACAGATCACCGCATCTTCTCCGATTGCTCGCCGGAGCTCGGACCGGGCCGAGCAGGCCAGCCGCCCCTTTCCGTCGCCCGGGGAAGCAACGCGACGCGCCAAGGTCACCAGGGCACCCGACGCAGCCTCCAGAATCTCGTCGGCCTATTAACCTTCTCTGGTGAGCACCAGGACCACCTTCACCATCGCCACCTGAGGCCGCGGCGCCGTCGTCCACTGTCTTCCGCCGGTGAGCAGGAAGCAATCAACCGTGTCCATCCGATCTCAGAACAACGGCCGAGATTAGAACCTCATCTGAAGCGGTATCGGCCAACCAGTGTACGTCGCGTGGCAGCCCAGTCAGCAAGCTCATCAACCAGCTAGGACAGCGCCAACTCAGCTCGCGCAGCCAACCAGGTTACGCCATGTGGCCATGCCCGTCTGTTAATTGCAGAAATTGTTTAAATAGCCAGATATTTATCCAATCTTGTAAAATTCATATAAAATCGAAAACATGTCCAAAAATTGCGTATAATATATCAAATTGAAGATAATTTTACGTAGACTCATATTATCAGAATAGATCCAACTTTTACTGTACGTGGTTACTGCAGTAATTTAATTAGTTTTAATGGTCTTTTAGGTTAATAAATTCATAGAAAACTATCTGTAACTCCGAAAAATATGAACAATATATCAAATTGAAGCTACTATAATGTAGATTAATAATATATGGTTGTATCCAGCCTTTGAGGATTATTTACCACGTAGCAATTTAATTAGTTTTAATGGCTTTATAAATCATTAAATTCATAGTAAATTAATTGCTTGTCACAAAAATATAAATGATATACCGATGGAAAGCTGGTTCCATGTAGATCATCAATATGCAAATGGTTCAGGCAAATAATGTAAGGTTTTGCAGTAATTAAATAAATGGTTTAATGGCTTATTTAGAGTAATAAATTCATAAGAAAATAAATACTATTCAGAAAAATTACAAATAATATGTCCCTGAAATCACAATTTCGTGGAGATTACAGATATAATTTTAGTTTGATTTTTAGACAACAGAAACTATATGAATCATTTAAAACCCATTAAACACTATTTAAATCATACAAAACGATCTATAACTCCGATTAGGGTGAATCCAAGTGCTAAGGTTTTGTATTTACAATATCTATACAGAGAAAATTGCATGACAAATTATTTGGTACTGTTAAAACAGAAATTCATACAGAAATATTTAAACCCATTGAAATAGTGTTTTAATCATAAGAAAATATCTATAACTCCTTTTTAGGTGATTCAAATTGCCACTGTCTCTAAATTGCATTATCTATCCAGTAGCATCTAGTTCACAATTTAATACGACATAAACATCTTTAGTTCAATTAAAGTGGTATACGCCATATTAAATCGATACAACTTTAGTAATAAAAGCTTTAGTGCATTAAATGACTTTCCACATGCATCATGTAATCTAACTATGTTTAGAACACTAAATGCAACCATTGTGATTCATTAAATCGTCATGCATGCATTTGTTCATCATTGTTTTCTTGTAATGTTGCACTGTTGTATGTTTGCAATGTTTTGAATGGTGTTTGTTGTGTTTGCTTCAAACGTTAGATTGCGAGGAGTGCAACTACTGTGATTGCAACTACTATGATTGCAAGTATTGTGGTTATGACGAGTGCAACCATTATATCTATGAGGATTGTGAGGATTATCTAATCGACTACATCTACAACTGTAACATCCCTAAATTCATATTCCAAAACTCATTCATATCATTCTTGCATCATTCATCCATTTAGGGTTTTTCTCAAAAGTCATTTAGAGACAAAAGTTGAGCTATGATTTCATGTGTGCAAATTCAACTCAATTGGCCATCACCCTTTGGGATTGGATTGTTTAGGAACTTGATTGCTTGCCTCCATTGTTGGAAAGATTAGGTGTAGCATTTTAACCCAAGTTTCCAATTTAGAAATATTTTCTAAACCCTATTTCAATCATTCACAAACTAGAGACAAGTCTCTGTTTGTTTCAAAACCCAAGCTTGACCAGGCCCTTACAAGGTAACCACTTGGTTAAATTACTGTATTTGAAACCACAGAACCCTGCAAAGATCCCCAATTTTGTTTGAATTCAAAAGGATTTGAATTCATATCAAAAATCATTCCAGAAAATAGAATTAGAAAAGAAAAAGACTTAAACAAAGGAAAAAGGCCGAGCGCCAGGTTTCTGGCCCAGCAGCGAATCGAGCCCAGCAAGCCCACCCGGGAACCTTTCTTTACTTCTCTCACGCGCGAGCGCACGCGTTCAGCCGCTGACAGGCAGACCCCACTTCCACCTCGCACACATCGCTGACAAGCGGGCCTCCTCCACGTCAGCATCGTCTCCACCCACACGACCTGTTCGTCCCCAAATCAACGCGGCCGTTTTCTGTGTTTAATTCGCGGCGTCAATTCAAATCAATGCCCGAGTGATTCTCGCTCATGATCAGGCTATATAAACCCCCTCTGCCCCCTCTCTCTTTTCCCCCAAACCCCAAGCACAGAACGCCCCCAGGCTGCGCGCATTGCTCTCTGCAACCCCGCCGTCTCCGACGACTGCGCCGGCAAATTCCGGTGAGCCTAGAGTTTCCCTCGGTCTCGCGTTTACGCTATCATGTTCAGTGAATCTCAGTGCACCTTCTGACACCCTTCGTTTACCTTCGCATGGCCCGTAGCTTCGGCAACGTCGATGACTGGCCGCCACCGTCTTCTGCACGAACTCCGGCGAGCTCTAGTGGTAAGTCCAGACCGCCCCGAACCTTGTCGTTCACGCTCGCATGATCTCCGTGATCTTCCGCATCTAACCACACCTCCCTTTGGCATCCTAGTGATCTACAACGTCGCCTCCGACCTCGAGCAGAACCACCGTTGCCAGATCCAACTCCGGCGAGAAATCTACCGCAACCCTGAGCGCCCCTTGCCGAGCTGATCACACGTCGAGCATCCCCACATCCTCGCGGTCTCGGTGAGCATCTCCCCCATCCACCTAGCGATCTGTACCGCTGGCGCCGCCACCGTCTGGTCGTCGCCGCCGCGCACAGCCGATAAGCGCCGCCAGATTTTGGCTCGTTGTTTTGGATCGTTGGATCTGTATCGAAGCGCTAGGATAGATCCACTTAACCCCGAAGCGGTACGCGATCTGGAGCGTACGATCTGTTTAGATCCTGCGGCTGCAGAGCGCGATCCAACCGAAGCGGTACGCGCCAATCACAGCGCGACGCGTGGCTAGGGTTAGATCTAAAAATAGATTTAAAACCAGAAATTTGGTCCAAATTCAAATGCTTATAACTTTTGATTGCCACGTTAGATTTTTGCAAATTTTATACCGTTGGATTCAGTAAAACAAGACCTTTCTGAATATCCAATTTATTTAGCATATAGTAACAGTTAAAATGATTTTATTTGTAGAACATGTTTTAAGGACATTTTAAGTAGAGATTTATTTTGGTAAATTATATTGGTGCCAAATAAGTTTAGTTGGCAAACTTGTGACATGTTAAGTTTCTGTAGACATGAGCATACTTGGTAGAATTTTCAAAAATCACCACTTAGTAAATTCTTACATGCATGCATTCATATTATTTTTGGTTGTATATAATTGTGTGTGATTGTATGCTATAATTTCTTGTGTAGATTTTGCTAGTGATTGTGATTGTGAAGAGTGCTACTCTCCCCACTACCAAGGCAAGTGATATTTTCATGAATATTCCTATCCTAAGTTTTGTAATAGCATTAGATATTTTGCTAAAGTATTGCATGCTATTTTTGCCTAGTGCTAAGTTGGGAAATCCTAAGTAGAGTAGAATAGTAGAATTGCTAGGGAATTCTCCTAAGTTAAGTTATCATAACCTGCTTAGCCTAGCTACTTAGCAAACAAGGGTGGTGAACATCTATACATATTATGATAAAAATATTTCTAAGTCAAGAGACTTATGTTTTATAATAAAACCACTAAGTCAAATGAACCTCCTGGGTGGAATGGAAAGTATGGGTTATGTTGAGTGGTTACACAAGGCCATGGACTTGGGTTGTGTATCTCACTTGTGGTAAGCCACCCAGGCACAAAGGGATTTGGAGGCCAAGTGTTGAGAAAGCTTATAGTGCAACCACTTGGCAATATGGGCTCTGCCATGATCATATAGGTTGCTAGAACTTAGTCTTTTGGACAGTTGGTGGTAGATGGGATGATAGGTTGGAACGCGTCCATTTGACTAAGGAAAGGCTTCTGAAAGGTCCTGTCTTGGGAAACCAAGTCTGGTGGGGAAAGTGCACAACCTCTGCAGATGGAAAACCTAAGTACTTAGCCTAGTCCAAGGCAATGGACACTTTTGAGCATCAAGACATGGAAGCTACAAGAATCTCATCACTCAAATTTCTAAGTAAAATTTGTGGGTGAACAAGGGTGAAGGACCCCAATGTCTATTGGTGGTTCCTTGGGAATGTTTTTGACAAAGAAAAACTTAGTGATTTCAACTAATAGGTAAAACCTATTTTCAAGCAAAGCAAGCCAAGCTACACTTAGCCAACTGCATATAGTAATATAGTCCACTTAAAATATACTAAGGTATCACTTGCCAATACTATTCCAAAGTATTGACCCTCTGTGGTTGTAACTTGTGATGTTGCAGGTTACTCCGATGATGAGTAGGAGTCATGAGTCTACACTCAACATGCTTGCCCGTGGCACATGAAGATGAAGACTTGTGTTTATTTACTTATTCCTTAAACTCTTGTATTAGGCCTATGGCCATGAGTTGTAAAAGACTATGTTTTATCTCTGGAATGAATGTAATAAACGACCTTTGTATCTGTGTACTTCATCTTAAACTGTGGATGCTAGCATTGATCCAGGGACTAGCATTGCAATCACAGGGATCCCTTTTTCCTTTATAAAGGAGGGGTCTAACAGATGGTATCAGAGCACTGTGTTGCCTGAAGGATTATGACCCTAGGATTGGAAAACCACTAAGGAAAAAGTTTTTCTTCAACTACTTCTACACTTGTCTATTCTTCTCGTAAAACTTTTCTAATCTCTTTCAACTTCCTTTGTAGATGAACTCCATTAACGAAGCCGTGAAGAAAGGACCACTCATGACCATGACCTTGGAGTGTGAAACTGAGTTTCCCAATATTCTCAAGGACCTTATGGTGGCAATGGATGCACATGGTGCAGCTGTGTACAAGGGCTTTCCAGTGATGGATGAAGGAGTGGAGTATTGGTGGGTGCAACTTCACTTGTACAAGAACAAGGAAGACAACCACAAAGAAAGGGGATACTGCATGTACACCAACACTACAATGCACACCACATTCTTTGAGTCAGCCAGGGATGCAGCTTGGAGGACTATCAAAGAATTAAGTGCTAGAGTCAAGTGCAGAATGCTCAACCTCCAAAAGGACTTAGAGAAAGAGAAGGAGCTTACTCAAGAGTTGGAAGCCACCAACCAAGAGATAAGGGGAGATGTTATAGACTTAGTGATAGAGTCAAGAGAGCAAGATTGGTGGATTGCCTCTAGGAACATTGTGTTTGCTAATAGATCCCGTGAGATTGGATTGTAAGGGCACTTCGTTAGTTGGACCACCACTTATCACCTTATTTCCAAAAATGATACTTTAAATATGTTTGGACTTTGATTGATGTAATGGACTTATGTATGCATGACTTGTGTGAAGATTGTGATCCATGGATATGTATGAATGTTTGTCTTGATTTACCCTGAATTGTGTTGTTCTAACTTTTTCATTCTTATAAATAGATGCCTATTGCCATCAGCACTGTTGAGGAGTTTCAGGTTACTCGTTTTGGTCCCCGTATCATTGAGCTTACCACTCTGCTTGATCTCCCTCTACCCACCATCACGGTGTACCCACTCACCAAGTTCGAGAGGAAGGACCTCTGGGGCTTCAAGGTGAACCAGCCCGGACGCCAGACTGAGCCTACTACGGAGGCCATCGTCTTCAAGCTGATGCACGACGACAGGGAGAGAGGCATGGAGGTAGTCATGCAGGACCTGATAGGACGACTGTTAGGCCGTCACTACCGACAGGTTAGGGGCACTCACTTTCACGTCTTCGGAAGACGTGATGTTGATGGAGAGTCCATCGACTTTGAGGACGACTCGAGGAGCACTGCAGAGCCGATACGTCTCTATCTTCAGGACTTAGAGACTCTTCTCAGGCACGTGGATACGGACAGGACGAACGTCATGCTAGGTAATGACGAGCTTCAGGTGCAGCTTCGCGAGAAGGACAAGCTTTTTGCGCAGCAGGACGAGATGATCAAGGAAATGGAGACAAAGTTCGAGGCCCAGGACCGCAAGTTCAAGAGTCAGGAGAAACGCGTCCAGGATAGGAACAAGAAGATCCGGGACATGACCGAGGAACTGAAGTCCAAGGATTTCGAGCTAGAGCAGCAGCAGATGGTTATTGAGAGGCTTCGCTCCCAGAAGAGGGCCCTCAAAGCCAAGGTCGATTCCTTGACCACTACGATTGAGGAGAACAAGACCGCGATGGAGAACGCAGGTCTTACCTTCGTCGAGGAGGAGATAGATGCTGATGAGTAGACTTGACTACTCGTTTACCTTTCATATTCATACTTGTTATTGTGAACTTATTATTGGACCATTCGACATGTGGATGGCTTGCCACTTGTGTGTTTTGCTTCATGAGCTTGTTATGTGGTTGTTGAACTTTTATTCTTATGTTGCTTGTTATGTGTTTGCTTATGATGTATTGTGCATGAAACATCTATGGGTATCTCATTCTTATCTATTTGAACAAACCACAGATGCCTCCCCGTCGCGCAAACCCCAACCCCAACAACATCACCCCGGAAATGCAGCAAATGATGAATGCGCAAACACAGCTTATGCAAATGATGACAACATTCATCCAAAACCAGAATAACAACAACAACAATCCCAACAACAACAACAACAATAACAACAACAACAACAACAACAACAACAACAACCCTCCGGGTTTTGATATGCTCACCAGATTTCTGCGTCTGAGGCCAGCAAAGTTTTCGGGAACAACTGATCCCATGGTAGCCAATGACTGGCTACGTTCTGTGAACAAAGACTTAGTGACCGTGGGCTGCACGGATGCTGAAAAAGTCAGATTCGCAGCACATCTGTTGGAAGGACCAGCTGCCACATGGTGGGACAACTTCCAAATCACCACTCCTATTGATGAAGTGACTTGGGACATCTTTGAAGATGGCTTTCGCACTGCTCATATCTCATCAGGAATGATGAGTCTGAAAAAGAAGGAGTTTCACAACCTGAAACAGCGCCACCGCAGCGTGGCAGAATACATAGAAGAGTTCAACAATCTGGCGCGCTATGCACCGGATGAGGTTGACACGGATGCCAAAAGAAAGGAAAAATTTCTGGAAGGCTTGAATGATGAGCTGAATCTGCAGTTGTCTGTGGCATATGTTCCAACTTATCAGTCTTTGTGTGACAAGGCTGCTATTTTGGAAAGTAAAATGAAGCAAGTCGAGAATAGAAAGAGGAAACACTCCGACAAACACAGCTCGGGATCGTCTCACAAACGATCTCACTATGATGACAGTGGCAACTCAGGATCCCATAAACATGGGAAATTCAGCAAGCACAACCACAACCGTCATGACAACAAGCATCATCGCAGTCATGACAAGGACAAGTACAAGAACCACAAGGGTGGACATAAGAGCCACTATAGTGGAAATGGTAGTGGAAGTGGAAGCCAACCTCCTAAAAAGGACATCAGTCAGGTTGAGTGCTTCAAATGCAAGAAGATGGGGCATTATGCTAATGAGTGCCCTGAGAAGAAAGTTGAAGGACCTAACAAGCCAAATCCTTTTCAGAAAGGACAAGTTAACCACATCAATGTGGAGGAGGTCTATGAGGAGCCTGATGCCGTGGCTGGTAAGTTCAAACTCAATTCAATTCCAGCATTTGTACTCTTTGATACCGGTGCATCTCATTCATTCATATCAAAGGCATTTGTTGAAAGAAATGAACTGCCGGTACAAACCATTGGGTGTCCTATAAGAGTAAGTTCTCCGGGTGGAGAAATGATAGTAAACTCAGGTTGCCACGACTTAGTCCTAGAGTTTGGAAAACATAAGTTTCCAGTGAACCTAATAATCCTAAATTCCCAAGGATTGGATGTGATTCTAGGAATGGATTGGATGGCTAAACATGAGGGAGTACTAGATTGTGCCAATCGTACAGTTAAACTCACAACCCCAGAAGGAAAAAGAATAAAGTTCAGATCCAATTTTGAATCCAAAGGAAGTAAGCTAAATTCTCTTAAGGGGGTTAGCATGGATAGTGTACCAATTGTGTGTGAATATCCGGATGTGTTTCCGGAAGAGTTACCAGGAATGCCACCGGATAGAGATGTGGAGTTTCTGATAGATTTGGTGCCAGGATCTGGACCAATAGCTAAGAGACCGTACAAAATGTCAGTTGATGAGTTGAAAGAGCTCAAGAAACAGCTAGGAGAACAGTTGCAGAAAGGATTTATCCAACCAAGTTCTTCATCTTGGGGAGCCCCAGTATTGTTCGTGGAAAAGAAGGATAGAACGCAAAGATTATGTATTGACTACCGTTCTCTCAACGAGGTTACCATCAAGAACAAATATCCGTTGCCAAGAATCAACGATTTGTTTGATCAGCTAGAAGGAGCATGTGTATTCTCGAAGATTGATCTCCGGTCAGGTTATTTTCAACTCAAGATAAGAGAGCAAGACATACCTAAGACAGCATTCACCACAAGGTATGGATTGTATGAGTACACTATGATGCCTTTTGGTTTAACCAACGCTCCAGCATACTTCATGAATATGATGAACAAGGTGTTCATGGAATTCCTTGACAAGTTTGTTGTCGTTTTCATAGATGACATCTTAGTCTACTCCAAGAGCAAGGAAGAACATGAAAGACACTTACGCATGATACTTGAAAAGTTAAGAGAGCATAAACTTTATGCCAAGTTTAGCAAGTGTGAGTTTTGGTTAGAGGAAGTTGGTTTTCTTGGTCACGTTATGACAAAGGATGGTGTGGCAGTGGATCCTGCTAAAGTTTCAGCTGTGACAGATTGGGAATCACCCAAGAATGTGAAAGAAGTTCGTAGTTTCCTCGGCTTAGCAGGTTACTACAGAAGGTTCATTGAAAATTTCTCGAAGGTTGCTAAGCCAATGACAGAACTGCTAAAGAAGGACAAGAAATTTGCTTGGACTGAAGGTTGCGAAGTCAGCTTACAAGAGTTGAAGAAGAGACTTGTGACAGCACCAGTTCTATGTCTGCCAGATTTGGAAAAAGATTTCCAAGTATATTGTGATGCGTCTCATCAAGGTTTGGGTGCCGTACTTATGCAAGATGGTAAAGTCGTAGCCTATGCTTCAAGATAACTCAAAACTCATGAAGTAAACTATCCTACTCATGATTTGGAGTTAGCCTCTGTCGTCCATGCACTCAAAACATGGAGACATTACCTTTTGGGTAAGCGGTGTGAAGTGTTCACCGATCATAAGAGCTTGAAGTACATCTTCACCCAGAAGGAAATCAATATGAGACAAAGAAGATGGCTAGAACTTATCAAGGATTACGACTTAAGTTTGCAATACCATCCCGGTAAAGCAAATGTAGTAGCGGACGCTCTAAGTCGTAAGACGTTTGTAAATGGCCTTACCAAAGGTGATTTGCCCGAAGACTTGTGTAAGCAATTCAAAGAACTCAGATTGGAAATTGTGCCTGAAGGACATCTCATGTCTTTGGATGTTCAACTCACTCTATTGGACAAGATCCAAGAAGCCCAGAAGACTGATAAAGAAATTGAAAAGATTAAGGAAAATATTAGTCTAGGGAAAGCTAAGAGTTTCCATATAGATGAACAAGGTACTTTATGGCACGGGAAATGTATATGTGTCCCACAAGACCCGGAGTTGCGGAAACTGATCTTACAAGAAGGTCACAACTCTCCATATTCTATTCACCCAGGAAACACCAAGATGTACATGGATATGAAAGAAAGATTTTGGTGGAACAATCTAAAAAGGGACATCGCCGAGCATATTGCTTTGTGTGCTGTGTGTAGCAGAGTAAAAGCGAAGCACCAGAAACCAGCAGGTTTGCTTCAACCACTGCCTATTCCTGAATGGAAGTGGGAAAATATTGGTATGGATTTCATTACCGGATTACCA
The DNA here is from genome assembly GCA_916181665.1 of Avena sativa. Lineage (NCBI taxonomy): Eukaryota > Viridiplantae > Streptophyta > Magnoliopsida > Poales > Poaceae > Avena > Avena sativa. The sequence continues at coordinate 386,634,036 of OV702284.1, forward strand.
AGGACCAGGTCAGGGTATGATTCCATATGGGTGGTAGTGGATCGCCTAACTAAAGTGGCTCATTTTATACCAGTGAAGACAACCTATACAAGTGCCAAGTTAGCAAAAATCTACATGAGCAGAATTGTATGCCTTCACGGTGTGCCTAAGAGTATTGTGTCAGATAGAGGAACTCAGTTCACTTCTCACTTTTGGAGACAGCTTCATGAATCTTTGGGAACGAGATTGGAATTCAGTACTGCCTTTCATCCTCAAACGGATGGACAAACAGAAAGGACCAACCAAATTCTTGAAGACATGTTGAGAGCCTGTGCTTTAGACTATGGAGCAAGTTGGGATGAAAGCTTGCCTTACGCAGAGTTCTCTCATAACAATAGTCATCAAGCTAGTATTGGAATGGCACCATTTGAGTTACTCTACGGAAGGAAGTGTACCACCCCATTGCTATGGAATGGTGTGGGAGAAAGAAGCTTATTTGGACCTGATCTTATCAAAGACGCCGAAGAGAAAGTCAAATTGGTTAAGGACAGATTGTGTAGGGGTTCGTAGCATGGAAAACAAAAAATTTCTATCGCATACAAACAAACAAGCCAAGATCTATCTACTAGATTGTAGCAACGAGTCGATGGAATAACTTACCCTCGAAGATTCCAAAGCGTTTAACGAGAGCGGATTCTCGTGGGTGATGTAGTCGTACTCTTTCCGATCTCAAGATCGTGTAGACGATCCTTCTGGCGCCACGTTCCGGCAGCGCTCCCGCAGTCGGTCACACGTTCGGTACTCGACGAAGACCTTCCTCTCCCTTGTTCTAGCAGGCAGCGGAGGTTGTAGCACTCTCCTCGCGATTCCGGCAGCACAACGGCGTGGTACCGGAAGTAGAGGGGAAATCCCGCAGGGCTTCGCCTTAAGCCGGTGCGAGTATGGTGGAGCTTATGAGAGAGGCTATTAGTGGTCTAGTAATTAGACACACCAATTAGAAGGCTCTAAACCAATTAGAAGGCTCTAAACCGCTGGCTAAAGCAATTAGAAGCTCTAAACCAAAACGGCTCTAAACCGGAGGTAGAAGATAGGAACTTGTGTGTTCTAGGAGGGGAGCCCTGCCCCTCCTTTTATGGGTGGGGAGGCGCGGCCAGGGGAGGGGAGTCCCTCCCCAAGTCGGCCTTGGGCTGGGCGCCGGCTTGGAGGAGTGGGACTCCTCCTCCAAGTTGGTTCCAACTCCTCTTGCTTGTTTCCCACAGTTTCCTGTTTTAGCCGTTTGACTTTCAAACTGGCAATTTGACTTTCATGTTTTTGGAACAGCAAGAACACTTAGTACATGATGCAATCATTCAATGACACACTCATGTACCCTCCCCCCCCCCCGGAGTGCCGGACAATCCGGAACCTTCTAGAACATTCCCGATGAAAACACCGGAATCATTCCCGAACTCCGAAACGGGACTTTCCTTATATGAATCTTATTCTCCGGACCATTCCGGATCACCTCGTGATATCCCGGATCCCATCCGAGACTCCGAACAACATTCGGTCTCTTTCTCATAATACCATAACTACTCAAACAACGTCGAATCCTTAAGTGTGTCTCCCTACGGTTCGTGAATTATGCAGACATGATCGAGACACTTCTCCGAACAATAACCAATAGAGGAATCTGGAAATTCATATGGCTCCCACATATTTCTACGATTACTTTGCGATCGAATGAACCACTTACATACGATACCAATTTCCCTTTGTCTCACGATATGTTACTTATCCGAGGTTATGATCGTCGGTATCTCTGCATACCTAGTTCAACCTCGTTACTGATAAGTACTCTTTTCTCGTTCCCGTGATATGTGATCCCTTGTGACCAAGTCACATGCTTGCAAGCCAATTGGATGACATTCCACCGAGAGGGCCCAGAGTATATCTATCCGTCATGTGGATGGACAAATCCCACTCTTGATCCATGTGTTTCAACCAATACTTTCCGAACACTTAATGCCACCTTTATAGCCACCCAGTTACGGTGTGGTGTTTGATGTCATCAAAGCATCCATCCGGTAAAGGTGATATGCATGATCTCATGGTCGAAGGAATTAGGTTACTATGTATCAGAAAGCATATAGCAATTTGAACTATTGAAATGACTTTGATCTTTATGCTACGCTTATCAATAGGAGTATGTCCACCATATCATTCTCCTAACGATATGATCTTGTTGTTGATAACATCTCAATGTTCATGATATGGAAACCACAATCATTTAATCAACCAACAAGCTAGTGAAGTATAGAGGCTATACTAGGGACTTCAATTTAAGTTTACAATTCACACAAGTATTAATGTTTCCTTGTTAATACTATTATAGCATGAATATAAACATTTATCATAAACACAAAGATATAATAATAACTATATTTATTATTGCCTCTAGGGCATATCTCCAACAGTCTCCCACTTGCACTAGAGTCATCTAATCTAGATTACATGGTAATATACCGAACACCCATGGCAGTTTGGTGTTGGTCATGTTTTGCCCTCGGGAGAGGTTTAGTCAACGGATCCGCCACATTCAGATCTGTGTGTACTTTGCAAATTTTATATCCCCATCCTGGATATGTTCTTGAATAGCGTGAAAACGCAGCTTGATATGCTTCAGCTTCTTGTGTGACCTTGGTTCTTGCGCATTGGCTATGGCGCCCATGTTATCACAGTAGATAGACATTGGGTCCAGCGCACTTGGAACCACACCCAGCTCTGTAATGAACTCGTTCATCCATATCGCTTCTTGTGAAGCCTCCGAAGCAGCCATGTATTCCAATTCAGTTGAAGATCTCGCCACAACGCTTTGCTTTGCACTCCTCCAGCTAACTGCTGCACCATTCAAAATAAATACGTATCCAGATTGTGATTTAGAATCATCCGGATCGGTGTTCCAACTAGCATCGGTGTAACCATTAACAACGAGCTGTTCATCACCTCCATAAGAAAGAACCATATCCTTAGTTCTTCTCAAGTACTTAAGGATGTTTTTGACCGCTGTCCAATGATCCACTCCTGGATCACTTTGATATCTGCTAGTTAGACTAACAGCATATGCGATGTCGGGTCTAGTACATAGCATGGCATACATTAGAGATCCTATGGCTGATGCATAGGGAGTCTTACTCATCCTTTCTCTATCTTCTGCCGATGTCGGACTTTGAGTTTTACTCAAGGTCGTATTGGGCAACATGGGCAAGAACCCTTTCTTGCTTTCTTCCATTCCAAACCTCTTTAGAACTTTGTCCAAATATGTACTCTGTGACAATGATATTTGGCGTTTCGATCTATCTCTATAAATCTTTATGCCTAATATGTAAGCTGCTTCGCCAAGATCCTTCATTGAAAAACTATTATTCAAATATTCCTTGACACTATTAAGAAGGTCTACATCATTCCCAATCAACAATATGTCATCCACATACAGTATTAAGAATGCTACAGAGCTCCCACTCACTTTCTTGTAAATACAAGCTTCTCCATAAGTTTGTATAAAACCAAAACTTTTGATTACCTTATCAAAATGTTGATTCCAACTTCGGGATGCTTGCTTCAATCCATAGATGGACCGTTGAAGCTTGCATACCTTGTTAGCATCTTTAGGATCGACAAAACCTTTGGGTTGCATCATATAAAACTCTTCATCAATGTCTCCATTGAGGAATGCTGTTTTGACATCCATCTGCCATATCTCATAATCATAATATGCAGCGATTGCTAACATAATCCTCACAGACTTTAGCTTCGCTACCGGTGAGAAAGTCTCATCGTAGTCAACTCCTTGAATTTGTCGAAACCCTTTTGCGACAAGTCGAGCTTTATAGACAGTAACATTACCATCAGCATCTGTTTTCTTCTTGAAAATCCATTTGTTCTCGACAGCCTTCCGGCCATCCGGTAAGTCCACCAAAGTCCATACTTGGTTTTCGTACATGGATCCAATCTCGGATTTCATGGCTTCTTGCCATTTATTGGAATCTGGGCTCATCATCGCTTCCTTATATGTCTCGGGGTCATCGGTGTTGTCCACCACCATGACATTCATAACGGAATCATACCAATCTGGAGTGGTACGAGTTCTCGTTGACCTCCGAGGCTCTGTAGCAACTTCAATCGAAGTTTCATGATCACCATCATTAGCTTCCTCTCTTATTGGTGCAGGCACCACAGGAACTTCTTCCGGTGCTGCGCTACTCGCAATTTCGAGAGAAGGTTCGACAACCTCGTCGAGTTCTACTTTCCTTCCAGTCACTTCTTTCGAGAGAAATTCCTTCTCTAGAAAGGGTCCATTCTTGGCAACGAAGATTTTGCCTTCGGATCTATGATAGAAGGTATACCCAATAGTTTCCTTCGGGTATCCTATGAAGACGCATTTTTACGCTTTGGGTTCAAGCTTGTCCGGCTGTAACTTCTTTACATAGGCTTCGCATCCCCAAACTTTAAGGAACGACAATTTAGGTTTATTCCCAAACCATAATTCATACGGTGTCGTTTCAACGGATTTAGACGGTGCCCTATTTAAAGTGAATGCGGCTGTTTCTAATGCATAACCCCAAAATGATAGCGGTAAATCTGTAAGTGACATCATAGAACGAACCATATCTAAGAGAGTTCGATTACGACGTTCGGACACACCATTACGCTGTGGTGTTCCCGGCGGTGTCAATTGTGAAAGTATTCCGCATTTCTTCAAATGCTCGCCAAACTCGTAACTTAGATATTCACCTCCACGATCAGAACGTAGAAATTTAATCTTCTTGTTACGTTGATTCTCTACCTCACTTTGAAACTCCTTAAACTTCTCGAAAGTTTCGGACTTATGTTTCATGAAATAGATATACCCATATCTACTCAAGTCATCCGTGAAGGTAAGAACATAACGATAACCACCGCGCGATGCTACACTCATTGGACCACACACATCGGTATGTATGATTTCCAATAAGTCCGTAGCTCGCTCCATCATACCAGAAAATGGAGTCTTAGTCATTTTACCCATCAGACATGCTTCGCATCTTTCAAGTGATTCAAAATCAAGTGATTCAAGAAGTCCATCGGAATGGAGTTTCTTCATACGTTTCACTCCGATGTGACCAAGACGACAGTGCCACATATAGGTCGAATTATCGCTTGATTTCAAACGTTTAGCCTCAATGTTGTTGATATGTGTATTTCCACTATTGAGATTCAATAAGAATAGACCATCTATCAAAGGTGCATGTGCATAAAACATATTACTCATATAAATAGAACAACCATTATTCTCAGATTTAAACAAGTAACCGTCTCGCAATAAACAAGATCCCGATATAATGTTCATGCTCAACGCAGGCACCAAATAACAATTATTTAAGTATAAAACTAATCCCGATGGTAGATGAAGGGGTAGCGTGCCGACCGCGATCACATCAACCTTTGATCCGTTTCCCACGCGCATCGTCACCTCGTTCTTCGCTAGCTTCCGTTTATTCTGCAGCACCTGTTTCGAGTTACAAATATGAGCAACCGAACCAGTATCAAATACCCAGGCACTACTACGAATACTAGTGAGATACACATCAATAACATGTATATCAGATATACCTTTCTTCTTGATGTTGCCGTTCTTCAAATCCGCCAAGTACTTTGGGCAATTCCGCTTCCAGTGACCTTCTCCCTTGCAGTAAAAGCACTCAGTATCAGGCTTAGGTCCAGCCCTGGTCTTCTTCGTCGGCGTGGTAGCTTTCTTACCACCCTTCTTGAAGTGTCCCTTTTGCTTAGACTTGCCTTTCTTGAATTTGGTGGTCTTATTGACCAACAACACTTGGTGCTCTTTCTTGATCTCCACTTCTGCAGATTTTAACATGGCAAAGAGTTCTGGCAACGTCTTGTTCATGTTCTGCATGTTGTAGTTCATCACAAAGTTCTTGTAACTTGGTGGTAGTGATTGGAGGACACGGTAAATCCCCAAAGCATTAGGAATCACTATACCCAAGCTTTGAAGTTTGTTTGCGTGCCCAGACATCTTAAGCACATGCTCACTGACGGAGCTGCCCTCTTCCATCTTGCAGTTAAAGAACTTTTCAGAAGCCTCATAGCTTTCAATTGCCGCATGAGTCTCAAAAATCAATTTGAGATCTTCGACAATATCATATGGGTCTGAATCCTCAAACCTTTTCTGAAGCTCCGATTCCAAACCATACAAGATAGCACACTGAACTATGGAGTAGTGATTCTTCCGAGCGAGGTAAACATTCTTTACTTCATCGGGAGCATCAGCTGCAGGTGGGTCACCTAGCGGTGCATCCAGCACATAGGTCAAATTACCAGCTGTGAGGATAATCCTCAAATTGCGGAACCAATCCGCGAAGTTGCTTCCATTGTTTTTCAACTTTTCTTTCTCTAGGAACGCATTAAAATTGATGGTAGGGGCTGCCATTGATCTACAACATATTTGCAATAGTTTAGACTAAGTTTATGACAAATTGAGTTCAAATTAATAATAAAATTAAACTAGGTGAACTCCCACTCAAAACAATATCCCTCACATTGTTTTAGTGATCACACGAACCAAATCCACCATATCAACACCGATCATCACGAGAGTTGACATAGTTTCAATGGCGAACAATCGACATGTTCATCACATCTACTATATGATTCATGCTTTACCTTTCGGTGATCCGTGTTCCTGAGACCATGTCTGTACATGCTAGGCTCGTCAAGATCAAACCTTAGCCACCGCATAAGCAAATCTGGCTTGCTTACGTTGTATACACTTGCGGAATCTAACACACCCGATCATCACGTGGTGCTTCGAAACAACAAGCTTTAGCAACGGTGCTAACTAAGGGCGAACACTTTATGATTTGAAATTCATGTGCATGAGGGATCATCTTATAATGCTACCGTCGTCTACTAAGCAATACAAGATGCATAAAGGATTAACATCACATGCAATTCATAATATGTGATATGATATGGCCTTTCTTCTTTGTGCTTCCGATCTCCATCTTCAAACACGAACATGATCTCCATCATCACCGGCATTGCATCAAGGTCAATGACGCTTCACCATGGTTGTCGTCCACCGGCTTCAACTATTACAACTACTTTGAATAGACACGCGGGTCTTTAACATAAATTAAAGACAACCATATGGCTCCTGCCGGTTGCCAACTTACAATAAGGAACATTGCATACATCAAATATAATCACAATCATGGCCATATCACATCACTGCACACCCCTGCAAAACAAAGTTAGACGCTTCTACTTTCTTTGCATATTTTACGTGGTTTGGGGCTTTCAATAAGTGTCGTTCTAACTTACGAACAAGAACCACAACATTGATACTAGCATTGTTGATTACCCGTTGTAAATTGGATCTTAACTATGCTAGGAGAAACAGGCACCCGCAAAGCCACTTATGCAATACAAGTTGCATGTCAAGCGTGGAGCAAGTCTCATGAACGATGTCATGTAAGGTTAGCCCGGGCCGCTTCATCCCAACATACCGCAAGATGCAAAGTACACAAGAAGTAATCGACAATAAAAGCATCAACGCCCACAATGACCATTGTGTTCTACTCGTGCAACAGATCTACATATAGACACGGCTCTGATACCACTGTAGGGGTTCGTAGCATGGAAAACAAAAATTTTCTATCGCATACAAACAAACAAGCCAAGATCTATCTACTAGATTGTAGCAACGAGTCGATGGAATAACTTACCCTCGAAGATTCCAAAGCGTTTAACGAGAGCGGATTCTCGTGGGTGATGTAGTCGTACTCTTTCCGATCTCAAGATCGTGTAGACGATCCTTCCGGCGCCACGTTCCGGCAGCGCTCCCGCAGTCGGTCACACGTTCGGTACTCGACGAAGACCTTCCTCTCCCTTGTTCCAGCAGGCAGCGGAGGTTGTAGCACTCTCCTCGCGATTCCGGCAGCACAACGGCGTGGTACCGGAAGTAGAGGGGAAATCCCGCAGGGCTTCGCCTTAAGCCGGTGCGAGTATGGTGGAGCTTATGAGAGAGGCTATTAGTGGTCTAGTAATTAGACACACCAATTAGAAGGCTCTAAACCAATTAGAAGGCTCTAAACCGCTGGCTAAAGCAATTAGAAGCTCTAAACCAAAACGGCTCTAAACCGGAGGTAGAAGATAGGAACTTGTGTGTTCTAGGAGGGGAGCCCTGCTCCTCCTTTTATGGGTGGGGAGGCGCGGTCAGGGGAGGGGAGTCCCTCCCCAAGTCGGCCTTGGGCTGGGCGCCGGCTTGGAGGAGTGGGACTCCTCCTCCAAGTTGGTTCCAACTCCTCTTGCTTGTTTCCCACAGTTTCCTGTTTTAGCCGTTTGACTTTCAAACTGGCAATTTGACTTTCATGTTTTTGGAACAGCAAGAACACTTAGTACATGATGCAATCATTCAATGACACACTCATGTACCCTCCCCCCCCCCGGAGTGCCGGACAATCCGGAACCTTCTAGAACATTCCCGATGAAAACACCGGAATCATTCCCGAACTCCGAAACGGGACTTTCCTTATATGAATCTTATTCTCCGGACCATTCCGGATCACCTCGTGATATCCCGGATCCCATCCGAGACTCCGAACAACATTCGGTCTCTTTCTCATAATACCATAACTACTCAAACAACGTCGAATCCTTAAGTGTGTCTCCCTACGGTTCGTGAATTATGCAGACATGATCGAGACACTTCTCCGAACAATAACCAATAGAGGAATCTGGAAATTCATATGGCTCCCACATATTTCTACGATTACTTTGCGATCGAATGAACCACTTACATACGATACCAATTTCCCTTTGTCTCACGATATGTTACTTATCCGAGGTTATGATCGTCGGTATCTCTGCATACCTAGTTCAACCTCGTTACTGATAAGTACTCTTTTCTCGTTCCCGTGATATGTGATCCCTTGTGACCAAGTCACATGCTTGCAAGCCAATTGGATGACATTCCACCGAGAGGGCCCAGAGTATATCTATCCGTCATGTGGATGGACAAATCCCACTCTTGATCCATGTGTTTCAACCAATACTTTCCGAACACTTAATGCCACCTTTATAGCCACCCAGTTACGGTGTGGTGTTTGATGTCATCAAAGCATCCATCCGGTAAAGGTGATATGCATGATCTCATGGTCGAAGGAATTAGGTTACTATGTATCAGAAAGCATATAGCAATTTGAACTATTGAAATGACTTTGATCTTTATGCTACGCTTATCAATAGGAGTATGTCCACCATATCATTCTCCTAACGATATGATCTTGTTGTTGATAACATCTCAATGTTCATGATATGGAAACCACAATCATTTAATCAACCAACAAGCTAGTGAAGTATAGAGGCTATACTAGGGACTTCAATTTAAGTTTACAATTCACACAAGTATTAATGTTTCCTTGTTAATACTATTATAGCATGAATATAAACATTTATCATAAACACAAAGATATAATAATAACTATATTTATTATTGCCTCTAGGGCATATCTCCAACAGATTGAAGATAGCACAGTCCCGACAGAAAAGCTACGCGGATTCTAAGCGTAGAGAAGTCACCTACGGAACTGGGGATAGAGCTTATCTTAGGGTATCGCCACTTCATGGAGTGAAAAGATTTTGTGTCAAAGGAAAGTTGGCACCAAGATATGTTGGGCCATTCAGGATTCTAAGTCGCAAGGGAGAAGTTGCATATGAAGTTGAATTGCCAGAGTCTCTATCAGCTGTCCATAATGTGTTTCATGTGAGTCAGCTTAAGAAATGTCACCCAGAAATGGAAGAAACTTCTTTGAATGATACCATACCTTTGGAAGAAGTCCAACTAGAAAGTGATCTCACCTATGAGGAAAAGCCTGTCAGGATTCTAGAGACCGCAGAAAGAGTTACCAGGACCAAGACTATCAAGTTTTGTAAAGTGCAATGGAACCATCACTCCGAAGAGGAAGCAACATGGGAAAGAGAAGATGATCTTCGGAAAGACCACCCTCACCTATTTGCTAGCCAAACCGAATCTCGAGGGCGAGATTCATCTTAAGGGGGTTAGATTTGTAACATCCCTAAATTCATATTCCAAAACTCATTCATATCATTCTTGCATCATTCATCCATTTAGGGTTTTTCTCAAAAGTCATTTAGAGACAAAAGTTGAGCTATGATTTCATGTGTGCAAATTCAACTCAATTGGCCATCACCCTTTGGGATTGGATTGTTTAGGAACTTGATTGCTTGCCTCCATTGTTGGAAAGATTAGGTGTAGCATTTTAACCCAAGTTTCCAATTTAGAAATATTTTCTAAACCCTATTTCAATCATTCACAAACTAGAGACAAGTCTCTGTTTGTTTCAAAACCCAAGCTTGACCAGGCCCTTACAAGGTAACCACTTGGTTAAATTACTGTATTTGAAACCACAGAACCCTGCAAAGATCCCCAATTTTGTTTGAATTCAAAAGGATTTGAATTCATATCAAAAATCATTCCAGAAAATAGAATTAGAAAAGAAAAAGACTTAAACAAAGGAAAAAGGCCGAGCGCCAGGTTTCTGGCCCAGCAGCGAATCGAGCCCAGCAAGCCCACCCGGGAACCTTTCTTTACTTCTCTCACGCGCGAGCGCACGCGTTCAGCCGCTGACAGGCAGACCCCACTTCCACCTCGCACACATCGCTGACAAGCGGGCCTCCTCCACGTCAGCATCGTCTCCACCCACACGACCTGTTCGTCCCCAAATCAACGCGGCCGTTTTCTGTGTTTAATTCGCGGCGTCAATTCAAATCAATGCCCGAGTGATTCTCGCTCATGATCAGGCTATATAAACCCCCTCTGCCCCCTCTCTCTTTTCCCCCAAACCCCAAGCACAGAACGCCCCCAGGCTGCGCGCATTGCTCTCTGCAACCCCGCCGTCTCCGACGACTGCGCCGGCAAATTCCGGTGAGCCTAGAGTTTCCCTCGGTCTCGCGTTTACGCTATCATGTTCAGTGAATCTCAGTGCACCTTCTGACACCCTTCGTTTACCTTTGCATGGCCCGTAGCTTCGGGAACGTCGACGACTGGCCACCACCATCTTCTGCACGAACTCCGGCGAGCTCTAGTGGTAAGTCCAGACCGCCCCGAACCTTGTCGTTCACGCTCGCATGATCTCCGTGATCTTCCGCATCTAACCACACCTCCCTTTGGCATCCTAGTGATCTACAACGTCGCCTCCGACCTTGAGCAGAACCACCGTTGCCAGATCCAACTCCGGCGAGAAATCTACCGCAACCCTGAGCGCCCCTTGCCGAGTTGATCACACGTCGAGCATCCCCACATCCTCGCGGTCTCGGTGAGCATCTCCCCCATCCACCTAGCGATCTGTACCGCCGGCGCCGCCACCGTCTGGTCGTCGCCGCCGCGCACAGCCGATAAGCGCCGCCAGATTTTGGCTCGTTGTTTTGGATCGTTGGATCTGTATCGAAGCGCTAGGATAGATCCACTTAACCCCGAAGCGGTACGCGATCTGGAGCGTACGATCTGTTTAGATCCTGCGGCTGCAGAGCGCGATCCAACCGAAGCTGTACGCGCCAATCACAGCGCGACGCGTGGCTAGGGTTAGATCTAAAAATAGATTTAAAACCAGAAATTTGGTCCAAATTCAAATGCTTATAACTTTTGATTGCCACGTTAGATTTTTGCAAATTTTATACCGTTGGATTCAGTAAAACAAGACATTTCTGAATATCCAATTTATTTAGCATATAGTAACAGTTAAAATGATTTTATTTGTAGAACATGTTTTAAGGCCATTTTAAGTAGAGATTTATTTTGGTAAATTATATTGGTGCCAAATAAGTTTAGTTGGCAAACTTGTGACATGTTAAGTTTCTGTAGACATGAGCATACTTGGTAGAATTTTCAAAAATCACCACTTAGTAAATTCTTGCATGCATGCATTCATATATTTTTGGTTGTATATAATTGTGTGTGATTGTATGCTATAATTTCTTGTGTAGATTTTGCTAGTGATTGTGATTGTGAAGAGTGCTACTCTCCCCACTACCAAGGCAAGTGATATTTTCATGAATATTCCTATCCTAAGTTTTGTAATAGCATTAGATATTTTGCTAAAGTATTGCATGCTATTTTTGCCTAGTGCTAAGTTGGGAAATCCTAAGTAGAGTAGAATAGTAGAATTGCTAGGGAATTCTCCTAAGTTAAGTTATCATAACCTGCTTAGCCTAGCTACTTAGCAAACAAGGGTGGTGAACATCTATACATATTATGATAAAAATATTTCTAAGTCAAGAGACTTATGTTTTATAATAAAACCACTAAGTCAAATGAACCTCCTGGGTGGAATGGAAAGTATGGGTTATGTTGAGTGGTTACACAAGGCCATGGACTTGGGTTGTGTATCTCACTTGTGGTAAGCCACCCAGGCACAAAGGGATTTGGAGGCCAAGTGTTGAGAAAGCTTATAGTGCAACCACTTGGCAATATGGGCTCTGCCATGATCATATAGGTTGCTAGAACTTAGTCTTTTGGACAGTTGGTGGTAGATGGGATGATAGGTTGGAACGCGTCCATTTGACTAAGGAAAGGCTTCTGAAAGGTCCTGTCTTGGGAAACCAAGTCTGGTGGGGAAAGTGCACAACCTCTGCAGATGGAAAACCTAAGTACTTAGCCTAGTCCAAGGCAATGGACACTTTTGAGCATCAAGACATGGAAGCTACAAGAATCTCATCACTCCAATTTCTAAGTAAAATTTGTGGGTGAACAAGGGTGAAGGACCCCAATGTCTATTGGTGGTTCCTTGGGAATGTTTTTGACAAAGAAAAACTTAGTGATTTCAACTAATAGGTAAAACCTATTTTCAAGCAAAGCAAGCCAAGCTACACTTAGCCAACTGCATATAGTAATATAGTCCACTTAAAATATACTAAGGTATCACTTGCCAATACTATTCCAAAGTATTGACCCTCTGTGGTTGTAACTTGTGATGTTGCAGGTTACTCCGATGATGAGTAGGAGTCATGAGTCTACACTCAACATGCTTGCCTGTGGCACATGAAGATGAAGACTTGTGTTTATTTACTTATTCCTTAAACTCTTGTATTAGGCCTATGGCCATGAGTTGTAAAAGACTATGTTTTATCTCTGGAATGAATGTAATAAACGACCTTTGTATCTGTGTACTTCATCTTAAACTGTGGATGCTAGCATTGATCCAGGGACTAGCATTGCAATCATAGGGATCCCTTTTTCCTTTATAAAGGAGGGGTCTAACAACAACAAAGGCAAGTGGTGCTATCTTGGTCATAAATGCCCTATTGTTTTCCTATGCATTGTAGATGTTTTGTAGAATTGCATATGTAGGAATTGATGTGTATATGCTATGCTATGTCCCATATTATTCCCTAGCATTCCTTGTTTATGAGCCATCGTATTGGTAGATTGCTTAGCTATGCTATTTAGACGAGGAAGGGAATCACATCATGAAAAGTTATATGTTTTGAAAGGCTTATGTTTTGCTAAATGACAAACCAATATGTTTTAATGAACCACTTGGGCGGAATGGCATTGATTGGGTCATCGAGTGTATTTATGGTGGGGAATGCCGCCCAGGACACTGAGAAATGATTGGTTTCTTTGTTTGGAAGCTTTCGTGTGCAACCATGTGCCAATAATGAAATGGGCGGTTGGCTGAACTCAGTAGGTTGTGGTAACTCGAACCCGCGTATCCAGAGATGTAGATAGTGTAGGTTGGACCGGTGCGCGTCGGGATTGGGGAGCTACTTCCCGAACGGTTCCTTCTTGGACTTCTCCCTATCATCACCCAATATGAGAGTGGTGGTACGAGCTGGGCTGGCCAAGTCACATGGGTAAAGTGTACTAACCCCTGCAGGGTGTATAAACTAAGTGCTTAGCCGTGTCCCCGGTTATGGACAATTTGAGCGACCTGATACTGATGCTATGATATTTCTCACTCATCCTTATTTCTTAATTACTTAAAACTTGTTGGGTGAACATAATTGGGTAGGAGCACCTGGGAGTGAACCAGAGTGTCCTATTTATCGTATTGGAAAACTAATTTGTTACAAATGATAGGATAAAACTGTTGCTTTATGCAAATGAGCCTGAACTCCACTTGGCCAAATAAGCATGTAGTTGATAGATCTGTTGTTAACCACTTTAGCATACTTGCCATACATTCAATTTATTGACCATTCGTGGCTGCAACGTTTCATGTTGCAGGTTATATCGTATCCGAGTGATCGTTCATAGGTCATGAGACTCCACTCAACAATTGTTCGCCTGTGGCACATTTGAAGGATGGAGATCTACCTTGTATTCGTTTTCCGCTGTGTACTTGTATAAATAATGTAAATTCTGGATCATATTCGTTGTATTTATGATGCACAGTTATATTTGGTATCATTTTGTACTGTGTGTGCCAGTGAACCGATCTAGGGATTGGCACTATACACATGAACTCAGCCTTATCAGGCGAGGGTGTTACAAGATGGTATCAGAGCTGTGTGTTTACTGTAGGATCGTGACCTTAGAAATGGATTAGCAATAGAAGACCTCTATTAGGAGAACTATCATATTTTATACTTATTAGAGTTCTTATATTCCTTGTCTATCTTTTCTATAACCTCTTCTTGTTCAAAATTTGTAGTTGTCCATTCTTATGATACCTATATGAGAGTTAGCTAAGTAAAAGAACAAATAGTATGACATAAATAAACATCTCATCATGTTTGGTTAGGTCTAGACCACCATGTTCTATCTCTTTAGGAGATCATCGCTATCGTGTTAGCATATTGTTCTTACCAACTTATGTGGTATGATAATATAGGTTGCTTGCTTGTTTGTACTGAACCATATCGTGTGATGCCTTGTTTAGGATCTGTTCTTTTGAAACTCTAAAGTTTCTGGAGTTTTCGTGTGGTTTTAAATTTTTTTTAATGGTGTGAATTGATTGAAAATTCCTGGAATTACTGTTGCAGTTTTCTGCCTGACCTGTTGTACCGCGCGATTTTTCATATTTTATTGGTAACTCAGAAAAATCTATAACAATAGGATCTGGAGCATAATTACCTGTAGTACATGCAGAAAAATTGGATAAAATTCCTGACGAGTTTAGGTCGGTCAGAAAAATTCGTGAAGTCTGTTGTACCATTTTGACAGATTTTGTTTATTGCTTATATGTTGCTCTATTTTACTCTAGTATTGTTCCCAATGCTTTCAAACTATTTTGTGGTTATATACTACTAAGTTTAGACCTATGTATTATTGTTATGCAAGTGCTTGCTTGTGTGTTGATTTCTTATGATTGTTTCCTTGTTTGTGACATTGATTTGTTGTGACATTGATTGCTTCATATAGTTATGGGTGGGATTATTTTCTTAGTCGTTTCTTTCCTATAGAATCTATTCTTTCCTATCTTGAACCCTTGGAGATATAATGATGTGTTAAGCGGAAGGTTTGACAACACGGTGCATTTAGGAAAGAGAATGCTTCACCTAATGGAAAAAAAGGATGTGGAAGTATGAAGTGTTGCACATGATGTTATGTAGTAGATTACCCAACCTGAAAGTTGAAGTATCGATAGCTTAGTTTTAGTAGTAGCTTTGTTGATTGAGTACATGGGAGTATACATACAACATTAGTTCGTGCCCATGGAAACATTCTTCAAGGCAAGTGAGAATGCCCGAGTGATAGAAAAACGTGATTCACCTATCCTCATATATGGTAATGATTTGGGTGCAGGATGGATTGATCACCATTCCTACTACTCTTATTATTCATTCTTGTATTGTTGGCTTTGCGAATCTTGAGTGCCCTTTTTAACCTTAGCAGAGAGTCGATTTTGAGCCTCCCTAGAATGGTATATTGTTACACCCTTCTAAAAGCATCCATTGCTAAGCATAGGAACGTACGGTAAGGATGAATCCCAACCGTGAATTATGGGCACCGTGAAGTAAACGTTCCCTATTTGCCCACCATGAGAGTTTTGCTAGTTTAAAAAGTACTTTCTCGGAAACTATCAATCATGATGTTTAGAATGTGCTAGAGACATTGTGCCAATAAAAGTCTAAAGGAGAACCAATCTGAGCTAAGTGAATCCTCGAGAAATGACCTAGTCAATTCTATTTTAAGGGCGGTAGCATCCTAATGGATCCCGAACCTTTCTTTCTAGCCTTCCCAAATCTCGGGACGAGATTTCTTTTAAGGGTGGTAGTCTGTCACATCCCAAAATTCTCCTAATTTTGGAATGTGAAATAAATAAAATAAGTTTGATTGATTTGACTTGGTTGATTTTTCTCAAAGAAAAGAAAATTTTGAATTGAAAATCCTCTCAACCTTGAATTCAAAACATTATATTCTTTTGTTATGACCTAAGTAGCCATATAGGCAAAAGGGCATGGATTGATTATGGATTGTAGAATTGGTGTGCAAGATTACAAAAAAAAATTCAAATCATGATGAATGCATGAACATTATTGCATTAAACCCCAAGGAAATAATTCCGTTGTCCAAAAAGAAATTCAAAACCCTAAAATGGGATTTTCCCAATTCTAAGTACAACCTTAGAGCTATGGTTTTGTCCATAGTAAACTTTGAGAAAGAGTAAAAAATGGCATACCTTCATAGAGGAAACTTTTAGAAAACCACATAAATTTATTTGAGTCCATTCGTAGCTAAAATGGAAAAGATATGAATTTCATATGATAAGAAATATAATGACCTTTTGGCCAAACTAAATAATTATGGGTTGGTAAATTTGAAATGAACAAGAAATAATGTAGTTAATATTTTAAAATGATCAGGATAATTTTACAAAAATTTAGAAATTGGAATCACTCCATTTGGAGCTACAAAACAAAATAGACAAAAGAAATACTAAAATAGAAAAAGAATAAAGAAAACAAAACTAACCTAACCCTAACTGGAGCCGCCCGGACCAGCCCACCTAAGCCCCTAGCTACGGCCCACTCCCTCCCTACCGCTCGCACCCGCCTGCGAGCAGCACGCAGCAGCCGCCACCGCAGCGGGCCGGCCCAAAGCTTGCGAGCAGCAGCAGCCCAACCCGCAAAAGATGCAGCCCACTCCCTCTCTCCTCTCTGGCGCTGACAGCCGGGCCCCGCCCCGTCATCCCCAACCTCCGGCCAGAGACCAGGAACCCCACGAGTTCATCTCCATCGAACAAAATCCCGCAAAATCTGCTTTGATTCGGTTCCAATACGACCCCACCTGCACGTAAAACTCCTCATATAAGACCCCTGCTTCGATCTCCTCCGATTTTTCCTCTTTTCCCAAACCCTAGCCGCCGCAAAGACGAGCTCCCGATCTCGCTGGAAAAGTAGGACGAGGCCGAGCTAGATGCAGAGGTTACTGAGCACCCCCGCTCCATATTCTCCCTCTGATCCTCTTCTACGTCCAGTATCGCGCCTCCCTGACCTCTTATCACCCTCCACAGATCACCGCATCTTCTCTGATTGCTCGCCGGAGCTCGGACCGGGCCGAGCAGGCCAGCCGCCCCTTTTCGTCGCCCGGGGAAGCAACGCGACGCGCCAAGGTCACCAGGACACCCGACGCAGCCTCCAGAATCTCGTCGGCCTATTAACCTTCTCTGGTGAGCACCAGGACCACCTTCACCATCGCCACCTGAGGTCGCGGCGCCGTCGTCCACTGTCTTCCGCCGGTGAGCAGGAAGCAATCAACCGTGTCCATCCGATCTCAGAACAACGACCGAGATTAGAACCTCATCTGAAGCGGTATCGGCCAACCAGTGTACGCCGCGTGGCAGCCCAGTCAGCAAGCTCATCAACCAGCTAGGACAACCCCAACTCAGCTCGCGCAGCCAACCAGGTTACGCCATGTGGCCATGCCCGTCTGTTAATTGCAGAAATTGTTTAAATAGCCAGATATTTATCCAATCTTGTAAAATTCATATAAAATCGAAAACATGTCCAAAAATTGCGTATAATATATCAAATTGAAGATAATTTTACGTAGAATCATATTTTCAGAATAGATCCAACTTTTACTGTTCGTGGTTACTGCAGTAATTTAATTAGTTTTAATGGTCTTTTAGGTTAATAAATTCATAGAAAATTATCTGTAACTCCGAAAAATATGAACAATATATCAAATTGAAGCTACTATAATGTAGATTAATAATATATGGTTGTATCCAGCCTTTGAGGATTATTTACCACGTAGCAATTTAATTAGTTTTAATGGCTTTATAAATCATTAAATTCATAGTAAATTAATTGCTTGTCACAAAAATATAAATGATATACCGATGGAAAGCTGGTTCCATGTAGATCATCAATATGCAAATGGTTCAGGCAAATAATATAAGGTTTTGCAGTAATTAAATAAATGGTTTAATGGATTATTTAGAGTAATAAATTCATAAGAAAATAAATACTATTCAGAAAAATTACAAATAATATGTCCCTGAAATCACAATTCCGTGGAGATTACAGATATAATTTTAGTTTGACTTTTAGACAACACAAACTATATGAATCATTTAAAACCCATTAAACACTATTTAAATCATACAAACGATCTATAACTCCGATTAGGGTGAATCCAAGTGCTAAGGTTTTGTATTTACAATATCTATACAGAGAAAATTGCATGACAAATTATTTGGTACTGTTAAAACAGAAATTCATACAGAAATATTTAAACCCATTGAAATAGTGTTTTAATCATAAGAAAATATCTATAACTCCTTTTTAGGTGATTCAAATTGCCACTGTCTCTAAATTGCATTATCTATCCAGTAGCATCTAGTTCACAATTTAATACGACATAAACATCTTTAGTTTAATTAAAGTGGTATACGCCATATTAAATCGATACAACTTTAGTAATAAAAGCTTTAGTGCATTAAATGACTTTCCACATGCATCATGTAATCTAACTATGTTTAGAACACTAAATGCAACCATTGTGACTCATTAAATCGTCATGCATGCATCTGTTCATCATTGTTTTCTTGTAATGTTGCACTGTTGTATGTTTGCAATGTTTTGAATGGTGTTTGTTGTGTTTGCTTCAAACGTTAGATTGCGAGGAGTGCAACTACTGTGATTGCAACTACTATGATTGCAAGTATTGTGGTTATGATGAGTGCAACCATTATATCTATGAGGATTGTGAGGATTATCTAATCGACTACATCTACAACAAAGGCAAGTGGTGCTATCTTGGTCATAAATGCCCTATTGTTTTCCTATGCATTGTAGATGTTTTGTAGAATTGCATATGTAGGAATTGATGTGTATATGCTATGCTATGTCCCATATTATTCCCTAGCATTCCTTGTTTATGAGCCATCGTATTGGTAGATTGCTTAGCTATGCTATTTAGACGAGGAAGGGAATCACATCATGAAAAGTTATATGTTTTGAAAGGCTTATGTTTTGCTAAATGACAAACCAATATGTTTTAATGAACCACCTGGGCGGAATGGCATTGATTGGGTCATCGAGTGTATTTATGGTGGGGAATGCCGCCCGGGACACTGAGAAATGATTGGTTTCTTTGTTTGGAAGCTTTCGTGTGCAACCATGTGCCAATAATGAAATGGGCGGTTGGCTGAACTCAGTAGGTTGTGGTAACTCGAACCCGCGTATCCAGAGATGTAGATAGTGTAGGTTGGACCGGTGCGCGTCGGGATTGGGGAGCTACTTCCCGAACGGTTCCTTCTTGGACTTCTCCCTATCATCACCCAATATGAGAGTGGTGGTACGAGCTGGGCTGGCCAAGTCACATGGGTAAAGTGTACTAACCCCTGCAGGGTGTATAAACTAAGTGCTTAGCCGTGTCCCCGGTTATGGACAATTTGAGCGACCTGATACTGATGCTATGATATTTCTCACTCATCCTTATTTCTTAATTACTTAAAACTTGTTGGGTGAACATAATTGGGTAGGAGCACCTGGGAGTGAACCAGAGTGTCCTATTTATTGTATTGGAAACTAATTTGTTACAAATGATAGGATAAAACTGTTGCTTTATGCAAATGAGCCTGAACTCCACTTGGCCAAATAAGCATGTAGTTGATAGATCCGTTGTTAACCACTTTAGCCTACTTGCCATACATTCAATGTATTGACCATTCGTGGCTGCAACGTTTCATGTTGCAGGTTATATCGTATCTGAGTGATCGTTCATAGGTCATGAGACTCCACTCAACAATTGTTCGCCTGTGGCACATTTGAAGGATGGAGATCTACCTTGTATTCGTTTTCCGCTGTGTACTTGTATAAATAATGTAAATTTTGGATCATATTCGTTGTATTTATGATGCACAGTTATATTTGGTATCATTTTGTACTGTGTGTGCCAGTGAACCGATCCAGGGATTGGCACTATACACATGAACTCAGCCTTATCGGGCGAGGGTGTTACAAGCAAGCACTCATAAGCAAATAGATTTGGAAGCCACCGGAGAATTAAAAAGAAATAAAAGGTGGTATCCAAAGGAAACAATATCTTATCATATGTGTATATGTTTTTTAAGTGGACAACATCACAAAGACATATGTCCGCAAATAAAGATGCACACACAAACAAGATACACAATAAAGTATATGAAAAGCAAAATGAAGTCATAACATATACCAATAAGATTTTTGCTTGAAAGCATGGACAAAGGCTCAAATATATCTTATTATTCATTGATGAGCTTCAAATACCAACACATCACATACATTACAAGTATCACCAAGGGAAAAGGAGATAGTTGGAGTATATGTAGAAAAGAAACAAGTATCATAAAGGAAAACTCAATTAGCCAAATCTCACTATTGCACATGAGAGACATTGAGGAAAAGATATACAATACAATTGCAAGATTAACATATTTGGGATTGGTGAATCATATGCATGATTTTGTATAATCCCAATTATATGCTCTCATCTCAACTTTCACACATATGCAATAGGAGGTTCTCTTAAAGCCAAAGCTAGAACCACAACAAATACAAATACAAAAATTCATGCTATATGGCAACCGACAAACGGTTGGAAGCAATATATATGAGCATGAGAAAGAGATACTTGTTATCGAGATATCATTGATAGGATGTAGATGATATGAATTCATTGATCATCCTATAGCTTGCCTCCAATTTTCATGGATGCAACACTTCTTCACAATTGAGAGACAAGCATCCAATATATCTCCAATGTACCTAAAACACATTAAGTACAAAATGGTCCCCAAACATATTGGGTCCAAAGTAGTTAGAGAAACTACAATATATAGGAGAGACTCCACATAAATATGTGCATATTAATGAAATTGAATTTCATGCACAACTTAGCCGATGGGATTTGGTGGAGTTTCCCCTATATATTGGATTAAATAAAGAAAGCATGCCATAATACAAATATATAGTAAATATGCATGCACAAGAATTTCAAGAACCAACAGGAGATAAAATTTGAACAAAAACACCAAGTAAACCGAGAAGGCACACACAAGAGTGTGACATAACAAACAGTGTCCAAATTGTATCAAAGAACCAATTCAACACATGAAAGATCACAAGTTCAACAAATGAACTAGGCAAAACCCAAAGAGTAAAAGACAGATAGAAACACAAATGCTTAAGGATTTATCTCATTCTAAAATGGTCAAAACATGAAACAAGGAATGAGACACAACCAACTCCCAAAAAGATCAATGTTCCAACAAATAAACCAAACAGTCCAAACTTTTCATGATGGCACAAAATACCAAAACAAAAAGATCAAACTTCCAAGCACATAAAACACGATATGGATCAAACAAACAAGCATAAAAGGATTGTTATAGATAATATAGGAGAGCTCACCCATAAGTAGTACATTATATAGAATTTTGGTTTTGAATGCAAAATGCACATAAATGGGATCATCACTAATCTCTACATTAAATAAAACATAAGAGGATACCAATAAAATAAGAAGATCCAAGAAAGAAGCAAGGAATACATGGGAGCACATAAAACATTTACTTGGCAAAAGATAGGACAAGATTAAGCAAAGGCCAAAGTGAATATGATAAATAACTTCTACCATAAATTCAGTACTCATTGTCCAAGGACAAGAAATATTGGGAATAATTTTCCCAAGGTAGTTTGCATGGATATAAACGATCATAGTCACAACAAGAAGCATATAAAAAAGTATAAGAATTAAGTTTGATGCTTCGAAAGAGATTCTTGGTAGCTTCCAATAGTCACACAATCACTAGTGATTAGAGTAACTTGAAGCAAATGGTTTCCATGAAGATATAGAGATCTAAATATGAGGAAACACAACCAAGAAACACTTTCACACACAAGATCCAAACTATGAGCAATAAAGGCATTCAAGCAAGTTGGAACTTGTATGAGCTAATGTGTCACATATGAGCTAGATAATTATCAATATCAATTCTAAGTGACACAACCTCGAATTTTCACATTTTCTAGGATTGTAATATGCACTAAGCATATGACTCCCCCATAATGTGATACTACCATAAAACCAACACAAGGCAAAAGGATACAAATAGAGATAATTAATGGACATTATAGAACTTAAATTTCTCATGAGAATCATACCACGTAGAGACTAGATAATATTGCAATATCAATACTAGGTGGTATTCCTCATGTACACACATTTATAGAATTGTGGAATGCCCAACGATAACAGTCCCCCAAAATGGGATAGTCCATTAATTTCTCACAAGAGACAAATAAGATACCAAATATAACCAAGTAGGGCTCCAATACAAGAAACACATATACATGGTGTGCCACCTAATCATACACAAATATCCTTGACACCTCAATATAATTAAGTGGAAAGCACAACATGTACAAACACATGGAAGATACAAAACCAACACATGCACAAGGGGGCGAGTAACTTTCAATGTAAAGAGTTTAGCATATGTTACCGCAAGGAGGAACATTGGAAATATAATATAATCATGATAATCCAAATGGCTTGGCTTGACAATAATAATTGATGAAAATCCCTCAATTCTTCATAATGTAGCCAAGACTCCAATGCCCTCCAAAACACACCTATTGATCAAGTTTTGGTTTGTTGGTCCCCAACCAAGTTGGGTCCTAAGAAGTTAGTCACAATAGGCTTGGCAACCCAAATGGTTCTTTTCTTGACACCACATTGGGCACCAACAAACTTGGCAAACATATTGCCAACCCCATCCTTATAAAGTGAATAAGCATCATCAATCAAGATAGGATTGGATGAGGAGATACCAATAGTGCATGAGGAAGAAATGTGCCCCTTCTCACGTCATATGTAGCAAGTTCTAATCTTGCCAACTTTCTTCTTAGGTGAAGCCACAACTTGAGGAAGAGCTCGAGTAGTCCTCTTAGGAAGAGGCCCGTCAATGACTTGAGGTGGAGCTTGAGGCCGCTTCCCTTGTTGCTTCACACTAAGAGGCTTCTTCTTCAATGGGAAAGATCTAACATGATGCCCTTCTTCCTTGCACTTAAAGCAAACAATGTTGGTCGGATTCTTGACTTGATCTTGGCCTTTCTTCTTGTTGTCCTTGTGCTTCAACTTGATATTGGACTTGTTCTTTACATTGGAGTTGAATCCAAGCCCACTCTTGTCATTGGGGGATTTTTGCACACTCAAGATTTTGTTGAGTGCGGCCTTCCCTTGATGAACCTTTTTTAAGTCATTCTTCAAATAACTGACTTGAGCCTTGAGCTCTTTGATTTCCTCTACAAGGTTAGTTTCAATAGAAGTACTACAGGATGTAGGGTTCGCAGCATAGAAAACAAAAAAATTCCTACGATGTGAACTATGTACCAAGATCTATCTACTAGATACAAACAACGGGCGGATGTATATCCGTAGAGAACATACCCTTGAAGACCGACAAAGCTTAACGAGTTCAACTCGTGGTTGATGTAGACGTTCTCTTGCCGATCTCAAGATCGAGAGGAAGTCCTAGCGCCGCAAATCAACAGCGCGTCCGTGCTCGCACACACGTTCGAGGCACCGAGCAACCTCCGCCTCCTCGCTCCAGCGATGCAGCGGAAGCACAACTCTTTCTTGCCGAATAGCCACCGGGAACATGTATCTCGCTAGTCCGAGACCATGGGGGATAAATTCTAGAGGGGGAGAGAGATCCTTCACGAGGAGGTGTGAGAGACAAGTGAGGAGGGGGGCTCCTTTTATAGGAGGAGGGGGGCACCAAAGGGGGTGGCCGCAGGCCATGGGGGCTGCCCCCTCCCCTCCTTCATTCATGTGGGTGGACACTCCACTCACAAAATGTCCTTTAAATTCCCTCCACTCAAAAGTCCACTCAAATTCCCATTAAATTTCCACCAAATTTAATGCAAACTCTCATTAAATAAAACTCTTTTATTTTATTCAGAATTTTGTCAATTACTTTAATGACAAACATTCACAAATAACCCCTTGCTATAATTCCATTTCACATGCATAACCACTTTATGCAATTTCACCCGAAAACCTGTTTCGGTATCTAGTGAAATAAATTCCTGCACTTGTTCATTCTTTCGGCATGAAACTTTTGCTCCAATTGGATGTCGGTGTCTCTTAAGTGTGTCACCCTACGGTTCATGAATAATGCGAACATGATTGAGACCCCTCTCGGATCAATAATCAGAAGCGGGATCTGGAGACCCATACTGACTCCCACACATTCAACGATGACTTTCTTGTGATTGTCGGAACCTTTTACGCTAGTATCTTAATCCCTTTGTTTCGCGATATATTACATGTCCGAGATTCGATCATCGGTATCTCCATACCTAGTTTGATCTCGTTACCGACATGCACTCTTTTCTCGTTCCCGTGATATAACATTCTAGTGATCAAATCACTTGCTTGCAAGCTAACCAATGTGATATCACCGAGAGGGCCCAAAGTATATCTATCCGTCATCGGGATGAACAAATTCCACTCTCGATCCATGAGCCTCAACATAATACTTTATTAGTTCCGAATCCATCTTTATAATCACCCTGTTACGGTGTGACGTTTGATGTTATCAAGAAACTCTTCCGGTGTTAGTGATTGACATGATCTCATGGTCTAAGGATTAGGATCACTTCGTAAGTTGTTATAGCAATATAAACTCAATGACTTTGATCGTAATGCTATACTTCGGATGAATGTTCATCACACCATTACACTAATGTTGTGATCCCGCTATTAACAACATCCAATGTCCATGATCAGGAAACCTTGATCATCTTGTTAATCAACGAGCTAGTTTATGAGGGAGGCATAACTAGGAACTTTCTATTTGTTTATTAAACACACATGTATTAATGTTTCTGTATTAATACAATTATAGCATGTAAAATATGTTGGAATTATGTCGTAGAGGCAATAATAAAGATGTTATTATTATAATTCTTGTTCATGATAATGTTTATATTCCATGCTAGAATTGTATTAAGCGGAAACTTTAATACTTGTGTGGTTTGTGAACAACACCGTGTCCCTAGTACGCCTCTAAGGGCTAGCTCATTGATTAATGATGGTTAAGGTTTCCTAACCATGGACATGAGTTGTCAATTAATAATGAGATCATATTATTGGGAGAATGATATGGTGGACAGACCCAAACTAAGCGAAGCAATTAGATCGTGTCATCGTGTTCATTTTTGCGAAGCTTTTCTTATGTCAAATATTGTATTCCTTAGACCATGAGATAATACAACTCCCTGGTATCTGAAGAAAGCTTTGAGGTCATCAAACATCATCCTATGAGAGGGCGATCATAAAGGTGTCTCTCAGGTGATCGGAAAGTATCTGTTGGGTTGTATGTATCGAGATGGGATTTGTCCCTCCCAAGTCGGAGAGATATACTTCGGGCCCACTCGGTAATCGATATCAACACCGCTTGCAAGCATGTGGTTAAGGAGTTAATCACAAAGTGATATCGGATTACGGAACGAGTAAAGTACTTGCTGTGAACAAGATTGAACTAGGTATGACGGTACCGACGATTAAATCTCGGGCAAGTAAAATATCGCGAGACGAAGGGAATATATATATATGGGATTGATTGAATCCTGGCATTGTGGTTCATCCGATATGATCATCGATGAATGTGTGGGAGTCAATATGGGTTTCCAGACCCTGCTGTTGATTATTGATAGAAGATCATGTCTGCATATTCTCGAACCCGCAGGGTCACACACTTAACGTGTATCGACGCTAGGATAGATTGGATGATTGGTTTATGAGTTTTTGTTCAGAGTCTCGGATGGGATCTGGGACATCACGAGAGGTTCCGGAGTGGTCCGGAGAATAAGATTCATATAAGGCAGTGCAGTTTTTGGAGTTCGGAATTGTTTCGGGTTAATCGGTATTGTACCGGAAGCTTCTAGAACCTTCCGGAAGGGGACCAACGTGGCCCCACCTTCCGGGAGGGGGCATGGGCCTATGAGGGAGTGCCCTGTCCGCATTGGTCCAGGGGCACAAGGCCCCATAGGGCCTAGCCGGCCAAGAGGGTTTAAACTCTAGATAGAGCTTCTAGAAGGGGGGGTTTCCTTGCCCCCCACTCCTCCTCCTTGGCCGCCGGCCTTGGCTTGGGGGAGGGGGCTAGGGTTGCCGCCCCACCCCACTATATAAAGAGGGCTGGGGGCACACCACCCCCCACACCTTCCCCTCCAACCCTAGCCACCCTGCTGCCCTTCCTCTCTCCCTCCCGACTGCTTGTAAGGCGAAGCCCTGCTGCAGAAATTCTCCACCATATACACCACGCCGTGGTGTTGTAGATCCAATCCGTCTCTCCACCATACTTGCTGGTCCGAGGAAGGAGGAGACGTCGAGGTGCTGCACGTGTGCATCTCACGGAGGCACCGCCACTTGTGGTGCTAGATCGGATCGGATCGCGAGGAGGAGAAGCGAGTACGACTACAACACCCACGTTCCGACGAACGTTCCGCTGTGCGAATCTTCAAGGGTATGAAGATCTAATCCAATCTCTCTCGTTGTTTGCATCTCCTAGATTAGATCTTGGCTTTCCCTCTGTTCGCATCCATAGAACATTTTGATTTACTATGTCGCGAAACCCTTCAGTGGTATCAGAGCTAGATCTATGTGTAGATGTGTTTCACGAGTATAACGCAACATGGTTGTTGCGGGCGTTGATGTTTTCTGTTGCAAGCCTCTTGTTTGTGTTCTTCTTATGACGCGGGATAGTGAGATTGAAGCGGTCCAGGCCAACCTTACGCGACATCGTTCGCGAGACCGGCTCCGCACTTGACGTGTGGCTTGTTCCACACATGCGGCTGGTGGATGTCAGTTTCTCTCACTATAGTTGTCATGGGATTAACACCAGAGTTTGCCAACCATAATATCACCGTTGTGGCTTTCTGTAGGTAAGAATCGTTCTTAGCATCTACTCCCATAAGCCACGTAAAACATGCAACAACAAAGTAGAGGCGTCTAACTTGTTTTTGCAGGGAGTGTTTTCTGTGATATGGTATGGCCCAAGATGTGATGTGTATAATGTATGCGATGATCATGTTTTGTAATGTTTCACGACTTGCATGTCGATGAGTACACAACCGGCAGGAGCCATATGGTTGTATTTATAATTGTGTATGACCTGTGTGTCAACTTCTTATGCGCCATGTAATAGTTTCACTTTATCGCTAAGTAGTTAGCAATAGTTGTAGTTACTATTCGTGGTGGAGGCAATCATGGTGGAGTGATGGAGATCATGCCGGAACGCACAATATGGAGATCATTGCGCGAAGATTGGCTATACCATGTCACATAAAGTTATATGCATGTGAAGTTTATCCTTTTATGTATCTTATTATGCTTAGATCGCGACGGTAGCATTATAAGATGATTCCTCACTTAAAGATCAAGATAAAAACTGTGTTCTCCCCAAGTATGCACCGTTGCGAAAGTTCGTCGTGTCCAAGCATCACGTGATGATCGGGTGCTATAGACTCTACGCTCACATACAACGGGTGCAAGCCAGTTTTGCACACGCAGAAATACTTGGGTCTAACTTGACGAGCCTAGCATGTACAGACATGGCCTCGGAACGCATGAACCGAAAGGTTAAGCATGAGTCATATGAATGATATGATCGACACTTAGTTGTCCACCATTGAAACCACATCTCTTCTCGTGATGATCGGATTAGGTGTGGTGAATTTGGATCATGTTCACTAAACAACTTGAGGGATGTTGAATTTAGTGGGAGTTCATCTGGTAATTTGATTAAGTTGAACTATTTATCATGAACATAGTGTAAATTGTACTTGCAAATACTGTAGATCACATGGCCAAGTCCAACTTCGACTTCAACGTTTTTGCTGAGATAGAAAAGCTTAGAAACAATGGGTCTAACTTCACCAATTGGTTCCGCATTCTGAGAATCATTCTTGCTGGCAGACAAAAGGACCATGTCCTTGAGAAAGCGCTAGGTGACGCCCCTGCTATAGATGCGCCGGCTGATGAGAAAGCTGTTTATCAGTCGCGCAAGGATGATTATGATTTGATTAAGATCGCTATGTTGTATGCTATGGAATCGGATCTTCAAAATCGTTTTGAGGAGTTCGCCGGGCCCTTTGAGATTCTTGAGGAGCTGAAAACTATGTTTCAGACTCAGGCCCGTTCTAAGAGATATGAGATCTCTAAGAAATTCTTTAACTACAAGATGGAGGAAGGGAGTTCCGTTAGTGAGCACGCCATTAAGATGTCGGGCTACACTCAACGCCTTGAGCAACTGGACTACAAGATTCCAGAGGAGCTCAAGATTGACAGAGTTCTGCAGTCACTCCCTCCTAGCTACAAAAGTTTTGTAGTTGCTCACAATCAGATTGGTTCCACTGATATGATCACTGAGCTCTTCGCTAAGATGAAAGTAGCGGAGGTGGACATCAAAAAGAATAATCATGTGTTGATGGTCAACAAGCCCCCCACCTTCAAGAAAGGTAAGGGTGCAAAGAAGCCCTTCAAGAAAGGCGGAGGCAAGCGCGTTGCCCCTGCTGAGAAGAAGCTCAGGTCTGGTTCTAAGCCGGACACTGAGTGCTTCTATTGCAAGGACAAGGGTTACTGGAAGCGCAACTGTCCGAAGTACTTAGCGGACAAGAAGGCTGGCACCAACAAAGGTATATTTGATATACATGTTATTGATGTTTTCCTTACTAGCCCTCGTTGTAGTGCTTGGGTATTTGATACCGGTTTAGTTGCTAATATTTGTAACTCGAAACAGGAGCTACGGAATAGACGGCGGCTTACGAGGGATGAGGTGACGATGCGCGTTGGCAACAGGTCAAGAGTTGATGTGATGGCCGTCGGCACGCTCTCCTTAGTTTTACCTTCGGGATTAGTTTTAAACCTTAATAAGTGTTATTATGTGTCTGCGTTGAGCATGAACATTATTTCTGGATCGTGTTTATTGCAAGACGATTATTCATTTAAATCGGAGAATAATGGTTGTTCTATCTATATGAGTAACATCTTTTATGGTCATGCACCTATTGTGAATGGTTTATTTCTTCTAAATCTCGAAAAGGATGAAACACACATCCATAACATTGAGGCTAAGAGATGCAAAGTAGATAGTGATAATACTACTTATCTGTGGCACTGTCGTCTAGGTCATATTGGTGTAAAGCGCATGAAGAAACTCCATTCTGATGGACTTTTGGAGTCTCTTGATTTTGAATCATTTTACACATGCGAACCATGCCTCATGGGCAAGATAATCAAAACCCCGTTCTCCGGTATGATGGAGCGAGCAACGGACTTGTTGGAAATCATACATACCGATGTATGCGGACCGATGAGTGTTTCGACGCGCGGTGGATATCGCTATTTTCTCACTTTTACCGATGACTTAAGTAGATATGGGTATATCTATTTAATGAAACATAAATCTGAAACATTTGAAAAGTTCAAAGAATTTCAGAATGAAGTGGAGAACCATCGTAACAGAAAGATTAAGTTTCTACGATCCGATCGTGGAGGTGAATATTTGAGTTATGATTTTCTCACGCATCTTAAAGCAAGCGGAATCGTTTCGCAACTCACGCCACCCGGAACACCACAGCGCAATGGTGTGTCTGAACGCCGGAATCGAGCCTTATTAGATATGGTCCGATCAATGATGTCTCTTACTGATTTGCCGTTATCATTTTGGGGTTATGCATTAGAAACCGCTGCATTCACTTTAAATAGGGCTCCATCTAAATCCGTTGAGACGACACCGTATGAACTATGGTTTGGTGCTAAACCTAAGTTGTCGTTTCTTAAAGTTTGGGGATGCGAAGCTTATGTCAAGAAGTTGATGCCGGACAAGCTCGAACCCAAAGTGGGAAACTATTGGGTATACCTTCTATCACAGAACTGAAGGCAAAGTGTTTCTCGCAAAGAACGGCTCCTTTCTTGAGAAGGAGTTTCTCTCGAAAGAAGTGAGTGGGAGGAAAGTAGAGCTAGACGAGGTTATTGAACCTTCTCTTGAATTGGAGAGTAGCGCAGCACCTGAAATTGTTCCAGTACCGCCTGCACCAACAATAGAGGAAGCTAATGACAAGGATCATGAAGCTTCGGACGATGCTGCTACTGAACGTCGCAGGTCGACAAGGTCGCGTGCCCCTCCTGAGTGGTACGGCAACCCTGTCTTGACTGTCTTGTTGGTAGAAGACAGTGAACCTACGAACTATGAGGAAGCGATGATGAGCCCAGACTCTGAGAAATGGCTAGAAGCCATGAAATCCGAATTGGGATCCATGAGCGAAAACCAAGTATGGACTTTGGTGGACCCTCCTAGCGACCGTAAGGCCGTTGAGTGCAAATGGATCTTCAAGAAGAAAACGGACGCAGATGGTAATGTTACCGTCTATAAGGCACGGCTTGTCGCTAAAGGTTTTCGACAAGTTCAAGGTGTTGAATACGATGAGACATTCTCTCCCGTAGCGATGTTTAAGTCAATTCGGATTTTATTAGCAATTGTTGCGTTTCATGATTATGAAATATGGCAGATGGATGTCAAGACTGCGTTCCTCAATGGCAACATTGATGAAGAGTTGTATATGATGCAACCCGAAGGTTTTGTTGATCCTAAGGATGCTGATAAAGTATGCAAACTTCAGCGTTCCATTTATGGACTGAAGCAAGCATCTCGGAGTTGGAACCTTCGTTTTGATCAAGTGATTAAAAGCTTTGGATTTGTTCCAAATTGCTACGAAGCTTGTATCTACAAGAAAGTGAGTGGGAGCTCGGTGACGTTTCTGGTACTATATGTGGATGACATATTGATTATTGGAAATGACATCAACATGCTTAACGATGTGAAGAGTTATTTGAACAAGTGTTTTTCAATGAAAGACCTAGGTGAAGCTGCTTATATATTGGGCATCAAAATCTATAGAGATAGACAAAGACGCCTGATAGCTTTAAGCCAGAGTACATACCTAGACAAAGTTCTGAAAAGGTTCAGAATGGATAAGGCAAATAAAGGTTCAGTGCCTATGTTGTCAGGTAAGATATTGAGCAAGGCTCAGTGTCCAGCTACGGTAAATGATAGGGAAGCTATGAGCAAAGTGCCTTATGCCTCGGCCATAGGTTCGATCATGTATGCCATGCTGTGTACTAGACCGGATGTGTCCAATGCTCTTAGTTTGACGAGCAGGTATCAAAGTGATCCAGGAGTGGAACACTGGACAGCCGTGAAGAACATCCTAAAGTACCTAATAGAACTAAAGAAATGTTCTTAGCCTATGGGGGTGATGAACAGCTCGTCGTAAAAGGTTACGTCGACGAGTTTTGACACCGACAAGGATGATTCTAAATCTAAGACAGGATACGTGTATATTTTGAATGGAGGAGCTGTGAGCTGGAGAAGCTGCAAGCAAAGCGTGATCGCGGGATCTACAGTAGAAGCGGAATACATGGCTGCTACAGAAGCGTCAAGTGAAGGAGTTTGGATCAGAAACTTCATCACTGAGCTTGGCGTGGTTCCAAGTGCATTGGACCCACTGGAGATGTTGTGTGACAACACTGGCGCCATAGCACTCGCTAAGGAACCAAGATATCATCCAAAGACCAAGCATATCAACCGCAAGTTTCATATAATCCGAGATTATATAGCAGATGGAGATCTGAAGATTAGCAAAGTACATACAGATCTGAATGTCGCAGATCCATTGACTAAACCTCTTCCACATGTAAAACATGATCAGCACCTCAGTGCCATGGGTGTGAGATTGTTACCAAATGTAAACTAGATTATTGACTCTAGTGCAAGTGGGAGACTGTTGGAATTATGCCCTAGAGGCAATAATAAAGATGTTATTATTATAATTCTTGTTCATGATAATGTTTATATTCCATGCTAGAATGTGTGGTTTGTGAACACCGTGTCCCTAGTACGCCTCTAAGGACTAGCTCATTGATTAATGATGGTTAAGGTTTCCTAACCATGGACATGAGTTGTCAATTAATAATGAGATCATATCATTGGGAGAATGATATGGTGGACAGACCCAAACTAAGCGAAGCAATTAGATCGTGTCATCGTGTTCATTTTTGCGAAGCTTTTCTTATGTCAAATATTTCATTCCTTAGACCATGAGATAATACAACTCCCTGGTATCGGAAGAAAGCTTTGAGGTCATCAAACGTCATCCTATGAGAGGGTGATCATAAAGGTGTCTCTCAGGTGATCGGAAAGTATTTGTTGGGTTGTATGTATCGAGATGGGATTTGTCCCTCCCAAGTCGGAGAGATATACTTCGGGCCCACTCGGTAATCGATATCAACACCGCTTGCAAGCATGTGGTTAAGGAGTTAATCACAAAGTGATATCGGATTATGGAACGAGTAAAGTACTTGCTGTGAACGAGATTGAACTAGGTATGACGGTACCGACGATCAAATCTCGGGCAAGTAAAATATCGCGAGACGAAGGGAATATATATATATGGGATTGATTGAATCCTGGCATCGTGGTTCATCCGATATGATCATCGATGAATGTGTGGGAGTCAATATGGGTTTCCAGACCCCGCTGTTGATTATTGATAGAAGATCATGTCTGCATATTCTCGAACCCGCAGGGTCACACACTTAACGTGTCTCGACGCTAGGATAGATTGGATGATTGGTTTATGAGTTCTTGTTCGGAGTCTCGGATGGTATCCGGGACATCACGAGAGGTTCCGGAGTGGTCCGGAGAATAAGATTCATATAAGGCAGTGCAGTTTTTGGAGTTCGGAATTGTTCCGGGTTAATCGGTATTGTACCGGAAGCTTCTAGAACCTTCCGGAAGGGGACCAACGTGGACCCACCTTCCGGGAGGGGGCATGGGCCTATGAGGGAGTGCCCTGGACGCATTGGGCCAGGGGCACAAGGCCCCATCGGGCCCAGCCGGCCAAGGGGGTTTTAAACTCGAGATAGACCTTCTAGAAGGGGGGGTTTCCTTGCCCCCCACTCCTTCTCCTTGGGGCCGCCGGTTTGGCTTGGGGGAGGGGGCTAGAGTTGCAGCCGCCCACCCCTCTATATAAAGAGGGTTGGGGGTGCACCACCCCCTCACACCTTCCCCTCCAAGAGCTAGCCGTCCTGCTGCCCTCCTCTCTCCCTCCCGACTGTTTGTAGGCGAAGCCCTGCTGCAGAAATTCTCCACCATATACACCACGCCGTCGTGTTGTAGATCCAATCCGTCTCTCCACCATACTTGCTGGTCCGAGGAAGGAGGAGACGTCGAGGTGCTGCACGTGTGCATATCACGGAGGCACCGCCACTTGTGGTGCTAGATCGGATCGGATCGCGAGGAGGAGAAGCGAGTACGACTACATCACCCACGTTCCGACGAACGTTCCGCTGTGCGAATCTTCAAGGGTATGAAGATCTAATCCAATCTCTCTCGTTGTTTGCATCTCCTAGATTAGATCTTGGCTTTCCCTCTATTCGCATCCGTAGAAAATTTTGATTTACTATGCCGCAAAACCCTTCAAAATAAACATCTATCATATACTTGGAATACACATAATAAACACTTTATTATTGCCTCTCAGGGCATATTCCCTTCAGTCTCCCACTTGCACTAGAGACAATAATCTAGTTACATAGTGATAAATATAACACCCATTGAGTTCTAGTGTTGATCATGTTTTGCTCTAGGGAGAGTTTTAGTCAACGGATCTGCTACATTGAGATCTGTATGTACTTTACAAATCTTTATATCTCCATCCTTGACATGCTCGCGGATGGAGTGAAACCGGCGCTTAATATGCTTGGAATGCTTGTGAGACCTTGGCTCTTTGGCATTGGCAATGGCACCATTGTTGTCACAATAGATCACCATTGGGTCCAACGCGTTTGCAACCACTCCTAGTTCGGATATGAACTCCTTCATCCAAACTGCTTCCTGAGCCGCTTCTGAAGCAGCAACATATTCGGCCTCCGTTGTTGATCCCGCTACCACAGGTTGTTTGGAGCTCCTC
The DNA here is from genome assembly GCA_916181665.1 of Avena sativa. NCBI lineage: Eukaryota > Viridiplantae > Streptophyta > Magnoliopsida > Poales > Poaceae > Avena > Avena sativa. Next base: position 386,668,548 of record OV702284.1, read on the forward strand.
CAACTAACCGCTCCGCCATTCATGAGAAATACGTATCCGGATTGAGACTTAGAGTCATCCGGATCGGTGTCAAAGCTAGCGTCGACATAACACTTAGCAACGAGCTCTTCTTCACCTCCGTATACAAGAAACATATCCTTAGTTCTTCGTAAGTACTTAAGGATATTCTTGACCGCTATCTAGTGTTCTGAACCTGGATCCGATTGGTACCTACTAGTCAAACTAATAGCATGTGCCACATCTGGTCTTGTACATAGCATGGCGTACATTATAGAGCCTATGGCTGAAGCATAGGGCACTTTGTCCATTATCTCTCTTTCTTCCGCCGAAGCCGGACTTTGAGTCTTACTCAATGTCTTGCCTTGCAACATAGGTAAGAACCCCTTCTTACTTCCGTCCATTTTAAACTTCTTTAAAATCTTATCAAGGTATGTACTTTGCGATAGCCCTATTAGGCGCCTAGATCTATCTCTATAGATCTTTATGCCTAATATGTATGACGCTTCACCTAGGTCCTTCATTGAAAATTTGTTGTTTAGATAACTTTTAACACCATTTAAAAGATCTATATCATTTCCAATCAATAATATGCCATCCACATATAATATCAGAAATGCCACATTGCTTCCACTCACTTTCTTGTAAATACAAGCTTCTCCATAAGTTTGGACAAATCCAAACTCTTTGATCACCTCATCAAAGCGGAGATTCCAACTTCGTGATGCTTGCTTCAATCCATAGATGGATCGCTGTAGCTTGCACACCTTGTTAGCATCCTTAGGATCGACAAAACCCTTTGGTTGTACATATACAACTCTTCTTCAATATTACCATTAAGAAACACGGTTTTGACATCCATCTGCCATATCTCATAATCGAAATATGCAGCAATTGCTAACATAATCCTAACTGACTTTAGCATAGCTACGGGAGAGAATGTCTCATCGTAGTCAACTCCTTGAATTTGTCGAAACCCCTTTGCGACAAGTCGAGCTTTATAGACGGTCACATTACCATCAGCATCAGTTTTCCTTTTGAAAAATCCATTTTTTCTCCACGGCCTTTCGGTCGTGAGGTAATTCCACCAAGTTCCAAACTTGATTTTCATACATGGATTCCATCTCGGATTTCATGGCTTCTAACCATTTGTTGGAATCCGGGCTCATCATCGCTTCTTCATACGTCGCAGGGTCATCATTTTCATCAACCATGAAATTCATGACAAGATTTCCGTACAGCTCGGGAGCTGCACGCGTCCTGCTTGACCTGCGAGGTTCGGTAGTACTCTCTTTCAGAGTTTCATGATCATTATCATTAGTTCCCTCTTCAACAGGTGGAGCCAACTCCGGAACAACTTCCGGCGCTGCGCTACTCGCCATACTTTGAAGAGAAGGTTCAATAACATCTTCGAGTTCTACCTTCCGACTACTCACACCTTTCGCGAGAAACTCTTTCTCTAGAAAGGATCCATTCTTGGCAACAAAAACCTTGCCCTCGGATCTGTGATAGAAGGAATACCCAATAGTTTCCTTAGGGTATCCAATGAAGACGCATTTTTCCGCTTTGGGTTCGAGTTTATCCGGTTGAAGTTTCTTCACATAAACATCGCATCCCCAAACTTTAAGAAATGACAGCTTAGGTTTGTTTCCAAACCACAATTCATACGGTGTCTTTTCAACGGATTTAGATGGTGCCCGATTTAAAGTGAATGCAGCAGTTTCTAGTGCATAACCCCAAAATGACAACGGCAAGCCCGTCAGAGACATCATAGATCGAACAAAATCTAATAAAGTACAATTACGACGTTCCGACACACCATTTCGCTGTGGTGTTCCGGCAGGCGTGAGTTGTGAAACAATTCCACACTCTCTCATGTGAGTGCTAAACTCGTAATTTAGATACTCACCTCCACGATCGGACCGTAGAAATTTGATCTTTCTATTACGATGATTTTCCACTTCATTCTGAAATTCCTTGAACTTTTCAAAGGTTTCATACTTGTGTTTCATCAAGTAGATATAACCGTATCTACTCAAATCATCCGTGAAAGTAACAAAATAACGATATCCACCTCGCGCCGACACACTCATTGGACCATATACATCAGAATGTATGATTTCCAATAAATCTGTCGCCCGTTCCATTGAACCGGAAAACGACGTTCTAGTCATATTGCCCATAAGGCATGGCTCACATGTATCAAATGATTCAAAATCAAGTGATTCCAAAAGTCCATCCGAATGGAGCTTCTTCATGCGTTTAACGCCAATATGACCTAGACGGCAGTGCCACATATATGTGGATATATCATCATTAAGTTTAATCCTTTTAGCATCAACATTATGAATATGTGTAACATTATCATCGAGATCTAATAGAAATAAACCATTCATCATCGGTGCATGACCATAAAATATTTCATTCATATAAATGGAACAACCATTGTTCTCGGATTTAAATGAATAACCACTTCGCATCAAACACGATCCAGATACAATGTTCATGCTCAGTGCAGGCACCAGATAACAATTATTCAAGTTTATAACTAATCCCGACGGCAAGTGGAGAGGCGTCATTCCGACGGCGATCACATCAACGCTTGATCCATTGCCGACACGCATCTTGACCTCACCCCTTTCTAGCGGTCGCTTGTTCCGCAACCCCTGATTCGAGTTACAAATATTAGCAACTGAACCGGTATCAAATACCCAGGTGCTACTGTGAGCACTAGTCAAGTACACATCAATAACATGTATATCATATATACCTTTGTTTTCCTTGCCGGCCTTCTTGTCTGCCAGATACTTGGGGCAGTTGCGCCTCCAGTGGCCAGTCCCCTTACAATAGTAGCACTCGGTATGAGACTTAGGTTCAACTCGGGGTTTCTTTTCAGGCATGGCAACAGGCTTGCCGCCCTTACTTCCCTTCCGTTTTCCCTTCTTGTCTTTCTTGAAACCAGTGTTCCTATTGATCATCAACACTTGATGTTCCTTTTTTATCTCCACTTCTGCAGTTTTAAGCATTGACAGAAGCTCGGGGAGAGACTTCTTCATGCCTTGCATATTATAGTTCATCACGAAGCTCTTATAGCTAGGTGGCAGAGACTGCAGAACACGATGGATGCCTAAGTCAATGGGAATCGATATTCCCAAGGACACAAGCTTATCGGCGTAACCCGACATCTTGAGTACATGCTCACTAACGGAGTTGTGCTCTTCCATCATGCAGCTAAAGAACTTTTCTGAAGCGTTGTAGCTCTCTACAGCAGCATGTGTGTCGAAAATCATTATCAACTCACCCATTGTATCAAATGCATTGCCATTTTCGAAACGCTTTTGAAGTTCTGGCTCTAGCCCATACAATATGCCGCAATGAACTAAGTTGTGGTCCTCCTGACGAGTCTGATAGACATTCTTCTCCTCGTCAGGGGCATCATCTAAAGGTGGGGGGCCTAGTGGCGCTTCTAGCACATATTGCTTTTGTGCAGCAGAGAGGAGAATCCTCAAATTCATGCCCCATCCGGTAAAGTTGCTACCGTTCGTTGCTAGTTTCTCTTTCTCCATGAACACATTGAAATTAAAAGCAGGTGGTGCCATCTACAACAGAATTTGTAAAGTTTAGACTAAGTGTATGATAGATTGAGTTCAATGAATCCATATTACGAATGAAATCCCACTCAAAAACGACATCCCTCGTGCCTTTTTGGTGATTACATGAACCAAATCCACTATACCAAGTCCGATCATCACGTGAGTCGGTATAGCTTCAAAGGCGAGCATCAAATGGGCATCATATCAACTATATGACTCATGCTTAACCTTTCGGTCCGTGTTCCGAGGCCATGTCTATACATGCTAGGCTCGCCAAGTTAGAACCTTAGTATTCGCGTGTGTAACTGTTTTACACCCGAAATATGGTCGTGGATCCAAGAACACCCGATCATCACGTGATGTCTTGGAGCGATGAAGACATAATCGGTGCATACTAAAGGAAGAACACATTCTTATCTTGATATTTAAAAGAGGGATCATCTTATTATGCTAGCGCTAAACAAGCAATATAAGATGCTATCAAACATCACATGTTTATTAGTGAAATGATATGGTTCCCGCAGATGATCTCTATCATGTGCATCATGGTATGATCACTATCATACCTATATGTGTAAATCCAAGGTCTATGGAGTTTACACGCTATGTGTGTTGTAAGAGTATCATCTCATACTTATACTTACAACACTACCATATCATAACACTAGCCCAGCAACAATCTAAACTAGACGCCTCTAATTTATCCATTGCAAGTTTTACGTGGCTTAGGGCTTTCGAGATAGAACCGTTCTTACCTACGAACATGAACCACAACGAGGATAACCAAATTGTTGAAAAATCGCTTGCAAAATAGAGACAGACACCCGCTAGCCACTTATGCAAACTAGTTGCATGTCAAGCGTGGAACATGTCTCATGTGCGAGGACATGTAAAGTTTGTCCGGGCCGCTTCATCCCACTATGCCACCAATATCCAAAATTACAACAAAGGAGCAACAACATGATCATCATCGCCCACATACTCATATGTGTACTACCCGTGTAAAGTATCTACGCATAGATCCGTCTCTGATACCACTGTAGGGTTCGCAGCATAGAAAACAAAAAATTTCCTATGATGTGAACTATGTACCAAGATCTATCTACTAGATACAAACAACGGGCGGATGTATATCCGTAGAGAACATACCCTTGAAGACCGACAAAGCTTAACGAGTTCAACTCGTGGTTGATGTAGACGTTCTCTTGCCGATCTCAAGATCGAGAGGAAGTCCTAGCGCCGCAAATCAGCAGCGCATCCGTGCTCGCACACACGTTCGAGTCACCGAGCAACCTCCGCCTCCTCGCTCCAGCGATGCAGAGGAAGCACAACTCTTTCTTGCCGAATAGCCATCGGAAACATGTATCTCGCTAGTCTGAGACCATGGGGGATAAATTCTAGAGGGGGAGAGAGATCCTTCACGAGGAGGTGTGAGAGACAAGTAAGGAGGGGGGGCTCCTTTTATAGGAGGAGGGGGGCACCCAAGGGGGTGGCCGCCGGCCATGGGGGCTGCCCCCTCCCCTCCTTCATTCATGTGTGTGGACACTCCACTCACAAAATGTCCTTTAAATTCCCTCCACTCAAAAGTCCACTCAAATTCCCATTAAATTTCCACCAAATTTAATGCAAACTCTCATTAAATAAAACTCTTTTATTTTATTCAGAATTTTGTCAATTACTTTAATGACAAACATTCACAAATAACCCCTTGCTAGAATTCCATTTCACATGCATAACCACTTTATGCAATTTCACCCGAAAACCTGTTTCGGTATCTAGTGAAATAAATTCCTGCGCTTATTCATTCTTTCGGCATGAAACTTTTGCTCCAATTGGATGTCGGTGTCTCTTAAGTGTGTCACCCTACGGTTCATGAATAATGCGGACATGATCGAGACCCTCTCGGATCAATAATCAGAAGCGGGATCTGGAGACCCATACTGACTCCCACACATTCAACAATGACTTTCTTGTGATCATCGGAACCTTTTACGCTAGTATCTTAATCCCTTTGTTTCACGATATATTACATGTCCGAGATTCGATCATTGGTATCTCCATGCCTAGTTTGATCTCGTTACCGACATGCACTCTTTTCTCGTTCCCGTGATATAACATTCTAGTGATCAAATCACTTGTTTGCAAGCTAATCAATGTGATATCACCGAGAGGGCCCAGAGTATATCTATCCGTCATCGGGATGAACAAATTCCACTCTCGATCCATGAGCCTCAACATAATACTTTATTAGTTCTGAATCCATCTTTATAATCACCCTGTTACGGTGTGACGTTTGATGTTATCAAGAAACTCTTGCGGTGTTAGTGATTGACATGATCTCATGGTCTAAGGATTAGGATCACTTCGTAAGTTGTTATAGCAATATAAACTCAATGAATTTGATCGTAATGCTATACTTCGGATGAATGTTCATCACACCATTACACTAATGTTGTGATCCCGTTATTAACAACATCCAATGTCCATGATCAGGAAACCTTGATCATCTTGTTAATCAACGAGCTAGTTTATGAGAGAGGCATAACTAGGAACTTTCTGTTTGTTTATTAAACACACATGTATTAATGTTTCCGTATTAATACAATTATAGCATGTAAAATAAACATCTATCATATACTTGGAATACACATAATAAACACTTTATTATTGCCTCTCAGGGCATATTCCCTTTAGAGGAAGTAGATGCTACATTGTTAGAGCAACAAGGCACGGAATGTAATTCCTCACGAGATATAGCATGGTTGTGAGAGGATGAATTACAAGGACTAGCACATGGTAATATAACATTTGGAGTAGATATAGTGCTAATGTCCACATGAGGCCCACTAGATTTTACCTTTGACATGATGGCCTCATGAGCCAACTTAAGCCTACCATGGGAGACTATAAGATCCTCATGCGAGCTTGTGAGCTTAACATGACTTTATTCTAATTTCCCATAGTTGCTAGTTAGCAAAGCAAGTTGAGACTTTATCTCAACATTCTCCTTCAAAGTAGATGCTTCACAAGAAATAGAGTTAGTAGCACAAGCATCATTATTATTAGCAAGAGGTGAGGGCAACTTGGCAAGCTCTTTTGAATATGAAGCTTTAAGTTGCTCATGCGATTCGGTGAGTTTGATGAGCTCCCTCTTAATGAACCGAGAGCCATTTTTGAGGTGCTCAAAATCCTCAAGGAGTTTAGCATAAGCAACTTTGAGTCTCATCATTTTTACTTTTGAGATCACTTGCCACCTCAAGATCTCTATCATGAGATTCATTTACTCTAGATAGCTCTAAAGCAAAGTTATCCTCAAGAGATTCCTTAGTGGTTTGTTCCTCTTCAAGAGCTTTATTTAGGTTTGCAATTATATTAGCATACTCACGCTAAAGACTACACATTTTATCAAAGTTGTTATCATGCACCTCAATTTGTGTTTCTAACTTATCAACATGTTCTTTGCTCTTAATAGCAAAGTCCAAGATTTCAACGAAGTTAGAGCAAGCAATATCATTCTTAACAAGGGCACGATAAACAATCTCACCCTTTTCATATAAATCATCGACATCAAGCTCTTCTTCCACATTATCCACATCCTCCTCATAACAAGAGGTAATGGGTTCCAAAGTAGGAGTTACCTTTGAATCCCTAGCCATAAGGCAAAGGTGGGTACCGAAAGAAGGTGAAGATGAGATTGCATTTGTGGCTTCATTCAAAACCTTGTCTTGGCCCATAGAATCTTCGGTTTCCTCTACATGGTTAGCGACACAGGCACTAGAGGAAATAGAAGCATTTTTATCATGGCAACAAGACAACATAAGCATATCATCATGAGGTTTATTTAAGTAATTTCTACATGATATGCAAGGACTATTAACACAATCATGTAAGGAGTTTTTAGTGCTAGAAGTGTTAAAGTCCAAAGATAGATCATTGCAACTAGATAGAGATGAGGGATTACAAATATTAAGCACACTATCCAAATTGCAATTTCTATCACCACTGACCATATCATTACCTTGTGAAAAATCACATGTTGGTGAAGTGGTAGAAGACGAGAACTCATCTCGACCGGAAGTGGAAGCAACACAATCATCCTTAACAATATTGGACACAACATATTTATCTTGAATTTTTGTCCATAACTCATGAGCGCTCCAAAAAGGAATGATTGAAGAGGTAACTACATAGCTCAAAGCATTAACAAGCACATTAGAAGCTCGAGCATCGAGATATAAATTTTCCTCATCCTCACAAGATAGATTTTTGAAATCCATAGGAGGGGAAAAACCTATATCTACAATACGCTCCAAATTTGGGTCCATGTCTCGAAAATGAATAAGCATACGAGTTTTCCACATATCATAATTTGTGCCATCGAATATGAACATGTCCTTGTGCACAAATCCCCTAGCCGACATCTTTACTCTCAAGGCGGTGAAGCCTAAAATGAGAGACCGGGCTCTAATACCAATTGAAAGGATATTGATGCCGGCTAGAGGGGGGGGTGAATAGGCAGTTAAAACTTTTCCGAGAGTGGCTCGACAAAGGCAGAAATAAACTAGCGTTTACTTTGTCAAGCACAACCTAGAACAAATGGGGTTCACCTATGTTTACCAACAACTTATGCTAAGCAAGACAAACAACTATGTGATAGCAAGATATAGATTACTTCAAGCACGAAGGCTATCACAATGTAAAGTGGATAAGTAAAGAGCTCGGGTATAGAGATAACCGAGGCACGCGGGGACATCTATATTTTACCGAGTTCCTCCCAACATGGAGTATGTATCATTTGGAGAGGGGGTGGTATCAAACCACCAGCGCCACAATAGGCCTCCCTTATTCTCCTGTGAATATCACCCCAACGGGATCGATCCACGCTTCCACCATCGGTGCACTTGTCGGTGGCAATCCGGAACCTCTCACAAGGTTGGGGCACTTCTCCACAACTCAATTGGAGGCTCCCAACAAACAAGCTTGGGGAATGCTCCACAACTTAATTGGAGGCCCCAAATAATCCAAGAACCTGCAAAACCACCAAACCGTCTATGGTTCCAAGAACCCAAGAGTAAAAAGCTTCTCACCTTTCACTCAAATGAATCCTCACCGAGAACTCAAACCGATGCACCAAATGCAATGGCAAGAACACAAGAAGTTCTCAAATACTTCTCTACCAAATTCCACCAAAGATACAAAAGCTTTTGGGGGAATAAGAGAGAAAGAACAATGGAAGAAATCCACAAAAGACTCCAAGATCTAGATCCCAAGATGTTCCCCTCACTTAGAGGAGAGATTGATTGGTGGAGTTGTAGATCTAGATCCCCTCTCTCTTTTCCCTCAAGAAGATGCAAGAATCATTGAAGGGATTGAGATATATCAAGCTTCAAAAGGTCAACAATGGTGGGGGAAAACTTGCAAGAGAGCTGAGGAATCATTGGTGAAGAAGGGCCCCTTAAATAGGTCCCTAGAAATCCAACCGTTAGGCCCAGGAATCGCCTGGTCCGGAGTCTCCGGACTGGGACCGGAGTCTCTGGTGTACCCAGGCCAAACGTGGACAATCTAGAGGACGTACTGGACGCGGTCCGGAGATATACCGGAGATTTACTCCCGAGTCTCCGGTCTTACAAAAACTGGCAGAAAGACCAATACGAAAAGAGCCATAACTTTTGCATCTGGACTCCGATTTTGATGTTCTTGGGCTCATTTTAAAGAGGACAATAAGCTCTACAAGATCATACAGAAAAACATAATAGTACAGCAAGGGAGGATAGAACCAAATGATGAAAGGTTTAACCTCTCTCAAAAAGACAAACTAGTAAAACCTCCAACATCAAAAACGTAGTAGAGAATGCATATGGAATCCGTTTTCAATGAACTAGAGCTTGTCATGGAGATTAAAACAAGCTATAAATCCTTACATGAGTAAGAACCAAATAATGAAAGGTTTTACCTATCTCTAAAATACAAACCGGTAAAACCTCCAAGATCAAAAACACAATAAGATATAAAAGCGAAATCCGTTTTTGATGCACTAGAGCTTGTTATGAATATTACCATAAGATCTAGAACCTCACATGGATCAGATCCAAATAACAACCAAGAAAGTATGATGCTAAGTATGCAAAGGTTTGAGCTCTCTTCGAAATATATGATCGAGTTACTCACTTGAGAGACCCTCTTGATAGTACGGTTGTCTATCCTATAAACCGGTCTCCGCAACTAACACCACGAGACCGGTAAGAAAGAAACCCTATCAAGATCATACCTTTTCCTTGTGCATATTCCACTTGATATTGATATATACGATCTTGTCCTTCTCAAGATGGAACACCTTTCTTGATTGCTCTTGCACGCACTCGCTTGATGAAGACTTGCAAGTTGCTCCCCCATACGACATGGGGAAACCTTTACTTTGACCTTCTCTTCATTGATCCATGATCACCGAGGATGGCAAGCTTCAAGCATGAGATCTTCTAGATACTGCACATCTTTAGCTTGCACATCATTTCTTCTTTTCTTCATTATGTTGATGCCTTGAAGGTGCATCAGAGATATTACTCCATATTATTCTTCAAGACATACTTGCCATAGGTTTAACTCTCACATGACCAATCTGTGGATCACTCTTTGAACACCTTGGTCACCACTTGATCCTCTTCACTTTCTTCTTCTCCAAACCTTGAAGCCAACATATGGTTCAAGCATTGCCTATGGACAATTCCTACAAGTACAACTTGATACAAGCATTAGTCCATAGAGATTGTCATTAATTACCAAAACCACACATGGGGGCCCACATGTTCTTTCATTATGGATGCTTAGTAGTTCTTTCTTGTCTATGATTATCTCCGGCTTGCTAATAGTTTGTAGCATGTCATGTGAATGTTTGCTTGCATTGTTCTATTCATATTTTGGTATGCTATTGTGGTATCCTCCTCTGACTGTTCATGTGAATCGACTTGGCACATGCTCACGCATGCATATGACTAAACAATAGTCAGTAAGCCTTGGTGATTTATTTTTCCTCAAAGTTCTTGTATCACTTTCATGCCATAATTAGTCTTGTTTTGTTGCAAGCATGATTATGACAATTATTGCTCTCTCGTTTGTCGCTCCCTCTCTATTGCCAGCCTTCACTTTCACTGAGTATGAGCTCTACCTGTGATTCCAACTCCCAAAACCAATATTGCCAGCTGTGTCCACCATACCTACCTATTAGCATCATTTGCTACTTCGGCGCATATTCTATATGTCGTGTTTTCTTCCAAAATAAAATGTTTGTCTGTTTTGAGAAAGTTAGTTAGTAAAGCTCTCATGAACTTGATGGCACACTTTATTCCTTACACTTAATAATCCTGAACCTATGTGACCTATCCATGAAAGTTATATGCTTGCAAATTATATGATGGAAGTCAGCAGAACCGTGTTGTCATGGGGAACGCTTTCAACACTTTTTGGATATCTCATCCAGTTGATACCTTGCTCTTTTGTTTGCGAATGTCGATGATGTGAAATGAAAGGGGAGCTTGTGAGTTCATGGAGTCTATACATTGTGTTAGAGAAACGCCTGGGCCGCTAGCCTAAGCCATGCCTAATCATGGTGGAAACTTGCAGTATCACCATAATGAGCATTTATGAAGCATCCTCAATAAAAATCTATACACATAGTAAATAAAAAGATTGTTGAGATGCTCATTGTCTGCTTGCCTTATCATTTTGATCACGGGGTCACTCCTATATCATGTGCAAGGGGTACCCCGTTGGCGGTTCTCTATGATATGCATGTATTTACAATGACAAGAACTTTTAGTTAACCAAAGTTGAGTAGCATGCGGAGTGACCCTCGTACTCAAGGGACTTGGGATTTCCAGTTTATGGTCTGTCAAGCATATGATTTAGAGTGGACCTCACTTTCACCTTAACCATATGAAGATGCCTATGACAGGGGCAATGAGAGCTCAAAGCTAATGAGTACCTTCCTTTCAGCATTTGGAAGCCTTTCAAAATTTTCAAAACCGTTTTCACAACTTTGTTGAGTCACCACTTATTCTATGAGCACCTTCTTGAGAGCATAGTTGTCATTCTTGTGTTTTTTCCAAAACTTGGTTAATTATATCATGATTTTGATGCTTGTATCTCTGACATCTTTATCTCTAGTCTTCACTTGAGCTTCAGAGGTGCCTTGGCATTTATATTGTGCTCTTAAAACAAAGGCAAGCGAGATACATTGCAATGTTGCTTATGTTTATGTTTCATGCTACTTATTATTATTGAGCTGGTTTCTCTTCATAGCTTGCAATGACTATTGAGTAGACTTAGTTGCATACTCTTTATTATGAATTGTCTAAGCATCTACGCCTGTGCTGACAATATTTACATCATATGAAGCAAATGTGTTCGTGAAAGTTCTTTTATCGCACTCAGTTTTCAACTGAATTGCTTGAGGACAAGCAATAAGCTAAGCTTGGGGGAGTCGATACGTCCAAAACGTATCTACTTTCCCGAACACTTTTGCTATTGTTTCTCCTCTAAACTTGTGTGATTTGGATACAACTAACACGGACTGACGCTGTTTTCAGCAGAATTACCTTGGTGTCTTGTTTTTGTGCAGAAAATGAACTATCAGGAAAAATCCCGGAAAATATGCCAAAAATTATATTTCACCAGAAGATCCACGGAGCCAGAATACAAGACGGAGAAGGGGCCTGGGGTCCCACACCCCTTCCAGGCGTGGGTGGGCCCTGCCAGCGCCTAGGGGGTGCAGCCACCCCAGGCACCCCCTCGGCCTCCCTATCCGCCTATAAGTTTCCTTTTGACCTAAAAACCAAGGGGGCTTCGATAGTTTTCCCGAAAGAGTTCCGCTCCGCCACCGCCACCAGGAACTAAGATTCGGATCCAGAAACTCTGTTCTGGCACCCTACCGGGACGGGGAATTTGGAGAGGATCATCGCCATCGTCATCACCAACGCACCTCCATCGACCATCAATGTTTCCCTCATCCATGAGTGATTAATCCCCCGTTGTAGGCTTGGGGATGGTAGGGATTGGATGAGTTCTATCATGTAATCGAATAAGATTTTTAGGGCATAGTGCCTAGTATCTCAATTAGTGCTATTTGACTTTGTTGCAACTTGTTGCGCTTAATGCTTATCACTAGGGCCCGAGTGCCATGATCTCCCTTGTGTCGAATCAATAAATTGGGTAATACTACCCGCGAAGACTGTTACGATCCCCTATACTTGTGGGTCATCATGCCAGTTCCTGTTTTCTGATGTTTTTGGTTTCAGAAAATCTAGTAAAGAAATATTCTCGTAATCGGACGAAACGAAATCCAAAGTTCCTATTTTTACTGACACGACACGAAGTCTGAAGGAGAGACGAAGAGGTGCCACGAGGCAACCACACTAGGTGGCCATGCGGGACCCCTGGATGCACAACCATATGGTGTGGCCCCCTCGTGCGTCCACCGACCTTGCCCCTTCGCCTATATAAACCCCTCGAGGAGAAAACCGTAAGTGCCCGATCATAAATCCATGAAAAAGTCCGTAGCCGACGCCACCATCGTCTCTATATCGGGAGGAATTTGAAGCTCTTCCGGGCACCCTTATGGAGAGGGGAGATCATCCCGAAGGCCTTCTTCATCACCATGCTAGCCTCCAGAGTGATGCGTGAGTAGTTCATCCTTGGACTATGGGTCCATAGCAGTAGCTAGATTTTTTGTTTCTCCTCTTTGTGCTATCATGTTTATATCTTGTGAGTTGCCTATCATGATCAAGATCATCTATTTGTAATCCTACATGTTGTGCTTGTTGGGATCCGATGGATATTGAGTACTACGTCAAGATTGATTATTTATTCTATCATGTCTATGTTATTTGTGATCTTGCATGTTCTCTGTTGCTAGTAGTTACTCTGGCCAAGTATTTGCTTGTGACTCCAAGAGGGAGTATTTATGCTCGATAGTAGGTGCACGCCTCTAGTAATCTGGGGGAGTGACAAAAACCTCTAAGGTTGTAGATGTGTTGTTTCTACTAGGGAGAAAACAACAATCCTTTGTCCAAGGGCAATTGTATTGTTTACTTTACACACTTTGCTTAATGCAATTATTTGTTGCTTCCAACTTAATACCCGAGGGTTGTTCGGATGATATCCCAGAGGTGGATTATTAGTCATAGGTGCAGTTGGATTACGGTCTATGTATTATGTTGTAATGTCCAAAGGAATCTCATAAGGATCATCATGTCATGTACATGCATTGTTATGCATTCTCTATCTGTCATTTGCCCGACTATAATTTGTTCACCCAGCATGTCATTTATCTCATGGAGAAACACCTCCTTGGACCCCGGTCCATTCCTTCACATTGATATTCCATATACTATCTAATGTTTACTTTCAAGCAATTACTATATTCCACACTATACGTTTAATCCTTTGTTTTCAGCAAAACCAGTGAGTTTGACAACCTCACTGTAAGTTGGTGCAAAGTATTTTGGTTGTGTTGTGCAGGTTCCACGTTGCTAGGAACACCTTGGGAGCTGTTTCTTTCTCCTACTGGTTCGATAACCTTGGTTTTACAACTGAGGGAAACTTGCTGCTGTGCTCATCATACCTTCCACTTGGGGTTCCCAACAAGCTCTACATCATCTGAGCCATCAAGCAATTTTTTGGCGCCGTTGTCGGGGAGATACATGACACCTTCAATCTCTTCCTCCCCGTCAAAAAGCTTTTCTAGGAGAAAGAAGATTTCTACAAGGGAAGTCTCTCACCACCAATCTCTTTACTTTGTTTTTGTTTTGCTTTGTTTCTTTAGCTTTGTTTGGTTTGCTTCTTTTTATCAAAAACAGAAAAAAAAAATTCCTACTTTATTTGCTTTTATGTCTAGTGTTGCTCCAATCACTATGTCACCTGAGGAAATGATCTTCACTTTCAAACAAGGAAGTGAAGAGAGTTTTAAAGAAGCTTGGTCTAGAATTTCTGATTGTTATGAAAAAACTGAACCTAAAATGACTCTAGGCTTGCTTCTTAGCAGTTTCCACTTTGGTCTTGCTCTTTGTTATAGATATGCTTTGGATGCCATAGTAGGAGGAGATTTCCTTCATTGTGATGGGGATGAAGCTTTTAATGCCATAAAAAAATTGATTGCAACATATAACATGCCTAACAAATTTATTCATCCTTTACATGCATTTATGCTAGATTAAACACTCTAGAGACAAATACAGCTCGTTTAAAAGAATGCTATAATATGCTTCGAGAGCATCATGATTATGTTTCAATAAATTCCGAACCATCAAAATGGTTCCCTATAGTAAAAGTTGCTATAAATGACGAAACTTTTCATGCTCGTTATGATATTATGTCTGAGTTCTGTCTTATGCCTAAAGATATTTATGAATTTCTGAATCTTTGGGGACTTTCTGAGGGTGGAGAAGACATATCTCTTACCAATAATGTCACTATATTACCCATTGGAATAGCTGAAGGAGTGTTTACAAAAATCCTAGGGAAAGTGGTGTCTACTGATTATCTTGTTATTGAATGTGTAGGAGAAGGACAAATTACACTTGGAAGATCCCTGCTAAAACTCCTTGGAGCAATAATAGATGTGGGAAAAGGCACCATGAATTTCACTTCTCCACCAAGAAATCATACGTTACCTAAAGGTAAGAGTAAAGGTAAGAAAGGTAGAGGTAAGAAAGTTGATATTGATGCTTCTTCATTTGAAAATACTCGATTCTTGCTTTCTATGCCTAGCTAAAAGGCGCTAAAGAAAAGCAATCTTGGGAGATAACCCAATTTTTTTAGTAAGTTTTTCTTTTATTGAGTCTTGGAAGTTATTGCCTCTGTAATAACCTCTCCTTATCCTTTTTGTGTGGTTTTTGTGCCAATAATAACCTCTAATGAGAGGGAAGTAAGATTTGGGGAAGTTGTTGTCCTGAAACATATTTCTGTGCTTCACTGTAAAAAAACGTGAAAAATCCCAGAACGTTAGATTGAGCTGAAATGTTTTGTGTGCATGCCCCTAGTAGTTAACCAACTTTCGTTAGTTTTGCACTTTTTGATTTGAGCAACATAATATTTTCGAAAAAAACGGTCTTTACATGCTGGTCTGTTTTGACAGATTTATGCCATTATGTGCATTTGCCTCTTAATCGGTTTATTCTTGAGTTCTTTTTGATCACTTGAGCTTTTAAAAGGAGTTGATATAGTAGCCTATGTTTTAATGGATGTTTCTACTTGAGTTGAAACTGAACCAAAGGCTTATTATCATGAATACACTAATGTTTCTAATGAAGATTGTGTGAAGTTTTGTATGAAAGAAGTTTTCAAGTGTAGGGACAAAATGATATGATGAGATGAAGTATGGAAAAAAGCTCAAGCTTGGGGATGCCACCCGTGTCACCCCAAGAAATATTCAAGAGGTACACGCGTCAAAGCTTGGGGATGCCCAAGGCATCCCCTTCTTCATCAATAAAAATCTCAGGTCTTCTTTTAGGACACTTTATTTTTATTACTTTATGCACTATGTGTTGTTCTTGGAGCGTCTTTGTTTTTGTTTTTAGTTTTATTTTGCTTTGTTTGCTGCAATAAGTTGGTTGGACCCCAACACACCTATTTTGCAGAAGTCACACCTAGTTCTTCATTGCCTAGAACGCTCTAGTTTTCACTCTTAATGCTCTCTAAGTGTTCTCTTTTGCTAGCACTACGTTTAGCTTTAGTTTTCTTCTGCTTTGTGCTTAGAAATTTTTAGTTCTTCTTTGTAGATTTGTGATACAAGCTCACTGGTATTTATTAATTAATATCTCTGTGAGTTGTTTCAAATAAGTTGATTGGTGTTGGGAAAGAGTAGAATGTTTCATGCTTATAGTGGTACAAAAAGGAAGCTTGTTTTGACTGTAACTTAGACTTTATCATGTCATGATACATGTTGCTTTGACCTTATGCTTAGTGATTATTGTTGTAGCATGACTTTTTTCAAACAATTGAGATTGCTTAATGTGTCGTGAAAGAATCATGCATTGTTTTAGCATACAAAAGCATAATATTGCGGTATTCTCTTTTGATGCTTTATTTGGGTTGACTTGGAACATGCTTACACCATGTTATGACTATGAACCAGTCACCCTAGCCTCTATGATCATTTAGTTTTTGACTTGTGATATCACTTTATGCTTTGATCAATAATGTTTTGTCGCTCTGCATGATTGTGGCCATTATTGCTCTCTTAGTTGGTTGCTCCTAGTCTTTTGCTAGCCTCCACCTGTACTGAGTATGAGCTCTACTCGTGCATCCAACTCCCGATAAACCAAGTTATTCCAATGAGTCCACTATAAATTCCTGTGCATGGTGTGTTACACCATTCCAAGTATATTCATGTGTTTATTTATCTTCCAAATTAAATTTTTGTTATGTGAAAATTAGTGATTAAAGCTCTCACAAACTTGAAGGCACATTTTATTTCTTGCAATTAATAAACTTGAACTATTGTGACTATCTTATGATGCTTATATGCTTGCAAGTTATAAGTTGGGAGTTAGCAAAACCATGTTGTCATAGGGAACGCTTTCGACATTGCACTTATTCTATTCAGTTGATATCATGTTCTTTTGTTTATGGATCCTGGCGGTGTGAAATAAAATGGAAGCTTGTAAGCTCATGAAGTATGTATATGTGTTAGAGAAACGCCTGGGTAGCTAGCCTAAGCAATGCCTAATCATGGTGGAAACTTACAACGAAACCATAGTGGCATTCTGTGAAGCATCCTCAATAAAAACCTACGCAAATAGCAAATAAAAAGATCGCTGCGATGCTCATTGTCTGTTGCCTTGTCATTTTGATATGGGATAGCTCCTGTGTCATGGGGCAAGGGGTATACCGTTGGCGGTTCTCTATGATACACATATACTTATAATGACAAAAACTTGCTTGTGATCAAAGTTGAGTAGCATCAGGTTCGGTACTCGTACGCAAGGGGCATGAGATTTTCAACTTGTGATTTGTCAAGCATATACTCATATTTGCACTCACTTTAACCTTAATCACTTCAAGATGCTTATGATAGGGGCAATGAGATCTCAAAGCTAATAAGTACCTATTTTTTGGAAGATTTATAAAACCATTTAATCCCTACTTCCATCTGTGAAGGGTCTTTCTTTTTTACTTTTGTGTTTAGTCTCCATCTTCTATCTTTATGCACTAGCTAAGAGAGCATAGTTGTCATTCTTAGTTCAATGTGCATTGTCCTAAAACTTGTTGATTGATTCATAATTTTGGTATTGCTTGTTCTTAAATTATTTGTATCTAGTCACCCTAATGAACTTTGGAGGTGTCCTATGCATTTATGTTTTGCTTTTCCACGAAGGACAAGTTGAATACCACTTTTGCTATGTTTTCTGTATATGAAACAAATAAATGTCTTTCAAAGCATTATTCACGATCCTTTCTTTGTGTAGCCTTTCATGTTGCAACATAGTTGCTATGTCCTATTGTTAGAAATATATCTTTCATGCTTATGTTAGAATACTTTGATCCTAGCTATCAATGTTTTACAATACTTTGATCAAGATTATGATGGTGCATGTCACCTCAAAAAAATTATCACTTACCTATCAAGGACGAGCAGTAGTTAACCTTGGGGATGCTTGATACGTCGTAAACGTATCTATATTTTTTTATGCTACATGCTTGTTTTGTACCAACTATCTTATATTTTGTCTATACTTTGAGGCATTTTTATACATTTTCTGGAACTAACATATTAACAAGATGGCACAGTGTTAGTTCCTGTTTTTTCTATTTTTGTTTTTAAAAAAGCTAGTAAAGAAATATTATCGGAATTGGATGAAACGAAAGCCAAAGTTCCTATTTTTACCGACACGACACGAAGTCCGAAGGAGAGACGAAGAGGTGCCACGAGGCAACCACACCAGGTGGCCGCGCGGGCTCCCCTAGCCACGCCACCATATGGTGTGGCCCCCTCGGGCATCCACCGACCTTGCCCCTTCGCCTATATAAACCCTCCAAGGAGAAAACCCTAAGTGCCCAATCAGAAATCCAAGAAAAAGTCCATAGCCACCGCCACCATCATACCTAGATCGGGAGGGATATGAAGCTCTTCCCGGTACCCTGTCGGAGAGGGGAGATCATCCCGGAGGCCTTCTTCATCACCATGCTAGCCTCCAGAGTGATGCGTGAGTAGTTCATCCTTAGACTATGGGTCCATAGCAGTAGCTAGATGGTTGTTTCTCCTCTTTGTGCTATCATGTTTAGATCTTGTGAGCTGCCTATCATGATCAAGAACATCTATTAGTAATCCTACATGTTGTGTTTGTTGGGATCCGATGGATATTGAGTACTACGTCAAGATTGATTATTTATTCTATCATGTCTATGTTATTTGTGATCTTGCATGTTCTCTGTTGCTAGTAGTTACTCTAGCCAAGTATTTGCTTGACTCCAAAAGGGAGTATTTATGCTCGATAGTAAGTTCATGCCTCAAGTAATCTGGGGGGGTGACAGAAACCTCTAAGGTTGTAGATGTGCTGTTGCTACTAGGGAGAAAACAACAATCCTTTGTCCAAAGGCAATTGTATTGTTTACTTTACACACTTTGCTTAATGCAATTATTTTTTGCTTGCAACTTAATACCTGAGGGTTGTCCGGATGATATCCCGGAGGTGGATTATTAGTCATAGATGTAGTTGAATTACGGTCTATATATTATGTTGTAATGTCCAAATGAATCTCATAGTGATTATCATGTCATGTACATGCATTGGTATGCATTCTCTATCTGTCATTTTCCCAACTGTAATTTATTCACCCAGAATGCCATTTATCTTATGGAGAAATACCTCTAGTGAACTGTGGACCCCGGTCCATTCCTTCCCATTGATATTCTATCTATTATCTACTGTTTACTTTCAAGCAATTACTATATTCTACACTATACGTTTAATCCTTTGTTTTCAGCAAAACCAGTAAGCTTGACAACCTCACTGTAAGTTGGGATAAAGTATTTTGGTTGTGTTGTACAGGTTCCACGTTGCTAGCAACACCTTGGGAGTTGTTTCTTTATCCTACTAGTTCGATACCTTGGTTTCACAACTGAGGAAAACTTGTTGTTGTGCTCATCATACCTTCCACTTGGGGTTCCCAACGAGCTCTACATCATATGAGCCATCAATGGCTTTAGGCCTTTCCTCAGCAATGTGTCGAGGACGATCGTGCTGAAGAAGAACAATGGATGCAGCTGGATGGTGAAGCTACGGGATGTTAGCGGCAGGATTTGCCTTGACCAGGGGTTGGCTGGCTTCGCCATTGCACACCAGGTGAAGATCGGATTCTTCTTGACCTTCAAGATGATGAAGGGTGACATGTTCAAGGTCGCCATCTTCGACTACACCATGACTGAAGTCATGAAGAAGTGCCCACAACATTGATCTAGCCCTTGCCATGATCGACCTGTGATCTTTGCTGCCTACTTTGTTGTCTGTTCGATTGCTGTGAACTTATGTCTTGCTATAATGTTTATGCTGCCTACTTGGTGTGTGATAATTGTGGTTAAGACACACACGGGGTGTGTGGTAAGCTCACAATCTGGAGAAGAGGTTACCAGAGCACATGACATAGCTGAAACCAAACACGCGAATTTCTTTCTCCTGGGCCTAATACAGCCCTCCAAACAGCAGGGCCTCAATTCCGCCCAAGTGCTAAACAGTGTCAATACGGAGAACCAAATAAGGGGAAGAATTTGGTCCAAAGCCTAATCCTAGCGTGCAATCCCCGTGCGTACAAGTTACACGCGCCGGGAAGATGAAAAAAATTGAAGTTCTAAGTTTATCTTAAGTCAAATTTCACCTACTTTTGTAGAAAAATATGTTAATATCTACAACATCAAATCTATATAACACGGAAGTATATTATATAGTATAACTAATCTAATAGAAATATATTAGTATTGAAAATATCAATATTTTTTTATAGACTTGGTCAAAGTTAAAGAAGTTAACTTAGGACAAGTTTAAAACTTCAACTATTTTGAAATCGAGGGAGTGTATATTCTAGAGCATGTACAATGATAGAGAAAGCGTGTATTTTCGTAACCCTTCGAATCATCTAAAGAAGGCTAGAGATATACTTTGTGTAATGCATTGTCTCTTATTGTCACCCTAACAATTAATGAGAATATATTAATTTTTAACACTCCCTCCGACCATTTTTTTTTTAAATCTATGACATCATTTTCCGGACGACATGTTGTAAAAGAAAAACATATACTACAATGGAGAAAATAACATTCTCTTGACTATTTTAAAAGACCAGCGGGAAAGACAACTTTTATTTTCTCTATTCTCTTTTTCAACTCAGAAAAATTAAAATATGACAATATAGTAATAACATGGTAGAGTGAGTCTAGCGAAGTGATAAGTTTATAATAAACTAACACAAAGAAAAGGAGAAAATACAACTTTGACACTGAAAAAAGGGGCAAATTTGGAGGTTCATGAACACAACAACTCAGACTGAACTGAGGAATTCCTCCTCTGCGTTTTATGTGTAGGACGACCGCCGACCCAAAACTGGGGGCGAAACCCAGCCAAATCCATCCCCCCGTCGATCCCAGTTCCCGGAAATTCCGCGTTCGGAAGCCTAATCACTCTTCCCCCAAATCCCATCTCCGGCCCCATGCTTCCTGCCGTCGCCGGCCCGTCGGGCGCCGTCGCCGCTCTGTCTTTCCCCGACGCGGACGGCGACGACTACTCCGAAGACGGAGACTTCACCGACGCCCCGTTCCTGGAGCCGCCCGATCCGGGGCTCCCTGGTCCCATCTTCTCCTCCGCCACCGCCCTGCTCCCCGCGGGTGGGAGCGGCGGCCAGGCCTCGTCCGGCGGCGAGCGGCGGCCCCTCTTCCAGCGCCTCTGGACGGAGGAGGACGAAATCGTGATCCTCCGCGGGTTCGCGGAGTTCACCGCCGCCCGCGGCACGGCGTTCGCGTCGCACCAGTACGACACGGACCCGTTCTACGAGGACATGCGCCGCCGCCTGCAGCTCGACTTCTCCAAGAGCCAGCTCGTCGAGAAGCTCCGCCGCCTCAAGCGCAAGTACCGCAACTGCGTCTCCCGCCTCCGCGGCTCCGGCGCCACCTTCGCCTTCCGCTCCCCGCACGAGCAGGCAATTTTCGAGATCGCGCGCAACATCTGGCGCCCCGCGAATAAGCACGGCAAGGACCCCTCGGCAGACTCTGACGACGAAGAAGCTGTTGTTGCCGCCGCCGCCGCCGCGGTTGCAGCCACAGCCGTCCCTGCGAGCACCAGCCCCAATGGGGAAGTCAAATCCCCCTCAGGCTCGGGGCGGCAGCGCCGCCGAAGACGTTCGTCAGAGTCCACCACTGCAACTGCCCCTGCCCCTGCCACCGTTTTGGTGCAATCCCCTCACCCAGTGCAGGTACCTGTGTCAGTCCCTGTCAAGATGGATGATTCGCTGCCAGCACTGCCCCAGACTCCAATGCCTGTAACGGTGACCATGGAGGGATCAGAGCCTCTCGGATTTCCAGTCATTTCACCCCAGCCAGAAGTCGTTAATGTTGAGAAGAATTGTCTGACGCCTCTGTTTAAGGAGATGATTCATGCGGTCATACATGTTGGATCCAATCCATTTGGTATGAAACTGCCCGAGCCGCCGCTCGGATTGCCCTTGGAAGGGGAGAAATGGAGAAATCAAAGAATTTTGGAGCTGGAGGTGTACCTGAAGCGGATCGAACTGCTGCAGGACCAAGTGAAGGCGGCCCTTGAGGAGCTCAAGTCTTCCACACCTGAGACTTGAGGCATTTAAGTTAGGAACTGATAAGGTGACTCTTGTTTTAGAATTCTTGCTACAGTTCTGAGGGTAGATGTTTAGGTTTCGTTCTCTTTTTTTTTTCAGATTTTCGTTCATAAAAGAATATTGTTAACAGAATTAGAGCTTGGAACTAGTTTATTTATGTTTCTAATTGTTCATGTGATATTTAGCGTGATTTATTTTCTTTGTAGTGTAGGTGTTCCTTTTATCTGTAAAAGTGATATGCTTTGAGCAGCCAGTGGAGTTTCCTGGTAGAAATCTTGATGGATTTCAATTGATTTATCAGGATTAGGATTTTTGTAGTTTCAGTACTTCACCAATTGTACTATTCTCTGTGATTTCAGAATTTGTAGATCCTAGGACTGGCTGTCAATATAAATGTTGGCTAGAAGGTCATGAAATGTGATGAGCTCCAATGTTCAATTTGTGTGTCAGCACGAAAGAATGACATGAGTGACAGGATAAACATTTGACTTTTGTTTCATTATAATTCATGACCCTGCTTTTTCGTGAAGATTGGGAAGTACTTAAGAGTACAAGATGATTTGGATTATTTTTTCTGCAGCGCCATTGCATTAAGTTTTTCCCCTTTTTGTGTGTTTTCCCGGATAGAATAAGGTCAACCTATAAAACAGAGTTAGTGCTTACTTGCTCAATCACATGCATTGCCATTCTGAGGACCAGAGTTCATTTTGTGCATCAGATTTGGAGGCCAGGGCTACAAATTTGTAAGCAATTTACCTGTCAGTTATGCATTAAACTTTATATATATGGCAGTACATTGTGATGTTGTTAGAGGGGGTCAAGTACTGAAATTTAGGTCCAGAGTAATATATAATGTGTACACTTCATTCTCTATTCTACTGGGGATCTGAGTGCACAAGTATCAGTGTTGTGAATACTTGTTCGACCTTTCAATCACAAGAGTGTTGCTTACCTATGTCAAGTGGTGGGAAGGGATTGTTGCTTTCCTTTCTACCCTTCAGTCACAGAGATAATTGTATGGTATTTTCAGAAGAGTGTTGATTGCCTTGTTTTCCTTTTAATCGCAGTAGTGCTCATTTTCCAGAAAAGTTAAAATACTTCATTTGTCGTTATTTATGTATCCAGTCAGGGTTAGCTTATGCATTCCTTTCAGTATACTGTTGATGTGAAATTGTGATGTAACGAAACCGTCTTCGGCATTGTTGATGAGTTTTAGCAATTGAATGCCATGGATCTAATCTGAACCACCATCTTTTCTCTTCCTGCTTTGTGCTACTGTAGAATATTTCATAACTTTTATTTTGTATGTATTCATAATTAGCTAACTCATTTAGTTTGATCATATTGTGTCTTCGTGTTTATAAAAAATACACTGTGATGTTGTTAGAGGGTGAAGTACTGAAGTTTAGGTCCAGTGTTGTACTGGGAATTTGGCCTGCTTCAGTCAGAGTGCGCGCGTATGGACCGGATGTTGTGAATACTTGCTTGACCAGCCAGACGCTCGGGAATATGCCTTTCTGCCCAATCGATTGAGCTTTCAATCTTTCCAGGTCCTCTAAAACCGTGTCGTCTTCCAAAAACCCTAGTTCTCACATAGGCGTGCATATAAACTATAATTACAACTCTATCTTGGCATTAATATATTCAAACTTTTCACTACTCAACATCACATATAATAACATTTAGAATGCATAGTTTCAAATGTTTAAATTCAAACATAAGTTGAGGTCCAAATGCATAGAGCAACAAAAAAACCATATAGCCGGCATCCAAGATCACCATGCCTTGCCGTCAGCCGAACCTCCTCCTCCCATGTTTGTGTCATACCATGTCATTCTTGATGCCAACATCTCCGCTCTCCAAACCTCCCGGTATGATCATGCCTTCTCATCCATTTCACTTGGATCCATCATCATGAGTGGTCCGTCTTGGCCTAGGTTTCTTGTTTCATCATGTTCTCCTTGAGAAGAGGCGTATGCCCCTTGAAGTCGGCCTTCCACTTTTATGTCTCTAGCTTCTTGTCCTCGTTCTCTTTCACTTTTTGCCACCTCAACAACTTTCTTGTTGTCTCTTCTCGAAAAATTCCAACTTCATTTGCAAAGCTTAAACTAGACATGTCCATTCTTGCATTCATCAACTCATCAAGCTTATTCTCATGCTCTTGGGCTCCACACAAATTAGCATCTCCTCTGCCTTCTTTCTCTCTTCCAAGTGACCCTTGCTTGCCCCCCCCCCCCCCCACACACACACATCTTCATCTTAATTCTCAGGGAGGACGAGGTACCTTTTTTTTAACAGGGGCGGTCCCGAAGGACCTAGAAGTGTTGCATTAAGTCAAAGCGGTGGGAGTACAATATACAAGGAGGTCCCTGACGAAACAGAAAAATACAATCAAACCCCTGTAATAAGCACTGAGGACGAGGTACTTGGCCTTGGTCTCTTCGGTAGAGCCTGATCATTTATGTTCTTCCACTTCTCATTGTGCTTGAGAAATTGTAAACATTGTTGGAAGACATATTGTTTGCTTTCTAACTTGGCGATGTGCATGTACCTCTCTTAAGAAATATCGTTCGACAATATTCAAGCAGAAGAAATTTTAACCGGTGATACACATAGACATAAATAGAAAAGGTGAGCACTCACATAGTCATCAACTGTGGCACGACTAGTAGGCGCGTTCTTCACTTGCTCCAAACAACCCGACCTTCGGTTGCAACTCTCATGGATCAAAGACCACCGGCTATTGAGTCACTTGAGTGTGAGGTTCAATGGTTCCATCACAAAAAGTTACTACTACAAATCTTCAGTTCAATTCCAGTAGTTGCCACCGGTTTGATCCTTTCTTGCAACCACACCTAGTATCACACTTCCCATGTATTTGCCGAAGTCTCATATTCATTAGTGTAATTTTTGACTCTGACCTCTTCTTTTGAATTGAGAAACATCAAACACATCATCCATGGAATCAGAAAGGGGTGAGGGACTTGGATATGCCTACGAGGCAGACCACGGTGCAGCTGAGCATATATCAAAAAATGCGTGAGTCTCCGCGCGTTGCTGCACGAATGGATGGCGTCGATGGGCAGTGTGCATGACCTCTCGAATAGGACGGCGGTGATGGTGGCTTGCTGGTACCTAGTAGTCAACAACGATGCCGGTTAGTTCTGACACTACATCAATGCACAATTTGGTCGGCAATCAGGATTGCTGTAACATCCCATCATTTAGGAACCAACGAAGGGTAGATTTAGGAATTTGTGCATATGCATGCATTCATCTGTAAAATGTGGGTAAATTTTTCGCCAAATAAAAACCTAAAGTGATCAGAGTTTCTTTCACTCTCTAAGTGTAGGAATAGCTCTAGAGAGTGATCGTTATAAACTTTGACATGATCTTTATGAATTAGTGTGTTTTGGGGGGAAAAGAATTTGAATTCAAATTTGAACTTTGAGTTTATATTTTAAAGTTAAGAATTGATATTTTAGAATGAATTTCAAAATGATTTAGTAGTATTATTTAATTTAATCAAGAAATAATAAATAGTAATAGAAATTCAAATAAGAAATGAATCTTTTATTCCTTATCTTAATTCCATGAATAAATTACAAAGATTAACTCATAGAGTTAATAAAGATTCATTACAGTAAGGAAATTACAAGAAGAGAAACATGTCTATATAAATGATTACAAATTTATTATGAAAGAATGAAATAAAGATTACAAAAGAATCTATTTATCTAAGTAATCCTATACTAAATCTCTAATTTCCAGATTTTGTACCTGCAAAATATAGAACAAACAAAAAGGAAAATGAAAGTTAGATTATTAATTTTACTCTCAGTAGAGAGCAGTTGCACTACTCAAGATTACATCATTGAGTAAATCTTTTAGGGGCAAGTTTCACCAATATGAAAGAATTTGATCTTTCATAATAAATAAACCACAAGTCAAATATTCACAGCTAGTAAGAGGGGCAAGTTTCACCAGGAAAGATAAATGTTAAAAGATCAAAAGGTGAGACACCTCACTAATCTGATCCAAAATTGTGCAACGGGCTCACAGGCAGCACAATCACTTAACTGCATGGGGTGTGTTGTCGACATAGCCACAACATCTCACCCAAGTAAAAGGACCAAGCACAGCCGTGGCAGCCACTAGTTCATATTTGCATTTCCAACACCACACCAAGAACACCCATCTTAGCAAAGCCAAGCAAACCACCAGCCAAAACCTCACACCAAACCATCCAAGCATCACCAGATGGTGACATAAGGAGGGGGAGAATCAGGTGGATACCAAGGTCAAGCTCACAGGAGCTAGGAGGTGCAGGTATGATCAAGGCCAAGCATAGGAACCGGGAGAAACAGGAACAACATCAAGAGGTGAAGGACCATATCAGGCTAGCAACACCACCAGCAAAATCAAGCCATCACAAATCATCAACTGTTGTGGTGGGTATCATAAAACGTCCACATGATCTGTTCATCTTATCCAAACAGAAAAGTATGTGTTGTTTTATGAGTTAACCTCTCAGTAATCACCCAAGTGGGGTGAACCTATCCTAGAGGATTTGAAATATAAAGGCCAGAATAAAACTCTACCAAATCCACCAAAATCTCAGACCAACATCATAGATCTGGTGATACCAAAACAACATATATATTCCATCATTTGTTCATATAAAATCTGGGCACATCTCCTAAAAAGAGTAGCACCTCAGATTTCATAAGCTACAAACAAACCGATCATTTTAACCAACTAGGATCCAAGATCCAGTGAGCAACCATGATACTTCAGCATATTTGAAAGGGACATCAAGATAGGAATCTAGTTCTGATGCCTCATACCAACATCATGGGCATTAATCTTTAAAGAGAGAAGCTTTCAACTTATTCTTAGGCATCTATCCAATCTCAAGTACTGCAGTGACCCAGCATACCACTGCATGATGTAGTACACTATAGTCGTTGACATAACACCAATGAAACACCGTTCACTAGTATTACATCCCTCAGAGTGGTACAACAGAAGCACAGCAGGTCCAAAACATGACTATAGGTTATAACTCAACTCTTTACACAAGATCCAGAGAACACTCTAGGTTAAAGAGAGAGAAAGAAACTTCTTACAAAGAAGAATAAAAAATAAACAAGTCAAAAACTATCATACTATTAAGACTAGTATCTTAACTAATGGTCTGGCATTGCTGCTATTGCAATACACTACAGAAATAGGTTCTATGGCTAGGGATTATATTCCTAGCTAATCAATAACTTCGTCTTCACTTGAGTTGATGTATATGTTGACTTTCTTGACTTCATTGAAGAACTTTAGATTTTGGTGATAATTCCTGGAGCATAACTTGATGTAGACATCGTCTGTACTGGCTTTAGAACCTAGCAAGGGTTAAGAAGATACGTTGAGTACGAGCGTACTCAACAAGTTCACTAGAAAAGGAGTGTTTGATGCACTATATCTATAGCCACAGACCATAGGTCGTAGGCAATGCAAGTTTTCGTAAACATTTCTTCAAAGGTTGCTTTTATTATGAAAAGCTATGTCCGTCAGCCTTCATGGGTTTACCAGAACTTTCATGGAGTTCCTTTCCCTCCGTGTTCGTAGCTCCTTCCTGGAACAAGGAGTATCAAGTTATAGTTCTTACACTCTGCAGAGGTGCGTCACTTTACCCACGAGAGACCTTAGGCTTTGTTGCACGGCCGGGAGTATGTTCCCATTCAAACTTCCTTGGTTTGAGGCCCAACCTAAGATCCAAGCCAATCACTGCCCCCTTCGCGACCTCGCATGCTTCCTTGGTGTACACCATGCCCACATATTGAATTACGGCAATGGTTTGTACAGACCGTTAGATGCCAGAACTATCGTGGGACGATGAGGGTTCCCACCCATATGCTGCATATCCTCTACGAATTACAAATTAATATACACGCTATGAGTGATAACAGCCACGACCTGCACATCCGGCTACATGCGAGAGGAAGAAGATACAGCTGACTTCTTTGTCCCATTCCAAATCTCATGGTCAACGTGTAATATACGGCGCAAGAATCACTGGCGACATTGGTTATTAAATCCTAGGTGATATAGTCCTGAACAGTGGTATTACAACTGCCGGATTTAATAGATTAGCTGATCACCCTGGATCAATAACCAATAGTTCACATTATTATCAAAAATAGTGTTTTCTGACCTTTTTCAAATGTAGTTGATGACAACAATGGATTTGCAAAATACTTTACAGAAAATAATCAAAGGACATGAGAAAGTGTGAACTTGCCTTTTGTGATTGCAAGATTATGCATTCACGGTCTTCAAGACAATATAAGATCCAATATCTGAAATCAGCATCATTGGTCCGGTAAGGAATAATGTTTAAAGAAGTAAGATGCTATTATGCATAAATAATGTAATGCAATTTCGTAAACTCGAATCCGGGGATAACGTTGTTCTAGGGTTTGAATACTGGAATTGGTTTCTTTGGAATGTGTTGTCCTTTTAGATAAATTTCACACTTGTGCTTCTTATTAGGGCTCATGAATGTGGGTGAAACAATATGTAATTATAATATCATACAACAGTAAGATACAAAGTTGTGGAATGTTATTCAAAGACTACTTATATGAGAAGTATCTTATCTTCAAGTTTTACTTTGCAAGTAATGGCATTTATAAGGAACTTAAGTATTAACAATCTTAATATACAAGTAAAGTATAAAGTAATATGATTATGATTAATTGTTATCTATTGATTATGATGAGAGTCCTTGAATTTAATTTGTTAAGAGTTGGAAATATTATTATAAGGTTTGTTGATTGAAGTAGCAAAACGAATAACTTTTGAAGAAAAGATTTCTTTTTTAAGGTCTAAACCATCTTTGTGGTTAATCAAATGTGGTCGAGGTTGTTTGTGCTTGCTTGAATAGTTTGGACTTGAGATGCTTTATGACTTAACTATAACAGACCAAAGTTAACTATAAAACACATAATAAGGTTTTTAGCATTATACTAAAGTCTTGTAGACTAAAGTTAACTTTAAAGACATAGATGGACTTAAGGTATATTGCTTATGTTATTTGTACCTTGTGTACTTTATAATGTTTCTCTAAGGATACTTTAAGAATGGTAATACTTCTATTTGAATAGTGGTTTCCAAACCTTATACATGTATAAAAGGATTTATCTCCTTATAAGGGTATGGTTATGGTTTGTAAATAAGTAAATAATGTTATGAGTGAAACAATGGTAAAGATCTTTGGATTTAGTCCATTATAAAGTTGTGAGTGAAACAATGGTAAAAGATTTTATTTGGTTAAAATATCATTCTTGAAGATTTTATATTTGTTAAAGATCTTTTTAGAAAATAAACTACACATATTGTTGAAGGATAATTTAGTAAAATTGTATTTAAAATGTGTTGGACCAATTTGAATTTATATTATAAATATTTAAGACTAGTATTACTTATTAGACCTAAATTGGCAATTTTAGGAATATTAACAAATTTTATTTACCCTTATATGAATTAATAACTCCGGAATAGGTTTAAATTCAAGTTATTAAAGTATTAAAATTATTTATTTACCTCAAAAGTGGAATATTATATTTTTAACATGTAGTTATTATTTTTTTGATCATTTTGGTATATTAAATTTATTTTTGTGATTTATAAATAATAATATATGATTTTTATAAGATGTATTGCTTTATAAATAGTTAATAAATAATAAATATTTAATTAAGTGAAATAATAATGCATGATTATAGATTTAAATTATAGTTCTTATTTTTCTAAGATTTTTGGTATTTTATTTATATTTTTAACATTTACCATTATTAAAATATGAATTATCAAAGTTTTATTACTTATAAATTCTTTATTAAATAGTAATTATTTAAATTATTAACATAATAATGTTTGATAATAGTTTTAAGTTATAGATTTTATTTTTCTACAATTTTTCATATATTATACACATTTTTCTGAATTATAAAACAAAAGTTATTAATTAAACAAGATTTAATCATTTTATTACATTTCAGGAAATATTTATATTTTATCTTATAATGTTTTATCTAATTCCTAAACATAAAATACATTTTGTACCTAAGCGAGACCTACCCAAGGTCACTGACCAGTGGACCAGTGGCCACGTCACATGCCACATCAACAAGGACCAGTCAAATGGCTGACCAGGTTAAATGGCTGACCAGGTCAATGGTGACCTCACCCTGACGTCAGCGTGACCTCAGCAATGGCAATTCTCATAGGTGACGCTCGGGGTCAGCGATTAGAGGCGCGCGGGCTAGCGAGAGTAAGTGCGCTAGACACGGGCGATTGGGAGGAACCTTGGGGTGGAGGCTCCGCCACTTTTTGGTCGCCGGAGCGACACCAGTGATGAGCTACCACGGCGGTGGTGGAAAGTTCTCGGTGGTAGAGCAAAAGAGCAAACAAGGAGGAGATTGAGAATGTGCGTGAGCACTGGTAGCTCACCGTGAAGCTGAGGGGCACGATGGCGTGACCGGAGGAGCTCTATGGAAGCGGCAATCGACGATTGACGAAGATGACCGACGGCGGAGATGATATGTCGATTGGGTCGTCTAGGAACTCTCAGGCTTCCGTGATCTGGCCAGGGAGAACGAGGGTGGTGAGGCGATCCTCCTGGGCACCACAGACAGACGCGGGGAGGCCTGCATCGATGAGCTCCGGCAGGGTTGGCGGCTAGGGTATCGACCAAAGGGGAAACAGAGAGATGGAGAGGATAAATGGTGCATGACGGGGTTCCTCTGGCGGCACAAGGATTTTTATAGACGACGAGAAGCGGTGGAGCGCATCGTGGCATCGATGCAGTCGATCGGGCGGTCGCCGGAGCTCCACCGAGCTGCTTCCCTGGCGATGCCCACTGTCACGAGGAAGAAGAAAGGAAAAAAGGATCGAAGGGGTATGCGGGCTATTGACGGGCTGGTGTTGGGTCGTGTGGGCTATTGAGCACTACGCGTGAGTAGTAAATAGAGAAGGGAAAGATGGGCCGCGGGCCAGATCTGATCTCCTTTAGTTTTTTTCCTATTTTTTCCTTTTCTGTTTTCAATTTCCTGTTTTATTTTTAGATTTTAATTAGCACCTTTGATTTTAATTCTCCTTATAGATTTTATTTTCTAAATAATTGTAGCAAGACTAGAATGTATTTAGCATCATTTTGTGAGCTTTTATTAAATAAAGTTATATTTCTTTATATAGATTCTTTTTAATATTTTGTAAGGACCTTTGTTATTAATTTTCTTTACATAAAAAACCATGGATTTATTTTAGGATATTTTCTTATTTGTTCATAAAACTTAATTCTAGTTAGCTCATAGTTTGGAGGAAAATTTTATATAATGATCCTATATTATTACTTGATGCATGATATCCTAAGGATTTCATATGGTTAATATCATTCCCATGAATCTAGTAAATACCAAGGTTTATATTTTGTTATAACTAGCCTAAGAGTCAGGGTATGAATTGTAATTGCTTACCCTAGGGTTTAGGGTTCTTAATATACTTATATTCTTTTGTTGATGTGAATAGAGATTAATGGCTAAACATATTGTCTTTATGTTTGTGATCTTTAATGTTATCACCCTTTAAAATAGAAAGTTATTATCTTGAATGAACTATGAGAGAGAATAGATAAAGGTAACTCCTAATCACGTATGGTTATGATAATTGGAAATGACAAAAATGTGCTTAAGTGATTTGCTATAGGAAATTATTCCTATAAGACATTGTAGAAATAGGATGATAGATCACTGAGATGAAATGGATTTTATGTTTGGTTAAAGATTTAGGGTTTAATGTTTACCAAGAATTCCTATCTTCCATAATTCTTAATTCTTGACTTCTAATTAAATAATTCCTTTCCTAGATATACTAATTCTTTCATATCCATCATCATGTGTTAACATGATGAGCTAAACTTCACAAGAATATTCTTATCCACCTTTTATGCTTCTAAATCCATTTGTAAATCCAATGATCTTGACACTAAAGCTTTTCATAATCTTCTCATATCTATACTTGGTTACCAAACTATTCTACTACTAATAATCTCCAATCCCACAGATGGTTACAGTTGCCTCTATTCATGCTCTTCCTTTATCATCCATTACCAACATTACTTCAGTAGATGTATATATATCAAATCCTAATTCACCTCAAGTGCTTAGTATTTCCCAAAAAGAAAATACTACTTCTTTAATCCAATGTTGCTCTAACATCATTTTAATCATACTATCTTATATTTACTTCACTCTAGTATCTTATATTCAAACTTCACATCATATCATGGTGACTTGTCATGGCTAACCTAGAATAACATATCTATACTAGGGTTCAATCATGTTTTATCCACCAATGTCACTTATACATGATATAAGCATTCAATCTTGGTGAGTAAGGCATGATCATTATAATCCTTTGATCATTTATGGTTTAGGTTTCTAGTTGGCTAATCAAGGCCTTTATCAATACAACCTTGCAGTTGTATTGTGATTATCTGCTCAGTACCTCTAACTAAATAGAAGATATTACTTATTGACAATATCTGCTTGATCCAATAGGATTATTCCATGGTAACTATCTTCAATATTCATCCTTGTAATCCTCTTTGTTACCACATATATCTTTATTTCAAATAACTTTTCTATCCATTCAGGAGTGAGTTAACTCCATCAATTATCATATTGATTTAATTCTCTTCCAACACTCCCATCCTATAGATGATATCTAAAACTAGCATCATCATCTACCTCTTATTACTTCATTCCCTAAAGGACTTAGAATGATTGTTATGATAAGGACAAGAGTTAACAGATCAAGAATTGATAGGTTAAGAATTGGTGAATCAATAGTTGATTAGTCAACATTGATGAACAACAGATATTAGAATAAGGTTCAATAGAGATGATAAGGATTGATATGGAAAGAAAGATATATGGTGAATGATCTTGACTTGGTTTCTTTCCTACTCAGACTCACTAAAGAGTTAAGGTTGTATTACCATGATCCACATGGTAGAAATAAATAAAATAAAATAGGTCAAGAGTTAGTTATTACATTCTTGTCACTTGAATTGTATCCATAGCTTGGTATTCTTGGGTTGTGTAATGACTACTATGATATGATCCCTCAAGTTTATGATATTAATCATTAAATATTGTGTTGTGGTTTATTTTTATTACATTTGATCTACCCTTAGATCAAATCACCTTTACCCAAAATAAGGTTTTAACAAAGGTCATATTGAAACTTATCGCAGTCAACTTGATGATCTACTTCAATTCCATCAAGTTGAGAGAAGCTTCAATCACTTTGACACGTTTCTATTTAAAAGTGCGATAATAATTCAGATTTTCTATGCATGAATGCAATGCACACATCTGGGTTCAACTTATTTCTAAGCTGTAATGTTGGGATGTTACAAGTACTGACCATAGTAAAGCCAATAGTAGAATCAACTTGTGTGCCATTCTAAGAGGGTGTCACAAGAATAAATCCTACAACCAAGCCAAACAATTACTTTACCTTTCATGAATAAACCAGTAAGCTAATGATATCATTTCCCTAAGATTACACTTAAAGTATCATATCCATTTATCTTCAAGGTATAATTATACTCCAATGATTAAGTTCAATCTATTGATGACCATACAAGCCAACACTCACTGATGCAGTGAATCACCACTGACAGTGTTATTGTCAGTATCAAAGTACTGACAGTAGATGAACACACTAAGCATCAATATCACCAATCAAATTTCATAATTGTTCCATTAGGATAACCAAGCTTAATCACCAATCAGACGCAACACTATGAACCACTGGCATCAGATCAACACTAGCATCAAATCAACAACATCATCAAATAATCAAAGCATGGCAGCAAGCACTGAGGTGCAGTAAGCACAATTCGTACTAAGCATCACTACTAGATCAAATCATCATCTTACAAGCACACAAAGGGTTGAAACCTAGAATCAGGGATGAACCCTAGAACCAGTATGAACCCTAATGAAGGATAGCCACTAGTTACACACAGATATACTTGAAGAAGACAAAGGCACGGGTGTTAACCAAGAACCAACTCACCTGTGGTCCTCGCTGGAGAATTGAAGAGGAAGCAGAGGGCCGAGCTCACGGCGGCACGGGAAGCACCCCAGAGGGCGCTGCAACCCGCACCTAGCCGCAGCGGCGGCCACAACTGTTGGAGATATGCCCTAGAGGTAATAATAAATGTAGTTATTATTATATATCTTTGTGTTTATGATAAATGTTTACATTCATGCTATAATAGTATTAACAAGGAAACCATTAATACTTGTGTGATTTGTAAACTTAATTTGAAGTCCCTAGTATGGCCTCTATACTTCACTAGCTTGTTGGTTGATTGATGATGTGGTTTCTTTGTCATGAACATTGAGATGTTATCAACAACAAGATCATATCGTTAGGAGAATGATATGGTGGACATACTCCTATAGACAAGCGTAGCATAAAGATCAAGTCATTTCAATAGTTCAATTGCTATATGCTTTCTGATACATAGTAACCTAATTCCTTCGACCATGAGATCATGCATATTGCCTTTACTGGATGGATGCTTTGATGTCATCAAACACCACACCGTAACAGGGTGGCTATAAAAGTGGCATTGGGTGTTCGGAAAGTATTGGTTGAAACACATGGATCAAGAGTGGGATTTGTCCATCCACATGACGGATAGATATTCTCTGGGCCCTCTCGGTGAAATGTCATCCAATTAGCTTGCAAGCATGTGACTTGGTCACAAGGGATCACATATCACGGGAACGAGAAAAGAGTACTTATCAGTAACGAGGTTGAACTAGGTATGCAGAGATACCGACGATCATGACCTCGGATAAGTAACATATCGTGAGACAAAGGGAAATTGGTATCGTATGTAAGTGGTTCATTCGATCGCAAAGTAATCGTAGAAATATGTGGGAGCCATATGAATTTCCAGATTCCTCTATTGGTTATTGTTCGGAGAAGTGTCTCGATCATGTCCGCATAATTCACGAACCGTAGGGAGACACACTTAAGGATTCGACGTTGTTTGAGTAGTTATGGTATTATGAGAAAGAGACCGAATGTTGTTCGGAGTCTCGGATGGGATCCGGGATATCACGAGGTGATCCGGAATGGTCCGGAGAATAAGATTCATATAAGGAAAGTCCCATTTCGGAGTTGGGGAATGGTTCCGGTGTTTTCATCGGGAACATTCTAGAAGGTCCCGGAATGTCCGGCACTCCGGGGGGGAAGGGGTACATGAATGTGTCATTGCAAGATGGAATGATTGCATCATGTACTAAGTGTTCTCGCTGTCCAAAATAAAGGGTTTATTTAATTCCTAAATTGGAAAAGTCAAACGGCTAGTTTGAAAGTCAAACTGCCAGTTTTGGAAAGTGGGAAGAGGAGGAGAAGAGGAGACCGACTTGGGGAAGGAGTCCCCAAGCCGGCGGCCAGCCCTAGGCCGAGTTGGGGAGGGACTCCCTCCCTCCCCTAGCGCGCCAGCCCTCCCACCTATAAAGGGAGGGGCAGGGCTCCCCTCCCAACACACACAAGTTCCTATCCTCTAAACTAGAAACTAGACCTAGACCCCGGTTTAGAGCTGTTTCGGTTTAGAGCCTTCTAATTGGTTTAGAGCCCTCTAATTGGTGTGTCTAATTACTAGACCACTAATAGCCTCTCTCATAAGCTCCACCATACTCGCACCGGCTTAAGGCGAAGCCCTGCGGGATCTCCCCTCTACCTCCGGTACCACGCCGTTGTGCTGCCGGAATCGCGAGGAGAGTGCTACAACCTCCGCTGCCTGCTGGAACAAGGGAGAGGAAGGTCTTCGTCGAGTACCGAACGTGTGACCGACTGCGGGAGCGCTGCGGGAACGCGGCGCCGGAAGGATCGTCTACGCGATCTTGAGATCGGAAAGAGTACGACTACATCACCCACGAGAATCTGCTCTCGTTAAACACTTTGGAATCTTCGAGGGTGAGTTATTCCATCGACTCGTTGCTACAATCTAGTAGATAGATCTTGGCTTGTTTGTTTGTATGCGATAGAAAATTTTTGTTTTCCATGCTACGAACCCCTACAGTGGTATCAGAGCCGTGTCTATATGTAGATCTGTTGCACGAGTAGAACACAATGGTCATTGTGGGCGTTGATGCTTTTATTGTAGATTGCTTTTTGTGTACTTTGCATCTTGCGGTATGTTGGGATGAAGCGGCCCGGGCTAACCTTACATGACATCGTTCATGAGACTTGCTCCACGCTTGACATGCAACTCGTTTTGCATAAGTGGCTTTGCGGGTGCCTGTTTCTCCTAGCATAGTAAAGATCCAATTTACAACGGGTGATCAACAATGCTAGTATCAATGTTGTGGTTCTTGTTCGTAAGTTAGAACGACACTTATGGAAAGCCCCAAACCACGTAAAATATGCAAAGAAAGTAGAAGCGTCTAACTTTGTTTTGCAGGGGTGTGCAGTGATGTGATATGGCCATGATTGTGATTATATTTGATGTATGCAATGATCCTTATTGTAAGTTGGCAACCGGCAGGAGCCATATGGTTGTCTTTAATTTCTGTTAAGGCCTGCGTGTCTATTCAAAATAGTTGTAATAGTTGAAGTTGGCGGACGACAACCATGAAGAAGCGTCATTGACCTTGATGCTATGCCGGTGATGATGGAGATCATGTTCGTGCTTGAAGATGGAGATCGGAAGCACAAAGAAGAAAGGCCATATCATATCACATATTATGAATTGCATGTGATGTTAATCCTTTATGCATCTTGTATTGCTTAGTAGACGACGGTAGCATTATAAGATGATCCCTCATGCACATAAATTTCAAGTTCTAAAAGTGTTCACCCTTAGTATGCACCGTTGCCAAAGCTTGCTGCTTCGAAGCACCACGTGATGATCGGGTGTCTTTGATTCCGCGGGTGACTACAACGTAAGCAAGCCAGATTTGCTTATGCGGAAGCTAAGGTTTGATCTTGACGAGCCTAGCATGTACAGACATGGCCTCAGGAACACGGATCGCCGAAAGGCAAAGCATGAATCATATAGTAGATATGATGAACATGATGATTGTTCGCCATTAAAACTATATCAGCTCTCGTGATGATCGGTGTTGATGTAGTGGATTTGGTTCGTGTGATCACTAAAACAATGTGAGGGATGTTGTTTTGAGTGGGAGTTCACCTAGTTTAATTTCATTAATTAATTTGAACTCAATTTGTCATAAACTTAGTCTAAACTATTGCAAATATGTTGTAGATCAATGGCAGCCCCTACCATCAATTTTAATGCGTTCCTAGAGAAAGAAAAGTTGAAAAACAATGGAAGCAACTTCGCGGATTGGTTCCGCAATTTGAGGATTGTCCTCACAGCTGGTAATTTGACCTATGTGCTGGATGCACCGCTAGGTGACCCACCTGCAGCTGATGCTACCGATGAAGTAAAGAATGTTTACCTCGCTCGGAAGAATCAGTACTCCATAGTTCAGTGTGCTATCTTGTATGGTTTAGAATCGGAGCTTCAGAAAAGGTTTGAAGAGTCAGATCCATATGATATTGTCGAGGATCTCAAATTAATCTTTGAGACTCATGCGGCAATTGAAAGTTATGAAGCTTCTGAAAAGTTCTTTAACTGCAAGATGGAAGAGGGTAGCTCCGTCAGTGAGCATGTGCTTAAAATGTCTGGGCACGCAAATAAACTTCAAAGTTTGGGTATAGTGATTCCTAATACTTTGGGAGTTTACCGCATCCTCCAATCACTACCACCAAGTTACAAGAACTTTGTGATGAACTACAACATGCAGAACATGAACAAAGAGTTGCCAGAACTATTTGCTATGTTAAAATCTGCAGAAGTGGAGATCAAGAAAGAGCACCAAGTGTTGATGGTCAATAAGACCACCAAATTCAAGAAAGGCAAGTCTAAGCAGAAGGGACACTTCAAGAAGGGTGGTAAGAAAGTTACCACGCCGACGAAGAGGACCAAGGCTGGACCCAAGCCTGATACTGAGTGCTTTTACTGCAAGGGAGAAGGTCACTGGAAGCGGAATTGCCCAAGGTACTTGGCGGATTTGAAGAACGGCAACATCAAGAAGAAAGGTATATCTGATATACATGTTATTGATGTGTATCTCACTTGTACTCGTAGTAGTGCCTGGGTATTTGATACTGGTTCGGTTGCTCATATTTGTAACTCGAAACAGGAGCTGCAGAATAAACGGAAGCTAGTGAAGAACGAGGTGACGATGCGCGTGGGAAACGGATCAAAGGTTGATGTGATCGCGGTCGGCACACTACCTCTTCATCTATCATCGGGATTAGTTTTATACTTAAATAATTGTTATTTGGTGCCTGCGTTGAGCATGAACATTATATCGGGATCTTGTTTATTGCGAGACGGTTACTTGTTTAAATCCGAGAATAATGGTTGTTCGATTTATATGAGTAATATGTTTTATGCACATGCACCTTTGATAGATGGTCTATTCATATTGAATCTCGATAGTAGAAATACACATATTAATAACATTGAGGCTAAACGTTTGAAATCAAGCGATAATTTGACCTATATGTGGCACTGTCGTCTTGGTCACATTGGAGTGAAGCGTATGAAGAAACTCCATTCCGATGGACTTCTTGAATCACTTGATTTTGAATCACTTGAAAGATGCGAAGCATGTCTGATGGGTAAAATGACTAAGACTCCATTTTCTGGTATGATGGAGCGAGCTACAGACTTATTGGAAATCATACATACCGATGTGTGTGGTCCAATGAGTGTAGCATCGCGCAGTGGTTATCGTTATGTTCTTACCTTCACGGATGACTTGAGTAGATATGGGTATATCTATTTTATGAAACATAAGTCCGAAACTTTCGAGAAGTTTAAGGAGTTTCAAAGTGAGGTAGAGAATCAACGTAACAAGAAGATTAAATTTCTACGATCTGATCGTGGAGGTGAATATCTAAGTTACGAGTTTGGCGAGCATTTGAAGAAATGTGGAATACTTTCGCAGTTGACACCGCCGGGAACACCACAGCGTAATGGTGTGTCTGAACGTCGTAATCGAACTCTCTTAGATATGGTTCGTTCTATGATGTCACTTACAGATTTGCCACTATCATTTTGGGGTTATGCATTAGAAACAGCCGCATTCACTTTAAAGAGGGCACCGTCTAAATCCGTTGAAACGACACCGTATGAATTATGGTTTGGGAAGAAACCTAAATTGTCGTTCCTTAAAGTTTGGGGATGCGAAGCCTATGTAAAGAAGTTACAGCCGGACAAGCTTGAACCCAAAGCGGAAAAATGCGTCTTCATAGGATACCCGAAGGAAACTGTTGGGTATACCTTCTATCATAGATCCGAAGGCAAAATCTTCGTTGCTAAGAATGGATCCTTTCTAGAGAAGGAATTTCTCTCGAAAGAAGTGACTGGAAGGAAAGTAGAACTCGACGAGGTTGTCGAACCTTCTCTCGAAATTGCGAGTAGCGCAGCACCGGAAGAAGTTCCTGTGGTGCCTGCACCAATAAGAGAGGAAGCTAATGATGGTGATCATGAAACTTCGGTTGAAGTTACTACAGAGCCTCGGAGGTCAACGAGAACTCGTACCACTCCAGATTGGTATGATTCCGTTATGAATGTCATGTTGGTGGACAACACCGATGACCCCGAGACATATGAGGAAGCGATGATGAGCCCAGATTCCAATAAATGGCAAGAAGCCATGAAATCCGAGATTGGATCCATGTACGAAAACCAAGTATGGACTTTGGTGGACTTACCGGATGGCCGGAAGGCTGTCGAGAACAAATGGATTTTCAAGAAGAAAACAGATGCTGATGGTAATGTTACTGTCTATAAAGCTCGACTTGTCGCAAAAGGGTTTCGACAAATTCAAGGAGTTGACTACGATGAGACTTTCTCACCGGTAGCGAAGCTAAAGTCTGTGAGGATTATGTTAGCAATCGCTGCATATTATGATTATGAGATATGGCAGATGGATGTCAAAACAGCATTCCTCAATGGAGACATTGATGAAGAGTTGTATATGATACAACCCAAAGGTTTTGTCGATCCTAAAGATGCTAACAAGGTATGCAAGCTTCAACGGTCCATCTATGGATTGAAGCAAGCATCCCGAAGTTGGAATCAACGTTTTGATAAGGTAATCAAAAGTTTTGGTTTTATACAAACTTATGGAGAAGCTTGTATTTACAAGAAAGTGAGTGGGAGCTCTGTAGCATTCTTAATACTGTATGTGGATGACATATTGTTGATTGGGAATGATGTAGACCTTCTTAATAGTGTCAAGGAATATTTGAATAATAGTTTTTCAATGAAGGATCTTGGCGAAGCAGCTTACATATTAGGCATAAAGATTTATAGAGATAGATCGAAACGCCAAATATCATTGTCACAAAGTACATATTTGGACAAAGTTCTAAAGAGGTTTGGAATGGAAGATAGCAAGAAAGGGTTCTTGCCCATGTTGCCCAATACGACCTTGAGTAAAACTCAAAGTCCGACATCGGCAGAAGATAGAGAAAAGATGAGTAAGACTCCCTATGCCTCAGCCATAGGATCTCTAATGTATGCCATGCTATGTACTAGACCCGACATCGCATATGCTGTTAGTCTAACTAGCAGATATCAAAGTGATCCAGGAGTGGATCATTGGACAGCGGTCAAAAACATCCTTAAGTACTTGAGAAGAACTAAGGATATGGTTCTTTCTTATGGAGGTGATGAACAGCTCGTTGTTAATGGTTACACCGATGCTAGTTGGAACACCGATCCGGATGATTCTAAATCACAATCTGGATACGTATTTATTTTGAATGGTGCAGCAGTTAGCTGGAGGAGTGCAAAGCAAAGCGTTGTGGCGAGATCTTCAACTGAATCGGAATACATGGCTGCTTCGGAGGCTTCACAAGAAGCGATATGGATGAAAGAGTTCATTACAGAGCTGGGTGTGGTTCCAAGTGCGCTGGACCCAATGTCTATCTACTGTGATAACATGGGCGCCATAGCCAATGCGCAAGAACCAAGGTCACACAAGAAGCTGAAGCATATCAAGCTGCGTTTCCACGCTATTCGAGAACATATCCAGGATGGGGATATAAAGATTTGCAAAGTACACACAGATCTGAATGTGGCGGATCCGTTGACTAAACCTCTCCCGAGGGCAAAACATGACCAACACCAAACTGCCATGGGTGTTCGGTATATTACCATGTAATCTAGATTAGATGACTCTAGTGCAAGTGGGAGACTGTTGGAGATATGCCCTAGAGGTAATAATAAATGTAGTTATTATTATATATCTTTGTGTTTATGATAAATGTTTACATTCATGCTATAATAGTATTAACAAGGAAACCATTAATACTTGTGTGATTTGTAAACTTAATTTGAAGTCCCTAGTATGGCCTCTATACTTCACTAGCTTGTTGGTTGATTGATGATGTGGTTTCTTTGTCATGAACATTGAGATGTTATCAACAACAAGATCATATCGTTAGGAGAATGATATGGTGGACATACTCCTATAGACAAGCGTAGCATAAAGATCAAGTCATTTCAATAGTTCAATTGCTATATGCTTTCTGATACATAGTAACCTAATTCCTTCGACCATGAGATCATGCATATTGCCTTTACTGGATGGATGCTTTGATGTCATCAAACACCACACCGTAACAGGGTGGCTATAAAAGTGGCATTGGGTGTTCGGAAAGTATTGGTTGAAACACATGGATCAAGAGTGGGATTTGTCCATCCACATGACGGATAGATATTCTCTGGGCCCTCTCGGTGAAATGTCATCCAATTAGCTTGCAAGCATGTGACTTGGTCACAAGGGATCACATATCACGGGAACGAGAAAAGAGTACTTATCAGTAACGAGGTTGAACTAGGTATGCAGAGATACCGACGATCATGACCTCGGATAAGTAACATATCGTGAGACAAAGGGAAATTGGTATCGTATGTAAGTGGTTCATTCGATCGCAAAGTAATCGTAGAAATATGTGGGAGCCATATGAATTTCCAGATTCCTCTATTGGTTATTGTTCGGAGAAGTGTCTCGATCATGTCCGCATAATTCACGAACCGTAGGGAGACACACTTAAGGATTCGACGTTGTTTGAGTAGTTATGGTATTATGAGAAAGAGACCGAATGTTGTTCGGAGTCTCGGATGGGATCCGGGATATCACGAGGTGATCCGGAATGGTCCGGAGAATAAGATTCATATAAGGAAAGTCCCATTTCGGAGTTGGGGAATGGTTCCGGTGTTTTCATCGGGAACATTCTAGAAGGTCCCGGAATGTCCGGCACTCCGGGGGGGAAGGGGTACATGAATGTGTCATTGCAAGATGGAATGATTGCATCATGTACTAAGTGTTCTCGCTGTCCAAAATAAAGGGTTTATTTAATTCCTAAATTGGAAAAGTCAAACGGCTAGTTTGAAAGTCAAACTGCCAGTTTTGGAAAGTGGGAAGAGGAGGAGAAGAGGAGACCGACTTGGGGAAGGAGTCCCCAAGCCGGCGGCCAGCCCTAGGCCGAGTTGGGGAGGGACTCCCTCCCTCCCCTAGCGCGCCAGCCCTCCCACCTATAAAGGGAGGGGCAGGGCTCCCCTCCCAACACACACAAGTTCCTATCCTCTAAACTAGAAACTAGACCTAGACCCCGGTTTAGAGCTGTTTCGGTTTAGAGCCTTCTAATTGGTTTAGAGCCCTCTAATTGGTGTGTCTAATTACTAGACCACTAATAGCCTCTCTCATAAGCTCCACCATACTCGCACCGGCTTAAGGCGAAGCCCTGCGGGATCTCCCCTCTACCTCCGGTACCACGCCGTTGTGCTGCCGGAATCGCGAGGAGAGTGCTACAACCTCCGCTGCCTGCTGGAACAAGGGAGAGGAAGGTCTTCGTCGAGTACCGAACGTGTGACCGACTGCGGGAGCGCTGCGGGAACGCGGCGCCGGAAGGATCGTCTACGCGATCTTGAGATCGGAAAGAGTACGACTACATCACCCACGAGAATCTGCTCTCGTTAAACACTTTGGAATCTTCGAGGGTGAGTTATTCCATCGACTCGTTGCTACAATCTAGTAGATAGATCTTGGCTTGTTTGTTTGTATGCGATAGAAAATTTTTGTTTTCCATGCTACGAACCCCTACAACAACAGCACACGAGAACACACGAGCACTTCACCAGCACCACCCTAAACCCTAGGGTTCGGGACAGAGCTAGTCTGGCCGCAAGAGGGCCCCAGAACCAAATCGAGTTGGAGTAGACGTAGGAGTGTGGTCGACAACCTCGCCATACACCACGGCGGCGGCCAGGAAGGACCACGGCGATGGCGCCAGCGACCACGGGGTCGAGGAGGAGAAAAGGACGAGGACAAGAGAAGGAGAGGCAGAGGAATGTGCCGATAAGGCCAGTACCTCTTCGGGAAGGAATTTTTACTAGGCCATCTGGGCCAAGTCTGGCCCGATAAGCCCAATGGTTGGCCCATAAATTCCTAAAAAAATTAACAATTAATAAAAGACCAAAATACCCCTAGAACTCAATAAATTTTAGAAAATAAAATAGAAGTCTTAAAAATACAAATAATATATTTTTAGATTCATAATAATCCAACCTATTTAACTAAATTAAGAAATTATTTATATATATATAATTTTTGGTCTGGAATTTTATGATATATATATTCCCTATGGAATTTTATAAAACTAAATGGATAAAAATAAATAAAAAATCACTTGTATCATATCTTGTTATTGTAGTATTTTAGAAAAATACTAA
This sequence comes from Avena sativa, assembly GCA_916181665.1. NCBI lineage: Eukaryota > Viridiplantae > Streptophyta > Magnoliopsida > Poales > Poaceae > Avena > Avena sativa. Next base: position 386,712,882 of record OV702284.1, read on the forward strand.
ATAAATATTTAGAGTCACCAAAAGAAATTCACTTTTATTTAAATGGTAATTCTTAAAAAGAATTATTAAACAAATACATACAAAAGTTATATTAAATAAAAAATTAGCTTTTAAAACTATTAGTAATATATTATATTATAAAAATAGTGAATGTAATATTTATAAAATATTAAAGGTTATTCTTTAAAAATGAATTCCTTTATTACTTAAAGAAATTCCAGAAACTAAAATATTGGGTAAAACACACAAAGATGATAAAAAAAATAATGCATTACATTACTATGCATATTCATTTTGCTTCTTTAAATATTGTCCTTACTGGGCAATAATGATGTTTTATAGACATAAAAGCTCAAGGTCCAGTGCAAGCCTCCGACTTCACTACCTTGCAAGCACAAGGCAAGTTCATCACTTGCTCATGTCCTTTGAAGAGTCTTTACCAAAGTAATTGCAAATTGTGTGTTATCATCTATGTTTCAAGAAAAGAAAATATTATTTTCTCAAATAAATAAATTGTTGATATCATCCTAAATGATGATATAATGGAGCAATAGAACTTAGGTTTCTATTTGCAACAATGATAATCACATAGGAATTTAACAACCCATGACATCAGTGATTCTAGCGCCGTATATAACGCGTTAGCATGAGATTTGGAATGGGACAGAGAAATCAGCTGTATCCTTTTCCTTTCGTATGGAGGCAAGACTACCTTAACGTGACATTGTGATTCCTTGTGCGGATCCAACATATGGGTAGGCACCCTTAGGCCCCACGTTTTTGGTGTCTAGATTATCTATGAGTGGCTGCCGGAGGTTTAGCCAGACCTATAAGGTACTTACCAGGGGCACCACCAGCTCATAGAGTCTTCGGAACTCATCACGGTTTTAGCCTGCTCGAATGGGGGCTTAACGGAGGTGAGCCAGCCCTGAAGGATCGTGCAGACATATGGGGTCGCAGAGAGGGCAGTGATTGGCTTGGATCACCTACTGGGCCCCACATCATGGAATTATGGACAGGAAAGTATGCCCGGTTGTGCAACAAGGAGTTGATCTCTCATGGGAAAAGTAACGCACCTCTATAGTGTAAAAACTGTAACTTGTTACTCCCTGTTCTGGGAAGGATCTACGAACGCGACATGAAAGGAACTCCATGAAAGTTCTGGTAAACCTGTGAAGGCTGATGGTCATAGATTCTTCACAATAAAATCAATCTTTAAAGAAAGATTTACAAAAACTACATAGTGCCAAGGACTTATAGTCCGAGGTGGTAGATAGAGCATCAAACTTCCCACCTTGCATATAATGAACTTGCTGGGTAACGCTGGTACTCACCTTTTCCTTTGATCTCCTGCTTAGACTCTGAGGATCCAGAAGAAACTCCAATGTACGCAGCTGGAAGACAAGAGGAGATCTTCTATGAAGAGCCTAATATGTATGGTGTCGTAGAAGGGGTGGACTACGATGTCGTCTACGGAGGAGAGCACCATGAGTCAGAATAATTACTATAGTACTAGGAACCAATTGAGCCGAGCAGCATAAACCTTATATAATAAGCTGTTGAGCTCAATGTGGAGTTGAAGTTGTCACTTTAAAACTTCCGCTGAAACACTTTATATTTGGTTTGTAAGTTGAATCTTTTGAAGTCTTGAACTTCTGGTAATGTAATAATAATAATGTGTATGTTTGTAATATGGACCCACAATGTTTCTGTTATACCACTCTGAGGGATGTGATATTTACGAAACAGTGTTCTCTGAATGTCATGTCAATGATTATAGTGTACTACACATGCAGTGGTATGCTGGGTCACCGCAATTTTCCAGATGGAATGTGGTTTGCTGCCCGAAGGAGTATGGTGTACTAGGCATACACGATTTGCAAGTCAAAAACACCGCGTTTTTTGGGCAAATGGTTTTTTAAACTACTTACTGAAGATGGTGTTTGGCAAACCATGTTATGGAGGAAATATGTGGGGTCCAAAGCTGGGTCCCAAGTGGTTTGGAAACCCGGTGATTCATATTTTTGGGCAGGTCTTATGGCCACCAAAAAACATTTCTTTCGTTTTGGTGCATTCCAGATTAAGGATGGATCACAGATTAGGTTTTGGAAAGATAAGTGGCTTGGCCAGACTACTCTTCGCAAACAATATCCAGCTCTATATTCGATTTTTAGACACAAATGAGATACAATTTCCACAATGTTGGAGGACAGTCCTCCTAATGTGTCTTTCAGAAGAAGTCTCATTGGTGCTAGACTGATATCTTGGAACAATCTACTTTTACGATTATCCATGATACAACTGTCGGACGGTGTTGACGTGTTTAAATGGAAATTACTAGAAAGTGGTAAATTTTCTGTTGGTTCACTTTATAGAGCTTTGGTCCAACTTGATATCCCAGTCGATGATAATAGTACGATTTGGAAAATGAAAATACCTCTTAAGACAAAAAATTGCATGGTATTTACGTAAAGGTGTAATTCTAACAAACGATAATCTTGCAAAGAGGAATTGACATGAAAGTACTCAGTGCGCTTTTTGTCATCACAATGAGACAATTCGCAACTTATTCTTCTAGTGTAAATTCGATCGCTCTATATGGTCATTCATCCAAATAGCTTCTAGTTTATCCTTCAAGTTTAGTAACCAATGTATTTGGTAATTGGTTGCATGGAATTGTTGATAAGTAAAGAATTTTATTTAGGGAGCTTGTCATTATATGGTCGCTATGGCTTAGTAGAAATGACAAGATCTTTAATAACATTGTGTCGTCTCCTCTGCAGGTTATCTACCGAGCCACGACTTTTCTCCGATCATGGACTATTTTCCAACGTATGGAGTTTCACGACTTATTTGTGGAGGGATGTACGCGTTTGGAGGATACATCGAGAGATATTTTCTGCCGACATGAATGGCCGCGTGATTTGAGGATTGATCTATCTTAGATTCAAGTTTTTTTTCAATAGTGGCTTTCTATAACGCTTGTCTACTATTTATTCTCTAGCTTTGTCGTTTGTGTGGCTGTGTGCATCTTAGTTATGCAGAGACCGGGTGTAAACATTAAATATTTTCGTTAATATATGCGCCCATTTCCAAAAAAAATAAAAATCAGATTAGACCGAGAGGAAAAGGCTAAATTACCCTTTTACTACATGGATGGTCATTTTAAGTGTTATCCCGCCTATACTTATGGAGCACTGGGGTACCTACCGTAAAAGTTCTCCTTTCAAAAGAGTGAAAATTAACTTGTGTACTTTTAGTCGCAGTAGTGCTTATTTTCTATGAAGATAAAATACTTACGTCCAGGAATAAGTGTTTCTTTAGCTTCTGTTAAGTATTGTTTTTTTTTAAGTTTGATCGTGTTTATAGAAAACAACAACAATTTATAACACCAAATTGTTATCGATCACTAGATCCATCTTAAATGTAGTTTACCGATTTTGTGTCAAGATTATTGCTACAATTTTCAATAAAACTGGTCAAATTTATAACAGTTTGTGACTTAGAACAAAAACCAAAAGTACAAATATTTCCGAGGAGTGTTGCTTGTGCATCCGGCATTCGTACCTTTCAGTGTACTGTTGATGTGGAATGTGATGTAATGAGAAGCTAAGACAATGTACTATGTCGCTCCGGTTCAAATAAAAACGCTGTCAGAGTTTAGTTCGAGTCGTATGTCCACTATGTATAGAACCGGATCAAACTGTAGCTATGGGTCCCATATGGAAAAGAAAAAAAGGAAATTTTGAATCGACCCTATTCTCTACGCGTGGGAGCAAACTTTCTGATCAGCCAAAGAAATAGTTTTTTATTTGTATGAGCCGAACCAATAACATGGTTCGCTTCTTGTGTCAGATGGCATGGTTCGATGTCCTGCTATGTGTGGAATCGGTTCCAAGTCTTCTTTAAACCGCTTTTAAGCATACATAGTGTGTGTGGCCTAAGGAGCCGTCTTCGATCAGTTATGCAAATTAATCATCATATGGTTTAGCAATGTGAATCCCGTGGCGCCGAGTTCCAACAAAGACGTACACACTTCCACAGCAGAGCATATCCGGCCCACTGATTTCGACAGATTATATCTGGGGTCAATGTCCAGAGAGTACTATTGCTTGTTTGCACGTGTGCTGATGTGCTGGCCATGAAAATGAAAGAGACGTATGTCAAACGATCCAAGCCGCCTGTGAAGAAAAAATAATACGGACTGAGCACAAGTCCAACTTTCCAAGCCATGACAGTCAAACATCTTTATCTTCCCCACCAACCCGATCGCAGCCTCGCAGCGGTGGCAGATTATTGACAACTAATTTGCCTAATTAACCGGCTATTCGGCTCCTATATATAGAGCTCTGCTCGCCGCTTTGCCCTTCAACAAACTCCTGCAAGATCAAGCATTCCACGGATAGACGTGACAGCCGAGAGCTCTGCATTCTTACACGAAAAGCTTAGAAGTTAGAAGCAACTATGAAGAACACCAAGCTCGTGGCGATCCTCGTCCTCCAGGCCGTCCTGGTCATGGGGATCCTCTCGCATGTGAACGGTAATCATCCGATCTCGTCTTCTCGTGATGCTAGCTAGCCAGCTCTCCTCTTCACGCTTGAGCGACGAACTGATGTGTGACGATGCTGGCATTATTGCCATGATATCATTCCGTGCAGCCGACTACTTCCCGACGTGCTGCGACAACTGCAGGTCCTTCTCCGGCGTGGACGTGTGCGACGACGCCCACCCGACGTGCCCCACCGGCTGCTCGGCCTGCCGCGTGGTGCAGACCACCCCGACCCAGACCTTCCGCTGCGCCGACATGAAGAACACCGTCGACGGCACCTGCGGGGGACCCTGCACCAAGTACTGAGACCGATCCATCTGTCCATTGGTCAAAGAATAAATAAAGCTCGGATGAGATGAGCAGACTCGTCATGTCCTGCCTGTGCGTGCCGACACTAGCTAGCTAGCTAGCTATGTCGTCGGCGGCGCTATTGCTTGTCTATATATTCTCTCTCGAGAAGTGCTGGTATTGCTTGCCTGTCAGCTGTGTGTTGTGTGTCCTACCTCAATAAACGCCACCTGCTATCATTTGTAATAACTAATAAGATGGAAATTACTACTCCGACATATGAATTGTTTACTACTCTATGTCTCTGATATGGCGTCCATTATTTGCATATCAGCCAGTTCACTGGAATACCACATCGCTAGAAACAATAGTAATAAACAACAAGCGGTCTAAATACTACTCTATGTCTCCGATATGGCATCCATTGTTTGCATATTAGGTACTAGTTTATCGAGACATTGGAACCAACGTGACGTGTCTATAGCTAGGAAGGAGACAGTGGAGTTTTGGGCCCAAAAGCTTCCCTTAACCCTTAACCCGCATGAACGGTAGATTCAAAACAAAATGCCAAACAAAAATTCAACCAAATCTAAATATTTTGACAAAAGATATGCACGGGTGTGTTCCTTATACATGGCAAATTTCGTGGAGGGATGACGGTCATGGTGCTCCATGCGTGATGAACATTTGCTGCACTAAAAGGACTACTTTTAAAACCTATTTTAGAGCACGTGTTCTGTTTATTTTGTTTTTCTGCACGGAGAAGTACGAATGTCATTTCATCACGAAATTTTGCATGCAGTAGAACATGACGGACGATTCAAATTTTCATTATTTCTAAATTTTTTATTACTTTTTGAATTTGTTATTCACCTGGGTGCATGTGAGCTTGGTTGCGGAGCTGGATTTTCACTTCACGGGAAACTAGTTAGACTAGCTCCAATGGAGGTATCATAGGTAGTATAATGCACTACATGCATGCAAAAATGCTTACGTGTCACTGCAATTAATGATGAAAGAGATTGTATTGGTATTATAGGTAGATACGATATCATAGCACATAGAACTAGAAAAACTAATCTTAAATAATTCTTGTACACAATTTTACATCGAGATTCTACAAAACAATAAATACACTAAGAATATATGGTACTACTACATGATACTATGCATTTAATTGTCATATCTTTGTGCTAGTGACATTCTGCAAGAAAACACCCTTTTGTTTTGTTCAATAAAAATGGTAATAAAACATGCAAAAAATAAGGAACTATACATGTAACTGTAACATATTGTGTTTCATATATTGTTTATGATAGAGGAACATGCATGTAGTTGGTGATTGTTAAGCTCCTCAAGTGTTTCATACCTTTTGGCATGTGTGTAACAAAAAAAGAGATTGTAGCGTCTCACTGCAAAATGAAATGATCTTTTTGATTTTTCCAGTTACCAAAACTTGAGAGAAGGAGTCCTCTTCCAAGTAAACATGAGGCTCATGCTACTCCCTCTGTCTCAAAATGTAAGACACCATTTATTTTCATCGGTTAGCAACATACATTTTGATTATGATTTTAACGTATAATATATTCACAAACTTAGTATAAAGACTAGGAAATTTGGCGCGGCAACATGCCGCGCCCGTGCGGTCTAAATTTTATGAGACCACCAAAAGGTTGGAGAAGAGAACTACAGGAGCTATTTTGCTATTTTTTGGAATTAAGTTTTTGCCCTGGCTTTATCTTTTGCTATGCATGGACAACTTAGTCCGAGCTCATATGTATGAGCACATCGTGTCGACACGCCGCATACATGGGGTGATGTCGACCGATGAAGGTCCTATATAAACGTTGATAAACTGTGTTACTCAGATAGTTTTTCTACATGTAGAAGTTAAATGGTCATAGTCACGCGGTCACAGTTCTCTGAGCATACAGGGGTCCTGTAAAAATCTTAATAAATATAATATAAACAAAGCATGAAATACATATTTTACTGGACCACATGATCGAGAAAGCTGGTTTACAGAAGTAGTGCCTTAGCTAGCTATAGTAAGTTGGATCCATGCAAGGAATGAGCAGATGTACTGGTAGGTAGTACCAATGGGAGGGTCCATTTATACGGGAGGAAAACATCCATTACAGATTTGATCGCACAGAACACTGAGTTGTTGGACATGAAGAGAACATAATAACATGCCAGACTTAACTAAATCTAACACATGACATACTACTGGCGGTGCAAGATTAGAGGGGATAACGGAATAAGATGGTAAAGCCACCATCCCTACTATTTTCGGCTTACCGGGTCATCAGTGACTAAGGCCGTTGTCTTCATTGTTGGCTTAGAAAGAGTTGCACTAATGAAACTGCATAAAATAGATTTTACCTGTACCATCAAAGCCTGATGATCCTCCAGCTGAATTCACTGCTTCTGCGATTATTCAGACATAGAAGTGAAACAGGTCCTCATTCAACTGATGACGAAGAGGGAGAAACCTTTCATTCATTCCTATTGCGATTATTCAGGCATATAGGTGTAAAGCTGATCTTCGTTCAACTGATGATGAAGAGGGAGAAACCTTTCAGCAGGAATAGAGAGTACCAATACTGGTGGCCAAAGAATGTTCATTCTTACCAAACATAAGATGTTCCTGGAGCAATTCAACATGAAAGCACTCGGTGGGGATTACCTGGCATGAATTGCTCAATGAAGACACAATCCACAAAGATATCTCATCTCCCATATACTGCCAATATATGTCGAACGACCTTCGGCTATTTGTGACACCATAGAACAACAAAATGATCATAAACAAAGGCCTAAGCTGACGAAAAGAAACCTTTTGGATAGCTTCATCAAATAGAAGAACCACTCGATGTCATTGCCAACTAATTAATCCCATGCATAGATCGCCTCCTTGATAATGTTATGCTCTTGTGTCGTGTAACTGGAAACCATCGGTAGCAGTATTAAAACTCAGCTCCTCACTAATTGACAGAATTTTCTTATTAGTTATAGTCAGATAGGTGTGAGAGAAGCCATTGGAGAGTCAGCTTGTATCTACGCTGCAATTACTGATCATTGGTAATGCAATAAGAGGCATCTAAGAAGTAGATTGCATGGAGTCTAGTTCGGCATTGTTTTAATGGCTGCATTGGGAAGCCTCTTGGGAAATCATTATCTGGAAACAAAATCAAGCACATTAAGAGCAAATTTTACATGCACTATTCATTCTTTAATCATCGGTACAAATTTGTTCAAAATGGTTCTACTCTATATTATTTTTTGGTGCCAGCTGCAGATGGAAATAACTTCAGGTTAAACAAAAGATGTTATCTTTGTACTGATAACTGTATTTAGAACTTCATATGAACCATATACCTACTGGTTTGGCATGTATACAGTGACTTGTCTGTAAGTATTTCTTTCTTGTTTTGAAGACAGAGGTATTAGACAAACTGTAGAAGCTAAATGAAATAAAAATAAAATAGAGAATAATCATTAAGGAACCTATAAGAAAAACAACCCATCTTGCTAACAAATCAAGATCATGGAAACTGAATGTAAGAAGAAGAAAACAACACATAATAATTAAGGAATTCTAAGGAAAGAAAACTTAGATTGACAATAAATGAATTATAAATTCAAGTACATGATAGCAGAAATTTTAGACAATAGATAAACGGTGGGGAAAAACACCAACTTGGCAGCAAATGAATCAGCAGTTCGAATACATGACAACATAAAAGTTCATAGAGTAAACAAACTACGGAAAATATATAAACTTGCACAGAGATTTAACATAGGAACATGCCATCATAACCAAAAAGAAAGCACATACTCAGGTGTGTTCCCTCTAATATGAACAACTATGAAGAACCAAATATGCTATCTATCTAGCATAGACTGAAAACTACAATATTGCCACTGAACTTCAGGAATGCATGTAAGCCTGTTCATTTCAATCGGAAGTTGGACAGAAAGTAATTGGGACGAAGAAAGTATTCAATACGTAACTGATTTCCTTACTAATGTAGACAAAGAATCTAAAGAAGACACAAAATCCTGGCGACGGACGTAGCACAGGCTGCAGCAAAACCGGCATGCACTCCCCCTCATCCCATCCCGGCTCTACCAGCCGGCTGATGGCGTCCATGGTCCGGTCCAGAATGCAGGTACCATCAGTTGTGGCCTCGAGCTACAGCAGGTCCCGGCGTGCCGCCCGCTCTGAGAAATACCCTTGCCACGCCTTTGGCGCCAGCGCAAGACGTGCATGCAGATGCACACGAATGGACAAAAAGAAGAGATTCAACCATGCCGGTAGAACCGTCGGGTAGGTGATGAAGACGCGGAGGCCACACGCCGATGCAGGGGTAGAATACGGCTATGGAGTCAACGAAGGACACCAAGATCCAAGGGTCCTGGCCCTGCGGCGTGCGGTCTTCTTGCCAGAGCTGAGGCCCTTGAGCAGGTCGTCCCGTAACCTGGCTTCGTGGCCGTCAGCGCGGTGGACGAACCTCCCGGGACCAAGAAGACGTCGGAGAGGCCGGCGCTCGGCCAGGCACCGAACACGTGCTTGATAATCCAGGCACGTCGACATCTTTGAGGAGGTGAACACGGAGGCATCCTTGATAAGCCAGGAGGTGAAGACGACGACATGCAGAGAGGGAGAGGAGGCCGCCGGCCCTCGGGGTGAGGATGTGAGCAGCGACGATTGGGAGGAAGAGATATGACGTATCGTGATTTTCGTGTTTTTTCCTACAAATCCAAGCGGTGAACACAATCTGGATTCTTCTAGTGGGGACGTCCACCGCTTTGACCATCTGGCAACCGAATGAGAACATGCAGGGAAAAGGCAATCAACAGATCACGCGCGCATGTACGATGAAAATCACTAACGTGTCATTAAGCTCAATGTTACTGTAGATGTGAGGTATTGTAGCTATCTACAGTGTCAAAACTGATTTGGCATGTCTAACAGATTGCTGAAGTGCTTAGCTTTCATATATGTAGTAATATATGAAATAACAGAATTTTGAATCGCTATTCACGATCCCTCTAGTCGACTATCTCAATCCTTTCACACACAAATACTCCACAAGACTCTTCTCCCTTCACATGTGTGTAAAACATTGAGGACTGACATCACCTCTTCTTTCTCAGGCCCTCCTATTACCTCGGTTTGCCACGAATCAACACCATACCCTCAATTATAACTTTATGCAAAATATGGTTGTGGAAATTGCATGCTTGTTTGCATGAGAAATACCTGTCTTCAGTTCTTCTGACCACCTATGGAAGATCTGGATGCATGAAACGAAAAAAAATCTTTAGACATACTGACCTATCAACATTTCCAACCATCTCCAGCATTGTCCTTAATTTAACCCTCTGGTCGAAAGGACATATTTACCCCTAACCACTATCATATGTAAATGATAGGTGATGTCTACGCACTTCTATTCTTGTAGACAGTTGTTGGGCCTCCAAGTGCAGAGGTTTGTAGAACAACAGCAAGTTTCCCTTAAGTGGGTCACCTAAGGTTTATCGAACTCAGGGAGGAAGTGGTCAAAGATATCCCTCTCAAACAACCCTGAAATCATGATACAAGAAGTCTATTGTGTCCCCAACACACCCAATACACTTGTCAGGTATATAGGTGCACTAGTTCGGCGAAGAGATAGTAAAATACAAGTAATATGAATGATTATAAGACAACGGTGCCAGAAAAGAGCTTTCCGTAGAAAGAGAATAAAGGAAATCTGAAATAAAGATGGAAGCAAGCAAACATGTAACAGATCTAGTTGCAAACGGTATTTCAATGCTTAGAAACAAGGCATGGGGATCATACTTTCACTAGTAAACACTCTCAATAAATATCTTCTCTTAATGATACTACTCTGAACTACTCTCCGGTTGGACTACTCTAATCCATGATAGGGCTATAACAACACACCTCAAAGTTCGCTTTCTCTATCCAAATAATCCCACACTATCACCTTGAGCGCTAGATGGTTCCAACAAACACCACAATTTCATAGAGACAACCCACTCAAAATATAACTCATAACAAGTATTTATGTAATCTATAGCCTAAGTTCCACACGGTGTGCACGCTGATACGTCGTAAACGTATCTATAATTTTTGATGTTTCATGCTTGTTTAGTATCTACTTTGTTTTGCTTTGTCTATACTTTGAGGTGTTTTTATATGTTTTCTGGTACTAACCTATTAACAAGATGCCACAGTGCCAGTTGCCTGTTTTCTTCTGTTTTGGTTCCAGAAAGGCAGAAAATCAATATTATCGGAATTGGACGGGACAAAAGCCAAAGTCATTATTTTTCCCGGAGCAACACGAAACCACGAAGCAGATTTGGAGGAGGACACCAGGGTGGTCGCACCCCCTAGGCGCGGGCTAGCCCTGGTGGCGCCTACAGGGGTGTGGCCCTCCTGGACCTCCACCGACCTTGCCTCTTGCGCCTATAAGAAGCCCCCGGGGAGAAAACCCTAAAGCATCCAGAAGAAATCCACGAAAACCTTTGTAGCACCGCCGCCACCGAAGGGGAGATTCGGGGGACAGAAAGTCTCTGTTCCGGCACCCTGTCGGGACAGGGAAGTTCCCATGGAGCCATCTCCTTCGATCTCCACCACCATCTCCATCGCCGTTGCTGATTCCCATGATGAGGAGGGAGTAGTTCTTTCTCAAGGCTAAGGGCTCTACCGGTAGCTATGTGTTCATCTCTCTCTCTCTCTATGCATGATCTTGGTGTGGTCATGAGCTTTGTAATCAAGTAGATCTACCTTGCTGCTCAAGTGCTTCAATAGATCTCTGCTCTCCCCATGTGTGTGAAAGTGACAGCGTGCACGCCATGGTGGCACTTAGGCTAGAGTCTACATAAATACTCATTGTGCTTTAATAGATCTATGCTTTTCCCCACGTGTGTGACAGTGACAGCGTGTGCGCCGTGTGTGGCACTTAAGCTAGATTACATATATATTCATGAGTTCTATTTTGAGTTGGTTATCTCTATGAAATTCTGGTGTTTGTTGGAATCATCTAGCGCTCAAGGTGACAGTGTGGGGTTATCTAGATGGGGAAGGCGAACTTTGAGGAGTGCTTTTATAGCCCTACCATGGATTAGAGTGTCCAACATGAGAGTAGTTAAGAGTAGTATCATTAAGAGAAGATATTTATATGAGAGAGTGTTCACTAGTGAAAGTATGATCCCTAGGCCTTGTTTCTAAACATTGAAACACCGTTTGCATCTAGATCTGTTGCATGTTTGCTTGCTTCCATCCTTTTGCCTTTAGTCTTTACCTCACCTTCAAGCTATTTTCTGGCACTCACACACATTCCCCCACGTCAACAACAAGTCAGAAGCTATTTTCTGGCACTGTTACCGCTTGTATTTCACTATCTCTTCATCGAACTAGTGCACCTATACACCTGACAAGTGTATTGGGTGTGTTGGGGACACAAGAGACTTCTTGTATCTTGATTGCAGGGTTGCTTGAGAGGGATACCTTTGACCACTTCCTCCCTGAGTTCGATAAACCTTGCGTACTCCACTTAAGGGAAACTTTCTGCTATTCTACAAACCTCTACACTTGGAGGCCCAACAATTGTCTACAAGAATAGAAGTGCGTAGACATCAAGCTATTTTCTGGCGTTGTTTCCGGGGAGGTTTTGGTCCTTTTACCTTCCTCCACGTCAAGCTCCATCAAAGCTATTTTATGGCGTTGTTGCCGGGGAGGTAAGGTGAAAGGACTATATTTTCCCATGCTATTTTGGTGACAATGACAATCCCATTTGTGATCTAACCATGTGCTTGATTTTCAGGAAAAATGCTTTTGATGTTTCCTTAAACTGTGTGGATGCTCTCTTTGGGATCTCGTGAAGACGACGGCCTGTAGGTTCCTTCTAGTTTCTCTCTTTTTATTGCTTTAGGTCGCCGTACTATTAAGAGGGGGTCCATCTCGGAAGGTTGTGGGAAATCACTTGTTCTTGCACAAACCCCATATACACCGCCTTTATCCATCCTACTCTTCCGTCAGAGAGCGAGTTTCTGATCTGCTGGAGCCCTTTTTGTCTGATCAGAACTTCCGGCCAGGCGCCGGAAGTTCCGCTTAGGACTTTTTTGCGGGAAGATCTGGCCTTTGTTCTGATCCAACTTCTGCTGGAACTTCCGGTGAGCTCCCGGAACTCTCTGTTTTGGTATGCTCTATTTGCCGGAAGTTCCACCAGAAGTTGCACCAGAAGTTTTCCTACCAGAAAGTTCCTGAGCGGAACTTCCGCCCAGGCACCGGAACTTCTGGTCAGACTTGCTTCGCGACCCAGAAGTTCCGCCCCTAGTTCCACTCCAAGTTCCGCTCAAGGGTTAGTACCCTTTTGTATGAAGTGGTCTATTTGCCGGAACTTGGGCCGGAACTTACATCGGAAGTTCCGCCGGAACTTCCGGTCAGTTTTACCGGAACTTTCGGTCGAGCTTTTGGAGCGGGCTTCAACGGGCTGATGACCGTTGGAGCCTTGCTGGGCGGAACTTTGGGCCCCTCACCGGAAGTTCCGGTGAGGTCGCAGTGGCTGTAACGGTTCAGCACGGAGGGGGGCTATTTAAGGGGCCCTCCTTCTTCCTCCCACCTACTTCGAATATTTTTCTCTCTCCTCCATTATTGCTTGAGCTTGACCTTACTAGATCTCCTTCCCTAGACACTAAAATCACTTGATCTTTTGAGAGGTGAGGGAGGGGGCCTAGATCTACACTTCCACCAAAGAAATTTTGATTTACCCCACCTATCCTTTGTGGATCTTGTTGCTCTTGGGTTTCTTGAAACCCTAGACGGTGTAGGGCATCCTCGGAGCTAAGGCTTGTGTTGTAAAGCTCCGCGGTGTCGTTGAGTGCCTCAAATTGAGTTGTGGAGCTTCCCCCTCTACCTTGTTGTAAAGGTTTCGGTTGGCGCCTTCAAGGTCACCGGTTAGTGGATTGTGAGGCCTCTTTTGTGGGGCAGCTCACCGTAAAAGAAGGTGAGGCCTTTGTGGCGCTCAGGTGACCTTGTGTGGCCCCGACACCTCTCCAACATAGACGTAGCTCCTTGGGAGTGAACTACGGGAATTATATCTCCGTGTCCCCGCTCCGGTTACTTCGTTCCCTTCCTTTACTTCTTGTCCTTTACCGTTCTTGTGGTTGTTGTAAGTTATATTGCATTTAGGTTGTTCACCTAGTTGCACATCTAGATAATTTTCCTTCTCGTTAAGCCTAAAAGTGTGAAACAAATTAAAATTGGTAGTCCCCTATTCACCCCCCTCTAGTCGTATCAAGCCGGTACTTTCAATTGGTATCAGAGCCAAGGCTCTTATTTCGGGCTTTACCGCCTAAGAGACAATGGCCGACGAAGGGGGTAGTGAAACCGAAAACCCCAAGAGCTTGGCCACTTTGGATGACCTCAAGCAATTGGAGTCATCCATGATGTCCAAGTTCGAGGAAATGATGACTATCTTGGAGTCTCTCAAGCCAAACCCCATGGTTGCTCTTGACACACCCCAAACCACCGAGCTTCCTCCCACCGTTAATGTGACCGCCCCCGGGGTGAATCCCACGGCCGTCACCACTCAATTGGGACTTGGTTCTGTTGCTCAAACATCTATCAAGGTTCCAAGTGAGAACACCGAGGAGCCCGAGAACTCAACTTACAAAGAGGAAAATGGAGGAAAGGACTATTCGGCGGTACCCCCACCGCCAAAGTACACTCCGGATCCACCCATTCCCATGCCACACATCATTCCTCAAGGAGCACCGCCTATGCTAAATACTTCAAATTTTGCCAATTGGCAATATCTAATGTGCTCACATATTTCGAGCTCTTATATTGAGTTAATGAGGATTGTGGAGGATGGGTTCTCTCCATATGACCCAAATAAGTGGACACGAGGTGAAGTGGTGGAAAAGCAACTCAATGCCACAGCTTTGGGGATGATTCAAAAGGCTTTAACTCCGAAGGACTTTGCTCACATTCGCTAATTCGACACCGCCAAGGGAGCATGGGATCAACTCACCGAGCTCTTTGTTGGGAATGCAAGCATCCAAAGCTCCAAGTTTGATGAAGTCAACAACGAGTGCGACGGTTTTTCTATGCAAGATGATGAGACCCCCAAAGACATGTATAGGCGGCTCAAGGTCCTTTGTTGCACTATGAGGGATCTTGGGGCCACCTATGTTGATGACAAGTTCATGAAGAATAAGTTCATTCAAGCTCTCCTTCTGTTTGAAGAACAAAAGCTCAACTCTATCAAGGGAAGAACCAACTTTCACCTAATGACCTCACAAGAAGTCTTGAGTGAAGTAATTTCCATGACCATTGCCAAGAAGAATGGGGAGTCCACCCGTGCTAGGGCCATTGGGTCAACCAAAGTGAATCTTGCTTTGAAGGCCAAGGCTATTGAAGTTGATGATGATACATCAAGTGAGTGGTCTCAAGAGGATCTCAAGTGTGCCTTCAACGAACATCTTGCTCTCGCTTCAAGGGCCTTTTGGAACAAGTCCGGACTCAAGTCAAGGTCAAGGGACAACTCAAGATTCAACTCACCCAACAAGTCTCCCAAGGCAAGGTCATGCTAAAATTGCAACGACAAGATTCACTTCGTGGCCAAGTGTCCCTTTCAGAACCGTGAAGACAATGGTGGTCGTCTCATTCGCAAGATCAAGTCAAGACCTCATGATCCTTTGAACAAGAACTATGCTGTCAAGAACGTCGCCAACAAGGAACGAGCAATTGTGGGAGTTGCTGCTATTGCCACTACCTCTACTCCATAACTATCCCTCTTCGACTCACCAAATGAAAACGTCATCTCCTTCAACCAAAAGTGTCTCATGGCCAAGGCCACCGAGGTAACATCTAAACCCACTCCTCAACCCATCTCTAGTGAGCCTTCTTCTCTTGATCTTGTTGGTCTAGAGGTGAAGAAAGAGATGATTGACATGTCTGAATTTGTTGCTACCTTGGATGAAGAAACTAAAACTTGCTTTGAGTCCTTGCTTGCACAACTTGACAATGTTAGGGATGCTTTATATGAAAAGGAAGAACTTCTTGACTTGCTAAGTAAAAATGAAAGAGATGCCGCCGATGAAATTGCTTCTCTCACTCAAAGTCTTGAGGATGAACAAAATATGAGAATTAATCTTGAAGAAAGTGTGTCTAAGCTTGTAGATGATCATAACAACACCATGTGCTCTCTAATTAAAGAATGTGATCATGCTCTTGCTTTGGTTAAGGTGCTTAATAAAGAAAAAGTTGAGTTTGTGGTTGGTCATGATAGGACTCAAGAAGATCTTGAGAAACTCAAAGAGGAACACAAAGCCTTGGAGAGCAAATTCTCAAGTATTTTCGAAGCCCATGAAAAACTTCAAACTCAATTAACTTGTGAACTTTCTAAGTCTTCCGCTGTGCAAATTATAGACTTGTCTAGCACTCCTAACCCTTGTCTCAAGCATGAGCATCTCATTGAGGAGGTCAAGGTGTTGAAGTATCAACTTTCCAAGACTAATAAGAAGAAGAGGAAGAACAACAAGAAGAAAAAGAACAAGGGCATGGCTCAAGGACCTTCTAATGGCCCAACCATCTTGCAAAGTGACAACTTTGCCGGAAAGAACAACCCCTCTTATATTCTTTGCAAATCATATGATGGTCATGTATATGCTAGATATGTAGGAACTTCTTACACGCACGATTATCATTCGGCTATTTGGGTGCCAAAGGCTCTTGTTACTAACAAAAGGGGACCCATTGCAAAATGGGTACCTAAAACCAAAGCTTGATTTTCTTGTAGGACTATGCTTCCGGTGGATCAAAATGGGTGCTTGATAGTGGTGCCACGAGTCATACGACTGGAAGCAAGTCTATCATGACGGAGATGAGGCCAAATATTTCCAACACCATGGCCTCCTACGGTGATAAAACAAGTTCTCAGGTTTTGGTTTTTGGCAAAGTGGTGGTAACCCCGGATATATCCTTGGTTGACGTCATGTTTGTCAAAACTCTTGGTTACAATTTACTCTCAGTTCGTGCACTTGCTCTTATGGGTCTTTCTTCTTTCTTTCATGTGCATTTTGTGGTCCTCATGTGGAGCAAGTCTCTCAAGGTGGCTTTTGTAGGGTATGTAGAGCATGACTTGTATGTGGTGGACTTTTCAGGGACCACTACTCCTCATGCTCTCTGTCTCTATGCTAAAGCCAACAAGGGTTGGTTGTGGCTTCGCCGCCTAGCCCATGTTAACATGAGAACTTTGCAAAGACTTCACTCTGAGGGCCACATCCGTGGGCTTAACGATGTTTCTTTTGCCAAAGATCGTGTTTGCAGGGCTTGTATTGAAGGTAAGATGCATGAAACTCCTCACAAAGCGCTCAATCAAATCACCACGGGGAGATGTTTGGAGCTCTTGCATATGGACCTTTTTGGTCCACCCTCTCATGATAGTCTGGGAGGCAGGAAGTATTGTTTGGTTATTGTGGATGATTTCTCAAGATACACTTGGGTGTTCTTTTTCAAGTACAAGAGTGAGACTCAACAAACCGTCATCGATTTTGCCAATGAGGTTCAACGGAAACACAATGCAACCATTCTCTCAATTCGAAGTGAAAATGGCATCGAGTTCAAGAACTATACTTTGGATGAGTTTATTAGTGATGAATGAATCAAGCATCAATACTCCACTACCTATACCTCTCAACAAAATGGAGTTGCCGAAAGGAAGAATCGCACTTTGATGGATGCGACTTGGTCTATGCTAGCTGAATTCAAGTCTCCAGACAACTTTTGGGCCGAGGCCATCTCCACCGCTTGCCATGCAACCAACCGGCTCTACCTCCACAAGAAAAAGAACAAGACCCCCTATGAGCTCCTCACCGGGAAAAAGCCAAATGTTAGCTACTTTTGGGTGTTTGGTTGCAAGAGCTACATTCTCAAGAAAGGAGTTCGTTTGTCCAAGTTTGAGTCCAAGGATCAAGAAGGAATTTTCGTTGGTTACTCAAATCAGTCCCATGCTTATAGAGTCTACAACAAAGCCAATGGAAGAGTTGAAGAGACGAGCAATGTGAAGTTTGATGAAAATCATGAGTCCCTTGTTAGGCAAGACAGTGTTTGTGATCCAAGTGATGAAATTCCTCCTAAGGCCATAATAAGAATGGGTGTGGGTTTCCACCTCCCCATTGAGGATCCCCTTGTGGACGAAGGAGAAGGACCAAGCTCTACTCAAGTGGAGCCCTCACTCTCACAAAATCATCTTGCTTATCAAGGACGTACTATTTTGGCACAAGCTACCTCAAGCTCTTCCGAAGCTTCCCATGCTCATGACTCTCCAAGCTCCAAAGATCAAGCTCTTCATCAACAACATCAACCTCCCCAAGATGGGTCTCCTTCTCAAGGCACCTCCCAAGGGCAAGCTCTTCATCAACTACATCAACCTCCCCAAGATGGGGCTCCTCCTCAAGGTCACCGCTCTCCTCAAGGTCAAGCTCATCAAGATCAAGGGCAAGCCAATGATACTCAAGGCTCTACTCCAAATGATGACTCCCCCGAAGTGGAGATTGATGAAGATGATCCTCATGTTTGTGCTTATAGTCAAGGCGGGGGCTCCAATGGTGGCAATGACCAAGTGGTTGCTCAAGAATCCCGTGTTGAAGCACAAGCCCGCCGTCAAGCCTCTCGTCTCGCCAAGCTCATTCGAGATGGCCATATCCTTGATAATGTTTATGGATATTTCAATAAAGGTTCCACTACTAGGAGGCAACTAGCCTCCTTTAGCTCTCACCATGCTTTTATCTCTCTTGTGGAACCACAGAAAGTTTTCGAGGTTCTTGAAGATGATGATTGGCTTGATGCTATGAATGAAGAACTTCACAACTTCAAGAGGAACAATGTTTGGACATTGGTTGAGCGGCCCAAAGATTGTCAAAACATCATTGGAACCAAGTGGGGTTTCAAGAACAAGTGTGATGTGAATGGAATTGTCGTGCGCAACAAGGCAAGGTTAGTTACCCAAGGATACTCACAAGTTGAGGGCATCGACTACGATGAGACTTATGCCCCCGTTGCTCGCCTTGAATCCATTCGTATGCTTCTTGCCTTTGCTACTCATCATAACTTCAAGTTGCATCAAATGGATGTTAAGAGTGCTTTTCTTAATGGTCCTTTGAAAGAGTTGGTATACGTCAACCAACCTCCGGGCTTTGAGGATCCACTTTTCCTGAACCATGTCTACAAGCTCAATAAGGCACTCTATGGTCTCAAACAAGCCCCACATGCGTGGTATTATTTCCTTAGGGATCTCTTGTTAGACCGTGGCTTCGAAGTGGGACTCATTGATCCCACTCTTTTTACTAAGAAAGTTGGAGGCCACTTGTTCGTATGCCAAATCTATGTTGATGATATTATCTTTGGGTCCATTAACAAAACTTTTAATGAGGATTTTGCCAATCTCATGGCCGATCGCTTCGAGATGTCCATGATGGGGGAGTTAAAGTTTTTCCTTGGGTTTGAAGTCAAGCAATTGACGAAAGGGAATTTCTCAACCAAGCCAAATACATCCAAGACATGCTCAAGAAGTTCAAGTTTGATCAAGTCAAAGGTGCCAAGACTCCCATGCCAACTAAGGTTAATCTTGATCTCGATCCCAAGGGTAAGGATCTGGATCAAAAACTCTATCGCTCTATGATTGGTTCTTTGCTCTATCTTTGTGCATCCCGACCGGATATTATGTTGAGTGTGGGTATGTGTGCAAGATTCCAAGCCGCACCAAAATAAATCCACATGGTGGCGGTCAAGAGAATCTTTCGATATTTGGTTCATACCCCAAACTTTTGGTTGTGGTACCCCAAGGGAGCCATCTTTGATCTTATTGGATACACGAACTCGGATTGGGCTGGTGACAAAGTGGGAAGAAAGTCAACCTCTGGAGCCTGTCAATTTCTTGGAAGATCTTTGGTGTGTTGGTCCTCGAAGAAGCAAAACTGTATGTCTATGTCCACTGCCGAAGCTGAGTAGATCTCCGCCACAAGTTGTTGTGCTCAATTGCTATGGATGAAGCAAACTTTGAAGGAGATCAGACTATCTTTTGACAAGGTGCCTCTTCTTTGTGACAATGAGAGTGCCATTGCTATTGCTCACAATCCCGTGCAACACAACCGGACTAAGCACATTGAGATCCGTCATCATTTCATTCGGGGCCATGTTGCTAGAGGAGACATTTCTTTGGAGTATGTTCCTACCAAGGCAAATCTTGCGGATCTATTCATGAAGCCTCTTGATGAAGCAAGGTTCCGAAAGTTCAGGCATGAGCTAAATATCATTGATTCGGGCAATGTTGCTTGAGTATCTTGCACACCTACCTGTGTCTCAATGTGTATCTTGTTTGGATGTAGGCATGGATTTAGGGGGAGTGTAGTTCCTCTTATGAATGAACAATATCCCTATTATACGCACATTAAAGTTTTCATACTCTATAGTCTCTAGAGGAGACAATTGAGCTTCATGATGAGTGTTGGTAATGAACCCAAAATATATCTTCGCGGTGTCAAGCAATTTACTCTTATATAAGGTGGCCTTGGACACCGACCCGTTTTTGTTTTTTGTCTTGTTTTTATTTTGAGTGTTTGATCTTTTTGTGTTTTTCTTGGTTTTTGTTGGCTTTGGTTCTTCACAGTTTGAGCTCTCTATCCCAGGCCTTTCATTTCCTCAAGCCATATCTATTCCCTGCACAAGTTCTTCCTTGATTTCTTCCAAACCTGAGAAAGTTTTTCTGGCGTCACCGGAACTTCCGGTCAGCTGCCGGAACTTCCGGTCAGCTCGTTGTTCGTAGGAACCACCTGCTGACCTGGAATTTTTTAGCCTGTCCCGGAACTTCCGGTGAGGCTCTCTATCCTATATAAAGTGGGCCCTGGGGAAAACGGGATCTTCTTCCCTTTTCCCCCAAGACCCATCTTCTATTTAGAGCAGCCGTCGACAAGGATTTCTCCGCGAAGGAGCTCCGGCCCCTTCGTATCCGGCCACCCCTCCTCAGATCTGCTCCGTGGGAACCTTCCCCACCTCGATCTCCCGCCATGGACTCCGGTATTTGCCCTCAAATCCCTCCATTAATGGAGATCTAGCTCTCTCACCATTTCTTGAGTTAGGGCTACCCTTGTCTAGGCTAGTTCTTTGGCTAGAACTTGTTGCGAGATCTTGGTAGGCCTAGGGTATCATGCTAGGGTAGATTGGTCCAATACATTCTTGAAAATCTTGTACTTGTGGCTTGTAGATCTAGATCTATTGAACTTGCAGTTTAAACCGCCAGTTCGTGGTCTCACCGAAACTTCCGGTGAGCCACGACCGGAACTTCCGGTGGACCATTTTCACCGGAAGTTCTGGCGCTTCAGCGGAAGTTCCAGCAACAGTAATTTTTTTCCTGACTGTATTTTTCCAATCTCCTTTTGTTCCCTCTTTCGAACTTGTGCACTTACCCCACCTTCCCTCCTATTATTTTTGTTTCTTCTTAGGGCAAGGTGGTTCCCGCAAAGGCAAGCGTCTACGTCGACCATCCTCCGATATTGCTCCTGAGATCGATGAAGATGACGTTGAGGTGGTGCGTCCATCCACTCAGACCAACCGTCAGAAGGTTGCTGCTGTTGAAGGGAAGAGGCTTGTTCTTGCCTCTCAGAAGGCCACTGCTGCTGGGCCTGACAAATCCAAGGCCAAGATTTCCAAATGGACTCAGAAGGCCTACTCTAAATTTAGGTGTAAGTATCCCTACCCTATTCCTCGTGACCGTCTCTGCTTGGATCGCCTTTTCCACAACTGTCGTTGGGAACAAATCTTTGCTGAAATCTATGCTACCAAGACTAGGTTTATGGTTTCTCCTCAGAAGTACATCAATGTGGCTCACATGGAAGAGAAACATGCATACTTTAGCGAGGCTCTCGATATTTGCAGGAGGTTTGGGCTGATTCCTCTCATGGAGCACCGTCAGAACTTTGATGAAGGTGTAATTGCTCAGTTTTACACAACTCTTCACCTAAACATGAGTTCCTCTACTGAAGATGTGATGAAGTGGATGACTAATGGTGTGCTGCTTACTGCTAATTGGTCCGAGTTTGCTGAGCTCCTTGGCTATCCCATTCAGCCTGGCAAAGGGGCAAATGATTGGCGTGTTCATACCGCCCAAGTTGTTGATCCTGAGGTCCTGGAGCCTCTCTACATTGAAGGATGGGGCACTGTTGGCTTTGTGAATCATCTGCTGCCAGTTTATGACATCATGCACAGGGTGTACTTGAACACCATCTCTCCCAAGGCTGGCAACTTTGATCAGTTTCATGCCTGTCAGGTTGATCTCATGCATCAGACTTATCTTCGCCGTGATTCTGACGGGCCAATGGATGGCATGCACTTTATTTACACTGAGATGTGGCAAGCTATCATTGACAAGCGCTCTTGCCCCTATGCTCCCTATATTCAGACTCTCATCAATCACAAGTGGCTTGAGGTGACTGGTACTCGTTTCCCTGAAACCAACATCACCATTCATGAGGAGAAGCTGCGTGTGAGCAAACACAACAAGCCCATTCTCAATAAGAAAAGGAAGACGCTCTCCAGAAGGCTCGTGATTAAGCTGGCGGTCCCTCCTTTGCTCCCGGTGGCTCCAGTGCTGGTGGTCATTCTCTCCAGAGGCAACCATCTTGGGCAAAGAAGCTGCTTGGAAAGGTGAAGAAGACTTTCTGCTTTCTCCAGAACCGTGAGTATCAGGCTTATGTCGATCAGCAACACAGTGTTCAGCGTCAGAAGGCCATCATGACTGCTCTCAACATACCTTGCTCTCCTGTCACTAGCTCTATCACTGCTCCCAGGGATGACTGGGTTCACGACAACTGCGTTGGTCTGAGGATGAATCTGAGGAGGAAGTCACTGGTCCGCCGCCTGCGTGGGATGCTTGGGTCCCTGAGCCCGGTCCTCCTCCCTTTCATGGTTGGGGCGATTAGAGTGATTTTTTCTTCCTTTTTGGTGTCTTGATGCCAAAGGGGGAGAAAGATGTCTATTAGGTTGTCTACGGGGATTTGCATGGGTTGAGTCGCGATCTTGTTCTTGCCTTTGATCTTTTCTAGCTCGCGAACTCTCTTGTTTATTTGTGTGCTTGTGGACCATGTTATGTATGAGACTATGTGGTATGTTATGCAATGCCTAGTGTGTGGTATTCTTGTTGTCATCTTATGGGCATGTGCATGTGGTGGTGGAGCCTTATAGCTCTTATTGTTATTATTACTCTTATTGTCTCCACCACGTTTGGTTGGTGCCTGGTATGATCTCTATCCTTACTTATACCTTCCACTTGTGATATCTTTGCAATTGGAAGGGGGAGCCTCCTTGTATGTGTGCCAGTCTTGTCCTTAGAGCCTTTTCGCTACCTTGCACACATATAGGGTGAGCTCATTCCATCCATTGCAAAGATTGCTTCTATCTTATGCAAATCTTTGGGATTGTCTTCAAACACCAAATATGGGGAGATTGAAAGGACTATATTTTCCCATGCTATTTTGGTGATAATGAGAATCCCATTTGTGATCTAACCATGTGCTTGAGTTTCAGGAAAAATGCTTTTGTTGTTTCCTTAAACTGTGTGGATGCTCTCTTTGGGATCTCGTGAAGACGGCGGCCTGTAGTTTCCTTCCAGTTTCTCTCTTTTTGTTGCTTTAGGTCACCATACTATTAAGAGTGGGTCCATCTCGGAAGGCTGTGGGAAATCACTTGTTCTTGCACAAACCCCATATGCACCGCCACAGCCATCCTACTCTTCCGTGAGAGAGCGAGTTTCTGATCTGCTGGAGCCCTTTTTGTCTGATCAGAACTTCCAGCCAGGCGTCGAAAGTTCCGCTCAGGACTTTTCTGCAGGAAGATCTGGCCTTTGTTTCGATCCAACTTCCACTGGAACTTCCGGTGATCTCCCAAAACTCTCTGTTTTGGTATGCTCTATTTGCCGGAAGTTCCACCAGAAGTTGCACCGGAAGTTTTCCTGCCAGAAAGTTCCTGAGCAGAACTTCCGCCCAGGCACCGGAACTTCTGGTCAGACTTGCTTCGTGACCCAGAAGTTCCGCCCCTAGTTCCGCTCCAAGTTCCGCTGAAGGGTCAGTACCCTTCTGTATGAAGTGGTATATTTGCCGGAACTTCCAGTTAGTTTGACCGGAACTTCCGGTCGAGCTTTTGGAGCGGGCGTCAACGGGCTGATGACCGTTGGAGCCTTGCTGGGCAGAACTTCTGGCCCCTCACCGAAAGTTCTGGTGATGTCGCGGTGGCTATAACGGTTCAGCGTGGAGGGGGCCTATTTAAGGCGCCCTCCTTCTTCCTCCCACCTACTTAGAATATTTTTCACTCTCTCTTCCGTTAATGCTTGAGCTTGACCTTACTAGATCTCCTTCCCTAGCCACTCAAGTCACTTGATCTTATGAGAGGTGAGGGAGGTGTAGGGTTTCGTAGCATGGAAAACAAAAAAATTCTACCGCATACAAACAAACAAGCCAAGATCTATCTACTAGATTGTAGCAACGAGTCGATGGAATAACTCACCCTCGAAGATTCCAAAGTGTTTAACGAGAGCGGATTCTCGTGGGTGATGTAGTCGTACTCTTGCCGATCTAGATCGCGTAGACGATCCTTCCGGCGCTGCGTTCCGGCAGCGCTTCCGCAGTCGGTCACACGTTCGGTACTCGACGAAGACCTTCCTCTCCCTTGTTCCAGCAGGCAGCGGAGGTTGTAGCACTCTCCTCGCGATTCCGGCAGCACAACGGCGTGGTACCAGAAGTAGAGGGGAGATCTCGCAGGGCTTCGCCTTAAGCCGGAGCGAGTATGGTGGACTATGAGAGAGATCCTCGGCGATCTAGGGTTTAGACACACCAAGGAGGAGGGTCTAGGGCCGGCGGCTAGGGCTTGGAGCAGCCCAAGTCGGCGTCTAGGGTTGCCCTAGGCGGCGGCGGCTATGGAGGGCGGCGGCTAGGGTTAGGGTTTAGAGGGGAGCAACTTGTGTGCTTGGAGGGGCAGCCCTGCCCCTCCTTATATAGGTGGGAGACGCCGGCCAAGGGGAGGGGAGTCCCTCCCCAACTCGGATCCCAAGTGGGCCGGCGGTGGAGGGGAGGAACTCCTCCTCAAGTAGGTTTCCTACTTCCCCTCCACCTTCCAAAATAGCCGTTTGACTTTTCAAATTGGCGTTTGACTTTTCAAACTAGGATTTGATTAAACCCTTTATTTTGTTCAGCGATGACACCTAGTACATGATGCAATCATTCCAACTTGATATGACACATTCATGTACCCTTCCCCTCCGGAGTGCCAGACATTTCGGAACCTTCTAGAACATTCCCGATAAACACACGGAACCATTGTCCAACCCCGAAACAGGACTTTCCTTATATGAATCTTATTCTCCAGACCATTGCGGATATCCTCATGATATCCTGGATCCCATCCGAGACTCCGAACAACATTCGGTCTCTTACTCATCATTCCATAACTACTCAAACAACATTGAATACTTAAGTGTGTCTCCCTACGGTTCGTGAATTATGCGGACATGATCGAGACACTTCTCCGAACAATAACCAATAGAGGAATCTGGAAATTCATATGGCTTCCACATATTTCTACGATTACTTTGCGATCGAATGAACCACTTACATACGATACCAATTTCCCTTTGTCTCACGATAGTTTACTTATCCGAGGTTATGATCGTCGGTATCTCTGCATACCTAGTTCAACCTCGTTACTGATAAGTACTCTTTTCTCGTTCCCGTGATATGTGATCCCTTGTCAGCCAGTCACATGCTTGCAAGCTAATTGGATGACATTCCACCGAGAGGGCCCAGAGTATATCTATCTGTCATATGGATGAACAAATCCCACTCTTGATCCATGTGTCTCAACCAATACTTTCCGAACACTCAATGCCACCTTTATAGCCACCCAGTTACGGTGTGGTGTTTGATGTCATCAAAGCATCCTTCCGGTGAAGGTGATATGCATGGTCGAAGGAATTAGGTTACTATGTATCAGAAAGCATATAGCAATTGAACTATTAAAATGACTTGATCTTTATGCTACGCTTATCTATAGGAGTATGTCCACCATATCATTCTCCTAACGATATGATCTTGTTGTTAATAACATCTCAATGTTCATGATAGGGAAACCACAATCATTTATTAACCAACAAGCTAGTATTATAAAGAGGCTTTACTAGGGACTCTATTTAGTTTACAAATCACACAAGTATCAATGTTTCCTTGGTAATACTATTATAGCATGAATGTAAACATTTATCATAAACACAAAGATATAATAACAACTATATTTATTATTGCCTCTAGGGCATATCTCCAACAGGAGGGGTCCTAGATCTACACTTCCACCAAAGAAATTTTGATTTCCCCCACCTATACTTTGTGGATCTTGTTGCTTTTGGGTTTCTTGAAACCCTAGACGGTGTAGGGCATCCTCGGAGCTAAGGCTTATGTTGTAAAGCTCCGCGGTGTCATTGAGGGCCTCCAATTGAGTTGTGGAGCTTCCCCCTCAACCTTGTTGTAAAGGTTTCGGTTGGCACCTTCAAGGTCACCGGTTAGTGGATTGTGAGGCCTCCTTTGTGGGGGAGCTCACCGGAGAAGAAGGTGAGGCCTTTGTGGTGCTCGGGTGACCTTGTGTGGCCCCGACACCTCTCCAACAAAGACGTATCTCCTTGTGAGTGAACTACGGGAATTATATCTCCGTGTCCCCGCTCCGGTTACTTCGTTCCTTTCCTTTACTTCTTGTCCTTTACCGTTCTTGTGGTTGTTGTAAGTTTTCTTGCATTTAGGTTGTTCACCTAGTTACACATCTAGATAAGTTTCCTTATCGTTAAGCCTAAAAGTGTGAAACAAATTAAAATTTGGTAGTCGCCTATTCACCCCCTCTAGTCGTATCAAGTCGGTACTTTCATAAGGTAAAAGGTACTCACATCCTCCAGTGTGAGTGCTCGAAGTTATTTCCTTTAGGTTATGCAATTTTGTCTTTTTGTTTCCTGTTTTCACTAGTTAGTCTTAATGGAAAACAACAACAAAATTAGAGAGCTTTATAGTATCTATCTTGAGTTAGGACATGAAGTGTTTGAAGAGAAAATTAAAAAACTTATGGAGCTTTATTTGCATGCTAATAGCAATGTTATTAGTATGAATTCTTTGAACACCATTGTTGCTAATGCTATGGAAACGTCTAAGCTTGGGGAAGCTAGTTTTTATGAAAATGATCTTTTTAGTCCCCCAAGTTTGGAAGATAAGTATTCTATTGCTTATGATGATACCAAACCTCCCATATATGATGATTACAATGATGACTATGGTATTTTCAGTCCACCTACTATTGAGGAGAAAATTAATTATGATTACAATATGCCTCCTATATTTGATGATTATGGTGATGAGAATAATAATGATAGCTATTTTGTTGAATTTGTTCCCACTACAATTAATAAGAATGATTATGCTTATGTGGAGAGTAATAATTATTATATGCATGTGGCTCATGATAAGAATGTTTTATGTGATAGTTATATTGTTAATTTTATTCATGATGCTACTGAAAGTTATTGTGAGAGAAGGAAACATGGTTTTATGTATCTCAATAATATCAAGTTTCCCCTCTTTATGTTGAAAATCTTGAAGTTGCACTTGTTTTGCTTTCATATGCTTGTTGCTTTGTGCTTTCATGACTTGTTCCTTTACAAGATTATTATGCATAGGAAGTGGGTTAGACTTAAATGTGTTTTGAATTTGCTTCTTGATGCTCCCTTTTACTTCAATTCATATTTCTTATGTGAGCATCTTCTCAAACTATCAAGCCTAACTTAAAGGCGTTAAAGAAAAGTACTTGTTGGGAGATAACCCAAGAGTTTTCTTGAGTCTTGGAAGTTATTACTTCAGTAATGAACTCTCCTCGTCCTTTTTGTTTGCTTTTTGTGCCAAGAATGCTGTCTAATGAGAGGGAGGTAAGATTTGGGGAGTTGCTGTCCCAAAACAGATTTTTGTGCTCCACCGTAAAAACTCGTGAGAAATCTCTGTAGGTCGGATTGAGATGATATTTTCTTTATAAATCCCCCAGTATGTTAGATAACTTTCTTTAGTTCAACACTTTTTTATTTGAGCAATATAAGGTCTTTGAAAAAAATCGGTTTCTACCTGCTTGTCTATTTTGACATATTTCTACCATTATTTGCATTTGCTTCTTATTGATTCCCTTTTGGGTTCTTTTTGGGAAATTGATCTTTTTGAGGGAATTGCTACAGTAGCTTGTGTTTTTATTGAAAGTTTTTGCTTTCCAAAGCTAAACTAAAGGTCTATTATCTTTTGAATACACTAATGTTGCTAATGAAGATTGTGTGAAGTTTTGTATGAAGGAAAATAGTAAGTGTATAGAAAGAATGATGTAATGAGATTAAGAATGGACAAAAGCTCAATCTTGGGGATGCCACCCCGTGTCACCCCAATAAATATTCAAGAGTTACAAGCTTCAAAGCTTGGGAATGCCTTGGGAATCCCCTTCTTCATGAATAAAAATCTCAGGTCTTTCTAGACACTTCGTTTTTATTGTTTCATGCACTGTTGTGTTGTTCTTGGAGTGTATTTGTTTTTGTTTTTAGTTTTCTTTTGCTTAGTTTGCTTGGTTAAGTTGGTTGGATCACAACACACTTCTTTTGGAGAAGAGTAGAAAGTTTCATGCTTTAGTGGTACAAAAGGGAGCTTGCTTTGACAGTGACTTAGACTTTAGCATGTCATTCTAGGTGTTGTTTTGACCTTATGCTTAGTGATTATTGATGTAGCATGACTTGTTACAAACAATTAGGATTGCTTAATGTGCCTTGAAAGAGTCATGCGTTGTCTAGCATGCAAAAACATAGTATTGCGGTATTCTCCTTTGATGCTTTGTTTGGATTGACTTGGCACATGCTCACACCATGTTATGACTATGAAAAAGTCACCATAGCCTCTATGATCATTTAGTACTTGACTTGTAGTACCACTTTATGCTTTGATTAGTAATGTTTTGTCGCTCTGCATGATTATGGCCATTATTGCTCTCTTAGTTGGTCGCTCCCAGTCTTTTGCTAGCCTCCACTTGTATGAGTAAGCTCTACTCATGCATCCAACTCCCAAGAAACCAAGTTATTCCAAAGTGTTCACTATAAATTCCTATGCATTGTGTGTTACACCATTCCAAGTATATTCTTGTTTTTATCTATCTTCCAATTACAAAATCTGTTTGTTATGTGAAAAATTAGTGATTAAAGCTCTCATGAACTTGATGGCACACTTTATTTTTTCTTTCCCCTAAATAAACTTGAACCATTGTGTCATCAATGTTGTATATGCTTCCACTTATACATTGGAATTATCAGAACCGTGCTGTCACGGGGAACGCTTTCAACATTATACTTATACTTTGTACACAGTTGATATCATGCTCTTTTGTCTATGGATGTCGTCGGTGTGAAATAAAAGGGGAGCTTGTAAGTCCATGGAGCTATGTATGTGTGTTAGAGAAATGCCTGGGCCGCTATCCTAATCCATGCCTAATCATGGTGTAAACTTGCAGCATCACCATAATGAGCAATCTGTGAAGCATCCTCAATAAAAACCTATGCAAATAGCAAATAAAAAGATCGCTAAGATGCTCATTGTCTACTTGCCTTGTCATTTTGGTTATGAGATAGCTCATGTACCATGTGCAAGGGGTACCCGTTAACGTCTCTCTATGATACACATGTACTTACTATGACAAGAACTTACATGTGACTAAAGTTGAGTAGCATGAGGAGAAGCCCTCGTATTCAAGGGACATGAGATTGCCAACTTATACTTTGTCAAGCATATACTCCATATTTTGTTTATTTTAACCTTAATAACTTCAAGATGCTTATGATAGGGGCAATGGGAGCTGAAAGCTAACAAGTACCATAATTTTTGGAAGCTCTTTATGAGACTTGAAATCCCTGCTTCCCTTTTATGAAGGTGTAGGGTTTCGTAGCATGGAAAACAAAAAAATTCTACCGCATACAAACAAACAAGCCAAGACCTATCTACTAGATTGTAGCAACGAGTCGATAGAATAACTCACCCTCGAAGATTCCAAAGTGTTTAACGAGAGCGGATTCTCGTGGGTGATGTAGTCGTACTCTTCCTGATCTCAAGATCGCGTAGACGATCCTTCCGGCGCTGCGTTCCGGCAGCGCTCCCGCAGTCGGTCACACGTTCGGTACTCGACGAAGACCTTCCTCTCCCTTGTTCCAGCAGGCAGCGGAGGTTGTAGCACTCTCCTCGCGATTCCGGCAGCACAACGGCGTGGTACCGGAAGTAGAGGGGAGATCTCGCAGGGCTTCGCCTTAAGCCGGAGCGAGTATGGTGGATTATGATAGAGCTCCTCGGCGATCTAGGGTTTAGACACACCAAGGAGGAAGTGCTAGAACCGGCGGCTAGGGCTTGGGGCAGCCCAAGTCGGCGGCTAGGGCAACCCTAGGAGGCGGCGGCGGCAGCTGCAGGAGGTGGTGGCGCCAAGCTAGGGTTTGGGGCAGGGAACTTGTGTGCTAGGAGGGGCAGCCCTGCCCCTCCCTTTATAGGTGGGAGGTGCGGCCAAGGGGAGGGGAGTCCCTCCCGAACTAGGCTTGGAGGTGGGCCGCCAGTTGGAGGAGGGAACTCCTCCCCAACTCGGTTTCCACCTCTCCTCCTCTTTCCAAAAACTGCCGTTTGACTTTTCAAACTAGCTGTTTGACTTTTCAAACTAGGATTTGAATAAACCCTTTATTTTGGACAGCGATGACACTTAGTACATGATGCAATCATTCCAACTTGTAATGACACATTCATGTACCCTTCCCCCCCGGAGTGCCGGACATTCCGGAACCTTCTAGAACATTCCCGATGAAAACACCGGAACCATTCTCCAACTCCGAAACAGAACTTTCCTTATATGAATCTTATTCTCCGGACCATTCCGGATCTCCTCGTGATATCCCGAATCCCATTCGAGACTCCGAACAACATTCAGTCTCTTTCTCATCATTCCATAACTACTCAAACAACGTCGAATCCTTAAGTGTGTCTCCCTACGGTTCGTGAATTATGCGGACATGATCGAGACACTTCTCCGAACAATAACCAATAGAGGAATCTGGAAATTCATATGGCTCCCACATATTTCTACGATTACTTTGCGATCGAATGAACCATTTACATATGACATCAATTTCCCTTTGTCTCACGATAGTTTACTTATCCGAGGTTATGATCGTCGGTATCTCTGCATACCTAGTTCAACCTCGTTACCAATAAGTACTCTTTTCTCGTTCCCGTGATATGTGATCCCTTGTGAGCCAGTCACATGCTTGCAAGCTAATTGGATGACATTTCACCGAGAGGGCCCAGAGTATATCTATCCGTCATATGGATGGACAAATCCCACTCTTGATCCATGTGTTTCAACCCGAACACTCAATGCCACCTTTATAGCCACCCAGTTACGGTGTGGTGTTTGATGTCATCAAAGCATCCATCCGGTAAAGGTGATATGCATGATCTCATGGTCGAAGGAATTAGATTACTATGTATCAGAAAGCATATAGCAATTGAACTATTAAAATGACTTGATCTTTATGCTACGCTTATCTATAGGAGTATGTCCACCATATCATTCTCCTAACGATATGATCTTGTTGTTAATAACATCTCAATGTTCATGATAGAGAAACCACAATCATTTATTAACCAACAAGCTAGTATTATATAGAGGCTTTACTAGGGACTTCAAATTAAGTTTACAAATCACACAAGTATTAATGTTTCCTTATTAATACTATTATAGCATGAATGTAAACATTTATCATAAACACAAAGATATAATAATAACTACATTTATTATTGCCTCTAGGGCATATCTCCAACAGTATCCCACTTGCACTAGAGTCATCTAATCTAGATTACATGGTAATATACCGAACACCCATGGCAGTTTGGTGCTGGTCATGTTTTGCCCTCGGGAGAGGTTTAGTCAATGGATCCGCCACATTCAGATCTGTGTGTACTTTGCAAATCTTTATATCCCCATCTTGGATATGTTCTCGAATAGCGTGAAAACGTAGCTTGATGTGCTTCAGCTTCTTGTGTGACCTTGGTTCTTGCGCATTGGCTATGGCGCCCATGTTATCACAATAGATAGACATTGGGTCCAGCGCACTAGGAACCACACCCAGCTCTGTAATGAACTCTTTCATCCATATCGCTTCTTGTGAAGCCTCCGAAGCAGCCATGTATTCCGATTCAGTTGAAGATCTCGCCACAACGCTTTGCTTTGCACTCCTCCAGCTAACTACTGCACCATTCAAAATAAATACGTATCCAGATTGTGATTTACAATCATCCGGATCGGTGTTCCAACTAGCATCAGTGTAACCATTAACAACGAGTTGTTCATCACCTCCATAAGAAAGAACCATATCCTTAGTTCTTCTCAAGTACTTAAGGATGTTTTTGACCGCTGTCCAATGATCCACTCCTGGATCACTTTGATATCTGCTAGTTAAACTAACAGCATATGCAATGTCGGGTCTAGTACATAGCATGGCATACATTAGAGATCCTATGGCTGAGGCATAGGGAGTTTTACTCATCCTTTCTCTATCTTCTGCCGATGTCGGACTTTGAGTTTTACTCAAGGTCGTATTGGGCAACATGGGCAAGAACCCTTTCTTGCTATCTTCCATTCCAAACCTCTTTAGAACTTTGTCCAAATATGTACTTTGTGACAATGATATTTGGCGTTTTGATCTATCTCTATAAATCTTTATGCCTAATATGTAAGCTGCTTCGCCAAGATCCTTCATTGAAAAACTATTATTCAAATATTCCTTGACACTATTAAGAAGGTCTACATCATTCCCAATCAACAATATGTCATCCACATATAGTATTAAGAATGCTACAGAGCTCCCACTCACTTTCTTGTAAATACAAGCTTCTCCATAAGTTTGTATAAAACCAAAACTTTTGATCACCTTATCAAAACGTTGATTCCAACTTCGGGATGCTTGCTTCAATCCATAGATGGACCGTTGAAGTTTGCATACCTTGTTAGCATCTTTAGGATCGACAAAACCTTTGGGTTGCATCATATACAACTCTTCATCAATGTCTCCATTGAGGAATGCTGTTTTGACATCCATCTGCCATATCTCATAATCATAATATGCAGCGATTGCTAACATAATCCTCACAGACTTTAGCTTTGCTACTGGTGAGAAAGTCTCATCGTAGTCAACTCCTTGAATTTGTCGAAACCCTTTTGCGACAAGTCGAGCTTTATAGACAGTAACATTACCATCAGCATCTGTTTTCTTCTTGAAAATCCATTTGTTCTCGACAGCCTTCCGGCCATCCGGTAAGTCCACCAAAGTCCATACTTGGTTTTCGTACATGGATCCAATATCGGATTTCATGGCTTCTTGCCATTTATTGGAATCTGGGCTCATCATCGCTTCCTCATATGTCTCAGGGTCATCGGTGTTGTCCACCAACATGACACTCATAACGGGATCATACCAATCTGGAGTGGTACGAGTTCTCGTTGACCTCCGAGGCTCTGTAGCAACTTTAACCGAAGTTTCATGATCATCATCATTAGCTTCCTCTCTTATTGGTGCAGGCACCACAGGAACTTCTTCCGGTGCTGCGCTACTCGCAATTTCGAGAGAAGGTTCGACAACCTCGTCAAGTTCTACTTTCCTTCCAGTCACTTCTTTCGAGAGAAATTCCTTCTCTAGAAAGGATCCATTCTTGGCAACGAAGATTTTGCCTTCGGATCTATGATAGAAGGTATACCCAATAGTTTCCTTCGGGTATCCTATGAAGACGCATTTTTCCGCTTTGGGTTCAAGCTTGTCCGGCTGTAACTTCTTTACATAGGCTTCGCATCCCCAAACTTTAAGGAACGACAATCTAGGTTTCTTCCCAAACCATAATTCATACGGTGTCATTTCAACGGATTTAGACGGTGCCCTATTTAAAGTGAATGCGGCTGTTTCTAATGCATAACCCCAAAATGATAGCGGTAAATCTGTAAGTGACATCATAGAACGAACCATATCTAAGAGAGTTCGATTACGACGTTCGGACACACCATTACGCTGTGGTGTTCCCGGCGGTGTCAACTGCGAAAGTATTCCGCATTTCTTCAAATGCTCACCAAACTCGTAACTTAGATATTCACCTCCACGATCAGAACGTAGAAATTTAATCTTCTTGTTACGTTGATTCTCTACCTCACTTTGAAATTCCTTAAACTTCTCGAAAGTTTCGGACTTATGTTTCATGAAATAGATATACCCATATCTACTCAAGTCTTTCGTGAAGGTAAGAACATAACGATAACCACCGCGCGATGCTACACTCATTGGACCACACACATCGGTATGTATGATTTCCAATAAGTCCGTAGCTCGCTCCATCATACCAGAAAATGGAGTCTTAGTCATTTTACCCATCAGACATGCTTCGCATCTATCAAGTGATTCGAAATCAAGTGATTCAAGAAGTTCATCGGAATGGAGTTTCTTCATACGCTTCACTCCAATGTGACCAAGACGACAGTGCCACATATAGGTCGAGTTATCGCTCGATTTCAAACGTTTAGCCTCAATGTTATTAATATGTGTATTTCCACTATCGAGATTCAACAAGAATAGACCATCTATCAAAGGTGCATGTGCATAAAACATATTACTCATATAAATCGAACAACCATTATTCTCGGACTTAAACAAGTAACCGTCTCGCAATAAACAAGATCCTGATATAATGTTCATGCTCAACGCAGGCACCAAATAACAATTATTTAAGTATAAAACTAATACCGATGGTAGATGAAGGGGTAGCGTGCCGACCGCGATCACATCAACCTTTGATCCGTTTCCCACGCGCATCGTCACCTTGTTCTTCGCTAGCTTCCGTTTATTCTGCAGCACCTGTTTCGAGTTACAAATATGAGCAACCGAACCAGTATCAAATACCCAGGCACTACTACGAGTACTAGTGAGATACACATCAATAACATGTATATCAGATATACCTTTCTTCTTGATGTTGCCGTTCTTCAAATCCGCCAAGTACTTTGGGCAATTCCGCTTCCAGTGACCTTCTCCCTTGTAGTAAAAGCATTCAGTATTAGGCTTAGGTCCAGCCTTGGTCTTCTTCGTCGGCGTGGCAACTTTCTTACCACCCTTCTTGAAGTGTCCCTTCTGCTTAGACTTGCCTTTCTTGAATTTGGTGGTCTTATTGACCAACAACACTTGGTGCTCTTTCTTGATCTCCACTTCTGCAGATTTCAACATAGCAAACAGTTCTGGCAACTGCTTGTTCATGTTCTGCATGTTGTAGTTCATCACAAAGTTCTTGTAACTTGGTGGCAGTGATTGGAGGACACGGTAAATCCCTAAAGCATTAGGAATCACTATACCCAAGCTTTGAAGTTTGTTTGCGTGCCCAGACATCTTAAGCACATGCTCACTGACGGAGCTGCCCTCTTCCATCTTGTAGTTAAAGAACTTTTCAGAAGCCTCATAGCTTTCAATTGCCGCATGAGTCTCAAAAATCAATTTGAGATCCTCGACAATATCATATGGGTCTGAATTCTCAAACCTTTTCTGAAGCTCCGATTCTAAACCATACAAGATAACACACTGAACTATGGAGTACTGATTCTTCCGAGCGAGGTAAACATTCTTTACTTCATCGGTAGCATCAGCTGCAGGTGGGTCACCCAGCGGTGCATCCAACACATAGGTCAAATTACCAGCTGTGAGGACAATCCTCAAATTGCGGAACCAATCCGCGAAAAGTTGCTTCCATTGTTTTTCAACTTTTCTTTCTCTAGGAACGCATTAAAATTGATGGTAGGGGCTGCCATTGATCTACAACATATTTGCAATAGTTTAGACTAAGTTTATGACAAATTGAGTTCAAATTAATAATAAAATTAATCTAGGTGAACTCCCACTCAAAACAATATCCCTCACATTGTTTTAGTGATCACACGAACCAAATCCACCACATCAACACCGATCATCACGAGAGTTGATATAGTTTCAATGGCGAACAATCGACATGTTCATCATATCTACTATATGATTCATGCTTTACCTTTCGGTGATCCGTGTTCCGAGACCATGTCTGTACATGCTAGGCTCGTCAAGATCAAACCTTAGTTTCCGCATGAGCAAATCTGGCTTGCTCACGTTGTATACACTTGCGGAATCTAACACACCCGATCATCACGTGGTGCTTCGAAACAACAAGCTTTAGCAACGGTGCTAACTAAGGGTGAACACTTTATGACTTGAAATTCATGTGTATGAGGGATCATCCTATAATGCTACCGTCGTCTACTAAGCAATACAAGATGCATAAAGGATTAACATCACATGCAATTCATAATATGTGATATGATATGGCCTTTCTTCTTTGTGCTTCCGATCTCCATCTTCTAGCACGAACATGATCTCCGTCATCACCGGCATTGCATCAAGGTCAATGACGTTTCTTCATGGTTGTCGTCCACCGGCTTCAACTATTACAACTACTTTGAATAGACACGCGGGTCTTAACATAAATTAAAGACAACCATATCGCTCCTGCCGGTTGCCAACTTACAATAAGGAACATTGCATACATCAAATATAATCACAATCATGGCCATATCACATCACAGCACACCCCTGCAAAACAAAGGTAAACGCCTCTACTTTCTTTGCATGTTTTATGTGGTTTGGGGCTTTCAATAAGTGCCGTTCTAACTTACGAACAAGAACCACAACATTGATACTAGTATTGTTAATCACCCGTTGTAAATTGGATCTTAACTATGCTAGGAGAAACAGGCACCCGCAAAGCCACTTATGCAATACAAGTTGCATGTCAAGCGTGGAGCAAGTCTCATGAACGATGTCATGTAAGGTTAGCCCGGGCCGCTTCATCCCAACATACCGCAAGATGCAAAGTACACAAGAAGCAATCGACAATAAAAGCATCAACACCCACAATGACCATTGTGTTCTACCCGTGCAACAGATCTACATATAGACACGGCTCTGATACCACTGTAGGGTTTCGTAGCATGGAAAACAAAAAATTTCTACCGCATACAAACAAACAAGCCAAGATCTATCTACTAGATTGCAGCAACGAGTCGATAGAATAACTCACCCTCAAATATTCCAAAGTGTTTAACGAGAGCGGATTCTCGTGGGTGATGTAGTCGTACTCTTCCTCATCTCAAGATCGCGTAGACGATCCTTCCGGCGCTGCGTTCCGGCAGCGCTCCCGCAGTCGGTCACACGTTCGGTACTCGATGAAGACCTTCCTCTCCCTTGTTCTAGCAGGCAGCGGAGGTTGTAGCACTCTCCTCGCGATTCCGGCAGCACAACGGCGTGGTACCGGAAGTAGAGGGGAGATCTCGCAGGGCTTCGCCTTAAGCCGGAGCGAGTATGGTGGATTATGAGAGAGCTCCTCGGCGATCTAGGGTTTAGACACACCAAGGAGGAGGTGCTAGAGCCGGCGGCTAGGGCTTGGGGCAGCCCAAGTCGGCGGCTAGGGCAACCCTAGGAGGCGGCGGCAGCTGCAGGAGGTGGTGGCGCCAAGCTAGGGTTTGGGGCAGGGAACTTGTGTGCTAGGAGGGGCAGCCCTGCCCCTCCCTTTATAGGTGGGAGGTGCGGCCAAGGTGAGGGGAGTCCCTCCCCAACTCGGCTTGGAGGTGGGCCGCCGGTTGGAGGAGGGAACTCCTCCCCAACTCGGTTTCCACCTCTCCTCCTCTTTCCAAAAACTGCCGTTTGACTTTTCAAACTAGCCGTTTGAGTTTTCAAACTAGGATTTGAATAAACCCTTTATTTTGGACAGCGATGACACTTAGTACATGATGCAATCATTCCAACTTGTAATGACACATTCATGTACCCTTCCCCCCCGGAGTGCCGGACATTCCGGAACCTTCTAGAACATTCCCGATGAAAACACCGGAACCATTCTCCAACTCCGAAACAGAACTTTCCTTATATGAATCTTATTCTCCGGACCATTCCGGATCTCCTCGTGATATCCCGAATCCCATTCGAGACTCCGAACAACATTCGGTCTCTTTCTCATCATTCCATAACTACTCAAACAACGTTGAATCCTTAAGTGTGTCTCCCTACGGTTCGTGAATTATGCGGACATGATCGAGACACTTCTCCGAACAATAACCAATAGAGGAATCTGGAAATTCATATGGCTCCCACATATTTCTACGATTACTTTGCGATCGAATGAACCATTTACATATGACATCAATTTCCCTTTGTCTCACGATAGTTTACTTATCCGAGGTTATGATCGTCGGTATCTCTGCATACCTAGTTCAACCTCGTTACCAATAAGTACTCTTTTCTCGTTCCCGTGATATGTGATCCCTTGTGAGCCAGTCACATGCTTGCAAGCTAATTGGATGACATTTCACCGAGAGGGCCCAGAGTATATCTATCCGTCATATGGATGGACAAATCCCACTCTTGATCCATGTGTTTCAACCCGAACACTCAATGCCACCTTTATAGCCACCCAGTTACGGTGTGGTGTTTGATGTCATCAAAGCATCCATCCGGTAAAGGTGATATGCATGATCTCATGGTCGAAGGAATTAGATTACTATGTATCAGAAAGCATATAGCAATTGAACTATTAAAATGACTTGATCTTTATGCTACGCTTATCTATAGGAGTATGTCCACCATATCATTCTCCTAACGATATGATCTTGTTGTTAATAACATCTCAATGTTCATGATAGAGAAACCACAATCATCTATTAACCAACAAGCTAGTATTATATAGAGGCTTTACTAGGGACTTCAAATTAAGTTTACAAATCACACAAGTATTAATGTTTCCTTGTTAATACTATTATAGCATGAATGTAAACATTTATCATAAACACAAAGATATAATAATAACTACATTTATTATTGCCTCTAGGGCATATCTCCAACAGAAGGGCCTTTATTCCACCATTATATTGAGTCTCCACCTTCTATCCTTAGGCACAAATTAAGAGAGCATAGTTGCCATTCTTTGTTCTATGTGCATTGTCCCAAAACTTATTGATTGATGCATATTATTGATATTGCTTGTTCTTGAACTATTTGTATCTAGTCACTCTTATGAACTTTGAAGGTGTCCTATACGTTTATGTTTTGCTACTCCATGAGGGACAAACTGAATGCCACTATGTTACGTTTTCTATATGTGAAACAAACAAATGTCTTTCAATGCATTGTTATTCATGAACCTTTATTTGTATCCTTTCATGTTGCAACATAGTTGCTATGTCTTATTGTTAGAACTTTCTCTTTCATGCTCATGTTTAGAGTTCTTTGATCCCAGCTTTCAATGCTTGCAAATGGTTTGATCTTGATTTTGATGGTGCATGTCACCTCAAAAATTATTCTTTTTATCACTTACCTACTCGAGGACGACCAGGAGTTAAGCTTGGGGATGCTTGATACGTCATAAACGTATCTATAATTTTTGATGTTCCATGCTTGTTTAGTATCTACTTTGCTTTGCTTTGTCTACACTTTGAGGTGTTTTTATATGTTTTCTGGTACTAACCTATTAACAAGACGCCACAGTGCCAATTGCTTGTTTCCTTCTATTTTGGTTCCAGAAAGGCAGAAAATCAATATTCTCGGAATTGGACGAGACAAAAGCCAAAGTCATTATTTTCCCGAAGCAACACGGAACCATGAAGCAGAGTTGGAGGAGGACACCAGGGTGGCCGCACCCCCTAGGCGCGGGCCAGCCCTAGTGGCGCGCACAGGGGTGTGGGCCCCTGGACCTCCACCGACCTTGCCTCCAGCGCCTATAAGAAGCCCCCAGGGAGAAAACCCTAAAGCATCCATAAGAAATCCACGAAAACCTCTGTAGCGCTGCCGCCACCAAAGGGGAGATTCAGAGGACAAAATTTCTTTGTTCTGGCACCCTGCAGGGATAGGGAAGTGCCCCCGGAGCCATCTCCTTCGATCTCCACCACCATCTCCATTGTCGTTGCTGATTCCCATGATGAGGAGGGAGTAGTTCTTCCTCATGGCTAAGGGCTCTACCGGTAGCTATGTGTTCATGTCTCTCTCTATGCATGAACTTGTTGTGGTCATGAGCTTTGTAATCAGGTAGATCTACCTTGCTGCTCAAGTGCTTCAATAGATCTCTGCTCTCCCCATGTGTGTGAAAGTGACAGCGTGCACGCCATGGTGGCACTTAAGCTAGAGTCTACATAAATACTCATCGTGCTTTAATAGATCTATGATTTTCCCCACGTGTGTGACAGTGACAATGTGCACGCCGTGTGTGGCACTTAAGCTAGATTACATATATATTCATGAGTTATATTTTGAGTTGGTTATCTCTATGAAATTGCGGTGTTTGTTGGAACCATCTAGCGCTCAAGGCGACAGTGTGGGGTTATTTAGATGGGGAAGGCAAACTTTGAGGAGTGTTGTTATAGCCCTATCATGGATTAGAGTGTCCAACAGGAGAGTAGTTAAGAGTAGTATCATTAAGAGAAGATATTTATATGAGAGAGTGTTCACTAGTAAAAGTATGATCCCTAGGCCTTGTTTCTAAACATTGAAACACCGTTTGCATCTAGATCTGTTGCATGTTTGCTTGCTTCCATCCTTTTGCCTTTAGTATTTACCTCACCGTCAAGCTATTTTTTGGCACTCACACATGTTCCCCCACGCCAACAACAAGTCAGAAGCTATTTTCTGGCACCGTTACCGCTTGTATTTCACTATCTCTTCGCCAAACTAGTGCACCTATACAGCTGACAAGTGTATTGCGTGTGTTGGGGACACAAGAAACTTGTATCTTGATTGTAGGGTTGCTTGAGAGGGACACCTTTGACCACTTCCTCCCTGAGTTTGATAAACCTTGGGTACTCCACTTAAGGGAAACTTGCTACTGTTCTACAAACCACTGCACTTGGAGGCCCAACAACTGTCTACAAGAATAGAAGTGCGTAGACATAACACGCTGTCACTTTCACACACGTGGGGAGAGCCGGAGATTGATTAAATACTTGAGTAGCAAAGTAGATCTACTTGATTACAAAGCTCATGATCTCAATAAGATAATGCATAGAGAGAGAGACGAACATATAGCTACCGGTAGATCCCTTAGCCTCGAGGAATAACTACTACCTCCTCATTATGGTAATCAGCAACGGCGATGGAGATGGTGGTGGAGATCGATGGAGATGGCTCCAGGGGCAATTCCCTGTCCTGGCAGGGTGCCGAAACAAAGACTTTTGTCCCCCGAATCTCCCCTTCGGTGGCGGCGGCATTGCGGAAGTTTTGGTGCATGTATGTCGATTCCTTTTAGGGTTTCTACATTAGAGGCTTTGTATAGGCGGAAGGGCAAGGTTGGTGGAGGGCCAGGGGGCCCACACATGTGGTGGCGCCACCAGAGGCTACCCACGCCAACATAGGGTGTGGCCGCCCTAGTGTCCCCCTCCGTCTCTGTTTCGTGTTTCCGTATTGTTCCAGGAAAAATAGGCAGATTGGCTTTTGTCCCGTCCAATTCTGAGAATATTCATTTTTTTAGCTTTTTTGAAACAAAAAACAGCAGAAAACAGGCAACTGGTACTGCGGCATCTTGGCAATAGGTTAGTTCTAGAAAATGTATAAAAATACATCGGTGTAGACAAAACATAAGAAAGTCGATACAAAACAAGCATGGAGCATAAAAAATTATAGATATGTTTACAACGTATCAAGCATCCCCAAGCTTAAC
The DNA here is from genome assembly GCA_916181665.1 of Avena sativa. Taxonomy (NCBI): domain Eukaryota; kingdom Viridiplantae; phylum Streptophyta; class Magnoliopsida; order Poales; family Poaceae; genus Avena; species Avena sativa. The sequence continues at coordinate 386,754,619 of OV702284.1, forward strand.
TTCTGCTCGTCCTCGAGTAGGTAAGCAATAAAAAGAATAATTTTTGAGGTGACATGCACCATCACAATCTTGATCAAAATATTTGCAAAGCATTGAAAGCTGGGATCAAAGTACTTTAAACATGAGCATGAAAGATGAAGTTCTAACAATAAGACATAGAAACTAAGTTGCAACATGAAAAGATACAAACACATGATCATGAATAACAATACATTGAAAGACGTTTGTTTTTTTCACATATAGAAAACATAACATAGTGGTATTCAGCTTGTCCCTCATGGAGTAGCAAAACATAAATGCATAGGACACCTTCAAAGTTCATAAGGGTGACTAGATACAAATAGTTCAAGAACAAGCATTATCATCATTATGAATCAATCAATAAGTTTTGGGACAATGCACATATAACTAAGAATGACAACTATGCTCTATTAATTTGTGCATAAATACAAAAGGTGGAGACTCAATATAAAAGTAGGAAGAAAGGCCCTTCACAAAGGGAAGCAGGGATTTCAAGTTTTATAAAGAACTTCCAAAAATTATGGTACTTGTTAGCTTTCAGCTCTCATTGCCCTATCATAAGCATCTTGAAGTGATTAAGGTTAAAGTGAACAAAGTATGGAGTATATGCTTGACAAAGTATAAGTTGGCAATCTCATGTCCCTTGAGTACGAGGGTCGTTCCTCATGCTACTCAACTTTAGTTACCGGTACGTTCTTGTCATAGTAAGCACATGTGTATCATGGAGAACCGCCAACAGGGTACCCCTTTCCCCATGATACAGGAGCTATCCCATGTCAAAATGACAAGGCAACAGACAATGAGCATCTCAGCAATCTTCTTATTTACCATGGGAAAATGGTGCTTTTTTCTCTTCTTTCCTCTTTTCTATATCTCTCTTTTTTATAAGAAGAATGCTTCATAGATTGCTCACTATGGTGATGCTGCAAGTTTCCACCATGATTAGACATGGCTTAGGCTAGCGGCCTAGACGTTTCTCTAACACACATACATAACTCCATGGACTTACAAGCTCTCCTTTTATTTTACACCGCCGACATCCATAAACAAAAGAGCATGATATCAACTGGGTAGATATTTACAGGCGTTGAAAGAGTTCCCCATGATAGCACGATTCTGCTAATTCCCAACTTATAAGTGCAAGCATATACAGCATAGATGACACAATGGTTGAAGTTTATTAGGAGCAAGAAAAATAAAGTGTGCCATCAAGTTTGTGAGAGCTTTAATCACTAATTTTCACATAACAATTTTAATTTGGAAGATAGATAAAACAAGAATATACTTGGAATGGTGTAACACACCATGCATAGGAATTTGTAGTGGACTCTTTGGAATAACTTGGTTTCTTGGGAGTTGGATGCACAAGTAGAGCTTACTCAGTACAAGTGGAGGCTAGCAAAAGATTGGGAGCGACCAACTAAGAGAGCAATAATGGTCATAATCATGCAAAGCAACAAAACATTATCAATCAAAGCATAAAGTGGTACCACAAGTAAAAAACGAAATAATCACATAGGCTAAGGTGACTGGTTCATAGTCATAACATGGTGTGAGCATGTGCCAAGTCAACCCAAACAAAGCATCAAAGGAGAATACCACAATATTATGCTTTTGTATGCTAAAACAACGCATGATTCTTTCAAGGCACATTAAGCAATCTCAATTATTTGGAACAAGTCATGCTACATCAATAATCACTAAGCATAAGGTCAAAACAACATGTAGCATGACATGATAAAGCCTAAGCCACAGTCAAAATAAGCTCCCTTTTGTACCACTTAAGCATGAAACTTTCCTACTCTTTCCTAACACCAATTGACTTATTTGTAGCAACTCACAGAGATAATAATCAATAAAGATCAGTGAGAATGTATCACAAATCCACAAAGAATAACTAAAAAATTCTAAGCAAAAATCATAAGAAAACTAAGGCTAAACACAATGCTAGCAGAAGTGAACACTCACAGGACAATAAGAGTGAAAACTAGAGTGTTCTAAACAATGAAAACGGAGCGTGTCTCTCTCCAAAAGAAGTGTGATGGGATCCAACCACCTTATTGCAGAAAACAAAGCAAAATAAAACTAAAACCGAAAACTAATCCGCTCCAAGAACAACACAACTATGCATGAAACAATAAAAATGAAGTGTCTAGAAAGACCTCAGAATTTTATTGATGAACAAGGGGATGCCTTGGGCATCCCAAAGTTTTGACGCTTGTACCTCTTGAATATTTCTTGGGGTGAACGGGGTGGCATCCCCAAGCTTGAGTTTTTGTCCATTCTTCATCTCATTACATCATTCTTTCCTTACACCTAATTTTTTTCCTTCATACAAAACTTCACACAATCTTCATTAGCAACATTAGTGCATTCAAAATATAATAAACCTTTGGGGTTTAGTTTCAAAACAGCAAAACTTTCATTAAAGACACAAGCTACTGTAGCAATTCCCTCAAAAAGCTCAATTTACCAAAAAGAACCCAAAAATAAATCGATAAAGAGGCAAATGCAAATAATGGCAGAAATCTATCAAAACAGACCAGCAGGTAAAAACCGATTTTTTCGAAGACCTCGTGTTGCTCAAATAAAAAAGTTTTGAACTAATGAAAGTTAGCTACCAGCCTGAGGGATTTATTCAGAATTACAGCTCAATACGACATACAGATATTTTTCACGAATTTATACAGTGAAGCACAAAAATCTGTTTCGGGACAACACTTCCCTAAATCTTACTTCCCTCTCATTAGAGGTTATTCTTGGCACAAAAATCAAATAAAAAGGATAAGGATAGGTTACTACAGAAGTAATAACTTTCCAGACTTAAGAAAACTATTGGGTTATCTTCCAAGAAGTGTTTTTCTTTAACGCCTTTAAGTTAGACATGAAAGTTTGAGAAGATGCTCACATAAGAAATATGAATTAAAGTAAAAGAGAGCATCAAGAAGCAAATTCAAAACACATTTAAGTCTAACCCACTTCCTATGCATAGGAATCTTGTAAAGAAACAAGTCATGAAAGCACAAAGCAACAAGCATAGGAAAGCAATACAAATGCAACTTCAAAATTTTCAACATAAAGAGGGGAAACTTAATATTGTTGAGATACATAAGTCCATGTTTCCCTCTCTCATAATAACTTTCAGTAGCATCATGAGTAAATTAACAATATAAATATCACATAAAACATTCTTATCATGAGCCACATGCATAAAATGATTATTACTCTCCACATAATCATAGTCATTCTTATTAATTGTAGTGGGAGCAATTTAACAAAATAGCTATCATTATTATTCTCATCACCATAATCATCAAATATAGGAGGCATGTTGTAATCATAATTAATTTTCTCCTCAATAGTAGGTGGACTGGAAATATCATATTCATCATTGTAATCATCATATATTGGAGGTTTGGTATCATCATAAGCAATAGAATAGCTATCTTCCAAAGCTGGGGAACTAAAAAGATCATTTTCATAAAAACTAGTTTCCCCAAGCTTAGATCTTTCCATAGCATTAGAAATAATGGTGCTCAAAGGATTCATACTAATAACATTGCTATTAGCATGCAAATGAAGCTCTCTATTTTTTTCCATTAAGCCTAACTAGTGAAAATAAAAACAAGAAACAAAAAGATAAAATTGCAAAATCTAAAGGAAATAACTTCGAGCACTCACACTCCAGCAACGGTACTATATGATAACTTAGTATCCAGGGGATGTGAGTACCTTTTACCTTACCTCCCCGGCAACGGCGCCAGAAAAGAGCTTGATGTATACGCACTTCTATTCTCGTAGACAATTGTTGGGCCTCCAAGTGCAGAGGTTTGTAGAACAGCAACAAGTTTCCCTTAAGTGGATCACCCAAGGTTTATCGAACTCGGAGAGGAAGTGGTCAAAGGTATCCCTCTCAAACAACCCTGCAATCAAGATACAAGGAGTCTCTTGTGTCCCCAACACACCCAATACACTTGTCAAGTGTATAGGTGTTGGAATTATGCCCTAGAGGCAATAATAAAGATGTTATTGTTATAATTCTTGTTCATGATAAAGTTTATATTCCATGCTAGAATTGTATTAAGTGGAAACTTTGATACTTGTGTGGTTTATGAACAACACCGTGTCCCTAGTACGCCTCTATGGACTAGCTCATTGATTAATGATGGTTAAGGTTTCCTAACCATAGACATGAGTTGTCGATTAATAATGAGATCATGTCATTGGGAGAATGATATGATGGACAGACCCAAATCAAGCAGAGCAATTAGATCGTGTCATCGTGTTCATCTTTGCGAAGCTTTTTCTATGTCAAATATTGTATTCCTTAGACCATGAGATAATGCAACTCTCTCGTATCAGAAGAAAGCTTTGAGGTCATTAAACGTCATCCTATGAGAGGGTGATCATAAAGGTGTATCTCAGGTGATCGGAAAATACTTGTTGGGTTGTATGTATCAAGATGGGATTTGTCCCTCCCAAGTCAGAGAGATATACTTCGGGCCCACTCGATAATCGATATCAACACCGCTTGCAAGCACGTGGTTAAGGAGTTAATCACAAAGTGATATTGGATTACAGAACAAGTAAAGTACTTGCTGTGAACGAGATTGAACTAGGTATGCAGATACCAACGATCGAATCTCGGGCAAGTAAAATATCGTGTGACGAAGGGAATATAAATATGGGATTAATTGAATCCTGACACCGTGGTTCATCCGATATGATCATCTATGAATATGTGGGAGTCAATATGGGTTTCCAGATCCAGCTGTTGATTATTGATAGAAGATCATGTCTGCATATTCTCGAACCCATAGGGTCACACACTTAACGTGCCTCGACGCTAGGATAGAATTGATATTGGTTTATGAGTTTTTGTTCGGAGTCTCGGATAAGATCCAGGACATCACGAGAGGTTCCGGAATGGTCCGATGAAAGGATACGGATGTCGCCTAGATGGGGGGGTGAATAGGCGATTAAAACTTTTCCTAGAGTGGCTCAACAAAGGCGGAATAAAACTAATGTTTACTTTGTAAAGCACAACCTAGAAACAACTAAGGTTTACCTATGTGCACAAACAACTTATGCTAAGAAATAAAAGCAACAAAGTGATAGCAAGATATATATTACTTCAAGCACGAAGGCTATCACAATGTAAAGTGCATAAGTAAAGAGATCGGGTATAGAGATAATCGAGGCACGCGGGGACATCGATATTTTACCGAGTTCCTCCCAACATGGAGTACGTCTTGTTTGGAGATGGGGTGGTATCAAACCACCAACGCCACAAAAGGCCTCCCTTATTCTCCGGTGAATCTCACCCCAATGGGATCGATCCACGCTTCCACTATCGGTGCACTTGTCGGTGGCAACCGGAACCTCTCACAAGGTTGGGGCACAACTCCACAACTTAATTGGAGGCTCCCAACAAACGCCACAAAAGGCCTCAACAAATGCTACCAAGGCCACAATGCCACCAAGGCCACAAAACCGTCTAGGGTTCCAAGAACCCAAGAGGGACAAGCTCCAATGAGCAATTCAAACAAAATCCTCCGAGGAGAACTCAAACCGATGCACCAAATGCAAATGGCAAGAACACCACAAAGATGCTCAAATCCCTCACTCTCAAGTTCCAACAAAGCTACTCAAGCTATTGGGGGAACAAGAGAGGAGGAATCAAAGAGAGACACAAAATCCCCCAAAATCTAGATCCCCAAAGATGCACTCACAAAGAGATGAATCGGTTAGGTCAAAATGTGGGTCTAGATCTCCTCCAACTACCCCTCAAATATATGCAAGAATCAATGGAGGGGTGAGTAGAAATCAAGCTCAAAGAGTAAGGCAAATAGGGGCAAAACTTGGACAAGAGGAGGAGGAAGAAGTAACCCCAAAACGATTTAGGACAAGGCTATTTAAAGAGGGGCCAAAAATCTAGCCGTTGGGCTATTTTTCGGACCGATCCGGTACTACCGGAATTAACCGGTAGTACCGCACCAGTCCTAGAAAAAGCAGCAGTGGCAGCACGGGCGACAGCGCAGGTGGGGGTGTGGGGCCTGTTGCAGCAGCAGCAACAGCAGCGGCAGGCGTGCAGCAGCAGCGCCAGCGGCAGGCGTGCAGCAGCAGCGCCAGCAGCAGAGGCCAGCCGACAGCGTGCGCGCGTAGCCGCAGTGCAGCGGCAGTTGGGCAACGGGCGGTGCAGCCCACGCGGGAGGGGCGCGGCGGGCCCCAGCGCTCAGCGACGCGGCAGCAGGCGGGCAGATGCGCACGCGTGAGAGATGTGCAGGGCGCGCGCATGCAGCGGTGCAACGCGGCAGCAATGAGGTGGGGCCAGGCGCGGGATTCGGCGAGCGGGCGGCCTGCCAGGCGGGCGCAGGTCAACGCAGGCGCGCGCGCGAGCGGTCGCAGGATCTGGAAAAATGACTGGGAGATATTTTCCTGGGCCGGCCGGTAGTACCGGCCCACCCAGGCGGTACTATCGGGCCAGTCCGGTAGGACCGGAAAAAGGTACCGGGCCAGACTGAGGGCGAGTGGGCTGAAACAGGCACGTCCGGTACTAGGTCCGGTAGTACCGGACGGCCCAGAAAATGTCTTTTTCCTTTTCTTTTTCAAACCGAATAATAGCAAATATTCAAACGGCTATAACTTTTGACTGGAAGCTCCGATTGACCCGATTCAAATTGCGTTGGACAGAGGACGACAAGGGCTTCCCAATAAAAGGTGGAAATATTGATATCACCAAGTGATAAAGTATCAAGTAGAATAATGTGAGATATCTCACTTGGTGAGAAACCGAAAAACCGCATAAATCAAAATCGCAACAAGATATAAAAGAGAGATCCGATTTTGATGAACAAGAGCTTGTTATGGAGATTAGCACAAGCTCTAAATCCTCACATGGATAAAACTAAATAGCAACCAAATACGATGATGCAAGTATGCAAAGGTTTGATCTCTCTTTGAACGATGTGACCGAATTACTCATATGAGAGCCCCTCTTGATAGTAAGGTAATCTATCCTAAACCCGGTCTCACACACATAACGTGAGACCGGCAAAAGGGAAAACCTATCAAGATTATACCTTTGCCTTGAGCATTCCACTTGAGCACAATGTAGACGGTCTTTCCCTTCTCAAGATGGAACACCTTTCTTAATTCCTCATCATCGACCTCGCATATTGAGTTTGCACAACATTTCTTCTTTGCATTTCATCGAACTTGAAGCCAACACATGCTCCAAGCGATGCCAATGGACAAATCCTACAAGTATAACTTAATACACACATTAGTCCATAAAGATTGTCATTAATTACCAAAAACACACATGGGGGCCCAACATGTTCTTTCATCCGGAGAATAAGATTCATATAAAGGAAAGCAGTTTTTGGATTTCGGAATTGTTTCGGAATGTTCGGTATTGTACCGGAAGGTTCTAGAAGCTTCCGGAGTGGGACCAACGTGGCCCCACTTGTCGGAGGGGTGCGTGGGCCTACGAGGGAGTGCCCTGGCCGCATTGGGCCAGGGGCACAAGGCCCCATAGGCCCAGCCGGCCAAAACCCTAGGGGAAACCCTAGGAAACCTTATAGAAGGGGGGAAACTTGCCCCCCACCCCAACCCTTGGGGTCGCCGCCCTAGGGCTTGGAGAAGGGGCCAAGGGGGCCGCCCAGCCCCTTGTATATATAGGGCAGGGGCGCAACACTCCTTCCCCACTCCTCCAACCCTAGCCGCCATCCTGCTGCCCCTCCACCTCTCTCTCTCTCCCGACTGCGCGTAGGCGAAGCCCTGCTGCAGAAACTCTCCACCATAGCACCACGCCATCGTGTTGTAGATCCAATCTATCTCTCCACCCCACTTGCTGGACCAAGGAAGGAGGAGACGTCGTGGTGTCGTACGTGTGCATCTCTCAGAGGCGTCGCCACTTGCGGCGTTGGATCGGATCGGATCGCGAGGAGGAGAAGGCGAGTACGAATACACCAACCACGTTCTGTTGAACGTTTCCGTTGTGCGATTTATTCAAGGGTATGAAGATCTCATCTATCCCTCTCGTTGATTGCATATCCTAGATTAGATCTTAGCTTTCCCGTTCGCATCCGTAGAATTTTTTTGATTTACTATGCTGCGAAACCCTTTAGTGGTATTAGAGCTAGATCTATGCGTAGATGTGTTTCACGAGTAGAATGCAACATGCTTGTTGCAGGCGTTGATGTTTTCTGTTGCAAGCCTCTTATTGTGTACTTCTTATGATGCGGGATAGTGAGATCGAAGCGGTCCAGGCCAACTTTACGCGACCTTGTTCGCGAGACCGGCTCCGCACTTGACGTGTGGCTTGTTCCACACATGCGGCTGGTGGATGCCAGTTTCTCTCACTATAGTTGTCATGGGATTTACACCGGATGTTGGCAACCATAATATCACCGTTGTGGCTTTCCGTAGGTAAGAATCGTTCTTAGCTTGTTACTCCCATAAGCCACGTAAAACATGCAACAACAAAGTAGAGGCGTCTAACTTGTTTTTGCAAGGAGTGTTTCTGTGATATGGTATGGCCCAAGATATGATGTGTATGTTGTATGCAATGATCATGTTTTGTAATATTTCACGACTTGCATGTCGATGAGTACACAACCGGCAGGAGCCATATGGTTGTCTTTATAATTGTGTATGACCTGTGTGTCAACTTCTTATACGCCATGTAATAGCTTTACTTTATCGCTAAGTAGTTAGCAATAGTTGTAGTTGCTATTCCTGGTGGAGGAAATCATGGTGGAGTGATGGAGATCATGCTGGCACGCACAAGATGGAGATCATTGCGCGGAGATTGGCTATACCATGTCACATAAAATAATATGCATGTGATGTTTATCCTTTTATGTATCTTATTATGCTTAGATCACGACGGTAGCATTATAAGATGATTCCTCACTTAAAGATCAAGATAAAATTGTGTTCTCCCCATGTATGCACCGTTGCGAAAGTTCATCGTGTTCAAGCACCTCGTGATGATCGGGTGCTATAAACTCTACGTTCACATACAACGGGTGCAAGCCAGTTTCGCACACGTGTAAATACTTGGGTTTGACTTGACGAGCCTAGCATGTACAGACATGGCCTCGGAACACACAAACCGAAAGGTTAAGCATGAGTCATATGAAAGATATTGTCGACACTTTGTTCTCCACCATTGAAACCACATCTCTTCTCGTGAAGATCGGATTAGGTGTGGTGAATTTGGATCATGTTCACTAAACAACTTGAGGGATGTTGAATTTAGTGGGAGTTCATCTAGTAATTTGATTAAGTTGAACTACTCCCTCTGTTCGGAGTAGTTATCATGAACATAGTCTAAATTGTACTTGCAAATTTTGTAGATCAAATGGCTAAGTCCAACTTCAACTTCAACGTTTTTGGTGAGAAAGAAAAGCTTAAGAACAATGGGTCTAACTTTACCAACTGGTTCCGCAATCTGAGAATCATTCTCACTGGCGGACAAAAGGACTATGTCCTTGAGAAAGCGCTAGGTGACGCCCCTGCTATAGATGCGCCGGCTGATGAAAAAGCTATTTATCAATCGCGCAAAGATGATTATGGTGTGATTAAGAGCACCATGTTGTTTGCTATGGAATCGGACCTTCAAAATCGTTTTGAGGAGCGCCGGGCCCTTTGAGATTCTTGAGGAACTGAAAACCATGTTTCAGACTTAGGCCCGTTCTGAGAGATATGAGATCTCAGAGAAATTCTTTAACTACAAGATGGAGGAAGGGAGTTCCGTTAGTGAGCACGCCATTAAGATGTCGGGCTACACTCAACGTATTGAGCAACTGGACTGCAAGATTCCAGAAGAGCACAAGATTGACAGAGTTCTGCAATCACTCCCTCCTAGCTACAAAGGTTTTGTAGTTACTCACAATCAGATTGGTTCCACTGATACAATCACTGAGCTCTTTGCTAAGCTGAAAGTCGCGGAGGTGGATATCAAGAAAGATAATCATGTGTTGATGGTCAACAAGCCCCCTAGCTTTAAGAAAGGTAAGGGTGCAAAGAAGTCCTTCAAGAAAGGCAGCGGCAAGCGCGTTACCCCTGCTGAGAAGAAGCTCAAGTCTGGACCTAAGCCGGACACTGAGTGCTTCTATTGCAAGGACAAGGGTCACTGGAAGCGCAATTGTCCGAAGTACTTAGCAGACAATAAGGATGGCACCATTAAAGGTATATTTGATATACATGTTATTGATGTTTACCTTACTGGCGCTCGTTGTAGTGCCTGGGTATTTGATACTGGTTCAGTTGCTAATATTTGTAACTCGAAACAGGAGCTACGGAATAGACGGAGGCTAGCAAGGGATGAGGTGACGATGCGCGTTGACAACGGATCAAGAGTTTATGTGATGGCCGTCGGCACGCTCTCCTTAGTTTTACCTTCGGGATTAGTTTTAAACCTTAATAAATGTTATTATGTGCCTGCGTTGAGCATGAACATTATATCTGGATCGTGTTTATTGCAAGACGTTTATTCATTTAAATCGGAGAATAATGGTTGTTCTATTTATATGAATAACATCTTTTATGGTCATGCGCCTGCTATGAATGGTTTATTTCTTCTGAATCTTGAAAGCAATGAAACACACATCCATAATATTGAGGCTAAGAGATGCAAAGTAGATAGTGACAATTCAACTTATTTGTGGCACTGCCGTCTAGGTCATATTGGTGTAAAACGCATAAAGAAACTCCATTCTTATGGACTTTTGGAGTCTCTTGATTTTGAATCATTTGACACGTGCGAGCCATGCCTCATGGGCAAGATGATCAAAACCCCGTTCTCCGGTATAATGGAGCGAGCAACGGACTTGTTGGAAATCATACATACCGATGTGTGTGGACCAATGAGTGTTTCGACGCGCGGTGGATATCGCTATTTTCTCACTTTTACTGATGACTTAAGTATATATGGGTATATCTATTTAATGAAACATAAATCTGAAACGTTTGAAAAGTTCAAAGAATTTCAGAACGAAGTGGAAAACCATCATAACAGGAAAATTAAATTTCTACAATCCGATCATGGAGGTGAATATTTGAGTTATGATTTTCTCACGCATCTTAAAGCAAGCGGAATCGTTTCGCAACTCACGCCACCCGGGACACCACAGCGCAATGGTGTGTCTGAACGCCGAAATCGGACTCTATTAGATATGGCACGATCAATGATGTCTCTTACATATTTTCCGTTATCATTTTGGGGTTATGCATAAGAAACTACTACATTCACTTTAAATAGGGCACCATCTAAATCCGTTGAGACGACACCGTATGAACTATGGTTTGGTGCTAAACCTAAGTTGTCGTTTCTTAAAGTTTGGGGATGCGAAGCTTGCGTCAAGAAGTTGATGCCGGACAAGCTCGAACCCAAAGCGGAGAAATGCATCTTCATAGGATACCCTAAGGAAACGATTGGGTATACCTTCTACCACAGATCCGAAGGCAAAGTGTTTGTTGCAAAGAACATATCCTTTCTTGAGAAGGAGTTTCTCTCGAAAGAAGTGAGTGGGAGGAAGGTAGTGCTAGACGAGGTTATTGAACCTTCTCTCGAGATGGAGAGTAGCGCGACACCTGAAATTGTTCCAGTGCCGTCTGCACCAACAAGAGAGGAAGCTAATGATGAGGATCATGAAACTTCAGACGATGCTGCTGAATGTCGCAGGTCGACAAGGTCACGTGCCCCTCCTGAGTGGTACGGCAACCCTGTCTTAACTGTCTTGTTAGTAGACAACAGTGAACCTGCGAACTATGAGGAAGCAATGATGATCCCAGACTCTGAGAAATGGCTAGAGGCCATGAAATCTGAATTGGAATCCATGAGCGAAAACCAAGTATGGACTTTGGTGGACCCTCCTAGCGACCAAAAGGTCGTTGAGTGCAAATGGATTTTCAAGGAGAAAATGGACGCAGATGGTAATGTTACTGTCTATAAAGCTCGACTTGTCGCGAAAGGTTTTCGACAAGTTCAAGGTGTTGACTACGATGAGACTTTGTCTCCCGTAGCGATGTTCAAGTCCATTCGGATTTTATTAGCAATTGCTGCATTTCATGATTATGAAATATGGCAAATGGATGTCAAAACTGCGTTCCTCAATGGCAACATTGATGAAGAGTTGTATATGATGCAGCCTGAAGGTTTTGTCGATCCTAAAGATGCTAATAAGGTGTGAAAACTTCAGCGTTCCATTTATGGACTGAAGCAAGCATCTCGGAGTTGGAACCTTCGTTTTGATCAAGTGATCAAGAGCTTTAGATTTGTTCCAAATTGCTATGAAGCTTGTATCTACAAGAAAGTGAGTGGGAGCTCAGTGACATTTTTAGTACTATGTGTGGATGACATATTTATTATTGGAAATGACATTGGTATGCTTAACAAAGTGAAGAGTTATTTGAATAAATGTTTTTCAATGAAAGGCCTAGGAGAAGCTGCTTATATATTAGGCATCAAAATCTATAGAGAAAGACAAAGACGCCTAATAGCTTTAAGCCAAAGTACATACCTAGACAAAGTTCTGAAGAGGTTCAGAATGGATAAGGCAAAGAAAGTTTCAGTGCCCATGTTGTCAGGTAAGATATTGAGCAAGGCTCAGTGTCCATCTACGGTAAACGATAGAGAAACCATGAGCAAAGTGCCTTATGCCTCGGCCATAGGTTCTATCATGTATGCCATGCTGTGTACTAGACCGGATGTGTCCAACGCTCTTAGTTTGACGAGCAGATACCAAAGTGATCCAGGAGTGGAACACTGGACAGCCGTAAAGAACATCCTAAAGTATTTAAATAGGACTAAAGAAATGTTCTTGGTCTATGGAGGTGATGATCAGCTCGTCGTAAAAGATTACGTCGACGCTAGTTTTGACACCAACCCGGATGATTCTAAATCTCAGACATGATACGTTTATATTCTGAATGGAGGAGCTGTAAGCTAGAGAAGCTGCAAGCAAAGCGTGATCGTGGGATCTACAGTAGAATCGGAATACATGGCTACTGCAGAAGCGTCAAGTGAAGGAGTTTGGATCATGAACTTCATCACTGAGCTTGGTGTGGTTCGGACCCACTAGAGATATTGTGTGACAACACTGGCGCCATAGCACTGGCTAAGGAACCAAGATATCATCCAAAGACCAAGCACATCAACCGCCGGTTTCATATAATTCGAGATTATATAATAGATGGAGATCTGAAGATTAGCAAAGTACATACGAATCTAAATGTCGCAAATCCGTTGACTAAACCTCTTCCACGAGCAAAACATGATCAACACCTTAATGCCATGGGTGTTAGATTGTTGCCAGATGTAAACTAGATTATTGACTCTAGTGCAAGTGGGAGACTGTTGGAATTATGCCCTAGAGGCAATAATAAAGATGTTATTGTTATAATTCTTGTTCATGATAAAGTTTATATTCCATGCTAGAATTGTATTAAGCGGAAACTTTGATACTTGTGTGGTTTATGAACAACACCGTGTCCCTAGTACGCCTCTATGGACTAGCTCATTGATTAATGATGGTTAAGGTTTCCTAACCATAGACATGAGTTGTCGATTAATAATGAGATCATGTCATTGGGAGAATGATATGATGGACGGACCCAAATCAAGCAGAGCAATTAGATCGTGTCATCGTGTTCATCTTTGCGGAGCTTTTTCTATGTCAAATATTGTATTCCTTAGACCATGAGATAATGCAACTCCCTGGTATCGAAAGAAAGCTTTGAGGTCATCAAACGCCATCCTATGAGAGGGTGATCATAAAGGTGTCTCTCAGGTGATCGGAAAGTACTTGTTGGGTTGTATGTATCAAGATGGGATTTGTCCCTCCCAAGTTGGAGAGATATACTTCGGGCCCACTCAATAATCGATATCAACACCGCTTGCAAGCACGTGGTTAAGGAGTTAATCACAAAGTGATATCGGATTACGGAACGAGTAAAGTACTTGCTGTGAACGAGATTGAACTAGGTATGCAGATACCAACCATCGAATCTCGGGCAAGTAAAATATCGTGTGACGAAGGGAATATAAATATGGGATTAATTGAATCCTGACATCGTGGTTCATCCGATATGATCATCGATTAATATGTGGGAGTCAATATGGGTTTCCAGATCCCGCTGTTGATTATCGATAGAAGATCATGTCTGCATATTCTCGAACCCGTAGGGTCACACACTTAACGTGCCTCTACGCTAGGATAGAATGGATAATTGGTTTATGAGTTTTTGTTTGGAGTCTCGAATGAGATCCAGGACATCACGAGAGGTTCCGGAATGGTCCGGAGAATAAGATTCATATAAAGGAAAGCACTTTTTGGATTTCGGAATTGTTTCGGAATGTTCGGTATTGTACCGGAAGGTTCTAGAAGCTTCCAGAGTGGGACCTACGAGGGAGTGCCCTGGCCGCATTGGGCCAGGGGCACAAGGCCCCATAGGCCCAGCCGGTCAAAACCCTAGGGGAAACCCTAGGAAACCTTCTAGAAGGGGGGGGGAACTTGCCCCCCACTCCAACCCTTGGGGCCGCCGCCCTAGGGCTTGGAGGAGGGGCCAAGGGGGCCGACCAGCCCCCTATATATAGAGGGCAGGGGCGCAGCCCTCCTTCCCCACTCCTCCAACCCTAGCCGCCATCCTGCTGCCCCTCCACCTCTCTCTCTCCCGACTGCGCGTAGGCGAAGCCCTGCTGCAGAAACTCTCCACCATAGCACCACGCCGTCGTGTTGTAGATCCAATCTATCTCTCCACCCCACTTGCTGGACCGAGGAAGGAGGAGACGTCACGGTTCCGTACGTGTGCATCTCTCGGAGGCGTCGCCACTTGCGGCGTTGGATCGGATCGGATCGCGAGGAGGAGAAGGCAATTATGACTACACCAACCACGTTCTGTTGAACGTTTCCGCTATGCGATTTCTTCAATGGTATGAAGATCTCATCTATCCCTCTCGTTGACTGCATCTCCTAGATTAGATCTTGTCTTTCCCGTTCGCATCTGTAGAATTTTTTGATTTACTATGCTGTGAAACCCTTCAGTAGATGCACTAATTCGGCAAAGAGATAGTAAAATACAAGTAGTATGGATGATTATAAGACAACGATGCCAGAAAAGAGCTTGACGATAGGAAGAGACTAAAGACAATCTGAAATAAAGATGGAAGCAAGCAAACATGTGACAGATCTAGTTGCAAACAGTGTTTCAATGCTTAGAAACAAGGCATAGGGATCATACTTTCACTAGTGAACACTCTCAATAGATATCTTCTCTTAATGACACTACTCTGAACTACTCTCCGGTTGGACTACTCTAATCCATGATAGGGCTATAACAACACACCTCAAAGTTCGCTTTCCCCATCTTGATAACCCCACACTGTCACGTTGAGCGCTAGATGGTTACAATAAACACCACAATTTCATAGAGACAACCAACTCAAAATATAACTCATAACAAGTATTTATGTAATCTATAGCCTAAGTGCCACACGGTGTGCACGCTGTCACTTTCACACACATGGGGAGAGCCGGAGATTGATTAAAGCACTTGAGTAGTAAAGTATATATACTTGATTACAAAGCTCATGATCTCAGTAAGATCATGCATAGAGAGAGAGAGAGATGAACACATAGCTACCGGTAGACCCCTTAGCCTCGAGGAAGAACTACTCCCTCCTCATCATGGGAATCAGCAATGACAATGGAGATGGTGGTGGAGATCGATAGAGATGGCTTCGGGGGCAATTCCTCGTCCCGGCAGGGTGCTAGAACAGAGACTTCTGTCCCTCGAATCTCCCCTTTGGTGGCGGCGCTGCGGAAGTTTTTGTGGATGTATGCCGATTCCTTTTAGGGTTTCTGCATCTAAGGCTTTATATAGGCGGAAGGGCAAGGTCGGTGGAGGGCTAGGGGGCCCACACCATGTGGTGGCACCACCAGGGGCTACCCGCGCCACCATAGGGTGTGGCCGCCTGGTGTCCCCCTCCGTCTCTGCATCGTGTTTTCGTATTGCTCTCGGAAAAATAGGCATATTGGCTTTTGTCTCGTCCAATTCCGAGAATATTCATTTTTTAGCTATTCTGAAACCAAAAACAACAGAAAACATGCAACTGGCACTTTGGCATGTTGTCAATAGATTAGTTCTAGAAAATTTATAAAAATACCTCAAAGTGTAGACAAAACATAAGAAAGTTGATACAAAACAAACATGAAGCATAAAAAATTATAAATACGTTTACAACGTATCAATAAGTAATTAAAGGACTAACCATATCGTTTAGTTATATACATATATGCTAGTCCATATGGCTGAATGACATATGCAGTTAGAGGACGATAACACTAAAAGAGAGAAGTAATACACCATATATAAATCCCGTACATTTTATTTTTGTTTGAAGTCGTCGAAAAGACGCATTATTAAGATGGGTAAGAATGATCTTGAGGGTGGATATTATTTCTCTAAAACTAACACTTTATCCACATCTCATGTTCAAGAATACCCGAAAAGGAAACACCAAAAAGATTTATACACCTCATATACTAGTTTCCCATGTAGGAGTAGAGATCAAACTTGGAAGTTCCAGATTAGAGCTACGAGGCACCCAAATCCAAATATTTTTATGAGTGATAAATACACTCATCTTTATCCTCATTTAAATTGGATATTGCTCATATATTTGATCTAATCATGTGTGAATAGTTTCACGGGCCATGGGTTGAGGCCAAGCCTCATAGCAACATGTGCATCTTTTAATATGTGATAAGTGTATTTCCGAAGTAATATATTGGCATGCATGCTTGTATTTTGTCTTTTGGATCCTAGAACTCGTCAGGTACTCAATAGCTCAAAGATCGGTAAAGGTAAAAAGGTTTGAGTAGATTTGATTGGAAAGTAGCGCCGAGAAACCTGATGATATTAAGGGGAGTACCACAATCGTAAGTGATTTTCTAGAGATAATAGTGGTGCCATAAAGCGTAATGCTTTGGTATGTTTATCTTAACAACCACTAGAGCCTTGTAATATCGAAAGACTAGTGGTCGTACAATGTACCCATAGTGCCACGAAATGCTACATTATTGTGAGGACGCATTGTCCACCTATATATATATATATGAGTTTACGATTATGTTTTCATACATAGTGCACTTATAATTATATTTTATATCTCATCTGTGTGTCCATAACTGTAGGTGAAACCTTAAGCCCATGAACTATTTCCATCCATTGATCAAACCCCAAAACTACAACAACAACGCTTTGATCTGATAAACAAAGAGTCTATAAGTTCTTCGGGTCTTGTCTGAAGTAGCCTTTCACACCAAGCAAAAGCTTCCCAAGAATTTGATAAACCTAGATCTTCTAAGGAAAAGAGCTATACTGCATTCGTAATTCGGACAGAAAGTGCCAATTATCCTAAGAATTATCCAGATCATTCTAGTAGCCATTGATTATGCCCGGGTAATCCCCCGAATGTAACCCGGAATCTAGGTGGCCCTAAGGCCTAACTCGGAGGTTCCTTGTTGGATATTGGGATTGTGTGGGAATCGTCCCAATGAGCATATTTTGGAGGGCCCTATTTAAATACCCATCTTCTTCGCTAAAGGTTATCCGTTTGCATTCCTTTAATTTCTTTCTATCTACTATTGTTGTATCTCTAAAGCTTTCTTAGTTCCTCCCTTTTTCTCAAAACACCTCCATTCTTTAAGGGAAAAAATTAATCAAATTGATTTGAAACCCCCGTTGAGTTCGTTGCGAGCTCGTCATTGTTGTTTGTTGTATAGTTGCTACATGTAAATTTGTGAGGGTTTGGAGATCACTCCAAGATCTACCACAACCGGAAGGGATTACACATGGTTTGACAAGCTTAATTGAGAGGACAACTAAATTCAAGTGGGTTCGTTGCATGTTTTATTTTCTACGGCCTCTCCAACAGAGATATATAGAGTCCCCAAGGATTTGAACTTTAGAATATATCACCGCTTCAATCTTCCCCATCCACTTGGTTATTACATTCCTCGCTTACTTTGTGCTTGTTTATCTTGTTAATCTTGCTTGCTAGAGTAACATTTCATATATGATTGTTCACCTATATTTTAGGAGAACCTTATGTATCCGTACTTGTCCCTAAAATCAACCAAATTGGTTAAATTTTTTGGTCGCCTATTCACGCCTCCCGCAAATCAACATCTTTAATCCTTCATGTCTAAGAATCCAAACCAAAATATAACCACTGCATAGTGGCGAGATTATTTGTTCTCGAGAAATTTGTAGTATGCAAACATTCTTGTTCGAAGTAATATGTTCTAGGGGAAACCCTTATCCTCCTTGATTATTTTGAGAAATTAACATTTAAATTGGGTCATATGTAATACATTGTTGCTTTCAAGCGAGAATTTCTGTGAAACCATTTCTTGAATACATGGTTTTGTGGTAGTTAGGCTATACCACGTTACATGATTTTGCAAAATTAACTCCACTATATTAAGCCAACGTTTATGGTCTACTTGATTCCAAATTTTATGGAAGTTTGGAAGATTGGACTTCATATAAACTTTCCTATGTGCATGATTGTATTCTGTTCTATAGATTTTTTCTAAGAATTACTTTGCATCACACTTCAAGAAAATTTTCATGTGTTACTCTACAAACAAACTACTACTCCCTCCAAAATATAAGAGGATTTATGAAGCTGTTTTGCAACAGAGTAAGTATGTTACAAACAATACGATATTATAATTATGTGTTTTGCTATTTTCATGTGCTTGGAATCCGGCAATGAAAGAGAGCATTTTATAATTGTAAGCTAGAAGGTAAACGTGAAAACAAAACATTTTTATGGTAAAGTTTAACCATTATTTTGACCAACAAAACATAGATATGCCACGAAAATTAACATTAACATGTATAATTTGTTAAATTCATGGTCAAAATTAAAACATAAAAAACGAGATGCAAACGTCCATTGGATCAGAAGGAGTAATTACTAACTAGCACTGTGTGTACAAATTAAATTTCCTTTTCCTTTCCCACTATATTTATCGGAGTAAATAATACCAGCGCACCGCCGTTCCCCTCTCCGGGCTCCGGCTCCTCCTCCTCCCCTCTCAAACAAGCTTCCCCCCCCCCTCAAAATTGTGGTCAAAAGAAAAAAAAGCTCCCCCCCCCCTGAAAAATCCCGCCTAAAAATGGCGGGCCTAGGCGGCGGCGGCGGAGGCTGGGACAGACTCGACGACGACGACTGGGGCCTAACCGAGGAGCAGTTCGACCAGCTCGAGCAGGAAGCCTACCGCACTCTCGCCGAGCGCAAGGCTTCCTCCTCCGCCGCCTCCACCGCCCCGGTTACCTCCCCGCTCTCCCGCCGCGCTCTCTCACCGGCGGCCACGTCCTCTTCGCCGGTTAGGAACGACCACCCCGCCTCCAGGATCTCCCTGGACTCTCGATTCGGCAAGGTTAGGGTTTTCACCGCTCTTTTGCTGTCTCGGGGAGTTTTCTTTTCGGTGGTTTTGTTGTTGTCCGCGAACCGGGGTTTTGGTTTGCTGACTAGGAGATTTGGAACCATTTCTTGTTCTAACGGCCAAATGCGTTCGGAATTCCGGGTCATCTCGCGAATGCAGTATTGTTCGCCGTGGTAAACCCCCTTCTTTCTTGTACCTAGTTCTCTATAGTGATTTCTTTTCAAGAACCAATGTGTTCTTGCCCAAGATTCATGGCATTGCTGATATGATCAGAAATGGGGTAGGAATTGAGTTTAATGTGTCCGCGCAGTGG
Source organism: Avena sativa (assembly GCA_916181665.1). Taxonomy (NCBI): domain Eukaryota; kingdom Viridiplantae; phylum Streptophyta; class Magnoliopsida; order Poales; family Poaceae; genus Avena; species Avena sativa. Next base: position 386,774,425 of record OV702284.1, read on the forward strand.
TAAGTTTATCAACTTTATGACGCTTTCTGGGCTAAACTATTTCCTCATCCTTTGGTGTTTAAAAAGTTATTAAGGGAAATCACGGCAGTAAACCCCTTTCTTTCTTCTGCCTAGCTCTCTAGTGCTTTTTTTCTCAAGAAACCGATGTGGTCTTTCCCAAGAATCGTGGCGTTCGTGATATGGTCCGAGATGTGGTAGCGGCTTGCGCTAAATCTGTCAACTCCGCCACATGCCTAAAGTTCTTTTGTGACGCTGAGTTTTCTGTTTGAAGACTGGTGAATTTTTGGAGAATGACTTACACGCTCACTGTTTCATGCATGTCATGATTTGTACAATGTTTTTTTAGCAATAATCTTTTGGTCCTCTTCCATTTGAAGAAATGGAATGACTTTCTAGTTTAATGCATTTGTACGCTTTAAGGTCATTTTTCTCTCATTCTTTGTAGTTTAAGTTGTGAGAAACTAGGCTTTCTGTATGAAGACTGATGAATTTGGACCTAGATTTTAACTCACCATTTTGTGCATACCATAATTTCATCAATTCAGGAACTGAGCCTAGCGTCATCGAAGTACTAAGTCTGAAATGTTTAAGAATTTTTGTTCCATCTGTTGGTAAAGAACCGTCTAGCCTTTGAACCATGATTGCAACTTGGAGGTTTGGTTATCTCCTCACACCGATTTCATGTGTCTAACTTCTTGTTAGGTAGGTCCTGCTGTCAGTTGGACAGAACTGAATCATACTGTATGGTTGAAGGAGGCTGGGTTTTGGTCGTAACAATGGAATTCATTGTTATCAATGACTTTGTTTACTGATCTGTTGTTTTGATCTGCCATCTTCTGGACCAGCTTAATTACAGATGTGTACAAGGTGTACCAGTTATTTTACCTATATAATATATATATAATAACTGGTGTATATATGATTGACAGAAACAGAAATTTATCTATTTCGTTTTATATTACCAGCATCCAGCCTGCAGTCACTATTCCTCATCATTCCTTAATTATTTGTCAGGTTGAATCACTTTCACCTTCTCGGATTAGTCAATCAACTGCAGGTATATAGCTCTCTTGGCACTTTCTGCCTTTCGTAATATGGGCTATGCCCTATCTCATTTTATTTTTCAATTGTAGTCGAAGCGAATAATAGTCAGGGCAGTTTGTTGAAGATAACTGTGCATCTTTTCCTACATTCCAGTGGTATGATTGCAGCGAAGTTCCCTTACCAGCAGGTTCTTTCCCCCACCTAATCTGTAATCAGTTGGCACTGAATTATGTTGTGAATCATATATTTGCCTATGTCTGTTTTCTCTCAGAAACTTGTGGATGCATTTCGCAAGATCCCAAGAGCTAGCTGGAGTGGGAAAGAAAGGTTCGTTAATTCTGTTGCAGTTCTGCGAGATGTTTCTATAGCACAGCCAAGCTTGATGCCTTCTGTGTAACTTACAAATTATTCCTGATTCTCCTGTACTTAATTTTTCAAATCTTTAGGGTATGGATGTTCCCTCCCACATATTTATCAACAGCGGAGCAAGTTCTTCGTGCAGTACCTGGATTAGCTGTTGAGGTACTTCTGTACTTGTGCACTTTGAAGTAATGTTGATGTTTCTTGTAATCCCCCATGTCGTTTTGATGATTTTTTTCATTGCCTTCTTGCTTAGTTGGTTGAATTAAGCTGTTCCCACTTAGCTACTGCATCGCTCTTACAAAAGTTACCTTCCTGGTTTAGAACTATCAGATAGAACAAGTTTTTCCGAAGATTGTTGAAGAAAATAACTGTTGTGGCTTCTCAACTCATTTTTTGCAGGGATTCAGATTCCCGTCCAGTATTTTTGTTGTTAGCAGGAAGTTAGTAAAGCTTGCATTTTCAGTTTTTGTAAAGAGAAAGAAACTCAACTGACAGAAGTACCAAGGCTTTGGCCTCAGTGTACCATCCTCCATACAATTGAAGCCTTGTATAAACCTAAAGCAAGACCTACCTAACAGTCTCTGTCCTGTGAACAATAGCCTTTTAAGATCCAACTGTGCGGACATCTAGAAATTTTCATTCTGACCATACTATGTACTTTGCTAACAGGTTCAAAAACTGGACCCACTAGTTCAGCGGGCTTTTATTGCTGCTTTAGCTGCCAAAGATCTCCGAGGTATCTATTTTTTAGAAAGAACGTTGAAATGCCACAAGCTATTTTATTTCGTTCACTTGTTTCTAAGATACTGTTTGAAAGGCGCGAAGTTTTACACTCACATTATTCTAGGTGTTATTGCACAATCAGTATTTAGCATTCTTTAGTACCTTCTAATTCACTTGGATTCATGATAAATATGGAGAAGTTAAATATTTATTTTATATTGTAAATAATGGTAAGTACAAGCCTTTGAATCTCTTAAGGTAGTTCTTACAGCCATTGGTGTTAGGCTTACCTTTGCACTTTTGCAATCTTCCTTCAGATGCTAACCTCTTGTTTTTTGGTCAAGGTTTGTATGATAGGATTCCGACAGATGTTGAGTCGAAGCTTATGCCGTTTCAGCGTGAAGGAGTCAGGTATTATTATGATTCAACATTTGTTAAATATCTTCTTTTTGGCTTATAAGCAGAACAGTGGGAAATATCTTATCTTATTGATATGTGCCATGTAATGCTGAAGTCTGTTAAACGTTGTACCCATAGCCCTTGATGGGGGTTAAATTATTAAATATCTGTCTCAGACAGTTGTCATCAACCGTAAACTTAGCCTAACAGACTTAGAAACCAATCGATTCTAAAATCTTATCAACTTTTGCCCACTCCCACTCCCAATCTATAATCCCCCCAGCCCCACCCACACCACGTCTACCTTCTTTCTGTTTCTGTCACTGATGACCATCACAATTCCTGGTCGCAGCCATGATGGTATGTTGCCAATCTCATTCACCAACTACAGCCGTGTCTCACATTCCAACTCAGGATATAGCATTATTAGGCCGTAACTCGGGGCACAACATGATTTTTTGGTCTGTAATTACTCAGCATATTAGTTGTAAAGATTAGTAGTACCAAATGCCCCTGGACTAGGAGGCTATGCATATACCTTCTGAGTATTGAACGAGTCTACTATGGCCATAATAACTGCATGGTCTTAATACATTTGCACTCTGAACAGGTTACTGATTTCCCATTTAAGATGTACTACTTTGTCTTGTTGCTGTAGGTTTTCTTTACAGCATGGGGGCAGAGTGCTGATAGCAGATGAAATGGGTCTTGGGAAGACATTACAGGTACATACATTATCTCTGGATCATCATCATTCATCACTTTGTTATGCACCCTACATTATACTAAACTTGAAGTTGATTCAGCATGTGATATTTTGGACTCTCTTCTTCTACCAGGACATGGTACTAGTGTTGGAGTTGTGTGCATGAGAGTGGTTACATTGATTAGTACCAATTCTCGGTCTCCATGTGGACTAGCCAATAATCCCTCCTAAGAGCAGCTTGGGGGAATATCAATTAATAAAATCTTGAATATTTTACCTTTAGAACTTGGACTGTTTAACACCCACTAATATTGATCTGGAACAAAAGTTACATTGTGTCATTGATTTACTTTATTGACTCCAGAGATAGCAATAAAGATGAGGTATTAACTGTTTAATAAGAACTATCGTGTAATAATTCTATCAGAATTATTTTTGCCAACCTAGTTTTCTCGATGCAGGCAATTGCTGTTGCTTCTTGCCTTCACGATGCCTGGCCAGTTCTTGTAATCTCTCCATCTTCCTTACGATTACACTGGGCTACTGTGAGCACCTCCTACCTTTCGTTTCAACAAGAGTTTCCTTTGTGCATAAGTGAGATCTGAACTTGCTGCTTTGCGATTCTGACAGATGATTCAGCAGTGGCTTAACATCCCTACAGAAGATATCTTGGTATATCCTCTTTGTTTCCGTAATATAAAAGCGAGTTTGAATGCTGTTCTACTTTGGATTAATTGTCTTGGTTAGTCTGAAGTTCCGACAACATCATATACACATGAATTACCTGTACTCCCTCTTTCACAAAATACAAGGCAAAAGTCAATTTTGTTTAACTTTGACCAAGTTAATAGAAAAAATATCAATAATCTACGATACCTAAGAAATACACTAAAAACATATTCCATGATACATCTACTGATATTGATTTGGTATTGTAGACATTGATTCTTTTTTGTATATAAACTTGGTCAAACTTAAGACAAAGCCAATATGCCTTATATTTTGGGGAGGAGGGAGTATTAATTTTTTCTCTAGGTTTCTTTAGTTGTTATAAATTCCCTGTCCCAGATCTACCGTGAGCTCTATTTCTGTCAAAATCTTTATTTTACCAGAAAATATGCACCTTATTTTCTGTTGGACGTGATATTGAGCTGCAATAATGTGTGCTTTGACCGTTTAATCCCTTGAATGTTAGCCTCCCATTTGTGTTAGTTTTATTTATGTGGTCAGGTACATAAATATTTATTGTGATCGTTATGCCCCTAACATGTTTTCTTGAATTTTATTTCCTAGCTGAACAGAACTCTCGTGGTCTTCTCCATTTCCTTGATCTTTAAAGCTCTTTATATTTCATTAAGGCAGAAATAAAATGTACATTTGAAGTGGGTTCTATGTGTAGGCTGTAGCACCAGATTGTTATAAAAATTTGGATAAGATCTCTTCCAAAGTATTGGTTGCAGGATCCAGGATGATTTTTTTGAAAGGCCAGTGGTAAGGGAGGCCCCTACACTGATTTTGTTTTGAAAGAATAAGAACCGAAATCTGCATCCATGGGGACTTGGACCTGGGTGGCTGGGTTGTATATCTACTCCCCTAATCAAGTGAGCTAGTCTCACTTATCCACTAATTATCTCTGCAAATTCTGGTATAGCATATGGTGGTACACGAAGAAGCACTGGTGCTGGGGTCCAAAACACCGGGATACGGGTACGGGGACACAGGATACAACATTTTATGGAAACAGCCTTACAGGGATATAATGGAAAAAATACAGCTTGTAATCAGGACAGAATTATACTTTTAAGATGTGAGATCAAAGTACCGGCCATCTGTTGCCTCCCTATAGCCTTTTCAACGATGATTGCTCCTAAAGTTGAGTCTATCCAGTGGGCCTACTCAGAGGCATGCTCTCTGTTTCCCTGTCTCTGTTTAGTGGCAAAAAGCCAGGCACCCTGTAAAGAAGAGCAGCCAGCGACACATAAAAGAATTTAACTACAGTCATGGATAAGTATTAACTAGCCAAGAAAACATAGAAAAAGGAGAACAAAACATGAAGAAAAAACAGAGAAGGGATGAGAGAGCCGGAGGTACCTGCTGCCTGGATTAAGGAAGAAGGTGGCTGCCAGAATGGGGTAAGAAGGCAGAGGGTATCTCGTCGGCGCAGGCACATAGAGGGAATCCTGGAGGTGGCAACACGTGAAGGAAGACGGCAATGGCGGCGACCAGCAAGTACAGGCGGAGGCAGCAGCGATGGCTGGCAAGTATGGGTGGCGACGGTGCGGTCTCTGGAGTGCAGCATCGTGTCCCCCATGGAGAGATTGGGGAGCCCAGGATCTACTGCTACTCAATGTCTAGGGTTAGTATCGAGCTTTGGCCTTACTGGTCGCCTGCTTGCCCCATCTCATCTCCTCTACGTATCCTTCCAGAATCACACATCTACCCACATTTTTTTTACAACAAGAACAATAACAATAACCAAGCCTTTAGTCCCAATCAAGTTGGGGTAGGCTAGATATGAAACCCAAACTGAAACTAGAGAAAAGTGCAAGTCAAGCGGAAAACAGTGAAAAGTGCAAGTCAAACAAGAACTAGTGAAAAAAAGCAAGTAAAAAAGAACAAGAACAAAGAACAAAGAACAAAAGAAGTAAATCAAGGTTCGGGCACATGGATTGCTGATTTCCATGCAGCCCTATCAAAAACCAACTCTCTAGGGACATTCCACTCCTTCATATCCCTTTTAACCGCCTCCTCCCATGTCAGCTTTGGTCGTCCTCTACCCCTCTTTGCATTATCAAAACCCCTTAGAGTCCCACTATTAACCGTGCTTCTGGTGGCCTCCGTTGGACATGCCCAAACCACCTTAATCTATGTTGGACAAGCTTCTCTTCGATTGGTGCCACCCCTACCCTCTCGCGTATCACTTCATTCCTGATCCAGTCTTTTCTTGTGTGGCCACACATCCACCTTAGCATACGCATCTCGACGACACTCATTTGTTGGATGTGTTGCTTCTTAGTGGGCCAACATTCTGCTCCATAAAGCATGGCAGTCTGATTGCCGTCCTATAAAACTTACCTTTTAGCTTTTGCGGGACCTTCTTGTCACATAGGATTCCGGATGCTTGCCGCCACTTCATCCACCCTGCCATGATCCTATGGCTAACATCCTCATCGATACCACCATTGCTTTGTAGCATTGATCCCAAGTATCGAAAAGTGTCCATCTTGGGGCACCACTTGCCCTCCTAGACTAACCCCTTTGTCCTTGCATCTATCGCCGCTAAAGTCGCACCACATATACTCAGTCTTTGTCCTACTAAGTCTAAAACCCTTGGATTCCAAGGTTTGCCTCCACAACTCCAGTTTCCCATTGACACCCTCCCTACTCTCATCCACCAGTACCACGTCATCAGCAAAAAGCATACACCAAAGAATATCTCCTTGTATGTCCCTAGTGACCTCATCCATCACCAAGTCAAAAATGTATGGGCTCAAAGCTGAACCTTGATGTAGTCCTATAGTAATTGGGAAGGTGTCGGTCTCACTATCTCCTGCACGAACACTTGTCACAACATTAGTGTACATATCTTTGATGAGGGATATGTACTTTGTTGGGACCTTGTGTTTCTCTAGCGCCCACCACATGACTATCCTTGGTATCTTGTCATATGCCTTCTCCAAGTCAATGAATACCATATGTAGGCCCTTCTGCTCCCTATATCTCTCCATAAGCTAGCGAAGCAAGAAAATAGCCTCTGTAGTTGATCTCCCAGGCATAAAGCCAAATTGATTTTTAGTGACATTCGTCACTCTCCTCAAGCGATGCTCAATCACTCTCTCCCAAAGCTTCATAGTATGGCTCGTAAGCTTAATTCCCCTGTAATTAGTACACTTTTGGACATCTCCCTTATTCTTGAAGATGGGTACTAATTTACTTTTCCTCCACTCATCGGGCATCTTGTTTGACCAAAAAATGTGGTTGAAAAGTTTAGTTAGCCAAATTATCGCCATGTCTCCAAGACATCTCCACACTTCGATGGGAACATCGTCGGGACCCATGGCCTTCCCTCCTTTCATCCTTCTCCGGGCTTCCTTAACCTCAGTCTCTTGGATTGGTGTCGTCAAAGGAATCATCCAGCTCGGACGTAATGCTCTCACTCCCATCATTGAACAGCCCGTCAAAGTAGTCTCTCCAACGCTTCTTGATCTCCTCGTCTTTCACTAGAACTCGATCAGCCTCGTCCTTGATGCACTTCACTTGGTTGAGATCCCTTGCTTTCCTCTCGTGGATTTTCGCCATCTTGTAGACGCCCATTTCGCCTTCCTTTGTTCCTAGTTTCTCATATAGCTCATCATAGGCCTTCGCTTTAGCTCCACTCACCGCTCGCTTTGCGTTCTTCTTGGCTTCTTTGTACTTCTCCATGTTGCTTGTGCTTCTATCTTGATACCAAGTCTTGTAGCACTCTTTCTCCTTGATAGCCTTTTGGACCTCCTCATTCCACCACCACGTGTCCTTAGGATCCTTTTTCTTGCCTTTCGCCACCCCAAGCACCTCCCCAGCTACCTTCCGAATTTGCGTCGCCATCTTCATCCACATGCTCTTTGCATCTCCATCTTCATTCCAAGGCCCTTCTGCTACCATCCTCTCCTTGAAGGTTTGTTGGGCTTCCCCTTTAAGTTTCCACCATTTTGTTCTTGTGATTTGGGCACATTTGTTCCGCAACATGTGTGTGGAATCTAAAAACGGCCACCACAAGCTTATGCTGCGCCACAACACACTCTCCAGGTATCACCCTGCAGTCCAAACAAGCTCTCCTATCCATCCTCCTAGTAAGGAAAAAGTCAATCTGGCTAGTGTGTTGGGCGCTACTAAAGGTTACTAGACGAGATAGCCTCTTCCTGAAGAGGGTGTTAGCCATAAACAGGTCGTAGGCTACTGCAAAATCTAAAATGTCCTTGCCCTCCTGATTTCTATCGCTCAAACCAAAGCCCCCGTGCACCCCCTCAAACCCCGTGTTAGATGTACCCACATGGCCATTGAGATCTCCTCCTATGAAGAGCTTCTCATTAGTGGGTATGCTACTAACCAAGCCCTCAAGGTCCTCCCAGAATTGCCTCTTAAGGCCCATGTTGAGCCCAATTTGTGGGGCATAATCACTGATGACATTCAAGACAAGATCTCCTACGACTACCTTGACTAGGATTAACCTGTCTCCCTTCCTCCTAACGTCCACCACTCCATCCTTGAGGCTCTTATCTAACAAGATGCCAACGCCATTCCTATTACTAATGTTCATGTTTCTTTGTTTTTAAACCAGAAAAATATGGGATACTTGGGAATATTTGTATCCCGTTGTATCTCCATATCCCTCACGCAGTAGAGTGTGGATATGGCCAAGTCCCCTGTATCAGTGCATCATAGGTGGTAGACATTAAGTTACACACACCAACCAGTTCATCCAAATGCTCGAACTAATGGAGAAAGGTGGGCAATGCACTTGTACTTCAACCTCCCTCAGGTCTAAACATGTCCAAACAGTGGGTCGCAATCTTTTTCCATTTCAAACTGCACTAGACGGATCTTGAAACAACCTCAGAAAAACGGCTGGTGCGTGTACTTGTATCCCAGTGGCCACTTCAGCATCCGATAGCTCGAACTAACAGAGAAAAGTGGCCACTTCAACAGTACAGTTGCTACTGTTGATGTGACGCTCAGAAAAAAAGAGAGAGAAAGGAACAATTCACTCATGGCTCTGAGTCTAGCCACACTATTGCAGTTGTGTACTTGTATCCCAGTGTGTTAGGGTATTCCTTGGTTTGCAGCCAAAAAACGGCCAGCCACATTTTGGCATGCCAACATTTGGCAACTCCAAAAGTTGTCTAAAATTGGCAAGTTTGGTGAGGTTGGCAAAGTAAGTTGATAGCCAATTTTTGGGCTTGTCTAAATATTGGCTCACCAACTTTTGGCACAAAACCAAGCACACACTTAATTCTCTGATTCATATGGTTCATATAGAATTAGTATTTTGCTTTGACCTTGATGTGGAAGATAAATTACGAAGTTTGTCAAGTACTAAGAGTATAAACGAGTAGTATCTATATGTATTTCATCTTATCCATGAGTAATGCTGCAAGCGATGAATTAGCATAATGTATTTTTCAGGTGGTATTACCACAAACTGGAGGATCAAACAAGGCAGGATTCAGATTGGTGTACTCAAACACCAAAGGAGATTTTTGCTTGGATGGGGTGTTCAACGTGATATCTTATGATGTAGTTCCCAAGATACAAAGCACTCTCCTGGACTTGGATTTCAAGGTTTAACTTCATCTGATCCTTCACTTCATTTATGATCATGGGCCCTGTGCTTTTTAAAGTTTGACAGTGTGTTCCTCCTATGCATCTAACATGTTTACACTGATTTCATGTAAGATGGACATGGGATGCACATGTAGATTGAAGATTGCTTTAATGAAGCTTTGCTGACTATAGTTTTAGCCAACTTGATTTTTCCACTGGATAGGACAGTTGGATTTTTGGCATCTGAATGTATCGTCTTAATAACACTGTCCATCTGTCCCCTTGGCACTTGCCAGGATCAATAGATGTATGTAACTAGTTGGATCAGAACTACTTTGGGGGTTGATGTTTTACTTTGTGGAGTGAAGCAGTTGAGTTTGAGTTCATATAAACCTTAGAAGAAAGGGATCAGCTCTGTTTTGTTGTCGATGTGTTTAATTTGGTTGTTCCTTCAGTGGATAACTAGTTCTTGTTCTTTTTTACTTGCTTTTTTTTCACTAGTTCTTGTTTGACTTGCACTTTTTACTGCTTTCCGCTTGACTTGCACTTTTCTCTAGTTTCCGTTTGGGTTTCATATCTAGCCTACCCCAACTTGATTGGGACTAAAGGCTTGGTTGTTGTTGTTGTTGTTGTTGTGGTCCTTCAGTGGATAACTGATGAAACTAGGTTTCATTTTAGTCAAATGCTGACAAATAAAAAGATTGACATGTTTCATTTTACCTCCATGTTTCGATCAATTCTGACATTATTGAATACCCCTTTAACATTGTATTGTAAATTTTATCATTTATATGTGATGTTAATCATTTCTCATTTCATGGATGGAAGAGCTAGAACTAGCGATGATTGTCCTATCTGCAGTGAAATAAATTGAGAATGTTGTTAGTCACACTCCATTTTGTTCACTTTAAATGGCTTTCATTCAGATAGTTATAGCTGACGAATCACACTTCATGAAGAATAGCCAAGCAAAGAGAACAATTGCCTCACTTCCTGTTCTACAGGTTTGATGTTTCTTACTAGAAAAAGTATTCTCCATTTTTTATCATAAATTTGTTGTGCACGTCATTACTGGTTAATTTGGTTCAGTAGATTTTGGTGTTGTTGCATCACTTCATCCCAATCAGTTATAGTTTGGTATACATTTTTTTTATGTTTCCCCTTTTGGTGGAAAAAATCTCCAAACATCCATAAAGTTCCACAGGCTCCGACCTTGAAGAATGTTTTCTAATCTAACTAGCTCCTTGGTATTTATTGTGTTTTCTTAAGTTTGATTCCATCAATAAAACATACTAGTAAAGGAAGAGTGTTTTGCTTGATTTCAGGGTCAAGTAATATTTTCAATCTAATTGACATGGCAGTATTAACAAAATCGACATTATAATTACAGAAAGCTCAATACGTTGTTTTGCTAAGTGGGACCCCTGCTTTATCTCGCCCTATTGAGTTGTTTACTCAGGTACGTGTTCTAAAGTTTTAGTTTGCACATACTCAAAGGCAAAAGGTTTTGCACCGTAGAGAAACAACTAACTTCCGTACACATGCAGCTCCAAGCACTGTATCCTAATGTGTACAAGAACATGAAGGAATATGGTGGTAGATATTGCCAAGGTGTAAGTACCAGCCTAACTAATTTGCTGCCTCACTTTCTGTCAGCAACTATGATTGATTTACTATATAATTTTTCCTTAGGGTTCTTTTGGGATGTACCAAGGTGCTAGCAATCACGAAGAGCTACATAATTTGATGAAAGCCACCGTCATGATCCGCAGATTGAAGAAAGATGTTCTTGCAGAGTTGCCTGTTAAACGTAGACAACAGGTACTCCCTTTGGGTATTCACTTAGTTGAACATGAAAATGTTAGTTAAATTTTTGCAAGATAAAACTATTTTATTTTAACTGACATCTAAATAGTTTCTTCTATAGAATCTGGACTCCCTTTTTAAGTTAAAGTAAAATCTTATGACTAGTAGGCACTAGCATGACCTGTTGGTTGAGTCCTTGTTGCCCGATTATTTCTGGGCCTTGTGCAGACTTGGTTATTTCATCAAATGTTTTGTTTCCTTATTTATCTTGTACAAAATCTGAGAAAACTTAATTATGAGTAAGATGATCTTTTGAGGTTTAGCTTCCGTCTGATCAATCTGTTTCATTCTCGAAACCATTTGACCGATCGTTTCACTTCCTTCCATGGTGTTATGATTCTTAAGTTCTGCACCTAATGTTCGTTTCTTATGAATCTGTCCAGGTATTTCTGGATTTGAGTGAGAAAGAAATAAAACCTATCCGTGCCCTTTTCCGCGAGGTACACTATTTTTTTATGTGTTTTAATCTTTTCTTCTGCAAACGATACCTTGTAGCGCATCAAAACTTTGGAATCAGCTGTGTTGGTAGCTCAATGTATCTGCATTTGATGTACCACAATAGCTCAATGAAGACCTTTGACGTGGGGTGCTGAGATGGCTTAACCTCCCTAATTCCATGATCATCCAGTAGCCATTTGATTCATATACACGACAAATTCGAAGTTAGCACACTGTTTTGGCTCTTGGGTGGATATGCTCCCTTTATTTGAATTGTATTTTAAAAGAATTTTGAAAAATGATTTTTTTCAAAACAAATACTCGCACATACATCTCCATATTCTAGGTGCGCACAAAGTTGTTTCATGAAAATTGGGTTTTTGTGTGGTCAGTGTAAAAAGAAAAAATTCAGTGCTAAAATAAGGCTTATCACGACACAGTCTTGTCTTTTTATGCAAACCATAAAAATATAGTTTTTTCCCGAAACTTTACATGCGCATATAGAATGTGGAGATGCACACACGGATATTTTTTTGTTTTTTTTTGAACAATTTGAAATACATGTTTTTGCTAAAGGGAGCATATGCACATGAGATCAAAAGTGAATTTCCGCTATCTTCAAGTGAGCTAGTAAAGTAATTACGGGTGTACTCTTCTTTGCTCCTATAGTTGTGTTTGAGTGGTTAAGATTTATTTTTGAATAAAGAAAAGAGGGACGATATGTATGTATTTATCCTTTGTTTTATTGCCAAGTTGTGATAGCAGTTCTAATTGAAGGTTATATTCTTCTGCACTAGAGGTTGTTATGTAGTTTGTCTTTTTGTAGTTGGAGACTGTGAAGATCAAAATCAAGTCTTGTGACTCTCAGGAGACAATGGACTCTCTCAAATTTACTCAAAAACATATTATCAACAAGGTAATCTTAATATGTATGATAGTGAGCCTGCCTGGTCCTATACAATTGGTGGTCATTTTCGTTCTAAACTAGAATATTCTACTCTTTCAGTTGTGAAGTAAACTGCATAGTCTACAAAAAGGAAATGCACTTTTATCACTTTGATTAGGAGCCTGCAACAGAAATTAGTAAAAATTGCAATTTGTATAACTTGGCTGGCATAACTCCATATTATAACCCCTTACTGTAAACAGTTATTTTTTATATGAGTGGTGCCAATTTGTCCCCACAGTAGATTCAACTCGACATGAAATTGTATGCTCTTGATTTTATTTCTGGTTCTTGAGCAGAGTAGATTTGTTTTCTGTCTGCAGCTGTTATTGAGATCTGGAGGTTGGTATAATGCAATGACATCTGTTATATTTGACTCTGGTGTCTTCATTTATCCAAATATCACTTCCGTTTCCATTCATCAAAATATCAGGAGTAGTTGAACACTGATAGGGTTTTTGGTTTGTTATTGTAGAAACATATACTCACTCTGTCTGGAAATAAGTGATTTGGATTTGTCTAGACGCGCATGTATCTGTACACTAAAACATGTCTAGATGCATGTGAATCTAGACAAATCCAAGTCACTTATTTCCGGACGGAGGGAGTATATTTTATCATCGTTCTTATATTTTGTATGGGTGAAAGGTAACATTGATCTTGGAGCGTATTCCCTTTTCATCTTTTATCATTATATCCAATGTTCGTTATACGTGCTTTAATGATACACTACGGAGTTACATGTTTTAATAGAACACTTAAATTGCCACGATTCCTGTTAAATTACCTACCATCAAAGGCTTGTATTAGCACTTGTTGAAAATGATTTCATTATTGATATCAGTACTCAGATGTCATGTCTAACCGCAGATCTACAATGACTCAGCTGAGGCCAAAATTCCAGCAGTGCTAGATTACCTGGGTACCGTAATTGAGGTAATTGCATGATGCTTATAATTATCCTCTTAATTCTACTGTTATGGGATCAAAGATGAGAAACTGTCAGGGACTGGTAGTTGCTGCCAGTTTCTGGATTGCCAGTTGAGGATTATAACTTGCCTAGTTGAAGTTGACACCACTGATTTATACCAATTATACTGAACCATCAACCATTGCGTGATCCAAATAACTCGGTTGTGTTTCGTGTTAGTTGATGAGACCACATTGTTACATGCTTACATGATACTGTATGAAAGATATCCATATATTGCCTTTTCGATTGGTTTTGAAACTTCTCTGTTTTCATTATACTTCGAGCTGAATTGGATTATGGGGTTACGATACATATTCTGACCGCTCAGCATGGTTTTTGAGTCGCTGATTAGTTGCTGTATAGTCGCCGACTAATCGTCGAGTCGTTTTCTCAGAATTAGGGCGACTCGCGACTATACAGCGACTTATGGCGACTATACAGACTTTCGTCGACTAATCACAAGTCGCAGGGGTTGGCGACTTGATTTGACTCCGCGACTCGAAAACCATGCCGCTCAGGAATGGGCTTCTGTTAACTGGCTTTGAAATGTCCTCTGTATCCTACATTGCGAATAATGCTCTAGTGGTCTATTACTATGACAAGACGTTGTGCAAGTGATATCCTATCATTGTTAACCGTTGGCTATATTTTACAGGCTGATTGCAAATTTTTAATATTTGCACATCATCAACCCATGATTGATGCTATTCACCAACATCTCTTGGTAAGCGCCTAAGAGTGTATTTCGATTTGACTTCTTATGATGATACCATGAGCTTATGTATACCTAAGTACTACAACGTTTCAGAAAAAGAAAGTCAATTGTATAAGAATTGATGGACAAACACCTGTAGCTGTAAGGCAAACTTTAGTCACGGATTTCCAGAACAAGGAAGAGATCAAGGCTGCAGTGGTATGTGTTAAGTATATTTTTTTTTGCTTTTTCTGTTTTATATTCTAGTCGCATGTTGTCCATATCCCACTTCGTGAATATTACCATCCAGCCAAAATTCCTGAGATTATTTTTCTATATAGAAAACCGTACATTGCATATAATGTGACTGATATTAACATGTGTGCACATGATCCTGTATGTTTTGAACCCATTAGCAACTGGTACATTTGAAAGTTGTACACTTGCCCACGGACATAATCAATATAATCCTTCACTGAAATTACTGCAGAGTTCTGATTTTTGGGGAAGAATGACTGTACCATGATACAACTTGTAAAGCCAACTCTGGGAATGTTTGTTTCCTTAGATAGTGATGCACAATAGGAGCATCTCCAACAATTTGGATGTGAAGTTGTGGGTAAAAGTACCAAAAATACATCATACGGGTACTCCAAAAGTCCATCTTAAGTTGTCTAATAGGACGTGAGAGAATGTATAAATCTGCTCCTTCTTTTCACCTTGTAGCTTGTGCTCGGGTTGTTGGTTCATGTACATACAAGCTTGCTGTCTCCTACTTTATTCGCCGCCACATCATCAGAACATAGTTTTACCAACAATTATATCATCACAACTGGAGATGTCCTCATAAAGGTTTAAAAGCATGTAGGTAATGATATCACATTGAGAATACTTAGCATTATGCAATGTTCCAACCACACGGACACCATATTATCAAATTTCATGGAGAGGAAGTTCGGTTTATTTACTAGGTACAACCTCATGATGACCTAACTCTGTAGCTATCCATCAAAGCTGGAGGCGTTGGGTTAACTTTGACAGCAGCGAGCACAGTAATCTTTGCGGAGTTATCATGGACTCCAGGTGACATTATTCAAGCAGAAGACCGTGCCCACCGGATTGGTCAGGTGAATATTGCATTCTTCGTTCTAGCTCAGCGTGTGGCTTTTGCTGCAGTTGGTAATTTGTGGGTCCTAGTTTATCACCAGTTTGCTAACTTCTCAATTTTCCAGGTTTCTTCGGTGAACATATATTACCTTCTCGCGAATGAGACTGTAGATGATATTATATGGTATACCCTGGACTTTTTTCCTATATAAATTTTGTACTTCAACTCATGCACTGAATTGTCTTTTCACCTGTTGCTTTGTAGGGACGTTGTTCAAGGCAAACTTGAGAATTTAGGGCAGGTTAGCTATCCCCCTCCCCCCCTCTCCTTTCTCTGTACTATTTGTGGTAGGACAACCAAAATATCATCATTAGCGGAGAATGACAGCTGACCGTTATGGCCTCTCTGCTGATGGTAGTTAAACCCTGTGAATTTAGCCATTTTTCATCAGCCTGCCCTGAATATTTCTTTCCTATGCTCAACTCATTTCCGAGTTAACATGCAATATACCATAAGATCAGGGTAACCTGAGGTTCTGTGATACCGCTTCCTGCATTGCCCCCTAGCGGCAAATATAGTCTCTGCACGTTATTTACACATGTCCCCTAGTCTCTAGCTAAATAAAAACCTGCATGTGTTTTGCTATATATAATCTCCATTGAGGTTTATGCATGCCAACGATTGATTTGCCACGAATGAGTCTGACTAGGCAAACCTCTTATTGTTACCAGATGCTGGATGGGCAGGAGAAAACACTGGACGTTTCGCAAAGCGAGACGAGACCAAGCCCCTCGAAGCAGAAGACGCTTGATTCCTACCTTAAGCGAGGCAGCACCTCCACAGAAATCCAGCCCAGCCCAAAGAGTCGCAAGTTTTAACAGTGGGACCAATGTGTGGCTGCCTGTGTGTGATCCAGGGCTTGATTCTTTTTGTTTCTTTGCTGGAATGGTCTGTGTACCGGCCAGGATTTGGCCATGTTGCCTTGTTGTCATGGTCTGTATCATTCTATTAGGACTTTCTTCTGGGGGTAGCAGTAGATGGCAACGAGAACACAAGAGAATATTCGTATCTACATTATTGGAGATCAAGTTTGTGGAGGCCTACTTGTTTCACCACCGACGTCTGCCTTGCCAAAGTAGATGCCGATATTTGGGATTCGACAAAAAAAAATTCCAAATTTTGTTGGCATGCCAGTCTTGCAAATCACGGTAGAGTTTAGGTACATTGAACTTGCTGACTAATAAATATCATAAAACCTGAAAGTGTAGTGTTGTAGTTTTATGTGCATCATAAAACCTGAAAGTGTAGTGTTGTAGTTTTGTGCGCATATTGCATAATAAAATTACGGTTTGGTGAAATGTTTTGCAAAGTTAGTTCCATGTTTATACTAGCGAGAAGGCAAATGCCATATATGCACGATCAAATCTTGAAGGTGAAGTCTTGCTACATTTGGTTATGGCAATTCACATCATCGGAGTAGTTGTTTAAGCTCAAGATGACGCTGAAGTGGTACCAAGACATAATATTTTCCACAAATTATCCTAGATTCTGAGTCAGGGACAGCGAAAGGATACCAACCGAAAAAAGTCTTTACTTTTTCCACTCGATGTAAATGCTCTTTTACTGTCCTGGAGGGGCGTGGACGGTCCTTTCTCTGAACCAATCCCATTATTACAGTCTGCTCCACGTCTCTATAAATAGCAGCATGCACGAGCCCAGCTCTCGGCACAACCACAACACGTACACGAGCTAGGTCAGCAAACTAGCTCACTTTCCAGAGTTGCACTGCTCGGTAGCAATATGCAAGGCCTCACTGTCATGCCGGCATCTCCCAGGATGGTGCTCGTGATGTTCCTGCTCGGCATGGCGGCCGGCGCCGCCGACGGCCGGAGGAGGCTGGTCTCCAGCAGCCCCGACGAGCCGTGCAAGAGGATGACGCTCTACTACCACGACATCCTCTACAACGGCGTCAACAACACCGCCAACGCGACGGCGGCGCCCGTCACCAAGCCGGCGGCGCTGAGCACCGCGTTCAAGCCCAACGGCACCTACTTCGGCATGCTGGTGGTGTTCGACGACCCGGTCACGGAAGGCAAGGCGCTGCCCGCCGCGGCCGGGGAGGAGCCGGCGGCGCGCGCCCAGGGATTCTACTTCTACGACAAGAAGGAGACCTTCAACGCGTGGCTCTGCTTCTCCATCGTGTTCAACTCCACGGCGTGCAAGGGCACCCTCAACCTCATGGGCGCCGACCTCATGGACGAGGAGACGCGGGACCTCTCCGTCGTCGGCGGCACGGGCGACTTCTTCATGGCGCGCGGCGTCGCCACCATCCGCACCGACGCCACCGAGGGGTACTTCTACTTCCGCCTCCAGATGGACATCAAGCTCTACGAGTGCTATGTCTGATGATGATGTCGTGATACGCGAGTGTCAAAGCATTTTATTCCGTGTGTAAGCTGTTGTATCGTATGCATAAAGGGTACCGTAGAAGTCCTTGTTAATAGTATGTTTTTTCCACCGTCAAACCATCATGTGTGTGATTAAAATGTGGAGACACTTACCCAATAGCTTCTTTTTACTTGTTACTCCCTCCGTTTCAAAATATAAGATGTTTTAGGTTTGTGAAGGAAATAAATCTAGACTTCTTTTAATATGTAGATTCATCCTAGAGTTGAATGAACCTATATAAAGTCTAGATATATTTGCTTCACAAAGCTAAAACGTCTTATATTTTGAAACGGAGGGAGTATATATCTCAAATAAAGGATTTTTCTTTAAGTGCCGTGCAGGATGTGCTACCCATTACTGTACAACATCTCATCCTAAATTGCACTACCTCCTCCGTTCCTAAAACAAGATGTATAATATTTTTAAATTCAAGCAATGCAAAGTTTAAACGAGTTTATAAGATATACCAAAAATTTGATAGTATATCAACAATATGAAAATACATTTGATGGTGTATCTAATAAGATTGATTTGATATTGTAGGTGTCGGTAGTCTTTTCTAAAAGTTGGTTAAATTTTACATGATTTTAACTTTTGAAAAATGTTATACTAACTGCATACATACCCTTCAAAGCATTGCCCCGAGGAAGGGTGACTCTACTCGATCAATCATATGCCTTTATCATGTCCAGTTTTATGGCACACATACCTTTCTTTCCTTTCTTATTTCTTTTAGTTGTTTGTACACACTCAAATGCTACAAGAGCATTATCCATGAGGACCCTCCCATGGACAAAGCACTTTGATCCTTACTTATTCGCCTAGGGCCCCGCTTGGGAGTTCGGTATATTTTGCAGCTCCGGTTTTCTTCCGGGCGGATCTAGGCGTGTACAGTCCACCGGATGTAAAACATACGTACAATCAGCAAGTCTATTTGGATATGCATAGTCTGTCGGAAACATAGGGACATATACAGTCCGCTGGAAGTATTTTAGTTGGTACTCACGTAAACATACTCCCTCCGACCCATATTAATTGACTTGGATTTGTCTAAATTTGAATGTATCTAGTACTAAATTATGTCTAGATACATCCGAATCTAGACAAATTCAAGTCAATTAATATGGGCCGGAAAGAGTAAAGTTAGTCCTCTCAAACTGCATAAAAATTAAATCTTTAAATAACATACACGAATAATAGCCTCAAACTCTTAAACTTCAGTACATCATACACAAATAATCTTTGAACATGCACCTCTCAAACTCTCAAACTTTAGTTTTTTCAGAGCAAAACAACTGGAAAAATAAGGAAAATCATTTCCTCATCCTCTTCCTCCTCGGAATCAGTCATCACCATTTCCAAATTACTCATATAATCCTAAGAATGCATTAAGAACAACACATTAATAGTAACAACACATTTATTGAACTAGTGAAAATTGCATAGTAACAGTACATGCTATACTAGTAAAATTAGTAGCATCACCATTAAGACCTACATGCATAGATCGTTTCATTTGCAAGCACATTGGGTTGTCCGAAGTGAGAAGGCCCTAGATGTTAGACCAACATAGCATATTCTAGTTCCTGCTAACCCAAGTCTACACAAAGCATGGATCATTTCATTTGCAAGCACATTTAGTTTTCCAAAATGAGAAGGCCCTAGATGTTAGACCAACATAGCATATTCTAGTTCTCGTTAATCCAAGTCCTAACTGATGTTACCATAAGAGCTAAGGTAGCAAAAACTACACAGAGCACTACAACACTCCATACTGACAATAGTGCTCCAACAACACAGTTGCTATTATTAATTCAGAAGGAGATCAAATCAGATTAGATGAGAGAGAGAGATGAAGCTCACCGTACACCCTCGTCCACCTTCCGTTGTTCTGGTTGTCGAGGATGGCCATGATCAGCTGCTTGTTCTTATCCAGGTACTGCACAGTTCCAACGCACAATCTTTTCATGTCAATACATTACAATACATGTCTATCTCTTCATCACTAGTACTGCTAATTAAGCCAAAGGTAAACAGTGCATGCATATCTTGCAATATCATAGCTAAATGCCAACACATCCATGTCCTGGATGTTTTCCCAAATCAATCAGTCAAGCAGAACATATGAACGCATCAAATATAACCAATGATGTACTAGATTGGGGATCATACACACAGATACTACAAAAGATTTGGTTGCCAACAACCCATCCAACCAAGCGTGTGGTCAATCATTGATTGACATGGCAGCATGTAAACAGGTTATCACAAAGGCAAGGACACACAGGGGCCTGGCTGTTGTTGTATCAGTCCTAAGACAACTTTAGGGATCTACTCGTAGCAGTCAAAAGACAAATGGGACGGTACAGCGCAAGCGAACCTACATTCCTACTACCAACATAAACATGGCCTAGATCATGTCTGGCTACAGTAGTGAAGAATCATGCATCAAATAATAAAAAGAATCATAAGAAGGCAAGGAAAGAAGTAATTGAGAGAAAGGTCTAGCACTAGACCTGATCACCATCTCACATCCAACACCAACAAAAGAAGATTAGATTAGATTACACAGGACAGATTTTATGCTTTTCTTCAGACACGTTTTTTGGACATGACAGATTTTATGCTTTTCTTCAGAAACCTGCAAATTTGAGAAATCCCTCAGAGACCCGTTTAAAATCACGCACACAGCTAAATCAAGCCGGTGCAAATGGTATCCCATCCTGGACCAAACCACAGGTTATGATAAAGGATGGACACTTTGATCCTTACTTATCACTTTGATCCAACCTCCCATGTGCTGGGGACGCCGGCCCTGGGCGAGCTGAGGCTGAGTGTTCTGAGCATGGCGTCCATGTTACTACGAAAAGGGGCAAGATTCAATAGCACGGTGTTCGTCACAGAACTTGCGCCGCCGGTGTTCGTCACAGACCCGCCAGTCGCAGACCCGCCGCCCCGCCAGTCGCTAGGTTTGGAAGCGTCGAGAAGGGTTGGGAAGTGTCGGGTTGGAAACGAAACCGGCCTCCGCACGTCCGTGATATTTTCGGCTGTAAATGGGCCGGGAAACGATTCGGAGCGGAAAAAAAATAGCCAACCAAGCGCCAATACTGATGTCGGGCTGTAGTTTAATGGACTCCGACTAAAACGGCTGTTTCAGACTAATTTACGTGAAACAAGCAGAAAGCACATTGTGAAATAAATCTAATAGTGCTAGTAAGGGAATCGAATACCAATAATTCAGCCTTCCGAGATTCCGAGCCGTTGAGGTCGGAAACGTCCCTGCGTGACTGTGTACAGCTGTGTACCCCTTCTAGAGCGAGGCTCCGGTCGACCGTTCTTGCCTGCGACCTCGCCCAAAGTCGGCACTCGGCGGCTAGCTCCGGTGAGTCCTCGTTCTCCCTCACCCTCCGCCTCCATCTTCTCCCTCTCCCCTTCTCATTCCTTGTCATTCTCTCCCTGTCCCCTTTCCATTCTATCCCTGTCCCCTCCATGCCCCTCAAACCCTAGTTCCCAGGCGGGATGGGCACCGGCGCCGGCATGTGGAGCTGCGGCGGGAGGGGGAACGGTGGCGGATCCCTAGCTCTCCCCTAGCCGGCTTGTCCCTATCCCTCCTCTTCCCCTTCTATTCCTCTCAATCCAGCAAATTTCTCCATTGTTTTGTTGCCTAAAAACTTGATCTGATTCAACTGCAAATTTCCAAAAGATTTAGTAACACATGAGTCCAACTGAAGATACAAACTTCATATTCTCTACAACTATTTTGTTGTGTGCATACAAATTTGTGAACAAGAACAAAACTTAGTGGGCGTATGCAACTACAGAACTATTGGTTTGATAGTGAACAAGAACTTAGTGGGCGTATTTTTGAGAGAATGCTTCCATCATTCAGACTACCCTGTCTGAATTTCTTTATATTTCAGTGGCTCATTTCTATTTTGTGCAAGAAGGTTTTGTATTTTCTCTGCCCTTCTAGTATTGTGTTACAATATCAGGATTGAGTCAGTTACTTTCTGTTTGCAGATCATGCTTAGAATTCTTTTGCCCTATGGAGTGTAGACTGCATTTGATTAGCCACTACAGCGGTTTTGCTGTAAAACTACTGATGATATAGTCAGTTGTTGGGAAAATGTTCTGTAAATGACCAGTTCCTTTTCATCCTTAGTTCATGTGGCATGGTAGTTGGCTGGTGTAGATCTTAGAAAAGAAATGAAAGACAATAACGTTCCATTTCTTTGCTTACTGAAAGTGAGATTGAGACCTCACAATGTAAATCTATATCTAGATAAAACCTGCTTGTAACCATATTGTCAGATATAGAATATAACTATATTTTTTTATAGCGGAGAATATACTTCTTTGATTCAATTTTGTCTCGTCGCAATGCACGTGTATTATGCTACGATGTTGTTAATTCGCATACATGTTTTCCGTGATTATTCCTACTTGTATTGTGGTTGTGACCTTATTTTAAAATATTTAAATTTTACTATGTATGGAAAATAATATATAAACATCAAATATGCACATAGTATTGTTCATACATTTAGTAAACTCTATATTGTTCAAACTCAACTAAATATTCAATCCCATGGTTTGTACATCCAAACACCAATTGGAATTGGGTGCTACCCTTTGATTCCAACAACAAATACCATGCACATCCAAACAATAAAATTGAAATAGAAGGCCATTTTCTTTTCATCTTGGATTTCGAATTTTTAGTCCAATTGAATTCTGAGCTAAAATTCCTACATCCAAACACAGCGTAAGAGTATTTTCATCCAATCCATGTGAAAAAATACTCTCAAATACTTACACCTTTGCCAAACGAGGCCTAATGGATGAAATCCCCGTGGGTCTGGTGGTATGGCCCCGTTGCCATTCCTATTTAGAACGACCAATTTAGGCCATCTCAGAAAACTGAACCCACCCAGCCCATCCTGACGCCTCCTCACGGCCTCTCTCCACCCTGCCTGCTGAGTTTGACTTGGACCCCTGGGCATAACAGCTTGGCCCATTGTAATTACCCCGCACGCTGAGAGAGCACTGCCCTCCGACGAGGCGACGCCCTAGTCCCCCGCCGCAGTCACGCCGGCTGGCAGCCGCCGCCTTCACGACCTAAGACCAGCCGCGGGCCCTGTGGTGAGCTCACCGACGGACTTTCCCGCCCCGCCCCGCTCTGTAGCCGTGCTTCCTGCGTCTGCAGCGTTGCCGGTGCGGCACGTCGTCTGCCGCCGGTGGCAAGCCCTTCCTCAGTTCCCTCCTCCATGTCTCCATTCACGAATGCATCAACTCATTTCAACCGATTCTAATTTATCAAGCCAATTTTGTTTTCACATTGATATAGCAGCAGGCCAGCAGCTGAGCAGAGGAGGAGGCTGAGAGCATCGGTGCACCAATCAATTCGCAGCCCCTGAAAGGTGATTTGTCTTCTGATTCACTGTAACTGAATTAAGGAATTCGAGACAGTATTGCCGTGAAGTACAGATTCTATGCCAATTGTCATTGCATTTGGCCTTACAATGTTCACTGTGCATTTTTGTATAACCGTCATAACTCGTAAGTTTGTGGCGGATGTATTCTGGATCCGCCACTGTTGGGAAAACATGGAGGGAATCATACATATAGTATAATACTCTACCATCATCAAATGCTCTGTTAGCACTGAACTTCTATATCACAATTATGTTTCTTGTGCATACTCTGTATGTTACAAGCCTGATGTATAAATAAGTGAAAAATTGTTTCATTGTGTTACTGTTTCGTTTAATAGGTCTTATCCTCAGTTGGTGGCACAGTATTTGTTGCCGATGGGCAAGAAGAAGAACAAATCTAAAAGGCCAATCAAGTCACTGAAAGATCCTGAACAAGTGTACACTTTTTGTCCTATCATGTTTTTAGTTACCTTTGTTCCTCTTTCAAGTATTAGTGTTTTTTAACTACCTCAGTTCACCAGTCACTTGTATTTCTGCGTAAACAGAGTAACTTCAGACTACATTGGAGGAGATTCCTTCGATGAACTATTGTCGAAGCTTATCAGGTTAGTAGTTCATTTACCGTCAGGGGTGGAGCCAGGATTCCATTGCAAGACAAATCTTTTTCTTGCGCCTGGCCCATGCTGCCTGTGGCCTGTAACTGCCCCTGATTACCATTACTCTCTTAATATATCGTGTTGCTTGATCCTGATATTGGAAATGATACTATTCTCTAGGGGCGTGGAGGTTGCAAAAGCTTCAGCGGGAGGATTACCAGAAAAGATATGGATGAAGGTATTGCAATCCTTGCTTCATTTCACCAAGTTTCTGCTGTTGTTTTCTGCAGATAGAGTAGTTCCGTTATCATGGGAATATTCAAAATACTCTGATTTTCTTTTTTATTTGTGATTCTGTGCTTGTAGCAACAATTTTGTGTTGGGGTCAATGATGTGACAAGGGTCCTGGAGAGAATGCCTGCTGCTGTTGCTTTACACTCTGGCTGTTCTAGTGAAGCATCGACCCGCAAAGCTTTGCGAAGAGCTCCTTTGGTGCCGCTTCAGGTTACTTTTGTTTCTTAACTTGCTATACCTGTGCCTTTAAAGACTAACCTTTTTATGGACTTGGAGTTCTATTTTGTACATATGTTAGGTCGAAGCAAATCTATTCTTGATTGCAGCATGTACTTCTCTAATGCTGCCTGGTCTGCATTACACTATGCAGAGTAGTGGATGTAATGCCTCCAATATCGAAAAAAATGTATTTCGTCTAACTGCAACATCTCTACCTGTTACTTTTGATATAAAGAATACAAGAGTGCTTTTTTACTTTTGATATAAAGAATACAAGAGTGCTTAACTCTATCTGGTCAAATATTTTTGAATGTCTAAAATACTCTAGTCTTGGTTACATGCGGCATTGTAAGACCTTAGTATCAAATCATGCGCTAATATCAAATCAGGTGCAAAGTGTGAACACTGTTTTATTGAAGACGAATTTTCTTTCAGCTGTGCAACCAACAGTTATATTGACTCGGTTCTGAATGCAATGTCATGTCAACGAATAATTGACTGAATTAGGGATATATAGTTTGTCATCAGGTTTACTCAAGAGCAAGGAGATGATTTAAAGTGTCAGTAGTGTCCATATCCGAAGTACCTGTATGCAGACTGCAGAGCACTAAAGCTGACAACTATTTCACATCTTATTTTCATGGTGCTGTAGGCTGTCCTTGTAGTTGCTGATTGTCATCCCAAATGGCTAACAAAACACATACCCATACTGGCAAGCACAAGGCAAGTTCCTGTATTGTGCGTCAAGGACAACAAAGGAAGCTCACTGAGGTTAGGTCAAGTGGCGAATGTCCGAACAGCGCTGGCCATCGGGATAAAGGTTGCCTTTCTTTCTGTTGTTGCTGATTGCAAACACTCTATACTGCCTCTTACAATCGCTCACGGAATCTTTGTTTCAACGTATAATAGGCCAGAGACAGCATAATCAACAAGACCATTGATGAAGTACTGAAGGGTATTAATGCGGTCGCCGACGAACAGAAAATCAGCACCCCCATTCCCTCTCCCAGTTCCAGTCCAGTAGCATGATGGGATAGATCTGAACCTCTGTGTCCTCATCATCATTCCATGAACATCTGGAAGGGAGAGGTTTTCCCAAGGAGATCAAGTGTGTTGCTGAATTGTAGCATATCAGTCTAAACTCCATTCTGGGTAACATCTTTGCTGCTAATACTCATGAAGAATAGGCGTGTGGCTGGTCTGTCAGTTTGGTGCAGTTTGGTGTAGGAGAGTATGATATGCCTGGAACTTTTTCTGTAACGCCGCAGTGTTGCTCGGTTGAGGCCTCTGATTCTAAATCGGAGTTGGTCGTATGCATCACAAAAGCAACTCTGTTCATGCAAAGGATTTTTTTTTTGTTTATTTGTTGCGGCTTTGTGGGTAAATCGAGTTCAAGTTGGTTATTCCCATGCAAGGATATAAATATTCTCCAGCACTTGAAGCGATTGACCGCCACTAGTGTACGGGTATCTCCTTTTGCTAGCTCGTTTTCGTTCTGGACAACGGGTCTGACGACGAAGCAACGGTTCGACAATCTGTTTTATTTACCAAGGGCTATTGATGGTTGGGCAATCTGTTTTAGGAGAAGGGTTATTGTCCACGGTGCGTCCAGACGATTTTTCAAACCTTTTAACTCTTTATTAATACTAGCAGAAGTGCCCGTGCGTTACTATGGGTGAGCCCGTGATTTTGCACGATTTGATAAATGATCATTGTTATTTGTAGGAACGGACTATAGATGCCGAAAATAGTAACAGCAAGAAAACTACGTGGACAATTTAAACAATTGACTCAATAAACAAACGTATAATCTTTTCTTTTGCTAGAATCAAAACAGTGAGGTGGTATGAATCAGGATCCAACCATCGCTTTCCTTGTACTCCACATCTGATTACAGACACTTGTGTAAATATGGTGCTTACTAAAGCCGTATATACCACTCGTGTATAATTTGGCTGAATTTTGGGCTCCCCTCATCTCCACCTTTAACTATGCAAACCATCACAATCTGGGACAGTGACTCGGTTCCTTTTTTAATTATGCACACGGCACCCATACTCGAGGTGTACTCTTATTAAGTGCTCCCTTCGGCTTCTCACCTTTAATTATGCAAACCACCCACTCTTGGGACACACCCACAATTCGTTTCTTTCAATTAGTGTGCAACGACTTGTTGTCTCCTGATTTGCTTGCCGATACTCCAGGTAACTCGTCGAGATATAGAAACCGGTGGAACTTACTTTAAAGAAGCAAGGTGGGACTAAATATGAATCATAGTATGTCTTAATTTAAGGGTTTTTCTAGACTCAGACCGGTCTGAGATTGGCAAAAACCGGCGGGCTCACAGGAGCCCTTGATTTCGCATCCAACGGTTTTGAACAACGTTGCGCGGCCGCGCGGTTGGTTGCCCTCTATCAATGCGGCACACCTGGGGCCCTTTTCCTATTCACCTGGGGCCCCACTCGTCATCCTCTCCACCCCTCCCACTTCCCCCTCCCACTTCTCCCGACCGTTTTGGGAATCGCGGTGCCCTCTCTCCTCTTCTTCTCCTCCGGCAATTTGAAGGCGGATACTGTAGTTACAGTCGGTTGCTCGTCGATTCTGCTCGCCATTGTCGTCGCCGACGCGTCTACTCCCTCCAGGTGTGCTCGCAAGTTCTCTCCTCCTCCTCCTCCTCCAGTTTCTCTCTTCCGCTGCTCCCACCCTTTTCCTCTGTCATTCTCTGTTTTCAGGCGGTTCCATTTCGTCGGGTTTGTGGTTAGGGTTGATTCCTGCAGGTCCTGCAGATTAAGGTCGTGTGTAAGTTGTCCTGTAATTTTGTCTGGGTCCTGCATGCATAGGGTTTGAAATGCTGCCTCTGATCCCCTTTTTGAGTAATGTTGCCTTGTCAGATCTGTTGTGTTTTGCTGTAGTTTTGATGTTCAGATGATGTGATCATGTGTGCTGTCCCCCCATTGTCTAATGGGGATTTTGAACATTTTGGCTGATAACAACAGATCTATGCATGGGTAACAACTGTTGTATGTATGGGTAACAGTGGGATATGATCCCTTGATAACCTCAAAAATATGCATGGGTAACATTGGACAGGATCTGTTAATAACAGAAGTACTAAAGTGTAATTAGCTAAATTTTCGAATCATGTGTATTTTGAGCAAAATGCATGATAATGTTTGTGTATTGACATGGATAACTAGTGTTATGTTGGTATGCTAACATCATGGTCTAATGAGGATTCTAAACATTATTGCTTGATAACAACAGATATAGCCATGGGTAACAACTGATGTATCTATGGTTAACAGTGGTATATGATCCCTTTGATAACATAAAAAATGTGCATGGGTAACATTGGACAGGATCTGTTGATAACAGCAGTTTGTAAACTGTTATGTGGTAATTTTTTTATTCATGTCTATTTTTGAGAAAAATGCATGATAATGTTTGTGTATTGACATGGATAACTAGTGTTATGTTGGTATGATAACATCATGGTCTAATGGGGATTCTAAACATTATTGCTTGATAACAACAGATATAGCCATGGGTAACAACTGATGTATCTATGGTTAACAGTGGTATATGATCCCTTGATAACATAAAAAAATGTGCATGGGTAACATTGGACAGGATATGTTGATAACAACAGTTGTAAACTGTTATGTGGTAAAAAAAATTATTCATGTCTATTTTTGAGAAAAATGCATGATAATGTTTGTGTATTGACATGGATAACTAGTGTTATGTTGGTATGATAACATTAACTTATTATCATGGGTAATTTGTGTTCTGTTTGCATGATAACATTAGGTTATTATGATTGATAACTTATGTACCGATGGTATTGTTTTATTTTTTTATGGATAACTTCTGCATATAGGCATGGATAACTGTAGCTTTAACTAGTGGATAACGTGTACTTATGTTGCTGGATAACTATATTTTTAGCTAGTGATAACTTCTACTCATGTTGCTGGATAACTATTCTAGTATGTAAGCATGTTTAACTGTAGTATAATATAGTGGATAACTTCTTTATATAAGCATGGATAAGTTCTGTTTTAGCTAGTTGATAATTTGTGCATTTAAGCATGTACTGCTCATATGTATGTATAACTATAAGCATGGATAACTTCTGCTCATATGCATGTATAACTGCAGTTTTAAATAGTGGATAACTTATGTTCTATATGGTGGGTAACTTATGCATCTACGCATGGATAACTTATGTTAAAATACTGCTGGATAAGTTGATTTAGCTAGTTGATCTGATTCTGCATTTAGGTCAATATCCATGGTTTAGCTAGTTGATAACATATGTGTGTAAGCATGAATAATTTCTGTTCTAGCTAGTTGATAACATATGTGTGTAAGCATGGATAACTTATGTAAAAATACTGCTGGATTGCATATAATCATCATACTTTCATTTACAGCATGTATAACTTCTGTTTTAGCTAGTATCACATATGGATGTAAACATGGATAACTTCTGTTCTAGCTAGTTGATAACATATGTGTGTAAGCATGGATAACTTCTGCATGCAAGCATGGATAACTTATGTTCTACCTTGTTGATAACCTCTGCATGCAAGCATGGATAACTTATGTAAAAATACTGCTGGGTTACATATAATCATCATACCTTCATTTACAACTTGCACGATAGCATTTGTGTGTGAACCATCAGCATTGTCTTCTTCTATTTCTTGATCTGGTTCTGCATTTAGGTCGATATCCATGGTTTTCGATCTGTTCAACCAAAATATTCATGATGTTATAAGATTTAGTTGTTAGGACGAAGCAATTAATAGAAAATCATGTCTATTTAGTTATTAGTTGTCATAAATTAGATGTTTTTAATGCAGGAATCAACATATACTGTCAATGAAGCTTAGGATGATTGATTTCTTATAGTTTGAACAAGATTGGACATATGTCAGATGCAAAACTGAAGAGTAGTTATAGATGACCTGTTTTTCGTTTAGATCCATGTTGGGCAGTAGTATATTGCAATATTGAGAACCATATAGAGACGTTGCTACCAAAATCATGGTGAATTGTAGGTTTGATTTTGAGAAGTACCTGCTGTTTTTTCCTGTGTGTTCCTTTTTTTTGCTTTTCAGTAGCAGGCGCTGAGCATCAAGGTGTTAAGGTGGAGCTGCAATGGAGTTTTTGGCTAGAGGATGAAGGCGATATGGACAGGTGAGTAATCGGGAGAGGGGGATAGCGCTAGATCTAGGGGGATTTCGTTTCTGTTCTGGTTTGGGGTTTTGCTTGGAGAGGAAGATGGTCCAGACCGCAGCCAGCTCTCCTTCCCTTTTTGGACCTGGTCATACGACCGGGGTGGGAGGGGGCGGGCGCGGAGCGACGCGGGATCGCGGTCGGAACGCCCGCCAGAAACGCGTATTCTCAGAGCGTCCGCCAGGTAGTCGTGTCCTAATTTAAACCGTGTGAGATCTCAATTACACCTGCCGGTCAGGGCCTGTACAATTAATGTTAGACCTTGGTTCATGTAGTTTGTATGACAACCATTTTGTCCGTACAGGTCCTTGAAGTCACCGAGAGAGCCCGTCTGTGCACGAGTATGTCAAAAGTAGTCGTGTTTCTCCTACTCTTGCACCCAACACCAAACTAACGACTCCATCTGTTGACTATTGAGGCTGCTCATGGGCAGCTATGAAAGCAGCGAAGCAGAAAACGTATTGATCTATGAATAATTCTTAGAGAACATATTCTTTATAGGAGTTAAGAGCATCTCCACTCGCCTACCTAGGTCGCCCGTCCGGACGCCGAATTTCGATCCGGACGCCGAAAATCGGCCCAGTCGCGTATCCAAGGACCTGTTTTCGTCCGAATTTCGGCGTGTTTTGGTCCGGCCTACACAGGCCGAACCTAGGTTCCCGGGTACGCCCTGGGGACGCCGGACGCCGCAAAAAAGGGCGTGGGCCAGCTCTGTCGGCGAGACAGTTCCATTTCCACCCACTCCATTCGCCCAGATTGCCGCGAGAGCTCTGTCGCCATGACTTCGCCGGCAGAACTTCCCCGCGCCGAGACATGCCCACGCCTCTAGCTACGCTCGCCGTCGTTGCAGCCTAGCTCCCCGCCTCGGCCACCGCCGCTTTGCTAACCTACCCCTTGCCGTAGATGTGCTTCGGTTCGGTGCGCCCACCACCACGCCCGCCAAGTGTTCGACATTTGGCCGGATTCGGCCATGGACTCCGACGGCGACGAGGTGCTGTCCACTGACTCTGACGAGGGCGAGAAACTCGCCATGGATTCCGACGACGAGGAGTTGCTAGCCGAACTCCTGGAGGAGGAGAGCGCCGAGGTCGCCGAAAGTGAAGAGCACTTGCAGATTCTCGCCTCGCTCGCCCAACTGTACATGCAGATGGCGAAGCCGAAGCGCGGTGGTTCGACGCCAGGTCGCATGAAGTGCAAGGCGAGACAGAGGATAGAGGGCTATTGCATGTTGTACGCCGACTACTTCGCCGACCAGCCACTCCATGGAGAAGACGTGTTTCGCCGCCGTTTCAGGATAAGTCGGAAGATCTTCCTCAAGATCGTGCATGCCATCTGGGAGTTCGACACATATTTCCTTTGCAAGAAGGACTGCACCGGCTTGGTTGGGTTTTCCTCGCTTCAGAAGTGCACCGTGGCGATGAGGTTGCTTGCATATGGAGCGCCGACTGACAGTGCCGATGACTATCTACGCATCGCGGAGTCCATCGCCCTTGATTGCTTGTACAGGTTCTGCAGGGCAATGATTGCAATGTTCGGGGAAGAGTACTTGAGATCACCCACTGCTGAAGACACTGCTCGGATCCTCGCAGTCAATGAAAGTAGAGGATTTCTTGGTATGCTTGGAAGCATAGATTGCATGCATTGGGAGTGGAAGAACCGTCCATTTGAATGGCAAGAAATGTACAAAGGCCACAAAGGAGGATGCACTGTGATACTTGAGGCAGTTGCTACATATGATCTTTGGATCTGGCACTCCTTCTTTGGCATGGCAGGATCGAACAACGACATCAACGTCTTTAACTCCTCAACTGTCTTTTCCAAGCTTGTTGAGGGTCATATGCTCCCCCTGTGGAATTTAAGATCAACGGGCATCACTACAACAAGAGTTACTATCTAGCAGATGGCATCTATCCAAGATGGCCAACATTTGTGAAGACTATCTCAGGCCCAATGCTCCCCAAGCATTCTCACTTTGCCAAGGAACAGGAAGCTTGCAGGAAGGACGTGGAGCGGGCATTTGGTGTGCTCCAGCAGAGGTTTGCAGTTGTCCGGTTTCCTGCTATGACCTGGTCGAAAGATCAGATGTGGAAAGTGATAAACTGTTATGTGACCTTGCACAACATGATCACTGAGGATGAGAAGAAGGATCCAATGAGTTTGCTCGAGGAGGACGAGCCATACCATCTACAGGGTCCTCTTGCCGAGTCTGATCATCAGGTGCCTCCAACATGGGCTGTATTC
This sequence comes from Avena sativa, assembly GCA_916181665.1. Taxonomy (NCBI): domain Eukaryota; kingdom Viridiplantae; phylum Streptophyta; class Magnoliopsida; order Poales; family Poaceae; genus Avena; species Avena sativa. The sequence continues at coordinate 386,806,462 of OV702284.1, forward strand.
ATCGCAATGCGTCAGGAGATCCGAGATCCGGCGATGCATCAACAACTGCAGGATGATCTTGTCGAGCACCTATGGACACACAGGGGCAACACGACGTAGATGCTGAGCATGAACTGGCCGAACTTGGCCGAAATATGTTGTAATTTAATTGCAAGCCAAACTATGTTTAGTATAACGGACTATGCCGAAATTTGGACGTAGTTTAGCCGAATTTGAGCCGTATTTGAGCGGAAACGGGCGACCCGGAAACTCGGCCTGGGTACGCGAGTGGAAAACTGGACATACCCAGGCCGAAAACTTGTACCGTCCGGCAGAAATTTCGTCCGGATTTCGGACTGGGTTCGGCCAACGAGTGGAGATGCTCCAAGGACGGCAACCGGTCTCCAAGTTCGAATTTTACCACACGCCCTCTACATTGTATCCCATTGTGTAAACCCTGTCGCCGGAGCCGTCGAAGTTGCTGACGTCGCTCACTTTCTTCGGGTGTCGACGATCGAAGTGCCCACATGCACATGTAGTAATATGCCCTCGCGGAGGGCCGTGTGCCGACCCATGACAAGGACTGAAGCCAAACGCACGTATATGCTAGGCCGACTACTTTTAAGCTCATAGAACTCGTTGAGGTAGCCTCCAAAGCAGGTTTTCTACTCGACATGGGTTTGTACTGAACTCCAATAGTTAGGGTCCTCGGCTAGCGTGCCATGGTGAAACTCCTCGCACGATGATGGAATCAGATCGATCGGGCTAAGGAGAAAAATAATACTAAAAGGACTTGAACTGGTATGTGGCAGTACGATGGCAATTTGGCATATTATGTATTTTGATGGAAGGATAAACCCATCCAAAAAAGTGTTGGATCGAAAGATTAGGTATAGATTACGGAAATTCTACTTAACAATCGGTCTAAGAAATTATAAACCCGACGGACACACATTAGTGCACTGCCGTGCATGGCACTAAGCGACAAAACGATTCAAAGCTAGCTAAGGATAAATTGAAAATTCAAAATGTTTTATAGATCAAATCATTTATCCGATTTAGGATCCGTTTTCACTATTGGGCTAGTCGTGACGAGATCTTTGAACTAGATTACATGTTGATATGTTTTGATAAAAAAATTTTTAATAAAAAAGTTATCCACCCCTAACACGTGAGTTATCCATATCATAGTATATATGTTATCTATCCTATAACATATAAATTATCCATAATATAAACGGGTTGGATCGAGCCGTTCTCGCATTTCTCTTGTGGCAACTTTCGTATTTTTTTTGCCTCATGAAACCTCGGTTGCCCCGTGTATTTTAGTCCACTTAATTAAATGTGAGCTACGAGTTAGTTTAATTGAAACACGATAGTCTAGGTGTTAGGGTGTTGAGATTTCATCATCGTCGATGCATTAGGATTGACGAGCGATGAAGACCTGGTATCCTAACACTATTCAGGACTTTGTCACACGTACGCCATGGTAGGAGCGACAGGCGATCAAGCTGAGCCGTTAGAATACTAATTACACGTTATGTTTATTCACTACAACTTAGGGTGGTGGTAGGTGGAGCATAAGAGCCCATTTATTACATCGTATGAAAAAGAACTTAGATTTAATTCTTTTAGAAAAAATATGCTTGATGTTTGACGTGGTCTTGAGGCTGAGTCGCTCGTACGCCGCTTGTGATAAGGAGCGATAAAAACAAGCCGCTAGAATAACTTTTGTATTCTATCTTTAGCTAAATTTTTGTAATGGTTGATAACTTATATGTTATTGGGTGGATAACTTACATGCTGAAGCATGGATAACTCTCGTGTTACTAGTAGGACATTATTGTATAATGTCATGGATAACTTTTGTTTATCTCTATGGATAACTTTACATAATTTTCCAGATAACTTTATTTCTCTTTGTGGCCATTATATTTTTCTAAGTCCTTATTACCTCCATTTTTGTTATTTAAATGTGCGATAGACTTAATTGATTTGAACACGGTACCCTTACCCTAGACTCAAACGGTTCCTAAATGGTAGGAGTTCACATTTATGTTTTTTGCATGCATATAAAAACTCAAACGCACAACCCGTTTGTAGGGTGGATAACTTATGTGTTACATGATGAGTAACTTACATAGTACCGCCTTGATAACTTATGTTTTACGGGTGATAACTTTTGCATCAAAAATAAAGTTGTCGAAACATATCAACATGGGATCTACTTTTAAAGATCTCGTCGTGACTAGTCCAACGATGAAAGCAGTTCATAAATCCGATAAACGTTCGACCTACAAACCATTTTGAATTTTTAGATTTCGTATTTAATCCCGATGACATCATCTATTTTGTCTTTTATATTTAGCAATAAACTCACTTTCTATTTTTGGCCATAACGAGAACTTGCATGCGTTGTCCTAGTGCATGCAAGTGCCCGTCCAGAATTTGCAATGCAGAGACCGGTATGAAGGTAGCTCAGTGTCCTAAAATTATAAGTATAGCGTGTGAAGTATGAGCTCGCTAATTCAAGTATCCAGTGGACCGGGGTAGAGTTGAGATATTTGCAGAACAGGTCTTTATAACACGGAACAAACACACGGTACAAGCGTATGCATGCAATGCAACTCTCCACACACCACACTGAAAATAAAAAATCGAAACAAGCAGCAGCAGCAGCAGCAACACATCACTCTCTCCTAACTGGCACACGTTCGCACATGCGCGTGCCTTCAGCAGGTTCGGCCCTTGTTACCGCGATAGTATCACACATAGCACTCGTAGAGCTTGATGTCCATCCGCAGACGGAAGTAGTACAATCCCACCAAGGCGTCGGTGCTGAGCGTGGCGACGCCGCGCGCCATGAAGAAGTCCCCCGTGCCGCCGACCACGGAGATGTCCCGAGTCTTGGCGCTCATGATGTCGGCGCCCATGAGGTTGAGCGTGCCCTTGTGCGCGGTCGAGTTGAAGACGATGGAGAAGCCGAACCACGCGTTCTGCTCCTCCTGCTTGTCGTAGAAGTAGAACCCCTGCGCGTGCGCCGCGGGCTCCTCCCCGGCCGCCGGCATCGCCTTCCCCACCGTCATCGGGTCGTTGAACACCGCGAGCATGCCGAAGTAGGTGGTGTTCTTGCTGCGGCTCGTGCTCAGCGCCGTCGGCTTGGTGACCCCCGACGACGTCGCGTTCGCCGTGTTGTTGCCGCCGTCGTAGAGGGTGTCGTGGTAGTAGAGCGTCATCTGCTTGCACGGCTTGTTGGAGTTGCTGGAGACCAGCCTCTCCAGGCCGTGGGCGGAGCCCGCCACGCCGAGCAGAAACACCACGACCATGGCGGCCAGAGACAGCTTGGAAGGTGCTGCGAGGCCTGACATTGTTGTGGATGCAACTCTTGCCGAGTCCAAGCTGCTAAATCTGGAGGTAGCTGTAGAGAGGACTGTTCAGCTCGTGCTGTTGTGGTGTTTAGAGCTGGACTTGTGCATGCAATATATAGAGGTGCATGCAAGGAACTGTGGTGTGGGGGTATGTTTAAAGTATCAGTTTAGCTTAGATTCTAACATCGCTTGTACTCCAAGTGACTAACTTTGTTTATGGTTGATGATTCCTTGTTGTGGGCACCCTACAAAACAAACCCGTAAAAGTAAATAGTTTTTTGCCATTGGGCAGGCCAACACTGTTTGTCGTGCTCCCATTGGAGCAGATACTAGATACTGTGTAATATTGGATTTAATTAAGTATTTAGTTCACTAAAACGTACGCAACGATCATAAATACACTACATGGTTGGTACAATGGTACCCATGCCACCACGGTTATATACTTACTATATATGGTTGGTACAATGGTACCCATGCCACCATATGGGTATATATACTTACTATATATGGTTGGCATCAGAGTTATATACTTACTATATATGGTTGGCATATATCTCCGTCCTTTCATTCCAGCACAAAAGCTAGTAAAATAAGATTATGAGCGTATGTGTTTCTTCTCCGAAGTGTAGATTGTGCAGCCGGAGCAAAATATGAGAAGGGGTCGACCAGTTAACAAACTGTTTTGGTTCAGAGCAGCGTTAGTTTTTAGGGTTTTAGCACAACAACTTTCCGTCGGTTTGGCAATGGAGGGGTAAGGATGGTAGCGCGCCTCCGATCATCGCTCGGTGGTCCAATGACCTATTTATAATTTTTATTTTTTAGTGTTTTTATTGCCATTGATAATTATTAATAGATCAGGTGATTTTTTTTGAGAAACACGATACAATCGTAGACACTCACAACACGTACATGCATCCACCCCTATAAACGCACACACGCACACCCTACCCCTATGAGCACCTCCGAAAGACTGAGCTGGCGGATCGAGTCTTGAGATTGATGAAGTTACCACGGGCACCTCGCTGTCGAAGGGAATGTCGCCTCCCACTGAAAGAATATTCGCCTTTTGTGCAACACACAGTGTCAAACCTGAGGTTTGAACTCTGGTGGGCTGGGGGTACAACCACCCTCCTAGCCACCCAACCACAGTTTGGTTTGCCAGGTGATTTTTTTTCAAAAAAAAAAATCCAGAAATAAGACAAATAAAGCTTGCCAAACATTCTAACTAATATATCATATAAGCACTAGTGAACAAACTCTATATGTAACCTCTATACATCTAGTTTCTCCAAAAAAAATAGATATTTAACATGACATGTTGGTTAAACATATCCATTTAAATTTCTAGTACTGAAATACCAAAGATTATCTTCTGTTAGCGTGTATATTTTGTATATCTTATATATTGTATATCTCTAGGACTGTAATTGTACCTAAACCCTAACCGGCCTAGTGCCTAATATAAATACCGGAACCCTGTGGCCTTTACCACGTGTGGCTTCCCCCAAACCTGTTTAGATGGTATCATACGCCCTTCGATCCTAAACCCTAGGCCGCCGCCTCCAATCTCTTGCTGCCGCAGCACCTAGCCACCACCGCACCCTCCTTTCGCTGCTCCGATGGCGACGCGGGAAGCCTTGGATGATGGCACGTCCAGCGCGATCGTCGGCTCCATCGCCGACGCGATCGTACCCATCGTCGTGCCTATCGGTGGCGCGCCTAGACCTGTCGGCCCGATCATCCTCTCCTTCAACAATGGCAACTACACCAAGTGGTGCATCTACATGCGCGCTACTCTTGGCCGTTCCAGCTACATTGGCCATATCGATGGCACCACCGCTACCGCTCCCACCGACGCCGCGTGGACCACGGCGGACTACACCGTCATCAACGTCCCGCACAACGCCATCGATGAGGACGACGCCGACATGATCCTCACTGGCAATCAGAATGCGTGTCAACTGTTGCTCGTGGCTCACGATCTCTTCACCTCCAACAAGGCCAACAAGGCGATCTACCTCGACAATGAGTTTCGCCAAATTTTGTAGGGGCCATGTCCATCCACGAGTACTTCCGCCACCAGAAGCAACTCGTGGATGCCCTCATCGACAATGACTCCCCAGTCTCTGATAGCGCGCTCGTCCTTAAAACCCTGCACGGCCTCGGTCCTCACTTCGCCTCTGCCGCGATTGTCATCTCCATGATTTAACCCCTGCCATCCTTCCTCCGAACCCGAGACATGCTACTCAAGGAGGAGATGCAGTAGGCGAACACCATGGCCAACGTCGCCCAGCTCCTAGCTGCACTGGCCAGGGCTTCCAGGGTGACTCTGCCAACACCTCCACGGGCAAGCAGCTGTCCAAGCTGAAGAACAAGAACGACGTGCGCAATGTGGCGGATACGGCAAAGCCAACCGTGCGATGCCCGGCCCCACCGGACCATGGGTGTGCTTCCCCCTAGGCGCAGGGCAGTGACGCGGACCTTCGGTCCTCACCCGCAGGCGTACCACACCATGGTCTGCGCCGGTGTACCAGTCCGCATAACAGGTCCCATCTACATCAGCATGGGACAACTCCGTCCTCATCGCCGCCATGAACAACCTTGCACTCCAGCAAGGTGTCTGGGTCATGGACTCTGGTGCCTCCTCGCACATGACCAACGACGACAGTAATCTCAAAATTTCTACACCTCACTCTTCTCCACACTTCGTTACCGTCGGCAACAACATCTCTATACATGTTTCCTCTTCGGGTCACTCGTCTTTCCTCTTTTGTACACCATCTGGTCATGTCTTTAAACTCAACCATGTCCTCTTAATACCAAATCTTATTCGCAATTTGCTTTCTATTCGCAAATTTATCCGTGATAACGTTTGTTCCATTGAGTTTGACGCCTTCAATTTCTCCGTGAAGGACCTGAAGTCTCGTCATGTGTTTCTTCGTTGCAATAGTGATGGAGATCTATACACCTTTCCCGGCAATGCCTCCATCTGTCGGACGTCCTCCACCGCCTTGGTCGTCTCCGCCACCTCCGACCTGTGGCACCAATAACTTGGTCACCTAGGTCGTGATGCCATGTCGGTTCTTCGATGTCTAGAGTTTATCAAGTGTAATAAAAGTAACAATTCTCGTGTTTTTCATGCATGTCAGCTTGGCAAGCATGTGTGTCTCAGTCTACTACCGCGTCTAGCACCACTTTTGATTTAATACTTTATGATTTTTGGACATCAACAATCATAGGTACCTCTGGTTTTTGATATTATTTTGTTGTTGTCGACGACTATTCGCACTTCTATTGGTCTTTTCCCTTAAATCAAAAGTCTTGCGTTACTCACGTTCAATCCAATTTTTTCTCCTATGCGTGCACACAATTCGGCGTCACTATACATGCTCTCCAAATTTATAATGACATTGAGTTTCTCAACACTTTTTTTGATACTCTTCTATCCACCAACGGTACTACTTTACGCTTATCGTGTCCTTACACATCTCATCAAAACGGCAAAGCTAGGCATGCCAGACGTACTCTTAATGATACTATGCGCACGTTAATGTTCCAGACACACTTACTCGACATAGGGCTGAAGCCCTGGCTGATGGATGTGAAATATAGTCATCCACGTCCGTATTTAAACTAGATATTATTCATATATTTGATAAAATATCTCTCTAAAACCTGCCACTAATGCATAATGATCAAAGGGGTATGCAATCATTTTTTGCTATTTTTGCCTGCGTAGATAATGATGTATTATGATGGAAATCACTACATAAATGCCAAAGATACGAGATTTTCAACACGCCAAAGAAACCAGAAGTCGTAAAGAGATCATTACGAGTTTAACGACAAACTATACGGACCGCCGCCATATAGTTGCCGTCGTATAGTTTGCACCGACCTCCTTAGGTCAACAGAACAACTTTCTTGAAGTACCCCTATATAAAGAGGCTACCCCCGACTCCACAATCTCGCTTCTTTCACCCTAAACACTCCCTGCATCCACACCGGAGGAATAGATCTAGATCTAAAACTCTAAACCCTTCTCCACCACCATAGCCATCTTCCACCACTTGTAATAGTAGATATCCTCTCCAATTGGCGATATTGTAAGACTATTTGCTATCAACTTTATGATCTCTATTACAATGTTTATGATTGTCGATTTCATCTCTATGTGTGAGTAATTCTCCTTGGGCTATGGACTTCGATTTAGCCATGTAGCTTTTGTGCATGTTATTTATCATGGATGGGATCATGTATTAGTTTGTATGACATGATGATTGTAGTACCCTCTCTTGCCTCAGTCTAAGACTAGTCAGGTACCCAAGACCTCAAGGATTGATCCAGGTAAAGGGGGTGTGAGTAACGAATGATCTGCATGATAGGAACCCCAGTGACAGAAAGGGTATTACGGCTGTATGTGAGAAACTTACTTGGGATTAACGGTGATATCACTATGCATATCATTAGTTCTATTTCTTCTATGGATGTGACTAGTAGGTTATTGCCATAAGCGGTTGCGGAGGTGATAATATTTATGGATGCACTGCCCACATATAATTATCTTGCTTTAAAAATTACATGAGTATTTTATTATTATCTATTATTCCCATCAGATGTTTTGCATAGCTACCGGTGAAAACCAAAGACCCTAGGCCCTCTCTCTCTCTCTCTCCACTGTCAACAACAACAAGAAGATCGCAAACTCCTGGTCCGGTGAAAACGCAATAGGAATTCTAAAATTCTTAAAGGTCCGTTTAAGTAATGTCACTTTGCTTTCTGCTTTCCGAGGATTCGATAAACCTAGGTCTACTAGGGAAAAAGAGCTATACTATATCCGTAATCTGGATCGAAGGTATCACTCGCCACAACCACCTATCTTCTTAACTTGCCATTTAAGTATCGCCATGAAATCCCTCATACCCTACACTCGTCTGCATACTCGTGCACCGCCATATGTATCCTTTGCGTTTTGGGTTGTCTATGTTATCCCAACATCGCGTCCACCTCCAAACACAAGCTTAGCGCTCGCTTCGTGGCCTGTGTTTTCCTCAGCTATCCGTCCAACCATCGCGGTTATCGTTGCTATGTTCCTACATCTGGAAAGATTCTAGTCTTGCGTCATGTTGTTTTTGATGAGATTGTTTCCCATTTCAACTTGCAGCGAGGTCTACAACGCCCCCCACTCCTCTAGCAGTGGCTGCTCGGCGTCTGGATTTCTTGTTCGGTGAATCACTAACCTCGACACAGGTGGCAACTACCGGCTCATCGGCTAGTGCATCGCCCTCCTTCCCCCAGCAGGACGCCACAACCTCACCACCTCGCAACTCTGCAGTGACACCATGCCAGGCAGCCACGGACCCTTGCCAGGCTGCCACACACCATTCCCTTGTCGCGGCAACAACCTCTGCGACGCCTCCTCTCGCGGCTTCCTTGGTCTGTGCTTATGCCATGTCGACTGCCGAGGTTTCTTTGCCCATGACCACACGCTCTGGATGTCAAGTGCGTCCTGTGGACCGGCTGAACCTCTCTGCCGTGGACTCTACTGCCATCCCCGTCCCCACCATGTTCTGTCAGGTGATGGAGGATTCTCGCTGGTGTGCTGCCATGGCAGCCGAGTACCAGCCTCTCGTCGACAACAACACTTGGTCTCTCGTACCTCGTCCTCCATGCGCAAACATCGTCACCGGCAAGTCGATCTACTGTGAGAGGTTTCGCTCCGATGGCACCCTTGATTGCTACAAGGCGCGATGGGTCGTTCGTGGGTACTCTCAGCGTCGGGGTATCAACTACGATGAGACTTTCAGTCTTGTTGTCAAGCCTGCTATGATCCGGCTCATTCTTCACATTGCTGTCTCTGGCTCTTGGCCCATAAGACAACTTGATGTCAAGAATGTGTTCCTCAACGGCTCGTTGGATGAGGTGGTCTACTGTCAGCAACCACCTGGTTTTGTTGACGAGTCTCGTCTGGATCATGTCTGTCGTCTCCTCAAGTCTCTATATGGTCTGAAGCAACCTCCTCGTATGTGGTATCACTAGTTTGCTGCATACATCGCCACTCTAGACTTTGTTGCCTCTTCCATGGACACATCATTGTTTGTCCTACTCCTCGGTCCTGAAATGGCATATCTGCTGCTCTACGTGGATGAAATCATTGTCTCTACTTCTTTGATGGTATTTATCTAGGGTCTACTCAAGCGCCTGCACAGTGAGTTTGCTATGACTGATCTTGGGGACCTCCACTTTTTCCTGGGCATTCCAGTCAGGTGCTCCTCTACTGGTTTATTCCTGTCGCATCGCCAATATGCCATGGATCTTCAGTGTGCTAGTATGACAGACTGTCACTCGTCACCCATCCTGGTTGACACATCTTCAAAGCTCTCCGCCACAGGCTGTAAGCCTCTCACAGATTTCACCTACTACAGGAGTCTCGCTGGCGCCCTTGAGAACCTTACACTGACGTGCCCCGACATCTCCTACGCGGTTCAGCAGATCTGTCTTCACATGCATGCTCCACGCATGTGTAACTTGGCTCTAGTGAAGTGTGTTCTATGGTACGTTTGTGGTACACTGGAGTTTGGTATACAACTCCATGCAATACCATCGACCACACTGACTGCCTACTTTGACGCCGACTGGGATGGGTGTCTGGACTCCCGCCACTCTGAGGGGTTCGTAGCAGGAAACAAAAAATTTCTAGCTACGCGAACACGATAACCAAGATCTATTCTATGTAACATAAGTAACGGAGAGCCTTACGCAGGAAGGCGTATGTTGATGAAGATAAGCAGCGCCCCAAGTGTGGCGCCTCGAAGATCTACACATGTTTGGTATAGGTGATGTCTCCCGGACTCCGATCCAGCTTAGTAGCGAAAGAAGAAAGAAGTCGGACCATCCTACGCACGATGGTAGTGCGGAGGTGGATAACCAATTCCCTCAAAAGTCCTCTCCAATCTTGGTGGAGAGAAAACTCTAAGGGAATAGAGAGAGAGGAGAGATAGTTGTGTACTTTGAGGGAAGGGGGAGACCCTCTATTTATAGTAGGAGGGGGAGGGGCAAACCCTAGGGTTTGGTGTGGGGGGATCCCCCCACAGCCGCCGCCAGGGGGTTCCACCACTGGACCTAGGTGGGCCCACGCAGGGGGTGCCCCCTAGGGTTTGGCGCATGCCTCCTTTCCTCTCCTTTGGCGCCTAGCCCCTTTGGGCCTTCCCTCCGGGGAAGGCCCATATGGCATGGGCTGCCTCTAATAGTAAAATAAATATTTATGTTTTAATATTAGTTCAACTAATTAATATAAAACACATATATTATTATATATTTTACTCCATAACACCTTCTGGACCCCTCCGATCATCCCGGGTGTTTCCCGGTACCATTTCGGTTTCTCTCCCTCATTTCTCCTACGGTGTCGGTTCGATCTCTATGCATCCCCCCTTAAGTGTGCCACCCTTCGGTTCAGAAATACTCCGAACATGACTGAGACCCCTCTCGTGTCAATGATCATTAGCAGGACCTGGATGTCCATAATGACCACCAGTGCATTCACGAATCTCATCGCTGGAACCTCCAACTTCGCGTCCTATTCCCTTTGCCATTTGATACCTAGGTCATTCAAGATTCAATCTTTGGTATCTCCGTCCTCCGCTCTATATCGTTACCGATGAGATCGTTTACTCGTTCCCATGCTGTTGCATTCCATGACCTAGTCATACGCTTGCAAGATTTGTTAATGCAACGTCACCAAGTTGGCCACGTGTATCTATCCATTACTTGTATTGTCAAATCCTGGTCTTGATAAATACTCCTCTACCCGTCCCTTTAGGAAGACCAATGACACCTTTATGATCAACCTTTCACGGCCGAATACTTGATGTCGTCAAAGCCTCCCTCTAGTAATAGTGATTATTCATTATCTCATGGTCAAAGGATTAGGTTACGATGTTTTAGTGTTATCATCAATTATGAACGTTAGTAACTAGATATCATTGTGATATTACTTTGGCTGTTTGTCTATCACATCATTCAACCAATGATATGACCTCATTGTAAATTGGCCCTATCACCCATGATCCTGAAACCTTAGATCATCGCTTTACCAGTGAGCTAGTTTGCTAGAGGTAACTAGAGACATGGTTTTCTTACATACCACACGTGTATCAATGTTTCGTATTAATACAGTTATAACATGGCATGAAACATATTACGAACATACATGAGATACATCAAATAATACACTTTATAATTTTCCTCTAGGACATATCTCCTTCAGTCTCCCACTTGCACTAGATTACAAATTAATCTAGTTTACAATAGGCAATGATCTAACACCACTAGTATCTCGGTGTTGCTCATGCTTGGCTTGTGGAAGTCCTTTGGTAATGGATCTGCAACATTCAGATATGTATGCACTTTGCAAATCTTGACTTCGCCATCCTCAACATTTTGTCTGATGGAGTGGAATCTTTAATTGATATGCTTGACCATGGAATGAGTTCTTGGTTACTATGCATTTGCGATGGTACCCGTGTTATAACAAAAGATTGTCACAGGGTCATCAGCACTTGGAACAACTCCCAGTTTGATGAAAAAATTCCTCAGCCAAACAGCTTCATTTGATGTCGATTTATCTGCGATTATTCTGACTCCATTGAAGACTATGCCACCACTGGATGCTTCATAGTTCTATAGGTTACAGTGCCACCATTCACCAGAAACAATTATCCTGTCTAAGACTTCGAGTCATCGGAGTCCGTGTTCAAGCTCGCATCCACGTAATCGATTACGTTTAGAGCTTCATCACCACCTCCAAATACTAGGACCATATCGTTAGTTCTTTTAAGATACTTGAGGATATTTTCACAGTTGTCCAATGTTCCATTCCTGGATTCCTTTGGAAACGACCTTTCCAACTAAGAGCTAGGGCTACATTCGGTCGAGTACATAACATAGCATACATGATAGATGAACGAAATATGCCCTAGAGGCAATCATAGAGATGATTATATTTCTTATGTATCCATGAGTTATTGTAATGTTCATTGAATATCCATATCAGGCAACTTGTATTGATTGGCAATTATGTGAATTGTTTATGAAACTCTTTACTTGTATGGTTATCGAATAGTTGTCCCTAGTCGGAGTTCATGTGAGGACACACATGAATATTAGACTAGCACATCAATTGGTTGATGATTATGTTCCACAAGTCATAGACATGGAGATGTCAAACAAATGATGTGGACACATGTTATGAACATGGGGTTGGACTGACCCAACTTGAGACTAGCAATTATACTTGCAGCTCTCTCTACACATCGTGTACATTTTGTCCTTAGACCTGAGATTGTCGCATGTACTTGAGATGTGGATCGACCTACTTTGAGGATATCAGACGCTGCTCCGTAATTGGGTAGTTATAAAGGTAGCTTTTGGGTTTGTCCTAAAGCATGATGCAAGGCATTGGTTAATCAAGATGGGGTTTGCCCCTATCTACTTGAGAGATATATCTCTGGGCCCCTCGAGTGATCGAATCCAGAAATGCATGGCCGTGTTACATAAGGTTAAGAGTTAACCTAGTAAAGGGATTCCGAATCACAGTATCGAGAAAGGGAGGTCAGCTTGGGGCTAGACCAAATATCGTGAGGCAAATGGAAAGAGATGTACTAAACCTTGTGATGGTTCGTCCGAATGATCTTTGTATGCGTTTAGGAGTTGACATGTCTTGCTAGAGGCCACTACCAACTATTGATAGAGTAAGTGTATTCGTGTCATGTCTATACGTATATGAACATATAGGGTCACACAATTTAGGAGCTGGAAGCCAAATGAGGATTCGATCCGAATTAGACCAGGCTTAGGCTACTTAGAAGCCCACTAGGGATGCCTATTTAAGAGAGGGTCGGGCGAGATGAATAGGGTTGGGCATTCCACCCAGCCGCCACTCCTCTCACGCCTGTGTTGCATGCACGTACCTAGCAGTCTGGCATTTGACGCTTCCACCCTGTACATGTGGATACCTCGGAGGTGCTTGTCACATCCCAAGATTTTTCCAAATCTTGTTATGTGAAAAGTAAATGAATAAAATAAAACTTTGTTGATTTTCAGGGTAAGAAGAAACTTTTTGATTCCAATTGGAAACCTTCAAACCTATTTGATCAAACAAATCCTAAAGGGATTTGAAAAGATAAACAATTATTAAAGAAAATATTAAATATATGAAATTACTATTTTTGGATCTTTTAATAAAAGATTTGGTTTTCAAATGAAAAGGTAGAAATATAAATAAGAATTATTTTATAGAGCCAAATTAAAACCTTGGCCAAGCTTTTGAAATAAAATGTTTTTCTTTAATTAAAAAAGTAAAGACTTATTTAAATAAAATAATGAGGATTTATTAATATTCCATTTTATTAAAGTAAGGACTTTTCCCATTTTAATTAAACATCAAAAAACTTGTTAAATTATTTTAAACAAGTTTTCCAAGTATTTTATTTTCTCAAATAAAACCTACTAAATTGATTTTGGTAATATTTAGATTTCAAATGGAGTTTTTAAATAAATCAAATCCTATTTGAATTAATAACTAAGGTCTATTTATTTAATTATTAATGGATCCTAAAAAGAATAAAACATTATTTTATTTTGGACTTTGGATTTGTGTTGTTAGACAGAACTAAAACTCAATACAAAGATTGGTGGAAGTTTGATTTGATTTGTTGTTTGAATTGTTTGATTGAATTTCAAAACAGAAAATCAAATGGAAAAAAAAACAGAAGCAGTACAAAAAAAAATGAAAGAGACGACCCAGCCCAACTAAGCCCACCTGGCCCAGTCCAGCCCACCTATTCCCCTCGCCCCCGAAGCGTTTTCCTTAACGCAGAAAGAACCCGCGCAGTCACTGAACACTGCCCCCACCTCCACCCCCTTTCTTTCGCTGACGAACAGGCCCCACAGCCACGTCACTGTCTTCAACCGCGCGACCGGTTCTTCCTTCCTCTCTCACCCGTTTCTGCATTGATCTCGCGGGAGTAATTCACGTCAATACAGCGAGTAATGTCTGTCATCAATCACGCTCGATAACTCGCTGCGTTCCCTCTCTCTTTCCCCTCTCTCGCCCGACCCTCTCTGCCTCAGGGCTGTCCCAATTCAGAGCCACACCACCTCTGACTCCAGCGAGCTCCGCGGGAAATTCCGGCCACACCTCGCCGCCCCTCAACTCCCTCTGCACGCGAGCTTGTTCTACATCGCCTGGCGTACCTCCCAGCGTCAACTGCTTGGCCGCGACCACTCTAGACGCTCGGCTTTGTCAACATCTGAGCACCACCGACGATGCGTCTACTCCGGCGAAATCTCCCTGGTAAGCCAGACCGCCCCGAGCCCTCTCAATGACACTCCCGTACTCCCCATGCTTGTACGCATCTAATGCTCCCTTCCACTTGCCTTGGCGCGACCTGCAACTCCGTCCCCGACAACCTCCAGAGGCACCCGCCGCTCGCAGCAACTCCAGCGAGAGATTAAAGACGAACCCGTGCGCCCCTTGACGAGCTGCCACAACGTTGAGCTTCAGAGTCACTCCACGAACCCGGTGAGAATCCTATATCTCTTCCTAGCATCCTACATCGCCGGTGAGCTTGCAGTCTGACCGCGCGCCGCCAGTCGCCGCCGCCAGCACCGCCAACCTATGGTCAAACGACCGTGGACCGTTAGATCTTCATCTGATGGCTTGAATAGGTTGACTAATCGAAGGGGTAAGGATGAACCTGAGCCGCGCGATTAAACTTAGATCCAACGCACCACACAGCACGATCCGCACGAACCGTTTTCGACGAATCAGAAGAAGACGCGTGTCCCAAAGATTGTTTTAAAAACAATATTTGATCTATTAGATATGTGATTTTGTAAATTCCATAACTTTAAATCTACACGTCCAAATTTTGCAAACTTTATATCAATGGATTCATAAAATCAAGCCCTAGGCAACCATGCAATTTGTTTAGTAAACAACTTCTGTTAAAATGTTTGTTTTTGCAGAAACTTATGTATGCTTGTTTAGGTTATAAAAATTGTTCTAAAATGTTTTTGGGGATAAAATCTTTTGAAAATGGAGTGATTTGAACCTACCGACCATAGGAAACACTTTGTGGATTCAAAAATGTATTTGGTGATGCAAAAGAATGAATATTGGATTTAAAACCAATTCTAGTCAAATAAAAATATGGCTTATTTATTAAAAATGGTTTTGGAAGAAAACCTTTGGGAAATGTGTTGTTTTAAACACTTTGACCCTAAACACAAGGTTTTATGGTTTGAAAACATATTTTGTGAATCCTATAGATTAATGCCTTATTAAAAACATTTCTACACCACATAAAATGATACTTTGTTTAGAAAAGGGTTTATAAATTGAAACCTTTTGCAAATGACTTTGCCACTTTATAAAATGACCAATAGGTGTTTCCAAATGTTGATAACCTATTAGAACCCACTTTTACAAATAAAAAAATCTCTTGCATGCTTGCATGCATTGTTATGTTTTATTATTTTATGTGATGTTTTGCTTGATTGGTAGATTGAAATTGTGCCCTGCTTGATTGAATTGTAGTGACTTGAAGAGTGTGATTGTTGCAAGGACAATAAGTGAACTTATATTCTCTACCAAAAAGGCAAGTGATGCTTCATACCTTTGTCCCATTATTTTCACTATGCATTAGTGATATTTCTAAGTAAGACTTGCATGGAATTTTACTAAGTATAAACCTTGCTATGGGAAATCCTAGTAGATGAAACCTTAGTAGAAATTTCCTAAGTTAAGATCCCTACTACTATCATGCTTAGCTTAGCTAGTAGAAAACAAGGGTGGAATATATATTCAAGCTATGGAAAAATTTCTAAGTCTGAGGACTTGTGTTTTGTTTAATAAAACAACTAAGTGAATGAATCACCTGGGTGGAAAGGGACTTGCTTGGTGGTTTTTGGTTGAGTGGTTACACAAGGACCATTTTTATGGTTTACCTTGTGTAGCACACTTGTGGATTGCCACCCAGGAGCAAAGAGATTTGAGATGTCAAATGTTGAGAAGCTTCAAGTGCAGCCACTTGGCATTATGGGCTCTGCCTGGATCATATAGGTTGCAATAACTTAGCCAAATGGACAGTTGGTGGTAGGGGTTTGATAGGTTGGAGCGCGTCCATTTTGGTCTAAGGGAAGGCTTCTGAAAGATATTGTCTTGGGAAACCAAGTCTTGTGGGGAAAGTGCACCACCTCTGCAGAGTGTAAAATCTAAGTACTTAGCCATGTCCCTGGTAAAGGACAATTTGAGCATCAAGACATGGAAGCTATCAAGAATCTCATCATCCAAATTTCTAAGTTAAAAACTTGTGGATTGAACAAGGGTTAAAGGATCTTCAATCTTTGATTGGTAGATGCCTTGGGTGATTTTTGTCAAGCAAAAACCTAGTGTTTTCAAAAGATAAGGAAAAATCTATTTTTGAGCAATGTAAGCCTCAACTCCACTTTGCCAAATGCATATAGATGATAGACACCACTATACTACCATAGTATCACTTGC
Organism: Avena sativa; assembly: GCA_916181665.1. Lineage (NCBI taxonomy): Eukaryota > Viridiplantae > Streptophyta > Magnoliopsida > Poales > Poaceae > Avena > Avena sativa. The sequence continues at coordinate 386,823,379 of OV702284.1, forward strand.
CAATACAATTCAAATGTATTGACCCTTGTGGCTATAACTTGTTATGTTGCAGGTTTGTTTGATTTAGTGAAGTGTGTTGATTAGGATTACAAAGCCTACAACCAACATGTCTGCCTGTGGCACTTGAAGATGAAGGACCCCATGTTTATAGATATTCTGCTGCAATGTATTGTAATAGCCAAATGAGCTATGTAAGATGTAATAACTTATTTTATTCCTGGTTATAAAGTTGTATTATGACCTTTGTTTCTTGATATTACATCTTAACTGTGGATGCTAGCTATTGATCCAGGGACTAGCATTGCAATCACAGGGATCTCTACCTTATTAAAGGTTGGGAACTCTACAGATGGTATCAGAGCATTGTGTTGCCTGTAGGATTTGTAAACCTAGGATTGGACAAAAACCCTTAGAGAAAAATAGGAGTTGTATTTGTTCCAAAACTTATTTACAAACAATCTTGTAAACTCTTTCCTCAACCATTTTGGTTTTAATTCTACATCTCTTCTATTTCAACTTGATGGAAAAACCTACCCCATGGCCAAAGACTACACCATGTGCAAAGGCCTTCATCAACTCTAATGACTTCAACATCTTCAACTCTAATGACTTCAACATCTTCAGCATTTTCACCAAGGACTTCAACCTTGGATATCACTAAGGACTACAAGTGAGACAAGAAATCTTGCTCAAGATTTGGAGACTAAGGAAACACAAGGAGCCATCATCACCTTTGAAGTTTTGTGACCAAGAGTTTTTCCAAGGAAACCATGATCTCATGCAAGATGAAACAACCAAAAAGGAGGAAGCAAAGATTTCAAGTGAACCATATAGATGGACCACCATATTTAGTATAAGTCAAACCCACCAACTTATGTGGTGTAACAAAAATATTTTTGGTTGCCTAAAAATATGCTTGAAACTTGTTGTTTGAGTGGAATGTTTGTTTGTGATTGCTTGCACATTGCTTGTGTGAATTGTGATGTGTGTGATTAGAATCTTTACTTAGAAATCTTTTTGCCTATTCTAATCTCAATTCAAACCCAAACAGATGACTACTCCAAAAGACTCCAACATCAAGGTTGATGACAACAACAACAACCAAGAGGACAACATGAGAGAACTTATAGCAACCCAAAACCAGTTGAACCAAGTGACAGCTCAATTCATAGCCAACACCAGTGGGGAAGATCCAACCTTGCAAAAGTTTTTGGAAACCCAAGCCCAAATGTTGCATAAGGTGACAGATCAAATGCTCAACATGGAAAGCAAATTTTCCAAAGGAGTTTGTGACAACAAAGATGTTATCCTAGAAGGAACCAAGGCTTGCAATATTTGTGGAGACAAGGATCACACTTCCAAGGAGCATAGAGATCAATGTCCCAACTGTGAAGAGAAACATCCAGTAGGCCAATGTCCCACCTCACAAGCTACTTGCTACCTATGTGAAGGAAATAATCATGTCCCTATCCAATGACCCATCTATTCCATAGTTGAACAAAGGAAACAAGGTGGAGTGCAACAAATGATTGCAAACTATCAAGAAGGAGCCAAGTCTACCAAGAAGGACGAGGACAAAGGAAAATCTCCACTTATACCCCCATGCAATACAACCCAATTTAAAGGACCAAAGAAGAGGCATATGAATTATCCAAGGAGCAATAGAAGGTCCAGGAAACCAGTAGACATTCCTACCTATAAGATAACATATGAAGAACATGAACTAGAAGCACTCCTAGCTTTGGAGAAACCCAAGAAAAAGAAGGAAAAAAGCCATGTGCAATGTCATCATTGTAAAGAAATGGGACACTATTCCAGTGAATGTCCAGAGAAACAGAAGTATAAGGAGATTGGCCAAGTATGGTGCAACAACTGCAAAGAGCTAGGCCATTATGCAGCAACCTGTCCACAAGAGATACGTGAAGAACTCAAACTTATCACATGTTACAATTGTGGTAACCAAGGACATTATGCAAGCAACTGTCCAGAAAAGATGAAGCACAAGATAAACAAGCTTATGAAGGATCTCAGCCTTGTCACATGTTTCAAGTGTGGAAACAAAGGACACTATGCAGATGTTTGCCCAAAGAAGTTTCCCCAAGATCCCAAGCAAGCCAATATGTAATTTAGTTGGAAGATTTTTAAGGGTGGTAGTACCCTAGATGTTTGAGCCTACTTGTAACCCTAGCCTTCCCAAATCTCGGGAAGAGATTTATTTTAAGGGTGGTAGCTTGTCACATCCCAAGATTTTTCCAAATCTTGTTATGTGAAAAATAAATGAATAAAATAAAACTTTGTTGATTTTCAGGGTAAGAAGAAACTTTTTGATTCCAATTGGAAACCTTCAAACCTATTTGATCAAACAAATCCTAAAGGGATTTGAAAAGATAAACAATTATTAAAGAAAATATTAAATATATGAAATTACTATTTTTGGATCTTTTAATAAAAGATTTGGTTTTCAAATGAAAAGGTAGAAATATAAATAAGGATTATTTTATAGAGCCAAATTAAAACCTTGGCCAAGCTTTTGAAATAAAATGTTTTTCTTTGATTAAAAAAGTGAAGATTTATTTAAATAAAATAATGAGGATTTATTAATATTCCATTTTATTAAAGTAAGGACTTTCCCATTTTAATTAAACATCAAAAAACTTGTTAAATTATTTTAAACAAGTTTTCAAAGTATTTTATTTTCTCAAATAAAACCTACTAAATTGATTTTGGTAATATTTAGATTTCAAATGGAGTTTTTAAATAAATCAAATCCTATTTGAATTAATAACTAAGGTCTATTTATTTAATTATTAATGGATCCTAAAAAGAATAAAACATTATTTTATTTTGGACTTTGGATTTGTGTTGTTAGACAGAACTAAAACTCAATACAAAGTTTGGTGAAAGTTTGATTTGATTTGTTGTTTGAATTGTTTGATTGAATTTCAAAACAGAAAATCAAATGGAAAAAGAAAAACAAAAGCAGTACAAAAAAAAATGAAAGAGACGACCCAGCCCAACTAAGCCCACCTGGCCCAGTCCAGCCCACCTATTCCCCTCGCCCCCGAAGCGTTTTCCTTACCGCAGAAAGAACCCGCGCAGTCACTGAACACTGCCCCCCACCTCCACCCCCTTTCTTTCGCTGACGAACAGGCCCCACAGCCACGTCACTGTCTTCAACCGCGCGACCGGTTCTTCCTTCCTCTCTCACCCGTTTCTGCATTGATCTTGCGGGAGTAATTCACGTCAATACAGCGAGTAATGTGTGTCATCAATCACGCTCGATAACTCGCATGCGTTCCCTCTCTCTTTCCCCTCTCTCGCCCGACCCTCTCTGCCTCAGGGCTGTCCCAATCCGGAGCCACACCACCTCTGACTCCGGCGAGCTCCGCGGGAAATTCAGGCCACACCTCGCCGCCCCTCAACTCCCTCTGCACGCGAGCTTGTTCTACATCGCCTAGCATACCTCCCAGCGTCAACTGCTTGGCCGCGACCACTCTAGACGCTCGGCTTTGTCAACATCTGAGCACCACCGACGACGCGTCTATTCCGGCGAAATCTCCCTGGTAAGCCAGACCGCCCCGAGCCCTCTCAATGACACTACCGTACTCCCCATGCTCGTACGCATCTAATGCTCCCTTCCACTTGCCTTGGCGCGACCTGCAACTCCGTCCCCGACAACCTCCAGAGGCACCCGCCGCTCGCAGCAACTCCGGCGAGAGATTAAAGACGAACTCGTGCGCCCCTCGACGAGCTGCCACAACGTTGAGCTTCAGAGTCACTCCGCAAACCCGGTGAGCATCCTATATCTCTTCCTAGCATCCTACATCGCCGGTGAGCTTGCAGTCTAACCGCGCGCCGCCAGTCGCCGCCGCCAGCACCGCCAACCTATGGTCAAACGACTGTGGACCGTTAGATCTTCATCTGATGGCTTGAATAGGTTGACTAATCGAAGGGGTAAGGATGAACCTGAGCCGCGCGATTAAACTTAGATCCAACGCACCACACAGCATGATCCGCACAAACCGTTTTCGACGAATCAGAAGAAGACGCGTGTCCCAGAGTTTGTTTTAAAAACAGAATTTAATCTATTAGATATGTGATTTTGTAAATTCCATAACTTTAAATCTACATGTCCAAATTTTGCAAACTTTATATCAATGGATTCAGAAAAGCAAGCCCTAGGCAAACATGCCATTTGTTTAGTAAAAAGCTTCTGTTAAAATGTTTGTTTTTGCATAAACTTATGTATGCTTGTTTAGGTTATAAAAATTGTTCTATAATGTTTTTGGGGATAAAATCTTTTGAAAATGGAGTGATTTGAACCTACCGACCATAGGAAACACTTTTTGGATTCAAAAATGTATTTGGTGATGCAAAAGAATGAATCTTGGATTTAAAACCAATTCTAGTCAAATAAAAATATGGTTTATTTATTAAAAATGGTTTTGGAAGAAAACCTTTGGGAAATGTGTTGTTTTAAACACTCTGACCCTAAACACAAGGTTTTATGGTTTGAAAACATATTTTGTGAATCCTATAGATTAATGCCTTATTAAAAACATTTCTACACCACATAAAATGATACTTTGTTTAGAAAAGGGTTTGTAAATTGAAACCTTTTGCAAATGACTTTTCCACTTTATAAAATGACCAATAGGTGTTTCCAAATGTTGATAACCTATTAGAACCCACTTTTACAAATAAAACAATCTCTTGCATGCTTGCATGCATTGTTATGTTTTATTATTTTATGTGATGTTTTGCTTGATTGGTAGATTGAAATTGTGCCCTGCTTGATTGAATTGTAGTGACTTGAAGAGTGTGATTGTTGCAAGGACAAGAAGTGAACTTATATTCTCTACCAAAAAGGCAAGTGATGCTTCATACCTTTGTCCCATTATTTTCACTATGCATTAGTGATATTTCTAAGTAAGACTTGCATGGAATTTTACTAAGTATAAACCTTGCTATGGGAAATCCTAGTAGATGAAACCTTAGTAGAAATTTCCTAAGTTAATATCCCTACTACTATCATGCTTAGCTTAGCTAGTAGAAAACAAGGGTGGAATATATATTCAAGCTATGGAAAAATTTCTAAGTCTGAGGACTTGTGTTTTGTTTAATAAAACAACTAAGTGAATGAATCACCTGGGTGGAAAGGGACTTGCTTGGTGGTTTTTGGTTGAGTGGTTACACAAGGCCCATTTTTATGGTTTACCTTGTGTAGCACACTTGTGGATTGCCACCCAGGAGCAAAGAGATTTGAGATGTCAAATGTTGAGAAGCTTCAAGTGCAGCCACTTGGCATTATGGGCTCTGCCTGGATCATATAGGTTGCAATAACTTAGCCAAATGGACAGTTGGTGGTAGGGGTTTGATAGGTTGGAGCGCGTCCATTTTGGTCTAAGGGAAGGCTTCTGAAAGATATTGTCTTTGGAAACCAAGTCTTGTGGGGAAAGTGCACCACCTCTGCAGAGTGTAAAATCTAAGTACTTAGCCATGTCCCTGGTAAAGGACAATTTGAGCATCAAGACATGGAAGCTATCAAGAATCTCATCATCCAAATTTCTAAGTTAAAAACTTGTGGATTGAACAAGGGTTAAAGGATCTTCAATCTTTGATTGGTAGATGCCTTGGGTGATTTTTGTCAAGCAAAAACCTAGTGTTTTCAAAAGATAAGGAAAAATCTATTTTTGAGCAATGTAAGCCTCAACTCCACTTTGCCAAATGCATATAGATGATAGACACCACTATACTACCATAGTATCACTTGCCAATACAATTCAAATGTATTGACCCTTGTGGCTGTAACTTGTTATGTTGCAGGTTTGTTTGATTTAGTGAAGTGTGTTGATTAGGATTACAAAGCCTACAACCAACATGTCTGCTTGTGGCACTTGAAGATGAAGGACCCCATGTTTATAGATATTCTGCTGCAATGTATTGTAATAGCCAAATGAGCTATGTAAGATGTAATAACTTATTTTATTCCTGGTTATAAAGTTGTATTATGACCTTTGTTTCTTGATATTACATCTTAACTGTGGATGCTAGCTATTGATCCAGGGACTATAATTGCAATCACAGGGATCTCTACCTTATTAAAGGTTGGGAACTCTACTAGGAGTTCCACATCATTCCCAATAAGTAATATGTCACCCACATGTACTACTAGGAATTCCACCGAGCTCCCACTCTCTTTCTTATAAACACAAGATTCTTGTTTATTTTGGACAAGTCCAAAACTCTTGATCACTTGATCAAAATGTTTGTTACAACTCCGAGATGCTTGCTTTAGTCCATAGATTGAACGCTCAAGCTTGCATACCTTTCCAACATCCTTAGGATCAACAAGACCCTCCGGTTGCATCATATACAACTCTTCATCAATGTGTCCATTGAGGAATGCGGTCTTGACATCCATCTGCCATATTTCACAATCATAATATACAACAATTTCTAGTAAAATCTGGACAGATTTCAACATTACTACAGGATAAAAAGTTTCACTGTAGTCAATTCCTTGAACTTGTCGAAAACCCTTTGTAATAAGTAGAGCCTTGTGGACAATCACATTGCCATCAGCATCTAATTTTTCTTAAAGATCCATTTATTTTCCACGGCCTTACGACCTTTAGGAAGATCTACCAAGTTCCAAACTTGGTTTTTATACATGGATACTATCTCGGATTTCATGGCTTCCATCCATTTCTTGGAGTCAGCACTCTCCATTGCTTATTTGTAGTTTCTAGGTTCTTCTTGTTCATATAACAAGACTGACATCACAAGATTACCATACCAATCATGAGTGGTACGTACTCTTGCAAATCTCCAAACCGTAGGAGCTTCGATGTTATGATCCACATCATTTGATTCTTTTTCCACTGTAGAGGGCGGTTCCAGAACAGTTTCCCTTGTGCTACTCGGTATTTGGATAGAAGGGTCAACGACCTCATGAAGCTCTATTTTCCTTCCACTAACTCCTCTCGCGAGAAACTCTTCCTCTAGAAAGGTGTCGTTCTTTGTGACAAACGTTTTGCCCTCGGCTTTGTTGTAAAAGGTATACCCAATGGTCTCCTCTGGGTATCCTACGAAGATACCTTCTCCGCTTTGGGTTCGAGTTTGTCAGGATGAAGTTTCTTAATGTAAGCCTCACATCCCCAAACTTTTAAGAACAACAACTTTGGCTTCTTGCCATGTCATATCTCATATGGTGTTATCTCCATGGATTTGGATGGTGCTCGATTTAAAATGAAAGTGGCAGTTTCTAATGCATATCCCCAGAATAACACAGACAAATTAGTTAAATACATCATGGACCACACACTATCCAATAGGGTACGATACGCCATTCTGACACAACGTGTGCTGTAGTGTTTGGCTGGTGTAAGCTGTGGTATAATACCATAGTCCTTCAAGTGCATGCCAAACTCATAACTCAAATATTCGCCTCCCCGATCTGATGGAAGGTGCTTGATTCTCTACGTACTTCTCAAATTCTTTGAACTTTTCAAAGGTCTCAGATTTGTTCTTCTACCAAGATCGAATCAAGGCGATACTATGTAACAGTTTCAGATGGACTCACCCTTGAAGACCGTAAGCGAGATAATGTTCCCACAAACAAACGTGGTTGATGTATATGTACATGACCATGCTCAAGGATGTGTAGATGATCAGCGCCACAAGAGGTAAGCACCTCCGTAATTGGTCACACATATGGTGTGTCGACGACTTCCGTCCCTCGCTCCAACCAGACGACAGAAGTAGTGGATCCCTGGGAACTCCAGCAGCACTACATCATGGTAGAGCTGGTGGAGGGGAATATCTTGAGCATGTCTTTGCCTAAGCACCTTTCTCTTGGAAATGGATAAAGCTAGCAAAGGGGGTAATATGCCATCCAAAGGGCATATGCGAGGAGAGGGAGAGTGTGTGAGAGGAGAGAGGTCTCCACCTCCTTTTATAGGGGGAGGGGCATCCCCCACCCATGGCTGGCATCCGGAGAGGGTGCCCCCTCTCCCCCCTCATTCATGTGGGTGGACTCTCCACTCACAAATAATCAAGCTCCACTTGCTCCCATTTAATCACCACTCAAAAACTAAAGGTCTTTCAATTAAAGCACTTCAGTTCTATTGGTTTAATACAACTCAATTTAATGAAAAATTCATTTAATGAACACTTAATTTAATGAAAACATCATTTAATGAACACATTAACATTTTATTTCCTTGCTTTGTTTCGATACCCCGAAACCATTTCAGCAGATTCGTCAGAACAAATTCCTGTGATGTCCATTATCTTCTCATGTGTTCCCTATCCACTTAATTGCCTCGACTGCCCTTAAGTTTGTCTCCCTATGGGTTCTAGAACTATGTAGACATGATCAAGACTTTCTCCGATCAATAATCATTAGCAGGACCTAGAGATCCATAATGACTCCCACTAGCTCCATTCCTTTTGTCTCGCGATATTTTACTTGTATGAGATCTGATCATTTGGTATCATCCATACCTACTTCAATCTTGTTACCAACAAGTACTATTTTTCTCGTTCTTGTGATATAACATGCTAGTGATCAAATCACTTGCTTGCAAGCTATGTCAATGTGATATCATCGAGAGAGTCCTGAGTATATCTCTTCGTTATATGGATGAAAAAATCCCACTCTTTATCCATGAGCCTTAACTAACACTTTCCAAGTACCTGAAGACACCTTTATAATCACCCTATTATGGTTTGATGTTTGATGGAATTAAAGTACTTTTACGGTAGAAGTGATTGACGTGATCTCATGGTATAACAATACTGAGTTACTACGAATGCGATAGCAATATAAACTTGAGGACTTGATCGTATTGCTAAATCTACTGTGGGTGACTGTTTATTATATCATTCTCCAATGATATGAACATGTTATTAACAATAACCAATGTTCATGGTCAGGAAACCTTGATCATATGTGAATCAACAAGCTAGTATTAAGAGAGGAATTAGTAGGAACCTTTTCTGTTTATAAATCACACATGTATTTAAGTTTTCCTATTAATACAATTATAGCCTAAAAATAAACATTTATCATAAACATGGATAAGATAATAACCACTTTATTATTGCTTCTCGGGAATATTTCTTCCATTCTCCCACTTGCATGGAATAAACATTTATCATAAACATGGAATAAGATAATAACCGCCGGCTTCGCCCTGTCGTAGTGCCTTAGATGTTGTTGCGAGTTTCACAACGCCGATAGATATCGTATCTATGCATATTTTTTTTTGCAGGAAGTTGTGATTGATATGAATTCTGTGCATGTGATGTGTGTAATCCATACGTGATCTGCGAATTATAGTTTTGTCAGCCGGCTAGAGCCTAGGTACTGTCATATTGTTGTATAACGACCTGCATGTCAGATTCTCTATGTAATTTACTTTACTAAGCTAGTGTAGTTGTTTGGAGAATACGGATGGCATGCAAGTCGATGTACAATTTGGCGACATGGAGTAAGACGGCAACTGACAAGAGTCAGCACGAGTCGGATTACATGCTTTGTGGAGATGGAGATCGCCATGAAGAGAGCCATGCTATTTCACATTATAATTGCTTTATTTTGTGTTGTTGTTATGTCTCTGTTTTATGTCTATTAGATAGTCGGTAAAATTTAGTCCCTCAAAGAAGGTCTAGTCTGTTTTCCCGCCAGTGTTTGCACCATCACAAGTCGGATATTTTTGGTAGTAGGCTCATAAAATTGAGGTGCTGCCAATTATTTCAGACTAGGTGGGTTCGAGTCGGACTCTTACAACGGAAACACTCAGTAAACTAGACGGGTCTATCACAACGCTTGTGGGACTCGAGAAAAGGTCGGTCAAGAGCCGGGGCATGTGATGCCACCTGACCAACAAGACTCGTATGAGATGCGATTGACAAGGAGTTGTCTACCTAGATCACTTGGTGGCTAGCGATGATGCTAAAGCTTACTATCCAACCTACTTATCTAGGATCCTGAATCACTTAGTAACCATCGGAGGGGTGTTGGTTCTAGTGGGATTATAAGTATTTAAATGTTTAATATGCTTGCTCTTTTATGAGTACATATCTTAAGTGTTTTTGCATATTTTCTGTTGTAGATCATGGCACCAAGTAGCATTACCTCTCAGATATCCGATTTTGCATTGAGAACCATTCTTGAGAAAGATAAGTTGAATGACACTAATTTTACCAACTGGTATCGAAATATGAGAATTGTTCTCAAACAGGAAAATGACCATGTCCTAGACAACCCACTTCTAGATGAGCCGAATAAGAATGTGACTATCGCTGCCACCAATTCCTATCATCAGGTTCAGGATAAATCCACGTAAATTAGTTGTCTTATGCTTGCTCACATGGAATCGGACTTGCAACAACAGTTCGAGAATTTTGATGTTGGAGATATGCCCTAGAGGTAATAATAAATGTAGTTATTATTATATATCTTTGTGTTTATGATAAATGTTTACATTCATGCTATAATAGTATTAACAAGGAAACCATTAATACTTGTGTGATTTGTAAACTTAATTTGAAGTCCCTAGTATGGCCTCTATACTTCACTAGCTTGTTGGTTGATTGATGATGTGGTTTCTTTGTCATGAACATTGAGATGTTATCAACAACAAGATCATATCGTTAGGAGAATGATATGGTGGACATACTCCTATAGACAAGCGTAGCATAAAGATCAAGTCATTTCAATAGTTCAATTGCTATATGCTTTCTGATACATAGTAACCTAATTCCTTCGACCATGAGATCATGCATATTGCCTTTACTGGATGGATGCTTTGATGTCATCAAACACCACACCGTAACAGGGTGGCTATAAAAGTGGCATTGGGTGTTCGGAAAGTATTGGTTGAAACACATGGATCAAGAGTGGGATTTGTCCATCCACATGACGGATAGATATTCTCTGGGCCCTCTCGGTGAAATGTCATCCAATTAGCTTGCAAGCATGTGACTTGGTCACAAGGGATCACATATCACGGGAACGAGAAAAGAGTACTTATCAGTAACGAGGTTGAACTAGGTATGCAGAGATACCGACGATCATGACCTCGGATAAGTAACATATCGTGAGACAAAGGGAAATTGGTATCGTATGTAAGTGGTTCATTCGATCGCAAAGTAATCGTAGAAATATGTGGGAGCCATATGAATTTCCAGATTCCTCTATTGGTTATTGTTCGGAGAAGTGTCTCGATCATGTCCGCATAATTCACGAACCGTAGGGAGACACACTTAAGGATTCGACGTTGTTTGAGTAGTTATGGTATTATGAGAAAGAGACCGAATGTTGTTCGGAGTCTCGGATGGGATCCGGGATATCACGAGGTGATCCGGAATGGTCCGGAGAATAAGATTCATATAAGGAAAGTCCCATTTCGGAGTTGGGGAATGGTTCCGGTGTTTTCATCGGGAACATTCTAGAAGGTCCCGGAATGTCCGGCACTCCGGGGGGGAAGGGGTACATGAATGTGTCATTGCAAGATGGAATGATTGCATCATGTACTAAGTGTTCTCGCTGTCCAAAATAAAGGGTTTATTTAATTCCTAAATTGGAAAAGTCAAACGGCTAGTTTGAAAGTCAAACTGCCAGTTTTGGAAAGTGGGAAGAGGAGGAGAAGAGGAGACCGACTTGGGGAAGGAGTCCCCAAGCCGGCGGCCAGCCCTAGGCCGAGTTGGGGAGGGACTCCCTCCCTCCCCTAGCGCGCCAGCCCTCCCACCTATAAAGGGAGGGGCAGGGCTCCCCTCCCAAGACACACAAGTTCCTATCCTCTAAACTAGAAACTAGACCTAGACCCCGGTTTAGAGCTGTTTCGGTTTAGAGCCTTCTAATTGGTTTAGAGCCCTCTAATTGGTGTGTCTAATTACTAGACCACTAATAGCCTCTCTCATAAGCTCCACCATACTCGCACCGGCTTAAGGCGAAGCCCTGCGGGATCTCCCCTCTACCTCCGGTACCACGCCGTTGTGCTGCCGGAATCGCGAGGAGAGTGCTACAACCTCCGCTGCCTGCTGGAACAAGGGAGAGGAAGGTCTTCGTCGAGTACCGAACGTGTGACCGACTGCGGGAGCGCTGCGGGAACGCGGCGCCGGAAGGATCGTCTACGCGATCTTGAGATCGGAAAGAGTACGACTACATCACCCACGAGAATCTGCTCTCGTTAAACACTTTGGAATCTTCGAGGGTGAGTTATTCCATCGACTCGTTGCTACAATCTAGTAGATAGATCTTGGCTTGTTTGTTTGTATGCGATAGAAAATTTTTGTTTTCCATGCTACGAACCCCTACAGTGGTATCAGAGCCGTGTCTATATGTAGATCTGTTGCACGAGTAGAACACAATGGTCATTGTGGGCGTTGATGCTTTTATTGTAGATTGCTTTTTGTGTACTTTGCATCTTGCGGTATGTTGGGATGAAGCGGCCCGGGCTAACCTTACATGACATCGTTCATGAGACTTGCTCCACGCTTGACATGCAACTCGTTTTGCATAAGTGGCTTTGCGGGTGCCTGTTTCTCCTACCATAGTAAAGATCCAATTTACAACGGGTGATCAACAATGCTAGTATCAATGTTGTGGTTCTTGTTCGTAAGTTAGAACGACACTTATGGAAAGCCCCAAACCACGTAAAATATGCAAAGAAAGTAGAAGCGTCTAACTTTGTTTTGCAGGGGTGTGCAGTGATGTGATATGGCCATGATTGTGATTATATTTGATGTATGCAATGATCCTTATTGTAAGTTGGCAACCGGCAGGAGCCATATGGTTGTCTTTAATTTCTGTTAAGGCCTGCGTGTCTATTCAAAATAGTTGTAATAGTTGAAGTTGGCGGACGACAACCATGAAGAAGCGTCATTGACCTTGATGCTATGCCGGTGATGATGGAGATCATGTTCGTGCTTGAAGATGGAGATCGGAAGCACAAAGAAGAAAGGCCATATCATATCACATATTATGAATTGCATGTGATGTTAATCCTTTATGCATCTTGTATTGCTTAGTAGACGACGGTAGCATTATAAGATGATCCCTCATGCACATAAATTTCAAGTTCTAAAAGTGTTCACCCTTAGTATGCACCGTTGCCAAAGCTTGCTGCTTCGAAGCACCACGTGATGATCGGGTGTCTTTGATTCCGCGGGTGACTACAACGTAAGCAAGCCAGATTTGCTTATGCGGAAGCTAAGGTTTGATCTTGACGAGCCTAGCATGTACAGACATGGCCTCAGGAACACGGATCGCCGAAAGGCAAAGCATGAATCATATAGTAGATATGATGAACATGATGATTGTTCGCCATTAAAACTATATCAGCTCTCGTGATGATCGGTGTTGATGTAGTGGATTTGGTTCGTGTGATCACTAAAACAATGTGAGGGATGTTGTTTTGAGTGGGAGTTCACCTAGTTTAATTTCATTAATTAATTTGAACTCAATTTGTCATAAACTTAGTCTAAACTATTGCAAATATGTTGTAGATCAATGGCAGCCCCTACCATCAATTTTAATGCGTTCCTAGAGAAAGAAAAGTTGAAAAACAATGGAAGCAACTTCGCGGATTGGTTCCGCAATTTGAGGATTGTCCTCACAGCTGGTAATTTGACCTATGTGCTGGATGCACCGCTAGGTGACCCACCTGCAGCTGATGCTACCGATGAAGTAAAGAATGTTTACCTCGCTCGGAAGAATCAGTACTCCATAGTTCAGTGTGCTATCTTGTATGGTTTAGAATCGGAGCTTCAGAAAAGGTTTGAAGAGTCAGATCCATATGATATTGTCGAGGATCTCAAATTAATCTTTGAGACTCATGCGGCAATTGAAAGTTATGAAGCTTCTGAAAAGTTCTTTAACTGCAAGATGGAAGAGGGTAGCTCCGTCAGTGAGCATGTGCTTAAAATGTCTGGGCACGCAAATAAACTTCAAAGTTTGGGTATAGTGATTCCTAATACTTTGGGAGTTTACCGCATCCTCCAATCACTACCACCAAGTTACAAGAACTTTGTGATGAACTACAACATGCAGAACATGAACAAAGAGTTGCCAGAACTATTTGCTATGTTAAAATCTGCAGAAGTGGAGATCAAGAAAGAGCACCAAGTGTTGATGGTCAATAAGACCACCAAATTCAAGAAAGGCAAGTCTAAGCAGAAGGGACACTTCAAGAAGGGTGGTAAGAAAGTTACCACGCCGACGAAGAGGACCAAGGCTGGACCCAAGCCTGATACTGAGTGCTTTTACTGCAAGGGAGAAGGTCACTGGAAGCGGAATTGCCCAAGGTACTTGGCGGATTTGAAGAACGGCAACATCAAGAAGAAAGGTATATCTGATATACATGTTATTGATGTGTATCTCACTAGTACTCGTAGTAGTGCCTGGGTATTTGATACTGGTTCGGTTGCTCATATTTGTAACTCGAAACAGGAGCTGCAGAATAAACGGAAGCTAGTGAAGAACGAGGTGACGATGCGCGTGGGAAACGGATCAAAGGTTGATGTGATCGCGGTCGGCACACTACCTCTTCATCTACCATCGGGATTAGTTTTATACTTAAATAATTGTTATTTGGTGCCTGCGTTGAGCATGAACATTATATCGGGATCTTGTTTATTGCGAGACGGTTACTTGTTTAAATCCGAGAATAATGGTTGTTCGATTTATATGAGTAATATGTTTTATGCACATGCACCTTTGATAGATGGTCTATTCATATTGAATCTCGATAGTAGAAATACACATATTAATAACATTGAGGCTAAACGTTTGAAATCAAGCGATAATTTGACCTATATGTGGCACTGTCGTCTTGGTCACATTGGAGTGAAGCGTATGAAGAAACTCCATTCCGATGGACTTCTTGAATCACTTGATTTTGAATCACTTGAAAGATGCGAAGCATGTCTGATGGGTAAAATGACTAAGACTCCATTTTCTGGTATGATGGAGCGAGCTACAGACTTATTGGAAATCATACATACCGATGTGTGTGGTCCAATGAGTGTAGCATCGTGCAGTGGTTATCGTTATGTTCTTACCTTCACGGATGACTTGAGTAGATATGGGTATATCTATTTTATGAAACATAAGTCCGAAACTTTCGAGAAGTTTAAGGAGTTTCAAAGTGAGGTAGAGAATCAACGTAACAAGAAGATTAAATTTCTACGATCTGATCGTGGAGGTGAATATCTAAGTTACGAGTTTGGCGAGCATTTGAAGAAATGTGGAATACTTTCGCAGTTGACACCGCCGGGAACACCACAGCGTAATGGTGTGTCTGAACGTCGTAATCGAACTCTCTTAGATATGGTTCGTTCTATGATGTCACTTACAGATTTGCCACTATCATTTTGGGGTTATGCATTAGAAACAGCCGCATTCACTTTAAATAGGGCACCGTCTAAATCCGTTGAAACGACACCGTATGAATTATGGTTTGGGAAGAAACCTAAATTGTCGTTCCTTAAAGTTTGGGGATGCGAAGCCTATGTAAAGAAGTTACAGCCGGACAAGCTTGAACCCAAAAGCGGAAAAATGCGTCTTCATAGGATACCCGAAGGAAACTGTTGGGTATACCTTCTATCATAGATCCGAAGGCAAAATCTTCGTTGCTAAGAATGGATCCTTTCTAGAGAAGGAATTTCTCTCGAAAGAAGTGACTGGAAGGAAAGTAGAACTCGACGAGGTTGTCGAACCTTCTCTCGAAATTGCGAGTAGCGCAGCACCGGAAGAAGTTCCTGTGGTGCCTGCACCAATAAGAGAGGAAGCTAATGATGGTGATCATGAAACTTCGGTTGAAGTTACTACAGAGCCTCGGAGGTCAACGAGAACTCGTACCACTCCAGATTGGTATGATTCCGTTATGAATGTCATGTTGGTGGACAACACCGATAACCCCGAGACATATGAGGAAGCGATGATGAGCCCAGATTCCAATAAATGGCAAGAAGCCATGAAATCCGAGATTGGATCCATGTACGAAAACCAAGTATGGACTTTGGTGGACTTACCGGATGGCCGGAAGGCTGTCGAGAACAAATGGATTTTCAAGAAGAAAACAGATGCTGATGGTAATGTTACTGTCTATAAAGCTCGACTTGTCGCAAAAGGGTTTCGACAAATTCAAGGAGTTGACTACGATGAGACTTTCTCACCGGTAGCGAAGCTAAAGTCTGTGAGGATTATGTTAGCAATCGCTGCATATTATGATTATGAGATATGGCAGATGGATGTCAAAACAGCATTCCTCAATGGAGACATTGATGAAGAGTTGTATATGATACAACCCAAAGGTTTTGTCGATCCTAAAGATGCTAACAAGGTATGCAAGCTTCAACGGTCCATCTATGGATTGAAGCAAGCATCCCGAAGTTGGAATCAACGTTTTGATAAGGTAATCAAAAGTTTTGGTTTTATACAAACTTATGGAGAAGCTTGTATTTACAAGAAAGTGAGTGGGAGCTCTGTAGCATTCTTAATACTGTATGTGGATGACATATTGTTGATTGGGAATGATGTAGACCTTCTTAATAGTGTCAAGGAATATTTGAATAATAGTTTTTCAATGAAGGATCTTGGCGAAGCAGCTTACATATTAGGCATAAAGATTTATAGAGATAGATCGAAACGCCAAATATCATTGTCACAAAGTACATATTTGGACAAAGTTCTAAAGAGGTTTGGAATGGAAGATAGCAAGAAAGGGTTCTTGCCCATGTTGCCCAATACGACCTTGAGTAAAACTCAAAGTCCGACATCGGCAGAAGATAGAGAAAAGATGAGTAAGACTCCCTATGCCTCAGCCATAGGATCTCTAATGTATGCCATGCTATGTACTAGACCCGACATCGCATATGCTGTTAGTCTAACTAGCAGATATCAAAGTGATCCAGGAGTGGATCATTGGACAGCGGTCAAAAACATCCTTAAGTACTTGAGAAGAACTAAGGATATGGTTCTTTCTTATGGAGGTGATGAACAGCTCGTTGTTAATGGTTACACCGATGCTAGTTGGAACACCGATCCGGATGATTCTAAATCACAATCTGGATACGTATTTATTTTGAATGGTGCAGCAGTTAGCTGGAGGAGTGCAAAGCAAAGCGTTGTGGCGAGATCTTCAACTGAATCGGAATACATGGCTGCTTCGGAGGCTTCACAAGAAGCGATATGGATGAAAGAGTTCATTACAGAGCTAGGTGTGGTTCCAAGTGCGCTGGACCCAATGTCTATCTACTGTGATAACATGGGCGCCATAGCCAATGCGCAAGAACCAAGGTCACACAAGAAGCTGAAGCATATCAAGCTGCGTTTCCACGCTATTCGAGAACATATCCAGGATGGGGATATAAAGATTTGCAAAGTACACACAGATCTGAATGTGGCGGATCCGTTGACTAAACCTCTCCCGAGGGCAAAACATGACCAACACCAAACTGCCATGGGTGTTCGGTATATTACCATGTAATCTAGATTAGATGACTCTAGTGCAAGTGGGAGACTGTTGGAGATATGCCCTAGAGGTAATAATAAATGTAGTTATTATTATATATCTTTGTGTTTATGATAAATGTTTACATTCATGCTATAATAGTATTAACAAGGAAACCATTAATACTTGTGTGATTTGTAAACTTAATTTGAAGTCCCTAGTATGGCCTCTATACTTCACTAGCTTGTTGGTTGATTGATGATGTGGTTTCTTTGTCATGAACATTGAGATGTTATCAACAACAAGATCATATCGTTAGGAGAATGATATGGTGGACATACTCCTATAGACAAGCGTAGCATAAAGATCAAGTCATTTCAATAGTTCAATTGCTATATGCTTTCTGATACATAGTAACCTAATTCCTTCGACCATGAGATCATGCATATTGCCTTTACTGGATGGATGCTTTGATGTCATCAAACACCACACCGTAACAGGGTGGCTATAAAAGTGGCATTGGGTGTTCGGAAAGTATTGGTTGAAACACATGGATCAAGAGTGGGATTTGTCCATCCACATGACGGATAGATATTCTCTGGGCCCTCTCGGTGAAATGTCATCCAATTAGCTTGCAAGCATGTGACTTGGTCACAAGGGATCACATATCACGGGAACGAGAAAAGAGTACTTATCAGTAACGAGGTTGAACTAGGTATGCAGAGATACCGACGATCATGACCTCGGATAAGTAACATATCGTGAGACAAAGGGAAATTGGTATCGTATGTAAGTGGTTCATTCGATCGCAAAGTAATCGTAGAAATATGTGGGAGCCATATGAATTTCCAGATTCCTCTATTGGTTATTGTTCGGAGAAGTGTCTCGATCATGTCCGCATAATTCACGAACCGTAGGGAGACACACTTAAGGATTCGACGTTGTTTGAGTAGTTATGGTATTATGAGAAAGAGACCGAATGTTGTTCGGAGTCTCGGATGGGATCCGGGATATCACGAGGTGATCCGGAATGGTCCGGAGAATAAGATTCATATAAGGAAAGTCCCATTTCGGAGTTGGGGAATGGTTCCGGTGTTTTCATCGGGAACATTCTAGAAGGTCCCGGAATGTCCGGCACTCCGGGGGGGAAGGGGTACATGAATGTGTCATTGCAAGATGGAATGATTGCATCATGTACTAAGTGTTCTCGCTGTCCAAAATAAAGGGTTTATTTAATTCCTAAATTGGAAAAGTCAAACGGCTAGTTTGAAAGTCAAACTGCCAGTTTTGGAAAGTGGGAAGAGGAGGAGAAGAGGAGACCGACTTGGGGAAGGAGTCCCCAAGCCGGCGGCCAGCCCTAGGCCGAGTTGGGGAGGGACTCCCTCCCTCCCCTAGCGCGCCAGCCCTCCCACCTATAAAGGGAGGGGCAGGGCTCCCCTCCCAAGACACACAAGTTCCTATCCTCTAAACTAGAAACTAGACCTAGACCCCGGTTTAGAGCTGTTTCGGTTTAGAGCCTTCTAATTGGTTTAGAGCCCTCTAATTGGTGTGTCTAATTACTAGACCACTAATAGCCTCTCTCATAAGCTCCACCATACTCGCACCGGCTTAAGGCGAAGCCCTGCGGGATCTCCCCTCTACCTCCGGTACCACGCCGTTGTGCTGCCGGAATCGCGAGGAGAGTGCTACAACCTCCGCTGCCTGCTGGAACAAGGGAGAGGAAGGTCTTCGTCGAGTACCGAACGTGTGACCGACTGCGGGAGCGCTGCGGGAACGCGGCGCCGGAAGGATCGTCTACGCGATCTTGAGATCGGAAAGAGTACGACTACATCACCCACGAGAATCTGCTCTCGTTAAACACTTTGGAATCTTCGAGGGTGAGTTATTCCATCGACTCGTTGCTACAATCTAGTAGATAGATCTTGGCTTGTTTGTTTGTATGCGATAGAAAATTTTTGTTTTCCATGCTACGAACCCCTACATTTGAGGCCTACGATATGATCGAAAGCCGCAAAAGTATGTTACAGGCTCACTCAAAGACCGAGAGGTATCAAGTATCTCAGGCTTTGCTAAGTTGCAAGCTTAAGGATGGTGATCCACTGAGTCCGCATGTGATCAAGATGGTTGGCTACGTGTAGTCTTTGGAGAGACCGTGCTACCCCATTAGCGAAGTGTTCGCTATAGACATAATTCCGAACTCTCTTCCTAGTGCGTATGGTCAGTTCATTTCAAACTGCCACATGCATGGTATGGATAAGAAGATCACCGAATTACATGGGATGCTCAAGCAGGCAGAGGCGGATATCAAGAAGGGCACCAGTCAAGTGTTGATGGTTCATAATAGGGCTAAGTTCAAGAAAAGTTCTTGGACTAAGAAGAAGGCTAAGTCGGTAGGCAAGCAGGCTCAGGACCCTGTCCCAAGCGTTTCCTCAGGGACTAAGTCATCTCCTTCAGCCGGATCCACTTGCTTCTACTGCAAGGCGGATGGACACTGGAAGAGGAATTACAACAAGTATTTGGCCGACAAAGCCAAGAGTGGAGGTATGACTTCTGACTCAAGTACGCTTGTTTGCAATGTTATAAATATTTATCTTGCTGATGCACCTAATAGTTCCTGGGTATATGATACCGGATCAGTTATTCACACCTGCAACTTGTTGCAGGGACTGGTAAAAACTAGGAGCATAGCAATAGGAGAGGTTGACATTCGAGTCGGAAACAAAGCGAGAGTCGCTGCGTTAGAAGTCGGCACGATGGAACCTCATTTACCTTCCGAATTAGTTATGGAACTAAATAATTGTTATTATGTTCCATTGCTTAGTCGAAACATTATTTATGCCTCATGTTTGATGAGACAAGGCTATGAGTCGAATATTAATAATACTGGTTGTTCTTTATATTTGAATGATATGTTTCACGACTTTGCACCCATCCAGGATGGGTTATTTATTTTGAATCTTGATGGTTAGTGGGTCTATAACATAAATGTTAAAAGGTTGAAACCAAATGTCTAAATATGACTTAATTTTTTCACTATCGGCTTGGTCATATAAGTTGGAAACACATGAATAAGATCCATGATGATGGACTCCTAACTTCGTTAGACTTTGAGTCGTTCGAGACATGTGAATCTTGCCTACTCGGCAGAATGACCAAGACACCTTTTGCAAAGAGTTGTGAGAGGGCGTCCGACTTGTTGGGACTAGTACATAGTGATGTATATGGTCCAATGAGCACGACAGTCTGGTTATGAGCACTTCATTACCTTCACTGATGATTTGAGTCGGTATGGATATATCTACTTGGTGAAACATAAGTCGAAAGCCTTTAAAAAGTTCAAAGAATTCTAGCATGAAGTACATAATCAACTCGGCAAGAAAATAAAGTTTCTTTGATTAGACCGAGGGGCGAGTACATGAGCCATGAGTTTGATGACCATCTAAAAAGTTGCGGAATAGTTCCTCAACTTACTCCGCCAGGAACGCCGCAGAGGAACGGTGTGTCGGAAAGGCGAAATGGGACCTTGTTGGACATGGTACGATCAATGATGAGTCAGACATATCTGCTTTATCATTTTGGGGTTATTGTCCAGAAACATCAGCATTCACACTAAATAGAGTACATCAAAGTCGGTAGAGAAGACACCGCATGAGATGTGGACATGCAGAAACCCAAGTTTGTCTTTTCTTAAGATTTGGGGTTGTAAAGCATTTATCAAGCGACTTCAGTCAGACAAGCTTACAGCCAAGTCGGATAAGTGTATCTTCGTGGGGGTATCCGAGGGAAACCTTGGGTTACTACTTCTGCAACCGAGAAGAGGGCAAAGTGTTTGTTGCTCGGAAAGGTGTCTTCCTTGAGAAAGATTTTCTTAGTTGGGGAGTCAGTGGGAGCATGGTGCAGCTCGAAGAAATTTGAGAGGAACCGGCTAGGTGCGAGTCGACAAAAACCTTGGAGGTTGATCCGGTCGTGGTAGCTAAGCCGGCAGCAGCTCTTGTACTACGAAGATCGGCAAGATTACGAAGTGCTCGTGATGTATTACTCTTAGATAGTGATGAGCCGGAAAATTATTCGGAAGCAATGGTGGGATCTGATTCTGAGTCATGGCTTGGAGCCATGAGATCCAAGTTAAAGTCCATGGATGAAAATCAAGTTTGGAACTTGGTTGATCTGCCAGACGATGCAAGTCATGTTGAGTGCACATGGGTATTTAAGAAGAAAATTGATATGGATGTAAATGTTTGTCTATAAAGCACGACTTGTCGTGAAGGGGTTCTGACATCTTCAAGGATTTGACTATGATGAGACTTTCTTGCCCGTAGTGATGCTTAAGTCAGTTCGGATCATGTTAGCTATAGAATCCTATTTTGACTATTAGATATGGTATATGGATGCCAAAACAACTTTCCTTAATAGAAATTTAACCGAGGACGTGTATATGATACAACCCGAGGGTTTTGTTGATCCGACTAATGCTGACAAGGTATGCAAACTTCAGAAATCCATTTATGGGTTGAAGCAAGCATCTCAGAGTTGGAATATTCGCTTTGATGAGATAGTCAAATCGTTTGGCTTCATCAAGAGTGATCATGATTCTTGTTTCTACAAGAAGTTTAGTGGGAGCAAAGTAAACTTTCTGATCTTATATGTGGATGACATACTACTGATTGGAAATGATGTCCAAATGTTGCAAGAAACCAAGAAATCATTGGAAAGGAGTTTCTCGGTGAAAGACTTGGGTGAGGCAATATACATTCTAGGAATTTGGATCTATAGAGATAGATCAAGGCAGCTCATTGTATTGAGTCAGAGTACATATTTGGAAAAAGTGTTAAAAAAATTCAACATGGAATCATCTAATAAGGGGTTCTTACCGATGTCCCATGGTGTAAAACTTAGCAAGACTTAGTGTGCTTCGACAAATGATGAGTGAATTCGGATGAGTGATATTCTGTATGCTTCGACAGTCGGATCCATCATGTATGCCATGATTTGTACTAGGCCGGATGTTTCCTATGCTCTGAGTGTTCTGAGCAGATACCATGATGATCCTGGAGAAATCTACTGGACAACGACTAAAAATATCCTAAAGTACTTGAGAAGGACTAAGGATATTTTTTTGGCTTATGGAGGTGAAGATGAACTCAGTGAAAAGGGTTACACAGATGCAAGTTATCTTACCGACTCTGATGATTCTTATTCGCAATCCGGCTATGTGTTTGTAATAAACGGAGGGGCTGTGAGATGGAAGAGTTCCAAGCAAGAGACTGTGTCAGCATCTACAACAGAGACTGAATATATTTCCGCCTCGGAGGCAGCAAAGGAGGCTGTTTGGATGAGGAATTTCCTCATGTATCTTGGTGTGGTTCAAGTCTCGTCACATCTGTTAGATGTGTATTGTAACAACAATGGTTCTATTGCACAAGCCAAGGAACCTAGACAACACGAGAAGAACAAGCACATACCCATGCTATACCATCTGATTTGCTAGTTTGTGGATCAGGGTGATATGAAGTTATGCAAGGTACACACGGATGCAAATATTGCGGATCCGTTGACAAAGCTGTTACCACATCCAAAGCATGAGGCACACCTGAGAGCTATAGACATTAAATTCCTAGACATATAATGTCGAAAGATTGACTCTAGTGCAAGTGGGAGACTATTGGGAATATGCCTTAGAGGCAATCATGTTTGATGTAATTCCCATTGTATTAATAAAGTTATTAAGTTGTCCTTGCATGAACATATAATGTATATAATTGCATATGTGATACAGTTGTGGAACTATACATTCATGTTGTTCATACTAAATATCCTTGGTCATTAAGGTTGTACTGGATACACAACTTAGACCAATGTGAAAGTCGGATGATGACTCAGCTACACTTTTCTAGGGCATGGTGATGCTATTCCGACTTACACGAATTCGGCTAAAGAGTTAGCGAGTCGGATTGACCCATATTAAAATACAATGAACAAGTCGTTATTTGTATGTCTCAATCAATGTAATCCTTAGACCCGAGGTTGTTGCACAATCCGAGTTGAGAATCACCGACTTAGATTCTGTCAAACATTGATCCGTCATAGGGTAGTTATAAAGACAGAGTTCGGGTCGACTGAGAATCAAGCTGCATGATGTGAATAGCCAAGATGGTATTTTCCCCTCCAACTAGAGAAATATTCTCCGGGCCCTCTCGTGGGATATGATTCGGAGAGCATGGCCATGCGCAACTTGGTTAAGTGTTAACTGAGGCGATTGACTAAGAGTTAATCAGATGAATCACTTATCTCGGATCGAAAAGAGAGTCAGACTACTTAAGGGATGACGATGATTCGCCTATAGTTTGACAAGGTATATCATGACGCAAAAGGGACTCGGACGTAAGTCACATTAAAAGGCATGTCGTCATGACTCTTTGGTACTTGAGAGTCGACACATTCTGCTAGGAGCCGCTTCCGATTGATCGATTGAGAGTTAGACTCCAATCATGTCCAAGTTGCCATGAGCCTGTAGGGTCACACGCCGCCGACTTCCCTCCCACTTGCATGCCATCCGCCTGGCACCCTCCTCTGTAAGTTTCGGCCCTCCCGTGGAAGCCGGCGACCTGCATTCCGCCCTCATGGAGCCTGGCTGACGCGCAAGATCCAGAGGCGAACCAGGCGCAAGATCCCAAGCAGAGGTAGGATCTCGAGCAGGAGCACGTACGCACGTACAGCACGAGCAGCAGCAGGATCCCGAGCAGAGGCAGGATCTCGAGCAGCAGCAACACGCACGCACGTACGTCAGCAGGATCCTGAGCAACAACAACATGCACGTCCGGCCGCCTCCCTCCCAAACAACACGCACACACGCATCTGCAGCTGCCCAACTCCACGCATCTCAGCTGGCCAACTCCATCCAGACGCACAAAACAAGTCCTATAGTATGAGGTAACACATATATGAGCCTTTTTTCTTCTCTTTCTATGCAATATTTCTTTAATGTAAATTTCAGCACTATATTAGGCTTTAATGTTTATTGTTGTTGATAGTGCATGTTCTTATACAAGTTTCGTTTGTTTAGGTGGATGATTTGGCAAAAAAAACATCGATAACTAATTGTGAAAGCACATGGTCTTGCGGCTGTATTGGGATCTTACATGATATTTATCTCAAGGAGAGGTAGAAAACAAACTCCAATAATAACATTCGGTCATAGGATTGATATGGATATAGCTAAAGAATCTAATTTAAGATATATCTATCATTCTATGGACATAAATTGCTCAAATCAGCTAAGAATGAGAAGCTCTCCCTTTTTTGTATTGATTTGGAGGGCAAAGAAACAAGTGGTGAAGGTTTTGTGAAAGGTCAAACTGCCTTTAATTTAGGTGTTAATTGTGGTGTTCAAGGCGTCGCTGCAACTACTCCTTCACCTACTGTCACAAATAAAAAGAGAAAGAGGCCTTCTATTTTGTCTGATGAAGATACAATCCAGGTAAACAACATGTCTGATGCATTGTGTGATATGGCTGGTGTTATCAATAATACTTGCCATACCGAAATGCACCCTGATTTGTGCAAGACTGTTATGGACCTCAACTTTGACATGGATCAAAAGTTGGCCGTTTTAGATTACTTGACGGAGCACAAGGGTAAAGGCCTCAATTTTATGAAGATGGAGATTGATGTCTGTGAAGCCTCGTTCAAGCGTATATTAGCAAAACATCCTGATATTGTTTGACTAAGTGTTAGTTGATGCAACTTGAAAATCTCTTTTGTAATGCATCTTGTTTGACTCGCTGTCGATGCTACTTGAAATACTCTCTTTATGTAATGCTAATTAGAACTTACGTATGTAGACTGTATGAGACTGGTATGTAATTTATTATGGAAGGAGTTTGTAATATGATTTACTATAGAGCATGTGTGTATTTTGGATATTCTTACGAGTTGACTCTTATTTGTAATGTAAAAATTGTTGCTGCAAATACCACTGATGTATTGAAGTTATGACATGCTGGATGATGTTTTCGTTTGTTGGTGTGGTTATTATATCACCAAGTGAGGAAGAGGTAACCACATTCAACTCTCAACATACACATATCTCAACAGACCCATGCTACCAAACACCATCTCATCTCAGCTTACCTCAACACACACAGGCTGCCAAACACATAGGCAAAATCTGAGATCAACTTGGGTAGGGTCATCATGTATGGGGTGAGATAGTGATTCTAAGGTCACCCGACCTAGCAAACACACTCTTAAGAGCGGAAGCAAGTTCAGATTGGATCTGAACCAGAAATCCATTTGGGTTAGACCTAAGCCAGATTTGGACTGAGTTGGTGAGTCGGACTCACAGTGTCTAATATAATATGGGATTTAGTGAATGGGCCACAAGTGAGTGGAGCCCACTTTCACTCCCTATATATAGTGGGCGTAGATACCCAGGAGGGTTGACAATTAGGTCATTTCATGCATTGGAAACCCTAGCTCCACAACAGTCATGCTGCCGTACTGGACCTAGCAGTCTACCGCTGATGCTCCTCCTCGTATGTGTCGATACCAGTAGCGGTGTTGTATGATCAGCACCACGACGATCATGATCGGATCGGATCGTGAGGAATGCACTGCATCAACTGACGCTCTACATCAGTAATCCACAACTACGTGTCTAGTGGTAATTCTCGTGGCTTATCACCTCGGCTAGATCTGAAGATCACCGAGTTAGAGGTAAAAAGTTTTGTTTTATATCCTCGCGGCCCAACAACCCCCACCCATGGACAGCGGTCAAATAGGGTGCCCCCTCCTCCCTCATTCATATGGGTGGACTCTCCACTCACAAATAATCAAGCTCCACTTTCTCCCATTTAATCTCCACTAAAAACCAAAGGTCTTTCAATTAAAGCACTTTAACTCTATTGGTTTAATGCAATTCAATTTAATGAACACTTCATTTAATGAGCACTTCAGTTAATGAACACTTCATTTAATGAACACATTACCATTTTATTTTCTTGCTTTGTTTCGATACCCCAAAACCATTTCGGCAGATTTGACATAACAAATTCTTACGATGTCCATTATCTTCTCATGTGTTTCCTATCCAATCAATTGCGTCGACTAACCTTAAGCGTGTCTCCCTACAGGTTCGAGAACTTTGTATACATGATCGATACTTTCTCCAATCAATAATTATTAGTAGGACCTGGAGAT
Source organism: Avena sativa (assembly GCA_916181665.1). NCBI lineage: Eukaryota > Viridiplantae > Streptophyta > Magnoliopsida > Poales > Poaceae > Avena > Avena sativa. The sequence goes on from OV702284.1 coordinate 386,850,042, forward strand.
CCATAATGACTCCCACTAGCTCCACGAAATCCAATGATTATCTAAACCTTTTTTGCTATAATCAAACTCCTTTTGTCTCATGATATTTTAATTGTCCGAGATCCGATCATTTGGTATCATCCATACCTAGTTCAATCTCGTTACCGACAAGTACTCTTTTTCTCGTTACCATGATATAACATTCTAGTGATCAAATCACTTGCTTGCAAGCTATGTCAATGTGATATCATCGAAAGGGCCCTAAGTATATCTCTCCATCATTTGGATGGACAAATACCACTCCTGATCCACGAGAATCAACTAACACTTTCGAAGTACCTGACGACACCTTTATAATCACCCTGTATGGTGCGACGTTTTATGGAATCAAAGTACTTTTTAGGTGGAAGTGATTGACGTGACCTCATGGTATAAGGATATTGAGTTACTACGAATGCGATAGCAAAATAACCTTGAGGACCTGATCGTATTGCTAAATATACTGCAGGTGAATGTTCATCATATCATTCTCCAATGATATGACCATGTTATTAACAACATCCAATGTTCATGATCAGGAAACATTGATCATATGTGGATCAATAAGCTAGTATTAAGAGAGGCATTACTAGGAAACTTTTCTGCTTATAAATCGCACATGTATTAATGTTTCCTATTAACATAGTATAAGGCTAGAAAAAGGGCGCGCTTCTGGGTGGTCGCGCCGGTTTCTGCTGCTTCCTGCACGTGGTGGGTGTGGAGTGCCTCACGTGCTGTCCCGTCCTTCTCCCGTGCGACACGTCATGGATGCGGAGAGGGTCGCAGGTCCTTTTTCCTTTAATTTTTGTACATTTGAACATGAAAACTGCGATATCTGTCAAATGAAGAGTCCAAATCGATATCCGTTTTCACAACCTTGATAGTCACATCCAGATCTTCAAAACTAGATCCATCGTTGATATGTTTCGACGAACTTTTTTCTCGTACTGCCTTTGACACGTAGGTTGCACTGCCTTTTGGTCTAGTGCACGGTGCCTTCGGTTGCAATGCACGACACAATGTCCTGGAAGTCAACTGCCTTATTGTACTGTGTTGCACTGTCTAAGGTCGCAGTGCACTGCACGATGTACTGACAGTACACCGTCCATGTACTGCCTTATTGTACTGCACTGCACTACCTAAGGTCGTAGTGCATTGAGCGATGTTCACACAATGTACCATTGACGCATTGCCTTGTTGTATTGTGTTGCACTGCCTTAGTTTGCAGTGCACTGTGCTATGTCCTGGCAGTGTGCCGCCTTGTTGTACTGCCTTCAGTCACAGTGCGCGGTGTCTAGGCAGTGCGTAGTGTCTAGGCAGTGCGAAGTGATGGCTCAAATATGTAGAGCTCATTGGGAACCCCAAGAGGAAGGTATGATGAGCACAACATCAAGTTTTCCCCAGTTATAAAACCAAGGTTATCGAACCAGTAGAAGTAAGGAAATAACTCCAAGGTATTTCTAGCAACTTGGAACCTGCACAACACAACCACAATACTTTGCCCCAACTTACAGTGAGGTTGTCAATCTCACCGGTTTGTTGAAAATAAAGGATTAAACATATAGTGTGGAAGATAGTAATTGCTTGCAGAAAGTAAACAGTAAACGGTAAACAGTTGATGGAATATCAATGATAAGGAATGGACCGGGGCCCATGATTCACTAGAGGTGTTTCTTCTTAAGATAAATAGCATGTTGGGTGAACAAATTATAGTGGGGCAATTGACAGATTTAAAATGCATAACAATGCATATACTAGACATCTTGATCTCTACGAGATTTGTTTGGGCATTACAACATAATACATAGACCATAATCCAACTGCATCTATGACTAATAATCCACCTTCAGGTTATCATCTGAACCCCTTCCAGTATTAAGTTGCAAGCAACATATAATTGCATTAAGCAAAGTGTGTAAAGTAAACAATACAATTGCCCTTGGACAAATGATTGTTTTTTCTCCCTAGTATCAACAACACATCTACAACCTTAGATATTTCTGTCACTTCCCCAGATTACTAGAGGCATGAACCTATTATCGAGTATAAATACTCCCTCTTGGAGTTACAAGCATCTACTTGGCCAAAGCATCTACTAGTAACAGAGAGCATGCAAGATCACAAATAACATATACATGATAGAATTAATAATCAATCTGACATAGTACTCAATATCCATTGGATCCCCATAAACACAACATGTAGCATTACAAATAGATGATCTTGACATGAATAGAGCTCACAAGATCTAAACATGATAGCACAAAGGAGGAGAACTAACCATATATCTACTGTATGGACCCATAGTCCAAGGGTGAACTACTCACGCATCATACCGGAGGCTGGCATGGTGATGAAGAAGGCCTCCGGGATGATCTCTCCCCTTCGGCAGGGTGCCGGGAAGAGCTTCAGATCCCCCCGACCTAGGGACGATGGTGGCGGAAGCTACAAAATGTTTCGTGGAGATTTGATTGGGTTCTAAGGATTTCTACCTCCGGGGGCTTTTATAGGCGAAGAGGCGAGGTTGGTGCACACCCGAGGGGCCCACACCATGGGGCGGCACGCCCTAGGGGGGCCACGCTAGCCCTAGGTGTGGCCGCCTCGTGGCTCCTCTTCGTATCCCCTTCGGTCTCCATGTCATGTCTAATAAAATATTGACTTTGGCTTTTGTTCCGTCCAATTCCGAGAATATTTCCTTACTAGCTTTTCTGAAACCAAAAATAGCAGAAAACAGGCAATTGGTACTGCGGCATCTTATTAAAGGTTTAGTTACAAAAATGTATAAAAATGCCTCAAAGTGTAGACAAAACATAAGAAATTTGATACAAAACAAGCATGGAGCATAACAAATTATAGATACATTTACGACGTATCAAGCATCCCCAAGCTTAACTCCTACTCGTCCTCGAGTAGGTAAGTGATAAAAAGAATAATTTTTGAGGTGACATGCACCATCACAATCTTGATCAAGGTATTTGTAAAGCATTGATAGCTGGGATCAAAGTACTCTAAACATGAGCATGAAAGATGTAGTTCTAACAATAAGAAATAACAACTATGTTGGAACATGAAAGGTAACACAAACAAAAAGATCATGAATAACAATGCATTGAAAGGCCTTTGTTTGTTTCACATATACAAAACATAGCAATAGTGGTATTCGGCTTGTCCTTCATGGAATAGCAAAACATAAATGCATATGACACCTTCAAAGTTCATAAGGGTGACTAGATACAAATAATTTAAGAACAAGCAATAGCATAGTTATGAATCAATCAATAAGTTTTGGGACAATGTACATTGAACTAAGAATGACAACTATGCTCTCTCAGTTGGTGCATAAAGATAGAAGATGGAGACTTAACATAAAAGTAAAAATAAAGGCCCTTCACAGAGGGAAGCAGGGATTTCAAGTTTCATAAAACTTCCAAAAATTATGGTACATATTATCTTTCAGCTCTCATTGCCCCTATCATAAGCATCTTGAGGCGATTAAGGTTAAAGTGAGACAAATATGAGGTATATGCTTGACAGATCATAAGTTGGAAATCTCATGTCCCTTGAGTACGAGGGCCGTTCCTCATGCTACTCAACTTTAGTCACAAGCAAGTTCTTGTCATTGTAAGTATATATGTATCATAGAGAACCGCCAACGGGGTACCCCTTGCCCCATGACACAGGAGCTATCCCATATCAAAATCATAAGGCAACAGACAATGAGCATCTCAGGGATCTTTTTATTTACCATGAGTATGGTGCTTTTTTTCTATATTTTTTTTCTGAAGATGCTTCATAGATTGCTCACTATGGTTATGATGCAAGTTTCCACCATGATTAGGCATGACTTAGGCTAGCCGCCCAGACATTTCTCTAACACATATATAATATCCATGGACTTACAAGCTCCCCTTTTATTTCACAGCGCCGACATCCATAAACAAAAGATCATGATATCAACTAGATAGATATGTACATGTGTTGAAAGCGTTCCCCATGACAGCATGGTTCTGCTAACTCCCAACTTATAATTTGAAAGAATATAAACAACATAGATGGGCACAATGGTTCAAGTTTATTAAGTGCAAGAAAATAAGGTGTGCCATCTAGTTCGTGAGAACTTTAATCACTAATTTTCTCATAACAAAATTTTAATTTGGAAGATAGATAAAAACATTAATATACTTAGAATGGTGTAACACACCATGCATAGGAGTTTATAGTGGACTCTTTGGAATAACTTGGTTTCTTGGGAGTTGGATGCATGAGTAGATCTCATACTCAGTACAAATGGAGGCTAGCAAAAGACTAGGAGCGACCAACTAAGAGAGCAATAATGGCCATAATCACGCAAAGCGACAAAACATTATTAATTAAAGCATAAAGTGATATCACAAGTCAAAAACTAAATGATCATAGAAGCTAAGGTGACTGGTTCATAGTCTTAACATGGTGTAAGCATGTGCCAAGTCAACCCAAATAAAGCATCAAAGGAGAATACCACAATATTATGCTTTTGTATGCTAAAACAACGCATGATTCTTTCATGGCACATTAAGCAATCTCAATTGTTTGGAACAATTCATGCTATAGTAATAATCACTAATAACATGGTCAAAGAAACATCTAACATGACATGATAAAGTCTAGGCCACAGTCAAAACAAGATCCTTTTGTACCACTATAAGCATGAAGCTTCCTACTCTTTTCCAACACCAATCGACTTATTTGAAACAAAATAAGAATGCAGGGGTCCAACTAATTTATTGCAGCAAACCAAACAAAAATAAAACTAAAAACAAAAACAAAGACACTCCAAGAACAACACAATAGTGCATGAAGCAATAAAAATGAAGTGTCTTGAAAGAAGACCTGGGATTTTATTGATGAAGAAGGGGTGCCTTAGGCATCCCCAAGCTTTGACACTTGTATGTCTTGAATATTTCTTGGGGTGACACGGTTGGCATACCCAAGCTTGAGCTTTTGTCCATACTTCATTTCATCACATTATTCTTCCCCTACACTTGAAAATTTCCTTCATACAAAACTTCACACAATCTTCATTAGCAACATTAGTGTATTCAAGATAATAGGTCTTTGGATTAAGTTTCAACTCAAGTAAATCTTCTAGTAAAACACAAGCTACTATACCAACTTCTTTTAAAAGATCAAGTGTTCAAAGAGAACTCAAAAATAAACCGATTAAGAGGCAAATGCAAATAATGGCAGAAATCTGTCAAAACAGACCAACAGGTAAAGACCGATTTTTTAGAAAATATTCCATTGCTCAAATCAAAAAGTGCAAAACTAACTAAAGTTAGATAATAAACTGGGGCATACGCACAAAAACATTACAGATCAATCCGGCTTACTGGGATTTTTCACGATTTTTTATAGTGAATCACATAAATATGTTTCGAAACAACAACTTCCCCAAATCTTAATTCTCTCTCATTAGAGGTTATTCTAGGCACAAAAAACCACACAAAAAGGATCAAGAGAGGTTATTATAGAGGCTATAACTTCCAAGACTCAACAAAACAAAAACTTACTAAAAGTAAACAATGGGTTGTCTCCCATAAGAGCTTTTCTTTAATGCCTTTTAGCTAGGCTTGATAGTTTAAGAAGATGATCACATAAGAAATATGAATTGAAGTAAAAGAGAGCATCAAGAAGAAAATTCAAAACCCATTTAAGTCTAACCCACTTCCTATGCATAGGAATCTTGTACGCAAATAAATTCACAAAAAACAAAGTGACAAGCATAGGAAGATAAAACAAGAGTAACTTCAAAACTTTCAGCAAATAGAGAGGTGTTTCAGTACCATGAAAACTTCTACAACCATATTTTCCTCTCTCATAATAATTTTCAGTAGCCTCATGCATAAAATCAATAATATAACTATCGCATAAAACATGCTTTTCATGATCTACAAACAAATAATTTTTATTAAGCTCAAAAATAGTGGGATTAAAACATTCAAACCCACTTTTAACAATTTTATAATAAGATGAATGATCATTCTCAAGAGGTATGGGGTTCCAAGATAAAGTCAAGACCCCTCCAATCTCATTTTCAATAGTAGTACAATTAATATTATCAACCAATATAGGACCATCATCTAGAGCTTTATCATAAACATTTTCTAAGCAAAACTCTTTAGTACCATGCATTTCGAAGTTAGGCACAAATAAAGGATTATCATAAGATTTATAAAAATAGCATGGATTATCATAGATAATAGGAGCATAATTATTATCAAAAGTTTTACCCATAGTAGATATTTCAAAAGAATCCACATGAACATAACATTCATCTTCCTTTCGTAAGCATGGGGGACAATCAAATAATGTAAGGGATAAAGAGTTACTCTCATTGGAAGGTAGGCATGGGTAGCTAATCCATTCTTCCTCCTTTTGTTCCTCACTCTCCTCCTCTTTTTCATCTAATGAGCTTTCAGGTTCAGCAGGCGGTGGTTTATCTACTACCTTAGTAGTGATAAGAGTTGAAGGGGATATGCCCTGAGAGGCAATAATAAAGTGTTTATTATGTGTATTCCAAGTATAAGATAGATGTTTATTTTGCATGCTATAATTGTATTAACACGGAAACGTTAATATATGTGTGTTTAATAAACAAACAGAAAGTTCCTAGTTATGCCTCTCTCATAAACTAGCTCGTTGATTAACAAGATGATCAAGGTTTCCTGATCATGGACATTGGATGTTGTTAATAACGAGATCACAACATTAGTGTAATGGTGTGATGAACATTCATCCGAAGTATAGCATTACGATCAAAGTCATTGAGTTTATATTTCTATAACAACTTACAAAGTAATCCTAATCCTTAGACCATGAGATCATGTCAATCACTAACACCGGAAGAGTTTTTGATAACATCAAACGTCACACCGTAACAGGGTGATTATAAAGATGGGTTTAGAACTAATAAAGTGTTATTTTGAGGCCCATGGATCGAGAGTGGAATTTGTTCATCTCGATGACGGATAGATATACTCTGGGCCCTCTCGGTGATATCACATTGGTTAGCTTGCAAGCAAGTGATTTGATCACTAGAATGTTATATCACGGGAACGAGAAAAGAGTGCATGTCAGTAACGAGATAAAACTAGGTATGGAGATACCGATGATCGAATATCGGACATGTAATATATCGTGAAACAAAGGGATTAAGATACTAGCGTAAAAGGTTCCGACGATCACAAGAAAGTCATCGTTGAATGTGTGGGAGTCAGCATGGGTCTCCAGATCTCGCTTCTGATTATTGATCTGAGAGGTGTCTCGATCATGTCCGCATTATTCACGAACCATAGGGTTACACACTTAAGAGACACCGACATCCAATTGGAGCAAAAGTTTAATGCCGGAAAGAATAACAAGCGCAAGAATTTATTTCACTAGATACCAAAACAGGTTTTCGGGTGAAATTGCAGAAAGTGTTTTTGCATGTGAAATGAAATACTAGCAAGGGGTTATATGTGAATGTTTGTCATTAAAGTAATTGACAAAATTCTGAATAAATAAAAGGAGTTTTATTTAATGAGAGTTTGCATTAAATTTGGTGGAAATTTAATAGCAATTTTGAGTGGGATTTTGAGTGGAGGGAATTGAAAGGATTTTTTTGTGTGTGGAGTGTCCACCCACATGAATGAGGGGAGGGAAAGGGGGAAACCCCATGCGTCGGCCACCCCCTTGGGGTCCCCCTGCTCTCCTATAAAAGGCACCCCTCCTCACTTCTCACTCACACCTCCTCGTGAAGGATCTCTCTCCTCCTCTAGAATTTATCCCCCATGGTCTCAGACTAGCGAGATACATGTTCCCGGTGGCTATTCGGCAAGAAAGAGTTGTGCTTACGCTGCATCACTGGAGCGAGGAGGCGGAGGTTGCTTGGTGCCTCGGACGTGTGTACGAGCACGGATGCGCTGCTAATTTGCGGTGCTAGGACTTCCTCTCGATCTTGAGATCGGCAAGAGATCGTCTACATCAACCAAGAGTTTATCTCGTTAAGCTTTGTCGGTATTCAAGGGTATGTTTGCTATGGATATACATCTGCCGTTGTTTGTATCTAGTAGATAGATCTTGGTACATAGTTGTTCCCATCGTAGGAAATGTTTTGTTTCCTATGCTGTGAATCCTACAGTGGTATCAGAGTCGGATCTATGCGTAGATGCTTTACACGGGTAGTACACATATGAGTATGTGGGCGATGATGATAATGTTGTTGCTTCTTAGTTGTAATTTTGGATATTGGTGGCATAGTGGGATGAAGCGGCCCGGACAAACTTTACATGTCCTCGCACATGAGACCTATTCCACGCTTGACATGCAACTAGTTTGCATAAGTGGATAGCGGGTATCTGTCTCTCCTACTATAGTCAATATCTATTTTGCAACGAGTTGTCGACAATTTGGTTATCCTCGTTGTGGTTCATGTTCGTAGGTAAGAACGGTTCTATCTTTGAAAGCCCTAAGCCACGTAAAACTTGCAATGGATAAATTAGAGGCGTCTAGTTTAGATTGTTGCTGGGCTAGTGTTATGATATGGTGATGTTGTAAGTAGAAGTATGAGATGATACTCTTACAACACACATAACGTGTAAGTTCCATAGACCTTGGCCTTACACATAAAGGTATGATAGTGATCATACCACAATGCACATGATAGATATCATATGCGGTAACCATATCATTTCACTTATAAGCATATGATGTTTGATAGCATCTTATATTGCTTGTTTGGTGTTTTATTAGCATAATAAGATGATCCCCCATTTAAATATCAAGATAAAAATGTGTTCTTCCTTTAGTATGCACCGATTATGTTTTCGTCGCTCCAAGACATCACGTGATGATCGGGTGTTCTTGGATCCACGACCATATTTCGGGTGTAAGACAGTTACACACGCGAATACTAAGGTTCTTACTTGGCGAGCCTAGCATGTAGAGACATGGCCTCGGAACACAGACCAAAAGGTTAAGCATGAGTCATATAGTAGATATGATGCCCATTTGATGCTCGCCTTTGAAGGTACACCGACTCACGTGATGATCGGACTTGGTGTAGTGGATTTGGTTCATGTAATCACCAAAAAGGCACAAGGGATGCCATTTTTTAGTGGGATTTCATTCGTAATATGGATTAGTTGAACTCAATATATCATAAACTTAGTCTAAACTTTACAAATTCTATTGTAGATGTCACCACCTGCTTTTAATTTCAATGTGTTCATGGAGAAAGAGAAACTTGCAACTTTACCAAATGGGCCATGAATTTGAGGATGCCCCTGACGAGGAGAAGAATGTCTATCAGACTCGTCAGGAGGACCACAACTTAGTTCATTGCGGCATATTGTATGGGATAGAGCCAGAACTTTGAAAGTGATTCGGAAACGGCAATGCATTTGATAAAATGGGTAAGTTGAAAATGATTTTTGACACACATGCTGCTGTAGAGAGATACAATGCTTCAGAAAAGTTCTTTAGCCGCATGATGGAAGAGCACAACTCTGTAAGTGAGCAGGTACTCAAGATGTCGGGTTACGCCGATAAGCTCGTGTCCTTGGGAATAACGATTCCCATTGACTTAGGCATCCATCGTGTTTTGTAGTCTCTGCCACCTAGCTATAAGAGCTTTGTGATGAACTATAATATGCAAGGCATGAACAAGTCTCTCCCCGAGCTTCTGTCAATGCTTAAAACTGTAGAAGTGGAGATAAAGAAGGAACATCAAGTTTTGATGATCAATAAGAACACTGGTTTCAAGAAAGACAAGAAGGGTAAACGGAAGGGAAGTAAGGGCGGAAAGCCGGTTGCCGTGCCTGAAAAGAAACCCCGAGTTGGCCCTAAGTCTGATACCGAGTGCTACTATTGTAAGGGGGCTGGCCACTAGAAGCGCAACTGCCCCAAGTATTTGGCAGACAAGAAGTCCGGCAAGGAAAACAAAGGTATATATGATATACATGTTATTGATGTGTACTTAACTAGTGCTCGCAGTAGCACCTGGGTATTTGATACTGGTTCAGTTGCTAATATTTGTAACTCGAATCAGGGGCTACGGAACAAGCGACCACTAGCAAGGGGTGAGGTCAAGATGCGTGTCGGCAATGGATCAAGCGTTGATGTGATCGCCGTCGGAACGCTACCTCTCCACTTGCCGTCGGGATTAGTAATAAACTTGAATAATTGTTATCTGGTGCTAGCACTAAGCATGAACATTGTATCTGGATCGTGTTTGATGCAAATTGGTTATTCATTTAAATCCGAGAACAATGGTTGTTCTATTTATATGAATGAAATCTTTTATGGTCATGCACCGATGATGAATGGTTTATTTCTATTGGATCTCGATAATAGTATTACACATATTCACAATGTTGATGCTAAAAGGATTAAACTTAATGATGATATATCCGCATATATGTGGCACTGCCATCTAGGTCATATTGGCGTTAAACGCATAAATAAGCTCCATTCGGATGGACTGTTGGAATCACTTGATTTTGAATCATTTGATACATGTGAGCCATTCCTTATGGGAAAAACGACTAGAACGCCGTTTTCCGGTTCAATGGAACGGGTGATAGATTTATTGGAAATCATACATTCTGATGTATGTGGTCCAATGAGTGTGTCAGCGTGAGGTGGATATCGTTATTTTGTTACTTTCACGGATGATTTGAGTAGATACGGTTATATCTACTTGATGAAACACAAGTCTGAAACCTTTAAAAAGTTCAAGGAATTTTAGAATGAAGTGGAAAATCATCGTAATAGAAAGATCAAATTTCTACGGTCCGACCGTGGAGGTGAGTATCTAAGTTAAGAGTTTAGCACTCACATGAAAGAGCGTGGAATTGTTTCACAACTCACACCTACCGGAACACCACAGCGAAATGGTGTGTCGGAACATCATAATCGTACTTTATTGGATATGGTTCGATCTATGATGTCTCTGACGGACTTGCCGTTGTCATTTTGGGGTTATGCACTAGAAACTGCTGCATTCACTTTAAATCGGGCACCATCTACATCCGTTGAAAAGACACCGTATGAATTGTGGTTTGGAAACAAACCTAAGCTGTCATTTCTTAAAGTTTGGGGATGCGATGTTTATGTGAAGAAACTTCAATCGGATAAACTCGAACCCAAAGCGAAAAAATGCGTCTTCATAGGATACCCTAAGGAAACAATTGGGTATTCCTTCTATCATAGATCCGAGGGCAAGGTTTTTGTTGCCAAGAATGGATCCTTCTAGAGAAAGATTTTCTCGCGAAAGGTGTGAGTAGTCGGAAGGTAGAACTCAAAGAGGTTACTGAACCTTCTCTTCAAAGTATGGCGAGTAGCGCAGCGCCAGAACTCGTTCCGGAGTTGGCTTCACCAGTTGAAGAAGGAACTAATGATAATGATAATGAAACTCCGAAAGAGAGTACTACCAAACCTCGCAGGTCTAGCAGGACACGTGCAGCTCCCGAGCTGTACGGAAACCTTGTTATGAATTTCATGGTTGATGAAATTGATGACCCTGCGACGTATGAAGAAGCGATGATGAGCCTGGATTCCAACAAATGGTTAGAAGCCATGAAATCAGAGATGGAATCCATGTATGAAAATCAAGTTTGGAACTTGGTGGACTTACCTCACGACCGAAAGGCCGTGGAGAATAAATGGATTTTCAAAAGGAAAACTGATGATGGTAATGTGACCGTCTATAAAGCTCGACTTGTCGCAAAGGGGTTTCGACAAATTCAAGGAGTTGACTACGATGAGACATTCTCTCCCGTAGCGATGCTAAAGTCACTTAGGATTATGTTAGCAAATGCTGCATATTTCGATTATGAGATATGGCAGATGGATGTCAAAACCGCGTTCCTCAATGGCAATATTGAAGAAGAGTTGTATATGATACTACCAAAGGGTTTTGTCAATCCTAAGGATTCTAACAAGGTGTGCAAGCTTCATCGATCCATCTATGGACTGAAGCAAGCATCACGAAGTTGGAATCTCCGCTTTGATGAGGTGATCAAAGAGTTTGGATTTATCCAAACGTATGGAGAGGCTTGTATTTACAAGAAAGTGAGTGGGAGCAAAGTGGAATTTCTGATATTATATGTGGATGACATATTATTGATCAGAAATGATATAGATCTTTTAAACAATGTTAAAAGTTATCTAAACAACAAATTTTCAATGAAGGACCAAGGTGAAGCGTCATACATATTAGGCATAAAGATCTATAGAGATAGATCTAGGAGCGTAATAGGGCTATCGCAAAGTACATACATTGATAAGATTTTAAAGAAGTTTAAAATGGACGGAAGTAAGAAGGGGTTCTTACCTATGTTTCAAGGCAAGACATTGAGTAAGACTCAAAGTCCGACTACGATGGAAGAAAGAGAGATAATGGACAAAGTCCCCTATGCTTCAGCCATAGGCTCTATAATGTACGCCATGATATATACAAGACCGGATGTGGCACATGCTATTATTTTGACTAGTAGGTACCAATCGGATCCAGGTTCAGAACACTGGATAGCGGTCAAGAATATCCTTAAGTACTTGCGAAGAACTAAGGATATGTTTCTTGTGTACGGAGGTGAAGAAGAGCTCGTCGCTAAGTGTTATGTTGACGCAAGCTTTGACACCGACCCGGATGACTCTAAGTCTCAATCCGGATACGTATTTATCATGAATGGCGGAGCGGTTAGTTGGAGGAGTTCCAAACAACCTGTGGTGGCGGGATCAACAATGAAGGCCGAATATGTTGCTGCTTCGGAAGCGGCTCAGGAAGCGGTTTGGATGAAGGAGTTCATATCCGAACTAGGTGTGGTTGCGAGCGCGTTGGACCCAATGGTGATCTATTGTGACAACAATGGTGCCATTGCCAATGCCAAAGAACCAAGGTATGACAAGAATTCCAAGCATATTAAGCGCCGGTTTCACTCCATCCGCGAGCATGTCAAGGATGGAGATATAAATATTTTTAAAGTACACACGGATCTCAATGTAGCAGATCCGTTGACTAAAACTCTCCCTAGAGCAAAACAAGATCAACACCAAAACTCCATGGGTGTTAGATACATCACTATGTAACTAGATTATTGTCTCTAGTGCAAGTGGGAGACTGAAGGGAATATGACCTAAGAGGCCATAATAAAGTGTTTATTATGTGTATTCCAAGTATATGGTATATGTTTATTTTGCATTCTATAATTGTATTAATACGGAAACGTTAATACATGTGTGTTTAATAAACAAACAGAAAGTTCCTAGTTATGCCTCTCTCATAAACTAGCTCGTTGATTAACAAGATGATCAAGGTTTCTTGATCATGGACATTGGATGTTGTTAATAACAAGATCACAACATTAGTGTAATGGTGTGATGAACATTCATCTGAAGTATAGCATTACGATCAAAGTCATTGAGTTTATATTGCTATAACAACTTACGAAGTAATCCTAATCCTTAGACCATGATATCATGTCAATCACTAACACCGGAAGAGTTTCTTGATAACATCAAACGTCACACCGTAACAGGGTGAGTATAAAGATGGGTTTAAGTGTTATGTTGAGGCCCATGGATCGAGAGTGGAATTTGTTCATCCCGATTACGGATAGATATACTCTAGGCCCTCTCGGTGATATCACATTGGTTAGCTTGCAAGCAAGTCATTTGATCACTAGAATGTTATATCACGGGAACAAGAAAAGAGTGCATGTCAGTAACGAGATCAAAGTAGGTATGGAGATACCGATGATCGAATCTCGGACATGTAATATATCGTGAAACAAAGGGATTAAGATACTAGTGTAAAAGGTTTCGACGATCACAAGAAAGTCATCGTTGAATGTGTGGGAGTCAGTATGGGTCTCCAGATCCTTCTTCTGATTATTGATCTGAGAGGGGTCTCGATCATGTCCGCATTATTCACGAACCATAGGGTGACACACTTAAGAGACACCAACATCCAATTGGAGAAAAGTTTCATGTCGGAAAGAATAACAAGCGCAGGAATTTATTTCACTAGATACCGAAACAGGTTTTCGGGTGAAATTGCAGAAAGTGTTTTTGCATGTGAAATGAACTACTAGCAAGGGGTTATATGTGAATGTTTGTCATTAAAGTAATCGACAAAATTCTGAATAAATAAAAGGAGTTTTATTTAATGAGAGTTTGCATTAAATTTGGTGGAAATTTAATAGCAATTTTGAGTGGAGGGAATTGAAAGGATTTTTTGTGAGTGGAGTGTCCACCCACATGAATGAGGGGAGGGAAAGGGGGCCCCCCATATCCTATAAAAGGCACCCCCTCCTCACTTCTCACTCACACCTCCTCATGAAGGATCTCTCTCCCCCTCTAGAATTTATCCCCCATGGTCTCGGACTAGCGAGATACATGTTCCCGGTGGCTATTCGGCAAGAAAGGGTTGTGCTTCCACTGCATCACTGGAGCGAGGAGGCAGAGGTTGCTCGGTGCCTCGGACGTGTGTGCGAGCATGGATGCACTGCTGATTTGCGGCGCTAGGACTTCCTCTCGATCTTGAGATCGGCAAGAGATCGTCTACATCAACCACGAGTTTAACTCGTTAAGCTTTGTCGGTCTTCAAGGGTATGTTCTCTACAGATATACATCCACCCGTTGTTTGTATCTAGTAGATAGATCTTGGTACATAGTTGTTCCCATCATAGGAATTTTTTTGTTTTCTATGTTGCGAACCCTATAATAGTTTTCCAAAATAGGAAACCAAGTAGGTTATCCATAATGAAATAGTTATTGGAGTATAACTAGACATGAAAACAACTTGAAGTAGGAAGTAATATTTTTTGTGTGTTTTTGATAAAAAGAAGCAAACCAAACAAAACTAAAGAAACAAAGCAAAACAAAAACAAAGTAAAGAGATTGGTTGTGAGAGATTCCCCTTGAAAGAACCTTCTTTCTCCCAAAGAAGTGTTTTGACATGGAGGAAGAGATTGAAGCTGTCCTTATCTCCCCGGCAACGACACCAGAAAAATGCTTGATGGCTCAGATATGTAGAGCTCGTTGGGAACCCCAAGAGGAAGGTATGATGAGCACAACAGCAAGTTTCCCTTAGTTATGAAACCAAGGTTATCGAACCAGTAGGAGTAAGGAAACAAATCCAAGGTGTTGCTAGCAACTTGGAACCTGCACAACACAACCACAGTACTTTGCCCCAACTTACAGTGAGGTTGTCAATCTCACCGGTTTGCTGAAAACAAAGGATTAAACGTATAGTGTGGAAGATAGTAATTTCTTGCAAAAAGTAAATAGTAAACGGTAAATAGTAGATGGAATATCAATGGTAAGGAATGGACAGGGGTCCATAGTTCACTAGAGGTGTTTCTCCTTAAGATAAATAGTGAAGGGAATATGCCCGAGAGGCAATAATAAAGTGGTTATTATCGTATTCCTTATTTATGATAAATGTTTATTTTACATGCTATAATTGTATTAATACAGAAACATTAATACATGTGTGTTTAATAAACAAACAGAAAGTTCCTAGTTATGCCTCTCTCATAAACTAGCTCGTTGATTAACAAGATGATCAAGGTTTCCTGATCATGGACATTGGATGTTATTAATAACGAGGTCACAACATTAGTGTAATGGTGTGATGAACATTCATCCGAAGTATAGCATTACGATAAAATTCATTGAGTTTATATTTCTATAACAACTTACAAAGTGATCCTAATCATTAGACCATGAGATCATGTCAATCACTAACACCTGAAGAGTTTCTTGATAACATCAAACGTCACATCGGGGTGATTATAAAGATGGGTTCAGAACTACTAAAGTGTTATGTTGAGGCCCATGGATCGAGATTGGAATTTGTTCATCCCGATGACGGATAGATATGCTCTGGGCCCTCTCGGTGATATCACATTGATTAGCTTTCAAGCAAGTGATTTGATCACTAGAATGTTATATCACGGGAACAAGAAAAGAGTGCATGTTAGTAACGAGATCAAACTAGGTATGTAGATACCGATGATCGAATCTCAGACATGTAATATATTGTGAAACAAAGGGATTAAAATACTAGCGTAAAAGGTTCTCGCGATCACAAGAAAGTCATCGCTGAATGTGTGGGAGTCAGTATGGGTCTCCAGATCCCGCTTCTGATTATTGATCCGAGAGGGGTCTCGATCATGTCCGCATTATTCTCGAACCGTAGGGTGACACACTTAAGATACACCGACATCCATTTGGAGTAAAAGTTTCATGCCGGAAAGGATAACAAGCGCAGGAATTTATTTCACTAGATACCGAAACGGGTTTTCGGGTGAAATTGCAGAAAGTGTTTTTGCATGTGAAATGAAATACTAGCAAGGGGTTATATGAGAATCTTTGTCCTCAAAGTAATCGACAAAATTCTGAATAAATAAAAGGAATTTTATTTAATGAGAGTTTGCATTAAATTTGGTGGAAATTTAATGGGAATTTGAGTGGGCTTTTGAGTGGAGGGAATTGAAAGGCATTTGTGTGAGTGGAGTGCCACCCACATGAATGAAAGGATGGGAGGGGGCAGCCCCATGGCTGGGCGCAGAGCCCCTTGGGTGCCCCCTCTCCCTATAAAAGGAGCCCCCTCCCTCTCTCTCACTCACATCTCCTCGTGAACGATCTATCTCCCCCTCTAGTATTTATTCCCCATGGTCTCGGACTAGCGATATACATGTTCCCGGTGGATATTCGGCAAGAAAGAGTTGTGCTTCCGCTGCATCGCTGGAGCAAGGAGGCGGAGGTTGCTCGGTGCCTCGGACGTGTATGCGAGCACAGATGCGCCGCTAAGTTGTGGTGCTAAGGACTTCCTCTCGATCTTGAGATCAGTAAGAGATCGTCTACATCAACCACGAGTTTGAACTCGTTAAGCTTTGTCGGTCTTCAAGGGTATGTTATCTAAGTATATATACATCCACCCGTTGTTTGTATCTAGTAGATAGATCTTGGTACATAGTTATTCCCATCGTAGGAAATTTTTTGTTTTCTATGTTGCGAACCCTGCGATGATGATCATTTTATTGCTTCTTAATTGTACTTTGGATATTGGTGGCATAGTGGGATGAAGCGGCCCGGACAAACTTTACATGTCCTCGCACATGAGACCTGTTCCACGCTTGGCATGCAACTAGTTTTGCATAAGTGTCTAGCGGGTGTCTGTCTCTCCTACTATAGTCAATATCTAATTTGCAACGAGTTGTCAACAATTTGATTATCCTTGTTGTGGTTCATGTTTGTAGGTAAGAACGGTTCTATCTTCGAAATTCCTAAGCCACGTAAAACTTGCAATGGATAAATTAGAGGCGTCTAGTTTAGATTGTTGCTGGGCTAGTGTCATGATATGGTGATGTTGTAAGTAGAAGTATAATTCGACACTATTACAACACACATAACGTGTAAGTTCCATAGACCTGGCCTTAAACATAGAGGTATGATGGCGATCATACCATGATGCACATGATGTAGATCAAGTGCAAGAACCATATCATTTCACTTATTAACATGTGATGTTTGTTGCATCTTATATTGCTTGTTTGGCGTTTTATTAGCATAATAAGATGATCCCTCATTTAGATATCAATGTAAAAATGTGTTCTCCCTTAAGTATGCACCGATTATGTTTCGTCGCTCCAAAGACATCACGTGATGATCGGGTGTTCTTGGATCCACAATCATATTTCGGGTGTAAGACAGTTACACACGCGAATACTAAGGTTCTTACTTGGCGAGTCTATCATGTACAGACATGGCCTCGAAACACGGACCGAAAGGTTAAGCATGAGTCATATGTAAGATATGATGCCCATTTGATGCTCGCCTTTGAAGCTGCACAGACTCACATGATGATCAGACTTGGTGTAGTGGATTTGGTTCATGTAATCACTAAAAAGGCACGAGGGATGTCGTATTTGAGTGTGAGTTCATTTCTAATTTGTATTAGTAGAACTCAATTTATCATAAATTAAATAAAAGTGAATTTGCATAATTTGTTGTAGTCATTGGCATTCGTTCACCACCTTATGCATAGTTGTAATTGAGATAATAGAACTATAGAATTCTCGATATTTACTTTACGAACTAGTATCGTATTGTGTTGAGTGTCAATCTAAAGTTTAAAGTCCTATTGCAAACTTTCAACAAACTCTATTTACTCCATAAAATTTGATAATTAGTATTAAATCTAGAGTAACAATTCCAGTGTTAGTATCTTAAGTATCATGTTTTCCTCCATGATTCTTGATTTAAATATCGAGATTATCTAGGAGCTAAAAGAATTGTTTCAGAAACCATCATGTGTGGCAGATATAACGATATCTGAAACATTGTTTTGGTTGTAATATGATAGAGTATAATATATGTTCTCATATTGGATGAGAATTTGCAAAGGTTGGAGATGCTAGACATCCTAATCATCCAAAAGGGTTTTGGAAAGTAATGTTATATTCACGATTCGCCTTTATAAGCTACAGTAGCTTGATCATGAAAGTCGTCATGATAAGGATGAATAGAAGATGTATGTAAAGTGTTTACTACACTAAAAGATTACTAAAGAATGGATTTTGAAAGAATACCGATCATTTGATGATGGTGATCTACTTCAAAGTGCAAGTCCAAAGGTATTATTATTTGAATATACACGCTTTGGACTATGTGTCATGTATATGGCGCCACTGTTTATGTTGATAGATTCTTTTAAAAAGGAAAAAGGAAATACTGAAAGAGAATCTATAAAATATATTTGGCAGAAAAGAAAATATTGGAAATATCCAATTTAGGTATATGGATGATATACATGTTATGGTTGTATTCTTTTCTTGTTAAACAATGTGGTTCTTGGGTATTGGATACCGAATTGGTTGGTATGAAATTTCATACAGAACGATGCAATTCATGAACCACAATGGCCTAAGTAACTAGCAAGAGAATATGTGATGATGTTCATCGAAAACAAACAAACCGTTGTTTGTATTTCTCATTGACATCAAAGATTGCCTTCAAGATTTGTTTTAATAATTGTTATTTAAATCAGGTATTATGAGAACAAAGATTGTTCAGATAATTACCGTATTCCATATAAGATGGATGATTTACAAATCTAGTTGGAGAAATCACATCCATAAAACTAATGCTAAAATGTTGCAAGACAAATGATTGGAAGATCACTTACAAAGTGTGTAATTGCAAGCAACATATAATTGCATTAAGCAAAGTGTGTAAAGAAAACAATACAATTTCCCTTGGACAAAGGATTGTTTTTTCTCCCTAGTAGCAACATCACATCTACAACCTTAGATATTTCTGTCAGTTCCCAAGATTACTAGAGGCGTGAACCTACTATCGAGCATAAATACTCCCTCTTGGAGTTATAAGCATCTACTAGTAACGGAGAGCATGCAAGATCACAAATAACATAGACATGATAGAATTAATAATAAATCTGACATAGTACTCAATATCCATCGGATCCCCGCAAACACAACATGTAGCATTACAAATAGATGATCTTGACCATGAACGAAGCTCACAAGATCTAAAAATGATAGCACAAAGGAGGAGAACCAACCATATAGCTACTGTACGGACCCATAGTCCAAGGGTGAACTACCCACGCATCATACCAGAGGCTGGCATGGTGATGAAGAAGGCCTCCAGGATGATGTCTCCCCTCCGGGAGGGTGCCAGGAAGAGCTTCAGATCCCCCGACCTAGGGATGATGGTGGCGGTGGCTACGGACTATTTCGTGGAGATCTGTTCGGGTGCTTAAGGTTTCTGCCTCTGGGGCTTTTATAGGCGAAGAGGCGAGGTTGGTGGACGCCCGAGGGGCCCACACCATGGGGCGACGCGCCCTAGGGGGGCCGCGCCAGCCCTAGGTGTGGCCGCCTCGTGGCTCCTCTTTGTATCCCCTTCGGTCTCCGTGTCGTGTCTGGTAAAATATTGACTTTGGCTTTTGTTCCGTCCAATTCCAAGAATATTTACTTACTAGCTTTTCTGAAACCAAAAACATCACAAAATAGGCAACTGACACTACAACATCTTGTTAATAGGTTAGTTCCAGAAAATGTATAAAAATGCCTCAAAGTGTAGACAAAACATAAGAAAGTTGATACAAAACAAGTATGAAGCATAAAAAATTATAGATACGTTTACGATGTATCACGCAGCGTGCTGTCTAGGAAGTGCACCGTCCATGCACTATCTTGTCATACTGTGTTGTACTGCCTTCGGTTGTAGTGCACTGCGCGGTGTTCTGGTGGTGCACGGTCCATGCACTGCCTTGTTGTACTGCGTTGTAATACGTCCATGTAACATCCCTAAATTCATATTCCAAAACTCATTCATATCATCTAAGCATTCATCATCATTTAGGGTTCTCCTCAAAAACAGAAGCTTGTGCTATGATTTCATGTGAGTAAAATTCACTCATTAGGTCATCACCTTTTGAAACTTAAAAGGTTAAGGAACTTGTTTGCTTGCCCCACTATTGGAAAGATTAGGTGTAAAGGTTTAACCAAAATTTTCAAATTAGAAATGATTTCAAAACCTCTATTTCAAACAATTGCAAATTAGTGCAAAATCTCTGTTTGTTTGAAAACCAAGTCTGACCAAGCCTTTAAAAGATAACCCCATGAGCTTTGACTTATTTCTGAGACCAATTCACCCCTGCAAAACCCCAGGAGAATTTGAATTCAAATTGTATTTAAAACCATTTGAAAACATAACCAGAAAATCGAATTAGAAAAGAAAAAGGACTAGACAAAGGAAAAAGGCCGAGCGCCAGGTTTCTGGCCCAACAGAGGATCGAGCCCAACTAGCCCACCCGGGGAATTCCTTTTCTTTTCTCACGCGCGAACGCACACAGCCATTCGCTGACAAACAGACCCCACCCCCATTTCGCACACATCGCTGACAAGCGGGCCCTGGCCACGCTGTCATCGTCTTCCCCAAACCCCGCCCGCGACCACGTCGCAGCTGTAGTGACTGCCGGTGATGGCGCGGCTTAATTGGGCAATTAAACACAGGCGTTTCCTGTCGAGGCACCGGCTATAAGATCCCCACACCCCCACGATCATTTCCCCAGTCAATCTCACACTCACGCCACCAGGCTGCCCACGACTCGCTCGAGACCGCCGCAGACAGAGCCAACTCCGGCGACCGATTCAGGTGAGCCCCGTGCGCCCCTTCCCCTCTGGATTGTTCGAGACACTTAGTAATCCTCTTGCACACCTTCTAACCACAACAGAGCATCCTGTACTGCCCCAGGTCGCCGTGTTCGCTTGACGCCGTAGGCACCCGACGACCACCCCAACTCCGGCGAGCAATCTCAGTAAGTCCCGAGCGCCCCTTGTTTTCTTATTCACCCGAGCGTGTTCGCAATTGTCCTGCGCATCTCCTAAACCCATTGGATCGTGTTAGGGCGACGCAGAACCTCGGCAACGACTCCGACAACACCCACCCGACGCCAGACGCAACTCCGACGAGATCTAGAGCCCATCTCCGAGCACCCCTCCGCAAGTCAGTACCACGACGAGCTTCAGCAGCCTCCGGTGAACCTGGTAAGACCCCTCTCCCTCTCGCGGACGATGTAGAACGCCGGCGCCACCGTAGTCAGACGCGCCGCCGCTAGTCAATGTCGCTAGCGCCGCCCATTCGTGGCTTGATGGTTTGGTCCGTTGGATCTGCATCGTAGGGCTAGGATAGATCTGAGCCGAAGAGGTACGCGCGCGTCTGGATCGTTAGATCTAAGTTAGATCCTACGGCCTGCGACTGCCGATCCGCGCGAAGCGGTACGCACCAGTAAGGTTGCGACGCGTGGCAGGGTTTAATTCAAAAACAGAATTTAAAACCAGATTTTGATCCAAACTTTAAACTGCTATAACTTTTGAATGCCACGTTAGATTTTTACAAATTTTATACCGTTGGATTCAGTGAAACCAGACCTTTCTGAATGTCCAATTTGTTTAACAAATAGTAACCATTAAAATGACTTTATTTGTGGAATCATATTTAAAGCTATTTTGAGTATAGATTTGTTTTGATAATTAGTTTTAGTGTTAAATAAGTTTGTTATGGCAATTTTTGTGTCCTGTTATGTTTCAGTATCATGCACATGCTTGGTAAAATTTCCAAAATCACCACTTAGTAAAATTCTTGCATACATGCATTCATATTATTTTTTTGATTGAATAAATTGTGTGAAATTGAATGCTATAATTTTTCTTGTAGATTTTGCTAGTGATTGTGATTGTGAAGAGTGCTACTCTCCCCACTACCAAGGCAAGTGATATTTTCATGAATATTTCCATCCTATGTTTTGAACTAGCATTAGATTTTGCTAAGTATTGCATGCTACTTTTGTCAAATAATATGTTGGGAAATCCTATGTAGAGTAGAATAGTAGAATTGCTAGGGAATTTTCCTAAGTTAAGTTATCACAAATGCTTAGCCTAGCTACTTAGCAAACAAGGGTGGTGAACAACTATACTTTTCATGATGAAAATATTTCTAAGTCAAGAGACTTATGCTTTTCTAATAAAACAACTAAGTCAAATGAACCTCCTGGGTGGAATGGAAAGAATGGGTTATGTTGAGTGGTTACACAAGGTCATGGACTTGGGTTGTGTATCTCACTTGTGGTATGCCACCCAGGCACAAAGGGATTTGGAGGCCAAGTGTTCAGAAAGCTTACAGTGCAACCACTTGGCAATATGGGCTCTGCCTTGATCACATAGGTTGCTAGAACTTAGTCTCTTGGACAGTTGGTGGTAGATGGGATGATAGGTTGGAACGCGTCCAATTGACTAAGGAAAGGCTTCTGAAAGGTCCTGTCTTGGGAAACCAAGTCTGGTGGGGAAAGTGCACAACCTCTGCAGATGGAAAAACCTAAGTACTTAGCCTAGTCCAAGGAAATGGACACTTTTGAGCATCAAGACATGGAAGCTACAAGAATCTCATCACTCCAACTTCTAAGTAAAATTTGAGGGTGAACAAGGGTGAAGGACCCCAATGTCTATTGGAGGTTTCTTGGGAAGTTTTTGACAAAGAAAAACTTAGTGATTTCAACTAATAGGTAAAACCTATTTTCAAGCAAAGCAAGCCAAGCTACACTTAGCCAAATGCATATAGTAATATAGTCCACTTAAAATATACTAAGGTATCACTTGCCAATACTATTCCAAAGTATTGACCCTCTGTGGCTGTAACTTGTGATGTTGCAGGTTACTCCGATGATGAGTAGGAGTCATGAGTCTACACCCAACATGCTTGCCTGTGGCACATGAAGATGAAGACTTATGTTTATTTACTTATTCCTTAAAACTCTTGTATTAGGCCAATGGCCCTGAGTTGTAAAAGACTAAGTTTTATCTCTGGAATGAATGTAATAAACGACCTTTGTATCTGTGTACTTCATCTTAAACTGTGGATGCTAGCATTGATCCAGGGACTAGCATTGCAATCACAGGGATCCTTCTCCTTTATAAAGGAGGGGTCTAACATATGGTATCAGAGCACTGTGTTGCCTGTAGGATTATGACCCTAGGATTGGAAAACCACTAAGGAAAAAGTTCTCAACTACTTCTACACTTGTCTATTCTTCTCGTAAAACTTTTCTAATCTCTTTCAACATCCTTTGTAGATGAACTCCATCAACGGAGCCGTGAAGAAAGGACCACTCATGACCATGACCTTGGAGTGTGAAACTGAGTTTCCCAATATTCTCAAGGACCTCATGGTGGCAATGGAAGCACATGGTGCAGCTGTGTACAAGGGCTTTCCAGTGATGGATGAAGGAGTGGAGTATTGGTGGGTACAACTTCACTTGTACAAAAACGAGGAAGACAACCACAAAGAAAGGGGATTCTGCATGTACACCAACACTACAATGCACACCACATTCTTTGAGTCAGCCAGGGATGTAGCTTGGAGGACTATCAAAGAACTAAGTGCTAGAGTCAAGTGCAGAATGCTCAACCTCCAAAAGGACTTAGAGAAAGAGAAGGAACTTACTCAAGAGTTAGAAGCCACCAACCAAGAGTTAAGGGGAGATATAATAGACTTAGTGATGGAATCATGTGAACAAGATAGGTGGATTGCTTCTAGGAACATTGTAATGGCCACCAGATCCAGTGAAATAGGATTGTGAGCACACTTCGTTAGTTGGACCACCATCTATCATCTTACTTTCCAAAAATGATACCTTAAATAAGTATGGACCTTAATTGATGAAATGGACTTATGTATGCATGACTTGTGTGATGTTGTGTTCCATGGATATGTATGAATGCTTGCCTTGTTTTATCTTAAATTGTGTTGTTCTAACTTTTTCAATCTTATAAATAGATGCCTATTACCATCAGCACCGTTGAGGAGCTCCAGGTTACCCGTTTTGGTCCCCGTATCATTGAGCTTACCACCTTGCTCGATCTCCCTCTTCCCACCATCACGGTGTACCCACTCACCAAGTTCGAGAGGAAGGACCTCTGGGGCTTCAAGGTGAACCAGCCAGGACGCCTGACTGAGCCTACTACAGATACCATCGTCTTCAAGCTGATGCACGACGACAGGGAGAGAGGCATGGAGGTAGTCATGCAAGACCTGATAGGACGTCTGTTAGGCCGTCACTCCCGACAGGTTAGGGGCACTCACTTCCACGTCTTTGGAAGGCGTGATGTTGATGGAGAGTCCATCGACTTTGAGGACGACTCGAGGGACGCGGCAGAGCCGATACGTCTCTACCTCCAGGACTTAGAGACTCTTCTCAGGCACGTGGACACGGATAGGACGAACGTCATGCTTGGCAATGACGAACTTCAGGTGCAGCTTCGCGAGAAGGACAAGCTTTTTGCGCAGCAGGATGAGATGATCAAGGAAATGGAGACAAAGTTCGAGGCCCAGGACCGCAAGTTCAAGAGTCAGGAGAAACGCGTCCAGGATAGGAACAAGAAGATCCGGGACATGACCGAGGAACTGAAGGCCAAGGATTTCGAGCTAGAGCAGCAGCAGATGGTTATTGAGAGGCTACGCTCCCAGAAGAGGGCTCTCAAGGCCAAGGTCGATTCCTTGACCACTACGATTGAGGAGAACAAGACCGCGATGGAGAACGCAGGTCTTACCTTCGTCGAGGAGGAGATTGATGCTGATGAGTATACTTGACTACTTGTTTACCTTTCATATTCGTACTTGTTATTTGTAAACTGTTATTGGACCATCCGACATGTGGATGGCTTGCCACTTGTGTGTTTTATTTTATGAACTTATTATCCGGTTGTTGATTCTTTTATTTCTTGAGTTGCATGCTATATGTTTGCTTGTGATGTATTGTGCATAAAACATCTATGGGTATCTCATTCTTATCTATTTGAACAAACCACAGATGCCTCCCCGTCGCGCAAATCCCAACCCCAACAACATCACCCCGGAAATGCAACAAATGATGAATGCGCAAACACAGCTTATGCAAATGATGACGACATTCATTAAAAACCAGAATAACAACAACCCCAACAACAACAACAACAACCCCAATAACAACAACAACAACAACAACAACAACAACAACAACAACCCACCGGGTTTTGATATGCTCACCAGATTTCTGCGATTGAGGCCAGCAAAGTTTTCGGGAACAACTGACCCCATGGTGGCCAATGACTGGCTACATTCCGTGAACAAGGACTTAGTGACCGTGGGCTGCACGGATGCTGAAAAAGTCAGATTCGCGGCACATTTGTTGGAAGGACCAGCCGCCACATGGTGGGACAACTTCCAAATCACCACTCCTATTGATGAGGTGACTTGGGCTATCTTTGAGGATGGTTTTCGCACTGCTCATATCTCATCAGGAATGATGAGTCTGAAAAAGAAGGAGTTTCACAACCTAAAACAGCGCCACCGCAGCGTGGCAGAATACATAGAAGAGTTTAACAATCTGGCGCGCTATGCACCGGATGAGGTTGACACAGATGCCAAAAGAAAGGAAAAATTTCTGGAAGGCTTGAATGATGAGCTGAATCTGCAGTTGTCTGTGGCATATGTTCCAACTTATCAGTCTTTGTGTGACAAGGCTGCTATTTTGGAAAGTAAAATGAAGCAAGTCGAGAGTAGAAAGAGGAAACACTCCGACAAACACAACTCAGGATCGTCTCACAAACGATCTCACTATGATGACAGTGGCAACTCAGGATCCCATAAACATGGGAAATTCAGCAAGCACAACCACAACCGTCATGACAACAGGCATCACCGCAGTCACGACAAGGACAAGTACAAGAACCACAAGGGTGGACATAAGAGCCACTATGGTGGAAATGGTAGTGGAAGTGGAGGCCAACCTCCTAAAAAGGACATCAGTCAGGTTGAGTGCTTCAAATGCAAGAAGCTGGGGCATTATGCTAATGAGTGCCCTGAGAAGAAAGTGGAAGGACCTAACAAGCCAAATCCTTTTCAGAAAGGACAGGTTAACCACATCAATGTGGAGGAGGTCTATGAGGAGTCTGATGCCGTGGCTGGTAAGTTCAGACTCAATTCAATTTCAGCATTTGTACTCTTTGATACCGGTGCATCTCATTCATTCATATCAAAAGCATTCGTTGAAAGAAATGAGCTACCGGTAGAAACCATTGGGTGTCCTATAAGAGTAAGTTCTCCAGGGGGAGAAATGATAGTAAACTCGGGATGTCATGGCTTAGTCATAGAGTTTGGAAAACATAAGTTTCCAGTGAACCTAATAATCCTAAATTCCCAAGGATTGGATGTGATTTTAGGAATGGATTGGATGGCTAAGTATGAGGGAGTACTAGATTGTGCCAATCGTACAGTTACACTCACAACCCCAGAAGGAAAAAGAATAAAATTCAGATCCAATTTTGAATCCAAAGGAAGTAAGCTAAATTCTCTTAAGGGGTTAGCATGGATAGTGTACCAATTGTGTGTGAATATCCGGATGTGTTTCCGGAAGAGTTACCAGGAATGCCACCGGATAGAGATGTGGAGTTTCTGATAGATTTGGTGCCAGGATCAGGACCAATAGCTAAGAGACCGTACAAACTGTCAGTTGATGAACTGAAAGAGCTCAAGAAGCAGCTAGGAGAACAGTTGCAGAAAGGGTTTATTCAACCAAGTTCTTCATCTTGGGGAGCCCCAGTATTGTTCGTGGAGAAGAAGGACAGAACACAAAGATTATGCATTGACTACCGTTCTCTCAACGAGGTAACCATCAAGAACAAATATCCTTTGCCAAGAATCAACGACTTGTTTGATCAGCTAGAAGGAGCATGTGTATTCTCGAAGATTGATCTCCGGTCAGGTTATTTTCAACTCAAGATAAGAGAGCAAGACATACCAAAAACAGCATTCACCACAAGGTATGGGTTGTATGAATATACTGTGATGCCTTTTGGTTTAACCAACGCCCCGGCATACTTCATGAATATGATGAACAAGGTGTTCATGGAATTTCTTGACAAGTTCGTTGTCGTTTTCATCGATGACATCCTGGTCTACTCCAAGAGCAAGGAAGAACATGAAAGACACTTACGCTTGATACTTGAGAAACTGAGAGAACATAAACTTTATGCCAAATTCAGCAAGTGTGAGTTCTGGTTAGAGGAAGTTGGTTTTCTTGGTCATGTTATGACAAAGGATGGTGTGGCAGTTGACCCTGCTAAAGTTTCAGCTGTGACAGAATGGGAATCTCCCAAGAATGTGAAAGAAGTTCGTAGTTTCCTTGGCTTAGCAGGTTACTACAGAAGTTTCATTGAAAATTTCTCGAAGGTTGCTAAGCCAATGACAGAATTGTTAAAGAAGGACAAGAAATTTGCTTGGACTGAAGGTTGTGAAGTCAGCTTCCAAGAATTGAAGAAGAGACTTGTAACAGCACCAGTGCTATGTCTGCCAGATTTGGAAAAGGATTTCCAAGTATATTGTGATGCGTCTCATCAAGGTTTGGGTGCCGTACTAATGCAGGACGGTAAAGTCGTAGCCTATGCTTCGAGACAACTCAAAACTCATGAAGTAAACTACCCTACTCATGATTTGGAATTGGCCTATGTCGTCCATGCACTCAAAACATGGAGACATTACCTTTTGGGAAAGCGATGTGAAGTGTTCACCGATCACAAGAGTTTGAAGTATATCTTCACCCAGAAGGAAATCAACATGAGACAAAGAAGATGGCTAGAGCTTATCAAGGATTACGACTTAAGTTTGCAATACCACCCCGGTAAAGCAAATGTAGTAGCAGATGCTCTAAGTCGTAAGAAGTTTGTAAATGGCCTTACCAAAGGTGATTTGCCAGATGACTTGTGTAAGCAATTCAAAGAACTCAGATTGGAAATTGTGCCTGAAGGACATCTCATGTCTTTAGATGTTCAACCCACTTTGTTGGACAAGATCCGAGAAACTCAGAAGACAGATAAAGAAATTGAAAAGATTAAGGGAAATATTAGTCTAGGGAAAGCTAAGAGTTTCCATATAGACGAACAAGGTACTTTATGGCACGGGAAACGTATATGCGTTCCACAAGACCCGGAGTTGCGGAAACTGATCTTACAAGAAGGTCACAACTCTCCGTATTCTATTCACCCAGGAAACACCAAGATGTACATGGATATGAAAGAAAAATTTTGGTGGAACAATCTAAAAAGGGACATCGCCGAGCATATTGCTTTGTGTGATGTGTGCAGCAGAGTAAAAGCGGAACACCAGAAACCAGCGGGTTTACTTCAACCACTGCCTATTCCTGAATGGAAGTGGGAAAATATTGGTATGGATTTCATTACCGGCTTACCAAGGACAAGGTCAGGATATGATTCCATATGGGTAGTAGTGGATCGCCTAACTAAAGTGGCTCATTTTATACCCGTAAAGACAACCTATACAAGTGCCAAGTTAGCAAAAATCTACATGAACAGAATCGTATGCCTTCACGGTGTGCCTAAGAGTATTGTATCAGATAGAGGAACTCAGTTCACTTCTCACTTTTGGAGACAGCTTCATGAATCTTTGGGAACAAGATTGGAATTCAGCACTGCTTTTCATCCTCAAACTGATGGACAAACAGAAAGAACTAACCAAATTCTTGAAGACATGTTGAGAGCATGTGCCTTAGACTATGGAGCAAGTTGGGATGAAAGTCTGCCTTACGCAGAGTTCTCTTACAATAACAGTCATCAATCTAGTATTGGAATGGCACCATTTGAATTACTCTACGGAAGGAAGTGTACCACACCATTGTTATGGAATGGTGTGGGAGAAAGAAGTTTATTTGGACCTGATCTAATCAAAGACGCCGAAGAGAAAGTCAAATTGGTTAAGGACAGGTTAAAGATAGCTCAGTCCCGACAGAAAAGCTACGCGGATTCTAAGCGTAGAGAAGTCACCTACGAAGTTGGAGATAGAGCTTATCTTAGAGTATCACCACTTCGTGGAGTGAAAAGATTTGGAGTCAAAGGAAAGTTGGCACCAAGATATGTTGGGCCATTCAAGATTCTAAGTCGCAAGGGAGAAGTTGCGTATGAGGTTGAATTGCCTGAATCTCTGTCAGCTGTCCATAATGTGTTTCATGTGAGTCAGCTTAAGAAATGTCACCCAGAGATGGAAGAATCCTCTCTGAAGGATACTATACCATTGGAAGAAGTTCAGCTAGAAAGTGACCTCACCTATGAAGAAAAGCCTGTCAAGATTCTTGAGACCGTAGAAAGAGTCACAAGGACAAAAACTATCAAGTTTTGCAAAGTGCAACGGAATCATCACTCCGAAGAGGAAGCAACATGGGAAAGAGAAGATGATCTTCGGAAAGACCACCCTCACCTATTTGCTAGCCAATCCGAATCTCGAGGGCGAGATTCATCTTAAGGGGGTTAGATTTGTAACATCCCTAAATTCATATTCCAAAACTCATTCATATCATCTAAGCATTCATCATCATTTAGGGTTCTCCTCAAAAACAGAAGCTTGTGCTATGATTTCATGTGAGTAAAATTCACTCATTAGGTCATCACCTTTTGAAACTTAAAAGGTTAGGGAACTTGTTTGCTTGCCCCACTATTGGAAAGATTAGGTGTAAAGGTTTAACCAAAATTTTCAAATTAGAAATGATTTCAAAACCTCTATTTCAAACAATTGCTAATTAGTGCAAAATCTCTGTTTGTTTGAAAACCAAGTCTGACCAAGCCTTTAAAAGATAACCCCATGAGCTTTGACTTATTTCTGAGACCAATTCACCCCTGCAAAACCCCAGGAGAATTTGAATTCAAATTGTATTTAAAACCATTCGAAAACATAACCAGAAAATCGAATTAGAAAAGAAAAAGGACTAGACAAAGGAAAAAGGCCGAGCGCCAGGTTTCTGGCCCAACAGAGGATCGAGCCCAACTAGCCCACCCGGGGAATTCCTTTTCTTTTCTCACGCGCGAACGCACACAGCCAGTCACTGACAAACAGACCCCACCCCCATTTCGCACACATCGCTGACAAGCGGGCCCTGGCCACGCTATCATCGTCTTCCCCAAACCCCGCCCGCGACCACGTCGCAGCTGCAGTGACTGTCGGTGATGGCGCGGCTTAATTGGGCAATTAAACACAGGTGTTTCCTGTCGAGGCACCGGCTATAAGATCCCCACACCCCCACGATCATTTTCCCCCAGTCAATCTCACACTCACGCCACCAGGCTGCCCACGACTCGCTCGAGACCGCCGCAGACAGAGCCAACTCCGGGGACCGATTCAGGTGAGCCCCGTGCGCCCCTTCCCCTCTGGATTGTTCGAGACACTTAGTAATCCTCTTGTGCACCTTCTAACCACAACAGAGCATCCTGTACTGCCCCAGGTCGCCGTGTTCGCTTGACGCCGTAGGCACCCGACGACCACCCCAACTCCGGCGAGCAATCTCAGTAAGTCCCGAGCGCTCCTTGTTTTCTTATCCACCCGAGCGTGTTCGCAATTGTCCTGCGCATCTCCTAAACCCATTGGATCGTGTTAGGGCGACGCAGAACCTCGGCAACGACTCCGACAACACCCACCCGACGCCAGACGCAACTCCGACGAGATCTAGAGCCCATCTCCGAGCGCCCCTCCGCAAGTCAGTACCACGACGAGCTTCAGCAGCCTCCGGCGAACCTGGTAAGACCCCTCTCCCTCTCGCGGACGATGTAGAACGCCGGCGCCGCCGTAGTCAGACGCGCCGCCGCTAGTCAACGTCGCCAGCGCCGCCCATTCGTGGCTTGATGGTTTGGTCCGTTGGATCTGCATCGTAGGGCTAGGATAGATCTGAGCCAAAGAGGTACGCGCGCGTCTGGATCATTAGATCTAAGTTAGATCCTACGGCCTGCGACTGCCGATTCGCGCGAAGCGGTACGCACCAGTAAGGTTGCGACGCGTGGCAGGGTTTAATTCAAAAACAGAATTTAAAACCAGATTTTGATCCAAACTTTAAACTGCTATAACTTTTGAATGCCACGTTAGATTTTTACAAATTTTATACCGTTGGATTCAGTGAAACCAGACCTTTCTGAATGTCCAATTTGTTTAACAAATAGTAACCATTAAAATGACTTTATTTGTGGAATCATATTTAAAGCTATTTTGAGTATAGATTTGTTTTGATAATTAGTTTTAGTGTTAAATAAGTTTGTTATGGCAATTTTTGTGTCCTGTTATGTTTCAGTATCATGCACATGCTTGGTAAAATTTCCAAAATCACCACTTAGTAAAATTCTTGCATACATGCATTCATATTATTTTTTTGATTGAATAAATTGTGTGAAATTGAATGCTATAATTTTTCTTGTAGATTTTGCTAGTGATTGTGATTGTGAAGAGTGCTACTCTCCCCACTACCAAGGCAAGTGATATTTTCATGAATATTTCCATCCTATGTTTTGAACTAGCATTAGATTTTGCTAAGTATTGCATGCTACTTTTGTCAAACAATATGTTGGGAAATCCTATGTAGAGTAGAATAGTAGAATTGCTAGGGAATTTTCCTAAGTTAAGTTATCACAAATGCTTAGCCTAGCTACTTAGCAAACAAGGGTGGTGAACAACTATACTTTTCATGATGAAAATATTTCTAAGTCAAGAGACTTATGCTTTTCTAATAAAACAACTAAGTCAAATGAACCTCCTGGGTGGAATGGAAAGAATGGGTTATGTTGAGTGGTTACACAAGGTCATGGACTTGGGTTGTGTATCTCACTTGTGGTATGCCACCCAGGCACAAAGGGATTTGGAGGCCAAGTGTTCAGAAAGCTTACAGTGCAACCACTTGGCAATATGGGCTCTGCCTTGATCACATAGGTTGCTAGAACTTAGTCTCTTGGACAGTTGGTGGTAGATGGGATGATAGGTTGGAACGCGTCCAATTGACTAAGGAAAGGCTTCTGAAAGGTCCTGTCTTGGGAAACCAAGTCTGGTGGGGAAAGTGCACAACCTCTGCAGATGGAAAAACCTAAGTACTTAGCCTAGTCCAAGGAAATGGACACTTTTGAGCATCAAGACATGGAAGCTACAAGAATCTCATCACTCCAACTTCTAAGTAAAATTTGAGGGTGAACAAGGGTGAAGGACCCCAATGTCTATTGGAGGTTTCTTGGGAAGTTTTTGACAAAGAAAAACTTAGTGATTTCAACTAATAGGTAAAACCTATTTTCAAGCAAAGCAAGCCAAGCTACACTTAGCCAAATGCATATAGTAATATAGTCCACTTAAAATATACTAAGGTATCACTTGCCAATACTATTCCAAAGTATTGACCCTCTGTGGCTGTAACTTGTGATGTTGCAGGTTACTCCGATGATGAGTAGGAGTCATGAGTCTACACCCAACATGCTTGCCTGTGGCACATGAAGATGAAGACTTATGTTTATTTACTTATTCCTTAAAACTCTTGTATTAGGCCAATGGCCCTGAGTTGTAAAAGACTAAGTTTTATCTCTGGAATGAATGTAATAAACGACCTTTGTATCTGTGTACTTCATCTTAAACTGTGGATGCTAGCATTGATCCAGGGACTAGCATTGCAATCACAGGGATCCTTCTCCTTTATAAAGGAGGGGTCTAACAGTCCAAAACATATCTACATTCCCAAATACTTCTTTTATTGTTTCTCCTCTAAAGTTGTGTGATTTGGATACAACTAACACGGACTGACACTGTTTTCAGCAGAGTTGCTTTGGTGTCTAGTTTTTGTGCAGAAAATCAACTTCAGGAAAAATCCCGAAAAATATACCAAAAATCCTATTTTACAAGAAGACTCACGGAGCCAGAAGACGAGACGGAGGAGGGCCACGAGGGGCCTACACCCCTGGCCGCGCGAACCAGCCCAGGCTGCACCTGGGAGGGGTGTGGCCACCTCGGGTACCCCCTCGGCCTCCCTCTTCGCCTAACTAAAGCCTTATGACCTAAAAACTTATGTGGGGTTCGACGTTTTTCTAGAGAGAGTTCCGTTGTGCCACCACCAGCATAAACCGCGGAATTAGAAACTCCGTTCTGGCACCCTGCCGGGACGGGGTTTTGGAGGAGATCATCGCCATCATCATCACCAATGACTCTCCATCAACCATCCATGTTTCGACCATCCATGAGTGAGTAATCCCCTGCTATAGGCTATGGGGATGGTAGGGATTGGATGAGTTCTATCATGTAATCGAATAAGATTGTTAGGGCATGGTGCCTAGTATGTCTATTAGTGCTATTTGACTTTGTTGCAACTTGTTGTGCTTAATGCTTGTCACTAGGGCCCGAGTGCCATGATATCATATTTGAACTTATTATTGATTCATGATGATAGTATTGTTTGTGATCTTATCTACAAGTTGTGTATACATATCATTGTCCGGAACCAAAGGCCCCTAAGTGACAGAAATTGGGACATCCGGAGGGGATGGCTGTGATATGAGGATCACATGTGTTCATGGAGTGTTAATGCTTTGCTCCGGTACTCTATTAAAAGGAGTACCTTAATTTCCAGTAGATTCCCTTGAGGCCCCGCTGCAACGGGCTGGCAGGACAGAAGATGTTGTGCAAGTTCTCATTGCGAGCATGTATGACTATATATGGAACACATGCCTATGATTGTTTAGTACTTGGATGCTTTATCTTATTTATCTGCAATTGCCGTAGATCTTGAAGTTACATGAATTGTCTCGTCCATGCAACGCCCGTCCATCCATCCCTATGCCTACCACATTCATATCCTATTGCTTGCTACTATTGTCACTACTGTCTTTGTTTTACTGTTGTTGTTACTTTGCTATTGCTACTACAACACTTTTTCTACTGATAAACTGATGTGAGCAAGACTATTTCCAGGTGCAGCTGAATTGACAACTCAGTTGTTAAGGCTGATAAGTATTCTTTGGCTCCCCTTGTGTCGAATCAATAAATTGGGTAATACTACCCTCGAAGACTGTTGCGATCCCATATAATTGTGGGTCATCAAGACCATTTTCTGGTGCCGTTGCCGGGGATCATAGCTTTATTTGTAAGTTCACTTGGATCTATTGTTGTTCACTGCTATTCCTTTCATCATGGGGAAGTCTCGTGATGGAAAGTTTCCTATTTTACCATCCACTACAAGAAGAGGTACAGTCCTAGACACCTCTGCTGCTCTTGATTCACTGTCTGTTCTAAGTAAGCTTGATACACCACCACCACATACACATGCTACACACGCTGCTACTACTGCTGAATCTGAAATTACTTCTGATACTCATGATGTTACTTCTACTGTTCTTGATGAGAGTGGTTCATTAGTTCCTTTCCTAGATGCTAATATTGCTAGAACTATATTGGGAAACACTGAAACTCCTAGTGAAGACACTATTACACCCGTTAGCTCACTTGAGTCTTGAGAGAGATATGATATTAATGATGGTTACATTGAAATGACTGATGAATTTATTGAAGAGTACTGAAACACACGTGGTGCTAGTGCTATTAGGAGTCTCCTTGAGAGATGTACTATTATACCTAAACTGTCTCCTGATGCTAAGTTTGCTACTTCTCCCATAGACATTAAAGATAAAGATTACAAATTCTCTCTTGATTTATCCTATATAAACATTGTTGAGAAATAACCTTTTTGTGGGACTAAGAATGAAAGGGTTGTGGCACGTATGAATGAGCTTTCCACTATGAGTGCCTTATTTTCTAATGATGTTAAGGTACATACCTACTTTGTTGCTAAGATCTTCTCTTTTTCACTAAAAGGGGAAGCTAAAGCTTGGTTTAATAGATTACCTCCTGGATCCATTGATAGCCCTGATTGCTTGATTGGTACTTTCTTTTAGAAATATTTTCCTCCTAGTGCGAGACATGATGCTTTGTAGAAACTTTTTGATTTTAAACAGGGAGAAGAAGAGAAATTGCCTGAGTCACGGACAAGGTTCTGTGCGTTGATACATGCACATCATGGATGTCCTTTACTAAAAATAAGCTTCTTGGTATTTATTATAATGGACTAACTGATGAATCTATGACATACCTAGATAGTTTTGCTGATTGTGTTTTCAGGAAGAGAACTCCTGGAGAAGCTGAAGAATTAATGGCTAAAATAAGCAAGAATTATGATGATTGTACTTCAACTGAGCCAATTACAACTGAACCAATTGTGCCTGAACCAACTCCAACACCAACATCAAAGAAGAGGGGAGTGATTGCATTAAATGATGAAGTGATGAAAGAAGCTAAGAAATGTCTTAAGGAGAAGGGTATTAGATCTGAAGATGTGAAGAATTTACCTCCTATAGAAGAATTATATAAGCCAATTCCCCACTCATCTACTATTGAGGTACACTCTCTCCAACACTTTGATGAAGGTGATATTCCTTATGGTAAACCTCCTGATCAATGCTTAGAGGAACTTGACATTTTTATTGTTAAACAAGGTAATTTTAATAAACAAGTTCAGAATCATTTATTGGAAAACTCTAGGGCCATAAATGTGTTGAAACATATTGTGGAAAGAACTTCTAATGATGTTAAAATGCTTGTTAAACACTTCCAAATGTTTCAAGCCCAAATTGATCAACTTGCTAAGGTACAAAAAGATATGCTAGTTAACGCTTCTGGAGATAAACATGCTTATGGAATTAGAACTAGGGGTGGTGCTGCCACTCAGGATCCCCTTTATCCTGAGGGACATCCTAAAAAAATTGAGCTAGACTCTCAGCAAGCTAAAAATAGTGGTAGTCCTCATAATAGAAAGAAAAAGAAACATAAAACAGTTGAGGAACCTCCTGAACCTGCTGTAGATCCTCATAGTATATTTGTCTCTGATGCTGAAACTGAAAGTGGTATTGATAAAACTGATGCTCCTGATAAGGAAGAAATTGAAGAAGAACTTGAGAAGCACACTAAGAACACTAGGTACACTAAGGAAGATTTTATTGCTAATAAACATGGTAGTGAAATAAAACCTTGGGTGCAGAAACCTATGCCTTTTACCAATAAGAAACACAAGTCAAAGGAGGAAGAACACTATAACAAGTTTTGTGAGTGGATGAAACCTTTATTTTTGCAAATTACTTTGACTGATGCAATTAAGTTGCCTCCTTATTCAAAGTATATGAAGGATATTGTCTCTAATAAAAGGAAGATTCCTAATGTTGAAATTTCTACTTTGCTTGCTAATTATTCCTTTAATGGTAAGGTTCCAAAGAAACTTGGTGATACAGGTATACCAACTATTCCTTGCTCTATTAAAAATAATTATGTTATAACTGCTTTATGTGATTTGGGAGCTGGATTTAGTGTTATGCCTTTTTCTCTCTATAAGAGACTCCAGCTAGAAAATTTGATACCAACTGATATATCTTTGCAAATGGTTGATAAGTCTACTACTATTCATGTTGGTATATGTGAGGATGTTCCTGTTCAAGTGGCTCATAATTGCTTGGTTTTAACTGATTTTGTTGTGCTTGAGATGCCTGAAGATGATAATATGTTTATTATTCTTGGGAGACCTTTTCTTAATACTGTAGGTGTTGTCATCAATTGTAATCAAGGAAAAGTAACTTTTAATATTAATGATAAAGAGCATACTGTCTATTTCCCCAAGAAGATTGATAAGAGCTATTGCCTGAATTCAACTGAAAATATTGAGAGCATCAAAGTTGGATAAATATATTGTCCCATTCCACAAAAAAGTTTTGAAACTATTATAATTGGGACTATTGCTATCAAGATTGAGGTAACATAATAATTTTGTGGAATGCAAAGTTTTTCTTCATATAAGATTCTTTTAGTAACAAGACTTGATCAACCTTGTTAACAAAGGGATTTTAATGAACAAAATAATGCTTTCACAGTGGTTATACTTGCTCACTTTTATTTTTCTCATTTCCAATCTTTGCTCTTCCTCTTGTTAGCTTTAGTTTTGCTAGTTGTTTGCTTTTTAGAGTGTCTTAGAACTTATGTAGTTTTGGTTTGGCCAAAATAAAGTTTCCTGAAAAATTCGAGAAAATTCATATTAATTTTTTCCTCGAAAAAAGGGGCAGAGGGACAACTGGATTGGCCAGGGGGACCCACCAGGCCAGCACACCCCCTGGTGGCGTGGCCAGCTCCAAGGCACGCCTGGCCTGGGTAGGACCCACCTGTGGCTCTCCAAGTTGTCTCCTTCCAGACACTTCTTTCTCTCTCCCTAAAAACACCGAAAAACATTCTCAAGCTCGAGTTCCTGCCGTTCTTGCTCCCGATTTTCGATCTCCTTGCTCAGCTGATCTTTGTTGCTGATTTTTGGAGGGATTGCTCTCCGGTGTGTGCCTCCTCCGCTTGTCCAATTAGATTTTTGATTGGTAGATTGTATATTGAGTATTTTGCTAATGTAGGTGACATGTTGTGTGAGCTTGCCTGCCTTTTCTATGCATAGAGATTTCATTTTGATGCATGTTTAGCCCTCTAGCAAGTTGCTATAGTAGTTCCTCATCATTTATCAACTTGGAAATCACTTGTTTTGATGTTTATCTATTTTTTTTAGAAAAAGGGTCATGGACAACCACACTTTGGAGAAGTGTTTGAGAGTGATGCACCTAGGAGGACAAGGCCTTCGAGATCATCCTCCCGAGCTAGGCCATCATACAATGAGGAGATGAGGGGGATGCGCACCCTTCTACCTTCCCTTGCTTTACCTTTTTGCAAGCTGCATGGATTCTCAATGGTTTCCTAACTCTTGTTAGGAGGGTTGGTCTAACTGATTATATGCAGGATGAGAGTGAGAAATATGCTTTGCTAACCAAAACTTTTGTGGAGAGTTTCTCTTTCACTAACAACCCTTTCAGGACATATGTGTCATTCAAAATCTATGATAGGCCTATCACCATGACATTGAAGAAATTTTGCGACATTTTAGGTATTGGCATGGCTGGGACGGTGAAGAAGATTCAAGCTCGACCCGCTGATTTGTTAGAGCTATACTGTGGGGTAAATAATGATAATGGCCACATAGCCCAGCGCGGGAAGATAAGAAATATTCAACTCCCATCTATCAGATATTTTGCTTATTATCTTGCCACTGGTATTCTTGGTAGGGAGAACACTAGCAATATTTCCAACTATCATTTGGCCTTTCTATTTGCTGCGCTCAACAATGAAACCAGGTATAATCTTTGTTCTCTCATTGCTCGTCGCCTAGCTACTAGAGGACCCATTTATGGGGGTATTATTGCTACACGTGTAGTTGTTGCTTTGGAACTTTCTGTTGATCCAAATGATACAATATTGGATCCATAGAGGATTGATTTAGCTGCCATGAAGGCGCATCACTTTGTTACTGCTAGCTCTACCCTTGAGAGTTTGGTTTAGAGGATGATGTTTATTGATGGGGAAGAGAGGGAAATTCCTTTGCCACAAACCACTTTGTTCAGTATTTGCAAGGGGCCTTGGTCATGCTCCAAGGAGGAGATGGACGAGCAGTTGCGCATTCGTGGTTTCCACGGACACTACCAGGGGGACGCGCCCTCTTACAACCACTCCGTGCACTACACAAGGGCATCCTCGAGCATGTACCAGGACGAAGGGGCCTCTTCGTCACATTACAAAGGCACTCCTTGGCCAGGCTGGGATTGAGCCCCACTTAGGCCAAAATCCTAAGCTTGGGGGAGGTATACCGACACCACGCTCATCTACATATCATGTTCCATCAGTACTTTGTATATCCATGTTTCACTTTCTTTTTAGTTTTTGCTTTTGCTTTCCCAAAACACAAAAATACCAAAAATATTTTTGTTGTTTCTCTTGGTTTGTTTCTTTGTTTTTTAGCTTTTGTTTTCCTTAACAAAAAACCAAAAAAGATTTTGCTTTGTTTGTTTTTGCTTTGAGTGCTTGCTTTAAAAATCGAAAACACCAAAAATATTTGTTTTTCTTCTTTGGTTTTGTGAAGTTTGTTGCAGGGCTTAGCGGTCCTCAGTGGATTTTTGGTTTCATGTGATAATTCAAGCCACACAAGTGAAGGCCAATAATGAAGATTAATGACAACTTGAGGAGTGGTAAGAGGCTGGTAATGAACTCTATTTTCTGTCATTTTTGTACATATACTCATCATTGTGGGCATGCTTAGTCTGTTCATGTAAGGTGTATGTTATTTATAGATGTTTAGTAGTTCTTTCTCTCTTATGATTAGCTCCATCATGCTAATAGTTTTTAGCATGTCATATGAATGTTTGCTTGCATTGTTTTATTCATAACTTGGTATGACATTGTGGTATCCTTCTCTGAATGTTTCATTTGAATCGACTTGGCACATACTCACGCATGCATATGACTGAACAATAGTCAGTTAAGCCTCGATGATTTATTTTGCCTCAGAGTTCTTGTATTATTTTTTATACCATAATTAATTCGGTTTTGTTGCAAGCATGATTATGATAGTTATTGCTCTCTCGTTTGTTGCTCCCTCTCTATTGCTAGCCTTCACTTGCACTGAGTATGAGCTCTACTCGTGCTTCCAACTACCCAAAACCAATATTATCAAAAGTGTCCACCATACCTACCTACTAGCATCATTTGCTATTCCATGCATATTCATTATGCCTTGTTTTCTTCCAAATAAAATGTTTGCTTGTTATGAGAAAGTTAGTTAGTAAAGCTCTCACAAACTTGATGGCACACTTTATTTATTGCACTCAATAAACTTGAACCATTGTGACAGTCCATGAAAGTTATATGCTTGCAAATTATAGGCTGGGAGTTAGCAGAACCGCTATCACGTGGAACGCTTTCAACACCTGTAAATATATACCCAGTTGATATCATGCTCTTTTGTTTACGGATGTCGTTGGTGTGAAATAAAAGGGGAGCTTGTAAGTCCATGGAGTTATGTATATGTGTTAGAGAAACGCCTAGGCCGCTAGCCTAAGCCATGCCTAATCATGGTGGAAACTTGCAGCATAACCATAGTGAGCAATCTATGAAGCATTCTTCTTATAAAAAATAGACAGAGATTGAGAAAATAATGAGAAAAGAGGAAAGAGAGAAAAGGCACCATTTTCCCATGGTAAATAAGAAGATTGTTGAGATGCTTATTGTCTGCTTGCCTTGTCATTTTGATATGGGATAGCTCCCGTATCATGTGCAAGGGGTACCCCGTTGGCGGTTCTCTATGATACACATGTATTTACTATGACAAAAACTTACCGGTAACTGAAGTTGTATAGCATAAGGAGCGGCCTTCGTACTCAAGGGACATGAGATTTCCAGTTTATGGTATGTCAAGCATATAACTCATATTGGACCTCACTTTCACCTTAACCATTTAAATATACCTATGATAG
This sequence comes from Avena sativa, assembly GCA_916181665.1. Lineage (NCBI taxonomy): Eukaryota > Viridiplantae > Streptophyta > Magnoliopsida > Poales > Poaceae > Avena > Avena sativa. The sequence continues at coordinate 386,890,874 of OV702284.1, forward strand.
GGGCAATGAGAGCTCAAAGCTAATGAGTACCATACTTTCAGCATTCGGAAGCCTTTCAAACTTTTCAAAACCTTTTCACTTCCTAGTTGAGTCACCACTTATTCTGTGAACACCTTCTTAAGAGCATAGTTGTCATTCTTAGTATAATGTGCTTGTCTCAAAACTTGGTTAATTATGTCATGATTTCGATGCTTGTATCTCTGATATCTTTACTTCTAGTCTCCACTTGAACTTCATAGGTGCCTTGGCATTTATGTTTTTATCCACCATCAAAGGCAAGCGAGATACCACTCTATCATACCTTTTTATGAGCATTGAAATGTTGCTTATGTTTATGTTTCATGCTACTTATTATTATTGTGTTGGAATATCTTCATAGCTTGCAATGACTATTAAGTAGACTTAGTTGCATACTCCTTATTATGAATTGTCTAAGTATATACTCATGTGTAGAGAATATTTACATCATATGAAGCAAATGTGTTCATGAAAGTTTCTTTTATCGCACTCAGTTTTCAACTGAATTGCTTGAGGACAAGCAATAAGCTAAGCTTGGGGGAGTTGATACGTCCAAAACGTATCTACTTTCCCGAACACTTTTGCTATTGTTTCTCCTCTAAACTTGTGTGATTTGGATACAACTAACACAGACTGCCGCTGTTTTTAGCAGAATTGCTTCGGTGTCTAGTTTTTGTGCCGAAAATGAACTTTCAGGAAAAACCCCGGAAAATATGCCAAAAATCCTATTTTACCAGAAGACTCACGGAGCCAGAAGACAAGATGGAGGAGGGCTACGAGGGGCCCACACCCCTGGCCGCGCGGGCCATCCCAGGCCGCGCCTGGGAGGGGTGTGGCCACCTCGGGCACCCCCTCGGCCTCCCTCTTCGCCTACTTAAAGCCTTCTAACCTAAAAACTCAGGGGGGTTCGACGTTTTTCTAGAGAGAGTTCCGCTGTCGCCACCACCAGAAACCGCGATTCGGAATCAGAAACTCCGTTCTGGCACCCTGCCGAGACGGGGTTTTGGAGGAGATCATCGCCATCATCATCACCAACTCCTCTCCATCAACCATCCATGTTTCCCCCATCCATGAGTGAGTAATACCCCGCTGTAGGCTATGGGGATGGTAGGGATTGGATGAGTTCTATCATGTAATCGAATAAGATCGTTAGGGCATGGTGCCTAGTATCTCTATTAGTGCTATTTAAATTTGTTGCAACTTGTTGTGCTTAATGCTTGTCACTAGGGCCAGAGTGCCATGATCTCAGATCTGAACTTATTATTGATTCATGATTATAGTATTGTTTGTGATCTTATCTACAAGTTGTGTACACATATCATTGTCCGAAACCAAAGGCCCCGAAGTGACAGAAATTGGGACAACCGGAGGGGATGGTTGTGATGTGAGGATCACATGTGTTCATGGAGTGTTAATGCTTTCCTCCGGTACTCTATTAAAAGGAGTACCTTAATTGCCAGTAGATTCCCGTGAGGCCCCGCTGCAACGGGCTGGCAGGACAAAAGATATTGTGCAAGTTCTCATTGCGAGCACGTATGACTATATATAGAACACATGCCTATGATTGTTTAGTACTTGGATGCTTTATCTTATTTATCTGCAATTTCCCTAGATCTTAAAGTTACATGAAGAGTATCATCCATGCAATGCCCATCCATCCATCCCTATGCCTACCGCATTCATATCCTACTGTTTTCTACTATTGTTACTACTGTTTTTGTTTTACTGTTGCTGTTACTTTGTTATTGCTACTACAAAACTATTGCTACTAATAAACTGTTGTGAGCAAGACTATTTCCAGGTGCAGCTGAATTGAAAACTCAGTTGTTAAAGCTTATAAGTATTCTTTGGCTCCCCTTGTGTCGAATCAAAAATTGGGTAATATTACCCTCGAAGACTGTTGCGATCCCCTATACTTCTGGGTCATCACGTTGCATTGCTTTCGGTCGATAGTGCACGAGTTGCACCGCTCGTGCACTGCCTTATTTGCACTGTGTTGCACTGCTTTCGGTCGACAATGCACGATTTGCATTGTTCATGCACTGCCTTATTTGCACGTGTTGAACTGCCTTTGGTCTCGTGCACTGCATGAGCAGCTAGGCAGCTTAGTAGCGCGGGTGAACTTCCATACATCACTTCTCGAGCTGTCGTGTAGCCGGAAATACACGCGCTGCCGAGCGGCCGGAAACGCATGCGCTGTGGCCGAAACACGCGCTTCATGGAGAGGGCGTCCTGCTAGTCATCCTCATTAACACAAATTATAGCATGAAAAAAAATTATCCTAAACATGGAATAAGATAATAACCACTTTATTATTGACTCCCGGGCATATTCCTTTCACATTGGTCCACACACATCCGAATGTATGATTCCCAATAGGTCAGCCTGATGGGGATATGCCAATCGGGGTATCCACGAAGGAGGAAGCGATTGGCCCAAGGCAATGTCGAGTGGGCCAGAAATAACAGCGACTCGAAAGGAACCTTCTAGGTGGAGCGACGACTGGATCTAGAGGCTCAAGATCGTAGCATGTCACATCCCAAAATTTTCCAACTTTTGTAATGTGAAAAATAAATAAACCAAATAAATAATTGTTGAAATTTAGGGTGAAAAGAAATTTTTTGTTTAAACTTGGAAACATCAAAACCCATCTTGGACAAACTTTGAATAAAATGGAATCCAACAAATTTCAATCAAGTGAAATGCATTCATCAATGAATGTATCTTGGAATTTAAACATTTGGAAAAGTAAACCAAAACCCTAAAACCCTAATGGAATAAATTATTTCCAAAATATCTCTAAGACTATGGATTTAATCCATATAAAACTTTGTCAACAAACATTTATAAATGATCAAAATTACAAATAAAAATATTATAAACCCATAGAAATTGGTTTCACTTAATTTGGAGCCATGGATAAAAACTTATGAGTTTAATATGGCAAAAGGAAATATTTCCAAAGCTAATAAAGATCCTATCTAAAGTCCAAACCAAATTTGTGAGCAAAATAATCCTAAAGAGATTTAAAAGGATAAACAAATATTAAATAAAATTATACAAATTGGAATCACCAATTTTGGATCTATAAATAAAAAGATATGGATTTTATAAGATAAAGAAAGAAATAAATAAATAAATAAGGAATATTTAAAAGCCAAATTAAATCTTGGCCAATTCCATAATCAAACAAAGATAATCCAAATCCAAAAGAAATAAAGGGATAAAGAATATTCAAAATAAAAGTATATGGAATTAAACCCTATTCCAATTATATTCTAATAAAGACAAAATCCCTAAAGTAAATGATTAATTAAATCATGAAAAAAATAGTAAATTGGAATTTACCAAAGTGGATTAAAAAGTTATCTAATTAACTTAAAAGAATTAATTGAATAAAATTTATGTGGAATAAAAACCATATTTGGTTTTATTTTAATAACAGACAAGTGCCCATTTTAAATAAAATATAAACCATAAAAGAATAAAATAATTATTCTAAAATAGAATAAAAACATACTAAAAATTTGGGAAAGATCTGAATTCAATTTGAGTTTTAAATCATTTGAATAAAATCAAAACAGAAAATAGAAATAGAAAAAAGAAAAAGAAAAAGAAAACAGAAGAAAAAAAATAGAAACAGACCCAACCCATTAACCCTACCCAGCTCCTAGCCTAGAAGGCCCATTTCCAGCCCACCCGGCAGCTCCTCACTTTTCCATCGCGAATCCTTTTTTTTCACCACGCAGCGTACCACTCGCCCACTGACCGAGCGACCCCACGCGTAACCTCTCGCCTCGCTGACAACCAGACCCCGCACTGCCTCGTCATCGTCTTCCTCGCGACCAGTTCTTTCCCCAAATTGTCGCTACTGTTCATGCGTTGATTTCTCGACTTGAATTCGCAATAACACCATGCTAATTCTGGCCCGCAACCTTTCCCTCTTAAACACCCCCCTCTCCTCTCTCTTTCCCCTCGCTCGCTTGCACCAGATCGCCTCCAGGCTGCCTCGATTTCACTCTCGCAACCCACTGTCTCCGACGAGCCACCGAGGCAATTCCGGCCAGCCCCGACCTCCCCACTGCCCCTGGTTCCCAAGAGAGCACTGCCCATCACCTCCCGCACCTTCCAGAAGCCTCAGCTCGCCCGCGTGTGCCCCATAGCCTCGGCAACAACGACAACTGAACGCCACCGTCTCCTGCCACAACCCCGGCGACCCCTACTAGTAAAATCCAACCATGCCTCTCCCTCTCAGCGATGCTCGTGTGCTCGCCTTGGTCTTGCGCATCTAACCGACCCTTTACTTCGCTTTCCCGTGACTTGTAGCCTCGCCAACATCGACGAACAGATGCACCCGACGCCGACAACAACACCGGCGAGCAATCACCAGCAGCACCGTGCGCCCCTGTCCCTGCGACAACAACGTTGAGCATCAGCACGACCCAACGAACCCGGTGAGCTTATCCCCCATTCCCCTTGCTTCATGTATTAGCCGGAACGCCACCGCCTGAACATGCCGCCGCCGCTCACCGTTGCTAGCCCCGCCAATCCATGACCAGATGCTTAGAGCCGTTAGATGCAGATCCAAAGGACACGATAGAATCTTAACCCGAAGGGGTACATAGCACTCTGAGCTGCACGATCTGTTTTAAATCCAACGCTCCACGTAGCGCGATCCTCACGAACCAGTACTAGCTAGTGAGGTTGTGACACGTAGCCAGACTCAGGTTTTAAAAACAGAAACGGTTCTGTTAGATGTTTGATTTTGTAAAATTCATAACTTTAAATCTATATGTCCAAATTTTACAAATTTTATATCAATGTAATAAGAAAAACAAATACTTTCCAACCATGCACTTTGTTTAGTATTTTGATTCTGTAAAATTGATTGTTTTTGCAGAAACTTGTTTAGGCTTATTTTGTGTATAAAATTTATTCTAAAATTGTTTTAGGGTAAAATCTTTTGTAAATGGATTTTTTTGAACCTACTGACCATAGAAACCAACTTATGGATTTAAAAATGTATTTTGTGAAGCTAAAGAATAAATCTCTGAATAAAAACATTTCTAGTTAAATAAAAATATTGTTTATGTTTTAAAAATGCTTTTTAAGTAAAACCTTTTGGAAATGGTTTGAATTAAACTCTCTGACCCTAAACACCAAGTTTTAGGATTTTAAAAAATATATTTGGTGAACCCTATAAAATTATTACCTTGTTTAAAGGCATTTCCAACAAAATAAAATATGGCTTTGATTTAAAAATGGTTTATAGGTAAAACCTTTTGCAAATGGTTTTAATATTAAACACTTGACCTTAAAACACTAACATTTTTGTTTAAAAATATATTTGGCAAACACTAGAAAATATTCCTTTGATTTAAATCATTTTAACAAAACAAAAATGATTTAAAGTGGCCATTTTCACTAACTTAAGATCAAATGGTTTTTGACAGTTTTATAAATGACCAATAGGTGTTTTAAAATGTTTATAACCTATTAGAAACCACTTTTCCAAATAAAACAATCTTTGGCATGCTTGCTTGCATGCATTGCTTTGTTTTTATTATTTTATGTGTTGGATTGTTTGAATGTTAGTTTTGAAATTGTGCCTTGCTTGATTGAATTGTAGTGAACTTTGAAGAGTGTGACTATTGAAAGATCAAGGAGTGAACTTATATTACCTACCAAAAAGGCAAGTGGTGATTCATACTTTTGTCCCATTATTTTCAAGGGTGAACTTATATTAGCTTAGCTAGTAGAAAACAAGGGTGGATTATATTCATGCTATGAAGTATTTCTAAGTCAAGGACTTGTGTTTTGTTTAATAAAACAACTATGTGAATGAATCACCTGGGTGGAATGGGACTTGCATGGATGGATTTTTGTTGAGTGGTTACACAGGGCCCATATTTATGGACTACCCTAGTGTATCTCACTTGTGGAATGCCACCCAGGAACAAAGAGATTTGAGATGTCAAATGTTGAGAAGCTTCAAGTGCAGCCACTTGGCATTATGGGATCTCCCTGGATCATATAGGTTGCAATAACTTAGCCAAATGGATAGTTGGTGGTAGGGGATGATAGGTTTGGGAACGCGTCCATTTTGGTCTAAGGGAAGGCTTCTGAAAGATCTTGTCTCGATGCATGTCGAGTCTTGTGGGGAAAGTGCACCACCTCTCGAGAGAGTAAAATCTAAGTACTTAGCCGTGTCCCCGGCAATGGAAAATTTGAGCATAAAGACATGGAAGCTATCAAGAATCTCCTCATCCCAATTTCTAAGTTAAAAACTTGTGGTTGAACAAGGGTTAAGGGATCACCAATGTCTATTGGTAGATGCCTTGGGTGATTTTGACAAACAAAAACTTAGTGTTTTCAAATGATAAGGAAAATCTATTTTGAGCAAAGCAAGCCTAAGCTCCACTTAGCCAAATGCATATAGATGATAGACTCCACTAAGCTACCATAGAATCACTTGCCAATACAATTCAAATGTATTGACCCTTGTGGATGTAACTTATTATGTTGCAGGTTTGTTTGATGTTAGTGAAGTGTGTTGATTAGGATTACAAGTCTACAACCAACATGATTGCCTATGGCACTTTGAAGATGAAGGACTCCATGCTACAGTTATTCTGCTGCATTGTAATGAGATAGCCAAATGAGCTATGTAAGGTGTAATAAATTATTTTATTCCTGGTTATAAAGTTGCATTATGACCTTTGTTTCTTGATATTACATCTTAACTGTGGTTGCTAGCTATTAATACAGGGACTAGCATTGTAAACACAGGGATCTCTACCTTATTAAAGGTTGGGACCTCTACATAGCAAGACCCATTCGGATTAGGTTAAATTCCCGAAACCTTTACCGTTTTGGTTAAGATCTTGTAAAACCCTAGCGAGGCACCCCTATATAAGCCTACATAGGGTTACCGTCATACTCACGACCTATTAGCTACCCCATCCAAGAGACTCGCCTCCCTTACGCCGAGTTCACCCACCTTGTAATTCATTCGCCATCAATACAAACAAGCAGGAAGTAGGTCTTTACCATACGGGGGACGAACCTGGGTAAACCATGTGTCTCGCTCCCAATATCGATTCGTGGATGGCAACTCGCTCTTGCCCTACTTCGAATCAATCGCTACCCCTAGTAGCGACTGTCGTGGCCATTCCCATAATAGTGGCACCCACCGTGGGGCATGGTGAGTCAAGCCTCAGATCTGTGGCAAGACCCTTCACTCCCACTCGCCGATCCTTCACCACCGGCCGCATGATCACCACCGGCGGGTTCCTCCAGATCCTGCCGAGAAGCTATGTACTGGCTTCACGACCTATCACGCACGTGGCCATAATACCAATCGGCTCCATCAACCTCTTCGTCGGTGATACGTCGGAAACATATCTATAATTTTTGATGTTCCATGCTTGTTTAGTATCCACTTTGCTTTGCTTTGTCTATACCTTGAGGTGCTTTTTACATGTTTTCTGGTACTAACCTATTAACAAGTTGCCACAGTGCCAGTTGCCTATTTTTTGCTGGTTTTGGTTCCAGAAAAGCTAGTAAGGAAATATTCCTGGAATTGGACGGGACAAAATCCAAAGTCAATATTTCACCAGGGAGAACACAGAGTCTAGAGGATAGACGGAGGGGCGCCACAGGGTGGACACACACCCCAGGCGCGGCCCAGGGTGCGCCCACGCCTGGGCAAGGTGTGGCCCCCCTGGCCGCCTCCCAGCCTCGTCTCTTCGCCTATAAAGTCTTCCCGATGCCTAAACCCTAAGTACCCGATCAATATTCCACGAAACCGTATGTAGCCGCCGCCACCATCGTCCCTATATCGGGGGGTCTTAATCTCTTCCCAGCACCCTGTCGGAGGGGATATCATTCCGAAGGCCTTCTTCTTCATCATGCCAGCCTCTGGTATGAAGCATGATTAGTTCCACCTTAGACTACAGGTCCATGTAGTAGCTAGATGGTTGTATATCCTCCTTTGTGATTTCATGTCTAGATCTTGTGATCTCCGTTCATGATCAAGATCTAATCTATTTGTAATCATGCATGTTGTGTTTGCGGGGATCCGATGGATATTGAGATTACTATGTGAGATTGATTAATGGTTTTGTCTATTTGATTCTATCATGTATGTGTTCTTTGTGATCTTGCATGCTCTCCGTTGTTAGTAGCTATCTTGGCCAAGTAGATGCTATTGACTCCAAGAGGGGGTATTTATGCTCGATAGTGGGTTCATGCCTCTACTTAATCAAGGGAAGTGACAGAAATCTCTACGGTTGTAGATGTGTTGTTGCCACTAGGGAGAAAACAACGGTCTCTTGTTCATGGAACAAGTGGATTGTTTACCTTACACACTTTGCTTAAAGCAGTAGTATGTTGCCTGCAACTTAATACTGGAAGGGGTTCGGATGATAACCTGAAGGTGGACTTCTAGTCATAGATGTAGTTGGATGGCGGTCTATGTATATTGTTGTATTTCCCAATCGAATCTCATAGGATCGTTTTGTCTAGTATTGCATTGTTATGACTTGATTAGTCCTGTCAATTGCCCTGCTGTAATTTGTTTACCCTACATTCCATGTTTGTTTATCTAAGGAGAACACCTCTAGTGAACTATGGACCCCGGTCCAATCTTTACCATTGATATATATTCCACTGTTACTGTTTACTTGCTGCAAACCATCATCACCTTCCACACCATATAGTTAATCCTTTGTTATAGCAACCGGTGAGATTGACAACCTCACTGTTAGTTGGGGCAAAGTCTTGAGTTTGTGTTGTGCAGGTTTCCATGTTGCTTGCAACACCTTTCAGACGTTTCCTTCCTCCTAATGGTTTGATAACCTCAGTTTCTTACTGAGGGAAAACTTTCTGATGTACCGCATCATACCTTCCGCTTGGGGTCTCCCAACGAAGTGCTGCTGCACGTACCAAAGCTTTTTCTGGCACCGCTGACGAGGAACGAATAAGAAGAAACTCCCACGTTAACCACGCGCCAGCCAACAAGACTTTTCTAGCGCCGTTGCCGGGAGGCTAAGGACGTCTTCACAGGGGGAGTCCTCCTCAACCTTTCTCTTTACTTTGTTTTTAGTTTGCTTAGTTTCTTTTGCTTGGTTTTGTTTGCCTCTTTTTATCAAAAATTCCAAAAAAAATAGTTTAGTTTGGTTTGCTTTGTCTTATCAAAAACACAAAAAAAATTAGTTCCTGCCCTAGTTGCTACCATGTCTGGTTTTGTTCCAATCTCTATGACACCTATGGAAAAGATCTTTACTTTTAAGCAAAAAAGTGAAGAGAGTTTCAAAGAAGCTTGGTCTAGAATCTCTGCTTTACAAAGGGAAACTGAGCCTAAGATGAGTCTTAGCTTGGTTATTTATAGTTTCTACCATGGTATTGCTCTTTGTTATAGATATGCTTTGGATGATGTGGGTGAAAAAGATATTTTTCAATGTACTGAGGATGAAGCTTTTGATGCCATAAAGAAATTGATTATAATTTATAATATGCCTGACAAGTATGATTCCTCTTTCATAGATATTTTTGCTAGGTTAAACACTCTTGAGTCCAGTACTGCTGCTATGAACAGTTGCTATCACACACTTAGGGAGTACCATAATTATGTTCCAATGAATTCTGAGCCTTCAAAGTGGTTTACCACAATCAAAGTCTCTATAATTAGTGCAACTTTTGATGCTCGTTGTGATATCATGTCTGAATTTTGCCTTATGCCTAAATATATTTATGAGTCTTTGAGTCTTTGGGGACATTCTAAAGGAGGAGAAGAAATATCTCTTACTAATAATGCCACTTTATTACCCATTGGAATAGCTGAAGGTGTGTTTACAAAATTCTCAGGGAAAATGGTGTCTACTGATTATCTTGTTATTGAATGTAGGCAAAAAACAGATTACACTTGGAAAATCTCTGCTGAAACACCTTGAGCAATAATAGATGTGGGAAAAGGAATTATGCATTTTTCTCCTCCATTAAGCAATCATATTTTTCCTAAAGAGAAGAAGAAAGGTAAGAAAGGTAGGAGCAAGAGAGTTGATGTTAATGCTTCCTCATTTGAAAATACTTGATTTCTTGCTTCTTGTGCCTAACTTAAAGGCGTTAGAGAAAAGTACTTGTTGGGAGATAACCCAAGAGTTTTCTTGAGTCTTGGAAGTTATTTCTTCAATAATGACCTCTCCTTATCCTTTTTGTTTGCTTTTTGTGCCAAGAATGACCTCTAATGAGAGGGAAGTAAGAATTGGGGAGTTGTTGTCCCAAAACAGATTTATGTCCTTCACCATAAAAATTCGTGAGGCATCTCTATAAGTCGGATTGAGCTGAAAATGTATGAATAAATCCCCTAGTATGTTAGATAACTTTCGTTAGTTTAACAATTTTTTATTTGAGCAACATAAGGTCTTTGAAAAAATTGGTTTATACCTACTGGTCTGTTTTGACAGATTTCTGTCATTATTTGCATTTGCTTCTCATCGATTTCTTTTTTAGTTCTCTTTTGGGGAATTGATCTTTTTAAAGGAAGTTGATTAAGTAGCTTGTGTTTTTAGTGAAAGTTTTGCTGTTCTAAAGCTAAACCCAAGGGTCTATTATCTTTTGATTACACTAATGTTGCTAATGAAGATTGTGTGAAGTTTTGTATGAAGGAAAAAATTTCAGGTGTAGAGAGAATGATGTAATGAGATGAAGAATGGACAAAATCTCAATCTTGGGGATGCCACCCCGGTGTCACCCCAAGAAATATCCAAGAGGTGCAAGCGTCAAAGCTTGGGATGCCCAAGGCACCCCCTTCTTCATCAATAAAAAACTCAGGTCTTTCTAGACACTTTGTTTTTATTGTTTCATGCACTATTGTGTTGTTCTTGGAGCGTCTTAGTTTTTGTTTGCTTTGCTTAGTTTGCTTGAATAAATTAGTTTGGACCCCCGTTCTCGTTGTGTTGTTTCAAATAAGTCGATTGGTGTTGAAAAGGAGTAGAAAGTTCTTGCTTGAAAGTGCAAGAGGAGCTTGCTTTGACTGTGACTTAGACTTTAGCATGTCATGCTAGGTGTTGTTTTGACCTTATGCTTAGTGGTTACTGCTGTAGCATGACTTGTTCCAAACAATTGGGATTGCTTAGTGTGCCTTGAAAGAATCATGCGTTGTTTTAGCATGCAAAAGCATAGTATTATGGTATTCTCCTTTGATGCTTTGTTTGGGTTGACTTGGCACATGCTCACACCATGTTATGAGTATGAACAAGTTACCATAGCCTATATGATCATTTAGTCCTTGACTTGTGTACCACTCTATGCTTTGATTAGTAATGTTTTGTCGCTCTGCATGATTATGTCCATTATTGCTCTCTTAGTTGGTTGCTCCCAGTCTTTTGCTAGCCTCCACATGTATGAGTAAGTTCTACTCATGCTTCCAAATCCCAAGAAACCAAGTTATTCCAAAGTGTCCACTATAAATTCCTATGCATGGTGTGTTACACCATTCCAAGTATATTCTTTCAGCTATCTTCCAATTAAAAAGTATTTGTTATGTGAAAACTTAGTGATTAAAGCTCTCACGAACTTGATGGCACACTTTATATTCCTTGGCCCTAATAAACTTGAACCATTGTGTCATCTATGTTGTATATGCTTCCACTTATACGTTGCAATTTGGAGAATCATGCTGTCATGGGGAACGTTTTCAACATTGCACTTGTACTTTGTACATAGTTGATATCATGCTCTTTTGTCTATGGATGTCACAGGTGTGAAATAAAAGGGAGCTTGTAAGTCCATGGAGTTATGTATTTTTTGTTAGATAAACGCCTGGGCCGCTAGCCTAAGCCATGCCTAATCATGGTGGAAACTTGCAGCATCACCATAATGAGCAATCTATGAGGCATCCTCAATAAAAACCTATGCAAATCGCAAATAAGAAGATCGCTGAGATGCTCATTGTCTGCTTGCCTTGTCATTTTGGTTATGGGATAGCTCATGTACCATGTGCAAGGGGTACCCCGTTGGTGGTTCTCTATGATACACATGTACTTACTATGACAAGAACTTACAGGTGACTAAAGTTGAGTAGCATGAGGTGCGGCCCTCGTATTCAACGGACATGAGATTGCCAACTTATACTTTGTCAAGCATATACTCCATAGTTTGTTCACTTTAACCTTAATCACTTCAAGATGCTTATGATAGGGGCAATGACGGCTGAAAGCTAACAAGTACCATAATTCTTGGAAGCTCTTTTTGAAACTTGAAATCCCTGCTTCCCTTTATGAAGGGCCTTTCTTCCACTATTATATTGAGTCTCCACATTCTACCTTTAGGCACCATTAAGACAGCATAGTTGCCATTCTTAGTTCTATGTTCATTGTCCCAAAACTTATTGATTGATGCATATTGTGATATTGCTTGTTCTTGTGCTATTTGTATCTAGTCACTCTTATGAACTTTGAAGGTGTCCTATGCATCTTTTTGCTACTCTATGAGGGACAAGCTGAATGCCACTATGCCATGTTTTTTGTATGTGAAACAAACAAACTTTTTTCAATGAATGTTATTCGTGATCTTTGTTTGTAACCTTTCATGTTGCATGCATAGTTACTTTGTCTTACTGTTAGAACTCCATCTTTCATGCACATGTTTAGAGTTCTTTGATCCCAGCATTCAATGCTTGTAAATGGTTTGATCTTGGTTTTGATGGTGCATGTCACCTCAAAAATTATTCTTTTTATCACTTACATACTCGAGGATGAGCAGGAGTTAAGCTTGGGGATGCTTGATAAGTCGGAAACGAATCTATAATTTTTGATGTTCCATGCTTGTTTAGTATCCACTTTGCTTTGCTTTGTCTATACTTTGAGGTGCTTTTTACATGTTTTCTGGTACTAACCTATTAACAAGTTGCCACCGTGCGAGTTGCCTGTTTTCTGCTGTTTTTGGTTCCAGGAAATCTAGTAAGGAAATATTCTCGGAATTGGACGGGACAAAAGCCAAAGTCAATATTTCACCGAGGAGAACACGGAGTCCATAGGAGAGACGGAGGGTCGCCACAGGGTGGCCACACCCCCCAGGCGCGGCCCAGGGTGGGCTCGCGCCTAGGCAGGGTGTGGGCCCCCTGGCTGCCTCCCAACCTCGCCTCTTTGCCTATAAAGTCCCCCCGATGCCTAAACCCTAAGTACCCGGTAAATATTCCATGAAACCGTCTGTAGCCGTCGCCACCATCGTCCCTAGATCAGGGGGATCTAAAGATCTTCCCGGCACCCTGGCAGAGGGGAGATCATCTCGGAGGCCTTCTCTCTGGTATGATTCGTGAGTAGTTCCACCTTGGACTATGGGTCCATGTAGTAGCTAGATGGTTGTATCTCCTCCTTTGTGCTTTCATGTATAGATCTTGTGAGCTCCGTTCATGATCAAGATCTAATCTATTTGTAATCATGCATGTTGTGTTTGCGGGGATCCGATGGATATTGAGATTATTATGTTGGTTTGATTAATGGTTTTGTCTTTATGATTCTATCATGTCTATGTTGTTTGTGATCTTTCATGCTCTCCGTTGCTAGTGGTTATCTTGTCCAAGTAGTTGCTAGTGACTCCAAGAGGGGGTATCTATGCTCGATAGTGGGTTCATGCCTCTAGTTTCCAAGGGAAGTGACAATAATATCTTCGATTGTAGATGTGCTGTTGCTACTAGGGAGAAAACAACGGTCTCTTGTTCATAGAACATGTGGACTGTTTACCTTACACACTTTGCTTAAAGCAGCTGTCTGTTGCTTGCAACTTAATACTGGAGGGGGTTTGGATGATAACCTGAAGGTGGACTTCTAGTCATAGATGTTGTTCGATGACGGTCTATGTATATTGTTGCATTGCCCAATCAACTTCATAGGATCTTTCTGGCTAGTAATTGCATTATTATGCCTTGCTCAGTTCCTGTCAATTGCCTCGCTGTAATTTGTTTACCCTTCATGACATGTTGTTTATCTAAGGAGAGCACCTCTGGTGAACTATGGACCCCGGTCCAATCTTTACCATTGATACATCTTCCATTGTTACCTGTTTACTTGCGGCAAACCATTACCTTCCACACCATATGTTTAATCCTTTGTTACAGCAAACCGGTGAGCTTGACAACCTCACTGATTCGTTGGGGCAAAGTCTTGAGTTTGTGTTGTGCAGGTCTCCGCATTGCTCGCAACACCTGTGTGACGTTTCCTTCCTCCTTCTGGTTCGATAACCTCGGTCTCAACTGAGGGAAAACTTGCTGCTTGCTGCTTCACACCTTGCTCTTGGTGTTTCCAATGAAGTGCTCTACGTCGAGCAGCCATCAATCCTTCTGGCGCCGCGTTCCGGCAGCACTCCTGCAGTCGGTCACACGTTCGGTACTCGATGAAGACCTTCCTCTCCCTTGTTCCAGCAGGCAACGGAGGTTGTAGATCTCTCCTCGCGATTCCAGCAGCACGACGGCGTGGTGGTGGAAGTAGAGGGGAAATCCCGCAGGTCTTCACCTAAGCCGAAGCGGGTATGGTGGAGTAGAAGAGGGCCTCAGCAATATAGGGTTTAGAGGGCCGAGGAGTGGTGGTGGCCGGTTGTTGGGAATATGCCCTAGAGTCAATCATGTATGATGATGTTACCCATTGTATTCATAAAGTTGTTAAGTTGTCCTCGTATGAGCATCTGATGTATATCATTGAATACGTGATTCGGTTGTGGAACTATACATTCATGTTGTTTGTACTAAATGCCCTTGGTCATTGAGGTTGTGCTGGACACACAACTTAGACCAATGTGAAAGTCGGCTTGATGACTCGGTTCCACTTGTCATGGGCCTGGAGATGCTATTCCGACTTACACAGGTTCGGCTAAAGAGTTTAGCGAGCCGGATTGACCCATATTGAGGTACAACGAACAAGTTGTCATTTGTATGTCTCAATCAATGTAATACTTAGACCTGAGGTTGTTGCATAGTCCGATTTGAGGATCCCCGACTTAGGTTCTATCAAACACTGATCCGTAATTGGGCAGTTATAAATGCAGAGTTCGGGTCGACTGAGAATCAAGCTACCTGATGTGAATAACCAAGATGGGATTTTGCCCCTCCACTCGGAGAGATATTCTCTGGGCCCTCTCGGATGATATGATTCGAAAAGCATGGCCATGCACGACTCGGTTAAGTGTTAACCGAGGCGATCGACTAAGAGTTAGTCGGGTGAATCATTTATCTCGAATCGAGAAGAGAGTCGGACTATTTAAGGGATGACAAATGTTCGCCTATAGTCTGACAAGGTATGTCGTGAGGAAAAAGGGACTCGAACTTAAGTCGCATTGGAAAGGCAAGTCATCATGACTCTTTGGTACTTGGGAGTCAGCACGTTCTGCTAAGAGCCGCTACCGACTAATCGATTAAGAGTCGGACTCCAATCGTGTGCAAGTTTCCATGAGCCCGCGGGGTCACACACTTTTGAGCGAGAGCAAGTTCGGATTGGATCTGAACTGGAAATCTGGTTGGGTTAGACCTAAGCCGGATTTGGACTGACTCAGTGAGTCGGACTCACGGTGACTAATATTATATGGGCTTTAGTGAATGGGCCACGAGAGTGGATCCCACGTTCACTCCCTATATATAGTGGAGCACAGTAACCCATAAGTGTTAATCGTTGATTGGTTAGGTCATTCCATGAGTTGGAAACTCTAGCTCCACAACAGGCATGCTGTCATAACGAACCTAGCAGTTCGCTGTCGGTGCTCCTCCTTGTACGTGTGGATACCAGCAGAGGGGATGTACGATCAGCACCAGGACGATCGTGATCGTATCGGATCTCGAGGACTGCACTGCATCAACAGACGCGCTCCATCAGTAATCCGCAATTGCGCGTCTAGTGGTAAGTCTCGTGGCCTTCTACCTAAGCTAGATCTTGGGATCACCACGTTAGAGGGGAAAAGTTTTGTTTTATCTCTACGTGGCCCAACACCGGTGGCTAGAGAGGGCTAGGGGCGGCGACTTGGAGGAGGGCGTAGGGCGGCGGGGACTTGGGGAGGGCACAACCGTTCTAGGGTTTCAAGTGTAGGGGCAAGGGGGCGCCCCCTTCCCTCTATTTATGAGAGGGAGAGGCGGTTTGGGGGGAGGGGAGTCCTCCCCCAACTCCTCCTTGTGGCCGGCGGCAAGGGAAGGGAGGAATCCTTCCCTAGGTGGGATTCCTTTCCTCCCTCCACTAGGCAACCATGTTGGAATTTGACTTTCCAAATTGGCGTTTGACTTTCAAACAGAGTTTGATTTCTCTCTTCCCATTTCCTAGTCAAGTGACCTAGGACATGATGCAAGCATTCCACTTTGGTATGACACATCCATGTACCCTTCCCACTCCGGAGTGATGGACCTTCTAGACCCTTCTAGAACATTCCGATGAAAACACTGAAACCATTCCCGAACTCCGGAATTGGACTTTCCTTATATGAATCTAATTCTCCGGACCATTCTGTATATCTTCGTGATATCCCGGATCCAATCCAAGACTCCGAACAACATTTGGTCTCTTACTCACATTCCATATCTACTAAACAACATTGAATCCTTAAGTGTGTCTCCCTACGGTTCGTGAATTATGCAGACATGACTGAGACTCTTCTCCGATCAATAACCAATATAGGAATCTAGAAATTCATATGGCTCCCACATATTTCTACAATTACTTCATGATCGAATGAACCATTTACATATGATACCAATTTCCCTTTCTCTCACGATACTTTACTTATCCGAGATTTGATCGTCGGTATCTCTGCATACCTAGTTCAACCTCCTTACCGATAAGTACTCGTTACTATGATATGTGATCCCTTGTGATCCAGTCACATGCTTGCAAGCTAATTGGATGACATTCCATCGAGAGGGCCCAAAGTATATCTATCCGTCTTATGGATGTACATATCCCACTCTTGATCCATGTGCCTCAACACATACTTTTAGAATACTTAATGCCACCTTTGTAATCACCCAGTTACGAAGTGGTGTTTGATGTCATCAAAGCATCCATCCGGTGATGGTGATTAACATGATCTCATGGTCGAAGGATTTAGGTTACTATGTATGTGAAAGCTTATAGCAAACGAACTATTGAAATGACTTGATCTTATGCTACACTTAACTATAGGAGTATGTCCAGCACATCATTCTCCCAATAATATGATCTTGTTATTAATAACATCCAATGTTCATGACTAGGAAACCATAATCATCTATTAATCAACAAGCTAGTATTACAAAGAGGCTTTACTAGGGACTCTTACATGTTTACAAATCACACAAGTATTAATGTTTCCAGTTAATACAATTATAGCAGAATGTAAACATTTATCATAAACACACAGATATAATAATAACTACTTGTATTATTGCCTCTCAGACATATCTCCAAAAGTCTCCCACTTGCACTAGAGTCAATAATCCAGATTACATGGTAATATACCTAACATCCATGGCTATTTGGTGTTGGTCATGTTTTGACCTAGGGAGCGGTTTAGTCAACGGATCTTCCACATTCAGATATGTGTGTACTTTTCAAATCTTTATGTCACCATCTTGGACATGCTCGCGAATAGCGTGAAAACTTAGCTTGATATACTTCAGCTTCTTGTGTGACCTTGGCTCCTGCGCATTGGCTATGGCACCCATGTTATCTAGTAGACAGCCATCGGGTCCGATGCACTAGAAACCACACCAAGCTCCATAATGAACTCCTTCATCCATATCGCCTCTTGTGAAGCCTCCTAAGCAGCTATGTATTCCGATTCAGTTGAAGATGTCGCCACAACACTTTGCTTTGCACTCCTCCAGCTCACTGATGCACCATTCAAAGTGAATACGTATCCATATTGTGATTTAGAATCATCCGGATCGGTGTTCCAACTAGCATTGGTGTAACCGTTTACAACGAGTTGTTCATCACCTCCACAAGAAAGAACCATATCCTTAGTCCTTCTCAAGTACTTTAGGATGTTTTTGACCGCTACCCAATGATCCACTCCTGGATCACTTTGATATCTGCTAGTCAAACTAACAGCATATGCAATGTTCGGTCTAGTACACATCATGGCATACATGATAGATCCTATGGCTGAGGCATAGGGAGTCTTACTCATCCTCTCTCTATCTTCTGCCGTAGCGGGACTTTGAGTTGTACTCAAGGTCATATTGGGCAACATGGGCAAGAACCCTTTCTTGCTATCTTCCATTCCAAACCTCTTTAAAACCTTGTCCAAATATGTACTTTGTGAAAGCGCTATTAAGCGTCTTGATCTATCTCTATAAATCTTTATGCCTAATATGTAAGCAGCTTCACCAAGATCCTTCATTGAAAACTATTATTCAAATAATCTTTGACACTTTTAAGAAGGTCTATATCATTCCCAATCAACAATATGTCATCCACATATAGTACTAGGAATGCTATAGAGCTCCCACTTACTTTATTGTAAATACAAGCTTCTCCATAAGTTTGTATAAATCCAAAACTTTTGATCACCTTATCAAAACGTTGATTCCAACTTCGGGATGCTTGCTTCAATCCATAAATGGACCGTTGAAGTTTGCATACCTTGTTAGCATCTTTAGGATGGACAAAACCTTTGGATTGTACCATATACAACTCTTTATTAATGTATTCATTGAGGAACGTCGTTTTGACATCCATCTGCCATATCTCATAATCATAATATGCAGCGATTGCTAACAAAATCCTCACAGACTTTAGCTTCGCTACCGGTGAGAAAGTCTCATCGTAGTCAACTCGTTGAATTTGTTAGAGCCCTTTGCGACAAGTCGAGCTTTATAGATGGTTACATTACCATCAACATCTGTTTTCTTCTTAAAAATCCATTTATTCTCGATAGCCTTCCGGCCATCCGGTAAGTCCACCAAAGTCCATACTTGATTTTCGTACATGGATCCAACATCGGATTTCATGGCTTCTTGCCATTTGATGGAATCTGGGATCATCATCGCTTCCTCATATGTCGCAGGGCCATCGGTGATGTCCACCAACATGACACTCATAACGGGATCATACCAATAAGGAGTGGTACAAGTCCTCGTCGACCTGCGAGGTTTCGTAGTAACTTCGTTCGAAGTTTCATCATCACCATCATTAGCTTGCTCTCTTATTGGTGCAGGCGCCACAGAAACTTCTTCCGGTGTTGTGCTACTCTCAAATCCGAGAGAAGGTTCGACAATCTCGTTGAGTTCTACTTTCCTTCTGGTCACTTCTTTCGAGAGAAACTCCTTTTCGAGAAAGGATCCATTCTCACTACACCACAGAACAATATTCCCTACTGACGTTGGTCGGCAATAGTCACTACCACCGACCGATTATTGGTCGGGAAAACTTCTATCGGACAATTGGTCGGTAAAACATACATACACCAGCTGATTGTCGGTCAGGAATGTCAAGAAATATTAGCATCCGGTGATCGGTCAGGAATACTCGCGTACCCATCGAACCATCGGTCAGCAAACAACGCCGACCAACAATTGGTTGCTACTGGGCCGGCAATACGCGCGCGCAGCTGAAACTTGAAGTGCCAAAATTTAGCCCAGCCCGCGAAATCCAAAGAGGCCACCAAACCCAGACGGTATATATTGAGATAGCTAACCCTATTCCTTTTATCCTTCCTCCATCTCAGGCGGCGGCGCCCCGACCGTCTCCTCCGATCTTGCTGATCTAGCCGTCCACTTCCTCCTCCCCTCCGCTCCGATCTCTCGTCAGCATCCTTCATGCCACCCCTTCCCACGATGGACCACACAGACCAGAGGGCTCGCTCAGTTCCCCCGAGCTCCGCCGGCCCTGGCTCTCCGACACGGCCCCTCCGAGGTCCAGCAGCGAAGCAGTACCAGCCGCCTGACCGGGATCAGGCAGCCTCGTCCTTTAGGACGCAGTTCGTCTAGGCGCGGTGGTCGGCCGTACTCGGCCCTCCCTCTTCTGGAGGTCGGCAGCGCCGCTGACGTGCTCTTGAGCGGCGGCGGATGATGGGGAATAAGAGATGAGAGCGTGGATCAGGTTCTGTACAGCAGGCGCAACTCTGTGACGGTATGTTTCTTTCTATATGAAGATACGGTATGCTTATTTCTATGAATTAGTTGCTAGAATCTGGGATGGAATACACGTAGCTGATGTCATGTGTAGTGCTTTTCTAAATCATTGATGCATGGATCTAAAACTCTGATGAATTGTATGTGCAATCTCATAACGATGGTTACTTATGATGATTTTTAACTTTGCGGTTCAGCACTGCAAGCAGTTCAGAGTTCTCCCTGGTAGAACGTGTCTTGTATCTGCGCTTCTATTTTTTCAATTGCAATAATGTGAGTGTGTTTCTTGAAGCAAGTATACTACCGGTACGTATTTAAGCACGTATTACTCTGCAGTTATCATTTCTTTTTCAGAAGAACAATTAATAGTGTCCATTCTATCAGTACAATAGTTATGTTTTCCTAATTAATTTAATTGCAAGCTTATTGTAATCTGTTGTTGCCTTGCCACAGGATGTTTCAGTAAGTCATCTAATTGTGCACTAGAAATAAATTTAGTTATCTTATACTTCCTTTGTCTCAAAATAAGTGACTTAATTTTATCTAGATTCACATGTATCTAGACATGTTTTAGTACATAGATTCATGTGAATCTAAACAAATTCAAGTCACTTATCTTGGGACGGAGGGAGTATATGAATTAGATATTTCAGCCTCTGTAATTTTATTGAGATCACTCCTATCTCCTGATAGCAGTACTGCTGCTCTCCTGCATTATCGAAGCCAATTGCATATTCTTATGCATAGATGCTCTTGATTTTGCTTCATCTTAGAAGTTAGATCTGAATTATAAACCCAACTCTATGTACCGAACCTGATAACATATCCTTAAAATAATGCTTGTGCATTGTATCTGCGCTTCAGAAACTAGGTTGTTCAGCTATTTGCTCTTTTGTATTGCTAATGTAAGTGTCCTATTATATAAAGCTTGACGTTCCTCTGGATGTACAATTATGTTTTCCAGTTTCTAGTCTATCTGCAAATTTACATAAGCTAACCCTCTTTTGATGATGCTATGACCGCTAATGGTCCCATCAGTCTCTTAATTTGTTATTTCCATGGAAAGCAGCAACGCCCCCATTATGTTTTGTTGCATTAGCATTTTCATCTATTGCGTAGTAACAGGTTGATCATTATAAACTTGATTGTTGTATATGAAACTAATCAGTGAGTGTACTTCAGCACAGTTGTGAAACTAATCAGTTTTTATACTCAGATTCTGTATGATGCTAATACAATTAGCAGCAAGAGTTATACCTGTCAACTTGGTATCCACAAAATGTAAAAGATATTTACCTCACTGAAAAGTGGTATGCCACTTTATTTTAAGGATTGATACATAGTAACAGAAGAAAAATGATTGTAGGTCGAGCTAACATGTATTATGGCCCTCGGGGAAGCTTATAGTCGACTTCAAGCAGCTTCAGACTAAATGCAGAGAAGGTACTAGGTTCTACCTGTCTTCAGGTATATATCTGTGTAACTGCGGCTTATGCTTAGGATCAAAGATAATGGATATGTATTATCTTGCTTGCTATTTGTCATACAAAAATTGTAGGTCCATTTCAGAGTTGATGTTTAGTTATTTTTAACTGTTTGGTTCCTTGAAGTACCTTTGCCCAATAATCTGATGTTTAGTTATTGTAGTTGACCTTATAGATGAATTCAACCCATGCATGACATCCGACCTGGATTTTTTCATGATCATCCACTCCATGTACTGTTTAGAAAATAGATGATACAAGACTTGTTGATTTGACACGTGCATGTCTTTTCTTCTTTTTGGAGATCAACTTTTAGTGGGTTTCCAATTTTCCTTTGACACGGACAGCAAAATATTGCGATAAACTTGGAGTTGTTTTCCTTTTGAAAATTGACACGGACTGTTGTTTTTTGGAACATGTACTGCACGGACTGCTACTATTTTTTAGGGAAGCACGGACTGCTACTTGGTACGTGCGGCCCACAATAACAACGTGACAGATAGAATTGCACCATGTCATCAACAAAATACATGGAATTACGTAACTATTATTAATTGGTTAAATCCTAGCCTCAGAATCCAGATCTAACTATCAGAATTACGTAACTATTATTATTAATTGGTTAAATCCTAGCCTCAGAATCCAGATTTAACTGTCAGAAATAATTTAGGTGTTGTGGATCAACCTTGTGCCTCGAAACTCATCCTTATATTGCTTTTAGTATATAATAGATTATTCTAAGTTATGTGTTGGTTAAAGTAAATTGTGGCATAGATTCTTCAGGTTACAACACTTGGCCAAGCAACAAAAGAAAATAAGTAAAAGGAAGACATCTACTGTTTGAAGTATAGTTTTAGCTGCAAACTTCACATATCGACACATTTGTAGCTATATGGAGTTTCAGTTATGGATCTCTTCATAGCACTACTATTTTAGTGAAATGCAAAACCTGTTATTTGACATTACTATATCTTATTGTTATGTGGCATTCTGTTATGTTAGCCTGCTAATTGACAACTAGTTTTGGTGCTGATTTTGTCAATGAAATGTGTGATAATTTTGTAGGAAGGGCATGCATGAGGAACCTAGTAGCTGGCTGATCGCATCAAGATGTTTTTTGGTAAACTGGAGGATATTTCGTATCATTGGAGATAACCTATTAGATATTATATTGTAAGTCCGGTGTATGGTACTAAATCAAAATGTCCGCGTAATCTAGTCTGCAATGATGTTGATAACAGATGAAATATTTGTACGTGTGTGGAGTTAATATATAACATAAACATTTGGTTCATTGTTTTTTCTTCTGGGTTTAATATTTCTGAGAATATGCATGATGATAATAAGTGGATTCAAGTTAGAAACGTATATGATGAGCTTTCACATGCCGTTTGGCTGGCAACACCTACTCAAACTGTAGGTCGAGAAAAATTATTTGCTTGGCCTACATATTATTGGTCGGTAAAATGTAATGGCATCAGACTGTTGGTCGGGAAAACAATGTCGGTCAGGAAAACAATGTCGGTCGGGAAAGGGTTTCCAATGTGTCAAACAGTCGGCCGGGAATCAAATGTTGGTCGGAAAAGAGCTTTGCCGACCGGACTTTTGGTGACAGACACAGTTGGTCGGCAATACCATTTACCGACCAACTTTATGTTGTTGAAAGCAGTTTTTCCTACTAACATTACTGTCGGGAATCTAGTGCTGTGGTGTAGTGTCTTAGCAACAAAGATTTTGCCTTCGGATCTACGATAGAAGGTATACCCAATAGTTTTCTTCGGGTATCCTATGCAGACGCATTTTTCCGCTTTGGGTTCTAGCTTGTTGGATTGTAACTTCTTTACATAAGCTTCGCAACCCCAAACTTTAAGGAACGTAATTTAGGTTTCTTCCCAAACCGCAATTCATATGATGTCGTTCAACGGATTTAGATGGTGCACTATTTAAAGTGAATGCAGTTATTTCTAATGCATAACCCCAAAACGATAACGGTAAATCTGTAAGTGACATCATAAAACGAACCATATCTAAGAGAGTTCGATTACGATGTTCGGACACACCATTACGTTGTGGTGTTCCTGGTGGTGTCAATTGTGAAAGTATTTCGCATTTTTTCAAATGCTCGCCAAACTCGTAACTTAGATATTCACCTCCACGATCAGATCGTAGAAATTTAATCTTCTTGTTACGTTGATTCTCTACTTCACTTTGAAATAACTTAAACTTCTCGAAAGTTTTGGACTTATGTTTCATGAAATAGATATATCCATATCTACTCAAGTCATCCGTGAAAGTATGAACATAACGATAACCACTGCGCGATGCCACGCTCATCGGGCCACACACATCGGTATGTATGATTTCCAATAAGTCCGTAGCTCGCTCCATCATACCAGAGAATAGAGTCTTAGTCATTTTTCCCATCAGACATGCTTCGCATATTTTAAGTAATTCGAAATCAAGTGATTCAAGAAGTCCATCAGAATGGATTTTCTTCAAACGCTTCACTCCAATATGACCAAGACGACAGTACCACATGTATGTAGAATTATCATTCAATTTCAAACGTTTAGCATCGATATTATGAACATGTGTATCACTAGTATCAAGATTCAATAAGATATTACTCATCTAAATTGAACAACCATTATTCTCGGATTTAAATAAGTAACTGTCTTGCAATAAACAAGATCCCGATATAATGTTCATGCTTAACGCATGAACCAAATAACAATTATTTAAGTATAAAACTAACCCCGATGGTAGATGAAGAGGGAACGTGCCGACAACGATCACATCAACCTTGGAGCCATTTCCAATGCGCATCGTCACTTCGTCTCTTTCTAGTCTCTCTTTATTCTGCAGCACCTGTTTCGAGTTAAAAATACGAGGAACCAAACCAGTATCAAATACCCAGACATTACTACGATTACTAATAAGATACGAATCAATAAAATGTATATCGGATATACGTTTCTTCTTGATGTTGTCGTTATTTAGATCCGCCTGGTACTTGGGGCAATTCCGGTTCCAGTGACCTTCTCACTTGTAGTAAAAGCACTCAGTATCAGGCTTAGACCTAGCCTTGGTCTTCTATGTAGGAGCGACAACTTTCTTGCCGCCCTTCTTGAAGTTACCCTTTTTCTTAGGCTTTCCTTACTTCTTGAAAATTGTGGTCTTATTGACCATCAACACTTAGTGCTCTTCCTTGATCTCCACTTCCGTAGACTTCAACATAGAGAAGAGATCTGGTAACGACTTATCCATGCGCTGCATGTTGTAGTTCATCACTTTAGTGGAGAATAACTTTTAGGAATTGGCCTCGGCGACTCGCAAACATACACGCCGGAGGCCACAATTCGCATTTTTATCCTCCACGCCATCGCCACTGCCCCGCCACCCCACTGCACTATTCCCGCCGGAGTTGCCCTCGTCGGCCACCGTTTTCCCTCCACCGCCTCCCCGAAGCACCGCAAACTGATTTCCCCCATCCTCCCCTGTCGCGGCTGCTCGTCGTCGCCGGAATCGCCCCTAGAGCCGCCGCATCAAGGTGGATCCCGCCTCCGGTTGGCACCGAAAGAAAGCTCGTCTCCGGCCACAGCGAGGACAACTTCGGTCAGGAAAATCCTTGGGAGGGGAAAGAGGCAGTGTAGATCGACCACTGGCGTCGAGTTGGTGGACGTGGCCGAGGTCTGTGGCCGAATTCCAACGAACTTTTCCCGGTGGAGGAGATGCTGGTTCGTGGATGTCCGATCATCGTGCAGCCACCAGGAGGGCGTTTGTCGGCAACAACTTTGCCGTCCGTCCTCTAGCCCGCCCGGTCGTCGAGTCCCCTTTTGGCCGGTGTAACTGCTCCGGTCGCGATCTGCCCCTCCGCTGCGCACAAGGTACTCGACCGAATTGCTCTATGATATTTGGGTTTGTTTTCGGCTTTTTTCATGACCAATAGTATTCAGATATAGATGAAGAGGTTGCGAGAGATGATTTTTGATGATTCTTCGTTCGAGGAGGAAGAAGAGGATTTGAAAATGGCTATGATTATGATTTTGAATGAAGATTTTCGGGCGTCGAGGAGGGATCTCAGTTCGGCGTGCATGGGTGGAGCTTTCGGTGTGCTTCAGAAGCGCTTTGGCATTATTCATGGACCTGTCGAGTATTGGAAACCAGAGGTCCTCTGGAATATCAGGACATGTTACATCATTTTTCATAACATGATCATCGAAGATGAGAGAGACATGGATAATGACTTTAGGTGTACATCTTAAATGGAGACCATGTTGTGCCTGAGCATGATCTATCCAAGATCGACCGGTTCCTCGCAATGCACCGAAGCATCGAGAATAAGGAGGCACATAATCAGCTACAAACTGGTCGTGTTGAGCATCTCTAGCGTCTCCACGACAATTAGTTGTGTTTGTTTTTATTGATTTGGTTGCAAACAAATTGAGTTATTACATTCAATTTGGTTTTAATATTCAACTATTGGATTTATTATACTTATTTGGGTTTGTAATAATGAATAATTTGATTTATTACACTTATTTTGGTTTGTGATAGTAATAGTTTTGTTCAAAAGTTTTGATTTGGAAAAAACAAAATTTTACTCTTCTAAACTTTTTAGGGATCAGTTCCACGGTGCTAAATTTGCTCCTCTAAAGAAAAAGGGGCAGTTTTCTCCTCTAAAGGAAAGGAAATGGGTTAGAGATGCTCTTAGTTGTGAAAAAATGTGGGTGCATCCAACTTGGTTGCTCAAGATGAGCAATCGCATTTTGAGAAATCTCATCATTGGAGTAGTTTTGCAATGTAATAAACTCTCAGTGAAGATAATAAAAAGGGAGAAAACGAGTGTGGGGCGATACATTTTAAACTTTTATTGGTACATACACCAATTACACATCTCCATATGCCCATCAGTCCATGCATCACAACAAGAATTACAGATACAACAACACTCCGTACTGTCACCCACCGGCGTGCGCGCGTGTTATCACTTATCAGACGTAGCACTCGTAGAGCTTGATATCCATCTCGATGCGGGTGTAGGTGGTGCCCTCGTAGGCGTCAAGCCTGATCGTCGTGACTCCGCGCGCCATGAAGAAGTCGCCGGTGCCTCCGACGACGGTAAGGTCACGCGTCTCCTCCTCCATCAGGTCGGCGCCCACGAGGTTGAGGGTCCCCTTGTACGCCGCGGAGTTGAACACGATGGAGAATCCGAACCACCCGTTGTAGCCGTCCTTCTTGTTGTAGAAGTAGAACCCCTGGCCGCGCGCGTCCGGCTCCTGCCCGGCCACGGGGAGCGCCTTCTCCGTCGTCATCGGGTCGTCGAACACCACCAGCATGCCGAAGAAGGTGCCGTTCTTCCAGTTCGACGTGCTCAGCGCCGTCGCATTGGTCGCCGCTGCCGACGTCGCGTTCGCCGTGTTGCCGCCGTCGTAGAGGATGTCGTGCCAGTAGAGCGTCATCTTCATGCACGGCTCGTCCTCGGCGCTCGAGACCAGCCTCCTGCGGCCGGCGGCGGCGGAGCCCGCCAGGCCGAGCAGGAGAGTCACGAGCACGACCTTGGAAGATGCCATGAGGCCTTGCACTGTTATCGATATCGATCAGTGCAGCTCACGGGCTCAGAAGCTAGCTGAAGAGCACTGTCGAGTGAGCAGCTCCGTTAACCGTGTGTTGTTGGTGTTGCTTTCCTTCTTGTGCTGGGGGTCAACTCATCAAGATGGTATTTATAGGGGCTGGATTGAGAGATTAGGCTAGCAGAGAATAATGCAAGAATAATAGGTTTAGTTTGGTTCACTGACAAGGCCGAGGAGTGAAATGAACGTAAGTGATCTTAATTATCTATGTTTGGTTCACCGACAAGGCCAAGAACTACTCTAGTTAATTATCCAATTGCCATAGGATTGCCTGCTTGCCCAGAAGAGTGAAGATCAATTGTCCATGGCTTGGTCGCTTTTGACAGTATTTTTCGAGACTATGTCGTTCTTTATATCTTCGTTAGTATGTAGACATGGCAACTAACTAAATACAATACAAGTGGAAACCGATTAAACAAGTAGGCGATAAATAGGTTTTGGTCTTAAGAGCTAGGGACGGCTCTGACCCATGGCGAACATGGACGGCCAAGGGCGGCCCACGCACCTAGGGGCCCATCCTTGATACCGTCCTGGCAATCTCTTCGTTGCTAATAGTGATTAACGATGACATGTAGTTTCACTCTGCTCCAATGGAAGACTAGAACAGATCGATACAGAACTGCACGGCCGGCCAGCCACGGTAGGGAAGAAATAGTTTATTACTTTGTCTTCTTTTTCTAGAATATATCCGTCTTCTTTTATTAGTATTTTTTTCCAAAAAAAAATATTATTTTTGTCTAGTTTAATAGTTCGTCCTTAGCATATTTGCCATTATTAGATTGAAGTTGTGCCTTTAAATCTATGGAAGTGAACTGTTAGAAACTACATAGAACAAAAAAAAAAGTTGTTTCTTAAGAAAGTCTAGATGTGCCGGACAATTTTCTTGTTTCAAGTTCTAGAGACGCATATGCTCAATTTTTGGAGTGTCCGACAATACTACTTGTTATATTTTGCTACCTTTTTAGTTTTTATAACGTAATCTAACATTGATTAAGTCATTAACAATTATTTATAGACATGTCAGACTAAACATATGTGGTTATAGGATAAATTTTAATATTTTTAAATGAAAAGAGACACATATATGGCTAAATACTTAGATATGTGTATGTATATGTTAGCCATAGGGGTCATGCATTGACTTCGCACTAGGGCGCTCCAAAATATAGAACCGGCCATGTTAAGAGCGCATGTGTTCTGTTTCTGTATCGAGTCACCATGAAGTAAGTGTACGTTAATAAGATAGTTAAGTTACAATAAAACTCATGTATGTGTATGTACATGCAATGTAAGCACTATGAGAAGTGTTGGAAAATTTCAAATGTTTATTTACTCTAGGATCTATTGTCCAAGAAAAAACTGGATATCGCGGAAGCATACTAGAATACGTAATAAAAATTTCTAAAAAAGTTAATGGAAATAATCAAAATTGCTAATTGGTTTGCTTCACTTTTGTAATGTAAGAAAATATCTTTATATTCACTTAATTTCTCTCTAACCATATTCAACGTGGTTGATAGTTTGCCTTGCTCCTTATTTTTAAACTTTTAATCTATTTGCAATAAATATTTTGTCATTATTTTTATATACATTTAAAACTTTTATAAAAGTATATAAGGAATGGTGAAGATTTTACCTCTCAAACTATCGAAATGAAGTTGGTTTTGACAACTAATTACACAAAGGGATGAGGCGGAGCTACAAATAAATAAATGGGCATGACAAGCTAAAGGGGAACACAACAAAATGCAACCCTGATCCAATGTTGTGTTCTAGGACAACTCGAAAAAATCCTAAACAAAGGACGAGAACCAAGTACTAGTTGTAAACCGGTACGGACCTTTGCAAGAGAAAAGGCGATCAGGAGGCGGCTCTTCTAAACCCATCTAGGGTTTCGTTCCCCTCGTCGGCGACGCCTAGGGTCCGTTCCTCCTCCATTGGCCTTAGGGCCTTGGAGGTGTGGCGGACCATGGCCTCTCGCCGGCGGGAGGGTTATCGTCCTTTGTTTAGGATTTTTTTCTAGTGTCTTTTTCAGGATGTTGAGGTGGCGGCTACGTTCTGAAGTCAGAATAAGGTCCTTCCCGTCCTAACCTCACTCCGGTGGTGCGTCTAGCGCCGACGGAGGGCATGTGGAGTCGTGTGTCCGACGGATCTTTTGAAATCCGGTCGTTTTTCGTATTCGTGTTGTTTGAAGTCAGTCTCTTCCGATCTATGGTTGTCATCTTCGGCGACGGTTGATGCTCTGGTGCGTTGGTCCTTTCGGGCCTTAGCACGACGACTTTCCGTATGTCTACTACAACAAGCTCTATTACGACAAGTTTTGTCCGGCTCCAGTGATGGAGGGGCGAGGACGACGGCGCGTCTTCAGCTCGTGCTAGTGTTCGTAGTCATCGCTAGGTGGTCCAATGACCTACTTGTAATTTTTATTACTTTTAAGACTCTTTGTACTGTTATTGATGATTATTAATAGATCGGTAAAATTTCGCAAAAAAAAAGATAAATTTAGAGCTAAAATATTTTAATTTTAAATATAGATTGCTAGAAAATAAAGAAATTACGTATGCTAGTGTCTTGTCTGGCTGCAGTTGCAGGGAAGGTAGGAGACGAGTCGTAATTCCCGTGGATGCGGTACTAGTGCGCTGGTCTTGGATACTTGGTCTATTGTGCTTGTGCAGTTGTGCTAAGGGCACGTAAAATGCGGTGACGTCAGCCTTTCCTTATGTTCGCCACGTTGGATTTTTGCTTAGTTGGAGGAGAGAGAAATAAGAGAGAGAGGGTTGTCTTCCCTTAGCTAAGGGATGATCTCTTAGCAATAAGAGAAGAGTATTTTTCTCCATTGTACCATATGCCTTCTCTTAGTCAACCATTTTTTTACTAAAAATAGTTAATTCTATTAATTGCTAGAGATAACAATAAGAGATAATGCATTGTACAAGTTATATATTGTGTCTTTTCTAAATGATGTGGAGAGCTAGCATTGTACATGCCCTAATGAACTGGGCTTTAGAATTTTGGCTATTTATCCACTGTAAGGGCTTGTTTGATTTATAGGAATTGCGTAGAAATTGTGTAGGATTTGAATCCTATGGGAATTTTTCCTATGTTAGTGTTTGATTCATAGAAACATATCCTATAGGAATTAATCCTATAGGAATCTTGTAGTGCAATTCCTATAGAAAAACAACATTAGGTCACACCTCATGAAAAAATTCCTTTGCCACATCAAACAAGATCCCTCTTCCTATAGGATTCATATTGTCATGACATATCAATCCTATGGTTTTCCTATTCCTATACTTTTCCTATCCTATGAATCAAACAAGCCCTAAGATTTTTTTCAAAAGTCTTGGACATACCACGACCAAGTTCGGCCCTTACATAGCTCCATCCCTGGAGGTAAGTATAAACGGGATTGGAACCATCAGAAACCGCTCACTCTCGCCCTTCGATGCTTGCCTGTACTATTTGCACATACATACACAAGAAATCCGTGCACACACAAATCGTCATATAACCCCTCTTGGCAACTTTTTATTGCGTTCACATTTTATAGGGAACTTTTAGAGTTTTCAGGTGCAGATTTTTTAGAGTTAGTTTTTTTTTGGATTTTTTTGCGGGTAAATTTTATTGTTAGTTTGCATAAGATCTTTAATATAGAAGGTGCTTTATTACTAGCATGGCCAGAGAAGTTGTTGTCCTTAACAAACTAGCCCAGCCCATGAGCTCATTACACAAGCCCTTACTCGAAACAAGAGGATGTATTGTTTTGTACTTCCTCCATACTAAAATATAAGATGTTTTAATATTTTTCTCAAACATATGTATCTAAAGGCTATTTAGTGTGTAAGTTCCCTCATTTTCATCCAATCATGTACAATAAAAAAGTCTAGATACATATATTTTGGAAAAAGACTAAAATATCTTATAATTTGAAACGCAGTAAGCAGCAGTCCAGACCGTAAGCACATATAGAATTGATGGAATGTTTATTTGGAATGAATCTACACTCTAAAACAAGTCTAGATACATTATCTTCACAAACCTAAAACATCTTATATTTTAAAACGGAGGAAGTACTTATTATAGATTTTACCTAAAAAATCAAAGTAAGTTAGTAGGGAGTATATTCTGAAGCCCATTGGTGGGTGCCTGTCTCGTGTCCGCGTACATGCGACGACGCGAGTCTGCAGTCCACAGAGCCGAGTGGTAGGAAGGCCTGATAGGTGGGCTGCTTCGGTGAGTTTGAGACTGACAGGCCCAAGCCTCCGCGCGGCCTGTCTTGCGCAGACGAGGGCAAACGAGCCGGCGCTGAAACGTCTAAACTGGGAATCCGGTGGCACCTGCCGGGATCCCCGTACCTGTATCCGTCTCATTTTCCTGCCCCGCGACCCGCCTCCAATTACATTTGCCGATACAGATTCTCACTATACCCGTCACCCGCCGGGTAAATGGGTCCCAAAGGGTATTTTTATGCCGCCAAAAAATGATAGAAATTACGCATTATTCATAATAGTTTTATAGCAAAATAGATAGACAACAACAAACAGTACATTTAGCAACAATACACTTACATGTGGGGTCCACTTATCATATGCGGTACGCGAGTATACGGGTTCGGGTTTGACGTCTTCATACCCGTCTTCATTAGATCCGGTGGGTATGATTTCTAACCACTAATTAGCTTCGTGGGTATTATTTTTTACCATACCCGCCTCATCACGGCCCGTCGGGTACACGGTATAGATACCCATTGCCATCCAACACGAGCCCCTTATGGGTAGTACGTTCCACCGTACTTCCTCGTGGCCCGTATCTGTCACGTTAACTTACAGATGAGCACGCAACGACCGACACGTTCATGTGCATGTCCCCCATGCACGTGCCTCGCGTGCACCATCAGCACCACGTGGTAAGAACACCATCTAACAGTTATCTGCATCTCAGACACGTCATGGCTCACGTACAGCGCACGAGCTCACACGAACCCGATCGAACCCTTCAGCGAGATCCAGAACACGGCACGTGATCTCGGAACAAAGGCAGACGCGAACAGAATGCGGGAACGGGCGCCGCCGCCGTTTGCCGTTGGCGTGGCGCGCTCGCCGGGGCTCCAGGGTACCACGTGGCGCCGACGGGCGCTCTT
The DNA here is from genome assembly GCA_916181665.1 of Avena sativa. NCBI lineage: Eukaryota > Viridiplantae > Streptophyta > Magnoliopsida > Poales > Poaceae > Avena > Avena sativa. The sequence goes on from OV702284.1 coordinate 386,923,241, forward strand.
GGAAGCCTACGTCGCTCCCTGCCGGCGCCGTCCACCCGCTCCGCAAGCAAGCGAGACACGGTTCATAAAAATGGGAAAAATATTAATCTCCAGCTAAGACGAGACGGCACAGAGCACCCGTTTCCGGTTCCGGATACCCCGGACCCGCCACGAACGCGTCGGAACAGCTCCATATAGACGCGGTGCCGGTGATCCAGGAAGCAGCCGGGCAGTCCGCGAACGCGTGTGTGTCTCCGAAGTCCGAAGACGGCACCCGGTCAACCCAAAGCGCAGCGAAGGCGGGCGCCACTCTCGGTTGCCTGACTCCTCGCGGTCGCGGCCCAAATCTCCGTGAGACAGGCGCGTGCGCGGTCGAGCCGACCGCCAAGCGGTGCCGCACGAGGCAAAACGACGCGGTCCGGCCCCCGCCCCGGCCCCTGCCGGCCGCGGAAAGCCGTGGACGACCGGATCGCTCGCCTCGCTGGACTGCGCCATCAGCGGACAGTCGGACGCAGCGAGCGGCCGGGGTCACCGCCCCCACAACCGACGGGGTCGATGGCGATCGCCGGCGGAGAACGCGCGCGGCCCCCCGGCAGTCCCGTGTCGACGTCTCGGGACCCCTATACGATCCAGAAGAAAACCAATGGATGCGGTGAACGGGGGTCGCGCCGCGCGTACGGACAATCGTGGATCTCATGCGCCTTCTGTCCGTCGGGTTCCATGACGCGAGGGGAGAAAGTTGGTTAGGTCTGGCCGTGTACGTGGAGCTAACGGGGCCAAGAACGTTCAACTTGGACGACGCTGTACGTATGGCCAGTGTTGTCGTATGTAAGCTTTCCTCTACGAACGGACGCAGCCACGCGCATTATTAATCGGGTGTCTCTAAGACACAGCTGACTGTGACATAGCTTATGTCACAGTCAGGTGACGTCATCACGAAATCAACAGGACAACTCCTCCGTCAAAACAGATCGCTTGGCACCCAGTTTTTGTTTTTGTCGTTGTTTGTTTGTTGGGCTTGTTCTTGTTGGACTTTTTCTTGTGCTTTCAAGTTTCTGGGCTAGATTCTGGGCTGGTGCAACTACAAACAGATCTGGGCTGGGCTGGTGCAACTACAAAAAGACAAAAACGACTTTAATATCTTAGACAGGACAAAAACCACTTTATTATGATCTAGAGAGGACAAAAACAAACAGGACAAAAACCACTTTATGATCTGGGCTGATCTAGACAAAGACAAAAAAAAACACAGTAAGAACCACCTCGCACATAACACGAGCAAATCCTACCAACTACCAGATCAGCTCCTACCTCCTACCAACTACCAGATCGAACTCTGCATCTCTCTTTCTCTTCCTCTTTCTCTTTCCCCTCTTCCTCCCCTATTCCCCATCAAGGATAAAACGAAGCACTATGTGCAAACAGATCTGAAACAATGGATTCATAGATGCAGAGGGTAGATTCTTCCAAGAAGCTTTTGATGGATTCAGGCCAATACACATACCAGGGTAAAAAATTCCATCAACCTGAGTTCCTTCCATCTTCCTCTATTCTCTGTCTGGCCTTTGTTGGAATTCATAAAGTAATCATGTAAAAACCTGAATCACACAAAAAAACTTGCATTAACAGATGTTCTTTTGTTTGCAGATTCAGAAATTTTTTGTGATGATATCATAGGAACTCAGGTTCAGAAATTTTCCTTCCTTACTTGTCAAACAATTGAGATGACATAAAAAACTCGTATAATATTTGCAATTTCTAAGCAAATATCTGCATGATCAACATGCCAATCATATGCCAGTAATCGAAATACATAAGTATACATTAAAAGAAAAAGACAGATATATTCAAGATTCTGGTCTAATGATATTTACCTTTTTCCATGCAGATACAAACTTCCAAGACACATATGTTCAAGAAACTGCAAATTGAAACAAGCAGAACTGATCAGGAAAAACAGCAAGACACATATCAGGTTTATAAAAAATTAACTTGAACTATTACCCTTTGGATTCTATCCTTTCTTGTTTTATAGCTGCTGTCACACTTTGGATCAATTTAGTAATAACAAAAAACATCCATAAACAGATAACAAAAACAATAACAAACCTCATAAAAACAACAAGTGATAACATTAAGCAGCACTTAAACATAGTCTTGAACAAAAACTTAGGAAATAAACATAGTCTTGAACATAATTATTACAGCATTGGAAGCACGGTCATAGTCCTTAACAGAGACAAACATATAAACTAGCAGCTGGTGTTGTGTTCAAACAGCACCATAACATAAGTGGTCTTCATGTTCCATCAGTCGCGAATTGGATCAACAGTTATCTCGAAACCAGTTGCTCTTGCATGGAACATGAAGAGAGCAACATGTCCTTCTTCAAAGTCATTTGACTGAGCAAACTCTTTCCAACCGTTACTGAAACGGATTCTTCCATTTGTTGATGTGTAGTAGTTTGCAAGCATGTTGTTACCATCAGGTATGCCATACACCAGAAGAACAGTTCCAGTTGGTGGTATGTCCAGCACTGATCCAATGAACTTTGGAATGTGCTACACCAAAAGAATGAACAAAATAGTCAAATCACACAGACAACAACAAATACACTACCAAACTCATCTACTTCCAGGAAATGTTCGGAACAGAAAAATGCAAAAAAGAACAACAATTTACCAATGCATTCTTGGATATGTCTGTTTTAGTAATTTGATGAACAAACACAGCTCCCATACCAATTCCATGCATGCCTACATACATGTTAATCCTTGCTGTCTCAGATGCTGTTGGTTCAATTCCTTTTGAAAACACAACAGCTTTAGCTTCACCATTGAAAGCGAATTCTTCTGGAAAAAAAATAAAGAAAATAAATGACCAATACATTACACTAGCAATTCTAAAAATAATATTGAATTACAAAATATCAGCACAAAAAAAGATAACTACCTTCTACCCTATCCTTCAGATAACCATTTTCATCAAGTGCCCTGATACGAAGAAAAGGTGGTGGGTTGTTCATGCTTAGCCTAATTTGCTCTCCATTTTTCATGTTGTAGTCATCCAGAAACTTCATGTACTCAGGACCACAAATTCTGGTCTTGTGAGTTTTTTTCACAAGATTGAAAGTGTACAGTTCTTTTCCTTGAGTTTCAACATACAGAACATCGCTAGTCACTGCATTGAAAACTTCCCTAGCATAACAAGGTACATTCTGTAGACAAATATGAAAGAAAACATGAATAAAATTACTACAATACAAATAATACAGAGAACTCCAACAAACACAGAATAAAACAATTACATAACAAGAACTTACCACATGATCTTTGAAGTTGCTGCGCAAGTGGATGTGGAAATAAGTTTTGGAGAGCTTCCTGTTGTTGCAGGCACTAGATTTGTGCCCACAAATCCCACACTTTTCCTATTATAAAAAAAGAAGTAAAATTAAAAATCACAGGCACTATTAGTTAAGCAACAACCTTATTTAGTTAAGCAACTAACAACAGTACATGCACTGCTTCATAAACTAGTAGAAGAAAATAAACAAGTGCACTTTTGACCAAGAATGTTAGATCTGTTATGACCAGAATAAGACATGTCTTATGCCCAGAATAAGACATGTACTACTTGATAAAAAACAGAATAACACATAGATCTACTTGGAAAATAAAACAATTATTTAGATCTTATTTAAATATAAACTTGTAATATAAAAAACAAGTTTCCTTCTGCCCAGATCTGTTATGCCCAGTACAAAAACTCTTATTGTAGTATCAGATGTACTAATGTGCATAACACTACTATGCCCAGTACTTGTCAGTTGATCTCTGTCAGAGGGAGCAATAAGGACAAACTAGAAACAAACAAAAAACACAAGTGTACTTTCCACCAAAAATGTGCCAGCACGTTGAACAGACAGAAAAACATAGAAAGAGACTTTCAACCAACAAAAAAAAGCATAAGGAGGGGACCTTCTTGTTCCTACCTGGCTTGAAGACATGGTAGGACCTCCCTTGTTCCTACCTCCTGTCACCAGCAAAAAGGAAAGAAGTACACCTGAGAGAGAGAGTGGTTGTTGAGGAAGAAGAAAGAAGAAAGATAGCTGTGAACTGTCGGCAAGGGAGAGAATAGCAGAGGACAAAGGATATATTTAGTCTGGGTGTGGTAGTAGTAAGTAGGTGGCATTTATTGCTGGTAGGTGAGGAGGTAACAAACAAGTAACTTACACCTACTAGTAATGTTCAATATTTACTACCAGAAATAATGTTCAATAATAACAAACAAGTACCTGCAAAGAAAAATAAAAACATCAACATAATTTTAAAATATTTAATTATCCATTACTGTTCATAATTTTTATCTTATCATTTTCTTGTTTCATGCATTTTATGTAGAATGTTACTTCAACAGCATATGGGCACATTCCAGTACATTCTTGTTATGAAGATGACTATTCTGTAAGTTGTGACAAATATGAACAAATAAAAAAATAATTTAAATTTTATCTTGTTCTCACTTGAATTCATATTATATTTCAGAATATGAAGTTAATGCAAGATAGCATGAACATGACTTTCACACAGATGATGTTGTCTGTTGAAGCCACCGGAAATTCTCAGGTAAAAAAAAATATAAATCAAAAGTCAATAAATTACATATTTACATGTAATTTTAGTTTTCACTTTACTTTATATTGTTTCAGAGTTACTTTGATGACAATAGCAGCTGGAATGTTGAACCAATGGGATCTGAGGTAAAAAAACAAAAAAATATAATAAACAAGCACAAAAACCACCAAATTAAAAAACTCTCATGTATTTTTTAAATTTTGCATGTAGAACAAGACTTTTATGATTACTGGAAGAGATGGAAGTTCACAGACACTGTTCCTTGATGAAGATGGAGAGCCAGAACAACAGCCTCAGTTTGGAGATCATGATGAACTAGATGAAGATGAACAAGAACAACAAGATAACGATGAACAGCAAAATCAGCTGAGAGATGATGATGCAGTTCAAGACAACGAAACAGATAGATTTTACAACTGGCAGTGGGATGATGATTATGGACAACACAGTAATAAATCTCCTAATAAGGAAACAAACAATGCCGAACCGCTCAACATCTCAGACGACGATAAAGATAAATATACAGCAACAGAAATGGAAATGCCTGAAGGTGTAGAACAGTTAACTCCTGAAGATATTCGTCTCTTCCTTGAAAGTGAAAGCGTTACAGCAGCTCGTACTGGCAGTCAAGAAGCAATTGGTCACCATGTTCCTTATATAAACATGATATTTGACACGGAAGAAGAAGCTTACAAATTCTACAATGAATATGCTTCGATCTGTGGATTCTCTGTTAGAAGAGCAAGCAACTACAAGGGCAAGAATACAGGAGATGAAATTGGCTCAAGGCGAACTTACACGTGCCACAAGTTTGGAAAAGTTGTTGCTCCTGATGTTTTAGAGAATAGAAAATTGAGAAGGCAGGAGAGGGATCAAGCAAGGACTGGAAAAGCTCCAGCTGATAACAGCAAAAAAAGAAAAAGAAATGTCACTGAAGTTACTGGATGCAAAGCCAAAATGGTTGTTTCTTTGAAAGACACAAAGTGGCAGATTACAAACTTGGAACTACACCACAATCATGAGTTATGCCCAGCAGATGAAAGCAAGTTCCTACATTCTCATAAAAATATGACAACCCAAGAGAAACTGTTCATCCGGACTTTCACATCTGTGAAGTTGGCAACGAGAAAAATTATGGCAATCCTTACTTACTTGAGAGGAGGAAAACCAAAGAATGTTCCATACACAAAAAAAGACGTGAGCAATGTTATGACAGCAATAAGGCAAGAAGACAATAGGAATGATATGATGAAGGTGCTTGATTATTTTAGGCAAAGGAAGGACGAGGATCCTAGATTCCATTATGAATTTGAGCTAGGTGAGGGCAATAAAGTTCTATGCATATTCTGGGCAGATGGTTTTTCAAGGCAAATGTATGAGTTGTATGGTGATGTTATAAGTTTTGACACCACATTCAAAACAAACAAATACAATCTTCCATTTGCACCATTTGTTGGTGTTACTGGTCATGGTCATAACTGTTTGTTTGGATGCGCGATAATAAACAACGAACAAGGAGAAACTTTCAAGTGGTTGTTTCGCGCATTCAAACGTTGCCACGGAGGAAAAGATCCACTTACAATTATAACAGATCAAGACATGGCTATTAAGAATGGAATAGATGCAGTTTTCCCCAATACTTGTCATCGGAACTGTTTTTTCCATGTAAAGAAAAAAGCTGAAGAGAAGTGTGGAGGCAGCTTTGGTAGGATACCAAACTTCCATATTGACTTCACTGATATCCTACGCAACTCTCTGACTGTTGCTGAATTTGAGGCTCTGTGGCCGGAAATGATTGACAGATATAATGTTGGACACCTAAAGTACTTGAGAATAATGTGGGAAAACAGGACTAGATTTGTCCCTGTATATTTCAAAAGGAACTTCTGTCCTTTTGTTCACTCAACAGCTAGAAGTGAAGGCACAAATGCAATATTCAAAGATAATGTGGGTTCTACATTCAGTGTTATAAGCTTCTTGGGTGAGTACCAAAAGATAGCAGAAAACATAGAAGAATTGGAAAAGGAACAAGATACAGTAACAAGGACAACAGAACCTAGCTTTTGCTTGCACAGTGAGCTTGAGTTACAAGCAAGCCGCATGTACAACAGAAAAATATTCTACAGGTTTCAAAAACAAATAAAGTTTTCAGCAAAACTCCATGTTGATGAGGTTGAACGATTTGTGAGATATGAGGTCTACAAAACAGCTATGCTTCAAATGCAAGAGATCAGACCGCGCAGATATATTGTGTCTGTTAATCTTGCAACACAAGATTTTGTATGCATCTGTTGCAAGTTTGACAAAGATGGTATTGTCTGTGCCCATATTTTGAGAGTTCTTGTTCATCTAAACATATCAGAGTTACCAGAAAAATACTACATAAGCAGGTGGAGGCCAAAGGAAAGAAAGTACTTGAGGGACAGCAAATTCAATATTCCTATTGATCTCACAACAAGCAACAAACATTTGAGATACAGTGTGCTTTCTAGGAGACTAACCAACCTCGCATCAGAAGGTTCAGAAACTGTTCGAAAGTACTTGTTTCTGACACAAGAGATCAAAAGGATAGAAGAGAAATTAGATGAGATGACCATAGAGGATGAATCTGAGGAAAACAAAAAAAGAAGTAAAGGCAAACAACCAGTAATAAGGCAACAACAAGATGATGGTTATAGTGATTTCCTACAGGATCCAGATGTAGCACCTTCGAAAGGTCGTCCAGAAAGTACTAAGAGACAGAAAACATTTATGGAGGAGTTGTTTTCGAGAAACAAGATAACATGCAGTCACTGTGGATCAAATGCACACAACATTGCTACATGCACAAACAAGCATTTACCAAAAACAACTCCTCAGAAAAAAAATACAAAAAGCAAAAACAAAACAAATGGTATATTTAACACAAAAATAATACCATTCTTTTCTAGTAGTATCAATAATGTCCAATCATAAAAGTTATCTAATTTGTTGATTTTCTTAATTATGTTTTTCAGCTGCTACTCCTCAATCAACAAAGGGAACAAGGAAGCCAAGAACAGCTAGTGATCAAGCAAAAAAAGAAGCAACTCCAAACAACAATCTCCAAAATGTGGATCTCTGTGATCATTATGTCTGTACTTAACAATTTTGTAATCTTGGGATGGTTGGATAATTTATAAAACAAGATTGACAGTTATAAAATGATTGAATGCAGATCGTTTTTTATATTTACCTTGTACATTTGCTTCAAGTTCCATCCATTAGATTTGATACTGAAAAATTGCTGGTTCTGTACTGTACCTGCTGTCATGTTATATAAAAATAACAATAAAAAAACTGAAACACTAAAACCAAAACAAAAACATGAAGAAAAAAAGCTGAAGATATAATTACTACTTGAACATACCTTGTACTAATTTCCATGCTCTTGGTAATAACATCAATATTAAAATCCATAATTTCTCAATAGAACACATTCAGAAAAAATACAAACAAAAACATTCATGTGCATTTTTTTAAAAAAAAATCACGTATATGAAAGTATATTCTGAATATCCACTTCATATAAAAGAAAACACGCAAGGCAAAACTTACAACACATACAACTTAACAAAGTTTCAAACACACGAAAAACAGATCAGAAAAAAACAGTAATTGATGAACAGAAACAACAACAACTATAACAACTTTTTTGCTTCTTTGCACAGTGAAGTGACACGCTAAACAGATCAACATTTCTTCCAATGTGAGTGAGAGGTTGGTCTTCTTTCGTTGTTCCGTTGATGCAATCTAGTTTCTTATCTTGTGATAATCACCTTATGTATCTGTTAAACAAATACATTGAACATAGAAAAATAAATTTTAATGCAAGAATAATATATTTGATTTATATACATCACAAAAAAATAAAAATGTTTCTGCATTACCTTAATGTTTGAATTCTGTAGCTAAAAGTCTTGCTTCATACTTGTCATTGTGATCACTCAAAAGAATATCATGCGCATATCTGATTCGAAACGTAGGGATATCGATGTATGAAAAAGCACACTGAGCTGGGTTTCTTGGAATGTATAATTCCATGTACTTCATACAATAAATCCCACAATCATTTCTGTTGGTAACAGAATCAACCAAAACAAAACAGAAATTAAAATTGTGACAAAACAGTAATAAAATTTTAAAAATAAAATAAAATATACATAACAAAGTTACCCGGGATTTTGCTTTGGAACATTAGGATATGCTGTTCCAAAATTCTCAAACAACACTTTTTTGAGACCTGCATCATTCCATGTGTTCCTGAAATTTTTAATCTGTTTTATATTGGACATTAGTTACTTCTCTTCTCATTTATAAAAATACAGCAACAAGAATTACACAAAATTAGAAAACATAAAAAATATTTACCATCAAACATGCTATTTTCTTATGGTAGCTACTGTCTTTGCCATACCATGAATCAAGAAAAATGAAGTTTCGGTACTTCATATCAACCAAAAAGATAAACCAATGATCATCGAAGACTGAAGGAAAATATAGCTGTTATGACAAAAATAACAATTAATATTTGTCTTTTCTCAATTAAATTATTACTTTAAAAGAACATTTTTAACTTTACAAAAAATCAATACCCCATCTGATAGATGCAATTGCCTGGCTTTATTGGCACCACAAAGTGATTCAATGGCTCTCTTCTTCATGAAAGCTTTTGCATCTTCATTCTTCCATTTCTCAAGAAAGTAATCCTGTTTAGAGTACAACAAAATAATCAATAGTCAAATCATTAATTTATTATCCAAATACAGTTATGTAAAACACCATAACAATAAGTTATCAAAAACATTAGGAAATCACAAAAACAAGCAAAAAAATTACAGATATAGTGTTGAAGAAGAAGTGTTTCTGTGTAAATCTTGGATGGTTATCTCTGAAAAGTTTCTGGCAGAAAGCATTCATAAGCCAAGCCTCTACCTTCCCATTAATTTTCATTGAACTCCCTAGCTGCTCCATTGTAACTCTAACATTGTCTATGCAGACAGCCCAATCACTTTTTATGCATGTTCAAAAAAATAACAAATATTAAACAACCAAAAAATATTCAATATGTTGAGCACAAAAATAAAAAGCATATTACAAAGCAGTAGGTTAAAAATTATCTCACGTTTTGTGTTCTGGATCATCACACAATGTTGTGACAGCTTCCCATATTTTCTGCTCTATTGGTTGTACTGATAGATTAACTGATGGATTCACATCAAAAGGTGAACTAAGATATCTACTTCTTTGAGGGATTCGTTGAGGTAACAAATTTTCTTTGCCATTACTAGTGTTAGAACTTCCAAGTGACAAACTAGTGTTAAAGGTGATCTGTTTCTTCATTCATGTTGTTGCTATTGTATCTGAAAGATTTTTCTCCAAGCACTTGAACATCAGGAGATGAAACCTGCAAAACATAAAAATTAACAATTAAAATTACTTGGGATGAATTATATTATCAAATTTTCTTTAAAACTTACATCAACAAAGTTGTTCAACGGTTCTCTTATAGGTGATTTGTTCTTTGAATTTGATTGACTATAGTCTTCACTGCTGCCTTCAAAAAGTCTCCGTCCAACAATTAGAGCTTTGCCATAACTCTGAAAACAAAGGATACAACACTTTTGAAAAAAAGTACATATTATATTAACTTAAACAGAAAAACTTTAGAAACCTGTAAAACTTACTGATTTTGCTTGATCGCTGCTGCTAGATTTCTTAAATTTTGTGTGACTTTGTGTTTGGATTGTTACTTCTGGGGATACCTAAAAATAAACAAAAAGAAAAACATATAAACAGCAAGAATATAAAAGACCATACTAACAACAAGTAAAAAAAACTCCATCAGAAAATAGCATAGAGAACAACTTACAAGATCTACAAAATCTTTAGTGTGTGTGATTGCTCTTGGTTGTGAAAATGTAAGACCAGTATGGCTTGGTTCTCTTTGGGCGCATTGTATTGTTGTTTCATATTCATTGTTATTGGTCTCCTTGATATTACAAATATAAGAACAAAAAAACAATTAATATAGTTATAGCAAAACAAGAATAATTGCAAAAACTAATAACACAAGATACATGTTTGGAGTACTTACAGTATTGAATATGTCATTTGAAAAATTGCTGTTTTTGTATCTGTTTGGACTTGAATTCAATTTTGAATGTTCTTTGCTTCGACAATCAATCTCTAATTCCTTGCACATTGAAATTGCCAACTATAAAACAGAATATAAACAATCAGTAAATAAAAAAAACACAAAACACAATCTAACAATTATATAATACTGATTTCAAAATAAAACACAAAGTCATAATTGTATACTGTACCTCACACTTTTCATTGTATGAGAAATCATCCATCTCTAGTGGCCTATAAAATTCAGGTTCTTCAATAGTTTTGCCGTTATCATCAACACAATCCATGAGACGGAATGAAGGCGTTCCTTCATCTTTGAAAAAATATTTACTTCTTGCAAGCTGAAGATGCTCACTTCTCTTCATTTGAACAATCTCTTTAAATATGAAAAATGAAAAAAATAAGATAATAACCATCAGCAAATAAAAATTATTTCAGTTTATAAAATAAGAATTATAACTTGAGATAATTTATACTTATACCAACTATTTTAGTTTCTGTTGTTGCAGCATCTTTGTTTGGCAAATCTTGATCCAATACTATTTTAGGCTGATTTTTATCCTACACAAAAAGTAAAATGATTTATAATTCTTCATATCAATCAAGTAGAATCCAAACAACCATTAATATTGCTTTTACCTGGTTCATAAGTTGTTCATCTAAACAACATATCCCCTTCGTTTCAACCTTATTCGGAATAGTTATCATTTCATTCACAACAGCTGAGTGGAAACCACGAAAATTTACATTATCTTCTTCAATACATTTTATATTGAGATCCATAAGAGTATCAGTAACTACAAAAAAACAAAGAAATAATTAAATAACACCAGAAACATAATTATAAAACAAAAAAAATTAGCAAAGACAAAATTACAAAAATAATTTACCTTCTTTTGTTTGATCCTTATTTTCCACTAGAACTTGCACTTCAGAACATATATGGACAATTTCTTTTGCTTTCTGTGAGAAAACATTTGTAGGGACCATATGATTAAGGCTTGCCGATTGGATACCCTGAGATAATGAATCATGTATTCCTTTATTATCCTGTTTTTAAAAAATTGAACACATCAATTAATTCCTTCAAAAAATATTAACACACACAAGTGTAAAAAAAAATACCATAAAACACAGAAGAATTTCAATTATACCTGACCAACTGCAGATTGCATAAGTCCAACATCGTTGTTCTCTGGTATTCTCTGACCAATTGCAGATTCAACTGCATTTTGTGAACTGCATTTCTCTTCCGTCCTTCTTCTTTTCCTTTGAATTAAAGCATCATCTGTTTGCAATTTAAATTGAATATAAGCAAAATAAAAAATGTCCTTACTTTCAACTTATAATGATTTGTAATTTAATGTAATAAAACAGGAACAAAAAAATCAGTACTGTCACATCATATAATTTCTCAAAACTTCCAGTAAAACACATCCTCTGTTTTGAAAAGAACAGAATCTAATTATTATATAATTATCTATTATTTCAAATATTCAAACAATATTCAAACAGAAGAAATAAAAAATATTCAAACAATTAAAACACTTACTATCACACTCATCTTCTTCTTCTTCATGCAATTTTACTGTGCTGCCAGAATTGAATGCAGTTTTGTAAGAAGTATCACGAGAACTAGATAATTTCAAAGTGTCTTCTGATGTGTTCTGCTTGGTCAAAAAAGCTTCAACTACTTGCACAACAAGATCTTTCACTTTCAAACAAATTCTTGTTTCCTCATCTTTCATCACATTTGCATAGCATGAAGCTATGTTGTCCTTTATCTAGTAGCAAGAAATAAAAAACAATAGAAACAATTAGTACAAAAAAACACACAAACATCATATATAATAATGCTCTAAAAATGTAAAATCTATAATTATGATACCTTCAAACCAACAACATCACCAATAGCTCTTTCAATTGCCTGTTTGAGATTTGCATCATCTGTTGCTTCTGCCTTGTTCAAATTAGCAATACTCAAGCAGTAACAAGTTTCAGAGAAATCCTTTACCTACCAACAGAAAACAAAAAGAAGAAGCTATTATATGCCCTAAAATATATGACCTAAATTCTTTACATACCAACATAAAACAAAAATCCTTTACCTACCAACAGTAACAATGATCAAATTAGCATTACTGAAGCAGTAACAAGTTTCAGAAACAAATAACAAAAAATCAATAATATGTAAAACTTACTGGATAAGCCCCATATTTTCCATTAGTATCCATATACATATCACTGAAAACTTTGATAAGCTTTCCTTTCCAGACTCTTATTCTTGGTAATGTTGTTGGCATATGGATTGGACAAAAGTCAATGAAGTCAAGACACCGAACCTGTTCAAAACATCAAAACATAATTAAATTACCAAAAAAACAAGAAATCAGAAATTTAAAAAATTACAATACATAAACAATAAATTTAAAACTTCAGATATTACTTACAGCCAAGTGATAAATGCAACCACCTAAAGTCAGAGTCAATTGATTTCCTTTTGTTGATTCTTTCAGATACTTCTTGATGTATATCATTGTCCATTCGTGAATAAACTTGGACCAGTTTCTATCTTTAATTAGATCAACAACAACTAAAGAACCCATGTATTTAGTACTGATCTTTGTACTTGAGTTTGGGCAGAACAAGGTTCCTAGTGACACTGCCATGAAACAACGACAAAAAACAGCATCTGGTAGAATTTCCTTTGCTAAGATCTTTTTGCCAAAGAACTTTATTGATGGAACATCAGACAAACCAAAGAGCTCAAGAAATTCAGCTTTCCCCGCTATTTCATCGCAGTCAACAGAGAGATGACCTTCTGGAGTACCAAAAGTTTCAGTGACAGACTGAGGAGACAACTTGATTGATTTCGAGCCAATTCTTATTTCTTCTTCTTCAGTGGACACATTGTCTGCTATCCATTTGACAAAACACCTCGGAATGGAGCAGTCATCTAGTTGGAGTACTTCTTCAAATCCCATCCATTTAACAAGCTTCACATACTGTTCACAAGAACGAATCCTCTGGAGCACTTGGAATAGGAATGTAATGCTGCATCTGCTATATGCTTTGCGCTCATCATCACCCTCTTCACCGTTAGCTTCATTTTTTGTTTAACTGTCCTCTGCTAAAAAAGGTAATATAATTAATATAAACCTTACAAATGACAAAACACATTGAACACACAAAAGAGAACACAACACTTGAATTCAAAAACAAATGTAACTAACCTTCCTCTTAAATTTTTTAGCACTTTTGCGTCTCTCTGTTTTCTGCACACTTCTAATAATCTACAGGAAGAAAAACAAAAAAAAAACTAAAATAAACACAACATTAACATACTCCTTAGTATAAGAATTATTGATATTCGTAAAACACAAAAATACACATAATGAATAACTAAAAACAAAATCACAAACCAGTCTCAGAAGTTCTTCTGGTGTGTCATTAGCACTGAGAGAAATATCCTTGTCATTCAATTTAACTTGTTCATGTGCAACATCTGTGTTATACCCATCTTGTTCCATCTTCCCTATACAATTAAAACTTGTTCCTGTTATAATGCATTTACAATACAGCAATACAAATATGCTCTTACACAAACACAAACACAACCAATATTCTTACAGAAACACTATCACAACCAAATATTCTTACACAAAACACAGTCAATATACTTACATATAATAATTTAGGATACAGCAAGCAACTTATGTACACAAAAATAAAAATCAATCAGGCATACCTGCAACAATGATAAAAATTTATTCCAATAACATGACTAACATTTGAACTGGATACTGTATCCTCCAATCAGTTAAAATTCTATATCCTGCAATCAGTTCAAAATGGCCTACATTTTCATAATTATATAACAACCTTATTGAACCGCACAAATATCTCAAAACAACTGAACCTACAAATGAACTAAAACAGCCATATATCCTCATAACCATGTATGTCAATAACACAAAAAAATGATATAATATAACATAACTTGCTTGCTGCAAATCTTTTTTCAACACAAATCACACACAAAAAGCATTCTGCAACATATAAACACCATGTAAATCAAATCAAACAAAAACAAAAATCTACCAACAAAACAGATCTGACAGTAACATCTTAAAATAGAAACATGTTCAGATTTGATCATGTCATAAAAATAACATTCATGTTCAGATTGAGGTTCAGTTTGGAGCATGTCATAAATCAAATCAAACACAACAAAATTCTACCATCAATAGAAACATGTTCAGATTCAGGTACAGCTTCACATGCAAAAATGTTTCAGGTTCAGGTTCGAGCATGTCATACATGAGATTCAGGTTCAGTGATGCTTGTACCTTATTCTGGCAGACAAATGGAGGGCAGCTTTGCTCGAAACTTTGCAGATCCTAGACAGAAAACACAGCTCAACCTCAACAAATCACTTCCGCTACAGCTGCTTCAGAACAAAATGAAACATGCTTGCTCAAAAGCTTGTTCCTCAAATGCCAAATTAAGAACAAAACACAGCAAAATCCAGCCCAACGCTTGTATGTACTACCTTGTCCAGATCTCCGCCGTGTCGAAAGCTCCGCCGCGTCCACGGCGCACCTCCGCGTCCACGGCGCACCTCCGCGAGTCAGAGCTCTCTGCCGAACCGAGCGCTCCCTCGCACTGACCGCTTCGCCGGACGCAGCGCCGCCGTGCTCCGGGAGCAGCTCCGCCGTGCTCACAATCTCCTACCCACCATTCCCCTGCGAGCAACGGCTCCCCCTTTTCCTCCACCACCGATTCTCCAGGACCACTGTTCAAACTAATATCTCTTCCAGCTCTTCTAGAAAAGTCACGTACGGCGAGGGAAAAGGAAACAGACAAATTAATTGGGTGATAACGGCAAAGTAAAACTGGACCCACTTGACATTGACTGAGCAGGGTACAAAATTGTGTATGTGTATTTGATTCTTATGTACAGCATAGTAACTTTGCCAACATAATTTAAAATATAGTATTGTTACAAAATCTCTCACAGTTTAAATTATACATAAATATAACAAATATAAAATTGTTAAATTGTTTTCCTTAATTTTATTGTTTAAATTATTAAATTATTTTTCTTAAGATGTTAGTTATTATTACATTCAACTTAAGATGAATACCAACAAAGGTTATATAGTCAATATTTGTCTTATTAATTATTTATAGTTGCATCTCAACATCCAAGTAACTCACAATATTAAAAAAATAAAACAATAAATTTAACATGCTAGTTGCATCTCTGCATGCAACAGAAAAAATACAAAAAAATTTAAAAATATTCCAACATGCAACTCAAAACCATCATCACATATGTAACAACAAAAAATTGAAGTAAACATGCCAGTTGCATCTCCACATGCAACTGAAACTATTTAAAATTTAAAAAATTCCTAGTTGCATGCCAACATTCAAGTCAAACCCATCATCACAAAAAATAAAACAAGAAAAATATTCAAATTAAAACATTCCAGTTGCATCTCCACATGCAACTGAAACTATTTAAAAATTTAAAAATTCCTAGTTTCATGCCAACATGCAACTCAAAACCATCATCACATATGTAACAACAAAAATTGAAGTAAACATGCCAGTTGCATCTCCACATGCAACTGAAACTATTTAAAAATTTAAAAATTCCTAGTTGCATGCCAACATGCAACTCAAAACCATCATCACATATGTAACAACAAAAAATTGAAGTAAACATGCCAGTTGCATCTCCACATGCAACTGAAACTATTTAAAATTTAAAAAATTCCTAGTTGCATGCCAACATTCAAGTCAAACCCATCATCACAAAAAATAAAACAAGAAAAATATTCAAATTAAAACATTCCAGTTGCATCTCCACATGCAACTGAAACTATTTAAAAATTTAAAAATTCCTAGTTTCATGCCAACATTCAAGTCAAAACCATCATCACATATGTAACAACAAAAAATTGAAGTAAACATGCCAGTTGCATCTCCACATGCAACTGAAACTATTTAAAAATTTAAAAATTCCTAGTTGCATGCCAACATGCAACTCAAAACCATCATCACATATGTAACAACAAAAAATTGAAGTAAACATGCCAGTTGCATCTCCACATGCAACTGAAACTATTTAAAATTTAAAAAATTCCTAGTTGCATGCCAACATTCAAGTCAAACCCATCATCACAAAAAATAAAACAAGAAAAATATTCAAATTAAAACATTCCAGTTGCATCTCCACATGCAACTGAAAACTATTTAAAAATTTAAAAATTCCTAGTTTCATGCCAACATTCAAGTCAAAACCATCATCACATATGTAACAACAAAAAATTGAAGTAAACATGCCAGTTGCATCTCCACATGCAACTGAAACTATTTAAAATTTAAAAAATTCCTAGTTGCATGCCAACATTCAAGTCAAACCCATCATCACAAAAAATAAAACAAGAAAAATATTCAAATTAAAACATTCCAGTTGCATCTCCACATGCAACTGAAACTATTTAAAAATTTAAAAATTCCTAGTTTCATGCCAACATGCAACTCAAAACCATCATCACATATGTAACAACAAAAAATTGAAGTAAACATTCCAGTTGCATCTCCACATGAAACTGAAAACTATTTAAAAATTTAAAAATTCCTAGTTTCATGCCAACATTCAAGTCAAAACCATCATCACATATGTAACAACAAAAAATTGAAGTAAACATGCCAGTTGCATCTCCACATGCAACTGAAACTATTTAAAAATTTAAAAATTCCTAGTTGCATGCCAACATTCAAGTCAAACCCATCATCACATATGTAACAACAAAAAATTGAAGTAAACATGCCAGTTGCATCTCCACATGCAACTGAAACTATTTAAAATTTAAAAAATTCCTAGTTGCATGCCAACATTCAAGTCAAACCCATCATCACAAAAAATAAAACAAGAAAAATATTCAAATTAAAACATTCCAGTTGCATCTCCACATGCAACTGAAAACTATTTAAAAATTTAAAAATTCCTAGTTTCATGCCAACATTCAAGTCAAACCCATCATCACATATGTAACAACAAAAAATTGAAGTAAACATGCCAGTTGCATCTCCACATGCAACTGAAACTATTTAAAATTTAAAAAATTCCTAGTTGCATGCCAACATGCAAGTCAAAACCATCATCACAAAATTAAAACAAGAAAAATATTCAAATTAAAACATTCCAGTTGCATCTCCACATGCAACTGAAAATATTTAAAAATTTAAAAAACACTAGTTTCATGCCAACATGCAAGTCAAACCCATCATCACAAAAATAAAGCAAAGAAATATTCAAATTAAAACATTCCAATTGCATCTCCACATGCAATTCAAATTATTAAAAAATTTAAAAATCCCTAATTGCATGCCAACATGCAAGTTAAACCATCATCACATATATAACAAGAAAAATATTCAAAGTAAACATGCCAGTTGCACCTACGCACGCAAAAATCAAATTATTAAAACAAATCAAAATCCATAGTTTCATGCCAACATGCAAGTCAAACCGATCATCACAAAATTAAAACAACAAAATATTCAAATAAAAATATTCCAGTTGCATCTCAACATGCAACTCAACAAAAGCCAACACTTATAAAACAAAAAATATTCATTTTAACATGCTAGTTGCATCTCCATATAAATCAACAAAAATTAAAGTTAATAAGCCAGTTGAATCTCCAAATGCAACTCAAACTATTAAAAAATTTAAAAATTCCTAGTTGCATGTCAACATGCAAGTTAAACCATCCTCACAAATAATATTCAAAGTAAACATGCCATTTGCATGTCCACATGCAACTGAAATTATTAAAAAATTTAAAAATCCCAAGTTGCATGCCAACATGCAAGTTAAACCAATCAAATTAAAACATTCCAGTTGCATCTCCACATGCAACTGAAACTATTTAAAAATTTAAAAATTCCTAGTTGCATGCCAAAATGCAAGTCAAACCATCATCACATATATAACAACAAAAATTGAAGTAAACATGCCAGTTGCATCTCCACATGCAACTCCACAAAAGCCACAAAGTATCACAATAAATAAATAAAAATATCAATTAATAAAATTTCTCAATTACATAAGAAAGTATTAAATAATTATTTAAAAAATAAAATAAAAAAATAAAAATATCACTAGTAATTTAGGAACATATTCTACTATGCTTCGCTCTTGTATAATTCGAGTACCAGGAATCCTTATTTTATATCAACTATAACATGGATAAGATCATTTATTTTTAAATTTGCATCACTAGTAAAAGCTCCCCAATTATAATTGAACCTAATACAATCATCAAATAATTTGTATGATCCAGGTATAGCTCTGTCACCCCACACATAACGTGCTTCACCTCGATTTGGGATTTCATCTGCATTAGGGAAAACCTCAATAGGTACTTCCTACATAAAGAAAGAATATAAAAAAATAATTATTTACATAATAAATTATGTGAACATAATAAACAAATACAACAAAATAAAATTACTAACCAAGCGAAATATATCACTAGCATCAAGCCTATAAACATAGAACTTAGGAATGATGTCATCACCCACAGACTCCATCTTCACGACTTGCATTGTAGCAACAATTCCATTCATTTCGTTTTGTGTAACATCGTTTATATCATCAAAATATGTGTTGAACAAATATGACTCACATCACACGACCTCCTTGCATTGCTCATATCTTTGTAGTAAACTTGAGCCTCTACAGAACACTAAAAATACAACTATTCCTTAACCAACCTCTACAAAAGAGCAACTTGATCCTTTACTCTGCCGTTCCAACACAAACCATACGATATATATAGGACCCAATAGAACACTAAAAATAATACACACCAAAAATAGAATTAAACCACAACCATAAGAATTTCTCGCATCAGTCGATAAACAACCAGAACCACACAACTATATTTAGTCTTCCCTATAAAAAGAAAATCAGCTAATAAAATAAAAAAAATTAACAACTAAACCAACTGATTCCTGCTACGTTATGTAAACAAAACAAAACAAAAAACAGCAAAATAAAAACACAAAACGCGACCCAACACAATAACCAAAACAGCTAACTCTGGCCCAATAGCAAAACCAGACTACAGCAAACGCACATGGGCTTGGCCCGTCAAACAAACCAACAACACCAACGATCAAAACACGAGCGCGACGACGCGCTACCACGCGTGACGAGCGAACTTTCAGCTACCAGCGAACCTACTCCAGCTAACACGAGCGCGAATCTTGAAGCAACAATCCAACGGCAATAAACCTAGCTGTGACATAGCTTATGTCACAGCTAGCTGTGACATAGCAATTCCGTTATTAATCTGCAAAACTTGGCTGCTTGCTAGTAGAAAGCACAATTAAGAAGCAATATTATTAGCGTCCCTTTTGGATCTACCTAGAAGAACGCTGATAATAATAATGCACCCCTTGATTGATTGAGATTTGAGAACACGACAAGACCAATAGATATGAGATGAGCTTTCACTTAGGTTGTCGAGATTCACATACAGATAGCTGCTTTTTTTTTTCTTGAAGAGACGCATGATCGATCTGTGTTGTACATTCTCTCGTGTGTTGTAGAAAAAGAAAAAAACAATTTAGATAGTACGAGAAGATCCTCAATTCGTGAATACAACCTTCTTGTGAGTTGTGGATTTCCATGTATTCTTTGGAAATTCTAGCTCTCTCTCTCTCTCTCTTCATTTTATAGAAGACATAATTGTTGCTATCTATTCTATGGTGTATTCTAAAAAGGAAAACTATTGAGAACTGAAAAGTTATCAAATTAAGGGGTATAACCTCCTAACGGACTTTCACAAAGCTTCCAAACATAACAAACTTAAAATAAAAAATATATTATATGGCCTAAGCAGAAGATCAATGGCTTTACTGTTGCCAAGTATCCGGTCTTCGTTGACACAGGACCATAAAAAATAAGGAGCGACCAGGAGCTCTCCTACTATCACCGCCCTCTAGTTCGCTCCTTCCTCCAGCCCCTCCTCGCCGCCGGAGGACCAATGGCTTTACTGTTGCTAAGTGGCCGTTGGCTCAGCAATGGGGGCAACCAGAGTGATTTTAGTTCGTTGATTCTCTTTGAGTAATGGTTTTTTTTTTGAACGAGGAGTAATGGGTTTTGAGATTAGATGTAAGAAATTCTAGCTCTGGAAATCATCATTTATACCCATCAAGGGTTGTTCTTACTTGATCTTCGTTCTTGGAAGACAATGGAATTGCTCAGGAATGCTCTCACGGTGAAAACTCATGATCTGGCTTTAAGTAGTTTGATGTCCCAAAGGGCATCCCCATTTCAGACAACATAGGTAATCGTGTGGTTGACCGCTTTGGAATGCAATATGGTTTTCATGTTCATGTCTTTCCTTTTGTTTTCATAAATTGGTCGTGTAAAATTTCGATGTGTCGAATAATGTTTGTCATTATGTTGTTCCCGGGCATGTTGTACTTGGTATGATGTAGATATATTTCTAATTTGAAAAAAGAAAGACTAATTGAGCTTCCACTTTTCTTGTCCATCTATGCAAATATGATTGAGAAAAAGATATTGCCTCCCCAAATCATCCTAAGAATACAACATGCAACACACACTAATTAACCTACAACCAACCTGATTCGTCATGATTCATGCAACTAATATTCTACATACAAAGAGGAAATGAAGAACTTGATAACAAAAAGAAAAATTGAAGAAATCAAATTAAGTTTTACCCAGCTCAGGCCACCAGAAGTCTGGAACCCCTTACAGGCGCACCCTAAGCATATCTAGTCGCGTCTCCCAAAGGTCTATGGGGGCCAACCGGAAAAAAAGGTGCACAATGGCATGCCCTAAAGACGGCTTCGGTCTCGCGTGACCCAATAATGTGTTCGCGTGCCAAGGCCATCGCCACTAAACAAGGGTCGTTGCGGTCACGCAAGACGGAAGCCGCGGCCATTTCTAGGCAGGAAAAAGGCAGTCGAGTACCACCTGCCAGCGTTCGAGCCCTATCACCGCCCATTTGCCTCTCTTCCCTGACACGCCTTCCCTCCCACCGCACCAAATCACCGCCACCGCATGTTTCGATGCTGATAGTTCGCATTCACCTCCATCCCAACACTTCCTCCTCACCTCCCGACCATCTCACAGCCGGTTACTGCAGCCGCCAAGGCTCATTTGATACGGGCATGGAAAATCAGGATGAGGACATTTGGGAGATTGGGGAGGATGAGGTGTCTGATGCTTCTCAATCGAATGAAAGATGAGAAAAGAGAAGCGCCAATTACGCGGAGATTGAGGACATTGGTTTGGTGAAGGCATGGTAGGGTGTGTAACTTGATGCGAATACGACAATGATCAAGTCAGATGAAATATTGGCTACGAATCGGTAACAAATTTCATCGGATCATACCGAGCCAATCGAGCCACACATTGAGATCACTCCAAGGCTTTTGATTTTATATACGTTGGAGAGGTTGTTTGGAGCAATTGTGGAATGCACCTCCAAGTGGTTGCACTATTGATACCTATGTGAGTTTATTGTGTCATGTCAAGTTGTCTCGGTTTTCGTGTTGTTGTTTACTATGAATATTCTCACGATTGCATTTTTTGAAATGTAGGACCGCACTACGCATGGAAGTTACAAGAAAACACCAGCATCCAAACTCAAAGCATTTGTGCGTCAACATTCTTGAAAATCTCTTGAACATGCCGAGAAGTGAAGGTTGAGGGGTCAATAAACTCCACCAAAAATGGATCATTTGTTACCTTGGACGACCCGGAATATAGTGATGAACCAAAGAAAACAAATAAGGGGAATCCTGATGGAAGAAGTTGGAGAAGGGAAAGTTAAGAAAACCGGAACTGCATGAGTATGCATTTTTTGTGTGGTCTAATGATCGCAGGAAAGAGTTCGTTAATTCGGTTGTGTACCTGGACGCATGCAATCTTAGGGCTTGTCTGATTCAAAAGATTTTCAAATAAATTCTATAGAATTCCAATCCATAGGATTTTTTTCCAATAGTGTGTGTTTGTTTCAAAGGAATGAATTCTAAAAAATTCCTATGCTTTGCTCTTCTATACTACAATTATATAGAATTTCTAACAAGAGGTGATACCTCTTAAAAAAATCATATGTGTCTATGACAACTATGACATGTACCTAACCCTATAAATTTTCTATAGCATATCTTACCGATTCCTGCACTTTTCATTCCTATAAGATTTTAAGTGTCATGCTATTTTATTTCTACACCTTTTCTATTTCTATGTTTTACAAATCCTTTAAATCAAACGAGTTCTTATCGTTGCGTGCGCGAAGAGTACGGACGGTGTTGTATGCTACCTTTACGGACGGACGCACGCGTTAAATATGCAAAGCTTGGCTGCTAGAAATTAGCTATAGTAACCAATAAATCATTGTCCCTTTTGCAAGAAGAGTGCTCGTAGAGCAAGTAATGATACGCCTTTCGGTTGATTGAAAACACAGCACACTTATAGGGACGCGGCTTGCCTGCGCCCGGGCTTGTGCGCCCATCCGTGCGTCCCTCCTTTAATTTACCATCACACGGTCTAGCCAATTGTGTCTCTTTTCTGGCGAAAACAAAACAGAAATAAATTTTGTGTATCCTTCTACTTCTCCTTAATACTCGCGCTATATACCAAAACAATAACTCTCAGCGCTGCATAGAGAATTCCCCAGATGACTTCCCAATCTGTTGACTGAAGTGCCTCCTACAATATTAATTTCAGGCAAAAGCGCGTGTCAAAGAAGATGAATCACACGGAAGAGAAAATTTGCAATCTAGAGAACATCGATCGAAGGCCAAAGAAGATCAATTGAACCAGTCTATGAATTCCTCCATGGGCATCTGTAGCCGCTTCTGGTATTGAACTCCGGACGAACGCAGCAAGGGGAATCTATAAGAAGAAAGTGTTGCACGAAGATGATGAGGTTGGGGCGGCGGCGGTGGTCGGGTTGGACTTGGGTGAGCATCCATTACTTGGCTCCTCGCATGATCACCACTCACCAGGTGAGGACGTGAGGTGCGGAGGTTAAGTTTCAGGACGCAGTCGACGAAATCAGGTACGGTGAGCGACGCTCATCCACCTGCTTGGCTACCCCACAACTTCACCCGGCCGCCATCGCCACCGCCACAGTCCATCTGTCGACTGAGGACGTGTGAGCGTGAGGTCCGCAGCTATTTCGCTCAGGTGGCGGGTCTGTTGAGTCGTCGAAGACAGGCCAAGAATGCAGCAGTTGGTGGATTTTGCAGCAAACTGCCGAGGGGCGGCTCGACGCCGGTGATCGTCTCGCTCAAGCCGGTGACCAATGTCGCATCAGGTCCTTCCGGCAAGAAAGGGGATAACGGGGGGAAGAGTTACAGGCTACGCAAGAGAGAATAGTGAACGGAAGGAATGGGGTGCTGTCACGGGCGATCGCCGAGTAGATTCGTATTAGGATCTGTATTTCTGTTTTTTTGTTTTCAGCACGAAAAAAATAAGAGCGATAGAAATCATGCAATGCATGCGCTAGACCGTGCGATGGTAAATTAAGGGAGGGGCGCACGGATGGGCGCACAAGCCCGGGCTTGTGCGCCCATCCGTGCGCCCCTCCCTTAATTTACCATCACACGGTCTAGCCAATTGTGTCTCTTTTCTGGCGGAAACAAAACAGAAACAAATTTTGTGTATCCTTCTCCTTCTCCTTAATACTCGCGCTATACCAAAACAATAACTCTCAGCGCTGCATAGAGAATTCCCCAGATGACTTCCCAATCTGTTGACTGAAGTGCCTCCTACAATATTAATTTCAGGCAAAAGCGCGTGTCAAAGAAGATGAATCACACGGAAGAGAAAATTTGCAATCTAGAGAACATCGATCGAAGGCCAAAGAAGATCAATTGAACCAGTCTATGAATTCCTACATGGGCATCTGTAGCCGCTTCTGGTATTGAACTCCGGACGAACGCAGCAAGGGGAATCTATAAGAAGAAAGTGTTGCACGAAGATGATGAGGTTGGGGCGGCGGCGGTGGTCGGGTTGGACTTGGGCGAGCATCCATTACTTGGCTCCTCGCATGATCACCACTCACCAGGTGAGGACGTGAGGTGCGGAGGTTAAGTTTCAGGACGCAGTCGACGAAATCAGGTACGATGAGCGACGCTCATCCACCTGCTTGGCTACCCCACAACCTCACCCGGCCGCCATCCCCACCGCCACAGTCCATCTGTCGACTGAGGACGTGTGAGCGTGAGGTCCGCAGCTATTTCGCTCAGGTGGCGGGTCTGTTGAGTCGTCGAAGACGGGCCAAGAATGCAGCAGTTGGTGGATTTTGCAGCAAACTGCCGTGGGGCGGCTCGACGCCGGTGATCGTCTCGCTCAAGCCGGTGACCAATGTCGCATCGGGTCCTTCCGGCAAGAAAGGGGATAACGGGGGGAAGAGTTACAGGCTACGCAAGAGAGAATAGTGAACGGAAGGAATGGGGTGCTGTCACGGACGATCGCCGAGTAGATTCGTATTAGGATCTGTATTTCTGTTTTTTTGTTTTCAGCACGAAAAAAATAAGAGCGATAGAAATCATGCAATGGATGCGCTAGACCGTGTGATGGTAAATTAAGGGAGGGGCGCACGGATGGGCGCACAAGCCCGGGCGCAGGCAAGCCGCGTCGACGCGGCTTGCCTGCGCCCGGGCTTGTGCGCCCATCCGTGCGCCCCTCCCTTAATTTACCATCGCACGGTCTAGCCAATTGTGTCTCTTTTCTGGCGGAAACAAAACAGAAACAAATTTTGTGTATCCTTCTCCTTCTCCTTAATACTCGCGCTATACCAAAACAATAACTCTCAGCGCTGCATAGAGAATTCCCCAGATGACTTCCCAATCTGTTGACTGAAGTGCCTCCTACAATATTAATTTCAGGCAAAAGCGCGTGTCAAAGAAGATGAATCACACGGAAGAGAAAATTTGCAATCTAGAGAACATCGATCGAAGGCCAAAGAAGATCAATTGAACCAGTCTATGAATTCCTACATGGGCATCTGTAGCCGCTTCTGGTATTGAACTCCGGACGAACGCAGCAAGGGGAATCTATAAGAAGAAAGTGTTGCACGAAGATGATGAGGTTGGGGCGGCGGCGGTGGTCGGGTTGGACTTGGGCGAGCATCCATTACTTGGCTCCTCGCATGATCACCACTCACCAGGTGAGGACGTGAGGTGCGGAGGTTAAGTTTCAGGACGCAGTCGACGAAATCAGGTATGATGAGCGACGCTCATCCACCTGCTTGGCTACCCCACAACCTCACCCGGCCGCCATCGCCACCGCCACAGTCCATCTGTCGACTGAGGACGTGTGAGCGTGAGGTCCGCAGCTATTTCGCTCAGGTGGCGGGTCTGTTGAGTCATCGAAGACGGGCCAAGAATGCAGCAGTTGGTGGATTTTGCAGCAAACTGCCGTGGGGCGGCTCGACGCCGGTGATCGTCTCGCTCAAGCCGGTGACCAATGTCGCATCGGGTCCTTCCGGCAAGAAAGGGGATAACGGGGGGAAGAGTTACAGGCTACGCAAGAGAGAATAGTGAACGGAAGGAATGGGGTGCTGTCACGGACGATCGCCGAGTAGATTCGTATTAGAATCTGTATTTCTGTTTTTTTGTTTTCAGCACGAAAAAAATAAGAGCGATAGAAATCATGCAACGGATGCGCTAGACCGTGCGAAGCCAATTGTGTCTCTTTTCTGGCGGAAACAAAACAGAAAGAAATTTTGTGTATCCTTCTCCTTCTCCTTAATACTCGCGCTATACCAAAACAATAACTCTCAGCGCTGCATAGAGAATTCCCCAGATGACTTCCCAATCTGTTGACTGAAGTGCCTCCTACAATATTAATTTCAGGCAAAAGCGCGTGTCAAAGAAGATGAATCACACGGAAGAGAAAATTTGCAATCTAGAGAACATCGATCGAAGGCCAAAGAAGATCAATTGAACCAGTCTATGAATTCCTACATGGGCATCTGTAGCCGCTTCTGGTATTGAACTCCGGACGAACGCAGCAAGGGGAATCTATAAGAAGAAAGTGTTGCACGAAGATGATGAGGTTGGGGCGGCGGCGGTGGTCGGGTTGGACTTGGGCGAGCATCCATTACTTGGCTCCTCGCATGATCACCACTCACCAGGTGAGGACGTGAGGTGCGGAGGTTAAGTTTCAGGACGCAGTCGACGAAATCAGGTACGGTGAGCGACGCTCATCCACCTGCTTGGCTACCCCACAACCTCACCCGGCCTCCATCGCCACCGCCACAGTCCATCTGTCGACTGAGGACGTGTGAGCGTGAGGTCCGCAGCTATTTCGCTCAGGTGGCGGGTCTGTTGAGTCGTCGAAGACGGGCCAAGAATGCAGCAGTTGGTGGATTTTGCAGCAAACTGCCGTGGGGCGGCTCGACGCCGGTGATCGTCTCGCTCAAGCCGGTGACCAATGTCGCATCGGGTCCTTCCGGCAAGAAAGGGGATAACGGGGGGAAGAGTTACAGGCTACGCAAGAGAGAATAGTGAACGGAAGGAATGGGGTGCTGTCATGGACGATCGCCGAGTAGATTCGTATTAGGATCTGTATTTCTGTTTTTTTGTTTTCAGCACGAAAAAAATAAGAGCGATAGAAATCATGCAATGGATGCGCTAGACCGTGCGATGGTAAATTAAGGGAGGGGCGCACGGATGGGCGCACAAGCCCGGGCGCAGGCAAGCCGCGTGGGCACGGTCTAGCCAATTGTGTCTCTTTTCTGGCGGAAACAAAACAGAAACAAATTTTGTGTATCCTTCTCCTTCTCCTTAATACTCGCGCTATACCAAAACAATAACTCTCAGCACTGCATAGAGAATTCCCCAGATGACTTCCCAATCTGTTGACTGAAGTGCCTCCTACAATATTAATTTCAGGCAAAAGCGCGTGTCAAAGAAGATGAATCACACGGAAGAGAAAATTTGCAATCTAGAGAACATCGATCGAAGGCCAAACAAGATCAATTGAACCAGTCTATGAATTCCTACATGGGCATCTGTAGCCGCTTCTGGTATTGAACTCCGGACGAACGCAGCAAGGGGAATCTATAAGAAGAAAGTGTTGCACGAAGATGATGAGGTTGGGGCGGCGGCGGTGGTCGGGTTGGACTGGGGCGAGCATCCATTACTTGGCTCCTCGCATGATCACCACTCACCAGGTGAGGACGTGAGGTGCGGAGGTTAAGTTTCAGGACGCAGTCGACGAAATCAGGTACGGTGAGCGACGCTCATCCACCTGCATGGCTACCCCACAACCTCACCCGGCCGGCATCGCCACCGCCACCGCCACAGTCCATCTGTCGACTGAGGACGTGTGAGCGTGAGGTCCGCAGCTATTTCGCTCAGGTGGCGGGTCTGTTGAGTCGTCGAAGACGGGCCAAGAATGCAGCAGTTGGTGGATTTTGCAGCAAACTGCCGTGGGGCGGCTCGACGCCGGTGATCGTCTCGCTCAAGCCGGTGACCAATGTCGCATCGGGTCCTTCCGGCAAGAAAGGGGATAACGGGGGGAAGAGTTACAGGCTACGCAAGAGAGAATAGTGAACGGAAGGAATGGGGTGCTGTCACGGACGATCGCCGAGTAGATTCGTATTAGGATCTGTATTTCTGTTTTTTTGTTTTCAGCACGAAAAAAATAAGAGCGATAGAAATCATGCAATGGATGCGCTAGACCGTGCGATGGTAAATTAAGGGAGGGGCGCACGGATGGGCGCACAAGCCCGGGCGCAGGCAAGCCGCTTCCCCTTGGACGCGGCTTGCCTGCGCCCGGGCTTGTGCGCCCATCCGTGCGCCCCTCCCTTAATTTACCATCACACGGTCTAGCCAATTGTGTCTCTTTTCTGGCGGAAACAAAACAGAAACAAATTTTGTGTATCCTTCTCCTTCTCCTTAATACTCGCGCTATACCAAAACAATAACTCTCAGCGCTGCATAGAGAATTCCCCAGATGACTTCCCAATCTGTTGACTGAAGTGCCTCCTACAATATTAATTTCAGGCAAAAGCGCGTGTCAAAGAAGATGAATCACACGGACGAGAAAATTTGCAATCTAGAGAACATCGATCGAAGGCCAAAGAAGATCAATTGAACCAGTCTATGAATTCCTACATGGGTGAAAGAACATTTCTTAATCCCTAGTGTTTTGAGTGTTAGATAACAATACCAAGGATCTTTTAATGTGTGTTGAAGTGTTGCAGCTCAGAACTCTGCCTTTGGGGGCGGATAATCCGGCCCCACCAGGGGTGGATAATCCGCCCCTCCCTCTGCCCAAGCAAGCGCAAGCCCCAGAAGGGGGGCGGAATATTGGCCGGACTTTTCGGCCTGGCCGGATAATCCGCCCCTCAGGGGGGCGGATAATCCGCCCCTCCTGCTCATCGCCAAGGCGCAAGCCCCAGAGAGGGGGCGGAGTTTCGGCCGGACTTTCCGGCCTCGCCGGATAATCCGCCCCTCAGGGGGGCCGGATTATCCGCCCCCCAAGATTTTCTCCAAGCTTCACCAAGGCGCAAGCCCAGAGAGGGGGCGGAGTTTCCCCCGGAGAATCCGCCCTTGGGGCGGAATTTTCCCAGGGGGCGGATAATCCGCCCCAAGTGGGGGGCGGATAATCCGCCCCCAAAGTTGGGCAACGGCCAGATCTGGGGAGGGGGTATTTAAGCCAACAATCCCCCTCCTGTCAGAACTCTTGATTCATCTCGAAAAGGAACAGATCAGATCTCAAAACTTCATACAAGAGTGCTCCACCTAGATCCACCCAAAGGCCCCATCCCTTGGGGAATCGAAGGAGGAGAACTCGATCTTCATCATCAGCAATCAAGCGCTTCATCTCCTTTCCATTCATTTGGAGAACCTCCGATCTAGTATTTCTTGCAAAGATCTAGATCCTCGTTTTTGTTTATATTGATAAACCTTGTTTTTGTGACAGCTTGTTGTCATCCCGGGAGCCCCCAATTCGGTTGTGGGTGTGTGCCCCGATAGTGTTGTAAAAGGCACCGGTTCCCGCCTCGAAGGGATCCAATAGTGGAGAAGGTGGATCAGGCCTCTCGTGGCGAGATCCATCGGAGAATAGGGTGAGGCCTATTGTGGCGTGGTGGTCTTAGAACCGCCCACCCCTCCAACGCAGATGTACTTCCCTTAACAAGGAAGGAACTGCGGTAAAACAAATCCCTGTGTCTCCGCGTGCTCCACTACGGTTTCCTCGCTCCTCCTTTACGTGCTTAGTAGTTAGGGTTTCATATAGGGAAATTCTCGTAGTTGCATATCTAGAGAATTTACTTTGTGTCAAGCCTAAAATTGAAAAAGTATTAAAAATTGGTTAGCACCTATTCACCCCCCCCTCTAGGTTCCCATACGATCCATTTCAATTGGTATCAGAGCCTTGGCTCTTATTTCGGGCTTAACCGCCTAAGAGAAGTATGGGTTCCAAGGGAGATGGGAGTGATGCTCCGGAGGTAGTCACCATGAACGATCTCAAGACGTTGGAAACAACCTTGGTGAGTTAAATGGAGGCTAAGATGGAGGAGATGCGTCAATTGATAATGCGTCTCTCCACATCCGCAGCATCACCTCCATCTAACTCTGAGGATACCACTCCGCAATCCAAGGAAACGGGTAAAACTGTTTCCAAAGATAACGAAGTGGTAGGTGATGATTCTAGTAAGAGCTCCTCCTCGAAAAAGGATAGCGGTAAGGATGGATACAATGAGGTTTCTCATGTGTATTCCCCTGATCCGCCTATTCCTCACCCACACATACATAATAGGGGTGATCCACCCAAACTATCAGCTTCTACTTTCTCTCAATGGCAATTTTTGATGAAATCTCATGTGTGCAGTTCCTCCATAGAGTTGTGGAAGATCATCGAAAATGGTCTTCACGTTGTAAATCCTAACAATCTCACAAGGAGAGAAGTGGTCGATAGCCAACTCAATGCTACAGCTCTACACATGATACAGCTTGGTGTGGGTGATAAAGACATGCCACACATTCAGCATCTTAGCACAGCTAAAGAAGCTTGGGATGCTCTTGCCGAGCTCTTCATCGGAAATGAAAGTATGAGAAGGAATAGATATGATGCCTTGAGCAATGAAGCTGAAGGATTTTATATGCTGGATGGAGAAGACCACGAGGACATGTATAGGAGACTCAAGGCAATAGCTACTACCTTCAGAAACCACGGCGCAGCTCATGTTGATGATGCTTGGATCAAGCGCAAGTATGTTAGTGCTCTTATGCCATTTGAGCCCACAGATTTGAAAAGTCTCCAAGGTAGGCATAATTATCACCTCATGTCATCCAATGAGGTAATGCAAGAAATGGCCGCATTCAAAGTGGCTGCCAAGAATGCCGAAGATGCTCGTGCTCGAGCTTTGGGGATGCAAAAGGGGGTCAACATGGCTTTGAAGACTAGTGTGATTGATCATGATGAATATGCGGTAGAAGGCCTGGACTGTCCCGAAGATATAAAAAGGATCCACGGACAATACTTGGCTCTTTATGCAAGAAACTTTTGGAAAGATCCAGCCAAGGCTAAAGCTGAACTAGATCGCAAAAGTGGAGCCTATGGAAGAAAAGAAAATGGTCCCAAGCTGAGAACATGCTTTAATTGTGGTGACCGGTTGCACTTCGTAGCTGAGTGTCCATATCAAAGTAGAGAGGATAATGGAGGAAGACTCATTTTCAAGGACAAATCAAAAGCTCCACGTAAGAAACAGTTTGTAAAGAAAAATGCTCCTTTCAAGAAGCAACCAAAGATTGTTCTAGTAGCTCAAGAAGAATATTCATCGGGGAGTGAAGATGAGGACGAGGACGATAGCTCTCAAGAGGTGGCTGCTATAGCCACCACATCTACATCAACATCACTCTTCAACTCTCCAAACGAAAACATCATCAACAAGAATCCTACTTGTCTCATGGCAAGAAGCTCCGAGGTAACTCCTTCTAACTCTTCCTTTCCCAAGACTATGATAGACATGGATGATCCTGCTAGTATTAAGGTTAAAGAAGAGATTATTGCCTTGGATTATTTCTATACTAACTTACAAGGTGAGCACAAAGTTCGTTTTGAGGCTCTTATGGATCAGTTGGCCCAAAACGAAGCACTCCTCGAAGAAAAGGGCAGAATTGAAAGGGAGGATGCAATGGAAATTGCATCCCTAAAAAATGCTCTTGAAGAAGAAGAAGATGCTCGGGTCTCTCTTGAAGAGAGGCTTGAGTCTATGGAAGAGTCACATGAAGAAATTGTGACTAAACTCGTTAAGGAACGTGACAATGCGGTCACCAAGGCAAAGAAGTTAAAGAAGGAAAGGATTGACTTTGGGGCTGCTCATGATAGACTCTCCGAGGAATTGGAGAAACTTGACAATGCTCACAAGGCGTTGAAAAACGAGTTCTCTATCCTCAATGAGTCACATGATCAGCTTCAAAGTCGATTGGCCAAATATGATACTCCTAGCTCGTCCAACTCAACATATAGTAACAAGAAAAATGCTAATGTGGAAAAAGGAGTGAACAAGGACATCACTACAAAGGAAAAAGGTGTGCTTGATGAAGTCCTTGACAAGCAAAGGTCAAATCATGGTAAAGAGGGACTTGGGTATGTCACCAAGTCCAAGAAGAAGAAAACCAAGAAGAACAAGACCAAGAATGTGCAATTAAAGACAAGCACTGCTGAGAAGGTTGTCACAAAAGACAAGACTAATAATATTGGTTTTGCAGGGTCTCACAATCCGAATTATGAACTCTTTTGTGATGATTATGGCGATGTTTATGCTTATTATGTTGGTCCTTTTGATGAATATATTGCTTGGTCTATTTGGGTCCCAAAGACCCTTGTTACTAACATGAAAGGACCCATTGAAAAATGGGTACCTAAAACCAAGAAGTAATTTTCTTGCAGGGCTATGCTTCCGGTGGGTCGAAATGGGTGTTGGATAGTGGCTGCACTAGTCATATGACCGGAAGCAAGGAGATCATCACGGAGATGCGTCCAAATCTTGATAATATCACAGTCTCCTATGGTGATAAGTCTAAATCTCAGGTATTGGGTCTTGGCAAGGTTGTGGTTGCCCACGATATCTCTCTCGTGGATGTCATGCTTGTTGAGACCCTTGGCTACAATCTTCTTTCTGTTCGTGCCCTTGGCAAGATGGGTTTTGCTGTTTTTATCGATGATGATTTGGTGGTACTCTTATGGAGCAAGTCTCTAAAGGTCGCTTTCGTTGGATACGTCGAAAATAACCTGTATGTGGTGGACTTCTCGGGGAAAACCACTTCGGGTCCGATGTGTCTATTCGGAAAGGCCGACGTGGGCTGGCTATGGCATCGCCGTTTAGCTCATGTCAACATGAGAACTTTGCAAAGTCTCCAAAAGGGTGGCCACATTCTTGGACTAAAAGACAATGTCTCTTTTGCCAAAGACCGTGTTTGCAGGGCCTGTGTTGAAGGAAAAATGCATGATTCTCCCCACAAGAGGAAGACTATTGTGTCATCGAAGAGGATCTTGGAATTACTCCATGTGGATTTATTTGGACCTCCTTCTCATGCAAGTCTTGGTGGGAAGAAATATTGCTTGGTCATCGTCGATGATTACTCAAGATATACATGGGTATATTTCTTCAAGCTGAAAAGTGAGACTCAACAAACTGTCATCGACTTTGCCAATGAAGTTCAACGTCAACACAATGTTCCCATCTTGGCAATTAGAAGTGACAACGGCACAGAATTCAAGAACTACACTTTAAACGAGTTTCTTAGCGAAGAGGGGATTAGACACCAATATTCCGCTGCGTACACCCCTCAACAAAATGGTGTAGCCGAGAGGAAGAACCGGACTTTGATGGATATGGCAAGATCTATGATAGCTGAATTTAAGTCTCCTTATAATTTTTGGGCTGAAGCCATATCAACCGCTTGTCACTCATCAAACTAGCTTTACCTTCGGAAGATCTTGGACAAGACCCCTTATGAAATACTTACCGGCAACAAACCCAACATCTCATACTTCAGGGTTTTCGGGTGTAAGTGTTTCTTTCTTATTAAAGGTGTCCGTTTGTCAAAATTTGAATCCAAGGCTTTAGAAGGTATTTTTGTTGGTTACGGTGCCGAATCCCACACTTATAGAGTCTACAACAAGCTCACTGGGATTGTTATAGAATCTTGTAGTGTGGAGTTCGATGAAAATAACGGCTCCTTTGTAGGGCAAGTTGATGTTTGTGATGCAGATGTTGAAATACCCCAAGATGCCATAAGAAGAATGGGCGTGGGATTTTTCCGCCCCATTGAGGAACCCCTTGTGGCGGATCGGGAAGGACAATGCTCCACTCAAGTGGAGCCCTCATCTTCACAAGATCAACAAGCTCCTACTGTTGGAGAAAACTCTGCACCAACACCGCAACCTGCTGAAGATCATCAGTCTCCTGGACAAGATGGTTGTCCCAGGCCGGATTATCCGCCCCCTCCAAGGGGCGGACAATCCGCCCCTGGCACTCCAACTCGTACCAGGGGATCCGAAGGAGAAATCAACATCTCTGAAGCTCCCAGGCCGGATTCTCCGGCCCACAGGGGCGGATTATCCGGCCATGGCTCTCCAACTCCAGTCAGGCTTTCTCAGGAAGATGGTTCTGGTACTTCATCTCCCAGGCCGGATAGTCCGGCCCCTCCAAGGGGCGGATTATCCGGGCCTGAAGAAAATGTTCAGCAACAATCTTCTGGCAGTACTGGTGACCAAGATCAAGGGCAATGCAGTAATCAAGACAAGGATACAACAATTGAATCCACTCCTTCAAGAAACAATAAGGATATTGAGGCTCGTCACAAGGCTCGTGCGGATCGCAACCTTGAACTAAGAGGTCACACTCTTGACAAGGTAGTTGGTGATCTACGACGAAGGGTATCCACTCGAAGAGAGCTTGCTAGCTTCTGTGATCATCAAGCTCACATTTCCATGGTTGAACCAAAGAAGGTTTTTGATGCTCTTGAAGACCCCGATTGGGTTGTTGCAATGCATGAAGAATTAAACAACTTCGAACGCAACAAAGTTTGGAAGCTCGTAGAAAAGCCAAAGGATTGCCGCAATGTTATCGGCACCAAGTGGATCTTCAAGAACAAACAGGATGAAAATGGCATTGTTGTGAGGAATAAAGCACGACTCGTGGCTCAAGGATTCTCTAAAGTAGAAGGAATTGATTTTGGCGAGACCTACGCTCCTGTATCTCGCCTTGAGTCTATCCGTATCCTTCTTGCATATGCAGCCCATCATAATTTTAAGTTACAACAAATGGATGTTAAGAGCGCTTTCCTTAATGGTCCTCTACATGAGTTAGTATACGTCAAGCAGCCCCCGGGGTTTGAGGACCCCAAATTTCCGAACCATGTCTACAAACTCGATAAGGCGCTCTATGGCCTTAAACAAGCCCCACGTGCGTGGTATGAGCACCTTAAAGAGCTTTTGCTAGACCGTGGATTCGAAGTTGGGCAAATCGATCCCACTCTTTTTACTAAGAAGGTCAATGGGGAGCTTTTTGTATGCCAACTTTATGTAGATGACATTATTTTTGGCTCTACTAACCAAGCTTTTAACGATGAATTTTCAAAGCTTATGACTGACAGGTTTGAGATGTCCATGATGGGTGAGCTAAGGTTTTTTCTCGGATTTGAAATAAAACAACTTAGAGAGGGAACCTTTATTAATCACGCTAAGTACATCCAAGACATGCTCAAAAGGTTCAAGATGACGGATCTCAATGGCGTTGCTACCCCAATGCAAACAAAGTGTCATCTTGAGCTCAATCCCAAGGGTAAAGATGTGGATCAAAAGGTATACCGATCCATGATCGGCTCTCTCCTTTACCTCTGCGCATCTAGGCCCGATATAGTGTTAAGTGTAGGAGTGTGTGCAAGGTACCAAGCCGCTCCTAAAGAAAGCCACTTAGTGGCGGTCAAGCGAATCTTCCGATATTTGGTTCATTCCCCAAATTTTGGGTTATGGTATCCCAAGGGTTCAAGTTTCTCTCTGTGTGGTTACACCGATTCAGATTGGGCTGGTGACAAAGATGATAGGAAATCAACCTCTGGTGCATGCCAATTCTTGGGCAGGTCTCTAGTGTGTTGGTCATCAAAGAAACAGAATTGTATTTCACTCTCAACCGCCGAAGCTGAATATGTTGCTGCTGCAAGTGCTTGTACTCAATTGTTATGGATGAGGCAAACTTTAAAGGAATATGGTGTAAATTGTGACAAAGTGCCTCTTTTATGCGACAATGAAAGTGCTATCAAAATTGCTTACAATCCTGTGCAGCATACAAGAACAAAACATATAGAGATTCGCAACCACTTTATTCGGGATCATGTTGCTCGTGGAGATATTGCTCTGTCCTTTGTGAGCACGAAGAACCAACTTGCTGATATTTTCACGAAGCCCCTCGATGAAGCAAGATTTTGTTATTTGCGGAATGAGCTAAATATCATAGATTCAAGGAGCTTGGCTTGACTATTCTTGCACACTCACTTGCTCTTATTCATGTATTTGGTTTAGATGCGGGCATAGACATAGGGGGAGTGTGGTACTAATTGATTGGGCCAACCCTCCCCCCATAATGCCGAAAGCAAGTAAAATCATTTCCCTTAATATCATTTTGTGATATGTGGGTCATCGATGAGCATTGGTTTTGAACTCAAGATACATCTTCGCGGTGTCATGCCATGCGCTCCAACATGGTGTCTTCGGCCACCGCCCTCTTCCTCAAGAAGAGTTGGTTTTTCATGGGTCTCGTTGGATTTTCTTGCATACCTTTTGTTCTTATGGAAAACACACTCAAATTTGGCTTTTGGTTGATTTGATTCTTGCAAATTTGGGTGCGTAGTACCATCTCAGTTTGATTCTCTCAACCCAAGCCTTTCCCTCCCTCCTTGAACCATCTATTCTTGCACACAAGTCCTCTAAAACACCATCGAGAGATTTGTTAGGGTGCTCTGAACTGATTCTGTTTTCCAGAATTTCTGGGGGGGCGGATTATCCGCCCTAAGTGGGGGCGGATTATCCGCCCCGGGCGAAATCAGCCCCTTATAGGCTGGGTCGGGGAGGGCAGACTCAAACAGAGCAGCCAGTCCTCCCTCAACCCTACCTCTGTCCCCCAGCCGCCGCCGGAGCATCTGCCTCTCCCGGAGTCGATTTGACCACCGGATTCTCCGGGCTCTCCCCGGATCTTCTTCACCTCGCCTCCGGGTATCTTCTCCTCCGCGATTTTCCTCCAATGAGTGAGGGTAACTCCCTCATCTCTATCCTTTTGTATGGGATGTATTCTTTTTGGTGGAAATCTCGTTGTAGAAGGTTCTTGGTGTTGTTTCTTACATGCTAGAATCAGTAGCCTTGCAACCCTAGTACTCGATCTGTTTTGCCATGGTAGATCTGAGCCAATCCAGATTTTTTTTGCGGGGGGCGGATTATCCGCCCCTGCCAGGGCCGGATAATCCGGCCTGGAGAGTTACACTCTGGTCTGCTTTGGTTCTGGTTCTGCTCATGCACATCCTTGGTTATGGGGCTGCATTGCTACTCTTTCTCCATGTTTTCTTTCTCCTGGACTTGTGTGTATGCTCATCTCCTTGCTACCTCTCTCAATGCTATTCACAGGTGGTTCCAAGCCGACCAAGACCTTCGTCCGTCGTCCCCGTCCCCGTTATCTCAAACCCACTGAAGACGGGAAGTTTATTGACGAAACAGAGGTCCGCAGGGCAGCAAGAGAGGCTGCAAGGATGGCCGAGGCAAGTAAGAAATCTAAGCGAACCGCTTCTCACAAGGGCAAACAGTCTCGGCCCAATTACAAGTCTATGGACAGCATTCAGTATGCCACCATCCGCCAGACAGACTACTATGATGATGTTGACAGTGATGGCCAACCCGAGGACAGTATGTTTTGGAATGCTCACTTTCGGGCTATCCATGATGATGTCTATGCTACTCTCAAGATTTGCCCCATGCGTCCCATCAACTTGACTGCGGCTCAATCCAAGGCTCGGCTCCTTGAGGCATTGGATGTGACCAACAAGATGGGGCTTCACCACCTCATGACCATTCAGTGTGATTATGACTCTTCTGTGGTGCACCAGTTCTTTTCCACACTTGTGATCTGCGGTGATGAGCGTCGCACTATGAAGTGGATGACCGGGACTACCATGCTTGAGTCAGACTTTCGTACTTTTGGGCAGGTTCTTGGGTATGCTTTCCATGGCCGTGACACTCCCGCTGGTCACCGCATCATTACTCCCTTGAAGCCATCCAAGGACACTGCTCTGGCTCCCTGTCTTTCTCCTGATGGTGTTGCTGGTACTTTCGCTGGTCTCTCTCCCTTGTATGCCTCTCTTGTTGGCATGTTTCGGGACTGCATCGCGCCTAGTGGTGGCAACAATGACAAGATCCGTGGCCACCTTGTTCCTCTCCTTGCGTTTGCTCACGAGTGTGCCACCAACTCTGGCTCAGCCACTGGTTACAAACTGGATGTCATGGACTATATTTTTCATGAGATGACGGATGCTATGATCAACCGGCTCTCCATTCCTTATGCTCCGTTCATTATGATGCTTGTCAAGCATATGTTACCCCATGAAGAGTTTGGCACTGCTTTGGATGGTGTTCATAAGCCCAAGAAAATCTACAACAAGGCTCAGAAGACTCATCACCCCTCCACTGCCCCGGAGTCCTTCATGCGTGATGCTCGGGCTAGTGGTCGTCGTTCCACGGTGTCCCCAATGGCACGTGAGGTCAAGCAGCTTAATTGGTTCCAGCGGAACATTCTTTGCATGGGTATTGACATTCACAAGGGCCAATATGAGGCGTACCGCAGGGATCATGAGAGGGATCACACGCAGCAGCTTATCCTCCACCATGTCTCAGGTGCCACTGGCAATCCACCTCCTCCCACTGCTCCGGACCCGTACGCTCAGTGGAACACTTCAGGGATCAACTATGGCGAGCTTGAGAGTTGTCTCTTTCCACCTCCACCGAGGGCACCCACTCCTCCAGCTGATGACGATGATGATGAGTATGATGATGAGGAAGGGGACGGGAATGACTACAACGAGGATGAGGAGGAGTGATCTCCAGGGGCGTTAGCATCGCTCTTCTTCCTTTTTGGCGTTTCGATGCCAAAGGGGGAGAAGTAGTTCTAGTAGGTCACGTGGATTTGCAAGGGTCGGGCACAAGCTCTTTGGTTTTAGTCGTTTTTATTTGCTTGCTTGTGCCTTTTCTAGCGTGAACTTGTTTGCTATTTGTGGTTGTTTGTGTAAGACTATGTCGTACTCCACAGTTTGGTACTATGTTTGGTATTCATGGATTTCTGGATTTATCTATCATGGACCCCATGGAAGTCTGGAATTATGGAGCATATTTGATGACATTTGGATTCATGGGATTATCTATGTATGCCTTGGCTATATATTCCGGTGGTATGACTTTCTTTCACCAAACCTTAAAGTAGTGTTCTACCTAGTGTGTGTATTTGTATTCAAATGCAAATCTTAAATATGCACACATCTAGGGGGAGCGTCTTTCATTATCTAAGGTGGCACTTGCCGGTTTCATTGCAAATCCTAGTATTGTCATCTAACACCAAAAAGGGGGAGATTGAAAGAACATTTCTTAATCCCTAGTGTTTTGAGTGTTAGATAACAATACCAAGGATCTTTTAATGTGTGTTGAAGTGTTGCAGCTCAGAACTCTGCCTTTGGGGGCGGATAATCCGGCCCCACCAGGGGTGGATAATCCGCCCCTCCCTCTGCCCAAGCAAGCGCAGGCCCTAGAAGGGGGGGCGGAATATTGGCCGGACTTTCCGGCCTGGCCGGATAATCCGCCCCTCAGGGGGGCGGATAATCCGCCCCTCCTGCTCATCGCCAAGGCGCAAGCCCCAGAGAGGGGGCGGAGTTTCGGCCGGACTTTCCGGCCTCGCCGGATAATCCGCCCCTCAGGGGGGCCGGATTATCCGCCCCCCAAGATTTTCTCCAAGCTTCACCAAGGCGCAAGCCCCAGAGAGGGGGCGGAGTTTCCCCCGGAGAATCCGCCCTTGGGGCGGAATTTTCCCAGGGGGCGGATAATCCGCCCCAAGTGGGGGGCGGATAATCCGTCCCCAAAGTTGGGCAACGGCCAGATCTGGGGAGGGGGTATTTAAGCCAACAATCCCCCTCCTGTCAGAACTCTTGATTCATCTCGAAAAGGAACAGATCAGATCTCAAAACTTCATACAAGAGTGCTCCACCTAGATCCACCCAAAGGCCCCATCCCTTGGGGAATCGAAGGAGGAGAACTCGATCTTCATCATCAGCAATCAAGCGCTTCATCTCCTTTCCATTCATTTGGAGAACCTCCGATCTAGTATTTCTTGCAAAGATCTAGATCCTCGTTTTTGTTTATATTGATAAACCTTGTTTTTGTGACAGCTTGTTGTCATCCCGGGAGCCCCCAATTCGGTTGTGGGTGTGTGCCCCGATAGTGTTGTAAAAGGCACCGGTTCCCGCCTCGAAGGGATCCAATAGTGGAGAAGGTGGATCAGGCCTCTCGTGGCGAGATCCATCGGAGAATAGGGTGAGGCCTATTGT
The DNA here is from genome assembly GCA_916181665.1 of Avena sativa. NCBI lineage: Eukaryota > Viridiplantae > Streptophyta > Magnoliopsida > Poales > Poaceae > Avena > Avena sativa. Next base: position 386,963,683 of record OV702284.1, read on the forward strand.
GGCGTGGTGGTGTTAGAACCGCCCACCCCTCCAACGCAGATGTACTTCCCTTAACAAGGAAGGAACTGCGGTAAAACAAATCCATGTGTCTCCGCGTGCTCCACTACGGTTTCCTCGCTCCTCCTTTACGTGCTTAGTAGTTAGGGTTTCATATAGGGAAATTCTCGTAGTTGCATATCTAGAGAATTTACTTTGTGTCAAGCCTAAAATTGAAAAAGTATTAAAAATTGGTTAGCACCTATTCACCCCCCCTCTAGGTGCCCATACGATCCATTTCAATGGGAATCTGTAGCCGCTTCTGGTATTGAACTCCGGACGAACGCAGCAAGGGGAATCTATAAGAAGAAAGTGTTGCACGAAGATGATGAGGTTGGGGCGGCGGCGGTGGTCGGGTTGGACTTGGGCGAGCATCCATTACTTGGCTCCTCGCATGATCACCACTCACCAGGTGAGGACGTGAGGTGCGGAGGTTAAGTTTCAGGACGCAGTCGACGAAATCAGGTACGGTGAGCGACGCTCATCCACCTGCTTGGCTACCCCACAACCTCACCCGGCCGCCATCGCCACCGCCATAGTCCATCTGTCGACTGAGGACGTGTGAGCGTGAGGTCCGCAGCTATTTCGCTCAGGTGGCGGGTCTGTTGAGTCGTCGAAGACGGGCCAAGAATGCAGCAGTTGGTGGATTTTGCAGCAAACTGCCGTGGGGCGGCTCGACGCCGGTGATCGTCTCGCTCAAGCCGGTGACCAATGTCGCATCGGGTCCTTCCGGCAAGAAAGGGGATAACGGGGGGAAGAGTTACAGGCTACGCAAGAGAGAATAGTGAACGGAAGGAATGGGGTGCTGTCACGGACGATCGCCGAGTAGATTCGTATTAGGATCTGTATTTCTGTTTTTTTGTTTTCAGCACGAAAAAAATAAGAGCGATAGAAATCATGCAATGGATGCGCTAGACCGTGTGATGGTAAATTAAGGGAGGGGCGCACGGATGGGCGCAGAAGCCCGGGCGCAGGCAAGCCGCGTGGACGCGGCTTGCCTGCTCCCGGGCTTCTGCGCCCATCCGTGCACCCCTCCCTTAATTTACCATCACACGGTCTAGCCAATTGTGTCTCTTTTCTGGCGGAAACAAAACAGAAACAAATTTTGTCTATCCTTCTCCTTCTCCTTAATACTCGCGCTATACCAAAACAATAACTCTCAGCGTTGCATAGAGAATTCCCCAGATGACTTCCCAATCTGTTGACTGAAGTGCCTCCTACAATATTAATTTCAGGCAAAAGCGCGTGTCAAAGAAGATGAATCACACGGAAGAGAAAATTTGCAATCTAGAGAACATCGATCGAAGGCCAAACAAGATCAATTGAACCAGTCTAAGAATTCCTACATGGGCATCTGTAGCCGCTTCTGGTATTGAACTCCGGACGAACGCATCAAGGGGAATCTATAAGAAGAAAGTGTTGCACGAAGATGATGAGGTTGGGGCGGCGGCGGTGGTCGGGTTGGACTTGGGCGAGCATCCATTACTTGGCTCCTCGCATGATCACCACTCACCAGGTGAGGACGTGAGGTGCGGAGGTTAAGTTTCAGGACGCAGTCGACGAAATCAGGTACGGTGAGCGACGCTCATCCACCTGCTTGGCTACCCCACAACCTCAGCCAGCCGCCATCGCCACCGCCATAGTCCATCTGTCGACTGAGTACGTGTGAGCGTGAGGTCCGCAGCTATTTCGCTCAGGTGGCCGGTCTGTTGAGTCGTCGAAGACGGGCCAAGAATGCAGCATTTGGTGGATTTTGCAGCAAACTGCCGTGGGGCGGCTCGACGCCGGTGATCGTCTCGCTCAAGCCGGTGACCAATGTCGCATCGGGTCCTTCCGGCAAGAAAGGGGATAACGGGGGGAAGAGTTACAGGCTACGCAAGAGAGAATAGTGAACGGAAGGAATGGGGTGCTATCACGGACGATCGCCGAGTAGATTCGTATTAGGATCTGTATTTCTGTTTTTTTGTTTTCAGCACGAAAAAAATAAGAGCGATAGAAATCATGCAATGGATGCGCTAGACCGTGCGATGGTAAATTAAGGGAGGGGCGCACGGATGGGCGCAGGCAAGCCGCGTCCCACTTGGACGCGGCTTGCCTGCGCCCGGGCTTGTGCGCCCATCCGTGCGCCCCTCCCTTAATTTACCATCACACGGTCTAGCCAATTGTGTGTCTTTTCTGGCGGAAACAAAACAGAAACAAATTTTGTGTATCCTTCTCCTTCTCCTTAATACTCGCGCTATACCAAAACAATAACTCTCAGCGCTGCATAGAGAATTCCCCAGATGACTTCCCAATCTGTTGACTGAAGTGCCTCCTACAATATTAATTTCAGGCAAAAGCGCGTGTCAAAGAAGATGAATCACACGGAAGAGAAAATTTGCAATCTAGAGAACATCGATCGAAGGCCAAAGAAGATCAATTGAACCAGTCTATGAATTCCTACATGGGCATCTGTAGCCGCTTCTGGTATTGAACTCCGGACGAACGCAGCAAGGGGAATCTATAAGAAGAAAGTGTTGCACGAAGATGATGAGGTTGGGGCGGCGGCGGTGGTCGGGTTGGACTGGGGCGAGCATCCATTACTTGGCTCCTCGCATGATCACCACTCACCAGGTGAGGACGTGAGGTGCGGAGGTTAAGTTTCAGGACGCAGTCGACGAAATCAGGTACGGTGAGCGACGCTCATCCACCTGCATGGCTACCCCACAACCTCACCCGGCCGCCATCGCCACCGCCACCGCCACAGTCCATCTGTCGACTGAGGACGTGTGAGCGTGAGGTCCGCAGCTATTTCGCTCAGGTGGCGGGTCTGTTGAGTCGTCGAAGACGGGCCAAGAATGCAGCAGTTGGTGGATTTTGCAGCAAACTGCCGTGGGGCGGCTCGACGCCGGTGATCGTCTCGCTCAAGCCGGTGACCAATGTCGCATCGGGTCCTTCCGGCAAGAAAGGGGATAACGGGGGGAAGAGTTACAGGCTACGCAAGAGAGAATAGTGAACGGAAGGAATGGGGTGCTATCACGGACGATCGCCGAGTAGATTCGTATTAGGATCTGTATTTCTGTTTTTTTGTTTTCAGCACGAAAAAAATAAGAGCGATAGAAATCATGCAATGGATGCGCTAGACCGTGCGATGGTAAATTAAGGGAGGGGCGCACGGATGGGCGCACAAGCCCGGGCGCAGGCAAGCCGCGTCCACGGTCTAGCCAATTGTGTCTCTTTTCTGGCGGAAACAAAACAGAAACAGATTTTGTGTATCCTTCTCCTTCTCCTTAATACTCGCGCTATACCAAAACAATAACTCTCAGCGCTGCATAGAGAATTCCCCAGATGACTTCCCAATCTGTTGACTGAAGTGCCTCCTACAATATTAATTTCAGGCAAAAGCGCGTGTCAAAGAAGATGAATCACACGAAAGAGAAAATTTGCAATCTAGAGAACATCGATCGAAGGCCAAAGAAGATCAATTGAACCAGTCTATGAATTCCTACATGGGCATCTGTAGCCGCTTCTGGTATTGAACTCCGGACGAACGCAGCAAGGGGAATCTATAAGAAGAAAGTGTTGCACGAAGATGATGAGGTTGGGGCGGCGGCGGTGGTCGGGTTGGACTTGGGCGAGCATCCATTACTTGGCTCCTCGCATGATCACCACTCACCAGGTGAGGACGTGAGGTGCGGAGGTTAAGTTTCAGGACGCAGTCGACGAAATCAGGTACGGTGAGCGACGCTCATCCACCTGCTTGGCTACCCCACAACCTCACCCGGCCGCCATCGCCACCGCCACAGTCCATCTGTCGACTGAGGACGTGTGAGCGTGAGGTCCGCAGCTATTTCGCTCAGGTGGCGGGTCTGTTGAGTCGTCGAAGACGGGCCAAGAATGCAGCAGTTGGTGGATTTTGCAGCAAACTGCCGTGGGGCGGCTCGACGCCGGTGATCGTCTCGCTCAAGCCGGTGACCAATGTCGCATCGGGTCCTTCCGGCAAGAAAGGGGATAACGGGGGGAAGAGTTACAGGCTACGCAAGAGAGAATAGTGAACGGAAGGAATGGGGTGCTGTCACGGACGATCGCCGAGTAGATTCGTATTAGGATCTGTATTTCTGTTTTTTTGTTTTCAGCACGAAAAAAATAAGAGCGATAGAAATCATGCAACGGATGCGCTAGACCGTGCGATGGTAAATTAAGGGAGGGGCGCACGGATGGGCGCACAAGCCCGGGCGCAGGCAAGCCGCATCCCACTTGGAAAGACACATGACATGGATGAGCGTCCCACTGGTATAGATATGGATGAGCTCTCACTGTTGAAAAGCTAGCTAGTTGAGGCTGGAGAGACACATGACATGGCAAAAGAAAGATCCGAAGAACTGGTGTTGTCTATTCTCTCGTGTGTTGTGAATAAGGAAAACAATTGATGATCGCTATAAGATATCCAATTCGTGGATGCAACCTTCGAATGGACTTTGACAAAGTATCCAAAAAAAAAAAACGCTCCACAAAAAACCAAGAATCGTGTAGTCGAATCGAATGAAAATCTGACCTTTTCTTGTGTAGGAAAATATAATTAAGAAAGGAGATACTGCCCCCTCGGTATCATCATAACGACAACAACAAATTCAATAGCGTACATGAAAATAATTCTATGGCACCTGGTCCATAAATTCAGCCTCGTGGATCAACTTCTCCAATTGACACATGGCATAAGTGGCAATTTAGATCTAAGATAGACAACCAATTGCTGTATTTTTTCTCTCTTCCAAACACATATCAATTGCATGAGTTGGCTCACGGGAATAAATTTGCGAACCAGTTCCTGTAAAATTATTTTTCGCCTCCTAGAGCGATTTTGAGAGCATCTTCACTCGTTCGGCGTTCTTAGACAGAAATCCGAAGCAAAAATCGTCGGATATATGTAACTTTTGGTCTGGAAATGGCCGAATTCCCACTCTTGTTCCTAGGTGACGTTCCAAGGCAGGCAAATTTGGCGATATTTTACCACAATTCGGCTCAAATTCACACAAACATAATTTTGATCATATTTCACCGACAACGGCAAGCTTGGCAACGAGACAACGAACTTGGCGATGGCGTCGAGCTTGGCGATGATCCGCGCCGGCCAAGTCCGCTCCAAGCTCCACCGGCCAGACCCATGCGCTGATTTTATGTCCGATGCTTCTCAACCGAATGCAAGATGAGCAAAGAGAAGCACTGATTACACAACGATTGAGGACATTGCTTTGGTGAAGGCATGGTAGGGTGCGACACTTGATGCAGAGGCCGACAATGATCATGCTAGAAGAAATATTTGCAACTGAATAGATAACAAGTTTCATCGGATCATGCCGAGCCAATCGAGCCGCACATTGAGATCACTTCAAAATTGTTAATGTTATAGCTGTTGGAGTGGATTTTTGGAGCAAGTGAGGAATGCACCTCCAAGTGGTTGCACTATTGATGCATATGTGAGTTTTATTGTGTTGTGTCAAGTTGTGTGTTTTTGTTTACTATGAATGTTCTCAGAAGTGCAATTTTTGAAATGTAGGATCACAGCGCACATCAAAAGTTACAAGCAAATACCAGCATCCAAACTCAAAGCATTCGTGCTCCAACATTCGTAAATTGCTTGAACACACTAAGTGGAGGTTAAGGGATCAATAAACTCCACCGAAAAATGGATCATTTGTTACCTTTGACGACCCGAAATATAGTGACGAACCGAAGGAAATAAACAAGGTGAACCCCAATGGAAGAAGTCGTAGAAGGGAAAGTTAAGAAGGAAAACTGAGACCACAAGCTTAAGACATAAAATTAATGAATTAATGAAGTAAAGAAAAATATCGATAGCTTAACAATCGCGAGCAATTGGCATGGCCGAGAAGAAATATCAAGTGAAGATGGCAACAAATTTTACCGCATCGCGCGGGCTCGGCTGAAATGAGTTTGCATTTTTTGTGTGGTCTAATGACGCAGGGAGAAGTTCGTTAATTACGCATGCGATGTTATTGTTGCGTGCGCGCTGTGTACTGACGGTGCTGTATGCTACATCTATCGGACGGACGCACGCACGCGTTAAATCTGCAAAAACTGGCAGCTAGAAATTAGCTATAGTAGTAAGCAATAGATCATTGTCCCTTTTTGCAAGAAGAGTGCTCGTCCAGCAAGTAATGATACGCCTTTCGGTTGATTGAAAACAGCACGCTTATAGATATGGATGAGCTCTCACTGTTGAAAAGCTATAGCTAGTCGAGGCTCGAGAGACACATGGCTATTTTTTTTCTCCGAAGAAATACACAACTGGTGTTGTCTATTCTCTCGTGTGTTGTGAATAAGGAAAACAACCTATGATCGATAAGATATCCAATTCGTGGATGCAACATTCGAATGGACTTTGACGAAGTATATCCGGAAATAACGCGCCACATTAAAAAACAACAATCCTCCAGTCGAATCGAATGAAAATCGTACTTTTCCTTGTCTAGGCAAATATAATTATTAAGAGAGGAGATACTGCCCCTCCGTATCATCATAACGACAGGACACACGCAACAAACTCGATAGAGTACGACTCATGGAATTATTATTGCAGCGAAAAAAAAAGGAAGGAAAGAGGAAAATAAGATATTGATGAAGTCAAATTAAGGTTCAGCCTGCCAGGTCCGGTCGCCGGAAGTCCGGAGCCCCTTGCTTCCAGGCGCACCCGAGACGCCACCAAGCCTCGCGCAGCTTCCAAATAAAAACCCCGCGCTGTCTGTCTCTGATTCCCCACCTAACGTTCTCAGCCTCCAGTCTACCTAGCCAGTCCACCACGCACGCGCTCCGCCGTCGAGCCCCCTGACCTTCCCGTCCGCCGCGCGGCGCCGGTCCGGCGAACGGTGCCGCTCGCGCGCGCCAGGCGGGGCTCTCGGTGAGTCTCCGGCATGGCGGCGTCGGAGGGAGCAATGCGGATGGGGAAGTACGAGATGGGGCGGACGCTCGGGGAGGGGCACTTCGGCAAGGTGCGGCTGGCGCGGCACGCCGACACAGGCCGCGCCTTCGCCATCAAGATCCTCGACCGCCACCGCATCCTCGCCATGAAGATCGACGAGCAGGTGCGCGCCATCACTCCGTCCAATCAATCAATCAAGCGACTGGTTGATTGATTGATTCGTTCCATTTTTTTCCCGTCGTGCTGCTCTGGTTCGCTGAAATTGGGGGGCCTAATTAATCGCGCGCAGATAAAGACGGAGATCGCGACGCTGAAGCTGCTCAAGCATCCCAACGTCGTCCGGCTCTACGAGGTGAGTCCATTCATCCAGCTCCACATAAACTAGCTGGGCAGATTCCATCTTCTTTCCTCCGTTCTATTCTTGTTCCCTGAGGGCTGAAAGCACCAATCACAATGGGTGGTTGGGTAGGCCGCTGCCCGCTAGAGTGTATAGGGGCGCCAATCGCGTGATTGGCTCATCGCAGCTACACCGCTCTGCCATTGAAGTTGCCGTCTGAACTTCCAAGTTTCTCGCTGAGGGACATAGAAGGAATTCAACATGGATGGCTCATCCGCCAGCCGAGTCCTTCTTTGAATAACCGCCACATGTGCGGTTAAAAATGGTGGTATTTCCTTTTCCTGACTGTGACATCCGTGTAGACAAACAACACCCCTTACCTCCGTGTAGAGTGTAGACTAGTGTATGAATTTTCTACCCAACCAAAGCAGGAGAGTCCCCTCGCGCTACACTCCAACATTATTCTTCTAGCTACCCTTGTGTTCCTTGGATCAGTACTATACTATATTGGAAAGAATGAAGGATGGATTCGAATTGGCTAATATCCAGTATTGTCGTGTGCAACAAAAAAGAAAACTCTGGGCTGTCACATCCAACCCTCCAAATCCCATTGGGCATTATGATACTACTGGTTGAGATCACGCTAAATTGACCCAGCCATGACGCCTGCGTGGCTGCGTGCCATCTTCAGCCGTGGAGTCTGAAGATCATCCGGTGGCCGATGCCTGCCGACCGCGGTGTCGACAGCGACATGCATATCCTGACAGATGCCTGGTTAACAATAATAACTGGACCAACCCGGAAGCCACCAAGTGGATGCTCAATAATTGGAGGGAGCCGTGTAGTTATCGTTATAAGTTTCAGGCAACTCTTGGTTCCTGCTAGGCTAAGAAATCACGAAAGGCGGCACGTCATGAGCCCACTACACATATCATATACCGAAAACTCAATGCATAGAGAAGTGCCAAACAAGCTAGATCATTTTTTTATAGGGGGTATTAACTTGGGCTAAACAACAACCTGCGTTAAATGGATAATGTCCATGTTAGGCTTACCTCTTGCAATCAATAAGATTGGAAAGTGATACCTGCACGCTGAAGGAAGCATCTCCAAATTCATCATTGATTATAAAAAATACTGGTACCTATAGCAGACGCAGTACAATCCAAGAAAAGCTGAGGCAATCTTCCTCCACTGAAACTATGAATTCCCTGAAACTTAAAATGAAAACGGAAATTATATCGAAATTCAGAAAACAAAATTAGCAGTCAGGCATTTCTGTATCGATTGTCCACGTCCATGACCAGCCTGAGTGTGTTACAGTTTCCTCCCCTTTCTTTTTGCAGGTTTCAGCGAGCAAGACCAAGATATACATGGTCCTTGAGTATGTAAATGGAGGAGAGCTATTTGAGAAAATCGTAAGGATTCATGCTCTCGCTGAGCTAAGCATGCTTCAGGACCTAATGAAGCAGACACTTCCGCGTGCAATTCTAACAGTCATTTTTGCATGACAGGCATTAAAGCGCAAGCTGTCAGAGAAAGAAGGGAGGAAGCTGTTCCAGCAGCTAATGGATGCTGTAAGCTATTGCCACGAGAAGGGCGTTTATCATAGGGACCTTAAGGTAGCTACACCGTACTAATCGCCGCTCTTAATTTCTGAGAGTTTTTGTACCATACTAATCGCCATTCTTTTGCATGTTCTGTAGCCAGAGAATGTCCTGGTTGATGCCAAAGGGAACATAAAGCTTTCTGATTTTGGATTAAGTGCCTTTACACAGCATCAACGGGTATGGTATTTTTTCTTTTGGGCCAAAATCAAGCTGAATGATTTTTGTGGTGTCTAAGATAAATACCACATTTTCAGAAAGACGGATTGCTGCATACCACATGTGGCAGCCCTAACTACATAGCCCCTGAGGTAAGGACTAAACACTATTTCCTCTGGATCTGAACCTAGTATTGATTCATGGTTCTACAGAGGACAGAATTTCTGATAATGGTATATGTAGGTCCTTCTCAACAGAGGTTATGATGGCTCCATGTCAGACATATGGTCCTGTGGTGTTATCCTGTATGTGATGCTTACAGGGAATCTTCCATTTGATGATGACAATATGGTTGTCCTTTATCAGAAGGTATGAAGCAAAGAATCAATGCTTACGTTAGCAAACTATGCCTTTTTTTTTCCTGCACGCATATCTCACAATGTGATATTATTCTTAGATTCTGAAGGGGACAGTTCACATTCCTAAATGGCTTTCGCCAGGCGCGCAAGATATACTGCGGAAAATCCTGGATCCTAACCCCATTACCCGCCTTGGTATCGATGGAATAAGGGCACATGATTGGTTCAATCAAAGTTATACTCCGGCTGTACCTTTTGATGATGATGACGATAACTACATTGGTGATGACAGCCCACAGATGACCAAGGTAGCCTATGTGATTTGTATAGGCACTGTTGTTTGCTGCATAGTGCCATAGTCTCATGCTTTTAACGTTGTACTGAGTGGCAAAGACTGAACGTTATCTGTTTTTTCTGAAGCACAATGGCATTCTAGACAACCCTGCAATCAATCAGATGAATGCTTTTCAACTCATTGGGATGTCCTCATGTCTTGATTTATCTGGATTTTTTGAGCAAGAGGTGAGTCTAATCTTTGTTTCTTCATCCAATTTGTTACTGTATGTTTGCACATTCTACTTCCTCCAAATTACTACCATGGATGGAAGACCACACTTGATATCATAAGGATAGTGAATAAAAGTAATGTTAGAGAATAGAAGAAAACAATAGCAGCTAAGAACCAGGGGTTGACAAAGCCGAGACTCTTAGTCCTATTTATGTACATGTAGGGGTGTTCATAGGGTAGGTTGATTCGAACCTGGTCAAACCAGCAGTACAATATCTTTCGTTACCATGGCCAAGCATCACATTCCAGTCCAAACAACTGAATACGTCAGTTTCTACGGCTTGATTGAAACCATTTATTAACACCCTATGTACATGTCCTTACTGGGTCATTTCAATGTCAATACAATAGTGTCATGGAGATATAAAGTTCCTTCATTTCAGTAGTGATCTTCCACTAATGTCAGAAGTGCAACTTCGTTGCAGGATGTCTCGGAAAGGAAAATCAGATTTGCATCAAACCATTCTCCTACTTATTTATTTGAGAAGATAGAAAGCAATGTCACAAACATGGGCTTCCAAGTACAGAGGACCAATGGCAAGGTTAGTGACCGCTGATCTGTCTATCACCACAAACTAACCCTACTCTACTCATGTTCAATGCATGATTTTGAAACTTATTGTTTGAATGGATTATGTTGAAACTTCTTTTTGAATTGATGATGCTGAAAGTTATATTATTATGTCCTGCAGCTAAGAGTGATACAAGAACGCAAGGGACCAACAAATCCAAGAGGGCATGGATCCTTATTAATTTCTGCTGAGGTACTTCTATCATATTAAAGATGCATATAAAATACAGATTGGTTCAAAAAAGTAGTAATCCAACAGAGCTACCATTTCAGGGTGTGCATTGTGTTTCTATTAGACGGTGCTGCTTCTTAACATTGTTGTATTGTGATTCCAGGTGTTTGAGATCAATGAATCTCTTTATGTTGTTGAGCTAAAAAGGTCATCTGGAGATTGTTTACTATACAGACAGGTATTTTGCTTCATCCCTCGCTGAGTTTCTCAAATCGTGTATTCATTTTGTCGACCATTTTACTTACAGCACAAAAGTCCAAATTTGATCTGTTATTCATCATGTATGACATTATTGCTGCAGGTGTGTGCCACACTCTCAGATGACTTGGGAATATGCAAAAGCCAGCAACTTTTGAAGAAGGATAGTATGAGACAGGAGCTTTATCGATTTACCAGTAGCTTTTGATACCCTCCCCCGATCTCTCTGTTTCTTCTTTAGCAAGAGAACCCTCTAGGTAAAATTGCCCTCTCATTTTTAACAAGAGGACCTGCTAGGCACCATGTATGAACATTTTTGTAAACCCAAGTTGTAAATATACAAGCTATACGATACCACAAAGGAATGTATGGCCATCAAAAAAATACTAAGATATCTCTTGTATACTTCATGATCAGAGTTTCATGTTGGACTACTACATCTCCGTGGGGAAGTTTGCTACTGACTACTCCCTCTGTTCCACGATATAAAGCCTTTTTAGCAAGCTAAAACTGTTACGATGATCTCCTCCCGAGTGGGCCCAACAGCCCACCAGGCCCTTAGATCCGTGCCCTGATCGGGGGCGCTCAACCCAATATGGTTGCTGGGCCCCTGTTACACTGCGCCATATAAAGAGGTGGGGACCGGCGGCATGCAACACGAGGTTCGTCGCGGCGCCGTACACCCCACCGACACAACCCTACCGATCTAGGGAGCGTAGCAGTAACGGGAAGCGCCGCCACCTAGCCCACCACTCGCTCTCGCCGTCGCCGTCGCCCACCATGGCCGCCACCACGGGCTCCTCTAGCCAAGGAGAAGGTACACCTCCCTCTCCCCGGTCTCTCTCTGTCTCGAGGAATAGATCGATGCACACATGTCAAACAGATTCTATACCCGACTGGTTTTACACCTAGATGGTCCTAGGAAACCTAACAAAAACAACTTGCTAAAAAGGCTTATAGTGGAAAAGAGGGAGTATGTATTAAATATGATGTACACAATTGAGGTGTACATATAAGTTATAAGAGCTACCTGATCTTTGTTTCTCCTCTCAAAGTTATGTACTCAAAATGGAATACAAACTTCTGTCATGCTTCTTCAGCTTCTAAATGGCTTCAAGAGTTGGAGAAAAAATGTGAAAGGAGATTGTACTTCCATTGCACTTCTTTCAGATGCATGCTCAACTAAAAGAATATCTAGTAACTTTGGATTAGTTGCAGGGCACGAGCAAAATTTTGCTACACCAGAAGTTGTTCTGGTACAAGCTTGTAAGGGCAGCCACAATGTTGCTATAGCTAAATCTGACAAAAAGCTGAATTTGGCTTCACCATGCAATTTGGCTACAGCTCCACAATGTAGTTATTCTAAATTCCTGCACCATGCAGTCCCACTCCTGATAAGAATAGCCTTATTTTTTGTCTAAGATATGACAACAGAGGACACATGTCACACGCAGGTTGGCTAATCAATTTGGAACCACATTTGGCATCGGAGCACCCTCTTGCTCCGGTTCCCTCTTTTGCTCAATTTGGAACCACCCCCACAATGTAGGGAACTAGTTCCAAAAGCCAAAAAGCAAATATGGAACCACTTTTGGCTACACATTGTGGGTGCCCTAACTTCACCAGTAATCCTTACATGAACACTGCCCTTCACTGAAATGATGGAAACGGTTCCGGTCTCTAACAACCAACTTGCGGCCATATACCAAGGATATAAGCTTAATGGCTGAGTGGCAGTCTTCACATGCTCTGAGATTCTTTGTTATTCGAAGAGTTGACCTTGCCGGGGTTGTCAGCAGCCCAAAAGCAATAGCTAACTTCTCGCTATGTTCAGCCAATGCTTGTGTCTTAGATTGTTCATTGATATCTTGCAATACCAAGCTTGTCATTGGCCTATATCCTGCTTGTCTCAACCGGTCCATCATCTCTTCCAACATTTTGTAGATCTCCCCAAACCTCGGATGCGATCTATCACCGGAGACAAACTCGTGAACCGTGTTCTCCCATTCAATCGAACTTCTTCCAGGAATCCTCTGAATGTTCTCCCTCCTAATCGTCTTTCTCATTTCTGCAACACCTTCCCACGAGTTTGCTTGTGCATATATGTTTGACAGTAACACATAGTGTCCATCAGCAAGAGGATCTAACACCCTCAATCTGGTCATAGCTTCCTCTGCAATCTCCACATTCTTGTGGATGCGACAGGCTCCAAGAAGCGCTCTCCAGATAACTGCATCTGGCTCAAACGGCATGCTCCTGATAAGCTCCATTGCCTCGTCAACATGGCCTGCACGCCCCAAAAGATCCACCATGCATCCATAGTGCTCAATCCTTGGCGCCACACCATGAATGTCACTCATTGAGCTGAAATACTTCTTGCCATCACTCACTAGGCCAACATGTGTACATGCTATAAGAACTCCAATGAAGGTGATCTCATTTGGTTGCAGCCCTTCTGATATCATCTCTGAGAATAAACTGAGAGCATCATGGCCAAGCCCGTGATTGGCAAGCCCAATAATCGTTGAGCTCCAAGTAAGCACGTCCTTCACTGGCATGGCGCGGAACACTTTCAGTGAATTATCAATGTCACCGCACTTGGCATACATGTCAACCAGAGCAGTCCCGAGCTTCACGTCCACCTCAACCCTGTTGCTCTCGACAAACCGGTGTACCTCTGCACCAATGGCCAGTGCCCCCATGTCACTGCACGCCGAAAGCACACTCACCATGGTGATGCAGTCTGGCGCAACACCTTCCACACGCATCTCCCTCCACAGCTCCAGCGCCTCCTTGGACCGCCGACCCTTGGCGTAGGCGGAGATCATCGAGCTCCAAGAGAAGGCGTCCCTGTCCGTCGTCCCATCGAATATCTCCCTCGCCATGCCGACATCCCCGCTCACCGCGTACCCATGGATCATCGTGTTCCAGGACACCAGGTCCCTGTCCCGCATTCCGCCGAACACCGTCCTCGCCTCGGCCACCTCGCCACGAGAGACGTAGGCCGCGAGCATGACGTTGCAGAGGAACACGTCCCGGCGGGGCGCCTCGTCGAACGCGGCGCGCGCAAGCTCCGCGCGGCCCGCCTTGGCGTACATCTCGACGAGCGCGGTGCGGACGAAGATGTCGGCGGCGGCGAAGCCGGACTTGAGAGCACGCGCGTGGAGCGAGGCGCCGAGCGGCGGGGTTGCGGCACGTGAGGGGAGCGCGGCGGCGGAAGAGGCGGCGCAAGCCTGGAGGGCGAGGGAGAGGGAGAAAGAGTTGGCGAGGAGGCGCGGCGCGCGCGGGAGGAGACCGCGGAGGACGAGCAGGGCCTGCAGCGGGAATGAGGCGCGGAGGTAGGCGCGCATGACGGTGGTGACCAGGAACGCGTCCGCGTCCGCCGACTTGACGAGCCGCGCGTGCGCCGCCAGGTGCTCCGGCCGCACGGCCACCGCTCCTCCCCGCGCGCGCATCGGCGGGAGCCTGTCTCCGGCCGGGAAGGAGTGTTCGTGCTTCGGGTTTGTCTGTCGCGCGGTGTGGGCGTCGGCTCGTGACGGCTCGTAGAGCATCTCCCGCCCGTGCGATTGGTGAAAGCGAAGATCCGACGGCCAGATGGCAGCCACCGAGGCGACCGCGCGCAGCAAATACGTGGAGCGGCCGTGGCTGCTGCTTCGTTCCTGCGCTGCGCCTACCGCGACCAACCTGATCAGCCATCCAACCGCCGCCCACCGTTGTCGCCGCCGCCCGCCCGACCGCCGAAGTTAGTTCGGCACAGCCGCGCAAGTAAGGAGGGCAGGGAGGGAGAGAGAGATGAGAAGCAGGGAGGCCATGGAGCTCCTAGGCTTCCCTCCTTACTCCCGGCCGTCCCCTTCCGAGGTATCATCTCTCTCCCCAATTCAGCCCCCTCCCCGCGAAGCGCGAATCTCCAACCCCGAGTCATCTCAGGATGATAGCACGGCTTTGACTGGCTGGTTCTTGCTCCCGCGCGCCGATCTCTCGAGCGAATTCTGGTTAATTTACCATAAGGGGTGATCATCTCCAGCTCCGAGCCTTGAGTTCATACTCCTAATTTGTCGGTGCAGGTTAAGGCTGCGTATAGGAGGATGGTGATGGAGTCCCACCCTGATCGTGTCCCGACGCATCAGAAGCCTCAAGCTGAGTCCAGATTCAAGCAGGTCAGGTACAGATTGATCACGGTGAAGAACTTTTAGGCATCCTGATGCTGTTTGTTCTTCTCATCTAGTAATGTTGGTAGTGTGACTAATTGGACGAGAATTGAGCTTTACTACAATCAATTTTTTTATCGTTCTCGAAAAGCAACAATCAAATTTTGAATGTCTGAACACGTAATCTTAACGTGGTTTGCCGTACTAGGATAGCGGTTTCTGAATTTGATTTATTTCACACAAATTGTAATCCACAAAGGGCTAATTGCCGTGTGGTTTTTGCAGATATCCGAAGCATATTCTTGTTTGAAGGATGGTATGTTACTTCACTTTGATGATCCAACCTTCAATTTCCGTTATCAGTCTGCACCTACTTTGATATCAGGTTTCGTCGACGGGATTATGATATGTTCCTTGCGGTTTTGCAGGCCGAAAATCTGGGAATAGGATGGAAGGTAACTTTGGTTTCATGTACGTATGTGAATTGGTTCCTCGTATTTTGCAGCTGTTGAGATGGATCATGCATCAAATGCAGTTCATGTGATGAGGTATGGTGTTCCGAGGGGATACGGAAGATCAAACAGGACGTTGGTTAAAGCCCCCTTTCTGCTCATAATTTGTGCGGCGGTCTCCTTTGGTTCCTATAGCGCCTCAAGGTAAACCATACTTCACCTTTCCATGATTTTTTTGTTTGAAGAATGACATTCTTAAAGCTGATCGAGAAATTCATTTTGGTTTTATGAAGGGCATACCAGCGGCAAAAGGAAGTGTGTTCTTCTCAGAACCCTTTTCTACCGTAGTGGAGTGCCGTTGTGCTCTGTGTAGAAGAGAAGAATTGTGTGTTACATTGTACAATGTCAACGCTGAATAAAAACACCAATCACTATTTGTGATGTCAAAGCAAAGATATGGAGCTCGCGTGTGTATTCTGGACAAGAAAACCTAGTATTTTTTATTTCAGAAACCCATTCTTTAGTTTAGTGATAATTTGACCGTACAGAAGATTAGTTCATACAGTTGCTTCATGCACGGCCTTAGCAATTAATAGATGCAGGAAATTTGGTTAATACAAGGTGAGGAATCTTGGCAAGACCAGCAGCTAGCAAATCAATGTTGAAATAATCAAATAACTTCTCAGATCGAGGCTATTTAGGTCTATGAAGTTTTGGCTGAGCATGTGAGGTTAGACCGTTCACTATGAACAAGGTGCCAATCATCACAGGCAACAAAACTCACAACATCAACGCAATTAAGTACTCCCTCCCTTTCATAATATAAGATGTTTTAGCTTTATGAAGAAAATGTATCTAGACTACTCGGAGTGAATCTCTATGAACCTACACACTAAAAATAGTCTAGAAGATTTTGAAACGGAGGGAGTACGTGATAACCAGCATCCCTAGAAGAAGCAAACACTTAAATTGCATTGAAGATAAAGATAACTGTTATGATTACAAGACAGACCCAGCATCTGGGTTTACAATGATGGAATATCAAATAAACCCAGCTGATTCCAAACCTTTTCCCATCATAGGAATGCAACAAAGGTAAGGAATGTAACAAAGGTAAGCCTTGCAGCCAAGGCAAGCACCGAGAGCCAGTATCTACAGTACTGCGCGCAGCATGACAAGTCCGGCAAGGCAGTTACTGTGCTGAAGGCATTTGGAATGCACTTCAGGCTACTGCGTGTGCCAGGAGCAGTAACAAAGGTAGCTTTAATTAAGTACTCAATACATGAAGACTGGAACCACCAGGAGTCACTGAACACCGAGCAATTACAAACGGAAGGGCTTCGATGTAGATGCTTCGCTGAAAAGCTCGAACAGCAGCAGGAACAGCTTCATGAGTCACTACCACAGACTTGCTTGAAATCAACTCTCGATATTTCGGGGATGCATTTTTGACCCACTAGGGAAGAGCAGAGCAGGTCATAACCTCTATCAAGCATGATTATCTTGCCTGACCGAAAGAAATAACACTCTCTCTCTTAGGTTACAGAGCCAACTAACTGACATACCATTCTTGTAACAGTAACGCGCAACCTGAGCTGTTCCCATCAGAGTACTAGGAACAAAACCAGTGGCATACCGAGAGCTTGATTCCCACTAAGACACACTGATGCAATGTAGTTTTTCAGAAGGAAATATTGGCAAAACGTAGATGAGTCACCATACTAGATATAACCAGAACTCAAATTGTCCATCCGATATGATCCGAGGAAAGTGCAGAGGCTAAGATTTTCCTTTAGCATCAGCATCAATCACTATTATGTTCATTGACAACGGCTGCCAGCCAGAAGGGTGGGGAACAAACCACTTCATTTTATCAGTTATCGTATACGACAGCTGGATAACTTCACCAAGCGCAAGGCGTTTCAAGCATGCTTTCTTTAAAAGAGTTGCAGCTTCATACCTACAATCAAATGAAGTTTCAATACTTTAACCACATCCAAGAAAAATACAGAAATAGTTAACACATATTACTGGCTGTTGGACCTCACCTGGATTGGGAGTTCTTTATTGCAGAACAACCACGGGCAGAAGAAATGTACCTATGAACAGCATCTACAGTCTCTTTTGGATATCTTATATTGGTATCCATTGTATTCACACATTTCCAGAGGTTCTCATCTTTTCCAAGAAAAAATGACATAAGCCCTAACTTTTTTGTGACAATGGCTTGATGCTGAATGGCAACTTCAAGAGCCTTCTTAACATCAAAACTTGGTAGATTGGCACCTCCGTAACGTATGCAATCTGATATATACTGTTCTGTTGGTGGAAGCTTCTCAGTCTTAAGTACTTCCAAAGCACTTAAGATATTTCTTATAAGAATTTGAGAGTCAGGAGATGGCTGTGGACACCCGTTATTCACTCCCCATTGTCCAGCATTTTGCATGCTGCTGGATGCATTAGGTGGAGTTGGAGGTCTGTAACCATAGCCATTGTAAGGAGGTTGAACAGCACCAGGCTGGTTTGGATGGTAGTTGATGTTCAAACCTTGGTTGTTGTGACCTCCTATGGGGTATCCAGAAATATTCATCTGACTCATATCAGGATAATTAACTGGTGGGGCATGATAGGGAGGAGCACTTGGCCAGGATTGCAATGGTGCAGTAGGGACAGCAGTTTGCCCAGCTTGTGGTGGGCATGAACTGCTTCTATGTAATTTTGATGTGTTAAAATTACCAGATCCACTGTGAGGACGAGGAGACGCTGGATTTTGTTGGTTTGGTGGCTGAAATGACTGGTTCTGGTATTTTGGATGAAGGCCACCACTACCAATGCCAGAACCAGGAGCACCAGTTTTAGGTGCAGATTCAGTTGACGCACCAGACTTCTTACTACCAAAATAGTCATGGGGAGCACTATTTTGATGGGAATGAGAGGGTTTTACAGGCTTTTTAGGCTGGAAAGGGGGTGGGTTTTTCGGTTTACTCATCGGATTCACCTTTACCCCACCCTGGGGTTCAGAACTTGATGACGGTGTAGAAGGCTGACTTTGCTGGTTAGCAATGCTACCTTTAGAATTATCAGCAACTCCATCTACTGAATTTTCCTTTTTGCTTGCTGGTTTAGATACATTGTCAGTCTGGTTTTTTCGAGGTTGCTTCGCTTTAAATTGCTTATCTACCTTCCCATTAACACTAGTACCACCATTTTGATGATCACGCTGAGTACTCTGCACTTGAGGATTGGTATCTTGAGTCGCGTCTGAAGAATTAGACGTATCCACAGCATCCTTATTGCCATTTGGTATGCTGCTTATATATGGTGACTGTGCTAATGGAGGTTCTCCAGCCACAAGGCTTTTCCAGAGCCAAACACTCTTTGCTGCAGCAGTAAGTGTTTGAGACACATTGGGAGGTTGTGCTAATAGAATATTGTACCGCCTCATTTTAAGCTTATGAAGGGCATTAGAGAAGTCCCGGTCACCAGAGATTAGCAGATAATTTGCAGGTGGAGGGTTGTCAATTGCCCAGAACAACATGTCAACCAAGATCTTCTTATCACTTGCATCTTTAATGCCTGCAAATTGTTGGGATACAATAAAGCTAAATAAGAAAGTATGCAGATCTGAGAGATGGAAATGGTAACTAATCATTACTCGCTCACTCAATAAATGAATTCATCTTTCTTTCACGATTTCTATCCGTATTTCATAGTGTGCAGAACAACAGAACTCTGGAAAGGCTGCAATAAAAGCTTCACCACTTATGTCCACAACAGTACCAGATCAAGGATGAACAGAATAAACAAGAAAAATTATGCATCCGTCCTTTTATATTTATTCAAGGAAATATATAAAGTATTCCTAACCAATCCAGAAACCTTGAGGACAATCAAGTCAACTCAATATAAATCAAAATAAAAACATGACTAAATCATATGGAAAAAAACATAACTACCACAATCATTTACTACAGGCAGGCTCACATGGATTGCGTGGCAATAGCAATCAGACTCAGAAAAATCCATGGTGGACCACAAAGACCAAAAATATGGGACACCCTGTAGCTCAGTCATCTGTTCCTAAAATCGCAATCAATTTTTTTTGGACCTGCTTCCTTCTACCTCCAGCCAATCTTCCTCACTCTTCTTCCTCCTGCTGCTATCCTACCCCGACCAACACATTGCCCCACAACCCCTAGCGGTGCCTAAACCCTAACACGCGCACCACGAACTGAACCTCTACCCTTACTTCCAGCGTCACCACCGATCCATAGTGTTGCTGTCTCTGCCTCGACTGCATGTCTGGCTAGAGGTTGAGATGACTGTGCTTTAGAAAAAAGTCAGTCTGAAAAATCCCCATTCCCCAACAATGAGCCGAACAAACCAAAACCTTAATTGATTCCTTTTTTTGACCAATACACTAACACCCAGGGCCTGGTAACACCATGAGAACCCCATCAAAGCCAGCAAAACCCACAATCCTGACCGAAACGATGAAGCCCGCTCCAAAAGAGGAAAGTTCTAGGCCAAATCCAAGAATTCCACTATTTTCCTGAGATAATGCGACAGATCCATGGACCATAACCAGCACCGTACCGGCGCAACACACATGCATTGGCAAGAACTAAGCGGATCAACACGCCGCCGGTGATTAGATAAGAGAACAGAGCGGGGTGATTGGCTGAAAGGTGAGGGAGTGGTCCGTACCTGCGGGGACGTGGTGAAGGGAGACGCCGGTGCTGGAGAGGGCCTGCACGGCAGGCTGGGCGATGCCGTTGGTGTCCCCGTACGCGGAGACAGAGATGGGGCCGATGTAGCCGGCGGTGGCTAGGGCGGAGCTTATGTTCTGGACGATGAGGTGGGGGTCGCAGTTGCGGGGGACGGCGCAGTTCTCGATGTCCCACCAAACAGACGTCTTCGCCGCCGCGTACTCCCCCATCGCCGCCGCCGACACCACTACTGAAAGTTTCGCCGGCGGAGACCGGGGAGGTGTTTGGGGTCTTTGGGGCGGGGTCAGGAGGGTCTTTTTTATGGTTTGCGACGGCGGCGGCGTCGAGGTGGACTCGGAAACTGCCGTCCCACTTGCCCGCAAAGCTTTCCATATACTAGTACTGTATTTTTTTCTTTTATTTAAGGCAAAAGATCAAGAATGATCGCCATTCTGATTTGTAGCATTTTTTACAAAACAAAACATCATGTCCTGCTTAAATGTACTGAGTAATTAATAAAGCCTAAAAAGACGTCCTACACCTTAGGAAAAAAAAGGGACCCCTACCTGCCACGGGAGGACTGCGGATTCTTGTGTGTCATCTGGTTGTGTAGTGAGATCTCTTTTTGTACTTTTTGGTGTTGCGATGATGTCTTTCTGATGTGATATTATTTATGTTGTATCGAATAAAAGTTTTTGGATTCTAATCCTCGAGATGACGCTTAGTCTAGCATTGAGGATGCTGTTTTACTATGTAGGCTATTTTTCAGGGACAAAGCTTAAGTTTACATTATTCGCTTACCACGAGCTCACGTATTTTTTTTAGAGAGAGAGAGAGCTCACGAGTTACGATCGATGGCAACAACATGACTTGTTTTTAACTAAATAGGGAATGATTTGCCAATGCTAGCCTTTCCGTTAGCTATTTTCATAAAAATCAGACTCTAGTCACATTATTCTTCAGATACAAGCTTACAATCAATGGCAACGGTATGCCTAGACTGAGCATGACTTTAGAAAACCAAGTAAACAAAAAAATGCAGGATAATAACATGCCTAGATTACAACACGGATCGAGGGCAAACATATCTGGCAAACCTACAATGTTATCACGTCCCCATAGTGCTTTCATTTAGGGCAAAGGGCATATTAATACTTGACTTGGAAGATTGTACTTGACTTTTTTTATTTGATGTTTATACTTGACTTGGACTATAATCAAACCATATATAAACAATTTGGTTGCACATATTAGATAACAATTCATCGGTTCTTAGAATATAATCTAGGGTTAAGGGTTTGGTTTTAATGTAGTTAGGACTATTTTTTTTGATACAGAGTTAGAAGTAAATCCTTCGTCCTAAACCCTAAACCCTATTTATAACAATACAATGGGTTTTTTCCATATGCAGAATCCAAATTTACATTTGTTTAGAGCCCGATGTCATGGGTTTATTTCTAAAAGGATACTTGGAAGCTTCAAAAAATATCTAGAAAAACTATGTACATAGAGACAATGATGCATACTTCAAATGTGCAAAGTCTCAATCTGAAATTCATTATACAATGGGCTACAAAAAAAAGATAAACTCTGACAAGATTTGAAGGTGCACTATTCACACACCCACATCTATAATTTCGCCTTTTTATGTAGTGTAGAATACAAGATATTTTAGATTGAGACTTTGCACACTTAAAGTATAGATCGTTGCCTTTGAATGTTTAAAAACTTAAAAAATACATTTTGGAATGTTCAAATAAAGAACTCCATGGATCCCGGGAGCCAAATTAACGCACTCCTAAAACTAATAGTACCTATCTTGATCATATGAGACAACAAAAGTAAAGAGAGGACAATTTATAGCGATATTCTTCTTATCGAGTTTTTATGGAAAATCAAAGAACTTGGAAATTCTGAGCATATGTACAGTAGCACAAGTTCCTTTGCAAAAGAAAATAGCAACTTTAATTAGAAAAAGGTAGTAGTAAGTCATTAGCAAATAGCCACTTTCACGAGAAGACGGGCATAAGTTTATTAGCAAATGACAATTTTAATTAGGTAGATAGTACTACCTCTGATCTAAATTAGTTGTCCCGGGTTAACTGAATCTGGACAGATTTTGACAACATAATTACATAATTCTGAGCGTATGTATAACTTGCGGCCAAGTGAGACAGCAGCAATGGTCGAATTAGTTGTCCGGTGTTAATTTAACATAGACAGACTTAGGCATACATAGTTCTGAGCGTATGTACATCATACCCCTGATCCGATTTTGCATTAGAATAGATCAAATTGCAATTCCTTCACTTAAATAAAGTTCAATTTGTAATGGTCGAATTTACTCGTTAGCCGTCCGTCCCAAAATAAGTACTGTAACTTGGATTTTTCTATATTCACATGTATCTATATACTAAAATATATTTAGATACACGCAAATCTACACAAATCCACATTAGTTATTTTAGGACGGAGAGAATAGATATAGATGCGACTGCGACACTTTTTTCTGTATGATGATGTTATAAGAATATTCATTTCAAACGTTAAAACAGACTACTCTAGGAGTACACTACTTTTTTTTAAAGATAAACGATCAATATATTAAGCAAACAAGCCGTCTCATTAAAAACCCTCCAGTCCTCTTAGGTACCCTGGTAAGGAAAAGAGCGCGTCAAAAACTTGCTGCTAACATCAACAGTCTGTTACATCGTTTATCAAACTACTAAGGATACTATCAGGGGGCTCATCGTCCCAGTTACAATTAGTTTTAGCTAAGAACCCCATTCTAGCAAGATCATGAGCCACCTTGTTTGCATCCCTTGGGATATGACTGAAGATGACATTGTCAATGCTAGTACTTAGATCAACGCACTCAGCATAAATTGCTGCAGACTCACTCCACCAAGTTTCTGTACCATTGCATGCTTCAATTGTTTTCGAAGAGTCTGATTCAGCATGGACAAAGTTGCACCCAAGCCGAAGAGCAAGTGCCAAACCTTCCTTCATCGCAGTCGCCTCAGCCATGGTCACCGACATCGTATGGTTCAAATACGTAGAACAAGCAGCTATGAACCTTCCTTTGTAGTCGCGTAAGATGGCTCCCGTAGCTTCATCCCGCGAGTCAGGCATAAAGGAAGCGTCTACATTTAATTTGACTTGCCTCGGTTCAGGGCGCTTCCATTTATCTGTGTTAGCAATCAAGGGAGGACAAGAAGCTCGTGCTGCATTAGTAGTAATAGAAAGAATTGATAGCTTATACCTATGTAGCGATGGGACCTGTTTATTATGTGTTTTCCTTCTCCTTAGCCACCATAAGTACCAACAGGCCACCGAGATAGTTTCTTTGAGCCCGATTTCAGTAAACCCTGGGAGGGAGTTATCTTGCCGGTGAAGGATATACTCAATCATACCAGATCCTGACATATCAACATTGGAAGCTTCATGGATAATATGTTGAATACCAAGGGAGTTCCATAAATCGGCAGCCGGCTGACAGAAAAATAGCAGGTGTCTAATATCCTCTGTCCCTTGGTTACATATGGGGCACTCTCCAGAGATACCTATATGCCGATTCACCAAGATACTCTTCAATGGTATGATTCCATGTAAAGCACGCCAAATGAAAATTTTCACCTTACTTGGAATTTTAAGTTGCCATAAGATTTTCCACACCGGATTATTAGTCGACCCTCCTGGCCGTGCAAGCTGGCCGGCCGAAGCTCCAAACTGATGTTTCCATTGCACATGGTAACCAGATCGTACCGTATATCGCCCATGCTTGGTATAGTTCCAAGCCAAGAAATCATCAAACGCTTGGTGATTGACTAGGATTTGAAGAATACGCCCAACATCCACCGGGAGAAACAAACTATCAAGTAAAGCACAATCCCAACCACCCGTGTGTGGGTCAAGAAGTTCTGACACTTTAGTAATCACCGAGTTTCCCCTTGGTGAAATGATCATACGGGAAGGACTGCTTGGGATCCATGGATCTTGCCAGATATTGATGGATCCCCCATCCCCAACTCTCCAAATATGGCCTCGCTTGACGACTACTAGTCCTGCAAGCAAACTTTGCCAGGTGAAAGAGGACCCCGCCTTTGGGCCTGCACTTAGAATATTCCCCTGGGGATAGTATTTAGCTCTCAATACTTTTGCACATAAGGACTCTGGTTCAGAAATAAGTCTCCAAGCTTTCTTAGCTAACAGAGCAAGATTAAAGGAATGAAAGTCTCTAAATCCCATACCTCCCTCATTTTTCGGATAGCAAAGCTTCCACCAAGCATACCAGTGCATTTTCTTACTATTATCATCATCTCCCCACCAGAATTTGGCTATTGCATCCATCATTTCCTTGCACACACCCTTAGGTATTAGAAAGACAGACATGGCATATACTGGAATTGCTTGTGCAACCATTTTTAGAAGAATTTCTTTGCCACCAATTGACAGTTGTTTCTCTCTCCAACCATTTATTCGTTGTATTATCCGCTCAATAAAGTGTTTGAAGCAATAACTTCTATCCGCCCCCAC
This sequence comes from Avena sativa, assembly GCA_916181665.1. Classification (NCBI taxonomy): domain Eukaryota; kingdom Viridiplantae; phylum Streptophyta; class Magnoliopsida; order Poales; family Poaceae; genus Avena; species Avena sativa. The sequence continues at coordinate 386,988,514 of OV702284.1, forward strand.
CAGGACCGGGAGACCCAAGTATTTGTCAGAGAGAGCTTCAGTATCAATATGGAGAGCTTCACAAATTTCTGCTCTCAATAGATTGTTAGTACAGGGGGAAAAGAACACACTTGATTTAGAAAAACTCACCAGTTGACCCGAGTTTGCGCAGTAGGTATCCAAAACTTGTTGCAAGGAAGTTGCATTAGTCATATCAGCTTTCATGAGGATTAGGGAATCATCAGCAAAAAGTAGATGTGAAACTGACGGTGCATTTCTGCACACCCTTACCCCATCGATGCCACCAACTTCTTCTTCATACAACAATAGACTGGATAGACCCTCCGCACAGAGGAGGAACAAATAAGGTGAAAGGGGGTCTCCCTGACGAAGACCCCGAGTAGGAACAAACATATCTATTACTTCAGAGTTGAATCTTACTTGATACCGAACAGAGCTAACATAGGCCATCATAATGGAAATCCATCTTTCAGCAAACCCCAAACGACGCATCATGTTCTCCAGGAAAGTCCATTCCACACGGTCATAGGCCTTGTGCATATCCAATTTCACCGCACAAGTGCCCACCGAACCTTTTCTCTTATTTTTAATAGAGTGAACACATTCATAGGCAAGGAGCACATTGTCAGTGATCAGCCGTCCTGGCACAAAGGCACTCTGCATTGGGGATATCACATCTGGAAGTATTAGTTTCAATATACTAGTAAGCATCTTTGAAATAATCTTGTAAATCACATTGCATAAACTTATAGGTCTAAATTGTGTAACTAACTCCGGGCTCTCAGTTTTTGGGATTAGAACAACAGTGGTGTCGTTCCATCCTTCTGGGATAATCCCCGTGTTGAGAGCTTGCAGGATTTCTTGAGTGATCTCTTGACCGCAGATATTCCAAAACTTTTTATAGAAAATAGCATGAAGGCCATCAGGGCCTGGTGCTTTGTAGTCACCGATACTAAACATTGCCTTTTTCACATCCTCTACCGAAAAGGGAGAGAGGAGCTTTTCATTCATATCAGCTGTAACCTTCGGATTAATCTTCCCAATCATAACTGGATCTAACTCAGAGATTTCAGATGCGAATAGATTGGCAAAGTACTGAAAAACAACCGGTTTGAATTGCTCGGTACCCTCTACCCAATCACCATTCTCACCTCGAAGTTTTTTGATAAAGTTCTTCTTACGCCCAGCAGAGGCAAAACTATGGAAGAACCTGGTATTCATGTCACCGTACTGTAGCCAATTTACCCTTGATCTTTTTTGCCAATGGATTTATTCTTGTTCCAGAAGTAGTTCAATAAGAGCCGCCTTCTCTTTTGTAATAATGTTGTTCTCATCAGTCATTGGACCGTTAACAGCCTTTTCCAAGTCGCTTTGGGCTTTCACAAGTCTCTTTCTTGGTTTCTGTAGAATAGAGGAATCCCATGCATGAAGAGAGGTGTGCATGTGTCCCAGCTTGTCCAACACGCCACCCGTAGGGTTTGCCATTGCCGCTGCCTCCCATGCTTGGGTAACCACCTCAGCAAAGTTCTTTTCAAGTAGCCACTTCGCCTCAAACCTCTTAGGCCTCGTTCTGTGATTATTAGGAGGAGGTTGGTACTCTATGTCAATCATGATCGGTCTATGGTCCGATCTAGCATAGTCCAGATTGTGGACAACAGCACCCGGATGCATAATATTCCAAGCTTCATTTGCTACCGCTCTATCGAGCCGCTCCGTGATACAGCCTCGCTTCCAAGTGAACTTATTGCCAGAGTAACCCAGATCATCAAGCTCGCAATCCGAAAGAGCCTCCCTAAATGCCTGCATAAAGTTTTGGGGTCTCTGATTCCCCCCCTCTTTCTCATGAGAAAAAAGGATCTCATTGAAGTCACCGAAAACAACCCAAGGCAGATTGTAATTACTGTTTAGTTCTCTCAACTTGTCCCAGGTTTTATATTTATCCTCCCATCTTGGCTCCCCATAAATTCCTGTCAATCTCCAAATCTTCCCAGGGTTTTCAACAATATGAACGTCAATATATTTAGGAGCAGAGAAAATCTGATGAATAACCACCTCTTTTTTCCAGAACATGATCACACCACCGCTTCTTCCATCACTAGGGTTAACAATTTTTAGGTCCATCTGAAGCCTCCTATGCAAGCACTCTGCAGGAAAATCATCTAAGTGAGTTTCAGATAAAAACATAACATCGGGATCATAACGCCTTCGAACATTCAAAAGCGAACGAACTGTCGGGTCATTCCCTAAACCCTGACAGTTCAGTCCTAAGAGTTTCATTGCGCCCGGACAGGCTCCTCAAGAGAGCCCGCCGATCCGATTGAAGGGGAGGAAGCTCCATCCTTCTTTGTACGTTTGCTCCTGTCCATTCCGCTGTCAGTAATAGCCTCAACACCCACAGGTGATATTCCATCCGTTACCATAGGAACAGGTGTCCCATCTCTAAACTCAGGGTTATCCTCCTCTGGTGAATTCTCAAGCGCCAAACGGCGCTTCACACCCGATTCAGTGGAGTCACTATCATCCTTTTCAACATCCATCTTCTTTGATGGACTAGACGCCGTATCATCAAGGGTATCCTCAGGAATAATTCGGCCATACCTAGCCGAGTGATCATTGTGACGCTAAACTGATTGTCGGCCTCTGCCTCGAGCACTTCCACGTCCTCCACCATCTGGACCCTGGTATCCACGGCCTCCACCCCGAAAGCCACCATTGGATCTACCGTGCCATGTATCCCAATCCGCCTTCAAAAAATCGCCCCACTTCAACTTGCTTTCGTCGTGCTCCCCTGTGCCACACTCCAGATAAGTATGCCCAAGGAAACCACAAGCACCACAGAATCTCGGAATCTTCTCAAATTTGATTTGATAAATTTCTCTATTTCCTCCTCTGACAATAGAGACAAACCGAGCTAGAGGTTTCCGAACATCTAGTTTAACTCGCACCCGCACGAAATTATTGATCCCCACAATATCAGTTTCAACGGAACAAACCTCACCAACCTTCTTCTGAACCAAGTTTTTTTCAAGGCTTTGTCCCTATATCCTGTTGCGAGCTTGTGTATCTGGAGCCAAACCGCAACATGATTTAGCTCAATGGATCCTGGAGATACTAACCCATCATAAGGTTCGATTATCACAGCGTTCTGTCTAAACAACCACGGTCCACCTTGTTCAATTTTCAGCCAGTCCCCTAGACAACTGCACTGAATCGTGAACAGATTCTCCTCAAGGGATTTGAAAATAACCTCCTTTGCCGGACTCCATGCCGTTCTCATATGCTGCTCAAACGTCAAAGGGCTGAAGTAATTTGCTGTATGAACACGCGCCAGAGCTAACCACTTGATCCCCTCCTTGGGCGATGTTTCTTCATCCTCAAATATTAGATCATCGATCTCATCGTCCTCTATCCCAAGTCGTTGGAGTAGATCGTCGATCGCCTCTCCTTTTTTTACTACCCGATCCACCTCCTTGCTCCGTCGAAGAAGCCTCTGACCTAGATCCCATGGCTAGAACGCCCTCTCCCAAACCCTAGAGCTAGGGTCACGAGAGCCCACACCGAACAAGAAAATCGCCCCGGAGAAGGAAGCCGCCTCCGAGAAGAAAAGGAACTCCGGCCGAAACGAGATTCGACGCGGAGGAGTAAAAACCCTAATCGCCAGCCAGTCGCCAATCGCCAATCGCCATCCGCTTGTCTCGCGTTAGGTCGGTTTATTCGTCAGCACTAAACACACCAGGAGTACATTACTTAGTGAGGAAGAGAAAGAGAAAAAGGAAAGATGAACTACATGGTCCGCCAGGGCTAAAGCCTAAAGCTGGAGGGCAACCAACCGCATGGTACCTGCCCTTAGCCGTGACATTTGGACATTGCTGCGATAGTGCGATCGATCAACTGTTGGACGAGTGAGACCTGATTATGGAGCACACTTATATTGCATTCTTTCCCCTCATACGTTGATTAACCTGCGAAAGTCGTTTATGCTTGTCGCAAGGGGTATTTTGATCAGAGACGGTTTAACTGATTCCTCAAGAAGAGGAACAAATTTGCTGTTTTTGTTTTGTTTTAAATAAGACAATATATTTGCAATTTCATTGGTAAAGAAGAATACTTTGGCCACTTTATAAGAAAAACTGAGCAAAAAACCGATATAGCACCCAATGCCACGGGTCATCCCTAAGGCCAGTGGCGGAGCTTCAAGGAAATAGATGGGCGGGCCAACTCAAGGATATCACCGATTTTTTTTATTGACTAGCTAAGAATTTTAGGAGAAAATAGAGTGACAATTGCAATCATGCTGTCAATAGCTAGCTAAGAATTCAAAGAAACAAAAAACTATACGTTCTAAGAGCATCTCTAGCTGTAAAAGACCTAAACTCGTAAAAGTCCGGCGGGTTTATGGTTTTGGTGCCAAAACATGGCCTAAACAGACACCATATCGTCGGGCCGGCCCGAGCAGGAGGACCTGCTTCGGTGCCAGGACCGGGAGCGCCAGTAGAAGATGCAGGACGACAAGTATGTCGGCATCGTCAACGACGAGGAATGAAGCTCGACGCCGCCGAGCTCGACCACATCGCCGCCACGCCCGTAGGCTACGGTGAGGGCCGACTTTTGTTTTTTAGGGTTAGGGCGGCGACCATCGTAGATCCATCCTCGCAACATAGTATCTTCTTGTTGTAAGTAAGATCGCCCGAATCACACCGATGAACTAGTGTATGTGAATATGAACTCACGCCAAATTTTAAATTTCTCGTAATTCATAGTTTCGTATGCGGTGTCTAATCCGCCATCGCCATTTTTAGCCCGTAAATATGAAAAAGATCGATCGAGATGCAGTTCCCTTTTATAGTATTTGCTAGAGATACTCTAACCAAGATACATGATCTTCTAAACTGACTACAAAAGCTAGCTACCTAGCTACCGACCGCAATAATTTTATTTGAGAAAACAACGAGCATTTGAAGCGTGGCATATTTTCCTATTGGGCTTGCTTTTGACTGCCTATGAGCTCTCGGTGCTTGCTGCGAGGTTGCCGGCCTGCTTTCTAGCTAACTTTGTTCTGTTAGTGCCAATGTACAGTGTCATTGATGCTTAGGTATTGATATTTTTGCACAAATCCTAGGCGGGCCATGGCCCAGTTTATCCCCTGAGTAGCTTCGCTAGTGCCTTAGGCCCTACTCAAAACGAGCCGATGACTCTAGTGTCCAAGCGAACAAATTCGACACCCAACACCAGGAGGCGATCTTCCAGAGTTGACGCTCTGACTTTCATGCCGGGCGCAGGGCGCACACATGACTAGCTAGCCAGGGACGAAGTTGTAAGGCGGCGACAACCAACACCAAGTAAATAAGCAGAACCGAAGTGGGTGGTGATGCCTCCAAGGAGAGAAATGACGTCCTAGAATGCAACCATCGTTGGCATCAACCGAAGTCGGTATATATGGTTTTCACCCGGAGCTCACCAAGCACAGGATGTATCCGTCTGCCGGTAAAGGTCGTTGGAGGATGCAATGAAGTCACTGTCGTCGACCAACGCTAGCACACTCACACAGGTCCCTCAAGTCGGTATAACATCCAAGATGGGGCCCCAAGAGGCATACAACGCAGAAGCTCAACCGTCGTCAGACCCCGCATATGGGATCTGGGGTTTCCCTCAGTAGTTCGCGAGCAGAGGACCGAGAGCACCACCCCAGGCCTTGGTCGGCAACCAGGGCAAGGATTTCCTACTGAGTCGTGAACCACACTCCCGTCGTCCATACCGCCACTGCAACCCCACATGTAGGCTGGAAACCCCACGAGCACGCACGTACCCGCCTGGTGGTCTACGACCCTATCAAAACTAGACGTCGGGCCTAGACCCATCGTGCGGTGAGCCACCTCCTAGCCTACCACGACACCAGAAACCGCCATCTAAGCACCATGCCAAGCCCCAAATGACAACCTGCCATCACTCTTAGACCATCGTCTTGAAGAGGGCCTAATGATCTAATGTTACAGCTTGATCTTTTTCACGCCAATTCACTTCACTAGATTGTAATGTTGCCCACAACGAAAATAAGGATGCAGCTCCCCTGACGCGTTGCATCCTGTAGTGCTGTGGCTGAAATGTGGGCCCATTTGATATGGAACCCACGTTTGAGCCCATTGCACTTCATGGTGTAGTATGTTAGAGGATTCCCTTCCTGAAAACAAAGAATATGCCAATAGCGAACTCTTCTATCACGTGCAGTACCTTATTGCTCTAGTTGGTAGTATTTTTTTTGCTACTTGGTAGTAATTGACATATTTTTTTGTGAGACTGTGAACATTAATGATTACAATCTAGCATCCTCCGATGGAGTTCTTAGACTTGTTTACAATGATGCCTTCACCTTAGATCCATTTGCATATGTGGCCTTGGTGCCTCTCAATGATCAAAAGAGTCTTTCATTATGTAGGTCATTTGGCACAGAGGAGATGACATGGTGGAAATGGCTGATATATCTATCAACACTGAAGTAAAATGGAACCATTTTTAGAGAAATTATAGTCACACATGTCATGATCCAAAGAACAAATGGCTTGGCATCATTGACACATGACAAACGTGACAAGGTTTCAAAAATAATATCCATGGACCAATTATTATAAAGGATATTAGTCTAAGTGAGGCACATGCTCAGTTTGTCTTCCAGTTTAGCGGGTGCTCAAAGCCTCTTTGGTTCATAGGATAGAAAATCAAAGGTATAGGAAAGGCTTAGGAACAGAAAAGGATGACGTGTGCAAAAATATCCTCGTTCCTTGTGCATAAGATTTAAAGAATAAGGCCGGAGTGGATTTTTCATTTCTTCTACACTTTGCCTTGAAAGTGAGATCCAAAGGAAAATATCGACAAAGATTTCTTCTTATTATAAGGCGTGATCTAATCCGTGTATGTTTGGTGCAAGAATAATCTTATCCTTTAATCATATCATAAATGAAAAGTGTTCAATCAGAACATGAGAACACGACTTAGTTGGTCTTAGTCTTTGGGACGGAGTGGAAGAAGGGCGGAAACTCTTTCGTCCAGATATTCCCCTTGCCAAACATTATCGATAGCGGAATCGTACCATGCAGCGGTACCTAGCAACCTTTATTTCTGCTTTTCTGTCTTGCCTCTGCTACTTGAGAGAATGCCTTTGACCGAGGAGCTCTTCCACTTTTCTCCATGTTTCCTACAAATCAAAGGAGCCCTCAACATGAAAAAAATCCCCTTATAGGGAGAGCACATGCAATGCATACGGAATCTACCGCCTCATGCTGATATCATTGTTAAATTCAAATATTTAAAATGTCTTATCTTCTAACTCGTTAATTTGATTAATGTTTGTCTTCACCACTGAGCTCGTATTTACAACAAGTTCAAAACAAGATCACGCGTTTCGTATGTTTTGATAATAAAAATCTTTACCCAGTTGTAATTTTATATGTGTTTGCCAAATTAACAACAACAGTTACAAAGATAATAATTCGTAGGTGTTAGATAATGGTATACGTATTTCTAGGCATTGGAATATTATGCAAAGCTAGAGATGAGTATTTTTAGTGTTTTAAAATAACTAAGAGATAACATCAATTACATTAAAAGTAGTATCATGTAAACTTTGCATTGATCTAAAATGAGGTGCAGTGACTTTTCAACTGAGATATTTTATAATTTGGAAACTAAGTAATTATAATCAGATAACTAGATGATCACAACTTGGCAAGTACTGACAAAAAGTTGTCAAAGCATGTTAACATGGGGATTTAGTTTCGAAAAACTCATTGCAACTAAGCCAATGGTGAAAACAAAAAGTTGATTAAAATAGTTATTTGAGAGACAAAAGTTTTAAAATTTTGAGAATGAGGAAAATCTCAGTTATGTCATCCTCATACATGCATGGTAGAGCAAAAGAGCGGCAATTATTTAGCATGGTGACTTAAACGGTGTAAAGTTTGACCAAACTATAGAATAAACTGACAATATTTATAAAATAAAATAGACATGATAAAAAATTATATTGCAAGATCTATCTAGTGATATAGATTTTGTATTATAGAAAATTATATTTTTTCTACTCCCTCCGTCCCAAAATAAATGACTTGGAGGGAGTATAAACTTGGTCAAACTTCATGTTTTTTGACTTTTGAGAGAATTTATAGACCTTCCTTTTAGAATGGAGGTAGTATTAGTGTATTAATGGTTGCATGCATGCATTTATGCTAGAGAGGAAGAATAAAATGGCGCAAGCGGCACTGATACGTCGTAAACGTATCTATAATTTTTTATGTTCCATGCTTGTTTAGTATCTACTTTGCTTTGCTTTGTCTATACTTTAAGATATTTTTATATGTTTTCTGGGACTAACCTATTAACAAGATGCAACAGTGCTAGTTGTCTGTTTTCTGTTGTTTTTGGTTCCAGAAAAGTCATAAAATAAATATTCTCAGAATTTGACGGGACAAAAGCCAAAATCAATATTTCACCGAGGAGAACACGGAGCCAGAAGACGAGACGGAGGAGGGCCTCGAGGGGGCCACACCCCCTGGCCGCGCGGCCAGTCCTGGCCCGTGCCTGGGGGGTGCAGCCGCCTCGGGCACCCCCTCGGCCTCCCTCTTCGCCTATAAGAAGCCCCCGATACCTAAACCCTAAGTATCCGATCAATCTTCCACGAAACAGTCTGTAGCCCCCGTGTAACATCCCAACATTTAGGAACCAACGAAGGGTAGATTTAGGAATCTGTGTAATTGCATGCATTCATCTGTAAAAATGTGGGTAAATTTTTCTCCAAATAAAAACTTAAATTGATCAAAGTTTCTTTCACTCTTTAAGTTTAGGAATAGCATTGAAGAATGATCGTTATAAACTTTGATATGATCTTTATGAATTAGTGTGTTTGGGGAAAGGAATTTGAATTCAAAACTTGAGATTTGGATTTATATTTTTAAAAGATTAAGATTATGTTTGAGTAAATATTATTTAATCAAGAAATAATATTTAGTAACTCAAATATTAAATAAAAAACACAATCAAGTAAATGAATATTTATTCCATATATTTACTAAATGAATAAGTTACAAAATGTAATTTGTGAAGATGATAAAGAAACAATACATAGTAACCAGAAACTCTATGTAAGATTGACAATTAAAGAAGGGATATTTATTTTATATAGAATCTTTACAAGAGTAAAATTACAACAAGAAGAAAGTACATTATTATTATTTAACTAATACATCTTGATTACAAAAGAATAAAATAAAGCTTACAAAAGAATAAAATAAAGATTACAAAAGAACTATTCTATAAAAAAAGAAAACCTATTCTAATCTTGAATCTTCAAAGTCTTGTACCTGCAAAACAAAGAACAAATAAAAAAGAAAGAAAATAGAGATTAAGTTAATTTTACTCTCAGTAGTGAACAGTGAGATGCACTGTTCCACTTATCATCATTGAGTAAATCTTTAGGGGCAAGTTTCACCAATATGAAAGAACTACATCTTTCATAATTAATAAGCCATAAGTCAAACAATTCCAATCAGTAAGAGGGGCAAGTTTCACCAGGCAGATAAATGTAATCAGATAAAAAGGTAAATCATCCCTGAGCATATCCATAATGAAAGGATACGGATGTCGCATAGAGGGGGGGTGAATAGGCGAATAAAACTTTTCCTAGAGTGGCTCAACAAAGGCGGAATAAAACTAGTGTTTACTTTGTAAAGAACAACCTAGAAACAACTAAGGTTTACCTATGTGCACCAACAACTTATGCTAAGCAATACAAACAACAAAGTGATAGCAAGATATATATTACTTCAAACACGAAGGCTATCACAATGTAAAGTGCATAAGTAAAGAGCTCGGGTATAGAGATAACCGAGGCACGCGGGGACACTGATATTTTACCGAGTTCCTCCCAACATGGAGTACGTCTCGTTTGGAGAGGGGGTGGTATCAAACCACCAACGCCACAAAAGGCCTCCCTTATTCTCCGGTGAATCTCACCCCAATGGGATCGATCCACGCTTCCACTATCGGTGCACTTGTCGGTGGCAACCGGAACCTCTCACAAGGTTGGGGCACAACTCCACAACTTAATTGGAGGCTCCCAACAAATGCCACAAAAGGCCACAATGTCACCAATGCCACAAAACCGTTTAGGGTTCCAAGAACCCAAGAGGGACAAGCTCCAATGATCAATTCAAACCAAATCCTCCAAAGAGAACTCAAACCGATGCACCAAATGCAAATGGCAAGAACACCACAAAGATGCTCAAATCCCTCACTCTCAAGTTCCAACAAAGCTACTAAAGATATTGGGGGAACAAGAGAGGAGGAATCAAAGAGAGACACAAAATCCCCTAAAATCTAGATCCCCAAAGATACACTCACAAAGAGATATTTTGGTTTGATCAAAACGTAGATCTAGATCTCCTCCAACAACCCCTCAAATATATGCAAGAATCAATGGAGGGGTGTGTAGAAATCAAGCTTAAAGAGTAGAGCAAATGGGGGCAAAGCTTGGACAAGAAAAGAAGAAAGGAGTAACCCTAAATGAAAATAGGCAAAAGACTTATATAGGACTAGCCAAAATATGGCCGTTGGGGCAATTTTTCTGGATGGTCCGGTAGTAATCCGATACTACCGGACCCAAACAGCAAATCGGTAGGAAAAAGATCAAAGAGCCTGCGAGGTGGGGCCTGCGCGTGCGTGGGGGCAATGGGCGGCAGCGCGCGCGGGTGCAGCGCGCCATCGCGGGCCCCAGCCGCAGCAGCATGCAGAGCAGCAGCAGGACTGCAGGCGCGTGGGGTCAGGGGGCAGCAGGCGCAGCTGCGCATGCGGGCAGCACAGCGCGCGCATGCAGCTGTGCAGCACGCAGCAGCGGGGGGAGCAGGCGCAGCAGCATGCGAGCGCGGCCGGAGCGGGGCCCAACAATCAGCGGCCCACCACGCGAGCGGGCAAGCGCGGCGCAGTGCGCGCAGGCGCGCAGGAACAGCGGCAGCACGGGTCAACACGGCGAAGCAAAACTGGATCTGGGAAAAACTGAGTAAGAAAAATTGGGAAAATATCTGGGCCGGCCGGTACTACCGTAAATAGGTACCTAGTGAGGCAGTAAGAAAACGGGCCGTTTTCAGGCCCGGGCGGTAGTACCGGCCCGTCCGGGTGGTACTACCGCTTGGCCCAAAAAACAGACCGACAGGCAAATATTTAAACGGCAATAACTTTTGACTGGAAGCTTTGATTGACCCGATTCAAATTGCGTTGAATAGAGGGCGAGAAGGGCTTCCCAATAAAAGGTGGAAATATTTATTATCACCAAGTGAGAAAGTATAAAGTAGAATAATGTGATATACCTCACTTGGTGAGAAACCGAAAAGCCGCATAAATCAAAATCGCAACAAGATACAAATGGGAGATCCGATTTAGATGAACAAGAGCTTGTTATGGAGATTACCACAAGCTCTATATCATCACATGGATAAGACCAAATAACAACCAAATATTATGGTGCAAGTATGCAAAGGTTTGAGCTCTCTCCGAACGATGTGACCGAATTACTCATACGATAGCCCCTCTTGATAGTACGGTTATCTATCCTAAACCCGGTCTCCTACACACAACGTGAGACCGGCAAAAGGGAAAACCTATCAAGATTATACCTTTGCCTTGAGCATTCCACTTGAGCTTGATGTAGGCGGTCTTGCCCTTCTCAAGATGGAGCGCCATTATTAATTCCTCATCATCGACCTCGCATATTGAGCTTGCCCAACATATCTTCTTTACATTTCATCAACCTTGAAGCCAACACATGCTCCAAGCGATGCCAATGGACAAATCCTACAAGTATAACTTAATACACACATTAGTCCATAAAGATTGTCATTAATTACCAAAACCACACATGGGGTCCCAACATGTTCTTTCAATCTCCCCCATTTTAGTAATTGATGACAATCCCTTTAAGAAGGTTTATATAAGGAATATTAATGAATAAAATGGTGATACCAATATCAAATACGACAAAAGTATGTGATATTGGTACCACCACCATATATAGAGCAAACTCCCCCACAATCTAAGCATGTGTGATGAACTTGAATTTCATTGCATATATTGCCAATTATTATCATTGGTGGAGTTTCCTCTATATATACCACATGCTAAGAAACAACAAAGATGCAAGAGCATGAGAAGTAAATGCACAAGAACAAACTCAATGCATAAACCAACTTCCCTTAAACCCTCTAAAACTTCTCCCCCATTGGCATCGATTGCCGAAATGGGTGACAAGTTCTAGAAGGCAAATATAGTAATAATTCCTCCAAAGGTGTGCCTTCGCACATATCCAATGATGAATACTTGGGAGGGAGTAGAACTATATCGAGGACCCGAAGATTGCAAAAATAAATTCAAATGATGCAAGCAACTACAAGGTCCGACAAACCAATTTGAAAACAACAAATGAGTCCAAATGGAAACAACAAGATATTATGATATGAGCAAAAGAGTGTTTTAAATAACAAATAGAGAAGCTCCCCAAGGTTTGTGCACAATTCAAAATAAATGTATTGGAATACATAATGCACAAATATGGAATCCTTGCTCCCCCATAAGCATTTAAAACACAACAAATGTGAAAGAATGAAAATGAGCATTATTAAATGAATTAGATGAGCTCCCCAAAAATAATGCACCAATTATGATAATTATATTCGGAAACAAGGTGCATAATCATGGAATCCTCACTCATCCAAATTCATTTAACAATACAAGGCATGAGAGAACAAGTAAGAGTGCCCAAAGATGCAAATAAGAGGAACACGCACTCATAGGCAAATAAATTTGGAAGCCACCGAAGAATCAAAAGGAATAGAAAGGTGGTCTCCAAGGATTTTAAAAATCAACTAAAATTATCGTCTCATATGTGTATATGTCTCTAAGTGGATGACATCACAAAGACACATGCCCATAAAGAAACAAGCACATATAAGGAAGATATACAATAAAGCACATGAAAGGCAAAAATGAAGTCATAACATATATTAATAAGATTCTAACTTCAAAGCATGGCCAACGACTCACATATATCTTATTGTACATTAATGAGCTTAAAACACCAACACACTACATATATTACAACTATCACCAAGGGAAAAGGATAAAGTTGGAATATATAGAGAAAGGCAACAAGTATCATACGATAGAATAGACTAGCAAAAATCTCACTATTGCATATGAGAGAAGTTGATGAAATGATAGGCAATAAAATTGATAGATTGACATATTTGGGATTGGAGGATCATATGCATGATTTTGTATAGTCCCAATTATATGTACTCATCTCAAATTATACACATTTACAATAGAGAGTTCTATTAAAACCATGGCTAGAACTACAACAATTACAAATACATGAATTCATACTAGAAGGCAACCGGCAACCGGTTGGAATCAAGATATATGAGCATGAGAAAGAGATACTTGTTACCGAGATATAATTGGTAGGATGTAGAGTATATGAATTCGTTGATCATTCTATAGCTTGCCTCAAATTTTCTTCTAAGCATCACTTCTTCAAAGTTGAGAGACAAGCATCCAATATATCTCCAATGTACCTAAAACACATTTAAGTACAAAATGGTCCCCAAACTTCTTGGGTCCAAAGTAGTTAGAGAAACTACAATACATAGGAGAGACTCCACATAATTATGTGCACATTGTTATGAAATTGAATTTCATGCACAACTTAGCCGATGGGAATTGGTGGAGCTTCCCCTATATATTGGATCAAAGAAAGCAAACATGCCTTAATATAAAAATATAGTAAATATGCATGCATAAAGCTTTCAAGAACCAAAAAGGATATACAATTTGAACAAAAGCACCAAGTAAACCGAGATGGCACACACAAGAGTGTGACAAGACAAGCGGTGTCCAAATTGTATCAAAAAACCAATTCAACACATGAAAGATCACAAGTTCAACAAATGAACTAGGCTAAGGCCAAACGAGCAAAAATAGATAGAAATAAAAATGCTCAAGAATTTATCTCATTCTAAAATGGTCAAATCAAGAAGCAAGGAATGAGACAAAACCAACTCCCAAAAGGTAGCAAGGTTCCAACAAGAAACCAAACTCCCCAAACTTCTCATGATGGCACAAATACCAAAACGAAAAGATTGAGGTTCCAAGCACATAAAACCCGATATGGATCAAACACAAAAGCATAAATATGAGTGTTCTAAATAATATAGGAGAGCTCCCCCATAGATAGTGCATTATGTAGGATTTTCCTTTTAAATGCAAAATGCACACAAATGGGATCATCACTATTACCTACATTAAATAAAACACAAGAGGATACCAATAAAATAAGAAGATCCAAAAGTAGCAAGGAATACATGGGAGCACACAAAACATTTACTTGGCCAAAGATAGGACAATATTAAGCAAGGGCCAAAGTGAATATGATCAATAGATTCTACCATAAATTGGGTACTCATTGTCCAAGGACAAAATATATTGGGAATAATTTTCCCAAGGTAGCTTGCATGGATATCCAAGATCATAGTCACAACAAGAAGCATATAACTAAATATAAGAATTGAGCATGATACTTCGAACAAGATTCTTGGTAGCTTCCAATAGTCACACAATCACTAGTGATTAGAGTAACTTGAAGCAAATGGTTTCCATGATGATATAGAGATCTAAATATGAGGAAACATATACCAAGAAACACTCTCATATACAAGATCCAAGATATGATCAATAAAGGCATTCAAGCAAATTGGAACTTGTATGAGCAAATGTGTCACATAGGTGCTAGATAATTATCGATATCAATTCTATGTGACACAACCTCGAAAATTCACATTTTCTAGGATTGTAATATGCACTAAGCATATGACTCCCCCATAATGTGATACTACTATAAAACCAAAACGAGGCAAAAAGATACAAAAAGATATAATTAATGGACATTATAAAATTAAATTTCTCATGAGAATTATACCGCATAGAGACTAGACAATAATCCAATATAGATACTAGGTGGTATTCCTCATGTACACATATTTTTAGGATTGTGGAATGCCCAAGCATAACACTCCACCAAAATGGAATAATCCATTAATCTCTCACAAGAGCCAAATAAGATACCAAATATAACCAAGTAAGGCTCAAACACAAGAAACACACATACATGGAGTGCCACCTAATCATACAAAAAATATACTTGATATCTCAAGATAATTAAGTGGAAAGCACAACATGTACAAAAACATGGAAGATACAAAACCAACACATGCACAAGGGGGCGAGTAACTTTTAATGAAATGAGTTAATCATATGTTACCGCAAGGAGGAACATTGGAAATATAATATGAGCATGATAATCCCAAAAGGCTTGGCTTGACAATTATACTAGATGAAGATCCCTCAATTCTTCATAATGTAACCAAGTCTCCAATGCCCTCCAAAACACACCTATTGATCAAGTTTTGGCTTGTTGGTCCCCAACCAAGTTGGGTCCTAAGAAGTTAGTTACAATAGGCTTGGCAACCCAAATGGTTCTTTTCTTGACACCACATTGGGCACCAACAAATTTGGCAAACACATTGCCCACCTCATACTTACAAAGAGAATAAGCATCATCAATAATGATATGGTTGGATGAGGAGATACCGATAGTGCATGAGGAAGAAATATGCCCCTTCTCACGGCATATGTAGCAAGTTCTACTCTTGCCATCTTTCTTCTTAGGTGAAGCCACAACTCGAGGAAGAGCTCGAGTAGTCCTCTTAGGAAGAGGCCCATTAACGACTTGAAGTGGAGCTTGAGGCCGCTTCCCTTGTTGCTTCACACTAAGAGGCTTTTTCTTCAATGGGCAAGATCTAACATGGTGCCCTTCTTCCTTGCACTTGAAGCAAACAATGTTGGCCGGATTCTTGACTTGATCTTGGCCATTATTCTTGTTGTACTTGTGCTTCAACTTGATAGTGGACTTGTTCTTGACATGGGAGTTAAATCCAAGCCCACTCTTGTCATTGGGGGATTTTTGCACACTCAAGATTTTGTTGAGTGTGACCTTCCCTTGATGACCCTTTTCAAGTCATTTCTCAAAGAAGTGACTTGAGCCTTGAGCTCTTTGATTTCCTCTACATGGTTAGTTTCAACACAAGTACTAGAGGAAGTAGATGCTACATTGTTAGAGCAACAAGGCATGGAATGTAATTCATCACGAAATATAGCCTGGTTGTGAGAGGATGAATTACAAGGACTAGCACATGGCAATATAACATTTGAAGTAGATATAGTTCTAATGTCCACATGAGGCCCATTAGATGTTACCTTTGACATGATGGCCTCATGAGCCAACTTTAGCCTACCATGGGAGACTAGAAGATCCTCATGTGAGCTTGAGAGCTTAACATGACTTTCTTCTAATTTCCCGTAGTTGCTAGTTAGCAACGCAAGTTGAGCCTTTAGCTCAACATTCTCCTCCAAAATAGATGCTTCACAAGAAATAGAGTTAGTAGCACAAGCATCATCATTATTAGCGAGAGGTGAGGGCAACTTGGCAAGCTCTTTTGAATATGAAGCTTTAAGTTGCTCATGCGACTCGATGAGTTTGATGAGCTCCCTCTTAACGACCCGAGAGCCATTATCAAGGTGCTTAAAATCCTCAACAAGTTTAGCATAAGCAACTTCAAGTTCATCATTTTTAAACTTGAAGGAGTTTGCCACCACAAGTTCTCTATCATGGTATTCTTTTACTCTAGATAATTCTAGAGTGAAAGTCTCCTCAAGAGATTCTTTGGTGGTTTGTTCTTCTTCAAGGGAGTCATTTAGTTGAGCAATTTCATTAGCATACTTACGCTCAAGTGCAAACTTTTCATCAATTATGTTTTCTTGCTCCTCAATAAGATCATTGCCTTTTATAACATAATTCAAGATTTCAAGAAGGTTGGAGGAAGCAATTTTATTTTTGTAGAGAGCACTATAGACAACCTCTCCCATTTTCTTAATAGAGGTAATATCATACTTACCTCTATAATCATCATATTCATTCTCAACCTCATCATCATCATCATCATCATCATCATGAGATACAATGGGATTCAAAGAGGTTACCTTTGTTCCCTTAGCCATAAGGCACATGTGAGAACCGGAGGAAGGTGATGATGAGATTGCACTTGTAGCTCTCTTCAAGACCTTGTCTTGGCCCATAGAATCTTCATTTTCCTCTACATGGTTAGCAACACAAGCACTAGAGGAAATAGAAGCATTTTTATCATGGCAACAAGACAACATGAGCATATCATCATGAGATTTGTTCAAGTCATTTCGACATGATATGCAAGGACTATTAACACAAGCATGTGAGGAATTTTGAGTGCTAGAAGTGTTAAGGTCCAAAGATAGATCATTGCAACTAGATAGATATGAGGGATTACAAATAGTGAACACACTATCCATATTGCAATTTCTATCACCACTCACCATTTCATTACCTTGTGAAAAATCACATGTTGGTGAAGTGGTAGAGGATGAGAACTCATCTCGACCAGAAGTGGAAGCAACACAATCATCCTCAATAATGTTGGACTTGCTATATTTATCTTGAAGCTTGGTCCATATCTCATGAGCGCTTGAATAAGGCATGATAGATGAAAGAACTACATTGCTCACAACATGCAAGAGAATTTTAGTAGCTAGAGCATCTATATAAGAGTTCAACTTCTCCTCTAAAGATTCGTTTTGTGTATCCATAGGAGAAGAGAAACCCATATATAGATAGCCCTCGATAATTGGGTGAATTTCCCGAAATAATTTAAGCATGCGAATTTTCCAAACATCATAATTTGTGCCATCGAATGTGATCATGTCATTGTGCACTAATCCTCTAGCCGACATCTTTACTCTCAAGGCGGTGAAGCCTAAAATGAGAGACCGGGCTCTGATACCAATTGAAAGGATACGGATGTCGCCTAGAGGGGGGGGTGAATAGGCGATTAAAACTTTTCCTAGAGTGGATCAACAAAGGCGGAATAAAACTAGTGTTTACTTTGTAAAGCACAACCTAGAAACAACTGAGGTTTACCTATGTGCACCAATAACTTATGCTAAGCAATACAAACAACAAAGTGATAGCAAGATATATATTACTTCAAGCACGAAGGCTATCACAATGTAAAGTGCATAAGTAAAGAGCTCGGGTATAGAGATAACCGAGGCACGCGGGGACACCAATATTTTACCGGGTTCCTCCCAACATGGAGTACGTCTCGTTTGGAGAGGGGGTGGTATCAAACTACCAACGCCACAAAATGCCTCCCTTACTCTCCGGTGAATCTCATCCCAATGGGATCGATCCACGCTTCCACTATCGGTGCACTTGTCGGTGGCAACCGGAACCTCTCACAAGGTTGGGGCACAACTCCACAACTTAATTGGAGGCTCCCAACAAATGCCACAAAAGGCCACAATGCCACCAAGGCCACAAAACCTTCTAGGGTTCCAAGAACCCAAGAGGGACAAGATCCAATGAGCAATTCAAACCAAATCCTCCAAAGAGAACTCAAACCGATGCACCAAATGCAAATGGCAAGAACACCACAAAGATGCTCAGATCCCTCACTCTCAATTTCCAACAAAGCTACTAAAGCTATTGGGGGAACAAGAGAGGAGGAATCAAAGAGAGACACAAAATCCCCCAAAATCTAGATCCCCAAAGATACACTCACAAAGAGATGTTTTGGTTTGGTCAAAACATAGATCTAGATCTCCTCCAACAACCCCTCAAATATATGCAAGAATCAATGGAGGGGTGTGTAGAAATCAAGCTTAAAAAGTAGAGCAAATGGGGGCAAAGCTTGGAAAAGAAAAGGAGAAAGGAGTAACCCTAAATGAAAATGGACAAAAGACTTATATAGGGCTAGCCAAAATATGGCCATTACGGCAATTTTTCTGGATGGGGCCTGCGCGTGCGTGGGGGAAATGGGCGGCAGCGCGCGCGGGTGCAGCGCGCCATCGCGGGCCCCAGCCGCAGCAGCATGCAGAGCAGCAGCAGGACTGCAGGCGCGTGGGGCCAGGGGGCAGTAGGCGCAGCTGCGCATGCGGGCAGCACAGCGCGCGCATGCAGCTGTGCAGCATGGCAGCAGCGGGGGGAGCAAGCGCAACAGCATGCGAGCGCGGCCGGAGCGGGGCCCAGCAGTCAGCGGCCCACCACGTGAGCGGGCAAGCGCGGCGCAGTGCGCGCAGGAATAGCGGCAGCACGGGTCAACGCGGCGAAGCAAAATTGGATCTGGGAAAAACTGAGTAAGAAAAACCGGGAAAATATCTGGGCCGGCCGGTAGTACCGGCCCACCCGGGCGGTACTACCGAGCCGGCCGGTACTACCGTAAATAGGTACCTAGTGAGGCAGAAAGAAAATGGGCCATTTTCAGGCCCGGGCGGTAGTACCGGCCCGTCCGGGCGGTACTACCGCTTGGCCCAAAAAACAGACCGACAGGCAAATATTCAAACGACAATAACTTTTGACTGGAAGCTTCGATTGACCCGATAACCAATAGCGGAATCTGGAAATAACCAATAGCGGAATCTGAAAATTCATATGGCTCCCACATATTTCTACGATTACTTTGCGATCGAATGAACCACTTACATACGATACCAATTTCCCTTTGTCTCATGATAGTTTACTTATCCGAGGTTTTGATCGTCGGTATCTCTGCATACCTAGTTCAACCTCGTTACGGATAAGTACTCTTTTCTCGTTCCCGTGATATGTGATCCCTTGTGAGCAAGTCACATGCTTGCAAGCCAATTGGATGACATTCCACCGAGAGGGCCCAGAGTATATCTATCCGTCATATGGATGGACAAATCCCACTCTTGATCCATGTGTCTCAACCCATACTTTTCGAACACTCAATGCCACCTTTATAACCACCCAGTTACGGTGTGGTGTTTGATGTCATCAAAGCATCCTTCCGGTGATGGTGATAAGCATGATCTCATGGTCGAAGGAATTAGGTTACTATGTATCAGAAATCATATAGCAATTGAACTATTAAAATGACTTGATCTTTATGCTACGCTTTTCTATAGGAGTATGTCCATCATACCATTCTCCTAACGATATGATCTTGTTGTTAATAACATCTCAATGTTCATGATAGGGAAACCACAATCATTTATTAACCAACAAGCTAGTATTATGAAGAGGCTTTACTAGGGACTCTAATTTAGTTTACAAATCACACAAGTATTAATGTTTCCTTGTTAATACTGTTATAGCATGAATGTAAACATTTATCATAAACACAAATATATAATAATAACTACATTTATTATTGCCTCTAGGGCATATCTCCAACAGTCTCCCACTTGCACTGGAGTCAACTAATCTAGATTACATGGTAATATACCGAACACCCATGGCAGTTTGGTGTTGGTCATGTTTTGCCCTCGGGAGAGGTTTAGTCAACGGATCCGCCACATTCAGATCTATGTGTACTTTGCAAATCTTTATGTCACCATCTTGGACATGTTCTCGAATAGCGTGAAAACGTAGCTTGATGTGCTTCATCTTCTTGTGTGACCTTGGTTCTTGCGCATTGGCTATGGCGCCCATGTTATCACAATAGATAGACATTGGGTCCAGCGCACTTGGAACCACACCGAGCTCTGTAATGAACTCCTTCATCCATATCGCTTCTTGTGAAGCCTCCGAAGCAGCTATGTATTCCGATTTAGTTGAAGATCTCACCACAACGCTTTGCTTTGCACTCCTCCAGCTAACTGCTGCACCATTCAAAGAAAATACGTATCTAGATTGTGATTTAGAATCATCCGGATCGGTGTTCCAACTGGCATCGGTGTAACCATTAACAACGAGCTGTTCATCACCTCCATAAGAAAGAACCATATCCTTAGTTCTTCTCAAGTACTTAAGGATGTTTTTGACCGCTGTCCAATGATCCACTCCTGGATCACTTTGATATCTGCTAGTCAAACTAACAACATATGCAATGTCGGGTCTAGTACATAGCATGGCATACATTAGAGATCCTATGGCTGAGGCATAGGGAGTCTTACTCATCCTTTCTCTATCTTCTGCCATTGCTGGACTTTGAGTTTTACTCAAGGTCGTATTGGGCAACATGGGCAAGAACCCTTTCTTGCTATCTTCCATTCCAAATCTCTTTAGAACTTTGTCCAAATATGTACTTTGTGACAATGATATTAGGCATCTCGATCTATCTCTATAAATCTTTATGCCTAATATTTAAGCTGCTTCGCCAAGATCTTTCATTGAAAAACTATTATTCAAATATTCCTTGACACTATTAAGAAGGTCTACATCATTCCCAATCAACAATATGTCATCTACATATAGTATTAAGAATGCTACAGAGCTCCCACTCACTTTCTTGTAAATACAAGCTTCTCCATAAGTTTGTATAAAACCAAAACTTTTGATTACCTTATCAAAATGTTGATTCCAACTTCGGGATGCTTGCTTCAATCCATATATGGACCGTTGAAGCTTGCATACCTTGTTAGCATCTTTAGGATCGACAAAACCTTTGGGTTGCATCATATACAACTCTTCATCAATGTCTCCATTGAGGAATGCTGTTTTGACATCCATCTGCCATATTTCATGATCGTAATATGCAGCGATTGCTAACATAATCCTCACAGACTTTAGCGTTGCTACTGGTGAGAAAGTCTCATCGTAGTCAACTCCTTGAATTTGTCGAAACCCTTTTGCGACAAGTCGAGCTTTATAGACAGTAACATTACCATCAGCATCTGTTCTCTTCTTGAAAATCCATTTGTTCTCGACAGCCTTCCGGCCATCCGGTAAGTCCACCAAAGTCCATACTTGGTTTTCGTACATGGATCCAATCTCGGATTTCATGGCATCTTGCCATTTATTGGAATCTGGGCTCATCATCGCTTCCTCATATGTCGCAGGGTCATCGGTGTTGTCCACCAACATGACACTCATAATGGGATCATACCAATTAGGAGTGGTACGAGTTCTCGTTGACCTGTGAGGCTCTGTAGCAACTTCAACCGAAGTTTCATGATCATCATCATTAGCTTCCTCTCTTATTGGTGTAGGCACCACAGGAAAAACTTCCGGTGCTGCGCTACTCGCAAGTTCGAGAGAAGGTTCGACAACCTCGTCAAGTTCTACTTTCCTTCCAATCACTTCTTTCGAGAGAAATTCCTTCTCTAGAAAGGATCCATTGTTGGCAACGAAGATTTTGCCTTCAGATCTATGATAGAAGGTATACCCAATAGTTTCCTTTGGGTATCCTATGAAGACGCATTTTTCCACTTTGGGTTCAAGCTTTTCCGGCTGTAACTTCTTTACATAGGCTTCGCAGCCCCAAACTTTAAGAAACGACAATTTAGGTTTCTTCCCAAACCATAATTCATACGGTGTCATTTCAACGGATTTAGATGGTGCCCTATTTAAAGTGAATGCGGCTGTTTCTAATGCATAACCCCAAAATGATAGCGGTAAATCTGTAAGTGACATCATAGAACGAACCATATCTAAGAGAGTTCGATTACAACATTCGGACACACCATTACGCTATGGTGTTCCCGGCGGTGTCAATTGTGAAAGTATTCCTCATTTCTTCAAATGCTCGCCAAACTCATAACTTAGATATTCACCTCCACGATCAGAACGTAGAAATTTAATCTTCTTGTTACGTTGATTCTCCACCTCACTTTGAAATTCCTTAAACTTCTCGAAAGTTTCGGACTTATGTTTCATGAAATAGATATACCCATATATACTCAAGTCATCCGTGAAGGTAAGAACATAACGATAACCACCGCGCGATGCTACACTCATTGGACCACACACATCGGTATGTATGATTTCCAGTAAGTCCGTAGCTCGCTCCATCATACCAGAAAATGGAGTCTTAGTCATTTTACCGATCAGACATGCTTCGTATCTTTCAAGTGATTCGAAATCAAGTGATTCAAGAAGTCCATCGGAATGGAGTTTCTTCATACGCTTCACTCCAATGTGACCAAGACGACAGTGCCACATATAGGTCGAGTTATCGCTCAATTTCAAACGTTTAGCTTCAATGTTATTAATATGTGTATTTCCACTATCGAGATTCAATAAGAATAGACCATCTATCAAAGGTGCATGTGCATAAAACATATTACTCATATAAATCGAACAACCATTATTCTCGGACTTAAACAAGTAACCGTCTCGCAATAAACAAGATCCCGATATAATGTTCATGCTCAACGCAGGCACCAAATAACAATTATTTAAGTATAAAACTAATCCCGATGGTAGATGAAGAGGTAGCATGCCGATCGCGATCACATCAACCTTTGATCCATTTCCAATGCGCATCATCACCCCGTTCTTCGCTAGCTTCCGTTTATTCTGCAGCACCTGTTTCGAGTTACAAATATGAGCAACCGAACCAGTATCAAATACCCAGGCACTACTACGAGTACTAGTGAGATACACATCAATAACATGTATATCGGATATACCTTTCTTCTTGATGTTGCCGTTCTTCAAATCCGCCAAGTACTTTGGGCAATTCCGCTTCCAGTGACCCTCTCCCTTGCAGTAAAAGCACTCAGTATCAGGCTTAGGTCCAGCCTTGGTCTTCTTCGTCGGTGCGGCAACTTTCTTACCACCCTTCTTGAAGTGTCCCTTTTGCTTAGACTTGCCTTTCTTGAATTTGGTGGTCTTATTGACCACCAACACTTGGTGCTCTTTCTTGATCTCCACTTCTGCAGATTTCAACATGGAGAAGAGTTCTGACAACTGCTTGTTCATGCTTTGCATATTGTAGTTCATCACAAAGTTCTTGTAACTTGGTGGCAGTGATTGGAGGACACGGTAAATCCCCAAAGCATTAGGAATCACTATACCCAAGCTTTGGAGTTTTTTTTGCGTGCCCAGACATCTTAAGCACATGCTCACTGACGGAGCTGCCCTCTTCCATCTTGCAGTTAAAGAACTTTTCAGAAGCCTCATAACTCTCAACTGCCGCGTGAGTCTCAAATATCAATTTGAGTTCACGGACAATATCATGTGGGTCTGAGTTCTCAAACCTTTTCTGAAGCTCCGATTCCAAACCATACAAGATAGCACACTAAACTATGGAGTATTGATTCTTCTGAGCGAGGTAAACATTCTTTACTTCATCGGTAGCATCAGCTGTAGGCGGGTCACCCAGCGGTGCATCCAGCACATAGGTCAAATTACCAGCATTGAGGACAATCCTCAAATTGCGGAACCAATCCGCGAAGTTGCTTCCATTGTTTTTCAACTTTTCTTTCTCTAGGAACACATTAAAATTGATGGTAGGGGCCGCCATTGATCTACAACATATTTGCAATAGTTTAGACTAAGTTTATGACAAATTGAGTTATAATTAATAGTTAAATTAATCTAGGTGAACTCCCACTCAAAAAATATCCCTCACATTGTTTTAGTGATCACACGAACCAAATCCACCACATCAAAACCGATCATCACGAGAGTTGATGTAGCTTCAATGGCGAACAATCGACATGTTCATCATATCTACTATATGACTCATGCTTTACCTTTCGGTGATCCGTGTTCCGAGACCATGTCTGTACATGCTAGGTTCTTCAAGATCAAACCTTAGCTTCCGCATGAGCAAATCTGGCTTGCTCATGTTGTATACACTTGCAGAATCTAACACACCCGATCATCACGTGGTGCTTCGAAACAACAAGCTTTAGCAACGGTGCTTACTAAGGATGAACACTTTAGAACTTGAAATTTATGTGCATGAGGGATCATCTTATAATGCTACCGTCGTTAACTAAGCAATACAAGATGCATAAAGGATTAACATCACATGCAATTCATAATATGTGATATGATATGGCCTTTCTTCTTTGTGCTTCCGATCTCCATCTTCAAGCACGAACATGATCTCCATCATCAACAGCATTGCATCAAGGTCAATGACGCTGCTCCATGATTGTCGTCCACCAGCTTCAACTATTACAACTACTTTGAATAGACACGTGGGTCTTAACAGAAATTAAAGACAACCATATGGCTCCTGCCGGTTTCCAACTTACAATAAGGAACATTGCATACATCAAATATAATCACAATCATGGCCATATCACATCACAGCACACCCCTGCAAAACAAAGTTAGACGCCTCTAATTTCTTTGCATGTTTTACGTGGTTTGGGGCTTTCAATAAGTGTCGCTCTAACTTACGAACAAGAACCACAACGTTGATGTTTGAACTATCAAGTGCCCGTTGTAAATTGGATCTATACTATAATGGGAGAGACAGACACCCGCAAAGCCACTTATGCAATACAAGTTGCATGTTGAGCGTGGAGCAAGTCTCATGAACGATGTCATGTAAGGTTAGCCCGGGCCGCTTCATCCCATCATACCGCAAGATGCAAAGTACACAAGAAGCAATTGATAATAAAAGCACCACCGCCTACAATGACCATTGTGTTCTACTCGTTCAACAGATCTACATATAGACACGGCTCTGATACCACTGTAGGGGTTCGTAGCATGGAAAGCAAAAAAAATCTACCGCATACAAACAAACAAGCCAAGATCTATCTACTAGATTGTAGCAACGAGTCGATAGAATAACTCACCCTCGAAGATTCCAAAGTGTTTAACGAGAGCAGATTCTCGTGGGTGATGTAGTCGTACTCTTGCCGATCTCAAGATCGTGTAGACGATCCTTCCGGCGCCGCATTCCGACAGCGCTCCCGCAGTCGGTCACACGTTCGGTACTCGATGAAGACCTTCCTCTCCCTTGTTCCAGCAGGCAGCGGAGGTTGTAGCACTCTCCTCGCGATTCCGGCAGCACGACGGCGTGGTACCGAAAGTAGAGGGGAGATCTCGCAGGGCTTCGCCTTAAGCCGGAACGAGTATGGTGGACTATGAGAGAGGCCTTGGCGATCTAGGGTTTAGAGGCACCAAGGAGAGAGAGCTAGGCCGACGTCTAGGTCAAGGGGAGATACCCAACTCGGCGGCTAGGGCAAACCCTAGGGCGGCGGCTGCAGGAGGGCCGGCGGCTAGGGTTAGGGTTTTGGGTGGAGAGGTGTAGGTCTAGAGGGGCACCCCTGCCCCTCCTTTTATAGGTGGGAGGGCGCCGTCCAGGGGAGGAGAGTCCTCCCCCAAGTCGGCCTCCTTGGCCGGCGGGTGGAGGGAGAGGAACTCCTCCCCAAGTAGGTTTCCTACTCTCCCTCCACCAAGCAAACTTGCCGTTTGACTTTTCAAATTGGCGTTTGACTTTTCAAACTAGGATTTGATTTATCCCTTTATTTTGCTCAGCGATGACACCTAGTACATGATGCAACCATTCCAACTTGTTATGACACATTCATGTACCCTTCCCCTCCGGAGTGCCGGACCTTTCGGACCCTTCTAGAACATTCCCGATGAAAACACCAGAATCATTCTCCAACTCCGAAACAGGACTTTCCTTATATGAATCTTATTCTCCGGACCATTCCGGATCTCCTCGTGATATCCTGGATCCCATCCGAGACTCCGAACAACATTCGGTCTCTTACTCATCATTCCATAACTACTCAACAACATCGAATCCTTAAGTGTGTCTCCCTACGGTTTGTGAATTATGCGCACATGATCGAGACACTTCTCCGAACAATAATCAATAGAGGAATCTGGAAATTCATATGGCTCCCACATATTTCTACGATTACTTTGCGATCGAATGAACCACTTACATACGATACCAATTTCCCTTTGTCTCACGATAGTTTACTTATCCGAGGTTTTGATCGTCGGTATCTCTGCATACCTAGTTCAACCTCGATACTGATAAGTACTCTTTTCTCGTTCCCGTGATATGTGATCCCTTGTGAGCCAGTCACATGCTTGCAAGCCAATTGGATGACATTCCACCGAGAGGGCCCAGAGTATATCTATCTGTCATATGGATGGACAAATCCCACTCTTGATCCATGTGTCTCAACCCATACTTTCCGAACACTCAATGCCACCTTTATAACCACCCAGTTACGGTGTGGTGTTTGATGTCATCAAAGCATCCTTCCGGTGATGGTGATAAGCATGATCTCATGGTCGAAGGAATTAGGTTACTATGTATCAGAAAGCATATAACAATTGAACTATTAAAATGACTTGATCTTTATTCTACGCTTATCTATAGGAGTATGTCCATCATACCATTCTCCTAACGATATGATATTGTTGTTAATAACATATCAATGTTCATGATAGGGAAACCACAATCATTTATTAACCAACAAGCTAGTATTATGAAGAGGCTTTACTAGGGAATCTAATTTAGTTTACAAATCACACAAGTATTAATGTTTCCTTGCTAATACTATTATAGCATGAATGTAAACATTTATCATAAACACAAAGATATAATAATAACTACATTTATTATTGCCTCTAGGGCATATCTCCAACAGTTGTTACTTTTAAATTCCGCTGAAACACTTTATATTTTGGTTTGAAGTTGAATCTTTTTGAAGTCTTAAACTTCTAGTATTGTAATAATAATAATGTGTGTATGTTTGTAATATGGACCCGCAATGTTTCTGTTGTACCACTCTGAGGCATGTGATATTTACGGAACGGTGTTTTGTGAATGTCATGTCAACGACTATAGTGTACTACACATGCAGTGGTATGCTGGGTCACCACACGCCGCCACCATCTTCCCTAGATCGGGGGGATTTGAAGCTCTTCCTGACACCCTGCGGGAGGGGAGAGGTCATCCCAGAGGCCTTCTTTATCACCATGCCAGCCTTCGGTATGATGTGTGAGTAGTTCCACCTTGGACTATGGGTCCATACAGTAGCTATATTGTTGTTTCTCCTCCTTTGTGCTACCATGTTAAGATCCTATAAGCTCCGTTCATGATCAAGAACATCTATTTGTAATCATGCATGTTGTGTTTGCGGGGATCCAATGGATATTGATATTACTATGTCAGATTGATTAATGATTCTATCTTATTTATTCTATCATGTCTGTGTTGTTTGATATCTTGCATGCTCTCTGTTTCTAGTAGCTATCTTGGCCAAGTATATGCTAGTGACTCCAAGAGGGAGTATTTATGCTCGATAGTGGGTTCATGCCTCTAGTGAATCTGGGGAAGTGATAGAAATCTCTAAGGTTATAGATGTGCTGTTGCTACTAGGGAGAAAGCAACAATCTCTTGTTCATGGAACAATTGTATTGTTTACTTTACACACTTTGCTTAAAACAGTTATCCGTTGCTTGCAACTTAATACTGGAGGGGGTTCGGATGATAACCTGAAGGTGGATTACTAGTCATAGATGCAGTTGGATGGCGGTCTATGTATATTGTTGTAATGCCCAATCAAATCTCATAGGTTCATGAATGTCTAGTATTGCATTGTTATGCCTTGCTCTGTTCTGTCAATTGCCCCGTTGTAATTTGTTTACCCAGCATGTTATGTTGTTTATCTTAAGGAGAACACCTCTAGTGAACTATTGGGTCACCGCAGTTGGTATCAGAGCAAATTGCTTTGACCTTAGGTTGGAAACCTAGTAAAGGGTATTTCCTGTAGGAGTGTGTAGCAATGATAAAGAATTCTCTAAAACAAATATAATGGGTATTCGAATGAGAATATTCCGTTATATGTTTTAGTACGATAATTCTTTGTTATGATGCAATATATTATTGTTTACTAATAAAATATTTTTTTTTTACATACAGAGTTAAGGCACCAAATTTCCAAAACATATTTTGGTAAGGAAAGAGGAGACTCTCGATGATTACCAAGGATCATTCACGGACCAACGTCGTCAACTCTTAAAGATTTTTAGTTGTCCAACTAGAATTCCAGTGAATACCATAACCTATTTGTTGGGGAGGTGACCCCGGATAGGGTAAGGACGGGGAAAGACGAAAGGAAGTTCCCAGTCCAGTTTCCGAGTTACAGTCTAAATCGGCCGAATCCTGTAAAGGTCGGCCGAGGTAAGCAAGAGCAAGACCCTTATGAGAAGAGCAAGGTGTTACCCGACCGACATACTGTGTAAGTCGGCTGGGTCAGCCCGAATAATCTGAATGCAGGTGAAGGCCAAGCCGAGTTAAGCGAGACAGGGCCGAATGATATGAAGATTGCAGGAGAAGGAGATTCCTATAGTCAAACTCTAGTCACGGGCTAGGAAGAATCTGAGTAGAGCCAAACACAAAAGACAAGGTGCAGAGTGACAGAAGGGCAGAAGGAGGTCACGGAGGTGACAGTGCTGAAGCCCGAGGCGTGCAGGTGGGGTCCTCTAGAACCTTGCCGTCATTAGAAGGGCGACACGGAAAGGAGGCCACCGAGTTACTATATTGGGACAATCATATTCCTCGAATATGCTTGCCACGTCAGCCCTAGAGGAGCCAAGGCTCCCCTTTATAAGGAGAGGCTTGGACTCTGAGAAGGGCATCGACTCATTTTGGTACCGTTAGGCTGGTAAAGTTCTTCTTCTCCATTCGTATACAGCTCAAGGAGCACTTGTAGCCCAAGAAAGGAGAAATAAAGATCTTTATGTTAGTCTTCTGTGTGTAGAATCAACTACATCTTCCCTCCCCAGATCCCTCTAGCATCCATTGGCCCCAAACTTTAGCCTACCCATGGCATCTGCCGTGCCACCACCACGACACTATTATGATGGGCACTGTAGCCTGTCAGTGGGCACTGTAGAGGAACAAAAAACTAGAGAAACAATGATGAGTGTGACACGTAGGACGAGGCGTACGCGATAAGATGCGCGGATACCTCGGACGAGGGAAAAGTAACTCGGAAACAAGGAGAAACGAATATTGTGAAACTGATATGGCCCGGCCGAGGTTATAGGCAGGACCATACCATCTTCGGGGACTAATGTTGGGGAGGTGACCCCGGATAGGGTAAGGACGGGGAAAGACGAAAGGAAGTTCCCCGTCCAGTTTCCGAGTTACAGTCTAAATCGGCCGAATCCGGTAAAGGTCGGCCGATGTAAGCAAGAGCAGGACCCTTATGAGAAGAGCAAGGCGTTACCCGGCCGACATACTGTGTAAGTCGGCTGGGTCAGCCCGAATAATCTGAATGCAGGTGAAGGCCAAGCCGAGTTAAGCGAGACATGGCCGAATGATATGAAGCTTGCAGGAGAAGAAGATGCCTATAGTCAAACTCTAGTCACGGGCTAGGAAGAATCTGAGCAGAGCCAAACACAAAAGACAAGGCGCAGAGCGACAGAAGGGCAGAAGGAGGTCACGGAGGTGACAGTGCTGAAGCCCGAGGCGTGCAGGTGGGGTCCTCTGGAACCTTGCCGTCATTAGAAGGGAGACACGGAAAGGAGACCGCCGAGTTACTATATTGGGACAAGCATATTCCTCGAATATGCTTGCCACGTCAGCCCTAGAGGATCCAAGGCTCCCCTTTATAAGGAGAGGCTTGGACTCTGAGAAGGGCATCGACTCATTTTGGTACTGTTAGGCTGGTAAAGTTCTTCTTCTCCATTCGTATACAGCTCAAGGAGCACTTGTAGCCCAAGAAAGGAGAAATAAAGATCTTTACGTTAGTCTTCTGTGTGTAGAATCAACTACATCTTCCCTTCCCAGATCCCTCTAGCATACATTGGCCCCAAACTTTAGCCTACCCATGGCATCTGTCGTGCCACCACCACGACAGTTGGCGCCCACCGTGGGGCCAGCAGCGGTGGTAGCTGGAGTCATGATCCGGACGGGAAACTTCATCCATACTGGCGAGCGTGTTGTCTCTGGCTTAGTCCGGAGATTTGATCTCCGTGACTATGTCAGCGATAACGCAGGCAGCTTCAGGGGAAAAACTCCTCCGCTCAATGGCGTCTTCATCAACTTGGGCATGCACCAGATCTACGTCGGCATCGAAACCACCGACGTTTATCCTCACCAAGTTGTTATTGCAGGAGAACCTCCCCTTAGCGCCGCAAGCGGTCCGCGCGGAGTGCGCCCCGTCAGCAGCGTCGAGGTGATGGTCGCAGCCGGGGTGCAGGCGGGAACAGCGGGCGCCGGATCAAGCAAAGATCCGACGACGGGTGTGCAGGTGGCCACCAAGCAGGCAACTCCACAGCCCACCGAGGTAATTCCTTCAGCGGCCAACCCAGCCGAGGTGCAGGAGACGACCCCGAAGGCACCAAGGGTAAGAGGGCCACCTCTGGAAAGACCAGAAAACATTCTTCAGGCAACTATAGATAATCTGACTACACCTGTAGCACCGATACTTGATCCGGCTAATGCTCAGGCAGAGTTAGAAGAGACCAGGCAAAAAGTGTTGGTAGAGGCAAAAAGGTGTCAGCATTGCGGGAGTCCTTAAACAGGACCCTGCGAGAATATGCTAAGGCAAACAAGCTTGACGTCGCCCCCGAGCAGGTTGACAAATTAAGATTAAGAGGGAAGAACCTCATAGATGATATCAACAAAGAGCATGACGCTCATAAGGCAGAATCAATTGATCTAGGCTTGCCGAGGTATAGTACCCGGCCAAAGAACTTGAGGGCGGCAAATGCCGCTGCACTAGAGTTAGAAGGATTGACCGGCGAAGCCCGGTAAACACAGCAAGAAAGAGTGAATGAGCTGGTGCGCATTGCGAACCAGCAGAATGAAGAAATGCTCAGGGCAGACCCGCCAAGGCCTGGTGCCTCGCGGATGGTTCATTCGGCTGGTGCAGCACCTGCCTTATCTGTGGCAGCGGCATCCTCACCCGTAAACAATGCGCGGAAGGACAGAGCGGTAACTTCGGGAAAAATAAATAAGCAAATTGTTCCATAAGATCCGGCAGTAGCCGGAAAAGCAAATGAAAACAGAGGCAATGGAAGCCGAGGTAACAGTGGCGAGAGAAACCCTGGCCGAGCCGATAAAGGCAATGGAAGCCGAGGTAATGGAGATATCGGAAGAGGAAATCACGAGAATAATGTCCCGACAGAAGGAAGGAGAGAACCGCCGCCCAATCCTTAGCCGAGAATGAACCTCGGCAGGAAAGAGAAGTGAGACCAGCTCGCCACAATCAGGTGAACGAGAGGTATAATGATGGTTATTCCGAGATGGAATATGCGGTTCATGTTGGAAATAACCATTATGGAATGCAGAAAGAATTATGTACAGAGATTTGCCGTCAAGTGATGCAAGAGTAAAACTGGACCGGCTGTACCGGTCCGAGTTGTTAGAAGAGCAGGGTCCACCGGGTCCGACATGTTTCGGACCACGGATCATGGGCGAGCCCCCAGTGCCGAACTTTCAGCTGGCAAGAGGCACGAAAACATACAACGGGAGCACCAAACCACAGGATTGGTTGATTGACTATGCCACTGCTGTAAAAATAGCAGGTGGAAACTTGAGGTGGGCAGTAAGATATGCCCCGCAAATGCTGGAAGGACCAGCCAGAGTATGGCTGAATAATCTGCCTCCGGGCAGCATCAATTGTTGGTTGGATTTTGAAGAAATGTTTGTTAGCAACTTCACCAGTACTTATAAAAGGCCAAACAGGCCACAGCAGCTAGCCATGTGCAAGCAAAGGCCGAATGAGACAGACAGAGAATTCTTAACTCGGTGGTGTAATCTCAGGAATTCATACGAAGGGGTTATAGAATCGCAAGCGATAGCTTGGTTCGCTCAAGGATGCCATTATGGCAGTGTGTTGTGGCAGCGATTGCAAAGAGATATGCCAACCACTTTGGCAGAAACCATCAGGATAGCGGATTCGTATGCATTGGGAGATCCGACACAACCAGAACTGATGTTAGCAGATCATCGGGAACATCAAGATCAATACGCAAGAGATGTGGCTGGGTCATCGAGGCGCATTGAGTTCAGAGGAAGAAGAAGGGAAGAAAGACCGGATTATAGATATGCCTCCAATCAGGTAGCAGCGGTAGTGCAAGATCAGCCGAGTCACGGAAACAATCAGCGGCAGAAGAATGGTCCTCAGCAATGGACACCAAGGAATGAAGGGAAGAGACAGTGGACACCAGAACAGAAGAAGCAATGGCAGGAAAGGCCAAAGTACACGTTTGAGTCTATGTTAGATCAACCGTGTAAGTTTCATACTTCAAACCCGGCCAAGCCGGCCAATCATACAACTTGGCAATGCGCCTGGATGAAAAATGCAATGGGTAACCCGGCGGGCATGCAAGTAACTTCCCACCAGGCGCATCAGCAGCATCAACCGCAGTTGACTGGAGCAAATGCACAGCAACTAATGTTACCACCTCCTCCCCCGAGGTATGATAACTCAGACCAGAGAGATGAAGTGCATCAAGTGATAAATCAGGGTCCGGATGTAAGGACGAACCCAGGAAATAATGGACGCAATGATTACAGGGAACATCATCAATCATATTGCGTGTTCACAACAGAACAACAAGACAGGCAAAGTGTACAGTGCCGACATATGGAAGTAAATGCAGTTATGCCGGCAGTACCAAGATATGTGCCTTGGTCAGATCAAGAAATAACTTGGAGCATAAAGGATCACCCCAAAATAATGCCGAATCCGGGGTCGTACGCACTCGTACTAGATCCGACATTTGTCGGACCGAGCATTAATGTGAAATTTTCAAAAGTACTCATTGACAATGGGAGCAGTATCAATATCATGTACAAGGATACAATGCATAAACTCGGAATATCGTAGAATATGCTGCAATCCACGAGGACCACGTTCCATGGGATAGTACCAGGGCTTTCATGCGAACCCATTGGAAAGGTTCGAGTGGATGTGTTATTCGGCACAAGGGATAACTGTAGAGCAGAAAATTTGGAGTTTGAAGTGGTGGATCTAGAGATTTGTTATCATGCACTACTCGGACGACCGGCATTGGCCAAATTCATGAGCAGTTGCCACATAACTTACTTAAAAATGAAGTTACCCGGACCACAAAGGGTGATAACGGTAGCAGGAGATTACAGGAAATCAATGGAATGTGCCTCAGCCGGATCAAATCTGGCCGAGTCATTGGTAATAGCAAGAGAAAAAAGAAGAATTCAGGAGGTAGCGGCCCTCGCTCAGTCGGCACAACTGAATATGCCGGCATTAGCCAATCCGCATGAAAGTGTCTCTTTCCAGCCGACTAAAGAAACAAAAAAGTTCCACATAGATGAGGAGTTCCCAGAGCGCACTGTCACCATTGGTGCCGGCCTAGATGCTAATTAGGAAAGCGAGCTCACTAACTTCCTCCGTGAGAATCGGGATATCTTTGCATGGTCAACTCAAGATTTGCAAGGTGTGCCGAGGGAGTTGGCTGAGCACTCTCTGAATGTAAGGCCAGGAGCAAGGTCGGTGAAGCAACCTCTCCGCCGCTTCGCCGAAGACAGGAGAAAAATAATAGGGGATGAGATAGCTCGGCTCCTTGCAGCCGGGTTCATCATGGAGGTGCTTTATCCGGATTGGCTATCAAACCCGGTGCTAGTGGAAAAGAACAAGGATGATCCAAATATAGCCATCGTATGGCGAATGTGTATTGATTACACGAACTTGAAGAAGGCGTGCCCAAAAGATCCTTTTCCTTTACCTAGAATAGACCAAGTCATTGATTCGACTGCTGGTTGTGAACTGTTATCATTTGTAGACGCGTATTCTGGTTTTCACCAGATACCGTTAAATCTGTCCGATCAAATAAAAACTGCGTTTATTACCCCATACGGGGCTTATTGCTATCACACCATGCTATTCGGCATGCGTAACGCAGGGGCAACGTACTAGAGATGTATGCAAAATGTCTGCATGACCAGATAGGATAGAATGTAAAAGTGTATGTAGATGATGTGGTTATCAAAACCAAAGAAAGCAAAATGCTACTGGATGATATCCGGCAGACTTTCGCGAACCTGAGAAGGTTCCGAATGAAGCTTAACCCGGAAAAGTGCACTTTCGGTGTACCGGCTGGAAAACTACTCGGTTTTCTCGTATCAAGACGAGGTATAGAGGCCAACCCAACTAAGATAAGATCAGTAGAGAGGATGGAATTGCCGAGATGTCTAAATGACGTACAGAAGTTCACAGGTTGCCTGGCCTCGCTTAGCCGATTTGTATGTCGGCTGGGAGAGAAAGCATTACCACTTTATCAACTGATGAAAAAATCTGATAAGTTCATTTGGACGCCACAGGTAGACAATCCGTTCCATGAATTGAAAAATATGTTGGTCACAGCGCCAATCCTGGCCTCTCCATTGTCAAAAGAGCCTATGTTACTTTACGTAACCGCCACGAACAGAGTAGTAAGCGTTGTGATCGTGGTGGAACAAATTGAAGATGATAAATCAGTACAAAGGCCGGTATATTACCTAAGCGAGGTACTATCAGCCTCAAAACAAAATTAACCACATTATCAGAAGATGGCATATGGGGTATACATGTCAGCGAAGAAACTTAAACATTACTTCGAAGAGAACCCCATCAAAGTGATCTGTGAAGCACCCATAGCCGACATATTGAGCAACAAAGATGCAAGTGGCCGAATAGCAAAATGGGCAATTGAATTGTCACCTTATGCTCCGCAGTTCTATAGGCGAGATGCAATCAAATCTCAGGCTATGGCCGACTTCTTCGTGGATTTGGCCGAGGTACAATATGAGCCACCGTTACCAGATCCGAATTATTGGAGGATGCACTTCGACGGTTCCAAACTAAGAAATGGTTTAAGGGCAGGAATAGTGTTAACCTCGCCAAAAAGAGATCAGCTGAGATATGTGTTGCAAATACATTTTGCCGCATCAAACAATGTAGCCGAATATGAAGCACCCGTCCATGGATTGAAGGTGGCAAAAGAGATTGGCATACGCTGAATCTTATGCTACGGAGATTCAGATCTAGTAGTACAACAAGTCTCAGGCAATTGGGATGCGTTAGATGCCAATATGGCCTTATATAGGTTTCATGTGCAAAAACTCAGTGGATACTTTGATGGATGTGAATTTCATCATATACCTCGGGCAGAAAACGATGCCGCAGACACATTGTCAAAACTTGGATCAACCAGACAATCAATTCCCCCAGGTATCGCCTTAGAGCACCTGAGGAAACCATCAATAACACCATCACCAGAGTCCGAATCCATCTTTATTCCGGCAAAATCAAGAGAAGATAGTGTGCCGGTGGAAATTGACAAGGAATGTAACCCGGAATTTCCAAAAATGAACCCGGCCGATGCAAGGATGGATATGGGAAAATCCGAGGTAGTTATGTCGGCGTAAAATATGGAAATAGATAGTGAGATTACCCCAGAAAAAATCATACCAACATGGGCGCAACCCATATTTTCTTTCCTTAAAGATGCGATTTTGCCTAATGACGAGGTATTGGCAAGACAGATAGTGAGAAGAGCTAAAGCTTATACAATTATAAACAATGAGCTATATAAAAGGAGCGTCACAAGCGTGTTGCAAAGATGTGTGAACTCGGTGGAAGGCCAGGAGATCCTCCTAGATATACATCAAGGAGAATGCGGGCATCACGCCTCATCTAGAGCTTTAGTGGCCAAAGCATTCAGGCATGGGTTTTATTGGCCAACAGCGTTGAAAGAGGCCAAAGAACTGGTCAAAAAATGTAGTGGTTGCCAGAGATATGCCAGCAAGATACATATGCCATCGTCCGAGTTAAAAACGATACCAATTACTTGGCCATTTTCTGTTTGGTGCTTAGATATGGTGGGACCATTCAATCCGGCCCGGGGCGGGATGACCCACATCTTAGTCATGGTCGACAAATTCACAAAATGGATTGAAGTGAAACCAATAAAGAAGTGTGATGGGCCCACAGCAGTAAAATTCCTCAAAGATATTATCTTGAGATATGCTTACCCACACAGTGTTATTACAGACAATGGTACAAACTTTGCTGAAGGAGCCTTCGCTAGATTCTGTCAAGAAAAACACATAAGACTAGATGTCGCCTCGGTGGCTCACCCAGCATCTAATGGGCAAGTAGAAAGATCTAATGGACTAGTATTGTATGGAATAAAACCACGACTCGTCGAACCACTGCAAAGGTCGAAAGGGTGTTGGTGAGGAACTACCAGCAGCACTATGGAGCCTCAGAACTACCCCAAATAGATCAACAGGGTATACACCATTTTTTCTAGTATATGGGGCAGAAGCTGTGCTTCCAGCCGACATAACACATGAATCGCCAAGGGTTACCCAGTATACAACCGCTGAGGTAAATGAAATAGCTCGGCAAAATGATGTCGATCTGCTAGAAGAAGCCAGGGAGTTGGCACTATCAAGATCAGCTATTTATCAGCAGAACTTGCAACGATATTACAGCAAGAAAGTAAATCCAAGAGTGTTTAAAGAAGGAGATTTGGTTCTTTGGTTAGTGCAACGCACGGCCGACATGCACAAACTATCACCCCCATGGGAAGGACCGTTCATCGTGAGCAAAGCATTGCACAATGATGCGTATTACCTAATTGATGCTCAGTCACCAGAAAAGAACAGGACAGACAAAGCCGGCGAAGAATCGAAAAGACCATGGAACGTAGCTTTACTTTGTCCATTTTACTCGTAGGAGTCATCTATGACACATTGTAGTAACGCCTCATGACGAAGTATCAACTATGTATTAAACCTCGGCACCTTGAGCAGTGGCTCGGGGAATGTCCTATATTGTTTCTAAGTTTGGGTTATGTATTAAACCTCGGCACCCTGAGCAGTGGCTCGGGGACTGTCCTGTATTGTTTCTGAATTTGGGTTATGTATTAAACCTCGTCACCTTGAGCAGTGGCTCGGGGACTGTCCTATATAATTTCTGAGTTGGGGTTATGTATTAAACCTCGGAACCTTGAGCAGTGACTCGGGGACTGTCCTATATCGCTTCTGAATTTGGGGTATGTATTAAACCTCGGCACCTCGAGCAATGACTCGGGGACTGCCATATTTTGTTTTTGAGTTTGAGTTATGTATTAAACCTCGGCACCTCGAGCAATGACTCGAGGACTGCCCAATATTATTTCGCATTTTTAGTGATGTTTTAAGTCTCGGTTTTTAGAGCAGTGATTAGGGAATTGCCCCATAATTGGCCCTTGTTACAAAAATGGATATCAAACTTCGGCACCCAGAGCGATATTATTTTGCTCTCCCCGGATATGGGCTTCGAGATTTACAACTTGGATAAAATTCAAGAGCACAATGGTTGAATTGTCAAATTTATCAAGGTCAAGCAGTATTAGACGCCGAACTATCGTACGATAAAGGCAAACACATAATCCGAACTTAAGAAATTGAAGGCCACCAAAGCAAAGATTAAAAAAAACAGGATCAGTTTAAACAGAATAATAACGATCACAACCATGTGTGCCTTAGCGGCAAAAGGCAAAAGAGGTTCATACCACACAGAAAGTAGGACAATTGTTTCACACACATCATACGCCCGGCATACCGGGGATAAGAAACGACTTAGAGTTTTTTAAACCTAAGGGGCAGCGACTTGGTCAGATACTGGGCGCTCCAAGGTAGACGGCACCTCGGCCGAAGTTGCTTCGCCCTCCACAGAACCAGGAGCGACTTCGGGGGAAGCCCAGGGTTGTTGAGAAACATCAGCTTGAGCTTGGGAATGCCTAGTTTTTTTGGAGGAGGACCGTGCGTCGCCATTGCCATCCGATCTTGATCTGGAATCACCAGAAGTATCCGAGTCGCCCTCAGCCTCATCTTGGTCGGCTGAATTATCATCAGAGGCATCTTCAACTTTGACCTCATCCGCCGGGTTAGAAAGGAAACTCGGCCCTTCAATCCAGTTATGCACGTCCGCATACTCAACAAGCTGGAAGGCACGAGCTTGTCGGCGAGCGAAAAATTCTGGATCCTCAACCCAACGGGAGCCAGTGCGCAAATTTATCAAGGTATCGAGGGAAATATCCTCGTACCATCACATAACGACTGTGAGCGCCATATCAGCACCAGCTCGTCCAGCAGATTCCCTCCAGAGATTCAACTGTTTCTGGGATGCCATCAATCTTTCCACCAGTAGC
Organism: Avena sativa; assembly: GCA_916181665.1. Classification (NCBI taxonomy): domain Eukaryota; kingdom Viridiplantae; phylum Streptophyta; class Magnoliopsida; order Poales; family Poaceae; genus Avena; species Avena sativa. The sequence goes on from OV702284.1 coordinate 387,027,557, forward strand.
TTGATCTCATCAATATCAGGAGTTCCAGAAGTATTCGGCCAGAGAACATGGTAGGCCCGGATGGCTGCCTGCACCAAGTCTCTGCCCATAATCTTCATCGGACCAACGGCAGCGCCAACGGCAACCAAGTAGTCTTCCATCGAGTATTCAGGGCTCGCATCTGCGGGGACACCTCGGCGTACACGAGCATTAACCACCGCTCTAGAGCTCACGGGCTTAGCTTCTGGAAAATGGTCTACAAAAATAAAACATACATCGGTCAACACTAAGAAAGAGAAAAAGATGACTCGGCCACGGTCAGAGGCTTACGGTGAATATAATTAAGCATTCTCTGAAGATCTTGAGCCCAATAACCCTTGGTTTTCTCAAAGCGAGTGAGCTCCTCGCTCATTGCCCGTGTCTTCAATTCGGCAGCCTCAAGGCGCTCTTTATTTTTCTGCAATTGCAGAGCTAGCCGATTCTTCTCCTCGGAGAACTCCTGGTCAACTTTCTCTAACTCAGATTTCTGAGAAAGCTTGAGGGACTCCACCTCGGTGCGCAAGCGAGTTATCTCGTCATCTTTATCTTTCAGCTGCGCCGAGTTAGTGGCGGCTTGTTCTAAAAAATGCAGCATCATATCAGGCATGGGTATGCATTCTTGATGTGACGCTGCAGAAATTTGTAACTCGGCTATACCGAAGCCAAAAGGGTTAAAAGAAACCCGGTGCACATTTCAAATAGATATTTGTAAAAGAAAAAAGAGTAACTAACCTTCCAGGGCCTTGACTTTCTTCTCAAGACGAATATTAAGATTGTTGATATTACCTATTCACCAGCAAAATGAGTTAACATCTGACGTCCAAAACAATAAGAACTTTAGGGATAATGAAGTTTGTTAACTTACCAGCTTTCTTCACCACGGGAATGACCTTCTCATACTTATCTTGCAATTTTTTATGTGCGAAGAGCAGCCTTTGGAATTCGGCGGTCCGCCGGTCATGCGCAACCTAAGCAACAAAACAAATAGCAATAAGATATTCGAACATAAGACAGATCCGAGTCAAGCAAAACTTAACTCGGATCTAGGTGGCTGGATATTCGAAGCTAAGACAGATCCGAGTCAAGCAAAACTTAACTCGGATCTAGGTGGCTGGATATTCGAACCTAAGTCAGATCCGAGTCAAGCAAAACTTAACTCGGATCTAGGTGGCTGGATATTCGAAGCTAAGACAGATCCGAGTCAAGCAAAACTTAACTCGGATCTAGGTGGCTGGATATTCGAAGCTAAGACAGATCCGAGAAACTTAACTCGGATCTAGGTGGCTGGATATTCGAACCTAAGTCAGATCCGAGTCAAGCAAAACTTAACTCAGATCTAGGTGGCTGGATATTCGAACCTAAGTCAGATCCGAGTCAAGCAAAAGTTAACTCGAATCTAGGTGGCTGAGTATTCGAAGCTAAGACAGATCCGAGTCAAGCAAAACTTAACTCGGATCTAGGTGGCTGGATATTCAAAGCTAAGACAGATCCGAATCAAGCAAAGCTTAATTCGGATCTAGGTGGATGGTGTAGGGTTCGCAGCATAGAAAACAAAAATTTTCCTACAATGTGAACTATATACCAAGATCTATCTACTAGATACAAACAACGGGTAGATGTATATCCGTAGAGAACATACCCTTGAAGACCGACAAAGCTTAACGAGTTCAACTCGTGGTTGATGTAGACGATCTCTTGCCAATCTCAAGATCGAGAGGAAGTCCTAGCGCCGCAAATCAGCAGCGCATCCGTGCTCGCACACACGTTCGAGGCACCGAGCAACCTCCGCCTCCTCGCTCCAGCGATGCAGCGGAAGCACAACTCTTTCTTGCCGAATAGCCACCGGGAACATGTATCTCGCTAGTCCGAGACCATGGGGGATAAATTCTAGAGGGGGAGAGAGATCCTTCACGAGGAGGTGTGTGAGACAAGTGAGGAGGGGGGCTCCTTTTATAGGAGGAGGGGGGGGACCCCAAGGGGGTGGCCGGCGCATGGGGCTGCCCCCTTGCCCTCCCCTCTTCATGTGGGTGGACACTCCACTCACAAATCTCCTTTAAATTCCCTCCACTCAAAAGTCCACTCAAATTCCCATTAAATTTCCACCAAATTTAATGCAAACTCTCATTAAATAAAACTCTTTTATTTTATTCAGAATTTTGTCAATTACTTTAATGACAAACATTCACAAATAACCCCTTGCTAGAATTCTATTTCACATGCATAACCACTTTATGCAATTTCACCCGAAAACCTGTTTCGGTATCTAGTGACAAATTCCTGCGCTTGTTCATTCTTTCGGCATGAAACATTTGCTCCAATTGGATGTCGGTGTCTCTTAAGTGTGTCACCCTACGGTTCATGAATAATGCGGACATGATCGAGACCCCTCTCGGATCAATAATCAGAAGCGGGATCTGGAGACCCATACTGACTCCCACACATTCAACAATGACTTTCTTGTGATCGTCGGAACCTTTTACGCTAGTATCTTAATCCCTTTGTTTCACGACATATTACATGTCCGAGATTCGATCATCGGTATCTCCATACCTAGTTTGATCTCGTTACCGACATGCACTCTTTTCTCGTTCCTGTGATATAACATTCTAGTGATCAAATCACTTGCTTGCAAGCTAATCAATGTGATATCACCGAGAGGGCCCAGAGTATATCTATCCGTCATCGGGATGAACAAATTTCACTCTCGATCCATGAGCCTCAACATAACACTTTATTAGTTCTGAATCCATCTTTATAATCACCCTGTTACGGTGTGACGTTTGATGTTATCAAGAAACTCTTCCGGTGTTAGTGATTGACATGATCTCATGGTCTAAGGATTAGGATCACTTCGTAAGTTGTTATAGCAATATAAACTCAATGACTTTGATCGTAATGCTATACTTCGGATGAATGTTCATCACACCATTACACTAATGTTGTGATCCCGTTATTAACAACATCCAATGTCCATGATCAGGAAACCTTGATCATCTTGTTAATCAACGAGCTAGTTTATGAGAGAGGCATAACTAGGAACTTTCTGTTTGTTTATTAAACACACATGTATTAACGTTTCCGTATTAATACAATTATAGCATGCAAAATAAACATCTATCATATACTTGGAATACACATAATAAACACTTTATTATTGCCTCTCAGGGCATATTCCCTTTAGTCTCCCACTTGCACTAGAGACAATAATCTAGTTACATAGTGATAAATCTAACACCCATTGAGTTCTGGTGTTGATCATGTTTTGCTCTAGGGAGAGTTTTAGTCAACGGATCTGCTACATTGAGATCCGTATGTACTTTACAAATATTTATATCTCCATCCTTGACATGCTCGCGGATGGAGTGAAACCGGCGCTTAATATGCTTGGAATGCTTGTGAGACCTTGGCTCTTTGGCATTGGCAATGGCACCATTGTTGTCTCAATAGATCACCATTGGGTCCAACGCGTTTGCCACCACTCCTAGTTCGGATATGAACTCCTTCATCCAAACTGCTTCCTGAGCCGCTTCTGAAGCAGCAACATATTCGGCCTCCGTTGTTGATCCCGCTACCATAGGTTGTTTGGAGCTCCTCCAACTAACCGCTCCGCCATTCATGAGAAATACGTATCCGGATTGAGACTTAGAGTCATCCAGATCGGTGTCAAATCTAGCGTCGACATAACACTTAGCGACGAGCTCTTCTTCACCTCCGTATACAAGAAACATATCCTTAGTTCTTCGTAAGTACTTAAGGATATTCTTGACCGCTATCCAGTGTTCCGAACCTGGATCCGATTGGTACCTACTAGTCAAACTAATAGCATGTGCCACATCCGGTCTTGTACATAGCATGGCGTACATTATAGAGCCTATGGCTGAAGCATAGGGGACTTTGTCCATTATCTCTCTTTCTTCCGCCGAAGTCGGACTTTGAGTCTTACTCAATGTCTTGCCTTGCAACATAGGTAAGAACCCCTTCTTACTTCCGTCCATTTTAAACTTCTTTAAAATCTTATCAAGGTATGTACTTTGCGATAGCCCTATTAGGCGCCTAGATCTATCTCTATAGATCTTTATGCCTAATATGTATGACGCTTCACCTAGGTCCTTCATTGAAAATTTGCTGTTTAGATAACTTTTAACACTGTTTAAAAGATCTATATCATTTCCGATCAATAATATGTCATCCACATATAATATCAGAAATGCCACATTGCTCCCACTCACTTTCTTGTAAATACAAGCTTCTCCATAAGTTTGGACAAATCCAAACTCTTTGATCACCTCATCAAAGCAGAGATTCCAACTTCGTGATGCTTGCTTCAATCCATAGATGGATCGCTGAAGCTTGCACACCTTGTCAGCATCCTTAGGATCGACAAAACCCTTTGGTTGTATCATATACAACTCTTCTTCAATATTACCATTGAGAAACGCGGTTTTGACATCCATCTGCCATATCTCATAATCGAAATATGCAGCAATTGCTAACATAATCCTAACTGACTTTAGCATCGCTACGGGAGAGAAAGTCTCATCGTAGTCAACTCCTTGAATTTGTCAAAACCCCTTTGCGACAAGTCGAGCTTTATAGACGGTCACATTACCATCAGCATCAGTTTTCCCTTTGAAAAATCCATTTGTTCTCCACGGCCTTTCGGTCGTGAGGTAATTCCACCAAGTTCCAAACTTGATTTTCATACATGGATTCCATCTCGGATTTCATGGCTTCTAACCATTTGTTGGAATCCGGGCTCATCATCGCTTCTTCATACGTCGCAGGGTCATCATTTTCATCAACCATGAAATTCATGACAGGATTTCCGTACAGCTCGGGAGCTGCACGCGTCCTGTTTGACCTGCGAGGTTCGGTAGTACTCTCTTTCGGAGTTTCATGATCATTATCATTAGTTCCCTCTTCAACAGGTGGAGCCAACTCCGGAACAACTTCCGGCGCTGCGCTACTCGCCATACTTTGAAGAGAAGGTTCCACAACCTCTTCGAGTTCTACCTTCCGACTACTCACACCTTTCGCGAGAAACTCTTTCTCTAGAAAGGATCCATTCTTGGCAACAAAAACCTTGCCCTCGAATCTGTGATAGAAGGAATACCCAATAGTTTCTTTAGGGTATCCTATGAAGACGCATTTTTCCGCTTTGGGTTCGAGTTTATCCGGTTGAAGTTTCTTCACATAAACATCGCATCCCCAAACTTTAAGAAATGACAGCTTAGGTTTGTTTCCAAACCACAATTCATACGGTGTCTTTTCAACGGATTGAGATGGTGCCCGATTTAAAGTGAATGCAGCAGTTTCTAGTGCATAACCCCAAAATGACAACGGCAAGTCCGTCAGAGACATCATAGATCGAACCATATCTAATAAAGTACGATTACGACGTTCCGACACACCATTTCGCTGTGGTGTTCCGGCAGGTGTGAGTTGTGAAACAATTCCACACTCTTTCATGTGAGTGCTAAACTCGTAACTTAGATACTCACCTCCACGGTCGGACCGTAGAAATTTGATCTTTCTATTACGATGATTTTCCACTTCATTCTGAAATTCCTTGAACTTTTCAAAGGTTTCAGACTTGTGTTTCATCAAGTAGATATAACCGTATCTACTCAAATCATCCGTGAAAGTAACAAAATAACGATATCCACCTCGCGCCGACACACTCATTGGACCACATACATCAGAATGTATGATTTCCAATAAATCTGTCGCCCGTTCCATTGAACCGGAAAACGGCGTTCTAGTCATCTTGCCCATAAGGCATGGCTCACATGTATCAAATGATTCATAATCAAGTGATTCCAAAAGTCCATCCGAATGGAGCTTCTTCATGCGTTTAACGCCAATATGACCTAGACGGCAGTGCCACATATATGCGGATATATCATCATTAAGTTTAATCCTTTTAGCATCAACATTATGAATATGTGTAACATTATCATCGAGATCTAATAGAAATAAACCATTCATCATCGGTGCATGACCATAAAATATTTCATTCATATAAATGGAACAACCATTGTTCTCGGATTTAAATGAATAACCACTTCGCATCAAACACGATCCAGATACAATGTTCATGCTCAGTGCAGGCACCATATAACATTTATTCAAGTTTATAACTAATCCCGACGGTAAGTGGAGAGGCAGCGTTCCGACGGCGATCACATGAACGCTTGATCCATTGCCGACACGCATCTTGACCTCACCCCTTGCTAGCGGTCGCTTGTTCCGCAGCCCCTGATTCGAGTTACAAATATTAGCAACTGAACCGGTATCAAATACCCAGGTGCTACTGCGAGCACTAGTCAAGTACACATCAATAACATGTATATCATATATACCTTTGTTTGCCTTGCCGGCCTTCTTGTCTGCCAGATACTTGGGGCAGTTGCGCTTTCAGTGGCCAGTCCCCTTACAATAGTAGCACTCGGAATCAGACTTAGGTCCAACTCGGGGTTTCTTTTCAGGCGCGGCAACAGGCTTGCCGCCCTTACTTCCCTTCCGTTTTCCCTTCTTGTCTTTCTTGAAACCAGTGTTCCTATTGATCATCAACACTTGATGTTCCTTTTTGATCTCCACTTCTGCAGTTTTAAGCATTGACAGAAGCTCGGGGAGAGACTTCTTCATGCCTTGCATATTATAGTTCATCACGAAGCTCTTATAGCTAGGTGGCAGAGACTGCAGAACACGATGGATGCCTAAGTCAATGGGAATCGATATTCCCAAGGACACAAGCTTATCGGCGTAACCCGACATCTTGAGTACATGCTCACTAACGGAGCTGTGCTCTTCCATCATGCAGCTAAAGAACTTTTCTGAAGCGTTGTAGCTCTCTACAGCAGCATGTGTGTCGAAAATCATTTTCAACTCACCCATTGTATCAAATGCATTGCCGTTTTCGAAACGCTTTCGAAGTTCCGGCTCTAGCCCATACAATATGCCGCAATGAACTAAGTTGTGGTCCTCCTGACGAGTCTGATAGACATTCTTCTCCTCATCAGGGGCATCATCAAAAGGTGGGGGGCCTAACGGCGCTTCTAGCACATATTGCTTTTGTGCAGCAGAGAGGAGAATCCTCAAATTCATGGCCCATTCGGTAAAGTTGCTACCGTTCGTTGCTAGTTTCTCTTTCTCCATGAACACATTGAAATTAAAAGCAGGTGGTGCCATCTACAACAGAATTTGTAAAGTTTATACTAAGTGTATGATAGATTGAGTTCAACTAATCTATATTACGAATGAACTCCCACTCAAAAACGACATCCCTCGTGCCTTTTTGGTGATTACATGAACCAAATCCACTACACCAAGTCCGATCATCACGTGAGTCGGTATAGCTTCAAAGGCGAGCATCAAATGGGCATCATATCAACTATATGACTCATGCTTAACCTTTCGGTCCGCGTTCCGAGGCCATGTCTGTACATGCTAGGCTCGCCAAGTTAGAACCTTAGTATTCGCGTGTGTAACTGTTTTACACCCGAAATATGGTCGTGGATCCAAGAACACCCGATCATCACGTGATGTCTTGGAGCGACGAAAACATAATCGGTGCATACTAAAGGAAGAACACATTCTTATCTTGATATTTAAATGAGGGATAATCTTATTATGCTAACAAAGCGCTAAACAAGCAATATAAGATGCAATCAAACATCATATGTTTATTAGTGAAATTATATGGTTCCCGCAGATGATCTCTATCATGTGCATCGTGGTATGATCACTATCATACCTATATGTGTAAATCCAAGGTCTATGGATTTTACACGCTATGTGTGTTGTAAGAGTATCATCTCATACTTCTACTTACAACACTACCATATCATAACACTATCCCAGCAACAATCTAAACTAGACGCCTCTAATTTATCCATTGCAAGTTTTACGTGGCTTAGGGATTTCGAGATAGAACCGTTCTTACCTACGAACATGAACCACAACGAGGATAATCAAATTGTTGACAACTCGCTTGCAAAATAGATATTGACTATAGTAGGAGAGACAGACACCCGCTAGCCACTTATGCAAACTAGTTGCATGTCAAGCGTGGAACAGGTCTCATGTGCGAGGACATGTAAAGTTTGTCCGGGCCGCTTCATCCCACTATGCCACCAGTATCCAAAATTACAACAAAGGAGCAACAACATGATCATCATCGCCCACATACTCATATGTGTACTACCCGTGTAAAGTATCTACGCATAGATCCGGCTCTGATACCACTGTAGGGTTTGCAGCATAGAAAACAAAAAATTTCCTACGATGTGAACTATATACCAAGATCTATCTACTAGATACAAACAACGGGCGGATGTATATCTGTAGAGAACATACCCTTGAAGACCGACAAAGCTTAACGAGTTCAACTCGTGGTTGATGTAGACGATCTCTTGCCGATCTCAAGATCGAGAGGAAGTCCTAGCGCCGCAAATCAGCAGCGCATCCGTGCTCGCACACACGTTCGAGGCACCGAGCTGTTGGAGATATGCCCAAGAGGCAATAATAAAGTGGTTATTATCATATCTTCACACTTATGATAAATGTTTACATACCATGCTAAAATTGTATTAACCGGAAACATTAATACTTGTGTGATTTGTAAACTAAAATAAGAGTCCCTAGTAAAGCCTCTTGTTAAACTAGCTTGTTGGTTAATATATGATCATGGTTTCCTGATCATGAACATAGAGATGTTATTAACAACAGGATCATATCATTAGGAGAATGATGTGATGGACATACTCCTATAGATAAGCGTAGCATAAAGATCAAGTCATTTAAATAGTTCAATTGCTATATGCTTTCTGATACATAGTAATCTAATTCCTTCGACCATGAGATCATGCATATCACCTTTACCGGATGGATGCTTTGATGACATCAAACACCACACCGTAACTGGGTGGCTATAAAGGTGGCATTGAGTGTTCGGAAAGTATTGGTTGAAACACATGGAACAAGAGTGGGATTTGTCCATCCATATGACGGATAGATATACTCTGGGCCCTCTCGATGGAATGTCATCCAATTAGCTTGCAAGCATGTGACTGGCTCACAAGGGATCACATATCACGGGAACGAGAAAAGAGTACTTATCGGTAACGAGGTTGAACTAGGTATGCAGAGATACCGACGATCATAACCTCGGATAAGTAAACTATCGTGAGACAAAGGGAAATTGGTATCGTATGTAAGTGGTTCATTCGATCGCAAAGTAATCGTAGAAATATGTGGGAGCCATATGAATTTCCATATTCCTCTATTGGTTATTGTTCGGAGAAGTGTCTCGATCATGTTCGCATAATTCACGAACCGTAGGGAGACACACTTAAGGATTCGACGTTGTTTTGAGTAGTTATGGTATTATGAGAAAGAGACCGAATGTTGTTCGGAGTCTCGGATGGGATCCGGGATATCACGAGGTGATCCGGAATGGTCCGGAGAATAAGATTCATATAAGGAAAGTCCTGTTTCGGAGTTCGGAAATGATTCCGGTGTTTTCATCGGGAATGTTCTAGAAGGTTCCGGAATGTCCGGCACTCCGGGAGGGGGGAGGAGTACATGAATGTGTCATTACATATTGGAATGATTGCATCATGTACTAAGTGTTCTTGCTGTTCCAAATAAAGGATTAAATTGAATCCTAAAACAGAAAAGTCAAATGGCCAGTTTGAAAGTCAAACGGCTAAAACAGGAAACTATGGGAAACAAGCAAGAGGTGGTTGAAACCGACTTTGGGGAGGATTCTCCTCTCCAAGCCGGCGCGCCACCCAAGGCCGACTTGGGGAGGGACTCCCCTCCCCTTGGTCGCACCTCCCACCTATAAAAGGAGGGGCAGGGCCTCCTCCTCTAGACACACAAGTTCCTATCCTCTAATCTCCGGTTTAGAGCCGTTTTGGTTTAGAGCTTCTAATTGCTCTAGCCTGCGGTTTAGAGCCTTCTAATTAGTGTGTCTAATCCCTAGACCACTAATAGCTCTCTCTCTCATACTCCACCATACTCGCTCCGGCTTAAGGCGAAGCCCTGCGGGATCTCCCCTCTACTTCCGGTACCACGCCGTTGTGCTGCCAGAATCACGAGGAGAGTGCTACAACCTCCGCTGCCTGCTGGAACAAGGGAGAGGAAGGTCTTCGTCGAGTACCGAACGTGTGACCGACTGCGGAAGCGCTGCCGGAACGCAGCGCCGGAAGGATCGTCTACGCGATCTTGATATCGGAAGAGTACGACTACATCACCCACGAGAATCTGCTCTCGTTAACCGCTTTGGAATCTTCGAGAGTAAGTTATTCCATCGACTCATTGCTACAATCTAGTAGATAGATCTTGGCTTGTTTGTTTGTATGCGATAGAAATTTTTTGTTTTCCATGCTACGAACCCCTACAGTGGTATCAGAGCCGTGTCTATATGTAGATCTGTTGCACGAGTAGAACACAATGGTCATTGTGGGCGTTGATGCTTTTATTGTTGATTGCTTCTTGTGTACTTTGCATCTTGCGGTATGTTGGGATGAAGCGGCCCGGGCTAACCTTACATGACATCGTTCATGAGACTTGCTCCACGCTTGACATGCAACTTGTATTGCATAAGTGGCTTTGCGGGTGCCTGTTTCTCCTAGCATAGTTAAGATCCAATTTACAACGGGTGATTAACAATACTAGTATCAATGTTGTGGTTCATGTTCGTAAGTTAGAACGACACTTATTAACAGCCCCAAACCACGTAAAACATGCAAAGAAAGTAGAGGCGTCTAACTTTGTTTTGCAGGGGTGTGCAGTGATGTGATATGGTCATGATTGTGATTATATTTGATGTATGCAATGTTCCTTATTGTAAGTCGGCAACCGGCAGGAGCCATATGGTTGTCTTTAATTTCTGTTAAGACCCGCGTGTCTATTCAAAGTAGTTGTAATAGTTGAAGACGGTGGACGACAACCATGGAGCAGCGTCATTGACCTTGATGCAATGCCGGTAATGATGGAGATCATGTTCGTGCTTGAAGATGGAGATCGGAAGCACAAAGAAGAAAGGCCATATCATATCACATATTATGAATTGCATGTGATGTTAATCCTTTATGCATCTTGTATTGCTTAGTAGACGACGGTAGCATTATAAGATGATCCCTCATGCACATGAATTTCAAGTCATAAAGTGTTCACCCTTAGTTAGCACCGTTGCTAAAGCTTGTTGTTTCGAAGCACCACGTGATGATCGGGTGTGTTAGATTCCGCAAGTGTATACAACGTGGGCAAGCCAGATTTGCTCATGCGGAAGCTAAGGTTTGATCTTGACGAGCCTAGCATGTAAAGACATGGCCTCAGGAACACGGATTACCGAAAGGTAGAGCATGAGTCATATAGTAGATATGATGAACATGTTGATTGTTCGCCATTGAAGCTATATCAACTCTCGTGATGATCGGTTTTGATGTGGTGGATTTGGTTCATGTGATCACTAAAACAATGTGAGGGATATTGTTTTGAGTGGGAGTTCACCTAGATTAATTTAATTATTAATTAGAACTCAATTTATCATAAACTAAATCAAAGTGAATTTGCATAGTTGTTGTAGTCATTGGCATCCGTTTACCACCTTGCGCTTAGTTATAATTGAGATGATAGAACTATAGAATTCTGGTTAGTTACTTTACGAACTGGTATCGTATTGTTTTGAAGTGTTAATCTAAAGTTTAAAAGTCCTATTGCAAACTTTCAGTAAGTTCCGGTTACTCCATGAAGTTTAATAATTAGTATTAAATCAAGAGTAACAATTCCAAGTGTTAGTATATAAGTATCATGTTTGTCTTCATGATTCTTGATATTCAAAGGATTCTCTTAATATCAAGGTTATCTAGGATCTGAAAGAGTTGTTTCAGAAACCATGATGTGTGGAAGATATTGTGATATCTGAAACGAAGTTTTGGTTGCAACATGATAGAGTATAATATGGCAAAGTTCATGTTCTCATATTTTGATGAGAATTTGCAAAGGGTTGTAGACACTTGTTGTCCTAATCCTCCAAAAGGTTTTGGATAGCAACATTATACTCATAATTCATCGTTATAAGCTAAAAGTAGCTTGATCATGGACGATTCCATGATAAGGTGAATATTTGATGTAGGTAAAATGTTTACTACACCAAGAGATTACTAAATAAAGGAATTTGAAAGAACACCAAACATTTGATGATGGTGATCTACTTCAAAGTGCAAGTCCAAAGACATTGGTATTTAACTATACATGTTTTGGACTATGTGTCATATGTATGACTCCACTATTGATGTTGATAGATTCTTTCAAACAGAAAAGGAAATACTGAAAGAGAATCTCATAAATATATGGCAGAAAAGAAAAGACTAGAATTGTTCAGTTTAAGTATATAGATGTTATACATGTTATGGCTATATTCTTTGCTTATTAAACAATGTGGTTCTTAAGTATTTGATACTGAATTTGTTGGTGTGAATCGTCATACGAAACAACACAATTCATGAACTACAATGGCCTAAGTAACTAGCAAAAGAATATGTGATGATGTTCATTGAGAACAAATAAAGGGTTATTGTGTTGCTCGTTAAACATCAAAGCTTACCTTCAAGATTTGTTTTATCAGGTATTATGAGAACAAAAGGGTTGTTCAAATAATTTCCGTAATCCATAAAAGATGGATGATTCGCAAATCTCGTTGGAAACATCACATCCATAAAACTAGTGCTAAAGATGTCGAAAGACAAATTGATTGAAAGATCACTCAGGAAGTGACATCGCCGTTTAAATTATATTGGAAAGAAAACATGAAGAAACTCCATATGGATGGAATTTTGGAGTCTTTTGATTTTTGATCAAATGACGCTTGTGAAACTTTCCTAGAGATAATTAAAACTTCGTTCATAGGCCAAAAGGGAACGAATGACTAGCTTATTGGAACTTGTACATATTGTTGTACAAAATCCATTATGTGTAGTCAAGAGCGATGGATTTCAACTTCATATGCTTTGTCCGAAAATTTGAGTGAATATATGAATATTTACTTAATTAGGATGAAGTGTGAAATATTTGAAAAGTTCAAAGATTTTCAAGATGAAGTGCAAAATCATTGTAACAAGAAGATAGATAGTTTATGATAAGATCATAAAAGAAGATATTTGAGTTACAAGTTTAGCATAATACCTAAGATTTAAGGAATCGTTCCGTGGATTTGCATTTCCCGAAACACCATAAGAGTATGGGGCGTTCGAGATATGTAATTAAACCTTGTTTGACATGGTTAGATCGAAGGTGTAAATCATAAAACTGCCATTGTATTTTAAAGATTAAAAGCTTTAGAGATTACCGTTTTTCCACTAAAAAGAGCTCCATCGTAATCCGTTGAAATGACACCATATGTTATGGTTTGGGATAAAACCCAAGTTGTCCTTACTTAAACATTGGTATGCTATGCATAAGAAAGATGTTTGCAACCAAAGTCGGATGAACTTGTCTTTGTTAAGTATTCCTCCATAACACTGAAGACAAAAGTGTTTGTCACTTAGAACGTCAAGTTTCTTTTAGAAGGAATTTTTCGTGAAAAGTTAAGTGGGAGGACAATAGAACTTTGATATGGTTAAAAGAACCTTAGCTATATGTGCAGAGTTGCGCAGCACCGAAAAGTGTTCCGGAGGCAGCAACAATGCTCATGGCTCACGTGCCTCAAAGGTTGTGATTACGAAGGTCAAAGTTTCTATTGAACCAAGTAGGTCGAGTAAACAATCAAATACCAAGATTTGAGGGTTGAATCATTATTTGAGAATAATGAACGTACTACATGCAAAGAAGCGATGATGGGCCCTGACTCCGTAAAATGGCTTGAAGCCATAAAATCCGTGATAGTTCCATATACGAGAGATCAAGATTTGAACTTGAAAGACCCTCTGGGAAGGTACAAGACCTTACAGTCGTATTTGGATCTATAAAGAAAAAGACATGGATGTTTCACATCTATGAAGTAGTCGACATGTTGGGAAAGAGTTCACAACAATGTTCAAAGGTTGACTATGACAAGATTTGATCTTTCATAGCGATATTTAGTCTAGACGGATTAATGTAGCAACCACTACATATAATTTTGTTATATGGTAGTTGAATAAACAAAACAAGTTCTTCTAATAGAATTGTTACCTAGGACATGTGCATAACACGGTCCATAGGGTTTTGTTAATTCAAAGGATGCTAAAAGCATATGCAAACTTCAATGGTTAAAGTGAGCATCGCGGAGTTGGAATCTTCACTGTGATGAAACTGTTAAAGGAGTTTAATAGTTCATCAGAGACAATGAAGATGCTTGCATTTGCAAGAAATTAAGTGGGAGCGCTAAGACATGTTTCTAATACATTATGTGGAAGACATATTGTTGATTGGAAATAATGTATCTTTTATTAACACATATTAAGAATTTCATCCCGATGAAAGACTTAGGCAAAACCCAAATATTTGGCATCAATAGACGCTAATATGGTTGTGCCAGAAGTGCATAGACAAGATATTGAATGAGTTCAATATAGAAACTACAAGAGAGGTTCTTGTCGCACAGAAAGGATTGAATGAGTTCAATGTTGATGATATATTCAAGTGTATTGACATTTGGTAAAGTGAAACAAATAATCAAGTATAGATTGATACTTTATGTATGAAATCACAAAGAGTATTTATATCAATCATACTGTGATATGTACAAATCCAGATATGTCCTATGCTCTAAATGTTGTGAGCATATACCAGAATGATTCGTAAGATGATCATTGGACAATAGTAAGGATATTCTTATGATCTTTTGGAAGAACTAAGAGTATAATATTTGTAGAAGTGACAAATAGATGGTTAGTTCATTGTAAAAGTACTACATTAATACTAGCTTTGTCACAAAGTACAAATTAAGTTTATCTCAATCTAAACTAAGGGTGGCACAATGTAATGGAAAGTGAGTTCCATAATGGATTTGGATGAGTTCTAAAGTTAAGACATTGTGACAGATACTACAACAAAAGGCTGAGTATATGACTGCTATTTTAGCAGCAAAAGAGGGCATTTGTGTCAAGTAGTTTGTTATCAAACTAGGTGTAGTTCACAGTGGGATAATACTATGAAGATATATTGTGCGACAATATTATCAACATGTTTTAACCCCAAAGAGCTAAAGGTCACACCGAAAGACCAAATTTATACAAAGCCATCTCATTAGAGAATGAGTGATGCGTAGAGACGCAAAGACATGCAATTACACACGGACCTGGAAGTGTCAGATCCGGAGATCAGTTGACCACTAGCAATCGTGTACATACAACACCGTAAAGCCATAGGTGTTGAATACACAAAGGTTTGAAACTAGATTATTGACTCTAGTGCAAGTGGGAGACTGTTGGAGATATGCCGAAGAGGCAATAATAAAGTGGTTATTATCATATCTTCACACTTATGATAAATGTTTACATACCATGCTAAAATTGTATTAACCGGAAACATTAATACTTGTGTGATTTGTAAACTAAAATAAGAGTCCCTAGTAAAGCCTCTTGTTAAACTAGCTTGTTGGTTAATATATGATCATGGTTTCCTGATCATGAACATAGAGATGTTATTAACAACAAGATCATATCATTAGGAGAATGATGTGATGGACATACTCCTATAGATAAGCGTAGCATAAAGATCAAGTCATTTAAATAGTTCAATTGCTATATGCTTTCTGATACATAGTAACCTAATTCCTTCGACCATGAGATCATGCATATCACCTTTACCGGATGGATGCTTTGATGACATCAAACACCACACCGTAACTGGGTGGCTATAAAGGTGGCATTGAGTGTTCGGAAAGTATTGGTTGAAACACATGGAACAAGAGTGGGATTTGTCCATCCATATGACGGATAGATATACTCTGGGCCCTCTCGGTGGAATGTCATCCAATTAGCTTGCAAGCATGTGACTGGCTCACAAGGGATCACATATCACGGGAACGAGAAAAGAGTACTTATCGGTAACGAGGTTGAACTAGGTATGCAGAGATACCGATGATCATAACCTCGGATAAGTAAACTATCGTGAGACAAAGGGAAATTGATATCGTATGTAAGTGGTTCATTCGATCGCAAAGTAATCGTAGAAATATGTGGGAGCCATATGAATTTCCAGATTCCTCTATTGGTTATTGTTCGGAGAAGTGTCTCGATCATGTCCGCATAATTCACGAACCGTAGGGAGACACACTTAAGGATTCGACGTTGTTTTGAGTAGTTATGGTATTATGAGAAAGAGACCGAATGTTGTTCGGAGTCTCGGATGGGATCCGGGATATCACGAGGTGATCCGGAATGGTCGGGAGAATAAGATTCATATAAGGAAAGTCCCGTTTCGGAGTTCGGAAATGATTCCGCTGTTTTCATCGGGAATGTTCTAGAAGGTTCCGGAATGTCCGGAACTCCGGGAGGGGGAGGAGTACATGAATGTGTCATTACATATTGGAATGATTGCATCATGTACTAAGTGTTCTTGCTGTTCCAAATAAAGGATTAAATTGAATCCTAAAACAGAAAAGTCAAATGGCCAGTTTGAAAGTCAAACGGCTAAAACAGGAAACTGTGGGAAACAAGCAAGAGGTGGTTGAAACCGACTTTGGGGAGGAGTCTCCTCTCCAAGCCGACGCGCCACCCAAGGCCGACTTGGGGAGGAACTCCCCTCCCCTTGGTCGCACCTCCCACCTATAAAAGGAGGGGCAGGGCCTCCTCCTCTAGACACACAAGTTCCTATCCTCTAATCTCCGGTTTAGAGCCGTTTTGGTTTAGAGCTTCTAATTGCTCTAGCCTGCGGTTTAGAGCCTTCTAATTGGTGTGTCTAATCCCTAGACCACTAATAGCTCTCTCTCTCATACTCCACCATACTCGCTCCGGCTTAAGGCGAAGCCCTGCGGGATCTCCCCTCTACTTCCGGTACCACGCCGTTGTGCTGCCAGAATCACGAGGAGAGTGCTACAACCTCCGCTGCCTGCTGGAACAAGGGAGAGGAAGGTCTTCGTCGAGTACCGAACGTGTGACCGACTGCGGAAGCGCTGCCGGAACGCAGCGCCGGAAGGATCGTCTACGCGATCTTGAGATCGGAAGAGTACGACTACATCACCCACGAGAATCTGCTCTCGTTAACCGCTTTGGAATCTTCGAGGGTAAGTTATTCCATCGACTCGTTGCTACAATCTAGTAGATAGATCTTGGCTTGTTTGTTTGTATGCGATAGAAAATTTTTGTTTTCCATGCTACGAACCCCTACACGAGTAACCTCCGCCTCCTCGCTCCAGCGATGCAGCGGAAGCACAACTCTTTCTTGCCGAATAGCCACCGGGAACATGTATCTCGCTAGTCCGAGACCATGGGGGATAAATTCTAGAGGGGGAGAGAGATCCTTCACGAGGAGGTGTGTGAGACAAGTGAGGAGGGGGGCTCCTTTTATAGGAGGAGGGGGGAACCCCAAGGGGGTGGCCGGCGCATGGGGCTGCCCCCTTGCCCTCCCCTCTTCATGTGGGTGGACACTCCACTCACAAATCTCCTTTAAATTCCCTCCACTCAAAAGTCCACTCAAATTCCCATTAAATTTCCACCAAATTTAATGCAAACTCTCATTAAATAAAACTCTTTTATTTTATTCAGCATTTTGTCAATTAGTTTAATGACAAACATTCACAAATAACCCCTTGCTAGAATTCTATTTCACATGCATAACCACTTTATGCAATTTCACCCGAAAACCTGTTTCGGTATCTAGTGAAATAAATTCCTGCGCTTGTTCATTCTTTCGGCATGAAACATTTTCTCCAATTGGATGTCGGTGTCTCTTAAGTGTGTCACCCTATGGTTCGTGAATAATGCGGACATGATCGAGACCCCTCTCGGATCAATAATCAGAAGCGGGATCTGGAGACCCATACTGACTCCCACACATTCAACGATGACTTTCTTGTGATCGTCGGAACCTTTTACGCTAGTATCTTAATCCCTTTGTTTCACGATATATTACATGTCCGATATTCGATCATCGTTATCTCCATACCTAGTTTGATCTCGTTACCGACATGCACTCTTTTCTCGTTCCTGTGATATAACATTCTAGTGATCAAATCACTTGCTTGCAAGCTAATCAATGTGATATCACCGAGAGGGCCTAGAGTATATCTATCCGTCATCGGGATGAACAAATTCCACTCTCGATCCATGAGCCTCAACATAACACTTTATTAGTTCTGAATCCATCTTTATAATCACCCTGTTACGGTGTGACGTTTGATGTTATCAAGAAACTCTTCCGGTGTTAGTGATTGACATGATCTCATGGTCTAAGGATTAGGATCACTTCGTAAGTTGTTATAGCAATATAAACTCAATGACTTTGATCGTAATGCTATACTTCGGATGAATGTTCATCACACCATTACGCTAATGTTGTGATCCCGTTATTAACAACATCCAATGTCCATGATCAGGAAACCTTGATCATCTTGTTAATCAACGAGCTAGTTTATGAGAGAGGCATAACTAGGAACTTTCTGTTTGTTTATTAAACACACATGTATTAATGTTTCCGTATTAATACAATTATAGCATGCAAAATAAACATCTATCATATACTTGGAATACACATAATAAACACTTTATTATTGCCTCTCAGGGCATATTCCCTTCAGATGGATATTCGAACACTAACGTGAAACTGAACCAGGTAAAGCCTAATAAAACTTCCAAACAAATAACAAATTATTCGGTTGCAAGCTTCGGGGACTAGAGTATATATAATATCATTCGAATGACTAATCAAACGTCCATAAAACAATTACCTCATTCATCTTGTCGCTGTCAAGAATGATCTTGGCAGCCAGATGTAAGCGACTGCTGATGTCGGAGAGTTGAAACGGCTGGCTGCTTGGATTGCCCTCGAGCGGATCAGCAACGTTCCAATTGTTGGCATACTCAACCAACGAGCCAAGACTGCCCCCACTCTCCATACGAGTCAGGACTTTACCTCGGACGTGTTGGGTAGCCACCGCCACCGCGGGACTCTTGTGAAGAGCGAGCTGTGTATCAACAGCCGGTTAACAATAGCCTTGGCAGAAGAAACCTCCTTGCGCAGCGCATCAACAATTGTAGGCTGAGAAGAACTGGCAAGACCTTTCTGAGATGAAGGAGTCTTGGTGACAACGACCTTTCTTGCCTTAGAAGAGGCGTCGGCAGGAGCCGTTACCTCGGCACTTGGAATGGCATCTTTGGGGGCCGGAGGGATTACGATTTCTGAGGGCGCCGAGATATTGGTATCCTCGACTGGAGTCGGAGTCGCAATAAAGGTTGTGGGGGTCGAAGGGATCTCAGGGGAAACTTCGGGATTCACGGAGGAGGCAGCAGGCTCAGCAGAAATATCTACGGGCCGAGTTGTATCGGCATCAACAGGAAAGACCTGAGGCGCATCCTGGCGAGATGACGTTTGATTCGGAGCAGGAGGAGAGTCAACACGAGCAGGACTAGGAACTCTAGTATCTTCAGGAGGCGGAGGAGAAGGCGGACGAGTCGTGTGACTCGTCATGCTAGGACCACTGGGCTTAACAGAAAGAGGAGCTCTACAAAGGCAAAAAAGGTCAGGTCAAAAGGCAGAAAGAGAGAAACAAGAAATACAAATAAAAAGCAACTCACCCAGTAACCCCAAGCATAGTTTTACGCTTTGGAGGATGCTGGGATGACTTCTTCATTCGTTTCTTGGGAACGGCTTCCGAGGCACCAGCTGGAGCACTACGTTTCCCCGAGGTAATAGGAGGTCGGGAGGCGAGAGGCTCGGCGTTGTGAACCTGACCGGCCGGATTAGCTGAGAAAGTAGAGGCCGGAAATGCATAAAAAATTGGCATAGCGGCAACTACCTCAAGAACTTGGACCTCGTCTGAATCACCTTCCTCCTCGTGGGCCGGGGTCTTGCCACGGGCACGAGCCGGAGCAAGGTCCGACTTGGGAACGAACTCCTCCGAGTCAGGCTCCCCGCTATCCGGGGTGTTCCGATCTACGGGGCACGGGAGGGACAAAACCTCGGCATCCTCGACCTTCTGCTCCTCAAACCTCTGCAGGAAAGGAAGAAAGAAATTAACAAGAGAAATCACGGATGCGATTAAAAGGCAAAACACAACTGCGAGAACTTACTCTGGGAGGCGGATGCTCGCGGGTGAACGGCTTCAATCCCCAGGCCCAGTCCTCCGGCATCTCCGTCTTAAAGATATCCCGGACGCGCTTGAAGATAAGATAATTATCAAGCTCCACCGTTGAGACTCAGTTGGGATCAAGGGGACCGCTCATATAGTAGAGCTTATGCGTGCGTTTCTGAAATGGGAAGATCCGGCTGCTGACGAAGGTGGTCATCAGATCCTCGCCGCGTAGCCCGGAGCGAATCAGTTCCTTCAGCCGAATCTCGAAGGCCTCGGCCAGAGCATGACTTTTCTTCGGATTATAAGTCCAGTTCTTCTTGGAGGGGGGCCAATGGAAAAAGCAGGAAGCCGAATCCTGTCTTCCTTCCCAGAATTCTTGACATAAAAGAACGATTTATGCCATTTCTTGCATGACTCTAGACCAGCAACACGAGGAAACTCGGATTTCCTCCGAGGTGTGATTGACGCAGCTCCACACTGGGTGAGCAATTTCTCGGAAGGTTGAAGGGATTTGTCTGGGACGACATTGGATCGGATCTGAAAGAACTTCGACCAAACGTGCACAGACGGCCATAGGCCAAAGTACCCTTCCGAGGCAGATATAAAGGCGGAAAGAGAAGCAATGGCATTAGCCGGAAGATGATGCGGCTGCAGGCCAAAGTAATCAAGGAACTCGCAAGCGAAATCGCTAAGGGGGAGACCAAACCCGCGAGCAAAGTGGGACATGAAGACGACGTACTCGCCCTCGTTAAGAACGGGAGAAGATTCACTGCCGGGTAAGCGACAGGCTACCTCGGCAGGAATCCGGCGAGTTCGGATTAACCACTCAACCTCTTGGCGGGTAACGGAAGAACCCTGCTAGGAGCCCCGCTCAGGCCCAGACGCTGCATCGTCATCCTCAATAAGCGCGTCGCTAACAGAGCTCGACATATGGTCGCCGGAAGAATCTACGGAAGATGAACTAGCGGCGGAGCAAAGCCTGGAACTGCAAGGCCCTGTCGTGATCCTAGGCGAAAACGGCGGCGGAGCGGAAAAGGAACCGCCACGAGAAATCTGAAGAGAAGCAGACGCGTCTAGAGGATAAACTAGGCAGTGAAACCAGATAAACTCACCAGCGACGGCGCCGGAGCAAATATACGGGGACGAGGTCGACGGAGCAGAACGATTGGGGCCTCGCCGTCAAAGATTCCGATGGGCGCACGACGGCGGGAGCACGAACAGCCACATAAGGGAGAGGAGGAAGAAGGGCAACGGTAAGCTGAGGAGGAAAGTAAAATCTCCCAGCCCCGCGCCCCTCTTTATAACCACGCGGCCTGAGTGGTAGTGGGATCGTGCATGCGGATGTTAACTGTGTAGATCATGTGTGTGGCACAACCGCACGCCGCTGAGTGGAACCACACCAACGATCACACGATGCAAGAAAGGATCATGATACCTGACGGAAACGGTGCGCGAGGCATTGTAGCGCCAACGCGACAGGCGCAGTAATTACTGTAGCCTGTCAGTGGGCACTGTAGAGGAACAAAAAACTAGAGAAACAATGATGAGTGTGACACGTAGGATGAGGCGTACGCGATAAGATGCGCGGATACCTCGGACGAGGGAAAAGTAACTCGGAAACAAGGAGAAATGAATATTGTGAAACTGATATGGCCCGGCCGAGGTTATAGGCAAGACCATACCATCTTCGGGGACTAATGTTGGGGAGGTGACCCCGGATAGGGTAAGGACGGGGAAAGACGAAAGGAAGTTCCCCGTCCAGTTTCCGAGTTACAGTCTAAATCGGCCGAATCCTGTAAAGGTCGGCCAATGTAAGCAAGAGAAGGACCCTTATGAGAAGAGCAAGGCGTTACCCGGCCGACATACTGTGTAAGTTGGCTGGGTTAGCCCGAATAATCTGAATGCAGGTGAAGGCCAAGCCGAGTTAAGCGAGACAGGGCCGAATGATATGAAGCTTGTAGGAGAAGAAGATGCCTATAGTCAAACTCTATTCACGGGCTAGGAAGAATCTGAGCAGAGCCAAACACAAAAGACAAGGCGCAGAGCGACAGAAGGGCAGAAGGAGGTCACGGAGGTGACAGTGCTGAAGCCCGAGGCGTGCAGGTGGGGTCCTCTGGAACCTTGCCGTCATTAGAAGGGAGACACGGAAAGGAGACCGCCGAGTTACTATATTGGGACAAGCATATTCCTCGAATATGCTTGCCACGTCAGCCCTAGAGGAGCCAAGGCTCCCCTTTATAAGGAGAGGCTTGGACTCTAAGAAGGGCATCGACTCATTTTGGTACCGTTAGGCTGGTAAAGTTCTTCTTCTCCATTCGTATACAGCTCAAGGAGCACTTGTAGCCCAAGAAAGGAGAAATAAAGATCTTTATGTTAGTCTTCTGTGTGTAGAATCAACTACATCTTCCCTCCCTAGATCCCTCTAGCATCCATTGGCCCCAAACTTTAGCCTACCCATGGCATCTGCCGTGCCACCACCACGACACTATTATGATGGTCGGATGTTATCCTAGTATCGTGTGAGTATCCAACTCCCAGAGGAGCTTGGATTATATCACGATCTACCTATAGGTGAAGGTAGGAGTCACTTGGCAACATATCATGTTGCTGTTGTGGAGGCGATAGCTAATATCCGGGAGCATAAAGCCAAGGAGTTATAAGGTAGCACATTTTATGTGATCCCTCATGATTCTATAGACTCGGAGCTTGTACCGGATCATATTACTTTGGTTAAAAAGCATCCTAAGTTAGATTCCAAGTTTATGGATAGATATCGAACACTTGTTGCGTATTTTTATAAGACACATCAAGTTATTGTCGAAGATAAAAATGACATGTTAGAGGATCTAACGGATCCGGAAAGGAGGAAGTTGTTAGCATTCCAGTTGGAGAAGGAAGCAAGCAGTAGTACAAAACCCAAATTTAAGGGTATACCTATAGATCCTGAATCCTTTACATTGTATCCTTATTCACCAAGGCCTGAACCTATATATGATCCTACTTTAGATATGAGGTATGCAGTACCACAGGGTTCAGAGGACGGTTCTGATTCAGAACTTCCTATTGAGAATTCTGATGGCTGGAGAATGGGATCATCCGAAGGATCCCATGAACACCAGATGTCCATAGATGGATCTGACAGAAATGTTGGACAATCTAGCTGGATGGGTGCAAGAATTAACCCTAGTAATAGTAGTAGAAATACCGTATCCATAGATAATTAGTATGAAGAAGAAGATCCTGAGGAGAGAGTGTTTGAATTATTAACACCTTCTCAAAACCCAGGGAATATACATTATCCGGTGTTTAACTGTCTTACCCAAAGGAGCACCTAGTTAGCAGTAGGATCTGCGTATTCTGTTGACGACTCAAGGAATGAAGTTCAGGAGATGCAAGTGGGTGATAATGTTGATTATGTTTCTGAAGACTTTTCAGCTGAGCTGGATGGAGTCAATGCACTTAGGTTGAGTAATGACTCAAGTCCTGACACTTCAGATACTGAGTATGTTCCTTCTGGAAGGCCATTTGTTCCACAAATTGTGCGACGAACGTCACGTCATCACGGTTGGACATCAGGCATGTATGATGAGCGTAGTAGTTACTAGAAGCAGGTGGCTATTTAGAAAGTATCGGGTACAGTGTATTGTAATCCAAGAAAATAAGGTAGTTAGATAAATAAGGTAGTGTTGTGATTATACCTATATGGTATATGTTGTAATGACTTTGTATTATTAAGATGTTGTAATGTATAATATGTGAAATGCATATTTGGATTTTCATTGTGTGACTAGTTATGTGCGTAAAGTCGAGCTCAGAACACATGTGCATGATGTAATTATGAGTATTCACTTTATGTTGCAGGACTAGGGGGTCATGGACAGGGGTGTAGAAACCGAATCTGAGCAGCAGCGAATGGAATGTGAGGCCAAGGAGAAGGCCGATGCAGATGCAGTAAATCAGGGAACATTACCACCACCACCACCAATGAGGCCGTTAATGGAGCAGAACTTTATGCAATGTATGCAAATGATGCAAGAAAACCAAAACAAGTTCATGGAAGAGCTGCTGGGACGAACTGGGAATCAGAGAGCACCTGAAGGTGGAGGAGTGAGTCTTTCTGACTTCCAGAATACAAGGCCGTTACCTTTTTCATCAGCTCCTGAACCAATGGATGCAGAAGATTGGCTAGCAGATACAGAAAGAAAGCTAAAGACTGTAGGTTGCAATGATGAGGAGAAACTGAGGTATGCAACTCATCTTCTAACCGGACCTGCAGCATCATGGTGGGAAAATCAGTTAGCCATGCAACAACCAGGAAGGGAGTATACTTGGGAAGAGTTCTGTAGAGGTTCCAATCTTTAATAAGATAGAGCCCCCTGTGTTTACAATGCTAGTCCCTGGATCAATAGCTAGCATCCACAGTTAAGATGTAATATCAAGAAACAAAGGTCATAATATAACTTTATAACCAGGAATAACATAGATATATTACATCTTACATAGCTCATATGGCTATTACATTACATTGCAGCGGAATAACTATGGTCAAGTGGTCCTTCATCTTCAAAGTGCCACAGGCAGATGTTGGTTGTAGTCTTTGTAATCCTAAACAATCAATCTTCTCTAAAAACAATCAAACCTGCAACATACAAGTTACAGCCACAAAGGGTCAATACATTTGAATTGTATTGGCAAGTGATACTATGGTAGTATAGTGGAGTCTATCATATATATGCATTTGGCTAAGTGGAGTTGAGGCTTGCATTGCTCAAAATAGATTTTTCTTATCATTTTGAAAATACTAAGTTTTTTTTTGCTTGACAAAATCATTTCCTCAATCAAAGATTTCAAGATCCTTGTACCAAGCCATCTCTCCATCAATGATTGAAGAATTCAAACAACCCTTGTTCAAACCACAAGATTTTAATTTAGAAATTTGAATGATGAGATTCTTGATTGCTTCCATGTCTTGATGCTCAAATTGTCCTTTACCAGGGACATGGCTAAGTACTTAGATTTTACACTCTGCAGAGGTGGTGCACTTTCCCCACAAGACTTGGTTTCCCAAGACAAGATCTTTCAGAAGCTTTCCCTTAGACCAAAATGGACGTGTTCCATCCTATCAAACACTACCACCCACTGTCCATATGGCTAAGTTCCTGCAACCTATGTGATCATGGCAGAGCCCATATTGCCAAGTGGTTGCACTTGAAGCTTTCTCAACATTTGACATCTCAAATCCCTTTGTTTCCTGGGTGGCATACCACAAGTGAGATACACAATCCAAGCCCATGGCATTGTGAACCACTCAACCATTCTCCACCAAGCAAGCCCATTCCACCCAGGGGATTCATTAACTTAGTTGTTTTATTAAACAAAAACATAAGTCCTCAGACTTAGAATATTTTTGTATAGTGTGAATATATATTCCACCCATGTTTTCTATTAGCTAGGCTAAGCTTAGTAGTAGTAGGAATCTCTAACTTAGGAAAATCCTACTAAGGATTCATCTACTAGGTTTTCTTATAGCAAGGTCTATACTTAGCAAAATCCATGCAAGTTTTACTTAGAGAAAAAAAAATCACTAATGCATAGTAAAAGTAATGGGACAAAAAGTATGAAGCATCACTTGCCTTTTTGGAAGGAAATGGTAGTTCACTCCTTGATCTTGTTAGTCTCACACTTCACTACAAGTAAAACAAGCAAACACAAATTCAATTCACATTCCAACCAAAGTCAAACAAACAATTATTCACACACACAAAGTAATGGAATCTAAGTCATGCATGGGAGCATGCACAAAATAGTTTTATTTTGCAAAGGGGGTCTCTATGGGTTTCTAAACTTTGTAAGATCCAATTTGGTCATTTACCAAAGTGGCAAAGTCATTAGTAAGAGGGTTTTGTCCAAAAACTATTTTTAAATCCATTTATCATTTCATGTGGTGAAAAAATGTTTTTTATTAAGGCAAAATTCTTAAGTTGTTCACCAAATGAGTTGTTATTGCAAAACTTGGTGTTTTTGGGTCAGTAGGTTTGGTCCAAACCATTTTCTCAAAGTTTCTTTTCCATAAAAATTTTTATAATAAAAACTATTCCTTTTATTTGGCTAGAAAATGACTTAGTCAAGTAATCTAACCTAAATTTTTCAAAAATCATTTCTAACACCAAGGGTTGGTTCCTAGGGTCAGTAAGATCACAACAAACCATTTTTCAAAGGTTTTTAATCCAAAAATCATTTTTAAACAATTTTTCTAATCTAAACAAGTACACAAATGTTTCTGCAAATTCAAACAAGCTAACAGATACTATTTGTCAAACTAAGGCCATGGTTGGCTAGGGCTTGTTCTCCTGATTTCATTGATATAAAATTTGTCAAATTTGGACGTGTGGTTTGAAAGTTACAATGGTTTGAAAATTGCATATCAATCTGATTTCAAAAATCTGTTTTAACTCAACTACTGACACGCGTCGTTATCTTACTGGGCGATACCGGTTCGGCCGGATCGGGCGACGCTGGCCGTTGGATCTAACTATCAACGCGCGGCTCAGATCGATGCATACCCCTTCGCTCTACTTTCTATCTTATCCAACAGATCAAAATCGGACGGCTCTCAGTGCCCCGACCATAAGCTGGCGGCGCTGGGCTCTGACGCGCGGCGGCGGCGGCTGGTCAGTGGTGTCGCCGGCGTTACAGGAAGCGAGAAGGAGGGAGAGGATGTTCACCGTGTTCGCAGACGCTTGGGGGATCTCAAGGAGGCACTGGCTGGTGAAGGGGCGCACGAGGTCAAGAGGAATTCCTCGCCGGAGTTCGGTCTGGCGACGGATGCGCGCGGTCGAGGTCGAGGACGACGCTGTGGTCCACGAGAAGACAAACGGAGAGTTGGGTTAGCTGCGTAGGACCATGGCAAAGATGTGTGCGTGATCCAGAGGGCACGGGGTGGTCGGAATTAACCTGTGGGTGTCGTCGGAGTTGAGGCAGACGGCGGCGGTACTGGAGTTTGTTGTTGGCGAGGCTTAGGGGTGCCCGCGGGTGCACTGTGACTGCAGAAGAGTACGCTGGGGGTTGCTGATCACCGCTGCGTGCTCGAGGAGGCCAGAGGTGGAGTGTGTTGGCCGGATTCGGTGAGAACGGCCGTCGGAGGCAGAGGGAGTCGAGGAGAAATTGGAATGGTCTGGAGGCATGCTCGGGGGAGAAGGAAGAGGGGAAACGTAGAGGAGAGGGAGACGATTAAACGTGCGTGATCACTGCCGGTTTAATTCGTGGCATTAAGGTGAATTACGCTGGGGAATTCAACGGCAGAACGGGGGAAAGAACGGGTCACAGAGGGTGAGGACGAAGAACAGTGGAGTGGGGCCGTTGCGTCAGTGGGAAAAGAAGAAAGAACTGGGTCCACTTGTCAGCCTCTCTGCGGGTCAGTTACTGGGTGTGAACCGTTTTCTTCGGGGAGGAGGGGAGTTGGGCTGGTTACTGGGCCTGTTGGGCCAGATTTGTTGGGCTGTTCTATTTTTTTCTGTCTAATTCTTTTTCTTTTTCTATTTCTATTTCCTGATTTGTATTTCAAACAAACAATCCAATCAACCATATAAATTCAAACAAACACCATACTTCAATTATTTGAACTTGGTTCTGTTTAATAGTATAAACCAACTTCCAAGGTAAAATAATATTTTAAGTCTTTTTAGGTTCTATTTATTAATTAAATAAAATGGACCATGGTTTACTAATAAAATAGGGTTTGGTTTAGTTAATAAAATCTTCATTTGAAATCCAAATATTTTCAAAATCAATTCAGTAGGTTTTATTTGAAAATAAAACTTATTTGGAGATCTTGTTCAAAACAAAATAACCTTTTATTTTAGGGTCTTTTAATAATTGGATGAAATGGCCTTAGTTATTTAAATAAAATAGAGTTTGATTTTATTAATCAAATCTAAATATTTTCAAAACCAATCAGTGGGTTTTATTTGGGAAATAAGAATACTTGGAGATTGTTAAAAATAAAATAACATTTTATTTTAGGGTCCATTATTAATTAAATATAATGGTCTTCCATTATTATTTCAAATAAGATTTATTTTATTTGAGATATTTATTTTGAATCTAAAATAAAGCCAAAACACTTTAGTAGGTTTTATTTGTGAGTATTAAACATTTGGAGAAACTTATTTTAAATAATTTAATAAGTTTTGAGGTTTCAATTAATTTGGTAAAACCTTTTATTTAAATAAAGTTGGATATTAAATCCTTATTATTTTATTTAAACAATCCTTTATTATTTTTAATTAAACCTTTGCTATTTTATTTAAAATAAAATGTTTTAATTCAAAAGCTTGGCCAAGGTTTAATTTGGCTTTATAAAATAATCTTTATTTATAAATCCATCTTTTCTTTTGACTACCAAATCTTTTATTAAGAGATCCAAAATAGAATTAAATATTTTTATTTTCCTTTAATAAAAGTTTATCTTTTTAAATCCCTTTAGGATTTATTTGATTCAAATTGGTTTGAGGTTCCAATTGAATTCAAAAAGTTTCTTCTGGCTCTAAAAATCAAACAAAGTTTTGTTTTATTAATTTATTTTCACATTACAAGATTTGGAAAATCATGGGATGTGACAAGTTCAAACAGAGATTCCGTGAATATCATGTTCCGGAAAGTGTTATGGAGTTGAAGCGGAGAGAATTTGAGGAGCTTCAGCAGGGATATACTATTGTCATGAAGTATATTCGGGAGTTTAGCCAACTGTCTCGTTATGCTGAGGAAGAAGTTAACACGAAAGAAAAGAGGAAGAAGCGTTTCCTATGAGGGTTAAATCCATTTGTGAGGATGAAGTTAAGGTTGGCTAATAAGCAAACTTATCAGCAGTTGCTAGATGCAGCTATCACTTTCGAAGATGAATACAAGAATGTCCAAGAGGATAGGAGGAAGAGAGCCAAGAAGGAAACCAAGAGGATTCAGGAAAGTAAACCTAAACCCAATCTGGAGTTCAAACCTCGGAACAAATCCTATAGCCACAATAACAATAAAAATGGCAGTGGTGGAAATCAATCCAATCCCAGGAGGAATGTTATCTGTAACAATTGTGGAATTCTAGGGCATTTCCAGAGAGAATGCAAAAAGGCAGTAGTTATCTGTTACAGTTGTGGCCAGAAGGGTCATATCAAGCCCGACTGTCTGAGTAAACCACCAGGTGGTTGGCCTACCAAGGCTGGAGGACAAACCAGTGGAGGAAATGGAAAGCCCAATCGAGGAGGAAATAATGTCAAGAACAACAATGGCAAGAGGAACAGACCTACTGGGAAGCTGAATTGCGCAACCCTGGAGGAGGTGGATAACTCGGAGCATGCAGTAATAGGTACGCTCAATATCCTTACCAATCCCGGCAAAGTTCTATATGATACTGGTGCAACTACTTCATTCATTTCTGAAGAATTATGTGATAAATTCGGGATTAGAAGGGCAACGTTAGAAAACCCGATGACCGTAGTTACGGTAGGGGGTAATGTGACTGTATGCCACATTAAACAAGATCAGGTTATTTCGATCTGTGGTTGTACATACTTTGCGGACCTTTATGTGATTCCTTTGAAAGGAATTGCAGTAGTGCTGGGAATGGACTGGATGACTGAACATGGGGCTCAGGTAAATTGTGAGGAGAAAACTGTCTCAATCAAAACTCCAAGTGGAGCAAGAATAGTGTATCAAGCAGATAGGCACAGTCATATCATGGTGGATCTTCAGTTGAACTCAATGAAGGAGGTCAAGTTGGAAGAGATTCCTGTAGTAAATGAGTTCCAAGATGTTTTTCCCGCAGAGCTACCTGGAATGCCACCCCATTGGGAAATAGAGTTCACTATTGATCTAATTCCAGGTACAACACCAATAGATCAAGCACCATATAAGATGGGACCAAAAGAATTAAAAGAACTCAAAGATAAAATTGATGAGTTAGCCAGAAAAGAATTTATTCAGGAAAGTGTATCCCCATGGGGAACACCGGTGATATTTGTGGATAAAAGGGATGGTGGAAGAAGGATGTGTGGGGACTACAGAAATCTTAACAATGTTTCCATAAAGAATAAATATCCCTTACCAAGAATTCAAGATCTGTTTGATCAAGTGAAAGGAGCTGGAGTATTCTCTAAGATTGATCTAAGATCTAGATACCATCAGATAAAAATCAAACTAGAGGATGTTCCAAAGACAACATTTGTCTCAAGGTATGGACATCATGAGTATCTTGTAGTACCATTTGGTTTGACCAATGCACCCGCAATATTCATGAACCTGATGAACAAAATCTTCATGCCATATTTGGATAAGTTTGTCATAGTCTTCATTGATGATATACTTATTTATTCCAAGGATAAGGAAGAGCATGTTGATCATTTGAGAATAGCATTGCAGACTCTAAAAGAACATAAATATATGCTAAGTTCAGTAAGTGTGAATTTTGGTTAGATGAGGTAGAATTCCTCGGTCATGTGATCAGTAAAGATGGAATTGCTGTAAATCCATCCAAAGTTCAATCAGTACTAGAATGGACCGCACCAACCAATGTGAAACAAATTCGAGGTTTCTTGGGGATGGTTGGTTATTATTGGAGGTTCATTGAAGGTTTCTCCAAAATAGCTGGACCGATGACTAAATTGTTAAGAAAGAATGCACCATTCAATTGGGATGAGAAGTGTGAAGCAAGTTTTCAGGAGTTAAAGACCAGGTTAACTACCGCTCCAATTCTAGCAGTTCCAAAAACAGGGAAAGACTTTACAGTATACTGTGATGCATCTAAAGAAGATCTGGGTTGTGTGTTAATGCAAGATCGGAAAGTGATTGCTTATGGATCAAGAACACTAAAACCACATGAAGTTAACTATCCAACTCATGATTTAGAGTTATCAGCAGTAGTCTTTGCTCTGAAGGGATGGAGGCATTTTCTTTATGGAGCCAGATGTGAGTTATACACTGACCATAAAAGTCTCAAATATTTCTTTACCCAAAAGGAATTGAATACGAGACAAAAGTGTTGGTTGGAACTAATCAAAGATTATGATTTAACAATCAACTATACCCCAGGAAAGGCAAATGTTGTAGCAGATGCTTTAAGTCATAAAAGTGCAGATATTCAGCCTAGCAATCGGGAGCTACCAAAAGAGTTACAGATGGACTTGGAAAGATTTGAACTTCAATTTATTAGAACAAAGACCCTTGGAGGATTAGCTACTATGCAGGTAGTTGCAGAACATGATAGTGATCTTAAACACGAGATTTTTAGATATCAAGCAGAAGATCCTTTCATTGCTGAAGAAATTCGGAGGATATCTCAAGGGCAAACATCAGTTTTTCGCCTAGGAGATTATGAGTCTTTGTGGTTTCAAGACCGTCGTTTTGTTCCGGATGTGACTGAGATTCGTGAAGTCACACTCCGAGAATCACATGAAACACCATATTTTATACATCCAGGAAGTACAAAGATGTACATGGATCTAAAAGAATTATTCTGGTGGAATAACATGAAAAGAGACATTGCAAAATATATATCAGAATGCCATACTTGCCAAAGGGTGAAGGCTGAACATCGAAGTCCAGTAGGGACATTGCAACCTTTGGAAATTCCCGAATGGAAATGGGAGGAAATTGGTATGGACTTCATCACAGGATTGCCCATGACACCTAACGGAAGGATATGATATGGGTAATTGTTGATAGACTCACTAAAAGTGCACATTTTATTCCGGTAAATCATAGGGATAATGCCAAGAAGTTAGTGGAAGTTTACATCAAAGACATAGTAAGTAAGCACGGGGTGCCCAGGAAGATCGTAACTGATAGGGGATCAGTGTTCACTTCGGCATTTTGGAAGCAATTACATGAAGCACTTGGTTCAAAGTTAGATTTTAGCACAACTTATCATCCAGAGACAGGGGTCAAACGGAAAGAACCAATCAAATACTGGAAGACATGCTAAGGGCCTATGCTTTAGATTTTGGAGGTTCGTGGGAAGATCATCTACCGTTGGCAGAATTTTCTTACAATAATAGCTATCAGAGTAGTCTGAAGGCAGCTCCATATCAAGTATTGTATGGAAGGAAGTGTAGATCACCAATATGTTGGTATGAGCCTGGATATAGCAAAGAATTTGCGCCTGACTATATCAAAGAAAGACAAGATATAATTGATATAATCAAGGACATATTGAAAATAGCTCAAAGTAGGCAGAAAAGTTATGCTGATCAAAGTCGTAGATCATGGCATCCTAAAGTGGGAGACATGTTATTTCTGAAAGTAAGTCCAATGAAAGGAGTTAAAGGAAAATTGATTCCAAGATATATTGGGCCATTCAAAATACTGAGTCAGAACAGGACTATAGCTTATGCTTTAGAGTTACCCGCAAGATTGGCTCAAGTTCATAATGTTTTCCATGTGTCACAGATCCAGAAATGTCTGAAAGTTCCTGATGATGCAATCACACATCAAGAGATAGAATTACAAGCAGATTTAACCTATGTTGAAAAACCCTATAAAATTTTGGAAGAAAACTGGAAAAGGTTGAGGAATAGGGCAATCAAGTACTGCAAGGTACAGTGGGAACATCACCCCGAAAGAGAAGCCACTTGGGAGAAAGAAGATGATTTAAGAGAAGCCTATCTGGAACTATTCAGGTACACTTCAACAAACTTCGGGATGAAGTTTAATTTAAGGGGGGAAGTCTGTAACATCCCAACATTTAGGAACCAACGAAGGGTAGATTTAGGAATCTGTGCAATTGCATGCATTCATCTATAAAAATGTGGGTAAATTTTTTGCCAAATAAAAACTTAAAGTGATCAAAGTTTCTTTCACTCTTTAAGTTTAGGAATAGCCTCGGAGAATGATCGTTATAAACTTTGATATGATCTTTATGAATTAGTGTGTTTGGGGAAAGGAATTTTAATTCAAAACTTGAGATTTGGATTTATATTTTTAAAAGATTAAGATTATGTTTGAGTAAATATTATTTAATCAAGAAATAATATTTAGTAACTCAAATATTAAATAACATAACACAATCAAGTAAATGAATATTTATTCCATATATTTACTAAATGAATAAGTTACAAAATGTAATTTGTGAAGATGATAAAGAAACAATACATAGTAACCAGAAAATCTATGTAATATTGACAATTAAATAATGAATAATTATTTTATATAATCATTTCATCAATAAGTTACAAAATGTAACTTACAAAATTAATAAAGAATCTTTACAAGAGTAAAATTACAAGAGTAAAATTACAAGAAGAAGAAGAAAGTACATTATTATTATTTAACTAATACATCTTGATTACAAAAGAATAAAATAAAGCTTACAAAAGAATAAAATAAAGATTACAAAAGAACTATTCTATAAAAAAAAGAAAACCTATTCTAATCTTGAATCTTTAATGTCTTGTACATGCAAAACAAAGAACAAATAAAAAAGAAAGAAAATAGAGATTAAGTTAATTTTACTCTCAGTAGTGAACAGTGAGATGCACTGTTCCACTTATCATCATTGAGTAAATCTTTAGGGGCAAGTTTCACCAATATGAAAGAACTACATCTTTCATAATTAATAAGCCATAAGTCAAACAATTCCAATCAGTAAGAGGGGCAAGTTTCACCAGGCAGATAAATGTAATCAGATAAAAAGGTAAATCACCCCTGAGCATATCCATAAGGATGCAGCAGGCACACAAACAACTTACACACCTAAATGCATGGTGTGTGATGTCAACACAACCATAGTTGTGTACTTAATCAAAAGAGCTCAACACAGCCGTGGGCAAGAACCACAGTACCAGTTCCTTGCACATACACCACAAGCATCAGCAGTCTAGCCACAGAAAAACCAGCTAAACCAAAGCACCACCAAAGATCAACCAAACATCACCAGATGGTGACATAAGGAGGGGGAAGAATCAGGTGGACAGCAAGGCCAAGCCACATGAGCTAGGAGGAGCACGCTAGATCAAGGCCAAGCACAGGAACTCGGGGCAACAAGAACAACATCAAAGGTGAAGGACTCGATCCAATCAACAAGATCAACATCACCACCAAACACAACAATCATCAGTTTTGTGGTGAGTATGATAAAACCATCACATGGTCTATTCATATTCTAGATAGAAGCATGTGTTGTTTTATGAAACAATCTCTCAATAATCACCCTGGTGAGATGAATTCATCCTAGAGATTTTGAGTATAAAGATCAGAAATCAAACCTAGCCAAAAACACCAATGTCTCAGACCAACCTCACCGAGTTTGGTGTTAACACATGCAATTTAAATAATCCCTCATTTGTTCTTACCAGATCAGGGCACACCTTCTAGGAGGAGTAGCACCTCTGATCTTATAAATTATAAACAAACCATTTACTTAACCAACTAGGACCTAGATCCTAGAGCCTCAGAGCAGCATCATAGGCTTGATCAAACAATAAGCTTCCCAACTTATTTATCAGCATCTATCAAATTCCAGAAATGACCATAAGTAAAGTCAGCAACAAGATCTACTTATGTACCATTCTAAGAAGGTTTCATAAGCACTAATCTTATCACTAAGACAATAAAATATTCCAATCTACACAAATCAACTATCAAATCATTTCCCTGATACCAGACACAGAGATCATATCATATTTATCAATTCGTTTTCTAAGAATCATTTGATACTATTGAATAAAATTCAGACTAAGCATAATCAGGAAAGCCAACTATAACTAAGACAGTGAATCATCACTGATTGGGTCACTGTCAGTATCAAGATACTGACAACAGATAAACACTAAGCCACCATAGTACCAACCAGAGGCAATACTATGAAACCCTAGCATTTTATCCAGTATTAGCCTCATACCAATAACAGCACCACATAATCAAAGGATGACCACATGCACTAAGGTGCAGAGCACACAAATCCTCACTAAACATCATGGCCAGATCATAGGAGCATCTTACAAGCACCAAGGATGAACCCTAGTAGAAATAAAAGCACACAACTAAGACTGGCCACTAGATACACACAGAGGGACTCGAGGTGACAAGATGAACTAGAATCCATAGAGGCACAACTCACCCGGGGTCCTCGCTGACGAATTGAAGAGGAAGCAGAGGGGCCGACGAGCTCGTGGCGGCACGGGGAGCACCCAGAGGGCGCTGCAACCCGCACAAGCCACGGTAGCAGCCATAGTAGCACACAACACCGCACACCACAATAGGAGGATCAGCAGCGGCGGTGGCAGCACCCAACTCCAAACCCTAGGGTTCGGGAACAGAGCTAGCATGGCCACAAGAGGGCTTCAAATCCAAATCGAGGCGGAGGAGATGAACCATCAAAGAGGACAACCTCGCCCTGCACCACGACAGCGGACAGGGGGGCCACGGCGACGAGCATCGCTCAGCGGCGGTGCTAGCACCCCATGGGGTCGAGGGAGAGGGGAGATGAGGACGAGAGAGAGAGAAACAAAGGAAGTGGGCTAAGAGGGCCAGGACCCCTTCGGGGAGCCTTTTGGTCATGGCCACTTGGGCGAAAACGGAATAATAAGCCTAACAAAGCCAGCCCAGCAACCTAAAGAAGGTTTTAATAATTAGGAAAAGACAAAAATACCCCTGAACGCAAATTAATTCTAGAAAATAAAATAAAAATCTAAAATTTATAAATAAAATATTTTTGGATTCACAATAATCCAATCTATCTAAATAACTTAGGAAATAAATTTTTATGCATATAATTTTTCTCAAGAATTTTATAATATATATGTCACATCCCAAGATTTTCCAAATCTTGTAATGTGAAATTAAATGAATAAAATAAAACTTTGTTTGATTTTCAGGGCTAGAAGAAACTTTTTGAACTTAAAGGGGAACTTCAAACCCATTTGAATTAAATAAAATCCTAAAGGGATTTAAAAAAGATAAACATTTTAAATAAAGGAAAACAAAATATTTTGGAAATAATATTTTGGATCTTTTAAAATAAAAGGATTTGGTTTTCAAAAGAAAAGGTGGATTCATAAACAAAGATTATTTTATAAAGCCAAATTAAACCTTGATCAAACTTTGGAATTAAAACATTTTGCTTTGAATAAAAATAGCAAAGGTTTATTTAAATAAATTAATAAGAATTTAATATCCAAAATTTATTTAAATAAAAGGTTTTACCATTTTAATTGAAACATCAAAAACTTATTATTTATTTAAACTAAGTGTTCCAAGTATTTTTATATTCACAAATAAAACCTACTAAAATGTTTAGGCTTTATTTTAGATTTCAAAATAAATAACTCAATAAAATAAAGTCCTATTTGAATTAATAATGAAAGTCTATTATATTTAATTAATAATGGACCCTAAAATAAAATGTTATTTTATTTTAAAATAAATTTCCAAATATTCTTTATTTCCAAATAAAACCTACTATTTTGGTTTTGAAAGTATTTGGAGTTCAAATAAAGATTTTATTAAATAAACCAAACCTTGTTTTATTAATAAACCTTGGACCATTTTACCTAATTAATGAATAGAACTTAAAAAGATTTAAAAATATTATTTTATTTCTGGAATTGGGTTTTGATACTAAACAGAACAAAGTTCAAACTTTCAAAGATTTAGTGATGGTTTGAATTGATTTGAACTTGTTTGTGTGTTGGAAAAAATCAAAACAGAAAATAGAAATAGAAAAGGATTAAGAAAACAGAAAAAAAATAAGACATGGCTGACCCAACCCAGGCAGCCCAATAGGCCCAGCAACAGCCCAGTTTCATCACCCCGCAAGAAAACGGTTCGCACTCAGTAAATAACCCGCAGAGAGAATGACCGGTGGACCTCTCCCTTACTCCTTTCCCCGCTGACAGGTAGACCCCACCGCTACTGTTCTTCCTCCCCACCCGCAAACCACGCCTTCCCCCTCGCTGCTGTTGCTGCCATTCAAAGCCGCGATCAATTCGCAGTGATGCCGCACCTTAAACCTCGCCGTGAATGCACGCTATTAAGCGCCAACGCCTCCTCCTCCTTTTCCCCAGACCACTCCTCCTCTCTGCCCCTAGGCTGTCGCCAATCTCTTCTGCACCGCCGCCGTCTCCGACGAGCTTAGCCCTCAATTCCGGCCACACAGTGCCTCCCCTTGCTTCATCGACCAAGCACGCACGCTCCCCATCCTCTGGCGCTTCTGTCCGTGCCCTCCGTTCAACCGCGGGCGCCCCAGCACGTCGGCGACGACGAGCTTTCGAACGCCGCCGCGTCTGCAACCTCTCCGACGACCTTCCCCGGTAAGCCTCGACCGCCCCGCGCCCTCTCGTTCACGCACACAGCTCTGCCTTGATCTTACGATTCTAACCGTGCCCTCGTTTTGCTTCGGGGTGAACCACAGAGTCGACCTCGACCACGACCACGCACAACCGACGCCAGACCTAACTCCGGCGAGCAATTGCCGCAGTACCCGAGCGCCCCTTATCAAGCCAACAGCACGTTGAGCATCGCCGCGACCTCCTGAACCCGGTGAGCATCCTCTTCCCCTCCCTTGCTTCCTGTATCGCCGGCACCGCCGCGAAGCAGAGTCGCCGCCGCCAGTCGCCGTCACCAGCGCCGCCACTCGATGACTAACGTGCTAAGCACCGTAGGATGTAGATCCAAGCGCTGCGATTAGATCACTTACCGCGAAGAGGTACGTGTTCTGTGCCGCACGATCCAACTTAAATCCAACGCCCCACAGCCGCGATCCAACCGAACCGGTATGGACCAATAGGAACACGACGCATAGCACTAAGTCTGTTTAAAAGAAATTTGAAAACAGATTTATTTGCAAACTTCAAACCCTTGTAACTTTCAAACCACACGTCCAAAAATTACAAATTTTATATCAATGGATTCAGGAGAGCAAGACCTAACCAACCATGGCCTTAGTTTAGAAAATAGTATCTGTTAGCTTGCTTGATTTTGCAGAATCTTTTGAGAGCTTGTTTAGAGTAGGAAAATTGTTTAAAATTGATTTTTGGATTAAATCTTTTGCAAATTAGTTTATTGTGAACTTACTGACCCTAGGAACCAACCCATGGTTTTGAAAATGAGATTGGAAAACTTTAGAATGGATTAATTGAATTAGTCTATTTCTAGCCAAATAAAGATAATGGTTTGGTTATGAAAAAGGATTTTGGGATAAAACTTTGAGAAAATATTTTGATTCAAAGCTACTGACCCAAAACAACAAATCTTGAGAGAGTTAGAAACTTTTGGTGAAAACTTAAAAGGTTTTAGATTTAATAAAACTATTCTCCACCACATAAAATGTTGAATGGATTTTAAAATAGATTTTGAGCAAAACCCTCTAACCATTGACCTTGCCACTTTAGTAAATGACCAATTTGGACCTTACAAAGTTTATAAACCTAGTAGAGACCAACCTTGCAATAGAACCATCCTTTGCATACTTATGCATGACTTAGATTCCATTTGCTTTGAGAGTGTGAAATTGTTGTTTGACTTTAGTGTGGAATGTTAGTTGATTTTGTGTTTGCTTGATTGACTTGTAGTGAATTTAGCAAAGTGTGAGACTAGCAAGATCAAGGAGTGAACCACCATTCCCTTCCAAAAAGGCAAGTTACACTATCATACAAAAGTCCTACTATTTCCTTTATACTTAGTGGATTATGAAAACATGCATGAAAAGTTATTTCTATACTTAAGCTATGCAAAATCCTAATAGGATTCCCTATACACTCCTTAGTGAAAATATTGAAGTTGTACATGCTTAGCCATGCTATTTTTTGAAAAGAGATACATGTTGAGATTTTACAAAGGTTGAGAAAAAGACTTGTGTTTTACATAATAAAACAAGGACTCAATGAACCACCTAGGTGGAGGATACTTTAAGTTTTGGAGAAGGTGGCAACAAAAGGAACCATGTCTATGGCTATCACTTTGTGTTGTGCTCCAAAAGAAAACCACCTAGGAAACTTAGAGATCAAACATGCTTCTCCAATTGTGGCTTTCGTGTGCAACCACATGCTATTATGGCTCTGGCTTAGTCAACTACATTGGGAAGACCCATGCACTGTCTTCAGTTAACTGGACATGGGGATCTGGAATGCTTCATGGGTGCTGATGGCAAGCTAGCAATGGTGTATGGGAGGACCCTTTGGAAAGACTTCGTCACATTCTCAATCTGCCAGTACTCCATCTTGGTGAGCACTAATCCAGTAGGCCACTGGTGGCAACAAGATGGGATTGTGTCATGTGGGTAAAGTGTACTCCTTCTGCAGAAGATAATAAAATCTAAGTACTTAGCCGTGTCCCCGGTTATGGACAATACTGAGCAACTAAAGTTTGAACTATGGGAGATCTCGACATTCCAGTTTCTAATATAAAAACTTGATGCCCTTGTGTGTCTACCAAGGAATTCAAAGAGATTTTGTTAAGCTTGATGCACTTGGGGTTACCAAGGTGCTCAAGAGCATGATGTACTTGGGGTTACCAAGGAACTCATGAGATTTTGATAAAACTTGTTGCGCTTGGGGTTACCAAGTAGCTCAAGAGATTTTTGACAAGGACTTGAACACTTGAGTTTCTACCAAGGAGTTCAAGGGATTCTTGGAAAAGAGATTTGACAAAGGACCAAAACCATTTTTGAAAAGATAGGATAAAATGTTGCTTTATGCAAATGAGCCTAAAACTCTACTTAGCCAAATATGCATGTAATGTTAGGATCCACTTATATTCCACATAGTAGTGAAACTTGCCAATACAATTCAAATGTATTGACCCTTGTGGCTGTAACTTGTAATGTTGCAGGTTTGATTGATTTTAGTGAAGATTGTGTGATTAGGATTACAAAGTCTACAACCAACATCTGCCTGTAGCACTTTGAATATGAAGGACCCATGACTATAGTTATTCCGCTGCAATGTAATGTAATAGCCAAATGAGCTATGAAAAGATGTAATAAAACTATGTTATTCCTGGTTATAAAGTTATATTATGACCTTTGTTTCTTGATATTACATCTATACTGTGGATGCTAGCTATTGATCCAGGGACTAGCATTGTAAACACAGGGGACTCCACCTTATATTGTATTAAAGGTTGGGAACCTTGACAGATGGTATCAGAGCATTGTGTGGCCTGTAGGATTTGTAAACCCTAGGATTGGACAAAAACCCTTAGAAAAATAGGAGTTGTATTTTGTTCCAAAAACTTATTTACAAAAGCTTGTAAGCTCTTTCCTCAACCATTTCTGTTTGAACTCTGCTCCTCTTCTACTTCAACTTGATGGAAAACCTACCCATGGCCAAAGACTACACCATGTGCAAAGGACTTCTTCAAACTTCTTCAACTCTAATGACTTCAACATCTTCAACTACTAATGATTTCAACATCTTCAACTCTAATGACTTCAACATCTTCAGCATGTTCACCAAGGACTTCCAACTTAGAAATTACTAAGGACCACAAGTGAAACAAGGAAATCTAACTCAAGATTTAGAGACTGAGGGAATGCAAAAGTTAGAAGGAGCCTACATCATTTGAAGTATTGCAACCAAGAGTTTATCTCAAGGAGTCATGATCTCATACAAGAAGAATCATAAAGGAAGGAAGGATCACAAGTGAACCCTATAGATGGACCACCATATTTTAGTTAAAGACAAAACCACCAACTCATGGGAGTAACAAAAATATTTTGTTGACTAAGTATGTGCTTGAACCATGTTTGAGTGAAATGTTTGGTTTGTGATTGCATGAACATTGTTTATGTGAAATGTGATGTGTGTGATTAGAATTAAGTCCTTAGAAATATCTTGCCTGTTCTAACCTCCCTTCAACCGAAACAGATGACTACTCCAAAAGACTCCAAGGTTGATGACATCAACACCAACCAAGCTGACAGCATGAAAGAGCTCATAGCAACCCAACACCAGTTGAACCAACTGACAACTCAGTTCATAACCAACAATAGTAATAAAGACCCAGCACTACAAAGGTTTTTGGAAGAGCAATCCCAACTGATGCTTAAGGTGACTAATCAAATGATCAGTATGGAAGAAAACTATCCCAAAAGAGTTTATGATAACAAAGATGACAAGAATGTTGTTCTAGATGGAGCCCCAGCTTGCATTATTTGTGGAGACAAGGATCATACTTCCAAGGAGCATGAAGGTCAATGCCCCAATTGTGAAGAGGAACATCCTATTGGACAATGGCCTACCTCTCAAGCCACTTGCTACCTATGTGAAGGAAGTGATCATATTCCTAGTCAATGTCCTATCTACTCCATGGTGGAGCAAAGGAAACAAGAAGGATCCAAGTCTACCAAAGGAAAAGGACCACTTATACCTCCAAACAAGACAACCCAATTCAAAGGACTAAAGAAACTTAAGAAACAAAAGCAAGACATGAGCCTTGCACAATGTCGTAAATGTAAGGAAATGGGACACTACTCCAGTGGATGCCCAGAGAACAATAAGAATAAAGAGATTGACCAAGTGTGGTGCAACAACTGCAAAGAGTTAGGCCACTACGTAGCAACTTGTCCACAAGAGCCACGTAAAGAACTCAAGGACATTCATTGTTTCAACTGCAAGAATCCAGGACATTATGCAAGCAACTGTCCAGAAAAGATGAAGAACAAGTTGAACAAGCCTATGGAGAAACTCAACCTTGGCCCATGAGCCAAGTATGGAAACCAAGGACCCCATGCAAATGTTGCTTAGAGAAATTTCCCAGGATCCCAAGAAGGACATTATGTAATTTTGTTTGAAAATTTTAAGGGTGGTAGTACCCTAGTTGCTATGAACCTGCTTGTAACCCTAGCCTCCCCAAATCTCGGGACGAGATTTATTTTAAGGGTGGTAGCCTGTCACATCCCAAGATTTTCCAAATCTTGTAATGTGAAATTAAATGAATAAAAT
Source organism: Avena sativa (assembly GCA_916181665.1). Lineage (NCBI taxonomy): Eukaryota > Viridiplantae > Streptophyta > Magnoliopsida > Poales > Poaceae > Avena > Avena sativa. The sequence continues at coordinate 387,069,725 of OV702284.1, forward strand.
AAAACTTTGTTTGATTTTCAGGGCTAGAAGAAACTTTTTGAACTTAAAGGGGAGCTTCAAACCCATTTGAATTAAATAAAATCCTAAAGGGATTTAAAAAAGATAAACATTTTAAATAAAGGAAAACAAAATATTTTGGAAATAATATTTTGGATCTTTTAAAATAAAAGGATTTGGTTTTCAAAAGAAAAGGTGGATTCATAAACAAAGATTATTTTATAAAGCCAAATTAAACCTTGATCAAACTTTGGAATTAAAACATTTTGCTTTGAATAAAAATAGCAAAGGTTTATTTAAATAAATTAATAAGAATTTAATATCCAAAATTTATTTAAATAAAAGGTTTTACCATTTTAATTGAAACATCAAAAACTTATTAATTTATTTAAACTAAGTGTTCCAAGTATTTTTATATTCACAAATAAAACCTACTAAAGTGTTTAGGCTTTATTTTAGATTTCAAAATAAATAACTCAATAAAATAAAGTCCTATTTGAATTAATAATGAAATTCTATTATATTTAATTAATAATGGACCCTAAAATAAAATGTTATTTTATTTTAAAATAAATTTCCAAGTATTCTTTATTTCCAAATAAAACCTACTGTTTTGGTTTTGAAAGTATTTGGAGTTCAAATAAAGATTTTATTAAATAAACCAAACCTTGTTTTATTAATAAACCTTGGACCATTTTACCTAATTAATGAATAGAACTTAAAAAGATTTAAAAATATTATTTTATTTCTGGAATTGGGTTTTGATACTAAACAGAACAAAGTTCAAACTTTCAAAGATTTAGTGATGGTTTGAATTGATTTGAACTTGTTTGTGTGTTGGAAAAAATCAAAACAGAAAATAGAAATAGAAAAGGATTAAGAAAACAGAAAAAAATAAGACATGGCCGACCCAACCCAGGCAGCCCAATAGGCCCAGCAACAGCCCAGTTTCATCACCCCGCAAGAAAACGGTTCGCACTCAGTAAATAACCCGCAGAGGGAATGACCGGTGGACCTCTCCCTTACTCCTTTCCCCGCTGACAGGTAGACCCCACCGCTACTGTTCTTCCTCCCCACCCGCAAACCACGCCTTCCCCCTCGCTGTCGTTGCTGCCATTCAAAGCCGCGATCAATTCGCAGTGATGCCGCGCCTTAAACCTCGCCGTGAATGCACGCTATTAAGCGCCAACGCCTCCTCCTCCTTTTCCCCAGACCACTCCTCCTCTCTGCCCCTAGGCTGTCGCCAATCTCTTCTGCACCGCCGCCGTCTCCGACGAGCTTAGCCCTCAATTCCGGCCACACACTGCCTCCCCTTGCTTCATCGACCAAGCACGCACGCTCCCCATCCTCTGGCGCTTCTGTCCGTGCCCTCCGTTCAACCGCGGGCGCCCCAGCACGTCGGCTACGACGAGCTTCCGAACGCCGCCGCATCTGCAACCTCTCCGACGACCTTCCTCGGTAAGCCTCGACCGCCCCGCGCCCTCTCGTTCACGCACACAGCTCTGCCTTGATCTTACGATTCTAACCGTGCCCTCGTTTTGCTTCGGGGTGAACCACAGAGTCGACCTCGAACACGACCACGCACAACCGACGCCAGACCTAACTCCGGCGAGCAATTGCCGCAGTACCCGAGCGCCCCTTATCAAGCCAACAGCACGTTGAGCATCGCCGCGACCTCCTGAACCCGGTGAGCATCCTCTTCCCCTCCCTTGCTTCCTGTATCGCCGGCACCGCCGCGAAGCAGAGTCGCCGCCGCCAGTCGCCGTCACCAGCGCCGCCACTCGATGACTAACGTGCTAAGCACCGTAGGATGTAGATCCAAGCGCTGCGATTAGATCACTTACCGCAAAGAGGTACGCGTTCTGTGCCGCACGATCCAACTTAAATCCAACGCCCCACAGCCGCGATCCAACCGAACCGGTATGGACCAATAGGAACACGACGCATAGCACTAAGTCTGTTTAAAAGAAATTTGAAAACAGATTTATTTGCAAACTTCAAACCCTTGTAACTTTCAAACCACACGTCCAAAAATTACAAATTTTATATCAATGGATTCAGGAGAGCAAGACCTAACCAACCATGGCCTTAGTTTAGAAAATAGTATCTGTTAGCTTGCTTGATTTTGCAGAATCTTTTGAGAGCTTGTTTAGAGTAGGAAAATTGTTTAAAATTGATTTTTGGATTAAATCTTTTGCAAATTAGTTTATTGTGAACTTACTGACCCTAGGAACCAACCCATGGTTTTGAAAATGAGATTGGAAAACTTTAGAATGGATTAATTGAATTAGTCTATTTCTAGCCAAATAAAGATAATGGTTTGGTTATGAAAAAGGATTTTGGGATAAAACTTTGAGAAAATATTTTGATTCAAAGCTACTGACCCAAAACAACAAATCTTGAGAGAGTTAGAAACTTTTGGTGAAAACTTAAAAGGTTTTAGATTTAATAAAACTATTCTCCACCACATAAAATGTTGAATGGATTTTAAAATAGATTTTGAGCAAAACCCTCTAACCATTGACCTTGCCACTTTAGTAAATGACCAATTTGGACCTTACAAAGTTTATAAACCTAGTAGAGACCAACCTTGCAATAGAACCATCCTTTGCATACTTATGCATGACTTAGATTCCATTTGCTTTGAGAGTGTGAAATTGTTGTTTGACTTTAGTGTGGAATGTTAGTTGATTTTGTGTTTGCTTGATTGACTTGTAGTGAATTTAGCAAAGTGTGAGACTAGCAAGATCAAGGAGTGAACCACCATTCCCTTCCAAAAAGGCAAGTTACACTATCATACAAAAGTCCTACTATTTCCTTTATACTTAGTGGATTATGAAAACATGCATGAAAAGTTATTTCTATACTTAAGCTATGCAAAATCCTAATAGGATTCCCTATACACTCCTTAGTGAAAATATTGAAGTTGTACATGCTTAGCCATGCTATGTTTTGAAAAGAGATACATGTTGAGATTTTACAAAGGTTGAGAAAAAGACTTGTGTTTTACATAATAAAACAAGGACTCAATGAACCACCTAGGTGGAGGATACTTTAAGTTTTGGAGAAGGTGGCAACAAAAGGAACCATGTCTATGGCTATCACTTTGTGTTGTGCTCCAAAATAAAACCACCTAGGAAACTTAGAGATCAAACATGCTTCTCCAATTGTGGCTTTCGTGTGCAACCACATGCTATTATGGCTCTGGCTTAGTCAACTACATTGGGAAGACCCATGCACTGTCTTCAGTTAACTGGACATGGGGATCTGGAATGCTTCATGGGTGCTGATGGCAAGCTAGCAATGGTGTATGGGAGGACCCTTTGGAAAGACTTCGTCACATTCTCAATCTGCCAGTACTCCATCTTGGTGAGCACTAATCCAGTAGGCCACTGGTGGCAACAAGATGGGATTGTGTCATGTGGGTAAAGTGTACTCCTTCTGCAGAAGATAATAAAATCTAAGTACTTAGCCGTGTCCCCGGTTATGGACAATACTGAGCAACTAAAGTTTGAACTATGGGAGATCTCGACATTCCAATTTCTAATATAAAAACTTGATGCCCTTGTGTGTCTACCAAGGAATTCAAAGAGATTTTGTTAAGCTTGATGCACTTGGGGTTACCAAGGTGCTCAAGAGCATGATGTACTTGGGGTTACCAAGGAACTCATGAGATTTTGATAAAACTTGTTGCGCTTGGGGTTACCAAGTAGCTCAAGAGATTTTTGACAAGGACTTGAACACTTGAGTTTCTACCAAGGAGTTCAAGGGATTCTTGGAAAAGAGATTTGACAAAGGACCAAAACCATTTTTGAAAAGATAGGATAAAATGTTGCTTTATGCAAATGAGCCTAAAACTCTACTTAGCCAAATATGCATGTAATGTTAGGATCCACTTATATTCCACATAGTAGTGAAACTTGCCAATACAATTCAAATGTATTGACCCTTGTGGCTGTAACTTGTAATGTTGCAGGTTTGATTGATTTTAGTGAAGATTGTGTGATTAGGATTACAAAGTCTACAACCAACATCTGCCTGTGGCACTTTGAAGATGAAGGACCCATGACTATAGTTATTCCGCTGCAATGTAATGTAATAGCCAAATGAGCTATGAAAAGATGTAATAAAACTATGTTATTCCTGGTTATAAAGTTATATTATGACCTTTGTTTCTTGATATTACATCTATACTGTGGATGCTAGCTATTGATCCAGGGACTAGCATTGTAAACACAGGGGACTCCACCTTATAAATAATTAATATCATTCTTGCATTTAAATAATAATTCTTAAAAGAATTATTAAATAAATAAAAATTCAAAGAAAATGAAATAAATTAAAAAATACAATATTCAATAAATACTAATGATTAATATTTATAAATTCTCTACTACTAAAAAGAATTTTTGTAATTTAAATAATGGGGAGAACACACAAAAATAAAATAATGCATTACATTACTTTGCATAATCATTTTGCTTCTTTAAATATTGTCCTTACCGGGCAATAATGATGTTTTGTAGACATAGAAGCTCAAGGTCCAGTGCAAGCATCCGACTTCACTACCTTGCAATCACAAGGCAAGTTCATCACTTGCTCATGTCCTTTCAAGAGTCTTTATCAAAGTATTTGCAAATTGTGTGTTATCATATATACTCCAAAGATAGAAAATATTATTTTCTCAAATAAATAAATCTTAGGTATCATCCTAAGTGATGATATAATGGAACAATAGAACTTAGGTTTCTATTTGCAACAATGATGATCAATAAGGGACTTAATAACCCATGACATCAGTGACTCTAGCGCCATATATTATGCATTAACCATGATATTTGGAATGGGACAGAGAAGTCAGCTGTATCTTCTTCCTCTCGCATGTAGCCGGATGTGCAGGTCGTGGCTGTTATCACTCGTAGCGTGCATATTAATTGGTAATTCATAGAGGATATGCAGCATATGGGTGGGAACCCTCAACGTCCCACGATAGTTCTGGCATCTAATGGTCTGTACAAACCATTGTTGTAATTCAATGTGTCGGCATGGTGTACACCAAGGAGGCATGCGAGGTCGCGAAGGGGCAGTGATTGGCTTGGATCACCTATTGGGCCCCAGATCATGGAATTGTGGATGGGAAAGTACACCCGTTTGTGCAACAAGGAGTTGATCTCTCATGGGTAAAGTAACGCACCTCTGTAGAGTGTAAGAACTGTAACTTGTTACTCCTATTTCGGGAAGGAGCTACGAACACGGCAGGAAAGGAACTCCATGAAAGTTCTGGTCAACCTGTGAAGGCTGATGGTCATAGATTTTCATAATAAAATCAATCTTTGAAGAAATATTTACAAAAACTGCATAGTGCCAAGGACTTATAGTCCGAGGTGGTAGATAGAGCATCAAACTTCCCACCTTGCATATAATGAACTTGTTGGGTAATGCTGTTACTCACCCTTTCCTTTGATCCCTTGCTTAGACTCTGAAGATCCCGAAGACACGCCTATGTATGCAGCCGAATGCCAAGAAGATGTGTTCTACGAGGAGCCTTACCTGTCAGGAGGTGTTGAAGGAGTGGATTACGAAATCCGCTATGGAGTAGATGGCAACGAGTCAAACTAGTGCTCTAGTTAGTAGTAACCGACGGAGCTGAGCAGCATAAACCCTATAGAATAAGCTGCTGAGCTCAATCCTTAGTTGGAGTCGTTACTTTTAAATTCCGCTGAAACACTTTATATTTTGGTTTGTAAGTTGAATCTTTTTGAAGTCTTGAACTTCTAGTATTGTAATAATAATAATGTGTGTATGTTTGTAATATGGACCCGCAATGTTTCTCTTGTACCACTCTGAGGCATGTGATATTTATGGAACGGTGTTCTGTGAATGTCATGTCAACGACTATAGTGTACTACACATGCAGTGGTATGCTGGGTCACCACACGCCGCCACCATCGTCCCTAGATCGGGGGGATTTGAAGCTCTTCCCGGCACCCTGCGGGAGGGAAGAGGTGAAGGGAATATGCCCTGAGAGGCAATAATAAAGTGTTTATTATGTGTATTCCAAGTATATGATAGATGTTTATTTTGCATGCTATAAATGTATTAATACGGAAACATTAATACATGTGTGTTTAATAAACAAACAGAAAGTTCCTAGTTATGCCTCTCTCATAAACTAGCTCGTTGATTAACAAGATGATCAAGGTTTCCTGATCATGGACATTGGATGTTGTTAATAACGGGATCACAACATTAGCGTAATGGTGTGATGAACATTCATCCGAAGTATAGCATTACGATCAAAGTCATTGAGTTTATATTGCTATAACAACTTACGAAGTGATCCTAATCCTTAGACCATGAGATCATGTCAATCACTAACACCGGAAGAGTTTCTTGATAACATCAAACGTCACACCGTAACAGGGTGATTATAAAGATGGATTCAGAACTAATAAAGTGTTATGTTGAGGCTCATGGATCGAGAGTGGAATTTGTTCATCCCGATGACGGATAGATATACTCTGGGCCCTCTCGGTGATATCACATTGATTAGCTTGCAAGCAAGTGATTTGATCACTAGAATGTTATATCACAGGAACGAGAAAAGAGTGCATGTCGGTAACGAGATCAAACTAGGTATGGAGATACCGATGATCGAATCTCGGACATGTAATATATCGTGAAACAAAGGGATTAAGATACTAGCGTAAAAGGTTCCGACGATCACAAGAAAGTCATCGTTGAATATGTGGGAGTCAGTATGGGTCTCCAGATCCCGCTTCTGATTATTGATCCGAGAGGGGTCTCGATCATGTCCGCATTATTCACGAACCGTAGGGTGACACACTTAAGAGACACCGACATCCAATTGGAGCAAATGTTTCATGCCGAAAGAATGAACAAGCGCAGGAATTTATTTCACTAGATACCGAAACAGGTTTTCGGGTGAAATTGCATAAAGTGGTTATGCATGTGAAATAGAATTCTAGCAAGGGGTTATTTGTGAATGTTTGTCATTAAAGTAATTGATAAAATTCTGAATAAAATAAAAGAGTTTTATTTAATGAGAGTTTGCATTAAATTTGGTGGAAATTTAATGGGAATTTGAGTGGACTTTTGAGTGGAGGGATTTTAAAGGGCATTTTGTGAGTGGAGTGTCCACCCACATGAATGAAGGAGGGGAGGGGGCAGCCCCCATGTCCGGCGGCCACCCCCTTGGGTGCCCCCCTCCTCCTATAAAAGGAGCCCCCCTCCTCACTTGTCTCACACACCTCCTCGTGAAGGATCTCTCTCCCCCTCTAGAATTTATCCCCATGGTCTCGGACTAGCGAGATACATGTTCCCGGTGGCTATTCGGCAAGAAAGAGTTGTGCTTCTGCTGCATCGCTGGAGCGAGGAGGCGAAGGTTGCTTGGTTCCTCGAACGTGTGTGCGAGCACGGATGCGCTGCTGATTTGCGGTGCTAGGACTTCCTCTCGATCTTGAGATCGGCAAGAGATCGTCTACATCAACCACGAGTTGAACTCGTTAAGCTTTGTCGGTCTTCAAGGGTATGTTCTCTACGGATATACATCCGCCCGTTGTTTGTATCTAGTAGATAGATCTTGGTATATAGTTCACATCGTAGAAATTTTTTTGTTTTCTATGCTGCGAACCCTACAAGAGGTCATCCCAGAGGCCTTCTTTATCACCATGCCAGCCTTCGGTATGATGTGTGAATAGTTCCACCTTGGACTATGGGTCCATACAGTAGCTATATTGTTGTTTCTCCTCCTTTGTTTTACCATGTTAAGATCCTGTAAGCTCCGTTCATGATCAAGATCATCTATTTGTAATCATGCATGTTGTGTTTGTGGGGATCCAATGGATATTGATATTACTATGTCAGATTGATTAATGATTCTATCTTATTGATTCTATCATGTCTGTGTTGTTTGAGATCTTGCATGCTCTCTATTTCTAGTAGCTATCTTGGCCAAATAGATGCTAGTGACTCCAAGAGGGAGTATTTATGCTCGATAGTGGGTTCATGCCTCTATTGAATCTGGGGAAGTGATATAAATCTCTAAGGTTATAGATGTGTTGTTGCTACTAGGGAGAAAACAAAAATCTCTTGTTCATGGAACAATTGTATTGTTTACTTTACACACTTTGCTTAAAACAGTTATCCGTTGCTTGCAACTTAATACTGGAGGGGGTTCGGATGATAACCTGAAGGTGGATTACTAGTCATAGATGCAGTTGGATGGCGGTCTATGTATATTGTTGTAATGCCCAATCAAATCTCATAGGTTCATGAATGTCTAGTATTGCATTGTTATGCCTTGCTCTGTCCTGTCAATTGCCCCGCTGTAATTTGTTTACCCAACATGTTATGTTGTTTATCTTAAGGAGAACACCTCTAGTGAACTGTGGACCCCGGTCCAATATTTATCATTGATACATCTTCCACTGCTACTGTTTACTTTCTGCAAGCCACCATTACCTTCAACACCATACAGTTAATATTTTGTTTTCAGCAATCCGGTGAGATTGACAACCTCACCATTCGTTGGGGCAAAGTCTTGAGTTTGTGTTGTGTAGGTTTCCAAGTTGCTAGCAACACCTTTGAGTCATGTCCTTCCTCCTACTGGTTCGATAACCTTGGTTTCTTGCTGAGGGAAGACTTGCTGTTGTGCTCATCATATCTTCCTCTTGGGGTTTCCCAACGAAGCCTTACAATGATGTGAGACGCCATCAACGAGTTTTCTGGCGCTGTTGCCGGGGAGGCTAAGGATGGATTCACAAGGGAAGTCCTTCACAACCTTTCTCTTTACTTTGTTTTTCGTTTGCTTTGTTTTGCTTGCTTGTTTTTATCAAAAATTCCAAAAAATATAGTTTTTTTTGGTTTGCCTTTTCTTATCAAAAACACAAAAAAATTAGGTCCTAATCTAGTTGCTGTTGTTGTTGGTTTGCTCCACTTTTGCAAAAATGAACTCTGCTGAGAACACCAAGTTGTGTGACTTCACTAGCAGAAACAACAATGATTTCCTGAGTGCACCTATTGCTCCACCTGCTCCTGATGCTACCTTTTATGAAATTAAGCCTGCTTTGTTGAATCTTTTGATGAAAGAGCAATTTTCCGGTGCTAGTTCTGATGCTGCTGCTGCTGAAGGGAATATGCCCGAGAGGCAATAATAAAGTGGTTATTATCGTATTCCTTATTTATGATAAATGTTTATTTTACATGCTATAATTGTATTAATACGGAAACGTTAATACATGTGTGTTTAATAAACAAAAAAGAAGTTCCTAGTTATGCCTCTCTCATAAACTAGCTTGTTGATTAACAAGATGATCAAGGTTTCCTGATCATGGACATTGGATGTTGTTAATAACGGGATCACAACATTAGTATAATGGTGTGATGAACATTCATCCGAAGTATAGCATTACGATCAAAGTCATTGAGTTTATATTGCTATAACAACTTACGAAGTGATCCTAATCCTTAGACCATGAGATCATGTCAATCACTAACACCGAAAGAGTTTCTTGATAACATCAAACGTCACACCGTAACAGGGTGATTATAAAGATGGATTTAGAACTAATAAAGTGTTATGTTGAGGCCCATGGATAGAGAGTGGAATTTTTTCATCCCGATGACGGATAGATATACTCTGGGCCCTCTCGGTGATATCACATTGGTTAGCTTGCAAGCAAGTGGTTTGATCACTAGAATGTTATATCACGGGAATGAGAAAAGAGTGCATGTCAGTAACGAGATCAAACTAGGTATGGAGATATCTATGATCGAATCTCGGACATGTAATATATCGCAAAACAAAGGGATTAAGATACTAGCGTAAAAGGTTCCGACGATCACAAGAAAGTCATCGTTGAATGTGTGGGAGTCAGTATGGGTCTCCAGATCCCGCTTCTGATTATTAATCTGAGAGGGGTCTTGATCATGTCCACATTATTCGCGAACCGTAGGGTGACACACTTAAGAGACACCGACATCCAATTGGAGCAAAAGTTTCATGCCGAAAGAATGAACAAGCGCAAGAATTTATTTCACTAGATACCGAAACAGGTTTTCGGGTGAAATTGCATAAAGTGGTTATGCATGTGAAATACAATTCTAGCAAGGGGTTATTTGTGAATGTTTGTTAAAGTAATTGACAAAATTATGAATAAAATAAAAGAGTTTTATTTAATGAGAGTTTTCATTAAATTTGGTGGAAATTTAATGGGAATTTGAGTGGGTTTTTGAGTGGAGAAAATTGAAGGGACATTTTGTGAGTGGAGTGTCCACCCACATGAATGAGGGAGAGGTGGGGGCACCCTCCATGGCCGGCGTCCATGCCCCCTTGGGATGCCCCCCCTCCCCTATATAAGGAGCCCCTCCTCTCACTTCTCACTCACACCTCCTCGTGAAGGATCTCTCTCCCCCTCTAGAATTTATTCCCCATGGTCTCGGACTAGCGAGATACATGTTCCCGGTGGCTTTTCGGCAAGAAAGAGTTGTGCTTCCGCTGCATCGCTGGAGCGAGGAGGCGGAGGTTGCTCGTTGCCTCGAACGTGTGTGCGAGCACGGATGCGCTGCTGTTTTGCGGCGCTAGGACTTCCTCTCGATCTTGAGATCGGCAAGAGATCGTCTACATCAACCACGAGTTTGGACTCGTTAAGCTTTGTCGGTCTTTAAGGGTATGTTCTCTACGGATATACATCCGCCCGTTGTTTATATCTAGTAGATAGATCTTGGTACATAGTTGTTCCCATCGTAGGAAAAAATTTATTTTCTATGCTGCGAACCCTACAGCTGCCCACCTCAATAACTTTGTTGAACTTTGTGAGATGCAAAAATATAAGGATTTAGATGGAGATATTATTAAGCTCAAATTGTTTCCTTTATCCTTGAGAGGAAATGCTAAAGAATGGTTGCTATCCTTGCCTAGAAATAGTATTGATTCTTGGATTAAGTGCCAAGATGCTTTTATTGGAAAATACTATCCTCCTGCTAAGATTATATCTATGAGAAGTGAAATAATGAAATTTAAACAACTTGATAATGAACATGTTGCTCAAGCTTGGGAAAGAATGAAATCTTTGGTAAAGAATGAAATCTGTGGTAAAGAATGAAATCTTTGGTAAAGAATTGTCCCACTCATGGACTGACTGCTTGGATGATTATCCAGACCTTTTATGCAGGGTTAAACTTCTCTTCAAGAAATCTGTTGGATTCTGCTGCTGGAGGTACCTTTATGACCATTACCTTGGGTGCTGCAACAAAGCTCCTTGATAATATGATGGTTAACTATTCTAAATGGCACACCGAGAGAGGTCCACATGGTAAGAAGGTAAATTCTGTTGAAGAAACCTCCTCTTTGAGTGATAAAATTGATGTTATCATGGCGATGCTTGTTAATGGAAAAGCTCATATAGATCCAAATAATGTTTCCTTAGCCTCTTTGGTTGCTCAACAAGAGCAAGTTGATGTGAACTTCATTAGAAACTGTAGGGATACAGGTAGGCTACACTAGCGCAAATCAAAATTTTCTACCGCGTAAACCAGTAATACTGTTGTCATAGATCACGGGATTACCACTATACGCGCAGTTGCAGAACTTAATGAAGCGCGTCGAGGCAGTGTAGGCGTTCTACGTATCCTCCCTGTCCTCATCCCACGAGCAGCTCCCCTTGCGCGGCTCGTCCAAGTTCCACAGATGCATCACTTCCGAGGTATCCACACGTGCATGGTGGAAGCGTCAGACGCCGGACTGCTAGGTCCGCGCGTGCAACACAGGCGTGAGGAGTGGCGGCTGGGTGGAATGGTCTAACCCTGGTTAGCTCGCCCCACCCTCTCTTATATAGGTGTCCCTAGTGGGCTTCTACATTAGCAGCCCATTAGTAGCCTAAGCCTGGTATAATTCGGATCCAATCCTCATTAGGCTTCCAGCCCCTTAAGTGTGTGACCCTATAAGTTCATATACGTGCAGACATGACACGAATACACTTATTCTGTCAATAGTTGGTAGCGGCCTCTAGCAAGACGTGTCAACTCCCTTTGCCTCACGATATTTGGTCTAGCTCCAAGCTGACCTCCCTTTCTCGATACTATGATTCAGAATCCTTTTACTAGGTTAACTCTTAACATTATGTAGCACGGCCATGCATTTCTAGATCCCATCACTCGAGGGCCCCAGGGATATCTCTCTCAAGTAGAGAGGGGAAAATCCCATCTTGATTGACCATGCCTTGCAACATGCTTCAGGACAAACCCGAAAGCTACCTTTATGACTACCCAGTTACGGAGTGTGTTTGATAGCCCCAAAGTAGGTCGATCCACATCTCAAGTACATGCGACAATCTTAGGTCTAAGGACAAAACCTATATGATGTGTAGAGAGAGAGAGAGAGCTGCAAGTCTAATTGCCAGTCTCAATTTGGGTCAGTCCAACCCCATGTTCATAACATGTGTCCACATCATTGGTTTGACATCTCCATTTCTATGACTTGCGAAACATAGTCATCAACCAATCGATGTGCTAGTCTAATATTCACGTGTGTCCTCACATGAACTCTGACTAGGGACAACTATTAAATAACCATACAAGTAAAGAGTTTCACAAACAATTCACATAATTGCAATCAATACAAGTTGCCTGATATGGATATTCAAGGAACATTACAATAACTCATGGATACATATGAAATATAATCATCTCTATGATTGCCTCTAGGGCATATTTCCTTCAGTCTCCCACTTGCACTAGAGTCAATCTAAAATGTATCTAATACCAATTGCTCTTGTGTGCGCTTCATGTGCGGGCTGCGGGAGAGGCTTAGTCAAGCGATCAGCAACATTTGAGTCCGTATGTATTTTGCATATCATGACACTACCATCCTCAATGAACTCACGAATCTGATGGTAACGCATGTGAATATGTTTGTTCTTCTGGTGTTATCTAGGTTCCTTGGCTTGTGCAATAGCACCATTGTTGTCACAATAAACGTCCAAGGGATTGGACGCGCCCTGAACCACATCGAGAGCGATCAGGAAATTCCTAATCCAAACAACTTCCTTTACAGCCTCCGAGGCAGAAATATATTCAGCTTCTGTTGAAGAGGAGGTCACCGTATCTTGCTTCGAACTTTTCCAGCTCACCACACCACCATTCATGACAAACACATAACATGATTGCGACTTGGAGTCATCTGAGTCGTTAAGGTAACTCGCATCTGTGTAACCCTTTACACTGAGTTCATCCTTACCTTCATAAACTAGGAACACATCCTTGGTACTTTTCAAGTACTTAAGGATGTTCTTTACTGATGTCCAGTGACCTTCACCTGGATCAGCCTGGTATCTGCTCGTAACACTTAGATCATAGGAAACATCAGGGCGAGTACATATCATTGCATACATGATGGATCCAATAGCCGAAGCATATGGAACCCTGCTCATGCGCTCACGCTCATCAGTAGTCGAAGGACACTGAGTCTTGCTGAGTTTAATGCCGTGAGACATGGTCAAGAACCCCTTCTTAGCCTCTTCTATGTTGAACCGTTTCAACACTTTGTCAATGTATGTACTCTGGCTTAATCCAATTAGCCTCCTTGATCTATCTATATAGATCTTGATGCCCAGAATATAAGCCGCTTCTCCTAAGTCCTTCATCGAAGAACTATTTTTCAATGAGGTCTTAACAGACTCGAGCATAGGAATGTCATTTCCAATCAGCAATATGTCATCCACATATAAGATTACAAATACGAGTGCTCTCCCACTTTCCTTCTTGTAAACACAGGGTTCTTGTTCGTTTTTTTATGAAGCCAAACTCCTTTACAACTTCATCAAATTGAATGTTCCAACTCCGAGATGCTTGCTTCAGCCCATAAATGGACTTTATAAGTTTGCATATCTTTCCAGCATTGTTTGGATCGACAAAACCTTCGGGCTGCATCATATACACGTCCTCAGTTAGGATTCCATTTAGGAAAGCCGTCTTGACGTCCATCTGCCATATTTCATAGTCGAAATGTGCAGCAATGGCTAGAATTATCCGTATAGATTTAAGCATCACTACAGGCGACAAAGTCTCGTCTTAGTCAACTCCTTGAACTTGTCGAAAACCTTTTGCAACAAGTCGAGCTTTATGGATGTGAACATTACCATCCATATCAATCTTCTTCTTATAGATCCATTTTCACTCGATGGCTTTAAAACCATCAGGCGGGTCAACCAAGTTCCAAACTTGATTGTCTCCCATGGAATGTATCTCAGATCTCATGGCGATCAGCCATTTCTCAAAGTCTGGGTCCACCATCGCTTCTGCATAGGTCGCGGGCTCACCATTGTCTAACAATATTAATTCCCGTGCTTCGCGGAGCCACGCCGACCTTCATGGTTGTGGTGCTTCTATTGCCACGGGTTCCTCAACTTGTTCTGCTACAATAGCATCACTCGTAGAAGTGTCCCCGACTGGCTCATCTTGAACTTCTTCAAGTCGCACCGACCTTCCACTTGTTCCCTTTGTGAGAAACTCTTTCTTTAGGAAAACACCGCTATGAGCGACAAACACTTTTCCCTCTTCTCGGTTGTATAAGTAATACCCTAAGGTTTCCCTCAGATATCCCACGAAAATGCACTTATCCGATTTGAGTGTTAGCTTGTCCGACTAAAGTCGCTTGACAAATGCATCACAATCCCAAATCTTTAGAAAAGACAAACTGGGATTCTTTCCAGTCCACATCTCATATGGTGTCTTAACTACGGATTTAGATGGTACCCTATTAAGTGTGATAATGGTAAATCCGACAGGCTCATCATCGATTGAACCATGTCCAACAGAGTTCGATTGCGCTATTAGGAGACCCTGTTTCTTTGAGGCGTTCTGGGCAGCGTGAGCTGTGGAACAATTCTGCAACTCTTAAGATGATTGCTAAATTCGTGACTCAAATATTCGCCTCCATGATCATATCGCAAGGCCTTTATTTTCTTTCCACGTCGATTCTCTACCTCACTCTGAAACTCCTTGAACTTTTCAAAAGTTTCAGACTTATGCTTCATCAAGTAGACATAACCATATCTACTGAAATAATCAGTGAAAGTAATGAAGTAGTGATATCCTCCTCTGGCCGTCATGCTCATTGGTCCACATACATAAGTATGTATGAGTTCCAACAAGCTTATCGCTCTCTCGGTTAAACCCGAAAAAGGCGACTTGGTCATCTGTCCAAGTAAACAAGCCTGACATGTCTCGTATGATTCAAAATCAAACGAAGTTAGAAGACCATCACCATGGAGATTCTTCATGCGCTTTTCACTTATATGCCCCAAACGACAATGCCATATATACGTAGGACTCAAATCATTAGGCCGAAGCCTTTTAGCACTAATATTGTAAACAGATGCATCATCAAGATTTAAAATAAATAACCCATTCACAATGGGAGCATCAGCCATAAACATAACATTCTTAGAGATTACACAACCATTGTTTGCACTCGTGAATGAATAACCATCCCTCATCAAACATGAAGGTGATAAAATGTTTGGACCCATACTAGGAATGTAATAACAATTATTCAACTCCATAATAAATCCCGACGGAAGGTGAAGTTGCATGACGCCGACGAACAATGCAGCAACCCTTGCTTTATTTCCGACGCGAAAATCCACTTCGCCTTTCTGCACTTCTCTAGTCCTTATTAGCCCCTGCATCGAATTGCAAATATGAGCAACTAATCCGGTATCAAATACCCAAGATTTAACATAGGAATCAACGAGAAGAATGTCCACAACATTTACAACAAGCGTACCTGAGTGGGAAGTACTCTTACTTCCACTCTTCTTCAAAGAAGCCTGGTACTTGCTGCAGTTTCTCCTCCAGTGGCCATGTTCATGACAAAAGAAGCACTCAGTGTCATCTGCAGGTCCAGCCTTTTGCTTGGGTGTAGGCTTAGTGATCGTATCCCTAGCCTTGCGCTTCTTATTCCAAGAAGTGCCCTTTTTCTTGAAGCTAGGCTTGTTCTGCATAGCCATCACATGGCTATGCCCTGCACACTTCTTCATGTCACTTTCTGCTGTTTTTAGCATCCCGCATAACTCATTAAGGCCCTTCTCCACCCCATGCATATGGTAGTTCGAAATGAACTGCCCATAGCTAGATGGAAGAGACGCTAAAATGAAATTAGTAGCCAAATCTTGGCCTAGTGGAAAACCAAGCTTTTCCAAAGTCTGACTGTAACCAACCATTTTGATCACATGGGGGCCTATAGCTGCTCCCTCTACCAACTTGCATTCCACAAAGGACTTGGCGACATTGTACCTCTCAGTCCTGGCCTGAGTCTGGAACATGTCCCTAAGCGCGACGATCATATCGTACATGTCCTGATCCTTAAACTTCTTTTGGAGTTCAGGTTCCATGCATGCAAGCATAAGATAGCTAACCTCAAGAGAATCATCACATTCTCTCTTGTAGGCATTCTTAAGGGAAACAGATGCATTATCAGCAGGTTCATCAGGGATTGGGGTATCCAGAATCGTTTCCTTTTTATCAGACCTGGGAACAATTCTTAGGTTATGGACCCAGTCCGAATAGTTTGTTCCATTTAGTTTATCTTTGTCAAGAATCGAACACAAAGAAAAAGGTGATGCAGTGTTTGGTGCCATTGATCTACAACAGAAAACATGCAAAATACTAAGCCATGTAACCATGAAAGAGTAAAACATAATAAACAATTTAATAGCATATACTCCCACTTAAATCAACATCCACAATTAAGTGATTCAAGATCCACAATTAACAAGTCAACTAGTGAGCTTTTGCATCACTGCTAGAAGACAAGGTAAATCGGTAAGCAACTCTTGCTAATCATATCACATATGACTCTTGTTGTTGGGTGACATCTCTATGTCAAAACTAGGCGCCCAACCTTTATGCCCCAAGGTCCTTAACTGTTAAGATGACCTTGTCAAGCTCACCAACCCTTATGCGTGTAGGTATCCGATACAAACCCATCCAACCAAGGAAAACCGCGGCACCCTAATTTCATAGGCCCACCAACAATTGTACAGGGCATAGGATGATGCAAGCTTTGGTTGGGATGGCATGGTTTAACTTAAACTTTGTGAGGTATCGTTCTACTTCTATCATCTAAGCATGTATAGTATTAAAACGCATAAGAATAGCATTCACACAGATGTGACAAAGTATGGCCCATTTTATCATGGTGATCTCTATCGCCATAGAACCTGTACACATGATGATATCCACCTTCATGTTCCATGTGAGCCATCCTCCAAGCGATGAGTCCTCCAAGAACTAATACAAGCTATTACTCCTAACATATAGTAATCAAAATTATATAGTATTGGGATCATCACAATTTGGTGCGTAGGGCATTACAATAATCGACAACACATATGGCTCCATCCATGTTGCTCTACTCACGACACGCAGGTCATGATAATTTCCATACATGCATCACATACATATATGGGCCATACTGATCACATACATCCTGCAAAATAAGTTATGCATAGAATCGCATTCTACTGGATCATGTGACATCGCAGCGCCTAGTTACCTTAACGAGATACAAAAGGGGCTACGATTAAGGGGGGTCTAGGGGGTCTCCCCTGCGGGGTTCGAAGGGGCAGCGCCCCTCGCTTCGGGAAACTGTGAAAAATGAGAGATCGAATCTACACAATTTTCTTTAAGGATTTTGATCGACAAATCAAATTTACCTTAAACCGACTATTGTTCTGATTCGATCAAACTCCTTTGATCACGGTACATCGATTTTAGATCTAGGTTCCGATTCAATTAATCATATTGATCTTCGCGTGATTCAACCGGATTTATGTGTCACTGTCTACCCCGGTGGTGGAAACCGACCGGTAGGGGTAAGTCGTTCGACGACCTTAGAAACACAATCACGGAAAGCAAGATCACAGATCAATCCTAAACCACCGCCATATAAACAATTACATAATTCATATCAATCTGCATAACACCATATGTAAACATCCCGAACCTATAACTGAACAACATCGGCTCTGTTACCACTGTAGGGATACGGGTAGGCTACACTAGCACAAATCAAAATTTTCTACCGCGTAAACCAGGAATACTGTTGCCATAGATCACGGAATTACCACTAGACGCGCAGTTGCGAAACTTGATGAAGCGCGTCGAGGTAGTGTAGGCGTTCTACGTCTCCTCCTTGTCCTCGTCCCACGAGCAGCTCCCCTTGCACGGCTCGTCCAAGTGCCTCAGATGCAGCACCTCCGAGGTATCCACACGTGCGGGATGGAAGCGTCAGATGCCGGACTGCTAGGTTCGCATATGCAACATAGGCGTGAGGAGTGGCAGCTGGGTGGAATGGTCTAACCCTAGTCAGGTCGCCCCACCCTCTCTTATATAGGCGTCCCTAGTGGGCTTCTACATTAGCAACCCATTAGTATCCTAAGCCTGGTCTAATTCGGATCCAATACTCATTAGGCTTCCAACCCCTTAAGTGTGTGACCCTATAGGTTCATATACGTGTAGACATGACACAAATACACTTATTCTATCAATAGTTGGTAGCGGCCTCTAGCAAGACGTGCCAACTCCTAAACGCATACAAAGATCATATTGGATGACCCATCACAAGGTTTAGTACATGTCTTTCCCTTTGCCTCACGATATTTGGTCTAGCTCCAAGCTAACCTCCCTTTCTCGATACTGTGATTCAGAATCCTTTTACTAGGTTAGCTCTTAACCTTATGTAGCACGGCCATGCATTTCTGGATACGATCACTCGAGGGGCCCAGAGATATCTCTCTCAAGTAGAGAGGGGCAAATCCCATCTTTTTTTACCATGCCTTGCAGCATGCTTCAGGACAAACCCGAAATCTACCTTTATGACTACCCAGTTACGGAGTAGTGGTTGATAGCCCCAAAGTATGTCGATCCACATCTCAAGTACATGCGACAATCTCAGGTCTAAGGACAAAACATACACGATGTGTAGAGAGAGAGAGCTGCAAGTCTAATTGCCAGCCTCAAGTTGGGTCAGTCCAACCCCATATTCATAACATGTGTCCACATCATTGGTTTGACACCTCCATGTCTATGACTTGCGAAACATAGTCACCAACCAATCGATGTGCTAGTCTAATATTCACGCGTGTCCTCACATGAACTTCGACTAGGGACAGCTATTAAATAACCATACAAGTAAAGAGTTTCACAAACAATTCACATAATTGCCAATCAATACAAGTTGCCTGATATGTATATTCAAGGAACATTACAATAACTCATGGATACATATGAAATATAATCATCTCTATGAGTGCCTCTAGGGCATATTTCCTTTAGAAACACCAATGCCTATAGGAATAATTTTGGTAGTAGCAGTAACTATAGGCCTTATCCTCCCAATAATGGCAATACTTATGGAAACTCCTACAGCAATACTAGAAGTGCCCCCTCTGAACTTGAATTCATGCTTAAAGACTTTATTGGTAAACAAACTATTTTCAACAAAACTGTGGAGGAAAAGCTTTTGAATGTTGAGAAAAATATTTCCTCTTTGTCTGAAGCACAGTCCTCTTTGATTAATAAAATGGCTGCTAAATCTGAAACCTTGGAAAGTAACTTTGCTACTACTCATGCCATACAAGGTACTATTGATGAAAATATTAGATTGTTAGCTAAACTACATGTTAAATGTGAAAGAGAAGCTAAAATTGCTAGAGACAATAGTGTGTGTACTATTACCGCCACCAATATGGATGCTACCAAACCACAATAAATCCCCATTCCTCCTACAACAATGCCTAAACCCAATAAGTCTACTACTTGTGATGCTAAGTTTGATTTTGATCTTGATGGTTGCAATATCTCTGAAGTGATTATGTTCCTACAAAAGCTTGCTAGAAGTCCTAATGCTAGTGATATGAATGTGGCTTTTACCAAACACATTACAGATGATCTCATTAAAATTAAGGAAGAAAAGTTGAAACACAAAGCCTCTATTCCTAGGAAGGTGGAAGATAGTTGGGAACACATCATTATTATGCAAGTGAAAGACTTTAACCTCAAATCTTCATGCGACCTTGGTTCTAGTGTCTTTATTATGCCTATAAAGATTTATGAAATGCTTGATTTGCCTCCTTTGGAAGATTGCTATTTGGATGTCCCACTTGATGATAATGCTAAAAATAAAATCATGGGGAGTGTTAATGATGTTCTTATTATGGTTAACAATGCCTATGTCCCTGTTGATTTCTATGTTTTGGATGTTGAATATAATGCTTCTTGTCCTATTACTTTGGGAAGACCTTTTCTTAGAACTATTGGTGCCATCATTGATATGAAAGAAGGAACCATTAAATATCAATTTCCATTCAAGAAAGGTATTGAACACTTACCTATAAGGATAGAGAGGTTACCCTTTGCTCCTACTTTTAAAGCAAAATTTGATGTTAATGCTTCTTCATTTAAAAATACTTGATTCTTGCTTCTTGTGCCTATCTTAAAGGCGTTAAAGAAAAGTACTTCTTGGGAGATAACCAATAGTTTTCTTGAGTCTTGGGAGTTACTACTTCTATAATAACCTCTCCTTATCCTTTTTGTTTGATTTTTTGCCAAGAATAACCTCTAATGAGAGGGAAGTAAGATTTGGGGAGTTGCTGTCCCGAAACAGATTTTTGTGCTCCACTATAAAAATTCGTGTAAAATCTCTATAAGTCGGATTGAGCTGTAATTTTCTGAATAAATCCCACAGGTTGTTATCTAACTTTTGTTAGTTCAACACTTTTTTATTTGTGTCATGGGAATGACCACGGCAGATGCTGCAATCGGCAACGAGTAGTAGAACGAAGGGCAAGGGCGGCCAGCCATCTGCGGTGCGAGATGAGGGCGGAGACACAGGGGTTTACCCAGGTTCGGCCCCCCGGAGGGTAAAGACCTACTCCTGATAGATTGTATTATGATGAAGATACAATGGGGTGAGCTCGACGGCTAGGCGGCGAGTCACTTGGGTGGATGATGGAACGTACGTTTACACGCCCCGTAGGGAGGTTTATATAGACTCACCCTCCCTAGGGTTTACAAATCTCAACCGAATCTGTTAAGGTTTTGGTACTCGTTTAACCTAATCCGACTGGGCCTATCTACTCTCTTGGGCCTTCAGCTTCCAGTCGCTTGGATCCACGCCAGGTCTTGATCCAGTCGCCGTCTTGTAGGCCCACTCGCCAGGTCGTGGGCCGGTCGGAAACATCCTGCTGGGTATACCCCGATAGGCATATCCCCATCAGTAGTCCCCGAGGCCGTCGTCGATTGGGCGCAGGTGGTTACTGGCAGTCGGAGCATACGGGTCCAATGCGGACACCCAGTTGAATCGGTGGCGGGCTCCTGAACAAAGGAAAAAACTAGTCATTCTGGTCGCAGCTCGGCGAAATACTTAGTCACTGTTGTAGTGGTTGGGTCGGCGAGCCGAGTGGCTGAAGTTGGACCGTCAAACGCAGTCAAAACTAGCCGTTGGGGTAATCCAACGGTAACTTTTGGCGTAATCACCGCGTAGTAACGGCTCCCTGATTTGGCGGGTAACAACCGCTATATAAAGGGAATGGTAGGCGATCGGAGAACCATCTCCTCGTCATTTCCTCCGATTGCGTGCACCTCCGTTTCTCCCGCATCGCGATCCAGCCGATCCAAAATCCTTCGACCTCCACGAACCTCTCCGCCAATGGCCCCCTCCACCGAACCATGGGGTAGGTCCAAGTGTACGAGAGCGCTACTGGCGTCCTTCGAGGAGGCCGGGATCCTGCGCGCCGGCAGGTGGCGCATCCCTGCGGCTGGAGAGGTGACTCCGGACCCGCGCGAGGGAGAATTCGTCTGCTTCACCAGCCACCTGGAACGGGGGCTGGGATTCCCCACATATCTCTTCTTCCGGCGCTTCTGCGCCTTCTACGGGATCCAACCATCAGACCTGGGCCC
Source organism: Avena sativa (assembly GCA_916181665.1). Classification (NCBI taxonomy): domain Eukaryota; kingdom Viridiplantae; phylum Streptophyta; class Magnoliopsida; order Poales; family Poaceae; genus Avena; species Avena sativa. The sequence goes on from OV702284.1 coordinate 387,091,706, forward strand.
GCACAGCATCAAGCAGCTCGCCATTTTCATGGCGTACTGCGAGTGTTATCTGGGCTGCAGGCCCTACTTCCCCCTATGGCAAGATCTGTTCCACGGGAGGATCAGTCGCGAAGAAGCAGGCGGCCCAATGCTTGCCGCGGGTGGCTTGACGTTTCAAATGAAGTCGAAGGCCTCCTTTTTTGATCTGATGCTACCCGCCAAGGCGGCGAGCGAGTGGAAGAAGTCTTGGTTTTATGTTACCGAGGCGGCTCCAAACGGCGAGGTGGCGATTCCAAGATACTCCGCCGACCGGCCCGAACCGCGCCGACTCCAAGCCAGCAAGCTTCCAACAGACCAGCGGATGGTCGTGGATGAGATGCTTCAGACCATCCCCGGCCTGAAGAAGAAAGGTCTTCAGACCATCAACTTGTACAACTGCTGGCTCGGGCGGCGACTCATTCCTCTGGCCTGCCGCGACCATTATATGTACGAGTACACGGGCCGGGAGGACTCGACGAAATCCTGCCTCGCCGAGTGGAAAGTCGAAGACTACATCCTGGCGTTGAAGAAGATCACCCAGGCGGTGTACCTGGATGCGAAGGCCGGGGTCGCCCCCTATACCGCGAAGCATCCAGCCCCGACGGTAAGTCATCTTTCTATCGTTCGCAGTCGCAGTTGATGCTGTTGCGGTTATACTGATATTGTCTTATGCCTATTGCAGTTATTTCAAGTGGTGGAAGGGTGGCTTCCGCCCGCGGACGATGAGAATTCGAGCTCGTCCGTCCAGGAGGGGGGCGAATCGCCTCCTGCAAGGGGCGGCGTCGAGAGTGACAGGAGCAGCGACGACGACGAGTCCGAGGAAGAGGTCGCCCCGCTGGTTCGCAAAACTCACGGACAGCGTCAGCGTGAACTCTAAGCGAGCAGAAGCCTCAAACATCACGATGATGACGACGACGATCTTCCCGAGCTCACCTCGCATCACGAGGCCACTCCGTCGAAGAAGAAGAAGAAGGAGGTGAAGGCCCCTCCGAAGAGGAAGACAAAGCCGGCGAGGCAGGCGTCTCCGCCTCATTCGGCGAGCAGCTCCAACGGCGCCAACCTGGCTAAGGATGAAGCGCCGCAGATAATGGCAGCACCGGATGTCACCGCCGTCCTGAGTGAGGTGCCTCTAGCCTCAATGCCTCCCCCATTCGCCCCAGTCTCTGGGTCGGGGGTCGCTCCGGCCGCGGCAGCTTCGCCTCCCAGGAGAGCTTCTGCCGAAAATGTTGCGGAGGCTTCTGTCGCGGCCTCGTCGACAAAGAGGCCGTCTGTGTCTTGGGCGCATGACATCCTGGAGATGGGCCTCAGTCGGCAGCTGGGCCCCGAACTGGAGAAGCCGGCTAGCATCCGCACAGGGCTGCGGTTCATACCAGTCGCCAAGTGAGTTTTATTCATCTGCTTTATTTTTCGTTGTTCTTGAAGCACTTTGCTCATGTAATCGATTTGCAGGACTGGGGTTAAGAAGATAGGCCACCCGTCCGTGGCCAAGGTGCCGCCGGTCATCGCCGAGGAGGCATCCTCTCGGAAGAGGAAGGCTGATGAGGTCGCTGCCCCCGCAGACAGTGCCAAGAAGGCCAAGAGCGAGGAAGTCGTTACGGTGTCTGATGACACGACGATCGCTCCGAGTGATCCTGCGGCGGGGGCGGCCTCGGCGGCCAAGGAGGGTGGTTCCTCGCCTGGGATGGCCGAGCCAGCCTCTTTTGGTGCCGGCGCATCCATCGCGACCTTCCCCCGCTTCATGGCCAGAGCGGCCATGGAGAGTGGTACCACACCATCGAGTCGCGCACCTGGGGTCGCCGAGACGGAGGTCGAGCAGCGTCGCGGGCACACTCCGGCTCTTCTCACATCCGTGGACGCACTACAACTTGACGGCATGCTGGGCGCAGCCATCCAGGTATGTCCAGTCCCCGAGGATCGGGCCACTGAATTGCAGTGGTCAGATTCTTTTGGTGTTGTGCTTTTATTTCTTGCGCCCAGTCCCCGAGTGCGCATTCGCTGAATTTCAGCGGGTGGGCGCTCAGGATTTTTGATCGCCAGTACCCGAGTGTCTAGTCGCTGAATTTCAGCGGGTAGGCACTTAGGTTTTTTGATCTCCAGTCCCCGAGTGTCCAGTCGCTAAATTTCAGCGAGTGGGCACTTTAGGATTTCGTTTTTGTTAACTGTTTGACCTTTGCACAGGGTTTGCAGCGTGAATCAGCCGACCGGCTTGCTGCGAAGTGTCGTGCGGAGAAGGACCTTGTCACTGTTCAAGAGGCAAACAAGGGACTCCAGGCGATTGCTGCGAAGGCAGAAGAGGATCGCCAGGGCCTTGTCCCGGCGAGTGAGCTGACGGTGGCGCAATCTGCGTTGAGTTTGGCAGAGAAGCGGATTGCCAACCTTGAGCGCGAGCTTGCGGACGCGAAGGAGGAGGCTAGCTCAGCGGATGGGCGAGCCAAGGCTGCCTTTACATCCGCCGCTGAGGAGCGTAAGGTCTCCGACGCCCTTGTTGCTGGGCTTCAAGACGACTACACCATGGTGGGCGCCACTATCGTGGGAATGACCACGGCAGATGTTGCAATCGGCAGCGAGTAGTAGAACGAAGGGCAAGGGCGGCCAGCCATCTGCGGTGCGAGATGAGGGCGGAGACACAGGGGTTTACCCAGGTTTGGCCCCCCGGAGGGTAAAGACCTACTCCTGCTAGATTGTATTATGATGAAGGTACAATGGGGCGAGCTCGACGGCTAGGCGGCGAGTCGCTTGGGTGGATGATGGAACGTACGTTTACACGCCCCGTAGGGAGTTTTATATAGACTCACCCTCCCTAGGGTTTACAAATCTCAACCGAATCTGTTAAGGTTTCGGTACTCGTTTAACCTAATCCGACTGGGCCTATCTACTCTCTTAGGCCTTCAGCTTCCAGTCGCTTGGATCCACGCCAGGTCTTGATCCAGTCGCCGTCTTGCAGGCCCACTCGCCAGGTCGTGGGCCGGTCGGAAACGTCCTGCTGGGTATACCCCGGTAGGCATATCCCCATCAGTAGTCCCCGAGGCCATCGTCGATTGGGCGTAGGTGGTTACTGGCAATCGGAGCATACGGGTCCAATGCGGACACCCAGTCGAATCGGTGGCGGGCTCCTAAACAAAGGAAAAAACTAGTCATTCTGGTCGCAGCTCGGCGAACGGGTCGGCGAAATACTTAGTCACTGTTGTAGTGGTTGGGTCGGCGAGCCGAGTGGCTGAAGTTGGACCGTCAAACGGAGTCAAAACTTGCCGTTGGGGTAATCCAACGGTAACTTTTGGCGTAATCACCGCGTAGTAACGGCTCCCTGATTTGGCGGGTAACAATCGCTATATAAAGGGAATGGTAGGCGATCGGAGAACCATCTCCTCGTCATTTCCTCCGATTGCGCGCACCTCCGTTTCTCCCGCATCGCAATCCAGCCGATCCAAAATCCTTCGACCTCCACGAACCTCTCCGCCAATGGCCCCCTCCACCGAACCATGGGGCAGGTCCAAGTGTACGAGAGCGCTACTGGCGTCCTTCGAGGAGGCCGGGATCCTGCGCGCCGGCAGGTGGCGCATCCCTGCGGCCGGAGAGGTGACTCCGGACCCGCGCGAGGGAGAATTCGTCTGCTTCACTAGCCACCTGGAACGGGGGCTGGGATTCCCCACATCTCTCTTCTTCCGGCGCTTCTGCGCCTTCTACGGGATCCAGCCATCAGACCTGGGCCCGCACAGCATCAAGCAGCTCGCCATTTTCGTGGCGTTCTGCAAGTGCTATCTGGGCTGCAGGCCCTACTTCCCCCTGTGGCAAGATCCGTTCCACGGGAGGATCACTCGCGAAGAAGCAGGCGGCCCAATGCTTGCCGCGGGTGGCTTGACGTTTCAATTGAAGTCGAAGGCCTCCTTTTTTGATCTGATGCTACCCGCCAAGGCGGCGAGCGAGTGGAAGAAGTCTTGGTTTTACGTTACTGAGGCGGCTCCAGACGGCGAGGTGGCGATTCCAAGATACTCCGCCGACCGGCCCGAACCGCGCCGACTCCAAGCCAGCAAGCTTCCAACAGACCAGCGGATGGTCGTGGATGAGATGCTTCAGACCATCCGCGGCCTGAAGAAGAAAGGTCTTCAGACCATCAACTTGTACAACTGCTGGCTCGGGCGGCGACTCGTTCCTCTGGCCCGCCGCGACCATTATATGTACGAGTACACGGGCCAGGAGGACTCGACGAAATCCTGCCTCGCCGAGTGGAAAGTCGAAGACTACATCCTGGCGTTGAAGAAGATCACCCAGGCGGTGTACTTGGATGCGAAGGCCGGGGTCGCCCCCTATACCGCGAAGCATCCAGCCCCGACGGTAAGTCATCTTTCTATCATTCGCAGTCGCAGTTGATGCTGTTGCGGTTATACTGATATTGGCTTATGCCTATTGCAGTTATTTTAAGTGGTGGAAGGGTGGCTTCCGCCCGCGGACGACGAGAATTCGAGCTTGTCCGTCTAGGAGGGGGGCGAATCGCCTCCTGCAAGGGGTGGTGTCGAGAGTGACAGGAGCAGCGACGACGACGAGTCCAAGGAAGAGGTCGCCCCGCTGGTTCGCAAAACTCGCGGACAGCGTCAGCATGAACTCGAAGCGAGCAGAAGCCTCGAACATCACGATGATGACGACGACGATCTTCCCGAGCTCACCTCGCGTCGCGAGGCCACTCCGTCGAAGAAGAAGAAGAAGAAGAAGAAGAAGAAGAAGAAGGAGGAGGAGGTGAAGGCCCCTCCGAAGAGGAAGACAAAGTCGGCGAGGTAGGCGTCTCCGCCTCATTCGGCGAGCAGCTCCGACGGTGCCAACCTAGCTAAGGATGAAGCGCCGCAGATGATGGCAGCACCGGATGTCACCGCCGTCCTGAGTGAGGTGCCTCTGGCCTCAATGCCTCCCCCATTCGCCCCAGTCTCTGGGTCGGGGGTCGCTCCGGCCGCGGCAGCTTCGCCTCCCAGGAGAGCTTCTTCCGAAAATGTTGCGGAGGCTCCTATCGCGGCCTCGTCGACGAAGAGGCCGTCTGTGTCTTGGGCGCATGACATCCTGGAGATGGGCCTCAGTCGGCAGCTGGGCCCCGAACTGGAGAAGCCGGCTAGCATCCGCACAGGGCTGCGGTTCATACCAGTCGCTAAGTGAGTTTTATTCATCTGCTTTATTTTTCGTTGTTCTTGAAGCACTTTGCTCATGTAATCGATTTGCAGGACTGGGGTTAAGAAGATAGGCCACCCGTCCGTGGCCAAGGTGCCGCCAGTCATCGCCATGGAGGCCTCCTCTCGGAAGAGGAAGGCTGATGAGGTCGCTGCCCCCGCAGACAGTGCCAAGAAGGCCAAGAGCGACGAAGTCGTTACGGTGTCTGATGACACGACGATCGCTCCGAGTGATCCTGCGGTGGGGGCGGCCTCGGCGGCCAAGGAGGGTGGTTCCTCCCCTGGGATGGCCGAGCCAGCCTCTTTTGGTGCCGGCACATCCATCGCGACCTTCCCCCGCTTCATGGCCAGAGCGGCCATGGCGAGTGGTACCACGCCATCGAGCCGCGCACCTGGGGTCGCCGAGACGGAGGTCGAGCAGCGTCGCGGGCACACTCCGGCTCTTCTCACATCCGTGGACGCACTGCAAATTCACGGCATGCTGGGCGCAGCCATCCAGGTATGTCCAATCCCCGAGGATCGGGCCACTGAATTGCAGTGGTCAGATTCTTTTGGTGTTGTGCTTTTATTTCTTGCGCCCAGTCCCCGAGTGTGCATTCGCTGAATTTCAGCGGGTGGGCGCTCAGGATTTTTGATCGCCAGTACCCGAGTGTCTAGTCGCTGAATTTCAGCGGGTAGGCACTTAGGTTTTTTGATCTCCAGTCCCCGAGTGTCCAGTCGCTGAATTTCAGCGAGTGGGCACTTTAGGATTTCGTTTTTGTTAACTGTTTGACCTTTGCACAGAGTTTGCAGCGTGAATCAGCCGACCGGCTTGCTGCGAAGTGTCGCGCGGAGAAGGACCTTGTCGCCGTTCAAGAGTCAAACAAGGGACTCCAGGCGATTGCTGCAAAGGCAGAAGAGGATCGCCAGGGCCTTGTCCCGGCGAGTGAGCTGACGGCGGCGCAATCTGCATTGAGTTTGGCGGAGAAGCGGATTGCCAACCTTGAGCGCGAGCTTGCGGACGCGAAGGAGGAGGCTAGCTCAGCGGATGGGCGAGCCAAGGCTGCCGTTACAGCCGCCGCTGAGGAGCGTAAGGTCTCCGACGCCCTTGTTGTGGGCTTCAAGACGACTACACCACGGTGGGCGCCACTGTCGTGGGAATGACCACGGCAGATGCTGCAATCGGCAGCGAGTAGTAGAACGAAGGGCAAGGGCGGCCAGCCATCTACGGTGCGAGATGAGGGCGGAGACACAGGGGTTTACCCAGGTTCGGCCCCCCGGAGGGTAAAGACCTACTCCTGCTAGATTGTATTATGATGAAGGTACAATGGGGCGAGCTCGACGGCTAGGCGGCGAGTCGCTTGGGTGGATGATGGAACGTACGTTTACACGCCCCGTAGGGAGGTTTATATAGACTCACCCTCCCTAGGGTTTACAAATCTCAACCGAATCTATTAAGGTTTCGGTACTCGTTTAACCTAATCCGACTGGGCCTATCTACTCTCTTGGGCCTTCAGCTTCCAGTCGCTTGGATCCACGCCAGGTTTTGATCCAGTCGCCGTCTTGCAGGCCCACTCGCCAGGTCGTGGGCCGGTCGGAACGTCCTGCTGGGTATACCCCGGTAGGCATATCCCCATCAATTTGAGCAACATAAGGTCTTTGAAAAAATCGGTTTCTACCTGCTGGTCTGCTTTGACAGATTTCTGTCATTATTTGCATTTGCTTCTTATTGATTCCTTTTTGGGTTCTTTTTGGGAAATTGAGATTTTTGAGGGAATTTCTACATTAGCTTGTGTCTTTAGTGGAAGTTTTGTTGTTTTAAAACTAAAACCCAAAGTTCTATTATCTTTTGAATGCACTAATGTTGCTAATGAAGATTGTGTGAAGTTATGTATAAAGGAAAAAATTTAGGTTTAAGGAAAGAATGATGTAATGAGACGAAGAATGGACAAAAGTTCAAGCTTGGGGATGCCATCCCAAGAAATATTCAAGAGGTACAAGCGTCAAAGCTTGGGGATGCCTTGGGCATCCCCTTCTTCATCAATAAAAATCTCAGGTCTTTCTAGACACTTCGTTTTTATTGTTTCATGCACTGTTGTGTTGTTTTTGGAGCGTCTTAGTTTTTGTTTTTGGTTTTTGTTTGCTTAGTTTGCTTGAATAAAGTAGTTGGACCCCCGCTTTCGCTGTGTTGTTTCAAATAAGTTGATTGGTGTTAGAAAGGAGTAGGAAGTTCTTGCTTTAGTAGTACAAGAGAAGCTTGCTTTGACTATGACTTAGACTTTAGCATGTCATGCTAGATGTTGTTTTGACCTTATGCTTAGTGATTATTGCTATAGCATGACTTGTTCCAAATAATTAGGATTGCTTAATGTGCCTTAAAAGAATCATGCGTTGTTTTAGCATACAAAAGCATAGTATTGTGGTATTATCCTTTGACACTTTGTTTGGATTAACTTGGCACATGCTCACACCATGTTATGACTATGAACCAGTCACCTTAGCCTCTATGATCATTTAGTTTTTGACTTGTGGTACCACTTTATGCTTTGATCAGTAATGTTTTGTCGCTCTGCATGATTATGGCCATTATTGCTCTCTTAGTTGGTCGCTCCCAGTCTTTTGCTAGCCTCCACTTGTATGAGTAAGCTCTACTCATGCATCCAACTCCCAAGAAACCAAGTTATTCCAAAGTGTACACTATAAATTCCTATGCATGGTGTTTTACACTATTCCAAGTATATTCTTGTTTTGTCTACCTTCCAAATTAAACTTGTTATGTGAAAGTTAGTGATTAAAGCTCTCACAAACTTGATGGCACACTCTATTTTTCTTTCCCCTAATAAACTTGAACCATTTTGTCATCTATGTTGTATATGCTTGCACTTATACGTTGGAATTATCAGAACCATGCTGTCATGGGGAACGCTTTCAACATTGCACATGTACATTGTACCCAGTTGATATCATGATCTTTTGTTTGCGGATGTCATCAGTGTGAAATAAAATGGGAGCTTGTAAGTCCATGGAGTTATGTATTTGTGTTAGAGAAACTCCTGGGCCGCTAGCCTAAGTCATGCCTAATCATGGTGAAAACTTGCACCATCACCATAGTGAGCAATCTATGAAGCATTCTTCTTATAAAAAATATATAGAGATTGAGAAAAAGAAAAAAAATAAGAAGAGAGGAAAGAGAGAAAAAAGCACCATTTTCCCATGGTAAATAAGAAGATTGCTGAGATGCTCATTGTCTTCTTGCCTTGTCATTTTGATATGGGATAGCTCATGTATCATGTGCAAGGGGTACCCCGTTGACGGTTCTCTATGATACACATGTACTTACTATGAAAAGAACTTACCGGTGACTAAAGTTGAGTAGCATGAGGAGCGGCCCTCGTACTCAAGGGACATGAGATTGCCAACTTATACTTTGTCAAGCATATACTCCATAGTTTTTTCACTTTAACCTTAAACACATCAAGATTCTTATGATAGGGGCAACGAGAGCTGAAAGCTAACAAGTACCATAATTATTGGAAGCTCTTTATGAAACTTGAAATCCCTGCTTCCCTTTGAAGGGCCTTTCTTCCCACTTTTATATTGAGTCTCCATCTTCTTTCTTTATGCACCAACTAGGAGAGCATAGTTGTCGTTCTTAGTTTTATGTGCATTGTCCCAAAACTTATTGATTGATTCATAATGTTGATATTTCTTGCTCTTGAACTATTTGTATCTAGTCACTCTTATGAACTTTGAAGGTGTCCTATGCATTTATGCTACTCCATGAGGGACAAGCTGCATGCCACTATGCTATGTTTTATATATGTGAAACAAACAAACGTCTTTCAATGCATTGTTATTTATGATCTTTATTTGTATCCTTTCATGTTGCATGCATAGTCACTTTGTCTTATTGTTAGAACTTCATATTTCATGCTCTTGTTTAGAGTACTTTGATCCCAGATTTCAATGCTTGCAAATGGTTTGATCTTGATTGTGATGGTGCATGTCACCTCAAAAATTATTCTTTTTTATCACTTACCTACTCGAGGACGAGCAGGAGTTAAGCTTGAGGATGTTTGACATGTCGTAAATGTATCTATAATTTTTGATGTTCCATGCTTGTTTAGTATCTACTTTGCTTTGCTTTGTCTACACTTTGAGGTATTTTTATATGTTTTCTGAGACTAACCTATTAACAAGATGCCACAGTGCTAGTTGCCTGTTTTCTGTTGTTTTTGGTTCCAGAAAAGTCAGAAAATGAATATTCTCGGAATTGGATGGGACAAAAGCCAAAGTCAATATTTCACCGAGGAGAACACGGAGCTAGAAGACGAGACGGGGGAGGGCCCCGAGGGGGCCACACCCCCTGGCCGCGCGGCCTGGCCTGGCCCGTGCCTGGGGGGTGCAGCCGCCTCGGGAACCCCTTCGGCCTCCCTCTTCGCCTATAAGAAGCCCCCGATACCTAAACCCTAAGTACCCGATCAATCTTCTACGAAACAGTCTGTAGCCGCCGCCACCATCGTCCCTAGATCGAGGGGACCTGAAGCTCTTCTCGGCACCCTATCGGAGGGGAGAGATCATCCTGGAGGCCTTCTTCATCACCATGCCAGCCTCCGGTATGATGCGTGAGTAGTTCCACCTTGGACTACGGGTCCATGTAGTAGCTAGATGGTTGTGTCTCCTCCTTTCTGCTACCATGTTTAGATCTTGTGAGCTCCGTTCATGATCAAGATCATCTATTTGTAATCATGCATGTTGTGTTTGCGGGGATCCAATGGATATTGATATTACTATGTCAGATTGGTTAATGATTCTATCATGTATGTGTTGTTTGTGATGTTGCATGCTCTCTGTTTCTAGTAGCTATATTGGCCAAGTTGATGCTAGTGGCTCCAAGAGGGAGTATTTATGCTCGATAGTGGGTTCATGCCTCTATTGAATCTGGGGAAGTGATAGAAATCTCTAAGGTTACAGATGTGCTGTTGCTACTAGGGAGAAAACAACAATCTCTTGTTCATGGAATAATTGTATTGTTACTTTACACACTTTGCTTAAAATAGTTATCTGTTGCTTGGGACTTAATACTGGAGGGGGTTCGGATGATAACCTGAAGGTGGATTACTAGTCATAGATGCAGTTGGATGACGGTCTATGTATATTGTTGTAATGCCTAATCAAATCTCATAGGATCATGAATGTCTAGTATTGCATTGTTATGCCTTGCTCTGTCCTGTCAATTGCCCCGCTGTAATTTGTTTAACTAGCATGTTATATTGTTTATCTTAAAGAGAACACCTCTAGTGAACTGTTGACCCTGGTCCAATCTTTATCATTGATACATCTTCCACTGCTACTGTTTACTTTCTGCAATCCACCATTGCCTTCCACACCATATAGTTAATCCTTTGTTTTTAGCAAACCGGTGAGATTGACAACCTCACTGTTCGTTGGGGCAAAATCTTGAGTTTGTGTTGTGTAGGTTTCCAAGTTGCTAGCAACACCTTTGAGTCGTTTTCTTCCTCCTACTGGTTCGATAACCTTGGTTTCTTTCTGAGGGAAGACTTGCTGCTATGCTCATCATACCTTCCTCTTGGGGTTTCCCAACGAAGCTCTACAGTGATCAGGCACCACTGTCTAGTGCACTCAAGCTTAACCTTCGGTTCAGCCTTGAACCTCTTAAGCATACAAACATTTTTCAACTGCCACCAATGATGTATTATTTAGCCGAGACTTTTCACTGCCTTATATTCCCTGCTTTGGGAACACACAAGTCACACTAGAATTGACTCCTAATGGACTAGGTCCATGAGGTATCTTCTTATTTTCTTTTGTTCTTCACTTTTTATTTCACTTTTTTCCTTTTTATATTATTTTCATGATTTTTAACAGATGCTCCTAGCTCCCGATCGAGAGTTATGTTAATTTTGGTTGGATCGAGATAACGTGGATTATTTACCTCGAGGCTTTTAGTTTCCTTGCATTACTAGAATCCCAATAACAAGCACAAAAAAGAAACGACATCAACCTCAACTATAGGTTAAATATGAAAATCAAATAAAACTACATAAAAAGTGTAAAATTACGCGCAATTACATATCGATGTGGAATTACACACATACCTGCAATTTCATATGAGCAAGTCCATAGATACAATTGCACATTGCAATTTTTATACATGTATGCAATTGGATGTCCATGTGCACACACATTATTATATAATTGTTCTGTTGACAAAAATGTAATTACACGTAAGAAAAGTATGATTGCACATGACTGTGCAATTGCGGCAGAAACTATGCAAAATGGGCAAAAGTATTCCTACATACTTTACCCCAAAATACTTGCACCTTCTTCACCTTGCATAGAAAATCACAATAAGAAACAAGCCAATACAAACTCACCAAAAGAGAAAAACAAACTAGTAATACGATGCAACTCAGTAGAAAATCAATGTGACCTCACCATATCCTAAACCATAATCCCTAACTGCACAAGCGTAGCCCCACAAGAAATGCTACAAGTGCCGTACAATAGGAAAAATGTAGGCAACCGAGTACCCAATGTAAACAACAAATCGATCGAGCCCTATCTAAGTTCTCAGTTAGCTAAGAACTAGCAAAATGATTTCTAAATTCCCTTTTTTCGGGGTTTGTCTTTTGTTTAATTTTATTTTTATTCATCAATTATGAAGAGGCACATGTGAAAAATAACAAACTTTATTTACCTGTTATGACATGTATGACAGGGTGGCATTAGCATCTTTTTAGAGTTGCCACGTCGGATTTTTAATTAGTTAGAGGAGAGATAATTAAGCAAGAGAAGGTTGTCTTCTCTTAGCTAAGAGATGACCGCTTAAAAATAAGCGAAAGTTATTTTCTCCATTGTATAATATGTCTTTCCTTATTAACATATTATTTTACTAAAATTAATCGATTCACATTAATCATTAGAGATAACAATAAGAGATGATGCATTAGATGATATATTTTTATTGTCTTCTCTACATGGCTTGAAGGGCTAAGAGAAGGCTCATCGTCTCTATCATTGTACATGCTCTTATATTGCTGGCAACATGTCCTCCACAAAAACACAAAAGATCGGTAGCCAAGAGCAACCTGGTGCTATAAATAAGAGCATGCTCATCAGTATTCACCATATCTTACCATCAACAATACATTAAAGTATCTCTATAAGAAACCATATCCATGGATTAACATATTCATCATTAGGAGATTTTCATCAAGAGATTCCTAAAGGTTTCCTATTGTATTCATAGAATGTCATGATCTCGTAGACTGGTAGTCTCTCATTCCAAATTTATTGACAAAACTTTGTCTAGATAGACATGTATCTACACACTAAAACGCATCTAGATACATACTCGTATCTCGACAAAGCCGCATCAATTAATTTGGAAAAAAACAGAGTAATAATTATTCCTTATAGAGGAGCATTAAACACAATTTGAAAGTAATCCAACTCTAATTCTAATAAAGTAATGATTCTTTAAGTGAAAGATCTTTCTTTAACTAATGCCAAAATTTGAGAGAGAAAATAAACTTGAATTAGATTATATGATGATCAAATTGTGCATAATGCTCCTACATATATAGAACAATTATTACTAGTCAAAGTAAGGAAATTAAATCTTACTAAAGGAAATATAAATCATTTCTGAAGTTTCTTTAACAATTAGGAATTTTTACAATCTTTCTCAGAACTTGACAACAGGGGTCTACCACTCTACCTTGAAACAAACATTTTTTTAAGTACCTTGAAACAAACATTGTTGTCTTAACCAAAGCATTACCTACAGAAAAATACATTTCTTTTGTATATGGACACTCCTAACATGGCCACCAACAGTCGTCCACGAGCTATATTTGTGTACTACATTTATTTTTCCTGCCTAGCATTCCTACCCCCTATGCTGTTTGTCATAGTTGCTCTCGCTTGCTTCTGGCTCGGTCAAAATTGGTCTTAGTACACCCAATGACATAGGCAGATACGTCGATCATTGAGTTGGACTTGCCAGCTCATATAATATACCTAAACAGACATAGTTTGACTATATGGTTTTGGTATAAACAAATATTTCTGTTTTGTAGGTATGTATGGTTTGCTTCAGGATTCATGCACCTCTCCCTTGACTCCCGTTCTCTCTTATGTTGTGATCCCCTTCTCTGAAATTTATCCCCGCCGCTACAGCTCTGCCGCCACCTATCGACGCCGCTTAAACCAAATAGATGGCTCCGTGCCATCGCCTTGCTTCTCCCCAAGTATGGTATCAGAACAGGGAAGATGTAAGGGGTGGGTGCCTACATGACAAAGAACAATCAGTTGAAGACAAAGTGCACTTCTGTAGTTCTATAACCACTAGTACTACTCTATGATAGTTGAAACTGAAAGATATACACCAAATTTCTATCCCTGATCGAGTCAATCAGGAAGAGAATGCATAAAATGTTCAGTGTTTGTGTCAACTGAAAATATCAGCAAATGAAGTGGAACATATTTTTCTGACACCCACATCATCTTGTGTACTAGAAAAAGGCATCAAAACAATGAATGTCTTGCAACCAAAAACAACCAGAAAAGAAAACTGAAACACTGAGCTACAAAGAAAGAAACCGAAACCATAACACAAAGCCAGGCCAAAGAATCAAAAATACCACAACTGTAAAGCTATCTTGCTACGCAGAGGAAGTGAAACATGGGCACAGCATATCCTTAGATGGATATGATTTGCAAGTGGCCATCAAAATATCAAAAAAAAAGGCGAATGGCTAGAAGCACATAACCATATCCAACCAGTTCCACCTTCACAAGGGCCATCAATATCAGTTGGATTCTTTGCAAAGGTATCTGCAAAACTCTAGGGAGGCCGTTGGTATTTCACTACTTTCATCCCTGACCCGTATTAGCAAAACACTGAAGCTGAAATACTCAAACATCACCTGAGGATTGTGTATTTAATGAATATGTGATGTTATGTTTTTTCTTTCAAAAAGGAGGACAAGTCCCCAGCCTCCCCATCAAATGATGCAGACAGCCATCATGATCCTTCATGTTGATTATTTAATATATCTTGACGGTGACATGTCTCAGTCGACAAAACTTAAACTACTAACATAAGAAAACATTTATTGCATAGAAGGATTGACATCATGAACTTTGACACCGCATCTAATTTTAGTAACAGTAAGTACATGTTGATGAAGAGGATGCAGCAAGAAAATAAACTGACAGAGAACTCATGAATAGGAAGCCATATGTCACAGCAGAGGACACCGGCGCGGGTGAAGGTACCCAGCAATGATGTAATATCCCTGCTATATATGGACAAGCTGAAATGCTATGCTTGTATGGACAAACAAACAAGACCATTGACAATATGCAGATCCTAAACACAATGTGAGAGCAAGCATTCCACATACAGAATTCAAGCTTAAGTGTAACAAACATACGGTACTCGAGCATCTGATCATTCCCACCCCAACAGTATCCCAGTGACACGTGGGGTTCCACATAAGCATATATCCTTCCTACTTACAAAGAGTTGAGTTGGTGATCGTCGATCACTCTTTTTCTAGCCTTTCTTATCTCAACCCAGATAAGTGGGACAAACCAAAAATACAAGCATGGCATCAAGCTATAATTACATCCGCCGCTCCTGATAAAATAAAGCACCGAAGTGAATCAATTTTAGGTTAATTTGATATATAAGTTGACTAAACTATGCTCCGTAGAGTACCACGGGGGTCTTACTAGTATAAGTAGGGGTCCTAGTGGGGCTTCACCTAAACATGTAAGATTCGAAAAATAACCTTTAATGACATAGCTACTAAATATAGCATGCTAACAACACTTCTAACTAATCACGTCTCCAAAAGTACTCTAGTAAACGATCATGTGAGTGTTTTCATGGGCAACGATCATGTGTCATCTTGTGAGTGCTTTCATGGGCATATCAGATCATGTGCTATTCTCCTGCAGTAAGTTACTTAACTAATAACCTAGCAAATAGCCATAGATGGAAACATGGCAAGAATGTGTGTTCAAAGACTTTGTAAGTACGACCACATGAAAAGACACCATATGAAAGCAAAAACTTATCTCACAAAACATTAGTCCATTTGCAATTAGATTAACGCAGTTTGATTGTTTTCCAAATTTCGACAACCATTCAGTGCTCAAATGCATGGATGTCAAAACATAGATCTTAGCTATCTCAAATAAATAAAAAGCCATAAATCTCATCCATAGCTTATGCCGAGCATAACTATAATGACACCCCTCAGTGTCCACCCATATCCACACCATGGTGTGTGGGGTTTCGAAATTGGTGGAGTAACACCCCTCCGTGTCCACCCATATCCACACCATGGTGTGCGGGGTTCTGAAATTGGTGGTGTAACCTCCAGCCTGTGGAGGTTGATAACCAAGGTCTCTAACCTTGGAATGCATATGCAACAAATGCAATTTTTCTCACCATAGACATACGTGTGAATCATAACCCATATATTACATAAACATGAGTAACAATTTCAACATAATAAGCATGATTCATTAGCCATATTCTATGAATATAGATGGCAAAAAAGAATTTCTCAAGAACCATGAGCAACCTTATATGATGAATACCAAGGAGCAAAAAACATAAGCAAATACCCAAAGGCATTGACTGCTAGTACGCATGTACTTGCCTCAACGACGGAGTGCAAGGTGTCATTCCAGAGCATTACAATCAATAGAAAACGAGATTTTTCCTCTAACACTCTCGTCCAACCGCTTCTTGTTGACAACCAACCTCAGTCCCTCCAAGGTGAAGCTCAACTAAAAGCATTGGAATCCTAGAGAACATGTTATGAGGTGGGTGACTAACTTACCATGCAACTGTTTTGGTCGATCATGATGATTAGCCAACTTTGGTAACCTATATAAATTTCACATGTTGAAACATAGCAAATAATGGTGCTTTAAGCATCTACCGAATATACTCATCAACTTACATGCTGGGTTTATATTTTTAATCTGATTCTATGATGGGTTATTTTATAGTGCTCAAAGTGACAACTGAACAATCTAAACATAATAACAGAAATCCTGCGGAAGGCACCATAACTTGGAGTTAGCGAAATAAATACTTACTGGACAGCTAGTGGAAACCCCCTCCACCCCTTCTTCCTCATAGCCCTCCTTCTCTCTTCCTCCTCTCACCCGGCTGAAGCAAAGGGAATAAAAGGATCAACTGGGAGTATACTTGTCACCATGGCCTGCCAAAGGGGAAGGGCATGGGGTAGGCTCCGTAGTGAGCTGGTCTAGGAGAAGTTGCAACGCCCAGCTGTGGCGGCACGGGATTCACGTGGGGAGCCAAGAGTGGAGACGGCACAACAGGGGCTGCCTGCCAGAAGTACCCTGGGGGCTGTACCCAAGCTGGAAGCAGCTGGGAAGTACCCACTTGATGATACTGTCCCAGGACTGGTCGGTAAGCTGGAACAGCCATAGGAGGACGAAGGGCTGAAGGTGTCGGTTGTGGCACCGTGTCTGGTTTACTAAACGACACAGCAGTCGGCGTGGCAGAGACTCCAGGCTGAGCTGGGGTAGAAGAAGCTGCAACACCCGTGTGTGGCAGTGCAGGAGCTGCGGGAGTCGGAGATGGAGTTGGCACAGCAGGAGTCGCCTGCAAGAAGAACCCCGGGGGTGGTCTCCAAGTTTGGTGCAACTGAGAAGTAGGAGCGGTCATGTGGACGGACCCCTGCGAGGGTGTAGCTAAGGCGTATGCATGCACTTGCTCCCACTTGATGATGCTACCAGGGTTCTCTTTGCACACTCTCTCCATGTGGCCTAATTGGCCACAACGGCTGCAGGAACCTATATAGGTGCACTCAGCAGCACAGTGTCCAACAACACCGCACTTGAAGCAGATCATGCCCTGCCCTTGGTTTGGTCGGTAAGCTGGGACCGCCATAGGAGGACAAGGCACAGATGTGGTCGGTTGCGCCATGCCTTCTCTACCCACTCCCACAGCCGTTGGCATGGCGCAGACTCCGGAATGAGCTTGGATAGAAGAAGGTCCACCACCCGTCCTTGGCGGTGCAGGAGCCATGGGAGGAGCTGGAGCTGGAGATGGCACACCAGGGGTCACCTTCTGGGAGCGCTCTGAGGGTGATGAGCAAGTTGGGTGCAATTGAGAAGTAGAGCTCGTTACGTGAACAGACCTCGGCAAGGATGTGGCTAAGTCTTGTGCATGCGCAGGCATCCACTTGACAATGCTGTTAGGGTTCTCTGTGCACACTCGGTCCTTGTGGCCAGGTCTCCCACAATTGTGGCAGCCACCGTTAAAGGTGCACTCTGCAGCACGGTGTCCCTCACCACACCTATAGCAGATCAAGCCCTGCCCAGGGACTGCTACTTGCCCTATCCTTGGTTGCTTGAGCTTGGTCTGTTCTGTGCTATTACCTCCCTTGGACTTCTTGGAAGCAGTTTGCTTAGTAAACCCGCTTCCCCCAGAGTTACTCCTCTTCTTCAGTCTCCTTGTTGGTTTGGGCACATTGTTTGTCTGCATTTCTCGAGATTGCTTAACTTCATATTTCTTAACCGCATTGCTGTTAGCACCACTTTGAAGATCAGACAAAATATTCTGCACTTCAGGGTTGGTATCTTGAGTCATGTCTGAAGAACTTGAAACTATGTTCTTTGACTTATCCAAATCAACCTTATTGCCACTTGATGCACTGCTTATGTATGGTGACTGTGCTAATGGTGGTTCTCCAGCCACAAGGCTTTTCCAGAGCCAAACACTCTTTGCTGCAACAGTAAGGGTTTGAGACACATTTGGAGGTTGTGCCAATAAAATATTGTACCGCCTCATTTTAAGTTTATGAATGGCATTAGAGAAGTCCCGGTCACCGGAGATAAGCAGATAATTTGCTGGTGGAGGATTGTCAATAGCCCAGAACAGCATGTCAACCAAGATCTTCTTATCACTTGCATCTTTAATGCCTGCATTCGCTAGGAAACAAGAAAAAATGAGAACATGTGCTTGAATATAAAGCATGCTAGGCATGTAACTCGAAATGCAATAAAATCAAAGCAGAGCTTTTGCCAGCTCCAATAATAATATATGAGATACATACCTATATAGTGATAACTTAGGTCATTCTTTGAACCGGAATTGGTCCTATGATACAACTATTGATGTGACACCCTTAACTAAGGGTACTAGTCATGGTATCATTAGAGGGCTGTGCCCAAACTTTATCCCTGGTGGGGTGGGGTGTTTGCAATATGCAGATGACACACTTTTATTCTTAGAGAATGATACTAAAGTAGCTATCCTTTTGAAATGGATTCTCACCTGGTTTTGAACAGATTTCAGGAATGAGAATTAATTACCATAAAAATGAGCTGATCCCTATTAATATGGAAACTGTACAAGTCCAACCTTTCATTGACATTTTCCAATGTGTGATTGGCAATTTCCCTGTGAAGTATCTAGGGATCCCTCTTCACTTTGATAAACTCGGGAGAGAGGATTTGCAACCTCTGATAGAGAGCATCTTAAGTAGGATAACTGGCTGGAGAGGAAAGTTGCTTTCCTATGCAGCAAAGTAATTTTTGATTCAAGCTTGCTTATCAAGCATTCCTATATACCTTTTATCCTTCTTTAAATTCCCAATGTGGGCCTTGAAGTTATTATACACTCATCTGGCCAACTTTTTCTGGAATGATGAAGAAGGTAACCACAAGATCCATTTAGCCAACTGGCAGTCAGTTGGCATGAAAAAAAGACTTTGGAGGTATGAGGATTCCAAATCTCCAAGATCTGAATTTATGCCTGATAGGATTATGGGTGAAAAGGTATATACAAGGAGAGGGAGCCCTCTGGAAAAAAATCATTGATGCTAAATATAATACTAAGAGTCCCAATATTTTCTGCTGTCATGATGTACACCCATCTACTTTCTGGAAAGGAGTGATGAAGGGCAGTTGAGATAGGATATAGGTGGCATGTAGGTGATGGCAAAGCCATTAAGTTCTGGGAAGACATTTGGTTTGGCAATTCTTCTCTAGCCACTCAATTCTGGAAGATTTATATAGTGTCTAATCAACAAAGCAAACTAAAACCATTTCTGATCTCTGGGATGGTTTGCAGCTTAGATGTGATTTTAGAAGAACCTTTACTGAACCCATGATGGTGCAATGGCAGGAACTCCAAGTTATTGCTAGGAGTATAGTTTACATAGACTCTGAAGATCAATTGATTTGGCAATATGAGTCGAAGGGGGTTTACTCTTCTAGTTCCCTGTATTCTCTAGTTAACTTCAGAGGGGTGACATAGATATATCTCCCTGCTGTGTGGAACCTGAAAATCCCACCTAGAATTTAGGTCTTCCTTTGGCTTTTCTCTCAAAATAAAATTATGACTAGACATAACTTGAGAGTCAGAGGTATTCCAAAGCCTATAGAATGTAATTTTTGCAAAGAAATAGAATCTGTCAAACACCTTTTCTTCGAATGCATCGTCACTAAACTGCTGTGGGAGGATGTTTGTGAGGTTTTTGGTGTTTCAGTTTACTAACTTTGAATCCATTGCTTCAAAATGGCTGGCAAATAAAAAGTACTTACATTTTAATGTAGTCACTTTTGCTGTTCTTTGGAGTTTTTGGAAAAAAAGAAATAGTTTAGTATTTAATAAGACTACCTGGATAAACATGAAACAGGTGTGGCACCTGGTTCTTCTCTACTTGAGGAATTGGAAGATTCCTTCCAAGGACCTGGAAGGAGGGGAGATCATGCAGTTCATGGACAGGATGATGCACAAGCTCAGAAAAATCCTGGCGCTCCCAGCAAACTAAACTGCACTGGCTTCGAGTGGATTTCTACTTGGAAGTCCACAGCTACTTCAAGTCATGGTGGGCACGCGTCGCTGGAGTACCTGAAGGGGCACCCTGAAGGAAGATGAATCTACCCGCATGGTGTTTTAGCTTCTGCCTGCATCTCTTTGCAACATCCTAACTGTATTGCGTACCACTCTCTTTTACGTTGAGTAGCTCTTCTGGTTTCGCGTGATTTTATAACTTAGCCACGGCCTCTTGGAGAAGGTTGTAAGCTTTTGTCCTTGGTTGGATCTGTCGTGTCAGGCAGACCTGAATGCTATAGGTGATCTCTAGCTTTAGTTTCCTTTCTATCTGTGTGCGTGGGAGGTGTAAACTTGCGGGTTTCATTAATATAATGGATTCAGGGAGAGATCCCTTTTGATCTAAAAGAAAAACCTATTGATGTGGCAAAGGGAAATGATAACTGATCACCAAATCTCACTAGCTACTTGTTATAATGAAATGAAGAAATAAGTTATCAACCCTCTCTTATTTTGATGTCTGGATAAACCCTAAGGAAAATATAACGAAGACCAATATTAAGAATCCTTGAGTCGGAATGGTCTTTGCATCCTCTACAGTGGATCGTTCATTACAAAGAAGGCAAGTGTGTTACTGTTTCTTATTTTGGAGGTTAATAAAGTGTGTCACTCCCACGGGTCACACATTGTTTAGCCTGCTTAGGTAAGCTTGAGCCGGGTTGTGAAGTCCGAGCCGCGTGTTGGAACTTCTGCATGCGTGAATCTAAGAACATTATTTCGTAATAAATTAAGCGCACCTATATATTCACTAAAAGAAGAAAGCACAAGCCTGAAATCCATTAGACAAAGCACACCCCTAAAGCAGGAAATTCATAGACTCTTAAGATTCCACTCTTATCGTCCAACAATTACGCCAGATCCATCAATCATAGTCACACAGAAGCATATATCTGAACCAAATAGCGTAGAAACCAGGTCGTCAGACTCCAGGCGCAATCCACGTGCACTTGCGAGAGGTAGACCGTTGACCAAGTGACAAGATTAGGGACCAAAGCAGAGTCATGGGCTTAATGAGGATGGGGGTTCCGTACCGGCGGGGACGTGGTTGAGGGAGACGCCGGTGCTGGAGAGGGCGTGCTGCACGTTGTGGGGGATCTGGTGGGTGTCTCCGTACGCGGAGACGGAGATGGCGCCTCTGTAACCGGCGGTGGCGAGGGCGGAGCTCATGTTCTGGACGATGAGCTGAGGGTCGCAGCTGCGAGGGACGCAGCAATTCTCGATGTCCCACCACACCGACGTCTTCGCCGCCGCGTAATCCCCCATCGCCGGCCGCCGCTGCGCCCCACCCTGGGATTTCGGCCGCGGAGAGGTGCGTGAGTCTTCGGGGCGTGTACGGGGCGTTTGTGAATTGCGAACCGAATTGCGGCGGCGGCAGCGTCCTTGACGTGGACTCGCAAGGACGATACGCGATACGGCTGCTGACAAGACAACACGTCGGATAGGTTTGAAGATAGAAATCGCCACCCTCGCATAGATAGGCAATACTCACACTCTTGTTCCGATGGACCACAATAAAGAGCAAAACAATGGCGTAATTTATTTATATATATATATAAGAAAATATTATTTTTTTCAGTATAGTAGTACTAAACAACCGTATAAAAACATCACACGCGTGCCAAACCCTAGCCATCACTCCGATCTTCTGATCTCATCACCCGGGCTCCGACATACACTTTTACGTCACAATAACCATGCTCCGACTTCTCCATCGAAACGCCAAGTCTTTCTCATGTGCCAAGTTTGTGAGATTAATAGATCATGTATTGGAGGTGGTTGGTCTTGTTATAAGGTGTGTATTTAGGGTTTTCTTCGCCTTTCTCTCGTTCGAGCTTTCGAGTCTCTGCATTGCACGTCTCGGTGGCTTATGCCTTATGACAAAGTTTGGGCGACGCCTCAAACGCCATGCTACAACCGATTTTATATGCTCACCTCTGAGGATGAAATTCCACTGTGGTAATTAGCATGGGTCGAGTCTTGTATATCATTTGTGTCTAGTTAGTGTATATAGGTTTACTAGTGAAGAATGTCCTCAAGAACTTGTGCGCGTGCACAATATTAGCCCTTTGATATCTGAGTTGAAATGTTGGATGTATAAGAGTATTCGTGTTTAGTGTGGAGGTGGTTGTTCTTTCACCTTGCTCATGATTTTTTTTTTGCTTGATGTGGTTCATAGAAACCTCATGCGCATTGTTGTATCGTTGTAGGCTAACATAAAATGTCATAATAATCGCATATGCTACAATATGGTAGGGAAGACAAGACGATTTTCTCTGCTGAGCTTGATGGCTAAAGTGTATTTCCACGACGCTTTGGCTATCTTAGAACTTAGCTATCCACATCAAAATATGTTTCCTTACAGTTATGGATTACACCGGGGTATATAAAACAATGGTGTATTGTGGCATCCCGCAAAACCACTACTAGAAAATCGCGTTGTTTTTGTGCATTGCATCATCATGGTTGCATGCTCATGTCATCATGCCACATTGCATTTGAGCATTGTCATCATGTTGCATTTGCTTGCATACAACTATTTGCGGAAAAACCTGTTCTTGTTTTCTAAACGCCCCGTCTATGTTCCAAACGCAAAACCCGGGTCTCCGGATTATTTTGTTTTGTCTGCTATCGGTTTGCAAAAGCCATGTTTTAAACAAATAAAATATTTAATTATTTTAGTGGGGGCAGCCAAACCGGACCGATCCAACCCAGTCGGCCACCCCCAGAATAAAACGGTCCACCTAAACCTATTCCCACCCAATCCTAGTCTACCCACCAACCACAGCACGCCACCTCACCTTCCCTCCACCTCATCACACCCACCGCCACATTATCAATCCTTGATCCACCCCTCTCCCTTTGGGCCCACCTCCCCTGCCCTACCCAGCAGCCCCACACCACTCCACTCCCACCCTGCTGGCCCACCGCCCCAGCCCTGTCTTTTTTCCCCTGGACCCGCTCCCCCTGGCCCCACCCCAACACAAACACCCGCAGCCTCTCTCCCTCCCTCACCCACCACCAGCCTCACCCGCCGCCTGGCCCACCCGGCCCCGCGCGACCCACCTCCTCCCTCGCGCCCCCTCTCCCTCACCGCGTCTTCCCCAGGCGCCGAGGCCGCCTCCTCCGCTCGGCGCGCGCCTCCCCTCTACAAGCTCCTCGCCCGCCCCCTTCTTCCTCTCTCCGGCCGGCCGCCGCCGCCGCCCCTCAACCTCCCGTCGCCGTTCCGCCACCGGCCGCCTCCCGCCGCCGGCGCGCCTCCGCCACCGACGTCCCCTCCTTCTCTCTTCCTCCTCCGACCGCGCCCCGCTCCCCTCGTCCTTCCTCCGCCGCCGCTCTCCTCCGCGACCACGGCCTCCTCACCGGCGCCCCTCCACCGCCGTCGGCCTCCTCCGTTCGTCCCCGACCCGAGCTCCCCACCGTCCTCGCGTTCCCGGCCGCCGTCGGGCCCGCCTCTCCCCTCGCCCTCCACCCGCCGGCCGCTCTGGCCGCCTCCCCGCCTTCCTCTGCGAGATCCGCCGTAGCGCAGCCTCCCGCCTCGGCCGCGTCGCCGACCGCCCCTCCGTCGGCCCCCTCGACAGCGCCTCCCGCTAGAGCCCCTGCCGCCCGAGCCCGTTGCCCTCCGCTCCAGGTCCGCCTCCCTCGTCTCCGGCCAGGCCCCACCGCCGCGGTGCTGCTCGGTCCGCCTGCGTGCTGGCCGCCGGCGTCGCCTCGCCGAGCCTGCGTCCCCCGCTCCCCCTGGTTCTCCTCTGCGCGTCAGGCCCCGCACGAGCCATGCCTCTGTGCCTGCTCGGTGTGTGTACCATGTACGACTTATGAAGGACTCATGGCGATGGCTGATGTGATGAGGATAAGCATCGGGTTAGTATTGTTGCGGCTCAGGTACGACAAATCGACACCGGCATCGATGACACCCTCGACCACCAGATGCGAAACCCAGTTCTCCCGGAGCTCGAACGCCAACCCGGAACCGAAGTCCACGGAACGCCGAGGTCCCCTCCACGGGACGCCAAGACCCGTTCCCGGAGGCGAAATCCGAACGTGAAGACCACCAAGCTCTCCTTCCTGGAGGCGTAGAAACAAGATCGTCAACATGGACTCGAAGACCCGGATTCCGAAGCCCGTTCCTGGATCCGATGGCCGGACCCCGAAGACTGATCCCGACGAGACCCGACGCCACACCAAGTCCTTCTTCCCGGAACGCCAAGCTCTTCATCTTGTATCCGACCTTCGAAGACCGACCCCGACAAGATCTACTTCCCAGATCCGAAGACCCTAGATCCCGGAGTCCGAACCTCGTTTCCGTCGAACCCTAAACCCTGAGACCGAACCCCGAACCCCGGAACCCCAAGTTCGCCGAACCCTAATGTGTGACCCTGATCCGAGCCCCTATTTTTATAAATGCCATCTATATAATTTGTTGCATATTAAATTGAGCATGCTCGCATACATCTCATGTGGGTTGGGGGCCTTATGCCGATTCACCTCATAATTAATATGGGGCCCATATGCGGGCAAATCTAGTCTAATGTTGGCCTCATTTAAATTTGTGTAGCGAACCGGTGATATAATTTTGCCTTGTTAAGACAACATTTAATTTGCGGGGTAGATAAACAACTTGAACCGTTTAATTAATTGTCGGGACCTCGGTTCCGCTTAATCTTGCCTAATCGCATCGCACCTTTGCCATGTCATACATCATACATGCATCATGCCCGATCTTCTGTCGTAGTATTAAATATTGCATCCGGTGTTTCTTCTAGTGTTTTGCTTCTTTGCGGATAAGGCCGTTGAGTTGATGTGAGCTTCGCCCCGATCTTCGGATGAAACTTCGGCAATGTTTTCAGGCGAGAATCTCCCCCTTTCTACCTATCTTATTTTTATAGTATTTATTCCCTCCTGTTGATCTATTGCTATCTGTGTTGCGTTGCTCTAGCTTCCGTACCCGTGATATCCCTTGCCGCCTTATATTGCCTTGGACACCTCCTATTACCTGTTGTTTGGTAGATAGTTAGACCTGCGCGTCGTAGTCGCTTGCTCAAGTGCTGTCGCGTGTCGTCAAGTACCACAGTTGTTGGAGTGATGCCGCCTGTTCAATGTTAGAGATGATCCTGGCTTTAATTATCGCTCACTTTAATTATTGTTTAATAACTAAAATTGAAGTAGGTAAGCAGAGGCACAGGTGGGCAATAGATGTTATTTGGTTGTTAACCGTCCACTTGTGTCCCGTAGGACCCCGAGTACTTGATACCTGTTCCTTGAATATTCGCGCTATCCACATACGGGGGAATTATGGGACCCCCCTGAGCCAGAGCTTGATTCATTCTTATTTCTTGGGGCCACAAACTAGTTTGAGGTTTTATTTACGATCCTGTACTTATGCCATGCTTTACTGCTTTATTTACGATTGTGCGAGGAGCACACTGTACTGTTTAGGTAAGCGGAGTGTTTTCGCGGTATCGACAAGCCCAGTTTTGGGTTCCCAGTCGTTTACAGCCATTGACGCAAACCTTGGGTCCGTCTCGGAGTCAGCTAACTTCGTTGCGGGTGTACTCCAAGGGGTGGTCCCCTGAAATATTTCTGAATCCTGTGATTGCTTTGTCGTGAAGGCCTCGTTGGGTTTTGATTTGGTTTTTCCAAGGTTAATCGAGTGTGTGTTGCTATTTGTGCACCCCTGCAGGGTAAAACTTTCTGAAAGCCGTGTCCGCGGTTATGGACGACTTGGAGCACAGTATCTCGATCATAGACAACTATAACTAAAGTAGTGCTATAAATTTGACTTTATAATGACTAGTAATCAGCTTCACTATAATGGAATGGCTAAATAAAACTGCCAACCAGTGCTTGTTTGGGTTGTCGCTTGCGACCATTGTACCTGACTAGTAAGTATTGCAACTACAACGGAATGGCTAAATAAAAGTACCAACAACTGCTGGGTTTTGGGTTATCTCATGCTATTTGTATCTGACTAGTAAGTGTTGCAACTACAACGGAATGGTTAACTAAAAGTGCCCACTGCTTATTTTATCAGGATGACTATCTATACTTGACTAGTAATTGCTGCAACGATAACTGAATAAATAAAACTGCCAACTGTGTGAGTTCCTCGGTTGACTTCCTCGTTTGGTCTCGAGGGGGAAACACCAGGAAGGGTTTGTTTGCTGGTAGCATCAGGTTGGTTTCGAATAGGCCTTTCTTATCTCTCTCTGATAGCCGCCAGTTGTATCGAGTCTCTATAGGTTGTTTAGTGCATGCTGCGCTGCCGCGTCAGTCCACCATACCTATGTAGGCGAGGACCGCCGAATTCTAGTCTCGCCGTGTACTGGCCTCAGTACTGACCGCTCCTCTTTTTCCTTTGCCCTTTGTCGGCACCCCTTTTGTTTAAGTAGGTTTTGAGATCGACGTCGTTAGCAGGGTTACCCTTCCGGCTTGGCCTGGGCAGGGTTATGGACGTCATTGGTTATTCTTCAGGGCTCTTAGCCCCATTTGCATCTTGTCCGTAGTCGGACGCTCTATCATTTTCAAGGTGATTTGGATCTTTGTATATTATCTCTGTATTCTTGACTCATTGAGTCGCTGTTATATATATCTGTTCTGTGGATCCCATCGAGGACTGTTGTGTAATGTTATTACTTCGTTTTCCACCCGCACGCAAGTGCCTGGTGGGCACCTTTGAATCGTTTCTATGCGGGTTTGGCGGGAATCGCTAAAACTTGCATAGGGCCGATTCTAAGGGTGTTACAGAGTGGTATGAGAGCTCAGCAGTTGCAATACCCCACAAGTCCAGCCTGTAGGATAACCTAGCTAAGGGCCGAAGTAGAGTGTCAAAACTATTTTTGAAAAATCGGTTGGATAATTCTGATTAGGTCTGATTTTACTCCTTACCCCTCTGCTATTCTCCTCTTACCTCTACGTGTTTTGAATCCGCTCTTTTCTCTTTCTTCGAGTCCAGGAATTCTCGTGGTTGGGTTTCCGTCGTACCTTCAGGGTTTCGCTTCCTCCTTTGGTAACGGTGTTGCTACATCTGGTCTTCATGCTATCTGAGGAATCCTTCGTCTGGTGGACTTCTCTTTGTTCCTTCTCGTGCCTTCCGGTGTTTACCGATGCGACGACATCATCTACGCCAGATCCGATGCAGAGTCTGCATCACTCCTTTGTTTCTGAACCTCGTTTGTCGAGATCTTTAGTCTGAATTCCGAGAGTTGGTTGCATAATTCGCCTATTCGTGTGCAGAGTAATGGTTTGGGTGCGCGATGGACTGATCACCATCCGACTACTCTTATCATTCGCTCTTGTACATCGAATCAGTGGATCCAGCAATTTTACTCCGTCCACGGAAGCTAGAGGTGGCTTTATTTGTTGATACCTCTACCTTCGACCTTTTGTTTCCGGAGTGTTCTCTCGACGATCACGGACAACGACCTCTTGTTAGTGGTGTCACGAGGATCTACACGATGCGCGAAGGATCAGATCGTCGGCCTTCTTCCCGGTACCATGAGGAGGATCTCGAGGGCGAGATCCATTGTTAGTGGTGTCGAATTGTGGCATCCCGCAAAACCACTACTAGAAAATCGCGTTGTTTTTGTGCATTGCATCATCATGGTCGCATGCTCATGTCATCATGCCACATTGCATTTGAGCATCGTCATCATGTTGCATTTGCTTGCATACAACTATTTGCGGAAAAACCTGTTCTTGTTTTCTAAACGCCCCGTCTATGTTCCAAACGCAAAACCCGGGTCTCCGGATTATTTTGTTTTGTCTGCTATCGGTTTGCAAAAGCCATGTTTTAAACAAATAAAATATTTAATTATTTTAGTGGGGGCAGCCAAACCGGGCCGATCCGACCCAGTCGGCCACCCCCAGAATAAAACGGTCCACCTAAACCTATTCCCACCCAATCCTAGTCTACCCACCAACCACAGCACGCCACCTCACCTTCCCTCCACCTCATCACACCCACCGCCACATCATCAATCCTTGATCCACCCCTCTCCCTTTGGGCCCACCTCCCCTGCCCTACCCAGCAGCCCCACACCACTCCACTCCCACCCTGCTGGCCCACCGCCCCAGCCCTGTCTTTTTCCCCCTGGACCCGCTCCCCCTGGCCCCACCCCAACACACACACCCGCAGCCTCTCTCCCTCCCTCACCCACCACCAGCCTCACCCGCCGCCTGGCCCACCCGGCCCCGCGCGACCCACCTCCTCCCTCGCGCCCCCTCTCCCTCACCGCGTCTTCCCCAGGCGCCGAGGCCGCCTCCTCCGCTCGGCACGCGCCTCCCCTCTGCAAGCTCCTCGCCCGCCCCCTTCTTCCTCTCTCCGGCCGGCCGCCGCCGCCCCTCAACCTCCCGTCGCCGTTCCGCCACCGGCCGCCTCCCGCCGCCGGCGCGCCTCCGCCACCGGCGTCCCCTCCTTCTCTCTTCCTCCTCCGACCGCGCCCCGCTCCCCTCGTCCTTCCTCCGCCGCCGCTCTCCTCCGCGACCACGGCCTCCTCACCGGCGCCCCTCCACCGCCGCCGGCCTCCTCCGTTCGTCCCCGACCCGAGCTCCCCGCCGTCCTCGCGTTCCCGGCCGCCGTCGGGCCCGCCTCTCCCCTCGCCCTCCACCCGTCGGCCGCTCTGGCCGCCTCCCCGCCTTCCTCTGCGAGATCCGCCGTAGCGCAGCCTCCCGCCTCGGCCGCGTCGCCGACCGCCCCTCCGTCGGCCCCCTCGACAGCGCCTCCCGCCAGAGCCCCTGCCGCCCGAGCCCGTTGCCCTCCGCTCCAGGTCCGCCTCCCTCGTCTCCGGCCAGGCCCCACCGCCGCGGTGCTGCTCGGTTCGCCTGCGTGCTGGCCGCCGGCGTCGCCTCGCCGAGCCTGCGTCCCCCGCTCCCCCTGGTTCTCCTCTGCGCGTCAGGCCCCGCACGAGCCATGCCTCTGTGCCTGCTCGGTGTGTGTACCATGTACGACTTATGAAGGACTCATGGCGATGGCTGATGTGATGAGGATAAGCATCGGGTTAGTATTGTTGCGGCTCAGGTACGACAAATCGACACCGGCATCGATGACACCCTCGACCACCAGATGCGAAACCCAGTTCTCCCGGAGCTCGAACGCCAACCCGGAACCGAAGTCCACGGAACGCCGAGGTCCCCTCCACGGGACGCCAAGACCCGTTCCCGGAGGCGAAGTCCGAACGTGAAGACCACCAAGCTCTCCTTCCTGGAGGCGTAGAAACAAGATCGTCAACATGGACTCGAAGACCCGGATTCCGAAGCCCGTTCCTGGATCCGATGGCCGGACCCCGAAGACTGATCCCGACGAGACCCGACGCCACACCAAGTCCTTCTTCCCGGAACGCCAAGCTCTTCATCTTGTATCCGACCTTCGAAGACCGACCCCGTCGAACACCAAGACCCTCGGAATCGCCAAGTACTTCCTCTCGGATTCCAAGACGCCGAGACCCGGAACACCAAGATCTCCGTCGTGGAACGACACGACCCGACGACCGCGGACCCGACAAGATCTTCTCGACGACAAGATCGACCGCTTGGAACCAAGATCTCCGGCACGTCACGACAAGTTCTCCTTCCCGGAAGCATTGACACTCGCACGACAAGATCTACTTCCCAGATCCGAAGACCCTAGATCCCGGAGTCCGAACCTCGTTTCCGTCGAACCCTGAACCCTGAGACCGAACCCCGAACCCCGGAACCCCAAGTTCGCCGAACCCTAATGTGTGACCCTGATCCGAGCCCCTATTTTTATAAATGCCATCTATATAATTTGTTGCATATTAAATTGAGCATGCTCGCATACATCTCATGTGGGTTGGGGGCCTTATGCCGATTCACCTCATAATTAATATGGGGCCCATATGCGGGCAAATCTAGTCTAATGTTGGCCTCATTTAAATTTGTGTAGCGAACCGGTGATATAATTTTGCCTTGTTAAGACAACATTTAATTTGCGGGGTAGATAAACAACTTGAACCGTTTAATTAATTGTCGGGACCTCGGTTCCGCTTAATCTTGCCTAATCGCATCGCACCTTTGCCATGTCATACATCATACATGCATCATGCCCGATCTTCTGTCGTAGTATTAAATATTGCATCCGGTGTTTCTTCTAGTGTTTTGCTTCTTTGCGGATAAGGCCGTTGAGTTGATGTGAGCTTCGCCCCGATCTTCGGATGAAACTTCGGCAATGTTTTCAGGCGAGAATCTCCCCCTTTCTACCTATCTTATTTTTATAGTATTTATTCCCTCCTGTTGATCTATTGCTATCTGTGTTGCGTTGCTCTAGCTTCCGTACCCGTGATATCCCTTGCCGCCTTATATTGCCTTGGACACCTCCTATTACCTGTTGTTTGGTAGATAGTTAGACCTGCGCGTCGTAGTCGCTTGCTCAAGTGCTGTCGCGTGTCGTCAAGTACCACAGTTGTTGGAGTGATGCCGCCTGTTCAATGTTAGAGATGATCCTGGCTTTAATTATCGCTCACTTTAATTATTGTTTAATAACTAAAATTGAAGTAGGTAAGCAGAGGCACAGGTGGGCAATAGATGTTATTTGGTTGTTAACCGTCCACTTGTGTCCCGTAGGACCCCGAGTACTTGATACCTGTTCCTTGAATATTCGCGCTATCCACATACGGGGGAATTATGGGACCCCCCTGAGCCAGAGCTTGATTCATTCTTATTTCTTGGGGCCACAAACTAGTTTGAGGTTTTATTTACGATCCTGTACTTATGCCATGCTTTACTGCTTTATTTACGATTGTGCGAGGAGCACACTGTACTGTTTAGGTAAGCGGAGTGTTTTCGCGGTATCGACAAGCCCAGTTTTGGGTTCCCAGTCGTTTACAGCCATTGACGCAAACCTTGGGTCCGTCTCGGAGTCAGCTAACTTCGTTGCGGGTGTACTCCAAGGGGTGGCCCCCTGAAATATTTCTGAATCCTGTGATTGCTTTGTCGTGAAGGCCTCGTTGGGTTTTGATTTGGTTTTTCCGAGGTTAATCGAGTGTGTGTTGCTATTTGTGCACCCCTGCAGGGTAAAACTTTCTGAAAGTCGTGTCCGCGGTTATGGACGACTTGGAGCACAGTATCTCGATCATAGACAACTATAACTAAAGTAGTGCTATAAATTTGACTTTATAATGACTAGTAATCAGCTTCACTATAATGGAATGGCTAAATAAAACTGCCAACCAGTGCTTGTTTGGGTTGTCGCTTGCGACCATTGTACCTGACTAGTAAGTATTACAACTACAACGGAATGGCTAAATAAAAGTACCAACAACTGCTGGGTTTTGGGTTATCTCATGCTATTTGTATCTGACTAGTAAGTGTTGCAACTACAACGGAATGGTTAACTAAAAGTGCCCACTGCTTATTTTATCAGGATGACTATCTATACTTGACTAGTAATTGCTGCAACGATAACTGAATAAATAAAACTGCCAACTGTGTGAGTTCCTCGGTTGACTTCCTCGTTTGGTCTCGAGGGGGAAACACCAGGAAGGGTTTGTTTGCTGGTAGCATCAGGTTGGTTTCGAATAGGCCTTTCTTATCTCTCTCTGATAGCCGCCAGTTGTATCGAGTCTCTATAGGTTGTTTAGTGCATGCTGCGCTGCCGCGTCAGTCCACCATACCTATGTAGGCGAGGACCGCCGAATTCTAGTCTCGCCGTGTACTGGCCTCAGTACTGACCGCTCCTCTTTTTTCTTTGCCCTTTGTCGGCACCCCTTTTGTTTAAGCAGGTTTTGAGATCGACGTCGTTAGCAGGGTTACCCTTCCGGCTTGGCCTGGGCAGGGTTATGGATGCCATTGGTTATTCTTCAGGGCTCTTAGCCCCATTTGCATCTTGTCCGTAGTCGGACGCTCTATCATTTTCAAGGTGATTTGGATCTTTGTATATTATCTCTGTATTCTTGACTCATTGAGTCGCTGTTATATATATCTGTTCTGTGGATCCCATCGAGGACTATTGTGTAATGTTATTACTTCGTTTTCCACCCGCACGCAAGTGCCTGGTGGGCACCTTTGAATCGTTTCTATGCGGGTTTGGCGGAAATCGCTAAAACTTGCATAGGGCCGATTCTGAGGGTGTTACATGTATATAAGTGTCATGGTAGGTATAACCTTTCCTAGCACAAATATGAAGGATGGCACATATTAAAATATATAATTTTTCTTTTGTTTCATGTCAATCGGATCTAAAGTTTCATTCACTTCTTATATTTTTACTAATTTCACTTTGCATCTAAATTTCAAAGAAAAAGGATTTGAGCCTCTCGTCGTTTAGCAGACCTATATCTACAAAAATAATCAATACTCGCAGTCCCTATAACCTTTGACTTATTATTGTTATAGTGATTTATAGCAAGAGTAGGATCTCACCACAATACCGTCCTGGTCGCTTACTGCCTAGCACCCCCGGTGCTCTGAACTCGCCGTTAGAACCCTCGATGTACACATCGACAATACCACGACATGTGGGTCACTGAAAGTGCATCTAGGACCCTGGTGGGGGTGATTTATGACAAAGAAATTTTCTCGTATAAGAAATCATTTATCACATAGAAGGATTGGCACGAGAACGTTCATCTATGTGGCATTCATTTATCACATAGA
This sequence comes from Avena sativa, assembly GCA_916181665.1. Lineage (NCBI taxonomy): Eukaryota > Viridiplantae > Streptophyta > Magnoliopsida > Poales > Poaceae > Avena > Avena sativa. Next base: position 387,124,382 of record OV702284.1, read on the forward strand.
AGTAATTATTGCTAATTGTTATTACACTTAAGGATTCATTTTTTTTTGCTGTCATATTTGTGCATGTGACTACATTATGCAATTTTACTAATGTTAATGTCAACACTGAAATCATCCTTCTCTTTAAATTTTAGAACCTGGTTCATGATAATGACAAGAAGTGGGAGTTATTTTGGCTCGTCTTTTGACGAATTCAATCTCTTTCTAGATGAAGCTGCATAATATCTGGAACATCTAGAGCAGCGTCCTGCTTTCCACCAGTTTTCTGATGTTGATGCAATTCTAGTCATTGATGAGCAGTTAAGTGGGACAATGCAAACCTACAAGCAACGGTATCGAGCTACCCTCACTTTTGCCGCCACGATAAAAGAAAGCGGGAAAGTGAAGTAACTTGAGGTTAATTTGACATACAGCTGGAGTAAACTAGGCTCTGTAGCGTAGCACGGCGGGTTACTAGTATAATAAAATAATCTGGGTAGAGTTCCTAGTGAGTACTGGCTTGGGGCTTCACCTAAATATGCAAGATTCACAAAATAACCTTCAATGGCCTAGCTACTAAATATAGAATGATAACAAGACTTTTAACTAATCACATCACCAGTACTTTAGCAATTGATCATGTGAGAGTGGTCTTGTGAGCGTTTGCATGGGCATACCCAGATCATGTGTTGTTCACATTCAGTAAGTTGATTAAATAATCTCCTAGCCATCGATGGAAAGATAACAGGAATATGTGTTCGGAGACTCTAAATATGACAAAATAAAAAAGACAACCTAAGCTTATGACGATCATCCGGAATTAAACTACCACAGTTCAATGTTTGGAACTAAACTACCACAGTTCAATGTTTTCCAAACTTCTCACATCATTAGTCAATTTGGAATTAAACTACCACAGTTCAATTTTATCCAAATTCTGACAACCATTCAATTATCAAATGCATGCATGTCAAAATATAGATCATAGCTATCTGAAATAAATGAAAAGCCATGAATATCATCCATAGCTTATGACGATCATACTATAATGACACCCTTCTGTGTCCACCCACATCCACACCATGGTGTGGGGGGCATTGAAACTGGTGGAGTAACCTCCAGCCTGAAGAGGTTCATAACCAAGGTCTCCTAACATTTGAATATATGCAAAAAATGCAATTTTTTATTACAGCCGTAAGTATGAATCATAATTCATATATTTCATAAACATGAGTAATAATTTTCAACGTACAAAGAATGATTCATTAGCCACATTCTATGAACATAGATGACAAAAAAGAACTCAAGAACAACGGGCAACCTATATGATGAGTAACAAGGAGCAAATCATAAGAAAATATCTAACAGTGTCAATGGTAGTGTGCACCCATTAACTACCAATACGCATGTACTAGCCTCAACCACTGAGTGCAAGGTGTCATTCTAAATCGTTACAACTTACAATCAATATAAAATGATATTTTGCCCCTAACGCTCTTGTCCAACCCCTTGTAGTTGATCCACCTCAGCCCCTCCCAGGTGAAGCTCAGCTAAAAGCATTGAAATCCTAGAAAACATGTTATGAGGTGAGTGACCAACTTACCATGAAACTCTATTTGGGATTTATCATGAAGACCGTGCTTTTAAAGACTGTTACGCCTAAAGCAAATATTTTGGTCAATCATAATGATTAGCCAACTTTGGTAAACAATAGAAATTTCACAAGTTGAAACATAGCAAATGATGTCCCTTTAACCATCTACTGAATATACAATTCAACTTCCATGTTGGGTACATATTTTTTATCTGATTCTATAATGGGTTATTTTAGTGTGCAAAGTGACAATTGAACAATCTGAACATACATGCGGAAGCTGCCATTTCAAATCGTAACTTTGGAGTTAGGGAGACAAAAACTTCTTGAACAGCTAGTGAAAATCACCTCCACCTCTTCTTCTTCATAGCCCTCCTTTCGCCCGGCTGAAGCAAAAGGCATACAAAAGATCAACTAGGAGTATACTTGTCACCATGGCCTGCCGAAGGGGAATGGCATGTGGTAGACTCCGTAGTGAGCTGGTCTAGGAGAAGTTGCAACGCCCGACTGTGGCGACACGGGAGTCACGTGGGGAGCCAGCACAACAGGGGCTGCCTGCCAGAAGTACCCTGGGGGCTGTGTCCAAACTAGAAGCAGTTGAGAAGTACCCACTTGATGATACTGAGCCAGGACTGGTCGGTAAGCTAGAACAGCCATGGGAGGACGAAGGGATGAAGATGTCAGAATGACACAGCAGTTGGTGTGGCACAGACTCCAGACTGGGCTGGGGTAGAAGAAGCAGCAACGCCCGTATGTGGGGGCTGTGTCCACGCGGGAAGCAGCTGAGAAGTACCCACTTGATGAACTATCCCAGGACTGGTCGGTAAGCTAGAACAGACATAGGAGGATGAAGGGATAAAGATGTCGGTCAAGGCACTCTGGTTTACCCAAAGACACAGCAGTTGTCGGCTTGGCACAGACTGCAGGTTGAGCTAGGGTAGAAGAAGCTGCAACACCCGTATGTGGCAGTGCAGGAGCCGCAGGAGTCGGAGATGGAGTTGGCACAACGGGAGTCGCCTACAAGAAGCAACCCGGGGATGGTGCCCAAGTTTGGTGCAACTGAGAAGCAGGAACAGTCATGTGGACTCCCACTTAATGATGTTACCAGGGTTCTCTCTGCACACACTCCATGTGGCCTAATTGGCCACAATGGTTGCAGGCACCGATATAGCTGCACTCAGCAGCCCAGTGTCCAACAGCACCGCACTTGACGCAGATCATCCCCTGCCCTGGGCTTGGTAGGTAAGCTGGAACCCACCTGTCAATTCTGTTCGGGTTCGCGCTGCACAATAGGTCCTTGTGGCCAGGTTTGCCACAATATTGGCAGTGACCACTGAAGGTGCAAATTGCAAAGCGGTGTCTATCACCACACCTATAGCATCTCAAGCGCTTCCGCTTGGACTTCTTGGACTTCTTGGAAGCAGTTTCCTTAGTAACCCTGCCTCCTCCAGGGCTAGTCCTCTTCTGCTTTTTGCTTGCTGGTTTGGACACATTGTCTGTCTGCATTTCTCGAGGTTGCTCAACTTCATGTTTCTTATCTGCATTGCCGTTAGCACCAGTTTGAAGGTCACACAAAATATTCTGCACTTCAGGATTGGTATCTTGAGTCAAGTCTGAAGAACTTGAAACTATGTCCTTTGACTTATCCAAATCAACCTTATTGCCACTTGACGTGCTGCTTATGTATGGCGACTGTGCTAATGGTGGTTCTCCAGCGACAAGGCTTTTCCAGAGCCAGACACTATTTGCTGCAGCAGTAAGGGTTTGAGACATATTTGGGGGTTGTGCCAATAAAATATTATATCGCCTCATTTTAAGCTTATGAATAGCATTAGAGAAATCCCGATCACCGGAGATAAGCAGATAATTTGCAGGTGGAGGATTGTCAATAGCCCAGAACAGCATGTCAACCAAGATCTTCTTATCACTTGCATCTTCGGTGCCTGCATTCGCTAGTAAACAATAAAAATGAGAAGATGTGCTTACATATATATATTTTTAGACATGTAATAATATTTGAGATACATACCTAGTGGTAAGTCGAGTCATTCTTCAAACCGGAAGAGGTCTCGTACAAGTATTGATGTGACAAATGGAAATGATAACTAATCACAAAATCTCACTAGCTACTCCCTCCGTTTTAAAATATAAGATGTTTTAGGTTCTAGACATCTTTTAGTATATAGATTCATTCCAAACCCGAATAAACCTACATATTAAAATAAGTCTAGATACATTTACTTTACAAAGCTAAAACATCTTATATTTTGAAACAGAGGGAGTACTTGTTATAATGAAATGAAGAATCAGTTACTCATTAAGAGTATGTGTGGTTAATGATGGAAATGGGCAGGGTATGGGCAGGGTAGAGCAATACCATATCCATACCCGTGTAGTCAATGGGTAGAAAACTTTACCCATATCCGTACCCGCGGGTCTATAAATATTTACCCATGCCCATACCGTTGGGCACCCAACAGGTAGATCCAATAATAAACAAGTTATTCCCAATTTTACATTAATCAATATCATATTTTACAAGAAAATAAGTATCACTACTCTATAATAGGTAGACGAGTACATGACAATTATCAATGTTTAGAAATCGCAATCACATATTTTCCCCTAGGCTACTCGGACGCATAGGTTGAAACTGAAAGGACTATATCTTCCCATGATGTTTTTTTTTGGTGTTAAATGACAATCCCAACCTTGTTTTTAACTGTGCTCTTGAGTTTCAGGGGAAACGTCGTTGTTGTCTCATTGTATTGTGATGGATGCTCTCTTGTGATCTTTTGAAGACGGTGGCCTTTTTTAGTCTTCTCCTAGTTTCTTTCTGGTTGATGTTTTTAGGTCACCGTACTATTAAGAGGGGGTCCATGTTGGAGGGCTGTGGGAAATCACTTGTTTTTGCATAAACCTATATGCACCGCCACAGCCATCCCATTATTCCGTGAGAGAGAGCTTTTTCCTGTTCTGTTGGGGCCTTTTGTGTCTCACCGGAACTTCCGGTCATAGACTGGAAGTTCCGCTCAAACCTTTTTCTGCGGACTGTTCTGCAGTTTGTTCCGACGCTAGTTCCGCCCAAGTTCCGGTGGCAGTTCAGTAACCTTCTGTGTTGAAGTGTGCTATTTGCCGGAACTTGGCCGGAACTTGCTCGGAACTTTTCCTGGCAAAAGTTCTTGAGCGGAACTTCCGCCTAAAGGCCAGAACTTCCGGTCAGACTCGCTTCGCGACCCAAAAGTTCCGCCCCTGTTCCGCCCCAAGTTCCGGTGAAGGCTCAGAAAGTTTCTGTTTTGAAACATGCTATTTGCCGGAACTTGATCGGAACTTGCTCGGAAGTTCACCGGAACTTCCGGTCTGCTTTGACCGGAACTTCCGGTTGCACTTCTGGAGCGGGCGTCAACGGTCTGATGACCGTTGGAGCCAGGCTCAGGCGGAACTTCCGGCCTCTCACCGGAACTTCCGGTGAGGTCGCGGGGGCTGTAACGGTTCAGTGCGAGGGGGGCCTATTTAAGGCACCCCTCTTCTTCCTCCCACCGGCTCTCGAATTTTTCTCTCTCCTCCATTAATACCTGAGCTTCACCTCACTAGATCTCTCTCTCTCTCTCTAGCCACTCAAACGACCTGATCTTTTGAGAGGTGAGGGAGGAGACCTAGATCTACACTTCCACCAAAGAAGATTTGATTTCCCCCACCCATCCTTTGTGGATCTTGTTACTCTTGGGTTTCTTGGAACCCTAGACGGTGTAGGGCATCCTCGGAGCTGAGGCATGTGTTGTAAAGCTTCGAGGTGTCGTTGAGGGCCTCCAATTGAGTTGTGGAGCCTCCCCCTCAACCTTGGTGTAAAGGTTTCGGTTGGCGCCTTCAAGGTCACCGGTTAGTGGATTGTGAGGCCTCCTTTGTGGGGGAGCTCACCGGAGAAGAAGGTGAGGCCTTTGTGGCGCTCGGGTGACCTTGTGTGGCCCCGACACCTCTCCAACGTAGACGTAGCTCCTTGTGAGTGAACTACGGGAATTACATGTAACACCCTCAGAATCGGCCCTATGCAAGTTTTAGCGCTTCCCGCCAAACCCGCATAGAAACGATTCAAAGGTGCCCACCAGGCACTTTCGCCCGGGTGGAAAACGAAGTAATATCATTACACAATAGTCCTCGATGGAACCCACAAAACATATATCCAACAACGACTCAATGAGTCAAGAATACAAAGGTACAATACAAAGATCCAAATCACCTTTAAAACGATATAGCGTCCGAGTACGGACAAGATGCAAATTGAGCTAAGAGCCCTGAAGAATAACCACTGGCGTCCATAACCCTGCCCAGGCCAAGCCGGAAGGGTAACCCTGCTAACGACGTCGATCTCAAAACCTGCTTAAACAAAAGGGGTGCCGACAAAGGGCAAAGGAAAAAGAGAGAGCGGTCAGTACTAAGGCCAGTACACGGCGAGGCTAGAATTCGGCGGTCCTCGCCTACATAGGTATGGTGGACTGAGCGGCAGCGCAGCATGCACTAAACAACCTATAGAGACTCGATATAACTGTCGGCTACCAGAGAGGGATAAGAAAGTCCTATTCGGAACCATCTTGATACTACCACCAAACATACGCATCCTGGTGTTTCCCCCTCGAGACCAAACGAGGAAGTCAACCGAGGAACTCACGCAGTTGGCAGTTTTATTTATTCAGTTATCGTTGCAGCAATTACTAGTCAGGTATAGATAATCATCCTGATATAATAAGCAGTGGGCAATTTTAGTTAACCATTCCGTTGTAGTTGCAACTTACTAGTCAGATACAATAAGCATGAGATATCCCAAACCCAGCAGTTGTTGGTACTTTTATTTAGCCATTCCGTTGTAGTGAAGCTGATTACTAGTCACATCGGATACAAGTCAAATTATAACAGTAAACTTTAGTTATAGTTGTCTATGATCGAGAGCTGTGCTCCAAGTCGTCCATAACCGCGGACACGGCTTCTCGAAAAGATTTAACCCTGCAGGGGTGCACCAAAGTATCCACACGCACTTCGACCCTTTTTGCCAGATCAGTTAACATACACCCATCGGTATGTCGGCGGGGCCTAAGTCATGACGTTTCCCAGACCCAAAGCAAGTACATGGGGGCCACCCCACTAAGCTACCCGCAACGAAGTTGGCCGGCTCCGGAACGGACCCAGGGTTTGCGCCAGTGGCTGTAAACGACTGGGAACCCGAAAGTGTGACTAGGCTTGTCGATACCGCGAAAACACTCCGCTTACCTAAACAGTACAGGTGCTCCTCGCACAATCTTAAATAAAGCAGTAAAGCATGGCATAAGTACAGAATAGTAATAAAGCTCCAAACTACTTTGTGGCCCCCAGTTCAATACTTTGAAATCAGGTACTAATCGATGGGGGTGCCCACACACCCCACCTGTGGTTAGCGCGCTCGATCTCGGAACAGGTGTCAAGAACTCGGGGTCCTACGGGACACTAGTGGGCGGTTAACAACCAAATAACATCTATTGCCCACCTGTGCCTCTGCATTATTTACCTACTTTAATTTTAGTTATTAAACAATAATTAAAGCCATGATCATCTCCAACATTAAACATGCGGCAATACTCCAACAACTGTGGTACTTGACGACTCGCAACAACACTTGAGCAAGCGACTACGACGCGCAGGTCCAACTATCTACCAAACAACAGGTAATAGGATGTGTCCAAGGCAATATAAGGCCGCAAGGGATATCACGGGTACGGAAACTAGAGCATCGCAACACAGATAGCAATAGATCAACAGGAGGAAATAAAGACTATAAATGCAAAATAGGTAGAAGGGGAAGGGATGCTCGCCTGAAAACATTGCCGAAGGTTCATCCGAAGATCGGGTCGACACTCGCATCAACTCATCGGCCTAATCCGCGAAGAAGCAAAACACTAGAAGAAACACCGGATGTACTATTTAATACTATGGTAGAAAATCGGGCATGATGCATGTATGATGTATGACATGGCAAAGGTGCGATGCATTAAGGCAATATTAAGCGGAAACCGGGGTCCCGACATTTATTGGATGGTTCATGTTGTTTAGATACCCCGCAATTTAAATGTTGCATTAACAAGACAAAAGATAGCACCGGTTCGCTACACAAATTTAAATGAGGCCAATATAAGACTAGATTTGCCCGCATGTGGGCCCCATATTTAATTTAGGTGAATCGTCGAAACAACCCCAAACACCCCACAATATGTATGCAAGCATGATTAATTATATGCAACAAGTATGATATATCAATTTATAAAATAGAGGCTCGGGAGGGGTCACACATGTCAAAACGAAGATCTTGGGGTTCATCAAGGGGTTCGACGGGATCGGTCTTCAGGGTCTCGGCCATCGGATCGGTGAAGGAGAACTTGGCGTGCTAAGGTTCGTGTTCGACGGGAACGATCTTCGGACTCCGGGATCGGGGGTCTTGGGGTACCGGGTAGGCGATCTTGAGGTGCATCCTTGTCTTCGGAAGATCTTGTCGAACCTTGTCACCTTGCGAGCACACTGATTCTATGCAGATCTTCTCGAGGGAACAGAGACGAACAAGGCACAAGTGACCATCTGGATTCAACGAACAGATCACATACATGCTACTGCTAGAGGGTTACAAATTATCGGTCTCACCACACAATAGTGTATCCATCTAGAAGGAGCACGGGCAGCAACGGCCAAGCACAAGGAGGCCGGGGCGAGCTTGTCGGAGGGCAGCGCGGGGTAGAGACAAGGGCGAGGCTGGCGTGGCTCCGGCGAGGTTGGGCGAGCAGGGACCCACGGACGGTGGCGACCAGGGGAACTCGTGGCGGGGGAGAGGGAGGGCCCGGCGGAAGGCGCGGAGTCGAGGCAGAGGAGCCCTGGGGCGAGCTCGCCTGGCTCCCGACGGTGGCGGAGCGAGAGATCCTCCGACCGACGAGGGGGCACGCAGAACGAGGTAGGGGCCGGTGCTGTCTCGGGGAGGGAGTCGCGGGCGTGGCGGCGGAACCCGATGGGGAGCTTGCAGGTGGCGTCCATGTGGACCCTGGCGACGGAGAGAGGAAGGAACGGCGAGGCGGGCGAGGAGGAGGCGGGCCCACCACGAGGAAGGTGCTCGCGGGGCCGGCGCAGGCAAGACAGAGGCCAGGGAGGGCCGCGGCCAGGCGACGGCGGGGAAGGCGACCTGGGCAGCGGGCCTTCAGATCTTGGCAGCGGGATGGATCCTGACGCCGGCGAGGCGGGCCTCTGGCCGGAGCAGAGCGGGGGCCCGGTGTGGCGGAAGGTGGAGGTCGGCGGAGGCGAGGGCGGCTCCGGCGGGGCGAGCCTGGCGGCGGCGCGCGGGGCTCGAGAGAGGAGGGCGGGGTTGGAGGCGCCGTCACGGGGAGGACGGGCCGGTCGGGAGTGGTGGGGCCAGAGGGAGGCGTGGGACCCGAGGCGGGGCTGGGGTTGCGTGGGTCGGCTAGGTGGTTGGCATGGGCGGGAAAAGGGGTGGGGACAGGCGGCACGGGTTGGCGTGCCCAGGTGGGCGGGAGCGGGGGCTGGTGCGGGCACGGCGGGTGTGTCCGCTGGCGGGGTGGGGCCCAGGGGTGATGTGGCGCGCCGTGGTTGGCTGCAAGATTGGGCCAGGGTGAGGTGGCGACATGGGATAGGAGGGGATGAGGTGGAGGGGCTGGGTAGGAAAATAGGGTAGGGTTTTTTTGGTGGAAGAAGTCTTGGGTGTTTTTCTGGGGTAGATAGGATTTTTATCTGGAGGTGGCCGGCTAGGCTTTCGGGCCTGGCAGGCTGCCTCCCAAAAATAATTAAATATTTTATTTATTAAAAACGGGCTTTTGCAAACCGTTGGTAGAGGAAACAAAATAATCCGGAGACCCGGGTTTTGGATTTTGAAATAAAGGCGGGGTATTTAGAAAACAAAATATGTTTTTCGAAAATAGTTTCAGACAAACAAATGCATGATGATGACGATGCTCAAATGCAAGGTGGCATGATGACATGAGCATGAGGTCATGACGATGCAATGCACAAAAACAACGCAATTTTCTAGTAGTGGTTTTTGCGGGGCGCCACAATTCGACACCACTAACAATGGATCTCGTCCTCGAGATCCGCCTCATGGTACCGGAAAGAAGGTCGATGATGTGCATCTTCTCTCTTCGTGTAGATCTTCGCGACACCACTAACAAGAGGTCGTTATCCGTGATCGACGAGAGAACACTCCGGGAAACAAAGGCGAAGGTAGAGGTATCAACCAATCAATCCACCTCTAACTTCGATAGAAAGAGAGAATCGATGCATTCTCATCCACTTCAATGTACTCAAGCGAATAGAGTGAGTAGTCGGCATGGGGGCCAATCCATCACGCACCCAAACTATTACTCTGCACAATCAGTAGAAAAGCGTGCAACCATTCTCGGAATCAGACTGAAGATCTCGACAATCGAGGTTCAGAAACAAAGGAGTGATGCAGACTCTGCATCGGATCTGGCGTAGATGATGTCGTCGCGTCAGGAAGCACCGGAAGGCACAAGAAGGAACAAAGAGAAGTCCACCTGACGAAGGATTCCTCGGATAGCATGAAGACCAGATGTAGCAACACCGTTACCAAAGGAGGAAGCGAAACCCTGAAGGTACGACGGAACCCAACCACGAGAAATCCTGGACTTGAAGAAAGGTAAGAGGGTGGATTCAAAACACGCAGAGGTAAGAGGAGAATAGCAGAGGGGTAAGAAGTAAAAGCAGACCTAATCAGATCTATCCAACCGATTTTCCAAAATAGTTTTGACACTCTACTTCGGCCGTTAGCTAGGTTATCCTACAGGCTGGACTTGTGGGGTATCGTAACTGCTGAGCTCTGATACCACTCTGTAACACCCTCAGAATCGGCCCTATGCAAGTTTTAGCGCTTCCCGCCAAACCCTCATAGAAACGATTCAAAGGTGCCCACCAGGCACTTTCGCGTGGGTGGAAAACGAAGTAATATGATTACACAATAGTCCTCGACGATACCCACAAAACATATATCCAACAACGACTCAATGAGTCAAGAATACAGAGGTACAATACAAAGATCCAAATCACCTTTAAAACGATATAGCGTCTGAGTACGGACAAGATGCAAATTGAGCTAAGAGCCCTGAAGAATAACCACTGGCGTCCATAACCCTGCCCAGGCCAAGCCGGAAGGGTAACCCTGCTAACGACGTCGATCTCAAAACCTGCTTAAACAAAAGGGGTGCCGACAAAGGGCAAAGGAAAAAGAGAGAGCGGTCAGTACTGAGGCCAGTACACGGCGAGGCTAGAATTCGGCGGTCCTCGCCTACATAGGTATGGTGGACTGAGCGGCAGCGCAGCATGCACTAAACAACCTATAGAGACTCGATATAACTGTCGGGTACCAGAGAGGGATAAGAAAGTCCTATTCGGAACCATCTTGATACTACCACCAAACATACCCATCCTGGTGTTTCCCCCTCGAGACCAAACGAGGAAGTCAACCGAGGAACTCACGCAGTTGGCAGTTTTATTTATTCAGTTATCGTTGCAGCAATTACTAGTCAGGTATAGATAATCATCCTGATATAATAAGCAGTGGGCAATTTTAGTTAACCATTCCGTTGTAGTTGCAACTTACTAGTCAGATACAATAAGCATGAGATATCCCAAACCCAGCAGTTGTTGGTACTTTTATTTAGCCATTCCGTTGTAGTGAAGCTGATTACTAGTCACATCGGATACAAGTCAAATTATAACAGTAAACTTTAGTTATAGTTGTCTATGATCGAGAACTGTGCTCCAAGTCGTCCATAACCGCGGACACGGCTTCTCGAAAAGATTTAACCCTGCAGGGGTGCACCAAAGTATCCACACGCACTTCGACCCTTTTTGCCAGATCAGATAACATACACCCATCGGTATGTCGGCGGGGCCTAAGTCATGACGTTTCCCAGACCCAAAGCAAGTACATGGGGGCCACCCCCACTAAGCTACCCGCAACGAAGTTGGCCGGCTCCGGAACGGACCCAGGGTTTGCGTCAGTGGCGGTAAACGACTGGGAACCCGAAAGTGTGACTGGGCTTGTCGATACCGCGAAAACACTCCGCTTACCTAAACAGTACAGGTGCTCCTCGCACAATCTTAAATAAAGCAGTAAAGCATGGCATAAGTACAGAATAGTAATAAAGCTCCAAACTACTTTGTGGCCCCCAGTTCAATACTTTGAAATCAGGTACTAATCGATGGGGGTGCCCACACACCCCACCTGTGGTTAGCGCGCTCGATCTCGGAACAGGTGTCAAGAACTCGGGGTCCTACGGGACACTAGTGGGCGGTTAACAACCAAATAACATCTATTGCCCACCTGTGCCTCTGCATTATTTACCTACTTTAATTTTAGTTATTAAACAATAATTAAAGCCATGATCATCTCCAACATTAAACATGCGGCAATACTCCAACAACTGTGGTACTTGACGACTCGCAACAGCACTTGAGCAAGCGACTACGACGCGCAGGTCCAACTATCTACCAAACAACAGGTAATAGGATGTGTCCAAGGCAATATAAGGCCGCAAGGGATATCACGGGTACGGAAACTAGAGCATCGCAACACAGATAGCAATAGATCAACAGGAGGAAATAAAGACTATAAATGCAAAATAGGTAGAAGGGGAAGGGATGCTCGCCTGAAAACATTGCCGAAGGTTCATCCGAAGATCGGGTCGACACTCGCATCAACTCATCGGCCTAATCCGCGAAAAAGCAAAACACTAGAAGAAACACCGGATGTACTATTTAATACTATGGTAGAAAATCGGGCATGATGCATGTATGATGTATGACATGGCAAAGGTGCGATGCATTAAGGCAATATTAAGCGGAAACCGGGGTCCCGACATTTATTGGATGGTTCATGTTGTTTAGATACCCCGCAATTTAAATGTTGCATTAACAAGACAAAAGATAGCACCGGTTCGCTACACAAATTTAAATGAGGCCAATATAAGACTAGATTTGCCCGCATATGGGCCCCATATTTAATTTAGGTGAATCGTCGAAACAACCCCAAACACCCCACAATATGTATGCAAGCATGATTAATTATATGCAACAAGTATGATATATCAATTTATAAAATAGAGGCTCGGGAGGGGTCACACATGTCAAAACGAAGATCTTGGGGTTCATCAAGGGGTTCGACGGGATCGGTCTTTAGGGTCTCGGCCATCGGATCGGTGAAGGAGAACTTGGCGTGCTAAGGTTCGTGTTCGACGGGAACGATCTTCGGACTCCGGGATCGGGGGTCTTGGGGTACCGGGTAGGCGATCTTGAGGTGCATCCTTGTCTTCGGAAGATCTTGTCGAACCTTGTCACCTTGCGAGCACACTGATTCTATGCAGATCTTCTCGAGGGAATAGAGACGAACAAGGCACAAGTGACCATCTGGATTCAACGAACAGATCACATACATGCTACTGCTAGAGGGTTACAAATTATCGGTCTCACCACACAATAGTGTATCCATCTAGAAGGAGCACGGGCAGCAACAGCCAAGCACAAGGAGGCCGGGGCGAGCTTGTCGGAGGGCAGCGCGGGGTAGAGACAAGGGCGAGGCTGGCGTGGCTCCGGCGAGGTTGGGCGAGCAGGGACCCACGGACGGTGGCGACCAGGGGAACTCGTGGCGGGGGAGAGGGAGGGCCCGGCGGAAGGCGCGGAGTCGAGGCAGAGGAGCCCCGGGGCGAGCTCGCCTGGCTCCCGACGGTGGCGGAGCGAGAGATCCTCCGACCGACGAGGGGGCGCGCAGAACGAGGTAGGGGCCGGCGCTGTCTCGGGGAGGGAGTCGCGGGCGTGGCGGCGGAACCCGATGGGGAGCTTGCAGGTGGCGTCCATGTGGACCCTGGCGACGGAGAGAGGCAGGAACGGCGAGGCGGGCGAGGAGGAGGCGGGCCCACCACGAGGAAGGTGCTCGCGGGGCCGGCGCAGGCAAGACAGAGGCCAGGGAGGGCCGCGGCCAGGCGACGGCGGGGAAGGCGACCTGGGCAGCGGGCCTTCAGATCTTGGCAGCGGGATGGATCCTGACGCCGGCGAGGCGGGCCTCTGGCCGGAGCAAAGCGGGGGCCCGGTGTGGCGGAAGGTGGAGGTCGGCGGAGGCGAGGGCGGCTCCGGCGGGGCGAGCCTGGCGGCGGCGCGCGGGGCTCGAGAGAGGAGGGCGGGGTTGGAGGCGCCGTCACGGGGAGGACGGGCCGGTCGGGAGTGGTGGGGCCAAAGGGAGGCGTGGGACCCGAGGCGGGGCTGGGGTTGCGTGGGTCGGCTAGGTGGTTGGCATGGGCGGGAAAAGGGGTGGGGACAGGCGGCACGGGTTGGCGTGCCCAGGTGGGCGGGAGCGGGGGCTGGTGCGGGCGCGGCGGGTGTGTCCGCTGGCGGGGTGGGGCCCAGGGGTGACGTGGCGCGCCGTGGTTGGCTGCAAGATTGGGCCAGGGTGAGGTGGCGACATGGGATAGGAGGGGTTGAGGTGGAGGGGCTGGGTAGGAAAATAGGGTAGGGTTTTTTTGGTGGAAAAAGTCTTGGGTGTTTTTCTGGGGTAGATAGGATTTTTATCTGGAGGTGGCCGGCTAGGCTTTCGGGCCTGGCTGGCTGCCTCCCAAAAATAATTAAATATTTTATATATTAAAAACGGGCTTTTGCAAACCGTTGGTAGAGGAAACAAAATAATCCGGAGACCCGAGTTTTGGATTTTGAAATAAAGGCGGGGTATTTAGAAAACAAAATATGTTTTTCGAAAATAGTTTCAGACAAACAAATGCATGATGATGACGATGCTCAAATGCAAGGTGGCATGATGACATGAGCATGAGGTCATGACGATGCAATGCACAAAAACAACGCGATTTTCTAGTAGTGGTTTTTGCGGGGCGCCACATTACATCTCCGTGTCCCCTCGCCGGTTACTTCGTTCCCTTCCTTTATTCCTTGCTATTTACTGTTTTTGTGGTTTGTGTTCGCTTTCTTGCATTTAGGTTGCTCACTTAGTTGCATCTCTAGATAACTTTCTTTCTCGTTGAGCCTAAAAGTGTGAAACAAATTAAAATTGGTAGACGCCTATTCACCCCCCCTCTAGTCGATTCAAGTCGGTACTTTCAATTGGTATCAGAGCTCAGGCTCTTATTTCGGGCTTTACCGCCTAAGAGACTATGGCCGACGAAGGGGGTGGTGAAACTGAAAAAGCCAAGAACTTGGCCACTATGGATGACCTCAAGCAATTGGAGTCATCCATGATGTCCAAGTTCGAGGAAATGATGACTCTCTTGCAGTCCCTCAAGCCAAACCCCATGGCTGCTATTGACACACCCCAATCCAACGAGGTTCCTCCCACCGTTACGGTGTCCGCCCCCGGGGTAACTCCCGCGGCTGCCACCACTCATTTGGGACTTGGTTTTGTTGCTCAAACCTCTACCAAGGTTCCAAGTGAGAACATCGAGGAGCCCGAGAACCCAACTTCAAAAGGGGAGAATGGAGGAAAGGACTACTCGGCGGTACCCCCACCGCTGAAGTACACTCCGGATCCACCCATTCCCATGCCACACATTATCCCTCAAGGAGCACCACCTATGCTAGATACGTCTAATTTCGCCAATTGGAAATATCTAATGCGCTCACATATTTCCAGCTCATCCATTGAGTTAATGAGGATTGTGGAGGATGGATTCTCTCCATTTGACCCAAAGAAGTTGACACGAGGTGAAGTGGTGGACAAGCAACTCAATGCTACAGCTTTGGGAATGATTCAAAAGGCCTTGACTCCAAAGGATTTTGCTCACATTCGCCAATTTGACACTGCCAAGGAAGCTTGGGATCAACTCACCGAGCTCTTCGTTGGGAATGCTAGCATCCAAAGCTCCAAGTTTGATGAGATCAACAACGAGTGCGATGGTTTCGCAATGCAAGATGATGAGACCCCTGAAGACATGTATAGGCGCCTTAAGGTCCTTTGATCCACTATGAGGGACCTTGGGGCTCACTATGTTGATGACAAGTTTATGAATAGAAAGTTCATTCAAGCTCTTCTCCCATTTGAAGAACAAAAGCTCAACTCTATCAAGGGAAGAACCAACTTTCACTTAATGACCTCCCAAGAAGTCTTGAGTGAAGTAATTGCCATGACTATTGCTAAGAAGAATGCGGAGTCCGCTCGAGCTAGAGCCATTGGATCAACAAAAGTGAACCTTGCTTTGAAGGCCAAGGCTATTGAAGTTGATGATGATGATACATCAAGTGAGTGGTCTCAAGAAGATCTCAAATGTGCCTTCAACGAACATCTTGCTCTCGCTTCAAGGGCCTTTTGGAACAAGTCCGGATTCAAGTCAAGATCAAGGGACAACTCAAGATTCAACTCACCCAACAAGTCTCCCAAAGCAAGATCATGCTACAATTGCAATGACAAGAGTCACTTTGTGGCCAAGTGTCCCTTTGAGAACCGTGAAGACAATGGTGGTTGTCTCATTCGCAAGGTCAAGACAAGATCTCCTCATCCCATAAACAAGAACTACACCGTCAAGAACGCCACCAACAAGGAACGAGCAATTGTGGTCCATGAAGAATATCTTTCGGGCACGGATGAAGATGATGATGATGAAGGTCATGGTGGAGAGATTGTGGGGGTTGCTGCTATTGCCACTACCTCAACTCCACGTCTATCCCTCTTCGACTCGCCAAATGAAAATGTCATCTCCTCCAACCAAAAGTGCTTCATGGCCAAGGCCACCGAGGTATCATCGAAACCCACTCCTCAACCCATCTCTAGTGAGCCTTCCTCTCTTGATCTTGTTGGTCTAGAGGTGAAGAAAGAGATGATTGACATGTGTGAATTTGTTGCTACCTTAGATGAAGAAACTAAAAACTGCTTTGAGTCCTTACTTGCACAACTTGAAAATGCTAGAGATGCCTTAGATGAAAAGGAAGAACTTCTTGACTTGCTAAGTAAAAATGAAAGAGATGCCGCCGATGAAATTGTCTCTCTCGCTCAAAGTCTTGAGGATGAACAAAATATGAGAATTAATCTTGAAGAAAATGTGTCTAAGCTTGTAGATGATCATAACAACACTTTGACCTCTACAATTAAAGAACGTGACCATGCTCTTGCTTTGATTAAGGTTCTCAAGAAAGAAAATGCTGAGTTTGTGGGTGGTCATGATAAGACTCAAGAGGATCTTGAGAAACTCAAAGAGGAACACAAAGCCTTGGAGAGTAAATTCTCAAGTCTTTTTGAGGCTCATGAACAGCTTCAAACTCAATTAACTTGTGATCTTTCTAAGTCTTCCGCTATGCAAATTATAGACTTGTCTAGCTCTCCTAACCCTTGTTGCAAGCATGAGCATCTCATAGAGGAGGTCAAGGTTTTGAAGGATCAACTTGCCAAGATTAAGAAGAAGAAGAAGAAGAAGAAGAAGAACAAGAAGAAGAAAAAGAACAAGGGCATGGCCCAAGGAGTTCCAAATGGCCTAACCCTCTTGCAAAGTGACAACTTTGCCGGAAAGAACAATCCCTCTTATATTCTTTGCAAATCTTATGATGGTCATGTATATGCTAGATATGTGGGGACATCTTACACGCATGATTATCATTGGGCCATTTGGGTGCCAAAGGTTCTTGTCACTAACAAAAAGGGACCCATTGCAAAATGGGTACCTAAAACCAAGGCTTGATTTTCTTGTAGGACTATGCTTCCGGCGGATCAAAATGGGTGCTTGATAGTGGTGCCATGAGTCATATGACCGGAAGCAAGTCTATCATGACCGAGTTGAGACCCAATATTGCCAACACCATGGTCTCCTACGGTGACAAAACAAGCTCTCAGGTTTTGGGTTTTGTCAAAGTGGTGGTAACCCCGGATGTATCCTTGGTTGACGTCATGCTTGTCAAAACTCTTGGTTACAACTTACTCTCAGTTCGTGCTCTTGCTCTTTTGGGTCTTTCTTCTTTCTTTAATTCTCATTCCGTGGTCCTCATGTGGAGCAAGTCTCTCAAGGTGGCTTTTGTAGGGTATGTAGAACATGACTTGTACGTGGTGGACTTTTCAGGGACCACTACTCCTCATGCTCTATGTCTCTATGCTAAAGCCGACAAGGGCTGGTTGTGGCATCGCCGCCTAGACCATGTTAACATGAGAACTTTGCAAAGACTTCACTCCGAGGGCCACATCCTTGGAATTAACGATGTTTATTTTGCCAAAGATCGTGTTTGCAGGGCTTGTATTGAAGGGAAGATGCATGAAACTCCTCACAAAGCGCTCAATCAAATCACTACCGAGAGATGTTTGGAGCTCTTGCATATGGATCTCTTTGGTCCTCCCTCTCATGATAGCCTTGGAGGCAAGAAGTATTGCTTGGTTATTGTGGATGATTTCTCAAGATACACTTGGGTGTTCTTTTTCAAGTACAAGAGTGAGACTCAACAAACCGTCATTGACTTTGCTAATGAGGTTCAACGGAAGCACAATGCAACTATTCTCTCAATTCGAAGTGACAATGGCACCGAGTTCAAAAACTATACTTTGGATGAGTTTCTCAGTGATGAAGGAATCAAGCATCAATACTCCACTCCCTACACCCCTCAACAAAACGGAGTTGCTGAAAGGAAGAATCGCACTTTGATGGATGCGGCTCGGTCTATGCTAGCTGAGTTCAAGTCTCCATACAACTTTTGGGCCGAGGCCATCTCCACCGCTTGCCATGCAACCAACCGGCTTTATCTCCGCAAGAATAAGAACAAGACCCCCTATGAACTTCTCACCGGGAAAAAGCCTAATGTTAGCTACTTTCGGGTGTTTGGGTGCAAGTGCTACATACTCAAGAAAGGAGTTCGGTTGTCAAAGTTTGAATCCAAGGCTCAAGAAGGAATTTTCGTTGGTTACTCAAATCAGTCCCATGCCTATAGAGTCTATAACAAAGCCAATGGAAGAGTTGAAGAGACGAGCAACGTGAAGTTTGATGAAAATCATGAGTCTCTTGTTAGGCAAGATGGTGTTTGTGATCCAAGTGATGAAATTCCTCCCAAGGCCATAGGAAGAATGGGTGTGGGTTTCCACCTCCCCATTGAGGATCCCCTTATGGACGAAGGAGAAGGACCAAGCTCTACTCAAGTGGAGCCCTCACTCTCACAAGATCATCTTGCACCTCAAGGACCTACCTTCTGGCACAAGCTCCTACAAGCTCTTCCGAAGCTTCCCATGCTCATGACTCTCCAAGCTCTAAAGAACAAGCTCTTCATCAACAACATCAACCTCCCCTCGGGGTCTCATACTCAAGGCACCTCTCACGGACAAGCTCTTCATCAACCTCATCATCCTCCCCAAGATGGGGCTCCTCCTCAAGGCCACGTTTCTCCCCAAGGTCAAGCTCGTCGAGATCAAGATCAAGTCAATGATCCTCAAGGATCCTCTCCAAGTGATGACTCTCCCGAAGTGGAAATTGATGAAGATGACCCTCGTGTTCATGCTTATAGTCAAGGGGGCGACTCAATTGGTGGAAATGACCAAGTGGTCGCTCAAGAATCTCGAATTGAAGCACAAGCCTGTCGTCAAGCCTATCGTCTCGCCAAGCTTGTTCGAGATGGCCATATCCTTGATAATGTCTATGGAGATTTCAATAAAGGTTCCACTACTAGGAGGCAACTAGCTTCCTTTTGCTCTCACCATGCGTTTATCTCTCTTGTGGAACCACAGAAAGTCTTCGAAGCTCTTGAAGATGATGATTGGCTTGATGCTATGAACGAGGAACTTCACAACTTCAAGAGGAACAATGTTTGGACTTTGGTTGAACGGCCTAAAGACTGTCAAAACGTCATTGGAACCAAGTGGGTCTTCAAGAACAAGTGCGATGCGAATGGAATTGTCGTGCGCAACAAGGCAAGGTTAGTTGCCCAAGGATACTCACAAGTTGAGGGCATCGACTACGGTGAGACTTATGCCCCCGTTGCTCGCCTTGAATCCATTCGTATGCTTCTTGCCTTTGCTACTCATCATAACTTTAAATTGTTTCAAATGGATGTTAAGAGTGCTTTTCTTAATGGTCCTTTGAAAGAGTTGGTATACGTCAAGCAACCTCCGGGCTTTGAGGATCCACTTCTTCCGAACCATGTCTACAAGCTCAATAAGGCACTCTATGGCCTCAAGCAAGCCCCACGTGCGTGGTATGATTGCCTTAGGGAGCTCTTGTTAGACCGTGGCTTCGAAGTGGGCCTCATTGATCCCACTCTTTTTACTAAGAAAGTTGGAGGCCACTTGTTCGTATGCCAAATCTATGTTGATGACATTATCTTTGGGTCTATTAAAAAAACTTTTAATGAGGATTTTGCCAAGCTCATGACCGACCGCTTCGAGATGTCCATGATGGGGGAGTTGAAGTTTTTCCTTAGATTTGAAGTCAAACAATTGAGGAAAGGGACTTTCATCAATCAAGCCAAGTACATCCAAGACATGCTCAAGAAGTTCAAGTTTGATCAAGTTAAAGGTGCCAAGACTCCCATGCCAACTAAGGTTAATCTTGATCTCGATCCCAAGGGTAAGGAGGTGGATCAAAAACTCTATCGTTCGATGATTGGTTCTTTGCTCTATCTTTGTGCATCTCGGCCGGATATTATGTTGAGTGTGGGTATGTGTGCAAGATTTCAAGCCGCACTAAAGGAAAGTCACATGGTGGCTGTCAAGAGGATCTTTTGATATTTAGTTCATACCCCAAACTTTGGGTTGTGGTACCCCAGGGGAGCCAGCTTTGATCCGATTGGCTACACGGACTCGGACTGGGCTGGTGACAAAGTGGGAAGAAAGTCAACCTCCGGAGCTTGTCAGTTTCTCGGAAGATCTTTGGTGTGTTGGTCCTCGAAGAAGCAAAACTGTGTGTCTATGTCTACTGCCGAAGCTGAGTATATCTCTGCCGCAAGCTGTTGTGCTCAACTGCTATGGATGAAGAAAACCTTGAAGGATCTTGGACTTTCTTTTGACAAGGTGCCTCTTCTCTGCGACAATGAGAGTGCAATTGCTATTGCTCACAATCCCGTGCAACACAACCCGACCAAGCACATTGAGATTCGTCATCATTTCATTCGGGACCATGTTGCTAGAGGAGACATTTCTTTGGAGTATGTTCCCACCAAGGCAAATCTTGCGGATCTTTTCACGAAGCCTCTTGATGAAGCAAGATTCCGAGAGTTAAGGCATGAGCTAAATATCATTGATTCGAGCAATGTTGCTTGAGCCCTTGCACACCTACCCGTGTCTCAATGTGTATCTTGTTTGGGTGTAGGCATGGATTTAGGGGGAGTGTAGTTCCTCTTATGAACAAACACTATCCCTATTATGCGCACATTAAAGTTTTCATACTCTATTGTCTCTAAAGGAGACCATTTGAGCTTCATGATGAGTGTTGGTAATGAACCCAAGATATACCTTCGCGGTGTCAAGCCATTTACTCTTATATAAGGTGGCTTCGGCCACCGACTCGTTTTTTTTTATTTTTATTTTCTTTTATTTTGGTTCGCTATTATTTCGTGTTTATTTGTGTCTTCTTGTTTTGGTGTTTTTGGTTCTTCACAGTTTGAGCTATCTATCCAAGCCTTTCCTCACCTCAAGCCCTCTCTATTCCCTGCACAAGTTCTTCCTTGTTATCCTATCCTGAGATGTTCCTACCGGTGTCAGCGGAACTTCCGGTCAGTCTGACCCGGAAGTTCCGGTCCACCGGAACTTCCGGTCCCTGACCGGAACTTCCGGTGGTGCTCCCTGTCCTATATAAGGTGGGCCCTGGGGGAAAACGGGATCTTCTTCCTTTTTTCCCCCAAGACCCATCTTCTATCAGGAGCGCCACCGGCCTGGACGTCTCCAAGAGGACGCTCCGACCCCCTCTTCTCCAACCGCTCCTCTCCAGATCTGCTCCGTGGGATCCTTCCCCACCTCGATCTCCCGCCATGGACTCCGGTATTTGCCCTTAACTCCCTCCATTAATGGAGATCTTGCTCTCACCATGGCTTGAGTTAGGGCACACCTTGTCTAGGCTAGTTCTTTGGCTAGAACTTGTTGGGAGATCTTGGTAGGCCTAGGGTATCATGCTAGAGTAGATTGGTCCAATACATCCTTGGAAAAATTTGTGCATTGGTGGTCTTTAGATCTACATCTAGGGAACTCCTGTTGAAACTGTCAGTTCGTGGTCTCACCGGAACTTCTGGTGAGCCCCGACCGGAACTTCCGGTCTAAACCGGAAGTTTCGACGTTTCAGCGGAAGTTCCGGCTACACTACATTTTCTTTTCCTGTTTGTATTTTTCCAATCTAACTCTTTTGTTTCCTCTTCCTAACTTGTGCACTTATCCCAACTTCCCTCCCTACTCTTGTTCTTTATTCTCAGGGGAAGGAGAGACTCGCCAAGGCAAGCGTGCACGGAGACCATCCGCTGACATTCCTCCTGAGATTGACGAGGAAGATGCTGAAGTTGTGCGTCCAACCTCACAGACTTCTCGTCAGAAGGCTGCTGCTGCTCGTCGTGCTGCTGCTGCTGCAGGGAAGAGGCCTGCTCTTTCTCAGAAGGCCACTGCTGCAGGGCCATATATGACCAAAGCCAAGATTTCCATGTGGTATCAGGAGGCTTATGCTGCATTCAGGGCTACCGATCCCTACCTCGTGCCTCGTGATCGTCTATGCTTGGACCCTCATTTTCACACCTACCGTCAGGAACAGATTTATGAAGAAATCTATGCATCAAAGAAGAAGTTCGTGGTTGCTCCTCAGAAGTACATCAATGTGCCTCACATGGAAGAGAAGCAAGTCTACTTTGGGGAGGCTCTTGATATCTGCAAGAAGTTTGGGCTGATTCCCCTCATGGAGCACCGTCAGAACTTTGATGTGACTGCTATTGCTCAGTTCTACTCCACTCTGTTTCTTCACATGCAGTCCTCAACTGAAGGTGAGATGAAGTGGATGACCAGGGATGTGTACCTTACCGCTACTTGGGCTGAGTTTGCTGAGCTTCTGGGCTACCCCATTTAGCCTGGACGCGGGGCGAATGGATGGCGTGTTCATGGTCCTACTGCTGCTGATCTAGAGGTTCTGGAGCCTCTTTACATTGAAGGATGGGGAAGTGTTGGGTTTGTGAATCATCTGCTGCCAGCTTATGACATTATGCGCAGGGTGTACTTGAACACCATCTCTCCAAAAGCTGGCAACTTTGATCAGTTTCATGGATATCAGGTTGACCTCATGCATCAGACCCATCTTCGCCGAGACACTGCCAGGTCAATGGATGTTATGCACTTCATTCACTCAGAGTTGTGGGGGGCTCTCATCGAAAAGCGCTCCTGCATCTATGCTCCCTACATTCAAACTCTCATCAATCACAAGTGGTTCGAGAAGACTGGCACTCACTTTCCTCAAGACAACATCACCATTCATGAAGAAAAAAGGCTCCGTGTGAGTAAGCACCAGAAGCCTCGTACTCAGGAAGAAAAGGAAGCTGCTCTCAAGAAGACTCAAGATGTTGCTAGTGATCCCTCCTCTGCTCCGGGTGGCTCTAGTGCTGGTGGTCCTTCTCTTCAAAGGCATCCATCTTGGGCAAAGAAGCTGCTTGGGAAAGTGAAGAAGACTTTCTGCTTTCTGCAGGACCGCGAGTATCAGGCTTATGTTGATCAGCGTCACAATGTTCAGCGCCAGAAGGCCATCATGACAGCCCTCAATATTCCTTGCTCACCGGTCTCTAGCTCCGTCACTGCTCCCAAGGAGGATTGGGTTCGCACCAACTGCAACTGGTCTGAAGATGAGTCTAAGGAGGAAGTCACTAGTCCGCATGAGTCTTCTCCTCCTTCCCCTTCTCATGGCTGGGACGAGTAGTTTGATCTCTTCTTCCTTTTTGGTGTCTCGATGCCAAAGGGGGAGAAAGATGTATATTAGGTTGTCTACGGGATTTGCATGGGTTGAGTCGCGAGCCTGTTCTTGCCTTTGATCTTTTCTTACTCGCGAACTCTCTAGTTTATTGGTGTGCTTGTGGTTTTATGTCCGTGAACTTATGTGTGCTTATGGACCATGTGGTATGTTATGTTTGAGACTATGTGGTATCTCTATGTGATATCTCTGTGGTATCTTATTGTCATCTCTTGGGCTGTTGTTATGGTGGTGGAGCCCATTGATCTTGTTACTATTATTACTTCGTTTGTCTCCACCACTGTTTAGTTGGCTCTGGTATGATCTCTATCTCTCTTTGTTCTTGTGCTATCTTTACAATTGTTGGGGGGAGCCTCCGTGTATGTGTGCTAGCTCTCTACCTTGCACACATACAGGGGGAGCCTGTCCCGTCCATTGCAAAGATTGCTTTGTTTCTATGCAAATCTGTGGGATTGTCATCTAACACCAAAAAGGGGGAGATTGAAAGGACTATATCTTCCCATGATGTTTTTTTTGGTGTTAAATGACAATCCCAACCTTGTTTTTAACTGTGCTCTTGAGTTTCAGGGGAAACGTCGTTGTTGTCTCATTGTATTGTGATGGATGCTCTCTTGTGATCTTTTGAAGACGGTGGCCTTTTTTAGTCTTCTCCTAGTTTCTTTCTGGTTGATGTTTTTAGGTCACCGTACTATTAAGAGGGGGTCCATGTTGGAGGGCTGTGTGAAATCACTTGTTTTTGCACAAACCTATATGCACCGCCACAGCCATCCCATTATTCCGTGAGAGAGAGCTTTTTCCTGTTCTGTTGGGGCCTTTTGTGTCTCACCGGAACTTCCGGTCATAGACCGGAAGTTCCGCTCAAACCTTTTTCTGCGGACTGTTCTGCAGTTTGTTCCGACGCTAGTTCCGCCCAAGTTCCGGTGGCAATTCAGTAACCTTCTGTGTTGAAGTGTGCTATTTGCCGGAACTTGGCCGGAACTTGACCGGAACTTGCTCGGAACTTTTCCTGGCAAAAGTTCTTGAGCGGAACTTCCGCCTGAAGGCCGGAACTTCCGGTCAGACTCGCTTCGCGACCCAAAAGTTCCGCCCCTGTTCCGCCCCAAGTTCCGGTGAAGGCTCAGAAAGTTTCTGTTTTGAAACATGCTATTTGCCGGAACTTGATCGGAACTTGCTCGGAAGTTCACCGGAACTTACGGTCTGCTTTGACCGGAACTTCCGGTTGCACTTCTGGAGCGGGCGTCAACGGTCTGATGACCGTTGGAGCCAGGCTCAGGCGGAACTTTCGGCCTCTCACCGGAACTTCCGGTGAGGTCGCGGGGGCTGTAACGGTTCAGTGCGAGGGGGGCCTATTTAAGGCACCCCTCTTCTTCCTCCCACGGCTCTCGAATTTTTCTCTCTCCTCCATTAATACCTGAGCTTCACCTCACTAGATCTCTCTCCAGCCACTCAAACGACCTGATCTTTTGAGAGGTGAGGGAGGAAACCTAGATCTACACTTCCACCAAAGAAGATTTGATTTCCCCCACCCATCCTTTGTGGATCTTGTTACTCTTGGGTTTCTTGGAACCCTAGACGGTGTAGGGCATCCCCGGAGCTGAGGCATGTGTTGTAAAGCTTCGAGGTGTCGTTGAGGGCCTCCAATTGAGTTGTGGAGCCTCCCCCTCAACCTTGGTGTAAAGGTTTCGGTTGGCGCCTTCAAGGTCACCGGTTAGTGGATTGTGAGGCCTCCTTTGTGGGGGAGCTCACCGGAGAAGAAGGTGAGGCCTTTGTGGCGCTCGGGTGACCTTGTGTGGCCCCGACACCTCTCCAACGTAGACGTAGCTCCTTGGGAGTGAACTACGGGAATTACATCTCCGTGTCCCCTTGCCGGTTACTTCGTTCCCTTCCTTTATTCCTTGCTATTTACTGTTTTTGTGGTTTGTGTTCGCTTTCTTGCATTTAGGTTGCTCACTTAGTTGCATCTCTAGATAACTTTCTTTCTCGTTGAGCCTAAAAGTGTGAAACAAATTAAAATTGGTAGACGCCTATTCACCCCCCCCCCCTCTAGTCGATTCAAGTCGGTACTTTCAGAAACTCTATAGGTAAGTTTTACAAGTCAGTCTAAATGGGCAGGGTATGGGTATACCTATGGGTACAACCCTATACCCGTGCCCGTACCCGTAAATTAACGGGCAGGGTATGTGTATTACCCATGGGTATAAAAGTATGCCATACCCTACCCATGCGGGTATGGTACCCGCGGGTACCCGTACCCATGGGTAAAATTGTCATTCTTATGTGTGGTTCACACATGCTTGCAATCAACCCTCGCGTATTTGGATGTCTGGATAAACCCCAAGGAAAATAGAAAGAAAACCAATTGAGTCGGACTGCTGGTGCGGTGCATGGGCTTATGTCCTCTACAGTGGATCGATCATTGAGCTGGTGCCTTAAAAGGAGGCGAAGGTGTTAATGTTTCTTCTTCTGGAAGTTAAGGTGTGTCACTCCCACAGGTGAGCAACCAAGGGTCGCGCATTGTTTACTAAAAACTCCATTAGACGAAGTACACCCTAAAGCAGGAAACTCCTAAACCCTAAGATTCTACTGTTATCGTCCAAAATTACGCCAGATCCATCAATCATAATCACACCAAAGCACATATCTGAACCAAATAGCCCCGCAATCCAAGAGACAGCCGAAACGGCGAGAGGTAGACCGTTGATGAAGCGATAAGATTAGGGACCGGAGCAGAGTTTCGGTGAGGATGGGGTTTCCATACCGGCGGGGACGTGGTTGAGCGAGACGCCCGTGCTTGAGAGGGCGTGCTGCACGTTGTGGGGGATCTGGTGGGTGTCTCCGTACGCGGAGACGGAGATGGCGCCCCCGTAGCCGGCGGTGGCGAGAGCGGAGCTCATGTTGTGGACGATGAGCTGAGGGTCGTAGCTACGGGGGATGCAGCAATTCTCTATGTCCCACCACACCGACGTCTTGGCCACCGCGTACTCCCCCATCGCCGGCCGCCGCTGCCTCCCTTAGGGTTTCGTCGGCGGAGAGGTGCGTGAGTCTTCGGGCCGTACGGGGCGTTTGTGAATCGCGAATTGAACTGCGGCGGCGGCGGCCTTGACGTGAGGTCGCAAGGGCGATACCGATACGGCTGTTGACAAGGAGATTTTTGCATATTTGGCACGCTTTTCTCTGATTTCCTTTTTCGTACTTGTTACACTTTTTTTTCTAAAATTTGCATTTCTGTCACATACCATCACATGCCAATGGCACAACCTGTGCTAAATTTGCATTTTTGCCATATGACCATCACATACCAATTTGCACTTTCTAAAATTTGTTACACTTTTTTTTTCTAAAATTGCTTTAGAGACATAAATCCCTAGTCCATAGAGAAAAATCCTCGAGTAAATCAGCCACCCTTTTTTTTTTTGACACAAGACCAGAAACTGCAATAGTCCTATGTATAATAGTGGATTATAAAATAACACTCCTCTTGTCTGAAAAAAATATCACAGATTTGTCTAAATTTACATAAATCTATACATTAAAGTATCTCTAGCTACATTTGAATCTAGACAAATCTGAAAAAAAAATCAGATAGAGGGAGTATCAATATTTTCTACTTTTCTTAATGATTTTGTACTAGAACGATTCTAAAAATATCAGCCGCAACCAAACGCTAGTTGTCGATGCCAATTTCTGGATCCCCTTGCCGTCTCGAGGCTTGGGAGATCCTCTTTGGGCTTGTCTTCCTATACTTCGTAATAGGTTTGCAATGTCTTTAAGTTTTCTTCTTTTTGTTGTGACATACATGGATAAAGAAGATGGTCATGAGAGTTGTGCTCACCAGAATCTCCATTGACACTGTAAGTTTTCCTCATGTGACAAAGATAAGTTAATGAGATTAGTCTATCATAGATTAGAGGTGTGTTCTTGGGGTTTCTTCATCTGCTTACTCTCGGGGCTTTCTCTCTACAAGTTGGATTGGTAGCTTTGGATTTTGTAAGCCAAGTTCGCGCAACACCTCAGGATATGCTAAAATTGACTTTATGAGATACCTACGCTTTTTTAGATAGCAAAAAAAAGGAGATAGCCACACTTTTTTCTGAATTTTTTGTTCAAAATTCATTTGATGTACAATGCATTTAATGTTGTAACACACGTGCATTTAGCTAGTACTATGTATAATATATACTCTACTGAGCCTATTTTCAATAAAGTGGAGTAGTAGATTTTTTTAATGCATTTTAGACTTTCGGTGCAAGCTTTGGGCAGAAAACCGGAGCACAGTCCCGATATGACCATCTGGCTTTCCAGATGGACTAGGTACTCATGCACATGACTAGTTGAAAGGTGGCTTTTATAATACTATTTTAGATACATAATAAGTGTCGCTGACTTAACATAAAGTTGTACTGAATTAGCGATACTTATTATTGATTCGATGGAGTAGTTTTTATGTTATTGGGGAGACGATTCTTCTTTCAGTTTAACTCATGTGTTTTGCTTGATTTGGTTATAATATAAGATGTCGTAACAATCTCATATGCAGACAATAGATGTAGCCTAAAAACACGCATGACCCGGTAGCTCTTCTATTTGAAGATAAACACTTGTATTTGTAGTAAGTAAACAAAAGTTGTATATAGTATTGTCCATGTTGTTCCAAAAGTAATGTAGTATATAACAATAAGGAAAACATTCACATAGAAACTAAGGAAAATAAGGAAAACATTCAAATACAAACTACAAAATATCCTAGTTGTGAACCATTTTTTTTTGTTCACCTACAGTTTTAAGTTTGCTGAGTAATTTTTTTTAAGTTCGCAAATGGTCATACTTTTGGTTTACCCTGTACTAACACGGTAACACCTTCTCACATAGTTGGAGAGAGCTATCATCTCCCTAAGTAAATGATGTTAGCCTTTAAGAAAGGATCAGAAAACTTTGAAGTCGCCACTCTCAAACACAACATTCATGGAAAATCATTTCCACAATTGTCTTGGCTTTTATAAGATCTTAAGAACTATATTTGGAATGATTTGACGATCTTTCTCTATTGCAATCTACACTTACGTTTTGTGTGTTTTAGCTACTCTGCGTGCACTGCACCTTTTGAGAGGGTATACTGCTTCGATTGCATTTTTTTGGAGTATGCTTTTGAAGATGTACGGCAATGGCTGTTTTGAGTGAGAAAAGATTACGAAAAGCAGAGAAAACAGAAAAAAATGAGAATAAATATAGTGAAGAAATAATATAATTACTATAGTAGCAAGCACGAGAGTTGACTACTCCCTCTGGTTCAAAATAGTATTGAAATTCTAGTTTTGTCTAAAATCAAACTTCTCTAACTTTGACCAGATATAAAGAAACTTTTGGCAATATTTATAATGCCTAGTATTATGTTATGAAAAAACAGTATATGATGAATCTAATAAAGCTAAATTGGTGCTCGAAATTTTGATATAATTTTCTCCAAACTAGCTCAAACTTAAATGAGTTTGACTTAAGAAAAAATTAGAACTTCAATTATTTCAGAATAGAGAGCATTATTCTTATCTAGTGGATGTGTGTGTGGGTGGGTGGGTGGGGGGGCACAACCCCCTTAGTAAACACGAAAGAAAAAGGCTAACCTTACCATGTATAGGCATCTACTGAAATGCCAATTGCCAAGCTACCAAAATTTAGGAGAAAAATGTTGTATCATCACAGCACAAGAAAAATAAGGCTACGTTATTGAGAGCCAAAATCCCTCGAATAAAGACCGTAAGAAAGCAACAGGGAATAAGACACAACCCCCTTAGTAAACACGAAAGAAAAAGGCTAACCTTACCATGTATAGGCATCTACTGAAATGCCAATTGCCAAGCTACCAAAATTTAGGAGAAAAATGTTGTATCATCACAGCACAAGAAAAATAAGGCTACGTTATTGAGAGCCAAAATCCCTCGAATAAAGACCGTAAGAAAGCAACAGGGAATAAGACACGTAGTGACATGAACAGCTGCATACAAGATACAACTTCTAGTCCCAAAATTGCTAATCACCAAGCAACAGGGGCAGAATAGCTGAAACGATGAACACGCTTGTAGCTAGAAGATAAAAGGGTTAACAGCTATAGATGGCTGGCCTTTGAAACAATATTTGCAAACCAGCGCAGATATTACAGTGAACAGCAACCTAATTACATATATCGTATCAGAACAGAGAGGTCACTAAGGCAAGGGCTCCTCCGAGTCTCCCAACCGTGACAAGTGGAGGTAAGCATCAGTACCTACGTAACACGAAAGGCAAGATTGGTCAGCCATATAATAGCACGTCAGTACCACATCATGATGATTGAAGCAGGAAGATATACATGAAACTTCAGTTAAACATCAACAGATGGTTCAAGGTTCATGCTGAAAGAGTAGCAGCAAATAAAGTGAAACATGAGCGTACCGTATCCCTCCATGGATATGATTTGTAAGTCTCCACCAAAATATCGAGCATAAAGGCGGCTAACTGGAAGTCCAAAGCCATATCCAGCCATAGTTACTCCTTCACTAGGGCCTTCTATATCAGGTGGATTCTTTGCAGTGCTGTAAAGATATGTGAAAATTCTAGGGAGACCGCTTCTTCGTATGCCGCCACCTTCATCACTCACCTGCATTAGAAAAGCACGGACGCTCAAAAACCACTTGTGGACGATACCTTGGGTTAAATTTTTGATTTATCTTCACAGAAAATATCTCATACATATCTTGCACAAATCTTAGCAGGTTATAACTACTAGCATAAAAACACATATATTACATAGAATATTGATGTCTTAACACTGGATTTGTTTCTAGTGACAGTAACGATATGTCACCAGAGAGCAGACATGTAACAACATAGCAGTGTCTGCTTCTTCATATAATATCATCATAGAATAGCAGTATGAAAAATATTGTTCCTTGAGTGGATTAAAATGCCCTAGTTAAGCACTAAACTTGAAAAGAAATGCACCAGCAAACTACTGAATTTGCACCTGCCAAGAAGTGCTGGTTGTGGACAACAGACATGCACTGAAATGGCAGTTTGGCTTTAGACATTTTTTCGAATAAGAGATTGACTTTAGACAAGCATTCGGATGGGTGTTTGGCTTTAGACTTGCATTCAGTGGTTCACAATAATCCATTCCTTTGTCAGTCAGGTTGCAATTCCAGTACTCAAATATAAATTGAGTAATTTGAAATTGCTTTCATGCCATAGGCTAGTAACATGAGATGGTAAATTCATAGAGTATCAGTGAAAGTATTATCAGTCACTGCACATATTTGAAAACCACAATGTTTCAGTAACTGGTTTAATACTCTTTAGCCTAGGATTTTACCAAATTGATGTTAGGTGATGTCACAGAGTTCATACCTTAATAGTAACATCCTCTGTTCCATCAGCAACTATAATTCTGACAGGAGGAACATCTTTATCAGAATTCATGTATTTTTCCTGTACAGCACGAAGGGAATTTTTCACCAGTTCAAACAGCATGAGATGAAGATGTGAAGCGACGTATCTGCACATCATAAAGTCCAAGAAGTTCGTTAGTTAGCAACGCAATGATAAAAGGTGCCAGTTCCGAAATCAAGATGATGGAAAAAAAAGCTTCATGACAACACAAGCATACGTGAATCTGAAGAGATAAGATAACGGCAGAGAGGGGATGATGCTAATGTGTGATTTAATCCAGGAAAAACAAAGGTAACTAGTGGAGTTCAATTCTGAAACTTACGGAAATGTAAAATTAGGATCTCCATAAATGTTGATGTCAGGAGCTGATCCGTATTCCCTCAAACAAATGGAGCGTGCATCCTCACTAGCAATTTGAGCTACCTGTATGGGGGACAACTTTGTATTAATGAGTCCTATGACTCCGGGCTCTGGTTCAGGATCATGCAAAGCCACATGCTGCCCTGAAATTAAACAAGTTGGTGTAACCCAGAATGAGCATCTAACAAATTAACACTCGGATTTTGTATCTATCATCTGATTCAGAACTTACAAACAGGTAAATAGTTTTTACCATTTTTTATTTTAAAGTGGTAACATTTAAATGACGTACCATTTCAGTACAAAGAAATCAAGTAACCGCATATCCAATCAAAAAAACGTGTCTCAACACAAGTCAAATTTGCATATCAGCCAAAATAAAAGTGCTTTGTCAGGCTTTGCTTGACAGATTTACATTTAACTTTAGGGTATGATATTGAATTAGCTGTTAGAAAAGACACATAACCCATTATTTGTTCCAAATGTCAACTAGATGTAGTATAAAATGACAAGAACTTAGAAAACAAAAGCCATTTTTTAGTACATCGTTCATGAGTATAGCTCTAGAGAGAGAAAAGTAGTACCAAGGTCACAAACCTATGAGCATGCGAATACCAATCCTTGACATGTAAAACCGATCAAGGAACCCATGGATCTCATCGAATCCTGGGGGAAGCTTCCTTGAGCTGAACTGCTCGTTTTTCAGCTGTTGCACTCCCAAAGCCATTGTGGGAACCACATTATTGTGCCGCACTTTGATCATCTTAATCATCTGCGTGAAAGCAACCTCGTCGTCCTGGTTCCTCACTTCTGGAAAGTACCGAATGTCGCGGAACGAGTCCATGTACCAGTCCCTCACCTTCATAAAAGTGAATAGACCAACTATTAGTCTCACAAAACGATGCTAAATTTGGCAAGGAGTTTAGAAGTCCAGCTGTTGCATATGAGAAAAGTTCCAGCTGTGAAATTTCTTTTTAGTAAAATATTTACTCTTCCATGAGTTCAGATTCTTCTAGTATCAACGTGATAAGATCAAGACAACAGCGCAACACAAACTTCAAGCATACTCAAAAACAAAAGTGAGCCCACACCCAACTCCTATAGATAGGTATAATCAAGTTGGCAAGCAAGAATCTCCAAACATTCCTCCTCATCACACGGCACTCAGGTGGTCACTGAGAGCTCCAAACCATATCATTTTTAATCCGTAGGAATAAATGTTTTAAATACTGAAACGGTGGTGTGTTCGAGAAAACACTGACACGGTGATACCAGTATCTTCTTCACATTCCATATTCCCTGACAAAAAAAGTGATACCAAATCTTAACAGTAAAAACATCCGCTGACCTTTTTTAAAACGAAATTCCGAGAAGATATCCTAGTATACGATAAGGATACAGTATAACGGCAAGCCCATGATTTTCCCCAAGCAAGCAGAGCTAAAAATTGGGAGTGGACGCGAGGAAAACAAGCCCATCATCCAGAACCAATCAGCAGAGGTAGGCCGAAACATGTCAAATCGTCTAGGCGGACAGAAGGATAGTAATTAGGACAGCGACCAGCCGCAGTTCCCACCGAGCATCAAATAAATAAATCCAAATTAACCAGCAAACCAGCGCACGCGCAAGCATGGCGACGGACGGAGACCTTGAGGATGGCGGGCTTGGCGGAGAGACCGAAGGGGAGGGAGTCGAGCTCGAGCGCGCGGCGGGCGATGCGGATGGGGAGCTCCTTGTGGAGGAACTGCGCGGAGAGCAGCAGGTTCCGCTCCGTGGGGACGGACCCGAACTCCATCATGTACCGCAGGCTCACCCCTGTCTGCTTCATGCTCCCCCACCGCCCCACCTCCTCCGCCACCGCCCGCGCCACCGGCTCCGACGCCATAATCCGACCGCCAACGCCGCCGCCGCCGCTCGCCGAGAATCGCTGTGTAAACTGGAGGATTGGAGCGCGAGGAGGCTAATTAAGGCGGCATGAGGAGAGGAAGCCTTGTGTGGCCAAGGCGATGGGGGCTGTTTGTGCGGGCGCAATTATAAACCAGGAGCAGGAAGGAAGGGATCTTCGGTGGGCCCGAGCGTCAATGAGGAGGCAGAAATGGTATCTGCTGGTGGGACAAGGGTGTCAGTGGGTGGGTTTGATCGTGCGGATGCTAATCGGGGGTGTGCAGGGGCTTTAGCGGAGCTGGTCCAATCGCGTGTAAGCTCACGTGAGCTTATCCATTGTGATCTGGGAATTAATCTCAGGAGAATCTGACCAGGTTTTAATTCAAATCCAAATGCTCTCAAAACAAAAGTTATACTTCCTCCGGCCATATTAATTGACTTGAATTTGTCTAAATTTAAATAAATCTAAAAACTATTTAGTATATAGATTTATTCAAATTTTAATAAACAAAGTCAATTAATATGGATCGGAGGAAGTAACTTTTTTCATCCGGAAATAAGTGTCACAGATTTATCATCTATAGACATATAAATATACACTAAAACGTGTTCACATATATATGTATCTAGATATGGCGGATCTGCACTCACGGCGGGCAGCTCGTACTACAGTCCTAGCCTTAGGGTCAAAACTGCACTAAAATTTGTTTCAAATTTGGTAAAATTTGTATACTCCCTCTAACCTATATTAGTTGACTTAAATTTGTCAAAATTTGAATAAACCTATATACTAAATAGTGTCTAGATTCATTCTTTGGACGAACCTATATACTAAATAGTGTCTAGATTCATTCAAATCTATTGAATGAATCTAAACACTACTTAGTATATAGGTTCGTCCAAATTTAGACAAATCAAAGTCAATTAATATGGATAGGAGGGAGTGTAGGGTTTCGTAGCATGGAAAACAAAAAATTTCTATCGCATACAAACAAACAAGCCAAGATCTATCTACTAGATTGTAGCAACGAGTCGATGGAATAACTCATCCTCGAAGATTCCAAAGTGTTTAACGAGAGCGGATTCTCGTGGGTGATGTAGTCGTACTCTTCCCGATCTCAAGATCGCGTAGACGATCCTTCCGGCGCTGCGTTCTGGCAGCGCTCCCGCAGTCGGTCACACGTTCGGTACTCGACGAAGACCTTCCTCTCCCTTGTTCCAGCAGGCAGCGGAGGTTGTAGCACTCTCCTCGCGATTCCGGCAGCACAACGGCGTGGTACCGGAAGTAGAGGGGAGATCTCGCAGGGCTTCGCCTTAAGCCGGAGCGAGTATGGTGGAGTATGAGAGAGTCCCTCGGTGTTCTAGGGTTTAGAGACACCAAGGAGGGGACAAGCCGGCGGCTAGGGTTTAGCTAGGAGGCGGCGAGTTGATGCCCTAGGGGCCGGCGGCGGCTTGGAGGTGGCGGCGGCTTGGGGCTAGGGTTTAGAGGAGTAGGAGTTGTGTGTCTAGGAGGGAGCCCTGCCCCTCCTTTTATAGGTGGAGGGGCCGGCCGGCCAAGGGGAGGGAGGGGAGTCCCTCCCCAACTCGGCTTGGGTGGTGCGCCGCCGGTTGGAGGAGGGATTCCCTCCCCAACTCGGTTTCCCACTCCTCCTCTTTCCAAAACTTGCCGTTTGACTTTCAAACTAGCCGTTTGACTTTTCAAATTAGGATTTGAATAAACCCTTTATTTTGGACAGAGAAGACACTTAGTACATGATGCAATCATTCCAACTTGCAATGACATATTCATGTACCCCTTCCCCTCCGGAGTGCCGGACATTCCGGAACCTTCTAGAACATTCCCGATGAAAACACCGGAACTATTCTCCAACTCTGAAACGAGACTTTCCTTATATGAATCTTATTCTCCGGACCATTCCGGATCTCCTCGTGATATCCCGGATCCCATCCGAGACTCCGAACAACATTCGGTCTCTTTCTCATCATACCATAACTACTCAAACAACGTCGAATCCTTAAGTGTGTCTCCCTACGGTTCGTGAATTATGCGGACATGATCGAGACACTTCTCCGAACAATAACCAATAGAGGAATCTGGAAATTCATATGGCTCCCACATATTTCTACGATTACTTTGCGATCGAATGAACCACTTACGTACGATACCAATTTCCCTTTGTCCCATAATACTTTACTTATCCGAGGTTATGATCGTCGGTATCTCTGCATACCTAGTTCAACCTCGTTACCGATAAGTACTCTTTTCTCGTTCCCGTGATATGTGATCCCTTGTGAGCCAGTCACATGCTTGCAAGCTAATTGGATGACATTTCACCGAGAGGGCCCAGAGTATATCTATCCGTCATATGGATGGACAAATCCCACTCTTGATCCATGTGTTTCAACCAATACTTTCCGAACACTCAATGCCACCTTTATAGCCACCCAGTTACGGTGTGGTGTTTGATGTCATCAAAGCATCCATCCGGTAAAGGTGATATGCATGATCTCATGATCGAAGGAATTAGGTTACTATGTATCAGAAAGCATATAGCAATTGAACTATTAAAATGACTTGATCTTTATGCTACGCTTTATCTATAGGAGTATGTCCACCATATCATTCTCCTAACGATATGATCTTGTCGTTAATAACATCCCAATGTTCATGATAGGGAAACCACAATCATCTATTAACCAACAAGCTAGTATTATATAGAGGCTTTACTAGGGGCTTCAAATTAAGTTTACAATCACACAAGTATTAATGTTTCCTTGTTAATACTATTATAGCATGAATGTAAACATTTATCATAAACACAAAGATATAATAATAACTACATTTATTATTGCCTCTAGGGCATATCTCCAACAGTCTCCCACTTGCACTAGAGTCATCTAATCTAGATTACATGGTAATATACCGAACACCCATGGCAGTTTGGTGCTGGTCATGTTTTGCCCTCGGGAGAGGTTTAGTCAACGGATCCGCCACATTCAGATCTGTGTGTACTTTGCAAATCTTTATATCCCCATCTTGGATATGTTCTCGAATAGCGTGAAAACGTAGCTTGATATGCTTCAGCTTCTTGTGTGACCTTGGTTCTTGCGCATTGGCTATGGCGCCCATGTTATCACAGTAGATAGACATTGGGTCCAGCGCACTAGGAACCACACCCAACTCTGTAATGAACTCTTTCATCCATATCGCTTCTTGTGAAGCCTCCGAAGCAGCCATGTATTCCGATTCAGTTGAAGATCTCGCCACAACGCTTTGCTTTGCACTCCTCCAGCTAACTGCTGCACCATTCAAAATAAATAGTATCCAGATTGTGATTTAGAATCATCCGGATCGGTGTTCCAACTAGCATCGGTGTAACCATTAACAACGAGTTGTTCATCACCTCCATAAGAAAGAACCATATCCTTAGTTCTTCTTAAGTACTTAAGGATGTTTTTGACCGTTGTCCAATGATCCACTCCTGGATCACTTTGATATCTGCTAGTTAAACTAACAGCATATGCAATGTCAAGTCTAGTACATAGCATGGCATACATTAGAGATCCTATGGCTGAGGCATAGGGAGTCTTACTCATCCTTTCTCTATCTTCTGCCGATGTCGGACTTTGAGTTTTACTCAAGGTCGTATTGGGCAACATGGGCAAGAACCCTTTCTTGCTTTCTTCCATTCCAAACCTCTTTAGAACCTTGCCCAAATACGTACTTTGTGACAATGATATTAAGCGTCTCGATCTATCTCTATAAATCTTTATGCCTAATATGTAAGCTGCTTCGCCAAGATCCTTCATTGAAAAACTATTATTCAAGTATTCCTTGACACTATTAAGAAGGTCTACATCATTCCCAATCAACAATATGTCATCTACATATAGTATTAAGAATGCTACAGAGCTCCCACTCACTTTCTTGTAAATACAAGCTTCTCCATAAGTTTGTATAAAACCAAAACTTTTGATTACCTTATCAAAACGTTGATTCCAACTTCGGGATGCTTGCTTCAATCCATAGATGGACCGTTGAAGTTTGCATACCTTGTTAGCATCTTTAGGATCGACAAAACCTTTGGGTTGCATCATATACAACTCTTCATCAATGTCTCCATTGAGGAATGCTGTTTTGACATCCATCTGCCATATCTCATAATCATAATATGCAGCGATTGTTAACATAATCCTCACAGACTTTAGCTTCGCTACTGGTGAAAAAGTCTCATCGTAGTCAACTCCTTGAATTTGTCGAAACCCTTTTGCGACAAGTCGAGCTTTATAGACAGTAACATTACCATCAGCATCTGTTTTCTTCTTGAAGATCCATTTGTTCTCGACAGCCTTCCGGCCATCCGGTAAGTCCACCAAAGTCCATACTTGGTTTTCGTACATGGATCCAATCTCGGATTTCATGGCTTCTTGCCATTTATTGGAATCTGGGCTCATCATCGCTTCCTCATATGTCTCGGGGTCACCGGTGTTATCCACCAACATGACACTCATAACGGGATCACACCAATCTGGAGTGGTACGAGTTCTCGTTGACCTCCGAGGCTCTGTAGCAACTTCAACCGAAGTTTCATGATCACCATCATTAGCTTCCTCTATTATTGGTGCAGGCACCACAGGAACTTCTTCCGGTGCTGCGCTACTCGCAATTTCGAGAGAAGGTTCGACAACCTCGTCGAGTTCTACTTTCCTTCCAGTCACTTCTTTTGAGAGAAATTCCTTCTCTAGAAAGGATCCATTCTTGGCAACGAAGATTTTGCCTTCGGATCTATGATAGAAGGTATACCCAATAGTTTCCTTCGGGTATCCTATGAAGACGCATTTTTCCGCTTTGGGTTCAAGCTTGTCCGGCTGTAACTTCTTTACATAGGCTTCGCACCCCCAAACTTTAAGGAACGACAATCTAGGTTTCTTCCCAAACCATAATTCATACGGTGTCGTTTCAACGGATTTAGATGGTGCCCTATTTAAAGTGAATGCGGCTGTTTCTAATGCATAACCCCAAAATGATAGCGGTAAATCTGTAAGTGACATCATAGAACGAACCATATATAAGAGAGTTCGATTACGACGTTCGGACACACCATTACGCTGTGGTGTTCCCGGCGGTGTCAATTGTGAAAGTATTCCGCATTTCTTCAAATGCTCGCCAAACTCGTAACTTAGATATTCACCTCCACGATCAGAACGTAGAAATTTAATCTTCTTGTTACGTTGATTCTCTACCTCACTTTGAAATTCCTTAAACTTCTCAAAAGTTTCGGACTTATGTTTCATGAAATAGATATACCCATATCTACTCAAGTCATCCGTGAAGGTAAGAACATAACGATAACCACCGCGTGATGCTACACTCATTGGACCACACACATCGGTATGTATGATTTCCAATAAGTCTGTAGCTCGCTCCATCATACCAGAAAATGGAGTCTTAGTCATTTTACCCATCAGACATGCTTCGCATCTATCAAGTGATTCAAAATCAAGTGATTCAAGAAGTCCATCGGAATGGAGTTTCTTCATACGTTTCACTCCAATGTGACCAAGACAACAGTGCCACATATAGGTCGAATTATCGTTTGATTTCAAACGTTTAGCCTCAATGTTGTTGATATGTGTATTTCCACTATCGAGATTCAATAAGAATAGACCATCTATCAAAGGTGCATGTGCATAAAACATATTACTCATATAAATCGAACAACCATTATTCTCGGACTTAAACAAGTAACCGTCTCGCAATAAACAAGATCCCGATATAATGTTCATGCTCAACGCAGGCACCAAATAACAATTATTTAAGTATAAAACTAATCCCGATGGTAGGTGAAGGGGTAGCGTGCCGACCGCGATCACATCAACCTTTGATCCGTTTCCCACGCGCATCGTCACCTCGTTCTTCGCTAGCTTCCGTTTATTCTGCAGCACCTGTTTCGAGTTACAAATATGAGCAACCGAACCAGTATCAAATACCCAGGCACTACTACGAGTACTAGTGAGATACACATCAATAACATGTATATCAGATATACCTTTCTTCTTGATGTTGCCGTTCTTCAAATCCGCCAAGTACTTTGGGCAATTCCGCTTCCAGTGACCTTCTCCCTTGCAGTAAAAGCACTCAGTATCAGGCTTAGGTCCAGCCTTGGTCTTCTTCGTTGGCGCGGTAACTTTCTTACCACCCTTCTTGAAGTGTCCCTTCTGCTTAGACTTGCCTTTCTTGAATTTGGTGGTCTTATTGACCAACAACACTTGGTGCTCTTTCTTGATCTCCACTTCTGCAGATTTCAACATGGCAAAGAGTTCTGGCAACGTCTTGTTCATGTTTTGCATGTTGTAGTTCATCACAAAGTTCTTGTAACTTGGTGGTAGTGATTGGAGGACACGGTAAATCCCCAAAGCATTAGGAATCACAATACCCAAGATTTGAAGTTTGTTTGCGTGCCCAGACATCTTAAGCACATGCTCACTAATGGAGCTGCCCTCTTCCATCTTGCAGTTAAAGAACTTTTCAGAAGCCTCATAACTTTCAATTGCCGCATGAGTCTCAAAAATCAATTTGAGATCCTCGACAATATCATATGGGTCTGAATTCTCAAACCTTTTCTGAAGCTCCGATT
Organism: Avena sativa; assembly: GCA_916181665.1. Classification (NCBI taxonomy): domain Eukaryota; kingdom Viridiplantae; phylum Streptophyta; class Magnoliopsida; order Poales; family Poaceae; genus Avena; species Avena sativa. The sequence continues at coordinate 387,164,176 of OV702284.1, forward strand.
CTAAACCATACAAGATAGCACACTGAACTGTGGAGTACTGAGTCTTCCGAGTGAGGTAAACGTTCTTTACTTGATCGGCAGCATCAGCTGCAGGTGGGTCACCCAACGGTGCATCCATCACATAGGTCAAATTACCAGCTGTGAGGACAATCCTCAAATTGCGGAACCAATCCGTGAAGTTGCTTCCATTGTTTTTCAACTTTTCTTTCTCTAGGAACGCATTAAAATTGATGGTAGGGGCTGCCATTGATCTACAACATATTTGCAATAGTTTAGACTAAGTTTATGACAAATTGAGTTCAAATTAATAATAAAATTAATCTAGGTGAACTCCCACTCAAAACAATATCCCTCACATTGTTTTAGTGATCACACAAACCAAATCCACTACATTAATACCGATCATCACGAGAGTTGATATAGTTTCAATGGCAAACAATCGACATGTTCATCATATCTACTATATGATTCATGATTTACCTTTCGGTGATCCGTGTTCCGAGACCATGGCTGTACATGCTAGGCTCGTCAAGATCAAACCTTAGTTTCCGCATGAGCAAATCTGGCTTGCTCACGTTGTATACACTTGCGAAATCTAACACACCCGATCGTCATGTGGTGTTTCGAAACAACAAGCTTTAGCAACGGTGCTAACTGAGGGTGAACACTTTATGACTTGAAATTCATGTGCATGAGGGATCATCTTATAATGCTACCGTCGTCTACTAAGCAATACAAGATGCATAAAGGATTAACATCACATGCAATTCATAATATGTGATATGATATGGCCTTTCTTCTTTGTGCTTCGATCTCCATCTTCTAGCACGAACATGATCTCCATCATCACCGGCATTGCATCAAGGTCAATGACGCTTCTCCATGGTTGTCGTCCACCAGCTTCAACTATTACAACTACTTTGAATAGACACTCGGGTCTTAACTTAAATTAAAGACAACCATATGGCTCCTGCCGGTTGTCAACTTACAATAAGGAACATTGCATACATCAAATATAATCACAATCATGGCCATATCACATCACAGGACACCCCTGCAAAACAAAGTTAGACGCCTCTACTTTCTTTGCATGTTTTACGTGGTTTGGGGCTTTCAATAAGTGTCGTTCTAACTTACGAACATGAACCACAACATTGATACTAGTATTGTTAATCACCCGTTGTAAATTGGATCTTAACTATGCTAGGAGAAACAGGCACCCGCAAAGCCACTTATGCAATACAAGTTGCATGTCAAGCGTGGAGCAAGTCTCATGAACGATGTCATGTAAGGTTAGCCCGGGCCGCTTCATCCCAACATACCGCAAGATACAAAGTACACAAGAAGCAATCGACAATAAAAGCATCAAAGCCCACAATGACCATTGTGTTCTACTCGTGCAACAGATCTACATATAGACATGGCTCTGATACCACTGTAGGGTTTCGTAGCATGGAAAACAAAAATTTTCTATCGCATACAAACAAACAAGCCAAGATCTATCTACTAGATTGTAGCAACGAGTCGATGGAATAACTCACCCTCGAAGATTCCAAAGTGTTTAACGAGAGCGGATTCTCGTGGGTGATGTAGTCGTACTCTTCCCGATCTCAAGATCGCGTAGACGATCCTTCCGGCGCTGCGTTCCGGCAGCGCTCCCGCAGTCGGTCACACGTTCGGTACTCGACGAAGACCTTCCTCTCCCTTGTTCCAGCAGGCAGCGGAGGTTGTAGCACTCTCCTCGCGATTCCGGCAGCACAACGGCGTGGTACCGGAAGTAGAGGGGAGATCTCGCAGGGCTTCGCCTTAAGCCGGAGCGAGTATGGTGGAGTATGAGAGAGTCCCTCGGTGTTCTAGGGTTTAGAGACACCAAGGAGGGGACAAGCCGGCGGCTAGGGTTTAGCTAGGCGGCGGCGAGTTGATGCCCTAGGGGCCGGCGGCGGCTTGGAGGTGGCGGCGGCTTGGGGCTAGGGTTTAGAGGAGTAGGAGTTGTGTGTCTAGGAGGGAGCCCTGCCCCTCCTTTTATAGGTGGAGGGGCCGGCCGGCCAAGGGGAGGGAGGGGAGTCCCTCCCCAACTCGGCTTGGGTGGTGCGCCGCCGGTTGGAGGAGGGATTCCCTCCCCAACTCGGTTTCCCACTCCTCCTCTTTCCAAAACTTGCCGTTTGACTTTCAAACTAGCCGTTTGACTTTTCAAATTAGGATTTGAATAAACCCTTTATTTTGGACAGAGAAGACACTTAGTACATGATGCAATCATTCCAACTTGCAATGACATATTCATGTACCCCTTCCCCTCCGGAGTGCCGGACATTCCGGAACCTTCTAGAACATTCCCGATGAAAACACCGGAACTATTCTCCAACTCCGAAACGAGACTTTCCTTATATGAATCTTATTCTCCGGACCATTCCGGATCTCCTCGTGATATCCCGGATCCCATCCGAGACTCCGAACAACATTCGGTCTCTTTCTCATCATACCATAACTACTCAAACAACGTCGAATCCTTAAGTGTGTCTCCCTACGGTTCGTGAATTATGCGGACATGATCGAGACACTTCTCCGAACAATAACCAATAGAGGAATCTGGAAATTCATATGGCTCCCACATATTTCTACGATTACTTTGCGATCGAATGAACCACTTACGTACGATACCAATTTCCCTTTGTCCCATAATACTTTACTTATCCGAGGTTATGATCGTCGGTATCTCTGCATACCTAGTTCAACCTCGTTACCGATAAGTACTCTTTTCTCGTTCCCGTGATATGTGATCCCTTGTGAGCCAGTCACATGCTTGCAAGCTAATTGGATGACATTTCACCGAGAGGGCCCAGAGAATATCTATCCGTCATATGGATGGACAAATCCCACTCTTGATCCATGTGTTTCAACCAATACTTTCCGAACACTCAATGCCACCTTTATAGCCACCCAGTTACGGTGTGGTGTTTGATGTCATCAAAGCATCCATCCGGTAAAGGTGATATGCATGATCTCATGGTCGAAGGAATTAGGTTACTATGTATCAGAAAGCATATAGCAATTGAACTATTAAAATGACTTGATCTTTATGCTACGCTTTATCTATAGGAGTATGTCCACCATATCATTCTCCTAACGATATGATCTTGTCGTTAATAACATCCCAATGTTCATGATAGGGAAACCACAATCATCTATTAACCAACAAGCTAGTATTATATAGAGGCTTTACTAGGGACTTCAAATTAAGTTTACAAATCACACAAGTATTAATGTTTCCTTGTTAATACTATTATAGCATGAATGTAAACATTTATCATAAACACAAAGATATAATAATAACTACATTTATTATTGCCTCTAGGGCATATCTCCAACAGGGAGTAGTTAAATGCTTAAACACAAGGGTTAGCCCGGGGCTTGACTTATTTCTAGGTCCGCCCCTGTATCTAGACAAATCTATGACATTATTGATGGAGTATATTTTTAGAAAACCATTTTGTTCTGCTCGGACAACCAAAGTTTCTCTAGGAGGAATTTTAACGGGGCACGTGACGAGGTTTAATCTCATCAATGCCCATTGTTATGGACTCGGGTTTTGGAACGGTTAACAAACAAGCAACACGGGACACGAGGTTTACCCAGGTTCAGGCCCCCGGAGGGAAAACCCTACTCCTGCTTGTCTGCTCTTGATTACGGCGGAACCGATGATTACAGGGGTGCGCAGATGCAATCTGGCGTGGAGGTGTCTATGCGAAAAGTATGAGGTTAGAGATCTAGGTCGTGCCCTCCTGGCCTTTATATAGATTTAGGCAGGTCCCGGGCACAGATCTAGGTATGCTGAGGTGTATATCCGCGGGGTATAACCATGTCAGTAGTCCCCGAGTGTTCAGTCGAATCGTAGATTCGGCTGAGGACTCTTCAATCCTTCGGGTGTAACTCTATCTTTCAAGAGAATGTGTAGGGATTGTTGATGCGTGTGCCTGACTCTCCCGACGGATCAGGGCCAGTTAACTGTCTTAGGAAAAAACAACACGATCTTCTTCAGGTTCGAGTCCCTCGACTCGAACCCGGAATATATGCTGGCGTAATTCGACTCAGGCCGTAGAGGACTTACAGGAGTGGAATTCCAGTGAATTTTATTGACGTACCCAACGCGTCCGTCGGGATTTTTCATCGCGCCTGTTGGCACGGGTTTATACTAGTAGAGCGCAGTCATGTGCGTTACCAGGCCATCAGATGATATCTGTAGGTCTTATCTTTGCGTCATAGACAAAGCATCCGAATTTGTATCATCGCGGAGGTGTTTCGGGTGGCCAAGGAGAATATTGCTCACTTAGCGTTTAATTGGGACAGAGTTGCCGAAAAGTTTTTGTGTACTGATCCGAATGATCGCAGTCGAAAATTTATAGGGTGCGCGACCAGCGCTCCCTATGGGAGTAGCCCCCGAGTGTCTGTTCGAGTCGTAGACTCGAGCGGAGACTTTAATTTAGTCGTTGTTCAATGTTAGGTCCGTAGGACACAAATTTTTTCGGATGCTTAAATCCATCCTCCCTATGGGAGTAGCCCCCGAGTCCGTAATGGAGTCATAGACTCGACGTAGGACTCGAAGAAACAGTTCAGTGCTGTAATGTGTTGTTCATTTTTCGGGTGTGCGGCCAGCGCTCCTGATAGCAGTAGCCCCCGAGTAATTAGTCGAATCGTAGATTCGAGTGAGTACTCTTAGCTTTGAATCCAAAGAATGGTGACTTTTGCTAGTATAGCTTTTGATGACGTCAGTGCTGACGATCGGTGACCTCAAGCGTCTGCTGCACCAGAGATGACTTGACTGGACGAACATGGGTCCCACCTTCTGGCCTTGAATTGACCGGTCACGTGCCGTGTGGAGATAATTATGGTGTCGCCTCGATTTCCACGCGTAGTGGACGGCGTGTTAGCGACGGTTCGTTGCGATGCTGACACGTGTATGGCCAGATCCTGCAGTTGGCATTAGGTCTTCTCGATGGACGATTGTCGTGCATCGTCTTCGTCTTTATAATCATTGGGGGAAAACATTAGTCTGTTTTCACCGCAGCCATTCTCGTTTCACTGCTCCCTTGTTCTCTGAGAGTTCTTGCTGCGCGCTGGAATATCTTCGGACATTTCCTTCTTCCATCATACGTTCTCGCCGCCGGCGCCGCCGTACCGCAATGGGGAAGCCGAAGAAGTCTTCTTCTGCGGTTGGTACCAGCGCTGCTGGAGGCAAGAAGAGTGTTGCCGCTACCCGTGTCACCGATGGTGGCTGGCGGCGAGCGGAGACGCGGGAGAGTGATCTCCGCAAACTTCGTGAGCGGGGCCTGATCCCGCAGGATAGGCAGGCCGTCAAACTCCCAGGCAACGAGGTAATCCCCCGTCCCTCCGCTGGGTTTCGGGTTATGTTCCTCGCCTTCGTTATTCGCGGCTTTTCCTTCCCAGTACACGACTTCCTTCGTGGACTGCTTTTTCTTTACGGCGTCCAACTGCATCATCTTTCCCCCAATTCTCTTCTTCACATTGCTTGTTTTATCAACTTCTGCGAGTGCTGGCTTGATATCGAGCCGCTCTTTGGCCTCTTCCGAAAACTCTATTCCGTGAAGAGGCAATCTGGTTCGGATGGTGTTTATCCCATTGGGGGTTGCATCATCTCCCTCAAACCCAATCTGCTTTTCTTCTCTTTTTCCATGTCCGAATCTGTCCAGTACTGGCGAAGGCGATGGTTTTATATCCGCGACTCCACAGTGGCTGGGCAGGATTTTGGTCTTGCTCCTTTCGACCCCTCCCAAAAGATCGAGCCGAAGAGGTCCTAGAAAAACCAGATCTTGGATGGCGAGGTAGCGGAGATAGAGGCTCTCTATCGTCGAGTGGAGGATCTCCAGCTGATTCCGAAGAAGGAGGTGAATGGTGTGGATATCATCCGCACTTTTCTTAAGCGTCGGGTGTAGCCACTCTAGGCTAGAACACACCCGATGTTCCTTTATGCTGGCCGTCGTGATCCGACTAGGGTTTCGGCTGAGGAATTCTCCAAGGGAGATCTCGACGGGGCCCTTCGTCCGCTGCTGAAGTTCAAGGCTGGAGAGGATATCCCGGGGAAGTCGCTGACTTCTCCGTTCTCTGCTTCGCTTCCTGTTCCACAGGTGTAGATCCTAGATGTGCGTGTAGCACTAGTTTCGACTGCATTGTACCTGCATTTGTTTGCTAACAAATTTTCTTCTCTTGTGCAGGAGTTTAAAGTGCCGGGCATGTCGCCACCGCTTCCCGAATTGTTTCCGGCTGCGCCGGACAATGAAGTGGTGGATTCCATGTCCGAGGTGCCATCGGCGTGGTCTCCGGCTGAAGAGGCCAACGAGTCGAGCGAGGACCACACTCGCAAGTGCACACGGAGCTCCAGCGAGTCTTCGGATGCCTCGACTCCGCCGACTCCGAGGAATCCGCTGTGGCTTGAACGTCACAGTGATGGGCATGGAGGCTCTTCCTCTCCAATTCCTGCCGTTCCCGTGAGGGCTGTGGCACCGCACCCGCCGGCGAAGCGGAAGAAGGAAGAAAAGAAGGAAGAAAAGAAGGAAGAGAAGAAAGAGGATAAGAAGGTCCGGAGGACCCCTCCTGTCTTCGACTTGAGCGACCTTGACTCGTAAGTTTTTCTTAGTCTTGTATTGCCTTTTCTTGCCTGTTTACTTTGTTCGTGTGCTAACTTGTCCTGGTGCAGTCATTCTTCCAACGACTCCTCCAGTGATGGTGCTCGGGAGATGATGGGGGAGTCAAAAGTTGTGCTTCCTCATCCTCAGACGGTGGCCACCTCTAAAGGCGTTGCTCCAGATCCTTCTCCGCAGGAGGTTCGGGTGGTTGCGCCTCAGAAGGCTGCAAGCGGACCTTCGGAGTCGCCGTCGAATCATGTAAGTATTCTGCTGTCTGCCACGGGGGAGCCCCCGAGCCTTTTTCGAATGATCTGTTTTTCTTTCCCACCTCGGGGGGAGCCCCCGGGCATCTGTAAGGTAGTTCATTGCTTGTTTTTCATATCTCGGGGGAAACCCCCGAGCATTTTTCCTATGCGTGACTTGCTTCTACTCATTCTTCTTGGGCATAGCCCCCGAGCCCTTCTTTTACTGGTGGTTCTTGTTTTCAGCCTTTTGTGCAGGGTGCCAACCAACTGGTGCAGCAGCACCTGACGTTGGAGGCCAGCCTCAAACAACTTCAAGGTATTGTTATGCTTTGGTCTTTTGTTTCTTCTTGCATTTTGTCCTTCGATCCGACATTTGTATTGCTTGCTGCAGAGGATCATAATGCCTCTCTTCGTGATATTGATGCTCTCAAAAAGAGCCTTGGTCAAGCGGAGAAAAAGGCTGAGGTCGCCGTTGGTGCAAGGGAGCGCCTCGAGCTGGAGTTAGCCAACACGGCTGAGGCGAAGGAGCGCCTGCAGCAGGAGGCTACCGACCGTGAGGAGCAGCTCGCCACGGCCACGGCTTCGCGCGAGAGAGAAGTGGCCGGCAAGCTTATGGCGGCTGCCAAGGCTGTTTTGGGTGAGCATCACTGCCTTCTTCTTTTGGATGTTCTAGTCTTTCTTTTGCAGTGCTTTTATTCATTCTGCTTCCTTTGTTTTCTTTAGATGCCGCGGGCATTGAGTTTGATCGCGGTGCTCTAGAGAACGGGAGTGCTCTGGATGATGCTACTGCAGCGGTCGAAGATCGATGCAGCACCGTCCTCAACTCGCTTGCCAAGGCCAAAGAGGTCCTTGGGCGCTTCTACAAGGAGCTTGCCCCCAAGGGCGTGGCCCTCGAAGATGTTGATGCCCTGGCGGAGGCGCTGTCAGCCGAAGCACCTGCGGCGTACAAGCGCAAGCAGAAGGGCATCGGCGCATCCGTCGGGCTGGCAATGGCCTTGGCGGCTGGAACGGAGCTGGACCTTCCCCAGGTCACCTCCCGGATGCCGACGACTGCTGATGGATCCGAGGTAGCCTTCGCCACATATGCTGCTCGATGTAAGCGTTACGGGCCGAAGCTGATTGATCTGCTGGCCGATTATGCGCTAAGGCAGCAGGGGGAAGCCAAGGCGAGGCAATCCGGCTTCGAGGCTACTCAGGGTGCAGCTTTGTAGGCGCTGTAGTTATAGGATAGTTGTAGCTTCTTTTGTTGTAAATATTTTGATGAACAATCCCTGTGCCACATGATGACTTTTGCTGCACTTTAATGAATGTGCTGAATTTTGTGTTCCTTCGGATGCTTGTTCATGTCTTTCTTTCTGTTAATCTAGGGTCCTTTGGGTGCTGATCCCGTTGACACTTCGCCTGCAGCGCGGCTGCAGCCATCCTTGGATGATGCATCGCAGCTCGCGTTTCTTCGAGATCGTGTCCATAGCCTCGAGAAAGAGTTGCTTGGGGTGCATGGCCATGCTGACGTTTGGAAGTCCAAAGCAGATCGAGGTGCTGCCAGAGAGGAGTACTTGATGGCGGAGTTGCTTCGATTATCCGAGCAGCTTCAGTGTAAGTTTTTCGAGTTGTTGCCCATTTCTTCGGATGCGCCTGCTGACCTTGCATCTTACTTCTTTTTTTTGCAAGTATTGCAGGTGCTAACCTTGCTCCAAGGAAAGAGAAGGAGCGTGTTGCTGTTCGAGTCAATTGCTTGACTCAACAGGACATGAAAACCGGCGGGTTCTTCTGGATGGATCGTGACCGTGCTATGGTCCTTGCGACGGTGCAAGATCGCGTTCACCAAGTATCGCGGGTGCTTCATCAGGTGAAGACGTCACTCGCGTCGGTTCTGCATGTGATGTTTCCGTTGGATGATGCACCGTCGACTCTCTCTGGTCTACTGTCGAAGTTTCGGAACGTGCATCATGTCAAGGAATTGGTGCGGCATCAGCTCGTCACAGGGGTGAAGGTTGCGCTCTCCCTCGTGCGGTTGCATCGTCCTGACGTAGATCTATCCGCTGTAGCGGCTGGGCCGCCCCTTCGGCCAGATGGTGGTGTGTGGGATATGCGTCTGCATTACGCGGCTGTAAGGCAGTATGCCGAAGAGATCGTAGATCTGTTTGAGCAGTGTGCTCAGGTTATTCTTCAGAGTAGGTAGTACCTGTAAAAGAGAGAGATGTAAAATTTGTATATATTTGACTGGGTGTGTTTTGCCCTTTGTTATAGAGGTTCGGTTGTTGTGCTAGCATGTAATGCTTTGTTCGTATGCGTGCCCTTTTCGTTAGCCTGAAGTGGTCAGCTACTCAGGTGTACGCGTGTTATCCTCAGTCGACGAAGTCGTGAGGTGGGGGGAGCCCCCGAGTGCGTTTGTAGCATGGAGTAAAAATGCAAGTAGTAAACAAAATTTTGGGGCGAGACACTTAGCTTTATTCATATCGTAATGGAGGAGGTACATTGTTCGGCTGAGTAGCCTTGGCTGAATAGCCTTATTGAAAGTAAAAAGGGAGGTAGCTAGGGGTAGAATCGTCGTAGTTGTGTGACGTTCCATGGGTTGGAGTATGCGACTCCAGATTCCACGTGCTTGAGGCGATAGGCGCCACCTGGGATGACCTCGGTGACGATGTAGGGTCCTTCCCATGGCGACTCGAATTTCTTCGGTCGTTCTTGCTTGAGTCGCAAGACTAGGTCTCCTTTGACAAAGGACCTTGGGCGCGGCCATTGGCTGTGGTAGTTGCGGAGATTCTGCTGATACACCGCTGATCGGGCTGCTGCTATGTCTCGCGCTTCGTCGAGTGTGTCGACGACGTCTTCGAGTGCAGCCGTGGATTCGGCTTCGCTATAAGCGATGACCCGAGGGGCCTGGTGGCGTACTTTGGCTGGTACGGCTTCGGCTCCGTGCACCATGAAGAACGGCGTGTAGCCGGTGGAGCTGTTTGGCGTGGTACGCAGGCTCCATAGGACGGAGGGTAGCTCTTTTGTCTAGGCTCCGGCAAGTCGCTCGAGTGGGCTCATGAGGCATTTCTTAATGCCGGCACCGATGAGGCCGTTGGCCTTCTCCACCTGCCCATTTGTTTGCGGGTGCGCCACTGAGGCATATGTGATGTTGATTCGAGGCCTTCGCAGAAGTCCTGGAATTCTTTGGAGATGAAGTTCGATCCATTTTCGGTGATGATGCTATGCGGAACGCCGAACCTGTAGACAATGGATTCAAAAAAATTGACGGCGGTTTTGCCCTTTTGGTTAGTGACCGGCATGGCCTCAATCCACTTGGTGAATTTGTCAAATGCGACCAGGAGGTAGATGTTGGAATTATGCCCTAGAGGCAATAATAAAGACGTTATTATTATAATTCTTGTTCATGATAATGTTTATATTCCATGCTAGAATTGTATTAAGCGGAAACTTTAATACTTGTGTGGTTTGTGAACAACACCGTGTCCCTAGTATGCCTCTATGGACTAGCTCATTGATTAATGATGGTTAAGGTTTCCTAACCATGGACATGAGTTGTCAATTAATAATGAGATCATATCATTGGGAGAATGATATGATGGATAGACCCAAACTAAGCGAAGCAATTAGATCGTGTCATCGTGTTCGTCTTTGCGAAGCTTATTCTTATGTAAAATATTGTATTCCTTAGACCATGAGATAATACAACTCCCTGGTATCGTAAGAAATCTTTGAGGTCATCAAACGTCATCCTATGAGAGGGTGATCATAAAGGTGTCTCTCAGGTGATCGGAAAGTATCTGTTGGGTTGTATGTATTGAGATGGGATTTGTCCCTCCCAAGTCGGAGAGATATACTTCGGGCCCACTCGGTAATCGATATCAACACCGCTTGCAAGCATGTGGTTAAGGAGTTAATCACAAAGTGATATCAGATTACGGAACGAGTAAAGTACTTGCTGTGAACGAGATTGAACTAGCTATGACGGTACCGACGATCAAATCTCGGGCAAGTAAAATATCGCGAGACGAAGGGAATATATATATGGGATTGATTGAATCCTGGCATCGTGGTTCATCCGATATGATCATCGATGAATGTGTGGGAGTCAATATGGGTGCCCAGACCCCGCTGTGGATTATTGATAGAAGATCATGTCTGCATATTCTCGAACCCGCAGGGTCACACACTTAACGTGTCTCGACGCTAGGATAGATTGGATAATTGGTTTATGAATTTTTGTTCGGAGTCTCGGATGGGATTCGGGACATCACGAGAGGTTCCGGAGATTAAGATTCATATAAGGCAGTGCAGTTTTTGGAGTTCGGAATTGTTCCGGGTTAATCGGTATTGTACCGGAAGCTTCTAGAACCTTCCGGAAGGGGACCAACGTGGCCCCACCTTCTGGGAGGGGGCATGGGCCTATGAGGGAGTGCCCTGGCCGCATTGGGCCAGGGGCACAAGGCCCCATAGGGCCCAGCCGGCCTAGAGAGGTTTAAACTCGAGATAGACCTTCTAGAAGGGGGGGGGGGTTTCCTTGCCCCCCACTCCTTATCCTTTGGGGCCGCCGGTTTGGGCTTGGGGGAGGGGCTAGGGCTGCGCCCCCCCTCTATATAAAGAGGGGTGGGGGCGCACCAACCCCCTACACCTTCCCCTCCAACCCTAGCCGCCCTGCTGCCCTCCTTTCTCCCTCCCGACTGCTTGTAGGCGAAGCCCTGCTGCAGAAATTCTCCACCAATTGCACCGCGCCGTCGCGTTGTAGATCCAACCCATCTCTCCACCATACTTGCTGGACCAAGGAAGTAGGAGACGTCGAGGTGCTGCACGTGTGCATCTCACGGAGGCACCGCCACTTGTGGTGCTAGATCGGATCGGATCGCGAGGAGGAGAAGCGAGTACGACTACATCACCCACGTTCCGACGAACGTTCCGCTGTGCGAATCTTCAAGGGTATGAAGATCTAATCCAATCTCTCTCGTTGTTTGCATCTCCTAGATTAGATCTTGGCTTTCCCTTTGTTCGCATCCGTAGAAAATTTTGATTTACTATGCCACGAAACCCATCAGTGGTATCAGAGCTAGATCTATGCGTAGATGTGTTTCACGAGTAGAACGCAACATGGTGGTTGCGGGCGTTGATGTTTTCTGTTGCAAGCCTCTTATTTGTGTTCTTCTTATGACGCGGGATAGTGAGATTGAAGCGGTCCAGGCCAACCTTACGCGACGTCATTCGCGAGACCGGCTCCGCACTTGACGTGTGGCTTGTTCCACACATGCGGCTGGTGGATGTCAGTTTCTCTCACTATAGTTGTCATGGGATTAACACCGGAGTTTGGCAACCATAATATCACCGTTGTGGCTTTCCGTAGGTAAGAATCTTTCTTAGCATCTACTCCCATAAGCCCCGTAAAACATGCAACAACAAAGTAGAGGCATCTAACTTGTTTTTGCAGGGAGTGTTTTCTGTGATATGGTATGGCCCAAGATGTGATGTGTATAATGTATGCGATGATCATGTTTTGTAATGTTTCACGACTTGCATGTCGATGAGTACACAACCGGCAGGAGCCATATGGTTGTCTTTATAATTGTGTATGACCTGTGTGTCAACTTCTTATGCGCCATGTAATAGTTTCACTTTATCGCTAAGTAGTTAGCAATAGTTGTAGTTGCTATTCGTGGTGGAGGCAATCATGGTGGAGTGATGGAGATCATGTCGGAACACACAAGATGGAGATCATTGCGTGAAGATTGGCTATACCATGTCACATTAAAGTTATATGCATGTGATGTTTATCCTTTTATGTATCTTATCATGCTTAGATCGCGACGGTAGCATTATAAGATGATTCCTCACTTAAAGATCAAGATAAAAACTGTGTTCTCCCCGAGTATGCACCGTTGCGAAAGTTCGTCGTGTCCCAGCATCACGTGATGATCGGGTGCTATAGACTCTACGCTCACATACAACGGGTGCAAGCCAGTTTTGCACACGCGGAAATACTTGGGTCTAACTTGACGAGCCTAGCATGTACAGACATGGCCTCGGAACACAAGAACCGAAAGGTTAAGCATGAGTCATATGAATGATATGATCAACACTTCGTTGTCCACCATTGAAACCACATCTCTTCTCGTGATGATCGGATTAGGTGTGGTGAATTTGGATCGTGTTCACTAAACAACTTGAGGGATGTTGAATTTAGTGGGAGTTCATCTAGTAATTTGATTAAAAGTTGAACTAGTTATCATGAACATAGTCTAAATTGTACTTGCCAATACTGTAGATCACATGGCCAAGTCCAACTTCAACTTCAACGTTTTTGCTGAGAAGGAAAAGCTTAGAAACAATGGGTCTAACTTCACCAATTGGTTCTGCAATCTAAGAATCATTCTCTCTGGCGGTCAAAAGGACTATGTCCTTGGGAAAGCGTTAGGTGACCCCCCTGCTGCAACTGCGCCGACTGATGAGAAAGCTGTCTATCAGTCGCGCAAAGATGATTATGGTGTGATTAAGAGCACCATGTTGTTTGCTATGGAACCGGAACTTCAAAATCGTTTTGAAGACTATCCCGGGCCCTTTGAGATACTCGAAGAGCTGAAAACCATGTTTCAGACTCAGGCCCGTTCTGAGAGATATGAGATCTCTGAGAAGTTCTTTAACTGCAAGATGGAAGAAGGGAGTTCCGTTAGTGAGCACGCCATTAAGATGACGGGCTACACTCAACGCCTTGAGCAACTGGAATGCACGATTCCAGAGGAGCTCAAGATTGACAGGGTTTTGCAATCACTCCCTCCCAGCTACAAAAGTTTTGTAGTGACTCGTAATCAGATTGGTTCCACTGATATGATCACCGAGCTCTTCGCAAAGCTGAAGGCCGCGGAAGTGGACATCAAAAAGGATAATCATGTGTTGATGGTCAACAAGCCCACCTTTAAGAAAGGTAAGGGAGCAAAGAAGCCCTTCAAGAACGGAGGCGGCAAGCGCACTGCCCCTGCTGAGAAGAAGCTCAAGTCTGGTCCTAAGCCGGACACTGAGTGCTTCTATTGCAAGGACAAGGGTCACTGGAAGCGCAACTGTCCGAAGTACTTAGCGGACAAGAAGGCTGGCACCATCAAAGGTATATTTGATATACATGTTATTGATGTTTTCCTTACTAGCCCTCGTTGTAGTGCCTGGGTATTTGATACCGGTTCAGTTGCTAATATTTGTAACTCGAAACAGGAGCTACGGAATAGACGGCGGCTTGCAAGGGATGAGGTGACGATGCGCATTGGCAACGGATCAAGAGTTGATGTGATGGCCATCAGCACGCTCTCCTTATTTTTACCTTCGGGATTAGTTTTAAACCTTAATAAGTGTTATTATGTGCCTGCGTTGAGCATGAACATTATTTCTGGATCTTGTTTATTGCAAGACGGTTATTCATTTAAATCGGAGAATAATGGTTGTTCTATTTATATGAGTAACATCTTTTATGGTCATGCACCTATTGTGAATGGTTTATTTCTTCTAAATCTCGAAAGGGATGAAACACACATCCATAACATTGAGGCTAAGAGATGCGAAGTAGATAGTGATAATACTACTTATTTGTGGCACTGTCGTCTAGGTCATATTGGTGTAAAGCGCATGAAGAAACTCCATTCTGATGGACTTTTGGAGTCTCTTGATTTTGAATCATTTGACACATGCGAACCATGCCTCATGGGCAAGATGATCAAAACCCCGTTCTCCAGTATGATGGAGCGAGCAACAGACTTGTTGGAAATCATACATACCGATGTATGCGGACCGATGAGTGTTTCGACGCGCGGTGGATATCGCTATTTTCTCACTTTTACCGATGACTTAAGTAGATATGGCTATATCTATTTAATGAAACATAAATCTGAAACATTTGAAAAGTTCAAGGAATTTCAGAATGAAGTGGAGAACCATCGTAACAGAAAGATCAAGTTTCTACGATCCGATCGTGGGGGCGAGTATTTAAGTTATGATTTTCTCACGCATCTTAAAGCAAGCGGAATTGTTTCGCAACTCACGCCACCCGGAACACCACAGCGCAATGGTGTGTCTGAATGCCGGAATCGAACTTTATTAGATATGGTCCGATCAATGATGTCTCTTACTGATTTGCCGTTATCTTTTTGGGGTTATGCATTAGAAACCGCTGCATTCACTTTAAATAGGGCTCCATCTAAATCCGTTGAGACGACACCGTATGAACTATGGTTTGGTGCTAAACCTAAGTTATCGTTTCTTAAAGTTTGGGGATGCGAAGATTACGTCAAGAAGTTGATGCCGGACAAGCTCGAACCCAAAGCGGAGAAATGTGTCTTCATAGGATACCCTAAGGAAACTATTGGGTATACCTTCTATCACAAAACCGAAGGCAAAGTGTTTGTCGCAAAGAACGGTTCCTTTCTTGAGAAGGAGTTTCTCTCGAAAGAAGTGAGTGGGAGGAAAGTAGAGCTAGACGAGGTTATTGAACCTTCTCTTGAATTGGAGAGTAGCGCAGCACCTGAAATTGTTCCAGTGCCGCCTGCACCAACAATAGAGGAAGCTAATGACAAGGATCATGAAGCTTCGGACGATGCTGCTACTGAACGTCGCAGGTCGACAAGGTCGCGTGCCCCTCCTGAGTGGTACGGCAACCCTGTCTTGACTGTCTTGCTAGTAGAAGACAGTGAACCTACGAACTATGAGGAAGCGAAGCCCAGACTCTAAGAAATGGCTAGAAGCCATGAAATCCGAATTGGGATCCATGAGCGAAAACCAAGTATGGACTTTGGTGGACCCTCCTAGCGACCGAAAGGCCGTTGAGTGCAAATGGATCTTCAAGAAGAAAACGGACGCGGATGGTAATGTTACCGTCTATAAAGCACGGCTTGTTGCGAAAGGTTTTCGACAAGTTCAAGGTGTTGACTACGATAAGACTTTCTCTCCCGTAGCGATGTTTAAGTCCATTCGGATTTTATTAGCAATTGCTGCGTTTCATGATTATGAAATATGGCAGATGGATGTCAAGACTGCGTTCCTCAATGGCAACATTGATGAAGAGTTGTATATGATGAAACCCGAAGGTTTTGTCGATCCTAAGGATGCTGATAAAGTATGCAAACTTCAGCGTTCTATTTATGGACTGAAGCAAGCATCTCGGAGTTGGAACCTTCGTTTTGATCAAGTGATCAAGAGCTTTGGATTTGTTCCAAAATGCTACGAAGCTTGTATCTACAAGAAAGTGAGTGGGAGCTCGGTGACGTTTCTGGTACTATATGTGGATGACATATTGATTATTGGAAATGACATCAACATGCTTAACGATGTGAAGAGTTATTTGAACAAGTGTTTTTCAATGAAATACCTAGGTGAAGCTGCTTATATATTGGGCATCAAGATCTATAGAGATAGATAAAGACGCCTGATAGCTTTAAGCCAGAGTACATACCTAGACAAAGTTCTGAAAAGGTTCAGAATGGATAAGGCAAAGAAAGGTTCAGTGCCTATGTTGTTAGGTAAGATATTGAGCAAGACTCAGTGTCCAGCTACGGTAAATGATAGGGAAGCTATGAGCAAAGTGCCTTATACCTCGGCCATAGGTTCTATCATGTATGACATGCTGTGTACTAGACTGGATGTGTCCAATGCTCTTAGTTTGACGAGCAGATATCAAAGTGATCCAGGAGTGGAACACTGGACAGCCGTGAAGAACATCCTAAAGTACCTAAATAGGACTAAATAAATGTCCTTAGTCTATGGGGGTGATGAACAGCTCGTCGTAAAAGGTTACGTCGACGCTAGTTTCGACACCGACAAGGACGATTCTAAATCTCAGACAGGATACGTTTATATTTTGAATGGAGGAGCTGTGAGCTGGAGAAGCTGCAAGCAAAGCATGATCGCGGGATCTATAGTAGAAGCGGAATACATGGCTGCTGCAGAAGCGTCAAGTGAAGGAGTTTGGATCAGAAACTTCATCACTGAGCTTGGCATGGTTCCAAGTGCATTGGACCCACTAGAGATATTGTGTGACAACACTGGCGCCATAGCACTCGCTAAGGAACCAAGATATCATCCAAAGACCAAGCATATCAACCGCAAGTTTCATATAATCCGAGATTATATAGCAGATGGAGATCTGAAGATTAGCAAAGTACATACAGATCTGAATGTCGCAGATCCATTGACTAAACCTCTTCCACGTGTAAAACATGATCAGCACCTCGGTGCCATGGGTGTGAGATTGTTGCCAAATGTAAACTAGATTATTGACTCTAGTGCAAGTGGGAGACTGTTGGAATTATGCCCTAGAGGCAATAACAAAGATGTTATTATTATAATTCTTGTTCATGATAATGTTTATATTCCATGCTAGAATTGTATTAAGCAAAAACTTTAATACTTGTGTGGTTTGTGAACAACACCGTGTCCCTAGTATGCCTCTATGGACTAGCTCATTGATTAATGATGGTTAAGGTTTCCTAACCATGGACATGAGTTGTCAATTAATAATGAGATCATATCATTGGGAGAATGATATGATGGACAGACCCAAACTAAGCGAAGCAATTAGATCGTGTCATCGTGTTCGTATTTGCAAAGCTTATTCTTATGTCAAATATTGTATTCCTTAGACCATGAGATAATACAACTCCCTGGTATCGGAAGAAAGCTTTGAGGTCATCAAACGTCATCCTATGAGAGGGTGATCATAAAGGTGTCTCTCAGGTGATCGGAAAGTATCTGTTGGGTTATATGTATCGAGATGGGATTTGTCCCTCCCAAGTCGGAGAGATATACTTCGTGCCCACTCGGTAATTGATATCAACACCGCTTGCAAGCATGTGGTTAAGGAGTTAATCACAAAGTGATATCGGATTACGGAACGAGTAAAGTACTTGCTGTGAACGAGATTGAACTAGGTATGACGGTACCGACGATCAAATCTCGGGCAAGTAAAATATCGCGAGACGAAGGGAATATATATATGGGATTGATTGAATCCTGGCATCGTGGTTCATCCGATATGATCATCGATGAATGTGTGGGAGTCAATATGGGTGCCCAGACCCCGCTGTTGATTATTGATAGAAGATCATGTCTGCATATTCTCGAACCCGCAGGGTCACACACTTAACGTGTCTCGACGCTAGGATAGATTAGATAATTGGTTTATGAATTTTTGTTCGGAGTCTCGTATGGGATTCGGGACATCACGAGAGGTTCCGGAGTGGTCCGGAGATTAAGATTCATATAAGGCAGTGCAGTTTTTGGAGTTCGGAATTGTTCCGGGTTAATCGGTATTGTACCGGAAGCTTCTAGAACCTTCCGGATGGGGACCAACGTGGCCCCACCTTCCGGGAGGGGGCATGGGCCTATTAGGGAGTGCCCTGGCCACATTGGGCCAGGGGCACAAGGCCCCATAGGGCCCAGCCGGCCTAGAGAGGTTTAAACTCGAGATAGACCTTCTAGAAGGGGGGTTTCCTTGCCCCCCCACTCCTTATCCTTTGGGGCCGCCGGTTTGGGCTTGGGGGAGGGGCTAGGGCTGCGCCCCCCCTCTATATAAAGAGGGGTGGGGGCGCACCAACCCCCTACACCTTCCCCTCCAACCCTAGCCGCCCTGCTCCCTCCTCTCTCCCTCCCGACTGCTTGTAGGCGAAGCCCTGCTGCAGAAATTCTCCACCAATTGCACCGCGCCATCGCGTTGTAGATCCAACCCATCTCTCCACCATACTTGCTGGACCAAGGAAGGAGGAGACGTCGAGGTTCTGCACGTGTGCATCTCACGGAGGCACCGCCACTTGTGGTGCTAGATCGGATCGGATCGCGAGGAGGAGAAGCGAGTACGACTACATCACCCACGTTCTGACGAACGTTCCGCTGTGCGAATCTTCAAGGGTATGAAGATCTAATCCAATATCTCTCGTTGTTTGCATCTCCTAGATTAGATCTTGGCTTTCCCTCTGTTCGCATCCGTAGAAAATTTTGATTTACTATGCCGCGAAACCCATCAGTAGACGTGTCCTCCTTTCGAGGACCTGGGCAATTTGCCGATCATGTCGAGGCCCCATTGGGCGAAAGGCCAGGCTAAAGGTATGGGCCTGAGCTCTGATCCGGGTGCATGCGGTTTGTCGGCGAACCTTTGGCACCCGTTGCATCTTCGGACGATGTCCTTGGCGTCGGTCATGGCCGTTGGCCAGTAGAATCCAGCTCGGAGAGCTTTGGTGACAAGGGAGCGGCTGCCTGCATGATGGCCGCAGATGCCCTCGTGGATGTCTTGGAGGATGGTTTTTCCGTCGCTGATGGTGACGCACCATTGTAGTACACCCAAAATGCTGCGCTTGTATAGCTCGCCATTGATGATGGTGAAGGCTTTGGAACAGCGAGATATGCGTCGGGCATCCGTCGGGCTATCAGGCAGTTCTCCGTCTATCAGGTACTGGAGGTACGGCCGTGTCCAAGTTTCTTCGAAGCCATGACCTGCATTAGGTTGACCACGGCGACCTCTGTATCCAGATTTGCGGGTCCTTCTTGTCCTTCGGGTGGCGCAGCCCCCGAGTGCTCTGCCTCTTCGGGTGATCCCTTGGGGAATTTCCGCTTGATGGATGGCATGCAGATCTGTTCGAGGAACACACCTGGCAGCACCCATGCGCAAGTGGAGCCGATGTTGGCGAGTCTGTCGGCCTCCTCGTTGCTTTCTCTTCAAATGTGCCGAAGCTCGCAGCCGTCGAATTCTCCCTCTAGTGAGTTATAGAGTGCGCGGTACGCGATCATGTTTTCGGCGTGTGCATCGCATTCATTCATCGTCTGCTGTACGACGAGGTTGGAGTCACCGTAGATGACCAGGCGCGTTGCGCCGCAGATCTTTGCCATCCTCATGCCGTGGATGAGGGCTTCGTATTCGGCCTCGTTGTTGGAAGCTCGGAATTTCATCCGAAGGACGTACTTCATCTTGTCGCCCTGCGGGGAGGTCAGTATGACCCCGGCTCCTGCTCTAGCTTCGCTCTTGGAGCCGTAGAAGTGCATCGTCCATGACTGCGACATGTCTGGGATGTCTGGCAGCTGCAGCTCCATCCAGTGTACAAGGAAATCCGGGAGGACATGAGACTTGATTGCGAGTCGCTTCTCATAGACGATGTCTAGGGGTGACAGCTCGATGCCCCACAGGGCCACGCGTCCTGTGGCCTCCGGATTGTTCAGGATGATGTTCAGGGGTGCCTCATTGACGACCATCACCAGGTGCTCCTAGAAGTAATGGCTCAGCCGACGAGCCGTCATGAACACGCCGTAGGCGAGTTTCTGGTAGTGAGGGTACCTCTGCTTTGTTGGCGTCAATACCTCGATGAGGTAGTAGATTGGGCGTTGGACCCCGTGGGTCTTGCCTTCTTCGGGTCGCTCGACCAGTAGTACGGTGATCACCACCTGGTGTGTAGCTACTATGTACAGCAGTAGGGGTTCGCGCTCCTTTGGCGTGACCAAGACGGGCGAGGTAGAGAGCAGCCGCTTTAGATCTTCGAATGCGTCATCCGCCTCAAGCGTCCACTCGAATTTGTCGGTTTTGCGCAGCAGCTGGTAGAAGGGCAGTGCTTTCTCGCCCATGCGGCTGATGAATCTGCTTAATGGCGCTATTCTTCCTGCAAGTTGCTGGACACCTTTGAGGTTTTTCGGCTTCTCCATGGCCATGATGGCCCGTATTTTCTTCGGGTTTGCCTCGATCCCTCGCTGGGAGATGAAGTAACCAAGCAGCTGACCCGATGGGACCCCGAAGGCGCACTTTTCGGGGTTAAGCTTGATCCTGTAGCGGTCGAGATTATCGAACGTCTCGCGTAGATCGTCGATGAGTGTTCTCGCCTCCCTGGTTTTGATGACTATGTCGTCGACATAGACTTGGACGTTGCGGCCGATCTGGTTCTTTAGGCATGCCTGCATGCACCGCTGGTACGTGGCACCTACGTTCTTTAGCCGGAAGGGCATTGTGTTGTAGCAGAACACCCCGGACGGCGTGATGAATGCCGTTTTCTCCTGATCTTCGACTTTGAGTCGAATCTGGTTGTACCCTGAGTAGGCGTCGAGGAAGGAGAGCTTCTCACATCCTGCATTCGAATCGATGATCTGATCGATCCGAGGGAGAGGGAAGTGGTCCTTTGGGCAGTGCTTGTTCAGCGATGTGAAGTCCACGCACATCCGCAGGATGTCCGTGTCCTTTTTGGGGACCATCACAGTATTGGCGAGCCACTCGCTTTCCTTAATCTCCCTGATGAAGTTTGCAGTGAGTAGTCTGTTGACTTCAATCCCTATGGCTTCGGCCCGGGGCTCAGACAGTCTCTGGATGGACTTCTTGACCGGCTTGGTGTCTGGAAAGACGTTGAGTGCGTGCTCGGCGAATTCCCTAGGAACTACTGGCATGTCCGCAGGACACCAGGCGAAGATTTCCCAGCGCTCACGGAGGAATTCGACGAGCGCGCTTTCCTATGCGGGGCTGAGATCGTTGGCAATCAGCGCCGTCTTGGAGGCATCCGTCGGGTGGACCTGCACCTTCTTTGTGTTGAAGGTGGAGTCGAAGGACATATCAGGTGCGTTTTGCCTTGCGACTGGGGGTGCTCCATTGTCCGTCACCTCGCGGAGCCTTACGAGCTCCTCTTGCATGCCGAATGACTAGGAGATTCTGTTGAAGTCCATGTCGCAGTAGTCCGATCGGGTGAAGCTCCCCTAGACCGTGATGACTCCCCTGGGTCCTGGCATCTTTAGTAGCAGGTACGCGTAGTGTGGTACTGCCAGGAACCTTGCGAATGCTACACGCCCGAGGATGGCGTGGTATTGTGATGGCCAGTCCACCACTTCGAAATCAAGCCGCTCGCATCGGAAGTTATCCGGTTTTCCGAAGATGACGTCGAGCCATATCTTTCCCAGGGGGAATATGCCCTTTCCTGGGACGATGCCATGGAACGTTGTGTCTATCTGTTCCAGGCTGCACAGCGGGATCTGCATTGCTGCTAGAGTGCTTGAAAACATCAGGTTGATGCCGCTGCCGCCGTCCATGAAGACGCGACTCATCTCGAAACCTCTGATCTGCGCCTCCAGCACCAGGGCAGCATGACCTGGGCGAGGGACCTGGCAAGAGTGATCCGAACGGCTGAACGTGATGCAGGACTCCGATCCGCCGAGGTACTCAGGGATGGCGGGTGGAGGTGTCACGGCCAGGTTGATCTGGCGGGTGATTTTCTTCTGCACCCTATTCGTTGGGCGCCCCTTCTGGATCATCAGTGCTCCTTTCGGCGGGGGATACCCGTGCCTAACGTTGTTCTGTGCTGGTGCGACTGGTTGGTTCGGGCCTCCTACAGGTGGCGGTGGAGGAGCTCCATGTGCTATCTCTCCTGGTGCAGGTGCGTTCCCAAATCCAGGGGGTGGTGCAGGTGCGTTCCCAAATCCATGTGCTATCTGAACCATGCTTTCGCTGAGCTTCTGGAAATCGCGGCAGTCCTTGAGCATGTGGCTTGCCTTCTTCTTACCATCCTGCTTGTCGATGTAGAAGTGGATGGTGCATGGGCCCGACAGTTTTTCGTATGCTGAGGGTCCATCGTCGCGACCGCGGCGCTACCACGACTGTGTTGGGCGTCCTCCGTCGCGGAAGTTGCCTCCGCAGTATCCGCCGCTATTGCGGTTGGCATCGTTGCGGCGATCAGCGTAGCCGGCCGTGACCATGTCGGGTCCATCGCGATCGTCGTAGACGCGCGATCTCCTCTTGCTATGGCGCCCCCGTCGTCGGTCGTAATCGTCCTCTTCCTCCGATTGTGCCCGGTGGACGGAATCTTCGTCGTCGGCCCACCTGTTAGCGATGTCCATGAGGTGGTCGAGTGTCTTGGGCTTGACGCACCCAAGTTCTTCCTTGAAGTCCTGGCGCTTGACGCCGTCCTTGAAGGCGTCGATGGCCCTTTCTTCGGAGATGTGTGCCGCGGAGTTCTTGGTGTTGGACCAGCATAGTATGTACGAGCGAATGGATTCACCCGTTCGTTGAGTGCAGGCTCGCAACTCCTCGATCGAGGCGGGCCTCTTGTTGGTGCCTTTGAAGTTTCGGATGAGACTGTAAGCCAGCTCCTCCCAGCTTCAGATGGATCCTGAAGATAGGCTGCTAAGCCAGATCCGAGCTGCGCCTGTCAGTTGCAGCTGAAGGCATTGCATGGTGGTTTCCTTGTTTCCACCGTGCAGCTTGACGGATGACAGGTGGTCGCTGAGCCACGCCTTGGGGTCCTGTGTGCCGTCGAACTTCGGAGTATCCAAAGGAAGCTTGAAATTTCGCGGCATCCGTGTCCGTCGGACAGATCTGCTGAAGCACCGGGCCCCGCAGAGTTCTCCTTCGTCTTCGTCCATCTCGGATTCAGACGAGCATGCGCGCTTGGCTCGTGCTTTGTCGATTTTGCGCTGTGTGAGCGCGTCTCTGGCGTCGTAATCGTGGCTGCGCTGGCGTGAGCTCTTGTGCCTTCGAGGAAGGTCATGGTCCTCTTCTTTGGATGAAGGGGTGGGGCTGCGGTCGAACCTGACCGTAGCTTTCTTCTTTGGCTCCGTAGGAGCTTCTTGATGGAGCGCAGCTCCGACGAGTCCGAGTCCGGTGAGTGCGGACTTGTGCATGGCTCTTTTCGGGTCCCCCTCCGGAGGTGGGTGGGACGCGAGGTATGCGGTGGCTGCCATGATCGCAGCTTGCGGCGTCTTCGGGATGATGTTGCCGTCGGCATCCATCTCCATGAAGGATGCGTGGAGGGTTCGGGTCACCTCACGACGCTCCTTGGGGTCCATGTTCTCCGTCCGGGAGCGGTGTTTGTTGCCGTGGTTGCCGTTCGAGCTGGAGCCGATGCCCATGGCGGAGAGCGCATCTCGCCGCGCGCTGGACTCCGAGGCTACTTGCTTGCGTTTGTCAAGTACCTCTTGCATCTTGACCTGCTTCTTGTGCTCCTCGATCAGGAGCAAGTGGTATGCCATCAGTAGGTCCCGTGAGGCATCTACAGGCAGGATCGTGCTACCCGCCATGGCGGCGCGTGCCTGGGCCCATCCTTCTTTGCTAAGGCGGATGACCTGGCCGGCGTTGTCCCCTTCGGGTGGGGGGGACTGGCTTCTTCTGTTCCCGCCATTTCGGTCCTGCGGGTTAGGTGGCGGGTTCGGCGGCGGGTTGGGCGCTTGCTGATCCACGTCGCCCTGGATGACTACGACGCATTGGTAGCGCTCGTAGATTGGTCCGCTGCTGCGCAGCTTTCGGATCCGGAACCGTAGGTTCCTTCATCCGATGGCGGATCGCACAGATCGGAGTTGCAGCAGCTGCTGTCGTAGGACTCATCTGTTGATGATGATGTGCGTAGCACAGGGTGTGGGGCCCATGAAGCGGGCCTGATTGATGGTAGGGGCACCCGCTCTGGGAGGCGGAGGGTGCCGGTCTGTCCCACCTGGAAGCAGAAGCTCCCGAATAGGATCTCGTGTCCGTCGCCTACGGGCTCGAAGTCCTTGGTGGTGGCCTGTGAGTGGGCGATGAAGTCGAAAGCGCCAAAGAGGAGGTGACTCTCCGTCGCCGCAGAGTTATAGATCGCTCGGGTTGGGACCGTCACGATCGCACAACCAGTGTCCCCAGTTTCCACAAACGGCGCCAATTGACGAGGTTTGATCTCGTCAATGCCCATTGTTATGGACTTGAGTTTTGGAGAAGATGGGGATGTTGGAGATCGCGAAACGGTTAACAAACAAGCAACACGGGACACGAGGTTTACCCAGGTTCAGGCCCCCGGAGAGAAAACCCTACTCCTGCTTGTCTGCTCTTGATTACGGCGGAACTGATGATTACAGGGGTGCGCAGATGCAATCTGGCGTGGAGGTGTCTATGCGAAAAGTATGAGGTCAGAGATCTAGGTCGTGCCCTCCTGGCCTTTATATAGATTTAGGCAGGTCCTGGGCACAGATCTAGTCGTTACAGGTTCTAGGGTTTACCCCTTTAAATTTCCTATCTACTCTAGTCTTGCTCTCCAAGGGTCCGAAGGCGTCATGGGCCTTGGCCACCCGAAAGTCTTCATGGGCCGGCATATATTTGCCGTGGGCCTTCCTTGGCTGGACTAGGTATGCTGAGGTCGTGTATCCGCGGGGTATAACCATGTCAGCACGGCTGAACCGTCAAGGAAAAGTATAACTTTCTTTAGAGCGAGAAAATTGTATTTCTAAGTTTTAGAAAATAAAAAACGTGCAAATGGATGCATGTACATGCATGCGAAATTTAAAACTTAAATACGTCTATTCATTGTATGTATAAAAATCACAAAAATACATAAAACTCTGCATTAATAAGTTCTAAAAATTATAACCTAACCAAGAAACTTAAATTTACAGGATCTCAAAAAACTAAGAGACGAGATACCGGTCACCGCAGTGGTTGGGTTTCATCGATGATTCTCGGTGCTCATTTGATTAGAGCATGCATGAAAAATACTTAACCTTCCTCCCAGCTCCACTAGAGAGGGGAGTATCCTTCCTCACAAAAACAAAGGAGAATTGAGAGATCATTTTCATGGACGAGGACCACGACGACTCGGAGAATAATTTTTTGGCAAGGGGGCACTAAATGGCAGGGAGAATGTGACCAGGTTTTCTTAATTCAAATCCGAATGCTCTCAAAACAAAAGTTATACTTCCTCTAGACGTGTATCCACACTAAAATATGTTTAATATATGTGTTTCTAAACAAATCCTTGGCACTTATTGAAAAAATATATTTATAGAAAACCATTTTGTTCTACTTAGACAAGCGGAGTTTCTCAAGGAGGAATTTTCGGGATGGGACACGGATGAGCCCTCAAGGAAAAGTATAGCTTTTCTACAGCGAGAAAATTGTATTTTTGTGTTTAAAAAAATAATAAAAGTTGCGCAAATGGATGCATATACATGCATGCAAAGTTTGGAACTTAAATATGTCTATTTATAGTATGTACAAAAAAATCACAAAAATACATATACTCTGCACTAAGTTTTGAAAATGTAACCTATATCCTAGAAACTTAAATTTACAGGATCTCAAAAAACTAAGAGACGAGATACTAGTCACCGCAATGGTTAGGTTTCATCGACGATTCTCGGTGCTCATTTGATTAAAGCATGCATGAAAAATACTTAACCTTCCCCCAGCTCACTAGAGAGGGGAGTATCCTTCCTCACAAAAACAAAAGATAAATGAGAGATCATTTTCATGGACGAGGACCACGACGACTCGGAGAATATTTTTTTGGCAAGGTGGCACTACCAAGGAGTAAAGGGGCGTGCTGAATGATTCATCCTCACTAACAAGTGGCCAATATCCATGGCTAGATTCGCACCACAGAGTCATTCCCGCTAGGAACAAACCATAGAAAATGACCCCAAAGCTAGCTTTTGTACCATGGTTCCCCTTTGAAGATGTCACACGATTCTCCACAGTGTAAGCTGACAAGTGCTTGGAGAGGATTCTCCGATTAAAAAGTAATGGTTATGTTTGGAACAAAAAAGTAGTAACTGAAAACCCCTCATAGAGAAAAATGACAGAGAGTTCCAACCATTGAGCTGGGTAAGTGTGTAGAGCTCCGACGATAGAGGGGCAATGGATGAACCACGTATCCGATGATGGGAACATGCATCCTAATCTGAGCTCGATGGATAGAGCCGAGAATTAATCAGGGTTTTTTTCTTTTTTTTTTTGAAGAGATTATCTTGGACGCCCATTCCTCTCACTATCTTGGGGTTGCCCCTTTACTTTGTTTTGCCGAAATAAAAAAATATCTTCAACTTGTTGGGTCATATAGAAGTCTTAGAAATAAGAGCGAGGTAAGATATACTCCCTCCGTCCCAAAAATAGATGTCTTAAATTTATCAAAATTTAGATGAATCTAGACACTATTTAGTATATAGATTCATCCAAAATTTGAAAAATCTAAGACATCTATTCTAGGACGAAGGGAGTAACTATTTGGTTTCGGTTAAGTATAGTTTCACACTGGGTAAACAATAATAGGTTTTTAGTTTAAAATATAGATAACATAATCAGTGTCGTTGATTTGGTTGTATTAAATCAGCGATATTTGTTACGGATGGGAGGGAGTAGAAAATTTATAACAAATTTCTGGTTTACGACGTCGAAGCACACAAAAGAGTGAATTCCACTTTTTACCCTCTATTTGTGCATTTGAGACACTAATTATCCCATTTAGTAGAAGTTGTACCCGAATTTTTTATTTAAGAAAATTTTAAACATGATTTTGCCCCATTTTAGCATTCAACACGTATTCTTGGATAAGACTGACATGTTAGGACGATGTGCCACCACAAAATATGTCAAGATCGGAGGGCGTCGTCGTCGATATATCTACCCTTCTCTGCACCAAATGTTCTATTCTTTGTTGCCATCTCGATAATTTTGAAGTTTAACCGTCACCTCGTACCTTGCCCAATAGATATGCATCAGAAAATGAGGGTTTAAAGTTTCCAAACATGATAATTTAGATGAATTTTTACTACATAGGGTAATTAGTGTCACAAATGCACAAGTAGAGGGTAAAAAGTGGAATTCACTCCACACAAAAATCAAACATGAGGTTAATTTGTTTTTGCTATTCGGTTAATATGCAACTCAATAGTATAAGTTCTGTATACGCACAACGGTTCATGGTGTTGGAAAACTGGTTTGCTATCTTATAATAAAGAAAACTGCAGATTCAGCATTTCCCACCCTTGCTTTCAAAGGAAGTACGATGTGATTGACATTCCAGGTAATAGCAACCTAGCAAGTACACGAACGCGCTGCAATAGTTCGCCATCAAATCCAACGGCCCTCGATCGGAGCGGAGGTGGCCGTGCTTAGCTTCCGCCTCCACTCGTCAATTCAGCAATTACATTTTGCCCGGAATTACTGGCCGCTCCGGCCGGCCCTACGACGTGAACGTATCCTTGAAGCAGGTACGAGCAATGGGGCCCAGGTGTCATGCTTGGTACAATGGTAAGCCGAGGGGTTCCACGAGAACCTTCTGCTATCACAGGTCGACCCTAATCATTTGCGTGGGCACTATGAGCCTGTTTGGTAGGCTGCACCTCTTTCTCGGCTTCTCGCAGTAGTGTTGGGGCTGGCAGTTTTTTTATTAAAAAAATATAAATAAGTGTATGTTGTTTGGTTGTCTGTACTGGTTTGACTGTCACGTTAACATGCATACCTGAACACATATTATAACTGACTAGGAAAATACCCGTGCGTTGCAACGGGATAAAAAATCTGGTACAAAGTAAGATCTCGATAAGAATGGAAAGTCGCAGCAACCAAAACGGATCTGGCGCTCTACACAGTTAAGCGCTCCTCCTACAGTTTCTACCGACTTGGTCATATGCACCACGCTGGAAAACAATATTCAACCTTTTAATATAATTCATATGAAAAATGAAGTAGAAAGACAGCTTTTGCCAACATAACTCGGATTAAATCGTTGATATCTCTCTGTCATGCATCACTGCGGATGTCAGCAAGTCATTAGATCGTGATTGCCTACTTTTATTGTTTCTCCAGCCGGTGATATGCCTACTTTTATGGTAGATCGAACATGATGACACGGTGCAGTCCCGCCGTAGATCAAACATTGGCATAGATCATCGAACTCGTGAGGTCTCGTGAGGTTGTGGCCGGCCGGCCGGACATGGATGTAAAGGATAACCGTGGGGTGTGTATTAGAAGATGTGCTATCTGTCGTGCAAAGCTACAATGACTCGAGGCTGTTTGATGCATGGACATCATCCTCGCGTCTGGGGGCTAGAACATGTACATGTACTTTTCATTGGCGTCGAAGGACTCGGAGCATTTCCAGACACTCATGATGTAGATGGGGACGACGCCGGTGAGACCATTAGAGTATTGGATGTGTAGCTCGTAGGGTATCTCCTGGGGCTGCTCGACATGAAGTACGGCGCAGATCGTGGAGAGATCGGGCTCGGCGACGCAGCAGAACTCTCGGACGGACCCGGATCTGCTGCAGTTCTCCGCGACGTCCTTCTCCGACCGCTGCTCGATATGCAGGGCGACGTGAACCATGTAGTAGGTACCGGTGCCAGCGGCGTTGATGGTCCGGAAGGGCATGAGCTCCACGGTGGACCTGTCTAAAAAAGTGTTGGACCGGAAAAAACACTTCATGCTTTATTATTATATTATATAGAAACCCTCCTTTTAATTCAATGCAGGGCCCAATAGCTAGCTCTATTCAATCAATGGTTTCCGAGGAACTCATTGTTCGCTGATATACAACCAACTTTAAACGTATATAAACCGGTGTGAATTGTTGTAATGTAACGATGTGAAACTATTCATCAAGAAATATAGAGCTATAGCTATTTTTCTGGATGGATTCGATCGAACGCATGTATGCCATATCGTGGGCCAAGGATGACCTGATGTATGTACGGATTATTAAAGCCCACATGTCTTTCTGGATGGATTCGATCAGCGTATGTATGCCGTAGCGATGGGCCAACAATGACATGATGTATGTACGGATTATTATTCGGGTTGTTATTTTTTCTGACTTTGGGTGGTACGCACCGTATTATGTGATTTAGTGGGAGGGCAAAACGGTCTAAAAAAGTGTTGGACCGGAAGAAACACTTCGTTCTTTATTATTAGGTATAGATATGTTCTTCGTTAGTGGGTTGTTCGAACCATTGGCGTGACATCTGCTACCGGTGTGTCGACGACGGAGGGTGGCGAGGCACCTGTTGTGGCAACGCCAACGACGGAAGGTGCCGGCCACGGGAGGACCTGTTCAAGAGAGGAGTTGGTCAAGAGACCACGAGGCGCTCATTACCAGGGGATCCCTCGACTATGCAGCCGGCGTGTACGACGACTCACTGCACGTGCCCGGTGCCAGCGCCATCTCCAGCTCGTCCTTCTCTATGGCTTCCGCCGAGTGAACACGCGCCGGCATCAGTGGCGATGGCCATCGGCTATGTCCCCCCATCCGCCCCCACCACCAGCCCCCCTTCCCAAGCACATAGGCATCAATGGCTGCCTCGCGAGGAAGAGCAAGCCCACCACCGCAGCCGCCTCCCATGGCCTCCACGCCGGCACCCCTCCCAGGCGGGGTACCTTCCGCGGCGGTTACAGGAGCGATGCCGGCACCCCTCCCAGGCGGGGTACCTTCCGCGGCGGTCACAGGAGCGATCGACGACGACAAAGGTGCGGCGAAGGGGAGCTATGCACGGCCAATGGGAGCTACGAGCGGTCACAACCGCGATCGACGATGACGATGTCCTTGGCCGCCCTTTGCATACACGTCCAGCCCATCCTAGGCCTTCTCCCCCAATCTCATCTTCATCTTCAACCTCACGATTCCTCTACCTGCGTCAAAATAAAAAATTTACAACATAAGAGTTATGGGAAATAGCAAGATCAAGCTACTCCTTAAAGAAAAGTTTGAATGATTGATTGTGTGCGACAAATTTGAAGAAAAATACTAAAAAAACTCCAACTTTGACCATGAATACGAGAAGATACAGATGACAAACTTGGAAGCCGATGGTCAGAATAAAACCCCATTGCCGGTGCACATTTTTTTATATAGAGCTTGACTCGATTTGAAACTTATATATGTTAATAATAAGTCTGGATAAGCGACGTAGCAGCCGCCACAGGAAAGGAGCTAGCTAAAACCCATCTAGGGTTTCATGCCACTCGCCGGCGATGTCGCTGGTCCGCTCCGTCTCCGGTGCTCCTAGGGTCTTGGAGGTGTGGAGGACCATGGCCTCTCATCGGAGGGAGGTTTTCTGATCTTTGTTTAGCCTTCTTTTTAGTGTCTTTTTCGGGATGTTGAGGCGATGGCTACGTCCTGGAGTCAGAATAAGATCCTCCTCGCTCTATCCTCGCTTCGATGGTGCATCTAGTGTCAACGGAGGGCGCGTGGAGTCGTTTGTCCGGCAGATCTCTTGGGATCCAGTCCGTTTTCGTGTTTGTTGGTGTGTTTTCAGGTCAGTTTCTTCCGATCTATGGTTATCATCATTGGCGGTGGTTGCTGCTCTGGTGCGCTGGTTCATTGTGACCTTAGCACGACGACTTTCCATCTGTCTACTACAACAAGCTCTACTACAACAAGCTTTGCCCGACTCCGGTGATGGAGGGGCGAGGACGGCGACGCGCCTTCAGCTCGCGCTAGTGTTTGTAGTCGTCGCTAGGTGGTCCAATGACCTATTTGTAATTTTTATTACTTTTGGGTCTTTTTGTATTTTTGTTGATGATTTTCAATAGATCGGTAGAATTTTGAAAAAAAAAAATAAGTGGTTGGAATGAACATGGTTAAAAGAGTAGAGAGAAAAGAGAGTAGTGACTAGTGAGACAGGGCGACCGGAAAAGCTGGATACAAGAGTTGTAGTCCGGTTGTGTGCTGGTTTGAGAATCGTGCCGGTCACAATGTAGTGCAAGCAACTAATTAGAACTTTCTTTAGGTCCTACTCAGGAGGACCGCAGGCTATCAAATTCCTCCTATTGCCGCCTTCCTTTTGCTTTACCTTTTCTTACTTTATTTCACATATTTTTTGTTTCTTTTTTCTTCCTTTTTTTCTCGTTTTATGTTTTCATTTTGTTTTATTTTTTCATTTTTCCTATATCTTTTATTTCCTATATTTTTTTTGAGGGAAAAGAGAGCCTTTATATAACCATCGAACCATGACGTTACAGGTCTTGTGTTACAAGGATTTTTACATGCTCAGGCAGGTTTGATGTCCAGACCCATTTGGTTCAGGGCACTGAAGCCTGGAAAGCGCATCAGCGACAGTATTGCTCTCTCTTCTTGTATGTGATACTTGGTGATTTCTGAAACACTTCAGCAGATTCTTGGTCTCATCGCATGTATTCCATTGCTTCGATCTGTCAGGAGGCTTGGCCAGCAGGGCTTTGACGACAGCCGCACAATCCAGTTCCAGAATGATCTGACCATGGCAGTGATCGGCCATCATTTTAACCCCCAGAAGAGCCGCCTGAGCTTCAGCATCTTCCGCATTAGACCAGCCATGTAGCCTGATAGAAAAGGCCCGAAGGACGTTGCCGTTGGCGTCTCTGGCAACCGCACCTGCTCCAGCAGAACCATCATCAGCACAAAAGGAAGCGTCAGTGTTAATTTTTGTCCACTGCCTCGGCGGTGGAGTCCAGGAGTTTGAGGCATGTAATTTCTGGGCCGGTGCCAAGGATACAGTATCGGTCATTTTTCCTTTGATAGAGTCGACAGTAGCACAAACTGTCGAGTCGGAAGCATAGCTTTCCAGGAACGCCGCCGAGGCGAGGATCGTTTCCTTCACATCGTTGTGGATGATGTTGTTTCTGAGGTACCAGGCTCTCCATAGTAGCAGAAGTATTTTTGATCTGGTCTCTTCATTAAGCTGGCCAAGGAGGAGTGGAAGCCAGTTAGTTCCAGTATGTCGGAATGCTTCCTCCTTCGGCAATGACCATCTGGACCGCATCACTTGTCTCAGGGCCACGGCTTTGGTGCACGTAACTATGGCATGGTGAGCGTCTTTAGTACACATGCCACAGATCGAGCAACGATCATTTGTTTTGAGAGTTCTTCTGAACTTGTTCCTCTTGGTTGCCAGGGTATGAGTAGCCAGCCTCCACCAAAAAACTTGCACTTTTGGAGGCACCTTATCCTTCCAGATTAGGTTCCAGAGATTTCTATTACCATCAGGCTTAGCGCTGGAAGTTCCATTTTTTTTCTCATTTTTCAGGTTGAGGGCGAGAAGGTAGGCACTTTTCACAGAATTTTTTTTGTTGCTCTCATAGTGCCAGGCAACTCTATCTTCCATATATTCAGAAGGCAGTTTGATGTTGAGGATGGCTGTAGCGTCGAACTCATGGAAGATTTCACGAACAAGTCCCGCATTCCAGCTTCTTTGAGGGGTGATCAGTTGGTGCACCCATCTTCTTCTAGAATTCTTCTTTAGTTTCACAACTTTGAGTCCAGAAGCTCTCGGAATCCAATTATCACGTAGGAATTGATTCGATCTGCCATTACCAATGCGGTGGACAATCCCTTGATTCAGGAGCTCGAGGCCGAATTCGATGCCCTTCCAAAGCCGGCGAGGGATCAGAGGGAAAGGCCGTGTCCAGGAGATTACCGTTTGGGAAGTATTTAGCTTTTAGAACTCTCGCGCACAAGCTGTTTGGATTTTGGATGAGTCTCCAAGCCTGTCTAGCAAGTAGGGATTGGTTGAACGGGTGGATATCTCTGAACCCCATCCCCCCTTTTCCTTTGGGTTTAGTCAGATTTTCCCAAGAAGTCCAATGCACCTTGCGCTGGTTTTGGTCGTCTCCCCACCAGAAGTCACGAATCAACCTTTCATACTGCTCACAGAAGCCCATAGACATCTTGGAAATAGACATAACATGACCTGGAAGAGCTTGCGCCACCGATCTGATCAGCGTGTCCTTGGCCCCGTGCGATATGAACCTCTCCGACCAGAAGGTCAACCTCTTAGTGAACCTGTTCATGATGGGTTGGAAGTCTTTGTTTTTCATTCTTCCTTCAGGAGTAGGTAGGCCGAGGTATTTTTCTTCGAAGGTGGCAGAGGAAACACCCAGGATTGATTTGATCTGATCCTGCGCAGATATCGGACAAGCAGTGTTGAACAAGAGCGAGAACTTGCTAGGGCTAAGCAGCTGACCCGTGCACCTCTGAAATAGGTTCAGTGTGATTTCAACGGCCCTAGCCTCCTCGGCGTTAGCTTTTAAGAAGAGGAGGCTGTCATTGGCGAACAACAAATTCGAGATCCCTGGGGCTCCTCTCGCAACCTTGAGAGGGGTAATCTTGCCTTCAGCAGTGGCATTTTTTAGAGCACAGGAAAGAGCCTCACCAACAAAAAGGAACAGGTATGGGTTCAAGGGGTCGCCTTGTTTGATTCCTCGAGTCGGGGAGAAGGGTTCCAAAGTATGTCCATTCGCCCTGACCGCAAACCGAACAGATCGCACACAGGCCATCACCCACTTTACCCATTTGTCGCAGAATCCCATCTTATTTAGGATTTTCTCCAGGAAATTCCAATCCACCATATCGTACGCTTTAGATAGGTCTAATTTGAAGGCGCAGTGGTTGTCCCTTGGATTTTTGCTTCTCTGAATTTTGTGGAAGCATTCGAACGCAATGATTGCATTGTCACTGATCAATCTACCTGGTATGAATGCGCTCTGGGTTTCTGAGATTAGACCATCAAGGATGGGTCGTAGGCAATTGACAAGACATTTCGAGATGATTTTGTAGGCGACATTGCATAAGCTTATTGGTCTGTAGTCCGCCATAGTCTCCGAGTTGGGGGTTTTCGGAATCAAAACGATAACTGTGTCGTTCAGGCCCTCTGGTATAACGCCGGTAGTGAAGAATCCTTTCACCGCCCGTACTACCTTCTCCTTCATCAGAGCCCAATTTCGCTGGAAGAAGCGGGCCGACAGCCCATCCGGTCCAGGCGCTTTGAGTGGCCCTATTTGGAAGAGGGCGGTACCAATTTCTTCCTCAGAAAATTCCATGCAGAGGTTGCTGTTAATTTCTTCAGAAATCGGGCTGAACATCAGGTCTATTAGCTCATCTGGGCAGACAGTGGGATCTCTCTCGTAGAGCTTTCTGAAGAAGCTGTTCGCGATATCTTCTATTTCTTTAGGGTCATCAGTCCAGTTTCCGTTTCGTCCTCTGATTCTTTTTATTCTGTTTTTTTGCTTGTCTCCCGTTTGCCTTTTTGTGAAAGTAGTTGGTGTTCCTGTCGCCTTCTCTCAGCCAATTCACCCTGGAGTGTTGCCGCCACATCATCTCCTCGCGGTGCAGCAGCTCGTCGAGAGCCGAACTGATCGACCGAACCTGATCATCCCGATCAGTGGTTCTCGGTTGTTTCCAGAGGTACTCCAGGTTTTTACGCAACTTCTGGATCTCTTTGGAGACGTTCCCAAATCTCTCCTTACTCTAGTCTTTAAGGTAGTCTCTGGTATTGTTTAGTTTACCGATCAGATCGGACATGTTTGTACATTCCTTGCTGCTAATCCAAGCAGTTTCGATGGCTTCTGGAAGTGAGTTGTCTCTTCCCACATGTGTTCATACCTGATTGTCTCCTTTGGTCTGTCACTTACAGGATGTTTCTCAAACTCAAGCAGAAGAGGTAAGTGATTTGATCTAGAGGAGCAGATATGGGTAAGTTTGGCGTCAGGAAACATAGTCGACCAGCTGTTTGAGGCTACAGCCCGATCGATACGAGCCCTGACATTCTTTTCCTCTTTCTGCTTATTATTGAAGGTCCAAGGGGGACCAGAGAAGCCAATGTCATGAAGGCTGCAATGCGCCAGAACTCTTCTAAAATCGGCCATTCTGCTTTTAGATCTTCTCGTTTCAGAAAAATGCTTGTGTTGCCACATGGTTTCGTTGAAGTCACCGATCATGAGTCAAGGTTCCGTGGCCATCGGCTTACTTCTACGCAGAGTAGTCCACATATGGTGTCTTTCAGACCCTTTGGGCTCTCCATAAACAAAGGTGCCCCGCCATTGCAGGCCAATGGGGACTTCTCTGATCAACACATCAAAATATCTCGAACTCGCTGATAGACTTTTTATTTCAACTTGTTCATCCCAGTACAAAGCTATGCCCCCACCTTTCCCTTTCCCTGGTTGAGTACTACAGAATTTAAGCCCTAATCTCTCCCTAATAGCCTTCAGTTTCTTCTCACTTTGCCTGGTCTCACAGATGAACACGATTTTGGGCCTGTACGTGCGGACGAGCAGCACAAGTTCATGAACAGTCCGAGCTAGGCCCATCCCCTGGCTGTTCCAGGCGAGGATACTCTTGGCTCCTGACAGGCGCCGCCATTTTCGCCTGTCAGTAGACCAGTAGCCCCAGGACTGGTTGCTTCCAGAGGTCCTTCATCCCCAGGTTCCTTCCCCTCCTTATGAGTTGGACTGGCAGCGTCCCTTCCTCTCTTCTTCTTGTTGAATAGCATTGTCATAGTTGATCACCTTCAGGTTCCCAGTATCCATCACACCTCTTTTGCCCAGGATCGGTCCAGCCTCTGCACTCCTTTACTTCTCTGTGTCAGCCTTCTTGCCATCATCTTGACCGGTCTTGCTGAATGCAGTATCCTTCAGCTTGGTGGCGATGTAGCCTTGTCCCTGCCCTTCCTCCCTCTGCACCCTCTTCCACTTGGTCTTGCGTGCTTCCTTGATAGCATCGGCTTCATCTGGGATTGAGTTGGTCACCGTGGCGATGGAGGAGCTACCGTCGATGTTGTTTTTTGCCTCTTCAGCTGCAGTTGTTGGCGCGATAGTGTCTTCTTTGGTGGTGGCGGTGTTGAAGGCTTCAGTGTCGTTGGCGCTCTTGGTGTCCTGGGCGGACGGCTTTCCAACCTCCTCGGCGACGCTGGCCACAATGGCCAGCTCCTTGGGCTTGTAGTTGCGTCTTCCTTCACTAGCCTCGGTGATACGCCATGGCTGGTGCAGCCTGAGTGCACGCCCATTCTCCCCCGCCATCTTCGGTAGGTACCACTTTCTGGGGTCGTCGGCGTGAGTTGGCACGACACTGAGGCTTGACGAGTAGCGCCTTTTGAAGGGGTTTCGCAGCATAGTAAATCAAAAAAATTCTACGGATGCGAACGAGAAAGCCAAGATCTAATCTAGGAGATGCAATCAACGAGAGGGATAGATGAGATCTTCATACCCTTGAAGAAATCGCACAACGGAACGTTCAACAGAACATGGTTGATGTAGTCGTACTAGCCTTCTCCTCCTCGCGGTCCGATCCGATCCAACGCCGCAAGTAGCGACGCCTCCGAGAGATGCACACGTACGACACCGCGACGTCTCCTCCTTCCTTGGTCCAGCAAGTGGGGTGGAGAGATAGATTGGATCTACAGCACGACGGCGTGGTGCAAAGGTGGAGAGTTTCTACGGCAGGGCTTCGCCTACACGCAGTCAGGAGAGAGAGAGATCTGGAAGGCAGCAGGTAGGCAGCTAGGGTTCAAGGAGGGGTGGGAGGAGGGTGCGCCCCTGCCCTCTTTATATAGAGGGCTGGTCGGCCCCCTTGCCCCTCCTCCAAGCCCTAGGGCCGGCGGCCACAAGGGTGGAGTAGGGGGCAAGTCTTCCCCCCCTTCTAGAAGATCCCCTAGGGTTTTGGCCGGCTGGGCCTATGGGGCCTTGTACCCCTGGACCAATGTGGCCAGGGCACTCCCTCGTAGGACCACGCCCCCCTCCGACAAGTGAGGCCATGTTGGTCCCACTCCGGAAGCTTCTATAACCTTCTGGTATAATACCGAACATTCCGAAACAATTCCGAAATCCAAAAACTGCTTTCCTTTATATGAATCTTATTCTCCGGACCATTCCGGAACCTCTTGTGATGTCCTGGATCTCATCCGAGACTCCGAACAAAAACTCATAAACCAAATATCCATTCTATCCTAGCGTCGAAGCACGTTAAGTGTGTGACCCAACGGGTTCGAGAACATGCAGGCATGCTCTTCTATCAATAATCAACAGCGAGGTCTATAAACCCATATTGACTCCCACATATTCATCGATGATCATATCGGATGAACCACGATGCCAGGATTCAATTAATCCCATATTTATATTCCCTTCGTCACGCGATATTTTACTTGCCCGAGATTCGATCGTTGGTATCGGCATACCTAGTTCAATCTCGTTCACAGCAAGTACTTTACTCGTTCCATAATCCGATATCACTTTGTGATCAACTCCTTAACCACGTGCTTACAAGCGGTGTTGATATCGATTACCGAGTGGGCCCGAAGTATATCTCTCCGACTTGGGAGGGACAAATCCCATCTCGATACATACAACCCAACAAGTACTTTCCGATCACCTGAGAGACACCTTTATGATCACCCTCTCATAGGATGAAGTTTGATGACCTCAAAGCTTTCTTCCGATACCAGGGAGTTGCATTATCTCATGGTCTAAGGAATACAATATTTGACATAAGAAAAATCTTCGCAAAGATGAACACAGTGACACGATCTAATTGCTCTGCTTGATTTGGGTCTGTCCATCACATCATTCTCCCAATGACATGATCTCATTATTAATCGACAACTCATGTCTATGGTTAGGAAACCTTAACCATCATTAATCAATGAGCTAGTCCATAGAGGCGTACTAGGGACACGGTGTTGTTCATAAACCACACAAGTATCAAAATTTCCGCTTAATACAATTCTAGCATGGAATATAAACTTTATCATGAACAAGAATTATAACAATAACATCTTTATTATTGCCTCTAGGGCATAATTCCAACAGTCTCCCACTTGCACTAGAGTCAATAATCTAGTTTACATCTGGAACAATCTAACACCCATGGCATTGAGGTGCTGATCATGTTTTTCTCGTGGAAGAGGTTTAGTAAACGGATCTGCGACATTCAGATCCGTATGTACTTTGCTAATCTTCAGATCTCCATCTGTTATATAATCTCGAATTATATGAAATCGGCGGTTGATGTGCTTGGTCTTTGGATGATATCTTGGTTCCTTAGCCAATGTTATGGCGCCAGTGTTGTCGCACAATATCTCCAGTGGGTCCAAGGCACTTGGAACCACACCAAGCTCAGTGATGAAGTTCCTGATCCAAACTCCTTCACTTGACGCTTCTGCAGCAGCCATGTATTCCGATTCTACTATAGATCCCGCGATCACGCTTTGCTTGCAGCTTCTCCAGCTCACAGCTCCTCTATTCAAAATATAAACGTATCCTGTCTGAGATTTAGAATCATCCGGGTCGGTGTCGAAACTAGCGTCGACGTAATCTTTTACGACGAGCTGCTCATCACCTCCATAGACCAAGAACATTTCTTTAGTCCTATTTAAATACTTTAGGATGTTCTTTACGGCTGTCCAGTGTTCCACTCCTGGATCACTTTGGTATCTGCTCGTCAAACTAAGAGCATTGGACACATCCGGTCTAGTACACAACATTGCATACATGATAGAACCTATGGCCGAGGCATATGGCACTTTGCTCATGGTTTCTCTATCGTTTACCGTAGCTGGACACTGAGCCTTGCTCAATATCTTACCTGAAAACATGGGCATTGAACCTTTCTTTGCCTTATCCATTCTGAACCTTTTCAGAACTTTGTATAGGTATGTACTTTGGCTTAAAGCTATTAGGCGTCTTTGTCTATCTCTATAGATTTTGATGCCTAATATATAAGCAGCTTCTCCTAGGTCTTTCATTGAAAAACATTTATTCAAATAACTCTTCACATCGTTAAGCATACCAATATCATTTCCAATAATCAATATGTCATCCACATATAGTACTAAAAATGTCACTGAGCTCCCACTCACTTTCTTGTAGATACAGGCTTCGTAGCAATTTGGAACAAATCCAAAGCTCTTGATCACTTGATCAAAACGAAGGTCCAACTCCGAGATGCTTGCTTCAGTCCATAAATGGAACGCTGAAGTTTGCACACCTTATCAGCATCCTTTGGATCGTCAAAACCTTCGGGCTGCATCATATACAACTCTTCATCAATGTTGCCATTGAGGAACGCAGTCTTGACATCCATCTGCCATATTTTATAATCATGAAACGCAGCAATTGCTAATAAAATCCGAATGGACTTAAACATCGCTACGGGAGAGAAAGTCTCATCGTAGTCAACACCTTGAACTTGTCGAAAACCTTTCGCGACAATTCGAGCTTTATAGACAGTAACATTACCATCCGCGTCTGTTTTCTTCTTGAAAATCCATTTGCACTCAACGGCCTTACGGTCGCTAGGAGGGTCCACCAAAGTCCATACTTGGTTTTCGCTCATGGATCCCAATTCGGATTTCATGGCCTCTAGCCATTTCTCAGAGTCTGGGCTCATCATTGCTTCCTCATAGTTCGTAGGTTCACTGTTGTCTACTAACAAGACAGTTAAGACAGGGTTGTCGTACCACTCAGGAGGGGCATGTGACCTTGTCGACCTGCGACGTTCAGCAGTAGAATCGTTCGAAGTTTCATGATCCTCATCATTAGCTTCCTCTCTTGTTGGTGCAGACGGCACTGGAACAATTTCAGGTGCTGCGCTACTCTCCAACTCGAGAGAAGGTTCAATAACCTCGTCTAGCTCTACCTTCCTCCCACTCACTTCTTTCGAGAGAAACTCCTTCTCAAGAAAGGATCTGTTCTTTGCGACAAACACCTTGCCTTCGGATCTGTGATAGAAGGTATACCCAATCGTTTCCTTAGGGTATCCTATGAATACGCATTTCTCCTCTTTGGGTTCGAGCTTGTCCAGCATCAACTTCTTGACGTAAGCTTCGCATCCCCAAACTTTAAGAAACGACAACTTAGGTTTAGCACCAAACCACAGTTCATACGGCGTCGTCTCAACGGATTTAGATGGTGCCCTATTTAAAGTGAATGCAGCGGTTTCTAATGCATAACCCCAAAATGATAACGGCAAATCTGTAAGAGACATCATCGATCGCACCATATCTAATAGAGTTCAATTCCGGCGTTCAGACACACCATTGCGCTGTGGTATTCCGGGTGGCATGAGTTGCGAAACTATTCCGCTTGCTTTAAGATGCATGAGAAAATCATAACTCAAATATTCACCTCCACAATCGGATCGTAGAAATTTAATTTTTCTGTTATGATGGTTTTCCACTTCGTTCTGAAATTCCTTGAACTTTTCAAACGTTTCAGATTTATGTTTCATTAAATAGATATACCCATATCTACTTAAGTCATCAGTAAAAGTGAGAAAATAGCGATATCCACTGCGCGTTGAAACACTCATTGGTTCGCATACATCGGTATGTATGATTTCCAACAAGTCCGTTGCTCGCTCCATCATTCCGGAGAACGGGGTTTTGATCATCTTAACCATGAGGCATGGCTCGCACGTGTCAAATGATTCAAAATAAAGAGACTCCAAAAGTCCATCAGAATGGAGTTTCTTCATGCGTTTTATACCAATATGACCTAGACGGCAGTGCCACAAATAAGTTGAATAATCACTATCTACTTTGCATCTCTTAGCCTCAATGTTATGGATGTGCTTTTCATTGCTTTCGAGATTCAGAATAAATAAACCATTCATAGCAGGTGCATGACCATAAAAGATGTTATTCATATAAATAGAACAACCATTATTCTCCGATTTAAATTAATAACCATCTTGCAATAAACACGATCCAGATATAATGTTCATACTCAACGCAGGCACATAATAACAGTTATTAAGATTTAAAACTAATCCCGAAGGTAAAACTAAGGAGAGCATGCCGACGGCCATCACATCAACTCTTGATCCGTTGCCAACGCGCATCGTCACCTCATCCCTTGCTAGCTGCCGTCTATTCCGTAGCTCCTGTTTCGAGTTACAAATATTAGCCACTGAACCAGTATCAAATACCTAGGCACTACAACGAGCGCTAGTAAGGTAAACATCAATAACATGTATATCAAATATACCTTTAATGGTGCCAGTCTTCTTGTCCGCTAAGTACTTCGGACAGTTTCGCTTCTAGTGACCCTTGTCCTTGCAATGAAGCACTCAGTGTCCGGCTTAGGTCCAGACTTGAGCTTCTTCTCAGCAGGGGCAACGCGCTTGCCGCTGCCTTTCTTGAAGGACTTCTTTGCACCCTTACATTTTTTAAAGCTAGGGGGCTTGTTGACCATCAACACATGATTATCTTTCTTGATGTCCACCTCCGCAGCTTTCAGCTTAGCGAAGAGCTCGGTGATCGTATCAGTGGAACCAATCTGATTATGAGTAACTACAAAACCTTTGTAGCTAGGAGGGAGTGGTTGCAGAACTCTGTCAATTTTGAGATCTTATGGAATCTTGCAGTCCAGTTGCTCAAGACGTTGAGTGTAGCCCGACATCTTAATGGCGTGCTCACTAACGGAACTCCCTTCCTTCATCTTGCACTTAAAGAATTTCTCAGAGATCTCATATCTCTCAGAACGGGCCTGAGTCTGAAACATGGTTTTCAGTTCCTCTAGAATCTCAAAGGGCCCGACGAACTCCTCAAAACGATTTTGAAGGTCCGATTCCATAGCAAACAACATGGTGCTCTTAATCACACCATAATCATCTTATAATGCTACCGTCGCGATCTAAGCATAATAAGATACATAAAAGGATAAACATCACATGCATATAACTTTATGTGAAATGGTATAGCCAATCTTCGCACAATGATCTCCATCTTGTGTGTGCCGGCATGATCTCCATCACTCCACCATGATTGCCTCCACCACGAATAGCATCGTGTTCATCTTTGCGAAGCTTTTCTTATGTCAAATATTGTATTCCTTAGACCATGAGATAATACAACTCCCTGGTATCGGAAGAAAGCTTTGAGGTCATAAAACGTCATCCTATGAGAGGGTGATCATAAAGGTGTCTCTCAGGTGATCGGCAAGTACCTGTTGGGTTGTATGTATCGAGATGGGATTTGTCCCTCCCAAGTCGGAGAGATATACTTCGGGCCCACTCGGTAATCGATATCAACACCGCTTGCAAGCATGTGGTTAAGGAGTTAATCACAAAGTGATATTAGATTACGGAACGAGTAAAGTACTTGCTGTGAACGAGATAGAACTAGGTATGACGGTACCGACGATCAAATCTCGGGCAAGTAAAATATCGCGAGACGAAGGGAATATATATATGGGATTGATTGAATCCTGGCATCGTGGTTCATCCGATATGATCATCGATGAATGTGTGGGAGTCAATATGGGTTTCCAGACCCCGCTGTTGATTATTGATATAAGATCATGTCTGCATATTCTCGAAACCGAAGGGTCACACACTTAACGTGTCTCGACGCTAGGATAGATTGGATAATTGGTTTATGAGTTTTTGTTCGGAGTCTCTGATGGGATCCGGGACATCACGAGAGGTTCCAGAATGGGCCGGAGAATAAGATTCATATAAGGCAATGCAGTTTTTGGAGTTCGGAATTGTTTCGGGTTAATCGGTATTGTACCGGAAGCTTCTAGAACCTTCCGGAGGGGGACCAACGTGGCCCCACCTGCCGGGAGGGGGCATGGGCCTATGAGGGAGTGCCCTGGCCGCATTGGGCCAGGGGCACAAGGCCCCATAGGGCCCAGCCGGCCAAACCTTCCGTCGAACGTTCCGTCGAATCGCGAGGAGGAGAAGCGAGTACGACTACATCGCCCACGTTCCGTCGAACGTTCCGCTGTGCGAATCTTCAAGGGTATGAAGATCTCATCTATTCCCCCTCGTTGTTTGCATCTCCTAGATTAGATCTTGGCTTTC
Organism: Avena sativa; assembly: GCA_916181665.1. Taxonomy (NCBI): domain Eukaryota; kingdom Viridiplantae; phylum Streptophyta; class Magnoliopsida; order Poales; family Poaceae; genus Avena; species Avena sativa. Next base: position 387,207,334 of record OV702284.1, read on the forward strand.
CCGTTCGCATCCGTAGAAATTTTTTGATTTACTATGTTGCGAAACCCTTTAGTGGTATCAGAGCTAGATCTATGCGTAGATGTGTTTCACGTGTAGAACGCAACATGGTTGTTGCGGGAGTTGATGTTTTCTGTTGCAAGCCTCTTGTTTGTGTAATTCTTATGACGCGGGATAGTGAGATCGAAGCGGTCCAGGCCAACTTTACGCGACGTCGTTCGCGAGACCGGCTCCGCACTTGACGTGTGGCTTGTTCCACACATGCGGCTGGTGGATGCCAGTTTCTCTCACTATAGTTGTCATGGGATTTACACCGGAGTTTGGCAACCATAATATCACCGTTGTGGCTTTCCGTAGGTAAGAATCATTCTTAGCTTGCTACTCCCATAAGCCACGTAAAACATGCAACAACAAAGTAGAGGCGTCTAACTTGTTTTTGCAGGGAGTGTTTTCTGTGATATGGTATGGCCCAAGATGTGATGTGTATGTTGTATGCAATGATCATGTTTTGTAATGTTTCACGACTTGCATGTCGATGAGTACACAACCGGCAGGAGCCATATGGTTGTCTTTATAATTGTGTATGACCTGTGTGTCAACTTCTTATACGCCATGTAATAGCTTTATAATTGTGTATGACCTGCTATTCGTGGTGGAGGCAATCATGGTGGAGTGATGGAGATCATGCCGGCACACACAAGATGGAGATCATTGTGCGAAGATTGGCTATACCATGTCACATAAAGTTATATGCATGTGATGTTTATCCTTTTATTTATCTTATTATGCTTAGATCGCGACGATAGCATTATAAGATGATTCCTCACTTAAAGATCAAGATAAAGTTGTGTTCTCCCCATGTATGCACCGTTGTGAAAGTTCATCGTGTCCAAGCATCACGTGATTATCGGGTGCTATAGACTCTACGTTCACATACAACGGGTGCAAGCCAGTTTTGCAACGCGGAAATACTTGGGTTTGACTTGACGAGCCTAGCATGTACAGACATGGCCTCGGAACACAAGAACCGAAAGGTTAAGCATGAGTCATATGAATGATATGATCGACACTTCGTTGTCCACCATTGAAACCACATCTCTTCTCGTGAAGATCGGATTAGGTGTGGTGAATTTGGATCATGTTCACTAAACAACTTGAGGGATGTTGAATTTAGTGGGAGTTCATCTAGTAATTTGATTAAAGTTGAACTAGTTATCATGAACATAGTCTAATTTGTACTTGCAAACATTGTAGATAAAATGGCTAAGTCCAACTTCAACTTCAACGTTTTTGCTGAGAAAGAAAAGCTTAGAAACAATGGGTCTAACTTCACCAACTGGTTCCGCAATCTGAGAATCATTCTCTCTGGCGGTCAAAAGGACTATGTCCTTGAGAATGCGCTAGGTGACGCCCCTGCTATTGATGCGCCGGCTGATGATAAAGCTGTCTATCAGTCGCGCAAAGATGATTATGGTGTGATTAAGAGCACCATATTGTTTGCTATGGAATCGGACCTTCAAAATCATTTTGAAGACTATCCCGGGCCCTTTGAGATTCTTGAGGAGCTGAAAACTATGTTTCAGACTCAGGCCCGTTCTGAGAGATATGAGATTCTGAGCAATTCTTTAACTGCAAGATGGAGGAAGGGAGTTCCGTTAGTGAGCACGCCATAAAGATGTCGGGGTACACTCAACGCCTTGAGCAACTGGACTGCAAGATTCCAGAGGAGCTCAAGATTAACAGGGTTCTGCAATCACTCCCTCCCAGCTACAAAAGTTTTGTAGTGACTCATAATCATATTGGTTCCACTGATACGATCACCGAGCTCTTCGCTAAGCTGAAAGCTACGGAGGTGGACATCAAAAAGGATAATCATGTGTTGATGGTCAACAAGCCCCCCAGCTTTAAGAAAGGTAAGGGTGCAAAGAAGCCCTTCAAGAAAGGCGGCAGCAAGCGCGTTGCCCCTGCTGAGAAGAAGCTCAAGTCTGGACCCAAGCCGGACACTGAGTGCTTCTATTGCAAGGACAAGGGTCACTGGAAGCGCAACTGTCCGAAGTACTTAGTGGACAAGAAGGCTGGCACCATAAAAGGTATATTTGATATACATGTTATTGATGTTTTCCTTACTAGCCCTCGTTGTAGTGCCTAGGTATTTGATACTGGTTCAATTGCTAATATTTGTAACTCGAAACAGGAGCTACGGAATAGACGGCAGCTTGCGAGGGATGAGGTGACGATGCGCGTTGGCAACGGATCAAGAGTTGATGTGATGGTCGTCGGCACACTCCCCTTTGTTTTACCTTCGGGATTAGTTTTAAACCTCAATAAATGTTATTATGTGCCTGCGTTGAGCATGAACATCATTTCTGGATCGTGTTTATTGCAAGACGGTTATTCATTTAAATTTGAGAATAATGGTTGTTCTATTTATATGAGTAACATCTTTTATGGTCATGCACCTGCTGTGAATGGTTTATTTCTCCTGAATCTCGAAAGGGATGAAACACACATCCATAACATTGAGGCTAAGAGATGCAAAGTAGATAGTGATAATACTACTTATTTGTGGCACTGTCGTCTAGGTCATATTGGTGTAAAGCGCATGAAGAAACTCCATTCTGATGGACTTTTGGAGTCTCTTGATTTTGAATCATTTGACACATGCGAACCATGCCTTATGGGCAAGATGATCAAAACCCCGTTCTTCGGAATGATGGAGCGAGCAACGGACTTGTTGGAAATCATACATACCGATGTATGCGGACCGATGAGTGTTTCGACGCGCCGTGGATATCGCTATTTTCTCACTTTTACCGATGACTTAAGTAGATATGGGTATATCTATTTAATGAAACATAAATATGAAACATTTGAAAAGTTCAATGAATTTCAGAATGAAGTGGAGAACCATCATAACAGAAAGATTAAGTTTCTACGATCTGATCGTGGAGGTGAATATTTGAGTTATGATTTTCTCACGCATCTTAAAGCAAGCGGAATCGTTTCACAACTCACGCCACCCGGAACACCACAGTGCAATGGTGTGTCTGAACGCCGAAATTGAACTCTATTAGATATGGTCCGATCAATGATGTCTCTTACTGATTTGCCGTTATCATTTTGGGGTTATGCATTAGAAACCGCTGCATTCACTTTAAATAGGGCACCATCTAAATCCGTTGAGACGACACCGTATGAACTGTGGTTTGGTGCTAAACCTAAGTTGTCGTTTCTTAAAGTTTGGGGATGCGAAGCTTACGTCAAAAAGTTGATGCCGGACAAGCTCGAACCCAAAGCGGAGAAATGTGTCTTCATAGGATACCCTAAGGAAACTATTGGCTATACCTTCTATCACAGAACCGAAGTCAAAGTGTTTGTCGCAAAGAACGGTTCCTTTCTTGAGAAGGAGTTTCTCTCGAAAGAAGTGAGTGGGAGGAAAGTAGAGCTAGACGAGGTTGTTGAACCTTCTCTTGAATTGGACAGTAGCGTAGCACCTGAAATTGTTCCAGTGCCGCCTGCACCAACAATAGAGGAAGCTAATGATAATGATCATGAAGCTTCGGACGATGCTACTATTGAACGTCGCAGGTCGACAAGGTCGCGTGCCCCTCCTGAGTGGTACGGCAACCCTGTCTTGACTATCTTGCTAGTAGAAGACAGTGAACCTACGAACTATGAGGAAGCGATGATGAGCCCAGACTCTGAGAAATGGCTAGAGACCATGAAATCCGAATTGGGATCCATGAGCGAAAACCAAGTATGGACTTTGGTGGACCCTCCTAGCGACCGAAAGGCCGTTGAGTGCAAATGGATCTTCAAGAAGAAAACGGACGCGGATGGTAATGTTACCGTCTATAAAGCACGACTTGTCGCGAAAGTTTTTCGACAAGTTCAAGGTGTTGACTACGATGAGACTTTCTCTCCCATAGCGATGTTTAAGTCCATTCGTATTTTATTAGCAATTGTTGCGTTTCATGATTATGAAATATGGCAGATGGATGTCAAGACTGCGTTCCTCAATGGCAACATTGATGAAGAGTTGTATATGATGCAACCCGAAGGTTTTGTCGATCCTAAGGATGCTGATAAAGTGTGCAAACTTCAGCGTTCCATTTATGGACTGAAGCAAGCATCTCGGAGTTGGAACCTTCGTTTTGATCAAGTGATCAAGAGCTTTGGATTTGTTCCAAATTGCTACGAAGCTTGTATCTACAAGAAAGTGAGTGGGAGCTCAGTGACATTTCTGGTACTATATGTGGATGACATATTGATTATTGGAAATGACATTAACATGCTTAACGATGTGAAGAGTTATTTGAACAAGTGTTTTTCAATGAAAGACCTAGGTTAAGCTGCTTATATATTGGGCATCAAAATCTATAGAGATAGACAAAGACGCCTGATAGCTTTAAGCCAGAGTACATACCTAGACAAAGTTCTGAAAAGGTTCAGAATGGATAAGGCAAAGAAAGATTCAGTGCCTATGTTGTCAGGTAAGATAATGAGCAAGGCTCAGTGTCCATCTATGGTAAATGATAGAGAAGCTATGAGCAAAGTGCCTTATGCCTCGGCCATAGGTTCTATCATGTATGCCATGCTGTGTACTAGACCGGATGTGTCCAATGCTCTTAGTTTGACGAGTAGATACCAAAGTGATCCAGGAGTGGAACACTGGACAGCCGTGAAGAACATCCTAAAGTACCTAAATAGGACTAAAGAAATGTTCTTAGTCTATGGAGGTGATGAACAGCTCGTCGTAAACGGTTACGTCAACGCTAGTTTCGACACCGACAAGGATGATTCTAAATCTCAGACAGGATACGTTCATATTTTGAATGGAGGAGCTGTGAGCTGGAGAAGCTGCAAGCAAAGCGTGATCGCGGGATCTACAGTAGAAGCGGAATACATGGCTGCTGCAGAAGCGTCAAGTGAAGGAGTTTGGATCAGGAACTTCATCACTGAGCTTGACGTGGTTCCAAGTGCATTGGACCCACTAGAGATATTGTGTGACAACACTGGAGCCATAGCACTCGCTAAGGAACCAAGATATCATCCAAAGACCAAGCATATCAACCGTAAGTTTCATATAATCCGAGATTATATAGCAGATGGAGATCTGAAGATTAGCAAAGTACATACAGATCTGAATGTCGCAGATCCATTGACTAAACCTCTTTCACGTGCAAAACATGATCAACACCTTAGTGCCATGGGTGTTAGATTGTTGCCAGATGTAAACAAGATTATTGACTCTAGTGCAAGTGGGAGACTGTTGGAATTATGCCCTAGAGGCAATAGTAAATATGTTATTATTATAATTCTTGTTCATGATAAAGTTTATATTCCATGCTAGAATTGTATTAAGCGGAAACTTTAATACTTGTGTGGTTTGTGAACAACACCGTGTCCCTAGTATGCCTCTATGGACTAGCTCATTGATTAATGATGGTTAAGGTTTCCTAACCATAGACATGAGTTGTCGATTATTAATGAGATCATATCATTGGGAGAATGGTATGATGGACAGACCCAAACTAAGCGGAGCAATTAGATCGTGTCATCGTGTTCATCTTTGCGAAGCTTTTCTTATGTCAAATATTGTATTCCTTAGACCATGAGATAATACAACTCTCTGGTATCGGAAGAAAGCTTTGAGGTCATCAAACGTCATCCTATGAGAGGGTGATCATAAAGGTGTCTCTCAGGTGATCGGAAAGTACCTGTTGGGTTGTATGTATCGAGATGGGATTTGTCCCTCCCAAGTCGGAGAGATATACTTCGGGCCCACTCGGTAATCGATATCAACACCGCTTGCAAGCATGTGGTTAAGGAGTTAATCACAAAGTGATATCGGATTACGGAACGAGTAAAGTACTTGTTGTGAACGAGATTGAACTAGGTATGACGGTACCGATGATCAAATCTCGGGCAAGTAAAATATTGCGAGACGAAGGGAATATATATGTGATTGATTGAATCCTGGCATCGTGGTTCATCCGATATGATCATCGTTGAATGTGTGGGAGTCAATATGGGTTTCCAGACCCCGCTGTTGATTATTGATATAAGATCATGTCTGCATATTCTCGAACCCGAAGGGTCACACACTTAACGTGTCTCGATGCTAGGATAGATTGGATAATTGGTTTATGAGTTTTTGTTTGGAGTCTCGGATGGGATCCGGGACATCACGAGAGGTTCCGGAATGGTCTGGAGAATAAGATTCATATAAGGCCATGCAATTTTTGGAGTTCGGAATTGTTTCGGGTTAATCGGTATTGTACCGGAAGCTTCTAGAACCTTCCGGAGGGGGACCAACGTGGCCCCACCTGCCGGGAGGGGGCATGGGCCTATGAGGGAGTGCCTTGGCCGCATTGGGCCAGGGGCACAAGGCCCCATAGGGCCCAGCCGGCCAAACCTAGGGCAAACCCTAGGGGAGCTTCTAGAGGGGGGGGGGGAACTTGCCCCCCACTCCTTACTCCTTGGCCGTCGGCCCTAGGGCTTGGGGGAGGGGCAAGGGCTGGCCGCCCACCCCTCTATATAAATAGGGTTGTGGGCGCACCCCCTCCTACACCTCCTCCTCAAGCCCTAGCCGCCCTGCTGCCCTCCTCTCTCTCTCCCTCCCGACTGCGTGTAGGCGAAGCCCTGCTGCAGAAACTCTCCACCACTTGCACCGCGCCGTCGCGTTGTATATCCAATCCGTCTCTCCACCATACTTGCTGGACCGAGGAAGGAGGAGACGTCGAGGTGCCGCACGTGTGCATCTCTCGGAGGCATCGCCACTTGCGGTGTTAGATCGGATCGGATCGCGAGGAGGAGAAGCGAGTACGACTACATCACCCACGTTCTGTCGAACGTTCCGCTGTGTGAATCTTCAAGGGTGAAGATCTCATCTATTCCCCCTTGTTGTTTGCATCTCCTAGATTAGATCTTGGCTTTCCCGTTCGCATCCGTAGAATTTTTTTGATTTACTATGCTGCGAAACCCTTCAGATCTAATTGCTCTGCTTGATTTGGGTCTGTCCATCACATCATTCTCCCAATGACATGATCTCATTATTAATCGACAACTCATGTCTATGGTTAGGAAACCTTAACCATCATTAATCAATAAGCTAGTCCATAGAGGCGTACTAGGGACACGATGTTGTTCATAAACCACACAAGTATCAAAGTTTCCGCTTAATACAATTCTAGCATGGAATATAAACTTTATCATGAACAAGAATTATAACAATAACATCTTTATTATTGCCTCTAGGGCATAATTCCAACACCTTTTCCTGAGGGGAGCAGGCAGCGTGCACGTAGCCTCCTGGTGGCCGATGACGCCGCAGTAGAGGCAGAAGCTTGGAAGCCGCTCGTAGAGGACGGCGACCACCACCTCCTTGCCGGAGACCTTTTCCTCCAAGGTGATCCACCGGTGGAGCGGCCTCCCCACCGGCAGATGAACTCACGCTCGAAGGATCTTGTCATAGATGTGGCCTATTGCGTTGTTGTCGATGCAGATGTACTCGCCGATTATTTTCCCCAAGTCCCTCGCCAGCTGCTTTGAGAGAAGATAAAAGGGGATCTTGGTGAATTGTGCCCAGATTGGCACCGAGTCAAAATTCACCGTATCTGGGTCCTCCTTCGGCTTCAGTTCTCTGATCAGCACCGAATCTCCTCGGTACCTCCAGGGTCCTTCCTTAATGACGTGCTCGAAATCGCCCTCCTCCGAGAACTCGAGGACGAAGCGCTTGTCAGCAAGTTGGTGGAACTCCATGCTTCCCCTGATCCTCCAGACATTCCTCATATAGTTCACCAGTTGCTTGGAGGGGATGTTGAGGACAGAGAGGAAGACGCCGACCACCACCAGGAGAGCGCAAGCCTCCCCCGAGCTCTCGCCAGGTTGACGACGATAGGCTTGCTCTCCTCCTTAGTGCGATCGTCCTCCATGGCCTGCTTCCTAGGTCTCCTCCGAGGTGTGGCGTCTGCTGCGATCGCGGAAGCAGTAGCAGCAGAGTTGGGGAAGCTTGTCATGGTCGTCACCGGGGAAGCCGCCCCCTTCACTCCGGGCGCCACCTTTTAATGGTTCTCCATGCGTGGTATGGAGGATGGTGTCAAAGGGGTGGTGCTCTGGTTGTGGTGTGCCAGAGGCGAGCTCCGGCAGCCAGAATTTATAGGTTGTCCGCCGGGGTCAGGTGGAGCGGGCAGTAAAGGGGTGTAATCGCTGGGATTCAAGCCGACATTGACCTCTCCGCTAGCTGGCGGATTGATGGTGGCGGGGATCCTGCCGGTAGCCGTTGGCCAGGCCGGAGACACGGTCCAGGGAGCAGGACCCGGCAGAATCGCCACACCCTGCTGAAATTCCTCCGAATTAACTTCCTGAGGCGCGATTGACGGGCGGGTAGGGGAAAAATAGGGGGTGGGTCGGGGGCGAACTAGGGAAGGCGGAGGCGAGGGAGTGGGAGGCGAGGGCGGTGGCGATAGGGGTCGATGGGTATGTGGTTCCGGTCGGGCAGGGGTGAGGAGATCCTCGAACCTCTCCCGGAGGTCAGCGGTGGATTTGCGGGGGTGTGGTGATCGATGGGCGATCGAGCGGAACCTCTCTCTGAACTCCATGGGAAGGAGAGAGTGGTGGCATCGTGGGCTTATCTGGTGGGATTTCTTTGGTTGTGGGATCGATAGGTTTGGGGTATCAAAATCTTTGCTTTCAATCAGAACTTCAATCTTGGAATCGGTAGGATCATCGTGGATTTGGTGGGGAAATCGGGTGTAAAGGGGATCGCCCTCTGGAGGTCGGGAGAGGTGAAGCGACATCCTCTGCGATTTTTATTTCCTACTAGCAAAATGCCCGCGCGTTGCGGCGGATGAAGAAGTTAGTTTTTGTTATGCCGGTGGTGAGTGCAAAATGCCCGCGCGTTGCGGTGGATGAAGAAGTTAGTATTTGTTAGGCCGGTGGTGAGTCTTTTTTAGATCGATGGCACATCATATCATAGAATTCTTTTTTAACTTGCTCGGTGACATCCGCTTCTCGATCAATTGATTGTTCCAATTCGTAAGCGGTATATTTTCTTTCTCCAAACCCCTCTTCTAATTCCTTGGTGTGCTTCCCTTTCATCTCGCTTGCCGATGCCGGCTATGGCTGACCATCCAGTTTAATTAGTCCACGTATTTAGTTTATAGGAAAAATATCCATGCATTGCACGGGGAGAAAAAGTTACACACAAAAGATAATTTTTTTTATTATATAGGAAATATGCATGTGTTGCTACGGGTTAAGTTTTATTGAATATTATTTAGCCTATTATTACAATGTCAGTTGGCTGAACGCATCCATGCATAATCCTTTTATTTTCAGAAAGAAAAACATGCCATGTTTTTTCCCCACGAAGGATCCCAATCATCCCAAATCCATTCAATGCACACTTCCGGGTGTTCCATGGATCCAGCGCAAATCATAACATATGACTACTGTATTAACTATATTTGCCAATTCGTGTAAGTACGGAGACCTCAATGCAAAATAGTTGAAGGGATAAGGAAACGCATCCTGTTTCTAGACAGTTAACCAATCGAACCATTGGTTCGGCAGCTCCATCGTGTGTCGGCCATGGCGCCGCTTGTCGGGCAGCACGGGCCATCCTTCGCATCGTATGCATCTACATAAGTTGTCCATCTCGTATTTGCCGTCGTCCGCCCCCGTGAGCTCCCCGTCTGCGCTGCGAGTATGCGAGTATGCCGGTTCGTGAGAGCAGTCCTGCAGGAGCCGGTCGGAGGTCTTGCCGCGCAGAGGCCTGTTTGCTACCGCCTCAATGGCGTGGGGAGCCGTGCAGGGACGAAGTTCTTGAGGGCGTCGTCGGTACGTTTCTCTTCGAGGACAGGCTGCTGTTCCGAGGGCGAGCACCTCCCCTTGCTACCGCCTCAATGGCGTGGGGAGCCGTGCAGGGACGAAGTTCTTGAGGGCGTCGTCGGTATGTTTCTCTTCGAGGACAACATCGTCTGGTCCTGATGCGTGGAGCTGCCCTACCTGACCGGTACATAGGCTGTCCCGCTCTCGTCATGGACGCTGAAACACGGCCATCCTCCTGTTCCCCCTTGCTGGCTGCTGTTCCAAGGGCGAGCACCTCCCCATGACCGAGGGCCTATAGATTTTTCTGGCTGCTGTTCCAAGGGCGAGCACCTCCCCATGACCGAGGGCTTATAGATTTTTTTTCACTTACCCGTGGCATTGGTGGGTAATTTATTTTTTTGTCAAAGGGTAAATTCGTCCAAAAAAGTGTAGGTACTACAAGAAACGCTCCTTCCTTTATTATTATTATTATTATTATTATATATTATATATATTATATATATATATATATATACTAGGAAAATGCCCGCGCGTTGCGGTGAAAGGAGAAACAATATGCTTATATACGATTTTTTCTAGGCGAAACATAATGTCCCCTCGAACTTTTATTTCTTGATATATTGCATAGAAAATAATATACATGAAAATCATTAGATCTAACGTGTATTAGCGTAGGTAAAATCTCTAATATAAAATAGGATTCTGATTGATCATCAATGTGAATAGTTTACACATGAATATCCTGTTAAAATTCTGGAACCGTGGATCGGTGATAATTCTCGGCCGTAATATCCACGTTCGAGATCAATCTCCAAGGTTCTTGCATACACATGATGTCCAACTATATCCGCTTGAGTTATTCAAGGACATTGACCTTAATAACCCTGGTATGAGCATGCGCACGCTGTCATCGACCTTGCTCCTCCTCCTCCTTGACAGCCACCCCTCGCACTGGCGGACGCACTGGCAACGCTCCTTATTTTTATGACTAATTGACATGACTACTATTTTCTTTTGTAGGAAGACGTGACTACTGAAATTCACGTTGGTACCGAGCATGGAAATCAAAACGTTTTATTTGAAAACATTTTATTACTTGCGGGTGGCACGGTGGATAGTGTCCGCATCAGTGGCGAAGCCAGGATTTTTATATTGCGTATTCGGGCTAAAAAATCGATGCACCAATATAATATATATAGGTTTAAAATAGAAAAGAACAAAACTACAAATTATTTATAGTAGTATAAATGTCTCGAATAATTAATTACATTAGATGAACTGAGAAAAATGTATTACTTTCAAGTCTTGATTACTTTACTCCGTGATCTCCATTTTGAAAACAAAAAAAATAATGTAATCATCCTTCACTTGCAACAAGAAAAGTAACCAAACAATCATTTAAGACGTACAAATAAGAACTAACTTGTTAAGCATCATGCTCTTAATCACAATTAGGAAAAAAAGAAGAAAACATAAAGCACTCTGTATGCACTCACGGTGTGAAACTGTATTTATAGATTTTAAATATGAACTATGTGGGAATGGAATTGCGTTGGGACGCTGCACTGATGCTGCTAATTCTTGCCGGAATACGAACGCGCCACCGTCCATGAGCTCACAACTGTCGACTGGGAAAATTTTGGATCTCGGTCCGTTGTGTGGGCGGGGACTGGGCGGCGGGAAAGGTCGGTAAGGCGGCGCTAGAACCTGGGAACTGGAAAGCAAACGAGCTGGTGCCCAGCGGAGGCACGCCCGCATAGTGGAACGTTGACGGCGTGTCGAGCGGAGGCAGTGCGATGTGAAGTCAATTCGTCTTGCTGATCAGCCGGGTTATAGCGCGGACGTAACATACAGCAAAAAAACCTACAAACCGTGCGCGTGTTTTTTTTTTATAACAACGAAAATTTATTTTACTTACCGATGGCGATGGCAGTAATATGTGGTTTGGTGGGAGGGCAAAACGGTCCTAAAAAGTGTTGGACCGGGAGAAACACTTTGTGCTTTATTATTACTAGCAAGAGTGCCCGTGCGATTGCACCGGGAAGATCGGTCCAATTCGCATCGAAAAAAAATTCTTGTCTCGTGACACTGGTCTCAAGTTAGAAGTTTTTTTTCTTGGCCGAACCTGTTGACAGCTGAGCTTAGGCTGCATTTAAGAAATTATTTTCACTACCTATATTAACATAATTTGTAAATTTTTAGATGAATCATATTAGGTTGCACCGGGAGTGAAAACACAAATTTTAGTCCAAATACTTCAGCATCACCCAAATTTTACACCAGTATCGTCGATGCTGGCCTTAATTTGCTCTTTTGGAGCTTAATTCCTCTTTAAACGAACCATCGGCACTTATTTCCATGCGTGCTAATAAGCTGACTGCCTTTAAAAGAAAGCTGGCTGAATACACTAAATGGCTCAATCTCTCACACGACAGACCATAGCAGGCGCCTATCTGAAACTCTCCCAATCTCTGTCAATCTCTGAGAGCACTACGTAAGTAGAACCCGATCTGCCTTTTTCTCCTCTCTCTCAATCCCTCTCTGAATCTAATTTCTTATAGCATCCATCTTTGTACCCTATCATGGATAAGAGAGCCTTCCGCTAAAAATTGGGCCATGCCGCCATGGCACCATCATCGAAGTACGAGCGGGCGGTGTAGGAATGTGCACTTCGTCCCTTAGTACTGATTTCAGATCAATCGGTCATGCTGCTTATTTTGACTCCGTCCATCTGGGATCAGCTGCTGCTCTCGCGTGTTATTATCCCACGACCCCGGTCAAGGATCTATGCCCCTTGCAGGTCGCCGCCCCTGCGACCGCGTCTGCACGTCACCGAACTCCCTCCTCTCGTCTCCATCCCGAGCTCACCGCCGGCCTAGAGCCCAAGCTCCTCCTCTGCTCGCTCGCGTCCCCGCCATCAGCGCCCTCACCCAGTTCGTCGCCTTCCTCGCCTCTGCCCGGCCGCCCTCGTCCATGACCTCGCCTTCCGAGCCGACCGCCGTCCTCTCTAACCTTCAGGACCCCGCGCCTCCCTCTGCTTCTATCCGTGTGAGGAGAGCATCCGTCGGCCAGCGTTATTCCAGGCGCCCGCTTCCTCTGCTCCACGAAGTGCTTCCCTTCGGGCAGAGACCCAGCGCCCCTGTCTGGCTGTGCCCGTTTGGCGGAGAACTGGGCCCGTCGGTTGCTGCGACGCGAAAAAAAGAAAAAAAAAGTTTCGGTGGCACTGATATGCGATTTTGTGGAAGGGCAAAGGGGTCCAAAAAAATAGCTGGTTGACAGAAGCGTTGCTGAAGCGTTATTTGACTTATGGATGGCACGGTGGGTAATATACTCGGACCGATAGGGGTAAATCTGTCCAAAAAAGTGTAGGTACTACAAGAAACACTCCTTCCTTTATTATTAGGTATAGATTATTATTATTATTTTATTATAGATTATAGATTATAGATATAGGTATAGATATATTCTCTCTTCCTCTCTTCCTTATATTTTATTGTTTTCTTTTCTTTCTCTTTTTTCCTTTTTGTTTTTCGTTTTACCCAACGAACAATTTAAAATCTCATGACTTTTTCCTACGCGCTCGTGAAGAATTTTTATTGTGAAACCTTTTTGAATGCCATAAATGTGAACCAATTTTGAAATTCATGAACACAATTTGAAAACTGTGAACTATTTTTTTTTAAAATATGATTTTTTTATGTTAAAAAATATTCACTCTCAAAAATGGTTCATGTCCAAAGATGGTTCAGACTCAGAAATAGTTCCCTTTTAAAAAATGGTACATCGTTCTAAAAAGGTTCAAGTTGAAAAATGGTTCATATTCAAAAAAAGGATCACGTTCCAAAAAAGTTTGAAGAAATTTTAGATTTGCGGGAATCAAAACCTTTATAAAAAAAATCAAAAGGAGGCTCTTTGCTTTGAGGTTGGTGGACAGACCGCCTATTTATTAGAATTCGAAGACGTATGGTATAAATAGGCCCTCATGCGGTCTTCTTAGCCACGACCGGTGACCAGGCTCATCTAAAACAGTACTTCTAACTAGGGTATGAGCCTCCACGTTCGAGCTCCAACGATCGTGGCAGAACTGTAGGTCTACGAACTCGTCTCTTGTTGTCACCACCTCACGAACAATGTGCGCATAGCCGCCCATCGTTCCTTGGTGTATGCTCTGGACGACGTTTTTGCAGTCACTCGTCACAAGAACCCGTTGCCCAACCAAATCTCGAGCCAGTGCACAGGCTTCACAGCATGCTAATGCCTCCAGTGTTTCTGGATCAGTCATCCCAGAAAAGATCAAGGTCGATGCTCCCAAAAATATTCTGTCCTCGTTTCTGGCAACAGCTGCAACAGTTCCTTAACTGTGGTTCTTTCCCACTGCCGCATCCACGTTGATTTTCACCATACCTTGAGGAGGTGCAATCCATAACAGTGGTCATGGTCGCCCGTGTGCTAGGTTCTGGTGGCCCTATGATGTGCACGCTCGAGTGCTGACTCGCTCGATGTAGAGGTAGAGCATGCTGCATGCCAGGCCAGGTCCATGTAACGGGAACACGATGATCGCACTAAGGTGAGCGATTGTAGGACTCGCTTGAAGCGAGACATAGGGTCCCATCATTTGAGAGGTGCTATTGGCCGCTTCAAGCGGCGCTGCCTCCACGCATCCCACACACACGCCGTCCTCTCTCCGATCGTGGGCCGCGACCCACCACCTGTTGTCGTCGTCTTCTTCCTCGTGTCCTCTCCCTCGATTGACTCCTCGTCGTCGATTTCTCCTGCCACCGGCTCCTTCGCCTACGCCGCACCCCACACTTGCACCCCTTTCCCCTTAGTTTTCTTCCTCGCCAGCTGCATTGTCCCTGTCGTGGGCGAGGTTTTGGCTGGCCGCCCATCCCTCTACCCCTCGACCTCCACCCTAACTCTAGAGGCATGGTGCCGGCGAGCACCCAACATCCTAACTCTGGTCACCGGCGAGCACCAGCCCACGCCCCAACCCTAAAATTTCTTTCTCCCTTGACGAGGCCGTGTCGTCCCCATCATCGGCAAGCACCAAAGCCTATAAGACCCATGTGGGAGGCCTGGTCCAGTAGTCGTGTCATCAAACATGCAATCGAGCCATCTCAACTCCCCGCAAAAAAGAAGAAGATCGAGCCATCTCAACATGCGACATCTAACATATTTCCAATTACCGTCCGATGAACTTAACAGTTTTCTGTGTATGTAGCATTTACAGAAATGCGACGTCATTTTTGCAACATGTGCCAAAACTTGCAAAGTGTAGCAAAAAAAGATGCAACATTTCGAAGCATGTCCATGTACAAAAACAAATAAGAAATCGTAACTTATTTATGTAAATCTACATTATTACTAATAAAAGAGCAAACATGAATTTCGCTAAATTTCCCGCACACATCCTACTAGATCTGCGAAATCAAACAAATGCTACAATCACGCTCAGGAAATAAACAACACACTGCCGATCCACGTCGCCGGTTTCGCTCAGGTGATCAATGCAGACGAAGCAGCCATGTCCGTGTGGTCGCATCGTCTCCACGAGATTGCGCCCGGCCGATCAAAGCCGACACCACGCCATCTTCGCCCCAGTGGCCGTGTCGACGCCATTCGCGCCCGTGTGGTCACACAGTCTCGTGTCACTAAGCCGATCAACACCGCGGCCACAACATCTTCGCCCTTGTACCTGTGTCGACGCCATCCTCGATCGTCCCTCAGGCCGCGCCGTCTCAACGACACGTCGGCTCATGCCGGAGCGCTTCCGCACCTACGACATGTGCCTCGCCCCAGTTGCCATTGCATCCTAACTTCAGTGTACTTCCAGCCCCCGCTCTCGGACCAAATTGTGAAGAAGGAACATAGCTGTTGTGTGTTCTTTTTTTTCACCCCAATGATCTCATTTGGATCTCAAAAGCAAACATCAGAGAGGTTTGTTCACGTACTCTAGAACATGGGCTGGTTGTAACAAACCACTGGCCTACCCTTGTTGACAACAGTGTGCAGATGTACATCACTGCAGCTACCTGCATATATAAATCAACTGAACTAATAAGCGGTGTTTTTGTTAATATTCTAGTTTCTCAAATATTTGCTGCTCCACAGAAAACTAGATGGAAGTGTTCATGCTCAAATATTTGTTGCTCCATATAAAACTATATGGAAAAGGCTCTCCACTCGCATACGGAAGACATTAATTAGTTAGCACCAAGCAAACAACTATTACTTTCTACTTTCATAGATGAATTTAGACAAAGCAGCAATAGACATTACTTTGTAGCATCATGAATTGCTTCGTACTTTGTACCTAACGTGAGACAACAAAGGTCCATAACTAGATGTCTGTAAGCGTGAACATACATATGTGAGCATGCCGTTTCTACTGCAACAGGATAGGAGACTTCAAAGTCCTAACTTGGCTAAAAAGGACAGGAACACAAGAATGTAAAATAAACAAAAGATTAAACAATTTATATTTTGCATATGCTTACGTTCTTATAAGAAAAAGACTAATTCCCAACACATGGTACATTCTTTTGTCTACCCCTTCCTGATTATCCTCCCCATAAATTGATAACATCGTAGGACAAGAGTTCTGATTAATATGGCATCATCTCAGCGTAATGGGAAATGAACTCCGTTTTAGGACCTAACCAACACCTACGGTATAGGTAATTATAATTTCAACTCTTGTTTACTTTGACCTTGTATCCTAAAATATATTTTGCTAGCATGATAAAGCGCAGATCCAAAAGAATTAAAGAGACAAAAGGGAAGGGAGAGATATGCCTGAAAAAAGGAGGAGATATTAAAAAAGAGGTGTGAGGCCTGGGAACTGAAGAAAGGTGAAAGGATCAATATTAGCGACTAGAGGGGGTGGTTAGGCGCTACCAAATATTTTCAATCCTTTTTAAGTTTAGGCTTGACACAAAGATAAATTCTCTAGATATGCAACTAAGTGAAGTTCCCTAGATGGCAAGAAATCAAACAATAAGGTAAACAACAATGTAACAAGGGAAGGATAGATATAATCGCAAGATGACATGAGGATGTGATTCATAGAGTTCCTTCCTTGTTAAAGAAATTGTGTCTCCGTTGAGCATGTGGTGTTGACGGTGTTAAGTGCGGTGTCACACAAGATCTTCATTCATGTGGTCAACGGGGATAAGAGGGGACTCACAAAGCTTTGTCCATTACCACGGGGTTAACCCTTAATTGTTGGGGATCATGATGGCTGGCCTATGATCAGAGTTGTGGTTACGAGGGACGAAATATCCGATGGCTGGTTTGTGATCGTCCAATTTAGAGCTTATCCTATACATACGCATGGATGAAGACATAGATCTATCCTAATCACGATTAATATATTTGCTAGCGGTGGATCCAACACTCTCTAAGAATGTTTTATCCCTATTGCAGTTTCAACTCTACATCGAGAATCTCTCTCTGTTTTCATTTCTTAGTTTTCTATTATTCTGTTCACACACACACCATTACTCTCAACACTCTCGCTAGAAATCAAAGACAATACTTAGCACCCTTTGGTTGATATTAACGAGGGGCATCAAGACCTCTACCAGTAGCTCTCTAGGGTTCGATACACTTATTTTAATACTAGCTACTGACTAACATGCAGTCATCATAGATCATCACATCATCCATAAATACTCATGTAATAATAACATTAAAAAGGGGTTCAAGCAATGTTACAACCCAAGACAGAGACCATGATGGGAAATGAAGGAGCAGCGATGATGATGATGATGATGGTGATTGCATCGGCGATGTGGCGACGACGCATGGGCAACACCTCGGTGGTAGATCCTTGGTGTCTTCCTCCCCGACATTTCTTCAAGGTTGCGGTCGATGGAGATGGATCTCGAGGTGGCGTGGCGGTAGGGCTTTGCCTTGGTGATGTGGAGATGGAGGTAACATTGATGGAGATGAAGAGTGAACACAACAGCTAGGGTTTCTCCTACTTTAAGTAGGCTTCTATGTTGGAGATATGCCCAAGAGGCAATAATAAAGTGGATATTATCATATCTTCACACTTATGATAAATGTTTACATACCATGCTATAATTGTATTAACCGGAAACATTAATACTTGTGTGATTTGTAAACTAAAATTAGAGTCCCTAGTAAAGCCTCTTGTTAAACTAGCTTGTTGGTTAATATATGATCATGGTTTCCTGATCATGAACATAGAGATGTTATTAACAACAGGATCATATCATTAGGAGAATGATGTGATGGACATACTCCTATAGATAAGCGTAGCATAAAGATCAAGTCATTTAAATAGTTCAATTGCTATATGCTTTCTGATACATAGTAACCTAATTCCTTCGACCATGAGATCATGCATATCACCTTTACTGGATGGATGCTTTGATGACATCAAACACCACACCGTAACTGGGTGGCTATAAAGGTGGCATTGAGTGTTCAGAAAGTATTGGTTGAAACACATGGATCAAGAGTGGGATTTGTCCATCCATATGACGGATAGATATACTCTGGGCCCTCTCGGTGAAATGTCATCCAATTAGCTTGCAAGCATGTGACTGGCTCACAAGGGATCACATATCACGGGAACGAGAAAAGAGTACTTATCAGTAACGAGGTTGAACTAGGTATGCAGAGATACCGACGATCATAACCTCGGATAAGTAACATATCGTGAGACAAAGGGAAATTGGTATCGTATGTAAGTGGTTCATTCGATCGCAAAGTAATCGTAGAAATATGTGGGAGACATATGAATTTCCAGATTCCTCTATTGGTTATTGATCGGAGAAGTGTCTCGATCATGTCCGCATAATTCACGAACCGTAGGGAGACACACTTAAGGATTCGACGTTGTTTTGAGTAGTTATGGTATTATGAGAAAGAGACCGAATGTTGTTCGGAGTCTCGGATGGGATCCGGGATATCACGAGGTGATCCGGAATGGTCCGGAGAATAAGATTCATATAAGGAAAGTCCCGTTTCGGAGTTCGGGAATGATTCCGGTGTTTTCATCGGGAATGTTCTAGAAGGTTCCGGATTGTCCGGCACTCCGGGGGGGAAGGGTACATGAATGTGTCATTGAATGATTGCATCATGTACTAAGTGTTCTTGCTGTTCCAAAAACATGAAAGTCAAATTGCCAGTTTGAAAGTCAAACGGCTAAAACAGGAAACTGTGGAAAACAGGAAACTGTGGGAAACAGGAAACTGTGGGAAACAAGCAAGAGGAGGTTGAAACCAACTTGGAGGAGGATTTCCTCTCCTCCAAGCCGGCGCCCAGCCCTAGGCTGAGTTGGGGAGGGACTCCCTCCCTCCCTGGCGCGCCTAGCCCCTCCACCTATAAAATGAGGGGCAGGGCTCCTCCTTGAGACACACAAGTTTCTACCTCTAATCTCCGGTTTAGAGCCGTTTTGGTTTAGAGCTTCTAATTGCTTTAGCCTGCGGTTTAGAGCCTTCTAATTGGTGTGTCTAATCTCTAGACCACTAATAGCTCTCTCTCATACTCCACCATACTCGCTCCGGCTTAAGGCGAAGCCCTGCGGGATCTCCCCTCTACTTCCGGTACCACGCCGTTGTGCTGCCGGAAT
Organism: Avena sativa; assembly: GCA_916181665.1. NCBI lineage: Eukaryota > Viridiplantae > Streptophyta > Magnoliopsida > Poales > Poaceae > Avena > Avena sativa. The sequence goes on from OV702284.1 coordinate 387,226,769, forward strand.
CGCGAGGAGAGTGCTACAACCTCCGCTGCCTGCTGGAACAAGGGAGAGGAAGGTCTTCGTCGAGTACCGAACGTGTGACCGACTGCGGGAGCGCTGCCGGAACGTGGCGCCGGAAGGATCGTCTACGCGATCTTGAGATCGGAAAGAGTACGACTACATCACCCACGAGAATCTGCTCTCGTTAACCGCTTTGGAATCTTCGAGGGTAAGTTATTCCATCGACTCGTTGCTACAATCTAGTAGATAGATCTTAGCTTGTTTGTTTGTATGCGATAGAAAATTTTTGTTTTCCATGCTACGAACCCCTACAGTGGTATCAGAGCCGTGTCTATATGTAGATCTGTTGCACGAGTAGAACACAATGGTCATTGTGGGCGTTGATGCTTTTATTGTCGATTGCTTCTTGTGTACTTTGCATCTTGCGGTATGTTGGGATGAAGCGGCCCGGGCTAACCTTACATGACATCGTTCATGAGACTTGCTCCACGCTTGACATGCAACTTGTATTGCATAAGTGGCTTTGCGGGTGCCTGTTTCTCCTAGCATAGTTAAGATCCAATTTACAACGGGTGATTGACAATACTAGTATCAATGTTGTGGTTCTTGTTCGTAAGTTAGAACGACACTTATTGAAAACCCCAAACCACGTAAAATATGCAAAGAAAGTAGAGGCGTCTAACTTTGTTTTGCAGGGGTGTGCAGTGATGTGATATGGCCATAATTGTGATTATATATGATGTATGCAATGTTCCTTATTGTAAGTTGGCAATCGGCAGGAGCCATATGGTTGTCTTTAATTTATGTTAAGACCCGTGTGTCTATTCAAAGTAGTTGTAATAGTTGAAGCCGGTGGACAACAACCATGGAGAAGCGTCATTGACCTTGATGCAATGCCGGTGATGATGGAGATCATGTTCGTGCTTGAAGATGGAGATCGGAAGCACAAAGAAGAAAGGCCATATCATATCACATATTATTGAATTGCATGTGATGTTAATCCTTTATGCATCTTGTATTGCTTAGTAGACGACGGTAGCATTATAAGATGATCCCTCATGCACATGAATTTCAAGTCATAAAGTGTTCACCCTTAGTTAGCACCGTTGCTAAAGCTTGTTGTTTCGAAGCACCACGTGATGATCGGGTGTGTTAGATTCTGCAAGTGTATACAACGTGAGCAAGCCAGATTTGCTCATGCAGAAACTAAGGTTTGATCTTGACGAGCCTAGCATGTACAGACATGGCCTCAGGAACACGGATTACCGAAAGGTAGAGCATGAGTCATATAGTAGATATGATGAACATGTTGATTGTTCGCCATTGAAGCTATATCAACTCTCGTGATGATCGGTTTTGATGTGGTGGATTTGGTTTGTGTGATCACTAAAACAATGTGAGGGATATTGTTTTGAGTGGGAGTTCACCTAGATTAATTTAATTATTAATTAGAACTCAATTTATCATAAACTAAATCAAAGTGAAATTGCATAGTTGTTGTAGTCATTGGCATCCGTTTACCACCTTGCGCTTAGTTATAATTGAGATGATAGAACTATAGAATTCTGGTTAGTTACTTTACGAACTGGTATCGTATTGTTTTGAAGTGTTAATCTAAAGTTTAAAAGTCCTATTGCAAACTTTCAGTAAGTTCCGGTTACTCCATGAAGTTTAATAATTAGTATTAAATCAAGAGTAAAAATTCCAAGTGTTAGTATATAAGTATCATGTTTGTCTCCATGATTCTTGATATTCAAAGGATTCTCTTAATATCAAGGTTATCTAGGATCTGAAAGAGTTGTTTCAGAAACCATGATGTGTGGAAGATATTGTGATATCTGAAACGAAGTTTTGGTTGCAACATGATAGAGTATAATATGGCAAAGTTCATGTTCTCATATTTTGATGAGAATTTGCAAAGGGTTGTGGACACTTGTTGTCCTAATCCTCCAAAAGGTTTTGGATAGCAACATTATACTCGTAATTCATTGTTATAAGCTAAAGGTAGTTTGATCATGGACGATTCCATGATAAGGATGAATATTTGATGTAGGTAAAATGTTTACTACACCAAGAGATTACTAAATAAAGGAATTTGAAAGAACACCAAACATTTGATGATGGTGATCTACTTCAAAGTGCAAGTCCAAAGACATTGGTATTTAACTATACACGCTTTGGACTATGTGTCATATGTATGACTCCACTATTGATGTTGATAGATTCTTTCAAACAGAAAAGGAAATATTGAAAGAAAATCTCATAAGTATATGGCAGAAAGGAAAAGACTAGAATTGTTCAGCTTAAGTATATAGATGATATACATGTTATGGCTATATTCTTTGCTTATTAAACAATGTGGTTCTCAAGTATTTGATACTGAATTTGTTGGTGTGAATCGTCATACGAAACAACACAATTCATGAACTACAATAGCCTAAGTAACTAGCAAAAGAATATGTGATGATGTTCATCGAGAACAAATAAAGGGTTATTGTGTTGCTCGTTAAACATAAAAGCTTGCCTTCAAAGATTTGTTTTATCAGGTATTATGAGAACAAAAGGGTTGTTCAAATAATTGCCGTAATCCATAAAAGATGGATTTACAAATCTCGTTGGAGAAATCACATCCATAAAACTAGTGCTAAAAATGTCGAAAGACAAATTGATTGAAATATCACTTAGGAAGTGATATCGCCGTTTAAAATTATATTGGAAAGAAAACATGGAGAAACTCCATGTGGATGGAATTTTGGAGTCTTTTGATTTTTGATCAAATGACGCTTGTGAAACTTTCCTAGAGATAATTAAAACTTCGTTCATAGGCCAAAAGGGAACGAATGACTAGCTTATTGGAACTTGTACATATTGTTGTACGAAATCCATTATGTGTAGTTAAGAGCGATGGATTTCAACTTCATATGCTTTCTCCGAAAATTTGAGTGAATATATGAATATTTACTTAATAAGGATGAAGTGTGAAATATTTGAAAAGTTCAAAGATTTTAAGATGAAGTGCAAAATCATTGTAACAAGAATATAAATAGTTTATGATAAGATCATAAAGGAAGATATTTGAGTTACAAGTTTAGCATAATACCTAAGATTTAAGGAATCGTTCCGTGGATTTGCATTTCCCGAAACACCATAAGGGTATGGAACGTTCGAGATATGTAATTAAACCTTGTTTGACATGGTTAGATCAAAGGTATAATTCATAAAACTGCCATTATATTTTAAAGATTAAAAGCTTTAGAGATTACCGTTTTTCCACTGAAAAGAGCTCCATCATAATCCGTTGAAATGACACCATATAAAGTTATGGTTTGGGATAAAACCCAAGTAGTCCTTTCTTAAACATTGGTATGCTATACATAAGAAAGATGTTTGCAACCAAAGTCGGATGAACCTGTCTTTGTATTACTGTTAAGTATTCCTCCATAAACACCAGAGACAAAAGTGTTTGTCGCTTAGAACGTCAAGTTTCTTTGAGAAGGAATTTTTCGTGAAAAGTTAAGTGGGAGGGCAATAGAACTTTGATAAGGTTAAAAGAACCTTAGCTATATGTGCAAAGTTGCGCAGCACCGAAAAGTGTTCCGGAGTTAGCAAACAATGCTCATGGCTCACGTGCCTCAAAGGTTGTGGTCACGGAGATCTAAGTTCCTATTGAAACAAGTAGATCGGGTAAACAATCAAATACCAAGATTTGAGGGTTGAATCATTATTTGAGAATAATGAACCGACTACATACAAAGAAGCGATGATGGGCCCTGACTCCGTCAAATGGCTTGAAGCCATAAAATCCGTGATAGTTCCATACACGAGAAATCAAGTTTTGAACTTGAAGGACCCTCGAGAAAGGTGTAAGACCTTACAGTTGTGTCTGGATCTATAAAGAAATAGACATGGATGTTTTACATCTATGAAATAGTCGACATGTTGGGAAAGAGTTCACAAAATGTTCAAAGGTTGACTATGACAAGATCTGATCTTTCATAGCGATATTTAGTCTAGACGGATTAATGTAGCAATCACTACATATAATTTGTTATATGGTAGTTGAATAAACAAAACAAGTTCTTCTAATAGAATCGTTACCTAGGACGTGTGCATGACACAGTCCATAGGGTTTTGTTAATTCAAAGGATGCTAAAAACATATGCAAACTTCAATGGTTGAAGTGAGCATCGCGGAGTTGGAATCTTCACTATGATGAAACTGTTAAAAGAGTTTAATTTCATCAGAGACAATGAAGATGCTTGCGTTTGCAAGAAATTAAGTGGGAGCGCTAAGACATATTTCTAATACATTATGTGGAGGACATATTGTTGATTAGAAAAGATGTATCTTTTATTAACACATATTAAGAATTTCATCCCGATGAAAGACTTAGGCAAAACCCAAATATTTGGCATCAATAGACGCTAATATGGTTGTGCCAGAAGTACATAGACGAGATATTGAATGAGTTCAATATAGAAACTACAAGATAGGTTCTTGTCGCACAGAAAGGATTGAATGAGTTCAATGTTGATGATATTCAAGTGTATTGACATTTGGTAAAGTGAAACAAATAATCAAGTATAGATTGATACTTGATGTATGAAATCACAAAGAGTATTTATATCAATCATACTGTGATATGTACAAATCCAGATATGTCCTATGCTCTAAATGTTGTGAGCATATACCAGAATGATTCGTAAGATGATCATTGGACAATAGTAAGGATATTCTTATGATCTTTTGGAAGAACTAAGAGTATAATATTTGTAGAAGTGACAAATAGATGGTTAGTTCATTGTAAAAGTACTACATTGATACTAGCTTGGTCACAAAGTACAAGTTAAGTTTATCTCAATCTAAACTAAGGGTGGCACAATATAATGGAAAGTGAGTTTCATAATGGATTTGGATGAGTTCCAAAGTTAAGACATTGTGACAGATACTACAACAAAAGGCTAAGTATATGACTGCTATTTTAGCAGCAAAAGAGGGCATTTGTGTTAAGTAGTTTGTTATCAAACTAGGTGTAGTTCACAGTGGGATAATACTATGAAGATATATTGTGCGACAGTATTATCAACATGTTTTAACCCCAAAGAGCTAAAGGTCACACCGAAAGACCAAATTTATACAAAGCCATCTCATTAGAGAATGAGTGATGCGTAGAGACGCAAAGACATGCAATTACACACGGACCTGGAAGTGTCAGATCCGGAGATCAGTTGACCACTAGCAATCGTGTACATACAACACCGGAAAGCCATAGGTGTTGAATACACAAAGGTTTGAAACTAGATTATTGACTCTAGTGCAAGTGGGAGACTGTTGGAGATATGCCCAAGAGGCAATAATAAAGTGGATATTATCATATCTTCACACTTATGATAAATGTTTACATACCATGCTATAATTGTATTAACCGGAAACATTAATACTTGTGTGATTTGTAAACTAAAATTAGAGTCCCTAGTAAAGCCTCTTGTTAAACTAGCTTGTTGGTTAATATATGATCATGGTTTCCTGATCATGAACATAGAGATGTTATTAACAACAGGATCATATCATTAGGAGAATGATGTGATGGACATACTCCTATAGATAAGCGTAGCATAAAGATCAAGTCATTTAAATAGTTCAATTGCTATATGCTTTCTGATACATAGTAACCTAATTCCTTCGACCATGAGATCATGCATATCACCTTTACCGGATGGATGCTTTGATGACATCAAACACCACACCGTAACTGGGTGGCTATAAAGGTGGCATTGAGTGTTCAGAAAGTATTGGTTGAAACACATGGATCAAGAGTGGGATTTGTCCATCCATATGACGGATAGATATACTCTGGGCCCTCTCGGTGAAATGTCATCCAATTAGCTTGCAAGCATGTGACTGGCTCACAAGGGATCACATATCACGGGAACGAGAAAAGAGTACTTATCAGTAACGAGGTTGAACTAGGTATGCAGAGATACCGACGATCATAACCTCGGATAAGTAACATATCGTGAGACAAAGGGAAATTGGTATCGTATGTAAGTGGTTCATTCGATCGCAAAGTAATCGTAGAAATATGTGGGAGCCATATGAATTTCCAGATTCCTCTATTGGTTATTGATCGGAGAAGTGTCTCGATCATGTCCGCATAATTCACGAACCGTAGGGAGACACACTTAAGGATTCGACGTTGTTTTGAGTAGTTATGGTATTATGAGAAAGAGACCGAATGTTGTTCGGAGTCTCGGATGGGATCCGGGATATCATGAGGTGATCCGGAATGGTCCGGAGAATAAGATTCATATAAGGAAAGTCCCGTTTCGGAGTTCGGGAATGATTCCGGTGTTTTCATCGGGAATGTTCTAGAAGGTTCCGGATTGTTTGACACTCTGGGGGGGAAGGGTACATGAATGTGTCATTGAATGATTGCATCATGTACTAAGTGTTCTTGCTGTTCCAAAAACATGAAAGTCAAATTGCCAGTTTGAAAGTCAAACGGCTAAAACAGGAAACTGTGGAAAACAGGAAACTGTGGGAAACAGGAAACTGTGGGAAACAAGCAAGAGGAGGTTGAAACCAACTTGGAGGAGGAGTTCCTCTCCTCCAAGCCGGCGCCCAGCCCTAGGCCGAGTTGGGGAGGGACTCCCTCCCGCCCTGGCGCACCTAGCCCCTCCACCTATAAAAGGAGGGGCAGGGCTCCTCCTTGAGACACACAAGTTTCTACCTCTAATCTCCGGTTTAGAGCCGTTTTGGTTTAGAGCTTCTAATTGCTTTAGCCTGTGGTTTAGAGCCTTCTAATTGGTGTGTCTAATCTCTAGACCACTAATAGCTCTCTCTCATACTCCACCATACTCGCTCCGGATTAAGGCGAAGCCCTGCGGGATCTCCCCTCTACTTCCGGTACCACGCCGTTGTGCTGCCGGAATCGCGAGGAGAGTGCTACAACCTCCGCTGCCTGCTGGAACAAGGGAGAGGAAGGTCTTCGTCGAGTACCGAACGTGTGACCGACTGCGGGAGCGCTGCCGGAACGTGGCGCCGGAAGGATCGTCTACGCGATCTTGAGATCGGAAAGAGTACGACTACATCACCCACGAGAATCTGCTCTCGTTAACCGCTTTGGAATCTTCGAGGGTAAGTTATTCCATCGACTCGTTGCTACAATCTAGTAGATAGATCTTGGCTTGTTTGTTTGTATGCGATAGAAATTTTTTGTTTTCCATGCTACGAACCCCTACATTCTAATGGTCGGTTTGGTGTTTTTGGAGAGTTTCGCTTCGAATATGTCTCGGCCCCCTTCATGAAGAAGGTTTGGTTTGACATGAAGAACACGTAGGAGGGTGGTACAGCCGTACCAGTTCCTATTAAAGTTTGTGGTCTGTATTTCAGTATTTGGGACGATATTCTTCATAAAGACTTTGTTTGAGGTGTTCTTGGGCTCGCTGGATTCATATGGACAAGGGCTAAACCACCACACCCTTGGATCTTCATTCTGTGCTGATGGAAGAATATCACTTTTTTCCATACACCATACAACTACGTCTGGTTCCTGTGACCCCTCCATATTGCATCATATTGTCTGCTTGCTTTGTTGATAATTCTCCATTGCACCTAAACAAGAACAAAAGCAAGGAAAAACAATAAAGTGCGAATAAAACTAATAGGTGTGCAATGCTCTAATGAAAATGAACGATAACAAGTAATCATGTGTAATATGCATAATAATAGCATTGGCCCCGTCTCTTGCGAGGCCTACCTCGAATCAACAACGACATTCACCTCCTCCAGTTCGCCGCTCCATCCCTCTCTTTTCTCCTATGTAGCATACTCCCTGGTGCGTAGAAACAAGAAGCATGGACTTGTATGGTGGCCGCACCACTAATGATGGGGAGAATACGTGGTGGAGATGGGGACGGAAACAAAGCAGAAAGGGGAATATGAAGGGGGCGACAACTGTAACATCCCAAAAATATTGAACAATGATTATCAAATCCCAATCACCAAAATTAGTGTTAACAAAAACTTTTGTTAATTAACATCATATGAATGCATGTGTGTATATGATGATTGTATGAATGCATGAATGGAATTATGTGATTGTTGTAAATAGCAATGAATGGTTTAAAGATGAAAACAACATCATCTAAATCAAATCCAATCAGAAACAAATCAAGAGAAAATAAAAAACAAACAAAATAAGCAAATGGTCATTTTTGCCAATCTTGCTCACTAGGCCACTTTGAGTGTTTCTAGTCCAAGATTTCAAACAGAAACAATTCCAATTCCTTTCACCCCTTGCTAGACCAAGTAAAAGTGAACCCAAGCCCATCTTTCAAACTTACAGAAATATTTGGCAACTTGATTCAAATGACAATTCAAAATTGAATCTAGTTCATATGTGAAGATCACCAATTCTCAAAACTCAACCAAACCAGTTCACCTTGACCTTTCCAACTAACCAGGGACTACCTAGTACACCCACCAAGTTTGAACCAAAAATTCAAATTAAATCTCTTTCGGCCATTTCATCAAACATGTTGCAAACAGGAAACAAACAAACACAAAACACTATAGTGAGCAGTGAGTTGGCCAACCTTGTTCCATCTCTAGCTCACAGCATGCTATTAGTAGATCATCTAGATCAATTAACCAGCTTTATCTCACTGTGAGATTGCCATTGCCATCAATGGTGAGCATGCCGAGTCTCACCTTGCCACCCCATTATCGACAGCAAGTTAGGAGCAGCACCAAGCCTAGCCACCTTGTCTGGGACATTGACCACTGTCCACCGCCACCCCCTGTCCAACGCCAACACCCTGCCAGCCACTGGACCACTCTAGAACCGTCGCGCCCTATTGATGACCCACAAGTATAGGGGGTGTATCGTAGTACTTTCGATAAATAGGAGTGTCGATCCCAATGAGGAGTAGAAGGTGCTGAACAGTGGTATGGAGTAGGAAATCCCTATGAATACTTAGCAAACGATTTTTTAGTGGTTTTCTGACAAGGCAACAAAATAGAGAGCAAGTAACAAAAGTAACGAACAAATGGATCAAGTGGCCCAATACTTTCTTAGCAAAGGACAAGCCGGTGGAAATACTTATAAGGACCAAACGTTCTCGAGGACACATGGGAATTCTGTCAAGTGTTTTCGCTTCAAATAGCTGAGTACTCTTCTCTGGTGTTTGTAAGTGTTGTGTGGGTGAACCTGTGCTAACATACCGCCCTTCCTAGGACTAATACATACTTGTGATTAAACACCCTGCAAACATCCGTAACTACAAGAAAGTAATTAAGATATAAATCTAACCACAGCCTTAAACTCTGAGATCCTACGCTCCCTTGTGCAAAGGTGTCCTAACGGGGGTTCAGGTTTCTGTCACTCCGGCAACCCCACAATTAGTATCCAAATACACAATACATTCCCCTAGGCCCATAAATGGTGAAGTATCATGTAGTCGACATTCACATGACACCACTAGAATAATAGCACCACAACTTAAATACTAAACCATTGAATAATAACTCATCATAGATTCACTACTAACAACATGACTTCTCCCATGTCCTCAAGAACTAAACGAACTACTCACAAGACATCATATGGATCAAGATCAAATATGATATGGTAATGGATAACAATCTGAACATAAACAATAATCCAATGGTTCCACTCACAAGCATCAACTACAATAGTAATTAACATTGGGACAACACAATTGTTACAGCAGGACGAAGTGGTGGTGATGGTGCTGGTGGAGATGATGGTGTGGATGATGATAATGATTATCCCGATGAAGCCTAGGTTGATGACGGTGTTGATGGCGACGGTCTCCCCTCTCCGAGAAGGAATTCCCCTGGTAGAAATCTGTCTGCCGGAGATATCTTTCTCTCTCGGTGTTTTCCGCCCCCCGGAGGTGGCGGAAATCTATCTGTGGTCGCTCCCCTAGTGTTAGGGTTCCATAGGTAAGATATAGGCGAAGGGGCGGAGTCGGAGGCCGGGCAGGTGGGCCACACCTGCCCTAGGCACGGGGTCAGGTTGGCCTGTGCCTAGGGGGTGTGGGCCCCCTGAGGCCCATGTCCATCCCTCCTTCTGGCTTCCTTCGTCTTCTGGTAAAATAATATGTTCCCATATTTTTCTGATCTTCGCGAAATTGCACTGAAACGCCTTCTTCTCCATCAGAATCCAGACTCCGGCAGTCCATCCTGCAGGAATCATCCAACATGCATAAATAGATGAAAAACCATAAGTAATACCTCATAATAAGACAAATATCAATGAATAGAGGTAAATTATGATATAGAATGGTGATGCAAATTGGGCGTATCAAATCCCCCAAGCTTAGACTTCGCTTGTCCCAAAGCGAATACTGAGCTTAGTAAACATGTCCACAGGTTTATGCAGTGAAGTGTCGATAAAAGAATACGAACAAGAAGCATCACACTTACCATTGCACAACTCATAGAAGAAAGCAACTTACCATTATATAACTTAGCTTGCAACCAAGTACAACAATCACAATAGAGATGCATAAAGATAAATCATAATTGGAATTGGCAAACTTGTTATTGGTCAGAGAACACCTGGCAAACAGTTTCAGAAAAGCTTTGTGTAGAAGTTTAAAAACAGGAACACTCTTTGCTCAAAAAGGTTTTTCACAAGTGAAGGCTTACAAAGTAATACTCAATATATAAGAGTTTTGTGCAAACAAGGAATATAAATAACATGATTGAATAAATCACCATATGAATGCTTGAAACACAACAACTCAAAAGCTTGCTGGAGAAAGAGAGGAAGTAGGTTTACTGACTCAAACTGGTAACTAGGAGAAAGGTCCCTTCTTAGAGGGTAGCATGGATTACAAGTCATAAATATCTTCCAAAAGATTATGGTACTTACTAGCTTTGAGCCCTCATTGCCCCTATCATAAGCATCTTGAGATGATTAAGGTTAAAGTGAACAAATATGGAGTATATGCTTGACGAAATATAAGTTGGCAATCTCATGTCCCTTGAATATGAGGGCCACTCCTCATGCATACTCAACTTTGATCTTGTCATTGCAAGTATTTGCATATCATTGAGAACCGCCAACAGGGTACCCCTTGCACATGGTACATGAGCTTTCCAATAACCAAAATGACAAGGCAAGCAAACAATGAGCATCTCAACGATCTTTTTATTTACTATGTGTATAGCTTTTTATTGAGGATGCTTCATAGATGACTCACTATGGTGATGCTGCAAGTTTCCACCATGATTAAGCATGGCTTAGGCTAGCGGCCCAGGCGTTTCTCTAACACACATACATCACTCCATGGACTTACAAGCTCCCCCAAGAAACAAGCAAACATACAAGTAATAAAGCCAAACATGCAATCTTCCTTGAAGACACAAAAGAATCTTAAATAAAGAATACTAAGCTTATGAGCCAACAAGAAAGGAAACAAATGACACCAAATACCTGTAAGCTTTTTCTTTCTTTCTTTCTTTTTCTTTCAAACTAATGCCACTGACCAGAACTTGGTTTGCCAAAACCAATTTAGATCCACTTGATGATCCCAAAGTGGTACCAATACTGATCAACAAGATCCATCATATAATAGAGATTGCAAACTAAAAATAAGAAGTGCAAAAAGTAAAACATGAGACTTCTCATTAATATTCAATAAAGGCACTCACACCAAGGGATACATAGATAATCAACTAAAGGAGAGATACTTCCACATGCAAACCAAACTATAAGATAACCCCTCTACCACAGATATGAATCCACTAAAAAGGTAAAAGATAAAAGATAATGGTGGTGATACCGCGGCACTCCCCCAAGCTTGGAACAAGCCAAGGGGATGCCAAACCAGATGACGAATTTGCGGTGACCCAGCATACCACTGCATGATGTAGTACACTATATTCATTGACATAACACTAATGAAACACTGTTCACTAGTATTACATCCCTCAGAGTGGTACAACAGAAACACGACAAGTCCAAGACATGACTATAGGTTACAACTCAACTCTTTACACAAGATCCAGAGAACACTCTAGGTTAAAGAGAGAGAAAGAAACTTCTTACAAAGAAGAATCAGAAATAAACAACTCGAAAACTATCATATTAATAAGACTAGTATTTTAACTAATGGTCTGGCATTGCTGCTATTGTAATACGCTATAGAAATAGGTTCCTATCTAATCAGTAACTTCGTCTTCACTTGAGTTGGTGTATATGTTGATTTTCTTGACTTCATTGAAGAGCTTTAGCTTTTGATGATGATTCCTGGAGCATAACTTGATGTAGACATCGTCTGTACTGGTTTTAGAACCAAGCAAGGGTTAAGAAGATACTTTGAGTACGAGCGTACTCAGCAAGTTCACTAAAAAGGAGTGTTTGATGCACTATATCTACAGCCATAGACCATAGGTCGTAGGCAATGCAAGTTTTCGTAAACATTTCTTCAAAGGTTTATTTTATTCTAAAAAGCTATGTCCGTCAGCCTTCACGGGTTTACCAAAACTTTCATGGAGTTCCTTTCCCGCCGCGTTCGCAGCTCCTTCCCAGAACAGGGAGTAACAAGTTACAGTTCTTACACTCTGCAGAGGTGCGTCACTTTACCCATGAGAGATCTTAGCTTTGTTGCACATCCAAATTGCAGGTTCGTTCACACTTCCTTGGTGTGAGTCCCAGACTAAGATCCAAGCCAATCACTGCCTTCTCCGCGACCCCGCATGTCTCCTTGGTGTATGCCAGCCCACCTATTGAATTACGGCAATTGGCAGTACAGATCGTTCAGATGCCGGAACTATCATGGGACGTTGAGGGCTCCCACCCATATGCTACATATCCTCTACGAATTACCATATAATATGCACGCTACGAGTGATAACAGCCACGACCCGCACATCCGGCTCCATGCGAGAGGGAAAAGATATAGCTGACTTCTTCGTCCCATTCCAAATCTGATGGTTAACGCGTGATATATGGCGCAAGAATCACTGGTGACATTGGTTGTTAAGTCCTAGATAATATGTTCCTTTACCACCGGAACTCTTATAGTAGGTTATTACCTCATGGTAAATAACCTATAGTCACATTATTATGAAAATTGTGTTTTCTGTCCTTTTTCAAATGCAGGTGATGACAACACTGAATTTGCAAAACACTTTACAGAAAATAATCAAAGGACATGAGCAAGTGTGAACTTTCCTGTTGTGATTACAAGATTATGCACTCACGGTCTTCGAGACGATATAAGATTCAATATCTGAAAACTGCATCATTGGTCCGGTAAGGACTAATGTTTAAAGTAGCAAGATGCAGTTATGCATAAGTAATGATATGCATTTTGAAAAACTCCCAAAGTGAATCCCCAATGCTTTGAGTGAAGTGAATTTTCGGTGATTCTTTTAAGTGTTGATTTATCTTTAAGTTTTACTTTATAAGTAATGACCTTTATATGGAACTCAAGGGTTAACAATTCAACATATACAAGTGAAGTATAAAATAATGTGATTATGGTTAATGGTCATTTGGTGACTATTGATAAACATCCTTGGGTTTGAGTTGTGAATAATTGAAGAACTTACTATAATATTATTGTTTGAAGTTGCAAAAAGAATAACATTTGAAGAAAAGATTTCCTTTCTAAGGTTTAAACAATCTTCATTGTTAATAGGACATGATCAATGCCTTTTGGTGTTTGATTTATTAGTTTGGACTTGAGATGCTTTATGTCTTAAGTTAAATAAACCAACGTAAACTATAAAAACATAAGTGATTTATTAGACATGATGTTTATAAGCTTTGAGACTAAAGTTAACTTTAAAAGGTTAAGTAAACTTAAGATGTAATATATTTTAATTATTCCCAAGTTTTAGATTTATGATAGGTATTACTAAGGTGTGGAATTATTCACTTTATATTTAAGTGAATGATTAGATTAAATTTGTTTTGCTTATTAAGAAAATAATATGTATTTATTTAATGGAAGCATAATTAGATGATATTAGTAATTTGTTAGAATTTGAAATTATGTTAATAATGGTTGAGATATAATGATTAATCATCATATTGTATATATATATGAGTGATACCCAATGTTTATTTAAAAGGCTTTTTAAAATAATTTACAAAATAAGTAATAGATAAGGATTTATTATTTTAAAATATTAAAAACTTTTCTATTAATATATTTAATATTTTTCTAGTGTAATATATTTATTAAAGATCTTAAAAATGATTTTTATTTATTTTTAAGTATTATTTTTATGTTTATAAAACTCCATAAAAGATTAAATGTATTTAAATATTTACTTCAAATTTTATTTATATAAGAGCTGAGTTAGTATTTTTATAAAATAGTAGGTTTATTTTTATACACAAAATGATTTTTATTAATATTTTTAGGACTTTTTCTTATATTGTTATAATTTATTGAGAATGATAGTGACTTTAACATTTAATGGTATTTTATTTAACTTAAACAATTAGTTTTATATTTTTCTTAGGTAGATATTATTTTTGTGAACATTTTGATATATTATATGTATTTTTAGGATCTTTCTATATTTTTATAGGGTATAAATTATGTCCAGGGGTAGTTTGGTCATTTAGTGATTTGATCAATATCTTATTTTCTTATTTTAGCTTTGGAATCGGGCCAGGTTCACCAACGGGCCCATCTGGACCCAACTTGGCCCAACTGGCTCAGGGTCAAACCCCACCCTGGCCCAGCCATTCACCACTCCTCACATCTCACATTTTCGTTTCTTTCCCCTCCTGGTTGCTGGCGACGCCGAAGTCGTCGCCCGCCCGATTCTGGCGAGGCAAGCCGTTGTGGTCACCGCCAATGGTCGCCAGAGCTTCGCCTCCCTCTGGACGACCAGGCTCTCCAATTGGATTTATCCTTAAGGCCCTCTCGAGCTCGCCCCTTCCATTTCTGTGCGTCTAGGGTTTCGGTATCCTAGTTTCGCCGAGCTCCAGTGATGGTTTGATATTGTACTGGTGGTGGATTGAGATTGGTGAAGATGGGGTATGTTCTTGGGTTGATGTAGATTGGCGCAGGTCGCAGGTTGCAGCTCGACGCAGGCTCAGGTGTCGCATGTGCCGATGTGCCGTGGTCTTTGCCACTATGACCTCCCCGCTGGTCTGGTTCCTCTTCAAATTCTAGCGAGGACCACCGTGTATGTTATTCCTCCACCTTCTTCTACTCCCTTCCCTTCTATTCTGATTGAGTCCAATTAGGGTGCTCCTTATTCTGGATTTTCGTCTGCAGCTTGCGGTGACCTATCTGATACTAAGGTTGAACATTTCTTGTTCAATTAGGTTTGAACCTAGGCCCCCAATGATATTACTGATCCTTTGTTAGTGACCTATCTTGATCTATTATCATGTCCAGTTTCTCCCGGTATCCTTGGCTCTACTATAATCTTGATACCATGGTGATGTTGGGATTTGAACAGTGCATAAAATTTATAGATGAACATCTAGCTCTAGTAGACGATTTTATATCGAACATCTACTCTACATGCTATTGAGTGTCACTGATTGTTGACAGGTGTTGAGAAATACAGGTTCCATTGGTTCCTTGTAGGTAAAATGCATTTATTTAAGCATGAACAAGTGGAGTTAGTTGGAGAAATTAACACTTGCTGGTTTTGGTATAGTATACCAAGTGGTTCATGAAATTTTATTTAGGTGATATGTATATACATCAATAAGCATGGTGCCTAGTTTGAATGCCTTTTATAATTTAGCCAAACCTTGTGGTTGCTATCAATGTATCTACCATTGTGATGCCTCCCTTTGGAGTGTACACAATGGTAGCTATCCCAGGTAGTTGGCTGTTGGGTTATCTATCCGGAAAACCATAATTAGATGCCACTGATGTTAAGGCTGAGGTTTTATATTGTGTCACACACATAATATGGTGGTTATCCTTAGCTGATTATAAGCTAAGTCAAATGATTTTAGAGATGAAATGATTCCTAAATTGGTAACTAGGAAGATGATTGGATTTACTTTGGTATCAGTCACATTTGGGATGAGGTTGTCATTAGCATTTGCTTTCAACATGACAGTAGAGGTCTAATTGATTCCTAACTATTCTGGTTAGGAAGATGATGCAAGGATTAGCTTGTGTGATTATAGATGATATCTAAGCATGGTATTTGCTGATGTTGCTAGTGTAAATTCTTTAGTGATATTTGTTGCTTGGAATTTT
Organism: Avena sativa; assembly: GCA_916181665.1. NCBI lineage: Eukaryota > Viridiplantae > Streptophyta > Magnoliopsida > Poales > Poaceae > Avena > Avena sativa. The sequence goes on from OV702284.1 coordinate 387,242,992, forward strand.
CTACCGTGGTGCCTCAGTTGAGTGTGCACAACAGTCATGTATAGCAACATGATCTGCTGCTTGATTTTATTCACCAAAGATGAAACTTTGGCTGCCAATGATGCAAAGGCCGAGGCATAATATTTGGTTAAAATAAACAGATGCTATGATTTGGACTTTTTATGTCTCTATGATGATTTTGCAAAGCAATACTTTGCAATACTGAGAGTACCACTCCATACAATCCTCCTGGATGAAAATCTTAGTTCAAGGGTAGATGGAGCTGATTGATGTGTATTGTTTCCCTTGTGTTCCCAAATCTGTATCCAAGATATATGAACTGATGTTGCATGATCTAGTGGTTTCTTCTGATAATTCTTACCTGCTGTTGGTCAGTAGACAGATAGGCTTGTAATGGGGCTTCTGATGATCTTGTGGTAGTTTTGGTGTTGCTTCAGATCACCTGCTGTAACTTGTTCTTGTAACATTCATCTCCTAGCTCCTTTTGGCTGCTTGCTTGATCTACTCCTCCTTATCCTAACTATTGGATGGCTTCTTGAAGCAACCATAGTGTAAGTGATTTGGTGGTGATGTGAAGAAATGAATGGGTTGATGATAAGATGGTATAAATAGTAAGACAGAGGATGTTCTCTGAAGTGTGGAGGTGGAATGGTAGCTTGAGTGCTACGGCTGGTTCACCCCTTTGTATACATGGATTGCTTTCTTGTCTCCTTCCTGGGATTGCTGCTGTGTTGACAGCAGTTATTTGCATGTTGATGTGCAAGCTTCTTACAAGTGGGACCTAAGGTCCAAGTTTCAATGGTGTAGATATTTTCTAGTGGATATGATAAAGTAAAAGTGAGATTTACTGTTTGGCCGGATCCTCTTCTTTATCCATGGTGAAACTTGCCTCTCTCCTGACTTGGTGAAATTTGCCCCTGCCTATGATGCATCAGTTATGAGGCTAACATTCTGGATAAGAATAGATTTTTACATTGGCCCCTTTTTTGAATAATACTCAATGATGAGTCAAAGCATATCATTTGTATGCCAAATCTGAGAGTAAAAATCATATACTAACCCTTCTTTTATTCTTTATTGTTTTCTTTGTTATCTTTTGTGTTGTTTTGCAGGGATCAAGAATCAGGAATATAAAGAGTGGACTTAGAAGATGAAGAAAATGAAGATGACTTTAGTTTTAAATTTTACTTTATTCTTTTGTAATTCACTTCTTATTTTGTGAAGTAATAAGCATTGTATAATTGTAATAAAGGAATTCTTTTTTATTTATTCATTCTTCTTTTTGTAAATAAATATTGTATTGTTTACTTTATTCAATAAAGTGTACTAGTTTTCTTTTTCTTTTATAATGCATTTGCAAAGACAATGTAATATTTATATATGCTTGTACTAAAGAATTCTTTTAGTTATTTACTTATGTAATTCATTTTTGTATTTATTTGTTTTATAATAATTTACTTTTATCTTTTTATTGTAATAACAATGAAACATTGTATTCTATAACAAAGTGTTCCATTATTCTTGGAACTAATTAAATATTTATATCTTACTTATTAATAAGAATTCCATTTATTATTATTATTCATTTCATTCAATTTTGTTTTGTTAATCGAGACTTATAATTAGTGTATCTTTTCAGAAATAAGAGTTCACCTCTTATTTCTTATTACAATTTAATTTCCAATTATTATTTTATTTCAAATTCTTTTAGTATTCAAATCTATCGATTAAATATTTAAATTTTGAATTTCCTTCCCTTCAAACACGTGAGTACAATAGAAGTCATGTCGAAATCCATCGCACTTGCCCTGATGTTTTCATCAGAGCAAGAGAGATCTCGATCCCCCTATAGCTTCATTAGTTTTGCGCGAAAATTCTCTAGATTTTGCGATGCATGAATGCAATGCACAAACACGTGTCCTATCTATTTCAAGGTGCTAATCCTGGGATGTTACAGAATTACTCCTTTGGTGGTGGTGGTGTTCTCTTGATAAGGTCTTCAACAAGTTTATTCAAATCCTCCATATCAAAGGTTAGAGTACGAATTAACTCCGAATTATGCTCAATGCAGCCCATGATCAACTCGGACCGAGGATCCCAGTCCTTGTTATTCTTTCTCCATTCTTCCAAATTAGAGTGTTTCTTCCCTGCACGGTTAGAACAAGGGGTACTAGGAGGAAGTGTGCGCGGAGTGAGGTATGACGCGGAGTTCTCCCTCCTGTAGACATCTGTGCTGTCCTCCTAAGCTGGGTAGGTTGTGCCACCAAACCAATGCTTGCGACAGTAGCGCGGGTGTCTGGTTGCTTGTCCTCCTCCATGTCTCCTTCATAACCTACCGGAATCTCCTCTTCCTTGGGGACTTGAGGTTCTTCTTTCTTGGGCTCCTTGACTGTCGTTGGCGGAGGCCATGGTGCTCTAAACTTTGAGAAGATTTCCTGACAGAAACAGATCGAAACAAAAACACGACGAGAACACGATGCACGAACCTCGGGGATCCGAGGGGGTTATATATTACGAAGTTTCAATGCATAAGGAAGGTTTTGACACGGAAACGAAGCAGAGACGGAGTTCGAGGGCGGCAAACCCCCTCCAGGCGCGGCCAGGCTGGGCCCGTGCCTGGGGTGGGTTTGTCCACCCCGGGCTCCATTTCCTCTTCAGTTTCGTCTCGTAACTTCCCTTATGTATTAAAAACATAAAAAATATAAAAAGATTGGGGTTTCACGAACCTTCTGTTTTCACCACTTTTACCTATTCAAAGACGAACTCTGCAGATTCCTTCTCTCTTTCTCCTGCGAATTTCCTTCACACAAAACTTCTGCACAAACTCAATGAAAACATTAGTGTAAGTAAAAACAATAAACCTTTGGTAGACACTTCAACTGAAAACCCATCAAAACAAAAGCTTCTATAAGAGGCAAATGCAAATGATGGCAGAAATTTGTCAAAACAGACCAGCAGGTAAAGATCGATTTTTATGAAGACCTTCTGTTGCTCAAGTCAAAAAGTGCAGAACTGATGAAAGTTGGGTAACAACTTGGAGAACAATCTCAGAAAAATGCAGCTCCATCTGAAGTACTGAGCTTCCTCACGAATTTTTACAATGCAGCACAAAAATCTGTCCCAGGACAGCCACTTTTCACAACTCCTCTACTTCACAAAATTAGTTGAACTTGACACAAAAACCAAAACAAAAAGGATAAGGAGCGGTTATTACAGAGGTAATAACTTCCAAGACTCGACAAAACTCTTGCGTTATCTCCCAACAAGTACTTTTCTTTAATGCCTTTAAGTTAGGCTTGAAACTTCCAAAGATGCTCACATAGGATATATATATCTGGAGTGAAAGAGAGCATCAAGAAGCAAATAACCAAAACACTTGAGTCTAACCCACTTCCCATGCATGGAGGTATCATGTGAAAACAAATTGTTGAAACAAAAGGCCATAAGCATAGGAAGACAAAACAGATGCAACTTTAAAGCTTTCAATATAAAACGGGGAAACTTAACATCATTGAGATGCATAAAACCATGTTTCCCTCTCTCAAAATAACTTTCAGTAGCATTTTGAATAAAGTTGACAATATAACTGTCATGGAAACAACTTTATCATCAGAATAAGCATACTAACAGTCACCAAAAAGAGGTCCAAGGTCATAGACCGGATCAATAGAAGCAAGTTGTTCCATCCTGAATTCTTTATTAGGCAAGCTATTTTCACAAGAAGCTTTAGCAAATTTGCAAAAGTTAAACTCATAAGAATCTCCATCAAACTTAGTTAAAACTCTTTCCTTATTACAATCAATAATATCTCCACAAGTGTTCAAGAAAGGCCTACCAAAAATGATAGGACAAGTTTTGCTAGCTGCTGAATTAAGCACTAGAAAATCAGTAGGATATTTAATCTTACCACAGAGAACTTCCACATCTCTTACAATGCCAATGGGGCAAATGGTCTCCTTATTAGCAAGGTGAATAACCACATCAATGTCCTCAAGCTCACAAGGACCAATCTCATGCATAATTTCCCTTTAAAGCTCATAAGGAATAGCACTAGAACTAGCACCAATATCACATAAACCATAGTAGCAATGATCACCAATTTTAACAGAAAGCACAGTAACACTAGCTTTTCTAGCCTTACTAGGATGAGAGATAATATTAGAAGCGTCTTCACAGAAGACAATGTGCTCATCCTCTATATTTCTAGTGACAGTGTCTTCCACAATAGCTACCACAGGTTCTTCACTCAAATGCTTACCAGGCTCCACAGTTTTCATTGTACCTTTGCTATTTGCACTAATAATCATAGAATACTCCTTTACCTTAGCTGGGAAGCATTTTCTCAACATGGGGTTCATGCACAATATGATTTGTAGTACAAACTTGAGTACTTCTAACGGGAGCATGACTAACAACATCTTTATAAGGAGCATGATACTTATTCCATTTATTCTTGGGAATTTCAATGTAAGAGGCAAAGGCCTTAAAATAGCTGGCAATACTTTGGGAATCAAGACCAAACTCATTGCTAATATCACGGAAGCTATTAGTTCCCATAAAAGATCTAATGCATTCATAATCATAGTTTATACTTGACTTTATCCTTTGTCATTCTCCCAAGCTTCAGTGTTCTCTTGAATACGGTCTAGAAGATCCCATTTAGATTCTTCCTTCATACGTGTGAATGATCCAGCACAAGAAACATCAAGTAAATATGTATCATGAAGAGAAAGCCTAACATAAAAGTTATTGAGAATAATATTGTTAGGGAGTTCATGAATAGGACATTTAAGCATTAGTAACTTCAATCTCCCCCAACCTTGAGTTGTACTCTCTCCATCAAGAGGCCAAAAGTTACATATAAGATTTCTATCCTTATGGATCTCACTGGGAGGATAAAATTTAGAGTAAAATAGAGATGACATCTCCTCCCATTCCATGGATTGTCCATTCTTCAGCAGCTTATACCATTCTTCAGCTCTCTCTTTCAAGGATATGGAGAGTAACTTCTTTTTCAACTGTTCAGTTGTGATACCTGCACACTTAAACAACCCGCATAATTTATGGTTAAAAAGCAAGTGATCACCAGGATGGACAGTTCCATCCCCAAAATAATAATTACCCATAACACGATTAACAATACTTGTAGGTATCTTAAAAGGATCTATCTCAATAGGAGGTGGTTCATCTACTACCCTAGCAGTGGTAGTAGTTTTCCCAAATATAAAACCAAGTGGATTATCCATATTGGAAACAAAGTAACAAGCAGTAACAAAAGCGATACTCACAGTGAAAGTTTCCTTTACCAGTTCCACTCTTCAATAGCGCTTCACTCCCCGCCAACGGTGCCAGAAAATAGTCTTGATGACCCACAAGTATAGGGAATGTATCGTAGTACTTTCGATAAATAGGAGTGTCGATCCCAACGAGGAGCAGAAGGTGCTGAACAGTGGCATGGAGCAGGAAATCCCTGTGAATACTTGGCAAACGGATTTTTAGTGGTTTTCTGACAAGGCAACAAAACAAAAAGCAAGTGACAGAAGTAACGAACAAACAGAGCAAGTGGCCCAATCGTTTCTTAGCAAAGGCAAGCCGGTGGAAATACTTATAAGGACCAAATGTTCTCGAGGACACATGGGAATTCCATCAAGTGCTTTCGCTTCAAATAGCTGAGTACGCTTCTCTGGTGTTTGTAAGTGTTGTGTGGGTGAACCTGTGCTAACATACCGCCCTTCCTAGGACTAATACATACTTGTGATTAAACCCCCTACAAACATCTGTAACTACGGGAAAGTAATTAAGATATAAATCTAACCACAGCCTTAAACTCTGAGATCTTACGCTCCCTTGTGCAAAGGTGTCCTAACGGGGGTTTAGGTTTCTGTCACTCCGGCAACCCCACAATTAGTAGCCAAATACACAATGCATTCCCCTTGGCCCATAAATGGTGAAGTATCATGTAGTCGACGTTCATATGACACCACTAGAAGAATAGCACCACAACTTAAATACTAAACCATTGAATAATAACTCATCACAGATTCACTACTAACAACATGACTTCTCCCATGTCCTCAAGAACTAAACGAACTACTCACAAGACATCATATGGATCAAGATCAAATATGATATGGTAATGGATAACAATCTGAACATAAATAATAATCCAATGGTTCCACTCACAAGCATCAACTACAATAGTAATTAACATTGGGAAAGTTCCCCCTAAGAACTAAAGCAATATCCAACACAATTATTACAGCGGGACGGAGTGGTGGTGATGGTGCTGGTGGAGATGATGGTGTGTATGATGATGATGATCCCGATGAAGCCTAGCTTGATGACGGTGTTTATGGCGACGGTCTCCCCTCTCCGGGAAGGAATTCCCCCGGCAAAAATCTATCTGCCGGAGAGATCTTTCTGTCTCGGCGTTTTCCGCCCCCCAGAGGCGGCGGAAATCTATCCGTGGTCGCTCCCCTAGTGTTAGGGTTCCGTAGGGAAGATATAGGCGAAGGGCTGGAGTCGGAGGCAGGGCATGTGGGCCACACCTGCCCTAGGCGCGGGGTCAGGTGGGCCCGCGCCTAGGGGGTGTGGGCCCCTTGAGGCCCATTTCCGTCCCTCCTTCTGGCTTCCTTCCTCTTCTGATAAAATAATATGTTCCCATATTTTTCTGGTATTTTCTGATCTTCACAAAATTGCATCGAAATGCCTTCTTTTCCATCAGAATCCAGACTCCGGCAGTCCATCCTCCAGGAATCATCCAACATGTATAAATAGATGAAAATCCATAAGTAATACCTCATAATAAGACAAATATTAATGAATAGAGGTAAATTATGATATAGAATGGTGATGCAAATTGGGCGTATCACCTATGCCTCCATGCCATGACGACAACGCGCCAGAGCGCCGCACTCGACACGCCCTCACAGACCGCGCTCCGCCCTCGCTGCTTGCAAGCGTCATCACCACCGTTCCAGGAGACCGCCAGACAACCTTGTTCGCCGCCACGCGACCCGTAGCCGCGGTGCACCATTAAAATGTTCGTCGGACTCGCCCAAAGCACCACAGTGTTCCGACCGTCTCGCACCGCCCCACGCCTCGCGATCATGTCGTTGAGCTTCGCCAGGGAGCATAGCACCGCCCCTATCGTCGCCCATGACATTAGCTCGTTGTGCCGACGACCACGATGAGCTCAGCCCGCGCACTATAAATAGAGGCCATCCCCGTTCGATTTCTTCACACCAACACACTCCCCTCTCTCTCAGAACCACCCCACCTCACCCCCGGAGCAAGGCGCGCAGCAGGTCGCCGGAATTTGGCCGGAGTCTGCCATGGAGGAGGAAGAAAGGAGCCAGCGATTGGAGCCGCCCCAGGAGAAGCCACCGGTACCAGGAGGTTCGCCGTCGTCGACTTTGTCGTTCTCCCCCATCGCTGACCCTCGCCTGAGCCCCGGTGAGCCCTCGTAGACCCCCACTAGCCATGCTAGGGTTCGACCTCGTCGCGTTCTGTTCAGACATGGACGATGAACCTCAACCGTCGATCTCACTTCTAATCCTACGACCCACATCACCCCGTACCGCTTCGCACCCCTGTCTCGCTGACTGGTGGGGACACCCACTTAAACTCACCCGCACGTGCGCTATGCACCGTGGGCCGGCCCATTTACATTGCCGCGTGACCCAGTAGTTTGAATTTAGGTTTATTCATTTAGTTTCAAACATAGTTCTGTACCCAGATTCAAAAATTAACCCAGGTCTATTTACTGAACCAAATTGCATGAAACCAATTTTGTTAGAAGGGTACTGGAATTCTTAATCCAAGCCCGTTGGAATCAAACCATTTAGATTTGTAGATCACCTATAATAAAAATAACAAGGCAGAAGCTTTTCTGCATTCAAACATTTTTCAAAATTCAACCATAAAAGCTTTAGAGTTGATTCCAACTCTCAAAAATCACATTTGACAAGACCTTTCTAAATATATAAAAATATCGAGGTTTACTTGCAGAAATAATGAACAAGTAATAAAAGAATGCCCCATAGGCATTTCTAGTCACTTTAATTAATTAAAATAAAAGGTTAAACCTTATTATATTGTGACACCACTTTAAATCACATTCCCATGTACTGAAATATGTGGTTATAACATGTGTCAACATGATCCCATGTTTTAGTTGGAGAATATTAAATCTTAAGTAGTTTTTCAATGAGTAGAAATTACTTTTACAAAATAAAATAAATAAGACAAGTGCTTTGATGATTGTAATGTTTGTGATGATGCTAGATCATCTAGTGAAAACCTTGGTGTGATAAATAAACGTAGTTAAGTATTGTTTGGTGATTGTGTACCTCGTATTATTTTATAGACGCTAGTACCGACCAAGGATACGAGAAGGAAGGAGAATACTACGAGGAATAAGCCGAGGAGAACTTCAACCACTGCTCTGCATAAGGCAAGCTACCAACTAATCAAGTTTCACTATGCAAGCTAATACTTGCAAGCTATCTTAGCAAGCCTCACTATACAAGTTGACTTAGTAAGCTAATCCTTGCAAGCTTACACCACTTGATACCCCATCCTAGTTTTACTTGCAAGCTTAGTATTTTATTTCTTTATCAAAGCTTTCTAGTTAAGATTACTTGATAAATTGTAGAGCTTAGAAAGATTATTTAAAGGTATCATAAAGAGCATAAAACTTGACCTAAGTTAGACAATCTTGATGTCATCCTGAGGAATGAGATTGAACCTAGATAAGATACACTTGTTTACCACCTCTCATTAGTGTTTACCACCACTTGTAGATGCTAGTGCTAAGCATAAAACTTGATCACTTTAGATGGAAATACTTGGTGAAAATGGTTATGAAAACCTTAGAATGATGAGTCATTCTACTGAAATGTTTTGACATGTGTTCTTGAACACTATATGATTTTGATGATGAAATTGTTGAGGCATGAGCCTTAGCCCTTTATAAAACTGATGGTTGTCTGGATGCGATACCATTCCAATTTTACCGTACAACCACAATACCCGAAAATTGGGTAGGGCTTGACTAAAAATTTATATACCTTAGTATGGGTTCCCTTGCGACCAAGGTTTGAGCTGAGGCTACCTTGTGAAGATAGTCCACCTGTGCAGTTTCCAAGATGACAGTTGGTCATGGTTGGGAGGCCAAACTCATAGGAGAGGTGCCTATATTAGGGCGTGTAACTGAAAGGTTAGGATTGATTATCCGCATACTGAGTATGGTGAATTCAGGATTGTTCCTGACGGATGTATCGAATGTTGTGGTGAAAGTGTACCACCTCTGCAGAGTGTCAAACTATTCGAATAGCCGTGTCCACGGTTATGGACAATTGGAGTGGCCATACTGTTCCGTTGTCAGATGTTTTCAAAATGACTTGTGAAATAATTTATGACTTTGACTTGACCACAACAGAGTTGTGATATGAAATTCAAGTTTCCACTTGGTGTTATAAAACTTTCAACTAGCTTTCTTTGCTTCTGAACTTAGTAGAGATAAATCTGACTTTTTACAAAACAACCTAGAGCTTAGTATCTCCTACCCAAAACCACTTCACTTGCTAGTCTTAGTTTGCGAGTACTTAAAAAGTACTCATGGATTTGTCCCTGGCTATTCCCGTGGCCAGACTATGAAGAGGACTATCAGGAGGACGGACAACAGGAAGGTTACGCCAACTAGGATCATCTCTCATCGTCAACATTGCCTGTGACCATGAAGATGAAGCTTTGCCCACGCTACCATTATTATTACGTTATTCCGCTGCTATGATTGTATTAAGACTGGATCATGAGATCCTTTAATTGTTGTAAGACCTTATGTATGGTTTGTAATGGATGATGTACTGTGATATCCAATCTGTTATGTCTCGCAAAAATGGTAATTCTGGGATTGCGATGTATGTCATAACAGACATCTGGGATTGAAAATCTGGGTGTTGACAGCGACGATGGGAGTTGGGGACGATGGGGTTATGGTCTTGCAACTGAGTCGATGTGTGCACATGCTTTACTACTCTCCATCTCACTATGAGGACACTAATTACTGAGATGGGCTCTACCCTAGATGTAAACTACTAATTTAGAACAAGTTTCACGGAATTAGTCTCTTTTTTCGAATGAAAGGGAGTAGTACTTCAAAATAGAAGTGGTGACTCGTGTACTTCCTCCGGCCCATATTAATTGACTCAAATTTATTTAGATTTAAGTAAATCTAGACACTATTAGTATATAAGTTTATCTAAATTTTGACAAATCAAAATAAATTAATATGGGTTGAAGGGAGTATTACCATTTAAGGTTTTTCCATGCGCATGTGCGCTAGCAAATCCATATATCGATATCATTGACTGTAATTACTAAATTGAGTGAAATAATATTTCACATAGGTGTGCTCTGTACGTTATACACGTGGCAATACAAGCCAGCGTCATTTGCAGTTTCTTCTGAACTTGAACAAAAAAAAAATGATGCACCTGCTGAACTCCAATAATCATCTGCCTTTTCTCCCCCAATTACACCTGCGTGACAGCTCGGCAGCTCACAGCTCGGATCACACGACTCTACCCCCAAACCCAACGGCTCGCAGCCGCACCAACCACCTCCCTCGCCCCGACCGCCGCCCTCCTAGCCTCCGCCGGAGGAGCTGACCCCTCCCGCAACTGGGCGGATCCCGCGAGGCGCGGGCGGAGATCCAGTAGCCAGCAGTGCAGGGAGCCGCCATGGCGGCGAGCGACGTGCCCATGAGCCCCGAGCTCGAGCAGGTCGACGGCGAGATCCAGGACATCTTCCGCGCCCTACAGTGAGCCAGATCTCTCCCATCTACCTTGTTTTTTGGCCCGCAATGCTGTTGTTCCTTCAAACCTTCCGTCTCAATTTCGTTCGGTAGTTGTCCTACCGAACTTTAACTGTTGAACTGCGGGCTGCGTGCTGGCATCAGATTTCGCTAACCGGTGCTCAAACTATGACTGGTTATTGACTGATTCTCACGGGAGGTTTTTTGTTTGCTGCAGGAATGGGTTCCAGAAGATTGACAAGATCAAGGACTCTAACAGGCAGTCCAAGCAGCTGGAAGAGCTCACTGGGAAGATGCGGGAGTGCAAGCGGTAGGTCTGGCTGAACCCTGCCATCTGCTCTGATAATGCACCATTGCTGTACCTACTTGAACATGCGACTTTCAGATCTTCTGCATGTGGCATGATGAATTTTCGGTTACCTCTTTACCTGGAGAATGTAGCAGTGCTGAGTTCTCTTACGATGGTAAATTAATGTAAACATACTGCCGATTGTTGCAGCTTAATCAAAGAATTTGATCGTGTACTCAAAGATGAGGAGAAAAGGAATACTGCTGAGGTTAACAAGCAGCTTAATGACAAGAAGCAATTTATGGTTGGTAGTATCCTTCATCCGTGTCTTTGTTATGTCATGTTCCACGCATGTTTAATTTGTATCTTTGTGTGTGTTATGACAGATCAAGGAGTTGAATTCCTATGTCACCTTGAGGAAGACGTGAGTACACCGCTTCAATTTCTTATATTTCATGTATACACGTCCTGCAATATTTACCATCCCATTGCAAATCTCTTGCTGCTAATAGATGTGCTTTTGCGGTCTTTATGTTGTTGCAGATACCAAAGTAGCCTTGGTAACAAGAGGATTGAACTATTCGATGCTGGTAACGACCATGTGGCCGAGGATAACGTTCAAATGGCATCAGGTGAAACTAATTATCATAATGTTGTGTTATTATTATTCTGCGCATGTAAGGTTAACATTCTCATCCAAGTACCTCGTATATTTTTGCAGCAATGTCAAATCAACAACTCATTGATTCTGGAACGAAACAAATGGACCAAACAGACCAAGCTATTGAGCGTTCAAAAATGGTGCACTGCAATCTTACACTTTCTTTTGTTGGCACTCTTTAATAAGGAATTTTATAGAAAGAGTCGCAAAAAGATATGAAATTCATAGTAAGTTGTTTTTGTAGGTTGTTGCACAAACTGTTGAAGTCGGAGCTCAAACTGCTACAACTCTAACACAGCAAGTAAGTTTTTTGGAACAATGAAATGGCTGCAATTTCATTTGAATGTTTCTCATCTTCCAAGTATGTTCTCACTGGGAGTTGGGACACAATATTACACCCTTTTTATGCTTAATAGATAGTTAAAGCGTGGTTCCTATTTTATTTCTCTGTTTCAAGTATACTTACAGCACTTCCTTAAATCAAAAGCAACATTCCTCCAATTCCTCTGTATTCAAGGAGCTTATGTAAGGAGTATCGATCAATCTGTACTTTTTCCAGAGTAAACTGGGCTCAGTATTTGACCAGAGGACCACAAAACCAGAACCAATGGATCTGTGTAAACTGGAAACCCTTATATAGATAGCTGTAAAGCCTGAGTATGTTCTGTAAACCTTAATAAATAGATTAAAGAATCTTGTTTCTTGGTCTGTTAGAAGCTGTACTATTAGAAATGTGTCATACCCTAGCTCTCTTAACTTGTTCATCATTTTTCAGACTGACCAAATGAAGAGAATTGGCAATGAGCTAGATTCCGTTCACTTCTCATTGAAGAAGGCTAGTCAAATGGTGAAAGAGATTGGTCGTCAGGTTATCTCACCCTTTCCTTTTGTCTTAGTTTGAGTTGGGCGAAGAGAGAATTGCGGAGACTTACAATATTTGTTGTTGCAGGTTGCAACTGATAAATGCATCATGGCGTTTCTGTTTTTGATAGTTTGTGGCGTGATTGCAATCATTGTTGTCAAGGTATGATATGTATTGTGTTAGTGTTTGTATTGTACTTGAATAGGATTTGTTGCTATTTAAGGGACAAGCCCTCCATAAGTACAGGTTCAACTAAAAGCGCCCCTCCAGTGAATGGAAAGTGTACAGTCAGTTGAGTCAGCTCCTGCAGTTAGCTAGTACCTCATAAGAGTATTCATTGTAGATAAAATGTCCAATACAGTGGATGATCAGTGGTGGAGTCGGCACTTAGCTAACGCCCTTATAAGAGGATACATTGGAGAGAAAATATGCACTGAAAAAGCAGGGTTTACTTAGTAAAGTCAAAACAAAATCCCCTTTAGCAGCTGAATTGATATCATTGCATGCATGCTCACTGCTTTGTCTTTTTTGTGAAACCATGGTATGTTGTTTCTTGATTTTGATTTTTCATAACCGGTCCATGTCTTTCTCCCAGATTGTCAACCCGCATAACAAAAACATCCCAGACATCCCAGGACTGGCACCTCCTGCACCTCCAGCGCAGAACCGGAAACTGCTATCCATAGACACTTTCAGAATGCTCTGAGTATTTGGGAATGGAAGTTTCTCCTGCAAAAAGCCTGAACAGATGCTGTTAACAGTTCAACTTGTGCTTGTATATTGTCTCTATGTAATTTTCTTCGATTGGTTCATTCTTTCCAGATCTGTGTTAGCTTCAGATTACCAGTAGCGTGCCGTTGTGTAATGTTTGCGAATCGTCCGGCTTTCTTGGTTGTGTGTATATGTGTTAGTGATGAGAATTATGATCTCATTGTTGTCCGTTCATTATGATCCCTTGTCACTTTGGTGAGCACGTGCAGTATTCAGTTTCCTCGTATACCTTTGTGAAACAAGATACATTATAATGAATATTTGACATTCTTTACCGTGCTTGCTCATAAGCTGATCATCGGCAAGGGAATGTTTATTTAGTTTGCGGCACATCTGAAATCATCGGAAATGCTTGCTGCTGCCTACCATGTGTAATCAGTCTCGACCAAGGCATGACTACATAAAACAACAGCTTACACAGACATATACAAGTGCAGTCTCGACTAACATACTCCATTAGATACAAAACGTGGCAGGGCAACAGCAGCAAGCTCTCTTGCAACATCATGCGGGGAGACAGAACAAACTTGTGTGTTCGATCCCATCTGCCAATCACGCTTCTCGCGGGCAAACTAATAAAAAGCAAATAATAAAATCTAAAATCCCAAATAAAGGGAATATTCATTCAGCTGACGGATGCAGCTACAGGAGAGGCATCGCAGAGGGCCACACGTCCTCCTCCTCTTCCGACAGCATATCGCTGAAAATGGGATCACCAAGGCAATCTCTAGCAGAACCACACGAGGAAAGCCGTCTCTTGAACGACCGGAGCTCCTTCTCTTCTTTGGTGGTGCACGTCTAGCAAAGCATTCACAAAGTTTGAGAATCTCACAGTTTCGATTTTCCGGGAATGACAGAGCACATACAAATGCAGGAATTTTATCAGAAGAAAGCGTGACTGACCTCGTATTTCTTCTGTAGCACAATATCCACAAGGTAAATTAACCAGGCAACGTTCGTCTGCGGGAAGCTGCAATAACAAGCACATGATCAGCACTTCCCAGGTCTGCAAACTTTGCAGTTCAGAAGTAATAGCTAATTCACTTTCAATCTCCTATTTTGTTTTCTGGTTTCACTGCCTGATAGCTGCATTTATGCACAATATTTTCACAACCGAAGAACCATGATGGTCATTTATGTTCCACTGAAAACAACAACTTGTACACGCTACAAGCTATGGATGTTTGTAATTAACGATTGCAAGGTAGGTCTGGAACCCAAATTCCATGCATAAGTTTGGTGGAGAAAACTCTGCTGTCATATATAAGTTTACCTTTCCTCCCAGTATTCCTTGGTAATTTTTTTCATTTTGCGATAAGTTTCTGCCTGCATATATGAGAACCATGCATTAAAATAGCACAAGAAAGGGTTTATCATGAGATCCGAATAAAGATCATCTGAAAACCTGTCTGTCTCCTTTTGGTCCTTTAAATAAGTCAGGGTCCTTAGACAGGTCGAAAAAGAGAACGGCATCCCCTGGAGATTAAAATTAAAAGGAAAAATGATTATCAAGGTAACGGGAACATATGATGAGCCAAATAATTTTCTTCAATATTACACAATCACATTGCTCTAGCGGGAAATGGTAGAGTTTCAGAAGTTGCATTTAACGTGCAAACTTTAGACTTTTTGAAGCTAAGTATCTGGTTTGTAACATATTATCTTGGCAACAACAACCTCGCTTCATTGATTTCAACTGCATTATGCAGACAAATATTGCAATCTAGAGACAATTATTCTGCATGAGCCATATTTGCCTTGTAATTATCTGTAAAGAACTCTGTACCATCAGGTTCACCATGAAGTCAGTAATAGTACTTGGACAGTTCAGAAGATTGTCATGTGCAGCTTTTGTTGATTTCTCAGACCCACTTAGCAGTACTAGGACCACAAATTATTTTTATTTTCACTATATCATTGCAGCGATTTGGTATTTTAATGGCCAAATAGTTGCATAGCACAGCTCACAATGGTAAAAATTTCACTTGTTTCACTTTTTTTGCTTAGTTCTACCGAACTTGTTCTATAACAAAATATAAACCGCAGAGCAGTGACAAACAGAAAATAATATAAGCATACTGTATTCCGAACAAAAAGGCCAATGTAATCACCTGTATTTATCCGAGAAAGAGTGAAATCAATTATGGAGACGCTCAAACCAAACGTTCTGGCACAAATCTTCTTCCCTTGAAGAGTAACAGTCATTGTACGATTCTTGTCTGGCATTTCATCTCGAGCCAAAAGAATATTACCCCTGAAATGCACGTCATTTTGGTAAGTAACCATTGACAGCTAAAACTGCAAATTGATAAGAAAGACAACATGGAGTCCTAGGATATAAACATGAAAATGAGAAACCGAGCTGAAAGGACAAACCAATGCAAATCTCGGTGTTCAAATTCGCAGGCACTTTCAGCAACAGCTAGGGTGGCAGTGACCTGCATCAAGGAAGTTAAATAGTTACATAACAACTTTGTAGTTAAAATAAAAATGTCAAATCTTAGAAAATGCCAAGTGCATACTTGAAGCAGTAAACTGCGAGCCTCATTGTAGTCGAGTAAAGAGAATTTTTCAAGGTCTCTCCCACCATCAGCTTGTACGAAGATAATATAACACTGAAACAAAAGTTATCCGTGTGAGGGTAGGTAACTGAGAAACATGATCATCAGTTGTCGTTGATGCTTCATCACAATGAATGAATGACAAGTGCTCTATTTGACCTAAGCTCTTACCTGATCTTTTGCAAAATCATTTGGATGATCATTCTCAGACCCATTTTTGGCATCCCAATCTTCCCAAGCACTAACCAGTGATGGTTCATATGGTCCTTGACAGACCCAAAAGCTACAAATACACAAAAATTGAAGACCATACAGAAATACCCAAAAACTGTTATGCACAATCATGCCCAGACAAAATTAAACATCTTGTTATGTCATACCAGCTTAATTATCTTTTATGGTATTTAGAAAACAGGATTGCAGCATCTTGAAGGTATAACATACAATTTTTTCAGACAGAGTGCTATATGTTCAGTAAAATTGTATGTGTACATTTTTTTCCATAGCAAGCATGACGTACTCTTTAGTTTCAATGAAGCCATTGCACGAATATTCTTTCCCCTTATCCCCCCGATCCGCTCTCAGGTTATTGAGTGTTAGACAAAGCAAAGCTTCCTCAAGTTCTTCTTCTGATTTCTACAAAACATAACTATCTAATGAGTAGCAGAACATTTCAGTGTGGACAACAACACATATGAATGAAATAAACCTTCTGAGTCTCTCCATTGACCAATGAATTTCCATCGAAGGGAACCACTTTACAGATAGTGCTTCCAGCCCTGTAGACCTCCCCATAAGTTCCTTCGCCAAGCTTCACTATGCTGCCTAGCTTACTGTTTGCACAAACATCTTTGTTAAGTGATAAACAAAAGCACCATTGTAGGTAAATAAAAATGTGGTTTTCGTTTTACCAATTATTAATTCATTGTTAACATGTTATGACAAACTGATCTTCTTCCAACTGCGCAATGGAACTGAGTGAAATAATTTACGTGGAAGGCTGAAACACGTACCAATAAGCAGAAAGAACTTCTGCTAAAGTAGCTGGTGCAGATTGCCCGCAAACCATGAGAAGTTGTGCAAAGGCAGTCAGAGCTTCACCACTTAATGATGGAATGCTGGTGGGTTCCTCCTTAATCTTAAGTTCACTAAAGGATGCGTCAATGCTTGTTTCGCCTGAAATGTTCTTTAAACTGTTACTAGTATACCCTGAAGTGATTGTCCTTCTCGTAGCTCTATCCTTCTCGGGGGTTTTAAAACCCTTGCCAGCATAATTATCAGTACTGCAGTTACTGAGGACTGATGGTACGAGTGGGGTCTCCATGATATCAAATAGGGGACCGGATGTTGCACATCTTGCAATCTTGGAGATTTTCCACCTCTCCAATATTGCAGAAAGATCATGCACGATGATATTCTGCTCTATTCCTCTAGTCCAAGTGCCAAAGTTCTTGGGGGAAGGGCTCTCTTCGATCAACTCAAAAGCATCTACTTCTTCAAAATAAGCCTTTTCTTTCCTCAAGTCGGGTGGCCCCCCACGAGTTTTTTTCTGTAAATGGGAGGCAAACTTTAAAGGAAAACAACTTCAACATTATCAGCAAATACGCCTGAAAAATGTTAGCCGCACCACTCTGTTACATGGCTTTGGTGGTCGTTTGAGTGCTCCGCAGGGTTTCTGTTGAGGGTGGATATTTGTGCCCGGAGCAAAAAATATACTTTCCCGTCCTCTGTCAAGTTTCAGCAAAACAATGTTAGCTAACAGAAATAAATTTCTGTAAGTAATTGCAAATCTGTGATAAATAAACGGAGAAGATAATGCACACAAAGCACAACTCGAGTATTGAACACCAAAACTACCAAAATTTCCAGCTCTACAATAAGAAAGAGAGAAGAGAAACACATCCACATTTGGATTCAAACACCACAGAACTACATCAGCAAGCTATGCAATGGATTGCTAAAGGGAAAATAAAATCCTTAATCACATGCTAACTCATTTGAAGGGAAACTTCAGAAAGCATCGCGGATAAGCTGAGCGGTTCAGGGTTCAGGATCGTGCCGTTGCCTATGTGGAAAGATACAGAAGGCGGCGGTACAGACAAAGGAGATTACTCAACTGAACTTATTTACTTGTTTTTACTAGATTAAGGAAAATAACCAATGACGAATTAAAACGAAATAGATAAGGAAAACAAGATGCAGCCATTATACTATTCAACGAAACTGAAAAAATAAATAAACATTGTATATAAATATGAAGGGGGCGCAGTAATCAAATTTCAACTGGGCATGCATAGGATGGACAGTGGACAGAGGTAGCACTGAGTTACAGCAGAACAAGAATTCCAACACACGCCAACAGCCAAACACACTCCTAAAATGCCACAGACCGCAAGAAATGGAGTTCCGCGCGCACGCACCTGATGGATAGCGACCGGTTCCAGCTGTTCCTCCTGATCGGCGCGAAGCTCGGCCGGTTCTCGCCAGCCGCGAAGCCGACTCTCCTGAGCGGCAGCAAAAAACATGGCGCGGATCAGAGAAACCCTAGGACCGACAAAATCCCCCACGGCCAAGAAACCCGGCACTTACGGGTCCGCGTTTCTCTGCCTCGACGCCTCCTGAGCCCTGCGGCGCACGTACACCGCACGGATGTGAGCCCCGCCGCCGCCGCCGCCGCTGGCCAAGATCTCCGACCAAGCGTCGTCGCCGCGAGCACCTGCAGGGAGAGTGCGATTGTGTCAGTGAGGGATTGGCGGAGGATGCTTGGCGCGGCTAGGGTTCGGGGTTTGTACCTTCCTGGGACGCCATGGCCATGGGGCTTCGCCTTGAAGAGGAGAGAGGGAAGGGGACTGTGGAATCTGGGCCCGGAAGACGAGGGTTCAGAGAGACGCGAGAGAGTTTGAATTTTGAGTTCGGCTGCTCCGGCCGTTCAAGCGGCGGCCGTTGCAACAGGCTACATGACAGTGGGGTACTGGCCCGTTCTTGTACGGTTGTACTCTGCGGGAATTATATATTCACATTCTCAATTGGGGATTACTGGAATAATTTTCCAAAATCTCTCGGGTCGCTCTCACTGACACGTGTCATCTCAAAAATTTAAATCCCGTTTTACTATAAACATACCTATTTTTACTAGTTCCTTTTTGCTACATGTACCAGAAAATGGTTCATCTAGGAGACAAAATAAAAAGACATGTCACTGGAGACCTCGTCGGAGTTTCACCGGAGACCTCGATCGCACTCTTTGTAGCAAAATGTGTGTTCTAATGTAGCAAAACTGAATTCGATGAAGATTTTTGCCGAGAGACCTCGTCAGAGACATTGTAGCAGAAACTTTGTGCTATTATAGCAAAACTAGAAAAGAGATATAGCAAAAAAGTTCAACATCTCTAACAAAAAAAGACTTCGCTGAAGACATTGCTGGAGACGTTCATTGGGTAGCAAACCCAACGCACGTATAGCACTATCGCAAACCACTTGTAGTAAAACTTGGCGTCGCTTGTAGCACCGCCGCCGACCACATGTAGCACCGTCATCGACTGCATGTAGCAAATCTCGACAATTTACATAGCAGCATAGGTGGCCTTACCACTAGTAGCAAAACTCGACGCAACTTGTAGCACCGTCGCCGATCATATGTAGCACCGTCGTCGATTGCATGTAGCACCGTCGTCGACTGCATGTAGCAAATCTCGACGATTTACATAGCAGCATCGGTGGCCTTACCACTAGTAGCAAAACTCGACGCAGCTTGTAGCACCATCGTCGATTGCATGTAGCAAATCTCGAGGAGGCTGGAGGATGAGGAGTTGGAGCTCATGTAGGCGCAGAGGAGGGCGATGGCCTGCTCGCTGGCGGAGAGACGATTGGGGGACGTGGCGGCGAGAGCTGCACGCACGGGCGGCGTGAGGGTGGGCGGTGCGATATGCTGGCAGCGCGCGGCGCAGCGGCACGACCTGCTGGGGCGGGCAGCGCGACGACCTGCTAGCGGCAGGCGGTGCAGCGACGCGACCTACCGACGGCGCGTGGCGCGCAAGCAGCGGCGTGGCGACACAACCTGCAGAGGGTGCGCTGCGCGGACTGGGCGGGCGGCATGGGTTGCAGCGATGCAACGGTTCCGTGTGTGGAAGGAGATAAGAACGAGAAAAGTTGGTGGGGGCCAACAACACGTACACGAACGAAGCGACCCAGGGGATCGAAACACGTGATCCCGGGGGTATGGTATTATTTTTATTTTTTAATTATGAGAGATATGAATCTTAGTTTTACACAGTCCGGCTTTACGAAATCTAAATACTCTGAATTTTATTTCTAATTCATACTATTTTACAAATGCACACGCCCATACTCCCTATTCGAGCACTCCTTCTGCACAGCACGCCTGCGCCAACACAGTGGTCATCCAATTTTTGGTTGTTTCTTTACTTGCATTGGCTAGGGTTGTGAGAATATCTCAAGGCTTACGAACGGTTTGAGATGGACTTGTTTTTCAGCTCGACTCGAGATTAAGTCGAAAAAATGAGTTTAGTATGAGTGTCTTACATAGCTAGGTTGTAAACTGCACCGATAATGAACCAACACTAGCTCCCTCGATTGAGCTCGATAACTAAAAAATATATGATTATTATATTTCATATTAAAAAGGGATAATTTATTAGTACTTAATATGATGTCAAATGGATTAGTTCTTCTATTGATAGTGACTAGGGACTTGGTTTGTTTTATAACACACCTGTACCAATGTTTTCTATTTGATATAGTTATAGCATAGTACGAAACTATTATGAATTAATTGAGATATGATAACAAACTCATATTTATTATTTGCCTTTAGGGCATATCTCCTTCACCGATGTGTCATCCTAGCGGATGTATTGGTTCTTGTGGGAAATATGCACAAACTCTGTATAGTATAATCTATTTGAATAGCCGTGTCCATGGTCAAGGATGGTTGGAAAGGTGACTGCCAGGAGCTCCCAAGTAATGGTTTTTAGAAAGATAAGAGGATGTGACTTGCTCACGAGATGACTTGATATTGAAGTTTTGTTTTGACCATGGATGGTCGAATATGTTTCAAAAAGAGTTTTCTTCTAAAATGGGTTTTAAAAATGTTTTTAACAAGGATATGGAGATGTCCAAATTTAAGAGCCACTTTCTTCCATTTAATTTCCACTCAAAAATCAAGAGTCATTCCATTAGAATCACTTTTAATTCACTTGATTTAATGCTCTTCATTTAATGAATACTTCATTTAATGAACACATCAACAATTCAATATCTTGTAATATTTTGATACACCGAAATTATTCCAGCAAATTTATATCAGAACAATTTTTGCGTTGTCCAGTATTTTCTTCCGTGTTTCCTATCCACTCAAATGTGTTGATTATCCTTAAGTGTGTCTCCCTATGGGATCGTGAACTATGTGGACATGATTGAGACTCTCTCCGATCAATAATCATTAGCGGAAACAAGAGATCCATAATGACTCCCACTAATTCAATGATGAACTAGTGATCGCGTGAACCTTTTTCGCACTAACCAATTACTTTTGTCTTGCGATATTTTACTTGTCCAAAATCTGATCATTTGGTATCATCCATACCTAGTTTGTTCTGGTGAGTACTCTTTTCTCGTTCCCGTGATATAACATTCTTATGATCTTATCACTTATTTTTAAGCTATGTTAATATGATATCACTGAGAGGGCCCTGAGTATATATCTCCGTCCTAAGGATAAAGAAATCTCACTCTTGATCCACGAGCCTCAACTAAGACTTTCCAAGTACTTAAAGACATCTTTATAATCACCTTGTTACGGTGTGACGTTTGATGAAATCAAAGTACTCTTCTAGAGTTAGTGATTGACGTGATCTCATGGTTTAAGTATTAGAGTTACTTCGAATTAGATAGCAATACAAACTTGAAGACATGATTGTATTACTACATTTTGAGAGAATGTTCATCATATCATTTCACCAATGTTGTGATCTCGTTATTAACAACATCCAATTTTATTATCAAAAAAATTGATCATTTGTTAATCAACAAGCTAGTGTAATGAGAGGCTTTACTAGGAATCTTTTATTTTTTTTATTAAACACACATGTATTAACGTTTCCGGTTAACATAATTATAGCATGAGAAATAAACATTTATCATAAACATGGAATAAGATAATAACCACTTTATTATTGCCTCTCGGGCATATTCCTTTCATGTTGGTGGGACCATTTCCGTGAGAGAGGGGCTCTGTGGCGATAGATGCGGGTGTCCCTCTTGTCAGCCACTAGACCGCACTCTGAAATCAGGGAGACGTGGATAACAAAAATTGCCAAAATATTTGACAACTCTTATTTTCTTCTATTTTCAAAACATAATTTTAGTGTAAAAACACATCTTCCTATAGAGTGATCGCCAAGAAAAAATGCACAACAAATATCTGAAAATAGGAGACAAATTCGGCAAATAATAACATCATGTATCCAAATAAAGAGGTACTCCTACAAACAATGATTGTATAAATCTAGTTTTAGAAAACAAATCCAACACCAATAACTTCATGAAACTGCATTCTTCTTTGGCAGCTGAGAACATATTTGGGTGTGTTGAGTGTATGATTTGTTAGCATTAAGAAGTCATTAATTAGGCACTAATGAACATCTAACTTTTTAGCTCAAATCTCCCCAAGATCGCGCTGCGGTATACAATGAGGGTCAGATATTAGAAAAATTAATTATTGTATAATCTATTGGAGGCGAGAGGGATTTGTTATGGCAGTGGACCCCCCCATTAATTAGCGACTAATTAGACGTTAATGAATATCCAATTTTTAACCTCAAATCTTCCAAGATCGTGTTGTAGTATACCTACGTCTTTTCATGGTGGAACGTTTCTTAGCGTGCTATTCCATAATTTGGAATAGATCCGTGGGGATGAGAGAAGTTGTTGTTGAGAAATATGAAATTGGAAAGGAAGTCAAACTGAGCCCGATGCTACACCGATTGGACACAAGTCACTATATGCACTGATATATTTTAAGAAATGGTCACTTCAATGGACTATTTCTTAAGGGTGTATCTAAATGGTTCATGCATTTAGGCTGGTCATAGGTAGTATTATAGTAGTACTATATTTAATAATTTGTAGAATCTCAATGTAAACTTGTGTACAAAGCTTTATTTGCATTAAGATTTCTACTTGTGTTATGATACGGTATTTACATATGATACTTTAACCATCTTTATCTTTATTATTTATTATGCCACATCAGATTTTTGCCAACATAACATGCATGATACTAACTATGATACTCTCACTATGGCTAGCCTTAATGATTCGGGCTCATGCATGCATAGGATTGGTCTAGCCAATTTTTCTGCCTATGGTTGCATGCATGAGGTGTAGCTTAGCTAAGATATAACAATACTCTCTTTTATCATTAACTATGGTGCCACATAAGCAAATTACCTAGGATATAGAGCTAAGGTACACCCATTGTCAAAGGCCCACTACGAAAAAATATATAACCATTCAAATTAATTATTGCATGATATGAGCCATTAATTAGGCATTAATGGATATCTAACCCGTTTTAGCTCAAATCTCCCCAAGATCCCGCTACAATGTACCTACGATGTCAAAATATTATAAAATTAAATTATTGCATAATAATTTGTTGCAGGGGAGCGGTATTGGTTATAGGCGATTAATTAGACTTTAATGGATGTCCAATTTTTAGCTAAAATCTCCCAAGATCGCATTTTAGTATATACCTACTGCGGAAACATAGTTAATCATTCAAATTAATTATTGTATGATGTGTTCTGCACGGGATCTTCCTCCTCTAATCTCTCTTTATATGATTCATTGGTTGGTATTGTCTCATCGACTATCTCATCATAAGAACTTCACATTAGTGCCAATAGTTGTATTAGAGGGATGGAAAAGAATACAATTCACATCCTTGGATTAGCCCTACTGTGTCTGCATCTCATATGCTGTAGTACAGTTGCACAATGTAAGTAGTCGATGTGTACCAGAGTTATATGTCTCATTGATTTATTTCTGCAATAATACTCATCCTTCAACAAAGAAGTTATT
Organism: Avena sativa; assembly: GCA_916181665.1. Lineage (NCBI taxonomy): Eukaryota > Viridiplantae > Streptophyta > Magnoliopsida > Poales > Poaceae > Avena > Avena sativa. The sequence goes on from OV702284.1 coordinate 387,267,058, forward strand.
GTATATGGTTTATTGACACGCATTTTATCTCCTTGAAATTTGATTTCTAGTGAATGATTTTCTTTTGTTTCCTGTCTTGTTTTTTTGCTTGTTTTATAATAACTCCAAACCTTGCAATAACAATGGTTTGATTGTTACTTTGTAGTCCGAATCAGTGTCGCTGACATGGATAATGAGAAAATTAATTTGCCACACGGGCTGTGCGCCCATTTTCATGAACGTGCAACCCTTGCTACTGTTGTCTTGCAAACGATCGTTGCTACCGGTCCATGGATAATTGTGAGAAAAAATGTGTCTCCACTTCTAAAAAAGTAGCAACAATGACCCCTCTTTTAGCTGCTCCTTTCCCTGCGTAGTCTAATTGACATAATGCCTGATGTGCGGAAAAATAAGTTTGCAGCAACCAAGTTGTCGTAGTTTGAGTTGGCATGTTGCAGAAAATCACTCCTTTTTTAGGGTTGTACTAGTAAAATGTCCGTGCGTTGCAACGGGGTATACGGTATTCTATCCTCATAGTTTAACTTAATCGTCTCTAAGATATACCATTAGGATCCTCATGTACATCATGCGCCAATGTGTTCTTCTCCTCATTTCTTGAGATGTATATCAAGTAGAAGTGTCTTGTTTTTCTCCCCCTTTCATCTGTCATAATTAGCATTAAATAACACTCCCTCTATTTCTAAATATATAATGTTTGGCAAACAGAGGAAGTATCACAGAATGACAAGAAAAGGTCCAAAATATAGCTCATTACGCTTGCACAAGTAGAAGTTGAAATACCGTGAAGTATAGAAACTTCAGTGTAGCTATACTCTCATAGAGTTGGGTGTCCCTTAATGTATTCTCTATGTTTTCACCATGTTTATTATGTTGTATACCTAATAAGTTGTTTCATTTTGTCCCTAATTATCTTGATTATCGAACCTTTGACAACAAGTGTTACCGATGAATCAAATCTCTAGGAATCATATAAAAATAACATAAAGCATGAAAAATATCATTTTGTTGACATTTACAACATGAATATCACCATTAACTACAGAAAGACAGGTCTCGGCATTTTAGAATGCCAAACACATTCCAAGTTTATAAGAAAACTAAGACGAGAAGGATAGAACTTCAGAAAAATTCTTCAACAGCTTGGTCATCCCACCTTTACCTGACGTCTAATTTGCTTTAGGGTCTGTGAAATATAACTTCTAAACATTGCAAACACTCTCGGTTACATCCATTTCTAAGAATCTAGTCCTCAGATTTTTAGAAAGGGACGCATCGACTCATCCCATTCAAATCTGAAAGATTCATCATACACAAGAAAATCCACCTAATCAGCACATGATTCATATAAAGTTCATATAGTACTTATCCCAAAAAGTAATAGAGTATTGATACATGTTCATATAGGATTCAAGGCTAGAAGATTCTTACATGATTCACAAAGCAAATCCGTCTAATTAGCAAATGATTTAGACTTGTAAATTTTCACTCAAATTGTCATATAAGATTCAGAAATTTTAAATATGTTTCATCCTTGATACATACAGATTTCATACATAATTTTGAATTATGATACATCGTTCGACGTTGCAAGTACGATGACTTTTAGTTTTCAAATACCCCACGCTAGACACTGGCATTATATTCTTCTTCTTAACCCCTCCAAGGACCAACAGCATGGGTTATTTCTGTGACTTTCTTACACTGTCATGTGTCTACTTATATAGTGCGCAATCTAGTGACTATATAAACAAGAAAGGTAAAATGCAGAATACAACCTTATGATAACCGATAATGGTAAACCAAGGCATGGAATAACATTATAGGCCACTGAACTACAGGGGCAAAAATGATCAGACAATCATCTAGCTAATGTAGAACTATCTTGTTAAGAACAGTATGCTTAATTTGCCATGCCTGAAATACATAATTAATGACTCGTACCTTCCAATTTTATGATCACATATTTATATTGTTCACCAAAATTCCGTGTCTGACAAAAACAGTGGTAGTGGTATAGTGAGGTCTGGTATTGCTAAAAAATGAAAGGTGGTTTTTGTGGTGAATTTGAGATAACATGGATACGGAAAATAGATAATCGAAAAATCTGAAGTTGCCTTCTCGAACTTTCAATTGTGCATGCAGCAACATCATTAGAAAACACCATCAATAATAATCAATTTTAAACCAAAAAATGCTAACGACATAAAGTAGGTATACTCGGTAGAATGTGTGCACATGTTCGAATCATGGCACCACATATTCTTCCGGTCATACTAAAATGAATTCTATGAGCTTTTCTTGTAATAACGACTAAGAATATTAGCCACAATTTGTTCTGCAACTACGGTACAATATTTTTATACCCACAAGAAAAAACTGACAAAGCGACTTAATTTATCATTTCTTAATCTCTTTGCATTGGCAAATGCCTCGAGTATTGGGTTGGTCTATAGGATCACATATTCTATGTCACTTCCACCTCCAAGATAATTGAAAGCAAAAATCATTACACATGTACGCCCATCTTCCATAGTCCAGAAGAAAGCAACTTCTCAATTCTCTACGCCAATGAAATATGGGCTATTCTATTACTAAATAGCATCTATTCCTTTTCTGTGTTGAATACCTTTAGAGTCTACTCCCTTTGTCCTATAATATAAGATGTCATTACACCAATAGATGACTATATAAGATGTAGTAACATCCTATTGTATCTTCACAACAATCTTTCATGTTGTACCCTATCATTTCAATGACCTCGTGAAGGAAAAAACAGGTAAAACATAAATTGTTTGTCTATTGTTAAGTCTTGCTTGACACTCTCATGAAATATGTACTATAACTACAAAATAATTTGTAGTTCATTCTTTCATGGTAAACTGATAGAAAACAGTTTAATACTAATTCATCAACTGCTACGGTGTCAATAAAATAGCTACTTTTCCTTTATAGTTCGATGGGGTATTTCTACTATAAAGAGAACATTTCTTCAAAATCTATAGCAATTTATCAATGGAAAAATTAAGGGATAAAAGCTAAATCTCTAGAATTACTTAACTCTAAGGTATCAAAGGACAAATGATCCATCAATACAAATGTACGTTTCTCAATACAGCTAAAAACAACATTGCACTGGAAAGGGGAGAGAGTTCACGAAAGAAAGAAAATCCGGGAGCATCCCTTTGCTACAAGATGTGTGCAGCCTCTGCCACCATGCATTCCATAGGCTTCATCCAGGCCCGAGCCGCAGGTGTGGAGGTGGTGGCGGTGTGTGCTTCCTCGGGACATGGAGGAACAGAGACAACGCCTTCCGAGGCCTCAACTGCATGGAGAAATGACAGTATCTGCGTCAGCATTCTGCTAGTGTGTGTCCACTCGTCTCCAGCCTTAAACCAGGCTTCCACGCCTATGCCTCAGCTCCACTTTTAGCTTGCAATGAGAGTTGACATCATAAAACTATCACTTTACATGTCGATTTTATCAATTCATACCACTCATCTTCGAAATCACATAAAACTACCAGATTGGATCCTGGTTGTCGCAAAAAAGATTGATCGTTGTCTGATGGCGAATTGACACGGTTTAGGACTAGTTGGTCCACCTGTCAGGGCCATGCGGCGCGCGTTAGATGCTGCCCCGACACGCTCGGTAATGGCTGTTAACCGGCGCCGCTTCGGACATGCTAGGGTATCGGTTAGTGCCCATGCGTGACTGTCTGTCTCTCCCTCCTCACTGGCGATGGCGGCGAGCTTGGCAGCGGCGAGCTCGGGTGTCCGAGATTTTGAGGCTAGCTCGCATGGTGGTGGTGCAGGGCATTACTCTCCCAATGCCTCGCCACTGCATCTCTCAGTCGTCGAGCTGGCCAAGGCGATGCTGGCCTCGCCGGGAAAGAGCAGCCATCGCTGGGCTCCGTCCTTCGGCGGAGGACTCGAGTAAGCTCATCCCTCCCCCTCTACAACCCCGTTTTTCCATTATTTTCTCAGATATGTGTAAATAGCATTATTCTTTTCAAATTTAGAAGTAAGCATGGTTAGTTTAGTTAATTGATTGTAGTAGATAGGTGAACTTGTTTTTAGTAAATGTTAGTTTAGTTAATTGACTATATTTAGGAAATTTCATATGTTCTCTCATTAGTGGTGCAGCAGGAAATTTCATATGTTCTATCATTAGTGTATTTAATTCACTATTTAGATGATGACATATGGGAGATAATTAATTGACTGTAATGTTGTAATTCACTGTATTTAGGAAATTTAATATGATTAATTGACTGTAATTCACTGTAATTAATTGACTATAATTGACTGTAGTGTTGTTCTTTATTTCACTTATGCAGTTTAGATGATGACATATGGGAGGTAAGGTTCCATTTCCCTGGGCTAGACAATTTAGAGAGAACATTGCGCCAATCAGACGTAACAATGCTAAATTTGTTAGCACTTGTAGAAGGGCATGGATATGGAACCAACAATAAGATCTATTATGTTGAAGAAAAAGGAGAAGAGTGGAATGAAGACAATTGACAGTATGGGAAAGGTGTACAAGATGTTAAAGAAATTTGAAGATGACAAGCTGCTCAACATCATTGTACTGGATTTAACTGCCCCATGTCCTGTTGAGTTGAATATTGATGGCACAGAAGCTCGGCCTTTGCATGAGGATATTGTGTTTTCATTTGACAAAGAAGATGTCACTTATGTGTCAAATGATCAAGAACAAGAACAATAAATAATCCTTCTTGATGATGATGGTTTTTTCCCAGTAGCTATTGATATTACAGAAGCCTTATATTTTGGCACACAACAAAGCTCCAATCTACATAAGGTAAAGGTAATTGATGTTGATTTTATTAGTTATGAGGAAGAAGAGGACTGGTTCCAATACAACGCATGTGAATTTAATCCTGAAGAGCACAATAAAGAAGTTGAAGCTGAGCTGGCCCTAATTAGAAAATTGAGGGAGGAGAGGAAACACAGACAACATGATGATGATGAGCACAATATTGTAGAGGGATCCGAGGTTGCCCTTGTTAGGAAATTAAAGGAGCATCAACAACATAGAGAAGTGGAGGATAATGAGGGGACAGAAATGTTGTAGCTTCTCAATGAACATAAGAGGCAGAGAGAAGACCCTCTTCTTCACTATGAAGGAGATACTGAGGTTGAGGACTTCTTCCAGGATGAAGGAGATAAGGAATCATATGTTGAAGAAATATCTGAACTAAACATATTTGCGAAGAAGCCAACAAAGAGGCCAGGTCCTACTACAGGTCTCATCATGAGGCTGGTTTTGAAGAACTTTACTATTTTATCCCAAGTGATGATGAGATATGCAGCTATGATGAGTTGTGCTCTAATGATGATGATGGATTTGTGTCAAAGTTTGTTGTTAGTTGTGGAAGGAAGAGGAAATTGAAGAAACCAACAAATAGGATATAGTATGATCCAAACAGAGCTAACCCCCATGAGCAATTTTGTCTCAAACTATGCTTCAACACTGTCTATGATTTTAGAATTGCTCTTAGGACTTACCATATTGCACAACTGAGAAATTATCACTATCACAGAAATAGTAGTGAAAGGATCATTGTTGATTGTACTCAGAGAGTACCCCCTCAGAAATGTCCTTTCTATATATCTGCTTCCAAGATTGCACATGAGAAAACCTTCACAATTAGGAAATTTAGATCCTTGCATACATGTAAACCTAGTGGAGAGAACACCAAGGTCACTATTAATTGGGTAGCTCATCAATCTGAGCAGGCTATGAGATTTGATCCTAATACATGTGTGTATACTCTCATGGACAATGCTAGGTAGAAATTTGGTGAAGAAAAGCTTATAGGGCTAGGACTAAATCATTCAAGGTTGTGATTAATGATCAAAAGAGGCAGTACACACGTCTTAGGAAATGTTTTGCGGGATGTGCTTGATACAAATCTAGGAAGCAGGTGTGTGGTGACAACTAAGCAGCTTGTTGAGCATCCTAGCGCAAATCCTAGATTTCATGGGATGTTTATTTGCCTAAATGCTTCAAAGGAGAGATATTTAAATGGATGCAGGCCTTTTATAGGTAACCTTAATGCTACTTCTTTGTTTGAATTCACAGATGTTTCATGGTACTTTCCTTTTGGCTAATTTTTATTTGCTATGCAATCTAGGTTTGGATGGATGTTTCATAAAGCTCACCACTAGACAACAAATTCTTGCAACTACTGGAAGGGATGTGAATAACAATATTTTTCCCATTGCCTTTGGTCTAGTTGACAAATAAGACACAACTAGCTGGATGTGGTTTTTAACCCAGCTAAAGTATTGCTTAGGAGAGGCTTCTAACTTTGGTAACTATACCATCGTATCTGATAGGCAGAAGGTACTAAACCCACCTTAAACATTTTTTCCACTACATTTATTATTATAGTATTGAATTGCCATGAACTCTGATAGGTATAAGGTTCTAAAACCAGCTAAAAATAATTGTGTAGGGACTGCTCAAAGCAATATCCACATTATTCCCAAACTCACCACTGAGATATTGTCTTAGGCATATATATGCAAATTTCCAGACAACTGGTTTCAGATGAGAACTTAAGAAACACATGTTTGCACCTTCATATTCATACACTAGAGCAAGTTTTGACCTTGAAATGCAAGCTCTAAAAGATGACTATGAAAAAGCTTACAATTGGCTAGTTCAAATCCCACCTGAAACTTGGGCTAGGCATTTGTTTGACACAACATGCAAGACAAACCTAGTAGTGAACAACCTCAGTGAGGTTTTTAATAAGATGATCTTGAATGTTAGAAACAAGCCAATCAGAACAATTCTTGAAGGAATAAGAGACAAATTGATGGTGAGGTATAGTGGGATCAGGGAAAAGATGGAGAGAACCTATTGGTAAATTACACCTACTTATTTTGAATTGCTGGAAGAATCCAAGAAGTATTCTAGGGATTGCATTGCTAAGAACTCTGAGGTTGGTTTATGGCAAGTCACATCTAGGGCTAGAATCCTTGCAGTGGACCTGAGGGCAAAAACATGCTCATGCAGAAAATGGGATGTCACAGGTATTCCCCGCAATCATGTAGTGGCTGCAATCATGAAAATTAAGCAATAGCCTGAGGACTATGTGAATGATTTTTTCAAAAAACCAACTTACCAAGCTGCCTACCAGCACACAATTTACCCTGTACCTAGACCTGATGACTGGACAAGGATAGACACTCCAAATATTGATCCTCTAGTCTTTAGAGACAAACCTGGAAGAAAGCAAACAACAAGGAGGAAAGAAGCATTTGAGGTGCCAACACCTAGGGATACTTCTAGAATGTGGACAATAACTTGCAGCAATTGCAAGCTCACAGGCCGTAGGTACACCACCTGCAATGTCGCATTGAAACCTCACCTAGCAATGGGGAAACAATTCAACATGGTAATGTGCATCTACATCTATTTTACTAATTCCTCACCCTGTTTGCATTCAGAAAGTTTATTAATTCCTGACCTTGTTTATTGTTTGCAATCACAATGTGCATCTACATCTGGTAGTACAGCAGCAACACCTCCAAGGCAGCCTGGTACTAGTCCAACAAGAACTGCACCAGCCCCTCCAATAGCACCAGCCCCTCCAAGGGATACTACTCCAGCAAGTACACCAGCACCTAGGAATACAAGGTCTGATACTGCACCAGGTACTGCACCACATAGAGATACATTTAAGACTATCGTTCAATTTGATGGTGATGTTGTGATTGGTGTTGAAATATGTTTGTTAAGATGGCAATAGTGTTGTTTTATGGATGCATTTAAGAAATTTCTATTAAAGGTTACTTTAAAAAGTTGTCGAGACCCCTCGAGGGTTCTCGACAACATAGTGTAGCTTATATTAAAGGCGGGTGACTTGAAAAATTTGTTGAGACCCCTCGAGGGTTCTCGACAACATAGTGTAGCTTCTGTTAAAGGTGGGTGACTTTAAAAAGTTGTCGAGACACCTCGAGAGTTCTCGACAACTTAGTGTAGCTTCTATTAAAGGTGCATTAGACAAACAAAGAGCCCAACTACACAAGCTACTAGTATTAGCACAATAAGTCATAATACCCAAATTACCACAAAAGTTCAACATCCATTACTAGCTTAACAACCATTAACACAATAAGTTCAATATCCATTCTAACAAACTAGGCAGGTACACAAATAGGTTCTTACACAACACATATAAAAGGGTTCTTACACATCCATTACATAAATGGGCAATAAAATAGGTAGATACTCCATCACTACTCATCACATATTTCTTTGATCCTCTTGATCTTCTCCTTATTACTATCAGTGGCATTGAAAAGATCAAACAGACTGTACTCTAATTTTTTGTTTTCCTCTTTCAGAGTCTGTTTTTCATCCTCCCACTTCTTCTGCTTCTCCTTATAAACTCATGCTTGGGGTTTCAGCAAATTCTTGAATTCTTCATTACCTTTCTTGTACACCCCCACTTCATTCTTCAAACCTGCTATGTACTTCTCCATCTGTTTTTCCTGCTCAGCCTCACTGTAAATCCTTCTCTTGTTTTCTTCCATGGCCTTCTTCCCAGTCTCCTTAAAAAACTTGTTAGTTTCTGCAATAAGGCATGCATGTTTCTTGACAGTGTTTTCCTTCTCTTCAGCAAGATCCTTCAGCATCTTGGAACTCTCATACCTCTCTTTAATTTTTGCACTATTACTTTCATTGTACATTTCCTAGAACCTAGCCAATGCATTCTTCATAGTGGCAGGCCACTCTGGATCTATCCAACTGTGAAATCCACAATTATTGACCTGTTGTATAAGGATAAGAACAGTGTTCCAGATCAGTCTACATATATGATTTAATGGCCTTCTTGCCATAACAAAAACAACAATTATACTAGGCTTATACTACCTATATGTTCAGAGCTAGGATTTTGGTGAATATATAAGAACAAGATGCTGTTTTGTCCACTAAGCATTCCATATTAACTAAGCTAATATTATGGACACTATATAAGCATTATATATTAACATAGCTTAAGGAAACTGATGTGTTAACATAAGCAGAGATAGGTCCACATTAACTAAGCATTCCATATTAATTGATGATTGCATTTTCTGGTCACTAAGCATTACATATAAGCAGATGATGATTGCAACAACAATTTCCATATTAACATAGCTTAAGCAAACTTACATGTCCCACTTGACATAGGTAGAACTTTCTGCCTGCGTTGATCCTTCAAATGCAACACATTTGTGCAGTGGCAGCTTGTGGCCACGACACAACTTAGGAAAATCATCAGCGATTCCATAGAATGTTGGGTCATCAGCCGTAGCAGGAGCATTGTCAAGTACAGCGAACTCCTAATCGAAGAGGAAATCAAGTTTAATCCAGGGAAATCAAACAAATCCTAAATCGACCGAAACCCTAACTAATACGCTGGAAAAATCGGAGCTCTTACCTCTAAAATGCTCTCGCTGGAGGAGGACCCGTCATGCCAACTGGACATGGCGACGGCGGCGGGGGCGAGGCGCAGGCGGACGGCGGTGGGCAAGCAGCGGCAGCGGCGCAACACCGAACTCGGAAAAGAAGACAGTGGGAAACGAAGGACGAAGACTGAGGTCTCCATAGATGCTCATGTACTGCCTCCCCTTCATCTTCTCCAACAAGCCTGAGAAGAACCGCCATCGACCATGCCGTCACCGTCCATCCCCATCCCCGATTCCAGAGGGAATCGGCGGAGGTGAGCTCCCCCGTCCTTCCCCCTCCTTGTTTATCCTCTCCGCTGCCTTGTAGCTCGCTACCGTCGCTGGGAATCGCAAGCCACGCGCACGCTCACCGCGGACAGCATACGCGCGTGCAGTCTGCAGCCCGCACGCCCTCCACAACGCCTCTGTTCCAGTCAATCCACAGCTCGCCACCGTCTGTCTCCGGCGAGTCTCTGCACATCTCGGGAAAGAGTACACTGCCCTCTCTCCAACGCAACAAACCACGGACTAAACGGACATCTTGATCTCTCGCAATCGTCCGATCAACACAGCATCTTGCTACTGCAAGTCTATTTCCCGTATGTTTCCGTCTGCCTCAGGTCTCCTCCGCCCACAACCTTGGCATGCGCGCGTACTCGGTTTATCCAGCTCCCGGAAACTTCAATCGGTGCTCGGAATGGCGAACCAATGCGCAAAGAATCGTCCTCAGAGAACAGACGGATCTCGCCGTCGAGGCCTGTCAAAACATTCAGTTGACGCCAGCGTTTCCTCTCAGTTCTCGCCAAGCTCATGACCTCTCTAGTTGATCTCTGATGAATATCTCCACTTTAATCTCTTCCTGGATGTCCCATATTTCCACATAATCAAACGGTGTGAGTTTTGGTGATATAAAACGCTCGCAAGACTCAGACAAAGATCACTCCAGCTAGCTGATTCCCCGGATCGAAAGTTCAGATCTGTCAGAGTTGTTCCCGACCTGTTCTTGTTGGTTTTACAAATCAAACCCTGTCTTGCATTTTTGGTTGGGCCGGTTTCGTCCCGTTCCCTTCGCCCGTGTGCGACGGGTAACCAGCGCCGCAGCCCAGCAAACCCCTGGTGGCCCATCTCCGTTTTCCCTTTTTAGTTTTCTTTTTCTAATTCCTGTAATATTTCAAATAATTAAAATACACACTTAAATTCATATTCCCTTTTCTGTTTAGAATTTGCACAAACTTTCAAAATAAAAAAAATGGTTTTGAAATATGAATTCAAATCCACTTTCAATGAATTCCAAAAATGCCCCTAACTGTTCGTACTAATGACAATTTGATCCTTGTCATATCAAAATGCATTTATTAACAACTTTTAATTTGTAAGTCTAAATAATACAAATAATATATGTTTTGTGATCATAAAAATGCCAGGAATGTGAAGATTCTGTCTAAAATAATTTTTGAGCAATTTAGAATTTCGAAATAATTTAAATACTATTAAATGACTATTTCTTATTAAATTCATAACTTATAAACCGTAATTCCGAATTCGACAAATGATATATCTAAATAGATCAGCGCAAAGAGCTCTTTCCATATATGTATTCCCTACTTGCAATTTCATCATGCATCATTGAGAACTTGTGAAATCAGAATTGTTTATGCAAGAAAAACATGATGAATAAAATTGGCAAATGATTACTTCTTATTTATAACGCCTCACTAATGTTTTAACATCATTGTGATATACAAATGACATCTTCTTAATGTGGTTTGCATAATTAATTTGACATGCCATGCATTATATCATGATCATGTCGGTTCTTTCGCATTAGTTGTAATTATCGCATCGCTTGTTCCTTTTTTAGTACTTTGCTTCTTCCCGGATAGGACGATGAGATGTTGTGAGCTTCGATATGTTCTTCGGATAATGAACCTTTGACGGTGTTTCCAGGCAAGAATTCTCCCTCTTTCTATCTATTTTGCATTTATAGTGTTTACTTCTTCCTATTGATCTATTGCTACCTATGTTGTGATGCTTTAGATTCCGTTCCCCTTATATATCCCTGCAACATTTATATTGCCTTGGACACCTCCTATTGCATGTTGTTTGGTAGACAGTTGGCCTTGTGAGTTGTAGTCGCTTATTCAGGTGCTGATTCGTGTTGTCGATATTCCACCGATGTTGGGGGTTGACATATTCATAAAGGTGGAGATGATCGTGGTTTTAATTATAGCTGGTTAATTAAATATTAAAATGGATATTAGTAATAAAGAGGCACTGGTGGGTAATAGTTAAGATTTGGTTGTTAACCGTCCACTTGTGTCCACCTAGGACCCGAGTTTTTGATACCTGTTCCGAGACCGAGCGCCCTAACCACATGTGGGGTGTGTGGGCACCTTTATCGGCTTAGCACCTGATTTCAAAGTACTATACTAGGGCCACAAACTAGTTTAGGGTTTTAATGCCATATTTATTATCTGCTACTCGATAAGCGTTTACTACTGTACTATTTAGGATGGTGGTCGTTATGTTGAAGATTATACCTATGGCCTCCGATATCTTAGCCGATCTCGCAACCTCTGGGTCCGTCTTTGGAGCTCGGCCGACTTCGTTACGTGTAGCTTATTGGGTTGGCCCCCATGTACTTGCTTTGGATCTGGGAAAGCGTTGTGTCCTAGGCCCTGCCAACATACCGATGAGTGTATGTTAACTGATCTGGCAAAAATGGTAGAAGTGCGTGTGGAAACTTTGGTGCACCCTTGGAGGGTTAAATCTTTTAAAAAAGCCGTGTCCGCGATTATGGACGACTTGGATCACAATATCTCGATCATAGACAACTATAACTAAAGTTTATTGTTATAATTTGACTTGTATCTGATATGACTAGTAAGTTGGATAACCACCATGAAAAGAATGAATAAAATTGCCAACCGAGTGAGTTTCCTCGGCAGGACTTCCTCGTTTGGTCTCGAGGGGGAAATATCAGGATGGATATGTTTGGTGGTAGTATCAGGTTGTTTCCCCATAGGTCTTTCTTATTTCTCTCTGATAGCCGACAATTATATTGAGTCTCTATAGGTTGTTCAGTGCATGTTGCGCTGCCGCTTCAGTCCACCATAACTATGTAGGTGAGAGCCGCCAAATTCTAAGTCTCGCCATGTACTGGCCTCAGTACTGACCGCTCTCTTTTTCCTTTGCCCTTTGTCGGCATCCCTTTTGTTTTAGCAGGTTTGAGATCGACATCGTTAGCAGGGTTATCCTTTCGGCTTGGCCTGAGCAGGGTTATGGATGCCATTGATTATTCTTCAGGTCTCTTTGCCCAATTTGCATCTTGTCCGTACTCGGACGCTATATCATTTTAAAGGTGATTTGAATCTTTGTATTGTATATCTGTATTCTTGACTCATGGAGTCGTTGTTGTATATTTGTTCTGTGGGTTCCTTCATGGATTATTGTGTAATGGTATTACTTCGTTTTCCACCCGCACGAAAGTGCCTGGTGGGCACCTTTGAATCGTTTCTATGCGGGTTTGGCGAAAATCGCTAAAACTTGCATAGGCCGATCTGAGGGTGTTACAGGTGTCTAACGCGCGCCACGTGGCCCTGACAGGTGGGCCTCCCTCGTCCTAAACCGTGTCAATTCGCCATCAGACAGCTATCCGTCTTTTTTGCGACAATCAGGATCCAATCTGGTAGTTTTATGCGATTTCGAAGACGAGTGGTATGAATTGGAAAAATCAACATGTAAAGTGGTATCTTTATGATGTCCAGTTCTTTCTTGCCGTCCCTCCTTGGCACATGTCTCTTTCCAAAACATCACGCTGCAGAGGACGACGACTCCTCTTACTTCTTCCTTTATCCCATCAGGCTCTCTGCCATTATCACACATGTTGCTTTTTTGGAGATTATAATAATTTAATCACATCCTCAGTATCAACGAAGAAGAATTCAGTACCTTTGTTATTTCCAATTACATTCCAAGAATTAAGAAATAGTTAAAGGCTAGTACAAGCTTGAATATACTACTCGATGCAATTATATAAGTATATCATACTATATTACTTCATAAAACTTGTGACTCCCTCGGTAATACATATTTGATTCAAATAAACAACCAAGACATATGAGAGCTATTCCTTCACCCATGTCCAATTAAAGGATATGATAAGCCATGAGATTTTTCTCATATGCACCACAAAAGCACGCAGATGAGGGATTATTTTTTTAGGAAAATAAGCCTAGCAAATGCTTGGGAAGCAACATTCTACGCACCTAAAATTTACTGCATATAAGGAGAAGCCCTCAATCTCCTTAACCGTCCATTCGAATGATTGTTGTAGGTTGCGATTTTTCTAGAGACACTGACGTTATCTCAAGCTGAAGCCATAACAAGAAGATCAGAGCAAATGGATTTTATGCTTACACCATAGTTAAACTCTATATGATAGATAGCAATGTAACACACTCCAGTTGAGATGGACAGGCGTTTTTGTGACTTACCTTTAGGTTTGGCTTGAAGGACTTGATTCTCGCAGCCTGGGATTCAGAGAAAGGATTTTGTAGATAGCATATATAATTTGTCAAGGCTATAGATATTTAGTTTATGCATTATTACACATACCTACCGAGGACCCAGTCTGCAGAGTCAGAATATGCACACTTTTTAGAATGGAAACAGAACATTCAGATCCTAAATAGAAGTATATTTCTTTAGGGCGTTAGGCCTCAGCTCATGTATGTCATCATGACGCCGACCAGCCACAGCGAGTTGCTGATATTGTGTGCTTGATTTAGTTGTCTATTGCCGCTAGGTATTCCATATCGCATGTAGCACTTGATCACGTCAACTAACACCCGCTGGACATTTTCAAGGAGAGTGCAACTGAAACAATCAAAATGTTATTCTTCATTGATTTTGACATAAAAAGTTGCAACCTCATCATCGATTTTTACTATTACTAACAAGAAGTGAATTCGATGTCTAGGCGATGGTGCATACCTTCTTCCCGTTTAGCTTAAAGAGCAGACTGCTTGCAGGTTGACCACCACGACCTTTCTCTTAGCCAAACGAGCGTCTTGTGAACCTACTGGCACCACTCGCTCAACGAATTCTTGAAGAAGTCCATGATTTTTTCCTAGTCGCAAAGCTCCTAGAACAGCACATCATCCCTCTCCCCGCCCTGATGTCTCTCCTCTCAACCGCGCCAGCCTTCAGATCTGCCGGCGCCTTGCCCGCAAGGCTTGTATGTCACAGAGGAAGTTGTTGGTCTGGCCCTCCCCAATCTCCCCGAAGGCCGATATCCGCAACCATGGTGGAGTCCTCTCGTCAAATAGAGTGGTCGGCTAGTGCAGCAGCCATAGGCACAAGCGACCAACTCTCTAATTAAGGAGCGACACCTTCAGACCGTCTGCGCGCTCGGTCTCTGCCTTGTCAACGACAACGGATGCAGGTAATAGGGAGGACTCGATAACTCTATGGTAGCATGCAACCTACATTACCAAACATAATAAAGATCCTGTGAGCGCCTAGCAAAAACATTACAAGATCCGTGGAACACAAGAAAAACTATAATCTAGAACTAAGTAATAAATAAACTAAATATGGGATACATGGAGGTCTACAAGTCTATTTCTCCCCCCTTTAACCAAAAATAGAAGACAACTATCATGCTGTTAAGTCATGAGAGCACACATTTTCGCCATCATCGACCAAATCAAGAGCAACATAATGCAGCAGATTACCATTTAGGATCAGATCAAGCACAAAGATATGCAAGAGGATTTTCATGATGTTCTTGAGTTTCTCCCTGAGCTCTGTTATTTTTGTGACGGCAAGATATCTTTCAAAATGACTCCGCAACTAATTGACTGCCTGGAACAAGAAAAAGATAGAGAGATTCATTGGATAACAAAATTGACAACTGAACTGGTAAATTCACATCAGCACATTAACAATCCATCGGAGGCGATGGGCGCATCAGCGCGGGAGGGAGATTGCGGTACAAAAGGCCATACCTTCCTGTTGGGGTTTCGGACAGTAAAATCAAAAAAATTACTACAAGGGATCGCCCCAATGCCCAAGATCTATCTGAACGTAGTTGATGTAGTCATGCTAGCCGACCTTAAGGTCGCGAAGCTCCTCGCAGGTCACCCTTGCTCCATTACCATACAACAGTCCAGCTAACGACATCCAAAGTGCCCCAAGTGTTGCACCTCGTGGCTTCGTATACATAATGTGTATGATAAGACCTCCGTCTCCTTGACCCATGCTGGAGTGCGGAAGTAGATCTTCGGCTATCACTAGTGGAAACGAGGGCTTTTGTTGATCCCGAAAATGGGCTTTAACACCGGTTCTTTTATGAACCGGTGTTAAAGGGGGGGCCGTACCAGCGTGTCCTCTGCGGCATTAAAGGAGCCCCCCCTTTAACACCGGTTCGTGGCACGAACCGGTGTTAAAGGTCCCTGCACCAGTGGCCCACGCACCCCCCCTTTAACACCGGTTCGTGGCACGAACCGGTGTTAAAGGGGGGGGGGGCTATATAAGACACCACCCCAGCCCACACACACCCCACTCTTCCATTCTTTCACATTTTGGAGCCTAGCAAGAGGGTGTGAAGAGTGCTAGTTTGTGTTTTTTTTCATATGCACTAGAGGTGTTCGGTGAAATGCCCGAGAGCTCAAAATAAGCTTTCTTGTTGCTCTTTCCGTCTCGGTCGAGGCCGGCAACTATAGTTTCATGTGTCATTGATGTACTATATATATAAATGGTCATCTCCCTATTATTTTTTGATATATACTACATATTAATGCAGATGAATCGGCAATGGATGTACGGTGATCGCCGCACTTCCGAGTACATTACGGGCCTCCAAAATTTCATCGTTGTGGCTAATGCAAACCGTGGTCACAATGGTTTTATGTGCTGTCCGTGTGTTCACTGTCAGAACAAGAAAGACTACTCAAATACCAGAACCATTCACGCCCACCTGCTTCGATCCGGTTTCATGCCCAGCTATAATTGTTGGACCAAGCACGGAGAAAAAGGGGTTGTGATGGAAGACAACGAAGAAGAAGAGGATGATGAAAACTATCATAATATGTATCCTGAATATGATGATAATGCAACGGAGGTAGATAATGAAGATCAAGAGGGAGCAGATGGGCCCGCTGATGACGATCTTGGTCGGGCCATTACTGATGCAAAGGAAGAATGTGAAACTGAAAAGGAGAAGGAGAAGCTGGAGCAGATGTTAAAGGATGAAAGGAGGCCCTTTTGACATTGGGTTCGTTGACCCAAATAGAGTTCATGAAGAAGTGGTAAGAACCAGACCCGGGCAAACAGAAGATTACTTGCTAAAGTCTTTACTGAGACAACAAACCAAAAGGGAAATACTATTGCCTTACAACTTCTCGTGAGTACTGTTACCCTCTCTCTTGTACACATTCTGTTTCGGCTTACTCGATGTTAAGTGTAACTGATGATGAGTTATGCGTGCGTAGGTTCCATTTTATTCTGCTAGTCATTCAACCCGACTCAGGAAAAGTCCTTGTCATGGACTCGTTACGAAAAGAAAAAGAGATATGGGCAGACTTTAGAGAGATGCTCCAGAGGTAATTTCAATCATATTATCGCACTAGATCGGCAACTTTCGTGACAACAAGTAATTAATTACTCCTTTATCCATTTTATTTGCCGGACAGGGTTTGGAAAAGGTTCACGGGCAGGGCCGTGGGTGAATGGTCAGAAGAACTAAAATTTGTAGACCAAAATGTAAGTAATACTAGCTAGCTTCCAATTCCATTATATCATGCTTTATTGATTATTATTTTGATTGAACTCTCTATTCTCGTAAAGTGCGCGCATCAGGGATACGACAATAACTTATGTGGGTACTATGTTTGCGAGTTCATTCGCAACACGATATGTGCGACGGGCCAAGCCGCACTAGAACAACTTAGAGTAAGTAAACAAAGTCCACAACATTATTTTATTACCATCAATTGTGTTGAGTTTTATTCTTATATATATATTGACGACCCATTCTTCATATATATTCAGATCGAACGGATGCGGGACCAACTCCTACCATTTGAACGCATACGAGCCATTCAAGAGGAATTGGCGGGGTTCATACTTGATGAGGTCGTCACGCCTGGCGGAGAACTCTTTAGATATCCACCAAAATGAACGATGACGATGTATGTGCCGATGACGATGTATGTGCCGATGACGATGTTTGTGTATAATAATAGTTGCTTAATTATTCATGTACTCGTATGTACCGATGACGATTTATGTGTATACCGCTCCCGATCGATTCCCCCTCGCTCCCCCCTCCCGCAGAAATACGCCCAGAACGGGGCAGAGGCAGAAGTCTGCCGCGGCAGAGATTTAGGCCGTTTTCCTGCCGCGGCAGAACTCTGTCGCGGCAGGAAAACGGCCTAAATCTCTGCCGCGGCAGAAGAACCTTTAACACCGGTTCCAGATACGAACCGGTGTTAAAGGGGGGGGGGGCTGAGGCCTGCGGCAGCCCCACGTGCGCCACCCTTTAACACCGGTTCGTATAAGAACCGGTGTTAAAGCCCCCCCTCTAACACCGAACCCTCAACAGCGGTTGGGGAACCGCTGTTAGAGGGCCCTCCCAACCGGAGTTAAAGGGGGGGCTCTGCACTAGTGTATGGAATCACCGCAGTGCAACAGCATGCTACGGATGCGTCGTCTCTTGCGCGAACATCCCCGAGCCATGCTAACGCGTGGAGACAACTAGAGGGAGAGAGGTTGGAGAGGAGGAGGACGAGAGATCCCAACTCATGGGATCTGTCGTATCGGTGTTGTCGTGGTATTGCACGGCATATGCTACTGGGGGTAGCTTACGTAGTGGAGGCAAGGCGACGTAGAAGAATCCGAGAGCGAGATTGGCACACGATGTACCCAGGTTCACGTCCCCTCGGTGGAGGATCGCTACGTCCTGCTGTCAATCCAGTATATGATCATTAGATTGGTTTATAATGGAGCCTCCGTAGGCGGAGAGAGAGTAGATCTAATATGATGTGGGAGAAGATGCCCCCAAAGGGGTCCCCTGGTGGCTTTATATATGCAGCCAGTTTGGGTTTACAAGTGCTAGTGGGCTTTGTATACAAGTCGCCATCTTGGGCCTCCAGTCGGCGCCAGTCAAATGGGTCCAATATATGCCAGTCGTTATATCCGGCGAGTCGACCCGCTCTAGGCTTGGCGATCCAGTTGGCGACTCCGCTTCGTGGGTATACCCCGATTGGTATTCCCCCATCAGTAGTCCCCGAGCGTGTCAGGGAATCGGCGATGACTTCAAGCTGCTGAATCGATGCAAGCGATTCCAGGGTAGGGTCGATGGCGAGTCATTGGCGAGATCCTGAAATAGAGAAATAACTCATGAAGTAGTTCATTTGCCAAGGCGAGTCGACGCGTCAGGCGAGTCGCCATTAGATGGAGTCGCCCCTTGGATAAGTTTGGCTGTCGCCTTTTCAACTTGTCGTCGTCGTGGAGGCCACCAAATCGTTGATGATGAAGTCACCAAGTCGGCGCAGGCGAATACGCGAGAGCGAGTCTGCGAGGGGCAAGGCGAGTCCCCGAGCATGGCGAGTATGCGAGGGTGAGCTCGGGATGTCGAATCCTCGAGGGCGAGTACCTGAGTGTGGCGAATACGCTAGGGTGAGCTTGCGGTGGAGATGTCGTCCGACGTGTAGCTGGTAGCTTGGCCAGTCGGCGATGGGCGAGTCCTCGAGAGTGCCGAGTACGCGAGGGCGAGCTCGTGATGGTGAGTCCCCAAGCGTGGCGAGTATGTAGGGTTGGTGAGTCGCGGTCGTGGAACCACATGTACACGCAGTATGCCTAGGAGTAGTTCCCGAGGCTCGAGTTGGCTTGTAGAGACGACTTGAGGCTCTTTAGAGATGCATACTTTGAAAATAATAGTGGTTGCTGCCGAGCTTGGCGAGTGGCGAGGTCGGGCGACCGGTGAGTGCCTCTATCTGGAGCGCGCCAAGTCCCCGAGCGCGGCGAGTGGAGAGGTCGGGCGACCGGCGAGTGCCGCTATCTGGAGCTCGCCGAGTCCCTGAGCGCGGCGAGTGGCGAGGTCGAGCGACCGGCAAATGCCGTGTCCCCGAGCGCGACAAGTGGCGAGGTCGGGCGACCGGCGAGTGTCGCTGCCTGGAGCTCGCCGAGTCCCCGAGCGCGGCGAGTGGCGAGGTCGGGCGACCGATGAGTGCTGCTGTCTGAAGAGTGCCGAGGCCCCATGCGCGGCGAGTGGTGACGTCAAAGTGACCGGCGAGTGCCGAGTCCCTGAGCGCAGCGAGTGGCGAGGTCGGGCGACCGACGAGTGCCGCTGTCTGGAGCGTGCCGAGTCCCCGAGCGCGGCGAGTGGTGAGGTCGAGCGACCGGCGATTGCCGATACCCCGAGCGCGGCGAGTGGCAAGGTCGGGCGACCGGCGAGTGCCGCTGTCTGGAGCTCGCCGAGTCCCCAAGCTCGACGAGTGGCGACGCCAGACCGTTTTGCTGATAAGGAGAAAAATGTATGTATGTAGTAATGTGTATTTATAAAATAAATTGAACATTTGTAAAGAGTGCAAAATAAAATGCACATTGTTAAATGGATCAGTGAGCAGTATGAAAGGTTTATGTGTATCTTTTCATGAGTAGGCAGACCTTCAGCATCAAACGCTTGCCGGATAACAGGAACACGATGCCAGACTGTTGAACCCGAAGACAAGGTCAGCCTTTTGGTACCCAACCTCATTACTTCGACAAACGCAAATAAACAACAGACAAAACTAAAACCGATTCCAAGTATGGTTTTGTAAATTGAACAAAAAGATGAATATGTTTTGGACTTATAGCATGTACGAATATAAAGAAACTTAGCTGTCAAATGCGGACAAAGTCAACACGAAAGGGGAGTCACCGAACGTGGCAAATATAAGACGGGCGAGTCGCCCACGTGGCGAACCGTTGATAACGAGTTCATGGCGGCGAGTCCCCCAACACGACGAATATGCAGCGGGTGAGTCGCCGAGCCTAGTGAGTCCATGTTTAAGCGTGTTCGCGTTTATGCGAGTTCTGAGCATGGCGAGTCGGCGAGCCGGTAGAATGGAGGGTCGGCGATGGATGAGGCCGTGAGAGGCGAGTCTGCGGCGAACGAGTCGCCGAACGTGGAGAGTGTACGAGGGCAGCGAGTCGTGAGTCCCCGCATACAACGTTTAGCCCGAAGGAGTGGACGCGGCGGCGAGCAAACTGTTCATGGATAAAGCAAATATGCACGTACGGGTTAAATTCATATAAAATAATCAATCGACAACATAATTAGTAAAAGAGATTGTTATTGTGAGATTTAAGGGTGGTCGGTGAATGTATGGGTAGCTGATGGCATGCGAATTCCTTCTGCATAGCGCCAAACGCGTGTCTATGAAAACAGATCCTATCACGAAGATGCGTTCTGACTCAACTCTCCATCATGACTCAATTCCTCAAAACGATTGGTACATGTTGCACACACGGCAGTTGATTAGGTCTAAATAAAGTAATCAATTGGAAGATAAATAAATAGAAAAAGAGATTGAATTGAAAACTCAGCGTGAACCGATCTGGCATGCGGCGCGTCTGCGCCAGACGCGGCGGCTGGATCGGATTGATCGGCCTTTCTTAGACGGTGCGCGAGATGCAATCTAGCGCCGGCGACGGTGAGGGATTTTGCCCGGATTATCATCTCCAAGCACCGCTTGCCCTACGGTGGGCGCCAACTATCGTGGTATTGCATGGCAGATGCTACTAGGGGTAGCTTACGTACTGGAGGCATGACGACGTAGGAGAATCCGGGAGCGAGATTGGCACACGATGTACCCAGGTTCACGTCCCCTCGGTGGAGGATCGCTACGTCCTGCTGTCAATCCAGTATTGATCATAGATTAGTTTACAATGGAGCCGCCGTAGGCGGAGAGAGAGACTAGATGTAATATGATGTGGGAGAAGATGCCCCCAAAGGGGTCCCCCTGGTGGCTTTATATATGCAGCCAGTTAGGGTTTACAAGTGCAAGTGGGCTTTGTATACAAGTCACCGTCTTAGGCCTCTAGTCGGCGCCAGTCAAATGGGTCCAGTATATGCCAGTCATCATATCCGGCGAGTCGACCCGCTCTGGGCTTGGCGATCCAGTTGGCGACTCCACTTCGTGGGTATACTCCGATTGGTATTCCCCCATCAGGTGTGTGCTCCAAAGAGGAGAGGGGGACTCCTTATATAGGAGGGAGGGGGAACCCTTACCCCTCCACCAAGGAAACCAGGCGACGACCCAAAGGGGGGGAGAGGGGCAGCGGCCAAGGGGGGCAGCCCTAGGGCGCCCCAAACCCTAACCCTAGCCGCTGGCCAGGGAGGGGGCAGCCCTAGGCGCCAACCCTAGGTGCGTGGTCCCTTTCCGGTTTCCCTCATGGGCCCTTTTCCCTAGGGAACTTGGCCCATTAGTGGAATAACCTTTGAAATTAGATTTTAATATTATATTTAATATTAATTACATTAATTAATACGTAAATACATATCACCAAATCCGATTCGACCCGAAACACCTTTTGATTCCCCTTCCATATCCTCCGAACAGTTTTGGAACATCTCGGAACAATTTCGGTCCTCTCACTAGAACTTTTCCGGTTTCCTTTCTTTATCCAAACAACTTCAGATCTTTCTCCTCAGAACAATTTCGACTTTCTCTTTCTCTACTATGATTCCAACTTACAGAAAACCTCAGCTCATCGCACCCTTAAGTAGATCCCCTCATGTCTCGGGAATGGTACATACATGATCTCTATCAATGATCAACAACGGGACCGGGATGTCCATGATGACCCCTACACATTATAGATTGACAATGTCATTTGAACCGTAAACGTCGAGTCCATTTCCCTTTGTTACTTCGATACCACTTGTCCGATCCTATCGTTAAGGTATCTCCGTACCTTGTTCAATCTCGTTACCGACAAGTATTATTTACTTGTTACCGCGATATTACATCCCCATGACCTAATCACATGTTGCAACATAAATGGATGTAATCTCATCAAGTCTGCCTAACTGTATCTTACCCATCACTGGGTGAAAAAATCCCGCTCTTGACGTAATCTATTGAATATGTTCCTCCGGATACCTAGCGACACCTTTATAATCACCATTTCACCGAGTGACGTTTGATGCCATCGAAGTAACCTCGGGAGATAGTGATTTGATATGGTCTCACGGTCTAAGGAGAAGGACACCTTGTTTCTGACTATTGCAATGATGAATTTGTTACTTGATTATCACAATCTTTGAGGAATATCCATCACATCATTCACCAATGATGTGACCTCGTTGTCAACCAGCGCTATCACTTCATGATCAGGAAACCTTGATCATCATGTTGCCCAGCAAACTAGTAATAGAGGATACTAGGGACTTATGTTTCATATCACACCTGTATCAATGTTTTCACTTGATACAGTTATAGCATAACATGAAACTATTACGAACTTATTGGGATATGATAATAATTAACCTCTTATTATTTTCCTCTAGGGCATATTCCCTTAAATCTCCCACTTGCACTAGAGTACAAATAATCTAGCTTATATTTACTAATCATAAACCATATCACCATATGTGTTTATTGATCATGCTGCTCATGAGAAACGTCGTGT
The DNA here is from genome assembly GCA_916181665.1 of Avena sativa. NCBI lineage: Eukaryota > Viridiplantae > Streptophyta > Magnoliopsida > Poales > Poaceae > Avena > Avena sativa. The sequence continues at coordinate 387,290,217 of OV702284.1, forward strand.
TCCTGTTCTGTTTTACCAGATTAGTATGTCCTCTTCAAATCATTAATGTCTTCCTAATTTTGACATTCCCTCCATTATCTCATAATGGGTTGAAGTATTTGTTTTGGCGTGTGAGATTTTGTTTCTATTATTTATAATGACAGTCATTGAGTCAATTTAACCTTCAGTGTTGTCATGTAAACTCCAGAAACACACTTAGAGAAGTCAAACTTCTTTAGCCAAAACATACTTTTATCTATATGTAGATCCTAGTGCATAACATGCAACTATGTGCCTAACTTCGCTTCTTTGCCATTCAAGAACGAACTTTAACTCTGGTTCAATGATTAACTCTAGAATCACTTCAAGACATGTTCTCTCAACCAGATCATTTTGAGTCATATTATGTTGATTATACAATATGGTTCCATGGAAGAACCTATGACTAAGGCATAGGAGATGCAATGCATCTCTTTCTTTCTTTTAACCATAGTTGTAACACTGAGACTAGCTCAATGCTTCAAACAAGTAAGAACCCATTTCTTATCTTGTTCCATCTGAACTCCTTCAGAATCTTACCTAGGACACTCTAAACATCTTCAGACTCAAGTCTAGGAAGAATTAAACAATAATGTTTATTAAACTTGTCAATCTATCTCTATAGATTCCATTGTTTAATAACTTCTTCAACTTCATCCATATTTACTAACTTAAATATTATTAATACCAATCACATCATTCATATATGTCATCACATACTTCAGAATGATGACATGCTCCCACTCAAATATGGCATCCATACATGAGATCCAGGGACTAGCTCCCACTAAAAATGGCATCCATATGAGATCTAGGGATTTCATTTATATCCTACTCAAAAATATGTCTACTACATATTGAGTCTTAGCCAAGCCATTAAGCTTCCACTCAAAATATGTCTCTTACATATTAAGGTTAAGCCAAGCCAATATGCTCCCACTCAAATGAAAATCCTCTCAATAATCTTGGACTTCCAAAATTCTTTGATCACCATCAAATTGAGAATTCCAGCTGCGAGTTCCCAATATCCATATATTGCTAGTGTAAATCCAATAGACTCAAGCATCGCTACTAATGTAGTCAACTCCTTGAATTTGTCCAAACTTGCTTTGCGACAAATCGAGCTTTATGTCTTTTATTCATTTCTTTCTCATGACTTTGCAGTCATTTAGAAATATCAAATAAACCTCTTTACTTAATAAGATCAAGTAACACATTACTTTTCAATCTTGAATGTAACTTAATACAGGATTTTATGACTCCCGGTCATTTCTCCCACTTAGGTTCATCACGCTTCTTTGTATTTCGTAGGTATGTCTTGTTCAAATAACATGACAAGTGAATCAAAATATAATTCTGCTAAATTGCAGAATATATATTGTTGAATCCTACTTTCTTTTGTAAAAGTATTCGTTGAAACTTAATGATCATTATCATTAGTTTCTCCTCTATTTTTAGAGTTTGGTTTCACGAAACAAATTTCGCTACGCCACTTACCAGGAGGTAAGGGTAGTGGACCGAATACAAGTCCCTGTGTTTACATTGCTAGTCCCTAGATAGAATATCTAGAAAACACGGTTAAGATGTAATATCAAGAAACAAAGGTCATATTATATCGCATATCCAGGAATAAAAATAGTTCATTACAACTTACATAGCTCATCTGGCTATCTTATTACAAAGCATCAGATATAACTATAAAGCATGGAGTCCTTCATCTTCATGTGCCATGGGCAAACACATTGGGTGTAGCCTCATAATCCCTACTCATCAAACATCACTATCATCAAGTAATCCTGCAACATGATAAGTTATAGCCACAAGGGTCAATACATTTGAATTGTATTAGCAAGTGATACCATATTGATATAGAGAACCTAACATCTACATGAATATATGGCTGAGTGGAGTTTAGGATGGCCTTTGCATAAAGCAAGTTTTCCCTATCCTTTATAAAATAGTTTTTCATCAACACTTCATCAAACTTGGCACACTGGTTACCCTTCAGGTGCTTCTCTTGTTCACCCACAAAGTTTTAACTTAGAGACATTTGAATGATGAAGTTATTGAACTGCTTCACTGTCTTGATGCTTAGAAGTTGTTCATAACCGGGGACATGACTAAGTACTTAGTTTTATCCTCTTGAGAGGTGGTGCACTTCCCCACTAGAATCGACATGCATCGAGATGAGACTTTTCAGAAGCAATCCCTCAGACCACCACGGACGCGTTCGATCCTATCATCACTACCACCCTCTGTTCGTCTGGCCGAGTTCTCGCAACTTAGTTGGTCAAGGCAGAGCCCATATGCCATGTGGTTGCACTAGAAGCTTCACAACAAGAACGTCTCCAATCTATTTTTTCCTAGGTGGTCGTCCACAAGTGCGATACCTCAGGGTAAACCATAGAAATGGGTACTGGGTAACCACTCAACATAATCCATACAAGTCCCATTTCCACCCAGGTGTTTCATTAACATTAGTTGTTTTCATTAGTCCAAAAATACTCATATTTCTATAAGACATTATATCATGATTTCCACCCACGAATCTATATCGCAATACTAAGCATTCTAATCTTATGATGTCTCCTATCTTTAGGAAATACTACCAAGGTACATACTATAGGAATAAAATAGCATAGTAATATATCATAATAATCCTATCATGCATACTGCAAAAATATCACTAATGCAATATAGAAAGATAGGAATTTTGATGACCAAAGTATCACTTGACTTGATAGTAGAATATTTAGGTACTCTCCTTGATCTTGCAAATATCACACTCCTGAAAGTCTACAACAATACAATCAAGTAAAAAGCACACACTCAAAACTACAATACAAATCAACAAAACAATATAATGGAATGCATGCAAGCATGAAAAAGATCATTTTAGTACACAAGTTGTTCCAACAAGGTTCTGAACATTACAAACACCTACTGGTACTTTTTTATAAAGGTGGAATTCCAATTGGAACCATTTAAAGTATTTTTATTTTACTAGAAAAGCTTTATTCAATGGGATATTTTCTACTGCCATCAAATTATATGTTTAATTTCAAATGTTAATGTTTCTAGTCAGAGGGTTCAATATACAACAATTTGCAAAAATATTCACTCAAAAATAATTTACACAACAATTTTTATACTCAAAATACTCCACAAATTGTTCTATATAAAACGTGATTTTAACCGACTCAAAAATACCAAATTATGGCTCCACTATATTCTACTCGTGTTTTTGAATCCATAGACATATTATTTACTAAATTTGGTTAAACAGAACTTAAATTATGAGTTTTACAAGTTTCTACGTTCTTATGTCCACAAAATACGAGAATATAAAAGAAACGACATGTGGCATTCTATGGTTGGAGGATACCCTTTAGTTTGAGTGATCTATTGTTGGCCCTTGGATGAAGATCTAACGCACCTGAAAGGATCACCGGAGTAATGGCCGGAATGGTTGCCGGAAAATGCGTCTGAGGCGGCCGCGGGCTTGGCCTTGACCGTGTCGTTGGCGCGGAAGGTTCCGACGTCGAGGAAGACATGAACAGTGTAGAGGGCGTCGAGTCGGAGACGATGAAGACCTTGACGGACCTTAGAAAGGTCCCTCTCATTTGCAGCGAATGGATGGAGCGGTGTCGGCGTCGGGCGGCGCGAACAACTTAAACTATGGGTATGAACATGTCCTGGAGGTAGGCATCGATGAGGAGAGTATTATGGTTCAAGGAATTGACAAGTTTCTCACCATGGATGACAAGATCTGACGATAAACTCAAATTTGGGGTTGAAGTTGGCATCGTTGGTACGGATTGTACACACATCCTCTGGAGAAAGTTTAGGAACGAAAGTGAAGGAGGAGGACTAGACGTATACGCTGCTTCTCTCGGTTCGTCTTGATATGCTCTAGGGAGGGAGATCGATTGATGTATGCTGACGGGTGGCACTCAGAGCACCGTTTCGGTTTGGGAAATTAACACAATAAAACAGGAAACTAATACCCTGAACGGAACCTTCACGGAATTCTGAACATGTTTCGTATTAAAATCGAGAGGAAATAGTCGTCCAATTGGTAAGGAGATGAAGAGGGAAAGGTCACAGTAGCCATGACTGTAAAGTTCTAGGTTGTGTACCTGAACAAGGAGGAAGGGGATGGATGGCTGGTTCGATCGGCTAGATGGGCCACAAAACTCATCCCAAGATGGAAATAAAGGGAAAAAACAAGGAATTTCCTGGCTAGGCCTTGGGCTCCTCCTCCTCTTTTTTTATTCTTGTTTTTTCTTTTCTATATTCTGTTTTCATTCATATCAATTGATTCAACTTTCAAATTGATTCAATTTTTTTTGTATAAAATATAAATTGATAGTTTACTTCAATTAGAGTATTTGTAATATTTATTTTAATAAAGTATAATTCATTTAAAAATTGAGCATGGCACATATACCTATACAGCTTTTATTATATTTTCTTAATTCTTATTCTTTATCTTGTTTATTTCATATCTTTTGACTTAGAGCTCCAAAAATAATCAAACAAGTTTGTAAAGTTTTATATAATAATTATTTATTATTATATATCATTTAAGTATACTTTTGTTTTGTTAAATCATGGATTTCGTCCATGGCTTAAATTGTCTCCGCAGTATCTATTATTTCCTTTTCTATCTTAGATATATCATATGTTTTGATTTATAGTTCCAAAAAGGGTGATTTCAATTTTTTTAATTACATTTAATAATTCTTTACATTTATATATCGTTTACTTTGTTTGCAATTGAGTATTTATTTTAACTATGAGCTTTATTAGCCTTGGAATACTTTATTTCATCTTATATAAATCATAACTTTTTATCCATGGCTCCAAATAGAGTGAAAACAACTCCCTTGGTTTTGTAATATTATTGTTTACAGTTATAGATTATGTAGGAATTATGTTGCTAAATTTTTATATGGAACATAGCCATAGTCCTGTATTGAACTTGATGGTGATTTCTCTTATTAGTGTTTAGGTTTATCTTTTTTTTACAGGTTGAAAATACAAGTGCTTAAAGATGATGATGCATGACATGCATCTGTTTTTTTTGAAATCTTGTTTGTCACTTTCTCATTCAAAATTATTATATTTGTTTAAGTAAGGTTTTGATGTTTCCATTTAGAAGGAAAAAGTTTCTTTCCCCCCAAAATTTCATCCTTTATTTCTTTTGTTTGTTTGATTTTTCACATTTGAAAATTTGGAAATTTTTGGGATGTGACATATGGTCAAATACCTTGTTTTGAACTTTTACTTTCTTCCACCCGTATCTTCATCAATACACATAAACTTAGGACAATAGAAGGTTTTCCCTCTGTGGAACATGTATTCATAGTTGGAAAAATCTAAGAAGAGGCGCCGCATGCGGCTCTCTACCGTGCAACGGTGCGCTAAGATTCGCGAAATGGATCGTGGCTCCACCACAGCCTTATCTCTTATCCTCTCACCCTACATACCTCCTCACCACACATTCTCGCGCACACAGAAATCGCCACAGGAGCGGCGACGCGCTGGAGAGGTGAGAGAGGAGGAGAACGCCGTCGCAGCCGAGCTCGAGGTGGGGAGGCTGCCGTCATGGCCGAACTCGAGGTGGGGAGGCCACCCTCGCGGCTGAAATCGAGGTGGGGAGGCCGCCATCACCACCAAACTCGAGGTAGGGAGGCCGCAGTCAACGAGCACGACTACCAGGCCGTCGAGGAGAGCGGGGAGAGATCCACCAGCTTGTCTCCAGCAAGCGAGGAGGAAGCGTCCCTCGCCATTGCAGGAAGGGATATGCCAGCGCATCTCCGGTGACTGCGAGGAGGAGGCGTCCCTCGCCACTTCAGGTAGGGATCCACCAGCGCATCTCCGACGATCTCGAGAAGGAGGCGGCCCTCGCCACAGCAGGGAGGGCTCCGCCAGCGCGTGTCTGGCAAGCTCGAGGAGGAGGCGTTCCACACCACCGCAGGGAAGGCTCTGAAAGTTCAACACCGACGAATGCGTGGAGGAGACATTCACAGGGCCTCCGCCGCAGAAGAGCAGCGCCATCGAGAAGGAATCTGGCAACTAGGCGTAATTAACCTGGCAGCTAGGCCTGATTAACTAGACAGCTAACTAATATGGCAATTAACAACAATTAGTTCGACAACTAGGCCTAACTAGTCTTATAATTAATAATCTGGCAACTATGAATAAGTAATCTGGCAACTATGAATAATTAAATCGGGCAGACAGTTAATCTGGCAACTAGGCATAATTAACTTGGCAGCTAGGCCTAATTAACTAGACAGCTAACTAATATGGCAATTAACAACAATTGGTCCAACAACTAGGCATAACTAGTCTTATAGTTAGTAATCCGGCAACTATGAATAATTAATCTGGCAATTAAGAAAATGATTGGCTTGACAGTACAGCTGTCCTGGAGGCCTAGGCGTCAGCTGTCTTTTAGGCCCAGACATGACTTGGTCCTAGAGGCTTCACTGCACGCGCGCTGTTTCTGGCACGTCGTTTTGTGCGCGTTGCTTTCGCGGGAGCTGGCAGCCGCCGCTCGGGACATAGCAACGTGCGACACCATGCATTAGCATAGTCCTTCATAGTTTTCTAAAAATACGCTACAAAGACTTGTTTATTCGCCACGATTCTGAATCATCAAAACCTCTAGAAACTCGAACATGCCACAACTCTTATGGTGTTGTTTCCACGAATCCCTAAATGTTCCTTTGTATTTCAATCGAGTGTTTGCTTATTTCAATCTTTAACTCTATATGATAATTATAACCCTAATAAGTGATGATATTAGACCATATGTATCTAATACAAAATGATTATGATATCTAGACATTTCAACACCTTGAATTTGTTCAATTATCATAATTTGTGAAACATCATTCAAAAGTCACTTTTTGCCAATACTTAACTAAATACTTTAGTCATATCGATCAAATCAAAGAGACTTTGTATTCCTGTTAATTCCGTATCCCACTTTGTTTTAAACTCATTTGAACAATTTATATCAATTCAAAACTTCTGTTTTGTTAAGTAAACACACCTATTCACTTAAGTCCACAATGAAATAATGATTTCTACTATTTGTTGAAAATACAATACATCACTATGTATAAAATTCAACATTTCATCGCATATCACTGTTTTACCGAAATACGGAGTTTTAGTCATTTCGTCAAACAAGGCATGGTTTTGCAAAGTCTCTAGATCAAGTATCCAAGACCCCAATTTTCATTTAAGTGAAAAATGCAATAACCACCTTGACTTAAACAATAGTGTCACTTCGTTATTAACATTTGGATATCTTTTAGCATTCTAATCCTTTATAAATGTTTAAACTATTATCATTAACATAGTGATGAGAATAACTTATTTATAATCATAATGTGACCATAAAGGTGTTACTCACGAGAACAGTACAAATGGATTGTAACTTATTCATATGAATAATCATCTCGCCAAAAGCAAGACACACAAACAAGGATTACAAATTTTATTCAAGTCCACTAATCCAAATGATAAACTTCGAGGGAAGGAGTGATGTCAGCCATCAACTAGTTTGCTTGCCGTCATCAAGCCACATTGCCTCAATTCGAGCAATTCTCAAGCATAGCTTCCTATATTTTTTCAAAAAATGGGACAAGTATCCAATACTTTGTAAACTACAACGAGTTTTTTCCAAGAATCACATTTATAACTTTTGTATATCTTACATATACCCTTTTCATCCATGACCTCCATTACAGTCAAGCCCTTCTGAGAGTTCTCAAATCTAATGCAAGATTGCTAAGTGTTTCTCCAAATATTCTATATTCATCCACCACGGAAGAAAACTCATCCAATGGCTCATACTTTATGTGCCTAGTTTTGCAAAATGCAAAATAGTAGTCCAACTCTTCATCGAATGGAGAATGACCCCTTTTAGATGATTTATGGAGAGAACACAAACTTTGTGGAGTCATTGGATTATCTCCTAAAGGTTATTATATGAAGAAGAGAAGATTGGCTTATTACGGGGATATCCCTTGGGCATGGGTATTAATCTACAAAGTTGGACCCTTTTGCTAAGTTCCATTTCAAGAAAAAAATTTCTCATGGTCGCACAAGACCTCAATGATATAGGTCATGATCTATTAAGATATTTACAAATAGATGATACGTCGGAAACGTATCTATAATTTTTTATGTTCCATGCTTGTTTAGTATCTACTTTGCTTTGCTTTGTCTATACTTTGAGGTGTTTTTATATGTTTTCTGGAACTAACCTATTAACAAGTTGCCACAGTGCCAGTTGCCTGTTTTCTTCTGTTTTTGGTTCCAGAAAGACAGAAAATCAATATCCTCGGAATTGGACGGGACAAAAGCCAAAGTCAATATTTTACCGTGGGCAACACGAAGTCTAAAGGAGAGACGGAGAGGCGCCACAGGGCGGCCACACCCCCCAGGCGCGACTAGGGTGGGCCCGCGCCTGGGCAGGGTGTGGGCACCCTGGGCACCCCCTGCCTCGCCTCTTCGCCTATAAGAGGCCCCCGATGCAAAAACCCTAGGCACCCGATCGAAACTCCACAAAACCATCTGTAGCCGCGGCCACCATCATCCCTAGATCGGGGAGGGGGATCTGAAGTTCTTCCCGGCACCCTACCGGAGGAGCAATCATCTCGGAGGCCTTCTTCTCCGGTATGAAGCGTGAGTAGTTCCACCTTGGAGTACAGGTCCATGTAGTAGCTAGATGGTTGTATCTCCTCCTTGTGCTTTCATGTATAGATCTTGTGAGGTCTGTTCATGATCAAGATATAATCTATTTGTAATCATGCATGTTGTGTTTGCGGGGATCCGATGGATATTGAGATTACTATGTCAGATTGATTAATGGTTTTGTCTATATGATTCTATCATGTTTGTGTTGTTTGTGATCTTGCATGCTCTCTGTTGTTAGTATCTATCTTGGCCAAGTAGTTTCTAGTGACTTCAAGAGGGGGTATTTATGCTCGATAGTGGGTTCATGCCTCTAGTTTCCAAGGGAAGTGATAGAAATCTCTTCGGTTGTAGATGTGTTGTTGCTACTAGGGAGAAAACAACGGTCTCTTGTTCATGGAACAAGTGGATTGTTTACCTTACACACTTTGCTTAAAACAGTTGTCTGCTGCTTGTAACTTAATACTAGAGGGGGTTCAAATGATAACCTGAAGGTGGACTTATAGTCATAGATGTAGTTGGATGGTGGTCTATGTATCTTTTTGTATTACCCAATCGAATCTCATAGGATCTTTTTGTCTAGTATTGCATTGTTATGCCGTGCTCAGTTTCTGTCAATTGCCCTGCTGTAATTTGTTTACCCTTCATGCCATGTTGTTTATCTAAGGAGAGCACCTCTAGTGAACTATGTACCCCGGTCCAATCTTTACCATTGATACATCTTCCAATGTTACTGTTTACTTGCTGCAAACCATCATCACCTTCCACACAATACAGTTAATCCTTTGTTACAGCAAACCGGTGAGCTTGACAACCTCACTGATTCGTTGGGGAAAAGTCTTGAGTTTGTGTTGTGCAGGTTTCCATGTTGCTTGCAACACCTTTGATACGTTTCCTTCCTCCTACTGGTTCGATAACCTCGGTTTCTTACTGAGCGAAAACTTGCTGCTGTGCTGCTTCATACCTTGCTCTTGGGGTTTCCAATGAAGCGCTCCTACATCAACCCAGCGCTCCATCAAGATTTTCTGGCGCCGTTGCCGGGGAGGCTAAGGACGTCTTCACAAGGGGAGTCCTCCACTTACTTTCTCTTTACTTTGTTTTTAGTTTTCTTAGTTTCTTTTGCTTGGTTTTGTTTGCCTCTTTTTATCAAAAAATCCAAAAAAATTAGTCTAGTTTGGTTTGCTTTCTCTATTCAAAAACACAAAAAAATTAGTTCCTACTCTAGTTGCCACCTTGCCCTAGCTCACCATGTTGTTCCCCAAATTCGCCCCAAAGGATCTTGCAATAGGTAGTGGATCTATAATTGGGAAAGATAATATTGAAGAATTCTTTAATCATGTTAGCAATCATGAGGATATTTAGGATAGATCTATAACAGAACTTTCTCCTAATTATGAAATTGTTGCAGCTTCTTTAGTTCACATGATGGAGGCTAGGTTTGCTAGCCTTAACCCCATGGTGCAATTTGTTCCTAAAACTAAAAGAAGAAAAGAATGCTAAAAAGGGAGAATTCATTCTTGAAACTTTACTAAAAGAGTTCAATGATGTTGCTAGGGAAGCCAAAAAGGTCTTTGAGCACTTCACTATGCTAGGCTCATGTGTAGATGTTGTGGGTACTTCAGATAAAACCAAACCTAGAGAAGAATTCAAGATACCCATACCCTTTAAGCTTGTTGGAATGCATGAGGCCTTTGAAAAGAATTTTGATTGGATTTGTCCTGAAAATCTTTTTTGGTGAAAGTAGTAAACCGAAGAGGGATGAGAAGGGATCCTCCAAAACTCATTTGGATGAGATACCTTTCATAGTTGAAGACTTTGCAAGTATTGATGTTAATGCTTGCTCATTTGAAAATACTTGATTTCTTGCTTCTTGTGCCTAACTTAAAGGCGTTAAAGAAAAGTGTTGGAGATATGCCCTAGAGGCAATGATAAAAGTGGTTATTATTATATCTTTGTGTTTATGATAAATGTTTACATTCATGCTACAATAGTATTAACCAGAAACATTAATACTTGTGTGATTTGTATATTAAATTAGAGTCCCTAGTAAATCCTCTTTGTAATACTAGCTTGTTGGTTAATAGATGATCGTGGTTTCCCAATCATGAACATTGAGATGTTATTAACAACAAGATCATATCATTAGGATAATGGTGTGATGGACATACTCCTATATATAAGCGTAGCATAAAGATCGAGTCATTTCAATAGTTCGTTTGCTATAAGCTTTCTGATACATAGTAACCTAATTCCTTCGACCATGATATCATGATAATCATCATCAATGGAAGGATGCTTTGATGACATCAAATACCACACCGTAACTGGGTGGCTATAAAGGTGGCATTGAGTGTTCGGAAAGTATGTGTTGAGGCACATGGATCAAGAGTGGGATTTGTCCATCCATATGACAGATAGATATACTCTGGGCCCTCTCGGTGGAATGTCATCCAATTGGCTTGCAAGCATGTGACTAGCTCACAAGGGATCACATTTCACGGGAACGAGAAAATAGTACTTATCGGTAATGAGGTTGAACTAGGTATGCAGAGATACCGACGATCAAACCTCGGATAAGTAAACTATCGTGAGTGGTATCTTATGTAAGTGGTTCATTCGAACGCAAAGTAATCGTAGAAATATGTGGGAGCCATTTGAATTTCCAGATTCCTCTATTGGTTATTGATCGAAGAAGTGTCTCGGTCATGTCCGCGTAATTCACGAACCGTAGGGAGACACACTTAAGGATTCGATGTAGTTTAGTAGATATGGAATGTAAGTAGGGAGACCGAATGTTGTTCGGAGTCTCGGATGGGATCCGGGATATCACGAGGAGATCCGGAATGGTCCGGAGAATAGGATTCATATAAGGAAAGTCCAATTCTGGAGTTCGGGAATGATTCTGATGATTTCATCGGAGAGGTTCTAGAAGGGTCTAGAAGGTTCATCGGACCAAAAGGGGAAGGGTACATGAATGTGTCATGAATAAGTGGAATGATTGAATCATGTCCTAGGTCACTTGGTTGGGAATTATCAAGAAAGAAATCAAGCTCCAAATTGAAAGTCAAAAGGCAAGTTTGAAAAGTCAAACTGGGACAATGTATACTGGTGGAGGAAGGAAATAATCTTTCTTTCCCTCCACCACAAGCCAACAAGGAGAGAGAGTTGGGGAAGGATTCAAACTCCCCTCTCCCAAGCTGCCCTCCCTCTCATAAATATAGGGGAGGGGGTGCCCCAATGCCACACAACACCAGCCCCTCCCCACCTAGCCGCCGTCGCCCACCAGCGCCGCCGCCGCTCGCTGTCGCCGGCTCGCTGTCGTCGCCCTAGCCGCCGCCGGACACACCTCCTACTCTCCGGCCCTCTAACCCTAGATCGCCGGAAACCCTAGATCCACCATAACCTGCTCCGCTTAGGCGAAGCCCTGCAGGATTTTCCCTCTACTTCCGACACCATGTCGTCGTGTTGTCGGAATCACGAGGGGAGAACTACAACCTCCGCTGCCTGCTGGAACAAGGGAGAGGAAGGTCTTCATCGAGTACCGAACGTGTGACCGACTGCGAAGCGCTGCTAGAACGCAGCGCCGGAAGGATCGTCTACGTGATCTTGAGATCGGCAAGTGCACGACTACATCACCCACAAGAATCTGCTCTCGTTAACCGCTTTGGAATCTTCGAGGGTGAGTACTCTAATCGACTCGTTGCTACAATCTAGTAGATATATCTTGGCTTGTTTGTGTGCATGAGGTAGAATTTTTTTGTTTTCCATGCTACGAACCCCTACAGTGGTATCAGAGCCGTGTCTATATGTAGATCTGTTGCACGAGTAGAACACAATGGTCATTGTGGGCGTTGATGCTTTTGTTGTCGATTGCTTCTTGTGTACTTTGCATCTTGCGGGATGGTGGGATGAAGCGGCCCGGGATAACCTTACATGGCATCGTTCATGAGACTTGCTCCACGCTTGCGATGCAACTCGTATTGCATAAGTGGCTTTGTGGGTGCCTATTTCTCCCAACATAGTTAAGGTTCAATTTACAACGGGTGATTGACAATACTAGTATCAACGTTGTGGTTCTTGTTCATAAGTTAGAACGACACTTATTGAAAGCCACAAACCACGTAAAACATGCAAAGAAAATTAGAGGCGTCTAACTTTGTTTTGCAGGGGTGTGCAGTGATGTGATATGTCCATGATTGTGGTTATATATGATGTATGCAATGTTCCTTATTGTAAGTCAGCAACCGGCAGGAGCCATATGGTTGTCTTTTAGTTTCGTCTATACCTGCGTGTCTATTATTCAAAGTAGTTGTAATAGTTGATGCTGGTGGACGATAACCATGGAGCGATGCCATTGACCTTGACGCAATGCCGATGATGATGGAGATCATGTTCGTGCTTGAAGATGGAGATCGGAAGCACAAGAAGAAAGGCCATATCATATCACATATTATGAATTGCATGTGATGTTAATACTTTTAGGCATCTTGTATTGCTTAGTTCGCGACGGTAGCATTATAAGATGATCCCTCTCACAAAATCAAGTTATAAAGTGTTCGTCCTTAGTAGGCATCGTTGCTAAAGCTCGTTGTTTCGAAGCACCACGTGATGATCGGGTGTGTTAGATTCTGCGAGTGTATACAACGGGAGAAAGCCAGATTTGCTCATGCGGAAGCTAAGGTTTGATCTTGACGAGCCTAGCATGTACAGACATGGTCTCAGAACACGGATCACCGAAAGGTAAATAATGAGTCATATAGTAGATATGATGAACATGTTGATTGTTCGCCATTGAAACTACATCATCTCTCGTGATGATCGGTTTTAATGTGGTGGATTTGGTTCGTGTGATCACTAAAACAATGTGAGGGATATTGTTTTGAGTGGGAGTTCACCTAGATTAATTTAACTATTAATTAGAACACAATTTTTCATAAAATTAGTCTAAACTATTGCAAATATATTGTAGATCAATGGCGGCCCCTACCATCAATTTTAATTCGTTCCTAGAGATTCTCGGACTTAAACAAGTAACCGTCTCGCAATAACATGATCTGGATATAATGTTCATGCTCAACGCAGGCACCAGATAACAATTATTTAAGTATAAAACTAACCCCGATGGTAGATGAAGAGGTAGCGTGCCGACCGCGATCACATCAACCTTTGATCCATTTCCAACACGCATCGTCACCTCATTCTTCGCTAGTTTCCGTCTATTCTGCAGCACCTGTTTCGAGTTACAAATATGAGCAACCGAACCAGTATCAAATACCCAGGCACTACTACGACTACTAGTGAGATACACATCAATAACATGTATATCGAATATACCTTTCTTCTTGATGTTTTCGTTCTTCAAATCCGCCAAGTACTTAGGGCAATTCCGCTTCTAGTGACCTTCTCCCTTGCAGTAAAAGCACTCAGTATCAGGCTTAGGCCCAGCCTTGGTCTTCTTCGCCGGCGCGGTAACTTTCTTACCACCCTTCTTGAATTTTCCCTTTTCTTAGACTTGCCTTGATTCTTGAATTTGGTGGTCTTATTGATCATCAACACTTGGTGCTCTTTCTTGATCTCCACTTCTGCAGACTTTAACATGGAGAAGAGTTCGGGCAACGACTTGTCCATGTTTTTCATATTTTAGTTCATCACAAAGTTCTTGTAACTTGGTGGTAGTGATTGGAGGACACGGTGAATCCCCAAAGTGTTAGGAGTCACTATACCCAAGCTTTGGAGCTTACTTGCGTGCCCAGACATCTTAAGCACATGCTCACTAACTGAGCTGCCCTCTTCCATCTTGCAGTTAAAGAACTTTTCAGAAGCCTCATAACTCTCAACTGCCGCGTGAGCCTCAAATATCATTTTGAGTTCACAGACAATATCATGTGGGTCATGGTTCTCAAACCTTTTTTGAAGCTACGATTCCAAACCATACAAGAACATTCTTTAGTGATTCTTCCGAGCGAGGAAAACATTCTTTACCTCATCGGTAGCATCGGCTGCAGGTGGGTCACCCAGCGGTGCATCCAGCACATATGTCAAATTACCAGCATTGAGGACAATCCTCAAGTTGCAGAACCAATCCGCAAAGTTGCTTCCATTGTTTTTCAACTTTTCTTTAATGGTTGTTTTATGCACATGCACCTTTGATAGATGGTTTATTCTTATTGAATCTCGATTGTAGTAATACACATATTAATAACATTGAAGCTAAACGTTTGACCTATATGTGGCAGTGTCGTCTTGGTCACATTGGTGTGAAGCATATGAAGAAACTCCATTCTGATGGACTTCTTGAATCACTTGATTTCGAATCACTTGAAAGATGCGAAGCATGTCTGATGGGTAAAATGACTAAGACTCCATTTTATGGTATGATGGAGCGAGCTACGGACTTAATGGAAATCATACATACTGATGTGTGTGTGGCCCAATGAGTGTAGCATCGCGCGGTGGTTATCGTTATGTTCTTACTTTCATAGATGACTTGAGTAGATATGGGTATATCTATTTCATGAAACATAAGTCCGAAACTTTTGAGAAGTTTAAGGAATTTCAAAGTGAAGTAGAGAATCAACGTAATAAGAAGATTAAGTTTCTACTATCTAATCGTGGAGGTGAATATCTAAGTTACGATTTTGGCGAGAATTTGAAGAAATGCGGAATACTTTCACAATTTATCCCGTCGGGAACACCACAACGTAATGGTGTGTCCGAACATCATAATCAAACTCTCTTAGATATGTTTCGTTCTATGATGTCACTTACAGATTTACCGCCATCGTTTTGGGGTTATGCATTAGAAACAGCCGCATTCACTTTAAATAGGGCACCATCTAAATCCGTTGAAACGACACCATATGAATTCTGGTTTGGGAAGAAACCAAAATTGTCGTTCCTTAATGTTTGGGGTTGCGAAGCTTATGTAAAGAAGTTACAGCCCGGCAAGCTTGAACCCAAAGCGAAAAAATGTGTCTTCATAGGATACCCAAAGGAAACTATTGGGTATACCTTCTATCATAGATCCGAGGGCAAAATCTTTGTTGCCAAGAATGGATCCTTTCTATAGAAGGAGTTTCTCTCGAAAGAAGTGACTGGAAGGAAAGTAGAACTCGATGATGTTGTTGAACCTTCTCTTGGATTTGAGAGTAGCGCAACACCGTAAGTAGTTCCTATGGCGCCTACAACAATAAGTGAGGAAGCTAATGATGTTGATCATGAAACTTCTGTTGAAGTTACTACAGAACCTCGCAGGTCAACGAAAACTCGTACCACTCCTAATTGGTATGATCCCGTTATGACTGTCATGTTGGTGGACAACACCGATGACCCAGCGACATATGAGGAAGCGATGATGAGCCCAGATTCCAATAAATGGCAAGAAGCCATGAAATCCGAGATTGAATCCATGTACGAAAACCAAGTATGGACTTTGGTGGACTTATCGTATGGCCGGAAGGCTGTCGAGAACAAATGGTTTTTCAAGAAGAAAACAGATGCTGATGGTAATGTTACTGTCTATAAATCTCGACTTGTCACAAAAGGGTTTCGACAAATTCAAGGAGTTGACTATGATGAGACTTTCTCACCAGTAGCAAAGCTAAAGTCTGTGAGGATTCTGTTAGCAATCGTTGCATATTATGCTTATGAGATATGTCAGATGGATGTCAAAATGGCGTTCCTCAATGGAGATATTGATGAAGAGTTGTATATGGTACAACCCAAAGGTTTTGTCGATCCTAACGATGCTAACAAGGTATGCAAACTTCAACGGTCCATTTATGGATTGAAGCAAGCATCCCGAAGTTGGAAACAACATTGTGATAAGGTAATCAAAAGTTTTGGTTTTATACAAACTTATGGAGAAGCTTGTATTTACAAGAAAGTGAGTGGGAGCTCTATAGAATTCCTAGTACTATATGTGGATGACATATTGTTGATTGGGAATGATGTAGACCTTCTTAATAGTGTCAAGGATTATTTGAATAATAGTTTTTCAATGAAAGATCTTGGCAAAGCAGCTTACATATTAGGTATAAAGATTTATAAAGACAGATCAAGACGCCTAATATCATTGTCACAGAGTACATATTTGGACAAAGTTCTAAAGAGGTTTGTAATGGAAGATAGCAAGAAAGGGTTCTTGCCCATGTTGCCCAATACGACCTTGAGTAAAACTCAAAGTCCTGCTACGACATAAGATAGAGAAAGGATGAGTAAGACCCCCTATGCCTCAGCCAGAGGTGTTCGGTATATTACCATGTAATCTTGATTAGTTGACTCTACCGCAAGTGGGAGACTGTTGGAGATATGCCCTAGAGGCAATAATAAAAGTGGTTATTATTATATCTTTGTGTTTATGATAAATGTTTACATTCATGCTATAATAGTATTAACTGGAAACATTAATACTTGTGTGATTTGTAAAGTAAATTAGAGTCCCTGGTAAATCCTCTTTGTAATACTAGTTTGTTGGTTAATAGATGATCGTGGTTTCCCGATCATGAACATTGAGATGTTATCACTACTAGAAAAACCATCTTCGGTTCGACGTGAACAAGGCCAGCAGTCCCGGCTTGGCACAGCCCGCGACTAGTGGGAGTACTAGTCCCGGACCGTGAGGCCTCTAACGGCTAGAAACGGCCGTAGTCACTAGTCCCGGGCCGGAGCAGATCTTTAGTCCCGGTCCGTAATACGAACCGGGACTAATGACCTGGAGCAGGCCAGCTGGTCTTTTCGTGGACTATTAGTCCCGGGTCGTATCACGGCCCGGGACTAGTTGTCCACCACTATATATTCTGCTTCGTGTCCTGCTGCCCTAAAGCATATGGTGGCCATTTTTCTCAAAGAAGCAAGAGAGTTCATGCCATTTTTTTTCTCAAGATTTGTCAAGATTTAGTTTGCAACACCTAAATCCAAATCTTTAAAAGGTTAGAACTTCATTCTTTCATCTCTTATTGCTACTTTAGCTCTATAATGCTCTAGAAGTATAGAGATATGGATCAATGCATGCATGCTCTAGAAGTAGCTAGAAGGATTTTGATATATATGTGTAACAATTTTGATTAGGCACATAGTTACTGAAAATTGAAATGTGTAATTTTAGAGTTTTAGAGCTTAGAATGGAATGAGGTTTTCACTGATAGAACAATAATAAAAAACTCCACATTTATCATGTTGATTGTTTTCTCCAATTCACAAATTGGTGCATGTAAATTTTTCAAAATTCAAAATTAATGCTCTAGAAGCTCTCAATATAACTTGTAATAATTTTATCATGTTGTGTAATGGTTTTTGATATACTTTTACTATAATGCAGATGGTCCGGGAATGGATGTACGGTACTGACCGACGCTCTGGCGAGTTCATTAATGGTGTGCATGAATTCATCCGTGTTGCTGATGCAAACAAGCACAATGGTTTTATATTCTGTCCATGTAATGGATGTAGGAATCAGAAGGATTACTCTGACGCAAAAACCCTTCACAACCACATGTTGAATTCCGGCTTCATGCCCAGTTATAATTGTTGGACCAAGCACGGAGAGAGAGGGGTTATAATGGAAGACAATGAAGAAGAGGAGGAGGATGACAGCTATCATGGTTTCCCTGAGTATGGAGATACTTCCATGGGGGATGCTGAAGGGGAGGATGAAGAAGAGACACATGATGAACCCGCTGATGATCTTGATCGGACCATTGCCGATGAATGAAGAGATTGTGAAACTGAATAGGATAGGGAGAAGTTCAATCACATGTTAGAGGATCACAAAAGTTTGTTGTACCCAAATTGCGAAAATGGTCTGAAAAAGCTGGGCAACACACTGTAATTGCTGCGATGGAAGGCTGAGTTGAAGGGAATATGCCCGAGAGGAAATAATAAATTGGTTATTATCGTATTCCTTATTTATGATAAATGTTTATTTTACATGCTATAATTGTATTAATATGGAAACATTAATACATGTGTGTTTAATAAACAAAAGGAAGTTCCTAGTTATGCCTCTCTTATAAACTAGCTCGTTGATTAACAAGATGATCAAGGTTTCCTGATCATGGACATTGGATGTTGTTAATAATGAGATCACAACATTAGTATGTGATGAACATTCATCCGAAGTATAGCATTACGATCAAAGTCATTGAGTTTATATTGCTATAACAACTTACGAAGTGATCCTAATCCTTAGACCATGAGATCATGTCAATCACTAACACTGGAAGAGTTTCTTGATAACATCAAACGTCACACCATAACTGGGTGATTATAAAGATGGATTCAGAACTAATAAAGTGTTATGTTGAGGCCCATGGATCGAGAGTAGAATTTGTTCATCCCGATGACGGATAGATATGCTCTGGGCCCTCTCGGTGATATCACATTGATTAGCTTGCAAGCAAGTGATTTGATCACTAGAATGTTATATCACGGGAACGAGAAAAGAGTACATGTCAGTAACGATATCAAACTAGGTATGGAGATACCGATGATCGAATCTCAGACATGTAATATATCACGAAACAAAAGGATTAAGATACTAGCGTAAAAGGTTCCGTCGATCACAAGAAAGTCATCATTAAATGTGTGGGAGTCAGTATGGGTCTCCAGATCCCGCTTCTGATTATTGATCTGAGAGGGGTATCAATCATGTCCGCATTATTCGCGAACCGTAGGGTGACACACTTAATAGACACCGACATCCATTTGTAGCAAAAGTTTCATGCCGAAAAGAATAACAAGCGCAGGAATTTATTTCACTAGATACCGAAACGGGTTTTCGGGTGAAATTGCAGAAAGTGTTTCTGCATGTGAAATGAAATACTAGCAAGGGGTTATATGTGAATGTTTGTCATTAAAGTAATTGACAAAATTCTGAATAAATAAAAGGAGTTTTATTTAATGAGAGTTTGCATTAAATTTGGTGGAAATTTAATGGGAATTTGAGTGGGTTTTTGAGTGGAGGGAATTGAAAGGCATTTGAGTGAGTGGAGTGTCCACCCACATGAATGTGGAAGAGGTGGAGGCAGCCCCATGGCTGGTCGCATGGCCCCTTGGGTGCCCCCCTCTCCCTATAAAAGGATCCCCCTCCCTCTCTCTCACTCACACCTCCTCGTGAAGGATCTCTCTCCCCCTCTAGAATTTATCCCCCATGGTCTCGGACTAGCGAGATACATGTTCCTGGTGGCTATTCGGCAAGAAAGAGTTGTGCTTCCACTGCATCGCTGGAGATAGGAGGCGGAGGTTGCTCGGTGCCTCGAACGTGTGTGCGAGCACGGATGTGCTGCTGTTTTGCGGCGCTAGGACTTCCTCTCGATCTTGAGATCGGCAAGAGATCGTCTACATCAACCACGAGTTTGGACTCATTAATCTTTGTCGGTCTTCAAGGGTATGTTCTCTACGGATATACATCCGCCCGTTGTTTGTATCTAGTAGATAGATCTTGGTACATAGTTGTTCCCATCGTAGGAAATTTTTTGTTTTCTATGTTGCGAACCCTACAATGGTATCAGAGCCGGATCTATGTGTAGATACTTTGCACGGGTAGTACACATATGAGTATGTGGTCGATGATGATCATTTTATTGCTTCTTAGTTGTACTTTGGATATTGGTGGCATAGTGGGATGAAGCGGCCCGGACAAACTTTACATGTCCTCGCACATGAGACCTGTTCCACGCTTGACATGCAACTAGTTTTGCATAAGTGGCTAGCGGGTGTCTGTCTCTCCTACTATAGTCAATATCTAATTTGCAACGAGTTGTCAACAATTTGGTTATCCTCGTTGTGGTTCATGTTCGTAGGTAAGAACGGTTCTATCTTTGAAAGCCCTAAGCCACGTAAAACTTGCAATGGATAAATTAGAGGCATCTAGTTTAGATTGTTGCTGGGCTAGTGTTATGATATGGTGATGTTGTAAGTAGAAGTATGAGATGATACTCTTACAACACACATAGCGTGTAAGTTCCATAGACCTTGGCCTTACACATAAAGGTATGGTAGAGATCATACCACGGTGCACGTGATGGAGATCATATGCGGGAACCATATCATTTCACTTATAAACATGTGATGTTTTGATTGCATCTTATATTGCTTGTTTGGCGTTTTATTAGCATAATAAGATGATCCCTCATTTAGATATCAAGATAAGAATGTGTTCTTCCTTAAGTATGCACCGACAATGTTTCGTCGCTTCAAGACATCACGTGATGATCGGGTGTACTTGAATCCACGAGCATATCTCGGGTGTAAGACAGTTACACACGCGAATACTAAGGTTCTTACTTGGCGAGCCTAGCATGTACAGACATGGCCTCGGAACACGGACCGAAAGGTTAAGCATGAGTCATATGTTTTGATATGATGACCATATGGATCCTCGCCTTTGAAGCTACACCGACTCACGTGATGATCGGACTTGGTGTAGTGGATTTGGTTCATGTAATCACCAAAAAGACACGAGGGATGTCGTTTTTGAGTGGGAGTTAATTTCTAATTTGGATTATTAGAACTCAATTTATCATAAATTAAATCAAAGTGAATTTGCATAATTTGTTGTAGTCATTGGCATTCGTTCACCACCTTATGCATAGTTGTAATTGAGATAATAGAACTATAGAATTCTGGATATATACTTTACGAACTGGTATCCTATTGTGTTGAGTGTCAATCTAAAGTTTAAAGTCATATTGCAAACTTTCAGCAAACTCTATTTACTCCGTGAAATTTAATAGTTGGTATTAAATCGAGAGTAACAATTCCAGTGTTAGTATCTTAAGTATCATGTTTGCCTCCACGATTCTTGATTGTTTTAATATCAAGTTTATCTAGGAGCTGAAAGAATTGTTTCAGAAACCATCATGTGTGGCAGATATAACGATATCTGAAACAATGTTTTGGTTGCAATATGATAGAGTATAATATATGTTCTCATATTGGATGAGAATTTACGAAGGTTGGAGATGCTAGACATCCTAATCATCCAAAAGGGTTTTGGAAAGTAATGTTATACTCACGATTCGCCTTTATAAGCTATAGTAGCTTGATCATGAAAGTCGTCATGATAAGGATGAATAGAAGATGTATGTAAAGTTTTTACTACACTAAAAGATTACTAAAGAATGGATTTTGAAAGAATGCCGATCATTTTGATGATGGTGATCTACTTCAAAGTGCAAGTCCAAAGGTATTATTATTTGAATATACACGCTTTGGACTATGTGTCATGTATATGGTGCCACTTTTGATGTTGATAGATTCTTTTTAAAAGGAAAAGGAAATGCTGAAAGAGAATCTATAAAATATATTTGGCAGAAAAGAAAAGATTAGAAATATCCAATTTAGGTATATGGATGATATACATGTTATGGTTGTATTCTTTGCTTGTTAAACAATGTGGTTCTTAGGTATTGGATACCAAATTGGTTGGTATGAAATTTCATACGGAACGACACAATTCATGAACCACAATGGCCTAAGTAACTAGCAAGGGAATATGTGATGATGTTCATCGAAAACAAACAAAACCGTTGTTTGTATTTCTCGTTGACATCAAAGCTTGACTTCAAGATTTGTTTTAATAATTGTTATTTGAATCAGGTATTATGAGAACAAAGGTTGTTCAAATAATTACCGTATTCCATATAAGATGGATGATTTACAAATCTAGTTGGAGAAATCACATCCATAAAACCTAATGCTAAAATGTCGCAAGACAAATGATTGAAAGATCACTTACGAAGTGACATCACTATTTAAATTATATTGGAAAGAAAACATGAAGAATCTCCATATTCATGGATTTTTGGAGTCTTTGATTTGATCAAGTGACGCTTGTGAGACTTTCCTCGGGATAACTGAAACTTCGTTCAAAGGCCAAAGAAGAACGAACGACTAAATATTGGAATTTATACATATCGATGTATGTAGTCCATTATGTATAGTCGTAAGTGATGGATTTCAACTTCATATGTTTTCTCCGGAAATTTGAGTGAATGTTCACTTAATGAGAAAGAAGTATGAAATATTTGAAAACGTTCAAAGACTTTCAAGATGAAGTTGAAAATCATTGTGACAAGAAAATAAATGGTTTATGATTTATCATAAGGGATTTATTTGAGTTACAAGTGTAACAAGAAAAATAAATGAATTATGATTTTATCATAAAGGGATTTATTTGAGTTGCAAGTTTAGCAAAACACCTAGATTTACATCTCCCAAAACACCATAGGAGTATGGAGTGTTTGAGATTTGTAATAAAACCTTGTTTAACATGGTTGGATCAAAGGTGTTATTTATAAAACTGCCATTATGTTTTAAAAGATTAAAAGCTTTAGAGACTACCGATTTTTCACTGAAAAGAGCTCCATCTAGATCTGTTGAAATGACACCATGGAAGTTATGGTTTGGGGTAAAACCTAAATTGTCATTTCTTAAATTTTGGTATGCTAAACATAAGTAAGATGTTTACAACCGAAGTCAGATGAGCATGTCTTTGTAGGTTATTTTGAATAACAATTGGTTATTCCTCCATAACACTAAGGACAAAAGGGTTTGTCGCTTGAAACATGAAGTTTCTTGAAGAAGGAATTTTTCATAAATGTTAAGTGGGAGGACAATAGAACTTTGATAAGGTTAACGAACCTTAGCTAAATGTGCTGAGTTGCGCAGCGCCGGAAATGGTTCCGGAGGCTTCCATAATGCTCATAGCTTATGTGCCTCAAAGGTTGTGGTCACGGAGATCTAAGTTCTTATTGAACCAAGTCGGTCGGATAAACAAATCAAATGCTGAGATTTGAGAGTAAATCATTATTGTTTGACAATGATGAACCGACTACATACAAAGAAGCGATGATGGGCCCTGACTCCGTCAAATGGCTTGAAGCCATAAAATCCATGATAGTTACATACACGAGAAATCAAGTTTTGAACTTGGAAGACCCTCCGGAAAGGTGTAAAAACCTATCGGTCGTATTTGGATCTATAAAGAAACAGACATGGATGTTTCATATATATGAAATAGTCGACATGTCGGTAAAGTATTTATGACAATGTTCAAGGAGTTGACTATGACAAGATTTGATCTTTCATAGCGATATTTAGTCTGGATGGATTAAAGTAGCAACCACTACATATAATTTGGTATATGGTAGATGAATAAACAAAACAAAGTTCTTTTAATAGAATGGTTACCTAGGACGTGTACATGACACGATCCAAAGGGTTTTGTTAATTCAAAGGATGCTAAAAGTGGCATGCAAACTTCAATGGTTGAAGTAAGCATCATGGAGTTGGAATCTTCACCATGATGAAAAAGGAGTTTTTCATCAGGAGACGATGAAGATGCTTGCATTTGCAAGAAATTAAGTGGGAGCGCTAAGACATATTTCTAATACATTATGTGGAGGACATCTTGTTGATTAGAAATGATGTATCTTTTATTGACAAAGGTTAAGAATTTCATTTCGATGAAAAAATTAGGCAAAACCCGAATATTTAGCATGAATGTCTATAGTGGATAGACTGTGATGCTAATATGGTTGTGCCAAACGTACATATATGAGATATTGAAGGAGTTCAATATAGAAACGACAAGAAACGGTTCTTGTTGCATGGAAAGGAATTGAATCAAGATTCAAGTGTATCAACACTTGATAAGTGAAACAAGATTCAAGTGCTTTGACACTTGATGAGTGAAATCACGAGAATGTTTTGATCAATCATACCATGATATGTACACATCCAGATATGTCCTATGCTCTAAGTGTTATGAGCATATACCAGAATGAATCATAAAATGATCATTGGACGATAGTGAGGATATTCTTATGATCTTTTTGAAAGAACTAAGAATATATTTGTGTAGAGGTGACAAACAATTACAAATAGTTCATTGTAAAGCGTTACATTGATACTAGTTTTGTCTACAAATTAAGTTTATCTCAATTTAAACTATGGGTGGCACAATGTAATGGAAAGGAGATTCCATGATGGATTTGGATGAAATCCATAGTTAAGACATTATGACGAATACTACAACAAAAAGGCTAAGTATATGACTGCTATAGTAGCAGCAAAGGAGGGAATTTGTGTCAAGTAGTTTGTCATCAAACTAAGGTGTGGTTCTCAACGGGCTAACACTAAAGATATATTATACGACAATAGTGATGCGTGATGCGTGAAGATGCAAAGACATGCAAATACACATGGACCTGAAAGCGTCAGATCCGTAGATTATGTTAACCACTTGCAGTTGCGTATATGGAACACCAGTAAGCCATAGGTGTTCAATACACAAAGTTTTCAAACTAGATTATTGTCTCTAGTGCAAGTGGGAGACTGAAGGGAATATGCCCGAGAGGCAATAATAAAGTGGTTATTATCGTATTCCTTATTTATGATAAATGTTTATTTTACATGCTATAATTGTATTAATATGGAAACGTTAATACATGTGTGTTTAATAAACAAAAGGAAGTTCCTAGTTATGCCTCTCTTATAAACTAGCTCGTTGATTAACAAGATGATCAAGGTTTCCTGATCATGGACATTGGATGTTGTTAATAATGAGGTCACAACATTAGTGTAAGAGTAAAATGCACCGGAGGTCCTAAAAGTTTGGACGAAACCATATGCAGGTCCTAAAAATTTCAATTTGTGTACTAAGGTCCTAAATCTGAGTTAGTTGTGCACTGCAGGTCCTAATTCTCGGTTAGTTGTGCACTGCAGGTCCTAATTCTCTGCTATAGCCCCGACTATAGTACACATGGATCTGAGAATTAGGACCTGCACTGCACAAGTTGAAACTTTTAGGACCTGCATACAGTTCGGTCCAAACTTTTGGGACCTCCGGTGTATTTTACTCTTAGTGTAATGATGTGATGAACATTCATCCGAAGTATAGCATTACGATCAAAGTCATTGAGTTTATATTTCTATAACAACTTACGAAGTGATCCTAATCCTTAGACCATGAGATCATGTCAATCACTAACACTGGAAGAGTTTCTTGATAACATCAAACATCACATCGTAACTGGGTGATTATAAAGATGGATTCAGAACTAATAAAGTGTTATGTTGAGGCCCATGGATCGAGAGTGCAATTTGTTCATCCCGATGACGGATAGATATGCTTTGGGCCCTCTCGGTGATATCACATTGATTAGCTTGCAAGCAAGTGATTTGATCACTAGAATGTTATATCACGGGAACGAGAAAAGAGTACATGTCAGTAACGAGATAAAACTAGGTATGGAGATACCGATGATCGAATCTCGGACATGTAATATATCGCGAAACAAAAGGATTAAGATACTAGCGTAAAAGGTTCCGTCGATCACAAGAAAGTCATCGTTGAATGTGTGGGAGTCGGTATGGGTCTCCAGATCCCGCTTCTGATTATTGATCTGAGAGGGGTCTCGATCATGTCCGCATTATTCGTGAACCGTAGGGTGACACACTTAAGAGACACCGACATCCATTTGGAGCAAAAGTTTCATGCCGAAAAGAATAACAAGAGCAGGAATTTATTTCACTAGATACCGAAACGGGTTTTCGGGTGAAATTGCAGAAAGTGTTTCTGCATGTGGATTGAAATACTAGCAAGGGGTTATATGTGAATGTTTGTCATTAAAGTAATTGACAAAATTCTGAATAAATAAAAGGAGTTTTATTTAATGAGAGTTTTCATTAAATTTGGTGGAAATTTAATGGGAATTTGAGTGGGTTTTTGAGTGGAGGGAATTGAAAGGCATTTGAGTGAGTGGAGTGTCCACCCACATGAATGTGGAAGAGGTGGGGGAAGCCCCATGGCTGGGCGCATGGCCCCTTGGGTGCCCCCCTCTCCCTATAAAAGGAGCCCCCTCCCTCTCTCTCACTCACACCTCCTCGTGAAGGATCTCTCTCCCCCTCTAGAATTTATCCCCCATGGTCTCGGACTAGTGAGATACATGTTCCCGGTGGCTATTCGGCAAGAAAGAGTTGTGCTTCCGCTGCATCGCTGGAGAGAGGAGGCGGAGGTTGCTCGGTGCCTCGAACGTGTGTGCGAGCACGGATGCGCTGCTGTTTTGCGGCGCTAGGACTTCCTCTCGATATTGAGATCGGCAAGAGATCGTCTACATCAACCACGAGTTTGGACTCATTAAGCTTTGTCGGTCTTCAAGGGTATGTTCTCTACGGATATACATCCGCCCGTTGTTTGTATCTAGTAGATAGATCTTGGTACATAGTTGTTCCCATCGTAGGAAATTTTTTGTTTTCTATGTTGCGAACCCTACATGAGTGTGCTATACCTGACTCCTCATTTGAAAAGTTGCTGAAAATGATGAAGAATATGCTTCCAAAAGATAACGTATTGCCCGCCAGTACGTACGAAGCAAAAAAGGTTGTCTGCCCTCTAGGTTAGAGGTTCAGAAGATACATGCATGCCCTACTGACTGCAACCTCTACCATGGTGAGGAGTATGAGAATTTTGATGCATGCCCGGTATGCACTTCACTTCGGTATAAGATTAGACGAGATGACCCTAGTGACGTTGAGGGCGATCCCCCCCGGAAGAGGGTTCCTGCCAAGGTGATGGGTATGCTCCTATAAATACCATGGTTGAAACGCTTATTCAGAAAGAAAGAGCACGCCAAGTTGTTGCGATGGCATAAAGAGGAACGTAAGTCAGACGGGATGTTGAGACACCCCACTGATGGGTCGCAATGGAGAAAAATTGATAGAAAGTACCCGGACTTTGCAGATGACGCAAGGAGTTTAAGGTTTGGTCTAAGTACATATGGCATGAATCCCTTTGGGGAGCAGAGCTCCAGTCACAGAACCTGGCCCGTGACTCTATGCATCTATAACCTTCCTCCTTGGTTGTGCATGAAGCAGAAGTTCATTATGATGCCAGTGTTGATCCAAGGTCCGAAGCAACCTGGCAACGACATTGATGTGTACCTAAGGCCATTAGTGGAAGAACTTTTACAGTTGTGGCACGAAACGGGATACGCGTGTGGGATGAGCACAAGAAGGAAGAATTTAACCTCCGAGCATTGCTTTTCGTAACAATCAATGATTGGCCTGCTCTTAGTAACCTTTCAGGACAGTCAAACAAGGGATACAATGCATGCACACACTGTTTAGATGAGACTGAAAGTATATATTTGGAACATTGTAAGAAGAATGTATACAATGAGCATCGTCGATTTATTTTGGCCAAGCATCCCTTAAGAAAGAAAGGCAAGAATTTCAACGGTTTGGCATGTCACCAGACGAAGCCTAAGGAGCGTACTGGTGCTGATATATTTGATATGGTCAAAGATTTGGATCAAATGGTAACCTTTGGAAAGGGTCCTGGCGGAAAATCTGTTCCGAAGGACGCCGAAGGACACGCACCCATGTGGAAGAAGAAATCTATATTTTGGTAGCTACCATATTGGAAATTCTTAGAGGTCCGCTCTGTAATCGATGTGATGCATGTGACGAAGAATCTTTGCGTGAACTTGCTAGGCTTCTTGGGTGTGTATGGGAAGAAAAAAGATACACCAGAAGCACGAAAGGACCATCAACGTATGAAAGACCCAGATGGCCTGCATCCAGAATGGTTTCATGGTCATGCCAGCTACGCTCTTACCAAACAAGAGAAGGAAATATTTTTTGAATGCCTAAGCAGTATTAAGGTCCCGTCTGGCTTCTCGTTGAATATAAAGGGAATAATAAATATGGCAGAAAAAAGTTCCAAAACCTAAAGTCTCATGACTGCCACGTGATTATGATGCAAATGCTTCCGATTGCATTGAGGGGGCTTCTACCAGATAATGTTCGAGTACCCATTGTGAAGCTATGTGCATTTCTCGATGCAATCTCTCAGAAGATAATCAATCCTGAAGATCTACCACGATTACAGAATGATGTGGTCCAATGTCTTGTCAGTTTTGAGTTGGTGTTCCCACCATCCTTCTTCAATATTATGACGCACCTGCTGGTTCACCTAGTCGAAAAGATTTCCATTCTCGGTCCTGTATTTCTACACAATATGTTGCCCTTTGAGAGGTTCATGGGAATCTTAAAGAAATATGTTCGTAACCGTGCTAGGCCAGAAGGAAGCATCTCCAAGGGCTATGGAACAGAGGAGGTCATTGAATTTTGTGTTGACTTTGTTCCTGACCTTAGGCCGATTGGTCTTCCTCAATCGCGGTATGAGGGGAGACTGAGTGGAAAGGGTACTCTAGGAAGGAAATCAATAATATGTAGGGATGGACATTCTTACACCGAAGCACATTACACCGTTCTACAAAATTCTATCTTGCCAGCCCCATATATCGAGGAACACAAGAAAATCTTACGCTCCAACAAGCCTGGAAAGCATGACTCTTGGATTAGAGATGAACACATGAAGAGTTTTGGCGGTTGGTTGCAACATCTCATCAAAAACAACACTCTTGGAGATCAGCTATACTTGTTGTCTAGGTCACCATCTTCGACTATATCGACTTTCCAAGGGTACTATGGACCTACTTTTAAGGTCCCCTTGTTTCGGTGCAAATGGGTCAAGCTAACAGGAGGAGGGGTTGAGGTAGATAAGAAATATGGAATTATATCGTTGGATCTCAACAATCTTGGGTACTTAGACGAACCATTCGTACTAGCCAATGATGTGGCTCAGGTTTTCTATGTGAAGGACATGTCTACCAAACCTAGAAAAAGAAAAAATAAGAAAAATAATACATCAGACGATGAGCCAAAGCGCCACATAGTTCTTTCAGGAAAAAGAAACATCGTGGGAGTGGAGGACAAGACAGACATGTCAGAAGATTGTGATAAGTTTCATGAAATTCCGCCCTTCGCGGTGAAGGATGACCCAAGAATCATGTTAATGAATGAAGATGCTCCATGGATACGGCGGGATTAGAAAGGAACACACACGAAGAAATGATGTGTAATAATTGTAACATTTTATGTGTGAAGATGCTCCATGTGTCCATTTTTATAGGGAGTGCCTCTATGACCAGTTTCTTGGAGATGCCGGAGGACTGGGCTCTGGCGGCATCTCCCTGAAACTGGCCGTAGTGGTGTCCCTGCTCTCTAAAACCATCTTGCAGCTTGTAACTTCTCTAACTAGATCAATACGCATGGGAGCTAACTAATTTCACATATTAGGGAGTGCCTCTATGACCAGTTTCTTGGAGATGCCGGAGGACTGGGCTCCGGCGGCATCTCCCTGAAACTGGCCGTAGTGGTGTCCCTTCTCTCGAAAACCATCTTGCAGCTTGTAACTTCTCTAACTAGATCAATATGCCTGGGAGCTAACTAATTTCACATATTAGGGGGTGCCTCTATGACCAGTTTCTTGGAGATGCTGGAGGAATGGGCTCTGACGGCATCTCCCTGAAACTGGCCGTAGTGGTGTCCCTGCTCTCGAAAACCATCTTGGAGATGCCTTAAACTGGCTGGAGGACTGGACTCACAAGGATGCCTATTTATAGTACAAGCAGCTCGGCATAATGTCGGCACTCACGACATAATGTCGACACTCACCCCTATTATTAGTGCTGACTCATGTTTTGTCCCGGTTGGTGTCTCCAACCGGGACTAAAGGTTCATCTTTAGTCCCGGTTGGTGACACCATCCGGGACAAGGTACAGGCCGCACGACATAATGTCGACACTCACCCCTATTATTAGTGATGCATGGCCCAGTCTGCCGCAATCCCTTCAGTCACGGTTGGTTTCTCCAACCGAGACTAAAGATGAACCCTCTCTTTATAGGCATTTCCCTCTATTTATATGCTGCTCGATCCAGCCTACTCTATTTATAGGCCTTTTCCTCTAAATACAACATCTTCATATTTAGGTAACACTCAAGACATTTATTAATATTAAAAACCGGGACAAACCGGGACTAGCTAACACTTAGGAATAAAGCCGCCCCTTTAGTCATAATCATGCCTAGTCCTATAGTACGCAGCTTCAGGGTCTTCTTCGTCATCGTCATCGTCACCTGCCACTCCGGGGATCCTCAGCCTAGCCATGGCATATACCAGGGCCATTCCATCCTCGGATTCACGGCGGGCGGGGGAGGGGTCTCCTGGAAGACGATGCCACTACCGCCGGGCGGGGGTGGGGCCTTCTTGTGGCTATGTGGCAGGTGGAATTGTGGGCACCGCAGGTGAGGATGGTCTCCCCCAGCGATGTAGCGCATCACTCCGATGATAGTACGATTCGCCCACCATAGACGACGGCCGGCTTCGTTGTGGCTCACCGAGGGCAGGCCATCACCCTCATACCGGGCGAGCTCCCTTTCCCGCCTATTAGCGAAGAAGGCATTCCAGGTGTCGTAGTTGTCGGGATCCCACTGGGGATCCATCCGCTGCTCCGGCGTGAGCTCGTGGTAGAAGTGGTTCGTGATGGCCGCCTGGCGTGTGCAACCTTGAGGGACAGGAGGGACAGGAACCCCTCCAGCGCTCAGCATCTAGCCGACGGGCGGCCGGTAGCCCGGCAGACAAGGGTAGTTGGAGGCGCACATCGCCTCGGTCTCCTCGAGGGTCAGAATGGCCCAGTAGGCGTTGTCCATTGTTCCAAGAGAGGAAGGTGTGGATGTGTGAATAGCCATGGCGCGATCGCCCTAGATATAGAGGGAAAGGGCGGGAAAACTTGGCGTGAAGCTTTAGGAAATGGCAGGAAATATCTTTAGTCCCGGTTAGTGACTACAACCGGTACTAAAAGCTCTCGTAAAAAGGAAAGGGCAGGAAAACTTGGCGGGAAGCGGTGGGAACTGGCGGGAAATATCTCTAGTCCCGGATTGTTACTACAACCGGGACTAAATGGATATTATATTAAGATTCTTTATATTTTTCCGATAATAATAGACATATTATTTGTTTTATTTGGATTTTTACAATAAAAGATATGATTTTCCAAAGTTTTATATTTGATTTGAATTAAAAAAGAAATTTACAAATGAAATAATTTATAAATGATGCAAACAGATAAATGGATATATATTAAGATTCTTTTTCTGATAATAATAGACATATTATT
The DNA here is from genome assembly GCA_916181665.1 of Avena sativa. Taxonomy (NCBI): domain Eukaryota; kingdom Viridiplantae; phylum Streptophyta; class Magnoliopsida; order Poales; family Poaceae; genus Avena; species Avena sativa. The sequence continues at coordinate 387,321,980 of OV702284.1, forward strand.
TGTTTTATTTGGATTTTTACAATAAAAGATATGATTTTCCAAAGTTTTATATTTGATTTTAATTAAAAAAAGAAATTTACAAATGAAATAATTTATAAATGATGCAAACAAATAAATGGATATTATATTAAGATTCTTTATATTTTTCTTATAATAATAGACATATTATTTGTTTTATTTGGATTTTTACAATAAAAGATATGATTTTCCAAAGTTTTATATTTGATTTGAATTAAAAAAGAAAATTTACAAAAAGTAAACTAGTCGCGGGTCATGGGTGGACTCGGGACTAGAGGGTGCGTGCGCGCGCGAAAACCAAGCGGCCGAAAAAACACATTAGTCCCGGGCCATGGCTTAACCCGCGACTAAAGGGGGGGTCTTTAGTCGCGGGTTAAGCCACGGCCCGGGACTAATGACCCTTTAATCGCGGGCGGTGGCTTAGCCCGGGACTAAAGGGGTGGGGGTATAAGTAAACTGGGCCCGCCCCTGGCCTCCCCCACCCAGCACTTGGCGAAATCGACAAGGAGACGAACAGACGATGGCGAGCTCGATCGACGCAGGGGAGGTGCTACCGGATTCCACCGCGTCGCCGCCCTCGTCTCCGGCCGCCCCGCCATGCCGCCACGCACCATGCCGCCGCCCCGCACCGTGTTGTCGCGCGCCTAACTGTCCCGCCGCGCCGTCCCGCCGCCCCGCAACGCCGCTGCCTCGACGTGCGTCGATCGATCTTAGCATTTTTAGTTTTTTTTCGTTTCTTTTTTTTAGGAATATATAATTGTTTTTAGTTTCTTTTTTTAGGAATATATAATTGTTTATATAATTGTTTTTAGGAATATATAATTGTTTATATAATTGTTTATATAATTGTTTTTAGTTGTTTTTAGGAATATATAATTGTTTATATAATTGTTTTTAGTTTGTTTTTTTAGGAATATATAATTGTTTATATAATTTTTTTAGTTGTTTTTAGGAATATATAATTGTTTATATAATTTTTTAGGAATATATAATTGTTTTTAGTTGTTTTTTAGGAATATATAATTGTTTATATAATTGTTTTTTAGGAATATAGAATTGTTTATTAGGTTTATTAGGTATATTAGGAATATTAATTGTTTTTAGGAATATATAATTGTTTATATAATTGTTTTTAGTTGTTTTTTAGGATTATTAATTAGTGTTATTAGGGTTATTAATTAGTGTTATTAGGGTTATTAATTATATAATTATTAGGGTTATTAATTTGTGTTATTAGAGTTATTGTTTTTTTGTTTTAATTATTAGGGTTATTTTTTTCTAACCTGTTTAACTCTCTTTTTGTTATAGTTAATTAAGTCATGGATCCATCTGAAGATCCTGGTCGCATTGGTGAAGGTTTTCTTCAGGGCATGATAAGAGGTGAAATTCCTCTTAATATCAATACCGGTGAAGATATTTTGCTCGAGGAAGAGATATCCTCATATCTGAATCCATCCGGTGATGGACTAGAGGAAGACAAATTATGGCCCCTCGACAGGATCCGGCGAGGTATATATATATATATATATATATATATATATATAAACTCTCGTGTTACCTCTATTCATTAACTGATCTAGATATATATTAATCACCCTCTCTTCTTCTTTTAGCCCACCGGATCGTAGCAATCGACAGCTCGAACAAAACGAGGGTCGAACAAAAAGTTGGATGGTAATCAGAGGTTCACCATCGAAGAAATAGATGATGATGGTGAATCGATTGCTCCAGAAAAGCACCGGAGGATTTTTTATAAATCAATGCGGGGTGATTGTGAGGGACAACCTGCCGATCACCATCCAAGAATGGAATCATTCAAAGAAACCCGGTGAAGAATCCAACAACTATGTCACCGATGATGCCAAATATGACCTTTGACAGAAGCTCATAGCGCATTTGATACTACCTCCAGAGTATGAAGAATTTGAGGTAGATGGTATTACCCCAAGGCCGGGTGGGCTTGAAAATAGAGCAAAAGTGAAGGAGAGCAAGATGGATGAACTGTACCGGAACGACAAGAAAAGTTTATATGCGAAATATGTCACGAAAAAGAAAACTCCAGACTTCAAAGGAGTAAACGAGAAGTTGAGAGAACAGTGGCCCGATTTTGTACAGTACAAGCAATCTGATAAAGCAAAGGCAAAGTCAGCAAAGAACGCGTTAAATGCTGCCAAAAAGAAATACCATCATAAAATGGGGACGGGTGGCTACAAGAGTTCCGTCCCTAAGTGGGAAACTATGGAGAAGAACATGAGGGCTAGAGGCGTCACTCCTGGTACAGATGGATGGCCTGAGAGGTCAAAGCACTGGTGGTACGGGCACGGGGGATCCTTGGACCCAGAAACAGGGAAGAAATTATTTCATGATAAAATTCTAAAACCCTCCCAAGACCTTATTCAAGCAATGAACGATGCTAAATTTGGATTGTTCCGTCCCGAGAGAGAGAGAATGACGAGCTGACACGCGCCCTAGGGAATCCTGAAAAGGGAGGATGAACACGACGCAAAGGCGCCGGTGTCTCGTGGAAGAAAGGGTTTCCTCAATACGATGCCAGTTACAGAAGCCGTCAGAGAAAGAAGGACCGGGAGGCAGACCAGATCTCCAGGGTAGAGAAGGACCTAGCTGATCTGAAGAACCTCATGCATGAAATTAGCCAAAGGCCACCGTCATCAACTCACCCGCGGGCTGATGATCCTGCAATGGATCTTAGCCAGCAGAGAAGCAGCGTGGCTTCCACGGAGGTCCGGGCTGATGATCAAGCACTGCTGGATGATGCACCGGCTCCTCACTACCCCGTGGATGATGTCAGAGAGATGGCACAATGTGAGCTACATCAGCCAATGAACAACCTGTCCTTCAAGGTGGCAATCGACACTGCTTTACCTTGTCTACCTGGAGCACTCCACCATTCACTTCCGATTCCACCAGGATATGCTCGTGTCACGGTGGATGACATAGTGGAGGATTTTGCGGACCTAGAGATTGAAATCGCTACGCGTGAAGGCCTTACGAAACTAGGAGATGTCAAGCACAACATCATTCTATGAAATATGAAGTACATCAAGTTTCCAGGCTCGGCGCCAAGGCCACCGACTCCAAGGAATCCAAGTCCACCCCGCATCGAATATCGTCAACCTCCAAGTCCACCCCAACCCGATTATCGCCAACCTCCAAGTCCACCCCGCCCCGCTAACGATCGCCACAGCAGGAGTACATCAACTCGATCTCCGCCTCCGTGCAATACTCGATCTCCGCCTCCGCCTCCGTGCAATACTACTACCTCGTCAAAGAAACGGAAGTTCGACGGTCCCCCGCGCCCCACATCGAAGAAAGGTCAAACGGCGAAGATAGTCGACATCCCGCCGGCTCTTCCAAAGAGACCTTATGACAAGACCGATGAGGAAACTAACGCGTATGTGGCTGCCCAAGTTAAGGCGCATTTTGCATCCAAAAAGCCTAAGCCAAAGCCGGTATATGATGAAAAACCCAAAAAGTGGGCTAAGTCCTTTCTTGAGCAACCATCCTAGATATCGACGAATCTGGAATCAGACTATGACCGGGAGATTATTAAGCAAGCACAGAATAAAAAAATCACAAGTGCAAAAAGCAGGAAGCAAGTTGCCCAGCTCGGAGCACAGAAGAATCAATCGGTCGCCCCACTCAAAGTCATTTCAGACCTCGACAAGGCCTTCAGAGCTGAAATGGATATGGACATGCAAATAATGGACCCCAGAGCCTGTAATAATGCTGCACTTATGGGAATCACTGTATCGCAGGCCAAAGCAATTGCTACCGAAGCAAATATGTCTCTTGGTCAATATTTAGGCTATGAATATACACCAGTGGGTCAGATAGTACGGCAGTATGTCCAAGGGGAGCCTCTAGTCAGTAATGAGGAGCTCGCGCATCTATCCACGCATATGCGAAATCTGCAAGAATGGTACATGTCGCAAGCAGAAAAAACATCAGAAAGATTGGTTTCCGGTGGACGTTAGAAAGGAGCATCACTTCAAACCATACTCGATACAGGTTCAAATGACCGAACTGTTTCAGTTATATAACCACGCGCCCTCGACAAATCTATCATTGGTTGCTCTGTTTGTAAGTGATTTATTTCTATAATTAAGTTTGTAGCTCAGCTCGTTCATTGAATTTAATATATTATCCTAACTATATATCCTTTTGTATGATGATATTATATTCTGCAGAATGAAGATGCTTGAATGCAAAAGAGCTAGAAGATACGACGTTGGGTTCATTGACCCATATATCGTTAATGAATATACGTTAAAGAATCATCCCAAGGACGTGGAGGAAGACCTGTTGTAGAGGTCCCAACCCAATAAGTTAGGTTCCTCCTGTGTTTACAATGCTAGTCCCTGGATCAATAGCTAGCATCCACAGTTAAGATGTAATATCAAGATACAAAGGTCATAATATAAATTTATAACCAGGAATAATATAAGTTTATTACATCAAACATAGCTCATTTGGCTATTACAATACATTGCAGCGGAATAAATAAAATCATGGGTCCTTCATCTTCAAAGTGCCACATGCAGATGTTGGTTGTAGACTTTGTAGTCCTAGTAAATCAAACAATCTTCATTTAAAAACAATCAACCTGCAACATTACAAGTTACAGCCACAAGGGTCAATACATTTTGAATTGTATTGGCAAGCTTCACTTTTATGTATAATAAGAGTGGATCCTATCATTATATGCACATTTGGCTAAGTAGAGTTTAAGGCTTATTTGCATAAAGCATTGTTTTATCCTATCTTTTCAAAAAGGGTTTTAAAGTCCTTTGTCAAATTTCTTTTCCAAGTTCCTTGAACTCCTTGGTAGAAACTCAAGTGTTCAAATCCTTGTCAAAATCTCTTGAGCACCTTGGTAACCCCAAGTGCAACAAGTTTTATCAAAACCCATGAGTTCCTTGGTAACCCCAAGTACATCAAGTTTAGCAAAATCTCTTTGAATTCCTTGGTAGACACACAAGGGCATCAAGTTTTTATATTAGAAGTTGGAATGTCGAGATCTCCCATAGTTCAAACTTTAGTTGCTCAGTATTGTCCATAACCGGGGACACGGCTAAGTACTTAGATTTTATTTACTTCTGCAGAAGGAGTACACTTTACCCACATGTCACAATCCCATCCTTTTGCCACCAGTGGCCTACTGGATTAGTGCTCACCAAGATGGAGTACTGGCAGATTGAGAATGTGACGAAGTCTTTCCAAAAGGTCCTCCCATACATCATTGCTAGCTTTGTCTTCAGCCCCCATGAAGCATTCCAGATCCCCATGTCCAGTAACTAAAGACAATGTATGGGTCTTCCTAATGTAATTGACTAAGCCAGAGCCATAATAGCATGTGGTTGCACACGAAAGCCACAATTGGAGAAGCATGTTTGATCTCTAAGTTTCCTAGGTGGTTTTCTTTTGGAGCCCAACACAAAGTGACTACCATAGACATGGTTCCCTTTTGTTGCCACCTTCTCCAAAACTTAAAGTATCCTCCACCTAGGTGGTTCATTGAGTCCTTGTTTTATTATGTAAAACACAAGTCCTTTTCTCAACCTTTGTAAAATATCAACATGTATCTCTTTTTCAAAATATAGCATATAGCATGGCTAAGCATGTACAACTACAAGATTTTCTCTAAGGAAAGTAAGGGCATCCTATTAGGATTTAGCATAGCATAAGTATAAATCATTTTCATGCATGTTTTCAAATCCACTAAGTATAATGAAAATAGTAGGACTTTTGTATGAGAGTGTAACTTGCCTTTTGGTAGGGAATGGTGGTTCACTCCTTGATCTTGCTAGTCTCACACTTTGCTATATTCACTACAAGTCAATCAAGCAAAACACAAAATCAACTAACATTCCAAACCACCACTACTCAAACAAAATCACACACACAAGGCAAGAAGGAAACTAAGTCATGCATAAGTATGCAAAGGGTGGTTCTATTGCAAGGATGGTCTCTACTAGGTTTATAACTTTGTAAGGTTCTAAATTGGTCATTTACCAAAATGGCAAAGTCATTTGCAAATGGGTTTTTATCTCAAGACCATTTTAAAATTCATTCATCATTTTATGTGGTGAAAATTATTCTTATCAAAGCAAAACTTTAGGTTTTTCACCAAGTGAGTTGCCCTTGGCAAGGCTTGGTGTTTTGGGTCAGTAAGTTTGGTCCAAAACATTTTCCCAAAGTTTTCCTTGCAAAAACATTTCCATAATAAAATCAATGAGATTATTTGGTTAGAAAATGGCTAAGTTAAATAATTCAACCTATATTTTACCAAAATCATTTTTAACACCAAAGGTTGGTTCCTAGGGTCAGTATGGTCACTAAAAACCATTTTGCAAAAGTTTTAATCCTAAAATCAATTTTAAACAATTTTTCTCCTCTAAACAAGTGCACAAATGTTTCTGCAAATTCAAACAAGTTAACAGGTACTATTTTCTAAACTAAGGCCACAGTTGGCTAGGGCTTGTTCTCCTGAATCCAACGACATAAAATTTATAATTTTTGGACGTGTGGTTTGAAAGTTACAAGGGTTTGAAGTTTGCAATTAAATCAGATTCAAATCTGTTTTTAGTTTTAAACCTGGCCACGCGTCGTGTTCCTATTGGTCCATACCGTTTCGGTTGGATCGCGGCTGTGGGGCGTTGGATCTAGTTAGATCGAGTGGCCCAGAGGACATACCCCTTCGACGATAAGTGATCTAATCGTGGCCGCTAAATCTGGATCGAACGGTACTGGCGATTTTGACCTAAAGTGGGCGGCGCTGACGGTGGCTAGCGGTGGCGATGGTCAGGCAGTGGCAGTGCTGGTGAAACAGGAAGCTAGAAGAGAGGGGAGGATGCTCACCGTGATCGCAGTGTCGTGGTGACACTCGTCATGCTGTTGGCTTGACAAGGGGCGCTTGGGTACTGTGGCAATTGCTCGCCGGAGTGGAGGTCGGCGTCGAGTGGTTCTGTCCGCGGTCGAGGGCGACGCTGTAGATCATCCCGAAGCAAAACAACGATGCGGTCAGATGCAGAAAGGTGTGGCGAGTATGGGAGTGTGAACGAGGAGGCGCGGGGTGGTCAGATGCATACCCGAAGTGCTCGTCGGAGTAGAATCAGTCACGGCGGTGCTTGAAGCTTGACGAAGGCGGCGTTCAGGGACGCCCGCGGATGAATGGAGGGTACGGGGAGAAGCGTCTGGGGATGGGGAAGCTGCTAGGGTGCTCGGAAAGGTGGAAGGTGGTCTGTACTGGCCTGAATTGGCCGGATACGGCGGTCGGAACAGAGGAGCTCGAGGAGGGAATTGGGGTGGTCTAAGGCGTGCGAGCGCGAGGTGTCAGAGGGGAATTATAGAGGATGCCCTGGCGTTTCCATCTGCGTGACCAAGGCTGGTAACGTCGGTCGCGTTAAAGCGAATTAAGCTGGAGAAATCAACGGCAGAACAGGGGAGAAGAACTGGTCGCTGCAGGGTGGAGAGGAAGAACAGTGGAGGTGGGTCTACCTGTCAGTAGGGAAAGAAAATGAGGAGGAGGTCCACCTGTCATACTCTGCGCGGGTCTGTTAGTGGGTGTGAACCGTTTTCTTGCGGGGTGATGAAACTGGGCTGGTGCTGGGCCTATTGGGCTGCCTGGGTTGGGTCTGTCCTTTTTCCATATTTTTTTCTGTCTGATTCCTTTTCTTTTTCTATTTCTATTTTCCTGTTTTGGTTTTCAAACAAACAAACAAGTTTCAATTCAATTCAAACCAACACCAAACTTTGGAAGTTTGACTTGGTTCTGTTCAGTAGCCTGAACCTAAATCTAAAATCCATAATTTTTAAATAATAAAGTCCATTATTAATTAAATAAATACTCATTGCTAATTAATCAAATTAGGATTTGATTTATTTCAAACTCAATTTAAATCCATATATTTTCCAAAACCAAAGTAGTGGGTTGTATTTGAAATAAGGTATATTTAGAAAGCTTGTTTAAAATAATTAACAATTTTATTAAAGGTTCCATTTATAATTTAAATAAAATGGACCATGGTTTATTAATCAAATAGGGTTTGAATAAAATCCCCATTTGAAATCCAAATATTTTCAAAATCAAATCAGTAGGTTTTATTTGAAAATACAATTCATTTGGAAATCTTGTTTTAAAACAAAATAACCTTTTACTTTAGGGTCCATTAATAATTTAAAAATGGGCCTTAGTTATTAAATCAAATAGAGTTTGATTTTATTAATAAAATCTTTATTTGAAACCTAAATATTTTCAAAACCAAACAGTGGGTTTTATTTGTGAATATAAAATACTTGAAACACTTATTTTAAAATAATTTAATAAGTTTTGATGTTTTAATTAAAATGGTAAAACTTTTTATTTAAATAAAATTTGGATATTATTTCCTTATCATTTTATTTAAATAAACCTTTACTATTTTTAATGAAAACAAAACATTTTATTTTAAATACTTGGCCAAGGTTTAATTTGGCTTTATAAAATAATCTTTGTTTATGAATCCACCTTTTCTTTTGAAAACCAAATCCTTTTATTTTAAAAGATCCAAAATATCATTTCCCAAATATTTTGTTTTCCTTTATTTAAAATGTTTATCTTTTTAAATCCCTTTAGAATTTTATTTAATTCAAATGGGTTTGAAGTTCCCCTTTAAATTCAAAAAGTTTCTTCTGGCCCTGAAAATCAAACAAAGTTTTATTTTATTCATTTATTTTCACATTACAAGATTTGGAAAATCTTGGGATGTGACAGGCTACCACCCTTAAAATAAATCTCGTCCCGAGATTTGGGAAGGCTGGGGTTACAAACAAGTTCAAAACAACTAGGGTACTACCACCCTTAAAAATTTTCAAACAAAAATTACATATTGTCCTTCTTGGGATCCTTAGAAAACTTCTCTAAGCAAACAGTTGCATTGAGTCCTTGGTTTCCATTCTTGACTCATGGGCCAAGGTTGAGCTTCTCCATAGGCTTGTTTAACTTGTTCTTCATCTTTTCTGGACAATTCCTTGCATAATGTCCTGGATTCTTGCAGTTGAAACAATGGATATCTTGAAGTTCCTTGCGTTGTTCTTGTGGACAAGTTGCTACATAGTGGCCTGGTTCTTTGCAGTTGTTGCACACCACTTGGTCAATTCCTTTATTTTTCTTGTTCTCTGGGCATTCACTAGAGTAGTGTCCCATTTCCTTACATTTACGGCATTGCACAAGGTGCATGTCTGGTCTTGGCTTCTTGGGTTTCTTGGATCCTTTGAAGTAGGTTGTCTTGTTTGGAGGTATAAGTGGTCCTTTTCCTTTGATAGACTTGGATCCTTCTTGTTTCCTTTGTTCCACCATGGAGTAGATAGGACATTGGATAGGAATATGATCACTTCCTTCACAAAGGTAGCAAGTAGCTTGAGAGGTGGGACATTGTCCAACAGGATGGTTTTCTTCACAGTTAGGGCATTGTCCTTCATGCTCCTTGGAAGTATGATCCTTGTCTCCACAAATAATGCAAGATGGGGCTCCATCTAGAACAAAATTCTTGTCATCCTTGTTATCATAAACTCTTTTGGGATAGTTTTCTTCCATGCTGATCATTTGATTAGTCACTTTAAGCATCAGTTGGGATTGTTCCTCCAAAAACCTTTGTAGTGCTGGATCTTTATCACTATTGTTGGTTATGAACTGAGCTGTTAGTTGGTTCAACTGGTGTTGGGTTGCTATGAGCTCTTTTATGCTGTCAGCTTGATTGGTGTTGGTGTCATCAACCTTGGAATCCTTTGGGGTAGTCATCTGTTTGGGTTGAAGGGAGGTTAGAATAGGCAAGATTTTTCTAAGGAAATATTTCTAATCACACACATCACAATTCACACAAACAATGTGCATGCAATCACAAGCAAACACTCCACTCAAACAAGGTTCAAGCACCTACTTAGGCAACAAAATATTTTTGTTACACCACATAAGTTGGTGGTTTTGACTTAACTAAAATATGGTGGTCCATCTATATGGTTCACTTGTGATCTTTCCATCCTTCTTGGTTGATTCTTCTTGTATGAGATCATGGTTTCCTTGGAAAAACTTTTGGTCACAATACTTCAAAGTTGTTGATGGCTCTTTCTTATTTTGCATTCCTTCAGTCTCTAAGTCTTGAGTAAGATTTCCTTGTTTCACTTGTAGTCCTTAGTGATATCTAAGTTGGAAATCCTTGGGGAATATGCTGAAGATGTTGAAGTCATTAGAGTTGAAGAAGTTGGAGAAGTCCTTTGCATATGGTGTAGTTTTTGGCCATGGGGTAGGTTTTTCCATCAAGTTGAAATAGAAGAGAAGTAGATTTGAAACCAAAATGGTTGAGGAAAGAGTTTACAAGTGTTTTTGTAAATAAGTTTTTGGAACAAGTAAAACTCCTATTTTTCTAAGGGTTTTTGTCCAATCCTAGGTTTACAAATCCTACAGACAACACAATGCTCTGATACCATCTGTAGAGGTCCCAACCCAATAAGTTAGGTTCCTCCTGTGTTTACAATGCTAGTCCCTGGATCAATAGCTAGCATCCACAGTTAAGATGTAATATCAAGATACAAAGGTCATAATATAAATTTATAACCAGGAATAATATAAGTTTATTACATCAAACATAGCTCATTTGGCTATTACAATACATTGCAGCGGAATAAATAAAATCATGGGTCCTTCATATTCAAAGTGCCACAGGCAGATGTTGGTTGTAGACTTTGTAGTCCTAGTCAATCAAACAATCTTCATTTAAAAACAATCAACCTGCAACATTACAAGTTACAGCCACAAGGGTCAATACATTTTGAATTGTATTGGCAAGCTTCACTTTTATGTATAATAAGAGTGGATCCTATCATTATATGCACATTTGGCTAAGTAGAGTTTAAGGCTTATTTGCATAAAGCATTGTTTTATCCTATCTTTTCAAAAAGGGTTTTAAAGTCCTTTGTCAAATTTCTTTTCCAAGTTCCTTGAACTCCTTGGTAGAAACTCAAGTGTTCAAATCCTTGTCAAAATCTCTTGAGCACCTTGGTAACCCCAAGTGCAACAAGTTTTATCAAAACCCATGAGTTCCTTGGTAACCCCAAGTACATCAAGTTTAGCAAAATCTCTTTGAATTCCTTGGTAGACACACAAGGGCATCAAGTTTTTATATTAGAAGTTGGAATGTCGAGATCTCCCATAGTTCAAACTTTAGTTGCTCAGTATTGTCCATAACCGGGGACACGGCTAAGTACTTAGATTTTATTTACTTCTGCAGAAGGAGTACACTTTACCCACATGTCACAATCCCATCCTTTTGCCACCAGTGGCCTACTGGATTAGTGCTCACCAAGATGGAGTACTGGCAGATTGAGAATGTGACGAAGTCTTTCCAAAAGGTCCTCCCATACATCATTGCTAGCTTTTTCTTCAGCCCCCATGAAGCATTCCAGATCCCCATGTCCAGTAACTAAAGACAATGTATGGGTCTTCCTAATGTAATTGACTAAGCCAGAGCCATAATAGCATGTGGTTGCACACGAAAGCCACAATTGGAGAAGCATGTTTGATCTCTAAGTTTCCTAGGTGGTTTTCTTTTGGAGCCCAACACAAAGTGACTACCATAGACATGGTTCCCTTTTGTTGCCACCTTCTCCAAAACTTAAAGTATCCTCCACCTAGGTGGTTCATTGAGTCCTTGTTTTATTATGTAAAACACAAGTCCTTTTCTCAACCTTTGTAAAATATCAACATGTATCTCTTTTTCAAAATATAGCATATAGCATGGCTAAGCATGTACAACTACAAGATTTTCTCTAAGGAAAGTAAGGGCATCCTATTAGGATTTAGCATAGCATAAGTATAAATCATTTTCATGCATGTTTTCAAATCCACTAAGTATAATGAAAATAGTAGGACTTTTGTATGAGAGTGTAACTTGCCTTTTGGTAGGGAATGGTGGTTCACTCCTTGATCTTGCTAGTCTCACACTTTGCTATATTCACTACAAGTCAATCAAGCAAAACACAAAATCAACTAACATTCCAAACCACCACTACTCAAACAAAATCACACACACAAGGCAAGAAGGAAACTAAGTCATGCATAAGTATGCAAAGGGTGGTTCTATTGCAAGGATGGTCTCTACTAGGTTTATAACTTTGTAAGGTTCTAAATTTGTCATTTACCAAAATGGCAAAGTCATTTGCAAATGGGTTTTATCTCAAGACCATTTTAAAATTCATTCATCATTTTATGTGGTGAAAATTATTCTTATCAAAGCAAAACTTTAGGTTTTTCACCAAGTGAGTTGCCCTTGGCAAGGCTTGGTGTTTTGGGTCAGTAAGTTTGGTCCAAAACATTTTCCCAAAGTTTTCCTTGCAAAAACATTTCCATAATAAAATCAATGAGTTTATTTGGTTAGAAAATGGCTAAGTTAAATAATTCAACCTATATTTTACCAAAATCATTTTTAACACCAAGGGTTGGTTCCTAGGGTCAGTATGGTCACTAAAAACCATTTTGCAAAAGTTTTAATCCTAAAATCAATTTTAAACAATTTTTCTCCTCTAAACAAGTGCACAAATGTTTCTGCAAATTCAAACAAGTTAACAGGTACTATTTTCTAAACTAAGGCCACAGTTGGCTAGGGCTTGTTCTCCTAAATCCAACGACATAAAATTTATAATTTTTGGACGTGTGGTTTGAAAGTTACAAGGGTTTGAAGTTTGCAATTAAATCAGATTCAAATCTGTTTTTAGTTTTAAACCTGGCCACGCGTCGTGTTCCTATTGGTCCATATCGTTTCGGTTGGATCGCGGCTGTGGGGCGTTGGATCTAGTTAGATCGAGTGGCCCAGAGGACATACCCCTTCGACGATAAGTGATCTAATCGTGGCCGCTAAATCTGGATCGAACGGTACTGGCGATTTTGACCTAAAGTGGGCGGCGCTGACGGTGGCTAGCGGCGGCGACGGTCAGGCAGTGGCGGTGCTGGTGAAACAGGAAGCTAGAAGAGAGGGGAGGATGCTCACCGTGATCGCAGTGTCGTGGTGACGCTCGTCGTGCTGTTGGCTTGACAAGGGGCGCTTGGGTACTGCGGCAATTGCTCGCCGGAGTGGAGGTCGGCGTCGAGTGGTTCTGTCCGCGGTCGAGGGCGACGCTGTAGATCATCCCGAAGCAAAACAACGATGCGGTCAGATGCAGAAAGGTGTGGCGAGTATGGGAGTGTGAACGAGGAGGCGCGGGGTGGTCAGATGCATACCCGAAGTGCTCGTCGGAGTAGAATCAGTCACGGCGGTGCTTGAAGCTTGACGAAGGCGGCGTTCAGGGACGCCCGCGGATGAATGGAGGGTACGGGGAGAAGCGTCTGGGGATGGGGAAGCTGCTAGGGTGCTCGGAAAGGTGGAAGGTGGTCTGTACTGGCCTGAATTGGCCGGAGACGGCGGTCGGAACAGAGGAGCTCGAGGAGGGAATTGGGGTGGTCTAAGGCGTGCGAGCGCGAGGTGTCAGAGGGGAATTATAGAGGATGCCCTGGCGTTTCCATCTGCGTGATCAAGGCTGGTAACGTCGGTCGCGTTAAAGTGAATTAAGCTGGAGAAATCAACGGCAGAACGGGGGAGAAGAACTGGTCGCTGCGGGGTGGAGAGGAAGAACAGTGGAGGTGGGTCTACCTGTCAGTAGGGAAAGAAAATGAGGAGGAGGTCCACCTGTCATACTCTGCGCGGGTCTGTTAGTGGGTGTGAACCGTTTTCTTGCGGGGTGATGAAACTGGGCTGGTGCTGGGCCTATTGGGCTGCCTGGGTTGGGTCTGTCCTTTTTCCATATTTTTTCTGTCTGATTCCTTTTCTTTTTCTATTTCTATTTTCCTGTTTTGGTTTTCAAACAAACAAACAAGTTTCAATTCAATTCAAACCAACACCAAACTTTGGAAGTTTGACTTGGTTCTGTTCAGTAGCCTGAACCTAAATCTAAAATCCATAATTTTTAAATAATAAAGTCCATTATTAATTAAATAAATACTCATTGCTAATTAATCAAATTAGGATTTGATTTATTTCAAACTCAATTTAAATCCATATATTTTCCAAAACCAAAGTAGTGGGTTGTATTTGAAATAAGGTATATTTAGAAAGCTTGTTTAAAATAATTAACAATTTTATTAAAGGTTCCATTTATAATTTAAATAAAATGGACCATGGTTTATTAATCAAATAGGGTTTGAATAAAATCCCCATTTGAAATCCAAATATTTTCAAAATCAAATCAGTAGGTTTTATTTGAAAATACAATTCATTTGGAAATCTTGTTTTAAAACAACCTTTTACTTTAGGGTCCATTAATAATTTAAAAATGGGCCTTAGTTATTAAATCAAATAGAGTTTGATTTTATTAATAAAATCTTTATTTGAAACCTAAATATTTTCAAAACCAAATAGTGGGTTTTATTTGTGAATATAAAATACTTGAAACACTTATTTTAAAATAATTTAATAAGTTTTGATGTTTTAATTAAAATGGTAAAACTTTTTATTTAAATAAAATTTGGATATTATTTCCTTATCATTTTATTTAAATAAACCTTTACTATTTTTAATGAAAACAAAACATTTTATTTTAAATACTTGGCCAAGGTTTAATTTGGCTTTATAAAATAATCTTTGTTTATGAATCCACCTTTTCTTTTGAAAACCAAATCCTTTTATTTTAAAAGATCCAAAATATCATTTCCCAAATATTTTGTTTTCCTTTATTTAAAATGTTTATCTTTTTAAATCCCTTTAGAATTTTATTTAATTCAAATGGGTTTGAAGTTCCCCTTTAAATTCAAAAAGTTTCTTCTGGCCCTGAAAATCAAACAAAGTTTTATTTTATTCATTTATTTTCACATTACAAGATTTGGAAAATCTTGGGTTGTGACACCTGTGCAGGTTCTTAACCGAGAATAAATTTGTTAAGGAAATACTATTTCCTTACAACTTCAAGTGAGTGTTTATATCTTGTACACATTTTATTTTTGCTTACTGGATGAGCTATGCATGTATGCTTATGTAAACGTCCACAGATTCCACTTGTAAGGTTCCCAACCTTTAATAAGGTAAAGATCCCTGTGTTTACAATGCTAGTACCTAGATCAATAGCTAGCATCCACAGTTAATATGTAATATCAAGAAATAAGGTCATAATACAACTTTATAACCAGGAATAAAATAATTCATTACATCTGACATAGCTCATTTGGCTATCTCATTACAATGCAGAAGAATATAACAATAGCATGGGGTCCTTCATCTTCAAAGTGTCACAGGCAGTCATGTTGGCTGTAGACTTGTAATCCTAATCATTAAACTTCATTAACATCAAACAAACCTGCAACATAATAAGTTGCAGCCACAAGGGTCAATACATTTGAATTGTATTGGCAAGTTTCACTACTATGTAGTAATAAGTGGATCCTATCATTACATGCATATTTGGCTAAGTAGGGTTTAGGCTCATTTGCAGAAAGCAATATAGTTTTGTCCTATCTTTTCAAAATAGTTTTGATCTTTTGAAAAATCTTTCTGAACTCCTTGGAAAACTCCAAGTGCTTCTAATCCCTTGTTGTCACCATCGAGTTTTACTTTGAGAAATTGGAATGTCGAGATCTTCCATAGCTTCAGGCCTTAGATGCTCAGAGTTGTCCATAACCGGGGACACGGCTAAGTACTTAGAATTTGATCTTCTGCAGAAGTTGTACACTTTACCCACATGACACAATCTCGTCTTGACGCCACCAGTGGCCGCTGGATAAGTACTCACCAAAATGGAGTACTGGCAGATCGAGAATGTGACAAAGTCTTTCCATAGGAGTCCTGCCAATACACAATGCTAGCTTGTCTACCAGGCACCAATGTAGGGATATATTTCCATACACAATTCTAGTTAACCTGAAGATGCCAATGCATGGGTCTTCCACTATGTAGTTGACTAAGCCAGAGCCCATTTAGCATGTGGCTGTACACGGAAACCACTGTACGAGAAACATGTTCAATCTCTAAGTCCCTGGGTGGTTTTCTTCTAGTGCACATACAAAAAGATAGCCATATAAACATGGTTCCCTTTGTTGCCACCTTGTCCAAAACTTGAGTATCCTTTTCCACCCAGGTAGTTCATTGAGTACTTGTTTTATTATATAAAACATATATCTTTCCATACTTCATATAATCATATCATGTATCCCATCCCAAATATATAGCAGGGCTAAGCATACTACAACTACAATGTTTTCACTAAGGATGATATAAGGGTATCCTATTAGGATTTAACATAGCATAAAATATAGTAGTCCTTATCACGCATGTTACAAAAATCCACTAAGTGTAATGAAAATAGTAGGCTTTGGATGATAGTGTCACTTGCCTTTTTAGTAGAGAATGTTGGTTCACTTCTTGATCTTACAAATATCACACTCTTCTAACTTCACTACAATTCAATCAAGCAAACACATTTTCAAACCAACATTCAAACAATTTATCACACATAAAATAATAGAAACAAGGTAATGCATGCAAGCATGCAAAAGATGGTTTTATTTAGAAAAGTGGTTTCTACTAGGCTCTAAACATTTAAAGCTCAATGTGGTCATTTACAAAAGTGGTAAAACCATTTGCAAAAGGTTTCATCTCATAAACCAAGTATTATGATAAGGTGATATTTTATGTAGTTGAAAATATCTTTTAGCAAAGTAATGACTTTATATGGTTCATCAAATATGTTCTTAAATCTCAAAACTTGGTGTTTAGGGTCAGAAGGTTTGAATTATATCATTTCCCAAAGGCTTTACTCAAAAATTCATTTCTAAACCATAAACAATATTTTTATTTGACTAGAAATGTGCTAATTCAAATATTTATTCCCTAACTTCACAAAATACATTTTTAAATCTATAAGTTGGTTCCTATGGTCAGTAGGTTCAAAACAATCCCTTTTGCAAAGATTTCACCTTAAAATATATATCTAGAACAATTTTTATATTCAAATTATGCCTACACATGTTTCTGCAATTTCAACCAATTTTACAGAAGCAAAACATTAAACAAAGTGCATGGTTGCAAAGTACTTGTTCTGCTGATTCCATTGATATAAAATTTGCAAAATTTGGATGTGTAGAATTAAAGTTATGAATTTTCCAAGTTTGCAAATCTAATAGATCAAATTTCTATTTTAAATCCTGAGTCTGGCCACGTGGCGCTATCCTATTGGACGGTACCGCTTCGTGCGGATCGATCAACACTGGCCGTAGGATTTCACTTAAAATGCACGGCGCAGATGGACGCGTACCCTTTCGATTAAGATCTAATCTCAGCCACAAGATCAAGATCTAACGGGCACAGTGTGTTTGACCAAGGACCGGCGGCGCTGGCGGCGGCGCACGCTCAGGCGGTGGCGTTGGCGACGATTCAGGAAGCGAGGGAGAGAGTGAGGATGCTCACCGTGCTCGCGCAGTTGTGGTGAAGCTCAACGTAGCGGTTGCTCGTCAAGGGGCGCACGGGGATAGTGGCTATTGCTCGCCGGAGTTCCTGGCGTCGTCGGGTCCGTATGCTCGTTGTCGGAGGCGAGGTTGCAGGCCAAGCCAACGCAAAATAATGACTCAGTTAGATGCGCGCAAAAATGCTGAACATGTGAGCATCAAAGCTAGGGAAAGGGGAGGTCGGGTTTTACCAGGGGGCTTCGCCGGAGTAGTGGCAGACGTCGGTGGTGCTCAGGCGAGCTTGTCGCCGATGTTGTGGAGCGGGCGCGGCCAAGCGGTTGGCACTGGGAGATGCGCCAGGAGATGGGGAGCAGGCTCGCGTGCAGTGGGAGGCGAGGGGCGGTTGCGGTTCGCCGGAATCGACGGAGGAGCTCGTCGGAGCAGTGGTTGCTTGGGCGTGCAATTCGTGCAACTTGGTGGCCGAGAGGGAGCGTGGCTTGGGGGAAATGAGAGAGGAGGGCGAGGCGTATAAGTGTGCGTGGTCACTGGTGAGTTTAATCCAGCCATCAACGCGTATTGATCACCGTATTCAATGGCAGAAACGGCGAGGGGGACGTGGTCGCGGTGGAGACGACAATCTGACGGCATGGGGCCGCGCTGTCTGCGAGAGAGAGGGGTGAGCGTGGGGTCGCAGCGTCAGTGACTTCGCGGATGAGGTTGTGCGTGAGAAAACGATTCGGGTGAGGGTTGTCGGGTGGGCTCTTGCTGGGCCAGATGCTTTGCTGGGCTGGGTAGGTTTAGTGGGTTGGGTTTGTTTCTATTTTTTTATACTGATTGCTTTTCTTTTTCTGTTTTGAATTTTCTATTTTGATTTTCAATCAAATAATTCAAACTCCATTTGAATTCAAACCACCTCCAAACTTTAGGTATAGTTTAATTCTGTTTAACAACATGTTCCAAAGTCCAAAATAAACTAATTTTTTATTTTTTTAGGATCTATTAATAATTAAATAAATATACATTGGTATTTATTTCAAATAGGATTTAATTTATTTTAAAATTCTATTTGAAATCTAAATAATACCAAAACCTTTTTAGTAGGTTTTATTAAAAACATAACACTTTGAAATATAATTGAAAATACTTTAATAAGTTTTTAATGATCATTCAAAATAGGAAAATGTCTATACTTGAATGAAATTTGGATATAAATAAATCCTCATGGTTTTATTTAAATAAACCTTTACTATTTTTATCAAACAAAATATTTTATTTTAAATACTTGGCCACGATTAAATTTGACTCTTTAAAATATTCCTTATTTATATTTCTACCTTCGCTTTTGAAAACCATATCTTTTTATTAAAAGATCCAAAAATGGCGATTCTAAATTTTAAAACTCTCTTTATTAATTATTTATATTTTTAAATCCCTTTAGGATTTTATTTGATCAAAATAGGTTTTGATGTTTCCATTTGGAATCAAAAAGTTTCTTCTCACCCTAAATTTCAATAATTGTTTAATTTTGTTTATTTATTTTTCACATTTCAAAATTTGGAAAATTTTGGGATGTGACACCACTGGATCTTGCTAAACATTCAAGTTGAGAACTCCCTAGTTGAAGTCCACGACTCATTAAGTTGGGACCAAGAGCAGTGGAGCGACATGAAAGCAATGCTCCATAAGTAATTTCAATCATTATCGCATTATATCGTCCTCTTGAATTTATTTCCTGATATCAAGTAACTAATAACTCCTTTGTTCATTTTCTTTGCCGAGCAGGTGTTAGACACGGTTCAGACAGAAAATACCAGGTCCATTCAAAGAGGAGTTAACTTATAAAATGGTGAAGAGTTTATAGCAGCCACCGGGAACTCATTTATGTGGATACTACGTCTGCGAGTACATCCGCGAGTTTACCAGTGAACGGAAAGTTGACTCACATTATATTTATGATTCGCGGGAGAAACTAGAGCCAGACCAGCGCATAAGAGCAATTCAAGAGGAGCTGGCGGGATTTATGATGAAGGAAGTCCTTGATGTACATGGAGAGCATTATGCGGATGACGTGGAACTCGATTTGCCTTAGTCATCTCCATGTAGCTGATATGATATATATATTCATCAATGACCATGTAATTTCAAAACATTTCTTCCTTTTGATATATATATCATTAATGTATGCTTGCAAGGGATCGATTAATTATATAGATGCATCAACATGTACTGTGTATGTAGTAGCGTAGAATATGTGTACTTAATTATATGTTTGAAATTATAGTGAAACACAAAACGAAAAAGGAATGAAATGAAAAAAAGGAAATACACAATCTCTGCCTCGGCAGGAAACCTTATAGTCCCGGGTGATGTTATGGCCCGGGACTAGAGAGTTTCCGCCCCCCGCGGTGCTGAAATAGCCACATGGATGTTATCAGTCGCGGGCCGTAGCGAGACGGGACTCGAGGGGGGGCCTCTAGTCCCGTTTCAACAGTCCCTGGCCCAAAACCGGGACTAAATCCAGCTGTGGCCCGGGACTGCAGGCCCTTTTTCCACCAGGGTATTAACAACAAGATCATATCATTAGGAGAATGGTGTTATGGACATACTCCTATAGATAAGCGTAGCATAAAGATTAAGTCATTTCAATAGTTCGTTTGCTATAATTTTTCTGATACATAGTAACCTAATTCCTTCGACCATGAGATCATGCTAATCACCATCACTGGAAGGATTCTTTGATGACATCAAACACCACACCGTAACTGGGTGGCTATAAAGGTGGCATTGAGTGTTTGGAAAGTATGTGTTGATGCACATGGATCAAGAGTGGGATTTGTCCATCCATATGACAGATAGATATACTCAGGGCCCTCTCGGTGGAATGTCATCCAATTGGCTTGCAAGCATGTGACTGGCTCACAAGGGATCACATATCATGGGAATGAGAAAAGAGTACTTATCGGTAATGAGGTTGAACTAGGTATGCAGAGATACCGACGATCAAACCTCGGATAAGTAAACTATCGCGAGAGAAAGGGAAATCGGTATCGTATGTAAGTGGTTCATTCGATCACAAAGTAATCGTAGAAATATGTGGGAGCCATATGAATTTCCAGATTCCTATATTGGTTATTGATCGGAGAAGTGTCTCGGTCATGTCCGCATAATTCATGAACCGTAGGGAGACACACTTAAGGATTCGATGTTATTTAGTAGATATGGAATGTAAGTAGGAAGACCGAATGTTGTTCGGAGTCTCGGATGGGATCCGGGATATCAAGAGGAGATCCGGAATGGTCCGGAGAATAAGATTCATATAAGGAAAGTCCAATTCCGGAGTTCGGGAATGATTCCGATGATTTCATCGGAGAGGTTCTAGAAGGGTCTAGAAGGTTCACCGGACCAAAAGGGGAAGGGTACATGAATGTGTCATGAATAAGTGGAATGATTGAATCATGTCCTAGGTCACTTGGTTGGGAATTAGCAAGAAAGAAATCAAGCTCCAAATTGGAAGTCAAAAGGCAAGTTTGAAAAGTCAAACTGGGACAATGTATCCTGGTGGAGGAAGGAAAGAATCCTTCTTTCCCTCCACCACAAGCCAACAAGGAGAGGGAGTTGGGGAAGGATTCAAACTCCCCTCTCCCGAGATGCCCTCCCTCTCATAAATAGAGGGGAGGGGGTGTGTAACACCCTCGCCTGATAAGGCTGAGTTCATGTGTATAGTGCCAATCCCTGGATCGGTTCACTGGCACACACAGTACAAAATGATATCAAATATAACTGTGCATCATAAATACAACGAATATGATCCAGAATTTACATTATTTATTCAAGTACATAGCGGAAAACGAATACAAGGTAGATCTCCATCCTCCAAATGTGCCACAGGCGAACAATTGTTGAGTGGAGTCTCGCGACCTATGAACGATCACTCAGATACGATATAACCTACCACATGAAACGTTGCAGCCATGAATGGTCAATACATTGAATGTATGGCAAGTAGGCTAAAGTGGTTAACAACAGATCTATCAACTACATGCTTATTTGGCCAAGTGGAGTTCAGGCTCATTTGCATAAAACAACAGTTTTACCCTAACATTTGTAACAAAGTAGTTTTCCAATACGATAAATAGGACACTCTGGTTCACTCCCAGGTTCTCCTACCCAATTATGTTCACCCAACAAGTTTTAAGTAATTAAGAAATAAGGATGAGTGAGAAATATCATAGCATCGGTATCAGGTCGCTCAAATTGTCCATAACCGGGGACACGGCTAAGAACTTAGTTTATACACCCTGCAGGGGTTAGTAAACTTTACCCATGTGACTTGGCCAGCCCAGCTCGTACAACCACTCTCATATTGGGTGATGATAGGGAGAAGTCCAAGAAGGAACCGTTCGGGAAGTAGCTCCCCAAACCCGACACGCACCGGTCCAACCTACACTATCTACATCTTTGTATACGTGGGTTCGACTTACCACAACCTACTGAGTTCAACCAACCACCCATTTCATTATTGGCATAGGGTTGCACACGAAATCTACCAAACAAAGAAACCAATCCTTTCTCAGTGTCATGGGTGGCATTCCCCACCATAATCCACACTCGATGACCCAATCAATGCCATTCCGCCCAGGTGGTTCATTAAAACATGTTGGTTTGTCATTTAGCAAAACATAAGCCTTTCAAAACATATAACTTTTCATGATGTGATTCCCTTCCTCGTCTAAATAGCATAGCTAAGCAATCTACCAATATGATGGCTCATAAACAAGGAATACTAGGTAATAATATGGGACATAGCATAGCATATACACATCAATTCCTACATATGCAATTCTACAAAACATCTACAATGCATAGGAAAACAATAGGACATTTATGACCAAGATAGCACCACTTGCCTTTGTTGTAGATGTAGTCGATTAGATAATCCTCACAATTCTCATAGATATAATGGTTGCTCTCGTCATAACCACAATACTTGCAATCATAGTAGTTGCAATCACAGTAGTTGCACTCCTCGCAATCTAACGTTTGAAGCAAACACAACAAACACCATTCAAAACATTGTAAACATACAACAATGCAACATTACAAGAAAACAATGATGAACAGATGCATGCATGACGATTTAATGAGTCATAATGGTTGCATTTAGTGTTCTGAACATAGTTAGATTACATGATGCATGTGGAAAGTCATTTATTGCACTAAAGCTTTTATTACTAAAGTTGTATCGATTTAATATGGTGTATACCACTTTAATTGAACTAAATATGTTTATGTCGTATTAAATTGTGAACTAGATGCTACTGGATAGAGGTAATGCAATTTAGAGACAGTGGCAATTTGAATCACCTAAAAAGGAGTTATAGATATTTTCCTATGATTAAAACACTAGTTCAATGGGTTTAAATATTTCTGTATGAATTTCTCTTTTAACAGTACCAAATAGTTTGTCATGCAATTTCTCTGTATAGATATTGTCAATACAAAACCTTAGCACTTGGATTCACCCTAATCGGAGTTATAGATCTTTTTGTATGATTTAAATAGTGTTTAATGGGTTTTAAATGATTCATATAGTTTCTGTTGTCTAAAAATCAAACTAAAATTATATCTGTAATCTCCACGGAATTGTGATTTCAGGGACATATTATTTGTAATTTTCTGAATAGTATTTATTTTCTTATGAATTTATTACTCTAAATAAGCCATTAAACCATTTAAATCTTCACGGCAAAACCTTACAGTCAAAGGCTGAACTATTTCATGTTGATGATCTACATGGAACCAGCTTTCCATCGGTATATCATTTATATTTTTGTGACAAGCAATTAATTTACTATGAATTTAATGATTTATAAAGCCATTAAAACTAATTAAATTGCTACGGGTTAAATAGTCGGCAAAGGCTAGATCCAACCAGATATTATTAATGTACATTACAGTAGCTTCAATTTTATATATTATTCATATTTTTCGGAGTTACAGATAATTTCTTATGAATTTATTAACCTAAAAGACCATTAAAACCAATTAAATTACTGCAGTAACCACGTACAGTAAAAGTTGGATCTATTCTGATAAGATAATTCTACGTAAAATTATCTTCAATTTGATATATTATACGCAATTTTTGGACATGGTATGAATTTCTAATTAATTTTACAAGTCAGACCTATAATATGCAATTTTAAATTTGAACGGAATATTCCAGAGAATATTCCGCTGACTGGACAGGTTGACTTTGCATGCTGACTGGGACTAGATGTTGACCTGACGTTGACGTGGCGTTGATGAGGAAGCTGACCAGGATGACGACATGGCACGCACCGGTTTGATTGGATCTCGACCGTCTGGATAGGATCCGGTGGCTAGAAGAAGAGATTGACCCGATTTTGGCTCAGAATAGACAACAAAAGATCTGTGTTAGAGAGACAAATCCGTAGGTCAAATTGAAAAACTTATAACATGAAAGTTGTGGGGAATCATTATTCCTACCTTCTCACCAAAGGAATTTGGATTTGAAGAAACGAGCGCGAGTACATCTTGGATTTACACCGTCAGATCTGAAATATTGCGATGCGAAATTCTCTGGCTGTGGTGGGTGAAAAGAGGTGAGGTTTGTCGGGATTGAAAGATTTCGACGAGTTCTACAACTTTCGTTTTTTGGCCGAAGGCAAACAACGAAGTCTAGATGGGTTAAAAAGCGAAATAAGATTCGGGCATGTGTAGATTCAGGATTTCGAGAAGAGAAACTCGTACAGCTGTGGATCCATGAGTTTATATGGAGGTTTATGATGGTGGGGAGATAGGCCTTGGAGTAGGGAACAAATAGAAACAAACGGAAGTCGATTCGGAGTTGTAGATAAAAAGTTATGAGAGTTTGATTAGAGATAGGTTTGTCAAAAACTGATTCGCACCGTTTTTAAAGCAACCGATCGATCGACCTGTGTACGTGCCGCCTGGTCCGGTCGGTCCGGGTGGGCCGGCCCGCTTAGGTTTTTTTTCCTTTTTCTATTTACTTGTTTCCCTCATATCTTTTGCATACGAACTCCAAATGATATGATTCTTGTTTCTAATTTTTTCTAAAATCGAATAGATCATTCTAGGATCATATTTGTAATCTTTTTACTAGTTTGCATGTAGTGGGTTTATAAATCCTTGGATATTCCATTTTATTTATATCTTTATTTGTTTGTAGTTATTCCGTAACTTTTTCATAATAGCTCCAAATGAGCTCAATTTTGTTCCTAATTTTTTTAATATTAATTGGATTTCTTTAGGCTATAATTATCAATAATTTATGCCTTAGCAACAGTGGGTTTTATAAAGTAAATTTAATTACCTTTAGGAACATTTGGGCGAATCAACTATAGGATTTAGATACCAGGATTTGGATTTAGTTTGTGAGAACTTTGCATGGATGTAATGAAATGCTTATGAATGCTTCATGATTTTCATTTTGAAATATTGCACACCAATTCTACAATCCATAATCAATCCATGCCCTTTTGCCTATATGGCTACTTAGGTCATAATAAAAGAATATAAGATTTTGAATTCAAGGTTGAGAGGATTTTCTATTCAAAAATTTTCTTCTCTTTGAGAATTTTCAACATAGTCAAACAATCAATCAAATTTATTTATTTATTTCACATTCCAAAATTAGGAGAATTTTGGGATGTGACAGACTACCACCCTTAAAAGAAATCTCGTCCCGAGATTTGGGAAGGCTAGAAAGAAAGAAGGGTTCGGGATCCATTAGGATGCTACCACCCTTAAAATAAAATTGACTAGGTCATTTCTCGAGGATTCACTTAGCTCAGATTGGTTCTCCTTTAGACTTTTATTGGCACAACGTCTCTAGCACATTCTAAACATCATGATTGATAGTTTCCGAGAAAGCACTTCTTAAACTAGCAAAACTCTCATGGTGGGCAAATAGGGAACGTTTACTTCACGGTGCCCATAATTCACGGTTGGGATTCATCTTTACCGTACATTCCTATGCTTAGCAATGGATGCTTTTAGAAGGGTGTAACAATATACCATCCTAGGGTTTAGGCTCAACGTCGACTCTTTTCTAAGGTTGAAAAGGGCACTCAAGATTCATAAATCCAACAGTACAAGAGCGAATAATAAGAGTAGTAGGAATGGTGATCAATCCATCCTGCACCCAAATCATTACCCTGTATGAGGATAGGTGAATCACGTTTTTCTATCACTCGGACATTCTCACTTGCCTTGAAGAATGTTTCCATGGGCACGAGCTAATGCTCTATGTATACTCCCTTATATCCAATCAACAAAGCTACTAGTAAAACTAAGCTATCGATACTTCAACTTTCAGGTTGGGTAATCTACTACATAACATCATGTGCAACACTTCATACTTCCACATCCTTTTTCCATTAGGTGAAGAATTCTCTTTCCTAAATGTATTGTTTTGTCAAACCTTCCGCTTAACACATCATTATATCTCCCAGGGTTCAAGATAGGGAAGAATATATTCTATAGGAAAGAAACGACTAAGAAAATAATCCTACCCATAACTATATGGAGCATTCAATGTCACAAACAAGCAAACAATCATAAGGAATCAACACACAAGCAAACACTTGTATAATAACATTACATGTGTATTAAATTAGTAGTATATAACCACAAAATAGTTTGAAAGCATTGAAAACAATACTAGAGTAAAATAGAGCAACATATAAGCAATAAACAAAATCTGTCAAAACAGTACAGCAGACTTCACGAATTTTTCTGACCGACTTAAACTCGTCAGGAATTTTAGCAAATTTTTTTGCATATACTACAGGTAATTACACTCCATATCCTATTTTTTTAGATTTTTATGAGTTACCAATAAAATATGAAAAATCGCGCGGTACAACAGGTCAGTCAGAAAACTGCAGCAGTAATCCCACGAATTTCAATCAATTCGCACCATTAAAATAATTTTAAAACCACATGAAAACTCTAGCAACTTTAGAGTTTCAAAACAACAGATCCTAAACAAGGCATCACATGATATAGTTCAGTACAAACAAGCAAGCAACCTATATTGTCATACCACATAAGTTGGTAAGAACAATATGCTAACACGATAGCGATGATCTCCTAAAGAGATAGAACATGGTGGTCTAGACCTAGCCAAAATTGAAGAGATGTTTATTTATGTCATACTATTTGTTCTTTTACTTAGCTAACTCTCATATAGGTATCATAAGAATGGACAACTACAAATTTTGTACAAGGAGAGGTGTTGGAAAATGATAGACAAGGAATATAAGAACTCTAATAAGTATAAAATATGATAGTTCTTCTAATAGAGTTCTTCTATTGCTAATCCATTTCTAGGGTCACGATCCTACAGTTCAACACACAGCTCTGATACCATCTTGTAACACCCTCGCCTGATAAGGCTGAGTTCATGTGTATAGTGCCAATCCCTGGATCGGTTCACTGGCACACACAGTACAAAATGATATCAAATATAACCGTGCATCATAAATACAACGAATATGATCCAGAATTTACATTATTTATTCAAGTACACAACGGAAAACGAATACAAGGTAGATCTCCATCCTCCAAATGTGCCATAGGCGAGCAATTGTTGAGTGGAGTCTCGCGACCTATGAACGATCACTCAGATACGATATAACCTACAACATGAAACGTTGCAGCCACGAATGGTCAATACATTGAATGTATGGCAAGTAGGCTAAATTGGTTAACAACAGATCTATCAACTACATGCTTATTTGGCCAAGTGGAGTTCAGGCTCATTTGCATAAAGCAACAGTTTTACCCTAACATTTGTAACAAAGTAGTTTTCCAATACGATAAATAGGACACTCTGGTTCACTCCCAGGTGCTCCTACCCAATTATGTTCACCCAACAAGTTTTAAGTAATTAAGAAATAAGGATGAGTGAGAAATATCATAGCATCAGTATCAGGTCGCTCAAATTGTCCATAAACGGGGACACGGCTAAGCACTTAGTTTATACACCCTGCAGGGGTTAGTACACTTTACCCATGTGACTTGGCCAGCCCAGCTCGTACCACCACTCTCATATTGGGTGATGATAGGGAGAAGTCCAAGAAGGAACCGTTCGGAAAGTAGCTCCCAAACCCGACACACACCGGTCCAACCTACACTATCTACATCTCTGGATACATGGGTTCGAGTTACCACAACCTACTGAGTTCAACCAACCGCCCATTTCATTATTGGCACATGGTTGCACACGAAATCTACCAAACAAAGAAACCAATCCTTTCTCAGTGTCCTGGGCGGCATTCCCCACCATAATCCACACTCGATGACCCAATCAATGCCATTCCGCCCAGGTGGTTCATTAAAACATGTTGGTTTGTCATTTAGAAAAACATAAGCCTTTCAAAACATATAACTTTTCATGATGTGATTCCCTTCCTCGTCTAAATAGCATAGCTAAGCAATCTACCAATACGATGACTCATAAACAAGGAATACTAGGGAATAATATGGGACATAGCATAGCATATACACATCAATTCCTACATATGCAATTCTACAAAAATATCTACAATGCATAGGAAAACAATAGGACATTTATGACCAAGATAGCACCACTTGCCTTTGTTGTAGATGTAGTCGATTAGATAATCCTCATAATTCTCATAGATATAATGGTTGCTCTCTTCATAACCACAATACTTGCAATCATAGTAGTTGCAATCACAGTAGTTGCACTCCTCGCAATCTAACGTTTGAAGCAAACACAACAAACACCATTCAAAACATTGCAAACATACAACAGTGCAACATTACAAGAAAACAATGATGAACAGATGCATGCATGACGATTTAATGAGTCACAATGGTTGCATTTAGTGTTCTGAACATAGTTAGATTACATGATGCATGTGGAAAGTCATTTATTGCACTAAAGCTTTTATTACTAAAGTTGTATCGATTTAATATGGTGTATACCACTTTAATTGAACTAAATATGTTTATGTCGTATTAAATTGTGAACTAGACGCTACTGGATAGAGGTAATGCAATTTAGAGACAGTGGCAATTTGAATCACCTAAAGAGGAGTTATAGATATTTTCCTATGATTAAAACACTATTTCAATGGGTTTAAATATTTTTGTATGAATTTCTGTTTAAACAGTACCAAATAATTTGTCATGCAATTTCTCTGTATAGATATTGTCAATACAAAACCTTAGCACTTGGATTCACCCTAATCGGAGTTATAGATCTTTTTGTATGATTTAAATAGTGTTTAATGGGTTTTCAATGATTCATATAGTTTTTTTTGTCTAAAAATCAAACTAAAATTATATCTGTAATCCCCACGGAATTGTGATTTCAGGGACATATTATTTATAATTTTCTGAATAGTATTTTTTTCTTATGAATTTATTACTCTAAATAATCCATTAAACCATTTAAATCTTCATGGCAAAACCTTACAGTCAAAGGCTGAAATAATTGCATGTTGATGATCTACATGGAACCAACTTTCCATTGGTATATCATTTATATTTTTGTGACAAGCAATTAATTTACTATGAATTTAATGATTTATAAAGCCATTAAAACTAATTAAATTGCTACGGGTTAAATATTCGGCAAAGGCTAGATCCAACCAGATATTATTAATGTACATTACAGTAGCTTCAATTTTATATATTGTTCATATTTTTCGGAGTTACAGATAATTTCTTATGAATTTATTAACCTAAAAGACCATTAAAACCAATTAAATTACTGTAGTAACCACGTACAGTAAAAGTTGGATCTATTCTGATAAAATGATTCCGCGTAAAATTATCTTCAATTTGATATATTATACGCAATTTTTGGACGTGGTATGAATTTCTAATGAATTTTACAAGTTAGACCTATAATATGCAATTTTAAATTCGAACGGAATATTCCAGAGAATATTCCACTGACTGGACAGGTTGACTTTGCATGCTGACTGGAACTAGATGTTCACCTGATGTTGACGTGGCGTTGATGAGGAAGCTGACCGGGATGACGACATGGCACGCACCGGTTTGATTGGATCTCGACCGTCTGGATAGGATCCGGTGGCTAGAAGAAGAGATTGACCCGATTTTGGCTCAGAATAGACAAGAAACATATCTGTGTTAGAGAGACAAATCCGTAGGTCAAATTGAAAAACTTAGAACATAAAAGTTGTGGGGAATCATTATTCCTACCTTCTCACCAAAGGAATTTGGATTTGAAGAAACGAGCGCGAGTACATCTTGGATTTACACCGTCAGATCTGAAATATTGCGATGCGAAATTCTCTGGCTGTGGTGGTTGAAAATAGGTGAGGTTTGTAGTGATTGAAAGATTTCGACGAGTTCTACAACTTTCGTTTTTTGGCCGAAGGAAAACAACGAAGTCTAGATGGGTTAAAAAACAAAATAAGATTCGGGCATGTGTAGATTCAGGATTTCGAGAAGAGAAACTCGTACAGCTGTGGATCCACGAGTTTATATGGAGGTTTATGACGGTGGGGAGATAGGCCTTGGAGTAGGGAACAAGTAGAAACAAACGGAAGTCGATTCGGAGTTATAGATAAAAAGTTATGAGAGTTTGATTAGAGATAGGTTTGTCAAAAACTGATTCGCACCGTTTTTAAAGCAACCGATCGATCGACCTGTGTACGTGCTGCCTGATCCGGTCGGTCCGGGTGGGTTTTTTTTTCTTTTTCTATTTACTTGTTTCCCTCATATCTTTTGCATACGAACTCCAAATGATATGATTCTTGTTTCTAAATTTTTCTAAAATCGAATAGATCATTGTAGGATCATATTTGTAATCTTTTTACTAGTTTGCAAGTAGTGGGTTTATAAATCCTTGTATATTCCATTCTATTTATATCTTTATTTGTTTGTAGTTATTCCGTAACTTTTTCATAATAGCTCCAAATGAGCTCAATTTTGTTCCTAAAATTTTGTAATATTAATTGGATCTATTTAGGCTATAATTGTCAATAATTTATGCCTTAGCAACAGTGGGTTTTATAAAGTCAATTTAATTACCTTTAGGAACATTTGGGCGAATCAACTATAGGATTTAGATACCAGGATTTGGATTTAGTTTGTGAGAACTTTGCATGGATGTAATGAAATGCTTATAAATGCTTCATGATTTTCATTTTGAAATATTGCACACCAATTCTACAATCCATAATCAATCCATGCCCTTTTGCCTATATGGCTACTTAGGTCATAACAAAAGAATATAAGATTTTGAATTCAAGGTTGAGAGGATTTTCTATTCAAAAATTTTCTTCTCTTTGAGAATTTTCAACATAGTCAAACAATCAATCAAATTTATTTATTTATTTCACATTCCAAAATTAGGAGAATTTTGGGATGTGATAGGGTGCCCCAAGGCCACACAACACCAGCCCCTCCCCACCTAGCCGCCGCGTCGCCACCCCCCAGCGTTGCCGCCGCCGCTCGGCGCCGCCCTAGCCGCTGCCGGCCACGCCTCCTCCTCTCCGGCCCTCTAAACCCTAGATCACTGAAAACCCTAGATCCACCATAACCTGCTCCGGCTTAGGCAAAGCCCTGCGGGATTTTCCCTCTACTTCTAACACCATGTCGTCGTGCTTCCAGAATCGCGAGGGGAGACCAACAACCTCCGCTGCCTGCTGGAACAAGGGAGAGGAAGGTCTATCGAGTACCGAACATGTGACCGACTACGGAAGCACTGCCGGAACGCAGCGCCGGAAGGATTGTCTACGCGATCTTGAGATCGGCAAGTGTATGACTACTTCACCCACGAGAATCTTCTCTTGTTAACCACTTTGGAATCTTAGAGGGTGAGTACTCTAATCGACTCGTTGCTACAATCTAGTAGATAGATCTTGGCTTGTTTGTGTGCATGCGGTAAAAAACTTTTGTTTTCCATGCTATGAACCCCTACAAAAAGTACTTGTTGGGAGATAGCCCAAGAGTTTCCTTGAGTCTTGGAAGTTATTACTTCAGTAATGACCTCTCCTTATCCTTTTTGTTTTCTTTTTGTGCCAAGAATGACCTCTAATGAGAGGGAAGTAAGATTTGGGGAGTTGCTGTCCCGAAACAGATTTCTGTCCTACACCATAAAAATTCGTGAGTAGTCTTTGTAAGTCGTATTGAGCTGATATTTTACAAATAAATCCCCCAGTATGTTAGATAACTTTCGTTATTTCAACACTTTTTTATTTGAGCAACAGAAGATTTTATAAAAAATTGGGTTCTACCTGCTGGTTTGTTTTGACAGATTTCTGCCATTATTTGTATTTGCTTCTTAAAGATTTCTTTTTGACTTCTCTTTTGGGGAATTGAGCCTTTTAAAGGAATTTGCTTCATTAGTTAGTGTTTTTAGTGAAAGTTTTGCTATTCTAAAGCTAAACCCAAGGGTCTATTATCTTTTGAATACACTAATGTTGCTAATGAAGATTGTGTGAAGTTTTGTAAGAAGGAAAAATTTCATGTTTAGAGAGAGAATGATGTAATGAGATGAAGAATGGACAAAAGCTCAAGCTTGGGGATGCCACCATGGTGTCACCCCAAGAAATATCCAAGAAGTACAAGCGTCAAAGCTTGGGGATGCCCAAGGCATCCCCTTCTTCATCAATAAAAAAGCTCAGGTCTGTCTAGACACTTTGTTTTTATTGTTTCATGCACTGTTGTGTTGTTCTTGGAGCGTCTTAGTTTTCATTTGCTTTGCTTAGTTGTTTAGTTTGCTTGAATAAATTAGTTTGGACCCCCGTTCTCGCTATGTTATTTCAAATAAGTCGATTGGTGTTGGAAAGGATTATAAAGTTCTTGCTTGGAAGTGCAAGAGGAGCTTGCATTAACTGTGACTTAGACTTTAGCATGACATGCTAGGTGTTGTTTTGACCTTATGCTTAGTGATTATTGATGTAGCATGATTTGCTCCAAGTAATTGGGATTGCTTAGTGTGCCTTGAAGAAATCATGCGTTGTTTTAGCATTCAAAAGCATAGTATTGTGGTATTCTCCTTTGATGTTTTGTTTGGGTTGACTTGGCACATGCTCAGACCATGTTATGACTATGAACAAGTCACCATAGCCTCTATGATGATTTAGTCCTTTACTTGTAGTACCACTCTATGCTTTGATTAGTAATGTTGTGTCGCTCTGCATGATTATGGCCATTATTGCTCTCTTAGTTGGTCGCTCCTAGTCTTTTGCTAGCCTTCACTTTTGCCGAGTAAGCTCTACTTATGCATCCAACTCCCAAGAAACCAAGTTATTCCAAAGTGTCCACTATAAATTCCTATGCATGGTGTGTTACACCATTCCAAGTATATTCTTGTTTTCATCTATCTTCCAATAAAAAGTATTTTGTTATGTGAAAACTTAGTGATTAAAGCTCTCATGAACTTGATTACACACTTTATTTTTATTTCCTCTAATAAACTTGAACCATTGTGTCATCTATGTTGTATATGCTTGCACTTATATTTTGGGATTAGCAGAACCGTGCTGTCACGGGGAACGCTTTCAACATTGCACCTGTGCATTGTACACAGTTGATATCATGCTCTTTTGTTTATGGATGTCGTCGGTGTGAAATAAAAGGGGAGCTTGTAAGTCCATGGAGTTATGTATTTGTGTTAGAGAAAAGCCTGGGCCGCTAGCCTAAGCCATGCCTAATCATGGTGGAAACTTGCAGCATCACCATAGTGAGCAATCTATGAAGCATTCTTCTTATATAAAAAAGAGATATGAGATTCAGAAAAGGAAAAAAAGAGAAAAGAGTAAAGAGAGAAAAAAGCACCATTTTCCCATGGTAAATAAGAAGATTGCTGAGATGCTCATTGTATGCTTGCCTTGTCATTTTGATTATGGGATAGCTCCTATATCATGTTCAAGGGGTACCCCATTGGCGGTTCTCTATGATACACATGTACTTACTATGACAAGAACTTGCAAGTAACTAAAGTTGAGTAGAATGAGGAGTGGCCCTCCTACTCAAGGGACATGAGATTGCTAACTTATACTTTGTCAAGCATATACTCCATAGTTTGTTCACTTTAACCTTAATCACTTCAAGATGCTTATGATAGGGGCAATGAGAGCTGAAAGCTAACAAGTACCATAATTTTTGGAAGCTCTTTTTGAAACTTGAAATCCGTGCTTCCCTTTATGAAGGGCCTTTCTTCCACTATTTTATTGAGTCTCCACCTTCTATCCATAGGCACCAATTATGAGAGAATAGTTGCCATTCTTAGTTCTATGTGCATTGTCCCAAAACTTATTGATTGATTCATATTGTTGATATTGCTTGTTCTTGAACTACTTGTATCTAGTCACTCTTATGCTAGCCTCCACTTGTATGAGTAAGTTCTACTCATGCCTCCAACTCCCAAGAAACCAAGTTATTCCAAAGTGTCCACTATAAATTCCTATGCATGGTGTGTTACACCATTCCAAGTATATTATTGTTTTCAGCTATCTTCCAATTAAAAAGTATTTTGTTATGTGAAAACTTAGTGATTAAAGCCCTCACGAACTTGATGGCACACTTTATATTCTTTGCCCCTAATAAACTTGAACCATTGTGTCGTATATGTTGTATATGCTTGCACTTATACATTGGAATTATTAGAACCATGCTATCATGGGGAACATTTTCAACATTGCACTTGAACTTTGTACACAGTTGATATCATGATCTTTTGTCTATGGATGTCACCGGTGTGAAATAAAAAGGGAGCTTGTAAGTCCATGGAGTTATGTATTTTGTGTTAGAGAAACGCCTGAGCCGCTAGCCTAAGCCATGCCTAATCATGGTGGAAACTTGCAGCATCACCATAGTGAGCTATCTGTGAAGCATCCTAAATAAAAAGCTATGCACATAGTAAATAAAAAGATCGCTGTGATGCTCATTGTCTGCTTACCTTGTCATTTGGTTATGGGATAGCTCCTGTACCATGTGCAAGGGGTACCCCCTTGGCGGTTCTCTATGATACGCATGTACTTACTATGACAAGAACTTACAGGTGACTGAAGTTGAGTAGCATGAGGTGTGGCCCTCATATTCAAGGGACTTGAGATTTCCAACTTATACTTTGTCAAGCATATACTCCATAGTTTATTCACTTTAACCTTAATCACTTCAAGATGCTTATGTAGGGGCAATGAGGGCTAAAAGCTAACAAGTACCATAATTTTTGGAAGCTCCTTTTGAAACTTGAAATCATGCTTCCTTTATGAAGGGCCTTTCTTCCACTATTATGTTGAGTCTCCACCTTCTACATTTAGGCACCATTAAGAGAGCATAGTTGCCATTATTAGTTCTATGTGCAGTGTCCCAAAACTTATTGATTGATGCATATTGTGATATTGCTTGTTCTTGTGCTATTTGAATCTAGTCACTCTTGTGAACTTTGAAGGTGTCCTATGCATCTATTTGCTACTCTATGAGGGACAAGCTGATTGCCACTATGCTATGTTTTCTGTATGTGAAACAAACAAACCTTTTTCAATGCATGTTATTCATGATCTTTGTTTGTATCCTTTCATGTTGCATGCATAGTTAAATTGTCTTATTGTTAGAACTCCATCTTTCATGCACATGTTTAGAGTTCTTTGATCCCAGCTTTCAATGCTTGAAAATGGTTTGATCTTTATTGTGAAGGTGCATG
Organism: Avena sativa; assembly: GCA_916181665.1. Lineage (NCBI taxonomy): Eukaryota > Viridiplantae > Streptophyta > Magnoliopsida > Poales > Poaceae > Avena > Avena sativa. The sequence continues at coordinate 387,357,163 of OV702284.1, forward strand.
TCACCTCAAAAATTATTCTTTTTATCACTTACCTACTCGAGGACGAGCAGGAGTTAAGTTTGGGGATGCTTGATACGTCGGAAACGTATCTATAATTTTTTATGTTCCATGCTTGTTTAGTATCTACTTTGCTTTACTTTGTCTACACTTTGATGTGTTTTTATATGTTTTCTATAACTAACCTATTAACAAGTTGCCACAGTGCCAGTTGCATGTTTTCTTCTATTTTTGGTTCCAGAAAGGCAGAAAATCAATATTCTCGGAATTGGACAGGACAAAAGCCAAAGTCAATATTTTACCGTGGGCAACACGAAGTCCAGAGGAGAGACGGAGAGGCGCCACAAGGCGGCCACACCCCCCAGGCGCGGCCAGGGTGGGCCCGCGCCTGGGTGTGGCCCCCCTGGGCACCCCCTGCCTCGCCTCTTCGCCTATAAGAAACCCCCGATGCAGAAACCCTAGGCACCCGATCAAAACTCCACGAAACCATCTGTAGCCGCCGCCACCATCGTCCCTAGATCGGGGGAATCTGAAGTTCTTCCCGACACCCTGACAGAGGGGAAACCATTTTGAAGGCCTTCTTCTCCGATATGAAGCGTGATTAGTTCCACCTTGGACTATGGGTCCATGTAGTAGCTATATGGTTGTATCTCATCATTGTGCTTTCATGTATAGATCTTGTGAGCTCCGTTCATGATCAAGATCTAATCTATTTGTAATCATGCATGTTGTGTTTGCGGGGATCCGATGGATATTGAGATTACTATGTAAGATTGATTAATGGTTTTGTCTGTATGATTCTATCATGTCTGTGTTGTTTGTGATCTTGCATGCTCTCCGTTGTTAGTATCTATCTTGGCCAAGTAGTTGCTAGTGACTCCAAGAGGGGGTATTTATGCTCGATAGTGGGTTCATGCCTCTAGTTTCCAAGGGAAGTGACAGAAATATCTTCGTATGTAGATGTGTTGTTGCTACTAGGGAGAAAACAACGGTCTCTTGTTCATGGAACAAGTGGATTGTTTACCTTACAAACTTTGCTTAAAGCAGTTGTCTGCTGCTTGCAACTTAATATTGGAGGGGGTTCGGATGATAACCTGAAGGTGGACTTCTAGTCATAGATGCAATTGGATGGAGGTCTATGTATCTTGTTGTATTTCCCAATCGAATCTCATAGGATCTTTTTGTCTAGTATTGCATTGTTATGCCTTGCTCAGTTCCTGTCAATTGCCCTGCTGTAATTTGTTTACCCTTCATGCCATGTTGTTTATCTAAGGATAGCACCTCTAGTGAACTATGGACCCCGGTCCAATCTTTACCTTTGATACATCTTCCACTGTTACTGTTTACTTGTTGCAAACCATCATCACCTTCCACACTAGATAGTTAATACTTTGTTACAGCAAACCGATGAGATTGACAACCTCACTGATTCGTTGGGGCAAAGTCTTGAGTTTGTATTATGCAGGTTTCCACATTGCTTGCAACACCTTTGAGACGTTTCCTTCGTCCTACTGGTTCGATAACCTCGGTTTCTTACTGAGGGAAAACTTGCTGCTGTGCTGCTTCATACCTTACTCTTGGAGTTTCCAACGAAGCGCTCCTACATCAACCCAACGCTCCATCAATAGACATCTAGACTTAGTTCATAATAATGAGTTCAATTCATAATTGAGCTCCCAATGAAATCGTCATCCCCTGAAAAATTTCAGCGATCACACGATCCCAATCCACTATGCAACCCCCGATCATCACGGACGGAAACATAACTTCAAAGATAGACATTCTCCAATGCCAATCACATCATCCATGTGACTCATGCTCGATCTTTCGATATCCTGTGTCCCGAGACCATGTCTGCACATACTAGGCTTGCCACCTCAAACTTGTTTGTATTGTAGTGTAACCTTTCTTACACCCATTGTATGTGAACATAGGTATGTCTAGCCCCGATCGTCATGGACGGCTTCATACTGAAGAACTTTCTTGGTGGTGCACACACAAGGGGAACAATATCATCGGAATCTCGAGGCCATGTCTGCACATGCAAGGCTCGCCAAATTAGTATTGGTTTTAATAGGGATGATCTTATCTATGCTACCATTGAGTATATAATACTTAGCACACAATAAGATGCAAAGCAGGTATCAACATCATATGTATATTATGATATGATATGGTCCTTCTTGCGCCTTGATCTCCATCGAGCGCTCTGGCGTGATCTCCATCGTGCCACTAGCATGATCTCCATCGTGCCACTAGTTTTGATGTCAAGTCCACGGCACCACTAGTAGGTCGTTCATTGAAACGATGACTATTACTACACAACTTAGCAACATAGAATTAAACTACTTTACCTTCGTAACGACCATTACCATATCAAATCACATGCCCCTCCTGCAACGTAAAGTTAGATGCCTCTACTTTATATATTGCAAGTTTTATGTGGTTGTGAGGGCTTTTGCAATAGAACCGTTTCTAATCTATGAACTTTCCAACCACAACATGGATCCATACAGTTCTCTCTACTACACCCCTTTCGGGGCCCTCCATTATAAATGCTATATCAACTATTGTAAGAGAGACAAACACCCTCTAGCCACTTATACGAAACAAGCCGTATGTCCAGCGTGGAATCACTCTCACGTAAGAGTACACGTAAGGTAGGTCCGGACCGCTTCATCAAACAATCACGTGATATAAATAAGTACACATGGGAGGGTAACAACTATATCATCAATGCCCGCACACCATATGTGCGTACTGGCCGTACAGCACTACTACGCATATATCATCTCTAATACCACTGTTGGGGTTCCAGGAAGTAAAATAAAAAAATTTACTACAACGGATCGCCCCCATGCCCAAGATCTATATACTAGAAGTACGGTAAGGGCCGAAGGTTTCAGATACATACCCTTGTAGTCCTAAAGCGGTTAACGTTCCTAGGGGAACGTGGTTGATGTAGTCGTGCTCGTAGCCGACCTCAAGGTCGCGAAGCTCCTCGTAGGTCACCCCTTGCTCCATCACCATGAAGCAGTCCAGCTAACAACATCCAAAGTGCCCCAAGTGTTGCACCTCGTGGCTTCATATACATACGGTGTACGACGAGACCTCCGGCTCCTTGACCACGTGCTGGAGTGCGGAAGTAGATCTCCAGCTATGGAATCACCGCAGTGCAACAGTTTGCTGCGGATGCGTCGTCTCTTGCGCGAACAACCCTTGGCTGTGCTAACGCGTGGAGAAAACTAGAGGGAGAGAGGTTGGAGAGTAGGAGGACGAGAACTCCCAACTCATGGGATCTGTAGTATTGGTGTGTGCTCCAAAGGGGAGAGGGGGCCTCCTTATATAGGGGAGTTACCAGACGGCGACCGTAAGGGGGGAGAGGGGCGGTGGCCAAGGAGGGCATCTCTAGGGTGCCCCAAACCCTAACTATAGCCGCCGGCCAGGAAGAGGGCAGCCCTAGGCGCCAACCCTAGGCGCACGGGCCCTTTCTCCCTTTCCGGTTTCCCTCGTGGGCCCTTTTTCCCTAGGGAACTTGGCCCATTAGTGGAATAACCTTTCAAATTAGATTTTAATATTATATTTAATATTAATTACATTAATTAATATGTAAATACATATCACCAAATCCGATTCGACCCGAAACACCTTTCGATTCCCCTTCCATATCCTCCGAATAACCTTGGAACATCCCGGAATAATTCTGGTCCTCTCACCAGAACTTTTCCGGTGTCCTTTCTTTATTCGAACAACTTCGGATCTTTCTCCTCGGAACAATTCCGACTTTCACTTTATCTACTATGATTCCAACTTACGGAAAACATCAAGCTCATCGCACCCTTAAGTGGACTCCCTCACGGCTCGGGAATGGTACAGACATGATCTCTATCAATGGTCAACAGCAGGACCGGGATGCCCATGATGACCCCTACACATTCTAGATTGACGATGTCATTTGAACTGTAAACGTCGAGTCCATTTCCCTTTGTTACTTCGATACTACTTGTCCGAGATCTGATCGTTAAGGTATCTCCATACCTTGTTTAATCTCGTTAGCGAAAAGTACTATTTACTTGTTACCGCGATAATACATCCCATGATCTAGTCACATGCATATATGGATGTAATCTCACCAAGTCGGCCTAACTATATCTTACCCGTCACTGGGTTAACAAATCCCGCTCTTGACGTAATCTCTTCAATGTGTTCCTCCGGATACCCAATGACACCTTTATAATCACCATTTCACTGAGTGACGTTTGATGCCATCGAAGTAACCTCGGGAGACAGTGATTTGATATGGTCTCATGGTCTAAGGAGAAGGACACTTCGTTTCTGACTATTGCTGCGATGAACTTTGTGACTTGATTATATCACAATCTTTGAGGAATGTCCATCACATCATTTACCAATGATGTGACCTTGTTGTCAACCAGCACTATCACTTCAAGATCAGGAAACGTTGATCATCATGTTGTCCAACGAACTAGTAATAGAGGATACTAGGGACTTATGTTTCATATCACACCTGTATCAATGTTTCCACTTGATACAGTTATAGCACAACATGAAACTATTATGAACTTATTGGGATATGACAATAATAAACCTTTTATTAATTTCCTCTGGGGCATATTCCCTCCACTTTCGGCGACCTGAGGGAGTGTCTTGATGTAGCTGTCGATGATCTATTCGCGGGGGACATTAGGATTAATGGGTGCGGCTCCAGGAAGACCAGCCATTGCTCGAATTGCTCTTGTCCATGGCGAAAACAAGAGGGGAAAGGAGAGGCCATCAGGAGCAGAGGTCCCGACGGCTGGGCAAGCAAGGTTCAACGATGGAGGAGTTGCTCTAGTGGAGGAGAAGTGGGCATGATTCGTTTCCACAACTACATCACTAGAAGAGGACAGGTAGGGCTAGCGGTGGCAAACTGTAATGCCGTGACACGCGTATCTTTCTTCTCTCTGTGTGGAAGTTGGAACAGGACGAAATGAGGACGGGGTAGAGTTTTGGGGGAGATACGTCCAAAAAGTATCTACTTTCCCCGAACACTTTTGCTATTGTTTCTCCTCTAATTTGTGTGATTTGGATATAACTAACACGGACTGACGCTATTTTCAGCAGAATTTCTTTGGTGTCTCGTTTTGTGCAGGAAATCAACTTTCAGGAAAAATCCCAGAAAATATCGCAAAACTCCTATTTTACCAGAAGACTCACGGAGCCAGAAGACGAGACAGAGAGGGGACATGAGGGGCCCACACCACCTAGTGGCGCGGGCCAAGATAGGCCACGCCAGGGGGTGGTGCGGTCGCCTCGGTCTCCCCCTCGACCTCTCCTTCCGCCTACAAATAGCCTTTAACCTAAAACCAGCAGGGGGGGTTCGACGTTTTCCTAGATAGAGTTCTGCTGCGCCGCCACCACCAGAAACCGCGATTCGGAACCATAAACTCAGTTCTGGCACCCTGCCGGGACAAGGAATTGGAGAAGATCATCGCAATCATCATCATCAACGCCTCTCCATCAACCATCCATGTTTCCCCCATCCATGAGTGAGTAATACCCCGCATTAGGCTATGGGGATGGTAGGGATTGGATGAGATCTCTCATGTAATTACATAAGATTGTTAGGGCATGGTGCCTAGTATCTATTGTTAGTGCTTTTTGACATTGTTGCAACTTTTTATGCTTAATGCTTGTCACTAGGTCCCGAGTGCCATGATCTCAGATATGAACATGTTATTGATTCATGATGATATTATTGTTTGTGATCTTACCTGCAAGTTGTATACACATATCATTGCCTGGAACCCGAGGCCCCGAAGTTTCAGAAATCAGGATAACCGGAGGGGATGGCTGTGATATGAGGATTATGTGTGTTCACGGAGTGTTAATGCTTTGCTCCGGTACTCTATTAAAAGGAGTACCTTAATTTCCAATAGATTCCCTTGAGGCCCCGCTGCAATGGGCTGGTAGGACAAAAGATGTTGTTCAAGTTACCATTGCGAGCATGTATGACTATATATGGAACACATGCCTATGATTACTTAGTACTTGGATGCTTTATCTTATTTATCTACAAATTATCTTGTCTTGATTATTACCTAAATTATCTTGTCCATGCAACGCCCGTCCATCCATCCCTATGCCTACCGCACTTTAACCCTACTGTTTACTACAATTGTTACTACTGTATTTATTTTACTACTGCTAGTATTTTGCTATAGCTACTACAAAATTGTTGCTACTGATAAATTACAGTGAGGAAGACTATTTCCAGGTGCAGCTGAATTGACAACTCAGTTGTTAAGGCTTATAAATATTCTTTGGCTCCCCTTGTGTCGAATCAATAAATTTGGCCTTTATTTCCCTCGAAGACTGTTGCGATCCCCTATACTTGTGGGTCATCAAGACTATTTTCTGGCGCTGTTGCCGGGGAGCATAGATTTATTTATAAAGTTCACTTGGAATTATTATTGTTCGCTGCTATCCATTCATCATGGGTAAAACTCATGATGGAAAAGTTCCTATATTACCATCCACTACAAGAAGAGGTAAAGTTCTGAACACCTCTTTTGCTCTTGATTCACCATCTGTTATGAGTAAACTCCTTACACCACCACCACCACATACACATGTTACACATACTGCTACTTCTGATGAATCTGAAATTTCTTCTGATACTCATGATGTTACTTCTACTATGCTTGATGAGAGTGGTTCATTAGGTCCTTTCCTAGATGCTACAATTGCTAGAACTATAATTGGAAACACTGAAACTCCTAATGAAGATATTACTACACCTGTTAGTTCCCTTGAGTCTAGAGAGAGACCTAGCTATGATATTAATGATGGTTATATTGAATTGACTAATGAATTTATTGAAGAATGTCAAAACACACATGGTTCAAGTGCTATTAAGAGTCTTATTGAGAGGTGTACTATTAGAACTAAACTATTTCCTGATGCTAAGTTTGCCACTTCTCCCATAAACATTAAAGATAAAGATTATGATTTCTCTATTGATTCATCTTACATAACCATTGTTGAGAAAGAACCTTTTTGTGGGACTGAAAATGAAAGTGCTGTGGCACATATGACTGAGCTCTCTACTATGAGTGGCTTATTTTCTGATGATATTAATAAACACACCTACTTTGTTGCTAAATTTTTCCCTTTTTCCTTGAAAGGAGAAGCTAAAGCTTGGTTTAATAATTTACCTCCTGGATCTATTGAGAGCCCCGATGACTTGATTGATACTTTCTTTCAGAAATATTTCTCTCCTAGTGCTCGACATGCCATTTTACAGGAACTTTTTGATTTTAAATAGGGAGAAAAGGAGAAATTTCCTGAATCATGGACAAGGTTTTGTGCTTTAATTCACGCACAACCTATATGTCCAATACCTAAAAATGAGCTTCTTGATATATACTATAATGGACTAACTGATGAATTAGGACATACATGGATAGTTGTGCTGATTGTGTTTTCAGGAAAAGAACTCCCAAAGAAGCTGAGTAATTAATGGCTAAAATAAGCAAGAATTATGATGATTGGACTACATCTGAGTCAACTACACCTGAGTCAACTACACCTGAACCCATTGTGCCAGAGCCAACCCCAACACCAACACCAAAGAAGAGGGGAGTGATTGAACTAAATGATGAAGTGATGAAGGAAGCTAAGAAATGTCTTAAGGAGAAGGGTATTAAATCTGAAGAAGTGAAGAATTTACCTCCTATAGAATAATTATGTAATCCAATCTCCCACCCATCCACTATTGAGGTACACTCTCTCCAACATTTTGAGGAAGGTGATATTCCTTATTCTAAACCTCCTGATCAATGCTTAGAAGAATTTGATATTTTTGTTGTTAAGCAAGATAATTTTAATAAGAGAGTGCAGAATCATTTAATGGAAAACTCTAGAGCTATTAATGAGTTGAAAGATATTGTGGAAAGAACCTCCAATAATGTTAAAATGCTTGTTAAACATTTCCAAATGGTTGAAACTCAAATTGATCAGCTTACTAGAGTACAAAAAGATTTGCTAGTTAATGCTTCTAGAGAAAAACATGCTTATGAAATTAAAACTAGGAGTGCTGCTTCAACTCAGGATCTTTTATATCCTGAGGGACATCCTAAAATAATTGAGCAGGATTCTCAACAAGCTGAAAATATTGGTACTTCTTCTAAGAGAAAGAAAAAGAAACATAAAATAGTTGTAGAATCTTCTGAACCTGCTATAGATCCTAATAGTATATATGTCTCTAATGCTAAAACTAAAAGTGTTAATGATAAAAATGATGCTCCTAATAAAGTTGGAGTTGAAGAAGAACCTGAAAGGAACACTAAGAATACTAAGTACACTAAGGAAGATTTTGTTGCTAATAAACATGGTAGTGAAAGAGAGCCTTGGGTTCAAAAACCAATGCCTTTCCCTGATAAGAAACACAAGTCAAAGGAAGAAGAACACTATAATAAGTTTTGTGAGTGGATGAAACCTTTGTTTTTGCAAATTCCTTTGACTGATGCTATTAAATTGCCTTCTTATTCAAAGTATATGAAGGATATTGTCTCTAATAAAAGGAAGATTTCTAATGAGGAAATTTCCACTTTACTTGATAATTATTCCTTCAATGGCAAGGTTCCAAAGAAACTTGGGGATCCAGGGATTCCAACTATTCCTTGCTCTATTAAGAATAATTATGTTAGAACTTCTTTGTGTGATTTGGGAGAAGGAGTTAGTGTTATGCCCTTTTCTCTCTACAAGAGGCTTCAACTGGAAAAATTGATACCAACTGATATATCTTTGCAAATGGCTGATAAGTCTACTACTATTCCTATTGTTATAGGTGAGGATGTTCCTATTCAAGTGGCTCATAATTTTTTGATATTAACTGACTTTGTTGTGCTTGAAATGCCTGAAGATGATAATATGTCTATTATTCTTGGGAGACCTTTTCTTAATAATCATTTAGTTAAATGCAAAGTTTTGTTTCATATAAAATTGTTTTGGTAACAAGACCTGATCAACCTTGTTAACAAAGGGATTTTTGTTGAACAAAACAATGTTTTCACCATGATTATCCTTGCTCACTTTTACTTTCTCTATTCCAATTTTTGCTTTCACCTTGTTCATCTTTGTTTTGCTAGTAGCTTGCATATTAGAGTGTCTTAGAACTTCTATATTTTTAGTTTCGATTTGCTTTTACATCATTCGAAAATCTTTTTTCTGCAAAAAAATCATTTATCAATACATGAAAATTGCTCAAAAGTAAAGTTTCTCAAAAAATTCTAGAAAATTCATATTAAATGTTTACGCCAAAAAAGGAGCAGAGAGGTACCTAGAGTGACCCAGGGGGCCCACCAGGCAGGCACACCACCTGGTGGCGCGGACACACCAAGGGCGCACGCCAGACCATGGTGTGGGACACCCCTGGCCCTCCACTTACTCTCCCACCTGCCACTTATTTCTCTCTCCCGAGAAAACACCATCTCATCGACTCAAACCCGTGTTCTTGATGTTCTTACTCGCGATTTTTGATCTCCTTGCTCATCCCACCTTAGCTACTGATTGTTGGAGGGTTTGCTCTCTGGTATGTGCCTCCTCCGCTTGTCCAAGTAGATTTTTGATTGATGGATTATATCTTGATTATTTTTCTACTGTAGGTGATAGGTTATGTGAGTTTGCATGCATGTTCTATGCTTAAAGAAATCATTTTGATGCATGTTTTTCCTTCTTACAAGTCCCTATAGTAGTTCCTCATCATCTGTTAGCTTGGAAATCACTTGGTTTGATGTTTGTCTAAAAATTTTAGAAAATAAGACGAGATAGAGAGGAGAGGGAAATTCCCTTGCCACAGTCTACTTTGTTCAGTATTTTCCAAGGAAAAAAATAGCGCGCTATAACGCACGTTATAGCACGCTATAGCAAATTTAGAGCGTCGACGCTAAGTTTAAGCTATTTTAGACGCTATGCCGCTAATTGCAAAATAGCATGCTAAATGACGCTATTTATCAAAACGTTATAGCATGGTTATATTTTTTAGCACTGAAAAAAAAGCTAAATCTATACTCTATAGCCCATCGGCCCAAAAGGCCAAAACTATTCCGTCATAGACAAACCTAATCTCAGCCCCCACCAGATCGTTCTTGTAGTCACCAAATCTGCTTGCGAGCGGCGGCGGTGCTTCTCAGTCCGTGGTAGCGACGGTTGGTTACTCCGGTTATCTCCTCCCTGGTTCTCCACCATGACCCAGCCATCTGCACCGTCGGCAAGTGAGTCACCAGGCAAGTTAGTCTGTCTTGTTATTCACCGATCTATTGATTTGTCCTAGTCTGATCTACGGGATGTTTTGCTCCAGCATGTACTGATTAAATCCTTGGTACGTTCGTAGTATTGTGGTGAGATAGCATTGTATCTTGAGAGGTACTGATGTATTGAACTAATTCTTGAAATCCCAATCCTTGGTTCTGACGTAGTGTGTTGGTGTTGCTCCAGCCTGTACTGATCGTGTGTTGGTCTGCATTTATTGTATACTTGGTAGAATTCCGGTGTAGACTGTCTGTTTAATTAATTTTTCTATACATGTAGACTGTCTGTTTAGTTAAAAAGAACTACTTCCTCCGATCCAAATTAGTTGACTTAGATTTGTCTAGATTCGATCGTATCTAGACATGATTTAGTATTAGATTCATCCGTACCTTGACAAATTTGAGTCAACTAATTTGGGTCGGAGGGAGTAGTACTTATGGTAGTTGCATAATACATGTAGACTGTCCAGTTATATGACCATGTTCTCTGATTGTAGGTATTGGGGTGTCAAGTTCGGCATCAACGGCGCAGGTACCCGTTGCCGTTGTGAAATCAGTTGACCCAGCATGAAAGTATTGTATTTGTCCAGATATCAACAAGAAGAATTCTCTCAGGTGCATCTACTGTCATAATGTGTACACCAATGGCATTACTAGAATCAAGCTCCACCTGGCCAACGTCCCAAATTCTAGTGTTACTCCCTGCTTAAAAGTTCCAAATGATGTAAAAGATGAAATTCTTGAGTTTTTGACAAAGAAGGGTGAGAAAAAGGCAATGGTAGCTAAGGAACGGAAGAGAAGAAGATCTGAAATAGACTTGAGCCACTCAGAGGGGGAGGAAAACTCAAGTGATGACGATGACAATTCTATTGTTGTGCTCAAGTCAGGAAGAGGCAAAAGCAAGGGTGTAGCATCTACCTCAAGTGGTCCTATGGAAAAATTCTGTCAATTGACAACTGAAGAGGCTGTAGCTTCAAGGAAGGGAAAATTTACCGAGAAGGTCCAATCAAAGCTGACAACTGCGGAGAGAGAACGGAAAAGGTGCATGTGAGTACATTTCCCAGTTCTTTTATGAAGCTAGCATTCCACACAATGCAGTCCTGCTTCCAAGCTTTGACCTTATGCTTGAGTCAATTGGACGTTATGGCAAAGAATTGCAAGGTCCTAATCCTTATGAATTGGGTGGACCATTATTGAAGAAGAGGAAGCAAAGAGTGTTGGAATCCTTCAAGGCACATAAACAATCTTGGGAGCTCACTGGATGTACAGTCATGACAGATGCATGGACATATATTAGAGGAAGAGGGGTAATAAATCTGGTAGTTCATAGTGCGTATGGTGTGGTTTTTCTCGATTCTGTCAACTGTTCAGCTGTGAAGAAAGATGGAAAATACATCTTTGAGCTTGTTGATAAGTGCATAGAAGAGATAGGGGAGAAAAATGTAGTTCAAGTGGTGACCGATAATGCTAGCGTGAATCAGGCAGCATCGATTTTATTGAAAGCAAAACGCCCCTCCATATTTTGGAATGGTTGTGCTGCCCATTGTACTGATCTGATGTTAGAGGACATTGGGAAGCTTCCAATAGTTGATGCTACTATTAAAAAAGGTAGAGTTGTGACGGTTTTCCTTTATGCATACACTAGGGTGTTAGACCTAATGAGGACATTTCTTGGGAAAGATTTAGTTTGGTCTGGTATTACTAGGTTTGCTACAACATATTTGAACTTGAAGAGCATGATGGACAACAAGAAACAACTCCAAAAGCTGTTTAGATCAGATGAGCTCGATGAATTAAGCTACTTAAAAAAGGCAAAGGGAAGTGAAGCCAGCAAAGTTGTGCGTTCTAAAAACTTTTGGAAAGGAGTAGATGTTGCTGTTAGTTTCTTTGAGCCACTAGCTATTTTGCTGAGGAGAATGGACAGCGATGTACCATCTATGGGGTTCATATATGGTGCTTTTCTAGATGCAAAGCAAGAGCTATCAGCCAAATTTGAAAATGAGAAGCCAACTTGTTTTCAACAAGTTTTGGAGATTGTGGATAAATGATGGGACAACAAGCTAAAGATGCCACTGCATAGGGCTGGATATTACTTGAATCCGTACTACTACTATTCAAACAAGCTGGATATTGAGATAGATGGGACATTTAAAGATGGTCTTGTAACTTGCATGGAAAAAATGGTTGGAGATAAGCTCCTTCAAGACAAAATCATGGATGAGATTCAGATATATAATGATGAAGAGGGGTCGTTTGGAAGGGACATTGCTAGGCGGCAGCGAAGAAACAAGAGCTTTGATCCAGGTAAATATTTATATTTCTCTTAATTATCAAATCACAACTTGTATGATTTATCTTATCTCTAGTTTCTTGCCCTTTTATGAAGCTAAATGGTGGTCCAATCATGGGACAAGTGCACAAAATCTCAGGATATTGGATGAGAATTCTGAGTTTGACATGCAGCTCCTCAGCTTGTGAGAGGAATTTTAGTGTTTTTCAGCAAGTAAGAAATAAGTGCATCTGCAGATGTACTCTTGTAGATAGCAGCAGCATTTTACAATATTTTTGCCATGTTCAAGTTTTGCCACCTCACCTAAAGACAGTACCATTTATTTTACTTGTACCTACATATTACAATATTGAGATGTTGCCACTTCACCTACAGGTTCAAACAAAGAGACGCAATAGGCTCCTCCATAACACAATGAGGGACCTTGTGTTTATCAAAGCCAACTCTAGACTCGAGCAAAAGAGAGGGATGAAAAATAGGGACCCACTTGAAGACAACACATTTGCTAGTGTAATAGAAGATGAAGATAATGAGTAGATCACAGGTGTTGTGCAAGGTGAAGTTGTAGTTGAAGCTGAACAAGTAGCTGCATCAAAAAGAAAGAGAGTTTTCTGTCCTAGGAAGAAGAAGCTCCTTCCTGTTTATGTGAACGACGAATTGCAATCTGCTAGTTCATCTTCTGATTCAGAAGATGACTTCCACATGCATTCTCCATCTGATTCTGAATAATACTTCATGCTATGTTCTTATTAGGCTGCCTTAAAATTATCTAGTTCTCTATTCTTGACATGTTTATGGGTATGTGCCCCATATCGATGAGACTGTGATTGTGTGACTCTGTTTTTTTTGTCGTGGATTGGTCTTATTCTTGACTTTTTAATGCATGTAATTGTTCCTGGACAAATTTTAGATGCTGAAATCATTTATGTTTAGACTAAAAATATCTTTTTTTGCAAACGCTATTTTAAATAGCGCATGCTATAACATGCTATAGCGTGTATAGCATCCTGGGAAGCCCGGCGCTAAATACCATAGCGCGCTATTTTTATTTTCAGGAGGCCATGGTCGCGCTCCAAGGAGGAGATGGACGAGCAGCTTCGATTGCTTGGTTTCCACGAGCACCACCAGGGGGATGCACCCTCTTATGACTACTCTGCGCACCACGCTGGTGCGTCCTTGAGTTTGTATCAGGATGAAGGTACTTCTTCATCATATTATGGAGGCGCCCCTTCTTGGCCAGCTTGGGACTGATCTCCACTTAGGCCAAAAGCCTGAGCTTGGGGGAAGGTATACCGACATCACACTCATCTACATATCATGTTCTGTCGATACTTTGCTTATCCATGTTTCGCTTTCTTTATTTTTAGTTTTTGTTCTTGCTTTGTTTCTGCATTCCAAAACACAAAAAGACGAAAAATATTTTCATCATTTCTCTTTGTTTCACTCTTTTAGCTTTGGTTTGTTATAAGAAAAACTCTAAAAATATTTTGCTTTGTTTACTCTTTCCTTCGGTTTTTGTCTTTAAAAATTGAAAACCCAAAAATATTTGTTGTTCTTCTCTAGTTTTGTAAAGTTTGTTGCAGGGTTCAGCGGTCCTCAGTGACTCCTTGGAGTTTGGTTTTCATATTATTATTCAAGCCACACAAGTGAAAGGCAATGATGATTTACGACAACTCGAGGTGTGGTAAGAGGCTGATATGAACTCTTTTTGTTTTCATTTTTGTACATATACTCATCATTGTGGGCATTCTTAGTCTGTTCGTGTAGGGTGTATGTTATTTAATGGATGCTTAGTAGTTTTTGCTCTCTTATGATCAGTTCCAATCTACTAATAGTTTGTAGCATGTCATATAAATGTTTGTTTGCATTGTTCTATTCATAACTTGGTATGATATTGTGGTATCCTCCTCTGAATGTTTTATTTGAATCGACTTGGCACATGCTCACGCATGCATATGACTAAACAAAAATTCAGTTAAGCCTTGTTGATTTATTTTTCCACGGAGTTCTTGTGTCACTTTTATGCCACTATTAATTTTGTTTTGTCGCAAGCATGATTATGTCAGTTACTGCTCTCTCGATTGTCGCTCCCTTTCTTTGGCTAGCCTTCACTTGCACCGAGTAAGATCTCTACTCGTGCATCCAACTCCCCAAAACCAAAGTTGTCAAAAAGTGTCCACAATATCTACCTATTAGCATCATTACTATTCCTTGCATATTTATTATGCCTTGTTTTCTTCCGAATAAAATGTTTTCTTGTTATGAGAAAATTAGTTAGTAAAGATCTCACGAACTTGATGGAAAACTTTATTTTCTTGCATTTAATAAACTTGAACCATTGTGACGATCTATGTAGTTATATGCTTGCAAATTATAAGCTGAGAGTTAGCAGAACCATGCTGTCATGGGGAACGCTTTCAACACCTGTAAATATTATCCAGTTGATATCATGATCTTTTGTTTATGGATGTCGGCGGTGTGAAATAAAAGGGGAGCTTGTAAGTCCATGGAGTATTATCTATGTGTTAGAGAAACGGCTGGGCGGCTAGCCTAAGCCATACCTAATCATGGTGAAAACTTGTAGCATAACATTAGTGAGCAATCTATGGAGCATCTTCAGAAAAAATATATGAAAAAAAGAGAGAAAAGAAAAAGAAAAAAGGGCACCACACTCATGGTAAATAAAAGATTGCTGAGATGCTCACTATCTGTTGCATTATCATTTTGATATGGGATAGCTCTTGTGTCATGGGGTAAGGGGTACCCTGGCGGTTCTCTATGATACGCATATACTTACAATGACAAGAACTTGCTTGTGACTAAAGTTGAGTAGAATGAGGAACGTCCCTCGTACTCAAGGGACATGAGATTTCTAGTTTATGATGTGTCAAGCATATAACTCGTAGTTGACCTCACTTTAACCTTAACCACTTAAAGATGCTTATGATAGGGGCAATGAGAGCTCAAAGTTAATGAGTACCATACTTTCAAAATTTGGAAGCCTTTCAAACCTTTTATTCTTTTCTTTCATTTTTTATGTTGAGTAACCATTTATTCTTTGAGCACCTTCCCTAGAGCATAGCTGTCATTCTTAGTGTAATGTGCTCGTCCCAGAACACGGTTAATTGTGACATAACTTTGATGCTTGTATGTTTGATATTTTTACTTCTAGTCTTCACTTAAATTTTAGAGGTGCCTTGAAATTTATGTTTTGCCCCAAACGAAAGGCAAGCGAGATACCACTTTATCATACCTTCTTATGAGCATTACAATCTTGCATATGCTTATGTTTCATGTTGCTTATAATTATTGTGTTGGAATCTCTTTATAAGCTTGCATGACTATTAAGTAGACTTATTTGCATACTATTTATTATGAATTGCCTAAGTATTTACTCATATGCTGAGAATATGTACATCTTATGAAGCAAATGTGTTCGTGAAAGTTTCTTTTACCGCACTCAGTTTTAAACTGAATTGCTTGAGGACAAGCAATAAGCTAAGATTGGGGGAGTTGATATGTCCAAAACGTATCTACTTTCCCGAACACTTTTGCTATTGCTTCTCCTCTAGTTTGTGTGATTTGGATATAACTAACACGGACTGACGCTGTTTTCAGCAGAATTGCTTTGGGTGTCTCATTTTTGTGCAGGAAATCAACTTTTAGGAAAAATTCTGGAAAATATCGCAAAACTCCTATTTTACCAGAAGACGAGACGGAGAGGGGCCCACACCACCTGGTGGCGCGAGCCAGGACAGGTCGCGCCAGGGGGTGGTGTGGCCGCCTCGGTCTCCCCCTCGACCTCTCCTTCCGCCTACAAATAGCCTCTGACCTAATAACACCGGCGGGGGAGGGGGTTCGACGTTTTTCCAGATAGAGTTCTGCTGCACCGCCACCACCAGAAACCGCGATTTGGAACCAGAAACTCCGTTCTGGCACCCTGCTGGGACGGAGAATTGGAGAATATCATCGCCATCATCATCACCAATGCCTCTCCATCAACCATCCATGTTCTCCCAATCCATGAGTGAGTAATCCCCCGCAGTAGGCTACGGGGATGGTAGGGATTGGATGATATCTCTCATGTAATTGCATAAGATTGTTAGGGCATGGTGCCTAGTATCTACTGTTAATGTTTTTTGACATTGTTGCAACTTGTTATGCTTAATGCTTGTCACTAGGGCCCGAGTGACATGATCTCAGATATGAACATGTTATTGATTCATGATGATATTATTGTTTGTGATCTTACGTGCAAGTTGTATACACATATCATTGTCCGGAACCCGAGGCCCCGAAGTGACAGAAATCGGGATAACCGGAGGGGATGGCTATGATATGAGGATTACGTGTGTTCACGGAGTGTTAATGCTTTGCTTTGATACTCTATTAAAAGGAGTACCTTAATTGCCAGTAGATTCTCTTGAGGCACCGCTGCAACGATCTAGCAGGACAAAATATGTTGTGCAAGTTCTTCTTGCGAGCACGTATGACTATATATGGAACACATGCCTATGATTACTTAGTACTTGGATGCTTTATCTTATTTATCTGCAAATTCCCTTGTCTTGATTATTACATGAATTGTCTTATCCATGCAACGCTCGTCCATCCATCCCTATGCCTACCGCACTTTAACCCTATTGTTTACTACAATTGTTACTACTGTCTTTATTTTACTAATGCTGTTATTTTGCTATTGCTACTACAAAACTGTTGCTACTAATAAATTACTGCGAGCAATACTATTTCCAGGTGCAGCTGAATTGACAACTCGGTTGTTAAGCCTTATAAATATTCTTTGGCTCCCCTTATGTCGAATCAATAAATTTGGACTTTACTTCCCTCGAAGACTGTTGCGATCCCCTGTACTTGTGGGTCATCATGGGGCTGTGTTTGAGTCGAGTCATTGGCATATACTGCAGGTTATGTGATTAGGTGGGGGGGGAATGGTATTATTTGAAAAGTGTTGGATGAAACCAGCTACCGGAGGAAAGAGAGGAAATTAGTCCTTTTTAAGTAGTAGAGATAGAGGTTTAGTTCTGGAAGGTCAATTATTCTTTCTGTATGTTTTGGGTGAGATGTTTCTTCCTTTCATATGAAAGAAATACTAAATATTTCATCGTTTTCATAGCTCGAGATCGTTACAAATTGAATATGAACCGGTTTTTACCTCTCAACTTTAAACTTTACATAGTATGAGATAGCGTGAATCTTGGACTCGATAATTTGTATCCCTACACTACGCATTTCCCTCTCTCAAGCTCTCACCAACTAAAAGCATCCTCACCAATGAGTAGTAAGCATCGACATCTTCTTCAGTGGGAATTACCGGTGGGAATCAATATTCTTCGGTTCTTTCTCTTACGGAACTGGACCCGTTAACGTTAAGGAGCAAAGTCACCCTACTATAGTGCTAGTCTAGTGTAAATTTAAGAAGGAAAGTTAGGCGCTATTAGCAAGTTATTTAATGTAGGTAATCATTATAGATATAAAAATTAAAATTTATTTTATTACACCATAAGTTTGTTTGTATATACTAATGGTACATGTGTACCTTAGATTTTTTTTAAAAGAGTAAAATGCACTAGAGGTCCTAAAAGTTTGGACGAAACTGTATGCAGGTCCTAAAAGTTTCAACTTGTACATCGCAGGTCCAAATTCTCAGATCCATGTGCACTGTACCCGGAGTTATAGCAGATAATTAGGACCTGAAGTGCACAACTAACTGAAACTTAAGACCTGCAGTGCACTGTAGGGGTTCGTAGCATGGAAAACAAAAATTTTCTATCGCATACAAACAAACAAGCCAAGATCTATCTACTAGATTGTAGCAACGAGTCGATGGAATAACTCACCCTCGAAGATTCCAAAGTGTTTAACGAGAGCAGATTCTCGTGGGTGATGTAGTCGTACTCTTTCCGATCTCAAGATCGCGTAGACGATCCTTCCGGCGCCACGTTCCAGCAGCGCCCCCGCAGTCGGTCACACGTTCGGTACTCGACGAAGACCTTCCTCTCCCTTGTTCCAGCAGGCAGCGGAGGTTGTAGCACTCTCCTCGCGATTCCGGCAGCACAACGGCGTGGTACCGGAGGTAGAGGGGAGATCCCGCAGGGCTTCGCCTTAAGCCGGTGCGAGTATGGTGGAGCTTATGAGAGAGGCTATTAGTGGTCTAGTAATTAGACACACCAATTAGAGGGCTCTAAACCAATTAGAAGGCTCTAAACCGAAACAGCTCTAAACCGGGGTCTAGGTCTAGTTTCTAGTTTAGAGGATAGGAACTTGTGTTGTGTTGGGAGGGGAGCCCTGCCCCTCCTTATATAGGTGGGAGGGCTGGCTGCGCCATGGGGAGGAGAGTCCCTCCCCAAGTCGGCTTGGTGGGGCGCCGGCCAAGGGAGGAGTCCTCCCCCAATTCGGCCTCCACCAATCCTCCTCTTTTCCCACTTCCCAAAATTGGCAGTTTGACTTTCAAATTAGCCGTTTGACTTTTCCAATTTAGGAATTAAATAAACCCTTTATTTTGGACAGCGAGAACACCTAGTACATGATGCAATCATTCCAACTTGCAATGACACATTCATGTACCCCTTCCCCCCCGGAGTGCCGGACATTCCGGGACCTTCTAGAATGTTCCCGATGAAAACACCGGAATCATTCCCGAACTCCGAAACGGGACTTTCCTTATATGAATCTTATTCTCCGGACCATTCCGGATCACCTCGTGATATCCCGGATCCCATCCGAGACTCCGAACAACATTCGGTCTCTTTCTCATAATACCATAACTACTCAAACAACGTCGAATCCTTAAGTGTGTCTCCCTACGGTTCGTGAATTATGCAGACATGATCGAGACACTTCTCCGAACAATAACCAATAGAGGAATCTGGAAATTCATATGGCTCCCACATATTTCTACGATTACTTTGCGATCGAATGAACCACTTACATACGATACCAATTTCCCTTTGTCTCACGATATGTTACTTATCCGAGGTCATGATCGTCGGTATCTCTGCATACCTAGTTCAACCTCGTTACTGATAAGTACTCTTTTCTCGTTCCCGTGATATGTGATCCCTTGTGACCAAGTCACATGCTTGCAAGCTAATTGGATGACATTTCACCGAGAGGGCCCAGAGAATATCTATCCGTCATGTGGATGGACAAATCCCACTCTTGATCCATGTGTTTCAACCAATACTTTCCGAACACCCAATGCCACTTTTATAGCCACCCTGTTACGGTGTGGTGTTTGATGACATCAAAGCATCCATCCAGTAAAGGCAATATGCATGATCTCATGGTCGAAGGAATTAGGTTACTATGTATCAGAAAGCATATAGCAATTGAACTATTGAAATGACTTGATCTTTTATGCTACGCTTGTCTATAGGAGTATGTCCACCATATCATTCTCCTAACGATATGATCTTGTTGTTGATAACATCTCAATGTTCATGACAAAGAAACCACATCATCAATCAACCAACAAGCTAGTGAAGTATAGAGGCCATACTAGGGACTTCAAATTAAGTTTACAAATCACACAAGTATTAATGGTTTCCTTGTTAATACTATTATAGCATGAATGTAAACATTTATCATAAACACAAAGATATATAATAATAACTACATTTATTATTACCTCTAGGGCATATCTCCAACAGTCTCCCACTTGCACTAGAGTCATCTAATCTAGATTACATGGTAATATACCGAACACCCATGGCAGTTTGGTGTTGGTCATGTTTTGCCCTCGGGAGAGGTTTAGTCAACGGATCCGCCACATTCAGATCTGTGTGTACTTTGCAAATCTTTATATCCCCATCCTGGATATGTTCTCGAATAGCGTGGAAACGCAGCTTGATATGCTTCAGCTTCTTGTGTGACCTTGGTTCTTGCGCATTGGCTATGGCGCCCATGTTATCACAGTAGATAGACATTGGGTCCAGCGCACTTGGAACCACACCCAGCTCTGTAATGAACTCTTTCATCCATATCGCTTCTTGTGAAGCCTCCGAAGCAGCCATGTATTCCGATTCAGTTGAAGATCTCGCCACAACGCTTTGCTTTGCACTCCTCCAGCTAACTGCTGCACCATTCAAAATAAATACGTATCCAGATTGTGATTTAGAATCATCCGGATCGGTGTTCCAACTAGCATCGGTGTAACCATTAACAACGAGCTGTTCATCACCTCCATAAGAAAGAACCATATCCTTAGTTCTTCTCAAGTACTTAAGGATGTTTTTGACCGCTGTCCAATGATCCACTCCTGGATCACTTTGATATCTGCTAGTTAGACTAACAGCATATGCGATGTCGGGTCTAGTACATAGCATGGCATACATTAGAGATCCTATGGCTGAGGCATAGGGAGTCTTACTCATCTTTTCTCTATCTTCTGCCGATGTCGGACTTTGAGTTTTACTCAAGGTCGTATTGGGCAACATGGGCAAGAACCCTTTCTTGCTATCTTCCATTCCAAACCTCTTTAGAACTTTGTCCAAATATGTACTTTGTGACAATGATATTTGGCGTTTCGATCTATCTCTATAAATCTTTATGCCTAATATGTAAGCTGCTTCGCCAAGATCCTTCATTGAAAAACTATTATTCAAATATTCCTTGACACTATTAAGAAGGTCTACATCATTCCCAATCAACAATATGTCATCCACATACAGTATTAAGAATGCTACAGAGCTCCCACTCACTTTCTTGTAAATACAAGCTTCTCCATAAGTTTGTATAAAACCAAAACTTTTGATTACCTTATCAAAACGTTGATTCCAACTTCGGGATGCTTGCTTCAATCCATAGATGGACCGTTGAAGCTTGCATACCTTGTTAGCATCTTTAGGATCGACAAAACCTTTGGGTTGTATCATATACAACTCTTCATCAATGTCTCCATTGAGGAATGCTGTTTTGACATCCATCTGCCATATCTCATAATCATAATATGCAGCGATTGCTAACATAATCCTCACAGATTTTAGCTTCGCTACCGGTGAGAAAGTCTCATCGTAGTCAACTCCTTGAATTTGTCGAAACCCTTATGCGACAAGTCGAGCTTTATAGACAGTAACATTACCATCAGCATCTGTTTTCTTCTTGAAAATCCATTTGTTCTCGACAGCCTTCCGGCCATCCGGTAAGTCCACCAAAGTCCATACTTGGTTTTCGTACATGGATCCAATCTCGGATTTCATGGCTTCTTGCCATTTATTGGAATCTGGGCTCATCATCGCTTCCTCATATGTCTCGGGGTCATCGGTGTTGTCCACCAACATGACATTCATAACGGAATCATACCAATCTGGAGTGGCACGAGTTCTCGTTGACCTCCGAGGCTCTGTAGCAACTTCAACCGAAGTTTCATGATCATCATCATTAGCTTCCTCTCTTATTGGTGCAGGCACCACAGGAACTTCTTCCGGTGCTGCGCTACTCGCAATTTCGAGAGAAGGTTCGACAACCTCGTCGAGTTCTACTTTCCTTCCAGTCACTTCTTTCGAGAGAAATTCCTTCTCTAGAAAGGATCCATTCTTAGCAACGAAGATTTTGCCTTCGGATCTATGATAGAAGGTATACCCAACAGTTTCCTTCGGGTATCCTATGAAGACGCATTTTTCCGCTTTGGGTTCAAGCTTGTCCGGCTGTAACTTCTTTACATAGGCTTCGCATCCCCAAACTTTAAGGAACGACAATTTAGGTTTCTACCCAAACCATAATTCATACGGTGTCGTTTCAACGGATTTAGACGGTGCCCTATTTAAAGTGAATGCGGCTGTTTCTAATGCATAACCCCAAAATGATAGTGGCAAATCTGTAAGTGACATCATAGAACGAACCATATCTAAGAGAGTTCGATTACGACGTTCAGACACACCATTACGCTGTGGTGTTCCCGGCGGTGTCAACTGCGAAAGTATTCCACATTTCTTCAAATGCTCGCCAAACTCGTAACTTAGATATTCACCTCCACGATCAGATCGTAGAAATTTAATCTTCTTGTTACGTTGATTCTCTACCTCACTTTGAAACTCCTTAAACTTCTCGAAAGTTTCGGACTTATGTTTCATAAAATAGATATACCCATATCTACTCAAGTCATCCGTGAAGGTAAGAACATAACGATAACCACTGCGCGATGCTACACTCATTGGACCACACACATCGGTATGTATGATTTCCAATAAGTCTGTAGCTCGCTCCATCATACCAGAAAATGGAGTCTTAGTCATTTTACCCATCAGACATGCTTCGCATCTTTCAAGTGATTCAAAATCAAGTGATTCAAGAAGTCCATCGGAATGGAGTTTCTTCATACGCTTCACTCCAATGTGACCAAGACGACAGTGCCACATATAGGTCAAATTATCGCTTGATTTCAAACGTTTAGCCTCAATGTTATTAATATGTGTATTTCTACTATCGAGATTCAATATGAATAGACCATCTATCAAAGGTGCATGTGCATAAAACATATTACTCATATAAATCGAACAACCATTATTCTCGGATTTAAACAAGTAACCGTTTCGCAATAAACAAGATCCCGATATAATGTTCATGCTCAACGCAGGCACCAAATAACAATTATTTAAGTATAAAACTAATCCCGATGGTAGATGAAGAGGTAGTGTGCCGACCGCGATCACATCAACCTTTGATCCGTTTCCCACGCGCATCGTCACCTCGTTCTTCACTAGCTTCCGTTTATTCTGCAGCTCCTGTTTCGAGTTACAAATATGAGCAACCGAACCAGTATCAAATGCCCAGGCACTACTACGAGTACTAGTGAGATACACATCAATAACATGTATATCAGATATACCTTTCTTCTTGATGTTGCCGTTCTTCAAATCCGCCAAGTACCTTGGGCAATTCCGCTTCCAGTGACCTTCTCCCTTGCAGTAAAAGCACTCAGTATCAGGCTTGGGTCCAGCCTTGGTCCTCTTCGTCGGCGTGGTAACTTTCTTACCACCCTTCTTGAAGTGTCCCTTCTGCTTAGACTTGCCTTTCTTGAATTTGGTGGTCTTATTGACCATCAACACTTGGTGCTCTTTCTTGATCTCCACTTCTGCAGATTTTAACATAGCAAATAGTTCTGGCAACTCTTTGTTCATGTTCTGCATGTTGTAGTTCATCACAAAGTTCTTGTAACTTGGTGGTAGTGATTGGAGGATGCGGTAAACTCCCAAAGTATTAGGAATCACTATACCCAAACTTTGAAGTTTATTTGCGTGCCCAGACATTTTAAGCACATGCTCACTGACGGAGCTACCCTCTTCCATCTTGCAGTTAAAGAACTTTTCAGAAGCTTCATAACTTTCAATTGCCGCATGAGTCTCAAAGATTAATTTGAGATCCTCGACAATATCATATGGATCTGACTCTTCAAACCTTTTCTGAAGCTCCGATTCTAAACCATACAAGATAGCACACTGAACTATGGAGTACTGATTCTTCCGAGCGAGGTAAACATTCTTTACTTCATCGGTAGCATCAGCTGCAGGTGGGTCACCTAGCGGTGCATCCAGCACATAGGTCAAATTACCAGCTGTGAGGACAATCCTCAAATTGCGGAACCAATCCGCGAAGTTGCTTCCATTGTTTTTCAACTTTTCTTTCTCTAGGAACGCATTAAAATTGATGGTAGGGGCTGCCATTGATCTACAACATATTTGCAATAGTTTAGACTAAGTTTATGACAAATTGAGTTCAAATTAATTAATGAAATTAAACTAGGTGAACTCCCACTCAAAACAACATCCCTCACATTGTTTTAGTGATCACACGAACCAAATCCACTACATCAACACCGATCATCACGAGAGCTGATATAGTTTTAATGGCGAACAATCATCATGTTCATCATATCTACTATATGATTCATGCTTTGCCTTTCGGCGATCCGTGTTCCTGAGGCCATGTCTGTACATGCTAGGCTCGTCAAGATCAAACCTTAGCTTCCGCATAAGCAAATCTGGCTTGCTTACGTTGTAGTCACCCGCGGAATCAAAGACACCCGATCATCACGTGGTGCTTCGAAGCAGCAAGCTTTGGCAACGGTGCATACTAAGGGTGAACACTTTTAGAACTTGAAATTTATGTGCATGAGGGATCATCTTATAATGCTACCGTCGTCTACTAAGCAATACAAGATGCATAAAGGATTAACATCACATGCAATTCATAATATGTGATATGATATGGCCTTTCTTCTTTGTGCTTCCGATCTCCATCTTCAAGCACGAACATGATCTCCATCATCACCGGCATAGCATCAAGGTCAATGACGCTTCTTCATGGTTGTCGTCCGCCAACTTCAACTATTACAACTATTTTGAATAGACACGCAGGCCTTAACAGAAATTAAAGACAACCATATGGCTCCTGCCGGTTGCCAACTTACAATAAGGATCATTGCATACATCAA
Source organism: Avena sativa (assembly GCA_916181665.1). Taxonomy (NCBI): domain Eukaryota; kingdom Viridiplantae; phylum Streptophyta; class Magnoliopsida; order Poales; family Poaceae; genus Avena; species Avena sativa. Next base: position 387,382,214 of record OV702284.1, read on the forward strand.
ATATAATCACAATCATGGCCATATCACATCACTGCACACCCCTGCAAAACAAAGTTAGACGCTTCTACTTTCTTTGCATATTTTACGTGGTTTGGGGCTTTCCATAAGTGTCGTTCTAACTTACGAACAAGAACCACAACATTGATACTAGCATTGTTGATCACCCGTTGTAAATTGGATCTTTACTATGCTAGGAGAAACAGGCACCCGCAAAGCCACTTATGCAAAACGAGTTGCATGTCAAGCGTGGAGCAAGTCTCATGAACGATGTCATGTAAGGTTAGCCCGGGCCGCTTCATCCCAACATACCGCAAGATGCAAAGTACACAAAAAGCAATCTACAATAAAAGCATCAACGCCCACAATGACCATTGTGTTCTACTCGTGCAACAGATCTACATATAGACACGGCTCTGATACCACTGTAGGGGTTCGTAGCATGGAAAACAAAAATTTTCTATCGCATACAAACAAACAAGCCAAGATCTATCTACTAGATTGTAGCAACGAGTCGATGGAATAACTCACCCTCGAAGATTCCAAAGTGTTTAACGAGAGCAGATTCTCGTGGGTGATGTAGTCGTACTCTTTCCGATCTCAAGATCGCGTAGACGATCCTTCCGGCGCCACGTTCCAGCAGCGCCCCCGCAGTCGGTCACACGTTCGGTACTCGACGAAGACCTTCCTCTCCCTTGTTCCAGCAGGCAGCGGAGGTTGTAGCACTCTCCTCGCGATTCCGGCAGCACAACGGCGTGGTACCGGAGGTAGAGGGGAGATCCCGCAGGGCTTCGCCTTAAGCCGGTGCGAGTATGGTGGAGCTTATGAGAGAGGCTATTAGTGGTCTAGTAATTAGACACACCAATTAGAGGGCTCTAAACCAATTAGAAGGCTCTAAACCGAAACAGCTCTAAACCGGGGTCTAGGTCTAGTTTCTAGTTTAGAGGATAGGAACTTGTGTTGTGTTGGGAGGGGAGCCCTGCCCCTCCTTATATAGGTGGGAGGGCTGGCTGCGCCATGGGGAGGAGAGTCCCTCCCCAAGTCGGCTTGGTGGGGCGCCGGCCAAGGGAGGAGTCCTCCCCCAATTCGGCCTCCACCAATCCTCCTCTTTTCCCACTTCCCAAAATTGGCAGTTTGACTTTCAAATTAGCCGTTTGACTTTTCCAATTTAGGAATTAAATAAACCCTTTATTTTGGACAGCGAGAACACCTAGTACATGATGCAATCATTCCAACTTGCAATGACACATTCATGTACCCCTTCCCCCCCGGAGTGCCGGACATTCCGGGACCTTCTAGAATGTTCCCGATGAAAACACCGGAATCATTCCCGAACTCCGAAACGGGACTTTCCTTATATGAATCTTATTCTCCGGACCATTCCGGATCACCTCGTGATATCCCGGATCCCATCCGAGACTCCGAACAACATTCGGTCTCTTTCTCATAATACCATAACTACTCAAACAACGTCGAATCCTTAAGTGTGTCTCCCTACGGTTCGTGAATTATGCAGACATGATCGAGACACTTCTCCGAACAATAACCAATAGAGGAATCTGGAAATTCATATGGCTCCCACATATTTCTACGATTACTTTGCGATCGAATGAACCACTTACATACGATACCAATTTCCCTTTGTCTCACGATATGTTACTTATCCGAGGTCATGATCGTCGGTATCTCTGCATACCTAGTTCAACCTCGTTACTGATAAGTACTCTTTTCTCGTTCCCGTGATATGTGATCCCTTGTGACCAAGTCACATGCTTGCAAGCTAATTGGATGACATTTCACCGAGAGGGCCCAGAGAATATCTATCCGTCATGTGGATGGACAAATCCCACTCTTGATCCATGTGTTTCAACCAATACTTTCCGAACACCCAATGCCACTTTTATAGCCACCCTGTTACGGTGTGGTGTTTGATGACATCAAAGCATCCATCCAGTAAAGGCAATATGCATGATCTCATGGTCGAAGGAATTAGGTTACTATGTATCAGAAAGCATATAGCAATTGAACTATTGAAATGACTTGATCTTTTATGCTACGCTTGTCTATAGGAGTATGTCCACCATATCATTCTCCTAACGATATGATCTTGTTGTTGATAACATCTCAATGTTCATGACAAAGAAACCACATCATCAATCAACCAACAAGCTAGTGAAGTATAGAGGCCATACTAGGGACTTCAAATTAAGTTTACAAATCACACAAGTATTAATGGTTTCCTTGTTAATACTATTATAGCATGAATGTAAACATTTATCATAAACACAAAGATATATAATAATAACTACATTTATTATTACCTCTAGGGCATATCTCCAACATGCACAACTAACTGAGAATTAGGACCTCTGGTACACAAGTTGAAACTTTTAGAACCTGTATACGATTTCGTCCAAACTTTTAGGACCTCCTGTGCATATTACTCTTTTTAAAAATTAATTTAAATCATTTTTTGTTCTAATCATATGGATTGGAAGAAGCAAAGTTAGGCTACCGTAGCTTCTCTAACTTTGCTTCTCAATCCTCTTTAAAGGATTTATGCACTAGTCAATTATTCCAAAAAACCGATCTGATGAAAAGAGCTAGACAGTGTATTTATATTCAACACTCCCCCTCACGTCTAGGCTATTTTAGTCCTTAGCGTGGGATAAGAGTAGGTCACAGAATATATTTTCCTTCTTTTTTAATTCTGCATGAGCAAGGTCTTGAACTCAAGAGCTCTTGGCTCTGATAGCATGTTAGATGTCGTGAGAGTTGTGGGGACAATGCGTACCCCTCTGGGGCATCGATACGTGTTAATATAGCCAGGGAAAAGCCCCTGGTGGCATATGCATGAATACATATATTGGGTGGAGTACTACTGCATGCCATGTACGTATAGGAAAATAATAAATCTTGTGGCACCCCGGATTTACGGTCCGAGAATACCCGTTATGACTGCAATTCATGTTCCCATGATCAGTGAGCCGTGAGCATAACCGACAAGTATCATTACAACATCCATAATTAACGAATACAAATACTTACATTTATGTCATTATGGCGATACAGCATCAATAGCGGAATTCTTCAAGCGCAGAGCCCACATCATTGCCTTAACCTATAGGAGACTGACTGGTAAGACGACCTAACTCGCATAGACGTCAGCACTCTCCATCATTCCTCTTACGTCTAAAAAGTATGGCCAAGTAAATAGCCAGGAACAATGCCGGTGAGTACTTTGAATGTACTCGCAAACCACCTTACGAGGACAATAATAAAATATATGCAATATGGTTGTGGTAGGATGGCTCCATACGAGGCTCTTTTGTAAATTAGTTTCTCTTATAATATAGCATATCTCTATATCTTTGTTGAAAAAGTTTTGTAAAACATTTTGGAAACCTTTTTGAAAAGTTTTAAGAAAACACAAGGATTGGGTCACCCATTTGTTTTTCCTTCCGGTCATATCATGACTAAACTCCTTCCTCCTTTTTCCAGACCATCTCATGGTCAAAACATTTCCAAATCATTGCTTTTCCAAAGTCCTTTTTGAAAACAAAACCAGCACCGCTCTACAGCAACCTTCCCAACTATCCATGACCATGGACACGGCTATTCGAATAGATTTACACTCTTCAGAGGTTGTACACTTTACCCACACCATTCGGTTACCCGTCCCTGATCTACACCGATCGTGGGTCGAATAACCGGTCAAGACCTTACGGATGCCCTCTCCGATACAGGTGCCTACCCTATGAAGTTAATCCCCTCAAAACCGGGATGCCCTATATAGTTAACCAAGCCAATCGGAGCGTGTTTTGCACCTTTTCTGGTGTGCGCTTTCAATGAGGGGCTCATAGTATAACGTGGAGGCCCGCAGACCCTTCATTCCTCCTCCCGGTCGATGCTACGCAAGGGCCGTTGGACAAAGAAGGCCCACCCTCTGGGGATTGTTTGCCCCTGTAGTAGTGTGAGGCATCTATACCAGATTAGAAAAACTTCCATCCCAGCCCCGTCCCATTTCAGAGTAATGTGGTTGCACGGGTTAATTGTTCTAGCAAAACTGCAAAGAACTAGGTGCGTTTTCATAAACATTTTTCTCCACCTTTCGTCCAATCATTTTGTAAAACCAAAACCATTCTTGTTTTCCAATTCACTTGGTAGGCCAAACCTCACCAAGGTTTTCTCATAAAACATTTTTTTAAGCCTTTTTCCTGGGGTCTTCCCATCCTATACTTTTGCTTCTCCTAAAACGGGGTCTCCAAGGGGTTATGGTGTTAAGTCACCATTTATCATGCTAGGGGAAGGTAGGTATCATAAAAGCGGGTTATACCTAATGGTACTAAGGGGTAATGGTTTGGAGGAGCCAAACATTCCCAACATAACATAATATAGTAAAACAATGCAATTTGCATAAACGGGTAGGTAAAACATGCATAGGTAAAATAATAGGTCTAGGCGTATGATCAAGAAGGTGGCTTGCCTGTGATCAGCGAGATGTCCTGTGACTTCTTTAGAATACTATAAAACCAATTCATAACAATAATAATAGGAATATCCCGGCGCTTCCTTCTTCTCGGTGTCACACAATCACAAATATCGCCTTTATCGAGCATACATGCAAACAAACAACACCACATCAATACATTGCATACAAACACCAATTCATACATCAAGCAACTTACAAAACAAGTTTATAATCAGTAAGGATTGAGGATTTGGTTGGGGATACAAAGGAAGTGCTCTGGTTGCAATAGTGGATTTTCTATTTAAGATTTATAGTCCAAGGCTACCTAGATAAGGGTTTTTTTGAACAAGGCCAAGTTCTGTATGATATCAATGTGCAAACATGATACCCTTACATAGGTCTTGATAAAATGAAGCCAACAAAAGTGGTTTCACTATTTTATCAATTTCCATTGATTTATAATGGGTTTTATAGTGAAGAAAACCCAAATTTTAGGAAATAATTCACCAGACAAATTCTGGAGCTCCAAAAATTATTTCCTTGGGTTATTAGGTAGTATTTAGTGGACTGAAACAAGAGGTGTTGGAATCACCTCAAAACAATTACATAAAGCCCTTGAGAAATTCCCAAAGACAGTTCTGGATGAGATTTGTCTTTTCACCATATTTAATCTACAGGAGATTTTTATGTGATTACAAGTACCCATGTTAGGTACCGAGAACACCTTTTTGTAGAAATTGGAATCAACCTTTTTGGAGTTACAGACCTACTGCTATGAATTTATTGGCGATTAAACAATACACGGAATAGTTTAATTCACCAAAATTCAAAAAAGGTTCATAAAATTATAAGCTACTGGGTTTTTAAATAGGTTGATATATAGGTGTGCGGGGAGGTGGAATTAGGTCAAAATATTATTTTGTTTGACCTAGGGAATTTTCTAAAGGCAGAAAGGGCCTAATTTTGTTATTTTTACTAGAGACAAACTATGAATCAAAATAAGGTGGGGCCAGTGGGACATGAAAGGTATGTATAATACCTTCATGCAAAAATTGGATTTACTCCATTTGGAGTTAGGATACTCTCTGAACTAAATTTTGAGTAAACTAGACACATGTTGGGATTTTAATTGTTCATAAAACCCTAAATATTATTTGGGCAAGGTACTTGGTCTGCATGTTAGGGAAAACATAGATATATTTAGGAAAAATAAGATCCAGACAATTTGGGTTGGTTTATATTTTATTTGGTAATTAATCCAAACAGGCAGATCTAGAATAATTACCACATACTGAAACAGAAAAAGGGGGGGCTAGGGAGGCACTGGGCCAGGATTTGAAAGGGAGTGGGGAGAACGGCATCGAGCCAGCCCATCGCGGCGCTCGTGCTCGTGCGGCAGGCAAGCAGGGAATACCTGCTCGGGGCCCATGGGTTGGCGGCCCAGAGAGCGAAGGGGTATGAGGGAGGGGTGGTCGTCCGATCTTAAGGAGATCGACGGTGCACCGCCTTCTTCCTCGTGGGGTGGGGCTCCGCCAGGTGGAAACCCTAACGGGTAGCAGGACTGTCGGGGAGGGGCTCACCGGGTGATAGAGAGGCGTCGACGAGGTGCGGGGATGACGCGGCTGACGGAGAGGGTCTCGGGGATGGGAGGATGATGGCGCCTCGTTGACGTGGGAGTTTCTTCTTCTTCATTCCCCAGCAACGGCGCCAGAAAACTTGTTGATGGTTCTTGACATGGAGAACTTCGTTGGAAACCCCAAGAGCAAGGTGTGATGAGCACAACAGCAAGTCTTCCCTCAGTAGAGACCGAGGTTATCGAACCAGAAGGAGGAAGGAAACATCACACAGGTGTGTCAAGCAACGCAGAGACCCGCACAACACAAACTCAAGACTTTGTCCCAACGAACAGTGAGGTTGTCAAGCTCACCGGTTTGCTGTAACAAAGGATTAAACGTATGGTGTGGAAGGTAATGGTTTGCAGCAAGTAAACAGGTAACAGTGGAGGATGTATCAATCGTAAAGATTGGACCGGGGTCCATAGTTCCCTAGAGGTGCTCTCCTTAGATAAACAACTTGGCATGAAGGGTAAACAAATTACAGCAGGGCGATTGACAGGAACTGAGCAAGGCATAACAATGCAATACCAGACAAAGAGATCCTATGAGATTCGATTGGGCAATACAACAAGATACATAGACCTCCATCCAACTACATCTATGACTAGAAGTCCACCTTCAGGTTATCATCCGAACCCCCTCCAGTATTAAGTTGCAAGCAACAGACAACTGCTTTAAGTAAAGTGTGTAAGGTAAAAAATCCACTTGATCTATGAACAAGAGACCGTTGTTTTCTCCCTAGTAGCAACAACACATCTACAACCGAAGAGATTTATGTCACTTCCCTTGGAAACTAGAGGCATGAACCCACTATCGAGCATAAATACCCCCTCTTGGAGTCACTAGCAACTACTCGGCCAAGATAGCTACTAACAATGGAGATCATGCAAGATCACAAACAACACAGACATGATAAAATCATAAAGACAAAACCATTAATCAATCTGACATAGTAATCTCAATATCCATCGGATCCCCGCAAACACAACATGCATGATTACAAATAGATTAGATCTTGATCATGAATGGAGCTCACAAGGTCTATATATGAAATCACAAGGAGGAGATACAACCATCTAGCTACTACATGGACCGATAGTCCAAGGTGGAACTACTCACGCATCATACCGGAGAAGAAGGCCTCCGGGATGATCTCCCCTCCGGTAGGGTGCCAGGAAGAACTTCAGATCCCCCGATCTAGGGACGATGGTGGCGGCGGCTACAGAAGGTTTCGTGGAGTTTTGATCGGGTGCCTAGGGTTTCTGCATCAGGGGCTTCTTATAGACGAAGAGGCGAGGCAGGGAGGCGGCCAGAGGGCCCACACCCTCCCCAGGCGCGGGCATGGCTGGGTCGCGTCTAGGGGGGTCTGGACGCCCTCTGGTGCCTCTCCGTCTCGTCTTCTGGATTCGTGTCCCCGACGTAAAATATTCACTTTGGCTTTTGTCTCGTCCAATTCCGAGAATATTGATTTTCTGCCTTTCTGGAACCAAAAACAGAAGAAAACAGGCAACTGGCACTGTGGCAACTTGTTAATAGGTTAGTTCCAGAAAAGATATAAAAACACCTCAAAGTGTAGACAAAGCAAAGCAAAGTAGATACTAAACAAGCATGGAACATCAAATATTATAGATACTTTTCCGACATATCAAGCATCCCCAAGCTTAACTCCTGCTCGTCCTCGAGTAGGTAAGTGATAAAAGAATAATTTTTGAGGTGACATGCACCATCAAAAACAAGATCAAACCATTTGCAAGCATTGAAAGCTGGGATCAAAGAACTCTAAACATGTGCATGAAAGATGGAGTTCTAACAATAAGACAAAGTAACTATGCATGCAACATGAAAGGCTACAAACAAAGATCATGAATAACATGCATTGAAAAACGTTTGTTTGTTTCACATACAGAAAACATGGCATAGTGGCAATCAGCTTATCCCTCATAGAGTAGCAAATAGATGCATAGGACACCTTCAAAGTTCACAAGGGTGACTAGAAACAAATAGCACAAGAACAAGTAATATCACAATATGCATCAATTAATAAGCTTTGGGACACTACACATAGAACTAAGATTGACAACTATGCTCTCTTAATGGTGCCTAAAGGTAGAAGGTGGAGACTCAATAATGGTGAAGAAAGGCCTTTTATAAAGGAAGAAGGGATTTCAAGTTTCAAAAAGAGCTTCCAAAAATTATGGTACTTGTTAGCTTTCAGCCCTCATTGACCCTATCATAAGCATCTTGAAGTGATTAAGGTTAAAGTGAATAAACTATGGAGTATATGCTTGACAAAGTATAAGTTGGCAATCTCAAGTCCCTTGAATATGAGGGCCACACCTCATTGCTACTCAACTTCAGTCACCTGTAAGTTCTTGTCATAGTAAGTACATGCGTATCATAGAGAACCGCCAATAGGGTATGCCTTGCACATGGTACAGGAGCTTTCCCATAACCAAAATGACAAGGCAAGCAGACAATGAGCATCTCAGCGATCTTTTTATTTACTATGTGCATAGCTTTTTATTGAGGATGCTTCATAGATAGCTCATTATTGTGATGCTGCAAGTTTCCACCATGATTAGGCATGGCTTAGGCCCAGTTCTTTTGGCGGCTTCTCCGAGAAGCTACCCTACCCCCAGCTTTCTGGGGAAGCCGGTTCTAAAATTTTGTGAGGCTTCCAAATTAATTTATCCTTGACCACTTTGTAAGCCTCATAATATTTTTAAACCGACTTCCCCAGCAAGCTGGGGGTAGGGCAGCTTCTCGGAGAAGCCGCCAAAAGAACTAGGCCTTAGGCTAGCGGCCCAGGAGTTTCTCTAACACAAAATACATACTCCATGGACTTACAAGTTCCCTCTTTATTTCACACCGGTGACATCCATAGACAAAAGAGGATGATATCAACTGAGTACAAAGTACAAGTGCAATGTTGAAAATGTTCCCCGTGACAGCATGGTTCTGCTAATTCCAACATATAAGTGCAAGCATATACAACATAGACGACCCAATGGTTCAAGTTTATTAGGGGAAAAGAATATAAAGTGTGACATCAAATTTGTGAGGGCTTTAATCACTAAGTTTTCACATAACAAAATGGTTTTTAATTGGAAGATAGCTGAAAACAAGAATATACTTAGAATGGTGTAACACAACATGCATAGGAATTTATAGTTGACACTTTGGAATAACTGGGTTTCTTGGGAGTTGGAAGCATGAGTAGAGCTTACTCCTACAAGTGGAGGCTAGCAAAAGACTGGGAGCAACCAACTAAGAGAGCATAATGGCCATAATCATGCAGAGCAACAAAGCATTACTAATCAAAGCATAAAGTGGTACTACAAGTCAAGGACTAAATGATCATAGAGGCTATGGTGACTTGTCATAGTCATAACATGGTGTGAGAATGTGCCAAGTCAACCCAAACAAAGCATCAAAGGAGAATACCACTATACTATGCTTTTGCATGCTAGGACAACGCATAATTTCTTCAAGACACACTAACCAATCTCAATTGTTTGGAACAAGACATGCTACAACAATAATCACTAAGCATAAGGTCAAAACAACACCTAGCATGTCATGCTAAAGTCTAAGTCATAGGCAATGCAAGCTCCTCTTGCACTTTCAAGAAGGAACTTCCTACTCTTGTCCAACACCAAGCAACTTATTTGCAACAACACAGCGAGAACGGGGGTCCAAACTACTTTATTCAAGCGAACTAAACAACCTAAGCAAAGCAAACTAAAACTAAGACACTCCAAGAACAACACAACTGTGCATGAAACAATAAAAACGAAGTGTCTAGACAGACCTGAGCTTTTTATTGATGAAGAAGGGGATGCCTTGGGCATTCCCAAGCTTTGATGCTTGTACCTCTTGGATATTCTTGGGGTGAGACCATGGTGGCATCCCCAAGCTTGAGCTTTTGTCCATTCTTCATCTCATTACATCAATCTCTCTCTACACCTAAAGTTTTTTCCTTCATACAAAACTTCACACAATCTTCATTAGCAACATTAGTTTATTCAAAAGATATTAGACCTCTGGCAAAGCTTTGGAACAACAAAACTTTTCACTAAAGACATAAACTACTGTAGTAAATCCTTCAAAAAGCTCAATTCCCCAAAAGATAACACAAAAAGGAATCAATAAGAAGCAAATGCAAATAATGGCAGAAATCTGTCAAAACAGACCAACAGGTAGAAACCGATTTTCTAGAAAATCTTCTATTGCTCAAATCAAAAAGTGTTGAACTAATGAAAGTTAGCTAACATACTGGGGGATTTAGTAGTAAATTATCAGCTCAATCCGAGTAACAAATACTCCTCAATAATGTTTATGGTGGAGGACAGAAATCTGTTTTGGGACAGCAACTCCCCAAATCTTACTTCCCTCTCATTAGAGGTCATTCTTGGCACAAAAAGCAAACAAAAAGGATAAAGAGAGGTCATTACTTAAGTAATAACTTCCAAGACTCAAGGAAACTCTTGGGTTATCTCCCAACAAGTACTTTTCTTTAACGCCTTTAAGTTAGGCACAAGAAGCAAGAAGAATCAAGTATTTTCAAATGAGACATTAAGATAAATACTTGCAAAGTCTTCAACTATGAAAGGTATCTCATCCAAATGAGTTTTGGAGGATCCCTTATCATCTCTCTTTGGTTTGCTACTTTCATCAAAAATATTTTCAGGAGCAATCCAATCAAAATTCTTTTCAAAGGCTTCATGCATTCCAACAAGCTTAAAGGGTATGGGTATCTTAAATTTCTCTCTAGGCGTAGTCTTATCAGAAGTACCCACAACATATACACTTGAGCCTAGCATATTGAAACGCTCAAATATCTTTTTGGCTTCCCTAGCAACATCATGGAATTCTTTTAGTAAAGTTTCAATGATGAATTCTCTCTTTTCACCATTCTTTTCTTCCTTTAGTTTTAGGAACAAGAATTGTATGAAGGGGTTAAGGCTAACAAACCTAGCCTCCAACATATGAACTAAAGAAGCTGCAACAATATCATAATTAGGAGCAAGTTCTGCTATAGATCTATCCTCAATATCCTCATGCTTGCTAACATGATTAAAGAATTCTTCAATATTATATTTCCCAATTATGGAGCCACTACCTATTGCAAGATCTTTCAGGGAGAACTTGGGGAGCAACGTGGTGGGCTAGAGCAAGGTGGAAACTAGAGTAGAAACTAATTTTTTTTGTTTTTGAATAAAGAAAGCAAACCAAACTAGACAAAAAAAATTTGGAGTTTTTGAAAAGAGGCAAACAAAACCAAGCAAAAGAAACTAAGCAAACTAAAAACAAAGTAAATAGAAAGGAAGTGGAGGACTCCCCTTGTGAACACGTCCTTGGCCTCCCCGGCAACGGTGCCAGAAAACTTGATGGAGCCTCGTTGACGTGGGAGTTTCTTCTTCTTCGTTCCCCGGCAATGGCGCCAGAAAACTTGTTGATGGTGCTTGGCGTGGAGCACTTCGTTGGAAACCCCAAGAGCAAGGTGTGATGAGCATAGCAGCAAGTCTTCCCTCAGTAGAGACCGAGGTTATCAAACTAGAAGGAGGAAGGAAACGTCACACAGGTGTTGCAAGCAACACGGAGACCTGCACAACACAAACTCAAGACTTTGTTCCAATGAACAGTGAGGTTGTCAAGCTCACCGGTTTGCTATAACAAAGGATTAAACATATGGTGTGGAAGGTAATGGTTTGCATCTAGTAAACAGGTAACAGTGGAGGATGTATCAATGGTAAAAATTGGACCGGGGTCCATAGTTTACTAGAGGTGCTCTCCTTAGATAAACAACATGGCATGAAGGGTAAAAAAATTACAGTAGGGCAATTGACAGGAACTGAGCAAGGCATAACAATGCAATACCAGACAAAGAGATCCTATGAGATTCGATTGGGCAATACAACAAGATACATAGACCGCCATCCAACTGCATCTATGACTAGAAGTCCACCTTTAGGTTATCATCCGAACCCCCTCCAGTATTAAGTTGCAAGCAACAGACAACTGCTTTAAGCAAAGTGTGTAAGGTAAACAATCCACTTGTTCTATGAACAAGAGACCGTTGTTTTATCCCTAGTAGCAACAACACATCTACAACCGAAGAGATTTCTATCACTTCCCTTGGAAACTAGAGGCATGAACCCACTATCGAGCATAAATACCCCCTCTTGGAGTCACTAGCAACTAAATGGTCAAGGTAGCTACTAACAATGGAGATCATGCAAGATCACAAACAACACAGACATGATAGAATCATAAATACAAAACCATTAATCAATCTGACATAGTTATCTCAATATCCATCGGATCCCCGCAAACACAACATGCATGATTACAAATAGATTATATCTTAATCATGAACGGAGATCACCAGATCTATACATGAAAGCACAAGGAGGAGATACAACCATCTAGCTACTACATGGACCCATAGTCCAAGGTGGAACTACTCACGCATCATACCGGAGAAGAAGGCCTCCGGGATGATCTCCCCTCCGGCAGGGTGCCGGGAAGAACTTCAAATCCCCTGATCTAGGGACAATGGTGGTGGCAGCTACAGACAGTTTTGTGGAGTTTTGATCGGGTGCCTAGGGTTTCTGCATCGGGGGCTTCTTATAGGTGAAGAGGCGAGGCAGGGAGGCGGTCAAAGGACCCACACCTTCCTAGGGGCGGGCCAGTCTTGGCCGCGCCCAGGGGGTCTGGCTTCCCTCTGGTGCCTCTCCGTCTCGTCTTCTGGATTCATGTCCCCCACGGTAAAATATTGACTTTGGCTTTTGTCCCGTCCAATTCCGAGAATATTGATTTTCTGCCTTTCTGTAACCAAAAACAGAAGAAAACATGCAACTGGCACTGTGTCAACTTGTTAATAGGTTAGTTCCAGAAAAATATAAAAACACTTCAAAGTGTAGACAAAGCAAAGAAAAGTAGATACTAAACAAGCATGGAACATCAAAAATTATAGATACTTTTCCGACGTATCAGAGGAAAAGGTGGATCCTGCGTTGAAAAGGGCCTCGTGCGACCGTGTCCGAGAGGGACCCTGTTAGAGCTCGACGGTGCTGCGTGTGGAGAGGTTCCTGAAAATAAAATAAGAGAGGGTTAGAAGCATACGAGCAAGGGGAGCATGGTGGTGAGGCATGTAGAGGGGGAGGGGGAGTATAGAGAAGGCCTTGCTCGATTTTTTGAGAGAGACAAATCTCTCTCTTCTCCTCCCTTCGGGCTAGGCAGAGCAGGGGAGAGTGGAGAGGAGCTCCGGGGAGGGGTAGGTGGATGGGAGAGTGGGCAAATGAGGGGAGAGAGGCCCTGGGTGGCCTCTTGGTCTATTAAACCCGAGGAGGAGGGTCTATGGTGGGTGTGGCTCATGGATGAGCATGGAGCTGGTCCATGGCCTCCCCATTGTATGCGGAGGGTGGTGGAGAGGTGTGGTGGGGCCCTGGTTCGTGGCAGAGAGGGTGGAGGGGGAGTGGGAGCTGCTGCCTTTGTAGATATTTTGCAAGGCAATATAAAAGGGGCGCATCTCTCTCACTTCATTTCCAAGCACTAAAGACAAAAGGAATAGTGCCTTGCTACGGTGGTGTCGACCAGAGAGGGGTGTGCTGCTTGGTATAAGTGCTTGGTAAGTTTGTAGTGAAAAGGGAGAGGTTTTGTTCAAAGATATTGCTCATAGCCAAGTTTTGGTCATGGTAGTGATTATGAAGAAAGTCTTGAATCTTGATCCTGGAAAGGTGGTAACAAGGTACTGGTAGTTAGATATGATCAAGATACTTCCATATGATTTATTTGGGATTTTTATAAGGACTAAAGGTCCCTTAAACTCAATTATTTAAACAGTGCATAAGTAGTTTTTATAATCTCAATTGATATTTTCCCATTATACATGTGTGGTTTTTTAGGTGATATGGTCCTAAATACCATATTGCACATTGGATAATTTTATTAGAATTTATTTAGGTGGGAAATTATTTTTAAGGAATTATTTCTTGTTTCTGCCATTTAAGAAAAAGGGCAAAAATAAATAATAAAGAATCTCAAAAATATTTATTTTTTAGTTTAGAAGGTAGGGTATGATATACATAACTCAAATATGCATTGGGTTGGAAAAGTGTTTTGGATAAAAACAAAATTGCCTTTGAAGACAAGGTTTCGAGGATTTTGCCTAATAATGAATTTAATTTGTTTGATGATCCAAATAATTATGGGAATTATTTGGGGATGGTTATATCCAAGGGGGAGGTTTGAGACTTGATTTATGCCTCATTTTAAACTTGTGTTTTGAAGGATTTTGGTGAAATAGGAGGAAAACTAGATTTGGTAGAATCTAGGGTTTGATTATTTTTATGCCACTTAAATATGGTTGTATCTATGAGCTCATAGCTCACCTTGGTACAAGGGGTATATGGATAGCTATACCAAGTTATTTATATGATCAAGGAAGCAATAGTTGGGCTTGGTTGCATTTGGGGTGGTCTAGAAGAGATGGCAAACTTTGTTGAGAATAAGGCTACCATAGCAGATACATCAGGTAGCCTCCTAAACCATGTGGGTTCAAGAAGCACAAGGCTACAATGGGAGCAAGTGAAGTATGGATTTAAATACCATGGTTAGTAGATCATAACCATGCAAAGAGTTGGTCAAGGGGATATGGCAAATAGATGTGAGCTTCTAGCAAAGTAGGCAAGATGATAAGATTTGCAGAAAAGATTATTACCTTGACTACAAAACCATCATGGATGAATGGGAACCAGAAGGTTTTATCAAGGGTAAGAGTGGGAATTGGTATTACTAGTGATGTACTACAATATGGTTCAAATACATTCTCAAGGATGCACATAGGTTGGAAAAGGTAGAGCTCTAAAGATTGAATCTAGATGAGAATTCCAGACTTAGCCATTTTGTCAGATTTAGGGTTTTAGACTAGAGTGCAAGTGTAGATGATTTTGAGAGGATGCTAAGTTCCAAAATCATGATCAAGGATATGATGTTTAAGTGTTAACTAATTATATAGTACCCATGCTTAGATTGGGTCTTCATTGAGTTGGAACTATTAGAAGAGATTATCCCTGGATTGATCTGATTAGGAGGGGAGATGATCACCTTAGTGGCTTAGGATAGATCTAGACTTGGATGATTGATGTGAGATTGATGATCACAATCATAGATTGGGTCCTAAGGGATGAGCTACTATATTAGATCACTCTAGTTCCTAGGCAAACAATGCAATCAGCAGATCAAGGCAATTCATCCTATCAAGCTTATCCAACTACTACTAGGGTTACCATCAAACCTAGCTTGAGGTAGGGATGGGTATTTTGAATTGGTTATGTTTTGAAGTAAGATAAGTACCTCTTGGTATTTCTACCAAGATTGTAATGAAGAGGTTTTGAATAGAGGTTTTGGAAAACCTAGGGGTAAGAGTAGTTGAGAGTTCTGTCTTGAAAACATAAGGAGATTATATTTTAGTTATCCATAGTTTTGTTAATAGAACTAGTAAAAATATTTTTGTTTTGTTAGAGTCATCTTGGCTCAGGTTTTTGAAATTCCAGAACATTTAAAAATATGAAAGATTAGCCAAGACAGCTCTATTGTAAAATAGCTTTTGTCAACTAGTGTTGAGATAAGAAGCGTAGAATCTAATACACAATCAGTTGCAAGAACACAAGCAAGCAAGTAAACAAACATTGCACATGTAAGAAGAAAAAGTTTTTGTTCCCCCTAATTTTTTTCCTTTTGGACAACAATTCAGGATTGTTGAAATTGCGATGTTACACATCTAACAATGTTAGATGTCGTGAGAGTTGTGGGAACAATGTGTACCCCTCTGGGGACATCAGTACGTGTTAATATAGCTAGGGAAAAGCCACTGGTGGCATATAAATGAATACGCATATTGGGTGGAGTACTACCCCATGCCATGTATGTATAGGAAAATAATACATCTAACACCCCCTTAATCTAAAGCTTGGAAAGATTTAGATCATGCTTAAATTCATCAAGCTTCTTACAACATAACTCTTTTGTGAAACCATTAGCAATCTGATACTTGCTTGACATAAACCTGACATCAAGTTGTTTGCTAGCAACCCTCTCACGGACAAAATAGAAGTCAATATCAATATGTTTAATGCGGGCATAAAAAACTGGATTAGCATACAGAAATGTAGCACCAAGATTGTCACACCATAAGCAAGATTTTTGTAACACCTAGTTCCCTGATCAGAGATTCAACCCAGATTAACTCTACAGTAGCATTAGCAAGAGCTTTGCATTCTACTTTAGTGCTAGAGCGTGAAACAGTTGGTTGTTTCCGGGCACTCCAAGATATAAGATTAGGACCGAAGAAAATGGCAAAACAACCTATTGAATGTATATCATCAAGATCACAGCCCAATTTGCATCTGAGAAAGCACTAAGCAGTATTGAGGTAGAGGGCTGAAAAGTCAAGCCAACTATACGTGTACCATGAATATATCATATGATCCTCTTTACTGTTGTCCAGTGAACTGTAGTTGGAGCATGTAAGAACTGATATACCTTATTGACTGAGAAGGATAAATCAGGCCGTGTGAGTGTCAAGTACTGAAGAACACCAACTATAATTTTGTACCTAGTGCTATCCTCAGGTCCAAGAGGAGTACCATCAGTGAATGATAGAGAATCTGTACTAGACAATGGTGTAGGACATGGTGTAATGTGTTCATGCCAACTCTAGAAAGAAGATATGTAGTATATGTGTCCTAATTCAGGAGTAAAATGGTGGACTGTCTATGAACTTCAAGGCCTAAAAATAATGCAGATCTCCAAGATCATTTAGAGCAAAATCAGTCCTTAAGTTGTTTAATAAAGATGTGATGGTTGTATCTTAGGAGCTGGTGACAATAATATCATCAACATAAACAAGAAGAAATATCTGAATACCTTCCTTGTTGAACATAAACAAGGATGTGTCTGCCTTGAAAGAGACAAAACCAAGGGATTGAAGTTTCTCACTGAGGCGAGAATACCATGCTTAAGGTGCCTGTTTTAATCCTTAAAGAGCCTTTTCAAGTTTGCTAACATAGTTAGGAGTAGAGAAACACTGAAAACCAGGTAGCTGACGCATGTAAACCTCCTCTTCCAGAACACCATGTAGAAACGCGTTCTTGACATCTAGTTGCCGTAAACTCCAGCCTTTCGACACTAATATAGATAAAACAAGTCTAGTGGTGGAAGCCTTAACAACATGACTAAAAATATCCTCATAGTCAATTCCATACATTTATTTAAAACATTTTGCAACAAGACGAGCTTTATACTTGTCTATTGTCCCATCAGCATGTTTCTTGATACGATATACCCACTTGCAGTCAATTATATTTTTGTTGGAGCTGAGAGGAACAAGGTACCAGGTGTTGTTGGCAAGCAGAGCATCGTATTCTTCTTGCATAGCATTCTTCCAATTTTTGTCACTAAGAGACACTTGTAAATTTTTTGGTTCTTCTATAGCAGTTAATAGTTCCCACCTAATTGTTCCATAAGTTTGTATTTTGGGATTAACAATGCCTTTTTGTAGCCTGGTTCTTGGTGCAGCAACATGGAGAGAAAAATTGTCCGATGGAGCAGAATTGGTGGCAAAGGAATCTATAAGGGCCCCACCACTGCCACTGGATCCGTCGTTGTCAGGCGCAGGAGGTGTCCCAGGCGAGGGTGGGAAACAAGGCCGAGAGAGAGATAGAGTCCCGCCTCCTGGACCACGTGCATCCCGCGACGCGTCAACATGGGGAAGTGCATGCGTACTGAGCGGGGAGTCCGCACGGTCTTGGGAAGGAGTCATACGGGGCGAAGCTGAGGTGGAGGTAGGCGACTGGTGCGGGGTGTGGCTATCGAGCGACCGAGCGGCATTAGGCGCAAACGGTGTTGGATCCGAGGAGGATACTTCCTCAGGATCAACATTAAAAACCGTGTCATTTGTTTCTGTAGCTATAAATCGTGTTGCTGGATCATTTGCTTTACCGTTTTCTCCATCAGCTCCAGAATTTTATGTAGTTTGTCCGTGGGAACTGGTACCGATTTCATCAGTTGTGACCTCTGTAGGATCAACAAAAGGCATTGGTTGCAAAAAAATTATTATTAGTATGCACACCCCCATCTGGTGCCATAGTGGAGGATGGTTCAGGGATAAAAATAGAATTTCTTCAGGAAGGCGACAACCAGCATTAGGATGAAGTGATGCAAACAGAAAAAACGTTCTCATTAAAGACTACATCTCGTGAAATATAAACCTTTCTAGCATTAACATCTAGACATTTGACACCTTTGTGGAGAGGACTATATCCAAGAAACACACAGCGTTTGGAGCGATAGGAAAGCTTATGTTTGTTGTAAGGACGAAGGTTGGGCCAACAGGAACAACCAAAAACATGAAGAGAGTCATAGTTGGGTGTGACATTAAGAAGTTTTTATATAGGGGTCATAAAATCAATGACTTTGCTTGGAAGCAAGTTTATGAGAAAAGTGGTTGTAAGGAAGGCATCATCCCAGTATTTCAAGGGAATAGAAGCATTTGCATGTAAGGCTAGGCCAAGTTCAACAATGTGATGACGTTTTCGTTCAGCCGAGCCATTTTGTTGATGAGCATAAGGACAAGACACGTGGTGTGTAATGCCCACCTTTTGGAAGAAATTGTTGAGTTTTACATATTCACCACCCCAATCAGTTTGTATGGTAATAATTTTCCTATCAAACTTGCGTTCAACATATTGTTGGAAGTTGAGGAAAACTTGAAAAACTTCAGAACACTTTTTAAGCAAATATATCCAAGTGAACTTGCTAAAATCATCAATAAAGCTGACATAATATGGATGTTTGCCTATAGAAGGAGTGGCAGGACCCCATACATCAGAGAAAATTTGCTCCAGGGGAACTATAGACACACTAGTAGAAATATGATAGGCTAACTGATGACTCTTAGCCTTTTGGAACGGATCACATATATAAGAGTTTATTTCTGGAGTGTAATACAAATTGTGTTTCCTAAGAATTCTTTGAATAATAAAGGAAGACATATGCCCTAGACTACGATGCCAGGTATAAGAGGAAGGCTTGACAGTGACCAGTGCGTCCTTGGGTGACCCAGAAGACATAGGAGCTAGGGGATAAAGTCCACCATGACATGGTCCTCTAAAAATGATTTGATGTGTTGCCTGATCCTTAATCAAGAAAAAGAATGGGCGAATTTCAATAAAGACATTATTGTCTAGAGCAATTTTATGAGCAGAAAGTAGGTTCATAGAAGCACTAGGAACATGAAGAATATCCCTAAGATGAATGGAACTATGAGGGGTGTGCAAAACTGAATGACCAGTATGTGCAATATCCATACCTTGTCCACCAGCATTGTAGACTTGATCATGCCCTTGATAGTTGTTGTGGTGTTGAAGCTTCTGAAGATCAGGCGTCGCATGACTTGCAGCACCGGTATCCATGTACAAGTTGGTGTCACACCATAGGCTCCTTTTGTGGCATTAGGCCCATCATCCTCATCATCGCCATAGCGCCACCAACACTCATTTGCAGGATGACCCTCCTTTTTGCAGATTTCACAGTAGACACCTCCTTGCTAAGGAGAGGCCACACGTCCACGGTTCTTACCATGCCCACCTTTAGGATGTCGTCCTGGATCATAGCGAGCTTTGGGATGGGGAGGTTGTTGGGGAGGACGTGGAGGGGCAGGGTTATGGGGCAGGTTTGGGCGGTTTGGGTGGTAGTAGGGTTGTGGAGGGTAGGGATATTGGTTGGGTTGGTTGTGTGTTGGGTTTGGCGGGTAGTAGGTTGGTGTAAACAGAGTATATGGAGGGGTACATATGGCGATGGAGGCATATATGGTGGAGGGGAGCGACATAGGAGGTCGGATGCATGAGAGATAGGAGGAGAGGTGGTAGGGTTGGCGCACCGCCATAAGGAGCAGGTGGACGCCTGATGACTTCAAGTGCACATATCGTTTGTAGCTAGTTTCTAAGTTAATATGACGATCCCACAGGGAGCCTAAAGGTAAGCATTTATGGATGAAGTCTATGTCACACCCGAAGTTGTCACAGGTCTTCGAGTGAATTGACTGCAAGCGTTGAAATGAGAATAAAAGCTTGGATTAAAGGAATGTATTTAAATAAAACTAAAATGTAAACTTTAGAAAAAAACATAAAAGTAAAGAACGATTTGTTTGTTGTTTTCTACAGATGACAAAGTAGGCGTGGGGAGAATCAGTTTATGGTGATAGTGAATGTTCCTAGTGGATGAGTGATAAGTGTAACAGTTATAATCTTATAAGTATGTGTGTAGGCGAGCAACCCATAATTAGATGGAACTCCTCTTGGTATATTTCATCCCAACTTCTATAATCCTACTAGCATGTTACCATAACCATGGTCAGTCACTAGACCATTAAGATCCTTCAGGTTGCTTAGCAATTAAGCTTCTTGGATCGGACTAATGCAATAAGCTCGGTGGCTCCTCGTGATCCTCGAGTCAGGGGGCGGCCGGCGGAGGAGGAAGGTCGCGAGGCGGTGGGCGCGTTGCGGCCCGGGCTTGCAGCAAAGGACAGAACGGTGCTGCGGGGAAGCAAAGGCAATGTAAAAAAAAAACAAGATCAAAGCAAGGCCAGAGGCCGATGCGAAGAAATAAACGAACGAGAAGAAGGATAAGGTGGAGGACTTACCCCTACACCACGGGCGCGGATCTTTTCCGGCCGCCCGCGGTCCGGCCAGGACGCGGAGGAACCCCCGCTGCCCGGGTGCGCTTGGCAGCCGGCTCTTCAGGTACGGCGCTGCTGCTGGAAGTACCTTCGCCGGCACGCTTCCGGACAGGCTCGGGTGCGGTGGTGCCGTCGCTCTCCTCCGTCTTGGGTCCGTGCAGGTCTTCCACTACTTTGTCACCCCGTCTGGGGAAGAAGCCCTCCTCTCCGTCCGAGCCCTCGCCGCTGCTCTGGCACGGGCGCGGCTTAGAACGGTCGGCCGTAAAAACCTAGAGGGGTGCGTCGCCCCCCTCCCGGATGATGCAAGGGAACATCTGTGCAGAGCAAAACACGAGTCAAACCGGATAAGAGAGTTAGCCGGACAACGAGAGAACGAAAAGAGGAAAAGAGGCAAACAAGCACACTCACCCGGGGCGCGCGATTCTCGCACGTGTAAGGAGCAACGCCAAACTTCCAGTTGGAAGCGACCTTCTCCTTCGTGATCACCCAGACCCACTCATAGAGGTTGGCGAAGGAGGGGTCGCGGCGGGAGAGCCGGGTAGGGTCGAGCCGCCCGGAGTAGTAGCACATCTTGTGTGCTCACTGCTGCAGGGGCATCATGAGCCGGCTGGCCCAACTCAGCTTCACGTCGATGCCGGTTAGACCAGCCGTCACCAAGCCCCTCATCCGGTGGAGGAGCGCGTCTGATTCTGCCTTGGGGACGAAGATCTTCTCCTCCCAGTGCGCCCGGCTGGACTCGGTGTCCTGGAAGGCCGGGAGGTTCATCCGGTCCTCGGACCCCAAGTTCCGTACATAGAAGTACGTCTCCTGCCACAGTTTAACTGTGTCGTGCAGTTTGAACTTGGGGTAGCCGGTCTGCGACCGGCTATAGATGGAGGCGCCGCCGCAGGTCACCAGCGGACCCTTGGCAAACTTCACCTGGGGCTAGATCAAGAAGAGCCGGCAGAAGAGCCCGAGATCTGGCTGGATCTCGAGATAGCATTCACAGAAGGCGACGAAGTGGGCCAAATTGCCGATTGCGTTTGGCCCGAGATGGTGGAGGCAGAGATCGAAGTGGGCAAGGAAGGATAAGAAAAAGGCGCTGGTCGGGAAGGCCAGGCCAAGCGCCAGATGCACGAGGAAGACAACTCGCTCGCCAGCTTGCGGAGCCGACGAGATCTCATTAGCCGGGGCCAGGCGGACCCCGATCTCGCCGGCGGTCGGCAGGAGGCGCGACCGCCGATATTTATCCACTTGCGCCTCCGTCACGGCGGAACCGCACCAGGCGCCTTGGCTTTCAGCCATGGCGGCGACGGAGCACGAGGGAGAAGGAGTGCTAGAGGGAGAAGGTCCAGGAGGAGCAGCGGAGGAGCAGCGGTTGCCCATCGCTCCGGCGAGTAAAGGGACTGGCGTTGCGGGCGGAACGGATAGTGCGAGCTCGCCGGCGGCGCAGAGAAAGCGCGGAGGCAGAAAGGCAACGAGGGCACTGGGCGTCGAAGGAAAGAGGAAGGGGGCAAATGACTCGTAAGGGGTGGCAGGGCGCTGCGGGCCCCTACTTAAAGGGGCCGGGGAGGCAAACCGCCGGCCTGCCACGTGGCGACCCCCCACGGCCCCAATGGCGTCCAGATCTTTTGCGGCCACGCACCACGCATAGAAGATCCCAGCGCGGGAGGCGAGGCATCGGCGATAGTTCCCGAGGCGACAGCCGACGCGACCCCACGTCGCACGCCCTCCCACTACCATCATCATGTGTGGCTGACGTCGGTGATGACGCAGCCGAGGCAGCTCAACCGCCAATATTCAACCGGGAAAGATTTCAAAATCCTAGCCTTTTTTGGAGCCCGCGCACATTTCGCCTGAGGGCAGAATCTACGCGCGCTCGGGGGCTAGTGTCGTGGGAATCGGCCCCAGGTAGGCTAACCAGACAAGATTTAAAGCACAAGCACGACAGCCGGCTGAGAGTAGCCGGACGCAAAAACTCCAAGATAGATCAGAAGAAGGAACAAACCAAGACCCGACTGGCAAACCAGCCAGCCGAACAAAAACCATCGACAAGAGTGCCAGCCGGCTGGATCAAGACAGCCGGCCGGAGCAAGACAGATCAAGAGCCAACTGGTAGAAGAACCAGTCGGATGAAGCAAGCAAGGACAGAAGAGTATCCCGATGGATCCAACCATCCGGCCCAGGAAGGCTAGACGGCTAGACCACCCTAGCCGGCCACTCAAGATAGGCAAGGTACCAGATGACGTAGGGCACAGTGCACAGTACGCCCAGGATAGCGGACAAGACAGAAAGGAGACTCAGACACTCGGCCCATACCGACGACTTCTACCGATGACGGTTGCAACAGTAGACAGTAGGTGGCACTGTGTGTAACTACCCGTATAGCGACCACTATAGATGGCGTGGCGGAATGGGCTTGACTGTGAGTACACACTCCCCATGCCAGCCACTATAGATGACCTGGACGGCTGGGGCCCGCCTGTGGGACCCGCCAGTCGGCCAGGTCGTTGCCCACGCCGCCTTGGCCTATATAAGGGGTGGCAGGGGCAACTGAGCAAGGGTTGGACTCCCTTTTACTACTAGCCAGACCCGATACAGCTCGAGGAGCATTGTAGTCCTTAGTGATCATCCTGATAGTCAGATCGGCAGGAGTAGGAGCTTTACCTCGCAACGAGGGCTTCGAACGTAGGTACTTCTTGTGTCACCGCACTTGCTTGTATCCAATCCCGCCTGCGGACGCCGTCGCACGCTTCCCTACTTTGTTCCCACACCTCTTTCTAGCCTGCTTAAGCTCTGTCATTTCCATAACGACGACAATGATACCTCCTCTTGCTTTATTCATTCTTGTACTTGAGTTGAACCCCGTTATATTTCCCTATTGCCAAGTCACCTGAAATTGAGCAATGTCCAAGAGAAAACAAAGAAAAAAATTTGCAAATAAAAGTTACATCTAATTTTGTGTGTTTTTGATTAAGGATGCAAAACTGAAAGTAAACATGCAATTTTCGAATAAAACAAATCAAAAGAAGAAAAATAAAACAGGAATGCAAAGTTTGGAGGTTTTCAAACCTCCCCCAAGCTCAGGTTGTTGCCAGGCTTAGTTGTTACTGTCATTCGGCGGCTGAGGGAGGGTACTATTGGTAGAAACCGGGGAAGTTGGTCATGAAGTGACTGAAGTTCTGAGTTAGAGAACTCACATCCTCATTCACTCCATGAAGAGTGTTATCGATATCCCCAACACGTTGGTTGAGCTGCTGAAAATATTGATAAGGGACATAGTTGAATCCCTGCTGCTGTTGTTGCTGGTCGAGACATGCATCCCAGGGTATGTTCCCTCCTGCTGTTGTGGTTGTCCTTCCCACGTAGGGTTGTACTCCTGCTCCTGCTACTACTTTCCTTCTTCCTCTTCTTCTTGGTTAGGATGGAGTGCAGCCATGATCTCGTCTACTTGATCCTTGGTGAGGATCCAGTTGTTCTTTCCCGGAACTGAGAAAGCTTGTGGACAAGGAAATGGCACCTGCTCATCCTGTGCAACATCAAGATAACCAAACTGATATGCTCAGAGCCTCCTGTTAGCTCGGTAAACACCGAGGAAGCCACAAGTAGTTATATATTTGACGTCCATAAGTATGGATCCCTCCACAGGTTGCATAACAGGTATAGGAATGTTCAATGCTTGGACAAGGTGGGTTACCAATCCACCAATGTGAATGTCACCTTTCTTTTTGTTGCTCTGGTGGCGAAAATTTTGGAGGAGTAGAGCCGCAGGACTGGGGCTTTGATGAAGATCAGGGAAGAGTGCCTTGGTGATCATGGCCATGTCTGCATTGGCCCTGGAACCTGTATCTCATCTTCCCAACAATGTATTGGCGAGGAACAAAGTAAAGTAGCGAATTGTTGGATTCTGGATGGTGGACATCTTCTTCTGGTAGAATTCCCTACCACTGTTAACAGAAATAACCTCCCAAGTATCTTCACTTGAGATGTTATACAAATTTGCAAAATTTGATTCCCAGTGTGAGGGAATCCAAAAACATTACAAAAATCTTGGAAAGTTATTTGATGTGGCGGCTGGTTTGTAGTGAAACTCACCGTGCACGCATTACCTTTTTCCTTGTAGTCATCGTAGAAGGAGGCGAGGAACTTGAAGGTGAGCTCAACGTAGGTGTAGTTGCTTGCATAGACGAGGAGTGACAGCCCTGCTCTTGCACACATGAGGTCGAAGTCCGCCCTCAACCCTGCCGCTGAGAGAAAGCCATCATCGACCCAACGAGTGGGCAACACCTTCCTTGCTGAAACGATGTCATACTTGTTGTCGAACTCAGTCCGAACCCTCGAGCTCTCGCCATGTTGGCGCTTGCTCTTGCAGAAAAGGCCACCGAGCTTGTTCATCTTGATGCACTAACTTTTTTTAATATAAAACCTTAGGCATATGGTTTCTACATGATATATGAACGATTCTACGTGGAGGAATTCAATCCTAACGTTAGAAAACAAAAAGGGAAATCAAACAAGCTTGAGTTCATCCACTAATTCAATGAGAGGATTTCAACCATGGAATTCTGAAAATAAAGCATGGATAGGGATAGAAACATAACGATTTGTTGATTCCCTCACTCAAACAAACAAAATCCGCGAAGAATCAAGAGCTCTAGGTGGGTTTTGAGAGGTTTTGGAGAGATATTTTGAGAGAAATAATGAGGGGAGGAAGAACCCTAGCCTGCCCCGACCCGTTTAAGTGGTCGTGGCAAACTATACGGCGGGAGCTATACGGTCGGGTTAAGTAGCTCCCGCCGTATAGTTGTGGCGGCAGCGAGGGTTAGGGTTTCCCAACGCCAGATCACAACTATACAGACACAACTATACGGCTAGACCAAATGGTCCTGCAGTATAGTTGGTCGTCAAACTTTCTGTATCCAAGCCCCAAGTTTTGAGAATTTTGTCGATAACTATATGGCCATAACTATACGGCTGGAAAAAATATTCCTGCCATATAGTTGGTCGTTACAACTCCTGGAACATGCTTTTTCGTCAAAATTTTAAGATACACTTTTTTATCTGAACAATGTGATTAAGCTAGTTTCTGCATATAAAACTCAAACTTTATTTTCTACTCTAAATATATGCTTATTCAGTCGATATTTCTACTAATTTTTGACAGCTGCATTTTTACGGGTGCGCTTCCGCAAGAATGTTTGTGAAAAAGTTGTAGGAATGCGATGATTTTTTTTATTATTTAACACTATTTTATTGATATGATGGTTTGGCTCCCATTAAGCATTTTATTAAGTATGGTTGAATATTTCAACCCTTTTTCTATTCTCGAATTCTTGCCTTGGGTTGCCCTTTATCAAAGGCACTTACCACATGAACTCGTTTTGCCGGTGCAACATACTTTTCTCCTGCTTATAGCTTCTTCAGAAAATACCGGATGATTTCAGCATCATAAACATTGAAGATTATTTTCCCTTTAGCACAATCAACTGACGCTCCTGTAGTACTAAGTAAAGGTCTTCCAAGAATTATAGATAATTTTTCATCTTCTGGCATTTCAAGAATAATAAAGTTAGTGGGAATAACATGCTCATCTATTCTAAGTAGAACATCCCCAATCATACCAACATGTTGTTTAGTGGATTTGTCAGCCATTTGTAAAGTGATAGAAGTGGGGAAATACTTCCCTAATCCTAACCTTTTATAGACGGAATATGGCATTACACTAACTCCTGCACCTAAATCATATAAGGCATTATGAATATCAGTTTTGACTATTGAACATGAAATAGTTGGTATCCCGGGATCTCCTGATTTAGACAATAGCTTCCCATTAGCAGGGTAACTAGTCACCATGGCAACGGTTTCAGTTATCTCTTTCTTTCTTTTAAGAATATCACGGAGAAATTTAGAATAAGCAGGCACTTTTATTGCATCTAGAAATGGAATTTCTAGACGAAGATCACTTAATGCCTTTTTAAAAGAGTCATAGATTACCTCATCCGGTGCTTTCTTTTTGCGATATGTATATGGAAGTTTATTGCTCTTATCTTTTATCTTTTGTGGAGGATTAGGCTCTTTAGTTACTTTATTTTGTTGTTGCTTATCGCTTTTCTTCTTTTCTATTGCAACTACTTCATCTTCTTTGCTTGTGTCTTTTTCTTCTCTTGGATCAAAAGTATCTGCATCAGAGTCATAGTTGTCATCCTATGCATCATTCTGCGCCCCCAAGGTTTGATCTTGTGTTTCTTGAGCAGTATCATCTTGAGGATCCACCAATGTATCATATTCTTGGCTTGCTTTGAGCAAGACTTTTTCCCTTCGATCTTTTTTAGCTTCATATTCAGGTGGTCCTAATGGTCCTTTAACAACTGCACCTATCCTTGTAACAATATTAGTAGAAACGGGAATATTTATATCGTCTTGAAGAAACATTTGATAACCAGATGCTATTTGTTCACATTGGGTTTCAATCATACTAAGGTACTTGTGAAATAATTTTATTTCTTGGCCAATCTCGTCATAATTTTCCGTGAGTTCGGCCAAAATCTTCATGTGTCTTTGAAATTGCTTATGCGAGTTATTATAAGATTTGGCCTGTCGATGTTTCAATTCTTGAAAAAAAATTATAGTTTAAAACTCTTCAGTAAAAACTAGTAACAAATATACTTTGTTCTCCTTAACAAGTTCAGAAGGTATACCTTTTTATTTCATGGTTTTGCGTACTTCAGGCATAAGATCAGGATTTATACGAAGTATTCCCTTTTCCAGCTTAATGCCAAAATCAGGATTATATAAAGAATCATTCTTAGCCCTAGTAGACATCAATTTCAAACATGCTTTAATAGTTAAAGTATTTATCGATCCTCCTGTAGATGAATCTATCAACTCCCTGCATTGGCTATTAAGACCATAGTAAAATAAGTGGCAAACAGTTGTCTCAGAATAGCCATGATTAGGAATACTATCGATCATTCCAAAGAATCTTTCCCAGGCTTGCGGGTAGTTTTCTCCCATGTTCTGACTGAAGTGCCTATATTCTTTCTAATTTATGTTACCTTTTTAAAGGGATTAAACCTATTTATGAATTTAACAATGCAGTTTTCCAACATTTAATGTAATGACGAGGGAGAGAATATAACCAGTCTAGAGCCTTACCTTTGAGAGACCAACGAAATAGTTTTATACGAGAGAAATCTCTAGGAAAATCTTTTGGTCCAAGTGATGTTATAACATCGTCAAACTCTCTAAGATGTCTTCATGGGTCTTTATCTTCCCTTCCGCTGTAAGCTTTTTCCTGCAAAATTTTAATAATCTCAACATCAAATTGATATTTCCTAACTCCAGGATTAGGAAATTCTATTGGTTGTTTAAGAAAATCAGAATTTGGAGCACTGTATTCTCTGAGAGTCTTCTCAGGTTTCTTGGGAGTTGTTCTATGAATGGACATGATTTCCATGAAGTCACTTAGGTTTTCAACTTCAATTTTAATCGATCTCAAAAGTTTTTCAATAATTTCCTCGTGTCTCTGAACAGGCACGCGATCAAGATAATCTGGTAGATAAGCCCTACCAGAGCGTGTAGACCCTTTGTCTCCTAGGGAAACCATCTTGTAATAGTAACACATGAAATGTTAAGAGAAAAAACACTTAGCGCTTATCTCCCCGGCAACGGCACCAGAAAATAGCTTGATGGTTGCAAGTGCATAGATCATTTGTAGCTAGTTTCAAAGTTAAGATGTCGATCCCACAGGGAGCCTAAAGGTAAGCGTTTATGGATGAAGTCTCTGTCACACCCGAAGTTTTCACAGGTCTTCGAGTGAATTGACCGCAAGCGTTGAAATGAGAATAAAAGTTTGGATTAAAGGAATGTATTTAAATAAAACTAAAATGTAAACTTCAGAAATAAAAAGCATAAAAGTAAAGAACGATTTGTTTGTTGTTTTCTGCATATGACAGAGTAGGCGCGGGGAGATTCAGTTCATGATGATAGTGAATATTCCTAGTGGATGAGTGATAAGTGTAACAATTATAATCTTATAAGTATGTGTGTAGGCTAGCAACCCATAATTAGCCGAAACTCCTGTTGGTAGATTTCATCCCAACTTCAATAATCCTACTAGCATGTTACCACAACCATGGTCAGTCACTAGACGATTAAGATCCTTCGGGTTGCTTAGAAATTAAGCTCCTTGGATCATACTAATGCAATAAGATTGGTGGCTCCTCGTGATCCTCAAGTCAAACTAGTTTCCCATTGATATCCCCGTGTCACTCGGGGTCGCCGGTCTGCTAGCGAACAAGATTCTATCTATGTAGAACAAAGCATCATGTTTTCTGGGCCCTTAATTGGACAACAAGCATTAAGCATCCCACAGATAAACAAGCACACATAATATAGTAATTAAAATCAACCACAAACTTAATGGAAATTGTATAGGCACATCACATCTCACCAATCCCTTACATCTCCCACGTCCAAGGGAACTTACTCACACATGAGAGAAGAAAGCATCATCAATAAAATTAAATAAAGGGAGTTCTTCTTGATATTACCGTGAAGATCCACAATAAGAATAGAAATAAACCCAACACAATTCAAGATGGAAAGAACAATCTCAAACCCTAATCTTGCAAGGTGGAGATCTCTCTCTCTCTCAAGTACAAGTAATGGCTATGGAGGTGTGGTGTCTAGGAGATCGAAGATCGTGGAGAGATATGAATAACGTCTTCCCCTTCTTCTCCGGATCTCTTATTTCTCCCTTCTAGATGGGATGGCGGCTCGTGTGTTCTGTTTTTGTCCTTGGCCTCTTCACGAAAGTTGTCCCTTTTAATAAGACGAAGAATATGGCAACTATATGGAGGAAACTATACGGCCGAAAAAAAAATCCCGTCGTATAGTTGCTCGTTAAATCTATTGTGTGCTCCCCTTGATTGCTTCCCAAACGAGACTTGCTTGTTTTCGTCTGAATATTGTGTTTCCGCTATTAAAACCCTCTGTTGATATTCAGAACCTGAAACACACATTAAAACCCAAGTTTTCTTTGCTACCGAAGTATTAGCGTTAGGTAAAGCTAGAAAACCATCAAATCCAAACGAAAACCATCAACAAAAATCATCAAAAATGTGTCGAATACCATAGCTATCAATGCGTGGGAACAACGTTAACCAATGATGTAAACGTGCCAGTGTTATGTCCCGTGGTCGCCAACATATCCTCCAAATACTCATAGGACTAAAGTTGAGAACACATGTCCTAAAGTGTGGCAGCTGGATTAGCGTTGATACCTGCAACAAGGGGATTATAGGTGCCATCCAGGCCATTGAGAATATAATCTTTGAGTTCATCGTCATCCACTTTCCTCCCTACAGTAGCAAGCAAAACCCTTCATCTTGGTGAGGTATTGGTGGCATGTCGAGCTTTTTGGTGTTGGTGAGGGCACCGCGGAGAGAGGAAATCCTTGCTTTATACTGGGTGGAATAGAGGCTTTTGAGTGCACTCCAAACCTCCCCAGCATGTTCAAGGCCAAAAACCTCGATAAGCACATCGTTAGAGAGAGAGTTCGCGAGGAAGCTCACCACATGTTGATCCTTCGTGACCCAAGAAGCATACTCAGGATTAGGGATGGAGATCTTTTTGTTGTTCGAATCTTCTGCATCGAGAAATTCTGGCGGCGCCACTTCCGTACCCTCAAGGAGGGCCATCACACGAGCACCACGGAGGGATCAGAGGATCTGGGATTTCTAGTAGAGGAAATTGTTCCTGGTGATTTTTGTGGAGGGCGGGGCGCCAATGGCACCAGCCGTGGGGTTTGTAGATGTAGCCATGGCGGATCTAGGGGAAGGGTGGGAATTGGGTGTTTGGGGATTTTGATAAGGGGAATATGTAGAGGATGATCAAGAGATCTTGGGGGTGAGGTTTTTGGTGGATATTTGTTTGTAGAGGGGAGGGGAACTAACGACGGCTGAAATTGGAGGAGGCCGGCAGCGGCAACTAGAAGGGAAGAATACCTACTCTCAATACCATAAAGGATTTATGCACTAGACAATTATCCTAAAAGACCGGTCTGATGGAAAGGGCTAGGCAGTGTATTTATATCCATCACTCCTCTTACATGAGTTGTCCTATGTGTCCTCTTCACTATTCTCTCTTATGGACGTTGTAACCAAGCTCAAACCCCAGTGCTCTCATCTTGGATTTTTTCATTATGCTTGTGTACTTGTTTGATCTCTATGACGATGAGGCTTGTTAGCATGCATAGTTGTTTGATCTTTATGATCCAATGGATGTATACATGTGTTGTCCTTATGTATGTAGTCCATGGTGTCATTACGACTTCTTTGTTAGTTTATTACCAATTATGTGGTGGATATATGTCGTGAAACTAACTAGGAATGAACTTACCTAGTCCCAATGAAAGGTGAAACATGCACAACATGTAGTCCATGTATAATTGTCATTGTTTGTAAGGGCAAACTTCCCTTATCTATTATTTTAGTTAATGTTGACTCCGGAGTTAGAGTATTTACTAATGTCTCTATTAAGTGCATACACATGAATTGTTCACATTTGATGATGAGAGGTGGTAAGAGACCCCATTGTTTACTCAAGATAAGAGCCAATGTTTTCCTTTATATTTATCTCTCTTTGTTATTTGAGTCAAGTAGGAAACACTGTACTATTAAGAGGGTCGGCCTCGATGAGCTATTTGGGGATGCCATTCCATCGCATGCATATCCTAACACCAAATATCCATCCACCCAATCGAGAAGAGAAAGTAGCCGAAAAAGAAACTAGCTAAAAAGGGGGTTTTGCGAAATCGGCGAGAAAACCGGCGATGTCGAAATCTCTGCTAAAACATTTTGGAAACTGCCGGTTCTTCCTAGTGTTAAACGAAACTTCTCTCTGTATCGTGTTTCGGTTGGTGTCGGAATATCCTGCGGTCGCAGGTTTGTTTCGGCGAGGAATTCGGCACGCCGGGACTGGCGCCGAAATATTTTGGCACACTTCCCGGCTCCGCCGGACTTATCGCCGGTTTTAGCGCAGACTCCCCAAAATGGCTAGTTACCCTCCTGGACTATATATGCCCCTTTCTTATCCATTGAGAGACTAGGCACTCCATTTCAGATTCTATCCTTGATCTCTCTCTCTCTCCATTGTTGAAACATTAAAATCTTTAGGATCTCCCATTCTACCCAACCAACTTCAAATCCCTTTGGTAGAAAGCAAGAGGAGGTCCCGATCTATGTTTCCACCAAGCCAAAGTTCATTCCCCCTTGAGTTCATAGAGTTTTCTTGTTACTCTTGGGTTTGTGGGAAACCATAGGTGGCTAGGGTCGCCCGGAGGCATTCGGCTTGTGATTTGCCCCGTGGAAAGTTTGTGAGGGTTTGGACACTACCTAGTTTGTGAGGGCTTGTAAGTGGCCTATTTCTTCGTGGAATAGGCTCGGATAAGAAGGTGTGGCTTCGTGCGTTGGATAATCCTTCGTGGTACATTACACCTCTCCAATGTGACGTAGCCCCTTCTCAAAGGAGTGAACACAGGAATACATCTTCGTCTCCGCGTGCTTCGGTTATTCCTATACCAAATCTCTTACTTGTGTTGTTTACTTTGTGATAGCCTTCATGTTTGAAGTATCTTCTATCATCATCTAGGTTAGCTCACCTAGTTTGTATTTAAGCACACTTATATTCCACAAAGCCTAAATCTTGCAAAATATTATAAAGAAATTTGTAGAAACCTATTCATCACATCTAGGTTAACCATCTTACCCTTTCATTGTTGGTAATAGGATAAGATCTACACATTTTGTTTCTCATCCTTTTACTAGATTTACCCTTATGCATGAACATTGTGTTATATTTAGTTATGTTCTAATCATGGAATGATGTTTACCTCATAATATGCACACTTCACATTATTTGGCATGATGCACATGTATATTTTTTTTGCAAGTTGGTAATCTATTATAGGACATGAGTCTTGATGAGTTCACTTAGGCCATAGTTTTTTGCGCAATTCGCTGATGACTCTGAGTCATTACTTAAGAATTCTGAGGTCAATCCTGTGGCTGACCAAGTGGCAAAGACACAACAATCAAGTATATCATGAGGTGGACATATATTTTGTCCATAATCGTCAACAAGGTGTGTGGCAGCATTTCCACTAGTATTTACAAGGGGTTTATGAAGGCCAATCTCAATGTTGTGGCCAAGGATTTGTTTGGGCAATATGGCATGAGGTGCAAACCATTTAGGTTCGTAGTCATCTTAGAAAGTGTAGGAGCAGGTGGGCTAGGGAGATAAAGCTTTGCATCCTTAGAGCATCTCTAGAAGATATACACAAAAAGGCTGATACAAAATGAAGGGGTTTGTAGCATGGAAAACAAAAAAAATTCTACTGCATACAAACAAACAAGCCAAGATCTATCTACTAGATTGTAGCAACGAGTCGATAGAGGAACTCACCCTCGAAGATTCCAGAGCGGTTAACGAGAGCAGATTCTCGTGGGTGATGTAGTTGTACTCTTGCCGATCTCAAGATCGCGTAGACGATCCTTCCGGCGTTGCGTTCTGGCAGCGATTCCGCAGTCGGTCACATGTTCAGTACTCGATGAAGACCTTCCTCTCCCTTGTTATAGTAG
Organism: Avena sativa; assembly: GCA_916181665.1. Lineage (NCBI taxonomy): Eukaryota > Viridiplantae > Streptophyta > Magnoliopsida > Poales > Poaceae > Avena > Avena sativa. Next base: position 387,415,661 of record OV702284.1, read on the forward strand.
GCAGCGGAGGTTGTAGCAGTCTCCTCGTGATTCCGGCAGCACGACGGCGTGGTACCAGAAGTAGAGGGGAGATCTCGCAGGGCTTCGCCTTAAGCCGGAGCGAGTATGGTGGACTATGAGAGAGGCCTTGGTGGTCTAGGGTTTAGAGGCACCAAGGGGAGAGGTGTAGCCAGCGGCTAGGGTTTGGGGAAACCCTAGTCGGCGACTTGGGAGGGCCCTAGGCGGCGGCGACTTGGGAGGAGGCCGGCGGCTTGGGGCTAGGGTTTGAGGTGAGTTGGGTGTGTAGGGAGAGGGGGCGCCCTACCCCTTCTTTTATAGGTGGGAGGGAGGCGGCTAGGAGGAGGGAGTCCTCCTCCAACTCCTCCTCCTTGGCCAGCGGGTGGAGGGAGTGGGACTTCCTCCCCAAGTAGGTTTCCTACTCTCCCTCCACCAAGCAAACTTGTCGTTTGACTTTTTCAAATTGGCGTTTGACTTTCAAACTAGGATTTGATTTCTCCCTTTATTTTGCCCAGCCAAGTGACCTAGTACATGATGCAACCATTCCACATTTTCATGACACATTCATGTACCCTTCCCCTCCAGAGTGCCGGACCTTCCGGACCCTTCTAGAACATTCCCGGTGAAAACACCGGAATCATTCCCCAACTCCGAAACAGGACTTTCCTTATATGAATCTTATTCTCTGGACCATTCCGGATCTCCTCGTGATATCCCGGATCCCGTCCGAGACTCCGAACAACATTTGGTCTCTTACTCATCATTCCATAACTACTCAACAACATCGAATCCTTAAGTGTGTCTCCCTACGGTTCGTGAATTATGCGGACATGACCGAGACACTTCTCCGATCAATAACCAATAGAGGAATCTGGAAATTCATATGGCTCCCACATATTTCTACGATTACTTTGCGATCGAATGAACCACATACGATACCAATTTCCCTTTGTCTCATGATATTTTACTTATCTGAGGTTTTGATCGTCGGTATCTCTGCATACCTAGTTCAACCTCGTTACCGATAAGTACTCTTTTCTCGTTCCCGTGATATGTGATCCCTTGTGAGCCAGTCACATGCTTGCAAGCTAATTGGATGACATTCCACCGAGAGGGCCCAGAGTATATCTATCCGTCATATGGATGGACAAATTCCACTATTGATCCATGTGTTTCAACCCATACTTTCCGAACACGCAATGCCACCTTTATAGCCACCCAGTTACGGTGTGGTGTTTGATGTCATCAAAGAATCCTTCCGGTGATGGTGATAAGCATGATCTCATGGTCGAAGGAATTAGGTTACTATGTATCAGAAAGCTTATAGCAAATGAACTATATTAAATGACTTGATCTTTATGCTATGCTTAACTATAGGAGTATGTCCATCACATCATTCTCCTAATGATATGACCCTGTTGTTAATAACATCTCTATGTTCATGATCAGGAAACCATGATCATATATTAACCAACAAGCTAGTTTAATAAGAGGCTTTACTAGGGACTCTTTTATGTTTACAAATCACACAAGTATTAATGTTTCCGATTAATACAATTATAGCATGGTATGTAAACATTTATCATAAGCATGAAGATATGATAATAACCACTTTATTATTGCCTCTTGGGCATATCTCCAACAGTCTCCCACTTGCACTAGAGTCAATAATCTAGTTTCAAACCTTTGTGTATTCAACACCTATGGCTTTCCGGTGTTGTATGTACACGATTGCTAGTGGTCAAATGATCTCCGGATCTGACACTTCCAGGTCTGTGTGTAATTGCATGTCTTTGCGTCTCTACGCATCACTCATTTTCTAATGAGATGGCTTTGTATAAATTTGGTCCTTTGGTGAGACCTTTAGTTCTTTGGGGTTAAAACATGTTGATAATATTGTCGTACAATATATCTTCATAGTATTATCCTGCTGTGAACTACGCCTAGTTTGATAACAAACTACTTGACACAAATGCCCTCTTTAGCTGCTATAATAGCAGTTATATACTTAGCCCTTTTGTTGTAGTATCTGTCACAATGTCTTAACTTTGGAACTCATCCAAATCCATTATGGAACTTACTTTCCATTATATTGTGCCACCCTTAGTTTAGATTGAGATAAACTTAATTTGTACTTTGTGACAAAAACTAGTATCAATGTAGTACTTTTACAATGAACTAACCATCTATTTGTCACTTCTTCAAAATACTATATTCTTATTTCTTTTACAAGATCATAAGAATATCTTTACTATCGTCCAATAATCATCTTATGAATCATTCTGGTATACGCTCATAACATTTAGAGCATAGGACATATCTGGATTTGTACACATCACAGCATGATTGATAAAATACTCTTTGTGATTTTATCTATTAAGTATCAAAAATACTTAAATATTTATTCAATCCTTCCTGTGCAACAAGAACCTTTCTTGTAGTTTCTATATTGAATTCATTCAATATATCATCTATGTACTTTCGGCACAACCATATTAGCGTCTCAATCTATCTATATAGATATTGATGCCAAATATTTGGGTTTTGCCTAAATCTTTCATCGGGATGAAATTCTTAATATGTGTTAATAAAAATACATCATTTCCAATCAACAATATGTCTTCCACATAATGTATTAGAAATATGTCTTAGCGCTCCCACTTAATTTCTTGCAAATGCAAGCATCTTCATTGTCTCCGATGAAATTAAACTATTTTAACAGTTTCATCATAGTGAAGATTCCAACTCCGCGATGCTCACTTCAACCATTGAAGTTTGCATATGCTTTTAGCATCCTTTTGAAATAACAAAACCCTTTGGACCGTGTTATGCACACGTCCTAGGTAACAATTCTATTAGAAGAACTTTGTTTTGTTTATTCAACTACCACATAACAAAATTATATGTAGTGGTTGCTACATTAATCCGTCTAGACTAAATTTCGCTTAATGAAAGATCAGATCTTGTCATAGTCAACTCTTTGAACATTGTCGTGAACTCTTTCCCGACATGTCGATAATTTCATAGATGTGAAACATCCATGTCTATTTCTTTATAGATCTAAACACGACTGTAAGGTCTTACACCTTTATCGAGGGTCCTTCAAGTTCAAAGCTTGATTTCTCATGTATGAAACTATCACGGATTTTACGGCTTCAAGCCATTTTATGGAGTCAGGGCCCATCATCGCTTCTTTGCATGTAGTCGGATCATTATTGTCAAATAATGATTTAACTCTCAAATCTTGATATTTGATGGTTTACCCGACCTACTTGTTTCAATAGAAACTTAGATCTCCGTGACCACAACCTTTGAGGCATGTGAGCCATGAGCATTGTTGCTGCCTCCGGAACACTTTTCAGCGCTGCGCAACTTTGCACATATAGCTAAGGTTCCTTTAACCTTATCAAAGTTTTATTGTCCTCCCACTTAACTTTTCACGGAAAATTCCTTCTCAAAGAAACTTGATGTTCTAAGCGACAAACATTTTTGCCTTTGGTGTTATGGAGGAATACTCAACGATTATTCAAAATAACATACAAAGATATGTTCATCCGACTTTGGTTGCAAACATCTTTCTTATGCATAGCATACCAATATTTAAGAAAGGACAACTTGGGTTTTATCCCAAACCATAACTCTATATGGTGTCAATTCAACGGATTATGATGGAGCTCTTTTCAGTGGAAAAACGGTAGTCTCTAAAGCTTTTAATCTTTAAAATATAATGGCAGTTTTATGAATTGCACCTTTGATCTTACCATGTCAAACAAGGTTTAATCACATATCTCGAACGCTCCATACCCTTATGGTGTTTCGCGAAATGCAAATCCACGGAACGATTCCTTAAATCTTAGGTATTATGACTCGTAACTCAAATATCTTCCTTTATGATCTTATCATAAACTATTTATATTCTTGTTACAATGATTTTGTACTTCATCTTGAAAATCTTTGACCTTTTCAAATGTTTCATAATTCATCCTTATTAAGTAAATATTCATGTATTCACTCAAATTTTCGGAGGAATCATATGAAGTTGAAATCCATCACTCTTGACTACACATAATGGACTTCATACAACAATATGTACAAGTTCCAATAAGCTAGTCATTCGTTCCCTTTTGGCCTAAGAACGAAGTTTTAATTATCTCTAGGAAAGTTTCACAAGCGTCATTTGATCAAAAATCAAAAAGACTCCAAAATTCCATCCACATGGAGTTTCTTCATGTTTTATTTCCAATATAATTTTAAACGGCGATGTCACTTCCTAAGTGATTTTTCAATCAATTTGTCTTTCGACATTTTTAGCACTAGTTTTATGGATGTGATTTCTCGAACGAGATTTGTGAATCATCCATCTTTTATGGATTACGGCAATTATTTGAACAACCCTTTTGTTCTCATAATACCTGATAAAACAAATCTTGAAGGAAAGCTTTGATGTTTAATGAGCAACACAATAACCCTTTATTTGTTCTCGATGAACATCATCACATATTCTTTTGCTAGTTACTTAGGCCATTGTAGTTCATGAATTCTGTTGTTTTGTATGACGATTCTTACCAACAAATTCAGTATCAAATACTTAAGAACCACATTGTTTAATAAGCAAAGAATATAGCCATAACATGTATATCATCTATATACTTAAGCTGAACAATTCTAGTCTTTTCTTTTCTGCCATATATTTATGAGATTTTCTTTCAGTATTTCCTTTTTTGTTTGAAAGAATCTATCAACATCAATAGTGGATCCATATACATGACACATAGTCCAAAGCATGTATAGTAAAATACCAATGTCTTTGGACTTGCACTTTGAAGTAGATCACCATCATCAAATGTTTGGTGTTCTTTCAAATTCCTTTCTTTAGTAATCTCTTGGTGTAGTAAACATTTTACCTACATCAAATATTCACCCTTATCATGGGATTATCCATGATCAAGCTACTTTTAGCTTATAACGGTGAATCGCGAGTATAATGTTGCTCTCCAAATCCTTTTGGAGGATTAGGACAACTAGTGTCTCTAACCTTTTGCAAATTCTCATCAAATATGAGAACATGACTTTTGCCATATTATACTCTATCATGTTGCAACCAAAACTTCGTTTCAGATATCACAATATCTTCCACACATCATGGTTTCTGAAATAACTCTTTCAGATCCTAGATAACCTTGATATTAAGACAATCCTTTGAATATCAAGAATCATGGAGACAAACATGATACTCATACACTAACACTTGGAATTGTCACTCTTGTTTTAATACCAATTATTAAACTTCATGGAGTAACCGGAACTTACTAAAAGTTTGCAATAGGACTTTTAAACTTTAGATTAACACTTCAAAACAATACGATACCAGTTCATAAAGTAACTAACCAGAATTCTATAGTTCTATCATATCAATTATAACTAAGCGCAAGGTGGTAAACGGATGCCAATGACTACAACAATTATGCAAATTCACTTTGATTTAATTTATGATAAATAGTGTTCAACTTTTAATCATATTGCCGTTGAACTCCCACTCAAAACAATATCCCTCACATTGTTTTAGTGATCACACGAACCAAATCCACCACATCAAAACCGATCATCACGAGAGTTGATGTAGCTTCAATGGCGAACAATCAACATGTTCATCATATCTACTATATGACTCGTGCTTTACCTTTCGGTACATGCTAGGCTCGTCAAGATCAAACCTTAGATTCCGCATGAGCAAATCTGGCTTGCTCACGTTGTATACACTTGAAGAATTTAACACACCCGATCATCACGTGGTGCTTCGAAACAACGAGATTTAGCAACGGTGCTTACTAAGGATGAACACTTTAAAACTTGAAATTGTGTGCTTGAGGGATCATCTTATAATACTACCGTCGTGAACTAAGCAATACAAGATGCATAAAAGTATTAACATCACATGCAATTCATAATATGTGATATGATATGGCCTTTCTCCTTGTGCTTCCAATCTCCATCTTAAAGCACGAACATGATCTCCATCGTCACCGGCATGGCATCAAGGTCAATGGGGCTGCTTCATGGTTGTCGTCCACCAGCATCAACTATTACAACTACTTTGAATAATAGACACGTGGGTCTTAACGGAATTTAAAAGACAACCATATGGCTCCTGCCGGTTGCCTACTTACAATAAGGAACATTGCATACATCATATATAATCACAATCATGGTCATATCACATCACAGCACACCCCTGCAAAACAAAGTTAGACGCCTCTAATTTTCTTTGCATGTTTTACGTGGTTTGGGGATTTCAATAAGTGTCGTTCTAACTTACGAACAAGAACCACAACATTGATACTAGTATTGTCAATCACCCGTTGTAAATTGAATCTTAACTATGTTGGGAGAAACAGGCACCCGCAAAGCCACTTATGCAATACAAGTTGCATGTCAAGCGTGGAGCAAGTCTCATGAACGATGTCATGTAAGGTTAGCCCGGGCCGCTTCATCCCACCATCCCGCAAGATGCAAAGTACGCAAGAAGCAATCGACAACAAAAGCATCAACGCCCATAATGACCATTGTTTTCTACTCGTGCAACATATCTACATATAAACCTGGCTCTGATACCACTGAAGGGGTTCGTAGCATGGAAAACAAAAAATTTCTACCGCATACAAACAAACAAGCCAAGATCTATCTACTAGATTGTAGCAACGAGTCGATAGAGGAACTCACCCTCGAAGATTCCAAAGCGGTTAACGAGAGCAGATTCTCGTGGGTGATGTAGTTGTACTCTTGCCGATCTCAAGATCGCGTAGACGATCCTTCCGGCGCTGCGTTCCGGCAACGCTTCCGCAGTCGGTCACACGTTCGGTACTCGATGAAGACCTTCCTCTCCCTTGTTCCAGCAGGCAGCGGAGGTTGTAGCACTCTCCTCGTGATTCCGGCAGCACGACGACGTGGTACCAGAAGTAGAGGGGAGATCTCGCAGGGCTTCGCCTTAAGCCGGAGCGAGTATGGTGGACTATGAGAGAGGCCTTGGTGGTCTAGGGTTTAGAGGCACCAAGGGGAGAGGTGTAGCCGGCGGCTAGGGTTTGGGGAAACCATAGTCGGCAACTTGGGAGGGCCCTAGGCGGCGGCCACTTGGGAGGAGGCCGGCGGCTTGGGGCTAGGGTTTGAGGTGAGTTGGGTGTGTAGGGAGAGGGGGCGCCCTACCTCTTATTTTATAGGTGGGAGGGAGGCGGCTAGGAGGAGGGATTCCTCCTCCAACTCCTCCTCCTCTGTCGGCGGGTCGAGGGAGAGGGACTTCCTCCCCAAGTAGGTTTCCTACTCTCCCTCCACCAAGCAAACTTGTCGTTTGACTTTTTCAAATTGGCGTTTGACTTTCAAACTAGGATTTGATTTCTCCCTTTATTTTGCCCAGCCAAGTGACCTAGTACATGATGCAACCATTACGCATTGTCATGACACATTCATGTACCCTTCCCCTCCAGAGTGCCGGACCTTCCGGACCCTTCTAGAACATTCCCGGTGAAAACACCGGAATCATTCCCCAACTCCGAAACTGGACTTTCCTTATATGAACCTTATTCTCCGGACCATTCCGGATCTCCTCGTGATATCCCGGATCCCGTACGAGACTCCGAACAACATTTGGTCTCTTACTCATCATTCCATAACTACTCAACAACATTGAATCCTTAAGTGTGTCTACCTACGGTTCGTGAATTATGCGGACATGACCAAGACACTTCTCCGATCAATAACCAATAGAGGAATCTAGAAATTCATATGGCTCCCACATATTTCTACTATTACTTTGCGATCGAATGAACCACTTACATACGATACCAATTTCCCTTTGTCTCGCGATATTTTACTTATCCGAGGTTTTGATCGTCGGTATCTCTGCATACCTAGTTCAACCTCGTTACCGATAAGTACTCTTTTCTCGTTCCCGTGATATGTGATCCCTTGTGAGCCAGTCACATGCTTGCAAGCTAATTGGATGACATTCCACCGAGAGGGCCCAGAGTATATCTATCCGTCATATGGATGGACAAATCCCACTATTGATCCATGTGTTTCAACCCATACTTTCCGAACACTCAATGCCACCTTTATAGCCACCCAGTTACGGTGTGGTGTTTGATGTCATCAAAGCATCCTTCCGGTGATGGTGATAAGCATGATCTCATGGTCGAAGGAATTAGGTTACTATGTATCAGAAAGCTTATAGCAAATGAACTATATTAAATGACTTGATCTTTATGCTATGCTTAACTATAGGAGTATGTCCATCACATCATTCTCCTAATGATATGACCCTGTTGTTAATAACATCTCTATGTTCATGATCAGGAAACCATGATCATATATTAACCAACAAGCTAGTTTAATAAGAGGCTTTACTAGGGACTCTTTTATGTTTACAAATCACACAAGTATTAATGTTTCCGATTAATACAATTATAGCATGGTATGTAAACATTTATCATAAGCATGAAGATATGATAATAACCACTTTATTATTGTCTCTTGGGCATATCTCAAACACAAAAACTGTATGTTTTGAGTACCATGGACAAAAATGGGGTCTAGCGGAGACTCCAAATATTCTCCATACACAAAACTTATTCGAGAACACTCAAAAAGTTGTGTCCCGTAATGCAATTTTGTGAGAAGCTTTGGCAGGAGGGAAATTATGGGTCCTAAGTTGCCCCACAACAGTTGGACGTCCTAAATCCTACCAAATCTTGTAGTGCAACCCCCACCCAATTTCCATTGAGTCGCTCCAACTCAGATTCATTTTTGACCAAATTATGACGAACATCGCACTCCTACGCCACGGAGGACACAAGTGTTTGTGCTCATGCACTAGAGTACCTCCACATTTGAGTCTAGAACAGTTGGGTCGGGGCCGGGGCTAAGGCTAGGAGGGGAGATGCGGGGCAGGGTAGGGGCCGAAGCTACAGAGGGGAGGGGTGTGGCCATGGGCGAATCTATAGGGTGTTCTGGATAGTCTCATGACCACCCATGCATAATCAATGGTAGCACTAGTAAAATTCCACTAATGTTTATCAAAAAGAAAACATATACAAGGCTAGGCATGACTACCCAAAGAATGGGGTGCTGGTGGGGTGGGCATGGTTGTGGTCTTCACAAGCATAAAACAAACATGGTAGGTGATAAAAATAAAACTGCTAGCCCACAAATAGGTGGGTTCAAGATGCATAATTTTTTCAGTACCAATTTTTTGCATATCTACTCTGTGAGGTCACCGATTCGTAATTTTTCAGTACCATAGTATACTCAAAACATGCTTTTGAGTGTGATATGTTTTAGTATCTTCTAGAGATACTTTTAGTGAATCAAGCTAGTGTGAGATAACCTATACCATACTCTTGAAGGTTGAGCATTACATTGTATTCACAGAGTTCCTCGGCAAGCCAGTTGAGAACTACTCGACAATGCTAATCAAGTGGTTTAAGCAGGTTTACAAACCGTGTTATTATAGTTCAGTTTGTAATAATTCTACCACTTTTTATGTTTTGTGCAATGAGAACAAATGGGTTAAAGCGAAATGGCCAGTAACTTCACCACATGTTGTGCAAGGTAACCACATCAAGCAACCAAAGGCCTGGTTGCATGATTGCATTCCCGCGCGCCCAAAATCTCTCAGGCAAGCAACCAAACACCAAGCTCTCATTTTGTGGCCTCAGAGCAAGTCCAGCATCTCCCCAAAATTTCTCCCCTATATCTTCCTATAGGGGTCTCCCCTAAAAAGATACCTTCCCTATATTTTGTCTATTTCCAGCAGCTCCCCTATATATTCTTCCCTAAATCACATTCACATATATTTTATTAATATTTCATAACTAACTTCACATATAAAACCGAAGGCAGTAGCACAGCTGAATAAAGTAGCCCAGATTGAGCAATCTATTGAATAAATCTACACCAATATGCTACTGGTTCATACAAATTCATGTACTAGAAAAAAATTGGACATCAATTTGACGACAATTTAGATAACAAGCAAGCGGTAGAAAATCCATTAAAGCAATCTGCATCGACGCAAGCAGCAGCAAAATAGCATCATCCAGGTCGGGCTTGTCCACGGACGCAAGCCGGCTGTAGTACTCAGCCATTGCTGCATGCGAGGCCTCCCAGTTGCTGCCCCGCTCGTCGATTCCGGCCGCCGCCTACCGATTCCGGTCGCCGCCCCTCGCTACCGGCTCTCCCCATGCTCGATGGACGCCTACCCGTGCCCCCACGCGCACCACCCCGCACGGCGCCGTTGTCCGCCTGCCCGTGCCTCGCGCAGCGCCGACAACTGTCTGCCCGTGCCGCACGCGCACCACCCCGAACGGCGCCGCCAGGCATCCCCTGCCGCCTCCCGACGTTCTTCTATCCATGGTCCCGCCATGGCTCGATCTGGAGGTCGAATTCGAGTTCGATTTTGAGCCGAATCAAAGAGAAAAAAGATGGGGGCGTCCCCTGGTCGACGTGCGTGGTGGCGGGAGGAAGATTCCCCGAGCAAGCAGTTGGGTAGGGGTGTGGATCGGGGAGGCCTCCACAACCCCGATGTTGAGGGGAGAGGGAGGGGATGGGTTGGGGACCCCGATGTGTAGGGGCGTCGGTAGGGGAGCTGCTGGAGGCCTTTTTTTTCCTTCTCTCCCCCCTACATCTGCTATCGGGGGAGCTTTCGGGGCTCTCCTGGACTTGCTCTCGTACCATGCAAACAAAGAGTCTTCCCCTGCCACGGTCAAGCGTGACTGCACTGGGTCTGGTTGGCGCTCTTAGCACCAAACACATCCCATACATGCCTATGAGAGGAAATTGCACAAATCACCAACTATTACTGTCGTTGTTGCGCAAAACAATAACTTTACATGTCTTTTGCATAGACCACCAACTATTGGTGTAATATGTTGCACGTAGGTCCAAATCACATATTCGGTTGATTAATTGCAAATATAATGACCAGGGTCCATGTGGTAGTGATGATGTGACGGTCAACGTGTCTTTCTCCAATGTGTCGTTTCAAAAAAATAGAAAAATGAAAAACTTTTAGTAATTAAAACAGTATAAACTATCCTATAAACTAACTAATCTAGAAATGTTTGAAAGAATTTTCTTTTAGTTGTTGCAATTTTTTCATATTCTTTTGTATAAAGTTTGAAAAAAAATACTAGATAATGGCACATGGATGCCACATCCTCACGCCATGGGGCCCGGTCATTAGGTTTATAGTTAATTCACTTAATATGATTTTTGGACCTGTGTGCAACATGTTACACTAATAGTTGGTGGTTTGTGCAGAAAGCATGTAAAGCTGGTGTTTTGCGTAATAACGACAACAATAGTTGATGGTTTGTGCAATTTCCTCTGCCTATGATTCAGGCAAGTTCTGCAAGGGACGTCTCTGTAGTGCCAATCAAACCTACATTTGTTAGTAGTACTTTATTTTGCAGTATAAAATTTGGTTTGATAGTATTTTTATAGGGTGTCAAATGGGATTCTACCAAAGTCCAACCTTTAGTTCTAAAAAAACAAGAAATGTAGTAGTCAAAATTTATCCAGCAGAGAGGAGAAAGCCAATTGAGATGGTGCCACTGCGTCACTTCAGAGTGCTTCGAGTGGAGCAACTGTCACTTGTCAGTGCCTTTACATCCTATAATTCAAAGTATACAAATGTGAGAGTGAACATACACATGAAACCGTGCTTCCACAAATCTCTGCCTCAAGCACTATCAGCTGGGCAGGATAAACAGGGTTGTATTTTCGGGGGAAGCCAAAGCCAGAGCGCAGTGTGTCTACGTGGCAAGTGAACACGCAGGATGAAATATACAAAACACACGGCAGGCATCGTACGTAGCATAAATTTACAGATGCACAAACACATCCAGAGAGGTGGCGTCGCCATTCTGACCTAGTACCAACTTATAACTGTACGTACAGTCAGAGAGGTGGCGTCGCCGCCCATCTAGCACAAACACAAGCAGTGTCTGATCTGATCCAACGATGTATGCACCGTCCGTCAATGGTGTCTGCCATGGCGCGTCCTTGAGCTCCCGGCCGCCGCGTGGTTACGGGAGCGCTCGTGTCTCGCGTGGGAGACGAGCATGTCCGACTGCGCCAGCCTCCTGCTGAACTCGCTGCTGGCCGAGCGCTGGCTATCTCCCTGTGGAGAAAAAAAGATCACATTTGGTTGTCAGAAAAGGAAATCGCAAGTGCTGGAGGGTTTGGCAGTGTGGCAATGCGAGGCTGGGGTGTTCACCATTCTGGGAATTGTGCCTGCTCTGGCTTGATTGGAACCTTCTAGCAGTTCGATGGTCTCGTCCATCTCCATCATCTTTTGTTGGAGGTTGTCTTTCTCCATCTACAGGAACACAAAAGTTCAGTCTAGCTATGGCTGTTGTAAACAAGCAGGGTTGGAAAGAACGGTATGTTTTGGAAGATTGAAATGATTATCTGAACCTGTAACATTTCATTCTGGGCTTCAAGCATTTGCTCCCGCTGCTCAAGCTGCTCAACGAGCAGTTGGGTCTCCAGCAGGTCAGCCTTTCTTTGGTCCATGTCATCAAGCAAGCTTAAGCAGAGAAACGAATAAAATCAATATTAGATAATTTGTGTTGCACTTTCGGTGCTTCCTTCATTAAACAGTTGCAACTGGAAATAAAAGCACAGATGGTTTCTGGAGTTAAGTGTCGCACCCGTCTCTTTCTTGAATGAGATGACCCAATTGTTCTTTGAGAACGTCAAGTTCCGTGTCCTAGATCAATAGTACAGATGAAAATTGGAAATGTCATTGTGCTATATGATGGAACATACAGTAGTAAACAGAAACTTGCTTGGCAGTTTAAGACCTACCTTCACCTTTGACTGTTCAATTTGTTCCTGAGATGCTAATAACAACTTGTGCACTTCTTCTTGGTCAAGCAAATTCTAGACACGCGAACAAAAAAAAACACAGATAAGTTTATTGCTGGTAGGCAATGAGCCATGATGCTCTCCCTAGAGGTACTGCTGCAACTTACAGCATAGTTTGTCATGTCTAACTTGACGCAAAGTAGTTCCCTTATAACATCATGTGTCATGCTATCCACAGCTGCCAGTCTTGATGTTAGCAAGCATATCTGAGAAGACAGGAGAAAATATGAGCATCGCCTTTGAGGCACTTCATTCCAACAATGGGAATTGAATTCATATGCTTTAAAATTAGAAAAGAACACACAGAACAATGCTGCTTTTTTAATATTTCCTAGAGAATATGAAACATCACACGTTCTTCGAATCAATATAAAATGCTCTTTACATATTGCATTCAAGTACACGCTCATATTCATGACATTTAACATGGTTTCAAGCAACTAGCAAGGACATGTCTTAACCAGTAAGTGCAGTGGATCGTATTGTAATCTAAGGACATATATAGCAGCGTGAGAGAATATCCATGTAATTAACAGAAGCAGTTATTTCACCAAGTCCAACAACCTCTTTAGCCATAATAGATATATAAGATTATGAATGACCATTGCCAATTAATTTGCCTAAATATGATGAAAAACAAGCCAAAAACATTACCTCTTTCTGTTTGTTACTGAGCAACGCTTCAAGTTCTTCAATTCGCTGGCGCGCCAAAGAGATTTCTTGATCCTTCTCAGAATTCATTTGTTGAACAATGCTAGAAATGCACCGGAAAGGTGAGCCGGACCCTCTTATTCGCCCCGACGGCTTTTCAACTTTTGCATGGACAGTTTCAGAGCTAGATTCATGTGGAACAAACTTCGGTTCAGAAACCATGTGCTCCATTTCCCGATACTGTATAGGAAGAATTATTACTTATTAGCAACTGTGTAGTGTTCCGTAGTTGTAGAACTGTATTGACAAGATATAATAGCTGAATGTCTTGTACCTTCTCTTGAAACAGCAATGATTGTGCTTCTGAATGTAGGACCAGCTCCGCTATATGCTCTTTGTATTGCCTTATCTATGTACATGAAAATGGTATATAGATGATTAAATTAATACATGCGACTAAGTTATTAGAAGATTATTCGATGATGCTGAACTCAGTGAATTGTATGTGATTATTTTCTGCATATACCTCATCATCTTTACGTTTTGCTTCCAGTTTGAGTCCTTCAATCTTCCTTGTAGCATCTTGATGTGCAATGATCTCAGCTCGCAGTCTCCTATGATTAAGTGCAATCAACTGAATGATTATACAAGTATGTCTGACAGGGTCCTTTAAGAAAAACAGAGGAAGAAAAATTCTCACTTTTTGAGTTGGCATCTTTTTGGACACAATTCTTCATTGCCATCACATCTTGAGGAATTTTCGACCTTAAGCATCTCGTCAACTGCTTGAAATTCAGCTTCGGATTGTTTGTGTGCTTGATAGCTCCTTACTTCCTCTTTAAGGTTGCATACCTTCAGTGAAAACAGATTCATGATGAAACTCATAATTTGCATTGAAGTCTAATTATTCATCAAATCACTTGATTTTTGCACCAATCCTTACAAGATACACACGAAAAACTCAGTTTATATCATTGCAAAAAAAAATCGGTTATCTAACGTTACTTAATCCTTCTATGTTATGGACATACGGTGATTCCGTAACCTTTCTAGCAACCATTACAGTGTTTATGCAACAACTCAAACAGATTATCATAACAGTGAAATACAATAGATTAGAGAAATGAACTTACCTCTTCCTCAAGAACAGTTATTGTAGATTCAAGTTCCTCAACAGAACGTTCAAGAATCGTAACCTCCTCATCTTTCTCTTCTGCGTGAATTTTACTTATCTCTGCAGTCTACGAAAGCAGGACAAGTGAATCATTGCATAAATTGTATAAAAAGCAAAGGGCACTAGTAATACAATATACTTACTTGCCGAGCTTCAACAGCAGCAGCTTCATTCTCCTCAGCTAAAGCCATTGTCATCTCAAGCTTGTCATTTAACTTAAGTATCTCTGCTTTGAGCTTTCCATTTTCATTACATAATATTTCAACATTATTGTTAAGTTTTCTGATATCTGACCTTAGTTGTCCCTCTTCAGAAGAATTAAGCAATAGGATTTCGCTCTCCAATCCCTCTATGACCTTAGCTTTCTCTTCCAAGAGAGCTTTGATTTCACTGGTCTTCCCAGTTTCCTCCTCCAACATCACTCTCAGATCATTATTCTCCTTTAACAGGACGGATGAGGAACCTTGAGATTGCTCTAACTCTGATCTTAAGGTACTGAGTGCAGCACCATTTTTAACTAATTCTTCCACCAGTGCCTTTTGTTTTACCAGCATTTCTTCTGTCTCAGAAGTTTTGATTTCAAGTTCCCTTTGAACCTTTCTAAGGGCACCTGATACTTCGTCAGCTTTATCTTTCATGTCCTTCCCATATGAGGTAGACTCTTGCAGTAGTTTAAGGTCAAAAGACAATCCTTCTGCAATATCCCTTTTCCTGTCATAATCTCTTCTTAGTGATGCATAGTCTGTACTGTAACCAGCCCGAGTATAACCATCCTGTAAGCTGATTTGCTGATGCTTGAAGGCTTTCTTCTCAATATTGCCAATGTCATGAAAGATGCTGCTAAGCGAAGGTGTGTTCTGAAAACCTTCCCGATCAGATAGTAACAGAGAAAGAAAGAAATCTCTAGAAAAAATCAAGTTCTTCTGCAACTTATTCAGAACAGTAACAAACAGCTTTTCATTTCCTGTTCCATCCCCCATAACGTCTGTTTTATTGATAAAATTAAACAGAGGGATCATTAACTGCGCTAAATTATGCTTGAGACGTTGAACATCATTCAAAAGATCTGTAATATCTTCCTTTCTAGAGTGGCCTTCTATGCTTCCCTTACATTGCAATGGAACAGCTGAGTATATTTGTTCATCACAAGAAAAACCTGGATATGTCTCAGCAATCTTAATGCAGGACACGTTGTTGATGAAGATATCCCACTCTTGAGCAATACTGAAAACTATATCCTTAATAACAGTCATATCACACGTACTGTTTGTATTACTATATTCCAGTTTGGCAGCACTGCCTGTTGGAACGACATGCATGGATGGCTTTCCTTCTTGAGTCATATCAGTTAAAGATATAATATGCTCCCTAGAATTCTCCGGTATTGATTGAGTTTCGTGAAGAAAAATAGCATTGCTGCTATCCACCTCACATGAACGTGAGCCAACTCGTTGACACACGCATGTATAAGCATTTGCATTAAGGAGATGCACCTGCTGAGCTGAAGAACTGGCCTTTTCTTCTAGAACTGACACAACGCTTACCAGATAAGACCTTGAATCACTTATCCATCTCTTTAATTCCTGCCCAAAATTAATTATTTCAGAGCAAAGCCCAAAGAGTTCTTCGGTAGTAACCCGCCGTATTTGGTGAAATGAACCCTTCATTAGAGTAGCAATGTTTGTCATCTCCTTGATACATTCATTCATCTGTTGATGTAATTTGTTGTTTCTCTGTGCTGTACAAGAGCTTGATGCTTCAAGTTGCTGCAACTCATCAACCAGAGAACTTTTCTCAGCCAATAAAAGTTCCACTGCTTCGCTGCAACTATCCTTTTCAAGCTTTAACTCCTCATTGGCCTTCAACAAAGCCGTGAGCATAAGGTCAGCTTCTTCCATGGTTTCTTGAGCCTCCTCAAAATTTGAAAATAAGGCCAATACCTTATTTGACTTGTCTTCAACAAGATGTAACACATCGTCGAGTTTTGACTACAAGGTAGTGGAACAATGAAATGCATATTATCGACCTTCTTGTTTATAACCAGAAAAAAATGAACATTGAAAATAAAAGAATGGAGAATGGTTAGTAGCATAAATAAAGACAAACATCAGTAGCAGTGCAGAAGCTCCCTGCTAAGCATCCTAGCGAGACTGACTACACAAACATTATCACCGGCTATCTTTGCATCAGGTGCACTAAACCATACAATTGATGTAACTATAGTAAACAGTGCATACCTGGTAGTCTGGATTAGCTGGACTGACTGCTGATCCATCTTCATTATGAGTCAGCTGTGCACTCATGCCATTCTGCCTTTCTACTGCTTCTGCAAAGAGGCAATTTTGCTGATCCACATTGCAATCATGTTGGCACTTATTTTCTCCTCTCTGTGTTTCCTGAGAACTTTCATCATTATATAACTGTTGAGCTTCAGTAATAGCAAGTGTTGCACCTCTTAAGATGTGCAACTTTTCTTTCACGTCCCTGCCCATTCGGTGTGCAGCCTGTAGCTCAATTTGAAGCCTGAAGATTATTTTTTCCTTTTCGATGCTAACTTTCATAGCCTTCTCCACATGTTCACTGACAGAATTATTGCTGTAAGGAAATGAACTAATCATATTATCAATATTCTGATATGCATCGTCTAGTGATCTGCAGCCATCTGTCAAGAAGCTTGTTAGATCAACTATTGCCGCCTCCCATTCTTCTGACAAAGAGGCAATTTCTACATCTTTCACAACAATGATCTCTGCAAGCTTGGCACTTTCTTCAGCCATAGTAACTAACTTCTTTCTGAGCTCTTGATTTGTGCTTTTAATGTGCACCAATTCAGCCTGTAATGACTGTTTACTTGAGCTCGGTATTTCTGTCTCTTGATGACACAGTGAGGTCTCTCTATGCAAACATGTATCCATATTTGGTACGCTTTCATGTATTTGATCTATTTCATCCTGCTGTAAAGTCAACCTTTCTTCATCTTCTTTGTGCCCACTAAGTATAATGCCTTTGTCAAACATCTTATGTGAGGATCCAAGAGCCAAGCTATAGCATTCAGACAATTCATCACCACACTCAGGCACTTGTTTAGAACCATTCACACCGCATCTTTCTGAATAAAAGGGATACAGATGAGAATGGGACTCCTGGTCTTCACTAGTAATTTCAGAAGGTATCTTCAGTTGAACTGACCCCGTACCATTTGTTGTTATCTCAGCATCATTGGACGCTAATGATGAGAACTTCCATCCCACTGGATCCTGATATAAAGTTCAAACATAAGGGCTACAGAAAAGGTAAAGCAAATGAAATATTTAGCTATTGAACAAAAATAAAAAAATGTGTAATCATCTCACATGTTGCACCTGACTAATCTCTGGGATCACCTGATTCGTCTCTGTCTCTAGAGCAACCTGAATGGCGATGAACATCAAAACACCGGAGTACAAAGAATTGCTAGTGGCTGCAAAATTTCATACATACCTGGTAAGCACTAGACTTCTGGTATTGTTTCAGTTCACACCGCAGTTTATTTACTTCACTGCAAACAATATGAATAATCCTAACAGTCAATTACCAGTATACCCAAAACAAGCAGACATAAGGTGTGTAACAGTAATTATCAGAGTGAATTTCCTGATTCTCAAGAAGTATAGATAGATGAAGAATAAATAATGAGATCTCCATTAATTACTGACACTACCAATAGAGTACATCAAGATTTTGTTGCACAGGGAGAGGAAGCTAAATTCAACATATAGTTTATTACTATGCAGTTTCCAGATTTAACAGACATGTCAGAATGAGGACATATGCTGCTCCATTTGCTTTCTCACCACGTGGGTGTTCAGTCATTCTCATCTTCTGAAACTCAAATGTATTTAGTTAATCAAGACATCACATAATGCAGGATTTTAACAGAAAGTATTGCTTAGCGGACCATTGTGTTCGTAAATGCAAACATAGACCGCGATGATAGTATTAATGTAGCCAGGAACTTACCGAGCTAGCAGAACATTATTTTCTAAGCACGCATCCAGCTCTTTCCTGCAATTGTCTAGATTCTTGGTAATATCGTCACCCTAAATGCATTGCAAACCACATCAATCACTTACAAAGATTAAGGTTATTCTACATATACATTTGGGACATGTGGCCAATACAAAGTTTCCCCTATATAAGTTAAGATATGACAATATTGGTTCTTGTCAATTCAGTACTACTAAGGTTTGGTCCATCTTTGGAAAAAGAAGCAGGAAAAAAATCCATGTGGATAAGTGATTTCGAAGTAACATTATATCCAAATGAGAACACACCTGAGCTTCTATATTCTTAGGAGGCATGGCATACTTCTGCTCAAGAATATGAAGGAACTACACATATATAATAATAATAAGATAAGAGTACAAGCGAGACCAAAGAAAATGAGATCACGCAAAAAGTTCAGGGACAACAAACATACATGATTACGCAAAAGAGATATCTCTGTTAATAGCATTTCTCGCTCCCCCTGCTTGTGGAAGTTCTGAAGCCTGTACCGTACAGTAGAGCAAGTATTACCAGTTTATTCAAGTAAATATACCAACTTGCTGTGCAAAGTGTATTTGCTACAAACTCATACTGCAGCGACTCAAAACTGTGATATTAAGACATTACGTTCTAACTTGCTCAATTAATCTCTTGTTTTCAAAAGCAAACTGAGTCAACTGGGGATTTTCATTGATTTGTTTTTGCAGCAGTTGAATCTCTTGGAACATTGCAGCATTTTCATCAACCAAATATCCATCAGATGGCACTAGATCATCTGCTAACAAATGCAATCTTGTTAGTTTTTCATCACGAAGTTTCAGCATTGTCCTCAAGCGTTGGGAATCAGATTCCTTCAGGTCGACCTGCCAAAACAGATAACTGGTGTCACTCAATATCTAAGAGGCACGCACTGCAAAGGCAGCAATAGCTATTCATGTGGAAGATGATTAAGTTCTGTGGCTTTGAAGAATATACAGTATCCTTGAGCTTTGCCATATAAAAGAATATAGTATTACCAAACGACTCAAATGCTTTATTTCAGCTTCCAGCTTCCTGATATCCACCTCAGCTAGTTTCTCTCTCCTAAGGCTCCCAACCAAAACAGCTTCCAGATGGCTAACCTGCATTAGAAATATATAAGTAATTTGGTTGCAAGTAAATTGTAGCACTTCATTATTTATTTTCCAATGAAGTAAATCATGTTATATGACCTTTTGCTTTAGAAGATTCAGATCACAGCTTGATTGATGATCTTCAGCTAATGTATTATACTCATTATCAGGGCCTGAATTTAGCAGGTGAAAGCTAGGGGATCCAGGGACATTTTGCTGCTTCCTCAAGCATGTTAATTGAACCTGGTAAAGATGATTAAATAATTTAACTAAAAAAAACTTGTAAAATCCAGAAAAGGGCTTTCATGATGAAGCTTACCTTTAGTTCTTCTATCTGCCTTTGTAAAGCCATAACATCTCCTGAAGCATCTTCATTTACTTTTGCCTAGAACAAATAGAAGAATCTCCAAATGAGTAAACAATATAAAATTTCTATACAAAACTTCAGCATGCTTAGAACACAAGTACATTGTTTTGAATCAACTTCGCCCGCTGAGCAAACTTCAAGGTACTCAATGTCTCATTTGAGGAACTGCAGTAGTGTAATCCAAATATAGGTTAAGCATTCTATTCAGATCTAGAAAGCTAAACTGACTTCTTGAAATGAAGGTACATAATCTGGATACCAAATAGATGGGCTGATGTTGGCAACAATTGTTGTTTTAGAGTTTCCTCCAAGAGAATCCTAGGGAAGAAGGTATAATGAGCCAGAGAAAACAAATACAAACAGAGAGAAGATTCAGGAGCATGTTTTCATTGTGAATTTTAACCTGGAGGAGAAATGTAAGCCTTGAGTCTCTATAGGGCACATGGCGGCTTTTCCCGTTAGCGACTTCCCCTAGAGTCATGATAACAAGCCTGAAACCGAATAGACGGATTATCACCATAAATAGTGCTTCTTGAAATAAATTGTTGATTTAGTACCCAAATACATGTACTGTAAAAAAATTATGAATGTATATGAACTGTATAAAATTTATGAATGTTGTCTGGGAGCAAACGTTACCCAAGAGTTGACAAGGATCTATTAATGTTTGCAGCTTCTTTCAAGCGTTCTCCTTCAGCACCCGAGCTTTTCTGCCTAGTCGGAATTCAGTCAGTATTTGTCAAGACATGGAAAGGCCATTACCTTTATTCTGTGACTCACCTCTCAGAACCGGCAAGATCAACCAAATTCAGCCGCCCAAAGCGGAGATGTGCCATTGAATCCCTTTCCCAACGGCTCTCAATGACGCATGTAAAGACACTATGTGAACGGCTGCTCTCACTGTTCATATTTGTGGCTGCCACTTTCCTATTAGCAATCCCCTAAAATAACATTTTAATAAATGCATTAGTGGAAATTAGCTCATGCCCATTATAGTTCCTCTGATTCAGTTAAACGTACAATGAAGAGAAGATATTCTGTCACCTGTAACAATAACAACATAACGTCTTTAACAGATGACACATAACACTCCGTTAGGTTGTCAACATATACACCTTTCTTTATATCTTCACGGATCTACAAAGGAAAAATAAGTGTGAGTCTGTTAGATCTCACATTTAGTACATGCATTACCAATTCTCAAGTACTAAGCAGGTTACCTGAAGATTGGTTGATGATGGTTCAAGCAGATCAGTTATCTGCTCATTGTATATCTCCAGAAAAGAACATTTACAGATATATTTCAGTCTGTCGTCTCTTCGTCTCTCCTCTTCCTTCAAATAATATATAATTTAGGTCCATCTATTAGCAAAAAAGCATCAAAGTATCAGGCTGGCATACAAACACCTCACCTCCTTTATTCGAGCAAATAGATACTCGAAAATGCGAGGCGTCAAACCAGAGTCATTGTTAAGTTCATCGCCCTCCTTACTAAGTTCTCCCATCATTGTGTAAGTTTTGCCACTCCCGGTCTGTAAAAGTGGTTGGTATGTAACCACATGGATGCCAGACGAATTCTCGAGCAGGCAAAAAAGTGTGCATATTAGTCTTACCTGGCCATAGGCAAACAAACAGCCATTGTATCCAGACATGCAGTTCTCCACCATTGGTAGACCAACTACCCTAAACAGCTTTTCCTGAAATCATAGCAAAGTATAATTCTTAGGCTAAAGGTTGACCTCTTCGGAGAGAGAGATATAAGTGAGTAGCAGTAAACACTACATACCTGTGATATTGTTTCACAAGCAACATGATCAAACGTGAACATTGTTTCAGGGTGCCCTATCCAGCTCAATGTCTTTGAGCTATCCTGTATCAAACATGTTCTTTGACCATATGTAGTGCTCTCGGCGGCACTGATTGGCCTTATTCGCACCAAAACCTGTAAATCACCCCAACGTTTAGATTTGTAAAATTAAAAAACACCAACATTCAGTCATATTACCTTCAGAACCACGGTACTGTACCGATACAAAATAGAATTAGCCATGATATTGACTATGTTGCCAGCTGGTATGATATTAAACTACGATTTGGCTAGGTAGGAAATGTGTGATACGAAATGCTTGGGTAAACGTATACGACATTTTGTTGTGTTGTGATGTTTGCTAATCTAGCTGGGACACAAAATGGTCATCTACTTATGCATCAGTCGCTAATTGCAAAATTTCACTTTCAGAAACATTTCAGTTTGTGCAACCATCTAGGCCAGACACACCAACCTGCACATTGCGATCCATCCAGAAGGCGGGATCCTCGTCGAGCTCGAAATGCGGCACCTCCAGGGGCACTTCCGCGGCGGCCAGATCCTTCGGATCAAACACCCGCTTCGCCGCTCCACCAATCGAGGAGCTCCGATCCCTGACCCCAGACGCCACCGTGCAGGTCCTGGGCGTGCCAGCCAGCGACTTGGGCGTCGCCGGCGCGGACCGGGGGTTCCTGCCTGGGTCGGCGATGGCCGCGAGCGGGGACCTCGGGGGCAGCGCGAACGGCGGCGCGGGGCCGAATGTGGCGGCGGAGGCTGAGGGGGAGGAGGAGGAGGACCCGGTGGCGAGGTCGTCGTTCTCGTTGGGCTCTGGCGCGGCGCGGCGAGAGGCGCGGCGGCCGCCGCCGCCGACGACCCCGGGGGCCGCCATGGCGGAGGTGGGGGTGGAGCGGAAGGTGCAGTGGTGGTAGAGTGAGGTGGCGTGGAGCTCAGCTGGGGTGGAGGAGAGTGAGGGGGAGCGGGGTGGTAGCGGAGACTAGTAATGGCCAATGGGGTCTTCCAGCTGTTGGGACTCTCCGCTCGATTTCGAATTTTGAACTGCACTTGCGTGTGAGGAGGTCGGGGGTGGATGGATCTGGGGAAGTGACGAGTCATCTGACCGAGGCTTTCGGCCGCCGCTACTGTCGTTAACGGCTGATATATAATCAGGGAAGTCGTTTCCTTTGTTCCAGATTCATATCAATGGAAGACTTGCATTTCATCCCAGCTTTGCTTAAAAGAGCATACTCCCTCTGTCCGCAAATAAGGGTATTTTAGCATTATCTTAAGTCAAATTTTATTACGTTTGACTAATTTTTTAGGGCAACGTACCAACATTTATGACACTAAATTGATACCATTAGATTTATTTTTAAATCTAGTTTCATAATATGTCAATTTGATATAATATATGTATTTATATTTCTCTATAAAGTTGGTCAAATTTGGTTATCTTTAACTTAGGCAAAAGCTAGATGTACACTTATTTGCGGACGGAGGAGTATCTAACAGCAGCTCTAAAATAGGACTTGTCCCGTATTGTCTATAAGTTGGGACTCATGCTATCACACCACAAGCTAATTGATTGTATCACAATGTATTTAGTTGAACTTGTCTATAAGCTGGACCCACGTGTCGGTTAAAGTTGCACACATGTAAGAGAGAGGAGAGAAACTAAAATAGTATTCTATTGTTATGAACAACCCATAAGCTTGTATGTCACCCTTAAGGTTTTGGGCTTATGGATACCTTATTGATAGCCTCCACTATGTATGTGAAACTCCTTATTGACTGTGGAGGTGCCGTATTTCGAGTTCGACCCATATGGTAGTAGCCACGAGTACTTTTTCTTATAGATAGCCTTATAGCCAACATAGTGGGCAATCTTAAAAAACAAAAACAAATGGGGCAGTTTGAGACAAAAATAGCGTCCAACGAATGTCCCATTGGTGTTCGTGTTCCATTTTTATGACAATATCGACTCGTGTTGCAAATATGGGGCAGCTCGTGGCTGCTACCCTATTTTTAGTCTCGGGCTGCATGTAGCTCAACCGCTATCCGGTTTTCCCTCACTGATCTTGGGTGCCTCATTTTAGGAAGCTGCTATAGTGAAAACATTTTTCGTGCCCTAAAATCTTCTCTCATGCCCTAAAACATTTTCTCTCCTGTCCTATTATGGGCCAGCTGTTAGAGATGCTCTAAAGAGACCTGCTACACACGACAATTTGCTAATGATTTTCATACGGCGTTGTCCGGCAGATGCACAGTTGCCTTCCCTTGTCTCGGCCAAAGGGGATTAAGTAATCAGATTTGGCGATGTCTGAATCATACATGAGTCGTCCAAAAAAGATCGCATGTGAGGCACTTTCGTTGCTTAAATCTCGTCCAACAGCTAAGGCTAGTCACAGTGGGAGGTAACTTTTTTTAGGATTAGGTGGAGTAACTAAGACTACTAACATGCCTATGTTACTATTTATATTACTACCTTCATAAGACTAGTCACAGTGGGAGGTAACTTCTTTGATTTTGCCAATATCATTCATGAGACTTTCCAAGGACTGTCTGTTCATGTTGGGCACTGTATGCATGACGCTGCTCTTGGTGAGAACAAGAACAAGTTGGCACATCTCTATGGTAGCAAGGCCATCGTTGGTGAGTCTAAGGGCCTCAAGCCTCTCTACAACTTGCTGTTGAGGATATTTTGCCATACCGTTTCTCCCAGTGCTGGCAATGATGATGCTATCACGTGTGGCCTTGTCAATTTGCTCCACCATGCCCACAAGGTATATTGTGCTGGCCCTACTGCTGACGGATACTATTGACATCATGGACTTTATTTTTGAGGAGATGCATCATGCCATTCTCTTCAAGAAATCTCCACCATATGCAGCACTTGTGATGAGGCTCATCAACACTCAGCCTCATGGTTCACCTCTTGCCCTTCCTCCTAATCTTGTGGAACATGCCTCTCCGACTCTCCAAAATAAAGGGAGTATGAGGCCAGCTCCTAGGCGGTCTTATGCAAATGAGGATGATGAGATTTCTGAGACAGAGCGGGTTACCACTCCTCCTAGGGGCTCTAGAAGGAAGAATGCCTCCAATGCTCCTATGCCTCCTATCACCCGTGAGTATGTCCAGGAGAAGGTCAAGAAGGCATCATTCTAGGAGAAGACCCTATGCTGCATGAATGTGGACACTCGCAAGGAACAACATGCCTCATACAAGAGCAGTCGTAGAATTAAGAAACTCCTCAAGGAAATCAAGGCTCAGGGTGAAGAGGAACAAGAGGAAGGAGAGGGAGAATACATAGATGATCATGGAGCTGAACCATCCGCGAATATGATCACACTCTCTCATTTGGGGCATGGAATGCACAACAAGATGTCCTAGTGGATTGGAAGACCTTCTCAGAGGTCACTTCAGGATTTGGCTCTCAGGGTACTTCCTCTTCTCGCCCTCATGGCAAAGGACTCGCAGCTCCAGGGGGAGATGTTATTGTAACTTGTGTGATAACTATGTTTATCATCTATTACCTGTCGTGTATGATTTACTTGTTTATCCTAATGCACATAGTCAGGGGGAGCATTGTTATACACTGTCATATCTTATTGCAAATAATTCCATGCAAAATCACTTGTTGTCATCGAACACCAAAAAGGGGGAGATTGAAAGGACATTTACTGTCTTAATCACTTTTGGTGTTCGTTGACAACTCGTAGATCATTTTACAGTATGCTAATGTCTATAGGTTGATCTAATGCAAAGTTAAAAGGACCTTGGCCTAAAAAAATATCCATGCAAGAAGATGCAGGTTTCTGGGAAATCCAGTCCGGAGTCTCCGGTGTGGTCTGGAGTTTCCCTAGGAATCTCTGGAGGGGCCTCCAGAAAACTGCTTGGGACCTTCTGTATGGGGGTCCGGAGATCCACCGAAGACTGACCGGAGTCTCCAGCCGAAGCCTCAGACCGGAGTCTCCGGTGTGGCTAGACCGGAGTCTCCAGTCCATAGGGTCCGGAAACTATGAAGTCTCCGGAGGAGTTTTTCCTAGAGGCACTGGGACATTCAGAGAGGTGGTCCGGAGCTCGGTCCGGAGACTGACCGGAGTCTCTGGTGTAGACCGGAGTCTCCGGTCTACAGGTCGGAGTCTCCGGTATGACAAATTCTCCAACGGTCAGAAAACGGTTCAGTGAAGGGGTGGCCTATAAATAGGGGACCTTATCCCCTTACTCCAGCTGCTCGACCTACTCAAGAACACCATCCCCATTTGAGCCACCAAATCAACAAGATCTCTTCACCCAACCATCCAAAGTCATTGATCTTTGAAGAATCGAAGGAGGAGGCCTTGATCTATAGCTTCACCAAGAGAGATCTTCATTTCCCCCTCATTCACTAGAGGGCCCCCTTGCTCTAGTGTTTCTTTGGAAATCCTAGATTTTGATTTGGTTCTTACAAGCTTGTCTTTGATTGTTTGACAGCTTGCTTGTATTCGGGAGCCTCCAATTAGGTTGTGGATGTGTGCCTCGAACTTGTTGTAAAGGTGCTGGTTTCCACCTCGAAGGTTGCTAATATAGTGGAAGAGGTGAATCAAACCCTTTGGGGTAAGGTTCATCGGAGAACAAGGGAGGCCTCTCGTGGCGTTGGTGGTTTGAAACCACCCCCTCTCCAAACGTAGACGTACTTCCCCTCAAAACAAAGGAACTACGGAAAACAAACCCTTGTGTCTCCGTGTGCTCCACTTTGGTTACTTCTATCATTTACTGCACTTTACTTAACTTGTTCTTGCTTAGTGTATGTGCTAGTTTGTGACATGGTTATACCCTACGGGTACACAACATTGGCATACCTGGTCTAGCCCAAGGAAGGCCCACAAGAATATACGCGGCCTGTGCAGATTTTAGGGTGGACCAAGCCCATGAAATCTTCGGATCCTTGGGGAGAAAGACTAAAATAGATAGAATATTCAAAGGGGCAAACCCTAAACTTGTAACCGACTCGATCTGTGCCCGAGACCTTCCTATCTCTATATAAAGGCTAGGAGGACACGATGAGGAGGGCATCTTTTCCACCGCATACACACCTCCACGCTAGATCGCATTTGCGCACCCCTGTAACTTTCGGTTCCGCCGTAATCAAGAGCAGACAAGCATGAGTAGGGTTTTCCCTCCGGGGGCCTCAACCTGGGTAAATCTCGTGTCCCCTGGTTGCTTGCCTGTCAACCGTTCCGTGATCTCCAGCACCCTCATCTTCTCCAAAACCCAAGCTCATAACAATGGGCATTGACGAGTCGAAACCTTGTTAATTGGTGCCGTCTGTGGGAAACGGGGGCGTTGATTGTGCGATCGCGACGGTCCCGACCAAAGCGATCTACAACTTCTCGGTGACGGAGAGCCATATCCTCTTCGACGCTTTCGACTTCACCGCCCACTCGCCAGCCACCATGAAGGATTTCGAGCCCGTAGGCGACGGACTCGATATTCTATTCGGGAGCTTCTGTTTCCAGGTGGGACAGACATGCACTCTCCGCCTCCCAGAGCGGGTGCCACTGCCATCAATCAGGCCCACCTCATGGGCCCTGCATCCTAGCGTTCTACGCACGTCAACGCTGAAAGACGAGTCATACGACAGCAGCAGTTGCAACTCAGATCTGTGCGGCCCCCCGTCGGATGAAGGAACCTACGGTTCCGGATCCGAAAGCTGCGGCAACAGCGATCCAATCCGCAGACGCTACCAGTGTGTCGTGGTCATCCAAAGTGACGTGGAGCAACAACCACCAGGTTCGGGTGCCCACGTACCGCCACCCGACCCAGAGGGTGAAAACAGAGGAAACGGGAGACAACCATCTCTCCCACCCAACGAAGGTGCCGCTTCCGCCTACAATAGGATCAACCTCAACGAGGATGGCTGGCTCCAGGCACGCGAAGCCATTGTGGGCAACAAGATCCTACCCGTGAACTCTTCATGTGACCTGCTGATAGCATACCACCTTCTCCTCATCGGCGAACACAACAGGCAGGTGCAGCTGCAGGAGCAGCTCGACAAACGCAAGCAAGCAGCTTCGGAGTCTAGCGCGCGGCGAGTTGCGCTCTCCGCTGCTGGTGGCTCCAGCTCACACGGCAACAACGCCAACAAGCATCGCTCTCGCACAGAGCACATGGATCCCGCTGCATGTCGCGAGGTCACCCGAACCCTCAACCACGTCCTTCATGGAGATGGACGTCAACGACAACATCATCCCGAAGACGCTACAAGCTGCGATCATGGCAGCCACCACATATCTCACGTCCCATCCACCTCCAGTTGGGGACCCGAAGAGAGCTATGCACAAGTCCGCACTAGCCGGACTCGGACTCGTCGAAGCTGCGCTCCACGAGGAAACTCCTACGGAGCCAAAGAAGAAGGCTATGGTCAGATTCAACCGTAGCCCCACACACTCTTCGGATGAAGAGGAAGACGAGCACGATCTACCTCGACGACACAAGAGCCCAAGACGTCGCAGCCGCGACTACGACGCTCGAAATGACCTTGCCCAGCGCAAGGTCGACAAGGCACGTGCCAAGCGCGTGTGCTCAGACGAATCCGAAGAGGACGATGACGGAGAAATCTGCGGAGCTCGATGCTTCAACAGATCTGTTCGGTGAACGCGGATACCGAGAAATTTCAAGCTTCCTTCGGACACTCCGAAGTTCAACGGGACGCAGGACTCGAAAGCCTGGCTCAGCGACCACCTATCGTCCATCAAGCTGCACGACGGAAACAAGAACACTGCCCTGCAATGCCTTCAGCTGCAGCTGACAGGCGCAGCCCGGATCTGGCTCAACAGCATGTCCTCAGGTTCCATCCGAAGCTAGGAGGAACTGGCGTACAGTTTCATCCGAAACTTTAAGGGCACTAGCAAGAGGCCAGCCTCGATCGAGGAGTTGCGGTCCTGCACTCAACGAACGGGTGAATCCATTCGCTCGTACATACTACGCTGGTCCAACATTAAGAACTCCGCGACACACATCTCCGAGGAGAGAACAACCGACGCCTTCAAGGATGGCGTCAAACGCCCGGACTTCAAGGAAGAACTTGGGCGCGTCAAGTCCAAGACACTCGATCACCTCATGGACATCACCAACAGGTGGGCAGATGGCGAGGACTCTGTCCACCGAGCGCATTCGGATGAGGAAGATGACTACGGCCGCCTACACGAGCGCCGTAGCAAGAGAAGATCACGCGTCTACGACGATCGTGACGGACCCGACATGGTTGCGGCTAGCTACGCCGAACGCCACAACGAAAACAACCGCAGCAGCGGCGGATACCGTGGAAGCAACTTCCGCGATGGAGGACGCCCAATGCAAACGTGGCAGTGCCGCCGCGACGACAAACCCTCGGCATACGACAAGTTGTCGGGCACATGCACCATCCACTTCTACATCGACAAGCAGGATGGCAAAAAGAAGGCCAACCACATGCTGAAGGATTGCCGCGAGTTCCAAAAACTCAGCGAGGGTTTCACCCAGATGCGACGACAAATCTTGAACCCTGGGTTCGGACCCGCACCTGCGCTAGGCGACATCACCCACGGAGCTCCTCCACCACCACCCGTGGGGCCTTCAAATCAAGCAATCGCACCCGTGCAAAACAACGGCGTAAACGGGTACCCCGCACCGAAAGGGTCCCTGAAGATCCAAAAGGGGCGCCCAACAAACAGGGTGCAAAAGAAGATCACCCGCCAAGTCAGCCTGGCTGTGACCGTTCCACCCGCCATCCCTGAGTACCTCAGTGGTTCGGAGTCCTGCATCACATTCAGTCGTTCGGATCACCCCCCGCCAGATCCCTCGCCCAGGTCATGCTGCCCTGGTGCTTGAGGCGCAGATCGAAGGGTTTGAGATGAGCCGCATCTTCATGGACGGCGGCAGTGGCATCAACCTGATGTTTGCTAGCACCCTAGCAGCAATGTGGATCCCGCTGTGCATCCTGGAACAATCCGACACAACGTTCCACGGCATAGTCCCAAGGAAGGGCATATTTCCTCTAGGAAAAATATGGCTTGATGTCATCTTCAGCAAACCCGAAAACTTTCGGTGTGAGCGGCTCGAATTTGAAGTGGTGGACTGGCCATCACAGTATCATGCCATCCTCGGGAGCGTGGCATTCGCAAGGTTCCTGGCAGTACCGCACTATGTGTACCTGCTACTCAAGATGCCAGGACCTAGGGGCGTCATCACGGTCCAGGGCAGCTTCACCCGATCCGACCACTGCGACAGAGATTTCAATAGAATCTCCCAGTCGTTCGGCATGCAGGAGGAACTCACAAGGCGTCGGGAGGTGACAGACAACAGGGCACCCCCAGTCTCCAGGCAAAACGCACCCGACATGTCATTCGACTCAACAGTCAACACGAAAAAGGTGCAGGTCCACCCGACGGACGCCTCCAAGACGGCGTTGATCACCAATGACCTCAGCCCTGCATAGGAAAGCGTGCTCGTTGAATTCCTTCGTGAGCGCTGTGAAATCTTCGCCTGGTTTCATGCGGACATGCCAGGAGTTCCCATGGAATTCTCCGAGCATGCACTCACTGTGTTTCTAGACACCAAGCCCGTCAAATAGTCCATCCGACGATTGTCCGAACCACGGGCCGAAGTGTAGGGTTCATAGCATAGAAAACAAAAAAATTCCTACGATGGGAACAACTATGTACCAAGATCTATCTACTAGATACAAGCAACGGGCGGATATACATCCATAGAGAACATACCCTTAAAGACCGACAAAGCTTAACAAGTCCAAACTCGTGGTTGATGTAGACGATCTCTTGCCGATCTCAAGATCAAGAGGAAGTCCTAGAGCCACAAAATAGCGGCGCATCCGTGCTCGCACACATGTTCGAGGCACCGAGCAACCTCCGCCTCCTCGCTCTAGCGATGCAGCGAAAGCACAACACTTTCTTGCCAAATAGCCACCGGTAACATGTATCTCGCTAGTCCGAGACCATGGGGGATAAATACTAGAGGGGGAGAGAGATCCTTCACGAGGAGGCGTGCTTTGAGAGGATGAGAGGGGGGCCTTTTATAGGGGAGGGGGCACCCAAGGGGCATGGCGCCCAGCCATGGGGCTGCCCCCACCTCTTCCACATTCATGTGGGTGGACACTCCACTCACTCAAATGCCTTTCAATTCCCTCCACTAAAAAATGCACTCAAATTCCCATTAAATTTCCACCAAATTTACTGCAAACTCTATTTTATCAATTACTTTAATGACAAACATTCTCATATAACCCCTTGCTAGTATTTCATTTCACATGCAAAAACACTTTCTGCAATTTCACCCGAAAACCTATTTCGGTATCTAGTGAAATAAATTCCTGTGCTTGTTATTCTTTCCGGCATGAAACTTTTGCTCCAAATGTATGTTGGTGTCTCTTAAGTGTGTCACCCTACGGTTCACGTATAATGCGGACATGATCGAGACTCCTCTCGGATTAATAATCATAAGCAGGATCTGGAGACCCATACTGACTCCCACACATTCAGCGATGACTTTCTTGTGATCGCGATAACCTTTTATGCTAGTATCTTAATCTGTTTGTTTCGCGATATATTACATGTCCGAGATTCGATCATCGGTATCTCCATACCTAGTTTGATCTCGTTACTGACATGCACTCTTTTCTCGTTCCCGTGATATAACATTCTAGTGATCAAATCACTTGCTTGCAAGCTAATCAATGTGATATCACCAAGAGGGCGCAGAGCATATCTATCTGTCATCAGGATGAACAAATTCCACTTTCGATCCATGGGCCTCAACATAACACTTTAGTAGTTCTGAGCCCATCTTTATAATCACCCTGTTACGGTGTGACGTTTGATGTTATCAAGAAACTCTTCCGGTGTTAGTGATTGACATGATCTCATGGTCTAAGGATTAGGATCACTTCGTAAGTTGTTATAGCAATATAAACTCAATGACTTTGATCTTAATGCTATACTTCGGATGAATGTTCATCACACCATTACACTAATGTTGTGACCTCGTTATTAACAACATCCAATGTCCATGATCAGGAAACCTTTGATCATCTTGTTAATAAACGAGCTAGTTTATAAGAGAAGCATAACTAGGAACTTACTTTTGTTTATTAAACACACATGTATTAACCTTTCCGTATTAATACAATTATAGCATGTAAAATAAGCATTTATCATAAACAAGGAATACGATAATAACCACTATATTATTGCCTCTCGGGCATATTCCCTTCACGAAGCCGTCGAAGTCAACAGACTGCTCGACGCCGACTTCATCCGGGAGATCAAGGAGAGCGAGTGGCTGGCAAACGATGTGCTGGTCCCTATAAAGGACACAGACATCCTGCGGATGTGCGTGGACTTCATATCGCTCAACAAGCACTGCCCGAAGGACCACTTCCCTCTACCTTGGATTGATCAGATCATCGATTCGACTGTAGGATGCGAAAAACTCTCGTTCCTCGATGCCTACTCAGGCTACAATCAGATTCGACTGAAGGTCGAAGATCAGGAGAAAACGACGTTCATCACGCTGTTCGGAGTATTCTGCTACAACACAATGCCCTTCGGGCTGAAGAACGCAGGTGCCACGTACCAGTGATGCATGCAGGCGTGCATGAAGAACCAGATAGGCCGCAACATACAAGTCTATGTCGACGACATAGTCGTCAAGACAAGGAAGGCCAAGACACTGATCGGCGATCTCCATGAGACGTTCGACAACCTCGATCACTACAAGATCAAGCTGAACCCAGAAAAGTGCGCCTTCGGTGTCCCATCTGGCCAACTGCTTGGCTACTTCATCTCCCAGCGAGGGATTGAGGCGAACCCGAAGAAAATCCGGGCCATAATGGCCATGGAGAAACCGAAGAACCTCAAAGGTGTCCAACAGCTAGCTGGGCGCATCGCGGTGCTGAGTAGATTCATCAGCCACATGGGTGAGAAGGCCCTGCCTTTCTACCAGATGCTGCGCAAAGCAGAAAAATTCCAGTGGACACCTGAAGCAGACGAGGCATTCGAAGATCTAAAGCGGCTGCTCTCCACCTCGCCCGTCCTGGTCACACCAAAGGAACGCGAGCCTCTGCTGCTATACATAGCAGCCACGCATCAGGTGGTAAGCACCGTGCTCATAGTCGAGCGATCCGAAGATGGCAAGACCCATGGGGTCCAACGCCCAATCTACTACCTCAGTGAGGTATTAACGCCAACAAAATAGAGGTACCCTCACTACCAGAAACTCGCCTACGGTGTGTTCATGACGGCTCGTCGGTTGAGCCACTACTTCCAGGAGCATCAGGTGATGGTCGTCAACGAGGTGCCACTGTCCAGCATCATGAACAACCCCGAAGCTACAGGACGTGTAGCCCTGTGGGGCATCGAGCTATCCCCTCTAGACATAGTCTACGAGAAGCGCCATGCGATCAAATCTCACGTCGTCCTGGACTTCCTCGTCCACTGGATGGAGCTACAGCTGCCGGACACCCCGGATATGACGCAATCATGGACGTTGCACTTTGACGGCTCCAAGCGCGAGGCTGGAGCAGGAGCCGGCGTCATACTGACGTCCCCGCAAGGCGACAATATGAAATACGTCCCCTGGATGAAATTTTGGGCCTCCAACAACGAAGCCGAATACAAGGCCCTCATCCACGGCATGAAGATGGCCAAGATCTGCGGCGCAATGCGCCTAGTCATCTACGGTGACTCGAACCTCGTCGTCCAGCAGACGATGAACGAGTGCGACGCTCACATCGCTAACATGATCGCGTACCGCGTGCTCTACAACTCACTAGAAGGAGACTTCGACGGCTGCGAGCTGGCACATTGGAAGGGAAAGCAACGAAGAAGCCGATAGACTTGCCAACATCGGCTCCAGCTACGCACGGGTGCTACTAGGTGTGTTCCTCGAACAAATCTGCGTGCCTTCCATCAAAAGGAAATTCCCCAAGGGATCACCCGAAGAAGTAGAGCACTCGGGGGCTGCGCTACCCGAAGGACAGGAAGGACCCAAAAAACTCGACACAGAGGTTGCGCTGGTCAACCTGATGCAGGTCATGGCAATTGAAGAAACATGTACGCAACCGTACCTTCGGTACCTGATAAACAGAGAACTGCCCGATGACCCGGCAGATGCCCGACGCATATCTCGCCGGTCCAAGGCCTTCACCATCATCAATGGGGAGCTGTACAAGCACAACATTTTGGGTGTACTCCAAAGGTGCGTCACCATCGGTGACGGCAAAACCATCCTCCAAGACATCCACGAGAGCATCTGCGGCCATCACGCGGGCAGTCGCGCCCTCGTCGCCAAAGCTCTACGAGCTGGATTCTACTGGCCAACGGCCATGAACGATGCCAAGGACATCGTCCAGAGGTGCAACAGATGCTAGAGGTTTGCGGATAAACCACACGCACCAAGGTCGGAGCTCAGGCCCATACCCTTGGCCTGGCCCTTCGCCCAATGGGGCCTCGACATGATCGGCAAACTGCCCAAATCTTCGAAAGGAGGTCACATCTACCTCCTGGTCGTAGTCAACAAGTTCACCAAGTGGATCGAGGCCATGCCCGCCACCAACCAAAAAGGCAAAACGACCGTCAAGTTCTTCGAGTCCATAGTCTACAGGTTCGGCGTGCCGCACAACATCATCATGGATAATGGGTCGAACTTCATCTCCAAAGAATTCCAGGACTTCTGCGAAGGCCTTGGGATCAACATATCATACGCCTCCGTGGCACACCCGCAAACCAACGGGCAGGTCGAAAAGGCCAACGGCCTCATAGGCGGTGGCATCAAGAAATGCCTACTCGGCCCACTCGAACGGCTTGCGGGAGCCTGGGCAGAAGAGCTACCCTCCGTCCTCTGGAGCTTGTGCACAACACCAAATAGCTCAACTAGCTAGACGCCCTTCTTCATGGTACACGGAGCCGAAGCCGTGCTACCTGCAGAAGTATGCCATAAGGCCCCACGGGTCATCGCCTACAGCGAAGCCGAGTCAACGACAACACTCAAAGACGCCGCTGACACACTCGACGAAGCACGTGACATCGCAGTGGCTCGCTCAGCGATCTACCAGCAGAGCCTCCGCAACTACCATAGCCGTGGTCTGCGCCCAAGGTCCTTCGTCGAAGGATACCTCGTCCTACGACTCAAGCAAGAGCGGCCGAAGAAGCTCGAGTCACCCTGGAAAGGACCCTACGTCATCATCGAAGTCATCCCAGGTGGCGCCTACCGCCTCAAGCACGTGGAGTCTGGAGTCGCATACTCCAACCCATGGAACATCGCACAATTGCGATGCTTCTACCCCTAGCTATCCCTCTTTACTTTCAATAAGGCTATTCAGCCGAACAATGTACCTCCTTGATTACAATATGAATAAAAGCTAAGTGTCTCGCCCAAAATTTATCCTTTTTTCTTACATTACTTTCTGTTACAACACACTTGGGGGCTCCGCCTCACCTCACGACTTCGTCGACTAAGCATAACGCATGAAAACCCGAGTAGCTGACCATGTCAGGCTAACGAAAAGGGCATGCATACAACCAAGCACTACGTGCTAATACAAATAACCCTTACAACAAAGGGCACAACAAGCCCACTCGAAATATATACAAGTTTTACATCTATCTTTTCTACTGGACCTACCTATTCCGAAGGATCACCTGCGCCCGATGCTCAAAAAGATCTACAATCTCTTCGGCATACTGCCTAACAGCCATGTAATGTGGGCGCATGTCCCATAGGCCACCATCTGGTCGAGGGGGCGGCCCAGCCGCCACAGCTGCAAGATCAACATCAGGGCGATGGAGCCGAACAAGGGAAAGGGCGGCCTTCACCCCCGCAACCAGCTGGTGTCGCACCAACTCCCTGACGTGACCCACGTCTCGAAACTTCGCCAGCAAACCCCATAGAGTCGAAGGCGCCTCATCAAGGGGAACATGATGTACATAATTGATGCCAGGGAAGTATTCACCTGCCTTAGCACCCGTGACACCTGACGAGCACGATCCTGCACAGTCGCAAGGACAGTGGCCCGGTCACGGTCCATCGAGTAAAAGCCGCCGGCTTCCATATCCTGTTGGGTTAAGCAATTGATCTGGACTGCAACACACTCCTTCTCCTCCTTGGTAACAAGGGTGGCACCTGCAGAAAATACGGAGTAAGATGACACGCAAACAAGGCGCATCCGAAAACGAGCAGCAGCTCAAGAAAACATACACTGTAGCTGCTCGGCCAACTACCGCAGCTCCCCCATCAAATACTCCTCTCTGGTGGTAACTCGCTCCGCTTTCAACTTCCACACATCCACGTGGCCTGGGACGCCAAGTATCTCCTTCTCAAGGCTGCGGACGCGGTCACGAAGAAAAACAAGCTGCGACGCATCATCCAAAGATGGTCGCGGCTGAGGGGCAGACGAAGCATCAACGGGAGCCTCACCAGAGGGTCCCAAAAGGAAAACAGGCAAGAATATGAACAACACATGGCTGGGCAACAGCTCGAAGCATCATTTATATACATCAAAAGCCACTGCGTGGCACAAGGAGAAATTGTTCGTCACCAAAATCATACATCACAAAAGAAGGTAAACTATCCTAAAAGCTACAACAACGAAGCCTAAGCAGCCGCATCCGGAGTAGCCTCGGAGCCAGAGTGCCTGCTCTTGACCTCCTCCTGCTGCTTCACCGCATACTCCGCCAGAAGGTCAATGAGCTTCGGCCCATAATGCTTACAGCAAGAAGCGAAGAGAGCAAAAGCTACCTCGGAGCCGTCGGGAGCTGTTGGCATCTGATAAGTGACCTGATGAAGATCCAACTCCACCCTGGACGCCATGGCCATGGCCAGCCCCATGGAAGCACCGATGCCTTTCTGCTTGCGCTTGTAGGCCGCAGGGGCATCCTTTGACAACGCATCCGCCAGAGAATCAACATCCTCAAGTGCAGCGCCCTTGGGCATGATCTCCTTGTAGAAACGTTGGAGAACCTCCTTGGCCTTAGCTAGGGAGCCAGCAGAAGTGCCGCAGCGATATTCGACCGCTGCGGTGGCATCATCCAAAGCACTCCCATGCTCCAAGACATTGTAGTCAAACGCAATTCCCGAAGCATCTGACGCACAAGAAGAACAAGAAGGAACCAAATAAGGACATGGCAAAAAATGGAGTCGAAAAATCGAGCAGACCAATTACAGGAAAGACACATACCGGAGAAGGCCTTGGCCTTAGCCATCAGCTTCTCGGCCACCTCCTTCTCGCATGCAGCCGCAGCAGTTGCGAGCTGCTCCTCGCGATCCGAAGCCTCTCGCTGAAGGCGCTCCTTGGCTGCGGCGGCGTCAGCCAACTCCTGCTGCAGGCGCTCCTTTGCCTCCACGGCATCCGCAACCTGCTTCTCCGCACGACCAAGAATCTTTTCGAGAGCATCCAGCCGACGAAGGGCCGTATTATTATCATCAGTAGAGCATTAAGGACATATATAAGCAACGTAAGCTACAAACAGACAACAGATGAAAACGACGATAAAGCCACGTACCTTGCAGCTGCTTCATGCTGGCCTCCAGCGCCAGATGCTGCCGGATGAGCAAGTTCGCACTATGCACAAAGGGGTATGGAAAAAAGCAGGAGCGAAACAATCAAGAAAGAATCAAGAACAAGGCTCGGGGGCTGTGCCCCGAAACGAGCAACAAATGTCGAACAAAATGACTCGAAATAGGCTCGAGGGCTCCCCCAGGAAAAAAGAGGAAGAAACAACTCACATGCTCAGATAGAGACTCCGAAGGTCTAGGAGCAGTCTTCTGAGCAACGACTACTCGAGCCTCCTGCGGAGAGGGGTTCGGAGCATCGCCACCAGAGGTGGCCATCGTCTGAGAGAGAGGGGTCGTCGGCTTCGACTACCCTACGGTCTCCTGGGAATCCTCACTAAGAGAACCCTCCGAGGAGTAGCTGCAAGGAAAACATTCATCATAGCAAGAAGAAAAATGCACATGACAAGAACAAATAGCATCCGAAGGTACTTACGATTCGATGTCGCTCAAATAAAAAACGGGCGGCGCCCTCTCCTCTTTCTTCTCTTTCTTCTTTTTCTTGGTTGGCGGCTGCGGCGCCATAGCCCGCAGAGGCACGACCGGGAACGGCGAGGAGGAAGCGTCATCATACCCGCTATGGCGCACGAGTAAAGGTGGATCCCTAGGCATCGACGGAGTCGAGGCATCCGAAGACTTGCTCGAGCTCCACACCCGCTTTCGGGTATGCCCCTCGCTCTCCTCATGAGCTTCGTGGGTGGGCGACTGTGCCGGCAACAGCTCATATTCGGAGTCCGCCTCCTCATTATCGGGTGTCTCCCCATATTTCTCCGGCAGAGGGTGCATGGACCCCGTAACCTTGAGGCGCTGCAAACAAAAATAATGAGCAAGTGTCAAACAATACAACAAGAAAAAACATACAGCCAAAGCGCAACATGCACGACGCAATCCTAACTTTCGAGGCCCATTTAGTGGCGCTAAGAGGGGGGGGTCCGCGATTCCCTCGGCAGGTCCTCGCCAGCCTTGTACTTCAGCAGAGGGCGGAGGGCCCTATCAAGGTCACCAGAAGATAATTCCTCGGATGACACTCTCGTGGGATCACTCGGGCCGGCGTAGAGAAACATCGGGTGCGCCCTAGATTGAAGTGGATGCACCCGATGCTTGAGGAAGGTACAGATGATGTCAACCCCGTTGACCTCCTTGCCTAGCACCAAGTGGAGAGCCTCCACTCGCTGGTAGAGCATCTCCACCTCCGCCACTTCGCCTTCCAAGATGTGGTTTTTCCACGATCCTTTTCGAACGATCTTCTGCTCGGAGTCAAAGGGGGCAAGGCCAAATTGCTGACCGTCCATCTTGACATCACGGATGTAAAACCACTTGCGACGCCAATACTGAACGGACTCGGAAAAAGAAATGGAGAAGAACTGGACAAAAGGGCGAAGCGAAATGATACAGCCGCCGATCGGATAGACTCCGTCTGAGCCGGATTGTCTCTTCACGGAATAGAGTTTCTGGAAGAGACCAAAGTGCGGCTCGATGCCGAGCCAGCACTCTCAAAGCATGATGAAACATGCAATGTTGAGAAGGGAATTGGGAGACAGATGATGAATCTGAATCCCATAGAGAAAAAGGAGCCCACGAAGAAATTTGTGGGCACGGAGAGAAAAACCATGAAGAACGAAGGCAATGAAGATCACCCGAAAACCCACGAGTGGGCGAGGGATTACCTCATCGCCGGGAATCTTGACGTCCTCCTGTTGGAATTATGCCCTAGAGCCAATAATAAAGATGTTATTATTATAATTCTTGTTCATGATAAAGTTTATATTCCATGCTAGAATTGTATTAAGCGGAAACTTTGATACTTGTGTGGTT
Organism: Avena sativa; assembly: GCA_916181665.1. NCBI lineage: Eukaryota > Viridiplantae > Streptophyta > Magnoliopsida > Poales > Poaceae > Avena > Avena sativa. The sequence goes on from OV702284.1 coordinate 387,455,113, forward strand.
TATGAACAACACCGTGTCCCTAGTATGCCTCTATGGACTAGCTCACTGATTAATGATGGTTAAGGTTTCCTAACCATAGACATGAGTTGTCGATTAATAATGAGATCATATGATTGGGAGAATGATATGATGGACAGACCCAAATCAAGCAGAGCAATTAGATCGTGTCATCGTGTTCATCTTTGCGAAGCTTTTTCTTATGTCAAATATTGTATTCCTTAGACCATGAGATAATGCAACTCCCTGGTATCGGAAGAAAGCTTTGAGGTCATCAAACGTCATCCTATGAGAGGGTGATCATAAAGGTGTCTCTCAGGTGATCGGAAAGTATCTTTTGGGTTGTATGTATCGAGATGGGATTTGTCCCTCCCAAGTCGGAGAGATATACTTCGGGCCCACTCGGTAATCGATATCAACACCGCTTGCAAGAATGTGGTTAAGGACTTAATCACAAAGTGATATCGGATTACGGAACAAGTAAAGTACTTGCTGTGAACGAGATTGAACTAGGTATACGATACCGACGATCGAATCTCGGGCAAGTAAAATATCGCGTGACGAAGGGAATATATATATATGGGATTAATTGAATCCTGGCATCGTGGTTCATCCGATATGATCATCGATGAGTATGTGGGAGTCAATATGGGTTTCTAGACCCCGCTGTTGATTATTGATAGAAGATCATGTCTGCATATTCTCGAACCCGTAGGGTCACAAACTTAACGTGTCTCGACGCTAGGATATAATGGATAATTGGTTTATGAGTTTTTGTTCGGAGTCTCGGATGAGATCCAGGACGTCACGAGAGGTTCCGGAATGGTCCGGAGAATAAGATTCATATAAGGGAAAGCAGTTTTTGGATTTCGGAATTGTTCGGTATTGTACCGGAAGCTTCTAGAACCTTCCGGAGTGGGACCAACGTGGCCCCACTTGTCGGGAGGGGGCGTGGGCCTACAAGGGAGTGCCCTGGCCGCATTGGGCCAGGGGCACAAGGCCCCATAGGTCCAGCCGGCCAAAACCCAAGGGAAACCCTAGGGAAACCTTCTAGAAGGAGGGGGAAAACTTGCCCCCACTCCAACACTTGGGGCCGCCGCCCTAGGGCTTGGAGGAGGGGCCAAGGGGGCCGTCCAGCCCCCTATATATAGAGGGAAGGGGCGCAGCCCTCCTCCCCCACTCCTTCAACCCTAGCCGCCATACTGCTGCCCTCCAGATCTCTCTCTCTCCGGACTGCGCGTAGGCGAAGCCCTGCCGCAGAAAGTCTCCACCTTTGCACCACGCCATCGTGTTGTAGATCCAATCTATCTATCCACCCCACTTGCTGGACCGAGGAAGGAGGAGACATCAAGGTGCCGTATGTGTGCATCTCTCGGAGGCATCGCCACTTGCGGTGTTGGATCAGATCGGATCGCGAGGAGGAGAAGCTAGTACGACTACATCAACCACGTTCTGTTGAACATTTCCGCTGTGCGAATCTCAAGGGTATGAAGATATCATCTATCCCCCCTCGTTGTTTGCATCTCCTAGATTAGATCTTGGCTTTCTCGTTCGCATCCGTAGATTTTTTTTGATTTACTATGCTGCGAAACCCTTCAGTGATATCAGAGCTAGATCTATGCGTAGATGTGTTTCACGAGTAGAACGCAACATGCTTGTTGCGGACGTTGATGTTTTCTGTTGCAAGCCTCTTGTTTGTGTACTTCTTATGACGCGGGATAGTGAGATCGAAGCGGTCCAGGCCAACTTTGCGACCTCGTTCGCGAGACCGGCTCCGCACTTGACGTGTGGCTTGTTCCACACATGCGGCTGGTGGATGCCAGTTTCTCTCACTATAGTTGTCATGGGATTTACACAGGATGTTGGCAACCATAATATCACTGTTGTGGATTTCCGTAGGTAAGAATCGTTCTTAGCTTGTTACTCCCATAAGCCACGTAAAACATGCAACAACAAAGTAGATGCGTCTAACTTGTTTTTGCAGGGAGTGTTTCTGTGATATGGTATGGCCCAAGATGTGATGTGTATGTTGTATGCAATGATCATGTTTTGTAATATTTCACGACTTGCATGTCGATGAGTACACAACCGGCAGGAGCCATATGGTTGTCTTTATAATTGTGTATGACCTGTGTGTCAACTTCTTATACGCCATGTAATAGCTTTACTTTATCGCTAAGTAGTTAGCAATAGTTGTAGTTGCTATTCGTGGTGGAGGAAATCATGGTGGAGTGATGGAGATCATGCTGGCACGCACAAGATGGAGATCATTGCGCAGAGATTGGCTATACCATGTCACATAAAATTATATGCATGTGATGTTTATCCTTTTATGTATCTTGTTATGCTTAGATCGCGACGGTAGCATTATAAGATGATGAGATCACATAAAACTCTACGTTCACATACAACGGGTGCAAGCCAGTTTTGCACACGCGGAAATACTTGGGTTTGACTTGACGAGCCTAGCATGTACAGACATGGCCTCGGAACACACAAACCGAAAGGTTAAGCATGAGTCATATGAATGATATGATCGACACTTTGTTGTCCACCATTGAAACCACATCTCTTCTCGTGAAGATCGGATTAGGTGTGGTGAATTTGGATCATGTTCACTAAACAACTTGAGGGATGTTGAATTTAGTGGGAGTTCATCTAGTAATTTGATTAAGTTGAACTAGTTATCATGAACATAGTCTAAATTGTACTTGCAAATTTTTTAGATCAAATGGCTAAGTCCAACTTCAACTTCAACGTTTTTTCTAAGAAAAAAAGCTTAAGAACAATGGGTCTAACTTCACCAACTGGTTCCGCAATCTGAGAATCATTCTCTCTGGCGGACAAAAGGACTATGTCCTTGAGAAAGCTAGGTGACGCCCCTGCTGTAGATGCGTCGGCTGATGAGAAAGCTGTTTATCAGTCGCACAAGGATGATTATGGTGTGATTAAGAGCACCATGTTGTTTTCTATGGAATCGGACCTTCAAAATCGTTTTGAGGAGTTCCCCGGGCCCTTTGAGATTCTTGAGGAACTAAAAACTATGTTTCAGACTTAGGCCCGTTCTGAGAGATATGAGATCTCTGAGAAATTCTTTAACTGCAAGATGGAGGAAGGGAGTTCCGTTAGTGAGCACGCCATTAAGATGTCGGGCTACACTCAACGCCTTGAGCAACTGGACTGCAAGATTCCAGAGGAGCTCAAGATTGACAGAGTTCTGCAATCACTCCCTCCTAGCTACAAAGGTTTTGTAGTTGCTCATAATCAGATTAGTTCCACTGATACGATCATAGAGCTTTTCGCTAAGCTGAAGCTGCGGAGGTGGACATCAAGAAAGATAATCATGTGTTGATGGTCAACAAGCCCCCCAGCTTTAAGAAAGGTAAGGGTGCAAAGAATTCCTTCAAGAAGGGCAGCGGCAAGCGCGTTGCCCCTGTAGAGAAGAAGCTCAAGTCTGGACCTAAGCTGGACACTGAGTGCTTCTATTGCAAGGACAAGGGTCACTTGAAGCACAAGTGTCCGAAGTACTTAGCGGACAAGAAGGCTAGCACCATCAAAGGTATATTTGATATACATGTTATTGATGTTTACCTTACTAGAGCTCGTTGTAGTGCCTAAGTATTTGATACTGGTTCAGTTGCTAATATTTGTAACTCGAAACAGGAGCTACGAAATAGACGGCGGCTAGCAAGGGATGAGGTGACGATGCGCGTTGGCAACAGATCAAGAGTTGATGTGATGGCCGTTGGCACGCTCTCCTTAGTTTTACCTTCGGGATTAGTTTTAAACCTTAATAAATGTTATTATGTTCCTGCGTTGAGCATGAACATCATATCTGGATTGTGTTTATTGCAAGACGGTTATTCATTTAAATCGGAGAATAATGGTTGTTATATTTATATGAGTAACATATTTTATGGTCATGCACCTGCTATGAATGGTTTATTTCTTCTGAATCTCGAAAGCAATGAAACACACATCCATAACATTGAGTCTAAGAGATGCAAGGTAGATAGTGATAATACGACTTATTTGTGGCACTGCCGTCTATGTCATATTGGTGTAAAACGCATGAAGAAACTCCATTTTGATGGAATTTTGGAGTCTCTTGATTTTGAATCATTTGACACGTGCAAGCCATGCCTCATGGGCAAGATGATCAAAACCCCGTTCTCCGGAATAATGGAGCGAGCAACGGACTTGTTGGAAATCATACATACCGATGTATGCAGACCAATGAGTGTTTTGACGCGCGGTGGTTATCGATATTTTCTCACTTTTACTGATGACTTAAGTAGATATGGGCATATCTATTTAATGAAACATAAATCTGAAACATTTGAAAAGTTTAAAGAATTTCAGAACGAAGTGGAAAACCATCGTAACAGGAAAATTAAATTTCTACGATCCGATCGTGGAGGTGAATATTTGAGTTATGATTTTCTCACGCATCTTAAAGCAAGCAGAATAGTTTCGCAACTCACGCCACCCGGAACACCACAGCGCAATGGTGTGTCTGAACGCCGGAATCGAACTTTATTGGATATGGTGCGATCGATGATGTCTCTTACAGATTTGCCGTTATCATTTTGGGGTTATGCATTAGAAACCGCTGCATTCACTTTAAATAGGGCACCATCTAAATCCGTTGAGACGACACCGTATGAACTGTGGTTTGGTGCTAAACCTAAGTTGTCGTTTCTTAAAGTTTGGGGATGCGAAGCTTACGTCAAGAAGTTGATGCCGGACAAGCTCGAACCCAAAGCAGAGAAATGCGTCTTCATAGGATACCCTAAGGAAACGATTGGGTATACCTTCTATCACAGATCCGAAGGCAAAGTGTTTGTCGCAAAGAACGGATCCTTTCTTGAGGAGTTTCTCTCGAAAGAAGTGAGTGGGAGGAAAGTAGAGCTAGACGAGGTTATTGAACCTTCTATTGAGTTGGAGAGTAGCGCAGCACCTGAAATTGTTCCAGTGCCGTCTGCACCAACAATAGAGGAAGCTAATGACAAGGATCATGAAGCTTCGGATGATGCTACTACTGAACATCGCAGGTCGACGAGGTCACGTGCCCCTCCTGAGTGGTACGACAACCCTGTCTTGACTGTCTTGTTAGTAGACAACAGTGAACCTGCGAACTATGAGGAAGCAATGATGAGCCCAGACTTTGAGAAATGGCTAGAGGCCATGAAATCCGAATTGGGATCCATGAGAGAAAACCAAGTATGGACTTTGGTGGACCCTCCTAGCGACCGAAAGGCCGTTGAGTGCAAATGGATTTTCAAGAAGAAAACGGACGCGGATGGTAATGTTACTGTCTATAAAGCACGACTTGTCGCGAAAGGTTTTCGACAAGTTCAAGGTGTTGACTACGATGAGAATTTCTCTCCCGTAGCGACTTGCTGCATTTCATGATTATGAAATATGGCAGATGGATGTCAAGACTGTGTTCCTCAATGGCAACATTGATGAAGAGTTGTATATGATGCAACCCGAAGGTTTTGTCGATCCTAAGGATGCTGATAAGGTGTGCAAACTTCAGCGTTCCATTTATGGACTGAAGCAAGCATCTCGGAGTTGGAACCTTCGTTTTGATCAAGTGATCAAGAGCTTTGGATTTGTTCCAAATTGCTACGAAGCTTGTATCTACAAGAAAGTGAGTGGGAGCTCAATGACATTTTTGGTACTATATGTGGATGACATATTGATTATCGGAAATGACATTGACATGCTTAACAATGTGAAGAGTTATTTGAACAAATGTTTATCAATGAAAGACCTAGGGGAAGCTCCTTATATATTGGGCATCAAAATCTATAGAGATAGATAAAGATGCCTGATAGCTTTAAGCCAAAGTACATACCTAGACAAAGTTCTGAAAAGGTTCAGAATGGATAAGGAAAAGAAAGGTTCAGTGCCTATGTTGTCAGGTAAGATATTGAGCAGGGCTCAGTGTCCATCTACGGTAAACGATAGAGAAGCTATGAGCAAAGTGCCTTATGCCTCGGCCATAGGATCTATCATGTATGCCATGCTATGTACTAGACCGGATGTGTCCAATGCTCTTAGTTTGACGAGCAGATACCAAAGTGATCCAAGAGTGGAACACTGGACAGCCGTGAAGAACATCCTAAAGTATTTAAATAGAACTAAAGAAATGTTCTTAGTCTATGGAAGTGATGAACAGCTCGTCGTAAAAGGTTACGTCGACGCTAGTTTCGACACCGACAAGGATGATTCTAATGTAGGGGTTCGTAGCATGGAAAACAAAAAATTTCTATCGCATACAAACAAACAAGCCAAGATCTATCTACTAGATTGTAGCAACGAGTCGATGGTATAACTTACCCTCGAAGATTCCAAAGCGTTTAACGAGAGCGGATTCTCGTGGGTGATGTAGTCGTACTCTTTCCGATCTCAAGATCGTGTAGACGATCCTTCCAGCGCCACGTTCCGGCAGCGCTCCCGCAGTCGGTCACACGTTCGGTACTCGACGAAGACCTTCCTCTCCCTTGTTCCAGCAGGCAGCGGAGGTTGTAGCACTCTCCTCGCGATTCCGGCAGCACAATGGCGTGGTACCGGAAGTAGAGGGGAAATCCCGCAGGGCTTCGCCTTAAGCCGGTGCGAGTATGGTGGAGCTTATGAGAGAGGATATTAGTGGTCTAGTAATTAGACACACCAATTAGAAGGCTCTAAACCAATTAGAAGGCTCTAAACCGCTGGCTAAAGCAATTAGAAGCTCTAAACCAAAACGGCTCTAAACCGGAGGTAGAAGATAGGAACTTGTGTGTTCTAGGAGGGGAGCCCTGCCCCTCCTTTTATGGGTGGGGAGGCGCGGCCAGGGGAGGGGAGTCCCTCCCCAAGTCGGCCTTGGGCTGGGCGCCGGCTTGGAGGAGTGGGACTCCTCCTCCAAGTTGGTTCCAACTCCTCTTGCTTGTTTCCCACAGTTTCCTGTTTCCTGTTTTAGCCGTTTGACTTTCAAACTGGCAATTTGACTTTCATGTTTTTGGAACAGCAAGAACACTTAGTACATGATGCAATCATTCAATGACACACTCATGTACCCTCCCCTCCCCCCCGGAGTGCCGGACAATCCGGAACCTTCTAGAACATTCCCGATGAAAACACCAGAATCATTCCCGAACTCCGAAACGGGACTTTCCTTATATGAATCTTATTCTTCGGACCATTCCGGATCACCTCGTGATATCCCGGATCCCATCCGAGACTCCGAACAACATTCGGTCTCTTTCTCATAATACCATAACTACTCAAACAACGTCGAATCCTTAAGTGTGTCTCCCTACGGTTCGTGAATTATGCAGACATGATCGAGACACTTCTCCGAACAATAACCAATAGAGGAATCTGGAAATTCATATGGCTCCCACATATTTCTACGATTACTTTGCGATCGAATGAACCACTTACATACGATACCAATTTCCCTTTGTCTCACGATATGTTACTTATCCGAGGTTATGATCGTCGGTATCTCAACATACCTAGTTCAACCTCGTTACTGATAAGTACTCTTTTCTCGTTCCCGTGATATGTGATCCCTTGTGACCAAGTCACATGCTTGCAAGCTAATTGGATGACATTCCACCGAGAGGGCCCAGAGTATATCTATCCGTCATGTGGATGGACAAATCCCACTCTTGATCCATGTGTTTCAACCAATACTTTCCGAACACTTAATGCCACCTTTATAGCCACCCAGTTACGGTGTGGTGTTTGATGTCATCAAAGCATCCATCCGGTAAAGGTGATATGCATGATCTCATGGTCGAAGGAATTAGATTACTATGTATCAGAAAGCATATAGCAATTGAACTATTGAAATGACTTTGATCTTTATGCTACGCTTCTCTATAGGAGTATGTCCACCATATCATTCTCCTAATGATATGATCTTGTTGTTGATAACATCTCAATGTTCATGATAGGGAAACCACAATCATTAATCAACCAACAAGCTAGTGAAGTATAGAGGCTATACTAGGGAATTCAAATTAAGTTTACAAATCACACAAGTATTAATGGTTTCCTTGTTAATACTATTATAGCATGAATGTAAACATTTATCATAAACACAAAGATATAATAATAACTACATTTATTATTGCCTCTAGGGCATATCTCCAACAGTCTCCCACTTGCACTAGAGTCATCTAATCTAGATTACATGGTAATATACCGAACACCCATGGCAGTTTGGTGTTGGTCATGTTTTGCCCTCGGGAGAGGTTTAGTCAACGGATCCGCCACATTCAGATCTGTGTGTACTTTGCAAATCTTTATATCCCCATCCTGGATATGTTCTCGAATAGCGTGAAAACGTAGCTTGATATGCTTCAGCTTCTTGTGTGACCTTGGTTCTTGCGCATTGGCTATGGCGCCCATGTTATCACAGTAGATAGACATTGGGTCCAGCGCACTAGGAACCACACCCAGCTCTGTAATGAACTCTTTCATCCATATCGCTTCTTGTGAAGCCTACGAAGCAGCCATGTATTCCGATTCAGTTGAAGATCTCGCCACAACGCTTTGCTTTGCACTCCTCCAGCTAACTGCTGCACCATTCAAAATAAATACGTATCTGGATTGTGATTTAGAATCATCTGGATCGGTGTTCCAACTAGCATCGGTGTAACCATTAACAACGAGCTGTTCATCACCTCCATAAGAAAGAACCATATCCTTAGTTCTTCTCAAGTACTTAAGGATGTTTTTGACCGCTGTCCAATGATCTACTCCTGGATCACTTTGATATCTGCAAGTTAAACTAACAACATATGCAATGTCGGGTCTAGTACATAGCATGGCATACATTAGAGATCCTATGGCTGAGGCATAGGGAGTCTTACTCATCCTTTCTCTATCTTCTGCCGATGTCGGACTTTGAGTTTTACTCAAGGTCGTATTGGGCAACATGGGCAAGAACCCTTTCTTGCTTTCTTCCATTCCAAATCTCTTTAGAACTTTGTCCAAATATGTACTCTGTGACAATGATATTTGGCGTTTCGATCTATCTCTATAAATCTTTATGCCTAATATGTAAGCTGCTTCGCCAAGATCCTTCATTGAAAAACTATTATTCAAATATTCCTTGACACTATTAAGAAGGTCTACATCATTCCCAATCAACAATATGTCATCCACATACAGTATTAAGAATGCTACAGAGCTCTCACTCACTTTCTTGTAAATACAAGCTTCTCCATAAGTTTGTATAAAACCAAAACTTTTGATTACCTTATCAAAACGTTGATTCCAACTTCGGGATGCCTGCTTCAATCCATAGATGGACCGTTGAAGTTTGCATACCTTGTTAGCATCTTTAGGATCGACAAAACCTTTGGGTTGCATCATATACAACTCTTCATCAATGTCTCCATTGAGGAATGCTGTTTTGACATCCATCTGCCATATCTCATAATCATAATATGCAGCGATTGCTAACAAAATCCTCACAGACTTTAGCTTCGCTACCGGTGAGAAAGTCTCATCGTAGTGAACTCCTTGAATTTGTCGAAACCCCTTTGCGACAAGTCGAGCTTTATAGACAGTAACATTACCATCAGCATCTGTTTTCTTCTTGAAGATCCATTTGTTCTCGACAGCCTTCCGGCCATCCGGTAAGTCCACCAAAGTCCATACTTGGTTTTCGTACATGGATCCAATCTCGGATTTCATGGCTTCTTGCCATTTATTGGAATCTGGGCTCATCATTGCTTCCTCATATGTCTCGGGGTCATCGGTGTTGTCCACCACCATGACATTCATAACGGAATCATACCAATCTGGAGTGGTACGAGTTCTCGTTGACCTCCGAGGCTCTGTAGCAACTTCAACCGAAGTTTCATGATCACCATCATTAGCTTCCTCTCTTATTGGTGCAGGCACCACAGGAACTTCTTCCGGTGCTGCGCTACTCGCAATTTCAAGAGAAGGTTCGACAACCTCGTCGAGTTCTACTTTCCTTCCAGTCACTTCTTTCGAGAGATTTTCCTTCTCTAGAAAGGATCCATTCTTGGCAACGAATGTTTTGCCTTCGGATCTATGATAGAAGGTATACCCAATAGTTTCCTTCAGGTATCCTATGAAGACGCATTTTTCCGCTTTGGGTTCAAGCTTGTCCGGCTGTAACTTCTTTACATAGGCTTCGCATCCCCAAACTTTAAGGAACGACAATTTAGGTTTCTTCCCAAACCATAATTCATACGGTGTCGTTTCAACGGATTTAGACAGTGCCCTATTTAAAGTGAATGCGGCTGTTTCTAATGCATAACCCCAAAATGATAGCGGTAAATCTGTAAGTGACATCATAGAACGAACCATATCTAAGAGAGTTCGATTACGACGTTCGGACACACCATTACGCTGTGGTGTTCCCGGCGGTGTCAATTGTGAAAGTATTCCGCATTTCTTCAAATGCTCGCCAAACTCGTAACTTAGATATTCACCTCCACGATCAGAACGTAGAAATTTAATCTTCTTGTTACGTTGATTCTCTACCTCACTTTGAAACTCCTTAAACTTCTTGAAAGTTTCGGACTTATGTTTCATGAAATAGATATACCCATATCTACTCAAGTCATCCGTGAAGGTAAGAACATAACGATAACCACCGCGCGATGCTACACTCATTGGACCACACACATCGGTATGTATGATTTCCAATAAGTCCGTAGCTCGCTCCATCATACCAGAAAATGGAGTCTTAGTCATTTTACCCATCAAACATGCTTCGCATCTTTCAAGTGATTCAAAATCAAGTGATTCAAGAAGTCCATCGGAATGGAGTTTCTTCATACGTTTCACTCCGATGTGACCAAGACGACAGTGCCACATATAGGTCGAATTATCGCTTGATTTCAAACGTTTAGCCTCAATGTTGTTGATATGTGTATTTCCACTATCGAGATTCAATAAGAATAGACCATCTATCAAAGGTGCATGTGCATAAAACATATTACTCATATAAATAGAACAACCATTATTCTCAGATTTAAACTAGTAACCGTCTCGCAATAAACAAGATCCTGATATAATGTTCATGCTCAACGCAGGCACCAAATAACAATTATTTAAGTATAAAACTAATCCCGATGGTAGATGAAGGGGTAGCGTGCCGACCGCGATCACATCAACCTTTGATCCGTTTCCCACGCGCATCGTCACCTCGTTCTTCGCTAGCTTCCGTTTATTCTGCAGCACCTGTTTCGAGTTACAAATATGAGCAACCGAACCAGTATCAAATACCCAGGCACTACTACGAGTACTAGTGAGATACACATCAATAACATGTATATCAGATATACCTTTCTTCTTGATGTTGCCGTTCTTCAAATCCGCCAAGTACTTTGGGCAATTCCGCTTCCAGTGACCTTCTCCCTTGCAGTAAAAGCACTCAGTATCAGGCTTAGGTCCAGCCCTGGTCTTCTTAGTCGGCGTGGTAGCTTTCTTACCACCCTTCTTGAAGTGTCCCTTTTGCTTAGACTTGCCTTTCTTGAATTTGGTGGTCTTATTGACCAACAACACTTGGTGCTCTTTCTTGATCTCCACTTCTGCAGATTTTAACATGGCAAAGAGTTCTGGCAACGTCTTGTTCATGTTCTGCATGTTGTAGTTCATCACAAAGTTCTTGTAACTTGGTGGTAGTGATTGGAGGACACGGTAAATCCCCAAAGCATTAGGAATCACTATACCCAAGCTTTGAAGTTTGTTTGCGTGCCCAGACATTTTAAGCACATGCTCACTGACGGAGCTGCCCTCTTCCATCTTGCAGTTAAAGAACTTTTCAGAAGCCTCATAGCTTTCAATTGCCGCATGAGTCTCAAAAATCAATTTGAGATCTTCGACAATATCATATGGGTCTGAATCCTCAAACCTTTTCTGAAGCTCCGATTCCAAACCATACAAGACAGCACACTGAACTATGGAGTACCGATTCTTCCGAGCGAGGTAAACATTCTTTACTTCATCGGGAGCATCAGCTGCAGGTGGTCACCCAGCGGTGCATCCAGCACATAGGTCAAATTACCAGCTGTGAGGACAATCCTCAAATTGCGGAACCAATCCGCGAAGTTTCTTCCATTGTTTTTCAACTTTTCTTTCTCTAGGAACGCATTAAAATTGATGGTAGGGGCTGCCATTGATCTACGACATATTTGCAATAGTTTAGACTAAGTTTATGACAAATTGAGTTCAAATTAATAATAAAATTAAACTAGGTGAACTCCCACTCAAAACAATATCCCTCACATTGTTTTAGTGATCACACGAACCAAATCCACCATATCAACACCGATCATCACGAGAGTTGACATAGTTTCAATGGCGAACAATCGACATGTTCATCACATCTACTATATGATTCATGCTTTACCTTTCGGTGATCCGTGTTCCGAGACCATGTCTGTACATGCTAGGCTCGTCAAGATCAAACCTTAGTTTCTGCATGAGCAAATCTGGCTTGCTCACTTTGTATACACTTGCAGAATCTAACACACCCGATCATCACGTGGTGCTTCGAAACAACAAGCTTTAGCAACGGTGCTAACTAAGGGTGAACACTTTATGATTTGAAATTGATGTGCATGAGGGATCATCTTATAATGCTACCGTCGTCTACTAAGCAATACAAGATGCATAAAGGATTAACATCACATGCAATTCAATATATATGTGATATGATATGGCCTTTCTTCTTTGTGCTTCCGATCTCCATCTTCAAGCACGAACATGATCTCCATCATCACCGGCATTGCATCAAGGTCAATGACGCTTCTCCATGGTTGTCGTCCACCGGCTTCAACTATTACAACTACTTTGAATAGACACGCGGGTCTTAACATAAATTAAAGACAACCATATGGCTCCTGCCGGTTGCCGACTTACAATAAGGAACATTGCATACATCAAATATAATCACAATCATGGCCATATCACATCACTGCACACCCCTGCAAAACAAAGTTAGACGCCTCTACTTTCTTTGCATATTTTACGTGGTTTGGGGCTTTCAATAAGTGTCGTTCTAACTTACGAACAAGAACCACAACATTGATACTAGCATTGTTGATCACCCGTTGTAAATTGGATCTTAACTATGCTAGGAGAAACAGGCACCCGCAAAGCCACTTATGCAATACAAGTTGCATGTCAAGCGTGGAGCAAGTCTCATGAACGATGTCATGTAAGGTTAGCCCGGGCCGCTTCATCCCAACATACCGCAAGATGCAAAGTACACAAGAAGTAATCGACAATAAAAGCATCAACGCCCGCAATGACCATTGTGTTCTACTCGTGCAACAGATCTACATATAGACACGGCTCTGATACCACTGTAGGGGTTCGTAGCATGGAAAACAAAAAATTTCTATCGCATACAAACAAACAAGCCAAGATCTATCTACTAGATTGTAGCAACGAGTCGATGGTATAACTTACCCTCGAAGATTCCAAAGCGTTTAACGAGAGCGGATTCTCGTGGGTGATGTAGTCGTACTCTTTCCGATCTCAAGATCGTGTAGACGATCCTTCCAGCGCCACGTTCCGGCAGCGCTCCCGCAGTCGGTCACACGTTCGGTACTCGACGAAGACCTTCCTCTCCCTTGTTCCAGCAGGCAGCGGAGGTTGTAGCACTCTCCTCGCGATTCCGGCAGCACAATGGCGTGGTACCGGAAGTAGAGGGGAAATCCCGCAGGGCTTCGCCTTAAGCCGGTGCGAGTATGGTGGAGCTTATGAGAGAGGATATTAGTGGTCTAGTAATTAGACACACCAATTAGAAGGCTCTAAACCAATTAGAAGGCTCTAAACCGCTGGCTAAAGCAATTAGAAGCTCTAAACCAAAACGGCTCTAAACCGGAGGTAGAAGATAGGAACTTGTGTGTTCTAGGAGGGGAGCCCTGCCCCTCCTTTTATGGGTGGGGAGGCGCGGCCAGGGGAGGGGAGTCCCTCCCCAAGTCGGCCTTGGGCTGGGCGCCGGCTTGGAGGAGTGGGACTCCTCCTCCAAGTTGGTTCCAACTCCTCTTGCTTGTTTCCCACAGTTTCCTGTTTCCTGTTTTAGCCGTTTGACTTTCAAACTGGCAATTTGACTTTCATGTTTTTGGAACAGCAAGAACACTTAGTACATGATGCAATCATTCAATGACACACTCATGTACCCTCCCCTCCCCCCCCGGAGTGCCGGACAATCCGGAACCTTCTAGAACATTCCCGATGAAAACACCAGAATCATTCCCGAACTCCGAAACGGGACTTTCCTTATATGAATCTTATTCTTCGGACCATTCCGGATCACCTCGTGATATCCCGGATCCCATCCGAGACTCCGAACAACATTCGGTCTCTTTCTCATAATACCATAACTACTCAAACAACGTCGAATCCTTAAGTGTGTCTCCCTACGGTTCGTGAATTATGCAGACATGATCGAGACACTTCTCCGAACAATAACCAATAGAGGAATCTGGAAATTCATATGGCTCCCACATATTTCTACGATTACTTTGCGATCGAATGAACCACTTACATACGATACCAATTTCCCTTTGTCTCACGATATGTTACTTATCCGAGGTTATGATCGTCGGTATCTCAACATACCTAGTTCAACCTCGTTACTGATAAGTACTCTTTTCTCGTTCCCGTGATATGTGATCCCTTGTGACCAAGTCACATGCTTGCAAGCTAATTGGATGACATTCCACCGAGAGGGCCCAGAGTATATCTATCCGTCATGTGGATGGACAAATCCCACTCTTGATCCATGTGTTTCAACCAATACTTTCCGAACACTTAATGCCACCTTTATAGCCACCCAGTTACGGTGTGGTGTTTGATGTCATCAAAGCATCCATCCGGTAAAGGTGATATGCATGATCTCATGGTCGAAGGAATTAGATTACTATGTATCAGAAAGCATATAGCAATTGAACTATTGAAATGACTTTGATCTTTATGCTACGCTTCTCTATAGGAGTATGTCCACCATATCATTCTCCTAATGATATGATCTTGTTGTTGATAACATCTCAATGTTCATGATAGGGAAACCACAATCATTAATCAACCAACAAGCTAGTGAAGTATAGAGGCTATACTAGGGACTTCAAATTAAGTTTACAAATCACACAAGTATTAATGGTTTCCTTGTTAATACTATTATAGCATGAATGTAAACATTTATCATAAACACAAAGATATAATAATAACTACATTTATTATTGCCTCTAGGGCATATCTCCAACATCTAAATCTCAGACAGGATACGTTTATATTTTGAATGGAGGAGCTGTGAGCTGGAGAAGCTGGAAGCAAAGCGTGATCGCGGGATCTACAGTAGAATACATGGCTGCTGCAGAAGCGTCAAGTGAAGGAGTTTGGATCAAGAACTTCATCACTGAGCTTGGTGTGGTTCCAAGTGCCTTGGACCCACTGGAGATATTGTGCGACAACACTGGCGCCATAGCACTGTCTAAGGAACCAAGATATCATCCAAATACCAAGCACACCAACCGCAAGGTCCATATAATTCGAGATCATATAACAGATGGAGATCTTAAGATTAGCAAAGTACATACGGATCTGAATGTCGCAGATCCGTTGACTAAACCTCTTCCACGAGCAAAACATGATCAGCACCTTAGTGACATGGGTGTTAGATTGTTGCCACATGTAAACTAGATTATTGACTCTAGTGCAAGTGGGATACTGTTGGAATTATGCCCTAGAGGCAATAATAAAGATGTTATTATTATAATTCTTGTTCATGATAAAGTTTATATTCCATGCTAGAATTGTATTAAGCGGAAACTTTGATACTTGTGTGGTTTATGAACAACACCGTGTCCCTAGTATGCCTCTATGGACTAGCTCATTGATTAATGATGGTTAAGATTTCCTAACAATAGACATGAGTTGTCGATTAATAATGAGATCATATCATTGGGAGAATGATATGATGGACATACCCAAATCAAGCAGAGCAATTAGATCGTGTCATCGTGTTCATCTTTGCGAAGATTTTTCTTATGTCAAATATTGTATTCCTTAGACCATGAGATAATGCAAATCCCTGGTATCGGAATAAATCTTTGAGGTCATCAAACGTCATCCTATGAGAGGGTGATCATAAAGGTGTCTCTCAGGTGATCGGAAAGTATTTGTTGGGTTGTATGTATCGAGATGGGATTTGTCCCTCCCAAGTCGGAGAGATATACTTCGGGCCCACTCGGTAATCGATATCAACACCGCTTGCAAGAACGTGGTTAAGGACTTAATCACAAAGTTATATCGGATTACGGAACGAGTAAATTACTTGCTGTGAACGAGATTGAACTAGGTATACCGATACCGACGATCGAATCTCGGGCAAGTAAAATATCGCGTGACGAAGGGAATATATATGGGATTAATTGAATCCTGGCATCGTGGTTCATCCGATATGATCATCGATGAGTATGTGGGAGTCAATATGGGTTTCCAGACCCCGCTGTTGATTATTGATAGAAGATCATGTCTGCATATTCTCGAACCCGTAGGGTCACACACTTAACGTGTCTTGACGCTAGGATAGAATGGATAATTGGTTTATGAGTTTTTGTTCAGAGTCTCGGATGAGATCCAGGACGTCAGGAGAGGTTCCGGAATGGTCCGGAGAATAAGATTCATATAAGGGAAAGCAGTTTTTGGATTTCGGAATTGTTTCGGATTGTTCGGTATTGTACCGGAAGCTTCTAGAACCTTCCGGAGTGGGACCAACGTGGCCCCACTTGTAGGGAGGGGGCGTGGGCCTACGAGGGAGTGCCCTGGCCGCATTGGGCCAGGGGCACAAGGCCCCATAGGCCCAGCCGGCCAAAACCCTAGGGAAACCCTAGGGAAACCTTCTAGAAGGAGGGGGAAAACTTGCCCCCCACTCCAACCCTTGGGGCCGCCGCCCTAGGGCTTGGAGGAGGGGCCAAGGGGGCCGTCCAGCCCCCTATATATAGAGGGAAAGGGCACATCCCTCCTCCCCCACTCCTTCAACCCTAGCCGCCATACTGCTGTCCTCCAGATCTCTCTCTCTCCCGACTGCGCGTAGGCGAAGCCCTGCCGCAGAAAGTCTCCATGTCGTGGGAATGGTCACGGCAGATGCTGCAATCGGCAGCGAGTAGTAGAACAAGGGGCAAGGGCGGCCAGCCATCTGCGGTGCGAGATAAGGGAAGAGACACAGGGTTTTACCCAGGTTCGTCCCCCCGGAGGGTAAAGACCTACTCCTTCTAGATTGTATTATGGAGGTGGTACAATGGGCGAGCTCGGCGGCTAGGCGGCGAGTCGCTTAGGTGTATGAGGGAACGTATCTCTACTCACCCCATAGGGAGGTTTATATAGGCCCACCGTCCCTAGGGTTTACATATCTCAACCGATTCGGTTAAAGCTTCGGTACTCGTTTAACCTAATCCGACTGGGCCTATCTACTCGCCTGGGCCTTCAGCTTCCAGTCGCTCGGTTCCTCGCTGGGCTTCAATCCAGTCGCCGTCCTGCATGCCCACTCGCCAGTTCTTGGGCCAGTCGGAAACGTCCTGCTGGGTATACCCCGGTAGGCACATCCCCATCAGTAGTCCCCGAGGCCGTCGTCGATTAGGCGTAGGTGGCTGCTGGCAGTCGGAGTATACGGCTTCAGAGTAGGCATCCAGTCGAATCGTCGGCGGGCTCCTGTATAAAGGAGGAAACCAGTGATCCAGGTCGCAGCTTTGGCGAGTCGAGTCGGCGAAACACTGGCATAGTGATTGGGTCGGCGAGCCGAATGGCCGTAGTTGGACCGTCAAACGTGGTCAAACTAGCCGTTGGGGTAATCCAACGGTAACTTTTGGCGTAATCATCGCGCGGTAACGGTTCCCTGATTTGGCGGGTAACATCCACTATATAAGGGGAATGGCAGGCGATTGGAGAGCCACCTTCTCACCATTTCTTCCGACTGCACGCATTTTCGCCTCCCTTCGCATCGCGATCCAGCCGACCCGAACTCCCCCGACCCCCAACAAACCTCTCGGCCATGGCCCTTTCCACCGAACCGTGGGGTAGATCCAAGTGCACGAGGGCGCAACTGGCCTCTTTCAAGGAGGCCGGGATCTTGCGAGCCGGCTGTTGGCGTATTCCCGCAGCCGGAGAGACGACCCCAAATCCGCGAGAGAGGGAATTCATCTGTTTCACCAGTCATCTCGAGCGGGGGCTAGGGTTTCCTACGTCCCTGTTCTTCCGGCGCTTCTGCGCCTACTACGGGATCCAGCCTTCAGATCTGGGTCCCCACAGCATCGAACAGCTCGCCATCTTCGTGGCGTTCTGCGAATGCTACTTGGGCTGCCGGCCCTACTTCCCCTTGTGGCAAGATCTGTTCCACAGACGGATCAGCCGCGAGGAAGCAGGCGGCCCAATGCTAGCCGCGGGCGGCCTGACGTTCCAGCTCAATTCAAAAGCCTCATTCTTCGATCTGATGCTGCCCGCCAAGGCAGCGAGCGACTGGAAGAAGTCGTGGTTTTACGTGGCCGAGGCGACCCCGGAGGACGAGGCGGCGATCCCGCGGTATTCCGCCAATTGGTCCGAGCCGCGCCATCTCCAAGTCGGCAAGCTCCCCAACGATCAGCGGATGGTCGTCGACGAGATGCTCCAGACCATCCGCGGTCTGAAAAAGAAGGGCCTCTAGACGATAAACCTGTACAACTGCTGGCTCGGGCGGCGGCTCGTCCCGCTCGCCCAGCGCAACCACTACATGTACCAGTACACGGGCCGGGGAGACTCGACGAAGGCCTGCCTCGACGAGTGCAAGCTGGAGGACTATCTCCCAGCACTGAAGAAAATTACCCAGGCAGTGTACCTGGATGCGCAGGCTGGGGTCGCCCCTATACCGCAAAGCGTCCAGCTCCAACGGTAATCATTTCACTTCGCTCGCAGTCGCAGTTTATGCAGTCGCGGTAATTCTGATTTCATTTTGTATTCATCGTAGCTATTCCAAGTGGTGGAAGGGTGGCTCCCACCTTCGGACGACGAGAACTCGAGCTCGTCCGCCCAGGACGTAGGCGAGTCGCCACCCGCTAAGGGCGACGAGGACGACGACGACGAGTCCGAGGAGGAGGTCGCCCCGCTGGTCCGAAAGACCCGCGGACAACGACAACGCGAGCTCGAGGCAAGCAGAAGCCTCGAGCGTCACGATGACGACGACGAGCTCCCAGAGACCACCTCGCGCCGTCAGGCCACTCCGTCGAAGAAGAAGAAGAAATAAAAGGAGGCGAGGGCCCCTCCGAAGAAGACAAAGCCATCAAAGCCGGCCTCGCCGCCGCACTCGGCGAGCAGCTCTGACGCTCCCATCCTGGCCAGTGACGATGCGCCACCAGTGACAGCCGTGCTGGACACGGCGACCGTGGAAGTGTCGCTGGCTTCATTGCCTCCGCCATTCGCCCCAGTCTCTGGGCTGGGGGATGCTCCGGCCGCAGCGGCTTCGCCTCGCAAGGAGGCTCCTGCCGAAGATATCCCAGAGGCTCCAGCTGCGGCCTCAACGACGAAGAAGCCGTCTGTGTCTTGGGAACGCGACGTCCTGGAGATGGGGCTCAGTCGCCGACTGGGCCCTGAACTAGAAAAACCAGCCGGCCTCCATACGGGGCTACGCTTTATTCCAGTCGCCAAGTGAGTACACTCACCCTTCTTTGTCTTTCATAATTACTTCAATTATTTTTGCTCATACGATTGATGCACAGGACCGGAGTGAAGAGGATGGGCCATCCGACCGTGGCTAAGGTGCCGCCCGTCGTTAGCGAGGAGGATCCTTCCCGCAAGAGGAAGGCGGACGAGGTCGTCGTCTCTGCGGATGGCAGCAAGAAGGCCAAGGGTGACGACGTCGTCACTATTTCTGACGACACGGCGGTTGCGCCAGCCGGACCCGTGATGGAGGCAGCCGCGTCTACGAAGGAGGGCGCTCCCTTGCCTGGACCGGCGGAGCTGACCTCTTTTGGAGCGGGTGTCTCTATCGCTACCTTCCCACGCTTCGTGACCAAGGCGGCCGTGGCGAGTGGGACTTCGCCCTCAAGCCACGCTCCTGGGACCGCCGATGCTGAAGTCGACCAACGTCGTGGGCATACTCCGGCTCTCCTCTCGTCCGTGGACGCGATACAACTCCACGGCATGCTTGGCGCAGCCATCCAGGTACATCCAGTCCCCGAGGATCAGGTCGGTGCTTTGCAGTGGCCTGATTCTTATAATATCTTAACTTTATTTTTCGCATCCAGTCCACGAGTGCGCACGCGCTAAATTTTAGCGGGTGGGCACTTAGGAATTTCTTTGAGTACCAGTCCCCGAGTGCGCACTCGCTGACTTTCAGCAGGTGGGCACTTAGGAATTTTTGTTTTGATTAACCTTTTTGATGATATGCAGGGTCTACAGCTTGAATCGGCTGACCGATTGGCCGCGAAGCAGCGCGCGGAGAAAGAATTGGCCATCGTCCTGGAGGCGAACAAAGGGCTTCGGGCTGTTGCCGCGAAGGCAGAGGAAGCTCGCCAGGGGCTTGTCCCCGCTGGTGATTTGGTGGCGGCGCAATCGGCTTTGAGTGCGGCTGAACAGCCGGTCGCCAACCTCGAGCGCGAGCTGCGGGAGGCAAAAGAAGAAGCGAGCTCGGCTGACGGGCGAGCCAAGGCCGCCATTGCAGCCGCCGAAGAGGATCGCAAAGTGTCCGATGCCCTTGTTGCTGGGCTTCAGGACGACCATACGTCGCTTCAAAGCTTCATCGCGGAACTCGCCCGCCCGTTGATTGGTAAGTGCATCTGCCCCTTCCGGTGGTTGTGTCTTTTGTGGTGTCCGTCGTACTCATTATTGTCTTCTACTCGCAGGTCGCATCATCGATAGCGAGGAAGAGGCGAGCTCGTTCGACGCGAGGCAGTGTGTAAGCATGCTTGTCGACTCGGCAACGTTGTCAGCGACGTGCATCCGCGCCTGTCTCCAAGAGATATCGCCCACGGAGGTGATTCCCAGCGACCTCGTTGAGGTGTGGAAGTATTTGGAGAAGGCGCCCGCGGTCGTTGAGTTCATGACGCGGTCGGCGTTTCGGCGCGGAGCGTCGACGACACTTAGTCTTGGACTTGCCCACTTCCCCGAGGACTTCGACATCGACGATGTGACGAGTGGATACCCATCGTCGACTGGCGCGGTGGAGCTGTCCGAGGTTCTCAAGTTGCAGGACCGCGCCGCCACGTACTCGGAACGTGTCTGGGCAATGGGTGACCTCCTTCCGTACCAGGAGACGGTCGTCGTGCCGAACGACCCCGAGCCGCCGCATCGTGACTTCAAGGTCGAGCAACCTTTTCGCGCGGCAATGGCGGGTGAACTGACGACGTATCCGTCGAACCCGTACACGCCGTTCATCCGCAATCGCCAGGATGTTGGCGAGTCGTCATCAAAGCCTGCAGAGTAGGATAGTTTGCCTTGTGACGTTAGCAGCAGGTCTGCCATGCAGGCATATTTTGTAACATGAGACAATGCAATATGCAATTGAATGAGTCATCGTGTTTATTTTGGTATTTGTCATGTGTTTGTGATTGATGTTTGAACGAGTCCCCGAGCGCGTCCGCCCTTTTTGTGGGGTTTACCTCGTATGTGATTTGTTAATGTTATGTATCTTATTATTGTGGTCGACTCGCCCGGGCTCGGAGAGCCAGTCGCTGGGCGACTCCCTTGAGTGCTCTGTACTTGACCGTTTTCCCTTGCGCGAGCGAGGTCGGGTGGCCGAGTCCCCGAGCGTGGTACTTGGTTGTTCTAGGCGCGACTCGAGGGTGGTTGAGGACTTAGCGCGTTGGTTTGAGCGCGTCACTCCTGCCTGGCCCGTGGGGTCAGTCGCGTGGCGAGTCCTGGGCATGCTCTCCTACTTGGCATTTTCCCTGACCGCTCGCGATGAACTGGTCTTCAGTCCCCGAGCGTGGTACTTAGCCGTTCGAGTCGCAATGCCGAGGATGCGGAGGACCAAGGTCGCTGTGAGAAGCGAGGGCAGTTGTCTTGGTTCGTAGAACCAGTCGAGCTAGGCGACTCCAATGGGGCTCCGGGTAGGCGTTTTTCATGGACGATGCAAGACCTGAGGTGATTCAGTGCTCTTACACCGCACTGCTTAGCCGTGCCGATCGCTGTACCAAAGGTTGACTTCTGCGGTTAGCGTAACGCTGTTATTACGAGTGCGAGTGGCACAAGTCATGGAGAGTAGGCGCAATTTGCAGTAACCGTTTCTTTTTATTTCATAGCGACTGGAGAGTACATGTGTGGGGTTCTAGGAGTAGAACTTCCGTAGGAGGTTTACATTCCATGGTCGCTTGACGTCGAGTTCGCCGTCCCCGCGGACGTCGATGAGATAGTATGCATCGTTGCCGAGTACGCGCCCGATGGCGAATGGCCCTTCCCACGGAGGGGAGAGCTTGTGCATGCCCTTCTTGTCCTGGATGAGGCGTAACACCAGGTCGCCTTCTTGGAAGGTGCGAGTTTTCACCCGCCGGCTGTGGTAGCGGTGGAGTCCCTGCTGGTAGATGGCGGTGCGTGACCGAGCGAGGTCACGTGCTTCGTCGAGTTGGTCGATCCCGTCTTGGCGGGCAAGCTCGTTCGCAGCCTCCGTATAGTGGACGACCCGCGGCGAGTCGTGCTCGAGGTCGGTGGGCATGACTGCCTCAGCACCGTAGACCATGAAGAAGGGGGTGAACCCTGTCGATCTGTTGACTGAGGTACGGATCCCCCAGATGACAGAGGGCAATTCCTCGACCCAGCACCCGGCGGTGCGCTCGAGTGGTACTTGGAGTCGCGGTTTCAGGCCGTGGAGGATGCTTTGGTTGGCCCGTTCTGCCTGGCCGTTGGATTCCGGGTGGGCGACTGACGCGAGGTCGAGCCGAATGTGGTGCTCTTCGCAGAATTCGGCCATGGCTCCCTTGGCGAAGTTGGTGCCGTTGTCCGTGATGATGCTGTTTGGGAACCCGTAGCAATATATGAGCTCGCGTAGGAATTTAGTGGCGGTCTTCCCGTCGCATTTCCGGACTGGCTTGGCCTCCACCCACTTCGTGAATTTGTCGACGGCGACTAGTAGGTGGGTGTAGCCGGAGGGGGCCTTCTTGAAGGGGCCTACCATATCCATGCCCCACACAGCGAATGGCCAAGTGATGGGGATTGTTTTGAGCGCCGAGCTCGGCACGTGCGTCTGGTTGGCGTACTTCTGGCACCCGGCGCACCGCTGGACGATGTCGACAGCATCGGCGTGTGCGGCGGGCCAGTAGAAGCCATGTCGCATAGCCTTGGCGACCAGGGGGCGAGCAGCGGCATGGTGGCCGAAGTCATCGGAGTGGATGTCGTGCAGGATCTTGCGTCCTTTGGCTGGTTGGACGCAGCGTTGGAACACGCCGGTGACACTGCGCTTGTGGAGCTCGCCGTCGATGATGGTGTAGGACTTGCATCGACGAGCGATCATTCGAGCGTCCGTCTCGTCTGCCGGCAAGGTGCCGGCTTCCAGGTAGGCGATGTAGGGCTTGGTCCAGTCGTCTGGCTCGTTGACGAGTGCGACCAAGGCTGCCTCTGGTTGGAGTGGGACTCCGATGTCGATCTCCCTCGGGGGAGAGACTGATGGCTTGGTGATCGTGTCGAGGAAAACGCCGACGGGTGGAGCGAGTCGAGCCGACCCGATGCGAGAGAGTGCGTCGGCCTCCTCGTTTTTCCGTTTGTCGATCCACTCGACGGAGTAGCCGGTGAAGTGTCCGCCCAACTTGTCCACTGCTTGGCGGTACGCCACCATGGTAGGGGAGACGGCGTCGCAGGTGCCAGCGACTTGCCCTGCGACAAGGTCGGAATCTCCGTAGCAGCGGAGGCGATTGACGTTCATCTCCTTGGCATCTCGCATGCCGTGGAGTAGGGCCTCGTACTCAGCCATGTTGTTGGTACATGGTGTGAAGTCGAGGCAGAGGATGTAGCGGAGCTTGTCGCCCTTTGGTGAGGTTAGCACTATCCCTGCGCCTGCGCCGTCCGCGTTCTTGGAGCCGTCGAAGTGCAGGCTCCAGTAATGGAGGTACGGCAGCTTCTCTGGCTGCTGGGCCTCTTCCCAGTCGGCGATGAAGTCTGCCAGTGCCTGCGACTTGATCGCTTTTCGTGGCTCGTATTTGATGTTGTGGACGCCGATCTCGACGGCCCACTTGGCGACCCGCCCGGTCGCCTCGCGGTTGCGGATGATGTCTTGCAGTGGTGCTGAGGAGACGACCGTGATCGGGTGCTCCTGGAAGTAGTGCGGCAGGCGCCGCTGAGCTCTGAAGACCGCGTATACTAGCTTTTGGTACTGTGGGTACCGCTGGCACGACTCGGTGAGGACCTCGCTGATGTAGTACACCGGCCGCTGGACTGGGCGCTCCTTTCCTTCCTCTGGTCGCTCTACGACCATCACGGCGCTGACGACGCGCTCGGAAGCCGCGACGTAAACCAGCATGGGTTCTTTGTCGGCGGGGGCAGCGAGTAATGGTGCGGCGAGTAGCACCTTTTTGAGGTCGCGGAGCGCGTCGTCCGCCTCCTTGTCCCACTGGAAGGTGGGGTTCTTGCACATCAGGCGGTATAGGGGCATCGCCTTTTTGCCCAGGCGGGGGATGAAGCGACTGAGAGCCGCTACTCGCCCGGCCAGCTTCTGGACATCGCGCAGGCACTCGGGTTTGCCGAGCCGGGCGATCGTGTTGATCTTCGTGGGGTTCGCCTCGATCCCTCGTTTGGAGACGACGTACCGCAGTAGTTGTCCGGCAGGTACACCGAAGGTGCATTTGCCTGGGTTGAGCTTTATCTTCTATCTTCGCAGGTTGGCGAATGTTTCCGCCAGGTTGGAGAGTAGGTCGCCTTGGCGAGCGGACTTTACGACCACATCGTCGATGTAGACGTGGATGTTGCGGCCAATTTGGCTCGCGAGGCATTCTTGCATGCACCGCTGGTAGGTCGCCCCGACGTTCTTGAGGCCGAAGGTCATGGCGGTGTAGCAGAAGGCTCCGAATGGCGTGATGAACGCCGTCTTCTCCTCGTCTTCGACAACCATTTTGATCTGGTTGTACCCAGAGTAGGCGTCGAGGAAACATAGCGACTCCGAGCCCGCGGTTGAATCGATTATCTGGTCGATCCGCGGGAGGACGAACTGCTCCTTTGGGCAGGCGCTGTTCAGGTTTGTGTAGTCGATACACATTCTCCAAGTCCCGTTCTTCTTCTCGACCAGGACTGGGTTTGCCAGCCACTTGGAGTACTTGATTGGCCGAATGAAGCCGGCAGAGAGTACACGCTGCACCTCCTCGGCGATTGCTCGACGGCGTTCTTCATTGAAGGGCCGCAGCGACTGCTTGATAGGTCGCACTTTGGGGTCGGCGTTTAGCTTGTGCTCAGCGAGCTCCCTAGGGACACCGGGCATGTCAGAGGGTTTCCATGCGAAGATGTCCCTGTTCTCACGGAGGAACTCGATGAGCGCGCCTTCCTATGCTGGGCTCATGCCCGTCCCGATCGTCACTGTCTGGCTGGAGTCGCCTGGGACCAGCTCGATGGTGCGGGTGTGCGTCGTGGCCTCAAAGGTTGAGGTGTTTGTGCCCTCTGAGTTGGGCTTCTTGAGTATGGTGGGGTCGTCGTTGTTGACCCCGCTCGCGTACTTGGCGAGCTCATCGGCGTGGTTGGTCTCCGCCGCGATGACAGCGTCAGCGAGCTCGGCTCCTTTGGCCTCGCACTCGGCGGCCATGTCGGGGTCGCCGTTGATGGTGATGACGCCGCACGGCCCGGGGAGCTTCATCGCGTTGTACGCGTAGTGGGGCGCTGCCATGAATTTAGCAAACGCCTGGCGCCCCAGGACGCAGTTGTAGGGGCTGTCGAAGGGCACCAGCTCGAAGACGATCCGCTCGGTGCGGAAGTTTGCCGGTGTGCCGAAGGTGACTGGTAGCGTGACCTTGCCGATCGGGTACGCCTTCCGACCGGGGACGATGCCGTGGAATGTGGTGTGGGTCGTCTCGATCATCGACTGCGGGAGCCGCAGCCGCCTGAAGGTGTCGAGGTACAGGATGTTGATGGAGCTGCCGCCGTCCATCAATGTCTTGGGGAGCCAGTAGTCGCCGACCTTGGGCTTGACCACCAGGGCGACTCGTCCTGGGTACTCGATGCGTGGCGAGTGGTCTTGGCGGCTCCAGGTGATGGGCTGCTCTGACCAGTTTAGGAACTGGGGAACATCCACCTGGGCCACCGCGTTGACGGCGACAGCGCGGGCGATGACCTTCTTCTCGCGCTTCGTGTTGAAGCCTGTGAAGGTATGGAGCGAGCCGGCCACTTTGCCGAATTTTCCGCCGTCTGGCGGGTCGTTGTCGGGGTCCTCCCGCGCTCGCCGTGCCTTCTCGATTTCCCTGAGGGTATGGCAGTCGGCGGTGGTGTGCGTTGCGGGCTTACCTTCCCTGCTATGAAACGCACATGGTTGGTTAAGGAGAGCCGCGGGGTCGAACCTTGGCTTGGCCTTGTAGTTGCCGCCGTCGCGGCGTTGTCCTCCGTCGCGGCGGAAGCTCTTGGAATCGCATTGCACGTGCCCGGCGTTGGCGACGAAGTTGACTCGCCCGTCACTGCGGCGCTTGCCGGTGAGGCGAGTGTTGCTGTAGCGTAGGTCGGACCGTCGTCCGCTGTCGTTGCCGCTCGTGCGGCGTTGACCTCCTGACTCGTCGTCAGTTTCCTGGTTTGGATCTTCCACGGCGTACCGTTTGGCGATCTCGAGGAGGTCGGGGATGTTGTCGAGTGTGCGGGAGTGTCGCTTGAGCTTGGCGACCAGGGGCTCGTAGCGGCACGACGTCTTGAAGCAATGGATCGCGGTGTCCGGGTGGATGCCGACCGCGTTGTACCAAAGTTCTTGCCACCGTTGGACCCAGTTGCGGGTCGACTCGCGGGGTCCCTGGACGCATCGCTCCAGGTCCTCGATAGTGGTGGCACGGGTGTAGGAGCACTCGAAGTGCCTAACGAAGGCGTCGCGCATCTCCTCCCAGGAGTCGATACTGTCCTGGGGGAGGGTGTTGATCCACTGCCTGCACGTCCCCTCCATCATCAGGGGGAGGTAAGGGGCGGCTAGCAGGTCAGTGTGGCCTGCGATCCCCATCGCCATGAGGTATGTGTCGAGCCAGACGGCGGGGTCGTACGAGGAGTCGTACTTTTCTATCTCTTTTGGCGCCTTGAAGTTTGGCGGGTACTTCTCGCCTCGGATCATTGGTCCGAAGCACTTGGGTACGAGTCGACTGAGCGACCCCATGGGCTCGCCGTCTCGGCGATTGGTTAGGGTATGTCGCAGGTCGTCGGGCTGGCGTGCGCGCCAACTTTGGTTGTTGATGATGTGGGTGCGGGCGTTGATGGGTTGCGCGTTGGCGGCGACAAAGTTGGTTGCCGGCTTGGGGTCGTTGGTGGAGAGTGCCGCGTTCGCGGGTCGGTGTTGGAGCTGCAGTGGCTCTGGTGGCGGGAAGTTGAGGTTGTTTGCCGCCGCTGGGCGGCCGCTGGAGGCCGCTCTGCTTCCCGAGGAACGCGAGTATACTCGACCTTGCGAGTCGGCGCCCGCTCTTTGCTGCTCGACGGCCTTCGCGAGCAGGGCCCTGACGTATTGGATCTGTAGGGCGCCGTCGCCGGTGGCCGTGATGCTGTCGGCTGCTGCTCGGCCTGCCACGAGGTTGTCCATCGGGGTGGAGAACAGTGGGAGGCCGTTTGCGTCTCGCTCCCGCGAGGAGACTACTATCCGCGGCTGGTCCCTGGGAGGGGTGGAGGTGGGGCACCCATTGCCGTTGATCCTGGCGGGGGCCGGGCGCTTCCTCCCGGTGGCGCGTTCTTGCAGATTGCGCACTCGGCCACGCGGGCCGGGTCATTTTCGTCGTTGAAGTTCAGGGCACGCCCCTGAACGGTGGGGTTTAGGCGCGACCTGATCTGCTGCTGGTGGTAGCGTGATAGTTCCTGCGCCGTCACCTGCTCGAGGCGAAATTTTTCGCGCTCGGCTTGCTCCTTGCGCACCGCCTCCGCCAGTTTCAGGCGGAGTTCCTCGACCTCCGTTGCCGTGGCGTTAGGAGGGATTGGGGTGGAGAATGGATCCTCCGGCGGATCGGTGTCGGTCGCCATGTAGGTCGCGGCGTGGCGACCGGTTCCGTCGCGGAGGTCGGCGGAGTTCTCCAACCCGGAGTCGAATTCGAAGATCCCGAGGATGGAGGGGTCCTTGAAGTCTCCCACGTTGGAGACCTGGGCGATGGAGCCCGCGGATGAAGCCGCGGTGATGGACCCGGCGAGTGACGCCGGGGTCGCCGAGTCGGCGTCGTCGTTGAGGGCCGCGTCCTCTGCGGCCGCTGAGTTTTCGGCCACGTTGCTGTGGGCCGAACTGTACTCGGAGGCAAGGCGATGGATCGTGCGGATCTGGCTCTCGAAGAGCCGATCGCGTGGCGGCGACTCGCGGATGCGAGCCGAATCCTCCGAGACGATGACGTCGGTGAGACCGACCAAGAGGCTGATCGTGCCGATCGGCAGGATCATGCTGTGCGTGACGGGTTGCGCCGCCGGGACGTAGCTGCTCGGCAAGATTTGGAGCATCTCGCTGATCGCTATCATGCGGCCGGTGGCGACCGTCTCGTTGATGGGCAGATTGGATCTCGCCGCAGAACACCGGCCAGACCGGCCAGGCCCCACGGTGGGCGCCACTGTCGTGGGAATGGTCACGACATATGCTGCAATCGGCAGCGAGTAGTAGAACGAGGGGCAAGGGCGGCCAGCCATCTGCGGTGCGAGATGAGGGCAGAGACACAGGGTTTTACCCAGGTTCGGCCCCCCGGAGGGTAAAGACCTACTCCTTCTAGATTGTATTATGGAGGTGGTACAATGGGCGAGCTCGGCGGCTAGGCGGCGAGTCGCTTGGGTGTATGAGGGAACGTATCTCTACTCACCCCATAGGGAGGTTTATATAGGCCCACCTCCCCTAGGGTTTACATATCTCAACCGATTCGGTTAAAGCTTCGGTACTCGTTTAACCTAATCCGACTGGGCCTATCTACTCGTCTGGGCCTTCAGCTTCCAGTCGCTCGGTTCCTCGCTGGGCTTCAATCCAGTCGCCGTCCTGTAGGCCCACTCGCCGGTTCTTGGGCCAGTCGGAAACGTCCTCCTGGGTATACCCCGGTAGGCACATCCCCATCACTCCACCTTTGCACCACGCCATCGTGTTGTAGATCCAATCTATCTATCCACCCCACTTGCTGGACCGAGGAAGGAGGAGACGTCAAGGTGCCGTACGTGTGCATCTCTCGGAGGCATCGCCACTTGCGGTGTTGGATCGGATCGGATCGCGAGGAGGAGAAGCTAGTACGACTACATCAACCACGTTCTGTTGAACATTTCCGCTGTGCGAATCTTCAAGGGTATGAAGATATCATCTATCCCCCCTTGTTGTTTGCATCTCCTAGATTAGATCTTGGCTTTCCCGTTCGCATCCGTAGAATTTTTTTGATTTACTATGCCGCGAAACCCTTCAGTGGTATCAGACCTAGATCTATGCGTAGATGTGTTTCACGAGTAGAACGCAACATGCTTGTTGTGGGCGTTGATGTTTTCTGTTGCAAGCCTCTTGTTTGTGTACTTCTTATGACGCGGGATAGTGAGATCGAAGCGGTCCAGGCCAACTTTGCGACCTCGTTCGCGAGACCGGCTCCGCACTTGACGTGTGGCTTGTTCCACACATGCGGCTGGTGGATGCCAGTTTCTCTCACTATAGTTATCATGGGATTTACACAGGATGTTGGCAACCATAATATCACCATTGTGGCTTTCCGTAGGTAAGAATCGTTCTTAGCTTGTTACTCCCATAAGCCACGTAAAACATGCAACAACAAAGTAGATGCGTCTAACTTGTTTTTGCAGGGAGTGTTTCTGTGATATGGTATGGCCCAAGATGTGATGTGTATGTTGTATGCAATGATCATGTTTTGTAATATTTCATGACTTGCATGTCGATGAGTACACAACCGACAGGAGCCATATGGTTGTCTTTATAATTGTGTATGACCTGTGTGTCAACTTCTTATACGCCATGTAATAGCTTTACTTTATCGCTAAGTAGTTAGCAATATTTGTAGTTGCTATTCGTGGTGGAGGCAATCATGGTGGAGTGATGGAGATCATGCTGGCACGCATAAGATAGAGATCATTGCGCAGAGATTGGCTATACCATGTCACATAAAATTATATGCATGTGATGTTTATCCTTTTATGTAACTTGTTATGCTTAGATCGCGACGGTAGCATTATAAGATGATTCCTCACTTAAAGATCAAGATAAAACTGTGTTCTCCCCATGTATGCACCATTGCGAAAGTTCGTCGTGTTCAAGCACCACATGATGATCGGGTGCTATAAACTCTACGTTCACATACAACGGTTGCAATCCAGTTTTGCACACGCGGAAATACTTGGGTTTGACTTGACGAGCCTAGCATGTACAGACATGGCCTCGGAACACACAAACCGAAAGGTTAAGCATGAGTCATATGAATGATATGATCGACACTTTGTTGTCCACCATTGAAACCACATCTCTTCTCGTGAAGATCGGATTAGGTGTGGTGAATTTGGATCATGTTCACTAAACAACTTGAGGGATGTTGAATTTAGTGGGAGTTCATGTAGTAATTTGATTAAGTTGAACTAGTTATCATGACCATAGTCTAAATTGTACTTGCAAATTTTGTAGATCAAATGGCTAAGTCCAACTTCAACTTCAACGTTTTTGCTAAGAAAAAAAGCTTAAGAACAATGGGTCTAACTTCACCAACTGGTTCCGCAATCTGAGAATCATTCTCTCTGGCGGACAAAAGGACTATGTCCTTGAGAAAGCTAGGTGACGCCCCTGCTGTAGATGCGCCGGCTGATGAGAAAGCTGTTTATCAGTCGCACAAGGATGATTATGGTGTGATTAAGAGCACCATGTTGTTTTCTATGGAATCGGACCTTCAAAATCGTTTTGAGGAGTTCCCCGGGCCCTTTGAGATTCTTGAGGAACTAAAAACTATGTTTCAGACTCAGGCCCGTTCTGAGAGATATGAGATCTCTGAGAAATTCTTTAACTGCAAGATGGAGGAAGGGAGTTCCGTTAGTGAGCACGCCATTAAGATGTCG
Organism: Avena sativa; assembly: GCA_916181665.1. NCBI lineage: Eukaryota > Viridiplantae > Streptophyta > Magnoliopsida > Poales > Poaceae > Avena > Avena sativa. The sequence goes on from OV702284.1 coordinate 387,486,268, forward strand.
GGCTACACTCAACGCCTTGAGCAACTGGACTGCAAGATTCCAGAGGAGCTCAAGATTGACAGAGTTCTGCAATCACTCCCTCCTAGCTACAAAGGTTTTGTAGTTACTCATAATCAGATTAGTTCCACTGATACGATCACAAAGGAGGGGACAAGGGGGCCGGCCAGCCCCCTATATATAGAGGGCAGGGGTGCAGCCCTCCCCCCCACTCCTTCAACCCTAGCCACCATACTTCTGCCCTCCAGATCTCTCTCTCTCTCTCCCGACTGCGCGTAGGCGAAGCCCTGCCGCAGAAACTCTCCACCTTTGCACCACGCCATCGTGTTGTAGATCCAATCTATCTCTCCACCCCACTTGCTGGACCGAGGAAGGAGGAGACGTCGAGGTGCCGTACGTGTGCATCTCTCGGAGGCATCGCCACTTGCGGTGTTGGATCGGATCGGATCGCGAGGAGGAGAAGGTAGTACGACTACATCAACCACGTTCTGTTGAATGTTTCCGCTGTGCGAATCTTCAAGGGTATGAAGATCTCATCTATCCCCCCTCGTTGTTTGCATCTCCTACATTAGATCTTGGCTTTCCCGTTCGCATCCGTAGAATTTTTTTGATTTACTATGCTGCGAAACCCTTCACCTCCTTGTTTTGCGGGATTAACCCCGTGTCGCGCAGTTTGTGCAGGTCGGTGTCACGCACGTCAGAGCGCCTCCACCTGCCATCGGTGTTGCACGTCGGGGCGGCAGCTTTCTTGCCACCGGCGGCGGCGCTCGAACCCGCTCCGGTAGAAGCTTTCTTCGACTTCACCATTGTGGAGCGTCGACGGCAGCGGTGTGCGCACAGTAAAGAGAAGGAAAGGACCGGAGAACATCCAACGCGTAAGGAGAAAGCTCAAGAAAAGGAAGCAGTGAAAGCAAATGGCGAATGGTGAAAACAAACTAATGTTTTCCCCATGGTTATAAGGATGAAGACGACGAACAGGAACCGTTCATCCAGAAGCCCTAACGCCAGGGTCAGATCCAACCTTCCACGTGTCAGCACAACAGCGAACCGTCGCCCGCACGCCGTCCACTACACACGGAAACCAAGGAGGCGCCATAATTCTCGCCACGTCGCGCACGACCAATCAACTCCAAGTCAGAAAGTGGGACCCATGTTCGTCCAGTCACGTCATCTCTGGCACCACAGACGGTTGAGGTCTCCGATCGTCAGCACTGACATCATCAAAACCACACTAGCAACGGATAGAAATCTTCTGCTGACAACTAAAAGTACTCACTCGAATCTGCGATTCGAGCAATTACTCGGGGGGCTACTCCTATCAGGAGCGCTGGCCGCGCACCCGAGGCATGTTTCAGGTAAAACATCAATGATTGATTCTTTGAGTCCTACGTCGAGTCTACGACTCTACTACGGACTCGGGGGCTACTCCCATAGGGATGATTGATTCAAGCACCCAAAAAATTGTATCCCACGGACCTAAAGCTAAAAACGACTGAACTAAAGTCTCTGCTCGAGTCTACGGCTCGAACAGACACTCGGGGGCTACTCCATAGGGAGCGCTGGTCGCGCACCCTATGAATTCTTCGACTGTGATCCTTCAGATCGAAATGCAAAAACTTTTTGGCAACTTTGCCCCAACAAACGTTAAGTGATAAACATCCTCCTTGGCCACCCGAAACACCTCCGCGGTGATAAAATTTCGGATGCTGTGTCTACGACGCAAATATAAGACCTACAGATACCATCTGATGGCCTGGTAACGCACATGACTGCGCTCTACTAGTAAAAATATGTGCCAACAGGCGCGATAAAATCCTGACGGACGCGTTGGGTACATCATTTGAAAACTACTGGGATTCGACTCCTGTAAGACCTCAACGACCTGAGTCGAATTACGCCAGCATCCGTTCCAGGTTCGAGTCTAGGTACTCGATTCTGAAGAAGATCGTGTTGTTTTTTCCTAAGATAGTTAACTGACCCTGATCCGTCAGGAGAGTCAGGCACACGCATCAACAATCCCTACAAACTAAAGTCATTTTTCTTTCTCTTATAAACAGAAACAGTTGCACCCGAAAGATTGAAGAGTCCTCAGCCGAATCTACGATTCGGTTGAGCACTCGGGGGCTACTGACATGGTTATACCCTACGGGTACACGACATTGGCATACCTGGTCCAGCCCAAGGAAGGCCCACAAGAATATACGCAACCTGTGGAGATTTTCGGGTGGCCCAAGCCCATGACATCTTCGGATCCTTGGGGAGAAAGACTAAAATAGATAGAATATTCAAAGGGGCAAACCCTAAACTTGTAACTGACTCGATCTATGCCTGAGACCTTCCTATCGCTATATAAAGGCTAGGAGGGCATGACGAGGAGGGCATCTTTTCCACCGCATACACACCTCCACGCCAGATCGCATCTGCGCACCCCAGTAACTTTCGGTTCTGCCGTAATCAAGACCAGACAAGCAGGAGTAGGGTTTTCCCTCCGGGGGCCTGAACCTGAGTAAATCTCGTGTCCCCTGGTTGCTTGTCTGTTAACCGTTCCGTGATCTCCAGCACCCCCATCTTCTCCAAAACCCAATCTCATAACAAAGGGCATTGACGAGTCGAAACCTCGTCAGTTTGTCACATAGGTAAATTCACCTTTGCATAATCTAGAGAATTTACCTTTTGTGTCAAACCCTAATTTGAAAAAGAGTAAAATTTGAAGTAGCACCTATTCACCTCCCTCTAGGTGCCCATATGATCCTTTCAGAAAGGACATTTTATTGTCTTAATCAGTTTTGGTGTTCGTTTACAACTTGAGGATCATTTGAAAGTGTGCTGATGTTGCCAGGTGAATATACTGAAAACAGAAAAGTCCATGGCATATTGGAAAAATCCTTGGCAGAAACAAAAGTTTTTTGGAGATTCCAAACCGGAGTCTCCGGTGCGTAGACACCGGAGTTTCCGATATGGGCTGGAGTTTCGCCTCAAATATCCGGAGTGGATTCCAGAAGTTTCCCAGGGACATTCTGTGTGGGGGTCCGAAGATGGTCCGGAGACGGACTGGAATATCCGATGTACTTGGTCAGACCGGAGTCTCCGGAGTGAAAAGTCTGGAATCTCCGGTGTGCCCCAGACCGGAGTTTTGGCAAAATCCCTGGAGGGAGTTTTTAGACCAGGCCTAGGACATTTTCTATGGGGGTCCGGATATGGACCGAAGTCTTCGGTCTGAGGCAAGTGCAGACCAGAGTTTTTGGTCTCCAGACCAGAATCTCCGGTGTGGAAAATTCCCAACAGGAAGAAAATGGTCTGAAGCAATAGGAGGCTATAAATAGAGGACATCATCCCCTACCTCTAGCTACTCGTTTAAGAAAAGAAGAACCCACCCTAGAGCCACCAAATCAACAAGATCTCCATATTCAACCATCCAAAGTCCATGATCTTTGGAGAATCGAAGGAGGAGGACTTGATCTACATCTTCACCAAAAGAGATCTTCATTTCCCCCTCATTTACTTGAGGGCCCCTTGCTCCAGTGTTTCATTGGAAATCCAAGTTCTTGATTTGGTTCTTACAAGATTGTCTTTGATTGTTGTGACAACTTGCTTGTATTCGGGAGCCTCCAATTCAGTTGTGGATATGTGCCTCAAACTTGTTGTAAAGGTGTCGGCTTCCACCCCAAAGGTTGTCGATATAGTGGAAGAGTGAATCGATCCCTTTGGGGTGAGGTTCACCGGAGAACAAGGGAGGCCTTTCATGGCGTTGGTGGTTTCAAATCACCCCCTCTCCAAACGTAGACGTACTTCCCCTCAAAGGGAAGGAACTACGGGAAGTCATCCTTGTGTATCCACGCGCTCCACTTTGGCTACTTCTATCCTTTACCACACCTTACTTATATCTTGCTCTTTCTTAGTTAATTGTGGTAGTATGACATATAGGTAAATTCACCTTAGTTGCGTATTTAGATAATTTACCTTTTGTGTCAAACCCTAAATTGAAAAAGAGTAAAATTTGAAGTAGCACCTATTCACCCCCTCTAGGTGCCCATATGATTCTTTCACTAATACAACAAAAATACCAATTGGAAAGATACAATCAAATGAAATAGACAATCAAAAAGGATATGATGAAATAAACATGCTATGGAGGCTATGGTGGAGGGATGGGAGCACCTCCAACTAGCTATGGAGGCATGGGAGCACCTCCAGCTAGATATGAAGGCATGGGTGGGAGGAGTGCTCCTCTGGGTGGCTATGGAGGCATGGGTGTTATGGAAGCACCATCAGTTGCCTATGGAGGAATGGGTGGCTTCATATCACCTAGGGGTGGATTCATCGCATCCATCGTATCTCCCATGCCTACTATGGGTGATGGCTTTTAAGATTCTACGGTTTGTCCCAACACCATGCAAGTTACGAATGATGATGAAGAGCAAGATGGAGATGGTAACCAGAAGGATGTTGATTGATGTGTTCATGTGAAATTTATTTATGTTAAATTTGGTTGTGTCAAATTATCCTTTGTTTTTAAACTATGCCTTGGATTTGAATTATATTATGTTGGTCAAGTGATGATCCTGAATTGGCATTGCATTTTACAGTGTCTGCCGCCTGGTCTAGTGATGCTTGACGCTACAGCATTATAGCACGCATGGACTAGCTGCAGCCTAGCGCGTGCGCTAAAAGCGCCCAACCCGCACCCAATAACTTTTTTAGCGCACGGTAATATAACGCGCCTATTGGAGATGCTCTAATAGGGAGTGTCATATGTATGATAACATAGAAATCTTCATTATTTAATTTGTAGACTCATTTTGCATTGAAAAATATGATATAATGATAACATATTATGTTACTTTATTCGCCTATCTTTCTATTAATTCTTTGCTACATCATCTTGTTTATCTAGATGACATGTATATTACCATCTATACTTCTATTATAAGTAGTCTAAATTTAAAACATGGCCAAGCGAGGCAGCAGTACCAGGCTACCACCAGCCAACTAGGTGTAGCCTCATCCTCCCACTAGGCTCGGGGCTAGTTTGGTTTAGGAATAGTAGTAGTATATCATTGGGGTATCATGCATGTAACATTGGTAAAATGTTGATGTGACACAACAATTAATAGCGAGAGAGGTGCTAGTAGTATTACACTCCTTCCATTTTAGTTTAATATCAAATAGAAAAAATATAATAGTGTATAGTATCATGTTTAGCAACAAAACATTAGTATTAGAGATATCTTGTACTCCCTTCGATCAATATTACTTGTTGCTGAAATGGATGTATTTAACACTAAAATATGTCTAAAAACATTCATTTCTGCGATAATTAATATGGATCGGAGAGAGTATATAAAATTGTGTTGAGATTGTATAAATAATTAAGTATCGTAAGATTATTAAAGAACTAGAATGACACTAAGCAATAGAAACATATGAATCTAGTGGGCAGCCCCTTAGATAACAACAGAAAAGAGGAAGCTCTAATCCATTAAAAACAATACGAAGTCACCTCTTCCACTACAAAATACCCTCCCGTGCCTGGCTTTTTTTGAGATGGCACAAACAAAAAGTACCTAAAAGATAATACTATATCCAGAAGTTGGATATTCTCAACACCATTTTACACGGCAGAGAGTACCATAATTGTGTTGTTAGAACTACCCGTTGATACTTGTCACTATCATCAGACTTATGCCCACAAGCTCATCCTACCAAAATGCTCAATTTGTTTGCGAAACTAGTCTAGGTACATCAAAATTATGTACTCCCTTTGTCGAAAATTAAATAAGTCACATTTGTCTAGACTTACATATATTCACACACTAAAACTAGTATAGATACATAGAATTTAGAAAAATCGTGAGGGTTGTATGTTTGAATCTGATACATCCTATAGTAATACGAGGAAATTTTATCATGCGCATAGAAATGTTCTTTTGTTTGTTGCCAACTTTTTGGCTGGCTATGAACCACATGTTGTGCCCTTCACAAATTTTAGCCAGAAATTTGTGTCAACCCACAATAACAAAAATCCTATGCCAAGGTTTTAGCTACCTAATTTCGGTAGGGCTGTTGTGTGGGCATCACCCCACCCTCTAATCATTATCACACACAATTCTGCACTGGACCCCACACACTCTATTCATTGACCTTTTGGATTTTTAGAATATGGGTAATTATACGTACTATATCTCTAGGTTATATGGTTATCCAGTTAATAAGTTATAGATAAGTCCGTAACTTAGCGGTTCCTTTATACTATTTATTTATTTATTTATTTATGATTTTGTCATTTTTACCTGAGCTACATAGTTTCGAGTTTCGGTATGCAAAAAATCATGCACATACGTACTGTTGCCTCTACATGCAAACATTATTTTGATTTTTTACTTTGTTTAATACGATTTTTGATGGAAATTGGGTTCCGAAGCACCCAAGTTCCCCACTTAATTCCGCTCACCGGACCCCACACACACTCTATTCATTAACCTTTTGTCAAAACCCAAAGCCACACCAAATTGCCATGACTTATGGAGCTCGTTGGCATCTTTACTAAGTGTATCTACGCTACATTGATGAAACAAAGGCCAATGCTCATCTGATTGTGGAAATCGCGGCGTAATGGAGTAGCTCCAAGGTGGAGGTGTGCCAAAGTACATTGTATCCGATCGAGATGTGAAATTCATTAGCCACTTGTGGAAGAATCTCATGACCAAGGTTGGCGTGAAATTAATATTCTCCTCTGCCTCGCTCCCCCAAAGACAAAAACGAGGTGGTGAATCGAATCCTTGAAACTCTTCTCAAGTATTGATAAATAAAAATATAAAAAATTGGGAAGATTGCATCCCACATGAGGAGAGAACCGCGTCAAGCATTGCATACACATGAAGAATCAATTCATGGTTGTCTATGATTTCGGTCCTTTTATGCCCTTGATCTCCTACCACTCCTATTATATGAACGTGTCAACATGGACATCGAACAAGTGCGCCGAATACATGAAGCAACTACATGAAGAAACAAGGGCAACACTCGAGCACAAAGTACAACATCAAGCAACAAGAATGAACAAGCACAAGAAAGAAGTGATGTTCGAAGAAGGTGACCTCGTATGGATACACCTCTGCAAGGATAGGTTACCTCAAGAATGCAACTCCAAGATGAAAACTGAAGGTGGCGGTACCTTCAATGTCCAACAACAACATTTACATCGACATACCAACTTCAAAATACTTGGTGAGCAACACTTTCACTGTGGCATACCTCTCGCCATATTATGGAGATGAAGAGGATTTGGAGTCGATGATGACTCTTTCCCAAGGGGAGAGATATGATGCATCCAACCCTATAGACGATGCTACTCCAACGCCACGAATCCCTCAAGCGTACCCATGACACGTTCTTGAGTCAAGATCCTATAAGGTCAACGCTCCCATAATATTTTGATTTTGGTTCCCCATTGGATGGAATCTACCTAATTCCGATACATTGTGTATCCTCAGGTTCGAACCACAAGATGAGCCTAAACAAGAAGGAGGAGAAGAGATGAACTGTGCCACCCGGTCAACCGATCCAGCCGGGGACCATGAAGGAGTTGTGGACCCGGTGCCCGCACCGGTCCATTGAGCCAGCCATCGACCTGGTCGATCGCCCACCCGGTGCACCAACCCCCGAACCAATGCAACCGTTTGCTATGCCGACTCTATGCTGACCCAAGTATACTGAGGAGAACCGGTAAGGTCCGGTCCCCAGACCGGTGGCGACCGACACGGTCAGTCTGCGAGTCGGTCACACAGACTTACCACCAAAAAATCGCATATATGCTCCCGGAATATTCTCTAATCTTATCCATTCGGCACTATAAATAGGCCCATATCGCTCAGATGTAGGGTTATATATAATTTGAGATTTAATATATGAGTTGTGCTCTCCTCCTAAGTGGGAAACACATACCTCTCTTTGGATTTGTATCTTGGAGTTATACAAGGCCCTTTTATGATCTTGGTCCCTCTTGGTATGTGATTCTTGTAGTGTTTGGTCTCCCATAGAGAAGACACCGGTTGGGGCCACCGGTGTGGGCTGAATTTTGGCCTCCGTCCCTAACTCGGTTGGGAGCCGTTGGCGAAGATGCTCTTATATCCTAAGGGCGGGTGATGTCATGTCTGTCACCAAAATGCTTATATTTGTGTACTGCTATGTAAATTCGTGTCGGTGTCCAATGTCATCATGATTCTTTGTGTCTTTCTTGCCCTTATGTCGGTTTCATCTGGCCTATGAGAAAACTACGTCGATAACGATTATGTTTTTTTAGATGGATAACGATTATGACTGCGATGGACAAAATCATGGTCCCAAAATGCTAGAATTCTGGCAGTGAACGGTGCGAATTGTCTGTCATAGTTTGATTTAGACGAACTTATATATAGTGAACTGAAACAACAGAGCAATTTCTGCTGGTGAATTACTCCACGTGGGGCAGAGTCATCCTATGACCAGAATTAGGATCTTGCTACCATTCCACCATGACATCTGTGTTCACAACTAATCAAGCCTAGACGTAGGAAAGATCCACTCGGACTGACGCTAGTGTTTGCACATTTTAGACATACTAGCAAGCCAACACGCCCAATTAAGTGAACATGTGAAATGTTCTTTTTTGCAGGTAATATGAAATGTTTATTGGGTCGCATAGGAATACACATACTCCACCAGAGTATGTGGATGCGCAATTATAATACTCCTACTTATGTAAAGTTCCTTGGCAAACAAGCACACATGTACAGAGACATAGGACGGTGCGTCCCTTGACCAAAACTCGAATCTGCCTACTCTGCCAATCATCCAGCCGCGTTCACACCTGCTCGAACACTGAACGTTGCCCGCTTTCGAACCCAGGTGCACTCGGGCTGGCATACCCTTTTCGTACGGCCGCATGTAGAGTATTATCAGTGGGCTTTGCACCATCGAACACAATACTTGACAAAGTGCATTTTCAGTTTCGTGTGTCGGACAAGTTGTGTCCCCAATAATTTCTCGTAGTTCATTGCCCGGTTTTATTCCTTTTTTACCCCACAAAGAACATTTCTATGTGGTTCCGATTGCTTCAATTTGCTGGGTAATCCGAAACACTCGTAACAAAGTTACTTTTGAAAAGCACAAATTGCACTATCCCAGTGAAATCACCTATTTCTCCAGCTCCCTCCTCTTATATTGTGCAGGTCTTCAGAAAGACGTTGATAAGGAGATGCTGGATGGGGCGACTGAGCTGATGCGCACGACGGCTTCTGTCTTCTCTTAGGACGCGCCCGCAGGACAAATTGTTGAGAGGCCTTTGCTGATGATCACTGAAGCCTGAAGGAAGCTTTCTTCGGCTCTTTATTCTGTTGTTTTGTGGCCTTGTCGTTGGCCTTTCTCATGATTTGTAGTTGTGAGCTCCTGTCTTTGGACTGTAATAAGTTTGGATAGAATCTTGTAGCATTAGGTTTTCGCTCTGTTAGTCGCTCGATGCCAAGTGTTCTCAGCGGGTTTTCTGATGCTGCATCAACTCGCTTATAGTCTCGCTACCCCTTTCTTTTACTTTTCAGCAAGTCTTGTGGAACTTGGTTATTGCCGTTTAATGCAAATGAAAAGGAGTTGAAGCCCGGTTAGAAAAAAAGTTCCGTGTGTCAAACTAATCCTTTGTGAATTTTGCAAAATTCCAGTAAAACATCCAGTACATCCCAAACATACACTTAACTAAATCTGGAGTAGTATAAAAGCCCATGGTTTAGAAGTTTTAGTATAGACAGGAGGGAGTAACTAAATCTGGACACTGAAATTACCTCCCGTTTTAGTATAAAGCCAATGCGAAGTTTAGAGTTCATACTAAAAACAGTGCTACCATGCAGGACAGGCTTATCTTTTTTTAAAGATTGGCGAATCAAATGATATTTCTGTTCTAATTTTTGCCGCTTCTTCTCCCTCTGAATCAAACTTTTTTTTTGCCATAATGTGTCGTTTCTATTATTACCAAGTAAGGAGATAACTTGAGAAATCTTTGCCATCCAATCTGATTAGAATATCATGAAAGTATAAGTAGCAGATTTTTTTTAGAAATGTTTTATCAATTTATTTTCATTCCATTTGTACCCCTTCCCTGGAAAACTGGAACTTTCGTCAAAATAGTCTCTAGGTTTTAATTGAACTGATTCATAGGATCGCAACAAGTAATTTCTATATTATGATTACACACAAAAAAACAAATCCAAAATAGGGAAGAGAAAAGTCAAGAGGCCTTGAATGACCGGCATAAGGGAAAGGAAGAAAGACAGATGATCCAGCTTGAGATTTTTTTGGCATTATCATAACAAAGAATATACCGCGGGCATAGAGGGGGAGGGGGGTCATAAGCGCCTATACCGTAAAATCAATTTTAGACGGAATCAAAAAGACATATCGGATAGAATCATAACCATAAAATATGGCCCTAAACAAGGCGTTTATCTACCCCTCGCACGATTCTAGAGGCAGCCCTCCTTGAGAGTCGTCTCCTGGCTCCGAGCGCCCTCTCGACCCTTCTCTGGCGACGCCACCACCGGGGACGGGGAAGAGAGGGTTGCTCGGCTTCTTCCTCGTAGTTGTAGATGTAGGAATATGTCTTTGGGCACTCTGCTCGTAGGGTTGGGCTCTCTGCCCGGTAGTCGAGGTGCAACGCAAGATCGAGGAGGCCAGATCTTGTGTCTTCTAGGGCTCGTCCTTCTCGCCCGGTGGCTCCTCAGGCCGGAGTTCGGTGCAGTGGAGGGCGGCAGCATCTCAGTCAATAACAATAGGGCTTCGGGCCCTCTCTTCCTGCTAGGTGAAGCGGCGGTGGCGTTCCCCCGGCCGGCGGTGGTCGCGAGGAGGGGTTGCGCGCTGACGACAAGATCTACGCTGCGGAGAGTGGGTCGGTCGATAGCTCGTACATGCTAGCACTCCAACGCGGTACTAGGCGGTTCTTGTTCCTATTCGGCTCCTGGTGTCCATGGTGGGCTGCCAGAACGAACGAGAGTGAGACGGGCATCTCCTGCAAGCGTCGTTGGCTCCGGTGGTTCAGTATCGCTGTGCTGCTTCTTCTCTCAGCCGGCCGGGGTGGAGAGGAAGAGAAGATGGGCGGAGCGGATTCTGTGCCTTCGAGAAGCCGACCCCTGGTGCTATCAGAATCTGCATCACCGACAGCAGTATCCAAGCACCGACCGAAGTTGGCCGGAGCTATCATCGGCCATGAGCATGGCCCTGCCGCGCCTGAGAAGGTGAGCTCAGGCATCGCATCCCTCCTTGGCTGGAGGGTCTTCTCCGACCACGACGCGGTGTTCATTGCTGCCTCTCCATCAAGTGGCTTCGTCCCCGATGGAGTTGTCAGCGGCCGCGGCTGGTGGTCAAGATCCGGCGAAGAACAAGGACCTGATCACGTTTTTGCGATTTTCTCTAGGGTGTTGACTGTAATTTTGAAGGAATGCTCTGCTGTTTACTTTTTATTGGAGGTCCTTGTAATTGTACACCCACCGTCATAATGCAGATTCCAGGCCCTTCGAGGTCTTTACCATTTCAAAAAAAATGACCCTAATCGAATGCATACATTTGTTTTATACACTATAAGAATAGTGAGAAGAGATATATTTTACATACAAGAGAGGCTATAATTGAAGATACTATTGTGGTTGTAAGTTTGTAACTCGAGCGTGGTGGGATTATGGGACTTGTCTACCATCTACGTGATCCACAGATTCCGTTTGTGATGCGCCCGTTCACACCTGCCACGTGCGCACTTGAGTCACGCAGTGGAAAGTGTAGTGCTCCGACAAGCAACCACCAGATAAGCTTCACGCTCACCGGGAACCTACAAATACCCCCGCGCTCCACGCACACCTCATCACCTCAACCACAGCCAAATCAAGCACACTGACAGACACCTGCACAGCTCAACTCATCACACAGCCCCACACGCGCGTGTTGAGTCACACTCCACCGCATCGACCAGCCACGGCGCAATGGAGCCCAGCGGCACCATCGCCTTCGCCACCGTCAGCGTCACCGGCTTCGGCTTCGACGTCTTCTCCGTCGCCGTCCCGCGATCCGCAGAAAGTGTGACCGCTGCCGGTCTGGCGGAACGCTGCCACACGGACGGCCTGTCCATCAACTACAACGCGCAGTTCGCGGACGAGGACGGCCAGGAGGTGGCCTTCGTGTCCGAGCGCGCCGGCTCGGCGGGCCTGTTCCTGTCCCGGCCGGGGTCGTCGGAGCGCGCCGTCCCGCTGCCGACCGTCGAGGGGAGCCTGTTCCACGACCGCCCCACGGTGAGGAACGGGCGGCTCTACTTCGTCTCCGCGCACGAGAAGCCGGCAGTGCCGTTCAGGAGCTGGGCGGCGGTGTACGCCACGGACCTAAGCAGCAAGGAGACGGTGCGGGTGACGCCCGAGGGCGTCGTGGACATGAGCCCCGCCGTGTCCGCGTCGGGCGAGCTCCTCGCCGTCGCGTCGTACGGCGAGAGGCCGTGGGCGTTCGACTTCCGCGTGCTGGAAACAGAGGTCGCCGTCTTCCGTGCCGCCGATCCCGCCCGCCGCGTCGTCGTCGCCGCGAGGGGCGGGTGGCCGACCTGGCACGGGGAGGGCGCCGTCTTGTTCCACCGCGTCGCGGAGGACGGATGGTGGAGCGTCTTCCGGGTGGACGTCTCGCCGGAGACACTCGAGCCCTCCGGCGCCGAGACGCGAGTGACGCCTCCCGGCGTGCACTGCTTCACCCCCGCCGCCACGGGCGGCCGCTGGATCGCGGTGGCGACGCGGCGGAAGGAGCGCGCGCACCGCCACGTCGAGCTGTTCGACCTCGAGACGGAGCAGTTCACCTCGCTGACCTCGCTCCTCAGCCCGGAGCTGCACCACTACAACCCCTTCTTCTCGCCGTCGGGCGCGCGCCTCGGGTACCACCGCTTCCGCGGCGCGGGCGCGCCGGGCGACTCGCTGATCCCATACCTGCAGCCGGTGCGCAGCCCGGTGAGCTCAGTCCGGATGCTCCGCGTGCACGGCTCCTTCCCGTCCTTCTCCCCCGACGCCAAGCACCTCGCCCTCAACGGCGACTTCTTCAAGGCCCCCGGCCTGACCATCCTCCGGACCGACGGCTCCAAGCGGTGGGTGCTCACCGAGAAGCCCAACCTGTTCTCCACCTCCTGGAGCCCCACGGAGAGCGGGGTCGTCTTCACCTCCATGGGCCCCATCTTCGAGACGCCCAAAGCCACGGTCCGGGTCGCGCGCCTCGAGTTCGACCCGTGCGAGCTCACGGACGACCGCGACGACGTCGACGCGGCGCTCAAGGAGCTCACCCGTCCCGAGGCCGGCAACGACGCGTTCCCGGCGGTGTCGCCGTGCGGGCGGTGGGTCGTGTTCCGGTCGGGCCGCTCGGGCCACAAGAACCTGTACATCGTGGACGCGGCGCGCGGCGAGGACACGATACGGAGGCTCACCGACGGCGAGTGGATCGACACGATGCCGAGCTGGTCGCCGGACGGGAACCTGATCGCGTTCTCCTCCAACCGGCACGACCCTGCCAATGCCGCCGTGTTCAGCATCTACCTGGTGCGGCCGGACGGGACGGGCCTGCGGCGCGTGCACGTGGCCGGGCCGCCCGGGAGCCCGGAGGCGGACAAGGAGCGGATCAACCACGTGTGCTTCAGCCCGGACTGCCAGTGGCTGCTCTTCACCTCCAACCTCGGCGCCGTCAATGCCGAGCCCATCTCCGGCCCGAACCAGTTCCAGCCGTACGGGGACCTGTACCTGTGCCGGCTCGACGGGTCCAGTTTGGTAAGGCTCACCTGCAACCCCTACGAGAACGGCACGCCTGCGTGGGGCCCGTCGCTGGGCGTGGAGTCTCTGTCGCTGGGCCCTCCCGCCGCGGATGATTCGCTTGGCGAATTCGACGAGCCGCTGTGGCTTACCTGCGACGTCTGAGGCAGTGATGGTGATTGGTGCATGGCGATTTTCCGGTTGCTTCGGTTGATTATAATGGTGCGAATAACCTGATTGTTGCTGGGGGCAATAGGATGTTGCTGAACCTGGAGTACTCATGGTGTTGGAGACGTTTTATATTGTTGCTGAATAAAACACTAAAAGTGTGTCTTTGTGTGTACTAATTCACTATCTATTAGTACCTCTGTTCCATGATATAAGTCTTTCTAGCAATCTGTTTTAGTTTTTTAAAAAGCCTTATATTATGGAACAGAGGAAGTATCAGCTAAAGTTCAATAAGTTCAGCGTTAGTAACATGGTTGGAAGTATTTCCTTCTCCCCGAGAATTGATGCAGATTGGTTTTTTCTTCTGAAATGGATGTACTTCCTCTTTCTCAAGTCAAGTTGACGATAGAATAGTACAAATACAAATGTAGAAGTGTGTGCCTTCCTGCCCCGAGCATCGAGGGAAACCCTAGATCGGACTTCGGATGGCGATGGCACCACGATGTAGCTCCCTTCTTGAAGGCGCTTATCTGGGTTGCTCGCGCAGTCCAAGAAACGACATATGAATTTGAAGTTGGCCGCAGCACGCTATCGTGGGTCTCTGGAATGAAATGTACACTGTGCTCGGAGCTTCCTTGGTGGCATCTTCTTCTGGTCCGGCTAGACCATGTTGTTCACTCGCCGACTCTTTTAGGTGCTTATGAGTGTGTTGTATGTCGATCTGTGTTTTATAAGAGTCAAAGTCGTTCTTCAGAGGTCTCCTTCGGGCTCGACGTGGTCCTAGAGCCCCGTATTCCGCTCCCATTCATGGTGGGTGACGGTGCAAGGCGGCTCTTCGTTCTCAGTTGTAATGGATTGGCGTTGTAAACTGTGCGGTGTTGAAGCCATGATTGGCCTTGTATCATCCATCTAGGACTTCCTTCTGTATTATCAATACACAATTCAGAGTGTATTCTAGAAAAAGAAATATATAAGTTAAATTTCCACTAAGCAATATTTTATCTTTCTATACTACTTATAAAAGAGAAAACATTTTCTTCTCTAAACACAACACTATAACACACACAGCCTGAATACCACCACACGATAGACCCACCAAAAGCAATCTGACAGCTAGCAATAACCTAATCGGTGGTGTGGTGTGTATTTAGTGATTAACATTGATGGATGCACTTCACCAGCAGAGAAATCTAGGTCCATGTACCGCATCAGCTGGCCATACACCCCTCCCGTTGCGGAAATTTTTACTTGCAAAAAATATACCTTTGCAAAATCGATTGTCAAAACTACCCTGACGGGATGTGCAAAAGGTAAAACGTGGCGCCTCCCCGCCACCGGACCTGGCGGAGCACAGATCCCGCCACGGCGACCAGCATAAGGCCCCTCCCGCCTCTAGGAATGATGAAAAGAGGTTGGCCACATGGACACACATGCTAGTGTGTGTGAGCTGCTTGTGTACGTGGTTGCTGCCTTCGGATAGAATCAAGTGAATACTTGATCTTTTCTCATATTATTACTATCTACTTCTACCTGTTATAGCATCCCAATTGTCTAACAATTGTAATGCTACTTGCATATCCTATTTATTGCTACTTTCTACATGTCATTCATTGCATCATTATTATATCATGCTCATGTGACCATGTCACCTTGCATTTGAGCATCATATAAAACCTATATTTATTTGGTTCTTATCCCATATGCATTATGTATTGGGGTCCAGTACAGAAAACAAAAAAATCCTATGTCAATCGCCCTAATTCCCAAGATCTATCTATTAGTAATGCAGTAACGGCCGAGAGGTTTCAGATACATACCCTTGTAGTCCAAAAGCGGTTAACGTTTCGAGGGGGACGTGGTTAAAGTAGTCGTGCTCGTAGCTGACCTCAAGGTCACGAAGCTCCTCGCAGGTCACCCCTTGTTCCATCACCGTGCAACAGTCCGGCTCACGACATCCAAAGTGCCCCAAGTGTGACACCTCGTGGCTTCGTACACATACGGTGTACGATGAGACCTTCGTCTCCCTGATCCCGCCGAGAGTACGATAGTAGATATCTGGCTTGGAATCACTGCAGCGCAACGGCATGCTGCAGGTGCATCGTCTTTTGCGCGAATAGTCCTGGCCCGTGCCAACGCGTGGAGACAAAGAGAGAGAGAGAGAGAGAGAGAGAGAGAGAGAGAGAGAGAGAGAGAGAGAGAGAGAGAGAGAGAGAGAGAGAGAGATTGGAGGCACATAGAGGAGGAGGAGGGATACCAACTCATGGGATTCTATTGTGTCAATTATGTGTTTCTCCTCCTCCAAGGGGGGCCTTTATATAGGGGAAGGGGGCACCCTTAACCCCCCACCAAAGAAACCCTAAGGCGGCCAAGGGGGGCTAGGGGAGGTGGACAAGGGAGGGAGGGGGCTGCCCTAGGGCGCCCCAAACCCTAACCCTAGCCGGCGGCCAAGGGGGGGCAGCCCTAGGCGCATGGGCCCTTCTCCTCTCTTGGTTTTTCCCTCATGGGCCCTTTTCCCTAGGAAGTTTGGCACATTAGTGGAATACCCTTACAAATATGATTTTAATATTATATTTAATATTAATTACATTAATTAATATGTAAATACATATTACAAAATCCGATTTGACCCAAAACACCTTTCGATTCTCCTTCGATTTCCTCCGAACAACTTCGGAACTTCTCAGAACAATTCCGGTTCTCTCATGGAACTTTTTCGGTTTCCCTTCTTTCTTTGAACAACTTCGGATATCTATCCGTGGAACAAGTTCGGCTTTCTACTTCTCTACTATTATTCCAACTTATGGATCATCTCTAGCTCATCGTTTGGTATCACTATACCTTGTTCAATCTCGTTATTGACAAGTACTGTTTCACTTGTTACCGTGACCTAGTCACATGTTATTGACAAGGTGTATTACATCCCCGTGACCTAGTGTAACACCCTCAGAATCGGCCCTATGCAAGTTTTAGCGAAATTCGCCAAACCCGCATAGAAACGATTCAAAGGTGCCCACCAGGCACTTTCGTGCGGGTGGAAAACGAAGTAATAACATTACACAACAGTCCTCGATGGGACCCACAGAACAGATATATATATACAACAGCGACTCAATGAGTCAAGAATACAGATATAACATACAAAGATCCAAATCACCTTGAAAATGATAGAGCGTCCGACTACGGACAAGATGCAAATGGGGCTAAGAGCCCTGAAGAATAACCAATGGCGTCCATAACCCTGCCCAGGCCAAGCCGGAAGGGTAACCCTGCTAACGGCGTCGATCTCAAAACCTGCTTAAACAAAAGGGGTGCCGACAAAGGGCAAAGGAAAAAGAGGAGCGTCAGTACTGAGGCCAGTACACGGCGAGACTAGAATTCGGCGGTCCTCGCCTACATAGGTATGGTGGACTGAAGCGGCAGCGGCAGCACGCACTAAACAACCTATAGAGACTCGATGCAACAGGCGGCTAACAGAGAGGGGTAAGGAAGAGCTATTCGGATCCATCCTGAATCTTACACCAAACAATCCCATCCTAGTATTTCCCCCTCGAGACCAATCGAGGAAGTCCACCGAGGAACTCACACAGTTGGCAGTTTTATTTATTCAGTTATCGTTGCAGCAATTACTAGTCAGGTATAGGTAATCATCCTGGTAAAATAAGCAGTGGGCCGTTTTAGTTAACCATTCTGTTGTAGTTGCGACACTTACTAGTCAGATACAATTAGCATGAGATATCCCCAAAACCCAGCAGTTGTTGGTACTTTTATTTCGCCATTCCGTTGTAGTGAAGCTGATTACTAGTCATATCGGATACAAGTCATATTATAACAGTAAACTTTAGTTATAGTTGTCTATGATCAAGCACTGTGCTCCAAGTCGTCCATAACCGCGGACACGGCTTCTCGAAAAGATTAAACCCTGCAGGGGTGCACCAAAGTATCCACACGCACTTCGACCCTTTTTGCCAGATCAATTAACATACACCCATCGGTATGTCGGCGGGGCCTAAGTCATGACGTTTCCCAGACCCAAAGCAAGCACGGGGGGCCACCCCACTAAGTACACCCGCAACAAAGTCGGCCGGTCTCCGAGACGGACTCAGGGTTTGCGACAGTGGCTGTAAACGACAGCGAATCCCAAAACTGGGACTGTCGATACCGCGAAAACACTCCGCTTCCAAAACAGTACAGCGTGCTCCTCACACAATCGTAAATAAAGCAGTAAGCATGGCATAAGTACAGGATAGTAATAAAGCCCCAAACTACTTGTGGCCCCCAGTACAGTACTTTGAAATCAGGTAATAAATCGATGGGGGGCCCATATCTCCCCACATGTGGTTAGCGCGCTCGATCTCGGAACAGGTGTCAAGAACTCGGGGTCCTACGGGACACAAGTGGACGGGCAACAACCAAATAACATCTATTGCCCACCTGTGCCTCTGCTTACCTACTTCAATTTTAGTTGTTAAACAGTAATTAAAGTGAACAATAATTAAAGCCATGATCATCTCCAACATTAGACACGCGGCAATTCTCCAACAACTGTGGTACTTGACGACACGCAACAACACTTGAGCAAGCGACTACGACGCGCGGGTCCAATTATCTACCAAACAACAGGTAATAGGATGTGTCCAAGGTAATAGACGGCTGCAAGGGATTTCACGGGTACGGCAACTAGAGCATCGCAACACAGATAGCAATAGATCAACAGGAGGGAATAAATACTATAAAAGTAAGATAGGTAGAAAGGGGGAGATGCTCGCCTGAAAACATTGCCGAAGGTTCATCCGAAGATCGGGTAGACACTCGCATCACTCAACGGCCTAGTCCGCGAAGAAGCAAAACACTAGAAGAAACACCGAATGCAATATTTAATACAACGGCAGAAGATCGGGCATGATGCATGTATGATGTATGACATGGCAAAGATGCGATGCAATTAGGCAATATTAAGTGGAACCGGGGTCCCGACAATTAATTAATAGGTTCAAGTTGTTTAGCTACCCGCAATTTAAATGTTGCCTTAACATGGCGAGATAAGATACCGGTTCGCTACACAAATTTTAAATGAGGCCAATATAAGGCTAGATTTGCCCGCATATGGGCCCCATATTTAATTATATGATGAATCGGCATAAGGCCCCCAGACCACACAAAAATGCATGCATGAACAATTAATATGCGACAAGTTGTATTATATTATAAAATAGGGTTTCGGGAAGGGGTCACACATTAGGGGGTCTCGACGAACTTGGGGTTCCGAGGTTCGGGGTCGGCCTCAGGGTTCAGGGTTCGACGGGATCGGTCTCAGACAACGGAGGTCGATCTTGACGCATCCGAGAAGACGAACTTGGGTGGATCGGGTACCGGGGGTCTTGGGATCCGTGAAGTAGACCTTGTCGCACGGTGTCCGCGAAGCAGTTCTTGTCGTTCTGTGCGAATCTTGTCGTCACGAAGATCTTGTTGGGTCGTCGTATCGGTTCGGTGACCTTGGCATCCGGGCTCTCGGCGAACTTGGCGTGTCGGGTTCGGTCTCGGGATCGGGGCTGTGGATCCATGATCGGGGGTCTTCGGACGCCGGGAACAAGCTTCGGAATCCGTGAGGCGATGTTGGCGCTCGATGTCCGTGAGGGAGTCCTTGGAGTCCAGGATGGAGATCTTGTCGGTGGTCTTGGCGTTCAAAACTTGGGATGCTACGTCGTCGAATTGGACTTGAGTCGCATCCGGGAAGCAAAGGGGAACATCACCACGAGAAGCGACCATACGGATACGAGCACCTTAGACTATCTGATCTGCGGCAGATGCACATCCTGCCAAAGAGGAAGAAGGACCAGAGTTGGAACTCCCGGTGCTGACCAGAAGAGGCCGACACGGGGCGACGGGGTGGGTCCCGCGGGGAAGGTGGGTCCAGGCGGGGCCGGCTGCTGCGCGCGGAAAGGGGAGGCGGGGGGCTCGGGGAGCGAGCTCGCGGGCGCGGGCACGACCGCAGGCGCACGGCGAGAAGCGGGCGACGGCCGGCGGCAACTGGTGGCGGGGACCGAGCAGCGGGGCGGAGAGGAACGGTGGAGGGAGGCGGCGAGCTCGGCGCCAGAGCAGAGGCGGGCGGGGGAGCTCGACGGGGGCGCCGGGCGCGGGACCGCAGGCTGCGCGGCGGCGCCGGGAAGAGGAGGGCTCGGCCGACGCTGCTCGGGGGGGGGGGGGCGGTGGACGAAGAGGAGAGGGCGGCGGGGACGTGCCGGCGCAGAGGGAGGCCGGCGGCGAACGGCGGTGGGGGAGGAGGGGTCTGGCGGCGCGGGGCCCGGCGCGGGATGGCGGCGGTCGCGGGAGGAGGCTGAGGGCGCCGGTGACGAAGAGGAGAAGACGCAGTGAGGGAGAGAGGACGCGAGGGAGGAGGTGGGTCGCGCGGTTGGTTGGAGCGGGGCACGCGTGGGGGACGCGTCGGGGCCTGGGGCGCGTGGGTCTGTGGGTGGGGCCAGGGACCGGTGGGGCCGGGGTGGCAGCGTGTTAGGTAGGGTGGGTGGCAGTTTGGGGCTGGGGGAGTGGGAGGTGAGGTGGCAGAAGATGAGTGGAGGGGGGAATGGCCAAGGCTGATGTGGCGAGAGCCGATTGGAGGGAGTGATGTGGCTGGGGACTAGGTAGGATTTGGATAGGTAGGAAAAGATTTAGGCGGTCCGAATTTGGGACTAGATATTTATTTTCGGTTTTCTTTACACATTATTTTAAAGAGCCTTTGTAAATCATTTAGTCAAAACAAAATATCTGGACAACTGAAGTTTGTTTTGGAATTAGGCCGGGGGTGTTTGTAAAAACAAAATAGACCTTTGTAAAATAGTTTTTATCAAACGGATGCATGATGATGTCATGATGATGCAATGCACAAAATCAACGCGATTTTCTAGTAGCGGTTTTGCGGGATGCCACACCTAGTCACATGTTGCAACATTATGGATGTAATCTTACCAAGTCGTAAACGTATCTTACCCGTCACTGGGTGAACAAATCCCGGTCTTGATGCATAGGCCTCAACCCGTTCCTCTGGATATCCAACATACACCTTTATAATCACCATTTCACTGAGTGACGTTTGATGTAGTTAAAGAAACCCCGGGAAATAGTGATTAATATGATATCACAGTCTAGGAGAAGGAGACTATGTTTCTGACTATTGCAATAATGAACCTCGTGACTTGATCATGTCGCAATCTTGGAGGAAATGTGCATCACATCATTCACCAATGATATGACTTTGTTGTTAGCTGCACTATCACCCATGATCAGGAAACCTTGATCATCTGCTGTCCAACGAACTAGTATGAATAGAGACTACTAGGGACTTTTGTTTCATATCGCACATGTATCAATGTTTTTACTTGATACAGTTATAGCACAATATGAAACGATTACGAACTTATTGGGATATGACAATAATAAACCCTTTTATTATTTGCCACTAGGGCATATTCCCTTTAGTCTCCCACTTTTGCACTAGAGTCCAAATAATCTATCTTGCATTTACTAATCATAAACGATATCTCATATGCGTTTATTGATCATACACGCCCATGGGAAACATCATGTCTTTGTTCTATTTTACTAGATCAGTATGTCATTACAAATCATTAATGTCTTCCTAATTTTGACATTCTCTCCATTATCTAATAATGGGTTGAAGTATTCGTTTGGCGACAGAGTGAGACTTTGTTTCTATTGTTCATAATAATGGTCGTTGAGTCAATTTAACTTTTACTATTGTCATGTAAACTCCATAAACACACTTAGCAGAAGTCGAACTTCTTCAGCCAAAGTATACTTTTATCTTTATGTAGATCCTAGTGCATAACATGCAACTATGTGCCTAACTTTGCTTCTTGCCATTTAAGAACAATCTTAACTCTGGTTTAGTGATTAACTCATAAATCACCTCAAGACATATTCTTCCAACCAGATCCATGGGTCATATTACGTCAAGTATACAATATGGTTATATGGAAGAACCTATGACTGAGGGCATAGGAGATGCAATACATCTCTTGATTTCTCTTAACCATAGTTGTAATACTGAGACAAACTCAATGTTTCATACTAGTAAGAACTTATTTCTTATCTTGTTCCATTCTGAACTACTTAAGAATCTTATCTAGGACATTCTGAACATATTTTAGAATCATGTCCAGAAAACATCCGACAATAATGTTTATTAAACTTTCCCATCTATCTCAATAGATTCCATTCTTTAATAACTTGTTCAAATTCATCCATATTTACTAACTTAAATATTATTAATACCAATCACATCATTCATATATGCCGTCCACATATTTTAGGATGATGACACGCTCCCACTCAATATGGCATTCATATATGAGATCGAGGGATTTCACTTAGCTCCCACTCAAAATATGTCTCTTACATATTATGATTTAGACAAGCTGCTTAGCTCCCACTCAAAATATGTCTCTTACATATTAAGATTTAACCAAGCTAATAATGACCCACTAACATGTAAGTCCTCTCAATCATCTTGTACATTCCATTTTTTTTATCATCATCAAATTGAGAATTCCATCCACGAGTTCCCAATATCCATATATTGCTGGTGTAAATCCAATAGATTCAAGCATTGCTATATTTGTATTCAACTACTTGAATTTGTCCAAACACACTTTGTGACAAATCGGGCTTTATGTCTTCCATTAAGTTTCATTTATTTCTTATGACTTTGCATTCATTTAGAAATGTCAAGTAAAGATCTTTACTTAATAAGATCAAGTAACATATTACTTATCAATCTTAAATGTAACTTAATATAGTATTTTATGACTCCTAGTTCTCACATTTAGGTCCATCACGCTTCTTGGTAGTTGATAGGCATGTCTTGTTCAAAACACGACAAGTGAATCAATAATATAATTCTACAAACTTGCAGAATATATATTCTTGAATCCTACTTTCTTTAGTAAAAGTATTTGCTGAAACTTTATGATCATTATCATTAGTTTCTCCTCTATTTGTAGAGTTTGGTTTCACGAAGCAATTTTCACCGCGCCACTCAACAATCAGGAGGTAAGGTCAAATACCTTGTTTTTGATCTTTTACTTTCGTCCACATGTATCTTCATAAAGACACATCAGACCTTAGGACAACAACAACAGGTTTGCCCTTTGTGGAATATGTATTCGTAGTTTTCTAAGAATACACTACAAAGACTTGTTTATTCTCCACGATTTCGAATCATCGAAACCTCTAGAAATGAGTGTTCGCCAAACGAGGCATGGTTTATTAGATGTACCTATGTATTTCAAATGAGTGTTCGCTCATTTCTATCTTTTACTCTAAATGATAACAATAACCCTGATAAGAGATAATTTCAGACCATATGTATCTAATACAAAATGATTATGATATTTAGACATATCAACACCTTGAATTTGTCCAATTATCACAGTTTGTGAAATACCTTTCACAAGTACCTTTGTGCCAATACTTAACTTAAATACTTTAGTCATATTGATCAAATCAAAGAGACTTTGTATTCTTGTTAATTTCATATCCCACTTTGTTTTGAACTTATTTGAACAATTCAAATCGTTTCAGAAACTTTTGTCTCATTAAGTAAATACACATATTTACTCAAGGCCAAAATGAAAAAATGATTTCCACTATTTGTTGAAAATACGATACACCACTATGTATAAAATTTAACATTTCTTCGCATATCACCGTTTTACCAGAATGCGGAGTTTTAGTCACTTCACCAAACGAGGCATGGTTTTGGAAAGCCACTTGATCAAATATCTAAGACCTCAATCTTCATTTAGAATGAAATACATGCAATAACTATCATCACTAAACAATAGTGTTATTTTATTATTAACCTTTGGATATCTTCTAGCATTCTAATCCTTTATAAATCCTTAACCTATTACTCCCTCCGGTCCATTTTATTAGGCACACACGCAGTTTAAGAACAACTTTAAACATTATTTTTAGTCAATAAATTTTGTATAATATATCACAAAAAATATGCCATTGAATTCATTTTGAAAATAAGTTTCTAATGGTATATTTTTTGAGACACATATCGTATATTTTATTGGTCAAAATTGATAGTCAAACATTTTCTTAAACTATGTGCGTGCCTAATAAACCAGATCGGAGGGAGTATCATTAACATAGTGATGAATAACTCATTTATAATCATAATGTGGCTATAAAGGTATTATTCATAAGAACAGTTCAACTGGATTGTAACTTATTGATATGAATAATCGTATTGCCAAAAGCAAGACACATAAACAAGAATTATTAAATTATATTCAAGTCCACTAATCCAAATGATAAACTTTAAGGAAAGGAGTGATGTCGTCCATCAACTAGTTTGCTTGCCGTCATTAAGCCACATTGCCTCAATTCCAGCAATTCTCAAGCAGACCATCCTATTTACAAAAACGGACACGTATCCAATACTTTGTAAACTGAAACGAGTTTTGCAAGAATCACATTTATATATTTTGTATATTTGACATATACCCTTTTCATCCATGATCTCCATTACAATCAAGCCCTTCTAAGAGTTCTCAACTCTAATGCCAGATTTCTATGTGATTCTTCAAATATTCTGTTTCCATCCATCATGGAGAAAAACTCATCCAACGACTCATACTTTATGTGCCTACTTTTGCAGAATACAAAATTGTAGTTGAAAGAACATGTGGGCTCCCCATGTGTGGTTTTGGTAATTAATGACAATCTTTATGGACTAATGTGTGTATTAAGTTATACTTGTAGGATTTGTCCATTGACATCGCTTGGAGCATGTGTTGGCTTCAAGGTGGATGAAATGAGAATAAGATGTGATGTCCAAGCTCATAATGCGCCATATATAGAAGATCTCATGGTTGATGCTTGCCATCCTCGGTGATCATGGATCGATGATGAGGAATCAAGAAAGGCGTTCCATCTTGAGAAGGGCAAGATCGTCTACATCAAGCTCAAGTGGAATGCTCAAGGCAAAGGTGTAATCTTGATAGGTTTCCCCTTTTTCCGGTCTCATATTGTTAGTAAGAGACCGGGTTTAGGATAGATAGCCGTACTATCAAGAGGGGATCTCGAATGAGTAACTCGTTCAGTTCGTTCGAAGAGAGCTCAAACCTTTGCATATTTGCATCATCATATTTGGTTGTTATTTGGTCTTATCCATGTGAGGATATAGAGCTTGTGGTAATCTCCATAACAAGCTCTTGTTCATCAAAATCGGATCTTCCGTTTGTATCTTGTTGCGATTTTGATCTTGGCGGCTTTTTGGTTTCTCACCAAGTGAGGTATCTCACATTATTATACATGATAAATTCTCACTTGGTGATAACCAATATTTTCACCTTTCATAGGGTAGCTCATATCGTCCTTTTTCCAACGCAATTGGAATCGGGTCGATCGGAGTTACCAATCAAAAGTTATAGAGGTTTGAATTTTCCTAGGTACCAAAATGCGGCAGTACCGCATTTTAGTACCTAGCGCGGCGGTAGGTTTTGGCAAGTTGCCAAATTCCACTGCCCTCCTAGGTACCAAAATGCGGTATACGGCAGAAGGTTTTTGACAAGTTTCCAAAAGCCACTGCCGGGCTAGGTACCAAAAAGCGGTAGTACCGCATTTTAGTACCTAGCGCGGCAGAAGTTTTTTGACTTCGTCATTTGGATCTATACTCCCTTGATGGACTATGATGTTTCTTTGCATGATCTTGTAGAGTTTTTTGTCTTCTTCGAAACGAGCCCAAGATCATCGAAATCGGAGTCCGGATGCAAAAGTTATGGTTGTTTTCGTTCTGTGATGACCGGTAGTACCGGACCAGGATCCGGTAGTACCGGGGTCCGGTAGTACCTCATTTTGGTACAGGGGAGCACAGAGAAAAATGCGTTTGGCGCCTCAGGAACCCCAGGGAATGTTCGGTAGTGCCGGGAAAGTCCAGTAGTACCGGGAAAAAGTCCGGTAGTACCGGGAATCGCGTTTTTAGGCTGCAACAGTTGGATTTTGGAGGGACCTATATAAGGGGCCTTCTTCCCCAATGGTTCCTTAACCATTCTTGCAAGTTTTCTCCTCCATTGTTGACCTTCTTGAGCTTGCTTTCTCTCAATCCCTCTGATGATTCTTGCATATTCTTGAGGGATTTGAAAGAGGAGATCTAGATCTACAATCTCACCAATCAATCTCTCCTCTAAGTGAGGGAAACATATTGGGATCTAGATCTTGGAGTCTTTTGTGGATTTCCTCCATTGTTCTTCCTCTCTTATTCCCCCATAAGCTTTTGTATCTTTGGTGGAATTTGTAAGAGAAGGATTTGAACACCTTTGTGGTGTTCTTGCCATTTTCATTTGGTGCATCGGTTTGTGTTCTCCTCGGAGGATTTGGTTTGAGTTACTCATTGGAGCTTGTCCCTCTTGGGTTCTTGGAACCCTAGACGGTTTTGTGGCCTTGGTGGCATTGTGGCCTTGGTGGCGTTTGTTGGGAGCCTCCAATTAAGTTGTGGAGAAGTTCCCCAACCTTGTGAGAGGTTCCGGTTGCCACCGACAAGTGCACCGATAGTGGAAGTGTGGATCGATCCCGTTGGGGTGAGATTCACTGGAGAATAAGGGAGGCCTTTTGTGGTGTTGGTGGTTTGATACCACCCCCTCTCCAAACGATACGTACTCCATGTTGGGAGGAACTCAATAAAATATCGTTGTCCCCGCGTGCCTCGGTTATCTATATACCCGAGCTCTTTACTTATGCACTTTACATTGTGATAGCCTTCGTGCTTGAAGTAATATATATCTTGCTATCACTTTGTTGCTTGTATTGCTTATCATAAGTTGTTGGTGCACATAGGTGAACCTTAGTTGTTTCTAGGTTGTGCTTAACAAAGTAAACACTAGTTTTATTCCGCCTTTTGTGGCATCCCGCAAAAACCACTACTAGAAAATCGCGTTGTTTTTGTGCATTGCATCATCATCATCATGCATTTGATTGTCTGAAACTATTTTCAATAAGCCTATTTTTGTTTTCTAAACATACCCTTCTCTTATTTCAAAATAAGTCTCATAATTATCTGTTAAATTAATTGCCTAAAAATTATTTGTTAAAAAGATTTAAAACAAAGCAACACCATAAACATTTTACAAATAGTAAAACCCAAACCTAGACCAAACCTTTTATACCTAAAACTAGTCTACCCACCTATCCTAGCCTGCCACCTCACCCTCCCTCCACCTCACCACACCCACCGCCACCTCACCAATCCACAGCCCCCACCTACACCCCTCTCTCTCTCACCTAGCCCTCACCTACCCCCTCTCCCTGCCAGCTCGGACCCACCCCTGGACCCTCACCCACCCCCTCTCTCACCCCCAACCGACCCAACACCCCCGGCCACACAACCCACACACACGCCACCCTGCCCCCCCACGCGGTCAAACACCCTCACCCCAGCCTGACCGCGGGCCCGCTCCCCTCTGGTCCCACCACTCACACGCTCCGACCCCACTCCCCACCTACTCTCTCTCCCCCCGACTCGTCTCTCCCACGCGTCCGCCTCCTCCTTCCTCCCCGACGCGCCGCCGCCTGCCCTCCCGCCGCCGGCGAGCCCGCCTCCTGCCGCCCTCGCGCCGACCTCTCCCCTCGCTCGCACCCCTCCAGGCTCGCCCGCCGTCGCCTCGACCACCCCCTCCCCTCGTCGTGCGAGCGCCTCCCCGCAGCACCGCCGGCCCCGTCGTGCTCCACCCGCCTCCGGCCCTCCTCGCCTCCGCGCTCGCCGGCGACCGCCTCCGCGCCCGCCGCTCGCTCCTGCGGCCCTCCTCTCCAGCGCCTCCGCCGCCAGGCCATCTCCCTCCTCTCCCCCGCGCCTCCCCGCCTCTCCGCACGTCGGCCCTCTGCTGGCGCCGCCTCCGGCCACCGCGGGCCACCTCCCTTCGCCGGAGCCGGTCCCGCCTCCAGGGCTCCTCCCGGCCGCCCTTCCTCCACCTCAAGCCCGAGCTCGGCCACTGCTACCGTTGCCGCCATCTCTCTCCCGTGGCCTCCTCCGCCGACCGCGCCCTTGGCCTCGCCGGTCCCGCGCCGACCCTGCCTCTGGCCGGCCCCGCCGCAAGCCGCTCTCGCCGACCTCGTCCACCTCCGGCGGCGCTCCCTCATCCAGTCGCTGCTTTTGCGTGCCCGTCCGCCGGCACCTCCTCTGCTGCAAGGTCGTTGCCCGAAGCCCGAGGCGTGCCGCCGCCCCACCCCTCGCCAGCGACCGCCGTGCGCGCCCTCGTCGCCCTCGCCAAGCTCGGCCACCGCATGTGCTTGTCCTCGCGTCGGCCGTTGTGCCGCCCTCTGCAATCATGGAGCCGTCGCTGGATTTGTTTGTGAGCTTGTGGACGCCGCGCCGGTGCCGAACCAAGTCCATCGCAAGCGACCGAAGAAGGAGATGCCACTGAGATCAGAGGTCTCTGTACCGCATCGCCTTGGTCTTCGACAAGGATCCGACAAGATCGCCTACATGGATGTCAAGTTCCCCTTCACGAACCCGAACCCTCGGAACCGCCAAGTTCGCCAAGACCCGTTCCCGGATTCCGATTGTCGAGCCCGAACCCATGGAACCCCAAAACCTCCCCAAGATCTACGCCGCGGAACAACAAGGCCTTCGGGGTGGAACCGACAAGATCTACCGCCTAGCGCCAAGCTCTTCTCCATGGGACGCCAAGACACCCGTCGAACCCCGAAGACCGAACCCTGTGGACCGACATGATCTTCTTCACGGATAAGACAAGTACTCCCTCGAGGATGCCAAGTTCTTCACCCCGAAT
Organism: Avena sativa; assembly: GCA_916181665.1. Taxonomy (NCBI): domain Eukaryota; kingdom Viridiplantae; phylum Streptophyta; class Magnoliopsida; order Poales; family Poaceae; genus Avena; species Avena sativa. The sequence continues at coordinate 387,515,030 of OV702284.1, forward strand.
GCCAAGACCGACTTGATGGCGCGGACCCGATAAGATCTTCGCAACGACAAGATCGACACCGACCAGGGCGAGTCCGATGCGCCCCGACGCCGAACCAAGTCCTGCTTCCCGGATGCGACAAGACCTACCTCCGTTATCCGAGACCGAGCCCGTCGAACCCTGAACCCTGAGACCGGACCCCAAACCCCGAACCCCAAGATCGTCGAACCCTAATGTGTGACCCCTTTCTCGAGCCCTATTTTATAAATGTAATATCAAATTGTTGCATCTTAAATGTTCATGCATGCATATTGTCATGTGGTTTGGGGGCCTTATGCCGATTCACCATATAATTAAATATGGGGCCCATATGCGGACAAATCTAGTCTCATATTGGCCTCATTTAAATTTGTGTAGTGAACCGGTGCTATCTTTTGTCTTGATAATGCAACATTTAATTTGCGGGGTAGTTAAACAACTTGAACCGTTTAACTAAATGTCGGGACCCCGGTTCCGCTTAATATTGCCTAATCGCATCGCATCTTTGCCATGTCATACATCATACATGCATCATGCCCGATCTTTTGTCGTAGTATTAAATAGTGCATCTGGTGTTTATTCTAGTGTTTTGCTTCTTCGCGGATAAGGCCGTTGAGTTGATGCGAGTGCCGACCCGATCTTCGGTTGAACCTTCGGCAATGTTTTCAGGCGAGCATCTCCCCCTTTCTACCTATCTTACTTTTATAGTATTTATTACCTCCTGTTGATCTATTGCTATCTGTGTTGCGATGCTCTAGCTTTCGTACCCGTGATATCCCTTGCAGCCTTATATTGCCTTGGACACATCCTATTACCCGTTGTTTGGTAGATAGTTGGACTCGCGCGTCGTAGTCGCTTGCTCAAGTGTTGTTGCGTGTCGTCAAGTACCACAGTTGTTGGAGTATTGCCGCATGTCTAATGTTGGAGATGATCATGGCTTTAGTTATTGTTTATTTCAATTATTGGTTAATAACTAAAATTGAAGTAGGTAAGCAGAGGCACATGTGGGCAATAGATGTTATTTGGTTGTTAACCGTCCACTTGTGTCCCGTAGGACCCCGAGTTCTTGACACATGTTCCGAGATCGAGCGCGCTAACCACATGTGGGGAGATATGGGCCCCCCATCGATTTAGTACCTGATTTCAAAGTACTGTACTGGGGGCCACAAGTAGTTTGGGGCTTTATTACTATCCTGTACTTATGCCATGCTTTACTGCTTTATTTACGATTGTGCGATGGATAGCACCTGTACTGTTTTGGAAGCGGAGTGTTTTCGCGGTATCGACAGGCCCAGTTTTGGGATCCCCTGTCGTTTACAGCCACTGTCGCAAACCCTGAGTCCGTCTCGGAGACCGGTCGACTTTGTTGCGGGTGTACTTAGTGGGGTGGCCCCCCGTGCTTGCTTTGGGTCTGGGAAACGTCATGACTTAGGCCCCGCCGACATACCGATGGGTGTATGTTAATTGATCTGGCAAAAAGGGTCGAAGTGCGTGTGGATACTTTGGTGCACCCCTGCAGGGTTTAATCTTTTCGAGAAGCCGTGTCCGCGGTTATGGACGACTTGGAGCACAGTGCTTGATCATAGACAACTATAACTAAAGTTTACTGTTATAAATTGACTTGTAGCCGATATGACTAGTAATCAGCTTCACTACAACGGAATGGCTAAATATAAGTACCAACAACTGCTGGGTTTGGATATCTCATGTTAATTGTATTTGACTAGTAAGTGTCGCAATTACAACGGAATGGTTAACTAAAACGGCCCACTGTTTATTTTATCAGGACGATTATCTACACCTGACTAGTAATTGCTGCAACAATAACTGAATAAATAAAACTGCCAACTGTGTGAGTTCCTCGGTTGACTTCCTCGTTTGGTCTCGAGGGGGAATACCAGGATGGGATTGTTTGGTGTTAGTATCAGGTTGGTTCCGGATAGGTCTTTCTTACCCCTCTCTGATAGCCGCCTGTTTTATCGAGTCTCTATAGGATGTTTAGTGCATGCTGCGCTGCCGCTGCAGTCGACCATACCTATGTAGGCGAGGACCGCCGAATTCTAGTCTCGCCGTGTACTGGCCTCAGTACTGACGCTCCTCTTTTTCCTTTGCCCTTTGTCGGCACCCCTTTTTGTTTTAAGCAGGTTTCGACGTCGTTAGCAGGGTTACCCTTCCGGCTTGGCCTGGGCAGGGTTATGGACGCCATTGGTTATTCTTCAGGGCTCTTAGCCCCATTTGCATCTTGTCCGTACTCGGACGCTATATCGTTTTAAAGGTGATTTGGATCTTTGTATATTATATCTGTATTCTTGACTCATGGAGTCGCTGTTGTATATATCTGTTCTGTGGGTCCCATCGAGGACTGTTGTGTAATGTTATTACTTCGTTTTCCACCCGCACGCAAGTGCCTGGTGGGCACCTTCGAATCGTTTCTATGCGGGTTTGGCGGGAATCGCTGAAACTTGCATAGGGCCGATTCTGAGGGTGTTACAGAGTGGTATCAGAGCTCAGCAGTTGCGATACCCCACAAGTCCAGCCTGTAGGATAACCTAGCTAACGGCCGAAGTAGAGTGTCAAAACTATTTTGCAAAATCGGTTGGATAGATCTGATTAGGTCTAATTTTACTCCTTACCCCTCTGCTATTCTCCTCTCACCTCTGCGTGTTTTGAATCCGCTCTCTCCTCTCTCTTCGAGTCCAGGATTTCTCGCGGTTGGGTTCCGTCGCACCTTCAGGGTTTCGCTTCCTCCTTTGGTAACGGTGTGCCTACATCTGGTCTTCATGCTATCCGAGGAATCCTTCGTCTGGTGGGCTTCTCTTTGTTCCTTCTCGTGCCTTCCGGTGTTTTCCGACGCGACGACATCATCTACGCCAGATCCGATGCAGAGTCTGCATCACCCCTTTGTTCCGACCCTCGTTTGTCGAGATCTTCAGTCTGAATTCCGAGAATGGTTGCACGCTTTCTACTGATTGTGCAGAGTAATAGTTTGGGTGCGTGATGGATTGGCCCCCATGCCGACTACCCTTTCTATTCGCTCTTGTACATTGAAGTGGGATAGGCCGCATCTTTTCTCACCTTCTATCGAAGTTAGAGGTGGCTTTATTTTTTTATGCCTCTGCCTTCGACCTTTTGTTCCGGAGTGTTCTCTCGACGGTCACGGACAACGACCTCTTGTTAGTGGTGTCGCGAGGATCTACACGATGCGATAAGATTCAGATCGCCGCCCTTCTTTCCGGTACCATGAGGCGGATCTCGAGGGCGAGATCCATTGTTAGTGGTGTCGAATTGTGGCATCCCGCAAAAACCACTACTAGAAAATCGCGTTGTTTTTATGCATTGCATCGTCATCATCATGCATTTGATTGTCTGAAACTATTTTCAATAAGCCTATTTTTGTTTTCTAAACATACCCTTCTCTTATTTCAAAATAAGTCTCATAATTATCTGTTAAATTAATTGCCTAAAAATTATTTGTTAAAAAGATTTAAAACAAAGCAACACCATAAACATTTTACAAATAGTAAAACCCAAACCTAGACCAAACCTTTTCTACCTAAAACTAGTCTACCCACCTATCCTAGCCTGCCACCTCACCCTCCCTCCACCTCACCAATCCACAGCCCCCACCTACACCCCTCTCTCTCTCACCTAGCCCTCACCTACCCCCTCTCCCTGCCAGCTCGGACCCACCCCTGGACCCTCACCCACTCCCTCTCTCACCCCCAACCGACCCAACACCCCCGGCCACACAACCCACACACACGCCACCCAGCCCCCCCCCCCCACGCGGTCAAACACCCTCACCCCAGCCTGACCGCGGGCCCGCTCCCCTCTGGTCCCACCACTCACACGCTCCGACCCCACTCCCCACCTACTCTCTCCCCCCCCCGACTCGTCTCTCCCACGCGTCCGCCTCCTCCTTCCTACCCGGCGCGCCGCCGCCTGCCCTCCCGCCGCCGGCGAGCCCGCCTCCTGCCGTCCTCGCGCCGACCTCTCCCCTCGCTCGCACCCCGCCAGGCTCGCCCGCCGTCGCCTCGACCACCCCCTTCCCTCGCCGTGCGAGCGCCTCCCCGCAGCACCGCCGGCCCCGTCGTGCTCCACCCGCCTCCGGCCGTCCTCGCCTCCGCGCTCGCCGGCGACCGCCTCCGCACCCGCCGCTCGCTCCTGCGGCCCTCCTCTCCAGCGCCTCCGCCGCCAGGCCATCTCCCTCCTCTCCCCCGCGCCTCCCCGCCTCTCCGCACGTCGGCCCTCTGCCGGCGCCGCCTCCGGCCACCGCGGGCCACCTCCCTTCGCCGGAGCCGGTCCCGCCTCCAGGGCTCCTCCCGGCCGCCCTTCCTCCACCTCAAGCCCGAGCTCGGCCACCGCTACCGTCGCCGCCATCTCTCTCCCGTGGCCTCCTCCGCCGACCGCGCCCTTGGCCTCGCCGGTCCCGCGCCGACCCTGCCTCTGGCCGGCCCCGCCGCAAGCCGCTCTCCCCGACCTCGTCCAACTCCGGCGGCGCTCCCTCATCCAGTCGCTGCTTTTGCGTGCCCGTCCGCCGGCACCTCCTCTGCTGCAAGGTCGTTGCCCGAAGCCCGAGGCGTGCCGCCGCCCCACCCCTCGCCAGCGACCGCCGTGCGCGCCCTCGTCGCCCTCGCCAAGCTCGGCCACCGCATGTGCTTGTCCTCGCGTCGGCCGCTGTGCCGCCCTCTGCAATCATGGAGCCGTCGCTGGATTTGTTTGTGCGCTTGTGGACGCCGCGCCGGTGCCGAACCAAGTCCATCGCAAGCGACCGAAGAAGGAGATGCCACTGAGATCAGAGGTCTCTGTACCGCATCGCCTTGGTCTTCGACAAGGATCCAACAAGATCGCCTACATGGATGTCAAGTTCCCCTTCACGAACCCGAACGCTCGGAACCGCCAAGTTCGCCAAGACCCGTTCCCGGATTCCGATTGTCGAGCCCGAACCCGTGGAACCCCGAAACCTCCCCAAGATCTACGCCGCGGAACAACAAGGCCTTCGGGGTGGAACCGACAAGATCTATCGCCTAGCGCCAAGCTCTTCTCCATGGGATGCCAAGACACCCGTCGAACCCCGAAGACCGAACCCCGTGGACGAACATGATCTTCTTCACGGATAAGACAAGTACTCCCTCGAGGATGCCAAGTTCTTCACCCCGAATGCCAAGACCGACTTGATGGCGCGGACCCGACAAGATCTTCGCAACGACAAGATCGACACCGACCAGGGCGAGTCCGATGCGCCCCGACGCCGAACCAAGTCCTGCTTCCCGGATGCGACAAGACCTACCTCCGTTATCCGAGACCGAGCCCGTCGAACCCTGAACCCTGAGACCGGACCCCAAACCCCAAGATCGTCGAACCCTAATGTGTGACCCCTTTCTCGAGCCCTTTTTATAAATGTAATATCAAATTGTTGCATATTAAATGTTCATGCATGCATATTGTCATGTGGTTTGGGGGCCTTATGCCGATTCACCATATAATTAAATATGGGGCCCATATGCGGACAAATCTAGTCTCATATTGGCCTCATTTAAATTTGTGTAGTGAACCGGTGCTATCTTTTGTCTTGATAATGCAACATTTAATTTGCGGGGTAGTTAAACAACTTGAACCGTTTAACTAAATGTCGGGACCCCGGTTCCGCTTAATATTGCCTAATCGCATCGCATCTTTGCCATGTCATACATCATACATGCATCATGCCCGATCTTTTGCCGTAGTATTAAATAGTGCATCCGGTGTTTATTCTAGTGTTTTGCTTCTTCGCGGATAAGGCCGTTGAGTTGATGCGAGTGCCGACCCGATCTTCGGTTGAACCTTCGGCAATGTTTTCAGGCGAGCATCTCCCCCTTTCTACCTATCTTACTTTTATAGTATTTATTCCCTCCTGTTGATCTATTGCTATGTTTTCGGCAATGTTTTCGGCAATGTTTTCGGCAATGTTTTCGGCAATGTTTTCAGGCGAGCCACTCTAGGAAAAGTTTTAATCGCCTATTCACCCCCCCTCTAGGCGACATCTGTATCCTTTGAATTGGTATAAGAGCCTGGTCTCTCATTTTAGGCTTCACCGCCTTGAGAGTAAAGATGTCGGCTAGGGGATTAGTGCACAATGACATGTTTATATTCGATGGCACAAATTATGATATATGGAAAAATCACATGCTCATTCATTTTCGAGACATGGACCCAAATTTGGAGCGTACTGTAGATATGGGTTTTTCTCCTCCTATGGATTTCAAAAATCTATCTTGTGAGGATGAGAAAAACTTATATCTCGACGCTCAAGCTTCTAATGTGCTTGTTAATGCTTTGAGCTATGTAGTTACCTCCTCAATCATTCCTTTTTGGAGCGCTCAAGAGTTATGGACAAAACTTCAAGATAAATATGTTTTGTCCAACATTATTGAGGATGATTGTGTTGCTTCCACTTCTGGTAGAGATGAGTTCTCATCCTCTACCACTTCACCAACATGTGACTTTTCACAAGGTAATGATTTGGTGAGTGGTGATAGAAATTGCAATTTGGATAGTGTGCTTACTATTTGTAATCCCTCATCTCTATCTAGTTGCAATGATCTATCTTTGGACTTTAACACTTCCAGCACTACAAACTTCTTACATGCTTGTGTTAATAGTCCTTGCATATCATGTAGAAATGACTTGAATAAATCTCATGATGATATGCTTGGGTTGTCTTGTTGCCATGACAAAAATGCTTCTACTTCCTCTATTTCTTGTATTGCTAACCATGTAGAGTAAAATGAAGATTCCAAGGGACAAGACAAGTTTTTGAATAGAGCTACAAGAGCAATCTCATCATCACCTTCGTCCGGTTCTCACATATGCCTTATGGCTAAGGGAACAAAGGTAACCTCTTTGGATCCCATTGTATCTCATGATGATGATGATGATGAGGTTGAGAATAATAATTATGATGATCATCTAGGTGATTATGATATTGCCTCTATTCTAGAGATGGGAGAGATTGTATTTTCCGCTCTTCATATAAATAAAATTGCTTCCTCCAAATTTCTTGAAATCTTGACTTGTGCTACTGAAGGCAAGAAACTAATTGAGGAGCAAGAGAATATTATTTCTCAAAAGTTTGCGCTTGAGCGTGAGTATGCTAACAAATTGCACAACTAAAGGACTCCCTTGAAGAAGAACAAACCACCAAAGAATCTCTTGAGGAGACTTTTGCTCTAGAATTATCTAGAGTAAAGGAATACCATGAGAGAGAACTTGCGGTGGCTAACTCCTTCAAGATTAAAAATGATGAACTTGAAGTTGATTATGCTAAACTTGTTGAGGATTTTAAGCACCTCGAAAATGGCTCTCGGGTCATTAAGAGGGAGCTCATAAAACTCACCGAGTCGCATGAGAAACTTAAAGCTTCATATTCAAAAGAGCTTGCCAAGTTGCCCTCACCTCTTGCTAATAATGATGATGCTTGTGCTACTAACTCTATTTCTTGTGAAGCATCTATTTTGAAGGAGAATGTTGAGCTAAAGGCTCAACTTGCTTTGATAACTAGCAACTATGGGAAATTAGAAGAAAGTAATGTCAAGCTCTCAAGCTCGCATGAGGATCTTCTAGTCTCCCATGGAAGGCTAAAGTTAGATCATGAGGCCATCGTGTCAAAGGTAACATCTAGTGGGCCTCATGTGGACATTAGCACTATATCTACTCCAAATGTTATATTACCATGTGCTAGTCCTTGTAATTCATCCTCTCACAGCCATGCTATATCTCGCGAGGAATTACATTCCGTGCATTGTTGCTCTAACAATATAGCATCTACTTCCTCTAGTACTTTTATTGAAACTAACCATGTAGAGGAAATCAAAGAGCTCAAGGCTTAAGTCACTTCTTTGAAGAATGACTTAAAAAAGGGTCATCAAGGGAAGGCCGCACTCAACAAAATCTTGAGTGTGCAAAAATCCCCAAATGACAAGAGTGGGCTTGGATTCAACTCCAATATCAAGAAAAAGTCCACTATCATGTTGAAGCATAAGGACAAAAATAAGAATGGCCAAGATCAAGTCAAGAATCAGGCCAACATTGTTTGATTCAAGTGCAAGGAATAAGGGCAACATGTTAGATCTTGCCCATTGAAGAAAAAGCCTCTTAGTGTGAAGCAACAAGGGAAGCGGCCTCAAGCTCCACCTCAAGTCATTAATGGGACTCTTCCTAAGAGGACTACTCGTGCTCTTCCTCGAGTTGTGGCTTCACCTAAGAAGAAAGATGGCAAGAGAAGAACTTGCTACATATGTCATGCAAAGGGGCATATTTCTTCCTCATGCACTATTGGTATCTCCTCATCCAACCCTATCATTATTGATGATGCTTATTCTCTTTGTAAGGATGAGGTTGGCAATGTGTTTGCCAAATTTGTTGGTGCTCAATGTGGGTTCAAGAAAAGAACCATTTGGGTTGCCAAGCCTATTGTGACTAACCTCTTAGGACCCAACTTGGTTGGGGACCAACAAGCCAAAACTTGATCAATAGGTATTGATGGAGGGCATTGGAGGCTTGGTTACATTATGAAGAATTGAGGGATCTTCATCAATTATTTGTGTTAAGCCAAGCCATTTGGATTATCATGATTATGTTATATATCCAATGTTCCTCCTTGCGGTAAAATATGCTTAACTCATTACATTGAAAGTTACTCGCCCCCTTGTGCATGTGTTGGTTTTGTATCTTCCATGCTTTTGTACATGTTGTGCTTTCCACTTAATTATATTGAGATATCAAGTATATTTGTATATGATTAAGTAGCACACCATGTATGTGTGTTTCTTGTATTGGAGCCTTAATTGATTATATTTGATATCTTATTTAGCTCTTGTGAGAGATTAATGGATTATCCCATTTTGGGGGAGTGTTATGCTTGGGCATTCCACAATCCTAAAATTGTGTGTACATGAGGAATACCACCTAGTATTTATATTGGATTATTGTCTAGTCTCTATGTGGTACAGTTCTCATGATAAATTTAAGTTTTATAATGTCCATTAATTATCTCTATTTGTATTATTTTGCCTCGTGTTGATTTTATGGTAGTATCACATTATGGAGGATTCATATGTTTAGTGCATATTACAATCCTAGAAAATGTGAATATTCGAGGTTGTGTCACTTAGAATTGATATTGATAATTATCTAGCTCCTATGTGACACATTTGCTCATACAATTTCCAATTTGCTTGAATGGCTTTATTGATCTTATTTTGGATCTTGTATATGAGAGTGTTTCTTGGTATGTGTTTCCTCATATTTAGATATATATATATCCTCATGGAAACCATTTGCTTCAAGTTACTCTAATCACTAGTGATTGTGTGACTATTGGAAGCTACCAAGAATCTTGTTCGAAGTATCATGCTTAACTCTTATCTTTTGTTATATGCGTCTTGTTGTGACTATGATCTTGGATATCCATGCTAGCTACCTTGGTAAAATTATTCCCAATATTTCTTGTCCTTGGACAATGAGTACTCAATTTATGGTAGAATTTATTGATCATATTCACTTTGGCCTTTGTTTAATTTTATCCTATCTTTGGCCAAGAAAATGTTTTGTGTTGTCTCCCAAGCCTTCCTTGCTTCTTGTGGATCTTCTTATTTTATTGATATCCTCTCTTGTTTTACTTATTGTAGGTACTATGATGATCCCATTTGTGTGCATTTTGCATTAAAAAGGAAAATCCTACATAATGCACTATCTATGGGGGAGCTCTCCTATATTATTTAGAACACTCATATTTATGCTTCTTTGTTTGGTCCATATCGGGTTTTATGTGCTTGGAACCTCAATCTTTTCGTTTTGGTATTTTGTGCCATCATGAGAAGTTTGGGGAGTTTGGTTTCTTGTTGGAACCTTGCTCTTCTTGGGAGTTGGTTTTATCTCATTCCTTGTTTCATATTTTGACCATTTTAGAATGAGATAAATCCTTGAGCATTTGTATTTTTATCTATCTTTTGCTCTTTGGTTTTTGCCTAGTTCATTTTTTTGAACTTATGATCTTTCATGTGTTGAATTGGTTCTTTGATACAATTTTGACACCGCTTGTCTTGTCACACTCTTGTGTGTGCCATCTCGGTTTACTTGGTGTTTTTGTTCAAATTTTATATCATTTTTGGTTCTTGAAAGCCTTGTGCATGCATATTTACTACATATCTATATTATGGCATGCTTGCTTTCTTTGATCCAATATATAGGGGAAACTCCACCAAATCCCATCGGCTAAGTTGTGCATGAAATTCAATGTCATATCAATATGCACATAATTATGTGAGTCTCTCCTATGTATTGTAGTTTCTCTAACTACTTTGGACCCAATAAGTTTGGCCATTTTGTACTTAAATGTGTTTTAGGTACATTGGAGATATATTGGATGCTTGTCTCTCAATTTTGAAGAAGTGGTGCATACATGAAAATTTGAGACAAGCTATAGGATGATCAATGAATTCATATCCTCTACATCCTACCAATTATATCTCGGTAACAAGTATCTCTTTCTCATGCTCATATATCTTGATTCCAACCATTTGTCGGCTGCCTTCTATCATGAATTAATGTATTTGTAATTGTTGTAGTTCTAGCCATGGTTTTAAGAGGACTCTATATTGTTAATGTGTTTAAGTTGAGATGAGTACATATAATTGGGACTATACAAAATCATGCATATGATCCCCCAATCCCAAATAAGTCAATCTAGCAATTTTATTGCCTATCATTTCATTAACTCCTCTCATGTGCAATAGTGAGATTTTTGCTAGTCTATTTTATTTTATGATGCTTGTTGCCTTTATCCATATATTCCAACTTTCTCTTTTTCCCTTGGTGATAGTTGTAATATATGTAGTGTGTTGGTGTTTGAAGCATTAATCTACAATAAGATATATTTGAGCCTTTGGACGTGCTTTGAAGCAAAAATCTTATTGGTATATGTTATGACTTCATTTTTTCTTCCATGTGTTTCTTGTATATCTTCTTTATGTGTGCATATTTCTTTGTTGGCATATGTCTTTTTGATGTTTTCCACTTAGAGACATATACACATATGAGAAGATATTTTTAGTTGATCTTTAATCCTTGGATACCACCTTTCTATTCCTTTTGATTCTTCGGTGGCTTCCAAGTTTATTTGCCTATGAGTGATTGTTCCTCTTGTTTGCATCTTCGGACACTCATACTTGTTCTCTCATGCCTTGTATTATTAAATGAATTTGGATGAGCGAGGATTCCATGATTATGCACCTTGATCCCAAATACAATTATCATAATTGGTGCATTATCTTTGGGGAGCTCATCTAATTCATTTAATAATGCTCATTTGTCTTATTTCTCATTTATTGTGACTTAAATGTTTATGGAGGAGTGAGTATTCCATATTTGTGCATTTTTGTATTGAAATACAATGATTTTAAAGTATGCACAAATCTTGAGGAGTTTCTCTATTTTATTTAAGCATTTATTTGATCTTTCATTTGTTGTGTGTTAAATGCCTATGGGGGAGCAAGGATTCCATATTTGTGCAATATGTATTCTAATGCATTTAGTTTGAATTGTGAACAAATCTTGGGGAGCTTCTCTATTTGTTATTGAAAGCACTCTTTTGCTCATATCATAATATCTTGTTGTTTCCATTTGGACTCATTTGTTGTTTTCAATTGATTTGTCGGATCTTATGATTGCTTGCGTCATTTGTGATGCGTCGTTTTATTTTTTTCTTTTGGCAATCTTTGGGTCCTCGATATAGTTCTACTTCCTCCCAAGTATTCATCATTGGATATGTGCGAATGCACACCTTTGGAGGATTTATCACTATATTGGCCTTCTAGAACTTATCACCCATTTCGGCAATCGATGCCAATGGGGGAGAAGTTTTAGAGGGTTTTAAGGGAAATGGTTTACGCATTGAGTTTGGTCTTATGCATTTGCCTCTCATGCTCTTGCATCTTTGTTGTTGCTTAGCATGTGGTATATATAGAGGAAACTCCACCAATGATAATGATTGGAATATATGCAATGAAATTCGAGTTCATCACACATGCATAGATTGTGGGGGAGTTTGCTCTATATATGGTGGTGGTACCAATATAACATACTTATGTAGTATTTGATATTGGTGTTACCATTTTGTTCATTAATATTCCTTATATAAACCCTCTTAAAGGGATTGTCATCAATTACCAAAATGGGGGAGATTGAAAGAACATGTGGGCCCCCATGTGTGGTTTTGGTAATTAATGAAAATCTTTATGGACTAATGTGTGTATTAAGTTATACTTGTAGGATTTGTCCATTGACATCGCTTGGAGCATGTGTTGGCTTCAAGGTCGATGAAATGAGAAGAAGATGTGATGTGCAAGCTCAAAATGCGCCATCTATAGAAGATCTCATGGTTGATGCTTGCCATCCTCGGTGATCATGGATCGATGATGAGGAATCAAGAAAGGCGTTCCATCTTGAAGGGCAAGATCGTCTACATCAAGCTCAAGTGGAATGCTCAAGGCAAAGGTATAATCTTGATAGGTTTTCCCTTTTGCCAGTCTCATATTGTTAGTAGGAGACCGGGTTTAGGATAGATAGCCGTACTATCAAGAGGGGCTCTCGAATGAGTAACTCGTTCACTTCGTTCGGAGAGAGCTCAAACCTTTGCATATTTGCCTCATCATATTTGGTTGTTATTTGGTCTTATCCATGTGAGGATATAGAGCTTGTGGTAATCTCCATAACAAGCTCTTGTTCATCAAAATCGGATCTTCCATTTGTATCTTATTGCGATTTTGATCTTGGCGGCTTTTTGGTTTCTCACCAAGTGAGGTATCTCACATTATTATACATGACACATTCTCACTTTGTGATAACCAATATTTTCACCTTTCATAGGGTAGCTCATGTCGTCCTTTTTCCAATGCAATTGGAATCGGGTCGATCGGAGTTACCAATCAAAAGTTATAGAGGTTTGAATTTTCCTAGGTACCAAAATGCGGTAGTACCACATTTTAGTACCTAGCGCGGCAGTAGGTTTTGGCAAGTTGCCAAATGCCACTGCCCTCCTAGGTAACAAAATGCGGTAGTACCGCATTTTAGTACCTAGCACGGCAGAAGGTTTTTGACAAGTTTCCAAAAGCCACTGCCGGGCTAGGTACCAAAAAGCGGTAGTACCGCATTTTAGTACCTAGCGCGGCAGAAGGTTTTTTACTTCGTCATTTGGATCTATACTCCCTTGCTGGACTATGATGTTTCTTGGCATGATCTTGTAGAGGTTGTTGTCCTCTTCGAAACGAGCCCAAGATCATCGAAATCGGAGTCCGGATGCAAAAGTTATGGCTATTTTCGTTCTGTGATGACCGGTAGTACCGGACCAGGATCCGGTAGTACCGTATTTTGGTACCGGGGAGCGCAGAGAAAAATGCGTTTGGCGCCTCAGGAACCCCAGGGAATGTCCGGTAGTGCCGGGAAAGTCCAGTAGTACCGGGAAAAAGTCCGGTAGTACCGGGAATCGCGTTTTTAGGCTGCAACGATTGGATTTTGGAGGGACCTATATAAGGGGCCTTCTTCCCCAATGGTTACTTAACCATTCTTGCAAGTTTTCCCCTTCATTGTTGACCTTCTTGAGCTTGCTTTCTCTCAATCCCTCCGATGATTCTTGCATATTCTTGAGGGATTTGAAAGAGGCGATCTAGATCTACAATCCCACCAATCAATCTCTCCTCTAAGTGAGGGGAACATATTGGGATCTACATCTTGGAGTCTTTTGTGGATTTCCTCCATTGTTCTTCCTCTCTTAATCCCCCATAAGCTTTTGTAGCTTTGGTGGAATTTGGGAGAGAAGGATTTGAACACCTTTGTGGTGTTCTTGCCATTTGCATTTGGTGCATCGGTTTGTGTTCTCCTCGGAGGATTTGGTTTGAGTTACTCATTGGAGCTTGTCCCTCTTGGGTTCTTGGAACCCTAGACGGTTTTGTGGCCTTGGTGGCGTTTGTTGGGAGCCTCCAATTAAGTTGTGGAGAAGTGCCCCAACCTTGTGAGAGGTTCTGTTTTCCACCGACAAGTGCACCGCTAGTGGAAGTGTGGATCGATCCCGTTGGGGTGAGATTCACTGGAGAATAAGGGAGCCCTTTTGTGGCGTTGGTGGTTTGATACCACCCCCTCTCCAAACGAGACGTACTCCATGTTGGGAGGAACTCGGTAAAATATCGTTGTCCCCGCGTGCCTCAGTTATCTCTATACCCGAGCTCTTTACTTATGCACTTTACATTATGATAGCCTTCGTGCTTGAAGTAATATATATCTTGCTATCACTTTGTTTCTTGTATTGCTTAGCATAAGTTGTTGGTGCACATAGGTGAACCTTAGTTGTTTCTAGGTTGTGCTTAACAAAGTAAACACTAGTTTTATTCCGCCTTTGTTGAGCCACTCTAGGAAAAGTTTTAATCGCCTATTCACCCCCCTCTAGGCGACATTTGTATCCTTTCAGTAGTCCAACTCTCCATCGAATGGAGAATGGACTTTTTTGAATGATTTATGGAGAAAACACACACTTGTGGAGTCATCAGATCTCCTAATGGTGATTGTATCAAGAAGAGAAGATCAGCTTATTATGAGAATATCCCTCAGGCGTGGTTATTAATCTTTAAAGTTGAACCCTTTTGCTAAGTTCCATATCTAGCAAGAAATTTCTCATGGTCGCAAAGGACCTTAATGAGATAGGCCATGATCTACTAAGATATTTGCAAACAGACATATAAACTTAGTTCATAATATAATTTCAATTCTTAATTGAGCTCCCATTGAAATCGTCATCTCCTGGACAATTTTAGTGATCACACGATCCCAATTCACTATGCAACCCCCGATCGTCACAACTAGCAACATAGCTTCAAAGATAGACATTCTCCAATACCAATCACATCATCCATGTGACTCATGCTCGATATTTCGATCTCTTGTGTTCCGAAGCCATGTCTGCACATGCTAGGCCCGCCAATTCAAACTTGTGTGTATTGTAGTGTAACCTTTCTTACACCCACTGTATGCAAACGTTGATATATCTAGCCCTCGATCGTCATAGCCGGATTTATAATGAAGAACTTTCTTGGAGATGCACACACAAGGGGAACACTATCATTGGAATTAGTTTAGGGATCATCTTATCTATGCTACCGTTGAGTATTTTAATATTAGCACACAATAAGATGTAAACATGTATCAACATCATATGTATATTTGTGATATGATGTGGTTCTTCTTGCGTCTTGATCTCCATCGAGTGCTCGGTCATGATCTTCATCATGCCACTGGCATAAACTCCATCGTGCCACCAGTTTTGACGCCAAGTCCACGACGCCACCAGTAGCTCGTCTATCAGAACGACTTAGTAAACTATGAAGATCAAAAACAACTTAGTACCATGAAAGTAAACTACTTTATCTTCAAAACGACCATATCAAATCACATGCCCCTCCTGCAAAATAAAATTAGACGCCTCTACTTTATCTAGTGCAAGTTTTACGTGGTTGTTACGACTTTTGCAATAGAACTGTTTTTAATCTACGAACTTTCCAACCACAAGATGGATCCATACAGTTGTCTCTACTATACCCTTTCAGGGCCCTCCGTTATAAATGCTATATCAACTACTGCAAGAGAGACAGACACCCTCTAGCCACTTATACAGAACAAGCCGTATGTTGAGCGTGGAACCAGTCTCGCGTAGGAGTACACGTAAGGTTGGTCCGGACCGCTTCATTAAAGAGTACCGCGATATAAAAAAGTACAAGTGGGAGGGTAACAACTATAACATCAATGCCCGCACAACACATGTGCGTACGGGCCATACAACACTACTACGCATAGATCAGTCTAATACCACTGTTGGGGTTCTGGTGCAGAAACAAAAATTTCCTACGTCGGATCGCCCTAATGCCCAAGATCTATCTATTAGTAATTAGTAATGCAGTAACGACCGAGAGGTTTTGGACACATATCCTTGTAGTCCGAAAGCGGTTAATATTCTCAGGGGAACGTGGTTTAAGTAGTCGTGCTCGTAGCAGACCTCAAGGTCGCAAAGCTCCTCGCAGGTCTCACACAATAAATATTGTTCAGATGGACAATATATTCCAAGGAAGGTTACTGGATCGAGGAGACCGATGTTGATGGCAACGATCATCAGGTGTAGAGATTCCGGAGCAAGGAGATCCGTGAGATCCGAGGGCAGGATGTGCTTATTTTAAGGCATCTTATGCCAATTTGCTTCTTATTGGTACTCGGATCTTATTTTCCGCTTCTGCATGATACTCTGATGTGGGATATATGAGGATGTATCCTAACATATTTTCCCTATCTAGGATATTTGAATCTCTCCGTATGTTGTTGAATATTTTTATTTCTTTTAGATGGTTTGTCTCTAATATACTGATGTATGTCGCTGGCATACACCCGTGTGTATGTTTTGTTCGCATACCTGTCAACGACGCCGCTCATACTTGATACAATGTTCTTGCTAAGTGGATAGGGTGGTTGGCCGGTATTGTGCCATGCTAAATTTAGACGGAGCCTACACGTGGGTGGTCCTTGGACCCCTCGGTTGGACACCTGCACTTTGGATTCATCCTGACTTGTTGCTTAGAGCATAGTGTCCGAGGTATTACACGTGTCCTAGTGAAATTTGTCTCCTCTAGTCAGCCAGTGATGTTGCTCGGAGGCCCACACCATATAAGAACATATTCTATCACTCACACTTGCCCCTTTACTAAATGAGCTCAATGATGAGTTAAATAGTGCATCACACTGTTATAATTTGAGATCTGACACTAATCCTTCCCTTTCTTCTATTATTTCATTTGCATTTTTCTCTTTACGTACATGAACAAGATCAACGAAGATTTGAGAAGATTACAAAACAAAGCTAGTTAGGTTTAGTGTAGGGTTTTATTTTCTATTGTAATTTTTCTTTATTAATTTCTTGTTTTACTTTTACCTTTTGGATAATGCAGGGACATTGTAATATTTTAGTTTACCTTTTGTGATAATTCTTTTCCTTTTATTTTCCTTTATTCTTTTATTGAAACGAGATATTGTAATATTTGTTTTAGTTAATAAAGTCAGTCTTTTCCTTTGATTCCATTTTTTATATTTGCATTCATATTATAATTAATAATTCCTTTTATTTCATTATTGTAATTCATTTTTTTACTTAGTTATTTTAGTTTACCTGTTTTCTAGTATTGAATTATGGAATATAATTCCACTTATTCTTTTATTGCTTATTTGTTATTATAATGACATATAATTTTATCCAATAATCAAATTCATTTCTTAATATAAAATTTGTTTATACTTAATTATACTATTATTATTATTGAATTTTCTAAATTCGAGTTTGAATTTAAATTTGAAATTCAAAAGCAAGTTTGAATTCTACCCTTTCAAAACACAAAGAATACCTGAAGGTCATGTCAAAATCTGTTGCACTCGTTGGGATGGCTAATTTCTAATTCATCGAAGCAAGAGAGATTCTGATCACTCTAGGTTTTTTGTTTGCGAAAAATTTACCATAAATTTTATATGCGTGCATACATATGCAAAAAAATTATAAATCTATCTTTCGTTTAGTCCTAAATGCTGGGATGTTACATATCACCTTCTAGGTGCCTTCGTCTGGCCTCGCCGACGGGGTAAGCATCGAGTGACACGGATCCCTAGAGGCGACTCTCAAGAAAAATATAGCTGCTAAAGAGAGGAAGACTGTAAGGGATGGTGCGCAATCTTTGAGCACATGAAAAGTGAATGATGTATTGGGCTCGGAGCTCGGTGAAAATTCACGCATTTAATTATTTGTTGAAATTTTAGTACAAAATGGCCGTTTGGCTCTTTTCACATAATGACATGTTTGTACGATGCCTTGGGCCGGACGTATGCTACTCCCTTCGTTTTAAAAGAGATGTCAGCAATTTATCTAAATTTAAATTTATCTAGATAGTGTAATATATATTTAAATTTAGATAAATTTGAGACGTTAAGACCGAGGGAGTAAATAACACGACGCCACGCTAGACAGCTACCGCAAGCAAAGACGTCGTGCTAATAGCACGGCGTTTTAGACCCGGGCGTGGTCCAAAAATGTTATTTTGTGAACAGAAGCTTGCAGGTGATTCTGAACTTCCGATGACTTGGCACACTGCATGTCCAGTTCCAGATACGCGGCGTGGGGGTCGGTGTGCACGTCAAACGCATTGAACACGTACGGTCGCAGAGCGCTGCCACGAAACCAACAACGTGGCCCTCATGCAGCGTGGCTGTCTGCCACCTTGCACGCACGCCCTCGCCGGCTGATCGCTCCTATAAGAAGTTCCTCGTGCGCCCTCGCCCAGACCACAGTGCCGTCCATCGAGACTCGAGACTCGAGACTCATCTGCAGCAGCAAGCGCAGTAGTAAGCTCTGCTCATTCAGTGTTGCAATCATGCCGGGGCTCACCATCGGCGACACCGTCCCCAACCTGGAGCTGGATTCCACCCATGGCAAGATCCGCATCCACGACTACGTCGGCAACGGCTACGTCATCCTCTTCTCCCATCCCGGTATGTATGCCCAAATCTCGCAACGTTTCCTGATCTATGCACCCTGCTTGGTTCGCCGGTCAGCCGGTGGTAATCTTTTGCGCTTCTTTGTACACTCAGGCGACTTTACTCCGGTGTGCACGACGGAGCTGGCGGCGATGGCGAACTACGCCAAGGAGTTCGAGAAGAGGGGCGTGAAGCTGCTGGGCATCTCCTGCGACGACGTGCAGTCCCACAAGGAGTGGACCAAGGACATCGAGGCCTACAAGGTTGCTGTCGACAGCCGTGCTGATAATCTTGTCTCCATTTCATAACTGTATCAGTGATTTGGGAGTTCATCTTACTAGTTTGCTAGTAAGTAGCCATGGTTGGTTAATTAATCTCTGTTTCCTACGCAGACTGGGTGCAAGGTGATGTACCCGATCATGGCGGACCCTGACCGCTCCGCCATCAAGCAGCTCAACATGGTGGATCCCGACGAGAAGGACTCTGAGGGCGTCCAGCTCCCGTCCCGCACCCTGCACATCGTCGGGCCCGACAAGAAGGTGAAGCTGAGCTTCCTGTACCCGGCGTGCACGGGGCGGAACATGGACGAGGTGGTGCGCGCCGTGGACTCGCTGCTCACGGCGGCCAAGCACAAGGTGGCCACCCCGGCCAACTGGAAGCCCGGGGAGTGCGTCGTCATCCAGCCCGGCGTCTCCGACGACGAGGCCAAGAAGCTGTTCCCGCAGGGGTTCGAGACCGCCGACCTGCCCTCCAAGAAAGGGTACCTCCGTTTCACCAAGGTCTAAGGAGCCCCCAGACCATCGCCGGCGGCCCGGTCCGTGCGCTCGCCGCCTGTTTTCCTGTTCTTAGGTCCCTAGCTAGTACTAGCTCCTTATGTTGTCCAAGCCGGTACGCCCCGCATCCTTCGTGTAATCTCGTGTCGACGACCATGGATGGACTATATGTATGATCATAAAAGTTGATGCAGTAGCAGTACTCGCCGAACTATGTATCGTGTCGGTATCGGTCCATCTGTGTTCTGCGTGCCGTTCCTGTATATGGACATGCTTGTGGTGCGGTAAATCCATAGTCAGCATGATCTGTGCTCTGTGTTTCACCAGAGCAGCATGATGACTCGATCGGGCGATCGATGGCCTCGAGTTAGAAAGGTCCAAAGCTGCCGAGCGGAAGGGCACGAGAGGAAGAGGCGCGAAGGGGACTCCTGGACCTGGTCGCTGAGGATGCATGATGCGTCGACGTGTGGACACCTTTCGTCTTTGAAATCTGCCAGGTTCTGCGGTGCACTTCCAAATTATCGGTCTCTTTCTCCCCGATCAGCTAGCGGGGAAGCTGCAAGTAGAGCTGTTTCTCACCACGTATGGTATATAGGCCTTGGCTCTGGATAATGCCTCCGAAATTGCAACTCTACATATATGAGGGTGTCCCGGGCTTAACCTTGCCATGCATTTGCTTTGAGATTCGTGCATGTTTTTACACATAGAACCTTTGAGTTCTAATCATCTTTCATTTGCACAGTCCTCATTGTTTTCAAAAGAGACCTTCTACGTTTGGTTATTCACGTACCGGTTATTACAAATTCAATATGAGCTAATGGATCTGGGTAACAGAAACTGAGTCATGTTTTAGTTAGTAAAGAATTAGTTCATAGTAGATCATTAACTAGAGAATTAGTACAAAATTAGCCATCCACAAAAGTAATTTTTGTTCACTATATGTACACTGTATGTATAGAAGCATTTTTTTAGATACGTACAGACCTGGATCTAGAACGTTAGTACAGATTTACTCAGCCACGAAAAAAAAAATGGGGGCAAAACGAATCTGGCCAAGCCAATACTGGAAAAAATTAGCCGGAAAGAAATTGGGGAAAGATCCATTGGGCAAAAAATGGTTTGCGTTGGGGCAAACGGATCTGGCCGCACACATATACGAGAAATCTTTCTGAACTCGTGTCGGCGCTGTTCGGTCACCTTGAGAAGACATGGTCCTTTTCTCCTTCCTCCGACCATCGGCCGGGCAGCTCTCTTCTCGACGCCGACGAGCCGCAATCCTCCTTGCCGGCCTGTGAGCCGCCGCCTCAGCTTGCCTTCCTGCCACACTCTTCTTCGCTGCCGGCCACCGCAGATCTCCTTTCAATCCAGGAGAGGAGGCACGGAGGAGCACCGATCCGATGACTAGATCGTCGGGAGAGTTCGTCGGGAGAGAAGTGGATGGGTCCGGGTGGCGGGTGGGCGCTGGAGAGAGAAGGTGCGCAAGGTCCACTTCGTTCCTATAGGGGCAAGAGATGTACAATGTCTAGATTGTGGATGTAAATATATTTGTACGAATCTCAAAACAATGCCGTCTTGGATAAGACGGAAACCCCCACAACTATGTAGAATCTCCGCGTTCTAATGCCTCCCTGTCCAACCAATTCGTTGATCTCTCGTCAAGTTAGTTGCTACCGTTGACTCGGAAACGACTCAAAGTATAGTACTCCACTGCTCCATTTAGAGGCCGCCCTCCCATCCGAGGCGGAGCTCCTTCCAGCCCGTGCCTCCGGTCGCCGTGCTTGGCTCCACGGGAGGAGGGGGAAGCCAAGGTCGCCTGCGGCCCTGCGCTGTCGAGAGGTACGAGTTTTGCTGTTTTCTTAGATTGGAGATTTGGTGTTGGTGGGCGGCGCAAGAGTATACTAGTACTTTGTTTTGGGAAGATCCATGAATTCAATCAAAGGTTATAAAATCCGTTTACTAAAAATTCTCGGTTTTGTAAATTAGATGGTTCAGCAACTTCTCAATCCAGTTAGGGATATAAAATATATAATACTTCTTTCGATTCAAATTAATGAACGCTGATTTGTATTTAGATATATCTAGACATGTTTTATGTTTGGCACAACTCTACTCCACTCGTTCTCAAAAAAAAAAAAAAAACTCTACTCCACTCCACCAATCCACAGGTGCTCCACTTCACCTTCCGCATGTATCTGACCCTAAAGCTGCCACCAACTTACCCGGAACTGCCATTCTCCTGAACCGTTTTCCTCTCATGTTCCCAATATGCAACTTTTAGAAAAAAAAAAGTGGGGCAAATATGCAGCCAACTAACAAGGTCTTGCCGCAACCAAACCTTCGCTCATCACCGTCGTCATTGCCGCGCTAGCCACCACCAAGGTTTTGGTTCCCGGTACAAAAAAAATCCCGAGGGTGGTCGGGATTTCCGGTTACCGCGGTTACCGAGAAATCCCGACCGGTTACCGGACGGATTTAAATTTCAAAATTCGAATTCAAAGTCCTCGGTATGACCATTTACGCCGATTTTTTGTTAAAATTCATAAATTTCATACAATCAAATAAATTCGGAATTTTTTGTCCGGTAAACCGATTTCCCGAGGGTGGTCGGGATATCCGGTTACCGACCGGTAACCAGATTTCCCGACCGGTAACCAAAAACCTTGGCCACCACACGGAACCCTGTACATAGGTCCCTCTGGCAGATGCACAACTCCAAGGATGATGCTCCAAGGGGAAGGGGACGCCACATGATCGCAGCCATCATCTGATCCATTGATCTAAGGTTTCCCCCAGAGGTAGCAAGAGGAGGTGGGAGCTTCATCTCGGCGATGTCTTCAAAATAAGACGCGCCCAAGACATCACCATCGATCGCCAGCTCCGGAAATTTGCCCCACGAGACCTCTAACAACACCTTGCATATCAGACAGACCACCTTCAGAGCTCTTAGCATAGGGCATGCCTGAACCAGGCCCGACGGCCTGGCAGAGCCCACAACGTCTAGATCCCGTCCTCCATGATCCATAAACACATGGTATGCTGCCATGCAACCATGGTGCTTCCCACCAGGAGGGAACGCAACAGGTCCACCAGGTTTTGCATGCATATCCTTTTTTCCCATGTTTGTGTCGCTGGCATATGGGCCTAAACAGTATAGGGTTTTTCTTCTTCGAAAAAAGTAGCTTGGTTTGTAGCCTTTTTTTTTAGATGTGCTTGTAGCCTTTTGTTCTTGTACCACTGTATAGAGAACGATGAAATAAATAACTAGTCTGTTTACATATGTGTTTATTAAGTTAATACTTATGTACTCCCTCCATTTTAAAATATAGGATATTTTAGGTTTATGAAGAAAATGTATCTAGACTTATTTTAGTGTATAATAGTTTCATTCCAAATCTGAGTAAATCTACACACTAAAACAAGTTTAGATACATTTTTTTTACAAACCTAAAACATCTTATATTTTAAAACGGAGGGAGTACATGATATGTTTGCCCTTAACGACCAGGTAAATGCAGTAGGCACGTGAGATTAGGAGCATGCTGTTGTCATTGTCTTTGTTTCTGCTGGAGCGAATACCCTGGATATCCAGTCACTCACTGATCAACCTCTTTGAACAAGAAGCATCTCTCCACTAACAGGCCGTTGAATTATCAAAGAAAGAAGGTAAAGCTACATCTTCATGTCCTGTGTCTCCCCATTCTAAATATTAGCTTGTTTTTGACATGGTACCCTCTGAACTAAACTTAATTTCGTTTGTACGTTCACATCAGTGCTCAGCTATTTGCGGCCATGGACTTGGCATCATTCATGGATTGTGCTGAGATAATTTCCAACATCAATGCATGTCGTGAATTCTTCATCTGGACAACATCAGGCATCAGAACGGCCTTACGTAATAGCAATGCTACACAGTTGCCAGACGAAGATGAAATTGAGAAGCTAGACTCCAAGCTTGGGCAGCTGAAGAATGGTCTTTGGAAACTGAAGACAACTATGCCCAAGATGCTTGGCCTCATTGATCGGGCTGAGTGGCAAAGCCATAAGAAACAAGCGGCTGATCTCCTCCCAGATATCAAGGATGCAGTGTACGATGCAGAGGATCTGCTTGATGAGTTTGATTATTATGCGCTCAAGTTGAAGGTTGAATGGAGCAAAAGTTCAGGAGGGGATCATTTGCGTGATACCTTTCTAGAGTTCTTTGACAGTGTTGGCTCCAATGATTACATCATAAAAATCAATGAAATTCAAGCAAAATTAGATCATGTTCATGCCCAGTCCATGGCTATGGGCTTGCACCAAGCACCACAGAAGTTCGATAGATCAGTTAGGCCCGAAACAAGTTCTTTCTTTCACGAGCCAAAAATATTTGGTCGTGAAAAAGAACTGAAGCAGTTGGTCGAAACACTAGGAGTTCGTGCATGAAAGAGAGAAAGGGCTGAAACAAAGTTGCACGTGTTGCCAATAGTTGGCATGGGAGGTGTTGGAAAGACCACAATGGCCCAACAAATCTGCAACGATGCGAAAGTGAAGAAGCACTTCGACCACATAATTTGGACATGTGTGTCAGATGATTTTGACACAAAAAGGTTAACCAAAGAGATTATAGAGCGCTTGGGAGGAAATACATCACCCTATGATAATTTGGATGCTCTTATGAGAAAACTAGAAGACTTTGTCAAGTCCAAAAGGTTCTTGCTTGTCCTTGATGACATGTGGGATGATGTCTTGGAACAAGATGGAGCAGGATGGAAGAGATTTTGTGAACCTTTGAAAAATTGTGCTCATGGAAGTAGGATTTTGGTCACCACTAGATCTCCCGAGGTTGCTAATCTTGTTGGCCCTATGTATCATTATGAGTTAAAGGGCTTACAAGATGCTATATTTTGGGATTTCTTCAAATTATGTGCATTTGGATCCGTTAGTTCTTGCAACAACCGCGAGTCATTGGAGTGCATTGGTAAAAATATACTTATAAAGTTGAAGGGTTCCCCATTGGCTGCAAAGACTATAGGGCGCTTATTGAGAATGGAGCTAAGTACATCACATTGGGAAAATATATTGCAAAGTGAACTCTGGCGATTAGAACAAACGGATACTGACATTCTGCCAGCCCTTCGACTGAGCTATATGTACCTACCGCAGAAGTTGAACAGATGCTTCTCAATCTGTGCAATGTATCCCAAGGATCACAAATTTGAGAAGGATTGTCTAGCTGATATTTGGGTCGCACAAGGATATGTGGCGGATCCCCAAGATGCATCGCTGTGTTTTGATGCCCTTGCAAATCGATCATTCTTTCAGAAAGCATCTCCATACAGTCATATGTATGTAATTCATGATCTGATGCATGATACGGCACAACTTGTCTCAAAGGATGAGTGCTTCACCATAAAGCATGTGAGTGACATAGACAAGGTACCCTCAAATGTCCGTCATCTCTCAATATTTGCAAACGGAAATGTTAAGTGTGCTGAGCTGAAGGGAATTTGCGACAAGAAAAAATTGAGGTCCCTGGTATGCGATGAATCGTATAGTGGGACGGGAGATTTTGCTGTCTTGATTGACTGTTGGTTCAAGGAACTGTTGAAGATCCGAGTATTGAGATTTAAGGTTTGCAAATTAAAACGGCTACCTGAGAGCATGGGCAACTCAAAGCACTTGCGTTACCTTTGTTTACTGGGGAGTTCTAAATTTGGCACCCTTCCTTCATCGTTTTGTCGTCTGCATCATCTCAAAATTATGATACGTGTCAATTCTAAGTTTCAAATAAGTCCGCCAGACTTCAGTGGTGCTATCAGCTTACAGAAAATCAAATCACATAGCTTTTCTCTCAGCAAGGACCACTCCTCTGGCAAACTCTTCATGAGCTGGTTATCCTCGAAAGCTTCGGTAGGAAGTCAAGAGATGATGGTTAACCAGATGGAAATTTTAGCTATACACCACTGGAATCTCCAGCATTTGGAAGTAGATCATTATGAAGGTAGATCTTGGCCTAGCTGGTTCCGACCCAACCTCCTGCCAAGGTTGTGTTCACTTTAAACTTTGTGCGTGTGACAACTTAAAGAGCATGCCGTTCTTTGACCCGCTAGATGGATCACCTGATGATGCAGCAGGGTCAGACAATCTTAATCGTCCTGAAGAGTATGTTCAAGGATTCTCATCCCTCACTAGGATAGATATTGATGACTGCAGGTCGTTAACATCTATTTTGTGGAGTAGCAGTCTTCCATCCTTGGAGGAACTACATATTGCTGATTGCAACTCTCTTACATCAATAGGCGTCTGTGGAGCAAGCAGTAGCAGCAGCGGCAGTGGTGTTAAAGGATTCTCATCCCTCGCTAAGATAAGTATTTGGAGGTGCCACGCATTGTCGAGTCTTGATGAATTCCTGACGCCAGACTATCTACCTGTCGTGAAAAGTATTTCTGTTCGTTCGTGTTTCGGGTTGATATCCCTGTCAGTTTATAGGCTCGATGGATTGCAGGATCTGGAAATTATAAATTGTCCCAGGTTGAAATCGCAGAGGGTAATAACATTTCCGTCCTCTCTTAAGAAGCTCGTTTTGGACTATTGTAAAGGCATAGAATCCATCGACATCAAGAATAGCCAGTTAAGGAGTGTCTCGGAACTGGAGCAGCTGAGGATTGTGCACTGTCCAGCTCTCAAATCTATTGGTACCACCGCTATTGATGAAATAAAGGACGTGACAATATCGGGGTGTCCCGAGCTCAAGGATATACAACAGCCATTCAATCGCACGTATGTAAAATGTCGTGCAATTTAATTACCATATGCACAACATTTGTCTTACAAATAAATCCTTAGATTAATCCTGTTATATATATATCATATTTCAAAAAAGAATATTTCTTTGGTTCATTAACGTTTTCACCTGTCTAGCCTAGTTATGGTTACGTGAAGAAAATGCTCTATTGAATTGTACTTGTTCGAACTCCATGTCCAAATAAAATAAGAAAAAAGCCTCTACCAACCTAGCACCACCATTTCGTCCCCCTCTCCCTCCCCTCGCCGTCGCCGCCGGGAAAAGCCTATGCGGTGCCGGCGGCGGTGGGACTACCACTCCCCGGTGGTTGGGTGGACGATGTGGCAGGTCAGGCAAAGCGGCGGTGCTTCTCGGGATGGTGGCAGTGGGGCGTGCGCGGTATCTAGGGGTGTTGACGTTGTCCTGATGCGGGTGGCTTGTGGCAACGAGGTGGCTGGCTAGGGTTCCATGTGCCCTACTGGCGGTGCTTCCTTAGTCCTAGATCTGGGCCAACCGGGCCCGATATGGTTAGGCAGGGCCTCGCGATAGGGTGGCCTGCCCTGTGCAGCTTCGGCCTACTTGCTTCCCTATGGAAGCACGACGGTGGATGGCCTCTGGGGTTGGCTCGGATGCGAGGTGGCTTAGAATCACTGATTGATGGCGGCAGCAGACTTCATGTTGCCGCACGATGGAGGGGCTTGTCGGGCCTAAGGGACCTGACTAACCCTACTGTTCTGTGGTGGAGGGAGATGAATATCCTCCGATTGATCTCGGATCGCGGCACGGACAGAGGCCGAAACCAGACCTATGGGTCTAGTTTTGGCCATCGATGGCTATGGAGTGCGACTGTCATGTTCCGCTTGCCGACATCACTTATGCCGTCCACATGAGTCTGTTGTCGTGGCCACCTGACCACGCGCTTACCGCGATGTGTTGTCTATGTCCCCAACCCCAAGTTCGTGGATGCCAGGGCGGCGGCCACATAAGGTGTACTACGAGAGCGGCTCTACAGCTAGTGTCGTGATGGTGGTGATGATCTCTCTCTCTCTCTCTCTCTCTCTCTCTCTCTCTCTCTCTCTCTCTCTCTCTCTCTCTCTCTCTCTCTCTCTCTCTCTCTCTCTCTCTCTCTCTCTGGTCATGTGGGTGGTGAGGAGCGGACGATGAGGGATCCTGGTGTTGGTGCCGCTTCGGCTTTTGCATCTCCCAGTTTGCATGTCGAAGGACTAACTCAGAGTCAGCGAGCGAACCGATCTCGGGAGGGGTACAAAAAATTTCAGCGCTTTGGCACCAACGATGGTGATGCATTGTAACCCTCTTGGGGTTGCCGTTGTGGATACCTTCTCTATGCTAGGTCCGGATGAAAACTCAGCGCTTTGGCACCAAAAGCAGTGATGCATGCGGTGTTGTAACCCTCTTGGGGTCGGCGTTGTGGATACCTTCTCTGTGCTAGGGCCGGATGAAAACCCTTGACCATCACGGTCATGATGATGGCAGCACGATGTGTTGTTACCCTCTTGGTGGCGTCGCCGTGGAGCTCCGGTTCTACCCAATCTCGTTTCGGTTTCTTTGGTGGCAAGTTTTGTCTTTCTATTTTCTCCTTTTGTTTATCTTGATATGCTTTGTAAGGGGGTCTCCTCATCACCTTATCGATTTGGCCGTGTGAATTTATTTATTAGCGGGGCGGCGAAAGCCTGTTTGGAGGAACTCCATGTGCAAGTAGATGTTATTTAATTTTATGCCGGTAGTAAACACATTAAATGCCTTCCTAGGAAAGGACTAATTCAAATATAAGAATTGTTTTTTTGATCATAATGGTTTGAGAATATTTTTCCATCGGACCTAGACATGATTAGAATTTTAAAATTATCTTGTGTCAATATCGAAAATGATAGCCAAATGATTTTATTGAAGGTCATGTTGATGCCAAAACACGCATCTACTACGCTTTTAAGGAGGAGGAAGTACTTTGTTTAGCAAATTTCACAAACCAGACTTTTCTAAAATAAGTGGTCCTTTGATGGACTGGTTGACATGCACGAATTGTTCCACGATAACTACAGGCGGGGCCAACATCCTACAGGCGGGGTCGCCTAGGCTTGCCGACGCACTACAGGAGAAGCCGAATACGCCGACGGCCGGGTCCCGTCGGCGTAGGCCCTAAATGCCGTCGGCGTAGGCTGGCCCGACGGCTGCCGTCGGCGTACAGCCCCGTAGGCGTAGCCTATTCTCCTGTTGGCGTAGAAAAGCCGTCGGCTATATAGCTACGCCGCCGGCGTAGATCATATGGGACCCACCTAGATGACTAATGGCCGTTTGGCTACGCCGACGGCTTTACCGTCGCCTAGATTTTTTTAATTTGTTTTTCAAAATTTTTTTTCAATTTTTTTTAACATTTTTAACTTGTTAATCTCACATGGACATTTTTAATTCTAAGTATACTTAGTCTCAAATCAAATTGCACAATTAGTCAAACTTCCCAACCGGTCACCCATCCTAATACTACTCCAGCCCCAGCACGCTTAACTTCTTCGTTCCTTCCACATGAGCTTCCGACAAAGAAACTAGAACTTGTTGTGAATATTATAATATCAAACCTATTAACCATTACACTATAATGTTAGACATATTTGTTTTTTTACATTCCATACAATTTTTTGAGTAAACAACAATAAATAAGTAATAATAATCTTGAATTCAAATAAAAATAAAATAAATTTTATTTATTTTGCTTTTTTATTTAAATTTGAATAATTCATATCTACAAATCCGTAAATCACAATTTGACAAATAATATATCCAAATTGATCAGAAAAATAAGAGGAATCCAAATATGACATCCCTATAATCTATTTAATTATATATCATAAATTTTAAATATTAGACCAACTAAAACTATGTCAAGATTCATGAAACACCCCGTTTTTGGCACTCGAAAAATAAAAAATGGCTTTTTGGTGCGACGAAAAGGAAAACTTCATCCTGCAACATTGTTCGCCATCCCATGATACACATGTGTGCACAATATGGACACATTATCACAAACTATATCGCGATTATAGCAATAACATTGGTTATTTGACCTGAAATCCAGAAAACCTCGATTGAGATAGGCCATTTTGTGAAGGTTTTTTTAAGACCCAATGAATATACCAAGTCTGATATTTTTCCATGGAACTATGTCATATAATATGACACCACGCAAAGGTTTTGCATTGTTTCGATCGTTTTTTAAGTTTTTATGCCCATTTCAAACTATCGTCAAACTTCCTAAATCGAGGGGCATGATGATTCTTAGCTCGGGGACGAGTCTCACTAAACTTGCATTAGATCTCTGATGAAATAGCATATTGTGAACCTAAAAATGATTTTTACAAAAAATCATGAGCAATATATCATGTACATGTAGTTCAAATCTAACTCATTTCCTACCGATTCAGCAGGAATTTGTCTTTTTCACGAGAGGTGAACGGAAAGGTTTGACATTCCTAGGTTGGGAAATTGTTCATTCAATATGGTCTAGTATTTTTGAAAAATATGGTATTATCATTTTGAAACTTCCATTTGGTGGTTGCTTCATAAAAACACCCCGTTTTTTGCACTCGGAAAATGAAAAATGGCTTTTCGGTGCGACGAAAAGAAAAACTTTATCCTGCAACATTGTTCACCATCCCATGATACACATGTGTGCACAAAATGGACACATTATCGCAAACTATACCGCGATTCTAGCAATAACATTGGTTATTTGACCTGAAATCCAGAAAACCTCGATTGAGATAGGCCATTTTGTGAAGGTTTTTTTAAGACTCAATGAATATACCAAGTCTGGTATTTTTCCATGGAACTATGTCATATAATATGACACCAAGCGAAGGTTTTGCATTGTTTCGATCGTTTTTTAATTTTTTATGCCCATTTCAAACTATCGTCAAACTTCCTAAATCGAGGGGCATGATGATTCTTAGCTCGGGGACGAGTCTCACTAAACTTGCATTAGATATCTGATGAAATAGCATATTGTGAACCTAAAAATGATTTTTACAAAAAATCATGAGCAATATATCATGTACCTGTAGTTCAAATCTAACTCATTTCCTGCCGATTCAGCAGGAATTTGTCTTTTTCACGAGAGGTGAACGGAAAGGTTTGAGATTCCTAGGTTGGGAAATTGTTCATTCAATATGGTCTAGTATTTTTGAAAAATGTGGTATTATCATTTTGAAACTTCCATTTGGTGGTTGCTTCACAAAAACACCCCATTTTTTGCACTCGGAAAATGAAAAATGGCTTTTCGGTGCGACGAAAAGGAAAACTTTCTCCTGCAACATTGTTCACCATCCCATGATACACGTATGTGCACAATATGGACACATTATCGCCAACTATACCACGATTATAGCAATAACATTGGTCATTTGACCTGAAATCCAGAAAACCTCGATTGAGATAGGCCATTTTGTGAAGGTTTTTTTAAGACTCAATGAATATACCAAGTCTGGTATTTTTCCATGGAACTATGTCATATAATATGACACCACGCGAAGGTTTTGCATTGTTTCGATCGTTTTTTAATTTTTTATGCCCATTTCAAACTATCGTCAAACTTCCTAAATCGAGGGGCATGATGATTCTTAGCTCGGGGACGAGTCTCACTAAACTTGCATTAGATCTCTGATGAAATAGCATATTGTGAACCTAAAAATGATTTTTACAAAAAATCATGAGCAATATATCATGTACATGTAGTTCAAATCTAACTCATTTCCTGCCGATTCAGCAGGAATTTGTCTTTTTCACGAGAGGTGAACGGAAAGGTTTGAGATTCCTAGGTTGGGAAATTGTTCATTCAATATGGTCTAGTATTTTTGAAAAATGTGGTATTATCATTTTGAAACTTCCATTTGGTGGTTGCTTCACAAAAACACCCCGTTTTTTGCACTCGGAAAATGAAAAATATGTTATACGAAAGTATTTGTATTTTTTTATGTTTTTTTTGAATAAAAATATATAATATTTGAGTTTATATAGATATATCTTATTTTTCTGCAAATTTTGATATATTATATGTATTTTTCTGAATTTAAATGATTTAGTTATGATTTTTCTAAGATTAATGTGGCAAAAAAAGAAAAATAGCTACGCCGACGGCAAAGCCGTCGGCATAGGTCTGAAACCTAACGCCGTTGCTCTGCCGTTAGCCCAATGGGCTACGCCGACGGTCATGTTTACGCCGACGGCGGCCGTCGGCCTATTTATTCTACGCCGACGGCCAAACTGGGCCGACGGTCCGTCAAGCTACGCCGACGGCCCCGACATTTTGCCGTCGCGTATAAAAAGGCCGTCGGCCTATTTAGTTATTCCCGTAGTGACGGTGCAACACTTGCGGTTATCTTTAGAGATTTGTCAAAAATTTGTCATCTTAAACTTTCGAATTTTTCTTAGTCCACCACTGAGTAGAATCCCCCTCCCCCACACCCACACACACGCGCGATGCTCTGCTTTCCCTGTGAAGACAACTCACATAGCTCAATTAAACTTCCACAACTTAAGTGTCACGACCACATCGGAACCTTAGGCATGTGTGCGTCATCGAGGACCAATTGTGTGTCTTGGCGATGACGTGAAGAGTGTGTGCATGTGTAAATTGTGTGGGGACATGATATCAGCATGTGAGTGCTGCGTGTTATAAGCAAGGAGTTGTAAACCGGAGAAAGGCGAGTAAGAAGAATAGAAACGAAGGCGAAATTCTCTCCGTCTCCAGCTCTCGCTCTTTCTTCTTCTTCCGCACAAAATCAATTTTCTGGGGGATTTTATAATTTGCCACACTGTACTTTTCAGTTTTATTATTTGCCACACCATATGTCACTGACATGTGATGGTCAATATGGCAAATAATAAATTTCTAAAGTAAAGTATGGCAAATGATAAAATATTCGGGATCTTTTGATCCGATCTTGATCGCGGTAAATCCTCACCTTGGTTGACTCGATCGTGCACGGGGACACCACGGCGCCGTCCAAGGCTTCCTCGCAGACGCGGACAATTGTGGCGGTGATGGGGGAGGCATCGAAGGCGACGACGGCCACGCTGAAACAACTTCAATCGAGCCTCGATCTCCTGCACGGGGTCGTGGCAGGCATGGACACGACACATGGGCACAGCTCAAACAGCAGATGTGGCCGCGATCGAGAGCAGCGCGTCCAAGCACAACGACACCACGCGCATCCTGCAGGCATTGATGATGCAGCTGAAGATCGGCGACCCGGGCACAGCGGACAGGCCTACACCAGCGGTCGATGATCCTGATCCCGGTGTGGTGTTCAACTCCAGTTACTCTACTCTCTTCCTTATGAAGGCAAAATGTACGGCCAACACCGCTGGCGCGTCCTCGAGCGCGGGCGCAGCAGAGATGGAG
The DNA here is from genome assembly GCA_916181665.1 of Avena sativa. NCBI lineage: Eukaryota > Viridiplantae > Streptophyta > Magnoliopsida > Poales > Poaceae > Avena > Avena sativa. Next base: position 387,547,587 of record OV702284.1, read on the forward strand.
CGGGGTTCAGAGGGTTGTCTTGGTGGAGGTGGTGGCGGTTCTGGAGGCGCAGGTGGCGGTAGACCGGGCGGCGCTGATGGCAGTGAGTTTGGGGGCGCAGGCGGCGGTAGACTGGGCGGCACTGGTGGCGGTGAATTTGGTGGCGCAGGTGGCGGTAGAAATTTCCATGGGAACTCTGAAGGTGGGGGCATACAACAGATGCCCAAGATGAATTTTCCCCGATTCTTAGGCGAGCATTCGCGCATCTGGCGAGATCAATGCATGGATTACTTTAGAGTTTTCAACATCATCCCTGCTCTCTGGATGACAACATGTACACTTCACTTGGATGGAAACGCAGCGATCTGGTTGCAGGCATACAAATAGAGACATGAACTGCGAGGCTGGCCGCAGTTCATCACGACAATTGAAGCAGAATTTGGGGGAGATGACTAGTGAAAGTTCATGAAAGCTCTGTTTCAGGTCAAACAAAGTGGTACAGTCGAAGAGTACATTCAGGAATTTTATAAATTGGTGTACCAAGTGTCGATGTTTAACCCAAACTACGACACAAACTCTTTCATATCACAGTTCATAAAGGGGTTGAAATTTGAGTTGCGGGGTGCAGTGGAGGCACATATTCCTGATACTTTGGAGCGGGTTTATCTGATAGCAAAGGTTCAACAAGAGATTTTTGATGCTGCTCCCAGGAAGGCTCAAAGGCAATACAATAAGTTTGACACTCCAGCAACTAGAGCAGAGGTTGTTCCCAAGGCACATTTGAGGGTGGGCACGAGTGATCTGTGGAAAGACCGCCAACTCCGAGAATATCGCAGAGCCAATGGAGGATGTTTCAAGTGTGGGATCAATTATGATCCCACACACGTTTGTGGGCAGAAAAAGGCTGCAACCCTTAATGCCATTGTAACTGAAAAGAGTGCCCAGTGATGTTATCTGAAGAGGTGCTGAACATGTTTGAGATGCATGACATGGCGGAATCACAACGTCTAAGTCTATCGATCCATGCCATGGCATGCTCAGAGGGTGCGGAAACTTTGAGGTTGCACGCTCTGGTGGGTAACCAGGTTTTCATTATACTGCGACAGCAGTGGGTCGTTTATACATTCTCATCTCCTGGAGAAGGCTCAGTGCACAGTCAAAGAAGCGCCTCCGGTGGCTGTAAAGGTTTCAAATGGAGAATACATGCATTCCATGCATATAGTGTCTGACTTTACCTAGTGGTCTAATGGAGCTACATTCGTGACACCCATGAGAGTGCTCGATCTGGGCGCATATGATGCGATAATAGGCATTGACTGGCTCAAGAAGCATAGTCCTATGACCACATATTGGAACAAGAAGTACCTATCTTTTCCTTATAAGGGTAAACAGGTAACATTGCAAGGGTTACAGGAATCCAAAGCCACGTCGATTTTGGAAGTCACTGTTGAACAAGTGGCAAAATGGTCCAAAGGAAATGACATTTGGGCTCTGGCAGTGGTGCAAATCGATGGCTTAGTTCATACATCTGCAAAGGATAGCATGCCAACACCGGTCCAACAACTCATGGAGCAGTTTCAGGTTGTCTTCTTTGAACTAGTGGAGCTACAGCCAGCAAGAGATTATGACCATGCCATTCCACTCAAAGCAGATGCCACACCAGTAAATACAAGGCCATATGGGTACTCGCCGGCACACAAGGATAAAATCGAGCAACATGTGGCTAAAATGCTCAAGGCTAGTGTCATTGTGCGCAACATGTCTCCTTTCGCATCTCCAGTGCTTCTAGTCAATAAAAAAGATGGGAGCTGGAGGTTTTGTGTGGATTATCGAAGGCTGAACAAGCTCACCATCAAGAACATATTTCCAATGCCCATCATAGATGAGCTACTGGACGAGCTAGCAGGGGCAAAGATATTTTCCAAGTTAGATCTGTGGGCTGGATACCACCAGATCAGAATGCTGCCAGAAGATGAGATGAAAACAGCATTCAAGACTCACCAAGGGCTCTATCAATTCCGAGTCATGCCTTTCGGATTGTGTAATGCACCTTCCACGTTCCAATGCGTTATGAATTTGGTGCTCTAGCCATGTCTTCGCAGATCCGTGTTAGTGTTCATGGACGATATTCTGGTCTATAGCAAATCACTGGACGAGCATGTGCAACACTTGCAAGAATTACTTCAGCTACTCAAAGACAACAAGTTGTATGTCAAGGACAGTAAATGTTCACTTGCCTGTGACTCATTGGAATATCTAGGCCATATAGTGTCAGCAGCATGAGTGGAAACTGATCCCACTAAGACAAAGGCTATGCAGGGTTGGCCTCTGCCAACTAACATCACAGAATTGAGGGGATTTCAGGGGCTGATAGGGTATTATCGGAAGTCGTGAAGAATTATGCATCATTGCACGTCCCTTAACCACCTTGCTGAAGAAAAAGGGTTTATCTGGGATGATGCAGCTACTGAAGATTTTCAAGCACTGAAGACGGCTATAGTAACCACCCTCGTCCTCCAACTTCCGGATTTCAATACACCATTTGTGGTGGAGACGGACGCATGTGATTCAATAATAGGCGCAGTGCTCATGCAAAAGGATCATCCCCTCGCCTTCCTTAGCAAACCATTGAGCGCAGTACACAAGCATCTCTCGATCTATGAAAAGGAGTTTCTTGCTCTTCTCATCGCAGTAGACCGTTGGCGTCCATATCTGCAGCAAAATGAGTTTATCATCAAAACTGATCGCTTTAGCCTATGTTTCTTGGAAGACCAAAATTTTACATTCCCCCCTGCAACGCAAGGCAATGTCGCGACTGATGGGATTGCAATTTAAGATAGTCTACCGTAAAGGAGCAGAGAATCATGCAACAGACGCTCTGTCGCGAGTGGGTCACTTACTAGCCATCCAAAACTATTCCCCAGCACAGCCTGCTTGGCTCCAAGAAATAGCGAACTCCTATGCCACGGATCAGGATGCACAACGACGACTAACTGAGCTGGCCATCGTCAGTCCTGCCGAACACGGTTATGAGCTGACCCAAGGCATCATCCGAAGAAATGGACGGGTGTGGGTAGGGGCAAGCTCTGCTCTCCAAACCAAAATCATTACAGCACTGCATGCGAGCGCTGTAGGAGGCCATTCTGGAGTTCAAGCCACACACCAGCGTGTTAAGAAATTGTTTGCCTGGACGGGGTTGAAAGTTGCTGTCACAGAATTTGTTAGTCAGTGCGATACCTGCCAGCGTGTAAAACATTCCACTGCTCACCCACAGGGCTTACTTCATCCGCTGCCAATCCCAGATGGAGCTTGGCAGGATATCACCATGGATTTCATAGAAGGCCTGTCGTTGTCCGATAGAGCGAATTCGATTCTGGTGGTTGTGGATAGATTCACCAAATACTCCCATTTCATTCCACTAAAGCACCTGTACACTGCGCCCCATATCGCTTGAGTGTTTGTGGATCAGGTGGTCAGACTGCATGGTATGCCTCGCTCTATTACATTTGATCGTGATGCCATTTTTACAAGCAAGTTCTGGAAGATGTTGTTCCACAACTTGGGACCCAAACTTCAGTTTACTACTGCCTACCACCCTCAAACAGACGGGCAGAGTGAACGTGTGAACCAATGTCTTGAGATGTAACTGAGATGTATGGCACTGGATGCCCCAAGAGAGTGGAGACAATGGTTGCCAATTGCGGAGTTTTGGTACAACACCACAACACATTCAGCTATTGGGTGATCCCCATTCAAGGCATTATATGGGCATGAACCTAATCTAGGCACAATTCCGGTGTTGTTAGAAATCACTGAACCAAGAGTTGCAGGCATGATTAGTGAGCGAGCCCTTCAAGATGAGAGGCTCAAGCAACAGCTGGCTGCAGCACAAAACCGGATGAAGCTGTATGCAGATCGACAACGCACTGAGAAAACCTTTCAGGTGGGTGACAAGGTGCTGCTGAAATTTCATCCGTATGCACAGTCGACAGTAGTGAACAGACCTTATCCGAAGCTGGCTCACAAGTATTTCGGCCCTTACACCATACTGGAGCGCATCGGTCATGTGACTTATAAATTAGAGCTGTCGAGTGACTATCGTGTGCACAATGTCTTCCATGTCTCTCAGCTGAAGGAGTACATAGCTGATTTTACACCAGTGTGTTCAAAGTTACCTAAACTACCATTACTGGATTCCAAGGAGTTGAACCAGAGAGGGTGCTGGACAGACGCCTAGTCAAGAAGGGCAATGCTGCAATAGTGCAAGTGGAAGTGAAGTGGCAAGACATTCCTACAGAGGCGGCTACCTGGGAAGATTGGAACACGCTCAAGCTTCGTTTTCATGCAGTTGGTGCTTGGGGACAAGCACAATTTCCAGAGGGGGAAGATGTCACGACCACGGCAGAACCTTAGGCGTGTGAGTGTCATCGAGGACCAATTGTGTGTCTTGGTGATGACGTGAAGAGTGTGTGCGTGAGTAAATTGGTGGGGCCATGCTGTCAGCGTATGAGTGCTGCGTGTTATAAGCAGGGAGTTGTAAACCGGAGAAAGGAAAGTAAGACGAATAGAAACGAAGGTGAAATTCTCTCCGTCTCCAGCTCTCGCTCTTTCTTCTTCTTCCGCACGAAATCAATTTCGTGTGTCCAATTCCTTTCCTGGCAATCATACTAGGAAGGGTGTATTATATTAAGTCCTATTATTTTTCATACACATTATTTTACAGTATAATAATACTTCTTGTCTTATAATATAAGATGGTATTAAAACCAAATTTCCAATATACAAAGATATATATTACACCCGCAGTCGAAAAGATAAATTTTTCATCCGCTGTGTAACACTGTATTTGATTTACAGAGAGGGGAGGGCCTGAAGAGGACACATATTTAGGGGGACAAGTACACATCAACAGTGAGGAGTGTCGTCTTGGCATTCTGCGGTATTGGGATTTGGAACTGTGTTTCTATGGTAATTCGGACTTCCATGTTCCAATGCTTGCTATCTACTCTCTCTGTTTTAAAATATAATAGCAGCAGCTCGGTTGGTTACTAGTACTCCGGTTGTGGCAAGTTGTGGAAGTTCAATTGAGCGATGCTCAAATCTGCTTTCCTGTAAAGACAACGCACATAGCTCAATAGTAGTATCTACAAGCAGGGGCGAAGCTCCCAGTAGGGCAAGGTAGGGCAGCCGCCTCACCTTGATTTTTGGCAAGAAGCTTTAGATGCGTATGTGTTTTCTAAACAGTTTGAGTGGTCATACGCTAAAAACGGACTTCGTATGAGAAAGTTATACTTGTTTCAGTGAACATTACGCAAAACTGATTCTGGAGTGAAATAAGGTCTAGGTATAGTCTAGTTTTAAACAAACTCTTTCTCTTTGCAACATCTAATTCTCAATCTAATAAAATTAGACTCTAAACAATATCCTAGATAGGGTATCTAAGGAGGACCCGAGAGTTATTTGGCCATCTTATGTCATGTGGCCAGAACCAACTCTAATTATATAATGGTTTATGTTTTATATTTCTGTTTTGGCTTGTATATACTATTGATCTAAAATTCTAGTTGACATTCTGGCTCAATCGGAGAAATGATGGTTTAGATCCCTCCTGAAAGCTTTGAATTCGCGCAAAAATGATATTACAATCCTAAGTATGGATGAAATGTTAGCAAAATCAGTAAAAAAGTAACTAAAAGAGAGCATACGCTAGGTCACTATTGATTATTTTGGAGTATATACACTTTCTATTATTCTATGGAATCTATTACAACTGATTTTGATTGTTTCTTTGATGAGTTTTCATTAGAGTTTCTTCAGAACTTTTTGTCCTGACGCAAGTAACTAATTTTATAGTTTCAATGTGAATGAGATTCTTCAGCTTACGGAGATTTATCTTATTATGAACATGAGCCTATATAAGATAATTTAAAGATATCTGTTATGCATATGCGAAGAATTAAAGATTTTAGAGATTATGTTAATATTTGAATGATACATCATGCTTCATATCCTTTATCGCCTTGTGGAGTTGGAATTGCTTTTACTCGTAGCGACAACAATTAAAAGAGTTTTGTCAATGGCAAAAAATCATCAAAAACGAGTTGGTATTTATTTTTATTGGAGTTCGCCATACCTCAGATTTTTTCCGTCCTCCGCCACTGTCTACAAGGTCAGAGTTGTTCTGCCCTAAGTATTTGAGACTTGGTGATGTTTGTGTGTATTATGTATTCATGTTTCTTTGCTTAAGCATGTTTCGGTGAAGAATTTGTATTTTGTGTTCCCGGTGAGGTAAAGTAACGTGCGACAGAGAACACCATATAATATAATTTCTTGTTGATTGCTTGCAATATGAATTATTATCAAGACCTAGCACTCGTTTGGCATGCACATTCTAATTTCGTCACTTTTTGAATGCAATGGCAAATTAAATGTTAGGTCGAAAATAAAAGTTGTCTTTTCAGTACATGGGCCACTCTTTACTTTAATTTTTTGGACTAGAGTACCATATTTTTTATTACAAAACAGACTTAGTTCAATTTGTTGAAGTGTATATGTGGATTGCCTAACCTGATATGATCTCCGAAGAGTCCACTGGAGGATTCTACCACACTGCAGAGTTTGTGCCCGCGGCAGGTTGCTGCTGATCAGAGGCAGACTGAAGTGTGCAGTCGCCGCCCCACGGCAGGCCGCCAGGTCGTCTTTTTTTTTTTAATTTTACTACTCCCTCCGACCCATATTAGTTGACTTGGATTTGACTAGATTTAGATGTATCTAGCACTAAAACATGTCTAGATACATTCGAATATAGACAAATCCAAATCAACTAATATGGGTCGGAGGGAGTAGCTGAATCTAAATGCTCGTGTGTTACTATGGCTCACTTAACTTATTTTCTCATGTCACATGTGTGTATAGAAAGAAAAAGTTACAAAATACATAGTGTTTTAAAAGAATTTATTTTGCTAAAATGTAATACAACAAATAGGTATAATTTGACAAAAGCACATTATTCCACAGAAATAACCAAGTCCATAAATCTTTAATTAAAAACAATGTAGCTAACAAATCACAAAACATGCTCTATTATGTACATTTTTTTGACTGTTTTACAACATTACTGTTAATCTGATATTTTGAACTAATAATTATATACTACTCACAGAGTACAACATCAAGATGGATAATTGTTTCACACTATTCGGCAGGGTCATATACTGCCACATCATCATGAAAAAATAGTGAGAAATCAATGCATGAGCTTACGTTTTTTCTCTTGCAAAAGTAACGCTGAATGCAACTCTGAACATCTCAAGTGCAGTATTCAATTCGCAGCAATTCTCCTTCTTTTCACGGTAGGAACAACTCTGCTTAGCTGAACCGAGCAGCAAAATCAGCGCAGTGCAACATAAGGATTTTAACAACTTCCTCCGATTCATATTAATTGATTTTAATTTATCAAAATTTGAATGAATCTATATACTAAATAGTGTCTAGATTCATTCAAATCTAGACAAATTTATGACAATTAAAATGGGCCGAAGGGAGTACTATGGTAGAGTAATGGTTCTATTTCGGACGCGATTTTTTGCCGAGATAATACCACGCCAAGCCCATTTCGAAGGGGTGGACGCAACTGGAAGATTCGCGACAATTGTTGACCAGATTTGGGAAGTTGGGGAGGACGACCGATTTCAAAATCGAAGTGCTTCCAGGAACAAGGCTGGAGGCTGGGTTAGTACTAGATCCCACGTGGGAGGACCGGGTCTAGTCGTCCGGACGCTAAAAATTGGTTCAGTCGTGTTACTAAGATTCTGGTTTTATTTAGTTTTGGCCAATTTTTGTCCGGACTTTTCAGGCCAGTCCCGGGTCGTCGGGAACGCCCTAGGAACGCCGGACCAAGCGAAAACGGGGGTGGACCAACCCTGTCGGCGAGACAACCCTATTTCCCCACTATCACTCGCCTCTCCCGCGGCAAAGAGCTACCCCTGTCGCCCCGGCGAAGCTCCACCATGCTGAATTGTATCCACACCTCTAGATATTTCCGCCTCCGTGCCGCACTCTTTCCCCTCGGCCTAGGCCAACTTTCGTCGTCCAAGCTTCACCGTAGCTTGGCCTAAGCCAATTTTCTGCATCTTAAGTGAACAAGTTAATTAAAATGAGATGCCTATTCCAGAAATGGTGACATACTATGATCTTGCACTATATACCTGTAGTATTCAGTGGCTTGTTGTGATGCAACTAAAACAGAAAAGGTCGGGGCTAGCTTTAATGCAATTTATGAAAGATAAATATGTTTAGTATCATTCTAGCATGCTAAAATGATTTGTATGAATATGTATAATCTTCTTTTTCACATATGGGGTTTGAGAATATTGATGAGTGCTTGAAACTAAGAAAAAAGTAACAAGATCCTTTTGTTCTCTCGTTGGATTATGTATTTTATAATTAAATAATTTGCCTTTTCATGTTACAAATAGTAAAGTGATGAATCTAAATGTCTAATCTATTCGAACTATGAGAATGTGGCCGTATTACTCTTTCAAGTGATAGCATCAGATAGATTTTGGTGATCCGTTGTTAACCAATTTGAAACTTATGTTTTCAATGTGTACTGCTTGAAGTAGGTAATATTTATAGTTGATTTTGTAAAAAATGCCCCACCATCACATCAAGACATCCTAATTCAAACATTCAAATTCTACGTTGAATCTCACTTATTTTTCAATTTTGTATCATTATTTGGAATAAGGATAGGCGTGGCAACACGCTTTTGTGGTCTAGGGAAATTACATTTCGCCATGAGCAGCACTACAAAAAATGAACTACACTAGAGTGTACTGTAGCAGACCATATGCAAAAAATGAACTTATCTAACTGTCCTAAGTCGACCTAGAACTAACTTCATTATTGGCCAACCTAGAACTAGCAAAAGGGTTTATGGAAAAATGTTTTAAAACAAAGTGTTACACAATACAAATCCATTGGAAATATTAATAGTGCTTCCTTAAGCGTGGCAAGTGTGTTGTCAGCCTCGCTATCCCACTCGAATGTTGGGTTCTTGCGCATCAGGCCGTAGAGAGGCATTGCCTTCTTGCCGAGTCTGGGGATGAAGCGACTGAGAGCCGCCACTCGCCTTGGTAGCTTCTGGACGTCACACAGGCACTCGGGTTTGCCGATTCGCGCGATGGTGTTGATCTTTGTGGGATTTGGCTCGATGCCTCGTTTGGAGACTACGTATCCCAACATCTAGCATGTCGGCACGCCGAATGTGCATTTCTCCAGGCTGAGCTTTATCTTGTACCCCTGCAGATTTGCGAAGGTTTCCGCGAGATCGGCGAGGAGGTCATCCTGCCGAGTCGACTTCACCACCATGTCGTCAATGTAGACGTGGACGTTGTGGCCAATTTGGCTCGCCAAGTACTCATGTATGCACCATTGGTAGGTCGCACCGGTGTTTTTTAGGCTGAAGGTCATGGCGGTGTAGCAGAATGCTCTGAATGACGTGATGAATGTTGTACTGTCCTTATCCTCAGTTGCCATTTTGATCTGGTTATACCTAGAGTAGGCGTCGAGGAAACAAAGCGACTAAGACCCCGTAGTCGAGTCGATGATTTGGTCGATGCGGGGCAACATGAATTCCTCCTTGGGGCAGGCGTGATGACCCACAAGTATAGGGGGTGTATCATAGTACTTTTGATAAATAGGAGTGTCGATCCCAACGAGGAGCAGAAGGTGCTAACTAGTGATACTGGCTCAAGAGTTCTCTGTAAATACTTAGCAAACGGATTTTTAGGAGTTTCTAATAAAGCAAAAAAATAAAGTGTAAGTAAATAAAAACAACGAACAATTGCAGCAAGTGACCCAATCCTTTCTTAGCAAAGGAAAAGCCAGTGATATTACTTATGAGAACCAAACGTTCTCAAGGACACATGAGAATACTGTCAAGTGCTTTCACTTTATATAGTTGATTAATCTTCTTTGGTTGGGTAAGTGTTGTGTGGTTGAACCTGTGATAATGTACTGACATTACTAGGACTAATACATACTTGTGATTAAACCCCTTGCAAGCATCCGCAACTATAAGAAAGTAATTAAGATAAAAACATAACCACATCCTTAAACTCTGAGATCCTACACTCCGTTGTGCAAAGGTTTCCTAACAGGGGTTCAGGTTTCTGTCACTCCGACATCCCCACAATTAGTAGCCAAATACACAATGCATTCCCCTAGGCCCATAAATGGTGAAGTATCATGTAGTCGACGTTCACATGACACCACTAGAAGAATAGCACCACAACTTAAATATCAAACCATTGAATAATACCTCAACACAACTCCACTACTAACAACATGACTTCTCCCATGTCCTCAAGAACTAAACGAACTACTCACGAGACATCATATGGATCAAGATGAGAGATGATATGATGATGAATAACAATCTAAACATAAACAATAATCCAATGTTTCCACTCACAAGCATCAACTACAAAAATAATCAATAGTGGGAAAGTTTCCCCTAAGATCTATACAAGATTCAACACAATTGTTACAGCGGGATGAAGTGGTGATGTAGAGGTCCCAACCTGATAAGGTAGAGATCCTGTGTTTATAGTGCTAGTCCCTGGATCGAATAGCTGGCATCCACAGTTTAAGATGTAATATCAAGAAACAAAGGTCATATTACAACTCATAACCAGGAATAAAATAGTTCATTACAACTTACATAGTTCATATGGCTATCATATTACAGAGCAACAGATAAAACTATAAGGCATAGAGTCCTTCATCTTCATATTCCACAGGCAAACATGTTGGTTGTAGACTTGTAATCCCTACTCAACAAACTTCACTAACATCAAACAAACCTGCAACATAATAAGTTAAAGCCACAAGGGTCAAAACATTTGAATTGTATTGGCAAGTGATATCATATTGATATGGAGAATCTAACATCTACATAAAATAGGTTTTTCCTATCCTTTGCAAAATAGTTTTTCTCTTTTTCAAAACACTTTATCAAACATGGCACACTTGATACACACCAGGTGCTACCCTTGTTCACCCAACAAGTTTTAACTTAGAGAAATTAGAATGATAAAATCTGTGATTCTACTTCATTGTCTTGATGCTAAAAATTGTCCATAACCGGGGACACGGCTAAGTACTTAGTTTTTACCCTCTCGAGAGGTGGTGCACTTTCCCCACAAGACTCGACATGCATCGAGACGAGACTTTTCAGAAGAAATCCCTCAGACCACCATGGACGTGTTCCATCCTATCATCACTACCACCTTCTGTCCATCTGGCTGAGTTCTTGCAACTTAGTTGGTCAAGGCAGAGCCCATATGCCATGTGGCTGCATTGGATGCTTTTGCGACAAGAATGTCTCCAATCTCTTTGTTCCTGGGTGGCCATCCACAAGTGAGATACGCCAGGGTAAACCATAGAAATGGGCCCTAGGTAACCACTCAACAAAAATCCATCCATGCAATTACCATTTCCACCTAGGTGTTTCATTAACAAGTTGTTTTAATCCAAAAACACATAGGCATAACCTTTCCATAATATCATAACATGAATTCCCACCCTTGAAATCTAATAGCTAGGCTACGCTTACTAGCATAGCTTGTCTCTTAACTTAGGAAAATTTCTACCAAGATATATTCTATAGGATCTACTATATCATATCATAGTAATATACAAAATAGTCCTATCATGCACACTACAAAAATATTACTAATGCAATATTGAAAAGATAGGACTTTTGATGACCAAAGTATCACTTGCCTCTTTAGTAGGAAATCTAGGTACTCTTCTTGATCTTCCAAATTTCACACTCCTCAAGGTTCACTACACATAATCAAGCAAGCACACATTCAAAACTAGCACTCAAACAAATAACAAAACAAAACAAGAAAACAAAGAAATGCATGCAAGCATGCAAAAGGTCATTTTATTGAAAAATTTGTTTCTAACAAGGTTCTAAACATTTCAAAACACCTACTGGTCTTTTATAAAAGTGGAAAATCCATTGGAACCAAGTTAGTGAAATTTGGTTATTTAAATCATTTTTGTTTTACTAGAAATGCTTTCATTTAAAGGAATAATCTCTAGTGTCAACAAAATATATTTTTAATTTCAAATGTTAGTGTTTATAGTCAGAGGGTTCAAAACAAAACCATTTTCAAAAGGTTTCACTCAAAAAAATTAGAACAATTTTTATAGCCAAAATAGTCCTACTAATGTTTCTGCACAAAACTCTAATTTTTCAGAAGCAAATGACCAAAGCAAGGCCATAGGTGCAAAGGTCTCCATTTTATGAATCCATAGACACCTAATTTGTAATTTGTGGAGATACAGAACAAAAGTTATTGATTTTACAAGTTTAAACATCTAATAGGTAAAATCTGGATTTTTAATCAAAACTCTGTACACGCGGCAGGCTCTGATTGGTTGATACTGATTCGGCTGGATCAGGAGATGCGAGATGTTAGATCTAAGTGTGATCCTGCAGTCGAGATCTAACCACAACGATTCACACTAGCTTCTAATCTAGGCCACTGGATCACAACACTCTGACCTAAACCTAGCGGCGCCCATGGCTAGCACGGCGGCGACGCACCAGGCGGCGATGCTCCGGCGAGGCCAGAGGGTAAGGGAGGGGGCATTGGGGCTTACCAGGGTCGCGGCGACAAGGCAAAGCTCAAGGTGGTCGCGGACGGGTCTGGGGCGCACAGACACGACGACATTTCCTCGTCGGAGTTGAGCTAGGTTTTGGGCGCTTGTAGACGTCGATGAAGGCGAGGCTCTGGTGCAAAATAAAATGAATGACGAGTGTCAGGCGAGCACGAGATCGTGTGAACTTGAGAGCAAGGCGAGCACGAGACTCTCCGGAATTTGTTGCCGAAGCTCGGCGGAGACTGTGGTGGCTCGAGCTTGATTACGGGCAGCCTGGGGGTTATCTGAGGCGGGGGAGTGAGGGGAAACATAGAGTAGGGAGAAGGGATTAAGAGAGTGTGGTAGAGGGATGGAATCACTGCGGTAGTTAAGATAATTCACGCGAAATTAAAGGAGAGGAAACGACGGAGGGGAGAAGCGGTCTCTGCGCGTGAGGTTGATGACGGGGACGACGTGGCAGGTGGGTTCAGTCGGTTAGTGAGGGGTGCGAGGAGGGCTCGGGTGCAAAAAGAAGCAGAGGGGAGTGGCCGGGTGGGCTGGTTGGGCCACGTTGCTGGGCTGGGCAGCTGGCAGGTAGGTTTCCCCTTTCTCTTTTTTTTCTTCAATTCTTTTTCCTTTCCTTTTTCTGTTTTCTATTTTAAATCAAATCAAATGATTTAAACCTATATTTGATTTCAAAACTTCACCACATATTTTTAGTAGGTTTCATACCAAATATGAGTTGATTAATTAGTCTACTTTGGAGTATTTCAAATATTTTTTTATGATTTAATATTCATTTAAGTGAGGCATTTTGGCTTTTATTTAAATAAAATTTGATTATGGTTCATAAGCCCATAAAATTTTATTTAAATAAACTTTTATTTTTTATATTATTTAAATTAATTTTATTACATTTACTTATGGATTAGCCAAGGTTTAAATTGTCTATGCAACAATTCTTATTTCTTTCTTTCTATGTCTTATAAAATTCATATCTTTTTATTTATAGCTCCAAAAATAGTGATTCCAATTTGTATAATTTTATTTAATATTTATTTATATTTTTAAATCCTTTTAGGATTACTTTGTTTAAAATTTGGTATTGATTTTAGCTAGGAGCTTTATTAGCCTTGGAATATTTTCTTTTATCTTATAAAAATCATAAGTTTTTATCCATGGCTCCAAATGGAGTGAAACCAATTCCCATGGTTTTATAATATTCTTTGTTTACCATTATTGGTCATTTAGGAATGTTGTTGCTAAATTTTTATATGGAACAAAGCCTTACTCTTGGAGTGATCTTGATGGTGATTTCTCTCATTAGGGTTTAGGGTTTAGGTTTATCCTTTCCAAGTGTTCAAAATCAAGATACATTATATGCATGAATGAATTTGATTTGTTACAAAATTTGTTTGTTGATTTTTCATTCAAATTTTGTTCAAGTAAGGTTTTGATGTTTCCATTTAGAAACAAAAAGTTTCTTTTCTCCCTAAATTTCATCATCTAATTCTTTTGTTTGTTTATTTTTCACATTTCGAAATTTGGAAAATTTTGGGATGTGACAGGTGATGATGGTGCTGGTGGATATGATGGTGTGGATGATGGTGACGATGATCCTGATGAAGTCTAGCTTGATGACGGTGTTGATGGCGACGATCTCCCTCTCCGGGAAGGAATTTTCCTGGCAGAAATCTGTTTGTCGGATAGCTCTTTCTATCTCTGTAGTTTCCGCCCCTTAGAGGCGGCGGAATCTTTCTGTTGTCGCTCCCCGTGTATTAGATGTAGGCGATAGGGCGGACCAGGAGGTGGGCCAGGGTGGTCACACCCCCTGGTGGTGCGGCCTAGTGTGGCCCGCGCCTGGGGGGTGTGGCCCCCGGTGACCCAACTTCGCCTCCCCTTCTAGCATCCTTTGTCTTCTGGAAAAATATAATTTTCCGTATATTTTTTGGTATTTTTTGATCTTCGCGAAAATCGCATCAAAACACCGCTTTTCCATCAGAATCCTAACTCCGGCAGTTCATCCTCCAAAAATCATCCAACATGTAAAAATAGATGAAATAACATAAGTATCACCTTTTAATATGAAATATATCATGAATAGAAGCAAATTATGATATAGAATAGTGATGCAAATTGGACGTATAACCTCCCCCCAAGCTTAGACCTCGCTTGTCCCCAAGCAAAAACTGAGCACAGTAAACATGTCCACAGGTTTATGGAGTGAAGTGTCGATAAAAAGAATACGGACAAGAAGCACCGCACTTACCAATACACAACTTATAATAGAAAGCAACTCACTATTATATAACTTAACTTGCAATGATTATGGGAGTCACAATAAAGATGCATCAAGACAAATCATAATTGGAAATGGCAAACTTTGTTCTTGGTCAGAGAACAGTTGACAAATAGTTTTCAAGCAAAGCTTTTTGTAAAGAAGTTTATAACAGGAGTCCCTTTTGCTCAAACATAAAAGGCTTTTCACAATGATGGATTTCAAAGTAATACTCATTCAGATAAGAGCTTTGTGCAAAACAAGGAAGATAAGAAACTTGATTGAGTAAATCATCATATGAATGAATGAAACACAATAACTCAAATGCTTGCTGGAGATAGAAGGGAATAGGTTTACTGACTAAACTAAAAAGTAGAAGAAAGGACCTTCTCAGAGGGAAGCAGGGATTTCAAGTTCATAAAGAGCTTCCAAAAGATTATGGTACTTACTAGCTTTGAGCTCTCATTGACCCTATCATAAGCATCTTGAGGTGATGAAGGTTACAGTGAACAAATATGGAGTTTATGCTTGATGAAGTATAAGTTGGCAATCTCATGTCCCTTGAGTACGAGAGCCGCTCCTCATGCTACTCAACTTTAGTTACCGGCAAGTTCTTGTCATAGTAAATACATGTGTATCATAGAGAAACGCCAACGGGGTACCCCTTGCCCCATGATATAGGAGCTATCCCATATCAAAATGAAAAGACAAGCAGCCAATGAGTGAAAGGATAGGGATGTCGCCTAGAGGGGGGGGGGGGGTGAATAGGCGATTAAAACTTTTCCTAGAGTGGCTCAACAAAGGAAGAATAAAACTAGTGTTTACTTTGTTAAGCACAACCTAGAACAACTAAGGTTCACCTATGTGCACCAACAACTTATGCTAAGCGATACAAGCAACAAAGTGATAGCAAGATATATATTACTTTAAGCACGAAGGCTATCACAATGTAAAGTGCATAAGTAAAGAGCTCGGGTATGGAGATAACCGAGGCACGCGAGGACACCGATATTTTACCGAGTTCCTCCCAACATGGAGTACATCTTGTTTGGAGAGGGGGTGGTATCAAACCACCAACGCCACAAAAAGGCCTCCCTTATTCTCCGGTGAATCTCACCCCAACGGGATCGATCCACGCTTCCACTATCGGTGCACTTGTCGGTGGCAACCGGAACCTCTCACAAGGTTGGGGCACTTCTCCACAACTTAATTGGAGGCTCCCAACAAACGCCACAAAAGGCCTTAACAAAAGCCACCATGGCCACAAAACCGTCTAGGGTTCCAAGAACCCAAGAGGGACAAGCTCCAATGAGCAACTCAAACCAAATCCTCCGGGGAGAACTCAAACCGATGCACCAAATGCAAATGGCAAGAACACCACAAAGATTCTCAAATCCCTCACTCTCAAGTTCCAACAAATCTACTAAAGCTATTGGGGGAACAAGAGAGGAGGAATCAAAGAGAGACACAAAATCCCCCAAAATCTAGATCCCCAAAGATACACTCACAAAGAGATGTTTTGGTTTGGTCAAAACGTAGATCTAGATCTCCTCTATATTTCTCTCAAATATTGGCACGAATCATTGGAGAGAAATCATAGAATCAAGCTCAAGAGGGAATAAGAATATGGGGCAAAGCTTGAGCAAGAATGGAGAGAGAAGAAGCAACCCTAAAAAACAAAGAGGCAAAGCTATTTAAAGAGACAGGAAGATTCTGCCCTTTGGGGCATTTTTCCTGGACTGACCGGTAGTACCGGATCGGACCGGTACTATCGGACCGAACAGACCAAGCCACCATAGGGACAGTCAATGCACGCGCGAGCGAAGGAAAAAGTCGGCAGGGGATCGGGGCCCAGCGAGCGGAGAACAGCGCAGCACAGCGGCAAACGCGGCAGTGCGCGGGGCCAGCAGGCTGGGGCTGCACGCGCGCGAGCGCTTAAGCGAGGCAGGGTGGGAACTGACGCGGGAGTCAATGCGGCACTAGGCGCGAGCGAGAATCGCTGTAGGATCTAGGCAAGAGAGCGGGCCCAGCGAGCGAGCGCGCGGGACACGAGGCGACAGACCTGGCGGCGGCAGCGGGCACGCAGGAGGCGAGCGAGGCGCACGCGGGATTAGCGGCGCGGGTGCAGCAGAGCGAAGTGAGCGGGGCGAGAAAAGGAACGCGCAGGCGAGCTGGATCTGAGGAAAAATGTTCCTGGGCCGTCCGGTACTACCGGCCCACCCGGGCGGTGCTACCGGGCCGGCCGGTAGTACCGGATTAAGGTACTGCACGAGGCAGAGAGAAATTGGGAAACTCCCATGGGCGGGCGGTATTACCGGCCCGCCTAGGCGGTACTACCGCTCGGACCAGAAAACATATCTTTTCTTTTTAATTAGAGAGGGACAAATTCAAACCGCAATAACTTTTGATTGGAAGCTCCGATTGACCCGATTCCAATTGCGTTGGATAGAGGACGACAAGGGCTTCCCAATAAAAGGTGGAAATATTGGTTATCACCAAGTGAGAAAGTATCAAGTACAATAATGTGAGATACCTCACTTGGTGAGAAACCGAAAAGCCGCATAAATCAAAATCGCAACAAGATGTAAACGGAAGATCCGATTTTGATGAACAAGAGCTTTTTATGGAGATTACCACAAGATCTAAATCCTCACATGGATAAGACCAAATAGCAACCAAATATGATGATGCAAGTATGCAAAGGTTTGAGATCTCTCCAAACGATGTGACCGAATTACTCATACGAGAGCCCCTCTTGATAGTACGGTTATCTATCCTAAACCCGGTCTCACACACACAACGTGAGACCGGCAAAAGGGAAAACCTATCATGATTATACCTTTGCCTTGAGCATTCCACTTGATCTCGATGTAGACGGTCTTTCCCTTCTCAAGATGGAACGCCTTTCTTAATTCCTCATCATTGACCTCGCATATTGAGCTTGCATAACATATCTTCTTTGCATTTCATCGACCTTGAAGCCAACACATGCTCCAAGAGATGCCAATGGAAAAATCCTACAAGTATAACTTAATACACACATTAGTCCATAAAGATTGTCATTAATTACCAAAACCACACATGAGGGCCTCACATGTTCTTTCAATCTCCCCCATTTTGGTAATTGATGACAATTCCTTTAAGAGGGTTTATATAAGGAATATTAATGAATAAAATGGTAATACCAATATCAAATACTACAAAAGTATGTGATATTGGTACCATCACCATATATAGAGCAAACTCCCCCACAATCTATGCATGTGTGATGAACTTGAATTTCATTGCATATATTGCCAATCATTATCATTGGTGGAGTTTCCTCTCTATATATAACACATGCTAAGCAACAATAAAGATGCAAGAGCATGAAAGGAAAATGCATAAGAACAAACTCAATGCATCAAACAACTTCCCTTAAACCCTCTAAAACTTCTCCCCCATTGGCATCGATTTCCGAAATGGGTGGCAAGTTCTAGAAGGCAAATATAGTGATAATTCCTCCAAAGTTGTGCCTTCGCACATATCCAATGATGAATACTTGCAAGGGAGTAGAACTATATCGAGGACCCGAAGATTGCCAAAGGAATAAAATAAAATGACGCATCACAAAATACGCAAGCAATCACAAGATCCGACAAACCAATTTGAAAACATCAAGTGAGTCCAAATGAAAACAACAAGAAATTATTGTAGGGTTCGCAACATAGAAAACAAAAAATTTCCTACGACGGAAACAACTATGTACCAAGATATATCTACTAGATACAAACAACGGGCGGATGTATATCCGTAGGGAACATACCCTTGAAGACCGACAAAGCTTAACGAGTTCAACTCGTGGTTGATCTAGACGATCTCTTGCCTATCTCAAGATCGAGAGGAAGTCCTAGCACCACAAAGCAGCAGCGCATCCGTGCTCGCACACACGTACAAGACACCGAGCAACCTTTGCCTCCTCGCTCCAGCAATGCTGCGGAAGCACAACCCTTTCTTGCCGAATAGCCACCGGGAACATGTATCTCGCTAGTCCGAGACCATGGGGATAAATTCTAGAGGGGGAGAGAGATCCTTCACGAGGAGGTGTGAGGGAGAGAGAGGAGAGGGGGTGCCTTTTATAGGAGGAGGGGGGACACCCAAGGGGGTGGCCGCCGGCCATGGGGGCTGCCCCCTCCCCTCCTTCATTCATGTGGGTGGACACTCCACTCACAAAAATCCATTCAAATCCCTCCACTCAAAATCCCACTCAAACATGCCATTAAATTTCCACCAAATTTAATGCAAACTCTCATTAAATAAAACTCTTTTATTTTATTCAGAATTTTGTCAATTACTTTAATGACAAACATTCACAAATAACCCCTTGCTAGAATTCCATTTCACATGCATAACCTCTTTATGCATTTCACCCGAAAACCTGTTTCGGTATCTAGTGAAATAAATTCCTGCGCTTGTTTATTCTTTCGGCATGAAACATTTGCTCCAACTGGATGTCAGTGTCCCTTAAGTGTGTCACCCTACGGTTCGCGAATAATGCGGACATGATCAAGACCCTTCTCCGATCAATAATCAGTAGCGGGACCTGGAGATCCATACTGACTCCCACACATTCAACGATGACTTTTCCTGTGATCGTCGGAACCTTTTTCGCTTGTATCTTAATCCCTTTGTTTCACGATATGTTACATGTCCGAGATTCGATCATCCGTATCTCCATACCTAGTTTGATCTCGGTACTGACATGCACTCTTTTCTCGTTCCCGTGATATAACATTCTAGTGATCAAATCACTTGCTTGCAAGCTAACCAATGTGATATCACCGAGAGGGCCCAGAGTATATCTATGCGTCATCGGGATGAACAAATTCCACTCTTGATCCATGATTCTCAACATATCACTTTAGTAGCTTTGCAGGCATCTTTATAATCACCCAGTTATGATGTGACGTTTGATGTCAACAATATACTCTTCCGGTGTTAGTGATTGGCATGATCTCATGGTCTAAGGATTAGGACTACTTCGTAAGTTGTTTATAGCAATATAAACTCAATGACTTTGATCGTAATGCTATACTTCAGATGAATGTTCATCACACCATTGCACTAATGTTGTGATCTCGTTATTAACAACATCCAATGTCTATGATCAGGAAACTATGATCATCTTGTTAATCAACGAACTAGTTTATGAGAGAGGCATAACTAGGAACTTTCTATTTGTTTATTAAACACACATGTATTAATGTTTCCGTATTAATACAATTATAGCATGCAAAATAAACATCTATCATATACTTGGAATACACATAATAAACATTTTATTATTGCCTCTCAGGGCATATTCCCTTCAGTCTCCCACTTGCACTAGAGACAATAATCTAGTTACATAGTGATGTATATAACACCCATGGAGTTCTGGTGTAGATCATGTTTTGCTCTAGGGAGAGTTTTAGTCAACGGATCTACTACATTGAGATCCGTATGTACTTTACAAATCTTTATATCTCCATCCTTGACATGCTCGCGGATGGAGTGAAACCGGCGCTTAATATGCTTGGAATGCTTGTGAGACCTTGGCTCTTTGGCATTGGCAATGGCACCATTGTTGTCACAATAGATCACCATTGGGTCCAACGCGTTTGTAACCACACCTAGTTCGGATATGAACTCCTTCATCCAAACTGCTTCCTGAGCCGCTTCTGAAGCAGCAACATATTCGGCCTCCGTTGTTGATCCCGCCACCACAGGTTGTTTGGAGCTCCTCCAACTAATCGCTCTGCCATTCATGAGAAATACGTATCCGGATTGAGACTTAGAGTCATCCGGATCGGTGTCAAATCTAGCATCGACATAACACTTAGCGACGATCTCTTCTTCACCTCCGTATACAAGAAACATATCCTTAGTTCTTCGTAAGTACTTAAGGATATTCTTGACCGCTTTCCAGTGTTCCGAACCTGGATCCGATTGGTACCTACTAGTCAAACTAATAGCATGTGCCACATCCAGTCTTGTACATAGCATGACGTACATTATAGATCCTATGGCTGAAGCATAGGGGACTTTGTCCATTTTCTCTCTTTCTGCTGCCGTAGCCGGACTTTGAGTCTTACTCAATGTCGTGCCTTGTGTCATAGGTAAGAACCCCTTCTTACTATCTTCCATTTTAAACTTCTTTAAAATCTTATAAAGGTATGTACTTTGCGATAGCCCTATTAGGCGCCTAGATCTATCTCTATAGATCTTTATGCCTAATATGTATGATGCTTCACCTAGGTCTTTCATTGAAAATTTGCTGTTTAGATAACTTTTAACACTATTTAAAAGATTTATATCATTTCCGATCAATAATATGTCATCCACATATAATATAAGAAATGCACATTGCTCCCACTCACTTTCTTGTAAATACAATCTTCTCCATAAGTTTGAACGAATCCAAACTCTTTGATCACCTCATCAAAGCGGAGATTCCAACTTCGTGATGCTTGCTTCAATCCATAGATGGATCGCTGAAGCTTGCACACCTTGTTAGCATCCTTAGGATCGACAAAACCCTTTGGTTGTATCATATGAAACTCTTCTTCAATATTACCATTGAGAAACGCGGTTTTGACATCCATCTGCCATATCTCATAATCGAAATATGCAGCAATTGCTAACATAATCCTAACTGACTTTAGCATCGCTACGGGAGAGAATGTCTCATCGTAGTCAACTCGTTGAATTTGTAGAAACCCCTTTGCGACAAGTCGAGCTTTATAGACGGTTACATTACCATCAACATCAGTTTTCCTTTTGAAAATCCATTTGTTCTCCACGGCCTTTCGGTCGTGAGGTAAGTCCACCAAGTTCCAAACTTGATTTTCATACATGGATTCCATCTCGGATTTCATGGCTTCTAACCATTTTTTGGAATCCGGGCTCATCATCGCTTCTTCATACGTCGCAGGGTCATCATTTTCATCAACCATGAAATTCATGACAGGATTTCCGTACAGCTCGGGAGCTGCACGAGTCCTGCTAGACCTGCGAGGTTCGGTAGTACTCTCTTTAGGAGTTTCATGATCATTATCATTAGTTCCCTCTTCAACAGGTGAAGCCAACTGCAGAACAACTTCCGGCGCTGCGCTACTCGCCATACTTTGAAGAGAAGGTTCAATAACCTCTTCGAGTTCTACCTTCCGACTACTCACACCTTTCGCTAGAAACTATTTCTCTAGAAAGGATCCATTCTTGGAAACAAAAACCTTGCCCTCGGATCTGTGATAGAAGGAATACCCAATAGTTTCCTTAGGGTATCCTATGAAGACGCATTTTTCCGCTTTGGGTTCGAGTTTATCCGGTTGAAGTTTATTCACATAAACATCGCATCCCCAAACTTTAAGAAATGACATCTTAGGTTTGTTTCCAAACCACAATTCATACGGTGTCTTTTCAACGGATTTAGATGGTGCCCGATTTAAAGTGAATGCAGCAGTTTCTAGTGCATAACCCCAAAATGACAACGACAAGTCCGTCAGAGACATCATAGATCGAACCATATCTAATAAATTATGATTACGACGTTCCGACACACCATTTCTCTGTGGTGTTCCGGCAGGTGTGAGTTGTGAAACAATTCCACACTCTTTCATGTGAGTGCTAAACTCATAACTTAGATACTCACCTCCACGGTCGGACCGTAGAAATTTGATCTTTCTATTACGATGATTTTCCACTTCATTCTGAAATTCCTTGAACTTTTCAAAGGTTTCAGACTTGTGTTTCATCAAGTAGATATAACCGTATCTACTAAAATCATCCGTGAAAGTAACAAAATAACGATATCCACCTCGCACCGACACACTCATTGGACCACATACATCAGAATGTATGATTTCCAATAAATCTGCGCCCGTTCCATTGAACCGGAAAACGGCGTTCTAGTCATCTTGCCCATAAGGCATGGCTCACATGTATCAAATGATTCAAAATCAAGTGATTCCAAAAGTCCATCCGAATGGAGCTTCTTCATGCGTTTAACGCCAATATGACCTAGACGGCAGTGCCATATATATGCGGATATATCATCATTTAGTTTAATCCTTTTAGCATCAACATTATGAATATGTGTAACATTATTATCGAGATCCAATAGAAATAAACCATTCATCATCGGTGCATGACCATAAAAGATTTCATTCATATAAATGGAACAACCATTGTTCTCGGATTTAAATGAATAACCACTTCGCATTAAACACGATCCAGATACAATGTTCATGCTAAGTGCTGGCACCAGATAACAATTCTTCAAGTTTATTACTAATCCCAACGGCAAGTGGAGAGGTAGCATTCCGACGACGATCACATCAACGCTTGATCCATTGCCGACACGCATCTTGACCTCACCCCTTGCTAGCGGTCGCTTGTTCCGCAGCCCCTGATTCGAGTTACAAATATTAGCAACTGAACCGGTATCAAATACCCAGGTGCTACAGCGAGCACTAGTCACGTACACATCAATAACATGTATATCATATATAACTTTGTTTGCCTTGCCGGCCTTCTTGTCTGCCAGATACTTGGGGCACTTGCGCTTCCAGTGGCCAGTCCCCTTACAATAGTAGCACTCGGTATCAGACTTAGGTCCAACTCGGGGTTTCTTTTCAGGCACGGCAACCGGCTTGCCGCCCTTACTTCCCTTCCGTTTTCCCTTCTTGTCTTTCTTGAAACCAGTGTTCCTATTGATCATCAACACTTGGTGTTCCTTTTTGATCTCCACTTCTGCAGTTTTAAGCATTGACAGAAGCTCTGGGAGAGACTTCTTCATGCCTTTCATATTATAGTTCATCACGAATCTCTTATAGCTAGGTGGCAGAGACTACAGAACACGATGGATGCCTAAGTCAATGGGAATCGTTATTCCCAAGGACACAAGCTTATCAGCGTAACCCGACATCTTGAGTACATGCTCACTTACGGAGCTGTGCTCTTCCATCATGCAGCTAAAGAACTTTTTTGAAGCGTTGTAGCTCTCTACAGCAGCATATGTGTCGAAAATCATTTTCAACTCACCCATTGTATTAAATGCATTGCCGTTTTCGAAACGCTTTCGAAGTTCTGGCTCTAGCCCATACAATATGCCACAATGAACTAAGTTGTGGTCCTCCTGACGAGTCTGATAGACATTCTTCTCCTCGTCAGGGGCATCCTCAAAGGGTGGGGGGGCCTAGCGGAGCTTCTAGCACATATTGCTTTTGTGCAGCAGAGAGGAGAATCCTCAAATTCATGGCCCATTCGGTAAAGTTGCTACCGTTCGTTGCAAGTTTCTCTTTCTCCATGAACACATTGAAATTAAAAGCAGGTGGTGCCATCTACAACAGAATTTGTAAAGTTTAGACTAAGTTTATGATAGATTGAGTTCAACTAATCCGTATTACGAATGAACTCCCACTCAAAAATGACATCCCTCGTGCCTTTTTGGTGATTACATGAACCAAATCCACTACACCATGTCCGATCATCACGTGAGTCGGTGTAGCTTCAAAGGCGAGCATCTAATGGGCATCATATCTACTATATGACTCATGCTTAACCTTTCGGTCCGTGTTCCGAGGCCATGTCTGTACATGCTAGGCTCGCCAAGTTAGAACCTTAGTATTCGCGTGTGTAACTGTTTTACACCCGATATATGGTCGTGGATCCAAGAACACCCGATCATCACGTGATGTCTTGGAGCGACGAAAACATAATCGGTGCATACTAAAGGAAGAACACATTCTTATCTTGATATTTAAAAGAGGGATCATCTTATTATGCTAACAAAGCGCTAAACAAGCAATATAAGATGCTATCAAACATCATATGTTTATTAGTGGAATGATATGGTTCCCGCATATGAACTCTATCATGTACACCGTGGTATGATCACTATCATACCTATATGTGTAAGTCCAAGGTCTATGGAGATTACACGTTATGTATGTTGTAAGAGTATCATCTCATACTTCTACTTACAACATCACCATATCATAACACTAGCCCAGCAACAATCTAAACTAGACGCCTCTAATTTATCCATTGCAAGTTTTACGTGGCTTAGCGATTTCAAGATAGAACCGTTCTTACCTACGAACATGAACCACAACGAGGATAACCAAATTGTTGACAACTCGTTGCAAAATAGATATTGACTATAGTAGGAGAGACAGACACCCTCTAGCCACTTATGCAAAATAGTTGCATGTCAAGCGTGGAACAGGTCTCATGTGCGAGGACATGTAAAGTTTGTCCGGGCCGCTTCATCCCACTATGCCACCAATATCCAAAATTACAACTAAGGAGCAACAACATGATCATCATCGCCCACATACTCATATGTGTACTACCCGTGTGAAGCATCTACGTATAGATCTAGCTCTGATACCACTGTAGGGTTCGCAGCATACAAAACAAAAAATTTCCTACGATGGGAACAACTATGTACCAAGATCTATCTACTAGATACAAATAACGGGTGGATGTATATCCGTAGAGAACATACCCTTGAAGACCGACAAAGCTTAACGAGTTCAACTCGTGGTTGATGTAGACGATCTCTTGCTGATCTCAAGATCGAGAGGAAGTCCTAGCGCCGCAAAGCAGCAGTGCATCCGTGCTCGCACACACGTACAAGACACCGAGCAACCTCCGCCTCCTCGCTCCAGCGATGCAGCGGAAGCACAAACCTTTCTTGCTGAATAGACACCGGGAACATGTATCTCGCTAGTCCGAGATCATGGGGATAAATTCTAGAGGGGGAGAGAGATCCTTCACGAGGAGGTGTGAGTGAGAGAGAGGAGAGGGGGTGCCTTTTATAGGAGGAGGGGGGCACCCAAGGGGGTGGCCGCCGGCCATGGGGGATGCCCCCTCCCCTCCTTCATTCATGTGGGTGGACACTCCACTCACAAAAATCCATTCAAATCCCTCCAATCAAAATCCCACTCAAACATGCCATTAAATTTCCACCAAATTTAATGCAAACTCTCATTAAATAAAACTCTTTTATTTTATTCAGAATTTTTTCAATTACTTTAATGACAAACATTCACAAATAACCCCTTGCTAGAATTCCATTTCACATGCATAACCTCTTTATGCAATTTCACCCAAAAACCTGTTTCGGTATCTAGTGAAATAAATTCCTTCGCTTGTTTATTCTTTCGGCATGAAACATTTGCTCCAACTGGATGTCAGTGTCCCTTAAGTGTGTCACCCTACGGTTCGCGAATAATGCGGACTTGATCGAGACCCTTCTCCGATCAATAATCATTAGCGGGACCTGGAGATCCATACTGACTCCCACACATTCAACGATGACTTTTCCTGTGATCGTCGGAACCTTTTACGCTTGTATCTTAATCCCTTTGTTTCACGATATGTTACATGTCCGAGATTCGATCATCCGTATCTCCATACCTAGTTTGATCTCGTTACTAACATGCACTCTTTTCTTGTTCTCGTGATATAACATTCTAGTGATCAAATCACTTGCTTGCAAGCTAACCAATGTGATATCACCGAGAGGGCCCATAGTATATCTATCCGTCATCGCGATGAACAAATTCCACTCTTGATCCATGATTCTCAACATAACACTTTAGTAGCTTTGAAGCCATCTTTATAATCACCCAGTTACGGTGTGACGTTTGATGTCAACAAGAAACTCTTCCGGTGTTAGTGATTGGCATGATCTCATGGTCTAAGGATTAGGACTACTTCGTAAGTTGTTTATAGCAATATAATCTCAATGACTTTGATTATAATGCTATACTTTGGATGAATGTTCATCACACCATTACACTAATGTTGTGATCTCGTTATTAACAACATCCAATGTCTATGATCATCGTGTTAATCAACGAACTAGTTTATGAGAGAGGCATAACTAGGAACTTTCTGTTTGTTTATTAAAAACACATGTATTAACGTTTCCGTATTAATACAATTATAGCATGCAAAATAAACATCTATCATATACTTGGAATACACATAATAAACATTTTATTATTGCCTCTCAGGGCATATTCCCTTCAATTATGATATGAGCAAGAGAGTGCTTTAAATAACAAAATAGAGAGCTCCCCAAGATTTGTGCACAATTCAACATAGATGCATTAGAATACATTTTGCACAAATATGGAATCCTCGCTCCCCCATAAGCATTTAAAACACAACAAATGTGAAAGAATACAAATGAGCATTATTAAATGAATTAGATGAGCTCCCCAAAGATAATGCACCAATTATGATAATTGCATTTGGGAACAGAGTGCATAATCATGGAATCCTCACTCATCCAAATTCATTTAAAAATACAAGGCATGAGAGAACAAATATGAGTGCCCAAATATGCAAACAAGAGGAACTAACACTCATAGGAAATTAAATTTGGAAGCCACTGAAGAATCAAAAGGAATATAAAGGTGGTCTCCAAGGATTAAAAATCAACTAAAATTATCTTATCATATGTGTGTATGTCTATAAGTTGAAAACATCACAAAGACATATGCCAACAAAGAAATATGCACACATAAAGAAGATATACAAGAAGCACATGGAAGCAAAAATGAAGTCATAACATATACCAATAAGATTTTTGCTTCAAAGCACGGCCAAAGGCTCAAATATATCTTATTGTAGATTAATGAGCTTCAAACACTAACACACTACATATATTACAACTATCACCAAGGGAAAAGGAGAAAGTGGAATATATGGAGAAAGGCAACACGTATCATAAGAGAAAATGGACTAGCAAAATCTCACTATTGCACATGAGAGAAGTTGTGGAAATGATAGGCAATAAAATTGCTAGATTAACATATTTGGGATTGGAGGATCGTATGCATGATTTTGTATAGTCCCAATTATATGCACTCATCTCAACTTATACACATATACAATAGAGAGTCCTCTTAATATCATCGCTAGAGATACAACAATAAATAAAAAAATCCAAGAAACCATGCCAAGATGCAACCTACAAAAGGTTGGAAGCAATATAAATATGCATGATCAAGAGATACTTGTTACCGAGATATAATTGGTAGGATGTAGATGATATGAATTCATTGATCATCCTATAGCTTGCCTCCAATTGTCATTAACGCACCACTTCTTCAAGATTGAGAGACAAGCATCCAATCTATCTCCAATGTACCTAAAACACATTTAAGTACAAAATGGTCCCCAAACTTATTGGGTCCAATGTAGTAAGTGCAACTACAATACATAGGAGAGACTCCACATAAATATGTGCATATTGATATGAAATTGAATTTCATGCACAACTTAGCCGATGTGATTTGGTGGAGTTTCCCCTATATATTGGATCAAAGAAAGCAAGCATGCCATAATATAGATATGTAGTAAATATGCATGCAAAAGGCTTTCAAGAACCAAAAATGAGATACAATTTGAACAAAAACACCAAGTAAACCAAGATGGCACACACAAGAGTGTGACAATACAAGCGGTGTCCAAATTGTATCAAAGACCCAATTCAACACATGAAAGATCACAAGTTCAACAAATGAACTAGGCTAAGGCCAAAAGAGCAAAAATAGATAGAAATAAAAATGCTCAAGGATTTATCTCATCCTAAAATGGTCAAATCATGAACAAGTGAGACAAAAAAAAACTCCCAAAAAGAGCAAGGTTCCAACAAGAAACCAAACTCCCCAAACTTCTCATGATGGCACAAATACCAAAACGAAAAGATTGAGGTTCCAAGCACATAAAACCCGATATGGATCAAACAAAGAAGCATAAATGTGAGTGTTCTAAATAATATAGGAGAGCTCCCCCATAGATAGTGCATTATATATGATTTTCCTTTTGAATGCAAAATGCACACAAATGGGATCATCACTAGTACCTACAATAAATAAAACACAAAAGGATACCAATAAAAATAAAAGGATCCAAAAGTAGCAAGGAAAACATGGGAGCACACAATACATTTACTTGGCCAAAGATAGGACAAGATTTAAGCAAGGGCCAAAGTGAATATGATCAATAAATTCTACCATAAATTTAGTACTAATTGTCCAATGACAAGAAGTATTGAGAATAATCTTCCCTAGGTAATTCATTCGGATATCCAAGATCATATTCACACAAAGAAGCATATAACAAAGTATAAGAATTAAGTTTGATGCTCCGAACAAGATTCTTGGTAGCTTCCAATTGTCACACAATCACTAGTGATTAGAGTAACTTGAAGCAAATGGTTTCCATGCGGATATATATATATATATATCTAAATATGAGGTAACACATACCAAGAAGCACTCTCACAAACAAGATCCAAAATATGAGCAATAAGGGCATTCAAGCAAATTGGAACTTGTATGAGCACGTGTGTCACTTAGGAGCTAGATAATTATCAATATCAATTTTAAGTGACGCAACATCGAATTTTCACATTTTCTAGGATTGTAATAAGCACTAAGCATATGACTCCCCCATAATGTGATACTACCATAAAACCATCGTGAGGCAAAATAATACAAATAGAGATAATTAATGGACATTATAAAACTTAAATTTCTCATGAGAATTATACCACATAGAGACTAGACAATAATCCAATATAAATACTTGGTGGTATTCCTCATGTACACACAATTTTAGGATTGTGGAATGCCCAAGCATAGCACTCCCCCAAAATGGGATAATCCATTAATTTCTCACAAGAGCCAAATAAGATACCAAATATAACCAATCAAGGCTCAAACATAATAAACACACATACATGGTGTGTCGCCTAATCATACACAAATATGTTTGATACCTCAAGATAATTAAGTGGATAGCACAACATGTACAAAATCATGGAAGATAAAAAACCAACACATGCACAAGGGGGCGAGTAACTTTCAATGTAAAGAGTTTAGCATATGTTACCGCAAGGAGGAACATTGGAAATATAATATAATCATGACAATCCAAATGGCTTGGCTTGACAAAAATAATTGATGAAGATCCCTCAATTCTTCATAATGTAGCCAAGACTCCAATTCCCTCCAAAACACATCTATTGATCAAGTTTTGGCTTGTTGGTCCCCAACCAAGTTGGGTCCTAAGAGGTTAGTCACAATAGGCTTGGCAACCCAAATGGTTCTTTTCTTGAACCCACATTGAGCACCAACAAATTTGGCAAACACATTGCGAGCCTTATCCTTACAAAGAGAATAAGCATCATCAATAATGATAGGGTTGGATGAGGAGATACCAATAGTGCATGCGGAAGAAATGTGCCCCTTCTCACGGCATATGTAGCAAGTTCTACTCTTGCTATATTTCTTCTTAGGTGAAGCCACAACTCGAGGAAGAGCTTGAGTAGTCCTCTTAGGAAGAGTCCCATTAATAACTTGAGTTTAGCTTGAGGCCGCTTCCCATGTTGCTTCACACTAAGAGCCTTTTTCTTCAATGAGCAAGATCTAACATGGTGCCCTTCTTCCTTGCACTTGAAGCAAACAATGTTGGCCGGATTCTTGACTTGATCTTGGACATTCTTCTTGTTGTCCTTGTGCTTCAACTTGATAGTGGACTTGTTCTTGACATTGGAGTTGAATCCAAGCCCACTCTTATCATTGGGGGATTTTTGCACACTCAAGATTTTGTTGAGTGCGGCCTTCCCTTGATGACCCTTTTTCAAGTCATTTTTCAAAGAAGTGACTTGAGCCTTGAGCTCTTTTATTTCCTCTACATGGTTAGTTTCAACAAAAGTACTAGAGGAAGTAGATGCTACATTGTTAGAGCAACAAGGCACGGAGTGTAATTCATCAAGAGATATAGCATGGTTGTGAGAGGATGAATTACAAGGACTAGCACATGGCAATATAACATTTGGAGTAGATATAGTGCTAATGTCCACATGAGGCACACTAGATGTTACCTTTGACATGATGGCCTCATGAGCTAACTTTAGCCTACCATGGGAGACTAGAAGATCCTCATGCGAGCTCGAGAGCTTAACATGACTTTCTTCTAATTTACCATAGTTGCTAGTTAGCAAAGCAAGTTGAGCCTTTAGCTCAACATTCTCCTTCAAAATAGATGCTTCACAAGAAATAGAGTTAGTAGCACAAGCATCATTATTATTAGCAAGAGGTGAGGGCAACTTGTCAAGCTCTTTTAAATATGAAGCTTTAAGTTGCTCATGTGACTCGGTGAGTTTGATGAGCTCACTCTTAATGACCCGAGAGACATTATAGAGGTGCTTAAAATCCTCAACAAGTTTAGCATAAGCAACTTCAAGTTCACCATTTTTAATCTTGAAGGAGTTAGCCACCGCAAGTTCTCTATCATGGTATTCCTTTATTCTAGATAATTCTAGAGTAAAAGTCTCCTCAAGAGATTCTTTGGTGGTTTGTTCTTCTTCAAGGGAGTCCTTTAGTTGTGCAACTTCATTAGCATACTCACGCTCAAGTGAAAAATTTTCATCAATTAAGTTTTCTTGCTCCTCAATAAGATCATTGCCTTCTATGGCACAATTCAAGATTTCAAGAAAGTTGGAGGAAGCAATTTTATTTTTGAAGAGAGCACTATAGACAACCTCTCCCATTTTCTTAATAGAGGTAATATCATAGTTACTTCGATAATCATCATTATCATTCTCAACCTCATCATCATCATCATGAGATACAATGGGATTCAAAGAGGTTACCTTTGTTCCCTTAGCCATAAGGCACATGTGAGAACCGGAGGAAGGTGATGATGAGATTGCACTTGTAGCTCTCTTCAAGACCTTGTCTTGGCCCATAGAATCTTCATTTTCCTCTACATGGTTAGTAACACAAGCACTAGAGGAAATGGAAGAATTTTTATCATGGCAATAAGACAACACAAGAATATCATCATGAGATTTATTCAAGTCATTTATACATGATATGCAAGGACTATTAACACAAGCATGTAAGGAGTTTTGAGTGCTAGAAGTGTTAAGGTCCAAATATAGATCATTGCAACTAGATAGGGATGAAGGATTAAAAATAGTAATATCACTATCCATATTGCAATTTATATCACCACTCACCATATCATTACCTTGTGAAAAATCACATGTTGGTGAAGTGGTAGACGATGAGAACTCATCTCGACCGGAAGTGGAACCAACACAATCATCCTCAATAATGTTGGACTTGCTATATTTATCTTGAAGCTTGGTCCATATCTCACGAGCGCTTGAATAAGGCATGATAGAAGAAAGAACTTCATTGCTCACAACATGCAAAAGAATTTTAGTAGCTAGAGCATCTATATGAGAGTTCAACTTCTCCTCTAAAGATTCGTTTTGGGTATCCATAGGAGAAGAGAGACCCACATATAGATATCCCTCGATAATTGGGTGAATTTCCCAAAATAAATTAACATGCGAATTTTCCAAACATCATAATTTGTGCCATCGAATGTGAGCGTGTCCTTGTGCACTAATCCCCTAGCCGACATCTTTACTCTCAAGGCGGTGAAGCCTAAAATAAGAGACCGGGCTCTGATACCAATTGAAAGGATACGAATGTCGCCTAGAGGGGGGGGTGAATAGGCGATTAAAACTTTTCCTAGAGTGGCTCAACAAAGGCAGAATAAAACTAGTGTTTACTTTGTTAAGCACAACCTAGAACAACTAAGGTTCACCTATGTGCACCAACAACTTATGCTAAGCGATACAAGCAACAAAGTGATAGCAAGATATATATTACTTTAAGCACGAAGGCTATCACAATGTAAAGTGCATAAGTAAAGAGCTCGGGTATGGAGATAACCGAGGCATGCGAGGACACCGATATTTTACCGAGTTCCTCCCAACATGGAGTACATCTAGTTTGGAGAGGGGGTGGTATCAAACCACCAACGCCACAAAAAGGCCTCCCTTATTCTCTGGTGAATCTCACCCCAACGGGATCGATCCACGCTTCCACTATCGGTGCACTTGTCGGTGGCAACCGGAACCTCTCACAAGGTTGGGGCACTTCTCCACAACTTAATTGGAGGCTCCCAACAAACGCCACAAAAGGCCTTAACAAATTCCACCAAGGCCACAAAACCGTCTAGGGTTCCAAGAACCCAAGAGGGACAAGCTCCAATGAGCAACTCAAACCAAATCCTCCGGGGAGAACTCAAACCGATGCACCAAATGCAAATGGCAAGAACACCACAAAGATGCTCAAATCCCTCACTCTCAAGTTCCAACAAAGATACTAAAGCTATTGGGGGAACAAGAGAGGAGGAATCAAAGAGAGACACAAAATCCCCCAAAATCTAGATCCCCAAAGATACACTCACAAAGAGATGTTTTGGTTTGGTCAAAACGTAGATCTAGATCTCCTCTATATTTCTCTCAAATATTGGCACGAATCATTGGAGAGAAATCATAGAATCAAGCTCAAGAGGGAATAAGAATATGGGGCAAAGCTTGAGCAAGAATGGAGAGAGAAGAAGCAACCCTAAAAAAACAAAGAGGCAAAGCTATTTAAAGAGACAGGCAGATTCTGCCCTTTGGGGCATTTTTCCTGGACTGACCGGTAGTACCGGATCGGACCGGTACTACCGGACCGAACAGACCAAGCCACCACAGGGACAGTCAACGCACGCGCGAGCGAAGGAAAAATTCGGCAGGGGATCGGGGCCCAGCGAGCGGAGAACAGCGCAGCACAGCGGGAAACGCGGCAGTGCGTGGGGCCAGCAGGCTGGGGCTGCACGCGCGCGAGCGCTTGAGCGAGGCAGGGTGGGAACTGACGCGGGAGTCAACGCGGCACTAGGCGCGAGCGAGAATCGCTGCAGGATCTAGGCAAGCGAGCGGGCCCAGCGAGCGAGCGCGCGGGACACGAGGCGACAGACCTGGCGGCGGCAGCGGGCGCGCAGGAGGCGAGCGAGGCGCACGCGGGATTAGCGGCGCGGGTGCAGCAGAGCGAAGTGAGCGGGGAGAGAAAAGGAACGCGCAGGCGAGCTGGATGTGAGGAAAAATGTTCCTGGGCCGGCCGGTACTACCGGCCCACCCGGGCGGTGCTACCGGCCCACCCGGGCGGTGCTACCGGGCCGGCCGGTAGTACCGGATTAAGGTACTGCACGAGGCAGAGAGAAATTGGGAAACTCCCATGGGCGGGCGGTATTACCGGCCCGCCTAGGCGGTACTACCGCTCGGAAAACATATCTTTTCTTTTTAATTAGAGAGGGACAAATTCAAACCGCAATAACTTTTGATTGGAAGCTCCGATTGACCCGATTCCAATTGCGTTGGATAGAGGACGACAAGGGCTTCCCAATAAAAGGTGGAAATATTGGTTATCACCAAGTGAGAAAGTATCAAGTACAATAATGTGAGATACCTCACTTGGTGAGAAACCGAAAAGCCGCATAAATCAAAATCGCAACAAGATGTAAACGGAAGATCCGATTTTGATGAACAAGAGCTTTTTATGGAGATTACCACAAGATCTAAATCCTCACATGGATAAGACCAAATAGCAACCAAATATGATGATGCAAGTATGCAAAGGTTTGAGATCTCTCCAAACGATGTGACCGAATTACTCATACGAGAGCCCCTCTTGATAGTACGGTTATCTATCCTAAACCCGGTCTCACACACACAACGTGAGACCGGCAAAAGGGAAAACCTATCAAGATTATACCTTTGCCTTGAGCATTCCACTTGATCTCGATGTATACGGTCTTTCCCTTCTCAAGATGGAACGCCTTTCTTAATTCCTCATCATTGACCTCGCATATTGAGCTTGCACAACATATCTTCTTTGCATTTCATCGACCTTGAAGCCAACACATGCTCCAAGCGATGCCAATGGACAAATCCTACAAGTATAACTTAATACACACATTAGTCCATAAAGATTGTCATTAATTACCAAAACCACACATGAGGGCCTCACATGTTCTTTCAATCTCCCCCATTTTGGTAATTGATGACAATACCTTTAAGAGGGTTTATATAAGGAATATTAATGAATAAAATGGTAATACCAATATCAAATACTACAAAAGTATGTGATATTGGTACCATCACCATATATAGAGCAAACTCCCCCACAATCTATGCATGTGTGATGAACTTGAATTTCATTGCATATATTGCCAATCATTATCATTGGTGGAGTTTCCTCTCTATATATAACACATGCTAAGCAACAATAAAGATGCAAGAGCATGAAAGGAAAATGCTTAAGAACAAACTCAATGCATCAAACAACTTCCCTTAAACCCTCTAAAACTTCTCCCCCATTGGCATCGATTTCCGAAATGGGTGGCAAGTTCTAGAAGGCAAATATAGTGATAATTCCTCCAAAGTTGTGCCTTCGCACATATCCAATGATGAATACTTGCGAGGGAGTAGAACTATATCGAGGACCCGAAGATTGCCAAAGGAATAAAATAAAATGACGCATCACAAATGACGCAAGCAATCACAAGATCCGACAAACAAATTTGAAAACAACAAGTGAGTCCAAATGGAAATAACAAGAAATTATTGTAGGGTTCGTAGCATAGAAAACAAAAAATTTCCTACGACGGAAACAACTATGTACCAAGATATATCTACTAGATACAAACAACGGGCGGATGTATATCCGTAGGGAACATACCCTTGAAGACCGACAAAGCTTAACGAGTTCAACTCGTGGTTGATCTAGACAATCTCTTGCCTATCTCAAGATCGAGAGGAAGTCCTAGCACCACAAAGCAGCAACGCATCCGTTCTCGCACACACGTACAAGACACCGAGCAACCTCCGCCTCCTCGCTCCAGCGATGCTTTGGAAGCACAACCCTTTCTTGCCGAATAGCCACCGGGAACATGTATCTCGCTAGTCCGAGACCATGGGGATAAATTCTAGAGGGGGAGAGAGATCCTTCACGAGGAGGTGTGAGTGAGAGAGAGGAGAGGGGGTGCCTTTTATAGGAGGAGGGGGGACACCCAAGGGGGTGTACGCCGGCCATGGGGGCTGCCCCCTCCCCTCCTTCATTCATGTGGGTGGACACTCCACTCACAAAAATCCATTCAAATCCCTCCACTCAAAATCCCACTCAAACATGCCATTAAATTTCCACCAAATTTAATGCAAACTCTCATTAAATAAAACTCATTTATTTTATTCAGAATTTTGTCAATTACTTTCATGACAAACATTCACAAATAACCCCTTGCTAGAATTCCATTTCACATGCATAACCTCTTGATGCAATTTCACCCGAAAACCTGTTTCGGTATCTAGTGAAATAAATTCCTGCGCTTGTTTATTCTTTCGGCATGAAACATTTGCTCCAACTGGATGTCAGTGTCCCTTAAGTGTGTCACCCTACGGTTCGGGAATAATGCGGACATGATCAAGACCCTTCTCCGATCAATAATCAGTAGCGGGACCTGGAGATCCATACTGACTCCCACACATTCAACGATGACTTTTCCTGTGATCGTCGGAACCTTTTACGCTTGTATCTTAATCCCTTTGTTTCACGATATGTTACATGTCCGAGATTTGATCATCCGTATCTCCATACCTAGTTTGATCTCGTTACTGACATGCACTATTTTCTCGTTCCCGTGATATAACATTCTAGTGATCAAATCACTTGCTTGCAAGCTAACCAATGTGATATCACCGAGAGGGCCCAGAGTATATCTATCCGTCATCGGGATGAACAAATTCCACTCTTGATCCATGATTCTCAACATATCACTTTAGTATCTTTGCAGGCATCTTTATAATCACCCAGTTATGATGTGACGTTTGATGTCAACAATAAACTCTTCCGGTGTTAGTGATTGGCATGATCTCATGGTCTAAGGATTAGGACTACTTCGTAAGTTGTTTATAGCAATATAAACTCAATGACTTTGATCGTAATGTTATACTTCAGATGAATGTTCATCACACCATTGCACTAATGTTGTGATCTCGTTATTAACAACATCCAATGTCTATGATCAGGAAACTATGATCATCTTGTTAATCAACGAACTAGTTTATGAGAGAGGCATAACTAGGAACTTTCTGTTTGTTTATTAAACACACATGTATTAACGTTTCCGTATTAATACAATTATAACATGCAAAATAAACATCTATCATATACTTGGAATACACATAATAAACATTTTATTATTGCCTCTCAGGGCATATTCCCTTCAGTCCCCACTTGCACTAGAGACAATAATCTAGTTACATAGTGATGTATATAACACCCATGGAGTTCTGGTGTAGATCATGTTTTGCTCTAGGGAGAGTTTTAGTCAACGGATCTACTACATTGAGATCCGTATGTACTTTACAAATCTTTATATCTCCATCCTTGACATGCTCGCGGATGGAGTGAAACCGACGCTTAATATGCTTGGAATGCTTGTGAGACCTTGGCTCTTTGGCATTGGCAATGGCACCATTGTTGTCACAATAGATCACCATTGGGTCCAACGCGTTTGTAACCACACCTAGTTCGGATATGAACTCCTTCATCCAAACTGCTTCCTGAGCCACTTCTGAAGCAGTAACATATTCGGCCTCCGTTGTTGATCCCGCCACCATAGGTTGTTTGGAGCTCCTCCAACTAATCGCTCTTCCATTCATGAGAAATACGTATCCGGTAGAGTCATCCGGATCGGTGTCAAATCTAGCATCGACATAACACTTAGCGACGATCTCTTCTTCACCTCCGTATACAAGAAACATATCCTTAGTTCTTCGTAAGTACTTAAGGATATTCTTGACCGCTTTCCAGTGTTCCGAACCTGGATCCGATTGGTACCTACTAGTCAAACTAATAGCATGTGCCACATCCAGTCTTGTACATAGCATGACGTACATTATAGAGCCTATGGCTGAAGCATAGGGGACTTTGTCCATTTTCTCTCTTTCTGCTGCCGTAGCCGGACTTTGAGTCTTACTCAATGTCGTGCCTTGTGTCATAGGTAAGAACCCCTTCTTATTATCTTCCATTTTAAACTTCTTTAAAATCTTATCAAGGTATGTACTTTGCGATAGCCCTATTAGGCGCCTAGATCTATCTCTATAGATCTTTATGCCTAATATGTATGATGCTTCACCTAGGTCTTTCATTGAAAATTTGCTGTTTAGATAACTTTTAACACTATTTAAAAGATTTATATCATTTCCGATCAATAATATGTCATCCACATATAATATCAGAAATGCACATTGCTCCCACTCACTTTCTTGTAAATACAATCTTCTCCATAAGTTTGGACAAATCCAAACTCTTTGATCACCTCATCAAAGTGGAGATTCCAACTTCGTGATGCTTGCTTCAATCCATAGATGGATCGCTGAAGCTTGCACACCTTGTTAGCATCCTTAGGATCGACAAAACCCTTTGGTTGTATCATATGAAACTCTTCTTCAATATTACCATTGAGAAACGCGGTTTTGACATCCATCTGCCATATCTCATAATCGAAATATGCAGCAATTGCTAACATAATCCTAACTGACTTTAGCATCGCTACGGGAGAGAATGTCTCATCGTAGTCAACTCGTTGAATTTGTCGAAACCCCTTTGCGACAAGTCGAGCTTTATAGACGGTTACATTACCATCAGCATCAGTTTTCCTTTTGAAAATCCATTTGTTCTCCACGGCCTTTCGGTCGTGAGGTAAGTCCACCAAGTTCCAAACTTGATTTTCATACATTGATTCCATCTCGGATTTCATGGCTTCTAACCATTTTTTGGAATCCGGGCTCATCATCGCTTCTTCATACGTCGCAGGGTCATCATTTTCATCAACCATGAAATTCATGACAGGATTTCCGTACAGCTCGGGAGCTGCACGAGTCCTGCTAGACCTGCGAGGTTCGGTAGTACTCTCTTTAGGAGTTTCATGATCATTATCATTAGTTCCCTCTTCAACAGGTGAAGCCAACTGCAGAACAACTTCCGGCGCTGCGCTACTCGCCATACTTTGAAGAGAAGGTTCAATAACCTCTTCGAGTTCTACCTTCCGACTACTCACACCTTTCGCTAGAAACTATTTCTCTAGAAAGGATCCATTCTTGGAAACAAAAACCTTGCCCTCGGATCTGTGATAGAAGGAATACCCAATAGTTTCCTTAGGGTATCCTATGAAGACGCATTTTTCCGCTTTGGGTTCGAGTTTATCCGGTTGAAGTTTCTTCACATAAACATCGCATCCCCAAACTTTAAGAAATGACATCTTAGGTTTGTTTCCAAACCACAATTCATACGGTGTCTTTTCAACGGATTTAGATGGTGCCCGATTTAAAGTGAATGCAGCAGTTTCTAGTGCATAACCCCAAAATGACAACGACAAGTCCGTCAGAGACATCATAGATCGAACCATATCTAATAAATTATGATTACGACGTTCCGACACACCATTTCTCTGTGGTGTTCCGGCAGGTGTGAGTTGTGAAACAATTCCACACTCTTTCATGTGAGTGCTAAACTCGTAACTTAGATACTCACCTCCACGGTCGGACCGTAGAAATTTGATCTTTCTATTACGATGATTTTCCACTTCATTCTGAAATTCCTTGAACTTTTCAAAGGTTTCAGACTTGTGTTTCATCAAGTAGATATAACCGTATCTACTAAAATCATCCGTGAAAGTAACAAAATAACGATATCCACCTCGCACCGACACACTCATTGGACCACATACATCAGAATGTATGATTTCCAATAAATCTGCGCCCGTTCCATTGAACCGGAAAACGGCGTTCTAGTCATCTTGCCCATAAGGCATGGCTCACATGTATCAAATGATTCAAAATCAAGTGATTCCAAAAGTCCATCCGAATGGAGCTTCTTCATGCGTTTAACGCCAATATGACCTAGACGGCAGTGCCATATATATGCGGATATATCATCATTTAGTTTAATCCTTTTAGCATCAACATTATGAATATGTGTAACATTATTATCAAGATCCAATAGAAATAAACCATTCATCATCGGTGCATGACCATAAAAGATTTCATTCATATAAATGGAACAACCATTGTTCTCGGATTTAAATGAATAACCACTTCGCATTAAACACGATCCAGATACAATGTTCATGCTAAGTGCTGGCACCAGATAACAATTCTTCAAGTTTATTACTAATCCCAACGGCAAGTGGATAGGTAGCATTCCGACGACGATCACATCAACGCTTGATCCATTGCCGACACGCATCTTGACCTCACCCCTTGCTAGCGGTCGCTTGTTCCGCAGCCCCTGATTCGAGTTACAAATATTAGCAACTGAACCGGTATCAAATACCCAGGTGCTACAGCGAGCACTAGTCACGTACACATCAATAACATGTATATCATATATACCTTTGTTTGCCTTGCTGGCCTTCTTGTCTGCCAGATACTTGGGGCACTTGCGCTTCCAGTGGCCAGTCCCCTTACAATAGTAGCACTCGGTATCAGACTTAGGTCCAACTCGGGGTTTCTTTTCAGGCACGGCAACCGGCTTGCCGCCCTTACTTCCCTTCCGTTTTCCCTTCTTGTCTTTCTTGAAACCAGTGTTCCTATTGATCATCAACACTTGGTGTTCCTTTTTGATCTCCACTTCTGCAGTTTTAAGCATTGACAGAAGCTCTGGGAGAGACTTCTTCATGCCTTTCATATTATAGTTCATCACGAATCTCTTATAGCTAGGTGGCAGAGACTACAGAACACGATGGATGCCTAAGTCAATGGGAATCGTTATTCCCAAGGACACAAGCTTATCAGCGTAACCCGACATCTTGAGTACATGCTCACTTACGGAGCTGTGCTCTTCCATCATGCAGCTAAAGAACTTTTCTAAAGCGTTGTAGCTCTCTACAGCAACATATGTGTCGAAAATCATTTTCAACTCACCCATTGTATTAAATGCATTGCCGTTTTCGAAACGCTTTCGAAGTTCTGGCTCTAGCCCATACAATATGCCACAATGAACTAAGTTGTGGTCCTCCTGACGAGTCTGATAGACATTCTTCTCCTCGTCAGGGGCATCCTCAAAGGGTGGGGGGGCCTAGCGGAGCTTCTAGCACATATTGCTTTTGTGCAGCAGAGAGGAGAATCCTCAAATTCATGGCCCATTCGGTAAAGTTGCTACCGTTCGTTGCAAGTTTCTCTTTCTCCATGAACACATTGAAATTAAAAGCAGGTGGTGCCATCTACAACAGAATTTGTAAAGTTTAGACTAAGTTTATGATAGATTGAGTTCAACTAATCCGTATTACGAATGAACTCCCACTCAAAAATGACATCCCTCGTGCCTTTTTGGTGATTACATGAACCAAATCCACTACACCATGTCCGATCATCACGTCAGTCGGTGTAGCTTCAAAGGCGAGCATCTAATGGGCATCATATCTACTATATGACTCATGCTTAACCTTTCGGTCCGTGTTCCGAGGCCATGTCTGTACATGCTAGGATCGCCAAGTTAGAACCTTAGTATTCGCGTATGTAACTGTTTTACACCCGATATATGGTCGTGGATCCAAGAACACCCGATCATCACGTGATGTCTTGGAGCGACGAAAACATAATCGGTGCATACTAAAGGAAGAACACATTCTTATCTTGATATTTAAAAGAGGGATCATCTTATTATGCTAACAAAGCGCTAAACAAGCAATATAAGATGCTATCAAACATCATATGTTTATTAGTGGAATGATATGGTTCCCGCATATGAACTCTATCATGTACACCGTGGTATGATCACTATCATACCTATATGTGTAAGTCCAAGGTCTATGGAGATTACACGTTATGTATGTTGTAAGAGTATCATCTCATACTTCTACTTACAACATCACCATATCATAACACTAGCCCAGCAACAATCTAACCTAGACGCCTCTAATTTATCCATTGCAAGTTTTACGTGGCTTAGCGATTTCAAGATAGAACCGTTCTTACCTACGAACATGAACCACAGCGAGGATAACCAAATTGTTGACAACTCGTTGCAAAATAGATATTGACTATAGTAGGAGAGACAGACACCCTCTAGCCACTTATGCAAAATAGTTGCATGTCAAGCGTGGAACAGGTCTCATGTGCGAGGACATGTAAAGTTTCCGGGCCGCTTCATCCCACTATGCCACCAATATCCAAAATTACAACTAAGGAGCAACAACATGATCATCATCGCCCACATACTCATATGTGTACTACCCGTGTAAAGCATCTACGTATAGATCTAGCTCTGATACCACTGTAGGGTTCGCAGCATACAAAACAAAAAATTTCCTACGATGGGAACAACTATGTACCAAGATCTATCTACTAGATACAAATAACGGGTGGATGTATATCCGTAGAGAACATACCCTTGAAGACCGACAAAGCTTAACGAGTTCAACTCGTGGTTGATGTAGACGATCTCTTGCTGATCTCAAGATCGAGAGGAAGTCCTAGCGCCGCAAAGCAGCAGCGCATCCGTGCTCGCACACACGTACAAGACACCGAGCAACCTCCGCCTCCTCGCTCCAGCGATGCAGCGGAAGCACAAACCTTTCTTGCTGAATAGCCACCGGGAACATGTATCTCGCTAGTCCGAGACCATGGGGATAAATTCTAGAGGGGGAGAGAGATCCTTCACGAGGAGGTGTGAGTGAGAGAGAGGAGAGGGGGTGCCTTTTATAGGAGGAAGGGGGCCACCCAAGGGGGTGGCCGCCGGCCATGGGGGATGCCCCCTCCCCTCCTTCATTCATGTGGGTGGACACTCCACTCACAAAAATCCATTCAAATCCCTCCACTCAAAATCCCACTCAAACATGCCATTAAATTTCCACCAAATTTAATGCAAACTCTCATTAAATAAAACTCTTTTATTTTATTCAGAATTTTTTCAATTACTTTAATGACAAACATTCACAAATAACCCCTTGCTAGAATTCCATTTCACATGCATAACCTCTTTATGCAATTTCACCCAAAAACCTGTTTCGGTATCTAGTGAAATAAATTCCTGCGCTTGTTTATTCTTTCGGCATGAAACATTTGCTCCAACTGGATGTCAGTGTCCCTTAAGCGTGTCACCCTACGGTTCGTGAATAATGCGGACATGATCGAGACCCTTCTCCATTCAATAATCAGTAGCGGGACCTGGAGATCCATACTGACTCCCACACATTCAACGATGACTTTTCCTGTGATCATCGGAACCTTTTACGCTTGTATCTTAATCCCTTTGTTTCATGATGTGTTAAATGTCCGAGATTCGATCATCCGTATCTCCATACCTAGTTTGATCTCGTTACTAACATGCACTCTTTTCTTGTTCTCGTGATATAACATTCTAGTGATCAAATCACTTGCTTGCAAGCTAACCAATGTGATATCACCGAGAGGGCCCAGAGTATATCTATCCGTCATCGCGATGAACAAATTCCACTCTTGATCCATGATTCTCAACATAACACTTTAGTAGCTTTGAAGCCATCTTTATAATGACCCAGTTAGGGTGTGACGTTTGATGTCAACAAGAAACTCTTCCGGTGTTAGTGATTGGCATGATCTCATGGTCTAAGGATTAGGACTACTTCGTAAGTTGTTTATAGCAATATAATCTCAATGACTTTGATTGTAATGCTATACTTCGGATGAATGTTCATCACACCATTACACTAATGTTGTGATCTCGTTATTAACAACATCCAATGTCTATGATCATCTTGTTAATCAACGAACTAGTTTATGAGAGAGGCATAACTAGGAACTTTCTGTTTGTTTATTAAAAACACATGTATTAACGTTTCCGTATTAATACAATTATAGCATGCAAAATAAACATCTATCATATACTTGGAATACACATAATAAACATTTTATTATTGCCTCTCAGGGCATATTCCCTTCAATTATGATATGAGCAAGAGAGTGCTTTAAATAACAAAATAGAGAGCTCCCCAAGATTTGTGCACAATTCAACATAGATGCATTAGAATACATTTTGCACAAATATGGAATCCTCGCTCCCCCATAAGCATTTAAAACACAACAAATGTGAAAGAATACAAATGAGCATTATTAAATGAATTAGATGAGCTCCCCAAAGATAATGCACCAATTATGATAATTGCATTTGGGAACAGAGTGCATAATCATGGACTCCTCACTCATCCAAATTCATTTAACAATACAAGGCATGAGAGAACAAATATGAGTGCCCAAATATGCAAACAAGAGGAACTAACACTCATAGGAAATTAAATTTGGAAGCCACTGAAGAATCAAAAGGAATATAAAGGTGGTCTCCAAGGATTAAAAATCAACTAAAATTATCTTATCATATGTGTATATGTCTATCAGTTGAAAACATCACAAAGACATATGCCAACAAAGAAATATGCACACATAAAGAAGATATACAAGAAGCACATGGAAGGAAAAATGAAGTCATAACATATACCAATAAGATTTTTGCTTCAAAGCACGGCCAAAGGCTCAAATATATCTTATTGTAGATTAATGAGCTTC
The DNA here is from genome assembly GCA_916181665.1 of Avena sativa. Lineage (NCBI taxonomy): Eukaryota > Viridiplantae > Streptophyta > Magnoliopsida > Poales > Poaceae > Avena > Avena sativa. The sequence goes on from OV702284.1 coordinate 387,591,998, forward strand.
AAACACTAACACACTACATATATTACAACTATCACCAAGGGAAAAGGAGAAAGTGGAATATATGGAGAAAGGCAACACGTATCATAAGAGAAAATGGACTAGCAAAATCTCACTATTGCACATGAGAGAAGTTGAGGAAATGATAGGCAATAAAATTGCTAGATTAACATATTTGGGACTGGAGGATCATATGCATGATTTTGTATAGTCCCAATTATATGCACTCATCTCAACTTATACACATATACAATAGAGAGTCCTCTTAATAGCATCGCTAGAGATACAACAATAAATAAAAAATCAAAGAAACCATGCCAAGATGCAACCTACAAAAGGTTGGAAGCAATATAAATATGCATGATCAAGAGATACTTGTTACCGAGATATAATTGGTAGGATGTAGATGATATGAATTCATTGATAATCCTATAGCTTGCCTCCAATTGTCATTAACGCACCACTTCTTCAAGATTGAGAGACAAGCATCCAATCTATCTCCAATGTACCTAAAACACATTTAAGTACAAAATGGTCCCCAAACTTATTGGGTCCAATGTAGTAAGTGCAACTACAATACATAGGAGAGACTCCACATAAATATGTGCATATTGATATGAAATTGAATTTCATGCACAACTTAGCCGATGTGATTTGGTGGAGTTTCCCCTATATATTGGATCAAAGAAAGCAAGCATGCCATAATATAGATATGTAGTAAATATGCATGCAAAAGGCTTCCAAGAACCAAAAATGAGATACAATTTGAACAAAAACACCAAGTAAACCAAGATGGCACACACAAGAGTGTGACAATACAAGCGGTGTCCAAATTGTATCAAAGACCCAATTCAACACATGAAAGATCACAAGTTCAACAAATGAACTAGGCTAAGGCCAAAAGAGCAAAAATAGATAGAAATAAAAATGCTCAAGGATTTATCTCATTCTAAAATGGTCAAATCATGAACAAGTGAGACAAAAACAACTCCCAAAAAGAGCAAGGTTCCAACAAGAAACCAAACTCCCCAAACTTCTCATGATGGCACAAATACCAAAACGAAAAGATTGAGGTTCCAAGCACATAAAACCCGATATGGATCAAACAAAGAAGCATAAATGTGAGTGTTCTAAATAATATAGGAGAGCTCCCCCATAGATAGTGCATTATATAGGATTTTCCTTTTGAATGCAAAATGCACAGAAATGGGATCATCACTAGTACCTACAATAAATAAAACACAAAAGGATACCAATAAAAATAAAAGGATCCAAAAGTAGCAAGGAAAACATGGGAGCACACAATACATTTACTTGGCCAAAGATAGGACAAGATTTAAGCAAGGGACAAAGTGAATATGATCAATAAATTCTACCATAAATTTAGTACTAATTGTCCAATGACAAGAAGTATTGAGAATAATCTTCCCTAGGTAATTCATTCGGATATCCAAGATCATATTCACACAAAGAAGCATATAACAAAGTATAAGAATTAAGTTTGATGCTCCGAACAAGATTCTTGGTAGCTTCCAATTGTCACGCAATCACTAGTGATTAGAGTAACTTGAAGCAAATGGTTTCCATGCGGATATATATATATCTAAATATGAGGTAACACATACCAAGAAGCACTCTCACAAACAAGATCCAAAATATGAGCAATAAGGGCATTCAAGCAAATTGGAACTTGTATGAGCACGTGTGTCACTTAGGAGCTAGATAATTATCAATATCAATTTTAAGTGACGCAACCTCGAATTTTCACATTTTCTAGGATTGTAATAAGCACTAAGCATATGACTCCCCCATAATGTGATACTACCATAAAACCATCGTGAGGCAAAATAATACAAATAGAGATAATTAATGGACATTATAAAACTTAAATTTCTCATGAGAATTATACCACATAGAGACTAGACAATAATCCAATATAAATACTAGGTGGTATTCCTCATGTACACACAATTTTAGGATTGTGGAATGCCCAAGCATAACACTCCCCCAAAATGGGATAATCCATTAATTTCTCACAAGATCCTAATAAGATACCAAATATAACCAATCAAGGCTCAAACATAATAAACACACATACATGGTGTGTCGCCTAATCATACACAAATATGTTTGATACCTCAAGATAATTAAGTGGATAGCACAACATGTACAAAATCATGGAAGATAAAAAACCAACACATGCACAAGGGGGCGAGTAACTTTCAATGTAAAGAGTTTAGCATATGTTACCGCAAGGAGGAACATTGGAAATATAATATAATCATGACAATCCAAATGGCTTGGCTTGACAAAAATAATTGATGAAGATCCCTCAATTCTTCATAATGTAGCCAAGACTCCAATTCCCTCCAAAACACATCTATTGATCAAGTTTTGGCTTGTTGGTCCCCAACCAAGTTGGGTCCTAAGAGGTTAGTCACAATAGGCTTGGCAACCCAAATGGTTCTTTTCTTGAACCCACATTGAGCACCAACAAATTTGGCAAACACATTGCGAGCCTTATCCTTACAAAGAGAATAAGCATCATCAATAATGATAGGGTTGGGTGAGGAGATACCAATAGTGCATGCGGAAGAAATGTGCCCCTTCTCACGGCATATGTAGCAAGTTCTACTCTTGCTATATTTCTTCTTAGGTGAAGCCACAACTCGAGGAAGAGCTTGAGTAGTCCTCTTAGGAAGAGGCCCATTAATAACTTGAGGTTTAGCTTGAGGCCGCTTCCCATGTTGCTTCACACTAAGAGCCTTTTTCTTCAATGAGCAAGATCTAACATGGTGCCCTTCTTCCTTGCACTTGAAGCAAACAATGTTGGCCGGATTCTTGACTTGATCTTGGACATTCTTCTTGTTGTCCTTGTGCTTCAAATTGATAGTGGACTTGTTCTTGACATTGGAGTTGAATCCAAGCCCACTCTTATCATTGGGGGATTTTTGCACACACAAGATTTTGTTGAGTGCGGCCTTCCCTTGATGACCCCTTTTCAAGTCATTTTTCAAAGAAGTGACTTGAGCCTTGAGCTCTTTTATTTCCTCTACATGGTTAGTTTCAACAAAAGTACTAGAGGAAGTAGATGCTACATTGTTAGAGCAACAAGGCACGGAGTGTAATTCATCAAGAGATATAGCATGGTTGTGAGAGGATGAATTACAAGGACTAGCACATGGCAATATAACATTTGGAGTAGATATAGTGCTAATGTCCACATGAGGCACACTAGATGTTACCTTTGACATGATGGCCTCATGAGCGAACTTTAGCCTACCATGGGAGACTAGAAGATCCTCATGCGAGCTCGAGAGCTTAACATGACTTTCTTCTAATTTCCCATAGTTGCTAGTTAGCAAAGCAAGTTGAGCCTTTAGCTCAACATTCTCCTTCAAAATAGATGCTTCACAAGAAATAGAGTTAGTAGCACAAGCATCATTATTATTAGCAAGAGGTGAGGGCAACTTGTCAAGCTCTTTTAAATATGAAGCTTTAAGTTGCTCATGTGACTCGGTGAGTTTGATGAGCTCACTCTTAATGACCCGAGAGCCATTATAGAGGTTCTTAAAATCCTCAACAAGTTTAGCATAAGCAACTTCAAGTTCACCATTTTTAATCTTGAAGGAGTTAGCCACCGCAAGTTCTCTATCATGGTATTCCTTTATTCTAGATAATTCTAGAGTAAAAGTCTCCTCAAGAGATTCTTTGGTGGTTTGTTCTTCTTCAAGGGAGTCCTTTAGTTGTGCAACTTCATTAGCATACTCACGCTCAAGTGCAAAATTTTCATCAATTAAGTTTTCTTGCTCCTCAATAAGATCATTGCCTTCTATGGCACAATTCAAGATTTCAAGAAAGTTGGAGGAAGAAATTTTATTTTTGAAGAGAGCACTATAGACAACCTCTCCCATTTTCTTAATAGAGGTAATATCATAGTTACTTCTATAATCATCATTATCATTCTCAACCTCATCATCATCATCATGAGATACAATGGGATTCAAAGAGGTTACCTTTGTTCCCTTAGCCATAAGGCACATGTGAGAACCGGAGGAAGGTGATGATGAGATTGCACTTGTAGCTCTCTTCAAGACCTTGTCTTGGCCCATAGAATCTTCATTTTCCTCTACATGGTTAGTAACACAAGCACTAGAGGAAATGGAAGCATTTTTATCATGGCAACAAGACAACACAAGAATATCATCGTGAGATTTATTCAAGTCATTTATACATGATATGCAAGGACTATTAACACAAGCATGTAAGGAGTTTTGAGTGCTAGAAGTGTTATGGTCCAAATATAGATCATTGCAACTAGATAGGGATGAAGGATTAAAAATAGTAATATCACTATCCATATTGCAATTTATATCACCACTCACCATATCATTACCTTGTGAAAAATCACATGTTGGTGAAGTGGTAGACGATGAGAACTCATCTCGACCGGAAGTGGAAGCAACACAATCATCCTCAATAATGTTGGACTTGCTATATTTATCTTGAAGCTTGGTCCATATCTCACGAGCGCTTGAATAAGGCATGATAGAAGAAAGAACTTCATTGCTCACAACATGCAAAAGAATTTTAGTAGCTAGAGCATCTATATGAGAGTTCAACTTCTCCTCTAAAGATTCGTTTTGGGTATCCATAGGAGAAGAGAGACCCACATATAGATATCCCTCGATAATTGGGTGAATTTCCCAAATAAATTAACATGCGAATTTTCCAAACATCATAATTTGTGCCATCGAATGTGAGCGTGTCCTTGTGCACTAATCCCCTAGCCGACATCTTTACTCTCAAGGCGGTGAAGCCTAAAATGAGAGACCGGGCTCTGATACCAATTGAAAGGATACAGATGTCGCCTAGAGGGGGGGGGGGTGAATAGGCGATTAAAACTTTTCCTAGAGTGGCTCAACAAAGGCAGAATAAAACTAGTGTTTACTTGGTTAAGCACAACCTAGAACAACTAAGGTTCACCTATGTGCACCAACAACTTATGCTAAGCGATACAAGCAACAAAGTGATAGCAAGATATATATTACTTTAAGCACGAAGGCTATCACAATGTAAAGTGCATAAGTAAAGAGCTCGGGTATGGAGATAACCGAGGCACGCGAGGACACCGATATTTTACCGAGTTCCTCCCAACATGGAGTACATCTCGTTTGGAGAGGGGGTGGTATCAAACCACCAACGCCACAAAAAGGCCTCCCTTATTCTCCGGTGAATCTCACCCCAACGGGATCGATCCACGCTTCCACTATCGGTGCACTTGTCGATGGCAACCGGAACCTCTCAAAAGGTTGGGGCACTTCTCCACAACTTAATTGGAGGCTCCCAACAAACGCCACAAAAGGCCTTAACAAATGCCACCAAGGCCACAAAACCGTCTAGGGTTCCAAGAACCCAAGAGGGACAAGCTCCAATGAGCAACTCAAACCAAATCCTCCGGGGAGAACTCAAACCGATGCACCAAATGCAAATGGCAAGAACACCACAAAGATGCTCAAATCCCTCACTCTCAAGTTCCAACAAAGCTACTAAAGCTATTGGGGAACAAGAGAGGAGGAATCAAAGAGAGACACAAAATCCCCCAAAATCTAGATCCCCAAAGATACACTCACAAAGAGATGTTTTGGTTTGGTCAAAACGTAGATCTAGATCTCCTCTATATTTCTCTCAAATATTGGCACGAATCATTGGAGAGAAATCATAGAATCAAGCTCAAGAGGGAATAAGAATATGGGGCAAAGCTTGAGCAAGAATGGAGAGAGAAGAAGCAACCCTAAAAAAACAAAGAGGCAAAGCTATTTAAAGAGACAGGCAGATTCTACCCTTTGGGGCATTTTTCCTGGACTGACCGGTAGTACCGGATCGGACCGGTACTACCGGACCGAATAGACCAAGCCACCATAGGGTCAGTCAACGCACGCGCGAGCGAAGGAAAAAGTCGGCAGGGGATCGGGGCCCAGCGAGCGGAGAACAGCGCAACACAGCGGCAAACGCGGAAGTGCGCGGGGCCAGTAGGCTGGGGCTGCACGCGCGCGAGCACTTGAGCGAGGCAGGGTGGGAATCGACGCGGGAGTCAACGCGTCACTAGGCGCGAGCGAGAATCGCTGCAGGATCTAGGCAAGCGAGCGGGCCCAGCGAGCGAGCGCGCGGGACACGAGGCGACAGACCTGGCGGCGGCAGCGGGCGCACATGAGGCGAGCGAGGCGCACGCGGGATTAGCGGCGTGGGTGCAGCAGAGCGAAGTGAGCGAGGCGAGAAAAGGAACGCGCAGGCGAGCTGGATCTGAGGAAAAATGTTCCTGGGCCGGCCGGTACTACCGGCCCACCCGGGCGGTGCTACCGGGCCGGCCGGTAGTACCGGATTAAGGTACGGCACGAGGCAGAGAGAAATTGGGAAACTCCCATGGGCGGGCGGTATTACCGGCCCGCCTAGGCGGTACTCCCGCTCGAACCAGAAAACATATCTTTTCTTTTTAATTAGAGAGGGACAAATTCAAACCGCAATAACTTTTAATTGGAAGCTCCGATTGACCCGATTCCAATTGCGTTGGATAGAGGACGACAAGGGCTTCCCAATAAAAGGTGGAAATATTGGTTATCACCAAGTGAGAAAGTATCAAGTACAATAATGTGAGATACCTCACTTGGTGAGAAACCGAAAAGCCGCATAAATCAAAATCGCAACAAGATGTAAACGGAAGATCCGATTTTGATGAACAAGAGCTTTTTATGGAGATTACCACAAGCTCTAAATCCTCACATGGATAAGACCAAATAGCAACCAAATATGATGATGCAAGTATGCAAAGGTTTGAGATCACTCCAAACGATGTGACCGAATTACTCATACGAGAGCCCCTCTTGATAGTACGGTTATCTATCCTAAACCCGGTCTCACACACACAACGTGAGACCGGCAAAAGGGAAAACCTATCAAGATTATACCTTTGCCTTGAGAATTCCACTTGATCTCGATGTAGACGGTCTTTCCCTTCTCAAGATGGAACGCCTTTCTTAATTCCTCATCATTGACCTCGCATATTGAGCTTTCACAACATATCTTCTTTGCATTTCATCGACCTTGAAGCCAACACATGCTCCAAGCGATGCCAATGGACAAATCCTACAAGTATAACTTAATACACACATTAGTCCATAAAGATTGTCATTAATTACCAAAACCACACATGAGGGCCTCACATGTTCTTTCAATCTCCCCCATTTTGGTAATTGATGACAATACCTTTAAGAGGGTTTATATAAGGAATATTAATGAATAAAATGGTAATACCAATATCAAATACTACAAAAGTATGTGATATTGGTACCATCACCATATATAGAGCAAACTCCCCCACAATCTATGCATGTGTGATGAACTTGAATTTCATTGCATATATTGCCAATCATTATCATTGGTGGAGTTTCCTCTCTATATATAACACATGCTAAGCAACAATAAAGATGCAAGAGCATGAAAGGAAAATGCTTAAGAACAAACTCAATGCATCAACCAACTTCCCTTAAACCCTCTAAAACTTCTCCCCCATTGGCATCGATTTCCGAAATGGGTGGCAAGTTCTAGAAGGCAAATATAGTGATAATTCCTCCAAAGTTGTGCCTTCGCACATATCCAATGATGAATACTTGCGAGGGAGTAGAACTATATCGAGGACCCGAAGATTGCCAAAGGAATAAAATAAAATGACGCATCACAAATGACGTAAGCAATCACAAGATCCGACAAACCAATTTGAAAACAACAAGTGAGTCCAAATGGAAACAACCAGAAATTATTGTAGGGTTCGCAGCATAGAAAACAAAAAATTTCCTACGACGGAAACAACTATGTACCAAGATATATCTACTAGATACAAACAACGGGCGGATGTATATCCGTAGGGAACATACCGTTGAAGACCGACAAAGCTTAACGAGTTCAACTCGTGGTTGATCTAGACGATCTCTTGCCTATCTCAAGATCAAGAGGAAGTCCTAGCACCACAAAGCAGCAGCGCATCCGTGCTCGCACACACGTACAAGACACCGAGCAACCTCCGCCTCCTCGCTCCAGCGATGCTGCGAAAGCACAACCCTTTCTTGCCGAATAGCCACCGGGAACATGTATCTCGCTAGTCCGAGACCATGGGGATAAAATCTAGAGGGGGAGAGAGATCCTTCACGAGGAGGTGTGAGTGAGAGAGAGGAGAGGGGGTGCCTTTTATAGGAGGAGGGCGGACACCCAAGGGGGTGGCCGCCGGCCATGGGGGCTGCCCCTCCCCTCCTTCATTCATGTGGGTGGACACTCCACTCACAAAAATCCATTCAAATCCCTCCACTCAAAATCCCACTCAAACATGCCATTAAATTTCCACCAAATTTAATGCAAACTCTCATTAAATAAAACTCTTTTATTTTATTCAGAATTTTGTCAATTACTTTAATGACAAACATTCACAAATAACCCCTTGCTAGAATTCCATTTCACGTGCATAACCTCTTTATGCAATTTCACCCGAAAACCTGTTTCGGTATCTAGTGAAATAAATTCCTGCGCTTGTTTATTCTTTCGGCATGAAACATTTGCTCCAACTGGATGTCAGTGTCCCTTAAGTGTGTCACCCTACGGTTCTCGAATAATGCGGACATGATCAAGACCCTTCTCCGATCAATAATCAGTAGCGGGACCTGGAGATCCATACTGACTCCCACACATTCAACGATGACTTTTCCTGTGATCGTCGGAACCTTTTACGCTTGTATCTTAATCCCTTTGTTTCATGATATGTTACATGTCCGAGATTCAATCATCCGTATCTCCATACCTAGTTTGATCTCGTTACTGACATGCACTCTTTTCTCGTTCCCGTGATATAACATTCTAGTGATCAAATCACTTGCTTGCAAGCTAACCAATGTGATATCACCGAGAGGGCCCAGAGTATATCTATCCGTCATCAGGATGAACAAATTCCACTCTTGATCCATGATTCTCAACATATCACTTTAGTAGCTTTGCAGGCATCTTTATAATCACCCAGTTATGATGTGACGTTTGATGTCAACAATAAACTCTTCCGGTGTTAGTGATTGGCATGATCTCATGGTCTAAGGATTAGGACTACTTCGTAAGTTGTTTATAGCAATATAATCTCAATGACTTTGATTGTAATGCTATACTTCGGATGAATGTTCATCACACCATTACACTAATGTTGTGATCTCGTTATTAACAACATCCACTTCTGCAGTTTTAAGCATTGACAGAAGCTCTGGGAGAGACTTCTTCATGCCTTTCATATTATAGTTCATCACGAATCTCTTATAGCTAGGTGGCAGAGACTACAGAACACGATGGATGCCTAAGTCAATGGGAATCGTTATTCCCAAGGACACAAGCTTATCGGCGTAACCCGACATCTTGAGTACATGCTCACTTACGGAGCTGTGCTCTTCCATCATGCAGCTAAAGAACTTTTCTGAAGCGTTGTAGCTCTCTACAGCAGCATATGTGTCGAAAATCATTTTCAACTCACCCATTGTATTAAATGCATTTCCGTTTTCGAAACGCTTTCGAAGTTCTGGCTCTAGCCCATACAATATGCCACAATGAACTAAGTTGTGGTCCTCCTCACGAGTCTGATAGACATTCTTCTCCTCGTTAGGGGCATCCTTAAAGGGTGAGGGGCCTAGCGGAGCTTCTAGCACATATTGCTTTTGTGCAGCAGAGAGGAGAATCCTCAAATTCATTGTAGGGGTCCCAACCTTAGATAAGATTGATCCCTCCTGTGTTTTACAATGCTAGTCCCTGGATCAATAGCTAGCATCCACAGTTAAGATGTAATATCAAGAAACAAAGGTCATAATATAACTTTATAACCAGGAATAACATAATTTTATTACATCACACATAGCTCATATGGCTATTACATTACATTGCAGCGGAATAATTATAGTCATGGGGTCCTTCATCTTCAAAGTGCCACAGGCAGATGTTGGTTGTAGACTTTGTAATCCTAAACAATCAATCTTCACTAAAATCAATCAAACCTGCAACATTACAAGTTACAGCCACAAGGGTCAATACATTTGAATTGTATTGGCAAGTGATACTATGATAATATAGTGGAATCTATCATCTATATGCATTTGGCTAAGTGGAGTTGAGGCTTGCATTGCTCAAAATAGATTTTTCTTATCATTTTGAAAATACTAAGTTTTTGCTTGACAAAATCATTTTTCTCAATCAAAGATTTCAAGATCCTTGTACCAAGCCATCTCTCCATCAATGATTGAAGAATTCAAACAACCCTTGTTCAAACCACAAGATTTTAATTTAGAAATTTGAATGATGAGATTCTTGATTGCTTCCATGTCTTGATTCTCAAATTGTCCTTTACCAGGGACATGGATAAGTACTTAGATTTTACACTCTGCAGAGGTGGTGCACTTTCCCCACAAGACTTGGTTTCCCAAGACAAGATCTTTCAGAAGCCTTCCCTTAGACCAAAATGGACGCGTTCCAACCTATCAAACACTACCACCCACTGTCCATATGGCTAAGTTCTTGCAACCTATATGATCATGGCAGAGCCCATATTGCCAAGTGGTTGCACTTGAAGCTTCTCAACATTTGACATCTCAAATCTCTTTGTTTCCTGGGTGGCATTCCACAAGTGAGATACACAAGCCAAGCCTATGGCATTGTGAACCACTCAACCATTCTCCACCAAGCAAGCCCATTCCACCCAGGTGATTCATTAACTTAGTTGTTTTATTAAACAAAATCACAAGTCCTTAGACTTAGAATATTTTTCCATAGTGTGAATATATATTCCACCCATGTTTTCTATTAGCTAGGCTAAGCTTGGTAGTAGTAGGAATCTTAACTTAGGAAAATCCTACTAAGGATTCATCTACTAGGTTTTCTTATAGCAATAACTATACTTAGCAAAATCCATGCAAGTTTACTTAGCAAAATCACTAATGCATATTGAAAGTAATGGGATAGAAAGTATGAAGCATCACTTGCCTTTTTGGTAGAGTATAGGTTCACTTCTTGATTTTTGCAACAATCACACTCTTCAAGTCACTACAAATCAATCAAGCAAGGCACAAACTCAATCTACCAATCAAGCAAAACAACACACATAAATAACAAAGTCAAAGAAATGCATGCAAGCATGCCAAGCTTTGTTTTGTTTGAAAAAGTGGTTCCTAGTGGGTCATAGACTTTTGGGTACATCTAATGGTCATTTCCTAAAGTGGCTAAGTCATTTGCAAAAGGTTTCACTTAAAAACCATTTTCAAAACAAAGTGTTATTTTATGTGGTGTAGAAATATTTTTACTAAGGCATTAGCCTATAGGGTTCACCAAATGAGTTGCTATTGCAAAACTTGGTGTTTTTGTCATTAGGTTTGGTCCAAAACATTTCCTTGAAGTTTTCTTTTCATAAACATTTTTATAATAAAAACCATTCTTTTTATTTGGCTAGAAAATGGCTAAGTCAATTAATCTAACCTAAATCTTTCAAAAATCATTTTTAATACCAAGGGTTGGTTCCTAGGGTCAGTAAGGTCACAACAAACCATTTTGCAAAGGTTTTAATTCAAAACTCATTTTTAAACAATTTTTATACTCTAAACAAGTACACAAATGATTCTGCAAATTCAAACAAGCTAACATATACTATTTGTCAAACTAAGGCCATGGTTGGCTAGGGCTTGTTCTCCTGAATTCATTGATATAAAATTTGCCAAATTTGGACGTGTGGATCAAAAGTTATAAGTGTTTGAAAATGGCAACAAATTCTGATTTCAATTTCTGTTTTTAAACAGACAGGTGACACGCGGCACGTTTCTATTCGCGGGTACCGCTTCGCTCGGATCGACAGATAGGGGCCGTTAGATTTTAGTTGCATCGCACGGTCCAGAGATGTTACTTACCCCTTCACTCTTGTTCTATCCTAGTCGTTAGATCCAGATCGGATGGCTACGAGATGTTTGCCAGGAACTGGCGGCGCGAGTTCATCGGCGAGCGGCGGAGCGACTAGTAGGCGGCGGTGCTAGCGAAACAGGACGCGAAAAAGAGGGGAAGGATGCTCACCAGGTTCGAAATGCCACACTGATGCTCAACTTGCTTGCGGTTTGACAGGGGGCGCTCAGAGGCAGTCGCAATTCTTCGTCGGAGTTGGGAACGGCGACGGACGGTTCTGTCCACGGTCGAAGACGAGGCTGTGGTCCACGAGAAGACAAACGGAGGACAGTATCAGATGCGCAAGACCAAGGCTATGCTGTGTGCGTGATCTAGGAGGCGCGGGGTGGTCGGAGTTCACCTGAAATGCTCGACGGAGCAATGGCAGACGGCGGCGCACGCTCGGTGTGGTCGTTGCTGATGCTCAGGGGCGCCCGCGGTTGAACGGAGGGTGCTGGAAGATGCTACAGGAAGTGGGGAATGTGCCTGCGTGCTTGGGAAGGCAAGGAGTGGCAAGACACGGCCGGAATTCTTGCCGGAGCGTCTTCGGAGACAGAGACAGTTTGGGGAGGATTCGTGCAGTCTGGTGGCTCCCAGGTGGTTCCGGTTTGGGGAAAAGGAAGAGTGAAGTATGGCGTTTAACATAGCATGGTAAATGGCGGGTTTAATCCATTCATCAACGCGAATTCAAGGGAATTTACTCGGCAGTAAACGGCGAGGAACGGGTCGCTGCGGGTGGAGAAGAAGAACAGGGGAGTGGGGTCCGCTGGCAGTGAAAGAAAGGGAGAAAGGGAGGGGTCCACTTGTCTGTTGCTCCGCGGGTCAGATTATGGGTGCAAACCGTTTTCCTTCGGGGTGAGGGGAATCTGGGCTGTGGGACTGTTGGGCTGGGCCTTGTTGGGCTGGTCTGTTTCCTCTATTTTTTTCTGTCTATTTGTTTTATTCTTTTCTAATTCTTTTTCTGTTTTGAAATTCAAACAACCAAACACATTCAAAAGATTCAAACAATCATCAAGCTTTTCAAATATGAATTTGGTTCTGCTTAACATCATAATTCACATTCCAAAATAAAATATTATTTTAAATCTTTTTAGGTTCCATTTGTTAATTAAATAAATGGATCATTAGTTATTTAATAAAATAGGGTTTGTTTTATTTAATAAAATCTTCATTTAAAAACCAAAATGTTTTCAAAACCCAAACAGTAGGTTTTATTTGGAAATAAAGATTATTTGGAAAACTTATTTAAAATAAAATAATCCTTTTACTTTAGGGTCCATTAATAATTAAATAAAATAGACTTTCATTATTAATTCAACTAGGGTTTGTTTTATTGAGAATGTTTATTTTAAAATCTAAAATAAAGACAAAACACTTTAGTAGGTTTTAATTAAGAAATAAAATACTTAGAAAACTTATTTAAAATAATTTAACAAGCTTTGATGTTTTAATTAAAATGGTAAAACCTTTTATTAAATAAAGTTGGATATTAAATCCTTATTATTTTATTTATACAATCCTTTATTATTTTTAATTAAACCTTTGCTATTTTATTTAAAATAAAATGTTTTAATTCAAAAGCTTGGCCAAGGTTTAATTGGTTTTATAAAATAATCTTTATTTATAAATCCATCTTTTCTTTTGAATACCAAATCTTTTATTAAGAGATCCAAAATAGTATTTTAAATATTTTTATTTTCCTTTAATAAAAGTTTATCTTTTTAAATCTCTTTAGGATTTCATTTGATTCAAATGGGTTTGAAGTTCCAATTGAATTCAAAAAGTTTCTTCTGGCTCTAAAAATCAAACAAAGTTTTATTTTATTAATCTATTTTCACATTACAAGATTTGGAAAATCTTGGGATGTGACATTCATGGCCCATTCGGTAAAGTTGCTACCGTTCGTTGCAAGTTTCTCTTTCTCCATGAACACATTGAAATTAAAAGCAGGTGGTGCCATCTACAAAAGAATTTGTAAAGTTTAGACTAAGTTTATGATAGATTGAGTTCAACTAATCCGTATTACGAATGAACTCCCACTCAAAAATGACATCCTTCGTGCCTTTTTGGTGATTACATGAACCAAATCCACTACACCATGTCCGATCATCACATGAGTCGGTGTAGCTTCAAAGGCGAGCATCTAATGGGCATCATATCTACTATATGACTCATGCTTAACCTTTCGGTCCGTGTTCCGAGGCCATGTCTGTACATGCTAGGCTCGCCAAGTTAGAACCTTAGTATTCGCGTGTGTAACTGTTTTACACCCGATATATGGTCGTGGATCCAAGAACACCCGATCATCACGTGATGTCTTGGAGCGACGAAAACATAATCGGTGCATACTAAAGGAAGAACACATTCTTATCTTGATATTTAAAAGAGGCATCATCTTATTATGCTAACAAAGCTCTAAACAAGCAATATAAGATGCTATCAAACATCATATGTTTATTAGTGGAATGATATGGTTCCCGCATATGAACTCTATCATGTACACCGTGGTATGATCACTATAATACCTATATGTGTAAGTCCAAGGTCTATGGAGATTACACGTTATGTATGTTGTAAGAGTATCATCTCATACTTCTACTTACAACATCACCATATCATAACACTAGCCCAGCAACAATCTAAACTAGACGCCTCTAATTTATCCATTGCAAGTTTTACGTGGCTTAGCGATTTCAAGATAGAACCGTTTTTACCTACGAACATGAACCACAACGAGGATAACCAAATTGTTGACAACTCGTTGCAAAATAGATATTGACTATAGTAGGAGAGACAGACACCCTCTAGCCACTTATGCAAACTAGTTGCATGTCAAGCGTGGAACAGGTCTCATGTGCGAGGACATGTAAAGTTTGTCCGGGCCGCTTCATCCCACTATGCCACCAATATCCAAAATTACAACTAAGGAGAAACAACATGATCATCATCGCCCACATACTCATATGTGTACTACCCGTGTAAAGCATCTACGTATAGATCTAGCTCTGATACCACTGTAGGGTTCGCATCATAGAAAACAAAAAATTTCCTACGATGGGAACAACTATGTACCAAGATCTATCAACTAGATACAAATAACGGGTGGATGTATATTTGTAGAGAACATACCCTTGAAGACCGACAAAGCTTAACGAGTTCAAATCGTGGTTGATGTAGACGATCTCTTGCTGATCTCAAGATCGAGAGGAAGTCCTAGCGCCGCAAAGCAGCAGCGCATCCGTGCTCGCACACACGTACAAGACACCGAGCAACCTCTGCCTCCTCGCTCCAGCGATGCAGTGGAAGCACAAACCTTTCTTGCTGAATAGCCACCGGGAACATGTATCTTGCTAGTCCGAGACCATGGGGATAAATTCTAGAGGGGGAGAGAGATCCTTCACGAGGAGGTGTGAGTGAGAGAGAGGAGAGGGGGTGCCTTTTATAGGAGGAAGGGGGGCACCCAAGGGGGTGGCCGCCGGACATGGGGGATGCCCCCTCCCCTCCTTCATTCATGTGGGTGGACACTCCACTCACAAAAATCCATTCAAATCCCTCCACTCAAAATCCCACTCAAACATGCCATTAAATTTCCACCAAATTTAATGCAAACTCTCATTAAATAAAACTCTTTTATTTTATTCAGAATTTTTTCAATTACTTTAATGACAAACATTCACAAATAACCCCTTGCTAGAATTCCATTTCACATGCATAACCTCTTTATGCAATTTCACCCAAAAACCTGTTTCGGTATCTAGTGAAATAAATTCCTGCGCTTGTTTATTGTTTCGGCATGAAACATTTGCTCCAACTGGATGTCAGTGTCCCTTAAGTGTGTCACCCTACGGTTCGCGAATAATGCGGACATGATCGAGACCCTTCTCCGATCAATAATCAGTAGCGGGACCTGGAGATCCATACTGATTCCCACACATTCAACGATGACTTTTCCTGTGATCGTCGGAACCTTTTACGGTTGTATCTTAATCCCTTTGTTTCACGATATGTTACATGTCCGAGATTCGATCATCCGTATCTCCATACCTAGTTTGATCTTGTTACTAACATGCACTCTTTTCTTGTTCTCGTGATATAACATTCTAGTGATCAAATCACTTGCTTGCAAGCTAACCAATGTGATATCACCGAGAGGGCCCAGAGTATATCTATCCGTCATCGCGATGAACAAATTCCACTCTTGATCCATGATTCTCAACATAACACTTTAGTAGCTTTGAAGCCATCTTTATAATGACCCAGTTACGGTGTGACGTTTGATGTCAACAAGAAACTCTTCCGGTGTTAGTGATTGGCATGATCTCATTGTCTAAGGATTAGGACTACTTCGTAAGTTGTTTATAGCAATATAATCTCAATGACTTTGATTGTAATGCTATACTTCGGATGAATGTTCATCACACCATTACACTAATGTTGTGATCTCGTTATTAACAACATCCAATGTCTATGATCATCTTGTTAATCAACGAACTAGTTTATGAGAGAGGCATAACTAGGAACTTTCTGTTTGTTTATTAAAAACACATGTATTTACGTTTCCGTATTAATACAATTATAGCATGCAAAATAAACATCTATCATATACTTGGAATACACATAATAAACATTTTATTATTGCCTCTCAGGGCATATTCCCTTCAATTATGATATGAGCAAGAGAGTGCTTTAAATAACAAAATAGAGAGCTCGCCAAGATTTGTGCACAATTCAACATAGATGCATTAGAATACATTTTGCACAAATATGGAATCCTCGCTCCCCCATAAGCATTTAAAACACAACAAATGTGAAAGAATACAAATGAGCATTATTAAATGAATTAGATGAGCTCCCCAAAGATATTGCACCAATTATGATAATTGCATTTGGGAACAGAGTGCATAATCATGGAATCCTCACTCATCCAAATTCATTTAACAATACAAGGCATGAGAGAACAAATATGAGTGCCCAAATATGCAAACAAGAGGAACTAACACTCATAGGAAATTAAATTTGGAAGCCACTGAAGAATCAAAAGGAATATAAAGGTGGTCTCCAAGGATTAAAAATCAACTAAAATTATCTTATCATATGTGTATATGTCTATAAGTTGAAAACATCACAAATACATATGCCAACAAAGAAATATGCACACATAAAGAAGATATACAAGAAGCACATGGAAGCAAAAATGAAGTCATAACATATACCAATAAGATTTTTGCTTCAAAGCACGACCAAAGGCTCAAATATATCTTATTGTAGATTAATGAGCTTCAAACACTAACACACTACATATATTACAACTACCACCAAGGGAAAAGGAGAAAGTGGAATATATGGAGAAAGGCAACACGTATCATAAGAGAAAATGGACTAGCAAAATCTCACTATTGCACATGAGAGAAGTTGAGGAAATGATAGGCAATAAAATTTCTAGATTAACATATTTGGGATTGGAGGATCATATGCATGATTTTGTATAGTCCCAATTATATGCACTCATCTCAACTTATACACATATACAATAGAGAGTCCTCTTAATAGCATCGCTAGAGATACAGCAATAAATAAAAAATCAAAGAAACCATGCCAAGATGCAACCTACAAAAGGTTGGAAGCAATATAAATATGCATGATCAAGAGATACTTGTTACCGAGATATAATTGGTAGGATGTAGATGATATGAATTCATTGATCATCCTATAGCTTGCCTCCAATTGTCATTAACGCACCACTTCTTCAAGATTGAGAGACAAGCATCCAATCTATCTCCAATGTACCTAAAACACATTTAAGTACAAAATGGTCCCCAAACTTATTGGGTCCAATGTAGTAAGTGCAACTACAATACATAGGAGAGACTCCACATAAATATGTGCATATTGATATGAAATTGAATTTCATGCACAACTTAGCCGATGTGATTTGGTGGAGTTTCCCCTATATATTGGATCAAAGAAAGCAAGCATGCCATAATATAGATATGTAGTAAATATGCATGCAAAAGGCTTTCAAGAACCAAAAATGAGATACAATTTGAAAAAAAACACCAAGTAAACCAAGATGGCACACACAAGAGTGTGACAATACAAGCGGTGTCCAAATTGTATCAAAGACCCAATTCAACACATGAAAGATCACAAGTTCAACAAATGAACTAGGCTAAGGCCAAAAGAGCAAAAAAAGATAGAAATAAAAATGCTCAAGGATTTATCTCATTCTAAAATGGTCAAATCATGAACAAGTGAGACAAAAAAACTCCCAAAAAGAGCAAGGTTCCAACAAGAAACCAAACTCCCCAAACTTCTCATGATGGCACAAATACCAAAACGAAAAGATTGAGGTTCCAAGCACATAAAACCCGATATGGATCAAACAAAGAAGCATAAATGTGAGTGTTCTAAATAATATAGGAGACCTCCCCCATAGATAGTGCATTATATATGATTTTCCTTTTGAATGCAAAATGCACACAAATGGGATCATCACTAGTACCTACAATAAATAAAACACAAAAGGATGCCAATAAAAATAAAAGGATCCAAAAGTAGCAAGGAAAACATGGGAGCACACAATACATTTACTTGGCCAAAGATAGGACAAGATTTAAGCAAGGGCCAAAGTGAATATGATCAATAAATTCTACCATAAATTTAGTACTAATTGTCCAATGACAAGAAGTATTGAGAATAATCTTCCCTAGGTAATTCATTCGGATATCCAAGATCATATTCACACAAAGAAGAATATAACAAAGTATAAGAATTAAGTTTGATGCTCCGAACAAGATTCTTGGTAGCTTCCAATTGTCACACAATCACTAGTGATTAGAGTAACTTGAAGCAAATGGTTTCCATGCAGATATATATATATCTAAATATGAGGTAACACATACCAAGAATCACTCTCACAAACAAGATCCAAAATATGAGCAATAAGGGCATTCAAGCAAATTGGAACTTGTATGAGCACGTGTGTCACTTAGGAGCTAGATAATTATCAATATCAATTTTAAGTGACGCAACCTCGAATTTTCACATTTTCTAGGATTGTAATAAGCACTAAGCATATGACTCCCCCATAATGTGATACTACCATAAAACCATCGTGAGGCAAAATAATACAAATAGAGATAATTAATGGACATTATAAAACTTAAATTTCTCATGAGAATTATACCACATAGAGACTAGACAATAATCCAATATAAATACTAGGTGGTATTCCTCATGTACACACAATTTTAGGATTGTGGAATGCCCAAGCATAACACTCCCGCAAAATGGGATAATCCATTAATTTATCACAAGAGCCAAATAAGATACCAAATATAACCAATCAAGGCTCAAACATAATAAACACACATACATGGTGTGCCGCCTAATCATACACAAATATGTTTGATACCTCAAGATAATTAAGTGGATAGCACAACATGTATAAAATCATGGAAGATAAAAAACCAACACATGCACAAGGGGGCGAGTAACTTTCAATGTAAAGAGTTTAGCATATGTTACCGCAAGGAGGAACATTGGAAATATAATATAATCATGACAATCCAAATGGCTTGGCTTGACAAAAATAATTGATGAAGATCCCTCAATTCTTCATAATGTAGCCAAGACTCCAATTCCCTCCAAAACACATCTATTGATCAAGTTTTGGCTTGTTTGTCCCCAACCAAGTTGGGTCCTAAGAGGTTAGTCACAATAGGCTTGGCAACCCAAATGGTTCTTTTCTTGAACCCACATTGAGCACCAACAAATTTGGCAAACACATTGCGAGCCTTATCCTTACAAAGAGAATAAGCATCATCAATAATGATAGGGTTGGATGAGGAGATACCAATAGTGCATGCGGAAGAAATGTGCCCCTTCTCACGGCATATGTAGCAAGTTCTACTCTTGCTATATTTCTTCTTAGGTGAAGCCACAACTCGAGGAAGAGCTTGAGTAGTCCTCTTAGGAAGAGGCCCATTAATAACTTGAGGTTTAGCTTGAGGCCGCTTCCCATGTTGCTTCACACTAAGAGCCTTTTTCTTCAATGAGCAAGATCTAACATGGTGCCCTTCTTCCTTGCAATTGAAGCAAACAATGTTGGCCGGATTCTTGACTTGATCTTGAACATTCTTCTTGTTGTCCTTGTGCTTCAACTTGATAGTGGACTTGTTCTTGACATTGGAGTTGAATCCAAGCCCACTCTTATCATTGGGGGATTTTTGCACGCTCAAGATTTTGTTGAGTGCGGCCTTCCCTTGATGACCCTTTTTCAAGTCATTTTTCAAAGAAGTGACTTGAGCCTTGAGCTCTTTTATTTCCTCTACATGGTTAGTTTCAACAAAAGTACTAGAGGAAGTAGATGCTACATTGTTAGAGCAACAAGGCACAGAGTGTAATTCATCAAGAGATATAACATGGTTGTGAGAGGATGAATTACAAGGACTAGCACATGGCAATATAACATTTGGAGTAGATATAGTGCTAATGTCCACATGAGGCACACTAGATGTTACCTTTGACATGATGGCCTCATGAGCTAAATTTAGCCTACCATGGGAGACTAGAAGATCCTCATGCGAGCTCGAGAGCTTAACATGACTTTCTTCTAATTTCGCATAGTTGCTAGTTAGCAAAGCAAGTTGAGCCTTTAGCTCAACATTCTCCTTCAAAATAGATGCTTCACAAGAAATAGAGTTAGTAGCACAAGCATCATTATTATTAGCAAGAGGTGAGGGCAACTTGTCAAGCTCTTTTAAATATGAAGCTTTAAGTTGCTCATGTGACTCGGTGAGTTTGATGAGCTCACTCTTAATGACCCGAGAGCCATTATAGAGGTGCTTAAAATCCTCAACAAGTTTAGCATAAGCAACTTCAAGTTCACCATTTTTAATCTTGAAGGAGTTAGCCACCGCAAGTTCTCTATCATGGTATTCCTTTATTCTAGATAATTCTAGAGTAAAAGTATCCTCAAGAGATTCTTTGGTGGTTTGTTCTTCTTCAAGGGAGTCCTTTAGTTGTGCAACTTCATTAGCATACTCACGCTCAAGTGCAAAATTTTCATCAATTAAGTTTTCTTGCTCCTCAATAAGATCATTGCCTTCTATGGCACAATTCAAGATTTCAAGAAAGTTGGAGGAAGCAATTTTATTTTTGAAGAGATCACTATAGACAACCTCTCCCATTTTCTTAATAGAGGTAATATCATAGTTACTTCGATAATCATCATTATCATTCTCAACCTCATCATCATCATCATGAGATACAATGGGATTCAAAGAGGTTACCTTTGTTCCCTTAGCCATAAGGCACATGTGAGAACCGGAGGAAGGTGATGATGAGATTGCACTTGTAGCTCTCTTCAAGACCTTGTCTTGGCCCATAGAATCTTCATTTTCCTCTACATGGTTAGTAACACAAGCACTAGAGGAAATGGAAGCATTTTTATCATGGCAACAAGACAACACAAGAATATCATCATGAGATTTATTCAAGTCATTTATACATGATATGCAAGGACTATTAACACAAGCATGTAAGGAGTTTTGAGTGCTAGAAGTGTTAAGGTCCAAATATAGATCATTGCAACTAGATAGGGATGAAGGATTAAAAATAGTAATATCACTATCCATATTGCAATTTATATCACCACTCACCATATCATTACCTTGTGAAAAATCACATGTTGGTGAAGTGGTAGACGATAGAACTCATCTCGACCGGAAGTGGAAGCAACACAATCATCCTCAATAATGTTGGACTTGCTATATTTATCTTGAAGCTTGGTCCATATCTCACGAGCGCTTGAATAAGGCATGATAGAAGAAAGAACTTCATTGCTCACAACATGCAAAAGAATTTTAGTAGCTAGAGCATCTATATGAGAGTTCAACTTCTCCTCTAAAGATTCGTTTTGGGTATCCATAGGAGAAGAGAGACCCACATATAGATATCCCTCGATAATTGGGTGAATTTCCCAAAATAAATTAACATGCGAATTTTCCAAACATCATAATTTGTGCCATCGAATGTGAGCGTGTCCTTGTGCACTAATCCCCTAGCCGACATCTTTACTCTCAAGGCGGTGAAGCCTAAAATGAGAGACCGGGCTCTGATACCAATTGAAAGGATACAGATGTCGCCTAGAGGGGGGGGGTGAATAGGCGATTAAAACATTTCCTAGAGTGGCTCAACAAAGGCAGAATAAAACTAGTGTTTACTTTGTTAAGCACAACCTAGAACAACTAAGGTTCACCTATGTGCACCAACAACTTATGCTAAGCGATACAAGCAACAAAGTGATAGCAAGATATATATTACTTTAAGCACGAAGGCTATCACAATGTAAAGTGCATAAGTAAAGAGCTCGGGTATGGAGATAACCGAGGCACGCGAGGACACCGATATTTTACCGAGTTCCTCCCAACATGGAGTACATCTAGTTTGGAGAGGGGGTGGTATCAAACCACCAACGCCACAAAAAGGCCTCCCTTATTCTCCGGTGAATCTCACCCCAACGGGATCGATCCACGCTTCCACTATCGGTGCACTTGTCGGTGGCAACCGGAACCTCTCACAAGGTTGGGGCACTTCTCCACAACTTAATTGGAGGCTCCCAACAAACGCCACAAAAGGCCTTAACAAATGCCACCAAGGCCACAAAACCGTCTAGGGTTCCAAGAACCCAAGAGGGACAAGCTCCAATGAGCAACTCAAACCAAATCCTCCGGGGAGAACTCAAACCGATGCACCAAATGCAAATGGCAAGAACACCACAAAGATGCTCAAATCCCTCACTCTCAAGTTCCAACAAAGCTACTAAAGCTATTGGGGAACAAGAGAGGAGGAATCAAAGAGAGACACAAAATCCCCCAAAATCTAGATCCCCAAAGATACACTCACAAAGAGATGTTTTGGTTTGGTCAAAACGTAGATCTAGATCTCCTCTATATTTCTCTCAAATATTGGCACGAATCATTGGAGAGAAATCATAGAATCAAGCTCAAGAGGGAATAAGAATATGGGGCAAAGCTTGAGCAAGAATGGAGAGAGAAGAAGCAACCCTAAAAAAACAAAGAGGCAAAGCTATTTAAAGAGACAGGCAGATTCTGCCCTTTGGGGCATTTTTCCTGGACTGACCGGTAGTACCGGATCGGACCGGTACTACCGGACCGAATAGACCAAGCCACCATAGGGTCAGTCAACGCACGCGCGAGCGAAGGAAAAAGTCAGCAGGGGATCGGGGCCCAGCGAGCGGAGAACAGCGCAGCACAGCGGCAAACACGGAAGTGCGCGGGGCCAGCAGGCTGGGGCTGCACGCGCGCGAGCACTTGAGCGAGGCAGGGTGGGAACCGACGCGGGAGTCAACGCGTCACTAGGCGCGAGCGAGAATCGCTGCAGGATCTAGGCAAGCGAGCGGGCCCAGCGAGCGAGCGCGCGGGACACGAGGCGACAGACCTGGCGGCGGCAGCGGGCGCGCATGAGGCGAGCGAGGCGCACGCGGGATTAGCGGCGTGGGTGCAGCAGAGCGAAGTGAGCGAGGCGAGAAAAGGAACGCGCAGGCGAGCTGGATCTGAGGAAAAATGTTCCTGGGCCGGCCGGTACTACCGGCCCACCCGGGCGGTGCTATCGGGCCGGCCGGTAGTACCGGATTAAGGTACGGCACGAGGCAGAGAGAAATTGGGAAACTCCCATGGGCGGGCGGTATTACCGGCCCGCCTAGGCGGTACTCCCGCTCGGACCAGAAAACATATCTTTTCTTTTTAATTAGAGAGGGACAAATTCAAACCGCAATAACTTTTGATTGGAAGCTCCGATTGACCCGATTCCAATTGCGTTGGATAGAGGACGACAAGGGCTTCCCAATAAAAGGTGGAAATATTGGTTATCACCAAGTGAGAAAGTATCAAGTACAATAATGTGAGATACCTCACTTGGTGAGAAACCGAAAAGCCGCATAAATCAAAATCTCAACAAGATGTAAACGGAAGATCCGATTTTGATGAACGAGAGCTTTTTATGGAGATTACCACAAGCTCTAAATCCTCACATGGATAAGACCAAATAGCAACCAAATATGATGATGCAAGTATGCAAAGGTTTGAGATCTCTCCAAACGATGTGACCGAATTACTCATACGAGAGCCCCTCTTGATAGTACGGTTATCTATCCTAAACCCGGTCTCACACACACAACATGAGACCGGCAAAAGGGAAAACCTATCAAGATTATACCTTTGCCTTGAGCATTCCACTTGATCTCGATGTAGACGGTCTTTCCCTTCTCAAGATGGAACGCCTTTCTTAATTCCTCATCATTGACCTTGCATATTGAGCTTGCACAACATATCTTCTTTGCATTTCATCGACCTTGAAGCCAACACATGCTCCAAGCGATGCCAATGGACAAATCCTACAAGTATAACTTAATACACACATTAGTCCATAAAGATTGTCATTAATTACCAAAACCACACATGAGGGCCTCACATGTTCTTTCAATCTCCCCCATTTTGGTAATTGATGACAATACCTTTAAGAGGGTTTATATAAGGAATATTAATGAATAAAATGGTAATACCAATATCAAATACTACAAAAGTATGTGATATTGGTACCATCACCATATATAGAGCAAACTCCCCCACAATCTATGCATGTGTGATGAACTTGAATTTCATTGCATATATTGCCAATCATTATCATTGGTGGAGTTTCCTCTCTATATATAACACATGCTAAGAAACAATAAAGATGCAAGAGCATGAAAGGAAAATGCTTAAGAACAAACTCAATGCATCAACCAACTTCCCTTAAACCCTCTAAAACTTCTCCCCCATTGGCATCGATTTCCGAAATGGGTGGCAAGTTCTAGAAGGCAAATATAGTGATAATTCCTCCAAAGTTGTGCCTTCGCACATATCCAATGATGAATACTTGCGAGGGAGTAGAACTATATCGAGGACCCGAAGATTGCCAAAGGAATAAAATAAAATGACGCATCACAAATGACGCAAGCAATCACAAGATCCGACAAACCAATTTGAAAACAACAAGTGAGTCCAAATGGAAACAACCAGAAATTATTGTAGGGTTCGCAGCATAGAAAACAAAAAATTTCCTACGACGGAAACAACTATGTACCAAGATATATCTACTAGATACAAACAACGGGCGGATGTATATCCGTAGGGAACATACCGTTGAAGACCGACAAAGCTTAACGAGTTCAACTCGTGGTTGATCTAGACGATCTCTTGCCTATCTCAAGATCAAGAGGAAGTCCTAGCACCACAAAGCAGCAGCGCATCCGTGCTCGCACACACGTACAAGACACCGAGCAACCTCCGCCTCCTCGCTCCAGCGATGCTGCGAAAGCACAACCCTTTCTTGCCGAATAGCCACCGGGAACATGTATCTCGCTAGTCCGAGACCATGGGGATAAAATCTAGAGGGGGAGAGAGATCCTTCACGAGGAGGTGTGAGTGAGAGAGAGGAGAGGGGGTGCCTTTTATAGGAGGAGGGCGAACACCCAAGGGGGTGGCCGCCGGCCATGGGGGCTGCCCCCTCCCCTCCTTCATTCATGTGGGTGGACACTCCACTCACAAAAATCCATCAAATCCCTCCACTCAAAATCCCACTCAAACATGCCATTAAATTTCCACCAAATTTAATGCAAACTCTCATTAAATAAAACTCATTTATTTTATTCAGAATTTTGTCAATTACTTTAATTACAAACATTCACAAATAACCCCTTGCTAGAATTCCATTTCACGTGCATAACCTCTTTATGCAATTTCACCCGAAAACCTGTTTCGGTATCTAGTGAAATAAATTCCTACGCTTGTTTATTCTTTCGGCATGAAACATTTTCTCCAACTGGATGTCAGTGTCCCTTAAGTGTGTCACCCTACGGTTCGCGAATAATGCGGACATGATCAAGACCCTTCTCCGATCAATAATCAGTAGCGGGACCTGGAGATCCATACTGACTCCCACATATTCAACGATGACTTTTCCTGTGATCGTCGGAACCTTTTACGCTTGTGTCTTAATCCCTTTGTTTCACGATATGTTACATGTCCGAGATTCGATCATCCGTATCTCCATACCTAGTTTGATCTCGTTACTGACATGCACTCTTTTCTCGTTCCCGTGATATAACATTCTAGTGATCAAATCACTTGCTTGCAAGCTAACCAATGTGATATCACCGAGAGGGCCCAGAGTATATCTATCCGTCATCGGGATGAACAAATTCCACTCTTGATCCATGATTCTCAACATATCACTTTAGTAGCTTTGCAGGCATCTTTATAATCACCCAGTTATGATGTGACGTTTGATGTCAACAATAAACTCTTCCGGTGTTACTGATTGGCATGATCTCATGGTCTAAGGATTAGGACTACTTCGTAAGTTGTTTATAGCAATATAATCTCAATGACTTTGATTGTAATGCTATACTTCGGATGAATGTTCATCACACCATTACACTAATGTTGTGATCTCGTTATTAACAACATCCACTTCTGCAGTTTTAAGCATTGATAGAAGCTCTGGGAGAGACTTCTTCATGCCTTTCATATTATAGTTCATCACGAATCTCTTATAGCTAGGTGGCAGAGACTACAGAACACGATGGATGCCTAAGTCAATGGGAATCGTTATTCCCAAGGACACAAGCTTATCGGCGTAACCCGACATCTTGAGTACATGCTCACTTACGGAGCTGTGCTCTTCCATCATGCAGCTAAAGAACTTTTCTGAAGCGTTGTAGCTCTCTACAGCAGCATATGTGTCGAAAATCATTTTCAACTCACCCATTGTATTAAATGCATTTCTGTTTTCGAAACGCTTTCGAAGTTCTGGCTCTAGCCCATACAATATGCCACAATGAACGAAGTTGTGGTCCTCCTCACGAGTCTGATAGACATTCTTCTCCTCGTTAGGGGCATCCTTAAAGGGTGGGGGGCCTAGCGGAGCTTCTAGCACATATTGCTTTTGTGCAGCAGAGAGGAGAATCCTCAAATTCATGGCCCATTCGGTAAAGTTGCTACCGTTCGTTGCAAGTTTCTCTTTCTCCATGAACACATTGAAATTAAAAG
Source organism: Avena sativa (assembly GCA_916181665.1). Lineage (NCBI taxonomy): Eukaryota > Viridiplantae > Streptophyta > Magnoliopsida > Poales > Poaceae > Avena > Avena sativa. The sequence goes on from OV702284.1 coordinate 387,619,105, forward strand.
CAGGTGGTGCCATCTACAACAGAATTTGTAAAGTTTAGACTAAGTTTATGATAGATTGAGTTCAACTAATCCGTATTACGAATGAACTCCCACTCAAAAATGACATCCCTCGTGCCTTTTTGGTGATTACATGAACCAAATCCACTACACCATGTCCGATCATCACATGAGTCGGTGTAGCTTCAAAGGCGAGCATCTAATGGGCATCATATCTACTATATGACTCATGCTTAACCTTTCGGTCCGTGTTCCGAGGCCATGTCTGTACATGCTAGGATCGCCAAGTTAGAACCTTAGTATTCACGTGTGTAACTGTTTTACACCCGATATATGGTCGTGGATCCAAGAACACCCGATCATCACGTGATGTCTTGGAGCGACGAAAACATAATCGGTGCATACTAAAGGAAGAACACATTCTTATCTTGATATTTAAAAGAGACATCATCTTATTATGCTAACAAAGCTCTAAACAAGCAATATAAGATGCTATCAAACATCATATGTCTATTAGTGGAATGATATGGTTCCCGCATATGAACTCTATCATGTACACCGTGGTATGATCACTATAATACCTATATGTGTAAGTCCAAGGTCTATGGAGATTACACGTTATGTATGTTGTAAGAGTATCATCTCATACTTCTACTTACAACATCACCATATCATAACACTAGCCCAGCAACAATCTAAACTAGACGCCTCTAATTTATCCATTGCAAGTTTTACTTGGCTTAGCGATTTCAAGATAGAACCGTTTTTACCTACGAACATGAACCACAACGAGGATAACCAAATTGTTGACAACTCGTTGCAAAATAGATATTGACTATAGTAGGAGAGACAGACACCCTCTAGCCACTTATGCAAACTAGTTGCATGTCAAGCGTGGAACAGGTCTCATGTGCGAGGACATGTAAAGTTTGTCCGGGCCGCTTCATCCCACTATGCCACCAATATCCAAAATTACAACTAAGGAGAAACAACATGATCATCATCGCCCACATACTCATATGTGTACTACCCGTGTAAAGCATCTACGTATAGATCTAGCTCTGATACCACTGTAGGGTTCGCAGCATAGAAAACAAAAAATTTCCTACGATGGGAACAACTATGTACCAAGATCTATCAACTAGATACAAATAACGGGTGGATGTATATCCGTAGAGAACATACCCTTGAAGACCGACAAAGCTTAAATAGTTCAACTCGTGGTTGATGTAGACGATCTCTTGCTGATCTCAAGATCGAGAGGAAGTCCTAGCGCCGCAAAGCAGCAGCGCATCCGTGCTCGCACACACGTACAAGACACCGAGAAACCTCCGCCTCCTCGCTCCAGCGATGCAGCGGAAGCACAAACCTTTCTTCCTGAATAGCCACCGGGAACATGTATCTCGCTAGTCCGAGACCATGGGGATAAATTCTAGAGGGGGAGAGAGATCCTTCACGAGGAGGTGTGAGTGAGAGAGAGGAGAGGGGGTGCCTTTTATAGGAGGAAGGGGGGCACCCAAGGGGGTGGCCGCCGGCCATGGGGGATGCCCCCTCCCCTCCTTCATTCATGTGGGTGGACACTCCACTCACAAAAATCCATTCAAATCCCTCCACTCAAAATCCCACTCAAACATGCCATTAAATTTCCACCAAATTTAATGCAAACTCTCATTAAATAAAACTCTTTTATTTTATTCAGAATTTTTTCAATTACTTTAATGACAAACATTCACAAATAACCCCTTGCTAGAATTCCATTTCACATGCATAACCTCTTTATGCAATTTCACCCAAAAACCTGTTTCGGTATCTAGTGAAATAAATTCCTGCGCTTGTTTATTCTTTCGGCATGAAACATTTGCTCCAACTGGATGTCAATGTCCCTTAAGTGTGTCACCCTACGGTTCGCGAATAATGCGGACATGATCGAGACCCTTCTCCGATCAATAATCAGTAGCGGGACCTGGAGATCCATACTGACTCCCACACATTCAACGATGACTTTTCCTGTGATCGTCGGAACCTTTTACGCTTGTATCTTAATCCCTTTGTTTCACGATATGTTACATGTCCGAGATTCGATGATCCGTATCTCCATACCTAGTTTGATCTCGTTACTAACATGCACTTTTTTCTTGTTCTCGTGATATAACATTCTAGTGATCAAATCACTTGCTTGCAAGCTAACCAATGTGATATCACCGAGAGGGCCCAGAGTATATCTATCCATCATCGCGATGAACAAATTCCACTCTTGATCCATGATTCTCAACATAACACTTTAGTAGCTTTGAAGCCATCTTTATAATGACCCAGTTACGGTGTGACGTTTGATGTCAACAAGAAACTCTTCCGGTGTTAGTGATTGGCATGATCTCATTGTCTAAGGATTAGGACTACTTCGTAAGTTGTTTATAGCAATATAATCTCAATGACTTTGATTGTAATGCTATACTTCGGATGAATGTTCATCACACCATTACACTAATGTTGTGATCTCGTTATTAACAACATCCAATGTCTATGATCATCTTGTTAATCAACGAACTAGTTTATGAGAGAGGCATAACTAGGAACTTTCTGTTTGTTTATTAAAAACACATGTATTAACGTTTCCGTATTAATACAATTATAGCATGCAAAATAAACATCTATCATATACTTGGAATACACATCATAAACATTTTATTATTGCCTCTCAGGGCATATTCCCTTCAATTATGATATGAGCAAGAGAGTGCTTTAAATAACAAAATAGAGAGCTCGCCAAGATTTGTGCACAATTCAACATAGATGCATTAGAATACATTTTGCACAAATATGGAATCCTCGCTCCCCCATAAGCATTTAAAACACAACAAATGTGAAAGAATACAAATGAGCATTATTAAATGAATTAGATGAGCTCCCCAAAGATATTGCACCAATTATGATAATTGCATTTGGGAACAGAGTGCATAGTCATGGAATCCTCACTCATCCAAATTCATTTAACAATACAAGGCATGAGAGAACAAATATGAGTGCCCAAATATGCAAACAAGAGGAACTAACACTCATAGGAAATTAAATTTGGAAGCCACTGAAGAATCAAAAGGAATATAAAGGTGGTCTCCAAGGATTAAAAATCAACTAAAATTATCTTATCATATGTGTATATGTCTATAAGTTGAAAACATCACAAATACATATGGCAACAAAGAAATATGCACACATAAAGAAGATATACAAGAAGCACATGGAAGCAAAAATGAAGTCATAACATATACCAATAAGATTTTTGCTTCAAAGCACGACCAAAGGCTCAAATATATCTTATTGTAGATTAATGAGCTTCAAACACTAACACACTACATATATTACAACTATCACCAAGGGAAAAGGAGAAAGTGGAATATATGGAGAAAGGCAACACGTATCATAAGAGAAAATGGACTAGCAAAATCTCACTATTGCACATGAGAGAAGTTGAGGAAATGATAGGCAATAAAATTGCTAGATTAACATATTTGGGATTTGAGGATCATATGCATGATTTTGTATAGTCCCAATTATATGCACTCATCTCAACTTATACACATATACAATAGAGAGTCCTCTTAATAGCATCGCTAGAGATACAGCAATAAATAAAAAATCAAAGAAACCATGCCAAGATGCAACCTACAAAAGGTTGGAAGCAATATAAATATGCATGATCAAGAGATACTTGTTACCGAGATATAATTGGTAGGATGTAGATGATATGAATTCATTGATCATCCTATAGCTTGCCTCCAATTATCATTAACGCACCACTTCTTCAAGATTGAGAGACAAGCATCCAATCTATCTCCAATGTACCTAAAACACATTTAAGTACAAAATGGTCCCCAAACTTATTGGGTCCAATGTAGTAAGTGCAACTACAATACATAGGAGAGACTCCACATAAATATGTGCATATTGATATGAAATTGAATTTCATGCACAACTTAGCCGATGTGATTTGGTGGAGTTTCCCCTATATATTGGATCAAAGAAAGCAAGCATGCCATAATATAGATATGTAGTAAATATGCATGCAAAAGGCTTTCAAGAACCAAAAATGAGATACAATTTGAAAAAAAACACCAAGTAAACCAAGATGGCACACACAAGAGTGTGACAATACAAGCGGTGTCCAAATTGTATCAAAGACCCAATTCAACACATGAAAGATCACAAGTTCAACAAATGAACTAGGCTAAGGCCAAAAGAGCAAAAATAGATAGAAATAAAAATGCTCAAGGATTTATCTCATTCTAAAATGGTCAAATCATGAACAAGTGAGACAAAAAAAACTCCCAAAAAGAGCAAGGTTCCAACAAGAAACCAAACTCCCCAAACTTCTCATGATGGCACAAATACCAAAACGAAAAGATTGAGGTTCCAAGCACATAAAACCCGATATGGATCAAACAAAGAAGCATAAATGTGAGTGTTCTAAATAATATAGGAGACCTCCCCCATAGATAGTGCATTATATATGATTTTCCTTTTGAATGCAAAATGCACACAAATGGGATCATCACTAGTACCTACAATAAATAAAACACAAAAGGATACCAATAAAAATAAAAGGATCCAAAAGTAGCAAGGAAAACATGGGAGCACACAATACATTTACTTGGCCAAAGATAGGACAAGATTTAAGCAAGGGCCAAAGTGAATATGATCAATAAATTCTACCATAAATTTAGTACTAATTGTCCAATGACAAGAAGTATTGAGAATAATCTTCCCTAGGTAATTCATTCGGATATCCAAGATCATATTCACACAAAGAAGCATATAACAAAGTATAAGAATTAAGTTTGATGCTCCGAACAAGATTCTTGGTAGCTTCCAATTGTCACACAATCACTAGTGATTAGAGTAACTTGAAGCAAATGGTTTCCATGCAGATATATATATCTAAATATGATGTAACACATACCAAGAATCACTCTCACAAACAAGATCCAAAATATGAGCAATAAGGGCATTCAAGCAAATTGGAACTTGTATGAGCACGTGTGTCACTTAGGAGCTAGATAATTATCAATATCAATTTTAAGTGACGCAACCTCGAATTTTCACATTTTCTAGGATTGTAATAAGCACTAAGCATATGACTCCCCCATAATGTGATACTACCATAAAACCATCGTGAGGCAAAATAATACAAATAGAGATAATTAATGGACATTATAAAACTTAAATTTCTCATGAGAATTATACCACATAGAGACTAGACAATAATCCAATATAAATACTAGGTGGTATTCCTCATGTACACACAATTTTAGGATTGTGGAATGCCCAAGCATAACACTCCCCCAAAATGGGATAATCCATTAATTTATCACAAGAGCCAAATAAGATACCAAATATAACCAATCAAGGCTCAAACATAATAAACACACATACATGGTGTGCCGCCTAATCATACACAAATATGTTTGATACCTCAAGATAATTAAGTGGATAGCACAACATGTACAAAATCATGGAAGATAAAAAACCAACACATGCACAAGGGGGCGAGTAACTTTCAATGTAAAGAGTTTAGCATATGTTACCGCAAGGAGGAACATTGGAAATATAATATAATCATGACAATCCAAATGGCTTGGCTTGACAAAAATAATTGATGAAGATCCCTCAATTCTTCATAATGTAGCCAAGACTCCAATTCCCTCCAAAACACATCTATTGATCAAGTTTTGGCTTGTTGGTCCCCAACCAAGTTGGGTCCTAAGAGGTTAGTCACAATAGGCTTGGCAACCCAAATGGTTCTTTTCTTGAACCCACATTGAGCACCAACAAATTTGGCAAACACATTGCGAGACTTATCCTTACAAAGAGAATAAGCATCATCAATAATGATAGGGTTGGATGAGGAGATACCAATAGTGCATGCGGAAGAAATGTGCCCCTTCTCACGACATATGTAGCAAGTTCTACTCTTGCTATATTTCTTCTTAGGTGAAGCCACAACTCGAGGAAGAGCTTGAGTAGTCCTCTTAGGAAGAGGCCCATTAATAACTTGAGGTTTAGCTTGAGGCCGCTTCCCATGTTGCTTCACACTAAGAGCCTTTTTCTTCAATGAGCAAGATCTAACACGGTGCCCTTCTTCCTTGCACTTGAAGCAAACAATGTTGGCCGGATTCTTGACTTGATATTGGACATTCTTCTTGTTGTCCTTGTGCTTCAACTTGATAGTGGACTTGTTCTTGACATTGGAGTTGAATCCAATCCCACTCTTATCATTGGGGGATTTTTGCACACTCAAGATTTTGTTGAGTGCGGCCTTCCCTTGATGACCCTTTTTCAAGTCATTTTTCAAAGAAGTGACTTGAGCCTTGAGCTCTTTTATTTCCTCTACATGGTTAGTTTCAACAAAAGTACTAGAGGAAGTAGATGCTACATTGTTAGAGCAACAAGGCACGGAGTGTAATTCATCAAGAGATATGACATGGTTGTGAGAGGATGAATTACAAGGACTAGCACATGGCAATATAACATTTGGAGTAGATATAGTGCTAATGTCCACATGAGGCACACTAGATGTTACCTTTGACATGATGGCCTCATGAGCTAACTTTAGCCTACCATGGGAGACTAGAAGATCCTCATGCGAGCTCGAGAGCTTAACATGACTTTCTTCTAATTTCCCATAGTTGCTAGTTAGCAAAGCAAGTTGAGACTTTAGCTCAACATTCTCCTTCAAAATAGATGCTTCACAAGAAATAGAGTTAGTAGCACAAGCATCATTATTATTAGCAAGAGGTGAGGGCAACTTGTCAAGCTCTTTTAAATATGAAGCTTTAAGTTGCTCATGTGACTCAGTGAGTTTGATGAGCTCACTCTTAATGACCCGAGAGCCATTATAGAGGTGCTTAAAATCCTCAACAAGTTTAGCATAAGCAACTTCAAGTTCACCATTTTTAATCTTGAAGGAGTTAGCCACCGCAAGTTCTCTATCATGGTATTCCTTTATTCTAGATAATTCTAGAGTAAAAGTATCCTCAAGAGATTCTTTGGTGGTTTGTTCTTCTTCAAGGGAGTCCTTTAGTTGTGCAACTTCATTAGCATACTCACGCTCAAGTGCAAAATTTTCATCAATTAAGTTTTCTTGCTCCTCAATAAGATCATTGCCTTCTATGGCACAATTCAAGATTTCAAGAAAGTTGGAGGAAGCAATTTTATTTTTGAAGAGATCACTATAGACAACCTCTCCCATTTTCTTAATAGAGGTAATATCATAGTTACTTCGATAATCATCATTATCATTCTCAACCTCATCATCATCATCATGAGATACAATGGGATTCAAAGAGGTTACCTTTGTTCCCTTAGCCATAAGGCACATGTGAGAACCGGAGGAAGGTGATGATGAGATTGCACTTGTAGCTCTCTTCAAGACCTTGTCTTGGCCCATAGAATCTTCATTTTCCTCTACATGGTTAGTAACACAAGCACTAGAGGAAATGGAAGCATTTTTATCATGGCAACAAGACAACACAAGAATATCATCATGAGATTTATTCAAGTCATTTATACATGATATGCAAGGACTATTAACACAAGCATGTAAGGAGTTTTGAGTGCTAGAAGTGTTAAGGTCCAAATATAGATCATTGCAACTAGATAGGGATGAAGGATTAAAAATAGTAATATCACTATCCATATTGCAATTTATATCACCACTCACCATATCATTACCTTGTGAAAAATCACATGTTGGTGAAGTGGTAGACGATGAGAACTCATCTCGACCGAAAGTGGAAGCAACACAATCATCCTCAATAATGTTGGACTTGCTATATTTATCTTGAAGCTTGGTCCATATCTCACGAGCGCTTGAATAAGGCATGATAGAAGAAAGAACTTCAATGCTCACAACATGCAAAAGAATTTTAGTAGCTAGAGCATCTATATGAGAGTTCAACTTCTCCTCTAAAGATTCGTTTTGGGTATCCATAGGAGAAGAGAGACCCACATATAGATATCCCTCGATAATTGGGTGAATTTCCCAAAATAAATTAACATGCGAATTTTTCAAACATCATAATTTGTGCCATCGAATGTGAGCGTGTCCTTGTGCACTAATCCCCTAGCCGACATCTTTACTCTCAAGGCGGTGAAGCCTAAAATGAGAGACCGGGCTTTGATACCAATTGAAAGGATACGGATGTCGCCTAGAGGGGGGGGGTGAATAGGCGATTAAAACTTTTCCTAGAGTGGCTCAACAAAGGCAGAATAAAACTAGTGTTTACTTTGTTAAGCACAACCTAGAACAACTAAGGTTCACCTATGTGCACCAACAACTTATGCTAAGCGATACAAGCAACAAAGTGATAGCAAGATATATATTACTTTAAGCACGAAGGCTATCACAATGTAAAGTGCATAAGTAAAGAGCTCGGGTATGGAGATAACCGAGGCACGCGAGGACACCGATATTTTACCGAGTTCCTCCCAACATGGAGTACATCTCGTTTGGAGAGGGGGTGGTATCAAACCACCAACGCCACAAAAAGTCCTCCCTTATTCTCCGGTGAATCTCACCCCAACGGGATCGATCCACGCTTCCACTATCGGTGCACTTGTCGGTGGCAACCGAAACCTCTCACAAGGTTGGGGCACTTCTCCACAACTTAATTGGAGGCTCCCAACAAACACCACAAAAGGCCTTAACAAATGCCACCAAGGCCACAAAACCGTCTACGGTTCCAAGAACCCAAGAGGGACAAGCTCCAGTGAGCAACTCAAACCAAATCCTCCGGGGAGAACTCAAACCGATGCACCAAATGCAAATGGCAAGAACACCACAAAGATGCTCAAATCCCTCACTCTCAAGTTCCAACAAAGCTACTAAAGCTATTGGGGGAACAAGAGAGGAGGAATCAAAGAGAGACACAAAATCCCCCAAAATCTAGATCCCCAAAGATACACTCACAAAGAGATGTTTTGGTTTGGTCAAAACGTAGATCTAGATCTCCTCTATATTTCTCTCAAATATTGGCATGAATCATTGGAGAGAAATCATAGAATCAAGCTCAAGAGGGAATAAGAATATGGGGCAAAGCTTGAGCAAGAATGGAGAGAGAAGAAGCAACCCTAAAAAAACAAAGAGGCAAAGTTATTTAAAGAGACAGGCAGATTCTGCCCTTTGGGGCATTTTTCCTGGACTGACCGGTAGTACCGGATCGGACCGGTACTACCGGACCGAACAGACCAAGCCACCACAGGGACAGTCAACGCGCGCGCGAGCGAAGGAAAAAGTCGGCAGGGGATCGGGGCCCAGCGAGCGGAGAACAGCGCAGCACAGCGGCAAACACGGCAGTGCGCGGGGCCAGCAGGCTGGGGCTGCACGCGCGCGAGCGCTTGAGCGAGGCAGGGTGGGAACCGACGCGGGAGTCAACGCGGCACTAGGCGCGAGCGAGAATCGCTGTAGGATCTAGGCAAGCGAGCGGGCCCAGCGAGCGAGCGCGCGGGACACGAGGCGACAGACCTGGCGGCGGCAGCGGCCGCGCAGGAGGCGAGCGAGGCGCACGCGGGATTAGCGGCACGGGTGCAGCAGAGCGAAGTGAGAGGGGCGAGAAAGGGAACGCGCGGGCGAGCTGGATCTGAGGAAAAATGTTCCTGGGCCGGCCGGTACTACCGGCCCACGCGGGCGGTGCTACCGGGCCGGCCGGTAGTACCGGATTAAGGTACTACACGAGGCAGAGAGAAATTGGGAAACTCCCATGGGCGGGCGGTAGTACCGGCCCGCCTGGGCGGTACTACCGCTCGGCCCAGAAAACATATCTTTTCTTTTTAATTAGAGAGGGACAAATTCAAACCGCAATAACTTTTGATTGGAAGGTCCGATTGACCCGATTCCAATTGCGTTGGATAGAGGACGACAAGGGCTTCCCAATAAAAGGTGGAAATATTGGTTATCACCAAGTGAGAAAGTATCAAGTACAATAATGTGAGATACCTCACTTGGTGAGAAACCGAAAAGCCGCATAAATCAAAATCGCAACAAGATGTAAATGGAAGATCCGATTTTGATGAACAAGAGCTTTTTATGGAGATTACCACAAGCTCTAAATCCTCACATGGATAAGACCAAATAGCAACCAAATATGATGATGCAGGTATGCAAAGGTTTGAGATCTCTCCGAACGATGTGACCGAATTACTCATACGAGAGCCCCTCTTGATAGTACGGTTATCTATCCTAAACCCGGTCTCACACACACAACGTGAGACCGGCAAAAGGGAAAACCTATCAAGATTATACCTTTGCCTTGAGCATTCCACTTGATCTCGATGTAGACGGTCTTTCCCTTCTCAAGATGGAACGCCTTTCTTAATTCCTCATCATTGACCTCGCATATTGAGCTTGCACAACATATCTTCTTTGCATTTCATCGACCTTGAAGCCAACACATGCTCCAAGCGATGCCAATGGACAAATCCTACAAGTATAACTTAATACACACATTAGTCCATAAAGATTGTCATTAATTACCAAAACCACACATGAGGGCCTCACATGTTCTTTCAATCTCCCCCATTTTGGTAATTGATGACAATACCTTTAAGAGGGTTTATATAAGGAATATTAATGAATAAAATGGTAATACCAATATCAAATACTACAAAAGTATGTGATATTGGTACCATCACCATATATAGAGCAAACTCCCCCACAATCTATGCATGTGTGATGAACTTGAATTTCATTGCATATATTGCCAATCATTATCATTGGTGGAGTTTCCTCTCTATATATAACACATGCTAAGCAACAATAGAGATGCAAGAGCATGAAAGGAAAATGCTTAAGAACAAACTCAATGCATCAACCAACTTCCCTTAAACCCTCTAAAACTTCTCCCCCATTGGCATCGATTTACGAAATGGGTGGCAAGTTCTAGAAGGCAAATATAGTGATAATTCCTCCAAAGTTGTGCCTTCGGACATATCCAATGATGAATACTTGCGAGGGAGTAGAACTATATCGAGGACCCGAAGATTGCCAAAGGAATAAAATAAAATGACGCGTCACAAATGACGCAAGCAATCACAAGATCCGACAAACCAATTTGAAAACAACAAGTGAGTCCAAATGGAAACAACAAGAAATTATTGTAGGGTTCGCAGCATAGAAAACAAAAAATTTCCTACGACGGAAACAACTATGTACCAAGATATATCTACTAGATACAAACAACGGGCGGATGTATATCCGTAGGGAACATACCCTTGAAGACCGACAAAGCTTAACGACAAAGCGGGCCCAGCGAGCGAGCGCGCGGGACGCGAGGCGATAGACCTGGCGGCAGCAGCGGCCGCGCAGGAGGCGAGCGAGGCGCGCGCGGGATTAGCGACGCGGGTGCAGCGGAGAGAAGTGAGAGGGGCGAGAAAGGGAACGCGCGGGCGAGCTGGATCTGAGGAAAAATGTTCCTGGGCCGGCCGGTACTACCGGCCCACGCGGGCGGTGCTACCGGGCCGGCCGGTAGTACCGGATTAAGGTACTACACGAGGCAGAGAGAAATTGGGAAACTCCCATGGGCGGCCTGTAGTACCGGCCCGCCTGGGCGGTACTACCGCTCGGCCCAGAAAACATATCTTTTCTTTTTAATTAGAGAGGGACAAATTCAAACCGCAATAACTTTTGATTGGAAGGTCCGATTGACCCGATTCCAATTGCGTTGGATAGAGGACGACAAGGGCTTCCCAATAAAAGGTGGAAATATTGGTTATCACCAAGTGAGAAAGTATCAAGTACAATAATGTGAGATACCTCACTTGGTGAGAAACCGAAAAGCCGCATAAATCAAAATCGCAACAAGATGTAAACGGAAGATCCGATTTTGATGAACAAGAGCTTTTTATGGAGATTACCACAAGCTCTAAATCCTCACATGGATAAGACCAAATAGCAACCAAATATGATGATGCAGGTATGCAAAGGTTTGAGATCTCTCCGAACGATGTGACCGAATTACTCATACGAGAGCCCCTCTTGATAGTACGGTTATCTATCCTAAACCCGGTCTCACACACACAACGTGAGACCGGCAAAAGGGAAAACCTATCAAGATTATACCTTTGCCTTGAGCATTCCACTTGATCTCGATGTAGACGGTCTTTCCCTTCTCAAGATGGAACGCCTTTCTTAATTCCTCATCATTGACCTCGCATATTGAGCTTGCACAACATATCTTCTTTGCATTTCATCGACCTTGAAGCCAACACATGCTCCAAGCGATGCCAATGGACAAATCCTACAAGTATAACTTAATACACACATTAGTCCATAAAGATTGTCATTAATTACCAAAACCACACATGAGGGCCTCACATGTTCTTTCAATCTCCCCCATTTTGGTAATTGATGACAATACCTTTAAGAGGGTTTATATAAGGAATATTAATGAATAAAATGGTAATACCAATATCAAATACTACAAAAGTATGTGATATTGGTACCATCACCATATATAGAGCAAACTCCCCCACAATCTATGCATGTGTAATGAACTTGAATTTCATTGCATATATTGCCAATCATTATCATTGGTGGAGTTTCCTCTCTATATATAACACATGCTAAGCAACAATAGAGATGCAAGAGCATGAAAGGAAAATGCTTAAGAACAAACTCAATGCATCAACCAACTTCCCTTAAACCCTCTAAAACTTCTCCCCCATTGGCATCGATTTACGAAATGGGTGGCAAGTTCTAGAAGGCAAATATAGTGATAATTCCTCCAAAGTTGTGCCTTCGGACATATCCAATGATGAATACTTGCGAGGGAGTAGAACTATATCGAGGACCCGAAGATTGCCAAAGGAATAAAATAAAATGACGCGTCACAAATGACGCAAGCAATCACAAGATCCGACAAACCAATTTGAAAACAACAAGTGAGTCCAAATGGAAACAACAAGAAATTATTGTAGGGTTCGCAGCATAGAAAACAAAAAATTTCCTACGACGGAAACAACTATGTACCAAGATATATCTACTAGATACAAACAACGGGCGGATGTATATCCGTAGGGAACATACCCTTGAAGACCGACAAAGCTTAACGACAAAGCGGGCCCAGCGAGCGAGCGCGCGGGACGCGAGGCGATAGACCTGGCGGCAGCAGCGGCCGCGCAGGAGGCGAGCGAGGCGCGCGCGGGATTAGCGACGCGGGTGCAGCGGAGAGAAGTGAGTGGGGCGAGAAAGGGAACGCGCGGGCGATCTGGATCTGAGGAAAAATGTTCCTGGGCCGGCCGGTACTACCGGCCCACGCGGGCGGTGCTACCGGGCCGGCCGGTAGTACCGGATTAAGGTACTACACGAGGCAGAGAGAAATTGGGAAACTCCCATGGGCGGCCTGTAGTACCGGCCCGCCTGGGCGGTACTACCGCTCGGCCCAGAAAACATATCTTTTCTTTTTAATTAGAGAGGGACAAATTCAAACCACAATAACTTTTGATTGGAAGGTCCGATTAACCCGATTCCAATTGCGTTGGATAGAGGACGACAAGGGCTTCCCAATAAAAGGTGGAAATATTGGTTATCACCAAGTGAGAAAGTATCAAGTACAATAATGTGAGATACCTCACTTGGTGAGAAACCGAAAAGCCGCATAAATCAAAATCGCAACAAGATGTAAACGGAAGATCCGATTTTGATGAACAAGAGCTTTTTATGGAGATTACCACAAGCTCTAAATCCTCACATGGATAAGACCAAATAGCAACCAAATATGATGATGCAGGTATGCAAAGGTTTGAGATCTCTCCGAACGATGTGACCGAATTACTCATACGAGAGCCCCTCTTGATAGTACGGTTATCTATCCTAAACCCGGTCTCACACACACAACGTGAGACCGGCAAAAGGGAAAACCTATCAAGATTATACCTTTGCCTTGAGCATTCCACTTGATCTCGATGTAGACGGTCTTTCCCTTCTCAAGATGGAACGCCTTTCTTAATTCCTCATCATTGACCTTGCATATTGAGCTTGCACAACATATCTTCTTTGCATTTCATCGACCTTGAAGCCAACACATGCTCCAAGCGATGCCAATGGACAAATCCTACAAGTATAACTTAATACACACATTAGTCCATAAAGATTGTCATTAATTACCAAAACCACACATGAGGGCCTCACATGTTCTTTCAATCTCCCCCATTTTGGTAATTGATGACAATACCTTTAAGAGGGTTTATATAAGGAATATTAATGAATAAAATGGTAATACCAATATCAAATACTACAAAAGTATGTGATATTGGTACCATCACCATATATAGAGCAAACTCCCCCACAATCTATGCATGTGTGATGAACTTGAATTTCATTGCATATATTGCCAATCATTATCATTGGTGGAGTTTCCTCTCTATATATAACACATGCTAAGCAACAATAGAGATGCAAGAGCATGAAAGGAAAATGCTTAAGAACAAACTCAATGCATCAACCAACTTCCCTTAAACCCTCTAAAACTTCTCCCCCATTGGCATCGATTTACGAAATGGGTGGCAAGTTCTAGAAGGCAAATATAGTGATAATTCCTCCAAAGTTGTGCCTTCGGACATATCCAATGATGAATACTTGCGAGGGAGTAGAACTATATCGAGGACCCGAAGATTGCCAAAGGAATAAAATAAAATGACGCGTCACAAATGACGCAAGCAATCACAAGATCCGACAAACCAATTTGAAAACAACAAGTGAGTCCAAATGGAAACAACAAGAAATTATTGTAGGGTTCGCAGCATAGAAAACAAAAAATTTCCTACGACGGAAACAACTATGTACCAAGATATATCTACTAGATACAAACAACGGGCGGATGTATATCCGTAGGGAACATACCCTTGAAGACCGACAAAGCTTAACGACAAAGCGGGCCCAGCGAGCGAGCGCGCGGGACGCGAGGCGATAGACCTGGCGGCAGCAGCGGCCGCGCAGGAGGCGAGCGAGGCGCGCGCGGGATTAGCGACGCGGGTGCAGCGGAGAGAAGTGAGTGGGGCGAGAAAGGGAACGCGCGGGCGAGCTGGATCTGAGGAAAAATGTTCCTGGGCCGGCCGGTACTACCGGCCCACGCGGGCGGTGCTACCGGGCCGGCCGGTAGTACCGGATTAAGGTACTACACGAGGCAGAGAGAAATTGGGAAACTCCCATGGGCGGCCTGTAGTACCGGCCCGCCTGGGCGGTACTACCGCTCGGCCCAGAAAACATATCTTTTCTTTTTAATTAGAGAGGGACAAATTCAAACCGCAATAACTTTTGATTGGAAGCTCCGATTGACCCGATTCCAATTGCGTTGGATAGAGGACGACAAGGGCTTCCCAATAAAAGGTGGAAATATTGGTTATCACCAAGTGAGAAAGTATCAAGTACAATAATGTGAGATACCTCACTTGGTGAGAAACCGAAAAGCCGCATAAATCAAAATCGCAACAAGATGTAAACGGAAGATCCGATTTTGATGAACAAGAGCTTTTTATGGAGATTACCACAAGCTCTAAATCCTCACATGGATAAGACCAAATAGCAACCAAATATGATGATGCAGGTATGCAAAGGTTTGAGATCTCTCCGAACGATGTGACCGAATTACTCATACGAGAGCCCCTCTTGATAGTACGGTTATCTATCCTAAACCCGGTCTCACACACACAACGTGAGACCGGCAAAAGGGAAAACCTATCAAGATTATACCTTTGCCTTGAGCATTCCACTTGATCTCGATGTAGACGGTCTTTCCCTTCTCAAGATGGAACGCCTTTCTTAATTCCTCATCATTGACCTTGCATATTGAGCTTGCACAACATATCTTCTTTGCATTTCATCGACCTTGAAGCCAACACATGCTCCAAGCGATGCCAATGGACAAATCCTACAAGTATAACTTAATACACACATTAGTCCATAAAGATTGTCATTAATTACCAAAACCACACATGAGGGCCTCACATGTTCTTTCAATCTCCCCCATTTTGGTAATTGATGACAATACCTTTAAGAGGGTTTATATAAGGAATATTAATGAATAAAATGGTAATACCAATATCAAATACTACAAAAGTATGTGATATTGGTACCATCACCATATATAGAGCAAACTCCCCCACAATCTATGCATGTGTGATGAACTTGAATTTCATTGCATATATTGCCAATCATTATCATTGGTGGAGTTTCCTCTCTATATATAACACATGCTAAGCAACAATAGAGATGCAAGAGCATGAAAGGAAAATGCTTAAGAACAAACTCAATGCATCAACCAACTTCCCTTAAACCCTCTAAAACTTCTCCCCCATTGGCATCGATTTACGAAATGGGTGGCAAGTTCTAGAAGGCAAATATAGTGATAATTCCTCCAAAGTTGTGCCTTCGGACATATCCAATGATGAATACTTGCGAGGGAGTAGAACTATATCGAGGACCCGAAGATTGCCAAAGGAATAAAATAAAATGACGCGTCACAAATGACGCAAGCAATCACAAGATCCGACAAACCAATTTGAAAACAACAAGTGAGTCCAAATGGAAACAACAAGAAATTATTGTAGGGTTCGCAGCATAGAAAACAAAAAATTTCCTACGACGGAAACAACTATGTACCAAGATATATCTACTAGATACAAACAACGGGCGGATGTATATCCGTAGGGAACATACCCTTGAAGACCGACAAAGCTTAACGACAAAGCGGGCCCAGCGAGCGAGCGCGCGGGACGCGAGGCGATAGACCTGGCGGCAGCAGCGGCCGCGCAGGAGGCGAGCGAGGCGCGCGCGGGATTAGCGACGCGGGTGCAGCGGAGAGAAGTGAGTGGGGCGAGAAAGGGAACGCGCGGGCGAGCTGGATCTGAGGAAAAATGTTCCTGGGCCGGCCGGTACTACCGGCCCACGCGGGCGGTGCTACCGGGCCGGCCGGTAGTACCGGATTAAGGTACTACACGAGGCAGAGAGAAATTGGGAAACTCCCATGGGCGGCCTGTAGTACCGGCCCGCCTGGGCGGTACTACCGCTCGGCCCAGAAAACATATCTTTTCTTTTTAATTAGAGAGGGACAAATTCAAACCGCAATAACTTTTGATTGGAAGCTCCGATTGACCCGATTCCAATTGCGTTGGATAGAGGACGACAAGGGCTTCCCAATAAAAGGTGGAAATATTGGTTATCACCAAGTGAGAAAGTATCAAGTACAATAATGTGAGATACCTCACTTGGTGAGAAACCGAAAAGCCGCATAAATCAAAATCGCAACAAGATGTAAACGGAAGATCCGATTTTGATGAACAAGAGCTTTTTATGGAGATTACCACAAGCTCTAAATCCTCACATGGATAAGACCAAATAGCAACCAAATATGATGATGCAGGTATGCAAAGGTTTGAGATCTCTCCGAACGATGTGACCGAATTACTCATACGAGAGCCCCTCTTGATAGTACGGTTATCTATCCTAAACCCGGTCTCACACACACAACGTGAGACCGGCAAAAGGGAAAACCTATCAAGATTATACCTTTGCCTTGAGCATTCCACTTGATCTCGATGTAGACGGTCTTTCCCTTCTCAAGATGGAACGCCTTTCTTAATTCCTCATCATTGACCTTGCATATTGAGCTTGCACAACATATCTTCTTTGCATTTCATCGACCTTGAAGCCAACACATGCTCCAAGCGATGCCAATGGACAAATCCTACAAGTATAACTTAATACACACATTAGTCCATAAAGATTGTCATTAATTACCAAAACCACACATGAGGGCCTCACATGTTCTTTCAATCTCCCCCATTTTGGTAATTGATGACAATACCTTTAAGAGGGTTTATATAAGGAATATTAATGAATAAAATGGTAATACCAATATCAAATACTACAAAAGTATGTGATATTGGTACCATCACCATATATAGAGCAAACTCCCCCACAATCTATGCATGTGTGATGAACTTGAATTTCATTGCATATATTGCCAATCATTATCATTGGTGGAGTTTCCTCTCTATATATAACACATGCTAAGCAACAATAGAGATGCAAGAGCATGAAAGGAAAATGCTTAAGAACAAACTCAATGCATCAACCAACTTCCCTTAAACCCTCTAAAACTTCTCCCCCATTGGCATCGATTTACGAAATGGGTGGCAAGTTCTAGAAGGCAAATATAGTGATAATTCCTCCAAAGTTGTGCCTTCGGACATATCCAATGATGAATACTTGCGAGGGAGTAGAACTATATCGAGGACCCGAAGATTGCCAAAGGAATAAAATAAAATGACGCGTCACAAATGACGCAAGCAATCACAAGATCCGACAAACCAATTTGAAAACAACAAGTGAGTCCAAATGGAAACAACAAGAAATTATTGTAGGGTTCGCAGCATAGAAAACAAAAAATTTCCTACGACGGAAACAACTATGTACCAAGATATATCTACTAGATACAAACAACGGGCGGATGTATATCCGTAGGGAACATACCCTTGAAGACCGACAAAGCTTAACGACAAAGCGGGCCCAGCGAGCGAGCGCGCGGGACGCGAGGCGATAGACCTGGCGGCAGCAGCGGCCGCGCAGGAGGCGAGCGAGGCGCGCGCGGGATTAGCGACGCGGGTGCAGCGGAGAGAAGTGAGTGGGGCGAGAAAGGGAACGCGCGGGCGAGCTGGATCTGAGGAAAAATGTTCCTGGGCCGGCCGGTACTACCGGCCCACGCGGGCGGTGCTACCGGGCCGGCCGGTAGTACCGGATTAAGGTACTACACGAGGCAGAGAGAAATTGGGAAACTCCCATGGGCGGCCTGTAGTACCGGCCCGCCTGGGCGGTACTACCGCTCGGCCCAGAAAACATATCTTTTCTTTTTAATTAGAGAGGGACAAATTCAAACCGCAATAACTTTTGATTGGAAGCTCCGATTGACCCGATTCCAATTGCGTTGGATAGAGGACGACAAGGGCTTCCCAATAAAAGGTGGAAATATTGGTTATCACCAAGTGAGAAAGTATCAAGTACAATAATGTGAGATACCTCACTTGGTGAGAAACCGAAAAGCCGCATAAATCAAAATCGCAACAAGATGTAAACGGAAGATCCGATTTTGATGAACAAGAGCTTTTTATGGAGATTACCACAAGCTCTAAATCCTCACATGGATAAGACCAAATAGCAACCAAATATGATGATGCAGGTATGCAAAGGTTTGAGATCTCTCCGAACGATGTGACCGAATTACTCATACGAGAGCCCCTCTTGATAGTACGGTTATCTATCCTAAACCCGGTCTCACACACACAACGTGAGACCGGCAAAAGGGAAAACCTATCAAGATTATACCTTTGCCTTGAGCATTCCACTTGATCTCGATGTAGACGGTCTTTCCCTTCTCAAGATGGAACGCCTTTCTTAATTCCTCATCATTGACCTTGCATATTGAGCTTGCACAACATATCTTCTTTGCATTTCATCGACCTTGAAGCCAACACATGCTCCAAGCGATGCCAATGGACAAATCCTACAAGTATAACTTAATACACACATTAGTCCATAAAGATTGTCATTAATTACCAAAACCACACATGAGGGCCTCACATGTTCTTTCAATCTCCCCCATTTTGGTAATTGATGACAATACCTTTAAGAGGGTTTATATAAGGAATATTAATGAATAAAATGGTAATACCAATATCAAATACTACAAAAGTATGTGATATTGGTACCATCACCATATATAGAGCAAACTCCCCCACAATCTATGCATGTGTGATGAACTTGAATTTCATTGCATATATTGCCAATCATTATCATTGGTGGAGTTTCCTCTCTATATATAACACATGCTAAGCAACAATAGAGATGCAAGAGCATGAAAGGAAAATGCTTAAGAACAAACTCAATGCATCAACCAACTTCCCTTAAACCCTCTAAAACTTCTCCCCCATTGGCATCGATTTACGAAATGGGTGGCAAGTTCTAGAAGGCAAATATAGTGATAATTCCTCCAAAGTTGTGCCTTCGGACATATCCAATGATGAATACTTGCGAGGGAGTAGAACTATATCGAGGACCCGAAGATTGCCAAAGGAATAAAATAAAATGACGCGTCACAAATGACGCAAGCAATCACAAGATCCGACAAACCAATTTGAAAACAACAAGTGAGTCCAAATGGAAACAACAAGAAATTATTGTAGGGTTCGCAGCATAGAAAACAAAAAATTTCCTACGACGGAAACAACTATGTACCAAGATATATCTACTAGATACAAACAACGGGCGGATGTATATCCGTAGGGAACATACCCTTGAAGACCGACAAAGCTTAACGACAAAGCGGGCCCAGCGAGCGAGCGCGCGGGACGCGAGGCGATAGACCTGGCGGCAGCAGCGGCCGCGCAGGAGGCGAGCGAGGCGCGCGCGGGATTAGCGACGCGGGTGCAGCGGAGAGAAGTGAGTGGGGCGAGAAAGGGAACGCGCGGGCGAGCTGGATCTGAGGAAAAATGTTCCTGGGCCGGCCGGTACTACCGGCCCACGCGGGCGGTGCTACCGGGCCGGCCGGTAGTACCGGATTAAGGTACTACACGAGGCAGAGAGAAATTGGGAAACTCCCATGGGCGGCCTGTAGTACCGGCCCGCCTGGGCGGTACTACCGCTCGGCCCAGAAAACATATCTTTTCTTTTTAATTAGAGAGGGACAAATTCAAACCGCAATAACTTTTGATTGGAAGCTCCGATTGACCCGATTCCAATTGCGTTGGATAGAGGACGACAAGGGCTTCCCAATAAAAGGTGGAAATATTGGTTATCACCAAGTGAGAAAGTATCAAGTACAATAATGTGAGATACCTCACTTGGTGAGAAACCGAAAAGCCGCATAAATCAAAATCGCAACAAGATGTAAACGGAAGATCCGATTTTGATGAACAAGAGCTTTTTATGGAGATTACCACAAGCTCTAAATCCTCACATGGATAAGACCAAATAGCAACCAAATATGATGATGCAGGTATGCAAAGGTTTGAGATCTCTCCGAACGATGTGACCGAATTACTCATACGAGAGCCCCTCTTGATAGTACGGTTATCTATCCTAAACCCGGTCTCACACACACAACGTGAGACCGGCAAAAGGGAAAACCTATCAAGATTATACCTTTGCCTTGAGCATTCCACTTGATCTCGATGTAGACGGTCTTTCCCTTCTCAAGATGGAACGCCTTTCTTAATTCCTCATCATTGACCTTGCATATTGAGCTTGCACAACATATCTTCTTTGCATTTCATCGACCTTGAAGCCAACACATGCTCCAAGCGATGCCAATGGACAAATCCTACAAGTATAACTTAATACACACATTAGTCCATAAAGATTGTCATTAATTACCAAAACCACACATGAGGGCCTCACATGTTCTTTCAATCTCCCCCATTTTGGTAATTGATGACAATACCTTTAAGAGGGTTTATATAAGGAATATTAATGAATAAAATGGTAATACCAATATCAAATACTACAAAAGTATGTGATATTGGTACCATCACCATATATAGAGCAAACTCCCCCACAATCTATGCATGTGTGATGAACTTGAATTTCATTGCATATATTGCCAATCATTATCATTGGTGGAGTTTCCTCTCTATATATAACACATGCTAAGCAACAATAGAGATGCAAGAGCATGAAAGGAAAATGCTTAAGAACAAACTCAATGCATCAACCAACTTCCCTTAAACCCTCTAAAACTTCTCCCCCATTGGCATCGATTTACGAAATGGGTGGCAAGTTCTAGAAGGCAAATATAGTGATAATTCCTCCAAAGTTGTGCCTTCGGACATATCCAATGATGAATACTTGCGAGGGAGTAGAACTATATCGAGGACCCGAAGATTGCCAAAGGAATAAAATAAAATGACGCGTCACAAATGACGCAAGCAATCACAAGATCCGACAAACCAATTTGAAAACAACAAGTGAGTCCAAATGGAAACAACAAGAAATTATTGTAGGGTTCGCAGCATAGAAAACAAAAAATTTCCTACGACGGAAACAACTATGTACCAAGATATATCTACTAGATACAAACAACGGGCGGATGTATATCCGTAGGGAACATACCCTTGAAGACCGACAAAGCTTAACGACAAAGCGGGCCCAGCGAGCGAGCGCGCGGGACGCGAGGCGATAGACCTGGCGGCAGCAGCGGCCGCGCAGGAGGCGAGCGAGGCGCGCGCGGGATTAGCGACGCGGGTGCAGCGGAGAGAAGTGAGTGGGGCGAGAAAGGGAACGCGCGGGCGAGCTGGATCTGAGGAAAAATGTTCCTGGGCCGGCCGGTACTACCGGCCCACGCGGGCGGTGCTACCGGGCCGGCCGGTAGTACCGGATTAAGGTACTACACGAGGCAGAGAGAAATTGGGAAACTCCCATGGGCGGCCTGTAGTACCGGCCCGCCTGGGCGGTACTACCGCTCGTCCCAGAAAACATATCTTTTCTTTTTAATTAGAGAGGGACAAATTCAAACCGCAATAACTTTTGATTGGAAGCTCCGATTGACCCGATTCCAATTGCGTTGGATAGAGGACGACAAGGGCTTCCCAATAAAAGGTGGAAATATTGGTTATCACCAAGTGAGAAAGTATCAAGTACAATAATGTGAGATACCTCACTTGGTGAGAAACCGAAAAGCCGCATAAATCAAAATCGCAACAAGATGTAAACGGAAGATCCGATTTTGATGAACAAGAGCTTTTTATGGAGATTACCACAAGCTCTAAATCCTCACATGGATAAGACCAAATAGCAACCAAATATGATGATGCAGGTATGCAAAGGTTTGAGATCTCTCCGAACGATGTGACCGAATTACTCATACGAGAGCCCCTCTTGATAGTACGGTTATCTATCCTAAACCCGGTCTCACACACACAACGTGAGACCGGCAAAAGGGAAAACCTATCAAGATTATACCTTTGCCTTGAGCATTCCACTTGATCTCGATGTAGACGGTCTTTCCCTTCTCAAGATGGAACGCCTTTCTTAATTCCTCATCATTGACCTTGCATATTGAGCTTGCACAACATATCTTCTTTGCATTTCATCGACCTTGAAGCCAACACATGCTCCAAGCGATGCCAATGGACAAATCCTACAAGTATAACTTAATACACACATTAGTCCATAAAGATTGTCATTAATTACCAAAACCACACATGAGGGCCTCACATGTTCTTTCAATCTCCCCCATTTTGGTAATTGATGACAATACCTTTAAGAGGGTTTATATAAGGAATATTAATGAATAAAATGGTAATACCAATATCAAATACTACAAAAGTATGTGATATTGGTACCATCACCATATATAGAGCAAACTCCCCCACAATCTATGCATGTGTGATGAACTTGAATTTCATTGCATATATTGCCAATCATTATCATTGGTGGAGTTTCCTCTCTATATATAACACATGCTAAGCAACAATAGAGATGCAAGAGCATGAAAGGAAAATGCTTAAGAACAAACTCAATGCATCAACCAACTTCCCTTAAACCCTCTAAAACTTCTCCCCCATTGGCATCGATTTACGAAATGGGTGGCAAGTTCTAGAAGGCAAATATAGTGATAATTCCTCCAAAGTTGTGCCTTCGGACATATCCAATGATGAATACTTGCGAGGGAGTAGAACTATATCGAGGACCCGAAGATTGCCAAAGGAATAAAATAAAATGACGCGTCACAAATGACGCAAGCAATCACAAGATCCGACAAACCAATTTGAAAACAACAAGTGAGTCCAAATGGAAACAACAAGAAATTATTGTAGGGTTCGCAGCATAGAAAACAAAAAATTTCCTACGACGGAAACAACTATGTACCAAGATATATCTACTAGATACAAACAACGGGCGGATGTATATCCGTAGGGAACATACCCTTGAAGACCGACAAAGCTTAACGACAAAGCGGGCCCAGCGAGCGAGCGCGCGGGACGCGAGGCGATAGACCTGGCGGCAGCAGCGGCCGCGCAGGAGGCGAGCGAGGCGCGCGCGGGATTAGCGACGCGGGTGCAGCGGAGAGAAGTGAGTGGGGCGAGAAAGGGAACGCGCGGGCGAGCTGGATCTGAGGAAAAATGTTCCTGGGCCGGCCGGTACTACCGGCCCACGCGGGCGGTGCTACCGGGCCGGCCGGTAGTACCGGATTAAGGTACTACACGAGGCAGAGAGAAATTGGGAAACTCCCATGGGCGGCCTGTAGTACCGGCCCGCCTGGGCGGTACTACCGCTCGTCCCAGAAAACATATCTTTTCTTTTTAATTAGAGAGGGACAAATTCAAACCGCAATAACTTTTGATTGGAAGCTCCGATTGACCCGATTCCAATTGCGTTGGATAGAGGACGACAAGGGCTTCCCAATAAAAGGTGGAAATATTGGTTATCACCAAGTGAGAAAGTATCAAGTACAATAATGTGAGATACCTCACTTGGTGAGAAACCGAAAAGCCGCATAAATCAAAATCGCAACAAGATGTAAACGGAAGATCCGATTTTGATGAACAAGAGCTTTTTATGGAGATTACCACAAGCTCTAAATCCTCACATGGATAAGACCAAATAGCAACCAAATATGATGATGCAGGTATGCAAAGGTTTGAGATCTCTCCGAACGATGTGACCGAATTACTCATACGAGAGCCCCTCTTGATAGTACGGTTATCTATCCTAAACCCGGTCTCACACACACAACGTGAGACCGGCAAAAGGGAAAACCTATCAAGATTATACCTTTGCCTTGAGCATTCCACTTGATCTCGATGTAGACGGTCTTTCCCTTCTCAAGATGGAACGCCTTTCTTAATTCCTCATCATTGACCTCGCATATTGAGCTTGCACAACATATCTTCTTTGCATTTCATCGACCTTGAAGCCAACACATGATCCAAGCGATGCCAATGGACAAATCCTACAAGTATAACTTAATACACACATTAGTCCATAAAGATTGTCATTAATTACCAAAACCACACATGAGGGCCTCACATGTTCTTTCAATCTCCCCCATTTTGGTAATTGATGACAATACCTTTAAGAGGGTTTATATAAGGAATATTAATGAATAAAATGGTAATACCAATATCAAATACTACAAAAGTATGTGATATTGGTACCATCACCATATATAGAGCAAACTCCCCCACAATCTATGCATGTGTGATGAACTTGAATTTCATTGCATATATTGCCAATCATTATCATTGGTGGAGTTTCCTCTCTATATATAACACATGCTAAGCAACAATAGAGATGCAAGAGCATGAAAGGAAAATGCTTAAGAACAAACTCAATGCATCAACCAACTTCCCTTAAACCCTCTAAAACTTCTCCCCCATTGGCATCGATTTACGAAATGGGTGGCAAGTTCTAGAAGGCAAATATAGTGATAATTCCTCCAAAGTTGTGCCTTCGGACATATCCAATGATGAATACTTGCGAGGGAGTAGAACTATATCGAGGACCCGAAGATTGCCAAAGGAATAAAATAAAATGACGCGTCACAAATGACGCAAGCAATCACAAGATCCGACAAACCAATTTGAAAACAACAAGTGAGTCCAAATGGAAACAACAAGAAATTATTGTAGGGTTCGCAGCATAGAAAACAAAAAATTTCCTACGACGGAAACAACTATGTACCAAGATATATCTACTAGATACAAACAACGGGCGGATGTATATCCGTAGGGAACATACCCTTGAAGACCGACAAAGCTTAACGACAAAGCGGGCCCAGCGAGCGAGCGCGCGGGACGCGAGGCGATAGACCTGGCGGCAGCAGCGGCCGCGCAGGAGGCGAGCGAGGCGCGCGCGGGATTAGCGACGCGGGTGCAGCGGAGAGAAGTGAGTGGGGCGAGAAAGGGAACGCGCGGGCGAGCTGGATCTGAGGAAAAATGTTCCTGGGCCGGCCGGTACTACCGGCCCACGCGGGCGGTGCTACCGGGCCGGCCGGTAGTACCGGATTAAGGTACTACACGAGGCAGAGAGAAATTGGGAAACTCCCATGGGCGGCCTGTAGTACCGGCCCGCCTGGGCGGTACTACCGCTCGTCCCAGAAAACATATCTTTTCTTTTTAATTAGAGAGGGACAAATTCAAACCGCAATAACTTTTGATTGGAAGCTCCGATTGACCCGATTCCAATTGCGTTGGATAGAGGACGACAAGGGCTTCCCAATAAAAGGTGGAAATATTGGTTATCACCAAGTGAGAAAGTATCAAGTACAATAATGTGAGATACCTCACTTGGTGAGAAACCGAAAAGCCGCATAAATCAAAATCGCAACAAGATGTAAACGGAAGATCCGATTTTGATGAACAAGAGCTTTTTATGGAGATTACCACAAGCTCTAAATCCTCACATGGATAAGACCAAATAGCAACCAAATATGATGATGCAGGTATGCAAAGGTTTGAGATCTCTCCGAACGATGTGACCGAATTACTCATACGAGAGCCCCTCTTGATAGTACGGTTATCTATCCTAAACCCGGTCTCACACACACAACGTGAGACCGGCAAAAGGGAAAACCTATCAAGATTATACCTTTGCCTTGAGCATTCCACTTGATCTCGATGTAGACGGTCTTTCCCTTCTCAAGATGGAACGCCTTTCTTAATTCCTCATCATTGACCTCGCATATTGAGCTTGCACAACATATCTTCTTTGCATTTCATCGACCTTGAAGCCAACACATGATCCAAGCGATGCCAATGGACAAATCCTACAAGTATAACTTAATACACACATTAGTCCATAAAGATTGTCATTAATTACCAAAACCACACATGAGGGCCTCACATGTTCTTTCAATCTCCCCCATTTTGGTAATTGATGACAATACCTTTAAGAGGGTTTATATAAGGAATATTAATGAATAAAATGGTAATACCAATATCAAATACTACAAAAGTATGTGATATTGGTACCATCACCATAT
The DNA here is from genome assembly GCA_916181665.1 of Avena sativa. Classification (NCBI taxonomy): domain Eukaryota; kingdom Viridiplantae; phylum Streptophyta; class Magnoliopsida; order Poales; family Poaceae; genus Avena; species Avena sativa. The sequence continues at coordinate 387,646,128 of OV702284.1, forward strand.
ATAGAGCAAACTCCCCCACAATCTATGCATGTGTGATGAACTTGAATTTCATTGCATATATTGCCAATCATTATCATTGGTGGAGTTTCCTCTCTATATATAACACATGCTAAGCAACAATAGAGATGCAAGAGCATGAAAGGAAAATGCTTAAGAACAAACTCAATGCATCAACCAACTTCCCTTAAACCCTCTAAAACTTCTCCCCCATTGGCATCGATTTACGAAATGGGTGGCAAGTTCTAGAAGGCAAATATAGTGATAATTCCTCCAAAGTTGTGCCTTCGGACATATCCAATGATGAATACTTGCGAGGGAGTAGAACTATATCGAGGACCCGAAGATTGCCAAAGGAATAAAATAAAATGACGCGTCACAAATGACGCAAGCAATCACAAGATCCGACAAACCAATTTGAAAACAACAAGTGAGTCCAAATGGAAACAACAAGAAATTATTGTAGGGTTCGCAGCATAGAAAACAAAAAATTTCCTACGACGGAAACAACTATGTACCAAGATATATCTACTAGATACAAACAACGGGCGGATGTATATCCGTAGGGAACATACCCTTGAAGACCGACAAAGCTTAACGACAAAGCGGGCCCAGCGAGCGAGCGCGCGGGACGCGAGGCGATAGACCTGGCGGCAGCAGCGGCCGCGCAGGAGGCGAGCGAGGCGCGCGCGGGATTAGCGACGCGGGTGCAGCGGAGAGAAGTGAGTGGGGCGAGAAAGGGAACGCGCGGGCGAGCTGGATCTGAGGAAAAATGTTCCTGGGCCGGCCGGTACTACCGGCCCACGCGGGCGGTGCTACCGGGCCGGCCGGTAGTACCGGATTAAGGTACTACACGAGGCAGAGAGAAATTGGGAAACTCCCATGGGCGGCCTGTAGTACCGGCCCGCCTGGGCGGTACTACCGCTCGTCCCAGAAAACATATCTTTTCTTTTTAATTAGAGAGGGACAAATTCAAACCGCAATAACTTTTGATTGGAAGCTCCGATTGACCCGATTCCAATTGCGTTGGATAGAGGACGACAAGGGCTTCCCAATAAAAGGTGGAAATATTGGTTATCACCAAGTGAGAAAGTATCAAGTACAATAATGTGAGATACCTCACTTGGTGAGAAACCGAAAAGCCGCATAAATCAAAATCGCAACAAGATGTAAACGGAAGATCCGATTTTGATGAACAAGAGCTTTTTATGGAGATTACCACAAGCTCTAAATCCTCACATGGATAAGACCAAATAGCAACCAAATATGATGATGCAGGTATGCAAAGGTTTGAGATCTCTCCGAACGATGTGACCGAATTACTCATACGAGAGCCCCTCTTGATAGTACGGTTATCTATCCTAAACCCGGTCTCACACACACAACGTGAGACCGGCAAAAGGGAAAACCTATCAAGATTATACCTTTGCCTTGAGCATTCCACTTGATCTCGATGTAGACGGTCTTTCCCTTCTCAAGATGGAACGCCTTTCTTAATTCCTCATCATTGACCTCGCATATTGAGCTTGCACAACATATCTTCTTTGCATTTCATCGACCTTGAAGCCAACACATGATCCAAGCGATGCCAATGGACAAATCCTACAAGTATAACTTAATACACACATTAGTCCATAAAGATTGTCATTAATTACCAAAACCACACATGAGGGCCTCACATGTTCTTTCAATCTCCCCCATTTTGGTAATTGATGACAATACCTTTAAGAGGGTTTATATAAGGAATATTAATGAATAAAATGGTAATACCAATATCAAATACTACAAAAGTATGTGATATTGGTACCATCACCATATATAGAGCAAACTCCCCCACAATCTATGCATGTGTGATGAACTTGAATTTCATTGCATATATTGCCAATCATTATCATTGGTGGAGTTTCCTCTCTATATATAACACATGCTAAGCAACAATAGAGATGCAAGAGCATGAAAGGAAAATGCTTAAGAACAAACTCAATGCATCAACCAACTTCCCTTAAACCCTCTAAAACTTCTCCCCCATTGGCATCGATTTACGAAATGGGTGGCAAGTTCTAGAAGGCAAATATAGTGATAATTCCTCCAAAGTTGTGCCTTCGGACATATCCAATGATGAATACTTGCGAGGGAGTAGAACTATATCGAGGACCCGAAGATTGCCAAAGGAATAAAATAAAATGATGCGTCACAAATGACGCAAGCAATCACAAGATCCGACAAACCAATTTGAAAACAACAAGTGAGTCCAAATGGAAACAACAAGAAATTATTGTAGGGTTCGCAGCATAGAAAACAAAAAATTTCCTACGACGGAAACAACTATGTACCAAGATATATCTACTAGATACAAACAACGGGCGGATGTATATCCGTAGGGAACATACCCTTGAAGACCGACAAAGCTTAACGACAAAGCGGGCCCAGCGAGCGAGCGCGCGGGACGCGAGGCGATAGACCTGGCGGCAGCAGCGGCCGCGCAGGAGGCGAGCGAGGCGCGCGCGGGATTAGCGACGCGGGTGCAGCGGAGAGAAGTGAGTGGGGCGAGAAAGGGAACGCGCGGGCGAGCTGGATCTGAGGAAAAATGTTCCTGGGCCGGCCGGTACTACCGGCCCACGCGGGCGGTGCTACCGGGCCGGCCGGTAGTACCGGATTAAGGTACTACACGAGGCAGAGAGAAATTGGGAAACTCCCATGGGCGGCCTGTAGTACCGGCCCGCCTGGGCGGTACTACCGCTCGGCCCAGAAAACATATCTTTTCTTTTTAATTAGAGAGGGACAAATTCAAACCGCAATAACTTTTGATTGGAAGCTCCGATTGACCCGATTCCAATTGCGTTGGATAGAGGACGACAAGGGCTTCCCAATAAAAGGTGGAAATATTGGTTATCACCAAGTGAGAAAGTATCAAGTACAATAATGTGAGATACCTCACTTGGTGAGAAACCGAAAAGCCGCATAAATCAAAATCGCAACAAGATGTAAACGGAAGATCCGATTTTGATGAACAAGAGATTTTTATGGAGATTACCACAAGATCTAAATCCTCACATGGATAAGACCAAATAGCAACCAAATATGATGATGCAGGTATGCAAAGGTTTGAGATCTCTCCGAACGATGTGACCGAATTACTCATACGAGAGCCCCTCTTGATAGTACGGTTATCTATCCTAAACCCGGTCTCACACACACAACGTGAGACCGGCAAAAGGGAAAACCTATCAAGATTATACCTTTGCCTTGAGCATTCCACTTGATCTCGATGTAGACGGTCTTTCCCTTCTCAAGATGGAACGCCTTTCTTAATTCCTCATCATTGACCTCGCATATTGAGCTTGCACAACATATCTTCTTTGCATTTCATCGACCTTGAAGCCAACACATGCTCCAAGCGATTCCAATGGACAAATCCTACAAGTATAACTTAATACACACATTAGTCCATAAAGATTGTCATTAATTACCAAAACCACACATGAGGGCCTCACATGTTCTTTCAATCTCCCCCATTTTGGTAATTGATGACAATACCTTTAAGAGGGTTTATATAAGGAATATTAATGAATAAAATGGTAATAACAATATCAAATACTACAAAAGTATGTGATATTGGTACCATCACCATATATAGAGCAAACTCCCCCACAATCTATGCATGTGTGATGAACTTGAATTTCATTGCATATATTGCCAATCATTATCATTGGTGGAGTTTCCTCTCTATATATAACACATGCTAAGCAACAATAGAGATGCAAGAGCATGAAAGGAAAATGCTTAAGAACAAACTCAATGCATCAACCAACTTCCCTTAAACCCTCTAAAACTTCTCCCCCATTGGCATCGATTTACGAAATGGGTGGCAAGTTCTAGAAGGCAAATATAGTGATAATTCCTCCAAAGTTGTGCCTTCGGACATATCCAATGATGAATACTTGCGAGGGAGTAGAACTATATCGAGGACCCGAAGATTGCCAAAGGAATAAAATAAAATGACGCGTCACAAATGACGCAAGCAATCACAAGATCCGACAAACCAATTTGAAAACAACAAGTGAGTCCAAATGGAAACAACAAGAAATTATTGTAGGGTTCGCAGCATAGAAAACAAAAAATTTCCTACGACGGAAACAACTATGTACCAAGATATATCTACTAGATACAAACAACGGGCGGATGTATATCCGTAGGGAACATACCCTTGAAGACCGACAAAGCTTAACGACAAAGCGGGCCCAGCGAGCGAGCGCGCGGGACGCGAGGCGATAGACCTGGCGGCAGCAGCGGCCGCGCAGGAGGCGAGCGAGGCGCGCGCGGGATTAGCGACGCGGGTGCAGCGGAGAGAAGTGAGTGGGGCGAGAAAGGGAACGCGCGGGCGAGCTGGATCTGAGGAAAAATGTTCCTGGGCCGGCCGGTACTACCGGCCCACGCGGGCGGTGCTACCGGGCCGGCCGGTAGTACCGGATTAAGGTACTACACGAGGCAGAGAGAAATTGGGAAACTCCCATGGGCGGCCTGTAGTACCGGCCCGCCTGGGCGGTACTACCGCTCGGCCCAGAAAACATATCTTTTCTTTTTAATTAGAGAGGGACAAATTCAAACCGCAATAACTTTTGATTGGAAGCTCCGATTGACCCGATTCCAATTGCGTTGGATAGAGGACGACAAGGGCTTTCCAATAAAAGGTGGAAATATTGGTTATCACCAAGTGAGAAAGTATCAAGTACAATAATGTGAGATACCTCACTTGGTGAGAAACCGAAAAGCCGCATAAATCAAAATCGCAACAAGATGTAAACGGAAGATCCGATTTTGATGAACAAGAGCTTTTTATGGAGATTACCACAAGCTCTAAATCCTCACATGGATAAGACCAAATAGCAACCAAATATGATGATGCAGGTATGCAAAGGTTTGAGATCTCTCCGAACGATGTGACCGAATTACTCATACGAGAGCCCCTCTTGATAGTACGGTTATCTATCCTAAACCCGGTCTCACACACACAACGTGAGACCGGCAAAAGGGAAAACCTATCAAGATTATACCTTTGCCTTGAGCATTCCACTTGATCTCGATGTAGACGGTCTTTCCCTTCTCAAGATGGAACGCCTTTCTTAATTCCTCATCATTGACCTCGCATATTGAGCTTGCACAACATATCTTCTTTGCATTTCATCGACCTTGAAGCCAACACATGATCCAAGCGATGCCAATGGACAAATCCTACAAGTATAACTTAATACACACATTAGTCCATAAAGATTGTCATTAATTACCAAAACCACACATGAGGGCCTCACATGTTCTTTCAATCTCCCCCATTTTGGTAATTGATGACAATACCTTTAAGAGGGTTTATATAAGGAATATTAATGAATAAAATGGTAATACCAATATCAAATACTACAAAAGTATGTGATATTGGTACCATCACCATATATAGAGCAAACTCCCCCACAATCTATGCATGTGTGATGAACTTGAATTTCATTGCATATATTGCCAATCATTATCATTGGTGGAGTTTCCTCTCTATATATAACACATGCTAAGCAACAATAGAGATGCAAGAGCATGAAAGGAAAATGCTTAAGAACAAACTCAATGCATCAACCAACTTCCCTTAAACCCTCTAAAACTTCTCCCCCATTGGCATCGATTTACGAAATGGGTGGCAAGTTCTAGAAGGCAAATATAGTGATAATTCCTCCAAAGTTGTGCCTTCGGACATATCCAATGATGAATACTTGCGAGGGAGTAGAACTATATCGAGGACCCGAAGATTGCCAAAGGAATAAAATAAAATGACGCGTCACAAATGACGCAAGCAATCACAAGATCCGACAAACCAATTTGAAAACAACAAGTGAGTCCAAATGGAAACAACAAGAAATTATTGTAGGGTTCGCAGCATAGAAAACAAAAAATTTCCTACGACGGAAACAACTATGTACCAAGATATATCTACTAGATACAAACAACGGGCGGATGTATATCCGTAGGGAACATACCCTTGAAGACCGACAAAGCTTAACGACAAAGCGGGCCCAGCGAGCGAGCGCGCGGGACGCGAGGCGATAGACCTGGCGGCAGCAGCGGCCGCGCAGGAGGCGAGCGAGGCGCGCGCGGGATTAGCGACGCGGGTGCAGCGGAGAGAAGTGAGTGGGGCGAGAAAGGGAACGCGCGGGCGAGCTGGATCTGAGGAAAAATGTTCCTGGGCCGGCCGGTACTACCGGCCCACCCGGGCGGTGCTACCGGGCCGGCCGGTAGTACCGGATTAAGGTACTACACGAGGCAGAGAGAAATTGGGAAACTCCCATGGGCGGCCTGTAGTACCGGCCCGCCTGGGCGGTACTACCGCTCGGCCCAGAAAACATATCTTTTCTTTTTAATTAGAGAGGGACAAATTCAAACCGCAATAACTTTTGATTGGAAGCTCCGATTGACCCGATTCCAATTGCGTTGGATAGAGGACGACAAGGGCTTCACAATAAAAGGTGGAAATATTGGTTATCACCAAGTGAGAAAGTATCAAGTACAATAATGTGAGATACCTCACTTGGTGAGAAACCGAAAAGCCGCATAAATCAAAATCGCAACAAGATGTAAACGGAAGATCCGATTTTGATGAACAAGAGCTTTTTATGGAGATTACCACAAGCTCTAAATCCTCACATGGATAAGACGATTACCACAAGCTCTAAATCCTCACATGGATAAGACCAAATAGCAACCAAATATGATGATGCAGGTATGCAAAGGTTTGAGATCTCTCCGAACGATGTGACCGAATTACTCATACGAGAGCCCCTCTTGATAGTACGGTTACCTATCCTAAACCCGGTCTCACACACACAACGTGAGACCGGCAAAAGGGAAAACCTATCAAGATTATACCTTTGCCTTGAGCATTCCACTTGATCTCGATGTAGACGGTCTTTCCCTTCTCAAGATGGAACGCCTTTCTTAATTCCTCATCATTGACCTCGCATATTGAGCTTGCACAACATATCTTCTTTGCATTTCATCGACCTTGAAGCCAACACATGCTCCAAGCGATGCCAATGGACAAATCCTACAAGTATAACTTAATACACACATTAGTCCATAAAGATTGTCATTAATTACCAAAACCACACATGAGGGCCTCACATGTTCTTTCAATCTCCCCCATTTTGGTAATTGATGACAATACCTTTAAGAGGGTTTATATAAGGAATATTAATGAATAAAATGGTAATACCAATATCAAATACTACAAAAGTATGTGATATTGGTACCATCACCATATATAGAGCAAACTCCCCCACAATCTATGCATGTGTGATGAACTTGAATTTCATTGCATATATTGCCAATCATTATCATTGGTGGAGTTTCCTCTCTATATATAACACATGCTAAGCAACAATAGAGATGCAAGAGCATGAAAGGAAAATGCTTAAGAACAAACTCAATGCATCAACCAACTTCCCTTAAACCCTCTAAAACTTCTCCCCCATTGGCATCGATTTACGAAATGGGTGGCAAGTTCTAGAAGGCAAATATAGTGATAATTCCTCCAAAGTTGTGCCTTCGGACATATCCAATGATGAATACTTGCGAGGGAGTAGAACTATATCGAGGACCCGAAGATTGCCAAAGGAATAAAATAAAATGACGCGCCACAAATGACGCAAGCAATCACAAGATCCGACAAACCAATTTGAAAACAACAAGTGAGTCCAAATGGAAACAACAAGAAATTATTGTAGGGTTCGCAGCATAGAAAACAAAAAATTTCCTACGACGGAAACAACTATGTACCAAGATATATCTACTACATACAAACAACGGGCGGATGTATATCCGTAGGGAACATACCCTTGAAGACCGACAAAGCTTAACGACAAAGCGGGCCCAGCGAGCGAGCGCGCGGGACGCGAGGCGATAGACCTGGCGGCAGCAGCGGCCGCGCAGGAGGCGAGCGAGGCGCGCGCGGGATTAGCGACGCGGGTGCAGCGGAGAGAAGTGAGTGGGGCGAGAAAGGGAACGCGCGGGCGAGCTGGATCTGAGGAAAAATGTTCCTGGGCCGGCCGGTACTACCGGCCCACCCGGGCGGTGCTACCGGGCCGGCCGGTAGTACCGGATTAAGGTACTACACGAGGCAGAGAGAAATTGGGAAACTCCCATGGGCGGCCTGTAGTACCGGCCCGCCTGGGCGGTACTACCGCTCGGCCCAGAAAACATATCTTTTCTTTTTAATTAGAGAGGGACAAATTCAAACCGCAATAACTTTTGATTGGAAGCTCCGATTGACCCGATTCCAATTGCGTTGGATAGAGGACGACAAGGGCTTCCCAATAAAAGGTGGAAATATTGGTTATCACCAAGTGAGAAAGTATCAAGTACAATAATGTGAGATACCTCACTTGGTGAGAAACCGAAAAGCCGCATAAATCAAAATCGCAACAAGATGTAAACGGAAGATCCGATTTTGATGAACAAGAGCTTTTTATGGAGATTACCACAAGCTCTAAATCCTCACATGGATAAGACCAAATAGCAACCAAATATGATGATGCAGGTATGCAAAGGTTTGAGATCTCTCCGAACGATGTGACCGAATTACTCATACGAGAGCCCCTCTTGATAGTACGGTTACCTATCCTAAACCCGGTCTCACACACACAACGTGAGACCGGCAAAAGGGAAAACCTATCAAGATTATACCTTTTCCTTGAGCATTCCACTTGATCTCGATGTAGACGGTCTTTCCCTTCTCAAGATGGAACGCCTTTCTTAATTCCTCATCATTGACCTCGCATATTGAGCTTGCACAACATATCTTCTTTGCATTTCATCGACCTTGAAGCCAACACATGCTCCAAGCGATGCCAATGGACAAATCCTACAAGTATATAACTTAATACACACATTAGTCCATAAAGATTGTCATTAATTACCAAAACCACACATGAGGGCCTCACATGTTCTTTCAATCTCCCCCATTTTGGTAATTGATGACAATACGTTTAAGAGGGTTTATATAAGGAATATTAATGAATAAAATGGTAATACCAATATCAAATACTACAAAAGTATGTGATATTGGTACCATCACCATATATAGAGCAAACTCCCCCACAATCTATGCATGTGTGATGAACTTGAATTTCATTGCATATATTGCCAATCATTATCATTGGTGGAGTTTCCTCTCTATATATAACACATGCTAAGCAACAATAGAGATGCAAGAGCATGAAAGGAAAATGCTTAAGAACAAACTCAATGCATCAACCAACTTCCCTTAAACCCTCTAAAACTTCTCCCCCATTGGCATCGATTTACGAAATGGGTGGCAAGTTCTAGAAGGCAAATATAGTGATAATTCCTCCAAAGTTGTGCCTTCGGACATATCCAATGATGAATACTTGCGAGGGAGTAGAACTATATCGAGGACCCGAAGATTGCCAAAGGAATAAAATAAAATGACGCGCCACAAATGACGCAAGCAATCACAAGATCCGACAAACCAATTTGAAAACAACAAGTGAGTCCAAATGGAAACAACAAGAAATTATTGTAGGGTTCGCAGCATAGAAAACAAAAAATTTCCTACGACGGAAACAACTATGTACCAAGATATATCTACTACATACAAACAACGGGCGGATGTATATCCGTAGGGAACATACCCTTGAAGACCGACAAAGCTTAACGACAAAGCGGGCCCAGCGAGCGAGCGCGCGGGACGCGAGGCGATAGACCTGGCGGCAGCAGCGGCCGCGCAGGAGGCGAGCGAGGCGCGCGCGGGATTAGCGACGCGGGTGCAGCGGAGAGAAGTGAGTGGGGCGAGAAAGGGAACGCGCGGGCGAGCTGGATCTGAGGAAAAATGTTCCTGGGCCGGCCGGTACTACCGGCCCACCCGGGCGGTGCTACCGGGCCGGCCGGTAGTACCGGATTAAGGTACTACACGAGGCAGAGAGAAATTGGGAAACTCCCATGGGCGGCCTGTAGTACCAGCCCGCCTGGGCGGTACTACCGCTCGGCCCAGAAAACATATCTTTTCTTTTTAATTAGAGAGGGACAAATTCAAACCGCAATAACTTTTGATTGGAAGCTCCGATTGACCCGATTCCAATTGCGTTGGATAGAGGACGACAAGGGCTTCCCAATAAAAGGTGGAAATATTGGTTATCACCAAGTGAGAAAGTATCAAGTACAATAATGTGAGATACCTCACTTGGTGAGAAACCGAAAAGCCGCATAAATCAAAATCGCAACAAGATGTAAACGGAAGATCCGATTTTGATGAACAAGAGCTTTTTATGGAGATTACCACAAGCTCTAAATCCTCACATGGATAAGACGATTACCACAAGCTCTAAATCCTCACATGGATAAGACCAAATAGCAACCAAATATGATGATGCAGGTATGCAAAGGTTTGAGATCTCTCCGAACGATGTGACCGAATTACTCATACGAGAGCCCCTCTTGATAGTACGGTTACCTATCCTAAACCCGGTCTCACACACACAACGTGAGACCGGCAAAAGGGAAAACCTATCAAGATTATACCTTTGCCTTGAGCATTCCACTTGATCTCGATGTAGACGGTCTTTCCCTTCTCAAGATGGAACGCCTTTCTTAATTCCTCATCATTGACCTCGCATATTGAGCTTGCACAACATATCTTCTTTGCATTTCATCGACCTTGAAGCCAACACATGCTCCAAGCGATGCCAATGGACAAATCCTACAAGTATAACTTAATACACACATTAGTCCATAAAGATTGTCATTAATTACCAAAACCACACATGAGGGCCTCACATGTTCTTTCAATCTCCCCCATTTTGGTAATTGATGACAATACCTTTAAGAGGGTTTATATAAGGAATATTAATGAATAAAATGGTAATACCAATATCAAATACTACAAAAGTATGTGATATTGGTACCATCACCATATATAGAGCAAACTCCCCCACAATCTATGCATGTGTGATGAACTTGAATTTCATTGCATATATTGCCAATCATTATCATTGGTGGAGTTTCCTCTCTATATATAACACATGCTAAGCAACAATAGAGATGCAAGAGCATGAAAGGAAAATGCTTAAGAACAAACTCAATGCATCAACCAACTTCCCTTAAACCCTCTAAAACTTCTCCCCCATTGGCATCGATTTACGAAATGGGTGGCAAGTTCTAGAAGGCAAATATAGTGATAATTCCTCCAAAGTTGTGCCTTCGGACATATCCAATGATGAATACTTGCGAGGGAGTAGAACTATATCGAGGACCCGAAGATTGCCAAAGGAATAAAATAAAATGACGCGCCACAAATGACGCAAGCAATCACAAGATCCGACAAACCAATTTGAAAACAACAAGTGAGTCCAAATGGAAACAACAAGAAATTATTGTAGGGTTCGCAGCATAGAAAACAAAAAATTTCCTACGACGGAAACAACTATGTACCAAGATATATCTACTACATACAAACAACGGGCGGATGTATATCCGTAGGGAACATACCCTTGAAGACCGACAAAGCTTAACGACAAAGCGGGCCCAGCGAGCGAGCGCGCGGGACGCGAGGCGATAGACCTGGCGGCAGCAGCGGCCGCGCAGGAGGCGAGCGAGGCGCGCGCGGGATTAGCGACGCGGGTGCAGCGGAGAGAAGTGAGTGGGGCGAGAAAGGGAACGCGCGGGCGAGCTGGATCTGAGGAAAAATGTTCCTGGGCCGGCCGGTACTACCGGCCCACCCGGGCGGTGCTACCGGGCCGGCCGGTAGTACCGGATTAAGGTACTACACGAGGCAGAGAGAAATTGGGAAACTCCCATGGGCGGCCTGTAGTACCGGCCCGCCTGGGCGGTACTACCGCTCGGCCCAGAAAACATATCTTTTCTTTTTAATTAGAGAGGGACAAATTCAAACCGCAATAACTTTTGATTGGAAGCTCCGATTGACCCGATTCCAATTGCGTTGGATAGAGGACGACAAGGGCTTCCCAATAAAAGGTGGAAATATTGGTTATCACCAAGTGAGAAAGTATCAAGTACAATAATGTGAGATACCTCACTTGGTGAGAAACCGAAAAGCCGCATAAATCAAAATCGCAACAAGATGTAAACGGAAGATCCGATTTTGATGAACAAGAGCTTTTTATGGAGATTACCACAAGCTCTAAATCCTCACATGGATAAGACCAAATAGCAACCAAATATGATGATGCAGGTATGCAAAGGTTTGAGATCTCTCCGAACGATGTGACCGAATTACTCATACGAGAGCCCCTCTTGATAGTACGGTTACCTATCCTAAACCCGGTCTCACACACACAACGTGAGACCGGCAAAAGGGAAAACCTATCAAGATTATACCTTTGCCTTGAGCATTCCACTTGATCTCGATGTAGACGGTCTTTCCCTTCTCAAGATGGAACGCCTTTCTTAATTCCTCATCATTGACCTCGCATATTGAGCTTGCACAACATATCTTCTTTGCATTTCATCGACCTTGAAGCCAACACATGATCCAAGCGATGCCAATGGACAAATCCTACAAGTATAACTTAATACACACATTAGTCCATAAAGATTGTCATTAATTACCAAAACCACACATGAGGGCCTCACATGTTCTTTCAATCTCCCCCATTTTGGTAATTGATGACAATACCTTTAAGAGGGTTTATATAAGGAATATTAATGAATAAAATGGTAATACCAATATCAAATACTACAAAAGTATGTGATATTGGTACCATCACCATATATAGAGCAAACTCCCCCACAATCTATGCATGTGTGATGAACTTGAATTTCATTGCATATATTGCCAATCATTATCATTGGTGGAGTTTCCTCTCTATATATAACACATGCTAAGCAACAATAGAGATGCAAGAGCATGAAAGGAAAATGCTTAAGAACAAACTCAATGCATCAACCAACTTCCCTTAAACCCTCTAAAACTTCTCCCCCATTGGCATCGATTTACGAAATGGGTGGCAAGTTCTAGAAGGCAAATATAGTGATAATTCCTCCAAAGTTGTGCCTTCGGACATATCCAATGATGAATACTTGCGAGGGAGTAGAACTATATCGAGGACCCGAAGATTGCCAAAGGAATAAAATAAAATGACGCGTCACAAATGACGCAAGCAATCACAAGATCCGACAAACCAATTTGAAAACAACAAGTGAGTCCAAATGGAAACAACAAGAAATTATTGTAGGGTTCGCAGCATAGAAAACAAAAAATTTCCTACGACGGAAACAACTATGTACCAAGATATATCTACTAGATACAAACAACGGGCGGATGTATATCCGTAGGGAACATACCCTTGAAGACCGACAAAGCTTAACGACAAAGCGGGCCCAGCGAGCGAGCGCGCGGGACGCGAGGCGATAGACCTGGCGGCAGCAGCGGCCGCGCAGGAGGCGAGCGAGGCGCGCGCGGGATTAGCGACGCGGGTGCAGCGGAGAGAAGTGAGTGGGGCGAGAAAGGGAACGCGCGGGCGAGCTGGATCTGAGGAAAAATGTTCCTGGGCCGGCCGGTACTACCGGCCCACCCGGGCGGTGCTACCGGGCCGGCCGGTAGTACCGGATTAAGGTACTACACGAGGCAGAGAGAAATTGGGAAACTCCCATGGGCGGCCTGTAGTACCGGCCCGCCTGGGCGGTACTACCGCTCGGCCCAGAAAACATATCTTTTCTTTTTAATTAGAGAGGGACAAATTCAAACCGCAATAACTTTTGATTGGAAGCTCCGATTGACCCGATTCCAATTGCGTTGGATAGAGGACGACAAGGGCTTCACAATAAAAGGTGGAAATATTGGTTATCACCAAGTGAGAAAGTATCAAGTACAATAATGTGAGATACCTCACTTGGTGAGAAACCGAAAAGCCGCATAAATCAAAATCGCAACAAGATGTAAACGGAAGATCCGATTTTGATGAACAAGAGCTTTTTATGGAGATTACCACAAGCTCTAAATCCTCACATGGATAAGACCAAATAGCAACCAAATATGATGATGCAGGTATGCAAAGGTTTGAGATCTCTCCGAACGATGTGACCGAATTACTCATACGAGAGCCCCTCTTGATAGTACGGTTACCTATCCTAAACCCGGTCTCACACACACAACGTGAGACCGGCAAAAGGGAAAACCTATCAAGATTATACCTTTGCCTTGAGCATTCCACTTGATCTCGATGTAGACGGTCTTTCCCTTCTCAAGATGGAACGCCTTTCTTAATTCCTCATCATTGACCTCGCATATTGAGCTTGCACAACATATCTTCTTTGCATTTCATCGACCTTGAAGCCAACACATGCTCCAAGCGATGCCAATGGACAAATCCTACAAGTATAACTTAATACACACATTAGTCCATAAAGATTGTCATTAATTACCAAAACCACACATGAGGGCCTCACATGTTCTTTCAATCTCCCCCATTTTGGTAATTGATGACAATACGTTTAAGAGGGTTTATATAAGGAATATTAATGAATAAAATGGTAATACCAATATCAAATACTACAAAAGTATGTGATATTGGTACCATCACCATATATAGAGCAAACTCCCCCACAATCTATGCATGTGTGATGAACTTGAATTTCATTGCATATATTGCCAATCATTATCATTGGTGGAGTTTCCTCTCTATATATAACACATGCTAAGCAACAATAGAGATGCAAGAGCATGAAAGGAAAATGCTTAAGAACAAACTCAATGCATCAACCAACTTCCCTTAAACCCTCTAAAACTTCTCCCCCATTGGCATCGATTTACGAAATGGGTGGCAAGTTCTAGAAGGCAAATATAGTGATAATTCCTCCAAAGTTGTGCCTTCGGACATATCCAATGATGAATACTTGCGAGGGAGTAGAACTATATCGAGGACCCGAAGATTGCCAAAGGAATAAAATAAAATGACGCGTCACAAATGACGCAAGCAATCACAAGATCCGACAAACCAATTTGAAAACAACAAGTGAGTCCAAATGGAAACAACAAGAAATTATTGTAGGGTTCGCAGCATAGAAAACAAAAAATTTCCTACGACGGAAACAACTATGTACCAAGATATATCTACTAGATACAAACAACGGGCGGATGTATATCCGTAGGGAACATACCCTTGAAGACCGACAAAGCTTAACGACAAAGCGGGCCCAGCTAGCGAGCGCGCGGGACGCGAGGCGATAGACCTGGCGGCAGCAGCGGCCGCGCAGGAGGCGAGCGAGGCGCGCGCGGGATTAGCGATGCGGGTGCAGCGGAGAGAAGTGAGTGGGGCGAGAAAGGGAACGCGCGGGCGAGCTGGATCTGAGGAAAAATGTTCCTGGGCCGGCCGGTACTACCGGCCCACCCGGGCGGTGCTACCGGGCCGGCCGGTAGTACCGGATTAAGGTACTACACGAGGCAGAGAGAAATTGGGGAACTCCCATGGGCGGCCTGTAGTACCGGCCCGCCTGGGCGGTACTACCGCTCGGCCCAGAAAACATATCTTTTCTTTTTAATTAGAGAGGGACAAATTCAAACCGCAATAACTTTTGATTGGAAGCTCCGATTGACCCGATTCCAATTGCGTTGGATAGAGGACGACAAGGGCTTCCCAATAAAAGGTGGAAATATTGGTTATCACCAAGTGAGAAAGTATCAAGTACAATAATGTGAGATACCTCACTTGGTGAGAAACCGAAAAGCCGCATAAATCAAAATCGCAACAAGATGTAAACGGAAGATCCGATTTTGATGAACAAGAGCTTTTTATGGAGATTACCACAAGCTCTAAATCCTCACATGGATAAGACCAAATAGCAACCAAATATGATGATGCAGGTATGCAAAGGTTTGAGATCTCTCCGAACGATGTGACCGAATTACTCATACGAGAGCCCCTCTTGATAGTACGGTTACCTATCCTAAACCCGGTCTCACACACACAACGTGAGACCGGCAAAAGGGAAAACCTATCAAGATTATACCTTTGCCTTGAGCATTCCACTTGATCTCGATGTAGACGGTCTTTCCCTTCTCAAGATGGAACGCCTTTCTTAATTCCTCATCATTGACCTCGCATATTGAGCTTGCACAACATATCTTCTTTGCATTTCATCGACCTTGAAGCCAACACATGCTCCAAGCGATGCCAATGGACAAATCCTACAAGTATAACTTAATACACACATTAGTCCATAAAGATTGTCATTAATTACCAAAACCACACATGAGGGCCTCACATGTTCTTTCAATCTCCCCCATTTTGGTAATTGATGACAATACGTTTAAGAGGGTTTATATAAGGAATATTAATGAATAAAATGGTAATACCAATATCAAATACTACAAAAGTATGTGATATTGGTACCATCACCATATATAGAGCAAACTCCCCCACAATCTATGCATGTGTGATGAACTTGAATTTCATTGCATATATTGCCAATCATTATCATTGGTGGAGTTTCCTCTCTATATATAACACATGCTAAGCAACAATAGAGATGCAAGAGCATGAAAGGAAAATGCTTAAGAACAAACTCAATGCATCAACCAACTTCCCTTAAACCCTCTAAAACTTCTCCCCCATTGGCATCGATTTACGAAATGGGTGGCAAGTTCTAGAAGGCAAATATAGTGATAATTCCTCCAAAGTTGTGCCTTCGGACATATCCAATGATGAATACTTGCGAGGGAGTAGAACTATATCGAGGACCCGAAGATTGCCAAAGGAATAAAAAAAAATGACGCGTCACAAATGACGCAAGCAATCACAAGATCCGACAAACCAATTTGAAAACAACAAGTGAGTCCAAATGGAAACAACAAGAAATTATTGTAGGGTTCGCAGCATAGAAAACAAAAAATTTCCTACGACGGAAACAACTATGTACCAAGATATATCTACTAGATACAAACAACGGGCGGATGTATATCCGTAGGGAACATACCCTTGAAGACCGACAAAGCTTAACGACAAAGCGGGCCCAGCTAGCGAGCGCGCGGGACGCGAGGCGATAGACCTGGCGGCAGCAGCGGCCGCGCAGGAGGCGAGCGAGGCGCGCGCGGGATTAGCGATGCGGGTGCAGCGGAGAGAAGTGAGTGGGGCGAGAAAGGGAACGCGCGGGCGAGCTGGATCTGAGGAAAAATGTTCCTGGGCCGGCCGGTACTACCGGCCCACCCGGGCGGTGCTACCGGGCCGGCCGGTAGTACCGGATTAAGGTACTACACGAGGCAGAGAGAAATTGGGAAACTCCCATGGGCGGCCTGTAGTACCGGCCCGCCTGGGCGGTACTACCGCTCGGCCCAGAAAACATATCTTTTCTTTTTAATTAGAGAGGGACAAATTCAAACCGCAATAACTTTTGATTGGAAGCTCCGATTGACCCGATTCCAATTGCGTTGGATAGAGGACGACAAGGGCTTCCCAATAAAAGGTGGAAATATTGGTTATCACCAAGTGAGAAAGTATCAAGTACAATAATGTGAGATACCTCACTTGGTGAGAAACCGAAAAGCCGCATAAATCAAAATCGCAACAAGATGTAAACGGAAGATCCGATTTTGATGAACAAGAGCTTTTTATGGAGATTACCACAAGCTCTAAATCCTCACATGGATAAGACCAAATAGCAACCAAATATGATGATGCAGGTATGCAAAGGTTTGAGATCTCTCCGAACGATGTGACCGAATTACTCATACGAGAGCCCCTCTTGATAGTACGGTTACCTATCCTAAACCCGGTCTCACACACACAACGTGAGACCGGCAAAAGGGAAAACCTATCAAGATTATACCTTTGCCTTGAGCATTCCACTTGATCTCGATGTAGACGGTCTTTCCCTTCTCAAGATGGAACGCCTTTCTTAATTCCTCATCATTGACCTCGCATATTGAGCTTGCACAACATATCTTCTTTGCATTTCATCGACCTTGAAGCCAACACATGCTCCAAGCGATGCCAATGGACAAATCCTACAAGTATAACTTAATACACACATTAGTCCATAAAGATTGTCATTAATTACCAAAACCACACATGAGGGCCTCACATGTTCTTTCAATCTCCCCCATTTTGGTAATTGATGACAATACGTTTAAGAGGGTTTATATAAGGAATATTAATGAATAAAATGGTAATACCAATATCAAATACTACAAAAGTATGTGATATTGGTACCATCACCATATATAGAGCAAACTCCCCCACAATCTATGCATGTGTGATGAACTTGAATTTCATTGCATATATTGCCAATCATTATCATTGGTGGAGTTTCCTCTCTATATATAACACATGCTAAGCAACAATAGAGATGCAAGAGCATGAAAGGAAAATGCTTAAGAACAAACTCAATGCATCAACCAACTTCCCTTAAACCCTCTAAAACTTCTCCCCCATTGGCATCGATTTACGAAATGGGTGGCAAGTTCTAGAAGGCAAATATAGTGATAATTCCTCCAAAGTTGTGCCTTCGGACATATCCAATGATGAATACTTGCGAGGGAGTAGAACTATATCGAGGACCCGAAGATTGCCAAAGGAATAAAATAAAATGACGCGTCACAAATGACGCAAGCAATCACAAGATCCGACAAACCAATTTGAAAACAACAAGTGAGTCCAAATGGAAACAACAAGAAATTATTGTAGGGTTCGCAGCATAGAAAACAAAAAATTTCCTACGACGGAAACAACTATGTACCAAGATATATCTACTAGATACAAACAACGGGCGGATGTATATCCGTAGGGAACATACCCTTGAAGACCGACAAAGCTTAACGACAAAGCGGGCCCAGCTAGCGAGCGCGCGGGACGCGAGGCGATAGACCTGGCGGCAGCAGCGGCCGCGCAGGAGGCGAGCGAGGCGCGCGCGGGATTAGCGACGCGGGTGCAGCGGAGAGAAGTGAGTGGGGCGAGAAAGGGAACGCGCGGGCGAGCTGGATCTGAGGAAAAATGTTCCTGGGCCGGCCGGTACTACCGGCCCACCCGGGCGGTGCTACCGGGCCGGCCGGTAGTACCGGATTAAGGTACTACACGAGGCAGAGAGAAATTGGGAAACTCCCATGGGCGGCCTGTAGTACCGGCCCGCCTGGGCGGTACTACCGCTCGGCCCAGAAAACATATCTTTTCTTTTTAATTAGAGAGGGACAAATTCAAACCGCAATAACTTTTGATTGTAAGCTCCGATTGACCCGATTCCAATTGCGTTGGATAGAGGACGACAAGGGCTTCCCAATAAAAGGTGGAAATATTGGTTATCACCAAGTGAGAAAGTATCAAGTACAATAATGTGAGATACCTCACTTGGTGAGAAACCGAAAAGCCGCATAAATCAAAATCGCAACAAGATGTAAACGGAAGATCCGATTTTGGTGAACACGAGCTTTTTATGGAGATTACCACAAGCTCTAAATCCTCACATGGATAAGACCAAATAGCAACCAAATATGATGATGCAGGTATGCAAAGGTTTGAGATCTCTCCGAACGATGTGACCGAATTACTCATACGAGAGCCCCTCTTGATAGTACGGTTATCTATCCTAAACCCGGTCTCACACACACAACGTGAGACCGGCAAAAGGGAAAACCTATCAAGATTATACCTTTTCCTTGAGCATTCCACTTGATCTCGATGTAGACGGTCTTTCCCTTCTCAAGATGGAACGCCTTTCTTAATTCCTCATCATTGACCTCGCATATTGAGCTTGCCCAACATATCTTCTTTGCATTTCATCGACCTTGAAGCCAACACATGCTCCAAGCGATGCCAATGGACAAATCCTACAAGTATAACTTAATACACACATTAGTCCATAAAGATTGTCATTAATTACCAAAACCACACATGAGGGCCTCACATGTTCTTTCAATCTCCCCCATTTTGGTAATTGATGACAATACGTTTAAGAGG
The DNA here is from genome assembly GCA_916181665.1 of Avena sativa. Classification (NCBI taxonomy): domain Eukaryota; kingdom Viridiplantae; phylum Streptophyta; class Magnoliopsida; order Poales; family Poaceae; genus Avena; species Avena sativa. The sequence continues at coordinate 387,666,083 of OV702284.1, forward strand.
GTTTATATAAGGAATATTAATGAATAAAATGGTAATACCAATATCAAATACTACAAAAGTATGTGATATTGGTACCATCACCATATATAGAGCAAACTCCCCCACAATCTATGCATGTGTGATGAACTTGAATTTCATTGCATATATTGCCAATCATTATCATTGGTGGAGTTTCCTCTCTATATATAACACATGCTAAGCAACAATAGAGATGCAAGAGCATGAAAGGAAAATGCTTAAGAACAAACTCAATGCATCAACCAACTTCCCTTAAACCCTCTAAAACTTCTCCCCCATTGGCATCGATTTACGAAATGGGTGGCAAGTTCTAGAAGGCAAATATAGTGATAATTCCTCCAAAGTTGTGCCTTCGGACATATCCAATGATGAATACTTGCGAGGGAGTAGAACTATATCGAGGACCCGAAGATTGCCAAAGGAATAAAAAAAAATGACGCGTCACAAATGACGCAAGCAATCACAAGATCCGACAAACCAATTTGAAAACAACAAGTGAGTCCAAATGGAAACAACAAGAAATTATTGTAGGGTTCGCAGCATAGAAAACAAAAAATTTCCTACGACGGAAACAACTATGTACCAAGATATATCTACTAGATACAAACAACGGGCGGATGTATATCCGTAGGGAACATACCCTTGAAGACAGACAAAGCTTAACGACAAAGCGGGCCCAGCTAGCGAGCGCGCGGGACGCGAGGCGATAGACCTGGCGGCAGCAGCGGCCGCGCAGGAGGCGAGCGAGGCGCGCGCGGGATTAGCGACGTGGGTGCAGCGGAGAGAAGTGAGTGGGGCGAGAAAGGGAACGCGCGGGCGAGCTGGATCTGAGGAAAAATGTTCCTGGGCCGGCCGGTACTACCGGCCCACCCGGGCGGTGCTACCGGGCCGGCCGGTAGTACCGGATTAAGGTACTACACGAGGCAGAGAGAAATTGGGAAACTCCCATGGGCGGCCTGTAGTACCGGCCCGCCTGGGCGGTACTACCGCTCGGCCCAGAAAACATATCTTTTCTTTTTAATTAGAGAGGGACAAATTCAAACCGCAATAACTTTTGATTGGAAGCTCCGATTGACCCGATTCCAATTGCGTTGGATAGAGGACGACAAGGGCTTCCCAATAAAAGGTGGAAATATTGGTTATCACCAAGTGAGAAAGTATCAAGTACAATAATGTGAGATACCTCACTTGGTGAGAAACCGAAAAGCCGCATAAATCAAAATCGCAACAAGATGTAAACGGAAGATCCGATTTTGATGAACAAGAGCTTTTTATGGAGATTACCACAAGCTCTAAATCCTCACATGGATAAGACCAAATAGCAACCAAATATGATGATGCAGGTATGCAAAGGTTTGAGATCTCTCCGAACGATGTGACCGAATTACTCATACGAGAGCCCCTCTTGATAGTACGGTTACCTATCCTAAACCCGGTCTCACACACACAACATGAGACCGGCAAAAGGGAAAACCTATCAAGATTATACCTTTGCCTTGAGCATTCCACTTGATCTCGATGTAGACGGTCTTTCCCTTCTCAAGATGGAACGCCTTTCTTAATTCCTCATCATTGACCTCGCATATTGAGCTTGCCCAACATATCTTCTTTGCATTTCATCGACCTTGAAGCCAACACATGCTCCAAGCGATGCCAATGGACAAATCCTACAAGTATAACTTAATACACACATTAGTCCATAAAGATTGTCATTAATTACCAAAACCACACATGAGGGCCTCACATGTTCTTTCAATCTCCCCCATTTTGGTAATTGATGACAATACGTTTAAGAGGGTTTATATAAGGAATATTAATGAATAAAATGGTAATACCAATATCAAATACTACAAAAGTATGTGATATTGGTACCATCACCATATATAGAGCAAACTCCCCCACAATCTATGCATGTGTGATGAACTTGAATTTCATTGCATATATTGCCAATCATTATCATTGGTGGAGTTTCCTCTCTATATATAACACATGCTAAGCAACAATAGAGATGCAAGAGCATGAAAGGAAAATGCTTAAGAACAAACTCAATGCATCAACCAACTTCCCTTAAACCCTCTAAAACTTCTCCCCCATTGGCATCGATTTACGAAATGGGTGGCAAGTTCTAGAAGGCAAATATAGTGATAATTCCTCCAAAGTTGTGCCTTCGGACATATCCAATGATGAATACTTGCGAGGGAGTAGAACTATATCGAGGACCCGAAGATTGCCAAAGGAATAAAAAAAAATGACGCGTCACAAATGACGCAAGCAATCACAAGATCCGACAAACCAATTTGAAAACAACAAGTGAGTCCAAATGGAAACAACAAGAAATTATTGTAGGGTTCGCAGCATAGAAAACAAAAAATTTCCTACGACGGAAACAACTATGTACCAAGATATATCTACTAGATACAAACAACGGGCGGATGTATATCCGTAGGGAACATACCCTTGAAGACAGACAAAGCTTAACGACAAAGCGGGCCCAGCTAGCGAGCGCGCGGGACGCGAGGCGATAGACCTGGCGGCAGCAGCGGCCGCGCAGGAGGCGAGCGAGGCGCGCGCGGGATTAGCGACGTGGGTGCAGCGGAGAGAAGTGAGTGGGGCGAGAAAGGGAACGCGCGGGCGAGCTGGATCTGAGGAAAAATGTTCCTGGGCCGGCCGGTACTACCGGCCCACCCGGGCGGTGCTACCGGGCCGGCCGGTAGTACCGGATTAAGGTACTACACGAGGCAGAGAGAAATTGGGAAACTCCCATGGGCGGCCTGTAGTACCGGCCCGCCTGGGCGGTACTACCGCTCGGCCCAGAAAACATATCTTTTCTTTTTAATTAGAGAGGGACAAATTCAAACCGCAATAACTTTTGATTGGAAGCTCCGATTGACCCGATTCCAATTGCGTTGGATAGAGGACGACAAGGGCTTCCCAATAAAAGGTGGAAATATTGGTTATCACCAAGTGAGAAAGTATCAAGTACAATAATGTGAGATACCTCACTTGGTGAGAAACCGAAAAGCCGCATAAATCAAAATCGCAACAAGATGTAAACGGAAGATCCGATTTTGATGAACAAGAGCTTTTTATGGAGATTACCACAAGCTCTAAATCCTCACATGGATAAGACCAAATAGCAACCAAATATGATGATGCAGGTATGCAAAGGTTTGAGATCTCTCCGAACGATGTGACCGAATTACTCATACGAGAGCCCCTCTTGATAGTACGGTTACCTATCCTAAACCCGGTCTCACACACACAACGTGAGACCGGCAAAAGGGAAAACCTATCAAGATTATACCTTTGCCTTGAGCATTCCACTTGATCTCGATGTAGACGGTCTTTCCCTTCTCAAGATGGAACGCCTTTCTTAATTCCTCATCATTGACCTCGCATATTGAGCTTGCACAACATATCTTCTTTGCATTTCATCGACCTTGAAGCCAACACATGCTCCAAGCGATGCCAATGGACAAATCCTACAAGTATAACTTAATACACACATTAGTCCATAAAGATTGTCATTAATTACCAAAACCACACATGAGGGCCTCACATGTTCTTTCAATCTCCCCCATTTTGGTAATTGATGACAATACGTTTAAGAGGGTTTATATAAGGAATATTAATGAATAAAATGGTAATACCAATATCAAATACTACAAAAGTATGTGATATTGGTACCATCACCATATATAGAGCAAACTCCCCCACAATCTATGCATGTGTGATGAACTTGAATTTCATTGCATATATTGCCAATCATTATCATTGGTGGAGTTTCCTCTCTATATATAACACATGCTAAGCAACAATAGAGATGCAAGAGCATGAAAGGAAAATGCTTAAGAACAAACTCAATGCATCAACCAACTTCCCTTAAACCCTCTAAAACTTCTCCCCCATTGGCATCGATTTACGAAATGGGTGGCAAGTTCTAGAAGGCAAATATAGTGATAATTCCTCCAAAGTTGTGCCTTCGGACATATCCAATGATGAATACTTGCGAGGGAGTAGAACTATATCGAGGACCCGAAGATTGCCAAAGGAATAAAATAAAATGACGCGTCACAAATGACGCAAGCAATCACAAGATCCGACAAACCAATTTGAAAACAACAAGTGAGTCCAAATGGAAACAACAAGAAATTATTGTAGGGTTCGCAGCATAGAAAACAAAAAATTTCCTACGACGGAAACAACTATGTACCAAGATATATCTACTAGATACAAACAACGGGCGGATGTATATCCGTAGGGAACATACCCTTGAAGACCGACAAAGCTTAACGACAAAGCGGGCCCAGCTAGCGAGCGCGCGGGACGCGAGGCGATAGACCTGGCGGCAGCAGCGGCCGCGCAGGAGGCGAGCGAGGCGCGCGCGGGATTAGCGACGCGGGTGCAGCGGAGAGAAGTGAGTGGGGCGAGAAAGGGAACGCGCGGGCGAGCTGGATCTGAGGAAAAATGTTCCTGGGCCGGCCGGTACTACCGGCCCACCCGGGCGGTGCTACCGGGCCGGCCGGTAGTACCGGATTAAGGTACTACACGAGGCAGAGAGAAATTGGGAAACTCCCATGGGCGGCCTGTAGTACCGGCCCGCCTGGGCGGTACTACCGCTCGGCCCAGAAAACATATCTTTTCTTTTTAATTAGAGAGGGACAAATTCAAACCGCAATAACTTTTGATTGTAAGCTCCGATTGACCCGATTCCAATTGCGTTGGATAGAGGACGACAAGGGCTTCCCAATAAAAGGTGGAAATATTGGTTATCACCAAGTGAGAAAGTATCAAGTACAATAATGTGAGATACCTCACTTGGTGAGAAACCGAAAAGCCGCATAAATCAAAATCGCAACAAGATGTAAACGGAAGATCCGATTTTGGTGAACACGAGCTTTTTATGGAGATTACCACAAGCTCTAAATCCTCACATGGATAAGACCAAATAGCAACCAAATATGATGATGCAGGTATGCAAAGGTTTGAGATCTCTCCGAACGATGTGACCGAATTACTCATACGAGAGCCCCTCTTGATAGTACGGTTATCTATCCTAAACCCGGTCTCACACACACAACGTGAGACCGGCAAAAGGGAAAACCTATCAAGATTATACCTTTTCCTTGAGCATTCCACTTGATCTCGATGTAGACGGTCTTTCCCTTCTCAAGATGGAACGCCTTTCTTAATTCCTCATCATTGACCTCGCATATTGAGCTTGCCCAACATATCTTCTTTGCATTTCATCGACCTTGAAGCCAACACATGCTCCAAGCGATGCCAATGGACAAATCCTACAAGTATAACTTAATACACACATTAGTCCATAAAGATTGTCATTAATTACCAAAACCACACATGAGGGCCTCACATGTTCTTTCAATCTCCCCCATTTTGGTAATTGATGACAATACGTTTAAGAGGGTTTATATAAGGAATATTAATGAATAAAATGGTAATACCAATATCAAATACTACAAAAGTATGTGATATTGGTACCATCACCATATATAGAGCAAACTCCCCCACAATCTATGCATGTGTGATGAACTTGAATTTCATTGCATATATTGCCAATCATTATCATTGGTGGAGTTTCCTCTCTATATATAACACATGCTAAGCAACAATAGAGATGCAAGAGCATGAAAGGAAAATGCTTAAGAACAAACTCAATGCATCAACCAACTTCCCTTAAACCCTCTAAAACTTCTCCCCCATTGGCATCGATTTACGAAATGGGTGGCAAGTTCTAGAAGGCAAATATAGTGATAATTCCTCCAAAGTTGTGCCTTCGGACATATCCAATGATGAATACTTGCGAGGGAGTAGAACTATATCGAGGACCCGAAGATTGCCAAAGGAATAAAAAAAAATGACGCGTCACAAATGACGCAAGCAATCACAAGATCCGACAAACCAATTTGAAAACAACAAGTGAGTCCAAATGGAAACAACAAGAAATTATTGTAGGGTTCGCAGCATAGAAAACAAAAAATTTCCTACGACGGAAACAACTATGTACCAAGATATATCTACTAGATACAAACAACGGGCGGATGTATATCCGTAGGGAACATACCCTTGAAGACAGACAAAGCTTAACGACAAAGCGGGCCCAGCTAGCGAGCGCGCGGGACGCGAGGCGATAGACCTGGCGGCAGCAGCGGCCGCGCAGGAGGCGAGCGAGGCGCGCGCGGGATTAGCGACGTGGGTGCAGCGGAGAGAAGTGAGTGGGGCGAGAAAGGGAACGCGCGGGCGAGCTGGATCTGAGGAAAAATGTTCCTGGGCCGGCCGGTACTACCGGCCCACCCGGGCGGTGCTACCGGGCCGGCCGGTAGTACCGGATTAAGGTACTACACGAGGCAGAGAGAAATTGGGAAACTCCCATGGGCGGCCTGTAGTACCGGCCCGCCTGGGCGGTACTACCGCTCGGCCCAGAAAACATATCTTTTCTTTTTAATTAGAGAGGGACAAATTCAAACCGCAATAACTTTTGATTGGAAGCTCCGATTGACCCGATTCCAATTGCGTTGGATAGAGGACGACAAGGGCTTCCCAATAAAAGGTGGAAATATTGGTTATCACCAAGTGAGAAAGTATCAAGTACAATAATGTGAGATACCTCACTTGGTGAGAAACCGAAAAGCCGCATAAATCAAAATCGCAACAAGATGTAAACGGAAGATCCGATTTTGATGAACAAGAGCTTTTTATGGAGATTACCACAAGCTCTAAATCCTCACATGGATAAGACCAAATAGCAACCAAATATGATGATGCAGGTATGCAAAGGTTTGAGATCTCTCCGAACGATGTGACCGAATTACTCATACGAGAGCCCCTCTTGATAGTACGGTTACCTATCCTAAACCCGGTCTCACACACACAACATGAGACCGGCAAAAGGGAAAACCTATCAAGATTATACCTTTGCCTTGAGCATTCCACTTGATCTCGATGTAGACGGTCTTTCCCTTCTCAAGATGGAACGCCTTTCTTAATTCCTCATCATTGACCTCGCATATTGAGCTTGCCCAACATATCTTCTTTGCATTTCATCGACCTTGAAGCCAACACATGCTCCAAGCGATGCCAATGGACAAATCCTACAAGTATAACTTAATACACACATTAGTCCATAAAGATTGTCATTAATTACCAAAACCACACATGAGGGCCTCACATGTTCTTTCAATCTCCCCCATTTTGGTAATTGATGACAATACGTTTAAGAGGGTTTATATAAGGAATATTAATGAATAAAATGGTAATACCAATATCAAATACTACAAAAGTATGTGATATTGGTACCATCACCATATATAGAGCAAACTCCCCCACAATCTATGCATGTGTGATGAACTTGAATTTCATTGCATATATTGCCAATCATTATCATTGGTGGAGTTTCCTCTCTATATATAACACATGCTAAGCAACAATAGAGATGCAAGAGCATGAAAGGAAAATGCTTAAGAACAAACTCAATGCATCAACCAACTTCCCTTAAACCCTCTAAAACTTCTCCCCCATTGGCATCGATTTACGAAATGGGTGGCAAGTTCTAGAAGGCAAATATAGTGATAATTCCTCCAAAGTTGTGCCTTCGGACATATCCAATGATGAATACTTGCGAGGGAGTAGAACTATATCGAGGACCCGAAGATTGCCAAAGGAATAAAAAAAAATGACGCGTCACAAATGACGCAAGCAATCACAAGATCCGACAAACCAATTTGAAAACAACAAGTGAGTCCAAATGGAAACAACAAGAAATTATTGTAGGGTTCGCAGCATAGAAAACAAAAAATTTCCTACGACGGAAACAACTATGTACCAAGATATATCTACTAGATACAAACAACGGGCGGATGTATATCCGTAGGGAACATACCCTTGAAGACAGACAAAGCTTAACGACAAAGCGGGCCCAGCTAGCGAGCGCGCGGGACGCGAGGCGATAGACCTGGCGGCAGCAGCGGCCGCGCAGGAGGCGAGCGAGGCGCGCGCGGGATTAGCGACGTGGGTGCAGCGGAGAGAAGTGAGTGGGGCGAGAAAGGGAACGCGCGGGCGAGCTGGATCTGAGGAAAAATGTTCCTGGGCCGGCCGGTACTACCGGCCCACCCGGGCGGTGCTACCGGGCCGGCCGGTAGTACCGGATTAAGGTACTACACGAGGCAGAGAGAAATTGGGAAACTCCCATGGGCGGCCTGTAGTACCGGCCCGCCTGGGCGGTACTACCGCTCGGCCCAGAAAACATATCTTTTCTTTTTAATTAGAGAGGGACAAATTCAAACCGCAATAACTTTTGATTGGAAGCTCCGATTGACCCGATTCCAATTGCGTTGGATAGAGGACGACAAGGGCTTCCCAATAAAAGGTGGAAATATTGGTTATCACCAAGTGAGAAAGTATCAAGTACAATAATGTGAGATACCTCACTTGGTGAGAAACCGAAAAGCCGCATAAATCAAAATCGCAACAAGATGTAAACGGAAGATCCGATTTTGATGAACAAGAGCTTTTTATGGAGATTACCACAAGCTCTAAATCCTCACATGGATAAGACCAAATAGCAACCAAATATGATGATGCAGGTATGCAAAGGTTTGAGATCTCTCCGAACGATGTGACCGAATTACTCATACGAGAGCCCCTCTTGATAGTACGGTTACCTATCCTAAACCCGGTCTCACACACACAACATGAGACCGGCAAAAGGGAAAACCTATCAAGATTATACCTTTGCCTTGAGCATTCCACTTGATCTCGATGTAGACGGTCTTTCCCTTCTCAAGATGGAACGCCTTTCTTAATTCCTCATCATTGACCTCGCATATTGAGCTTGCCCAACATATCTTCTTTGCATTTCATCGACCTTGAAGCCAACACATGCTCCAAGCGATGCCAATGGACAAATCCTACAAGTATAACTTAATACACACATTAGTCCATAAAGATTGTCATTAATTACCAAAACCACACATGAGGGCCTCACATGTTCTTTCAATCTCCCCCATTTTGGTAATTGATGACAATACGTTTAAGAGGGTTTATATAAGGAATATTAATGAATAAAATGGTAATACCAATATCAAATACTACAAAAGTATGTGATATTGGTACCATCACCATATATAGAGCAAACTCCCCCACAATCTATGCATGTGTGATGAACTTGAATTTCATTGCATATATTGCCAATCATTATCATTGGTGGAGTTTCCTCTCTATATATAACACATGCTAAGCAACAATAGAGATGCAAGAGCATGAAAGGAAAATGCTTAAGAACAAACTCAATGCATCAACCAACTTCCCTTAAACCCTCTAAAACTTCTCCCCCATTGGCATCGATTTACGAAATGGGTGGCAAGTTCTAGAAGGCAAATATAGTGATAATTCCTCCAAAGTTGTGCCTTCGGACATATCCAATGATGAATACTTGCGAGGGAGTAGAACTATATCGAGGACCCGAAGATTGCCAAAGGAATAAAAAAAAATGACGCGTCACAAATGACGCAAGCAATCACAAGATCCGACAAACCAATTTGAAAACAACAAGTGAGTCCAAATGGAAACAACAAGAAATTATTGTAGGGTTCGCAGCATAGAAAACAAAAAATTTCCTACGACGGAAACAACTATGTACCAAGATATATCTACTAGATACAAACAACGGGCGGATGTATATCCGTAGGGAACATACCCTTGAAGACAGACAAAGCTTAACGACAAAGCGGGCCCAGCTAGCGAGCGCGCGGGACGCGAGGCGATAGACCTGGCGGCAGCAGCGGCCGCGCAGGAGGCGAGCGAGGCGCGCGCGGGATTAGCGACGTGGGTGCAGCGGAGAGAAGTGAGTGGGGCGAGAAAGGGAACGCGCGGGCGAGCTGGATCTGAGGAAAAATGTTCCTGGGCCGGCCGGTACTACCGGCCCACCCGGGCGGTGCTACCGGGCCGGCCGGTAGTACCGGATTAAGGTACTACACGAGGCAGAGAGAAATTGGGAAACTCCCATGGGCGGCCTGTAGTACCGGCCCGCCTGGGCGGTACTACCGCTCGGCCCAGAAAACATATCTTTTCTTTTTAATTAGAGAGGGACAAATTCAAACCGCAATAACTTTTGATTGGAAGCTCCGATTGACCCGATTCCAATTGCGTTGGATAGAGGACGACAAGGGCTTCCCAATAAAAGGTGGAAATATTGGTTATCACCAAGTGAGAAAGTATCAAGTACAATAATGTGAGATACCTCACTTGGTGAGAAACCGAAAAGCCGCATAAATCAAAATCGCAACAAGATGTAAACGGAAGATCCGATTTTGATGAACAAGAGCTTTTTATGGAGATTACCACAAGCTCTAAATCCTCACATGGATAAGACGATTACCACAAGCTCTAAATCCTCACATGGATAAGAGCAAATAGCAACCAAATATGATGATGCAGGTATGCAAAGGTTTGAGATCTCTCCGAACGATGTGACCGAATTACTCATACGAGAGCCCCTCTTGATAGTACGGTTACCTATCCTAAACCCGGTCTCACACACACAACGTGAGACCGGCAAAAGGGAAAACCTATCAAGATTATACCTTTGCCTTGAGCATTCCACTTGATCTCGATGTAGACGGTCTTTCCCTTCTCAAGATGGAACGCCTTTCTTAATTCCTCATCATTGACCTCGCATATTGAGCTTGCACAACATATCTTCTTTGCATTTCATCGACCTTGAAGCCAACACATGCTCCAAGCGATGCCAATGGACAAATCCTACAAGTATAACTTAATACACACATTAGTCCATAAAGATTGTCATTAATTACCAAAACCACACATGAGGGCCTCACATGTTCTTTCAATCTCCCCCATTTTGGTAATTGATGACAATACCTTTAAGAGGGTTTATATAAGGAATATTAATGAATAAAATGGTAATACCAATATCAAATACTACAAAAGTATGTGATATTGGTACCATCACCATATATAGAGCAAACTCCCCCACAATCTATGCATGTGTGATGAACTTGAATTTCATTGCATATATTGCCAATCATTATCATTGGTGGAGTTTCCTCTCTATATATAACACATGCTAAGCAACAATAGAGATGCAAGAGCATGAAAGGAAAATGCTTAAGAACAAACTCAATGCATCAACCAACTTCCCTTAAACCCTCTAAAACTTCTCCCCCATTGGCATCGATTTACGAAATGGGTGGCAAGTTCTAGAAGGCAAATATAGTGATAATTCCTCCAAAGTTGTGCCTTCGGACATATCCAATGATGAATACTTGCGAGGGAGTAGAACTATATCGAGGACCCGAAGATTGCCAAAGGAATAAAATAAAATGACGCGTCACAAATGACGCAAGCAATCACAAGATCCGACAAACCAATTTGAAAACAACAAGTGAGTCCAAATGGAAACAACAAGAAATTATTGTAGGGTTCGCAGCATAGAAAACAAAAAATTTCCTACGACGGAAACAACTATGTACCAAGATATATCTACTAGATACAAACAACGGGCGGATGTATATCCGTAGGGAACATACCCTTGAAGACCGACAAAGCTTAACGACAAAGCGGGCCCAGCTAGCGAGCGCGCGGGACGCGAGGCGATAGACCTGGCGGCAGCAGCGGCCGCGCAGGAGGCGAGCGAGGCGCGCGCGGGATTAGCGACGCGGGTGCAGCGGAGAGAAGTGAGTGGGGCGAGAAAGGGAACGCGCGGGCGAGCTGGATCTGAGGAAAAATGTTCCTGGGCCGGCCGGTACTACCGGCCCACCCGGGCGGTGCTACCGGGCCGGCCGGTAGTACCGGATTAAGGTACTACACGAGGCAGAGAGAAATTGGGAAACTCCCATGGGCGGCCTGTAGTACCGGCCCGCCTGGGCGGTACTACCGCTCGGCCCAGAAAACATATCTTTTCTTTTTAATTAGAGAGGGACAAATTCAAACCGCAATAACTTTTGATTGGAAGCTCCGATTGACCCGATTCCAATTGCGTTGGATAGAGGACGACAAGGGCTTCCCAATAAAAGGTGGAAATATTGGTTATCACCAAGTGAGAAAGTATCAAGTACAATAATGTGAGATACCTCACTTGGTGAGAAACCGAAAAGCCGCATAAATCAAAATCGCAACAAGATGTAAACGGAAGATCCGATTTTGATGAACAAGAGCTTTTTATGGAGATTACCACAAGCTCTAAATCCTCACATCGATAAGACGATTACCACAAGCTCTAAATCCTCACATGGATAAGAGCAAATAGCAACCAAATATGATGATGCAGGTATGCAAAGGTTTGAGATCTCTCCGAACGATGTGACCGAATTACTCATACGAGAGCCCCTCTTGATAGTACGGTTACCTATCCTAAACCCGGTCTCACACACACAACGTGAGACCGGCAAAAGGGAAAACCTATCAAGATTATACCTTTGCCTTGAGCATTCCACTTGATCTCGATGTAGACGGTCTTTCCCTTCTCAAGATGGAACGCCTTTCTTAATTCCTCATCATTGACCTCGCATATTGAGCTTGCACAACATATCTTCTTTGCATTTCATCGACCTTGAAGCCAACACATGCTCCAAGCGATGCCAATGGACAAATCCTACAAGTATAACTTAATACACACATTAGTCCATATATATTGTCATTAATTACCAAAACCACACATGAGGGCCTCACATGTTCTTTCAATCTCCCCCATTTTGGTAATTGATGACAATACCTTTAAGAGGGTTTATATAAGGAATATTAATGAATAAAATGGTAATACCAATATCAAATACTACAAAAGTATGTGATATTGGTACCATCACCATATATAGAGCAAACTCCCCCACAATCTATGCATGTGTGATGAACTTGAATTTCATTGCATATATTGCCAATCATTATCATTGGTGGAGTTTCCTCTCTATATATAACACATGCTAAGCAACAATAGAGATGCAAGAGCATGAAAGGAAAATGCTTAAGAACAAACTCAATGCATCAACCAACTTCCCTTAAACCCTCTAAAACTTCTCCCCCATTGGCATCGATTTACGAAATGGGTGGCAAGTTCTAGAAGGCAAATATAGTGATAATTCCTCCAAAGTTGTGCCTTCGGACATATCCAATGATGAATACTTGCGAGGGAGTAGAACTATATCGAGGACCCGAAGATTGCCAAAGGAATAAAATAAAATGACGCGTCACAAATGACGCAAGCAATCACAAGATCCGACAAACCAATTTGAAAACAACAAGTGAGTCCAAATGGAAACAACAAGAAATTATTGTAGGGTTCGCAGCATAGAAAACAAAAAATTTCCTACGACGGAAACAACTATGTACCAAGATATATCTACTAGATACAAACAACGGGCGGATGTATATCCGTAGGGAACATACCCTTGAAGACCGACAAAGCTTAACGACAAAGCGGGCCCAGCTAGTGAGCGCGCGGGACGCGAGGCGATAGACCTGGCGGCAGCAGCGGCCGCGCAGGAGGCGAGCGAGGCGCGCGCGGGATTAGCGACGCGGGTGCAGCGGAGAGAAGTGAGTGGGGCGAGAAAGGGAACGCGCGGGCGAGCTGGATCTAAGGAAAAATGTTCCTGGGCCGGCCGGTACTACCGGCCCACCCGGGCGGTGCTACCGGGCCGGCCGGTAGTACCGGATTAAGGTACTACACGAGGCAGAGAGAAATTGGGAAACTCCCATGGGCGGCCTGTAGTACCGGCCCGCCTGGGCGGTACTACCGCTCGGCCCAGAAAACATATCTTTTCTTTTTAATTAGAGAGGGACAAATTCAAACCGCAATAACTTTTGATTGGAAGCTCCGATTGACCCGATTCCAATTGCGTTGGATAGAGGACGACAAGGGCTTCCCAATAAAAGGTGGAAATATTGGTTATCACCAAGTGAGAAAGTATCAAGTACAATAATGTGAGATACCTCACTTGGTGAGAAACCGAAAAGCCGCATAAATCAAAATCGCAACAAGATGTAAACGGAAGATCCGATTTTGATGAACAAGAGCTTTTTATGGAGATTACCACAAGCTCTAAATCCTCACATCGATAAGACGATTACCACAAGCTCTAAATCCTCACATGGATAAGAGCAAATAGCAACCAAATATGATGATGCAGGTATGCAAAGGTTTGAGATCTCTCCGAACGATGTGACCGAATTACTCATACGAGAGCCCCTCTTGATAGTACGGTTACCTATCCTAAACCCGGTCTCACACACACAACGTGAGACCGGCAAAAGGGAAAACCTATCAAGATTATACCTTTGCCTTGAGCATTCCACTTGATCTCGATGTAGACGGTCTTTCCCTTCTCAAGATGGAACGCCTTTCTTAATTCCTCATCATTGACCTCGCATATTGAGCTTGCACAACATATCTTCTTTGCATTTCATCGACCTTGAAGCCAACACATGCTCCAAGCGATGCCAATGGACAAATCCTACAAGTATAACTTAATACACACATTAGTCCATAAAGATTGTCATTAATTACCAAAACCACACATGAGGGCCTCACATGTTCTTTCAATCTCCCCCATTTTGGTAATTGATGACAATACCTTTAAGAGGGTTTATATAAGGAATATTAATGAATAAAATGGTAATACCAATATCAAATACTACAAAAGTATGTGATATTGGTACCATCACCATATATAGAGCAAACTCCCCCACAATCTATGCATGTGTGATGAACTTGAATTTCATTGCATATATTGCCAATCATTATCATTGGTGGAGTTTCCTCTCTATATATAACACATGCTAAGCAACAATAGAGATGCAAGAGCATGAAAGGAAAATGCTTAAGAACAAACTCAATGCATCAACCAACTTCCCTTAAACCCTCTAAAACTTCTCCCCCATTGGCATCGATTTACGAAATGGGTGGCAAGTTCTAGAAGGCAAATATAGTGATAATTCCTCCAAAGTTGTGCCTTCGGACATATCCAATGATGAATACTTGCGAGGGAGTAGAACTATATCGAGGACCCGAAGATTGCCAAAGGAATAAAATAAAATGACGCGTCACAAATGACGCAAGCAATCACAAGATCCGACAAACCAATTTGAAAACAACAAGTGAGTCCAAATGGAAACAACAAGAAATTATTGTAGGGTTCGCAGCATAGAAAACAAAAAATTTCCTACGACGGAAACAACTATGTACCAAGATATATCTACTAGATACAAACAACGGGCGGATGTATATCCGTAGGGAACATACCCTTGAAGACCGACAAAGCTTAACGACAAAGCGGGCCCAGCTAGTGAGCGCGCGGGACGCGAGGCGATAGACCTGGCGGCAGCAGCGGCCGCGCAGGAGGCGAGCGAGGCGCGCGCGGGATTAGCGACGCGGGTGCAGCGGAGAGAAGTGAGTGGGGCGAGAAAGGGAACGCGCGGGCGAGCTGGATCTAAGGAAAAATGTTCCTGGGCCGGCCGGTACTACCGGCCCACCCGGGCGGTGCTACCGGGCCGGCCGGTAGTACCGGATTAAGGTACTACACGAGGCAGAGAGAAATTGGGAAACTCCCATGGGCGGCCTGTAGTACCGGCCCGCCTGGGCGGTACTACCGCTCGGCCCAGAAAACATATCTTTTCTTTTTAATTAGAGAGGGACAAATTCAAACCGCAATAACTTTTGATTGGAAGCTCCGATTGACCCGATTCCAATTGCGTTGGATAGAGGACGACAAGGGCTTCCCAATAAAAGGTGGAAATATTGGTTATCACCAAGTGAGAAAGTATCAAGTACAATAATGTGAGATACCTCACTTGGTGAGAAACCGAAAAGCCGCATAAATCAAAATCGCAACAAGATGTAAACGGAAGATCCGATTTTGATGAACAAGAGCTTTTTATGGAGATTACCACAAGCTCTAAATCCTCACATCGATAAGACGATTACCACAAGCTCTAAATCCTCACATGGATAAGAGCAAATAGCAACCAAATATGATGATGCAGGTATGCAAAGGTTTGAGATCTCTCCGAACGATGTGACCGAATTACTCATACGAGAGCCCCTCTTGATAGTACGGTTACCTATCCTAAACCCGGTCTCACACACACAACGTGAGACCGGCAAAAGGGAAAACCTATCAAGATTATACCTTTGCCTTGAGCATTCCACTTGATCTCGATGTAGACGGTCTTTCCCTTCTCAAGATGGAACGCCTTTCTTAATTCCTCATCATTGACCTCGCATATTGAGCTTGCACAACATATCTTCTTTGCATTTCATCGACCTTGAAGCCAACACATGCTCCAAGCGATGCCAATGGACAAATCCTACAAGTATAACTTAATACACACATTAGTCCATAAAGATTGTCATTAATTACCAAAACCACACATGAGGGCCTCACATGTTCTTTCAATCTCCCCCATTTTGGTAATTGATGACAATACCTTTAAGAGGGTTTATATAAGGAATATTAATGAATAAAATGGTAATACCAATATCAAATACTACAAAAGTATGTGATATTGGTACCATCACCATATATAGAGCAAACTCCCCCACAATCTATGCATGTGTGATGAACTTGAATTTCATTGCATATATTGCCAATCATTATCATTGGTGGAGTTTCCTCTCTATATATAACACATGCTAAGCAACAATAGAGATGCAAGAGCATGAAAGGAAAATGCTTAAGAACAAACTCAATGCATCAACCAACTTCCCTTAAACCCTCTAAAACTTCTCCCCCATTGGCATCGATTTACGAAATGGGTGGCAAGTTCTAGAAGGCAAATATAGTGATAATTCCTCCAAAGTTGTGCCTTCGGACATATCCAATGATGAATACTTGCGAGGGAGTAGAACTATATCGAGGACCCGAAGATTGCCAAAGGAATAAAATAAAATGACGCGTCACAAATGACGCAAGCAATCACAAGATCCGACAAACCAATTTGAAAACAACAAGTGAGTCCAAATGGAAACAACAAGAAATTATTGTAGGGTTCGCAGCATAGAAAACAAAAAATTTCCTACGACGGAAACAACTATGTACCAAGATATATCTACTAGATACAAACAACGGGCGGATGTATATCCGTAGGGAACATACCCTTGAAGACCGACAAAGCTTAACGACAAAGCGGGCCCAGCTAGTGAGCGCGCGGGACGCGAGGCGATAGACCTGGCGGCAGCAGCGGCCGCGCAGGAGGCGAGCGAGGCGCGCGCGGGATTAGCGACGCGGGTGCAGCGGAGAGAAGTGAGTGGGGCGAGAAAGGGAACGCGCGGGCGAGCTGGATCTAAGGAAAAATGTTCCTGGGCCGGCCGGTACTACCGGCCCACCCGGGCGGTGCTACCGGGCCGGCCGGTAGTACCGGATTAAGGTACTACACGAGGCAGAGAGAAATTGGGAAACTCCCATGGGCGGCCTGTAGTACCGGCCCGCCTGGGCGGTACTACCGCTCGGCCCAGAAAACATATCTTTTCTTTTTAATTAGAGAGGGACAAATTCAAACCGCAATAACTTTTGATTGGAAGCTCCGATTGACCCGATTCCAATTGCGTTGGATAGAGGACGACAAGGGCTTCCCAATAAAAGGTGGAAATATTGGTTATCACCAAGTGAGAAAGTATCAAGTACAATAATGTGAGATACCTCACTTGGTGAGAAACCGAAAAGCCGCATAAATCAAAATCGCAACAAGATGTAAACGGAAGATCCGATTTTGATGAACAAGAGCTTTTTATGGAGATTACCACAAGCTCTAAATCCTCACATCGATAAGACGATTACCACAAGCTCTAAATCCTCACATGGATAAGAGCAAATAGCAACCAAATATGATGATGCAGGTATGCAAAGGTTTGAGATCTCTCCGAACGATGTGACCGAATTACTCATACGAGAGCCCCTCTTGATAGTACGGTTACCTATCCTAAACCCGGTCTCACACACACAACGTGAGACCGGCAAAAGGGAAAACCTATCAAGATTATACCTTTGCCTTGAGCATTCCACTTGATCTCGATGTAGACGGTCTTTCCCTTCTCAAGATGGAACGCCTTTCTTAATTCCTCATCATTGACCTCGCATATTGAGCTTGCACAACATATCTTCTTTGCATTTCATCGACCTTGAAGCCAACACATGCTCCAAGCGATGCCAATGGACAAATCCTACAAGTATAACTTAATACACACATTAGTCCATAAAGATTGTCATTAATTACCAAAACCACACATGAGGGCCTCACATGTTCTTTCAATCTCCCCCATTTTGGTAATTGATGACAATACCTTTAAGAGGGTTTATATAAGGAATATTAATGAATAAAATGGTAATACCAATATCAAATACTACAAAAGTATGTGATATTGGTACCATCACCATATATAGAGCAAACTCCCCCACAATCTATGCATGTGTGATGAACTTGAATTTCATTGCATATATTGCCAATCATTATCATTGGTGGAGTTTCCTCTCTATATATAACACATGCTAAGCAACAATAGAGATGCAAGAGCATGAAAGGAAAATGCTTAAGAACAAACTCAATGCATCAACCAACTTCCCTTAAACCCTCTAAAACTTCTCCCCCATTGGCATCGATTTACGAAATGGGTGGCAAGTTCTAGAAGGCAAATATAGTGATAATTCCTCCAAAGTTGTGCCTTCGGACATATCCAATGATGAATACTTGCGAGGGAGTAGAACTATATCGAGGACCCGAAGATTGCCAAAGGAATAAAATAAAATGACGCGTCACAAATGACGCAAGCAATCACAAGATCCGACAAACCAATTTGAAAACAACAAGTGAGTCCAAATGGAAACAACAAGAAATTATTGTAGGGTTCGCAGCATAGAAAACAAAAAATTTCCTACGACGGAAACAACTATGTACCAAGATATATCTACTAGATACAAACAACGGGCGGATGTATATCCGTAGGGAACATACCCTTGAAGACCGACAAAGCTTAACGACAAAGCGGGCCCAGCTAGTGAGCGCGCGGGACGCGAGGCGATAGACCTGGCGGCAGCAGCGGCCGCGCAGGAGGCGAGCGAGGCGCGCGCGGGATTAGCGACGCGGGTGCAGCGGAGAGAAGTGAGTGGGGCGAGAAAGGGAACGCGCGGGCGAGCTGGATCTAAGGAAAAATGTTCCTGGGCCGGCCGGTACTACCGGCCCACCCGGGCGGTGCTACCGGGCCGGCCGGTAGTACCGGATTAAGGTACTACACGAGGCAGAGAGAAATTGGGAAACTCCCATGGGCGGCCTGTAGTACCGGCCCGCCTGGGCGGTACTACCGCTCGGCCCAGAAAACATATCTTTTCTTTTTAATTAGAGAGGGACAAATTCAAACCGCAATAACTTTTGATTGGAAGCTCCGATTGACCCGATTCCAATTGCGTTGGATAGAGGACGACAAGGGCTTCCCAATAAAAGGTGGAAATATTGGTTATCACCAAGTGAGAAAGTATCAAGTACAATAATGTGAGATACCTCACTTGGTGAGAAACCGAAAAGCCGCATAAATCAAAATCGCAACAAGATGTAAACGGAAGATCCGATTTTGATGAACAAGAGCTTTTTATGGAGATTACCACAAGCTCTAAATCCTCACATCGATAAGACGATTACCACAAGCTCTAAATCCTCACATGGATAAGAGCAAATAGCAACCAAATATGATGATGCAGGTATGCAAAGGTTTGAGATCTCTCCGAACGATGTGACCGAATTACTCATACGAGAGCCCCTCTTGATAGTACGGTTACCTATCCTAAACCCGGTCTCACACACACAACGTGAGACCGGCAAAAGGGAAAACCTATCAAGATTATACCTTTGCCTTGAGCATTCCACTTGATCTCGATGTAGACGGTCTTTCCCTTCTCAAGATGGAACACCTTTCTTAATTCCTCATCATTGACCTCGCATATTGAGCTTGCACAACATATCTTCTTTGCATTTCATCGACCTTGAAGCCAACACATGCTCCAAGCGATGCCAATGGACAAATCCTACAAGTATAACTTAATACACACATTAGTCCATAAAGATTGTCATTAATTACCAAAACCACACATGAGGGCCTCACATGTTCTTTCAATCTCCCCCATTTTGGTAATTGATGACAATACCTTTAAGAGGGTTTATATAAGGAATATTAATGAATAAAATGGTAATACCAATATCAAATACTACAAAAGTATGTGATATTGGTACCATCACCATATATAGAGCAAACTCCCCCACAATCTATGCATGTGTGATGAACTTGAATTTCATTGCATATATTGCCAATCATTATCATTGGTGGAGTTTCCTCTCTATATATAACACATGCTAAGCAACAATAGAGATGCAAGAGCATGAAAGGAAAATGCTTAAGAACAAACTCAATGCATCAACCAACTTCCCTTAAACCCTCTAAAACTTCTCCCCCATTGGCATCGATTTACGAAATGGGTGGCAAGTTCTAGAAGGCAAATATAGTGATAATTCCTCCAAAGTTGTGCCTTCGGACATATCCAATGATGAATACTTGCGAGGGAGTAGAACTATATCGAGGACCCGAAGATTGCCAAAGGAATAAAATAAAATGACGCGTCACAAATGACGCAAGCAATCACAAGATCCGACAAACCAATTTGAAAACAACAAGTGAGTCCAAATGGAAACAACAAGAAATTATTGTAGGGTTCGCAGCATAGAAAACAAAAAAATTCCTACGACGGAAACAACTATGTACCAAGATATATCTACTAGATACAAACAACGGGCGGATGTATATCCGTAGGGAACATACCCTTGAAGACCGACAAAGCTTAACGACAAAGCGGGCCCAGCGAGCGAGCGCGCGGGACGCGAGGCGATAGACCTGGCGGCAGCAGCGGCCGCGCAGGAGACGAGCGAGGCGCGCGCGGGATTAGCGACGCGGGTGCAGCGGAGAGAAGTGAGTGGGGCGAGAAAGGGAACGCGCGGGCGAGCTGGATCTGAGGAAAAATGTTCCTGGGCCGGCCGGTACTACCGGCCCACCCGGGCGGTGCTACCGGGCCGGCCGGTAGTACCGGATTAAGGTACTACACGAGGCAGAGAGAAATTGGGAAACTCCCATGGGCGGCCTGTAGTACCGGCCCGCCTGGGCGGTACTACCGCTCGGCCCAGAAAACATATCTTTTCTTTTTAATTAGAGAGGGACAAATTCAAACCGCAATAACTTTTGATTGGAAGCTCCGATTGACCCGATTCCAATTGCGTTGGATAGAGGACGACAAGGGCTTCCCAATAAAAGGTGGAAATATTGGTTATCACCAAGTGAGAAAGTATCAAGTACAATAATGTGAGATACCTCACTTGGTGAGAAACCGAAAAGCCGCATAAATCAAAATCGCAACAAGATGTAAACGGAAGATCCGATTTTGATGAACAAGAGCTTTTTATGGAGATTACCACAAGCTCTAAATCCTCACATGGATAAGACGATTACCACAAGCTCTAAATCCTCACATGGATAAGAGCAAATAGCAACCAAATATGATGATGCAGGTATGCAAAGGTTTGAGATCTCTCCGAACGATGTGACCGAATTACTCATACGAGAGCCCCTCTTGATAGTACGGTTACCTATCCTAAACCCGGTCTCACACACACAACGTGAGACCGGCAAAAGGGAAAACCTATCAAGATTATACCTTTGCCTTGAGCATTCCACTTGATCTCGATGTAGACGGTCTTTCCCTTCTCAAGATGGAACGCCTTTCTTAATTCCTCATCATTGACCTCGCATATTGAGCTTGCACAACATATCTTCTTTGCATTTCATCGACCTTGAAGCCAACACATGCTCCAAGCGATGCCAATGGACAAATCCTACAAGTATAACTTAATACACACATTAGTCCATAAATATTGTCATTAATTACCAAAACCACACATGAGGGCCTCACATGTTCTTTCAATCTCCCCCATTTTGGTAATTGATGACAATACCTTTAAGAGGGTTTATATAAGGAATATTAATGAATAAAATGGTAATACCAATATCAAATACTACAAAAGTATGTGATATTGGTACCATCACCATATATAGAGCAAACTCCCCCACAATCTATGCATGTGTGATGAACTTGAATTTCATTGCATATATTGCCAATCATTATCATTGGTGGAGTTTCCTCTCTATATATAACACATGCTAAGCAACAATAGAGATGCAAGAGCATGAAAGGAAAATGCTTAAGAACAAACTCAATGCATCAACCAACTTCCCTTAAACCCTCTAAAACTTCTCCCCCATTGGCATCGATTTACGAAATGGGTGGCAAGTTCTAGAAGGCAAATATAGTGATAATTCCTCCAAAGTTGTGCCTTCGGACATATCCAATGATGAATACTTGCGAGGGAGTAGAACTATATCGAGGACCCGAAGATTGCCAAAGGAATAAAATAAAATGACGCGTCACAAATGACGCAAGCAATCACAAGATCCGACAAACCAATTTGAAAACAACAAGTGAGTCCAAATGGAAACAACAAGAAATTATTGTAGGGTTCGCAGCATAGAAAACAAAAAATTTCCTACGACGGAAACAACTATGTACCAAGATATATCTACTAGATACAAACAACGGGCGGATGTATATCCGTAGGGAACATACCCTTGAAGACCGACAAAGCTTAACGACAAAGCGGGCCCAGCTAGTGAGCGCGCGGGACGCGAGGCGATAGACCTGGCGGCAGCAGCGGCCGCGCAGGAGGCGAGCGAGGCGCGCGCGGGATTAGCGACGCGGGTGCAGCGGAGAGAAGTGAGTGGGGCGAGAAAGGGAACGCGCGGGCGAGCTGGATCTAAGGAAAAATGTTCCTGGGCCGGCCGGTACTACCGGCCCACCCGGGCGGTGCTACCGGGCCGGCCGGTAGTACCGGATTAAGGTACTACACGAGGCAGAGAGAAATTGGGAAACTCCCATGGGCGGCCTGTAGTACCGGCCCGCCTGGGCGGTACTACCGCTCGGCCCAGAAAACATATCTTTTCTTTTTAATTAGAGAGGGACAAATTCAAACCGCAATAACTTTTGATTGGAAGCTCCGATTGACCCGATTCCAATTGCGTTGGATAGAGGACGACAAGGGCTTCCCAATAAAAGGTGGAAATATTGGTTATCACCAAGTGAGAAAGTATCAAGTACAATAATGTGAGATACCTCACTTGGTGAGAAACCGAAAAGCCGCATAAATCAAAATCGCAACAAGATGTAAACGGAAGATCCGATTTTGATGAACAAGAGCTTTTTATGGAGATTACCACAAGCTCTAAATCCTCACATCGATAAGACGATTACCACAAGCTCTAAATCCTCACATGGATAAGAGCAAATAGCAACCAAATATGATGATGCAGGTATGCAAAGGTTTGAGATCTCTCCGAACGATGTGACCGAATTACTCATACGAGAGCCCCTCTTGATAGTACGGTTACCTATCCTAAACCCGGTCTCACACACACAACGTGAGACCGGCAAAAGGGAAAACCTATCAAGATTATACCTTTGCCTTGAGCATTCCACTTGATCTCGATGTAGACGGTCTTTCCCTTCTCAAGATGGAACGCCTTTCTTAATTCCTCATCATTGACCTCGCATATTGAGCTTGCACAACATATCTTCTTTGCATTTCATCGACCTTGAAGCCAACACATGCTCCAAGCGATGCCAATGGACAAATCCTACAAGTATAACTTAATACACACATTAGTCCATAAATATTGTCATTAATTACCAAAACCACACATGAGGGCCTCACATGTTCTTTCAATCTCCCCCATTTTGGTAATTGATGACAATACCTTTAAGAGGGTTTATATAAGGAATATTAATGAATAAAATGGTAATACCAATATCAAATACTACAAAAGTATGTGATATTGGTACCATCACCATATATAGAGCAAACTCCCCCACAATCTATGCATGTGTGATGAACTTGAATTTCATTGCATATATTGCCAATCATTATCATTGGTGGAGTTTCCTCTCTATATATAACACATGCTAAGCAACAATAGAGATGCAAGAGCATGAAAGGAAAATGCTTAAGAACAAACTCAATGCATCAACCAACTTCCCTTAAACCCTCTAAAACTTCTCCCCCATTGGCATCGATTTACGAAATGGGTGGCAAGTTCTAGAAGGCAAATATAGTGATAATTCCTCCAAAGTTGTGCCTTCGGACATATCCAATGATGAATACTTGCGAGGGAGTAGAACTATATCGAGGACCCGAAGATTGCCAAAGGAATAAAATAAAATGACGCGTCACAAATGACGCAAGCAATCACAAGATCCGACAAACCAATTTGAAAACAACAAGTGAGTCCAAATGGAAACAACAAGAAATTATTGTAGGGTTCGCAGCATAGAAAACAAAAAATTTCCTACGACGGAAACAACTATGTACCAAGATATATCTACTAGATACAAACAACGGGCGGATGTATATCCGTAGGGAACATACCCTTGAAGACCGACAAAGCTTAACGACAAAGCGGGCCCAGCTAGCGAGCGCGCGGGACGCGAGGCGATAGACCTGGCGGCAGCAGCGGCCGCGCAGGAGGCGAGCGAGGCGCGCGCGGGATTAGCGACGCGGGTGCAGCGGAGAGAAGTGAGTGGGGCGAGAAAGGGAACGCGCGGGCGAGCTGGATCTAAGGAAAAATGTTCCTGGGCCGGCCGGTACTACCGGCCCACCCGGGCGGTGCTACCGGGCCGGCCGGTAGTACCGGATTAAGGTACTACACGAGGCAGAGAGAAATTGGGAAACTCCCATGGGCGGCCTGTAGTACCGGCCCGCCTGGGCGGTACTACCGCTCGGCCCAGAAAACATATCTTTTCTTTTTAATTAGAGAGGGACAAATTCAAACCGCAATAACTTTTGATTGGAAGCTCCGATTGACCCGATTCCAATTGCGTTGGATAGAGGACGACAAGGGCTTCCCAATAAAAGGTGGAAATATTGGTTATCACCAAGTGAGAAAGTATCAAGTACAATAATGTGAGATACCTCACTTGGTGAGAAACCGAAAAGCCGCATAAATCAAAATCGCAACAAGATGTAAACGGAAGATCCGATTTTGATGAACAAGAGCTTTTTATGGAGATTACCACAAGCTCTAAATCCTCACATCGATAAGACGATTACCACAAGCTCTAAATCCTCACATGGATAAGAGCAAATAGCAACCAAATATGATGATGCAGGTATGCAAAGGTTTGAGATCTCTCCGAACGATGTGACCGAATTACTCATACGAGAGCCCCTCTTGATAGTACGGTTACCTATCCTAAACCCGGTCTCACACACACAACGTGAGACCGGCAAAAGGGAAAACCTATCAAGATTATACCTTTGCCTTGAGCATTCCACTTGATCTCGATGTAGACGGTCTTTCCCTTCTCAAGATGGAACGCCTTTCTTAATTCCTCATCATTGACCTCGCATATTGAGCTTGCACAACATATCTTCTTTGCATTTCATCGACCTTGAAGCCAACACATGCTCCAAGCGATGCCAATGGACAAATCCTACAAGTATAACTTAATACACACATTAGTCCATAAATATTGTCATTAATTACCAAAACCACACATGAGGGCCTCACATGTTCTTTCAATCTCCCCCATTTTGGTAATTGATGACAATACCTTTAAGAGGGTTTATATAAGGAATATTAATGAATAAAATGGTAATACCAATATCAAATACTACAAAAGTATGTGATATTGGTACCATCACCATATATAGAGCAAACTCCCCCACAATCTATGCATGTGTGATGAACTTGAATTTCATTGCATATATTGCCAATCATTATCATTGGTGGAGTTTCCTCTCTATATATAACACATGCTAAGCAACAATAGAGATGCAAGAGCATGAAAGGAAAATGCTTAAGAACAAACTCAATGCATCAACCAACTTCCCTTAAACCCTCTAAAACTTCTCCCCCATTGGCATCGATTTACGAAATGGGTGGCAAGTTCTAGAAGGCAAATATAGTGATAATTCCTCCAAAGTTGTGCCTTCGGACATATCCAATGATGAATACTTGCGAGGGAGTAGAACTATATCGAGGACCCGAAGATTGCCAAAGGAATAAAATAAAATGACGCGTCACAAATGACGCAAGCAATCACAAGATCCGACAAACCAATTTGAAAACAACAAGTGAGTCCAAATGGAAACAACAAGAAATTATTGTAGGGTTCGCAGCATAGAAAACAAAAAATTTCCTACGACGGAAACAACTATGTACCAAGATATATCTACTAGATACAAACAACGGGCGGATGTATATCCGTAGGGAACATACCCTTGAAGACCGACAAAGCTTAACGACAAAGCGGGCCCAGCTAGCGAGCGCGCGGGACGCGAGGCGATAGACCTGGCGGCAGCAGCGGCCGCGCAGGAGGCGAGCGAGGCGCGCGCGGGATTAGCGACGCGGGTGCAGCGGAGAGAAGTGAGTGGGGCGAGAAAGGGAACGCGCGGGCGAGCTGGATCTAAGGAAAAATGTTCCTGGGCCGGCCGGTACTACCGGCCCACCCGGGCGGTGCTACCGGGCCGGCCGGTAGTACCGGATTAAGGTACTACACGAGGCAGAGAGAAATTGGGAAACTCCCATGGGCGGCCTGTAGTACCGGCCCGCCTGGGCGGTACTACCGCTCGGCCCAGAAAACATATCTTTTCTTTTTAATTAGAGAGGGACAAATTCAAACCGCAATAACTTTTGATTGGAAGCTCCGATTGACCCGATTCCAATTGCGTTGGATAGAGGACGACAAGGGCTTCCCAATAAAAGGTGGAAATATTGGTTATCACCAAGTGAGAAAGTATCAAGTACAATAATGTGAGATACCTCACTTGGTGAGAAACCGAAAAGCCGCATAAATCAAAATCGCAACAAGATGTAAACGGAAGATCCGATTTTGATGAACAAGAGCTTTTTATGGAGATTACCACAAGCTCTAAATCCTCACATCGATAAGACGATTACCACAAGCTCTAAATCCTCACATGGATAAGAGCAAATAGCAACCAAATATGATGATGCAGGTATGCAAAGGTTTGAGATCTCTCCGAACGATGTGACCGAATTACTCATACGAGAGCCCCTCTTGATAGTACGGTTACCTATCCTAAACCCGGTCTCACACACACAACGTGAGACCGGCAAAAGGGAAAACCTATCAAGATTATACCTTTGCCTTGAGCATTCCACTTGATCTCGATGTAGACGGTCTTTCCCTTCTCAAGATGGAACGCCTTTCTTAATTCCTCATCATTGACCTCGCATATTGAGCTTGCACAACATATCTTCTTTGCATTTCATCGACCTTGAAGCCAACACATGCTCCAAGCGATGCCAATGGACAAATCCTACAAGTATAACTTAATACACACATTAGTCCATATATATTGTCATTAATTACCAAAACCACACATGAGGGCCTCACATGTTCTTTCAATCTCCCCCATTTTGGTAATTGATGACAATACCTTTAAGAGGGTTTATATAAGGAATATTAATGAATAAAATGGTAATACCAATATCAAATACTACAAAAGTATGTGATATTGGTACCATCACCATATATAGAGCAAACTCCCCCACAATCTATGCATGTGTGATGAACTTGAATTTCATTGCATATATTGCCAATCATTATCATTGGTGGAGTTTCCTCTCTATATATAACACATGCTAAGCAACAATAGACATGCAAGAGCATGAAAGGAAAATGCTTAAGAACAAACTCAATGCATCAACCAACTTCCCTTAAACCCTCTAAAACTTCTCCCCCATTGGCATCGATTTACGAAATGGGTGGCAAGTTCTAGAAGGCAAATATAGTGATAATTCCTCCAAAGTTGTGCCTTCGGACATATCCAATGATGAATACTTGCGAGGGAGTAGAACTATATCGAGGACCCGAAGATTGCCAAAGGAATAAAATAAAATGACGCGTCACAAATGACGCAAGCAATCACAAGATCCGACAAACCAATTTGAAAACAACAAGTGAGTCCAAATGGAAACAACAAGAAATTATTGTAGGGTTCGCAGCATAGAAAACAAAAAATTTCCTACGACGGAAACAACTATGTACCAAGATATATCTACTAGATACAAACAACGGGCGGATGTATATCCGTAGGGAACATACCCTTGAAGACCGACAAAGCTTAACGACAAAGCGGGCCCAGCTAGCGAGCGCGCGGGACGCGAGGCGATAGACCTGGCGGCAGCAGCGGCCGCGCAGGAGGCGAGCGAGGCGCGCGCGGGATTAGCGACGCGGGTGCAGCGGAGAGAAGTGAGTGGGGCGAGAAAGGGAACGCGCGGGCGAGCTGGATCTGAGGAAAAATGTTCCTGGGCCGGCCGGTACTACCGGCCCACCCGGGCGGTGCTACCGGGCCGGCCGGTAGTACCGGATTAAGGTACTACACGAGGCAGAGAGAAATTGGGAAACTCCCATGGGCGGCCTGTAGTACCGGCCCGCCTGGGCGGTACTACCGCTCGGCCCAGAAAACATATCTTTTCTTTTTAATTAGAGAGGGACAAATTCAAACCGCAATAACTTTTGATTGGAAGCTCCGATTGACCCGATTCCAATTGCGTTGGATAGAGGACGACAAGGGCTTCCCAATAAAAGGTGGAAATATTGGTTATCACCAAGTGAGAAAGTATCAAGTACAATAATGTGAGATACCTCACTTGGTGAGAAACCGAAAAGCCGCATAAATCAAAATCGCAACAAGATGTAAACGGAAGATCCGATTTTGATGAACAAGAGCTTTTTATGGAGATTACCACAAGCTCTAAATCCTCACATGGATAAGACCAAATAGCAACCAAATATGATGATGCAGGTATGCAAAGGTTTGAGATCTCTCCGAACAATGTGACCGAATTACTCATACGAGAGCCCCTCTTGATAGTACGGTTATCTATCCTAAACCCGGTCTCACACACACAACGTGAGACCGGCAAAAGGGAAAACCTATCAAGATTATACCTTTGCCTTGAGCATTCCACTTGATCTCGATGTAGACGGTCTTTCCCTTCTCAAGATGGAACGCCTTTCTTAATTCCTCATCATTGACCTCGCATATTGAGCTTGCCCAACATATCTTCTTTGCATTTCATCGACCTTGAAGCCAACACATGCTCCAAGCGATGCCAATGGACAAATCCTACAAGTATAACTTAATACACACATTAGTCCATAAAGATTGTCATTAATTACCAAAACCACACATGAGGGCCTCACATGTTCTTTCAATCTCCCCCATTTTGGTAATTGATGACAATACCTTTAAGAGGGTTTATATAAGGAATATTAATGAATAAAATGGTAATACCAATATCAAATACTACAAAAGTATGTGATATTGGTACCATCACCATATATAGAGCAAACTCCCCCACAATCTATGCATGTGTGATGAACTTGAATTTCATTGCATATATTGCCAATCATTATCATTGGTGGAGTTTCCTCTCTATATATAACACATGCTAAGCAACAATAGAGATGCAAGAGAATGAAAGGAAAATGCTTAAGAACAAACTCAATGCACCAACCAACTTCCCTTAAACCCTCTAAAACTTCTCCCCCATTGGCATCGATTTACGAAATGGGTGGCAAGTTCTAGAAGGCAAATATAGTGATAATTCCTCCAAAGTTGTGCCTTCGGACATATCCAATGATGAATACTTGCGAGGGAGTAGAACTATATCGAGGAACCGAAGATTGCCAAAGGAATAAAATAAAATGACGCGTCACAAATGACGCAAGCAATCACAAGATCCGACAAACCAATTTGAAAACAACAAGTGAGTCCAAATGGAAACAACAAGAAATTATTGTAGGGTTCGCAGCATAGAAAACAAAAAATTTCCTACGACGGAAACAACTATGTACCAAGATATATCTACTACATACAAACAACAGGCGGATGTATATCCGTAGGGAACATACCCTTGAAGACCGACAAAGCTTAACGACAAAGCGGGCCCAGCGAGCGAGCGCGCGGGACGCGAGGCGATAGACCTGGCGGCAGCAGCGGCCGCGCAGGAGGCGAGCGAGGCGCGCGCGGGATTAGCGACGCGGGTGCAGCGGAGAGAAGTGAGTGGGGCGAGAAAGGGAACGCGCGGGCGAGCTGGATCTGAGGAAAAATGTTCCTGGGCCGGCCGGTACTACCGGCCCACCCGGGCGGTGCTACCGGGCCGGCCGGTAGTACCGGATTAAGGTACTACACGAGGCAGAGAGAAATTGGGAAACTCCCATGGGCGGCCTGTAGTACCGGCCCGCCTGGGCGGTACTACCGCTCGGCCCAGAAAACATATCTTTTCTTTTTAATTAGAGAGGGAAAAATTCAAACCGCAATAACTTTTGATTGGAAGCTCCGATTGACCCGATTCCAATTGCGTTGGATAGAGGACGACAAGGGCTTCCCAATAAAAGGTGGAAATATTGGTTATCACCAAGTGAGAAAGTATCAAGTACAATAATGTGAGATACCTCACTTGGTGAGAAACCGAAAAGCCGCATAAATCAAAATCGCAACAAGATGTAAACGGAAGATCCGATTTTGATGAACAAGAGCTTTTTATGGAGATTACCACAAGCTCTAAATCCTCACATGGATAA
Source organism: Avena sativa (assembly GCA_916181665.1). Taxonomy (NCBI): domain Eukaryota; kingdom Viridiplantae; phylum Streptophyta; class Magnoliopsida; order Poales; family Poaceae; genus Avena; species Avena sativa. The sequence goes on from OV702284.1 coordinate 387,696,823, forward strand.
GACCAAATAGCAACCAAATATGATGATGCAGGTATGCAAAGGTTTGAGATCTCTCCGAACGATGTGACCGAATTACTCATACGAGAGCCCCTCTTGATAGTACGGTTATCTATCCTAAACCCGGTCTCACACACACAACGTGAGACCGGCAAAAGGGAAAACCTATCAAGATTATACCTTTTCCTTGAGCATTCCACTTGATCTCGATGTAGACGGTCTTTCCCTTCTCAAGATGGAACGCCTTTCTTAATTCCTCATCATTGACCTCGCATATTGAGCTTGCCCAACATATCTTCTTTGCATTTCATCGACCTTGAAGCCAACACATGCTCCAAGCGATGCCAATGGACAAATCCTACAAGTATAACTTAATACACACATTAGTCCATAAAGATTGTCATTAATTACCAAAACCACACATGAGGGCCTCACATGTTCTTTCAATCTCCCCCATTTTGGTAATTGATGACAATACCTTTAAGAGGGTTTATATAAGGAATATTAATGAATAAAATGGTAATACCAATATCAAATACTACAAAAGTATGTGATATTGGTACCATCACCATATATAGAGCAAACTCCCCCACAATCTATGCATGTGTGATGAACTTGAATTTCATTGCATATATTGCCAATCATTATCATTGGTGGAGTTTCCTCTCTATATATAACACATGCTAAGCAACAATAGAGATGCAAGAGCATGAAAGGAAAATGCTTAAGAACAAACTCAATGCACCAACCAACTTCCCTTAAACCCTCTAAAACTTCTCCCCCATTGGCATCGATTTACGAAATGGGTGGCAAGTTCTAGAAGGCAAATATAGTGATAATTCCTCCAAAGTTGTGCCTTCGGACATATCCAATGATGAATACTTGCGAGGGAGTAGAACTATATCGAGGAACCGAAGATTGCCAAAGGAATAAAATAAAATGACGCGTCACAAATGACGCAAGCAATCACAAGATCCGACAAACCAATTTGAAAACAACAAGTGAGTCCAAATGGAAACAACAAGAAATTATTGTAGGGTTCGCAGCATAGAAAACAAAAAATTTCCTACGACGGAAACAACTATGTACCAAGATATATCTACTAGATACAAACAACGGGCGGATGTATATCCGTAGGGAACATACCCTTGAAGACCGACAAAGCTTAACGACAAAGCGGGCCCAGCGAGCGAGCGCGCGGGACGCGAGGCGATAGACCTGGCGGCAGCAGCGGCCACGCAGGAGGCGAGCGAGGCGCGCGCGGGATTAGCGACGCGGGTGCAGCGGAGAGAAGTGAGTGGGGCGAGAAAGGGAACGCGCGGGCGAGCTGGATCTGAGGAAAAATGTTCCTGGGCCGGCCGGTACTACCGGCCCACCCGGGCGGTGCTACCGGGCCGGCCGGTAGTACCGGATTAAGGTACTACACGAGGCAGAGAGAAATTGGGAAACTCCCATGGGCGGCCTGTAGTACCGGCCCGCCTGGGCGGTACTACCGCTCGGCCCAGAAAACATATCTTTTCTTTTTAATTAGAGAGGGAAAAATTCAAACCGCAATAACTTTTGATTGGAAGCTCCGATTGACCCGATTCCAATTGCGTTGGATAGAGGACGACAAGGGCTTCCCAATAAAAGGTGGAAATATTGGTTATCACCAAGTGAGAAAGTATCAAGTACAATAATGTGAGATACCTCACTTGGTGAGAAACCGAAAAGCCGCATAAATCAAAATCGCAACAAGATGTAAACGGAAGATCCGATTTTGATGAACAAGAGCTTTTTATGGAGATTACCACAAGCTCTAAATCCTCACATGGATAAGACCAAATAGCAACCAAATATGATGATGCAGGTATGCAAAGGTTTGAGATCTCTCCGAACGATGTGACCGAATTACTCATACGAGAGCCCCTCTTGATAGTACGGTTATCTATCCTAAACCCGGTCTCACACACACAACGTGAGACCGGCAAAAGGGAAAACCTATCAAGATTATACCTTTTCCTTGAGCATTCCACTTGATCTCGATGTAGACGGTCTTTCCCTTCTCAAGATGGAACGCCTTTCTTAATTCCTCATCATTGACCTCGCATATTGAGCTTGCCCAACATATCTTCTTTGCATTTCATCGACCTTGAAGCCAACACATGCTCCAAGCGATGCCAATGGACAAATCCTACAAGTATAACTTAATACACACATTAGTCCATAAAGATTGTCATTAATTACCAAAACCACACATGAGGGCCTCACATGTTCTTTCAATCTCCCCCATTTTGGTAATTGATGACAATACCTTTAAGAGGGTTTATATAAGGAATATTAATGAATAAAATGGTAATACCAATATCAAATACTACAAAAGTATGTGATATTGGTACCATCACCATATAGAGCAAACTCCCCCACAATCTATGCATGTGTGATGAACTTGAATTTCATTGCATATATTGCCAATCATTATCATTGGTGGAGTTTCCTCTCTATATATAACACATGCTAAGCAACAATAGAGATGCAAGAGCATGAAAGGAAAATGCTTAAGAACAAACTCAATGCATCAACCAACTTCGCTTAAACCCTCTAAAACTTCTCCCCCATTGGCATCGATTTACGAAATGGGTGGCAAGTTCTAGAAGGCAAATATAGTGATAATTCCTCCAAAGTTGTGCCTTCGGACATATCCAATGATGAATACTTGCGAGGGAGTAGAACTATATCGAGGACCCGAAGATTGCCAAAGGAATAAAATAAAATGACGCGTCACAAATGACGCAAGCAATCACAAGATCCGACAAACCAATTTGAAAACAACAAGTGAGTCCAAATGGAAACAACAAGAAATTATTGTAGGGTTCGCAGCATAGAAAACAAAAAATTTCCTACGACGGAAACAACTATGTACCAAGATATATCTACTAGATACAAACAACGGGCGGATGTATATCCGTAGGGAACATACCCTTGAAGACCGACAAAGCTTAACGACAAAGCGGGCCCAGCGAGCGAGCGCGCGGGACGCGAGGCGATAGACCTGGCGGCAGCAGCGGCCGCGCAGGAGGCGAGCGAGGCGCGCGCGGGATTAGCGACGCGGGTGCAGCGGAGAGAAGTGAGTGGGGCGAGAAAGGGAACGCGCGGGCGAGCTGGATCTGAGGAAAAATGTTCCTGGGTCGGCCGGTACTACCGGCCCACCCGGGCGGTGCTACCGGGCCGGCCGGTAGTACCGGATTAAGGTACTACACGAGGCAGAGAGAAATTGGGAAACTCCCATGGGCGGCCTGTAGTACCGGCCCACCTGGGCGGTACTACCGCTCGGCCCAGAAAACATATCTTTTCTTTTTAATTAGAGAGGGACAAATTCAAACCGCAATAACTTTTGATTGGAAGCTCCGATTGACCCGATTCCAATTGCGTTGGATAGAGGACGACAAGGGCTTCCCAATAAAAGGTGGAAATATTGGTTATCACCAAGTGAGAAAGTATCAAGTACAATAATGTGAGATACCTCACTTGGTGAGAAACCGAAAAGCCGCATAAATCAAAATCGCAACAAGATGTAAACGGAAGATCCGATTTTGATGAACAAGAGCTTTTTATGGAGATTACCACAAGCTCTAAATCCTCACATGGATAAGACCAAATAGCAACCAAATATGATGATGCAGGTATGCAAAGGTTTGAGATCTCTCCGAACGATGTGACCGAATTACTCATACGAGAGCCCCTCTTGATAGTACGGTTATCTATCCTAAACCCGGTCTCACACACACAACGTGAGACCGGCAAAAGGGAAAACCTATCAAGATTATACCTTTGCCTTGAGCATTCCACTTGATCTCGATGTAGACGGTCTTTCCCTTCTCAAGATGGAACTCCTTTCTTAATTCCTCATCATTGACCTCGCATATTGAGCTTGCCCAACATATCTTCTTTGCATTTCATCGACCTTGAAGACAACACATGCTCCAAGCGATGCCAATGGACAAATCCTACAAGTATAACTTAATACACACATTAGTCCATAAAGATTGTCATTAATTACCAAAACCACACATGAGGGCCTCACATGTTCTTTCAATCTCCCCCATTTTGGTAATTGATGACAATACCTTTAAGAGGGTTTATATAAGGAATATTAATGAATAAAATGGTAATACCAATATCAAATACTACAAAAGTATGTGATATTGGTACCATCACCATATATAGAGCAAACTCCCCCACAATCTATGCATGTGTGATGAACTTGAATTTCATTGCATATATTGCCAATCATTATCATTGGTGGAGTTTCCTCTCTATATATAACACATGCTAAGCAACAATAGAGATGCAAGAGCATGAAAGGAAAATGCTTAAGAACAAACTCAATGCATCAACCAACTTCTCTTAAACCCTCTAAAACTTCTCCCCCATTGGCATCGATTTCCGAAATGGGTGGCAAGTTCTAGAAGGCAAATATAGTGATAATTCCTCCAAAGTTGTGCCTTCGGACATATCCAATGATGAATACTTGCGAGGGAGTAGAACTATATCGAGGACCCGAAGATTGCCAAAGGAATAAAATAAAATGACGCGTCACAAATGACGCAAGCAATCACAAGATCCGACAAACCAATTTGAAAACAACAAGTGAGTCCAAATGGAAACAACAAGAAATTATGATATGAGCAAGAGAGTGCTTTAAATAACAAAATAGAGAAGCTCCCCAAGATTTGTGCACAATTCAACATAGATGCATTAGAATACATTTTGCACAAATATGGAATCCTCGCTCCCCCATAAGCATGAAAGAATACAAATGAGCATTATTAAATGAATTAGATGAGTTCCCCAAAGATAATGCACCAATTATGATAATTGCATTTAGGAACAGAGTGCATAATCATGGAATCCTCACTCATCCAAATTCATTTAACAATACAAGGCATGAGAGAACAAATATGAGTGCCCAAATATGCAAACAAGAGGAACTAGCACTCATAGGAAATTAAATTTGGAAGCCACTGAAGAATGAAAAGGAATATAAAGGTGTTCTCCAAGGATTAAAAATCAACTAAAATTATCTTCTCATATGTGTATATGTCTATAAGTTGAAAACATCACAAAGACATATGCCAACAAATAAATATGCACACATAAAGAAGATATACAAGAAGCACATGGAAGCAAAAATGAAGTCATAACATATACCAATAAGATTTTTGCTTCAAAGCACGACTAAAGGCTCAAATATATCTTATTGTAGATTAATGAGCTTTAAACACTAACACACTACATATATTACAACTATCACCAAGGGAAAAGGAGAAACTTGGAATATATGGAGAAATGCAACAAGTATCATAAGAGAAAATGGACTAGCAAAATCTCACTATTGCACATGAGAGAAGTTGAGGAAATGATAGGCAATAAAATTGCCAGATTAACATATTTGGGATTGGAGGATCATATGCATGATTTTGTATAGTCCCAATTATATGCACTCATCTCAACTTATACACATATACAATAGAGAGTCCTCTTAATAGCATCGCTAGAGATACAACAATAAATAAAAAATCAAAGAAACCATGCCAAGATGCAACCTACAAAAGGTTGGAAGCAATATAAATATGCATGCTCAAGAGATACTTGTTACCGAGATATAATTGGTAGGATGTAGAGGATATGAATTCATTGATCATCCTATAGCTTGCCTCCAATTGTCATTAACACACCACTTCTTCAAGATTGAGAGACACGCATCCAATCTATCTCCAATGTACCTAAAACAGATTTAAGTACAAAATGGTCCCCAAACTTATTGGGTCCAATGTAGTTAATGCAACTACAATACTTAGGAGAGACTCCACATAAATATGTGCAAATTGATATGAAATTGAATTTCATGCACCACTTAGCCGATGGGATTTGGTGGAGTTTCCCCTATATATTGTATCAAAGAAAGCAAGCATGCCATAATATAGATATGTAGGAAATATGCATGCAAAAGGCCCAATTCAACACCAAGTAAACCAAGATGGCACACACAAGAGTGTGACAATACAAGCGGTGTCCAAATTGTAGCAAAGACCCAATTCAACACATGAAAGATCACAAGTTCAACAAATGAACTAGGCTAAGGCCAAAAGAGCAAAAATAGATAGAAATAAAAATGCTCAAGGATTTATATCATTCTAAAATGGTCAAATCATGAACAAGTGAGACAAAAACAACTCCCCAAAAGAGCAAGGTTCAAACAAGAAACCAAACTCCCCAAACTTCTCATGATGGCACAAATACCAAAACGAAAAGATTAAGGTTCCAAGCACATAAAACCCGATATGGATAAAACAAAGAAGCATAAATGTGAGTGTTCTAAATAATATAGGAGAGCTCCCCCATAGATAGTGCATTATATAGGATTTTCCTTTTTAATGCAAAATGCACACAAATGGGATCATCACTAGTACCTACAATAAATAAAACACAAAAGGATACCAATAAAAATAAAAGGATCCAAAAGTAGCAAGGAAAACATGGGAGCACACAATACATTTACTTGGCCAAAGATAGGACAAGATTTAAGCAAGGGCCAAAGTGAATATGATCAATAAATTCTACCATAAATTTAGTACTAATTATCCAATGACAAGAAGTATTGAGAATAATCTTCCCTAGGTAGTTCATTCGGATATCCAAGATCATATTCACACAAAGAAGCATATAACAAAGTATAAGAATTAAGTTTGATGCTCTGAACAAGATTCTTGGTAGCTTCCAATTGTCACACAATCACTAGTGATTAGAGTAACTTGAAGCAAATGGTTTCCATGCGGATATATATATCTAAATATGAGGAAACACATACCAAGAAGCACTCTCACAAACAAGATCCAAAATATGAGCAATAAGGGCATTCAAGCAAATTGGAACTTGTATGAGCACGTGTGTCACTTAGGAGCTAGATAATTATCAATATCAATTTTAAGTGACACAACCTCGAATTTTCACATTTTCTATGATTGTAATAAGCACTAAGCATATGACTCCGCCATAATGTGATACTACCATAAAACCATCGTGAGGCAAAATAATACAAATAGAGATAATTAATGGACATTATAAAACTTAAATTTCTCATGAGAATTATACCACATAGAGACTAGACAATAATCCAATATAAATACTAGGTGGTATTCCTCATGTACACACAATTTTAGGATTGTGGAATGCCCAAGCATAACACTCCCCCAAAATGGGATAATCCATTAATTTCTCACAAGAGCCAAATAAGATACCAAATATAACCAATCAAGGCTCAAACATAATAAACACAGATACATGGTGTGCCGCATAATCATACACAAATATGTTTGATACCTCAAGATAATTAAGTGGATAGCACAACATGTAAAAAATCATGGAAGATACAAAACCAACACATGCACAAGGGGGCGAGTAACTTTCAATGTAAAGAGTTTAGCATATGTTACCGCAAGGAGGAACATTGGAAATATAATATAATCATGACAATCCAAATGGCTTGGCTTGACAAAAATAATTGATGAAGATCCCTCAATTCTTCATAATGTAGCCAAGACTCCAATTCCCTCCAAGTCCCAAGGAGCACCGTGAGGTGACCCGAACCCTCCACGCATCCTTCATGGAGATGGACGCTGACGGCAACATCATCCCGAAGACGCCGCAAGCAGTGATCATGGCAGCCACCGCATACCTCGCGTCCCACCCACCTCCAGAGGGGGACCCGAAAATGGCCATGCACAAGTCCGCAGTTACCGGACTCGGACTCGTCGGAGCTGCGCTCCACGGGGAAGCTCCTGCGGAGCCAAAAAAGAAGGCTGCGATCAGATTCAACCGCAGCCCCACGCCCTCATCCGAGGACGAAGAGCACGACCTTCCTCGAAGGCACAAGAGATCGCGTCATCGCAGCCGCGATTACGACGCCAGAGACGCGCTAATACATCGCAAAATCGACAAAGCGCGGGCCAAGCGCGCATGCTCATCTGAATCCGAGATGGACAAAGACGAAGGAGAACTCTGCGGAGCCCGGTGCTTTAGCAGATCTGTCCGACGGAGGCGGATGCCGTGAAATTTCAAGCTTCCTTCGGATACTCCGAAGTTCGACGGCACACATGACCCAAAGGCGTGGCTCAGCGACCACCTGTCATCCGTCAAGCCGCACGGTGGAAACAAGGAAACCGCCATGCAATGCCTTCAGCTGCAGCTGACAGGTGCAGCCCGGATCTGGCTTAGCAGTCTATCTTTAGGATCCATCCAAAGCTCGGACTTCAAGGAAGAGCTCGGACGTGTCAAGCCCAAGACACTCGACCACCTCATGGACATCGCCAAGAGGTGGGCTGACGGCGAGGACTCCAACCACCGAGCGAACTCAGAGGAGGAAGATGACAACGGCCGGCGACGTGAACGCCGTAGCAAGAGAAGATTGTGCGTCTACGACGATCGCGATGGACCCGACATGGTCGCAACTGGCTATGCTGACCGCCGCAACGATGGCAACCGCAACAGCGGCGGATACCGCGGAAACAATTTCCGCGAGGGAGGACGCCCGGCACAGGCATGGCAGCGCCGTGAACGCGATGATGAACCCTCAACATACGAAAAACTTTCGGGTCCATGCACCATCCACTTCTACATCGATAAGCATGATGGCAAGAAGAAGGAAAGCCACATGCTCATGGACTGCCGCGAGTTCCAGAAACTCAGCGAAAGCATGGCTCAGATGAGGCAACAAGCTCCACCCCCTGGATTTGGGAACGCACCCGCACCAGGAGAAATAGCGCATGGAGCTCCTCCACCACCACCAGTGGGAGGCCCGAACCAACCGGTTGCACCAGCACAACATAACGCTGGGCACGGGTATCCCCCACCGAAAGGAGCACTGATGATACAGAAAGGGCGCCCAACGAATAGGGTGCAGAAGAAAATCACCCGCCAGATCAACCTGGCCGTGACAGCTCCACCCGCCAACCCTGAGTACCTCAGCGGATCGGAGTCATGCATCACGTTCAGCCGTTCAGATCACCCTTGCCAGATCCCTCGCCCAGGTCATGCTGCCCTGGTGCTGGAGGCGCAGATCGGAGGTTTCGAGATGAGAGGCGTCTTCATGGACGGCAGCAGCGACATCAACCTGATGTTAGCAAGCACTCTAGCAGCAATGTAGATACCGCTGTGCAGCCTGGAACAATCAGACACAACGTTCCACGGCATCGTCCTAGGAAAAGGCATATTCCCCTGGGAAAGATATGGCTCGACGTCATCTTCGGCAAACTGGACAACTTCTGATGCGAGCGGCTCGAGTTCGAAGTGGTGGACTGGCTATCACAATACCACGCCATCCTCGGGCGTGTAGCATTCGCAAGGTTCTTGGCTGTACCACACTACGCGTACCTGCTACTCAAGATGCCAGGACCCAAGGGCGTCATCACGGTCCACGGGAGCTTCACCCGATCGGACCACTGCGACAGGGACTTCAACAGAATCTCCCAGTCATTCGGCATGCAGGAGGAGCTCGTAAGGCTCCGAAAGAGGCGACGGACAACAGGGCACCCCCAGTCACACGACAAAACGCACCCGATATGTCTTCCGACTACACTGTCAACACAAAGAAAGTGCAGGTTCACCCGACGGATGCCTCCAAGACGACGCTGATCGCTAACGATCTCAGCCCCGCATAGGAAAGCGCGCTCGTCGAATTCCTCCGTGAGCGCTGGGAAATCTTCGCCTGGTGTCCTGCGGAGATGCCAGGAGTTCCCAGGGAATTCGTCGAGACGCACTAAACGTCTTTCCAGACACCAAGCCCATCAATAAATAGACTACTCGCTGCAGACTTCATCCGAGAGATTAAAGAAAGCGAGTGGCTCGCCAATACAGTGATGGTCCCCAAGAAGGACACGGACATCCTGCGGACGTGCGTGGACTTCACGTCGCTGAACAAGCACTGCCCAAAGGATCACTTCACTCTCCCTCGGATCGACCGCAGGATGCGAGAAACTCTCCTTCCTCGACGCCTACTCAGGCTACAACCAGATTCGACTCAAGGTCGAAGATCAAGAAAAAATGGCGTTCATCATGCCGTTCGGAGTGTTCTCCTACAACACAATTCCTTTCGGGCTAAAGAATGCAGGTGCCACGTACCAGCGGTGCATGCAGGCATGCTTGAAGGACCAGATTGGTCGCAATGTCCAAGTCTATGTCGACGACATAGTCATCAAAACCAGGGAGGCAAGAACGCTCATCGACGATCTCCGCGAGACGTTCGATAATCTCGACCGCTACAGGATCAAGCTCAATCCCGAAAAGTGCGCCTTCGGTGGCCCATCGGGTCAACTGCTTGGATACTTCATCTCCCAGCGAGGGATCGAGGCGAACCCGAAGAAAATCCGGGCCATCATGGTCATGGAAAAGCCGAAGAACCTCAAGGGTGTTCAGCAGCTCGCAGGACGAATAGCGGCATTGAGCAGGTTCATCAGCCGCATGGGCGAGAAAGCCCTGCCATTCTACCAACTGCTACGCAAGGCAGATAAATTCGAGTGGACACCCCAAGCGAACGACGCATTCGAAGATCTGAAGCGGCTTCTCTCCACCTCGCCCGTCTTGGTTACGCCAAAGGAGCGCGAACCCCTACTGCTGTTCATAGCAGCCACACACCACGTGGTAAGCACCGTGCTGGTAGTCGAGCGACCCGAAGAAGGCAAGACCCATGGGGTCCAACGCCCAATCTACTACCTCAGCGAGGTATTGACGCCAACAAAGCAGAGGTACCCTCACTACCAGAAACTCGCCTACGGCGTGTTCTGTAGAGGTCCCAATCTTTAATAAGATAGAGCCCCCTGTGTTTACAATGCTAGTCCCTGGATCAATAGCTAGCATCCACAGTTTAGATGTAATATCAAGAAACAAAGGTCATAATATAACTTTATAACCAGAAATAACATAATTTTATTACATCATTACATAGCTCATTTGGCTATTACATTACATTGCAGCGGAATAACTATAAGTATGGGTCCTTCATCTTCAAAGTGCCACAGGCAGATGTTGGTTGTAGACTTTTTAATCCTAATCAAACAATCTTCACTAAAATCAATCAAACCTGCAACATTACAAGTTACAGCCACAAAGGGGTCAATACATTTGAATTGTATTGGCAAGTGATACTATAATAGTATAGTGGAGTCTATCATCTATATGCATTTGGCTAAGTGGAGGTTGAGGCTTGCATTGCTCAAAATAGATTTTTCCTTAACATTTGAAAATACTAAGTTTTTGTTTTGATAAAATCATTTTTCTCAATCCAAGATTGAAGATCCTTTACAAGGCATCTCCCAATCAAAGATTGAATATTTCAAACAACCATTGTTCAATCCACAAGTTTTAACTTAGAAATTTGAATGATGAGATCCTTGATTGCTTCCATGTCTTGATGCTCAAATTGTCTTTTACCAGGGACATGGCTAAGTACTTAGATTTTTACACTCTGCAGAGGTGGTGCACTTTCCCCACAAGACTTGGTTTCTCAAGACATGATCTTTCAGAAGCCTTCCCTTAGACCAAAATGGACGCGTTCCAACCTATCAAACACTACCACCCACTGTCCATATGGCTAAGTTCTTGCAACCTATATGATCATGGCAGAGCCCATATTGCCAAGTGGTTGCACTTGAAGCTTCTCAACATTTGACATCTCAAATCTCTTTGTTCCTGGGTGGCCATCCACAGGTGAGATACACAAGGTCAACCATAAACATGGGCCTTGTGAACCACTCAACCAAAAACCACCAAGCAAGCCCATTCCACCCAGGTGATTCATTAACTTAGTTGTTTTATTACACAAAAACCTAAGTCCTCAGACTTAGAGATTTTTCCATAGTGTGAATATATTTTCCACCCATGTTTTCTATTAGCTAGGCTAAGCTTGATAGTAGTAGGAATCTTTAACTTAGGAAAATCCTACTAAGGATTCATCTACTAGGTTTTCTTATAGCAAGGTCTATACTTAGCAAAATCCATGCAAGTTTTACTTAGGGAAAAATCACTAATGCATAGTGAAAATAATGGGACAAAGAGTATGAAGCATCACTTGCCTTTTTGGTAGAGGGTATAGGTTCACTTCTTGTCCTTGCAACAATCACACTCTTCAAGTCACTACAAATCAATCAAGCAAGGCACAAACTCAATCTACCAAACAAGCAAAATAACACATAAAATGACAAAGTCAAAATAATGCATGCAAGCATGCAAAATATGGTTCTAATTGCAAAGGTGGTCTCCACTAGGCTTCTAAACTTTGTAAAGTCAAAAAGTGGTCATTTTCCAAAGTGGCAAAGTCATTTGCAAAAGGGTTTTGGTCCATAAACCATTTTAAAATCAAATCATTATTTTATGTGGTGAAAAATATTTTTATCAAAGCATAACTTTATGTTTTTCACCAAATGAGTTGCTATTGCAAAACTTGGTGTTTTGGGTCAGTAGGTTTGTTCCAAAACATTTTCTCCAAAGTTTTTACTCAAAACCATTTTTATAAACAAAACAATAGTTTTATTTAGCTAGAAATGGATTAAACCATTTAATCTATTCTAAACTTTTCCAAATCCATTTTCCAAATGATGGGTTGGTTCCTAGGGTCAGTAAGGTCACATCAAACCATTTTGCAAAAGTTTTAACCCTAAAATCATTTTTAAACAATTTTTCTAATCTAAATAAGCATACAAATGATTCTGCAAAAACAAGCAAATTAACAGATACTATTTACTAAACTAAGGGCATGGTTGGCTAGGTCTCGTTTTCCTGAATCCAACGACATAAAATTTGCAATTTTTGGACGTGTGGATCCAAAGATATAAGGGTTTGAAGTTTGCAAATAATTCTGTTTTCAAATCTGTTTTTAAACAGAATAGGTGACACGCGGCGTGATTTCATTGGACGGTACCGCTTCGCGCGGATCGCGCTCTATAGAGCGTTGGATCAAATTAGATCGTATGGTTCTGGAAGCGTACCCCTTCGGCGTTAAATGATCTATCCAGATCCAACGGTGCTGGCGAGTTTGACCAAAAGGTTGCGGCGCTGACGGTGGCTAGCGGCGGCGCACGGCCAGGCGGTGGCTCTGCGGTGGTTCTAGGAAGCGAGAGAGGAAGGGAGTAGGCTTACCGAGGTCGTGAGGACGGGGTGATGCTCGACGTGTGCTTGTCGTGGCAGGGGGTGCTCAGGTACTCCTGCGATTGCTCGCCGGAGTATAGAACGACGTCGGGTGGTCTCAGTCGTGGTCGGAGTCGTCGCTACAGGTCACGAGAAGAACAACCTAGGGTAAGGTTAGACGCAGGAGATCACAGAGGTGCTGTGTGCGTGAACGAGAAGAAGAGGGGCGACCTAGTTTACCTGGTAGGCGTCGTCGGAGAAGGGACAGACGGCGGCGCTCTCAGAGCTTGTCAAAGCCGACGCTCTGGGGCGCCCGTGGTTGAACGGCGGGTACAGGGGGATGCGTCTGGGAGTGGTGAACGTGCTCGTGTGCTCGGAAAGGCAGGGGGTGGCGTGTACTGGCCTGAATTGGCCGGAGACGGTGGTCGGAACAGAGAAGCTCGAGGAGGAATTGGGGCGGCCTGGTGGCGTGATTGAGGGAGGACTCGGAGGAGAAATGAAGAAGGGACGCTGGCGACTTATAGAGTGCAGTCACGGCGAGATTAACGCGCGGCATTATTGAGAATTGAACGCGGCTTTGAATGGCAGCAACGGCAGCGAGTTTTGGGGAGAGGGGGTCGCGCGGGTGTGGACGATGAGCAGTAGAGGTGGGGTCCACCGGTCAGTGGGAAAAGAAATGAGAGTGAAGTCCACTGGTCAGTCTCTGCGCGGTTAGGTTCCTGAGTGAGGAAAAACGATTCGGGGCGTGGGAACAGGTGGGCTAGGTGGGCTGCTGTTGGGCTGTTGGGTCATTTTGTTGGGCTCGGTCTGTTTTCATATTTTTTTTCCTTCCTGGATGTTTTTCCTTTTCTAATTCCTTTTTCTGTTGTTGAAATTCAAACAATCAAACAACATTCAAACAAATTCAAACAATCACTAAACTTTGTACTTTGAATTTGGTTCTGTTTATCAACATACCCCAAATTCCAAAATAAAATAGTATTTTATTCATTTTAGGATCCATTCATTAATTAAATAAAATGGATCATTAGTTATTTAATAAAATAGGGTTTGATTTAATTAACAAAATCTCCATTTGAAATCCAAATATTTTCAAAACCAAATCATTAGGTTTTATTTGGAAATAAAGAATATTTGGAAACTTGTTTAAAATAAAATAACATTTTTGTTATAGGGTCCATTATTAATTAAATACAAAAGACCTTCATTATTAAATCAAATAGGTTTTGTTTTATTAAAATATTTATTTTGAAATCTAAAGTAAAACCAAAACACTTCAGTAGGTTTTATTTGAGAATATAAAATATTTGGACAACTTATTTAAAATAAATAAATAAGTTTTAGTGTTTATTTAAAATGGGAAAAGTCTTTACTTAAATAAAATTGGATATTAAATCCTTATTAATATATTTAATTAAGCCTTTACTATTTTTATCAAATAGAAATATTTTATTTCAAAAGCTTGGCCAAGGTTTAATTTTGGCTTTATAAAATAATCTTTATTTATAAATCCACTTTTTCTTTTGAAAACCAAATCTTTTATTAAAAGATCAAAAATAGCAATTTCCAAAACATTTTATTTTCCTTTAATAAATGTTTATCTTTGTAAATCCCTTTAGGATTTATTTGATTCAAGTTGGTTTGAAGTTCCAATTAAATTCAAAAAGTTTCTTCTGGCCCTGAAAATCAAACAAAGTTTTATTTTATTCAATTATTTTTCACATTACAAGATTTGGAAAATCTTGGGATGTGACATGTTCATGACGGCTCGTCGGCTAAACCATTATTTCCAGGAGCATCGGGTTATGGTCGTCAACGAAGCACCCCTCCTGAACAATCCGGAGGCCACAGGACGCGTGGCCTTGTGGGGCATCGAGCTGTCACCCCTAGACATCGTCTATGAGAAACGACTCGCAATAAAGTCTCAGGTCCTCCTGGACTTCCTTGTACATTAGATGGAGCTGCAGCTGCCCGACATCCCAGACATGTCGCAGTCTTGCACGATGCATTTTGACGGCTCCAAGCGCGAAGCTGGAGCAGGAGCCGGGGTCATACTGACCTCCCCGCAGGGCGACAAGATGAAGTACGTCCTTCAGATGAAATTCCGAGCTTCCAACAACAAGGCCGAATACGAAGCCCTCATCCACGGCATGAGGATGGCAAAGATCTGCGGCGTGACGCGTCTGGTCATCTACGGTGACTCCAACCTCGTTGTCCAACAGACGATGAATGAGTGCGAAGCACATGCCGAAAACATGATCGCGTACCGTGCACTCTACAACTCACTCGAGGGAGAATTTGACGGCTGCGAGCTTCGGCACGTTGGAAAAGAAAGCAACGAGGAGGCCGATAGACTCGCCAACATCGGCTCCACCTACGCAAAGGTGCCACCAGGTGTGTTCCTCGAACAAATCTGCGTGCCATCCATCAAGAGGAAATTCCCCAAGGGATCACCCGAATAAGCAGAACACTCGGGGGCTACGCTACCCGAAGGTCATGAAGGACCCGAAAAACTAGACACAGAGGTCGCTACGGTCAACCTGATGCAGGTCATGGCAGTCGAAGAAACCTGGACACGACCGTACCTCCAGTACTTAATAGACGGAGAACTGCCCGACAGCCTGACAGATGCCCGGCGCATATCTCGCCGGTCAAAAGCCTTCACCATCATCAATGGCGAGCTATACAAGCGCAGCGTTTCGGGTATACTGCAAAGGTGCGTCACCATCGGTGACGGGAAAACCATACTTCAAGACATCCACGAGGGCATCTGCGGCCATCACGCAGGTAGTCGCTCCCTTGTCGCCAAAGCTCTACGAGCTGAATTCTACTGGCCAACGGCCATGAACGACGCAAAGGACATCGTCCGAAGATGCAAAGGTTGCCAAAGGTTCGCCGACAAACCACACGCACCCGGGTCAGAGCTCAGGCCCATACCTTTGGCCTGGCCCTTCGCCCAATGGGGCCTCGACATGATCGGCAAACTGCCAAGGTCCTCGAAAGGGGGGCACGTCTACCTCCTGTTCGCAGTCGACAAATTCACCAAGTGGATCGAAGCAATGCCGGTCACTAACCAAAAAGGCAAGACTGCCGTCAAGTTCTTTGAATCCACTGTCTACAGGTTCAGCGTACCGCGTAGCATCATCACCGACAATGGATCTAACTTCATATCCAAAGAACTCCAAGACTTCTGTGAAGGCCTCGGAATCAACATCACATATGCCTCTGTGGCGCACCCGCAAACGAATGGGCAGGTGGAAAAAGCCAACGGCCTAATCGGCACTGGCATCAAGAAGTGCCTCATGAGCCCACTTGAGCGACTCGCCGGAGCCTGGACGAAAGAGCTACCCTCCGTCCTATGGAGCTTGCGTACCACGCCAAACAGCTCCACCGGCTACACACCATTCTTCATGGTGCACGAAACCGAAGCCGTGCTACCAACCGAAGTACGCCACCAGGCCCCCCGGGTCGTCGCTTACAGCGAAGCCGAATCCACGGCTGCACTCGAAGAAGCCGTCGATACACTCGACGAAGCATGAGACATAGCAGCAGCTCGATCAACGGTGTACCAGCAGAGTCTCCGCAACTACCACAGCCGACGGCTGCGCCCAAGGTCCTTCGTCGAAGGAGACCTTGCGACTCAAGCAAGAGCGACGGAAGAAATTCGAGTCACCATGGGAAGGACCCTACATCGTCACCGAAGTCATCCCAGGTGCCGCCTATCGCCTCAAGCACATGGAGTCTGGAGTCGCATACTCCAACCCATGGAACGTCGCACAGCTGTGACAATTCTACCCCTAGCTACCTACCCCTTTACTTTCAATAAGGCTATTCAGCCAAGGCTACTCAGCCGAACAATGTACCTCCTCCATTAGGATATAAATAAAGCTAAGTGTCTCGCCACAAAATTTTGTTTCGCACTTTTACTCCATGCTTCCCCCCACCTCACGATTTCATCGACTGAGGACAACACGTGTACACCTGAGTAGCTGACCACGTCAGGCTAAAGAAAAGGACACGTATGCGAACAAAGCACTACGTGCTCAAACAACAACCAAACATTTATAACAAAGGGCAAAATACGCCCAGTCAAATATATACAAATTTTACATCTATCTCTTTTACAGGTACTACCTACTCTGAAGAATAACCTGAACACGCTGCTCAAATAAATCTACGATCTCTTCGGCATACTGCCTTACAACAGCATAATGCGGGCGCATATCCCACACACCACCATCCGGCCGAAGTGGCGGTCCAGCCGCCACAGCGGACAGATCCACATCAGGATGATGCAGCCTAACAAGGGACAACACAGCCTTCACCCCTGCGACGAGTTGTTGCCTCATCATTTCCTTGACATGTTGCACGTTCCGAAACTTTGATAGAAGACCAGAAAGGGTTGCTGGCGTAGCATCCAGTGGAAACATCACATGCAGAACAGACGCGAGCGAAGTCTGCACCTGACAAAGCACCCGCGATACTTGGTGAACACGATCTTGCACCGTCGCAAGGACCATAGCACGGTCACGATCCATCCAGAAGAACCCGCCGGCTTCCATGTCCTGTTGAGTCAAACAATTGACCCGAACAGCAACACGCTCCTTCTCCTCCCTTGGAGCAAGGTTAGCACCTGCAATACTTGCACAAAAGTAAGATGCAATGCCAACAGGCGCATCCGAAGAAACGGGCAACAGCTCGAAAAACTTACGCTGAAGCTACTCGGATAATCGAAGCAATTCCGCCATCAAGTACTCCTCTCTGGTAGCACCGCGATCCGCCTTGGACTTCCAAACGTCGGCATGGCCACGCACCCCAAGCAACTCTTTCTCGAGACTACGAACACGGTCTCGAAGAAATGCAAGCTGCGACGAATCATCCAAAGATGGCCGCAGCCGCGCTGCTGGCGAAGTGTCAATGGGATCAGCACCCGAAGGACCCTAGATTAACAGACATGCAAAGACATGAACATAGAGACGAAGGAGCACATAACTCAACAGATTCATTAAGTGCATCAAAAGCCACTACGTGGCACAAGGATTCGTTCATCAAAATAATTACAACAAAAGAGGCTACAACTATCCTACAACTACAACGCCTAAGACGCGGCACCCTGAGTAGCCTCGGAGCCGGATTGCCTCGCCTTGGCTTCCTCCTGCTGCCGTAACGCGTACTCGGCCAGCAGATCAATCAGCTTCGGCCCATAACACTTACAATGAGCAGAATAGGTAGCGAAGGCTACCTCGGATCCATCGACAGTTGTTGGCATCCGGGAAGTGACCTGGGGAAGGTCCAGCTCCGCTCCAGCCGTCAAGGCCATTGCCAGCCCGACGGATGCACCGATGCCCTTCTGCCTGCGCTTGTATGCCGTAGGCGCATCGGTAGACAACACCTCCGCCAGAGCATCAACATCATCAAGGGCCGCGCCCTTGGGGACAAGCTCCTTGTAGAAGCGCCCAAGGACCTCCTTGGCCTTGGCAAGCGAGTTGATGGCGGTGCCGCAGCGATCCTCAACCGCCGCAGCAGCATCATCCAGAGCACTCCCGTGCTCCAGAGCACCGCGATCAAACTCGATGTCTGCGGCATCTAAAACAACAAGGAAGAAGAATGAGCGATTGCACCGCAAAATAAAGACAAGGAAACCAAAAGAGGATAGTGAAGATACTCACCCGAAACAGCCTTGGCAGCCGCCATAAGCTTGCCGGCCACCTCTCTCTCGCACGAAGCCGTAGCGGCAGCAAGATGCTCCTCGCGGTCCGTGGCCTCCTGCTGCAGGCGCTCCTTAGCCTCGGCCGCAGTGGTCAGCTCCAGCTTGAGGCGCTCCTTCGCACCAATGGCGACCTTGGCCTTCTTTTCCGCTTGACCGAGGCTCTCTTTGAGAGCATCAATCTTACGAAGGGAGTTTTTGTGCTCCTCTGCATTCAAATAATACAAATGTCGGATAACAGTACAAGAATACAAGAATAAGTAAAGACCAAAGGCATAAATGTACCTTGAAGCTGTTTGACGCTGGCCTCCAGCGCCAGGTGCTGCTGCACCAGTTGTTTGGCATCCTGCACAAAAGGCTGCAGGACAAAGACCTACTAGTCAAGAGAAGGACTCGGGGGCTACGCCCAAAAGAAGGAGCAGACGCAAACTACACACATGTAAACGCTCGGGGGCTCCCCCGAGACTCAAAGGAAGAACAAATAACACAACTCCTTTACAGATGCTCGGGGGCTTCCCCCGCGGCAGGAAGCAGAACTACTCACATGATCCGAGGGTGACTCCGACGGTCCACTGGCAGCCTTCTGAGGCGCAACCACCTGAACCTCCTGCAGAAAAGGGTCTGGAGCGGCTCCTTCAGAGGTAGCCACCGTCTCAGGAGGAGGAGACGCGACTTTCGACTCCCCCATCATCTCCCGAGCACCACCGCTGGAGGAGTCGTTGGAAGAGTGTCTGCACAAGGACAAATTAGCACAAGTACAAAGTAAACATGCAAGAAAAATCAGTGCAAGACAAAAGAAACTTACGAGTCAAGCTCGCTCAGGTTGAAGACAGGAGGGGTCCTCCGGATTTTCTTCTCCTCCTTCTTCTCTTCCTTCTTCTCTTCCTTCTTTTCTTCCTTCTTCCGCTTCGCCGGCGGGTGTGGTGCTACAACCCGCACGGGAACGGCAGGAATCAGAGAGGAAGAACCTCCATGCCCATCACTGTGACGTTCAAGACATAGCGAGTTCCTGGGAGTCGGAGGAGTCGAGGCATCCGAAGACTTGCTGGAGCTCCGTGACGGTTTGCGAGTGTGGTCCTCGCTCGACTCGTTGACCTCTTCATCCGGAGACCGCGCCGATGGCATCTCGGACATGGAATCCACCACATCATTGTCTGGAGCATTCGGAAATACTTCGGGTAATGGAGGCGACATGCCCGGCACTTTGAAGGTCTGACACAAGAGAAGAAAATTTGTTAGCAAAAAAAATGCAAATACCATGAAGTCAAAAATAGCGCTACGCGCACGGATCGACACCTGTGGAACTGGAAGCGAAGAAGAAAATGGAGAAGTCAGCAACTTCCCCGGTATATCCTCTCCAGCCTTGAACTTCAACAGAGAACGAAGGGCCTTGTCGAGATCTCCCGGGGAGAGTTTCTCAGCCGAAACCCTCGTCGGATCACGGCGGCCGGCATAAAGGAACATCGGGTGCACCCTAGCCTGGAGTGGCTGCACCCGACACTCAAGAAATGTGTGGATGATATCCACACCGTTCACTTCCTTCTCCGGAATCAACTAGAGATCCTACACTCGACGATAGAGAGCCTCTATCTCCGCTACCTCGCCATCCAAGATTTGATTTTTCCAGGACCTCTTCGGCTCGATCTTTTGGGAAGGGTCGAAAGGAACAAGACCAAAATGCTGCCCAGCCACTGTGGAGTCGCGAATATAAAACCATCGCCTCCGCCAGAAGAAAAGCAGATTGGGTTTGAGGGAGATGATGCAACCCCCAATGGGATAAACACCATATGGACCAGACTGCCTCTTCACGGAATAGAGTTTCCGGAAGAGGCCAAAGTGTGGCTCGATACCGAGCCAGCACTCGCAGAAAGTGATAAAACAAGCAATGTGAAGAAGAGAATTGGGGGAAAGATGATGCAATTGGACACCGTAAAGGAAAAGCAGTCCACGAAGGAAGTTGTGGACTGGGAAGGAAAATCGGCGAATAGCGAAGGCGAGGAACATAACCCGAAACCTAGCGGGAGGACGGGGGATTACCTCGTTGCCTGGGAGTTTTACGGCCTCCCTATCCTGCGGGATCAAGCCCCGCTCACGAAGCTTGCGGAGATCACTCTCTCGCATCTCCGATCGCCGCAAACCACCGTCGGTGACACGGGTAGCGGCGACACTCTTCTTCCCTCCAGCAGCGCTGGTACCAACCGCAGAAGAAGACTTCTTCGACTTCCCCATTGCGGTATGGCGGCGCCGGCGGCGAGAATGCAGGGCGGAAGAGGAAAATGTCAAAGGATATTCCAGCACGCAGCAAGAGCTCTCAGAGAATAAGGGAGAAGTGAAACGAGAATAGCTGCGGGGAAAACAAACTAATTTCCCCCCAATGACTATAAATACGAAGACGATGCACGACAATCGTCCATCAAGAAGACCTAACGCGAACGGCAGGATCTGGCCATACACGTGTCAGCATCACAACGAACCATCGCTAACACGCCGTCCACTACGCGCGGAAATCGAGGCGACGCCGTAATTATCTCCACGCCGCGCGTGACCGGTCAATTCAAGGTCAGAAGGTGGGACCCATGTTCGTCCAGTCAAGTCATCTCTGGCGCAGCAGACGCTTGAGGTCACCGATTGTCAGCACTGACGTCATCTAAAGCTATACTAGCAACAGTTACATATTCTTCGGCATAAAGCTAAGAGTACTCACTCGAGTCTATGATTTGATTAACTACTCGGGGGGCTACTCCTATCAGGAGCGCAGGCCGCGCACCTGAAAAATAAACAACACGTTGCAGCACTAGACTATTTCTTCGAGTCCCACGTAAGAGTCTACGACTCCACTACGGACTCGGGGGCTACTCCCATAGGGAGGATGGATTTAAGCATCCAAAAAATTTCGTGTCCTACGGACCTAACACTGAACAACGATTGAATTTAAGTCTCCGCTCGAGTCTACGACTCGAACAGACACTCGGGGGCTACTCCCATAGCGAGCGCTGGCCGCGCACCCTATGAAATCTTTGAATGCGATCCTTCGGATTAGTACGCAAAAACTTTTTCGGCAACTCTGCCACAATTAAACGCTGAGTGAGTAATATCCTCCTTGGCCACCCGAAACACCTCCGCGGTGATAAAATTTCGGATGCTGTGTCTACGACGCAAAGATAAGACCTGCAGATATCATCTGATGGCCTAGTAACGCACATGACTGCGCTCTGCTAGAATAAACCCGTGCCAACAGGTGTGATGAAAAATCCCGACGGACGCGTTGGGTACATCAATTAAATTCACTGGAATTCTACTCCTGTAAGTCCTCCGCGACCTGAGTCGAATTACGCCAGCATATGTTCCGGGTTCGAGTCGAGGGACTCGAACCTGAAGAAGATCATGTTGTTTTGTCCTAAGACAGTTAACTAACCCTGATCCGTCGGGAGAGTCAGGCACACGCATCCACAATCCCTACACGTTCTCTTGAAAGACAGAGTTGCACCCGAAGGATTTAAGAGTCCTCAGCCGAATCTACATTCGACTAATCACTGGGCTACTGACATGGTTATACCCCACGGGTACATGACCTCAACATACCTGGTCCAGCCCAAGGTAGGCCCACGGCGGATATACGCCGGCCCATGAATATTTTCGGGTGGCCAAGGCCCATGACGCCTCCGGATCCTTGGAGAACAAGACTAGAGTAGATAGGAAATTCAAAAGGGTAAAACCCTAGAACCTGTAACCGACTAGATCTGTGCCTGGGACCTGCCTAAGTCTATATAAAGGCCAGGAGGGCACGACCTAGATCTCTGACCTCATACTTTTGCATACACACCTCCATGCCAGATTGCATCCGCGCACCCCTGTAATCACCGGTTCTGCCATAATCAAGAGCAGGCAAGCAGGAGTAGGGTTTTCCCTCCGGGGGCCTGAACCTGGGTAAACCTCGTGTCCCGGGTTGCTTGTTTGCTAACCGTTCCGCGATCTCCAGCATCCCCATCTTCTCCAAAACCCAAGTCCATAACAATGGGCATTGACGAGATCAAACCTCGTCAACAGGAGTGTGACAAGACAAGCGGTGTCCAAACTGTATCAAAGACCCAATTCAACACATGAAAGATCACAAAGTTCAACAAATGAACTAGGCTAAGGCCAAAAGAGCAAAAATAGATAGAAATAAAAATGCTCAAGGATTTATCTCATTCTAAAATGGTCAAATCATGAACAAGTGAGACAAAAACAACTCCCAAAAAGAGCAAGGTTCCAACAAGAAACCAAACTCCCCAAACTTCTCATGATGGCACAAATACCAAAACTAAAATATTGAGGTTCCAAGCACATAAAACCCGATATGGATCAAACAAAGAAGCATAAATGTGAGTGTTCTAAATAATATAGGAGAGCTCCCCCATAGATAGTGCATTATATAGGATTTTCCTTTTGAATGCAAAATGCACACAAATGGGATCATCACTAGTACCTACAATAAATAAAACACAAAAGGATACCAATAAAAATAAAAGGATCCAAAAGTAGCAAGGAAAACATGGGAGCACACAATACATTTACTCGGCCAAAGATAGGACAAGATTTAAGCAAGGGACAAAGTGAATATGATCAATAAATTCTACCATAAATTTAGTACTAATTATCCAATGACAAGAAGTATTGAGAATAATCTTCCCTAGGTAGTTCATTCGGATATCCAAGATCATATTCACACAAATAAGCATATAACAAAGTATAAGAATTAAGTTTGATGCTCCGAACAAGATTCTTGGTAGCTTCCAATTGTCACACAATCACTAGTGATTAGAGTAACTTGAAGCAAATGGTTTCCATGCGGATATATATATATATCTAAATATGAGGAAACACATACCAAGAAGCACTCTCACAAACAAGATCCAAAATATGAGCAATAAGGGCATTCAAGGAAATTGGAACTTGTATGAGCACGTGTGTCACTTAGGAGCTAGATAATTATCAATATCAATTTTAAGTGACGCAACCTCGAATTTTCACATTTTCTAGGATTATAATAAGCACTAAGCATATGACTCCCCCATAATGTGATACTACCATAAAACCATCGTGAGGCAAAATAATACAAATAGAGATAATGTAAAGGTCCCAACCTTTAATAAGGTAGAGATCCCTGTGTTTACAATGCTAGTCCCTGGATCAATAGCTAGCATCCACAGTTAAGATGTAATATCAAGAAACAAAGGTCATAATACAACTTTATAACCAGGAATAAAATAATTTATTACATCTTACATAGCTCATTTGGCTATCTCATTACAATGCAGCAGAATATAACAATAGCATGGGGTCCTTCATCTTGAAAGTGCCACAGGCAGTCATGTTGGTTGTAGACTTGTAATCCTAATCAATAAACTTCACTAACATCAAACAAACCTGCAACATAATAAGTTACATCCACAAGGGTCAATACATTTGAATTGTATTGGCAAGTGATACTATGGTAGTATAGTGGAGTCTATCATCTATATGCATTTGGCTAAGTGGAGCTTAGGCTTGCTTTGCTCAAAATAGATTTTTCCTTATCAATTGAAAACACTAACTTTTTGTTTGTCAAAAATCAACCAAGGCATCTCCCAATAGAAATTGGTGATCCTTCAACCCTTGTTCAACCAAAAGATTTTAACTTAGAAATTTGGATGAGGAGATTCTTGATAGCTTCCATGTCTTGATGCTCAAATTGTCCTTTACCAGGGACATGGCTAAGTACTTAGATTTTACACTCTGCAGAGGTGGTGCACTTTTCCCACAAGACTTGGTTTCACCAAGACAAGATCTTTCAGAAGCCTTCCCTTAGACCAGAATGGACGCGCTCCAACCTATCAAACCCCTACCACCAACTGTCCATTTGGCTAAGTTATTGTAACCTATATGATCTAGGCAGAGCCCATAATGCCAAGTGGATGCACTTGAAGCTTCTCAACATTTGACATCTCAAATCTCTTTGTTCCTGGGTGGCCATCCACAAGTGTGATACACAAGGTAAACCATAGAAATGGGCCTTGTGTAACCACTCAACACAAACCATTCCTTACACTCCACCCAGATGATTCATTCACTTAGTTGTTTTATTAAACAAAACATAAGTCCTTGACTTAGAAATATTCCATAGTATGAATATATTCCACCCTTGTTTTCTACTAGCTAAGCTAAGCATGATAGTAGTAGGAATCTAAACTTATGAAATTTCCACTAAGGTTTCATCTATTAGGATTTCCGATGGCATAGTTTACACTTAGCAAAATTCCATGCAAGTCCTACTTAGAAATATCACTAATGCATAGTGAAAATAATGGGAAAAAAGTATGAAGCATCACTTGCCTTTTTGGTAGAGAATATAAGTTCACTCCTTGACCTTGCAATATTCACACCCTTCAAATCACTACAATTCAATCAAGCAAGGCACAATTTCAATCCACCATTAAAGCAAACATCACATAAAATAATAGAAACAAAACAATGCATGCAAGCATGCAAAAGATGGTTTTATTTGAAAAGTGGTTTCTAATGGGTTATATACATTTGAAAACACCTATTGGTCATTTTATAAAGTGGCAAAATCATTTGCAAAAGATTTTTACTTATAAACCATTTTTAAACCAAATCAATATTTTATGTGGTTGAAAATGCCTTTAGCAAAGCAAAAAAAATTATAGGGTTCACAAAATATATTTTTAAATCATAAAACTTTGTGTTTAGGGTCAGAGAGCTTAAATCAAAACATTTTCCCAAAGGGTTTCCTTCAAAAGCATTTTTTATATACAAACATTATTTTTATTTGACTAGAAATGGTCTAAATCAAAGATTTTATTCTTATGCTTCACAAAATATGTTTTTGAAACCACAAGTTGATTTATATGGTCAATAGGTTCAAACAATCCATTTGTCCAAAGGTTTTATCACAAAAATAATTTTTGGATGAATTTTATATTCAAATTATGCCTACACAAGTTTCTGAAAAAACAATCAATTTAACAGAAGCATTTTACTAAAAAAAGTGCATGGTTAGAAAGTACTTGTCTTGCTGATTCCATTGATATAAAATTTGCCAAAATTGGACGTGTGGATCAAAAGTTACGAATTTTATAAAATCAAACAACTAATAGACAAGTTTCTGTTTTAAATCAAAAGGGCGGCCACGTGTTGTGTTTTGATTGGCCGAAAATGTTTCGCGTGGATCAGCTGATGTTGGGCGTTAGATCTAACTGAAAATGTGCGGCACAGATCAAAAGATACCTCTTCGCTTAAGTTCTTTCGCGTGCATTGGATCTACATCCTACGTCGCTCATTCACTGACCATCGAGTGGCGCGCTGGCGGCGGCAACAGGCGGCGGCGTGCTCTGGCGATGAAGTTTCCGGAGTTACAGGATGCGAGAGGAGTAGGGGAGAAGCTCACCAGAATTGCCGTGGCGAGAGGATGCTTGACGTGTGCTCGGTTGGCGAAGGGGCGTACGGAGTCGACGTTGATTGCTCGTCGGAGATCGAGACGGCGTCGGTTGCTCTCTGTTGGAGACGGAGGCGACGCTATGGGCCATGTTAAGAAGGAAAAAGGGTTGCGTTAGGTGCGCACGACGCTGGAGATCACACACGTATCAATCAGAGGGAGAGAGGAAGCTGGGGCTTACGGGGGATGGTCGCCGAAGTTCGAGCAGACGGTGGCGAAGCTCAGTCGAAGATGTTGCCGAGGATACAGGGCATGCACAGGCGAGAGGGAGGTACCGTGAGATGCGCATGGCGATGGGGAGTGTGCTCGTGTGGTCGAGGAGGCGAGGGGCGACGGGGTTTGGCCGGAATCGTCGCCGGAAGGCCGTCGGAGACAGTGGCTTGCAACAAAGAATTGGCGTAGCCTGGGGGCAGAGGGGGAGGGGGGCGATGTCTAGGGGGAATGAAAGAGGAGGGGCAGGCGTTTAATACTGCATGGTCATTGGACTAAATCAACGCGGCAGTAACGAGTATTGACGCGAGTTTAATTGGGCAGAAACGGCCGGCGAGGTTGGCACGGGTGGGGAAGACGATGATGTGGCGTGGGGTCGAGACGTCGGCGAGAGAGAGGGAGAAGGAGTGGGGCCTGCTAGTCAGTGAGGGGGCAGGTCGAACCAACGGTGCGAATCGTTTTCTGCGGGGAGAGAGGGAGTGGGCTGCTGGACCTGTTGGGCTAGGTTAGTTGGGTTGTCTGCTTGTTTCTTTTTTTTGTACAGATAGTTTTTTCTTTTTCTTTTTCTATTTATCTATTTTGATTTTGTTTAAACATTTGAAACAACTATTTGATTTCAAACTTCAACGAAACTTTGTGTATATTCAAATACTGATTAATAATACATTCTGAAGTCAAATTTAGAATAATTCCTTTATTCCTTTTAGGGTATAATAATTATTTAAAAATGAGCCCTTGTATTAATTCAATCAAGATTTAATAATGTTTTAAAAATCCAATTTAATTCTAAATCCTTCCAAATCTTTTCAGTAGGTTTTATTTATTTATTAGGGTGTCAAATAATTCACT
This sequence comes from Avena sativa, assembly GCA_916181665.1. Taxonomy (NCBI): domain Eukaryota; kingdom Viridiplantae; phylum Streptophyta; class Magnoliopsida; order Poales; family Poaceae; genus Avena; species Avena sativa. The sequence goes on from OV702284.1 coordinate 387,724,221, forward strand.
TTGATTTATTTGGAATATTTTTAATATGATTTATTAATCATTTAAAATTGGGTATTTTCTTTATTCCAATGAAATTAAATATAGTTTTAATTCCACAAATTTTATTTGGAAGATTTCTTTGATCGTACTTAAGTTAATTAAATAACTTTTATTCCACTTGGGTAAATTCCAAATATTATTTTCCCATGATTTAATTAATCATTTCTAATAGGGATTTTTTCTTTATTCGAGTGGATATAGAATTTGGTTAATGCCACTTTATTTTATTTGGAAAATTCTTTATCCTTTTATTTTACTTGGATTTGTATTATATTCATTCCATTTGCTTATGGATTAGGCCAAGATTTAATTTGGTCTTTAAATATTCCTCATTTAACATTTCTATCTTTATCTTATAAAATCCATATCTTTTTATTTATAGATCCAAACTTGGTGATTTCAATTTGTAAAATATTTTTTGATATTTATTTATCCTTTTAAATATCTTTAGGATTATTTACTCACCATTTGGTATGGATTTTAGATAGGTGCTTGATTAGCTTTGGAAATTCAATTCCCTTATCTTTATTAAATTCATAAGGTTTTATTTACGGCTCCAAATTAAGTGAAACCAATTTGTATGATTTTATAATATTTCTATTTGTCATCCTTGATCATTTGTAAATGTTTGTTGACAAATTTTTATATGGGTCAAATCCATGATCTTAGAGATATTTGGAAATGATTTTATCTCATTAGGGTTTTAGGGTTTTTCTCAAGTGTTTAATTTCCAGATGCAATTGTGAAGGAAGCATTCCACTTGATTTGAATTTAGTTGGAGTCAAACATCACTCAAGTTTGTTCAAGATGGGTTTTTAAGTTTCCATTTAGAAATAAAAAGTTTCTTTTCACCATAAATTTCAACAATTATTTATTTTGTTTAATTATTTTTCACATTACAAAATTTGGAAAATGTTGGGATGTGACAGATAATTAATGGACATTATAAAACTTAAATTTCTCATGAGAATTATATCACATAGAGACTAGACAATAATCCAATATAACTACTAGGTGGTATTGCTCATGTACACACAATTTTAGGATTGTGGAATGCCCAAGCATAACACTCCCCCAAAATGGGATAATCCATTAATTTCTCACAAGAGCCAAATAATATACCAAATATAACCAAGCAAGGCTCAAACATAATAAACACACATACATGGTGTGCCACCTAATCATACACAAATATGCTTGATACCTCAAGATAATTAAGTGGATAGCACAACATGTACAAAAGCATGGAAGATACAAAACCAACACATGCACAAGGGGGCGAGTAACTTTCAATGTAAAGAGTTTAGCATATGTTACCGCAAGGAGGAACATTGGAAATATAATATAATCATGACAATCTGTCACATCCCAAGATTTTCCAAATCTTGTAATGTGAAAATAAATGAATAAAACAAAACTTTGTTTGATTTTCAGAGCCAGAAGAAACTTTTGAATGCAATTGGAACTTCAAACCCATTTGAATTAAATAAAATCCTAAAGGGATTTAAAAAGATAAACATTTTAAATAAAGGAAAACAAAATATTTTGGAAATAATATTTTGGATCTTTTAAAATAAAAGGATTTGGTTTTCAAAAGAAAAGGTGGATTCTTAAACAAAGATTATTTTACAAAGCCAAGTTAAACCTTGATCAAACTTTGGAATTAAAACATTTTGCTTTGAATAAAAATAGCAAAGGTTTATTTAAATAAAATGATAAGGAAATAATATCCAAATTTTATTTAAATAAAAGGTTTTACCATTTTAATTAAAACATCAAAACTTATTAAATTAAGTGTTTCAAGTATTTTATATTCACAAATAAAACCTACTAAAGTGTTTAGGCTTTATTTTAGATTTCAAAATAAATAACTCAATAAAATAAAGTCCTATTTGAATTAAATAAGGAAAGCCTATTGTATATAATTAATAATAGACCCTAAAATAAAATGTTATTTTAATTTAAACAAGTTTCCAAGTATTCTTTATTTACAAATAAACCTACTGATTGGGTTTGAAAAATATTTGGATTTTAATTAGAGATTTTATGAATTATATCAAACCCTATTTGATTAATAAACCATGATCCATTTATTTAAATTATAAATGGAACCTTTAACAAAATTGTTATTTATTTTAAACAAACTTTCAAAATATACCTTATTTCAAATACAACCCACTATTTTGGTTTTGGAAAATATATGGATTTAAATTGAGCTTGAAATAAATCAAATCCTAATTTGATAATTAGCAATGGACATTTATTTAATTAATAATGGACTTTATTATTTAAAAATTATGGATTTTAGATTTAGGTTCAGGCTACTGAACAGAACCAAGTCAAATTTACAAAGTTTGGGTGTTGTTTGAATTTATTTGAACCATTTTTGTTTGATAGAGAATTCAAAACAGAAATTCAGAAATAGAAAAGAAAAGGACACAGAATAAAAAAAATGAAATTGGATCGACCCAATCCAGCAGCCCACTAAGGCCCATCAGACCAGCCCAGCTCCTCACCAGGAAAGAAAATGATTCGCACCTCGTTTCTGACCCGTACAGTGTATGACCAGTGGACCCTTCCCTCATTTCGTTTTCCCACTGACAGGTAGACCCACCGCTACTGTTCATCGTCCTCACCGCGCGACCCTTTCTTCCCCAAACCTCGCTGTCGTTTGCTGAATTTGAATGCCGCGATCAATTCGCCATAACGCCGCGCCTTTACCTCGCTTTGACTGTGCTCGTTAAAAACCCCAGCGTCTCCCCCTCCTTTTCCCCCAGACCACCCCCTCTCTCTGCCCCTAGGCTGTCGCCAATCACTCCTGCACTGCCGCTGCTCCGACGAGCTTCTATCTCCGATTCCGGCCAACACCGCAACGCCCGAGCCTCCTCGACCTAGCACACACGTCCTCCACTCTCAGACGCTTCTCCCCATACCCTCCTTTCATCCGCGGGCGTCCCTGAACGTCGCCTTCGTTAAGCTTCAAGCACCGCCGTGTCTGATTCTACTCCGACGAGCACTTCGGGTATGCATCTGACCACCCCGCGCCTCCTCGTTCACACTCCCATACTCGCCACACCTTTCTGCATCTGACCGCATCTTTGTTTTGCTTCGGTATGATCTACAGCATCGCCCTCGACCGCGGACAGAACCACCCGACGCCGACCTCCACTCCGGCGAGCAATTGCCGCAGTACCAGAGCTCCCCTTGTCAAGACAACAGCACGACGAACGTCACCACGACCCTGCGATCTTGGTGAGCCTTCTCCTCTTCTTCCTTGCGTCCTGAATCACCGGCGACCACCCCGCCTGAGCGCTACCGCCAGAGCGCCGCCGTCAGCGCCGCCCACTTTAGGTCAAATTCGCCAGTACCGTTCGATCCAGATTTAGCGGCCACGATTAGATCACTTATCGTCGAAGGGGTATGTCCTCTGGGCCACTCGATCTAACTAGATCCAACGCCCCACAGCCGCGATCCAACCGAAACGGTATGGACCAATAGGAACACGACGCGTGGCCAGGTTTAAAACTAAAAACAGATTTGAATCTGATTTAATTGCAAACTTCAAACCCTTATAACTTTCAACCACACGTCCAAAAATTACAAATTTTATATCAATGGATTCAGGAGAACAAGCCCTAGCCAACTGTGGCCTTAGTTTAGAAAATAGTATATGTTAGTTTGCCTGAATTTGCAGATTCATTTATGAGCTTGTTTAGAGTATAAAAATTGTTTAAAATTGAACTTAAGGATAAAACCTTTGCTAATTGGATTGTTGTGACCTTACTGACCCTAGGAACCAACCCTTGGTGTTAAAAATGATTTTGGTAAAATATAGGTTGAATTATTTAACCTAGCCATTTTCTAACCAAATAAACTCATTGATTTTATTATGGAAATGTTTTTGCAAGGAAAACTTTGGGAAAATGTTTTGGACCAAACTTACTGACCCAAAACACCAAGCCTTGCCAAGGGCAACTCACTTGGTGAAAAACCTAAAGTTTTGCTTTGATAAGAATAATCTTCACCACATAAAATGATGAATGAATTTTAAAATGGTCTTGAGATAAAACCCATTTGCAAATGACTTTGCCATTTTGGTAAATGACCAATTTAGAACCTTACAAAGTTATAAACCTAGTAGAGACCATCCTTGCAATAGAACCACCCTTTGCATACTTATGCATGACTTAGTATCCTTCTTGCCTGGTGTGTGATTTTGTTTGAGTAGTGGTGGTTTGGAATGTTAGTTGATTTGGTGTTTTGCTTGATTGACTTGTAGGGAAATTAGCAAAGTGTGAGGCTAGCAAGATCAAGGAGTGAACCCCCATTCCCTACAAAAAGGCAAGTTACACTCTCATACAAAAGTCCTACTATTTTCATTATACTTAGTGGATTTGAAAACATGCATGAAAATGATTTATACTTATGCTATGCTAAATCCTAATAGGATGCCCTTACTTTCCTTAGAGAAAATCTTGTAGTTGTACATGCTTAGCCATGCTATATTTTGAAAAAGAGATACATGTTGAGATTTTACAAAGGTTGAGAAAAGGACTTGTGTTTTACATAATAAAACAAGGACTCAATGAACCACCTAGGTGGAGGATACTTTAAGTTTTGGAGAAGGTGGCAACAAAAGGGAACCATGTCTATGGTAGTCACTTTGAGTTGGGCTCCAAAAGGAAACCACCTAGGAAACTTAGAGATCAAACATGCTTCTCCAATTGTGGCTTTCGTGTGCAACCACATGGTATTATGGCTCTGGCTTAGTCAATTACATTAGGAAGACCCATACATTGTCTTTAGTTACTGGACATGGGGATCTGGAATGCTTCATGGGGGCTGAAGACAAAGCTAGCAATGATGTATGGGAGGACCTTTTGGAAAGACTTCGTCACATTCTCAATCTGCCAGTACTCCATCTTGGTGAGCACTAATCCAGTAGGCCACTGGTGGCAAAAGGATGGGATGGTGACATGTGGGTAAAGTGTACTCCTTCTGCAGAAGTTAATAAAATCTAAGTACTTAGCCGTGTCCCCGGTTATGGACAATACTGAGCAACTAAAGTTTGAACTATGGGAGATCTCGACATTCCAACTTCTAATATAAAAACTTGATGCCCTTGTGTGTCTACCAAGGAATTCAAAGAGATTTTTGTTAAACTTGTTGCACTTGGGGTTACCAAGGTGCTCAAGAGCATGATGTACTTGGGGTTACCAAGGAACTCATGGGTTTTGATAAAACTTGTTGCACTTGGGGTTACCAAGGTGCTCAAGAGATTTTGACAAGGATTTGAACACTTGAGTTTCTACCAAGGAGTTCAAGGAACTTGGAAAAGAAATTTGACAAAGGACTTTAAAACCCTTTTTGAAAAGATAGGATAAAACAATGCTTTATGCAATTAAGCCTTAAACTCTACTTAGCCAAATATGCATATAATGATAGGATCCACTCTTATTATACCTAAAAGTGGAGCTTGCCAATACAATTCAAAATGTATTGACCCTTGTGGCTGTAACTTGAAATGTTGCAGGTTGATTGTTTTTTAAATGAAGATTGTTTGATTGACTAGGACTACAAAGTCTACAACCAACATCTGCCTGTGGCACTTTGAAGATGAAGGACCCATGACTATAATTATTCCGCTGCAATGTATTGTAATAGCCAAATGAGCTATGTTTGATGTAATAAACTTATATTATTCCTGGTTATAAATTTATATTATGACCTTTGTATCTTGATATTACATCTTAACTGTGGATGCTAGCTATTGATCCAGGGACTAGCATTGTAAACACAGGAGGAACCTAACTTATTGGGTTGGGACCTATACACAATCCAAATGGCTTGGCTTGACAAAAATAATTGATGAAGATCCCTCAATTCTTCATAATGTAGCCAAGACTCCAATTCCCTCCAAAACACACCTATTGATCAAGTTTTGGCTTGTTGGTACCCAACCAAGTTGGGTCCTAAGAGGTTAGTCACAATAGGCTTGGCAACCCAAATGGTTCTTTTCTTGAACCCACATTGAGCACCAAAAAATTTGGCAAACACATTGCCAACCTATTCCTTACAAAGAGAATAAGCATCATGAAAAATGATAGGGTTGGATGAGGAGATACCAATAGTGCATGCGGAAGAAATGTGCCCCTTTTAACGGCATATGTAGCAAGTTATACTCTTGCTATCTTTCTTCTTAGGTGAAGCCACAACTCGAGGAAGAGCTTGAGTAGTCCTCTGAGGAAGAGGCCCATTAATAACTTGAGGTTTAGCTTGAGGCCGCTTCCCATGTTGCTTCACACTAAGAGCCTTTTTCTTCAATGAGCAAGATCTAACATGGTGCCCTTCTTCCTTGCACTTGAAGCAAACAATGTTGGCCGGATTCTTAACTTGATCTTGGCCATTCTTCTTGTTGTCCTTGTTCTTCAACTTGATAGTGGACTTGTTCTTGACATTGGAGTTGAATCCAAGCCCACTCTTGTCATTGGGGCATTTTTGCACACTCAAGATTTTGTTGAGTGCGGCCTTCCCTTGATGACCCTTTTTCAAGTCATTTCTCAAAGAAGTGACTTGAGCCTTGAGATCTTTTATTTCATCTACATGGTTAGTTTCAACAAAAGTACTAGAGGAAGTAGATGCTACATTGTTAGAGCAACACGGCACAGAGTGTAATTCATCAAGAGATATAGCATGGTTGTGAGAGGATGAATTACAAGGACTAGCACATGGAAATATAACATTTGGAGTAGATATAGTGCAAATGTCCACATGAGGCCCACTAGATGTTACCTTTGACATGATGGCCTCATGAGATAACTTTAGCCTACCATGGGAGACTAGAAGATCCTCATGTGAGCTCGAGAGCTTAACATGACTTTCTTCTAATTTCCCATAGTTGCTAGTTAGCAAAGCAAGTTGAGCCTTTAGCTCAACATTCTCCTTAAAAATATATGCTTCACAAGAAATAGAGTTAGTAGCACAAGCATCATTATTATTAGCAAGAGGTGAGGGCAACTTGTCAAGCTCTTTTAAATATGAAGCTTTAAGTTGCTCATGTGACTCGGTGAGTTTGATGAGCTCCCTCTTAACGACCCGAGAGCCATTATCGAGGTGCTTAAAATCCTCAACAAGTTTAGCATAAGCAACTTCAAGTTCACCATTTTTAATCTTGAAGGAGTTAGCCACCGCAAGTTCTCTATCATGGTATTCCTTTACTCTAGATAATTATAGAGTAAAAGTCTCCTCAAGAGATTCTTTGGTGGTTTGTTCTTCTTCAAGGGAGTCCTTTAGTTGTGCAACTTCATTAGCATACTCACGCTCAAGTGCAAACTTTTCATCAATTAAGTTTTCTTGCTCCTCAATAAGATCATTGCCTTCTATGGCACAATTCAAGATTTCAAGAAAGTTGGAGGAAGCAATTTTATTTTTGAAGAGAGCGCTATAGACAACCTATCCCATTTTATTTTATAGAGGTAATATCATACTTACTTCTATAATCATCATTATCATTCTCAACCTCGTCATCATCATCATCATCATGAGATACAATGGGATTCAAAGAGGTTACCTTTGTTCCCTTAGCCATAAGGCACATGTGAGAACCGGAGGAAGGTGATGATGAGATTGCACTTGTAGCTCTCTTCAAGTCCTTGTCTTGGCCCATAGAATCTTCATTTTCCTCTACATGGTTAGTAACACAAGCACTAGAGGAAATGGAAGCATTTTTATCATGGCAACAAGACAACACAAGCATATCATCATGAGATTTATTCAAGTCATTTCTACATGATATGCAAGGACTATTAACACAAGCACGTAAGGAGTTTTGAGTGCTAGAAGTGTTAAGGTCCAAATATAGATCATTCCAACTAGATAGGGATGAAGGATTACAAATAGTAATATCACTATCCATATTGCAATTTCTATCACCACTCACCATATCATTACCTTGTGAAATATCACATGTTGGTGAAGTGGTAGACGATGATAACTCATCTCGACCGGAAGTGGAAGCAACACAATCATCCTCAATAATGTTGGACTTGCTATATTTATCTTGAATCTTGGTCCATATCTCACGAGCGCATGAATAAGGCATGATAGAAGAAAGAACTACATTGAACACAACATGCAAAAGAATTTTAGTATCTAGAGCGTCTATATGAGAGTTCAACTTCTCTAAAGATTCGTTTTGGGTATCCATAGGAGAAGAGAGACCCACATATAGATGTACCTCGATAATTGGGTGAATTTCCTGAAATAAATTAAGCATGCGAGTTTTCCAAACATCATAATTTGTGCCATCGAATGTGAGCGTGTCCTTGTGCACTAATCCCCTAGCCGACATCTTTACTCTCAAGGCGGTGAAGCCTAAAATGAGAGACCGGTCTCTGATACCAATTGAAAGGATACGGATGTCGCCTAGAGGGGGGTGAATAGGCGATTAAAACTTTTCCTAGAGTGGCTCAACAAAGGTAGAATAAAACTAATGTTTACTTTGTTAAGCACAACCTAGAACAACTAAGGTTCACCTATGTGCACCAACAACTTATGCTAAGCAATACACGCAACAAAGTGATAGCAAGATATATATTACTTCAAGCACGAAGGCTATCACAATGTAAAGTGCATAAGTAAAGAGCTCGGGTATGGAGATAACCAAGGCACGCGAGGACACCGATATTTTACCGAGTTCCTCCCAACATGGAGTACGTCTCGTTTGGAGAGGGGGTGGTATCAAACCACCAACGCCACAAAAAGTCCTCCCTTATTCTCCGGTGAATCTCACCCCAACGGGATCGATCCACGCTTCCACTATCGGTGCACTTTTCGGTGGCAACGGAACCTCTCAAAAGCATAGCTGCAGACGCGGCAGTGCGGGGGCCAGCAGGCTGGGGCTGCACGCGCGCGAGCGCTTGAGCGAGGCAGGGCGGGGACCGACGCGGGAGTCAACGCGGCACCAGGCGCGAGCGGGATCTAGGTGAGCGAGCGGGTCCAGCGAGAGAGCGCGTGGGACGCGAGGCGACAGACCTGGCGGCAGCGGGCGCGCAGGAGGCGAGTGAGGCGCACGCGGGATTAGCGGCATGGGTGCAGCGGAGCGAAGTGAGAGGGGCGAGAAAGGGAACGCGCGGGCGAGCTGGATCTGAGAAAAAATGTTCCTGGGCTGGCCGGTAGTACCGGATTAAGGTACTGCACGAGGCAGAGAGAAATTGGGGAACGCCCAGGGGCGGGCGGTACTACCGCTCGGCCCAGTAAACATATCTTTTCTTTTTAGTTAGAGAGGGACAAATTCAAACCGCAATAACTTTTGATTGGAAGCTCCGATTGACCCGATTCCAATTGCGTTGGATAGAGGACGACAAGGGCTTCCCAATAAAAGGTGAAAATATTGGTTATCACCAAGTGAGAAAGTATCAAATACAATAATGTCAAATACATCACTTGGTGAGAAACCGAAAAGCCGCATAAATCAAAATCGCAACAAGATGTAAACAGAAGATCCGATTTTGATGAACAAGAGCTTTTTATGGAGATTACCACAAGCTCTAAATCCTCACATGGATAAGACCAAATAGCAACCAAATATGATGATGCAAGTATGCAAAGGTTTGAGCTCTCTCCGAACGATGTGACTGAATTACTCATACGAGAGACCCTCTTGATAGTACGGTTATATATCCTAAACCCGGTCTCACACACACAACGTGAGACCGGCAAAAGGGAAAACCTATCAATATTATACCTTTGCCTTGAGCATTCCACTTCAGCTTGATGTAGACGGTCTTGCCCTTCTCAAGATGGAACGCCTTTCTTAATTCCTCATCATCGACCTCGCATATTGAGCTCGCACAACATATCTTCTTTGCATTTCATCGACCTTGAAGCCAACACATGCTCCTAGCGATGCCAATGGACAAATCCTATAAGTATAACTTAATACACACATTAGTCCATAAAGATTGTCATTAATTACCAAAACCACACATGGGGGCCTCACATGTTCTTTCAATCTCCCCCATTTTGGTAATTGATGATAATCCCTTTAAGAGGGTTTATATAAGGAATATTAATGAATAAAATGGTAATACCAATATCAAATACTACAAAAGTATGTGATATTGGTACCATCACCATATATACAGCAAACTCCCCCACAATCTATGCATGTGTGGTGAACTTGAATTTCATTGCATATATTGCCAATCATTATCATTGGTGGAGTTTCCTCTATATATAACACATGCTAAGCAACAATAAAGATGCAAGAGCATGAAAGGCAAATGCTTAAGAACAAACTCAATGCATCAACCAACTTCCCTTAAACCCTCTAAAACTTCTCCCCCATTGGCATCGATTGCCGAAATGGGTGCCAAGTTCTAGAAGGCAAATATAGTGACAATTCCTCCAAAGGTGTGCCTTCGCACATATCCAATGATGAATACTTGGGAGGGAGTAGAACTATATCGAGGACCCGAAGATTGCCAAAGGAATAAAATAAAATGACGCATCACAAATGACGCAAGCAATCAAAAGATCCGACAAACCAATTTGAAAACAACAAGTGAGTCCAAATGGAAACAACAAGAAATTATGATATGAGCAAGAGAGTGCTTTAAATAACAAAATAGAGAAGCTCCCAAAGATTTGTGCACAATTCAACATAGATGCATTAGAATACATTTTGCACAAATATGGAATCCTCGCTCCCCCATAAGCATTTAAAACATAACAAATGTGAAAGAATACAAATGAGCATTATTAAATGAATTAGATGAGCTCCCCAAAGATAATGCACCAATTATGATAATTGCATTTAGGAACAGATTGCATAATCATGGAATCCTCACTCATCCAAATTCATTTAACAATACAAGGCATGAGAGAACAAATATGAGTGCCCAAATATGCAAACAAGAGGAACTAACACTCATAGGAAATTAAATTCGGAAGCCACTAAAGAATCAAAAGGAATATAAAGGTGGTCTCCAAGGATTAAAAATCAACTAAAATTATCTTCTCATATGTGTATATGTCTATAAGTTGAAAACATCACAAAGACATATGCCAACAAAGAAATATGCACATGTAAAGAAGATATACAAGAAGCACATGGAAGCAAAAATGAAGTCATAACATATACCAATAAGATTTTTGCTTCAAAGCACGACCAAAGGCTCAAATATATCTTATTGTAGATTAATGAGCTTCAAACACTAACACACTACATATATTACAACTATCACCAAGGGAAAAGGAGAATGTTGGAATATATGGAGAAAGGCAACAAGTATCATAAGAGAAAATGGACTAGCAAAATCTCACTATTGCACATGAGAGAAGTTGAGGAAATGATAGGCAATAAAATTGCTAGATTAACATATTTGGGATTGGAGGATCATATGCATGATTTTGTATAGTCCCAATTATATGCACTCATCTCAACTTATACACATATACAATAGAGAGTCTTCTAAATAGCATGGCTAGAGATACACAACAATAAATAAAAAATCAAAGAAACCATGCCAAGATGCAACCTACAAAAGGTTGGAAGCAATATAAATATGCATGATTAAGAGATACTTGTTACCGAGATATAATTGGTAGGATGTAGAGGATATGAATTCATTGATCATCCTATAGCTTGCCTCCAATTGTCATTAACACACCACTTCTTCAAGATTGAGAGACAAGCATCCAATCTATCTCCAATGTACCTGAAACACATTTAAGTACAAAATGGTCCCCAAACTTATTGGGTCCAATGTTGTTAGTGCAACTACAATACATAGGAGAGACTCCACATAAATATGTGCATATTGATATGAAATTGAATTTCATGCACAACTTAGCCGATGGGATTTGGTCGAGTTTCCCCTATATATTGGATCAAAGAAAGCAAGCATGCCATAATATAGATATGTAGTAAATATGCATGCAAAAGGCTTTCAAGAACCAAAAATGAGATACAATTTGAACAAAAACACCAAGTAAACCAAGATGGCACACACAAGAGTGTGACAAGACAAGCGGTGTCCAAATTGTATCAAAGACCCAATTCAACACATGAAAGATCACAAGTTCAACAAATGAACTAGGCTAAGGCCAAAAGAGAAAAAATAGATAGAAATAAAAATGCTCAAGGATTTATCTCATTCTAAAATGGTCAAATCATGAACAAGTGAGACAAAAACAACTCCCAAAATGAGCAAGGTTCCAACAAGAAACCATACTCCCCAAACTTCTCATGATGGCACAAATACCAAAACGAAAAGATTGAGGTTCCAAGCACATAAAACCCGATATGGATCAAACAAAGAAGCATAAATGTGAGTGTTCTAAATAATATAGGAGAGCTCCCCCATAGATAGTGCATTATATAGGATTTTCCTTTTGAATGCAAAATGCACACAAATGGGATCATCACTAGTACCTACAATAAATAAAACACAAAAGGATACCAATAAAAATAGAAGGATCCAAAAGTAGCAAGGAAAACATGGGAGCACACAATACATTTACTTGGCCAAAGATAGGAAAAGATTTAAGCAAGGGCCAAAGTGAATATGATCAATAAATTCTACCATAAATTTAGTACTAATTGTCCAATGACAAGAAGTATTGAGAATAATCTTCCCTAGGTAGTTCATTCGGATATCCAAGATCATATTCACACAAAGAAGCATATAACAAAGTATAAGAATTAAGTTTGATGCTCCGAACAAGATTCTTGGTAGCTTCCAATTGTCACACAATCACTAGTGATTAGAGTAAATTGAAGCAAATGGTTTCCATGCGGATATATATATCTAAATATGAGGAAACACATACCAAGAAGCACTCTCACAAACAAGATCCAAAATATGAGCAATAAGGGCATTCAAGAAAATTGGAACTTGTATGAGCACGTGTGTCACTTAGGAGCTAGATAATTATCAATATCAATTTTAAGTGACGCAACCTCGAATTTTCACAATTTCTAGGATTGTAATAAGCACTAAGCATATGACTCCCCCATAATGTGATACTACCATAAAACCATCGTGAGGCAAAATAATACAAATAGAGATAATTAATGGACATTATAAAACTTAAATTTGTCATGAGAATTATACCACATAGAGACTAGACAATAATCCAATATAAATACTAGGTGGTATTCCTCATGTAAACACAATTTTAGGATTGTGGAATGCCCAAGCATAACACTCCCCCAAAATGGGATAATCCATTAATTTCTCACAAGAGCCAAATAAGATACCAAATATAACCAAGCAAGGCTCAAACATAATAAACACACATACATGGTGTGCCACCTAATCATACACAAATATGCTTGATACCTCAAGATAATTAAGTGGATACCACAACATGTACAAAAGCATGGAAGATACACAACCAACACATGCACAAGGGGGCGAGTAACTTTCAATGTAAAGAGTTTAGCATATGTTACCGCAAGGAGGAACATTGGAAATATAATATAATCATGACAATCCAAATGGCTTGGCTTGGCAAAAATAATTGATGAAGATCCCTCAATTCTTCATAATGTAGCCAAGACTCCAATTCCCTCCAAAACACACCTATTGATCAAGTTTTGGCTTGTTGGTCCCCAACCAAGTTGGGTCCTAAGAGGTTAGTCACAATAGGCTTGGCAACCCAAATGGTTATTTTTTTGAACCCACATTGAGCATGAACAAATTTGGCAAACACATTGCCAACCTTATCCTTACAAAGAGAATAAGCATCATCAATAATGATAGGGTTGGATGAGGAGATACCAATAGTGCATGCGGAACAAATGTGCCCCTTCTCACGGCATATGTTGCAAGTTCTACTCTTGCTATCTTTCTTCTTAGGTGAAGCCACAACTCGAGGAAGAGCTTGAGTAGTCCTCTTAGGAAGAGGCCCATTAATAACTTGAGGTTTGGCTTGAGGCCGCTTCCCATGTTGCTTCACACTAAGAGCCTTTTTCTTCAATGAGCAAGATCTAACATGGTGCCCTTCTTCCTTGCACTTGAAGCAAACAATGTTGGCCGGATTCTTGACTTGATCTTGGCCATTATTCTTGTTGTCCTTGTGCTTAAACTTGATAGTGGACTTGTTCTTGACATTGGAGTTGAATCCAAGCCCACTCTTGTCATTGGGGGATTTTTGCACACTCAAGATTTTTTTGAGTGCGGCCTTCCCTTGATGACCCTTTTTCAAACATTTCTCAAAGAAGTGACTTGAGCCTTGAGCTCTTTTATTTCTTCTACATGGTTAGTTTCAACAAAAGTACTAGAGGAAGTAGATTCTACATTGTTAGAGCAACAAGGCACGGAGTGTAATTCATCAAGAGATATATCATGGTTGTGAGAGGATGAATTACAAGGACTAGCACATGGAAATATAACATTTGGAGTATATATAGTGCAAATGTCCACATGAGTCCCACTAGATGTTACCTTTGACATGATGGCCTTATGAGCTAACTTTAGCCTACCATGGGAGACTAGAAGATCCTCGTGCGAGCTCGAGAGATTAACATGACTTTCTTCTAATTTCCCGTAGTTGCTAGTTAGCAAAGAGAGTTGAGCCCTTAGCTCAACATTCTCCTTCAAAATAGATGCTTCACAAGAAATAGAGTTAGTAGCACAAGCATCATTATTATTAGCAAGAGGTGAGGGCAACTTGTCAAGCTCTTTTAAATATGAAGCTTTAAGTTGCTCATGTGACTCGGTGAGTTTGATGAGCTCCCTCTTAACGACCCGAGAGCCATTATCGAGGTGCTTAAAATCCTCAACAAGTTTAGCATAAGCAACTTCAAACCATTTTTAATCTGGAAGGAGTTATCCACCGCAAATTCTCTATCATGGTATTCCTTTACTCTAGATAATTCTAGAGTAAAAGTCTCCTCAAGAGATTCTTTGGTGGTTTGTTCTTCTTCAAGGGAGTCCTTTAGTTGTGCAACTTCATTAGCATACTCACGCTCAAGTGCAAACTTTTCATCAATTAAGTTTTCTTGCTCCTCAATAACATCATTGCCTTCTATGGCACAATTCAAGATTTCAAGAAAGTTGGAGGAAGCAATTTTATTTTTGAAGAGAGCGCTATAGACAACCTATCCCATTTTATTTTATAGAGGTAATATCATACTTACTTATATAATCATCATTATCATTCTCAACCTCGTCATCATCATCATCATCATGAGATACAATGGGATTCAAAGAGGTTACCTTTGTTCCCTTAGCCATAAGGAACATGTGAGAACCGGAGGAAGGTGATGATGAGATTGCACTTGTAGCTCTCTTCAAGACCTTGTCTTGGCCCATAGAATCTTCATTTTCCTCTACATGGTTAGTAACACAAGCACTAGAGGAAATGGAAGCATTTTTATCATGGCAACAAGACAACACAAGCATATCATCATGAGATTTATTCAAGTCATTTCTACATGATATGCAAGGACTATTAACACAAGCATGTAAGGAGTTTTGAGTGCTAGAAGTGTTAAGGTCCAAATATAGATCATTGCAACTAGATAGGGATGAAGGATTACAAATAGTAATATCACTATCCATATTGCAATTTATATCACCACTCACCATATCATTACCTTGTGAAATATCACATGTTGGTGAAGTGGTAGACGATGAGAACTCATCTCGACCGGAAGCGGAAGCAACACAATCATCCTCAATAATGTTGGACTTGCTATATTTATCTTGAAGCTTGGTCCATATCTCACGAGCGCTTGAATAAGGCATGATAGAAGAAAGAACTACATTGCTCACAACATGCAAAAGAATTTTAGTAGCAAGAGCATCTATATGAGAGTTCAACTTCTCCTCTAAAGATTCGTTTTGGGTATCCATAGGAGAAGAGAGACCCACATATAGATATCCCTCGATAATTGGGTGAATTTCCCGAAATAAATTAAGCATGTGAATTTTCCAAACATCATAATTTGTGCCATCGAATGTGAGCGTGTCCTTGTGCACTAATCCCCTAGCCGACATCTTTACTCTCAAGGCGGTGAAGCCTAAAATGAGAGACCGGGCTCTGATACCAATTGAAAGGATACAGATGTCGCCTAGAGGGGGGTGAATAGGCGATTAAAACTTTTCCTATAGTGGCTCAACAAAGGCAAAATAAAACTAGTATTTACTTTGTTAAGCACAACCTAGAACAACTAAGGTTCAACTATGTGCACCAACAACTTATGCTAAGAAATACAAGCAAGAAAGTGATAGCAAGATATATATTACTTCAAGCACGAATGCTATCACAATGTAAAGTGCATAAGTAAAGAGCTCGGGTATGGAGATAATCGAGGCACGCGAGGACACCGATATTTTACCGAGTTCCTCCCAACATGGAGTACGTCTCGTTTGGAGAGGGGGTGGTATCAAACCACCAACGCCACAAAAAGGCCTCCCTTATTCTCCGGTGAATCTCACCCCAACGGGATCGATCCACGCTTCCACTATTGGTGCACTTGTCAGTGGCAACCGGAACCTCTCACAAGGTTGGGGCACTTCTCCACAACTTAATTGGAGGCTCCCAACAAACGCCACAAAAGGCCTCAACAAATGCCACCAAGGCCACAAAACTGTCTAGGGTTCCAAGAACCCAAGAGGGACAAGCTCCAATGAGCAACTCAAACCAAATCCTCCGGGGAGAACTCAAACCAATGCACCAAATGAAAATGGCAAGAACACCACAAAGATGCTCAAATCTCTCACTCTCAAGTTCCAACAAAGCTACTAAAAGCTATTGGGGGAACAAGAGAGGAGGAATCAAAGAGAGACACAAAATCCCCCAAAATTTAGATCCCCAAATATACTCACAAAGAGATGTTTTGGTTTGGTCAAAACGTAGATCTAGATCTACTCTATATTTCTCTCAAATATTGGCACGAATCGTTGGAGAGAAATCATAGAATCAAGCTCAAGAGGGAATAAGAATATGGGGCAAAGCTTGAGCAAGAATGGAGAGAGAAGAAGCAACCCTAAAAAAACAAACGGGCAAAGCTATTTAAAGAGACGGGCAGATTCTGCCTGTTGTGGCATTTTTCCTAGACTGACCCGTAGTACCGGATCGGACCGGTACTACCGGACCGAACAGACCAAGCCACCATCGGACAGTCAACGCACACGCGAGCGAAGGAAAAAGTCGGCAGGGGATCGGGGCCCAGCGAGCGGAGAACAGCGTAGCGCAGCGGCAGTGCGCGGGGCCAGCAGGCTGGGGCTGCACGCGCGCGAGCGCTTGAGCGAGGCAGGGCGGGAACCGACGCGTGAGTCAACGCGGCACCAGGCGCGAGCGGGAATCGCTGCAGGATCTAGGCGAGCGAGCGGGCCCTGCGAGCGAGCGCGCGGGACACGAGGCGACAGACCTGGCGGCGGCAGCGGGCGCGTAGGAGGCGAGGGAGGCGCGCGCGGGATTAGCGGCGCGGGTGCAGCGGAGCGAATTGAGCGGGGCGAGAAAGGGAATGCACGGGCGAGCTGGATCTGAGGAAAAATGTTCCTGGGCCGTCCGGTACTACCGGCCCACCCGGGCGGTGCTACCGGGCCGGCCGGTAGTACCGGATTAAGGTACTGCACGAGGCAGAGAGAAATTGGGGAACGCCTAGGGGCGGGCGGTAGTACCGGCCAGCCCGGGCGATACTACCGCTGGGCCCAAAATATATATTTTATTTTTAATTAGAGAGGGACAAATTCAAACCTCAATAACCTTTGATTGGAAGCTCCGATTGACCCGATTCCAATTGCGTTGGATAGAGGACGACAAGGGCTTCCCAATAAATGGTGGAAATATTGGTTATCACCAAGTGAGAAAGTATCAAGTAGAATAATGTGAGATACCTCACTTGGTGAGAAACCGAAAAGCCGCATAAATCAAAATCGCAACAAGATGTAAACGGAAGATCCGATTTTGATAAACAAGAGCTTGTTCTGGAGATTACCACAAGCTCCAAATACTCACATGGATAAGACCAAATAGCAACCAAATATGATGATGCAAGTATGCAAAGGTTTGAGCTCTCTCCGAATGATGTGACCGAATTACTCATATGAGAGCCCCTCTTGATAGTACGGTTATCTATCCTAAACCCGGTCTCACACACACACAACGTGAGACCGGCAAAACGGAAAACCTATAAAGATTATACCTTTTCCTTGATAATTCCACTTGAGCTCGATGTAGACGGTCTTGCCCTTCTCAAGATGGACCACCTTTCTTAATTCCTCATCATCGACCTCGCATATTGAGCTTGCACAACATATCTTCTTTGCATTTCATCGACCTTGAAGCCAACACATGCTCCAAGCGATGCCAATGGACAAATCCTACAAGTATAACTTAATACACACATTAGTCCATAAAGATTGTCATTAATTACCAAAACCACACATGGGGGCCTCACATGTTCTTTCAATGAGCATCTTAGCAATCCTCTTATTTACCATGGGAAAATGGTGCTTTTTTCTCTCTTTCCTATTTTTCTGTATCTTTTTATATATAAGAAGAAAGCTTCATAGATTGCTCACTATGGTGATGCTGCAAGTTTCCACCATGATTAGGCATGGATTAGTCTAGCTGCCTAGGCGTTTCTCTAACACATAAACATAACTCCCTAGACTTACAAGGTCCCCTTTTATTTCACACCGACGACACACGCAAACAAAAGAGCATGATATCAACTGGGTAGATATTTACAGGTGTTGAAAGCGTTCCTCGTGACAACATGGTTCTTCTAATCCCAACTTATAAGTGCAAGCATATACAACATAGATGACACAATGGTTCAAGTTTATTAAGGGCAAAAAAATAAGGTGTGCCATCAAGTTCGTGAGAGCTTTACTAACTAGTTTTCACATAACAAAAGAATTTTTAATTTGAAAGGTAGATGAAGCTTGAGAATTTACTTGGAATAGAAATAATGATAATAGGTAGATATGGTGGATACAAATGACATAAGGTTTTGGTTTGAAGGATTGGATGCATGAGTAAGTGTTCCCTCTCAAAACAGGTTTTTGGCTAGCAAGGCTGGGTAGCAAGCAAAAGAGTTGAAGGAAACAAGCAAACATACAAATGATGAAGATAAACATGCAATCTTCCTTGAATACACAAAAGATCTTAACTAAATAATACTAAGCTTATGAGCCAATCAAGAAAGAAAGAAAAATAATTAAAATACCTATAAGTGCTTTTGTCTTTTACTTTCAAACCTCAAAAAGTGTTGCTACTGACAAGAGCTCAGTTTGCCAAAACCAATTTAGATTTACTTGATGCTCCCAAAGTGAGACCAATACTAATCAACAAGATCAATCGTATAAAAGATATTGCAAACTAAAATAAGATGTGCAAAAAGTAAATGATGAAACTTCTCATTAATATTCCATAAAGGCACTCACACCAAGGGATACATAAATAACCAACTAAAGGAGAGATACTTCCACAATGCAAACCATCCTATATGATAACTTCTCTAAACATGATATGACTCTACTAAAAAGGTAAAAATATGAAAGTTAATGATGTGATACCGCGACACTCCCCCAAGCTTGGAACAAGCCAGGGGATGCTAAAACCTGATGACGAATTACTCCTTTGGTGGTGGTGGTGGTGTTCCCTTGATAAACTCTTCAATTAGCTTCCTCAAATCCTCAATCTCAAAGGCTAGAGTACAAATTAACTCTGAATTATGCTCAATGCAGTTCATGATCATGTCAGACCGAGAATCCCAGTCCTTGTTATTCTTTCCCCACTCTTCCTCCTTAGAGTGTTCTTTCCCTACATGGTTAGAACGAGGCATATCCCAACTAGAGGGAAATTTCCCTTTGGGAAACTTTTGGAATTTCTGCTAATGTATTAGAGTATGGAAGGGGTTCTTGGTGTGTGGAGGAAGTGACCGTGGAGCGAGGCAGTGATGCAGATTTTTCCCTCCTGTAGACATCCGTGTTGTCCTCCTGAGCTTGATAGGGTTTGCCACCACTCCAATGCTCGCAAAGGTAGCGCGGGTGTCCGGCTTCTTGTCTTGCTCCACTTCTTCATCCTCAACCAAGATCTCCTCCTCCTTCTAGGCACTAGTGGGAAAACCCTTATCCACAGGCCCCTTGTTCGTGGCGCACCTGATATAATGTGCCACTAACAAGGTTATCTATGGCGCACTCACAAATTATGCGCCACTAACTCCAGAGTATATGTGGCGCACGTAGGATCGGTGCGCCATGCATAAGGCGGGGCCCACCTCTGACGGCCGGCCACCACTATCCGTGGTGCACGGAAACTATGGTGCGCCACGAACTACCCTGACTTGGCCAAAATAACGGCGTCTCCTCGCTCCCTTTCCCCTCCCATTATTCTCCCCCAAATTCCCGTACACGTGTGCTCTCGCCTCGCTCCCCCGCCAGCGCCACCTCTCGCTGCACCGCCCGCCACCGCCTCTCGTCCGCAGGTACTCCGCCGCCCTCTCCAATCTCTCTTCATCCCCCTCGCTGACACGAACCGACGAACCCTAACCCTAACCGCCGCGCTCGCCTCGATCTCCCCTCTGTCCCTCCCCTCTTCCCACTCCCTCTCTAACCTCTCAACTCTCCGGCAGCAACCATAGGAGGAGGAGCACCTTAGGAGGAGGCCCGCGCCCGCACCAGGAGGAGGAGGCCCCGCCCACGCACCAGGAGGAGGAGGCCCGCCACCACCGTCCTTGACACTCCACCACATGAGCCTATCCCTCCCCTCCCTGCCTCTCCATCTCCTGCATCTTTGTGGATGTTGACATGATCATGTGGCGAAAAAATTGTGTGTATTGTTCCATGGTTTTAGTATTTGGTTTTAGCTATTGTTTCTTCTCTTCTTTAATTAATATCACTAACTTTATAGTACTAGTGATGCCTACTAGCATGCCTAAAACTAAAAGATACTACTACATGGTCTTTAAATGTTCACTAGCATGAAAAATAGCCGTTCTGAACTTTGGTCCTCACTTATGTCCATTAGACAAAATTTGGTGGATGTGACCATGCAATGAAAATTTGGACTTAGTTTTCTTCTTTAACTATTGTTTGTTGTCAGCTTTTAATGTCACAAACTTGATAATACTAGTGAGGCCTACTATCATGAGTGGAACTAAAAGATACCGCATATAGTATTTTAATGTTCACTAGCATGAAAAATAGCTGATCAAAACTTTGGTCCTGATATATGTCCAGTAGACCAAAATATTAGCCACCAGATCATGAAGTTAACAGGACATGCCTGTTCTACTCCCACATTCCTCATTTTTGTTACTCTTCCTCATTTTTTCTAGCATGTTTCAGAGTCTCAATTGCTTACTAGTAGTTAGAAACTAGGCCTTTACTGATCTTTTCTTTATCAGTGTTTGACTGCTAGAGTTCCAACTTATTATTGTGTCTATTCCTTTTTTAAGTGATTTGGTTATTATATTTTCAGATGTTCTTGTCACTTCATCAATGGGGTGATGCATGTGTTTAAAAACTATTTGTGCACTATGGTGTGCTCATGTGATTGCTTTTGTGGTGTCTCAACATTGAGTGTACTGAGGAGTGATTCAATGAGAAATGTGCTAAGTGAATACTTAGTAATTGGATCATGTTAATGCATGATCTATTGATGTTACACATACTTAGTGTTTAGTGGGTTAGTTTAGCATCTCCTACCAAAACATTTTATATTTTGAAACAGTGGAAGTGTTTGGTTGGGGCTTATTTTACTTCTGCATGAGCTATTGATGTTTGTACTGAACCAGATAGCTGTGTTCTTTGCTTGATACCTGTACAATGATGTCGTAGCTAATCTCTGATAACTCAAGATTCAGTCCTTATTTGCATTTGAGACCCAAAACTGTGAACTAACAAAGTTTTCCAAGTATGCTTATTCCTAGAAAAAAATGAACCAAGTATGCTTATGGCATTTTCTTATGGGGATCTCTTTACTGCTCATATATATATTTCTAGCAATTCCTTTGTAATGTTGAATTAATAGGAGGCTCTTAGTAGTTTAGGTTATTTGTTTGTTCAGTTAACACTTATGCTTAGGATCCATTATTTTTATTTGCCTGGTAATAAAATAACCTGGTAATAATCTTCAGGATGTGCTCTGATGCATTATGGGTTTGTAAACATGGCCTGGTAATAATCTTGTTACTGGCATGTTGATTTGTAAATCTTGTTTCACCATGCAGCCCATCACAAGACTACTATTTCGGTGTGGGGGAGTGGAGTGGTGCCCTTGGAGGTGGCAAAGGGATTCGATGCAGCAGCCGACTGTGCCAGAGAGGGAAGGAGCGAAGACCCTGCTGGTCCTCGCGGAGGTGATATCGGGCGAGGACAGAGGTTCCGTAGGGCGATTTTTCCGGAATATGACCTCCGAGGTGGTCCACGGGATGCAGCGGCCTCTGCATCAGCGAGCAGCTGCCTTGGAGGAGATCTCAGAGAGATGCAAGGTGCGGGGCTAGACGCTTCTGACTCAGAGGGACTCTGGTGGGCGATTGCTGCAGGCCCTAGCGGTGAGATCGAATGTCGTGGCCGAGATGCGTCAGGCTGCGTCAGCCGACTTGCCGTCGCGGAACACTCGGTGGTGTTGATGGTCAGGGACACCAGCACCTCGGAGCAGTGCCTGATGGTCGTGGAGAAATAGAGCGCGGTCCACCTACTGGCTTCCACCCATGCCCAGCGAGCGTCCCCGAGGTTGAGCAGAGTGGAGCCCGACTCGTTCCGTCTGCAATTCATTCAGGAGATAGAGGCTGTGGGGGCTCGTCTGGAGCAGTCGAATCTGCGTCAATTGTGAATTCGTGCGATTGTGTGAATTGGAACTTGTACTCTCCCATGACTTGTGTGTAACACTTGGACTCTCTATATTGATGTATTTTGTCACTTTGTATGAATTTCAATGAGTTTCTGGGTATTCCTATGAGTTTTGTGCATTTCTGTGATATACTATTGTATTCTGGTATATTTCCTGTGTATTATGTGTATTTCTGGTGTATTCTTGTATTTTTTTGAAATCCTGAGACAAGTTAGTGGCACACGAATTTATCTAGTTAGTGGCGCATATTAATATAGGGTGCGCCACGAAGTTCCTGTAGTTAGTGGCGTCTTATTCGTCGCGCACGGGGGGTGCGCCACTAACCCCAAAAAGCGTGCGCCACGGATAGGCTTTTTCCCTCTAGTGAGGGGTCTTGAAGATCATCTTCCACGGGATTCTTACCCTTATCGTTGGCGGAGACCATGGTGCCTCTAAACTTGAGAATATTTCCTGACAGAAACAGATCGAAACAAAAACATGACGAGAACACGATATATGAACCTCGGGGGATCCGGGTGATTATATATTACGAAGTTTTACAACATAAGGAAGGTATTGTGCGAAAATGGGACGAAGACGGGCTTCGGGGTGATCACACCCCCTGGTGACATGGCCAGGCAGGGCCCGCGCCACTAGGAGGTGTGGCCCACCCGGGCTCTGTTTCCTCCTCCGTTTCGTCTCGTAACCTTCCATATGTAATAAAAATAGCAAAAATATAAAAATAAAATTCTTTCGTGAACCTTCAATTTTTTGCACCTTTACCTATTCGAAGACGGACTCTACAAATTCTGGAGTTTGGTCTCTTATAAATTCTTCCGGAGTCACCATTTGAATAACATCAACATCTTCATTATAAGAATCTCCAGATATATAATGTTTGAGCCTTTGACCATTTACCACTTGTGTAGTGTTGTCCCTCAAAGAAGAATTTTCTATAGCTCCTGAACGATACACTTCCTTAATAACAAAAGGTCCTTCCCATTTTGAGAGTAGTTTTCGTGCAAAAAATTTGAGACGAGACCTATACAGTCGAAATTTCTCACCAACATGAAACTCTCTCTTAAGGATCCTCCTATCATGCCATCTTTTAAATTTTTCTTTAAAGAGTCTAGCATTTTCATAAGCTTCACTTCTCCACTCATTTAAAGTACTTAAGTCAAGCAATCTTTTTTCACCAGCAAGTTTAAAATCTCTATTCAATTCTTTCACTACTCAATAAGCTTTGTGTTCTAATTCTAAAGGCAAGTGACAAGATTTACCATAAACTATTTTGTAAGGAGACATTCCCATAGGATTTTTATAAGCAGTTCTATAAGCCCACAGAGCATCATTCAACTTTTTAGCCCAATTCTTTCTAGATCTATTAATAGTCTTTTGCAAGATAGATTTAATTTCTCTATTTAAAAGTTCTACTTGCCCACTGGTTTGAGGGTGATAAGCTAAAGCAATTATATGGTTAACATCATACTTAGCAAGAGTCTTCCTAAAACCACCATGAATAAAATGAGAACCTCCATCAGTCATGAGATATCTAGGCACACCAAACCTAGGAAAAAATAACATCTTTAAGCATTTTTAAAGAGGTCTTACCATCATCACTATTTGTAGGTATGGCTTCCACCCACTTTGTAACATAATCAACAACAACAAGAATATGAGTATACCATTTTGAAGGAGGAAAAGGACCCATAAAGTCGAATCCCCAACAATCAAAAGGTTCAATAACAAGAGAATAATTCATAGGCATTTAATTACGTCTAGAAATATTACCAACTCTTTGACATTCATCACATGATAAAATAAACTTCCTTGCATCCTTGAAAATAGTTGGCCAATAAAAACCTGATTGTAAAACTTTTTGTGTGGTTCTATCTCCAGCATGATGTCCTCCATAAGCACCGCCATGACATTTTCTCAATATCTCTTGTTGTTCATATTCTGGAACATATCTCCTTATAATACCATCTACACCCTCTTTATATAGATGTGGGTCATCCCAAAAGTAATGCCTTAGATCATAAAAGAATTTCCTTCTTTGTTGGGCTGTAAAGGTTGGAGGCATATACTTGGAAACAATAAAGTTAGCATAGTCATCATACCAAGGACTCTCTCGTGGGCTTACCTGTATTGCAGCCAACTGTTCATTTGGAAAACTATCATTAATAGGCATAGGATCAAAAGAAATGTTTTCCAAACGAGATAAATTATCAGCAACAGGATTTTCAGCTCCTTTCCTATCTACAATATGTAGATCAAATTATTGTAAAAGCAACACCCATCTAATAAGCCTAGGATTAGCATCTTTCTTTGTCATAATGTACTTAATAGGAGCATGATCAATATGAATTGTAACCTTTGAATCAACAATATAGGATCAAAAATTATCACAAGCAAATATTATAGCTAAGAACTCTTTTTCAGTAGTAGCATAATTCTTTTGAGCAGCATCAAGAGTCTTACTGGCATAATGGATAACATTTAGTTTTTTATCTATTCGTTGGCCAAGAACTTTGATGACCCACAAGTATAGGGGGTGTATCATAGTACTTCCGATAAATAGGAGTGTCGCTCCCAACGAGGAGCAGAAGGTGTTGAACAGTGGTATGGAGCAGGAAATCCCTGTGAATACTTAGCAAATGGATTTTTAGTGGTTTTCTGACAAGGCAACAAAACAAAGATCAAGTAACAAAGGTAACGAACAAATGGAGCACGTGGCCCAATCCTTTCTTAGAAAAGGACAAGACGGTGGAAATACTTATAAGGACCAAACGTTCTCGAGGACACATGGGAATTCTGTCAAGTGCTTTCGCTTCAAATAGCTGAGTACTCTTCTTTTGTGCTTGGGTAAGTGTTGTGTGGGTGAACCTGTGCTAACATACCGCCCTTCCTAGGACTAATACATACTTGTGATTAAACCCCCTACAAACATCCGTAACTTCAGGAAAGTAATTAAGATATAAATCTAACCACAGCCTTAAACTCTGAGATCCTACGCTCCCTTGTGCAAAGGTGTCCTAACGGGGGTTCAGGTTTCTGTCACTCCGGCAACCCCACAATTAGTAGCACAATACACAATGCATCCCCCTAGACCCATAAATGGTGAAGTGTCATGTATTCAACGTTCACATGACACCACTAGAAGAATAACACCACAACTTAAATACTAAACCATTGAATAATAACTGAACACAGATTCACTACTAACAACATGACTTCTCCCATGTCCTCAAGAACACAACGAACTACTCACAAGACATCATATGGATCAAGATCAAAGATGATATGGTAATGGATAACAATCTGAACGTAAACAATAATCCAATGGTTCCACTCACAAGCATCAACTACAACAGTAATTAACACTGGGAAAGTTTCCCCTAAGAACTAAAGCAATATCCAACACAATTGTTACAGCGGGATGGAGTGGCGATGATGGTGCTGGTGGAGATGATGGTGTGGATGATGATGATGATTATCCCGATGAAGCCTAGCTTGATGATGGTGTTGATGGCGATGGTGTCCCCTCTCCGGAAAGGAATTCCCCCGGTAGAAATCTGTCTGCCGGGGAGATCTTTCTCTCTCGGTGTTTTCTGCCACCAGAGGCGGCGGAAATATATCTGTGGTCGATCCCCGAGGCTTAGGGTTCCATAGAGAATATATATGCGAAGGTGCAGAGTCGGAGGCTGGGCTGGTGGGCCACACCTGCCCTAGGCGCAGCCCAGGGTGGGCCCACGCCTAGGGGGTTGTGGCCCCCCTGCGGCCCTTCTTCGTCCCTCCTTCTAGCTCCCTCATTCTTCTGGTAAAATAATATGTTTCCATATTTTTATGGTATTTTTTGATCTTCGCGAAATTGCACCGAAATGCCTTCTTTTCCATCAGAATCCAGACTCAGGCAGTCCATCCTCCAAGAATCATCCAACATGCATAAACATATGAAAAGCCATAAGTAATACCTCATAATAAAACAAATATCAATGAATAGAGGTAAATTATGATATAGAATGGTGATGCAAATTGGGTGTATCAACTCCCCCAAGCTTAGACTTCGCTTGTCCCCAAGCGAAAACTGAGCTCAGTAAACATGTCCACAAGTTTATGGAGTGAAGTGTCGGTAAAAGAATACAAACAAGAAGCATCACACTTACCATTGCACAACTCATAGAAGAAAGAAACTCACCATTATATAAATTAGCTTGCAACCAAGTACAACAGTCACAATAGATATGCATAAAGATAAATTATAATTGGAATTGGCAAACTTGTTCTTGGTCAGAGAACACCTGGCAAACAGTTTCACAAAAAGATTTTTGTAGAAGTTTCAAAACAGGAGCACTCTTTGCACAAAAAGGTTTTTCACAAGTGAAGGCTTTCAAAGTAATACTCAATAGATAAGAGTTTTGTGTAAACAAGAAAGATAAATAACATGATTGAATAAATCACCATATGAATGCTTGAAACACAAGAACTCAAATGCTTGCTGGAGATAGAGAGGAAGTAGGTTTACTGACTCAACTTGGAAGTGGAAGAAAGGTCCCTTCATAGAGGGTAGCAAGGATTACAAGTCATAAAGAGCTTCCAAAAGATTATGGTACATACTAGCTTTGAGCCCTCATTGCCCCTATCATAAGCATCTTGAGATGATTAAGGTTAAAGTGAACAAGGATGGAGTATATGCTTGACGAAATATAAGTTGGCAATCTCATGTCCCTTGAATATGAGGGCCACTCCTCATGCTACTCAACTTTGGTCACAGGTAAGTTCTTGTCATTGTAAATATTTGCATATCATTAAGAACCGCCAACGGGGTGCCCCTTGCACATGGTACAGGCGCTTTCCCATAACCAAAATGACAAGGCAATCAGACAATGAGCATCTCAGCGATCTTTTTATTTACTATGTGCATAGCTTTTTATTGAGGATGCTTCATAGATGACTCACTGTTGTGATGCTACAAGTTTCCACCATGACTAAGCATGGCTTAGGCTAGCGGCCCAGGTGTTTCTCTAACATAGAATACAGACTCCATGGACTTAGAAGTTCCCTCTTTATTTCACACCGTCGACATCCATAGACAAAAGAGCACGATATCAATTGTGTACAGAGTACAAGTGCAATGTTGAAAATGTTCCTCGTGATAGCACGGTTCTGATAATTCCAACGTATAGATGCAAGCATATACAACTTCGATGTTCACAATGGTTCAAGTCTATTAGGGGCAGGAAATAAGGTGTGCCATCAAGTTCGTGAGAGCTTTACTAACTAGTTTTCACATAACAAAATACTTTTTAATTCGAAAGATGGATGAAGCTTGAGAATTTGCTTGGAATAGCAAAAGCTACTAGGTATATATGGTGGACACAAGTGGCAAAAGGGATTTGGAAACATGAGAAGTATTCCTTCTCAAAATAGGTTTTTTGCTAGCAAGGCTAGGTAGCAAGCAAGATAGTTGAAAGAAACAAGCAAACATACAAGTAATAAATCCAAACATGCAATCTTCCTTGAATACACAAAAGATCTTAAATAAAGAATACTAAGCTTATGAGCCAACAAGAAAGAAAACAAATGATACCAAATACATGTAAGTTTTTCTTTCTCTTTTTCTTTCAAACCTCAAAAATTGTTGCTACTGACCAGAACTCGGTTTGCCAAAACCAATTTAGATCCACTTGATGCTCCCAAAGTGGTGCCAATACTGATCAACAAGATCCATCATATAACAGAGATTGCAAACTAAAATAAGAAGTGAAAAAAGAAAAAGATGAGACTTCTCATTAATATTCAATAAAGGCACTCACACCAAGGGATACATAGATAATCGACTAAAGGAGAGATACTTCCACATGCAAACCAAACTATAAGATAACCTCTCTACCACAGATATGAATCCACTAAAAAGGTAAAAGATAAAAGATAATGGTGGTGATACCGCGGCACTCCCCTAAGCTTGGAACAAGCCAAGGGGATGCCAAACCTGATGACGAATTACTCCTTCGGTGGTGGTGGTGTTCTCTTGATAAGCTCTTCAATAAGTTTCTTCAAGTCCTCCATATCAAAGCTCAGAGTACGAATTAACTCCGAATTATGCTCAATGCAGCTCATGATCAACTCGGACCGAGGATCCCAGTCCTTGTTATTCTTTCTCCATTCTTCCATATTAGAGCGTTTCTTCCCTGCACGGTTAAAACAAGGCATACTAGGAGGAAGTGTGCATGGAGCGAGGATATGACGCGAAGTTCTCCCTCCTATAGACATCCGTGATGTCCTCTTAAGCTTGGTAGGTCGGTCCACCAAACCAATGCTTGTGACGGTAGCACGGGTGTCCGTATTCTTGTCCTCCTCCACGTCCTCTTCATCCCCAACAAGAATCTCCTCCTCCTTGGGGACTTGAGGTTCTTCTTCCTCGGGCTTTTTTCCTTTGTCGTTGGCGGAGGCCATGGTGCTCTAAACTTGAGAAGATTTCCTGACAGAAACAGATCGAAACGAAAACACGATGCATGAACCTCGGGGGACCCGGGGGTTATATATTACGAAGTTTCAATGCATAAGGAAGGTTTTGACACGGAAATGAGGCGGAGACGGAGTTCGAGGGGGAGAACACCCCCCTCATGCGCGGCCAGTTTCCTCTTCAGTTTCGTCTCGTAACTCCCTTTATGTATTAAAAACATAAAAAATATAAAAAGATTGGGATTTAATGAAACTTCTGTTTTCACTACTTTTACCTATTCAAAGACGAACTATGCAGATTCCTTTTCTCTTTCTCCTAAGAATTTCCTTCATACAAAACCCTTGCACAAACTCAATGACAACATTAGTGTAAGAAAAAACAATAAACCTTTGGGTACGCTCTTCAACTGAAAACCCATCACAACAAAAGCTTTTGTAAGAGGCAAATGCAAATGATGGCAGAAATCTGTCAAAACAGACCAGCAGGTAAAGATTGATTTTTTCGAAGACCTTCTGTTTCTCAAATCAAAACGTGCAGAACTGATGAAAGTTGGGTAACAACTTGGAGAACAAGCTCAGAAAAATTCAGCTCTATTAGACGTACTGAGCTCCCTGACAAATTTTTACAATGCAGCACAAAAAATCTGTCCCAGGATAGCCACTTTTCACAACTCCTCTACTTCACAAAAGTAGTTGAACTTGACCCAAAAACCAAAAAAAAAGGATAAGGAGTGGTTATTACTGAGGTAATAACTTCCCAGACTCGACAAAACTCTTGGGTTATCTCCCAACAAGTACTTTTCTTTAATGCCTTTAAGTTAGGCTTGAAACTTTCAAAGATGCTCACATAGGATATCTATATTTGAGGTGAAAGAGAGCATCAAGACGCAAATAACCAACACACTTGAGTCTAACCCACTTCCTATGCATGGGGGTATCATGAGAAAACGAATTGTTGAAACAAAAATCCACTAACATAGGAAGACAAAACACATGCAACTTCAAAGCTTTCAACGCAAAACGGGGAAACTTAAGATTATTGAGATGCATAAAACCATGTTTCCCTCTCTCATAATAACTTTCAGTAGCACTTTTAATAAATTTGACAATATAACTATCACTGGAAACAAATTTATCATCAGAATAAGCATACTTACAGTCACCAAAAAGAGGTCCAGTGTCATAGACTAAATCAATAGAAGAAAGTTGTTCCATCCTAAAATATTTATTAGGCAAACTGTTTTCACTAGGAGCTTTAGAAAATTTGGAAAAGTTAAACTCATAAGAATCTCCATCAAACTTAGTCAAAACTTTTTCCTTCTTACAATCAATAATAGCTCCACAAGTGTTCAAGAAAGGTTTACCAAAAATGATAGGACAAGTTTTGCTAGCTAGAAAATCAGCAGGATATTTAATCTTACCACAAAGAACCTCCACATCTCTTACAATACCAATGGGGCAAATGGTTTCCTTATCATCAAGGTGGATAACCACATCAATGTCCTCAAGTTCACAAGGACCAATCTCATGCATAATTTCCCTGTAAATCTCATAAGGAATAGCACTAGAACTAGCACCAATATCACATAAACCATAGTAGCAATGATCACCAATTTTAACAAAAAGCACAAGAACACTAGCTTTTCTAGCCTTACTAGGACGAGAGATAATATTAGAAGCATCTTCACAGAAGATAATGTGCTCATCCTCTATATTTCTAGTGACAGTGTCTTTCACAGTAGCTACCACAGGTTCAACACTCAATTGCTTACCAGGCTCCACCGTTTTTGTTGTACCTTTGTTATTTGCACTAATAATCATAGAATACTCCTTTAACTTAGCTGGTAAATGCATTTTCTCAACATGAGGTTCAGGCACAATATGATTAGTAGTACACACTTGAGTACTTCTAACAGGAACATGACTAACAACATCTTTATACAGAGCATGGTACTTATTCCACTTCTTCTTGGGAATCTCTATGTAAGAGGCAAAGGCCTTAAAACAGTTGGCAATACTTTGGGAATCAAGACCAAACTCAATACTAATATCATGGAAGTTATCAGTTCCCATAAAAGATTTAATGCATTCATAATCATAGTTTATACCTGACTTTCTTCCTTTGTCATTCTCCCAAGCTTCAGTGTTATCTTGAATACGGTCTAAGAGATCCCATTTAGCTTCTTCCTTCATACGTGTGAATGATCCAGCACAAGAAGCAGCTAGTAAATCTTTATCATGAAGAGAAAGCCTAGTATAAAAGTTATTGAGAATAATATTGTTAGGGAGTTCATGAATAGGACATTTAAGCATTAGTAACTTCAATCTCCCCCAAGCTTGAGCTGTACTTTCTCCATCAAGAGGCCAAAAGTTATATATAAGATTTCTATCCTTATGAATTTCACTGGGAGGATAAAATTTAGAGTAAAAGAGAGATGCCATCTCCTCCCATGCCATGGATTGTCCATTCTTCAACAGCTTATACCATTCTTCAGCTCTCCCTTTCAAGGATATGGAGAGTAATTTCTTCTTCACATGTTCAGTTGTGATACCTGCACACTTAAACAACGCGCATAATTCATGGATAAAAAGCAAGTGATCACCGGGATGGACAGTTCCATCCCCAAAATAATAAGTATCCATAACACGATTAACAATACTTGTAGGTATATTAAAAGGATCTATCTTAACAGGAGGTGGTTCATCTACTACCCTAGCAGTGGTAGTAGTTTCCCTTACCAGTTCCACTCTTCAATAGCGCTTCACTCCCCGGCAACGGCGCCAGAAAATAGTCTTGATGACCCACAAGTCTAGGGGGTGTATCGTAGTACTTTTGATAAATAGGAGTGTCGATCCCAACAAGGAGCAGAAGGTGCTGAACAGAGGTATGGAGCAGGAAATCCCTGTGAATACTTAGCAAACGGATTTTTACTTGTTTTTGGACAAGGCAACAAAACAAAGAGCAAGTAACAAAGGTAACGAACAAACGTAGCAAGTGGCCCAATCCTTTCTTAGAAAAGGACAAGCCGGTGGAAATACTTATAAGGACCAAACTTTCTCGAGGACACATGGGAATTCTGTCAAGTGCTTTCGCTTCAAATAGCTGAGTACTCTTCTTTTGTGCTTGGGTAAGTGTTGTGTGGGTGAACCTGTGCTAACATACCGCACTTCCTAGGATTAAACCCCCTGCAAACATACGTAACTACAGGAAAGTAATTAAGATATAAATCTAACCACATGCTTAAACTTTGAGACCTACGCTCCCTTGTGCAAAGGTGTCCTAATGGGGGTTTAGGTTTCTGTCACTCCGGCAACCCCACAATTAGTAGCCAAATACACAATGCACCCCCCTAGTCCCATAAATGGTGAAGTTTCATGTAGTCGACGTTCACATGACACCACTAGAAGAATAGCACCACAACTTAAATACTAAACCATTGAATAATAACTCAACACAGATTCACTACTAATAACATGACTTCTCCCATGTCCTCAAGAACACAACGAACTACTCACAAGACATCATATGGATCAAGATCAAAGATGATATGGTAATGGATAACAATCTGAACATAAACAATAATCCAATGGTTCCACTCACAAGCATCAACTACAATAGTAATTAACACCGGGAAAGTTTCCCCAAAGAACTAAAGCAATATCCAACATAATTGTTACAGCGGGATTGAGTGGTGATGACGGTGCTGGTGGAGATGATGGTGTGGATGATGATGATGATGATCCCGATGAAGCCTAGCTTGATGATGGTGTTGATTGTGACGGTCTCCCCTCTCTGGGAAGGAGTCCCCCGACAGAAATCTGTCTGCCGGAGAGATCTTTCTCTCTTGGTGTTTTACACCCCAGAGGCGGCGGAGATCTATTTGTGGTCGCTCCCCGAGGCTTAGAGTTCCGTAGGGAAGATATAAGCGAAGGGGCGGAGTCGGAGGCCGGGCAGGTGGGCCACACCTGCCCTAGGCACGACCCCGGGTGGGCCCGCGGCTAGGGGGTGTGGGCCCCATGCGTCCCTATGTCTCCCTCATTCTTCTGGTAAAATAATATGTTTCCATATTTTTCTGGTATTTTTCTGATTGATGGGGATATGCCTATCGCGGTATACCCAGCAGGACGTTTCCTATTAGCCCAAGCGCCAGCGAGTGGGCCTGCAGGACGGCGACTGGATCAAGATGAGGCGTGGACATAAGCGACTGGAAGCTGAAGGCCCAGAAGTGTAGATAGGCCCAGTCAGACTAGGTCATAGAGTCACCGAATCCTTAACTAATTCGGTTGAGATCTGTAAACCCTAGGGAGGTGAGTCTATATAAACCTCCCTAGAGGACGCATAGACGATACGTTCCATCATATACCCCAGCGACTCGCCGCCTAGCCGCCGAGCTCGCCCCATTGCACTCTCACCATAATACAATCTAGCAGGAGTAGGTCTTTACCCTCTGGGGGCCGAACCTGGGTAAACCCTTGTGTCTCAGCCCTCATCTCGCACCGCAGATGGCTGGCCGCCCTTGCCTCATGTTCTACTACTCGCTGCCGATTGCAGCATCCGCCGTGGTCATTCCCACGATAGTGGCGCCCACCGTGGGGCCTAGCCGGTCAGGCCGGTGTTCTGCGGCGAGATCCAATCTGCCAATCAACGAGTCGATCGCCACCGGCCGCATGATCGTGATCGGCGAGATGCTCCAGATCTTGCCAAGCTGCTACGTCCCGGCGGCATGACCCGTCATGCATAGCATGATCCTGCCGGTCGGCACGATCAGCCTCTTCGTCGGCCTCACCGACGTCATTATCTCGGAGGACTCGGCTCGCATCCGCGAGTCGCCGCCACGCGACCGGCTCTCTGAGAGCCAGGTCCGCACGATTCACCGCCTCGCCTCCGAGTACGACTCGGCCCACAGCAACGTGGCCGAAACCACCGCAGCCGCGGATGACGCGTCCCTCAACGACGATGCCGATTCGGCGACCCTGGCGTCACTCGCCGGATCCATTGTCACCGCGTCACCCGCGGGCTCCATCACCCAGGTCTCCAACGTCGGAGACTTCGAGGATCCCTCTATCCTCGGGATCTTCGACTTCGATTCAGGGTCGGAGAACTCCGCTGACCTCCGCGACAGAACTGGCCACCATGCCGCGGCCTACATGGCGACTGGCGCCGACCCTCCGAAAGATCCATTCTCCACGCCGATCCCACCAAACGCGACGACAACGGAGGTCGAGGAACTCCGCCTAAAGCTGGCGGAAGCAGTCCGCAAGGAACAAGCCGAGCGCGAAAAATTTCGCCTCGAGCAGGTGACAGCGCAGGAGCTGTCGCGCTACCACCAGCTCCGAATCAGGTCGCGCCTGAACCCCACCGTCCAGGGGCGTGCCCTGAATTTCGATGACGAGAACGACCCGGCCCGCCCGGCCGAGCGCGCGATCTGCGAGGACACGCCACCAGGAGGAAGCACTCGGCCCCCACCAGGGGCAACGGCCAATGGCGCCCCGCCACCACCCAACCGCGCACCCCCCAGGGACCAGCCAAGGATCGTGGTCTCCTCACGATAGCGAGACGCGAACGGCCTCCCACTGTTCTCCACCCCAATGGACAACCTCGTCGCGGGCCGAGCAGTAGTCGACAACATCGCGGCCACTGGTGAAGGCGCCCTGCAGATCCAATACGCCAAGGCTCTGCTCGCCAAAGTAGTCGAGCAACAAAACGCAGGCATCTATTCGCAGGGTCGGATGTACTCGCGTTCATCGGGCAGCAGAGCGGCCTCAAGCGGCCGCCCCATGGCGGCAAACACCCTCAACTGCCCGCCACCTGAACCACTACAGCTCCAACACCGACCCGCGAACGCGGCACTCTCCAACAATGACCCCCGGCCGGCGACCAACTTCGTCGCCGCCAACGGGCAACCCGTCGACGCCCGTACCCACATCATCAAAAACTAGAGCTGGCGCGCACGCCAGCCCGACAACCTGCGGCTTACCCTCACCAACCGTCGCGATGGTGAGCCGAGGGGATTGCTGAGCCGGCTTAGGCGCCGGTGCTTCGGATCAATGATCCGAGGCGAAAGATACCCGGCGAACTTCAAAGCGCCGAAGGAAATAGAGAAGTACGGCCCTTCGTACGATACCTCTGTGTGGCTGGATACCTACCTCATGGCAATGGAGATCGCCGGCCACACCGATCTACTAGCCGCCCGCTACCTTCCCCTGATGATGGAGGGGGCATGCCGGCAGTGGATTAACACTCTTCCCGCGGATAGCATCGACTCCTGGGAAGAGATGCGCGACGCCTTCGTCAGGCACTTCAAGGGTTCATACACCCGCGCCACCACCATCGAGGACCTGGAACGGTGCATCTAGGGACCCCGCGAGTCGACCCGCAGCTGGGTCCAACGGTGGCAAGATCTATGGTACAACGCGGTCGGCATCCACCTAGACACCGCGATCCACTGCTTCAAGACCTCGTGCCGCTACGAGCCCCTGTCCGCCAAGCACAAACGAGCGTACCGCACAATCGACAACATACCGGATCTCCTGGAGATGGTGAAAAGGTACGCGGAGGAGGACCCAAACCAGGAAACCGATGACGAGTCGGGAGGACAACGCCGCACGAGCGGCCATGACAACGGGACACGACCCGATCTACACTACAGCAACACTCGCCTCACCGGCAAGCGCCGCAGTGACGGGTGAGTCGACTTCGTCGCCAACGCCGGATACGCGCAGCGCGAGCCCAAGAGCTTCCGCCGCGACGGGGGACAACGCCGCGACAGTGGCAACTACAAGGCGAAGCCGAGGTTCGACCCCGCGGCCCTTCTTAACCAACCTTGCGTATTTCACAGCAGGGAAGGAAAGCCCGCCACGCACACGACCGCTGACTGCCACTCTCTCAGGGAGATCGAGAAGGCACGACGCGCGCGGGATGACCCCGACAACAACCCGCCAAACGGCGGAAAAGTTGGCAGCGTCGTCGGCTCGGTCCACACCTTCACAGGCTTCAACACGAAGCGCGAGAAGAAGGTCATCGCCCGCGCCGTCGCCGTTAACGCGGTGGCCCAGATAGATATTCCCCAGTTCCTCAACTGGTCTGAGCAACCAATCACTTGGAGCCGCGCGGACCACTCTCCACGGATCAAGTATCCAGGCCGAGTCGCCCTGGTGGTAAAGCCCAAGGTGGGAGACTACTGGCTCCCCAAAACATTGATGGACGGTGGCATCTCCATCAATATCCTGTACCTGGACACCTTCAGGCGACTGCGGCTCCCGCAGTCGATGATCGAGACGACCTACACCACGTTCCACGGCATCGTCCCCGGTCAGAAGGCGTACCCGATTGGCAAGGTGACGCTCCAGTCACCTTCGGCACTCCGGAAAACTTCCGCACCGAGCGGATCGCCTTCGAGATGGTGCCCTTCGACAGCCCCTACCACTGCGTCCTGGGGCGCCAGGCGTTCGCCAAGTTCATGGCAGCACCCCATTACGTGTACAACGCGATGAAGCTACCCGGGCCGTGCGGTGTCATCACCATCAACGGCGACCCCGACATGTCCGCCGAGTGCGAGGCCAAAGGAGCTGAACTCGCCGACGACGTCATCACGGTAGAGGCCAACCACGCAGACGAGATCACCAAGTACGCGAGCGGGGTCAACGACGACGACCCCACCATACTCAAGAAGCCCAACTCGGAGGGCGGAAACCCCACCACCTTCGAGGCAATAACGCATACCCGCACCGTCGAGCTGGTCCCAGGCTACTCCAGCCATACGGTGACGATCAGGACGGGCATGAGCCCAGCATAGGAAGGCGCGCTCATCGAGTTCCTCCGTGAGAACAGGGACATCTTCGCGTGGAAGCCCTCTAACATGCCTGGTGTCCCGAGGGAACTCGCTGAGCACAAACTCAACACCGACCCCAAAGTGCGACCTGTCAAGCAGTCGCTTCGGCCCTTCAATGAAGAGCGCCGCCGAGCCATCGCCGAGGAGGTTCAGCGTCTACTCGCTGCAGGCTTCATCCGGCCAATCAAGTACTGCAAGTGCCTGGCAAACCCAGTCCTGGTCGAGAAGAAAAACGGGACCTGGAGGATGTGTATCGATTACACAAATTTAAATTGCGCCTGCCCGAAGGAGCAATTCGTCCTCCCGCGGATCGACCAAATCATCGACTCCACCGCGGGCTCGGAGTCGCTGTGCTTCCTCGACGCCTATTCTGGATACAACCAGATCAAAATGGCCGTCGAGGACGAAGAGAAGAAGGCGTTCATCACTCCATTCGGAGCCTTCTGCTACACCGCCATGACCTTCGGCCTCAAGAACGCCGGGGCGACCTACCGGCGGTGCATGCAGGAGTGCCTTGCGAGCCAAATTGGCCGCAATATCCACGTCTACATCGACGACGTGGTGGTGAAGTCCGCTCGCCAGAACGACCTACTCGCTGACCTCTGGCGGAAAAATTCGCCAACCTGCGGAAGTATAAGATAAAGCTAAACCCAGGCAAATGCACCTTCGGTGTACCAGCTGGACAGCTACTGGGGTACGTTGTCTCCAAGAGCGGGATCAACGCAAACCCCACGAAGATCGACACGATCGCTCGACTCGGCAAACCCGAGTGTCTGCGCGACGTCCAGAAGCTAGCCGGGCGAGTCGCGGCTCTCAGTCGCTTCATCCCCCGGTTGGGCAAAAAGTCGGTGCCCCTCTACCGCCTAATGCGCAAGAACCCCACCTTCCAGTGGGACAAGGAGGCAGACGACGCGCTCCGCGACCTCAAGAAGGTGCTACTCGCAGCACCGCTACTCGCCGCCCCCGTCGACAAGGAACCCATGCTGGTCTAAGTCGCGGCTTCCGAACGTGTCGTCAGCGCCGTCATGGTCGTCGAACGACCAGAGGAAGGAGAGGAGCGCCTGGTGCAGCGACCCATGTACTACAGCAGCGAAGTCCTCACCGAGTCGGGCCAGCGCTACCCGCAATACCAGAAATTGGTATACGCGGTCTTCAAGGCACAGCGGCGACTGCCGCACTACTTCCAGGAGCACCCGGTAACGGTCGTTTCCTCAGCACCGTTGCAGGACATCATTCGAGTCGCCAAGTGGGCCGTCGAGATCAGCGCACACAACATCAAGTATGAGCCGCGCAAGGCAATCAAGTCACAGGCTCCCACAGACTTCATCGCCGACTGGGAGGAGGCCCAGCAGCCAGAGAAGCTGCCATACCTCCATTACTGGAGCTTGCACTTCGACGGCTCCAAGAACGCGGACGGTGCAGGAGCAGGGATCGTGCTAACCTCTCGGAAGGGCGACAAGCTCTGCTACGTCCTCTACCTCGACTTCACCCCCTACACCAACAACATGGCCGAGTACGAGGCGCTGCTCCACGGCATGCGAGCTGCAAAGGAGATGAACATCCACCGAATGTGCTGCTACGGAGACTCCGACCTAGTCACCGGGCAAGTCGCCGGCACCTGCGACGCCGTCTCCCCCACCATGGCAGCATACCGCCAGGCAGTGGACCAACTGGGCGGCCACTTTGCAGGCTACTCCGTCGAGTGGATCGACAGGCGGAAGAACGAGGAGGCCGACGCACTCTCTCGCATTGGCTCGGCTCGACTCGTACCACCCGCCAGCGTCTTCCTTGACACCATCATGAAGCCTTCCGTCTCTCCCCCTAGGGAGATCGACATCGGAATCCCGCTGCAACCAGAAGCAGCCATGGTCGCTCTAATCGTCGAGCCAGACGACTGTACCGCGCCATACGTCGCCTACTTGGAGGGAGGCACCCTGCCAGCAGATGAAACGGACGCTCGGATGATAGCACGCCGCTGCAAATCCTTCGTCATCATCAACGGCGAGCTCCACAAGCGCAGCGTGACCGGCTTGTTCCACCGTTGCGTTTAGCCCGCTGAAGGACGAAAAATCCTCCAAGATATTCACTCCGGCGACTGCGGCCACCACGCCGACACCCGTTCTCTGGTCGCAAAGGCTATGCGGCACGGCTTCTACTGGCTCACCGCACACGCAGACGCTGTCGACATTGTCCAGCGGTGCGTCGGGTGCCAGAAATACCCCAATCAAACCCACATGCCAAGCTTGGCGCTCAAGACAATCCCCATCACCTGGCCGTTCGCCGTATGGGGCATGTACATGGTAGGCCCCTTCAAGAATGCCCCCTCCGGCTTCATGCACCTCCTAGTCGCAGTCGACAAGTTCACAAAATGGGTGGAAGCCAAGCTAGTCCGCAAATGCGACGGGAAGACCGCCACCAAGTTCCTACGCGAGCTCATCTATCGCTACGGGTTCCCAAACATCATCATTACGGACAATGGCACCAACTTCGCCAAAGGAGCCATGGCCAAGTTCTGCGAGGAACACCACATTCGACTCGACCTCGCCTCAGTCGCCCACCCGGAGTCCAACGGCCAGGCGGAACGCGCCAATCAGAGCATCCTCCATGGCCTGAAGCCACGGCTCCAAGTACCACTCGAGCACACCTCCGGGTGCTGGGTAGAGGAGCTACCCTCCGCCATCTGGGGCATCCGCACCTTCGTTAACAGGTCGACAGGGTTTACACCCTTCTTCATGGTGTACGGCGTCGAGGCAGTCATGCCCACCGACCTCAAGCACGACTCTCCAAGGGTGGTCAACTGCACGGAGGCCACAAACGAACTCGCACGCCAAGACGGAGTCGACCAGCTCGACGAGGCACGCGACCTGGCTCACTCCCGTACCACCATCTACCAGCAAGGGCTCCGCCGCTACCACAGCCGCCGAGTAAGGACTTGCACCTTCCAGGAAGGCGACCTGGTACTGCGTCTAATCTAGGACAAGAAGGGCATGCACAAGCTCTCCCCCCTTGGGAGGGACCATTCGCCATTGGGCGAGTCCTAGGCAACGACGCCTACTACCTCACCGATGTCCGAGGCGACGGAAAACTTGACGTCAAGCGGCCATGGAATGTAAACCTCCTGCGGAAGTTCTACTCCTAGAACTCCATACATGTACTCTCCACCCGCTATGAAATAAAGCTGATTGATCACCGAAAATTGCGTTTACCCTCCGTGTCTTGTGCCACTCGTACTCGTAATAACAGCGTCATGCTACTCGCAGAAGTCAACCTCTGGTAAAGCGACCGGCGCAGCCAAGTAGTGCGGTACGAGGGCACTGGGAAACTCCAGGCCTCGTAACGTCCACGAAAAACGCCAACCCGGAGCCCCATTGGAGTCGCCTAGCCCGATTGGCTCGACGAGCCAAGACAACTGCACTCGCTCCCCACAACGACCAAAGTCCTCCGCATCCTCGGCACAGCGACTCGAACGGCCAAGTACCATGCTCGGGGACTGACGTCTAGTCAAATACGAGCGACTAGGGAAAAACGCCCAGTATGAGAGCATGCCCAGTCAGGCCGGAGTGGCGCGCTTACTCTAACGCGCTTAGTCCTCACCTACCTTGGAGCTGCGACTAGAACCACCAAGTACCACACTCGGGGACTCGGCTACCCAACCTCGTTTGCGCACGGGAAAACAGTCAAGTAAAGAGCACCCATGGGAGTCGCCCTGCGACTGGCTCTCCGAGCTCTGGCGAGTCGACCTTAATCCATTAAACATTCGCAAACACATAACAAACGAGGTAAACCCCATAAAAAGGGTGGACACACTCGGGAACTCGTTCAATCAAAATCTAAATCGCAAAACAAATGACAAAACAACACGAATTTCCTTCATAGCAGCACAAGTTGTTCCAAAATACAAGGAAAGTTCCATAATCTTATTGTACTAGCGCCAAAGGGCACAACGCTTCTATTCTGCAGGTTTTGATGCCGACTCGCTGCCACTCCTGCGGTTACGGATGAAGGGCACGTACGGGTTAGGCGGGTACGTCGTCAACTCGCCCGCCATCGCCGCACGGAACGGCTGCTTGACCTTGAAGTCCCGATTCTTCGGTTCGGGATCGTTGGGAGCGACAATCGTCTCATGATAGGGGAGGAGGTCGCCCATCGCCAAAACACGATAGGAATACACCGCGGCCCGGTCCGTCAGCTTTAGCATCTCGGCAATCTCCACAGAGGCCGTGGACGAGGGGTAGCTGCTCGTCACATCGTCAAGGTTGAAGTCCTCTCGGAAATGAGCAAGCCCAAGGCAGAGCGCCGTCGCCGCCCCGCGCCGGAAGGCTGACCGCGTCATGAATTTGACGACTGATGGAGCCTTCTCTAGGTAGCACCATACCTCGACGAGGTCGCTGGGGATCACCTCCGTGGGCGACATCTCTTGCAGATATGCTCGAAGGCAAGTCGCGGACAATGCGGCCGAGTTGACCAGAGTGGCTACGCACTGCCGCGCGTCATACGACTGTGCTTCTTCCACGTTGTCAGTAATCCGGCCTGCAGCACATCAATAAACAGTAAGTGACTCGTCGACATCACGAAAAAGTCAGTGCCTCCGAGTATTGGGTGTAGGAGAACTTACCAATGAGCGAGCGGCAGAGGTCCGTGATGAAACGTTGAAGAGACGTAAGGTCATCCTGCAGCCCAGCAACGAGCGCGTCGGATAATTTCTGCTCTTCAGCAGCAGAAGTGACAACAGCTTTCGCACTCCCCTCCGCTGAACTCGCTTCCGCCCTCGCATCCTTGAGCTCACGCTCCAGGTCGGCGACCCGCTTTTCGGCTACGCTCAGAGCAGATTGAGCTGTCATCAAGTGACCCACCGGGACAAGGCCCCGGCGGACTTCCTCCGCCTCGGCCGCAATTACTTGAAGCCCCCTATTCGTCTCCTGGACGGAAACAAGTTCCTTCTCCAAGCGACACTTTGCAGCAAGACGATCGGCCGATTCTCGCTGCAGGCCCTGCACACAAACTGCAACGTCAACAACAACGAAAATCCTAAGTGCCCACCCGCTGAAATTCAGCGACTAGGCACTCGGGACTGGACATTGAAAATCCTAAGTGCCCACCCTCTGAAATTCAGCGACTAGGCACTCGGGGACTGGACATTGAAAAACTTAAGTGCCCACCCGCTGAAGTTTAGCGACTAGGCACTCGGGGACTGGACACTACAAAAACATTAAGAATCTGACCACTGAAATTCAGTGGCCCGATCCTCGGGGACTGGACATAGCTGGATGGCAGCGCCTAGCATGCCGTAAAGCTCCAGTGCATCCACAGATGCAAGCACGGCCGGAGTGTGGCTGCGACGTTGTTCGACCTCCACCTCACCGACTCCAGGCGTCCGACTCGCTGGCGCCGAGCCACTCGTTGTGGCCTCCTTCGCCATGAACCGAGGAAAGGTCGCTGCAGATGCCGTGGCGCCACTCGGAGCCGGATCGGCCACGTCGGGGGAGACAATAGCCTCCTTGGTCTTCGAGGCCACTTCCGCCGCAGTTGGAGGTTCGCTCGGAGAATCCCCCAGGTCATCAGAAACCATGACAACGTCGTCGCCTTTCGCCCTCTTGACACCTTCGGCGGGAGCAGCGACTTCATCGGTCTTCCTCTTCCGCGAAGAATCTACCTCGGTGAAGACTGGCGGAACCTTAGCCACGGAAGGATGGCCGATATTTTTAACACCAGTCCTGTGTAATAGCGATATGAATAAGATTGTCCGACTACAACGAAAAACAGACAGATGAACAAACACTCACTTGGCGACTGGTATGAACCGCAGTCCGGTGCGGATGCTAGCCAGCTTTTCCAACTCGGGCCCCAGCCTCCGAGTGAGGCCCGTTTCGAACACATCATGTGCCCAAGATACTGAGGGCTTCTTCGAAGAAGAAGCCGCGGCAGGAGCTTCCGTGATAATTGCTGCGGAAGATTCCTTCGGAGGTGAGGCTGCTGCGGCTGGAGCAGCCCCTAAACCCAAGACCGGGACGAATGGAGGTGGTAACGATGCCAGAGGTACCTCATCCATGGGTTCATCGGCGTCCGATGCCTCGGTCGCGCGCGCCGCTGCGTCCTTAGCGGAGCTCGTGGCGTCGGAACTGGTCGCGGACCGGGGCGAAGACATCTGTTACGCCGGCTTCGCCTTCTTCTTCGGCTGAGCCTTCGTCTCCTTCTTGTTCTTCTTCGACGGCGTGGCCTCGCGATGTGAGGTGTGCTCGGGA
This sequence comes from Avena sativa, assembly GCA_916181665.1. Classification (NCBI taxonomy): domain Eukaryota; kingdom Viridiplantae; phylum Streptophyta; class Magnoliopsida; order Poales; family Poaceae; genus Avena; species Avena sativa. The sequence goes on from OV702284.1 coordinate 387,767,599, forward strand.
AGCTCATCGTCGTCGTCATCGTGGGGCTCGAGGATTTTACTCGCCTCGAGCTCGCGCTAGTGTTGCCCGCGGGTCTTGCGAACTGTGGGGGCAGCGACCTCCATGGGCTCGTCGTCTTTGTCGTAACCCTCCTCGCTCTCAGCGTCGCCTTTGACGGGTGGTGACACGCTCCCGTCCTGTAAGGACGAGTTCGAGTTTTCGTCGTCTGCGGGTGGAAGCCACCCTTCTACCACTTGGAACAACTGCAATAAAACAAGACAACGTAAGCACTACCGCGAATGCATCGTCTGCGACTACGAGTGCTGACGAAATAACGGCTTACCGTCGGAGCTGGGCGCTTTGCAGTAAAGGGGGCAACCCCGGCCTTCGCGTAAAGATACACCGCCTGGGTGATCTTCTCCAGGGCCTGTTGATAGTCTTCGAGCCTCCACTCGGCGAAGGAGGACTTCGTCGGATCGTCCTTCCCCGTATTTTCGAACATGTAATGGTCTCGGCGAGCCAAGGGCACGAGCCGCCACCCGAACCAGCAGTTGTAGAGGTTGATGGTCTGGAGGCCCTTCTTCTTCAGGCCATGGATGGTTTGCAGCATTTCATCGACAACCATCCACTGATCCAGCGGGAGTTTGGCGACCTGGAGCCGACGCGGTTCGGGCCGATCAGCGGAGTATTGTGGGAGCGCCACTTCGTTGCTTGGAGTCGACTCGGTGACGTAGAACCAGAACTTTTTCCATTCGTTCGCCGCCTTGGCGGGAAGCATCAGGTCGAAGAACGACGCCTTCGTCAGGCCGCCCGCGGCTATCATAGGGCCGCCTGACTCTTCGCGGCTGATTCTCCCGTGGAACAGATCTTGCCACAGGGGTAAGTAGGGCCTGCAGCCCAGATAGCACTCGCAGAATGCCATAAAGGTGGCGAGCTGCTCGATACTATGCGGACCTAGATCCAATGGCTGGATCCCGTAGTAGGCGCAGAAGCGCCGAAAGAAGAGGGAGGTAGGAAAGCCCAGCCCCCGCTGCAGGTGGCTGGTGAAGCAGATGAATTCTCCCTCGCGCGGGTCCGGAGTCACTTCTCCGGCCGCGAGGATGCGCCATCTACCGGCGCGGAGGATCCCGGCCTCCTCGAAGGATGCCAGTAGCGCCTTGGTGCACTTGGATCGGCCCCATGGTTCGGTGGAGGGGGCCATTGGTTGGAAGATCGCGGAGGTCGGGGATCTCTGGATTGTTTAGATCGCTATGCGGAGTGGGAGACGGAGACGAGCGGGATCGGAGGAAGGACGAAGAAGTGTTCCCCCGTTCTCTTATCATTCTCCTTATATAGCGGTTGCTATCCGCCAATTTCGGGAGCCGTTACTACGCGGTAATTACGCCGACGGATAGTTTGACCCCAATTGACGGTCCAAATTCATCCATTCGACTCGTCGCTCCACGCGACTTGACGATTCGCCGACCCGATCACTATAACAGTGACTGAGTATTCGCCGACCCGTTCGCCGAGTTGCGACCCGATTGGTCGCCGTTATTGCGACTAAAATGACCAGTTCTTCCTTTATTCAGGAGTCCGCCGCTGATTCGACTGGACGTCCGCATTGGACCCGCATACTTCGACTGCCAGCAAACGTCTGCGACAAATAAACGACGGACTCGGGGACTACTGATGGGGATATGCCTATCGGGGTATACCCAGCAGGACGTTTCCTATTGGCCCAAGCGCCAGCGAGTGGGCCTGCAGGACAGCGACTAGATCAAGATGAGGCGTGGACATAAGCGTCTGGAAGCTAAAGGCCCAGAAGCGTAGATAGGCCCAGTCGGACTAGGTCGTAGAGTCACCGAATCCTTAACTAATTCGGTTGAGATCTATAAACCCTAGGGAGGTGAGTCTATATAAACCTCCCTAGAGGACGCATAGAGGATACGTTCCATCATATACCCCAGCGACTCGCCGCCTAGCCGCCGAGCTCGCCCCATTGTACTCTCACCATAATACAATCTAGCAGGAGTAGGTCTTTACCCTCCGGGGGGCCGAACCTGGGTAAACCCTTGTGTCTCAGCCTTCATCTCGCACCGCAGATGGCTGGCCGCCCTTTCCCCATGTTCTACTATTCGCTGCTGATTGCAGCATCTGCCGTGGTCATTCCCACGACACTGATCTTCGTGAAATTGCACCGAAACGCCTTCTTTTCCATCGGAATCCATACTCCGGCAGTCCATCCTCCAAGAATCATCCAACATGCATAAACAGATGAAAAGCCATAAGTAATACCGCATAATAAGACAAATATCAATGAATAGAGGTAAATTATGATATAGAATGGTGATGCAAATTGGGCGTATCAAACATCACCTACAGCAAAATCACTAGCATCACACATAATCTCAAAGGGTAGATTCCAATCAGGCGGTTGGACAAGAGGAGCAGTAGTTAAAGGTTTCTTTAAAGTTTCAAAATCTTCCTTACAATCATCATCAAAAACAAAAGGTACATCTTTTTGAAGAAGATTAGTAAGGGGCTTTGAAATTTTTGAGAAATCTTTAATAAACCTTCTATAGAAACCAACATGACCAAGAATACTTCGAATACCTTTAACATCCCTAGGACAGGGCATTTTCTCAATTGCTTCAACTTTGGTGCTGTCCACTTCAATGCCTCTTTCAGAAATTTTGTGTCTAAGAACAATCCCTTCATTAACCATGGTGGCATTTCTCCGAGTTGAGAACAAGATTAGTTTCTTCACATCTCTGCAAAACTTTATCAAGGTTGTGCAAACAATTATAAAAGGAAGTTCAATAGACAGAAAAATCATCCATGAAAACTTCCACAATTTCTTCATAAAAACCATGAAAGATAGCAGACATACATCTTTGAAAAGTGGAAGGAGCACTACCTAAACCAAAAGGCATACGACTATAAGCATAAGTTCCATAGGGACACGTGAAATTGGGTTTCTCTTGGTCCTGTGCTTTCACAACAATTTGAGAAAACCCAGAATACCCATCAAGAAAACAAAAGTGAGTCTTCTTGGACAACCTTTCTAGCATTTGATCAATAAAAGGTAGAGGATAATGATCTTTCTTAGTAACTTTATTCACCTTTCTAAAATGAATGCACATCCTATAACCAACTACTACCCTTTGAGGTATAAGCTCATTAATTTCATTAAGCACAACAATTATTCCTCCTTTCTTAGGGACACAATGAACATGACTAAGCCATTTACTATCAGTAATAGGAAAAATAATACCAGCATCAAGAAGTTTTAATACCTCATTTCTTACCACTTCCTTCATCTTAGGATTTAGACGGCATTGGTGTTCAACAACTGGCTTTGCACTAGGTTCTATATTAATAGCATGCTGGCATATAGTACGAGAAATCCCTTTTAAATCATCAAGAGTATACCCCATAGCCCCTTTGTGTTTCTTCAATACTTCCAATAATCTTTCCTCTTCCTTTCCTGAAAGTTTAGAACTAATAATAACAGGATATATTTTCTTATCATCTAGATAAGCATATTTAAGATCATCAGGTAGAGGTTTTAGATCGAAAACAGGATCCCCTTTAGGTGGCATTGTGGTGCCCAAATATTCCACGGGTAGGTTATGCTTAAGCAACTCAGGTTGACGAAGGAAAATCTCGTCAATCTCATTTCTTTCTTCCATGAAGACCTCACTTTTATGATCTTCCATATACTGTTTCAGGGCATTGTTAGGAGCAAGAAAAATAGCAGAAAGTTGTTCAACCCTGAAATCCTCATTAGGCAATTCATTTTCATAAGGAACTTTAGCAAATTTGGAAAAGTTAAACTCATAAGATTCTCCATCAAATTTAGTGAAAACTTTCTCCTTCTTACAATCTATAATAGCTCCATAAGTGTTCAAGAAATGTCTACCAAAAATGATAGGACAAGTTTTACTAGCTTCCTTACCAAGCACTAGAAAATCAGCAGGATACTTAATCTTAGCACAAAGAACTTCCACGTCTCTTACAATGCCAATTGGACAAACTATCTCTCTATTAGCAAGGTGAATTACCACATCAATGTCATGCATAATCTCCCTATAAAGCTCATAAGGAATATAACTATAACTAGAACCAATATCACATAAACCATAATAGCAATGGTCACCAATTCTACCGGAAAGCACAGAGACACTAGCTTTCCTAGCTTTACTAGGATGATAGAAAATATTAGAAGCATCCTCACAAAAGATAATGTGCCCATCCTCTACATTCTCACTGACAAGATCTTTCACAATGGCTACTACCGGTTCAATATTTATTTGTTCATCAGGTTCTACAGCTTTCTTTGTACTTTTGCTAACCACATTATCTATAATAGAATGTTCCTTTACCTTAGCAGGGAAAGGGATTTTATCAATATAAGGTTCAGACAAAATATGATCAACAATATAGACTTCAGTGCTAGTAGGAACATGATTAACAACATCTTTATAAGGTGCATGGTACTTGTTCCACTCCTTTTTGGGGACTTATATATAATAGGCAAAGGCCTTAAAGCAATTGAAAAAACTTGAGGATCAAGACCATACTCAGTACTAATATCAAGAAAGTCATCACTTCCCATAAAAGATTTAATGCATTCATAATCATAATTTATACCTGACTTCCGTCCTTTTTCACTCTCCCAAGCTTTAGTGTTTTCTTGAATACGGTCTAGAATATCCCATTTAGATTATTCCTTCATGCATGTGAATGATCCAGCACAACAAGCATCTAATAAATCTTTATCATGAAGAGAAATCCTTGCATAAAAGTTATTAATAGTAATATTGTTAGGGAGTTCATGAATAGAACACTTAAGAAATAGTAGCTTCAATATCCCCCAAGCTTGGGCTGTAATTTATCCATCACGAGGCCAAAAGTTATATATTTGATTCCTATCCTTATGAATCTCACTGGGAGGATAGAATTTAGAATAAAAGAGAGGTACTATTTCCTCCCATTCCATAGATTGTCCATTCTTCAGCAACTTATACCATTCTTTAGCTCTTCCTTTCAATGATATAGAGAGTAAATTCTTCTTAACTTGTTTAGTTGTGATACTTGCACACTTAAACAACCCGCATAATTCATGGATAAAAAGTAAGTGATCACCTGGATGGATAGTTCCATCTCCAAAATAATAATTATCCATAACACGATCAACAATTCTTGTAGGTATCTTAAAAGGATCTATCTCAACAAGTGGTGATTCATCTACTACCCTAACAGTGGTAGTAGCTTTCCCAAATAAGAAACCAAGTGGGTTATCCATATTGGAAACAAGTAACAAATAGAAAAATAAAAAGCAATACTCACAGTAGAAGTTTCATTTACCAGTTCCACTCTTCAATAGCTCTTCACTCCTCGGCAACGGCGCCAGAAAATAGTCTTGACGACCCACAAGTATAGGGGGTGTATCGTAGTACTTTCGATAAATAGGAGTGTCGATCCCAACAAGGAGAAGAAGGTGCTGACTAGTGGTACTGGCTCAAGAGTTCTCTGTAAATACTTAGCAAACGGATTTTTAGGGGTTTTTGATAAAGCAAATAAATAAAGTGCAAGTAAATAAAGACAACGAACAATTGAAGTGAGTGGCCCAATCCTTTCTTAACAAAGTACAATCCGGTGATATTACTTATGAGGACCAAACGTTCTCGAGGCCACATGGGAATACAGTCAAGTGCTTTCGCTTCATATAGTTGATTAATATTCTTTGCTTGGGTAAGTGTTGTGTGGGTGAACCTGTGCTAATGTACTGACCTTACTAGGACTAATACGTACTTGTTATTAAGCCAGTTGCAAGCATCCACAAATACAAGAAAGTAATTAAGATAAAAACCTAACCACAGCCTTAAACTTTGAGATCCTACACTCCCTTTTGCAAAGGTTTCCTAACGGGGGTTCAGGTTTCTGTCACTCCGGCATCCCCACAATTAGTATCCAAATACATAATGCATTCCCCTAGGCCATAAATGGTGAAGTATCATGTAGTCAAAGTTCACATGACACCACTAGAAGAATAGCACCACAACTTAAATATCAAACAATTGAATCATACCTCAACACAATTCCACTACTAACAACATGACTTCTCCCATGTCCTCAAGAACTAAACGAACTACTCACAAGACATCATATGGATCAAGATAAGAGATGATATGATGATGAATAACAATCTGAACATAAACAATAATCCAATGGTTCCACTCACAAGCATCAACTACAAAAGTAATCAACATTGGGAAAGTTTCCCCTAAGATCTATGCAAGATTCAACACAATTGCTATAGCGGGATGGAGTGGTGATGATGGTGCTAGTGGAGATGATGGTGTGGATGATGATGACGATGATCCCGATGAAGTCTAGCTTGATGACGGTGTTGATGATCTCCCCTCTCCGGGAAGGAATTTCCCTGGCAGAAATCTGTCTGCCGGAGAGCTCTTTCTCTCTCTGTAGTTTCTGCCCTGCAGAGGCGGAATAATCTTTGGGTGGTCGCTCCCCGTGTATTAGGGTTTTGAGGAGGATATATAGGAGAGAGGGCAGAGCAGGAGGTGGGCTAGGGTGGCCACACCCCCTGGTGGCACGGCCCAGGGTGGCCCGCACTTGGGGGTTGTGGGCCCCCTATGGCCCAACTCCGCCTCTCTTTCTGGCATCCCTTGTCTTTTGGAAAATATAATTTTCCGTATATTTTCTGGTATTTTCCGATCTTCGCGAAAATTGCATCAAAACACCGCTTTTCCATCAGAATCCTGACTCCGCAAGTTCATCCTCCAAGAATCATCCAACATGCAAAAATATATGGAATAACATAGGTATCACCTTTTAATATGAAATATATCAATGAATAGAAGAAAATTATGATATAGAATAGTGATGCAAATTAGACGTATCAAGGCGCTGTTGAGGTTGGTGTAGTCGATACACATCATCCAGGTGTTGTTCTTCTTGATTATCAGGACTGGATTTTCCAGCCACTTTGAATACTTGATTGGTCGAATGAACCCAGTGGTGAGTAGTCACTGCACCTCTTATGTGATTGCGCGACGACGCTCTTCATTGAAGGGTCGCAAGGGCTGCTTGACAGGTCGCACCTTTGGGTCAGCATTGAGTTTATGCTCAGTGAGTTCCCTCCAGACACCAGGCATGTCAGAAGGTTTCCATGCGGAGATGTTGCGATTCTCACGTAGGAACTCGATGAGCGCACCTTCCTATGCGGGAGTGAGGTTGGTCCCCATGGTGACCCGTTGGCTCGAGTCCCCCGGGACGAGCTCGACCTAGAGAGTGTGCGTGGAAGCCTCAAAGGTGGCCGGCGCAGAGCTTACTATCGTTGGCTTCTTCAGGATGGATGGGCCATCCTTGTTGACCCCACTCGAGTACTTGGTGAGCTTGTCGATGTGATTGGTTTCCTTGGCGATGAAAGAATCAGCGAGCTGGGCGCCCTTGTCCTCGCATTCCACGGTCATGTCATAGTCGCCGTGTACAGTGATGATGTCACACGGGCCCGGGAGGTTCATCATGTTGTAGGCGTAATGAGGGTCCACCATGAATTTGGTGAACACCTCTCGCCTGAGTACACAGTGGTACAAACTCCAGAAATTTACCAGCTCGAAGATGATCCGCTTCGTGCAGAAGTTCACTAGCGTGCTGAAGGTGACTAGCAGTGTCACCTTGCTAATCGGGTAAGCCTTCTAACCCGGGATGATACCGTGGAAGGTGCAGAGTGTTGACTCGATCATTGATGTGGAATTGCAGCCGCTTGAATGGATCGAGGTACATGATGTTGATGGAGCTCCCTCCAACCATTAGAGTCTTTGGTAGCGGCCACTTTGGGTCTGAAGACTAGGTAAAGTCGCCCTAGGTACTCAATCCTGGGCACATGTTCCTCGCGACTCCAGGTAATGCTCTGCTCAGACCAGTTGAGCCAGCGTGGGATATCCACTTGCTGGACTGCACTGACAGCAACAGCGTGGGCGAGGACTTTCTTATCGTGCTTGGTTCCCATGCCGGTGAACGTGTGGAGCGAGCCGACTGCATTGCCGAGCGCATCGGTGTTGCCGTTGTTGCCATTGTCCCGCGGCAAATCGGGTGTGGAACTTCCCTATTGCGTCGTGCCTTTTCGATCTCCTTAAGAGAGTGGCATTTGGCGGTCGTGTGAGTGGTGGGCTTTCCATCCCTGTTGTGGTATACATAGGGTTGGTTCAGGAGGGCCGCAGGGTCGAATCTTGGCTTTGCCATGGCGTTTCTGCAAGGACCGCTCCATTCACGGCGGAAGTTCTTGGAGTCGTGTGATCCATAGCCGGCATTAGCGACGAAGTCGGGTTGACCCACATTGTGGCGCTTGCCCATTTGGCACGTGTTGCTGTAGAGGAGCTCGCAGTTTTGACCACTGTTGTATGCGCTTGTTTGGCGTCGCCTGAACTCATCATCCCAGTCTTGATTCGGGTCCTCCTCCGAGTAGCGCTTGGTGATTTTGAGGAGTTCGGGGATGTTGTCGAGCATTCCGTCGACCCACTTGATCTTGGCGACCAGAGGTTCGCACTGGCATACATTCTTGAAGTAGTGGATCGCCATGTTCAGGTGGATGCCGACGGGCTTGATCTACATGTCTTGCCAGGGGTTGGACCCGGTGGCGGTTTGACTCGTTGGTTCCCTAGACGCAGCGCTCTAGGTCCTTGATCGTGGTTGCGCACGTGTAGAATCCCTCAAAGTGCTTGATGAAGGCCTCACATATCTCCTCCCACAAGTCGATGTTGTTCTTGGGGAGGGTGTTGATCCATTGGCGGGTCGCGCCCTCCATCATCAGGGGGAGGTAGCGAGCAGCGATTAGGTTGGTGTGAACCGCGATCCTCATTGCCATGAGGTACGTGTCGATCCATACTTTGGGATCAAACGTGGGGTCATACTTCTCGATGTCCCTGCCCCCCCTGGAAGTTTGGAGGATAGTTTTCGCCTCGTACCATTGGTCCAAAGCACTGCGGGCCGACCCGGTTGAGGTCACCATGGTTGGAGAGCGTGTGGTGGAGATCATACGGTTAGCGAGGTCGCTGGGCTTGAGTGTTGATGATGTGGCCCCGTGTGACAACTGGCTGGCCGTTGGCGGCGAGCGCGTTGTACATCGGTTGTGGCTCATTGGTGGAGTTCACAGGGTTGGAGACTAGTGGTTTGTGATGTCGTGGCTCCGGGGACGGGCAGTTGTTGATGTTGGTGACCGTCTGCTCGCCTGGGCGTTTGGACGATGCCGCCCTGTTGTTGGTGGATCGGGACTAGACTTGTCCCTGCGAGTCGCGGCCAGCGATCTGTTGTTCGACAGCTTTGGCGAGCAGGACCTAGGCATACTTGATCTTGATTGCGCCTTCACTGGTGCGATTGAGATTGGCGACCGCCGCCTAACTCATGATGACATTGTCCATCGGAGGTAAGTATAGGGGGAGGCCATTGGATTTGTATTCCCTTGGCGTGACTAGTATCCGCGGAAGCTCTAGAGGAGGTGAGCGGCGGGGTGGTTGTGGAGCTCCATGCGTGGTCGACCCATGTGGCGGATGGCTGCCTTCGGGTGGCGCGTTGTATCTCGCGGTCAGCTGCTTGCGTTGGGTCGTGCTCTTTGTTGAAGTTCAGGGTTCGACCCTGGGTGGAGAGGCTGAGTCGCCTTCTCACCAGGCGCTGGTGATACACCGAGAGCTGATGCGCGGTTCCTTGCTCAAGTCGATCTTTTTTGCGCTCGGTCTTCTCACTTTTCCTGGACTTGTTCAAGGCCACACGATGTTTCTCGATTTCCTCCATGGTTACCATTGGCGGGAGAGTGCTCGTAAAAGGTCCTCCTCGTTCGCCATGTAGATGGCGTGGTGGACGACGGGGTGGATCTCATCCGGGGACTCTAACCCCGAGTCAGAGTCGAAGAGTGGGAGGATCGACTGATCCTCATAGTCCCCGGCGTTCGAGACTCACGTGATGGATTTGGCCTTCAACGTAGGAGTGATGGAACCCGCGGACGATGCAGGGTTGCTGAATTGGCATCGTCATAGAGGGAGGAGTCGTCTCCGGTCGAACCACTCCTGGCTAGGCCGGTTTCGACCGTAATGCTTCCGGCCGGATCACACTTGGAGGCGAGGAGAGTAATAGATCGGATCTGCTCCTGCAAGAGTAGATCAAGCGGGGCGATCCGTTGTCGATGATGAGTCCGACGAAGTCCTCTGGGTCGACGGCGTCGGAAGCCGACGAAGAGGTTGATGGAGTTGATTGGCACCATAGCGGCGTGCGTGACTGGACGCGAAGCCGACACGTAGCTACTCGGCAGGATAGGGAAGAACCCACTAGTAGTGATCAGGCGTCCAGTAGCGAAGGGCGGGTGGATGGGAGTGTAGGGTCTCGCCACAAATCTCGGGCTATACTGACTATGCCCCACAGTGGGCGCCATTGTCATGGGAATGTCCATGACAGTCGCTACCAGGGATAACGATTGAGTCGATTCGGGGAAAGAGCGAGTCGTCATCTGCGGATCGAGATTGAGGCAAGACACATGGATTTACCCAGGTTCGGCCCCATATAGAGTAAATACCTACTTCCTTCTTGATTGTATTGATTGCAAGTGGATTACAAGGTGGACGAACTTGGTGAGTAGGCAGCGAGTCGCTTGGATGGGGTGTCTAATAGCTCTTCAGTATAATGGGAACCCTAGGTATGTTTATATAGGGGTACCTCACTAGGGTTTACAAGTCTACAACCGAATCAGTAAGGGTTTCGGAGGTTTCAACCTAATCTGACCGAGCCTAACTATGCTTTTAGGCCTTCTGATTCCAGTCGCCTAGGCTTCATAGAATTCTTTTTCCAGTTGCCGTCCCTCTAGTTCCACTCGACATTGTCTTGGACCAATAGATTGCAACCTCTGGGATACCCCGGATTAATATATCACCATTAGTATAATTTAGGAAAGGAAAACCAAGGAAATAACAAAGGGGAATCCAAGTTACAAACACACAAGAAAGTAATTAAATTTGAGCTATCAAATGACCGACATAAATAAGAGGCATGTTTTCGTGGTCCTCCCCCACCACACACACGCACACCAAAGCAATCTGGTATTTGTCATTAATTGATCTCTAATCCTTTATTAATTATATTAGTCGCTTAGATCCAAACTTATACATGTATTACCCACGTGTATATCCACCTATTTCTATATGTCGATCGATCTAACTACCCGCAGTCCTTAGCATAAGAGCCCAGACAAACGAAAGTGAGAACGAGGACATAGCCTCGACGAGACGCGAAGGAGAGGCAGCAACGCCACTTCCTCTACACTCGTCCCTCCCCTTCCACCTTGTACTAAATTAGTTAGTCATCGCTAGCTCAATTATAAACCATTGTGCACAAAATTAGAGTATTGAATTTGTGTGGCAGGTGCCTCTGGCGACAACGACGCTCGATATTTATAGGAGGAAACTACAACTCGTCGGCAGCACCGAGGGCGTGCGATCGCTCACCGCTAGCAAGGACAGAGGCACCATGAATCATGAGCGACAAACACATGCACACCATTTATATATATATGGACAAGACACATCGGTCCTATCTATCACATATTCAGCTAGCTGCCTATGTGTACGTGTGGGGAACCCTAACCCCGAGCCACCTAGCTAGGTGACACAGGGGTGCGATCACCGCTGCCGGTCCTCGAGCCCCTCCTTCCACTCCCCCTCTCTACTAGGCACCGCTAGAGGACCTGCAGGGCGAATCCGGGTGGCGATGGTGGAACGAGGACTTCTCCATGTGCGGTGGCCGATCTCGGCTGCGAGGTACTACGGAGTCCTAGCGAATGGCATCTCCCTGTCCTCTTAGGTGTGATGTTGTATCCCCACGGTGGTGGCGCCCCAGCTCCTGCGTCGGGTGCTCCGTGCCCGCTCGGTCTTCTGTCATGTGCGTGTCTGGATGCTAGGCTTCAGTGACGGGTTGGCGCGGTCTTGCCTATGGCGCTGGCTGCTAGGCACCATGGCGGTGTCGGCGGTCGACTAGGCGGTAGTTAGTTGGATCCCACCATCTAGTCACATTCAGGACCTCGAATAAGGTGGTTGTCCTAAGGGTTCTTCCTCCCGCCAAACTAAAGACTGGCCAGATGCATGTTCTTATCGATCTGGTTCCAGTGACGTGTTCCAGAAGGCTCCGCCAGCGACCTCCACTGGGCGACTCATGCCTGGAGATTGCTAGATCGAGAGATTCGGTCATGCGCACCCATGTATTACTCTGGCCGTTCGGTTTTAGAGGGAGCGCTTTGAAGCTCTGCTAGTTGTTAATATGATGGCCACATTCTTGTTCCATTGTGCTGACAGAGAAGGTTATGGAAGTCGAGATTTGAGGACGTGCAATGGTGGTTGATGACTGCAAGTGCACATATCATTTGTATCTAGTTTTGAAGTTGAGATATCGATCACATAGGGAGCCCAAAGGTAAATGTTTATTGGTGAAGTCTCTTTCACATCCAAAGTTGTAACAGGTCTTCGAGTGAATTGACTGAAGTCTTGAAATAATAATAGATTTTGGATTAAACGAAAGTATTTAAATAAAACTAAAATGTAAACTTCAGAAATAAAAAGCATAAAATGTAAAGAACGATTTATTTGTTGTTTTCTGCAGATGACGAAGTAGGCACGAGGAGTTTTAATTCATGGTGATAGTGAATGTGCCGGGTGAATGAGTGATAAGTGTAACAATTATAATCTTATAAGTATGTGTGTAGGCGAGCAACCCAGAATTAGCTGAAACTCCTCTTGGTAGATTTCATCCCAACTTCAATAATCCTACTAGCCTGTTTACGATAACCATGGTCAGTCACTAGACGATTAAGATCCTTTAGGTTTCTTACAAATTAATCTCCTTGGATTAGACTAATACAATAAGCTCGATGGTTCCTCATTACCCTCAAGTCAAACTAGTTTCCCATTGATATCCCCGTGTCACTCGGGGGTCGCCGGTCTGCTAGCAAACAAGATTCTATATATGTAGAACAAAGCATCAAGTTGTTTGGGCCCTTAATTGGACAACAAGCATTAAGCATCCCACATATAGTAAAACACACATAATTAGTAATTAGAATTAACCACAAACTTGATGGAAAATATATAGACACATCAGTAATTAGAATTAACCACAAACTTGATGGAAAATATATAGACACATCACATATCACCAATCCCCTACATCTACCATGCCCAAGGGAACTTACTCGCACATGAGAGAAAAAAGCATCATCGATATAATTAAATAAAGGGAGTTCTTCTTGATATTACCGTGGAGATCCACAATAAGAAATAGAAATAAATCTAACACAATTCAAGATGGGAAGAACAATCTCAAACCCTAATCTTGCAAGGTGGAGATCTCTCTCTATCTCTCTCTCTCTCAAGTACAAGTGATGTCTATGGAGGTGTGGTGGCTAGGAGATCGAAGATCGTGGAGCGAGATGAAGAATGGCTTCCCCTTCTTCTCCGGATCCCTTCTTTCCCCCTTCTAGATGGTATGGCGGCTCGTGTGTTCTGTTTTCGATCTTGTCCTCTTCACGAAAGTTGTCCCTTTTAATAAGACGAAGGATATGGCAACTTTACAGCGGGAACTATACGGCAGCGACCGCTATAGTTTGTCGTTAAGCTTGCAATAAATTCCCCTCGGTTGCTTCCAAAAAAGGGACTTTCTTGTTTTCGCCTAAATATTGTGCTTTTGCTATTAAATCCCTCTGGTGATGTTCAGAACCTAAAACACATATTAAAAACCAAGTTTTCTAAGCTACCAAAGTATTAGCATTAGGTAAAGCTAGAAAACCATCAAATCCAAACGAAAACCATCGATAGAAACCATAAAAATGTGTAGAATCTCATAGCTATCAACTCCCCCAAGATTAGATGTTGATCGCCCTCGAGTGATAAGGAAATAAGAAAGGATAGCGGAGATTCGAAACTAAAATAAAAGAGCTTACAAGATTGAATTGGCGTCAGATTCTTTTCTTCACATTTCCTGCAATCTTAAACATGATCATATAAATATTCACAAGATTGCACTGAGTTCACTTCCTAACCACGTGTATCTTGCTAGCAAATAAATCATATGTATGAGCGAGTGTCAAAAGTTAAGATATGAAAGTGAAACAAATCTTTTTTGGTCTCTCTCTTATAGAGAGATGAAAACTTTTTACTCTTGTTCCTTTAATAGGTTAAGAGTATTCAAGTTTTCACCAGGAACTTTTAATTTAACAACAACTCATTTACTCCCACGTCAAAATTTTAAGACTCTCAAAGCACATTTTTCCTTTCCTTATTTTTTTAAAACTTCAACTCTTTCATAGAGAAATCATGCCACTGTTTTTCACATGTTAATTGGGGCTGTGTTGCGCACTCATGACCATGCCAATAGATAGCTGTTGAGAAATACTGGCTCAGAGGAGTACTACAACTTCACTTGGAACATGAAACTACGAGGTGACTAAAAAATTTACACATCAAAGCATTGTAGCTATAGACTTTTACATAACTCAATAGCCGAAATCAAGTGGTTTCCCATATTTAGATCGCTCGTTGGCCAGCGGAGTTAATAGTTCCCCATGGAGTACGACATTGCTTATAGTGACACGCATAAAGCAATATACCACTATAATGATTAGAAAAAGCAGTGGCATAATCTATTCTACTTCGAAGTATCCATTTTATCAGACAATTTCATTCAAGGGTGCTATCGAATATATTTACATTAAGCTCAATGGGGTTGAGTAATTTATAAAATCAAATATTTTGGGCTAAACATGGACTCAAGTCATCTCTAGGATGATTTTTCTTGTTGTAAAATTATCGGAAATATTTTAACCAAGTTCATTGCTCAATGTTTCAAAGCTAAAAGTGGACACTAGCAAGGGAATATAATTTATAGGATAACAAGCTAGGTGGGGAGTGACTCAAGTGCAAGCGAGTAAATAATTGTAGGATCAATTTAAAGTTGCAGGAGAGGTGATGAAAGGAATGTGATACCTCCTCTTGATTGATTTGGTCTCGTACTTGAGTCGAATCCTCTCTATATTTCCCTATTGCCAAGTCACCTGAAATTGAGCAATCTTCGAGAAAAACAAAGAAACAAATTGCAAATAAAAGTTATAACTAATTTTTTTTGTTTTTGGTTTTTAAGAATGCAAACTGAAGTAAACATGCTTTGGAAAATAAAACAAATCAAAAGAAGAAATAAAAATATGAATGCAGGTTTGGAGGTTTTCAAAACCTCCCCAAGCTTAGGTTGTTGCCGTCGTTTGGCAGTGGTTGATGGTGCTGCTGGTAGTATTTGGGGAAATAGGTCATGAAGTTACCAAAGGTGTGAGTTAAGGCACTCACATCTTCAATCACTCCATGCAGAGTCCGGTCAATCTCCCCAACATGCTGGTTGAGCTGCAGAAAATCCTGATAGGGGACATTGTTGAATCCCTGCTGCTGCTGTGGCTGATCGGGCCATTGGTCCCAAGGCTGATCCTCCTCCTGCTGCTGATGTCCCTCCTAAGCAGGGTTGTACTCCTGCTCCTGCTGCTGCTCTGTCTCATCCTGCTGCCCTCCTTCTTCCTCTTCATCGGAGTTAGGATAGAGCTCCGCCATGATTTCAGTTACTTGATCCCTGGTGAGGATCTAGTTGTCCCTTCCCTGAACCTCAAAGGCTTGCGGGCAAGTCAGTGGCATCTTACCCTCCTGCACATCATTAAGATAACAAAATTGATAGGCTCGGAGCCTCCTGTTAGCTCGGTAAACACCGAGGAAGCCACAAGCAGTTATATATCTGACATCCATAAGTATGGAGCCATTAACAGGTTGAGAAATAGGAATTGCAATTTCAAGGGCTTGGATTAGGTGGTTACCATTCCACCGATACGAATATCACCTTTCTTTTTTTTTGCTCCGGCGGCGGAGGTGCTGGAGAAATAGAGCTACAGGAGCGGGACTCTGCGGTGCATTAGAGAAGAGCGCCTTGGTGATCATGGGCATATCTGCATTAACCATCGAGCCGATATATCCTCTTCCTAACAAGGTGTTAGCAAGAAACATAGCAAAGTAATGGATGGTTGGGTTATGAATGGTGGACATTTCACTACTAGGAAATCCTTCATCAGTGGCGCATCTATATTAGTCTTCTGTGGCGCATGGCAAGGATGCCACTGTTACGTTGCCACTGATGAAAACTTCTGTGACGCATTCCGAAATGCGCCACAGAAGTCATGATAATTTTGTTGCGCATTTTGGTTGATGCGCCACAGGACTCTGTTGAGTGGCGCATTCTGGAAAATGCGCCACAGAAGGTAAAAACGATGCGCCACTGGTTTGAATATCAGGTATTAAAAAAAATTGAAACTCGTCCAAATATACAGTATTATATAGGTAATATACAGTATTATACAGAAACAGTATATTTGACTTAGTATATAAAAACAAATACAATACAAACACGAATATAGTGCCATCACACTACTTAGAGCCTAACCACGAGAAATCCTGGACTCGAAGAAAAGATAAGAGAGCAGATTCAAAACACGTCGAGATAAGAGGAGAATAGCAGAGGGGTAAGAAGTAAAAAATAGACCTAATCAGATCCATCCAACTGATTTTTCAAAATAATTTTGACACTATATGACGTCCGTTAGCTAGGTCATCCAATAGGCTGGACCAGTGGGGTATCGCAACTGCTGAGCTCTGATACCACTCTGTAACACCCTCAGATTGGCCATATGCAAGTCTTAGCGATCCCTGCCAAACCCGCATAGAAACGATTCAAAGGCGCCCACCAGGCACTTTCGTGCGTGTGGAGAAGTAATACCATTACACATTAGTCCATGATGGAACCCACGGAACATATATATATATATATATACAACTCGATTCCATGAGTCAAGAATACAGATATACAGTACAAAGATCCAAATCACCTTGAAAACGATACAGTGTTCGAGTACGGACAAGATGCAAATTGGGATAAGATCCCTGAAGAATAACCAATGGCGTTCATAACCCTGCCCAGGCCAAGCCGAAAGGGTAACCCTGCTAACGACGTTGATCTCAAAACCTGCTTAAACAAAAGGGATGCCGACAAAGGGCCAAGGAAAAAGAGAGCGGACAGTACTGAGGCCAGTACACGGCGAGACTAGAATTCGGCGGTCCTCGCCTACATAGGTATGGTGGACTGAAGCGGCAGTGCAACATGCACTAAACAACCTATAGAGACTCAATACAACTGGCGACTATCAGATAGGGATAAGAAAGACCTATTCGGATCCAACCTGAAACTATCACCAAGCATACCCATCCTGGTATTTCCCCCTCGAGACCAAACGACGAAGTCAACCGAGGAACTCACACAGTTGGCAGTTTTATTCATTTCATTATAGTTGCGGCAATTACTAGTCAGATATAGATAATAAGATTCATCTTGATATTATAAACAATGGGTAGTTTTAGTTAACCATTCCATTGTAGTTGCAATACTTACTAGTCAGATACAATTGTAACAGGTGACAACCCAAATCCAGCAGTTGTTGACACTTTTATTTAGCCATTCCATTATAGTGAAGCCGATTACTAGTCATTATAAAGTCAAATTTATAGCACTACTTTAGTTATAATTGTCTATGATCGAGATATTGTGCTCCAAGTCGTCCATAACCACGGACACGGCTTTCAGAAAGTTTTACCCTGCAGGGGGCACAAATAGCAACACACGCACAATCAACCTCAAAAAAACCAAATGAAAACCCAACGAGGCATCACGACAAAGAAATCGCAAGATTCATATAATATTTCAGGGGGCCACCCCACCAAGCTACCCGCTACAAAGTTGGCCGACTCCGAGACGGGCCCAGAGGTTTGTGACGACGGCTGTAAACGACTGGGAACCTGAAAGTGTGACTGGGCTTGTCGATACCGCGATAACATGGAACAGGGTTTCAAAACAATACAGGTGCTCCACGCGCAATAGTAAATAGAGCAGTAAAGAATGGCATAATTATGGCATAAGTACAGGATAGTAATAAAGCCCCAAACTACTTTGTGGCCCCAAGAAATAAGATATGACTCAAGCTCATGCTAAGGGGATTCATGGGCCCACATGCGGATAGTGCGGATATTCAAAGAACAGGTATCAAGTACTCGGGGTCCTACGGGATACAAGTGGACGGTTAAAAACCAAATAACATCTATTGCCCACCCGTGCCTCTGCATTATTTACCTACTTTCAATTTTAGTTATTAAACAGTAATGAAAGCCATGATCATCTTCAACATTAAACATGCGGCATTACTCCAACAATTATGGAAGATCGACGATGCGACACATCACCTGCGCAAGCAACTACCACTAGCAAGGCTAACTATCTACCAAACAACAGGTAATAGGATATATCCATGGCAATATAGGGGCTACATGGAAATATAAAGGGGTACGGAATATATAGCATCGCAATACAGATAGCAATAGATCAACAGGAGGAAGTAAATACTATAAATGTAAATAGGTAGAAAGGGGGAGAATGCTCGCCTAGAATACATTGCCGAAGGTTCATCCGAAGATCGGGTCGACACTCGCATCAACTCATCAGCCTAGTCCATGAAGAAGCAAAGTACTAGAGAAAACATCGGATGCACTATTTAATACTACGACAGAAAATCGGGCATGATGCATCCACGATGTATGACATGGAAAAGGTGCAATGCAATTAGGAAATATTAAGCGGAACCGGGGTCACTACAATTAATTAGTAGGTTCATGTTGTTTAGATACCCGCAATTTAAATGTTATATTAACAAGGCGAAAACATGGCATCGATTCACTACACAAATTTAAATGAGACGAATATTAGACTAGATTCACCCGCATATGGCCTCCATATTTAATTTAGGTGAATCGGCATAAGGCCCCCAAACCACACAAATATGTATGCGACATGAATGATTTAATGCAACAAGTATATATCATATATTATAAAAATACGCGGCTTGGAAAGGGGACCAAACATTGGTCCGAAGATCTTGGGTTCCAAGGTTCAACGGGGTTCGAGCTTCGGGCGCCGGGATAGGTCTTCGGATCAGGGCATCGGGGTACTCGAGTCCGTGTGGGCGATCTTGTTGTTCCGTGTAGACGACCTTGACATCATGGTGGCTGATGGAGAACTTAACGAATGTCGTAAATTCTTCGTGTTCACCTTCTCCCGAGGTTCTCAAGTTGTAGATAGACAAAACTTGGATTCAGTTGTCTTCGAAGATCTGGGCGGAGATCTTCAGGCAACAACTAGGGTGTACAAACAGGGCTCGTAGATCTTGGACATGTTGATGACACGTTAGGGAAAGGTTCACCAATCATACGTTGGTTCTTAGGTGGCCTGGTACACCAACATATGAAAGGGGATCGCTCCATCCCAGCAAGGACCTACAAAGGAATGAAGAGAGCAAGGCCACGTTGAGGATTCCTAGACACGACTTGAACAGAGGAGAAGTACCATGGGAGGGGCTTGTCTCATGAGGATGCCAAGACAATGGGCAGACGACCTTGAGGTCGCGGACGCCTGTAGCGAACGACGGAGCGCTGCTGGGTCAAGGAATAGAGGAGGGCGGACTCACGGGCTCGGCAAGCACGCCATGGCAGAGCTGCGTCCGGCTAGGAGGAGGGCGCCCGTGGTGGCGCTAGGGCAGCAGACGGTAGGGCTCGGCGACGGAGACGCCATGGCTTGGCAATCTTGGACGCAGAAGGGGAGGTGCAGAGAGCGACAATGGGGGACCAGCCGGAGGCGGGCGAGCCAGTGGCCGCGAGGGAAGGCAGGCTGCAGCGCCGGAGAGGGTGAGGCCGGCGGGTCTGCTGCGAGGCAAGGTGGAAGCGCACGAGCGAAGCTCCTGGCGGCGGCAGGGTTGAGGAACGAGGGAGGGTCGAGTGCGGGGGTTGCTTGAGATAGTAAATTGGGGATGGGAGCGGGGTTCCGCGGGTCGAGGAGTGGGTGGGCCAGCGCTGGTGGGTTGTGGGACAGGGTCGGGTGGCAACAGGGTGTGAGTTTGGTTGGTGTTGTGTGCATTGAAGTGTATGTGTGTTGGTGCAGCGAGTGGTGCGTGTGTGGAGGCGGGTGAGGGAGTGGGGAGGGTAAGGTTAGGGTTTGGAGAGGTCTAGGGTTAGGGTTAGGTTTAGATCTTTTAGGGTTTAGTTAGGCCGGGCCGTAGATGTTCTGGCCCGGTTGGGCCTCTGGCCTAACTAGATGGACTGTCTACTCGGAACAAAACATTTTTGTTATTTAATATGTTGTTTCATTTTAAAGCCTGTTGTAAATTATTTTTAGACAAAACAAAATATTCGGACGACCGGGAGTTTGATTTGAAATAAGACGGAGGTATTTGGGAAAACAAGATAGGCTTTTGTAAAGTAGTTTTATTCAAAAAGATGCATGCTGATGTTATGATGATGTATAGAGATAACACTTGCGATTTTCTAGTAGTGGTTTTACCCGGGGTGCTACAACATTTTCTTTTGACAGAAGTCCCTACCACCATTAACAGAAACAACCTCCCAAGCATTTGCACTTGAGACACTATACAGGTTTGTAACAGTTGGTTCCCCTTCTTGAGGGAAACCATAAGCATTGCAAAATTGTTGATAGGTAATTTGATATGGCTGTTGGTTAACGGTGAAATTTATCATGGATGCATTACCTTTCTCCCTGTAGTCGTCGTAGAAGGAGGCGAGGAACTCATGGGTGAGCCCTTCGTAGGTGTGGTGGTTGGAGTTGGCGAGGCCGGCGAGCCCTCCATTTGCACACAGGTAGTCGAAGTCCCCCTTCAACTCTGCTGAGTTAAGGAAGTTGTTATCGGCCCATCGTGTGGGAAGCACCTTCCTTGCCAAAACCATGGCATACTTGTTGTCGAGCTCAGGCCGGAGCCCCGAGCCCTCACCACGTTGGTGCTTGCTCTTGTAAAAAATTCTAACGATCTTGTTCATCTTGATGCACTAAGAAATTTCAACATAAAACCTTAGTCATATAGTTTCTACATGATATATGAGCGATTCTACATGGAGGAATTCAATCCTAACGTGAGAAATTAAAAGATAAAATTAATCAAGCTTGAGTTCATCCACTAATTCAATGAGAAGATTTCAACAATGGAATTATGAAAAAATAAAGCATGTATAGGGAGAGAAACATACCGATCTAACGATTCCCCCACTCAAACGAACAAAATCCGCAATGAATTGAGAGTTCTTGAGAGTTTTGGAGAGAGAGATTGAGAGAATAATGAGGGGAGGAAGAAGCTTTCCCTGCCCCGACCCGTTTAAGTGGTCGGGCCAAACTATAAGGCAGGAACTATATGGCCGGGCCAGGTAGCTCCCGCCGTATAGTTGTAGTGCTGGCAAGGGTTAGGGTTTCCCTTTTCCAGATTACAACTATATGGACGCAACTATACGGCCGGACCAAATAGTCCCGCCGTATAGTTAGTTTTCAAACCTTCTGTATCTGAGCCCCAACTTTTGAGAATTTTGTCGATAACTATACGACCGCAAATATACGGCGGGAATTTTTATTCCAGCTATATAGTTGGTCGTTAGACCTTCTGTAGCATGCTTTTTCACCCAAATTTTTAGATATACATTTTTATTTGTACAATAATGTTGAGCTAGTTTCTAAAGATAAAACTCAAACTTTACTTTCTACTCTAAATCTATGCTTGTTCAGTCGGTATTTCTGCTACTTTTTGACATATACAATTTTACGAGCGCGCTTCCGCAAAAGTGTCTGTGAAAAAGTTGTAGGAATGCGATGAACAACTTTATTATCTAATTTTAATTTATTTTATTGATATGATGCTTGACTCCCATTAAACATTTTTTTGAGAGTGGTTGGATATTTCAACCTCTTTTTTGTTCTTGAATTCTTACATTCGGTTGCCCTTTATCAAAGGCACTTACCACATGAACTCGTTTTGCTGGTGGAACATACCTGTCTCCTGCTTATAGTTTCTTTAGAACATACCGGATTATTTCAGCATCATAAACATTGAATATTATTTTCCCTGTAGCACAATCAACTGATGCTCCTGTAGTGCTAAGAAAAGGTCTTCCAAGTATTATAGATAATATTTCATCTTCCATCATTTCAAAAATAATAAAGTCTGTGGGAATAACATTCTCATCTTTCTAAGTAGAACATCCTCAATCATACCAACAGGTTGTTTAGTGGATTTGTCTGCCAACTGTAAAGTATATAAGTGGGGGAGTATTCCCCTAACCCTAGCTTTTTATAGAGGGTGTATGGCATTACACTAACTCCTGGACCTAAATCACATAAAGCATTATGAATATTAGTTTTGCCTATTGAACATGAAATAGTTGGTATACCGGGATCTCCTGACTTAGACAATAGTCTCCCATTAGTGGGGTAACTGGTCACCATGGCAACGGTTTCAGTTATTTCTTTCTTTCTATTAAGAATATCATGAAGAAATTTAGAATAGGCAGGCACTTTTATTGCATCCGCAAATGGAGTTTCTAGACGGAGAGCATTAAGCGCCTTTGCGAAAGAATCATAGATTACTGGATCTGGTTCTTTCTTTTTGCGATCTGGATATGGAAGTTTCTTACCTTTGTATTTTACCTTTTGTGGAGGATCATGCTCTTTAGTTGCTTTATTTTGCTGTTGCATATCATTTTTCTTTTTCTCTATTGCAACAACTTCATCTTCTTTGCTTGTGTATTCTTCTTCTCTTGGATAGACAGTTTCTGCATCAGAATTATAACTGTCATCCTGTGCGTCATTCTTCTCCTCCAAGGTTTGATCTTGAGTGTCTTGAGAAGTCTCTTCTTGAGGATCCACCAATATATCATCTTCCTGACTTGCTTTAAGTAAGGCTTTTTTCCTTTCGATCTTTTTTAGCTTCATATTCCAGTGGTCCTAATGGTCCTTTAACAACTGCACCTCTTCTTGTAACAATATTAGTAGAAACAGGAATATTTATATCATCACGAAGAAAAATTTGATAACCAGATGCTATTTTTCTGTAAGTACTTGTTAAATAATTTTATATCTTAGCCAATCTCCTCATAATTTTCTGTAAGTTCGTCCAAAATCTTGTTATGTCTTTGAAATTGCTTGTGCAAGTTATTATAAGACTTTGTTTGTCGATGTTTCAATTCTTTAAAAACTTTTCAAGTTTCATCCTCTTTAGTTAAAACTTGTAATAAATCTACTTTATTTTCCTTGACAAGATCTAAAGGTATACCTTTTATTTCATGGATTTACGCACTTCAGGCATAAGATCACAATTTATACGAAGTATTCCCTTTTCCAACTTAGTTCCAAAATCAGGATTAATTCCAAACATGCTTTAATAGTTAAATTATTTATCGATCCTCCTGCTGATGAATCTAGCAACTCTTTGCATTGGGTATTAAGACCGTGGTAAAATAAGTGGCAAACATTTGACTCAGAATAGCCATGATTAGGGATACTATTGATCATTTCAAAAAATCTTTCCCTGACTTGTGGATAGTTTTATCCCACGTTTTGACTTAAATTGCCTATATTCTTTCTAAGTTCTGTTACCTTTGCAAAAGGATTAAAGTTGTTTATTAATTTGACAATGCAGTTTTCCCAATATTTAATATAATGGCGAGGGAGAGAATATAACCAGTCTAGAGATTTACTTTGAGAGACCAACGAAATAATTTCAGACGAGAGAATTCTCTTGGCAAACCTTTTCGTCCAAATGATGTTATCACATTGTTAAACTCTCTAAGATGCCTTCATGGGTCCTCATATTCCCTTCCACTGAAAGATTTTTCCTGCAAATTTTTTAATAATTTCATCGTCAAATCGATATTCCCTAACTCCAGGATTAGGAAATTCTATTGGTTGTTTAAGAAATGCAGAGTTTGGAGCACTATATTCTCTAAGAGTCTTCTCAGGTTTCTTGGGTGTTGTCCTATGAATGGACATTATTTCCATGAAGTCACTTAGGTTGTCAACTTCAACTTTATTCGATCCCAAAAGTTTTTCAATGATTTCCTCGCGCCTCTGAGTAGGCACGCGTTCAAAATAATCTGGTATATAAGCCCTACCAGAGCGTGTAGACCCTTTGTCTCCTAAGGATACCATCTTGTAATAGTAATACCCAAAATGTCAAGAGACAAAACACTTAGCACTTAGCTCCCCGACAATGGTGCCAAAAAATAGCTTGATGACTGTAAGTGCACAGATCGTTTGTATCTAGTTTCAAAGATATCAACCCCACAGGGAGCCCAATGGTAAATGTTTATTGGTGAAGTCCCTGTCACACCCGAAGTTGTCACATGTCTTTGAGTGAATTAATTACAAGTGTTTAAATAAGAATATAATTTGAATTAAATAAAAGTATTTAAAAAAACTAAAATGTAAACTTCAGAAATAAAAAGCATAAAAAGTAAAAAACGATTTGTTTGTTGTTTTCTGTAGATGACGAAGTAGGCGCGAGGAGTTTCAGTTCATGGTGATAGTGAATGTGTCGGGTGAATGAGTGATAAGTGTAACAATTATAATCTTATAAGTATGTGTGTAGGAGAGCAACCTAGAATTAGCCGGAACTCCTCTTGGTAGATTTCATCCCAACTTCAATAATCCGACTAGCCTGTTTACCACAACCATGGTTAGTCACTAGACGATTAAGATCCTTCAGGTTGCTTAGCAATTAAGCTCCTTGGATCGGACTAATGCAATAAGCTCGGTGGTTCCTCGTTATCCTCAAGTCAAACTAGTTTCCCATTGATATCCCCGTGTCACTCGGGGGTCACCAGTCTGCTAGCAAACAAGATTCTATCTATATAGAACAAAGCATCAAGTTATCAGGGCCCTTAATTGGACAACAAGCATTAAGCATCCCACATATAGTCAAACCCACATAATATAGTAATCAGAATTAACCACAAACTTGATGGAAAATATATAGGCACATCACATCTCACCAATCCCCTACATCTCCCACGCCCAAGGGAACTTACTCGCACATGAGATAAAAAAAACATCATCAATATAATTAAATAAAGGGAGTTCTTCTTGATATTACCGTGGAGATCCACAATAAGAAATAGAAATAAATCCAACACAATTCAAGATGGAAAGAACAATCTCAAACCCTAATCTTGCAAGGTGGAGATCTCTCTCTCTCTCAAGTACAAGTGATGTCTATGGAGGTGTGGTGGCTAGGAGATTGAAGATCGTGGGGCGAGATGAAGAATGACTTCCCCTTCTTCTTCGGATCCCTTCTTTCCCCCTTCTAGATGGTATGGCGGCTCGTGAGTTCTGTTTTCAACCTTGTCCTCTTCATGAAATTTGTCCCTTTTAATAAGATGAAGGAGATGGCAACCATACGGCGGGAACTATACGGCGGCGACCCGTATAGTTGGTTGTTGAGCTTGCAGTAAATTCCCCTTGATTGCTTCCAAAAAGGGACTTGCTTGTTTTCTCCTGAATATTATGTTTTTGCTATTAAATCCCTCTGGTGATGTTCAGAACCTGAAACACATATTAAAAACCAAGTTTTCTTTTCTACCGAAGTATTAGCGTTAGGTAAAACTAGAAAACCATCAAATCCAAACTAAAACCATTGATAGAAACCATCAAAAATGTATATAGCCTCACAACGATCAGTGGTTTGAAGCTATGTGGCGATGAAGAATTTCCTTGACGATTCTTGACTTGGAGGAGTGGCTGGAGAAGTTCAAAGTCTTGCCTTTCAGGGTGAAATTCCAAGGTCTGGTGACAAGGTTTCGACTCGTCAATGCCCATTCTTATGGGCTTGGGTTTTAGATAAGGAGGGGACACTGGAGATCAAGGAAAGGCTAACACAGAAGCAACACGGGACACGATGTTTACCCAGGTTCAGGGCCCTAGAGGGAAAACCCTACTCCTGCTTGCCTGCTCTCGATTAATGGCGAAGCCGAGGGTTACATGGGGTGAGCAGATGAGATCTGGTGGCGTGTGTGCTAAGGTTATGAGGTGTGTCCTCCTCGTCGTGCCTTCCTGGCCTTTATATAGATAAAATAGGTCTCGGGGATAGGTCGAGTCGGTTATAGGTTAGGCTTTTCTCTTTCACTTTCTATCATGAACTAGTCTTGTTCTCCAAGGAGTCACATCCTTTATGGGCCTGGGTCAATCGAGTTCCTCCTGGATTTAATCATAAGGGGTACACCATCGTATGGGCTTCTGTTGGACCATATTAGATAGGCCAATATTAGGCACCCGTGGGGCATACCCATGTCAGTAGCCCCCGAGTGTTCAGTTGAATCGTAGATTATATTGGAGACTCTTAAGTCTTTGAGTGATCTCATCCGAATGTGTTTTGGATCAGGATATTGGTTCATAGGGATTAGTTGATATGCATGCCTGACTCTCCCAACGGATCAGGGTCACTAAACTGCCTTTGGGAAAAACAATGCTATCTACTAAGACTCGAGTCCCTGGACTCGAATTCGGAAAATTGCCGATGTAATTAGACTCAGGCCGTGGAGGTCTTACATGAGTCGAATTCCAGTGTTTTGAGTTATGTACCTAACACGTCCATCAACATTTTTCATCGTGCATGTCGACACGGTATATTACTGGTAGAGCGCATTCGGGTATGTTATCATGCTATTATATTACATCTATAGGTCTTACCTTTGTGTCGCAAACATCATCTGAAAGTTTATCGCCGCGGAGGCATTTCAGGTGACTAAGGAGACATTATCTCTCTTAGAGTTATTTTTAGGTGGAGTTGCCAGTTGTTTTGCCGGTTACGCTTGATGTAACTATAAAGGGTCCGAAGGATCACAACCAACTAAATCATAGGGTGTGCGACCACCACTCCCTATGGGAGTAGACCCCGGTGTCTGTTCGAGTAGCAGCCTCAAGCGGAGACTTTAACTTTGTGAATGCCTTTAACAACCGATGTAACAAACGCTCCCTATGGGAGTAGCCCCCGATTCCTTAGTCGAGTCACGGACTCGAAGAAAGACTCGAAGCATAAACAATGATGCTAAAAAGTCATTCAAGTTTTCTTCGAGTGCCCTAGGGACTTAACCAATACTTAAGGTGCCCGACCAGTGCTCCTGATGGGAGTAGCCCCTGAGTATTTTGTCGAGTCACAGACTCGAGTAAGTACTTTGACTTGAGTCGAAAGATTATAGCCGTTGCAGGCCTTTGCTTTTGCGATTGGTGACATCATTGATGATGCCTAGTGAGATCAACGATATGCGGCGATGAAGTTGATGGGACGAGACGATCATGGGTCTCACTTTCTGACTAGGATTTGACCAGTCACGCGTAGTTTATGTGAAAGTTACTGCATCGCCTCGATTTCCACGTGTAGTGGAGGGCGTGCTCGCGACGGTTTGGGTGGCAGCCACCACGTGTGCAACGGGATGTTTGACATATGTTAGGTTTAGTACATCAACGGCTTGTGTCATCGTCTTCCTCCTTTTATACCTTTGAAGGCCGCAGTAGAAATTTCCCCTTCGCCGCTTGCTGTTTTCACTACATCTCAATCTCTCTTTTCCTCTGCCATTTTTCCAGGGCTCTTTGCTTCTCCTTGCGCTGGACATTCTCCGCGCCTTTCCTTCCTCCTTTCCCCGCACACATCACGCATCGTGCTGCTCCAAGAAGACGGGCAAGCCTAAGAAGGTCGCGGGAGAGAGAACCAGCACCACCAGCCCTGCCAAGAATCCCACCGCCGGCCGCGACCCAATGATGGTTGGCGGTGGTACATGATGAGGGAGCTGGATCTGCGCCGCCTGCGCGAAGCTCATCTTAACCCATATGATACAGGTGATACGAAAATCCCTGGTTTAGAGGTAATTCCTGACCCACCCGAAGGTTTTCGGTTGATGTTCTATGCCTTCGTTATTCGGGGCCTTTCCCTTCCTGCCCACGACTTTCTTCGTGGGCTTCTTTTTATCTATGGGCTTCAACTGCACCAGTTGTCGCCCAATTCCCTTCTGCACATTGCGTGTTTTATCATGATGTGTGAGTGTTGGCTCGGAATCGAGCCACACTTTGGCCTCTTCAGAAAGCTCTATGCCTTGAAGAGGAACTCTGGCCACGGAGGCGCAGTATACGAGCTGGGCGGGTGTGGAGTATATATCCGCCCAAATTAACAATATTTCTCCTTCCATCTCTGCGAGGCCGACCAAGGATGGAGGAATAAGTGGTTCTACATCCGCGACTCCAAGCTGAACGACCAACACTACGGGCTGGCCCCCTTCGACTCCAGCGCGGGTGATATCCAGGAAACGTTCGTGGTTGAACGACATTCCTTCGGGTGAGACCGAAGTGGTGATCTCCGTACAAACGAGTGGAGCCTCTACAGTTGGTGTGAGGCAAGGAGGTCGCCGGCATCGACATCATCTGCACCTTCCTCAAGAATCGGGGCGCATCCCCTCAAGGTGAGGGCTTACCAGATGTTCTTGTACGCCAGAATCAACGACTCCAAGTGGGTATCAGATGAGGAGCTCTCCTCGTCAGACCCCGACGGGGCCATCAGGCCACTACTGTGCTTCAAGTACGACGAGGCTCTGCCAACAGATCGTCGACTAAGCCTTTCATCGCTCTTCAAGAAGTTCCTTATGTGAGTTCTTTATTTGCATGTAGTGCGCTCTTTTGACTCGTCTTCCATTGTATTTCTTCTTGATGCAAAGTCCTTTTGACTCGTCAATGCCCATTGTTATGGGCTTGAGTTTTGGATAAGGAGGGGACACTGAAGATCGCAGAACGGCTAACAGACAAGCAACACGGGACATGATGTTTATCCAGGTTCAGGCCTCCGGAGGGAAAACCCTAATCCTGCTTGTCAGCTCTCGATTAGTGGTGAAAACGAAGGTTACAGGGATGCATAGATGAGATCTGGTGGCGTGTGTGCTAGGATTATGAGGTGTGTCCTCCTCGACGTGCCCTCTTGGCCGTTATATAGATAGGCCAGGTCTTGGGATAGGCCGAGTCAGTTACATGTTAGGTTTTTTCATTGATTGCGCCTGACAATGGTCTTGTTAAAGGCATTGTTTGAGAGCGAGTACTTTCTTCACAGTGAAAACTAAGATCTATGATCAGGCGACGTTTCCTTCTTGGATGTGTCGTTTTGGAGAAGTTGGACTTGTGGTGCTGTCTTGGTGGTGCTAGTGTTGTTGTTACAAGGAATAGGTCGCTGTAGCTGGACCTTTCTTTTTTTTAATTTTTTTTTGGTTCTGTTGATCATTATTGCCGCTAGGGAGATACGTTGTTGGAGAGGCTGAATGTAATTGGTCTATTTTTAGCTAAAAATATATATAGATAGTATGAGTTTTTTTTAGCTAACGTATGAGTTTATATATATACTCTCTCCGACCCATACTAGTTGATCCAAATTTGTCTAGATACATATTGACTATATACATTCATATCTAGATGAATATGGATCATAGGGAATATAAGAATTAATTATTCGTTAAAGACCATCATGTCCTTAGTTATTATGAAGGGTTACAAAAGTGATTTTAGCCGTTGTTGTGTTTAAATTTGGATAGGGGAGTACTGAAGAATAAGAAGTGCATAATGAAGCTTATATTCAGTAATCAGGCAATACGAAATAGGAGTAAACAAGAAATTAAGCACAACGAAGAATGAACAATGGAGTTCCAATAATTAAAGAACCTATAGGCCTCTGGATTTGTTTACAAATGGAGTTTCTTTTATTGATAAATGTTTTAAATCAAAGTGTTACAGAATACACAAATCCAATGAAAAAATGAAGTACAACAATAGGGAAGGAAAACCAAGGAAATAACAAAGGGGAATAATCCAAATTACAAGCACACGACTGTTAATTAACCTCAAGCATAGAAAGCTTTGCCATGAAACTGATCAGCCGGTCTAGTTAGTTCAAGACACGGCAGTCCCTCCTGATCTCGCCGTTGGCACTTGTCTTGATTTCAATAGCACCCATCTTCACCATCGCCGCCATGAACTTGTCCTCCCACTGCTTGGCGTTCTTGGCGAAGGCAGACACCGCGTCGCTCGTGTCTGTGGCCGTCAAGAGCGTGGCGTCAGACGCGAAGAGCACCTCATGGCGGAGCACGTTCTTGTAGTACTGGTTGTCCAGCTTGTCAGGGGTCTTGATGTCCTGTATCACCGTGTTGTCGTTGCCGGAGCTGGACTTGCACTCCTCCTCAAGTTTGCTTTTTAGACTGGGGTCCATATCGGAGGAGTTGGAGGTGAGGCGATCAGAGAAGGATGAGCAGTGGGAGATGCCGATGGTGTGCGCGCCGGAGAGGGTAACCATGTCGTCGGTGTTGAGGCCCTTGGAGGCGAAGTTGGCCTTGAGCTGAGCCACCGTGGCGAAGGGAGGGGGAAGGTTGGGGAGCGTCTCGTTTATGAGGGACACACGTCCATCGTAGCGGCCGGCGGGCATGTCGAAGAAAACCTTCTTGTTGCTGAGGAAGTAGGTGGCGTCGCGCCCGGCGAAGGCCAGAATGTCGGCGCACGACACGACGGTACCGCACTCCTCCTCGATCTTGTCCTTCGCTGCGTTGATCACCTCGAAGCCTCGCAGGCTCAGGTTGGGGATGCCAAACTTCTCCGTCGCGCTGTTAGGGTCAGCTGTCTCCAGTAACACGGAAGCGTCGCAACCCTAAAGGCAAACAAAATCATCATGATTCATGAGTTCATAGGTACACACGTACGCACATCAACCCCATATTTTGCAACTCGTGTATTATTAAGACCGATGAAATGTTGTCTTACCCTGACGAAGCAGTCATGGAAGAACATACGGATGAGCCCCGCCATGATGCCCTTGCTGGCGTCGCGCACGGTTTCTCTGACGATTTCTTCCGCACGGTAGCATGTCTTCTGGTAGTAACCAACCGCGAGCCCGGGAGCAGGTGATCTCGGAGTGGGCGGGGGAGGGCTAGGTGTGCTCGGGGTGTATGGTGGTGGTGGACTAGACGGAGTGATAGGGCTGGGCGGAGGAGGGCTAGATGGTGTGATTGGGGCGGGCGGCGGAGGGCTAGGTGTGTTTGGAGCATACGGAGCTGTACTAGGTGTGGCCGGCGGAGGAGGACTCTGTGTAGTAGGGGCATACGGCGGCGGACTAGGTGACGGCATGGGGTTGGGATACCCGTAGCCTGCCTGGCACGGGCGAGCCACGCAGGCCACCAGTGCGAGGATCGTCAGGGCGGCAGCGAGCTTTGCCATTGTCACTAATTGGCAATGTAGCTCCCTTGCTCGGGCTGATCTCGGTGGTGTGTTTACTGAGTTTGTGTGATTACAAGCCGCTGCTCTCCTGCGTATTTATAGCTAAAGCTACCTTGCTCTAACGTGAGGGGGCGAAAGGTGAAGTATGCTCTGAAGAACAATCGTGCGTGCAAGGAAGTCCATTAATGTTCCAGGAAACTCTTTTCTTGCTGAGCTAGCAGGAGCCGCTTTGGGAACTGAACGTGCGGAGCACAATCTATCAATGGCTTGCGTTCATGTTGCAGATCAAGCCGTTGACAATCCATGCGTTAATGATGTTTTATACGGAGTAACGATTTTTTTTTGCGATGAACCCGCACGTTAGTTAAACAGCTGCTGTTATGTACCTACCTGCGTTAAGCTGAACCTGACATGTACTAGTCGGTGGGCACGACATTGTTTCTATGGTCGACATGCGTTTTATTTGATTTTACCTCGAACACATCTTGCATCTCAATTAGCTAGACGTGAACAAAGGTTAACATTGCTAGGGAGGTTCGTCAACCACAACACATTGTTGACGTGAACCTCCCAACTACCAAGGCCAGACAGCACATGCACCGGCCGGTTAGTTACATGCACGATACTTAATGAAACTCATTTGAAGGAGAAATATCTCCCTAAACAATGCCCCTTTAGATAAAATTCTTCCGTCACACTTTAAATTAATAATAAAGCCCTTAGTTCATGAAGAATTTGATGAAGAATGAAGTTCGAATCAAATCAAAGGAAACACGTGCCATATACTTTGTGGTGTCCAAAGCTAGAGAAATCAATAATTCACAGGAGTGCAAAACTTATTGAAATATGTTGGTTACTAATCGTGGTAATGTCGTTAAAGATCAAGCTGTTGACAATCCGTATGTTAATTAAACAGCTGATGTTAGGTACCTGCGTTAACCTGGTGTTGGTGGGCATGACTTTTTTTTGTATAATCAACATATGTGTTTTATTTTATTTTTTCAGCTTGAACACATCTTGCATTTAATTTAAATTATTCCTGCTGTTGGCGGCCGGAGTAGCTAGACATGAACACGGTTAATTATACTGCTAGAAAGGTTGTTAACCACAACGCATTGTTTTTTTTTTGCGGGTGAACCACAACGCATGACGTGAACCTCCCAACTACTAAGGGCATGCACATTGGTTTAGAAGGCAACAGTCTGTAACAAGTATCCAGTCAAGTATAGAAGAAATATACACCTTCTACAATGGGCTGTCTTTTCAGTTGGTTGCATGCACTTGTATTAAATTAACTGCCCGTAATGCTTCTGGCCAATTAAATATGAGAGATTTGGAGGCAAACTGCCCTTGGTACCAACGGCCCCTTGCCAGTCGACCGTCTGTTAAATTACTGACACCCTTCTTCTCTCTTCTCGTTCTCTCTCTTCCACTTCAACAAAATTCGCACATGGCATCTGCTATAGACAGCTGAGGTGGAACTATTTTACATGCCCATGATACTCGATGAAACGCATTTGGTGGTTGGAGATACTGAAAAAGCAAAGTTCGTGTACGTGCCAGGTTATCAAAAGGACGTAAAACAGGTACAATACAAGAGGCAAATATAGAGTTTAGTTACAGGGAGTACTGTAGACATGTAGCCTTAATACAAATTGATACGGTAAAATTGGCAACTACAATAATTAGTTGGCAGCATGGTGCTAATTTGACAACACTTACGACACATAGCAACAATGGTGCACACTATCATCAGGCATGAGTTTCACAGAACTAAGGCTTAGAAAACGAAAGCGATGACTCTGTTAACAGCCAGAACTAATTAAGAAGGGTCCGGTTCATAGATCTAGTCGGTCTAAATATATAATCAACCGTTAAAGTAGTAAGAATTTCCACGGAACAGAATACGACATGGATGCATACACAAATATGGCGTAGACAGAATCATAACCGAGATAAAACACGACAGGACGGATCCAAGAAGGTATGCCCTAGTCGTTTAGCTTACAACAAAATACTACATTGTCTTTTGGAGGCATCTACATGGTGAACTGTTAACTTAAATATCCTACATGATAATGTTAGTTGGATCCATTGAAAAACTTGATTTCACGTGACATGCCATTCGTTTTGATAGGGCACCTTCTTCATATGTTTTCTGTCACTGTGTGTGTTGATGGCTTGGTCTTCTGGCTAGTCTCCTATAAACCTGTGATTTTATATGAAAATAGAGCACAATCAGTAGCCACAACATGTAAATTAAGTGATATTTAGAAGCTGTCTATGATTCCATACCATCGCACCTTCTCGAGAAGCAGTTTCTAGGTCACTTCATTGTGGTGCAACAATTTCTGTCATTGCGTGATAGCCAGGGAAAAATCTCGCTAGCACTTCAGAGTTTAGTCTTTGAATTTCTGTGCTGGCAGAACTAAGAACTCGCTCAATTGAGCGTATACAAAGTGAAGGATATCCTTCAGATCATCATAACTGGTATGCATCTTGTTGTCATAGTTGTTCGATACTTCTAAGGCATCTTTGTAGAGCTCCTGGTAACTTTCTTCCATGGCCTTGTCTCTCCTAGAACTGACCACTTCACTGTCATTCGGGTCTAGGATTTCGACCTTCTGGCGGTTAGCAAGAAAAATAGAACCTCCTCTGCTGTGGTGAGGGAAGTGTTGGTACGGAAGGTCTTTGTTTCTAGATGTTCGAATATATCTTTCGTGAGACGGTCACCTTTATACAGCTTCGGGCCTGGTGTTGTCTTTCTGCATGTCACCAACTATAATAAGCATCCCCCCAAGTCGAACCGAGCTTTATCTAAGATATCCCATAGATCCTGCTTCCCTTTTAAAGAGGGCATTTGAGCATCTCATTATGTCGAGAACAGTCAGCCCGACGTTTTTCTGTGAGTGCCCTTTGACGCCAGATTCGTGGATCCTCAAAGAATAATAGTAGGTGAAGTAGGCGGCCTCAGAGATAAAGGATGAGATGCATTGGACGGGCTCACACACTCGGCATAGGTGGCAGACGGAGCTAGGATGCTCCTCCACTGCGCTCATCGTGCCTCCTTCTCGGCTATCGTAGCTCGAGGATAGAGCACCTTCCCACCACACTACTAGGAAAACGGCCTTTAGTGGCGCACCTGAAACCATCATCTGTGGCGCACCTGCAGTGCGCCACGGGCCTTGCGCTACGGCTATCTCTCAGCCGTGGCGCACTGCCTAGTGCGCCACGGTTGTGTAGAGATAGGCGTAGCGCACCTCCTAGTGCGCCACAGAAGTTTGGCATGGTGCGCTACCCCTTGGATCTTCTGTGGCGTACTACCTAGTGCGCCACTAAACATCCATGGTGCGCTTTAGGTGTAGTGCGTCACAGAAGGTAGACCATGTGCGCCACATATGTATTTTTTGTTTTTTTTTAATTTCCAAGCCAGATTATATGCAATACAGATTATATACAATATTACAGCAGATATACACACACAGATACAAGATATACAATTATATATATAAATACTCAATATGAAAAACAAGATTGAAACAAATACATATAGATAAGTCTCATACATGAATACATAGTCCAAGTTACATTGTTTTGATCATGTTACAAAGTAGTAGTTGGTGACATGCGAATACATGTGTCGATCGAACAAGTTAGAGCTCGGAAGCTCGCCTAGACATCTAAACTAGCTAGCTAGACACAAACGCGGGATAAATAACCAAAGAAGATAAGCATGATCACCGCCGCGACGAAGGTGTAGGTCTTCATCCGGTTCCTTGTCCTAACTACCGCTAGATAGCGCGTGTATCTAGCTTCCGCCTCCGCCATAGTGTTGTACCCTTTGTAGCTATTGCCGCTGAAACGGTGCACCTGTCTCCGGCAGTCTTCCCAATCATCGTAGACTCCGGGAACCCGTCCCTTGTACACGACGTATCACGTCATCTACAAGTTGACAATAATAACTAACAGGTGATTGAAAAAACATGTATAATTAAAGTCGCATATGAAGATACACTTATAGAAAGTACTCTTAAATCAAAAAGAGCAAACTCAAAAAGCATGCCTCATATATAACTAGGTTGTTGGACACAGGAATATGCTTATGACGGGACTGTTAGCCAAGTAGGATGCACAATTCCTGGACTTGTGCATATCACAGGTCTAACAATCCCGTCATAGCACATTCACATATATATTGTGCCACGACATTTCAATCATCGGCATATTCTCGAAAAAGACAAAAATAACTCGAAAAGCATGCCTCATATATAACTAGGTTGTTGGACACAAGAATATGCTTATGACGGGACTGTTAGCCAAGTAGGATGCACAATTCCTGGACTTGTGCATATCACAAGGCTAACAATCCCGTCATAGCACATTCACATATATATTGTGCCACGACATTTCAATCATCGGCATATTCTCGAAAAAGACAAAAATAACTCGAAAAGCATGCCTCATATATAACTAGGTTGTTGGACACAGGAATATGCTTATGACGGGACTGTTAGCCAAGTAGGATGCACAATTCCTGGACTTGTGCATATCACAAGGCTAACAATCCCGTCATAGCACATTCACATATATATTGTGCCACGACATTTCAATCATCGGCATATTCTCGAAAAAGACAAAAATAACTCGAAAAGCATGCCTCATATATAACTAGGTTGTTGGACACAGGAATATGCTTATGACGGGACTGTTAGCCAAGTAGGATGCACAATTCCTGGACTTGTGCATATCACAAGGCTAACAATCCCGTCATAGCACATTCACATATATATTGTGCCACGACATTTCAATCATCGGCATATTCTCGAAAAAGACAAAAATAACTCGAAAAGCATGCCTCATATATAACTAGGTTGTTGGACACAGGAATATGCTTATGACGGGACTGTTAGCCAAGTAGGATGCACAATTCCTGGACTTGTGCATATCACAAGGCTAACAATCCCGTCATAGCACATTCACATATATATTGTGCCACGACATTTCAATCATCGGCATATTCTCGAAAAAGACAAAAATAACTCGAAAAGCATGCCTCATGTATAACTAGGTTGTTGGACACAGGAATATGCTTATGACGGGACTGTTAGCCAAGTAGGATGCACAATTCCTGGACTTGTGCATATCACAAGGCTAACAATCCCGTCATAGCACATTCACATATATATTGTGCCACGACATTTCAATCATCGGCATATTCTCGAAAAAGACAAAAATAACTCGAAAAGCATGCCTCATATATAACTAGGTTGTTGGACACAGGAATATGCTTATGACGGGACTGTTAGCCAAGTAGGATGCACAATTCCTGGACTTGTGCATATCACAAGGCTAACAATCCCGTCATAGCACATTCACATATATATTGTGCCACGACATTTCAATCATCGGCATATTCTCGAAAAAGACAAAAATAACTCGAAAAGCATGCCTCATATATAACTAGGTTGTTGGACACAGGAATATGCTTATGACGGGACTGTTAGCCAAGTAGGATGCACAATTCCTGGACTTGTGCATATCACAAGGCTAACAATCCCGTCATAGCACATTCACATATATATTGTGCCACGACATTTCAATCATCGGCATATTCTCGAAAAAGACAAAAATAACTCGAAAAGAATGCCTCATATATAACTAGCTAGGTTGTTGGACACAGGAATATGCTATGACGGGACTGTTAGCCAAGTAGGATGCACAATTCCTGGACTTGTGCATATCACAAGGCTAACAATCCCGTCATAGCACATTCACATATATATTGTGCCACGACATTTCAATCATCGGCATATTCTCGAAAAAGACAAAAATAACTCACACTTGTCGTCCGAGAACCAAAGAGTAAGCAAAAAAACCAAAGAGTAAGCAAAAAAACCAAGCATTGATTGATATATAATAATAATAAGCAAAATAAGTAAGCGGTGATTCATAAACCTAGTAAGATAAGTACACTTGTCGTCCACACACACACAAAGGTCATCTATAGTTTGCAACTACAACTAGGCCAACATCAAGCCTTCTGGCTCGGCTTAGGGAACGGGAGGACGCCCTGTCTCGTCATGAACTTCCTATAGTCACCCTGCATCTCTAGGCGATCTTCTATGTCACGGTTATTCGGGATATTTCCTCCATAGAAGATCCCCCCCGAAGTCATGACATCACGAAAGATGATTGCCCCAAATTGCTGCTGGATGCGATACATCTCTTGTCTAATATCCGAATCATTGATCTTGGCCTTTGCTTCGGCCCACTATTTGAGACGATCTGGCAGCGTAGAATTCTGCTGGTCAAGTAGGAACGCCCTCATGTGATGGAGTGCGTAGTAGGCTTCCTTCTTACTGTTTTCCGACTGCTTCACGCAGGGGAACTCTGTTACGTGGTTGAAGACGTGCCTGCTGAACTTGACCTTCTTACGCACGAAGCTGGTGCCTTCCGTCGAGGCAAAGCCAGTGAGAGCATCATCCAGAACTTCCTTGATCTTGTCGTAGTTTTTCTTCTTTTCTAGACTCCCCGAGTCGAAATACGTGGCGTGGGAATGCTTCGGCGATAAGGAGATGAGCGTGCAGTGTTCATCTCTGCGCAAAAAATTCAAATGGAATGTGTTGAAAAAAGAATGATGATGATCTAATAAAGCCAATCGACGGTGGCGACTGAATAACGACTTACTCGGGAAAGTAAGGCACGAGAATGTATTTCTTTGTCTTGTTCGCCACGAGGATTCTTTTTAGGTACGAGGCCACGATACGTCGTTCGGCTGGGGAACCCAAGCAGCCGTCACACATGTAGTAGGGGTCCACTATAGCGATGCCCGGTGTGTTCTCTCTAATGATCTGCGTGGCCAGGCTGAGAGAAAAGAGACGGGCCATGGTATAGTGCAGCGGGTATAGGTGGAACATATTGAAGATGTCCTCGAACCGCAGGAAGAACAGATCCGCGGGGGCAGTGTCGACGAAGCCCAAGCCTGGTGGCACCTTAACCACGAATACCGGGTGCGAGGGATCTTTCTCCGATAGAAGGCGTCTCTCTATCGTCAGCACGCCGTCATGCACACTCTGCAGTTCCGAACTGGCGAGCTTCCGCAAATTCTTAGGTAGCATGGGCTCACCCGCCACATGAATCCTCCACATAATACCCTCGGGTTTTGGTGGCCCGTCCCGAAACCTGATCGGATTCGCAGTTGTTGACGGAACCGGCTGGCTCGAGCTGCTAGATTTTCTTTTCCTGCCCTTTTTTCCTTTTGGAGAGCGGGCAGGCACCGCAATCTGAGCACCGGCCGCCCTATGTAGTGTGTCAGGGCTTAGAATAAAGGGCCGGTTGGTTGTATCAGCTGGCTCTGTAAAGGCGCAAGCTGGAGGCGTCTCCTGAGAACCAAACAGACGCTTGGTGATAGTGGCTTTCTCTGTGGGGCCACCAGCTAGGTCTTCTTCGTTGCCAAACTGAGTGCTGAAGAAGTGATCATTCCAGTCTTCGTCGTCCTCGGCCGGATCCTGCGCCATGTGCATATCATCAACATGATCATCCGACCCACCGCGTGGAGGTGACGGCGAGGGCGGTAAGGGGGCCTTGCCACCGCTTGTCGCTAGCACGACAGGCGGTGCTGTTGTCTGTGGCGTGATGGCCCCCGCCGTCCCCAAACGGATCATGCTCTTTGGCCATAGCAAGAACAAGCCGAAGCAACTTCTGAGGACAGACGACTCTTCTTCATCCGCTCCTGGGGGTTGAATGGGAGGTTCCAGGTCGTCGCAGCCCCTTAGCACCCGACTAATTTTAACCCTGTGCACGCTATCTGGCATCGGTTTTGAGTGGAACGTGCGCTGCAAGGGTTGAACGATGGTACCCTTGGCAACATCCCTCAGCTCGTTGTTCACGTAGCATAAGAGAGTGCAAGGAACATCCGTCTGCAGAAAACATGTACGGCGTCGTCAGAGCGAGATGCCACAAGAGTAATATATAGATGGCATGAAAGCCAGGTTTTGCATCGGTCCTTGCGACAAGGTGAATATGATCTTTTCCGTGTCAGAAGAATGCGAGCGCGGGGGATTATCAAGGAGCGTCTGCCTAAACCAATGCGTGAAATCTGAGTTGTGCTCTTTGATTATTTCTCCCTGCGTCCTCTGTATGCCCCGGTCACTGTACTTCTTCTCGATTAACCTTTTGTGCTTCTGTACCCAAGGATCGACCAGTTCTAAATGTTGTAGCGCGACGAGGTTTGCTCGATCAAAGTCTGCGCGTCGAAAATCGAAGTCTGCATGCAGTATGCGATGACCCTCTCGGTGACCAGATCCGTCGAGCTTGCCAAGGTGTCTGTTGACGGGAAGACCGACAGGGTTCTCGATGTCTAGATAATTCGTGCAGAAAGAGATGCACTCTTCGGCCAGAAAGCCCTTGGCTATGCTTCCATCTGGACGGGACCTGTTGCGAACGTATCCTTTGATGTGTCCGTTCATCCTTTCGAACGCCATCATGCTGCGGAGGAACATCGGCCCGAGTTGTACGATGTCCTCCACGACATGGACCAGCAGATGCACCATAATGTCGAAGAATGCGGGTGGGAAGTAGACCTCAAGCTCACATAGTATCACCACGATCTCCTCCTGTAGCCTTCCGAGCTGATTCAAGCCAATCGACTTCCTAGAGATGACGTCGAAAAACTTGCATAGGCCAAATAACGTTTCACGGACGTGCTCGTCCATTATCCCTCTTAGTGCGACCGGAAGTACCTGCGTCATTAGCACGGCACAGTCATGAGACTTCATGCCACTGAACCTCTGCTTCGCCTCGTCTAGGTATCTTCTTATCTTGCCCGCGTAGCCGTAAGGAAATTTGACTCCTAGAAGGCACTTGAAAAACTGTTTGATCTCATCCTAGCTTAGAGTGAAGCAAGAAGGAGGGCAGTAATATTCGTTCTTCTTGAAATTTTTACCCTTCCGACGACCTTGTGTCGTCTCCGACTCATGATCATCGTCATCTTCCTGATCATCAGGAGTAGTGCGTCCTCCGTGAAGATCCTTCCGGATACCCAAGCATATCAGGTCGTGCCTTCCTTTCGGACCATCTTTCGTCCTATCTGGCATGTTGATTATGGTGGCGACCAGACTCTCGCACACGTTTTTCGTGATATGCATGATGTCGAGGCTATGAGGCGTGCGGAGAAACTTCCAGTATGGCAACTCCCAGAAAACAGACCTTGTTTTCCATACCTTCATCAGCGGCTTGTCTTGTTGCTTCCTCTTTCGCTTCTTTCCAGGCTTAGGACAATCTTTCCAGTTTTTCAGCAACTCTTCCACTTCTTCGCTGCTCCTACGCTCTGGGATTCCTCGGGTCTCTGATTTGCCATCGAACAGGTCTCCACGTTTTCTCCATGGATCATTCTTACCGAGCCACCTCCGGTGCGCCATGAACACGGTTTTCGATGACCCTGGATCTTTCTCTAGTTGGAGATAGCTTGTGTTATCCATGCACCTAACGCATGCGCAGAATCCTTGGATAACCTGCCCCGAGATATACCCGCAACCTGGATAGTCTTGCACCTAGTGACCAACGCGGCTCTCATAGTGAAATAATCTTGTGCGACGGCGTCGTAAGTATTGGCTCCAGATTCCCATAACGTGGCTAGCTCCTCTTTCAACAGCCCGAGATACAGATTGATGTCGGTACCAGGTTGTTTCGGCCCTTGAATTAGCATACTCATTTGTATGTACTTCTTCTTCATGCACAACCATGGAGGGAGGTTGTACATTCATACAAACACGGGCCAAGTGATGTGCGTGCTGCTCTGGCTACCGAACGGATTGAGTCCATCGGTGCTCGCACCAAGCCTGATGTTCCTCGAATCTCCACCGAATTCTGGGAATTCGAGGTCCAATGCTTTCCACTGGCTAGCATCTGAAGGGTGCGTCGGCAGCTCATCCTTTTCGGGGTCATCATCATCTCCTGGCTTCTTCCTTTCCGCATGCCATCGCATGAGCTTCGCTTCCTTAGGGTCCGCGAAATAGCGCTGCAGACGAGGGGTGATAGGAAAGTACCATACCACTTTTCGAGGTGCTTTCTTCCCTTTCTTGTATCGACTCACGCCGCACACCGGACATGTGGTTTTCTCCGCGTCCTCGCCCCGATAAATGATGCAATCGTTGATGCATACGTGATATCTAACGTGCGGTAGATCAAGAGGACAGACGATTTTCTTGGCATCCTCGATACTAGTTGGACATGTGTTCCCCTCCGGGAGACGATCGTGCCAGAATGCCATCATATCGTCGAAGCTTGCGTCGCTCAATTTGTGCTTTGCCTTCATCTCCATAGCCTTGAGCGTTACATTCAACCGGGTATCATCGGGCCTGCATCCTTCATACAATGGAGTAACCGCGTCTTTCTCAAGTTGCGCAAGCTTGGCTTTCTCTCTAGCGGCAGCCCTGGCGTTACTCGTCTGCTTGAGAAGCAGCTCTTGCACATAAGGGTCCCGCACCCAGCCTGACGTTGTTCCATCGTCGTCTGCTCCTCCGGCATCTAGATCATCATCATCCCGGTCTGCTTCCGCACCTTCACCATCTCCAGGAGCCTCTTCATCATCTCGCCCGTTCTCGCCGTGATGATGATCATCGTCATGTTGGCCACCTTCTTCACCGTCTCCATCATCTACACCATCGCTTATCCAATGAGTGTATCCATCCATGAAACCATGGCGGAGCAGGTGCGCCTGCAGATTCCCGGAATCTAGGTCGATCACCCAGTTGAGTTTGCATCTTCTTCACGGACATCTTATATCTGTCTTGTTATTTCGTATCATGTCGGCCGTCGCACATTTCAAAAATCTAGCCACAATGCCTTCGCTCATTATGCGGACCATTTTTGCCTGCACGATGTACACGGTACAATTTTGAAGTCTATTAGAGCCACATAATGAATGCATGCATGCAATGGTCAATAGAAAATTTCGGCATGACCTATCCTGAAATTAGGACCTTTGCGAAATGCCAAAGTCTTGCCAAAATGGAAATGAATCAACATTTTGGCAAAACAAATGGCAACTTGTTCACATACAAACACAAGAGAGAGAGAGAGACCGATCCATACACACATGAACATATCATTATCCTCTCCATACACACATGCATGAGCATCATCGATACTCTCCATATACACACACATATGACCATCGATCCTCTCCACACATACACACATCATGAGCATCGATCATCTACATACATATGAGCACATGCATCATCCATATACACATGAACACATCCTTACATGGACAACTTACCGAGATGAGAGACCGATCGCGAGAAAGATGGAAAGGAGAGGTGCGCGCGTCGACCGGAGACGGATAGATGAGAGACCGGAGACCTCCTCTATTACTTATGTAACATCCAAAGAAAGTTTTACATGCTAAAAATGGTGAATGTATGGAGAAATTGAGGTGGGAAGGAGAAGATCCCGACTAGATCTAAGGAGGAAGAAGAAGGGGAAAGTGAAGTGTGGGTGGTGGATGTGTGGGCACACATGTGCACATAAAGTGCTGTCCTAAAAGAATCGACACATCCGTGGCGCACACGGCCCTAGTGCGCCACAGGGAGTACAAACTTCTATGGCGCACTAGGCCGAGTGCGCCAAAGATGCTCCTAGTCCCTGTGGCGCACTAGGCGGAGTGCGCCACAGAAGTTTGTGGCCGTTTCAGAGCAGAGGGGGGCATGCGCTTAGGCGTAGCGCACCAGACACACGTGCGCCACAGATGACCCTAACAACCGTGGCGCACATGACTATAGTGCGCCGCACTATAGTCATGTGCGCCACAGTTGTTCTAGTTATTAGTAGGGCACTGCTCACAGGTGAGCCACGCCTGTTTTAGCCGTGGGGCACTTCAACCATGTGAGCCACGGATGTGCTGATTACCTATAGCCGTTTTCCTAGTAGTGCCAGATCCTCTCCTCTAGACTTTCCTCAACTGGTGAGGCGCTCCAGGGAGTTTCCGGGGTGGCGATGGATACTCCCATCTCCTTTTTAAGAACTTGAATTGTCTCCCCAAATATTCCTTCGACAATCACATTGAAGTCATGATCCTAGTTTTATCGTCTAGAATCTTTGGCTCTTCGTTCTTGATGTTAGCTGTAAAATAATTTCATGACACATCATTTCAGTAGTCAATTGAGAAGGCACCTATGATGCTCTATGGCAAAATAAGAATATTTGTGCATAAGTAAAGATGATAGATAAAACCTGAAAGCTGCGGTGTAATGTTTAGAAAAAGATCTATAATCAAATGAAGGGAAGATAACGAAGAAACTCACACAAAAGGTGG
This sequence comes from Avena sativa, assembly GCA_916181665.1. Taxonomy (NCBI): domain Eukaryota; kingdom Viridiplantae; phylum Streptophyta; class Magnoliopsida; order Poales; family Poaceae; genus Avena; species Avena sativa. Next base: position 387,811,121 of record OV702284.1, read on the forward strand.
AAACATGTTGGGATGCATCATGTGCATAAGAAAGTCAGGAAGATCAAATTGGAAATCTGTACCTTCAGTTGGCTTATTTACATTTGGTCATGTACTAAAAAACAACAAACACACTACCTCTGGCTAGAAAGAAAAAACTGTTTATGCATACCATCCTTAGCCTTGTATGTTGGTAGTGCTTCAGAATAGGAAAAAATATTGTATAAAACACATTTATTGTAATGGTAAACCCCAAGATTTATGTTCAGAAAGATTTAGACACCCACTATGTGCAATCGCAGGTATGCGAAAGTAAAAAAGTATACTTTATTTTTTATCACACCATGTATATAGAAGCTAACTCAGTTTGTTCGTGTATGAACTTGGGACAGTTGTGAAGTATAAAGTGTCTATCTACTTGATCTCTAAGAGGACAATCGTCGCTACAAATTCCTAGTTCTTCATCGATCAGGTCATTACTTAAATTATTCATATGGAGATTAGATACTATTTGGTTCTACACCAGTTAAAAAAAATTATCTATGTGTAAACTTTGCTAAACAAAGACTTCTCCTTAGATTAAAAAACATTGAACTTGTGGCTGCACACCCAACAAAACCAGTATGAACTACCCAAAACAATTGTCACACATGCCAGCTGCTAAAAACAGTAAATCATTCAAAATTTAGCAGAGAAACATAAACCTGAGCAACCAAGTAACTTCACCGACACACCATCAGGAAATGAAACATTCACATCACTAAGAAATTCTTATTTGTACTCTGATAATTGCAGGAATCTTCAGAACAACTATACATGGCACAAACATAATGTCCTTAGAAAATTCGGCCTCCTTATTCAAAAGGGCCGTACTTCCTTTCTTCCATGATAGAGATCAGATAAGACTGTATAATTTATCTTCTATAAATGCTCTAGAGCACAAACAGAGTAAAAATAAGAATCCCTGCAACATCTTTTGTCTCCCTTCCGATTGGTGGACATCTGCTATCCATCACCAAAAGAAGGATAACCGGACTTAATTCATGAGAACGACTTTGGTTGAAACATGAGTAAAAGTAAAATCAACTTGGGTGAAGTGGAGCAGTTGATGGCCTGAGAGGGCTTCCTGCCATTTCACACATCATCTACTCAGCATCTCATACGGCCGACAGTTCACTGCCGCCATCTCCACATGGTGCCTGCCTTATACGTGGATAGTCTCGGGTGCTTCCAGTCCTCCACCGTCACTCAAGTGCCAAAGATCTATTTCTACACCTCCTTACTCGCACGCTGAAAATAATGTTTATCACCAACGGGACTACCCGCTGGATGGAAAATTTTATAGCTGAAGATATACAAATATGTTTTTACTACAAGTGTTTTATCTTGAGTTCAGAATATTATTAGGCTTCCGGTTAAGAATTGTTTATGTGCTTGGTCTTAAATATTAGGCAGAGTTGGCAGATATTGTTTAATTTATCTGAAAAACTGAGTATCGTTTAGTCCAGCGCATATTAAATGTATTTAGACAATGCTAGTATTTTGCAATCGATCGAATACCTATGTCACATTGGTTAAATGTCCATTCTGATGCTCTCCCATCACTAGTGGAAACGAGGGCTTTTGTTGATCCCGAAAAGGGGCTTTAACACCGGTTCTTCTACGAACCGGTGTTAAAGGGGGGGCCGTACCAGCGTGGCCTCTGCGGCATGGCACGAACCGGTGTTAAAGGTCCCTGCACCAGTGGCCCGCGCACCCCCCCCTTTAACACCGGTTCGTGGCACGAACCGGTGTTAAAGGGGGGGGCTATATAAGACACCACCCCAGCCCACACACACCCCACTCTTCCATTCTTTCACATTTTGGAGCCTAGCAAGAGGGTGTGAAGAGTGCTAGTTTGTGTTTTTTTATATGCACTAGAGGTGTTCGGTGAAATGCCCGAGAGCTCAAAATAAGCTTTCTTGTTGCTCTTTCCGTCTCGGTCGAGGTCGGCAACTATAGTTTCATGTGTCATTGATGTACTATATATATAAATGGTCATCTCCCTATTATTTTTTGATATATACTACATATTAATGCAGATGAATCGGCAATAGATGTACGGTGACCGCCGCACTTCCGAGTACATTACGGGCCTCCAAAATTTCATCGTTGTGGCTAATGCAAACCGTGGTCACAATGGTTTTATGTGCTGTCCGTGTGTTCACTGTCAGAACAAGAAAGACTACTCAAATACCAGAATCATTCACGCCCACCTGCTTCGATCCGGTTTCATGCCCAGCTATAATTGTTGGACCAAGCACGGAGAAAAAGGGGTTGTGATGGAAGACAACGAAGAAGAAGAGGGTGATGAAAACTATCATAATATGTATCCTGAATATGATGATAATGCAACGGAGGTAGATAATGAAGATCAAGAGGGAGCAGATGGGCCCGCTGATGACGATCTTGGTCGGGCCATTACTGATGCAAAGGAAGAATGTGAAACTGAAAAGGAGAAGGAGAAGCTGGAGCAGATGTTAAAGGATCACAAAACATTGTTGTATCCAACTTGCGAAGATGGCCACAAAAAGCTAGGTGCCACACTGGATTTGCTGCAATGGAAGGCAGAGAATGGTGTGACTGACAGCGCATTTTCAAAGTTGTTGGTAAAAATGAAGAATCTTCTTCCAAGAAATAATGAGTTGCCTGACAGTACATACCAAGCAAAGAAGGTTGTCTGCCCTCTAGGATTAGACGTGCAGAAGATACATGCCTGCATTAATGACTGCATCCTCTACCGCGGTGAGAAGTACGAGAATTTGGATGCATGCCCGGTATGCACTGCACTGCGGTATAAGATCAGACGAGTCGATCCTGGCGATGTTGAGGGCGAGGCCCCTAGGAAGAAGGTTCCCGCCAAGGTTATGTGGTATGCTCCTATAATACCACGGTTAAAACGTCTCTTCAGAAATAAAGAGCATGCCAAGTTGTTGCGATGGCACATGGAAGACCGTAAGAAAGACGCGATGTTGAGACACCCCGCTGATGGGTCACAGTGGAGAAAAGTCGAGCGAGAGTACCCGGACTTCGCACGTGACGCAAGGAACTTAAGGTTTGGTCTAAGTACAGACGGCATGAATCCTTTTGGTGAGCAAAGCTGCAGTCACAGCACCTGGCCTGTGACCCTATGTATCTATAACCTTCCTCCTTGGTTGTGTATGAAGAGGAAGTTCATTATGATGCCAGTGCTCATCCAAGGCCCGAGGCAACCCGGCAACAACATTGATGTGTACCTAAGGCCATTAGTTGAAGAACTTTTACAGCTGTGGGCCAAACCAGGTGTACGTATGTAGGATGAGCACAAAGGGGAGCCATTTGACCTACGAGCATTGCTTTTCGTAACCATCAATGATTGGCCTGCTCTTAGTAACATTTCAGGGCAGACAAACAAGGGATACAATGCATGCACACACTGTTTAGATGATACTGAAAGTGTATATTTGGATAAATGTAAGAAGGTTGTGTACCTAGGGTATCGCCGATTTCTTCCGAACCTGCATCCAGTAAGAAAGAAAGGCAAGCATTTCAAACGTCTGGCAGAACCCCGGAGGAAGCCTGTCCTCCGTACCGGTGAGGAGGTATTTGGTATGGTCAAGGACCTAGAAGTAATCTTTGGAAAAGGTCCTGGCAGTCTATCTGTTCCGAATGACGATGCCGGACACGCGCCCATGTGGAAGAAGCAATCTATATTTTGGGACCTACCCTATTGGAAAGTCTTAGAGGTCCGCTCTTCAATCGACGTGATGCACGTGACGAAGAATGTTTGCGTGAACCTGCTAGGCTTTCTAGGAGTGTATGGGAAGACAAAAGATACACCGGAAGCACGACAGGACCAGCAACGTCTGAAGGCCCCTGAAGAGCCTATGCATCCTGAGAACGAGAAGGGTAAACGATGCCACTTAACTCCTGCCAGCTACGCTCTTACCAAAGCAGAGAAGGAAATCTTTTTTGAATGTCTGAGCAGTATCAAGGTCCCGTCTGGCTTCTCGTCGAATATAAAGGGAATAATAAATATGGCAGAGAAAAAATTCCAAAACCTGAAGTCTCATGACTGCCACGTGATTATGACACAATTGCTTCCGATTGCATTAAGGGGGCTTCTACCTGAAAATGTTCGAGTACCCATTGTGAAGCTATGTGCATTCCTCAATGCAATATCTCAGAAGGTAATCGATCCAGAAAGCCTACCAGGGTTACAAACAGATGTGGCCCAATGTCTTGTCAGCTTTGAGTTGGTGTTCCCACCATCCTTCTTCAATATTATGACGCATCTCCTGGTTCACCTAGTAGAAGAGATTGCCATTCTCGGTCCTGTATTTCTACACAATATGTTCCCCTTTGAGAGGTACATGGGAGTCTTAAAGAAATATGTTCATAACCGTGCTAGGCCAGAAGGAAGCATCTCCAAGGGCTATGTAACAGAGGAGGTCATTGAGTTCTGTGTTGATTTTATTCCTGACCTTAAGGCGATTGGTGTTCCAGAATCACGACATGAGGGGAGACTGCGTGGAAAAGGCACCCTAGGATGTAAAGCAATGATATGTAGGGACGGGCATTCTCTCAATCAAGCACACTACACGGTTTTACAAAGATCTATCTTGGTTGCCCCGTATATCAATGAACACAAGAATTTAATACGCCTCAAACACCCGGGACAGTCTGATGAATGGATTATAAGTGAACACATGGCGAGTTTTGGCGGCTGGCTGCAAAGACTTCTCACGAATAACACCACTGTTGGGGATCAGCTGTACTTGTTGGCCAGGACACCGTCTTCGACTGTATGTACTTTCCAAGGGTACGAGATAAATGGGAATACATTTTACACGATAGGCCAAGATAAAAAGAGCACCAACCAAAACAGTGGTGTCCGCTTCGATGCAGCAGAAGACAATGGGCAAAAGACCACGTATTATGGGTTCATAGAGGAGATATGGGAACTTGACTATGGACCTAATTTTAAGGTCCCCTTGTTTCGATGCAAATGGGTCAAGCTAACAGGAGGAGGGGTTGAGGTAGACAAGAAGTACGGAATGACAACGGTGGATCTCAACAATCTTATGAAGAACTTAGACGAACCATTCGTCCTAGCCAATGATGTGGCTTAGGTTTTCTATGTGAAGGACATGTCCTCCAGACCAAAAAAAAGAAAAAATATGCAAACGAATACATCATATGATGAGCCAAAGCGTCACATAGTTCTTTCAGGGAAAAGAAACATCGTGGGAATCGAGGACAAGACAGACATGTCAGAAGATTATAATAAGTTTGATGAAATTCCGCCCTTCATAGTGAAAACTGACCCAAGCATTCCGTTAAGTAAAGAAGATGCTCCATGGTTACGTCTGAAGCGATCATAAGGAAGGGCACATGCCAAGAAGTTTATGCTCATATTATGTAACTCTAGTTCATGTTTTTAATATTAATACATGTCTTGAGTGTTAGTCATGTTTTGTGGATGGACCGGGACTATGAGAAGAAGTTGTCCCGATTCGTACTTACCATTAAGATCTGATCTCCAAACGCGCGCGGTCACATATTAGGGAGTGCCTCTATGACCAGTTTCTTGGAGATGCCGGAGGACTAGGCTCCGTCGGCATCTCCCTGAAACTGGCCGTAGTGGTGTCCCTGCTCTCGAAAACCATCTTGCAGCTTTGTAACTTCTCTAACTAGATCAATACACCAGGGAGCTAACTAATTTCACATATTAGGGAGTGCCTCTATGACCAGTTTCTCGGAGATGCCGGAGGACTGGGCTCCGTCGGCATCTCCCTGAAACTGGCTGTAGTGGTGTCCCTGCCTCAAACTGGCTGGAGGACTGGACTCACAAGGATGCCTATTTATAGTACAAGCAGCTCGACATAGTGTTGACACTTACAAAATAATGTCGACACTCACCCCTATTATTAGTCCCGGTTGGTGTCTCCAACCGGGACTAAAGGTTCATCTTTAGTCCCGGTTGGTGACACCATCCGGGACAAGGTACACGCCGCACGACATAATGTCGACATGCACTCACCCCTATTATTAGTGCTGACTCGTGTTTTGTCCCGGTTGGTGTCTCCAACCGGGACTAAAGGTTCATCTTTAGTCCCGGTTGGTGTCTCCAACTGGGACTAGAGGTTCATCCCGCCATTTTTTCCCGCCATTTTTCTTCCCACCATTTTTCTTCCCGCCAGTTCTTCCCGCCATTTTTCTTCCCGCCATTTTTCTTCCCGCCAGTTCTTCCCTCCAGTTCTTCCCGCTAGTTCACTATATATATATATGTAGGGGGTTGGCCTCCATTGTCATTGCACATCTCTAGACTCATATCTGCAACCTCATCACTCTTTCCCATGGCTTCCACCGTAGCACTAAGCCCCAGGGAGGCGGAGGCGCTTTGCGCCTCGAACTACCCCTGCCCGCCGGGCTACTGTGTCCCCGTTGGCTGGATGCTGAGCATCGGAGGCGTGCCGGTTCCTCCTGTCCCTCTAGGTGTGGCGCGCCGGATGGCCATCCCGAACCACTACTACTTCGAGCTCACGCCGGAGCAGCGGAGGAACCAGATGGCATCCCGACTATTTCCCTACTTGGGAAGCCTTCTTCGTGGATCGGCATGAGAGGGCCCTCGCCAGGCACGAGGAGGACGGCCCACCTCCTCCTAACTTCAACGAGGCCGGCCGTCGGCTATGGTGGCGCGGTCGGACTCTCCAGAGCGTCATGGCCTATGACACTGCCGCCGACTCTAACCCCCGTCTGCGCTACCCTCAAGTCCAGCCCACGCGCTACCCTCAAGTCCAGCCCACGCGTACTCTCCAGAGGTTCAATTACGGCGACCCCGACGACGACAGCGATGACGGCGGCGGCGAGTACGACGACTACAGTGGCGAGTATTACAGGTGTAGGCAGGAGCATGACTGAATCACTCCAACATTCCGAAACAACTTCGGCCGATTGTTACTTAATCTTGCCATGTATCTTAATTTTCAGTTCTTTTATGTATCTTAATTTTTAGTTCCAGTTCGGCCGATTATTACTTAATCTGGCCATGTATCTTAATTTTCAGTTCTTTTATGTATCTTAATTTTCAGTTCTTTTATGTATCTTAATTTTCAGTTCCAGTTCGGCTTTATGTAACTGTCTCAAAATGACCTATCTCATTCGAGGTTTCTTGGCTTTCGGGTCAAATGACCAATGTTATGGCTAGAATCAAGGCATAGTTTGCAAGAGGAGTTTTCCTTTTTATCGCACCAAAAAGGCATTTTCCATTTTCCGAGCATAAAAAACGGACGGTTTTGTGAAGCAACCACCAAATGGCTAATTCAAAAAACCACCAACACATTGATCAAAAAACAATGCAAGTTGAGAGAGGCTTGGTGAGATTCAAGTGTATACAAAAGATGCGACATTTAAATATCCAATCAATTCAAAAATGTTAATACAAAAGATGTGGCATTAAAATATGATTTGATCTAATAAAAATCATTTACATGAATGGATAGATATTATTTTTCTAAAAATTATGATATATTATTCATATTTTTCTGAGTTGAAATGAAAAAGATATGAATTTTCTAAATTCATATCATATTTTTTGAATTAAAAAAGCCCCTTTAATGCATGAAATAAGTGTTTTAATTATTTTAAAAAATTTCATGTAAAGTAAATATAAAATGATTTACATGAATGGATAGATATTATTTTTCTGAAAATTATGATATATTATTCATATTTTTCTGAGTTGAAATGAAAAAGATATGAATTTTCTAAATTCATATCATATTTTTTGAATTAAAAAAGCCCCTTTAATGCATGAAATAAATGCCCCCCCTTTAACACCGGTTCCAGACAGGAACCGGTGTTAAAGGGGGGGGGGGCATTTATTTCGTTTCCCGCGCGCACCCACCCCCCCCCCCCCTTTAACACCGGTTCGTGGCAGGAACCGGTGTTAAAGGGGGGGGTAATAAATACGCGCGCAAACGAATTCCCCCCCCCCTTTAACACCGGTTCCTGCCACGAACCGGTGTTAAAGGGGGGGTATTAAATGCGCCCCTTCGCTCCTTTCTTCCCCCCAGAGCCAGATCGCGCCACCGCCGCCAGAGCCCGAACCCCTCGCCGTCGTCCTCGCCACCACCGAAGCCGACGACCGCCACCGCCTCGTCGTCCTCGCGCGCCACCGAAGCCGACGACCGCCACCCCTCGTCGTCCTCGCGCGCCACCAAAGCCGACGACCGCCACCGCCTCTGTCCGGCCGCCTCTGTCCGGCCGCCTCTGTCCGGCCGCCGTTGCAGCTGCCCGACGCCGACGCCGTGGTGAGCATGCTACACGAATTTATACATATTTCTAGCGAATTTATACTACCACTACTGAGGCGGCGCATTGGACGGACCCGCCTCATCGTCGTTGGCCGCCTTTTTTGGTGCCACCACCACCGCTCGGACATGAGCTTCGTGTGCGGCGGCGACGGCCTCGCGCAAGTTGTCCTGGACCAGCATGTGGAGTCGGCCGGAGATGTCCTCGACGAGCAGCTCCCGGAGGCGCTGCCGTTCCATCTCCATGAGGAGGCTCCCTGCCTCCTCCATCGCCGCGCAGAGACCTCGAGCCCTTGCTCGAGGATAAGGGCGGAGAACTCCTCGTCGCGCTCCGCATCCTTGGTCCCCTGCCTCTCGGAACGCCAGGAGGCGTGGATGGCCACCTGCAGAGGATCCTCGGGATCATCGATCTCGCATTCCATGTCTTCTATTTCCTCCAGGCTTCTGCCTCCAGCCGGTCGTTTTCTTCTTCGTCGTCATCGTAGTAGTACTCTAGTGATGCGCGGGTGTCTTCCTTGTCGTCGGCGATGGAGATGGCTGAGTCGGAGGCGGCGTCGGAGGTGGCGGTGGTGGGCATCGGCTCAGCAAAGCGTATGGAGTTGGCGATGGTGGCGGTGGAGCTCGAGCGCGGTGTGTTGTGCGGCCGTGTTGCGCGGCGTTTATAAAGAGCAATGTACAGTAATGACGGCCGGTGGCGCGCGCCGGTTGGTCGCCATCCGCCATTACTAAGTTGATCATGAGGCCGCGTACCGCGTGGCACGCGTTGTCGGCGAACCCCCCCCCCCCCCCCCCGCCCAGCCCCAGTTCCTCGCCGGAGCCGGTAGCTCGCGTCATCGGGTGTGGCGGGCAGGAGCGGCTACGCGAGCGCGTCCACGGATTGGGGCCAATGACAGGGAAGTGGAGGGGATGGGTCAGGGAGGCGGATTCGTCGGGGAGGCCCAGGGCCCAGGCGCGGTACGGGGACGGCCTCCCCTCTCGGCTGCGGGGGCGGCCTAGGTGGGGTGCAAGCTCCGGTGGTGGCCATGGGGTGCGAGCTCGCGATGCGGCCTAGGTGGGGTGCGAGCTCCGATGTGGCATCCCCCCTCCTGGCCTAGGTCGGCGCTGATGAACGTGGAGTTCGCCCTGGCCAGCATGCTCTGCGGCTTCGATTGGGCCACGCCTAAACGCCGATGCCTCGGAACGATATAAACACAGTTCTTTGCATAATATATTGACCCTCGGAACGATTCCAGGGTGCCAAAGATGGGCGAGATGAACGTAGTGACATCGACCCCCGACGATCTAAACCTTGCACATGTGAATTAGAAGCATGTGGAGTAAAAATAAAATAGCTTATAGCAAAGATATTATAATAGGCCACGCCTAAACCCTAACTGACCACCTCGCTCTCTTCCCCGTGCAGGAGCGTCTCGCCGCCGCCGCTTCGGAGCTCATAGGCCACGCCTAAACGCCGACGCCGCCCGCCGCCCGACGAGCCCGCCGCTAGCACCGCCGCCCGACGAGACCGCCGCATCCGCCCGACGAGCACCGCCGCCCGACGAGACCAACGTCACCCCACCGGTGAGCGCCACGTGTCTGCCACGTGTATGATTGCTGACTCATCCTTATTAAAACTTGTTTGCTCGATAAATTGTACTACATGCATAGATTAAAACTTGTATACAAATTGGACCTCTGACTCATTTGTGTATTTATTTGTGTATTTTGGTATGAATAATATGTATATTTGTGTATGAATCCAAGTCCACTTGAATGTTTACACTCTTACTCTAGATAATATTATTGTTTTAGAAACTATGGATCCACTTAGTAGAAACCTTGAAGAAGAAGAAATAATGGAGAACATTATTGATGAGGACACCTCACAATATCTGAACTTGGAGGGACATGACGACGACAGCTCAAGTACTAGTCATGGAGAAGATGAAGACTCCGGTGAACGCAATTTAATGGTTACAAAGTCCGGCGAGGTATATGCATTGATTAAGTCTCTGCCGACTTCCACCAACAATCTTCTTCTACATGTATTAATTAACGCTTCTTTCTTCTTTTAGCCCTCTGGATCGACCAGCCAGCAACCATCTTCTTCTACGAAAAAGAGCAAGCGAGGCGCGAGCCAGCGGTTGAAAGATCGTGCAAAGTTCACGATCGAAGCAGTCCGTGTTGATGGCAGGCCGATGGAGCCCAAGAAGGCCGCAGACAAATTTGTACGTCAGGCTGGAGTTCTTGTTAGGGACCAAATCCCAATCATAATTGAAAATTGGAATAAGCCAAAGAAGGGCGACGGTACCTTTGTCGATGACAGATCCAAAGAAACGCTTTGGAATTCGTTGTTGGTAAATTTCACCCTTCCGCCAGAGGAGGATGAAAACAACCCGGTTATAAAGAAAAAGGTCAAAGAGTGGACTCTAAAGAAGATGGCCGAGGCTTTCCGCAACTGGAATACAAAATTGAACAAATTTGTCAAATCTGGCGAGACTCCAGATTTCGAAGACGCATATTATGCGAAGATAAGACCTCACTGGCCCGAATTTGAGACATATAAAAAAAGTGCTATAGCTAAAAAGAGGTCAGAAACCAATACGCTTAATGCCCTGAATAAGGAATATCACCAGAGGACGGGGTCAGGTGGCTACATATCTCAGAGGCCTAAGTGGGAGGAAGCTGAGAGGGCCCTGCGCGAGAGAGGGATCACACCCCAGACAGATGGGTGGGACCTACGTGCAAAGACTTGGTTCTACGGAATCGGGGCAAGGTTGAACCCAGAAACAGGATTGTCTATCTTCCCAACACTCCTTGCCAAACCCGTCACTGAACTCATCACGGCATACGAGGAAACAGCCGCCAGGACCTTCCATCCCGACAGAGAGAATGACCAGCTCACACGCGCCATCGGTAAAAAAGAACACGCTGGACATGCACGAGGCACAGGGGGTATGACGTGGAAGGATGGGTTTGCCGACTGGAGCGACTCTTACAGATGGCGCGGCAGAAAAGAAAAAGAGCGTATAGAGCAGATGACACAGATAGAACATGCACTTGCGGCGCTGCAGGCGCAAGTGAATGCACAACAGAGCCATCAAGCTACCGGCCCATCTCAGCGGCACGAAGAGCCTGCATTGGAAGCTGCCCGCGGCCCAGACTCTGCGCGGAAAAGCAGTGTGGCTTCCACGGAGAACGTGCAGCCCACGCTTGAAATGACAGGTCCTCGATACCCCGTGGATGAGATCACGGAGAGCGAACACGCTGAGCTGCATGTGAGATTAATGGGCTTATCCATTAAGGTGGCTGTCGGCTATGCCTTACCTCCTGTAGCTGGTGGAACTTACCACTGCCGACCGATTCCAGATGGCTATGCTATTGTCGGGGTGGATGAGGTTATGAAGGAATATGAGGAAGCACAGCTTGACCATGCTACAGGTGAAGGGGAAATTCAACTCAAATTTGCAGTGAAAACAACCATTCTTTGGAAGAAGGAACACATTGTGCTTCCAAATTGGAGGTCACTGGCACCCCCGCCGTCTCCGCAGCGTCAGCAGTCTGAGCCGCTTCAGCTATCTCCTGCGCGGCAGCCATCTCCGGCGCGGCAGCCATCTCCGGCCCGTCAGCCATCTCCTGCGCGGCAGCCATCTCCGGCCCGTCAGCCATCTCCTGCGCGGCAGCCATCTCCGGCCCGTCAGCCATCTTCGGTGCTTCATCCATCTCCTCAGCGTAAGCGGAAGAGCACTGCCACGAGGAGCATCAGTAGCACTGCCACAAAGAAATCCGCAGGAAACCGTACGCCAAAGAGTTCAAAAAACTACGTCCCGCAGCCTTCCGCCAAGCCATTGCCGGTTTTACGGTGGAATCGCAGCGACGAGGAGACCAATAGGATCTCGGGAGAACAGGTCAAGAAATTCTTTGCACCTAGACGGGCCGAGCCAAAGGAGAAAATAGATCCGGCGGTGGTGGAGAAGTTTTACAAAAATCTTTTGAAACCTGAAACCCCACTTGTGCCGGACTACGAGCGCCAGATTTTGAAGGCGGATGCAAGGCGCCGTAGGGAGACTGAAAGTAGCAGTCGTGAGGCACCCCAGAAAACAGTTCCCATGCTCGGAGAGCAGGAAAACCAATCATGCGCCCCGCTCCAAATGTTCGACACACGAGACGCTCCTCCTGTAGATGATTACGAGGCAGAGCTACAAAGAAGGGCCAATGAGATGGGGATGACTTACATTGCATACTTGAACGTCATGGGAGACAACTTGCCCAAATGCGATGTCAACCCCATACAGCCATGGAAGTATGGGAAGAATCTCGTCAAGAAAGAGGAGCTTAAGACTCTACCAACAAAGATGCGAAAATTGCACAAGTGGTACCTTCATTTCTGCAAGACGAGAAAGGTAGAATGGATCACGGCGCATATAAGAGATGATATTTTCTTCTGCGGAGATGACGCGATTGACTTCAACATTCAAGACTTGCATTTTCTATTCAATCAGAAGGAACTCGACAAATCTGCCATCAGCCTTTATTGTGTGTAAGTACTATTTCTGTAATTTTTATCTCATCTCATTCACTTCATTAATTGCATGTATATATATATATGCTCACCATATATGTATATACTATTATGCAGGAAAAAGGTTATGGAATGCAGGAAAGGAGGCCCTTTTGACATTGGGTTCGTTGACCCAAATAGAGTTCATGAACAAGTGGTAAGAGACAAACCCGGGCAAACAGAAGATTACTTGCTAAAGTCTTTACTGAGACAACAAACCAAAAGGGAAATACTATTGCCTTACAACTTCTCGTGAGTACTGTTACCCTCTCTCTTGTACACATTCTGTTTCGGCTTACTCGATGTTAAGTGTAATTGATGATGAGTTATGCGTGCGTAGGTTCCACTTTATTCTGCTAGTCATTCAACCCGACTCAGGAAAAGTCCTTGTCATGGACTCGTTACGAAAAGAAAAAGAGCTATGGGCAGACTTTAGAGAGATGCTCCAGAGGTAATTTCAATCATATTATCGCACTAGATCGGCAACTTTCGTGACAATAAGTAATTAATTACTCCTTTATCCATTTTCTTTGTCGGACAGGGTTTGGAAAAGGTTCACGGGCAGGGCCGTGGGTGAATGGTCAGAAGAACTAAAATTTGTAGACCAAAATGTAAGTAATACTAGCTAGCTTCCAATTCCATTATATCATGCTTTATTGATTATTATTTTGATTGAACTCTCTATTCTCGTAAAGTGCGCGCATCAGGGACACGGCAATAACTTATGTGGGTACTATGTTTGCGAATTCATTCGCAACACGATATGTGCGACGGGCCAAGCCGCACTAGAACAACTTAGAGTAAGTAAACAAAGTCCACAACATTATTTTATTACCATCAATTGTGTTGAGTTTTATTCTTATATATATATTGACGGCCCATTCTTCATATATATTCAGATAGAACGGATGCGGGACCAACTCCTACCATTTGAACGCATACGAGCCATTCAAGAGGAATTGGCGGGGTTCATACTTGATGAGGTCGTCACGCCTGGCGGAGAACTCTTTAAATATCCACCAAAATGAACGATGACGATGTATGTGCCGATGACGATGTATGTGCCGATGACGATGTTTGTGTATAATAATAGTTGTTTAATTATTCATGTACTCGTATGTACCGATGACGATTTATAAGTATACCGCTCCCGATCGATTCCCCCTCGCTCCCCCCCCCCTCCCGCAGAAATACGCCCAGAACGGGGCAGAGGCAGAAGTCTGCCGCGGCAGAGATTTAGACCGTTTTCCTGTCGCGGCAGAACTCTGCCGCGGCAGGAAAATGGCCTAAATCTCTGTCGCGGCAGAAGAACCTTTAACACCGGTTCCAGATACGAACCGGTGTTAAAGGGGGGGGCCTGAGGCCTGCGGCAGCCCCACGTGCGCCACCCTTTAACACCGGTTCGTATAAGAACCGGTGTTAAAGGGCACCCCCCTCTAACACCGAACCCTCAACAGCGGTTGGGGAACCGCTGTTAGAGGGTCCTCCCAACCGGAGTTAAAGGGGGGGCTCTGCACTAGTGCATACTCTTCTAATGTGCAAACTTATTATAATACTAGACCTATATGCGCGCTTCGCCGCGCCGCCTACCGCACGCTTGACATTCCAGATTGAGATTTGTGCACGAGTGAAAGAAGGAAAAAGTGACCGGATTGAACAACCCATGAAATTGCGCATGCAAGAAGTGCCCCACGGGGCGGATAGCCTAGCGGCTTTTATAGGAGTAATAATTGTTTGTAATAAATCAAATAGATTGGTATAGGAACTTTGCCCACCCCTGCCTGTAATCCATGCCACTGAAATTTTCCACTAATTATATCCACATGGCTAGTGTCTTAATTAGGGCAAGTATAATGCAGAGCGTTTGTTTGATGCAGCAGTCCAAAGCCCCAACGCAAGCCTCTAATTCCAGACGCTTGTTATCCAACTGATTGAGTCCGATTTTTATGCCATAGAGCAAAATTTAACTTAAGCACCAGGCGTAGCTTTTCTTGTCCGACGTCTACAATTAAGCGCCCAGCAGCCGAGATCTACGATGCAACTGCCACAAGGGCCGGGAACAAAATCCTAGCGCGCAAGGGCCGGGAGCAAAATCCTAGCGTGCCCATCCCTAAGCGTCTGCGTTATAATTGCCCTTAGGATTGTAGATATAACAGTTGCAGACATGCTAAATAGTTTACTTGTAGCATGGAATATAGGTTGACATCTCAGTAGACATTTACAGTTGAGTATACACACAATTGTGCAACACTGCATACATGGCAGCTGTGGATTGTTGGCGTCAGAGTCCAGGTAGTTCTTCGGTCGACTTCCATCCACTAATGCCGCCTGGATAGGTCTCCAATCATAGCTTGCACCAGACTACATGAGAGAAGTTGGTCTAAAACTGGTAGACTTTAACATGCAGTAAATATGGAGATCACCTTAACTAATACAAACCCTCAACAAAGTTTCATGTAAATCAACTTGTCATCACATCTAGCAAGAGAATATATTACCTAGCCTTCTCGCCAGTGGAAGCTAAGGCCACTGGAAGCTAAGGCCACTGGAAGCTTGGATTGCTTCATCCTGCTGCCACACCCTTGGCCTTATTTCCATTAAATCTCCTTTACCTGCATGCCAAGTAACATGATACTACTCCCGGCTTCCAGGGAGTGTCTTCATGGCCATATGTGTACGACCATTAAATTTTTACTTCTCCAACGCACAAAACATGATCGGTCTTTTTATTCAAAAGCTCCTAAGCAGCATAGATACCATATTTGTCTTCCACTAAATTAGAAGGTACAATAATAAGCAAGATTTAAAAAATGCAACATGCAACATATGAAGTTCATTCAACCAAAGCGTGTAGAAGAAGTTCAATTTAACAAACAATTGCCATCTTACGTTTTACTTTATGAAGGTACATAAATAAGATCAATATAGGTAGATTATGAAGACCATATAGTATGCTTATTAGGTACCACTAAAACAATGGTTGGAAGATGTGATGCAGAAGCCACAACAAAGTTCCATAACATATGAACTCAAGATAAACACTAAATGAAAAAGACCTGGACCTAGTCTTACATTCCCCTAGTCAAACAATGAGAAAACAGAAATCGACCTACATAATGCACCATTAACCAAACAAAAGTTATTTTGCCTTTTATCAACAAATAAACAAACTGGCACATCAAACAAATTTAATACATCACATGAACAGATTCTCGGTTTTGTTCTATATCAACCACATCACATGAATAAATGAACAAAACAACAATGTACAGATTTATCACGCGATAAATTGTTGTTTAGCAACAACAAATGAACAAACGAATACAGTTACATTTATTCCTGACTAATGCACCTTTGTGGAGAATAGTTAGAGAGGCAAACTATGTGTCAATCATTTAGACTACAGAAATGAAACCAAAATAATAGCCATCAACAACCAGATGCATATAGTTCCACTCTGACTATGTGAGCTAAACAACAACCAGATGCATATAGTTCCACTCAAACTATGATACCAATTTCCCTTTGTCTCCCGATACTTTACTTATCCGAGGTTTGATCGTCGGTATCTCTGCATACCTAGTCCAACCTTGTTACCGATAAGTACTCTTTTCTCGTTCCCGTGATATGTGATCCCTTGTGAGCCAGTCACATGCTTGCAAGCTAATTGGATGACATTTCACCGAGAGGTCTCATAGTATATCTATCCGTCATATGGATGGACAAATCCCACTCTTGATCCATGTGCCTCGACACATACTTTCCAAACAGTCAATGCCTCCTTTATAACCACCCAGTTACGAAGTGGTGTTTGATGTCATCAAAGCATCCATCCGGTGATGGTGATTAGCATGATCTCATGGTCGAATGAATTAGGTTACTATGTATCAGAAAGCTTATAGCAAGTGAACTATATTAAATGACTTGATCTTTATGCTACACTTAACTATAGGAGTATGTCCATCACATCATTCTTCTAATGATATGATCCTGTTGTTAGTAACATCTCAATGTTCATGATCAGGAAACCATGATCATATATTAACCAATAAGCTAGTTTAACAAGAGGCTTTACTAGGGACTCTTTTATGTTTACAAATCACACAAGTATTAATGTTTCTGGTTAATACAATTATAGCATGGTATGTAAACATTTATCATAAGCATGAAGATATGATAATAACCACTTTATTATTGCCTCTTGGGCATATCTCCGGGATGATGGTGGCTGGCATGGTGATGAAGAAGGCCTCCGGGATAATGTCTCCCCTCCGGCAGGGTGCCAGGAAGAGATTCAGATCCCCCCGATCTAGGGACGATGTTGGCGGTGGCTACGGACTGTTTCGTGGAAGATTGATCGGGTACTTAGGGTTTAGGTATCGGGGGCTTCTTATAGGCGAAGAGGGGGCCGAGGGGGTGCCCGAGGCGGCTGCACCGCCCAGGCGTAGGCCATGCTTGGCTGCGCGGCCAGGGGGTGTGGCCCCCTCGAGGCCCTCCTCCATCTCGTCTTCTGGCTCCGTGTTCCCCATGGTAAAATATTGACTTTGGCTTTTGTCCCGTCCAATTACGAGAATATTGATTTTCTGCCTTTTCTGGAACCAAGAATAGAAAAAAACAGGCAACTGGCACTGTGGCATCTTGTTAATAGGTTAGTCCTAAAAAATATATAAAAATACCTCAAAGTATAGAGAAAGCAAAGCAAAATAGATACTAAACAAGCATGAAACATCCAAAATTATAGATACGTTTACGACATATCACTCATGGCCGATGTTTCTTCTTGGATATCGTTGACGTTGCCATGGGAGGGAGCGCGGTGTGAGGAGGGAGTTTCTTGTGGCTGTAACAGCTCAGATCGCCTGGGGGACTTATGTCGCCATCAGTGACGGGTGCTTCCGCAAAGGTGCACAGCCGGGCTATGCAAAGCTGGCGGCTTGGTGCACTACACCATCTACGGCGGCTATGACGGGTCTGGCATGATAGCCGTATTTTGCTGGTACAAGGGCACGGTGCCCGATGGGTACGGCTTGCAGACGCTGGCCGTGAGCTCAACGTTGTTTAATGGCGGCTCGAAGTTCAAGGCTTGCTACAAGGTCGTGGACGTCAAACGCGTATAGCTAGCCACGTGAAGCCGCAGACCAAGCCCATCGAGTGCCCCTGGCTTGCTCCGTCAGCGGCGGCGCGGACTACACGAAAGCGTCACTGCCTCGCGGGCTGAGTCACATCTGATGGCAAGTCTTCCTGGAGTGGCAGAAATTACTGTTCGCCGGCATGGACAAGAGCGATGCCGACGCTCAAGTCGATGGTGTGGAATCGTTGTGCATTAGCCGGTGCAAAATTGTATACACCACCTAACCAATCCGCACCAATCCGTCGTATCTCATATCTAAATAGTCTAAACCAAACCTGCGCAATCAAAAATGGTAACGACGGGCTGGTTTAAGTAACAAAAACCGTTTAAAACCAGCAATGCCCATGCTTAGCTATATTACCAAAATCACAATAGAATACAACACTGAATAGAAGATAAAAGAGCACCCGAGAAAAGTGAAAAAAAACACTCGAATCTTTCTCCTCTTTTCCGAGCTCCCTACAAGCCTCCACTAGTAGCGGGATAGGGTTTCCGGCCAGCAGCCTCCGCCCAACTCCGTCGTGGCCTTACCTGGCGCATCTGCTCCACCATCACGCCTCTTCCTCGCTGCCCCTCTCCCTACAATTCTGGTATAAAACTGAGCTTGCTCGCCTCCTACCATCCCTCTGGTCGACGGCCTCCCTGCTCTGTGCAATTAGACCTATAAGTTGTTTAGAGTGTGCACATTGTAAAAAAAATTATAGCCAAATTGAGTTCTGCAATTGTAATAAGGAATGAATTCTGGCATTCTACTACCATTCAGCTATTTAGGTCGAAGTGTACAATTGCGCTCTTTCACATCATATTTCAAAGATTTAGATAATTTATATCTCACACACGGTGCATATGCATCAAGAACCCAACGAACTGGACAACATTTCATCGTCTAAATGTGCCTTAGCAGGACCATGGCTGGATATGCACACTCCCCGCACTAACCCTAGCGGCAAGTGGCGGGAAGTCGCGAATAACCGAACATACGGAAACTACCGCTACCCATGCCCTTGCATACTGAGTGATTGATCGAACACAGAATCACCAGATCCTAGGACGAATATAGAAAATGGGTAAAGAAGAGTATCCAAACCTCCGGTGGCCGATGCCGAGAAAAGCAGAACCACCGCGAGCAGCATGCATAGCACACCACAGATCTAGAGAACCAAGCGCCTTCACCAATTGCCGCCAATAACTCCAAATCCAACACTTGTCGACGATCTCTTCGGATCCATCGATCCCCGGGAGGGATGCGGCCGCGAGCCCGCGAGGATCCGTGCTCCTCTAGGAGAGAGGCACTAGAAATCTGGGAAGGGTTGAAGGAGGGGGCAATGGTGTGTCACGCATGGCATACCTTAGATATCCGTGTGCGTTACCAGGTGTGGGTTGGGTGCACGACAACTGGTGATAGGTGTGTGTGTGTATGGTGGGTCCTACGTACCAGAGCGTGTCAAGCTACTTAAGCCAACAACCTGTAATGTGTGCAACATGATCTGAATGAAAGAAGAAGCGTGAGACACAATCTCCACGCTATCTCTCTCTCTCTCCCCTACACTGTTTCTATCTTCTTCTCCACGAAGATCATGCTCTCTTGCTAGCCATCATACTAGAGAGCAGTGCACTTGGTATCAGATTCTACAATCCTGGGAGCGCTCTGCAGGTTCGATAGGTTTAGGAGGCCATCTTCAGATTGCTCGTCCGGTAAAATCCTCATCCCCGCGGCGGCGCGCTCACTGTCGATCTCCCAATTCACTTTGTCGGGTTCGCCATAAAATCCCACCAAACTTCGGGGCGTGGTTGGCACCATCCGGTGCGGAGCATCACAGTACCTTCCAAGCCCTCTCCGCAGAACCTTCTCGTGCTGGAGGAGATGGGCAAGACGGCAGCAGCGGCAGGCGCAGCCCTCACTGAGTGCAGGCAAGCTGTTGATCTGCAGCACAGGCGCGTGGCGATGATGGACACAACTCAGCAAGGGCTCGTCGTTTAGATGGGGCTCATCTCGGAGGCGGTCCAGGCGAATTGTTGGTGCTGTGTCAACGTGGGAGCGCTTCGTCGGTTAACCCCAAGAGAAAGGTGTGAAGAGCACAGCAACAAATCTTCCTCAATAAGAAACCGAGGTTATCGAACCAGTAGGAGGAAGGAAACGTCTCAAAGGTGTTGCAAGCAACTTGGAAACCTGCACAACACAAACTCAAAACTTTTCCCCCAATAAACAGTGAGGTTGTCAATCTCACCCGTTGTTGTAACAAAGGATTAACTGTATGGTGTGGAAGATGATGGTGGTTTGTAGAAAGTAAACAATAACATCAAAAGATATATCAATGGTAAAGATTGGACCAGGGTCCATAGTTCACTAGAGGTGTTCTCCTTAGATAAACAAACATGGCATGCTGGGTAAACAAATTACAGAAGGGCAATTGATAGGACTGAGCAAGGCATAACAATGCAATACTAAACATCATGATCCTATGAGATTCGATTGGTCAATACAGCAAGATACATAGACTGCCATCCAACTGCATCTATGACTAGAAGTCTACCTTTCGGTTATCATCCGAACCCCCTCTAGTATTAAGTTACAAGCAACAGACAACTGTTTAAGCAAAGTGTATAAGATAAGCAATCCACTTGTTCCATGAACAAGAGACCGTTGTTTTCTCCCTAGTGGAAACATCACATCTACAACCATAGAGATTTATGTCACTTCCCTTAGATTAAATAGAGGCATGAACCCACTATCGAGCATAAATACCCCCTCTTGGAGTCACTAGCAACTACTTGGCCAAGATAGCTACTAACAACGGAGAGCATGCAACATCACAAACAACACATACATGATAGAATCAATAAGACAAAACCATTAATCAATCTGACATAGTAATCTCAATATCCATCGTATCCCCGCAAACACAACATGCATGATTACAAATAGATGAGATTTTGATCATGAACGGAGCTCACAAGCTCTAGACATCAAAGCACAAAGAAGGAGATACAACCATCTAGCTACTACATGGACCCGTAGTCCAAGGTGGAACTACTCACGCTTCATACCGGAGGCTGGCGTGATGAAGAAGAAGGCCTCTGGGATGATCTCCCCTCCTCCAGGGTGCCGGGAAGAGCTTCAGATCCCCCTGATATAGGGACGATGGTGGCGGTGACTACAGACGGTTTCGTGGAATATTGATCGGGTACTTAGGGTTTAGGCATCGGGGGCTTCTTATAGGCGAAGAGGAAGGCCGAGGGGGTACCCGAGGCGGCTGCACCCCCCCCCCCAGGCGCGGGGTGGGAACACCCACGCGGCCAGGGGCCGTGACCCCCTCGAGGCCCTCCTCCGTCTCGTCTTCTGGCTCCGTGTTCCCCACGGTAAAATATTGACTTTGGCTTTGTCCCGTCCAATTCCGAGAATATTGATTTTCTGCCTTTCTAGAACCAAAAACAGAAGAAAACGGGCAACTAGCACTGTGGCATCTTGTTAATAGGTTAGTACCAGAAAACATATAAAACACCTCAAAGTGTAGACAAAGAAAATCAAAGTAGACACTAAACAAGCCTGGAACATCAAAAAAATTAGATACGTTTCTGACGTATCAAGCATCCCCAAGCTTAACTCATGTTCGTCCTCGAGTAGGTAAGTGATAAAAGAATAATTTTTGAGGTGACATGCACCATCAAATCCAAGATCAAACCATTTGCAAGCATTGAAATCTGGGATCAAAGAACTCTAAACATGTGCATGAAAGATGTAGTTCTAATAGTAAGACAAAGTAACTATGCATGCAACATGAAAGGCTACAAACAAAGATCATGAATAACATGCATTGAAAAACGTTTGTTTGTTTCACATACAGAAAAGATGGCATAGTGGCATTCATCTTGTTCCTCATGGAGTTGCAAATATATGCATATGACACCTTCAAAGTTCATAAGAGTGACTAGATACAAATAGTACAAGAACAAGAAATATCAACAATATGCATCAATCAATAAGTTTTGGGAGAATGCACATAGAACTAAGAATGGCAACTATGCTCTCTTAACTGGTGCCTAAAGGTAGAAGGTGAGACTCAATATCATAATGTAAGAAAGGCCCTTCATATAGGGAAGAAGGGATTTCAATTTTCAAAAAGAGCTTCCAAAAATTATGGTACTTGTTAGATTTCATCCCTCATTGCCCCTATCATAAGCATCTTGAAGTGATTAAGGTTAAAGTGAACAAACTATGGAGTATATGCTTGACAAAGTATAAGTTGGCGATCTCATGTCCCTTGAATACGAGGGCCGCTCCTCATGCTACTCAACTTTAGTCACCTGTAAGTTCTTGTCATAGTAAGCACATGTGTATCATAGAGAACCGCCAACGGGGTACCCCTTGCACATGGTACAGGAGCTATCCCATATCAAAAATGACAAGGCAAGCAGACAATGAGCATCTCAGCAATCTTCTTATTTACCATGGAAATATGGTGTTTTTTCTCTCTTTCCTCTTTTCTCAATATGTCTCTTTTTTATAAGAAGAAAGCTTCATAGATGTCACTATGGTGATGCTGCAAGTTTCCACCATGATTCGGCATGGCTTAGGCTAGCGGCCCAGGCGTTTCTATAACACACATACATAACTCCATGGACTTACAATGTCCCCTTTCATTTCACACCGATGACATCCATAGACAAAAGAGCATGATATCAACTGTGTACAAAGTACAAGTGCAATGTTGAAAGTGTTTCCCGTGACAACACAGTTCTGCTAATTCCAACGTATAAGTGCAAGCATATACAACATAGATGACACAATGGTTCAAGTTTATTAGGGGCAAGAAAAATAAAGTCTTGTTGGAGATATGCCCTAGAGGCAATAATAAATGTAGTTATTATTATATCTTTGTGTTTATGATAAATGTTTACATTCATGCTATAATAGTATCAACAAGGAAACATTAATACTTGTGTGATTTGTAAACTTAATTTGAAGTCCCTAGTATAGCCTCTATACTTCACTAGCTTGTTGGTTGATAAATGATTGTGGTTTCCCTATCATGAACATTGAGATGTTATCAACAACAAGATCATATCATTAGGAGAATGATATGGTGGACATACCCCTATAGATAAGCGTAGCATAAAGATCAAGTCATTTTAATAGTTCAATTGCTATATGCTTTCTGATACATAGTAACCTAATTCCTTCGACCATGAGATCATGCATATCACCTTTACCGGATGGATGCTTGGATGACATCAAACACCACACCGTAACTGGGTGGCTATAAAGGTGGCATTGAGTGTTCGGAAAGTATTGGTTGAGACACATGGATCAAGAGTGGGATTTGTCCATCGATATGACGGATAGATATACTCTGGGCCCTCTCGGTGAAATGTCATCCAATTAGCTTGCAAGCATGTGACTGGCTCACAAGGGATCACATATCACGGGAACGAGAAAAGAGTACTTATCAGTAACGAGGTTGAACTAGGTATGCAGAGATACCGACGATCATAACCTCGGATAAGTAACATATCGTGAGACAAAGGGAAATTGGTATCGTATGTAAGTGGTTCATTCGATCGCAAAGTAATCGTAGAAATATGTGGGAGCCATATGAATTTCCAGATTCCTCTATTGGTTATTGTTCGGAGAAGTGTCTCGATCATGTCCGCATAATTCACGAACCGTAGGGACACACACTTAAGGATTCGACGTTGTTTTGAGTAGTTATGGTATTATGAGAAAGAGACCGAATGTTGTTCGGAGTCTCGGATGGGATCCGGGATATCACGAGGTGATCCGGAATGGTCCGGAGAATAAGATTCATATAAGGAAAGTCCCGTTTCGGAGTTCGGAAATGATTCCGGTGAAATGTTCTAGAAGGTTCCGGAATGTCCGGCACTCCGAGAGGGGGGAGGGGTACATGAATGTGTCATTACATATTGGAATGATTGCATCATGTACTAAGTGTTCTTGCTGTTCCAAATAAAGGATTAAATTGAATCCTAAAACAGAAAAGACAAATGTCCAGTTTGAAAGTCAAACGGCTAAAACAAGAAACTGTGGGAAACAAGCAAGAGGAGGCAAAAACCGACTTTGGGGAGGAGTCCCTCCTCTCCAAGCCGGCGGCCCACCTAGGCCGAGTTGGGGAGGGACTCCCCTCCCTCCCCTGGCGCGCCGGCCCCTCCACCCATAAAAGGAGGGGCAGGGCCTCCTCCTCTAGACACACAAGTTCCTATCCTCTAATCTCCGGTTTAGAGCCGTTTTGGTTTAGAGCTTCTAATTGCCCTAGCCTTCGGTTTAGAGCCTTCTAATTGGTGTGTCTAATCACTAGACCACTAATAGCCCTCTCTCATACTCCACCATACTCGCTCCGGCTTAAGGCGAAGCCCTGCGGGATCTCCCCTCTACTTCTGGTACCACGCCGTTGTGCTGCCGGAATCACGAGGAGAGTGCTACAACCTCCGCTGCCTGCTGGAACAAGGGAGAGGAAGGTCTTCGTCGAGTACCGAACGTGTGACCGACTACGGGAGCGCTGCCGGAACGCAGCGCCGGAAGGATCGTCTACACGATCTTGAGATCGGGAAGAGTACGACTACATCACCCACGAGAATCCGCTCTCGTTAAACACTTTGGAATCTTCGAGGGTAAGTTATTCCATCGACTCGTTGCTACAATCTAGTAGATAGATCTTGGCTTGTTTTGTTTGTATGTGATAGAAAATTTTTGTTTTCCATGCTACGAACCCCTACAGTGGTATCAGAGCCGTGTCTATATGTAGATCTGTTGCACGAGTAGAACACAATGGTCATTGTGGGCGTTGATGCTTTTATTGTCGATTACTTCTTGTATACTTTGCATCTTGCGGTATGTTGGGATGAAGCGGCCCGGGCTAACCTTACATGACATCGTTCATGAGACTTGCTCCACGCTTGACATGCAACTTGTATTGCATAAGTGGCTTTGCGGGTGCCTGTTTCTCCTAGCATAGTTAAGATCCAATTTACAACGGGTGATCAACAATGCTAGTATCAATGTTGTGGTTCTTGTTCGTAAGTTAGAACGACACTTATTGAAAGCCCCAAACCACGTAAAATATGCAAAGAAAGTAGAGGCGTCTAACTTTGTTTTGCAGGGGTGTGCAGTGATGTGATATGGCCATGATTGTGATTATATTTGATGTATGCAATGTTCCTTATTGTAAGTTGGCAACCGGCAGGAGCCATATGGTTGTCTTTAATTTATGTTAAGACCCGCGTGTCTATTCAAAGTAGTTGTAATAGTTGAAGCCGGTGGACGACAACCATGGAGAAGCGTCATTGACCTTGATGCAATGCCGGTGATGATGGAGATCATGTTCGTGCTTGAAGATGGAGATCGGAAGCACAAAGAAGAAAGGCCATATCATATCACATATATATTGAATTGCATGTGATGTTAATCCTTTATGCATCTTGTATTGCTTAGTAGACGGCGGTAGCATTATAATATGATCCCTCATGCACATCAATTTCAAGTCATAAAGTGTTCACCCTTAGTTAGCACCGTTGCTAAAGCTTGTTGTTTCGAAGCACCACGTGATGATCGGGTGTGTTAGATTCTGCAAGTGTATACAACGTGAGCAAGCCAGATTTGCTCATGCGGAAACTAAGGTTTGATCTTGACGAGCCTAGCATGTACAGACATGGTCTCGGAACACGGATCACCGAAAGGTAAAGCATGAATCATATAGTAGATATGATGAACATGTCGATTGTTCGCCATTGAAACTATGTCAACTCTCGTGATGATCGGTGTTGATATGGTGGATTTGGTTCGTGTGATCACTAAAACAATGTGAGGGATATTGTTTTGAGTGGGAGTTCACCTAGTTTAATTTCATTATTAATTTGAACTCAATTTGTCATAAACTTAGTCTAAACTATTGCAAATATGTTGTAGATCAATGGAAGCCCCTACCATCAATTTTAATGCGTTCCTATAGAAAGAAAAGTTGAAAAACAATGGAAGCAACTTCGTGGATTGGTTCCGCAATTTGAGGATTGTCCTCACAGCTGGTAATTTGACCTATGTGCTGGATGCACCGCTGGGTGACCCACCTGCAGATGATGCTCCCGATGAAGTAAAGAATGTTTACCTCGCTCGGAAGAATCAGTACTCCATAGTTCAGTGTGCTATCTTGTATGGTTTGGAATCGGAGCTTCAGAAAAGGTTTGAGGATTCAGACCCATATGATATT
This sequence comes from Avena sativa, assembly GCA_916181665.1. Classification (NCBI taxonomy): domain Eukaryota; kingdom Viridiplantae; phylum Streptophyta; class Magnoliopsida; order Poales; family Poaceae; genus Avena; species Avena sativa. The sequence continues at coordinate 387,837,323 of OV702284.1, forward strand.
GCCGAGGATCTCAAATTGATTTTTGAGACTCATGCGGCAATTGAAAGCTATGAGGCTTCTGAAAAGTTCTTTAACTGCAAGATGGAAGAGGGCAGCTCCGTCAGTGAGCATGTGCTTAAGATGTCTGGGCACGCAAACAAACTTCAAAGCTTGGGTATAGTGATTCCTAATGCTTTGGGGATTTACCGTGTCCTCCAATCACTACCACCAAGTTACAAGAACTTTGTGATGAACTACAACATGCAGAACATGAACAAGATGTTGCCAGAACTCTTTGCCATGATGAAATCTGCAGAAGTGGAGATTAAGAAAGAGCACCAAGTGTTGTTGGTCAATAAGACCACCAAATTCAAGAAAGGCAAGTCTAAGCAAAAGGGACACTTCAAGAAGGGTGGTAAGAAAGTTACCACGCCGGCGAAGAAGACCAAGGCTGGACCTAAGCCTGATACTGAGTGCTTTTACTGCAAGGGAGAAGGTCACTGGAAGCGGAATTGCCCAAAGTACTTGGCGGATTTGAAGAACGGCAACATCAAGAAGAAAGGTATATCTGATATACATGTTATTGATGTGTATCTCACTAGTACTCGTAGTAGTGCCTGGGTATTTGATACTGGTTCGGTTGCTCATATTTGTAACTCGAAACAGGTGCTGCAGAATAAACGGAAGCTAGCGAAGAACGAGGTGACGATGCGCGTGGGAAACGGATCAAAGGTTGATGTGATCGCGGTCGGCACGCTACCCCTTCATCTACCATCGGGATTAGTTTTATACTTAAATAATTGTTATTTGGTGCCTGCGTTGAGCATGAACATTATATCGGGATCTTGTTTATTGCGAGACGGTTACTTATTTAAGTCCGAGAATAATGGTTGTTCGATTTATATGAGTAATATGTTTTACGCACATGCACCTTTGATAGATGGTCTATTCTTATTGAATCTCGATAGTGGAAATACACATATCAACAACATTGAGGCTAAACGTTTGAAATCAAGCGATAATTCGACCTATATGTGGCATTGTCGTCTTGGTCACATTGGAGTGAAGCGTATGAAGAAACTCCATTCCGATGGACTTCTTGAATCACTTGATTTTGAATCACTTGAAAGATGCGAAGCATGTCTGATGGGAAAAATGACTAAGACTCCATTTTCTGGTATGATGGAGCGAGCTACGGATGTGTGTGGTCCAATGAGTGTAGCATCGCGCGGTGGTTATCGTTATGTTCTTACCTTCACGGATGACTTGAGTAGATATGGGTATATCTATTTCATGAAACATAAGTCCGAAACTTTCGAGAAGTTTAAGGAGTTTCAAAGTGAGGTAGAGAATCAACGTAACAAGAAGATTAAATTTCTACGTTCTGATCGTGGAGGTGAATATCTAAGTTACGAGTTTGGCGAGCATTTGAAGAAATGCGGAATACTTTCACAATTGACACCACCGGGAACACCACAGCGTAATGGTGTGTCCGAACGTCGTAATCGAACTCTCTTAGATATGGTTCGTTCTATGATGTCACTTACAGATTTACCGCTATCATTTTGGGGTTATGCATTAGAAACAGCCGCATTCACTTTAAATAGGGCACCATCTAAATCCGTTGAAACGACACCGTATGAATTATGGTTTGGGAAGAAACCTAAATTGTCGTTCCTTAAAGTTTGGGGATGCGAAGCCTATGTAAAGAAGTTACAGCTGGACAAGCTTGAACCCAAAGCGGAAAAATGCGTCTTCATAGGATACCCGAAGGAAACTATTGGGTATACCTTCTATCATAGATCCGAAGGCAAAATCTTCGTTGCCAAGAATGGATCCTTTCTAGAGAAGGAATTTCTCTCGAAAGAAGTGACTGGAAGGAAAGTAGAACTCGACGAGGTTGTCGAACCTTCTCTCGAAATTGCGAGTAGCGCAGCACCGGAAGAAGTTCCTGTGGCGCCTGCACCAATAAGAGAGGGAGCTAATGATGGTGATCATGAAACTTCGGTTGAAGTTGCTACAGAGCCTCGGAGGTCAACGAGAACTCGTACCACTCCAGATTGGTATGATCCCGTTATGAGTGTAATGTTGGTGGACAACACCGATGACCCCGAGACATATGAGGAAGCGATGATGAGCCCAGATTCCAATAAATGGCAAGAAGCCATGAAATCCGAGATTGGATCCATGTACGAAAACCAAGTATGGACTTTGGTGGACTTACCGGATGGCCGAAAGGCTGTCAAGAACAAATGGATTTTCAAGAAGAAAACAGATGCTGATGGTAATGTTACTGTCTATAAAGCTCGACTTGTCGCAAAAGGGTTTCGACAAATTCAAGGAGTTGACTACGATGAGACTTTCTCACCAGTAGCGAAGCTAAAGTCTGTGAGGATTATGTTAGCAATCGCTGCATATTATGATTATGAGATATGGCAGATGGATGTCAAAACAGCATTCCTCAATGGAGATATTGATGAAGAGTTGTATATGATGCAACCCAAAGGTTTTGTCGATCCTAAAGATGCTAACAAGGTATGCAAACTTCAACGGTCCATCTATGGATTGAAGCAAGCATCCCGAAGTTGGAATCAACGTTTTGATAAGGTAATCAAAAGTTTTGGTTTTATACAAACTTATGGAGAAGCTTGTATTTACAAGAAAGTGAGTGGGAGCTCTGTAGCATTCTTAATACTATATGTGGATGACATATTGTTGATTGGGAATGATGTAGACCTTCTTAATAGTGTCAAAGAATATTTGAATAATAGTTTTTCAATGAAGGATCTTGGCGAAGCAGCTTACATATTAGGCATAAAGATTTATAGAGATAGATCGAAACGCCAAATATCATTATCACAGAGTACATATTTGGACAAAGTTCTAAAGAGGTTTGGAATGGAAGAAAGCAAGAAAGGGTTCTTGCCCATGTTGCCCAATACGACCTTGAGTAAAACTCAAAGTCCGACATCGGCAGAAGATAGAGAAAGGATGAGTAAGACTCCCTATGCATCAGCCATAGGATCTCTAATGTATGCCATGCTATGTACTAGACCCGACATCGCATATGCTGTTAGTTTAACTAGCAGATATCAAAGTGATCCAGGAGCGGATCATTGGACAGCGGTCAAAAACATCCTTAAGTACTTGAGAAGAACTAAGGATATGGTTCTTTCTTATGGAGGTGATGAACAGCTCGTTGTTAATGGTTACACCGATGCTAGTTGGAACACCGATCCGGATGATTCTAAATCACAATCTAGATACGTATTTATTTTGAATGGTGCAGGAGTTAGCTGGAGGAGTGCAAAGCAAAGCGTTGTGGCGAGATCTTCAACTGAATCGGAATACATGGCTGCTTCGGAGGCTTCACAAGAAGCGATATGGATGAAAGAGTTCATTACAGAGCTGGGTGTGGTTCCTAGTGCGCTGGACCCAATGTCTATCTACTGTGATAACATGGGCGCCATAGCCAATGCGCAAGAACCAAGGTCACACAAGAAGCTGAAGCATATCAAGCTACGTTTTCACGCTATTCGAGAACATATCCAGGATGGGGATATAAAGATTTGCAAAGTACACACAGATCTGAATGTGGCGGATCCGTTGACTAAACCTCTCCCGAGGGCAAAACATGACCAACACCAAACTGCCATGGGTGTTCGGTATATTACCATGTAATCTAGATTAGATGACTCTAGTGCAAGTGGGAGACTGTTGGAGATATGCCCTAGAGGCAATAATAAATGTAGTTATTATTATATCTTTGTGTTTATGATAAATGTTTACATTCATGCTATAATAGTATCAACAAGGAAACATTAATACTTGTGTGATTTGTAAACTTAATTTGAAGTCCCTAGTATAGCCTCTATACTTCACTAGCTTGTTGGTTGATAAATGATTGTGGTTTCCCTATCATGAACATTGAGATGTTATCAACAACAAGATCATATCATTAGGAGAATGATGTGGTGGACATACTCCTATAGATAAGCGTAGCATAAAGATCAAGTCATTTCAATAGTTCAATTGCTATATGCTTTCTGATACATAGTAACCTAATTCCTTTGACCATGAGATGATGCATATCACCTTTACCGGATGGATGCTTTGATGACATCAAACACCACACCGTAACTGGGTGGCTATAAAGGTGGCATTGAGTGTTCGGAAAGTATTGGTTGAGACACATGGATCAAGAGTGGGATTTGTCCATCCATATGACGGATAGATATACTCTGGGCCCTCTCGGTGAAATGTCATCCAATTAGCTTGCAAGCATGTGACTGGCTCACAAGGGATCACATATCACGGGAACGAGAAAAGAGTACTTATCAGTAACGAGGTTGAACTAGGTATGCAGAGATACCGACGATCATAACCTCGGATAAGTAACATATCGTGAGACAAAGGGAAATTGGTATCGTATGTAAGTGGTTCATTCGATCGCAAAGTAATCGTAGAAATATGTGGGAGCCATATGAATTTCCAGATTCCTCTATTGGTTATTGTTCGGAGAAGTGTCTCGATCATGTCCGCATAATTCACGAACCGTAGGGAGACACACTTAAGGATTCGACGTTGTTTTGAGTAGTTATGGTATTATGAGAAAGAGACCGAATGTTGTTCGGAGTCTCGGATGGGATCCGGGATATCACGAGGTGATCCGGAATGGTCCGGAGAATAAGATTCATATAAGGAAAGTCCCGTTTCGGAGTTCGGAAATGATTCCGGTGAAATGTTCTAGAAGGTTCCGGAATGTCCGGCACTCCGAGAGGGGGGAGGGGTACATGAATGTGTCATTACATATTGGAATGATTGCATCATGTACTAAGTGTTCTTCCTGTTCCAAATAAAGTATTAAATTGAATCCTAAAACAGAAAAGTCAAATGTCCAGTTTGAAAGTCAAACGGCTAAAACAAGAAACTGTGGGAAACAAGCAAGAGGAGGCAAAAACCGACTTTGGGGAGGAGTCCCTCCTCTCCAAGCCGGCGGCCCACCTAGGCCGAGTTGGGGAGGGACTCCCCTCCCTCCCCTGGCGCGCCGGCCCCTCCACCCATAAAAGGAGGGGCAGGGCCTCCTCCTCTAGACACACAAGTTCCTATCCTCTAATCTCCGGTTTAGAGCGTTTTGGTTTAGAGCTTCTAATTGCCCTAGCCTTCGGTTTAGAGCCTTCTAATTGGTGTGTCTAATCAATAGACCACTAATATCCCTCTCTCATACTCCACCATACTCGCTCCGGCTTAAGGCGAAGCCCTGCGGGATCTCCCCTCTACTTCCGGTACCACGCCGTTGTGCTGCCGGAATCACGAGGAGAGTGCTACAACCTCCGCTGCCTGCTGGAACAAGGGAGAGGAAGGTCTTCGTCGAGTACCGAACATGTGACCGACTGCGGGAGCGCTGCCGAAACGCAGCGCCGGAAGGATCGTCTACACGATCTTGAGATCGGGAAGAGTACGACTACATCACCCACGAGAATCCGCTCTCGTTAAACACTTTGGAATCTTCGAGGGTAAGTTATTCCATCGACTCGTTGCTACAATCTAGTAGATAGATCTTGGCTTGTTTTGTTTGTATGCGATAGAAATTTTTTGTTTTCCATGCTACGAACCCCTACAAGTCTGCCATCAAGTTTGTGAGAGCTATAATCACTAAGTTTTCACATAACAAATACTTTTTAATTGGAAGATATATGAAAACAAGAATATACTTGGAATGGTGTAACACACCATGAATAGGAATTTATAGTGGACACTTTGGAATAACTTGGTTTCTTGGGAGTTGGAAGCATGAGTAGAGCTTACTCATACAAGTGGAGGCTAGCAGAAGACTCGGAGCAACCAACTAAGAGAGAAATAATGGCCATAATCATGCAGAGCGACAAAACATTACTATTCAAATCATAAAGTGGTACTACAAGTCAAGGACTAAATAATCATAGATGCTATGGTGACTTGTTCATAGTCATAACATGGTGTGAGCATGTGCCAAGTCAACCCAAACAAAGCATCAAAGGAGAATAGCACAATACTATGCTTTTGTATGCTAAAACAACGCATGATTCCTTTAAGGCACACTAAGCAATAACAATTGTTTGGAACAAGCCATGCTACAACAATAATCACTAAGCATAAGGTCAAAACAACACCTAGCATGACATGCTAAAGTCTAAGTCACAGTCAAAGCAAGCTCCTCTTGCACTATTTCAAGCAAGAACTTTGTACTCCTTTCCAACACCAATCAACTTATTTGAAACTGCCATGGGTGTTCGGTATATTACCATGTAATCAGACTTGCTAGGAATATTATAAATTATAATTAACCTCTTTATAGCATATAAAGCTTCATCCTCAGTACAACAAAAAATATCTTTTTCAGCCACAGCATCGAAAGCATATCTATAACAAAGAGAAATACCGTGGTAGAAACTATTTATAACCAAGCTAAGACTCATCTTAGGCTGAGTTTCCCTTTATAAAGAAGAGATTCTAGACCAAGCTTCTTTGAAACTCCCTCCACTTCCTTGCTTCAAAGTAAAGACCCTTTCCATAGGTGACAAAGTGATTGGACCAAAACCAGACATAGTAGCAACTAGAGCAGGAACTAATTTTTTTGTGTTTTTGATAAGGGAAAGCAAACCAAACTAAACTAATTTTTTTGGAGTTTTTGATAAAAATAGGCAAACAAGACCAAGCAAAAGATACTAAGCAAAAAAAATTTAAGAGAAAGGTTGTGGAGGACTCCCCTTGTGAAGACGTCCTTAGCCTCCCCGGCAACGGCGCTAGAAAAACTTGTTGCCGCTGTGTTAACGTGGGATCGCTTCGTCGGGAAACCCCAAGAGCAAGGTGTGAAGAGCACAGCAGCAAGTCTTCCCACAGTAAGAAACTGAGGTTATAGAACTAGTAGGAGGAAGGAAACGTCTCAAAGGTGTTGCAAGCAACTTGGAAACCTGCACAACACAAACTCAAGAATTTGCCCCAACGAACAGTGAGGTTGTCGATCTCACCGATTGCTGTAACAAAGGTTTAACTGTATGGTGTGGAAGATGATGGTGGTTTGCAGAAAGTAAACAGTAACAGCAAAAGATGTATCAATGGTAAAGATTGGACCGAGGTCCATAGTTCACTAGAGGTATTCTACTTAGATAAACAAACATGGCATGCTGGGTAAACAAATTACAGCAGGGTAATTGACAGGACTGAGCAAGGCATAACAATGTAATACTAGACATCATGATCCTATGAGATTCGATTGGACAATACAACAAGATACATAGACCGCCATCCAACTACATCTATGACTAGAAGTCCACCTTTGGGTTATCATCCGAACCCCCTCCAGTATTAAGTTGGAAGCAACAGACAACTGCTTTAAGCAAAGTGTGTAAGGTAAGCAATCCACTTGTTCCATGAACAAGAGACCGTTGTTTTCTCCCTAGTGGCAACAACACATCTACAACCTTAGATATTTATGTCACTTCCCTTAGATTAAATAGAGGCATGAACCCACTATCGAGCATAAATACCCCCTCTTGGAGTTGCTATCAACTACTTGGCCAAGATAGCTACTAACAACGGAGAGCATGCAAGATCACAAATAACACAGACATGATAGAATCAATAAGACAAAACCATTAATCAATCTGACATAGTAATCTTAATATCCATCGGATCCCCGCAAACACAACATGCATGATTACAAATATATGAGATCTTGATCATGAACGGAGCTCACAAGATCTAGACATGAAAGCACAAAAGAGGAGATACAACCATCTAGCTTCTACATGGACCCGTAGTCCAAGGTGGAACTACTCACACTTCATACCGGAGGCTGGCATGATGAAGAAGAAGGCCTCTAGGATGAGATCCCCTCCTGTAGGGTGCCGGGAAGATCTTTATATCCCCCCCGATCTAGGGACGATGGTGGCGGCAGCTACAGACGGTTTCGTGGAATATTGATCGGGTACTTAGGGTTTAGGCATCTGGGGATTCTTATAGGCGAAGAGGGAGGCCGAGGGGTTGCCCGAGGCGGCTGCACCCTCCCTGGCGTGGGGTGGGCCCACCAGTGCGGATAGGGGGTGTGGCCCTCTCGAGGCCCTCCTCCATCTCGTCTTCTGGCTCCATGTTCCCCACGGTAAAATATTGACTTTGGCTTTTGTCCCGTCCAATTACGAGAATATTGATTTTCTGCCTTTCTGGAACCAAAAATAGAAGAAAACAGGCAACTGGCACTGTGGCACCTTGTTAATAGGTTAGTACCAGAAAACATATAAAAACACCTCAAAGTGTAGACAAATCAAAGCAAAGTAGATACTAAACAAGCATGGAACATCAAAAATTATAGATACGTTTCCGACGTATCACAAATTCAAAGGCGCAGGAGGATGCGACTCGTCAAATCTCGGCTCTCAACGACAAGATCTTGGCTACTCTCGAGAGTTTGGAGCACTACATGCGGTCACCATCACCGGACAAGGATGATCCAGATCTCGAGGATATGTGTCTTGCGGGTAAGACTACGCTTCAACCCACCACAGTTATCTGGTCAGGCGATGCTCTAGGTACGTAGGTGTCCACTCATGAACCACGGAGGACGGGAGGCGTTGGTGGTGCTGTGGTTGGGGGCGCAAGCGGCGGTAGAACTGGCGGAGCTGGTGGTAGTGTGCTCGGAGGCACTAGAGGCGATGGATTTGGGGGCGCTGGTGGCGGAAGACATGGGCATCAGGACGAGGCTTCCCTGAAACATCATCTAAAGATGTCATTCTCATGGTTTGATGGAGATTAACCAAATATTTGGAAGGACAAATGCTTGTACTATTTCCATATGTTCAATGTCCATCCAGCTCAGTGGCTTGTGTCTGCGGCATTGCACATGGATGTCAACGCCGCACTTTGGCTGAAAGACTATCATCTCCGTCATGAAATCAACACTTGGCCCGATCTCATGGCTGCAGTTACAGATAAGTTTGGATCATATGACCACCGCAAACACCTAAAACAGTTACTAGCTCTCAAACGGTGGGGTTCCGTCACTGAATATCACCTCAAATTCAAGGAATTGTCTTATCTTGTGTCTATTCAGAATCCCAATTATGATGAACACTTCTTTGTCACACAAATCATTCATGGTCTGAAGTCTGACATTCGTGTGGTAGTAAAAGTTCTGGTCCTGCAACTCTCTTAGAACTGATTCAAGAAGAAGTGTTTTCTTACACAAAACCATGGACATCCAAACAAGCCACCTACATGAAAGTTGAAGTTGTAGTCCCTCGCCCTGAAGTAAACAAACCATCTCTGAAACTCAGTGGAGGTGATATTTGGCGTGACAGGCAACTTTGTGATTACCAGAGAGCCAACGGGCTCCGTTTCAAGTGTCGAGACAAGTTTGATCCTACACACCAATGTGGCAAGAATCCAGGCGCAAAAGTTCATGTTGTTCAGCTAGAAGAACATGTTGAGATTCTGTGAGAAGAGGTGCAGAACATGATCGAAATGCAGGATATCGCACAAGCAAAGCAACTGAGTCTGTCAATTCATGCTATGGACGATACTAAAGGGTGTGAGACACTTAAGATGTGGGAAATGATTGGCAATCAAGTTCTGGTCATCTTAGTGGACTCAGGAAGTAGCCATAGCTTGGTGAATGCAAATCAAGTTCTGGTCAATCCTATTAACTTTTATATCATCATGTTACATGTTTTTTTTTTGAAATTGCAAACAATTATTTAAGTAAGCAACAATGAATAAGTAAAAATATTATTGAATTCAAATAAAAATATAATGAGTTTATTTTTTTCTATTTAATATGGAATAATTAATATCTTTAAATCTGTAAATTAGAATTCAACAAATAATAAGTCTAAATTGATAAAAAAAAATAAGAGGAATCCAAATATGATATCGATATCAACTTACACAAACTATCCCATGATTCTTACTATAATTTCATTTGCCCGTTTAAAACGACATGCATAAAGATTCTTAGATCGGGGCAGAGACTCGCTAAACTTGAAGTGGATCTCTGATGAAATAGCATGTTGTGAACATAAAATCATATCATGTACCTATAGTTCATATCTGACCCACTTCCAACGATTCGGAAAGAATTTATCTTTTTTACCAGGGATAGACGGGAAGGTTTGAGATCCACATGTTAGGAAATTGTCCATATAAGGTGGTCTAGTATTTTTGAAAAATATGGTGGTAGTATTTTAAATTAGCCATTTGATGGTTGCTTCACAAAATCGCCTATTTTTTGCACTCGAAAAATGGAAAATGGCTTTTTGATGCGACGAAAAGGAAAATTTCTACTGCAACATTGTTAACCATCCCATGATGCACATGTATGCACAATATGGACACATTATCACAAAATATGCCTTTATTATAGCCATATAATTGGTTATTTGACCCGAAAGCCAGAAAACCTCGAATGACATGGGTCATTTTGTGAAGGTTTTTTTGAGACATAATCAATATACCAAGTTTGATACTTTTCTTCTAACTATGTCACATAATATGACACCACGTGAAGGTTTTGCATTGTTTGGATCATTTTTGTATTTCTTATGCCTGTTTTAAACTATCGTCAAACTTTGCGAACAACGGGCATGGAGATTCTTAGCTCGGGACTGAGACTCGCTAAAATTGAAGTGGATCTCCGATGAAATATCATATTGTGAACCTAAAAATGATTTTTTTAAAATCATGAGCATCAGATCATGTACCTGTAGTTCATATCTGACCCACTTCCTGCCGATTCGGTAGGAATTTTTCTTTTTCACCAGGGATAGATAGAAAAGTTTGAGATCCACCTGTTAGGACATTGTCCATGTAAGGTGGTCTAGTATTTTTTTAAAATATGGTGGTAGCATTTTGAATTAGCCATTTGATGGTTGCTTAAAAAACCGCACGTTTTTTGCAGTCGGAAAATGGAAAATAGCTTCTTGGTGCGACGAAAATGAAAACTTCCTTCTGAAATATTGTTCTCCATCCCATGATGCATATGTATGCATAATATAGACATATTATCATAAACTATGCCTTTATTCTAGCCATAATATTGGTTATTTGACCGAAAACCAAGAAACCTTGAATAAGATTGGTCATTTTGTCAAGGTTTTTTTGAGACATAATCAATATATCAAGTTTGATATTTTTTGTTCTAACTATGTCACATAATTTGACACCACGTGAAGGTTCCACATTGTTTAGATCTTTTTTAATTTCTTATGTCCGTTGAGTGTAGATAGATAGATCTTATTTTTCTGCAAATTTTGATATATTATTTGTATTTTTATGAATTAGACTAATTTAGTTATGATTTTTCAAAAATTAACAACGTAAAAGGAAAAATAGCTATGGCTAAAATTAAATGGAAAAAAATCTAGAGGCCTACGCCAACGGGCCAGCCGTTGGCATAGACCAAACAATTTCTCCTAGAAAGCTACACCGATGGCCAGGCCGTCGGCATAGCCTGGGCTTCCTAACGCCGTTCTCGTCGCCGTGCCGGAAATGGGGCTACGCCGAGGGCTGGAGGTACGCCGTCGGCAATGTGTTCTCTCCTACGCCAACGGTTGTTCTTCACCGAGGGCTACCCTCGGCACCTTCCTCTACGCCGACGGCCTTGCCTATGCCGACGACCGGGCTGGGCGGCTGGCCGGGGGGGCGCTACGCCGATGGCCCTGGCATTTGGCCGTTGGCATCTTCCATTTCTCCTGTAGTGCGCCTTGCCGACACTTAGGTCTTCTCTTGCCACTGAGCCCGGCCGGCTACCGTCTATGGCGATGGAGGTTGTTCCCTCCCACGGGGTTGCGGTACAGCCGCTTCTTGCCTACGGTTATTTTCTTTTGGTCCAATCGGCCTTGCAGTGTTTGCCTCGGGGAGACGGCGATGGTTTCCTCAAGACCATGGTGGTGCATGTTGGTGGGTGGCAATCTTGGTGGAGCGCTTCGGTCTTTCAGGGTCGTGGGTTCTAGGGGTCGGGAGAAATCCCTGTCGACATTGCCGGCACCGTCACGGTGATGCCTGCGGGCGCCACCTTCCTAGTGCAGGGCGTTGGGTGGACTCCCCTCCACTTCCCCGTGTATCGGGAGAAATCCTAGGACCATTCCGGGAAGCAGCGTTGTCTCACCCCTTCTTGAAGGTGCTTCTTGGTACATGGTGACTCGAAGGCATAGGAGTGTGGTGGGATACTCTAGAGGGCACAGCGGTTATAAGACACCAGCGCTTCTTGATGACCCACAAGTATAGGGGTGTATCGTAGTACTTTCGATAAATAGGAATGTCGATCCCAACGAGGAACAGAAGGTGTTGACTAGTGGTATGGAGCAGGAAATCTCTGTAAATACTTAGAAAACGTATTTTTAGGGGTTTTCTGATAAAACCAAGAAATAAAGTGCAACTAATAAATACAACGAAGAATTGCAGCAAGTGGTCCAATCCTTTCTTAGTAAAGGACAAGCCGGTGGAAATACTTATAAGGACCAAACGTTCTCGAGGACACATGGGAATTATGTCAAGTGCTTTCGCTTCAAATAGCTGAGTAGTCTTCTTTGGTGTTGATGGCGATGATCTCCCCTCTTCGAGAAGGAATTTCCCCGGTAGAAATCTGTCTACTGGAGAGATCACTCTCTCTCGGTGTTTTCCGCCCCGCAGAGGCGGCAGAATCTTTCTGTGGCTGCTCCCCGTGTTGTAGGGTTTCGAGGAGAAGATATAGGCGAGAGGGCGGAGCCAGAGGTGGGCCACACCCCCTATAGGCGCGGCCTAGGGGTGGCCCGCGCCTAGGGGGTGTGGGCCCCCTATGGCCCATCTCCGCCTCCCCTTCTGGCTTTCTTCATCTTCTGGGAAAATATGATTTTCCATAATTTTTCTGGTATTTTTCTGATTTTCGCGAAATTGCATCAAAACACCTCCTTTTCCATCAGAGTCCTGACTCCGGCAGTTCATCCTCAAAGAATCATCCAACATGCAAAAACAGATGAAAAGACATAAGTAACACCTCTTAATAAGAAATATATCAATAAATAGAGGCAAATTATGATATATAATGGTGATGCAAATTGGACGTATCAACTCCCCCCAAGCTTAGACCTTCGCTTGTCCCCAAGAGAAAACTGATCTCAGTAAACATGCCCACATGTTTATGAAGTGAAGTGTCGATAAAATAATACGAACAAGAAGCATCACACTTACCATTACACAACTCATAGAAGAAAACAACTCACCATTATATAACTTAGCTTGCAACAAGTATATGAGTCACAATAGAGATGCATAAAGATAAATCATAATTGGAATTGGAAAACTTTATTCTTGGTTAGAGAACAAATGGCAAACAGTTTCACAAAAGCTTTTGTAGAAGTCTTCACAACAAGAGTACTCTTTGCTCAAACATAAAAGATTTTTCACAATGATGGCCTTTAAAGTAATACTCAATAGATAAGAGTCTTGTGCAAACAAGGAAGATAAAGACTATGATTGAATAAATCATCATATGAATGCTTGAAACACAACAACTCAAATGCTTGCTGGAGATAGAGAGGAAAAAAGTTTACTGACTCAACTTAGAAATAGAAGAAAGGCCCTTCATAGAGGGAAGCAGGGATTTCAAGTTCATAAAGAGCTTCCAAAAGATTATGGTACTTACTAGCTTTGACCATCATTTCTCCTATCATAAGCATCTTGAGGTGATTAAGGTTAAAGTGAACAAGGATGGAGTATATGCTTGACAAAATATAAGCCGGCAATCTCATGTCCCTTGAGTACGAGGGCCGCTCCCCATGCTACTCAACTTTAGTTACCGGTAAGTTCTTGTCATTGTAAGTACATGTGTATCATAAAGAACCGCCAATGGGGTACCCCTTGCACATGATACATGAGCTATCCCATAATCAAAATGACAAGGCAAGCAGACAATAAGCATCTCAGCGATCTTTTTATTTGTTATTTGCATAGGTTTTTATTGAGTATGCTTCATAGATTGCTCACTATGGTTATGCTACAAGTTTCCACCATCATTAGGCATGGCTTAGGCTAGCGGCCCAGGTGTTTCCCTAACACACATACATAACTCCATGGACTTACAAGCTCCCCTTTTATTTCACACCGACGACATCCGCAAACAAAAGAGCATGATATCAATTGGATATGTATCCTTAAGTGTTGAAAGCGTTCCCCATGACAACACGGTTCTGCTAATCCCAACGTATAGATGCAAGCATATACAACTTCGATGACAGAGTGGTTCAAGTTTATTAGGGGCAAGAAAATAAGGTGTGCCATCAAGTTCGTGAGAGCTTTACTAACTAGTTTTCACATAACAAAATAATTTTTAATTCAAAAGATAGATGAAGCTTGAGAATTTGCTGGGAATAGCAATAATGCTAATAGGTAGATATGGTGGACACAAATGGCACAAGTTTGATTCAAAGGGGTTGGATGCATGAGAAGTATGCCTTCTCAAAACAGGTTTTTGGCTAGCAAGACTGGGTAGCAAGCAAAAGAGTTGAAGGAAACAAGCAAACCTACAAGTAATAAAGCCAAACATGCAATCTTCCTTGAAGACACAAAATATCTTAAATAAAGAATACTAAGCTTATGAGCCAATCAAGAAAGAAAATAAATGATACAAAATACCTGTAAGCTTTTTCACTTTTCCTTTCAAACCTCAAAAAGTGTTGCTGCTGACCAGAGCTCGGTTTACCAAAACCAATTTAGATCTACTTGATGCTCCCAAACTGATACCAATACTAATCAACAAGATCAATCATATAATAGATATTGCAAACTAAAATAAGAAGTGCAAAAAATAAAAGGTGAAACTTCTCATTAATATTCCATAAAGGCGCTCACACCAAGGGATACATAGATAACCAACTAAAAGAGAGATACTTCCACATGCAAACCAACCTATAAGATAACTTCTCTACCAAAGATATAGATCTACTAAAAAGGTAAAAGATAAAAGATAATGATGTGATACCGCGGCACTCCCCCAAGCTTGGAACAAGCCAAGGGGATTGCCAAACCTGATGATGCATTACTCCTTCAGTGATGGTGGTGTTATCTTGTCATCATCGGACTTCCAAGGCAAAGGTTCTCCATCCAAAAAGGATGTCTTGGTTTCCACAATCCTGAAACTAGCAGCAGAGCTTATGCGATTAAATCTAGCCTCATACTCACAGTTTTGATTTTGTATGTCGTAGATCTGTGCTTGTAATTGGTTGGTGGCCTGATAGAGTGACATGATTTCATCCCGGAGCTCAGTAACCTCCTCCTTGTGCTTGGTGATGAGTTCTGAACTTATCTTATGGATGTTATCCACTTTGCATTCTGCCATCTTCTTGTACCTGAAAACTTCCTGCTCCAATGCTTCCATCCTGTCTTCAAGACTGCCTTCTCCTTTAGGGCCTTGAACTTCTTTCATCTGCACCTTCCCATCCTTGAGAATCAACTCCTTGGGATGAATTTTCAACTCATACATGTACGGGTTGATAGCATCCGCGGAGGAGTCCTCCATGGGTGATCCAGAGGAAGATATTGTGGCTCCAAACTGAGATTCTGCCTGACAGAAACAGATCGAAACAAAAACAAGATGCACGAACCTCGGGGTATCGGGAGGTTATATATTACGAAGTTTCAATGCATAAGGAATGTACTGGTGCGAAAACGAGGCGGAGACGGAGCTCAGGGGGCTCACACCCCTCTAGGAGCGGCCAGCTGGGGCCCGCGCCTAGGGTGGGTGTGGCCACCCTGGCCTCCGTTTCCTCCTCTGTTTCGTTTCGTAACCTTCCGTATGCAATAAAAACATCAAAAATATAAAAAGATAAGGTTTTCAGGAAACTTATGTTTTCAACACTTTTACCTCTTCAAAGACGGACTCTGCAGATTCCGGTGTTTGGTTTCTGATAAATTCTTCTGGAGTCACCATTTGAATAATATCAACATCTTTGTTATAAGAATCTCTAGAAATATAATGTTTTAGTCTTTGACCATTCACGACCTGTGTTGTGTCATCCTTCAAAGAAGATATTTTGATAGCACCTGAACGATATACTTCCTTAATAACAAAAGGACCTTCCCATTTTGAGAGTAGTTTCCCTGCAAAAAATCTAAGACGATAACTATACAAAAGAACTTTCTCACCAACATGAAACTCCCTTTTGCTAATTCTCCTATCATGCCATCTTTTTACTTTTTCCTTAAAGAGTCTAGCATTTTCATAAGCTTCACTTCTCTACTCATCTAAGGAACTCTAGTCAAGCAATCTTTTCTCACCAGCAAGTTTAAAATCTCTATTCAATTCTTTCAGTGCCCAATAAGCTTTGTGTTCTAATTCTAAAGGCAAGTGACAAGCTTTCCCATAGACCATTTTATAAGGATACATATCCATAGGATTTTTATAAGCAGTTCTATAAGCTCATAAAGTGTGATTCAACTTTTTAGCCCAATTTTTCCTAGATCTATTAATAGTCTTTTACAAGATAGATTTAATTTCCCTATTGGAAAGTTCTACTTGCCCACTGGTTTGGGGGTGATAAGCTGAAGCAATTCTATGTTTAACATCATATTTAGCGAGAGTTTTCCTAAAACCACCTGTTAGGAAATTGTCCATGTAAGGTGGTATAGTATTTTTGAAAAATATGATGGTAGCATTTTAAATTAGCCATTTGATGGTTGCTTCACAATACCGCTCATTTTTTGCACTCGGAAAATGGGAAATGGCTTTTGGTACGACGAAAAGGAAAACTTCCTACTGCAACATTGTTCTCCATCCCATGATGCACATGTATGCATAATATGGACACATTATCACAAAATATGCCTTTATTATAGCCATATAATTGGTTATTTGACCTGAAAGCCAGAAAACCTCGAATGAGATAGGTCATTTTATGAAGGTTTTTTGAGACATAATCAATATACTAAGTTTTATATTTTTCTTCTAACTATGTCACATAATATGACACCACGCGAAGGTTTCGCATTGTTTGGATCATTTTTGAATTTCTTATGCCTGTTTTAAACTATCGTCAAACTTTGTCGAACAACGGGCATGAAGATTCTTATCTCGGGACTAAGACTTGGTAAAATTGAAATGGATCTCTGATGAATATCATATTGTAAACCTAAAAATGATTTTTAAAAAAATCATGAGCATCAGATCATGTACCTGTAGTTCATATCTGACCCACTTCCTGCCGATTCGGTAGGAATTTTTCTTTTTCACCAGGGATAGACGAAAAGGTTTGAGATCCCCTATTAGGACATTGTCCATATAAGGTGGGCTAGTATTTTCTAAAAATATGGTGATAGCATTTTGAATTAGTCATTTGATGGCTTTAAAAAACCGTCCGTTTTTTGCACTTGGAAAATGGAAAATAACTTTTTGGTACGACAAAAAAAAACTTCCTTCTAAAACATTGTTCTTCATCCCATGATGCACATGTATGCATAATATGGACATATTGTCATAAACTATGCCTTTATTCTAGCCATAACATTGGTTATTTGACCCGAAAGTCAGAAAACCTCGAATAAGATAGGTCATTTTGTCAAGGTTTTTTGAAACATAATTAATATATCAAGTTTGATATTTTTTCTTTTAACTATGTCACATAATTTGACATCACGTGAAGGTTCCACATTGTTTGGATCGTTTTTTAAGTTCTTATGTCCGTTGAGTGTAGATAGATTGATCTTGTTTTTCTGCAAATTTTGATATATTATTTGTATTTTTTATGAATTAGACTGATTTAGTTATAATTTTTTAAAAATTAACTAGGTAAAAGAAAAAATAGCTATGGCTAAAATTAAATGGAAAAAAAAATCTAGAGCGCCAACGGACCAGCCGTTGGTACAGACCAACCAATTTCTCCCAAAAAGCTACACTAATGGCCAGGCTATCGGCACAGCCTGGGCTTCCTAACGCCGTTCTCATCGCCATGCCGGAACTGGGGCTACGCGGAGGGCTGGAGGTACGCCGAGGGCCACCGTCGGCAATGTCTTCTCTCCTACGCTAACGGCCGTGCTTCGCCGAGGACTACCCTCGGCACCTTCCTCTATGCCGACGGCCTTTCCTACACCGACGACCGGGCTGGGCGGCTGGCCAGGGGAGGCCGCTACGCCCATGGCCTCGACATTTGGCCGTCGGCGTTTTCCATTTCTCCTGTAGTGCGCCTTGCCGATACTTAGGTCATAAGGGCAGGGGCAATGTCAACCACTCTAGCGCCATGCAGCCAACGGTCTTCCAGAATTTCATCCTCTCCCCACTACCGATGGTGAAGCAGGTGGCCACCTCGAAGATAGCTCGAGCTAGCGGTGGAATCTTGAGGTTGAATTCTGCCCAAGGCCTCGTCGGGTCCGCGTTCAGAAGGCAGAGGTTTGGTATGCCCAAGCCTCCATATATCTTGGGCATATCCATCATGTCCCATGCCACCAGGCAATGACCGCCGTTGATCTCCTGACGTCCCTTCCATAAGAAGGCCCTACAGATCTTTAGAAGGGATTCCAAGTTCTTCGGCAGAATGTCGAGCGACATCATAGCATGGAGTGGGATAGCAGAGAGGGTGGTCCATACGAGGGTCACCCTGCCGCCACAGTTCATCAGCTTGGCGCACAACAGCTGCAGTCGGTTAGCTGCGCTATCCACCAACGACTGTAATTGAGCAGCGGTTGACTGGCGGAGGCTCAACTTTTCTCAGTCTCGGTTTTCTTTTACCAATGAAATGACACATCGATCATAATTAAATTGGAGCTGTCAAATGACCGACATAGTGAAGCTTTTTTTAATTCAGTAACCAGGCAATACGAAATAGGGGTAAACAAGAAAGGAAGCACAATGAACAATGAACAATGGAGTTCCAATAATTAAAGAACCTGTAGGCTTCCGGATTTGTTTTAGAGATATCTTTTATGAAAAAATATTTTAAAACAAAAGTTACACAATATAATACAAATCCAATGGAAAAATCAATACAACATTAGGGAAGGAAAACCAAGGAAATAGCAAAGGGGAATCCAAATTACAAGCACACGAGAAACTACGGGTTTAATGTGTTAACCTCAAACATAGAAAGATTTGCCATGAAACTGATCTAGTTAGTTCAAGACACGGCAGTCCCTCCTGATCTCGCCGTTGGCACTTGTCTTGATTTCAATAGCACCCATCTTCACCATCGCCGCCATGAACTTGTCCTCCCACTGCTTTGCATTCTTGGCGAAGGCAGACACCGCGTCGCTTGTGTCTGTGGCCGTCAAGAGCGTGGCGTCAGACGCGAATAGCACCTCATGGCGGAGGATGTTCTTGTAGTACTGGTTGTCCAGCATGTCAGGGGTCTGGATGTCCTGTACCACCGTGTTGTCGTTGCCAGAACTGGACTTGCACTCCTCCTGAAGTTTGCTTTTTAGAGTGGGGTCCATGTCGGAGGAGTTGGAGGTGAGGCGGTCGGAGAAGGATGAGCAGTGGGAGATGCCGATGGTGTGCGCGCCGGAGAGGGTAACCATGTCGTCGGTGTTTAGGCCCTTGGAGGCGAAGTTGGCCTTGAGCTGAGCCACCGTGGCGAAGGGAGGGGGAAGGTTGGGGAGCGTCTCGTTTATGAGGGACACACGTCCGTCGTAGCGGCCGGCGGGCATGGCGAAGAAAACCTTCTTGTTGCTGAGAAAGTAGGTGGCGTCGCGCCCGGCGAAGGCCAGAATGTCGGCGCACGACACGATGGTACCGCACTCCTCCTCAATCTTGGCCTTTGCAGCGTTGATCACCTCGAAGCCGCGCAGGCTCAGGTTCGGGATGCCAAACTTCTCTGTCGCGCTGTTAGGGTCAGCCGTCTCCAGTAACACGGAGGCGTCGCAACCCTAAAGGCAAACGAAACCATCATGATTTCATAGGTACACACACACACACACATACACACAAACGAAACCCATATTTTGCAACTGGTGGTGTATTATTGGGACGGTGAAATGTTGTCTTACCCTGATGAAGCAGTCATGGAAGAACATACGGATGAGCCCCGCCATGATGCCCTTGCTGGCGTCACGCACGGTTTCTCTAACGATTTCTTCCGCACGGTAGCATGTCTTCTGGTAGTAACCAACCGCGAGCCCTGGAGCAGGTGAGCTCGGAGTAGGCGGGGGAGGGCTAGGCGTGCTCGGGGTGTATGGTGGTGGTGGACTAGACGGTGTGATCGGGCTGGGCGGAGAAGGGCTAGGTGTTCCCGGGGTGTACGGTGGTGGTGGACTAGACGGTGTAATCGGGGCGGGCGGCGGAGGGCTAGGTGTGCCAGGGATGTACGGTGAAGGACTAGGGGTGGCTGGCGGCGGAGAGCTAGGTGTATTAGGAGCATATGGCGGAGGACTAGGCGACGGCATGGGGTTGGGATACCCATAGCCTGCCTGGCACGGGCGAGCCACGCAGGCAGCCAGTGCGAAGATCGTCAGGACGGCGATGAGCTTTGCCATTGTCGCTAATTGGTAGCTCCCTTGCTCGGGCTGATATCGGTGGTATGTCTCGTGAGCTTTGGGTGATTACAAGCCGCTGCTATGCTGCCTATTTATAGCTAAAGCTACCATGCTCCAAGACAAGGTGAGGGAGCGAAAGAGAGAGGACGCTCGCATGTACTCTGAAGAACAATCGTGCATGCAAGGAAGTCCATTATTGTTGCATGAAATTCTTTTCTTGCTGAGCAGAACCGCGTTGGGAACTGAACATGCGGAGCATAATCTATCAATGCATGGATTGCGGTCATGTCGTTGAAGATCAAGCCGTACGTTAATTAAACAGCTGCGTTAACCTGTTGTTGGTGGGCACACTGACTTTTTTTTGTATAATCGACATATATGTTTTGCTTTATTTTTTCAGCTCGAACACATCTTGCATTTCAATTATTCCTGCTGTTGGCGGAGTAGCTAGACTTGAACACGGTTAATTACATTGCTAGGGAGGTTGTCAACCACAATGTATTGTTGACGTGAACCTCCCAACTACTAAGGCCAGACAGCACATGCACCGGTTAGTTACATGCACGATACTCGATGAAACTCATCTTTTATATGTGAATAGTTAGACCCCACTGCCGGATTTCTCTGCAATTCTGTGCGCATGTACATCCCTCCTCATGATTTGTTTTTTCCCGTCTGTAACTGAAAGCTTAAAGCCATCAATTCTCTTATTATTCTCTTCGGTTACCCTGTAACCAATCTCAGCTTACATCCATCGCTCCACCTAAGGTCCGATCTTGAGATCATTCACTGCTGCTGCTGCTGAGTGACTTTGATCGGGTTTGTATATATCTGTCAACATGTTGGATGATGCGTAAGATAAGGTGTATATTGGCTTTCTTTCAAATCTGAATCTCTTTCTCCTGGGGATTTTGATTCGGTTTATGGCTCATGGCAGATTGATTTTATCAATGGTACGGTAACCTACAATTCATTCCTCCACTACGGGAAAAACTACTAAGGCACCGATGGTAAATGTCGGGGCCATCGGCGTAGCTGTCTTTTTTGGCCAGCCGACCAGCCCGGCCGTCGGCGTAGGGACGGCCATCGGTGTAGATAACGGTGCCGAGGGTAGCCCTCGGCGTAGCGTCGCCGTCGCGTAGTAGCGAGGGTTGTCTCGACAGTGGCCCTCGGCGTAGATATAGCCCTCGGCGTAGCCCCAATTCAGATACGGCGACGGAAACGGTGTTAGTCAGTCAGGCTATACCGACGGTCTGGCCGTCGGCACAGCTCTTTGGAAAATTTTGTTTGGTCTGTGCCTCCAGATTTTTCTCCTTTTATCCCATTATTTTTTGAAAAATCATAACTAAATCTGTCTAATTCAGAAAAATACAAATAATATAACAAAATTTGCAGAAAAATAAGATCTATCTATCTACACTTAAATATTACACATTTATAAACAAAAATTAAGTGAAATATAAAACATTATATATAATTTAAAACGGGTATTATAAATTTAAAAACGATTCAAACAATGCGAAACCTTCGCGTGATGTCATATTATGTGACATAGTTAGAAGGAAAAATATCAAATTTGGTATAATGATTATGTCTCCAAAAAACCTTCACAAAATGACCTATCTCGTTCGAGGTTTCTTGGCTTTCTGGTCAAATGACCAACGTTATGGCTAGAATGAAGGCATAGTTTATGATAATGTGTCCATATTGTGTATAAGTGTGCATCATGGGATGGCGAACAATGTTTTAGGAGAAAGTTTTCCTTTTCGTCGCACCAAAAAGCCGTTTTCCATTTTTCGAGTGCAAAAAACGGACGGTTTTGTGAAGCAATCACAAAATGGCTAATTCAAAATGCTACCGTCACATTTTTTAAAATACTAGAGCACTTTACATGGATAATATCATAACAGAGGGATCTCAAATATTTTCATCTATCCCTGGTGAAAGAGACAAATTCCTGCCGAATAGGTAGGAAGTGAGTCAGATATGAACTACACGTACATGATCGGATGCTCATGATTTTTTACAAAACTTATTTTTAGGTTGAAAATATGTTGTTTCATCATAGATCCACTTCAAGTTTAGCGAGTCTCAGCCCCGAGCTAAGAATCTTTACGCCCGCCCTTCGACAATGTTTAACGATGGTTTAAAACGGGCATTATAAATTAAAAAACGATCCAAACAATGCGAAATCTTCGCGTGGTGTCATATTATATGACATAGTTAGAATGAAAAATATAAAACTTTCTATATTGATTATGTCTCAAAAAACCTTCACAAAATGACCTATCTCATTCGAGGTTTCTTGGCTTTCGGATCAAATGACCAATGTTATGCCTAGAATGAAGGCATAGTTTGTCATAATGTGTCCATATTATGCATAAGTGTGCATCATGAGATGGCGAACAATGTTTCAGGAAGATGTTTTCCTTTTCATCGCATCAAAAATCCGTTTTCCATTTTCCAAGTGCAAAAAACGGATGGTTTTATGAAGCAACCACCAAATGGCTAATTCAAAATGCTACCGTCACATTTTTCAAAAATAATAGACCACCTTACTGTAGGGTTTCATAGCATGGAAAACAAAAAATTTCTATCGCATACAAACAAACAAGACAAGATCTATCTACTAGATTGTAGCAACGAGTCGATGGAATAACTCACCCTCGAAGATTCCAAAGTGTTTAACGAGAGCGGATTCTCGTGGGTGATGTAGTCGTACTCTTCCCGATCTCAAGATCGTGTAGACGATCCTTCCGGCGCTGCGTTCCGGCAGCGCTCCCGTAGTCGGTCACATGTTCGGTACTCGACGAAGACCTTCCTCTTCCTTGTTCCAGCAGGCAGCGGAGGTTGTAGCACTCTTCTCGTGATTCCGGCAGCACAACGGCGTGGTACCGGAAGTAGAGGGGAGATCTCGCAGGGTTTCGTCTTAAGCCGAAGCGAGTATGGTGGACTATTAGAGAGCTCCTCGGCGATCTAGGGTTTAGACACACCAAGGAGGAGGTTCTAGGGCCGGCAGCGGCAACAGGAGGTGGCGGCGCCGGGCTAGGGTTTTGAGGTGGAAAACTTGTGTGCTAGGAGGGGCAGCCCTGCCCCTCCCTTTATAGGTGGGAGGCGCCGACCAAGGGGAGGGAGTACCTCCCCAACTCGGATCCCTAGTGGGCCGGCGGTGGAGGAAGAACTCCTCCCCAACTCGGTTTCCCACTTCCCCTCCACTTCCCAAAATAGTCGTTTGACTTTTCAAATTGGCGTTTGACTTTTCAAACTAGGATTTGACTAAACCCTTTATTTTGTTCAGCGATGACACTTAGTATATAATGCAATCATTCCAAGTTGGTATGACACATTCATGTACCCTTCCCCTTCGGAGTGCCGGACATTCCGGAACCTTCTAGAACATTCCCGATGAAAACACCGGAACCATTCTCCAACCTCGAAATAGGACTTTCCTTATATGAATCTTATTCTTCGGACCATTCCGGATCTCCTCGTGATATCCCGGATCCCATCCAAGACTCCGAACAATATTCGGTCTCTTACTCATCATTCCATAACTACTCAAACAACGTCGAATCCTTAAGTGTGTCTCCCTACGGTTCGTGAATTATGCGGACATGATCGAGACACTTCTCCGAACAATAACCAATAGAGGAATCTGGAAATTCATATGGCTCCCACATATTTCTACGATTACTTTGCGATCGAATGAACCACTTACATACGATACCAATTTCCCTTTGTCTCACGATAGTTTACTCATCCGAGGTTATGATCGTCGGTATCTCTGAATACCTAGTTCAACCTCGTTACTGATAAGTACTCTTTTCTCGTTCCCGTGATATGTGATCACTTGTGAGCCAGTCACATGCTTGCAAGCTAATTGGATGATATTCCACCGAGAGGGCCCAGAGTATATCTATCCGTCATATGGATGGACAAATCCCACTCTTGATCCATGTGTCTCAACCAATACTTTCCGAACACTCAATGCCACCTTTATCGCCACCCAGTTATGGTGTGGTGTTTGATGTCATCAAAGCATCCTTCCGGTGAAGGTGATATGCATGATCTCATGGTCGAAGGAATTAGGTTACTATGTATCAGAAAGCATATAGCAATTGAGCTATTAAAATGACTTAATCTTTATGCTACGCTTATCTATAGGAGTATGTCCACCATATAATTCTCCTAACAATATGATCTTGTTGTTAATAACATCTCAATGTTCATGATAGGGAAACCACAATCATTTATTAACCAACAAGCTAGTATTATATAGAGGCTTTAATAGGGACTTCAATTTAAGTTTACAAATCACACAAGTATTAATATTTCCTTGTTAATACTTTTATAACATGAATGTAAACATTTATCATAAACACAAAGATATAATAATAACTACATTTATTATTGCCTCTAGGGCATATCTCCAACACTTACATGGATAATGTCATAACAAGGGGATCTTAAACATTTCTGTCTATCCCTGGTGAAAAAGACAAATTCCTGCCGAATCGGTAGTAAGTGGGTCAGATATGAACTACAGGTACATGATCGGATGCTCATGATTTTTTACAAAAATCATTTTTAGGTTCAAAATATATTGTTTCATCATAGATCCACGTCAAGTTTAGCGAGTCTCAGCCCCGAGCTAAGAATCTTTATGTCCGCCCTTCGACAAAGTTTAACGATGCTTTAAAACGGGCATTATAAATTCAAAAACGATGCAAAACATTCGCGTGGTGTCATATTATGTGACATAGTTAGAAGAAAAATATCAAACTTGGTATATTGATTATGCCTCAAAAGAACATTCACAAAATGACCTATCTCGTTCGAGATTTCTTGGCTTTCAGATCAAGTAACCAATGTTATGGCTAGAATGAAGACATATTTTGTGATAATGTGTCCATATTGTGCATAAGTGTGCATCATGGGATGGCGAACAATGTTACAGGAGGAAGTTTTCCTTTTCTTCGCACCAAAAAGCCGTTTCCATTTTCTGAGTGCAAAAAACGGACAGTTTTGTGAAGCAACCACCAAATGGCTAATTAAAAATGCTACTGTCACATTTTTCAAAAATACTAGACCACCTTACATGGATAATGTCATAACAGAGGGATCTCAAACATTTCCGTCTATCCCTGATGAAAAAGACAAATTCCTGCTGAATCAGTAGGAAGTGGGTAAGATATAAACTACAGGTACATGATCGGATGCTCATGATTTTTTACAAAAATCATCTTTAAGTTTAAAATATGTTGTTTTATCATAGATCCACTTCAAGTTTAGCGAGTCTTAGCCCCGAGCTAAGAATCTTCATGCCCTCCCTTCGACAAAGTTTAACGATGGTTTAAAACGGACATTATAAATTCAAACGATCCAAACAATGCGAAACCTTCGCGTGGTGTCATATTATGTGACATAGCTAGAAGGAAAAATATCAAACTTGGTATGTTAATTATGTCTCAAAAAAACCTTCACAAAATGACCTATCTCGTTCGAGGTTTCTTGCCTTTCGGGTCAAACGACCAACGTTATGGCTAGAATGAAGGCATAGTTTATGATAATGTGTTCATATTATGCATAAGTGTGCATCATGGGATGGCGAACAATGTTTCAGGAGGAAGTTTTCCTTTTCGTCGCACCAAAAAGCCGTTTTCTATTTTCCGAGTGCAAAAAATGGACGGTTTTGTGAAGCAACCACCAAATGGCTAATTCGAAATGCTACCGTCACATTTTTCAAAAATAATAAACCACCTTACATGGATAATATCCTAACATGGGGATCTCAAACATTTCCATCTATCCCTGGTGAAAAAGACAAATTCCTGCCGAATCGGTAGGAAGTGGGTCAGATATGAACTACAGATACACGGATGCTCATGATTTTTTACAAAAATCATTTTTAGGTTCAAAATATGTTGTTTCATCATAGATCTACTTCAAGTTTAGCGAGTCTTAGCCCCGAGCTAAGAATCTTTATGCCCGCCCTTCGATAAATTTTACTGATGGTTTAAAACGGGCATTATAAATTCAAAAACGATCCAAACAACGCGAAACCTTCGCGTGGTGTCATATTATGTGACATAGTTATAAGGAAAAATATCAAACTAGCTATATTGATTATGTCTCAAAAAACCTTCACAAAATGACCTATCTCGTTCGAGGTTTCTTGGCTTTTGGGTCAAATGACCAATGTTATGGCTAGAATGAAGTCATAGTTTGTGATAATGTGTCCATATTGTGCATAGGTGTGCATCATGGGATGGCGAACAATGTTTCAGGAGGAAGTTTTCCTTTTCGTCACACCAAAAAGCCGTTTTCCGTTTTCTGAGTGCAAAAAACGGAAGGTTTTGTGAAGCAACCACCAAATGGCTAATTCAAAATGCTACCGTCACATTTTTCAAAAATACTAGACCACCTTACATGGATAATGTCATAACAGGAATCTTAAACATTTCTGTCTATCCCTAGTGAAAAAGACAAATTCCTGCCGAATCGGTAGGAAGTGGGTCAGATTTGAACTACAGGTACATGATCGGATGCACGTGATTTTTTACAAAAATCATTTTTAGGTTCAAAATATGTTGTTTCATCATAGATTCACTTCAAGTTTAGCGAGTCTCATCCCCGAGCTAAGAATCTTTATGCCCGCCCTTCGACAAAGTTTAACAATGGTTTAAAACGGGCATTATAAATTCAAAAACGATCCAAACAATGCGAAACATTCACGTGGTGTAGTGAAATGACCAACGTTATGGCTAGAATAAAGGCATAGTTTATGATAATGTGTCCATATTGTGCATAAGTGTGCATCATGGGATGGCGAACAATGTTTCCGAAGGAAGTTTTCCTTTTCGTCGCACTAAAAAGTCGTTTTCCATTTTCCGAGTGCAAAAAACGGACGGTTTTGTGAAGCAACCACCAAATGGATAATTCAAAATGCCACCATCACATTTTTCAAAAATACTAGACCACCTTATATGAATAATGTCATAACAGGGGGATCTCAAACATTTCCTTCTATCCCTGGTGAAAAAGACAAATTCCAGCTTAATCGGTAGAAAGTGGTCAGATATGTACTATAGGTACATGATCGGATGCTCATGATTTTTTACAAAAATCAATTTTAGGTTCAAAATATGTTGTTTCATCATAGATCCACTTCAAGTTTAGCGAGTCTCAGCCTCGAGCTAAGAATCTTTTTGCCTGCCCTTCAACAAAGTTTAATGATGCTTTAAAACGGGCATTATAAATTCAAAAACGATCCAAACAATGTGAAACCTTCACGTGGTGTCATATTATGTGACGTAGTTATAAGTAAAAATATCAAACTAGGTATATTGATTATGTCTCAAAAAAACCTTCACAAAATGACCTATCTCGTTCGAGGTTTCTTGGCTTTCGGGTCAAATGACCAATGTTATGGTTAGAATAAAGGCATAGTTTGTTATAATGTATCCATATTGTGCATAAGTTTGCATCATGGGATGTCGAACAATGTTTCAGGAGGAAGTTTTCCTTTTCGTCGCACCAAAAAGGCGTTTTCCATTTTCCGATTGCAAAAAACGGACGGTTTTGTGAAGCAACCACCAAATGGCTAATTCAAAATGCCACCATCACATTTTTCAAAAATATTAGACCACCTTATATGGATAATGTCATAACAGGGGGATCTCAAACATTTCCTTCTATCCCTGGTGAAAAAGACAAATTCCTGCTTAATCGGTAGGAAGTGGTCAGATATGAACTATAGGTACATGATCGGATGCTCATGATTTTTTACAAAAATCATTTTTAGGTTCAAAATATGTTGTTTCATCATAGATCCACTACAAGTTTAGCGAGTCTCAGCCCCGAGCTAAGAATCTTTATGCCTGCCCTTCGACAAAGTTTAACGATGGTTTAAAACGGGCATTATAAATTCAAAAACGATCCAAACAATGTGAAACCTTCACGTGGTGTCATATTATGTGACGTAGTTATAAGTAAAAATATCAAACTTGGTATATTGATTATGTCTCAAAAAACCTTCACAAAATGACCTATGTCGTTCGAGGTTTCTTGGCTTTCGGGTCAAATGACCAATGTTATGGCTAGAATGAAGGCATAGTTTGTTATAATGTGTCCATATTGTGCATAAGTATGCATCATGGGATGTCGAACAATGTTTCATGAGGAAGTTTTCCATTTCGTCGCACCAAAAAGCCGTTTTCCATTTTCCGAGTGCATCGGTTTGTGAAGCAACCACCAAATGGCTAATTCAAAATGCTACCGTCACATTTTTCGAAAATACTAGACCACCTTACATGGATAATGTCATAATAGGGGGATCTCAAACATTTCCGTCTATCCCTGGTGAATAAGACAAATTCCTGGCGAATCGGTAGAAAGTGGGTTAGATGTGAACTACAGGTACATGATCGGATACTCTTGATTTCTCTACAAAAATCATTTTTAGGTTCAAAATATGTTGTTTCATCATAGATACACTTCAAGTTTAGCGAGTCTCAGCCCCGAGCTAAGAATCTTTATGTCTGCCCTTCGACAAAGTTTAACGATGCTTTAAAACGGGCATTATAAATTCAAAAACGATCCAAACAATACGAAAAATTCGCGTGGTGTCATATTATGTGACATAGTTAGAAGGAAAAATATCAAACTTGGTATATTTATTATGTCTCAAAAAATCCTTCACAAAATTACCTATCTCGTTCAAGGTTTCTTGGCTTTCGGATCAAATGACCAACATTATGGCTAGAATAAAGGGATAGTTTGTGGTAATGTGTCAATATTATGCATAAGTGTGCATCATGGGATGGCGAACAATGTTTCAGGAGGAAGTTTTCCTTTTCGTCGCACCAAAAAGCCATTTTTCATTTTCCGAGTGCTTAAAACGGACGGTTTTGTGAAGCAAGCACCAAATGCCTAATTCAAAATGCTACCGTCACATTTGTCAAAAATACTAGACCACCTTACATGGATAATGTCATAACAGGGGGATCTCAAACATTTCCGTCTATCCCTGGTGAAAAAGATAAATTCCTGCCGAATCGGTAGGAAGTGGGTCAGATATGAACTACATGTACATGATCGGATGCTCATGATTTTTTACAAAAATCATTTTTAGGTTCAAAATATATTGTTTCATCATAGATCCACTTCAAGTTTAGCGAGTCTCAGCCCCGCGCTAAGAATCTTTATGCATGCCGTTTTAAACGGGCAAATGAAATTATGATAAGAATCACGACATAGTTTATGATAAGTTGATATTGATATCATATTTGGATTCCTCCCATTTTTTAATCAATTTAGATATATTATTTTCCGAATTCCGATTTACATATTTAAATATATTAATTATTCCATAATAAATAAAAAATACAAAATAATATAAAATTATTATATGTTTATTTAAATTCAATAATATTTTTACTTATTCATTGTTATAAATAATTGTTTGTAAGTTAAGCGTGCTAGAGCTGAAGTAGTGCTAGGATGGGTGACGGACCGGAAACTTTGACTAAGACTGCAATTTAATTAATTATTAACTATAAATAGTGTTAAAAATGATTAAATCGAGAGATTAACGAGTCAAAAAATTCAAAGATAAAAAAATATAAATAAAAATTTTAAGCTATGCCGACGGCCAGGCCGTCGGCTTAGCTCCATTCCTGTGCCGACAGCAGGCCGTCGGCGTAGCTCCAGACTGGACCGTTATCGGAGACGGCCGTTGCCTGACATGCGGGGCCCGCTGAAAGACGCTATGTCGAGAGGGAGGGGTTGTGCCGACAGCCATGGAGATATGTCGACGAGGACGTACGCCGAGGGGGCTAAGCCGACGGCCACCGTCGACACAGCCTATGCCGACAGTAATTTGGCGCTATGCCGACGGCAGCCGGCCATCGGCGTATCAATTATTTCCTATAGTGCTCTTTACGCCTACCTCACTTTGTTTGTCGAAAGATACTGATTTCTGACTTTTTACAATATATTACTATAACAAGGTGCGAGATAATGCAAAACGCCAATATAATTTATTTTGTGAACCACTTAAACCTTGCCTGGTTCCACTTCTTTTTCTGTATCCATCATGCAGTTTTTATTTCTGTGTGCCAGCGAAGGTGTCTATTTCCATGTTAAGCATGCATGAAATGCACCCGTATCCTCTCAGAATTAAAGGATAGCATCGATGTTTTCTGTGTGGCATTGTCCTAAGGCCTAAGCTATTGAGTATTGAAGAGGAATTTCAGCATGCACCGCATCTGCTACGTCAGTGAACTGAACCGAGTAAGAAATTGTTGTTATTCTTGCAAGCCATTACCATGAACAGATGTAACCTTTCTTCTATGTCTTCAGTCTCCTAGCAAATGTTTGATTTCAGAGTACAGTCATCTACATATCAACTCCAGGTCTTGAAAGATCTTGAATATCTTTCATTTTTTAATTGATCAGTAGAGTACCAACCATTGTAGTCTTTCTGTTGATATAAAATTCAAAATCCATGGATGCAAGCAAACACATATACTTTTTCTCCTCTTTATTAATTGCTTTGTATCATCGGTTCAGGTTTTCCACCTTTGATTGACATAGAACCACTTTTTTAAGACACATTAGTGTGTGTGTTCAAAATTGATTTTTTAGAACAACATTTAGTTAGGCCTATCTATCTTTGCTATTAAGGTTATTTTACAAATCTCATAATCTGATATTTCATTCAATCCTCTCAGTTACTAATTATTTACTGTATTAATTGCAACAGATGAAAATAGCATATTATGCTTCTGGAAAGCCATGTTAAATCCTTAACAAAAAATCGTTATCATTTATCTAAACCTTTTTTTGCTAGAAAAATTGACCTCATGTATTTGCGTTAGTCAAATGGTATGTAATTGAGATTTTAGCTTGATTTATATCTGACCGAATCGCCAATCATGTAAGCTTGCTGATTTGCTTAGTACACTTCATTGTGGTTTTGGCCTTTATTTGCCAAATAGCCGAATCTTCAATTGCACTTTTTTAGGTCATTCTTATCTATGTCACTTTGTTTGGCTACATTTGAAAGTTGTATAATTTTGTTGACTCTACGGACGAATTACTATAGAGAAGAGAAAATATTAAGATATTGATTTAGCAAAAGTTCCGTTCTCTCAAGAAAAACACGAACAACTCCACTACAAGAAAAGAAGCAACAAATGTCCGCAACAACGCGCGGAGTATCATCTAGTTAGTTGAAAAACGATATGCGCATCGGCGTAGCCCACTTCCGTTCCCGCGCTATCCTGGGCTTGTGCTGCCCATCCGGTGTTCATGCAGACAGAATTGGTTGAAAATCGCTATAGACATCAACAACACAGATTCGTCCACTAACGTGCCCAGCATGGGCCGCTTGACTAACTCTTGTTTTTTTCCTTATTGTCTTGGGAGCCTATTGTCTTGTTGTTATTTTCTTTCTTACTTTTTTTTGTTTTCCTGTTTCTTCACTTTATTTTTTGGGGTTCTATTCTCTCTAAGCTTTATTGTATAAATACTCTACTATATACATTTTAAGGTATAGAAAAAAATCAGATATAGTGGAATGATTTTATTTCCTACTTTATTTTTTGTATTTCTATTTTCTTCTATTACTTTTGGATAACATTTTTGGGGTGAATATATGAACTTTATTTTAGGCTCATGAAAGGAAATTCTCAAACCCATCAACAATTCTATTAGACTTGTAAACATTTTTTAAACCGTGAACATTTTCTTAATTTTGAACATCTTTTTGATATGCATCAACATTTAAAGAGAAATGCCTCCCTAAACAATGTATTTTTAGATAATAAAAGTCTTCTATCCCACTTTAAATTAATAATAAACCCTTAAATATCCCGAGTACAACACTAAGCTAAGATACCAGTTAATAATATAAGACCGGGGAAAAGCTAAGAAATACAACCACAAAAGACCAATGAACTAGAGCTACAAGCTAAACCAAAGTCTTGTGAGGATGTCCATAACTTGAGCTCCTTGCCTCCAGTAGATGGCGCAGAGGGCATCCATATCAATGAGAACCTTCACCAAGGCTCTACCACAAGGATGACTCCACAAGTGTAACACCATCGGAACGAAGAAATCAAGAGCATGACGCAAACCTAAAGAGTCGTTGTAGAACTAGACTCCAAAGCGACACCGCAAGAGGAGAGAGGCGCCATAGCGTCGCCGTCGCACAATCCAGGATCAAGGTTTTCACCTAGAGACACCAGGCTACATAGGCGGATCCAAAGGGTGGTCAGGGTGGTGCATGGACCACCCTGAGATTTTTACATAGCCTAAAAAATTGCATTGTTGGACCACCCTGATTTGTCGAGCTAGATCCGCTAGTGCCAAGCTATGAGGGAGAAGGAGGGAGATCCACAACAACGCCCTAGAGCGGGAAATGGCGCCCGAGACCGATGACATTGTTGATGTGACACTGTCGAGCAGGGCTTTTGACTAGAAAAGGCCACCAACAGAATCCAACGGTCTACTGTTGCATTACTATAGTCAATCGTTGCACTGTCAGCGGCACACTACGTGAAAAATGTCGCTACCGTGTAGACACGTCTTTGCCGTGTGCAAAACAGACCCAAACACGGCAAAGTTTGTTTTTGTCATGTGTAACCCAGAAAGTACACAACAAAGTACGTGAACATGACAAATTTCTAAAAAGAAACACGACAAAGAAATATATACGACAAAGACCCACAAAGGAACACAGCAAAGAAAACACACTCGACAAAGTCGACAACGACACACGACATAGGTGTCGTCACGGCAACGAGGTGCGACCCCCGACCCCACAGGTCCACTTGACGGGAAGGAGCTAATGGCTGCAGACGGTGGTCTCTTTGCCGTGTGTCCTCACCGGCCTTTTGCCTTGTGTATTCTGCAGTATATACGGCAAAGGGCATTTACCGTGTGTATTCCGCAGTACACACGGCAAACTCCTTTTTATTTCTTTTTTCCCTTAACTACAGGTACATGATTTGATGTTCATGATTTTTTACAAAATCATTTTTAGGTTCATAATATGCTATTTCATCAGGGATCCAATGAGGCTCAGCCCCAAGCTAAGAATCTTCTTGTTCGCCATTAGAAAAAAATTGAAAAATTGACGGTAGTTTAAAATGGGCATAAAAAATTCAAAAATAATCGAAACAATGTAAAACCTTTGCGTGATGTTATATTATGTGACATAGTTGGAAGAAAAAATATCAAACTTGGTATATTGATTATGTCTCAAAAATACCTTCACAAAATGACCTATCTCATTTGACGTTTCCTGGTTTTCGGGTCAAATGACCAATGTTATGGCTAGAATCAGGGCGTAGTTTGTGATAATGTGCTAATATTGTGCATGTATGTGCATCATGAGATGACCAACAATGTTGTAGGAGAAAGTTTTCATTTTCGTCGCACTAAAAAGCCATTTTCCATTTTTCAAGCGTAAAAAATGAGAGGTTTTGTGAAGCAACCACCAAATGGCTAATTCAAAATGCTACCACCCTATTTTTAAAAAAATACTAAACCACCTTACATGGACCATATCTCAATAAGGGATCTCAAACATTTCCGTCCATCCCAGATAAAAAGACAAAATCCTGCCAAATCGGTAGAAAGTGGGTCAGATATGAACTACAGATACATGATCTGATGCTCATGATTTTTTTAAAAAAACATTTTTAGGTTTAAGATATGCTATTTCATCATATATCCAATGCAAGTTTAGCGAGGCTCAGCCTCGAGCTAAGAATCTTCTTGCCCATCGTTCGACAAAGTTTAACGATAGTTTAAGACGAGCATAAAAATTCAAAAATGATCAAAACAATGCGAAACATTCGTGTGGTGTCATATTATGTGATATAGTTGTAAGGAAAAATATTAAACTTGGTATATTGATTATGTCTCAAAAAACCCTTCACAAAATGACCTATCTCATTTGAGGTTTCCTCTCTTTCCGGTCAAATGACCAATATTATGACTACAATCAAGGAATAGTTGGTGATAATGTGCACATATTATGCATGCATGTGCATCATGGAATGGGGAACAATGTTGCAGAAGGCATTCGTCGCACCAAAAAGCTATTTTCCATTTTCCTAACGCAAAAGGGATTTTATGAAGCAACCACCAAATGGCTAATTCAAAATGCTACCATCATATTTTTCAGAAGATTATATGGATGTCATATTTGGATTCCTCACATTCTTTTGATCGATTTAGACATTTTATTTGTCGAAATTTGATTTATGGATTTAAATAAATGAATTATTCCATATTAAGTAAAAAAGCAAAAAAATTAAATCATTTTATTTTTTATTTGGATTCAATATTATTATTACTTATTCATTGTTGTCTTCTTAAATAATTGTTTGGAATCTAAAACTGATATATGTGACATCATGGTCGAAGAGTCAATAGAATTTATATAAAAGTATTATCGACAAGGTATGATTTCTTTCTCGAAAGCTCATTCAAAAGAAACGAAGAAGTTAAACGTGATAGAGTTAGAGTAGTGTTAGGATGGGTGATCTAAGGGAAAGTTTCATTATAAGTGCAATTTGATCTAATATTAAGTATACTAAGGGTTAAAATATCCTATATGAGATTGACGAGTAAAACATATTCACAAAAGTTTGAAAAACAATTGCATTTTTTTCATTTTTTTTTGAAAATGCAGCATCTTTGCCGTGTATTTTTCCACAGAGACACATGGCAAAGGAAGATTTTTTGTCGTATACTTTTCGAGGAGACGCATGACAAAAAATAGACAACATCATCTCCACAGAAACCGTTATCTCACTTTACTTCATCGTGTCTACGCGTAAGACACATGATAAAGACTTTGCCGTATCTTATTTAGAAAACATACGGCAAAAGAACATTTGCCATGGAGAATGTTGCCGTGTGTATACGCACGACAAAATCTTTGTCGTCTTCCGAATGGCATGTGTCGTGTGCGAATGCCCACACGGCAAAGAACCTTTGTGCAGTAGTGGCACCATCAACATCATCCTGCATTGAGGTATTCTTGTCAAGCTTGGCAGTGCCACAACTACGGTGCCTCACAACAACCAACAAGATTTCTTCCTCGACAAATCCAAGACCTAAGAAAGCAAGACTCTTTGTCGTTGCGACCCCAACGAGCACTGACTTGGGTAAGGGGAGAAGGAAGGAGAGCGAATGGAGACCACCGCGGCGCAAGTGGAAAGAAGGTCAGGGACTCAGGGCTATCCTAGACCTTGCACGGTGCGCACTATACCACTCTCCAACCTATACACCCGACCAAAGACATCACCACAGGACCCTAGAAAATTGAATCTAATGTGTTTTTATCGGTAAAATCTACGTACGAAGATCTTGTGAACGATCGTAAGGTCAATAATCCCATTTAATATTAAAATATTTATGTGATTTCTTAATAATAAATTCTTACTCACAAAAGATAATTTTAAAAACGAATTGTGCGGGACGTATGAAAATATAGTTTTTGTGAGTCATAGTAAACCATAGAACATTTGTTCGTATCATGTCCTTTTACACTTCTCTTATGACGCATTATAAAATTTACTTATAATCTCACTTCTCCAATTAATATAATAAATATGTTTGAAAATTGGTTAAATGGAGTTGATACTACATCTAAGGTTAGAATTCGCATAGATGTTTCTACCTTATGTTCATTATTTGAAGATGTCGGAGTGACATAATCTTTAACATCACAAGAATTTTTAATCTTTTACAGGTTATTCACTCAGTGGCGCGTTGAGTGGAGCTATAAGCACTTCTACTACTGGAGGCTCAGCGAGATTTTATGATTACTTGATGCAACCGCCTCATGATGATTGCTCTGAATATCTTCGAAAACACTGACTGGCAGCATACTAGTCGACTAGAGGATGCATTTGCGTATTATTTTTTGCTAGTTGATTCATGTGTTAATTATGAGAAATCCTTAATTCATTAATATTTTTGGATGATAAACTTCCCTCTCCTTGCCTCCGCCCCCTCCCTCGCCGCCACCAAATAGCGCTGGCAGCAAAGCTGCTCGGCATCGGTGGCGGCGGGGCTTCCCTCCCCCCTGCTCTCGGTGGCCGGTGCAGGCTGGACAAGACGAGCGGCGACGGCGCGCTTTTCGCGAAGCGCGGCAGCGTGCGGTGCGACATCCTGGCGGCGGGGCTTTGGTCGCGGCGGCGGCGTGGTGCGGTGGCACAGAGATGCTCGCGTGGGTCAGGTGCGGCTGGCTCTGGCCCTGGCGGCCACGGCAGGCCCGGCCCGGCGCTCCGACTGGCTCGGCAGGCGGCGTTCCGGCGTGGGTCGGGGGGCTTCACGGCGGCGGGCGCCAACCTTGGCGGTGCAGGCGGCGGGGTTTGGGACTACTAGGGGTTGTTCCCCCATATCTAGGCCGGCTGGGCCCAATCTGGGCCTTTGCGGGCCGGATCGATCCCTTCTGTGCTGGATCTGGTTGGACCTAGCTGGAATTTGTGGTAAGGGTGGTTGCGCTAGCGCCGCGTCTGCTGCAGCAAGGCGGCGAGAGCTTCATGGGCCCGCTCGGCCCAGCCTAGGGTGCTGAACATGGGAAGCGGCGATTGTCCTACGTGCCGCAGAGTGGTGTCGAGGGCTTTACGGACCCTTTTTGGGTCTAGCCGGGCCTCTGTCTTGGTGTGCCCTTACTGCCGCGTCTGGCCGGCACCCGCTTTACAGCGGTGGAGAATGCCCTCCAGTTGTCTTTGTGGCTGCTGCCCTCCGGCTCCCAATGGCCAGGTATGCTCTTGCCGCTGAGTCCGGCCGGCTACCGTCTATGGCGGTGGAGGCTGTTCCTTCCCACGATGTTGCGGTATGGTCGCTTCTTGCCTACGGTTCTTTTCTTTTGGTCCAGCCGGCCTTGCAATGTTTGCCTCAGGGAGACGGCAACGGTGTCCTCAAGACCGTGGTGGTGCATGCTGGTGGGCGGCAAGCTTGGTGGAGCGCTTCGGTCTTTTAGGGTCATGGGTTCTATGGGGCGGGAGCGGTGACGCTGCGGGCGCCACCTTCCAAGTGCAGAGTGTTCGGTGTACTCCCCTGAAGGGAATATGCCCTGAGAGACAATAATAAAATTGTTATTATGTATATTCCAAGTATATGATAGATGTTTATTTTGCATGCTATAATTGTATTAATACGGAAACGTTAATACATGTGTGTTCAATAAACAAATGTAAAGTTTCTATTTATGCCTCTCTTATAAACTAGCTCGTTGATTAACAAGATGATCAAGGTTTCCTGATCATGGACATTGGATGTTGTTAATAACGAGGTCACAATATTATTGGAATGGTGTGATAAACATTCATCCAAAGTATAACATTACGATCAAAGTCATTGTGTTTATATTGCTATAACATCATACGAAGTAATCCTAATCCTTAGAACATAAGATCATGTCAATCACTAACACTAGAAGAGTATCTTGATAACATCAAACATCACACCGTAACAGGGTGACTATAAAGATGGGTTCAGTGTTACGAAGGTGTTATGTTGAGGCTCATGGATCAAGAGTGGAATTTGTCTATCCCGATGACGGATAGATATGCTCTGGGCCCTCTCGGTGATATCACATTAGTTAGCTTGCAAGCAAGTGATTTGATCACTAGAATGTTATATCATGGGAACGAGAAAATAGTACATGTCGGTAACAATATCAAACTAGGTATGAAGATACCGATGATCGAATCTCGGACATGTAATATATCGCGAGACAAAGGGATTAATATTCTAGCGTAAAATGTTCTCACGATCACAAGAAGTCATCGTTGAATGTGTGGGAGTCAGTATGGATCTCCAGGTCCTGCTTCTGATTATTGATCTGAGAGGGGTATCGATCATGTCCGCATTATTAGCGAACCATAGGGTGACACACTTAAGAGACACCGATACCATTTGGAACAAATAGTTTCTTGTAGAAAATATTTACAAAGTGTAGAAGTGTTTCGGGTGAAATTGCTAAAAGTGTTTCCGCATGTGAAATAGAATACTAGCAACGGGTTTTATGTGAATGTTTGTCCATTAAAGTAATTGAAAAAATTCTGAATAAATAAATAAAAGGAGTTTTATTAAAAAAGAGATTACATTAAATTTGGTGGAAATTTAATGGAATATGAGTGGGATTTTGAGTGGAGAAGTGAGGGTTCATCTTTATGTGAGTGGAGCTCCCTCCACATGAATGAAGGAGGGGAGGGGCACCCTCCATGGTGAGCCGGCCATGGGGAGGGGATGCCCCCCTCCTCCTATAAAAGGACCCCCTCTCCCCCTCTCATACTCACACCTCCACGTGAAGGATCTCTCTCCCCCTTAGTTTATCCCCCAAGGTACGGTCTTGGACTAGCGAGATACATATTCCCGGTGGCTTTCGATAAGAAAGAGTTGTTGCTTCCGCTACATCGCTGGAGCGAGGAGGCGGAGGTTTCTCGGTGGCTTGGATGTGTGTGCGAGCACGGATGCGCTGATGATTTGCGGCGCTGGACTTCTTCTCGATCTTGAGATCGGCAAGCGTTCGTCTACATCATCCATGAGTACAACCTCGTTAAACTTTGTCGGTCTACTAGGGTATGTTCTCTATGGATGTATATCCACTTGTTGTTTGTATCTAGTAGATAGATCTTGGTACATAGTTGTTTCCATCGTAGGAATTTTTTTGTTTTCTATGATGCGAACCCTATAGTGGTATCAGAGCCGGATCTATGCCTAGATGCTT
Organism: Avena sativa; assembly: GCA_916181665.1. Lineage (NCBI taxonomy): Eukaryota > Viridiplantae > Streptophyta > Magnoliopsida > Poales > Poaceae > Avena > Avena sativa. The sequence continues at coordinate 387,876,531 of OV702284.1, forward strand.
TGCATGGGTAGTACACATATGTGTATGTGGGCGATAATGATCATGTTGTTGCTTCTTGGTTGTACTTTGGATATTGGTGGCATAGTGGGATGAAGTGGCCCGGACAAACTTTACATGTCCTCGCACATGAGACCTGTTTCACGCTTGACATGCAACTAGTTTTGCATAAATGGCTGGCGGGTGTATGTCTCTCCTACTATAGTTAATATATAATTTACAACGAGTTGTTAATAATTTAGTTATCCTCGTTGTGGTTCTATGTACGTAGTTAAGAACGGTTCTATCTTCGAAAGCCCTAAGCCACGTAATGCAATGGATAAATTAGAAGCGTCTAGTTTATTGTTGCTGGGCTAGTGTCATGATATGGTAATGTTGTAAGTAAATGTATAATCGATACTTTTACAACACACCTAACGTGTAAGTTCCATAGACCTTGTCCTTACACATAAAGTAATGATAGAGATCATACCACGATACACATGATGATGATCAAGTGCAAGAACCATATCTTTTCACTTTTCACATATGATGTTTGTTGCATCTTATATTGCTTGTTTGGCATTTTATTAGCATAATAAAATGATCCCTCATTTAGATATCAAGATAAAAATGTGTTCTCCCTTAAGTATGCACCGATTATGTTTTTTCGCTTTAAGACATCACGTGATGATCGGGTGTTCTTGAATCCACGATCATATTTCGGGTGTAAGACAGTTTTACACACGCGAATACTAAGGTTCTTACTTGGCAAGCCTAGCATGTACAGACATGACCGTGGAACACAGACTGAAAGGTTAAGCATGAGTCATATGTTAATATGATGCCCATATAGATGCTCGCCTGTGAAGATACACCGACTCACGTGATGATCGGACTTGGTGTAGTGGATTTGGTTCATCTAATCACCAAAAAGGCACGAGGGTAATATGTCGTAAACGTATCTATAATTTGTAGGGTTTCGTAGAATGGAAAACAAAAATTTTCTACCGCATACAAACAAACAAGCCAAGATCTATCTACTAGATTGTAGCAACGAGAATAACTCACCCTCGAAGATTTCAAAGTGTTTAACGAGAGCGGATTCTCGTGGGTGATGTAGTCGTACTCTTTCCGATCTCAAGATCGCGTAGACGATCCTTCCGGCGCTGCGTTCCAGCAGCGCTCCCGCAGTCGGTCACACGTTCGGTACTCGACGAAGACCTTCCTCTCCCTTGTTCCAGCAGGCAGCGGAGGTTGTAGAACTCTCCTCGCGATTCCGGCAGCACAACGGCGTGGTACCGGAAGTAGAGGGGAGATCTCGCAGGGCTTCGCCTTAAGCCAGAGCGAGTATGGTGGAGTATGAGAGAGTCCCTCAACGATCTAGGGTTTAGACACGCCGAGGAGGAAGCTTGGCCGGCGGCTAGGGTTGCTAGGCGGCGGTGGCGGCTTGACCTAGGTCGGCGGCGGCAGTGGAGGTGGCGGCGCCGGCGGCTAGGGTTTGGAGGAGAGGATCTTGTGTGTCTCTAGGAGGGAGCCCTGCCCCTCCTTATATAGGTGGAGGGGTCGGCCGGCCAAGGGGAGGGAGAGGAGTCCCTCCCCAACTCGGATTGGAGGTGGGCCGGCGGTTGGAGGAGGGAACTCCTCCCCAACTCGGTTTCCCACTCCTCCTCTTTCCAAAAACTTTCATTTGACTTTCAAACTAGCCGTTTGACTTTTCAAACTAGGATTTGAATAAACCCTCTATTTTTGTTCAGCGATGACACCGAGTGCATGATGCAATCATACCAACTTGATATAACACATTCATGTACCCTTCCCCCCCGGAGTGCCGGACATTCCGGAACCTTCTAGAACATTCCTGATGAAAACACCGGAACCATTCTCCAACTTCGAAACGGGACTTTCCTTATATGAATCTTATTCTCCGGACCATTCCGGATCTCCTCGTGATATCCCGAATCCCATTCGAGACTCCGAACAACATTCGGACTCTTTCTCATCATTCCATAACTACTCAAACAACGTCGAATCCTTAAGTGTGTCTCCCTACGGTTCGTGAATTATGCGGACATGATCGAGACACTTCTCTGATCAATAACCAATAGAGGAATCTGGAAATTCATATGGCTCCCACATATTTCTACGATTACTTTGCGATCGATTGAACCACTTACATACGATACCAATTTCCCTTTGTCTCACGATAGTTTACTTATCCGAGGTTATGATCGTCGGTATCTCTGCATACCTAGTTCAACCTCGTTACCGATAAGTACTCTTTTCTCGTTCCTGTGATATGTGATCCCTTGTGAGCCAGTCACATGCTTGCAAGCTAATTGGATGACATTTCATCGAGAGGGCTCAGAGTATATCTATCCGTCATATGGATGGACAAATCCCATTCTTGATCCATGTGTTTCAACCAATACTTTCCGAACACTCAATGCCACCTTTATAGCCACCCAGTTACGGTGTGGTGTTTGATGTCATCAAAGCATCCATCCGGTAAAGGTGATATGCATGATCTCATGGTCGAAGGAATTAGATTACTATGTATCAGAAAGCATATAGCAATTGAACTATAAAAATGACTTGATCTTTATGCTACGCTTATCTATAGGAGTATGTCCACCATATCATTCTCCTAACGATATGATCGTGTTGTTAATAACATCTCAATGTTCATGATAGGGAAACCACAATCATCTATTAACAAACAAGCTAGTATTATATAGAGGCTTTACTAGGGACTTCAAATTAAGTTTACAAATCACACAAGTATTAATGTTTCCTTGTTAACACTATTATAGCATGAATGTAAACATTTATCATAAACACAAAGATATAATAATATCTACATTTATTATTGCCTCTAGGGCATATCTCCAACAGTCTCCCACTTGCACTAGAGTCATCTAATCTAGATTACATGGTAATATACCGAACACCCATGGCAGTTTGGTGTTGGTCATGTTTTGCCCTCGGGAGAGGTTTAGTCAACGGATCCGCCACATTCAGATCTGTGTGTACTTTGCAAATCTTTATATCCCCATCTTGGATATGTTCTTGAATAGCGTGAAAACGTAGCTTGATATGCTTCAGCTTCTTGTGTGACCTTGGTTCTTGCGCATTGGCTATGGCGCCCATGTTATCACAGTAGATAGACATTGGGTCCAGCGCACTTTGAACCACACCCAGCTCTGTAATGAACTCTTTCATCCATATCGCTTCTTGTGAAGCCTCTGAAGCAGCCATGTATTCCGATTTAGTTGAAGATCTTACCACAACGCTTTGCTTTGCACTCCTCCAGCTAACTGCTGCACCATTCAAAATAAATACGTATCCAGATTGTGACTTAGAATCATCCGGATCGGTGTTCCAACTAGCATCGGTGTAACCATTAACAACGAGTTATTCATCACCTCCATAAGAAAGAACCATATCCTTAGTTCTTCTCAAGTACTTAAGGATGTTTTTGACCGCTGTCCAATGATCCACTCCTGGACCACTTTGATATCTGCTAGTTAAACTAACAGCATATGCAATGTCGGGTCTTGTACATAGCATGGCATACATTAGAGATCCTATGGCTGAGGCATAGGGAGTCTTACTCATCCTTTCTCTATGTTCTGCCGATGTCGGACTTTGAGTTTTACTCAAGGTCGTATTGGGCAACATGGGCAAGAACCCTTTCTTGCTATCTTCCATTCCAAACCTCTTTAGAACTTTGTCCAAATATGTACTTTGTGACAATGATATTTGGCGTTTCGATCTATCTCTATAAATCTTTATGCCTAATATGTAAGATGCTTCGCCAAGATCCTTCATTGAAAAACTATTATTCAAATATTCCTTGACATTATTAAGAAGTTCTACATCATTCCCAATCAACAATATGTCATCTACATATAGTATTAAGAATGCTACAGAGCTCCCACTCACTTTCTTGTAAATACAAGCTTCTCCATAAGTTTGTATAAAACCAAAACTTTTGATCACCTTATCAAAACGTTGATTCCAACTTCGGGATGCTTGCTTCAATCCATAGATGGACCGTTGAAGTTTGCATACCTTGTTAGCACCTTTAGGATCGACAAAACCTTTGGGTTGCATCATATACAACTCTTCATCAATGTCTCCATTGAGGAATGCTGTTTTGACATCCATCTGCCATATCTCATAATCATAATATGCAGCGATTGCTAACATAATCCTCACAGACTTTAGCTTCGCTACTGGTGAGAAAGTCTCATCGTAGTCAACTCCTTGAATTTGTCGAAAACCCTTTGCGACAAGTCGAGCTTTATAGACAGTAACATTACCATCAGCATCTGTTTTCTTCTTGAAAATCCATTTGTTCTCGATAGCCTTCCGGCCATCCGGTAAGTCCACCAAAGTCCATACTTGGTTTTCGTACATGGATCCAATTTCGGATTTCATGGCTTCTTGCCATTTATTGGAATCTGGGCTCATCATCGCTTCCTCATATGTCTCAGGGTCATCGGTGCTGTCCACCAACATGACACTCATAACGGGATCATACCAATCTGGAGTGGTACGAGTTCTCGTTGACCTGCGAGGCTCTGTAGTAACTTCAACCGAAGTTTCATGATCATCATCATTAGCTTCCTCTCTAACTGGTGCAGGCACCATAGGAACTTCTTCCGGTGCTGCGCTACTCGCAATTTCGAGAGAAGGTTTGACAACCTCGTCGAGTTCTACTTTCCTTCCAGTCACTTCTTTCGAGAGAAATTCCTTCTCTAGAAAGGATCCATTCTTGGAAACGAAGATTTTGCCTTCGGATCTATGATAGAAGGTATACCCAATAGTTTCCTTCGGGTATCCTATGAAGACGCATTTTTCCGCTTTGGGTTCAAGCTTGTCCGGCTGTAACTTCTTTACATAGGCTTCGCATCCCCAAACCTTAAGGAACGACAATCTAGGTTTCTTCCCAAACCATAATTCATACGGTGTCGTTTCAACGGATCTAGATGGTGCCCTATTTAAAGTGAATGCGGCTGTTTCTAATGCATAACCCCAAAATGATAGCGGTAAATCTGTAAGTGACATCATAGAACGAACCATATCTAAGAGAGTTCGATTACGACGTTCGGACACACCATTACGCTGTGGTGTTCCCGGCGGTGTCAGCTGTGAAAGTATTCCGCATTTCTTCAAATGCTCGCCAAACTCGTAACTTAGATATTCACCTCCACGATCAGAACGTAGAAATTTAATCTTCTTGTTACGTTGATTCTCAACCTCACTTTGAAATTCCTTAAACTTCTCGAAAGTTTCGGACTTATGTTTCATGAAATAGATATACCCATATCTACTCAAGTCATCCGTGAAGGTAAGAACACAACGATAACCACCGCGCGATCCTACACTCATTGGACCACACACATCGGTATGTATGATTTCCAATAAGTCCGTAGCTCGCTCCATCATACCAGAAAATGGAGTCTTAGTCATTTTACCCATCAGACATGCTTCGCATCTTTCAAGTGATTCGAAATCAAGTGATTCAAGAAGTCCATCGGAATGGAGTTTCTTCATACGCTTCACTCCAATGTGACCAAGACGACAGTGCCACATATAGGTCGAGTTATCGCTCGATTTCAAACGTTTAGCCTCAATGTTATTAATATGTGTATTTCCACTATCGAGATTCAATAAGAATAGAACATCTATCAAAGGTGCATGTGCATAAAACATATTACTCATATAAATCGAACAACCATTATTCCCGGATTTAAACAAGTAACCGTCTCGCAATAAACAAGATCCCGATATAATGTTCATGCTCAACGCAGGCACCAAATAACAATTATTTAAGTATAAAAATAATCCCGATGGTAGATGAAGGGGTAGCATGCCGACCGCGATCACATCAACCTTTGATCCGTTTCCCACGCGCATCGTCACCTCGTTCTTCGCCACGGCTCTGATACCACTGTAGGGTTTCGTAGCATGGAAAACAAAAAATTTCTACCGCATACAAACAAACAAGCCAAGATCTATCTACTAGATTGTAGCAACGAGAATAACTCACCCTTGAAGATTCCAAAGTGTTTAACGAGAGCGGATTCTCGTGGGTGATGTAGTCGTACTCTTTCCGACCTCAAGATCGCGTAGACGATCCTTCCGGCGCTGTGTTCCGGCAGCGCTCCCGCAGTCGGTCACACGTTCGGTACTCGATGAAGACCTTCCTCTCCCTTGCTCCAGCAGGCAGCGGAGGTTGTAGCACTCTCCTCGCGATTCCGGCAGCACAACGGCGTGGTACCGGAAGTAGAGGGGAGATCTCGCAGGGCTTCGCCTTAAGCCGGAGCGAGTATGGTGGAGTATGAGAGAGTCCCTCGACGATCTAGGGTTTAGACATGCCGAGGAGGAAGCATGGCCGGCGGCTAGGGTTGCTAGGTGGCGGTGGCGGCTTGACCTAGGTCGGCGGCGGCGGTAGTGGAGGTGGCGGCGCCGGCGGCTAGGGTTTGGAGGAGAGGATCTTGTGTGTCTCTAGGAGGGAGCCCTGCCCCTCCTTATATAGGTGGAGGGGTCGGACGGCCAAGGGGAGGGAGAGGAGTCCCTCCCCAACTCGGCTTGGAGGTGGGCCGGCGGTTGGAGGAGGGAACTCCTCCCCAACTCGGTTTCCCACTCCTCCTCCTCTTTCCAAAAACTGCCGTTTGACTTTCAAACTAGCCGTTTGACTTTTCAAACTAGGATTTGAATAAACCCTCTATTTTTGTTCAGCGATGACACCGAGTACATGATGCAATCATACCAACTTGATATAACACATTCATGTACCCTTCCCCCCCCCCCCCCCGGAGTGCCGGACATTCCGGAACCTTCTAGAACATTCCTGATGAAAACACCGGAACCATTCTCCAACTCCGAAACGGTACTTTCCTTATATGAATCTTATTCTCCGGACCACTCCGGATATCCTCGTGATATCCCGAATCCCATTCGAGACTCCGAACAACATTCGGACTCTTTCTCATCATTCCATAACTACTCAAACAACGTCGAATCCTTAAGTGTGTCTCCCTACGGTTCGTGAATTATGCGGACATGATCGAGACACTTCTCCGATCAATAACCAATAGAGGAATCTGGAAATTCATATGGCTCCCACATATTTCTACGATTACTTTGCGATCGATTGAACCACTTACATACGATACCAATTTCCCTTTGTCTCACGATAGTTTACTTATCCGAGGTTATGATCGTCGGTATCTCTGCATACCTAGTTCAACCTCGTTACCAATAAGTACTCTTTTCTCGTTCCCGTGATATGTGATCCCTTGTGAGCCAGTCACATGCTTGCAAGCTAATTGGATGACATTTCACCGAGAGGGTCCAGAGTATATCTATCCGTCATATGGATGGACAAATCCCACTCTTGATCCATGTGTTTCAACCAATACTTTCCGAACACTCAATGCCACCTTTATAGCCACCCAGTTACGGTGTGGTGTTTGATGTCATCAAAGCATCCATCCGGTAAAGGTGATATGCATGATCTCATGGTCGAAGGAATTAGATTACTATGTATCAGAAAGCATATAGCAATTGAACTATTAAAATGACTTGATCTTTATGCTACGCTTATCTATAGGAGTATGTCCACCATATCATTCTCCTAACGATATGATCGTGTTGTTAATAACATCTCAATGTTCATGATAGGGAAACCACAATCATCTATTAACAAACAAGCTAGTATTATATAGAGGCTTTACTAGGGACTTCAAATTAAGTTTACAAATCACACAAGTATTAATGTTTCCTTGTTAACACTATTATAGCATGAATGTAAACATTTATCATAAACACAAAGATATAATAATAACTACATTTATTATTGCCTCTAGGGCATATCTCCAACATAATTTTTGATGATCCATGCTTGTTTTGTACCAACTATCTTATGTTTTGTCTACACTTTGAGGCATTTTTATACATTTTCAGAAACTAACCTATTAACAAGATGTCGAAGTGTGAGTTTCCTATTTTCTGTTGTTTGGTTTTAGAAAAGCTAGTAAAGCAATATTCTTGGAATTGGACGGAACAATAGCGGAATTCAATATTTTACCATAACGAAGACGGGGTCTAGAGGGGGACGAAGAGGCGCCACAGGGCGGCCAAACCACCCCATGGCACGGGTCCACCCTAGGCCACCAGGGCATGGTGTGGCCCCCTGGCCCTCAACCGACCTTGCCCCTTCGCCTATATAAACCCTCTGAGGCAGAAACCATAAGCACCCGATCACAAATCCACGAAAAAGTCTGTAGCCGCCATTGTCCCTATATCAGGAGGGATCTGAAGCTCTCCCCGACACCCTGTCGGAGAGGGGAGATCACCCTGAAGGCCTTCTTCATCACCATGCCAGCCTCCGGAGTGATGCTTGAGTAGTTCATCCTTGGACCATGGGCCCATAGCAGTAGCTATATGGTCGTTTCTCCTCTTTTGTGCTATCATGTTTAGATCTTGTGAGCTGCCTATCATGATTAAGATCATCTATTTGTAATCCTACATGTTGTGTTTGTTGGGATCCAATGGATATTGAGTACTACGTCAAGATTGATTATTGATTCTATCATGTCTATGTTATTTGTGAGCTTGCATGCTCTCTGTTGCTAGTGGTTACTCTGGCCAAGTAGTTGCTTGTGACTCCAAGAGGGAGTATTTATGCTCGATAGTAGGTTCATGCCTCTAGTAATCTGGGGAGTGACAGGAACCTCTAAGGTTGTAGATGTTCTGTTGCTACTAGGGAGAAAACAATAATCCTTTGTCCAAGGGAAATTGTATTGTTTACTTTACACACTTTGTTTAATGCAATCATCTGTTGCTTGCAACTTAATACTGGAAGGGGTTCAGATGAAAACCTGAAGGTGGATTATTATTCATAGATACAGTTAGATTACAGTCTATGTATTATGTTGTAATGCCCAAACGAATCTCATAGAAATCATCATGACATGTACATGCATTGTTATGCATTCTCAATCTGTCAATTGCCCAACTATAATTTGTTCACAAATATGCTATTTATCTTATAGAGAAACACCTCTAGTGAACTGTGGACTCCGGTCCATTCTTCCCACTGATATTCAATCTGATGTCTACTGTTTACTTTCTTCAATTTCTACAAGCAACTAATTTCTTCCACACTACACATTTAATCTTGTGTTTTTAGCAAACCGGTGAGCTTGACAACTTCACTGTAAGTTGGGGTGAAGTATTGTGGTTGTGTTGTGCGGGTTCCACGTTGCTAGCAACACCTTGGGAGATGGTTCTTTCTCCTACTGGTTCGATAACCTTGGTTTCATAACTGAGGGAAACTTGCTGATGTGCTCATCATACCTTCCACTTGGGGTTCCTAACGAGCTCTACATCATTTGAGCCATCAAGCAATTTTCTGGCGCTGTTGCCAGGGAGATACAGAACAGTTTCTGCAAGGGGAGTCTCTCACAACCAATCTCTTTACTCTGTTTTTATTTTGCTTTGTTTTTTTCTCAGATACACAAAAAAATTAGTTTCTTCTTTAGTTTTTGTTTCTGTTGGCTTGCTTTAATCTTGCAAAAATGACTACTCCTGAAAACACTAAGTTGTGTGACTTCACTAGCACAAACAATAATAATTTCATTTGCACGCCTATTGCTCCACATGTTCCTGAAGCTACTTTTCACGAAATTAAGCCTGCTTTATTGAATCTTGTTATGAAAGAGCAATTCTCTGGTGCTAGTACTGATGATGCTGCTGCTCACCTTAATAATTTTGTTGAACTCTATGAGATGCAGAAATATAAGGATGTAGATGGAGATATTATTAAGCTTAAATTGTTTCCTTTCTCTCTAAGAGGAAGAGCTAAAGATTGGTTGCTATCTTTGCCTAAAAATAGTATTGATTCTTAGATTAAATTCAAAGATGCTTTCATTGGAAAATATTATCCTCCCGCTAAGATTATATCCATGATAAATGACATAATGAAATTTAAATAATTTCATAATGAATATGTTGCTCAAGCTTGGGAAAGGATGAAATATTTAGTGAAGAATTGCCTCACTCAAGGACTGACTACTTGGATGATTATCCAAACCTTTTATGCAGGACTGAATTTTTCTTCAAGAAATCTGTTGGATTCGGCTGCTGGAGATACCTTTATGACCATCACTTTGGGTGCTGCAATAAGGCTCTTGGATAATATGATAATAAATTATTCTGAATGGCACACTGAGCGAGCACCACAAGGTAAGAAGGTAAATTTTGTTGAAGAAACCTCCTCTTTGAGTGATAAGATTGATACTATTATGTCGATGCTTGTTAGTGTAAAAGCTCATATTGATCCAAATAATGTTCCTTTAGCCTCTTTGGTTGCTCAAGACGAGCAAGTTGATGTGAACTTCAGTAGAAGTAATAATTTTAGCAACGATGCTTATAGGAGTAATTTTGTTAATAATAATTATAGGCCATATCCTCCTAATAATAGCAACAATTATCATGGTAAATCTGGAATGCCTAGTGAAGAAAGGATTTTGGAAGTTGAAAGATCCACTAAAAACCTCATGCAAATGCAATATGAGCAGAATAAGTTATTCACTAAAACCATGGAGGAACAATCTGCCATTTTGAAAAATATTAGTTGTCAACTTGAGAATTTAAATAGGGAAATTCCTGGTTTGCAAGCCAAAATTTCGAATGCTGGAAATTTTTTTCATCTTTTTCTGAAGCACAATATTCTTTGATTAATAAAATGACTGCTAAACCTAAACCATGGAAAACCCCTTTGCTGCTACTAATGCCATACAATTTAGGATTGATGAAAATGTTAGGATGTTAGCTGAATTGCATGCTAGGTGGGAAAGAGAAGATGAAATTGCTAGAAATAATAATATGACTAAAGTTTGTACCATTACCACCACTAGTAATGTTGATGCTAGCAAACCACCTAAAGTCCCCATTCCATTTGCAACATTGCCTAAACCCAATGGAACCGTTTCCAATAAAAATGCTGAAATTTTTCGAAATATGGGAAACAATAGTTCTACTACTTTGAATAATAATATTGATTTTGATCTTGATGGTTGCAATATTTCTGAAGTAATTATGTTCTTGCAAAAGCTTGCTTGAAGTCCTAATGCTAGTGCTATGAATATGGCTTTTACAGACCATATTACAAATACTCTCATGAAAATTAAATAAGAAAAATTGAAACATAAAGCTTCTATTCCTATAAAATTAGAAGATGGTTCGGAGCCCATCACTAATATGAAAGTGAATGATTTTTACTTCAAAGCTTTATGTGATCTTGGTGGTAGTGTCTCTATTATGCCTAGAAAAATTTAGGGGTAATTTCATTTTCCAAATTTTACTATTATTATCGACCGGATATCAGGTTGAATCAATTTCTCTATATAATGAGTCAACTGAAAAATTACCATTTTCTAGTAATTTCCATTTGAACTCGTCTACCCTGTCCGACAGCTGTATCGTGGATAATCATAATAAAAGATTGTTCCAAGATACCAGTCGAGAACCTATGAGACTTTTTCTGAAAGACACATTAGGATGATTAGATTCTATTACTATGAAAAGTGTATCCCCTTTGTGCCTAACTATTGAATGTAGAGCGGGATATTGTTCGTGAAGAGAAGTTTGGCCAAGTCACTTATCTTTCCAGAATCTAATCTGTGATCCATCCTTAATATTGAAATCACCAAAATGGAAGAAATGTTTTTGGACGCCATCAGCCCCACCCAAAAATATGAGTCACCGGGTTTCCAAACCACTTGAGACATAGCTTTGGAACCCACATATTTCCTCCATAAAATTGTTTTCCAAACACCATCTTCAGTCAGTAGTTTGAAAATCCATTTACCTAAAAGTGCGGTATTTTTTACTTGCAAATCATGTATGCCAAGTCCACTATATTATTTCGGTCGACATACCACATTCCATCTGGCTAGTCGATATTTACTTTTGTCACTATCCCCCTGCCAAAAGAATCTTGATTAGAAATAATCCACTTTATTCAAGACTACTTTTGGTAGCTGGAAAAACGAGATCATATACAGTACCAAATTTGTGAGTACTGAATTTATGAGTACAAGTCTGCCTCTAAGGGGTAGCAATTTTCCTTTCCAACTATTTAGACGTTTTTAGAGTCTTTCCTTAACAAGTTTCCATTCAGCAATTGTGAGATGCCGATAGTGAATCGGTATTCCGAGATAGTTGATAGGAAATTTACCCTGACCACAGCCAAAAAGTTTAGCATACAGGTGGGCCTCGTTTTGAGCCTCGCCAAAACAATACAAATTACCCTTATGGAAGTTAATTTTCAGTCCAGAGAGCTGCTCGAGCGCTGATAGTATCAACTTCAGATTCTTAGCTTTCTCCAGATCATGTTCCATAAATAATATTGTATCATCGGCATATTGAATAATAAAGAGTCCGACATCAACAAGATGTGGAACTAGTCTTTCAATTTGGCCATTGGCCTTGGCTCTCTCGATAAAGATAGCCAACATATCAGCCACTATATTAAATAGTATAGGCAATAGTGGGTCCCCCTATCTCAGTCCCTTCTTGGTTTGGAAGTAATTGCCAGTGTTATTATTTACTTTTATGGCAACACTATGCCTAGACACAAAAGACAGTATGAGAGCGCGTCACTCCTCTGAAATACCTTTCATGCAGAGTGTTTGCTGGAGGAAATACCAATTAACTTTGGCATACTCCTTCTCAAAGTCAATCTTGAATAGTAGACCATTTAGTTTTTTTGAGTATAGTTTATGGATTGTTTCATGCAAGATTACTACACCATCTAGGATGTTTCTACCTTGCATGAACGCAATTTGAGAAGGACTACCAACATGATCAACTATTGAATTTAGTCTAGTCGTGGCAACTTTTATAAAAAAATTAAAATTAACGTTAAGAAGGCAGATTGGACGATACCATTGTATATGTTCTACATTATAAATCTTAGGCAATAAAATTATGTTGCCAAAAATTAGTCTAAAAATATCCAGCTGGCTGACTTATAAAAACCAAACAAATTCATCAGGTCCTCTTTAATGACTTCCAAAAACTTTTGGTAAAATTCCGGTGGGAAACCGTCTGGCCGCGGAGCTTTGTTATGTTTTATTTGAAAAACAACTTTCTTAACCTCCTCCTTAGAGTAAGAAGCGGTTATAAAATTATTTTCCTTAACATAAACTTGTGGGATATCCACCGTTTGGGACTCATCCATAGAAAATGAGTTTTTCGATGGATCCTCAAATAAGTATTTATAATAAGAAGTAATATAAGACTTTAGTTGCTCTTGTCCCTCAATCATACCTTCATCCTGATTCAGAGAGTGCATAAATTTCTTCTTATGCTTAACATTGACAACAACATGGAAGTATTTTGTATTCACATCTCTTTCTATAATGAATTTCACTTTAGAGTGTTGGTACCATTTGAGTTTCTCCTCACACAGCATTTGGGCTATCTCCGCATTCGATTGGCTTTTGAGCTTAATTTCTTTTACAAATAACGGCCTGACTTTCGCAGAAGCTTCTAAGTCATCAATAATAGATGAAAGTCGTATTTTTTTTATTTTTAAGGATTCCAGCAGTATGTCTAGCACAACCTCGAAGGAATTTATGTAAAGCACACATTTTATTATTCCATCATATTATAGGTGTTTGACCACTAACATGTTTCTCCCAAATAGCCTTCACCATCTCATAGAAACCATCACAAATCATCTATCCAAGTTCAAACTTGAACTCATGCTTAGATTTTCGTGGCAGTAATCCAACAGATAATAGTAAAGGAGCATGATCCGACAAAGCTTCAATACGCTCTAGAGCACGAACAGCTACCATCGGGAACTTTTTTTCCCACTCGGTATCCATAATCACTCTATCTAGTGTTTCCTATGTTGGCTCCGAAAGACTATTGACCCAAGTGAATCGTCTTCCTAACATTGTAATCTCTCTTACCAAGATATCTATGAAAGCATTAAACAAGAAAGGACAATGTTTGTCGAAACGGTCCTGACTTTTCTCATGAGGAAATCTTAGCAAATTAAAATCGCCACCTATGAGAATAGGATATGGATTATCCTTTTCCAGATTAACTAGTTCACGTAAAAATTCAAATTTATAGACATCCTGAGCGGTCCCATAAATGGAGACTAGAGACCATATAAAATCATCGGCCTTGTTATGGATATGGAGTTTTATAAAAAAAATCTCCCATTGAACTAGTTAAAACTTGCATAGTATTATCTCGGGCGCCTAACAGGATCCCCTGGATCGACCACGTGGCGGACGTGATATTCACGTAAAGTCCACTCCACCAGACATGCGATTGAGTAGGTCTTGTGAAAAGTCACGTCTACCAGTCTCAGAAATACCTAGAAAATCCAACTTATAGTCTCTCACACAATCGGCAAGAACAAATGTTTAGCCAAGACCCGAAGACCTCTACTATTTGAAAACATTCCATTCATTGAGAAACTATAATTTTGGATACATGGGGTCTCTTGCGAGACTTCTGGCTCTTTGATTTTCGACCAGATGCTTTTAGCTCATAACAGAAACAAGCCCGGTCTCATCAAATCGCACATCTGACACTTCACCAACTAAGTGAAAAAGAAGTTGACCATCTACTATAGCATGCAACTCCTTCTCCTCCATTGGTGAAGAATCAGGAACAACAACGACCTTAGGAGTAACCGTTAGACGGTCAATCTCCATCTGTCGTAAAATATTAGAAGAAAAAAGAACCTCCTATATAGAACTGCCCAAACTAACACACACATTGGCCATCTTAGAAGTAATAACAGGAGTAAAAAATGAAAAAAAGGATTTCAAAGAGCTCATTATTTCGAAGAGCTCACGACGCATTGCCTTGACCAAAGAGTCTTCATACGTCGCGAACGCACCAGCGGCATCAACCCCATGGCGAGTGCTCTTCCTGAAAGGAGTACCACCTCCTTGTGCAGCGGTCGGTGTAGCAGCCGGAATAGTCGGAGCGCACGCTGGAGACAGGACAGCCCCAACCCCTCCTGGGTCCGGCCACCCCCGTCCACCACCGACCCAGGATGGGCCGTATGAGCCGCGAAGGGAGACCCCTCGTCAACATGCGGCCCTTGGTCTTCTCTAACTGCACCTGGCAGCCTAGTAGAGCCGGCGTGCACACGCCCAGCACCGCCGTCACGGGCAGCCGACCCCTCTTGGGTCAGCCCCGCCACATACTCGTCCATGCGCCCGTCTCCAACGTTGCGGACAGCCGACCCCTCCAGGATCGGGTTCCGTGAACACGCCATAGGGACAACCTCCTCGAGCACCAGCTGAGGTCGGTCGCGAGGAATAGATCTACCCATAACATGTGTCCTGGACCTCGCTGGAGAAGCAGAACGATCCCTCTGCATATCCATGAAGGCTGCCTGGATAGCCCCTACAACTGAGCCTGCGAAACACGTGGTGAAGACGAAGAACCCCTTCCACAAAGGGGAGATCCACGGGCAACGCTGCTACCAGTTCCCTTCCACAAGGAGTGGTCGGATTAGCATTGAACGGAGTGACTGTTATATGTTGATCCAAATTCTACAAAGTATATGCCAACTTCTGACGAGTGGAACGAGGCCCGTCAGCGGAGGCTTGGACGGTACGGATCGTCGAATACCTAGGTTTCCACCGATATATAAATCTCTTGTAAGCCGCCGGTTGGGAAGAGTTGCATCTGTGAAATCACCGGCATTTGTAAACACTCCCCGATATAGTGAAGTTTCGCTGGCTGGCGTCCGAGGTTCCACGTTAAATCTATGTCCCCTTGCTGTGATTTCGTTTTTGTTTTTCGTTATACTTGGATGAGTTGGATCTTAATTTCTATCTGAATTTCCTGACACTGTGATATCCTGAATGACTCGTTCATCATTTTGTTCTTCCTCGGCTGCAGGTAGCGAAACCCATCTTCAGTTTACACGGGTCACTCATTGATCAGAAATTTCTGAGATGAGTATCTAACAAGGGTGCAATCGATAAGTTGCGGACAAAGAATAGACCGTAAATGAGGCGGCAGTGGATGGGGCTATGGGTTGCTGCGCTGGTGGAGAATTGAGGGTGAGGGTTTGACAGTCAACGAATGCTGCACGGCGGCGTCGTGATGTAGAAGACCCCATCGTTGGACTGGCAATAGAAGGTCCAAGATATCATCATCAAGAAGGAACCAAGGTGCCGTTTAGTGCAATTTAGGATGGTTTCTCAGTTTCTGGTTATTTTTTAGTAGTTTGCCAACCGGTTGTAGTATACTAGTACCTTGCAATAGTTTCACGAAATTGCTTAGAATTTAGTCAGTACACACATGCAACGTTGAAATATTGGATGCAGATACGTTGATTTTTTTTTTGGATTAGCAAAGTCTTCTTTTTTCAGGAGAACGGCTGGCACTCCGCCGATTTCATTAAGATAAGAAAAGTGAAAAGCAGGTTATTTACAAGATTTTGGTCATGCAAGAATCTATTCTCCCAACAAGTCCAACAACTAAGGATTTTGCATCCTTGTCAATAAGCAAGGAAAAAAAGTCAAGGATTCCAGCCTCATGAAAGTTGACATTGCTGCAAAAGGGTTAAAGGGGTGAAAGGAGCAAAGAAATCTGTGCTCAGTTGAGAGGATAAAATTGAGATTTTTAATAATGATTGCACTTTTGCTTCGCCCCCCCCCCCCCCCCCCCTCCCTCCTTCTTTTCAAACTTTGACAAACAAAAACTCATACCAATTGTTTTCAGGACCGTACGAATCCACCCAAAGTCCATATGGTCCTCTTAGACGTATACTCCCCGTACACGAATACTCATGTGCCTGCAGAAGCGAAAATCGTAAGTTATATAACAGCAATAATAACAAAAATTAAATATGACATGCAAAGGCGTAGATCGCAATAATAAGAGGTGGGATCAGCCGTCCGGGACATGGTACACATATACGGAGATATACATGGCCTCGATATGGGTTTCGACGGGTCAAAGAAATAAAACAGCCCATAAAACTTAAATTTAGGGGGGGGGGGGGGGGCGAAGCACACGTCTTGGTTCATAGAGTAGCAATATCATCTATGCGCAACCTGCACACTAGGGCTCTTTGGATGGAATGAATCATCACCAAAAGCAAACATCACTACCGACACATAGTGCTATAATACTAGGATTCATTATGATCCAAGAAAAAAATCTAATTAACCACCATAATTACACTAGCAACATAGCCAGCTCATCGGGGACCTTTTCCTCTTCCAGCTCGCCAGCAGGAACCATGAAACCTTCTGTTGCTCTCCTGCTCTAACTTCCTGCCTCCTTCATCCTCCATGCAGCTGCTGCCGTAGCAATACAACGGCAGAGCACCGTCACCACCACCATCGATGTCGATGGCCTTCTGCACCATGTCCAGCACCTCGCCCATCCTGGGCCGCGCCTTGGGCATCCTGGCGAGGCAGCGGTTGGCGATGGTTGCCAGCTTCGCTACCGACTTGATGCTGTAGTGCCCCTCCAGCCTCGGGTCCACTATCAGCCTCAACCTGTTGGCATCAGAGAGGTATGGCTTCACCCAGTCCAGGAGCTTCTGCTCACCCCTCGGCCGGTCGCTGTCGATGGGTCGGCGCCCCGTGATGAGCTCGTACAGCACCACGCCATAACTCCATATATCGCTCTTGGCATTGAGACGCCCTGTGTGGAGGTACTCCGGCGCCGCATACCCTAGGGTGCCAACAACCTACCAGTGCATGACAGTCAGCCCATACTTCAAATTTCTAACATAACTATATCTGAATGTACAATGTTCCTTGTCATCTAGAAAATATATATCTGAATGCAAAAATCTCCATTCTGATACTTCCATCCAGCTAACATGAATCTGAATATCCACCTCGAAAACATTGATATCTGATCTTACCGCTGTTGAGACATGCGTGAGGCCCTCTGTTGGGCCTTGCCTGGCCATGCCAAAGTCTGACAGTTTCGCATTCCAATTCTCATCCAGAAGAATGTTTGATGTCTTGAGGTCGCGGAAAATTATCTGAGCAAGAAAAATGTTACTTCCATACATGCCACAGATGGAGCTTCAGTTTCACCTTTTTAACGCATCAATCAGATATTTGGGAAACTAATACCTGGAAGTCCATGTCTTCATGCAGGTACTTGAGACCTCTGGCAGTGTCGAGAGCCACCCTTAGCCGCATAGGCCATGACAGGGTTGTTCCGATCGCTCTACCGGACAGGTGGTCGTCAACGCTCCGGTTGGGCATGAACTCGTACACAAGGAGCCTCTGTGCGCCTCTCTCGTCGTCCTGGGCGCAGTAGCCTATCAGCTTCACCAAGTTGGGGTGGTCCACAATGCCGAGAACGTTCACTTCTGTCAGCCACTCCTTGTGCCCCTGAAGATCAGAATCAACATGACTTTACAGATTGACCAAACAGAGATGTATGAAGCTAGCAGAGTTAGCAAGCCAACAATTTATATGAAGAATCTTTCCTGAAGCCCATTCCGGTTGAGGTGCTTGATGGCGACCTCTAGGGTGGTGGTTTCTTCCTCGGGAGAGGCATCGACCTTGAGGGTGCCCCTGTACACGCACCCGAAGCCACCTTCGCCGACCAGGAGCGAACGTTTCAGGTTGCCGGTGGCGCTCCTCAGCTCGGAGTAGGTGAAGACCCTGAGGTTGGCCGCGGGCCGGTCGGAGAAGCTTGGGTACTGCTGCAGACGCTGCATCGACTCGGAGCTCATGTCAGAGATGTTGACAGAACTCGTGAGGTCCGAGCCAGACGGGACAGTCGACGATGTCGCGGTGCTCATGGAACGTGCCGAGTACGCGGCTGAGGACGTGGGGATGGGATCAGTGCGGTCTTTGTCATTTTCATCTGTGGGTACGTCTCCATGGAAGCAAGTCAGCAGGCACCGCATCCTCGATTGCAGCTTCATAAACTGTGGTGATCAATGAAACACTAGTTTGGTTTCGCTGCTTAATTAGGACAAAACAACAAGCGTGCATCAGTAGTATGCGGATTAGTTTGAATTGTAAGCATATACTATACAAGGATATTGGGTGTGTCCGAATTCTGCAGCATGATTTCCACACCTAGGGAAAAAAAATTGGCGGCATGATGGTGAAGAAAGCTTTGCTACACTGCATGCTGAATTGGTACCCCAAAAAAATTGATAAACCAGCACCAGGTAGCATGATCCCATGTAAACTGGGGTGTAATGTACTGTGGCATAATTGTTTCTGAAGACAAGATTGTGAGCATGTACTGTGGCATAATTGCGGTGGCAGACTGAATTTGTATCAGAAGTGATAAATTAGGTACTAGCCAGTATTATGACCTCAAAGTCCAGCGAACATGCTATGGCTCCGGAGGCCAGAGTAGAGGCACAGGACATGACCGATGAACACAAGCAAAATGAGGCATGAATGTATGAATCAATGCGTAATAGTGAATGGAACAACTTGTTATATTGTTTGTGCAATCTACAGTAGATGAGAGAAGGACCAGGTGCAACAAAGGTATGTCAACTACAAATAGCGGTCTGGTCAAACTGTAGCGTAGTAGGTGGTGGAAGGGGATTTTATATTTAGCAGAGCAGAGCAGAGCAGAGCAGATGTAGATGCTGAGAGTACAACTAATTCATCCCTCCATTGCTCGCCTCAGCTGGGATTCATGGATTCACGGCATGGCAGGTAAGCGCAGCTAGATTAAGTAAGCAACTAATTCACTGCAGGGCGGACATGCGTGCTTACCTTGGGGCCAGGCCGGTGGTAGCAGCAGAAGGGGGAGAGAGACCGGCGGCGCCGGGGAAGACGAAGTCCCTCTCTCTTCGATTCCTACTCCAGTTTGCTTGTTACTTGTAGATTTCAAGGGTTGGGGGAGGGGGGGAAAGCAAGAAAGGGATGGATAGGGAAGAGTAGGAGATGCTGCCCTCGCACTGTGGGATGATGTCCCTGTTGGTGTTGACGACTGACTTGTTGAACTCGCCGACAAGTCAAGCCGGGCAGCGCGAGTGTAACCACTACTCCACTCGTCGACCTGAATTCAACAAAGCTGCGCCAACCCCAACCCCAACATGCTATTTTCCTTTCTTCCTTTCTTGAAAACAGATCGATGGGCTTGGGCACTAGTGAGCCCCCTTTTTTCTTTTGGCAAAAATCAAAACTCAGACGGAAAAAAATCGCAGCTTTCGCGACCCGCCTCGTCCCCCGCGGGCAACCGGGCCGCGCTGCCGTCTCCCTGCGTCTAGCTCCTCCTCTTCTCGTCTCTCCCTCGCCGTCGTCGGCGTGCGTCGCCGGGCAAGGCCTGGACGGCGTTGGCGGCGGCGGCGGCTCGCCACTCCCCTCTCGTTGAGCTCTCCGTGCGGTGGGGCTGCTTCGGGAGGTGTTCTCGAGCGGCGACGGTTCCGGCTCGGCGGCAAGATTCTCGACGCAGACCTGGGCGCTGCGCGGTGGAGCGGTCGTTGGTGGTCGGATTTGCTATAAATGGCATTGCTAAATGAGAGAATTCCTTATTTGGCCTTAGTTGAAATTTGGCTTTCTTTTTTGGTCCTAGACAAATTTCCCTTCCCTTTTTGACACCAAATCTTTACTTGGTTCCTTATTTGTCCCTACCGTCTATTCCGTGAGCTCCTCCTGTTAAATCATTTTTTTCTGAACTCGTGTAACCTTGGCTCTATCATTGAACGGAAAGAAACGAAAATGGTATACCGTAATGCGTGTCACCTACCTTTAAAATTGGAACATAGAGCATTTTGGACAATTAAGAGCTTAAACTATGATCTTAAAGCAGTAGGAGAAAAACGTCTATTAGACATACATACTTTAAATGAGTTTAGGAGTGAGGCTCATGAGAATGCTAGATTGTTTAAGAAAAAATTAAAAATATGGCATGATAGAAAAATAGAAGATAAAGTCTTTAAAATGGCGATAAAGCTTTGCTATATAACTCTCGCCTTAACTTGTTTCCAGGGAAGCTCAGATCAAAGTGGGAAGGCCCCTGTATAGTTGAAGAAGCTTATGCATCAGGAGCAGTGAAGCTCTAGGGGAAAGCACCCTCTCTTTCATGGATAGTGAATGGACAAGCTTGAAGCATTATCGTGCAAAAGAAGATATAAGTGCAATCACCTTACGAATAATTATTCCAGAAGAGTTGATTGAACAAAAATATGGAAGAAATGGTAACTGGAAGAAATACAAGATCGAGACGAAGTGAGCAACACTATGGTCAAGCTATAGACCATAAAAGAGCGCTTCATGGGAGGCAACCCATGTGAAATAAAGGGACGAGTAAGCTTTAAATTTTCAAGTAAGTTTTAGCTAAGTTTGAGATTGAATAAAGGAACACTTGAAGCTCTTGTGAAATAAAAGAAATTTGGTCATGATAAAAATCTCGTTCAATGAATGTTAATGTTGGTCGAAAATTTAAGTTATGATTTTTTTGTCAAAACTTGGTATTTCATTAAGTTTCAGACTAATAATTTTTTTTCAAAGAAATAGATAAATTTTGATGTATACTGTAACCTTAACGACCAACTATAGACGGAAAATAAATTTCCAGCCGCATACTTGCGGCTGTATAGTTATTCACCGCATCACAATTTTTTTATGCCAGGGTACAGAGAGTTTAACGACCAACTATACGGCAGGAAGAATTATCCGGCCGTATAGTTGGTACCGTCTTAGATAATAAAAAATCTATAGTCGGTTCACAACTATACGGCGGGATCTATACAATCCGCGCATGTATAGTTGCTCGTTAAGCCTGGCGGCTAGGGTTTTCGACCTCCCCTTTTAAAAATGGTTGCATCTAACCTTTTTCATTAAGTTTTCACAGAGCTATAGCCTCCAGCCTCGAAAAACCATCGCCATCTCCCTACACGCCCCTCTAACAACATTCGTGCAGCAAAGCCATGCAGCCTTTCCATGTCAACAAGATTTGGAAGAAGAAAGAAGAGAATCCCGTGAAGAGGATCAAGGAGATGGAACAAAAAGAAGCATCATCGTCATCCAGATCAGAGATCAAGCCTCTCCACGTTGTTTATCTAAGGAGAGCACCTCTAGTGAACTATGGACCCCGGTCCAATCTTTACCATTGATACATCTTCCACTGTTACTTGTTTACTTGCTGCAAACCATTACCTTCCACACCATACGATTAATCCTTTGTTACAGCAAACCGGTGAGCTTGACAACCTCACTGATTCGTTGGGCAAAGTCTTGAGTTTATGTTGTGCAGGTTTCCACGTTGCTTGCAACACCTTTGAGATGTTTCCTTCCTCCTATTGGTTCGATAACCTCGGTTTCTTACTGAGGGAAAACTTGATGTTGTGATCATTACACCTTCCTCTTGGGTTTCCAACGAAGCGTCCCACGAGAGTGTTGGGCGTCATCATGGACCTAAGAGGATCTTGAAGTCGTCGTGTAATTTCTAGATGTAACTATAATAATGTATATCTGTGGACCCATTTTGTTTCTGTTGTACCATGCTGAGGGATGTAATATTTGCGGAATGGTATTCCGTGAGTGTTATGTCAACGACTATAGTATACTACAACATGAAGTGGTATGGTGGGTCACCGCAATGATGCTCACGAGGAGGTGGGCGATGAAGCTACCGACAAGGACGACGATGAGGTGGTTGAGATGGTTGGAGGCACGCCGAAGAAAAGAAGGGTCGTCAACTACATCGAGGTGGAAGATGCAACGTTGTGCCGTGCTTGGGCAGACGTGGCGATTGATGCGATGTCCGACATGGATCAAACCAGGAAGAGGTACTGGCAGCGCATCGAAGATAAGTTTTGCAAGCTCATGCCTCATGTACGGCAAACTTTCTATCACACATACCGATCCCTGCAAGGCCGTTGGGATGTGATCAAACCAGCATGTTGCCGTTGGGCAGCGGCTATGGACCAAACAACGTTGCATCCTCCTAGTGGCGCAACAATCGACCAATATGTGAGTCCATTGTCCATCTCATGTATGCCATGCTTGCTTTGTGCACTATACTAGATGGTGTCATGTTTGTGTTGTATTGTACGATCGCATTGCGGATGGTAGGTATAGAGACATGACAGGAAGCAAGGCAGAAGCTTTATATTCAAGCATTGCTTTGATGTCCTCCAACATCTACCCAACTGGCAATTGAGGGATCAAGAAACAGCACCTAAGAAAGCTGCTATGGTTAAGATGGATGATAGTGAGGATGAGAAAGAGGGAAGAAACAATGACAAGACCGAGGGAAGCAAGAAGGCCAAAGAGAGGATGAAGCTAGAGGGGGAGGCATCAATGTTGAGGGACAAATTTAATCAAATGATTAAGTCCAAGGAGGAAATGACGGTGAAGACATTGGAGGCAAAACTTGTCATCACCGAAAAGAGGAGAAATGTTAAGCTTGTAAAGGTTGAAGCCACCCGAGAAGAATCAAGGCGCAAGGCAGAGTTGGAGGCCATGAAGATCGATGTGAAGAAAGCCAAGGAAATAAAGGAGCCCTTGGCCAAAGAGAGGGAGATCATGATAATGTCCATAAAGGACATGAATGAGCAACAATATGAGTGCTGGAAGGAGGTCATGGAGGAGATCATGGAGAGAAGAAGGCTAGCTCGTCAGGGGACAAGTGGTGGTGCATCGGCTACCGATGGAGGTGATGCCGATGATGGTGGCCACGTCGGTGGTGTATCGGCTACCCATGGAGGTGGTGCCAATGATGTTGTCTCCGTTTGATTTGGGTGCCGATGTGCACCTCGCGTTTTCTATGAACTATGTTGAACTATGCATCGATTGTTTGCATTTTTTGAAAAATGTGATCTAGAAGTTTGCATATGAAATCTGTGATAAAACCTAGGTTTACGGGTTCGGATGCGACTGGTCCAGAACAGAGGCCGTAAACCAAAACTAAATAACAGAATAAAAACACGAGTTCAGTGGCCCGAACTCGCGTTTTACCGGTCACACATTTTTAGTAAATGTTAGAGATGCTCTAAGTTTGGTGAAGAGGTGGAGGTTGTACAGGGGTGGCGGGATTTGTGTTTCTATCTCCTCCCTGCCTCCCTATATGACTAGCTTGTGCACCTCCCGCTCTGCGGACCGATGCTAGGTGCCCTGCGACGGCGGGGTACTGATCGGGGTGTCTTGGTATACAAATATATAGGAGTAACAGACTAACAATTGACAAGCACGTGAATTCTTAGTTCCACTATAGAATGCAGTAACAGCAATTAACAAATATCATTAGTAAAGAATGCTCAGCGTCCACGCAGTGGCCAAAAAAGGATAACAACATGGAGGTGCAGATTGAATGAACACATAGAAGCTTAGTTGAAACAAAGTAAACTAGAAATAGAAAGTAGGAGCACGAGCAGTTAGCACACGGAAGAGCTAGCACATATATAAGTAGTACGAGACATATATATATTATTCTGACCAATAAGATGGCCAGATCATGAACTAGTAGGGGTTGGGAGGAGGTTTGATGAACGCGCACTTCTCCCTGATCTGGCCCTCTTTGCTGGTCTTCACCTCAATGTCGCCCATTTTCACCATCGATGGAACGAGTAAGTTTTAAAATTTCAAGTAAGTTTTAGCTAAGTTTGAGATTGAATAAAAGAACACTTGAAGCTCTTGTGAAATCAAAGAAATTTGGTCATGATAAAAATCTCGTTCAATGAATATCAATGTTGGTCGGAAATTTAAGTTGTCATTTTTTTGTCAAAACTTGGTATTTCATTAAGTTTTAGACTAATAAAATTTTTCCAAAAAAATAGATAAATTTTGATGTATACTGTAACCTTAACGACCAACTATACGGTGGGAAATAAATTTCCAGCCGTATACTTGCGGTTGTATAGTTATTCACCGCATCACAAAAATTTTATGCCAGGGTACATAGAGTTTAACGACCAACTATACGGCATGAAGAATTATCCGGCCGTATAGTTGGTACCTCCTTAGATAATAAAAAATCTATAGTCGGTTCGCAACTATACGGCGGGATCGGTACAATGCGCGCCCGTATAGTTGCTCGTTAAGCCCGGCGGCTAGGGTTTTCGACCTCCCATTTTAAAGACGGTTGCATCTAACCTTTTTCATTAAGTTTTCACAGAGGTACAGCCTCCAGCCTCGAAAAACCATCGCCATCTCCCTACACGCCCCTCTAACAACATTCGTGCAGCGAAGCCATGCAGCATTTCCATGTCAACAAGATTTAAGGAAGGGAATCCTGTGAAGAGGATCGAGGAGGCGGAACAAAAAGAAGCATCATAGTCATCCAGATCAGAGATCAAGCCTCTCCCAAATTGGGGGGACATGTTCCCGCAAAGGATGGAGATGATGAGGCAATCAGATCAGGTAAGGAGCAAGGATGAGTATCTCCCTAATACTTACCGTCACAACATAGGATCTTATTATAGAACTCCTCTTAGTCCGCCACCTCTTAAACCCAGAAGGTGCGGCAAGATGAGATTCATGATAAGATCTATCAATTGGAAAAAGCTTTAGAGGAATGTATTGAAACTATTGGATAAGGGATTGACTCCTTCATGAGCAAAGACCTTGAGAAAAAGGTCAATGACATCGATGGTAGAGTTGGTTTCTTGATTAAAACTACTTTTGAGTTGACAGATGAGGAGAAATTCCTTAAGAAATTTTTTTTGAAGCTTCAATACGACATGGCCAAGCTCAGCATCTGCCTCGCAAGCGTGGCTAAAGTTAGCAACCCAGGAGAGGAAGACAATGCTCTTCCTACCCAGGAGGAGGAATAGGTACCAGCAAGGAGTTATTTGATCCCGCCTGGCTTGATTCCAAGATTGGGGAGATCTCTAAAACCTTGTAATCACTATTATAAGTTTATTACTTTTAGTTTTGCATTAGCTCGAGTTTAGAAATAAAAGATTGCATCATTAGACTTCCCTTCAGGAATAGTCGATCCCTCTTATGAAATTCCGAGTTTATTATAATATATGGAGCATTATTGAGTTTGAGTTTGTCCTATTGGATATATGAATGACTTGAGTATGATTTTACTTGCACTTAATGATATCAATAGGAGTCTTCCACACCATTGGTATTATTGGAACATATAAAGATAATTTGATCAATACGTTATAGGTCAATGTTTTGATTTACAAAAAGGAGAGATTATCTAACTAATTAATATTAAAAAGAAAAACCTTGAACAAAGGAGAAATTATAAGTGCCATCAAATAAAGTGAGAACAAATTGAGGTAGAATACTCAAGTTATAAAGATGCTTCATATATATTTGGAATTTGGTAATTGAGATCGTTAAACTTTGAAATACCTACATAAAGTGGAATATATGGCTAGCTCCTTTGTACCACACTTAAACAAAAGTGTGAGCACAAATATATATATATATATATATATATATATATATATATATATATATAGAGAGAGAGAGAGAGAGAGTCGCGCTATTTGACACCCAGGATGTAGAATAGTTATTCTATACCCACCCTCTATCTTTAGAACCGTATATTATTTTTACGTCACGTAAATTTTTTCTTACTCTGTAAGTCAAGAAGAACATAATAAAATTTAGAAATGACATAATTTTTTTTATTTCCTTGCCGTATAAAATTACGATGTAAAATATGTATTTTTGGTGTTTTTACACTATAATGACTCATAAACTTTATTTTTGTGTTGAAGTTTTTGGTTATAGTAAATGTATGAACATAATTTTTTCAATCTAACAACATAAATATATGTTAGGTGCAGAATAGCATCCTGGGTGCTGAATAGGGTTTCTATATATATATATATAGAGAGAGAGAGAGAAGAAAATGAGCCAATGTGCAAAGAGCAAATAGGAATTACCACTATATTGTAGTAAGACAAAGAGACATTTGAGATTTTGAATCCTAAGTGAATATGTTAATCCTAAAAACACTTAGGACTATCTCACTAACTCATTCGATTGAACTGAATACTTTTATATCATGTTGAGAATAATCTTTTGTAAACTATTAATTACTAAAGGTGTAGAATCCTACTAATAATATTCGGCTGGTTTGATTAAGGTACTATTTATAAACTTATTTATATGTATCCTTTATGATAAACACATGCTGCAAGTGCCTCATTTATTTTATCGACTTAGCTTCATGAATGAGGATCACATCCATTAAGCTAAACTTGCTCTGGACGAGCAAGAGTCTAGGCTTGGGAAAGTTGATGAGTGCATATTTGCATCATGTTTTAGATTATTATTTTTGTATTGTAGATGTAGGATCTTGGTATTTTACGGCGTTCGCATGCACTTTTTATGTTTATTTTTACCAGGATCAAATCAGATGATGGATCCGATGGACACAATTCTTGGACCAATTATATTGGAGTGAAAATGAGCCAAAAACTACATAAATTGCTTATTTGGAAAATATTAGTAACACCAGAAGAAAACCCGAAGCGAGCAAATGAGACAGAAGGTTTAACGGTCAACTATACGGGCCGCCACCGTATAGTTGGCGCCACCTCTGCCTCCTCAAATAGTTTCACCCCGTGCAACTGAATCGGGCAGACGACATACAGAACACCTAGAAATCACCAAAAACCTCACCTCCGGAAGGGATCTAGAGGGGGAACTTGCCCTAGGGATCCATCTTCTCCCTAAGCAGATCTATGAGGCCAAAGCATCGATCTCCATCTTTATCAACCGTTGCATCTCCATCACCACCATCATCTCCATCCATCCCATCTAGATCTTGCTGTAATGCTTGCACTAGTTGTTGATTTATACAAGTACTATTCATCGATAATCGTTTCCATTACCATTGTCATGATGTCGTTCGCCTCCATGTCTGAGTAGATCATTAGTTCTTGGGGAGATGGAGAAACCCTAGTATATGATTGAGATGAAATAGAATTATTATGTTATACATTATTATATGTGTGTGTTAATTGTCTTCATCTTGATGTTGGTAGTTGTACACCTCCTTAATATTTGCCTATCGAGTTGGATGGAAGGGTAGATCTGAGGACAGTGGAGCTACGGTAGCTAGCGGCGGTGGCCGCAACAATCGGGTTCGTCAGAATTTGGTGGGTGGAGGCGGATCATTAAAGTAACCTCAATTCCTTAAAAAATTTAACTAACTATAAGCCAAAGAGTTACAAATTTATTTTGCAAATCATTAAAGTAATCTCAATTCATATATAATCATATTTTGTATAACTCCTAAACTTGGTATTAACCAAATAAACTATAAAGTAAATTCACCTATTTTTCCATAGAAAAATCTTATAATATAAGCTATGAATATTAAACATGCTAGATCTAAGTCCTTAAGGCTAATCTTCTTATCTATAAAATTTCATCTTTGATTAGGCTTTGGAAAAACCCTAATAGTTGGTAATGCCATAAATGTTATGTCTTAAGTCCAATTATATTTTTATAGTTAACTTTGTTCCGATATACCCTAAGCTAGGTATATAATAACTCAAGATCGTTTAAACCTTATCAGAAACCATAGATTTGGTCCTATTAAACTCCAAAGTTGATTAACTTAACATAAATAATATTATCTTCAAATGTTATTCTTTTTGCCACTTCAAAATAAACACTATGCTTATTCTTTTAAGTCATGACAACTTAAAACATGAATTCGTAATAGTTACATGACACCACTTAACTTTAGAATTGTATTATGATTGTACTTTACCTTTCATGTCTTATATGTTTATCTTAAAGTCCTTTCAACTACACTCTTTTGTGAAGTAAACTAGAAGATTAAGCAAATCTTAAACAAATCATCTAAATCCAACTCACTTGTAATGTTGGGGAATTACTTGGGATTTTACAACATGCATCTCATTACTTATGCATAACAGCATATTGCTTATTTAAACATTGTCCTTACCGGGCAATGATGGTATTTTGTAGAACCCAAGGTCTAGGGTCAAGTCGAGATATTCGACTAAAATACTTCTCTATATCAAGGCAAGTTCACACTTGATCATGTCCTTTGATTATTTTCTATCAAGTATTTGCAAATCCAGTGTTGTCATCACCTGCATTTTAAAAAGGTCAAAAACACTATCTTTTATAATAATATGATTATGGGTTATTTACATATGGTAAAAACCTACTATGGAAGTTCTATTGGTAAAGAAACATAATACCTAGGACTTCACAATCAATATCACCAGTGATTCTTGCACAGTATAATACGCGTTAACTATGAGATCTATATGGCTCTGGGGAAGTAAGCTGGATTTTCTTCCTTCCGCATGCAACGGACACTGTTCTGAGTGTTTTGTAAGTTGCAAATCATGGGTAAAGTCGTGTATTCGGGGAAAGTCCACCGTGGATCTGGGCGTACAAAAGACATATTTTTAGTGTTAATGGTTATCATGTGTATCAGACTAAGGTAAAGCCATATTAACAAGGAAAAGTCTGCCTTGAGTCTGATAGTACAACAATTGCGGTGTATGCGGGGTGGCGAAGAAGGACAGTGATTGGCTTGGGTCCTTATACCGGGCCTCATACCAAGGAAGTATGAACGGGAATGAGCGTCTGGTTGTGCAACATGGATAAGGATCTCCCATGAGTAAAGCAACACACCTCTATAAAGTGTATAAACTATGACATGTTACTCCCTCTTTCGAGAAGGAGCTGCGAACGCTGCAGGAAAGGAACTCCACGAAGTTCTAATCAACCTGTGAAGGCTGACGGACATAACTTTTTAAAATAAAAGCAACCTTTAAAGAAATATTTATGAAAACCTGCATAACCTACGACCTTTGGTCTGTGGTTGTAGTTAGTGCATCAAACACTCTTTTTAGTAAACTTGCTGAGTACGCTCGTAATCAACCTTACCTTCATAACCCTTGCTAGATTCCGAAGACATTAAGGACCAAGAAGAGGAAACACTCTATTCAGTTGAATACCAAGAAAAATTCCATTATGAGGAACCAGAAGTATCCAAAAGTGTCAAAAGGGAGAACTACGAAAGCATCTATGCAATGGATACCGAAGTATCTGAAGCGTATATGTGTCAAATATAGTTGATCGAATCTAGTAGCATAGATCTCTATCCCCTATATATATTAATCTCATATAAACCTTGAAGTTTAGTTTATTTATTTATCTTGTTCTCAGAGTTATTATAGTTTATCCCCGAGTCATCGGGATACCTCTATGGACCTTAGAGGATCTTGAAGTCATCGTGTAATTTCTAGATGTAATTATAATAATGTATATTTGTGGACCCGTTTTATTTCTGTTGTACCACACTGATGGATGTAATATTTGCGGAATGGTATTCCGTGAGTGTTATATCAACGACTATAGTATACTACAACATAAATTGGTATGTTGGGTCACTGCAATGATGCTCACAAGGAGGTGGACGATGAAGCTATCGACGAGGACGACGATGAGGTGGTCGAGATGGTTGGAGGCAAGCCAAAGAAAATAAGGGCCGTCAACTACATCGAGGTGGAAGATGCAACGTTGTGCCGTGCTTGGGCAGCCGTGGGGATGGATGCGATGTCCGACATGGATCAAACCGGAAAGAGGTACTGGCAGCGCATCGAAGATAAGTTTTGCAAGGTCATGCCTCATGTACGCCAACCTTTCTATCACACATACCGATCCCTGCAAGGCCGTTGGGATGTGATCAAACCAGCATGTTGCTGTTGGGCAGCGGCTATCGACCAAACAACGTTGCATCCTCCTAGTGCTGCAACAATTGACCAATATGTGAGTCCATTGTTCATCTCATGTATGCCATGCTTGCTTTGTGCACTAAACTAGATGGTTTCATGCTTGTGTTGTATTGTAGGATCGCATTGCGGATGGTAGGTGTAGAGACATGACAGGAAGCAAGGGCAGAAACTTTACATTCAAGCATTGCTTTGATGTCCTCCAACACCTAACCAAGTCGCAATTGAGGGATCAAGAAACAACGCCTAAGAAAGCTTCTATGGTTAAGATGGATGATAGTGAGGATGAGAGAGGGAAGAAACAATGGCAAGCCCGAGGGAAGCAAAAAAGACAAAGAGAGGATGAAGCTAGAGGGGGAGGCATCATTGTTGAGGGACAAATTTAATCAAATTATGAAGTCCAAGGAGGCAATGACGGTGAAGACATTGGAGGCAAAACTTGTCATCACCGAGAAGGGGAGAGAGGTTAAGCTTGCAAAGGTTGAAGCCACCTGAGAAGAATCAAGGCGCAAGGCAGAGTTGGAGGCCATGAAGATCGATGTGAAGAAAGCCAAGGCAATAAAGGATCTCTTGGCCGAAGAGAGGGAGATCATGATAATGTCCATAAAGGACATGAATGAGCAACAATATGAGTGCTGGAAGGAGGTCACGGACGATATCATGGAGAGAAGAAGGCTAGCTCGTCAGGGGACAAGTGGTGGTGCATCGGCTACCCATGGAGGTGATGCTGCAGATCATGGTGGCCACATCGTGGTGTATCGGCTACCCATGGAGGTGGTGTTGATGGGTGTCGAGGTGCACCTCGCGTTTGCTATGAACTATGTTGAACTATGCATCGATTGTTTGCATTTTAAAAATGTGATCTAAAAGTTTGCATATGAAATCTGTGATAAACCCTAGGTTTACGGGTTCGGATGCGACTGGTCCGGAACAGAGCCCGTAAACCAAAACTGAAAAACAGAATAAAAACACGAGTTCAGTGGCCCAAACTCGTGTTTTACTGGTCGCATATTTTCAGTAACTGTTAGAGATGCTCTAAGTTTGGTGAAGAGGTGGAGGTTGTACTGGGGTGGCGGGACTTGTGTTTCTATCTCCTCCCCGCCTCCCTATATGACTAGCTTGTGCACCTCCCGCTCTGCGGATCGATGCTGGGCATCCTGTGACGGCGGGGTACTGATCGGGGTGTCTTGGTATACAAATATATAGGAGTAACAGACTAACAATTGACAAGCACGTGAATTCTTAGTTCCACTATAGAATGCAGTAGCAGCAATTAACAAATATCATTAGTAAAGAATGCTCGGCGTCCACGCAGTGGCCAAAAAGGGATTAAAACATGGAGGTGCAGATTGAATGAACACATAGAAGCTTAGTTGAAACAAAGTAAACTAGAAATAGAAAGTAGGAGCACGAGCAGCTAGCACACGGAAGAGCTAGCACATATATAAGTAGTACGAATCATATATATTATTCTGATCATCAAGATGGCCAGATCATGAACTAGTAGGGGGTGGGAGGAGGTTTGATGAACGCGCACTTCTCCCTGATCTGGCCCTCTTTGCTGGTCTTCACCTCGATATCGCCCATTTTCACCATGGCTTTTCCGAAGTCACGGTACCACGGCTCTGGGCCCAAGAAAAGACGCTCGAGGGAGCTATGCTCACGGGCATAGGTCTCCACCAAGCTCTTGGTCTGCGTGGATGTGGTGAGCGACGCGTCGGATTTGAAGAGCACATCGTTGCTGATCACGTTCTTGTAGTACTGTATGTCCAAGGTGTCCTTGGTCTTGTAATCCATCGGCACCGTAGTGGCCGCGTTGACGGGCATGCCGCATGTCTCGTTCAGTTTCTTGCCGAGCACGGGTTCTATGGAAGCCGTGCTGAAGGAGGAGCACCCGGACTGGCCGATGGAGTGCGCACCGGAAAGGATGACCATGTCCTTCTCGTCCAGCCCCTTGGCGGCGAACATGGACGTGGTCAGGCTGAGGTCGCCGAAGGGTGGGGGCAGCTCCTCGAAGGTTTCGGAGGCGTTCGACTTGAACCCGTCGTAGCGGCCGGCCTTGACGTCGTAGTTGATGTAGCCGCCGCTGAGGATGTAGCTGGCATCGCGGGCGGCGAAGGCGAGGATGTCGGCGCACGAGACGACGCCCTGGCACTCCTTCAGGGCCTCGAGGGCCTCCTTTGCCGCCTTAATCACTTCGAAGCCACGCAGGCTCAGGTTGGGGCCACCCCGCATCTCGGTCGGTATGCCGTCGTTGGTCAGTTCCAGCAAGACGGAGGCGTCGCACCCCTGAAGAGAACCACGTCCACGCATATATGAATGCGTATAGTTAGCTATCCACTCGAGCGCCGCACAACTGTCAAATACAATAGCAATACTCCCTCCGTCTTAAAATAGATGTCCCAAATTTCCCTAAATTTGGATATACATATATATACTACTACTATCTTGTAACCTCCGGAAGGGATCAGAGCTAGCTAGTATAGGCAGGAAGGAATTGCATATTTAGTACTAGATACAACCAAATTTTGACAAAAAATTGCAACATATATTTTGAAAACTAGTACTAGCTAGTGTACTGTGCTCCGGAAGGAAGGACGTACCCGGACAAAGCAGTCATGGAAGAAGAGGCGTATGAGGCCGGCCAGGATGCCAGGGCTGGCATTCTTCACGGCATTCCTCACGATCTCCTCCGCCTTGGGGCACGTCGTGTTCTTGGCATAGTAGCCGACCAGAAGCTGAGGGGCGCTCGGCGCAGGAGAAGGCGGTCGGATCGGGTACGGGCGGAGGATCGGTGTTGTGTAGCCGTAGAGCTTGTAGATAATGGAGAGTGAGAGTGACAGTTCGCAGGACACGCCGCCGAGCAACGACGCGAGCACGGCGAGGGCCACAAGCTTGTTGGCCATTTTGGTCGGATCGATCTAGCTTGTGTCTACTCGATCGATCTAGCTTAGAGAAGATGGGATGAAGCGAACTTGCTCTTCTCCATGTGTATTTATATATTGTCCCTGCCGGCCGTATCCCGGCCAGCCGGGAGGTAGACTTTTGCACCACCGCACCTTAATTTTTGGGTTAGTTAGTAGTCAACCGGCCAGCCGGCGGGATCAATCGAACGTGGTGAGCACACAAGTTGGGATTGCTAGCTCCATCATGCATTACCTGGCCATGACCATGACCGATCGATTTGCATATATGCGCTGGTTTTATTTGCTGCAAATTGATCAGGGGGTGTGCACTGCATGGCCACTTGTTTTGTCATCATCCTATCTAGTTGGAAACTAGAGAATGATGCGATATATGGAGAGACAAGTGGTTAATTAACTAGCATGAACTTCACCCTGCGTGTGATCACTTTCTTAATT
Source organism: Avena sativa (assembly GCA_916181665.1). NCBI lineage: Eukaryota > Viridiplantae > Streptophyta > Magnoliopsida > Poales > Poaceae > Avena > Avena sativa. The sequence goes on from OV702284.1 coordinate 387,910,587, forward strand.
TGGCTACTTACTAATGAAATAAACTAGTAACTCGGTTTCTTTCTCTGTGTGCATGTCAGACCGAGGGCGCACGTATAGACGTGATTCCGTAAAATACATTGCATTAACTTTTGTGAGGGATGGCAGAAATATCTACTGAGACCGACCCGAAACTATCCCTGGCCCCGCGTCGCTCCCTCGGGGGTGACTCGAATGGTGCTCGAAACCCTAGCACCGCTACTCTCTTTTCTCAGTAACCCTAGGTTCTGGAGATTTTATAAACCGTGACCTACGGGAGCCTTTAGAGCAACATCAGCTTTACCCAACACAACTCGTACACCGCGAACCTTATGATCTCTGTAACCCGATATATTGCCATTGTAGCGATGTATAGCAGAAGAAGGATCTCACGACCGTCATGAGTGTTAGAATACGTGACTGCGGGAGGGAAGAGAGGCACTAGAAGGGGACACAGTCATCGCCCCTAGATGCCAGTCATGATCATGTCCATGCAGGTGATGATGGCAAGAAGGAGAAGACGACGGAAGCACAGGACTTCAAATCCAGTCGCAAACATCCACTTCGCTTCCTCTACGACTGAGGGGATGTTAGAATACGCATATGACACGGGTTAGAGATACACTAGAATTTTAGACAACCTTCTTGTACTCAAGTCTATCCCCTCCATGTACATCTATATATACCCCCGAGGATCACCAAATCAATACAACAAAATATTTAGGGTTCTATATTTTCCACTACGAGATCTGAAACTGGGTCAACTATGCCATCTTGTCCAGGTAGCTCACCACCTTGATCCTTCTAAACTCCTTGTGAGAACTCTCTTATGGCGTATTCCACGATAGTTATAAAAAATATAAAAAAAAGTTTTGTGTTCATATTGTCACCGTCAAATTTTACAAAAACTGTATGCATCCGTAGGAGTAATTGATTGGTATTGTACATGTGCAATGCGGCGGAGATCCATTTAGTCCTTGCAGGATGATATATAATTAACCTTATCAAAAGGGATAGGTCGTATCGCAGCATATATTAATTATTCCTCGAAATGGATGGAAGGGTACAGCCAGCCACGGAAACTCGCAAGTCGCAACCCATACATGTGCAACTGATCGACTCGACGCAATCTCAAAAAAAAAAAGATCGACTCGACGCGGAGACCCGTTTTTTAGTTATTTCAGGGAGATATCTCCGTATCAACAGGGATAATATGAAGTGGTTCCGGAGGCCACTGAACCACTTCAACTCAGAAATATGAAAAGGACCCCTGTCAGCACAAGCATAGCCACTGGTAGAAAACGCCCTATAGGTCCCGGTTGGTAAGGGGCATTAGTCTCGGTTGCCCAACCGGGACGGAGCAATCGGGACTAAAGCTCTAACCTTTAGTCTCGGTTGCCCCATCAATCGGGACAAATGGGGGCACACGTGGCGGCATCAGAGCGCGAGGGGGGTGGAGCATTAGTCCCGGTTCGTAACACGAACACGAACCGGGACTAATAACCTGCTGCCGCGGCAGAGATTTGGCCAATTTCTCTGCCGCGGCAGAGAATTCATTTTGGCACATTTTGTTGCCGTGGCAGCATTTTTGTCACTTTTTGTGCCGCGGCAGAGAATTCATTTAGGTTATTTTATTGTTTATTTAGTGTTTTGCACTTATCAATGAAGGAACCTTATATTACACAAGATCATCATGACAATATTACATTCAATACACGGATCGAGTTCATGCACTACATACAAAAGTTGCTATTCGATGCTACCGGCCAATTTCTTCAAAGTTGCTATTTTTACAATCCATATTGTCTATACACAGCAAAATAGTATTCCCCTTTCGGGTCTAGGACTTCTGCATCCAAGAATCCCGCCAATTCCTCCTGAATTGCTCGTACGCGATCCTTTGGCAGAAGACCGTCCCGTAGACGTTCGATCTGATTTAAAAAAGGAGTCAGCCTATATGAATGAAACTAAACACAATTTGTTTGAAATTAAAAACTATAGAAATTGTTTATGTACGTGGAGTTGCTCTAAATTTCTGCACTTCTCATCGCACGTCTGCCGGATGAACTCGCATACATAGTATCCACATAGATTGTTACCTGGTCCCTGCGTCAGGCACTTTACGAGAACATAGTTCAATCAAAATAATAATCAAGCATGATAATAACTGTATCAAAACTAGAATCAAAGAGATGCGCGGATATAGCTAGTGGCGCTTACATCTAGTGGTTGAAATATAAGCTCCTCTTTTCAAACACCCCTAGCCTTGTTGGTGAACCGTTTCCATGCGCTGTCCGGCGTAGAAAACGAATAAAATAAGTTATTAAGTACTTGATATCATAAAATTCACGAACGTTGCCGATATAGTGTCGTAATGATTAGAATTACCGCTGAAAAAGTGTCTGCATGTCCTTCCACGTCTCAAGGGGTTTATGTTTGGAGTCCATGACTAGTACACGCCCTTTGTCAAGTTGAATGATTAACAGAATATAGTGGAAGCTGCAAATGCATAACTAATCAATTATATACTTAACATCGAGTAAGCGAAATAGAAAGTGTATACAAGACAATAGCACTCACTCGAAGTTGTAAGGAAATAGTATTTCCCTTTTGGTTTCTTGAAACCTTAACGCGTGTACTATATTATCCTCCATATCCTGGGGGCTTATTTTGAGATTAGCTTCATGAACCCAATATGGGTCAATGAAGCCAATGTCATAGATTTGTCCTCTGCTGCATTCGAGAATCTTCATTCTGCATATTACAGTATGATTATATACATGCAATAAACAAAATAATATAGCTGGAGACTAAATTAATTACAGAATTAGTACTTACAGACAATAGGCACTGATGATCGATTTGTCCAAGGCGTCTTGATTGAATAATTGAAATAGTTCATCAAATTCAATGGATATCATGTCATCCTTATCTTTCCCATGATGCTTTTTTGTAACCCTCAGCACTATCCAGTTAGCCCCGGCCCTTGTGGCATGCATGTACCAGTTATGCAATCTTCGCATTTTTGTTGGAAGATTGTTTACCTCCTCAGGTTTGACGAGAGGTTTTCCGTACTGGTATTTGTATGCTACTTCACTCACGGGGAAGAACTCTAACTGGGATAAGTACTGGGCAATACTCATACCTTGAGCAGCGGCAGCTTCTCCGTATTGTGCAACTACCTCTGGATCATACTGCTCTTCGGCCCCATATTTGCTCGACCCCACATTGGTTTGAGAAATCACCTTGAGAGGGGCGCAAGTCTGTTTTGCTTGTTCTCCGAGCTAGGCAAAAGATTTCCCGCTTGCATCAGTACTGCTCTTCGAGGCTTTTTGTGCCGCATGTGACTTGAGAATAGAACGCTCCTAGTCTGATGACAGCTTTGGCTCGGGTTGATGAAGATTCTTTAGCATTTTCAACACTTTGGCTTTTTCTTCTTTGATGCTGGGGAACTCTGGCTCTTTAGGCTGCCTCGGCTTAGCAAAAAACACTGTCGTTTCCGCATCAACGATCGCCGCAGTCTCCTCTTCAGTACAGTCATAAGCTCTCTTGGGAGGAACCTTTGGTAATTTTGGAAGAGGCTCTTGTTTACGTTTCGGCGATCTCTTACGACGCACGGTAGCGGTACGCTTACGCTTTTTATCCTGAGGCGCCGGCGATGGCTCCCGCGGCGATGGCTGCACCGGAGATTGGTGAGGCGACGGAGCCGGGTGAGGCGACGAAGACGGCTGCCGCGGCGGCGACGACCTCGCTGGAGACGGGTGAGGCGGCAGCGAAGATGGCCTTGGCGTGTGATTTCGAAGCACGATACATTCCTTCGGCCATAGAATGGTGACGTTTTTTGCGTCACCCAGCACAGTCACACCCCCTTCACCAGCAGGGTAGTGAAGATACAAAACCTCAAAGGTGGGCATAATTTCATCCACGCCGACAACAGCGTAGCCCTCTGGAACCGGACGACAGTGGTAAGTTGGTGTGGGTCCAATTGGTAAGGCATAGCCGACCGCCACCTTCATTGATATGTTCACAACTTTGACATGTAGCTCACAGTGTGTCATCTCTGTGATATCATCCACTGGGTAGCCAACAGGAACCATCGTCGGTGCATCATCGTCATCGCCATTGTCATCACCCGGGACCTCGGTGGAAGCCACACTGCTTTTTCGATTATTCGATAGGCCGGTAGCATCGAATGCAGTGTGCTGCTGAGATGGGCCGGTAGTACTTTGCTCTTTAAGTGCGTTAATTTCATCTTGTTGTTGCTTTAATCGTTCTTCAATTAAACGCATTCGCTCTTTCTGACTATCTGCTTCAACTGCCGCCCTGTCCTTACTCCTCTCACGGTTTCTATCAGGATATTTCTTCCTCTCTTCGGGAAACCCAGTCCTCCATGGTTGGGAGCCTCTTGTGCCTCGTGTTCGTCTATCATGTTCCTTATTTCCAAGGGCGAGTGTGATCTCATCATTCTCTCTATCGGGAATGAAGTCCCCATCTTTAACAGCCTTTACTGCTTTTCTGATCCTCTCATTGGCAAGGGGTCTTCTTTATGTCGTATGTTATATATACACCTCCCTTCCGAGTCCAACGTGCCCCCATGCCCGTAAAACCAATTCCTTGCACGTTCTACCCAATCGTCTGTCTCTGGGGTGATCTTTTTATCACGCAGTTCCTGCTCAAGTTTCTCCCACTTAGGAATGCCAGCCCTGTAGCCACCTTGCCCCATAGTATGGTGATACTTCTTGTTAGCAGCATTCAGCTTATTCGTTTCAGACATTTTCTTAGCTTTTTCTGATGTCTTGTATTTCACAAACTCAGCCCAGAATGGTTTTATCTTCTCAAACTGAATATTCTTGAAATCGGGAGTCTTCTTTTTCACGACATAGTCAAGGTGCAATCTTTTCTTCCAGTTGGTGAAACACTGGGCCATCTTCTTCAAAGCCCACTCCCTGACCTTAGCGTCCATGGCTCTCCCATGTTGTAAGGCGTCCTCAACTGGATCCTCCGCATTTGGATCCAGCTCTATCTTCGGTAGTTTGAAATTAACCATGAGCCTCTTCCACAGTAAATCTTTGGCGTGGTTAGGGACAAATAAACATGTTCCCTCTTCATCCGCATTAGCAGGCCTATTCCAATTTCTAATGGTGATCGGGATTAAGTCCCTAACGATTACTCCGCATTGTGCCACAAATTTGGTTGCGACAACTTCGGGAGACGTCGGTTTGCCGTCTTCAGCGACATCTTCGATCCTGAACCTCTCATGGTCTTGCAACTTTTTGGTTGGGCCTCGTCCGCTCTTTTTAGTAGATTACTTCGATCCGGAGGGCTAAAAGAAGAAAGATCGTCGTTACTATTTGTATATAGATAGCAGATGATTAATTAATGAATTGATTTATATTACATGCACCTCGCCGGAGCGGTCGTCTTCTCGATTACACAAGGCATCGCCTTCTCCCTCGCGGAAGGCAACACCTTCAACCTCAAACAAGTTGTCTACTCCGGTAAAAAGAGGATCACCCTCACCGGAGTTGTTCAGAAACGTTGATACATCTAAATTATCTTCTCCACGGATCACACCTTGGATCAACTCTTCCTTTTCTTTGTCTCTGACGTGTGGGTCCATATTTTCTGCATAGGTGGAAAAACGAATAAGTCAAAGCGGCTAAAGGAGAAAGTTAAGTACGGTGTTGAGAGATATAAACCCTAATTCAGAGAAACCCTAATATATACATACACAATAATAAAAATAAAGAGAAAGGGAAATCGTGTAGTAGATAGGCACATCGTCGAACCCACATGCACCTAAGTTGCTTGACAATGTGAATCGGGTCTGGGGCTACCCACAGTGACTGACCAGTGGGGCCGAAGACCAATAATACCAAAGTAATTAATAAACCTAATAATACCTAACTAATAATAAACCTAATAATCGAAACACCGAAAAGAAAGGGAAAAAATCAACACATGGCATCGATGCAATGCTCAAGCAAGTATGATGATATCACAAGTTAATTTGCATTGAATGTAACCCTAAGACATGCTCGACGATTTAATCGGGGTTCCGAGGGGTGAAAACCCTAACTCGGGGAAACTCCGAAACATATGAGAGGGGTGCATTTGTTCTTCTAATTATACTTGTCATTTAAGTGGTTGAACAATGCATGATTATAGTTTAGATAGATAGGTTTCATTTTTCTGAACAATTTGATATATTATTTGTATTTTTCTGACTTATAAACAATAAGTTATTGATTTTACAATATTAAATCATTTTCTGGAATTAAAAAAAAGGCAAATAGTTTTTACACCGGGGCGCCCCCTAGCCAGTGAGACTGACAGAAGGGCCCCAGTGCCAACTCAGCCTCCACGCGTACAGATCATTTTCCTACCACAGAGAAGCCTACCCACTGAGGCTGACTGATGGGCCCTAGGCCACATCAGCTGCCACGCGAGCACGAGTGACGTCAGCACGACGTCACGCTGGCGGTGAGCTCCCAGGCAGCGGCAGCGGCGGCGATAGCGGGCACCCCTGGACGCGCGGATGGGCGCGTTAGAGAGAGAGCGATGCAGGGAGAAAGGGAGTGGCGGCGCCGCTACTTGTTGGTCACCGGAGCGTCGCCTCCGTCGAGCTCGAGCGGCGGCGTCGTCGGGCACACGCGGGGAGAGTAGTACAGGAGGAGAGGGAGAGAAAGAAGAACACCGTGAGGATCAGCAGCTCACCAGGAACACGCCGAAGGTGATGGCGAGGCCGGGCGATCATGGGAGACGCCGGAATCGACGGAGGCGACGCGCGGACGGAGCTTCCAATCCAGGCAATTGAGGTCACGCGCGAGGGGGAAAAGTAGCAGGGGCGCGCGTGGACGGAGGCAGCGGCGGTGGCGGACGGAACGCGCGGGTGGCGGCGAGCTCGGGCAGCCTGCCGGCGTCGGGGGTGCGCGCGTCGGTGAGAAGCAGAGAAGTGAGATGGGGAAGAAGAAGAGGAGGCGCGTCAGTTATAAACAAAGGGCCTTTAGTCCCGGTTGGTGCCTCCAACCGAGACTAAAGGGGCATACGTCCCGGTTGGAGCCACCAACCGGGACGTATAGTCCAATATTTTCAGCAGACCAAGGGTTGGCGCGCAGGGGGTCTTTAGTCCCGGTTGGTGGCTCCAACCGGGACATATTCCCCTGATTTCAAAAAATTTCAGGTATTTTCTCTCTGTTCCCGTCTTGTTTTTTATTTTGGGGTTTAAATTTGTATTGTTTTTTAAATGATAATTAATTTGGAATTTAGAAAAACTTTAAACATAAAAAGTGTTTGGTTTTGAATAAAAAATTCAAAACCATTTTCTGTTTTAAAAAATAATTAATGTAACCATTTAAAATATGAACCATTTACAATTAAAAATGAATTAACTTATATTTTTTTAATATCAATTTGGAATTTAGAAAACCTTTAAACATAAATAGTGTATGGATTTGAATAAATAATCCAAAACCATTTTCTATTTTTAAAAAATAATTAATATAACATTTTAAAATGAATTAACTTATATTTTTGAAAATTAATTTGGAATTTAGAAAAACTTTAAACATAAAAAGTGTTTGGATTTGAATAAATAATTCAAAACCATTTTCTGTTTTAAAAACAATTAATGTAACCATTTAAAATATGAACCATTTACAATTAAAAATGAATTAACTTATATTTTTTTAATATCAATTTGGAATTTAGAAAAACTTTAAACATAAGAAGTGTATGGATTTGAATAAATAATCCAAAACCATTTTCTATTTCTAAAAAATAATTAATGTAACCTTTTAAAATGAATTAACTTATATTTTTGAATATTAATTTGGAATTTAGAAAAACTTTAAACATAAGAAGTGTATGGATTTGAATAAATAATCCAAAACCATTTTCTATTTTTAAAAAATAATTAATGTAACCTTTTTAAAAAATAGGGGACGAGCATCGTTAGAACTTGCATTGGATCTCTGAAGAAACCACATATTGCGAGTCTAAAAATGATTTTTTCAAAAAATCACGGGCGATAGATCATGTACCTGTAGTACAAACCGGACCCACTTCCTACCGATTCGGCAGACATTTGTCCTTTTTATCCGGGATGGACGAAAAGGTTTGAGATGTACCGGTTGGGAGATAGTACATGTAAGGTGGTCTAGTATTTTAGGAAAATGGTACGGTAGCATTCTGAAACGGCATTTTGGTGGTTATTTCACAAAACGACCCGTTTTTTGCGCTCGGAAAATGGAAAAGGGCTTTTCCGTGCGACAAAAAGGAACACTTCCTCCTGCAACATTGTTCTCCATACCAATGTACACACACATGCATAATATGGGCACAACATCACAAACTATGCCGTGATTCAGCACATAACATCGGCCATTTGGACCGAAAGCCATGAAACCTCGAACATGATAGGTCATTTTGTGAAGGTTTTTTCGAAACATGATCAATATACCAAGTCTGGTATTTTTACTTTCAACTATGTAAAAAAATATGACACCACGCGAAGGATTTTCATTGTTCGGATTTTTTTTGAATTTATTATGCCTGTTTTGAATTATCTGAATTTCTAACTATGGTCGAACCGGTGTGCATGAAGATAGGGGACGAGCATCGTTAGAACTTGCATTGGATCTCTGAAGAAACCACATATTGCGAGTCTAAAAATGATTTTTTCAAAAAATCACGGGCGATAGATCATGTACCTGTAGTACAAACCGGACCCACTTCCTACCGATTCGGCAGACATTTGTCCTTTTTACCCGGGATGGACGAAAAGGTTTGAGATGTACCGGTTGGAAGATAGTCCATGTAAGGTGGTCTAGTATTTTAGGAAAATGGTACGGTAGCATTCTGAAACGGCATTTTGGTGGTTACTTCACAAAACGACCCGTTTTTTGCGCTCGGAAAATGGAAAAGGGCTTTTCCGTGCGACAAAAAGGAACACTTCCTCCTGCAACATTGTTCTCCATACCAATGTCCACACACATGCATAATATGGGCACAACATCACAAACTATGCCGTGATTCAGCACATAACATCGGCCATTTGGACCGAAAGCCATGAAACCTCGAACATGATAGGTCATTTTGTGAAGGTTTTTTCGAAACATGATCAATATACCAAGTCTGGTATTTTTCCTTTCAACTATGTAACAAAATATGACACCATGCGAAGGATTTTCATTGTTCGGATTTTTTTTGAATTTATTATGCCCGTTTTGAATTATCTGAATTTCTAACTATGGTCGAACCGGTGTGCATGAAGATAGGGGACGAGCATCGTTAGAAATTGCATTGGATCTCTGAAGAAACCACATATTGCGAGTCTACAAATGATTTTTTTCAAAAAATCACGGGCGATAGATCATGTACCTATAGTACAAACCGGACCCACTTCCTGCCGATTCGGCAGACATTTGTCCTTTTTACCCGGGATGGACGAAAAGGTTTGAGATGTACCGGTTGGGAGATAGTCCATGTAAGGTGGTCTAGTATTTTAGGAAAATGGGACGGTAGCATTCTGAAACGGCATTTTGGTGGTTACTTCACAAAACGACCCGTTTTTTGCGCTCGGAAAATGGAAAAGGGCTTTTCCGTGCGAAAAAAAGGAAAACTTCCTCCTGCAACATTGTTCTCCATACCAATGTCCACACACATGCATAATATGGGCACAACATCACAAACTATGCCATGATTCAGCACATAACATCGGCCATTTGGACCGAAAGCCATGAAACCTCGAACATGATAGGTCATTTTGTGAAGGTTTTTTCGAAACATGATCAATATACCAAGTCTGGTATTTTTCCTTTCAACTATGTAACAAAATATGACACCACGCGAAGGATTTTCATTGTTCGGATTTTTTTTGAATTTATTATGCCCGTTTTGAATTATCTGAATTTCTAACTATGGTCGAACCGGTGTGCATGAAGATAGGGGACGAGCATCGTTAGAAATTGCATTGGATCTCTGAAGAAACCACATATTGCGAGTCTAAAAATGATTTTTTCAAAAAATCACGGGCGATAATCATGTACCTGTAGTACAAACCGGACCCACTTCCTACCGATTCGGCAGACATTTGTCCTTTTTACCCGGGATGGACGAAAAGGTTTGAGATGTACCGGTTGGGAGATAGTCCATGTAAGATGGTCTAGTATTTTAGGAAAATGGGACGGTAGCATTCTGAAACGGCATTTTGGTTGTTACTTCACAAAACGACCCGTTTTTTGCGCTCGGAAAATGGAAAAGGGCTTTTCCGTGCGACAAAAAAGAAAACTTCCTCCTGCAACATTGTTCTTCGTACCAATTTCCACACACATGCATAATATGGGCACAACATCACAAACTATGCCATGATTCAGCACATAACATCGGCCATTTGGACCGAAAGCAATGAAACCTCGAACATGATAGGTCATTTTGTGAAGGTTATTTCGAAACATGATCAATATACCAAGTCTGGTATTTTTCCTTTCAACTATGTAACAAAATATGACACCACGCGAAGGATTTTCATTGTTCGTATTTTTTTTTGAATTTATTATGCCCGTTTTGAATTATCTGAATATCTAACTATGGTCGAACCGGTGTGCATGAAGATAGGGGACGAGCATCGTTAGAACTTGCATTGGATCTCTGAAGAAACCACATATTGCGAGTCTAAAATGATTTTTTCAAAAAATCACGGGCGATAGATCATGTACCTGTAGTACAAACCGGACACACTTCCTGCCGATTCGGCAGACATTTGTCATTTTTACCCGGGATGGACGAAAAGGTTTGAGATGTACCGGTTGGGAGATAGTCCATGTAAGGTGGTCTAGTATTTTAGGAAAATGGGACGGTAGCATTCTGAAACGGCATTTTGGTGGTTACTTCACAAAACGACCCGTTTTTTACGCTCGGAAAATGGAAAAGGGCTTTTCCGTGCGACAAAAAGGAAAACTTCCTCCTGCAACATTGTTCTCCATACCAATGTCCACACACATGCATAATATGGGCACAACATCACAAACTATGTCGTGATTCAGCACATAACATCGGTCATTTGGACCGAAAGCCATGAAACCTCGAACATGATATGTCATTTTGTGAAGGTTTTTTTGAAACATGATCAATATACCAAGTCTGGTATTTTTCCTTTCAACTATGTAACAAAATATGACACCACCCGAAGGATTTTCATTGTTCGGATTTTTTTTGAATTTATTATGCCCGTTTTGAATTATCTGAATATCTAACTATGGTCGAACCGGTGTGCATGAAGATAGGGGACGAGCATCGTTAGAACTTGCATTGGATCTCTGAAGAAACCACATATTGCGAGTCTAAAATGATTTTCTCAAAAAATCACGGGCGATAGATCATGTACCTGTAGTACAAACCGGACACACTTCCTGCCGATTCGGCAGACATTTGTCATTTTTACCCGGGATGGACGAAAAGGTTTGAGATGTACCGGTTGGGAGATAGTCCATGTAAGGTGGTCTAGTATTTTAGGAAAATGGGACGGTAGCATTCTGAAACGGCATTTTGGTGGTTACTTCACAAAACGACCCGTTTTTTACGCTCGGAAAATGGAAAAGGGCTTTTCCGTGCGACAAAAAGGAAAACTTCCTCCTGCAACATTGTTCTCCATACCAATGTCTACACACATGCATAATATGGGCACAACATCACAAACTATGCCGTGATTCAGCACATAACATCGGTCATTTGGACAGAAAGCCATGAAACCTCGAACATGATATGTCATTTTGTGAAGGTTTTTTTGAAACATGATCAATATACCAAGTCTGGTATTTTTCCTTTCAACTATGTAACAAAATATGACACCACCCGAAGGATTTTCATTGTTCGGATTTTTTTTGAATTTATTATGCCCGTTTTGAATTATCTGAATTTCTAACTATGGTCGAACCGGTGTGCATGAAGATAGGGGACGAGCATCGTTAGAACTTGCATTGGATCTCTGAAGAAACCACATATTGCGAGTCTAAAAATGATTTTTTCAAAAAATCATGGGCGATAGATCATATACCTGTAGTACAAACCGGACCCACTTCCTGCCGATTCGGCAGACATTTGTCCTTTTTACCCGGGATGGACGAAAAGGTTTGAGATGTACCGGTTGGGAGATAGTCCATGTAAGGTGGTCTAGTATTTTAGGAAAATGGGACGGTAGCATTCTGAAACGGCATTTTGGTGGTTACTTCACAAAACGACCCGTTTTTTGCGCTCGGAAAATGGAAAAGGGCTTTTCTGTGTGACAAAAAGGAAAACTTTCTCCTGCAACATTGTTCTCCATACCAATGTCCACACACATGCATAATATGGGCACAACATCACAAACTATGCCGTGATTCAGCACATAACATCGGTCATTTGGACCGAAAAAGCCATGAAACCTCGAACATGATAGGTCATTTTGTGAAGGTTTTTTCGAAACATGATCATTGTTCGGTAGACATTTAGTCCCGGATGTAGTCACAAACCGGGACTAAAAATATTTTCCGCCATTTCCCACCTCTTCCCGCCCTTTCCTTTCTACTAGAGCTTTTAGTCCCGGATGTATTCACTAACCGGGACTAAAGATATTTCCCGCCATTTCCCAAAGCTTCACGCCAAGTTTTCCCGCCCTTTCCCTCTATATTTAGGGTGATCGTGTCCTGTCTATCCACACATCCACACCTTCCTCTCTTAGAACAATGGACAACGCCTACTGGGCCATTCTGACCCTCGAGGAGACCGAGGCGCTATGCGCCTCCAACTACCCTTGTCCGCCGGGCTACCGGCCGCCCGCCGGCTGGATGCTGAGCGCTG